>JAZFAV010000006.1:2500-10002500 GCA_037954035.1 Rosalia funebris | reverse complement strand
TACTCGGGCGTATAATACCTTGTCCTAACATTGATTTTATTTGGCGTTCGACCTCAGGTTTATGTACAAATGGGTACCTATATGATTTAATATACACCGGATCATCGTCTTTAGTTTTTATGCAATGTTTAATTTGATTGGTAAAAGTTAGTGATTGATTTTCAGTATGAAAGATGTCCGCATATTTTCTACATAATTTAAGTAGTTGTTCGCGTTCCTCGGGATTCATATGGGATGTGCGAATTAATTTATTAACGTCTAAATTATTTTTTTTGTCACTTGTGGTAGTCATGTCTACATAATATAGTTCATAATTATTTTCCGAAAATGGTATGGTTTTAATTGGATCTGTTAAGGGCAATATAATTTCTTTATCTGTTTTATTGGATATTTCTACTAAAGCAAAGCCATTTTCTGCCACGGATAGAGTTTCAGGTATTTCACAATTTTTAATTTGTTGATGGGGTATAATTATTTCACCTTGTTTTTGAGTAACAGGAATTTTGGTTACCGTTCGAGTATGTGGACTAATTTTTAAATTTAATAAAACTTGTTGACCTGATTGCTGATAATGAATAGGAATAGAACAATTAGGTGTTACTAATTTTGAATTTACAAAATCTAATTGGGCATTTAAAAGTTTTAAATTATCAAGTCCAATAAGTCCGTCATAAACGTTATGAAAATTAAAAAGATAAAATTTTAAATTTTCTTTTTGTTTAAATTCTGGAAAAATAGGAATTTCTGCGCAATATTTATGAGATGATGTTTGAAATAGTGCAGATACAGTAAAAGGTTCATAAGAAATTTTGTCATAATAATATTTTGAGGCAATTTCGGGATTTAAAAATGATTTAGTACTGCCTGTATCTAAAAGAAGTTTTAGGGGTGGTTTTGAAATTTGAATATATGGCAGTTCTTTTTTATTGGTCGAAATATGATATTCTACTATGTTTCGTCGATTGAGTACAGGTCCTCTTGAAAATTTTCGGATTGTTCCTCAGCAGGATGTGAATATTCATATGTCTGTTCTTCGTCATAAGAATATTCAGGGTTATCAATTGGTTGGTTATCTAATTCCGCATTAAATAATTCTTCCGAAATAAATTTAGGCTTTTGACTATTATTTTGGAAAAAATTATTTTGTGTTTGTCGTCTTAATTGGGGTGTCGTATTTCTAGTCGATACACTCATTGGCGTTGGTTTATTTTGTTGATTGTTATTATCACTTGATGGTTTCCAGACATTTTGTGGTCTGCCAAAAACTCGTGAATTAGTCAAAAATCTATTAGGATTAGGATGTCTTTGAATATTTATTGGACCGCGTGGAAAGTTAGAACTCGTTGGTTGTTGTTGGTACATTATTGGTCCAGAAGGGCCACTCATTTGTGAAAATGAGGGGTTATAAAAATTTTGTGAGTGATTTACAACAGGTTTCTTAACTAAAACATTAGAATTTGGAATAGATTTTTGAAAATATTTAACGTTATCTTCCTCAGAAATAAATTGTAAAGCTTGGGCAAGAGTTGTGGGTCTCATTGCACGAATTATAGGTCCTAAAGGCTCTCTTAATCCTGCCAAAAATGTTTTTAAAGCTTGTTTTGTAAAAAAACTACGTTTACATTGCCTTTCTGCAATATCGCAATGAAGGTCAATATAATTACAAATTGTATTTAGCAAATGAATAACCTTTTCGTGAAATTGATACGGTGTTTCATTTGGTTTTTGTCTTAAATTTACTAAATCTTGATTCAAGCAATTTTCGTCTCTTTGATCGCCAAAATTTTGAAGCAAAGCAGTTTTTATATCGTCCCAATTTGATGTGCCGTTTATTGCGACAATTTCTTCTGCTCTTCCCTCTAATTTATTTAAAATACCATTCATTAAAAGTGTATTTTGGAAATTATTAGCATTTTGTCTATCATAATAATGATTTAATATTGATTCCGAAGCACTAATAAATCTATGTAATTTATTTGGATTGCCATCAAAATTTGGAATAATTGATAGATTTTTAATATCTAAAATTGGTACTTGATCGTTCGGCATATTTAAATTATTTTCTAAAAAATTACTTTCACTACTCTTACTACTTTCACTAGAATTACTTATCGTTTTGATTTTTAATTGACTGAAAAACTTAACTAAGGTGTTCTCTAAATCCTGATTGTTTTCGCTTAAGGAATCAATGGATAAAGAGGAGTCTGACATGAACAAAAAAGACTACTTACAACATCGATGCCTGTGTTCTCGACGGCGGTTGCTGTCCTTAGGTTTTCCTCGATGGAGTCCTTGCGGTTAGCACTCAGTATATTGTTCTTTTTTTGTGTAAGTCCGTTTTTTCGTTTAAGAGTTGAAACTCACAGGTTTTTCACGATGAAAGTCCCACGAAAAATCCGTTCCCGACTGCGCCACTTATATACTTCGTCGCCGATTTCCGGTTTTTAAAAAAACAAAACTTTCACAATTTGAATTTTGGTTTAATTAAAATATTTGTTGTAAGTATGTGTTTACAATTTCAATGTTATATCCTGACTGACTGTATGGATGCAGAACAAAGCATAGGTCTCAAGATGTTGCTGTCAGCACTTTTCCAAGAATTGAGATAAGGACTGCTAGCGCAGTTGCAAGGCGGCTGACATAATTCTCGTATATTTACGTCAATAAGCTGAACCCTATATATTAGCTTGCAAGAAAATGAAATTGCTATATCCTTACTTTTGTTAGCTATAAAATATATTCAGCAGCGATTCGTCTTAGCCAAGACGGGTTTTGTTTCTATATCATTCCTTTGCTTACAGCAAACTTATCCTAATTCCATTTCCCTTAAATTGTAAGGAAATATTTTGCATTTCTTCTCGAAATGCGAATAAAATGCTAAGGCAGCTTTGCTCCCAAGCAATTTAACTTTGAAACTTCTCTCAGTATAGCCGTCTTCTTGTGATACTATTTTGTCTTATACAAGTAAAGTTCTAGTTTTGTTTCCGTGTAATATAAGAACGAACCCCAGTTACAAAACTATTGTTCGTTAAATTAGATTTGACACTAATCTTAGAAGCTACTTATTCTTGTTTCAACTTAATGTTGCACAACATCATATGAACCCAATTTGTTGTGGGATGTAATAGAATACTTGCATTGAACAGTGGAAGTTTCAAGTACTCAAAAGTTAGTTAGAAATTTGCCTTTGAGTATGTATACATATAATGTGGCTCACGATGATTCAAATAGGCGATATGACGCTGATCACGATACAAATAAAACTTGGGGGCTTATACTACAAACAATGCTGCACGTTTTTCAGTGATTAAGTTTTTTAATTTTTTATTTCTGATCGCGTGTCGTTAACATCAGAATTTTAAGTGGGATACCTTGTATATTATTATATTTCCTATATCATTGTTACATAACAAATTCGGCAATATTATGTAGGAACTTCATTGTAACATAGGAAAAATATTAATACGATAGTGCAGAAGAACTGTCAAAAAGAATAATATTTTTATGAACGTCATTTTTGTAAGATACTGTTTGACTAGAAAAAGCTTGATCAAGTGATGAATAAAAAACCAACAAAATAAAAAGAAGTAGAAACTGCTCTTATTAAAATTCGATATGTTAGTACTTATCATTTGTGTCATCTTAATAATACTAAACATCCAGTCGAACCTTCAATAGTAATGCCTTTTCTTTCTACAACTGACGAACATATCGGTATGCGAAGTGTCACATAAATAGTAGACAAAGTCAAAGTGTGTATAGAGAACGACATTCAGAATATACACCAAACCAAACCGGAATACTTTAATAAGTGTAGAATGAAACTTACGAACTGTTTCTTCTCCAAATGTGATACAGCAAAGACATCGAAGAGAGTCTGTTCAAACAACACTGTCAATATTTTATCTTATGTATGTATAAGTTAATTCTTTGTTCTCGCTAGGTTTCTAGCACAAGAGGTAGGAGTTGTCAGATCTACAGTTCAAATAATGCTAAGAAATCACCAATACTATCCGTCTAAACTACATTTATTGCAAATCCTAACCATCGTTAGCCAAGAATAAATTTCTTGTTGGAAAGAAACAAAAAGATCAGTAAAATTTCATAACAGAATTTTGTGAATTGACTAAATCCTCATAATACCGAAACAGCTAACCACTATAACAACCATTAGTGGTCATCCAGAAAGCCTTATTAGATAAAATACTCATTTTCAAATTTGGGGTGTGAATATTTCGTATGGTTTATTCAATGGCCACATCATCGACCCATATTTTTATTATCAAAATATCTTACTAGCGATCATTAGTTATCATAGTTATCATTAGTTATCATATTAGTTAGATCATAGAGTATCAGTCCACTACAAATCGGGAAAGTGGAAAAAACTGTTCTACGGTATTTTCTATGTAGAAATGTATATTCTTAGATCTCCTCCGTATAGGAACTAAACCCGTGCCACCATCGAAACAAAGTCTTCCCCAGAATATCATTAATCCACCATAAAATGGGATCCTGGGAGAAATATTGCAGGCAACAAACCTCTTTCCTTGCCTCTCGTCAGACTCGTTGACGTCCATCTGGTTAATTAAGACTTACTCTTGTTTCGTCTGAAAACAAATCTCGCTTCCAGTAATGGTCCAATCTACGTGTTCTCTTGCAAAACGTGGTCTAGTAACTCTGTATATTCTGATGTGTAGTGGTGCAATAGCTAGTCTTCTACTACCCAATCCTCCTTCATCAAGCCTCCTCCGGACCGTTCATCTAGAAATTGCTCCATTTAGAGCTGTTGCTAGAGCTCTGCTTCGCTCTAAACTGATAGAATACCTATTTCTTAAGATAACTTGTATAAGATATCGTCCATTTCGTACATATCAAGACTTTTTATGACCTTATCATAGAGTTTTATGATAAATTCCAAGCTTGTTAAAACGTTTAACTGGTCCACTAATTGTTGATTGTCTAACTCCTAACAAATTAAACACTAAGCTAACATTAACTCGTCTTAAGTCGTCTAACATTAAGTCGTCTTTCTTTAACCAGAGTTTCACTGTTTCATCTTCTCTTAAGTTCCGTGGGCAATGCATTTCTTCTACTCTAAATATACGACATAAAGGGTTTCATTCACTTGACATTAAATTTTAAAAAAATCAATAGCATAACTCTATCATTTTAAGCAGCATTAAATGTGTTATTAACAAACAATTACAAAACAATACTTTACATTTGTCAAGTAATTACAATTATTTATTAATATTAAGAGATTTTATACTACACCACCTTCATAAATTGTTTTAAAATTTAAAACCTTGAAAAATTATAAGACATAATGAAACGTTTTGCTGGTACGTTAATTTTGTTCAGAAGTGTACTTTTTTTTAGCATCATTAATACAAGAAAATGCATCATTCATATAGGTGTAGCCACGCTAAACATTGATGTAATAATATCACGTAGTAAAATTTTAACCGAAGCGAAGTAAAAGATAATGCTGTGTATGCAATATTTAACCTTTAATTAAATTATTCTTTGAATTTTCATCTATACCAGTCACCCTCAATTTGAAGTTAATACCTCGAGAAGTTATAAATTATCTTTAGGGTAGCTCCACCTCGAAGCGTCGGTTTCCTTACTTGATAACTTAGTAATCCGTTGCCGGAAGGGTTGTAATAAATTATGTTTTTAAAGAGACGCTCCTTGAACCATTAAAAAATTATTCTTCGCCGTGTCGAGCTGTTTTTGTATTACATACGAAGGGCTTTGTGTACAGAGTCCTCGACAAACAAGTGCGTAAAGGTTTTTTACGGGTGCCTCTTTAAAGGATCGTCGTTCCTTCGTCTTGCAAGAGCGAAATTTGTATACTAAAAAGCCTTAGTATGTATAAGGATTCCTGAACAAAGCAATATAGAATACGCTTTCAGCACAGACTACCCTACAGAATTAATTATTACTTGACAATTTTATTGTCGGTTCTCATGGATTCTGGGCTGTATCAAAGTCCCATACCCATAAACTTATACAGGATAAGTTTATGGGTTGTACATATACAATATGTCTCATTAAAAATTAAACGCCCGAAATTGTTTTATAGGGAAATTTTTCAACACGTCAATGTTTGTTTTGTTTTCCTCACAAAAACTTTCGACCTAAATAATAATGGACACAATTTGATTAAGCTAGTGCATGTACCGTAACTGCTGAAGTTGAAATCGGCATACTTGGTCTTCTATAAGATGCTCAAACCTAGTGTAAAGGTATTAGATAGCTACTTAAATAATCTCTAATTAAGTGTTCAGGAATTTCGTTCATAGACCCCATGAAATTTATAGATTTTATCCCCAGGAAATTAGTTTTTTATATGAGCTAAATAATAATGACTGAGATCGTTACGTAGACTCGAAGAAGTCCAAATTTGGTTCATAAATCTGTTTTCCAGCATATTTTCCTTGACGAGAGACACCAACAGACACACCTGTGGGTGTTGGGCTGACGGAAGTGGAGCATCATGTGTATATGTTCGAAAATCTTAATATTTTACAGACATTCTAGGAAATCATATTATTGATCTTCCATTCCCTGGCATTTAAATGAAGACATTTATATTGTTTTATTATAGAATATGATAGATTCCATGAAGATGAAGGCAGTTATATAAGTTTGTTAGATAATATGATACATAGATTCCATGATTTGCTCTGTATTATAAGACGATGACAATTTGTCTCAAAATGAAATATTTTGACAACGCGATAGAGTACTCTATCTACTCAACTCGTATTATGATATGCAAATAGGGAAATTTTTAGATCACAGATCTTATGAACGATGGATCGCATGAAGACTGGCCTGCCAAATTTTCACATCTGACACTTCGGGTATACCCCTATGGGTATACGTTGTCGCTATAGACACGAATCTGTAGCGACAACTGAAACCAATACTTTGTGCAACTAAACGTGATACTTCTATTTCTGTGCTTGTTAAGTATCTTGGTAGAAAATTGCGAATCTAGTTTTCATTTATTCGTTTTGGGCCCATATGAAGCAGATGTATATCTGAAGCAGTTTGTGTTTCTTGTATATGTTGATTGTGGATTTATTTTATCGAGCAAGTTTTAAATAATGCATAGTTCTGATTTTAAGTATAATAGATCAGTCTTTGTTTACGACGTCATACGTGAAAATTTTACAGTTTGGTAAAAAATATTACTGCACATAATCATTTAGTGATATAATAGATAGTCAAGGTAGTCTTCTTGTACCATCCAGTCTAAAAATAAATGCCCGGGTAAACGTAAAATAGTTGGAATATCAGTAATCTAGTGTTCATTATTCTTATTCAGAGACTGTACTCTACTCAGGCACAGCATGTATACGTATACAGACAAATATTATTAGTTGAAACTAAAGACATGGCAACGTTACGTTGCGTCGTATTTTAATCTGTTCTGATTGTGTATGTCTTATACTTAACTTGACTTTGTAAACTTTTTCGGAACGTGAAAGAAAATTTGTAGAAAAATTAAAAATTATTTTTTGTCGTAATCAGTTGCGGGACAATAAAGGAAAATTTGTATAGCGGAAAGTAATACAGAAACGTTTAAATTGTATGTCAAAAATGAATCTTGCGAAAAGGAAGTAGAGTAACTGACCTAAGCATTGGACGACGTATTGTTGAATTGAGCGAGCTTGGCAAACATTTAAGATATTTAAATATAAATTTTTTTAATTCAAAATATTCGAGATAAACTAATATACAGAGGAGTTGTTTTTTTGGAAAAGGTGTATAGAAAAGTTTTCAAGTTGTGATGTAAAATGTGTAGCTTTTAGTCAACTGGTACATTCAAACCATGCAAAAAGTTCCAACTTTGATAGTGAATATCTCGTTTATTGTAGGGACAAATATTTTTCATTTAAAGAATAAACTTCTCTCGGGAAGTTTATTCTTATGTGTACCTGAAATTTGATAAAATTCTATAGAAAAGTGGGTTTCTGGCGAAACTACCTTAATTAGTTAATAATTTCATAAAAGTGAAATACAGATCAACTTGGTATTCTAATTGAATAACTTATTTTCATTGCAATTAGGTATAAATTATGGCAATTTTTCAAGTCATATGATAATAAGAAACTATGTCCCTATCGTCCCTAAAACTGGTGTATTTTCTATGCTAATATTGTGTTACAGATCCATTGGTGTATCCAATACTTTCCTTTCTTCTTGACATAGAAATAATTAACGCCATAATGTCTAAAAGCTTTTCGCAGGTACTTTCCATGACTTACTACAATTGATCAGGGTTTTCAAGCCTAAAATGTCTTATATATTTTCTTTAATATTGTGCTCCATTCGTTCTCAATGAGGTTTATTTAAGTCCGGCTTTTCCTGACCAATGTAAATTATAACTGTTGCCCATCGATTCTCTTATTATTCATGCCATATGAACTGGACAGTTCAGCGGTAAATGACAAATTGTATATATTCTGAAAACCTGTAGTAGTATTATATATATATATATATATATATATATATATATATATATATATATATATATATATATATATATATATATAGCGGGTGTATCAAGGAAAACGCCCCAGCCTATAACTTTTTAATCATCGACGCTACAAACGCCATTTTTTGGACTTTGGTGTTAAAGTAGGTTTTTTACAACCTCTGTATATAATATGTAACATGTCGCTTCCGGAAGTCACCGGAAGTTATATCAACTTTTTTATTTTAAATGGAACACCCTATATATTTTTACGGTATTAGATGGCACACTTTATTCTGAATCCATTAATATAACATTGTTTGTGTTTACTGTCAACGGTTAGCAAAATACAGACCTTTGTACATTGCATTACATTGTAGCAATAGGGAGCTGTGAGACATCTTGAATAATGAATATCATTATAATACCACATTTTTTTTTTACAAGAATGTGTCAATACTTTGAGAATAACGGTAAATAAAATAAGAATATCTAGATATAAACAAAACTATTTAATGAAAAACAGCAGCAAAATCAACAAATCAATAACAAAAATAATCTAGGGAATCTAGAAAAAACAAATAAAACGTTTCATTAAGAAAACCAATGAATAATAATGTACCTGGGTAGTTCAAAATCTGTTAGTATTTATTAATATATCAATTTAAATATTGCTCAAATTTCCAACCTTCATTTTCAATGCATAACTGACACCTTCGTATTACATCATTTACGGTATTTTGGACAAATTGAGGTGATATGTTGTCAACAGCCACTCTAATCCTTTGCTTTAGGTCTTCAAGGTTTTGCGGAATTGTTCGGTACACCTGATCCTTTAAATGGCCCCATAAGAAAAAATCTAATGGGTTGAGATCAGGTGACCTAACTGGCCATCTTGTTGGGCCATTCGTTTTGATCCAGTTTTCTCTAAATCGCCCATTTAAATAGTTTACATTTATACGGGTATTATGGCTAGGGGCCATCTTGGTGGAAAATCACATTCACGTATTCATTGACAGACAATTGTTCTAAATAATTCTCCAAATCATTTCTTAAAAAGTCATTATAAATAATAGCATTTAAATGTTCATTAAAAAAGTGAGGCCCTATTATTTTATTGCCTTTCATCCCACATCAAATATTTACACTGAAACGCTGCTGAAAATTTGTAGTTCTAGTGTGCCCGGCATTCTCATCACTCCAGTAGTAATGAGCATTCCTATTAAAAATACCATTGTTACAAAAAATACTTTCATCCGACCATAGTATGTTATTTAAAAATAAATAATCGTCATTTACCCTTTGCAGAAAAGTATTACAAAAATGAATTCTTCTAGGAGCATCAACTTCCTGTAGATGTTGAACTAAATTAGATTTGAAAGGCCGCATTTTATGCTTTCTTAATATTCTGTGCACCATTGAATGCGACATATTTAAATTATTTCCAATTTGCCGAGTTGAAGTTTGAGGATTTTCCTCAATTGCCAGTAAAAAGTCCAACTGTTTCATTTCATTTGCTATTGTTGGATTTTCTTGATACACCCGGTATATATATATATATATATATATATATATATATATATATATATATATATATATATATATATATATATATATATATATATATATATATATATATATAAATGTTGAAACATAAAAGTGTTATGCTTCACTGATAGTAACATGACATTTTTTAAAACATTTTTATAATTTTGTGCAATAAATCGTTCTTCGATTCTCCAACAAACGCCTTGATTCTAAGTCCTTGGACACTAATTCGTGCCCATACATTAACTGAAAACCATCCAGTAGTTCCAATATGCAACCTATAAAGAGTCTTGCAATAAGGATTCGAAGGGTCCTTCAATAGGGCTCGATTTTTAAACGTAAATAAAACAAATTGTGTGTATCCACTAATTTTTTTTATGTGAAAGAATATCTTATGGCATTCAGTATGAAATATAACGTCGTTCAAATATCCGCCGCGATATTGTTTCCTCACCAAACAGTGATTTTCTCGGGATATATTTGGTGCTGGTGTATCTTATGTAGATTGGTATCGTCCCAAATCCGACAATTTAGCTTATTCACATATCCATTCATCAAAAAATTGACCTCGTCGCTAAAGATGATTTTTTTGGCGAAATTTGGGTCAACTTTCAACTACTCCAGAGCCCAGTTAGCGAATACATGGCGTTGTCTATTGTCGTTTACCTTAAGTTCCTGGGTAAGATTTTATACAAGTGCAAACCCATGTTCTGACGCAAAATTCGTCAGATTTTCAGTCGCAGGAAGGTCAAGTTCTTGTAAAGGACGGGAAATTGACTGCCTCGGTTTTCTCGTACACTATCAGGCACAGCAGCGATGTTTTCAGCAAACCTTCCATTTCGGTGACCTACGGGTATCGGCTGATTATTTATCAAACCGGTTGACTCCAATTTGGCCACCAAATGTCGAATAGTAGACTCGACGGGACGGTTGTGGCGAGGATAAAAATCACGTAAAGCGCGGAACGTTTCTCGAACGAAGCACTGATTTTGAAAATAAAATTTGATGATTTACACACATTGTTGAATACCATGGCCTTCCACAGTGATTTGCCATATACAACACAATGATTCACAATAAATTAGATAGATATTGACTTAACAACGTGGCTGCTATAACATAACAAATTTCGAGCGTCCCTATTGAAAGACCCTATAATTCTCAAATATTATGTTTTTGGTATGATAAACACGTAGTCTGTCACTATTATAAGATTAAGAAGCTTTTTCGATAAAGAATATCACACTGTTCCAAAATGAGAACAATTTATATATTTATTGGCAAACTACACTCTTTTTATTTTATGGTTGTCAAATAATAATATTTGATGTATGGTTGATTATTTCAAATATCTCCCTGCTATTCTTGTACATTCCTCTTTTTTCTTGCAGAGATCTTTCTCGATAGGCCTTTATAGTCTTTATTCTTCTTGCAAGCGTCTTTTTTTTAATAAAATATACAACTTGTAGTCACGTTGAAACCATCAGTCATCGCATTGAAGAACCAGTTTTCATCCAACTTAGCTGGAGCTATCGCTTTTTGCTGCTTGGTTTAGTATCTTAACACATTCTTCACTTTGTTCTTTACAAATCTATTGCTAACATCGAACAATATGTTTGACAAATCTGACAAATCAACATACTCCTACGATGTAAAGTTAAAATTATATTATAGCATTTCATCGTCCATATTTCGATGGCTGTATATTAACAATGGAGGATTGGATTTCAATCCTCTGTATATCTTCTAGGTTTATAAATCGAAGTGCCTTTGGTACTTAATTCGCCACTACGTAATTTGCTTACAATTTATT
The DNA here is from genome assembly GCA_037954035.1 of Rosalia funebris. Taxonomy (NCBI): domain Eukaryota; kingdom Metazoa; phylum Arthropoda; class Insecta; order Coleoptera; family Cerambycidae; genus Rosalia; species Rosalia funebris. The sequence continues at coordinate 9,990,645 of JAZFAV010000006.1, read as the reverse complement.
CTGTTGCAAACAAATCTTTTCTTTATTTTAATGAAACTCGACTGGAAGATATGACGTTTCTCTGCTACATTCCCGAGACGAAGCTTTACAGCTAGATTCCATTTAAAACGTCACTCCGATATTGCTTGCTTTAACTATGTACCAATGGGAGTGAGTTGTTGCCATAAAACGAAGGAGTAATTCCGGTTGTTATTCGAATTAAAACCTTTGCGTTCACGTCTCCGGACTGCATTCAGGCCGCCATCCTCGGTTGTTCTAAATTAATGTTGTTTCGTAACCGGCGTTTCCTTTACCGGCGTTATTAATATTTTCTTTCATATTTTCCATTTCAGAGTCGGCATTTTGTACAATCAAGTTATAGTGGAGTACAAGTCTCTGTGCAAATTTGATTTCCTGGAACGTAGTTTACAAGGTTTTGCTTAGTAAAGTAAGCCTTTGTGTGGGTCTCCGCTCCGCTCGACAACAATGAAATATACTCCCCACATAATGCTAATTGCAGCGTTGTCGGGCCAGTCCGTGTAAGGAGTAAAACAATGCATTCGGGGTTTTAGCATGGTCGTAAGAAATGTGTACATCCTGCTACCTGCGTGAATCTTAGTTTGGGATCTCGCGACTGAGCTTAATTGTCTTATTTAGGATCTTATTCCAGCATGTATGCGGAAAGTTAGTTCAGATGAAAGGTTTGCTATTAGATAACATTCGTGGATAGAAGTAACTCACAGTTGCATCGTGTATTATGGCACTCAGGTGCCTTAATACATGTACTTAAAAATATATTGATATAAGCTTTGTACAGCTTGTCAGGAATAGGAAAAAGTGTAAGGTTATTTATGTATGCGTAGAAGAAAGAGTAAGTCAGCATTAAAAGGGAAAAGGACGCACATTCGATTTCATTCAGTAAATAGTCGACAAACTATTTACTGCGCCCCTCGTAGGCAGTCCGATATCGCAGTTTTGAGACTTGTTCCTATTGTTGACAAGCTGTACATAAAGACCCAAATAGAATTAATACGAGGTCTGTCTAAAAATAAACCGGACTGAGTATCAAACAAATTTTTATTTAGTGTTTAATGCCTTTTAAGAGCGATCACCTTCTATATACTCCCCTTCTTGATCCACACACCGCTCCATACAAATTTTCCACTGGGAAAAACAACGTTTGAAGTCTTCAGGTGAAAGGCTTTTCAGAATGTTTACCGTTTTTTATTTTACCTCATCCAGTGATCAAAAATGTGTTTTCTTGAGTTCAGTCTTAGTTTTTCGGAAAAGGTAAAAATCACACGGGATTAGATCTGACGAATACGATGGGTGTTCGAGTACAGGAATGTTTATTTTTGCCACAAATTGCTTAATCGAGAAAGCATTGTGAGATGGGGCGTTGTCATGCAGGAAGCACCCACCCCCCTTCATTGTGCAAAATTCGTCTGACAATCTTTTTGTCAATTCTAGTTAACTCAGAAACGGCTTGGATACTCACGTGACGATCATTTTTAACAATGTCACTCACCTTTTGAATGTTTTCATTAGTTGTTACACTGCGAGGACGTCTAGTGTGTTTGTTGTTTTCAACATTTTCACGACCTTTTCTGAGACGTTTGTGCCACGCACGCAAACACTTGATTTCGCGACATGCAGTCATCTCCGTATACGTTTTTCAACATTTCAAAACTTTCCATTGCTGATTTGTTCAATTTTGCGAGGAATGTGATATTAATTGTCTGTTCGCATTTCAAGCTTGAGATGATTTCGGCAACAAACACAAAGAAGGTTGAATAAAAACTATTTCATCATTCGCTGCAATATTGCTAGACAACTGAGGTTCAGTGGTGGTACTCATATAGGGGAACAGCATTCATATAAACTGCCTAACGATCTTCTAGGCGGTGTTCCTCGAAATTTCTGAGGCCAGTCCGCAGTATTTTTAGCCAGACCTCATATGGACCCTGTGACAGAGTTCTTTAGGTATCATTCGCATATTTTATTATATCTAATAACATTTGCAAATCATGCAGTTAAAAACAATAACTTAATAAAATAATGGCATATTTGTTTAATCGCCAGTAACTGTGATGGTATCAACTTTAAGGAATTTTCGTCGTGTAATATAAAGTTTCGGTGTTTTATGAAAACTTATTTTCTTTTATCTTTTGTTGTAATAGGCATTTCATCCCAGTACTAAAATTTGTTCTTATGTTCAGTATACTTTAAGACCGTTCGTATATTTCGCACATAACAAGACGGCCTTGTCTTGTAAACAAGTTGCATTTTACGAACTCTCGTGCACATAACTCCAACAAGCATGTCTTGTAATACACATTCGAGAACACAATATCCACTAAAGTTATATTGGAATACGTAATCGATAGTGTCAACTAAAGCTTACAAGTGCAGGATTCCATCAAAATACCCTACAGTGACAGAGTAATCTCTATTGACTTATTTACTTACCGTAAACTGAAGACAAACAACAGAAAACGATGAACGGAACGAAGTTCTGTATGCTGTTGCCCTCGAACATTTTGGCGTAGTGCTGACAGCGTCTCTGAAAATAAAAATGATAATCGTGAATCTACAAACATTTACGAAATAAATACAATCGGAATGCTGAGTATTATAAAGGGACGCGATGGCAAATATTGACTGTTTGCCGAGCTTAGTCTGGCAGCCGCCGTCAATCAGTAATGACGTCTGTCCAAACAAGATCGAGGGCAGCACAAAAAAGTTATTGGAAGATTGTAAAAAAATGGAAAATAAAATCTATTACATGATAGAAATTTATATGTGGGTATATTTATATATGTTATTCTTTTAGATAGCCTAGTGTCACATCTAAAGAAAGGCTTGGAATAATTGCTAAAATAAATTGTTTATAAGTACATATTTTGAAACGTCAGTTCTTATTTTGAGAAAAAATTACTGTCACTGACAGTCCCATCCGCAAACAAGTACTTCCTACTAAAAATAATAACGTACGAGGGTAGTTCCAGAAGTATCCGACCTGACGTATAGATGGGGCAGTTGTTTAAATAGAATGACTATGGTAGAAAGTACCAACCTTACAAAGTTTAAGTGTGAAGTTTGACGACGCTACGTTGTTTAGTATTTGTTTGTGAAATCAAACATCAATAGTGAACGCTCTCCGCGAATTTGTAAATATGGAAAATATGGATTATCGTTATGTAACACAATACTTTCATTCGAAAAGCGTCAGTTCAACCTTCGTTGAGAATAATAAAATATTGAGTGGCACAGTTTGAACGATGAGCTGCCAAGCCGAATATCGCAGTGGTCGATCAACTGAGGCGACCACACTAGAAATGTTGAAGAAAATTCACAAAATAGTATTGGATGACCATCAACTGAAAGTGCAGAAGCTAGCAGACATGGCATTTCAAAAAGTGCTGTACACCACATATTGTTAAAAATTTAAACACGAAAAAGCTGTGCGCAAGATGGGCGCCACGAATATTCATAATGGAATAAAAACAGCGTCATGAGGGTGTTCCAATCGAGTGTTTGACGAAGTTTCACTGAAATAAATCCGAGTTCTTGCATCTATTCATACCTGTGGATAATACGTCTGTCCATCACTTCACACGTGAGATGAGAGAACAGTCATAACAATGGACTCAAAGGAAAGAATCGGTTCCAAAGAAGGCGAAGACAGTTCCATCTGCAGGCAAGGTCATGGCGTCAACTTTTTGGCATGCGCGTGGGATAATTTTTGATTATCTTCAGGAACGAAAAATAATCAACAGCGAGTATTTTAAGACAGAATACAAATGGCGCACAGTTAAAATTCTATAGTTCCAATTAGGATACCCTATGCATCTGAATGAATTTTAAATACATTATGCATAATGCATATAAAAATTTGAATATATAAGAAAGGCTGCAGATAAATACTGAAACTAAATTAGTATTAAACATAACAAAATCAAACAGCCTTTCACTTAGTTTATCTTTAAGTATAGGATAACATAAAGAAAATCGTGCAGATGAAAAAGTTAATATATACCTTTTGAGTATCATTGAAATCATTGTTTTATAACTCATAGATGCAACAAACGAGTTTTATTACTCATTTATTGCATCTTTAAAAAATTCAATAAACGAGCAAATTGGTCATATTTACATAACTCAAATAGCATACTGTTATACAATACTGTAACTGATTAAATTATTATTAAACTAAGTCAAAACATCAAAGTACTACAAGATCATTTGAGTAGTATTGAATTAACATTAGATATTTAAGAAATGGCTTAATTTTTATTAAGATAAAACTATAATAATTGAACATTGCTTTCACAAGATGCATAAAATAGTGTTGTTATACTTTTATACAATTTAGAAGATGATATATTTCTGTTAATCTATGACAAATAAAATAATTTAAGAATAAAATTTAAATATTCATACAAATACTCTTCCTTTCTATTTTCAGAATATTTTTATTCACAATATTGGAACCTTAAACACGTGGTATCAACACACAAATTCTTCCCAATTCAAGTTTCTCTAAAAGTTTCTTTTCTCTAGTATTAAAAGTTACTAAAATATTCTCGGGCCCTCAAACTTTGGATTACTTTCTAGTTGATTTATTATACTCCAGTTCGATTTTTCTAAAGGAATATAGATACGAGAACTTTTAGAACAATTTTTTTCATATAACTTCAGCTAACAATACTCGATGAAAAAAATATTCTTGTCCAGGAACTGAAAAGCATTTTAACATAATTTTTTGAGCGTTTATATATAGCGTCAAGCTTAGACTCGGACTTGACAATACACAGATATTTGAAGAAGATCAGAATGAAGTGATACTTCTTGAACTTACACAATCTTCGAACTATTAGATAACATACGAGTTTCATATCCTACAACACCTAGTGACAGATAATTAAACATATTATAATACAAAGCATATTCAAAATGTAACAGATGATAATCTCTAAGTTGTTGAGGAGTGGTATTTCTACGTGCCCTTTAATTCTAATAAAACTATCTTCAGTTGTGATAACGTGTCAGAAACTTCACTCTATTAAACCTACTTTATTAAGTACACTATATTATGGGTACTCTATTAAGTACTTGAAAACTTAATAGAGTACCCAGTTTCTTTATGCTAGTGAAAACCATGTTAAATAAAAACATCCCTTGCTGATATTATGGAATTTATATTGGCTAGAAAAGCCGTTCTGTTGCTACTAGAGACAGAGAATAAGTCTAGTATTCTTCATAATATGTGCATCTCTACAATGACAGCGTACATAAATTTACCACTAATCATGAAATTCGCCTTAGACAAATCATATTTGTAATCAGAATGCCTATTATCAGTCAATTATTCACAGTGTAATTGGTTATTGGGTATTAAATAAACGAATGTTGAATAACAGATTTCTCTATATATGCACATTTATGTGCCCATAAGTATCCGTTCCACTGTAACCTCCATCGCTTATTGTGCTATCTTACTTCCTAATTCCATGCGAAACAACTCTCATCTGAATTTGCTCCAGAAATATTTTCACCAGATGTTTAGACCTGTTCGCTGATCTTGTCTGTCACAATTATGTGACCATGTTAGCCAACCAGCTACAAAGAACTTTACATTGAAAGATAATGTGGGAGGTTACTTCCTATTCCTCATACAATATACCAATTTAATCTTGTCTGAATATACCCCTCCTGTAAAGGTGTTGTCTTTAGTTGATTTCTTTATTATTTGGTAACTCTTCTCGAAACTCTATGAAACATTAATGGAAAGAAGAGTATTTTCCACTAATATTCTTTCGTTTGTTACTTCGGGTATACATTTGATGACTTCTAAAGAGAAGTCATTAAATCATCAAAAGATCATTTTATATCTACTTTATAGTCTACCACACAGTATACAGTTAATTAATTTTTAAAACAAACAACAAACATAATCTCAACAAAGTCAATCTCAACTAGTTAATTGATATTGCACAGCTGTATTTTTTTTTTTTCGTTTTTAATAAACATATAGGGATTTTCATGGAGTGACTGATAATTAACTTTTTACTTGTAATCTCTAACAAATTATCTCTTCATATTCAAACCCGAATACGATATTCTGATATGTAGAATTTAATTAGGGAGATCAAAGCTTTTCAATACTTGACAATCCACAAACATCGCAATGGTGCAAAAAAGTGATTTTAATCAAATAATAAATTAATTATGTCATACGAACTAGTACGTAACTCATTATGTTTTGTTTTGTAATAAATTTTGTGTAACTCGTTTACAGTGAAAATGACAGTAGCTTTAGTGTTCAGCTTTATCATACCGTTTAATAAATTTTTGCTGTCATAAAGTTAATACATTTAAAAATTCATATATATTATTCGTAATAGTAACAAAATACAAGTTAGCAAATTAGTGGAAATATTTTAATAAAACCAACAATTAATCTTAATTTTTTATGTATGTAGTATATTGTAATATATTGTGCATACTTCTGGACAAAATTAACACATCAGCGAGAATTCACATTATATACTTTTATTTTTTTAAATATTTAAATGATTTCAGCTAATATTTAACACGTTAGAACGGTATTATCGAGAAAAATGTGAATATAAATACGTTAAATAACAGAAAATAATACATTTATAAATGCCATGAAAACGGTGTTAATGAAATTTTAGATAAGAAATTGAAATTAGGAAATAGATGAAATTAAATCATAATAATTTGAATTCTGTAGCGTGTAGACCCCCCTAATAGAACCCTTCCAACTTTTGTCACTACTTTCGTTCATCTAGACATACTATTGTTGTGGTGAATGAGTATAAGTGGTATAAGTGGTGAATAGTTTCATGAGGAACATTCTTCCATCCGACAAGAACGACATGTTCGAGTTTCCTAATTGAAGAGTCATAATGGAAGGTATGTGGTTCTAACTGATTATTTTATTACATCCCATGAATGCTCTGTGGGGTTCATATCTGATCTTCTTGTTTGGTAGTCAGTCCATAGTTAGAATACTCACTAATCGAAGGTAGTTCAGTACTCCTCTAGCAACGTGGAGCCGGACATTATCATGTATAAAAATGAAACTGTTCCCGACAAACGGAGCAAACGGCATCACATGTTCTACCATATTTTTTCTGTAGAAATATATATTAATAGATCTCCCCCGTATAGGAACAAAATCCATGTGGCGAAACAAATTCCTTTCCAGAATATTATTGATCAACCAAAAAATTGGATCCTCGGAGAGATATTACAGGCAGAAAACCTCTCTCCTTGCCTCCTCCAGATGCGTTGATGACCATCTGCTGAATCAGGACTTACCCTTGTTTCGTCTGAAACTTTCTTCCAGCCGATAATTGTTCATTGTACTTCTTCTCGTGCAAAACGCAATCTAGTAATCTCTTTTCTATGGTGTCCAGGTTTTCTGAAGGGCAGTGGTACAATAGTTGGTTGTTCAATCGTCCTTTATTAGGTCATCTCCAGATTGTTCATCCCGAAATTGCTACACTTCAAGCTCCTGCTAGGGCTCTACTTGGCTCTAAACTGGTGGAATACCTGCTTCTTATATTAAAAATTTAGTTATATGAATTGGCGTAGATAAATCATAACATAAACAGATATTCTTTAATCGATTTACTTAGTCCAAAATAATCAGCTCTGGTTGACAGCAATTAAAGTAATCAGTAATAACTTCATGCCCTTTGCCTTTTCTTTATCTGACACGGCTGACCTAAATAGCTAACCGTATCCAATGTTACCAATATGAAAAAAATTAATCTGTTTTCAAAGGATTACGTAGTGTTCGGTCATTTTCCGTGGCAGTATATATTTTGAAATATAATTAAAGAAAATATTTCTTTCCTTCCATGCTCGATATGGGTTACTGCATGTGCAGGGTTTGTATTCCGGAGAAACCGTAAAATTCTGGTAGTAATGCAACTGATGCAACTTTACTATGTGCATTATTGAGAAAACTCCGTTTCTCTGCATTAATGAGTTTTATCCTCATAATCGTGGGCGGAAAGTTCCATGTGGTCTTGCTCTACTATTCCTACATGATTGTGTACATTTATATTTGCAAATTGCTGTTTCTCTTAACCCATGCGAATCGCTGCACACACATATAGTTCTTCCATGTATATAATGCGAATATATGGGTTGGCCTTTACAAGCCATAGTAAGTTGGCTTGTCACCGCGCATTTAAAATAACGGACAAATACACAGGAAGAGCATAAAGGTTGGATAACATTCGAAGTCTCGTGCAGGTCGATCTCGTTTTTGAGATGCGCATTTTTTTTTTGTATATTTTTATTTTGATCTGACATCATCACTGTTGGTATTACAACGTCATCGGTATGTTCACATTCACTTATTTTTCTGTGTTAATAATAATTTTATACTGTAATATTCAGCAACTTCAACGATATAATTTCCATTGGCATTAAAGCTGTTCAAGTGTTAAGTCACTTATACAATTTTTGTATAAAGAAAGCGTTAGGTGAGATGGCTTGATCTAAATGTACAATTTAGGTCAAGTCATCTCGCCTTTTGTAGGTTAGAGACTGAATGGATACTAATACTATTCCATTTTAATCAGGGTGATATTTTAAATTAATCTATAAAAAAAATTAAGATAACAGGCATGCAAGGTTATCCTAAAAGTGGTGGAAATAGTAATTTTAAAAGTCCTTAGAAGGATTTGAGGTGGATATCGGAGTTGTAACAACTAGGTTAGGATTTCAGCTATGTAATGAGACTCATCTCAATTTAGTAAGATATATTTTACGTACAGGATGGTTCCTTCCCTTAACAACTTCCGCATATTCCGTTCCAGAGGCTTCTTCTAGTCACCTCATAGCTCCACAATAACTATATTTCTCCTTCTTAATTTTCCTTCTTCCTTCGAGGGCTAGCAAAATACATGAACAGCTATCCACCAGTAAGCCCATATATTGGCCTAAAATATAAAATTCCTGACACCATTAACTTCTGCATAACTAAACACATACCTAAACATAATTGCTTGCGAAAAAAAGCCTAGATATTTATTTTGATCATTCTCATACAATAATAACTATAAGTACCAACATCATAAACCTACATTTAAACAAAACCAGCAATATTCACCAATTAAAACACAGACTGACAGTTGTTTAAAAATATAATCGAGGAACGGATATTCCATTGAAAACACCTGTAGACTTAGTCATAGCTGTAGAGTCTTTAGCAAACACCATACAACAAGCGGGTTGAGATTCTACTCTACACATGCTCCAGGTTAGCTAAGGGAGCAATTTCATTAAGCCGTGAAATATTAAAAAGGTGGATGATAACTAGAGATCCACAGGGCAAGCAAATATTGAATAGAATAGATAAAGATCTAAAGGAAATACTATGTAGACAATGGAAGAAATATGGCATTTCAAGATGACTTAGAGCGGCTAACTCCAATAGAAGCTATGGTAGACGAGAGCAAATATACCAAGAACACAAAATAATATTCCGTCAATCAAAAACCATGATAATATATGAGTAAGAACAGATAAAGAAAATGCTGAAACTATTTTGAAATACCTATCTAAAGTAAATTCTTTCAGTCTTTCCTAATAGATATCTCACAAATAAAAGAAAATAAAGTTATTTTTTCATATCTCTATTCACTATTCCAGGTGGCACTCTCAATAGAAGCTATACAAATATCTGAAATTAAAAATTGTGAGAAATAGTGACCCTAAGAAGACCCAGGATTAGTGTTGGCCCTCAATTATCAGCTACTTCCACAGATCAGTAGAGTTTAATATTTAGGTATTCACCTCGATAGAAGGTTAAACTGGGGACACCACATATTTATGAAGAGGAAACTTCACTCCTCTCTTGAAACTCTACTGCACCTACCGCGATTCTCACAGCACTCCTCTGCAAGGACCACCATATCTTCCACGACACGCTCAACATCGAACATGCTTCCGTAAACAACTAAATGCTTTCCTGATTCAACTGCGTCTTCCGCGATGCACCAGCACCGAATCCACTTCAACGCTAATCATGGTCCTTCTCCAATAACCATCCTCGTCTTCCGCAAGGTGCACAAAAAACTCTTAATGAGTGAACCAGACTCCCAGTACGTGACAAAGATGTTCAGTGAGTGAACCCAGAGATTTCAGAAATCGCAAGTGTTCATCGTTTCGTCTAGAATGCGCCGATGAATAACAATGAATTAGGGAGACATCTCCGACTAATCAATTTGACAGTTCAATTTAGACAGTTCTAAAAGGAAGACTACCACCATCGCCCACCAACCCCCAGCAGGCCAATCTCCCAGTCCACGCCGTTCACGCGAAATGGCCACCTCAGGGAAAATAGCCTGGTTTACTAACTAGAGATTATTGTTATATTTACATACTTTGTGTGAGTGCCACTTATTCTTCTTCGGGAATTTCAAAACAATTGACTGATACATTTCATGAATATTAATTCCAAATGCGACTTTTTTAATGAAAATTTTCCAGCACATCAACTAAAACAACCAACTACTATGACAAACGTCAGCTTGTGTACGTGTTCTGTCTTCATAGGTAATCGAAATCTAAATTTAAATTCGTTGTGTTTCATTTCAACGTTTCTAGTCAATTGTGAGCCAGCAGTTAAATAAAAATCTGGAGCATCGTCATTGATTTTTAAATAATAAATAATTTATTGTAGTGTAGCCACTGCAATAATACAGATATGCAAGCGTGATTTTTTTCTGTGGAAAACTGTAAATTCGTATAAATTCAATTTATTTTTACGAATTAATGAAATGTATTATTCTGTTGTTTATTCATTTTATCATTTCCCATGCTGATTTTAATGAAAGGTTGCTTTTTTTGGTTTCATTCGAGAGTCAGGCCGCATGTAAATTAGCTTGTTTTTGTTTCTCTTTCATGGAAATTCTATCTATTTGTTTCAAATGAACATTTTCTGGCGCGTATGAATTTTATTCGTGTTTTAGGATGATTTTTACTGTAAACAATTAACTTGCGGATTTAATTCTGCCTACCTGTTTGCTGGCATAAATACATGTACATGGTTCTTTCGACTCTTGGGCTATTATAATTCACAAAACTTTAAAAATTTAAGGTTCACATGTGTAACATTTGGGTTTAAACCTAAACAAGGGATTACTATGGAAATCGCATATCTGGATAAAAAAGAAGCAACATGAAATAATATTCAAAAATCACTATTCGTTACATGATTGTAAATCTTATTGTCACGAAACAAAATTCTGGCATACAATGCAATTATTCGTATGGTAGGACTCATATGGACTTATGAGTTCTGTATGTTCCATAAGAAAGTCTATTTTCTTATGGAACATATAGTTCAAAACCTTTATGGTTAATTAGTCCAGGAAGAGGCGGCTAGGAAGATTAGAAAACCGGAAGAACCGAAGACTAAAAGAACAAATATCAGAAGACTATAAGACAAGAAGATACGAAGATCCGAAAGTCTGGGCCCAGAATACTAACAGTTACCATCCACTGTCTCATCCACATCGGTCCCATTATTTATTGGGACATAACGAAACTGACTCCGATGACCTCCGTCATGAACATCACCGAAAGTATGGGTTGTGAATATGGGGGAGAAGTGTCCCACGCCGTGACTATTTGGTCCTTATTAGCTAAGGGTTATTTAATCCCTTGTATTTCAGTTAATATTCGAGTTATCATAATTCAACACTTTTAGATAATTTCTACCATAATAATAATTTATTGCTCTAGTTTCAGTGCAGACTAACTACTGCATATTCTTGTTTTCCATTCATTTATAATTATTTCTTTTACAGAAAATATATATACATATATATATATATATATATATATATATATATATATATATATATATATATATATATATATATATATATATATATATATATATATATATATATATATATATATATATATATATATATATATATATATACATATATATATATATATATATATATATATATATATATATATATATAACATCATACTATGATGTTCTCGGTAGGCTGGCTAACAACCTCTGTTCATAATTTGCTTTTTGTAGACGATGTGAGCGTCTCCATACGAGGGCGTTGACGTGTCTAGGATCCAGTGATATTTAGTGCTTATCGTCTTAGGTAGACAAAATATGCACTTTGTCTACCACAGAAGGGTAAAACCTCTCGTCGGGCTAGTTGTATGTCAGAGCGAGTGAGTAGGTTACATAAAGCCATTACTAGAGACAGTTGTCTCACATCTAATGCCTTTATTGAGATGACAGTGCACAACGTAAGGCAATAAGCTGTTTGCAAACTGCGACTTCGTGGTTGAGCTTAGGTTCTTAATATTCCCCAGTTGAAAAACTCGCGACTGTTTGGCTCGGGAAGTGCCCCTTGACGTATTGCAGAGTTCTGCGTATGCTAGCCATTACTTAAACAACGGAAGTTCTATTACAATAACAGAGTTCTGTTGTGTGTCAATAATGTTATTTCTACCTATTCAAGTTGTATCATCATCATTAGGTCATCAGTCCTAAGACTCGTTGGACGCTAACCTCCAGCTTCTCCTATCTTGTGCTAACCTACGCATTTCGCTAATTGTGCTACAACCTACATCCCTTACGATTTGCGAGCAGTAGTCTAATCTAGGCCTACTCTGCCTTTCTTCATTCCTATTTCTGCCTCCAAAATATCGCGTACTATTCCCCCATGTCTCAGCAAGTGGCCTACCATTCTATCTCTTCTCTTCTTTAAGTTTTTCCACATACTTCTTTTCTCGCTGACTTTCTCCAATACTTCTTCGTTTCTAACCCTATCAGTCCATGGTATTTTCATCATTCTTCGGTAACACCACATCTCAAAAGCTTCTAATTTCTTCCTACTTGCTTCCCCTACCGTCCAGGTTTCGCAGCCGTATAGTGTCGTGCTCCATACATATGTTTTCAAAAATCTCTTCCTTGTTTCTAAGTTTATTACCCCCGAGCATAAAAGTGCTTTCTTTTTGTTAAAAGCTACTCGACCCTGCGCTATTCTTTGTTTTATGTCTTTATCGCTTCTTCCATCCCAATTTATTTTACTTCCTAAATAAGTGAAGTCTTTAACTCCCTCCAATCTTTCATTATTAATTTGTACTTTCGTTTTTGCTCTGCTCTCGCGCCCTCTGCACACTAACACTTTAGTTTTGTTTTTATTCACCCTCATTCCGTATTCCTCTGTCAACACTGCCTCCATTTCGTTCAATGCCGATTCTAATTCCTCCTTACTAGATGCTAATACCGCTATATCATCCACGAATCTCAGCATTTTTAGTTTCTGTCCCTGTACTTTAAGCCCGAAATCCACTCTATCTTTTACCACATTAATCGCCTCTTCGATGTACAGATTAAAAATTAGTGGTGATAGCGTACATCCTTGTCTTACTCCTTTCCTAATACCTACTTCCCTTTTTTCCCCTTCTATTTCTATAACAGCAGTTTGCTCTTTGTATAGATTGTGTACTACTCTCCTATCTCTATACTTCATTCCCGCGCTCTTTAGTATCTCGAACATTTTTTCCCATCTTACATTATCAAAAGCTTCTTCTAAATCTACAAATCCTATATAAGCGTTCTTTCCTTTTTCTATTGTTTTCTCTAACATTACTCTTAGCGCCAGAATAGCTTCGCGAGTTCCCCTATTTCGCCTAAATCCGAATTTGTCTTCTCCTAGTATTTCCTCCGCTCTATTTTCCATCCTCTTCTGAACTATTCTGGTTAAGTTTTTTGACGCATGGGAAGTTAGGCTAATCGTTCTAAAGTTCTCGCATTTGTCGGCTCCTCTCTTTTTCGGTATAGTAACGATAATGTTCCTCTTATAATCCTCCGGCATCTCGCCCGTTTCGTATATGTATTTTACCAGTTCAAACATCCTATTTACTACTTTCTGTCCCACACATTTCAAAATTTCCGCCTGTATTTTATCTACACCCGGCGCTCTATTATTCTTTAGCCCCCTTAGTGCTATTTAAAATTCCTCTCTCAATATAGGTTTTCCTACATCTTCCCTATCGATGCTAGATTCTTCCTCTAATATCTCTCCTAATTCCTGACCCTCGTATAAATTTCCTAAGTACTGCTTCCATCTATCCGCTTTCTCCTCTCTTCCTATCAGTATGTCCCCCGATTGACTCCTAACGTTTCTACTTATTGTTCCTATATCCCTGAAGTTCCTCTTAATTATTTTGTAAGCCTCATCGGTCTTACCTACTTGCAATTTATCTTCTACTTCTTTGCATTTCTCCTCTATCCATTGTTCTTTCGCTTTTCTACATTTTCTAATGATTTCCCACTTTATTGACTTATAAGTTTTCAGTCCTTCTTCGTCTCGTCTGTTTTTGTAGCCTCGTCCTTTTTGCATTAAGTTTAAGATTTCGTCCGTTATCCAGGGCTTCCTAGCTTCCCTTTTATCGTGTCCTAAAACGTCCGTAGCCGCGGAAGCTAGACTATTCTTGATACCCTCCCACTCAGTTTCTGCGTTCTTGATTTCGTCCTTACTCGTTTTATTTATTAATTGATCTGTTTTCTCCTGGAACTTATCTTTCATATTCTGATCCCTCAATATGTCTACATTTATACGTTTCTTATCCTTCCGGGTTTTCAGATTTCTCAAGTTGTATAATAAATGTAAATTCAAGTATATCGTCAGTTTCCTTTCTATTGCCTCCTTCAGATATTAAATAGAATAAACTAAATCGTACTTACATTCAGGTAAATAAAATCCTAAATGAAATTATCCAGAGCAGGGCATAAATGAGAAAATTAAAACGTATAATACCATTAGGTTCCTACTATTAGACGAAATCTGACGGCAAACCTCTGGACTTATACATCTACTCCCTTAGGAAGGGTAGACAGGAGTAGCAGGGGTTCCTCGGTATCATATTTTGTGAGTGATATATCACTGCAACTTCTAATGATGTAACGTTCTCGCGAGGGGATGTTTTCAGTCGGTTACATAAGAGAAAGAGAAGAGTAAGAGGGAGGTAAGGGGTATTACAATATGTTGAATAATTGAGGATAAAGTACCCTGTATTGTATTTTTATCAGAAGTAAATTATTCTCTCGTTAGTGTACTATTAGCCATCAAGACGCGCAGTGGGTATGGAATATCTGGGGGTGAATTATATTTGCTTGTCCCTTATAAAGTGTAATGTGTAGTGGATTAATTTCTGAGTGAGAAAAAAATCTACTGTCCTCTCTACTGTACAGATCCCCTGCCGGAACCATCATGAGATGTGAAAACTTATTGAACTCTACTATTTTATTGATATGTTCATTTTATTTATAATTCAGCTCAAAATAGAAATCTCGTATTCGCCGTGCGTCTGAAAAGCAATCGTTGAAGGTACCTGATGATTTTGATGAAACAGAAGGTTTTTAGATCACAAAGACTTGTCCAAAACTCAAAACCCTAGAGATTTATTGAGAATAAAATAGAAAAATATAAACGTGGTTAATCATCTTAATATTTCAATAATACCTATGCTTTTAAGAGTATTTTTTACTGAAAAATAAATTACATCCTTTTTCCATAATTCCAACATTATCTTTTTCTGCAATATATGAGGTACGGATTCAAGAAAAAAAATGTTTACGTCGATCAATTTAACGGTAAGACATAAATGATTAAAGAAACAAGGGGTATGACATACTCACCTACGCCTGAATCGGGGAGCCGCTATAGTGCGCCTTTTGAGGGTTAATAAATAGTAACCATCATCATCATGAGGTCATCAGTCCTAAGACTGGTTGGACGATAACCTCCAGCTTCTCCTATCTTGTGCTAAGTAGTAGTAGTTGTACTAAATAGTAACCATAAAAAACGAAAAATAAGAGCGATACAAGTGAAAAAATAAATACAAAACGTGTCATGAATCCAACCGCAAACTTATTTCACTTTACCTAACGCCAATTGTACAGAATACAACCCAGTTATGTGCTACATGGGTATAGGTAGTAAACGCCCGATGAATCATGCAAGAACCCAGGCCGATAAATCCCCAGGATCTGTTGTCCCGTGTAAAATGCACAATAACGTAGCGGAAACAACTGGGCAAATGAATTCTCGATTCAATTTTCGTAAGGATGCAGCACGGCCGTAGAGAGAGGTAGTTCAAAACGTGCGCGCTACATGGGCAATATATGTTTGAACGGGTAAATGGCAATCGATAAGCTCCGTGAATAAGGTGCAGAAAGAGCAATAAGTCTACTATTGGACTCTTGGATATTTTATTATGTGCGGCCCCCGGCAAACGAACGAATTCCAGCCCGTCTCCTATCTACGAAATATTTCAATTCCGGGAACGCGGCACTCTGTTCCACCGTAATTTTCATTTGAAGTACATCATGGCCGTATAATGATCCCTCGAAGTTATTAGCCTCTAAAACAAATTCAGTCATATTAATCGCGAATCGTTTGTTTAAGTACCCTTCTAGTAAATGAGTGAAAATTCTGTGTTACTCTAAATATTTTCTGAATTGATGTCTTCTATTCGCGATGTTTTTTTAATTCATCCATGAGGATTGTTTACACAAATATAACTAGTAACAGTAACCCAATCTACTCTTTAGTGAGCAGCTTGCAACACTTTGTACCAATGTTAATTGGTACAAGGTTCATTGGCACTTATTAATCTTACCTAAAGGTAAGTGATTATCAAAGAATCTTGCACAAATTTCAATTAAATTGAAACTTATACAAGTTTATCTTATATATCAATACGTGAGTTCTATTGTGAAACGCTCTTACTTGAAACTAAGAAAAGAAAATTATTTCTTATTCCACACCTGCCTGTTACCCGTGGTGCATTTTCTGACTCCAAACCAGAACAACTGCTCACTTGGGTTCAGCTTGCGTTAATTTCTCTTTATGTTCGAATCATCTCAGAAATGCTTGTACTAATATTAACAGTAGTCAGCGAGAGAAAACTCTGATTTAATAAAAAGAGGGAAACGTTTAATTTGATAACAAATAAAATTAAACTAAACAAACATAAAAGGAAAAAAGAAAAATGAAAATAGTTAAACTAATGATAAATATTTGAGAATACAATAAAATATGGTGAAGTTTCATACTAATAAAGGGTGGGTCCAACCATAATGTACGATGTTAATTGTGAGTCACACCTTAACGTCAAGTTTTTTGCCCAACTTAATTTGATATTACTTTGTTTCAGTGTTTGACAAATTCAACCATGGAGAGGTACATAATTGAGCAGCGCGTTAAAATTGTTGAAGCCTTTTACGAAAATGGGCGTTCAAATCAAAATGCATTTCGTGCACTTCGTGACTTTTTTGGTCAGCATAATCGACCAAATGTGTCCACAATCCGGATAATTGTGCACAAATTTCAGCAAACCGGGTCCGTAGGAAATGTGAAAACACCTGTGCATGCTCGCCTAGTTCGTTCTGCGGAAAACATTGCTGTTGATCGCGATAGTATAGCAGAAGAGCCGTCAACCTCGACTCGTCGTCGTGCCCAACAATTGAACATCTCACGAACATCACTGATGCGAATTTTGAATAAAGATTTGAATTTACACGCTTACAAGGTTCAATTGACTCAAGAGCTGAAGCCTACTGACCATTTCAAGCGTCGTCAATACGCCGAATGGTTGGTTGAACAGACAGAAGTGAATGGTGACTTTACATAGATAATCATCTTCAGCGACGAGGCACACTTTCACCTCAGTGGATTCGTTAACAAGCAGAATTGCCGCATTTAGGCAAATGAGAATCCACGAGTGATTGTTGAAAAGCCGATGTATCCACAAAGAGTGACTGTTTGGTGCGGTTTATGGGCTGGCGGCGTCATCTGCCGTACTTCTTCGAAAATAAGGTCGGCCAAGCAGTTACCGTGAATGATGTTATGACCTAGACGATATGTGGTTCCAACAGAATGATGCCACTTGCCACACAGCCAACGAAACAATGACACTTTTGCGCGAGAAATTCAATGGCCGTGTTATCTCACGTCGTGGCGATGGTAATTGGTCGCCACGACCATGTGACTTGACACCGTTGGACTTCTTTCTTTGGGAATATTTAAAAGAAAAAGTGTACGACAATAAGCCAAGAACAATTCAAGAGCTAAAGGATGAGATAATTCGGCACATTAACGACATTGAACCTCAATTATGTCTCAGAGTCATTGAAAATATGGACCATCGGATAGAGGTATGCCACCGAAGCCGTGGCGAGCATTTGGCCGATATTTTATTTCACACATAATTGTCATAGATCCTTCTATCATAATAAAAGTATTAAGATAATTCTCTGAAAACTTTTTGTTTTATTTACAATTAACATCGTGCGTTTTGGTTGGACCACCTTTTATATAGAATTAACCCGAAACTAATAACAAAATTTAGAAAAAAGTAATTCCAATAATTAAAGTTATTGATAGAATAACTTAATTGGAATAGTAATTCCAATATTTATTGATAGAAGACTGAAACAGAACTGACTGAAAACTTGTAACTTTTTTCAAGAACTCAACATCCCATAGTTGTAATTTATTCGAACCAGACCAGGATTGGTAGAAATCTTGAAGCGTCCGACCAGTTGAATTTCGACTAATAATATTGATTCTCGATTTATTGTCTGGACATATGTCGGATATCGACATCCTCCTTATTGTGCGAATAAAATATGATATAAACTAATGATAATAGATGCAATAATAAAATAAAATACAGATGATAAAATAAAATATATTAGATGTTGCGTCATTTACATGATAAATTTATGATTTGTCAATGCCTGTTATTATACAGAGATGAAAATGCAACAAAATCTCTCCATAGACCAATCGGCGGGTATTTACTTAAATGCTACAGCATTAATTATTTTTAACTTAGTCCTTCCTCTATTTCAATTAACTTCCTGTTCAATATAAATTAATCTGACAAAAATTTTGTGTTGAATTTGTGTCTCTTCAGACATCCTTTATGTTACCAAATTCAGTCTTAAGAAATATAAACGCTTTGTCTGACTAACCCTTGTTATGAGAGTTTGACCACCATATTTAAGACAATGTAGTGACAGTATCAAAGACATTACATCTACGAAAGACAACGTCTATATACTAGTAAACTAGTATATTAGGCTGTACTGTAAGTCTCTGATGGTATTTAGTACAAAAATGTTATCTTCTTCCTGATGAAAACCAATGGGATATCATGTTGGATGACATTGTTGGGTATATACCGTGACGCATCACAATAATTCGCAGCAGTCTATTTTGAAACCTCTATAGTATGTCTAGGTTAGAGCCTGCTGTTGATCTCTAGAGCTCTATATCATGATCTATGCAAGTCAAGATTAGCTTGAGGATAGCTTTGTAGAGTAATACTTTGCTGTCTCTGAAGAGTTGGTATTTTCATCCAGTTATCCAGTACATCTGTTTTAGTATTAGTCCAGATGAGGAATCTTCCACGTCGTATGTGTTTCTGATATGTACTGACGTGTACTCATTTGCTTTCATTGGCTTTTATGCGCCACTTTCTAAGCTAATCTTGTATTTCATTCAAGTTAGTTTGTAGGTTAGCTGATACTGATATTAAATCTTTGTGGGATGCAAGTACTGTAGTATCATCAGCAAATGTGGCAATTATTATGGCTCTTCTTGTTGATAAACCAGATGTAAATAGTAAGAATAAAATGGGTTCTAGGATACTGCCTTGTAGTACTCCAGACTAGTATGGTAGTCATTTTGGTGTTTAATGAAAAATACCAGTATTTCTGTAGATAAATGTATACTGAATAACCAGAATAACGCCACACTGCAGCTAAAATGGGAAATACAAAAAATTAAATATTAATCAATTAATGCCTACCTAAGCGAAATTTCAAACGACAAAACCCCAAACTGTTCCTTTTCGAAGGATACTAAGCTATTAAAAAGACCGATACAAGAAAAGATTATATATTAAGCCGATAGTATATAACTTAATGGATATAGAAGTGAATGCAGGCGGTGATATAATGACACTGAAACGCCATCAGGAACGAAATTGACGTAAGTTGAAAATTTTACTCAAAGGAAGATGGTTGTTACTAAATACAAACCTAGAGGGAAAACAAATAAGATGCATTATATAATAGTCAATCTCTCATTCAGGTTCCTCCCTAAAAACATTTTATAACCCCAGGAATAAATTCGGAAGCCTTACAGTCTGCTTTACGATCTCACCCATTGCAGACTTCATCAATACGTATGTCATACTGTACAAATTCTATAATTAATTTACATAGTTGTAATCTATGTCAATACTGCTGTCCATGTGTTATTCCCTGATGAAAATTTGAGCCAAATATTGTGCTTCTTTTATCAGTTCATAAGGCAATTAACACTGCATAATGTAGTCCATTTTATGCCCTGATGATTACTTTGCACACGACTGTGATAAAGTTTCATTTTTAGCACTGTTGAGACTTGGTAAATTTACATTTTAAGCACTGCCATAGAAAGAAACTTTAGCTGTCAATCTTTGATATTTGACAGGATTACAGTTTATGTTACACAACATATATTTTGTATTTTATTATTTTTCTTTATTTTTATAATATTTTAGAATTTGCAAAATAAAAAGATAATAATTAATTTTATTAAATAGCATCTAAATGACGTTATCTAAATGACACTTCTAATGAGACGTTATGGAAAAAAACGTACACTAGAAACGTAGATAATATCGAAATGAAAACCTGTTAGTGCTTCTTTTGTTGATACAGTATACTGTTCGTATTTCCAGGTCATTTATCTGCATTTACTTTTACACCGAATACCATGACCACTGCGCGAGTCACTGAAACATTATAAAGTAATTTCGTGACGAATTAAATCTTTAAAGAAGCCAAGTACTAATTCTTAATTGCAATTCCGAATGTCTGATCGGATATCTGGTTATAATAGACTACATGCAGGGGCTCGAATAAGACGTCCCGAGCTAGATTAATTAGAGCAACATAAACCACAACTTGGCTAAGTTCAGTGGAAATGAAATATGCAGCAATGCATGGACAAGATTATCAAGGGTTTCACCGTTTCAGCATCAGTTGTACTAATAACTAACTAATGACGTTTTACACTCGCATTGCTGAGGTTTTAGTTACACACATGAAATAATATTAATGATCATATAATTCTAGAGTATAGAATGCGCGTCTCTTCCCATTCAATGTAACTTTGGAGTTGAGAAATATACTTGTAAAAAGTAAATGAGACTTCCGTCGTCGTCGGGACGGTCTAGTGATCGAAATCGCGACGGTGAACGAACTCACGAATGAGATAGATTGATTTCGGGGATGAGATCGAGAGGATGTTCGTCGCGAATGTTCTTCATGATCTTCGTCATTTCTCGTGTTGAAGAAAATACCTGCCTTTCCAATAAGCGATCGCCTTCAGAGCTACGTGACCTAGTGGTTTACAGCACGAGGGTGTTGGGAGGTGAGTCCAGAACAGCATGTGACATTTACTCTACCTCACTTAGGATGGAATTCTCTAGTGTCCCAAGAATTCCTTGGACATTTTGAGGAAGTGGTCCTGTTCATAATTTCCGTAATAAGGATTCCTCTTACTCGATAAGGTGACGTCTTCGGTGTTGCGAACACCTCCATCCGTGTGGTTATTAACGTCGTCGGTACTCATGGTTATTATGGTAACTCACTGTTTGAATATCACTACAGTAGATAAAATTATATACTCACTATGCGTCAACTTTCACTTTCAGTTGCAACCAAAATTGTGAAATCAACATCTCAAAAAAAACCGCTATGTTTCGCTTAAAGATCACATTGGGGTCACCAATTTATGGCGGTCTTCGGGGTGCTGTGTGTGGTGAAATGATACTAGTGGTATGTTAATGCTTAGCTACATTTATTTGGAATAAACTAAATAGCGAGCAAGCTAATACTAAACGAGGAGAGAATGTTTCGGGGCGAGAATAGACTAATTTAAAAACTTATTTCGACGCTACGCTTATCATAAACAGTTGACCTACGTTGCAAGGGTCTCCACAAGTGGCTGGGGCAGTAAAACTTATTGCCTGTGATAATTGCGCATTTTTACTCATAAGAAACAGATGGGCCCTTGTTCCGAATACTAGCTAAACTAAAGTTTCTACTTTCTAATATTTACACAACTTAAAACTAATATATACAAAATACCATCACGGCTGTCAATAGGTGTATGTGGAGCCACGTATGCCCACATAATCAATAAGTAGTGATATAATAATTAATCATACTTCTTTGAAAATGAATCTGGTAGTGCTATCACAGTAAACGAGAAACGCTATCATGACATGTTAAACAATTCTTTTTTCCACCAAATGGGTGATTTGCATTTGAACAACATGTGGTTTCGGCAAGACGATGCAACATGTCATCAAAACGTGCAACCGTAACTCTGTTATATACCAAATTTCCTGATCATGTTGTCTCGCGGAATGCTGACATCAATTGGCCTGCAAGATCATATGATTTAACACCACCGGACTTTTTCCGTTGGGATTATGTCAAGGAAAGAGTGTACGCCACTCAACAGGCAACAATTAAGGACCTCAAAGCAAACATTCAACGTATTATTTGGAAAATAGAGCCGGTTTTATATGCCCGTGTTATGAACAAATTTGGTAAACAAATGGCATCATGCCATGTGAGTCGAGATGGTCATATTAACGATATTCTTTTCCATTTGTAACCGTATCGTCTCCATTTTATGTTGAAGAATAAAAGTCTCTGACAAATGACGAGTAATTCAAATCCTATAGCTCTAACTGAGATACCCTATTATGTTCAATGCACTTGTATAAAAATAATCGTATTTAATTTCATTTCACAGTATACCTTCGGATATATATTATAGTCACTTTTCTCTAGGCCTTGAACCGAAGGCTTTTGCATATAAAATAAATAGAATTTGCTGATAATCACAAATTTAGCGCAATACAATGTTGCAGTTTTACATATATAGATGCATACAGAATATCAACAATTATCCAGATTCTGTTGCTGGTTGTACAAGTTTGTTTGTACAAGGTTGTACAAGAATTCTGTCAATAATAAACATACCTGTATGTTGTATGCCTACAAAGGCTTTTTATCATAAATGGTCTATATCTTATTCAGTTATATACCAGCAATAGCAATGCCAGCTCTATATAGCAACCTGTGTATCAGCAAATCACAATTTGATACGCCTACCACTGATTCATTCAAATACAGATGACATCGATTCAAATTTATTTTAAGTTTTATTCTTTAATAATTATCACTAGTAACTGTGAGAGATGGTCATATGTAAATATATTTTGAGTCTGCATTATTTATTGCCGACATAGTAAACAAAACTACTTCATCCATGTTTTCTTATTACATGTAGCATAACTGACTACAAGCTGTAATGAAATGTAACCACATCCCGAAGTAAAGACTACACATTTTTCCACTCTTAGCATATATTATAACTTATACGTAGCTGATTATATACAGAGCCATCACTGATGGTTGAGGCACCCAAATGCGCAACTTTGTACACTAACTACTAACTATGATACAGTTGAGACGAGACATGTTTGTTTTGCAAACTTTTTTCTCAAAAGCAAAGTATTATGTTCCATTTAACAAGAATATTCGGTGATGTTAAATTTCGAAATTGATCATCGCTTATATACGAGGGTGGGGTGAAAAGTATCCGGACTGATGAATAAAAATGTTTTTTTTATTTTCTGTTATTCTATTTTTCAATATAATCGTCATCAAGTCTAATACATTTTTCATAACGATGCTACAATTACTTAGATACGGATGACCTGGTGCATTTTTATGGTGGAACTAGATCTCTTTCTTTCAAATGAGGTCATTTTTCCTTCATCTCGTCAATCAAATGATTTAATAACTCTGCGTTGTATTCACCATTGATAGTTCTTTGAGATTGGTTTACCTGCTAAAGTCCATTGTTTTGTCTGTTGTTTACTTTCATTAGTGTAATGGTGGAGCCAAGTTTCATCAACAGTTATAAATTGATGCAAATGTTCGCTCGGATTTCGCTTGTGTAGTGCCAAATTCTCGGTCGAAAAGTTCTCCGGCACAATATTTGATCGATAGTTAGTAAACGCGACACTCACCTATCACAGAGCCTCTCCATGCACAAATTCTGATGTAAAATATTGCGTACACATTCTGTTCACATCCCAGTAATCTCAAATATCTCACTCGCTTTCAACCTCTGATGTCCTCTACCACGATTTTATAAATTTTCTCGATCATTTCAGCAGTTGTAACCTCAACAGGGCATCTTGAACATGGTTCACCATCAGTGCTCGTGTGACCTTTCTTAAATCCATAAATCTACTGTTTGGCTGTTAAATATGATGAAGAAGAGTCTTTCAGTGTGCAATCCAATTCTTGTTTGATTTGAAATGGTACTAAGCCTTTCAACTAGATATATTTAATCACCGCATGCTTCTCCAATGTTTCCATTTTCGCGTAAGCAATCGAGGCGTCTTATTCAATAGGCTGTCAAACATATACTAACAGAGTACTCAACCTAATAGTTGTAGTAAAAAGAGATAGTACTGTAGAGTACGAGTCAAAAATTAAACCTTATGGTACTATCTCTGGCTCAGACCGGAAACTTTTCACTCCATCCTCGTATGTCAGTTAAATAAATGTGTAATACATTAGAATTTTACAATACACGTTATAAATGTGTTAAGAATAATCGACTTGATGTGTATACGGAAATAATTAGTTTATTAAAATATAAACTAAATGAATAGTCATTCTATCAACAATAATTAATTGACTATATCACCAGCCTATTAAAGACAATTTCTTAAGTGATGTCAGATTGGCGGAACAGTTTTCTCTGACAAAAGTCGCGACCTCGACCATAAATTATTGGAACGAACCGAAAAGGTATCCAGGAAATTTGAACCGAGCGCGCTATTTACTAATTTAAAAATCTATAAGGGCTGAAGAAGCGCCGGATTAGATATCAATTTACTTTTCGTTTAATTGGAATTCAATGAGGGTTCTAATGTGGAGAGGATAAAAACTTTTGCTCCATTTCGTCCGCATTGAAATGAGGAAAAGGAGATTATCGGATTCAATTGGGCACTATTAAGTGCCTGCATAAGGGCTTGATCACTTTTCGGAGTAATGCGGTTTTATTAAACGTATTAGAATAAGTGTAATTATTAGGTAATGGAAATATCAGTTAGGATTAATCAATATCATTCGTCAGCGAAATTTGATCCAATTTGCACTATTGATAGGTAATAGTTTTTAATAAAATAAATATACAATTCATCCAAGGCTGATTGTTTTTTAATTGTATTATTGCACCAGAGATATTTTTCTTAGAGTGCTGTAAAAGCCAAAATAAAGTAACTGTCAACAGTATCAAGAAGGTTTAATTAATGTCTGATAATTTTATTTAATTTTTATGACTTGATATTTATTTATGTACACAGTGGAATATTTTAGTAATAAATAAAAGTATTATATGATTACTTGTTGTGTATCAGTTGTGTATCAGTGCAATTCGCGCGCTGTAGTAAATCGATATCTGGATTAGTCCGGATAGGAGTCGATAGCTTTTTCGACGAATAGAGTTTAACTCCAAAGAGTATGCCTCCGGATGTGTAAAATCTAGCTGTGAATGAGGTACGAAAAAATTGTGAATTCTCTGTTAGAAAAATTGGGGCGCATACAGATGTACTAAAAACTATAGCTCATCTAAAAAAGACAAAACTGTGACCCACATAAAATTTATGTTAATAAAAATATTCACCCAATATCATTATTGCCAGACGAAATTGAAGTTTGTAATATGATTATGACACAAGAAAGATCGGTAAAGTGAATCGTTAGAGAGATTAAGTATGTAATTTTTGGTTACATAATATAGCTCTTCTCTACTCTATTGGAGAATGTTAAACATCGACAAGCATAGATGAAATTAAATTATCTCTCAAACCTCTTTGTAGAGTCCCTTACAGTATCAGAAGCAGTAACTATTAGCAACATATTTTTGATAGTGACAGTCGATTTAATTTTAACTGCAAATTAGCTCTACGGCAGCTAATTTAATTTCAATTATTAGTGCATTCTCTTCCATACAGCTGAATATTAGGTATACACAGACGACTTGCAATAGAACGGAAGTCAAATTAGAATAAAGCTTCGAACAAATGTAAATAATTTTAAAGCATATGTTTCAGACACGATGGAAAACATTTGTATCGAGGTGTTTAAATTATTCTTCGACAGAAAATAATGTTTGGTATGGTGTTCTTAATGACATGAGCAGGAGGTCAAATACTTTATTTTGGACGTTCCTTGAAAATGCCATATAACATTTGATGAAAATTACTGAATGAAAGTTTGGCGATAGCAAGGATAAAAGTGCATATGCCTTGACCGGGAATCGAACCCGGCTCTCCCAATTTCCGGTTGGTTGCTCTGACCGCTGAGCTATAGAGGCACACTCATTATCCTTGCTAATGCGCCAGTTTAATGGGTCACTACAGTACTCCCTCCCTAGAGACATGGTTTGTCTCGATACAATTTAACGGAATGTGGCCGCGTTCACCATTCTTACGAACCGTTGTTCGGTAACCCGCACTCTATAGGGCGATGGATAGGACGGGAATCGAATCCGCAAATTTGAGATGTAAGGGAGGTTGGATGTACTGGAACGAAGCACATCACGTCGGGGTCACCACTTTGGCGATAGCAAGGATAAAGAGTGCATATGCCTTGACCGGGAATCGAACCCGGCTCTCCCAATTTCCGGTTGGTTGCTCTGACCGCTGAGCTATAGAGGCACACTCATTATCCTTGCTAATGTGCCAGTTTAATGCGTCACTACAGTACTCCCTCCCTAGAGACATGGTTTGTCTCGATACAATTTAACGGAATGTGACCGTGTTCACCATTCTTACGAACCGTTGTTCGGTAACCCCCGGACTGTAGGGCGATGGATAGGACGGGAATCGAATCCGCAAATTTGAGATGTAAGGGAGGTTGGATGTACTGGAACGAATCACATCACGTCGGGGTCACCACTTTGGCGATAGCAAGGATAAAAGTGCATATGCCTTGACCGGGAATCGAACCCGGCTCTCCCAATTTTCGGTTGGTTGCTCTGACCGCTGAGCTATCGAGGCACACTCATTATCCTTGCTAATGCGGCAGTTTAATGAGTCACTACAAAAGTATTTGCGTTTCATTTAGCTGTTACTAAATTACTATTATGTTAAATATTATGTTATAATACTAATTCTGTAAATAAGGTCAAGATAACCTAATTTAAACTTTTTATGCTTCCACAAACCAAACAATTTAATACATATATATTAACTGATTTTCCGGTGACATTTTTGGAAGCATGTTTATTGAAACAGAAAATGCAATAATCATATAAATAACAATGAATTAAAAGTACTGCTCAATATGTCCGTAATGTTACCATGATGACAAAATTTAGACCTTTTAATTACTTCAGAAGGAAGAGTTAACAAAAGAAAAATAGAAATAACAATAAAACTGACAATATTTCGTAAAATTGTCAATTTTCATTTACAGTTTGTTCTTTCAATACTTTAGATAAACAATCTTTAGATACCCCAAAATCGAACATCGAGAGCTCTTAAATCACGATGACGAGCAGACCACCCAACGAGCCTGGTATATGAGAATCTTGTATCCAAAAAAAAAAAAAAGAAAAAAATTCCACAAACACCGAAAAATTATACCACTCAACGGTAGAGTAGAGGGAATTAGAAAGTGGAATATGTTTAAAAACTTGCTACGCCCCAAGAAAGGGGTTGTGCCGTAGCAAGGGTTGTACGGGTGGAAGTCTGGAAAAGTAAGTCCTGAATTCTCTTTCGTGATTTCTCTCCTTCACTTTGGCTACCCGCTAGCTACAGTGGAGGTGGGAGTGGATGCCAAGGAGTGCCACCCGTTTTCAACCGTGGTCAAGGGAGAGAAACTTTAATTATACAAAAAAACGGGAAATGTGCCTATATTAGCAATGAAACTACAGTACTAACCTTTCTATCCTTACATGCATATACATATCACAGAATAACCTAACTCTAACCTAATTCTATGTTTCCCAATCACACTGATCAGTCTACTTCTTACACGTGCTACTTTCTGTGTTGCGAACTTCCGTGGTAACCGATTGAAATAGTTGACCTGCGTACGGCTACAGTGGTCGTACTGCCGGGTAGGGCTCGGCAAGATTGATTCTGCTACCTGCTCCCTCGCCTCTAACAGACATTCAGAGGTACTCTAACTTCAAAATCACGTAACTCGTACAGCAACGGGAACAGATAAAGAAAAAAACCCAAAAGAAGAAAAAAAAGGCCTGAAAAAGAGACAAGTAAGTCTTAGTCTCTGACTGTTATTACTGTCTTTAATCGATTTTACTAGCGCAAAGTCTAAAATATCATACCTTCGTTGTTAGGCGGCCTTCGATGATGATTATTTTTAACGAAAATCCACCAAAATGGGTGAATGAACACTATTTTATACTATAAATGTACAAATATATATCTTTGTAAAATAATCTTCACTAAGGGACACTGCTTCTACCAATCAACTAAAATATCTGACATTTTTTTCCCTCATGCCAACAAATACCCTCAAATACGCAGTAGTTTTAGATAGTACCACAACCGCATAAACAGATAGGAAAGTATTGTACGAGGGCCTATTTATTTAAAACCGTAACAAACTTGAAGAAAGTAGTTGATAATAAACTTTTTTCTTTCAACTTTTTTCATCTCCTGATTATGTCAACTTGACAGGGAAAGCTGGTCTTCTGCTATTTGTTGCCACAAAGGCTCAAACTGTTTTCCAGAACCATTGATTTAATATCTACTTTCGAATTATGTGGGGTACCTCCATCTTACTGAAAATAAACTCAAGTTTCGCAAGAGGGTAAAAATTCAATACTCGTAATCAAAAGTTGATAATATTTTTCTAGTACGAAAAGTGTGTCAATAAATTATTCTCTTACAATTAGATTGCTATAGTAACATTTACAATCAATGGTCTATGGAAATTAGTCAAGAATAACCCTAGGATTTAGTTTTATCGTCATAAAGGAATCAAGTAAACATGTTTTCCATCTGGAAGTGACCATGTATCTATCGGACTGCCTCCATATCTCTATTTAAATGAATGTCAGGCTAGATAGACTGAATTTTAAATACCTTTGACGTCTCGGTCTATATTGATGATTCAAGAATGCTGGAAAGGTCTGAATATGATATATCGTCCGAAGATCTAAACCTCCGGGAGTTTCTGGGTGCCCATGCTAGTTGAGTTTACAAGTATACTATAGGCAACCAGAAAAATCACTAATCAGGAGATATATAGAAAGGTCGTAAACATATTCATGGACAGTAGAGCTGCTCTGATGCCCATAAATAAATGCAGAACTAATTATGATCCGATTCATAGTACATAGTCTATATTTTTTACTGAGACTAGAACTGACAACAGTAGTTCACAGCGTCACTTGGGACTCCGAAGGCCATGAAAAATAAACTCAAGGGGAACACACATTTAAGAGTCGTAAACACAAGTGGATCAAAATTAGCTACTCTATTGTAACTATTCCTTCCAGCAACCTGGAAATCTACTGCTTAAATCTATCTGGTACAAATTTACTAATCCTGATAGGAAGGCTCACCACACATTAAAATCTGAACAATCATCTTCCTGTATGAGTTGTACTGATATTTCTACGTATAGAGAATTTCATCTGGAAGATGGAGCTACAGAACATAAAGGGCTGCCTCACATATTCGATAAAACGATGCTATATAAGAGAGGAGTCAACACAATATGCTGGCTATGATGGCCTGAATGCAATTGGACTACGTCTATTTTCTTCCACCCCAGTATAGAACAAGCCTTATTGTTACACCTAGCTATAGAATGAAATAAAAATCAAAATGCTTTTTAATAGTCCGTATCATAAAATGAGAAGGAAGAGCTCATGTTCAAGGCCATCGATAATGAATCATCATCATTAGGTCATCAGTCCTAAGACTGGTTCGACGCTAACCTCCAGCTTCTCCTATCTTGTGCTAACCTACGCATTTCGCTAATTGTGCTACAACCTACATCAATGGTAATGAATGTCACATATAAAAAATATACGATTATTTTGGAAGTGAAAATATGTTTCGATGATTGAATACAGGCCTTAATAAAGGATAAGTGAGATTCCTATAAGGACCAGAAATTATCTTACCAATATATCAGCAAACTGCCGCATTTGCATTAGATAAAAATCATAATTCTTACAATAACTAAGAATGAGTTTAAGCCAAAATTTAAACAGCATTAGTGAAAGTTAGGCTTTAATTTTCTATTGATACTAATATAAAATACATATGTATAAATACTAATTTAAATTTTTCCTACAAAATTGAGTCAGTTAATTAATGTGAGTTGTTTCTATTGCTGAAGAAAACATAAAAAATGTCACCTCCTGCAATATTCTACTATGTCTTAAATCTATTCTAAGATAACGACTGTACGTGTCCGAGACATAAATGACACTGTAAAGCTTGAAAGGTCTAATGTTGGCCAACATGAAATATAGCTAACTGAGAGCCCTTATACTGCTTTCTTACATTTATTAACATGGGTGTGACGCACATGGATAGAATACAATGCTAATATTTTATCAGAACGTATCAATATTATTTTTGTCGTATACGATAGTGTGGTCTGGTACAACATTACAATATAGGAATAAAACTTTGAACAAAATATAAATTTAAGTAAAATGTAGTTTTTACGTTAGAATTTAGGTTAATAAATACAATTTTTTTAAACTAAGCTTTACATATTGTTTGGTATTACAAATAATGTTACATTTTTATTTTCGGTATATATTTTTAAACTTCAATCACTATAGGTTATATTTGATCTACGGTAACCACATAAGCAGAACAGGAAGTTTAAACAGAGGTAGTCTAAGTTCATTTGATCTGTGGCACGACTTGATACATAAAATAAGAAATCACAGTTATAGGTTGTACAATATAATGTTACATAGGTTGTGACTTATTCAAATTTAACGGTGAGAGTTGGACCTTTTTTAAATGTATTTCTCTGTCTCTGCCATACCTGATACATAGTTCCAGCCATTAATTTTTCAATTATTAAAAAACAAACACGTGCTCAGTTTCCACGATCCAATTTGAAACTATATCTAATATCTATTTATATCAAAATGTTGTTCAGATTCAGTAAACTGTTACGAATATGTTCCAGCTTCATGCACTGTTCACTAGTAGACATATTTATCTTGACTGTTGTTCTTTGTGGTCAGTGAATAGTGAAGGAATAATTTTTTACGGTTTACAGCGCTAGTCCTTAAACCTAATCTCTTACAATTATTCACCTTCATTCATCGCACGATAAAAGAGTAGACTATTAGGTATAGGGACCTTATCTTTGTATTGCATATGCTGTTAGTATTTTCTCAGAGCAAACGTTATGGTTTTTGATCCACATGCATTGGCATCTCACTAGTTCGAAAGTATGGCCGAAAATGTGATTTTGGGGAAAATTTCGGATATTATTTACACCCCCTTAAGCCAAAAGTACTAACACATAAAATAAAATATGCATATCTTATTTTTTGATACCCTTCCTCTACGAGAAGTTTTATTAAAACCATTGAGGAATAGCCGTTACATTACTTACTAGTGACACAAAAACTATACCTATTCTTGGCATTTTTCATAACTATTTCATGAGTTTGCATACATAAGTTCAGCTTCCTCTGAGGTTCTCTGCTTTAGTCATCACATTACAAGCTATTTTGAGATTCTTTACTTAAAAAGTAGCGTTTTCCAACCGACTATATGAACGTTTTCCATACCATATACATCGAACCGAGATATTTTTTTAATGTAGCGTACTCCTGCAACGCAATAGGAGCAGTGCTGTAAAACTAATTCCAAACAATATCTCTAAAATATTAAAAGTTGTCGTGTTTCACAATTTTATTTAATAATCGCAAACTACATAAAAAAATAATTTATTCGATACTTGTGGATCACTATGCCTATGTATTAAGAGCTTTCATAAAATAATGAATAAATTTGTTAATAATTCGTGTGGGAGGTATAATATCATAGATATATGTTTAATGTCAACCCCCTTTTTATTATGGAATACGAAAAACCACTTTTTTGACATACATCATAATACGTAATAACTACATTATTGTGAGTATAGGTGAGATGAAGAAAAATGATTTTGCAATTTCGAAATAATAAATTTAATGGCAATTATTAATTAAAAAATCTACTAAATTAAATGTTGAAACTTTACACCATTGACTGTCTGATAGTAACTTCAACGAAGTCGTACCGACAGTCTCCAATGGATGATGGAGTATCACACTCAATATCCCCAGTAAGTAAATAGTAAGTAAATAAACGTCATAGTCGACGGAATGATTCTGGGTCCCTATTTCTTTGACGTAAAACTAATTGGTGCAAAGTATTTGGATTTTCTTCAAGACGGTTTTATTCCTATAATAATAACTTTATATTCAAATGCAGAGGAACCTGATCCTCCAAGAAAATAGTTTTTCTTTCAACAAAATGGTGCACCTCCTTATTATGCAACACCTGTCCATGCTTACTTGGACGAGATGTTCCCGAATCGTTGGAGGGAGACAAGGAGGTCGATTAAATGGCCAGCTAGATCGCCATATTTGACATCCCTGGATTACTTTTTGTGAGGAGATTTAAAAGATAAAGGTTACACTACATGTTTGAATTATTTGAAAAATTTAAAAGCAAGAATTCTTACCAAATGTATCCCATACTTTCTGAAGTTTTTGACAATATTCAGAAACAAGTTATTATTCGTCTTAACTACTGTCAGACAGCCAATGGTGCATAATTTTAACGTTTAATTTAATTGGTTTTTTTAAGTAAACATTGCTATTAAATGAATTCTTTAGTATTTTGAAATTGCAAAATCGTTTTTTTTAATTTTTTACCTAACCTATACTCACAATAATGTATTGTTGTGAGTATAGGTGTCGGTGTATATATAGTAAGTATATAAATTGTTTTGTTATATAGTGTGGAAAACAGTATGAACTACCCCTAGTAATTTGGTAGTCTTCAGATTTTATGGAAAACACTTGAACACGTCGATTTAGTTTACCAGTTTCCCACATTCTGTTAGAATTCATTTGGTCTTTATTGACATCTGTCAGAAATATGGCCTCATCGACATTTTCTTAAATGCCAATATATGGTGTGTGTACATCATTTGAAAGTTTTTATTTCACTCAGTTTGTTTCTAGATTTATTTGCGATTAAGTCGTACCGTTTCAAAATGGCAACCGTTCGATTGTGAAAATTATCTTAAATTAATTCCCAGCAAAAAAAATAACTTTTTCTTGTTCTATCAGAGAAAAAAGCAAACTATTGTACATAAGTTTTATCATCAATCAAACTAACAATGCGTAATATTAAATAAAACAAAACAAGAACACAACAAAGAACAATCAAATAAATAATGAACTAGGAATGATGTGTTGAGGATAAAACATAATACGTAATTCAGTAATAACATAAAACGTATTTCAGTAAATGCTGAAATTGATTAACTTGACAGTGTTCAAGTCTAGAAACAAATTCTTCTTGAACATTTCGTATCATTTCTGGTGAAATTTCTCTCATTTCCATTCTTATGCGGCACTTTAGATCATCAGAAGTCGAAAGGGGTCATATCAGGTAACCTGGCCGGCCATTCAATGGGACCCCGCCGGTCAATCCATTTTCCTTAAAAGATCAAATCGAGATATTCCCGAAACTGTCTTGCATAGTGGGGCGGGGCTTCATCTTGTTACAGCCAAATTTCTGGACTGGACAAATCGGAATTGTTGTCATCAGGATAAGGAGTGACTAAAGTTGGCAAAAGTTCAAACTGCAAGAAATTCAAGTAGGGTTCAGCAGCAAGATTTTCTTTAAAGAATAATGGTCCTAATACTATATCTTTCAATATTTCGGCCCATACATTAAGTTTCTGAGGTGCTTGACAATGAGCTTTTTGAATCCAATGTGGATTTTCTTTGGACTAATATCGACAGTTTTGTATATTAGTGTGATTATTAATCTTAGTGCGATTATGTTTGCTTTTTTGTGATCAAAAAATAAAATGTTATTGTTTTACTAGGAATTAATTTAAGATTATTTTCACAATTGAACGGTCGCCATTTTGAAACAGCACGACAGAACCACAAAGAAATCTAGGAACATACTGAGTGAAACAAGAGCTTTCAAATAATGTATCATATGTCATATATTGTCATTTAAGAAAAATGTCGATGACGTCATATTTTTGATAGATGTCAATAAAATAACAAATGAATTCTAACAGAATGTGGGAAACTGGAGAACTAAATCGAAGTGTTCAAGCGCTTTCCATAAAACCTGAAGGCTACCAAATTATTAAGGGTAGTCCATACTTTTTTTCCACACTGTATATCACTTTATTTATTCTATGAGACTGCAGTTCCGTAGTTACTAGATTACATTTTCAAGCACAGTAAATATACAAATGCAGTGCTTGAAGATGTAGTCTAGTAACTACGAAACTGCAGTCACAAAGAATAAATAAAGTGATATATACCAAAACAATACCATGCTCGTTATTGTATATAATGGAATATCACAAAGTAACAGATAAGTACATCGAGTTTTTTAATTATATTAAGAAAGTCAATGTAATGTACTTCTCGGAACTGAATAACACAATTATTACTGTGGCATATGTAAAAGAATGTACACTTTCACATTCCGTTATAGAAAAGGGATTCCCACAAAAAAATTGTTGACGTAATACCTCCTACACGAATCACCCTACACGTATTAATCGCAATTTACAAAATGAGCAACTAAAAGTAAAAGTCGATGAGTCCGAAAGTTTTTCCCAAAAGTTTTCTCTTGAACTTTCAACCAATTTATTCATTATTTTACGAAATCACTGTATTAAAATTTTCTACAATATTGAGCCTATCTATACTATAGTTTACTAACAGATATAATATATTTGTCTTGGTTGTTTCTTCATTTTAACTTTTGTCTCAGTTAATAGAGATTGTCGTCATTTTCCATTTTCGTGTGAGTTGACTAAAAATAAATTCTTTAACAATCAGTTAAAAATAAATATCTATAGAAAATGATTTCAGAGCATATTTTTAATAATATTTTAATAATAGAATAACAACTTATTCTTTGTCACAGTAATTCATATACATAATAACTAAAAATCTCTTATTGTGGTACTTATATCGATCCTTTAATCGCCATAATCTTAATTAAGAAATATTTCATTCGCAGGTGTGTCAAATTAATGAATTTTTAAGTAATGGCATAATAAATCAAATGCTACTAATAGAGTCGTTCCGTTTTTCCACTGATAGTTGACAGTGATTTGTTTTTCATGTGTATCTCATTGCGTGTACCTATTATTATTCGTCCTTTGTTCCCAGGGCTCGGCCATATTCGAATATCGTTCTATGATTTTTATTTTCAACAGAGCCGACTCTTTCAATCCCTCTGAACTCATATTAAATACAGAGAGTAATTGAAGCCTCCAAGTTCCTTTGTTTTAAATTTGGCATATTCAATACAGTATTAAAGAACATGATTGAAAAAGGCGGATGAATAAACAAAATAACGATATCGAATTTTTTTGCTTACAGCATTACCACCCTGTAAACAGCTGTGATATGAAGAAAATCGGTACAATTACAGCCAAAAATATGTAGAATATCGCAATGCAGCAGCCTACGTCAAAGTCAGCAGATAGCGGCCATTTATAATCGAAATACATATTAGTACTACCTTAAATCTGTACCACCAAAAGAATATATTATTCTGTATATTAGTGGTTTCTTCTTTAAGGCAAACAAACTTTACATTTATCTACGTTTATTGATAGCTCGTTCTCCGAATACTATCGTACAACGAAGTTGATGAATTTTTGCAGTCTCAGGTGATCATCTAAGCAGCTTATATTTAAAAATAATTTTAAGTCATCGGCAAAACGAAGATGCGACAAAGTTATTAGAAATAAATTGTTAATAGATAATATAAAGAATTGTGGTCCCAAATTTGAGCCCTGAGGTACTCCAGAGGATGGTATCGCATCGGATTTACAGCCATTATACGAAACAAAGTGCATGTCTGATGCATGAAGATGAAGAAAAGATTACTACTAAATCCTAAATAAATATAATTCTAATTTTCTCTTCTGTAAGTTCTGTTAATTTGTAACTGTGGAGCGTTTTGCTATGAATTCCATGCTGATTAAGAGATAGAAGAGGCTACACGCTAAGATAAATGTGGGTCTATAATGACATTTGGAAAACGTTTGCAAGATCTGACAAAATAGTGAATGGGCGATAATATTTTAAGTCAGAAAGATTGTCACTTTTAAATAAAGGACAGATACTTGCTACTTGCCAAATCTCAAGAAACGTGTGGCTAAAAAGTATTGGATTATATAAAACAAGAAGTGGCTCCATTAGAGTTCCCAAGCAATCTTTAACAAGAAAACTCGAGATCTGATGATCCCCACAAATCATTTTGTTTTTAAGGTTTGAACATGCTTCATGAATGTACGTTGCTGTAAATTCTATTATATTGATACAGGTTGAGTGATCACCAGCACTTGTGTTTTTATCACATCGTCAGTTGGAAAGACAGTGAAAAAATATATAGTGAATCCAGTAACAATTTTGTTTCGAGCATTAAGCAGTTCCCTCTCGAAAAAAACCGTTGATGGTACACGCGTCGAACTTTTCTTATTCTGAACAAAAAATCTTACAAACAATCTTGTTAACAAAGTATTCACAATATTTGTTTTAAACATTGGTGGTGAATGAAAGATGAGAAAGGTATTTCTGTACCGATACTCCCAACAAAACAATGCCAGATTTTTGGCTAGGTAAATAACCGCCACAAACAGAACAGTAGAATATAGGCACATTCTATTTATTGCGACTTTATAGAATTACACTCTGTCATCTATACGATGAAGGAAAGAGTGTTACAGTAGAGCAATATCAGTTCTGGTAGCGTCGTAGAGGTTTCAGATTACAGGAAGGCATTAACAGCGTTCTTGTTCCTAATTTTGGCTGGCTATTGGAAAGCAACTGCCACAAATAAAAAAGTAGGACGTAAGTTAATTTTGATCACCACGGCTTAGATAGCATTATATACTAGCAAAAACGTTACGGAAAAAACTCCATCAGATATGACAGATGTCATACAGGATTTCAGATTACATGAGAAAAGTTGTTCTTCTTCATAGCAAGACCAGGATCATTGAAGCTCTTATTGTATTCAATATTCTACATTATTGTATGAATTACATTATGGTAGTCAGTTCTCAAGCTGGGTAGGCTTCAGCACCACATTAATGGTTCAAATTCGATAAATAACTGAAGGTTGCTTCAAGATAGTACACGTCCAAATGTTCAAATTGGGGACAATCAATGTTCAAATTCAAAGTGGAAAGAGCTGTTATTTATCTACAAAATCAATACTTGCATTGATTCAGTTTCATCACGATTACACGCCAACTTTTCTTATCATTATTGTATTACGCACGCATATTTATAAGAGATGGCCAGCTGCAGTCATATTGTAAAATAATATTTTATGCTATGTAAGAGCTATGCATTTTATTAGCACTTATATTTTCAAACAGATTTAACACAAGAATCTAGAGGAGACCTATTAAATAAGAAACATCAATAAGTCAGTTTCTTATCGAATCTGAAATGGAATTGAAAACAATGTATAAATTTTTATTCATCTCAATAGTATTATTCATCTACAATGCATCAAAAAATGTATACTACTAGAAACAGAAGTAAAAAATTAGAGAAGAAAATACAATTATGGATTTGTACTCGTAATTCAGAAAATTTGACAATTGAGTCGTAAATCGACAAAAAATAGTGTGAAGAAAAATGATAACGACATTGAAAGAGAAGAATGGTATTAAAAAATACTGACATAAATAATACAGCATTGAGATTGTATATTTTTAATTCACAAAGTTAAGCTGTACCAGAGTCCATCAAAATTACAAATGAAGTCAGCGTTAATGTTGTGTGAAAATAAGTTATATTGAAAATATACAGGCACAAAAGAACTGTGTTATTAAAAAGGTAATTCAACATGTCCGGTGATATTTTATGAAATATAATCGCTTTATAAACAACGAATTTATTCCAGGTTTTAGGACGCACTATATATAACTAAAGAAGAATCGATTACCCTAACATTTCGTCATAGCCAGTACACAGACAGGAATTCGATAAATAAATGATTACAATGTATTCTGCCACACAAATTGTAATAGGAATGAGGATGATATACATTATAATATCAGCGTTACGAGAAAGACATTAGCCGCAGGACATGTAAAAAAATAACTACTCAAACAGTAAAACAATTTGATTGATGGGGTAGATTATGATAAAAATAACTATTTGCCATTGCTTAAGAGTATGAGTGATTGAATGAGTGTCATGTGTAAAAACTCCTTCGATATTTCATGAGAGATAATATTCTTGTACAGGATTAATTATTTTAGCGTTATATTTAGCGTTTAGATTGATGTTAATACATGGCATATTACTTTTAGGAATTTGAGGAAGCCAGGATCAATGGTATTTGGTATAATTAAGATTAATTTCATTTGATATACCTATTATACTGATTTTATATGAATGAAAAACCAAAACTGACCAAAACTGACCAGAATTGGTTATAATATTTTCTTGTACCTCTCAGAATCTTCGGAAATTTATATTTAACAAGTGTTAATAGTAAAAAGTTCTTGTTAATTAATAATAAGCGACTTAAAGTTTATGTTATTGGTACTACTATATAAAAATATAAATAAAGAACATGGTGGTAATTGCGCTAGGCAGTGCTTGGCCTGATAAAGCTCGATGTCTTAGATGTGTCTCTAACCCTGCAGTAGGATGCGGAGGGAAATATGAAAAATTGTTCTCTGCTTGTTCTACTACCTCTTTAAAATTCCTTCAAAAGGAATGAAGTGTACTGTCGCAAACAAAAACGTTTACAGGTCAACTACTATTGCGATCAATTATAGCTTGCCAAAATGCCTTCAAGGAAAATGTATTGGATATGAACTTTACTATAGGGTGTCTTATTTGGCACTATAGGATTTGAGTTGTACATCATTTGTGTTATGTCAAAGATAGGGCGTCAATATTTAACGACTATCATCTACAAACCAAGCGACGCCGACGTCAACATGCCTGCATGTTTCATTTGGAAGCATAAGCTGTGATTTGTGAATAAAACTAATGCTATTTGACAAACTGACATTTTTTATTCTTCAACATAAAATGGAAACGAGATACGGTTATAAATGAAAAAGATAATCATTCATCTGGCCACTTCGACTCATCTACCACGATGTCATTCGTTTAGCAAAATTGTCCATATCACGGACAAATAAAACTGACTATATTTCCTGAATAACACGTTTATTGTTACTGGCTAGGGGCGTACACTTGGTTAAATTACATGATCTTGCAGGCCAATTGATGTCAGCATTCTCCGAGTCAACATGATTAGGAACTTTATACACTCCCGCATACTTTCTCGCACTGCAGCAATATCTTCGTCTGACCGACCACAACGAGGATATAATGGTGATGTTGTCTTATCAATAACAGAATCCGCCTTTTCAAGTTTCCTGATTAAGTTACGAACTGTTAACTCTATAGGTATTTCACTTTGTCCTAATTGTGTGTGAATTTTTCTTAATGCAACTGCAAATGATCGCTCACTTTCATAAAACCGTTGTACACAGTCTATTCGTTGTTTAACTATTAATCGCGACACGTTAACGTCATATGGTTCGTAGATGACAGTCCTTAAATATTGACGCCCTATCTTTGACAGAACACAAATGGCATGCAATTCACATCCTATAGTTCCAACTGATACACTCTATATTAGAAAATAAATAGCGTGATCTAAGGAACTCACTCCAAGTTATTCACATTCTCTAAATAAAATGGCGATATTTTCAAAGTAGTTAAGAAATTTGTGTAACCCATAAATGATGTTTTTGTGTCACACAAATGTGTGCATACATGTGTGGGTCACACAGATATGTGGACAATGTGTATACTTGCGTAGCTTTACGAAATTTGAACGACATTATTCCTGAATTTCAAGTTAATATGATCATGAATTATTTTGAAAAACTATCCGCATCTAAGCGAGAATGTATTAATTTACCTTTACAAATGGTAATTTGCCCAACACAATTTCTTTACAATTACAACGCTTATCTGAGTGCTCCTTATTCAATTTTACAAAAATCAGCTTAACGAAATCACAATTAGAGAGCAACAATAGAGGACGAACATAATGAATAAATTAAATACAGTTTACTAATAGTTCTAATTCGAATACTTTACAATATTTAACGGAAGCCAAACAAGTAACTAAATCACATTGAAATGTTTTTGTACACTAGGAAATAATCTAGAGCTAGCCACAATTTAATACAGCTTTAACATATAGAAGGCAAATAGACGTAACGATAGGTTTCTACCTAATCCACAAATTCCATAAATTAAACAAGGAGGTACAAGACCCCGTACATAAATTACATCGCCGATGCGATAAAGCGAAGCCAGTCGATAAAACAGAAATATCGAACACTTTCTTCCGCAGAGAGTAAACTTGCAACATAAAGTACATTTTAACTTCCGTGCTACCATTTTTGTACATATCGCACACCTCCGAGACGATAAATGACGTGGAAATGGAGACCAATCGAAAATTACAAGGCGCCGTAAAACAACAACTTAATGCCCGATAAAAGTGTTTTATTCCAGTAAAATCGTTCACGTAGCCGAGCGAGGGTTGGAGAATTTCCGTTGGTATTTATTTTTCAGTTTAAGGCCTTTGATGTAACGACTTAAAAGGGAGAATCTAATGGTCTTTAGGAATCGTTACTTCAATACTCAAATTGCTGTAAAAATTCTACGATTAATATGTTAACTTTCCTTCGGGCGCAGTCCAAATCCAAACACATTCGGACGTAATGTGTTACAATGATAAAATTTTCACACTAGTTTTGAACCGCAATAATTAAATTTACATAAATGAACTTACTTAATATTGTAAAACAATAAATTTGGAAGATTTCTATAGGAAAACCGGCTATTGACAAGCTTCTTTCTGTTTTAAGGATAAATCACAAACATAAATTAGTAGTGAATCATAGGTGACATTTTGACAATTTTGATGAATTTATAGTAAAATTTTCTATATTTAAACTACCAAAAGACTGGTTTTCTGCCCAAAGTTTGTCTCAAGAAGCTGAAAGATTAACTATTTTTAAAATTGAATA
The DNA here is from genome assembly GCA_037954035.1 of Rosalia funebris. Taxonomy (NCBI): domain Eukaryota; kingdom Metazoa; phylum Arthropoda; class Insecta; order Coleoptera; family Cerambycidae; genus Rosalia; species Rosalia funebris. Next base: position 9,949,088 of record JAZFAV010000006.1, on the reverse strand, counting down.
TACACCTAGCCCATGCATTAATTGGGCGATTGTTATTAATTATAACCTGAATATTGAAACTTTTTTGTATAGCGAGTCAGTTTTTATTTCAACATCAAAATTTAAAACGCCGTTTATTTCACATAGTTTGCACGATATACAGTCAATATTTGAAGCCATAGATGAGACTGTTTTTACCGAGGTTATTACCCTACCTTTAGAGGAAAATCGAGAGGAAAATATTACCGATAATGACAACCCCGACTGGGACTTTAATAGCAAGACCATGCCTGATTCTGTCAAATCATCAAATGACATAAATAAAATTAAAATGTTATTGTCTCAAATTTTAATAAATGATGATCACTTTCACGATATCAACGATGTATTGCCGTTAATTACATATTTAGGTGGTTATTGTTGCTATATTACGTTAAAAAAATTAAAATGTGCCAGCTGTAAACAGAAATTAGTATATGACGAGCAACTTATTGTTGAGGACAATTTTGATCTCATTTATCAATTAAATCGTGGAGGACTTTTATATCCCCAACGACAAGTTATAAATGTTGTATCTGTGACTTATATAATCTTCAATAAATTAATAAATGAATTTGAGGACACATTTCTAGAAATCTATAATAAAAGATCGTTCATGGTTCATTTAATTTTGGAATATTGTATTGAACAGAAACATGTCTCACATTTCGATGGATGCGCTAATCATAATGGAAAAGACTTTTTAAAAATTATTCTCAAAAGTATTTCCAATACCCTCTTAAAAAATTATTGCGCTAAAAATAGCGACCATTTAAAAAAGGAAATAAAAGAAGAAAACTCGATACATTAACGAAGTAGGCCATATATCTACCTATACATGCATAAATATTTTTTATAACTAAACGTATATAATTTGGGACCTATTTCTTTAAAAGTTTAATTAATGTATTTTCATGGTTTGTGTTCTATAATATATTTTTTATACCTAAACTCTCACCTCAACACTAAGTTATGCACGATGTTAGGTAGGTAAATGAAATTTGAAACTGCATAATATGAACCTGCATACCTACATTATACCTACTAAGTAATAATAATTAAGAGAAGGTGTGGAATAGTTCAGTATATGTATTGATGTGTAATAACCTCTTTTCAGTAGTGTGAAAAATGTTTATTATACATAAATACATATCCTGAATTTTGGCGCAGGTGTAGGGGAGTTGGAAGCCTGCACTTAATACTACACCTAGTATTAAACCAAAACTCAAACATAATTTTTGGGATTTGTCAAGAAGCCTGTCATATAACTAGCGTTCTTTAAAATAAGTTAACTATTGATAGTTTCCATAAATATTAGTGTATGTATCCCCTTATATGATTAAAATTGCACGGCCTACATTGATGACGTCACACGACAAGCACTAAGGCCTTGTTATTCAGTGGGTGTTGGCTACGCCCGATAAAGGGATAAAGGAAAAGAGTTCAGTATGAATAGTGTTATACTATTAATAATAACTTACGTATTAATGAGTGGATCTCGTAGATTTATAGAACGTTTCTTAGTGCAGTAAAATCTTTATTCATATAGTACAAGTTGAATTCTTTACCAAAATTAATATAACCTATACTTAGGTGTTTATTCCTAATCCGTGCTTTATTTTGCTCCAGAAATTAGTTTAAATCCGGAATTTATTTCGAACTGGTACATTATATTTGCATGGATAGTAGTGCTCTTAGGGTATTTATCCTTCCACCACTGGCGTGCAGTTCTCTGAGCAACATTACTAGCTGCGAACTGTAACTTTGCTATATAACGCTATTTCTGACACTTAATACTTTTTTCGCTCCACGATATAAAATTATCATTAAAATCTCATTAAAAATAAATCTATTGAATTGACTGATATTCCCAGATTATCTTTTGCTGAACATATCTTGCATATAAATAATATACCGTCTATTAAAACATCAAAATGAACATTCATAAAAACCAAACAATACAGTCGGAAAAAGCATATGGAATTAAAGCGTATCAACTTGAAACGATCGCTTCTACTTTTTATGTACGCAGCAGGGGGTAAGTTCGAATTCGTGAGGAATCTAGCACCACCACTGAATTGGCCTGATATTATATGTATTTGTGATTTTATCATTTTCGTGCATAACTTTTACAATAAAATAATAATTTTTCTAACAGTACAAGATTATAAAGAATAGTATTGTTATCAGATTTTACCTGACTAAAATGTACACGATATATCACGCACTACCCGTGTTTTCTTTGTCGACTAAACAGAATAAGATTAATATTCTCAATTTACATATTGAACAATGTGCTGATCTGTTCAACTTGTTGACCTATTAAATATTACCCAAATCAAAATATTATACGAAGTCAGTTCGTGTTAATCGTAACTGCTAAATAACATAACGCATAACATTATTTATGATTGGCAGCAAAATCAAAGCAGAATAATGAAATATGTGCAGTTTATCGTAGACAGCAACATATGCGAACGAATTTTCCATGCCTGTGGAACATTTAAAGTAATGAACAATAGGTCACGTAAAATAAAAATTCTTCTCTTCTGCAATATCGAAGAACTATTTTTCCCACATTTGATAGAGCTATAATCAACCAAATTAAGCAATATATACAAATTACGTTGACACTAGTTAATAGATATAATAGCAATGTAAAGGCGTAATGTTTTACATGCTTGTCACTAATAGTAATAGTGTGGAACAGTCAATTTGTTGCCAGGAATATAAGAATCGATTTTGAGTACATTACGGATGCTAAAAATAGCATTACTTTTTCTTGATTGGCTCCAGTTTCTGAAGTAAACATACATACAAGATAAATATTAATCCAAAATAAGAAAAACAAAATAAAATAAGCAATTTATCTTGTTTAGAACTTTTTTACATGTGAAATCTACTCGTAACAAGACAATAATTGACGCTGAAAATATTAAAAATTGAAAAAAAAATTGTACGATTTTCTTTTATATCATTGCTGTGAACAGTCCCTCTGCAGACTCCAACAGGAATCGGTCATCATGTGACAATTCCACCTTCCTTGATACTTTTCTCCAATTATTCTGATGTCCTGATGAAATCGTTCACTTTGTTCCTCACTATAATTTCTTAATTTAGAATGAAATATATCTTAACTGATTATGCAAAAAATGTAATTTAATACTCATATTGGCTCCCAATTTTTCAAAACATTTTAGAATGTATGTACTAGTTCCTGTTAGTTATTTATGGTATACTCATCATCATTAGGTAATCAGTCCTAAGACTGGTTGGACGCTAACCTCCAGCTTCTCCTATCTTGTGCTAACCTACGCATTTCGCTACTTGTGCTACAACCTACATCCCTTACTATTTGCGAGCAGTAGTCTAATCTAGGCCTACCTCTGCCTTTCTTCACTCCTATTTCTGCCTCCAAAATATCGCGGACTATTCCCCCATGTCTCAGCAAGTGGCCTACCATTCTATCTCTTCTCTTCTTTAAGTTTTTCCACATACTTCTTTTCTCGCCGACTTTCTCCAATACTTCTTCGTTTCTAACCCTATCAGTCCATGGTATTTTCATCATTCTTCGGTAACAGCACATCTCAAAAGCTTCTAATTTCTTCCTACTTGCTTCCCCTACCGTCCAGGTTTCGCAGCCGTATAGTGCCGTGCTCCATACATATGTTTTGAAAAATCTCTTCCTTGTTTCTAAGTTTATTACCCCCGAGCATAAAAGTGCTTTCTTTTTGTTAAAAGCTACTCGACCCTGCGCTATTCTTTGTTTTATGTCTTTATCGCTTCATCCATCCCAATTTATTTTACTTCCTAAATAAGTGAAGTCTTTAACTTCCTCCAATCTTTCATTATTAATTTGTACTTTCGTTTTTGTTCTGCTCTCGCGCACTCTATACACTAACACTTTAGTTTTGTTTTTATTCACCCTCATTGCGTATTCCTCTGTCAACACTGCCTCCATTTCGTTCAATGCTGATTCTAATTCCTCCTTACTAGATGCTAATACTGCTATATTACCCGCGAATCTCAGCATTTTCAGTTTCTGTCCCTGTATTTTAATCCCGAATTCCACTCTATCTTTTACCACATTAATCGCCTCTTCGATGTACAGATTAAAAATTAGTGGTGATAGCGTACATCCTTGTCTTACTCCTTTCCTAATACCTACTTCCCTTTTTTCCCCTTCTACTTCTATAACAGCAGTTTGCTCTTTGTTTAGATTGTGGACTACTCTCCTATCTCTATACTTCATTCCCGCGCTCTTTAGTATTTCGAACATTTTTTCCCATCTTACGTTATCAAAAGCTTTTTCTAAATCTACAAATCCTATATAAGCGTTCTTTCCTTTTTCTATTGTTTTCTCTAACATTACTCTTAGCGCCAGAATAGCTTCGCGAGTTCCCCTATTTCGCCTAAACCCGAATTGGTCTTCTCCTAGTATTTCCTCCGCTCTATTTTCCATCCTCTTCTGCACTATTCTAGTTAAGATTTTTGACGCATGGGAAGTTAGGCTAATCGTTCTAAAGTTCTCGCATTTAGATCTCGGCTCCTCTCTTTTTCGGTATAGTAACGATAATGTTCCTCTTATAATCCTCCGGCATCTCGCCCGTTTCGTATATGTATTTTACCAGTTCAAACATCCTATTTACTACTTTCTGTCCCGCACATTTCAAAATTTCCGCCTGTATTTTATCTACACCCGGCGCTCTATTATTCTTTAGCCCCCTTAGTGCTATTTCAAATTCCTCTCTCAATATAGGTTTTCCTACATCTTCCCTATCGATGCTAGATTCTTCCTCTAACATATCTCCTAATTCCTGACCCTCGTATAAATTTCCTAAGTACTGCTTCCATCTATCCGCTTTCTCCTCTCTTCCTATCAGTATGTCCCCCGATTCACTCCTAACGTTTCTACTTATTGTTCCTATATCCCTGAAGTTCCTCTTAATTATTTTGTAAGCCTCATCGGTCTTACCTACTTGCAACTTATCTTCTACTTCTTTGCATTTATGCTCTATCCATTGTTCTCATGGTATACTGTGATTTCTCAAAAAAATTGGAATTACATATATTTAACTAAACCATGCATAAGATTGTACAACGGTCATATCTGTTAAAAATTCTTCATTTACCAGTTTTCGAAATTATGGACCGTCAATAATCAATGTTTTTAATTTTTCCATACTCAGTGCTGGAAATGATTGGCAAATGTATTTAAATCACTTGACTTGTCCAGTGCTTTTGCAAACTACTTCGTTAAACCCAATTTGATGTAAAGAGGTGGCAGTATAATTTTTCTTTCTTTACTAATTGCTTGTGAATATTTTTGGGTTTTCAAATGGTCATAGCGTCTGTCAAAGGCGAAACAGTTTGTTGCCAATGCTTCTTTTCCACAACTATTCCATAAACAGAGGTGACGTCGATATTTACATTCAACAAATATACCGACCATCGACACAAGAAATCCTGAAAATAGGCAATTTTAGTAATCTCCATTATTTCAACAAACATAGTCAATTTAACTAAAATGCAGATATAATGTGAAATTAAGATCTCAAGTACTCAGAAACCGATCTTAAACTTGTAGCAAGATATTTTTTGTTTGTTCCTCAGTATAATTATTTATAATTTAATGCGAAATTTTAGCTGCATCTACTATTAGTTATAACTGTTTTACAAAATAATTAATTTTTGTAAATTAGTGTGAAATCCAAATACATTTTATTAACATTTACACTTACGTAACTATCAAATATAGTAAAGAGAATTATTATTAAAAATGAGTCCAGAAAGGGAATATCCAGAAAGGTACACTTTTAGTTCATAAAAGGCTCATACATTGCAACTTCTACCTAAATTTCTTCGAAAAGGTAGACAACAATCTAAGAAAACATTATTTCTAGATCTCTGTCTACTACCTCTATCTACTAAAACACGGAGTAAAAAATTACTCTCTAAAAGCTATTAGTCGCTATCTCAAACACTTGTTTTATATAATACTTTGTTGTCACCTTCGTATCTGACTTTCAAATAAACGCTTGAATTAACAAATAATGTTAACTAACTTATAGAATCATATTGTGAATCTCCGCTTTAATACGTTGCTTCTGAACTTGAGACCATTTAATCTATTTACATACAGCTCACTCTTTCTATAGTTCCACTACAGGAAGTCTTGTGGAATTAGATAAATGAAACGTATGTAAGGGCTATACAGTGGTCTGATTGGTCCATGTACCAATCTGGAATATTTCATGGAAGTGATGTCTTACATCATGTCGAAGTGTATTTGAAGGGTTGTTCAGAATTACTCTGATCTTCAATCATGAAACTGAAACCGGGTTGAGGTCATATCATTAAACATCCATATATCGATGTACTAAGAGGGTCTCTTCAAAGGAGAAGTAGTCCATTTTCATTCATACCAGCTCAAATATTTACCTTATGCTGTGATTGTTTATGAACATCAAATACTTTTCAGACTCCAAAATCATGTACCTCATTTATTCACAATTCGATAAATTTAAATAAAATTTAGTTCATGAAAACCCATATAATTTTTATAGTTGGCTTTTAAATAAATTTTGTATCATCTGACAGAACTCTGTCAGTCTTTGTTACCAGTAGTAGTTTCAGTACAACTTTGTATAAGGATACCACTTTTATTTTCTTTCCTTATTACCTTCCTTATTAGTAAGGTAAGTTTTACATTTGAATATATGAACAGATACATTATTGATTATACACCTATTGAAAAATGAATGTGAATATAATTAAAGTAGAACACAGTTAATATTAATGCATACAGTTTAACCTTCCGCCGAGCCAGTATGAAGCCAAACACATTCGGGCGCAATAGATCTGAGAGATCCCATAATCAAATCTCACACAATTAAATTTTTTATGAGGTGGAGACTTAATCAAACGCTTATTTTAACTAATACAATACAATAAAAATATTTACCACTAGTTTTTAATGTCAATAATTAAATTTCCACAAAGAAACTCATGTAATATTGTGAAATAATAAATTTGGAAGATTTTTATAAAGGGTGGTCCGACCATAATGCACGATGTTAATTGTGAGTCACACCTTAACGTCAAGTTTTTGCCCAACTTAATTTGACATTTCTTTGTTTTAGTGTTTGACAAATTCAACCATGGAGAGGTACACAATTGAGCAGCGCGTTAAGATTGTTGAAGCCTTTTACGAAAATGGGCGTTCAAATCAAAATGCATTTCGTGCACTTCGTGACTTTTTGGTCAGCATAATCGACCAAATGTGTCCACAATCGGTAGAATTGTGCGCAAATTTCAGCAAACCGGGTCTGTAGGAAATGTGAAAACACCTGTGTATGCTCATCCAGTTCGTTCTGCGGAAAACATTGCTGTTGTTCGCGATAGTGTAGCAGAACAACCTCGACTCGTCGTCGTGCCCAACAATTGAACATCTCACGAACATCACTGATGCGAATTTTGAATAAAGATTTGAATTTACACGCTTACAAGATTCAATGGACTCAAGAGCTGAAGCCTACTGACCATTTCAAGCGTCGTCAATACTCCGAATGGTTGGTTGAACAGACAGAAGTGAATGGTGACTTTACAAAGAAAATCATCTTCAGCGACGAGGCACACTTTCACCTCAGTGGATTCGTTAACAAGCAGAATTGCCGCATTTGGGCAAATGAGAATCCACTAGTGATTGTTGAAAAGCCGATGCATCCACAAAGAGTGACTGTTTGGTGCGGTTTATGGGCTGGCGGCGTCATCGGGCCGTACTTCTGCCAAAATGAGGTCGGCCAAGCAGTTACCGTGAATGGTGTTCGCTATCGCGAGATGATAACGGACTTCTTGTGGCCAAAAATTGAGGATATGGATCTGGACAATATGTGGTTCCAACAGGATGGTGCCACTTACCACACAGCCAATGAAACAATGGTACTTTTGCGCGAGAAATTCAATGGCCGTGTTATCTCACGTCGTGGCGATGTTAATTGGCCGCCACGATCATGTGATTTGACACCGTTGGACTTCTTTCTTTGGGGATATTTAAAAGAAATAGTGTTCGTCAATAAACCAAGAACAATTCAAGAGCTAAAGGATGAGATAACTCGGCACATTAACGACATTGAACCTCAATTATGTCTCAGAATCATTGAAAATATGGACCATCGGATAGAGGTATGCCACCGAAGCCATGGCGAGCATTTGGCCGATATTTTATTTCACACATAATTGTCATAGATCCTTTTATCACAATAAAATATATTAAGATAATTCTCTGAAAACTTTTTATTTTACTTACAATTAACATCGTGCGTTTTGTTTGGACCACCTTTTAGAACAAGTTTATTGACAATTTTTTTTCTGTTTTAAGGATAAATCATAAATTAGTATTAAACATTATTTTGAATACAGAAAAAAAAACTCTTATTTCATATAAAAGTCATAAAATTATATATAGAGAAATAGTAGACATGAATTACAAAGAAAAGTTATAAGTAACTGCCTATTTTAAGTGTAAAGAATTATAAATCCTCTTAATCATTTTAGCACATTCCAAACAAAAATTAACGTCACGCTGTTGGTAACGATATTTAGTATAAACCAATAATTTATTACCCAAATGTGGTAATTTGAATAATAATACCATAAAAAGCCAGAATAAGTAAGTGTAAAAATCCCAAAAAATTATAATTAATTTAAATAATAAAAAAAATCTAACAAAATATAAAAGTGAAAATAATGACGTAATCGGGCGCAATGCATCTGACCGGTCCGGGCGGCCCATACAAGACCAGGGAATGCACTAAGAAAACTCGACGCCATATCCAAAACAGTGGTTTGGAGCTAGGAACTTACGAGGGAGTTTGAGATAATATTCGTAATACACAAGAAAGGCAAAGAAAAAAGTATCTGCCAGATCTCACAGTTCGGCTGCACCCGACGAAGGATTAAAGTCATCAACGTAATAAGGTTAATTATATTTTAAATTAGCTTTCCAGTCATCTTTATAAATAATATATATAGGAATGATGTCAAGTCTGATCCTTGTGGCGAGCCTGCTAGTTTCTAAGAACCACATATATTGTAGCTAGTGTATGATACATACTGTTGTTTATCTTCTAAATAAAAATATAATATGGCTACATATAATTTAACAAGATATATAGACGATATGAAAAGAAAAGCGTAAAATGAAACAATAAGTTGAGGGTGGTTTCATAAGAGTTGAAAAAAACAAGAAAGTTTTAAGTTTATAATCGTCTTTGATACAATTTAAAATGGTTCATATTTTTGTTCTAAAAGAAGATATTTACTATAAAAGATCTACTAAAATGCTGGATATATCAACGTCTCCTTTATTTAAATTACGAAATATATATTTCAATATTAGAATGATTCTTTTAATAATACTCATGTAACTAACTAAGATTTAAGTTTATGAAATTGTTTTTAACCAAACAGTCGTGGATTTTCATTTAATCTTGTAGTATCACTGGGAGACTAGTCTTAAATTATATCGCGAAACCCACACATCACCCGGTATCGGTCGCGTAGCCGTCAGCCCCATCGAAAAAACGTCTATTAAACGACCATATCTTTGAAAAATGACGTGGCAATACAAACACTGAGACACGAAACAGAATAAATATGTTAACGGTTATTGAAATTTCTTTAACCGGGGTTTCAGATGTAGATAAAAAGTCCGAAAGTTTTCCGAAGGTTTTAGGTAATATTAAAAGCAAGTGTACAGTTCACCATCAATCATTTACTTTCCGACTTTCGCGGGATATTTCGGCTTTAATGTTTCAGTTTGTGTGAAAAACAACTGTGCAATATTTATGAATGGCGGCCTGTTATTTGGGATCAGAAATCGTAGGGGAATCGATCCCGGAGACGGCGATATTACGCACACTAAATCAGTGGAGTTTATTTAAAGTTTTTTTTATGTAAGAGGAATTATTATTATGTTATAATTGTAATATCATTATATTATAGTTTTCACATGGTCACTAAGTTTCACAATACGGCATTTGAGAAACTTTTACCATTAATACTTATATTGATTACCATAATTCTATTTTGCAGAAGCTGACTAAGTATACTGTTGAAAGTTTACCATGCTAAAATTTTACCACTTCTAGTAACCTAAGAAGGGTGTAAAGTTTCGCTATTTTGAAACTGAGCACCAGTGTAATTAGCAAATTTTACACCACCATAATTGTAAACTTTTATACAATTTAGGTATAAATTATAAATACAATTAGGTATAATATAAATACACCACAATATATATGAGTAACATATAAGTCGGAAATCGAGAAAGGAACCACCAAGCCGCCAAGCGGCTATCAAAGTAATTCCCGAATAGCAAAGCTATTACATAATCGCTCTAGGAAACAACTACTCATCGGGCTAAAGCCCCGCCAGGCATTGAATTATACCCAGAAGCGATCCTCGACCCCTTTCTCGTGTTTCTGCACGATCAGATAAGGTTTCAAAAAATAAAAGCAACCAAATAAAAGGTTTTATATTTTGAAACCTTATCTGATCGTGCAGAAACACGAGAAAGGGGTCGAGGATCGCTTCTAGGTATAATTCACTGCCTGTCAGGGCCTTAGCCTGAGAAGTAGTTGTTTCCTAGAGCGATTATGTAATAGCTTTGCTATTCAGGAACTACTTTGATAGCCGCTTGGCGGCTTGGTGGTTCCTTTCTCGATTTCCGACTTATATGTTACTGACAGAGATCGTATCGATAAAGATGTATACGCTACAAAGTTCATTCGGCATTTGTCCTCAATCGGCGTACCGTGTACGGCACTGATGAGAACTAACAAGTTCGAAACAGCTGTATGTCGTTCGGTTCCGATCCGGGACAAATGTCGAATCCTACCTGTGGCGGGTTTTATTTTTTGAAACACAATATATATGCTTTACTCCGCGTCTAGTATTCTAAAGTACAAATCCATGTACGCTTCAGTTGATTTCTCATTAACCATCTTATAACCAGATACTATTATGTACTTCAATAATATGTTGAATTTCATGAATTGCTGGATAATTTCACGAAATAAATATTACATATACAAGGTTTTTCAATAGAGACGCTCGAAATTTGTTAGGTCATATCGGCCACGTTATTAAAGCAATATCTGTTTGATATATTGTGAATTATTCACTGATATATGGCAAATTGCTGTGGTAGGTTATAGCGTTCAACAATGTATGAAAATTATTAAATTTTACTTTCAAAATAAGTGCTCCATTCGAGAAACGTTCCGCATATTATGTGATTTTTATCCTCATTACAACGGTCCCGCCGAGTCGCCTATTTGACGACTGGTGGCCAAGTATTCGAGTTAACCGGTTTGACAAATAATCAGTCAATATCCGTACCTTACAAGGTCTGCTGAAAACATCGCTGCTGTGCGTAGGAGTACGGGAAAACCCGAGGCAGTCGATTTTTCGTCGTTCACAGGAATTTGGCAAATTTCGTGTCGGGACTTGGGTCTTCGCCCGTATAAATTCCAACTGACCCAGGAACTTAAAACGTACCCTCGTATATAGTAAACGACCACATACGACGCCGTGTGTTCGCTAATTGGGCTCTGAAGCAGTTGGAAGTTGACCCAAATTTCACCAAAAAAATTATCTTTAGCGACGAGGCGCATTTTTGAATAAATGGATATATGAACAAGCAGAATTGTCAGATTTGGGACGATATCAATCCACAAGAGATATGTTAGCACCAAATGCATCCCGAAAAAGTCACTGTTTGATGCGGGTTTTGGTCTGGTGGAATCATCGGTCCTTACTTCTTCCAAAACGAAACTGAAGTTGTCATAACTGTCAACGGTGAGTTCTACAGATCGGTGATAGGCAACTTCTTGTGCCCTAAACTAAATGACTTGGATATCGATGACGTGTAGTTCCAACAAAACGGCGCTACGTGTCACATAGCGCATGCAACGATGGATATTCTGCACGAGCGATTTGAGACCATGGTTATCTCGCGCAGTGGCGACCTGAACTGGTCACCGAGATCGTGCAATTTAACGCCATTAGACTTCTTTCTCTTGGGGCTATCTTAAATCGCAGGTATGTGCGAATAAATCGCAAACAATTGATGCCCTCAAAGTCAACATAACGAACATCATCCAGCAAATTCAGCCACATTTATGAGACAGTCATCGAAAACTACTTTGTATTCCATACTTAATGCCATAAAATATGCTTTCAAAAAAAAATTAGTGGCTATCTCACATACGGCATAGAATAAGGGCATATATTACATTGTATCTTCATTAACATTCGTTAATTACACGATTTCGTTTCATTGTCCTGTCTATAAAATTTTTAATTTGTAACATATGCTCTTCTTCTAGACACCCATTCCACCGTGCTTTTGACTAAATTCTCTCTATGATCTCAGTGTTGGATTTGACTGCTGTACCCCATAGCTGAATCACGTCCAAACAAGTTTAAAGATGATATTATATGCCAAAAGTTTATTTATAATTGAGGGTTGGGATTTTCTTCCTAGGTGCCAATAGTGCTTTCAAAATTTTGTTCCATGTTGTTTACGTTTTTTTTTTCATATATGCAATTTCCAGATTACTTTCTGATCTAAGTATGGGCTTAAATATTTAAACGCATTCTGTTGTAGGTATACCTTTATTGTTAAGTTTTATTGAATGTTAATTTCCGTGGCATTTTGTGATTACTATATGGTTTGATTTCTCTTCAATTATTTTAATACGCTAGGTTTTGGCACATTCTTCTACTTACTTTACATTTGGTCTTGCAAAATTATTGCTGCTATATATGGATCATTGATTTCAACTGGGATAGCAGTTTCATCTGCAAAAATCGAGGTAGTTACTCCTTCATTGATTGGAAAATCAGCTGTGAAGATTAGATATATCATCGAGGAACCCAGAATCTCATGAGGTGTAATTTTATTAGCACTAAAAGCACTAGAAACGTAACGGCGTAGAAAAATAACTGACAGTACTATTTTTTGTATTTTTGTTTATATTATGTCTCAATTGCTCCATAATGCTGTTACATATAATCTGTTGTTGATTTTGCTATGTGAATTTGCGTCAAGTAGTATTTATTCGCAGCTTCTTTAATGTGTTGCCTTTGTACTGTACATATATTTGTTATGTCACGCAAGTACTGTATAGTCATGGTACCTTAGTTAGTAGTCGTAATGTTTTATTTTGAGTTGTTTGTACTCTTTTGTAATGTGTATTTGTTATATTGTGCCATATTAGGCATGCGTCTGTTAATATCGGTCTTAATATTGTCTTATATAATAGTAGTTTGTGTCTCGTTCTTAACTTGCTCCTTATATTTATAAGGGGGTGTAATTTATTCATTGAAATGTAATATTTTTTAATTCTGTCGTATATATGTGCTTTAAATTTTATCTTCCTTTCTAAAATGACTCCCAGATATTTAGCTTTTCCGATTTCTTCAATGTATATATTATTAATTTTTACTGAGCTAGCTATTTTAATATATGTGAATAGTGTCGTCATTGTTATTCGTAATTATTGCGTTTTACGCCTAATTCGAATTGCTTTTACTCGTTCATATAATTATTACAATATACAGTAGGCGAATATCTAATACACTTTCTGAAATTACCTATTCCGATGAAATTGCTCTACCACATAAAGGTATCACAAATTACGTATATTAATTATATCTATAATATACGCCTTATATTTCCGAATTTCACATGTTCCCGTAACAGTTAATTTGAAAGCCTCTTCATTTTAAGGTTTCCTTAGGGTGTTATTAACTTGAAATAAATTGCCAATTAAAGTGAAGATTGCTGCTTATACAATCAAACGATAAATGAGGGCGTGCTACTAGAAGCATGTACCGAAATATTAAACACGATGAGTTAATTCAAACCGCGATTTCATAAATCTACGGGAAAAGGAACATTTCTATAATGATATTACTATAGTTAAGCAATAAATATGTATTTGTAATGGTATTTTGTTAAATAAGAAATGAAGATCTATGTGAATATGCATGAAGATTAAATAAGGAATGTTGTTACTTTCCGTCAGTTTTTCAGCTAAATTTTGCAATATAGCGCACATTATAAAATAAATAAAAACACTACTCCACTATTAAAAAATTGATGTGGCCAAACTTTACTCTTTCTCAAAGTGTGAAAATGGTATCAAATTTCACTATTCCTGATATCCAGGAATTACCTTAATAGCAGCATAACTGGTAAAACTATACACTATTATAATTGATAACTTTTATACATTTTAAGTATAAAACTAATATAGGATGTCTCAGTTCGAACTATAGGATTTGAATTGCGTGACATTTGTATTCTGTCAAAGATACGACGTCAATATTTAACGATTGTCATCTTAAAACTATACGACCAACGTTAACATGACATTACGAGCTTCATTTTGAAAGGAATATGGCCCAATTTCTCCACCACTTCATCTCGAAATCGTGGATCTCTGTGGGCGCATTTCTTTTTCGTGAAAAGCATGTGCGTTTTCAGCATCCCAAATTCGAATTTTGTCTGCAAATTTTGTTGCAAAAATCAGCATCACCTTCGTTCTTTTCTAATACCCAATTAAAGAGTGTACGACATTGTAAATAGTCTGTAGCTTTTAATTGTTGTGTAAAATTTTACACTAATTTCAGACAATGTGAATACAGTCAAAGAAGATAGTATTTAATATAAAGCTATTATAAAGAATATACTCGTAGATACGTATGAGATAGAAATATAAATAATAAAGCACTGTAAATAAAACATTGTAGAGTATTAGAATAGTTTATGTATAATAGAACTATTTTATGTAGAAGTCGGAAGCATACACTTTACAAGAAAATAAATTAAGATGAGCTCAGCGTTATTACAATTAAAAGACATCTGATGAAAAGGAGATGATTGCAAAGCATTAGTACGTACAAGTAGTAGTTTAAACAAACTATTTGTTCTAGTGTTTAATACAGATACACGGTAGTTAATAAGAGACATAGGCGTAGGATAATTTTGTTGTTTATTATTTTGTATAGAGAAATCACAGACTATATTACTCCTCTTCTAATATAATTGCTCGTTTGAAACTTGTTAAAAAACAGATCATATACTTAACCTCTACCTAGCTACAATCAAAAATGAAAATTTCCGTTTCGAAAAATCATGGCTGTACTATCTCCAGTAACGTAATGTAATAGTTATAATTTGGGTACCAAACGATAAAGGCATATTTATGTGTAGATCTCACAATACTTATATTTATACAATGTCTAATGTGTGAATATCCTTGAAATCCTAACTGTTACATAATCCTAAACTTTTGTAAGCTTTAGCTTACAATTGCCAATATTGTAAAACCTTAAATTATTATCAACGGCAACTCCAAGTTTCTTTATAATCTTATGTTAGCTAAAAATATAATCTTAAAACCTAAGACAGTCCAATTCATGTTGAGGTCCAATGCAATCAAATTGAAATATATATTAGAGTATAATTATAATAAAGCAAGAGAGCCACATCGTCGTCGACAGTATCATTAATAAAGCGAACACATAGCAGAGGTCCTAATATAGAACCTTGTGCACACCTGATATTTAAGAGGAATTTGAGGTCTTTGCAAAGCTCACAGCAAATATTTTTAACAATACAGAATATTTCATCTACATACTGTGGTTTATTTATACTCTGGGCAAACTTATCTTTTAGAAATTAATAGTTAAACCTTAAAAACTACTTCATGTATTTGTTAATGCAAATAAAAATAAACCATTCACAAAGGGTATTTTTAACAATAGAGACTGATTAAATATGAATTAAAATAGTAAATATTATGTACAAATCCTTCCTTACTAAAGAAGATTGTTTGGATACTATACTTTATACAGCATTGATATAGATTTTGTCAACTTTTTTATCTCATTATTTAACTATAAATTTTATTATATACGGGATGTCCCAATATTTGGTGTACAACCCTACTACATACTCTTTAAAATTCGATACGAATTCTAATTACATACATTTCTAGACGACTACTTTTTCACTAAAGATGTTCGATATGATCGCTATTTTTAGTAATGTGTAAGTTAGTTATACTCAATAAATTAAGTTATACCTTTCACAAGCTTTCTTAATTTTGCAAGTCACGAACAGCATTTGAATTTGGGTGCCACGGTTGGTCTTATACACAAGTGTACTGATTATTTCCAATACTCGAAGTACACGTTCTCCCTTAATAGAGTGGGAATTCAAATCAAGCGAACGTAGTGGCTACAAAATGGGAGTATCGTTTTCTCAGCAGATCCATCTGCTTCTGTATTGCTAATATAAATATTCTCTTATATTTGAAATGATGGTATTCATCGTCGGTGTACAATTATGTATTAATCAATTAATTACTTTATTTACTGTACTTTGTGATAAGTCAGTCTGTCTTTATATTCATGTTGGAAATAATCGAAGAAACTCCAGACGCTATTGTTCTGGAGTTTCTTCGATCATTTCCAAAATACCTTTATCTTCAAGGAAAGAATTGGTTAGGTTTCAAGTCACCCATTCATTTTAAAAGTACCAAGTTTTCTAATTGTAAGACGTATTTCACTATTCTTAAATGTCTTATTTATATATGTTTTTGCTATCTTATATATGTATAGAGAAAAGTATTTAAGAAATTACCGAAATGAATTGATATAAAATGAGTTGATGCCCTCTAGTGACTAAACGAGACAACTTATTATAGAGGTAAATTTAGTAAAATCGACTTACTTCAACTTCAATAGTATGTAGTAGCTCTGCGTATAGTGAATATTAAGATATCTTGTACATAAAATACCTAGTTTGGAATGTTATATTGCAAATGTTTAAATATATGGCAAACACTTTTCTATATTCATTGAAACAATAGTATCATTAGCATATATGCATAACAAAATAAACTCTATTTTAATATTTTGCATCGCCAATATTATTTCATATTTATCTTTCGCATTCATAAAACCAAATAAAATTAATTATCGATAACTCTATATATACTGGAATACGCCAGAAAGTCATATTTAATTTACCACAGTAATTACATTTTCCCGTACACTCATGTTTCTTCTCCACCTACTATTATTTTTGATAAAATTCGTTTAACTTGTGCGCGTTCATTGTACTGTCAACAGAACAATACCGAGAAGATATTATTTGTCATTGGGAGTGAAAATACAATATTTTAAAGACAAAATGTTCAATTTGTACTCGTTAAATAAAATCCGTTTATCTAATTAGCAAAATTGTGTTTATTTATTTAAAGGCTAAACTAAAATTTGAATAATGTAGGAACTACAGAGACTACCCAACGTGTTCTTGGATGGTATGAGTAGGTAGATCACTCGAATGGTAAAGTCACTTGACCAGAGCAGATATTTATGTCACTTCCAGATCTCTGCCTGACATGGTATTATATTTTAGTGGTTGTAATATGTGTTCCACTCCCAAATATAACCATTCCCCTCCACGGAAACCTATCCTCTTTCTTTTAGAACTCTGTCACATTCTAAAATGAAAAGGTAGTGTTTCAGTGGTGAACGAAGTTTTTGGAGACAAACCTATTGCCATTACTCACAAAGATAGTTTGTAGTGTCTATTTAAACTTGATGACTTGATGGCTTTAAACTATTAGGCGACGTTAAGAAATAAACTAGACTATCAAAGTATCACTTAAATTAATACATAAGGATAATTGTTTCTCCATCAAGCCTCATCTTTTGTTGTTCTTATCAGATTTTCCATAGTAAAGGAAACAGAGTTTCCTTTAGTAATTGACAATTTTTTTATTTAATACCACATTAGTTAAGGTTGTGCAATATAATGGTTTATTTAATTTAAAATTCTATTAATGATGAAATATATGAAGAGCTTAGGTCCATATCTGTAACATAATATTCTTAAACTACACAAAATTTGAATGTAAATGTAAGAGAAAAGTAAAGGCGGAAAACCTAAAAGGGAAAAAATGTTCCAGTGGTTATTCATTTAGTATAAAAAGCGAAATTTAAATAACTGCAGATTAAAAAATATATATATTCCAAAGTATCTGGCATATTCAGGTTGCACGTAGGACATATTTCACAGGAGTTATCAATTTATTACAGTCCAATTTAAACAAGAGACTTTTATATTTATTCTATAAAATTCTTATTAGCCTTTAAACTTGTCAAAGAAATATTTTCACATCGCTCTGAATATTCATAGTTTATAAAAAGTAAAACGACCTGTTTTTTCCAGTTATATCTGGAAGCATCATCGTTGTATATATTTTTAAGCATATTATAGCATAGTATAGTGTATCTACTATTATTCTTCATAAAAGTTTCAATAACTAACTTAAAACTTACTAGATAAATTCTCCTTGCTCCATAGAAAATATGGTGTATTTATTGATAATGATATTGATATTTATGATGAAGGGTCTTTTAAAGAATAATATATAATTGTCATTTATTTTCGTGTTTATTAACAGTTTATTGTTGGTAGTATATGTTACTGTGAAAGTCCGAAATTAGTGAATGTCAACGTTCACCGGTGAATATCGACAAATACCAAATGCCTTGGTGAAATACCGAACGTTTATTAATTTTATTATACATTCGAACTTTCATCGGTGTATGTCGACAAACACAAATGGGCTCCGGTGAATGTCGGAAACGACAGGTCGTAACTTGCTTTTGGGCGGTTCCTGCATCCTGTTTGTTGGCTTTGGCTTCGTCAGTCTTGCGCAAGATCTGATAGCGTGTGTGCAAGCTTGCTAATTTAATTTGTTTTATTAGATATTATAATTTGTGTTCAATGACTACTGCAGTGAATCGTGATCAGTTTTTTGAAAAGTTACATGCCTTAACGAGAAGACAATTGTTTTTATTTTTCTCAAGAAAGGTACTCTAAAATCGTTTCTGAAGTGATTTCTGCTAAAAGTAAGTGTAGTAAACCTTTGGACTACATACATTTAAAACGTTTTGACATTTTAAAAGTTAGCGATGAAGAAAAGTTAATTATGCCACTAAAACCAGGAGAAACGAATGTCCAGTATTATGTTACAAATGATGAGCTGTTTAATATACTTTCCGAAACTCACATAGGAATAGGCCGTGGAGGAAGAACACGAATGCTTAAATAATTGCAAGTTAGATACAAAAATATTACTTATGAAGTTGTAATGTTGTATTTAAATTTGTGTAAACAATGTCAAATGAAACACAGTGCGCCTAAAAAAGGTATTGTTGTGAATCCAATGGTCAGTTCCGAATTGAACTCTAGATGTCAAGTCGACTTGATAGACTTGCAATCACACAGGGATGGCGATTATAAGTTTATAATGGTATATCAAGATCATCTAACCAAGTTTGTCCAGTTGCGACCTTTAAAAAGCAAGAGAGCGGAAGAAGTAGCATATCACCTTCTTCATATTTTTTTAACATTTGGTGCTCCCGCTATATTGCATTCGGATAATGGTAGAGAATTCAGTAATCGAGTCATATCTGAACTATGCGCTATGTGGAAAGATGTTAAAATAGTACACGGAAAGCCTCGTCACAGTCAAACACAAGGCATAGTTGAAAGAGCCAATCAGGACATACAGAATACGCTAACTGCATGGATGCAAGATAATGACTCAAATAAATGGTCAGAAGGGTTGCCGTTTGTCCAATTCGCCAAAAACACAACATGTCACGAAGGAATACGCCAGAGTCCATATGAAGCCCTGCTTGGCGTTAAACCAAAAAGGGGCATAGCATCGTCATCTCTCCCTCGCGGGCAAATTGTAAACATTGAAACCGAAGAACAGTTAGAAGCCTATGTTAACACTTTTGAAGAAAATTTGGGTAGTGACCATATTGATAAACAAAAATGGTACCTTGAAACAGATTTTCACCCGTAATCAGTTCGTAATTTGTAAAGAGAAGTTACTTTCCATGGATGAGGTTTCGATTCAAGAAATGTCGCTAAGAGAAGCAGCTTGTGCTAATTCAAAAAGTGGAGGGCAAGGCTATACACTTTGCAATTGCAAAAGGAAGTGTTCGACGACTAAATTCAGCTGTAAAAGCAAAGACCTTTTGTGCAATTCAAAGTGTCATGGTAGTTTAAGTTGTTGCAATAAATAAGAATGTCATACATTTTATTGGTTTTTTATATTTCAGTTTAAAAATTAAAATTTATGTGTATGTTTATTATATTGACATTATTTTAGTTGTGTTTCGTGATTTTCAATGTTCTACTGTTTGTTTTAAGTTCAACAATATCCTTAAGTTTATTAGAAAACTTTTCCCATGTCGTTTTAATAAATAAATATTACCTATACTTTTATTTTTGTTTTCCTTTATTAAAAAAAATGTTTCTTTTCAACATACACCATGAGTACGTGCTGAATGTCGACATTCACCGGTGTAAGTTAGAAATAATGATATATGACCAATATTTCGGACATACGCCAAGCAACTTAGAGAATGTTGACATTCACTGGTGTATCTCGACATTCACCGGATTTCGGTGTTTCACAGTAACATATACACTTCTAAGATATGAAGTTTGCGGCTCGTATATGTCCCCAAATCATCTAATATTACCATGTCATCTGTATATAGAAGAAGGATTATATATTTTGTACCATCGATATTGATACCATTTGAACCACGGTTACGAAAAATAATCTTCAACGTTAGCAAGAAATAAAGACAATGACAAGGGACTCATAGGTTCGCCCTGTAAAATACTAACTGAGATATCAAATTCATCAGTGAATAATTTATTTATTCTTAACTAAACTGCAGCTAACTAACATCAGTTGAGGTTATAAAATTTTATATAATTGATTATTTAAAAATTTTATATTTTAAATGCAAATATTTAAAAACCTAAATGTAGTTTGATTAACGAAGATTGAATTACAAACGCAATTTTAAGACTTTTACTAATGCTTTTCAGTATCTCTAAATATTGTTACTGAAGAAATTTGAACGCCTTAGCAATATTCGACGAAACAATCTTCATGGTATAAAATAAATAAGGTAAAATCATAACATCTAGTGTTTTCATTAATAAAGCTTCCCTCATTCCTTTGCTTAAATACACCCACCTCCTACAATACAAGCTTCTTTCATTAGATACACCCTCGGCTTCTCCAGTAATGATCATTATGTATCTGTATATCTATTGACTGGATGACATTGCAATCGCTATTTTTTTACCAATTAATTATTTAAGGAGTAATTATTGGTAGCTATATTAGTATTGCCTTTTTGGCGCACGTTATCAAATGCAGAAGGTGAAAATTAATAGTACATCAGAGCTGCATATCATCATCATAGAAGTGGTATTTACAATAAGAGACATAGATTTTAGAATTTAGTTTATAAAGAAGCGGATCCAAAGTCGAGCCTTAGGGATCATTATGTAACATCTTGATTTTTCCCCTTTACAATCCATTATAAATACCTTCCAATCACCTACCCAGAACTTGGCAAAATATCTCGCCACGACCCTTCAACCCATCGTTGAGAACTCCGCCTCGTATGTGCAAAACTCCTCTCAATTCATTGAAATCTAAAATCAAAACTCAATTTCTTAAAAAATAAACTTCCTAAAAACCAAAAACAAAATTTCCAGAGACAACTTGAAACTTATCAACCACTACATGTCCAGTACATACTTCCTCTTCCAAAATATTTTCTACAAACAAATACAAGAAATTCCTATGGATTAAACTCTATCGCCTATCCTTGCCAACATCTTCATGGACGATGTCGAAAGCGCAGCCCTTAACACCTCCTCCCTCTAACTCGACATCTTCGCTATCTGATCCCACAAGAATTACAATTTTCCTAAATCACATGAATAACATCCATTCGAACATAACATTCAACATAGATATCGAAAGCAATAACTCCAATTTCTTGATGTCGTTATAACAAAATCCAAAAATAACACATTCTCTCATGCAGTATACCGTAAACCGACCCACGTAAATCGTTATCTATACGCCCCACCAACATCATCCTGCCCAAATCAATTCCATGCCAAAAAACCCTCATTCAAACATCCATTCGACTAACTGACAATGAAAACAGACCACAGAAATAACACTAACATTATACGCCAAAACGGCTACGATTCAAGACTTATTAACCGACAAATAGACCAAACGAAAAACAAACAACACAACCGCAGGAATAACATAGAGAGTTTAACGCAGAAACTCTTCCTTATATCCAAGGTGACAATATCAGTAGGATTCTTCAAAAACAGGACATAAAAGCCATTTTCATAGCCAAAAACAAAATCTTCAGTTTCCTCCGCTTTTCTAGAGACATCATTCCCAACGAATACCACGAAGTATATGAAATTTCCTGTACCCAATGTCCCCGCAGCTGCATTGGTCAAGCCAACAGACGTATATCTAATAGAGTTTATGAACACAACCTTGCTTTTCGCAAGGATGAACCTAACTCGACATTATTCCGACACTACCAACAGACAGGGCACGTCCTTGGGTTTCAGAAGCCCAAAAAAACTTTTTTCGCTACGATAGAAACATATCATAGAAGAATAATTCGAGAAGCCATTGAGATTGAAAAACGACCAGACTGCTTAAACAAACGTGACAACGACCAAAGATTGTCCAATGTCTGAAAACCACTAATTACACGTCTACGCTCTACCATGCCCGTTCCCACAATCGCACCATCAACTGACTGTGATGCAACACGCGACTGTAACAACCACGACCGTAATGATCGCGAAAGTAACGACTGCGAACGTAACAACCGCGAACGTAACGACAGCGACCATAATAACCGCGACACTTCACACGCACCATTGACCTTCTGTGACGCATCTTTCAATATAAATAACAGTCACAGTGATACCACACCACAATTCGAACTGAAGAGTAGACATATTGAGGCCTGAGGAAGAGTATTTTTTATGTAACATCAAGTTTAGTCAGAGACCATGTGTGTTTTTTTTTTTGGTAAGCCCCATATGTAAATAAATTGATTTACTGGCAAAGATCAACTAAATATTAATCTTCTATCTTTTACTAATTACTATTGCTAAATTCTACTATTACTAAAAACTAACTAAAAGATGGACTGTATAAACTTACCGAGATTTTCAGAATTCTCTAGGAGATGGAATAAGGGAAACTATATTTTACGTCTATATACTAGCTTTATATTTTCTAATCTATACTACTATCACTACTTTTTTTATTAACAAAAACTAAAATGATCAATGCCACTGCTAGTGCCATCTATATACAAAGAACCCACATATTCCGCATTCTAAATTCATATGCAACTACGGGTATAGGAATATTCATGTACCATGTGGCCTAAATATTTACAGATCAGTTATAATATCTACTCAGTTGAATTTTTCTACTGTCTATAAAGAATTATCGGAGATTAATTCCTTTTTTCTGAGAAATGAAATCTATTGATTGCACCACACAAAAATTCTGTATAAGAATTATAAATTAAATTCTGTATTAATTAACACACGTTTTCGTATTTTCTCTAAGAAATTAAATCTATTGATTGCACCACACAAAAATTCTATATAGGAATTAGAAATTAGACACACGTTTTCGTATTTTCTCTAAGTAATTAAATCTATTGATTGCACCACACAAAAATTCTATATAAGAATTAGAAATTAGATTCCGTATTTAATCAACACACGCCTCAAAAAATTTAAAAAAATCCATATATCTGATCTGGTTCAACAAGGAGATTATGACAAATGTAAGACTCAAGAAAAATATTTTGAAATAGTACAAAATAAGTTACTCTCAACATAAATTAATTCAGTTAAAACATTTACGAACTCCCGTAAAAAATCAATCCGAAACTGCATACAAAAACTGCATTCAGTCACCCAAATCTGAATTAATTCTAATAACCTCTGATATTTCATTAACATGCAATAAACATCGTCGTTTTATTCTCCTTCTATCATATATAATGGCGAAAATATTGAACACCTAAAATATTATAAAAGTCTTAGCAGATTTCGCAAAAGTAAATATTTTTTATTTTTGCGACATATACATAAGTAAATAGATAAATAAAACTAAATAAAAAAATTAATAAATACTTCTAGGTTTTGTATAGATAATTTTAGTATTTATAAGTAGCCTGTATTAATATTATTTTATTCTTGTGATACGCTTAGAAAGTATATGTATATACACAAATACATTCATTGTATCAGATTCGACCAAATAAAATTGTTTGTTGACGTAACGGATGCCGAAAATTCTTCTCTTCGTCGTCGCACAAAAAACTTGTAAAACTCAATTCAAGCAGTTTCAATAGGATTTCTAAAAGATAATTTTGTGAACTTGATTTCTCCGATGAAAACTACGTATCAGTTTGATTCCTTGCACGTTTTAAGAATAATATATAAAGGCTTCCTTGTGAAAAACAAAATTCTCCAGGGGATTGAAAGTGAAAATGTTTGGAATATAATGTGAGTTTTTCGTAAAAATTTCACGCTGAACCTAATAGAAATTCACGACTATAACCATGTTGTCATGGGGAGGCTGTTGGGCGATGTTTACTAATTCAGACAAGAAATTTATTTCTAATTATTTATATTGCAGTGTTTTTCGTCATCCTTGACCCTATGTAAAAGAATAATTACATTCGGAATCACTTTTATTTATCAAAAGGGAGAACTATAAAGTGATATTGGTTTAATTTTCTTTATCCACCAAGATGTTGACAGTTATGTTAACGGTGATCTATCATCACCATACCTCTACTTTGTGATCATATACGATTGATTTATGATATACTATTTGAATTTACACAGAAAGAATACGGTGGGCATTCATATTAGTTACTTTATGTGGAGTTAATAAAAATCCACAACATAGATGTATGACCTATCTTATTCCCCTGGCACCCCACGGCTGCGATTATGTGATTTATTTTCCAGTGAGCTGGACTGTAATAGTGTCATTGTAGCCCTGGAATTGAGCCCCAACGAAAATAATTTGGCTATCACTGAGCACGTTTGTGTTTATCCTAGTCCATAAATATGACGTTCTCCTTCACAGCCTGACGCTTTAAAAGGAGATTTCTTTGTCGAAACTTGTTTTTTACTTTTTTATTTGAAGTTTTTGCAGAAAGTTCGATTTGATAGTTAGGAACTTAGGAATGAAGCATTTTTAAGAAGCAAACGATATAACAGCTTTAAATAAAAGGCAGTTAACTTAACCTTCTCGAGATATATACACAACATCCTCAGGGTAGAAAATATTTGGACTCGCAATTTCTTGGACAACCAAAGAATTATAGAGGAGCAACGTAAAATGGGGGCTATAGAGAGTGATATGGATGAAAAAGAAAGAGAGGATAAAATAGCATATAAGCGGTTCGTTTTAGCAGTCAGATCGTTAGAAATGACAAGGTATCGGAACGAAATCAAATGACTAGAAAAAATATAATAGTATAGGAAAACGCGGACTGAAACCGCGCACTAACAGTTTTTGTTAGAGCTATATAACAAGATTTTGGCAGAGAAGAAAGTATGAGAGTGTCAATTTTGTTAAAAGGGATAAGACCAGTAGTGAATATAAGGATAACTCTAGAGAAAATTGTAAAAGCAAAGAGAAGACCAAAAGGGTTATTTATAGAAAACTTAAGTATGGGCTTTTGTAGATGATATAGTCATTAAAGCAGGAATCGAGAATGGTCTACAGGATCATTACTGAATGAATTGAAAGAAATAATGAAGAAGAAAGGAATGAGAGTCGACGGATAGAAAACTAAGGTAATGCCAATATCGAAAGAGAGGAGAGAAGTACATATACTGACAGATGGTGTTGAAGTAGAGCAATCCAGCAGTTCAGAATATATTGAAGTGGTGATGGATGAGATGGGAGATGGAAGTAGGAAGAGAATGGAGAAGGCAAGTAATCAGGGAATGCAATATACATAAATAAAGGATATACGCTACAAAAATCTACCAGATAAGAAGGCTCCCAAAAAAAACATAAATAAATACTGGACCATACATTGGTATTCTGACTTTTGGATGTCAAACTTACTTATTGAATAAGGTAGAGAAAAACAATATACACTCTGCAGAAATGAAATTCCTTAGAAGAGTAAAATATGTAACTATAAAGAACAGAATAAGGAAGAATATGGGATAGAAGAGATCTGAAAGATGAGTTCATAGAAACGTTTATTTAAAAGCAATTGGCTGGTGGGGATAAATAAAAGAATCGTGAATTGAAGTGCAGGCGAACAAAGTTTGTCTGGCCAGAATGCTGGAAAAAGGAGACAGAGAAAACCAAGCGAGAAGTGGAATGAACAAATTCTAAAGATACAAGTGTTTCAAAGGTTAGGTACTGCCTAACCTTCAACCTTAATCATCTTACCAAAAGGTAAGAGTTTACCAGAGAGTCTAGCACAAATTTAAAATGAAATGAGTTTTACATATATTAATCTTATACATATTAATACGTGGGTTTTATCGTGAAATGCTCTTACTTGAAACCAAGAAAAGAAAATTGTTTCTTACCTAGCACCTGCCTCTCGTCACTGGTGGTGATTGTTCTGGCTCCATATGAAAACAAGTACTCGCTTGGTTCACCTTACCTTAATTACTCGTTATATTCGAGTTACCTCAGAAATGCTTATATTAGCAGATATTTAAAAAGAAATAAAATTAGTGAAATGAAATAATTAAGTTACTGACCAATGCAAAATAATATTGAGGACTTACGCAAATAAAATAAGGTAAAATTTCATAGTGTTCTACAGAGATAAACAGCAAATAGTAACAAAATTTAGAAAAGTAATTACAATGGTTCAAATATATACTGACAGAAGACCGAAAGAGAACTGACAAAAATAGCAACGTTCTTAAAGGGCTCAGCATTCCATAGGGGTGGTTTAGATGAACCAGAAAAAGATTGGTGGATATCTTGAAGCTCCCGTACTTCGACACCTATAATATTAATTTTCGGTTTAATGTCTGCACAGATGTCGAATATCGGCATCTCTCTTTAAGTAAACTAAATATGGTATAACTAACTAATTACAATTAGAGATGCACTGACATATATAGACTCTTAACCGAATAAAACATCTATTATTAACTGTATCGTTAACCTCTTCCCCCGTATCCCGCCACGTGACGTTTACATGATCAGTTTATCTCTGATTCGTGCATGTTGTTACACAGAAAGACAGATGCAACGAAATCTCTCCATGAACTAATCGGCGGATATTTACTTAAATACCATAGCATTGATTATTATGTTAGCTTAATTTTTTTTAGAAATATTGACTATTTATCTGACTAACCCTTATTATGAGAGTTCAGAAAAATATACGCCATATATACCTTTATCCCGATCCAATAGGACTTGCACCTTGACGAAGTTCTAGTGCAAACTAGAACGGGTGGGCCGGCTTGCGCGTTTTAATGATTTAAGGAGCCGTACCATAGGTTTAACCATAGTGGGGGGGGGTCCTTATTGAAAAGAAAGACTAAGACAAGTCCCTGAAGGAGGGCAGCAGCTCTTTCAGTGGTCATAGTGGCAGAAACCGTGGGGGTTGGTATGGTGCTATGACACACACGACTGCGATGTGGAAGGCAAGAGGAAACCACCACATTATAATCCCCAAAACAGCTAACAGAAAGCTTATCCCAAATTAATGATGGCGTCTCCTGGGGCAAAAAATACCGGAGGTAAAATAGTCCTCCGTTCGGATATCCGGGTAAGGACTGTTACGGGAGACGTGATCGAGTGCAATAGTAGGGATAGTAGAAAGTGTAGCATTTCAGGAGTCGGAGCGTGGAATGTCAGAAGTATGAGACAGGCAGGGAAGCTAGAGAATCTGAAGATAGAAATGGAGAAGTTAGGATTAGATATAGTAGGTATAAGTGAGATGCGCTGGTCGGAAGTAGGAGATTTTTGGAGCGGTGACTATAGGGTAATACACACAGGATCGGTAAATGGAAACGCGGGAGTAGGAATCGTTATGCGGAAGAACGCAGGACAGTGTGTAGATAGCTACCTACAATACAGCGAGAGAGTAATGATGGTTAGGTTAGATTCGAAGCCAGTGGAAACAGTAATAGTGCAAGTATACATGCCTACTTCTAGCCACAGTGAGAGAGAGTTAGAAGCCGTTTATTCGGACATAGAGCAGGTAATAGGATTTGTGAAGGATCATGAAAATTTAATAATAGTGGGAAATTTTAATGCAGTCGTAGGTGAGGGGAAGAAGGAGAATTTGTAGGTCCTTATCGATTAGGAAACAGAAACGAGAGAGGTAGTAAACTGATAGAATTCTGTGAGAAGCACAAGATGGTAGTCGCGAACACATTGTTCAAGAATCACGTTAGGAGGCGGTACACCTGGAAAATGCCAGGAGGGATAGACAGGTATCATATAGACTACATTCTGGTTAGGAAGAGATTTAAAAATCAAGTAAAAGACTGTAAGAGTTATGCAGGAGCAGATGTAGACAGCGACCATAACTTGGTAGTCATGAAAGCTAGATTAAAGTTCAAAAACCTGAAAACCCGGAAGGATAAGAAACGTATGAATGTAGACATACTGAGGGATCAGAATATGAAAGATAAGTTCCAGGAGAAAACAGATCAATTAATAAATAAAGCGAGTAAGCACGAAATCAAGAACGCAGAAACTGAGTGGGAGGGTATCAAGAATAGTCTAGATTCCGCGGCTACGGAGGTTCTAGGACACGACAAAAGGAAAGCTAGGAAGCCCTGGATAACGGACGAAATCTTAAACTTCATGCAAAAGAGACGAGGCTACAAAAACAGACAAGACGAGGAAGGACTGAAAACTTATAAGTCAATAAAGTGGGAAATCATTAGAGAATGTAGAAAAGCGAAAGAAGAATGGATAGAGGATAAATGCAAAGAAGTAGAAGATAAACTGCAAGTAGGTAAGACCGTTGAGGCTTACAAAATAATTAAGAGGAACTTCAGGGATATAGGAACAATAAGTAGAAACGTTAAGAGTCAATCGGGGGACGTACTGATCGGAAGAGAGGAGAAAGCGGATAGATGGAAGCAGTACTTAGGAAATTTACACGAGGGTCAGGAATTAGGAGAGATATTAGAGGAAGTATCTAGCATCGATAGGGAAGATGTAGGAAAACCTATATTTAGAGAGGAATTTGAAACAGTACTAAAGGGGCTAAAGAATAATAGAGCGCCGGGTGTAGATAAAATACTGGCGGAAATTTTGATATGTGCAGGACAGAAAGTAGTAAATAGGATGTTTGAACTGGTAAAATACATATACGAATCGGACAAGATGCCGGAGGATTATAAGAGGAACATTATCGTTACTATACCGAAAAAGAGAGGAGCCGACAAATGCGAGAACTTTAGAACGATTAGCCTAACTTCCCATGCGTCAAAAAACTTAACCAGCATAGTGCAGGAGAGGATGGAAAATAGAGCGGAGGAAATACTAGGAGTATACCAATTCGGGTTTAGACGAAATAGGGGAACTCGCGAAGCTATTCTGGCGCTAAGAGTAATGTTAGAGAAAACAATAGAAAAAGGAAAGAAGGCTTATATAGGATTTGTAGATTTAGAAAAAGCTTTTGATAACGTAAGATGGGAAAAATGTTCGAGATACTAAAGAGCGCGAGAATTAAGTATAGAGATAGGAGAGTAGTACACAATCTATACAAAGAGAAAACTGCTGTAATAGAAGTAGAAGGGGAAAAAAGGAAAGTAAATATTAGGAAAGGAGTAAGACAAGGATGTACGCTATCACCACTAATTTTTAATCTGTATATCGAAGAGGCGATTAATGTGGTAAAAGATTGGATTTCGGGATTAAAGTACAGGGACAGAAACTAAAAATGCTGAGATTCGCGGAAGATATAGCAGTATTAGCATCTAGTAAGGAGGAATTAGAATCAGCATTGAACGAAATGGAGGCAGTGTTGACAGGGGAATACGGAATGAGGGTGAATAAAAACAAAACTAAAGTGTTAGTGTGCAGAGGGCGCGAGAGCAAAGCAAAAACGAAAGTACAAATTAATAATGAAAGATTGGAGGAAGTTAAAGACCTCACTTATTTAGGAAGTAAAATAAATTGGGATGGAAGAAGCGATAAAGACATAAAACAAAGAATAGCGCAGGGTTGAGTAGCTTTTAACAAAAAGAAAGCACTTTTATGCTCGGGGGTAATAAACTTAGAAACAAGGAAGAGATTTTTGAAAACATATGTATGGAGCACGGCACTATACGGTTGTGAAACATAGACGGTAGGGGAAGCAAGTAGGAAGAAATTAGAAGCTTTTGAGATGTGGTGTTACCGAAGAATGATGAAAATACCATGGACTGACAGGGTTAGAAACGAAGAAGTATTGGAGAAAGTCGGTGATAAAAGAAGTATGTGGAAAAACATAAAGAAGAGAAGAGATAGAATAGTAGGCCACTTGCTGAGACATGGGGGAATAGTCTGCGATATTTTGGAGGCAGAAATAGGAGTAAAGAAAGACAGAGGTAGGCCTAGATTAGACTACTGCTCGCAAGTAGTAAGGGATGTAGGTTCTAGCACAATTAGCAAAATGCGTAGGTTAGAACAAGATCGGAGAAGCTGGAGGTTAGCGTCCAACCAGTCTTAGGGCTGATGACCTCATGATGATGATACCTTTATCGACGCGTGTTGAAAGAATGTCATCCACTTGACTGTAACCACACATATTCAGGCAAGCATCAGGGTACTTTTACAATAGAATATCATCGTCAGCTTTCTGATAAATATTGATGAACACAGATTTGCGTTACTTATATTGAAAGAGAATATTTAAAATAGAGAGATTAATGAATGGCAACCATGGTCACATTTCTGTGGATCTGCCTGAAGGGACATTATACAGGAGGGTTTCAACAATAAGAAGAATGCACAATAGTCATCTTGTTACACTAGTAAGTTGCTGGCACACATGGGAGGAGGCAAGATAACTAGTGAGAAATCAGAATAAGTAGAAGAAATGTGTGGAAGCAGGATAAAGAAATGAGAAATTGTATCCAACGTCCGTCTTCTGTACGTCATACTGTATATTACTTGTCACATAAAATATACTTTTACCTTTACGAAAATGGTAATGTAATTTAAAAGTATATTAAACTTTTATTAAACATAATATCATTATGTCATTTCAATTATTTGTCAATAGCTTTTTTAATATGTATTCCTTGCCTTCAACCATGGCTGAAAAAATTCAAAACAATTTCTTAGCCCCATGAAAGCGACATAAAATATAAATTTCCCTCTATACAGATTATACCGCGGCTATTATGGTACATGGATATTAAAAGAACCATTACTCACCACAAGGAATGAATGGAAGAATTAGCTCCGATTGTTCCTAAACCCCTCGGCTTAATTTTCTGAAACAGCGCCAGTATCTTTTGTGCTGTGTGTGTGACAAGGTCACTTTTTTAAAAGGCGTTTTCACGCTTCCGTTCTCCCTGGCCTACTATATATTTTATATATTTAAATCGATAAAGCCTTACGTAACTTTAAATCATAATTTAGACGGGCGCGAAAACCGCGGTCTACAATTTCTCCGTGATAAAAGAGGTGTCAAGTTGGCAAAATGAAATGTGAACTGTTGCCATTTATTCTGATAATGTCGCTAAGTAAGTAAGTGTAACATACGATGTCCGCTTGGTGGGGGTTTAAGGTTGAATAGTGGCTCTCCAGCGGACTCCATCTAGGAGATTCGCTTGTTTTCGAATTTTTCTTCGCTTCGCCCTTACAGGTCCTTATTTATTCTTAGTGGTCGCCTGATGCGACGGTGCAATCTTTAACAAATTGTGAGATATTACAATCGCGGTAACCGACGCCAACAGCATAGCGCCCTCTACAAATTTCAACGAAAATCACTCCTGAGTCCTCGAGGCATTAAAATGTCAAGTTAAGGTGATATAAAGTTCGCAGTTAATTACAAGTATCTACCTAAATCTAAATTTTCATTTAAAACTTCCAACCGACTCTCAGAAGAAATAACTGCCTAACTGGAAGAGATAACAATATCTCGAATGATTTTTCATACCCTTTTAACATACGAATATGAATATAGTTTACATTCTATCATTGTATTACTATCATTCTCCATCTTAGGTTACATCATCCTTTTGAAATATCTCTGGTTTGTCAAATTATGTTCCAAACTGATCATTACATCAATAACGTGTTAATAATTCTAACGAAAATGTGTTGTTAATTATAGATATCAAACAATAATGAGCTACCAGTTTCAAATTTAAAATGGAAAACTAATAACGTTCTTATCAACAGAAAAGAGCCGTATTAAAGTAACTGCTAGAAATTAGCCCTCTCTTATTCATGCTTTCAAAAATATTTTACATTTCTGATATCGTTTGAAATTTTTCAATAAGGACGCTCGATTTTTAAATATAAATAAAACAAATTTTATGTGAGATATCCACTCAGTCATTTCTTTATTTGAAATAATATTTTATGGCACTAAGTTTGAAATATAACGTCACTCAAATGTCTGCCGCAGATTTCCTTGGTAGCGCGTATTCGGAAAGTCCAATTTTCGATTACTTTGTCGCATAAATCTGGATGAATTTTCTGGATGGCTTTCATTATGTTGACATTGAGGGCGTCAATTGTTTGCGGTTTACTCAGGTACACCTGCGATTTAGGATAGCGTCGTCCTGTTGGAACCACATGTCATCGGTATCCATATCATCCAGTTTAGGCTACAATAAGTTGTTTATCATCGATCTATAGTGCTCGCCGTTAACGACTATGGCAATTTCAGTTCCGCTTTGAAAGAAATACAAACCGATGACACCGCCGGACCAAAATCCGCACCAAACAGTGACTTTCTCGGGATGCATTTGGTACTGGTGCATCTTGTGTGGATTGTTATCGTCCCAAATCTGACAATTTTGCTTGTTCACATATCCATTCATTCGAAAATGGGCGTCGTCGCTAAAGATGATTTTTTTGACGAAATTTGGATAAACTTCCAACTACTTCAGAGCCCAATCAGCGAACACACGGTGTTGACTATCGTTGTTTGCCTTAATTTCCTCGGTCAATTGGATTTTATACGGGTGCAGACCTAAATCCCGACGCAAAATTCGCCAAGTTGAAGTCACATAAGATACAAGTTCTTGTGAACGATGAAAAATTGACTGCCTCGGGTTTTCCCGTACACTCTCACGTACAGCAGCGATATTTTCAGCAGACGTAGCGTTTCGATGCCATACGGGTGTTGGCTGATTATTTATCAAACCGGTCGAATTTGGCCACCAAACGTCGATTAGTCGACTCGACTGGACGGTTGTGGCGAGGATAATAATTACGTAAAGTGCGAAAAGTTTCTCGAATAGAGCACTGAGTTTCGAAAAGAAAATTTAATGACTTGGACACGTTATTGAACATTATAACCTTTCACCGTGATTCTCCATACACTACTGAACAATTCACAATAAATTTGATAAATATTACTTGAACAACATGGCTGCTAAAATCTAACAAATTTCGAGCATCCGTATTGAAAGTCCCCATATTTTTACATACTTCAAGAACTATCTTTGCAAAATGGTATACAACAGAGTTCCAAGAATCGTATTTTTAAATATAAAATATCACGTTCGAAACTTCCAAGAAGTTAAATGGAACACTGGAGTAGGTCGGAACCTTTAGTGTGAAGACAACAGTGACTTAGTTTTTCGCAAGACACTATACACTACACTCGATATGCGTTTCGCCAACAAAGTTAGCATCATCTGGAGATGATTAAAACTGATTTGTTTTGAAAACTGAAACAGTTTTAATCATCTCCAGATGATATCAACTTTGTTGGCGAAACGCGAGTCGAGTGTAGTGTATTAGTTAAATAAAGACGGAAAATAACAGATTCGGACGATTTCATTATTGTAGTCAAACTATATCGGAATAAAACGAAGTTAGCTCGCAATGTTAACGAAACACTTAGTTCAGGAACTGCTAAAAAACTCACTGTGTAATGCTGGGCAAAACATTTCCTAACAGAGACGGGAACCTTGAAAGCGAAGAATAACGTGGAAGGGAATTAGAGGTTGATAAAGGCTATTTATCCCTATACGTATTTATCCTTATATGTAAATCCAGAGTCTGGATCTACGTATAACAGTTATTGACTCGTCCAAGGACTGGGCACAAGTAAATCAACAGCCCTTAATCATCTCAAGAAAATTCAATAGTAAAAAAGTTTGACAAATAGATGTCGGAAGAATTGAACGAATATAAACCGTCGTTTTGTAATGTCGTTGGTACTCCTTATGTGAATTTCAACGAGCCATGAGAAGGGGATTCTCGACAATCGGTGAAGATCTTTTCAATGGCTGGATAACTGCTAAGCTCCTCAGCACTTCTCAAAGTTGAAATTCTATCACAAAGTCAAAGTTGCTGTTTAGTAACATACGGCTTCTCTGATTAACACAGATTTTTGGATTCGGAAGAAACCATCGCAACAAAGAAATGTATAGGATAAACTGATAAAATTCACCAAACGTCATGGTGACTCTTTGGTGGTCTGGGACTAGTCTGTTCCATCACATCTTTTTTAATCGAGAAGAAACTATCGCGGCAGAGAATAACGTGACAAATTAATGAAATTCATCAGAAACTGCTGCACATTTGTTAATACGGAAAGATCACACCGTCTTCTAGTTCATCTAGTCCGTCTTCTTTACAACAACGTGCGTCTGCACGTCGCCCAATGAATCGTACAAAAGTTTAACGATTTACATGATTTTCTACGGGATAGAAGATTCAGAAATCGAACAGATACCGAAACTATCGTCAACGAATGCGTGGTTTCTGAAAATGACAATAGATTACCTCGAAAAGAGGTAACTTAATAAAGAAAACTTTTTTTGTTGTTTATACAAATAAGGAGGATGATACTCTACATAAAGTAAACGGCCACAATGCTAACTAGATTTTATCTCCTTAGACTTCCTCTCGTAGTGTTACTTAAAGTTGACTGTTTTAATAGGCTACAATATTTAGAGAATATAAACAATTCCAAATAGAAATAGAAAATAGTATGTCATGATATATCACCACTCTGTATTACAGTGATTTATTTGTAAGAATAAGGAATTTTACCCTTATAAGATTTGTAAATATAAGTACAATCATTTCAATTTTTATTTAATTTTTATTCCATCTCGCCGAGATGTACATACTAAAGCCAATTACGCATTTGTCCTAATTGGCAGTTTAGTTTTACATTGTCTCATGGTTATTAGCAAATTAAAAAGAGCAGGCAATATCCATCTAGATTTACAATTCCACTTCGGAACAAACGTTCATTAATATGAACTGAAATGCTGAGATTCATTATGTTTCTTTGACTGAACTTGATGCAGCCATTTCATTAGCAGAAAAACCTATCTGGGTCTGTGCCCGTTGTATACTCTTGCGGAAAGATCCGTAATCGTCAAGTAACCCGTGAAGGATATAATATAAAAGGAAGCTTTCCGAAGGCGACAGTTACACAAACTCATTAAAATTCAAAACAAACTTTGCGTATAACAGTAAAAATCTAGTGTTGTCAAAATCGGCTATGTGTCCACTGTGAATTCTTGTCAGAATTTTCATTCAGGATAGAACTATTTTAATAAGTACTAGAGACTAGAAATGCTTATCATTATTATTCTGAAGCCGTAGGTGTAGTTGCAAGTACTCTATTAATAAATCACATTAGTTTTATCATAAAGACTATTAATTAGACTGTTGGACTGAATTATTTATTATAAAGAAAATATATATATTTAGGCCATCATAAGTAGTACGAGGACCGATCAAATATAAGCGGGACTGTATTTAAAAAAATATTGACAATCTGTTGCTTTACAAATACATTTTCCCAGTGAGAAGGAAAATTTCTTATTCCAGTACCGTAGAATGGGGCTGGTTGACTCAGGAGTGAATTGCGCACTAATCCGTCTACACCCTGGTCATCTTCAAATCGTTGCCCTCCTAGTACTTCTTTAAGCGATTCAAACAAATAAAAAGTCCAAGCTGTAGGGAGTATGCTCAAGTGGAGTTCAGTGTATTTATTTAGTGCAGTTTTTCGACCGTTATAGCTGCAGTATGGGGCCTGACGTTGTCGCGAAGGAAGATTACCTCTGGAATCGGTTGATTTCGCCTTTTGCGACGATATGCAGCCCTTACCTGGTTCAATAGATCTTTTCTGCAATTACGGATACGAGGACGGCGATCGTGTTCCTGATTTTCCACTCGTTTTCGACCTTCCTTGAACTCTTTATGCCAGGCAAACACACGAGTGCTTGACAGTTTGGTCCCTGAACTGTGCAGTCAATCTTTGGAAAATTTTCGTCGCTTCAACTCCTTGATGAACAAGAAATTTTATAATACTGCGTTGCGCAATAGCGGGGTGCACCTCTCGCCCCGACATTGTGAGCGCTACTGACGAATTGGTTAAAAGTGGATGATAGCCATCTCTTCTCATTCGTATTGACCCCACCCAAGTATACTAGAACCTCGCGCCCGGTCCTAACAACCGTAGACTGGATACTATCCTGGCAGAAGAATAAACTATGTACCCATAATCCTACTTGGACATTACTAGTGGTTGGTATAGCCTGAGTGATATATCTCTACTTGATTCTCAGCTAATGCAAAATAAATAGCGAATGATGTTGAGGCTGCTTTCGCTGTTATAACTAAATCCAATATATGTAAGCTTCAAGTAAATTGGCGTGGAATTTTACTCCAAGAACTTTAATGTTGGTGAGACATTAAAGTTTCGACCGAGACGGTTATGGACCGATAATTTATAAGAAGATTGGAATCAAAATTCGCGTTCCTAAGATGACAAAAATTACAGGACATTGTTTTAGATGTAGATATTTTAAACGCTAAACTTTCTGCGGTCGTAGATACTAGATTAATATAAAAAAATCTTGTAAAACTGTTTCAATCTCGCTAATATATATATTTGAGTAATAAATTATCAAATTGTCCACACAAATATATATCTAAATCAATCGATATAGGATTGAAATGAATTCGTTGACTGCAATGGAGAACACAATAAATTGTGGTACTCTATGTCATAAGCATTATAGATAGCATTATATAGTCTAAAAATATTATATAGACGGTTTTCATCTATATAATATTTTTAGACTATATAATGCTTCTATCTCTAAAGCTTATAGATCTATATAGATCTGCAAAGCTATAGATCTATATAATTAGAAAGAACATTTTCAGTTTCTAACACCTAATTATTTTTCCAGTATTTAACTAAAACAACATGTTGGGAAGGAGATTGGCCTATACTTAAATCAAAGATAGTTTGTTTGAACACTGTTTAGGTAATGGAATTATTATTGCTTCTTGCTTGGATACATCCCACATACTTTGCTACTCCTATTATATTAAGTTTTATTATTTTATTACATTTTAGTTAGCTGTTATATAAAGCCATCTAAAATAATCATTTCCACTGATTTGTTTTGAATATACATTTGTTACCGTTTTTGCAATACATAGTTTGAAGTTAAATACAGCAAAGCAAGTAGTCACTAGCAGAGAAGTTAAATTTTATAAAACAGTCAGTAGTGAATGATTACGTTTGTCGTTCTCTCTAAAATAGAGAATAAAATGAGGCTTGCGTCGTCAAACAACTTGTTTGCACCCTTGTTTTAAGAAAAACATTTTCCACCGCATTTAAACTGGAAAGTTCAGTGAAGTGAGTAAACGATGCTTGTAGTTTTCCTCTCACTAATTTCAAATAGTGATGAATTATTGTTCCAACTGTAATCGATAAATCTCAAGTTAAACTGGGCTCTCAATTAGAATTTCTGCAGTCGTTCAAATTTTAACCTAGGGGTTTGCCGTTATGCTAAGTTTAATTGGATCCTATTATGTGCCTTTTAGTTGAAGTAGGCATCACGTCGGTTATGAACATGTACTAAAAAAGTTTTATACAAGAACAAATAAAACGTACAACATGCAGCGCATGCAACATTTTATTTTAATAATCAATTACTCGTATGACATATTGTATGGCTGTATATCTAATAAACGCAAATAAAAAATTTCTTTTTCAAAATTTGTGTTTTCTACCACAAGAATATATATATAGAGGTTTTGTAATTTATATTACGACTTATAGAATACATTTTATTGTATCCATAAAAATCGATGCGGAAACTTGTTTTCAAATGTATGCAGCAACATATCATGTTCTTTGTGTTTGTATGGTTTCCTCGTTTTTGCATAAACACATTTCGATATTCTATTAGTTTCTTAATATAATGTTAAATCTTCGAAAACTAGTTTGGAATATTTGACACAGTAAAGATTGATAATTGGAATATCGTCGACATTGAACACTTTAATCTCTTCGATAATAGTGAAAATGTTATTTATATTGTTACTTATATCAAACATTCGGTCCGAGTACTGAACATTCTGTGATTTAGTGACCTATTTATACAATTTTTCAAGTTTTTCTTATCTTATTAAATGGGAATTAAAAACCATGAGCATACAAAATAATTCACTAAAAAATTCACACAAGCCCAACCTCCCTTAGAGACGACACCGACGCTTGGCTTACTGACTCGAAGATGGGAGCTCTATACTCTCCTGGCGATAGAATGCAGTATTACAAAAACTTCGCCCACCAAAGCATCAATTCGGTTTCTTTTGTATACCCCCTCCTACATGTCAATGTTAAAAACATAAATATGTATATTATGGCTCAATAATAATTCAAACAATTCATTATATGATTTGTCGACATTCTTTGAAGGTCTCATTTAATTTAGTTCAGAGTTCCTACTTTTATCGCTATATATTGTGGTTTGCGTGCATGCTGATAAGCTTAATTTGTCAACCAGTTTTCATAATTTCATGACTAATCACGGGGTAAAATAATTTATCGTTGTCGTTACAACTTACTTTGCGACCCTTAAAACATTCATATATCTAATATATCTTTGTTTTAAGACTCTATAAAAGGGCGTTGTTTAGAATGAAGCGGATATTCAAGATACTAATGAACTGTTTGTAGAATTTCAATACAAAGATATATGAAGAACGACGCGCCGCTAGTATTTAATTTTTTAAATTTAATTCAATAATAATTGGATTTAACTTCGTTGACACGTTCTTGCTTCTGTTTTCATTTAAGTATTCCTCGATAATGCTCACTTTTGATTTAGGTGGTCAATTTGTTTGATTTCAAGCTGCTTCCACTTATTTTCCATCCATTGAGAAATATTAACATCTTGCTAGGTTAAAACAGATGTAGGATTTCTGTGTCTGCCAACTCGGTACATATTTGCAACAACTGTGCATTTGTTTATAACAACTTTTTAAACAATTGGAGTAAAAAATAAAAAAAAAATATTTTATATAGTTTTTAGTGATTATACTCGTAAAATGAAACAAGCGAAACATTTAAAATAATAAAAATTTAAACATTTTATAAACGACGATCTCTTGTAAAACCCTTTGAAGGATATATTTCAGAAGTGAAAAAAATCTCTGGCTTTTAGTTTGAAAAT
The DNA here is from genome assembly GCA_037954035.1 of Rosalia funebris. Taxonomy (NCBI): domain Eukaryota; kingdom Metazoa; phylum Arthropoda; class Insecta; order Coleoptera; family Cerambycidae; genus Rosalia; species Rosalia funebris. Next base: position 9,909,382 of record JAZFAV010000006.1, on the reverse strand, counting down.
TACAAGGGTTTTTATGTTGATTTACAAATTGTAAAAATTACTTAATTAACAAAAGCATAAGTAATTGAAAAATTGCGGGAAACATTTTTTTGACGAATTATTGTTTATTCATGTATCGAAATGGTACCTAAATTTTTTCGTTCCTTAATATTTATAGCTAAGTTTTGAGCACTATATTAACCTCTAAATTAAAATTATAAATATTGGTGGTAGAGTTCTGGGAGTTAGTACTTTCTCTTAGGAAAGTTTCTGCTCTTAAAGCAACTTTTTTTGCGATATCTACAACAGACTTTGGGCGAAAAACGAAATCCCTTTTTTTACTAAATTGTTTATAACATTTGCAATTTCTTTGAGCGCTACTTGAATTTTTTCAGAAAGTTTTTAGATGCTATTCCGAATCGAATGGCACATCAATTATAATTTTTGGAGAAGGCGAACTAGAATTCGCAAAAAGTGTACTTGTCGACTAGACTATTACCGCAGATGTTTAACCGAGCTAATTCAGCTGATAACGCTATTTAGGAAAGTAAGTATTTTACAGTGTTGTATAAATTATAACGTATAACTAGGCGCTTGTTAATATTTATTACTTAGCACTACTTGTTTTATTTTATTTTAATTAGTATATTGTCACGAAAATAAAGCTCTGATGCGGTGATGAAATGATCGGCTCTATTTATGACTCAAATACTCGCGAATAGCAGTTTCAATTTCCGAGTGGATGATATCCATATTAAATAAATAGTCCCAAGTTATTTAACACCGTCCATACCTTTGCTACATTCTTGCAGACTTAAGCACATAATGAGAAATAAATTAAAAACGTTATTCCGATTCAAATTCACCTCTCAGGCCGTTTCACAAACAAAATTCTCCTGCTGTTGGAGGGGATCATCCCTACAAAGACAAATTCCTAACCAAGGCTAATTCGACTAAATTAACTTCAAAATTTAAAAGCAGAAATTCTGCTGTAGGCTCAGAAGGCATAATAACGTAATAAAGCATTTAATTGAAGTAACTACGTGGAAAAAAAACAACTACGGATTTTTAATTAAGTTTTAATTTAATGCTTAGCTTTGGGGTTGTCACTGTGACTGAGGGTGAAAGCAATGACCCTTTTCATTCCTACATTAAAACGGTGCTGTTAAATACTTTTGTAATTAAAATAAATTCAAGTGCTGTTTGAACCGTTTACTTTCAGTATGTATTTAAATCCCATTCCCAACTGATTAAGAATTATACACAGTGTGTTGAATTTTCATTTGTTATAATGAGGCCTCATCAGGGAAATGTGGAAGGAAAATAAATCGTTCACTTCGCTTGCGAAGGTATTCTAAAAGATGTGAAATATTCACAGCAACAGACGGTAGATCAATGTTGTTTCGCTAACTATTCATTTACTTGCATTGGAGCAGCTAAATTGTACAATCAAAATAAATTTCTTACATAATTCCCCTCTAGAATCATACATATATTATTATTAATATTGGATTGTACCTTTGCTTTAAGGTTTTTATAGAAATATGTAAATCAATTCGTATGCTAAATTAGTGAAATGATTTGATACGATTACATGTGCTTTTCCTATAATTCACAGAACTATCACGTGACTAAATTGATATCACAAGGAAACTAAAAATTTTGGAATAATATATTGTCTCAAACAATCTTTCTGTTAATTCAGACAGAAACAATATTATGCAGGAGGTCACCTTCCTGCTTTTTTTCTGAATTAACAGAAAAAGATGAATTTAATAAGAGCAATTACACATTTTATTTCAACAACTACATAATAAGTACTAATAATAAATGTACATATTTATCTGGAGACTACAGAAACAATTATTTTTCTTTCGCCAAGATCTCTTAAAAATTTAAATTTACAAAATCTCTTTTTTAGAAATTTTATTTACTTTAGAATCGAATCCGTAGTCTCAAACTGAGAGTATTATACTACTTAGTGATGCTCTAAGTCCACAAATAAGTGAGCTGTGGTGAAGAAATCTAAAGTAAATTTTTTAAACACATTCTGGCATCTTTAAAGAAAATCGACTTTGCATTTTTCTCTTCAGCGAAGATACCTAAACATATCGTTTTTAGAAAATATCGTTTTCAACCTTGGATTCCAGGTATTGAGTTGGGAATATCTATAATATTTTTTAGAGATCTTGCGGTCATAAGTAAGTGAGATTCAAGTTAAAATGTCAAAAATCCACGTCAGAATAATTTTTTACAACCAAACTTTTTAAAATTGACATTTTAAAATCGCGTTTTGGACCAGAATTGGATTTTCGTATTAAATTTGGAGATGCTTCTGAGTACTCTCTATGGCTACAAATAAGTGAAATTTAGGCCAAAATGTGTTTTCAAAAATCGATCTCAGAAATAAATGCTTTTTCTTCAGGTAAAATTTGTTAAAAAATCGATTTTGGTTGTTTGGATTTCAAAAATCTAAATTTTTAAAATCGAGCGTTTTTGACTTCAGAATTGAGAAATTTATACTTTGCCTAATATCACAAACAAGTAAAATAATGGTAAAACGTATTTAAAAAAATTATCTTAAATTTTTTTAACCAAAATAAAAAAAAACTTTGCAAAATTCCGTTTTTAACTTCAAAATTGAATTAGGAGAGATAACCGCATTATTTTAACTATCTACTTTCATAAATAAGCAAGATACAGACTTACGAAATGTATTTTAAAAATTGGCTTTAAACAATATTTTGTTCAGCTAAAATTTTTGAAGAAATCAACTCTTCATCTTATATCATCTCATTGAAATCGTAGTTTTGACATCATAATCGGATTTAACATGTGTATGTATTTAAAAAATATTTTAAAACCATTTACTTTGGAAATTTGTTTTTATTTTTAGCCAAAGTTACTTTAAAACTCCACTTTGGAAAATCGCAGTTCATATCGTCTTTAGAGAACTGATATTTGCCGTTTTGAGTTAAAAATTTCATACAATTATTTTATTACTACAAAATAATTAAAATACTCTAGGGCTGTAAATAAAAGAGATTCAGACCAATACATGTTTTTAAAATCGGGTTTTGATGAATTTTTTTCTCTTCGGCCAAAGTTATTTAAGAATCGATTATTTAAAATCACGTTTTATATTTATATTTATCGAATAATATAAATACCTCCGTTAATACACACCAAAAAATGTTACTGTCTAAATATTTTACGAATATATAATGAGTATATATTTTACGAATAACCTATATAATGAGATAATTCACTAACAATAAGTTCTCATTACTTTTTCATATCCTGTGTGAGTAAATTGTTATAGTGTTATTTACATTTGTAATTGCAAAAAAATGTTAATTCCATCCATTCTTTGCTTAACATAATTGAGTGTTTTTGCATTTTGCTTACAAAACACAAAACAAAGCACAAACAAAACAACAAAATGGTCGTTCGCTTAGAAGTTTATTTTCTTGGATGTCAGCCAGTAATTTTATAAGCTCTGGCATGAAGTACTATGCTATGAAATAAATAAATATCTCCCCTATCAATATTTTCTAATACTGAGATCTTATCTTAGCAATAGGCATTTTCTGGTGAAACACGGCTGTACATCATATCCCAGTCTATACCCTATTCTATCTGATATGCCCCATGTAAGTGTGGTGGGACCAACACTCTATTTAATCTATACGGCTGATCTACCTACGTCTATATTAACAACAGTCGCTACATTTATAGATGACACCGCAATATTAGCCTCCCACACAAATGCCATTCAAACATCCAAGAACCTTCAAATTGACTGGAACAAAATCCAAGCATGGTTAAAAAAAATTCCACTTAATTCCAACGATTCCAAATCTGAACATATTACCTTCACTTAAAACAAATTAACTTGCCCACTTGTAGAGTTAAATGGGCAATAACACTTAAACCAGTGACGTCAAGTACCTCCATATGCATCTTGACAGGGGGCTAACGTGAAATAAATACAACAGTACTAAGATAACTCAACTTGGTCTTAAGCTCAAGCAAACATATTAGCTTCTTAGCAGAACATTTTAACTCTTCCTGTAAAACAAATTATTATTCTACAAGGCTATATGCAAGCCTTGTACAACAGCTAAATCCAACATAGAAATATTTCTAGTATAAAGTGCAAGTATAATCACAGACGCGTCGCGCTATATTCCAAGCTTGCTAGTGATACGTGATCTTTCGGTGACCCCGATTCAAGATGTTATCGAAACATATAGTGCGAGATATAGCGCGAGACTTGCTAGTCGGCTCAATTTACTCGCCAACAGGCTTCTAGTCAATGCAAGTGAAGTACACAGGCTAAAAAGATTTATATTTGAAGACCTCATTAAAAGATTTGATTAACGCCAGGTATCTTATAAATATGACATATCTAAACTTATAGTTAATTAGTTTAAGAGTAGATATCGTATACTGGTATATAACTCGTCATGTTGCTTCTTTCTTCTATCAAAGAACACGCCTATTGTCCGCCTGGGACAGTCCTCTGTATTAATTGAGTAAAAAATAAAAAAAAAATCATTACGAGGCAATATTTATATTTTGAACCTTGGAAACACTGAATGTTGTCAAACACCATCTGACGCTTACAGTGGAAAGTTTGACATTTTTGACCATAACCTTATTTAGAACATTTTATCATTTAAGCACGATTTGTGTTGTTTGCAGTGATTTTAAAATTGTATCTCAGCGAGAAAACGAGTTAATTCCATCTCGTGAAAATCTTCGTGTGATGATTTATTACGACTCTCCACTTATATTATCAAGGCAAGAGTACATGGATCAACTTACTTCTACTTATGGCGATAAAGCCCCATCCTTTGCCATTGTGAAACGCTGGCATAGCGAGTTTAATCGTGGCTGTCATTCGTTCGCCCACTAAAGTCATTAAGGTGGTCTAAAATCAGTTGTTGTACTATAAATCATTGATGCTGTGCAAAAACTGATAATGTAAGATCGTTGTGTGATATACTGTGAGATTGAGGCAACCTTCGACAAATATATATAAAATATTGCATTATCATTTAGCGGTAATAGAGATTTGCTGTCACTGGATCCCACATAATTTGAAAATACCTCAAAAACATACTCTTGTCGATTGGTGCAAACAAATGCTCATTAAATACAATAGCGGTGCCAGTCAGACAGTCAATTCTGAATGGTACACAACCATTTGTTTTCCGAATGTCTTCGGTGAAATAGGAAGGAAAACAAGCGCCGTGGGATAAGTCTTCATGACAATGTTAGCTCTCACATCTCGTCTAGCAACCGAATGTTTGTACACTCAAGAAATCGAATTAATGGGTCATTCGCCGTACAGACCTGATTTGGCGCCCAATGACTTCTTTTTGTTCTTGAACGTCAAAAATTAATCGCGTGGACAACGATTTTCGTCGACAGAAGAAGCCGTTGATGCGTTCAAAAACCATGTTTTGGAGATATCTCAAACGAAATGGAAAAAATGCGTTGACAAATGATTCGAACGCATGCAAAATGTAAAGAACACGAAGTAAAATATTTTGAAAGACGATAAAGTTACTTTGAATAACAAATTGATGTTTTTTTTTATTATTAGGCTCAAAATATAAATAGTGCCCCTCGTACCACCTAATTTATGAAAGCCACGTGGAAGTTCAAGTTTCCACTGTTTTATATTTCTAAAGAATCACAACAAAACAATTTATGTAATAAATCAGCTTCCTTGTTTCCCTTATATTTTTGCCGATTATAAATAAATTTGATTTCGCTTCGCAAATTGTAGCTTTATCTGAAACGCAAAATGGTCCCTATTAGCATGGAAATACGACCCCGTGTATTTTTGATCACAAACGAGAATGCAACTTGCGTCCCTCTCAATTCCCATTTTTATGTATAAATACCCAATTACTGCTGATATAAGAACCGCTACCAAAACGAGTGGCGCTTTGTTTTTATCCTCCCCCGACCAGTACGACAAATAACAGACAAAGGTCACAGGGTTGTTGTTTACCTACAGGACTTGACAAATCAAATTATCTGCCAGTCAGGACATTAGCCTAATTACTAATCAATGGATCCGGATTATTTCGGCGTGTATTTACATTTTTATCTGTCATATTTACTGATGGGGCTAATTATACTTATTCGGGATCGCTTTTGTTCCTCGCTGGCGCGACCTGGTTTGACGGTCCAAATTGAATATTCGCCAATTCAGGTGTTTAAATGAAACGCTATATACAGGATATCGAAGAGGATCAGCAGTGGCGTACACATTATTAATTATACCAGTATATTAAAAATATTAACAGCTCTCGTTATTTTCCAGCTCGTTATCACGTTTTTTTTATTTTAAATAGATTTTTGTATGTTTAAAATGGCTCAACTGTAACAGTAATTATTAACATATCCTATTTTTGGTTTTGTTACATAAGTATTTCTCAATTATTTTTGTTTTATGTATATTATGCAATCTATTTACAGCAGTCTGCAAAACTTTAAAGAGGTAACAATGAGCATATATATTGATCGAAGTAAATGTTTTGATAGAGAATTGTTCCAATGAATAAAACTCTGCGGTTTTTAATACAAAATTTTTATCTTAAAGTAACAGTAATTCTTTCAGTTTTTAAATGGTACATTCAGTGGCGTCCTGCGTTTGAGTCTTCTCGTTTGTGCATTTCTGTCCGAAAGATTTAATGCGAGGGTATTTGAGAGACAATCTAAACATTTTATGCATTTGGTACTACTTTCAACAATTGTTTCTCTTACTGTAGGCATCTTTAGGTCACGAAAGATATCCTTATTTGTAACAAGGGATGGAGGATGAACTATGGAACATAAAACTTTTGATTAAAATCTATCAAGGATGTCAATGTTCGATTTAGAAGTTGTTCCCCAAAGCTCTATCCAGTAAGTCCCGGTTTTAAGATAACATAATAAGCTAGGAGCTTATTTCGAAGTGAAATTTGTGATTTTCTAACTATCAGGCATCAGTATTTACGAAATTTTGTGTCTACTTGCTTTCTCTTCATCCATATATGTATGTTTATTCCCTGTAAGTTTAATATCTCGACGCAAGCCAAAATATTTAACACAGTTTGTAGTCGTGATGGTTATTTTTGGTTTTCATATATGTCTGTGACTTTTGGTAAATACTATATGTTCTGACATATCCCTATTAATTCTAATACTCCATGTCTTAGACCAAAGAGAATGAGGCAGCGTACTCCGTTCATTGTCGGACCTGCGCTGTTCGAAGTCAAGCAACGGAATGCAAGATTTCGACTTGGATGGATGACGCATGGTCTTATTCTCATGGTGCTGCGGTGGTGCCAACTTGGTATTTGGTAACAGGGTGGCAACTGGGCCAAATGCTGGGCACATTGTCTGCGTGAGTTCGATTCTCATCAGAGGGAACTTGGCACTTCCCTCAGGGCTGGGTGTTTGTCCGCGTTTATATGTGTAACCTTCCCCTACACAAAACCTGCCTGTAGGCTTTCTGGGGAAGGATGTTCTAGTTTCTGTGTACAAACTTAAAAAAAAACTTAATCATCTATTTGGTATAGATTATCTTGAAGGTTCATTGCTGCTATTCTTGGGTCTAGGTTTTCAGCTAAAGTCGTTGTATGATCTGCAAAATCAAATATCAAGATATGTCACAAATAGAAGACATTTCACAAAAATGTAATCCATCTCGCGATTGAAGGGAAGTTCTCTCTACTCTTGCGGTCGGAAGGGGTATGAAGAGGAGTCCGATTGTTTTAATAATATTCATTTTTCAAATTAATTTCCGAATGCTACGGAGTTCCGAAGAAAACCCGCTTTGACGTTATGGTGTATAAATTAGTTATATTATCATCCCTTGATATTTTATTTATTTTATTTATCTTTTCATTTATTTATTATTCTTCTTCCAACAGGAAAAAATCACAATTACAGGAATAAACTAAATATACAGTAACTAAATAAAATAACAAAAAAGAGAAATAATGTCAAATAGTACCTAAGTAGTACAATTAATAAACCTAAACAATACGGTAAAAGGTAGTTACAGCGCCAATTTACGTACATATGCAATATACGAAATAGAACCTATATTAGCTACGCAACTGCAAACACACTTTAAACTATCATTAAATATATCGCAATTCGCTGCAATTTTGTTGTACAGTGAGCACATAAGAAATACAGGAGCTTTCGCTAATTCGTTCTAGGAGTAGTACAATATAAAGGCGCCTGATGTCTGACATTACCACGTGGGACCCTAAAGTTAATCTTACTAAGCAATTCAGAACAGTCAACCTTATCATTTAGAAGGTTAAACAAATATTTAATTATTGCGTCGAACAGATAATGATTGAATATTAAATCTGTCCAATAGTTGTAAGTGGCAACAGCCTCGAGGTGGATATACGTTATCCAGTAAAAAAGACAAAAATTTAAGAAACCCCTTTTGAATTACCTCCAGCCTTTGGCAATGGACATTGTATAAAGGAAACCATATAATAGAATATAAGCGAGATCTCACTAGAGAAAAAAATAATGCTTTAAGGGCACGTACCTCGGAAAACTCCCTACAATTACGGTAAATGAAGCCATAAGTTCTAAGTGCAGCAGAAACAATATCATTGATATATTCCACAAAAGTAAATTTGGCGTCAAATATTATGCCTAGGTCCTTAAACAACTCAATTCGACCAATAATGTGGTCGTTAATCGCATAATCATGAGAAATAAAGTTGACTTTCCTGGTAAAAGTCATTACCTTGCATTTTGATAAATTTAGTGATAAACGAGTGTAGCTCACACCATGACGCCGTATTATTTATACATTGTTGGAGATGAAAGCAATCCGAAGGTGAAGATATTTCAGTAAAAAGTTTAAAATCATCTGCAAATAATAACTGTTGGCACGATATAACTTCAGGAAGATTATTGATAAAGAACAGGAACAGAAGAGGCCCCAAATTCGATCCTTGAGGTACACCCGATGAAGGAGAGAAATAGTTAGAAGTAAAGTTTTGGTATCTGGCCGTGAAACTTCTATTGGACAAATAGGACCTAAACAAGTCCAACAATGAATTTGAGAAACCAAAACTTCTGAGTTGAAGGAGCAAGATATTGTGACCAATCTGGTCGAAAGCCTTTTGAAAATCTGTATAAATGGTGTCGACTTGTCCTCCCCTGTCCAAGATTTCGGAAACGTATTGTGTGGACAGAGCCAAATTTGATATAGTCGACCTCCCTTGCATGAAACCATGTTGGTTTGATGATAGAAGCTGCTTAATAGAAGCATATAACACATTGTACAGCGCCATCTCGAAGACCTTTGAAAAATTGCACAGCAATGAAATTCCTGTATAGTTTGACACATCATTAATATTGCCTTTCTTAAATATGGGACAAATGCACGCCTACTTCCACCACGATGGAAAGGTTGAATGTTTCAGAACGTTGTTGAATAGGATAGACAAAGGCTCCGTAAGTGCATATGCACAGTCTCTAAGAATAAAACTGGGTATTCCATCAACCCCCGTAGTGAAGGTGACTTTACATCGTTTGAGACTTTGTAGAACATCCTCTTGTTCCATTCTCTGGACAGTAATTGATAATCCTGGATTAACCTCAGGGAACCGAGCGGAGTCAGCTGGAAGAGACTGAATGAAGACACTGTTGAAGTAAGCACCAAACGCATTTGCAATCTCTGTGGGATCATAAAACTCTATATCATTGTACAGCATTAGTGAGGGGATACAGGCTGATCCCTTCTTTTTTTTATAAAATTCCAAAACGTAATAATCTTTTTCACTTCACGTCACAACATCTTAATGTAATATGTAGCACTTGTTCTCATAATGAGACACTTTTTACAAGGGAAACAACAACTTTTTACTATTGTGTAAGTTGTATGTTAATGAGGTATTCCCCTGTTTATTTATCTTAAAATTATTTAAAGTTTACCTTTTTTATTTACTTTTTTAAATTAATATTCTGACAGTAGATAAGTTAATAAGTGTATCTGTATCTGAAACCCCAAATGACTCTCCTTAAGATTTCTACTCTTTGTATTTTGATTAAGCACGCCATAATTATTTTCAGTATTTTGTAAATCCAATGCTAGTAAAGCCTGCCGTGTAAAAGTCATGTTCATATACGACTATACCTACAAGAACAGTCATATATTTCTGTAACTATAATAATATTTTAGCACGATTACGACATATTTCTGACACATGAGTAAGTTGGTAAGGAGTTCACATAGTGAACTTTCTGTTCCACCTGGAAATTTACAGCAACACCAGATGTGAGAAAACAATAATCTTCTAGCCGATATATAACTACTACATCAGGTTCCTAGGTGATAGATACTTTCGCATAGATTTCGTTCGTGAATACATCTTACTCCTTGGGGGTATAACCAGAGTTTCGTAAAGGCGACAAAGTAAATGCATTACCGGTGTATAGAATGAACGAGACTTATGTTGAACTAGATTACAATGTCTATAGATACTGTCAGGCTATATATCTTTTTGAAGGAGGTATGTATACTCGTATATCAGTATATGTGCTTATTTCTGCTTTAAACTATCTGCATATTCTACGCTGATAAGATATTTTGAATGTATGGAATATACATGTGCAGTGTATGTGTGCAGTAATTCTTGAAACATATTTTTTTAAATATTCAGTGATAAATTTTTGTTCTCATAGATGTTATAAGAAATCTTATAACATAAGATGCCTCCAGAAACTACCCATTTAAGATTTTCAAATGAGAATGGGTCGATTGACACATCATTTGAAAGGTCTCACGACTCGAATAACGATGGTAAATTATTTTTTCTCGCTGGTTAGTCCAGAATCGGAGTGTTTTATAAAATCTGTTTAAGAGATATGTATTCCATGTTGGCCATTTAAGCCCAGTTTAATTAACTTAAATGTGGATAATAACTAGATTCCTTTGCAGCTTTCTGAATTGCTTGTCTGATCGTGCAAGAAACACGAGAAATGGATCAAGAATCGCTTTTAAGTATAATTCAATGCCTTTCAAGACTTTATCCCGAGGAGTAGTTGTATCCTATAGCGATTATGTAATATCCGAATGCCAAGACTATTGCCTTGCTATTCAGGAATTGCTTTATAACCGCTTTGCGGTTTGGTGGTTCTTTTCAATTCTTCAATTTAGATGAATACCCCACGGATTTGATTTTGCATTTGTCCTAGATCGGCGTACCGTGTACGGCACTGATGAGAACTAATAATTTCGAAATAGCTATCTGTTGTTCGATTCCCATCCGGGACAGTTGTCGAATACTACCCGTGGCGGGTTTTCTTTTCTGAAAACAATTCGAGTGACTTAATAGATGTTACAGTCAAGTGAATCATTAGTTAATTTATACAAGACACACAATGACATAATAACAGATATAACATATATTACACAAATCAAACAATTGTTATATAAATGGCGGAGGTGCCAATGTCATTCTACTATGTTTAGATTATATTTAAATGTTTCTTTACTACCATTGCATATTGCATCCTAACCACTAATCAGCCCCGATATATTTGTTACGCAACTTTTATGTGCAATAGGTATGGGTTAGAATAGAAGAAATAATGTAAAGGAATATTTAAATTAACAAACTCATTGTAATTACAGTAGCGCCTCCGCCAATTATTTAAAAATTATTTACCAGCTCAAATTAAGTGTGCTTACGTTTTTCAGTGTCTGATGAAATAAGTCTTTCTAAATAATATGTACATTATTTGAAAACCGTCTCCTGGGATATACTCTATTTAATACAATACGAGTATATTACATTACAGACTTCACCAAAGGATATTGTATTTTTTTAATAATTAATTAATTAATATTATAGACGTGACAACAGATTGTTCCTACATATTCCAGGCTGTTACTAGAAAATGATAAGAATGGCAATCATAGCGTATAATTATTACTAAATTCTTTGGGATTAAGCAAGATAGGTCCAAGATTTGTATATTCAGATGACGCACTTTATTCCAAATCTTATAAAATGCCTGTACATTTCATCGCGCTAAGTGCAAGCGAAATAAGGTACTACAACGTGGTGAGGTACACTGACCTATTAGGTCTGTATAATTAGTGACGCGCCTTAGCGAAATATACAGCTCGCCGAATATCAAATAATATTTTGTAAAGCCACAAAGTTGTCAGAAATAGCCGTCTATCATCAAGTTATTAATCATAAAGTATATACGTGACATTTCTTGTAAATATCATAAAACATTGAGTAAGCAGCCCTGGTGAGTAACTTTCAACATTGTTAACATACTATACTCCGGTTTCAATATAGTAGGCAGTAAGATATTGAACACTTTATATATATATATATATATATATATAGTTGGTAATACGATTCAACGAGCCTCGTGTCTGTTTCATGTGTAAATTGTAAAGACCACTCCTTGCATTCTATGATCTCTGCTCTCTTTAGGCGTGCGCGAGACATGGCACGTTCCTTGTCTATTTACCTTGTCTGGTCCACAAGTTGCGAATTATTTACTGCCTACAATTTTGAAACCGGGGTATAAGTATCTTTGTAATATGTCTCAGTATATATCATACAAGGTGAGGCAGAGCAACTTGCTTATTTGAATCTAGCTCCCTGTCGCGATGGTTTCTCCTAGGAGAGTTGGGGTAGGCACATTCGAGAGGGTGAGGGGTAAAATTGTAACTCCATGATACTAACTAAACCAAGTTAGTATCATGGAGTGGACGAAGGTGGAGTGCGCATTTGCTGCCGAGGCATATCACTTGTTTACAGCGAGCGTCCTAGGACTCTAGTTCACCTAAGGAACAACATTCGTCAAGCTGTTGCCAACATACCCGTCGGTATGCTGAAAAGAGTGGAACGAAACTTCCGAGTTCGATTCACACAGTGTATTGAGAATAATGGACACCACCTGCCTCATATCATCTTTAAAACTGTGTAGACATAAAATTTAAATATTTTACTTGATGCTGTTCAAAGAATTAAATATATGTCTGCATTACTTTTTTTAAATTGAAATTCTAAATAAGCAAATTGCTCTGTCCCACCCTCTATAGTGGTTATAGTTGAAAACCATTCTCCCTAACATCCGAAGTCCTACAAGGAGCGAATCTAGGACCATTATTTTTATTATTCATCAATGGTTTTGTCAGTATTATACTGTACTGTAATTTTGTTTTATTTGCTGATGATCTAAAAATATATCATGCTGCAAGCTCCAATATTCCATATTTATTCATGTAGACTAAACGACTTAAACTACATTCAGAAATTTAAAACCATGAGCAATTCTCTAAAAAACAAGTACCTGAATTTGAATATAAATAGAGGTAGTTAAATACTTTTTATAATTGTTGGCAATAAACGTTTATTTAATCCACATTCAAATTAAACTAGAACATCATCACTAAGAATGTTGAGATGTGTAGTTAAGAACTGTCGGAACTTCTGAAATACTGAAACACTCTTATTAATGTAATATTCCTTCATGCGCTGAAAAGTGGAATATGCTTCAATAATCTGGTATCTATATTGCAACAATCAAGAGGTTCCAATAATCGAAAACTGTATATATAATGTAAATATATACGAATTTTATCTAGAACAAGGTTTTGACCATCGATTATTGCTTGAAATACTTCAAGTACCACCTTGTCATATTAAATATATTTTATATAGTATCAATTTTTTTTATAAATTAATTCATAATAGGATAGATTGTGCTAGTAAGTTGAGTGACTTATATTTTCCTTTACTATGGAGTGCATCTCAATATTTTCTACTTACCTATAGGTAGACCTAGTAGATTTACGTAAGTAAAGAAGCGAAGCATGTATTAAAATAATTTTTAATCTGTATATAATATATGGTTGAATTATTGTTCTTTTGTTTAATTTATTCTCTAGTTATTAACGAGGGAAAGGATATCATTTTATAAATAGTTTAGCTTGTTGTCTTTCATTAAATTATCCTAGATTAGAAATTATAGATTTTTTTAGTCTGATAGACAATAAAAGGTAATTTAATTTAACTTAATTTAATTTAAAACTGCATCTAAAGGTGCTTAAACATATATTCAATTCACTACAGATTTACATGTTTTAAATCTTCTTGAAAATATAATCGGTCTGTTTCAGATATAATCTCATAAATCAAATTTAGGTATCGATAAACAACAACTCTATGACTACATTACAATTTTATATGTCGTTGATAAATATGATACCAACAGTCGGCCCAAAGTATAAACTTGTGGTATTTCTGACTTAACATATCTATTTTTAAGTAAGGTTTAAACAGGTTAATGATCAAATTAGATAACTAATTAACAATAGTAACGTCATACTCAAAATTACAGCTCACTCTGCACTTAACAGTACTGTACTATGTTTAATTTTCATATATAATATATAAATTCATATTAGAATATAATTTTAAGTTATCGGTTTATACAAGCATAATCTTTGAACAAATTCAGATTTGACATCTTGTAGCCTATAATCATGACATATAACATTGGGCCCAAAGCGGAACCGTGTTGCACTCCTCACTTGGTATATATTTTTAATTAAAATATAATCATAATAATGATGGAAATCAGATAATTAATGAACAACACCGTCATATTTATGGTAGTATGAGTAATTTTTATACATAGTATAATACTTAATATCAATCTTAGGATACAGTTAATGTCTCTCCACAAAAATTAAGGGATAAGAAAACGTCCTAAATTTTTAGGTGATATTCAAAGGGCTGTAATTTGGAAAAAAATAGTCACAGAACAATTAAAAAAAAGAAAATTGAAGCTCTAAGTTTTTAGTTTTCAGATTTTGAGTTAAAGAATTTTTACAAAAAAAAGTCCAAATTTTTGCTTGTCCTTCAAAAGGTAACCGTCTTCAATATATTTTTTTCAGTAATTTAATCATGAAGCTATTTAGACATTTTTATTATCTCTAATTTTAATAGTTTAAAAGTCAGCAAGAAAATTTTCTTTCCATTTTGTTTCCTACACTAATAATATTTGTCGATAAAAATAATTGGATTATTGCAAAAATACATTTTCGACCACAAAAAATTAATGAAAAATTAAAAATTCATCCTTAAATTGATTTTTAGCAAAGACGACAATCTCAATCATTCTGAACATAGTGAAAAATATATCAGGAAATTTTCAGGGTTTCTTTGGAATACTTTGAGGCTGAAAAGAAACAACGTCCTTAGTCTATCTATTATTAGCAAGTTAAGCGAATATCCCTAAATACGCAATTGTTTACCTCTTCTTCAATCGACATTCTTGCACCGATTTTTTATCAACACCAATAAGTACAACTCATAAACAATATTTTTTAGTTTTTAAAACTCTACTTAAATGTTTGTTGTACGATTACTATTACCCGAATAATTAATTGTCAAAGTCCAAACTAACTTAATTGCTTTAAACGACGATAACTCAACAAAAGTTAATTATATTCGTTTAAATCACTCATATTAAAAAAAAATATCTAAAAAAGCTTTATAATGAAATTACTGAAAAAAAAATTATTTAAGTTCATGGACATTTTGAAAGACAAGCATAAGTTTGGAAATTTATTTTCCTTACGGTTTTATGACTACTCAAATACTGCTCATCATCATGAGGTCATCAGTCCTAAGACTGGTTGGACGCTAACCTCCAGCTTCTCCTATCTTGTGCTAACCTACGCATTTCGCTAATTATGCTACAACCTACATCCCTTACTATTTGCGAGCAGTAGTCTAATCTAGGCCTACCTCTGCCTTTCTTCACTCCTATCTCTGCCTCCAAAATATCGCAGACTATTCCCCCATGTCTCAGCAAGTGGCCTACCATTCTATCTCTTCTCTTCTTTATGTTTTTCCACATACTTCTTTTCTCGCCGACTTTCTCTAATACTTCTTCGTTTCTAACCCTATCAGTCTACGGTATTTTCATCATTCTTCGGTAACACCACATCTCAAAAGCATCTAATTTCTTCCTACTTGCTTCCCCTACCGTCCAGGTTTCGCAACCGTATAGTGCCGTGCTCCATACATACGTTTTCAAAAATCTCTTCCTTGTTTCTAAGTTTATTACCCCCGAGCATAAAAGTAATTTCTTTTTGTTAAAAGCTACTCGACCCTGCGCTATTCTTTGTTTTATATCTTTATCGCTTCTTCCATCCCATTTTATTTTACTTCCTAAATAAGTGAAGTATTTAACTTCCTCCAATCTTTCATTATTAATTTGTACTTTCGTTATTGCTCTGCTCTCGCGCCCTCTGCACACTAACACTTTAGTTTTGTTTTTATTCACCCTCATTCCGTATTCCTCTGTCAACACTGCCTCCATTTCGTTCAACGCTGATTCCAATTCCTCTTTACTAGATGCTAATACTGCTATATCATCCGCGAATCTCAGTATTTTTAGTTTCTGTCCCTGTACTTTAATCCCGAAATCCACTCTATCTTTTACGACATTAATCGCCTCTTCGATGTACAGATTAAAAATTAGTGGTGATAGCGTACATCCTTGTCTTACTCCTTTCCTAATACCTACTTCCCTTCTTTCCCTTTCTACTTCTATAACAGCAGTTTGCTCTTTGTATAGAATGTGTACTACTCTTCTGTCTCTATACTTCATTCCCGTGCTCGTTAGCATCTCGAACATTTTTTCCCATCTTACATTATCAAAAGCTTTTTCTAAATCTACAAATCCTGTATAAGCGTTCTTTTCTTTTTCTATTGTTTTATTAACAATATATAATAACATTATATATTGTTATAAGATTGCTAAGAGTATATATATATATATATATATATATATATATATATATATATATATTGCTAAGAGTAATGTTATTATATAATATATAATAACATTACTCTTAGCGCCAGAATAGCTTCGCGAGTTCCCCTATTTCGCCTAAGCCCGAATTGGTCTTCTCCTAGTATTTCCTCCGCTCTATTTTCCATCCTCTTCTGCACTATTCTGGTAAATATTTTTGACGCGTGGGAAGTTAGGCTAATCGTTCTAAAGTTCTCGCATTTGTCGGCTCCTCTCTTTTTCGGTATAGTAACGATAATGCTCCTCTTATAATCCTCCGGCATCTCGCCCGTTTCATATATGTATTTTTCCAGTTCGAACATCCTATTTACTACTTTCTTTCCCGCATATTTCAAAATTTCCGCCTGTATTTTATCTACACTCGACGCTTTATTATGCTATAGCCCCTTAGTGCTATTTCAAATTCCTCTCTCAATATAGGTTTTTCTACATCTTCCCTATCGATGCTAGATTCTTCCTCTAATATCTCTCCTAATACCTGACCCTCGTATAAATTTCCTAAGTACTGCTTTCATCTATCCGCTTTCTCCTCTCTTCCGATCAGTATGTCCCTCGATTGACTCCTAACGTTTCTACTTAGTGGTCCTATATCCCTGAAGTTCCTCTTAATTATGTTGTAAGCCTCATCGGCCTTACCTACTTGGAGCTTATCTTCTACTTCTTTGCATTTATCCTCTATCCATTGTTCCTTCGCTTTTCTACACTTTCTAATGATTTCCCACTTTATTGACTTATAAGTTTTCAGTCCTTCCTCGTCTCGTCTGTTTTTATAGCCTCATCTCTTTTGTATTAAGTTTAAGATTTCGTCCGTTATCCAGGACTTCCTAGCTTCCCTTCTCTCGTGTCCTAGAATGTCCGTAGCCGCGGAATCTAGCCTATTCTTGATACCCTCTCACTCAGTTTCTGCGTTCTTTATTTCGTCATTACTCGCTTTATTTATTAATTGATCTCAAAAACCGCTGATGGTAAAAAATTTTGAATTTAAGATGTGAAAGCTATAAACTTGGAGCTTTAATTTTTCTTAAAACTGCTCTGCAACTATTTATCTCCAAGCCCTTTGAATATCACCTAAAGATATGGAATTTTTTTACATTCCCTAATTATGCCTAGTGTATATACTCTTAGAAGAATTTCGTGAACGCGTGTATAAATATAATCCCAGCCCTTCCGTGCTTCTTGCATTATCTTAAATCAGGACAACCCATGAACCGAGTTAATCGTGTTATTCGGTTGATCCCCTAAATCCGCAAGGGTAAACAGTTATTCTCCTTCCCTAGCATTATGTTTCCCTCGGTAATGTGAGTTCTCATGTTAATTAATACGTCAATGTGATACTCGTGTACATCCTGTTCATTCTTACACGCAAAACATATCGCTGTTAGACCTCAATGACCTCAGGTGTCTAGTTATTGTGGCTTGATAGCTACGAAATTCATTATTATATAACATTATAAATTATTGTTATGCATCACTTACAATTTTAGTGAAATTTGGACGTGACACATGATGCAAATTCATTCGGAAAGTGTTACATTTTTGTGTCTGCATATTAAGAAAGGTCATGTCGTCGAGAAAATAAGTTTATTTCCGAGAGTAAAACGCCTTTTGTCACTACTGTATACACTTGAGCCCAATATGGTGACAGTATAAATCAGAGAAATATATTTTATTTTGACAGACTACCAACCAAGTTGACATGAGATGATTAAAACAGGATTTTTTCAGTTTTTAACCATCTCCTGATTATGCCAACTTCAAAAATGTTGCCAAAACGCGCCTCGATTGACATGTAGTATTTCGGTGTTTATGTAAAACTGATTTCTTGTTTTTAATGTAAACATATATGTTCAAATTACTATCTACTCAAACGTTTGTGTAGGTCTACGAAGCATGGAATATAATTTTTAAAATATCGTTTGTTAATACTTTTCTTTCTTGTCTTTCTAATAAGTGCTATAAATGCTAATCAAAAAGTGATAATTGTTAAGGAGCTATCTTAAGTCACTGTTATACCATTTTTAATGATGTAATATTTTTTATGTAAGAATTTACACCAATTAATATTAATTGGATGTAAATATACCAAATTGCGCATTATGTAATGCATTTTACTAAAAACTATTTATAAACCTAGTCAACAGTATGTTCTTTATTTGGAAAAAATTTCTTTACCAAAAATATATTTGTTCATTAAAAAAAAATATCTGGTCTTATGAATAAAATAAGGACGTTCATATTGTTCATCTGTGTAGTTCATTGTTTTATGTAATGCGTTCTAGTATATTTGAATATGTTTTAATATATTCTGTTGTTCTCTGCATGATGTGATGTTAGCGCTTTACCTCCTTGGTATCTCTTTAGATATAATCTCTTGACAGCTGACTGTGGATAATAATTTCTAAATTTGGAAACTAAGTTGATATGACGTTGATAAATTCCTAAAATTATTAGGCGTTTAATAGCATAAACTATAAACTTGATAACTAACTACGTATTTCTCTTTCTATACATTTGTAAAACATTAATTTGCTGCCAAAAATAACCCCAAGGTTTTCACAAAAGCCTATATATCTAATATGTCTAACTGTTAACAAAAGTATGTTGCTAATACACCATATGATGAGCAGATCCCGATTGGTTCTAGCGTTTTGGTCAGATTCACTATTTATTGGTATAGCAAGACAAATTTTACTGATCTATATAAATTAAGCAGTTTACGCAAACTATTTTCATTATATCGCTAATATATGGAATAAATGAAAGTGGTCTACGTGTAGAACCATGCAGCACCCCATAAGTAAAATCAAATATTTGAGACTAGTAACCACGGTATCTCATATATAGAGTTCTTCAAGAGATATATGATCTATATAGGCGTAGAAAGAATCGCATAAATCGAATCTCCCTAGCTTAGCTAACAAAATGTATTCCAGACTATTAATTCCCTTTCAAAAAATAGTAGAAACATTTCCCTAGTCTTCTTCATTTATGGATTCAACAATGGAACATATGTTATACACAAAAATTGATACCATGGATTGAAAAAACTATTTTGTCTTTATCACTATTTCGAAGACTTATTATATTACATTAATTATATTATATTGAAATGCACTGTTTGTTTCCATTTCCATCCATACAAATCCTGGGTATTTTCATAATATCTGGAAATGTTTTTCTTATAATATTAAATTCAAAATAACTCGAATAAGCTTGAAAAAACAGTAATAATCTCCAATTATTCACCTTTTCTTTAATATTCAGTACACAATTTCAAAGACATACAACTAACAGCATGAATAACTATTTGTGTTTGGTAAGCTACAATAGGCGACCATATTCGAACATTATTCGTTCATGATTATGTATTTGAAAGAAACCCGTTTCACTTAAAGGACATCCACTTCTAATTAAAACTACCATTTCATCTATTTAATGCACATATTTTCAGTAAATACTCTAAAAGACTGCGCAAATAAAGAAATATTGATTCGAAGATATAGTCAAGTGGATCTGGAATAAGCTTTCCAATCATTTTTAAGTTCAGTAAATAAAAAATGTCGAAATGAGCAAGCATTCAAGTTTTATGGACACAATTAACTTACCTCCGTATAAAATAAACATTTACTGTAAAGTTTTAATATAATTAGTAAACTGTTTTTCATTGATTATAGATACAGATGTTAAGTTATTGTTTCGTGTAACTCTAATTATTAAAATAATATTGAAGAATTATTTCAAAAAATAAAACCCGCCACAGGTAGGATTCGACATTTGTCCCGGATCGGAACCGAACGACATACAGCTGTTTCGAACTTGTTAGTTCTCATCAGTATCTGTGGCGGGTTTTATTTTTTCAAACCTTATCTGATCGTGCAGAAACACGAGAAAGGGGTCGAGGATCGCTTCTGGGTATAATTCAATGCCTGGCGGGGCTTTAGCCCGAGGAGTAGTTGTTTCCTAGAGCTATTATGTAATAGCTTTGCTATTCGGGAAGTACTTGGAAAACCGCTTGGCGGCTTCTTTCTCGATTTCCGGCTTATAAGTTACTGATTGAAGAATTATGTTACGGAGCACAATAAATCCTTAAGGGAACACAAAATGAATAAAATTAGCCGCTATGTCTTTAACGCTATTTTTATTTATAAACTAATACAAACTGGTACTACTTCTTTGGCAATAATTACATAAGTTTCAAATAAGGAATGATATTTTACTACAATGACTTACACGTACTAGGGTAATTATAACAAATACAACAATTTATAATGCCAAATAATTGAAAGTAGAAGAACAGCGTCGTCTCCTGTCTAGTTAAAGCAGATCTAAGACTCTACGGCCTCTAAGGAATACATAACCTCTAAATAATCTTCAAGTCCAATAGTGAGCACGTGTGGATGACCGATATATGAATGAGCCAGATACGTTGCAGATGTTTCAGTCCTACCCTGGAAAAACCGCCATCTATGTTAAGAACTCTCGACATTTTGTGCAGATACATTAGAAATAATGGGAAAGGGTATCATAGTGAGCTTCGACGTACAGTCACTTCCCATCAATGTTCTAATCCAAGACGGCATAGACCTGGTCCGTCAATTTGTACAAAAGGATTGAAAGGAGGATTACCAGGCTGACCAGCTCTGCCTAACAATAACATACTTTATATGGAATGGAAAATACTATAAATAAAAGAGTAGAGCTGCTATGGGAGCACCTCTATCACCTATCATTGCCAAGTTATTTACGGAGACAATTGAAGAATTGGCTATAAGTGAAAAGTGACAGTGAGATCAAATCAAAATTCTAGCTGCGATACGTGGTGACACTTTCATCATATAGCCCCATAGATAATCGTCTTTGAATATTTTCTTCGATCATTTATAGACCCTATATTCAAATATCAAGTTTACAATGAAGACCGAGCAAGGTAGAGTACTATCTTTTCTGGATGTTTGTAGTCAAACGTGCAAACAACAAGCTGGTCCATGAAGTATATAGGAAGAAACCTACATTGGCTCTTACCTGAACGCAGCGTCATATCACTCTCCACAGAGAAAGAGGTTGCTGATCAAAACGCTAATACAAAGAGCCAAAACGATATGTAGTGATGAAATCAGGACCTGAGGAGATTAAACTAATCAAAGAAGCCTTAGGCAATAATGGATATAAAAAACAAGATGTGTAACGCATATCGCAACAGGGTAACCAAAGAAGATAAAACTCCAACTACACATGCCTACTTGCCTAGCGTTGCCGAAGCAACAGACGACTCAAGAAGACACTATCGAAGAGAGAAATCGATGTTAGATATAGAACCGTTAGGAAAACCCAGGAGATACTAAACTCAAGGACGCCGTTCCCAGACTCCATACCAAAGGTGTTTACCAGTTATAATTTACTTGTGTGAAAAGCTAAATTGAACAGTCAGCGAGGAGTATCAACTGTGGAATCAAGGAACATCAACGTCACACGAGATTTGATTACATTGGCAAATCAACAATTGTAGAGCATGCTCTCAACAAATACAACTACACGATATATAACGATAACGCCAAAATGGACAAAAATTCAAAATATCATCCGATACTTGTCAGAGAATCCATGGAAATTATGAAGAACAGAAATAACTTCAATAGAAAGAACAGATACAGACTAAGCAACTCCTGAATTTTCACTTTACCATGGACACACGAGCAATTCACGGTCAGTGAGCACAACAA
The DNA here is from genome assembly GCA_037954035.1 of Rosalia funebris. Taxonomy (NCBI): domain Eukaryota; kingdom Metazoa; phylum Arthropoda; class Insecta; order Coleoptera; family Cerambycidae; genus Rosalia; species Rosalia funebris. The sequence goes on along the minus strand of JAZFAV010000006.1, from coordinate 9,886,781 downwards.
TCACCCTAGAATGGTCAGTGAGCAGAGCAGTCACTTTAGAAAGTTCAATGAGTATGGCAGGTACTTAATCACGGTCGGTGAATAACGCAATCACTCGACCATAACTGTTGATCAACCAAATGAAGCGGAAGCTATGTATATAACGAGGAACAGAAGACGATAACGACAGTCTTTGGAAACCTTCTGAAGAATCTTCAGCCAGCAAGATTCGAAAGAAACCAGTACAGGTATTCACAAAATCCACAATACTCTGTTCAGTTATTTCATTACCTTACAGTGCACTTATTTTGCTGCCCGTTATAGACTATTACATTACTTAAGCTGATCAATAATAGACGTAATATATCAATACGTTTTGTTCGAAGATTGATAATACTCCATATAACTGTTTATCTTTCTGTATTATTATATTTTAAACTCATTTTGCCCACATATCGGGAATAAAAATGAGTAATCGATAACATGATTTAATAGGAGAGCACGGAATTTAATCTTTCTTCTAGTAATCCTTTTTCTAGCTACTTATAAAGTTACGTACTAAATATAATTTCAGTAAAATGCCAAATAGCATCTAAAGCCAAATGTTTTAATGTAAATACATGTTTATATGAAATTAGAATAACAGATTAATAGCTTCTCGATTATTTTATTGGACTGAATACAATACATTGAAATCAATACTGATTTATATTGATAATTTATAAATTTGCTCATCTCGGTAGAAAGAGAATATTTGCCGTGGAAATTTTAATATTATTACGGAAACATTTTTACAAATAAAATGATCTGACTCATTTACTAACAGTGTTATCAGACTGTAATTATTAGAGTAATATCAAAGCATTGATTTATTATTTTCATATATCATTAATAACGATATTTAAATCCGAATATAACAAATGTATTCACAACATTTATTTATAATAACAAACCTATATGGCAATTCTTTCTTTCTAAGAAAATAATAATTCTCAGAAAATAATTTTTTTTTAATGGAATATATACTTGAGTCAAACACCAACACGCTATACACTACACTGGACGCGCGCTTCGCCAGCAAAGTTGGCATCACCTGGAATTGATTAAAACTAAATTTTAATCATATAATATTATGATACAATAAAATACCGGTCCAAGATCATTACCTTGAGGTACTCCAGCATATACACGATATAATAATGTCGCTCCATACTGATATTTTACTTCGAAATCTGCTTACAAAATAACCTTGCCGTACTGAATAATAAGTGTGTGGTAGTATGCTATTTAACTTACATAGTAGATATTGATGACTTTGAGCTTGTCAAGGGCCTGTACTATAGGTACATCCAATACTTAATAAAGTAGTAATAATTTTAATAAATGTGTACATTCATAAATTATAATCTTATAAGGAAAATAATTAAATAAAATTCACTTGTTATTGAGACAAACGTAAGAAATAAGATATTAACTGCTTTGTTTATAACTAAGTGATAAAATTTGTATCAGGAAATATCCAACATCAATATTTTGAAGACAATGATTATTGTTATTAAATTTTAATTTTTTTACCGCTTCCCTACTACTATTATATTTGTGGTAAAAAGAAACAATACCTTTTCTAGAATGTTTGGCGATCCAAAAAAGGTGCCTTTATACACCGATTTCCTGATTAAAGGAATAAAACTTTAATCAAGAATTCGAGGTTTACAAAGCACATTTTTATATCAAGAAACATTCAATAAAAGGTATTCTTCATTCAATGAAATGTGAAAAAATTTATTAAATATTTAAAAATGTTTAATCAAAAATCCTTAAACCCAAATTTGTTTAAACAATTACTCTGGATGGACAACACTTTTCAAATCAATTTATAATTAAAGTTAACATCGTAAACAAATTTTATATAAGAAAATAAAATTATTCTCCACATTGAAATTATTTTAACAATGAATTTAATAATACTAACAATTTTTTTTAATAAAGATATTAAACACTTAATTTTATGTCAACTAAATCCAGTCACCTTTTCCTTATATATTATAAATATATTTTTAAAAAGAATCCTAAAAAAACCAAGCGTGAAATTAGAAATTAAAGATATGTTTATGAAAGTTTTATATGCTTGCTGAATATGGCAATCTTAATAAATGAAACATGATTTATGTAGAAGTAATTTCCTTATTTCACGAGAAGGTAAATATTTAACGTACAGCTTTCTCCGTAATAATGTAAACCTTTTTACAAAAATAAAATTCTCCCATTCAGGTATTTAATGACAATTCTATGACATTATAATTATTAAAATAACCTCAAAGTATTTGCTTGCAATTTTTATAATATAAACAATCCTCTCAAACGTTGAAGAATCAAGTACAATCAGGTTTAATCCTGAATAATAAATACCGTAAATAAGCCAATTAGCAGAAGCGATCTATAATTCATGTTCTAAACTTGAGTCGATTGATGACATTTATAAAGTAGTTTCAGTTAATTTTCTCTTTTCATTAAATATAGATGTTTTAATTCAGCTACTATTGTTAGAATGTAAAGACTATTATTCAGTAAGTACTTCATTAAATCAAGTCAATATAATTTAATATGAAATATATACGGAGTTGTATAGGTATATATTATGGAAAGTAATAAAATGTGTTTTTAAGAGATATTTTTAACTTATTTTTATTTTACTAGTATATTATCCAAGAGACAAGATCCATTTATAGAATAAGAAAGTTCGTATGTTAGTCCTAACAGTAGGTAGCAATGAATCATCATTTTATCAAAACGCCAATCTAAGAGCATAAAGATATTGGCTGTTGGATAATTTTGCGATTTTTTTTATGTGAGCACACATACACAGAAATCGACCTTCTTCCTCTAAAATCTCGAGCAGTGGAGAAAGTGGTTACACGTAGAGATGAGAATACTTACCTCATGCTCAGGGAGGGGGCTCTCCTAGTTGGGACACGAACCCAAGCATACAAAGGGATGCGTAATACTGAGTCTAGTCCGCTATCTCAGACCACAATACGAATGATACTGTTGCAGTCATTTTTGTAGAGGAATACGATAGGTCACCTATTCATGCAGTGGATGCAGAGCAAAGTGCTGTACTTTTATTGGCTCCGCGTTGAAAAACTAACTTGACTGATTATCGTTTTCTCAAATATCTAAAGTGAATTTTTGTAACTCGCGAATTTGCAAATAGTTATGAGCGTCTTTCATGTGAAGTACCTATAGAGGTAGACGTCGTTGACTTTATAAAAAATAAATTTTAGGAAATTTTATATGGATAAATTATTATGTGTATTAATTATTGAAAGAAAAATATATTTATTGTAAAATGGACATCAAACTGATCTGAATTCTAGTCTAGGTCTAGTATACACATAATACACTAAATTAAGCATATTTCATCATCATGACGTCATCAGTCCAAAGACTGGTTGGACGCTAACCTCCAGCTTCTCCTATCTTGTGCTAACCTACGCATTTCGCTAATTGTGCTACAACCTACATCCCTTACTATTTGCGAGCAGTAGTCTAATCTAGGCCTACCTCTGCCTTTCTTCACTCTTATTTCTGCCTCCAAAATATCGCGGACTATTCCCCCATGTCTCAGCAAGTGGCCTACCATTCTATCTCTTCTCTTCTTTATTTTTTTCCACATACTTCTTTTCTCGCAAACTTTCTTTAATACTTCTTTGTTTCTAACCCTGCCAGTCTGTACACTAACATTTTAGTTTTGTTTTTATTTACCCTCATTCCGTATTCCTCTGTCAATACTGCCTCCATTTCGTTCAGCGCTGATTCCAATTCCTCTTTACTAGATGCTAATACTGCTATATCATCCGTGAATCTCAGCATTTTTAGTTTCTGTCCCTGTACTTTAATCCTGAAATCCACATTTACGACATTAATCGCCTCTTCGATGTACAGATTAAAAATTAGTGGTGATAGCGTACATCCTTGTCTTACTCCTTTCCTAATACCTACTTCCCTTCTTTCCCCTTCTACTTCTATAACAGCAGTTTGCTCTTTGTATAGATTGTGTACTACTCTCCTATCTCTATACTTCATTCCCGCGCTCTTTAGTATCTCGAACATTTTCTCCCATCTTACATTATCAAAAGCTTTTTCTAAATCAACAAATCCTATATAAGCGTTCTTTCCTTTTTCTATTGTTTTCTCTAACATTACTCTTAGCGCCAGAATAGCTTCGCGAGTTCCCCTATTTCGCCTAAGCCCGAATTGGTCTTCTCCTAGTATTTCCTCCGCTCTATTTTCCATCTTCTTCTGCACTATTCTGGTTAAGATTTTTGACGCGTGGGAAGTTAGGCTAATCGTTCTAAAGTTCTCGCATTTGTCGACTCTTCTCTCTTTTGGTATAGTAACGATAATATTCCTCTTATAATCCTCCAGCATCTCGCCCGTTTCATATATGTATTTTACCAGTTCAAACATTCTATTTACTACTTTCTGTCCAGCACATTTCAAAATTTCCGCCTGTATTTTATCTACACCCGGCGCTTTATTGTTCTTTAGCCCCCTTAGTGCTATTTCAAATTCCTCTCTCAATATAGGATTTCCTACATCTTCCCTATCGATGCTAGATTCTTCCTCTAATGTATCTCCTAATTCCTGACCCTCATATAAATTTCCTAAGTACTGCTTCCATCTATCCGCTTTCTCCTCTCTTCCGATCAGTATGTCCCCCGATTGACTCCTAACGTTTCTACTTATTGGTCCTATATCCCTGAATATTCCTCTTAATTATTTTGTAATTTATTTAAGCATATTTATGTGAATGAAATCTTAGGAATCTCAATTAATAAACCCAAAAGTATATATCCTTGGGGATATTCTGAATGTGTTGATGAAACAATTCTTTAGAATCGAAGGTGACGTTTAAATTCAGATTGCTCGCGTAATACCACATACACTTTATCAGAAGCCTAAAGTTCCACACCGTTATCCATCAATTCTAAAAAATTTAAACACACAGAAATCGACTTAGATCCCCCAAAGCCTCAGGCTTCAGAGGGGAAAGTTTCACATAAAATAAAGACAACAAACACACTAAGGCTTAGCATGAAGTACCAAACTCTCCTCGTTGTGACTCGAACCCGAGCATATAATAACACTCTAATACTGGGCTCAATCCACAGCCCGGGACCACAGCACAATGACATTGTCCTAGTCACCTCTATAGGAGAATACAATGAGTCACCCATCCATATAGTGTCCAAGTAGCTGTACTGCACTTATTCTATACTGCACGTGCTCTCCTATACATATTTAGGTCATATGGATAAAGAATTCAAGTTGTATTTAAATTGTGGATAACATCATTTATAAAAATATAAAAAACTGAACCCTGAGGTTCTTCAAAAATTACAACAAACTATGTCATTGAAGTGAACATATAATATCGTAAATAAATAATATATTTCTTAGATAATATATTCCGAAGTATTTCTGAATAGTCAAAGTTAGATTACATTGTTAAGAGAATAGTATGGGCTAGGTTATCGAGTGCTTTGGTAAAATTCATTTAACTCACATATACTAGCGAATTATCGCCAAAGGCATATACAATGTGTTAAGTTATGCGGCATATGTTGGTTGATGTTGATTTTTTCTCTCTACGAAGTCATACTATTAGCTATTGGATCTATTTTTTACGTAAGCAAAAAACGGTTCATGATACAAAAATTAATCCCTTCTATGGAGTATTAATAATAGCAATTTTTCTTTAATTTTTTTGTTATCTATTCTAAATACTGGAATAAACTTACCACATATTTTAACTCACACTGGCATACTAACCATACTCTGTATAAAAATAACTGAAAGATCGATTTTAAATGAATAAAAATAAAAAGAGCATAAAAGATCAATTTACATTTTCCTGATGTTTAAGAAAAATATTTTCAGTAAGATCATGAAAGGAAATCTCAATCCAAGTGGTCTTGACTCAAATATATTTTATGTTTATTAATATTTAGAATAGGTTCTAGTCCTTTTTAGTGCAGCAGATATAGAGATGTATTGAAATGAATCCTAATGGATGAGTCCTGAATTACAGAAATGAAATGTTCTTATCGCAGCGGGATATAAATATTTAACTTATTTAGCTTGGAACTTTTAACGTAATAATGGAAGTCTTTTTCGTAGATGAAATAGTCTTATTCAAATAAATAGACTCCCGGACAAAATTGACGCATCATTAAAAATTTTCATTATTTCTTATAAGTTTTAACCCCTTAAATATTTTATATTTAAGGGTTATCAATATACTGTGTCACCCAGTAGTTACATTCTATGTAACTACTTATAGACAATTGTAATAACTTGACAGATATAAAGTAATATTTTTTAACTATTTGTTAATAATACAATGTTGTTTAAAGTAATTTGTAAAGGCAATAAATTCAGCTACGCTAGTATTTTTTTTTTCTGAAATTTATTGTCATCAAATAAATGGAATACTTTGTCTGATATACTTAGAACAGAGGAATTCAATCTCCCACGCAAATTAAGAGAAGATGAAATAGAGAAAACTCTAGTTAACGAGGGACATAGCCAGCGATAAGTGGTTAATTTGTTACCCACTCTTGTGGCTAATTTGTTGTTGTAAGAAGTTAGACAATAAATAATTAGTCGAACAGTTAAACATTTCAATGAACTTAGAAGTTACTGAAGAACCCCAAGAGAAAGTCGTAAGAAGTCTATGAAGCTATTACACAATTGCTCACCAGAGAACATAAAGCCAGTAGTCCATGTTTTACAAGGGAACGTGTAAATTAGACCATTGATGACTGGAAGCGAGTTTTGTGTTTACACGAAACAAGAGTAAATATTAATTCACCACGAGTCAACGAATCTACCCAAAGCCTGGAAGGATGTTTGCTGTCTGTAATATCTCCTCGAGATACAATTTTTTGGTAGATCAATATTGTTCTGAGGAAGAATTTGTTTTGATGATCGAGCGGATTGGGTTTCTATACGAGAAAGATCCATGAATGTACATTCTACGTAGAAGTCATTGTAAAAGGACATATAATGCCGTTTACCCCATTTATCGGGGACAATTTTATTTTCATGCACGATAATATTCGATCCCATATTACTAGAGACATACTGGACTACCTTCGATTTGTGAATATTCCAACTACGGACTGATTACCAAGAAATCCAGATATGAATTGCATAAAACATCTATGGGATACACCAAAATGATCAGTTGTGTCCCACATAATTGTCCCTGTGGTTCTTAGGGAACTCATACAAGTTGTTCTTGTCGAATAGGAGAATATTCCTCGCGGAACCATTCATCGCTTGATCAATAGCGTGCCCAGCTGAATGGAAAAATAATAAAAGCTAGAGGAGGGTCTAAGGACTACTGAATTCAAATTCTTATGATTTAATTTCATCTCCAATTGTTTCTTAACGTATTTCATGAAAACTGTGTTCATTATATTTGACATTATGGTTTCCTTCTGTTATTTATTCATCCCTTCTCCCGATAATACCATTCTAAATTGTTACACATCAGTTGAAACCATTTAGCTACAATATCATATAGGTACTATGATATAAATCTTCGAGAAAATAAAGGTAATAATGCGAAGCTTCACGCATGCGCTAATTTTGTCCAGGAGTTTATTTAATCATAGTCTTATCAAATTGTATTTATTAAGTCTCACATTATAATCTCACAGGCTAATCTTATTCATCATAATATAAGGAATCAATCACTATAAATGTTATATTAATTGCTGAGTTATATAATTGGGAGTTATATTAATTGCTGTTTATACAATTCTAGATTCTATTAGGAATAATTCAATACAAAATTCTACTAGAAAATACATTATCTACAAGAAACTTCCTTATTTTATCTACCATGTAATAAATAACTATTATACGTGATGATTTGATGTTATAAATCAAGAATACCAAAAAAATATTTGAGAAAACTGAGTGCACTAAAGTTGAATACAACCACATTAAGTGACATGGGCGCCTCCGCCAATTACTCGATATTAGTTTTCTTCGTTGGAACCCTTACATCCTTAACTTAGCGATATTGTTTTCACTTTTCATGTAAAAGCCACAAAAACTGCACTTTCGCTGCTGTGTAGATATCACAACGCGGCGGAGCGCTACCCTTCCGACTTCCCGGCCGAATTTAAATAACAGAGTATTAATTGAGCCTGGAGCCCCCGTCATTTGTTATCCCATCGCTCTGAACTTCAATGCCACGTTGATACCTCTCCTCGCTATTTTTTATCAGCTTCGAATTCATCCAAATTTATTCAGTTGTTGTGCCCCACCCGAATTCCGTCAATACACTCCGGCCAATTAGGGTTGTCGGGCACGTCTGCAACCAGGAGACACCGTTAAAAATAGAAATCAGGTATGTTAATGAATGCGCGGCAGGAGTTGACAAATGTGGATGATTTACATATCCCTTGAGGTGCGTGTCTTAGTGGGGAAATCTAGAAAATTCTGGTACGTTCTGGATGAATGTTTATATATTGGGCCTACAGTCTCAAGGCATTTATGGATGTACGAGGTGTCAGTGTACCTAAGTAATTAGGACAAACCACATTTCGGACCGTGTTTTCTTAGAGAAAACTTCAATGGTCTCAGGTGATGAACACTTTTGAAATTAAGAAATGAAATTCTTGTAAATATCGATCATGTCCTATATTTCTAGATAATACGAACCCACTCCCATAACAGTTCGGCCTGGCATAATTTTACGAATAACATATTTCAATAAAAGTAATAGCACTCTCAAAACTATTGTATTAGAGAAAAATATTGATAACAAAAGAAAAGTATAAACTTTTAACTTAAGTACTACGAAGCATTACTTCGTTATGATGTATCAGTGACCAGTTTGTTAATAAAAAAAAATTAAGATTCGCGGTGCAGAGCAGTTCAACCGCTTTATCAAAACTGTGTTGCATCATCTTTATTAATAATAACATCTTTAATTAATAATGGCAAGCATTGTATCTACTAGCTCAGAGCACTCTTTAGAAAACGTGCTGTACCAAATTTCCCACAATTTGATGCGTGGATCGTTATCTGAATGGGCCGGATTACAGCGCAACTGTTTTTTCATTTTATGCTTATACAATGTTTCTATTGACGAGAGGTCTGAACTGCTAGGGGGCCATTCCATGATAGGAATTATGTTCTATAAACTAAACTTTGACAGTTTTTGCTGTGTAGCTTTGTTTTGCTGCTCTTATATCTGTCAATTCGTTTTGTATTTTTCTGTTGTCACAGTACCATAAACGAAACATAATATTCTTACGCCCATACCACTCATACACCCCCAGATCATAGGAAACACAGGGAACTTCACTTTCCTAACCAAACAGTCAAGTTTTAGGTGGGGTTCTTGACACACGTTTTCTGGTATCACCCAAACAAATTCTAAATTTGAATTCATCACAACAAAATAAATAATTGGCAAAGAAGATTCCATTACATTCCCTCAAATGCATTTCGAGGTGAAGAGCAGTTGAATATTGTGGAATAAAGGAATTAACTTTAAAAAAATGAGAAAAAGACCTAAGCTTAGAACAAATCTAGAATAATGTTTTTAATGCAGGCCCAGCCGCTAATAGAAGCCAAAAATTCAAAAGGGAGCTAAAAAATTCCTATTCATATTCCTATTCCTAGCCTATTCCCGAACCGCAAAATCTGCAATAATATTTTAAGAAAAAGTAAACAAACCAAAATTATAAAACTTTTTAAAGAGCGCGAAAAGCACAAATAATCAAAATATTCAGAGTGAAGAAAATCATTACATCAAGATATTAAAAATTTAACTAGAATTTTTTTACTTTTTGATACAAATGTGATATTTTTTATGAATTTTTTTACAAAAAATCTGTTTCTAATTTTTTCGGAACCTATCCCCCATTTTTGTGCTGGCTCTGAGGCTCATATAACACAGTTTCATACAAGTACAATATGGCTTTTTCTAGGAACCAATCGACCACGTTGTAGGAAGATTGTCTGTATTATGTGTGTTTAAATAATTTTTTACTTGTTCTCGAACAATCGTTTTCCACACCTTAGGCAACGTCGGTAAAAGGTTGATGAAGCGATAGTTAGAAAGGGCTTGCTAGACTGGATTATCCTTTTTTTAAAGCAGGTATAACATTTCCAAATCGTAGGAAAATATCCTGTAGCTAATCATTTATTTGCGTTAAATGTAAAGTACTCACTTAAGTAGAGAAATATATATAACAAACACTTTCTGATTAATATTATCAGAAACTTTGGCCTGAGTTTTAATTTTATATACAATATCTTCTAGATGACTTGTAGCAATTTCACAAACAAACAAAATACAAAAATTAATAAAATAGAGCAGAATTATTAAAATAAAAATGTTAAATCCAAGATTGATGAGGTATCCGCCAGTAGTCATCATGATTAGTCGCGATACAGTGATAGCAACGTCACTCAAAATATTTCCACGCTTTCAGCGAATGCGTTAGTAATTTTCGTCATTACCGGAGCTGTCAGAGTAGATATAACAGCTACTTCTCTAGAATTTTGCAGGTGTCTTCTTTGCCTTGGTGCCACAATTGCTAATCTTCGAATAGCAATATCCCCTGGGCATAACTGTCCCACGTTTCTTAGTATTTTGGTCTGCTAGCGGTCTTCCTTGCAGCAGTCGTTTTTTCATCGCCAGTTTACAATAAGACCCGCAGCTAAGCACTTTTTTATCTTTTAAATCAAAGGCCATAATACTCTTTGTACGTAATTAGACGATAGTTGTTGATGAAGCCGTTAAAGTTTGGAGCTTCTATTAATAAAATTGATGTTTCTCAAGTAACATGACCTATGAAATATATTAGAGAACAGCAATTTTATTGTCTTAGATCTGTGACTTATTCTTGACTAACTTCTGGCCTCTATATCGAAAAATACCAAGTTTTTGTCTATCACGTCAACTTTTTAAGCTATAGGATACCTTCTCTGTGTCTCAAAAGTCATACGAAATGTGCATGCAAAAGAAAATAAACGAAAAACGTATCAAATACACTGTTAACAAAGAATAGTCTAATTCATACAGAGGGTATATAATTTAAATTACATATAGTTACTATAATTTAAATTGTGTTCATACAAATAGTAAAGTTTCTTTACCAAAGAGTAAACATATATACTAAGGTAAAAATTTTCGTTCATAGCTTTTTCTATGGTGTTTAATAGGTGAACATTCTCGCTTGATGCTCCAACCATAGTCAGCTATCATATGTACATCCCATGTACCTTGATACCGTGCTTCCATGACCTTCAAATCTTGGTGGAATAGCTCACTCTGCTCATCACTGACTGCACCAATATTTTTCGAGAAGTCAGCAAGATGGCTATGTAAAAAATGCAACTTGATACTCATGTTGCATCCAAGCATTTTATAGCTTTCGAAGAGTTACTGGACAGTTTCGGTGTAATTCTATGTTCGTGTATTTCTAAGAAAGTCTTTAACAATGTTTTTAAATGCCAAGCAAGCATTCTTTTGAAGTTTTGTCATTGTTCCGATCAAATGTTCATCATTAACGAGCTGCCGAATCTGCGGAGCATCAAACACATCTACTATTATCTTTTCAAATGACAAACTAAGAAATTCTGAAATGAGATACTTGATACAGTCTCCTTTAATTGACAAAGCTTTAACACACTACTTTATGAGACTCAGTTTTATATTGAAAGGTGAAATTATAATATAATATATAATGTTCTGTCTGTCGACAAGTGGTTGCTGTAGAATATTAGGATCACCAGGTTTCAGATCAGATCTTGGCGGCCAATTCGTCTGCTCGCAATGCTTCTCATGAGCTCTCCTGTCCCACATACACAAAAAAATAAGGACACTTGGTATATCCACGTTACTGGCCAAGAAGGAAACAGACCATTTTAAGGTCAACAGATGCTCTATTGGTGCATGTAATATTGCAAAAAGTAAATGACTCTCTTTATGTCCTCATATCCTTCACGCAGACAAACTGAATGGCTTATTGGGACTGTACCAAATAAATTTCCATTGTGGAGGAGGACTCACTTCAAGCTCCGCTTTGAACTAGGTGTACAGGAAAAACTTGACCTAAAAGAGGAAAACTAACTACAGTTTTGAAATCAACATGCATATGTAACTCTAAAAAAACTCAAAAATCGAGCTCAACAGAAATTGTGTTATAAATTACTTCCCAGTGATATATAAGACGGTCTCTAAATCATCCGACGTAAACCTGCGATAATATAAGTTCATTACATTCCCCATAACACCATAACAAAACGTTGAAATGAGCGCCCCAGGCGAATTCACGCCAGAAGCTGGATTAGGAGGCAGAACTTGACGCGATCCATCGAAATCAGCCAGTCGCAAATGCAGTGTATGTGCGCCCCATTCCATGTGACAAGTGGCTCAAGTCTAATGAGTTTCGTTTAGTTGTTTGTAACAAAGTTTTTATTGCATAAATTACTTCCTTTGCTCTAAACAGCCCGGTTCGTTTTGGGCCCGCTCGAGCTGGAGTGGCTATTAAAAAAGTTGTTTTAAATTTGTTGAGCAACAGACGGGCGTTTTAAGTTGATTCGTTGAAAAAATGTACCGTGATGTATAATGCATGGAGAAAATGGGGTTTTAAACAACGCCTTTTTCGAAACGGCTGCCGAGGGCGGTTGTCTGGCTGACAAATTGTTGCTGCGTCTAAAGTTTACCAAAATAATGTTTTTCTTTTATTAATTGCCATATCAGTACGGATTCAGACATGCTAAATCTACACAAGATGCACTGGAGATTTTAACTTATAATATATATATAAATCGTTAGAAGATAATATTCAATCCATGTGTATTTTCGTGAATCTAGCTAAGGCATTCGACATCGTTAGTCACCAAAAATGACTACAAATACTGGAACAATAAGGGATCCGTGAAAATTCTGGCACTATTGGAACTCTATTTAACCAATACGCAGCAATGCGTTAAAATAAATGAAGAGATTAGCCCATCTAAATCTGTTAAGTATGGTGTCCCCCAGGGCACAATTGTCGGGCCTATGCTATTTAATATATATAATTAATTTAGGCACTGTAACATTTAAAGAACTAATAATTAGTTTCGAAGATAATACTGCTATTTTAATAATATAACATAAGGCTAAAACATGACAAAAAATTAAAAACTATTTCACCAGCAATTTAAAAAATATAAAACATTAGTTTAACTCACGTCCATTAGCAATTATGAATATAGATAATCTAATACAGAAGAATTACACAACAACAACAAGAATACGGAGGAAGAAGAATAGTTTCTCGATGGAAAATATTTAAAAATCGTTATTCATTGGTTGACAGGAATTGGAGGTTGACTCTCACTTGAAGTACAGCATAATTGTCAGAGGTGGTGCATATAGTTTTCATTGCAAAGATTTAAAACAACTCAGAAGTGGATATTAAAAATAATATTTAGCAAACAAATTACCTAATCCACTAATGAACATCAGGCAGTTGTAGTTCCTTTTATCACAGAAACAACAGTATGGAGATTTATTTTTCCCGGCTTAAGAGTATCCAAGTAAGTAATAGATATTAATGACGTACCAAATCCCAGTACTTCACTGCATATAGTAGACGATGGGTAAGTGCTACAGACTTTAAATGACAAAAAGGGCATTCTTATTAGAAATAATGTTGACAGTACAATAAAATGCAATCCAGATTTTATTGTTTTATACACTTTACTGTAAGAGCATGAGAATACAATAAAGTATGTGGCAGAAGTGAAATAAAGTAACATCTCTACTTCAACTCATGGAGTTAATTTAAGGCTATTTTTGAATAAATGGTATAATATTTTTGACATTTAGAACTTTGGCACAGCAATTATGGATATATAAACTAATGAGCATAACGAGCATGTTCATTATCTGCACTTTAAGATCTCTGACGAAATATTTATTTACATGACACTTAATATCTCCTTGCGACCATGGAATTACAACAGGTTGTTCCATAACTTCGAACCTTATGGATATAACTCAATATATGTGTTAGTTGCTAAGTCAAGGAAGTCAGGTAGATATCATATATGCTTTTTGAAAATATTTGATTGTATTCATTACGGTTTATTCTTATCTAAGTTAGATGAGATTGATATGTCGTTATTTCTATTAAAGCAATTCTATTACTGAACTTTTCCAACACCATCAGCACGTAGAATATTAAAAACACCAATCTCTAAAATTTTGTGATACATCGAACATCCGTCAGTGTTAGACTTTAGGGCACTTACTTTTTGCTATATTTACAAATTATGTGTAAGTATTCAATTTAATGTTTTACATTGCACAGACAATGTTTATTGAAATAAACTGTACGTGATTGTGAAAAACAATGCAATTTGGATTGTATCAGTAAGTGTAGTGTTTTCTGTGTGTATCTTATTCTCGAAGTAAAATTGTGGAATTATTGATATACTTAACGGTACTAAAATGAACAGAGTTACAAAATTTAACTATATTGGTGATACATTTGACTATACATTATATTTTGTTAATCATATATAAATGTTATAATGGAATCGAATTTTAAAAATCTAGGCTTTGTATTACGTAATGGTAGAGACATGTATATCACACAGTTAGAAAAAATGCAGCGAATATATCTTAAGATCTTACACTTTATTAAATACGGGGTATATCATGCACGTTTTCCACATCAGGACACCGCTCTTTATTGAGTTTGTACTATTGTAATTTTTTATAAAGTAATTAACAATGTTAATTTACCACTACATCTAAAATAACTTACTGTGTTAATACATATACTTAATACTAGATTTAACTCTGCCTTAGGTTTTCCAACCACTCACACAAATCTATTTAGAGCGTCGCCTATATACAGAATGATAAATAATTACCAAATATATGAAGATTGACTTGAAATATTCTTCAATAAAGTCTATCAAGAAAAGGTTTGAATGATGCATGAAATGTTTGATAATAATTTACATTTCTAATAATTTACATGAAATTGCCCTTTTTCGGTATTTCTTTGTATTGCCGCAAATTTTATAAACATTCCTTATATGTTACTCAATAATTCATTACAGTTTATATACCTATACTATTTCTATTTATTTTCTAATTGGAATTTCTTATGCCGTTGAGAATTGTACAAATATATAAATAAATAAATGTAATATTTCCAAACTAATAATATTCCATTAATATACTTAACCTAAATATTCTTATAAATATTCTCAAAACCATTACAGATATATGTCAATAACATAAGTCACTTTAGTATTGCCAACGTATTATCTCGTTTGTGAATAAAACGTTAATTGGAGAATGTAACTAGACAGTATTCACTAGACACTAGACAATGTTCACTAGACAGTGATTAATTAATTATAAAATGGAAAATAACTTGGCATACAATATGTTATAGATATGTATTTATTTCATAGTATTACGATGTTTTCGTTTTAGACTAATGATATATCTACTGAAAATTATGGAAAACTTTTGTGTGTATTCAAATACCATAAGTAATTTAATACAGAACAATATATTGATTAAGAGCATTACTTGGAAGTAATTGCATTTAATGTATTGAGTTCAGCATAAAACGTATGAAATTGTGCATACACTAATATTTGCATTTATATTACATAATAATATATGAAAGTGATTTCCACTTTCATACATTTGAAATAAATTTAGAGTATATTCTGATACTTTGTTTCCTGGAAAAGTATAATACCTAAAAGTTGTCTATCATTTGCTAGATTTGAAAACTGAACAGAATATTGCAGGAAAAAAGTTGATTTTATCTTTTGTAAAATCTCATTTCAATTTGACAAGTATATGAAAAAACTACGTAGCTCAGTTTTGCTATAAATTATATACCAAATAACTTTTGATTCAATAGATCTATTTTTTGTATATATTTTATATTCTCTCTGTTCCTTAAATTACTTAAGTTATTTCTTGATGTTCTTTGCATCGCCTAATTATAGCAAATCAAGTCCAAGTGACATCGCTTTTTCCATATGTAAAACATATGTAATCTATAGATTTCTAATTCTGATTCAAAATAATCGTTTTTACAATATATAATCACATTGTTTGTTTTATTATTCAATTTGTAACAACTTCTTCTGCATATGATTTTCTAATGATTTCAGAAAGGTAAATGCTAATTAGATATATCATACGTTTCAGCATATTCACATGGTTTTTCTAATATAACTTTAAGACTGGTTTTGTACTTTATCGAAATAACAGATCACAATAGGAAGAGCTTGTAATGATCCACGTTTTGAGATTAAAAAGAATCCTCGTCAGTATGCCTCCATTGTATTTCCTATTGTAAACTTTCCTAATACCAGAGAAAATTCTGCGTTAGTTACAAGAAAATTACCCATCGCTAAAGTATTTCCCTTCTTAAGCATTCGATGCTGAAGAATATATTCCTCTTCAGACCTTATCCAATTCTATTCCCTTCCCTTTATCCAATTCGTACTACTCTCTAATTTTCATAAAATAGTAACAGTAGGATAAATATTTGTCAACATAGAAAAGAAAACTTCTGAAGTGCACACTGCATCTTGTGTTATCACTTCTTTCTTCCATAACTAGTGTAGCTTATTTGTAAATGCGATAGTAGTTATTTATGTTCATAAGGATTATAACATCGATGATTATGGTGGAAGCCATAAATATTATCCGTATTAATAGCCGTGATAATATGGCGTGTACTTTATATTATTATAATTTCATTATACTGATATATTTTAATTTTTAATATTTTAATTAATTTTATTTAATTTAAAAATAGTAAGCCAATAGTTGTTTCATTCTCAATGATTGAATTTTATAAATATTGTGAAATAATATTTCTAACGTATCATAGTAACATCTTTATATTTACTTATTGTTAAATAATTATATATATATATATATATATATATATATATATATATATATATATATATTGCATTGGTAAAAGAGAACTTATGACATTTTAGCAACTTCCTCTGTATAGGAGAGTAATATATTATCATTTAAATTACCCATTATCTTAAATTATAACGAATAGTTAATAACTTAACAATAAGTAAATATAAAGATGTTACTATGATACGTTAGAAATATTATTTCACAATATATATATATATATATATATATATATATATATATATATATATATATATATATATATATATATATATATATATAAGACTACGTTTACTCGTTACGAAAAATGGTGTAGATATAAAGTTAAGGTATAGTTAAGATACGAGGAATAAGAAAGTTTTGTTGGTGTACTTTGAATATTTATCGAAAGAAAGAATCAGCTTTTCTGTGGATATGGTACTCAATGTTAAAAATTATTTTTTTAGTAAAAAAACGTTGATATTAATAACTGCCTACATCATATTGTACCTACATATCAAGCAATATACTTATCAGATGGATGCTGACCTAAAAAATCTAAAATTTTTGTTAAACAGTATGCCGCTTTTGACAGAAGCTGAAGATCCGAACCGAGAAGAAAGCCGAAAAGCATTTCTTTTATATAAAAGAACATTGATATTAGTAAGTCCCTACATCTTATTGCATGGATGATGCAGTACATTTCATCAAGTGATACAGACCTAAAAAATCTAAAATTTTTACTAAACGATGTCGTAAAATATTTGAAATAAGCCGAAGATAAAAATTTTGCTACAGAAGTATCTATAGATTGAGTGGAGCTGATGAAAATGAGAGATTTATAAATAGAAGGCTTCATTTTCTGAATTATATTACCTAATAGAAAAGCAAAGATCAGGCAAGAATTTTTTTGTCACATCTAGGAATATTTCTGGAGTTAATATAGTGAGACTTGTTAAAGACTATG
This sequence comes from Rosalia funebris, assembly GCA_037954035.1. Classification (NCBI taxonomy): domain Eukaryota; kingdom Metazoa; phylum Arthropoda; class Insecta; order Coleoptera; family Cerambycidae; genus Rosalia; species Rosalia funebris. The sequence goes on along the minus strand of JAZFAV010000006.1, from coordinate 9,868,842 downwards.
CTACAATATTACCGATTTGATATAAAACATCAACGCTTTTTGTTTTGTATAGATATAATAAAGGCACAAAGTAACCAGCTGTTATATTCACTAAAATGCTGTACTCCAAAAATGCCGTGCTGAAATGCTAAAAACTATAACCTCTTTATTATCTAGTATACTCAGAAGAATATACCGAAAATTCCTTCCAGCGTTTACCTACTACATTTTTGATAGATTCTGGTGCTGATTTTTCCACAGTGAAAGGCACCTAAGTTTGAAAAATAATACAGTAGCTGAAAGTTATATAGAAAATTCCACAGAATGGAAGAGAAAATGTCATCAAACATGTTTGGAGACGCTTGTGATATGTATGATCAAGTACAACAAAAGAGTGAATCAACTAGTTTAAAGTAAAGATCTACCGTTAATTTAACAAATTTCAATAACTAATTATTGTTGTTAATATTTATGATGAATATCTTAGCCCTTCAATTCCGCTGGTACATGATTAGTTTCCTTGAATTTGGCTCTTGTTAAATTTCATTTGCGAATCTATTGACTTCTTTATAGCTGTCGCCTCGACATTAATCCATTTATATGTTACTGCTTCACTGATAATAATATTACAATAATTTATTCTGTATATGTATATTGTATAATTCCAACTTCTCATAAAAAACTGGTACACTTTCTATTCAATTGGTACAAATCATCCTTTTCAATGGCATATTTCTTGTAATATAGAAATAATGGGACACATTTGTGAAATTATATGAAATTAATACATTAATAAAAGTAACTCCAGACTTGATATGTTGTTACTACCACAACACTGTCCAAATATTTGAAATCACATAAGAAATTACCACAGTACAAATTCCACAAGCAATTTTTATGGAAGGCAAAACTTTTTATGGTCTAAAAACTAATATTGTAGTAATTTTCTTAGGCATTTACGTTATCCAAAAATTATTAAAAGTTTTTCGTATACTTTTAGCAAAATTTATTTCTACATCAATATTCTCTTAAAATTTAATTAAGCTTCTATTGTGCTGCAGTATAATATACTTCATACGCCTAACCATACGCCTAACACATTCAATTTCCATTTGCTTCGCAATTTTTATTCCCCGCCTTTTGAAACTATTTCCGGAAATACTGGAAGACGTTCTGACTTAATAAATTCTTCCTCGGTATCGCATGCATACCGTCGGATATATATAACGCCCTTTCTAAATAACACGTAGACCCCAAAGATCCTTGCTCAAGTTTCTGGGTCACATATAGCCCCAGTGCTCTGAATATCATAATAAAAGCCAACTTTATATTCAAACAGGTAACTTTACATTACCGCTTTCACCCCTTCTTATTCATATATTCAGAATTTAAAGCTTCGAAACCTGAATTATTATCGTGCCGCTTTTTTTGTGTAGTGAATTTATGAAATATGTAATTACATTTGAAGAAGCCTACGCCGAATCTGCCAACAGGAACGAGCATTCTATATCCATGGGGCACATGAAAATTCGTAAATAATTTCCGCACTCACAATCACTGTATTTAGTGCGTCAATATATATCCTTCAATTGAACATAAACGTGAGGGGCATAATCACATGGATCATTCAGCGGTAGCGACGGCCGATTCACCGGGAGTCCTGGTCATGAGGCGGACGTCACGCTGCCGGCGATATCCTCAAACCTCAAAGACGTGGAAGTTGAGGTCACGATAACGCGTTTGATACTGTGAAGGCTAACGACTGCGCCCGGGTTGAGCCCCCACCCCTTGGCTCGCGGCGGCGCAGGAAAAGGACGAAGGACAACTCCAGGACTACTTCCTACAGGATGCAACGCGGGTCTGGAATCTGGAGTCGCCTAGCGCGATGTTATGGCTTTACGGATTGATAATTCGCTGCATTTATAGGTCTGTTGTTCTGCGGCCCGTTCAGACGGGTAAGAGTGATTGACTTATTGGTGTAAGCGGTGGGTCTCCGCCTGCAGGATATCGGGCCAAGGTTACGCCATTCTTGGGGTGCATTCTAGTGTACGGACGATTTCAGGGAATGTAGTAAAATTTTACGATATCGCTTTAGATGTCATAATGTCGATATATGGTGGGGTGGATGTGTAGAATGGTTCTTCTATTCGTTCAACCTAACGTAATATAGTAAATAAGTAGACGAAATGACCATAAAGTCTTCTGGTAAATGAATATTTCAAATTGTGTACATTATTATGTCGATTTAACGTAAATGATATTGTCCAAAATTTCCTCCTAAGGAAACTAGAGCTATTTTAAGGCATTTCAATATATCCCAATGGTTTTTATCTTCGATGTATATCGAACTTACATATTCGTTAAGTTAAAAATACCCAATTTTTTGTTACATGATATTTTACTTGCAATTATAAGCACTTAAGTTGAGTTAAAGAGTTCAATGGTCGCCAATCCTTAATTTCTTCCCTCAATTAGCTACAATTAGGAATTTTACGTATAAGAAGGTTTAGGTGAGGAAATGTTTAGGTTTACTTTAGGAAAGAACGGTCAGGATTTGGTATACCATATACAAGGAAAGTGATAAAACTACCTCCTTCTAAAATCACAATCTTCGCAAATTTCCAAAATTTGTTTACAAAAAAATATATAAATTAAACAAAGGTAGTTATAAGAAACTTTAATGCAAAAGTGCCCAAATTACCTACAAATAAAATTTAATGCTACAACGAATTTACTTGTACTTCTAAATATAATGTGTCAATACTCTTACCTACTCATTATCAAAGTATATCGGTGGCAACAGTCAATAAGTTACAAAATATTCAAGACAATTAAAAAGAGATATACTTTCATAAACTATGCACCATTTTAACATTCGCGTATTTTAAATGTTATTCTTATATTTCAGTTTGTTTACTTTAAATTGTTAAGTTTATATATTTAGAATCAATTTAAAATTTAAATATATTTAATTGTGATGTTTATATCTCTAAAATCAATTAAATATATTAATTATGTATTATACATTCTTAAGGACCGTTGCAAATCAACTTCGTTGATACATTTTCCTTTTAGAATGAATCTGTATTTGTACTTATTTTTCAATAAATGTAAGTATCATTATTATTATTATAAAATACGACGGCAGAATTTGGAAACAAGCAGATAAGTGTATTTTTTAAATTAAATAAAGTTTAGGTATTGAATACTTATTTTTTAAACCATATCGTTGGGTAAGATAATTCCATTGAAATTGAAGATATGGTTAGTTAAGTACTATGGTATATATTATAATTTCTGTAGATTTTGAAAGATAATAGTACTTTCTGCTGGAAATACCCGAGGACACAGAAGACAGGTAATGCCTCGTAGAATGGTTAGATATATAAATATTATTTTCAAATTTGGTACAACTATATAAAGCTTGATTGTCTTTTTTTAATATAAACGAACTATTTCTCCACCTCCAGCTTCATCGAAAGTGATCTTTACTTTATTACCTTAAAGAGCAACCTCGACATTTTTTTATCGTAGGATTTAGTATTTTCTTTATCATATCGTATCTGTGTATTGTAAAATAGCATTCGCTTTTAAAATGGCTGCTGAATGTAGTTTAATTTTATTAAGTATAAACGGCTATCGCAAGAAGTGTGGTGGTAATTAATACTTGTTTTGCTGTGATATCAAAACTTTGATACACAATTTTGATTTAAAATTTCATTCCAATCGGTAGCTACAGAAACTGTACAATTTTATATTAAAAAAATCTATTATCTAAATGTCCGTTATCATAAAAACTAAAATAGAATAATATTTAACCTATTTGTAAGATTCATCTATCATGTTTAGCCAATGCAATTCATTATTATATCGGATTTTTTTAAATCATCTAAATATTTTTGTTACATATTAATTAACTTAATTCATCACATATGATTATTAATTGTACTTAAAATCAACAGTATCAATTGATTTAGATTAATTCTATACGCATCTTCTGGATAAAGACTGCACAAAATCATAAAAATAATAATTTAATATTTTTTTATTTATTCAAAATTCATAAATTTAATTTATATAATAAATTAGTTAAAATAAAGTAATTTAATATAAGAAGATGTTAAAATGGGTATATTTATGTAGTGCAATAGACTTACTTTTTATTCAAATAGAAAATAATTATTATTCATTATTTAGAAATATAAACAAGTAAAGATAGACAAGTAAATGAATAATAACGTATACGTTTTCTTTTTAAATACAGGATTTTATCAAAATTGTGAATATGTTGAATGATCACACATTAATATCGGTACAGGCAATACATCATTTTATGCATTCAATTATACCAGTATCGTACTTGTTTTGCAGGAAACTACGATAAAAAATAATTCACATTTTAAGAATATTTCAAGTAGAAATACTTATAACGAAGTACTCCTACTACTAAAGAAAGTAATCGTATATGGGAGATGTTCTTAACAATTATGGTAGTTTCCAAAGAAATATTGGAACCATAAGTACTCCTATCTTGCATAGCATCCGCATCTTGTCAGCTCCTTGCATTTAACGTGACATTTAAACATTATAAAATGGAATATTTTTAAAGAATCTTTTTCTTAATTGACGCCAATTTGGGTATCCGAAAACATGTATGCGATACATTTCCTTGTAGAAGTAGAAAAAACATAGTTAGTTATAAGTTATGTATTATAATGGGTTTGTCGGCAAAATTTCGTCCAATCTGTTTCGTTCGTAAACTGTGACAAGCCTTATTCCATTAATTCGTATAGAAATACAAATTTATTCCATTCTATAGGTCCAGTGTCAGTTATTGTTTTGTAATTAGAACTATTTGCTGAGTTTTTTGGTTCGAAAGTTAATTTGTTCATTAATTAATAGAATTTTACTGTTCACTGAATATATATTCTGTCCATATAATTAGCTTCAATAATAAGCATAAAATATGTACATTTTGAAATATGTTTGCAATGCTTATTATACCAAAGTAGTTTAAAACAATTATTTATAATATTAAAATATACTCAATTTATATATTATGATTTATTACCTTGGCGTAATTACAGTGATTCGAGTAAAATAGCACTTGTATACACCAGACCTATATTTAATATGTCGTAATCAACACACTACAAATATGACAATGACCTAAGTACACACTAATTTAATTACATTTGTATTTCGCGAAATTACAAAGTCATTGCTCATATAAATAATTACAGTAGCGACATTCGTGGAATTACATGCTTTAAAAGAAATCGAAAGAGACGAATATCGTATTTTGATTTCTCTTTTCACTCAATTAGAAGCACCCTACTGAATATTTAATTTGGCCTATCGGGATTGATTGAACAGGATTTTGGATACGAGATGACGCAGTAACAAAGCAGCTTCTTATTTGTTGAATTTTCCTTTCCATAATGGATTCGTTTTATAAAAGGCATTAGTTAAGGATCTTCAGACTCTTAGATGAAACAATATTTCGTAAATCACAACATGCAATACTTTTATACAAAATGCACATTTAGGATGCATTTCAGTTACATTTAAAATCAATATGACTCTAAACATATTATTATTTATTTACCACATGGTGTATCTTCAAAACCATCAATTGATAATGTGTCTTCTTGATCTTCGTTTATAAGCTCACAAATCAACTTATATCAACTTCACATACTTATTTTCATATATTTATAGAATTTACGAATGACTTTACTACTTATAATTACAGAAGAATGAAAATCAATTTCAAAGAATACGATGAAATATTCAATTCGATAACAGAAGACTTGTGTTCATTCCTGAATTTGACGCCTATACCACAAAACATAATGACATAATTAGGAAATAATTGAGCATCGATTAGCAAACAGCCAATATTGAAAGAAGTTTTTTAACTAAAATTCAGGTAACAGAAGAGGTTCTTGTTTTTACTAGTTTCCTCAGGATTTGATCAATACTGCTTAAAGTAATAGGGACTGTTCCACAACAACTTTATTTATTGGTAGAATAACTTCTTTATTATATTAAAACCTCTTATAAACATTGTATAACTAACTATTATTTAGTGTTCATATCAATCTCTATTTATACAAAACAGAATTTCCTTATTTTTATCAATATTAAATAGTTTTCAGTGTTCTTATATCCTTATATAAGAATACATTATATAATGTATTCCTTTATTTCTTAAAATTTTTTAACATAATCCAACTGAAGAAATAATATTTCATAATGTGAATGCATCGGGATAGTCAGAATATCGACAATGGCTTAAACCAATAAACTGTTAAGGAACTGGTGTTAAATTTATTCCAACAAATATTATTAAAAAAAATATTTCCAAAAGTAATTTCAGTAAATAAGCAGAACCATTTAATTAAACCTACTATATTTACAAATATTATGTAAAATTACGTGAATTGGACGTAAGATGTCAGTAAAAAAATGTATATACAACATTATGTGGTATCTTATCTTGACAACTTAATCTCACGTTCATCACTTCTGATAACTATGTGATTTAGATAATATCCAGTCCTTGAAATCAATACAAGAGTTTTCCGAAATATTTTCTATAATAGTTAAAAAATATTTTCTTTTCTAAAATAATTTCCCTTCCATTAATAGACATGTATGCTTTTCTCCATGACCAACAATATGTAGTCATCCTATATAATTGTAATTATTCTGAATGAAAATGATGACTGACTTGAAGCGAGAACCCAAACAAGAATTTAATATACAATCGTACCAAGATATATCAATACAAAATCTATGATTTAATTGTAATTTAACTAAAAAATTGTCGCCAAAACAATAAACGCCATTAGATGTATGATAAACCCTAAAAATTTGTAATAATATAAAATCCCTGGTAACATCCAACAACTTTCTAAATAAAAATTATAAACACAGATTTTTACTAAAATAAAAACTTGAACAACTTTGTTCTCATATAACGTCTTTCATCGACCAGATCTGACTTGAGTTAACATGAATAGAACATACCCAGCATATATTACATCTATTGAAGAAAAGAATTACAATAACAATGACTACACTGCTCTATCAATACAGTAAATGCTGGATTTCCAATAATGTCATACTCATATTTGCCACATCCCTTACATACATGAAATGAGTACCTACGTTTCCATTATCTAACTTATATCGCCAATTATTAGTGTCAATTATTAGTACAAAATAGTTAAGCATAAAAATATATTGTTCCAACAATAATAACTATAACTGCTGAAAAACATATTTTAAGGGATACGTGTAACACATAAGTGATTTTGAAAAGGCTGCTGAATAACATTATACTTTAGTTCATGATTACCTGTTCTTTTTAAGCAATACAGAAACATAATCCACTTCAGAAAATTCTCATGTATAGTTTATTTCATTGCTATTTTCCAAATAAAAGATCCCAAACGGCTCTTATCTCATACCGTGGCTTATTTTTATGAATAGGCTCAGGTAGACTGTTCCGCTTATCGGCACGGTAAGAGTTTTTTATTTGGCAAATAGCTATGAAATGAATAGTATATTATACGATTATGTGCACAGTTTACTGCAATAGAATTATAATATATAATAGTATATTGTACGATCATGTGCACATTACCTTTTACTGCAATAGAATTATTATATAGTCGACCAAAGCGCTCAATGTAGTCTATGTGCTTGTTGAACCTGAAGATATAGAACATATATTCCTTAAATCTCCATTATACGGTGAAATACGCCTGAAATGAAAAAATTATGTAACCGTTAAGGACCTTGCGTTCTTTTTTAAGGGTTCAGATATAAACATTTTAAACTATTGTCAAACATTAGCAACGGTTTCCTGAAAATTCGGTAATTTATTTTTAATGAGTAGTCAATATAAATACAACTCTCCTTATTTTCATACTGGCTGCTATTTCACTTTTCAATGTTTATAAAGCTATATGTAGTATAATTATAGATGTGTACATAGAATCATATTTCCTGATCTATTATGTTAATACAAACTACTGAAGTGAGGATATATCTCCACACCATCTGCAACATAGCCTTACACGATGAGGTCTAAACAAATTAGGCTAAAACAGCTATTTTTCTGGCTATATGCCTGGCAAAACCTGACATTACCATCTACCAAGTAAATCTGTGCATTGTATTGATGATATCAGGTTTTATTCTGATTTGCATTGTTTTCGAAGCTGTCCAGAGATGGAGCTTGTTACGCTCTACTATCATAGAACTTACCGGCGTCTACAAGCTGCGAGCCTCGTTTGTCAAAGGTATACTCACTTATACTGTGCTGACGAGACCCAAGATAAGGTCGAAACCGGTCTGCAGTTAGTGGTATCCTGAGATAGAGGACACTTTGAATCTTCCTTATGGTTTTCGGGTAATCTAAATCACTGTATTTTAGTTAATGAATCTTGTAGATTTCCAGAACTTTATATGTTATGCTAACTTTGTTTGCCAAAATACCGCAAATTTCGCCATATAATTCAGCACTCGTCGATGGCACATAGCCAAGAGAATAGTTGTTTTGACCTAATTTGTTTAGTCCTTATTGTATAAGGCATTTGCAGATGGTGTGGAGATATCTTCCCACTTGAGTAATTTGTAAAAATTACCATCTGCCAAATAAAACGTTGGCAGTAAAAATAATCATACAGATCCTTTTTTAAAGAATTAATAATATTGATGACGATCCTATATTAGCAAAACGTCAGAGAACAATAGTATTATTGCGACTGTAAATCTTATTAAAAGCACTATAATGAAATGATGTTAGTCTTTCTGTGTCTTAGACAGTAGTGCGAAATAAAAGATAAAAGTGAAAGAGATAATAAATTTATGTTTTCTAAATAACTAAAAAAGGAGAAATATTTTTGAAATATGTAAAGGTCATTTGATAGCATTTTCAGTACGCAAGAGTTTCCCTAATGAACTGAAGTCGTATATCTTAGAAGTCCCAAGATGAAATTACAATGCAGTCTCATCTTGGATGAGCTGCATTGCAATGTCAAGTACTGACGTAATCAGAGATGCTGCAGTATTGTGTTAGTTGTATAACCAATAGGAAATACGATTTGGTACATTACCGTTTCTAGTGTAACTGTATTAAATAATTGATGACTGGTAGGACCAATATTTATTAATGATCTTAGACTTACTTCAAATTTTTTGGACAAAGTACAAAATTCGAAATTTGATATTGAGTATCTAATTGTATCCACAGATACGGTTCAACCACACTATACCATGATCGGTGACAGCATCTCCAGAACTTGTTCCACTCCACTTTTGTTTACGATATTTTCTCAAGAATGAAATTTACGTATTGTATTCTGGTAACATAGATACTTCACACCCGTATTGAGCAGGAAATTGGATAAATCACTGGAAATATTGAAAATTGTGAGTCACAATCTTTTTTTCGTGTCGAAACATTTTGACACGAAATAAATTTATTATATTATACATACATGTAAATTTATAGTACATTATTTAAAAATTATGTATTCGGTGAAGCTATCAAAGTGTATATATTATATTGAAACTACTTAAAGAATATTTCATTTCATCCTACAAACATAAATTAATCAAAGTATTGCTAAAATATTAACAGAATTTCTACTGAAACTTTTAAGCACATCTCGTATATTCAAGTAAACAAAAATGCATCGGTTACAGCTTCCACTCCGTATAAATCCAAACAGGGTACTTTTCAATCAGATACGTATATATCAGAGCATTCACTTTACTTATGAATTCTTTATTTTCCCCCGATCTCCACACGTCTACGAGCCGGGGTAAACCGAATAAGGGTAAACTCAGTTGACCCATATAACTTAATAGGCCCTAAAAAATTCCGTCGCTTTCCGCAATATTTGCGCCAACTCATTTCGGCTATCAGAGAGATGAGATTTGCCTTTACAATTTTTTTATGGAAAACCGCTTCTAACGAGAAATGAGATCTTCTTGAAAACCAATATGTACATGTGCTCGTGTATTATAAATTTAAGATAAACTTGGTGTCTCTTTCGTTTTTCTTTATTTGTGTGTTGATCACGGAAATGCAATGTTCAATTAAATGATATTTCTAAGCATGTGTACACGGCGTACGGCTAAAATATCAAATAGGCCTATATTTCAAAACTATAATTCATACGTTTATTTTTTGTATTTATGCTCCAACTCCTTGCAACTGCATTGCTAAAACTCTCAACAAAAGATGACCGTACATTTTAAATATACTTGTAATAATCACAAACTAAATGAATTATTAATTATTACTAATACAGTAAAAACACTTTTACAAAGTACTGAAGTGAGGAGATTGTTATATTCCACACCATCTGCTAATGCCTTATACAATAAAGACTAAACAAGTTAGGCCAAAACAGCATATCAGCTAAAATGCCTTACTCACTATGAAAATTTGTTTATTAAAAATAATACAAATAATATTTTGTTTAATAATAATAATAGTCTGTTGCAGTTTAAATTAATTGTGCTACTTGGACAAATAAACAGCAATTTGTTGTTAAAACAGTGGCCTAGGAAGATTTCTTTTCTTACGTCAAATTGATGATAATATATTCTTAATGAAGTATACCATTATTATAATACAAATTATCTTAGCAATGTTCCTTATTTCATCTATTTCCTTTGTGATAAATACGTTATCATATCCCCAAAATTTATGTGTAATATTATTAATTAAAGTGCCAGTTGAATTCTGTTGAATTTATTCTCTAGAAATTTCAACTCTCTCGAAAATATGTAACATAATACTCGTATATCCTTATAAGCAAGTTAAGAATACTATTAGAATAGATGCGTTCACGTTCCTTGTTCAATAAAAAAGTCTTTCAGATTATATTGCAGTTAGATACTAAAATACTTATAAATGTATTTTAATAAGAAATAATTCGGGTTCCATGCGAGCATTCGGTGAGTGTAGTAGTGTTCATTGAAGTTCCGCTATCTGCGACAATTATTTCTTATATCTGTAAGTGCGATAAGTTTTTATTATTGCCTACTGCACTCTATTGTATTTAGATTTTATACCAAAATAAAATAATACCTGCTAAAGAAAAGGTATCTCTAAGATATCTGTAAGATATCATGCACAATGACAACACATCTTGATGGTCAACACTCTAGAAAACGTCTACGTTCCCCAGAACTTAGTGAAACTCAAAAAAAAATATGTATTAATCGACAGTGAAGCAATATTATCAAAAAATAAATATTATCTACCATCAAAACTTGAAAAATCAATAACAGGTGAAGAAAAAAGTAATATAAATGAACAAAGTAAAAAGCAAAAAATCCCGCCTATTTACTTACACTATGCGAATAATTACCAAGAAGTTCTAAAAGACATTAAATTAAATATCAGCGGAGAGTTTACAACACAAAATCGCACAGATTCCCTTAAAATAAATGTCTATTCAGAAGATGATTACAGAAAATTAACAGCATTCTACGACACACAGCAGGTCCAATACTATACTTATCAAAATCCGGAAAATACAAATATGTCTGTAGTTATTCGTAACATTCCTATTTCGATAACTGAAAAAGAAATTGAGGACGAATTAAAAGTAAAATATAATATCAAGAAAGTTACCAGACTGCTGAACAAGGATAAAAAACCAATTCCAATATGTGCTATCGAAATCACAGAAGACGGAAAGGAATTAGATATTTTTAAATTAGAACGTTTATTGTATTCAATAATCGAGGTACAACCCAGAAGAAAATCACCCAATATTCCTCAGTGTACTCATTGTCAGCGATATGGTCATACAAAGAATTATTGTAAACTTGAACCACGTTGTATAAAATGCTTAGAGCCTCATCATTACTCTGAATGTCCTATAACTCGTAATGAACAACCTTCGTGTGTTAACTGTGGGGGAAATCACACAGCCAACTACAGAGGCTGCTCTTATTATCTCAAAATAAAGAAATTTAGAATTCAAACACAAGAACATAATATCATTTCTACAAATAACCCCGCAAGCCGAACAAATTAAAACCTTATTCAACAAGGAAAATCATATGCAAATGCTCTGCGTAATAATAATAATAATAGTAAACACGAAACTTCTGCCGCAACAAACACACCTCCGAACTTAAACGATTTAACACCAACATTAAGCCAAATTATCAGTAATATAATCTCACCTTTTATTGAACAAATCAAACAATTCTTTTTATCATTATTTTCCTCATTATTTAGCAATGGCAAATAGAAATCGTATTTTACAAAATTTAACAATCGCCAACTGGAATGCGAATGGTCTAGAAAACAAGAGAGCTACATTTATAGCTTTTCTTGCATCACACAATATAGATATAGCATGTGTCACTGAAACTCACTTTATCATCAATGAAAAATTCACTATACCTGGCTATCAAGTTTACCGGCGAGATAGAAACGCACAAACAGCATCCGGAGGAGTAGCAATTATAATTAAAAAAAGCTTAACACATTACGAGAAATACTTACCAGAACTACAACAAATTGAGGCCACATCTATTGAACTAAAACTTTCTAGTAATAATACAATTACCGTAGCTTCTGCTTACTTACAACCAAACAGACGCCTATGCGATAGGGACATCATTACTCTATTCGACAATAATCAAGGTACATTGGTCCTTGGTGATCTCAACTGTAAAAATACTGCTTGGAATTGTCGCGTAAACAACCCAAATGGAATAAGACTTCATAAAATAACAACGAACCATGGAATTCAGGTAACTGCTCCCAATGAACCAACTAACTACCCATATCGCCAAGACCATCAACCAGATGTTCTGGATATTCTGCTTCAAAAAAACTTTCCGAGGCCAGTATATACAAATGTCTACGTTGAACTAGACTCTGATCACCTTCCAACCATTTCAACATTTATAGAATCACCTGTGCTTAACACGCCCACACCACGATTAATCAATGGCTATGTGGGGTGGGAAAAATTTCATACTGAATTAGACCGACTGCTAAAAGTACCCAACTTAAACTCTCGCAAAGATATAGAAACAGCTGTTGCAGATTTTACAAAAAACATCGTAAAAGCAATAAACATCTCGACAACTAACCATCGAAACTCTTTTCGACGTAACAGTCACCTACATCCACCTGAAAGAATATTACAACTGATTAGACAAAAACATAAACTCGGAAGAATGTGGCAGAGAACAAGATTTCAGAGGTATAAAATTGAACTTAACGCCCTTACGCATCAAGTACAGTGGTAGCTGGATAATCATAGATTTAATTCTTACCAAAAATATCTGGCAGATATAGAACCAGGAGATTCTTCAATATGGAAAGCTACACGAAGACTATTAAAACCGCCAACGATTATCCCACCACTGCAAATCAACAACGAAAGGATATGTAGTGATAAGGAAAAGTGCCGCGCGTTTGCCTCACACCTAGAAAATACATTTAATTTGAATGATAACGACAACGAATTTACAAAAACAACCATAGAATTTGTAAATAACGCTCTATCAATACATCCAAATCAAAACAACATATTATTTACAAACCCCCAGGAAATACAAAAGTTTATAAAACTCCTTCCTCTGAAAAAATCTCCCGGACATGACCTAATACCCAACATTGTTCTCAAAAAATTCACGACTAAATCACTCGCCATTCTCTCCTCAATATTCAACCGATATCTAACGATAGGATACTTTCCCAACAAATGGAAACACGCAGAGATAATACTTTTTAACAAACCGGGTAAAGACAAAACTAAACCAGAAAACTATAGACCAATTAGCTTGTTGACAACGTTATCCAAACTCTTTGAGAGGATAATACATTCTAGAATAAATGACTTTCTACAAGAAAACAATGTATTGCCGGACTGCCAATTTGGATTTAGACCCAATCATTCAACCACACAACAAATTTTACACATCTATAAAATTATCGCCTCAGGATTCGAGAATAAAAATCACACAACAGTAGCATTCTGAAACGTAGCGCAAGCATTTGATAAAGTATGGCTAAATGGCTTGTTATTTAAGTTAATCACCATAAACACGCCGGCATATCTCACAAACATTATCGCTTCATTTTTGGCAAACAGAACATTTTCTGTCAGAATAAACAACTGTCTGTCAGATAAAAAACCAATTAAAGCCGGAATACCCCAAGGCTCAATTTTGGGTCCTGTATTGTTTAATATATTTGTTCATGATATACCACTACCACCGACCTCCACAATAGCAATGTACGTAGATGACACTGCAATAATAACTCAAGATCAAGACATACATATATCTGCAAATAAACTTCAAATTGCACTTAATATATTACAAGACTGGTTCACAAAATGGCAAATAAAATTAAATCCAAAGAAATGCGAGGCAAAAATATTTACGCTAAGAAGACCACAAAACCCCAACAATATTGTTATCAACAATGAACAAGTAACGTGGAACCATTCAGATAGTGCAATTAGATATCTGGGCGTATCCTTGGACAGACGCCTAACATGGAGTTATCATATTAAGATAAAATTAAACGAAGGTTATGCTCGATTGGGTATGCTTTATCCCGTCATCAACAAAAAATCCAAATTAAGGATTAAGTGTGCGACGTTAGTATACAAATCAATTCTAAGACCTCCTGTGACGTACGGCTGTGTAATATGGGGAACTGCCAGCAAAACCAACATCAAAAAGGTACAAACATTTCAAAACAAGGTGCTACGGATTGCAGTGAATATCCAGTGGTTTATGAGAAATAATCGAATTCACCGGGAACTTGACGTACCATACATCGAGGACTTTATAAAATTATGTGCAAAAAACTTTTTTTTAAATATAAACGATTGTGCCAGTGCCAGAAATTTAAACCTAAGTGAAAATACATATAATAATAGACTAAAAAAAACGGTTACCACAAGACGTTTTACTTTCCAGTAGTGCTTCTGAATAATGTTTACGAATTATTTCTGCTAAGTTAAACCAATGTTTGTTTCCGTCCTTATGTAAATGTTATGTACGATAATACACACTACCATGTATAACATTAATTTGTTGAGCTGGTATTAAAAAAAAGAAAAAAAAAATAAGGAAACAATTCGTTGCCTTTTGAGGAATTCAAAGTTGTGGTTACAATATATAAATGATACCTTCATTATCTGATCTCATGAATAACTTTTAATTGGTTTCATTGATCGATTAACCAACAATCAAATATTAAGCAAGAAGGAAGTCTATCATTTTTGAGCGTAAAGTTAAATGCGCCTAAAATAGCAAACAGTCATAATGAATATACAGGCATAATGCCTTAGAATAGATACTTACATGTAACTTTTCATTGCTACCCACAACATATTAGGCCCCTAATCATAATAAAGTTAATTCACAGAGTTGACACAATATGTAACAACTTTAGGAAATCTGTAAAATTAAAAACAATATAAAAGTTCTAGAAAGAAACAGACATGAAAGACATATTTACAAAAGAGCCATTAACAACGAGAACATGAAAAATTAAACCCAGGAACAACCAAGCAATTATCTGTGTCTACCTTCGAAATAACAAATATACTTGAGAAAGTAGTGTACAAGAAATATAGATGTACATTTTTGAACAATTACGAAGATACCATAAACACTACATCCTAATAAGGATACTGTTTATAAACTATTAACAAATCGTATTCGGATTCTATAAGGGGAAAATTAGACATAGTTTAGCTTCTGAGTTCGTGAATGTGCTACTCTTAATTTACAATAAATGTTATGTACCTATTTCATCCCCAAATTTAAAAAGTGGCGGAGGCGCAAGTGTTACTCTGTTGCATCCAGTACCTATATTTAAATATATTTTATTTATCATTTCTGTCCTTATAATTCGTATCACGTAATAATTACACATACCTTTATACCCGCGAAGACTAGTGATTGGAAAGTGAGATATGATGGCAGTAAACGAATACTTAAGGAAAATATGTTACAACAAAGTAAACTATTTTAAAATAAATGGCGGACGCGCCAATGCTATTTAACAACATAACTTTTTGGGCCATTTCATTGCATTACGGCCATTATATCTTGCTATCTAATCTCGTAGTCACTAATTATCACTATCATATGTGATTGTTATGTGTAATGGTTTAACTGTTATCGCTATCGGCCATTTCTGGTTAATCATTCTCCAATATAGCTCCTTATTTTGTAAGGAATATGGAGCAGCTCTTTAGTATATATGTCGTGGTCCTATCCTCCATATTGCATCCTCCACAGGACTAACAATATAACCCACAACATGAAGATGCGTATTTAGCATGCAATATCAAGGTTATTTGGCGTATGTAGCAGTATTATGGGGAAACTGTAGTACAGCTCAAAAGGCGTTTCGCAAAACTGCAAAAAAAAATTTGCAGAAGTTTGCGGTTCGTCTCATTGAGGGCGCAGCGATCCGTACTTCTAGCCCAGAACTACTTAAGAAATATAAGGTCCTACCCCTGGCATGCTTATATGTGCTGGAGTCACTTATTTTTGTACACAAGGACTTGCACATCCTACTAATGAATGAAAATGTGCAAAAGCGTAATACAAAACATGCTGGTGATTTAAAAGAACCGCTATCGAGAATTAATATTATAAAACAAAAGAGTCTAGAAGTATGGATCTATAATGAATGCATTTAATCGATACTATATGTATCGATGTGATAATATTAAGAATATGTCCTGTAAAGCTTTCCATTTATGTTTAAAGAAATTTTTACTCGCCAATTGCTTCTACACCATTGACGAATTGTTATACAATGTATGTTTGGTTTGATGTTTATATTTTTTGACCACTCTTGTTTGCGATTATTTATATTTACTTTGTGTTTTTTTATATATTGTGACTACAAATGTACGTATGTATTATGATTTTTTTATTCTATTCTATTCTATAGTATTGTGAATTTTTAGTACTTTATTTGCTCTGTTAACCACATTTTATGTAATTATAGCTATCTTATCCTACCTACCTATATAGAATTCTATCATAAAACTTTATGTTCATAAAACTATGGAAATCTTTTAATGAAAGTGTTACGTGAAAATCCACTTTACAGTAATATATGACTACCTCCCTTATATATTATTAAATGTACTAAACTTAAGAGAAATACGATATAATTTAAAATTGATAACATATCATTCAAAAAAATTGGAAATTATGATGCAACATTAGATTGTATATTTTTCAACCAAGATCTCATTTATCTGGAGACTTTCCTAAAATATAATTAATGCAGTTTTCATGAATCTATGCAGTACTTCGCATTATATTGACTGAATTCATTTACTGTATCACGATACCGAAAATCACTATAAATAATATGTTATCATTTGTGAGCCGAACGAACAGAATAGGTCGGTCAGTCACATAATCAACAAAACTGCAATTTTCCTGCAACCCGGAGTGAATACAACATTTTTGTCAGTAAAGCATACGAAGAAGTTGTTGTATCTGACGCGGAATCATTTTGTCGCGAGCTGACAGCATTTCTCGGCGAAGTCTGTGCAAGTTATTGTCAGCTTTAACCGTATAAAATATTAAATCTTCGTCGCGAGTGGTTTCGTAACTTTGAAATAAAGTTTAGTGTTTGCGAAGTAGTGCGCGGAATAATGATAATGGAATGGCGGAAGCAGGCGAAAAAAGGTAAATTTATAATACCAAATTTATGTTACTGTTATACTGTGCTTCAAGAGCACAATAGCTTCTCGTTCTCTAGAATTTATTCTGTTCAACATAAAATTTAATTAGTATATTATCGTTGAACTTATCATAGTTCATACTTGTTTTATAATTTTTTATAATATGTGTTCTAGCTATTTATGTATATCGTTACATATGTCTTACACCTTCTAAAATGTCAGGAACTATTTTACACAAGGTTCTAACGAAAAGTTGTACGTCCGAATGAAAATTCACCTGCTGGTATGAATTTCCATACCAATAGCAGAGCAATATTAGACTAAGATCAATACGACATTTTGCCTAAACTTCACCACTAGAGTCGCTTGATTTTGTCAGCGGATTATTTCCGCAGTGGAGGCGGTGAGTTTGTGAGTCAGCGTCTCGCTACATCGATCGACCTTCGCAGTAGCTATTGAACATATGTTTAGTGCTGTACAATATGTTGATACAAATGCTTTTTCATCGCAAACTGCTAACTCATTATGTCGAATATGTAGGTAACGCTAAAAATTCATCACTTGTTGATCAAGTAAGTAAGTTTATGTGGAAATTGGGAATACTAATTTTAAAATACAATAGTGCAAAAATACTATGTCTACATTTTGTGGATGAAGAAATTTGAAGACACCGAAGCAAAATGATCAACATAATCTACAAGAGCGGTGTTTATCAAATCTCTTAAATACATTGGAAATTTTCTCAGAACTCCCGGAACCATCGGAGTCTATTCTTTTTCGCTAGAGGACATAACTACAGGAAGCATCTTATAAGATTGAGAATTTCCACAAAATAAATTTTGTAGGGTTATAATTCGATCATAAAGATGCAGCTGTTATCAAGGAAAGTCAAGCGATATTTCAGAATCTTCAATTTAAAGCAGATTTCTATTCATAACAATTACAAGCGACACATGAAAACAGTTTAAAAATTATAATTTTTTTTCTTGTCTTTGATGGGGTCACTACAAATAGTAGATGCTATACACATAGGTGCATGACTTAAGGGATGAAAAAGTCATAGTTCTAGAGAAGTTTGATATTGTTTAAAAAATATATTCAGATCTTACCCGATTAAAAGAAATGTATAGATATAATGTAGATGTAATACGGTCGTTCTCATTATATAAGAACATTTCTTGACTATGGCATACATGTATTGAGCAACTGTAGAAACATATATACCGCTGCAGATGTTTAAGCGCTCTAATTCAGCTAATAACGCTATTTAGGGAATACATTGTATAAATTATGACGTATAACGATAAGTGATTTCTACTATTTTATTACTTAGCATTACTTATTTTATTATTTTTTGTAATTATTGCGAAGCCGCAAAGGTGACGCTCTATTTAATACCTTTGATAAATATATCTTTATGTTGTTGCATGAACAATAATTTGTTATAAACTATAATTAAAAATACAATATCCATATTACAAGTGTTATAACGGAATATAGATATTACGCTGATGTTATTTCGAGTCAATAGGCTATAAATGTTCCTCGTAAATCTCCGGAAGCTTTTGAATGATATTTTAATGTAGTAGTAATGACGTACCGACATAATTGATTAGCTAATATTAGAATATATACTTGATCTATTAATTAATATAAATACGCTTTTATATTACTTACTTTATTGTCGTGACATACAAATGGATTAGGTATATACCAATTCAGTTAAATACTCCAACCAGGTAATTACGTTTAGTAAACTTAATAATGAATCTAAATATTTATGTCTCAACATATGAGCAAAATATAACGCAGGCATACTCGTAGGTTAGCAAAAGTCACAGACACATTGTTTATAATCTTGTTAATATAAATATCACTTGTATCCATACTGTAGAATAATTACATCATATATAGTTGTTACCTCTAATGCTGAGGAAATTTTATTACACTAGGGTGTATTTGCATTGACAGTATACCCAAAATGTATCAAAGTTTACAGTTATAGTATGTGTAATATTTTATAAAGGTATTAGAATTTATACAGTTGTATGAGAATAAAGATGTTAATAGTTAGCACTACTCTTAATTTACAATAGATATTATGTATCTTTCATCTGTCAATTTGCAAAAATGGCGAAGGCATGATGTTATTTTGTCGCATCGAGAATATTTAAATTTTTTTTATATTATTTATACCCCTGTAATTCTTTACGTATAATAACTGAACATAGCTTTATACCCGTATCAATTGGTGGTAGAAATGTCATATGCGATGGCAGTACACAAATATTTAAGGGAAATCTATTACAAACCGCGTAATAATTTTAAATAAATGGCGAAAGTGCCAATGTTATTTCAAGATGTTCATATACTTTACATTTCTTTTTATATATCTCTTTATTGCCATTAAATCTTTCTTCTCAATGACAGTCATCACGACCATATATAACTGTTATGTGTGTATAATTGTTATGTTAAAAACGAACAAAAAAATGTTTACAAAACATTTAAATAAACTTGACCACTACAAAATGTCCATGCATGTAGAAATAACGGTGACAGCTTCGCCAATTATTTAAAAGTTGTTTGCGGGGAACCTACCAAATATGATGCATTAAATAACAGGCACCTCCGCCATTTATTTAGAAATGTCTGGATTATATTTCTATCTAAAAACAGAGTATTCCCACTTATCCTTTTTTTTTCACAACACGTCTGTTAAAATTGCTTCAAGCTCTCATGAAGTTTAAATTAAATACATGATATAGGTATATTTTGGTCACATGTGATTTCTGTTAACAATCTCTTAAACAAATATCTCTTATCTCCAAATTCGATTATGTGGACATGTCTAAGTAAATCTGGTTATTAAGAATTGCTCTAAAAAATTGAGAAAATATTCCTTTAGTTGATAGAAACATAGGGTCTTCATAGTCTCACAACCAATATATCACTTAATAATAATTAAGTGATAAAGGTAGCCTCTTGTCAAGTGAAACATCTTGTATATCGCGAAACTGCTTTACACATATTTAAATTCTCCATTGATTGATGTAGGCATTAGTGTCCCTCACTTGAATGACTCTCAAATTACAAAACGATTTCTAGTCGAAATCTTCAAACAGAAGATTATATTGCAATTTTTTCTAGTAGGCTAAATATTCATAAGCAATAAACAGTGTCAAGAATTATCACAAATATATTCGTTAAAGATTGTCAATAAGCAGAAATTTTAATAATGCACATAGGATAACATTAACTTTGTTTTCCACTAAACACCAAAACACTATACACTACACTCAACGCGCGTTTCGACAACAACTTTGGCATCATCCGGAAATGATTAAAACTAGTTATTGATATAAAACTTTTAATCATTTCCAGATGCTGTCAACTTTGTTGGCGAAACGCGCGTCGAGTGTAGTGTATAGTGTTTTGGTGTTTTGTGGAAAACTCAGTTAGTTTTATCTTCACACCAAAGGTTCCAACCTACTCCAGTACACATGCAATAATAGATTTTTTTATTTACTTTACGTTCATGGTGAATATCATAATATTATTGAAAGAATATGTTTCGTAATGAGAACTATGCGTAATTTTTTGAAATAAACAAAGCAAAACATCTAAGAATAGGAAACTTTGACCAGACAATCCTGTAATCCTGTGAAAGGTAGATCTCGTAAGCTGCAGAAGTCTCGAAAAAGATCCTACATAAGTGATCAAGAGACCCAACGACTTCATCTACCGTGCTTTCATTTTAAAACTGTACACAGGTTCCACCGTTCGGTCCTTCTCGGAAAATTAGCCACCGCTCAGGTGGGGAGTCCGCCCGTACGCCGGCGCCGTGATGATCGACGACTTAGATTTCATATTTACCGTCGCATACGTGTTTGGCATTTAGATGAGTGAACTTCGTAGTAATACGTATAATTTTAAATAGATTCTTTTAATTCAAAACTTAGTAATTATGACGTACTCACTTGAGGAAAAAATTGATTTGATATCATGGTCTCTTCAAGGACATTCATTACGTGCAATAAGGGACCTTTTCTCAGTCAAATATGTAAATCGTCCGATCCCTACCTTGAACACAATATCGACAGTAGTCGAAAAGTTTAAGTCAACGGGATGCATTTTAGGTTGTAAATGCTACAAGACACCTAGAATTAACAAGGATGCTGAAATGCAGGAATTAATGGTGTGTGCAATGGTAGAAGAAGATTCAAATATTTCTATCCCAAAAATTTGCGAGGAGACTGGTTTTAGTGTGGGTAAAATTCACAAAATTTTAAAGAAAAACAAATATCATTCCTATAAATACAAAGCCCATCAATAAATTTTCGATGAAGACCAGTACCGTAGAATGGAATTTTGTAACACGGTAATGGAACGTGCAAATGCGGATGACAATTTTATTTATAACATCGTATTCACCGATGAATCCACGTTTCCGTTACATGGTAGGCACAATCCATCAATTCTACGGTATTGGGCTATTCGTTCAGAATTTTACGACAGGTTGGGTTATTGTTTGGCGCAAGACAGAAGCATCTTCGAAAATTTTCTTTAGTTTTTTTTTTTATTCAATGGGATATTTTTTTAATTTTAAGAGTTTGTATTTTATTTTTAATTATTTTAAGAGAATCTATTTATTTTTTTAACGTTTTATTAGAAGGCACTTTTCTTAATGCAAAACCAATTATAAAAATAATGCAAAAAAGATCATAGTTTGCTGTTAAATATGGCCAAGATATTTTTTCTTTAAATACCTTGATCATGTTTTAACAGTAAACCCATCAACATCACTTCTCACGTAAAAGTTTTTCCCCGTTACAAATACGATGTACACTCCCTCACGTGTAAGAACGTAACTGTCGTAGCGCCGCTAACCGTCCGCGTTCCCTCCCTTCGCATTATACGAAATCGACCGATTGACTGCTGTCTAGTAAAAAAATGAAAGAACGGTATAGACTCTAAGGAAGACTTCCAGCATAAATGAAAGTGGTTCACCTAAATCCATGTTTATTCACTTGAACTTGAGGGTCAATATCTAATTTGCAGACGTAGCGGCGGGTCATAGATAACAACGAATTGATTAGGGCGCATGGCTCCAGTTCAGTACAATAGATTACAGAAATGGTTTAAAATCTAAACTAATCGTAACTGTCGTATATCTTTCATTTCAACCTTCCTAAAAATATAAAAAAACATAATATATACCACTTAAATTAACCAGTCCCCTAAATTAAAAGCCGAAGCTATCTAAGCGGGTGTAAACATGATAAATGCGCCAATGTCATTTTAATGTATAAAATATGTTCCCGGCAAACAGTTTTTAAATAATTGGCGGAGGTGTCACCGTTACTTCATTATGCACTGATATTCTGTAGTATTCGAGTTTATTTAAATATTTTCTTAAATAAATATTTTTTTTCTTTTCAACACATAATCATTATACATACTAATTATGATTGTCATAACGACTAGTCAGTAGGAATCAAGATACAATGGCAGTAAATAAATATCCAAAAAAGAATATTACACAAAAAATATGGATACCCTAAAATGGCATTGGCGCATTCACCATTTATTTAAAAATATTAGCTAGGTTACAATAGATTTTTCTTAAATATTTGTTTACTGCTATCATATCATACCTTATTAGCTTCTTAATTTAGGACTACTATTTTTATAGCTATTGCTTGCCTTTAATTATTTTAGACCTACTTACTTTTTCTATAAGAACCGCGATATGTTACTAGACATTTAGTTTGTTCTATTCTAAAGAGAATCACAAACGTTTGAGAATGATAGTTAGAGATAGAAGTATGGAGAACGGTCCAACTACGAGTAGTATTGAACAGTGTCAGAAACAGGTGTATCTGTAAGTTGTGAATAAAAGTTTCCAAGTTATAAAAACCACGTGCATACAGAAAGTTCAATACCTGTTCTAAACTTGATAATTATAAAATAAAGTGATATTTTTTACATGAAATGAATTACTACTTTTTCGTATAAGAGGGATGCCTATTTTTCAAGCATCTAGATATACAAGCTTAAACATATTATTGCATGTAAGGCCTTTTATGCGTTTTCAATTTTGAGTTTTTACATAATATATGATGTAATAATATGCCCGATACTGGCCTAGAGAATAAAATTTAGTACTTAAGTCCAACTACATACATATATCAAACGAAGCTCGGCATATTAATTTTCTGGTTCATACGGAGCATGCAGTGAACTTTTATTCACAAAATATTCTGAAATACCATGTACCAAATCTAAAGTATACCCTCCAATATCATACGACACGAGTAAAATTAAATCCTGCAATCTCTAAAGGCTCAATAAATTATAAGTAAGCGTGGTTCTGGCACAAACACTGGCTAACGACGACACCATTTCACGAATTGGGTTGTTACTAACTTCGCTGATGTAACACGCATACATATTTTAAAAATACATGTACGTTTTTAAAAATAGCGGTAAAATTCGCGAATAAAATTAATTAACGACAAATTATTATAAGATTCGCAAAGAGTGCGTTAGAGTGAATCCACGACTGAATTTTAAATGCATCTATTATATCGCAGGAAAACTACACTTTGAGATAATGATGTTAATATGTCTATTATCCATACAATGAATAGAAGAAATATATGTGTCTTATTAATAAACACATATACATCACAAAACTCATAGCAAAACAAGTGGTTAAAATTTCAAGGGTGTAAAATGTAATTATATATGATTACAACAAAATTAAAATATAAATGTGTAATGAATGCAGGATAAGAGTCAGAAGGAGTAGGAAACAAATACGAGTATAGATAGAAAGTAAATAAGGTTTATCTACTATTTAACTAGGAAAGGAAAACAATTTTTAAATGTACTTTGAAAACAAGTACAGGATAGATAAATGTTTTATTGAAGTCCTAATACATATTCTGTCGTTGCTTAAGTAGTTATAAATTTAAATCATCTCATAATATCTAAAAAAAACTACGTGAACATCATCATCATCATGAGCTCATCAATCCTAACACTGGTTGGACGCTAACCTCCAGCTTTTCATATCTTGTGCTAACCTACGCATTTCGCTAATTATACTACAACCTACATCCCTTACTATTTGCGAGCAGTAGTTTAATCTAGGCCTACCTCTGCCTTTCTTCAGTCCTAGTTCTGCCTCCAAAATATCGCGGACTATTCTCCCATATCTCAGCAAGTGGCCTACCATTCTATCTCTTCTCTTCTTTATGTTTTTCCACATACTTCTTTTCTCGCCGATTTTCTCTAATACTTCTTCGTTTCTAACCCTATCAGTCCACGGTATTCTCATCATTCTTTGGTAACATCAAAAGCTTCTAATTTTTTCCTACTTGCTTCCCCTACCGTCCAGGTTTCGCAACCGTATAGTGTCGTGCTCCATACATACGTTTTCAAAAATCTCTTCCTTGTTTCTAAGCTTATTACCCCCCAGCATAAAAGTGCTTTCTTTTTGTTATAAGATACTCTGCGCTATTCTTTTTTTATATCTTTATCGCTTCTTCCAATTCTCAATTTATTTTACTTCCTAAATAAGTGAAGTCTTTAACTTCCTCCAATCTTTCATTATTAATTTGTACTTTCGTTTTAGCTCTGCTCTCGCGCCCTCTGCACACTAACACTTTAGTTTTGTTTTTATTCACCCTCATTCCGTATTCCTCTGTCAACACTGCCTCCATTTCATTCAACACTGATTCCAATTCCTCTTTACTAGATGCTAATACTGCTATATCATCCGCGAATCTCAGCATTTTTAGTTTCTGTTCCCGTACTTTAATCCCAAAATCCACTCTATCCTTTACCACATTAATCACCTCTTCGATGTACAGATTAAAAATTGGTGGTGATAGCGTACATCCATGTCTTACTCCTTTCCTAATACCTACTTCCCTTTTCTCCCTTTCTATTTCTATAACAGTAGTTTGCTTTTTATATAGATTGTGCACTACTCTCCTATCTCTATACTTCATTCCCGCGCTCTTTAATATGTCGAACATTTTTTCCCATCTTACATTATCAAAAGCTTTTTCTAAATCTACAAATCCTATATAAGCGTTCTTTCCTTTTTTTTTGTTTTTTTCTAACATTACTCTTAGTGCCAGAATAGCTTCGCGAGTTCCCTTATTTCGCCTAAACCCGAATTGGTCTTCTCCTAGTATTTCCTCCACTCTAACGTGAACATCATATAACAATATTTCCAAGGTCTAAAATTCACGCACAAATTGATTTAAAGAACAATTAAAATTCAACACATTTGAGTGTAGAAATTTTCATGATTCCTTTATATCAAATATTTTGTCTATTAAGTTTTTAATTATTCTATGTACAAGGTGAGTTGGGAGGAACGGACCAAACTCCAAAAGTGTATTGTACGCATAAAAATAATTTAAAAAAATTCAAATGTTATCCGATTTTTATTTATTTTCAAGTTATAGCGTAATTAAAAATGACGAAATTTCATACATTAACGTTTTGGCAATCATAAATGCTCAAAAATAACACCATTCACCTCTAAACATTTTCCGCTTCTTCTACGAAGGGCGCCTGTAAATCTCCTAATAGAGTCATGTCTTTGTTTAAGATCGGCTACAGCATTTCTAATTGCATTTTTAATTGCGTTGAATGCATATTAAGTGTCCACTTTTACTTTAAACACTTCATCTTTGAACTAGCCCCACAACCAATAATCTTGTGCTGTGAGGTCTGGAGATCTTGGAGGCCAACTAATAGGACCACCGCGACCAATCCAATGCCCTGGAAAGATTTCGTCTAAATGTTCCTTGACCTGATGAGCGAAATGTGCAGGAAATCTATCGTGCTGGTAGTACATTTGCATTCTGATGTTTAAAGGGACATCCTGTAGTAGTCCGTGTAATTAGTTTTGTACAAAATTTAAGTAGTTGTCTCCTATGAGGCGATTCTTCAAAATGAAAGGGCCAATTAAATAACTATCGACCATGTCACACGTTTACCGAAAACTTATGTTGAAAGTTACTTTCTACTGTTGCGTGAGAATTTTCATCTAACCATACATGACAGTTGTGAGTATTATTAATGCCCTCACGGGTAAATGTTGCTTCATCTGTAAAAAGTTTGCTCTATGCAACACGAGCATTATTATTTATCTATCCACTCTTCCAGTTGTAGGTGCTGTACTCTCTGTATGTGGTATGGATGTAAGCCTTACTGGTGGAGTGTGTTTATTACTCTTGTTTGTGGAATGCCCAATTGAATACCAATTCTTCATGATCTGGTCGTTGTACCTTCTGCTACTACATCCAGAATATCTTCTGCCTCTTCTAAATCTTGTCGAGTAGCTCGTTCAGATGTTAGGTTAACACTGGGAAGCTTTCCAGTCTTGCAAAGTTTGTTGAAAACTGTGATATATACATTCCTTTTAAGATGTCTGTGACGTGGAAACTGTTGTTACAAAAACCACAAGCAAACACCATATTTACATATTCTAAATTCGAATACGTGTGTGGCATTTTGTAACATTTTAATCGTTCAAACTCCAAAATAAACCTTAAATTACTGTCACAATACAGTGACACATTATCAAAACAACAAAGTTATCACATGTTTTGTACTTCGAACATGGCACACTAGATAAATATTTTTAGTTACGCTATAACTTGAAAACAAATAAAAATCGGATAACAACATTTCAGTTTTTTACATTATTTTCACGCGTACAATACACTTTCGAAGTTTGGTCCGTCCCTCCCGACTCACCCTGTACATAAAATAATTAAAACTTAATAGACATAATATATGCCTACTTCTAGCCATAGTGAGGAAGAGTTAGAAGCCGTTTATTCGGACATAGAGCAGGTAATAGGATTTGTGAAGGGTCATGAAAATTTAATAATAGTAGGAGATTTTAACGCAGTCGTAGGTGAGGGGAAAGAAGGAGAATTTGTAGGTCCTTATGGATTAGGAAACAGAAACGAGAGAGGTAGCAGACTGATAGAATTCTGTGAGAAACACAAGATGGTAGTCGCGAACATATTGTTCAAGAATCACGTTAGGAGGCGGTGCACATGGAAAATGCCAGGAGGGATAGACAGGTATCAGATAGACTACATTCTGGTTAGGAAGAGATTTAGAAATCAAGTAAAAGACTGTAAGAGTTATCCAGGAGCAGATGTAGACAGCGACCACAACTTGGTAGTCATGAAAGCTAGATTAAAGTTCAAAAATCTGAAAATCCGGAAGGATAAGAAACGTATAAATGTAGACATATTGAGGGATCAGAATATGAAAGATAAGTTCCAGGATAAAACAGATCAATTAATAAATAAAACGAGTAAGGACGAAATCAAGAACGCAGAAACTGAGTGGGAGGGTATCAAGAATAGTCTAGCGTCCGCGGCTACGGACGTTTTAGGACACGATAAAAGGGAAGCTAGGAAGCCCTGGATAACGGACGAAATCTTAAACTTAATGCAAAAGAGACGAGGCTACAAAAACAGACGAGACGAAGAAGGACTGAAAACTTATAAGTCAATAAAGTGGGAAATCATTAGAAAATGTAGAAAAGCGAAAGAACAATGGATAGAGGATAAATGCAAAGAAGTAGAAGATAAGTTGCAAGTAGGTAAGACCGATGAGGCTTACAAAATAATTAAGAGGAACTTCAGGGATATAGGAACAATAAGTAGAAACGTTAGGAGTCAATCGGGGGACATACTGATCGGAAGAGAGGAGAAAGCGGATAGATGGAAGCAGTACTTAGGAAATTTATACGAGGGTCAGGAATTAGGAGAGATATTAGAGGAAGAATCTAGCATCGATAGGGAAGATGTAGGAAAACCTATATTGAGAGAGGAATTTGAAATAGCACTAAGGGGGCTAAAGAATAATAGAGCGCCGGGTGTAGATAAAATACAGGCGGAAATTTTGAAATGTGCGGGACAGAAAGTAGTAAATAGGAAGTTTGAACTGGTAAAATACATATATGAAACGGGCGAGATGCCGGAGGATTATGAGAGGAACATTATCGTTACTATACCGAAAAAGAGAGGAGCCGACAAATGCGAGAACTTTAGAACGATTAGCCTAACTTCCCATGCGTCAAAAATCTTAACTAGAATAGTGCAGAAGAGAATGGAAAATAGAGCGGACGAAATACTAGAAGAAGACCAATTCGGCTTTAGGCGAAATAGAGGAACTCGCGAAGCTATTCTGGCGCTAAGAGTAATGTTAGAGAAAACAATAGAAAAAGGAAAGAACGCTTATATAGGATTTGTAGATTTAGAAAAAGCTTTTGATAACGTAAGATGGGAAAAAATGTTCGAGATACTAAAGAGCGCGGGAATGAAGTATAGAGATAGGAGAGTAGTACACAATCTATACAAAGAGCAAACTGCTGTTATAGAAGTAGAAGGGGAAAAAAGGGAAGTAGGTATTAGGAAAGGAGTAAGACAAGGATGTACGCTATCACCACTAATTTTTAATCTGTACATCGAAGAGGCGATTAATGTGGTAAAAGATAGAGTGGATTTCGGGATTAAAATACAGGGACAGAAACTAAAAATGCTGAGATTCGCGGATGATATAGCAGTATTAGCATCTAGTAAGGAGGAATTAGAATCAGCATTGAACGAAATGGAGGCAGTGTTGACAGAGGAATACGGAATGAGGGTGAATAAAAACAAAACTAAAGTGTTAGTGTGCAGAGGGCGCGAGAGCAGAGCAAAAACGAAAGTACAAATTAATAATGAAAGGTTAGAGGAAGTTAAAGACTTCACTTATTTAGGAAGTAAAATAAATTGGGATGGAAGAAGTGATAAAGACATAAAACAAAGAATAGCGCAGGGTCGAGTAGCTTTTAACAAAAAGAAAGCACTTTTATGCTCGGGGGTAATAAACTTAGAAACAAGGAAGAGATTTTTGAAAACATATGTATGGAGCACGGCACTATACGGCTGCGAAACCTGGACGGTAGGGGACGCAAGTAGGAAGAAATTAGAAGCTTTTGAGATGTGGTGTTACCGAAGAATGATGAAAATACCATGGACTGATAGGGTTAGAAACGAAGAAGTATTGGAGAAAGTCGGCGAGAAAAGAAGTATGTGGAAAAACTTAAAGAAGAGAAGAGATAGAATGGTAGGCCACTTGCTGAGACATGGGGGAATAGTCCGCGATATTTTGGAGGCAGAAATAGGAGTGAAGAAAGGCAGAGGTAGGCCGAGATTAGACTACTGCTCGCAAATAGTAAGGGATGTAGGTTGTAGCACAATTAGCGAAATGCGTAGATAGGAGAAGCTGGAGGTTAGCGTCCAACCAGTCTTAGGACTGATGACCTAATGATGATGATGATGATGAGACATAATATTTAATATAAAGGAATAATGAAAATGTCTACACTCAAATGTGTTGAATTTTCATTCTCCTTTGAATCAATTTGTGCGTGAATTTCAGACCTCGGTAATATTGTTATATAATATTGGCGTAGTTTCTTACATATTATAATAAGTTCTATATTTATAACTTCTGGAGCAACGACAGAATAATATGTGTTAGGACTTAAATAAAAATATTTATCTATGCTATATTTGTTTCAAAAGTGCATTTAAAAATTGTGTTCCTTTCCTAGTTGAGTAGTTAAAAAACCTTTGTACCGTTCTCTGGAGTACTTTAAGGCTCAAATTTAAGACTATTATACTTTATTTTATTTATTAACGATTTATATCTAATGCTTTTGTTGCATCATCTTTCTACCTATGACTTAAAATCATTTTTAAATATAACCTTCTTAAATGATTACTTGAGCTTGCAGGAATTCATCGACCTTGTTGTGTCGTGGTGTTCATAAATTAAACTATTAAGAAAGAAAATGTAAACTTTCCTTGTATACCGTAAAGAATCAACCACTAGTAGATGATTGTTTTCTTGGTGGTATAGTGTATCTACTAACTGTGCATCTACTTTGATAATGAACTATAGTTCCCTGTGTATATTAATTATGTGACTCTTGATACATATAAAACCCTTGGTTTGTGATTCATTGAAAGACAATATTATTTATTGAATTGCTACCTTAATTGTTTATTTTTATATTTTGCATTAGTTTATTCAAAATTTGAATATTGTAGCCATATTTGGTACCCTCGGTATCTGTCATATGAATGAACTTGAAAATATTCAACGGCATTTCTTAAACTTTGTCATTTCGTATATATAATTATTATTCAGTAAACGATTACGATCATACTCTGCTTCTACAAAGATTTGATACACAGTCATTGAGCACAACACGAGTGCTTACTAGTCTCTCATTTTTATTTAAACTGTTCCGTAATACTACAGATGCACTCGCAATACTAAGATTATTTAGTATACTCATATCCATATCAGGCTCTCGAGAAGAAAGTATGTTTTATTGCCAGACCTCGAGAACTTACGTATCGTTAAAACCGCCAGTTTGTAATGCCATAATATTTTAATATAATACTTAGTCCTTACGTTTGAACCCCATACTTTTACGACCCTATAAGTTATATGTTACTGAATAATTTCACTGTTTATTTATGCCAAAGTTTCAGAAAAGAAAACCCGCCACGGGTAGGATTTAACATCTGTCCCGGAAACCGAACGATACACAGCTGTTTCGAACTTATTAGTTCTCATCAGTGCCGTAGACGGTACCCCGGTCCAGGACAATTTCCGAATCAAATCCATAGAGTATTCATCTAAATCGATACGATCTATGTCAGTAACTTATGAGTCGGGAATCGAGAAAGGAACCACCAAAGCTTAAAGCGGTTATCAATCAGTTCCCGAATAGCAAGACCATTACATAATCGCTATTCGATTGACATAAATTCGTGGAGCCACGTGGTCATGATGTCTACTGTTATCCATGTTTTTTTGTTGGAAACCCATGTAAGAGGCAGCTTTTCGATGTGAGCTTCTTTAAAATATCGAGGTTTTTGCTTTTACCTACGATAAGTGGTTCCTCTTTTTTACCTTCCATATTTGCACAGAACGAAATTGTAATTCGTTGATTTGCTGTTTTTATTCCGGAATGCTTGTCATTTCTCAATGGATATGTTGTTGTTACCAATTCACTATAATAGAGACCCATCTCATCTGCATTAAACACATCCTGTGTGGCGTAATATTTTAAAATGACCACCAACTTCTCTTTCCAAGTTTTCACATCTTTGACATTAACATTGACAGATTCGCCACATATTCTCTTGAAGGTAATATCGTGCCGACGTCGAATTCTTTCTAGTCATCCATTTGATGCTTTCAAGTCACTTAGCCCTAGGCTTTGCGTAACTTCAAGGGCTCTCTCTTGAATTATTGGCCCAGATATTGACAAGTGCTTATTTCGAGCCTTACAATAGAGAGACGCTTCCATTTTCCTGCCATTCTCAAATATTTAACGTTAGCCGGTGAAAGTTCAGGACAAAACTAATGTTAAAACTAGCTTTTATGCGCTTAAGAAATAAATATTCATAAAGCAATTTGCAGTATCGCCCGTCGCGTCGTAAAGTAATTTGTAGCATTTACATTTTATTGCCCTTTATTGAGGGTGTTTTTAGCATTGGTGTGTACTAGAAAATTCCAATGATGGGCGCCCGCAGTCATTTAAGAGAGTGTTCGGTATAAGGGGTTACAAGAATGTGGGATTTCGCATTTGTAAATTCGGGGAATTCAAAATCGGTCGTTATACGTAGGTGGTCGCTAACAGGAGCTTTACTGTATTAAAAATATCTCTTAATTAAGGTCATCCAACCTTATATCAATTCAGTGGCGGCTCGTTATGAAATGAAATGGGTGTTCCGCACAGGGCCGATCCTAGGGTATTGGCCGCCCGCGTGCAAATTTCAAATGTATCCAAACTATTGGCGCCGTAAGGACCGCAAAAAAATTGCGCCGCAGTAGTTTTTGGAATTTAATACCTCTTTGAAGAACATTCATGTTAGCCGTCATATTCTTTGGTTAAGAGAAAAGGCTTGTAAGGTGAATTTTCTACTAGAGGGTCTATAACACTTAAAATATTTTCCGAAAGAGTTTCAGCGTCACATTTTGTAGGTTTCAGGTATGTCCAAGAACGTTCAATCAGTTCACCATCGAGAATATATCTTAAAACTACCACTAACTGAGTTTCTGCAGATACATCAGTTGTTTCGTCTGCCATAACTGCCAAACATAAAGGTTTGTTAATTTCTTTAATTATTTCTTCATGACATACTTTTAATATAGAGTCTAAAAGATCATTTTGTATTTCTTTAGAGGTTCCTTTAAATACTGAAGCATTTTGTAGATGCTCGCTTAAAGTTACATCAAGCTCAGCAGAAAAAATTATCAAACCACGAAATATCCCCGGGTTTTGAGAGGTTTCAGCTTCGTCATGTCCTCGCAGCGCCAGTTCAAAGGCCCCACAAAACTTTATGCAGTTTATAATTTTTGACAGAACATATCTCTTTTTTATCACATTATCGTTATGCTTTTGCACATTTATCCAATAAGCTGAATCTAGCTGCGCTTTAATATTAGTTGTTCCCAATAAAGCTAATTCCATTGTATTATGTAGATGGCTTTTGGAGTAGTCGTGCTTTTTTTTATTTTTCAATTAAGTACACCAAATCTGTCATCCCTACCTCCGTCCATGCTTTATCACCGCCAAAAAGTAAACAAGGAAAACAAAATAACGCATTTTTTGTTGCACCCACAAATCCAATTGTTCTTCGAATAAATGTCTCTATTAAATTGACGTTTATATGCTTTTCCGCGGCTAACACCTGCAGTCTTAATAACAATATCGGGCAATGGCCTACCATTGTTTTTTTAATCAATTTTTTCTTCATAATAGTATTTAAAAAATCGCTTCACATGAATTAAATTATAAATTAAATCCATTGTCACTATCACAGTATATGAATATTAATAATTAGTACAATAAATCACTACACAAATTCACAAAACAGTATTTAAAATCTCAAATTAACACGAAATACGAAATAGGTACGATTTACGCCGCCCGAGTAGGAAGGAGTAAACATTCACTGATGTTGCCTTAGCTGGAAAAAATACAGCTCACTGACCGTGTAAATTCGCGCCAAGTGTGAATTGTCGCGGGAGTTGAGGGGGAGGACGGGTGTGCCGAGCCGTGCTGAGAACTTCCTCGTGTGGCCCAGTTCAATGTATCGCGACGCGCTCGCGTAGAGACCAAGATAATTCATCTGGTCTACTACTCAATAGAGGACGGCGGGCAGAATGCGACTTTAATGCAATAATTTGGTTAGCTGCACTAACTAACCAAATTATTTTATTAATAAACTTTAGTAATTATTATGTCGCGAAAATATACAAATATCTAATTTTTTTGGCAGTTCTGCAGCTCTGCAGCACCTATACACCAGCCGCCCCTGTATCAATTCGACTAAATATCTCAAACAAAAGTCAAATTGACCATATACTATATTTCGATTAATATTAACCGTTCACTGACGCAATCTCTAACGCGAACAGTATTTAAACATTAAATCTAAATACTGGAATAAGAGATACTGATGCTAACGTCCCTTTGCGGTAACTAAAGGGCGTATACAAACGAACGCAATAAAAGTTATCTGATTGTTCTGCTGATAATCAGGATATAACCAAATGAACAAATGTTGCCATGTCAAGAAGCAATTTCCCACTCGCTCGGCAACACACAGAGACCAAATTTGCTTTATTCGAGCCAGTACCACATCTAACTATTGCCTTTCAACACGATACCGAGTTTGTATAAATTTATAATACTTCTATGTCATGATTTACTATTAATAATAATAGTGATTGGAGTGTGTATTTTAGTATAGAGATATAGATAGGGTTCGTAAGAACAGTTTGGAATAAATTCGATATTATTAAATATGCATTGTCAAATAATATTTTCGGATAATTTTATTCCTATCTTCATACTTAATCTTTGTCTAATCTCATATACAAATTCTTTTTAATATTTATTTTATAAAAAAATCAAGAAACAGGATACTATTTTTTCACAAACACCGAAAATTTACAACGTTTCTCGACGCTGGTTTCGCCAAGCAAATTGATATCATCGAGAGATAATTAAAACTAGGTTTTTTTTAATTTCTTAAACTCCCTCTAATTTCTATTTATACCAAAGTTTTTTTTTCAGGTTCAGTAAACTGTTACGAATATTTTCCGCCTTCATGTACACTAATAATCTCACTCGACTTGGCTATTTTTCTTCGTGGTCAATGAACAGGGAAGGAATAATTTATTTCGATTAATTGCGCCACTCCTTTTAATATCTAATCTAAAAATTGTATTATAATGTCTTAGTACTAATTCCATTCAAGATTATGACTAGTTCTGATCATCTCTCGGTTATGCCAACATGGTTAACGAAACACGCGTAGAGAAGCGTGTAACCTTTCAATGTTCATGGAGCTGGTCTGATATCTTTGTTCTAGTTCCATCGAAGTATTTATTTTATAAATGAAGGCTGAAAGGACTAAATAGTGTTATAATAAATATTTTTCATCATCATCATTAGGTCATCAGTCCTAAGACTGGTTGGACGCTAACCTCCAGCTCCTCCTATCTTGTGCTAACCTACGCATTTCGCTAATTGTGCTACAACCTACATCCCTTACTATTTGCGAGCAGTAGTCTGATCTAGGCCTACCTCTGCCTTTCTTCACTCCTATTTCTGCCTCCAAAATATCGCGGACTATTCCTCCATGTCTCAGCAAGTGGCCTACCATTCTATCTCTTCTCTTCTTTATGTTTTTCCACATACTTCTTTTCTCGCCGACATTCTCCAATACTTCTTCGTTTCTAACCCTATCAGTCCATGGTATTTTCATCATTCTTCGGTAACACCACATCTCAAAGGCTTCTAATTTCTTCCTACTCGCTTCCCCTATCGTCCAGGTTTCGCAACCATATAGTGCCGTGCTCCATACATATGTTTTCAAAAATCTCTTCCTTGTTTCAAAGTTTATTACCCCCGAGCATAAAAGTGCTTTCTTTTTGTTAAAAGCTACTCGACCCTGCGCTATTCTTTGTTTTATGTCTTTATCGCTTCTTCCATCCCAATGTTTTTCTTCCATCCAAATATTTTTATGATACAAATATTTATAAAGCTTTGACGAAAATTCAGTTATCAAAATCAACTTAAAAATAGATGAAAATGCCAAAAAACCATTAAGACTTGTTCCCTCATGAGGTATCGGTTGCCTTACTGACGAGAAATATATGATGGTTCCTCTCCGATAACTAGCTTAAATAAATTTACTGGTTTTCTAAATTCATATCGACGATGTCTCTCCGTGTTGATATAATCGAAAAATAGTAATGGATAATTAAATTGAGGTACTTACTTAACACCTTAAATGCATTCACGTTTATTTAGAAGTGCATATTGTACATATATTGGATAAAATATATTAAATAAATGAATAAAAGTGCTAAAATACTACTATATTAAAACTATTAAAAAACGAGAAATAATATTCATATATTCATTCAACATCTTAATGTAATTGAAAATGTACAAAACATCATCAATAAGATAATAAATAATTAAAAACCTAACTCAAGGAAACGTTAATGTAGTAATGATTAGAAATAAGAAACAAAGCACAACAGTAGTTCCTTTATTTGATATAAATTTCTTTCAGTAACATATAAGTCGGAAATCGAGAAAGGAACCACCAAGCCGCTAAGCGGCTATCAAAGTAGTTCCCGAATAGCAAAGCTATTACATAATCGCTCTAGGAAGCAACTACTCCTCGGGCTAAAGCCCCGCCAGGCATTAAATTATACCCAGAAGCGATCCTCGACCCCTTTCTCGTGTT
Source organism: Rosalia funebris (assembly GCA_037954035.1). Lineage (NCBI taxonomy): Eukaryota > Metazoa > Arthropoda > Insecta > Coleoptera > Cerambycidae > Rosalia > Rosalia funebris. Next base: position 9,832,235 of record JAZFAV010000006.1, on the reverse strand, counting down.
TCTGCACGATCAGATAAGGTTTCAAAAAATAAAACCCGCCACAGGTAGGATTCGACGTTTGTCCCGGATCGGAACCGAACGACATACAGCTGTTTATCGATACGATCTCTGTCAGTAACATATAAGTCGGAAATCGAGAAAGGAACCTAAGCTAATATAAGGAGGGAGAAATGTCGAATCCTACCTGTGGAGGGTTTTATTTTTTGAAACCTTATTTGATCGTGAAGAAACACGAGAAAAGGGTCGAGATTCGCTTCTGGGTATAATTCAATGTCTGGCGGGGCTTTAGCCCGAGAAGTAGTTGTTTCCTAGAGCGATTATGTAATAGCTTTGCTATTCGGGAACTACTTTGATAGCCGCTTGGCGGCTTGGTGGTTCCTTTCTCGATTTCCGACTTATATGTTACTGACAGAGATCGTATCGATGAAGATGTATACGCTATAAAGTTCATTCGGCATTTGTCCTGAATCGGCGTACCATGTACGGCACTGATGGGAACTAACAAGTTCGAAACAGCTGTATGTCGTTCGGTTCCGATCCGGAACAAATGTCGAATCCTACCTGTGGTGGGTTTTATTTTTTGAAATATATTTCTTTGTTTTGTAAAACGAATTTTACTTTCAAGTACTCAAGTACTTAAGTGAAATGAAAAAAAAATTAATTAAATCATATCTGGCGATTGAAATTGCTAGTTTAGAGGTCTTTTTCTGCAAACCAATCATGCAAGTAACAATTCGTCTAGACATTGTTAAGCATATGTGTATAGTCTCGTGGTAATATTCTTGGTAAAATTTATATATTATTTTTATTAAATAGTAAGCTGAAAATAAATGAGGAATAACAGATAGAAAATATGCATTTATATTAGTTTATTTATGTTACTTTGTGTATTTTTCGTCATGAAAACCTAGTGAACACAATTAATTTTTAACCGACTTCAAAGAAGGGCGGGGGTTCTCAATTCGTCGTATATATTTTTTTATGTATGTTCGGGTATAACTTTTATGTTTATGAACCGATTTTAATTATTCTTTTTGCGTTGTACATTGTAACATTGTGCTTTGTGTAACGTTGGACTTCGAAGATACACAAAGGAACTTCTTATTCAACTAGCCATCATTTTCTCATCCTCAAAGCATCCTTAATTATAGAACTCACCTTTTAAAATTGTAAAATAATAAGTTTCAAAAAGAAAAAAAGAGACGTAAAAAATTTAGTTTAACTAAAAAGCACGAAATAAATGTTTTCTACAACAATTTAGTACTTATTTGTTGTATCCGTTTAATGTAATTAAGAAATTATTGTTTATTATGCAATTATCATTAATTGTTTCATATAATTTTGAAGTCGGTGCCAACAATATTATGATAGTACAGCCCTCGGCAATTTCAAATATAAACTCGTTGTTATAGTAGCAAGGTGTATATTTTTTTATGTTTTGCTTGGCACCGACTTCAAAATTATGTAAAGCAATTAATAATAAGTAGATAATAAACAATAGTTTCTTAATTACATTAGACGGAACAACAAATAAGTATTAAATTGTTGTAGAAAATATTTATTTCCTGCTTTTTAGTTAAGGTATACAACTTTGCTGCCACTGTTTTGTTTTCAAAATTGAAAGTATTATTATAACAAACTGAATATACATTTATAATTCAAAGTATTCTCCATCGTTTGCACTACCTTCTCCCAACTTTTGGGCAAGTTTCAATCCTGCGTTAAAAAACTGGTCATATTTTGAAGCGATTCACGAATCGATCCAGTTTTTAACTTTTTCATAAGACTTCCGGTCTTATGAAAAAGAGCTGGTCAGCCAAGCCGTGTGCCATTAATCAAAACAAGTGATATTCAGAGGGATCAACGTCTGGAGAATACGGCGGGTGGGGTAGGACTTTCCCATTTCAACGTTTCTAAATATATTTTGACCACTTTCGCAACATGGAGCCGAGCATTACCATGCTGCAAAATTACTTTATCGTGTCTTTCGCTGTATTTCGGCTGTTTATCTTTCAATGCTCTCCTCAAACGCATTAATTGCATCTGACAACGGTTCTCTGTGATTATTTCAGACGGTTTTAACAGCTCATGATACACTACACCCAGCTGGTCCCATCAAATACACAGCAGTATAACTTGAAACCATGAATATTCAGTTTGGCCGTCGACGTCGAAGCGTGGCAGAGATGTCCCCATAATTTTCCATGATTGGAGTTATCATAATAAACCCATTTTTCGTCCCCAGTCATAATGCGATGCGGAAATCCTTTCCGTTTTTGTCTTTCAAGCAAGTGTTCATACGCAAACAACGGCCGTTCAACATATCTCGGTTTCAACTCGTATGGCACCCAATATCCTCGCTTCTCGATCATTTCCATCTTTGAGGCGTTTTGAAATTGCTTGTTGAGTCACTTCCAATGATCTTGCCAACTCTTCTTGACTTGGACATGACTCTTCATTAAGTAATGCCTGTAATTCTTCCTCTTCAAAAACTTTCACTCTTCCATCACTATGCCGGTCTTCGACGTGAAATAACCGTTCTTAAAGCATTGAAGCCACTCACAACACGTTCTTTCATTCATGGCGGCCTCACCATATGTGTCTGAGTGCATTCGGTGAGCCTCAGCCGCAGATTTCTTTATATTAAAGATATAAATTAACACCTCCCGCAAATAACGAGAATTTGGTTCATAAACGGACATTTTTAATGGTGAATAACTTTATGATGTAAACACAAATCGGCTACAGGTGCTATAGGGTGATGTTTACAAGATATTCAAAGGTATTGAAAGTCGTCTATAATGTATTTATTTCGACGACTACATATTTCTAATGCTATCTATAGAAAAACGGCGGGAGCAAAGTTATATACCATTATCTTAAGTCAGTTTTGTTTTTTCCTTAAACTTATTATTGCTTCTTGACACATAAAAATAAAGCATTTGGGCCTAAGTCAGTTTACTAGAAGTCATAGCATAGTGCTTACATTTCAATAGTGCCAATATGAAGACTGAATGGATGCATACCCTAGAATCTCATAGGAACTATAATCTATTTCATTAGGAATAAAGTGTACTATATCGTGGTGTATTTATATTAATGTATAAAAGTTTATCAATTACATTAGTGTTAAGTTTTATTTCAGAAATAGTGAAATTTTATACCATTAAACATTTTATGACGGCAGATTGTCAACAGCGTACAGATATATGTCGCAAACCTTTAAAACATGAATAAAAAATTGTTTACCTTATAAAGGGTGGTCAAACCAAAACGCACGATGTTAATTGTAAATAAAACAAAAAGTTTTCAGTGAATTATCTTAATATTTTTTATTATGATAGGAGGATCTATGACAATTATATGTGAGACAAAATATCGGCCAAGTGCTCGCCACGGTTTCGGTGGCATACCTCTATCCGATGGTCCATATTTTTAATGACTCTGAGACATAATTGAGGTTCAATGTCGTTAATGTGCCGAATTATCTCATCCTTTAGCTCTTGAATTGTTCTTGGCTTATTGACGTACACTTTTTCTTTTAAATATCTCCAAATAAAGAAATCCAACGGCGTCAAATCACATGATCGTGGCGGCCAATTAACATCGCCACGACGTGAGATAACACGGCCATTGAATTTCTCACGCAAAAGTGCCATTGTTTCGTTGGCTGTGTGGCAAGTGGCACCATCCTGTTGGAACCACATATCGTCCAGGTCCATATCCTCAATTTCTGGCCACAATTGTTGGGCACGACGACGAGTCGAGGTTGACGGCTCTTCTGCTACACTATCGCGAACAACAGCAATGTTTTCCGCAGACCGAACTGGGCGAGCATGCACAGGTGTTTTCACATTTCCTACAGACCCGGTTTGCTGAAATTTGCGCACAATTCTCCCGATTGTGGACACATTTGGTCGATTATGCTGACCAAAAAAGTCACCAAGTGCACGAAATGCATTTTGATTTGAACGCCCATTCTCGTAAAAGGCTTCAACAATCTTAACGCGCTGCTCAATTGTGTACCTCTCCATGGTTGAATTTGTCAAACACTGAAACAAAGAAATGTCAAATTAAGTTGGGCAAAAAACTTGACGTTAAGGTGTGACTCACATTTAACATCGTGCATTATGGTTGGACCACCCTTTAATATATTATCATTTACGTTGTTGTTATTTACTTACTTACCAATTTATTGTTTACACATTCCCGTAACCACGAGTATTCACATATAAATCTTCCACCCTTCTCCTGTAATTAAAATAATTAAATACAGCCGCATGCAAACTTTTATCCCGCTCCAGAGGTCCCAACAATTGATAAGTAACTGCAACTAATTAAAGTAAAATTTAATCGCCGCACAACATTTAACATCCGCCGGCATTATCTTGCACACTCATCTCTTGGGTGAAATTTGGGACAATAGTAAATACATGTTCGGAACCCCGTCCCGTAAAGAACAAATTAAATGGAGTTCTGGGCTGTAGTTGAGTTAATTATCAGATCGTTGCTTATCTAACTTCTTACTCTAAATGCAAACGTTATACGGCCGACTTGGGCTATTTATGAGATTCATCACGGAACAGTTTAGCGGGTGAACGGCTGATACTAAATACATGAAAATTTTGGCTCCCGGGAGCCATACATTGCCGTACAAGATGAATATTAACAGATAACTGTCCCCGTGGGACCGCTTAAAAAGTTAAAATTATTGCGTACCCTTGACAAGCTATATCGGGAAATATACATTCTCTTATATTTAAAAACACATGAATTTTTGCATGAATTTTTATGACTGTAAATGAAAAACATGTAGATGTTTATTGTAATTTTATGCGTTTAATTTGAGATTATTCTAATGGAATAGTTTAACCCACCGTATTTACGTTTATGATCAAATTTGTTAAAAAAAAATTTATATTCAGTCATAGGGTTGCCCAAAGAAGTTCTTTCGGTTTCTCAAGTTAACTATTTACGTCACGTTCGATGATGTTATGTGCACAGCTGCAGCCTTGAAGCTTTCTTCCTTATTTAACCCTGATATTTAACTGTTGTTTACTGTCATTATACTCGTGAATTTGTTTTATTATTGTTAAGTGTGAACTTAATTGAAGCTGAGTCAAACTGAGCATTTTAGGCGCGTGATGCTTTTCTATTATAAAGAAGGCAAGAGAGCCGCTAAAACTTGCGCAAATTGTGTTCTGTGTACGGTAAAAATGTTATTCAAGATCGAATGTGTCAAAAGTGGTACAGGAGATTTCGATCTGCCGATTTTTCTCTCATGGGCGCCCTCAGTCAGGCCGACCTAGAGAAGTCCTTCCCGAGCATTTACGAGCCTTAGTTGAGGCAAATCATCGCCAAACCATACGTGAAATTGCAGAAAAAATCAGAACGTCAAAATCTAGTGTATAGAATCAATCACTTTAAACAACTTGGGTTTGTTAGTAGACTCCATGTTTGGCTTCCTCGCGAACTCGGTGAATTCAATGTAATGGATCGCGTCAACATCTGCTATATGTTAAGGAATCGTCAACGTAACGATTCCTTTTTAAAAAACATGGTTACTGGGGAAGGAAAGTGGATTGTTTGCGACAATATCAGTTGAAAATTATAGTGAGCAAAGTTCGGTGAACCTTCTCAATCCACACCAAAATCAGGACTTCACCCCAGGGAAGTTTTGTTATCCATCTGGTGGGATTTCAAAGGAATCATTTAATTTGAGTTACTCCCGAGGAAGGAAACAATAAATTCAGACGTTTACTGCGAACAACTACAAAAATTGAGCCAAGCGATGCAGGAAAAGCGCCCAGGACTTGTAAATCGTAAGAAGGTCGTCTTCCATCATGACAATGCTCGACCTCACACTTCAGACCCTCTGCAGACCCGGAGGAAATTTTTATAGTTATAGTGCGATGTTTTATCCCATCCACCGTATACTCCAGACCTCACGCCTTCGAGTTATTACCTCTTCCGATCCCCGGGTAACAGTTTACCAAACTTAATATTTGCCAATGGCGAAGAAGTCAGAAATCATTTAAAAACGTTTTTTGCGAGCAAACAAAATTTTTATGAAAATTTTATTATGAAACTTACTCAGAGATTCTATAAAGTTATTGAAAATAGATGAACGTACATTATTGATTAAAATAATTTATAATAACTATAATGTTAATAATAAATACTTATGAAAATACCGAACGAACTTTTTGGACAGCACTACGTAAAGGTGGATAATCTATTAAGAAATTCAATGCTGGATGGATATGGAATTTCACAAGGCACAGTATGGGGACACTTCCTCGTTTCAGTATATACACAGTCTTAGGACAGTTTCTGTGTTCTTAACGATGTTTTTAATTCAATTTATTCTTAATGAATACTTTTGTTATGTTTGCTTTGTATCTGTTCGTTTATATCAAAACTTAAAGGTGAAACTACAGTATCAGAATACTTCCCTAAGTTAGAATGTAATTAAATATATTACATTTTATAATAAACTGAGTCCATCATTTTAAAAAGAATTACAAGAAAGCGAAAAATAATAAGTATATGCAAACGTCCTCTCCTAGCACCATCGCGATGGAATTCAATAATCACGAGAAAACAGGTACAGAGGAGATCAAAAATAAGGAGGCCTATCGACTTCGAATGGGAATTTCATCAATTACGTTAATGTGCTAGTGAGAGCCTGACAGAGAGATAGCTGATTGCGATCGCTTTGAGACACGGGACCCCATCAGTTCCTTCAATTTATTTATGTATATTGCTAGGTGACTCCCGCTCGACCTTTTTAAAAAAGAAACTTCTACAAAGACATTTCTTTCTCAAACAATATTGTTCTTTGCTTGAATTGTTTTAGGATATTTTTAATTTAACAAAATAGGAGACTAAAAGTGAACGTGTGAAAAATGGAAATAATAACGTTTATTTCGTCATTTAAACTAAATAATTTCTGTAAGTAAGTGTGAGTTAAAATATTAGTTAATAATTGTAGAAATTGACAATGTTATCTTCCTGAATTATAAATTTTACTTAAACCTAAAGTTCCATAATAATGCGGAGATGGCGATAATTAAAAATGTAACTAATACATCCACCAAGTATCAAAATTTTTAGTTTTTAACTGATTTTAAATAAGATTGACTATTAATGGTAACTTATATTGTTTTCATTTATCGTTTTTCTATAACCGTGCACCGAATTCTAAATTTGAACCTTTAAACTTGAAGTTGATGTTTCCCTAGTGAAATTAACTTATTCAAGAACAACATTCAAAGGTTGATGCTACTGTCTTCCGCTCCTAATTATGTAGTAAATATTACAACTAACTAATAATAGCTAATGAATATTTTTATTCTATTCAATCTCTTCTCTCGATTCTATTTAAACGAAACAAAATATTCCTTGTGAAATTATGAGATATGTTTATTTAATTTTATATTCACCCCCGAGAGGATTTTCCTTATTATATTTTAATGCGTTTAAGGAAACAGGGGTGTCAAAAACTTTCGAAAGCATAACACCTAAAAAAACTTTTAATAGCATCTTCTGTTAAGAGACTGTGGGTCAAAGTATATGTAATGAAGATGCGATACCGGATTTTATCTGCTTTCAATAAAACTGCCGCTTTATCGGCTTTTAGTTTGTCGAAGTTTCTGTGTGTGGCAGGAATTTCAGAGTTTTAAAATTCGATCATTTTTCACGCCTGTGTTATGTAATAGCTTACAATTCACAGGATAGTAGCTAACAATACTAGCAGGGTGTAATTTTTTTACTGGATTTGAATTAATTTTGGACTTGATTTATATCTTTAGTAGAGATAGTATTTTGTTGTTCTAATATTAGGTCTATTTATATTTGTTAACCTTTTTTTTTGTTCTGGAACAGGACTGAAAACTTCAATGCAGCAACAAAAATGGGAGACCAGTTTTCAAATTACAGATTTCTCGACGCGTTAAAGTGAAGTTGGCATCATCAGGAGATGGTTAAAACACAATTTCGAACTACTACTAATTTCTATTTATATAAAAAAAATTATATTCAGGAAAACGTTACAAGTATTTTACGGCTTCGTGCATTGTTTGCTAATAAACTCGCCCAACCTGATTGTTTTTTCTTCATGGTCAGTGAATAGGAATGGAATAATTTGTTTCGGTTTACTGATTACTACCTGTGGGTGTTTACTGTCATTTCTTCTAATACCTAATTTCTTATAACAATTTCATTCATGGTTAACAACAGACTATTAGGTATAGGGGCTTTATCTTTGTTCATGCTTTTATCACATTTAGCTACCTTAATACTTTCTATGGCACCTAATAGTCTACTGTTGGTTATATCTCTTACTATTGTTTAATGGGACACTGAACCACATTTTATCAACATGGTAAATATCTGAGTTTAAGAACATAATAACTTTCAAAAGCTATCATATTTTTGATTGAAATTTTAACCAGTTACTTATCACAAATTTAGTAATACGTTGATGTGTTTTTGTATTTTCCCTTCAATTTGACCATTTTATTAAGCTGTAAAATCAACAGACAAAATTTATCACTTTTAATTGTTTTTACTGTTAGCCAATATTTTTTAAATCGATTTCGTTAGGGCATTCCTAATGCGACAAAACCTAACTTTTCAGGAGAGGACTTTTTCGAACGATCTATCGGTGGCTCCCAGGAAAGTCGTTTTACTGATCGATTCTATTTCTTTCATAATCGATTTATTATTGTCGTTGGTAATACTGGGTTCTTAAACATTGCAACCTACTAAGTCACAAATTTTACTGTTTTTATGGTTATTTTCAGTGTATTATGTGTTTCTGAAAAGTTAAAATCATGCCTCATCAGTGAAAAACTATTCTCATATATTTGTTCATACAAAAAGTAGAAGAGGCGTTCAACTTCTGAACGACAACGTGCATGGGTCAACTTTCTGATGTAATGGAAAGGGAGAATATACTTACATCATCGAATTCCCGATGTTCCTCGAGGGGCTCTTCGCTGTACTGTCTGGATTTGAAGGGAGTTGAAGAGAACCCAATAAAGTTTGTGAATATAAGCCTTACTTATGCTAGTAAAAACATCTTGATAGGGATGGAGCAATGCTTTTTTACTGTAATGAATTAGTCTTATCTATCTATAAAAGTGGCTACAAATTACAAAATTATTATGCTTGCAAACGAACAATGAATATAAAATACTACTTTGAAGAAATTGGATACCTTGATAACCTTCCCTATTTCTCGGAAATAGGAATAGGATAATATTAGATTGAGTATTTTCCCTATTTCTAATTTATAATACATCATGAAAGGGTATTTGTCTATGATTTTCAATTTCATAAGTAAAATTTGGCGATACATGGTGGTTGTTTAATTTTGAAACAAAATTATCTATGCCTATTTTCGTAGTATTGAAAACTACAAAAATAGCATCCATATATCTGAACGTACTCTAAGGAAATATTCCAATTATCCTTTGCAATAAAAGAGGACAGGAAGTTATACCTACTACTGTACCTTGATGTGGGTAAAAATATTCATTATATAAATTATTATTATTATATTATATAGGTTTGGGCCTCATCAGCCACTGATCGCATGGGTAGTCCCTTGGCGATCCCCTCTTATCCGGGTCATTATCCAAAAATGCTATCCCATAATAGCATAGGATAACAGGGGTCCCCAATATAAGGTACCTCTTCTCCTCCAGTGCGGGGCAGGTGTAAAGAAGATGAATCGAGGTTTCCTCGTCTTCTTTACAGTATCTGCAGGCCGGGCTATCAGTCAGCCTCAGCTTGTGCTTATATGCATTCAGGCTACTATGGTGGTCCGTTATGATTCCTACCAGGGATCTGGCTTTGTGCCTGTTCAATTTAATGAATTCTTGGGCCCATTTCTCAATCTCTGAGTAATCTATAAAGAGTTTGGTTATTCAACAACCCGTTACTCCTCTCCATCTTTTATTGTGCTGGTCTCTTGCCCAGCCATTGATGCGGTCTCTGATCAGATTCCGACTTATTCCCACTGCAGGTTCTGGTCCATAGAGGTTTTCCCTGGTCCCTAGTTTGGCAAGGTCATCTGCAATTAGATTTCCCTTAATGCCATTATGCCCAGGTATCCATAAGAGTTCCACCGGTCTCTTCCCTGTCAAGTTCGACCAGCTTCGACTTTGTCGTTGCTGAATTCAGGGCTGCCAACGCCGCCCTGCTATCCGAACAGATACATACCTTCTCCTGGGTCCGATTATAGAAATTAGTCATACAAAATTAGTTAGATGATATATTCTTCGATGATTTCTAAATTGAAGCCGCTTATTTCAAATAGTTCCCAGAAATAGTTCAAAATGTGTAGAATATGAATGCTTGGAAATAGTGAACGTAAAAAAATTCACCTTGTTGCAATTCAATGCATTTGAATTTATTAATGAAATATAATGTATCACGATTGACAAATAGAGTTGAGAAATGAAAGTAAGTTTTCGAACTTCTTTGTTAACCATTTCTACAGACCATAAGTAGGTAAACCAATTTCCGAAATATACTTTTTAACATAGAAGTGATAAAGTTGTTACATTTTAGCAGTGATTTATTCACTACTGAAAGTATTTTTGGCAAAAAATTTCTAGGTAGTTTTGGGTAATGTCCATTTTCAATTAATTTGGTAAGTACTTTGAAATATCCTGCTTGTCTAATATAAGAACATTATTACTGTTATTAGTTTTCAAATAGAAAGTACATTTTTCTGCCAAACTTTTGTTTTGTAACGTGTAATTTGTTTTAACCTTCTTTTGTGCTTTGTAAAATGTTATTACCGAATTTTTGTGATATTTAGAAATATATGATCCCTGTATAGATTACTTATTATTATTATACTATATAGGTTTGGGCCTCATCAGCCACTGATCGCATGGGTAGTCCCTTGGCGATCCCCTCTTATCCGGGTCATTATCCAAAAATGCTATCCCATAAAAGGAGCAATTTAGGCACGTCTCCCGCCATAAGCCTCGCCCCCTCTAGGATAACAGGGGTCCCTAATATAAGATGCCTCTTCTCCTCCAGTGCGGGGCAGGTGTAAAGAAGATGAATCGAGGTTTCCTCGTCTTCTTTACAGTATCTGCAGGCCGGGCTATCAGTCAGCCTCAGCTTGTGCTTATATGCATTCAGGCTACTCTGGTGGCCCGTTATGATTCCCACCAGAGCTCTGGCTTTGTGCCTGTTCAATTTAATGAATTCTTGGGCCCATTTCTCAATCTCTGAGTATTCGATGAAGAGTTTGGTTATTCGACAACCCGTTACTCCTCTCCATCTTTTATTGTGCTGGTCTCTTGCCCAGCCATTGATGCGGTCTCTGATCAGATTCCGACTTATTCCCACTGCAGGTTCTGGTCCATAGAGGTTTTCCCTGGTCCCTAGTCTGGCAAGGTCATCTGCAATTAGATTTCCCTTAATGCCATTATGCCCAGATATCCATATGAGTTCCACCGGTCCCTTCCCTGCCAAGTGGTTCGATGCTTCATAGCAATTATAGACCAGCTTCGACTTTGTCGTTGCTGAATTCAGGGCTGCCAACGCCGCCCTGCTATCCGAGCAGATACATACCTTTTCCTGGGTCCGATTTTGGTCCGCCCCCAGAACACCGTATGTAATTTCAACTAGCTCGACCTGGAGTGCGGTAGTGTATTTGCCCAAAGGGAAGGTTTTACCAATCCCGTCGCGTCGCCTATACACCCCCGCACCCGCTCTGTTCCCACTCTTGGCTCCATCCGTGTACCAGATGTCTCCATTGAGCGGCAATCCAGCTCGACCCTCCATCCAGTCGGTCTTACTGGTGAGGGTGATCTTATATTTCTTGTCAAACAGGTGGACACCCGTACTGTCAGAGGGCATCCATAGGAGTCCCTCCTCAGCTAGCTCTCTTGAGAGTCTATTCAGGTCCCTTACCTTCCTATTCATGTTTCCCACCCTGTGCATTGCCTTTACGGCTTCTGCTTTCAGGATGACATCAAGAGGTGGTATCCCCGTCAGTATCCCCATCGCCTCCATCGGTGTTGATCTTGGAGCTCCGGTTATACTTCTAAGAATCAATCCTCTTAACTTGTTAAGTTGGTTGGCTTCCGACTTTAAACAGGCTCTCTCCCACCAGACCAATATATTACTTATACTTTGAATTAATTTACTAAATTTATAGTTAATAAGTTACTGCTTTAAGTTACCGCAAGACTTCTTGTAGTATTACATTCCAATTTACTTATTTACTCGAGTTGTTACTTTCTCGATTATAAACCCAAAATTCTAAAACCTATACCACAGTAATACAAGTGAGACACGGGGTTGACACAACAAAACGTTTATTTCAAACTTACAAGATTCACTGTTAGTAATGAAGGACAGAAATGAGTATTTATAAAGTTTCTTATCTAAGGGCTGTGTCAGCTTCTGTTGAGATAAATGATTCAAATAATTATATTACGTTAAGCGTAATATTGCCAAGAGATATGTTATCGAAAATAAAAGGAATGGTATAAGCATGGGTATCATATTACACCTCCTTCCCTAGGTGGAAGGCTATCAGGTTCTGAAGGACCTGTAGGCTTCTTAAGAAGTAATATTTTTACCTTTTGATGGCAAAATTTGAGGTATATATAAATAAGCAAGCCCATGAACAGTATAGATAATAAAATATAAAACATAGTATTCTGAGAATTGTTTTTTTCAAAGTCTTTAATCCGCACAGGGTGTAGGCTGCCAAGTTGGGTGGAAAGGTCTGCTAGGTCCTGTAGTTTGATGTCCTGAAGGTGGAGTTCCGCGGTCGGGGTTGAGTTCAATTTGAAGGTAGGTAACGCCAGGGACGTTTCGTCGGGAAGCTCGTGATTGGCGTTGAAGATGTCGTCGTTGATAATTACGGGGCAGCTCTCTAAAGTAACAATTGAGGGCTGCTCGATAAAGTGGTCCGTGGGGGTGTTACAATTTTCTTCGATTCTGGTCCTTTGTATTGGGACGACTATGAGTTGTGTCTCTGCAATTTGTTCAACTATGGTAGCTCCGAGTCGTACGCTGGTTAGATTACATTGTGGATTTTCTCCTTGTAGAATAGGAAGATAGCACTCGTCGTGGTTGTATGGGCTATCCTTTCTACACAGGCATACATTTTCTAGCCGTGGACAGGAGTCCTCTTTCCAAAAGGTGAGTTTGGTTCGTAAACTTGCAATGAGATAGGGTTTGGTTGGTATAAGAACTTTGGATTGGTAAGGCGTGGGAATCAAATGGTAAGTATAGTAAGGTGCTTGGGTGGCTATTGGCACTGACAATTTTATGTAGATTTTAAGATCTTTAACCGTTGCTGAGATATGAAAAAGATTAAGGTAACTATGCATATTACTAAGATGTATCAGTTGATCTCGTTTATATAGACTCGAGAGTTTAGTTAAAATAATTTGTATATTTGGGACTGGCAAAAAATAGGTGTGAATGATATTATGCTGAGCCATGGCGACTGCATTCTCTAAAGTGTCTAATAATTCTAAAAATATATTAAATTCGTTTTTTATAGTGACACCAGTTTCAAAGTATGACCAGTCTTGTTGAACTTCTTTGAACGTTTTGAAGAGTAGTTCTATATTCGCGTTTATCTGGGTTAGGCTTTGATTAACTTTGTCGCTAAGAGCTTTAAATAGAGAAGTTCTTAAATTAATTTCGTGCGTTAGAGTTTCCTGATTGGACATTAATGTATCCATTTTAGAATGGAGTTCTTGCACATCATTGTCATCGGCAGTACCAAATAATATTTTTTGAACGGAACCTATAGCGTTTATAAGTCCACGTTTAAGTCTGACTTCAGGATTCCTAAAATTATTTAATTTATATTCGGTCAAGTTTACGAGGTATTTTAACTGCTGATTAATAGTACTATTAGAATATTTATGTTTATTTTGGAAAAAGCTTAAGTCGGATTTTAATTTGTATAAATTGTTTGTTACGTCCTTTAAATCGATAATGTGAATAAAGTCATGTTGCGATTGTATTATTTTAGTTTCACATGTTAGGCGATTTATGTGAATGGAGTTTCGTATAGTCTCTATTCGGATCGCGGAGGCGTAGTGAATAAGAATGAGAAGGACCAGGTTGGTACTTAATTGTAATTGGAGGGATTTTATCCTCAAAGTCAACACCTTCATCTGTCTCGCTGCTTAGTTCAATAGGTTGAATTTCCTCTGGGGGTTTTTCCTGTAAAGAAGGTTCAGTATTAACCTTTTGTTCGCTTTTCTTTTTCTTAAGCCTGGGTTTTCGTTTGATATAGGCTTTATGATATTTGCCTTCAGCATGTGCCTTACGTTGAAACAGTTTTAGAGTGGGACCTAAGTCTTCTACTACTTTAGTTTGAATGAATTTTTCATTTAGTTTCCCGCGTGCTGGATTTGCAATATATACGTCTTCGTTGGGTTCAAAAGTTTCCGGTAGTTCGCGTGTTTCATTGGCTTTTTCTATGACTCGCATTTTAGATTTGTCTAACTTGGTTTTTATTTGATTGTAAAGGTTTTTTAGAACATTCTTATGGGTGTTAATGTACTCTGAGAGTATCCGTTCTTCATTAATATCGAAAGGGTCAGGGCGTTCGTCTCCACGAATTATATCGATAGGACACATTTTGGTGCTTGAATGAATTGTATGATTGTAACTTATAACTGCGATTTGTACTAGATAGTCTAAGGGTGCATTTGGATTTTCATGTTTAAGACATCGGACGCTGTCTAATAAAGTAGAGTGGAATCGTTCGATGTTGCCGTTGCTACTATGTCCTTGTATTGAAGTAAAGGTTAGTTTAATTTTGTGCAGATTGCAGAAATCTTTCATCATCGCGTTGTTAAACTCTAGGCCAGTATCCACCAGGATTCCATAGGGTAGTCCATGATGTTCGATAAATTTCAATAGCGCACGTTGTATTGACATGCCTGTCTTAGTTTCGACGGGGTAGGCTTGAGCTATTTTCGAAAAGGTGTCAATGATCGTTATAAATTTTTGTCCTTGGATATCTAGAGTATCAATGTTTATGGTTTCAAAGGGTTTCGTAGGCGTTTCAGTATATTGAAAGATTGGTTTCACCGGGTGCCGGTCAGTTTTACACGTTTTGCATGTTTCGCATTTGGCGATAAAGTCCCGTACGTGATCAAACATGTTAGGCCAGAAATATTTCTTAATTAAAGCTTGGTGGGTAGCCGTTACTCCTTTGTGTGTAACTTTGCCTTCGTGGTTATAACGTATCTTCAGTTGTTGTTCTTGTTCTGATGTTACGTCTTCTACTTTCTTCTTGCAAATTAAAAACTTGAGCCAATGAGTTAAGTGGTTTTGAAGGATTCTGATGATCTTATTTTCTAACTCTGGTTGCTCGAAGTATAGAGCATGTATGGTGGTGTTACTTTGAACGAATGGAGATAAAAATTTAAAAATTTCTTCGTCGGATGAGCGTGATTTTAGGTGGAAGTGATGTTCTTTAACTTTGGGGAAAGGCTGTATTGCATAATGCGAATTAACTTTATTACTATCCTTTTCCAGGAGGATCCATCGGTTGTTATACCTATTTAAGGGTGTTTCGGAGTATTTGACTTCTAGAATGGGGTTTTCGTGACTAGAGTGAATAGTCTGGTTAGTTCTTGAGGGCGGCGCGCGATTCGGGTCGTCTATTGAATTTAAGTCGTCTAAAACTTCTTGGAACTTTTCTGGGTCTGGTTCTGGTAGATTATCGAGTAAAGTACTTACATCGGGGGCGTTATTTATCATTGACATATTGTCTTCTTCTATTGCGTTAAGTTCATCAATTTTGATACGCGAGAGCGGGTCAGCTTGGTTTGTTTTTCCTTTTTTGTACTTTATTTCGTATTGGTATTCTTCCAATTTTAGACGCCATCTTACTAGTCGCGAGTTAGGGTCCTTTAGGTTGAACAGCCACTGCAAAGGCTGATGGTCGGTTTCAATTATAAATTTAACGCCAAACAAGTAAGGTCGGAAGTATTTAACGGAATTTACGATGGCTAGTAACTCCTTCTCAATTGTGCTATAATTACATTCAGCAGGGTTCAATGTCCTGGAATAATAACTGATGGGGTGTCCATCTTGTGAGAGTACGCTTCCTATTGCATACGCGGATGCGTCGCAAGTGAGAGTAAATGTTTTATTAAAGTCGGGGTAAGCTAGGATAGGCTCATTGCAGAGTAAATCCTTGCAAGTTTCAAAGCAATTGCGGTAGTCTTGGGTTAACTCGATTTTTTGGTCTTTTTTGAGGCAATTGGTAAGGGGTTTAGTTACACGAGCGAAGTTGGGGACAAATTTGCGGTAAAATCCGAGCAATCCTAAGAAACTCTTGATTTGCTTCGCCGTTTTTGGGATTGGAAATTCTTTAATGGCTTTTATCTTCTTCGGGTTTGGCTTGATACCATCTTGGGTTATAATGTGGCCAAGAAATTCCACGTGTTTACAGAGGAATTCCGATTTGTCCAATTGAATCTTCAGGTTGGCTTTTTCGAGGGTTTTAAATACCAGTTCCAGGTTTTGTAGGTGTTCTTGTAACGACGTGCTGAAGATTATGATGTCGTCCATGTATACGAAGCATATTTTATTCTGCAGATCTTTTAATATATTATCCATCACCCTCTGGAACGTTGCAGGCGCATTCTTGAGGCCAAATGGCATCCGTACGTATTCGAAGTGGCCATTTTCTATGTTGAAAGCAGTTTTTTCTATGCTGTCAGGGTGCATCTCAATCTGGTGGAACCCTGAAGCGAGGTCGAGAGTCGTGAAATATTGGCATCTGCCCAGTTTGTCCAGTATATCCGCTATGTTAGGTAACGGGTATCTATCAGTCTTCGTTTTGTCATTTAATTTCCTGTAGTCGACCACAAGCCTCCATTTTTGTTTGCCGCTCGCATCGAGTTTTTTCGGCACGATCCAAATGGGGGAGCTATAAGCGCTGGAGCTAGGTCGAATGATTCCATCTTGTAACATTTTATCAATTTGCAATTGTACTTCTTTTTGGTGGACATAAGGATACCTATATGATTTTGCGTGAACGGGGTTGTCATCGGTAGTTTTTATCTGGTGTTTGACTTCGTTTGTGAAAGTTAATTTGTCACTAGGGAAGTGAAATACGTGTGAGTAATTTTTACAGAGTTCAAGAAGGTTAAAACGTTCCTCTTCATTGAGATGGTCAGTGCGTAGAAGATTTTGTATGTGTTGATTGGTGAAATTGAGAGAATTATGAGTTGGCTTATCGTTTTTTGAAATTTGGGGTTCAAAACCAGTATACTCGGAATAGAGTTGGACATCAATTGGTGTATCGAATTGAGCCGTGATAGGGTAAGTGTTGGTGTTAAATATTTCGACTTGAGCTAGGCCATTCTTGGCTTTGCTTATACCAGAAGGAATAAGATAATTGTCGGTTTTTTGAAATGGGATGACAATTTCGCCGTTGTCAATAGAGACAGGGATTTCTCGAACAATACATTCGACGGGGTTTAAAGAATAAGTACGTGAAATTTCTTCGGGTTGTCGAATAGAAATTGGAATCTGGAAGTAGTCATTATAGATAAGATGATTTTGGAAATCTATTTGGATACCTAACGTTTGTAGGTCTTCGAAACCGAAAATTCCATCATAGAAATCATGGAAATCATACAGAAGTACGTTTAAATCGAAGTCTATATTAAATTCTTTAAATAAAGGGATGTTTGCTTGGAATTGACAAGTCGATTTGCCAGTTGAAGTTTTGATAAGTGTTTCATGAGAGAAAATATGGTTGGGGTAATATTTTTGAATTATTTCGGGACGAATTATGGTCTTTGATGATCCGGTATCGATCAATAATTTTAAAGGGGGTTCTCGAATATTAATATATGGAAGCGAACACGGTGTATTAGCAGAGTTTAGTTCTACTATGTCCGGTTGTTTATATTCGGGGCTGCAGGAAAATTTTGTTCTTGACTTTCTTCATAATCATTCGGTATATTCTCTTCGTTTCCATTTCCGTCGTTTAAGTATACCCATTCTTCTCCTTGTGGATTTTCTTCTGGGAGGTCCATTTGACTTGTTGAGGGTTCGTCGTCAGGTGTCAGTGGGGTATTGTCCATCCAGCAGGGATTCTGCGATGTAGGATCCGTTTCTTGATTAAAAAGTTCTTCTACCATGTACTTCGGCTGGTTGTATCTTGGTTGCCAGTTGTGGTTTGGGGCATTCTGAATTCTTGATGTACTAGGCTGTTGTCTAGTTGCATTCGTTCCACTGATTCCAGACATTGGGGTAGGTCTAGCGAATTTTTGGTTCGGGTTTGGTCTCCACACATTTACGTTGGATCTATTATTTTGGTTTTGTTGTATTTGGGTGCCAAAGGGGCGTTGTTGTTGTATATTATGGTTTTTAAAATTACCAGGGTTATTAAAATTGTTTGCATAATTATTGGGTTGAGATTGAAATATTGGTAATCGCACCGGTTGATTCGTTTGTTGGCGTGGTTTAGGCATTGGTAACATCGGATATCGAGGTGTTGTATTCTGTCGTCCGAACGCAAAGCGTTTGAACTCATCGTATTTAACCTGCTCGTCGATAAAAGTAATGGCGTGTTCTAATTCAGTAATGGCGGTATTATACCTAAGCATGTTTTCATAATTAAGGGGCATATTCATTTTGTAAATATTAAAAACTTGGTTCTTATAAAACGCTATAGACCCAGCCTTTTCATTTATTTGTATGTTTGATAACTGAATTTTTGAAATTATTTTAGATTTAAGTTCAATTAAACGATTGCCAAAATTAATCAAAGGTTCGTTTGGTTTTAATCTACAATTTTGTAACTCTAGCTGTAATGTTTCTAAACTTTTATGATCTGAAAAGTTAGTGGAGAAAAGATTTCTTATTTCAGGCCATGTTTGAATATCAGGTCTACTGTTCAAAAGTTGAAGAGCTTTGCCCTTAATTTTAGTTTTTATGCAGCTTACTACAATTCTAATATGTAGGGGAACATTTGAATTGCATACTTCCATTAGATTTTCAACAGCATCAAAGAAATTACTTATTTCCGTTTCTTCGCCAGAAAAAATCGGAACAAATTCAGAAATGTTCTTAAGTTTATGCAAATCTAATTCAGACATCGTGTTAAATGAAAGAGTGTTATTCAAAAGATCAGAAATATCCGAAATCTCGTCTTTACTTAAAGTGTGAGAATAATCTTCGTCTTCTGAAGAGTATAAACTTGTCATAAAATTCAACTGGTGATTTCTTAGCAATGTAAATAAAAATAGAATAACAAATAAAAGTTCAACTGGTAATTTATTAGCAATGTAAATAAAAATAAAATAAAATAAAAGTAAGGAAAAATTAAAAATTAAAATTCTTTTGTAATATGATACCCATGCTTATACCATTCCTTTTATTTTCGATAACATATCTCTTGGCAATATTACGCTTAACGTAATATAATTATTTGAATCATTTATCTCAACAGAAGCTGACACAGCCCTTAGATAAGAAACTTTATAAATACTCATTTCTGTCCTTCATTACTAACAGTGAATCTTGTAAGCTTGAAATAAACGTTTTGTTGTGTCAACCCCGTGTCTCACTTGTATTACTGGCGCAGTCGGTAGTGGATAGTCGTTCAACGTTTCTGCTGTGTATCGAGCACTCTTCAATTTCCCGAAGAATCAGAAGTCGCTGATCGTCCGTCTCAACGGTTCAACTATCCAGAATCTTCAAAACGTAATCCCAGAGCACAACGACATCAAACGTAAGTAAACTTGCATTATTCCTGTTCACCCGTCCCTATTTTTGCACTGACAATTTTCAAGCTACTTTTGGAAAGTGTGTAATTTTAGTGACAACCTCTTGGAGTCCCGCATCGTGCGATATTCTAAGGGAAGCTTTTTATTTTTTGTATCGTACGAATTAAAAAGATTAGGTTAAGAATTCAAAAAACAAGAAATTAAATTTATTAAAACATTTTAATAATTTTAAAGACAACTTCAGTAGAGATTAAATAATTACCATTCATTTTACTGTTTAAAGAATTTTAATTTTTAATTTTTCCTTATTTTTACTTTATTTTCTTTTTATTTTCATTTACATTGCTAATAAATTACCAGTTGAATTTTTATTTGTTATTCTATTTTTATTTACATTGCTAAGAAATCACCAGTTGAATTTTATGACAAGTTTATACTCTTCAGAAGACGAAGATTATTCTCACACTTTAAGTAAAGACGAGATTTCGGATATTTCTGATCTTTTGAATAACACTCTTTCATTTAACACGATGTCTGAATTAGATTTGCACAAACTTAAGAACATTTCTGAATTTGTTCCGATTTTTTCTGGCGAAGAAACGGAAATAAGTAATTTCTTTGATGCTGTTGAAAATCTAATGGAAGTGTGCAATTCAAATGTTCCCCTACATATTAGAATTGTAGTAAGCTGCATAAAAACTAAAATTAAGGGCAAAGCTCTTCAACTTTTGAACAGTAGACCTGATATTCAAACATGGCCTGAAATAAGAAATCTTTTCTCCACTAACTTTTCAGATCATAAAAGTTTAGAAACATTACAGCTAGAGTTACAAAATTGTAGATTAAAACCAAACGAACCTTTGATTAATTTTGGCAATCGTTTAATTGAACTTAAATCTAAAATAATTTCAAAAATTCAGTTATCAAACATACCAATAAATGAAAAGGCTGGGTCTATAGCGTTTTATAAGAACCAAGTTTTTAATATTTACAAAATGAATATGCCCCTTAATTATGAAAACATGCTTAGGTATAATACCGCCATTACTGAATTAGAACACGCCATTACTTTTATCGACGAGCAGGTTAAATACGATGAGTTCAAACGCTTTGCGTTCGGACGACAGAATACAACACCTCGATATCCCATGTTACCAATGCCTAAACCACGCCAACAAACGAATCAACCGGTGCGATTACCAATATTTCAATCTCAACCCAATAATTATGCAAACAATTTTAATAACCCTGGTAATTTTAAAAATCATAATATACAACAACAACGCCCCTTTGGCACCCAAATACAACAAAACCAAAATAATAGATCCAACGTAAATGTGTGGAGACCAAACCCGAACCAAAAATTCGCTAGACCTACCCCAATGTCTGGAATCAGTGGAACGAATGCAACTAGACAACAGCCTAGTACATCAAGAATTCAGAACGCCCCAAATCACAACTGGCAACCAAGATACAACCAGCCGAAGTACATGGTAGAAGAACTTTTTAATCAAGAAACGGATCCTACATCGCAAAATCCCTGCTGGATGGACAATACCCCACTGACACCTTACGACGAACCCTCAACAAGTCAAATGGACCTCCCAGAAGAAAATCCACAAGGAGAAGAATGGGTATACTTAAACGACGGAAATGGAAACGAAGAGAATATACCGAATGATTATGAAGAAAGTCAAGAACAAAATTTTCCTGCAGCCCCGAATATAAACAACCGGACATAGTAGAACTAAACTCTGCTAATACACCGTGTTCGCTTCCATATATTAATATTCGAGAACCCCCTTTAAAATTATTGATCGATACCGGATCATCAAAGACCATAATTCGTCCCGAAATAATTCAAAAATATTACCCCAACCATATTTTCTCTCATGAAACACTTATCAAAACTTCAACCGGCAAATCGACTTGTCAATTCCAAGCAAACATCCCTTTATTTAAAGAATTTAATATAGACTTCGATTTAAACGTACTTCTGTATGATTTCCATGATTTCTATGATGGCATTTTCGGTTTCGAAGACCTACAAACGTTAGGTATCCAAATAGATTTCCAAAATCATCTTATCTATAATGACTACTTCCAGATTCCAATTTCTATTCGACAACCCGAAGAAATTTCACGTACTTATTCTTTAAACCCCGTCGAATGTATTGTTCGAGAAATCCCTGTCTCTATTGACAACGGCGAAATTGTCATCCCATTTCAAAAAACCGACAATTATCTTATTCCTTCTGGTATAAGCAAAGCCAAGAATGGCCTAGCTCAAGTCGAAATATTTAACACCAACACTTACCCTATCACGGCTCAATTCGATACACCAATTGATGTCCAACTCTATTCCGAGTATACTGGTTTTGAACCCCAAATTTCAAAAAACGATAAGCCAACTCATAATTCTTTCAATTTCACCAATCAACACATACAAAATCTTCTACGCACTGACCATCTCAATGAAGAGGAACGTTTTAACCTTCTTGAACTCTGTAAAAATTACTCACACGTATTTCACTTCCCTACTGACAAATTAACTTTCACAAACGAAGTCAAACACCAGATAAAAACTACCGATGACACCCCCGTTCACGCAAAATCATATAGGTATCCTTATGTCCACCAAAAAGAAGTACAATTGCAAATTGATAAAATGTTACAAGATGGAATCATTCGACCTAGCTCCAGCGCTTATAGCTCCCCCATTTGGATCGTGCCGAAAAAACTCGATGCGAGCGGCAAACAAAAATGGAGGCTTGTGGTCGACTACAGGAAATTAAATGACAAAACCAAGACTGATAGATACCCGTTACCTAACATAGCGGATATACTGGACAAACTGGGCAGATGCCAATATTTCACGACTCTCGACCTCGCTTCAGGGTTCCACCAGATTGAGATGCACCCTGACAGCATAGAAAAAACTGCTTTCAACATAGAAAATGGCCACTTCGAATACGTATGGATGCCATTTGGCCTCAAGAATGCGCCTGCAACGTTCCAGAGGGTGATGGATAATATATTAAAAGATCTGCAGAATAAAATATGCTTCGTATACATGGACGACATCATAATCTTCAGCACGTCGTTACAAGAACACCTACAAAACCTGGAACTGGTATTTAAAACCCTCGAAAAAGCCAACCTGAAGATTCAATTGGACAAATCGGAATTCCTCTGTAAACACGTGGAATTTCTTGGCCACATTATAACCCAAGATGGTATCAAGCCAAACCCGAAGAAGATAAAAGCCATTAAAGAATTTCCAATCCCAAAAACGGCGAAGCAAATCAAGAGTTTCTTAGGATTGCTCGGATTTTACCGCAAATTTGTCCCCAACTTCGCTCGTGTAACTAAACCCCTTACCAATTGCCTCAAAAAGGACCAAAAAATCGAGTTAACCCAAGACTACCGCAATTGCTTTGAAACTTGCAAGGATTTACTCTGCAATGAGCCTATCCTAGCTTACCCCGACTTTAATAAAACATTTACTCTCACTTGCGACGCATCCGCGTATGCAATAGGAAGCGTACTTTCACAAGATGGACACCCCATCAGTTATTATTCCAGGACATTGAACCCTGCTGAATGTAATTATAGCACAATTGAGAAGGAGTTACTAGCCATCGTAAATTCCGTTAAATACTTCCGACCTTACTTGTTTGGCGTTAAATTTATAATTGAAACCGACCATCAGCCTTTGCAGTGGCTGTTCAACCTAAAGGACCCTAACTCGCGACTAGTAAGATGGCGTCTAAAATTGGAAGAATACCAATACGAAATAAAGTACAAAAAAGGAAAAACAAACCAAGCTGACCCGCTCTCGCGTATCAAAATTGATGAACTTAACGCAATAGAAGAAGACAATATGTCAATGATAAATAACGCCCCCGATGTAAGTACTTTACTCGATAATCTACCAGAACCGGACCCAGAAAAGTTCCAAGAAGTTTTAGACGACTTAAATTCAATAGACGACCCGAATCGCGCGCCGCCCTCAAGAACTAACCAGACTATTCACTCTAGTCACGAAAACCCCATTCTAGAAGTCAAATACTCCGAAACACCCTTAAATAGGTATAACAACCGATGGATCCTCCTGGAAAAGGATAGTAATAAAGTTAATTCGCATTATGCAATACAGCCTTTCCCCAAAGTTAAAGAACATCACTTCAACCTAAAATCACGCTCATCCGACGAAGAAATTTTTAAATTTTTATCTCCATTCGTTCAAAGTAACACCACCATACATGCTCTATACTTCGAGCAACCAGAGTTAGAAAATAAGATCATCAGAATCCTTCAAAACCACTTATCTCATTGGCTCAAGTTTTTAATTTGCAAGAAGAAAGTAGAAGACGTAACATCAGAACAAGAACAACAACTGAAGATACGTTATAACCACGAAGGCAAAGTTACACACAAAGGAGTAACGGCTACCCACCAAGCTTTAATTAAGAAATATTTCTGGCCTAACATGTTTGATCACGTACGGGACTTTATCGCCAAATGCGAAACATGCAAAACATGTAAAACTGACCGGCACCCGGTGAAACCAATCTTTCAATATACTGAAACGCCTACGAAACCCTTTGAAACCATAAACATTGATACTCTAGATATCCAAGGACAAAAATTTATAACGATCATTGACACCTTTTCGAAAATAGCTCAAGCCTACCCCGTCGAAACTAAGACAGGCATGTCAATACAACGTGCGCTACTGAAATTTATCGAACATCATGGACTACCCTATGGAATCCTGGTGGATACTGGCCTAGAGTTTAACAACGCGATGATGAAAGATTTCTGCAATCTGCACAAAATTAAACTAACCTTTACTTCAATACAAGGACATAGTAGCAACGGCAACATCGAACGATTCCACTCTACTTTATTAGACAGCGTCCGATGTCTTAAACATGAAAATCCAAATGCACCCTTAGACTATCTAGTACAAATCGCAGTTATAAGTTACAATCATACAATTCATTCAAGCACCAAAATGTGTCCTATCGATATAATTCGTGGAGACGAACGCCCTGACCCTTTCGATATTAATGAAGAACGGATACTCTCAGAGTACATTAACACCCATAAGAATGTTCTAAAAAACCTTTACAATCAAATAAAAACCAAGTTAGACAAATCTAAAATGCGAGTCATAGAAAAAGCCAATGAAACACGCGAACTACCGGAAACTTTTGAACCCAACGAAGACGTATATATTGCAAATCCAGCACGCGGGAAACTAAACCAAAAATTCATTCAAACTAAAGTAGTAGAAGACTTAGGTCCCACTCTAAAACTGTTTCAACGTAAGGCACATGCTGAAGGCAAATATCATAAAGCCTATATCAAACGAAAACCCAGGCTTAAGAAAAAGAAAAGCGAACAAAAGGTTAATACTGAACCTTCTTTACAGGAAAAACCCCCAGAGGAAATTCAACCTATTGAACTAAGCAGCGAGACAGATGAAGGTGTTGACTTTGAGGATAAAATCCCTCCAATTACAATTAAGTACCAACCTGGTCCTTCTCACTCTTATTCACTACGCCTCCGCGATCCGAATAGAGACTATACGAAACTCCATTCACATAAATCGCCTAACATGTGAAACTAAAATAATACAATCGCAACATGACTTTATTCACATTATCGATTTAAAGGACGTAACAAACAATTTATACAAATTAAAATCCGACCTAAGCTTTTTCCAAAATAAACATAAATATTCTAATAGTACTATTAATCAGCAGTTAAAATACCTCGTAAACTTGACCGAATATAAATTAAATAATTTTAGGAATCCTGAAGTCAGACTTAAACGTGGACTTATAAACGCTATAGGTTCCGTTCAAAAAATATTATTTGGTACTGCCGATGACAATGATGTGCAAGAACTCCATTCTAAAATGGATACATTAATGTCCAATCAGGAAACTCTAACGCACGAAATTAATTTAAGAACTTCTCTATTTAAAGCTCTTAGCGACAAAGTTAATCAAAGTCTAACCCAGATAAACGCGAATATAGAACTACTCTTCAAAACGTTCAAAGAAGTTCAACAAGACTGGTCATACTTTGAAACTGGTGTCACTATAAAAAACGAATTTAATATATTTTTAGAATTATTAGACACTTTAGAGAATGCAGTCGCCATGGCTCAGCATAATATCATTCACACTTATTTTTTGCCAATCCCAAATATACAAATTATTTTAACTAAACTCTCGAGTCTATATAAACGAGATCAACTGATACATCTTAGTAATATGCATAGTTACCTTAATCTTTTTCATATCTCAGCAACGGTTAAAGATCTTAAAATCTACATAAAATTGTCAGTGCCAATAGCCACCCAAGCACCTTACTATACTTACCATTTGATTCCCACGCCTTACCAATCCAAAGTTCTTATACCAACCAAACCCTATCTCATTGCAAGTTTACGAACCAAACTCACCTTTTGGAAAGAGGACTCCTGTCCACGGCTAGAAAATGTATGCCTGTGTAGAAAGGATAGCCCATACAACCACGACGAGTGCTATCTTCCTATTCTACAAGGAGAAAATCCACAATGTAATCTAACCAGCGTACGACTCGGAGCTACCATAGTTGAACAAATTGCAGAGACACAACTCATAGTCGTCCCAATACAAAGGACCAGAATCGAAGAAAATTGTAACACCCCCATGGACCACTTTATCGAGCAGCCCTCAATTGTTACTTTAGAGAGCTGCCCCGTAATTATCAACGACGACATCTTCAACGCCAATCACGAGCTTCCCGACGAAACGTCCCTGGCGTTACCTACCTTCAAATTGAACTCAACCCCAACAGCGGAACTCCACCTTCAGGACATCAAACTACAGGACCTAGCAGACCTTTCCACCCAACTTGGCAGCCTACACCCTGTGCGGATTAAAGACTTTGAAAAAAACAATTCTCAGAATACTATGTTTTATATTTTATTATCTATACTGTTCATGGGCTTGCTTATTTATATATACCTCAAATTTTGCCATCAAAAGGTAAAAATATTACTTCTTAAGAAGCCTACAGGTCCTTCAGAACCTGATAGCCTTCCACCTAGGGAAGGAGGTGTAATATGATACCCATGCTTATACCATTCCTTTTATTTTCGATAACATATCTCTTGGCAATATTACGCTTAACGTAATATAATTATTTGAATCATTTATCTCAACAGAAGCTGACACAGCCCTTAGATAAGAAACTTTATAAATACTCATTTCTGTCCTTCATTACTAACAGTGAATCTTGTAAGCTTGAAATAAACGTTTTGTTGTGTCAACCCCGTGTCTCACTTGTATTACTCTTTAAACAGTAAAATAAACGGTAATTATTTAATCTCTACTGAAGTTATCTTTAAAATTATTAAAATGTTTTAATAAATTTAATTTCTTGTTTTTTGAATTCTTAACCTAATCTTTTTAATTTGTACGATACAAAAATAAAAAGCTTCCCTTAGAATATCGCACGATGCGGGACTCCAAGAGGTTGTCACTAAAATTACACACTTTCCAAAAGTAGCTTGAAAATTGTCAGTGCAAAAATAGGGACGGGTGAACAGGAATAATGCAAGTTTACTTACGTTTGGTGTCGTTGTGCTCTGGGATTACGTTTTGAAGATTCTGGATAGTTGAACCGTTGAGACGGACGATCAGCGACTTCTGATTCTTCGGGAAATTGAAGAGTGCTCGATACACAGCAGAAACGTTGAACGACTATCCACTACCGACTGCGCCAGTAATACAAGTGAGACACGGGGTTGACACAACAAAACGTTTATTTCAAACTTACAAGATTCACTGTTAGTAATGAAGGACAGAAATGAGTATTTATAAAGTTTCTTATCTAAGGGCTGTGTCAGCTTCTGTTGAGATAAATGATTCAAATAATTATATTACGTTAAGCGTAATATTGCCAAGAGATATGTTATCGAAAATAAAAGGAATGGTATAAGCATGGGTATCATATTACACCACGATATTTATTGTAAACAAAATAACATCCTTCAGTTTTTCACGGGACTTTAAACAGTAGCGGAAATATTTCAGACAGGGTAAGATACAAACCTAATTGTCCTTCAATATAAGAGCAATAACGGTAGGTCTGCCAGCCGTATTTACAGGTCCGTAGGATTCTAATCGAAAGGGCAGGCACTGTAAATGATAGCGGATCAGGCCCTGCGACTACCCGAAGGGATGACCACCACCTTGTAATGCAGACAAGGATAAATCCATTTCTGACAGCTCCGGCCGTTCGAAGGGCGGTTCCTCATGTTATTAGCCGGCAAATATCTGCAACAGTGGGAACTTGTTTAAGGAAGTAAAGCTCTCGCCCTTTAAGACGACCTAGATTACGGATGGAACATTAAATGGCCAGAGCTGTTCGTATAGACCGGCTTTGAAAGTGAATTAGGGTGTTATGATGTATCTTTGAGCATGTATAAATAGGAAGGTTCGTCGTGGGGGTGTAAGGGAATTGCATAATGAGGGTGGCAGTTTTTGGGAAGTGTCGATATTAATTGCCTTTTGATGGATCCTAATTAGAGGCTGGTATATGAACTTTGCTCTTTGCTTTGCCGTTCACAGATGTTGTGAGATATAGGCGAAGTTTAAAAAATAAATTTATAGGATCATTAAATAATGTATTCAGTATGCAAGTACTTCTTCAAGTATAATATTGATAATTTACCGGTAAAAATATAACCGATTTTAATATCCTAATTTTCTCAAAATACATATCCAACAAAACATGACTAGAGGGACCTTGGTTCGTCATCGTGGACAAAAGTTGGACATTTCAATAGCTACTTTTCACCGTATTTTCACTAAAGGTTTGTATTTCCATGCTTTCAAAGTCCAATTGACTCAATAACTTCTGTTAACACGCCATGCACAGTGAGAGAGTTCCCCAATTAAATCATTAAACAACAAGAAATGAATGCCGATTTTGTGTACAAAATCATCTTCAGCGGCGAGGCCCATTAAGAATGGGCCTCAACGAACCTTGGTGGCTTCGTTAATAATCAAAATTGTTACTTTTCGCTCATAAAATACTTTAATAATTCACGAGAAACAAGCTCATTCCCAAAGTGTCCTTGTTTGGTATGCATTATGGTCTGAATGAACCATTGGATCATTTTTCTTTGAAAACGAGGTAGGTGATGCTTTAACGGTAAATGGAAAACGTTATCGTTCGTATATGATGTCATGATGACTCAGGTATTTGTGCCTTAATTATGGAAGATATTACTCTTGAAGACATGTGGTTTCAGCAGGACAGTGCCACTTGTCATACCATCCGTGAATTATTGACGGTCTTGCACAAGTCTTTTCCTAGTTGTGGCATCTCCCGTTTCGGTGACCAGAGTTGGTGTTAAATCACGATCTTGCGATTTAACACCTGTTATGGGAATTGTTTTATTCTTACTTATGGTTAGCTGGTTTTTTCTTAAAATACCTAGATACCATCTGAGGTTTCTCTTGGGGGTAGTTCAAAACAAAAATTCAAGTAAAAACGTATAAACATTCAACTACGGTATAACAAATGTGGACTGTACACAGAAAAACTTAACAACCACCATTTTTTGTATCTAGTACAGTTGTGCCTATCTGGATAGGCATTTATTGGAGAAAACTATCACCGATGTATTAACACCTAGGGTGGTATGAAACACCTGAATAATAAATAATACGTGTACGAATACTTGGCATTATAACAGATACTGACCGAATTGGCCGAATTGGCGGGTTTCCTTTAATACCTCTTGCGCACGGCACCACAATTTTCGCGGGCTTATGTCGCCTAAGGAATGTTCTACACCAACACCCACTGAATAACAAAACCTTAGTGCTTGTCGTGTGACGTCATCAATGTAGGCCGTGCAATTTTAATCATATAACATCATACACTAATATTTATGGAAACTATCAATAGTTAACTTATTTTAAAGAACGCTAGTTATATGACAGGCTTCTTGACAAATCCCAAAAATTATGTTTGAGTTTTGGTTTAATACTAGGTGTAGTATTAAGTGCAGGCTCCCAACTCCCCTACACCTGCGCCAAAATTCAGGATATGTATTTATGTATAATAAACATTTTTCACGCCACTGAAAAGAGGTTATTACACATAAATACATATACTGAACTATTCCACACCTTCTCTTAATTATTATTACTTAGTAGGTATGCATGTTCATGCTATGCAGTTTCAAATTTCATTTACCTACCTAACATCGTGCATAACTTAGTGTTGAGGTGAGAGTTTAGGTATAAAAAATATATTATAGAACACAAGCCATGAAAATACATTAATTAAACTTTTAAAGAAATAGGTCCCAAATTATATACGTTTAGTTATAAAAAATATTTATGCATGTATAGGCAGGTATATGGCCTACTTCGTTAATGTATCGAGTTTTCTTTTTTATTTCCTTTTTTTAAATGGTCGCTATTTTTAGCGCAATAATTTTTTAAGAGGGCATTGGAAATACTTTTGAGAATCATTTTTAAAATGTCTTTTCCATTATGATTAGCGCATTCATCGAAATGTGAGACATGTTTCTCTTCAATACAATATTCCAAAATTTCATTTAATTTTGAACCATGAACGGTCTTTTATTATAGATTTCTAGAAATGTGTCCTCAAATTCATTTATTAATTTATTGAAGATTATATAAGTCACAGATACAACATTTATAACTTGTCCTTGGGGATATAAATGTCCTCCACGATTTAATTTATTAATGAGATCAAAATTGTCCTCAACAATAAATTGCTCGTCATATACTAATTTTTGTTTACAGCTGGCACATTGTAATTTTTTTAACGTAATATAGCAACAATGACCACCTAAATATGTAATTAACGGCAATACATCGTTGATATCGTGAAAGTGATTATCATTTATTAAAATTTGAGACAATAACGTTTTAATTTGAGAAAAGTCTTGTTGAGAGCAATTTTTGCTTATTTCAAGGGCTTTTGACAAATTTAACTCATCAATATTTTTGAGCTTTTCATCTTTACTTGGCCGTATTTTGACATATTTTGATAAATAAATGGGGCAATTTAAAAAAATAGATGGTATACAGTCTTCTTTTAGCCGTGGTTTTAGTAAATCTATTGTAAAAATCTTACCAGTGTTTGAGTCTTCAACTGTTATACTTTTTATTATACTACCTTCAGGAAAATGAGCTTCACATACTCTCGTGTTGTTTATGGGCTGAAAGTTATCTCGGGGTATCGCTTTTAGCCATTTTTGTCGTAAACTTACGTCCTTTGGAAAACCGAAAACATGAATTTTAGGCCCATTTTTATAGTTTCCGTTACAGCGAGGAACACAACACTTTTGAGGCATAATTTCACTAAGTATCAGTTACCACAAAACTAGCCGAAACCGAGAGAAAAACATACAATTAAACACGAACAAAAACTTATAAACTGTGCTGTAAACAAACCGATGGACCGCCAAAAAAGCAACAGGTTATAAGTCCGAAATATATGGTTTTACGTATTTACAAATACGTCTAACAATGTAAATTGCTTTGTGCGTATGTAGAGGTGTTGTTGTCTACATGTCTACACCCGTCTAGATCATAAAATTGAACAGGGGCGTCTCTTGAATAATTTGTACTAGTTTTGTTAAAAATGAAATTTGAACAACACCTATAAGCTTTTTATGGAAGGTTTTCTGAAGTCTCAGGTTTACGTTAATAAGCTCTTGACCTCCCAATCAATTAGGACCGAGATTGAACGTTGTATCAACGAATATCTATGCAAAACCGTTATTGAAAATATCGCCAGAAGGATACTCATGTGCCACCAAAGCGGTAGCGGTCATTTACTGGATGTATTATTCCACACATACATAGTTCCCAAATATCTTCATTATAAATCTATAAATATTTCAATATTTTGCTATAGAGAACCATATTTTATTTAAAATTTACATCTTGCGCTCTTATTGTAACACTTTAGTAAATTAGTACTTCAATTTATATACATGTGTGTTATGTTTTTGAGAGCGATACTTTTGAGACCTCTATACAAAGAACAAAGTTATTCATAGACACTGTTGTGGCATCCAAATTTAGCAATAATAATAAATTTTAGTAAAGGGATGAATCTTATAAACTTCTATAAACATTATTCTTTCTTAAACGACTTCAGAGAAAATGTCCGTCCTTATTGTTAAAATGGGGTAATAAAGTGGTGAATCTACACCCTTGCCGACAAACTTGGTGTAATTTAACGTTAATACACGGTTACCAACATCACTATTTTGTAC
Organism: Rosalia funebris; assembly: GCA_037954035.1. NCBI lineage: Eukaryota > Metazoa > Arthropoda > Insecta > Coleoptera > Cerambycidae > Rosalia > Rosalia funebris. The sequence goes on along the minus strand of JAZFAV010000006.1, from coordinate 9,800,129 downwards.
TTGAATAACAGTATTTTTCAAATTTAGTCCTTATTAGAGCAACGAAGCTATATTCTGTGCTCCATAGCGTCGTCGATTCATTGATAAAAGTAATCTTATATAGATATAAGTCGTGGTGAGATGTGCTAAGCCCCACTATACACTGTTTAGCTGGAGTTGACTTCTATAGATAGTGGATGAACTCGTATATGGGAAATTTAGCACAGAGATGCACCATGCATTATTTCCCCAAGGTAGATGGAGTAGCAACTGAGTTGTCTTATTGCTTGCAAGTATTCAACAGGTCATATAGATTGAAAAAGTCAGGCTATCCATTATACATACATAGATATAATTTTTTTATGTGCGTAACCCATCGAATTGGAGAGATTTTTCGTCCTTAGGCTGACTTAGGAGGTCGGTTTCGAAAACAAGGCAGAAATACAAACAAAGAAGGTCTGCAAGGAAGGTAATATTTTCGTCTATGGTAACACTACTGAAAAATCAACCCGAGTGACCATGTCATCAAATAATGCTGTATATAATTCAAACTTCCAACTGAATTATACTGTAATAAACCAATGGAGAATTTACCATATTAGAAAAAGAAAAATATTTCCTACTTTGACAATTCGTGTGAGGATACTTTCCTTTATAGCGTGAATTTATAGCTTTAATACCACTGCTAACATGTTTCTCTATGGTTTAATATAATTCCGGTAGTTCAATTCGTTATTCCACACTGAGCTCAATGATTATACCTCGACCAATAATACAGTTACACGGTCCTATACACGATATGTAGTAACATGTATTAGAGATTAAAATAAAATTACTTAATTAAGATGTAATGCGCTTTTATAGCTACTGTAAAATGAACAATTTTTTTAACATTGAGAAATGATATTCAGTAATATTTTCAAGATGATTACAGAACGTATTTTTAAAGCTATTATGACATGTGTTGTTAACTAACTTTCGTTTCTGTTTTTCTGTTGTTTTTCTCTTTCTATATTTTTATTAATGTCAGTCAATAAATTTAGTTTCTAGCATTAGTGTAAGAATCTGCATTTACGAGTATACATTCGCTATATCATAGTTATTTGAAATCAATTTAATTTTCTTATATTACTTTCTTATTTTACTTAACTTACTTAAGTTAATGTAAATTTTTAAATGTATGACCTTTAGGTGTTAGGTTTTTTTGTTCTCTAGTTATTCACATGTTACTATTGTTATTGGAATATTGTTTTTGTACTTTTGTTGGGGTACCTTGTTTATAAATAAATCAGGGTTGGGTGAATATTATTGAGCATCTGAATTCTGTTTAACTATCAAATACGGAAATACTAAAACATAAAAATATAAAAATCAAAAAATACTAAAACAGAAAGTCACAAAAAAATTTAAATATAAAAATCAATTTGGTATGTATGTAATAATATAATATTCTTCCTTAATGCCCATAAATTAAATTTACATGCAAATAATATCCTATTATCCAGATGTATTTCAGATATCTGTGCTTTGTAGTAAATTTAACAAGCCTTAGAAGATACTAAATTGCTAGATCAAGTGCTGAGTAGACGGTGTGACCTAAACAAACAATAATGTTATACTAATCTCCCAGGAAACTCAAATTCTGTCTTATCAAGACGTGGCCCCAGGCATGAAATGTTCACAATCAATGAACATTAATGGAAACGGCCTGTTTGCCTATTAATTGTAACTGAAATCAATTAAATTTATTATCTTTGCAATAATTAATACACAAAACTAATTAACTCATTAAAGTTTGTTTCTGAATCAATTACTTCGTTCGCGCCGAAGCGGATATATATTTAAAGCAATTAAAACGCTAAAATGTTTGAAAAGTTTACAATTTCATTTTGTCACCCTGCAGTTTTAGTTTTAATTTATTCTTTGCCGATTGGGAATTGTGCAGATCATTCGTGCGTAAATTTATTAACGTTTTCGTTCTATTTGTTTAATAAAACGCCGTTCCAATGACGCCCTGATGGAAATGAGACATTATGCGGCATATCATTGCAGCAACAAACACGAGGGCAATTTTATGCACTGTTGTATTTACGGGTGTTTAATTTTCATCAAAGCTACGGAATCGCGAATAAATCGCACATGATTTAAAAGCTGGCTGCTCGTTTTCTGTCAAATTGGATGAAAAAACAGAAAGCAACATGAAGAATTCATAAATAAATATCCAATAATTCATGACAGGTTATTCAAACTCCATCTATAGATAGGATTAATGGAATAGCTAGGGATGGCTAAAGAAATATTTATAAAGTTCCCTTCTTAATATACAGGGTAATTTTTATATTCAAGTAAATAAAATCCTGAATTAAATTAACCAGAGCAGATCATAAATGAGAGAATTAAAATAAGTGATACTAAACTCTATATAAAGAATTTGGGGAATACAAATTAAAAACACAACGGAGCAACGTTCCTACCACTAGACAAAATCGGACGATCAGAACAATATGATAAATTTTGACAGTGAAAGACTTACTATAACACATTATACGCAAGTTCATGATGTTGTCGCCAACAATTATGTTAAAATCTACAGCCAGAATTTACTAAGATAGGTCTTGATATGTTCCTCACATTATTTTTAAATAAATCTTTTATAAGTTTATCGGTTTTCTGAGATCTCTATTGTTAATTACATGACTAGGAACACTTCTACAAAGTGCAGCTAATTACAAAATTGCATACAATTTCCTCACTTCGCGTAAATGGCACCTCAAGGAGAAGCCGACGCACAGAAGACCTGTCCATGACAGCAGATTTCGTCGACGTAATTGAACCCACCAGATCTCGTATATGTTTGAGATGATTGCGATTAATTAAATCAAAATGGAACTAAGAGAAGTAATTAGTGGACGATGTTAATGCGAAGCTATCTGTCAGTTGTGAATACACCTGTCGCGGGGTTAAATAGCGGCTGAGGATGGAGAGCGTAGATCCTTCCTCAAGGGGATGCAGGCATGATGCATGTCTCTCGAAGTATACAGAATTTGATATCGTTATTGTATTACGTTACGTTTACCGAATAATGTAATAGGTTGTTAGGTAAGAGGCGACCCGGATTTGCGTATAATATGACTGCTTGAACTCTATTATCAACATGATAAATTAAATTTGCATCCCCTTATACAATTATAAAATTGCTTGCTATACTATTAAATATTTTACCTGGAAATTAAAAATTGTGGGAGACTATTGTCAGGTAAATTATTTAAAGCTGATTTTAAATAAAACAAAAATTATAAAATTTTCTGAAGGTGGATTTAAAAGGCCGAAAACTAATTGGTGGTTTAGAAAGCTGTTGGTAGAAGTGGATAACAAATATATATATATATATATATATATATATATATATATATATATATATATATATATATATATATATATATATATATATATATATATATATATATATATATATATATATATATATATATATTATATAAATGACTATTGTTGCCAGTACTAGGCTAAGCAACCCCTTGGTGCTGTTATGACATTATCCTCTTGTGGAAATATAAATTCGTGGAAAGCGACAATGGAATTTAATAACTGCATAATTGTTAACCCTTAATGTAGCTGTTTGAGATCTAAGATATACGAATGTTATTGAGAGAGTTCAGTTTGGGTCTTTGGGTCTTTCGAAATGTTACTACTTATTCCGAAGTACAAACCAGAATATTTAGCTAGGTTAGAGGTAGGTACAATGAAATTACAAGTATTTTAAGCAATGTTTTAAGTAGGTAGAAGAGCTGCTATCAATGAATACTCTAGACTCTACTGTCAAAAATATGTTATCATAGACTACATAACTAGGTTAAAAAATACTAGGTATGACTGGGTCACTCAAAATAAACATATTTCTATTGATATTGAAAGTTTGCATATATGAAGTGATATTTAATTAGCTTCACTAAGATTTAATAAGAAATCATTTTTTATAAAATATAAAATTTCTTTGCAGGTACATGATACACGCAACTGAGTACCATTATCCTTTATTTCATGATTACCTCTTGTTTTAAAATAATATAACAACATATATACTTTGGAAAACTCCAATGTATATTACACGATTATATGTATAGTTTAGAATGTCTTCCAAATGAAGAATTATCTTTTATTGCAATAAAACTTCTATCGATCAAACCGCTCAATGTAGTCTATGTAATGTGTTCGAACTTGAACATATAGAGAATATATTCCATTAGTATACTATATAATGAAATCCGCCACCGAGAATAAAAAAATGTTATAACCTTAAAGATATTATGTCGTTATCTAAAGTTTCAAACATTAGACACTTTAATCTATCGTCAAGTTTTTTCATTTGTTTTCTGAAAATTTGATCATTTTTAATAGGTAATCAGTATTATATTAACTCCCCTTTATAGTTACAGTAATTTTGTTTCACTTTTTAATGTGTATAAAGGTATCAATAACATAATTATACATGCGTATATAAAATCATATTTTCTGATCTATTATGTTGTTATTGTTCTGTAACGAAATTTTGCATAATTACAGTTTTATTTTTTTTAGATATGAGATATAATAGAATACTAATTAATATATAAACAAATATGCTCAGATTTGCTAACAAGTTAACCAAATGTTCTTTTACTTAACCCTAGTGATCTGTGAAATATAAATAAATTTAATACATATTTAACATAAGTATATGTAAGAAATATTATTTATGAATATTATAGTTCGGGTAATTTTGTAATAATTGGCGGAGGCGCCGCTGTCAATATAATGTATGTACATATATGAATATATTGCATACTAATTTATTTAAGTATTTTGTTATGTATGTAATAATGTTACTTAATCTGTAATTACAAGGATTATACGTGATTACTTGCGAAGGGTGGGATGGCTTGGTTGGGAAAATATCGAATAATCATCATGTTTGAACTGATAATCAGAAAATCATCATGTTTCAACTGAAAGAATGTAAGTTATCCCCACTCAAACAATGAAATATATACGAATGAATATGATGATAGATTAAGGAAACACAAATAATGGCTTTAGCGAAGATTCTGCTAAATATAGAAGTCCCAGGAGCAAATAACAACATATCCTACACGTATGAGCAATAACAAAAGAAATTTGCACAAAATAAATGGAACTAAACAAACAGAAAATGTAACACGGAGATAAAAATTCATAGAAAAATGAGAAACAGGCAAGTCGAAATAATGGGAAAGACAAACAAGGAGAAATAGACAAAGGAAGTTATTAAAACAAATAAAGTCATAGACGCACAGGAATCTGTAAAAGTTTTTAATAGAACATGAAAATTATCGAATGTATTCATAGACGATAAATAAAAAACAATGAAACTGCATATATTACAATGAAAAAGACACAGTATTACATAGTAGTACTATGTCGTGTCCTATATAAATATAGAGAGAATTAAGGAATATGACGCTACAAACAGGTATAAAAATAATAAATTACAATCTAATAGAAACCCCCTTGGAACACGAAAAGAAATAGTGAATTATTATGATGGACAATTATTATAAAACAAAAAAAATCGATAATACGAAGAATATAAAGGTCAAGGAATAACAGCAAGGAGAAACCTGAACTCTCTTAAATAAAGAGAACAGGGGTAGTAGGATGCAGAAATCAACGTAATATAACAATAATTCTCATCTGAAACAATACTAACATGAATTCCATTGCATTAGAAAATGCTCAAACTACTCCAATTAAAAAGAGTATTAAGCTATTTAAAAATTTGGAGATCAAATATGAAATAAACGGACTGTAGTAACTTTGATGAAGTTGTCGATTTGATTTAGTGTTGCTTATTCTATAAGCATTAATATTTAATATTTAGGAAATATTCCAAGTGTTATGTTATTTTGTCTCCTTTTTATGTCCAAATTAACTTATTAAGATTATTGGAATTCTTTAATATACCCAACAAGTTGTTTCAAACATAAAGTAATGCTTTATGATGAAATGCAACTATTTGTTGTTACAATGCATAGTTTTACTTAAAGTTACACTTAAAGTTTCTATAATAAAATTTATGAAACATATTCCAATTCAGAGATTACATTCCAAAATTGTCTAGCAGCTGGGTAACAATAATTTATTTCAAATGTTATTTTGATTCGATATAATCTACAGATTGTGTTATCCTTCGCGGAAGTATTAGACATCACGAACATAATAAACAACCAGCAGGCATCGTCTTAAAGTAACGGCTGTTACCAAACATTGTACCGTCAAAGAAGAAAAGAGATATATCGAACGAAACAGGCTACACAGCTGGACAACATTAACTATTCTATATAGTGCGGTCTAAAAACATAAGTGAGTCTACATAACTCTCACCTATACTATACATAAAAATCGTTTTCACACCCGTTATCTGTATGTCCAGAGAAGTTACTTCCAGTAAGTTACTTCTTGTGCTATTAGGTCAACTTATTTTCAGTTTAAATTATATAATATGAAAGACTAACGATTACATTGTAAAATAAAAATATAAAAACTTATGTTGTAAAATAATGTTGTGAATTCTGACTAATTTGGAAAAAAAATTGCAAATGTCCATTTTATGACATCGATGTATTGAACAGGACAATTGGTGTTATGAATCGGACATCACTAGAAAAATACATCAATTTTACCAAGATTTATTAAGTATGAAAAATACATTACTTAACAACAATAGTTACAGTAAAAATTGCGCAATCCTGTCATGCCGCAGGTTTCGTGTGCCCATTTGTCACAAATATAACATTTTAGCCAATATGTGTTGCTAGAATGATATTTAGCCGTACAGACTACGCATTCACATTCTTCAGAGGCATCAGTTGTTTCTTTATTTTGGTGTGGAGTTATTTCTTTATTTGTTTTCATTCGGCAATAATAACTGAGAGGGTGCTCGTCATCACTAGAATTGTGCAGTAATATGTTGTCACTAGCTTCATCTGAACTAGACTATTGAAGTGAAACTATTCGCTTTTTTGTTGCAGTAAATATTGTCTTTTGTGTTCGCTTTCTTGAAATAGATTATCTTTTTCAGGAGTGTCTGTAATCCCTGTTGTCTTGCCTTTTCGAGGACCTATTTGCATTGTTTTTTTATGACCTGCTTTCGGGTATGGCCTAATTTGTTCGGGAGACACGATTTCTGTGTAATGCGATGTAGATGGCATGGTATCCGTACATGTCGATGGCAATGCAGATGGCTATAGTGGGTTTGCACATGATTGAACCAAAGCCGGATCTAGCCTGTCTGACACATAGGAAGATAAAAAATCATCATCGTTAAAATATCTCTATTAAATAGATGAATACCCGTTTCATGAATCCATGAATAAATTCTTCCTTTGCAAATGATGCGACGTAATATATGGTGACATGTTTTCCGGGATGTGACAGCATCCAAGCGTTCATTGCAGCTTTGTAGCGTGTTTTGAAAGGTCCGAATACGCACACATCGCCTGGCTGAAGACGATGGCTACAGTGTGGAGTAAGTGTCAGGATAACAGTGTTGTTTTGCCTTGCTAGCATCACTACCTCCAGCGTAATATGGGTTTTATGGTTGTCCATTAAAACTAAACACGGCTTATTCTCTGTAGGGTTAACAAATTTTATGAAATGTTTCATGGCTTACAAGAATGCCTCTTCAGTCATCCAACCACTGGGATTAGCCAAACCAAGAGCCTCTGTTGGTCCTTCTTTCAGCATAATATCTTTATATTATGCTGAAAGCACTAGCACCCTCAGAAATATAAAGACTGGAGGAATAGTACCTCCTGAAACATTAAGGAATCCCAATATTGTTACCAAGGTTCCCCTCTCGGCAAACATAACTTGTCCCACCTGCTCGGAACCCCGAACTGCTAGCACTTTTGGAGGAATTAGTTACAGTTGGACAACCCGTTTCATTCAGGTTCCAGATCATATGAGGTTCAAAGCTGTGTTTAGCTAAAGCGCGTTCCAAATTGTTGTAAAAGTCATTGACATTGGCACGGTTAAACGACGTTGCTCTATAAAGAGAAGTATTCTCAGGTTTTCTTATGGACAAGGTATTATTTTTCTGTAGAAAACCGCGTAACCAGTCTTTTGTAGCCATTTCTTTTTGGTTCCATACCGTTGGGAATATATCATTTGCTTTGGCAAACTGGCACGCTAGTTCTCGGACTTGTATTGTAGTTAATCCAAAACACATCTTGGAACACGTCTTTAAATACTCGGTTAACATTTTCTCTTGTTTACAGGAAAATATTCGTTTATTGTCTATATTGGGTTGATGATGGTAATCTCCATCCTGCTCCTTGGCTTTTTCACAAAGGGTAGCCAAATATGACTTAGCGTTATTATGTGCTCGAGCGACCGATCGTATTGACTGGTTTCTCTCAAGTACTTCTCTTACTGCAAGTTCAATTATGTCCTTAGGTCGTATACATTTCTTACGTGTTGGAGTAATTGCCTGCAAACAAAATTTAAATAAACTTTTTTTTCATTATTAGATAAACGCATATTCATTAAAAAAATAGGATGCTTTGAAACGGACAATCCTGGTGCATTGAAAAGGACGTCCGTTTCAATGCATCCGAATATGTCCGTTTCAATGCGTCAGTCTATTTAAGGCTAGAATAGTAAATAAAGTGTAAACATGAAATTGTTTCTTCGAAATCTCTGTATATAATCTACTCTTCGTGTATTATTGTCGGCATATATATGAACAAAGAAGGTAAATTTTTCATACGTTACCTGTGCCGTGGTTCACAGTTTGCACAAATAAATTACTTTTTTTTGCCAGAAACTATATCGCTTCGTAGTTGACACGCTATTTACGCAACCTAACCGCATTTTCTGTGGAACAGTGGTAGGTATACAATGTTGCTATTTCGTAACATTAGAATTTCTCATTATATGTGATGTTGAAATTACGGGAAATGTCCGTTTCAAGAGCCGTCCGTTTCATTGCGGATCTCCCCTATGTGTTGATTACTCATATTTCACGACAACCAAAGTAACCGAAACGTGTATTATATTTGTCGTTTACCATTCATTCATTGTATTTTTGTTAGTAAGACTATATTCACGTCATCAAGAGTATACACCCACTGTACCCACATGTGTAAATAATTACTACGTTACCTCCACATTAAAATAAAACTTTGTTTTCATCGTAGTAGTAATTCTATACCCTTCAGGTTTTAGGAAGAACACAGAAGCAGAAAACGGGAGAAAACTTTCTTTCAACAGACATCAAAAGTTGAAACACGTATTGTGAGCCAAGTTGACATCGTAAAGAGAGGGCTAAAATAGTTTTGATCATCTACATCTGATCTATGTGAAATTGGTGTCGAATTTTATCCCACATTTTAGACGGTGCACCGATTTGAATGTAAGTACCTATGTTTATCATAAAATAGTTTTGTGTGCACCACACCTCAGTTAACGGGATAGATGCCAGTATCTAATCACAAGTTGTCATAATTCACTAATGAATATCTATCAGTATGCTTATGCCTCATACATACGTAGATACAATCTCACCAAAAACATAAATGTTAAGAAGGGGGCTACGTTCGGTACAAATAACATTCGGGGTTGTTGGTTTCGCCGATAAAGGAGTTGAGATCTAAATGGGTGCCAAGTTCCATAGAAACTTACAACAGGAACTTGCAATAGGAATGAACAACGGTCTTCAATTGATTTAGAAGAAAATTTGTTAGGTTCTTGGATGTCCAATTTATAACTTGGTAAATTTTATATCCAGCTACATTGTTTATAGTATAAAATATAACTAGCAAAGTTAAATGTTTAGCTTGTATTGAATGTAATTTATTGACTATTACTATAAACTTACCCAGTTATAAATTCAATATAAAAAATGTATATATATATATATATATATATATATATATATATATATATATATATATATATATATATATATATATATATATATATATATATATATATATATATATATATATATATATATATATATATATATATATATATATATATATATTATAATGATGCATATTTTTGATTTTTATATTATGTATGTAATTTTGAATATTGATGATGTTATGTATGTTATATTTACTGTTTTCATTTTTTAATTATTTATTTATATTTTATTTTATGATTGAATGCTCCGTTACTAGCTCTTAATTTTCTTTGTGAGATGAGATTCTTAATCTCAGTGGTCGGTTCAAAATCGTAGACAGTCATCATACATCATAGCAAACATATCATTTAAATAAATTGTTCAAATTTTATACATTTATTTAATATTCAAAGGTTATATTGTAATTTTAGGCATGTAATTAATAAATACTAAATAAAAGGTGAATATCAAATTTCAAGTACTATTTGTACTTTATTTTATCCTTAAAAACTAACTCTTTACCTTCCTATTGATGGTTAAATATTATTATAGTTTATTCTATCGAGTTTCAATAAGTAGGTATAGAGTGTTGCCTATCTAATATTTATAATTTAAATTCATATGGTATAATTCCCTTACAACTAAAAATGTCTATAATCTATGATCTATCAATGTTTATGGATTTTGACGGTTAATTGTTCTTAATATTAACTCACTGCTTTTAAGCAGTCCTTTTAGTTTCTTATATACACTTATTATTGTTTTATCCTGGTAAGTATTGTTATTAATTACATGCGTTTAATCTACTATAGGTAAAGTATCTTTTCATATGAACCTCTCTTTTAGCTTATGTCCCGTTAATTTAGCGTACGATATTCCTATTTAATTAAAAGTGTTATTTGGTACCTTTGTTTGTTACTTTGGGCCCCTCTAAGACCTTGTAGGGATTCTCTGCTATTCTTGATGTTGTACGAATGAAAATGAGATGGCACTAGGAAAAACTTGTTCTACTTCATTCTTGGTAGGTATTTTATTATATTTTACTAATTAATACTTTTAATTATACCTTTTTCTTCAATTTCGTTAGCATCTTTCCTCCAGCGACCCGGCGTCCCCAAAAGCTGGTTTTTTCACAATCGTGTCAATAATTTTCGTTTGCTTCCCTTAGAAACGACCTAAATTATAATGTCTCTTTCGCATATATTTTCTATAGCACTTTCTTTTTACACTCACATTATTTTATTTATGCACTTTTTACCCTCATTATCCATTGTACAATATTCAGTCTTCTTTAAATTACAGTTCTATATGTTTTGTTATGAAATTCTTACCTTTGTTTCAGTATTATATTGCAATAATATTTTGGATTATGTGTATGAGGCTTTAGGCTGTCACATATTGACATTTCTCTAAGTTTCAATTACAACATTAACGTTGAACATTAATTTAATGTTATTTTATGTTTTCCAGTCTCCATATTATTATCGATAGATAAATTGGAATATATTAAATCTTTTCTTATGCATATCTCTACTTTTGTCATGGTTATTTATATATTGAGAAATTTGCAATTTTATGCTTCTTGTTACCGTTCTTTTAGACAAAATTTTGTGCAGATTAATTTTAATTTATAAATTTCTACTTTATTTTATATTTTGAACTTATTAAACATATAATAATCGATACATTATTATATAAATCAAATTTCTATTGTTGTATTTAATGTGTGCTTATGATTTCATGATTGTTTATTCATTGTAAAGTTTGATTATGTATGTTTAATAGTGTTTTAGTGTTTAGGTATTGTTTTGGATCGTCTCAATACATACATGTCTCAATATATATATATATATATATATATATATATATATATATATATATATATATATATATATATATATATATATATATATATATATATATATATATATATATATATATATATATAATGTAGGACAAAATGGTTTAGAATTAAATCAATTAGAGGCTACATATTGCGACCTACCAGTTAAGTATGAAATGGGTTATCGTATTTTAGTATAGGTTTACTAAGTTCAAAAGACTTTAGTTTTTTAAAATTATTCTATCATCAATTCTATCGAAATCTCTTCTAAAATCTGTGTACGCAACATCTACTTGGCCATGATTATTGATAATATTTGAAATATATTACAAACATGCATGAATTGCTGACTTTTAAACGATTATCAAAAAAGGTGTATAATACAGAAATTGGTTCATAATTACATAGAAGAGATTATCCCCGGTTTTGTGAACTGTAAAAATACTGTTCTCTCTATATCAGGAAATCTGAAGTTTCTTAAAATTAAGTTAAATAATATTAGTAGTGGTTGTACAAACTTATATCTACAATCGCTAAGTAAAAAATTTGGAATTTTATTGTTGTCAAATGTCATTTTGTTATTTATCTAAAGCAACAATTACTTTGTTTTTCGATCATTTTTCAAAGTGTACTACCGGTATATCATTAATTTTAATATTAATTAAATCCGAATAAGGAGATTATGAGTACACTTTGCTGGAGTGCTCCTCATCTAGTATACTTTGCGGTGTACCACATAAAAGATCGTATTGATATTACAAAAAATTAAACACTCCTATTTACACTTCAAGGCGCAAACCTTACGTAGATTATCTCATTTTAATGTGAACATTAAGGATTCAAAAGAAGGGGAAAAATTGTGATGTATAAAATGCTTTCCGCTGATCTGGATCCATTTCACAGTAATGAGGATTCTAGAAATACTGGAGTCTAGAAATTTGTCAACATTAAAACGCCCGCAATATCTACAGCGACATCTACATAATATTCTCATAAATTCGGACACTGATTCGTGTTTTAATATCTCAATTAGGAACACAATTGCTCGCGTTTTAGCGCGGTTTGTAATAATGATTGATATAACCAATTAACTTTGTATGTTCCCATTCAACGTGATTGCTAATGACACCGCCATTGTTCCGGGATCAAGGATTAAAACTGTTACGTAATATTACATATTTTAAATTCTTTTGATTAATGATTAAACGATATTGGAAATGATATCACTGATTTATTGTGGCGATGGGCCACTTTCCCGTATTGTTTTAAAATCCAGTATACAAATTTTATACGTCGTTATAAATACGGTATAAGCGACATGTTTCGAATATCGTATAGAAGAAAAATTACTTCAAAAAAAAGTTGCAACCGGTAGGAGTATTATCGTGAAACTACCGCTGGAAGGACTTTATATATATATATATATATATATATATATATATATATATATATATATATATATATATATATATATATATATATATATATATATATATATATATATATATATAAGGTGGTCCAACCAAAACGCACGATGTTAATTGTAAATAAAACAAAAAGTTTTCAGAGAATTATCTTAATATCTTTTATCATGATAGAAGGATCTATGACAATTATGTGTGAAACAAAATATCGGCCAAATGCTCGCCACGGATTCGGTGGCATGCCTCTATCCGATGGTTGACATTTTCAATGACTGAGACATAATTGAGGTTCAATGTAGTTAATGTGCCGAATTATCTCATCCTTTAGCTCTTGAATTGTTCTTAGCTTATTGGCGTACACTTTTTCTTTTAAATATATCCAAAGAAAGAAGTCCAACGGTGTCAAATCACATGATCGTGGCGGCCAATTAACATCGCCACCACGTGAGATAACACGGCCATTGAATTTCTCGCGCAAAAGTGCCATTGTTTCGTTGGCTGTGTGGCAAGTGACACCATCCTGTTGGAACCACATATCGTCCAGGTCCATATCCTCAATTTCTGGCCACAAGAAGTCCGTTATCATCTCGCGATAGCGAACACCATTCACGGTAACTGCTTGGCCGACCTCATTTTCGAAGAAGTACGGCCCGATGACGCCACCAGCCCATAAACCGCACCAAACAGTCACTCTTTGTGGATGCATCGGCTTTTCAACAATCACTCGTGGATTCTCATTTACCCAAATGCGGCAATTCTGCTTGTTAACGAATCCACTGAAATTTAATGAATAAACCTACTATATTACTCGAATTATTAAGGTCTGAAAAGTGGTATTTTTATCACTCACTGTTGACTCATTTATCAAAAACCCAAGCCACTTCCAGGTGACTTAGAAACTTGAAATGTGGCATCAAGGTAGATCATTAGGTGTATAGAAAGGAAACAATCTGAAACTACAAGTTATCGATGATTGATGTCGACAAAGTTATTAGTGCGGCTAGTTTCAACAGCCAAGTATCAATCAATCCAACAAAAAGAGATGGCGCCACTACACTACGTGATTTGTTAAATAATTTTTTTCTTACCAAATATCAAACATAAAGGTAACATAAATATACGTAACTAATTAAAGTAAAATAGGCAATTAGACAATAGACAACAACTCCATTGCATTATATTAAATGAAACTTTTCGAAAATTAATGATATCTCAGCAAACAAACATTAACTTAATTTTCCACAAAATACCAAAACATTACACACTACACTCGACGCGTGTTTCGCCAAAAAAGTTGGCATCATCTGGAGATGATTAGAACTAATCTTATGCTAAGAATGTATCCTATTTATACCTAAATTATTGCTGTGGCTCAGTGAGTTCTGACCGTCACGATTTGCTGATATATATATATATATATATATATATATATATATATATATATATATATATATATATATATATATATATATATATATATATATTAAAACACGAATCAGTGTCCGAATTTATGAGAATATTATGTAGATGTCGCTGTAGATATTGCGGGCGTTTTAATGTTGACAAATTTCTAGACTCCAGTATTTCTAGAATCCTCATTACTGTGAAATGGATCCAGATCAGCGGAAAGCATTTTATACATCACAATTTTTCCCCTTCTTTTGAATCCTTAATGTTCACATTAAAATGAGATAATCTACGTAAGGTTTGCGCCTTGAAGTGTAAATAGGAGTGTTTAATTTTTTGTAATATCAATACGATCTTTTATGTGGTACACCGCAAAGTATACTAGATGAGGAGCACTCCAGCAAAGTGTACTCATAATCTCCTTATTCGGATTTAATTAATATTAAAACTAATGATATACCGGTAGTATACTTTGAAAAATGATCGAAAAACAAAGTAATTGTTGCTTTAGATAAATAACAAAATGACATTTGACAATAAAATTCCAAATTTTTTACTTAGCGATTGTAGATATAAGTTTGTACAACCACTACTAATATTATTTAACTTAATTTTAAGAAACTTCAGATTTCCTGATATAGAGAGAACAGTATTTTTACAGTTCACAAAACCGGGGATAATCTCTTCTATGTAATTATGAACCAATTTCTGTATTATACACCTTTTTTGATAATCGTTTAAAAGTCAGCAATTCATGCATGTTTGTAATATATTTCAAATATTATCAATAATCATGGCCAAGTAGATGTTGGGTACACAGATTTTAGAAGAGATTTCGATAGAATTGATGATAGAATAATTTTAAAAAACTAAAGTCTTTTGAACTTAGTAAACCTATACTAAAATACGATAACCCATTTCATACTTAACTGGTAGGTCGCAATATGTAGCCTCTAATTGATTTAATTCTAAACCATTTTGTCCTACATTTGGAGTGCCGCAGGGGTCCAATTTAGGGCCATTGCCATTTATGGTATATACTAATGATTTTAATAACTTTCTAGACTCACAATGTGAATTATTTTCAGACGACTTTAAGATTTATTTCGCTGTTGAAGCTGTTGACTCTTGTTTATTTATTCAAAAACAATTATTAAAAGTGGAAACTTGGTGTAAGATAAATAGACTAGATTTAAATTCAAAAATATGTAGATCACTGATATTTACTCCGAAAAAAAAATAATTAAAGTAATTTTGTATTTCTTTTTTATATAGATTATCAAATTTATTAATTAATTAAAAATTTTGGTTCTTTTCTTTCGGGACATCCTTAGTTAAACTTTATATTAAATAGAGTAGGTTAATCTTATATTTTAATTAAATTGTTTTGTAATTGGATTGTCATCTCTTGGACAATAAAGATATATATTATGATTATTAGAGCCAGTATACTGATATTCAGTAATGAATATCAGAAAATTCGGGAGATTTTGCACCGAAAAAAATCGAAAATATTTTCCATCAAGAGAACTCTGTAAATGATTCTCAATGGAGATACGCCCTTTTGGCATCCATATAAAAATAAATAAAGTAGAACAGAGCTTTTATTTAATATTTGGAATAATACAAAATGAATTTTAAAATGCAATAAAATGTATTGAGATAAAATGATTGCTACACATGCCTCTGGTTGTTCTTTTATTATACTGTATTATTTATTATGCTGATTATATAGCATAGTCTTACACCAAAATATAATTGTACTTTCTGGTAATTCAAAATTTAGATCAAACTTTAACGAGAACAAAATTATGGGTACACCTCACCCCATTTACTGCACCCCTGGTTGTTCTTTTATTATTATGCACCTATAGAGTTGTTTTCTATTTTATTCCGAGAGGACTACTATCTGGCTGGACAAATAGAAATGCCTCCCTTGAGAGAAAGGGGGGAAAATATCACATCGTTTTTACCCTCTAGGCGGCAGACTTTTATTTGGTGGGTAAGTAAAGGTTCTTCTTGTACATAAATAATATTAAATTGAAAAAACTAAAGTTACCTGTATTTGAATTTTTTCTATGGTTTAACTTAAGGAAGAAAGGAATTTTTTAATCATATTACAATCACCTATACTTGTACACTGATTATCTTTAAACTACTTATGTGTCCGTGTGAATCAATATCCTATGTCACACAAATTTCATTACCTTACTTTAGAAGTTTTATATATGAGAACATAGAGGACGCGTTAACTTTTTGTTGTCATTTAGTTGGTCAGAGATAATTGTAATGTTCAGCTTCTCGCCAAATCAGTAACTTTGAAAATTGTATATTTATTAATATTCAACAAGTAGAAAAATCTACTACTTTGTTACTATTATAGATAAGAATTATAATTATATCTGCATTTATATCCTTATGTATAGGTTTCGCTCTTTTCCAGATCCTCTGCTCTACTTTGTTTAGTGGAAAATATGTTTGTCCTTTTTTTTAAATATATATATTTTAATTTATTGATTGTGTATTATCTACAGTAGATTGAGGTACTAGTTTAACAATTCTATATTTTGTTAATTATATTAAATACACGTAAATGTCCTTCTTTAGTCTTACGACGTTCTACAATTAATGTATGAAATATATACCTATATTTACTCAGAAGTAAGGATTATTATTATTATTTGGTTGAACCTGTTCTTTTTTCTCTCAGTTGTACATTATAAATACTTATTTTCAACAGAATAATTCACGCGTCACAGTACTTTCTAGTTATCCCCCTAAATCTAAAGAAGATGATGCCATTTTGACATAATGCCATTGTTTACGTCCTAGGTTGACTGATAAACTCTTTTAGCCCGGAAAGGATGAGAAAATATGAATATGAAACCATCAACGCTGACGTTATATTAACATAAAATGCAATCGCGCTCTGCCTTACGTTATAAAACCACTTACAAGTCGAATTTGTACCAATATATTTTAAGCATAGGCAGCATGCTGGTGTATGAATTAATAAATGTTCCATGGCTACGGCACAGAGAAACGAACATTGCACAGGATATGCCGTAATTTACTCTAGGGATAAAATATTTGTAACATAATTTTGAATTAAGGTTTCTTATTTCTCGGCAGTAGACTAGAAAAGCTCTGTTGTATGAGAAATTTAATTAAGCACCAAAATGAAGAATGTTTCAATATCGACGCTTCAGTAATGTAAAAAGCATTTACAGTTGTGTTAAATGTCATTATAATACAGTTGACGTGTTCGGGCAATAATTGTATTATAAATTAATTAAATAATTGAGAATAATTACTAGCATTTCATGAAAAGAATGTACATCAAAAGTATTTAAATTCTTTGAAAGTATTTTAACAAACTGAAATTCATTCTAATTGTAATTATATTCGGTGTGTTTTAATTGTCTTTATTTTTACAGGGGTTTTAGCTTAGGTATCCTTTCTACCTAACCTTCAGACAGTTATAGAAACATATCTAGTTTATTGATCTGGGTATCGAATCTGTTGATATTTAAATGAAAACTTATGTATTCAATATTCAAATATTACCGGGCAATTTTCTTGTTTACGAGAAATTGCTTAAGGGAACAGTACTATAGCGGAATGTAGCTTAACATAACTCGTCATTCTTCTCTTGTCTGTCTAACTTCATGTACTGCTCTGGTCAAATATCCATCAAACTGGATATTTGATGGATGTCCCCGATATCCATCATATATTAGGACATCATCATTAGGTCATCAGTCCTAAGACTGGTTGGACGCTAACCTCCAGCTTCTCCTATCTTGTGCTAACCTACGCATTTCGCTAATTGTGCTACAACCTACATCCCTTACTATTTGCGAGCAGTAGTCTAATCTAGGCCTACCTCTGCCTTTCTTCACTCCTATTTCTGCCTCCAAAATATCGCGGACTATTCCCCCATGTCTCAGCAAGTGGCCTACCATTCTATCTCTTCTCTTCTTTAAGTTTTTCCACATACTCCTTTTCTCGCCGACTTTCTCCAATACTTCTTCGTTTCTAACCCTATCAGTCCATGGTATTTTCATCATTCTTCGGTAACACCACATCTCAAAAGCTTCTAATTTCTTCCTACTTGCTTCCCCTACCGTCCAGGTTTCGCAGCCGTAAAGTGCCGTGCTCCATACATATGTTTTCAAAAATCTCTTCCTTGTTTCTAAGTTTATTACCCCCGAGCATAAAAGTGCTTTCTTTTTGTTAAAAGCTACTCGACCCTGTGCTATTCTTTGTTTTATGTCTTTATCGCTTCTTCCATCCCAATTTATTTTACTTCCTAAATAAGTGAAGTCTTTAACTTCCTCCAATCTTTCATTATTAATTTGTACTTTCGTTTTTGCTCTGCTCTCGCGCCCTCTGCACACTAACACTTTAGTTTTGTTTTTATTCACCCTCATTCCGTATTCCTCTGTCAATACTGCCTCCATTTCGTTCAATGCTGATTCTAGTTCCTCCTTACTAGATGCTAATACTGCTATATCATCCGCGAATCTCAGAATTTTTAGTTTCTGTCCCCGTACTTTAATCCCGAAATCCACTCTATCTTTTACCACATTAATCGCCTCTTCGATGTACAGATTAAAAATTAGTGGTGATAGCGTACATCCTTGTCTTACTCCTTTCCTAATACCTACTTCCCTTTCTTCCCCTTCTACTTCTATAACAGCAGTTTGCTCTATGTATAGATTGTGTACTACTCTCCTATCTCTATACTTCATTCCCGCGCTCTTTAGTATCTCGAACATTTTTTCCCATCTTACGTTATCAAAAGCTTTTTCTAAATCTACAAATCCTATATAAGCGTTCTTTCCTTTTTCTATTGTTTTCTCTAACATTACTCTTAGCGCCAGAATAGCTTCGCGAGTTCCCCTATTTCGCCTAAACCCGAATTGGTCTTCTCCTAGTATTTCCTCCGCTCTATTTTCCATCCTCTTCTGCACTATTCTAGTTAAGATTTTTGACGCATGGGAAGTTAGGCTAATCGTTCTAAAGTTCTCGCATTTGTCGGCTCCTCTCTTTTTCGGTATAGTAACGATAATGTTCCTCTTATAATCCTCCGGCATCTCGCCCGTTTCGTATATGTATTTTACCAGTTCAAACATCCTATTTACTACTTTCTGTCCCGCACATTTCAAAATTTCCGCCTGTATTTTATCTACACCCGGCGCTCTATTATTCTTTAGCCCCCTTAGTGCTATTTCAAATTCCTCTCTCAATATAGGTTTTCCTACATCTTCCCTATCGATGCTAGATTCTTCCTCTAATATCTCTCCTAATTCCTGACCCTCGTATAAATTTCCTAAGTACTGCTTCCATCTATCCGCTTTCTCCTCTCTTCCTATCAGTATGTCCCCCGATTGACTCCTAACATTTCTACTTATTGTTCCTACATCCCTGAAGTTCCTCTTAATTATTTTGTAAGCCTCATCGGTCTTACCTACTTGCAACTTATCTTCTACTTCTTTGCATTTCTCCTCTATCCATTGTTCTTTCGCTTTTCTACATTTTCTAATGATTTCCCACTTTATTGCCTTATACGTTTTCAGTCCTTCTTCGTCTCGTCTGTTTTTGTAGCCTCGTCTCTTTTGCATTAAGTTTAAGATTTCGTCCGTTATCCAGGGCTTCCTAGCTTCCCTTTTATCGTGTCCTAAAACGTCCGTAGCCGCGGAAGCTAGACTATTCTTGATACCCTCCCACTCAGTTTCTGCGTTCTTGATTTCGTCCTTACTCGTTTTATTTATTAATTGATCTGTTTTCTCCTGGAACTTATCTTTCATATTCTGATCCCTCAATATGTCTACATTTATACGTTTCTTATCCTTCCGGGTTTTCAGATTTTTGAACTTTAATCTAGCTTTCATGACTACCAAGTTGTGATCGCTGTCTACATCTGCTCCTGGATAACTCTTACAGTCTTTTACTTGATTTCTAAATCTCTTCCATATTAGGACCAGGTTTTGTAATTTAGTTGCTCGTTTGCCTAGACCAAAAGACAAAGCCCGTGAAACTCGAAGTGAAATAGACATTTTTAGCCTATTTTTAGACGACTCTATTTTCAAAATTATAACCACATGCACAAATACATTTATCGGCAAAATTCATAAAAATGTTTCTCGGGAAAGGATGCTAGACCAACGGATCTTATTAAAATGAAAGCTTTTATAGAATTGCTCTTTCAGATTGGTTCATTGGGACGTTCCAGGAATAATATTGGTGACTTGTGGGATAACTCGACGGGAAATATACTAGAGTATTGTTATTTGTCCACGAGTGAAAAGTGATTTAGATTTTTACTGCGGTGTGTCAGATTTGATAATATAAACGACAGGGATGTGAGGAGGAAAATAATAAATTAGCCCCATTCAGGGAACTGAATACATAAACGCTTCAGAACCCATCCTCTAGCAGGGAATTGTCACATATTACGAATATAGACGAGTTCCTGATCGTGCAATAGGACGATGGTGTACAAAGTGCTATAAGTTGGCATGTGCTGACCCTTTAAAAGATATTTTCAATCAGTGTTTAGAAAATTGAAAATTTGGCACGTCTTTCAATTGTCTTTTACTTCAACCTGAAAATGGTATTTACTTTTTAATTGATGAATACAATCTTATTCTCACATCATGCTTGTGTTTGTTTTCCATTTCAACTGTAAGAAAAATTTTGAGTAAAATGATAATTCGAAAATGGGGACACCTGTCTGCCACGCATCTAACTACATCAGTTTCAAGCACGCGCCTAACGTAGGGTTAAAATTGAAATATAAAAGCAACATTTATTATATGTTTAATTTTGTATTCATCATTTTCTTTATACATACGAATATTATATTACTTTACATTTTGTACGCCACAAACTCTTACAATTACGTGTAATTTGCCTTTTTAAGTCGTTTGTACTTATTGCAGAACTTAAACAACTACCATACGGCTTTCTGACATCTGATCATTATTCACCATATTTTACACTTCACCCCCGGATTCATCTTCGATCCGGGATGACAACCGAAATCCACGGAAAATTCCTCTACATTCTGCAAGGGGCCATTCACCCTGTATTGTTGGGGAGACCACTGATAATTAGCAATGTATCTTTCTAAAGTTTGAGTGGAATACTTAGAGCAGTGATGAATGGCCGCCGATATCCAGAACAATTGGTTGGGAGAGTAGTTTAATCCGGGAAGTCGTGGCTCGGCGCCATTCTCCTGAACCCATTTGATGTAGGTGTCGTAAGATACTTTCATTCCAGCTAAATCGGCCATGTCCTCGTCGCGCGTTTTTAGAGGGTTTAACTGAAAATCGAGATATGGTTAGTCTGTATAGGGTTGAAAGATACAAACCATATAAAATAAATTGTTTCTATTTTACTTTCAAGTCAGTTCTACATCGAGAGAATATTTTATTTCTGATTATAAGGCGCATTTATTTTATCTCAATTTGCTCAATATGCTGAATTATAATACATTTTACCACACAATTACTAGCAAAATACCACACTACTAGCAAAGTTCCTCAATCAGAAATATATTTGTTGATTATAAAACGACAGCTCACAATGATTTCAAAATTATAATTTTTTCTTATACCATCCTACCATTTAGTCTTATGGAATAGAATAAATAATAAATATAAATGTGTAAATTTCACGTACAATAAAAATATATACTTTAAAACATTAAAAAGGGAGCACTTATTGATAAAATAACGAACAACGTGATATAATAATGATAGTTTAGTAACTTCCTGATGATGCTTGTTTGGCAGAAAGAGTATCGAGTAACGTGTAATATTTCTGTGTTCATGGAAAAATGATCACCTGTTCCTATTTTTATAAATTGTTAAGCATTAAAAATAATAAATATATTAAAATTATACTTTACACAAACTATTACATAAAAAACCATGAACATATATTATAAGGTTAACGATAGAACAATGAACATCATATATACTGATTCTCTAAAGTAATAAATAAATTCGTTCACAATTTAAAAAATAACTTTTGGGAAAAGCTCTGGGACCCGTACTTTTTTTTTTTTTGTTGAAATTAAGAAATCGTTTTAAATTTATATCAATTTAAAAAATATCGAGGAAGAATCAATTATACCTACTACACGAATCACCCTGTACGTATTAATTTTATTTTAAAATATGCGGAACTAAAAATAAAATTTGATGAGTTTCAGAGTTTTTCCCAAAAGTTAGTCCTTGAATTTTTAACGAATTTATTATATTACTTTACGAAAACACTCTTAGTTATTAACTCAAAATAATATTATCAGGTAAATCATTAAATACATTTATACTAAGATGAATAAAGTATATTTGACCACAAGTTACTTCTATTGTTGGAACTATTAAATTAATATCTTCTTTTCTTTTAATAATCTTATGAACGTATTTTTCTTTGGAAACAAAATGTAATTATTTTATATTTTACAAATCATCTTTGATATTAATTTGGTTTTACGCGTCTGTCTTTTGTATATCAAAATGATAATTTCCATTGTTCTCGGTAAAGAACAATGCATTGGTAAAATAAAAAATACATTCGATAGAAATTCAAGGAATACCTTTTTATTAAAGATTATTTAAAAAAAACTAACTAATTGAAATGTGAAAATTTTGCACCATTGTCTGCCTAGTTGTAGCATTAGCGACCGATAGAATTTTTTACTACTGTCAGACAAACACTTGACATTGTACTTCATTAAATATTTTTTGATTTTTGGAGTTATTTCATTAAAAAATATATGTTTTATCTTTTGTTTGACAAAAGAAGTGGGTTATGAGTAGTAACTTTATCATTGAGATACCTCTGGACTGTTTTATGTAGGGATACTTAAAGCACAAAGTATACCTTACTAGGCCAGATAATTTAGAACACTTAAAAGCAAGAAGTCCTTACAAAATACAACGTATACCAGCGGAAGTTATTGACCTACTTAATATTATATTTACAACTCATCAAGAATAGAAACCTATTTCAAAATGGACCGCCTGCGATAACGGACCGCCCACAGGGTGCGCAGTAAATAAACTGGTCTTTGTTCAGTCACATTGAGACCTTTGCAGAGTGAATATCGATGAATATATATTGAATGTGAATGTACACGGGCTATCTGGCCACGCATAAAGTCCATCATATTCCCTTCGAATGCTGCTTCACTCTTTCTTCTACGCATACATAGACAATCTCATACTTTTTTCTTATTCTTGACGAGCAGTACTAATTATAACTACTGAGGTTATGAGGTTATGTTCAAAAAGAAATTATCAATTGTCTTGGCTACTCTCAGGCAGCTAACAGTGCACGATTTGAACATTTAATTCAGTTGATTTTTTAAATAACCATTGCCATTAAACTTATTTTGAAATTGCAAAATCGTTTGCTTCATTTTCTTTTATCTAACTTATTTATACTCTCGGTAATATAGTTATTGTTATTAGTGTGGCGTTTTCGCTACGATAATGATAATGATAACAACAATAACAATATTGTTGTTACCGTCACACGTTTCACATTCTGTAACAAAAATATGGGTTACTATTAAAAAATATCGATGACGTCATATCTCCTACACGAATCACCCTATATATATTAATTATATAAAAAATGCAATAACTAAAAATAAAAAGATAATAAGGGCTAGATCCACCTAGTGACATGAAAAAATAGTCGACTTTCGGGATGAATTTTCTTGGGAACTATTAATGATAAATATTTTTTTTAATTGAAGATAAATTTATTGTAAACATGGTAAAGTGAACACAGTTAAGAATCTTTAAAGCCGAAGAAGGCATGCCCGCCAGATGTGGAGCGTCTATTTCGCAACCCGGCTTGCGGTGACCCTTCTCCTACTAAAACTGGTCATCTGAAATCAAAGATAGTAATCTATCATCAAGTTAAGTGCATCCGAAACATATTGATTATCGCCGTTTCCGAGAATTGTTCTTAAAAAAAACAACGGCACATGAAACTGAAGTACGAAAACTCGGTAAAAGAAACTCAGTTATTATCGTAATTTGTTTAATCAATTTTGGTTTCTTTTGAAGAGTATGATCACTATTCTGTTAACAACGGCTTAAAGCATCACTATGCCAAATTTCAAAATCGGTTCTCGATATATGATGGGCACCGTTTCGGATTCAAAACACGTTGCCCTTTTTTGTAGAGTAATGAATTCTCCTGCTTTTTTTATCTTTCTTAGCGCGAGAAATTTTATGTGTGTACATTATTACAATATAGTAGGAAAAAAATGCATGAAACAA
Source organism: Rosalia funebris (assembly GCA_037954035.1). NCBI lineage: Eukaryota > Metazoa > Arthropoda > Insecta > Coleoptera > Cerambycidae > Rosalia > Rosalia funebris. The sequence continues at coordinate 9,775,223 of JAZFAV010000006.1, read as the reverse complement.
TGGTTCCTCAAGTTTGTCGCTGATTATTAGTTAAGTTGATCATTGTCCCACACCCGACGATGGCGCTCATTGAGTGGCGCACGTAGCAGCATTAGCCGCCCTCTATCCCGTGACTGAAAGCTTTATATCTCTGTAAATTTTAAAAATATCGACTTGAAACTTTAATATATATTCTTAAGCCTTCATACTATAATAATATACAAAGAAAAATTATCGAAAATTTTTAAAACTTTAGGTGGATGTAACCCCTTAACGAATGTATTCATTACCTGAAATCACTGTATTTTCTTCGTTATGTCTTTTTAGAAAGATACAGGTGTGCAATTTGTGATGTTTTCTTTCAGTCACTCTGTTCTATCACTGTTGATATTAATTTATCCCTTTAAATATAAATATCTATTAACTCGAAGACCGCTATACTTTTTTATACCATTTATCTATTCATAACATATCTTCGCATCATATATAACCTGGCTCATTTGTCCTATACAGGATCGCGCATTTTTTTGATTCCAAGAATTTCCATTACCATTTTCGTCTTAATATTTGGTCGTGCGGCCCTCCGAGAATATCCAAATAAAATTCGAGACGTCTCTAAACGTCGGAGAATCTAATTCCGCCGTCTCTAATGAATTTCCTGGGGTGCTTGCGGATTTCAAAGTCTCTTTGTAAAATCGCTAGAGATTCATAGGCATCCCAACAAGTGAAAATCTCTCATTCGGAAGGGGCCATAACGGGATGCTATATGAATAAACATACCAGCGGTAAAGGAAGAACAAACGTTCCACGCAAAGCGATGCAAAAGAATGTACACAAAGTGTGGATGAAAGGGTCTGCATGTTATCGGTTTAATAATTCAAGTTAAATGGTTTTAGACAAGTAAAACTGAACCACCTGTGTGATAACTAAGAGTTTTAGGAGCCATACAATTAGATCCTTAAGATTGTTAATTAAAATATAAAACACTGATATTAGTATCGTGAATGTTGATATAAATTGAATCTGTTATTTCCAAAGGCCACGTCTCTTTGCTTATTCGCTATATGAACGTCATCAGCGGCGCGTAGAGTTCACAACTTTGTAGGTCGTCATATGTCAAATATTCTAATTAAATTGGTAATATTAAAATTGCACTTAAAATCGCATTAAATTTAATTGCACTGCATCAATTTTTGTGGACAAAGACCTTAGAACGTCTCATAACACATGCAATATTATGTAGTGAAATTTTACTTTGAACATTATTTACATGCGCTGTATTTGGAAAATACTGCTGCCGGTAGCAATAATGTGACACATGAAAAACGAAATTTCGCTGGATAAGATGTACACAATTTAATGTAGGTCTTGTGTAATACCAAATAAATAATAATAAATATAAATAAATAAGAAGAAATGTTTATAAATAATTATAAAAATTAATGTTGAATATTCAGAATAAATGCTTATTTTTTATTATTTCTTTAATTATTGGTGGTTGTAAATTTATCAATGCACAACAAACATGTACAATGGAATCAACGTGGTTAAATAAATAAGTCGAAATTTTATTTAATATGAATAAATTCTTAGTCTTTGCATATTTTCTCGACATGAATTCTGATACGGGCAATATTGTAAGTTTTTTGAGCTTCCACTTAGATATAAAAGACATAACTATCCTCACTTGCTTCCAGCTTCATCTAGAATCCATCTTAGTTCTGGAAACCTTTCATCCGTCAAAATAGTGTCATCTTTTGAATAATTTATTAGTCCAGATTCTAGAGTCAGTTGTGAATCACATTTCTTTCCACCTACCACTTTAGACTTAAATGATATAAAACCTCCAGGAGTACCAATAAGCAACTTCTTATTAAACCCCTTTTTGTCCATTTCTATCCATTCCTTGCACTGTTATAGTTTCCAAGCTATCATAGAAAACCGATAAAATTTGCATTTATCATTCCGGTATTAGTGCAATTTACAACACAAGAACTATAACGGATCATTTTCAGATTCGTTTACGAATTAACTTTTGTAAACAAATATAGCCTGATAGCCTGACGGCCTACTTTAACGCAATTTATTTCCACTGCAAGCGCTGCCATCGACTTTTTTACCCTCACCCTATACTTTGCATATAGCGAATACGAAAATGTGTTAAGCTCATCATTTTGATTCCTAATATGCTTTAAATTTTGTTACATGTGAAGGCGCTACATCTTCACTGGTTGTTAATATAATCTAAGCAGGTGTGGTTTTCAGTTTACTTCGAAAAAGTGACTTCTCCGGAGATGTGGCGTTCTCCAATTAGGCGCATACGCAGAACAACAGTCCCCACCATTTTACCACTAATGTCACTTTCTCTATGACTAGTGCGGTATACTGTGATCTTGATTGTGATTACTTTTTGTTGTGAATTGTTAATACCAACATGAATAGTTCTGGTAGTAAAAGTACTATCATTATTGAAAATAATCAACAAGGGAAAAGAAAGAAGGGCATTATTAACCGTTCCAAGTATAAAATTGAATTAATCAAGAAAGTTAAAGTAAAAGATGAGGTTCATATTAATCATATGGGAAAGTAGGCTATGGCTCGAAAGACTGGAATCGACGGCAGTTGTCGCAAGAAATTTTGTGAATATTATAAAAAATTGGCCAGACCCACTTTGTTGACATTATCTTTACATAATTTTGATGATAAAACTCCCAAGACTTCTACTTACACAGTATGATAGTAGTAACACCTATTAAAGGAGTAAAAAGTCCTGAGAATGCCAATAAACATATTGAGAGTACCACATATTTCTTTGTTTCATGTTAATTTGAAAGGAGTACGTAAACAAGTATATAAGAAAGCCTTCTTGAGTTTATATAACTTTCGTGAAAAGCATATTAGACGATTATATTAACTACCTACTACCGGAGCCATTCCAATAGATGTAATTCACAAAAGTAGGTCTAAGAAATTCTATAAAAAAACTATAACATAACATCAATAAGCTCTCTTTAGAAACAATTATCGTGCATACCTGTACCTCTATCTCTTCTATTATTGACAATTATGAGTTTTTCAGTGCAGTATACATAACTTAAAGCAGGAGAATCAAAATTTTTCTTTTATCGAGAGGGCGGGGCTCCCTAAGGACCCAACGAAGTATACAACTGCTTGAAACACTATTTTGAGAATTAAGTCTCTTAAAACTGTAAGAGCTTCACATATTTTCGCATAGATGGATACGCGGGCCAAAATAAGAATCATATGGTAATTTGTTTTCTTTTAGCCTTCGCCTCCTCGAACAAATTCAGAATAATTTTCTGTTACTTTCTAATAAAAGGTCACTCATTTCTCCCTTACGATAGAGACTTTGGGGTAGAAGAATGGCTTATTCGCAAGAAGAGCCGAATTTTTATTCCTGAGGAATTTTATAAGCTAATAGAAAAATCCTTAAGAAAGTATATCTTCTTAGTAAAGAGGGCACATAATTAGGAAATTGTGGACTTTAAGAAATGGTGGCCTAAGTATTACAAGAAAGCTATGAAAATAAATGAATAAAGCTACAACAATGAAATACCTAGTTTTCTAATTTCTCAATATGAGTTCGAATATATTTTCAGAAAGCCTAGACTTAAAGTATGCCCGTTTATCGATGGGCTTATTTGCTATCAATTTCCCTTAGGAGAACCAGCTAGAGTCTGTCCTAATCTACCAGCAAGGTCTGCTTACACTAATAAAATCTCTATGATTTACAAAAAAATGGGGAATCTAAAGAAACTGGTATGTACCAGAAGACAAAATATTTTTTTATGATGAACTGCTTTTATTATCTACAACTAATAATAATGAGGAACCAGAAGAAAATTATTAATTAATATGTACCATTAGTTTTTTTACTTTTAAACTGGTTTTTTCAACGAATAATTTTTTTCATTTGCAATGCTGTTTTTGTTTGTTTTTTTGTTGGTCCAAGTCCAAAACTCCAAAATCAATTTTTTTATAGCGCATCCGATCTTTTCCGTTTTTTTTTTTGTTATTAAAATGCTAATATGTATCATAAGTTAAGATTTAGTTCCGAAAAGAAATTGATATTCTGATTAATACCAAAATTGAACATTTTTTGTTCGCCTGTAAAATGTACTTTTCTGAAGTTGTAGCCTTTTCGAAATAACCGATTCAACAAAATCAGGACTTTCCACTACATTAACTCTGTCTTTTCCAAATATCAGAAGCTATGTTTATGTTCATTTGCGATACTAATAATTGTTTTGAGTTCGTTGTTAATAGAACTAGCAGGAACGGTAATAAATGCTCTGCGTAATAATAATAATAATAGTAAACACGAAACTTCTGCCGCAACAAACATACCTCCGAACTTAAACAATTTAACACCAACATTAAGCCAAATTATCGGTAATATAATCTCACCTTTTATTGAACAAATCAAACAATTCTTTTTATCATTATTTTCCTCATTATTTAGCAATGGCAAATAGAAATCGTATTTTACAAAATTTAACAATCGCCAACTGGAATGCGAATGGTCTAAAAAACAAGAGAGCTACATTTATAGCTTTTCTTGCATCACACAATATAGATATAGCATGTGTCACTGAAACTCACTTTATCATCAATGAAAAATTCACTATACCAGGCTATCAAGTTTACCGGCGAGGAAACGCACAAATAGCATCCGGAGGAGTAGCAATTATAATTAAAAAAAGCTTAACACATTACGAGAAATACTTACCAGAACTACAACAAATTGAGGCCACATCTATTGAACTAAAACTTTCTAGTAATAATACAATTACCGTAGCTTCTGCTTACTTACAACCAAATAGACGCCTATGCGATAGGGACATCATTACTCTATTCGACAATAATCAAGGTACATTGGTCCTTGGTGATCTCAACTGTAAAAATACTGCTTGGAATTGTCGCCTAAACAACCCAAATGGAATAAGACTTCATAATATAACAACGAACCATGGAATTCAGGTAACTGCTCCCAATGAACCAACGTACTACCCATATCGCCAAGACCATCAACCAGATGTTCTGGATATTCTGCTTCAAAAAAACTTTCCGAGGCCAGTATACACAAATATCTACGTTGAACTAGACTCTGATCATCTTCCAACCATTTCAACATTTATAGAATCACCTGTGCTTAACACGCCCACACCACGATTAATCATAAACATAAACTCAGAGGAATGTGGCAGAGAACAAGATTTCAGAGGTATAAAATTGAACTTAACGCTCTTACGCATCAAGTACAGTGGGATCTGGATAATCATAGATTTAATTCTTTACCAAAAAAATCTGGCAGATATAGAACTAGGAGAGTCTTCAATATGGATAGCTACAAGAAGACTATTAAAACAGCCAACGATTGCACCACTGCAAATCAACAACGAAAGGATATGTAGTGATAAAGAAAAGTGCCGCGCGTTTGCCTCACACCTAGAAAATACATTTAACTTGAATGATAACGACAACGAATTTACAAAAACAACCATAGAATTTGTAAATAACGCTCTACCAATACATCCAAATCAAAACAACATAGTATTTACAAACCCCCAGGAAATACAAAAGTTTATAAAACTCCTTCCTCTGAAAAAACCTCCCGGACATGACCTTATACCCAATATTGTTCTCAAAAAATTCACGACTAAATCACTCGCCATTCTCTCTTCCTTATTCAACCGATGTCTGATGATAGGATACTTTCCCAACAAATGGAAACACGCAGAGATAATACTTTTTAACAAACCGGGTAAAGACAAAACTAAACCAGAAAACTATAGATCAATTAGCTTGTTGACAACGTTATCCAAACTCTTTGAGAGGATAATACATTCTAGAATAAATGACTTTCTACAAGAAAACAATGTATTGCCGGACTGCCAATTTGGATTTAGACCCAATCATTCAACCACACAACAAATTTTACACATCTATAAAATTATCGCCTCAGGATTCGAGAATGAAAATCACACAACAGTAGCATTCTTAGACGTAGCGCAAGCATTTGACAAAGTATGGCTAAATGGGTTATTTAAGTTAATCACCATAAACACGCCGGCATATCTCACAAACATTATCGCTTCATTTTTGGCAAACAGAACATTTTCTGTCAGAATAAACAACTGTCTGTCAGATAAAAAACCAATTAAAGCAGGAATACCCCAAGCCTCAATTTTGGGTCCTGTATTGTTTAATATATTCGTTCATGATATACCACTACCACCGACCTCCACAATAGCAATGTACGCAGATGACACTGCAATAATAACTCAAGATCAAGACATACATATATCTGCAAATAAACTTCAAATTGCACTTAATATATTACAAGACTGGTTCACAAAATGGCAAAAATATTTACGCTAAGAAGACCACAAAACCCCAACAATATTGTTATCAACAATGAAAAAATGACGTGGAACCATTCAGATAGTGCAATTAGATATCTGGGCGTATACTTGGACAGACGCCTAACATGGAGTTATCATATTAACAAAAAATTAAATGAAGGTTATGCTCGATTGGGTATGCTTTATCCCGTCATCAACAAAAAATCCAAATTAAGAATTAAGTGTGCCACGCTAGTATACAAATCAATTCTAAGACCTCTTGTAACGTACGGCTGTGTAATATGGGGAACTGCCAGCAAAATCAACATCAAAAAGGTGCAAATATTTCAAAACAAGGTGCTACGGATTGCAGTGAATGCTCAGTGGTTTATAAGAAATAATCAAATTCACCGGGAACTTGACGTACCATACATTGAGGACTTTATAAAATTATGTGCAAAAAACTTTTTTTAAATATAAACGATTGTACCAGTGCCAGAAATTTAAACCTAAGTGAAAAGATACATAATAATAGACTAAAAAAACGGTTACCATAAGACGTTTTACTTTCCAGTAGTGATTCTGAATAATGTTTACGAATTATTTCTTAAATAATTTACGAAGTTAAACCAATGTTTGTTTCCGTCCTTATGTAAATGTTATGTACGATAATACACACTACCATGTATAACATTAATTTGTTGAGCTGGTATTTTTAAATAAAAAAAAAGGAACGGTAATATTAGCCTGGCTAAATGTGAAGTACAATTTTGTGTTGTCCTCGTATTGATGAAGTTTACGATAATTTAAAAATGAATAAAAATCCGCTATATAAATAGAGAACAATATCGGACCAATAATACTACCTTGTGGTACAACTTGTATGATTAAACGATATGAAGATAAATAATTTCCGAGACTAACTCTTTGTTGGCAATTTGTATATGGCAATTTTAAATAATTTTTGAAAAACGAATTTGCTTTGCCGGTAATACCAAAGTACTTTAGGTTATTTTACAAAATTAAATCGTGGTCGAAGGTATCATAGGCTTTGCTAAAATCTAACAGTATTAAGCACATATTCTAATTGATATCATTTGCTTTAAATATGTCATCAAAACTTGTAATAATGCAGTGGTAATACTATGTAATGCCTTAGAACCAGATTGAATAGGAGGTAGTTACGTTTATGCTTAAATAATTATTCAGTTGTTCTCGGATGGTGGTTTTCAAAACCTTAGACAACGTTGGTAAGATACTTATGGGGCGATAGTCAGAAAGAACGTCTGGATTATTATTTTTGGAACAAGTATCACACGAGAATATTTTCAATCTGTAAGATCCTGTAGTTAAACATGTATTTATGATAAATGTAAAGTGCCCGCTTAAATAGGGAAATACATATAACAACATCTTCTGATTAATATTATCAGTGCTTTTGGTATGAGTATTAATTTTATAAACAATATTTTCTACATGACATGAACTTAGTAACCGTAATAAAATCAAAAGTGTTGTTTAACCCTGGAAATGTCTCACGATATTTATCAAGAAGTAAATTATTATAAGTATTGTTGGGTTGTTGAGGTAAATTATCGATTATAAAATCATTAAACAAGTAGGGGTTTATGCTAGTAGCATTATTATGTTTAGTTTCAGTAATATTTAAATATTTTAATGTTTTCAAAAACTTTTGGGATCGCTTCCGAATTCTGTTTATAGTTTCCTAAAAACGTCTATAGGGCCACACATTGTGAAGTGCGCTGTATTTTCTACATATATGCAACATATGCTGTATATGCAACAAATAAGAAACTTGTCAGTACAATTAGTTTTGTATAAATGTGATATCTTAAGCACTTTTTGCAAAATTTAATATTTATTAATCGCAAAACTTGCGTATTAAAAAAGCTCTAACTTTAACTCATGTCGCAATAAAAACAAAGTCGTCAGTTGTGCATAATACTGGAAGCGCATAAGAATTGAAAATTGGAAAACTCTTGCAATATTTCAGCAACTTTCAGAATATATTACGTTTACAAACTTTCAATATTTCAAGAAGAATGCTAGTAAGGATTTCGGTAATAAGGAAAATTTACGATTGATTTACCCACTGAGAGACACGTGCACGGTCCAATAATTTAGGAACCACTCACATCTAGGACGAAGTTCCTACTGGGAGTATATCTCAGATTTACACCATCCAGTTATACATACATCGTCAAAAGTCTTGGATCCCCCGTATATTATAGATTTCGACTATGTTTATTTTGCTTTTGTTACTGGGCAACAATGGTGAGTTATTTCAAACAAGATCAAATAAATTGCTAGATAAAATATTGTTGATTAGTTATATATATTTTTTTAAATATTCATCAGTCTTATTGCATATTTGGCAAAGCGACTTTGATACTTTTCTTTCATTATAATGCCAGGACGTGAGGTTTCTACATTTAATAGGGCAAGAATTATGGTTTTGCATGATGCTGAACATTCCAATCATCAGATACACGAGAAGTTAGTCGTTCCTAGATCCTCTGTTGTGCGAATAGTGCATAGGTATCAAGAATTAGGAATAGTAGAAAGAAGACCACGTAGTGGTCAGCCTCGAGTGTTAAATAAACGGTAGAATCGGTATTTGATTCAATATGCCCGTGGACACCGAAATTCTTCAGCTCCAGCCTTCAGGACTCACTTTCAAGGTACGTTTCGCCTTGGTCCATCGACCTCTACAGTTCGAAGAAGACTACATCGTGCAAATTTACGTGCAAGAAGGCCTTTAAGGATACCCACTCTATTTTCACGTCATCGAGCTACACGTTTGCAGTAGACACGGGAACATGGTGATTGGCTTTTGCAGCAGTGGCGATGGGTCTTATTCATAGATAAAACCAAAATTGGACTGGTAAGTGATGACAATAGGCAAATGGTCTGTAGAGAGCCAAGTTGTCAAGAGAGATCAAATTTTCCCCGTGAGGTAGCTCCCTACAGTGATGGGACGTTAATGTTTTGGGAAGGAATATATGTTCATAAATCAGACTATGACAAGTAAAGTTTATATTAAAAGTGTTATCAGACCCATTATTTATCCCCTACGCGACAAATTAGGTGACAATTTCATATTCATGGACGACATCGCGAGGCCATATCGCGCAAGAACGGTTCAAGATGTATTTGTTCAGGGATATATTACCCTATTAGATTGGCCATCTAATTCCCCAGATATGAATCCCATTGAGAATATGCGGAATTTTGTTTCTAGAGCAATTCGCAAACACATGAACCCACCCCAAAATACGGAAGAGTTAACTGCAGCAGCAATAGAGGAATGGAACAATATTCCTCAAGAAATTATCAATCGTTTGATTGTTTCAATGCACAGGCATGTCAATATGTACTGAGACGCAGAGGAGGGCATACTGACTATTAAGTTGTAGTTTACTTTGTCAAAAAATATATTTTGTTAATTTTTGTCATAATAAACTTATTTAGAAGTTGCTAATTTTTTTCTCATTGTTTTTTAATTGAGTAAATTTTTAAAAGTTATTCCTGTATTACAAAATGATACATATAGGAAAAATATACTTTGAGAAACAAATACAATATTTAAAGAAAATATTTACTAATACAAAACATCGGGAGTCCAGGACTTTTGACGGTGTGTATCTTCAAGTAAAAAAACTACTGCTCGCTACCTCAGTTTAATTAAGCTGTGCCGACAGAACTTCGTATTATACAAACACACACTTACGTGTTTGCCCAGCTCGGCAACTTCGAACTTCCCGTACTGATTGGCCAGACATTGTAGTTTCTCCTCGTAATTCACGAGACTTCTCGGTGACCACCAACTCCGTAGCTCTCCCGGCAAATCTCTATATTCGGCCTCTATGAATATATGAGATATTTCGTGGGCAATTATGGATCCCAGAATGGCGTAGTTCATATACTCCGGTCGATCATTTCGATAATAAATGCCACGAAATATTCCGATGGGAAATCCTGCACAAGACCACGGAATTCATTAAGTGTTTGGCGAGTAATTTCGGTGAAAGTTTACGATATTCGCGCCGAATTCTTCGGGCGGTTCATTGAGACTTCGAAATATAACAGAAAATCAATTTGTGAGATTACAATAAATACAGGGTCCGTCAGAAAGGTATGGTATTTTTCAAAGGAATAACAAGCTTATTTTTGAACGAATTTTAGAATTTAGTATTTTTATACATTAGTCGTGTATTTCCATTGAAGAATACATAACATAGGTCAGCTCCATACTCCTTTCTGGAGTATGGAGGCACTGCACGAGGAATCTTTTCAATTTCGCGCATTATAGTTTCGGGAAGATCTTCAAGAGTTTGCGGTTTGTCTATGTAAACTTTAGCTTTTAAAGTTTAAGTTGTCACAAGATGACAAGTCCGGAGATCGAGGAGGCTATTCCACATCCACACGCAACGAAACGTTCCAGAGAGCACTACAGAACGACCAGTTTCAATGAAAGTGTTGTAAAAAGACACACGATGCGCCACAGACCACGGCTCCATGGCTACTAGGATGGCATCTCGCAACGAGTAGATATCGACCATCCTGAAAACACTATACCTCGTCTCGAAAACACTATACCTCCCTGGCGGATCCTATATAAACACAGTGCGTATGATTTTAATTAATTTTTATTTAAAAAATCGCACGCGCCATGCTAAAAACATATCTGTCTCTTTTTCTATAATTTCGCTCAATTATGTACAAAATATGTTCTATACAAGGTCATTAACTCAACTCTCAAAGTCATTACATTTTCGGTTATACCGCATATGTCCACTAAGTTTCGTACGTCAAATAGAATTCTCTGTATATTATTACATTATTATATTTATCTGCTAATTAAGAATTAATCTAATTAGAGTCCCCTATATATATCTTTAGAAGCCTTCTAGGCGGAGCTAATAAAACTCTAACTTTTTCTCTGACTGATCTTGAGAACAGACTTGGCCCAGTATCGGTGATATTATACTTTTAAGTTGGAGTCTTAATGGGGAAAGTCTGAAACTGGATGTGCTTGTCCTCGTTTCTATGTGTAACTTTGTTTTTTGTAGTTTGAGCTTTAGGTGAAAGAAATCGAATTTTTTCGATTTTTTTCGAAGACGTACATATATTCGGATACATATACAGCGTTTTCGTAAAGTAATGAATAAATTCGTTAAAGATTTAAGTTTTGGAAAAAAAAATTATATACAATACATATACATTTTCTATACGTTACGTTTTCTTCTATGCGTTAGTGGGTATAGGTTGCATAAAGAAAAACGGTTGTTGCAATTTCAAGATACTAAATTTAATGGAAATGATTTTTAAAAAATCGACCAAATTAGATGTTCAAATTGTGCACCGTTGGTTACCCGACAGTTGCTAAGACAGTTTAAAAAATTTAAATTATTTTTGAACGTTTTCAATAACTTTAGAAGGTGTATTCTTGCTTTTAAATCTCTTTCATTTCCCTAAAGGTCAGCTTCCTCTACATCTTGATATAGAATTATTAGTGCAGGAGTAAGGTCGTCTCGAAAAAATCTAAATATCTTACACCAATTATGTCCAAATCAAAGAAATAGGTACTCAGAATTCTCCCGTAGACTGTCGCACCATCCAACCATTTTGTGATTTTGAGTGTGATACTCCATCATTAATAGGAGATTCTGGGTACGATTTCAAGATTTTATGTAACAGCAATAAAAAAACATTATTGATTGCTGAGGCCATAAGCGGCAATCGACGGTGCACAATTTAAACATTAAGTTTGGTTGATTTTTTAACTAGTCTTTGCCATTAAATTTTATATTTTGAAACTGGAATATCGTTATTCGTCAATTTTTTTTCTAACCTATACTCACGCTAGTGTAATTATTACCAGAGTTTATGTAAATAATCTCTTTCACATCCCGTAATAAAACTGGGGGTTGCTAGTAAAAAAACAAATATCAATGACGTCTTTCTTCCTATATGAATCACTTTGTATATATTAATTATATTGCAAAATGCACACACAAACATAATTGTACGGTTCCGAAGGTTTGTCTCAAAAATTATTCCTTGAATTTTTAACGAATTCATTACTTTACTAAGTCACTATGTAAAAATCTACAACTATTAAGTGCAATTCTTAAATCTAATATACTTATACTATCCTAATAAAAACTGTTACCCCATAAAATATTTGATTCTGCATTAATCCATGTAGAAGGTATTCGCTCATAGTATATTTTGATATACAGAGATATTACATTTTCATATGCATTCTTACACAATAATACCAAAATGATATACTACATATATATGGAAGACTTGGACTACTACCTATACCATTAACACTATCAAGCTTACATATATTAAATCAATCAATATAAAATCTGCATCACAGTATATTAAATTTAAAGAAACGTTATAACCACCAACCAAAATAAACAAAGAAATAATTCGTTGAAAAATAATAGTAGTCACTTTTTTCGAATATTTTGGAAAAATTGTGCACATAAATTTTTAGATTAATCTTTATATAAATTGTTCCATTTTTTTTATTATTTTCGTTTTCGTTTCATTTTAATCTGTTAAACAGTAATTATACCTTTACAATAAATACGCTTTTCGTTAATAACAAAATCGAAAAAGTGTATTGATGAACCATTTTTTTCTTTATTAATCGTTTTCTTCATCGGTCTGTTATTTAACTGATAATAGTTAATGGCATAATAATTCAGCCTAATAAAGACTATTAAAAATGGGTATATGAATATATGTATGTAGCCAAATGGTAGATACTTTAATAGATATGGTAGATATATTAATAAATGATAATAAGACCATCAGTCAACAAGATATTTCTTTTCATTTTATTCTATTAAATTGAATTATTCATTTATGTCTATTCATTTTACGCATTGTAGTAATCATTCAAATACCCAGTGTAGTACAGCATATTTTTTGTACAACAAGTGAATCCGTGGCAAATAAATTGGATTTTTGTATATCTTTATAGAATATCACATTTTCCACATGTGGCTGCAATTATTGATATTAATAATAACAAATAAATGCAAATATCTTATAAACTAGGAAAATGTATAAAGGGAAACCTAATGAAAGTAGATATTAAATTAGCAGTGGAATATAGAAACGATCAATATTTCAAGATGATTCATTTAAAATGATGATGTTTGTCTTGGAATTCCATATACAGGGTATTATAATTAAAATAAAAATCTTACTGGACCTTCTTGTAAACCTAGATGTGAACAAGAGTATGTCTATAGAGATGGCGACGTTTATTTAAGTGTTTCCTGAAAATTAAATTTTTCTAAATTACCTTGCAGATAATATTTAAACAAATATTAAAACCATTTAGTGACTTTGGAATTTTTAACTTTAGAATTGTTAAAATTTATACCAATTAGTTGCCCAAAATGCATAATATTTATCATAAATGTTGCGTGAATTTATATATAACTATTGGTCTTAACCCAATATTTTTTAAGTTTCGTATAAGTTTGGATTTTACTTAGGGCCAGCCCAACTATTTGACGTATGATTAAATCGTTTAATGTCTTACAGATCTAAAGAAACATCATAACAATTAAAAATGTACACTTACGTAATATATTGTCTTTTGGAGAATAATAAATATTTACGCCTGTTACAAAAGTATAATTCTTCAACCAGTTTTCTTTAAAGGCCTTCCTGAGTTTGCTGAATTTTATGTTGATATTGATGAAATCCAAATTCAGAACCGACTCTAGAAGTTTATCCTCATATACTTTCACCTGGAAATGAAAACAAAATATTTAAAAATATGTGATTAGACATTGTATCAAGAATAATTAATTATAATTACGAAAACACCTATTATGGCGAGCAGCAACAGAATAGAACTCAGATTATTATTATTACCGAACAATAGTTTAAAGAAACTACATCATGGTACAAAAATTAATATTAATTAATATTCGAATAAACAGAAAATGGGGAAAAGAAATGTACAAATAAAGAAACTTACCAACACATGTCTCAGTCGGTCTCAGTTTTTGACTCGCATCGAGACCGATACCGATAATGAAAATTTATCAATACAATTTCTACAATAAAACTTCGACGCCTATCACTTAACAGTAGTTTACGCAGTGAAAATGTCTTTTCAACGTCTGGTGTTATCAACAGACAGTACGAGAAATTAAGTATATATAAAGTAGATAATTGAATTGTCCAAAAAGTCGTTTCGTTTTTCTAAATTAACCACTTACGTCATGGCCTGTGATGTTATGCGCACGGCCTTAACTCACACAGCATGAAGCTTTAAAGCCTTCCTTCCTATCTAACCCTGATATTTAACTGTTGTAACTGCCGTTATACTCGTGAACTTGTTTTATTATTGTCGTGTGAGCTTAATTGTAAATGAGTGAAACCGAGCATTTTTGGCATGTGATGCTTTTTTATTTTAAAGAAAGCAAAACAGCCGCTGAAACTAAAACAGTCGCAAATTGTATTCTGTGTACGCCAAAAATATTATTGAAGAGTAAACGTGTCAAAAGTCGTTTAGGAGATTTCTATCTAGCGATTTTTCCCTTGCGGAAGCCCTAGGGTCTGACCGACCTAAAGATGTTGTTTCCAAACGTTTACAAGCCTTAATTGAGGCAAATCCTCGCAAACCATACGTGAGCTTGCAGAAAAAATCGGGACGTCAAAATCTAGTGCACAGTATCACCTGAAACAACTTGGGTTTGTCGGCAAACTCGATGTTTAGGTTACTCACGGAACTCTGCGACTCCAATTTAATGGATTACATCAACATCTGCGATATGTTAAGGATTCGTCAATGAAGTGATCCCTTTTTAAGAAATATGGTTACTGGGGATGAAAAGTGGATAATTTACGACAACGTTACTTGAGAAAGGTAATGGGGAAAGTCCAGTGAACCTTCTCAATCCACAGCAAAGGCAGGGGCTTCACTCCGGGAACATTTTGTTGTCCGTCTGGTGGAATTTCAAAGAAGTCATTTATTTTGAGCTACTCTCAAGGAACTAAATAATAAATTCGGACGTTTACTGCGAACAACTACAAACATTGAGCCGAACCATGCAGGAACAACGCCCAGGACTTGTAGATCGTAAGAAGGTCGTCCTACATCACGACAACGCTCGACCTCACAATTCTCTGCAGACCCAGAGGAAGTTGTTGGAGTTAGAGTAAGATGTTTTACACCATCCACCGTATTCGCCAGACCTCGCGCCCTCGGATATTCACCTATTCCATTCCATGGATAGCAGTTTACGAAACTTAACATTTACCAATGACGTGGAAGCAGAAATCATTTAAAAACGTTTTTCGCTAGCAAACCGCATAATTATTGAAAATGGAGGGACGTACATTATTAATTAAAATAATTTGTAATAACTATAATGTTAATAATAAATACTTATGAAACAGCCGAACAAATTTAATAAGTCTTGATGTGTACTCTTTAAAAATAAATACATGAACACACATTATAAAATAGATGATTTCGTCTAATACACATATGCGCAAACAACTCCCAGTCAATATCAATCAAGGTTTGCAGTAATTTTTAACTGAATTTTTTGTCTAGTGGCATGTTAATTTTCATGTTACCGCACATATAATAACACTTAACTCAAACACACAACGTAATCCGCAAGGCTCGTAACCGTGAAAACAGCGCTGAGATGAAAACAAACTCATGGCAGACCTCTGTGTAACATACGGTGGCAGTGTCGTTGTCATAGAAATATACACGAGCAGCGTATTTATTGCTACTACGTCTCTACTCGACTTGCTGGAATAGACGCCTTAATAACTACATAGGTATATAAAATAATACTAGAAGAAAATTTTAACAAAGGTAAATAATGCAAATACATTTGATTAATTTAGTACTAATTGATTTAGAAAATAATAACGTGAAAATCAATATGAATAATGTAAAATAGTATCCAGACTTTCTTCACTTTCCACGAGTGGGTAGTTAATTTCTTCTCTAAATTTTTGTTAACCACTTAAATTCCCCACATTAACCACAGGTATTACTTTGTTAATTCTTACGTATGTTATTTATTGCAACTGTAAGTGATCGCTCACTTTTATAGAACAGTTGTGCAGGAACTGTTCATTCGTTAATCGGTGAATGTTGACTGCGTATGGTTTGTAGATGACAGCCGTTAAGTATTAACGCCCTATCTTTAACAGAACACAAATGGTGCGAAATGAAGCTCGTATAGTTCCAACTGAGACCCTGTACACAAATAGTATGACAAAATAATATGAATAAAAAAATAAACGAGATCAATTTGTAAAAAAATTATTGAGCCAAAACACTTATTAAAAAGGTCTCATTTGGTCTTCTCATTATTGAAAAGTTTGATATGTACGGCAACTTACAGTAAATTAAAACAGTTAAAGGTGGGTTATACGAGGGTGGATCAAATATAAGCGAGCCTTTGTTCATCAAACATTTATTTTGAAAAGTTTCACAAAAACACAAATTTCTCTATTTTTCTACATAACCCCCTTGTTTTTCTATATACTTTTCCCAACGGATTGGTAGTTTTTTCATCCCGTTTTCATAAAAAGAAGCAGGGGCGCTGTCTAGCCAGGTGCGCACAAACGCTTCCACCTGTTCATCGGTCTGAAATCGCTCGCCTCGTAGTGACTCTTTGAGAGGCCCAAACATGTGGAAATCACAAGGGGACAAATCTGGGCTATGTGGAGGGTGTTCCAGCTGAGTTCAGGGGAATTCACCGATTTTGGCCTGCGTTAAAGCTGCGGTATGAAGCCTAGCGTTATCGTGCAAGAGTAACACGTCACGAATGGGGTGCGTCCTCCTTTTTCGGCGATAAGCAAGTTTTACCTGATTGAGGAGGTTACAGTAGTAGGCTGCGTTAATGATTTTTCGCACATGCAAAAAATCTACCGACAGCACCCCTCTCCAGTCCCAGAAAACCGTGGCTAAAACTTTACCTGCAGACAGACGTGTTTTCGGCTTCACTGGGTTTGATTCATCTTTGCGTCGCCACTCCATGCTTGCTCGTTTTGATGTTGGGGTGTAATGGTGTACCCACGTCTTATTGCAGGTTACAATTTTGCGCAAAAAATCTTCACCTTCCTCTTTAAATCGAGTAAGAAGCGCCTGAGAGATGCGAACTCGAGCAGATTTTTGACCTTCACTCAGCAACTTTGGGACCCAACGGGCTGAAATTTTGCGTAATCCCAAGTCTTCGTTATCCAATAACAAATCCATGAATCGCTATGATTGTGTGGACACTCCCATTAGCTGATGCCCAGTTCAACAGATATCTGAAGCACCGTGGCGTGGCGGTTCCCTTCAATACAGTTTCTAACGCGTGCAATGTTAACCGACGAAATGCTGGTGCGCGGACGACGAGGATGATTTACATTTTCGACACGGTTACGCCCTCCGTTAAATTCTTTGCACCAAACTTTTACACGTAACCACGAAAGCGTTTCATTTCCGAACTGTGCTTGCAATCTGCGCAGAATTTCATTCACGTTTCACGTTTTCGCGTGTAAGAAACCTAATAATAATTCGTTGCGCAACGCTGCTATGTACCTTCTTCTCACTCATTGTGATTGCTACTAATTAAACAACACAGCAATCCGACGCGTCGTCTGCGTGCCACCTGATATCCCCACTTCAAGCTCCTAATGCCCGTATTCACCTTAAACAACTATCCGGCGCGAAATTTAAAAAGGCTCGTTTATATTTGATCCACCCTCGTAGATAGCGCTTCAAAGGGATTCAAAATTAATCGATAACAGTTTATAATTACATATTCCTTGCATGAGATAATTCATGGTTTTTCTTATATCCTTTTAAATTTAGTTACGTAATGGTAGACATGAATTATTTAACTTTTAACTTCTTACATTACATGGTTTTTTTAAAATGTCGTTTACTTATTTGTTTTAAGTGACCATATTTAAGAAAATGTAAAGAAGTTAATAGACAATTACATCGATTGCTTTTTCAACGTGGTTGAATAAGCTTAATTTACATTATTTATTATTATAAGTAATTGCTACGTCAACCAGAAACAAGTGCATAATATACTTTGAAAAAATTTAGATAAATATAAATTATTAATACCGATTATCTTTTATTTAAAACCCAGTAGAATTGTCTAACTTTCAGTACAGTTTTCGCAGTTTTTGTCTTTCTGATAATATGAACTCCTACATTTAATTTCCTTATAATAGCCTCTTAATTATCCTTCATAAAATTGTGAATCCTTATCTTGACTTTGTTAAACCCTATTTAAGTATATTTATTAATTACGGACCTGACAAAAGTATATTTAAATCAATTTTCAGCATTTCTAATAATAATAATACCTAGCCCTACACATTATTTTCTTTTAATATTCTCGTAATTATTTTCCTACGCAAAATTATTAGCAGATTTTACCTTTGATAAATTCTACTTTAGTATATTCATCACTTATTAGCTTTATTAAATTATATTTAAGCCCTGTCTTCTTATGTTATATTGAAGATAGTGAATTTGTGACAATATAAAGTATCCCACAATAAATTGCTAAAACTAATTTAAACTAAAACTTCTAAACGTTTACAGCTAGAGAAAACAAATTGAAATATTTTCAAAAGAGTAATGTTTCTAATAACTGTAACCAAAATATTAAAAGGTGTTAAATACATAGATTTAATTCTCTCAATAAATAACAGGTCTTAATGATAAATCTTCTTGAAGTGTGTATCACTGCAAGTTGCATATAACTCTATCTTTTTATGAAACCACTCCCTTTTCTAATTGCACTGATCAAATCGTCTACGGCTTCTCGATTTTTCCACACAACAGTGATCCTTGGTGTAACCTCAAAGTACAAAATTACGTAGGTTCAGATCAGGCGAGTATAGGAGCTTGGTATTATAATCGTCCACAATCAAATTTAGGATAGCCGAAACCAATTACTCCCTGATAAAATCGTCTATGGCTTCTCAATTTTTCCACACAACAGTGATCCTTGGTGTAACCTCATAGTTCAAAATTACGTAGGTTCAGATCGGGCGAGTATAGGAGCTTGGTATTATAATCGTCCACAATCAAATTTAGGATAGCCGAAACCGATTATTCCCTGATAAAATCGTCTATGGCTTCTCGATTTTTCCACACAACAGTGATCCTTGGTGTAACCTCAAAGTACAAAATTACGTAGGTTCAGATCGGGCGAGTATAGGAGCTTGGTATTATAATCGTCCACAATCAAATTTAGGATAGCCGAAACCGATTGCTCGAGTACCATAAATATCATGAATCGCTTGAAAGATTGATGGGCAGGTGCTTTGTAGGTGCATTTTCAAAAACTGTCTAGCAATGCTATGCAAGAACGGTTTCGATATATTTAGTACTTGATCAGTTTCTCCAATAGGAGCATTCTAATTTTCTTTAAAGTACTCACCAATTATTTGGGAGAAATTCTGTGATTTTCAAACCTATTATGAAACTCTTTATACGCATTTCAGTACATTTTTTCTCTAGAAACAGAACTCTATAAGATACACTTTTTATAACATCGACCTCAGGTCGCTCATTTTGATGCATTTTAATTAAAGCCACAATAATACTGTAATGTGTTCAATAACTAATAGTTAATGGAGGGATCATTTCTAAGAAGATTATGGAGGGGGGATTTATGAGACATCTTGTATATTAGAAGTTCATAGACGGTTCAGAATTATTTTCATATCCCACTAGAAAACACAGTAAGTGTATATACACAATATATCAGGGACAGGGCCAGAACAACCTGGAACCTTAATGAGCTGGGAGAGGAGGAGGTAGCGTACAAGGCTGAAAAGAAAAAGCTGAGGGGTGCTATCAAGGCGGAGAAGAGGAGAAAGTGGAATGAGTTGTGCGCCGACCTAGATAAAAATATCTGGGGTAACGAGTACAAACCTATGATGAAGAGGACGAACAGCCACCAGCAGGAGGTTCCTCTAAAAAAGATGAGAGAGGCGGTGGACGCGCTCTTCCCTGAGAAACCGGTGGAAGAATGGGAGCGCCAACCGGGAGCAATTTTCGATCCGCTTACGGAGGAGGAACTGCTAAAGGCTTGTGTCAAGATCAAAAATGGCAAGGCGCCTGATCCGGACGGTATCTCCCTTGAGATCCTGAAGGCCGTGGTGGAGCAATATCCTGCGGAGGTGCTGCGAATCATGAACAATGTCATGAGGAGCGGTGACTTCCCCGAGGTATGGAAGATGGCCAGGTTTATTCTAATCCTCAAGGAAAACAAGCCAATGGAGGACCCCACATCTTTCAGGCCGATATGTCTGATCGATGTGCTCGGGAAACTCTTGGAACATCTCATCCTAGGGAGAATCCTAGGGGAGCTGGAGAGAAAGGGAGGCATGGCGGAGAACCAGTACGGGTTCAGGGCAGGGCGCCCTGGGCAGCATCTACGGTAGATGCTGTCATGGTCATAAAAACCATTGCGCAGGAGGCGTGGGAGTCCAAGAATCTGTGCGCGTTAATCACTTTGGACGTGAAAAACGCGTTTAATTCAGCTTCATGGGGAACGATCATGGGGAGACTGCGGGAGCTATAAATAGCACCGTTTGTTGTAAACATGATCGCTACCTACCTGTCTTGTAGGGGCTTGATATTGCTGGCCGGGGATGGTAGCGACAGGAGGGGAATCTCATGTGGAGTGCCACAGGGATCGGTTATGGGTCCTACCCTATGGAACATTATGTTCGATGGGGTATTTAGACTCAGAGTGCCCGAAGGAGTGAGGGTCTTGGACTACGCTGATGATGTTGCGGTAGTCGTTACCGGAAGAAGTGGTGTCGACGTGAGGGAAAACGCCAACCTCACTGTCGAGAGGATCGGAAGATGAAATAAGGATAGGGAACTGACTCTGGCTTTGGACAAAACGGAGGCAGTCCTCCTGACAAGGAGGAGAAAGCTTCCGTACATCACGTTTCGAGTAGGGAATACCGAAGTCGTGCAGAAGCGGAGTATTAAGTACCTGGGATTCTGGATTGATAGTTCCCTCTCTTTTAGGGAACATATCAAACAGACGTTAGAAAAGGCTGGCAAAAATGTTTCGGCCCTTAGTCGTTTTCTGCCAAGCATTAAGGGCCCCAGGGCAGCAAAGAGGAGAATCCTCAGCGGGGTGGTGCAGTCGATCTTACTGTATGTCGCCCCGGTGTGGGTAGATATATTGAGAAGGGACAAGTGGAAGAGGGAGCTCACCAAAGTCCAGAGAAGAGCAGCGCTAAGGGTCTGTAGTGCATACAGGACCGTATCGGCAGCGGCAACGCTGGTGATAGCCTGTATACCACCCATTGACCTTCTAGCAAGGAAGAGACGGGAGGTGTACGGAGGAGCTGACAGAGGTGCAGCAAGGTAGAGCCTATGGGAACACTGGTAGGAGAGATGGGAGGCGGAGTCTCGAGGGAGATGGACGAAGGTGCTAATCCCGAACATAAGGCCATGGTGAGAAAGGGCACATGGCGATGTCGGGTATTATTTAGCCCAGGTCCTTGTTGAGCACGGCTGTTTCGCGCACTATCTATTGGATATAGGCAAACGTGAGAGCAGAGAGTGCTGGTCCTGTGGAGAGGTCGACGATGCGGGCCACACAGTGTTTAGCTGCAAAAGGTGGATAGGAGGAAGAAGAGCTGCGGAGCAAGAGATAGGACATGCTATACCTGTAGATAACATGATCCCAATCATGCTCGAGAGCAGGGAAAGATGGACAGTGGTGGAGCAGATGGTAACGGCCATCATGAAGTAAAAAGAGAAGGAGGAAAAGAAAGTGAGGAATGAATAAGTATCTTAATTGATAAGCCAAAGAGAAGTAAAGCGAGAGCGGTTCCTCTTCGGCATTATACTGATAGGATAGCGGGGGGTATTTTAGTCGGTAAGCGTATACGAATCCGACAGTACCTGGCCAAACAATAACAGAACACCAGAGGCCAGGTGTCTTTTGAAGATTTTCCCCTCGAGGAAAAAAAAAGTGTATATACAGTGCTGTGAATAAAAAATATACTCACTGTTAATTTAGACTACATCATGAGTAACACTCAAAACTGAAAATAATTTTGTGGATATATTGAAGCCACATATTATGTAAAAACAGTGCTTTATATTACGAGTTTTTTGGATCTTTTATATTAAGATTTATACAAAAATGTGTCTGTAGTTTGTGAGAAATTATAAACTCACTGGTGTTTTTATATTTTACTTGGACTAATACTTGATCCATTTACCCTTCTGTTTTACATAAGGGTAAATAAGGGTTTTTATATTACATTTAATAAGCGAATGTTCATACTATTTATTAAATTGTTTAAAGTTGCTTGTGGAATTTCGTCCTAGACAACTACAATTCGACGCTTCAATTCGTCAATACCTTCAATTGAAGGCTTTTTTGGATTATATACTGCTCTTGCTATAATCCCTCATATATTTTTATGAGAAGTTAAGATATGGACTTGCTGCAGGATGCTGGCCATGGCATGAGGTCGACCAAGTACTGCTAAAACCAGAGTTTCGTGGACCTTACAGAATGAAGAGATAAATTATCCTGTTGAAATATTGCACCATCATTTTCAGTAAGGGTTAAAAATGATAAGAGATAATCTTGTCATAGGTTTTGATAAGCAGTCGTATTTATTCTACCATTTATAAATGCCAAATGGTTTTCATGCTATTTTTAAAGCTTCCCATATGATAACAGAACCAACTGTTTGAGGTCTTCTTGACACAGTTTTTCGCTCCTTTAGTAAATCGTACCAATAGTAGCTAAACTCCTTTAGTCCATCCAAATTAAATTTCTTCCGTCGTTAAAGATTATATGGCCCCAAAAATTTTTCTTTTAAACAACAAATTCCTCTGCAAATTTTAATCTGGCCTCTATGTGACGCTGTTTAAGTGCAGGTTTCTTTAAACATTTTTCGTATTTAAAATGTTCTGATTTCACCTCCCACTTTCTTATTAGACTGGGATCATAGTTTAAATTAAGATGATAGACAACTTGAGAAGACGAGGCTCCCGTAGTTAACAGTTCCCCCAGAATAGCACACTTCATCGTAAGCCAAATGTGCTATTCTAGAGGAATAGTTTTTTAAATCGTTCGTTGTTTTTCTAAATCATTCAATTTTTGTACCACGCGGCGCAATAAAAAGAAATAAAACAAGCGTTTCATGTCGCTAATACCTTAAAAAGACTTACAAATAACTCTCAGCCTCTGTACAAGTCATTACTCCAAATTTGTATTGGTATGCATTCTGCCTCACTATTTAGATCAAACTTAGTTCATATTTATTCACACATACGCGACACGACTTACTATCAAATGCGCAGCAGCAACTCGTAAGCACGTTATAGTTCGAGAGCAATATCGCTATTTGATATAGCCTGTTCTATTAGATAATATATGAGTCTGTTAAATATTTTTTCTTGCAGAACGTATAACAAATGCCATATATTAAGCTTCAGTTAAATATAAGCTTGAGTCTACACTTATTCACGGCATTGTAAAGGGTGGTCCAACCATAATGCACGATATTAATTGTGAGTCACACCTTAACGTCAAGTTTTTTGCCCAACTTAATTTGACATTTCATTGTTTGAGTATTTGACAAATTCAACCATAGAGAGATACACAATTGCGCAGCATGTTAAGATTGTTGAAACCTTCTACGAAAATGGGCGTTCAAATCAAAATGCATTTCGTGCACTTCGTGACTCTTTTGGTCAGCATAATCGACCAAATGTGTCCACAATCGGAAGAATTGTGCGCAAATTTCAGCAAACCGGGTCTGTAGGAAATGTGAAAACACCTGTGCATGCTCGCCCAGTTCGTTCTGCGGAAAACATTGCTGTTGTTCGCGATAGTGTAGCAGAAGAGCTGTCAACCTCGACTCGTCGTCGTGCCCAACAATTGAACATCTCACGAACATCACTGATGCGAATATTGAATAAAGATTTGAATTTACACGCTTACAAGATTCAATTGACTCAAAAGCTGAAGCCTACTGACCATTTCAAACGTCATCAATACGCCGAATGGTTAGTTGAACAGACAGAAGTGAATGGTGACTTTACAGAGAAAATCATCTTCAGCAACGAGGCACACTTTCACCTCAGTGGATTCGTTAACAAGCAGAATTGCCGCATTTTGACAAATGAGAATCCACGAGTGATTGTTGAAAAGAAGATGCATCCACAAAGAATGACTGTTTGGTGCGGTTTATGGGCTGGCGGCGTCATCGGGCTGTACTTCTTCGAAAATGAGGTTGGCCAAGCAGTTACCATGAATGGTGTTCGCTATCGCGAGATGATAACGGACTTCTTGTGGCCAGAAATTGAGGATATAGACCTGGACGATATGTGGTTCCAACAGGATGGTGCCACGTTCCACACAGCCAACGAAACAATGGCACTTTTGCGCGAGAAATTCAGTGGCGGTGTTATCTCACGTCGTGGCGATGTTAATTGGCCGCCACGATCATGTGATTTAACACCGTTGGACTTTGAGGATATTTAAAAGAAAAAGTGTACGTCAATAAGCCAAGAACAATTCAAGAACTAAAGGATGAGATAATTGGGCACATTAACGACACTGAACCTCAATTATGTCTCAGAGTCATTGAAAATATGGACCATCGGATAGAGGTATGCCACCGAAGCCGTGGCGAGCATTTGGCCAATATATTGTTTCACACATAATTGTCATAGATCCTTCTATCATAATAAAAATATTAAGATAATTCTCTGAACACTTTTTGTTTTATTTACAATTAACATCGTGCATTTTAGTTGGACCACCTTTTATATAAAGTGTTTAAGAAGGTATGGACTACCCCTAATAATTTTGTAGTCTTCAGATTTTATGGAAAACGCTTGAACACATCGATTTAGTTTTCCAGTTTTCCATATTCTGTTAGAATTCATTTGTTTCATTATTGACATCTGTCAAGAATATAACGTCATCGACATTCTTCTTATCTGACAATATATGGCGTGTAATACATCATTTAAAATCTCTTGTTTCACATAGTATGTTCCTAAATTTTTTTGCGATTCTGTCGTGCTATCTCAAAATGGCGACTGTTCAGTTGTGAAAATTATCTTAAATTAATTCCCAGTAAAAAAAATTACTTTTTCTTGTTTTATGAGAAAAAAATCAAACTTTTGAACATAAGTTACTACTGAAATTAAACTAACAATGATTAATATTAAATAAAACAAAACAATAATACAACAAAGAACAATCAAGTAAATAATAAACTAAGAATTATGTGTTGAGGATAAAACACATAAAATTTATTTCAGTAAATGCTGAATGTGCCGACCGTTGACAACTTGAAGTCTATAAACAAATTCTTTTTGAACATTTCGTATCATTTTTGGTAAAGCTTTTCGTATTCCCGTTCTTATGCGGCACTTTAGATCATTAATATCTCTTGGTCTATTTAAAAAAACTTTGTATTTCAAATATGCCCACAAGAAGAAGTCCAAAGGTGACCTGGCTGAACATTCAGTGGGACCCTGTCGACCAATCCATTTTCCTGGAAACATCAAATCGAGATATTCCCGAATTTGTCTTGCAGAGTGGAGTGGGGCTCCATGTTGTTGCAGCCAAATCTCTGGACTGGGCAGATCGGGATTATTGTGGTCAGCATAAGATTGTTACTAAAGTTGGCAAAAGTTCAAACTACAATAAATTCAAGTAGGCTTCACCAGTAAGATTTTCTTCAATGAAAAATGGTCCTCATATATCTCAATATTCCGACCCATACATTATGTTTCTGATGTGAAATGAAAGGTCAAGAAACTTAATGAAAGGGCAGGAATTAAATGATAAAGCCTTAGGACTGTCTTAGTGTGATTATGTTTGCTTTTTTTCTGATAAAAGAAGAAAAAGTTATTCCTTTACTGGGAACTAATTTAAGATAATTTTTACAATTGAACGGTCGCCATTTTGAAACGGTATGATATAATCGCAAAGAATCTAGGAACATATTAAGTGAAACAAGATCTTTCAAATGATGTACCACACGCCATATTGTCATTTAAGAAAAATGTCGATGACGTCGTATTCTTGACAGATGTCAATAAAAAACAAACAAATTTTAACAGAATATGGGAAACTGGAAAACTAAATCGACGTGTTCAAGCGTTTTCCATGACTGAAACCTGAAGACTACCAAATTATTTGGGGTAGTCCACACTTTTCTTCCACACTCTATACAAAATATATACAGAAGCTATATAATTTAAGATAGTTAGGTATATTTCCAGTGCTCACCTAATAAATTAAAACATATAAAAAATAAAAAATATAGAACAAAAATATAAAAACAAAAGAGAAGGAAAAAATAAGGTTCTTTCCAGTTAAAACCTTCCAAGTCACTCCTTCGAGAGATTAATTCATGTAAAATAAAAACATTATAGACAGTTTAGGTTCTACTTACTTCATCATAGAAGCTAGTTTCTTCCGAAGCGTCCAGGAAATCATCATAGGAAGCAACTTCTTCTGCGCTAGAAATTAGTGTCTTCAAAATAGCCTCCTTTGTATTTCTGTCTAACCAGTCTTGTCTTTGTAAATTGTATTTAAACTGCATCTTAACATTCCTTATTAATCCTAAAACCTTCTCTTGGGTAATGTCATCAAAATGGGTTTTTATATAAGCCGTCGATATGACCGTTTCCATTCTAAAATAAAATAATAGAATATTTACTGCAGCTTACATACAAACGAAGTGCGCAGGCAAAACGAGCTATTACTGATAAGTTTTATTTCACATTACAGTCGAGCTTATCTCATCGAAAAGCTCATTTTCATTGACCTTTGATGACCTCGCGCTTTGCCACTTGATTTTTAGTAGAAATGGTATTAAATTAATTTCAAATACCCCTGTTTTCTTTATTTTGTATATGTACCACAGTAAAGGAAATAAATTCGACGTAGCGTAATAAAGTAAGATGGTGAAATGAGAGTATGATTTGAATACTAACTGCTATAAATTACAGTATGAAAGCGATCGAATTAATGGATGTAAATTACATCACGCACAGATGTACGGTATGAATTTAGAATCTGTCATCCAGTTCATCATCTCCCTTCGACTGATTTTTAAAATATACCCAACTAGTGCTGACGTTATAATTGACAGAAACACGCATACAACGAAAAATTGGTTTCAGATATGTTGAAATGGATATCAAAATATTTGACATATCAAAATATTTCCTTTTCCGTAATCATTTAAATAAGATAATAATCATTTTATTATAAAGGGTGGTCCAACCATAATGCACGATGTTAATTGTGAGTCACACCTTAACGTCAAGTTTTTTGCCCAACTTAATTTGACATTTCTTTGTTTCAGTGTTTTACAAATTCAACCATGGAGAGGTACACAATTGAACAGCGCGTTAAGATTGTTGAAGCCTTTTACGAAGATGGGCGTTCAAATCAAAATGCATTTCGTGCACTTCGTGACTTTATTGGTCAGCATAATCGACCAAATGTGCCCACAATCGGGAGAATTGTGCGCAAATTTCAACAAACCGGGTCTGTAGGAAATGTGAAAACACCTGTGCATGCTCGCCCAGTTCGTTCTGCGGAAAACATTGCTGTTGTTCGCGATAGTGTAGCAGAAGAGCCGTCAACCTCGACTCGTCGTCGTGCCCAACAATTGAACATCTCACGTACATCACTGATGCGAATTTTGAATAAAGATTTGAATTTACACGCTTACAAGGTTCAATTGACTCAAGTGCTGAAGCCTACTGACCATTTTAAGCGTCTTCAATACGCCGAATGGTTGGTTGAACAGACAGAAGTGAATGGTGACTTTACAAAGAAAATCGTCGTCAGCGACGAGGCGCACTTTCACCTCAGTGGATTCGTTAACAAGCAGAATTGCCGCATTTGGGCAAATGAGAATCCACGAGTGATTGTTGAAAAGCCGATGCATCCACAAAGAGTGACTGTTTGGTGTGGTTTATGGGCTGGCGGCGTCATCGGGCCGTACTTATTCGAAAATGAGGTCGGCCAAGCAGTTACCGTGAATGGTGTTCGCTATCGCGAACTTGAAATTGAGAATATGGACCTGGACGATATGTGGTTCCAACAGGATGGTGCCACTTGCCACACAGCCAACGAAACAATGGCATTTTTGCGCGAGAAATTCAATGGCCGTGTTATCTCACGTCGTGGCGATGTTAATTGGCCGCCACGATCATGTGATTTGACACCGTTGGACTTCTTTCTGTGGGAATATTTAAAAGAAAAAGTGTACGTCAATGAGCCAAGAACAATTGAAGAGCTAAAGCATGAGATAATTCGGCACATTAACGACATTGAACCTCAATTATGTCTCAAAGTCATTGAAAATATGGACCATTGGATAGAGGTATGCCACCGGAGCCGTGGCGAGCATTTGGCAGATATTTTGTTTCACACATAATTGTCATAGATCCTTCTATCATAATGAAAAATATTAAGATAATTCTCTGAAAACTTTTTATTTTATTTACAATTAACATCGTGCGTTTTGGTTGGACCACCTTTTAGTTTTCCTATAAGAATAATATACTTAGATAAGTGTTTACATCGATACTATAATATTAACGCTTAAAGAAAAAATATAGATTAGTACATACCTCAAGGATCTATTTTAGATCGTCTACCAAATGGACTTTATACAAACAATATTTTTAAATCAAAAAATAATT
This sequence comes from Rosalia funebris, assembly GCA_037954035.1. NCBI lineage: Eukaryota > Metazoa > Arthropoda > Insecta > Coleoptera > Cerambycidae > Rosalia > Rosalia funebris. Next base: position 9,746,087 of record JAZFAV010000006.1, on the reverse strand, counting down.
TTAACATATCGACTGCAGATGACCTAAGCTGCAACTAAGTATATTTATTTATTTATTTATAAAGCTGTGGGTGCAACGAACGTTTCGTTTATCAAATACACAAATCTTAGCCATTCTAAAATAATACTATTGATAAAATTTCTATTAGATTATAAACTTGTAGATATTTAGATTGTAAGAAAAATGTATGGTAATTCACCTATCTTGATTTATTGATCAAGGTGTACATATGGTCGCCATTGTGTTAGTTGGAACGATTTAATTTAATAATATATTATGATCAAGTGCGAAAGTCCAGAAAAAGTTTATATGCCCACCAAATGAGAAAGTTTATTGGTGAATTTGATGATTTATTCTAGGATGGAGCGAAATCAATGTGTAAAGTATACGATAAGCCTTTAGTGCACTGGTTCATATCCGACTGTACAGGTAACGTGAATTCTGTGCAACATCAACATAGAAAACAGGAGGTGCTCTTGTAAACTCAATTAACCTTGTACTAGTTTAGTGCGTTTATTACTAATTTGTGTTATTATTTTATTACCCTTGTTACGATGCATGCGTCTATAGCGCGCAAAATATTTCCCACAGCCTTATTTATTTGCAGGAATGTTTATATGTGTCCAATTACTAATTTGTATTAAATATAGAACATATGGTATAATCAAAATACTTAATATAAATTCACTAAAACGTTCAGTGAGGAATACGGTAGGCGTTCAGTCCAGTGCCCTACGCAGAGCTAGTAAAAGTCAGCTGATTATTCTGCATCTATACCATTATCGTCTAACCTGTCGCATTAACTTACAGAAGTATCTGCAACAATGGTATTCGTATATGATATGAAATGTTATTCAAAATAATGATACATATGCCATTACAGTGTGTTTAACATTCCTGTTTCGTAGATGTGGACGTCTATTTTATATTACTGGAGGATTTTGATGACATAAAAGTCTTAAATATGAAATTATGTGTCTTCGAAATTTTCCATAACTACAATATCACCTTTAAGAGAGTATATAACTGCTTTCCATGAGCACCAAAAGATTATATGTTACTCTATGCGCGCATCTTCTGATGCCACCAGCTTGGTTGTCTGATCTTTCAATGTTCATCAAAAACTGGTCTCCTGTTTTTGTTGGTAGATCGAAAGTTGCAGCCTTTTTCCGGGATATAATTGTATGTTGGTAACTTGCTGTCATTCACTGCTGTACCCCATTTCCTTATAGTAAGCACTAGATAAAGTTGTAGTTTTTACCTTAAATGAAATCATCATGTTGACTATATTAACTGGTTTGATGATAAGTAATCATTAACAAAATATAACATCAACTGCACACAAGGATGCTGAAGGAGGTCTCACACGGAATTTTCTCGAATTCTATGAAGAGGGGACTACACTGAGACCATTACGTCAGGCCCATTATGTTTAATATCTTGAGGAACAGCGCTCGATGATAATTGACGAAGATCGGTCGTATCCAGCCAATATTTATCCAAGATAGCTCCTCGTTCTGTTGAGAGTTCGTGGCAGCTCTTTAAGATATGTCCCGTAGTTTTGTCCTCCAGATTGCTTTATCTACACATAGGAGAGACAGCTAACATGGAAATACTTATTCAGCTTACTTCTTCTTCTTCCTTCTTCTAAAGTAGGTCTATGACCTGCTCCTCTTAGATGAATATCATCGGTACTATGAGCTGGATCTGTTTTTACAGAGGGTATGCAGCTAACCTGGCCCTCTAACCCACCTCTTTCTCCCGGGCTTGAGACCGGCAACGGTACTACTGGGCTACTCAATCCACCCAGAAGCAACTGCAGGCTGAAACGGCAACGGCACACGGTGTTTTCACTCGGTAACCCATCCAAGTGCTAACTGCGCCCGAGGTTACTTGACTTCGGTGATTGGACGAGGATCGATGTTCAACATGGGGAAATATCTCTAATATTCATACCCCTGTCAAAGTATAGATCATTTATAGAACTCGACTCTGCGTAACCCTTGAAAAATATATAGCATACTGGAGTAATTTGAGTAAAGTATAACAACTCTAATACGTTTTTGATAATGACGTTTCACTGAGAAAGCTGTTTCTTCAAAAGTAAGTTTTTCTCTGTTGCAATTGATCCCAAAAATTAGTATATGTAAAAATAACCACCCACAGAAAGCGAAAATAGTAGTCTGTTGGTCAAGAAATATAAAACCTTCACTCCATATCCTCATATGAAGTAAACATGGAGGTTGTAGACAGCATCCAATGATGCTGTTTATTTATACATTAGTTAAAAGTTCCCTTTGAGTGAGATATTATGATATTGTTCCATATCAATCTTTAATAGTTCTTAAGATAGGGCTAAATATGGTTTTTCGAGGAATGACGAGGACTGACGCGCTTTCATCCCTTTAAACTGCTTAAAGGGCGCTAAAAAGATATACATATCTTATTTTTCAATCCTTTACTTATGTATATACAAAATTTGTGAGGAACAATTCCATTACGTTGCTTGTAATAACAACAAACCGAAAAACAGTTATAGAAAAGTTAATTTTACCAATTCTAATTGAATATTATTCTATACAGGATTGTCTTTCTTTCTCTCTGTCTTCATAGACTTTAGTACTCTCCTCGAATGACTAATATTAAATTAGCATTAAACTTTTCTATAACTGTTTCACCAAGGACGTTATCTTATCGTAAATTACCTTTCTTCTGTCGCCTTGAGGCAAGTTTTCCATCGAAGTGGTTTGATCATCTGACCATTGACTTGTGCAAGGTATTGATATGCCCTATTCAATATTTTGGCTGGCAAATAATTGATCAAATGTTCCAACGTATGCCAAGAGATATAGTTGGCTAATGTTCTGTAACAATAAATATATGACAAAAATAATCAGATCCTAAAGCTACTTCTTTACCTATTGGAAGTTTTGTAAAGAATTTCTTCAAGTCCTTTTAGATAGCGTGGTTCAGTTATTAAAATTCGGTCCTCCATCTTTATAAACTCTACTGGCTCTGCGAGTCTGTTCAGATACGAAAACCAGGGAATGGTGAGGTATTTATAACGTAAATCTGAGAGACTGTAAACTTCGTACAAATCAGTTTTGTTAGGGGACGCTGATTCTTTCGATATCTGGATCAAAAACACTATAAATGGTTAATATATTCACATTATTGAAAATAAAATATTATACTTTATAATTTCCATATTAGATATGAAAAATGTAACTTATTAGGTTGTTAGTAAATAAATGTATATTATATTTCTCTTAAATAGTACTGTTATGTAGAATGTTGTGAAATTTCTCTTTTTTTTTTTTGGTTTTATGGAGATTTTTTTCTGGACCTTTGTTGTAGGGTTTCTTCTGGGTTTATTGAATTGTGTCTGGTATTTTCTTTATGGATTATTCTTCCTGGAATTTTTCATTATCGAGCCCTCTTTCTGGGATATCTTTCTAGGATTCTTTATGGTACTCTAATTTATGGAAGATTATTGATCTTTACAGTATTCCATTCTTTTTACTATCCTCGAGTGCTATTCTACGTGGTGCCCTAGATCATATAGTCTATAAATTTATATAATGTTATAAAATTTATAACATTTAGAGATTTCATTTAGAGAACATTTCTTTCTGGATAAATTTAGATAAGATCTGGAATCTATAAACTAAAGTACTATGTGGCCTTTGGAATCATTTAACCATAAAGTTTTCTTTCTAACAGAAAATATTATACAATTCTTTAGTATGCATGCGCATGTATTGAATAACTTCAAAACTACCAAACTATAAGCGGACTTCAAATATGAAGGCTCTACTTAGTTATACCTTAGGAACAATTAGTAGAGAAAAAAGCGTACTTAAATTTATTTACAATAAAAATAATGCTAGAAATATATGAAAAGCATCGGAGATTTCCGATATTATTTAAAATGTTATTAATGGCATGAACGATTTTTGAAAATATGAGGAAAAGATTTACCTTTGCCATCTTCAAAAGAAAAGTGAGGACATCAGCTGAATCCTTCTTCGCCGTAGAAGCTTTAGCTCCAAAGAACTGCGCTATATCAATCATATAACTTAGGTACATTTCTTTAACTTCCTTGCTTATGTCCGATGGACTATGATGTACATCATGTATCTATAAAGTCAAAATACTGTAATTAGAAAATATTTTATATTATTTTTAACTATAAATACTTAATCTAAATCGTTAAACATTATCAAAAATTTAGGTCTAAGTTTTCAGTAGCTTATTATGATAAGTAGTAATAACAATACTGATAAATTAATCAGTAATATAGATCTGTCAACTACAAGTTATAAATGAACTACTTATGTTTGGTCGAAAAGAGAAGAAAAAATGGAAAAACTCATATTCTTTTAAATTAGCATATCGTTAACTGAACTTGGGCAATCCTGTTTAAAACTATAATATTTTATCATTTCATATATTTGAATTTATATCATGCACCCTGTGTTATATCATTTTATTGCTTTACATTTTGTCCTATACTTATCAAATTCACTCACTTATATCAAAATGGAATTACTTTGTTAAACTCGTTTAAAATGGTGCTGCATTTTTACGCCAATTTCCCTTTATGGAAAGAACCGTTCGCCTCAAATAAAATCTACTTACACCTAAAATATATCTCGAGCCGTTCTTTTTATCCCTATCTACAGACACGCTGAAAAAGAAATCAAAGTTAACTCCTATCCCGCGAAGTTTGTACACGGCTTCCCGCCAATCGAATTCGCCCTCTCGCCAGTTGTCCCCCTCCAGGGTGGGCCAGCCGCCCATGTGCCTAAAAATTTGTTTCATCTTTGTTAATTCTTGCGCCTCGACGGCTTTCTCGTTCATGCAAGCTCGATAAAATTTCTTCGCCAAATTGAATGGTCTCGGATCCGATGGCTGTATCGGTCGCTCCAGCATATTTCTAATTTCGGATTGAATTTCGTCCTCCATAATGTCCTGGACGGATCGCGATCCGCGATTATCCAAGTTTGTGTTCTGCAGGAAATTACCGCACGAGAATCGATAGAAATCGTCGCAAGGACTCGCTCCCGCATCTATGTACTTCGAGATTTCTCTTGACATTAGCACACATGTCGCAGTCGAGCACACCTCGATTTTCACTGAAATGGAAAACCATATTCTTCTTATTTTCAAACAATAAATAATATTATCAAGAATAATTTCTTGTGATAAAATATGTTTTAATATAGACAGTTAGCGAAAAATGTCATGAATATGCAGTGTGTGGGGTCTGGTTCATAAAAATACACTGGCCTGCAATAGAATCCTCCTTAAAATAAAAGTATTATGAATATGAAGATTATAGCGTACTGAATGTACATTCTATTGCATATTTCTATCACGTATATATTTTTTTAAATGATTTTTTTTTCATTTTTCAAAATTCAGTATTTGTTGTTTCGTTTTTGCATTAGCACTACTTCAATCCATTTATGAATCGTATCTATACATACAAAACCGATTTGAACTGATAGAAAAATAAAGAAAGATATCAACTGACGTTGCTTTTACACCAATTAATGCGCATGCCTAGTTCTCTCAGTGACTCCATGGCGCTCAGTACGCTAAAAAAAGGTTAAGTTAAAGTTTATTTAATAAATAAATAAACTTTATATTATATTATCCTATTAAATGGATTATCTGTTTACTAATAAATTAATAAAGCCATTCAAATTATTTAATTGTCAAATTTTTTCATCCCTGGCTGTTAGTTTATGATAAAAATTAAAAGTAATAGTAAAATTAAAAGTTTATATATTCATAAGTCATTAATTTCCTAAATATAACTGTAACCAATAATAATCATCGCTATTATTGGTTACAGTTATATTTAGGAAATTAATGACTTATGAATATATAAACTTTAAGATCCGGACAAATATTACTAAGTAAATTATTATAGTTATTATGATATATCAACTTTTAAATCAACTTACCATATAGAAGAAAAAAAAGCAAGGCGATAAATATTATAAATATCAGCAACACCAGTAATATAACTATTAAATACTTCTGTCGTGTGGTCCTATTTTTCCAACCATACCATGGAGTATTCTGAGCGAGTTCGTTATTAACATCACTGAAATTAAAACATGTTAATTGAAAAAAATATTGAATAATTTTAAATGGATTTTCATATAGTCAAGTATATTTTGATGCCTAGAAACTGCATGTATACATATTTGTTATTGTTCACATTTGATTGGTTGTTTAATTTACAGTATATAATATATAGTCTCTTATTATTAGTAAAAGTAAGAAACAGTTGAATATTGTAATATATTTTCTAGTTAAACCTATTGCTGATCTACTCACAGGTCAAAGTAATTTTTGAAAGAACAGAAACACTTTAGTTGAAGCATTTAAATAGGAGGTAGGGAGGGCAATAATCGAAAAAGTAAAGATAAGTTAACCGATAAACGCAGATAACACAAAGTTCATCGTAGTACATAAGAATGAACTGCCAACTATTGGAAAATTCAAAATAAACCAGATCACAGTACTAATTTAAGGAAATAAAAATGTTTAATCAATTAGAAATGACAATAAATAATACAGTCGAAAGAATCGATGAACTACAAGAAAGAATAATGAAGAAAACAAAATGTATGTGTAGCCTATCTCATGCATTGAAGTCAAAGAATACTTCCAGGAATGTTAAAAGAAAATTATACTATACAAGGCAGTAATACAAAACATTTATTGGAGATACTTCGAAGAAAAGTACTAAAAAAAATAAAAATGATAAAAACTAGACGAAATTTTGGAATAAATATCATATAATAACTGGATGAAGTTAACCATCTATAATTAATGTAATAAGGACACAAAGAATGAACTGATCAAGTCACCCGACAAAATTGCAGACGAATAAAACAAACTTGACAATGGGAACTTTCGAAACAAAAAGGAACAGAGCAATAAATAAATGAATACAAATGTAGAAAAAGTTTTAAGCGAACTAGGAATAAGGAACTGACGAGGAATAGCATTGAAAAAAGAATATAAATGAATAGAAATGTATACTTAAGTCATGACCCTTCTTCTCATGTGAAGTGTTCATGGCCTTGTAGTCCTGTAGATGTAAAGTGTTCTAGAATGTATTTTAACGCAAATATCACTGTTATTTAAAAAAATAAAAAGGTGAGCTAAATGACTTCTAAAATTATATAAAAAATCTTGCTGATTACATATTTAAAACCTTCTTGATTTTTTCAAACGCTTAGTAAATGTTATTATTACTATTATTATTCTGGCAGTTCTGGCAGTCACTCAACCTGTATTAATGTAGTATAACTTACAGAAGCAGATATTCGTCAATATTTATCTAAACTTAACTAACAAAATGACCAGTGGAGATGATCAGATCTTTTTTAATTTTGTTTTCCCATATAAACGGTTAAATTAAATATTCTCATATAGGTACTTGTGTATGTTACTGACAGTGTTATATTTTGTTAAACAGGCCGGTCATTTTCATAAACGATAATGTCTTTCTTGTATGTTATTCTTTATCTTATTTATTAACGATTTGTCTCAAATACTTATATCACATCATCTTCTTGCCGATGATTTAAAATTATTTTTAAATATAACCTGCTTAGAGGATCAATTGAAGTTGCAAAAATTAATAGATCTTGTTGTGGCATGGTGTTGTAAGAATAGACTATCAATAAACATAGAGAAGTGTAAATCTTGCTCCTGTACTTTAAAGAAGCAACCACTAGTATTTGACTATTCTCTTGGTGGTAACAAGAGAAGAGTTTTAACACGTTCCGAAAATATTAAGGATCTTGGTGTATACTTTGATGATATATTATCGTTCTCTGGACATATCAATCATGCAGCTCTTAATGTATATAAAATCCTTGGTTTTGTCATTATAAACACGACATCTTTTATTAACACTATTACCTTAAAATCATTATATTTTGCGTTACTTCGTTCAAAATTAGAATATCGTAACCTTATTTGATATCCTCGATATCTAAATCACATTAATTAACTTGAAAATGTTCAACGGCGTTTCTTGAAGTATCTATCATTTCGCATAGACAATTATTATCTAGTGAGAAGTTACGACCATACTTTGCTTCTACAAAAATTTGGTATACAGTCATTGAACACTAGAAGGGTGCTTACCAGCCTCTCATTTTTATTTAAAATGTCCTACAATAGTATAGGTGCACCCACATTGCTAAGCAGTTCAATGTACGTGTACTTAAACTGGGCTCTGGAGAAGAAAGTATGTTTTATTGCCAGCCTGCAAGAACTAATGTGCTGTTAAAGTCACCAGTGTTTGTTAGTTATATCTTTTTTTTTTAGAATTTTAACGTATCCACTCACTTGTGATTTGAACAATTATTCTTATGAGTTACTGTCTATAGGGAAATAACTTCTTATTGTCCTGTAACGTATATGCTACTGAAGTAATCGATTGTTTATTTGTATCAAATTTATTTAAAGGTTAACCCTTTGTTATTTATTTTTCTTTTAGTTATATACTGTACACGTATGTATGTATTTATTTGTATTTTTTGTCCCATAAATAGATCTATCTGTTGGGCAATAAAGGAATTATTATTAAAATTATTATTATTATTGTAATTATGAAAACTATTTAATGGAAATTATCACCACAAATACTATACCACAAATATATAACATTACTAGTTCCTCCCTATATTAGAAAGTGGCAATTCATCTGACATTAAGAAATTATCGCCCAATTACTATTCTGTCAAATCTGGTTTTCGAAATGTCATTATATACCAACATTTATCTTGGTTTGCAATTTGTTTTATCCCCTCGTCAACATGGGTTCATAGCAAAACACTCAACCGTCACAAATTTAGCAGAATTCACCCGGATAATAAAGGTCAAGTCGATGTGGTGAATACTGATCACAAATACTATACCACAAATATATAACATTACTAGTTCCTCCCATGTATGCAAATAGTTACCAAGAGGGTGACATATTAAGTATATGTCACACATTTCCGCTCACTTGAAGACATAATTCCACTTGCAAAGATAAAAACTAAAATTAATAACTCGCTTACCAGTTAAGCATTTTACAAAAAATAACACACACTCAAGACTGAGACGAGCACACTGCTGCATAATCCATGTTGTTTTTATGCAGCAACGGCGGTAATTATTAACGCGAGACGAGATGAGCCATAATTTTGTTTTCAACAGGAAGGAGGAAAGTGTCCGCGTATAGTATTATTCAGACGAGAGTCTCCACTATACCATTTTAACGGGAGCGTTGGTGTAAATTACAAGGTTCATCTTCGTAATTAACAAATTAAGTAGGCCCAATTATTATGAGGAATAGAGGTAATGCGGCAGAGTAACATTGTAGTATTCTATGTCCGCGTTATTCGCACCATTGCCGTGTCAGAAGATATCGAAAATCGAAAGCGGTAAACATTAATTTGTGCTAATTAAATTAGGCTTGGTAATCAGCGATGAGTAATCCAGTCCGAGGTGACCTATAGCCCTTTAATATCTCGTAAATTAGTCCATGCCATTAGTTCTAAATTCTCACAGCAGCATACTTTAGTGTGATAGTATATTTTAAATAATTGAATAACAGCGGGCCACTTGGAAGTGTTGTCGGTGGTGGCGCTGTATAAAAACAACCGTCTATAAGTTATAATGATTTTTCATTATAACTTATAAACAGCATTTCACGTAATTACAAAATATTAGATTGTTGCTTATAAATACATTAGTGTGGTATGTTTCTTTTTCATCAACAGTCTGTTGGTAAAACTGTTTTCTTTAATTTTCTCATTATATACTTGATACCTTGTTTGTCATTGGCTATCATTGTCGTCCGCAAATAAACGTTTACATAATATTCCAATTTATATTTGTTCGCAGTCATTTCATTAATGTAAAAGCAATTTTTTATTAAAGTATTCAAAAATTAATTATAAACCATATTTGCATATTAATAATTTTACTTAAAATATCCTTCTGCATTTTAAGACACCAATATAAACATTATTTATCAATATATTGGTTCAATCAGAATCAATTTTCATTTTTTATATAATAAAACTACAACTTAGAGAAATAAGATTGCACTATTATTTAATGTTGCTGACACTGTTGTGTCTAGGACAAACAACTGCCAGACCTGCGGCTGTACATTATTTACTAGTTGGTAGTAAGCAGCCAGGTACCTAACCTGACAATTATTAATTGTTGACATTAATTAACTAATTCAGTATTTAATATTATTTACACTTATAAATTAATCAAATAAGCTTCGTTTCTGTTATTTTAAAGGTATAAGCATTAAAATAAATCGATTTTTATATAATATAGTCGGTTTTTACTTTTTTTAAATATTTCGTAACATTTTGATCAATTTAAGGATTTAGAAGGTTATTCCACATCGAGAAAAATATAAGAGAGTCAGTTTAAAAATTATTCTAGAACATTATCATAAAGAAAAAATATAATGTCGTAAAACATTGACTGTTTCTAATGATTATTGTGAAGACTATGAGCTGTTATTTTTTCGGGCCCTCTATTTACCTCTATAATATAATACGTAATATAAACGGGTATAAGTGTTTTTTTAGAGGTATAGAAATTTAAAATGAAATAAAATATCGTGGTAATGACCACGGTATTATATTTATTAGAAAGTTAATTTTATGCCATTATTGTTTAAAAATGATTTCTGGCATATATGTAAACACAGCGGCTGGCTCGAACATAGCGCAATCTGGAATTCCAATTGTGGACCACTTTTTCCAGCATCTGGGGACGTATATCGACATTAACGCGGCGAATATTGCCCTTCAAGTCATCCAACTCTTAGAGTATGCTTGGTAGAAAAGCGATCCATGGTTTTTCATATTACTTTCTCGGATGGCCTATTATGTTGGCCGTAAAGCGGACGCAATGCATGAGAAGTTTTGCGAACTGAGCCACGATTTTCGAAGTAAATTTAGACAATTTGCAAGCGTTGTTCTCGCGTAAGTTTATTCATGGTGAAATGGCAAATGAGAAAGTTGAGCAATGGCACACTGAGTACAAATTAGCTATCAGCTCTCAAATTGGCTGTCACTAGAAAGAGTGTTTGTTGCCAATTCGAAAATCAAGCCTCTAAGAGAAAAAAACTTATTATATATATATATATATATATATATATATATATATATATATATATATATATATATATATATATATATATATATATATATATATCATCATCATCATGAGGTCATCAGTCCTAAGACTGGTTGGACGCTAACCTCCAGCTTCTCCTATCTTGTGCTAACCTACGCATTTCGCTAATTGTGCTAAAACCTACATCATTTACTATTTGCGAGCAGTAGTCTAATCTAGGCCTACCTCTGCCTTTCTTCACTCCTATTTCTGCCTCCAAAATATCGCGGACCATTCTCCCATGTCTCAGCAAGTGGTCTACCATTCCATCTCTTCCCTTCTTTATGTTTTTACACATACTTCTTTTCTCGCCAACTTTCTCCAATACTTCTTCGTTTCTAACCCTATCAGTCCATGGTATTTTCATCATTCTTCGGTAACACCACATCTCCAAAGCTTCTAATTTCTTCCTACTTCCCCTACCGTCCAGGTTTCGCAACCGTATAGTGCCGTGCTCCATACATATATTTTCAAAAATATCTTCCTTGTTTCTAAGTGTATTACCCCCGAGCATAAAAATGATTTCTTTTTGTTAGAAGCTACTCGACCCTGCGCTATTCTTTGTTTTATGTCTTTATCGCTTCTTCCATCCCAATTTATTTTACTTCCTAAATAAGTGAAGTCTTTAACTTCCTCCAATCTTTCATTATTAATTTATACTTTCGTTTTTGCACTGCTCTCGCGCCCTCTGCACACGAACACTTTAGTTTTGTTTTATTCACCCTCTTTCCGTATTCCTCTGTCAACACTGCCTCCATTTCGTTCAACACTGATTCTAATTCCTCCTTACTAGGTGCTAATACTGCTATATCATCCGCGAATCTCAACATTTTTAGTTTCTGTCCCTGTACTTTAATCCCGAAATCCTTTTACCACATTAATCGCCTCTTCGATGTACAGATTAAAAATTAGTGGTGATAGCGTACATCCTTGTCTTACTCCTTTCCTAATACCTACTTCCCTTTTTTCCCCTTCTACTTCTATAACAGCAGTTTGCTCTTTGTATAGATTGTGTACTACTCTCCTATCTCTATACTTCATTCCCGCGCTCTTTAGTATCTCGAACATTTTTTCCCATCTTACGTTATCAAAAGCTTTTTCTAAATCTACAAATCCTATATAAGCGTTCTTTCCTTTTTCTATTGTTTTCTCTAACATTACTCTTAGCTCTAGAGTAGCTTCGCGAGTTCCCCTATTTCGCCTAAACCCGAATTGGTCTTCTCCTAGTATTTCCTCCGCTCTATTTTCCATCCTCTTCTGCACTATTCTGGTTAATATTTTTGACGCATGGGAAGTTAGGCTAATCGTTCTAAAGTTCTCGCATTTGTCGGCTCCTCTCTTTTTCGGTATAGTAACGATAATGTTCCTCTTATAATCCTCCGGCATCTCGCCCGTTTCGTATATGTATTTTACCAGTTCAAACATCCTATTTACTACTTTCTGTCCCGCACATTTCAAAATTTCCGCCTGTATTATATATGTATATGTATATATATATATATATATATATATATATATATATATATATATATATATGGTTAGCGATAAGAAAATAAATTGGGTGGACTAAATATTTCGGCATAGAGTAGGGCTTTAAAGTCGTCTCGGTGATCTAAGTCTAGTGCAATGAAAATATATTTTTGATGACGACTGTTCAGCTATGTTCCTATTAACATTTGAATAGTTGAAATCTTCGTTGTTTCCACAATTTGACTTAACTTTTCAAGAGAATTCTCAATAGACATTTCATTGATTTTTTTACTACATGGTTGATGTTCCACACTGATATAACTAAGATACATTTACCATCTGACACTCTCGCAAATAGTATTATTCGATTTTTTGGAAAAATGGTTGAGATCGTGAAACGTCCCGTACCCGGGCTATCAGATCACGTGGTATTTTCTTAATTTTTCGTGACATTATTAAAATAAATTGGCTTATAAAATTTTAAGTATTTTCATTTCATTTGCTTTTTTACCGCACTTCTCGTTGTACCGTAGATCTCTGACTGAAACCATAATATTAGAATCTTTGTGTAACGCATGGAGACTTAAAACTCTGGACATTTGACGACCGTCTGGGTATGTACAACATAAACAATTACCGCTCTTATATGTTAAGGTCTTATACAGAAACAAAGTCGTGGAAACGCGACCAAATATTTACAAACATTAACAATGATATCGAGTTTGAGATATGCTAATTATGTCCATCGGACCGAGGGTTTCAGGGATCTGTATTCTCTCTCATAGGGAACCACGACTTGGCTTATATACTTGTGCCCCCGAGGTAGTAAGACAGTTCAAAACTAACCCTAGAAGAGACAGTTTAAAATCAACCTGAGCCATAAGTTAACCCGAGGAGAAGCAGTTGGAAGTTAGTCCGGCAAGAAGCAGCCAGTAAGATCAGAAAATTAGAACACCAAAAGAACCGAAAATCAGAAAAATATACCAGAAGAGCAGAAGACAAGAAGATCCGAATATCAGGAGACTAGGAAATTAACAGTTACTGTCTACTGTATCATCCGCATCGGCCTCATTATCATTAATGACTGCGATGAAATTTCATTCAATTATAATTCAATTCTTTTAGATAATTTATGTCATAATAATAATTCACTGTACTAAGATTAATGCAAACTAGCTACCGCATATCCTTATATTTCATTCATTTATAATTATTTCTTTTACGGGCAACTTAAGTCTCTATATTCATCTATTTTACATAAATGTAAATTATCATGTACTATGATGTTCTTGATAGTCTCTAATGACCCTCTATTCATAATTGATTCCATTTTGTAGAGCAGATGTGAGCGTCTCCATACAGGGCATTGACATGTCTAGTGTCAACCGCAACTTATAAAATTACATAAATATATTAGCAATTACTGTAGGTGAAGTTCGTTCGGCGGATTTATACCATCGGTAACGTTTATCTGTTTATTAAAATGATAATGAAATTTAGTGCCTACCGTCTTAGTTTGCGGATTTTGTCTACTACAGAGTGGTAAATCTGTTCATTGGGCTAGTTATCTCTATGGGTATCTTAGAGCGAGTGGGTATCACATTATGCCATTACTAGAGACAGTTTTGAGGATGAGGCAGCGTACTCCGTTCATTGTCGGACCTGCGCTGTTCGAAGTCAAGTAGCGAATTGCACTGTTGCGACTTGGATGAGTGACGCATGGTCTCATTCTCATGGTACCGCGGTGGTGCTAACTTGGTATTTGGTAACAGGGTGACAACTAAGCCAAATACTGGGTGAACATTGTCTGCGTGAGTTCGATTCTCACCAGAGGGAACTTGGCACTTCGCTTAGGGCTGGGTGTTTGTCTGCGTTTATATGTGTAACCTTCCCCTACACAAGCCTGCCTGTAGGCCTTCTGGAGAAGGATGTCTAGTTTCCGTGTGTCCAAACTATTAAACTAAAGTTGTCTAACATATAATACTGCCTTTACTGAAGTAGCAATACACAACCTATTTGAATAAGCCGTTTACAGACTGCGAGTTCGTAGTTGAGCCTAGGTACCTAATATCTCTCCAGTGGGGAAACTCAAAGTGTTTGGCGAGAGGAGTTCCAGTTGGCGTATTGCAGAGTTCTGCGTATGTCAGCCGTTACTTAAATAATCGGAAGTTTCCGTTAGAAATAGCAGAGATCTGTTGTTTGTTAAAAACACTATTTCCACCTATCCTATTTTAGTACTAAATTAAAGTGTATTCTGAGTTTCCTGTCTATTGCCTCCTTCAAGTATTATGATGAGGTACATCAGCCTTAGATTCAGCTAAATAAAATCCTAAATTAAATTTGCCAAAGCAGATCATGAATGAAAAAATTAAAACAGTACAAAACTTTATATAAATAATCTGAGGAATATGAATTTAAAACACAACGTAGCGCGTTCCCTACCACTAGACAAAATCAGACGATTACGCCAAACCTTCGGGCTTGTATGTCCAGTCTCTTAGGGAGGGTCAAATAAGGGTGTTGTTCTGCAGGTGTGATATCAATATCAGACTCTCCATCATCAGACTCCTGATGATGGAGAGTTCTCGCGAGAGAATGATTTTTCAATTTGGGATTCATATAAAATAAAATAGAGTAATGAGGTTCGGGGTGTTACAACACGAGGAGTAACTTATAGTTATTATTTTGTAAGTGAGATATACGGTGTTGCCTCCCTATAATTACTTTTATACTGAGAGTTTTCTGTCCACGGGAATCAAAATATTTTCCGAAATCACTAATCAAGTTGTTCATAGGGAAACACGTCATATAAATTTTTATTAACCAAAAAGAAATATAAAATTTAAATTAAAATGGTTTAGAAAACTTTATTTCTTAAATAAAGAAAAAACTATAAAGGTGCAATTTTTTTAATCAAATTAATAACACAAACTTTGAAACTGAAAACAAAAATATGTATAAATGATAGGTAATTCGTAAAAAAACAATTAGCATTAGCCTTTATAATCCTTATACTAAATCAAATGTTTTTTTTTGTTATAAGGATTTTCTAATGCAAAAATCTTCTGAAAGATTCAAATCATTTAACATTTTAGCTGTCATAATATCTGCTCCAGGTGCTTTTTTGGGGTTAAATAACTTTATTACGTGAGCTATTTCCTTTGGAATTGTGGCTCTGAGGGAGTCTTGAATTTCTGGAAGGACTGCTAGAGATTGCTTCACTTCTTGTCTCACTATGTTATTTGCAAGAGTAAAAACAGTTGTTAAATGTTCAGAAAATAAATCTACCGTCTCTTGGTCACTTTAGGCTCATGGTTCGGCGTTATTTTTTAGAATTGATGGAGCAATGACTTTAGGTTTCTATTAGGTTTCCATACCCATAGATATCAGTCACATCTATTGACTTTGGTAACGTAATTTTCAAAGCTTTCTTCTCTGATTTCTTTTAGCTTTGTTTTTAGCTTTCTGCTCAGCTGAAATGCAGCAAAGTGCATTTGCTACTGCGAGGGTACAATCATTTATTTATTGTTGTTCGAAATTCTTTATTTAACCGAACTCTACCATCATTATCATCACTATCAAGATTATTACATTTTCTACAGAACGCAATAGGGTACTAGTTTACTTCGCCAAAATAAATGTACAAATGATAATGGAAAATAATATTAGTTTATGCAAATAAAAAACTATACATTTTCCCGCTGTTACCACATGCATAATCGGTTCTCTATTTTTAGGAATTAGCTCCTCGGTAGCATCTACACGAAAACCGTTAATGGAAAAACGTAGCTAAAAACTGGTTTTCTCTAGAAAATGGCGCTTTCTACTTCTCATCATGTCTACCACACATATGTAGTCTATTCAAGATTTATAGTTGCCAGGTATGTATATGTAGACAAATTAATAAACAAACAATATAATATTTGATAATTTCTATTCTTGTTATAAATAGCATCTTTCAGATACATACATACATACTGCAAATATGTGAGGGAAACCCGGAAGCTCTTGGCAATTTTACATTTCCTATAAAATATATTTTATCGTTCTTATCGATGTTTAACTTGCCAAATTATATGTAAATAAGGGTCACCTGAAAATTACCTCCCGCAAGACAGGAGCTACAGTAAATAACAGAGCTCCCTTCGGGACCCTAGGGAGCGAGCTCTATTCAGTGATACAATGCCCGGCCCTCAAGGACTCCTTATACACACGTTAATTATTGGGGCGAGCCTTACGAATTAGTTTCCCGAACCCTTTTGGTAAAAGTCGAAATATAATCTTCGAGCGGGACAGTGAATTGTGACTTTACTAATTGATTAGTAAATTTTATTTTATTACGTCGCTCTATAGGCCATTAATTAATGGCTAACTGCGTTATCAACGCTGTTCTCAGATCCCGAACCTCCCGAAATGGAATTACCAACCCTCATTGTTAGACCACACAAGAGCTGAATTATTTCCCTCATTGATCAGGAAATGAGGAACACTTTAGGTACATTCTTCGGTGCGAGATTATTATTTGATACAGAGCGTACGTAAAATATGGAAGCATAATTGTTCGTTCTATACACTTTCAATAGTTCGTTTTATTCTTCTACTTTATATGTGTTACTAATTTAACCCTTTGTTATTTTTACTACTATGATAGTTGTTTTATTCATTCAGTAACTGATAAGTCGGGAATCGAGAAAGGAACCACCAAACCGCAAAGCGGTTATAAAAGGTGGTCCAACCAAAACGCACAATGTTAATTGTAAACAAAACAAAAAGTTTTCAGAGAATTATCTTAATATTTTTCATTATGATAAAAGGATCTATGACAATTATGTATGAAACAAAATATCGGCCAAATGCTCGTCACGGCTTCGGTAGCATACCTCTATGCGATGGTCCATATTTTCAATGACTCTGAGACATAATTGAGGTTCAATGTCGTTAATGTGCCGAATTATATCATCCTTGAGCTCCTGAATTGTTCTTGGCTTATTGACGTACACTTTTTCTTTTAGATATCCCCAAAGAAAGAAGTCCTACGGTGTCAAATCACATGATCGTGGCGGCCAATTAACATCTCGCGATAGCGAACACCATTCCCGGTAACTGCTTGGTCGACCTCATTTTCGAAGAAGTACGGCCCGATGACGCCGCCAGCCCATAAACCGCACCAAACAGTCACTCCTTGTGGATGCATCGGCTTTTCAACAATCACTCGTGGATTCTCATTTGCCCAAATACGGCAATTCTGCTTGTTAACGAATCCACTGAGGTGAAAGTGTGCCTCGTCGCTGAAGATGATTTTCTTTGTAAAGTCACCATTCACTTCTGTCTGTTCAACCAACCATTCGGCGTATTGACGACGCTTGAAATGGTTAGTAGGCTTCAGCACTTGAGTCAATTGAACCTTGTAAGCGTGTAAATTCAAGTCTTTATTCAATATTCGCATCAGTGATGTTCGTGAGATGTTCAATTATTGGGCACGACGACGAGTCGAGGTTGACGGCTCTTCTGCTAGACTATCGCGAACAACAGCAATGTTTTCCGCAGAACGAACTGGGCGAGCATGCACAGGTGTTTTCACATTTCCTACAGACCCGGTTTGCTGAAATTTGCGCACAATTCTCCCGATTGTGGACACATTTGGTCGATTATGCTGACCAAAAAAGTCACAAAGTGCACGAAATGCATTTTGATTTGAACGCCCATTTTCGTAAAAGGCTTCAACAATCTTAACGCGCTGCTCAATTGTGTACCTCTCCATGGTTGAATTTGTCAAACACTGAAACAAAGAAATGTCAAATTAAGTTGGGCAAAAAACTTGACGTTAAAGTGTGACTCGCAATTAACATCGTGCATTATGGTTGGACCACCCTTTAAAATAATTCCCGAATAGCAAGGCTATTTCATAATCACAATAGAAAACAACTACTCCTCGGGCTAATATCGCGCCAGACATTGAATTATATCTAATAGCGATCCTCGACCCCTTTCTCGTGTTTCTGCATGACCAGCAAAGTTTCTGAACGATATTTTCTATTCTTTGTAGTATAAATATTTATAGTCATATCTCACTTGTGAAACTTTCCTATAGTGTAAATATACCGAAAGTTTTCAGTAATACGAGACTATTTACCCAAAATGTGGGGCGATTATTATGGGACTCTACTTTTTTTAAATATGGCGAATCCCAAATAATAAATTTGAGATAACTGAGGTTTATTCGCCTTTAAGAAATGTTTATAGAGTACTTCCGTAAAGTAATGAATAAATTCGTTAAAAATTGAAGGAATAACTTTTAGAAAAAATGTTTGTACCCATCAAATTTTATTTTTAGTTGCGCATTAGTCCACACAAGAGCTGAACTCTTTCCTTCATTGATTAGAAAATGAGAACACTTTAGATGCATTATTCGGTGCGAGATCATTATTTTACACAAAGCGCGAGTGAAGTTTGGAAGCATAATTGTTCCTTATCATGAAATTATTATTTTATACAGAGGGAGAGTAAAGAGTAGAAGCATTATTGTTCCTTCTATACACTTTCAATATTTCGTTTTATTCTTCTACTTTATCTTTGTTACTAATTTAAATCGCTTAATCGATAAACCTGAATATAGGCTTGAGATATTTAAATCGATGTAGATATAAACAATTCGATTTTGCCTTGCTCCATGTTTGTTTAATTGACCAATTGCTGTTTCATTCTTTGTAGCAGTGTAAATATTTTTTATAATTTTAATTTCTTATAGCGTAAATATTCCGAAAGTTTGTAGTAACACGCGATTGTGTGCATACAATGTGGTATATAATAAACGGTTCAAAGTGAAATAATCTTTCAGAATGCGATTGCAAATATTTATCTACAAATTGCATAAGTCACCGGCGTCGACTTTAATGCCGCGCTTCCACGAAACTAATACCACGTAT
This sequence comes from Rosalia funebris, assembly GCA_037954035.1. NCBI lineage: Eukaryota > Metazoa > Arthropoda > Insecta > Coleoptera > Cerambycidae > Rosalia > Rosalia funebris. The sequence continues at coordinate 9,726,456 of JAZFAV010000006.1, read as the reverse complement.
TCAGTTTAATTTATACACGCCTGAACGGCTACGATAAAGCACTCACAAACGGACTCGCCACCGGTAAAGCGTTTTATATCCAGGAACAAATTAATCATTTTCTCTGTACAAGTTCCCCGCAAAATACGCTTCTATTAATGAGTAACCGATTTCGGTGCAAATCCCGAACAAGTGCAGTTTATGGAACGGAATTACCCGAAAAGTCGTATGCGCTCACGCTGAAATTGAAAGGGTAGAATGGGAGCGTCTGAAAGTTCGACTGCCGACGATCGCTATATATGAAAGACCCAATTTCCTCTCATTTCCCTTTTGATTCCGTTCGCCGTATAGTTTTTATATACCCGACGTATTAGCCACCTCGAAACCAATTTTATTTTTAGAGTAGTCTTAGGGAATTAATAAATTGGACGTGTTCAACTAAATTTATAATCATTCTTTTAATTATTACGACGGTTAATAAGAAAACCAAATATAAGATATCCCGATGAAATCTGAGTCCTGAAACAAACAAAACAGTTTTTCATTGCAACGGTGTATTCAGGATTTCCATCGTATTCAGGAGATCAATTTACGTCGCCTTCATTTTAATTTGCGACGATTTTGAGGTAAAAAATCTTTCGCTCTGAAAAAATTCGTATAGACCAAGGAAGGCAGACAAATTCAATGGTACCTTCACATTTATCCTGAATCCCGAGGTTCTCTAGGTACGCGACAGTTTCTCAGGTAGTTACCTCAGATGTGCAGCTTTGGCGAATGGCTTTTTCAACTTCACAAGAAACCGGACGGTTTTTCATCAAAAATGAGATCCTCATCGTATTCGGGAGGTCGATTTACGTATGCGTCCCTCACGATTCGCGTCGCTTTCAAGCGGCATTCATATCTTCCACAAAGCTCCCTTCCTGTACGATGGGTCCGTCAAATTTTTAGACAAGTTTTTCATTGAAACAGCGATTTCCGTCGTATTCAGGAGACCGATTTTTGTATAATTTCGCATTCTTTATAATTTGCAACGATTTTGAGGCATAGGCATTTTCCACAAAATTACCGTACTATAGTCCATTGATTTTATTTCGCTGAAAAACGTTTTGTTGAGGAAAAATCTTAAATAATTCGTGTAGACCAAAAAGGGGCAGACGAATTCAGTGATACCTTCACATTTATCTTGCATCCGGAGCTTCTCCAGGTATGCAGGGACTTCCATGTCGTGACGTAGAATTTGCAGTTCGATTAAACTGTTGCCACTTACTTCGGAGACTTCGGCAATCCGGATATGGGTGGTCAATTATATTGCAGCCGCTTGCAATTGATTTCTGCGGCGCCCTCCTACCTCTTGCTGTCGACGGGTATCTCGGACCGGCGTTAACTGGGAGACGCCCAGATGCCCATTAGGTGGGAGATTCCGAGAATAAACGTTGAATTCAATAAGGACGCTCCTTGACATACCCGAATAAGACGAAACGAGTACCTAACCTAATCTGACAGTGACAGCTAGCTGTTCCAGGAATTGTTCCGTGCTTCGCCACGGAGAAATTCTTCACGAAATACATACCGCAGAAGTACTGACGGTGGCGCGGAGAAAGTCGACGTGGATTTTTCAATGGAAAATTCACTTTTCTTGATTTATTTACTGAACAGAAGGTTTACTGAAGGCATTTGTTTTCATAAATATGAGGCTATGACGCGTAGTGCAAATTTATCAATTGAAACCGTTAAATCGATGTTCCCTGGAAAAATGATCTCTAAGCGGAGGAGCATTATTTGGCCGCTTCCGATTTTTTGGCTAAAGTTCCGATTTAACGCGGATGAATTTTTTCTTATGGAGTTATTTGAAGTCTAAGTTGTACACGAATATCTCCAGGAGTTTGTCAGGATTAAAAGTCAGAATACAAAAAAAAATCTTTAAAATCGAAATTTAACAGCATTGTGTTAACGAGTTATCGCAAATCTTTAGACGTGCTACATGAAGGTATAACGGCATGAAGGACACTTTGATGATGTTATTGCTCATACGTAACTTTCCCTACATTGTAAATTTATATAAAAAATAGTGAATGCAAATATAGTTTTTAATAACTGAATTTTGTTCATCCAAAAAGAGGAAAACATTCCACATACCTGTTACAATTGTATTACAAATACAATTATTTCCCCTGATACTTCCATACAGATACTTATACAGATACTTCCCCTGAAGCATCAGACTCTGAATGGAGTGGTTACCCATGTAGACGAGAACGATGCATCTAGGTCTTGGGGAGCCCTAGTATACCCTGAACTACGATAGATCACCTGTACATGTCGTGGACGCGGAGTGATGTATTGTATCTTTATTAGCGTCCGGAAACTGATCTTAATGCCCATCGTATGCACGAATAACTATATTTTATTTACCCTTAACGTAGTCGGGAATACAACATTGTGACTGTCTCATAATTATACGGTAATTAAATCAGAATTTTGCATAAATTCTTACGTCTTTTTAATGGAGTTCTAGTATCATTAGAATAGTTTCTAACAAAATATTTATATAAATAGTTATAAAATTTACGGGGCTAATGAGGTGATTTAAATGTTAACATTGCTTTACAGTTTTCTCGTTATAACAGATAATTATTAATTCTAGACGTTATTAATGCATAAATTTGTATATTAATTAATGCGTAAACTCTGGTAAGAATTTATTTAGTATAAAATACAATTTTCAAAAATATACTAATGTTCCTAATATACTAAACAACACCTTGAAAATTTTAAATCTCGTTTAATATTGCAAATGTTTGTTTTCATGTATTATTTCAAAAAATAAAACCCGCCACAGGTAGGATTCGACATTTGTCCCGGATCGGAACCGAACGACATACAGCTGTTTCGAACTTGTTAGTTCTCATCAGTACCGTACACGGTACGTCGATTCAGGACAAATGCCGAATAAACTTTATAGCGTATACATCTTTATCGATACGATCTCTGTCAGTAACATATAAGTCGGAAATCGAGACAGGAACCACCAAGCCGCCAAGCGGTTATCAAAGTAGTTCCCGAATAGCAAAGCTACTACATAATCGCTCTAGAAAACAACTACTCCTCAGGCTAAAGCCCCGCCAGGCATTGAATTATACCCAGAAACGATCCTCGGCCCCTTTTTCGTGTTTCTGCACGATCAGATAATACTTCAAAAAATAAAACCCGCCACAGATAGGATTCGACATTTGTGCCGGATCGGAACCGAACGACATACAGCTGTTTCGAACTTGTTAGTTCTCGTCAGTGCCGTACACGGTACGCCGATTCAGGACGAATGCCGAATAAACTTTATGGCGTATACATATTTATCGATACGATCTCTGTCAGTAACATATAAGTCGGAAATCGAGAGCGATTATGTAATAGCTTTGCTATTCGGGAACTACTTTGGTAACCGCTTGGCGGCTTGGTGGTTCCTTTCTCGATTTTCGACTTATATGTTACTTTATGTATTATAATTAATTAGCGCAATTGCGAGAATTCTATTATTTGTTTTAGTATTACCGAAATATAGATACTTATTTGTAAATTGATAACGTATAAAGGTAATAACACATTTGACTAAGTAGTCAAATACTAGTAAAGAAATACGTTCATTATACACAAGGTAATCGCGAATTCGAAGAAGCAACCTCAAGATGCAAGCTTGGTGTATTGATCCTCAGTGCAGCAAAAACACGCAATCATCTGTCAACTGATTTGCTATTCAAAAACGAGTACTGTGGAAATCATTCAAGAAAGAAAAGTCGGCTCACTTTTCTTTTTGTTTCAAGAAGATATCACAGCAGTATCTTACAAAGTCAAACCACAAACTATTGTTACTTTGATTTCAACTCTCCATGATGACTGTCCATGAAAGTGTGAGGAAACCGAATATCATTCTGAATTACAATCAGACGAAAGGAGATGTTGATAACTTAGACCAAATGTGCCATTCGATGGACTGCAGGGAAAAAGCAAACAGATGGTCTCTCACCTACTTTTTCAATATGATAAACATCAGCTGTTTAAACGCATTCGGCATTTTTAGTCATAAGCAACTTTTACGCAAGATGTTAAAAGATGGAAACAAACTCTATTAAGAATATATTTCATGCTTCCGTTGCACAAGGAGCTAACGGCCAACCATCTGAAAGCCCGAATTATTGCAAATGGAATCCCTAGACATGTTTAATAAATTATTTTCAGAACCTGGAAATCAAAAAATGCAGCTGCGAAGCAACTTGAACAGCGACGATGAATAAACACACCGCTTGTGGATTTTGTTCTTATACCAAGCAAAGGAAGACAACCACTTATTGTTTTATGAAGAACTGTTCACAACCTCTGTCTCGAGCATCCGATAAAAATTTGTCCAAACTGTAAGCCCAGAGTAAACAAGAAATTGATGTACGATATGGCTCTTGCGTTCTTTTCTTCGTTATTTTGGTTTAATTCCTCACAATATGTCATCTTTCCAGTACCTAATTGTTTTTAATTTTAGTGGAACGGTTTATATATAACCCACTTTCGAGTAGCCATTTATTTAGATTGCAGGTAACTTTCTGTGATGAAAGTGAGTAGGTATCCCAATTTTATAATACACACATACATACGTGGTAGGTACATACCTACCATGAGATAATTGTGGAATAGCCAGCCATTGCTTCATAGGCTGTTTGTTTGTTTTGTTTTTTGTTCAAGTTCATTTTATTATGATTTATATAATAAATCAAATATATTGTAAGAGTGTGTCGAATATGTTGTGAGAGTTTATAAACTTCGATAAGTATACATACCTAAACTTCGTGTTTTTTGCGATTTTTTCCAAAGTTTGTACTTAAATACTGAATACATTTTACAAAACAGTCTGATTTATCAATAAAAAGATTTAAATTAATGAAAGAAAATAATTCTTATCCCAAAAATGAGATTCCTTATATAATTTTGTTTGGGTATTTTTTGTCTAGGGCTACCTTTTCCTACTTACTAAAATAGGTCTATCTTACTAGGGTTAAAAAAATATAAATACAAAAAGTGCAAAACGCTATCCATTCTTTTCAAGAATCGAAACAGTAGAGTAGGCTTATGCAGAAATGCGGCATATCAATGGATATATAGTATATCACCAGTTTATATTGCTATAAGTGTTACTAAATTCTTACACACTTGTGTAAATTTTAGGCAGATTGTAATAAAATTTTGAGTACCAATAAAAAAAAAAATTACAGGGTATTCCGGTAGAAAAATTACATTTTGTTCACTTCTTGGAAACTAAGCTATAAGTTGTATACCGAAATAATAACTTTCTTCAAATCACGTTACGCCATCTCTTTTCCCCATCTCCCAATCCAGAGGCGATTGAAACTTAAAAGTTTTAATGAGTTTAAACTTGATTTCTTTTTTTCAGGAAATCGCAGGTTCTAACACACTTCCACAAACAATTACTTATTTATTGAGTTAAGTGTTTCTTTTTTATATTTGATTAAAACTCTAACAAACTCTGAAGATATATATGAAACATATATATATATATATATATATATATATATATATATATATATATATATATATATATATATATATATATATACAGGGTATTTAGTACATCGATCAAAAGTTTTAAAAAGGTGGTAGAATACATAATGTACAACCTTCCATAATTGTATACCAAGGTATATAGGATTAGGTATTGAATATTAGAGATATATTTAAGGATTGTGAGGGATTTTGAGATATTAGTTTTTCTTAATTTACCTATTTTCCCTAATGGAGGGACAAGATCAAATACTCTGGAGTTGTCATGGACAAGTCGCTGACATGGAGAGACCACATCCACCAAGCGACGGGACTCGCCAAAGCTACCGCGGCCAGACTCTGGACGATGACGGGAATCAACAGCCAGCTGAACCTCAGGAACAAGCTGCTCCTCATCCGGCAGGTCCTCCAGTCCCAACTGATGTACGCATCGACAACTTGGGGCTACGCTACTCAGACCCACATGAAGAGGTTTCAGGCCATCGAAAACGTCGCCCTACACCGTGCTGTGGACGCCCCGTGGTACGTGAGGAACATCGACATCCGGCGAGACCTAGTGACGGTTCACCACCGTGACGGAGAAAATCCTAAGCAGGGCATGGAAGTTTTACGTTCAAGTAGGTGCCCACGACAACCCCCTCATCCGAGTAGGCTTCGTACTACGACCCAGGAGGACCAAGAAGACACAAGAGACCCAAGATCCAGGTAGTATAACCTTATAGATCCCCTTTACAGATCAAACATAACTTTTATTTCAGCTGAGCCTTATTGCTCTACTAATCATTTTCATGTCATGGGGCCCTAGGGCTCCTTAATAATTTTTCATTTACAGGAAAAACACACGACTTCCCTCCCACACACACCTGACTCCAAGCCCCGGGATCCTTTTCACATTGAAAAGGACCCCTCGTGAGTAACAAGACTCACTCTCCCGACGGCGAACCAAGCGGCGCCGGCGCGGTTCGTGCACATTGTCGTGGAAGTTCGCCCGAAAAGACCCAATCCCCGGGCGTCGTGCTGGTCGCGACGGCCACGACAATGACACCACCCTGGGGACTGACACTGGCGAAGCGATGCTGCAAAACAAGGCGACAAACGGTAAAGAGAATGCCGAGAACAAGTCCCTGCCAGCGTGACTCACAGGCGTCAGGATCAAAGGAGATCGAGGGGAGCGAACCGCTGCCAATCGTGTGGGTCTTGCTTGCGGGCAGCATCTCGCCTCCCGCGTAGAGACCGGCGAAAGCGGAAGCAAAGCGCTGCCCACCTTCGAACGACGGTCCCGGTCTACATGATGGGCGAGTAGGGAACGGTAATCTCGCTCGACTTGCCGACAAACCGATCAAAGGCGATTACGCCTGCCAATAAATATTGGCGAGTACCTATTTTCCCAGTTTCTCCACATTACGAGTATTAATTGTTAATCGAGTTTACCAAGCACATAATTTTGTAAGTATGTATAATATTTATTTTCTCTAAACCTGCCATAAAACTTTCTAAATACATATATACAACAATAATATAACACATTTTGTCACTATTTCTGTATTTTAGGAAATTCGAAACTTTATATTGCAGTCATACATAAAAGTGTTTTATTTAGCTGATTTTTCCTTGTTACTTTTTGATGGCTTATTTTAAAAGAATAAACATTATAAACATAAAATAATAATTGTGATTCATCAAATCAATTACCGCTTTGTTATTAATACTTAGGAGGAAAAAAAGTAAATAGGAAACATAAATATCTTGAAATCCATAGAAGTGCTTATATAGGTACTGTGAATCCAGCAGAATTTTAGTCATTTATTTCGAATATTTTGTTACCATTGTTCTTCATTTATCGAGTTTGGGGAACCTTGACCGAGCCGCCGCTGAATTGTTGATATTAAATCAAATACTTTATGAGACATGTAGTATAAACTATGACATCAGCTTTCGGCGCGGTTTCGATAGAGGGACCGACCATTCAATAGTTGAGATATGCGCGTCAATCTGTTCAGATATTCAGTTAAGTTTATTTAACACTAACACAAGTTTTTAAAAACTATTTATTTACAATTGAAATGGAGCAGAGCCTCCGGCTAACAACAATATTCTGAATTTCCTTTACAAAAAATGAGAATTTATATCAAATCGGCTTTTGGTTAAACGCCGCGGGACTTGTAATGCCTTCCTTAATTGCGGATGCTGCTTTGACCTTATAACGACTGCCTTGATAAAGGGTAGTGTGTGGTCCATAACTCCTCCATCCTTAGATCTTGGCGTCCTCGTCAAGGGTGGCTTGAAGATCCTTGAAGTTCTGGGCAGGAACTTGGATTATGGTTTTTGGCATACAAAATAGGGTTTTTATCCTTTTTCTGTACAAACAGAGAAATATCGACGTGATTATGAGAATAATAATAATTACAATGGTTATGGACAGGTGTCCAGTATGCAAGTCAATTCCTTGTAGGTTAGTCTCTTGCGTTAAGGGTTGGAGATCGGCCTTGAGATTCCTCAGCTGGTCAAGGTGTGAAGACTCCAAGTTGATGCGATATTGAGGTAGACCTTTGAGTGTGGTAGAACTCTTTGGAACTGTAAAACTCGATTTTTTATTAAAATTATATTCCGTGTTGTCTATAATAATCGAACATGGCGAATTTATTACATTATTTCCTAGGATAAAATGTCTTGAAATAATGTTTTGACACTTTTCTATTATTTCTTTACGGTCTTTAACACTGGTTAAGAGTCCGTTGGAAAGTTCTTTATATATTTCAAAATTCACTAGTTTTCGCGGTAGTGCACTGAAGAGTGTTTTTTAAACTGCACTGGGTGGCTAATAGTTTTTCGCAAACAAACATGTTATTAGCTCTTCGACAGGTGTCAGTCCATCGGTCTTCGAATGGGGATTGTATGTAAAAGGTAGCAGGGGGATTAAAACGGTTTTTGTCGGACTCGGTATAGGGTAGATTTTAGAAATATTATAAGTAGTTGGATTTAAAATAGGTATTTTCAGTACCATTAAAAGAATGTCGTTTACCGAGATAATTCCAAGTTTTGAATTTCCTAGGATTTCAAAAGGGTGATTTTCATCGTACGAGAGCAACATTGACCTTGAGTAATGTTTTAATAATTCGTCCTCTATCATTTCAAGTTCGTTGTGGTCAATTATTTCTAAATTTGGTATTTCTCGATTTGTTAGTGTGATCGTTCTAATCAGTAAATTTAATCGGTTTTCGAATTCAAGTAGCAATTCTTTTTGCGAATTTATGATTAGCATTGAGTCCAGGTAGTACGTATAATTTTTAATTGATTTTTCTAGTTGTTTTTGATTTGAATATAAGTTGTCAAATTCTATACGTATTGAGGTTGTCAATTTTGAGAGAATTGTAGCAGTTTGAGTTAGCCTCTGATTTATCTTTTGTTGATTCTTTGAAAGCTTTTCCAGATTTTGGTTTATGTTTTCAAGATCTTCTTGATCTAAATTTCCCGATATAAATTTGACGACGGATCCAAGGCCATTGATTAGGCCTCTTTTATTTCTACAATGTATAATTTTATTTAGCGAATTTTTTGTTCTTGTTAAGATGTTTAGTAGTGATTGTTTATTTTGTATTACTGGGATTATTTCCGGTTGTTTGGTTTTGTGAATTAGAGTTAATGTACCGTTTGATAGGTTTTCGAAATTTGCGCGCAATTGAATGAGGTCGTATGAAAAATAGAGTTTATGGAAGTAATTGAGTGTCTTCGCTGTCCCTAGAGGTTCCTGGTAGTAACCTTGGGTCTTGAGCGGAGTTTTTATCATTGCTTGACATGTCAGGATGTTCCTGCAAAGAAACAGTTTTTCTAATAGGTTTTAATTTTTTTAATGGTTGGGTAGTAATTGTTCCTTTAAGGGTTTCGATTTGAACTTGTTTGTCTTTTTGTGATATTACAGTACCTCGTTGGTAAATAGGTGCATTTTTTGGAAGCCTAGTTTTTTCTGCTGATTTATGGTAAACAGTTTGACCTGATTGTAGAGGTGGAATATTTTGACTATTGCGATTTCTCATCGTAAGTGCACTTTGTGCCTTTTCTTGATTTTTTGTTTTTATCTGCTCTAAAAACGGTAAAAGTTCTCGCCTTCTTTGTTCTATATAATTTTGATAATTTTGTGGGGTTAAGCTAAAGTCAACTTCCTGCATATAGGGACCATATAAAACTGAAAAAGGTGAGTGGCCAGTGCTGGAGTGGATTGACTGATTGTATGTCCAGGTAGCTGTAATCATCTGGCTATCTGGGGTCTCTTTAGGGTTCTTAAGGTTAATTATTCTAAGTTTCTCGATTATTGTCGAGTGGAATCGTTCGATATGTGAGTTTGAGTTCGGGTTGTGAGGGGTGGTAAAATGCAATTCTATGTTAAAGAGTTGGCAAAATTCTTTAAACTGAGTATTATTAAAATTTGTGCCTCCGTCGCATACAATTCTTTTCGGTATGTGATGGTGGCTGAAGAAATGTCGTAATTTTAGGAGTGTGCATAAAGTATTTGCAGATTTTAGAGCGTATGCCTGGGCGTATTTTGAAAATGAGTCTATAATTGTTAAAAACTTCATGTTCAAATACTGAAATATGTCCAGATGAATGTTTTCAAAGGGTTTGTTGTAGATCATTGGGCCTTGTAAAGGTGGGTTTAGTGGTTGACGTTCGTATTTCGACATCTGACATACATTACAGTGATTAATAATGGTGGTAATTTTGTCTTTTATTTTAGGAAAATAAACATTTTTTGAAAGGTGTAGGTATGTTTCGTTAATACCATTGTGAGTTTGGTTATGGTAGTTATGAATATACTGTTCCTGTTTTTCAGCTTCAAGTATGTCAGTTAATAGAATGGACGAAATTACAATTTTTGTTCTTTTATTGAATTTATTTTTCAGTAACCTAAGTACTTGTTGTCTAAAATCTGCGTCCGGAATGTGCAAACATGTTATATCGTTTGGTGAGATTGACTGGATTAGCATATCCATAAATAATTCGTTAGTATTAGGGGTGGAGATTGTTATTCGTTTCTTATTTTCAAAAATTGTGATTACTCGTTTTTCGACATGGCCTTCGCGTTTTTGAATGACTAATTGGTTTTTAAAGGTATTTACCGATTTTTCAGTTATTGGAATAACAAGCCCGGTATCATCGTTATGTACCGAACTAATTTCCATAGGTAAGCCATTATCCTCAATCTGATTCTGCCCAAGTAGATCTCCGAGTTCGTCAGGTTCAAACTCCGGTAAATTATTAGGTGACAAAAGCAGTTGTTCTATCTCGTCATCGGCGAGTACGGGAGGATTTTCAGAAATATTGGCTATCAAAGATTCGGTTTCGTTTACATTAATTTCTATTCTAGAGAGAGCATCGGCGACGTGATTTTCTTTACCTTTACGATATTTTATGTCGAAATCGAATTCTTCCAGTTTGATTTTCCAGCGAACAAGACGCGAGTTTGGTTCTTTTAATTTCGAAAGCCATACGAGAGGGTTGTGATCGGTTTCTATCGTAAATTTTCGTCCAAATAAATACGGCCTAAAATGTTTTGCAGAATCGACAATTGACAATAACTCTTTTTCGATAGTGCTATAGTTACGTTCCGCAGAATTTAATGTGCGCGAATAGTATGCAACGGGTCTGTTGTTCTGACTGAGTACCGAACCGATAGCGACGTTGCTTGCGTCGGTCGTCAGCGTGAATTCCTTTTCGAAGTCTGGGTAAATTAGTACGGGGGCGTTTGTTATAGATGTTTTTGCATTTTCAAATGCTTGCTTATAGTCATGATCAGATATATTGATTTTTTCATTTTTCCGTAGACATTTAGTAAGAGGTTGGACTAATTTCGCAAAGCCTGGTATAAATTTTCGATAATATCCTACTAGGCCTAGGAATGACTTTATTTCCTTTGTTGTTTTCGGGATGGGGAATTTCGTGATTGAATCAATTTTAAATGGATTTGGGATAATACCTTCAGGTGTAATTACATGTCCAAGAAACGCGACTTCTTTACGAAGAAATTCGCTTTTATCTAATTGAATTTTTAGATTTACACTTTGCAATTTTTGAAAAATCTGTTTTAAATGAATTAAATGTTCTTGAAGTGATTTTGAAAAGATAACGATGTCGTCCATGTAGACGAAACATATTTTGTACTGAAATTCTTTTAGAACTTGGTCCATCATACGTTGAAAAGTTGCAGGTGCGTTTTTCAGGCCGAACGGCATACGTAAATATTCGTAATGGCCATTATTTACGCTAAATGCAGTTTTTTCAATGGACTCAGGATCCATTTCAATTTGATGAAAACCTTGGGCAAGGTCAAGGGTCGAAAAATAGGTGCATTTACCTAAATTATCAAGGATTTCCTCTATTTGTGGTAGGGGATATTTATCCTCGATAGTTACCTCGTTAAGTTTCCTGTAATCAATTACCATTCTATACTTTTTTTTTCCAGATGCGTCAACCTTTTTTGGAACAATCCAAACAGGTGAGCTGTAAGGGGATATACTGGGTCTGATGATTTTATCTCTAAGCAATTTTGAAATTTGGCGTTGGATTTCCTCTTGCATTGATTGAGGGTGTCTAAAGGATTTAGTGTATATGGGATGGTTATCAACAGTTCTAATATTATGTTTGACGTGCGATGTGAAAGACAGATCGCAGTCTTCATGATGAAAAACATTTTTAAATTTGTGACATAGGTCGATTACTTTTTCTCTTTCTTCACGATTGAGATGGTCAGTGCGTATTAATTTAGCAAATTCGAGTTTTTTATTATCTTGCGTAATTTTAGATTCGATATTAAAATATTCGCAAGGGATAACCTGTATGCGATCTGGAAATATAATTTGGGAGTCAAGTGATTTTTCAAATGGGATTTCGGAGATGCCATTTTTTGTAATAGTCAGACAGTCAGGTATAGTGTGGTTTTCGTCAATTTTGATACTTGGAATATAGACAGGGCCATTTTCAATTGATGTAGGTATTAATATTTTGTCTCTTTCGGTAGACAAAAAGTTTATTTGTTCGTCTAATTTAAATTCAAAATAAAATGGTATACTTGTAGTTTTATTTAGAGTTAAAATTTGATTTTCATAGTCTATATTAGCTTTTCATCTTTTAAGATCGTGCGATCCAATTAGCAAATCAAAATTTTTGTGTAAGGGAATTACTCTAATTTTTATTTCATTTTTGACACCTAATTCTTCAAACAGTCTGAGTTTAAGATTTTTGTCGGATCTTACTGTGCGATGTAAGCCTGTTAATTCGAAAGGTTCGAGAAATATATGTTTTTTAAAACGGTGCAAAAGATTCGGGTTAATAACGGAATCTGTAGCTCCGGTGTCTATTAAAATTTTTAAATTAATGTCAGGTAAAAAGAAAAATAGCAGTTTAGGTTTTGAGTTAATATTATTTAAATCTATATTTATTATGTGGTGTTTCGTTGATTCGAGGCATCTATTATAAAATTTTCTTGATCTTCTGTGTCTTGTAATTGTCCGTCACAAACGTCTATATATGGTTCGTGTTGGTCAGAGTCGTAATATTCATATTCATAATTATTTGTTTGCGATTGTGATGTTTCGTTTTCTAAAGGTGTGTTACTTTCTATGTTATAGATTTTTGGTGTTGACGCTATAGTTGAGACACACATAGGCGTTGGCTTGTAATTTTGAGGGGTTTTTTGTTGGTAATTAGAAAATTGTGATCTTCCAAAATTATTGTTTGAATTTTGAAAATTATTTTGCATAGGTCTATGTGGTAATGGTTTATTAATATCTCCGAAAGTTCTTTGATTTGAATTTTGGTTCGTATTTGGGCTTTGTACGTTAGGTCGAGGGTTTTGTTGAGGTAGGCTTTGTTTTGGTACTGGTTTTGGTTGAACTTTTTGCGAGAAGGAACTTGAATTTTGGTACGCGAATATTTGCTTGTGAGCATGTTGTCTGTTGTCGTGTTCGTGGCAGCGAGTGAGGGCTGTCTCGATAGTATCAGGTGGTATATAAGTAAATAGGGTGAAATACGGGTCTCTAACACCTAATGTGACTTGTTCTAAGGTTATTTTAGCAATATGTGACCTTTTCCATTCAATTTCTGTTATATTTGAGGAATATAGCTGTGCATGATTATTTAAGGCATTCCTACATTTAACAACTCTATGATAAAATTGCGTGATATCTTCGTTAAGGTGTTGTCTACAACCTTTTAATTGGGCGTATAACAAGTTCTCGTTTTGGTGATTACCGTAGTATTTTAATAGAGCAGCTTTAATTTGAGGCCAATCATTGGTAGGTTCTTGCGATACGTCATCAACAACTTGTCCGCGCAATTTATTTAAAATGCCTAACTTAATAAAAGAATGTTGAAATTCTGACAGTTGAAACTTTGAAAATATTTCGAGCACATTATCTCTATTTTGGATAAAATGCGGTAAATTGTCGTGAGGGCCAAAAGTAGGAAGAGTTTTCAACATTTCAGAGACCTCCTGGATTGAAAGAGCCATTTTTAATGTGTTATTAGTATTTAAATTTAAACTTATTTCACCTAATTCTAAGCGAATTGTTTCGATAGCCGATTCAGGTAAATTTATTTGCGAAGTCGAGGTTGTGATAAGCTCGACAGGTATGTCTTGAGAGACGAGAGGTTTTTTTCTTAAACTTTTTGTTTTGCTTTTTGCAGAACTTGGAATTATTTCAATATTTACGAGGTCTTTTGACATGAAATATTTTAAATTATATCGTGGAGTCGGGTTTTAACCGTACTCTCACTAATAAAATAAACGTTTATAGGTGCAATTAATTTGAAATAATTTCACAATTAAATACCTATGTAAAAAATTATTTTTTTTATACCTATTTTATTTGAGAATACGTTGTTAGGGAAAGACGGGACTTATAACTATGAAATTGGAAAGGTACTTACAGGAAGATCAGACCGATGAACATTGTCTCTGGTCTCAGGAATCTTCTGTCCGTGACTTTCTCTTTTCACACTCGAAGATGGAGTCGTGCTGATTGGGGCTTCTCGGTGAAGGATTCCAAGCAGCTTTCTTGAAGGGGTTGGTGGTATCCTAGGGTGTTGAGCTTGCCGTTCTCGAGCGAAGTGATTCACGAGGAATTTTCTTCTTTGGAGAAAACGTTGTCGGTTCGTTGGATACGTAGTGAGGTATTAAGATACACCGTTGGCAAAGTTTTTCGCTATGAATGCCTTTTCCAACGTCTACGTATCCTGTTCGCAGCGCCAGTTAAGTTTATTTAACATTAACACAAGTTTTTAAAAACTATTTATTTACAATTGAAATGGAGCAGAGCCTCCGGCTAACAACAATATTCTGAATTTCCTTTACAAAAAATGAGAATTTATATCAAATCGGCTTTTGGTTAAACGCCGCGGGACTTGTAATGCCTTCCTTAATTGCGGATGCTGCTTTGACCTTATAACGACTGCCTTGATAAAGGGTAGTGTGTGGTCCATAACTTATTCACTTGTAATCTCTGAGAATTTAAATAAATTGGGGTATAACGAAAATCGGATTATTATTCACCCCATATTTCTTAACAGTACATACAATTAAGAAAATTCTAAATGAACTCACCTATCACCTATTTGAAATTACCTATCAAACGTCGTCATAAAATACAATTCTTGCCACTATAAAAAAATAAGATTATTTTCTCTGTGGATTAATATTATAGTACAGGATGTAAGAAGTATAACTTGCATTATTTTAACAGTTGATAGTTTTGACTTGAGATATCTCTATTCAAACATATGTGTGCTTTTATAACAAACTATGTAGCTCCTAATTAGCACGAATTTATGATAAACCGTCATTCAACCGTCGCGTCGTTAATACATCAAACTAAGGTAAATGCTTACCAGTATATTTAGGTATAATCTTTGGCAATAAACTCTGGTTTATGGAACGTATCTTACAAACCACATAAAAGACATAAAATTTTGATACTGATTTGAATCAATCTAAATCTGTAAAAATTAAAAAAATTGGATTAAAAAATGTTCTGAATGAAATTAATTGTAGTTATCTTCTTGGTTAGTTGAATTTTAAAATACCACAGTATTCTTCTGGACCACATGACATCTTTCAATTACCACAGCCAATACTAACATACTTTTGCGGTCAATTTTCTATATAATATATTATAATTTATATAAGGTTAGTTTATTTTGTAACATGTATGATGTAATTTTAAAATAATTACGCAATATAAAAAGTACTACTGAGTATGATTGTCTTCTTTAGTATACTTTTCTTTAAACATCATACATACATTGTCATATATACAATATCTGTTGTATGCTCTTCTTTTGAAATGAATATTTTGAATAATTTTGTTTAATTTGATATTGTTTGAATATGTAGTATCAATTATACTTTGGGACCTTTAATTAACCTTTATATTGAAAGTACTAGGTTAATCTGATATTTTAATTAATTTACCCTTTAAAAACATATAATATATAGTAACATAATATCTACCGGGTAATAAATATATATACTTATACATATATTATTATATATTAATTTACCCTGTAAGTGGAATGTAATCAGATTCCACTTACAGGGTAAATTAATATATAATAATATAAGTATAAGTATATATATTTATTACCCGGTAGATTTTATGTTACTATATATTATATGTTTTTACTATAATGTAAAGGCATTACAATAAGAGCGCAGAATTTCAATGACGCGCCATTTTCGCTGTCATGATTCGATAGGTCAATAATTGTTACAAGGTCAATAGGAGACAGATATTACGGTAGTCATTCATAACAAAACATTACAGCAGTTCGCGAGAGTGTGGCCGAAAGTCCAGGGACTTTGATTCGTCATTTTGAACAAGAACTGGACATTTCAACAGCCATTCTTCGCCGCATTCTCACTAAAGATTTGCATCTCCATGCTTACAATGTCCAATTAACTCAACAAGTTCTGCCAACAGACTATGCACAGCGAAGAGAGTTCACCAATTGGATAATTGAACAACAAGAAGTGAATGCCGATTTTATGGACAAAATCATCTTCAGCGACGAGGCCCATATTCACCTTCATGGTTTCGTTAGTAGGCAAAACTGTCACATTTGGAGCTAAAACAAATCAACGTGTGATTCATCAAATGCATCCCCGTGTCACTGTTTGATTTACTTACATTGTGACTTATTAAGGAATTATTGGACCATTTTTCTTTGAACAAGAGGCAGATAATGCATTAACGATAAACAGCGAGCGTTGTATATGATAACCCAATTCTTTGTGTCTCAATTGGAAAACATTGCTCTTGAAGACATATGGTTTGAGCAGGACGGCACCACTTGCCATACCACACATGAAATATTGACGGTCTTGCGCGAGTCTCTTTCTGGTAGCACCATTTTCCATTTTGGTGACTAGAATTAGCAACCAGGATTTTGTTATCTAATACCTATGGACTTTTTTCTGTGGGTTTCTCTGCAATCTCAGGATTACGCCAACCAACCCACGACCACCGAAGTATTGAAGCGTGAAATCGAATGCTGTATCAATAAAATACCGCCATATTTAGCAAGATCTTTATTGAAAATTTCTCCAGAAGAATACTTGTGTGCCACTAGAGCTCTGGCAGCCATTTACCGGATGTGTTGTTCCATACATAATTCCCAAACATCACATGTTGCGCCTCTTATTGTAATACCGTTGCAACTGCTGTAAAAGAAAACTGTCAAAATTTATTTATTATATCCATAATTAGATAGTTCACACTTGCATATTTTTTCTTGTAAGTAGTAGGGTTGAGCGCCGATGTTGTAAAATACTTTTTTGTTTGCTTAAGTCCAAACTATCAACTGTTAAAATAATGGCAGTTGTATTTCTTACACCCTGTATATATCTTGGATTTTCAGAATATTGTCAGCAGATTCTTAAGGTAACCTTACAATTAAGTCCTAAAAACCTATTTTTGTACCTCTTAAAATAACCGTACCTCACTAATTTGAAACGTGAACATCATAAGAGAATCACACTGCATATCTATTTAAAATTCAGCTTTTTTTACACCCTAAGGATTAGAGTTCTCCACTGTGGCGAATAAATATAATAATATGCACATCCTCACGCGCGTGTGGAATCGTGGAACACTAGAAAAATTGTAGAAATACCGACAAGAGCAGAGCCGAGTGTATAGAGCCGGAATATTAACTTTGTGAAATGTCTATATCAAGCGACTCTACTTCACCGGGGTTCAAGTTCGCGTCAGCGTCATTACAAAGCTGCCAAATCGCGAGGAAAAATATTCCTACACCTGCAGGGCTTGGAATTTTTGATGCCTCAGATATCTCTCTGTAAGATCCCCATACTTTATTACCATATAATTTTCAAACTTCTCTCCGTTCCATCGGAATATTACAATTTCAAATTTTGCTAGCTAAGCCTCGTAAAACGTTAAAGTTTTATTGTTTTTGACGTGACAACAGAACTATGGGATATTTAAAAGGAAATATGAAAATAACATCGATCTTTATGTTATTCCGACCATCCAACGGTGTCACAGATTGGTTCATGAAATAAATACGTCTATAGAAAGCAATCTCTACTATTCATCAATATTCCTCGACGTAAGTCAAACGTTCGATAACGTCTGGCACGCTAGATAAGGATTGTTATACAAAATTAAGCTCTCTCTGCCATCTTATTTTGATCTATTGAAGTTATATCTAATAGATCGCCAATTTATAACTCGACTTAACGACGAAGATTCGAACGTAATCCAAATCAAATCTGGAGTTTCCCAGGGTAGTGTACGAGGACCAGTATTCTATTTATTATATACCTCAGACATACCAACGACAGATAATAAAATAATCTGAACATTCGCTGATGACACAGCAATACTTACTCAACACACTAATACTGTCATTGCATCCGAACATCTACAGCAACACCTACGTCTGGTAGAAGATTGAACAAAAAAGTGGAAAATAAAAATAAACACTACAAAATCCACACAAGTTACCTTTACTTTAAGGAAAGTACAATGCCCCCCAGTTACTTCTAATGGTACTATAATGCCAGAAGCTTCATTCGTAAGATATTTAGGAATACACTTTGATAAAAAATTGAATTGAAGAGAGCATGTAGCAAAAAGAGAAAAAACAAATTGATTTGAAGTTCAAAAACTTGTGCTTGCTACTCGAGAGAAAATGGCATCTTTCCTTATAAAGCAAAATTGTAGTATATAAGGCGGTCATAAAACCTATATGGACATATGGAATAGAACTCTAAGGATGCGCCAACAAGTCGAGTATTAACATCCTTCAGAG
This sequence comes from Rosalia funebris, assembly GCA_037954035.1. Classification (NCBI taxonomy): domain Eukaryota; kingdom Metazoa; phylum Arthropoda; class Insecta; order Coleoptera; family Cerambycidae; genus Rosalia; species Rosalia funebris. The sequence continues at coordinate 9,707,592 of JAZFAV010000006.1, read as the reverse complement.
AGCCCAATCCAAAATACTTCGAGCAATAGCACATGCACCGTGGTATGTATCAAGCAATACAATATACAACGACCTGGGCATTTCATTAATCAGTGATGTTGTCCAGGACAGGAGCATAAGCACCATAATACACTCGAAACAGGTCCCAATCCACTCTTACAACCACTCCTTCGTCAATAAAACAATACTGGCCGAGGAAAAATAAATCAACACAGAAATGCTGAATATGTGTTTTATGAGACAGTTTTACTTTTTTCAAATAGTCCACCATCGTGCTTTTTCATGAGCTATGAACAGGGTGGGGTGTATCCAATCCACCTCAAATTTAATAGATGTCATCTGGTAGATGTCCCCAATTAGAATCAGTCGATGCCCGATCGATCCGACATGATTTAATTGAAAGATCGTACTAACAAAAACATTTCTCAAATAATTCCCAGAAAAGAAATTGAAAATCATATGCAACGAAAAATAAATGTTACATATCTAAATAAGGTATATTAAATAGTGGAATAAACTATGTTCAATACTTCATAGTTTAACGTAGCTCTACAGTTTCGTAGTTCTGAATTATCTTATTGTTCAGCAACCGAGACGATAACTTATGCACATGCTTGGAATATAGTCGATCATAAATTGTAAATCCTGGTATACTTCTCTTTTCTCAGTATTCCTGAGTTTCTTCTGTTTTCCATAAGAATATTTATGGAAAGTAGGAATAAGAAGGTAAAAAGCCAAAACATCAATCGCGATAAAAAATATGTGGTTGCAATAACCAACAAACATCTGTTTATGTGTTGGTTGGTCTTTGGTTGTTTTGTCATTTGTTATTTCGTTACCAAATAAACTCCTGCTATGTATCACTTTAGCGAAGTGATTGCAGATTTTAGTGGAATAGTAGATATATCTAATAAAATGCGTGAAATATTAGATATACTAAAACATGTTCTTATTTATTAGTAAACTATTTTTACAAAAATGATGGAGGTGCCAATGTCATTTCAATATGTTTAGATACATACTTCTGTTAAGTAATTTTGATTGCCATTTTATCTTACTTTATAACAACTAAACACCGCAGGCATGTATAATTGTTATGTACTATGATTTTAGGTCAGAAAGGATAAAGTAGTATAAAAATATTTAAATAAACTCTAGTACAACAAAATATATATACACATTATAGTGGCGGTGGCTCATCTGTCGATTATTTAAATTATGCCAATTATTTGACTAATTCTACAGGGTTATTAATAGATATCTCACTTAGGTGCTTCGTTAGTGGTGGTTTATCTGTAATAAACAAATGCAGCATTGCGTATTTTTTCTAAATTTATTTCTATATTATTAATTTTTTGTGCGGTGCTAAATTTATTTCTATCTTATTAATTAAATATACCTATTTCTGTATTATTAACTTTATTAATTTCTATACTATTAAGTGTAGGAGAGATGTAATATTTGCATAGTTAAAACGGTTTCCATTAAAGTTATTCAATAAATTCATATTGAATTGTTACTATAAAAGTATTTGTCTAACTAAATTTGGATTTTTCCTTATTAAATTGTCAAATTATTCTCCAACACGAATGTCTTTCTCATATTTTAAGGCTTATAACACTTGTCATGTACTATTTGTAATTACTTATGCGATGATCATTGAAGGTAAAAATTTGTATAATTTATTTGATTAGTTTGTTTCTATATATAACATATTTAAGTATAAATTTACACCGTGACTGTTGAAATAAGTAATGATATTAACCTGAAAGATTAATTCTTATACTATGGTAATTACTTAACATGCATTCAGTAAAAGTTTAAGAGTGATTTCAGAGGTTTTGGAGCTTATGTTCAGAGTAAGAATAGTTCGACGCGTATTCCATCAACGGCTTTATTCGATGAGAAATCGGTTCATGTTCCAAATAGAATTATATATAAATTAGCTATATATTTTTTCAGTGTCTGAAGAATACGCAGGGTATAAACACAAGTTCTAGCACAATCATTCAACCCGTACCAATATAGTAAAATTTACAGAAACGGGTATTCTTCAATCATTATTAAAACTTAAAAACAAAATGACATGTGGAGATTGCCACAGAGTTAAACGACGTTAGATTAAAAATCTATTAAAGATGGAAAATAATATTATTTCTTATTGGCTGACTAGCATCTCAGGGTTGTTTTTCTTTGGTGGCATATCAAGAGTAAAAAAAAAGAGAAAGAGGGCGTAAATTTTAAATTCATATATTACATACCAAATTAATGTACCATAGATGGCCAAACAGAATATATAATAATGCGTAAGTGTGTTTAAAAAAAATCTGTGATAATAAGATATCAAATGTGTCATCCAGCTAGCAAAGCAATTAATGAATTAATAATTATTAAAAAAAAATTAATACATATGGCAGGTACACGTAGCTATATTACAAACGTATGCACTTAGGGCGCCATGTGATTTTATCAACAAGTGATTTGATACCTGATGACGTAAGAAAATCACAAAACTAATAAAAATGAGTCAATTCAACAGATTTATTAATAAAGTAGTTTTTTAAAAGACATAAATAATAGCCTTTCGTATGGCCATACTCCAGTTTACAGCGTTGTCAAAGACAAAAAAAAGATAAAAACTGTTCAACACACCATAAATTATCAGTAATAAATTTCTTGTTGTGTTTAAACATGAATAATACTAATACACGAAATTATATGTACATATACATATTTACATTATACATGAATATTCACAGGCAAAGAGAAATTGCGGCAATACTTAAGTTAAAAAAAAATACTGGTGCTATAGGTAGTAATATAATAACACACAAAAAAATAAAGATCGTGACTTTCGTTAAAACTGCTATAAATCCTGCTGTCTCAATTATTAAAGGATGAACAGAGTTTGTCGTTAAAACTGCTATCCTGCTGCCAAGATAAAATTCGAAAAACAAACGAACTGACCTTTATAAGGGTGTAGAAGCGATGGAGGAATAGCTCAGCTCCCCAGCTCCAAAACACGGATCTTCACAATAAGTAAAAATCAACGTCGTCTGCGATAATGTATCCCAATTAGGTGGTGATTAACTAACGTCTAATTAGGTACTATTCAAACGTACTCGAAAACGTACTCTTATACAAGAACACTCTTGTGGAGTGTTCGTGAGGGTGTATATCTTTGTGTGGGAAGAAGGCCACGTGAATCCTCTTTAGAGAGCTGATTTTTACGAAAAATGTAATTTTTCAGAAATCCCAAGTTCCACAACAAACAAAATCAATGTAACACCAGTAAAGCAAATAGATCCCCGCAGGATGATTGTTAGCACAATCCCAAATTTCTTTACTTTTCGCGTGCCACGAGCACGCTCCTAAAAGGACACCGATGGAAAATTTACATTAGACAGCAACTGTGACCAACTAGGCAAGTTAGAAAAATCCTAGAATTTTGAAGGTCTCGGATATATTGTGAAGAATAGGCAGAACATAGATTAAAAGAAGATTAAAAAGACGACTACCGATGGTTAAAAAATAAACCAGCATGCAAGAAGGTTTCTCGCTGGAAGTATCCTCATCCCGTCAATTAAAGGACTTCTCTTCATCGGTCCTATGAGATCAAATTGGCCTATAGAAAGTATTGTATTTCTGATTGCTATCTTAAATAAATAAATAAAAATATATTATTCCGCTAAATTAAGTAAGAGATTAAGTATAAATAATAAAAATATATAATATATACACGGTGGTCCATAAAGCATGGATGAATTCATTTTCTAAGCAATTTACTATTTAAAAAAAAAACTAAAACACGTCTAGTTTTATTGTAAAACAATAATATTTGAGCAAAATCGTATAGCTCTCCCTTCAACCTACTTTGAATGGCAGTTTAAAACTCTTAATTAAAACGAGCGTTCGGAAACCCATTTTAAAGGGTGCTATTAAGGTCTATAGCGTTATGCTATAGACTTATGACTCCAACTTTTAAAGTTGAAGTCATTAGGACTTAAGGCGTTGGTGTTGAAGAATTTTGAATAACTTTGACAGATGTTACTTCCAAAATAAATAGAAAATAATGTGCGAGGAGTTACCCTGAATAGCGTTAGTTTTAATTTTATGAATTTTATTTCAAATTTTGGGGGCATATGTGAATGTGTGATAATATATATGTGAAGTATAACAATTTAAACTTATGTGGTTACATTAGCAACCCCCCCATTCACACCACTAATAATGTAAATAACGATTCTAATCCTAACGACTATTGGACAACTATTTTACGATATAAAAGGAATTTTACAGATATCAGAAAAGTATAATATTTTCAAAGCGTCAGTAACTGATCACTGATAATTAGTTTACAAAAGGAATACCCTCTACTCGGATCACTTGTCGGTAAAAATATTTATATTTCGTATCGTTAAGGACCGTTTTTGAGAAAACTTTACTTTTCTAACTTGTAAAATAATAGAGACAGGGGTCCAGGCACGTCTGCGGAAGGTCTCCATATGAAGGCGAGGGCCGAACGGCGGCGTGTCGTAGGGGGACGACAGGCCATCAGCCGACTTCATTGGGTTTAATGGTCTATATCGAGGCCATCGCAAAGTCGAGTTAAGAGGTTGTAGCCATCCTAAGAGGAACTATTACTGCTCAGTTGTTCTTCTGTAGTACGGTTATTTTTGAGAGGGACATAGCCTCGGACACTTTTGTGTTTATTTACTTTTAGATTACCCTTGTTGAACCCCGTAGACTTTGTAGCTGACGTTTTTTTTATTGTTGCTTATTTTGATGGAAAACTGTACAGGATATTAATGATGAAAATACTTAAGGGGCTATATCCACTTAAAATATTCGAAATTTTGGATAATTATTTGATATATTATTATAATATGAAGGCTTAAAAATATATTCTGAAAGCTTCAAATCGATATCTTTAAAATTTATAAAGAGATATAAAGCTTTCAATCGCGGGGTAGAGGGCAGCTAATGTGGCTATCTGCGCCCCTCAATGAGCGCCCTCGTGGGGTGCGAAACAATGATCTACTTTTTCCTACTATATTTTTTTTACTACTATTTTCTTTTTTTTTTTTTCTACTAATATGTATAGTCAAAAAATTTCTCGCACTAAGAAAGATGAAACAAGCACGAGAATATATCTTTTGAATCCGAAACACTGCCCGTCATATCTATCTACTATATCTACTACTACAGATAGTTTACTATCTTTGATTTCAGATGATCAGTTTTGGCAGGAGAAACGGTACCGCAAACCGGGTTGCGAAACAGACGCTCCACTTCACCGGCGGGCATATCTTTTCCGGTTTTAAAGATTCTTAAACTGTATTCACTTCACCATGTTTACAATAAATTTATCTTCTATTTAAGAAAAATGTTTATTTATCATTAATAGTTTCCAAGAAAAGTCATCCCGAACATCGACTATTTTATCATGTTTCTAGGTAGATAAAGCCCCTTAAAGGAATATTACTTGGGTAAAATACTTGATGATTTTAAGACAGGCAGTTCATATAAGCATATGTCCTAAACATTTGGATTTTAGAGATATAGGAATCTAATTTTTTTTTGTTGAACCTAGTTAATAATCTGAGATGTAGGTGACAATTTGAATGAGATGAATTTAATTTATTGCTCTTTAGCGATAGAACAACATAAAGGCATATGATACAAGAACTAATATTTTGCTTAAAGAAGGTGTGTTTTTTATCATAGAAATAATGTGTTTTATTAAAACTTTTCATATGATGTGACACTTTATTACTTATTATAGCATTAATAATAACATTATTGCTTTTCAGGATACAAAAATCATATAGCAAGAGTTTAATAATCAATTATTATAATAATTATTAATAGAGGAAATGCAGAAAAAGAAACAAAACAGTAGTTATAATGTGTAAAGAAATTTCGTTACATAACATGTACAAAATACATTATGTGCATCAACATAAAATATATCAGAAATATTCGTTTTATACACATATATAATGATGTATACCTTGAGAGTTTTCTTTCTAAAGTTTAGATAAAAGTCTAATTAGAGTTTATAAAAATTTTCTTAAGTTGCATAAAGTTTAGATAAAAATGGACATAAAGTTTTAATTGTGATAATTTATTTATTTATAAATAAAAAACATACATAAATACATTAACTAATAATGTGTCCTAATTGTTGCCCATTCACTATTTAACAATATCCTAGTCCCAAAATAGATTCATTCCTGCACTCTGTTAATTATTTCCTGCCCGATATTGCGTATTTTCTGTCGAATTATTTCCTTTAAATCATCTATGTTTTCAGATTTATTAACTTTGTTTTTTAAATGACCCCCATACGAAAAAATCGTGATGTATCAAATCTATGGAATGAAGTGGCGACTCTATAGTTCCACGTCGCCCTACCCATCATTGCGGAAAGATTCAAGTATTCAAGTAAGTGAGAACAGGAAGAGCGTAATGAGGATGTGCATCATCTTGTTGTTACCGAAGATTGATATCAGGGATGCCTGGTTCATTTGCATTTGGGTATGAAGCTGTCAGTGTTGGAATTAACTCTTGCTGTAAAAATTGCAAGTATCTTGCGCGAGTCATGTTCTGTTTCTAACTATGCACCTACTCAAACGTTGAGTTTTCTTGGAGATTAAATATGCAATATGTGACTTCTGCATCCATCATGGATTCGGTGAAGACCCGAAACCTACAGTTCTGTCTATTTGTAGGTCCATTAAGGGAAAATATGACTTTATCCGAAAGAATAAAATTTTTTATTAAATAATATTAATATATTGTCATTATTACATTATTAAAACGTAATTGCATTTCTTCGCAGAACGCACTCGACGATCAAAATCATCCTGTGATAATTTTTGAGTCAATGTATCTTTACAAGGGTGAAATTTATATTTATGTAAAATATTAAAAATTGTAGCATGATTCGGATTCATATCCAATCTGATCGGAATGCGAATTTTCACCAACTCTTTATGAAATGTTAAATTGTGTATCTGCATTAATTTATTGGCGACCAGCTCTGGGGAAATCATGTACATTTCCATATTCTCTGTATTTACCTATAATTTTATTGACAGTAGAGCGTGCTATAGATCCTGATTAAAGAGAGCACACAGTTCCACTGCAGTTTTTCTCCTATATTCATAACCATATTCATAATCATGCATCATTATAAGAATTTCTGAAAGAGACATTGTTACTAAGATTTTTTTAACTTTAGATAACAGAAAATCACAAACTTAAATTTTACCGAAAACTACCTTGACGTAACCGATATTAAATAAAATGTGTTTCTACGACTTCTAGGTAACATTATGTAAATCAATTTTCACAATTACACTATTTGCATTTTTTTCGAAGCTCCTTTTATACAACTTAATAATTTTTTTTAAATATACTCGAAAAATGGACAGTGAATGAGCACTCTATTGAATAAAAAATAGGGGTTGCAATTAAATAAATTCCTCCAGGTTGACCCTGAAAACGTACGCCACTGTAGGTAGAACTATAGTACACATTATAAAATACGGAAAATTTAATATACCTTTTGACCCCTTCCAGCGATTCTGCAAGAAGAAAATATTTTGCCAGATTTATCAGGTGATCCAAACTTCTTTTCCACAGTGCATATGTAATAGTTATACAGTTTATTTCATCTCTATTTGCCAAATAAAAAATCGCTAACGGCTCTTATCTCACACCGTGGCTTATTTTTATGGCTAGGCTCAGGTAGACTGTTCCGTTTATCGGCAAGCTAAGAGAGTGTTTTATTTGAAAAATAAGGATGAAATGAATAGTACATGGTATTATGTCGCCCTGTAATTAGGAGTTATTAAGAGTAACAGAGAGGCACTTAACGATTACAATAATACATACATACCTACATATGTACTCGTATCACTTTGGACTGAAACGGGCGCCTTCGCCATTTATGTAACACTCATTGTTACATATCCCACTGAAGACAATTGACTGTGCTAAAAGATTCATTAGTGGGCCTACTGCGATCTTTTACGTTTTAGTTGCGTTTTAGGACCGAGACAATCTTCAGCTGAATGCCGAACGCTTATTTGGGATTGCCACCCAAGTAGCATTTAACCGTTTAAAAGCCGCAGTAGTTAACGCATACTAATGCGTTTTATGTTAATAAATTAAGCTTTATAATGGAAATTTCAAATAACAATTATTCAATAATTCAAATAACGTAATGCAATTGTCCGTTGTACTGGAAAATTATGTTAAATCAGTAATGTTGCGGCAATTCAAAATGCAGAACGTTTCATTTATGATGGATTTTATTGATATTACGCGGAGACTCGTACAAATTCATCCTAATTGCGTGTACAACTTCAACTTTGTGAAACGCAAGCATGTAAAAGGAATGTAACACATTGTTTAAATAATATTACAAATTTAAATAATATTACAAAAATATGATAGGTTTATAATGAATGAAATTAATATTGTACTATACTAGTAGTACTTACGTATCAATATTATACAGGGTCTGGCAAAGGTGTTTAACGTTTCTGAAATGAGTATTACAGTTCAGAGGGGAAGGCTAATGCTTTCGGAGTGGTATGTGAAGGTCAGGAGATGCCGTTTCAATCGTCCTGGATCCGTGAACGTCGAGCATTGTGTTTTTGTTTACGACACGTGTTCGGGATTGATTGAATTGAAACACTGAATTGATAGTAGTGGACTGTATTAATTGCATATAGATATATACATTATAAATGTAAGACTCGCGACTACCTCTGCTCGCTAGGCTACGCAAGCTCATTCTCTTTCTTGATGGCGCTGTTGGCAGTTGTCGTAGACGATTAGGCTATTTTTCACGATTAGTCAAATTTTCGCGATAACAACACGTTCATAGAGACAGGTTGTTGTGTTGTCGCTACGTAACGGAGGTTCCGAAATCATTATGTTAGAAGGCACAATAATGTCTCGGAACACGTTTTCGAAGTGGTTGAATAACCTCCATACAACTGGATCTTTGGGATCTGCAAGACCTCCTGGACTATAGCGAATGGTAAGAACTCCAGAAGATGTGGAAATAACTTTGTGCAGCAGTGGAAGCCAGTCCGCGCCGATTATCTGTACGGCATGCTCGCGATTTGCTCTTGTCTGATAGATCAGTACTACGAATTATGCATTCAGATATTTGCTTCAACCCGTATACAATGATGGTAGTTCAGGAATTTCTTCAAAATGATTTTATACGAACGCTTACATTCACAGAAACCATGTTGGAATTTTTCGCACTGTATTAATCACAAGTGACGAGGGACATTTACATTTGTCGAGTGCTGTGAATAAATAGAATTTCCGATATTGGTGAGAGAAAAATCCATTTAAACTTCACCAACGATCCCTTCATTCGGATCGAGTTACCGTATTGTGTGCAGTAGATTGAGTCGGCATCATCGGTCCTTATTTCTTTAGAGAAGACGGACGCACTTTAACCGTCAATGCGCACCATTATGTTATGACGCTGTGGTAATTTATTATTCTTAACTGAGAAAGCGTAACATAAATATGGATGTGCTTTATTTTCAGCGAGACGAGGTTAGTTGCCACACTTCTAGTGAAACTATGGAGGCAACATTTTCCTGCGAGGCTATAAGGAGTGGCCTGCATAATCGCCGGTCCTTTTGCCGTGCGATTATTTCTTGTGGGGCTACGTCAAGGCAATACCACGTACCATGTAACCACATAAATTACTTTTCATTGAAATATCACCTACCTTTGCGCAACCTGCTGCTGCAATAGTAATATATATTCAGGCTATTCCAACCAACGCGACGTGGTACAGCGATGCATGGATAATTTTTTACATGTTTACGGGAGTACTTTAAAAAAAAATTGTGGTAATTCTTCAGAGTTATTGATTTTTGAAAATCGTCATACGTCTCTGCCGTACAATTATCAAACGAGACTGGTAAGCGGTAATAAATAAAATCTATATATTATAAGTATAAGTGTCTACGAGCCCAGGCTCATAATAGTTCAGCCAGGCATAATTTTACAATTAATATATTTAAATAAGAGTGATAATACTCTCAAAATTATTTTATTAAAGTAGAATATTGGTAACAGAAACAAAGATTACTTAAAGATAAGAAGGGTTTTGTGAAACAATTTTAATGAACACAATATTTCTTCAATGGTCTTATAGTTGTATTAAATATACAATTAGATCAATGCGTATAATGAAGTTATTTATGTAATAGATATCGCTTTGTTAATATGACCGCTCTGAGAGTTATTTGAGTGAATACTTAATTAATAAAATTCCAGACAGTAAGTATTAAAGTTCACCAAGAATGTGAGTTGTTAAGGCTTACACATATGTAATATCGTTAACTATGTAATAATTAAGCATTAGACAATAAGAAATATATACTTTTGTCTAGAATATTTCACAAAGTCAAATGAATTTCTATTTATTTAAATTTTCCTTCCCATTCCATATTTATTTTCGATCGATATAGCTATGATGATATTACTGCTTCATGTAGCTTCTAGCTAACAAAATAACAGACAAGATATAAATTGTCTAAAGTTTCTGAGTCGAGTATTGTAAGATGTATTTTTCTTAAATTTCAATATATTTTTGTTTCAGTTTCGAAATAAATGGTAGTCACTTAGATCAGAGTATGATATGTAATTTACCTTAGACCATTACAGCATAATGGATCAATTGCAAACTATTGATCCATACCCGTTAGCGGAGTAAGAAAACCATGAAGCCCTTATATAAAGCACCCACTTACTATTATTGTAAGGGGTGGTCCAACCATAATGCACGATATTAATTGTGAGTCACACCTTAACGTCAAGTTTTTTGCCCAACTTAATTTTACATTTCTTTGTTTGAGTGTTTGACAAATTCAACCATGGAGAGGTACACAATTGCGCAGCGCGTTAAGATTGTTGAAACCTTTTACGAAAATGGGCGTTCAAATCAAAATGCATTTCGTGCACTTCGTTACTTTTTTGGTCAGCATAATCGACCAAATGTGTCCACAATCGGGAGAATTGTGCGCAAATTTCAGCAAACCGGGTCTGTAGGAAATGTGAAAACACCTGTGCATGCTCGCCCAGTTCGTTCTGCGGAAAACATTGCTGTTGTTCGCGATAGTGTAGCAGAAGAGCCGTCAACCTCGACTCGTCGTCGTGCCCAACAATTGAACATCTCACGAACATCACTGATGCGAATATTGAATAAAGATTTGAATTTATACGCTTACAAGGTTCAATTGACTCAAGAGCTGAAGCCTACTGACCATTTAAAGCGTCGTCAATACGCTGAATGGTTGGTTGAACAGACAGAAGTGAATGGTGACATTACAAATAAAATTATCTTCAGCGACGAGGCACACTTTCACCTCAGTGGATTCGTTAACAAGCAGAATTGCCGCATTTGGGCAAATGAGAATCCACGAGTGATTGTTGAAAAGCCGATGCATCTACAAAGAGTGACTGTTTGGTGCGGTTTATGGGCTGGCTTCGTCATTGGGCCGTACTTCGAAAATGAGGTCGGCCAAGCAGTTACCGTGAATGGTGTTCGCTATCGCGAAATGATAACGGACTTATTGTGGCCAGAAATTGAGAATATGGACCTGGACGATATGTGGCTCCAACAGGATGGTGCCACTTGCCACACAGCCAACGAAACAATGGCACTTTTGCGCGAGAAATTCAATAGCCGTGTTATCTCACGTCGTGGCGATGTTAATTGGCCGCCACGATCATGTGATTTGACACAGTTGGACTTCTTTCTTTGGGGATATTTAAAAGAAAAAGTGTACGTAAATAAGCCAAGAACAATTCAAGAGCTAAAGGATGAGATAATTCGGCACATTAACGACATTGAACCTCAATTATGTCTCAGAGTCATTAAAAATATGGACCATCGGATAGAGGTATGCCACCGAAGCCGTGGCGAGCATTTGGTCGATATTTTGTCTCACACATAATTGTCATAGATCCTTCTATCATAATAAAACATATTAAGATAATTCTCTGAAAACTTTTTGTTTTATTTACAATTAACATCGTGCGTTTTAGTTGGACCACCTTTTATAATTGTGTATATGAAACAACTATTTAGTTTTTCTCCTAAATGGCACATCAAAGCCAGTGAACTAAAATCTACCTATGTGACCCTTATCTCACACAGATAAATATGTCCACCCGTAAAACTTAATAACAATCAAATTCCACAAGCTCAAGATGCTAAATACTCTCAGTATATATTTGGACGGTCGACTTACGTGGAAGAAAAATAAGCGCAAGCAGCAAATTCACCCAGCGTAAGCAGCTAGGATTCAAGCTAGCTTCTAGGTATTAGCTCATTGGTCGCAAGTCAAAATCATCCCTGGATGACAAGGTACGTCTATACCAGTCCATGGACTATACAAGTCCATTCTTAAGCCCGTCTGAACTTACGAAACTCAAGTATGTACCGCCAGCAACTCCACTTATTGATATCCTGAAAAGGTTCCAACACAAGGTACTGAATCCCAAAATATGCCTCGCGGACTAGCGCATTGCTGCCCATGCTTGTTAAGTATTGGCGTTCTATCTTTGACAGAACGCAAATGGCGATCAATTCAAATATTATACTTCACACCGAGACACCCTATATAAGAACAAAATATTCGTAAAACTCGCCTTTTTCTGTTACATGTATTGTCCAAAATGAAACTTAAAGTTTAATAACGTGTTTTAGAACGTACAAACTATGTATATAAACATATTAAGAGTATTTTAAAATAATGTAAGCAATTACGTATAAAATATTTAGCAAATATGTTTTCCCTAAAGATATACTTTTTAATTTTGCTTTAAAAATAGATATATGTGTTCAAATTATAAATTTATTCATAAATTAAACATAGTTCATCCCAGCGCAAAACATTACGAATATTATTATACCTTACCACGTTTCACGGACTAAGGAGGATAGATTTATTAAATTAATTTAATAGTTCCGCATTACTTTACCTTAATTTGCTACTTTAAAGAGCTCTTTACTTTTCTTTCTAATGATTATGTTTAGAGACATGTTATATGAGGAATTTCTCAATGTCATTCCAGGGGAATACGGTTAAATTACGACAGATGAATATACATTACTACGTACGAATGTCTCTGGAGTATTTTGTATACATGATATCCTACATGGTATGTAAGATTAGCGTGAAATGGAACCTTAATCCTCTGTTTCACAATGTTCTTTTTAGTTTAGTTTATTTAATTGCGTTAACACAAAAACGTATTGGCACAATTAAATATATAAGGCCTGTATTATCTACATGGTAATTTCAGTGGCGTATATATTTTTATTTTATATATATTTATTTCGATATTACTCCCTCACAGATAGATTTATCTATGAGGGAGTAATATCGAAAATAATATTTTACAAGACAGGTCGATATAGACAGTTAAAGGACAACAGTAAAAATTTTTATGAATTCACTGTATGAGAAATGTTGAAACTGTCATAACTTTTTAACTAATCGATTTTCAAGGGAACTTTTTAACAGGGGTACGTAAACTCATTCCAATACCACCTACAGTCATTGCTTACTTCATTCGATCATTATTAACAAATAAATGCGTCCAAGGAAATAATCCTGACAGTTTAAACAGTTTATACAGAGCGGGGTATACGAACCTGATGATTTTTAATTGCTGTTTGCCGGCGATTGCGTGAACCCATCGTATCTAATGTGACGGAGGGGACAGCTCATCTAGTGCCATTTCAGTAAACGTGGAGCTATGAACTGGCCAGTATTGTGCATCGATCCAGTCGTCGTTAAAAATAAATGCATTCAAGAAAGTAATTTTTATTTCAAACCTATTATACAGATTGGGGCATAGGAACCTGATGATTTTTAGTTTAGTTTAGTAATGCCACTCCATGATACAGGTCGTGAACATTTTTTTAAATGATCGAAACTCAACGGCAATTTCGTATACATTTCGAAATTCCACATCATTCCTAGCCGTAACACCATAAGGTTATGGGCCTATAGTTTCATATAGGGCCGACAGAGTGGTTTTGCTTTCAAGAAAAAGCCACCGGCTCCTATTCATACCGAGTGGACTCCGGAGACCATCAAAATTGTAATGGCAGAAATCCAACAGAATTCACGTTAATCAGCCAGGAGATTTTTACTTGTATCCGTACAAAATAGTAGTCGGTTCTATTCAAAAATTAAATGACGTGGAATTATCTTTGTCATAATAGAAGCTACAGAATAAATTCTTTTATATTTACAACGTTATTTCATTTCATATATCATCAGGTTCCTATGACCCACCCTGTATATTCCATATTTATTATAGAACTATATATTAGAGTATCTAAATTATTTTAATTTATGTTTGCACATTTGCCGTGACGGTAAATGTACTGAGGTAAAGATGTGATCACGCCGGATTAATTTTGAGATTACCTGACGGTAACATTTTCCTCAAAAATAAATGGTCTTTTAATATATTACACAATATGTAAACGCACTTATTATCTCTTCTTCAACAGTTCAAGTTCTGACATCTCATTATACTTTTTATTTAATTTTAAGCACGTGGAAACATGATCAAAATCGCTTTCAAACGGTTAGAAATTTAATCACTATTTCACGACTAGTGTCTGAAGAGTGACTTTGGTAGTTCCCTGAAAGATTTATTTGTTAAGTCTAAACGTCCACTTATATATTTTACAGTGCTATATTATGTTAGCTCTTTGTGAAACAATGTTCTGTCCTAGAACAAGGTTAATAGTTATTAAAAAAAATAGACTCTATAATGTGTGTTAATACCAAAAACATTTTAGTAATTTTTATGTATAACGATGACTCTTAATTCATACATACATATACTTTCATCAGTTAATGAATGTTTCTTTAATAAATATATTTTTTAAGGGATGATAATATTTTACCAACAGATTAGTCCTAATTGTCCGCATATTTATAAAAAATACTATCTAACCCGCTTGCCATTAATCTCTTGAAACGGACATATTCTAACATGACAACTTGTAACATCGGCGGTATGGGCATTCCCTACATATTACATGTCGGGAGTTTGGCGGCCAATAATTTCTCAAGACCCACCTGTTCGCCAACGAAATCGCCAAAAAGTTATCAATCGCCTTTCAGGTTATCTCATATAGCTGATGAATATTTGAAATTCCTGGGAGGAAATTTATCGCAAAGAATAACATATTAAATACACTTTAGGATGGGTTCTGACATGTCAACCCGTTTTTTAATGTTAGAGGATGGGGATTGCCCGGGTTGACAAGTGAGCGACGAATCCACTCCCTGCCGCGAAAGTTCTCAAAACCGTCGGTGACAGTTTTTTATATTTCTGTTCTATATGTATTTGAGCAAGGATCCGTAGTAGTATAGCAAAGGGGCTTCTGGCTCACCTTCGGATTTGTCCGCGGACATTTGATGCGGATGGCATGTGGTCATTGTTGATCTGAAGAACTCTTGGCGCAGGTATAAAACAGGTCTGTACAGGTATAAAACAGGTATGTATCGGTTTAAAACAGGTATGGTAACCTGTTTAATGACGTCATGTTTTTTTCCTAATACCACCTTACCAGTTTTAAACCGATACACACCTGTTTTATACCTGTACAGACCTGTTTTATACCTGCGCCAAGAGTTCTTCAGATCAACAATGACCACATGCCATCCGCATCAAATGTCCGCGGACAAATCCGAGGGTGAGCCAGAAGCCCCTTTGCTATACTACTATCCGCATTTTTAATTCTTATTTTACTTGAGTCTTGAATAAAATAAAATGAATAAAAACTATTTTCTTATTAAAAAAATAATATTTCTCGTTTATTTTCCTAAATGGTCATTAAAAAATTTCAGAGTATTCAAAGTATTATTTCTCTTTAGGGTCGACAATGTAAGTTACAGTGATAATCAGTACTATAGTACTCACTATGATCTTTCTCAGAAGCGCCTCTTGAAGGAGCTACAGGCTTTTAAAAAGTGATCTCGATCTTGGTCGATTATTATATTATTATTATCTTGGTTATTTAATATTCAAGATCTTTGTGATCTTGAATATTGAATAACTTTAACAGATTTTAATATTTTAATTAATTTAATAATTTTCGTCAGCTGCTAAACTTTTAAGTTTAATAATATAAGAATTCAGCACATGTCGTAATTATATTTGAGAGGTATCCACTATTATCAAAGGCTACTTTGGAAGATGAGAAACCGTTTTGCTGTTCTTGCAGCCCTGGTGGGGTATTAGGCCTCGGTGCGATTCCACTGAAGTAGGGTAAACTCGACAGTCCAATGTGTGTGGCAAAATCCACTCTAATAATTGTAGAAGGGCATTATTTATATTTTGAGCCTAACAATAAAAAACACTAATTTATCATTGAAAATTACTTTATCGTTTTTAAGAATATTTTTCTTAAAATTTCTATACACTTTTGCATGCGTTCGAACAATTTTCAAAGCATTTTTTCCATTCCATTTGAGATATCTCCAAAACATGGTTTTTGAATGCATCAACGGCTTCTTCTGCCGACGAAAATCGTTGTCCACTTATGCAAAGTGTGCCAAAATGATTGGGTGCCAAATCAGGACTGTACGGCGGATGACCCATTAATTCGATTTTTTGAGTATTCAAACATTTAGTTGTTAGACGATATGTGAGAACTCGTAGTGTCATGATAAAGAATAATCCGACGGCGCTTGTTTGTTTTCTTTGTTTCACCGAAAACGTGCGGCAAGCAAGCTTGCACTATTAACTAAAACGGTCAATTGGCCGTTTTATGTTCCTCTAAAGCTACTGTTGCCACATGACCAGTTTTTCCGAAAGATTAGGCGACCATTTGTTTGTGAGTGTTTCAAGCGTTAACAACTTTTGTTGGATTTGGTTCATCTTGAAACATCCATACAGTCGACTACTGTTTACTTTCCGGCTCATACGCACAGATCCATGATTCGTCACATGTTACAGTGTTCTACGTTACAATGTCAATACGTCTTTTGAAGCACCGTCATTTTATTTCTTGAGCATTTGTTTGCACCAATCGATACGAGCATATTTTTCAGATTTTTTCAAATTATGTTGGATCTAACGAGAACAGTCCTTTTTATGGATACAATATTCTATATATATATATATATATATATATATATATATATATATATATATATATAGAATATTCGTCGAAGTAATGCCTAACTTCGCCTCAATCTTACAGTATGTCACATCTTGTATTATTAGTTTTTGCACAGCATCAGTTTTCTGGCACAAAAACTTATTTTGGATGACTTTCACGACTTTCGTCGGTGAATGAATGGCGGCCACGATTAAACTCGTTTTATGAGCGTTTCAAAGTGGCAAGGGATGGGGATCGACGCACTCTTGATAACCCACGTCAAAACTCGTAATAAATCATCACATGAATATTTTCACGAGTTAGTTCCATTTTTTCGCTGTGGTATAATTTTCAAATCACTGTAAACACACAAATCACCCTTGATAAAATCAAGTGATAAAATATTCTGAAGAAGATTATGGTCAAAAACTTTCCATTGGAAACGTCAGATGGCAAAGAATGGGGCATTGCGTGGCAACACTTAGTGGTGCCAAAGCTCAAAGTATAAGTAGTGCCGCGTATGGAGCTAACTGATTTAACAACGTTCCAAGGAGATATCAGTGGAGCATATTGATACTAGAAGACCTATTTACATCTTAAATAAATTTAAATTAAAAATAGTTATTTATTGCTTACCTATCACCGTCACCGACGGATAACATAGGATGAACGCCACCTGCCTGATATCATCTTTAAAACTGTGTAAACATAAAATGTAAATGTTCTACTTAATGATGTTTAAAGATATATTTGCATTACTTTTTCTTAAATTGAATTTTGAAATAAACAAGTTATTATATTTCATAAGACCCCACCCTATTGAGCGCTTTTACAATAGAAAATTATTTTGCGAGATTTTTCAGGTGTTTCAGACTTATTTTCTAAGGCCTATATAACACTATAATAAATACCCTTCTCGATTGATATCAGTATCACTATTAAAAATCTTCTAACACACGAATGTAATTTATAACAGTCAAAGCTTATTGAGGTCGGCGACTGGTCTGGTAATAGCCCTCGATTTAGCCGGGGCGAGCGCTCCTCCTGCTTATCGCCGGCCGCCCCGTACACGAACCTTTAATTTTATTTCTGTCCTTTTATCATCTCGAACAGTAGCGATGGCAACTATAGATGAATGTCAAATGGACTTTGCAAAAGTCCGTTGTCACTCGCCGATTCGATGCGCTTCACTAAACTCGCATTCGTCGTCAATTTTATGCTAAAACGTCTCCCCTGTTCGCCCGTCCAAATCCCGTGCGGGGGCGGCCTCGCTGCCTCCAGCTATTCCGCATGCATTCACGTGAGCTCTAGCGGTCCGCTATTACACAGTAATCCTCGAATATTCCAGTGTATAGCGGGAATATGCGCTTTGTTACTCCTAAATAACTAAAATGCAAAGAAAGCATCTGCTTCGAGGAGACCCATTAGGAGTTTTAAACTTCGTCTAGTCAAGTAAAATAAAATATAGTTCATACAAAACAAAAATCAATGCGCGTCATCATATGACGTAATTCATTACCAATACACTTAGAATTTAATTAATTTTCAATCAACAGAAATTTAAATTTGGCGCCCATTTTGAGGTTGGCAGCAATTGACACATATTATTTACATATATGACTTATTATTTACATATATGATAGTGCATTGCCTAGCCTCGCATGGGCCTCCCAGATCTGTCAGATGCATTGCGCCTGATTACGCCATACGCCTGATTACACTTCTATATTTTGTAGATTTCCTTTATTATTTAAATTAATAATAATTTTTGGGATTTTTACATTTACTTATTCTGGCCTTTATTCTGGTATTATTATTCAAAACTTAAAATAGGCAGTTTAAAGTTATATATATATATATATATATATATATATATATATATATATATATATATATATATATATATATATATATATATCTTTATGACTTTTATATGAAAAAATAGGTAGCTTGTTTTCTGTATTCAAAATATTGTTCAATTTATATCTACTAAATTATGTTTGTGTTTTGTTTTAAAAGAGAAAGAAGCTTATCGATAGCTGGTTCTCCTATAAAAATCTTCCAAATTTATTGTTTTACAACATTAAGTGAGTTCCTTTATGTAAATTTAATTGATACGATTAAAAACTAATGTGAAATATTTATTATTGTATTGTATTAATTGAAATAATCGTTTAATTAAGTATCCACCTTATTAAAATCTAAATTGTGTAAGATTTGATTATGGGATCTCTCAGATGCATTGCACCCGACTGTGTTTGGATACATACTGCGTCTGACGGAAGCTTAATGTATCAACAGTTTAATTTTACATAATTTCAAGAAGATTTACTGATAACCAATTTCCAATTATGCAGTATTTGATAAGGAATCAATATCCAAACCAAGAAGAGAATACAGCCTCCGTATTTTGTAATTATATCTGACTATATGCTTCCATTATCATTACTTCTTTTAGAGAAATACTAGCTTCTATAAAATAGCCTTATTATCAGTATCATTTGAATCATCTTGAATCATCGGAATGCCTGTCTTCAAATAAAAATGTGAATCGTGACACCTTCCGATACAGATTTATTTCCACAGTATATATCACTTAATAATTTGGAATTTACCGTTGTATAAACAACCACTTTAATAAATTTGTCGAAGGTAGTTGTATTCTAGCTAATTGCGCCAACGCAAAGGTACAACAACAATGAAAAATAATTTTTAGTATCATACATTAGTCAATTAAAAATTTGTGTTAGCCAGGTCTGTATACGATGCTATCACCAATAAGACGTGTATCCAATAAGACTCTATCTTTATACATATGTATCTGTTTATTTAGTTCATAGATGTCATTACATTTATGAACTTTTGATGACTTATTTCTATAAAGCAATGATATGACTTTATTCTCATTACTGAAAACAACCCCCATAAGAAAAATTATTCATCCCGTTTCGATGCGTAAATATTTATATAATAACATAAAGAAGAAGCCATAGTAAAAAATATGCGTATTGTTTCCCAGATGCAGGGATACCAATTAATCACTCACATTTTCCTTCGCCCGCTCTCCTAAGAGATTTTAATATTGAATCTGGCATCTCCAGCAGCACATCTCGAGATATATCTGTATATCTCACAGATCGGGAGGGACTTAATGTAATTATCCCCTAATATGATTTACCGGATTCTCCTCCATGATTCCACCTTCTTCGTCGGGAGAACGAGTAAATTGACATCAACAGGGAGAGAAAGCTGCGTAGATCAGAAAACGATAGCTGAAAAATTGCTTGAAACATAAACGCTTTCAGAGGCTCATTTAATAGACTTACAATTCCGGCGTTATTGATATTGGAAATTTCGCCGTTTCTTACTCTTTTCTCTCGTCGAATTACTGTGTTCATGAATATTTATTTAATGGAACGAGCGGGTGACGTCGACTATCTTGATTCCAATTAACAGGTGAAATATTTGCTGAGAAAGTTCAAGTAAAATTGGCTAAATTGATTTTAGATTCTACAATAATATTGATAATAGTATGTAGTAAAAGTATTACTATACCTGGCCATCCCCACGACTCATCCTTGTAGGCATGGCCTGGACATTCTTTTGTTGGGTCATACTTCAAAATGGAACGTATCTATAATTTTAATTTTTCTCCCAACGACGGTAACCTGGTTAACGAAATGTCCCTTCAAACGCATTAATATTTATAGTAGTATATTTATGATAGACATATATTAGGGAAATATAAATATTGTAGTTTTATATTCTAAAAAGCCAATCACACAGAAAATAATTTTTTAATCATATTCAGTTAGTTCTGGTGCAATATATAATTTGAAGATTTATCGAATATTGGTTTCCTGTCTTGTCTTTCTTTAGAAAATTCACATAATAGTACATTGATAATACCAAGATTTGTGCGTCGAGTTCAATGTAATGGTTCTTTGTAAAAAACGTGTTTATCTATGTTGCCTCTTACAAAATCTCATTTATAGAATAAAAACAGTTGTTTAATTAGATAATTAACAAGTTAACATTATGACTAGATAATCATGATGTTAACTTGAATGGAATACAAAAGGCGCGACGGGTTTAGTTTAGAGTTTCATGGATTTCTGGACATGATTTTCTGTTTCTCTCCTGAAGAAACCTCATATGTACAGTGTGATTATATAGTGGGTGTGCATAAGCAACTTTATGGACATATTTTGTGATTTGTGTGTGATGAAAACTAATCTAGACGACTGGAATTAGGGAAGGAGTTAAATAGGTAAGTTAATAGGTAGGTTAATAGGTAAGTTAAGTATTTAGGTACTTTAATTTTAATTAAAATACAAAATAGTTTTTGAAGAAAAAAAAGAAGTTAAACTGGATTATTATCTTTCAAATTGGGGATTATACATATATCGATACATATTTTGTAAGTAAAGAATACTTTGATACAGTTAGACATGATACCAATACATGAATATGAAGTCCAATAATCAAAACAGTAAATTGTATGAAGTAATTTCATTGTTAGTAAGATGTTCATCATCATTAGGTCATCAGTCCTAAGACTGATTGGACGCTAACCTCCAGCTTCTCCTATCTTGTACTAATCTACGCATTTCGCTAATTGTGCTACAACTTACATCCCTTACTATTTGCGAGCAGTAGTCTAATCTAGGCCTACCTCTGCCTTTCTTCACTCCTATTTCTGCCTCCAAAATATCGCGGACTATTCCCCCATGTCTCAGCAAGTGGCCTACCATTCTATCTCTTCTCTTCTTTATGTTTTTCCACATACTTCTTTTCTCGCCGACTTTCTCCAATACTTCTTCGTTTCTAACCCTATCAGTCCATGGTATTTTCATCATTCTTCGGTAACACCACATTTCGAAAGCTTCTAATTTCTTCCTACTTGCTTCCCCTACCGTCCAGGTTTCGCAACCGTATAGTGCCATGCTCCATACATATGTTTTCAAAAATCTCTTCCTTGTTTCAAAGTTTATTACCCCCAAGCATAAAAGTGCTTTCTTTTTGTTAGAAGCTACTCGACCCTGCGCTATTCTTTGTTTTATATCTTTATCGCTTCTTCCATCCCAATTTATTTTACTTCCTAAATAAGTGAAGTCTTTAACTTCCTCCAATCTTTCATTATTAATTTGTACTTTCGTTTTTGCTCTGCTCTCGCGCCCTCTGCACACTAACACTTTAGTTTTGTTTTTATTCACCCTCATTCCGTATTCCTCTGTCAACACTGCCTCCATTTCGTTCCTCCTTACTAGATGCTAATACTGCTATATCATCCGCGAATCTCAGCATTTTTAGTTTCTGTCCCTGTACTTTAATCCCGAAATCCACTCTATCTTTTACGACATTAATTGCCTCTTCGATGTACAGATTAAAAATTAGTGGTGATAGCGTACATCCTTGTCTTACTCCTTTCCCAATACCTACTTCCCTTCTTTCCCCTTCTACTTCTATAACAGCAGTTTGCTCTTTGTATAGATTGTGTACTACTCTCCTATCTCTATACTTCATTCCAGCGCTCTTTAGTATCTCGAACATTTTTCCCATCTTACGTTATCAAAAGCTTTTTCTAAATCTACAAATCCTATATAAGCGTTCTTTCCTTTTTCTATTGTTTTCTCTAACATTACTCTTAGCGCCAGAATAGCTTCGCGAGTTCCCCTATTTCGCCTAAACCCGAATTGGTCTTCTCCTAGTATTTCCTCCGCTCTATTTTCCATCCTCTTCTGCGCTATTCTAGTTAAGATTTTTGACGCATGGGAAGTTAGGCTAATCGTTCTAAAGTTCTCGCATTTGTCGGCTCCTCTCTTTTTCGGTATAGTAACGATAATGTTCCTCTTATAATCCTCCGGCATCTCGCCCGTTTCGTATATGTATTTTACCAGTTCAAACATCCTATTTACTACTTTCTGTCCCGCACATTTCAAAATTTCCGCCTGTATTTTATCTACACCGTGGGTCAGTAAGATGTTAATTAAATAAAAATATATGTTTCTTTACAGGTAGGTCCCGAACGAGCTGGACACCGTTTTTCGTACAAAGTAAGATTTTTTCCTATAATAGATAGTGGTATCAGAATAAACAATAAAGAATTACATAGAAAACTACTATAGCAGCAATAATCGACGTACATTTTGTCAATTAAGTTAGTATCTGAAGGGTATGCATATGAAAATATAATACAGCTAACATTTAATAGCCACCAACGTATGATGTGGGTTGTGGCCTCTATGAAAATATTTTTTGCATTTTCCTGTATTACAGTACAACATCATTCAACGACGCAACGATGAGTTTGTTTAAAGATATGTTGATAAATATGAAAAATACAAGAAAAATTATTTATATTCATATGATTTATTAATATGACCACTCTATCTAGTTCTAGTCTAGTCTGATATATTGCGACCAACCTTGTTGTTACTATAAATCACTTAAATATTATAGAGGATGTATATATAAGCTAAGGTTATAATAAACTTGGATAACCACAGGTATGTTATAATAGAATAAAATTTAGTTAAGCATGTTATTTACTACTGATCACCGGAAAGTGACAGCAATAGGCTCAGGGGGTCCATCGGGTTGGGTAGTAGCACTTTGCAGTCTCCAAAATAATAGTCTTTAATTTTTTTTGACAGCAGTACTAGTAGTGATGTCCTATTTTAAAGGTGGAACTTTTATTTATTAAGTAGTAAGAAGTCTATGAAGTGCCATAAAAATATATTTCTTCACTATCGAAGTGATTGGCAACCCCTACAATGTACAAGCAGTATGTAGTAGTATGACATCAATAGCAATATAAATAATACTCCAGGACGTTTAACTTATAATATTCCAAACAACTGTAATACTAGAGATTGGAAAATAGCGTATCGTACATGCATATGGGTATATTTATTTGTGTGAGTGCTGTCCATAAGAAAATAAAGGCAATAATAATATGTGTGTAATACGGGATGGATGAATAAATTCGTTATATGTCTCACATTATGTTACAATATAATGGAGATTCTTTATAAATTTACAGGAGAATACCTTTGTTTGGGACTTTTCGACAGTAATTATATTATTGCATAGGAGAACTTTAATAAATTTATTCTGAACTATGAAGTTTTATAAAGACAAGCAGTAAATATTTTTCGGAAATACTATAATATGCATCAAGGTAAATGAACTAGTTCTGAATATTTTTTAGAGCAAACTTTTGCGATTATATAATTTTAAAATAATCCTCTTAATAATATTTGGACCATACATCTTTGTTCATAACCTCAAAGACATTCATATAGTTACATCGACGGCCAATGTTGGCTGTTAAGTAGGCAAAGAAACAATGAATATATCTTATATTTGGAATCTCTACATTGTATTCGATGGTTATTTTGACAAAAATGTGAAAACTAAAAGGTTCGTTTTAAATTTTGTATAGGCATACTAAACGTGCGCTAAAAAATAACAACTTTTAAAACCTCAGGTTCGGTCGGGGTAGCTTTAATTAATAAAAATGACCCCTGCACACTAGAGCTCAATGGTATAATGGAAATTAATTCATCTACTTGACGATCTCAAAGTTGGTCGAGGTAGTTTCAGTTTTTTTATTATCTAAACAAACCCGTGGGTTATACACTTCCGCCCGTGGCTGATGCTATCTTCAATCAAATATTTTCAGAATAGTCGGGAAATCTATTGGCATAATATTTCTGGCCCAAAAGAAATAAAAGAATTTTGTAATTTTTATATATGTAGTTATTTGTACTAGATATAGATACGGTATGTTCTTTTCTGTTTCTTTTAAATACCTCTATCGCCTTATAATAGAGAAGGCGGCTCGATTTAAAATCTTAACAGATCACCCTTCACTTGGTGATCATCTCCTTATTGTTTTTTCAGTCTATCATCTATAATTTTGTGACAAAATAATACTGTTTCCCATAAATATAACCTCGTCAAAAAAACTAGGTTTCCTTAAAAAAAGGTCTGAGCCCAGAGACAAGAAACTTAGTTGCTTTTTTCATCACCAATTTGTAGGCCACACAAAAATTTGACCTTAAAGGGGTGCATCTTATGATGCTCTAACACGATGTTTATATTATGTTTACATTTTTTCAAAAAATAAAACCCGCCATAGGTAGGATTCGACATTTGTCCCGGATCGGAACCGAAAGACATACAGCTGTTTTGAACTTGTTAGTTCTCATCAGTGCCGTACACGGTACGCCGATTCAGGACAATTGCCAAATGAACTTTATGGCGTATACATCTTTATCGATACGATCTCTGTCAGTAACATATAAGTCGGAAATCGAGAAAGGAACCGCCAAGCCGCCAAGCGGTTATCAAAGTAGTTCCCGAATAGCAAAGCTATTACATAATCGCTCTAGGAAACAACTACTCCTCGGGCTAAAGCCCCGCCAGGCATTGAATTATACCCAGAAGCGATCCTCGACCCCTTTCTCGTGTTTCTGCACGGTCAGATAAGATTTCAAGAAATAAAACCCGCCATAGGTAGGATTCGACATTTGTCCCGAATCGGAACCGAGATCAATGCCTGGCGGGGCTTTAGCCCGAGGAGTAGTTGTTTCCTAGAGCGATTATGTAATAGCTTTGCTATTCGGGAACTACTTTGATAACCGCTTGGCGGCTTGGTGGTTCCTTTCTCGATTTCCGACTTATATGTTACTGTATGTTTATATTCACAATCTCTTTTTGTACTTTTAACATTCCATTTCATTTCTTCAGTAAAAATTCTCTAGAAATTGACTATTGGTTCGATATTACTTTTTATTTTTATTGTGAAACATATTTGTGTTTAAGCTTTAGTAGTATTAGAAGAAAATATTTTTAAAGCATTGAGCATTTTGTTGATTAACCAGATTTTTATATTCCTTGTAAACATGCAAATGATTGTATTTGATGAATATTTCCAAAAATTAATTTGATTAGCAGAATATGAGCGTAATTTTCAAACTGTACTTCAATGTTTACACATGAATATTCTTTAGTAGTTGTAATAGATTTGCCATTGCCATTTTGCCTTGAAGTCACCTTGGAGTTTGAACAGAATCTCTGCTTAAAGCTATTATTTCGAGAAATACACCATTATGCTTTGTGGTTTTGGAAAATATGTTTTGTACGATCTTATATTAAATTCATTGTAAAGTTTATGCCTGGTGGATTGGTTGTACGCATAATACATAAAATTACATTAGAACGAAGTCGACATTAATAAACGAAAATTATGAAAACGTGCAAACAAATATTGATTTTCCAACATAACTGCCGTTTTCATTTTACTCTCATGGTTTTCCCTTTGATCATGAAATTAATTGCTTTATACATGAATTATTTTAATATCGAAAATTGAGTCTACCTATGAATACCGCTTTGTCTTCAAACCTAATTAACGTGTATAATTTTTTCTTTAACAAGAGTAAATTATATAATCTACTGCTGAGTATATTAAAGGCAGTGTGTACAATACACACTTTTATGAATAGCATTGGTGGGTTTTGAAACGAAAGCTTATACTATAAATAAAATTATTTGAATATAATTTCCATGCAGACCTCGTAAATACAAATCTTGAATGGACTTCTGTTTATATGTGGCAGAAAGAAAGGGAAATAGTAAACCCATGTAAACGATATGAGTCGACTATATGACAACGACGCCAGGATTATTATATTTTATATATTTATGTATATTACAACTCTATAAAGACACTGATTATATATCTAAAAGGTACAAGGGTTATGAATATAATATAATGTAGAAAAGGCATCACTAGATAAATGCATATTTGAGATTAGTAGGTATGTTTACTTCCATTATTTAGGCGGTAGGCCCACCGTTGTTTATAATTGCACCATTTATGCCCTTCCATTCTCATTACTTCTTTTTCCATTCCATTCTCATTACCAAATAGCCTTATTATCACTAATTTCCAACCAGATTATTTAGTACGCTTTAAGAACTTGTGGAGTGTAGTGCCATATAATATGTCCTCATATTACGTGTTACATATTAAAATTAACATGAAATAAGGTATTTGATCTAGTTTTTAGAAATTCATAAATAATTAGGGACAACTCATCTTCATTAATTGCCAAAATGAAAAAAATTTTAAATTCCTAAGAGATTAAAGTCAAAAGTATATAAGTATGTATTATATACTCCTCCCCAACCTAAAATGCCATATACTAATAGTTACTCTATCAAAGAGAAATAGAGTAGTTTTAAATGAGTTAGTGGGAGGAAGTCTCTTAAATATTTACATTTTGGTAGTAGTCCCCTTATTTTATTGGTGGTTTGTTTTAGTTGTAGATCCCAGCGTATTTGTAGTCCCATTTAGTTGTAGATATCTTGGTGTAATGATGGTCAATCATTACACCAAGATATTTTATACTGTCATCTTCTGGAATGGGATAAATATTTAATAATTAAAATATAATAATTTAAATGTCAATATATTGACATAATTTAAATGTCAATATTTAACGAACCCAAATTTGGTAAAAAAACTGCTATAAGATGCGAATGGTAAGTAATAGGTTTTATTATAATTCAATGTTAGTTTATTAAATTGAAGCCACTTGGAAATTTTTGAAAAGTCAGTTTCAATTTTTTCTTTGAGTATTTGCCAACTTGGTGCGCTGGATATTGGACCGCTGTGTCATCAACAAGACTGATTATTTTGCCTATTCTATTTATAATAAGCATGCTATTTATATAAAGTGTGAATAAAATTGGGCCTAATACAGTTCCTTGGGGAACTCCAAATGTTACTTTTTCTACACTTTTTTTCCATTTATGTTAACTCGTTGTTCGCTATCGGAAAGATAACTTTTCAATAAGCGGTATGTAGTTCCTCTAAGACCGTATGTGTATACTTTGTCTAATAATTTTCTATAGCACACTGTATCAACGGCTTTAGAGAGATCTAGCAATATTGTTATAGATGGAATTTTTTTATCGAAGTACAATATCCAGTGAGACAAGAAATCGCTGTGTAAACAAAAACATAGTATACATAACATACAATAAATAATAATTATTGAGTAACACGGTTTTGAAAATCTCTAGCGAGGGAGAATATTTTCCATCGCAGCAGGATGATACATAGGTGAAGTTTCCCTAATTATTTTCTAAAAAGGCTGTAATACATTATCTATGTATATCTATAGTTTCTATTATATTTGTTGTTGAGAAGTAAAGTGCTCAAGGATTTAAGTACCATTCTCAATTTTATTTGTAGAATAATACTTAATAATTTGTTGAAATTTGTTCAGTAATTGCAAGATTATGAACTTCAGTATGGTTATGCTTATTGTTAGTAAGATAGTGTAGCAGTATATACAACAGGAAACAGTAACTTTTGTCTTAAAAAGACCAAAAATACGAGATTCAAGGAACATATCGCTGAATTAATCTTATATGTAGAATTGACAAAGCAAAAAATATATGCATTAATTCAATATATAAAGAAGTGGAAGAAAACATGCATCAAACTACAGACAACAACATGTGTTTTCCAAAAATTATATTTTTAAATTGCAAAAGTCTCTGGAGTAGGGAGTAACATCGTGGGAAAAGTAACGTATTGTACATGAGTTCGGAGCCTGACTTGAGTTGAGTGTTTGGTGTAATTAAAATGTTACCCTTATTTTATGAGCTTTACACTATAGTACTGTCAGTAATACTAAATGATACTATGATATTAAACGATAAAATAAATTATAGAAAAAATATTTTTTGACAATAATAATAAAAAAAGGATTCAATGAAAATGGATAGTTGAAGTACAAACTACTAAAAAACTTTTTTATATAAACTGTTACAAAATAGAAAATATAAAATTATTAGTATAAGTAGATTAGATGGTAAGCAAAATATGATAAATTTAGATTTATGTTCTAAACCACAGACGGATCAATTTTTGTTAATTTGTATAAAAATATGTTTCCAAGTACTGAAGAAATTGTTACAAGAACAGTGCAGGAGAAAATCAATTAATTTAAAGAAGTAATAAGATTTTCTAATGAAATTATGTACGCTTTAAAGGAATTAAATTACCATAAAGATTGCCAGAAAAGTAATGAGAATGCCCATGATCTATCTATATAGCTATTTGTTCTTGTTATTTATTAACATATCTTCTTATGTATTAACTGAATAAATTACTTATTATTTAGTTACATTTTGTTATCTCATGTTGTAGTCATAGCATCACAAACATTTCCTCTGCAATAAAAATGTTAATTCTCTCATAGTACTATATTTTTATAGAGATATGAAGTGACAAATTGTAATTGATAATTTCTACTATATTTTACGGGCATAACTGACAATGCTAAGTTAAGCTGTACAGAGAAAATGAAACCCATACTATATTAAATCTTCATAAAGAACTTTGAAATATATATTGTGATAGAACAGAAGCATGAAGAATCGATATTATGAATGTTCCATTGTTCACTTCCTCTTTAAATTATTAAATCGAAAATTGTTGACTTTAGATTTCCTCTGTTATATCCGAAGTCGGAATTTGCACTGTTCAATCCTATTAAGATTAGTTTAAAAAAAATGGGTTTAAAATTAAATAACATATGTATGTATATACCACATAGGAAGAATGTAACACCCCGTGGCATTGTTAGTTAAAAAATATATTATTTTTAATTTTGCTATTTTGCTATACATTAAAATATGGTAAAACAAAAATTTAAGGGAAATCAGCTACGATAAAAAATATACAAGTGTTCTTTAAAATAACAAAATATATCTAACTTCCAGTGAAACCAGAAGTAAAAGAAACACTCGTTTGGACTAAAAAAAAACAATAACTCAATATACAGATCTACACAATATATTTTTAACTAACCATGCTAGGGGGGGTTACATGTCTTTTGTGTCGCCCAGTATATCCCCGACGATATTAATTTCCAATTATGATATCCTCGACATTTTTGTTGACAGCAACCTGTTTGTATGATAATTTACTTTTTTACTTTTATTTTTTTTAATTTATATATAAGTTTTTTTTTGGCATGTTATTTTTCGTTTGGAATGAAATTATTGAAAAAAAAATTAACATAGAAAATTTAACAGACTGTATGCTAGGAGTGAGTGTTCACTGAAATGGCTATTAGAGAATTACAGAACCGAGACAATTATGACATCACAACAAATATTTATATGCCAATATTATTATACGAATTTAAAAACTAAAGTTGATCTTTTGGGTGATACTTTTCTATTCGTCCTCTAAAGAACTTGACGAATTTATTCCATTATTTACATGCTCAGAGCTATTTGCTATTTATATAATGATAACTTGAATTAATTCATAAATTATTTTATTTTTAAAATGGAAATAATTATATTTATATTTTAATTTATTATATATTATTATATGTAATAATCACTTAATTTGTGACAATTATTACACTAATATTACGCTATATTTGCTTTACATCTCATTTTAATTTTGTATTAATTTTAGTCATCATTTATATAAATACTTAATATTAAAACACCCAAAAATAAATATAGCAATATATATATATATATATATATATATATATATATATATATATATATATATATATATATATATATATATATATATATATATATATATAAATATATTTTATATCGTGGTCGATAAAAATCAATTTTTAAAAACAATTTATTTTTGAAATACACAATTGAACGTTTTGTTATAAAGGATTTAAAATTACAATAATATTAAGTGAGTACCGGAGGTTTGAAATTGGTTGAAGTTATGCTAGTTTGCCGGATACTATGCCGGTCTGCCGGATACTATGCCGCTCTGCCGGATACTAACTTCTGGTCGCACGCTTTCGCCTATATAAACTATCATGTGCTGACTTTGCATGGGAATGGCTTTAGCCATGAGTATTCTTAGAAGGTAGGCGTGAGTTGCTGACCATAAGCAAGTCTTTGTTTTTGAGAATTAGATAAGTCACGAATAGTATCAAGTAACTATGAGAAACAACTGATAAGAAAAAGCAAAGATTGTGTTACTTGAGATATGATACAATGTAGATCGTACCTAACTGAAATTATTCTAAGTATTCTAAGTCTAAAATGTATACAATTAAATATTTTATATAACAACTCCCCCCTTATAGAAAAGTTGGTGGTATACAGCAACTTTTGGATAAGCAGAAAGTTCCAAAAATATGAATGTTGCTATTAAGTGCAACATAAATGCAATAAGCAATATAATAATATAAGGTAAAATTGTAGTAAAATCAAGTGAACAAAATAAAATAATAATAATCACATAAGTCCAGTTCACTTGAACACTAGTCACAGAATATAAAATGTTAAAGTTCCAAAATCACTATAAAGTCTCAATTTAGTTCAATATCTTCTGGGGAACTGTCTGTTGGTCTGATAGCGGGCCTTCTTCTTGAAATAAAGTTGGTGAGCCGTCCAACGGGTTTTGATTGTCCAGGAGGCGGTGGAGGTAAATTTGACGTTAGGGAAATAGCAAGTCTTCTTCTTCTTCTGCATTTGCATGTGAAGTATAGGATGATGAGAAGAATTATGACAGTAATTATGAAATAGGTAAACCAAGAAATATGTTTCGTGACAAAAGGTTCGTTGATTAAATCATCAAGGGTTTTGGAATATTCATCTAATTTGTGCTTTGCAACTTCAAGGTCTTCAACGTTGAGATTGTTTAATTTTAAAGGCTTTAATTTTGGAATTTGCAGATCGTTAGGAATGTTGTCACAACAGTTGTAAGGGATTAGAATAGGGTGAGAATCATCATGAGTTACAGTAGTGTCTCTAGAGTTTGCTTGGACTTTGGTAACACCAACAAAAGCACTACAATAAGGTTGTAACTTGAGAATAGAATTTTTGAAAATGACTTCAGTTTTGGAATTTCGGTTTTGACATGAGATGGTTATTTGAAGGGGTTCAGAATTGATTATAAGCCAAGTGTTGTCTTCTAGATTGCGAACTTTGTATCCTTCTGCAAATATTAAAGATGTCTGGCAATTTTCCGGAAGGGTCCTGGTGTTCTTCAGAATTTTGGCTTTGCATATGGCGTTGTCATCAATGGGGTAGGCGAACAAATTTGAACACAGTTTTTGTCCAAAGACGAGTGGTTTGCATCCGTCGAGATTTGACATAGGAATGTACATTATAGAATCGTCGTCTCGCGCAACATATTTTTGATTGGTTGACAAAACATGATATAAACCAGTCCTATTATTGAGGATAGGCATTGGGAATAATTGGAATAAGGAAAATCTTTGTTGATCAATAAGAGGAATTTTTAGAACAAATATTAAATCTGAATCGGTTTGAAATGCTGATAGTTCTATGATATCTAGATATCTACCAACATCAGATAATTTTATTGGAAGTGGTAAATTATTTTGATGCAAGTTTTGAGATATCTCCTGTAATGCGGATATCAGATCTCTAGGATTTATAATAGAAGTATGAATGATTTTTAGACGCGCGAATGTAATTGAATTTAATATGTCATTTAATTGATCCTCAATGTACAAGTAGCTTTCCATTAATATTTCGCATTTTTCTAGGAATCTTAATTTTACTTCGAAAATTTTGAGTTTCTCTTTAGTTCTGTAAATTGTCTCAGATATTAATTTAATGTCTCTGTTAAATGTTTCTTCGTTTAGTTGTAATTTTTGAATAGTTGTGTTGAAATTCTTTATTACCGATGTTGTTACGGATATTTGATTTTTTAATAAATTTTCAATTTGATGTTCGTCTGTAATTAATTTGTTAATACTGTTTGTGTAATATTCGCCATCTTCTGCGTCTATATTGCCTGTGACTGCTTTAAATACAGAACCAATAGCATTTAAAATACCGCGTTTATAGCGTTTTGTATCATAATTAATTTCATTTAATTTTTCTTTAATATTACCAGAAATTTGTGTTAATAAACTGATGTGGATCTTTACTTCGCCTCGAAATAAATTCATGTTTTCAAAAATAGGGCTGACGGCATGTATTAAATTTTCAAGAATATGTTCATTATGTTGATAAGCTAATCTTAGAGCTGAAATGTTCTTGTGAACAAGGAGAGTCCAATGCTTGTTTGTCACATAAATATCGCTTTCATGGTGATAATACACTCCGATTGTATTTTCTATGGGTGTTATTGAGTATTGGGATGCTGCTGTCCCTATCAGCAGGAGAAACCTGTAATTAAATTTAATTTTCAAAATAGGGTTTCATTCGGTCAAAATTTACTTTAGTTGTTTGATTCGTTTGAGAGTTTAATAGGATTGCAGAATTTTTAAGTATTTCTTGAATTTCGAAGGGACCGTTAAATTTATTGCTAAGTTTATTTTTGATCTGTGACTCTTTCACGTAGACCTTGTCTCCGACTTTAAATTCGTATTGATTTTCGGGGACATTTTTGTCAAACCTAGTTTTTGATTTTTGCTTAGACAGTATAGTTTTTTCACGGGAAATTTTGTAGTAGTGAGAAATTCTGTTATTGAGGTCTCTGATATATTTTGAAATTAACTGGTTTTCATTATATAATTTTTCTGGAGGTCGGCTGGAAGTATGACCGAAAATTAATTCGTATGGGGAGAATCCATGGGTTTTGTTGACGGAATTGTTGTAGCATATTACAGCATATGGGAGTACTGTTAGAGGGTGTTCGTGAGGGTTTTCTGTTTTATTTATTCTAATCATCTCTAATAAGGTTGCGTGGAAACGTTCAACCGATCCGTTGGATTGCGGATGATTAATACTGGAATACGTCAGTTTAATGTCATAGAGGGTACAAAGATCTCTAAGCAGGGTGTTGTCGAATTCCTTTCCATAGTCGCAGTGAATGCGAAGGGGTGTGCCAAAGTGTTGGAAGTAAACAAGTAAAGTATTTACTGTCGATCGTGCGGTTTTGTCTTCAAGCGGGTATGCTTGAGTAAATTTAGTTAATTCGTCTCTGATGGTCAAAACATAATTCCTAGTGGGGACTTCTAGAATGTCAATGTTAACTCGTTCAAACGGTGTTTTCGGGGTTTCCGTAATTACTAGAGGACTACTTAAATTTTTTCTCAAAATTTTTGTTTTTTGACATGTCTCGCAATTTTGAATGTATTTTTCGACATCTTTTAGTAAACCGGGCCAATTATATTTTTCTTTGATTCGTCTAATGGTTTCATTGATTCCTCGATGAAGGTTAGATTTTCCTGAATGATGTTGATCAATTATAATTGGTATTTGGTCATCGTCAGGTCGTTTTACTAAATTTTGACAAATAGTAAGTTTTATGTCTTTACCTGAATAAATATAGGAAAACATTTCTAAAGTTGGTAGGTCTAAATTATTTTCAATATAATAATTTTTTGTTTCTTCAAAATTGTCTTGTCCTCTGAATAATGTGATAAAAAGCGTTTCTATTATACTATCACATTCAAATGGTAAAAGAATTATATAGTATTTACGATTTTTAACGGATTTACTAGACACTATGTTAATTTTGTTATTCATAAAATCGGGTTGCTCTTCGAGTATATCCTCGATAATTTTATAGTGTAAATCTGCTAATTTATCTTTTTGAAAGAATGTAACAATATCTTTATGTTTTTTATCTAATAACTGATTATTAGTAAATTGGATTTTGTTGTAATCTATTAGGGATTGAGTTTTATACAAGTTTACGAAATTTTGGAGTTCTTCTACAATTGTCTCAGGGGATTCGTCAGTACTGATAGATTCGTTATCGTCATTGTCAGAATTTGAATTTAAAACTTTTGTTTGTAATTTTGCACAATTTCTGAAATAATTAATTTTTATTCGCGATAGTGCGTCCGCGTTTTTATTTATCTTACCTGGTTTATACTCAATTTCGTAGGAGTATTCCTCTAATTTTAAACGCCAGCGCGCAAGGCGGCTGCCTGGATCTTTAATCGAAAAAAGCCATGTAAGAGGTCTATGGTCTGTGACGAGTTTAAATTTTCTGCCAAAGAGGTACGGTCTAAAGTGTTTTACACTCCAAACAATAGCTAATAATTCACGTTCAATGGTGCTGTATTTAATTTCTGCTTGACATAATGTCCTTGAAGCATATGCAATGGGGAGGTCTTTACCGATAGGACCTTGAGATAAAACTGCGCCAATTGCGAATGCACTAGCATCCGTTGTCAGTACAAATGGCTCATCGAAATTTGGATAATTTAGTATAGGGGTAGTGGTTAAAGCTTCTTTCAATTGTTCGAATGCAGTAATACAGTCACTGTCAAAAAGGAATGGAACATCTTTTTGAAGTAATTTTGTCATTGGTTTGGATAATTTTGCAAAATTTGGAATAAATTGGCGGTAATAACCTGCGAGTCCGAGAAACGATTTAATCTCTTTTTGATTTTTAGGTTGCGGAAAGTTTGCAACACAATTAATTTTGTCGGGATTTGGTTTTACACCGTCAGGGGTTATTATGTGTCCAAGATATGCGACTTCTTTCCGGAGAAATTCGCATTTGTCAGGTTGAATTTTGAGGTTCGCGTTTCGTAGTCTCTTAAATACGTCTGTAAGTCTTGACATGTGTTCCTGAATAGTGGGTGAATAAATGATAATGTCGTCCATATAGACGAGACATCGCTCATTTTGAATTCCTAATAATATATTGTCCATAACACGTTGAAATGTGCTAGGGGCATTTCGTAATCCAAAGGGCATTCTAACAAATTCATAGTGACCATTATCGACAGAAAAAGCAGTTTTGGAAATATCTTCGGGATTAATTTCTGTCTGGTGAAATCCAGAGGCGAGATCTAAAGTCGTAAAATATTCGCACTTACCGAGTTGATCTAATATATCCGAAATATTGGGCAAAGGGTATTTATCACCTACTGTGGCTTCATTTAATTTACGGTAATCCACCACAACACGCCATTTTTGTATACCAGAGGCGTCCATTTTTTTTTGGGACAACCCAAACAGGGGAGGACCATGACGAAACTGATGGCCTAATTATACCTTGATTCAACATTTTAGATACTTGATTTTTTACTTCATCCTTGTGGATGTGCGGGTATCTATAAGATTTGGTGAAAATGGGTTTAGAATTTCCGGTATCAATTGAATGTTTAATCTCGTTAGTGAAAGTGAGGTTATCTCCTTCGAGATAAAATATGTCTGAAAAGTTGAGGCAGAGTTCCGTTAATAACTCTTTCTCTTCTTTATTTAGATGTTCAAGTCTTAACTGATTTCTTATTTCAAAATTTCTATCAATAAATTGACCTGAATTTTGAATTTGGTCATTTAAATTGAATGCTGAAAAATTTTGAATAGGTTCTATTTCAATTTTAGAAAAGTCAATAGTTTTTGCTATAGCGTTAGCATTGATAACTGTTGTTAAAAATTCACCTTGGTTATTAATTTTCACAAGGGCATTCGGTATACGAACTTTTTCTATTTCTTGATTACATATTATTGCGTCAGTATTAAAAAGATTACATTTAAATTTGAAAATTTGTTCAGTTCTAGGACCTATACAAATTTTATTTTGAATTTTGGAAGGTTTTTCGATTACTTTTGGAGATGTCTGATTATAATTTGGAAAACTAAAATTTTTGTTTTCAACTGTAGTCAGTTTTTGATCGAATTTAGAGATTTTAGGAAGAGGATGAGTCACTTCTTTAGTCTGATTTGGAATGGAGGACGGCAAATCAAAATCTTGAGAAGGGTCTTCGACCTTAAATAGAGGTACTGTTTTAAAGTTCGTTAC
Organism: Rosalia funebris; assembly: GCA_037954035.1. Taxonomy (NCBI): domain Eukaryota; kingdom Metazoa; phylum Arthropoda; class Insecta; order Coleoptera; family Cerambycidae; genus Rosalia; species Rosalia funebris. Next base: position 9,670,630 of record JAZFAV010000006.1, on the reverse strand, counting down.
GAGTTGTCTATTATTAAAATCAATTACACAATTATAATGCTCTAGGAAGTCAGAGCCTAGTAAACCATCGAAACTAATATCGAGATTGTAGATATATACTTTGTGTGGATCGTTGTCAGCGAATGGAATTAATGTTGATTCAGTAATTAGAAGTTTTTGATCGGTTATACCCTGTATAACAACGTTTTCAGGGGACCTTCTTTTATAATTTAGACATGTTTTTGGCTTAAAAATTTAAATACCTGCTCCTGTATCTATTAATATTTTAAAAGTATTAGTTATGTCCTTTATATAATATAGGTTGTGAGGATTTACGGTGAGTAAAGGCCTATTTACATGAATTTCTGTTCTTGGCTGTTTTGATTTTGATTTAAGTTGATCGTTTGAAATTGAGCTTGAATTTGTTCTAAAGCGGTTGATTGATTCGGCGGGTCTTCGTAAGACTGGGGGTTTAATTGAAAATTTTGGGTATTTGAATTTTCAGGATATTGAGTAGTATCGAAATTTTGAGTATTATCGTTAAAAGTAGCGTCGTATGAGTCTTGATTTTGAGCAGTATAATTATATTCGTAATTATCAATTTGATAATTGGGCTGAAAATATTCAATTGAATTTGAATAATCAGGACTATTCGTCATTCCGTATTGTTCATTTTCGTACATATGAGCAGTATCATTTGTGTAATATGTTTCATAGTACGGATGAGCAGTATCATTTGTGTAATATGTTTCATAGTACGGATGAGCAGTATCATCCACAGTTTCATTTAAATGATGCGTATGTTGTTGATTAAAATTTGGGTTTGATCTTATCACGGAGGGTCTCTGAAAATTTGCGTTTTGTCTAAAAATTGGCGGTCTATTTTGTATAAATTTGCTTTGTTGAAAATTATTATTTGGCTGATTTGTAGACATCGACCTAGGTTGATTTTGGGTAAATGTAGGTCTTGGAAAAGTTTGTTGACCTGGTTGATGAAAATTTGGCCTAAAAGTGTTATTAGAAAAATTCGTAGAATTATTATTATTAAATTGGTGGGTAGCTTGTCTAGTGCGACATTCGTTTATAGTGTGTCCGTTTCGTTTGCAGTACGAGCAGACTTTTTGTACACTAATTTGAGGCTTCTTAATTTGAGATGTATTTACTGAACGAGAAAATTTTTGGTTTTCAAAATACGAAAGCTGTAGCTCTCTTTTAATTCTGGATATTGCTTCTAGCATATTACAAGGATTGCCAGCACGAATTATTGAGCCAAGTTTAGGATCTAGCCCTGTTAAAAGAGTATTTAATGTTATCGTCTCTATTAAAGTAGATTGTGCTAATTTTTGCTCTGGTGTCAATGGTTGTTTCTGAACACAAGCGTGCATTTTCGCATTATGTGACTGAAGTCTCGAAATAAAATTTAAAGCGGATTCATTCTGATTTTGTGAAATGCGTTGAAGGTCTTGAATGAGAGATGTGAGATCCCTAGAATCTCCGAAATGAGTTTCCAATAAAATTTTTATCTCGTCCCATGTTGCAGGGTTGCGAGAATTAATTAATTCAGCAGCTTTACCTTTAAGCTTATTTTTGACATGGAGGGTCAATAATGTTTCTTGGTTGCCTACAGCCATTTGGAAGGCACAACGAACAGCGTTTAAAAATGTTTGTAAGAAGATCTGATTTCCATCATATTCGGGTACAATAGAAAATACTTCTGAAAGTTTATAAGCTTCTACCTGGTCTTCAATTTGATTATTTACGTTGGCAGTTGCCATTTTTAATAAATCGGTTAGAAAAATTTAAATAAAATAATAAAAATAGGTTTATATATTTTTTTTCGTTAAATGTAAAATTAGGGAGTAAGTGAATATAGGAGCAATAGCGACTGGACTATACCACTTTATTTTTAGATGTAGATAAAATGTAAGTAATGCGATTAGAGGTATAATCTCGTAATTAAAATGTGACGATTAACAGTATAATCGTATAATGTAATATACACTTTGAGATAAGGTGTGACAATTCTATATGAATGCACTTACCAAATCAAATTCATCCGGACGCTGGCCTGGATATCGCAGTTAATGAGGCAATTTCCGTGTTTTAACTGGGTCACCTGGGAACACCTGATTTTTCCGGGCTTCAAGAGGTTCGGACCAGTTAGGCGATTCCGTGTTCTGGAGCGATTTCCTTCTTGGGGTTTTCTTGCGTTCTTCGTAAAAATTGTTTTCTTTCTTGAGGTTCTTTGTAGTCACTAAGGAATTGGAATTCCACGACGATAGTGAGGAAAGTCCGTGTTCTAACGACGTGTGAAAATCCGAACGACTGCGCCAGATTTTTATATCGTGATCGATAAAAATCAATTTTTAAAAACAATTTATTTTTGAAATACACAATTGAACGTTTTGTTATAAAGGATTTAAAATTACAATAATATTAAGTGAGTACCGGAGGTTTGAAATTGGTTGAAGTTATGCTAGTTTGCCGGATACTATGCCGGTCTGCCGGATACTATGCCGCTCTGCCGGATACTAACTTCTGGTCGCACGCTTTCGCCTATATAAACTATCATGTGCTGACTCTGCATGGGAATGGCTTTAGCCATGAGTATTCTTAGAAGGTAGGCGTGAGTTGCTGACCATAAGCAAGTCTTTGTTTTTGAGAATTAGATAAGTCACGACATTAATCCACCTCAAGTGATAAACATAGGAGTATTATTCTTTATCATAATATGATATGAAAATTATATTTAATGAAAACAGACCGTGCGTTCCTTAATCTTATAATAATAAATAAATGAAGATAAAACTATATTTTTGATAAGAAAAAGGAATCATTTTTATAAAAAATCAAGGAAGGTATAAATGTGTTGCTATGTACCATCCACAAAAAAATGTAATGATACACTTTCGATGCATTCCTCTGAAATATCAGTAATTTACGTTAACTGTACTCTGCATCTCAAAATGGGTAGGCCCATTATTAATCAGGAGCATAATTAGCCTTAAAATTAATTTACCATTATATACCTCTATTTCAGGGGAAATCAAAAGTGTATCATTACATTCCCTCTCACAATCAATGGTACACATGTATTAGTGAGGCACTTTACATGTATGTATGTTAGGATCGTTTATCGTAATTAGAAATTTTTAAAAAACAAATTCGAAAAAAGTTCATATGCAGTTATATATCAAAATATTTTATGTTCATTTAGTGCCATCCTACATTTTTAGTTAAAAATTCAAAGCTTTCAATATATTATTTAATACAATCTGGGTATAACGTTAATTTAAAATAATTATAGTGAAATTGTACAAATTAAAAATGTTTTAAAACTTTAAATACATTATGAAACAATCAGTGCAATGTTTACTTAAAGCAAATTCACTGAACAGATCCAACTTACTGTTACCCGTGGAAATACATAATATATGTTAAATCCACAATTGAAGATGTACTATCATCTCTTTTTCGTATTCTTATGTTTAATTCTATTAAAAATTTTCGATAAAATATTTCTTTGCGTTGTACTACAAAACTCTTCGAAATTTGGCGAAGGCGCCAGTGTCATTTTAATTGTATAAATACATTTTTGGTTGTTAAGTATTTTATTATACTCGTATAATTGTAATTGATATAACAAATTCATATTAGATGAAAATAAGTCAAACTTACTTACCTCAAATATATCAGAATTATAGTAAATATTATCGACATGGTACGAGAAATGGTTTTGAAAAGCTGTATCTATGGAAAATATTTTCCATCACATATATTTAGTTCCCATCGGAGTAATCCACGATTAAGACTAGATTAATTTTTATACTAGGAAGATAGAAAATCAATTTTTGGAATGAAAGTAACGTACAGTAATACCCAAATGAGAAGTATCAAAGAGATTAATAACTTTAATGTGATATGTTGAATAAAATTGATACCTCACTATTGGAACCCTTTGGACAGTCTTTATTTGTATTTTCTAATAACTTTTTACACGCTAGAAGTGGAAGCATTTGAATATTGAATGGGAGGATGACTCTTTAAATTTCTACATTCTCTATCTTTAAACTTTATTCTATATTACATACAAATAAATTAATTATTCATAATATTCTCATATTTCATAAAATTTAATATTTTTTTTAATCTTTTTGTGACTAATCCGATTCAAATCAAATCTTTCATAAGGATAAAATACCATTCTGTTATGAACATTACATATAATTTTTAAGAATTTGGCGAATGCGCCAATGTCATTTTAATTGTGTTAATGAATTTTAGATTATTTTCACGTCACTTAAATTTGTATAAATTTATTCTATGTATTACTTCTAACATCTAGCAATTATGTATATAACGGTTATACATGGTTATCTTCTTGCCGTGACTTGGAATTATAGTATGTCCAAAAAAATAACATTTTGCTTTAATTAGTCTATCAGTCAACATAACAAAAAATATTTAACTGGTACAAATTAGATCAAGATGTGTCAAAATTAATTCTCTCAAATATATAGTATTCTAATGAATATCATCTACACGTTAAGAGATATGGTTTTAAAAAAGTTTGGTCAGGGAAGATATTTTCAATTGCATTGTATTCATTTTCAATCAGGTCAATTCACAATAAATATTAGATGACTTTTGGTATTAGCAAGATAAAATATCCACCGCCATATGAAATTACATGAAACAATAATACCCAAAATGAAACACGTCCATGAAACTTGAAACATTAGTAACTTGAAGGTGGCATGTTGAACAAAACAGCAACCTCACTATTCGAACACTTTATACTATCTATAAATATATAGCTTTCCTTTTTTTCACTTTTTATGCGCCAAAAACACAGTCATTTGAATTATATTATTCTATAATACATACAAATAAATTAATTATTCATAATACTCTCATAATTCATAGAATTTAATATTTCCTTTTTCGCTATTCTTCTAATCATATTAAAATAAAATATTTCGATAAAATACCGTTCTGCTCAAGGTGTTAGAAATAATTTTAAAATTTGGCGAATGCGCCAGTGTTATTTTAATTGATTAGGTATATTTTTGGTTATATTCGAATTTATTTAAGTATATACGTAGTATTTTTTGTAACATCTACACTTTCAATACATAACAGTTTTACATGATTGTCTCTCTGGCATAATTTGGGCTATTAAGGATACCAGTAAAAAAAGACTTAACGGCTATTGCAACAATGTATCTAAACACTTCGTTATGTTTAGTATAGTATTGTTTGCTAAATATTCGGCAGGGATTTGCGGAGGCATCACTGTCATTTATGTGTGTACGGATGGTTACGGTTATGGATATAAAAGTGGTTTTTATTGGTTAAAATGTAATATATGATGACAGTAAAAGAGTACTTAAAAGAAAGCTATCAAACATACCTAATATATTAAAATGGTATCGGGGCATTCGCCGTTTCATTAAATATTGTTAACTGAGACATTATATTGTAAAGATGTTATAAAAACAAGTTCATTTTGTTTAGCATTATAATATGGACCCGGATTGGTCTATGAACAAAAAGCCGTGATTATCTGGTTACGTAATTAGCAATATACTATTTTTATTTGCAAAGCAACACTATATCCTACTATTATTTTTGCTATTTTAATGATATCTTGGATCTCATGAAAATAAAGCTTAAGTGTTCTGAAAACTTATAATAGTTATAACCAAAACTGGAACAGTTTCCAGGTGATGTATACTTCCCCATGTAGTGTCGATAATAGGTCAGAATTTAAAACAAAAATTGTCTACTTAAATATTAAAATTGATATGTACTCGTATTTTTCATTGACTTTCCAAACGTTTAAAATAAAAATGTCTATACAGTTCAACCTTTAAACTAATCACCACGTATATCCACTCCGTAACTCTTTCTACGCTTATTTCGTTTACTAACTGTTGAAATGTGAACCACGCTGTACATTTAGCGCCCACATCCATGAGACCTTTTTTTATTCGATAAATGGAAGAGAAAAAGTTGAGAAGACAATGTCCAATTCGAACTTGAAAGCTTCTGACATAGAAAAGCACTTAAAGGTGCGATAGGTTTGATTAGTAAGTGGTCTGACCATAACGTTATATTGTAAGTAGATATTTTCATTTTCGGTAAAGCTCCGGGATAGGATTACAGAAATTTCGCAGTAGCGTTTCACTTGGCGTATTATGTTCTTTCTGTATTGAGAATAGAATAGTAATTATAGTAATTCGGGTCTATAAATAAATTTCATTCGCATTTAAGGATATTTAGTTTGTTTACTTAGCAGATCCTATTGACTCGGAATTTTGTTTAATTGACCCTTTATTCAACTTATCACGAATACTCAAATATATCGTTAGCTTACTTTATTAGTTATGGAAATTAGATAATACAATAAAATAAGAACTATATATATTTATATATATTTATTTCCTTTAAATAAATTGTATGATAAGCGACATTTTGCAGAAAATGTAAACATATTCCTGGTTTTGTTAACATTAATACATAATATATAACATTAACTGAAATATAAAACAGCATTGCAAAAACTTTACCAAGAGTTTTTATTTTATTTTACCATTAAGTGTAATATTTGTGTAATACAAATTCATAAGCAGGGACGTAAATTATACAAACAAGCTATGAATAATTTAATTCTGTATGGGAATAAAATATTTTTATGTGAAATAAATAAGATGCGATATAATATACAAAATAGTGTTACATCTTCTTGGCCACAACTCAACTCTAATAGAGTACTTTTAATATCTCACGAGGTCTTATATACATACACATCCCAAAAATTCAGTCATTCAGTTCGTTAAATTTGAAAGGTTATATTAATCCGCGAGGAGATCTAATATCTTTTATATAAACTTAGCCATAGTAGATTTAAATTGAGCGTTTCTTTCCCATTTATAAAAAATTATAGAAAAGCAAACATTACCGGTTTACATCTTTCGAAATATTTGTAGCTTTGGGGGTTCCTTAGGGGTCCCACACTTAGCCCACTTATTATTATTCTATGTATAAATGACTTTGTAGACGATCTAGACTGCCCGTTAATTACAGTGTATTTGTGATTGGGTGAATTATTTAAGGGAGACCATTTTTTAGGTCTTTGCGATTTAATTGTTTTTGAGCAGACAAATAAACATGGATCAATTCGGTTTTTTGTCATTTATTGTTGAATAAATGTTTATCCGAGAAATAATTGTTTGAATGAAAAAAAATCAATGTGGCAGCCATCGCAGCCGCTGTAGTTAACGCCTGCAAATCTACGGGGGTAAACGGGTGACCACGGTTGGGCATTCCCAGTTGATCTGAACCAAAAATTAATCATAGAGCATTATTCGAAATCCCCTTGGCTATCTTCCAATGGAACTGATTAATTTAGTGAAGAGAAAGACATTGAGAAACTGATGGGTCCAACGAAAATGTATGAAAACTTATATATGTATGCAAAATTTTAGCTCGATCAATTAAATACACTACTCAGAATCGTGGTAGCTGTATAAAAAAATCATTTTCGAGAAAAACACGTTTAAAGTTTTGTGAGTAAAGTAAATGAGTATATTCGGTTTTTAGAAGTAGCATTTCGAGTATAAACGGGTATAAGTTATATAAGTACTATTAATCTACAATACAGTTCCAAAAAAAAACAGAGTGAAAGCGGGGTCCTAACAAAGGAATTTGATACATGAAATGTTGATCCCAAATCAACATTTCATGCGTTTCTGAGAAAGACCCAGGTCTTTCTCACAAGCGCTGACCCATGCTTCAAGTCGGTAATGAGCACTAACACCACTAACTTTAATTGCGTTAAAACTACTGAAGAAGATCGAATTTAAAAAAATTCTTCGAAAGAGTGAATTATACTTACATATAGAATAAGAACGTGTACCAAAAAAATCATTTTTATAAACTGACCAAGGTACTATTCATATAATCGCTATTTGCCAAATAAAAATCTCTCTTATCTTGCCGATAAACGGAACAGTCTACCTGAGCCTAGCCATAAAAACATGTCACGGTATGAGATAACAGCCGTTTGAGATTTTTTATTTGGCAAATAGAGATTAAATAAACTATAGATATCTTCCTTAAAATACTAAGCAACTGGTAAGCGTATTCTACTGAATAATACGAAATGCAATATGATTTTTAATTTAAACGCGATTCCCTCTTACCATATATGTGAGTGTAAATGTGATAGCATATCATGTAGTATCATAATTTCATTTTATTCGGCAAATTATTAACTGTCTAAGCCGTACATAGCTGATTGAAACATATGTCGCTAGACATACGTGCTGGTAATCGTGGCATATTAGTGACGATTACGAGTAGTGTAGCATGTGATCCGTGCATCGTCACTAAATTGATACACGTGCAAAGATCCATTATACAAATTGTAATTACGACATTAATTCTCTCAAAAAGTTATACTGTTAAAAATTTCTGATACTCTGTCTGTATATAAAAATATGCAATCTCTGAATATACACAGAAAATGTACATTTTTTTGAGGCATGCGTAAAATTAAGGAGAGGATTGCATAGTAAAGTCATTACATAAAAAAATGGGCCACATCACTTTACATAGTTACATAGTAAATTCTCTAAATTAAAGTTAGGTTTGATTGATATTGACATATTTGCGCACCACTGAGTTTTGTTTACTTAATATCTGTTCAAGGTTAAAACAGAACATTTCTGCTTCATGGTGGTTCTTATGGAATTTTGGGATAAGGCGACGTAAATCTAAATTAATGAATTAAACCCACTTACAAATTATTTTAAACCTGATTTATTAAATTTATGGTATATATTATTACCTTACTGAATATTAAGGTAACTTGCTCCGATTTTCGGAATATTCTGAGATTATTTATATCTTAAAGTAATATGAAATAAACTATAGTTAGTTGTATCGCACACACTACAATATATTAATTTATTAATTTCCTTAACTGAAGACACCACGCATTAACTGATTAAGAATAAATCTCACTAAAACAACAATTGAGTTGACAATCAATATTTGAAGCCCTAAAGCACCTACAACTATCGCATAAGAATTCTTAACACGCTCGAGCTCTACGTGGCCTTTGGCTAGGAAAGGCGTCATTAACAGACTTTAAAAGTTTTAAAGTATTTATATTAGCTTAAGGGTTATGTTTAGCTGCAGCTTGTTCTTAACTGGAGAACAAAGTTTTTCACTTTTGAGATTTTAATATGCTTCCGGGATTTTTACTTCGACGGAAGTAGTAAAGCATGTTAGCGGAAGGGATGTCTGCGGAATGCAATTAAAATGATGAGAATTACATTAATAATTAGAGACTGGGTGCCTTAAGCAGTAACAGTGATATACTGATTCTGATGTTTTCACGTTATCTAATATACTTGGCGTCTAAATTGAACAGCACTTTCGTAAAGTTAATAAAATTTTGTTAAACATGCAAGGAATAACATTTGGAAAAATTTTCGGACTGGTCAAATTTTATTTCTAGCTGCGCATTTTTTAAAATATAATTATTATATATAAAGTGATTCATGTAGAAGATATAACATCATCGATATTTCTTGATGGCAACACCCTTTCTTATTTCAAAATGTGAAATATTTTTTTACATATGCTACGGTAACAAGTACATTGGCGTGGGTATAGGTTAGATAGAGAAAAGAAACCACTAATACTACTACTTTAAAATAGTAAATTTAATGGCAATGATTACTTAAAAAGTCTACTAAATTAAACGTTCAAATTATGCACTGCTGGCTGCGGGACAGTATTCAAGACGATTAATGAATTCCTTCTCAATATTGTCAATAACTTCAGGAGGTATATATTATATTTTGTGACGAATTATTGCTTTTAAATCTTCTAAATTATCCTGATTAGTGACGTATATCTTGCCTTTTATGTATTCCCATAAAAATTAACCTAGGTTCATCAAATTTGGTGATCTGGCTGGCCACTCAACCGGTCAATTCTCTCTAGCCAATAATTCGGGATCATCTCATAGAACAGACAAACGCAGACAGGTGCCTTATAGGGAGGTACACTATTTGGTTAAAAAGAAAAGTAATTTCTCAGATCAGGTGTCTTTAGATATAAGTATTACTAAAGTTATTAGTACAGGAATAATGTTGACTTGAATGAAATTCAAAAATCTTGTACCTGTTACGTTCACGTCGATAAAATAAGGACCCAGAACTCTTCCATCGATTATGTCGGCCCACACGTTCACTTTCTAGGGATTTTGAGTGGTCCCCCATCATCCATCGAGGATTCTCGGTAGCCCAATAATGGCAATATTGTTTGTTGACATTGCAGTTCAAAACAAAAGTAGTTTCGTCTAAAAAAATATGTTTTTTTAGGTAATTATTATCATTATTGCCTATGTAGCTGTTGAATTTGCTCGCAGAATTAGCTCTGTCGACCAAAATCGTCTTCAGACAGCTCATGGACAGGGCATATCGTATAGGGGTGGTGCTTTGCCTTTTTGTCGAAAATTCGTGTACTACAAATGCTGGAATATTGAAACGAGAAGTCAATTGGTAAAGTTCTTAGTGATGATTTTCTTGAATTTCCAACAAAACATTACACTGATTGTTCTCTGATGATGAGGGTAGACCAGATTTAGAAATATCACGAACATGCCCAAATTCGCGGTATTTATACTCCACATTACTCACCATGCTTTGGCTAATGGGTTGCTGATCAGGATGAACTGCATTAAACAATTCAACTTCTTCTTTTTGAATGCGCATTCCATCTTCAAATCTGAGCATTCAAATAATGTCAGTTCCTTCTCGTTCACTTAATTTAATAATTTTTGTTACAAGATAACAAAGTTACCAGTCAATAAACACCTCATACGCACTGATTTCGCTAAACACAAAGGAAGGAGTATATTCATTTAAGAAATAACTCCAAAAGCCAAAGAAACTATTTAATTAAATACGATTTCTAGTTTTTATCTAACACAATAAAGACATTATTGGTCGTTAAGGCTTCTGTTAAGCAGCCAATAGTCTTGATTTAAAAATTTCCATTAAATTTAGCATTTTGCAATTGCATAAACATTTTTCTTAATTTATTGTATATAATATACTTACGCTAATGTAATGGCGTAAGTATATTGAAATTATTACCCTTATGCTTATATAAATAAATGTTCTCTGTCACATTTCGTAACAAGAAAGGGGTGGCCATTCAAAAATAAATCAATAACGTCACACCTCCTACACAAATCACCCTGTATGTATTAATTATACTTAAAAAAATGCGTAAATGGATATAAAATTTGACGAGTCAGATAGTTGTTCCCAAAAGTTGTTCCTTTAATTTTAATGATTTTATTCATTACTTTACGAAGACACTGTATATCAGAACAATCTATAATTTTTGTTAAATAAAGCCATTTTCAGAGGTACATAATTATTGTTTCTATTACAGTATTACATAAATTTAATAAAGAGATAGATATAAATCTAAAGGGAAATCTAAGAATACGATCATGAATCTAGTTAAGTATAGTAGTTTAAAAATACACCAAGTGAATGGTTTATTTATTTGTAATGGTTTATATTTAATGATCTTGAATATGACGTATTCAAATATAACATATTATAATACGTTTTAGTTAATGAGAGTTAAGCTATGCTTTTCTGGCTGAAAGGCACAAAATAAGAAGACACTATTAGTGGAAAACATCTATTTTAGATGAATATTAATGGATTTATTACTAGACTTATACTATTATATAGACTTATACTATTAATAGATTTATACACCATTAATGGCAGCTGTTAATAGAGACTATTAATAGAGTAATTTATTTTCAATAGATGAAATAACCACTTGAAAAGAACTCTATACCTACCTACTGGCAGGTTCATAAAAATATTGTGGCCTTGTTTATTTTTCATTTAGTAATTAAAGTTTTCCCTTTTTCTAATTTAAAGTTATTGCTTTAGATATTACTAAGTTTACTAAATAGTTTTGCAAAGTTAGTAATATTTAAAACAATATTTTAATATTTGGTATAAAATATCGATTGTGAAGAACAAAATTCAATATTACTAAGAATTATTAAAAAAGCAACATATGCATATTAATAATACATGATAACTCACTTTTTTAATTACTACATTAAGTAATTATTTCTCTCATTACATTATTAATTACTATACAGATTTATGAACTGTGCCCGCTTATTTTTTACTCGTCCTGTATTTCGTGGGATTTCGATGAATTAAATTAAAATAAAAAATAATCTAATGTTTCAGTTTTAATCGCCGTCGTCAGAGAAAATATAGTAACTATTAGATTATAAAAAAGTTTTTAATCATTTTCATTACCATTTTGCATTTCCCATTGCATATTTTATGCAATGGGCATTTGATGAAAGCTATGTGTTTTAATAGCCATTAAATGTAAGTTACATAATATTTTTTCTACGACCGATACTAATGAATAATAAGCACTTTCTTTTCAAAAATGTATTTAGAAATTCAAAAGGGAAAAAGTAACAATGAACTATCAAAATTGGTAAGTTTGAGATTACACGGGTAGTAAATATTTAATAAATCAATTAAAACATGTGTCTAGAAAATTTGTTTATTAATTAATGTAGTTTCTATGATAATAGTGATTTACCTTTATTTCAATTTAGTTCGCCAAATTCGCATACGGAAAGAAAATAAAAGGAGAATAATAATGAAAAACCTATAATTGGTAAGTTGTAAAATATAAATTGGTAAGGATAAATATGAGATATATTATTAATAAATAATATGTGAAACATGATTAAAAAGTGCTCAATAAATACATAATTCTACCTCACTAGTTATTGAAAATATATACAGAATGTTTATGCTTTACGAAAACTAAAGCAGTATACAGGGTGTTTTCTAAGTAACTACAAAAAATTTAATAGCATATTCTTGAGTCAATTTTATGAAAAGAAGTTGATATGAACATATCCTCAAACGCTTCTTTTCCAAGATACAGGTGGTAAAGTTTTAAGAAAAAATATTTTTTTATAATATCCATGATATTACTAAATATTTTTGTGAAATTTGGTACACACATTCTATGCATCTGGAAGCACACAGTTTTTGCTTAATTAATTAATAATGAATTGATGTTTAAAAAATGAAATCCCAATTTATTAACATTTACAGTTATTATTGTTATGACGGTCAATTTCATTCAAAATGTCTTCTTCCAAAGCGGGAGTTCTCTTTGTGGTAGGCCTTCCTGAAATATATCTCGTCCTTGAAAATAAACTCCTTTCTACTAAGCATTGATGAATTCTTGCAAATGTGCGAACATTTAGGATTTGTTGGTTGGGAAATCTTTCTTGGTAAATCCGTTGTGCTGTTAAAGATTTTCCATCAGCCAGTCCATAAACAAAATGAATGTCTGCTATTTCGGGATTTGTGTAGTTAACCATTGTCGCAATATGTTACTATTAATACATACTCTAGCCGCAATTATTAAAATAAAAAATAGGAAGCTTATAAACACAACAACAGAAACTAGAAAGTGAGTTTAAAATTCGAACCCAGATCAAAATATAAACTTAATATGTATTATTTATGATTGTCAAAAATGATTTTAACAATCAGAAACCATGCCAATTTATAACTAACGTGTATCTTGGAAACGAAGCGTTTGAGGACATATGTTCATATGAACTTTTTTTCATAAAACTGACTCACGAATATGCTCTTAAATTTTTTGTACTTACTTAGGAAACACCCTGTATATTAGATAATACGCATTTTTTCAACCATATTGGTATCATCAGAAAATAATTAAAACTAATTCTCTATATCTAATCTCTATTTATACCTAATTCTTGTTCACTTCCAATGAAACATTAAGAACATTTTTCTAGTTTTATGCAGTCCATTAATAAATCCACTCATTATAATTATTTCTCTTCATATTCAGAAATTCAGTAAAGAAATAATAGCTGTTTTTGAAAGTTTGTTGGGCAATGGATATTTTTTTCTAATATTCTATACTATCTATACTTTAAGTGGACCATATGCTCCTTGAATATAGTTATAATTGCCCTTTTAATCTGCCCAATATACTTTTGACTATCTCGGTAATCGATTTTATAAGTAGACGAAATAGAAGCCAAGCAAATCGGTAAGATCGGTTGTCTCAAAGTATGGCTTGCTTACTTACTTATAACTTGTCGAAATGTTAAACAATATAATTCGTAAATTTATCTATTTCAGCCCACTTTTTCAGTTGTAAATTCCACATATTTTACAATATGTGGGACACTAAACACATTCAATTTCAACAAGGTAAATTTTTTAACCAAGTTGTTAATCATCTTGACAAGTTGTAAGGAGCAATGAATAGTTATAGTGATAAATTGACAGTTAATAGTAATTATTGTACATCTGTAAATACACATATTTCTTTCAGTGTGACACTGTACTATTTAGAGTACGGATACAAGAACATATCAAGTTTCTAAATCAGAATAATTGAGTCTAAAGTAGAGTCATAGGTTAAAACGTCAAATCAATTTTTTCGTTTCACTTGATTTCATATCTTCGTCGATTTTCGAATGAGATATATAACTTCTTACTGAAAGAAAAAACTGAATAATTCAGATCGAATTTTTAAGCAAGAAAACGCGCATGTCACCACTGCAGCGTCCCGATTCTATTGCGGAACAGATTTAATACATTAAAAAGCTTCGCTGATAGAATGATAGAAAAGTCGTCGTTGGACCCTGGGGCTCCGTAAGAGCCTCCAGTCAGAGTTGGCTTCTTTGCGATTCGTTTCTTATTTTTAGAGCAACTCGAGTAAGGTACTCTGGGGAATCGCAGGTCTAGTGAGCGTAACTGAAGAGCCAGTCTAGTCATGATTAACTGGCGCCATCCAACTCCCCGAACGGGAGTCTTCGCCAACGGAAGTTGCGGAGAGTTGTTTGCTGGCCGATCGACTGAAAAAAAAACACCTGTATTCTGAAATACGTTAATAATTTAACCAATGACTATTATATGATACCAGTCAAATACCAGTAATGGTTCTGAAAATGTCGATTTTTTTATTAGAAATCAGATATATACAATTTATAATCTAATTTTGATGACTTTGGGTAAGCTTCTTGGACATTTTTGCACATAACGTGGTGAAGAGCTCATCCATCGGCTCATCACCTCAGTTTCCTCTTAGGTCTATGGGCCATATTCATTTGAATCCTTTGTCATAGGATAAGTAGGTTACAAAAGTGGTACTAGTAATGGATTTGAGTTGATTTTCAGTTTATTGTGGTGCTTACTGCTTCTTTCAGTAATAACTTACTGAACGTACGGTATTCTTAAGTCTGTATGGAAGTTATGGTTTTAAACATACCAGGGTGCATCTGTATTAATTACTAAAATTTTAATTCCGTAGAAAATAAATACGGCCATATAGTAAATAATCAAAATATCTAGTGCAGTACCTAGTGAGGGCAGTTCAGAAAATGAAATACTGAGTTCGCTTGGAGAGAACTTATCGACTAATAACAATTTCCCTGAAGAAAAATCTTCGACGGAAAAGGTGCTAAAGTCGATAAACTCCGCAATGCCCATTATCGGGGAAACATTGTTCAACCGATCAAAAAAGATATCAGAGATTTCCCAGAAATAAATCTTCATTTAATCATGGCTCCTTTCCCACACAATATCCCAGACGACTATCTCGAAGAGATGTGTCGTAGTGTTATACAAGACTTGAGTGATTATGGGGTATGTATTCGTAACAATTTCCTCGGTACTGAACGGGGTCAGACGGTTCTTTCAGAGGTGTTAGAGATGGAGGCACAGGGTGTATTTCATGATGAACAATTTGTTTCGTCAAAAGGCAATAAAGAATCTGAAGATTATTAGGGGCGATAAAATCTGTTGGGTCCATGAGAAAGAACCAACCTATCCAAATATAGGGTACCTAATGAGGCAGGTGGATGTTGTTATAATGAGGATAATTATCTGTATTAAAATCTCTAGTAATTATTAACGTAATGATTATTTTTTAAGTATTCTAAGCTGAGCACAAGCTCAAAGTTCAACTCAAAATGTCCATATGGGTTTGATTGTCGCTTTCTAAATATGAAGTTTGTTGTCAATGCTCAGACGAGATAATAACAATAATAATAATAATAATAAATAAGCAGGAGGGGCCGCACAACCATCTGGCCTTTGGTGAGTAGCGACACCACTTACTCCAGCTGGGGTGCAAAACCGGACCGGCAGCACTAGCGCACCCGGGAGGGGATAACAGATTCCCCTCTGGTGTCGGCCGTGGGCTTGCTGGGCTAACTCCCCGGTAATCCCATACTTCTGGTTTTAAAGAACAGAAGAAGAGGCTCCCACGATTGACCCCATTCGGATAGGGGTCATGGGCAAAATGGTGGGGCCCAAATGGATGGATTGCCTGGAGACGACTTACGCCAAATACATGGACGCTTTGAAATGACCGACGAGCTGAGGGACGACCTGCTGCAATACTATGAAAGCAGTGAGGCTATACGGAGGGGATACATGGCACTTATGCATGCCCTGTCGTGTGAATTACACCCAGAGCATGATGCCTTCACGCCGCAGCATCTGCGTAATTATGTATCCTATCTTCGTAAAAAGGGCTATGTAAGGGCTGCGCCCCGATTGGCGAATGAGGTAGCTGAAAGGCTGCCTAATGAACCAGTTAAGGATGCGGTCTTCACCGTTCCACCAATAGTAGAGGGCCTCAGTACCAGAAGGGGGTTACATCGCATAAGACCCCCTAGGCCACAAGACCTGGCCAGTGTGGATGCTGAAGTTCAAGCATCGCTTCCAGAAGGGGCCGACATCTGGCACATAAATTGTGCCCTGTACACTGCCGCCGAGAGCTTCTCTCATATGGAGAGGGCGAACAACTCTTCCTCTCTGCGAGAGAGAGCGGAGTGGCGTGTACGGAAGATAGAGGCCAAGATCCAGTCGGCAAGACAACAGGTATCCCGTATTCAATGTGTGATGGACTATATGGCGGCCAATAGGCCTTTTACGCAAAAATTACGGCGAATCGTCGCCAATTTAAGACGCGTCCATCACACACTTAATGAGGTAGTGCTGCTTACCAATAAACAGCACTGTCTTGATAAGATACAGATGCTAGTGACATGCAAAAATTCACTAGTGAAATGGGAGTGAAGGCTGACAGAAAATAATTTGTTCCGCCAAAAACTCTCGCGCCTATTCGAACTGCCACAACCTGTTGTCGAAAATCCACCGACTGTAGATCAGGTGGAAAACTTCTGGAAGGCGCTATATGAGCAGAAGCTCCCACGCCAAAGAGACACTCCAGCCCTGGCACACTTTGAAGACTTTTGCGAAGGTCTTCAGTGACCAGAACAAATGTGCCACCCGATAACCCCTGAAGAGGTTCGAAGAGCTCTTGCGGGCTCTAAGAACTTTGCTTGAAAATTATCTAGTATCCACCACCATTTAGCCAGAATTTTTGCCACCTGGATAAACGGTGAGCAGCAAATTCCTTCTTGGGTTGTCGAGGGGCGGACCGTGCTAATCCCGAAAACCGGAGATTTGTCCAACCCAAAGAACTACCGACCGATAACCTGCTTAAACACATGTTACAAGGTGTTTACACGTATCTTGTACACGCGAGTACTCCCAGCAGTTGAGCCGGTTTTCGAGGGGATATACGAACAACGAGGGTCTAAGACGGGTGTCGCTGGCTGCAAGGAGAATCTGTTAATTGACAGATGTATCACGCAGGACTCCGTGCAGTACAAACGAAACTTTTCCATGGCCTGGATCGACTACCGCAATGCATTCGAGCATGAGCTAATAATTCACTTGCTCCAATGCCTTGTGGTGCCCGGTCCTGTAGTGAGATGTATTCAAGAACTGATACTCTGGAGGACTCGGTTTACCATAACATCGGGTGATACTAGAGTCCGGACAGAGCCGGTGTCGTTCAGAAGGGGCGTGTTTCAGGGAGACTCCCTTAGCCCCCTTCTGTTTTGCATCTCACTGTTGCCGTTGTCCGTGTCCCTCAGAAAAACCCGTTGCTATAACTGCGGCACCCCCGGTGATCGGAGGCATAAGGTCACCCATCTATTTTACATGGATGACCTAAAACTTTATGCCTCCGGAGAAAGGAAATTACGCCAGTCCCTGAGGGTGGTGCGGGAGTACACGCAGGCCATCGGGATAGAGTTCGGGTTGGACAAATGTGCACTGGTTCATCTCAAGAGAGGGCGAAGTCGGGAATACACAGAGGATGCGCAGCTCGTAAACGGAAGCATCTTACATCACTTAGATGCCGGAAAGTCGTACACCTACTTGGGTGTTGAGCAACGCTCCACCCAAGAGGTGGATGTCGTAAAAAACGCTCTCCGCGGCAAGTATCAGCACCGCCTCCGACAGATCTGGTCGTCAGAACTGTGGGGGAAGAACAAGGTGTCTGCAACAAACATGCTTGCCATTTTGATCCTTGTCTACTCCTTTGAAGTAGTCAACTGGACACAGGAGGAGCTGCGACAACTCGACGTAGTAACCCAAAAGAGGATGCATCTCAGTAGGAGTTTGCATCCCAGATCGTCCGTTCCACGGTTATATCTTCCACGACATCATGGTGGCCGTGGACTCTTGAGTTTGGAGTGTCTTCATAACAGGATGGTTCTGGACGGAGCCTGTAAAGTTATCAGGAGTTAGGATCCCATTCTCTGCATGGTCCGAGATCACGAACATACAGGGATAGGAGCATTTTTATTTAAGGCAGCACATAGAGCAGCCGATGATCTCGGTCTCATCTTCGACACCGAACGGGCCAATCACAACTTTGTCACCGAGTTGGAACCCGTTCGGTTAAAAGCCCAAATAAAAGCTGCAGAGCATTTAAGAGCTCTGTAGCTTCACAAGGATAAGCCCATGCATGGGGTCTTCTATAGGAATATGGAAGCCCTGGACTTATCCGAAAGGCTGACCTTTGCTTTCTTAAGGTCAGCCGGGCTAAATTCAAAGACCGAGGGATTCATCATGGCTTGCCAAGATGGTGTATTTAACACGCTCGTTTATGGGAGTCGTGTCATGGGTATGGAGGTCCCTGATGTCAGCTGCAGGGCCTGCCGCAGGGCGTTGGAGACATTGATGCATTTACTGTTGGCTTGCCCGGTATATGCAGTCTCGGCCTATATCCATAGACACAACGCAGCGTTACGAGTGCTTTATTATCATTTAAGGCACTCGTATCAGATGGACGAGACAGCAGTGCTGCCTTACGCTCCCGGGGATATTGAGTCCGTTGTGGAAAACGAGAAGTGCCGAATATATTGGAACTATTCGTTTTCCACCGTCAGGAAAATACAAGCCAACAAGCCTGACGTGGTCCTCCTCGACCACCAACTCAGGAAATGTTCGTCATCGAGTTCTCGGCACCCAGTGATGGTAACATGAAGATGAAATTGTCACCTAATTCGTCGTATAGAGCATAAATAATGGGCCTGATAACACTTTCAATATAAACATGACTTATCATATGCTGATTTGTGGGAGTTAACGGCATACGGCGATTGAATATTATTCCTCCTCATAACATTACTGTCCCACCAGTGTAGGGCGCAATTTCACGGGGAAAATTTAGTCTCTATTATGCAAAACAATAATTCTTGCCCTATTAAATGTAGAAACTTCACGTCCTGGCATTATAATGAAAGAAAAGTATTAAAGTCGCTTTGCTAAATATGCAATAAATCTGACGAATATTTAAAGGAAATTATAACTAATTAACAATATTTTATCTAGCAATTTGTTAAGTGTTGTTTGACAGCTAAATAGCTGACCTTTGTTCCCTAGCAACGAAAACAAAATTAACATAGTAAAAATCTGTAAATATACGGGGGGTCCAAGACTTTTGACGGTGTGTGTATTATAACAACGACATCGGATGTTTCATTGTTAACTTCAGTTTCAAATTAACGTTCCTTTAAGTAAGATGTCAATATATTTATGTATAATTGTTTTGATTTTATGTACTAATCAAAGGTGCCACACTTTATGAAACGCCTGGTTGACGTCGAAGAATATAGCTGAGCAGTATTATCAATTGTCTCTTGCTCAATTATATTTGTTATTCAATGACACTGTCAGACTGTAAATCCAAAATCCAAATTCATGAGTCCGTATCCGAGTATATTTGTATATTTTACAAGTATATTTGTACTCGGAAATAAGCAATTATTTTCTATTAATAGGGGTTGCAACTTATATATTTGATATTATGATGATATCATAACCCGAATTCACCTGAAGAAAATATGTTTTAAATCAGTCAATGTCTTTTAAAAAATACGCGTTTCAGCATTTTTAAAATATCATATAATGAAAAACTACGGACATTTTGCGTAATTTTTTTCATCACGATATATCTAAGAAATATACACTAATAAAATTTAAGGATAGACGACGAAGGATGTTTAAAAATATCATACAGTATTAGTAATCAATATTATGGAATAGGGTAATACTAATCTCGAAAAAAAAATAAATACACCAAATCTCAACAATATCTCAACATACACCGT
Organism: Rosalia funebris; assembly: GCA_037954035.1. NCBI lineage: Eukaryota > Metazoa > Arthropoda > Insecta > Coleoptera > Cerambycidae > Rosalia > Rosalia funebris. The sequence continues at coordinate 9,650,025 of JAZFAV010000006.1, read as the reverse complement.
GGCTTGTTTTTATGGCTAGGCTCAGGTAGGCTGTTCCGTTTATCGGCAAGATAAGAGAGTTTTTTATTTGGCAAATAGCGATGAAATGAACATGTTTACGATTAATTTTCATTTAAAACTAGCCTTATGGTTCTTTATCAATGTGGAATACATGTCGGAAGACAATTCATCAAAATCCATTGGAACTGATCCAGTAAATATCGTTATTTTCTATCTATTTCAAATGAAAAAAGTAATTTCGTATACATGACTTCCTTCAGTCAGGTTATCATAGTAAACGCTTTATCGTGGGGGATGTAGGAAGAGAAATACTTCACCCCAAACGTTCGAAATAGGATAAAATTGAACACGTCCCACAGGCTGTAATGCATTCATAAGTTTCGATATAACTTGTCCTCTCGAATTCTCATAAGTATAATAAGCAACAAAAATATATCTCTTGTTTTCCACTCCTTTATGCGATAGTGTTCGATAAATATACATGAGTCGGAAATTCTTAGAATTCATAGGAATAAAAATCCATTTGGAAATCGCTCTTGGGAGGCGTTTAGGGCGTTCGGAAGTACAGTTCTTCGATTTAACGTGAAATCATTAAATATAGCATAGAGTGGTAGGAAAAATGCTATTTCACATATTTCCGGGTAACCCACCCCCCAACCTTGGTGGCGAAAAGTTTGATTGATTCATTAAAAACATAGTATTCGTTGTGTGCAGAGTATGGGGTGGGGATAAAGAAGTCGGTGGCAGTGCTTGCACTGGACACGAATTGCATTAAAATAGGCTGTCAACAGTAGGCTGTCAGGTCAGTTATATGTGTATTTACAAAAGTTAATTCGTAAACGAATCTAAAAATGGGCTGTTATAGTTGTAAATTACAATAATACAGAAATAAATTGTAAATTAAATTTTTTTCGATTTCCTATGGCAGCTTGGAAATTAGAACAATACAATAAATTGATAGAAATGGACAAAAAGGGGTTTACTAAGAAGTTGCTTATTGGTATTGTTCCTATAGGCTTTATTTCATTTAAGTCTAAAGTGGAAGGTGAAAGGAAAAGTGATTCACACATGACTGTAAAATCTGGATTAATAAATTATTTGGAAGAAGACGACATCATTTTGATGGACAAAGGTTTTCCAGAACTAAAATGAGATTTAGACGAAAATGGAAGCAAGTAAGGATAGTTATGGCACCTTTTCTACAGGACAAAAGTGAATTTTCCAGGGAGTAAATTCAAGAAACTTATTCTCTCGACATGAATTCGGTTACGGGCAATATTGGAAGTTATTATTATTATTATTATATTATATTATATAGGTTTGGGTCTCATCAGCCACTGATCACATGGGTAATCCCTTGGCGATCCCCTCTTATCCGGGTCATTATCCAAAAATGCTATCCCATAAAAGATGCAATTTAGGCACGTCCCCCGCCTTAAGCCTCGCCTCCTCTAGGATAACAAGGGTCCCTAATATAAGATACCTCTTCTCCTCCAGTGCGGGGCAGGTGTAAAGAAGATGAATCGAGGTTTCCTCGTCTTCTTTACAGTATCTGCAGGCCGGGCTATCAGTCAGCCTCAGCTTGTGCTTATATGCATTCAGGCTACTATGGTGGCCCGTTATGATTCCCACCAGAGTTCTGGCTTTGTGCCTGTTCAATTTAATGAATTCTTGGGCCCATTTCTCAATCTCTGAGTATTCGATGAAGAGTTTGGTTATTCGACAACCCGTTACCCCTCTCCATCTTTTATTGTGCTGGTCTCTTGCCCAGCCATTGATGCGGTCTATGATCAGATTCCGACTTATTCCCACTGCAGGTTCTGGTCCATAGAGGTTTTCACTGGTCCCTAGTCTGGCAAGGTCATATTGCCCTATTAAATGTAGAAACTTCACGTCTTGGCATTATAATGAAAGAAAAGTATCAAAGTTGCTTTGCTAAATATGCAATAAAACTGACTGAATATTTAAAAGAAATTATAACAAATTAACAATATTTTATCTAGCAATTTTTTTTAATGTTGTTTGACAGCTAAATAACTTACCTTTGTTCTCTGGCAACGAAAACAAAATAAACATAGTCGAAATCTGTAAGTATACGGGGGGTCCAAGACTTTTGACGGTGTGTGTATTATAACGACATCGGATGTTTCATTGTTAACTTTAGTTTCAAATTAACGTTCCTTTAAGTAAGATTTCAATATATTTATGTATAAGTGTTTTGATTTTATGTACTAATCAAAAGTGCCACACTTTATGAAACGTCTGATTGACGTCGAAGAATATAGCTGAGCAGTCTTATCAATTGTCTCTTGCTTAATTATATTTGTTATTCAATGACACTGTCAGACTGTAAATCCGAAATCCAAATTCATGAGTCGGTATCCGAGTATATTTGTATATTTTACAAGTATATTTGTACTCGCAAATAAGCAATTATTTTCTATTAATAGGGGTTGCAACTTATATATTTGATATTATGATGATATCATAACCTGAATGCACCTGAAGAAAATATGTTTTAAATCAGTCAATGTCTTTAAAAAAAAAAAAAAAAAATACGCGTTTCAGCATTTTTAAAATATCATATAATGAAAAATTACGGACATTTTGCGTAATTTTTTTCATCACGATATATATAAGAAATATACATTAATAAAATTTAAGGATAGACGACGAAGGATGTTTAAAAATATCATACAATATTAGTAATCAATATTATAGAATAGGGTAATACTAATCTCGAAAAAAAATAAATACACCCAAATCTCAACAAAATCTCAACATACACCGTGGCTTACTTTTATGGCTAGACTTAGGTAGACTGTTCCGTTTATCGGCAAAATAAGAGAGTTTTTTATTTGGCAAATATCGATGAAATGAATAGTACATGTTTATGATTAATTTTCATTTAAAACTAGCCTTATGGTTCTTTATCAATGTGGAATGCATGTCAGAAGACAATTCATCAAAATCCATAGGAACTGATCCAGTAAATATCGTTATTTTCTATCTATTTCAAATGAAAAAAGTAATTTCGTATACATGACTTCCTTCAGTCAGGTTATCATAGTAAACGCCTTATCGTGGGGGATGTAGGAAGAGAAATACTTCACCCCAAACGTTCGAAATAGTATAAAATTGAACACGTCCCACAGGCTCTAATGCATTCATAAGTTTCGATATAACTTGTCCTCTCGAATTCTCATAAGTATAATAAGCAACAAAAATATATCTCTTGTTTTCCACTCCTTTATGCGATAGTGTTCGATAAATATACATGAGTCGGAAATTCTTAGAATTCATAGGAATAAAAATCCATTTGGAAATCGCTCTTGGGGTGTTCGCAAATACAGTTCTCAGATTTAACGCGAAATCATTAAATATAGCATAGAGTGGTGGGAAAAATGCTATTTCATATATTTCCGGGTAACCCACCCCCATCCTTGGTGGCGAAAAGTTTAATTGATTCATTAAATACATAGTATTCGTTGTGTGCAAAGTATGGGGTGAGGATAAAGAAGTCGGTGGCAGCGCTTGCATTGGACACAAATTGCATTAAAATAGGCTGTCAACAGTAGGCTGTCAAGTCAGTTATATGTGTATTTACGAAAGTTAATTCGTAAACGAATCTAAAAATGGGCCGTTATAGTTACAGAAACAAATTGTAAATTCAAATTTTTTCGATTTCCTACGGCAGCTTGGAAATTAGAACAATACAAAAAATGGGTAGAAATGGACAAAAGGGGGTGTACTAAGAAGTTGCTTATTGGTAGGTTAGTAGTATTGGTATTGCTCTTATAGGCTTTATTTCATTTAAGTCTAAAGTGGAACGTAGAAGGAAATATGATTCACAAATGACAAATTCTGGATTAATAAATTATTTGGAAGAAGACATAATTTTTATGGACAAAGGGTTTCCAGAACTAAAACGAGATTTAAACGAAAATGGAAGCAAATAACGATAGTTATTCCACCTTTTCTACAGGACAAAAGTGAATTTTCCAGAGAGGAAATTCAAGAAACTTATAATATTGCCCGTAACTGAATTCATGTCGAGAGAATGATGCAGACTAAAAACTTATCAGATTTTAAATAAAATTCCGAATTAGTTATTTAAACTCGTCGATGCCATTTTACATATTTGTTGTATATTGGTAAATTAACAATCCCCAATAATTAAAAAGAAAATAAAAATAATTATTTATTATTAATAGTCAACATGTGTTCTTATAATTCTTTATAAATATTTCTTCTTATTTATTTATATTTATTCTTATTTATTTGGTATTACATAAAATCTATATTAAATTTCCTACATCTTCCAGTGAAACTTCGTTTTTCATATGTTACATTATTGCAGCAGCACTTTCCAAATACAATGCTTGTAAGTAATATTCAAAATTAAAAATTTCACTACACAATATTGCATGTTTTAAAAGAACTTCATCCCTTTATTGAAATAAGACGCTTACTAAGGTCCTTGTTCATAAAAATTGATTCAATGCAATTAAATTTAATGCAATTTTACGAATTTTAATATTAACAATTTAATTAGAATTTCTGCAACTACAAAGTTGTGAACGGTACGTGGCGCTGATGTCGCACACATAGCGAATACTATAAAATAAGTTCATCATCATGAGGTCATCAGTCCTAAGACTGGTTGGACGCTAACCTCCAGCTTCTCCTATCTTGTGCTAACCTACGCATTTCGCTAATTGAGCTACAACCTACATCCCTTACTATTTGCGAGCAGTAGTCTAATCTAGGCCTATCTCTGCCGTTCTTCACTCCTATTTCTGCCTCCAAAATATCGCGGACTATTCCCCCATGTCTCAGCAAGTGGCCTACCATTCTATCTCTTTTCTTCTTTATGTTTTCCCACATACTTCTTTTCTCGCCGACTTTCTCCAATACTTCTTCGTTTCTAACTCTATCTGTCCATGGTATTTTCATCTTTCTTCGGTAACACCACATCTCAAAAGCTTCTAATTTCTTCCTACTTGCTTCCCCTACCGTCCAGGTTTCGCAACCGTATAGTGCCGTGCTCCATACATATGTTTTCAGAAATCTCTTCCTTGTTTCTAAGTTTATTGCCCCCGAGCATAAAAGTGCTTTTTTTTGTTAAAGGTAGTCGACCCTGCGCTACTTTTTGTTTTATGTCTTTATCGCTTCTTCCATCCCAATTTATTTTACTTCCTAAATAAGTGAAGTCTTTAACTTCCTCCAATCTTTCATTATTAATTTGTACTTTCGTTTTTGCTCTGCTCTCGCGCCCTCTGTACACTAACACTTTAGTTTTGTTTTTATTCACCCTCATTCCGTATTCCTCTGTCAACACTGCCTCCATTTCGTTCCTCCTTACTAGATGCTAATACTGCTATATCATCCGCGAATCTCAGCATTTTTAGTTTCTGTCCCTGTACTTTAATCCCGAAATCCACTCTATCTTTTACCACATTAATCGCCTCTTCGATGTACAGATTAAAAATTAGTGGTGATAGCGTACATTCCATACTTCCCTTTTTTCCCCTTCTACTTCTATAACAGCAGTTTGCTCGTTGTATAAATTGTGTACTACTCTCCTATCTCTATATTTCATTCTCGCGCTCTTTAGTATCTCGAACATTTTTTCCCATCTTACTTTATCAAAAACTTTTTCTAAATCTACAAATCCTATATAAGCGTTCTTTCCTTTTTCTATTGTTTTCTGTAACATTACTCTTAGCGCTAGAATAGCTTCACGAGTTCCCCTATTTCGCCTAAACCCGAATTGGTCTTCTCCTAGCATTTCCTCCGCTCTATTTTCCATCCTCTTCTGCACTATTCTGGTTAAGGTTTTTGACGCATGGAAGGTTAGGCTAATCGTTATAAAAAGTTAAATATAAAAATATAAAATAACTTAATCGCATATAATTTGGCCATATTGGAAAGATGACCAGATCGTATAGTTTTGCATTTCCACAATATCTTGAGGCTCGTCATATATTTTATTTTGATAAAACGCCCTGCCATGAATTCTAGTTGTTCCACTATTAGGATCCTTGCGTTTTTATTCATACGGTTAGCTATCTTAATGCTTTCGAAAGCATCCAACGGTCTGCAACTAGTTACACTTTTATCTAACTTTAAATTACTAAAGTCTATTCTATGACTGTTTTCAAGAGCACGTTAGGGAACGGAAAACTTTTATGATCTTTCATATTTTAAGTGGCTCATATACTGCTTGAACCTAGTTACCATTGCACTTTTTGTCTGCCAAATATACTTTTGACTACAAACTTGGCAATCAATTTTATAAATAGTAATGCATTACGGCATCTATTAATGATTATCCTCTAATACAGGATTATTTAGCATATCTACTTGGGGTGATACAAATTTTCCTTTTGAGTTGAATATCTCGAAACGCAAAATACTTAATTTTTTCAGAAAACTAAGTATAATAACATATAATTACCATGTCGCAAATAATAACCCAGAAAAAGTTACAACCACATTGGGCTTGGGAAACTTATTTGATGATAAGATGAATTCTGTATCCTACTTCAATCTCTCTGTTAGCAATACCAAGCCTTTAGAATGTTCTGGTTTTGTTATAACACAATGCCAAAATTCGTGACTATTTCAGCTATATTATTATTTAACTCTTTTTGCCGTTGCATATGAGAATATGGAAGTATGATATTGTCGCCAGTGTTATATAGATTAGATGACAAAGGTATGGAATAAATATTCTCATGTTCAAACGTAATATTAACCTCCATTTTATCTCATATTTCTCAAGATTTATTCACTAGAAATATGTAGAGTAAACGCAAACAAGAATTTTTTTATTTATATAATAATATTGACTGCCTTTATTTCTTAAATTTGTTTTCTTTAAATACATCTTCATATACGACCAGATTTACCGATAATATTTCTACTAAATTTAAGAGAATTAATTATGGATCACATACTTAATGTAAATATTTAAAGATGCAATGAAATCGATATTTTTTATCACGGCTTAGATTTAAGAATTCTTTAAAATCTCAAGTAAATTGATTGATAATCTAGTAATCTTTGTTATTATCTACATTAATTTTTATTAAAAATATAGTCTTTATTTAATCCAGCTTTCTTAAAAGACGTAATATTTTTATACTAATTCTAAGCTTTATACGATTTAGATATTATCCCGTACTATAAAAGAAACTAAATAAGTCAATAAATAAAAAAATTAATCTGGGAGCTTTCGATGCTTTCAATTTTATCTTTGAGGTTTCCTTAAAGTTATTGCGGTTTGCTTCCAGAGGGCTGTCCTAATTCCATTCCAAAACTTTTTTTAAAGTCCTTTGGTAAATTGTGATTCATATGGAATTGACACAGTTTTGCGAACTTTGGAATTTTTTTTCGAAAATCCTTCATGTTAAGTTATTAATTTTGCTACCATCAATACAATCGGTAGATAAATATAGACAGGAATATATTCCCTTTGTATGCACTTCATTATGCAGGTATATATGCACTCCATTGTCCATACAATTGCTAATTGTATGATTTTTGTATATATACAAGGAAAATATTAACGCCCCAATAAAAAAAGTTACCTACTAATTATAAATATATTTATTTTAATAGATAGTCGATTAGTAGATAAAAGAGACGTCGACAATATGTTAGAAAAACATTCAGAAAAAGAGTCTTAATCAAATAATTTGAACTGTATCAATAATGCGATGTATTTAGAGTCTATTTAGGACATACATTTGTTTGAGGTTAATCTATTTGTATTTATGGTTAATAGAAATATATACCTACACAAATATTAGTTTTTTTGTATTTGCAATTGTGTCTCTTTTGTCTATTTTCTTATTATAAAATTACTTATCTACCTACTTCGTATATGAATGCATTACTTATAAACGAACGAAACAATAAATACACTAACTCTAAAATGCAACATACAACACACTATTCTAAATATGATTTACAAATTCAATATATTTTAATTTCTTGTTTAATGTTTTTATACTTTATATGATAATGCAGTTATTGGATTACTGTAAGAGATGCTAAAAATACTAATCAAAAATACATTTTTGTACTGTGTAATTTGTACAGTGGTAATAATGCGGCCTATTTGCTGATTATTTAAGGCAGGTATTTCTTGAAATTTATATACTTATATTTATAGTTAAAAGAAAATTATTTCAGTATTTATCGTTAATTTTCTTCTTTTGTTTTGCCATTGCCTGTCTTTTCTATTTACTGCATTATAAAATTACTTGTCTAAATAAATAAGCTCCTGGACAAAATTAACTCAATTTGTTAAACTTCACATTATCACTTTTATTTTTTCCAATATTTAAATTATATTACCTACATACGTGACATTATAATTAAATAACTTCAACTAATGTTTAACAAATTAGAATGGTATTACCGGGAAAAACATGAATAAATAACAGAAAGGGACAATAATATCAAACGGAATGACAACAGTATTAATAAAAATGTAAGGTGAAATTGAATCATAAGAATTTGAATTTAAGTAGCGTATAGATCCTCCTCTAGCTCATGTCACTGCTTTGATTCATCTGGACATGCTAATGATCAAGTAATGAATGATTCCTTAGGAATATTCTCCTATTCGACAAGAACGACCTGTTCGAGTTTCCTAAGAATCAAAGAGATAAGTATGTGACTTTAACTGAACGTTTTAGTACAGCCCATAGTTGCTCTATGGGGTTCATATCGTGGTTTCTTGATGACCAGTCCATAGCTGGAATATTGACAAATCGAAGGTAGTCCAACACCTCTCCAGAAGCGCGAGGATGAGCGTTATCCTTCATAAAAATGAAATTGGGTAAATGGAATCACATGTTCTTCTACGATATATTGTACGTAGAAATGTACATTAATGGATTGTTGAAAATATTTTGTATGTTGCATGAGCCTATAATGCGTGCGCAACGTCTAAGCCCGCTTAAAACTGCAGTCTGTTGCCAAGGGCGAGAACGTTTACAACCCTCGAACAATACGTTGCCTCGTTAATTGTTGATATTAAGCAATAAACAAGGTCCTTCGATTCAAACTGTGTGTCATTATTCCAAGAATAAAAACCAACATGGATTTTCCGTGTAGGAGCCAAATTCGTATGACCATCTAAACAAATTCCCCAGAACATTTGTTTCATTGAACATTGATGCACCAAAAAATGGGATCCTCGGAGAAATATTGCAGGCAGCAAACCTCTCTTCTGACCTTAGCCAGATTTGTTGACATCCATCTGGTGAATTAAGACTTACTTTTTGTGTTCTCTCTATTACCGTATGTTCTTTGGTGAGCTGTGGTGCAATAGCTGGTCTTCTATTGTCCAATCCTCCTCCGTTAAGATTTCTCCGGAAGACTTTTAATTCGTCGGAACATTTGTCCAGAAATTGCTACATTTCAATCTGCTATTAGAGCTCTGCTCAGCTCTAAATTGGCAGAATGACTATTCCTTAAGGCGACTTGACCTGTGATTCTACAGTAACTTCTAAGTTCATTGAAACGTTTAACTGTTCACAAATTAGCCATATATCGCTGACTATCTCCCTCGTTAACCAGAGTTATCACCTTCACTGCTTCATTTTCTCAATAAATAATTACAAAGTAGTACTTTACATCTGATAAACAATTGCACTTATTTATCAGCAGTAATAGAGCATATCCTAGTCCACCTACATAAAATAATAGGTGGTCCAACCAAAACGCACGATGTTAATTGTAAATAAAACAAGAAGTTTTCAGAGAATTCTTAATATTTTTCATTTTGATAGAAGGATCTATGACAATTATGTGCGAAACAAAATATCGACCAAATGCTCGCCAGGGCTTCGGTGGCATACCTCTATCCGATGGTCCATATTTTCAATGACTCTGAGACATAATTGAGGTTCAATGTCGTTAATGTGCCGAATTATCTCATCCTTTAGCTCTTGAATTGTTCTTGGATTATTGACGTACACTTTTTCTTTTAAATATCCCCAAATAAAGAAGTCCAACCGTGTCAAATCACATGATCGTGGCGGCCAATTAACATCGCCACGACGTGAGATAACACGGCCATTGAATTTCTCGCGCAAAAGTGCCATTGTTTCGTTGGCTGTGTGGCGAGTGGCACCATCCTGTTGGAACCACATATCGTCCAGGTCCATTTCCTCAATTTCTGGCCACAAGAAGTCCGTTATCGTCTCGCGATAGCGAACACCATTCACGGTAACTGCTTGGCCGACCTCACTTTCGAAGAAGTACGGCCCGATGACGCCGCCAGCCCATAAACCGCACCAAACAGTCACTCTTTGTGGATGCATCGGCTTTTCAACAATCACTCGTGAATTCTCATTTGCCCAAATGCGGCAATTCTGCTTGTTAACGAATCCACTGAGGTGAAAGTGTGCCTCGTCGCTGAAGGTTATTTTCTTTGTAAAATCACCATTCACTTCTGTCTGTTCAACCAATCATTCGGCGTATTGACGACGCTTGAAATGGTCAGTGGGCTTCAGATCTTGAGTCAATTGAACCTTGTAAGCGTGTAAATTCAAATCTTTATTCAAAATTCGCATCAGTGATGTTCGTGAGATGTTCAATTGTTGGGCACGACGACGAGTCAAGGTTGACGGTCTTCTGCTACACTATCGCGAACAACAGCAATTTTTTCCGCAGAACGAACTGAGCGAGCATGCACAAGTATTTTCACATTTCCTACAGACCCGGTTTGCTGAAATTTGCGCACAATTCTCCCGATTGTGGACACATTTGGTCGATTATGCTGACCAAAAAAGTCACGAAGTGCACGAAATACATTTTGATTTGAACGCCCATTTTCGTAAAAGGCTTCAACAATCTTAACGTGCTGCTCATTTGTGTACCTCTTCATGGTTGAATTTGTCAAACACTGAAACAAAGATATGTCAAATTAAGTTGGGCAAAAAACTTGACGTTAAGGTGTGACTCACAATTAACATCGTGCATTATGGTTGGACCACCCGTTATTTAAAGATTTAAAACTTCGGAAAATTATAAGATTTGATGAAAAGTTTTGCTGATGCATTAATTTTGTCCAGGAGTGTATATAAATAGCTAAAATAAATAACTGATTCTAAAATAAGTTACACTATTTTAAGTAAAATATACTTTTAATCCATTTGATTTCCTTGTTTAATTTTATTCTACCTTCTATAGTTATATAGTGTAACTATAACTTATAACCTATAGCTAACTTCTATAGTATAGTTGTTGTATTACTGTCAGAGATGCTAAAAATACTAATCAAAAAATATTATTTTGTACTGTAATACTTATAATTATAATACTTATCTACCTATTTTTCAAGTGAGTGATATCCACAATGATATGATATGCACAATCAATATAATATATAAATATATAATGAAAACTAATTCTAAAATACGATACACTATTCTAAATACGATATATTTTCAATATATTTGATTTCCTTATTTAATGTTTTTCAGCTTTCTGTAATAATGAAGTTATTGGATTTCTGTCAGAGATGCTAAAATTACTAATCGAAAAATACTTTCTCTTGATTATCTAAACGTGACGTGAAGCGATCTATCCCTCACAATTTCAGTGACACCTTGACTGATTTCCACGGCTGATTGTCTCCTCCAATCGCATTAAATTTCTAACTGATGACCAATCTCGCTGCACCAGAGAAAGACCCGTTAAGGGTGGATCGTACCGATCCATAAAATGTGACATTAATAAAAGGCTAAATGCGTTATTCCAGGTCTAGTCTCCGCACTATTTCTCCGGTGACTGAAATTTATTATGAACATCGGGCAGATGGTGGGCCACTTGGGATATTTCTTTTGAGATAACGCTTTCATTACATCATTTTACACGGCTCTTTTGTATTGGTTTAACTTTAATTAAATTTCGATGAGCTTACGTTTTATTTACGCGTTGTTCGTCACTTTACTGAATTAATATTAAATTTGGCAGAAGGCCGCACTTTACTCGCTCGGTATAGTACAAAACGTGATAGTTTGATTATTTAACAACCGATGTAGTAAGTTATAAATAGACTTCGATGCTAAATTTGGAATCAGAAGATATACCGAGTGATCCATTACGGGTTTCACAAACTCTGATTACACAGCCACACAAAAGAAAAATTTGTCCTGATCTGGGGGTCTGACTACGTGTTTTTGGGGTCGCTGAATCCCAATCCGAGGGCTGTTTACCCCTTCACATCAAGATTTTGCCTCACACGCTTTTAAACACATATAACCCTAAGAATGAAGTTATAATCTGAAAACCCAAGCTCTAAACCAAACCCCATAACTAAAAATATATCAACCCCAATAACCACGTATGTCAGACATTTAACTTAATATATACGTTATTTTAATAACCGCATAACTCTGGTCTTTGCACTTTTTCTCGTACAATTTTTTTTTGTCTCAAGGCCCGAAATATACTGTTATATCCTAAAAACACCTTTATCCTAAAAGTCTATGCTTTTACGTTTATTCAACGCATATTAGTTTTTCAAATCATTGTACTGTCGGCACTGCGGTTACCCGATGTACACCGCGGGTAGGTCGTACCATCGGGTTTTGTATATCATGTAGCCCTTAAAGGGGCTATTTGGTAAAGCTGGTATAAAAGGCATATATTTTAATTGTCCTCTTTTTTCGAGCTGCATCGAGTTCTTTTCTCTTCAAAGGACCTATGCAAAGGATTTCTTTTACGTTTCTTGTCTTGTCCAACTGTTTTTCTTTTGAGCATCCACTAACCAGTTTTGAGAATAACTAACATTAGTTGAATAAACGGAAAATATAGAATTTTAGGGTGAAGGTATTTTTAGGACGCAGCAGTATGTTTCGGGTGCTTGAGATAAAACAAATATTATGCGAGAAAAGGTGCAATGACCTAGAGTTATGCGGTCATTAAAATAGCGTACATATCAAATTAAATGTCTGATATACGTGGTTATTGGTGTTGATAGATTTTTGGTTAACTGGGTTATGGGGCTTAAGAGCTTGGATTTTCAGATTACTTCATTTTTAGGGATATATGAATTTAAAAGTTTAAATTATGTGTTTTTTAGGTATGGCAAAATTCTGATATGATGGGGTTAAATAGACCTCTGATTCGGATAGAGCGACTCCAAAAATATGTAGTAAACATGGTCACACCCCCAGATTTTTTTGCATGGCTCTGTTATGGATAGAACCTCATTAAGTGCTATAGGAATTGTCAATAAATACAGGATACGTAATGTTGAGAAACCTATTAGATATTTCTAGGAAACTGCAATTACCTATAGACTTTTTACAGTTGTTATACTAATTAAAATAATGTCGTGGACAGCTCATCACTAATAGGAGCAAGTCTTAAAACTGCGATATCTGACCTTCTGCGAGATGCGCAGTAAATAAGGCTATTTAATGCGCACTTTTCCAAGAGTCTTTACTCCTCCGCATTGAGACCTTTACAAAGTGATATATGTGGAATGTGAATGTACACAGAATTCGATCTGGCAGCGCGCAATGTCCATCATTTTCCCTGCGAATGCTGCCTCATTCTTTATTCTGCGCATACATAGAAAGTTCACACTTTTCCCCATTATTGACGAACTATATGTAATATTTCCAGTTGTACCAAAAGTTAGTATCGGCATCCTTATTTTACAAGCATATCGCATATCATATTTTAATCATTTACATATTAAAGTATCTCACAAGGGCTTGTTACTCGCTACAGTTTTATGATGTTTAGAAGAAAAGTCACATCTATACTTTATGATTAATAACTTGATGATGAGGCTTGTGTTTGAAAACTTAGTGGCTTTAACAAATATTATTTAATATTCGTAGATATATATTTCGCTAACGCGCGTCAATAAATATACAGATCTAATAGATTTGTATACCTTGTCGCATCGCAGTAACCTATTTCACCTGTGTTTAGTGCGGTAATATGCAAAGGTATATTATAAGGTATGAAATATGGTGCGTCATCTGAATATAGGAATCTTAAACCTATCTTACCTAATTCCAAATATACCATACATATCATACCTTTACATATCATTTATTAGTAACAGGCTCGAATAGATAGGAGCAACCTGGTATCACATTTATTATTTAAAGTAGGTTTTTATAAACTTTTCCTACAATACTAAACATTTAATAAACAGTTTTAAAACCTTAGAACGGACTTTTCCGCGCGTAGAACATATCTATCTCGAAATTGAGTGGCCAAGAAAATATAAACTAACACTTAAATGCAGAATATGTGTTTTATGTGATAGTTTTACTTTTTTTCAAATAGTTAACCCTCGTGCATTCTCGTGACCCATGAACAGGGTGGGGTGTATCCTATCTACCTCAAAATCAATTAATGTCATCTGATAGACGTCCCTAATCAGAATCAGTCGATACCCCATCGATCCGACAATATTTAATTGAGTGATCGTGCTAACAAACAAATTTCTCAAATAATCCACCATTGTGCTTTCTCATGACCCATAAACATGGTAGAGTGTGTTCTATCCACCTCAAAATCAATATAGGTGTCGTCTGGAAGACGTCCCCGATCCGAATAAGTCAAAACCCGATCGATATGACATGACTTAATTGAGTTATCGTGTTAACAAAAAAAATTTCTCAAATAATCCACCACATAGGGTGGGGTGTGTCCTATCCACCTCAAAATCAATAGGTATCATCTGGGAGATGTCCTCGATCATAATTAGTCAAAACGCGATAGATCCGACACGATTTAGGTGAGTTATCGTGCTAATCTCAAGTAGACCCAAGAGAGGGGGTGGTGTGTGCTATCCACCTCAAAATCAATAGGTGTCATCTAGGAGATATTCTCGATCAGAATCAGTCAAAATTCGATCGATTCGACACGATTCAGTTGAGTTATCGTATTAACAAAACAAATTTCTCAAATAATCCACCATCGTGCTTTCTCATAACCCATGGACAAGGTGGGGTGTGTTCTATCGACCTCAAAATCAATAGGTGTCGTCTAGGAGATATTCTCGATCAGAATCAGTCAAAATCCGATCGATCCGACATGATTTAGTTGAGTTATCGTGCTAACAAGAAGTGCCGACGACAACGACGGCACATACACAGCAAAAAAAATTAAAAACCATTTTGTTTTGTTTTTAGGCGGAAAAACGAAAAATAAACCCAAAGAAAATTATGTTTTTTCACATTTTCTTTACACGATTACATTACTTTTCTGCTTATAGTGGAGTGTAGAAAAGTAATATTTACAAAATACAAAAACGTAAAAGCAACACTAATTGACAAGAGCGAATACATTACTAGAGAAATAATTTCAGATCAAAGGAAGCTGCATAATAACCACCAATTTGAAAAATCAAAAGGTTTAATTTAAGAGGTCATTTCATCGACCGGGCGCCTCAGAGCATACCAGATATGTCTGAAAGACGCCTGCCAAAAAGACAAGGCTTGTTACATATTTAGATTAAATGTTTCTATATTATATCATTATATGTTAGCACTTACATTAAGATTAACAATTGCAGAAGAGATAATAAAATACTTTAAAGAAGAATGTATTGCATTTGCAAAACCCATATTAATTATTTGAAAAAAAAAAAGCAGTACCAATCCGCTGATGAAGTTTGTAATGTATACACTAAATGGAGTACGTCCCGAAAGAGGTTTTTTAAATAATGTATTATTTAGAAAGATTTAATATATTAGACATTGAAAAACGTAGGCACACTGAATTTGGGGCAGTAAACATTTTTTAAATAATTGGCGGAGGCGCCACTGTACTTTCAATGAGTTTGTTTATTTAAATATTCTGTTCCGTTAATTTCTCCTATTTAACTCTTGACCACTGCACATAACCGTTGCGTAGTGTAGATGAGCATGCCGATTAGTGGTTAGGAAGCAAGATACAATGGCAGTAAAAGTACTTAGAAAATCTAAACATAGAAAAATTCCATTGGCGCATCCGCCACTTTTGTAACAATTGTTTGCTATGTATGATACTCCTGTACAAAACAACTAATAATTCCAGTATATCAAATACTGCCAATATAACCCCTCCAGTATACCACATAGTCTATAAAAACTATAAATCAAAAATATAACCGTTTATTTATTTATTTATACACGGCACATTATAGAATCAGAAAAACTTAGCACAAAGCATATATACATAAAGTCATCTAAACTACACCTATTTTTGAAACAGTGAACATTAAATATTACACAATATAGCATTAGCCGTATATCTATATGACTAGAGTTGCAAATATCTACCGTATTTTGTATTATTTGAAAATTTATACAAATTTTATAATTAAATTATTATATTATTATATTATAATTATAATTAAATTATTTTGCCATGTTTCACCCACTTGTTTACCAAATGAATGTTATTCGAATCGAAAGTTGGAGCATACGCACTCTCTTCCATTCAACAGACACGTCTCGCGCAACTTCTATGCCACGTCCTCCTCTATTGCACTACATAGGACACTCAACTCTCTCTCTCTCTCTCTCTCTCTCTCTCTCTCTCTATTTCTCTCGAGCATCTTTGCTTGCTTCGCTTTTTAAACTTTAAAGCCTGATAATAATATTCCATGAACGGTTTATTGTAGGCAATACTATACCATCGCGTTTGTAATTAAATTATCTTTATTTTGATATGCATTTTGATTGATAAACAGATCCGTGCACTGACCTATATCAACTTACCTGTTTAAACCTGCTTGCTCGATAGTCATGAACAGAAGCAAGTAGGCAATACCACTTTGGCATATTCTTGATATTTTCAACTTTCGATTCGAATAACATTCATTTGATAAACAAGTGGGTGAAACATGGCAAAAGAATTTAATTAAAATTTTTTAAATTAAGGATAACCATGAACATATTTTAATAGGCAATACATTCGGGATGTATTAGTCTATATATGAGACTTAATAAAAAATACGTTTCATCTGGTAAACAGATGGGTGAAGGACGATCTCTCTTCGGATCCTGTACTGTAAAGGTTAATTTGTGATGACAAGTGTTGGCTTCTTCTAATACAGATTTTATTTTTAAATCGTACTGTAATGTTTGATCACAGACCGGAGGCAATCAGTCATAATTTGTTAAATGTTTAGACTTGAACCTTTGTAGAATTTCTCTATTAGATAGACTTGCGGTACTTCACACAGCTGTACGCCTGCCATATGTCCACATGGGCTTGAGGATCGTTTTGTAAACAATTAGTTTATTAACCAAGGATAACTTAGATTCCCTTCCGATTAACCAGTAAAGTTTTGGCAGTTTTAAATCTAGTTGCTTTCCTTTCATAAAGATGCGGTATCCTCAGTTCCACTTTTGAGGGTAAACTGTATATGCTATAATTTAGATTCATTCATTCTTATTCACCATTTTATCATATCTTGATAGTATCAAGAGTTTCTTGAAATTCATTGGATGTGTATCTGGATATTTTACTTGTTGCTATAACTGATGTGTCGTTTATAATGGTATCTGTGAATGTTCCTGGAGTGGTAGGCAGATTAGCAGCAAGAAATTCGTAAAGAATAGGCCCTAGTACGCTATCTTGAGGTATTCCTGACTGTATGGGATGAATACAGGTTATTTCTTCGTTGTATGTAACGTTGTATCTATTTGAAGTGTGAAGATACGCCTGATTTTTATTTAAATAACAAACCTGTGTGCCGTGCCTTGTCGATAGCTTGTGATGCATCTAAGGATGCGATAAAATAAGACTTTTTATCTTCGAATGATTTATTAATTATTTTGACAACTCTATGTGCTTGCTCAGTGATTGAATAACCTTCACGAATGCCGAACTGATATAATATTTAGTTCCTCTAGAAATGATTTAGTTTTGCTATATAATGACACTTTCTCTATTGGTGTCCCAGGTTTGGAAATCACGATAATTTGTTCAACTTACCACTGAGATGGGATGGGAGGTGGGTCCAGTTCAAAGGATTCCATTGTAAATCTGGGTTAAGACAACTAATTATTTTTCTTGTCTTATGATGAGATCATATCCTGGACCTTTATTTTGAATTTAAGTTTTGCGAATCATATTTTTCTTTTGATAATTTTATGGCCTTTATAGGTAGAAACATTTGGGGTGGCATTTATAGAAGTAACTGAAGACCTTCAGTTATTCTGTTATCCTTGCTCTGTGTTATCAGATGAGAATTTCAGGAAAACTTTAGCTAAGACTAATTGGCATTGGGTAATTGGCGGCAAATGTTTCGGCTTTTTATTTATCTATTCTAGCTCATGTTCTGTTTTGTTTTCTACTTAATAGAATTGTGTCTTGTGTTTTCATTTTTGCTGTAGCTTTCCATAACAAGTAGTTCGTAGCATCTTTACGAGTTAATTTTTCTTAATGATGTAGAACAGCTTAGTTTTTCTCATTGATGAGTATTTTCTTCAGTTCTTTAATAGCTTTGTTCAATCTCGCCTTGTCTTGTGTGTTTCTAGTTGTCCACATTTTCTTTGAGAGACGTTTTTTGAAAATAGCTTGTTTTGTCAGTCTGGGACAGTTTTGATAGTTATATTATATATTTACTTTACTATTTATATCTCTATTTACTGCGGCTGCTTTCGTTCGATTTCGGCATTTTGACAAAACCAGTATAATAAATCGACTCTTGCGAACAACGTGGTAACTTTTGTTTTTTGATCCGAATCCTCTAGAGGCATGCTCCGGAAGTGTCTTCGATATGAGCGAGGAGGCGGCGCAATATTATTGCGATTTGCTTACTCGTTAGATATTAAACTTCTCTCCCAGGCAGCTTGATGTATGGTACTTATTGACATTTCTACAAAGTATAGAGAGACTTGGGTCCTACTTATTACGTTACTTATATTACTAGGTAAGACAAAGGTTTATGTGAATATGCAAGATTAAATTTCTATAACAGACTAAAATAAATAATACCATAGAGGCAATTAACAATATAAAGACTTGAAGAATGGTAAAAACATTTAGATTATAACACACAAATGGGACAAAGGTATCTACCTCGTGAGTTTTCTAAGTTTTAACACGAATATAATTCTGAAATATATATAATACCCACTTATTGTTGTGTCCAACTATTCACAATATTTCCCCACCCCATTAATTATGCTATATTAATTATCTTTTATGGCATTGATAAATTGCTTTCGGCGTCCCTTTACAACGTTGCAATACTTACCTAATTGCTCCTTCACATTTTTATCGCCGATCGTCAGTACTTCATAAATAACGCAGAGAAAATATTTATTTGGGCAATCATTGATGCCTTTCTCGTTTTAATTGTCCTAAATTTCCACGAACGACATCAAAGCGATTAGCAGGCGGCGTTATAGGGTTGATATTGTAAACCGTGTTGAATCGGGTGTAAACATTCAAGCTGACAGGATCGGTTTGATGCTGTATTGTCGTGTATACCGAAAAGTGAGTGGAAAATTTGAGGAAACAGTTTCTGATTGCATATGAGTTAGGCTTAGGAAATATATACATCCTATCTCTACGCTCAATTACTATATCATAGGAATCAAGTACTGCTTAGTAAAGATATTGTTTATCGTATTTTAAAAAATTATTTTAAAAGCACAGAATATTAGGTCCAATGAGTGTTAAGTTAATTTCCAAGAGTTCAAGTTAAAGACTGATATTGAAATTGGTTAAAAAATTTACAAAGCTACAAAGAATAATGTTGGTTATTTATTCGGTACATAGAATATTGTAACGAATTTACTAGAATGTTCTTTATTTCGAACACTTGTTTACAAATCAACTATTTACAAGCCCAACTAACTAACTAACTTTCTATCTACTTTAACTAATTTGCGCACTGTATTACACAATGTCACTTTCTTCGCACCGTATCGCTTACTATTGCGGTCGAGATTCAACTAACACCTAGCTGGACGACAGAATTCTTATATGGGCAGTAGGACGTCTCTCTAGACATTTCTAGATAAAGACAGAGATAGACAACTTTGGCGAACCTTCTAGTATAGAACGCACTGGAAGTCAACTTCACGCGCTCTTGATGGTTTCGAATATTCCCGACCTTCGGGATCGCTCGAGGCGTTCGTGACAATATACTACTTAGAGACGGTATTGTTTGGAAATCGGTGGTGTTTAGAATAACTGAACATCTATGTCTACATCTAATGAAAAATGCTTTGTACAATATCACTTGTAAATAAATGGACATTTTGAATTTTATATGAATTTCATAATTTTGAAATCCTTAAAAGATTTTCTTTCGGGTACCCTACATTATTGAAATCTTAAGTCGAATGACAGTAATTTAGATCTATGCATTTCAAACTTAAGACGTGTTATTTAGAGAGATTCTAATCCCATAGTTGACGAAGATAGTTACCACATCTAAGCCCTGTAAGTTTTCCCCTAATTCTAACAATAAAACATTCAATTTTGAGAAAGACAACTTTTTTGAGCTGTATCGTGCTTTACTACGTAGTAATTGGGAGTTAAAAACTCATATTGATATCAATTCTGCTTGTGAAGCATTTTATCTACTAATTTGTAGTCTATTGTATAAGTTTGTTCCTGTATATAAAAAAATTTTAGCGTAAATATCCAACGTGGTACACTACTAAAATAATTAACAATATCACACTGAAAACCACCACAACAAATTTAAGAAGAAACATAACTTAAATAAAAAATCACTTAATCTATATGTTTATAGTTAGTGAAATATTGATAATTACACAGAAATATTGATTTTTTTATGATTACCAAATACATAAATAATAACCGTTAAATTTTCGTCAAGAAAGGGCAATAATTTGTTAAGAAATAGTGTTTAAATTAACTTATCAAAAGTTTCGTATGTATTTTACTTAAACATCTTATATTAAAAATATTGTTAAATATTCACATGAAAAGAATGAAAATTGTTGGAGTTATGCTGCGTGCCATTTTCAAGTCACGTTTCAATGGTAAGTCATGTTTCGAGAAAAACGCGTTTAAATTTTTGAATTTAAAAAATGGACAATCCAACTGTTTAAAAATGTTTACGATTATTCTGCTATCCCAGAACCATAGAGCTACCCTTCTATATTTAAATATTCTTCCTCGTTCTTTTTGCTCGAACAGTTTATGTTAGAGCGTGCCTCTTTTGCTGCACCTGTCAAAAACATCTCGGCGTTGGCTTCTAGGCAAAAATTGTATGATGAGACACCAAAATTCAGCTCAAAACATTCATAATTCAAGGAGTGTTAGTTAGATTATCATTTTTCACTTTAAGATAATAAGATTTTGGAGCAAATTTGCGACCAAGACAGTAGCGCTGAAACTTATTTTGCGTGTAGCCTCCCCAGAAACAGTTTAGCAGCCCATCTCGACTCAGGTCCTCATGAATGGGTTTGATGACTATAAAAACTTCGTTAGGAAGCGGCAGCTTATAATGGAAAATGTCTAACGAATCCGCTGGTTGCGCTTTCTTCTAGTCATACCAGGACTCTCAACACTTCTCATGCTGCGGATTTTCGTCGGTTGGCAACTTATGAGATAAAGTCGCCCAGATTTCATTTTTCATATTTTCCAAGGAGCGATAACTATTTTGAAGATTAAACGTCGAGGACTTCTTTCATGAAACGTGATATCTGAGATCCCTTGTTTTACACCTCACGTTGTGGTAAATAACAGAGAAAACGGCAAAAACTGTATAATTCTAGATTAGACTACTGGTTGCAAATAGTAAGGGATGTAGGTTGTAGCACAATTAGCGAAATTCGTAGGTTAGCACAAGATAGGAGAAGCTGGAGGTTAGCGTCCAACCAGTCTTAGGACTGATGACCTCATGATGATGATGCCGATTTCATGATAAGTATCTAAATGCTCATCAGAAACCTTTAATTACTTGGAAGAAGCATTGACTACTTTTTAATCGCTCTCAGCCTCAAATCTGTTCAATAGTCGGAGTAGTATAGCAAAGAGGCTATCAGACCACCCTCGGATTTGTCCGCGGACATTTGATGCAGATGGCATGTGGTCATTGTTGATCTGAAGAACTCTTGGCGCAGGTATAAAACAGGTCTGTACAAGTATAAAGCAGGTGTATATCGGTTTAAAACAGGTATGGTAACCTGTTTAATGACGTCATGTTTTTTTCCTAATACCACCATACCTGTTTTAAACCGATACACACCTGTTTTATACCTGTACAGACCTGTTTTATACCTGCGCCAAGAGTTCTTCAGATCAACAATGACCACATGCCATCCGCATCAAATGTCCACGGACAAATCCGAGGGTGGGCTGATAGCCCCTTTGCTCTACTACTAGTCGGCTCGATGACGTATTGCTCTGACACCGCATTGAATACGATTTTTTATACCTTTCCTGTCCTTGTATACCTTTCTCGCTCATTGCAACTTATTAGCAATTTGAGATTAAAAATGAACTGTTAAAAATCAGCACGCCACAAAAAAACTGTGATTTCAAGCGAGGGAATTGTTTTTTTTTTTTTGTAGATGTACTGGCGTTATACTAACATATTTTTGTTTGTAAATTCTTTTTACTAAACATAAACATGTTCTAACGACATCTGTTGTATATTAGGGAAGTTATAAATCATAAGATAAAACATTAGGCTGTACCTAGACTCTATCTTTCCAGCAGGCATTTAATTGACGCAGGTGTCGTTTCGGAGCAGCCCAGCTTAGGAAAGAGCGCGAAATTAAAAAAAAAATTATTTAGGAAAAAATTTTCTGTCCCATATTCTAAAAGGTTCAAAGAATTTTTTAAGCTAATAAAAGAAAATCGTTTTTTTAAGATATTTACAGTGGTGTAACCCCTTGCTTTTGTATTCATCTGCTACTTCTTTTGTTGTTACAATTTTAATATGCACCTCATCAGCTACATGTAGTGTCAGTTCTAGTGTGAGGTTTTCATTTGGCTTAAAAGTTTGTTCTAGGTGACTAACAAATATCTCGATCTCTCGATTCGACCTTACGCAATGTCTATTTGTATTTCTAATTGGTGGACTGTGCACCAAAAGCCTTCCTATATTTTCTTATGTCTCCATAGGGAATAGTTAGTTTCCTATTGGTTCTTCTAAGGATATATTGACAGACTAGTTTTTTAATTTCGGAATTGCTCTCCTCTGTACTTTGAAGTACAACATTGTACATCACCTGCAATATCCATATTTTTCCTTTTCCGCACTCAACTACATGCGGAAAAGTAATGTAATCGTGTAGAAAAAGAATTTCTTTCTAGCGTTTATATTTCGTTTTTTCAGCCTAAAAACCAAAGAAAAAAGGCTTTTTAACCATTGTGTGTGTGTGTGTATGTGTGTGTCATTGTCATTGTCATCGTTGTTGTCGTTGTCGTCGGCATTAATAAAATATCTTATTAGCACGATAACTCAACTAAATCGTATCAAATCGATCGGGTTTCGACTGATTCTGATCGGGGACGTCTCCTAGACAACATCTATTGATTTTGAGGAGGATAGGGTATACCCCACCCTGTCCATGTGTCATGAGAAAGCACGATTGTGGACTATTTAAGAAATTTTTTGGTAGCACGATCACTGAATTAGATAGTATCGGATCGATCGGGTTTCGATTGATTCTAATTAGGGACGTCTACCAGACGACATCCATTGATTTTGAGGTGGATAGCACACCTGACCCTGTCTATGGGTCATGAGGAAGCATGATGGTGGAGTATTTGAGAAAAGTAAAACTGTCGCATAAAGTACATATTCTGCATTTATGCGTTGGTTTATTCTTTCTCGGCCACTCAATTTCGAGATA
The DNA here is from genome assembly GCA_037954035.1 of Rosalia funebris. Classification (NCBI taxonomy): domain Eukaryota; kingdom Metazoa; phylum Arthropoda; class Insecta; order Coleoptera; family Cerambycidae; genus Rosalia; species Rosalia funebris. The sequence goes on along the minus strand of JAZFAV010000006.1, from coordinate 9,626,185 downwards.
AGAGATGTAATACGTGCGGAAAAGTCCATTGTAGGGTTTTAAAACTGTTTATTTTTAATCAGACATGCTGCTTCACCAATATCCTGTTTCCATACATCACGCTCTCAATGTATATAATAATATCGTTTTTGAAGACTTGAGAACAACCATAAACAGCCCAGCGCGATATGGCGTTTCTGGGTGATGAGGGCCCGCGATAAGGACCCTCCGAAGGCGGTCCGCCCGATGCACCCCAACGGCAAGCGTCAGCCATTAACGCTTCCGTGCGATTGCGGTTCATGTGTGAATGATCGGATGCGTTGATCGTGTGACGAGCCTCTTCATAAATGGATGGCGTATCCGCTTATGCCAGCTTCGAATCGATTCTTGGCAATTTCACGCCTTCTGGAGATGTAACATTTAGTAATGCCATGTTTCATTGATTCGTTTATCTTAACTGGGGCCCAAGTTCGACTAGAATCAAACTATCGTTCGGGGTTATTCAACTGAAAATCGGCTAGTAAATAGCGGAATTATGTACAATGCAGGGGAACGACCCCATTCTATTTAGGAGGCGTAATGGGGATTTTTAGGAAAATTATCGGCATTAGGAATAATGGTCCGTATATTCCGGATTTGTCCTTCTGGGCATAGCGCGACTTCCGATTGCAGACGTACGGAGTGCCTCAAAGTAGCCGCATTTTACTGAAATGGAATCAGTTAATGTGACTTGAGGCTAGTATTCTTTTATCTACTGTAAAGCAACACAGTATTATGTGGAAGAAGTGTGACGTACAGTATCCATAAATAAAAGATTCTTGTCCCACCCCAGATATGGGGTTGCCCACCCACATGGGCAAGATCCACAATAAGCATTGACATGATCCTAGTTTTGTTCTTAAATATACTAAATGGCATACACAGGAAAATATCCTTAAACGTTGTTCGTTGTTATATTGTATAATTGTGCCGATAATCGAGATATTAATTCGATTATTTAAATCTTTTACAGTTAAAAATCTTTCAACAGTTTAATTTCATTCTTAATTCGAATGGCCGAATCTTAGATTTATGTATTTCAAACGTTAAATAAATTGTTGATGGGTAGAAATTCAGCCTTAATTAAAACCATAATACCTTATGGTATTTAGCTTTGGGGTTATAGCAGACAATCAAATATTATAACTATACAAACCTTTTAAAATAAGGTATTACGAAATATTGCTAATGCACCTTGGTATATAAGAAATGGAGATCTCCACCGAGATCTTGGAATAAAAAACGTTGAGTTAGAGATTCAAAGATTTGTAAGAAGCTACGAAGGAAGACTTCTACAGCACCAGAGCATCGAGACCATCGAGCTCCTTGATAACTCCAACCAAATAAGGAGACTCAAGAAGATTAAGCCCCATGAATTATTGTAATGGTTTGAGTGAAATTAAAAGCAAAGAGATTTGTGTAGGGCACAAGAAAAAGTGCCATACTTGTCAAAAATGGCTGAGAAGACATCAATGGGTGACTCTTAGAATTTAAGTAATTTAGTATAATAGGATTAGAAATAAGTTGCTCATTAGTCTTAGACTAGATCGTAATAATTGTTTAATATAAAGAGATATGTTGTTCAAATAGATATTCATACCATAGTTGAGGAAGATAGCGTTGAAACAACCGTCCCACTTGGTTAGACACTATTAAGTGTCCAACCACTATGACACTATGATTTTAGATGTATTGACCCCAATATTTACTAATAGGCACCAATCGTCCCTACTAGAAATATTGTAAGTCAATACATCTAAACTCTGTAACTTTTCCATCAAAATAGAACGTACAATTTTAAGAAGGCTAATATTCGTGAACTGTGGCTTCATGTTTTTATATCGCAATTTAGAGTACTTAAAAATGCATACTTACGTTCTAATTTTGCACCTTATTCTTTTCTGTGTTAAGATGAGGTCCTATCCTATCTTATTAAATTCAAAAGATTACGAGGCATTATTAAAGCACAAATAGTTGATGCTTATACTATTTAACCCTTCAAAACCAAACTCACTGTATATTTTTCAAAAAATGTTTTTATTTATGTGGTCCACGAGAAAACATACCAAAGTAACAAAAAAATTTGGTTTTTAACAGAAAATTTTTATTTGGGGTGAAAATAGGGGATGTTTAAATATCCATACGTTAGGCTCTAGTAAAATTTTATTAAACATACATTGTTTACTAATTTAACAGATATATATAAACTGAAGTATAAGCAAAATATAATATGAATACGCCTTTTAGCGTGTGTAGTATTAAAACAGTTGATACTCGGGACATGGTATTAGAGACAGCTGTGTTGTAAGTATCCGATGATTTCTCCCAGTAAATTATTGTATTTAGCAGATTCACATACCCAGACAAGAGCAGGATAACCAAAAGCTTGTAAAAATCTTCTGGTGTTACCATATATGGTTCATTTCCATCCCTATACGTTGCATATTTTATTGACTCATTACATATCTCCTCTACAAATTCTAATGGCCAAAATAATTTGAAAAGTCATTTGGGCATCCTCCTGATTCCATCATTTCTTCAATAATATGTGGCCTGCTCTGAATTTTATTTTTGGTTTTCAAATAAGAATTCTCTTGTTGTTCTTCTTCAAATTGAATAGGTTCCCAAAAACGTGCATTTTTCTCAATTGTTGGCTTTTCAAGTATGTTTTAGGAAAGAGAATTACTCAGCTTTTTATAGGGTTTCGGAAATAAAATTTCTCTTTTTGCATTATCACGCATGACTAGTTGAACTTCTGAACACTCAGCCAGTAGACCAGGACCCAACAAATTCACACTGTCAATATTTACTATATTTTCGTCTTCAATTACCTCATCTACATCTGTATCTCCGTCGCGTTGAAGAAGAATCAATGTGATATTAATGGAATTTGCACCAACAAATTCATCTTCCATATCAGATTCTTCCGGACTAGCCACCACCTCTTCTGCTGTAAGAGGTCTACTGGAAATTAGAGAAAAAACATTACACCATTACAGAAAAAACATTAATGCCTGAAAAAAACATTTTTCAGGCATTAATTTGTGTACCTACTAAATTTTAAATTTTTATTGTTGTGTAATCCTAGCGTATGAATTTTCATACGGCCAAGTTTGAGATCGTATATCCACATAACCCTAAAGTGATGTCAATATTTTGGTAAATCGCTTATTATTTCGACTTCATTAGAATATATTTCAATGTAAATCTAAATGAAATATTATTTTGCACAAAAACTTACCTCATCTCCCATTTGAGGGTTTTTTGCTTCTGTTCACTTTGATCTAACGTGGAAGCCATGTTTGCAAAATACAGTGTAAGTGCTTGACAATATAAAGAAAAAACCTTTTTTATCGGCATTTTAACCAGAACAATATATACTATTTCTATCTCTTGGCCGTACACCACACTAAACTATAGCCAGTATGCGTATGAATAATTATACGGTAGGTTCTAAAGGGTTTTAACATCAATTCAGCAAAATATTTAGAGTGATCCCAGAAGTTTCTGGTCTTATGTTCAAAGTAAAAAATGTCCGATGATCCTCTAAATAAAATTGAAAATAAATTTACTATATTTTTTTCTACTGTCTTTTGTACTAACAATACTCAGATTATAAGCACAAATTCTAATATTCACTCAACCTGTATCAATGTAGTAAAATTTACAGAAACATTCGTCAATCATTATCAAAACTGAAAAACAGAATGACCCATGGGGATGATCAGATGCCGAGCTTCCTTATTGAAGATTGCGCCTTCATCCCACTCAAGACCCACTTCTCATGTTGTTTAATCTGATACTCTCTACCCATAAGTTTCCCGAGGTTTTGAAAGTAGCAAGGATCTGTCTTATATTAAACAGTGGCCATCCATCTGATATAAAAAATAAAATATCGCTCGATCACTTCTTGTCAAATATTTTCAAATTGTCATTATAGACCTATATTTATCTTAGTATATAACACACTAATCAACATAGCAATTGATAGCAAAACACTCCGCAGTTGCAAATTTAGTAGAATTTATCTAGACGTAGTGTATACTGATCCTTCGAATAACTTTCAAATAACAAGGTGAATCATAATATATTAATTTCAAAATTAAAATCAATCTTCTTCAATCAACATTTTTGTTTAAACTTTTCCATAATAGTGTAGGTTCACCCACATTATTAAGCATATTTAATATACGACTGGGTTCTCGAGAATAAAGTATATTTTATTACCATATCGTAACAACTAATGTGCAGTTAAAGTCGCCAGTGTTTGTAATGTCAGAAAATTTTACTGTAAAATTTTACTAGCACTTGTACTATTCATTTTATCGCTATTTGCCAAATGAAAAACTTGCCGATCTTATCTTGCCGATAAACGGAAGAGTCTACCTGAGCCTAGCCATCAAAACAAGCCAGGGTTATGTTTTGAGATTTTTTAGCGATGAAATAAACTTATACTATGTACTAGTATCTAACAATTTCTTAATAAGTAGACTGACCCCCCCTGATCGAGGTTAAATTTCAACTAGCTAGTATATATTTCCACTGAAACTATTTCACAGCATCTTATCCCACCTACGAACGAGTATATATATATATATATATATATATATATATATATATATATATATATATATATATATATATATATATATATATATATATATATATATATATTTAACGCAAGTATCGATCTTGATACTATGATGATATTAGTCAAAAATGTAAACATTTAAATAAACAGTAAATGTTCAAATTAATAACATTTAATTTGATAATGCTAGTGAATTCCTTTACATACCACTGACCTCAGAATATTAATGTTTTATAAAGTGATATTTAATTAATGAATATTTTTTGAAGAATTTGTTTATTTTAGTAAATATCTAGATAGGATGAAAGGGAATTAATTAGTGGCCAATAGAACCTCCAGATATGATACCCTTCAACCTTTTTCCTTAGACCTTCCTCTCAAAATCTTTAAGGCACCCTCATTTATATATAAATCAATAATTGTAAGCAGAAATGGAAAGTTCTGGCGGAGAACCAATATGGTTTCAGGGAGGGGAGATCCACGGTTGATGCTGTCATGGTTATAAAAACCATCGTACAGAGGTGTGGGAGTCCAAGAAATTGTGCGCGTTGATCACTTTGGACGTGAAAAACGCGTTCAATTCGGCCTCATGGGGTAAGATCATGTGGAGACTGCGGGAGGTAGAAATAGTGCCGTATGTTGTAAACTTGATACCCAGCTACCTGTCCTGTAGGGGACTGATATTGTCGGCCGGGGATGGTAGCGAGAGGAGGAGAATCTCGTGTGGAGTGCCACAGGGTTCGGTCATGGGTCCTATCCTATGAAACATTATGTTCGATGGGGTATTTAGACTCAGAATGCCCGAAAGAGTAAGGGTCTTGGGCTACGCTGATGATGTTGCGGTGGTCGTTAGCGGAAGAAGTGGTATCGACGTGAGGGAGAACGCCAACCTCACTGTTGATAGGATCAGGGGATGGATTGGAGAAAGGGAATTGACTCTGGCTTTGGATGAAACGGAGGCAGTTCTCCTGACAAGAAGGAGAAATCTCCCGTATATTACGTTTCGAGTAGGGGATACCGAAGTCGTGCCGACGCAGAGTGTCAAGTACCTGGAAGTCTGGATTGATAGTTGTCTGTCATTTAGGGAGCACATCAAACAGACTCTGGAAAAGGTGAGCAAAACCGTCTCGGCCCTTGGTCGTTTGATGCCAAACATCAAGGGCCCCAGGGCGGCAAAGAGGAGAGTCCTCAGCGGGTCGGTGGTGGAGTCGGTTTTACTATACGCCGCCCCGATGTGGGTAGACATATTGAAAAGGGACAAGTGGAGGAAAGACTTCACCAAAGTCAAGAGGAGAGCAGCGCTAAGGGTCTTTAGCGCATACAGGACGGTATCGACAGTGGCGACGCTGTTGATAGCCTGTATACCACCCATCGACCTTCTAGCAAGGGAGAGACGGGAGGTGTGCAGAGGCGCTGACAGAGGTGCAGCGAGGGAGAGCCTATGGGAACACTGGCAGGAGAGATAGAACGCGGAGCCCCGAGGGAGATGGACGAGAGTGCTAATCCCGAACATAAAACCATGGTGCGAAAGGGCACATGGCGATGTCGGGTATTATTTAACCCAGGTCCTTCCCGGGCGTGGCTGTTTCGCGGAATACCTATTGGAAATAGGCAAACGCGAGAACAGAGAGTGCTGGTCCTGTGGGGAGGCTGATATTTTACTTCTTAAATAAGTGAAGTCTTTAACTTCCTCCAATCTTTCATTATTAATTTGTACTTTCGTTTTTGCTCTGCTCTCGCGCCCTCTGCACACTAACACTTTAGTTTTGTTTTTATTCACCCTCATTCCGTATTCCTCTGTCAACACTGCCTCCATTTCGTTCAATGCTGATTCTAATTCCTCCTTACTAGATGCTAATACTGCTATATCGTCCGCGAATCTCAGCATTTTTAGTTTCTGTCCCTGTACTTTAATCCCGAAATCCACTCTAACTTTTACCACATTAATCGCCTCTTCGATGTACAGATTAAAAATTAGTGGTGATGGCGTACATCCTTGTCTTACTCCTTTCCTGATACCTACTTCCCTTTTTTCCCCTTCTACTTCTATAACAGCAGTTTGCTCTTTGTACAGATTGTGTACTACTCTCCTATCTCCATACTTCATTCCCGCGCTCTTTAGTATCTCGAACATTTTTGCCCATCTTAACGTTATCAAAAGCTTTTTCTAAATCTACAAATCCTATATAAGCGTTCTTTCCTTTTTCTATTGTTTTCTCTAACATTACTCTTAGCGCTAGAATAGCCCTATTTCGCCTAAACCCGAATTGGTCTTCTCCTAGTATTTGCTCCGCTCTATTTTCCATCCTCTTCTGCACTATTCTGGTTAAGATTTTTGACGCATGGGAGGTTAGGCTAATCGTTCTAAAGTTCTCGCATTTGTCGGCTCCTCTCTTTTTCGGTATAGTAACGATAATGTTCCTCTTATAATCCTCCGGCATCTCGCCCGTTTCGTATATGTATTTTACCAGTTCAAACATCCTATTTACTACTTTCCGTCCGGCACATTTCAAAATTTCCGCCTGTATTTTATCTATACCCGGCGCTCTATTGTTCTTTAGCCCCCTTAGTGCTATTTCAAATTCCTCTCTCAATATAGGTTTTCCTACATCTTCCCTATCGATGCTAGATTCTTCCTCTAATATCTCTCCTAATTCCTGACCCTCGTATAAATTTCCTAAGTACTGCTTCCATCTATCCGCTTTCTCCTCTCTTCCGATCAGTATGTCCCCCGATTGACTCCTAACGTTTCAACTTATTGGTCCTATATCCCTGAAGTTCCTCTTAATTATTTTGTAAGCCTCATCGGTCTTACCTACTTGCAGCTTATCTTCTACTTCTTTGCAAGAACATTATATCTAACTATTTATGTATTGTAGATTTTCATTTGCAATACTATATAAACTGTAACAACGTAATAAATAAAATGTTATCATATCGATTAAACTCCTAAAATTATTTTCTGCTGAGTTTTATTTCTATTCATTCTATAAACCATTGTTTCCAATAATTTACAACCCTACAGTGGGCTATTAAACGCAAGTTGGCGAAATTTAAAAAACTTTGTAACAAACGGCGGGGTAACAATTTCGAAGTAAGTGGACATATTTCATTTTTATACCTACATCTCTTTTATTTATTTTATAACGTAGGTTACACTTTTCAATCCATTAAACTCTATCTTGACCTCTAGAGAAAATAAAATACGTTTTAGAACGTATTGAGCGGCATTAATTTAACCATTAAAACAAAATCAATTATAAATCGAGGGGGTACCAAAGAGAAACTGAACTGATATTGTGGTGGGCGGAGTTTTTATAGTGCCACGTTCGGCTCCTAGGAGCATATAGAGCTATCATTTCTAAGTCAGTAAATCAAGTTTTGTCGCTAGAAAAGGTTCCGTTCAGCTTATGTGATTTTTTTAGTGAGAGTTGTTTTGTGTGCTCGTTTGTTTTTAATTTTCGTGAATAGCACGCGGCCGTAAATTTTTGCTTCTTGCTCGAAAAAAATGGCACAGAAACTCTATAAATGTTAAAAGTGCCCTACAGGGATGATGCTATTGGGAAAACTCAAATGTTTGAGTAGTTTTCCCGTTTCAAAAAGGTGAAATGTCAATTGGTGACAAACCTCTCTCTGCTCGTCCTTCCACGGCTCGGCTTGAACCGATAATACTGTTAAAGAAACTCGCAAAGTTATCCTGGAATATCGACGATGAATCATTGATGAAGTTGTAGAAATTTCTGGTGAAAAACTAGCCACACGGCTGTGTGGACAGGGACGTTATCGTGGTGAAAAAACAAGTCGCCCGTCTACCACAAATTAGACCTTTTCTACCCCAAACTGTTGCGCAATATTTTTAAAACTTCCAGGCAGAAAACCTGAATAACTGTCTCATTCTGTGGAACAAATTCTGAATGGGCAACTCCTCTCACGTCGAAAAAACAAAACAAAAAACAAGCACACAAAATAACTCTCACTAACAAATTCACACAAGTCTAACGAAACCTTCTCTAGCGGTGATGCTTGGCTTACTGACTCAAGACTGGTAGTTCTGTATGATTCTGGCGGCAGAATGCGGTACTATAAAAGTTTCGCCCACCACTACATCAGTTCAGTGTCATTTGGGTACCCCCTTGTATTTACTTATAAGTAGTAGTTTCCGTATACATTTTATAGGTACGCTATCAATTTTCAATTGTTCATAAATTATTGTGTACGTTTTATTGATGTACTTATTACCTCGATTAATATATCCATTAATATACTTTGCTGCATTTCTGTCACAATATTTATTGCAATATAAAACTAATATAGTGTCAATAGTTTAACATACCATGTTCAATGTAACATTTAATCATATTATGGAATATATAAGAAGATGTACTAAACTTATTTATAAGCAATATGTGAAGAATATCACCAAAGATTTTGTTGTACGTGAGAAATTTTCTAAAGGACTTCCCAATTACATAACAAGATTAATTGTGATTACTCTTCAATGCCTAACTGCTTGACCTAAATGCTTGACCTAATTCGCTTAGTCCTTATTATATAAGGAATTTGCAGATGGGTTGGAGTATAATCTCCTTATTTCTGTAGTTTTCTATGATTTATCAAGTATCATCGATTATGAAAGAAACTATAGTATTTGAAAGATTTCACTCTGTTTAAGAAATTGTAGTAATTTCCTTATAGCTATTGTGTTTTTTGTTACAATTGCATTTAGCTCTTGTTCCAGTTTAGCAGATTGACGATATTGGTCATATATGGGACAGGTTACAAGTAGATGTTCATATTTAATTTCAATTTTCTTATTATCGTATTTATTCTCATTATAATTCACATTTTGTGTTACAAATTTAATAGTTTTATATTCTAGAGGTGGGTTTTGAGACAAGCCTAGCCAGTCCTCAAGAAAAGAGAAGACGATAATTCGGAGTGTAAACGTCATTATTATCACATCGAATGTCATATATCGTATATAATGAATTTTGAAGGAACTAGTACTTATACTTTTAAATAATACTTTTAAATGTTAATTCAATAGTATAAGTTATCCTTATTTTATGAACGCCGCTTATTCCACCATACGGAAATAAGTAATTTTTCGATATTCAATCGGCCATTTTTTAAGTTTCAAGCCTCTTTCATGACCTTTCTATCCTTGTATATTCTCCATATATAATTAGTTCTCATCGTATGAACCTTCTGATTGGTTTGTAGAGTCAAAATAATGTATTTACCAACACGGAAAACTATAAGCCATAAAAGTGAAACATGCAAAGCATCTAGCTCAATAGGAAAAAATCGTACAAAATCATTATATACTAGACACAAAAATTAAGGCATGTAAAAAATCCTCTCTAGGTGATGGATTGGAGCAAAGGGCTGTAACTTGGAGATAAATAGCCACAGAGAAATTTTAAGAAAGCTGAAGCTCCAAATTTCTAGTTTTCATGTCTATCGTTCAAAGTCTTTTACTATAAGTAGTTTCTGTGTAATCATAAGAACACCATTGGAAAAGAAATTTCCAAATTTTTGTTTGCCTTTCAAAAGGTCCACGGACTTAAATTTTTTTCAGTGCCATCATAACGCTTTTTAGATAATTTTATCCTCTTTAATTTAGTTGATATAAAATCTTATATAAAACGATTATTTTTCTGTCAAACTGACAGAACAAAACAGATTGTTTTGATGTATTAACTAACAGGGTTAATAGAACAGAACAAAAATGTCAAACCGGACTTTTTTCCTTTGAAGGACGATAACTTTGCGAAAAAACATCGTACAAGGCCACTCAAATTAAATAAAATAACACTATCTAAAAATATTTGCGACTAAATTACTGAAAAACTTTTATTAAAGTTCGCGGGCCTTTTGAAATGCGAGCAAAAATTTGAGGTTTTTTTCGATGGTTTTCTTATGATTACTCAAAAACTAGAAGCTTCAACGTTTTTTTTTTAAATTGCTCTGCAACTATTTTTAATTAAACAGAAAATGTTATAATTCAATTGTATAGTGCCGATCTACGACATAGCACATGTAAATTTATGTCATGTTTGTCAAATATAAAAATATTACTTCTTTCATTCTCATACTTCGCAGATTTTCTGAAAAAACTGGCAACGTCGGTTTTCCAAGTTATGCACGTGTTGTCATTCTCTTTGTTTTTCTCATTTGAATAATACTATTTATTTCACTCATTTACAGTGTTTTAGATGCGCTTTGATTTTGGATCAAGAACTGACGGCAATTGGACGGCAGTGGCGGCTCGCGGGTTAGAAAATAGATGGAGAGTGTAGATTTGTAAACAGTTACAAAAAATTAGATTGATTTCTCTTAAAACTTACCTATAGCCGAGCTTATAGCTATCTAATTTTTGTACACCAAATTAATTCTTCGATATTTTAGTAAGGCATAGTTATCTATTATATCTTCATAAAATGGCTGATTCTTCTTTAGTTCTCGCAACAATTGTTTGTCGATAGAAGTAGTTACTAAAGATGAAAGTCTTCCTTGGGAAATGGTATTTCTTGAATAAGCCTTTATACGTTTAAGATGCGAAAAGTTTCTTTCCACTGACGCACTTGTTGATGGAATAATTACAATTATTCACAGCAGTTTGTAAGCTTCTATAAAAATGTCTTTGTATTCATTCAGTTTTTTGAGCAGGTCATGCAGCAGTATATTTCTGTAACTTTCATCACTATATAACAGGCAAAGTTCGTTTTTTAAGTCGTTGATGTTTGGTAAATATATTTCCATAAAATTGTTCAAAATTTTTAAAAGTATTAGAAGGGAAACCCGAGCTATATTGTTCAAAATTTCCATCATTCTACTTGCTTTATTAAAAATTGTCTTAAAAAAGTCGTCATTTCTCTTTCTGTTCAATATTTCACGTGTCGTTTTATTTGATGCACGCAAAAATTAATCTCTAATGATTTTCTTCGTAGGATGTCATATAGAATATCTGGGCAGAACAGGTATGTTTATATAATGCCCTCGTAATATTTAAGATATCTACAAATCCATTACTGTTCTAAACCAATTGTTTATTAGAAAATAGTAAACAGGGCCAGCAATATAGTTTTTTAACATTGGTCTGCTACATAACCATTTATAATTTGTGAACGAATTAGATTTAAAATTTACGTTATAAGATTTACCAGATTTCTTAATCTCTTTTTTGGCGAATATTGTAAAATAGTCTTAGGTCTTCCTTCCAGTAAAACTTCTCTTTTATCTTCGTCTTTCCAGCGATAGAACGGTGTTTCTAACAAATTACAAATAATATCGTTAACTGGATTCATTATGAATAATGTAAATTATTGTTTCATGTAATATTGTCACTATCAAAGTTGAAAAATCACTAATTATACGATCACTCAGTTGGTCAATCAATACATTAAAATCAAAAAAGTAAGTCTATAAATGATGAAGAAGACACAACGAAAATTCAAAAAATCACTCAAATTGTTTTAGTACATTAAATAGATGCAATTGCACTGTATAGATAGCCGATACAATAATTGTAACAGTACTTGATACTGACCCCGCCAAAAAATAAAAATATCTACGCCTCTGTTCCAGATCCAGTTCCACTCTTTGAACTTCTTGGTTTCACTATAGTGTATAATAATACGTAAACAAAATCACTAATATACGTATCGCACACACAAAAGAAACAATGCTTGTCATCGTATCGAAAGGAAATACTTATACTTTTTTAAGTTTGAATTCGAACAAACCTCCTGACTGGTCTTTCGAATCAGAGAAATGTATTTACCAACACGGAAAACTATAATCCATAAAAATGAAACAAGCAAAGTATCTAGTTCGATAGGGAAAACTCGTAAAAAATCATAATATACCCGAAATCTAAAACAAATAATACAACTTTTCCATTTCACCGTTTTCGAACAGCCGCAGAAAAAATACCCTTTACCCTCTCGCATAGTCTATCACTGGAAAATAATAAGCCGGGGGCGAACGGACGAAGAGAAACCCCAATAAAAATGTATATTGCAGTTATTTTCACCAGGATGGTAAAACAATACAAAAATAACTTATAGTTTATGTCTCTATATTGTTTCAATAAAAGGGCCAATACAGACGTGCTTAACTTAAAGACAATCACAACGCCACCAATAAGAGTTGAAGCTAAAAGAGACGTATAATATAAGATATCATAAACTCAATAAAAATGTCCTCGGGGGTTACAATGCGCCCGACCAAGAGGTTTCCGCTTAACTTTCGCCTGGTGCCTTTCATGCAGGATTCGGATGGCCGCCCGGATTGTGTACCAAAATGTGTTATGAGATACGGAGGGTCATTGGCGGGTGAGGTTGGAAACATCGTGAAAGCAAGAAGCGCAAGATAAATTATGGCAGCCGAGCTCTTAGGCCTTGTTTTTTATTTAAATTTAATGCTACATCGTAAAATTAGGTTTAAAAGTGGAGAAAGATAAATAGTTTTATTTGCAATAAAACGGGACAGCTCGTTATTTGTTTTTGTATCGGTTTTTTGTTGCTGTAATATGAGCATCAAAATGAACTTTAACTGTATACAGTTCATCACGGGCGCCGGCAGGATTACTTTCAGGGAGGTGTATCTGAATCTACACATTATACTATTAACTAATTCCGGTTTTTTTCCTTGTAGACTTCTTAATCTTAATAATAAAACGTTATCGTTTTGTTATTTAGCTAAACTCTCTTTTTTGCTTATAAGCACCAGTCTTACCAGTAAAGATCTTCAACAAGATACAACGCTGAATTCTACTAGCAGAAGCACAACTAATTCATTATTGAATATTAGGTTGTGTTTACATGTCGAAAACACTATTTATATGTTGAGTCTAATAATAAAAAAACATTAATTTGTCATTGAAAATTACTTTGTCGTTTTTCAAAATATTCTCCTTCATTAGCTCACTTTTGCATTCGTGCGAACCATTTGTCAAAATATTTTTTCCATTCCGTTTGAGATATCTCCAAAACATGGTTTTTGAACTCATCATCAACGGCTTCTTCTGCCGACGAAAATCGTTGTCCACGCAATTTATTTTTGACGTTCGGGAACAAAAAGAAGTTTGTTGGGTGCCAAATCAGGACTGTACGGCAGATGACCCATTAATTCGATTTTTTGAGTGTTCAAACATTCGGTTGTAAGACGAGATGTGTGAGAGCTCGCATTGTCATAATGAAGAATGATCCGACAGCGCTTGTTTGTTTTCCTTATTTTACCGAAAATTCCGGCAAACAAATGGTTGTATACCATTCAGAATTGACCGTTTCACGTTTCTCTAAAGGCAGTGTTGCCACATAACCAGTTTTTCCGAAAAAAGAGGCGACCATTTATTTCCAGCTTATATGCATAGATCCATGATTCGCCACCCGTTACAATGTTATATACGTCTTTTGAAGCACCACCATTATATTTCTTTAGAAATTGTTTACACCAATCTACACGAAAATCTTTTTGAGAATTTTTTAAATTATGTGGGATCCAACGAGAACAAACTTTTTTTACAGATAAATAATCATGCAATATTTTATATATGCTAGCCAAACTAATGCCTAATGTTGTCTCAGTCTCACAGTATATCACATGATGATCTTGCATTATCAGTTTTTGCACAGCATCAATGTTCTCTGACACAGCAACTTACTTTGGATGACCTTCACGACTTTCGTCGGTGAACGAATAATGGCCAAGATTAAACTCGTTATACCAGCATTTCACAGTAGCAAGGAATGGGGTTTTATCGCCAAAGGTAGAAGTAAGTTGATCGATGCAAGGTTATGGTCAAAAATGTCACACTTTCCATTGGAAACGTCAGGTGGCGTCTGACAACACTTAGTGTTGCCAATACTCAAAATATAAATAGTGCCCCTCGTAATTATCAAATTGATCTGTTTTTGAAATTACTAAGATATCCTCGAAATTCTAGTAAAACGTACAATTTTAAAAATTACGTAAACCTTAATGCTAAATGAGCCTTTTCATCTCAATGGCTTACAACTTACCCGTGGTTGGCCTCATTATCGACTTTCTAGAAGAATGCAATTTTGATTTAAATAAACTTGTTGGTCAAGGATACGACGGCTATGCTGCAATGGCTGATCACATAGGTAGTATGTTAAAAATTATTAATGACAAGTATCCTACAGCCCTATCCTTTCCCTGTGCAATCCATATACTAAATCTTGTTGCCAGTGACCTGAACGATCGATGTCAGTGAAGTGAGAAATACTGCTAGAACGGCAAAGGACATCATACACTTTTTAGAGAGAGCACATTGCGACAAAATAAAATTTCAAATGTACCTCTGTTCTGTGAAGCGCATTGGACAGCAAAGTACAAAGAATATCAGACAATTTTCTGAAAACTTTATTACTATTGTACATTTGTTTGTACTATTTTATTGTAGTTTATTGCAAAAGAGAAGAACTTTTGCACAATTCACCAAACTTGATAACAAGAACAAAAGCATATCACTTCTACGCGACTGCAACAACTCCAACATACATTGTGACAATCTTACAGATTGCTGCCTATTCCGTTAAATTCGAACCCGTGTGCAACCAATTACAACAAGCAAATATGAACATAAAGGCAATACAGAATTACATAAATAAATTAACGTACGTGCTTCAATTTTACTATGATAGTGATAATGCACGATGGAGTTCGCGATAATTTTCGAGAAATCTCGAAAAATTTCCGGAGAACAGGCTGTTGAATTTACAAATCCTCGAGTGGTAGCAAGGCAGACCCACAGATCAAGTCAACCAACTGAAGATGCAGAAGAATTCTTCAGAATATCTATCTTCATCTCATATTTAGAGTCAATTATTTATTCTGTGAGAAATCGATAGACACAAAAAAGAATTTTCACTTATGCAGCTCCACCTAGAAAATATAAGATGATTAGACAATTTTCACTTCATTTATAGCAATGGCAGAAGATAATATACAGAACCTTTAAGGAGGTTTTCTACAGAATTGTATTGCTGAGGTTAACACATGTTTCGAGATGTTTAAGACATATAAAGTCAGTGATGCGGCTTTAAGAGGCTACATCCACCTAGAAACATGAAAAAATGTCGATCTTTGGGATAAATTATTTGTTTTCTTTTTAGTTTATTTAGTTTAAGATAAATTTATTGTAAATATGGTGAAGTGAACATAATTTAAGAATATTTAAAACTGAAAGAGATATGCCCGTCAGAAGTGGAGCATCTATTTCACGACCCGGTTTACGGTGACCCTTCTCCTGCTAAAGCTGATCATCTGCAATCAAGGATAGTAAGCTCCCTTGCACCCTCTTTCTGGCGCCCATGCAGTTCATATAAAGTCTAAAAGGTTAATTTAGCATTATAAATACGGCATTATAAATATAAATTTAGCGGTTCGAACACTGCCACAGTTGACTGAGAAGGGGCGTTATCAATTTTATTTTCTCTAGCTTCCAAGGCTATTATCAATTCATCGTATGTTGATAACCTCGTTTGTGGGGTAAATTCTGTAAATACAGTTCTAGGACTTCAAAGACGAGTTCGTGAAATATTTAGTTCCGGAAGTTACGAATTAATAAAATGGTCAAGCAATCATGTTGCTTTACTAGAGAATCTCTCAGAAAGTGTTTGTCTAAACACAGGTGTTTTTAGTAACGACAAGAACGATTTCAGATGACAGTCTTTGACAGATACCTTTATGTTCGGTGTGAATATTATTGTTTCAAACGTGACATTTAATTGGAAATAAACTCTTGGACAAAATTATGGCGTCACTGAAGCTTCACATTATTACTTTTATTTTCTCGAAGGTTTAACCCATAGTACCAACGTGATATTATAATTAAATGATTTCAACTAATGTTTAAAAAATCAGGATGGTGTTATCGCGGAAAAGAAATGAATAAATGACAGAATGGAAAAATAATGTCAAATGCAATGAAAGTGGTGTTAATGGAACACTTCAGAAAAAAATTGAAGGTGAAGTTAAATCATAAGAATTTAAATTTAGTAGCATGTGAATCCTCCTCTCGCCCTTATCACTACTTCCAGTCATCTGGGCACGCTATTGATCAAGTGATGAATGGTTTCCTTAGGAATATTCTACCATTCGACAAGAACGTCTTGTTCGGGTTTCCTAAGAGGCATGGGGGCAGTTTTAGGGCCCCCATAGATGCTTTATGGGGTTCATATCGTAGTTTATTGGTGGTCACTCCATAGTTGGGATATTTATACATCGAAAGAAGTCCCGTACCTCTCTAACAACATAGGGCCAATAGTTACCCTAAATAAAAATGAGATGGTCCCTAACAAACGGAGCAAGTGACATCACATATTCTTTCACGATGTTTTCTACGTAGAAATGTGCATTCATCAATCTCTCCCACATGGAAATCAAATCCGTGCTACCATCGAAACAAATTCCTCCCGAGAACATTATTAATCCACCAAAAAATGGAATCTTCGCAGAGATATTTCAGATAGTAAACCTCTCTCCTGGCCTCCACCAGACTCGTTCACGGCTATCTGGGTAATTAAAGCATTCTTTTTTAAACGTTATCTAATAGTGATGTTTATGATTTCTTTGAGTTTTTGTGTCCAGTGAGGTTTGTGGCAAGATACTTATGGACTTTGGGATTATATATACTCATATACTGTTGCTATTTGAAAGTAATTTTCAAAATAGTGTCGCACTATCTATTAACTAAAACATTATTTTTGCATTTTAATGTATATACCAATTTCTGTTCTTGAAAGTCTCTCAGTTCCTAAGTTAAAGTAAGGAAAGATAATTTAAACACGCACTGTATGTATACATACTTTCTTGCAACAAGCAAGAGTTAAGTGACATATATTATTATATCGCTTTTTAGATGGTTTTGTTATACAACTATAATAAGTAATTTAATTGATTTTCTGCACAATAATTTCATGTATTAATTATTTTGTGCTCCATTATATAATATGTTCAAATGTATGAAAAGTAAACAAATATTGCTTCATATTTAATTTACCCGTATTCCCTACCATGCACTGTTATAACTGTATGCACATTTAAAATAAACAATTAAACCGATCAAAAATATTTAATAGTTTACATTATTTATTTGCAGAGCAAACGCAAATACGTAGTTCCATAGACTAATAAAATTTATATATAAAATATGAAATGTGACATTTGTTAATGAATTATTGTATTTACTAATAACATAAGTGACTTTTTGAATTTTAAACGAATAACTATTATATAACAATCCATATGTATCTGAAGAATATATTAGAATCTGATGCACTAATGTGACCCCCTTACTCTTTAAGAGACATCGTTGAATATTTTTAAGTTGATTTACAAGTGATCTAGATACCAGGAATACCAAATAAGGCTATAATGTTCTGATTTCCAACGAACTAACGAAAAATTTCAACATTTTAATGTAGCAATGTTATTAAACGATGTTGTGTTTTAATCACAAAATCAAGAGTATTATACACATTAAGAGCCATATGGTTGATATGCCCAGAGAACGATAGTTTTTAATCAAGGTATACACCAGGATCCTTAATATTTCCAGAACGCGCTAATCTTGTTCCGTCAAAAGAAAAATAGTGGCTGGTCCTTTAAGGTGAATAAGCAAACTTTACATTTATCTGTATTTACTAATAGTTTATTCTCCAAACACTGCGACACAATCAGGCCGCTAAATTTTTGTAACCTCAAGTGATCACGTAATCAGGTTATATTTAGGTAATAGCCTATTTGGCGGTAAAACCGAGTGAGCACCCCATC
Organism: Rosalia funebris; assembly: GCA_037954035.1. NCBI lineage: Eukaryota > Metazoa > Arthropoda > Insecta > Coleoptera > Cerambycidae > Rosalia > Rosalia funebris. The sequence goes on along the minus strand of JAZFAV010000006.1, from coordinate 9,607,770 downwards.
CTCCTGATATAATCCCTCTTGATTATTTTTTATGCAACTTAAAATCGAAGATCTACTTCAACAAACCAAATGACGTTAATGATTTAACAGCATAAACTAAGAAATTAATCCAATCGTCTCCAATCGGGCTCTTAAAAATGCCTCTATTAGTCTCAATAAATAGATTCTTCTTTATCCATATTATATCCATATTATATATTTAATTTAACCTTTTGCATTGTATATTGTCAGTAACATATAAGTCGGAAATCGAGAAAGGAATCACCAAACCGCCAAGCGGTTATCAAAGTAGTTCCTGAATAGCAACGCTATTACATAATCGCTATAGGAAACAACTACTCCTCGGGCTAAAGCCCCGGCAGGCATTGAATTATACCCAGAAGCGATCCTCGACCCCTTTCTCGTGGTTCTGCACGATCAGATAAGGTTTCAAAAAATAAAACCAGCCACAGGTAGGATTCGACATTTGTCCCGGATCGGAACCGAACGACATACAGCTGTTTCGAACTTATTAGTTCTCATCAGTGCCGTACACGGTACGCCGATCCAGGACAAATACCGAATGAAATCTATGGGGTATACATCTTTATCGATACGATCTATGTCAGTACCATATAATCTGATCGTGCGGAAACACGAGAAAAGGGTTGAGGATCGCTTTTAGCTATAATTCAATGCCCGGCGGGGTTTTAGCCCGAGGAGTAGTTGTTTTCAATAGCGATTATGTAATAGCCTTGCTATTCTGGAACTACTTTGATAACGGCTTGGCGGTTTGGTGGTTCCTTTCTCGATTTCTGACTTATATGTTACTGACATAGATCGTATCGATAAAGATGTATACTTCATAGATTTCATTCGACATTTGTCCTGGATCGGCGTACCGTGTACGGCACTGATGAGAGCTAATATGTTCGAAAGAGCTGTATGTCGTTCGGTTCCAATCCGGGACAGATGTCGAATCCTACCTGTGGAGGGTTTTATTCTTTGGAATTGTATATTGTATATTATTGATAGAAAGACTATAAAAATCCCAAAATTCTTGATATTTTTTAATAGATCACCAATAATTTCATGCAAATAAAGTATAATTCATCATCATTATGAAACATGATAACAGGAACAACAAAGGTTTATAAAAAATCAACAACAACGACATAAAAAAGTATTAAAAATCGTTACCATTACACCCAAAATTAACAAGTTCAACAAAATTATTCAAATTTAACCCTCCGTCAGGCTCAGCCGATCTGTAAAATCCGGCAGTCACTTTCTTCTTTACTCTTTTGTGTGTATTACGAATATTAACACGAACTTCCTCATAGCTTCCTTGCTCCAAACCACTCTTCTCGATATGGCATTGGCTTTTTTTAGTGAATTCCTTGACATTGTATGGGCCACCTGGATCTGTCAGATGCATTGCGCCTGATTATGTCATTATTACATCCACTTTTATATTTTGTTAGATTTCTTTTATTTAATAAGTAAGTCTAGAGATTCCAAAAATATTATTAAATTAATAATATTTTTGGGATCTCTAGACTTACTTATTCTGGCTTTTAATATCATTATTCAAAATTAACACATTTGAGTGTTGAAGTATTGATTTATACTAAATATCGTTACCAAAAATGTGACGTTTATTTTTGTTTGGAACATGCTAAAATGATTTAAGATTTATAACTCTTTACACTTAAAATATGCAGTTACTTATAACTTTTCTTTGTAATTCACGTCGAATATTTTTTATATATAACTTTATGACTTTTAATTGAGAAAATAGGTGGTTTGTTTTGTGTATCAAATTATTGTTCAATACTAATTAATTTCTGTTTGTGTTTTGTCCTTAAAACAGAAAAAAACTTGTCAATGGCTGGTTCTCCTATAAAAATGTTCCAAATTTATTATTTTACAACATTAAGTGAGTTCTTTTATGTAAATTTAATTATTGCGATTAAAAACTAGTGCGAAATATTTATTATTATATTGTATTAATTAAAATAAGCGTTTAATTAAGTCTCCACCTCATTAAAATCTAAATTGTGTAACATTTGATTATGGGATCTATCAGATGCATTGCGCCCGAATGTGTTTGGATTCATACTGCACCCGACGAAAAGTTAAACTAATGCATGGATTAAGAGCAAAAGTCGTAATTTTCTTATTTCTATTGATCGAGTTCCATCATCTCTGGAAGCATATAACAACTTTAAACACAGTTCTAATTTATTTACATCTTAATGTAACATTTCCTATTAGTAATTAAATTATTATTATTATAAATAAATTGTTATGATAGAAACCCTTTAAAATGAGATAATAAGACACGCTCCTATACTATTTTAAGATTTTAAAGTGGTGACTGTCAATAAGAACAAGGCAAGGGCTTGAATGAGAGTGTATAAAAATTAGTCAAATAATGATTTTACTAAGAATAATTCTAAATTAAATAAAGATTAATTTATCAGTTACTTATGAACTAAATTGTATAGTTTTTTATTTTAAACATTCACTATAAAACAGAGCCTGTCAATAACATAAAAATAAAACAAAAAATGGCTTGTACATATATTGAGGAAAATATTAGCTGGTCTAACCCCTTCTTATGTGAATACCACTAGGTCGGATGCCTTAAGGGACAAATTAAATTTTTATTCCAGAGAGCTATCGTAATTTTATGTATCATTTATTGTCAAACTCATAAAATCGATTGAGATATAAAAGGTTATGGGCAAAGATAAATCATTGGTGACCTTAATAGCTTTTGTGTACAGGATGTATCTCGAATGTTTTAGGCCTATTGCGTTTAGTCTTATTATACCCCTAGGAATGCGTCACTCTAGAATAGTACTGCACCAGTTTTGACAAAATTATACATGCTGTGAAATATTTTGATACAGAATATCGGGAGAATTACCACGCGAAACACTTCGATTCCAGCCGTCCTCCTACAAATAGAAGATTATAATGTTAGTGGGCGGCCATAAAAGTTATAAGTTTGTTTCGGTAATGCGAACATCATTTTTTAAAAGATAACGTAAGTCGAAAAATGGTGAAATTGACAAGCACATAGTTAAACTTTTTCCTTCAGCCAAAATTTCTAAAGAAATCGATTTCGGAAAATTGTACTTTTGTTTTTAAAATTTAATTCGGCGTGTCGAGCTAGGATTACTAAACTATTTGTAGCACTCTACGGTCACAGATAAGTGAAATCAAAAGGTTAAAAGAGATATATTATAATAAATTTACTTTAGAAATTTAGTTTTTTCTCTTGAGCCAAAATTTCTTAAAAGTCGACTTGCTGTTAGCCCTTTTACGAACAAAGATATATTGTGTATTATATAGTATACTACAGCATTTTATGCTTAAATATAATAATACAAATATATGTCTTACATACTTGTTTATTAATTATATTAAGAAATTCTAAATTATGGCGAAGGTGCCTTAGTATAAAAACATTTTGTACTGTATACTAAAAGTTTATGTTTTTTTCAATCTTATTGCGGATTGTTCTCCGATATATTTTCTTGGTAATCCTTTAAACAGAACTTTTTAAAAAGGAAAAAGTTCTAACATTACAGAAATACCAGAAATTATTAATATTATTAAATAGAAAATAAAGACCACATAAAAAACACATATTTCACTGAAAATATGGATGAATTTGAAACTATTCATTCCATGTCAATCTTCCAGTAACTGAGCAAATATTGCAAAAATAATGGCGGTCATGCGAGTGTCATTAAGAAAAAGTAATGTGTTATACAATATCCATAGTAAATTCAATACATATCTTGTATTTGCGTACATTTGTGTTTCTACATCCTGAAAATTTCTAAATAATGGAGAATGCCAGTTGCAATGTACTTAATAGCATAGATATATGTATATATACAAAAAAGGTCTTGCACACAAATGTTATGTAAAAGCAACACTTCCTAACCTCAAATTATCGTACACAAGTAACGCTGTATAAAGCCATGTCATTATTTACAAAACCTTCTGTTTGTCGTTTAGTTTACTTACTACCAAGAGTAAAATAAATCTCATTAGCTAGCATAATACTCTTTGTATTACTTTATTATAGTAGAAATACCTTAATGTGTAAAATAATGATTCAGTGCTGTAGGGTCACAAATAAACTATATACAGGTAAACATTTTTAAAAATTTACTTTAAAAATTAGTTTTTCCTGTTGTGTCAAAATTTCTTAAAAATCGACTTTGGAAAATAATATTCTAGATTACAGAATTGAACGACGTTGTCAAATTATGAGTATTAATTTATATTCGAGTACAGTAGGGTCATAAATAAGGGAGATAGAGATCAAAACATGATTTCGAAAATTGTCATTCAAAGATTTTTTCTTTAGAAAATAGCATTTCCGATAAAATAAAATTTGATGATACCCTTCTTAATTTGGAATCGTTAGAATTATTGTTGTTAGCTCTTTTACGAACAAAAATATATATTGTGTATTACATAGTGTACTATAGTATTTCATGCTTAAATATAATAATATAAATACATGTTTAGAGTATTTATTTTTGAGTCATGTTAAATAATTTTAAATTATGGCGAATGCGCCCGTCACGACGTACGTTAAAAGTATAAAGAACTTTTGTACTGTATATTAAAACCTCGTATTTTTCATTACCGTTACAGCTCTTCGAGAAAGACGTGTTTCTATAGTGAACCCACCGCCACAATTTCAAACTAATTTTGAAAAAAACAAATAATAAATATTTTCTTTGTGATCTTTCGAAAACAGATATTTCACTGCAAATATGGATAAATACGAAACGACTCCATAGTCAATCAGCCAGTACCTAAGAAAACGATTGCAAAAAGAATAGTGGAGGTGCCAGTATCATAGCAAAAAATATTAATTTGTTATAAAGGGTGGTCCAACCAAACGCACGATGTTAATTGTAAATAAAACAAAAAGTTTTCAGAGAATTATCTTAATATTTTTCATTATGATAGAAGGATATATGACAATTATGTGTGAAACAAAATATCGGCCAAATGCTCGCCACGGCTTCGGTGGCATACCTCTATCCGATGGTCCATATTTTCAATGACTCTGAGACATAATTGAGGTTCAATGTCGTTAATGTGACTCATCCTTTGTCATGTGTGATTATCTCATCCTTTAGCTTTTGACTTGTCCTTGGCTTATTGACGTACACTTTTTCTTTTAAATATTCCCAAAGAAAGAAGTCCAACGGTGTCAAATCACATGATCGTGGCGGCCAATTAACATCGCCACGACGTGAGATAACACGGCCATTGAATTTCTCGCGCAAAAGTGCCATTGTTTCGTCGGCTGTGTGGTAAGTGGCACCATCCTGTTGGAACCACATATCGTCCAGGTCCATATCCTCAATTTCTGGCCACAATTGTTGGGCACGACGACGAGTCGAGGTTGACGGCTCTTCTGCTACACTATCACGAACAACGGCAATGTTTTCCGCAGAACGAACTGGGCGAGCATGCACAGGTGTTTTCACATTTCCTACAGACCCGGTTTGCTGAAATTTGCGCACAATTCTCCCGATTGTGGACACATTTGGTCGATTATGCTGACCAAAAAAGTCACGAAGTGCACGAAATGCATTTTGATTTGAACGCCCATTTTCGTAAAAAGCTTCAACAATCTTAACTTGCTGCTCAATTGTGTACCTCTCTATGGTTGAATTTGTCAAACACTGAAACAAAGAAATGTCAAATTAAGTTGGGCAAAAAACTTTTGTGACTCACAATTAACATCGTGCATTATGGTTGGACCACCCTTTACGACATCCTAGTAATCTGCAAAAAGAATAGTGAAGATGCCATTATCATAGTCACCATCATGAGGTCATCAGTCCTAAGACTGGTTGGACGCTAATCTCCAGCTTCTCCTATATTGTGCTAACCTACACATTTCGCTAATTGTGCTACAACCTACATCCCTTACTATTTGCGAGCAGTAGTCTAATCTAGGCCTACTTCTGCCTTTCTTCACTCCTATTTCTGCCTCCAAAATATCGCGGACTATTTCCCCATGCCTCAGCAAGTGGCCTACCATTCTATTTCTTCTCTTCTTTATGTTTTTCCACATACTTCTATTCTCGCCGACTTTCTCTAATACTTCTTCATTTCTAACCCTATCAGTCCACGGTATTTTCATCATTCTTCGGTAACGCCACATCTCAAAAGCTTCTAATTTCTTCCTACTTGCTTCCCCTACCGTCCAAGTTTCGCAACCGTATAGTGACGTGCTCCATACATACGTTTTCAAAAATCTCTTCCTTTTTTCTAAGTTTATTACCCCCGAGCATAAAAGTGCTTTCTTTTTGTTAAAAGCTACTCGACCCTGCGCTATTCTTTGTTATCTTTATCGCTTCTTCCATCCCAATTTATTTTACTTCCTAAATAAGTGAAGTCTATAACTTCCTCTAATCTTTCTCTTCCTCCATTATCATAGTAAAATATATTAATTCGTTATACAATATCGTAGTAAATCCAATGAAAACATGACTTCTATGTCCATTATAATTGATTCTCTAGATCAAAATAATTTCTAAATAATGGCAAAGGCGTCAGTTATAACGTACTTTATAACATGAATATATGTATACAGTATACACAGAGTATATGTATATGTATACACAGTATATGTATATACAAGTATATGTATAAAACTTGTATATGTATATACATGTTTTGCAATAAAAATATTAACGTAAAAGCAACGCTTTCTAACTTCAAAGTATCGTGATCAGATAACCAGGTATAAGGCCGTTATTAACTATACCTTCTATTTGTCGTTTGGTTTACTTTTCAAACGAAAAAAAATTATTACTTTCATGATACTTGTTTCTTATATTAGTTTATTTCATTAGAAATACTTTAACAAGCAACATATACTATGTTGGATGATTCTAAACCCAAATGTATCACATACTTTGGAAAAAAATAGTTCTAATACAAAGAGGAGCATTTGCCAATATAAAAAATTAAAATTAAAACTATTTTTTTCAATTTTAATTAAATGGTAGACTAGGAGAAATATGTATTAATATAGAACATTACCTTCTAACTGTAAGTAACATATAAGTCGGAAATCGAGTAAGGAACCACCAAGCCGCCAAGCGGTTATTAAAGTAGTTCCCGAATAGCAAAGCTATTACATAATCGCTCTAGGAAAAAACTACTCCTCGGGCTAAAGCCCCGCCAGGCATTGAATTATACCCGGAAGCGATCCTCGACCCCTTTCTCGTGTTTCTGCACGATCAGATAAGGTTTCAAAAAATAAAACCCGCCACAGGTAGGATTCGACATTTGTCCCGGATCGGAACCGAACGACATACAGCTGTTTCGAACTTGTTAGTTCTCATCAGTGCCGCACACGGTACGCCGATTCAGGACAAATGCCAAGTGAACTTTATGGCGTATACATCTTTATCGATACGATCTGTCAGTAACAAATAAGTCGGAAATCGAGTAAAGAACCACCAAGCCGCCAAGCGGTTATTAAAGTAGTTCCCGAATAGCAAAGCTATTACATAATCGCTCTAGGGAACAACTACTCCTCGGGCTAAAGCCCCGCCAGGCATTGAATTATACACAGAAGCGATCCTCGACCCCTTTCTCGTGTTTCTGCACGATCAAATAAGGTTTCAAAAAATAAAACCCGCCACAGGTAATATTCGACATTTGTCCCGGATCGGAACCGAACGACATACAGCTGTTTCGAACTTGTTAGTTTTCATCAGAGTCGCACACGGTACGCCGATTCAGGACAAATGCCGAATGAACTTTATGGCGTATGAACGTTATGGCGTGAACTCGATTTCCGACTTATATGTTACTGACAGAGATCGTATCGATAAAGATGTATACGCCATAAAGTTCATTCGGCATTTGTCCCGAATCGGCGTACCGTGTGCGGCACTGATGAGAACTAACAAGTTCGAAACAGCTGTATGTCGTTCGGTTCCGATCCGGGACAAATGTCGAATCCTACCTGTGGCGGGTTTTATTTTTTTAAATTCTAACTGTAAGTATAAAATCTATTTATTTTTAAATTGCGCACTTATTAATATCAAGATAAACGTCTAGTGTATTACTAAAAAAAATGTTACCAAAACTTTTTTTACGTTTACTAAAATACGTTTGCTGTGGTAGAAACGCGACCTATTTGGACCTATTTAAAAACATATTTTTTAGAGTTAGTCGATTTTTCCAAAAAACTTGTAATTAATATAAATTTCCCTCAATGTATCTTCCCTATTATCGTTATTTATCTTCTTAAATATTTATTATTTATTTATTTTCTTAGACATATTGAATCATAGTAATGATTTTCGGTACTGCTTTTCCTTGAAACCCTTTCACTTGTAACATGCAAGTAACTTATTAATAGAACGACGTTAATTAAGAACAATATAGATTCCTTACCCTATTAATAACATGTAGAAATTAATTTTCGCAGTTATTAGTTCCCAAATTTAGAAAACACTTGTTAGGTAAACAATCAACATGATTTATAAATAAGGTGTCGTACCATCCCCTTAAAAACCCATTTTAATATTGTGGAGGAGCTAGTCACAATTTAAATGGGACTGGAGGAAAATTAGCTGGGAGAATAGATAATTTAAAAACAAGAATCGACCTATTTCAGAGTTTTTTTTAATTAATATTAACAATAAAAATTAACAAGACGTTATTCCATATATATAGAACGTACTATATATAAAATGTATATAAATATATACAACACACATATTGTTGTTACTTCTTTCAAGAACAAAGATGCATGTCTTCAATTTGTGTGTGTATTTATTTTTCTACATTATAATAAGAATTTTCAAATAATGGCGAAGGCGTCAGTTATAAGCTACTTTAAGGCAAGAAATACTTTCTAATCTCAAATCACTGCCAGCAGATAAGCATGTATGTATAAGGCCGTTATTTACAAAGCCTTCTTTTTGCCGTTTGGTTACTATTCAAAAGAACAAAATATCTTATTATCTATCATGATACTCGTTTCTCTATTATTTTATTGTAGTAAAAATAATTTGCCAAGGTTATATAATAACATAACAACTATAAGACTGGAAGAAATATTTATTAATCTAAGAAGTTACCTTTTAACTGTAAGAATAGAATATATTTATTTTTAAGTTACGCACTCATTAGTTGTAAGATAAACGTCGATTTATTTTAATGAAGAACATGTTAACCAAACTTTATTTGTATTTACTCAATCACTTCATCAGTCTTGTATTTGCGTATATATTTATTTCTATAGCATATTAAGAATTTCTAAACAATGGCGAATGCGCCAGTTATAAGGTTACGTGACTGCATGGATACGTATAAGAAAAACGTTATGTAACACCATTTAACTTCAAGTTATCGTGTTCTATATAATATAGTATTCTATATAATGGCAAAGGTGTCAGTTATAAGGGTACTTGATGGCATGGATGTATGTATATATACAATAAAAACGTTATATAAAGGCAACACTTTCTAACATCAAATTATCGTGATCAGGTAACCATGTATAAAGGTTTTATTTATAAAAACTTCTCTTTGTCATTTGGTTTAATTTTTAAGACTGAAATAAATCTTAATAGCTATCATGATACTCCATTTTTCAAAAAAAATTGTTTTAATGCAAAGAGGGACATTTTCCAATAATAAAATAAAAGCTAACATTTCAGATACCTTTGAGTATACTTTTGATTTCTTGTCTTAGTACTATATCGAATAATAAATATAATGCCTATTCTCCGAGTTAATAGGATAAATGAGCTGTAATATAATTAATAAACGAACTATATAAAAATTGACTGGGACAATAGACAATTTAAAAACAAAAATCGACCTATTTCAGTAATTTTTAAGAATTTAAATTAACAATAAAAAATAAAGAGACGTTATTCCATTGTACCAACTTTATGTACCAATGGTTGGTTGTCGATTGACCTCTAAGCTGATTAACCCTTCCTATTGGTAAGAGTTTATCAAGAAGGTCTCCCACAAAATTATAATGAAATGGAGTCTTATATAAATTTATCTTATACATACTAACACGTGGGTTCTATCGTGAAATGCTCTTACTTGAAACTAAGAAAAGGAAATCATTTCTTACCCAACACCTACTTCTCATCACCAGTCGTGATTGTTCTGGCTCCATATCAAATAAACAGTACCTCGGTTCACCTTACCTTAATTACTCGTTTTGTCGAGTTACCTCAGAAATGCTTACGTTAAAGTTAACACTAGCCAACGCGAGAGAAAGACCAATTTAATTAACAAGGGAAACCTTTAATTTAATAACAATGAATAAAATTAACAAATATATAAGAACAGAAAAAAAAATAAAATAAAATGAGAAAAATGAGATAGTTACAAATACAAAATAATATTGTAAACTTAAGCAAATAAGGTAGTGTAAAGTTTAATAATGTTCTACAGAGATAACCTGAAACTAGCATCAAAATTTAGAAAAGGGGTAATACTTATATACTGAATACTTATTAAAATGTTTACTGAAAGATGACCGAAACAGAACTGCCCAAAAATTGTAACTTTCTTCAAGAGCTCATCATCCCATAGGGGTGGTTTAGTCAAACCGGGCTATGATTGGTTGAGATCTTGAAGCTTCCGTACTTCGACCAATAATATTGATTTTCGGGTTACCGTCTGTGCATATCTCGAATATCGACATCCCTCCTTGTTATGCAAACAAACATGATAATTAAGATTATATTGTGCAATGATATACATATGTATGTATAGATTAAAACATTGATTATTAACTATCTGATAAATATTTTCCCTCGTATCCCGCTATATGTTGTGATATTGTATGATCAGTTATGACTGGTCCATGCCTACTATTATACAAAGATAAATACAACGAAAGCTCTCCATGGACCAATCGGCGGGTATTTAATTAAATACTATAGCCTTAATTATTTCAACTTAGTGGTTCCTCTATTTCAATTCATTTACAATCTAATATCATTTCCTTTGATGAATTGTGTCCATTCAGGCATCTGTTAGGTGGCCTACTTGAATCTTTAAAATAAACTCTTTATCTAGTTAACCCTTGTTCTGGGAATTTAGAAAAATACACGCCAAATATAACTTTTTCGCCACATGTTCTCGAAGAGTGCCATTCACTTGACCACTTGTATCCAGGCAAGCCTCGAGGTATTCTTCAGAATGTCGTCGCCAACTTTCTAATAAATTTTGGTGCCATTCACTTGACCACTTGTATCCAGGCAAGCCTCGAGGCATTCTTCAGAATGTCGTCGCCAACTTTCTAATAAATTTTGGTGACCACAATGGTGCTTTACTAATATTAAAAAAAAGGTTACTCAGAATAGAGAGCTTAATGGCAACTGGATGTTCCCTCCACTGCGAACCTGCCTGAAAGGACACTATACAGGGAGTTTCTACAGTAAGAATAATACACGAGAGTCATCTTGTTACATCATATATATAGAACGTATTGTATGTAAAATGTATATAAATATATACAACATACATATCGTTGTAACTTCTTTCATGAACAAACATTTTTTCTCAAAAAATTTGTTTTAATTTGTGTATATATTTATTTTTCTACATAATATCAAGACTTTCTAAATAATGGCGAAGGCGGCAGTTACAATGTACTTTATGGCATAAATATATGTATGAATATATACAGAAGTCTTGTAACAATAGTGTTATGTACAAGAAATACATTCTAACATCAAATCACACTCAGCACATAACCATGTATAAGGCCATTATTTACAAAACTTTCTTTACTTTTCAAGAGAAAAAAACTTGTTAGCTATCATGATACTTGTTTCTTATTATATTTTATTAGTGTCTCACCGATTTTGCAAAAGACTAGTTTTAGTGCAAAGAAACACATATGCAAATGAACTAAATAAAATTTAAAAGACTTTTATTAAATTTTTATTAAAAGACGGACTGGAAGAAATATCTATTAATCTAAGAAGTTACCTTTTAACTGTAAGAATAAAATATATTTGTTTTTAAATTACGCACTCATTAGATGTAAGATAAACGTCGATTTATAAAAATAAAGAATATGTTAGCCAAACTTTATTTGTGTTTACTAAATCACTTTATCAGTCTTGTATTTGTGTATATATTTGTTTCTATAGTATATTAAGAATTTCTATATAATAGCGAAGGCGTCAGTTATGGCATGGATATATGTATATATCCAATAAAAATGTTATGTAAAGGCAACACTTTCTAACTTCAAATTATCGTGATCAGGTAAACATGTATAAAGATGTTATTTATGAAATAATTTCCTTGTCCTTTGGTTTACTTTTCAAAACTAAAATAAATCTTATTAGCTGCCATGGTACTTGAATTATTTTATTTTTCAAAAAAAAACAAAGTTTCACATAAACATTTTCCGATAATAAAATAAAAACAAAAAATTTTTGTCCAGTTTTTATTAAACAAATAGACTGGGAGAAATATCTGTTAATAAGTTACTTTCAAAATGATTATAATTATATGATAATTAATTTCACAATGATTGACTGTTTTAAAAAATAAAGTAAGTCGGCAAATCGTGAAATTGGTAAAGCACATAGCCAAACTATTTTCTTCACCGAAATTTAAAAAAATAATCGACTTCGAAAAATCGCATTTTTGTCTTCAGAATTGGATTCGGAATGTCGAGCTAAAACTTTTATACTGTTTTGCACCGCTCTAGGGCTAGAAATAAGCAAGATGCAGGTTAAAATATATTTAAAAAATTTACTTTAGAAATCAGTTTTCTTGTGTTCAACCAAAATTTCCTAAAAATCGACTTTGGAAAATCACATGTTTAACTTCTGAATCGGATGGTCTGTCGAGTTAGGAGTATCTTATTATTTTTCAGTGATCTATTTTTATTCTATTCTATTCTTTATATTTAGCAATATATTTTTCTCGACGGCACAGTTACCGAGAGAATCGCTCCAATATCGGCGATCTCCTAATAGGAAGAGGCACTCCAAAATTAGTAAATCGGCAAAAAAAAATTAGTAAATCCGCAAACGGTATAGTTGACAATGCATATAGGCAATCTTTTTTCTTCAGGCCAAAATTTATAAAGAAAAATTGTAATTTTGTCTTTCGATAATAAATTGAATAAGTACATATCTTGTATTTCTACATATAGTTACTTTTCTACATCATAATATTAAGAATTTCTCAATAATGGCGAAGGCGTTAGTCATAATGTACTTGAATGTATAGATATACCGTTCTTTCATTTTTTTTACTAGGCAGCAAGTCAATCGGTCGATTTCGTATAATGTTTAGGGAGGGGACGTGGACAGTACCCTGCTTCAGGTTGTCCAGTGTCGATAATTAGCGGCGCTACGACAGTTACGTTCTACACGTGAGGGAGTTTACATCGTATTTGTAACGGGGAAAAACTTTTACGTGGGTTGTGTGATATTGATGGGTTTACTATTAAAAGATGATCAAGGTATTTAAAGAAAAAATATCTTGGCCATATTTAACAGCAAACTATGATCTTTTTTGCATTATTTTTATAATTGGTTTTGCATTAAAAAAAAGTGCCTTCTAATAAAACGTTAGAAGGCACTTAATTAAAAAAATAAATAGCTTCTCTTAAAATAATTAAAAATAAAATACAAACTCTTAAAACTTAAAAAATATCCCCTTGAATAAGAAAAAAACTAAAGAAAATTTTCGAAGATGCCTCCGTCTTGCGCCAACCAATAACCCAACCTGTCGTAAAATTCTGAACGAATGTTGGTCAGCATAAGAGGGCTAATAGTTTGAAATATATTTTGAATATTAACCCTCAGTTGATTTAAATTATTAGCTCTTTCATGAGGATGACCGTATAACTTTGATTTAATATACCCCCATAAGAAAAAATCATTAGGTTTTGGTGGCCATTGAATTACGCCTCTCGTAGATATAATTCTTTGGGGAAATATCGTATGCAAATAGTCAATGACTATTCTTGAGTTATGGGCCGGACACCCATAGTGCTGGAACCAAACGTTGTCAAAATTGGGGTTAATGTTTGCCAATGCAGGAACAATTTGGTTTGAAGAAGATTCAAATAAGTCTCCCCATTTAAATTTCCATCAATAAAGAATGGTTCAATAATATCATTCCCATAAATACCAGCCCAAACATTCAATTTTTCGGGATATTGTGTCCTTGTATTTAACAGGCGATACTGATTTTCAATAGCCCAATACCGTAGAATTGATGGATTGTGCCTACCATGTAACGGAAACGTGGATTCATCGATGAACACGATGTTATAAATAAAATTGTCATCGGCATTTGCACGTTCCATTACCGTGTTACAAAATTCCATTCTACGGTACTGGTCTTCATCGAAAATTTCTTGATGGGCTTCGTATTTATAGGAATATTTATTTTTCTTTAAAATTTTGTGAATTTTACCCACACTAAAACCAGTCTCCTCGGAAATTTTTGGGATAGAAATATTTGAATCTTCTTCTACCATTGCACACACCATTAATTCCTGCATTTCATCATCCTCGTTAATTCTAGGTGTCTTGTAGCACTTACAACCTGAAATGCATCCCGTTGACTTAAACTTCTCGGCTACTGTCGATGTTGTGTTCAAGGCAGGGATCGTCCGATTTACATATTTGACTGAGAAAAGGTCTCTTATTGCACGTAATGTCCTTGAAGAGATCATGATATCAAATCAATTTTTTCCTCAAGTGAGTACGTCATAATTACTAAGTTTAGAATTAAAAGAATCTATTTAAAATTACATGTATTACTGCGTTCTAGTTCACTCGTCTAAATGCCAAACACGTATGCGACGGTAAATGTGAAATCTAAGTCGTCGATCATCACGGCGTACGGCCGGACTCCCCACCTGAGCGGTGGCCAATTTTCCGAGAAGGACCGAAGGGTGGAACCTATGTACAGTTTTAAAATGAAAGCACGGCATATGTATGTATATACACAGAAGTCCTGCGATAAAAATGTTATGTACAGGCAACACTTTCTAACTTCAAATTACCATATAAAAATTCATTATTTATTAAACCTTCTCTCTTTGTCATTTGGGTTATGTAAAAGTAAAATAAATCTTGTTAGCTATCATGATACTTGTACCATTTTATTTTAGTAGAAACACTTTATCAAGCACATAGAATAAGTTGGATGATTTTAAACCCAAATGTATCACGTAAATGTATCATGCAAGATTTTGCAAAATAATTTTAATGCAAATTAGTACTCAACAAAGTTTAGTATCCCGAAGATAAATTTCCTGCTTTTGAGTGTTCAAAAGCAGTACATACTGAAAAGTATTACTGTTTCAAAAATATTTAAAAAGATAAATAACGATAGCACGGTCGAAAAATCGACTAACTAAAAAATATATTATTTAATTCCAAAATATTAAATAAAAAGTCCATATAGCATTACTACCACAGTAAAAGTGATTAAATAAACATAAAAACAGTTTTGCTAACATTTTGTTTATTGCGATAAATCGACGTTTATCTGATCACTAATCAGTACGCAATTTAAAAATAAGTAGATTTTATTCTACAGTTAGAAGGTTTTTATATTAATAGATATTTCTCCTAGCCTACAACAAATGCCTTTTAGTTTTTTATTGGTAAATATCCTTTGCATTAAACCTATTTTTTGAAAAATATGTTTGGGTTTAAAACCATTTAACTTAAATGTGCTTGGTAGTATTTCCACTAAAACAAAATAATACAGCAAATAACATGACAGCTGATAAGATTTTACTCTTGGACCGTAAACCAAATAGCGAAGAGAATGTTTTGTAAATAACAGCCTTCCATGGATACCTACATACGATGATTTGAGGTTGAAAGAGTTTCCCTTACTTAACGTTTTTGTTGCAAGACTTCTGTGTATATACCTACACACTATTCATTTCATCGCTATATGTCAAATAAAAATCTCTCTTATCTTGACGATAAATGAAACAGTCTACCTAAACCTATCCCTAAAAACAAACCACGGTATGTTTTGAGATTTTTTATTTGGCAAATAGCGATGAAATAAACGATACATATGGAAGCAAGTACGGTATGACTGGCGCATTCGCCATTATTGACAAAAATTTTATATAATGTGGAAATAAAAGACATGTATTTATTGAATTTACTATTATATTCTATAACAACTTACAATATTTTATTATTACACTGACACCCTCGCCATTATTTTAACAATCGTTTGCTTGAATACCGGAACATTATTTTCCATTTAATAATATTAATAATTTTTGGTAATTACTTTTTGTAACGTCAAGATATTTTACTCTTTAAAAGGCTAGAGATATCTCGTATAAATTTTCTGCTTTCGAATATTCAAAAGCAGTACTGAAAACCATTACTATGTTTCAAAACTATTTAGGAAGATAAATAACAATAATAAGGAAGATACACTGAGGAACATTTCTATTAATTACAGGTCCATTCGAAAAATCGACCAACTCTAAATATCTTATTTAAATAAGTCCAAATTATTCACATTACTACCACAGTAAAATTAATTTAGTAAACACAAATAAAGTTTGGCTAAAATTTTGATTAATGATATAAATCGACGTTATCTTGCAACTAATCCATGAACAATTTAAAAATAAATAGATTTCATACTCGAATTTTTAAAGTAATTTACAATATATTTGTAAATTATGTACTGGTACATTGAGAATGTAGCAGTAACTATTACGTTGTCTTTATTTTCAGTTTAACGATATTAATAATTTCTGGTATTTCCATTTTGTAATGTCAAGACCTTTTATTTTTTAAATAGGCTCTATTTAACGTATAACCAAGAAAATATATTTATTTTTATTCAATATATATGGTATAAAATAACAATAGAAATACGTATTTCTCGGAGAACAATCTGTAATAGAACTGAAAAAACATAAGTTTGAATATACTGTATTAAAGTTCTTTACACTTTAAGGCACCTTATAACAGATACCTTCGCCATAACTTATAACATTTGAATGATAATCTAAAAAGCTATAAATGAAAGCCATAATTTAGAATAACTGAAGACAAATACGCATTTTTGTTGACAAATGTGCTAATTTGCATTAAAATTATTCTTTTGCAAAATCTTGCATGATACATTTACGTAATACATTTGGGTTTAATATCATCCAACTTGTTCTATGTGCTTGGTAAAGTGTTTCTACTAAAATAAAATAGTACAAGTATCATGATAGCTAACAAGATTTATTTTACTTTTACATAACCCAAATGGCAAAGAGAATAAGGTTAAGTAAATAATGACTTTATACATGGCAATTTGAAGTTAGAAAATGTTGCCTTTACATAACATTTTTATTGCAAGACTTCTGTGTATATACCTATATATATATCTATACATTCAAGTACGCTATGACTGGCGCCTTCGCCATTATTGAGAAATTCTTAATGTGATGTAGAAAAGCAACTATATGCAGAAATACAAGATATGTATTTATTCAATTTACTAACAAGACAAAATTATAATTTTTCGAAGTCGGTTTCTTTAGAAATTTTGGCCTGAAGAAAAAAGATTGCCTACATGCTTTGTCAACTCTACCGTTTGAAGATTTACTAATTTTTTTTTTGCCGATTTACTAATTTTGGAATTTGCTTCATCCTATTAGGAGATGGCTGATATCGGAGCGATTCTCACGGTAACTGTGCCGTCGAGAAAAAAAATATTGCTAAATATAAATTTAATTTTTTGACCTTGTGCTTCATAAGATTTTTCCGTTACTGAACAAAATTTAGTATCTAAACATTTTTCAGAGAAATTTCCTAGTTCTGAATATTCAAAGGCACTATTGAAAACCATTACTATGTTTCAAAAATATTTAGGAAGATAAATAACAGTAATAAGGAAGGTACACTGAAGAACATTTATATTAAATATAAGTCAATCCGAAAAATCGATCAACTCTAAAAAATATATTTTTTAAATACGTCCGAATAAGTCACATTACTACCATAGCAAAATTAATTTAGTAAATACAAATAAAGTTTGGCTAACATTTTGTATATTGATATAAATCGATGTTATCTTGCAACTAATCCGTGAGCAATTTAAAAATAAATAGATTTCAAGCTTGAATTTTGAAAGTAGTTTACAGTATTAATAGATATTTCTCCCGATCTATCTATTAATAAAAATTTAATAAAGGTCATAGTTTTTATTTCTTTATCGTGCACATATACTGGTACATTGAGAATGTACCAGTAATTATTACGTTGTCTTTATTTTCAATTTAACGATATTAATAATTTTTGGTATTTACATTTTGTAATGTCAAAACCTTTTATTTTTTTAAATAGGTTCTATTTAACATATAACCAAGAAAATATATTTATTTTTATTCAATATTGGTATAAAATAACAATAGAAATACGTATTTCTCGGAGAACAATCCGTAATAGGACCGAAAAAACATAAGTTTTGATATACAGTATTAAAATTATTTATACTTTAAGGCACCTTATAACTGACACCTTCACCATAATTTATAATATTTGAATGATAATCTAAAAAGCCATAAATGAAAGCCATAATTTAGAATAACTCAAGACAAACACGCATCTTTGTTGGCAAGTGTGCTAATTTGCAAGATAACGTCGATTTATATCAATAATCAAAATATTAGCCAAACTTCATTTGTGTTTACTAAATTAATTTTACTATGGTAGTAATGTGAATTATTTGGACTTATTTAAATAAGATATTTAGAGTTGGTTGATCTTTCTATTGGACTCGTAATTAATAGAAATGTTCCTCAGTGTATCTTCCTTATTACTGTTATTTATCTTACTAAATAGTTTTGAAACACAGTAATGGTTTTCAGTGCTGCTTTTGAATATTCAAAAGCAGAAAATTTATACGAGATATCTCTAGCCCTTTTAAAAAGTAAAATATTTTGACGTTACAAAAAGTAATTACCAAAAATTATTAATATTATTAAATGGAAAATAATGTTCCGGTATTTAAGCAAACGATTGTTAATAGAATGGCGAGGGTGTCAGTGTAATAATAAAATGTTGTAAGTTGTTATAGAATATAATAATAAATTCAATAAATACATGTCTTGTATTTCCACATTGTATAAAAATTTGTCAATAATGGCGAAGGCATCAGTCATACCGTACTTGATTGCATAGATATATGTATAGTTTATTTCATCGCTATTTGCCAAATAAAAAATCTCAAAACATACCGTGGCTTGCTTTTAAAGATAGTTTTAGGTAGACTGTTCCATTTATCGTCAAGATAAGACAGATTTTATTTGACATATAGCGATGAAATGAATAGTGTATAGGTATATACACAGAAGTCTTGCAACAAAAACGTTAAGTAAAGGAAACTCTTTCAACCTCAAATCATCGTAAGTAGGTAACCATGGAAGGCTGTTATTTACAAAACATTCTCTTCGCTGTTTGGTTTACTGTCCAAGAGTAAAATCTTATCAGCTGTCATGTTATTTGCTGTATTATTTTGTTTTAGTGGAAATACTACCAAGCACATTTATGTTGAATGATTTTAAACCCAAATTTATAACATATTTAAAAAAAAATAGTTTTAATGCAAAGGACATTTACCAATAAGAAAACTAAAATACATTTGTTGTAAGCTAGGAGAAATATCTATTAATATAAAAAGTTACCTTCTAAGTGTAGAATAAAATCTACTTATTTTTCAGTTTTTTCAGATTAGTGATCTGATAAACGTCGATTTATCGCAATAAACAAAATGTTAGCAAAACTGTTTTTACGTTTATTAAATCACTTTTACTGTGGTAGTAATGCTATTTGGACTTTTTATTTAATATTTCGGATATAAATAAAACATATTTTTTAAAGTTAGTCGATTTCTCGATCCTATTATCTATTATCTATTATTTGAAACTAATACTTTTCAGTATGTACTGCTTTTGAATACTCAAAAGCAGGAAATATATCTTCGGAATACTAAATTTTGTTCTCTCTTATAAAGCACAAAGTTCAAAAAATTAAATTTATATTTGGCGATATTTTTTCTCGACGGGACAATTACCACGCGAATCTCTCCGATTCCAGCCGTCCTCCTACAAATAGAAGATTACAATGTTAGCGGGCGGCCGTAAAAGTTATAAGTTTGTTTCGGTAATGCGAACATCATTGTTTTAAAAGATAAAGTGAGTCGGCAAACGGTGGAGTTGAAAAAGCGCGCAGCCAAACTTTTTCGGTCCCTCAATCTAAAGTTTGACTTCGAAATGAAGTGTTCTGCAATGCCGGAACGATGACGGCCGATTCGCCGTAAGTTAGATAAAGATGGCGGTTTTATTGCGCGAACTGAACCGGGATGGATGTCGGGAGTAAGCTATTTCGCTGATTACCTTTCCTTTTTAGATGAGCGAGAACAGTACATTATCGTAGTTGAAGTACGAGCAAGCGCTTGAACTTTTGTAAGTTTCATAAATTTCGTCACTTTAACGATATATTTAAAAGTTAGTGAGAAATGATTAAGTATTTAATTTCGGCGCTGTATAAACGTGACCTTTTCCGCAATAAATATTTTTAACAGGATGATATAGGTAAATGAACGTTCATGATACTATACAAGGTGAGTCTTTGAATTATGCAATGACGGACGATGAAAAGCGTTTTCAGATAGTGAAGAAGCTTTAGTATATTTATTTTAATAATAAGAAATGGTAATTATACAGAAGTGATAAAGTCTTGAAAATGCTTACCAAATTCCTACCTCCCTATTTTCGAGGGTGCTGAACACGAATCTGGTTTCAGTTTCATCCGCTCGGGTACAGTTTTCGAGAAAATAGATTTTCCACTTTTTTGCAATACATGCCTCTTTCCTTATCAAATAATTTTCACTTCACACTACGTAGGTAGCTGATATTAATACCAGTAGATGCTACAACAGTTCCTTTATACATACCATATATTAAACCTATTATTCATTACGATTTTCTTTATTTCCTTCAAATGTTTACAATTCCGATACAATTGTTCTCCATTGTAATATTATTAATCATGCGCCCTCTATATGAAACAACATGTACTGATTAATATACGGGGAGCTTCAAAAGATAATTATGAATATTAACAGCTAAATACGCTGTTATTTTCAAGGAACCTAACCTAGCCTGACCTAACTGTCTACTTATTACGGTTAGGTTAGGTTAGGTTCCTTCAAAATAACAGCGTATTTAATTCAGTTAATATTCATAGTTAACTTTTGGAGCGCCCCGTGTACTAATCAGTACATGTGGTTTCATATGGAAGGCGCACGATTAACAATATTACAATGGACGACAATTGTATCGGAATTGTAAACATTTGAAGGAAATTAAGAGAATCGTAATGTATAATAGGTTTTATGACGGTTTAATATATGATATGCATAAAGGAAGTGTTGTAGCATCTACTTGTATTAATATGAGCTACTACGTAGTTTAAAGTGAAAATTATTTGATAAGGAATGTGGCATGTATTGCAGAAAAGTGGAAAATCCATTTTCTCGAAAACTGTGTCCGAGCGGATGAAACTGAAACCAGATTCGTGTTCAGCACCCTCGAAAATAAGGGGGTAGGAAAAATTTGGTAAGCACTTTCAAGACTTTATCACTTCTATATAATTACCTAAGAAATATATAATAGTATATACAATCCTGGTCAGAAGGAAGATTGGACGGTAGAAGACGAACTATTGCACCAGTGCTCACCAGAGTTACATAGAGTTACTAAACTGCATTTTGCAAAAAAATACGTAAGTTGAAGAAGACGAAAGAAGTCTTAATTCAGCAGATAGACGCTAACGAGGTTTTCTGCGTGAAATATCTCTCCGAGGATCCCATTTTTTGGTGGATTAATTATGTTCTGGGGAGGAATTTATTTCGATGGTCGCACGGATTCGGCTCCAATACGGGAGAGATTCATGAATGCTCATTTCTACGTAGAAAATATAGTAGAAGAACATGTGATACCATATGTTCCGTTTGTTGGGGACAATTTAATGTTTATGCGGGCTGTAACAATATGGATTCCACAACTCTTATACATACTTATTTTCTAAATTATGTTCAAATTTATCAATAGAACGGATGTACATATCTTTTAGTCTATTTTAGCAAAAGTGATATACTTAACCCAAACCACCCACAGAGAGAAGGGGCGAAAGAAGATGGCAGGGTTCTGTAATTTAGTCGTTATTTTCTTTACAAAAACATGTCGCACAAGCGACGCATTTAAAACCGGAGGTCAGTGTTTGTAGAATTCCACTTATAAGGGTTGATGGAGACCATATGGGCAAACTAGCCTGTATATTGGTTTGCGGACGCCGGAGCCAGGGCCGAACTAAGGGCCAAGAGCCCGGGAACGAATTAATTGACACAAAGGAATGGCTTAATTAGGTAGTTTTGTAATTGTAAATAATGTTTCGGAAAACAACGAAGTTCGGACTTGTCTTATCAGACTGTGGGTTTGTGGGGTTTCACTGGTCAGATTGATGGAATTGATAGGACAGGTAGCTGCTATATATACATATATATGTAATTGCGGACGGCCCCTTACGTGCGAACTTCACGGGGAATATACTAAGATCTAAGTACACGTGGATGTACACGAAATAAATAATTATATTCAGTATCAGATCAGTTCCAACTAAGTAACTTTTAATTGTCGACAATAAAATATAACATTATAATCAATACAAATTGAATTATATAAGAAATACTAGTTGTAAGCAATCGATGGTCAGAGTCTATCAGTAGCCACGACTAGAAACGGGAAAGTCACCGACGGGCAGGGGTAAGCTCAACTCTGGTTGGCCAGAGGGAATATGTAACAACACCAAGGCGCTTACGTTCTACCCGTAAGGGACATTTTTGGTAACAAAAATAGGTAATTTACGCCCACTACAAAAAAGTACCGACATTATAAATTTCCGAACAGCCAAATTAAAAGAAAGTATTTTCTTCTGCTCGACCGCGATTAACTACTGATTACGACTCAGCGTTACTCTGATTAATTTTCCCAACCTAGAAAATCGTTTATTATTTATTTCTTCCTTGTGTAAACTAAAAATTAATAAGCTTGTTAAATTTACTTTTAATTAGGAATAGTCTAACACTGTATTTGAATAGAGGATGGGAAAATTAATCAGGAACTGTTAGAACTAATGACCGTTCGTTTGCGGGAGTTCGCGGTTGTAATTAGTGAGTCTAATATATTCCTCCGTTGCTGTGATATCGGCGTTTTATTTACTGCCAACCACCAAGACCATACCACCTCAATGAGACTAGAGAGGCCGGAGAAGGTAAGTCATGTTTATACATTTCACTATTAGATTTATGCTCGAACCCACCTTAACCACCACCAAACCAATCAGCGCCCTTTCGATCTATGGCTACCTCTCGCCAATCTGATTAAGTACCTGTAGGCTTCGTGAAGGTCGCCGTCAGGAAGACTCTTTACGATACTTCCCCCTGGTACAGGGCTAACGCTAGGTCCCACGTTAGTAGAGAAGTACTGGACTAACTTGTATTTGTGAATATTCCAACTATGAACTGGTCACGACGAAGCATAGATATAAATCACATAAGGCATCTATGGGATGCACTAAAGCGATCAATTAAGCGCCATATACCTGTCGCTATGACTCTTAGAAAACTCGAACAAGTCGTTTTTGTCGTATGGGAGAATATCCCTCGGGAAACCATTCATCTCTTGATCAATAGCATGTCCAGTTGAATGAAAGCAGTGACAGGAGCTAGAGAAGAAACTATACGCTACTGAATTCAAATTCTTACGATTCAATTTCACCTCAAATTTGTTTTCTAAGGTTTTTCGTTAACACCGTTTTTATTGCATTTCACATTATTGTTCCTTTCTATCTTTTGTATTCATGTTTTCTCACGATGATACCATTTTAATTTGTTAAATATTAGTTGAAGTAATTTAATCATAATATCGCGTGATTGCGGTACTATAATTTAAATCTTCGAAAAAATAAAAATAATAATGTGAAATTTCACTTATGCGTTAATTTTGTCCACGAGTTTATGATAAGGAATAATTTAAAAACATACTAATTCAATATCATAAAAAAGAAAAAAATGTATAAGAAATAAAAATTGATATATCGCACTCCGGGAAGAACTACTACACAACTCAAGAATGCAGTATTTGAGAAATAAGAAATAAAAGAAAACTGTAAAACTGATACTGAAATAGTATAGCTTTTTTAAATCTGAGGTAAGTATTTTTTTGGCACTAAATTATATTTTTATATATTCTATAGTATATTATCAATTTGTAAATGTGTCCTTGTTGAATTTCTGGTGTTACCAGGTAAAAACAGATAAGGTCTCCGAATTATGTCACTTTCCTTACTTCCCTGAAATCAATTTTTTTTTTGTGACCCCTCAAGTAATACTTATGTCACACTTCAAACTCATGTAAGTAAACACATGTTTTTACTTATGACTTTCGATGTCACTTAAGGTTATTACTTAATTGGAATCACGGAGAAGGCGCATAATATACTGTATATATTCACAGGATTACAAATGGATATTAAGGAATCAGGATTATAAAAGTGGATCATATTTTGTTTTAAAAATATTAACGAAATATGAAGGGTAGTTACCTACATTATAACACAAATATACAAGTATACAACAAAATATCTAAAAACTTCGAATTTTGTCCGAGCAATTTTTATTATAGTGGCGTCCGTGACTGAAATGCTAGAACCGCGGCACGTCACTGGCAAGATCACGCCACGAGAGACTTGTGTGTCTCACATTGGGGTATTCTGTGTGCGTTAGCCATAACGCGGCTTACTCGAATAAAAATACGTTTCTTGTAGTTTGGGCGTTATTTTTAAAAAAGATGGCGTTAATTGTCATACCTACCTTATGTAAGTACAACAGTATGCCCTCACATCATTGTTGTAATTTAACATTAGTGGATAAATAAAGGTTACCAACAGACATCTTTCAGAATCAGAATAATACTGGGAACGGGTTAAGGCCTTTTATACAGCAACAAAGGAGATCCTAGTTTTCCACAAATACCAAAAAATTATCACAAACATTAGCAGTCTACACAGCTTTCGGTGTTTGTGGATAACTTGATATTTAAAACCAAAATATAATCATTTGATAGCTGATCTCATGGTACATATTCTGCTGAATAATTTTCTTTTGCAAATATCCAAATAGTATTTTATAGGATTTAGAAAATTTGATACATGCAAGCTTTAGAAGCAGAAAAGGCTACTTTCTTAAGGCTAACTTCATAGTTTATTACCAGACAAAAATTTTGTTATTATCCTGTGGACTTTGAACAGTTAATTTTTATTGGGAGAAAATGAGTGAAGTTTTTTTAATGAATATAAAGATGTAATAAACAAAAAAAAACCAGTTGAATTAAGGGCAATTATGTACTTTAGAGTAAAACTCTAAAATGCTCACGAAATTTTGGCTACCCTTCATTTTCAAGAACGCTCAAAACGAAACTATCTTCAGTTTTGGCGATTGGACATAGTTTTCGAGAAAATGAATTCTCAATTTTTTCTCCACCACTTTCTTCTCAAGTAACTTTCACTTTACATTAACTAGATACTTAATATTGATATAAGTGGATGCTACAACACGTCCTTTATACATATTATATATTAAAATCGTCATAAAACTTATTATTCATTACTTTTTCCTAATTTATTTGGAAAGTTTACAATTTTCATGAAACCGTTCATTTACTATCCTAGCGCCCTCTATAACCCGAAACGCTTAAATAGCAAATGGATGGTTGCATTAAAATTGTAAACATTGCAAGTACATTAAAAAATTGTAATAATAAGTTTTATGACGGTTTTAATGTATGATATGTGTATAAAACAAGTGTTGTAGCATCTACTTATATTAATGTTGGGTATCCATGTAATGAAAAACGATACCAACAGCACATAGAACTACACATAGAATCAATGTTGTAGCAGACTCAAGATGAAAACCAAACAACTACGGAAATGTGGAACAGATGCAAAGAAGTCCTAAAAACGGCAGCAGAAGTGGTGGGAACAACAACAAAAAAACAGATAGTTGACTGGTTCGACGGAGAATGCTGCGAAGCTACCGCCAAAAAGAACGAAGCATACAAAACCATGCTACAAAGTAGGACAAGGGCGGCAGTAGACAAATACAAGAATCTTAGAAGGAAAGAGAAACGCGTACATAAGCGAAAGGGACAGGAGACAGAAAACCAACTATTAGATCAGCTTGAAAGCTCCCGAAAACGGAATGACACCAGAAGATTCTATCAGGAACTAAACGCACCAAGAAAAGTTTTCAAGCCAAGAACTTATATCTGTAGAGACAAAGAAGGAAACCTAATAAACCATAAAAAAGATATCCTATCCAGATGGACAGAGCATTTTCAAGAGATGCTAGCAGGTGAACCAACTGAACTCTTAGAGTTCGAGTTCCTGAACCAAGAACAAGTAGAATGGATGAAGTGGCAGCGGCCATAAAAAAGCTGAATAATAGCAAGTCCCCTGGCAGTGATAACATCCCAACAGAACTCTTCAAACACGGTGGTAAAAAACTAGTTGAGTACATGTATAACATCATCTGTAAAATCTGGGAAGGGGAACACGTACCAGCAGAATGGAGGTTAGGACTCATATGCCCACTGCATAAAAAAGGAAATCAGTTAGATTGCCAAAACTATAGGGGAATAACTCTCCTCAATACGTCATACAAGATTCTGTCTAACATCCTAAATGAAAAACTGAAACCATTCACCGAAGTCCACATCGGGGAATATCAGTCAGGGTTCAGACCAGGCCGTTCAACCACAAACCAAATATTCACTCTGTGACAAATCCTAGAGAAGTCTAGAGAATCTAACATTGATATGCACCACCTTTTCATCGATTTTAAAGCAGCGTATGATGACATCATTAGGCCGAAACTCTACGAAGTCATGAACGACCTCGGAATACCAAAGAAGCTAATATGTCTGACTAAAGTGACCATGGTTGACACCACGTCCGCAATTAAAATTCAGAGCGACATATCGGAAGCATTCGAAATATACAAAGGGCTGAGACAGGGAGATGCACTGGCGTGTCAGCTATTTAATATAGCCCTGGAGAAAATCATTAGAGACGCCAATCTTGAGACTAGGGGAACAATATTCACTAAGTCAGTTCAGACCTTGGCATATGCAGACGATGTCAACATAACAAGAACGGTAAGAAAGTCTGCAGAAACTTTCTTAGACCTAGCAACGGCAGCAGGGGGCCATGGGACTACATGCAAACGACGAAAAGACAAAATACATGTCGACTACTTTGCAGACAAGAGCTGGTAACGTAGGACAAAACTTAGTAACTGGTAATCACGACTTTGAAGCACTCAGGGAATTCACCTATCTAGATACTCAAGTTGATCCAAACAATAACATCTCGGGAGAAATTAAACGGCGCATAGTAACGGCAAACAGGTGTTACTATGGCTTTTCCAGGCATTTCTCCAATAAGCGACTGTCGCAAACAACAGAGCTGAGAATATACAAGACCCCAGTAATCCCTGTACTGCTATATGGATCAGAAGCGTGGACCATCACAACGGCTGACGAAATTTCCCTGCTTTATTTCGAGCGGAAAATACTGCAAAAAATTTTCGGGGCCATATGCGAAAATGGGTCATGGAGGCGCAGGTATAATTTCGAGGTATATAACCTGTATAAAAACAAAGCGAAGGGAAGAGATATTGTCACAGCGGCCAAACTAAACAGACTGCGCTGGGCAGGACATGTGGCCCGAGCCAGTGAAGCGAACCCCATTAAAAAAGTGCTTAGCATAGAACCTGTAGGAAGCAGGAAGAGAGGTAGGCCAAAGCTTAAATGGGCCGATGGTGTAACACAGGATGCCAGAAGTATCGGTGCCCCCAACTGGAGAGCAGGAGCACAAAATCGTCAGGAATGGCGGAGGACGCTTGAGAAGGTCGAGGCTCTTGTAGGGCTGTAGCACCAATGATGATGATGATGATCCATGTAATGTAAAATGAAAATTATTTGATAAACGTCATGTATGGAAAATTGAAAATTAGTTTTCTCAAAAACTGTGTCCGGTTTTTAAAAACTGAAGCCAGATTCATTTTCAGCATCCCGAAAACAGGGGGGTAGCCCGAATTTGGCGAGGATTTGAGTTTTATTTATAAAGTAATTAATTACTGAATTAAGTTTTTTCCAAAGTCTGTATAGATAAATAAGGATATCAAAATAGGTAGATGTAAGTTATGTATACATGACCTACATATGTAGATTATGTTGTAAGATTTTTACAAAGAAGCATATCTAATGACAGGAAATAGAGAAATAATGACGGCCAAGTGGAGACTCAGTTTAACCGTCTCATGTGACATGGCCACCACTGAACGAAACGGGGTAAATTATCACAATAAATTTTAATGTAAACAATTGATGTAAACTGGCAATCAAGTAAATAATTACTGTTACAAAATCATCTTGAAATTTGATAATGAATATGTCACTTCTACTTTGCCCATGTAATTAAATATTGACATTAGTTCATTTATATTTTAGTAATATCTCTCCACCATAAAATAAATAATAATAATTTCAGCAATGTTATAAATTTGTCCATTACTTTTCATAAATAAATATAAAGTACTTTTAATATTTTTTTATTACTTTAAATCTGTATAGTTTAACATAAGCAAAATGTTTTAAGAAATTAAATTATCCATTGCATGTCGATGCCTTGCTCTTTTAAAATGTCTATTGAAGGTACTCTTTGTGTTCGTCTCGTACGAACACAGATCACATTTCAACACTGTAGGATTTTCGTGGCTCGCTTTGTGTTTTCTCAGATAAGCCTGACGTGTGGCTTCATAGGGACATATATCGCACTTAAATTTGACTTTGTCTTTGCGATACCTATGCGTCACCAAATGGATGGTCAGATGCCTCTTTTGGTCTGTTTTGAAGTCACACTTGAGGCAACTGTATACAGGGACTTCACGTAAATGCAGTTGCATGTGCCTCTGGAGAGAATTTTTATGTTTGGCCTGAAAATGAGGTGAATGCTAACTAAGATATGTTCTCATGGAGAAAATTAAAGGAACATTTTTAGCATTAAGAACCTTTTAACAATATGTATATAAGTATATGTAAGATAAATTTAATCATAAAACTATTTTCCTGTGAGATAGACTAAGATTGCATAAGTTTCATTATCAGTAGAAATGTAAAAACACTAAAAAAATATGAATAATGAATTTTTTAATAGACAAACAATAAACTTTCTATTGATACAAAATTAAAAAAAAAAATTCTAATGTCAGTCTTGGTGTTTATTATTTTAACAAGCAACTACACTATCTCATACACTGTCAAAAAAATTTGACATACTATAAATCTGTGTCTTAGTGGTAAAGAATCGTATCTCCAATTCTGTGTTAAATAGAGATAATACTTTTCCGGGTTCCCATGAACACTAAAAGATTACACGTATTCGCCAACCAAGTTGACATCATCGAGGGATGATTAAAACTCAGTTTTAATCAACTCCCGTGTAATTAGCTCCCGTCTGAATGATAAAAACTCAGTTTTAATCATTCAAAGAGGTGCTAATTTCATAATTGGATTACAATTTTGAAATTACCTTCTCTTTGAAATCAGTTACATATGATTATTTCTAAGATATCACAGTTATCGCAATAGCGCAGGGTCGAATAGCTTTTAACAAAAAGAAAGCACTTTTATGCTCAGGGGTAATAAACTTAGAAACAAGGAAGAGATTTTTGAAAACGTATGTCTGGTGCACGGCATTATACGGTTGCGAAACCTGGACGGTAGGGGAAGCAAGTAGGAAGAAATTAAAAGCTTTTGAGATGTGGTGTTACCGAAGAATAATGAAAATACCGTGGACTGATAGGGTTAGAAACGAAGAAGTATTAAAGAATGTCGGCGAGAAAAGAAGTATGTGGAAAAACATAAAGAAGAGAAGAGATAGAATGGTAGGCCACTTGCTGAGACATGGGGGAATAGTCCGCGATATTTTGGAGGCAGAAATAGGAGTGAAGAAAGGCAGAGGTAGGCCTAGATTAGACTACTGCTCGCAAATAGTAAGGGATGTAGGATGTAGGACAATTAGCGAAATGCGTAGGTTAGCGCAAGATAGGAGAAGCTGGAGGTTAGCGTCCAACCAGTCTTAGGACTGATGACCTCATGATCACAGTTATATAGAGGCAGACCAATACAGTCTCATTAAGAAACTGTGAAGAAGAATATGGATATAAATGACTTTAAAAACTCATATACTATATACAGATTCAAATATCCCATTCGTGAACCAAAAAAAATCAATACAAAGAGAATCCTTATTCTATCCTCATTAGAGCTTGAAGTTAACAGCGCAATGAAATATCCACATTTTTGAATTTATTTGGGTGGATACCCAATTTTTATAGGGATATGAGAATATCCCTATAAAAATCAGGAAGTGGAAGGATCTAATACTGAATGAAATTTCAGAATGAACTACTTTTTATTTCAGAATCTTTCGAAAATTGATTTGGAGTTATGATTCATATTTTATTCTTTATCAGTTAAAGTGTGTCTTAATTTCAGACAGGTAAAAGATAGAAGTTTTGATATTTGTTATATTTAAAACATTCCTATTTAAATTAACTATGTATTGCTTTCTCTAAAATCTATCATACAGAAATACAATTATTTACCTTTAAGATACAGAAATACAAAGTAAATAAAAATAGTATTAGTTTTACCAACCCCATGATAAAATTGATTATAATAAAATTGTTTCATTCTTTTTTTAAACAGGTAAACCATTTTTTTTATTCGTAATATTAGCTTTGTTTTTTAAAATTATTGTCTATAGCGAGCAATTTTGGTCAGAGTTCCAATAGCGCCGACCGAGTTCATCGCCCTGGCTGCTTGCGCCGGTTGATCGCTAGCCTTCAGTTGCCACCGAGCCTTTCTCAATATCCGTCGTCGATATAGTGTGAACGCTTACTGATTAATTGATAATTATTGTTTTATGGTTGTATTTGCGTGTTGTCCATTGGTGCATAATTATGTGTAATTAATATTTAGGTCGAACATACATAGAACTCATAAACGACCATTTGATGACACCATAAAAAGTTTCATAGAATTTATGAATTTAACATATGACAGTGCAAAAATGTGCACATTTTTAGATGTGCACATGACACATCTAAAAAAACTGGCATAGAACAAAATATCCAATTTCATGTATTAGAAATGATGCATTTCGTTCATTTTGAAATAAATACATCACCAACCGATAATTACTAAGAACAGGAAACCACGACCTAGGAAATTCATTTCGGGATGAGACTCGGCACATAATTATTAGTATACCTTTAAGGTGTTCAACTGTCAATACATGAACGCGCACTAGCCAGCCAATTCTCAGAAAAAACCATTAAAAAACTGAAGAAAAATCGAATGAGAGAGATATCTCAAGTAGCTTGGCAACCGAAGCAAGGGAGTACTTGCTTACCGTCCGGACAGTCGAGTTTCGAAACTCGTTCAGGTATGTCTTTTTTTAATTTTTAAATACTTAAGTTTACAGTCTACAAATATTATTTATTTATAATCTTTTATATTTTAATTACAGTAAAATTTAAATGTTTTAACTACTGTATAATTATGGGTATAATAATAGTTATAAATAATGCATATAATCATTAGATTTAAAATTTTTTTTTGTTAAATTTTACAATTAACCTTACATTTTTAATTTTAAACAAGAACCTGAATGATAAGTGTCATAAAAACATTGTAAAAAAAATATTTTGGCACCTTATTGAAACGTTCCCTACCCCACTCTCTCGGTCGTCGTATTTTATAGTTGAATGAAAATCCCCCCTATAAAATCCTGGTCACTACGGAACCAGGGATACACCCCATACCCACACTATTACTTTATGGAACCACAAACTAAATACGTCCTCTAGCGAGAACGTTCCCCCCTCAGAGGTTATATTGATATCACACCTGCAGAATATGATACCAACGAACCCCTGCTACCCCTGGTTGGGCCCCCCCCCCCCCCCCCCAGAGAGTGGATGTACGAGTTCGAAGATTTGGCCTGATCGTTTAATTTTGTCTAGTGGTAGGAACCTTGCTACATTGTGTTTTTAATTCTTACTCCTCAGATTCTTTATATAAAGTTTGATATTACTTGTTTCAATTTACTTATTTATGATCTGCTCTGGTTAATTTAATCGAAGACTCCAATCAATTTAATTTAGGATTTTACTTATTTGAATTTAGGTCTGATTTACTCTATTTGCTTTAAGATTAGAAGGATGCAATGAAAAGGAAACTCAGAATCCACTTTAATTTACATTTTTTATCCAAACTTGGATATATGGAAATAATGTTCTTGATAAACAACAGAACTCTGTTCTTTGTAACAGAAACCTCCGTTTAATTGAAACAATGGCTGGCGTATGCAGAACCCTGCGATCCGCCGAGAGGGACTCCTCTCGTCAAACACTCTGTGAGATTCCCCACTGGAGAGACATTAACAAATCTAAGCCCAGCCACGAATTCACAGTTAGCAAATGGCTTGTTGCCATAGGTTGTGTACCAAATCACCTTAGTAAAGGTATAATTTGAGCAATGGCGGGCATACGCAGAACTCTGCAATATACCGAGAGGGACTCCTCTCGCCAACGCTCTGTATAGGTGAGACACTGTCTCTGTAATAGCTTCGTGTCACGTACCCCCTCGCTTTGAGTTACCCAGGTAGAGACACTAGCCGGTGCGACGATTTAACCTTCTGGAGTGACAAAGTACGCACCCTAGAGCGCTATGCACTAATTATCATTATCAATTTAAACCACAGGTAAACACCACCGATGATACGAAAACCACCGAACGATGTTTACCTGTAGTAACTGCTAATATAATTTTAAAAGTTGCGGTCGACCCTAGACATGCCAATGCCCCCATATAGAGAAGCTAACAGATGTTCTACAATATGCAATAAATTTTGAACAGAGGATTGTTAGTCGGTCATGAACTTTCCTGACGGGATTATTTACATTGGCGCAAATTAGGTCAATACAGGGACCTAGGTCCCACAAGAAAAACATAACAGTAAATCAAAGATAAGTGAAAATATAACAGTGAATGGATAACAAGCGAGTGAATTATTATTTTGGCAGCAATTATATAGAAAGTATTGAATTCTAAGTGAGTACCACAGTGAAATAACGACGTAGATATAGAGTCATTAATTAAGTAACTCCCCCCCCCCCCTTTCCGAAAATGCGTGTTCGCGATAATTTGACTATTACTGGAAATACGAATGATTAAATACCCTCACCTAGCAAGGAGCCGATATTCACGGCGTCGGAGACTTCTCCCCCAGGTTCGCAACCCCCGCTCCCTGTGACGCCCATGACGGAGGGCCCCAGACGACTCGGTGGACGACGGAATGACCGCCCAGAGCCTACGAAAAGCCGGCCCCGTACTTCCCTAGTGTACTGCGTAGTTCGAACGGCGGGACCCTTCCGAGGCGGTGAGGTAGTGGATACGGAATATGAATTTCGGATCGGCGGTCTTCTATGCTCCGGCACTTCAGCTACTGGCATCTTCGGATCTTCCCGGCTCCCAGTCTTCGGTTCTTCTGGTCTTCTTCGGCGTCCTCTTCCCGGTTTACTTCCAGTATCCTCTTCCCGGATGACCCCCAGCGGCCTCTTCTTGGGTTGAACGTTTCAGAATCTTCCCGGCTCCCAGGCATCGGCTCTTCTGGTCTTCTTCGGTGTCCTCTTCCCGGATTACTTCCAGCTTCCTCTTCCCGGATTACTTCCAGCAGCATCTTCTTGAGTTGGTTTTAAAAATTGTCCTCTTACGTCGATTCCCTCCGTATTTAAGCAAAATCTCGGCGTCATGTGAGCGAGAACGCATATTCGCGAAAACCCCAGTATGAGGAAAACAGCTAGCACGCGCCGTACTAGTGTATGCGATTTCTCTAAGTCGACATTGTCTTTAGTTTCGTAAACATATGGTCTCATCTTCTGGACTCCGTTCCCATATGATACCTTAACGCGTAAGGGCGATAGTCGTTTCTCGGCTACCTGCATCGCTTGCCTGAATATCCGGTAAGGGCTTGAAGTTTGTAGCCGAGATGCATTTTTACTCAAATATTCTGCTTGTTGATCTGAATATTTTGTATTGAATATTTTAAAACTCTACTTTCGCTATGAAAATTAATTTAAAACATGCCTAAATCCGTTTACTACATAATAAATGAAATGAAAAATAATTTCAGTAATATTTTATATGCCAAATTAATTTAATAATGTTATGAAAAATTGGAAAATACCTCGTGATCTTATAGCCCGGGTACAGGACATTTCATTACATTTTAATAACAAGTCATTAGATTTTCTACTTATAACTACTATTATTATACCCATAATTATATACATTGTAGTTAAAAGATTTTAGGTATATTTACTGTAATTAAAATATAAAAAATAATAAATAAATAATATTTGTAAATACTAAATTTATTTAAAAATAATTAATTTAAAAAAAAAAAAGATATCTGAAGAAGTTTCGAAACCCGGCCATCCGGGCGATAAACAAGTACTCTCTTATTTCGGCTGCTACGCTACATGCCCAGAGTGAAAACTTCCCAGTGTATTAGTGGCATTTCAATTTTTTAAAGCTTTTTTTTTTTAGAATTGGCTGGCTAGTGCGCATTCGTGTATTGACAGTCAAACACCCTAAAGGTATACTAACTATGTGCCGAGTCTCGTCTGCAAAATGAATTTCCCAGGCCGTGCCCTGGGAAATTCAAAAAAACGTGATTACGGACAAAACGACCCATTACAAGGCATTTAAAAGCATCTTATTTGGTTCACATTCAAGAAATAGTGTAGTTTTACAATTTGATGGTAGAGAAACAATCGCCATCAAGGAAAGGCAGGCAAAATTTTAAAATGCTAATATTAAGGTAGATTTATAAACTATCCATAATAAGCACAAATAACTAGTGGAGGCAATAGAAAAATTACAAAATCTTTCATTATCATTAGGAGAGTCACTGTGAATAGTGGAAGCTGTATACACACAGTTATATGCTGCATTTTGCAAAAAAAAAAAAAAGTAAGAATTTTATAGTAAAGTTTAATAGTGTTTTAAAGAAATAGATTTTACCGCATTAAAACAAAGTTGTAGTGATTGCATGTCTACCAATTAGTTACAGAGTATCAAAGATAATTTTTATTATAAAAATATTACATCATTAGTTACTGAATGGCTATCCCCTTAAGAAATGTTGTATATAAAAAATGTTTTCGTTATGGCGAATAAATTTCAATGAAAGAACTGTGGTAATATAGGTGATGCTGCAGATCTTTCACCAATCTCATCTAGCTTGTATCAGTGTTGCTAAACAGAATAAGTGTTGCAATGTTTTATAACTTATTACTACTTACATTATTTTATGTTACATACATTCGCAGAACTATGGTACCCAGACAATTTTGCTCGCTCTAGATAACAAAGGTTGTGATATTAACTTGTAATTTTTTCATTACTAGTGCCAGAAAATATGCCGCAAAGAATTTTTTAGAGAATAGAAAAGAGAATAAAAAATTTTCTATAATTATAAAAAAGAATCTGTTCTTTAAACTGCACATGACCAAAAATGCTAAACACTGTTTATTACCTGAAAACTGCAGGAGTCACACTTATGCATTATTAATTCCTCTGGCTTCCTGTGGATGAGCATATGCTTATCAGTAAGATCAGTTCTTCTCTTGGTTTCATACGAGCAGAATTCACACTTATATACATCCTTCTTTTTTGGCTTCCTATGAGATTTTGCATGCTGCAGGAAACTCCTCTTATATGGTGCCGTAAATGAGCAGAACTGACAATTGTATTTTTGAGGGAGCTTGTGTTTTAGAACGTGATCCTTTAACCTGCTTTTATATATCGTTTTGTAGTGACAATTATCACACTTGTATACCGACATGGAATCCGTGTGGATCGCCAAGTGAGAATTCAGATCTCCCCTACGCTTTGCCTGATATGAACACTCGGTACACTTGTACATAGTCACTTCTTCTGGTTTCTTGTGTCTCAATATGTGTCTTAGGGTAAGATCGGTTTTTCTAAATGTCTGATAATCACAAAGGTCACATTTATAGACTTTTGTTGTGCTGAAATATAAATAGTTCTGGTTGAAAGGCAGGAAATAAAAGCTAATAATTCAATATCACACAAAAGCTAATAATTAACGGATACTTCTTACAATAGAAAACCCACATTAAAAAGTACAGTAAATCCATGTCAAATAAAAATGTTGTCCACATTATTAAACATAATTATCAAAAATAAAGATTTTTTTAAACATCTTTTAAACCAAAATAATAAAAATATCTCACCACTTTGTAAACTGTGATTCCTCATCGTTATCAGACTTTATTTCAATGTCTTCTTGCTGAATATATTCACTTTTAACATTGACACACTCAATCTCAATTTTATTAACAGAATTCGTTTCAAGAATGTCTGTGTTTTCCTTCTTAACACATACAAGTTCAGCATGATCTTGCTTAAAATTTTCATTCTCTTTTATATGAATAGTTTGTAAAACAGTTAAGAGGTTGACATTCCCATTATCTCCTAAAAACTAAAATCTATACGGATGAAACGTAATGTGATAAATTGGTATACCGTTTTTTGCAGAATATGTCGACAAAATTTTCTCAACATCCAGACATTTTAGAATAAAGTTGTACTGATTTTGTAACGATTCTAGGCATGTTTCACATACTGCAGTTTCCTCTGTGACACTCTAAAATGTTTCAGTTAAGTTGTGTAAATAGTTTTTTTTTTCTGCAGAACTTACTATTTCTGGTAGACACTTGTCCAATATCTCTTTTAGTAACACATTTTCTTCAACATTATTTAAGGGTCCTTTATCTATATAGCAAAACGTACAGTTTATCTTATAGTCTACATCACTCTTCTCTATTTTTACATTATAAAAATTTAAGGACTCTATCTTAAAATCATATGACTTCCGTAAGTTCGCTGTGCAACTTTTACATATTACAGGATATACTGTAGCAATTGGATTCTGAAAATACATATTTTCCTGTTAGCAAATACATTCAGAATACCGCTAAGTCAAAGAAAAGTATTAAAGTCACTACTGTTAACAAAAATCTTAGGAGTATAGTGTAATTATATATTGTACAGTATAATATAATGTAAAATTATATACTGTATCCTATATTTAACCTGAAAATCGTACCAATTGTGGTAACACAACCATTAACATTCTCGTGTTTACTTCATCGAGAAGATTAAAATCTCCACCCTCGATTAAATTCATACACAATCTACATACAGTCACTTTATCTTCTTTCATTTTGTTTTATATTTGTAATATGAATTATAAAACTATGAAACCATTAGATTTCTGAGAAAATTTAAAATACAAAATATCAAACTATTCCAAACAAGTTCTAACCTTATATTCTTTCTGCTATCTTTCTCTTTCCTCTTGTTCTTTCTATTAATGTAGTTTTAGAGATGGCTACCCAGGAACTGATCCATTGGATCTAAAGAATCGAATGTAGTCAATAACTTGAACAATTTTTATATACGATTAAAATAAGATGTATTTGTAAAATTGCGTAAATAAATCGTTACTTTATACAAAATCTGTATCGCACTGCTAATACATAAGACAAACTACAAACCGTGGGGGAACTACATATCTCAAAATGGGCTCTTTTTGAGTTGGATCACTGTTCTAACCCGGGGTACGATATGATTTATCCTGATATTATACCCATTATACACTGACAATTTATTAGTAATTATATTTTCGTTATGTCCTTTTACATGTTTGAAAAGGCATTCAGTGTTTAGAGTAAAAGCAACAAATACACTTAGTATACAAACATGGTTTTTAATAGTATAAAATATTAATATTCTAAATAAAATACAGGATTCTTTTTTTTTAATATATAATGATCTTGAGCCAGTTAATATTTGATTGATATTCATATATCTATAGATTGTTAGAAATATATTTTTGTTTGTTAGATATATACTTATTCAAAACATTGATTAAAGTATTTTAAATATAGGTATAACTAAAGCTTCTTAGATTATTCCGGCATTTTAGTAATTTCTTTATCGACTTCTAATTTTTATTTATTATTGCAGCATATATTTTGTATTTTATCAAAGAACAAGTATATATATTTTCCTAGGAGAATATTGGAAAAACCTTCGATGCAATAACAAAACAGGAGACATCAACAAGAAGAACAAGTTCTCCGGTTTACGTGAGTACTAAGAACTTATATTTTTGACGAAAATTCAGTAACTTGTTGAAGATTATTAATAGATATTTTGTAGAAGCAGAAGAATTCTGGGAAATGATTAGAAACTTCGATACACATAACACACCACACATTCATACACGACCAGAAACACATTTCGGTCTCTATAGAAACTGGTTTTTAAAACTCAAACATACTCATTTAAATACTAATATCATGGTACATATTCGTGTTAATAATCTTCCTCTGTAAATATTCTAAAAGTATTTTATGAGATTCAAGTATGGAATATACTTGAACCTCAACAAATCACTTTCGGTTTTGTATTTCAGATTAAACTGTGCTACTGGTTTAGTCAATAATGGATTTACGGATAAGATCAATTTGCACTAAAGGTTAGCTTAACTATACACAAGCAATATTTAGAAGCAGAAGAAGACGTTTTAACGCTTATTTCATAGTTTATCACTCGAAAACGGTTTGGTTCATGGTGGAACATAGGTGAGTCGGTAAAGCGGACTAAAACTGGTCGGCTTTGCGCATGACGTCACCCACGGCAAAAATCCGTTGACGGGTATACGTTCTACCGGCTATTTAATAACTTTTCATCGTTTGTACAAACGTTGTTTTGCTTTCTGAATTTTCTTAATTCTGTAAGTGAAAGTGATTGCTCGCAATACCTAGCTGTACCAATTTTATCGAATTTATACATTACTTTTCACGCTCATTGTATATTCATATGTATGTCATAAACAGATATTTATTGAATAGTGTTTTATTATTTTATTAATATATACTTTGACATGTATGTGAAATAATGTAAAATCATTATCATGAGATCATCAGTCCTAAGACTGGTTGGACGCTAACCTCCAGCTTCTCCTATCTTATGCTAACCTACGCATTTCGCTAATTGTGCTACAAACTACATCCCTTGCTATTTGCGAGCAGTAGTCTAATCTAGGCCTACCTCTGCCTTTCTTCGCTCCTATTTCTGCCTCCAAAATATCGCAGACTATTCCCCCCATGTCTCAGCAAGTGGCCTACCATTCTATCTCTTCTCTTCTTTATGTTTTTCCACATACGTCTTTTCTCGCCGACGTTCTCTAATACTTCTTCGTTTCTCACCCTATCAGTCCACGGTATTTTCATCATTCTTTGGTAACACCACATCTCAAAAGCTTCTAATTTCTTCCTACTTGCTTCCCCTACCGTCCAGGTTTCGCAGCCATATAGTGCCGTGCTCCATACATATGTTTTCAAAAATCTCTTCCTTGTTTCTAAGTTTATTACCCCCGAGCATAAAAGTGCTTTCTTTTTGTTAAAAGCTACTCGACCCTTCGCTATTCTTTGTTTTATGTCTTTATCGCTTCTTCCATCCCAATTTATTTTACTTCCTAAATAAGTGAAGTCTTTAACTTCCTCTAATCTTTCATTATTAATTTGTACTTTTGTTTTTGCTCTGCTCTCACGCCCTCTGCACATTAACACTTTAGTTTTGTTTTTATTCACCATTCACCCTCATTCCGTATTCTTCTGTCAACACTGCCTCCATTTCGTTCAACGCTGATTCCAATTCCTCTTTACTAGATGCTAATACTGCTATATCATCCGCGAATCTCAGCATTTTTAGTTTCTGTCCCTGTACTTTAATCCCGAAATCCACACTTTTACCACATTAATCGCCTCTTCAATGTACAGATTAAATTAGTGGCGATATCATACATCCTTGTCTTACTCCTGTCCTAATACCTACTTCCCTTCTTTCCCCTTCTACTTCTATAACAGCAGTTTGCTCTTTGTATAGATTGTGTACTACTCTCCTATCTCTATACTTCATTCCCGCGCTCTTTAGTATCTCGAACATTTTTTCCCATCTTACATTATCAAAAGCTTTTTCTAAATCTACAAATCCTATATAAGCGTTCTTTCCTTTTTCTATTGTTTTCTCTAACATTACTCTTAGCGCCAGAATAGCTTCGCGAGTTCCTCTATTTCGCCTAAACCCTATCTATAATAAGTATAAAATATTTCAATACGAATACTAATATTAAAAAACTTGGACGTAAATAAATATATATTTTTAATATAAAATAATGAAAACATAAAAAATAAAATGTACACGAGTGTAATAGTCGGAACCATACCCGCCAACGATCGAGTCGACGATCAATTATTTAGTGTTTCTGTCATTGAAAAATATTTAGCGTTTAATTAAAAAAACTTCGTAAGTATAATTTTGAACAATGTGCGGATTTTGCTATCAATAATGTAAAGAAATGGGGAAAAAACGTTTCCATGCCCAAATTGCAGACGATGCCAATGAATTTGCCATAAGGCGCCATATAGTTGTCCCGAAAATTGCCAAGAGTCTCTTGACAATGTGCGAGAGAGAGCACTAGAAAAGGACGCCCAAATGCGCACCGTCTCACCTCTGTAGTCCCACCACGGTTTGGTGATTGTTTTGTGGATTTTGAGCAATTTGTTGGGAAAAAATGAATGAGTGAAAATGTTTTTTCTAAGAGAAATGAAAAATGATCACCAAAATTCAATATCCTATGAACCATGATTCGAACTTAGTTTGATCACTACCAAAATATATTAAAGTAACAAATCATCACAATCTGCATAATACACTGTATGTAAAGGGTGGTCCAACCATAATGCACGATGTTAATTGTGAGTCACACCTTAACGTCAAGTTTTTTGCCTAACTTAATTTGACATTTCTTTGTTTCAGTGTTCGACAAATTCAACCATGGAGAGGTACACAATTGAGCAGCGCGTTAAGATTGTTGAAGCCTTCTACGAAAATGGGCGTTCAAATAAAAATGCATTTCGTGCACTTCGTGACATTTTTGGTCAGCATAATCGACCAAATGTGTCCACAATCGGGAGAATTGTGCGCAAATTTCAGCAAACCGGGTCTGTAGGAAATGTGAAAACACCTGTGCATGCTCGCCCAGTTCGTTCTGCGGAAAACATTGCTGTTGTTCGCGATAGTGTAGCAGAAGAGCCGTCAACCTCTACTCGTCGTCGTGCCCAACAATTGAACATCTCACGAACATCACTGATGCGAATTTTGAATAAAGATTTGAATTTATACGCTTACAAGGTTCAGTTGACTCAAGAGCTGAAGCCTACTGACCATTTCAAGCGTCGTCAATACGCCGAATGGTTGGTTGAACAGGCAGAAGTGAATGGTGACTTTACAAAGAAAATCATCTTCCGCGACAAGGCACACTCTCGCCTCAGTGGATTCGTTAACTTTTGCGCGAGAAATTCAATGGCCGTGTTATCTCACGTCGTGGCGATGTTAATTGGCCGCCACGATCATGTGATTTGACACCGTTGGACTTCTTTCTTTGGGGATATTTAAAAGAAAAAGTGTACGTCAATAAGCCAAGAACAATTCAAGAGCTAAAGGATGAGATAATTCGGCACATTAACGACATTGAACCTCAATTATGTCTCAGAGTCATTGAAAATATGGACCATCGGATAGAGGTATGCCATCGAAGCCGTGGCGAGCATTTGACCGAGATTTTGTTTCACACATAATTGTCATAGATCCTTCTATCATAATAAAAAATATTATGATAATTCTCTGAAAACTTTTT
Source organism: Rosalia funebris (assembly GCA_037954035.1). Classification (NCBI taxonomy): domain Eukaryota; kingdom Metazoa; phylum Arthropoda; class Insecta; order Coleoptera; family Cerambycidae; genus Rosalia; species Rosalia funebris. The sequence continues at coordinate 9,565,663 of JAZFAV010000006.1, read as the reverse complement.
ATTTTATTTACAATTAACATCGTGCGTTTTGGTTGGACCACCTTTTATATCCCTTAATTCGTCACGTTAATAAATTTTACTTTATCAGACACTATCGGTATCACATACCGCTATGGCGTTTGTATCACTAAAATGCAAGGATGTGTATTTTTTTATTAGGTTTATGAAAAACAAATGAAAATACTCACAAACCACCAAATATATATAATAACTATGTATAAGGAAACAAATAAATGCCCTTTAAGGGTCATCTACGTTCAATATGCAGTTTTTTACATACTTTACTGGTCTGCTCAAGGCAAATCGGCTTTTCGCATTTGTAACATTTAAAAAATGTTTTTCTCCTAAATTGGGCACAAAAAAACATGTCTTTTTCTTGTCGAATCGTTTGTCCCTTGATGGTTGGATGGATGGCTGGTCCTTTGTTTCGTCCTCTTCAAAAATGGTTCTAATAAGGTTTTGAAGCTCTCTATTCAACTTTACATTTTTTAATCTGTTTTGCAGGCGGGGTCTTACAAGATTTAATGCTATTTCTTCAATAAATAGACGTCTGGGTTTGGGCGTAATGTAATGCAAGAACAATGCATTATTGGTCGATATATCAACAATTCTGTAAAATATTGCTAAAGGCCAACGACGAGTACGTCGACCAGAAGAATAATTGGCACATTTCATATCGAGAGTGTCTACTCCACTTTTTGTTCCATTATAAAACGATATTATCTAAGGAAGAGAATTTTCCGGATATGTCGCTTTTTGATAATGCAACGAAGGCACTAATAATACTGCTTTGCCTTTCTTGGGAACATGAGATATAATTGTAAATTTGTCATCAGAGAATCCATATAGAGTAGAGCCGACGAGCCTTGTCCGTGAAGGCAAAAATTCCGGCGGGATTTCAGGCTTCTTTTTTTTTAATGTTCCCGTGTAGGTAAGACCTCTTTTCAATTCATGTAGCAATTTCATAGACGAGAACCAATTGTCGATTGTAATATTCCTATTAGACTTCTCTATTGGCTTCACTAAACGCAAAACTGCCTGTGTCGGTTTTCGAAATTTTTGTTTTTCAGTAGCACAAATATTTTGCCATCGCTATTTTTCCCGGTATAGATATATCCATTGAAAAAATATGAAGTTTGGGCATCTGCAAGACATAAAAGTTTGATACCATACTTTGTTCGGCATATACATTTTGAAGGAACAACGGTTTCTGAAATTGATTAGCATCTCATCGATACAGGTTGTAGGGCCTAAATTGAAACACTTTTGTGAATTCGCTAAAAGACTATTGAAAAGAGGAGAGATGGCAGCCGCCGGGTCTACTTTACGTTCTTCTGGTCTTGTATAATCATCAAATCTAATCCATAAAAGTAGTACTAAGTACTTCAAATCTTTTACGACATTACTGCTCTAAATATAGGACGTCCCGTGGCCTTGTTTGAAAATAGTGAAAACATGTTTTCATGGTTAGACCGATATATTGAAGTCAACATTAGTAGTCCAATGAAGGCCCTAGTTTAAAAAAAACGGTGTCCCTATAATGAGAACTCCTGTTTTCATGTGTTGGTCTCCCTTTTATTAACTTTTTATGCGTATGTATAACAATTTGATTTACCATACCGTCATCGAAAAGGAGACTCCAAATTTCATCAACCCTGGGTTTGTTTCCTAATTCTCTAGGTTGCTTGAGACTAGGCAATTTTAGAATAATATTGCGCCTTCCTTATGGCTCTATTTAGTTCTTCAGACCTCCACAAATAACCATTTTTTTCTTTGTAAACTACTACCTCCTGATTTACATACTGATTTCTTATATCATCATAAAAAGAAGAACTAGTTTCGTGTTCAGCTTGCTCATTTTCTGAACAATCTGAAGAATCGACTTGTTGCTCAAATTTGAGTCATATGTATTTTCTTCAGTGGGTGCGTCCTGTTGGTCGTCGGAATCTTCCGCATCAGAAATGTTCTGTTGCTCATCATCAATTCCCTCATGAAACCATTTTAGCACTGTCGATTCGTAATCTTTGTCAATATATCTTACCATTTTTGAGCTTGACGACATGTTCTGTAAAACATATGAGGCCAGTAGGTGCAAAACTGTGTATATGACGCCCAACTCATTCTGAAATAATTCCAGAAAACTGTTTTGGAGTATAATAAATAGAATTCTATAAGAACCTTTTTATTAATAGATGGAGCTGCTTTTTCCGAACCGAAAAGTAGAATAATGTCGAAATTTATCAAGTAACATAGGAATAATTTCAGTTTAAAAATAACATATACACTGTTTTGCAACCAACATTATGTTCTTATATAAATAACGTGAGTATTAAATTAATATAATTCAGTTATTAAACATTTTATTATTCATTAATAGTATGTAGAACAAAAATATAGTGGTTATGTATTAAATTCGCATATCAATATCATCGTCGCACTCAAACAAATCTTCGTTTACTTCATTTTCTTCAATTGCTTGTTCAATATTTGGTGGATTACGTTGATCGATAATCTTATAGAATTCCAGCTTTGGATCTTGTCTCCAATCATCTCCATAGTGCTTCCTCAAAAGAGAGTCAATGGTGGATTTATCGCCTTTTAGTTTATTTTGAACAGGTAATAGTTTTGGTTTAAACTGATCAAACTTTTTGTTATTTTTCATAATAAACTTCCCTTCACAAAGATCTGAATGGTAATTTACCTCACCCCTTAGCTTAACCGAACCATTACTTTTAGTGAATGTAAATCTTTTTGAAGGGTTAAATTTGAAATGCCATTGGCCAAGACTTTTTATAAATTTGTTGGTCTCTAGTTTCCAATCGAAAATGCTCCAATCTTCTCCCATTTTCCTAATGGTTGAATAATTTTTGATAATGTCTTCGTATTCCTCTTTGCTTAGAATTATGTTGATTTGAGGACAAAACAAATAGTAGCAACACGCAATCACGTGACACTAACCATGCGCTATTATTGGCTGAATTTCATATACACACTTTTGCATCCTAACTGTCAAAACAAATACAGAGTTTTGCATCTCTTAGATTTATTTCAAACCCATTTATCTAACTGAAAACAAATTTTTGCAACCGACCGCTATATCAAATCATATTAGGATTACTGTAACGAATCCAGTGGCACATTTAATTTTTAAATTTTCTGCATATACACAGTTTTGCACCTAATGGCCTCATATTAAAAACACATAAATAACAAGAAAATTTAAAGAAATACAAAATTTAAACTCACCAGTGATTACAGTAAAGCAGATATACTGCGTGTTATAAAAAAACAATAACTTTTATAATGTAACACTGTAATAAAAATAAAGTTACGCTACCCGACACTATCGGCACCACAGACCGCGCACGTTTCAGAAACTCGCCTAGAAACTAATGATAGTAATGTGATGTTAAAATTTATCTGAAATCAGCAGACTTGACCCATATGTTCGTACGAGTAATAGAATTACATGAAGCTAGATAGACAACTAGCATTGTAGGTTGACAATTTAAAGAATTGCCCATATTTGTAATTTCTGTAGCGGTATGACATACCGTGATGTCGAGTTAAGGGATATATTCACAGGATTACAAATGGATATTAAGGGATCAGGATTATAGAAGTGGATCATAAGGGTTCATAAAAATTGGAAGAGAAACCAATGTATTTTACTTACAATTAAATAAGTAATTACAACTCCAATAGTATGTAGTCACATCATTATTGTAATTTAACATTGTTAGATAAATAAAGGTTACTAACGGATATCTTTCAAAAGCAGAAGAAACCTGGGAAGGGGTTAGAACCTTTGATACAACAAAGGAGATCCCAGTTTTCCACAAACACCGACAGATGATCACTGATCACAAACATCAGTATTCCACACAGTTTTCGGTATTTGTGGAAAACTTGGTGTTTAAAGCCAAAAGATAATCATTTGAACGGTAATTTCGTGGTACATATTCTTCTGAATAGTTTTCTTTTGCGAATATCCTAACAGTATTTTATAGGATTTAAGAATGTTGCATGTGTTACACGCAAGTTTTAAAAAGAGAAAAAGGTTTTTTTTAACGTTAACTTCATAGTTTATTAGCAGACGAAAATTTGGTTATTGTTCTGTGGAAAACCTATATTGAGAGAGGAATTTGAAATAGCACTAAGGGGGCTAAAGAATAATAGAGCGCCGGGTGTAGATAAAATACAGGCGGAAATTTTGAAATGTGCGGGACAGAAAGTAGTAAATAGGATGTTTGAACTGGTAAAATATATATACGAAACGGGCGAGATGCCGGAGGATTATAAGAGGAACATTATCGTTACTATACCGAAAAAGAGAGGAGCCGACAAATGCGAGAACTTTAGAACGATTAGCCTAACTTCCCATGCGTCAAAAATCTTAACTAGAATAGTGCAGAAGAGGATGGAAAATAGAGCGGAGGAAATACTAGGAGAAGACCAATTCGGGTTTAGGCGAAATAGGGGAACTCGCGAAGCTATTCTGGCGCTAAGAGTAATGTTAGAGAAAACAATAGAAAAAGGAAAGAACGCTTATATAGGATTTATAGATTTAGAAAAAGCTTTTGATAACGTAAGATGGGAAAAAATGTTCGAGATACTAAAGAGCGCGGGAATGAAGTATAGAGATAGGAGAGTAGTACACAATCTATACATAGAGCAAACTGCTGTTATAGAAGTAGAAGGGGAAGAAAGGGAAGTAGGTATTAGGAAAGGAGTAAGACAAGGATGTACGCTATCACCACTAATTTTTAATCTGTACATCGAAGAGGCGATTAATGTGGTAAAAGATAGAGTGGATTTCGGGATTAAAGTACGGGGACAGAAACTAAAAATTCTGAGATTCGCGGATGATATAGCAGTATTAGCATCTAGTAAGGAGGAACTAGAATCAGCATTGAACGAAATGGAGGCAGTGTTGACAGAGGAATACGGAATGAGGGTGAATAAAAACAAAACTAAAGTGTTAGTGTGCAGAGGGCGCGAGAGCAGAGCAAAAACGAAAGTACAAATTAATAATGAAAGATTGGAGGAAGTTAAAGACTTCACTTATTTAGGAAGTAAAATAAATTGGGATGGAAGAAGCGATAAAGACATAAAACAAAGAATAGCACAGGGTCGAGTAGCTTTTAACAAAAAGAAAGCACTTTTATGCTCGGGGGTAATAAACTTAGAAACAAGGAAGAGATTTTTGAAAACATATGTATGGAGCACGGCACTTTACGGCTGCGAAACCTGGACGGTAGTGGAAGCAAGTAGGAAGAAATTAGAAGCTTTTGAGATGTGGTGTTACCGAAGAATGATGAAAATACCATGGACTGATAGGGTTAGAAACGAAGAAGTATTGGAGAAAGTCGGCGAGAAAAGGAGTATGTGGAAAAACTTAAAGAAGAGAAGAGATAGAATGGTAGGCCACTTGCTGAGACATGGGGGAATAGTCCGCGATATTTTGGAGGCAGAAATAGGAGTGAAGAAAGGCAGAGGTAGGCCTAGATTAGACTACTGCTCGCAAATAGTAAGGGATGTAGGTTGTAGCACAATTAGCGAAATGCGTAGGTTAACACAAGATAGGAGAAGCTGGAGGTTAGCGTCCAACCAGTCTTAGGACTGATGACCTAATGATGATGTTCTGTGGATTTTGATCAGTTAGTTTTTATTGGGAAAAATAATTAGTGTTGTTTTTTTTGTAGTAGATAAAAAATATGTAATAAACAAAAAAAACAGATGAATTAAGTCTTTATAGACGTCTACTAAGTTTATAGGTAGATAAATAAGGATAACTGGGTGTATATAGGTTATGTTTACATAACATGTGTAGGTTATTTTGTAGTTCTTACAAACGTATATCCAACGACAGGAGATGGGGAAATAATGACAGCCAGGTTGAGACTCAGTTTCAGCCGTCTCGTGACGCGCCGCCACTGAATAAAACGGGATAAATTATTAATAAATAATAAAATCAAAATCTATTATTTTAAAAGGTAAATTTTAATGTAACCAGTTTATGTAAACTTGTAATTAAATGAACAATTATAGTGATAAAATTATCTTCACAGTTCTCTCCACCATAAAATAAATAATAATCCCAATAACGTCAAATTTGTTTATTACTTTTCATAAATAAATGGAATAAAAAAATGTCTTACGAAATTAAATTATCCATTGCACGCCGATGCCTTGCTCTTTTAAAATGTCTATTGAAAATACTCCTTGTGTTCGTCTCGTACGAACACAGATCACATTTGAACACTGTAGGATTTTCGTGGCTCGCTTTGTGTTTTCTCAGAAAACCCTGACGCGTAGCTTCATAGGGACATATGTCGCACTTAAATTTAGCTTTGCCGTTGGGATACTTATGCGTCACCAAATGGATGGTTAGCTGCCTCTTCCGGTTTGTTTTAAAGTCACACTCGGGGCAATTGTATACAGGGCCTTCTCGTAAATGCCGTAGCATGTGCCTCTGGAGAGAAGTTTTATGTTTGGCCTGAAAATAAGGTGAATGCTAACTAAGATATGTATTCATTCATATGATACAAGAAATATTTTTGTAAGAAAAAAAAATTAAAAGAATATTTTTAGCATCAAAAACCTTTTAACAATATGTATATAAGTAGATGTAAGATAAATTTAATCATTTAACTGTTATCCTATGAGATAGATTAAAATTGCATAATTTTCACTATCAGTAGAAATTCAAAAACACTGAAAAATAATGAATAATGAATTTTTTAATAGAAAACAATAAATTTTCTATTGATGAAAAATAAAAATATTATTTCTTTAACTATCAGTCTTCGTGATTATTATCTAAACAAGCAACTACACTATCTCATACACTGTAAAAAAAATTACATACATACTATAAATCTGTGTCTTAGTGGTAAAGAATTGTATCTCCAATTTTGTGTTAAATAGAGATAATACTTTTCCTAAATACTAGGAAAACCAGGAGACCAGGAGAGAAGAATCACACGTATTTCGCCAACCAAGTTGGCATCATCGATGGATGATTAAAGCTCACTTTTAATCAACTTCCGCGTAATTAGTTCCTATTTGAATGATTAAATTCAGTTTTAATCATTCAAAGAGGTGCTAATTTCATAATTGGATTACAATTTTGAAATTACCTTCTCTTTGAAATCAGTTACATATGATTATTTCTAAGATATCACATTTATATAGAGGCAGACCAATACATACCCTCATTAAGTAACTATGAATAAGAATATGGATATAAATGACTAAAAACTGATATACTGTATACGACGGCTGCCTTTTAAGTTTTTACAAAAAGTGATAAAGAAACGAACAAGTTCGAAACAAAGTGTTTTATTGCTTTTCGAAATATTCGCCTTTCAGGTCAATACATTTTTAACGCTCAACCATACGATCAAACCAATTCTGGAACCATTTTCTCCACTTTGAAGTTGATATCGTAGAAACATGGTTTTGGAAGGCTTCAACAGCTTCTTGAAGTGATGAAAATCGCTGTCCACGCATATTTTGTTCGACGGTGAGAAACAAGCAAAAGTCATTAGGTGACAAATCGGGTGAATACGGGGTAATGAGACATTAATTCGATATTTTTCTCCTTCGAATATTCAGTTGTTTTACGTGCTGTATGGGAGCTGGCATTGTCGTGATGAAGAATGATGCGCCGTTTTTTGTTGTTTTGCCGTACTTCATCGAAGACCGTTGGCAAACAAATTGTTGTATACCATTCACCATTAACAGTTCTTCCACCCTCCAAAGGAATGGTTGCGACGTGTCCAGTACATCCGAAGAAACACGCGATCATTTTCTTGGAAGTGCTCCGTGAACGAACCACTTTAGTGGGATTCGATTCACTTTCAAACACCCAAACAGTAGACTGTTGTTTACTTTCAGGTTCATATGGATATATCCACGTTTCATCTAATGTAATAATGTTGTATACGAATTTTGCACGTCCTCGGTCGAATTTTTTCAGCATTTCCTGACACCGATCAACACGAGCCTTTTTTTGAGCTTCTGTCAAATTATGCGGAATCCATCTGGAACAGATCTTTCTCACAGCTAAATGTTCATGCAAAATCGATTGTATTGCAGTCTGCGATATGCCAAGAGACGCCTCTATTTGTCTGTAAGTCACATGCCGATCTTCTTTAATCATGTTGCGCACAGCATCGATGTTTTTTGGAATGACAACCGATTTTGGTCGACCCTCACGACATTCATCACTGACGGACGCACGACCACGACGAAATTCTGCAAACCAATTGTAAACAGTCTTCTCTGATGGTGCTTCATTACCAAAAGTTGTCCGAAGCGATTCTATGCATTGTTGTTGTGTAAGGCCTTTCTTAAAATCATAAAAAATCATCCAACGCAAACCTTCACGGGTGATTTCCATTTTTGCACACACTTGCTCCTTTTAAACGTTCACTATCAACACACTACTCTGTCAATTTCTAAGTTGCCACTGGCTTCGCAATAACAAACGTCAAGGTTCACGAATACGGTGATGCCACATCTCACTAACGCCATCTATTGGTCGATTATAAACTCTTAAAAGGCAATCCTCATACAGATTCAAATATCTCGTTTGTGAACTAAAAAAATCAATACAACGAAAGAGAATTCGTATTCTATCCTCATTACAGCTTGAAGTATATCTTAAGTTAATAGCGCAATGAAATATCCACATTTTTGAATTTATTTGGGTGGATACCCAATTTTTATAGGAATATGAGAATAATCAATCAGGAAGTGGGAGGATCTAATACTGAATGAAATTTAAAAAATAATGTTTAGTTTGCGATAGAACTTTGATGTGCTTGAACAAAAAGGACTATAGAAAACATGCAAAACAGTGCACATGACACATCCAAAAAAACTGACAGAACAAAATATCCAATTTCGTGTATTAGAAATGGTGCATTTCGTTCATTCTGGAACAAATACATCACCGACCGATAATTACTAACAAGGGGAAGGCACGACCTGGGAAATTCATCTCGGAATGAGACTCGGCACATAATTAGTATATCTTTAGGGTGTTCCGACTGTCAATACATGAACGCACACTAGCCAGCCCATTCTGAGAAAAAAGCTTTAAAAAATTAAAGAAAATCAGAGCCACTAATATACTGGTAAGTTTTCACTGATATCTCAAGTAGCTTAGCTACCGAAGTAAGAGAGTACTTTGGCTAAGAGAGTAGAGAGTTGGGTCTCGAAACTCGTTCAGGTATGTTTTTTTTTTATTTTTGAAATTAAATATTTTTAAATAACTATAGTCTACAAATATTATTTATTTATAAGTTTTTATATTTTAATTACAGTAAAATTTAAATCTTCTAACTACTGTATAATTATGGGTATAATAATAATAATGATAAATAATGAATATAATCATTAGTTTTCATTTTTTTTATTGTTGAATTTTACAATTAATTTTACATTTTTAATGTTAAACAAGAACCTGAGTGATAAGTGTCATAAAAACATTGGAAATAAAAAATATTTTGGCATTTACATTTTACTTACATTTTAATAACTAAAGTCATTAGATTTTCGACTTATAACTACTATTATTATACCCATAATTATATACATAGTAGTTAAAAGATTTTAGGTATATTTACTGTAATTAAAATATAAAAAATAATAAATAAATAATATCTGTGGACCATAAATTTATTTAAAAATGATTAATTTAAAAAAAAACGATACCTGAACGGGTTTTGAAAATCGTTCGGGCGATAAGCCAATACTCTCTTACTTTGGCTGCCACGCTACTTTCCAAGAGTGAAAATTTACCAGTATATTAGTGGCGCTTCGATTTAAAAAAAAAATTTCTCAGAATTGGCTGGTTAGTGAATGTTCGTGTATTGACAGTCGAATACCCTAAAGGTATACTAACCATGTGGCGGGTCTCTTCCCAAAATGAATTTCTCAGGTCGTGCCCTCCCCTTATAAGTCGGATAACTTTACGCAAAATGAGACACCATCTGAGCGGAAAGCTAACAAAAACAGGATTAAAGGGACAAATCCACCTCAAATCTTAAAAATGTTCGATAATTTTTGTTTTGTACATTATTATAGTATGAATGCTTAAGAATATATTCTGAAAGTTTCAAGTCCATATCTTTAAAATTTACAGAGCTATAAAGCTTTTAATCACGGGGTAGAGGGCGGCCAATGCTGCTACATGCGCCCCTCAATGAGCGCCCTCGTCGGGTGCGGAACAATAATCGACTTAACTAATCAGCGACAACATTAAGGAATCGTTGTTTCATGCATTTTTTTTCTTACTATATTGTAATAATGTACACGCGCAAAACTTCTCGCGCTGAGTAAGATGAAACAAGCACGAGAATTCATCATCCTGAAAAAGTCCATCGTCCTTTGAATCCAAAACGGTGCCCGTCATATCTCGAGAACCGATCGACAGATTCATTTGAAATTTGGCACAGTGACGCACGAAGTCGTTGTCAACAGAATGACGATCGCATTTTTCAAAAATAACCAAAATTGTTTAAACAAATTACCGAATATTCGTACTTCAGTTCCATGTGCCGTTTTTTTTATATGAACAATTTTCGGAAACTGCGATCATCAATCTGTTTCGTATGCACTTATCTTCAAGATAGCTTACTGTCTTCGATTTCGGATGATTAGTTTTAGCAGGAGAAGGGGAACCGCAAACCGGGTCGCGATATACACGCTCCACTTCTGGCGGGCATATCTCTTCCGGTTTTAAAGATTCTTAAATTGTGCTCACTTCACCACGTTCACAATAAATTTATCTTCAATTAAAAAAAAAATGTTTATCATTAGTAGTTCCCAAGAAAATTCATCCCGAAAATCAACTATTTTTTCATGCCTCTAGGTGGATGTAGTCCCTTAAATCTGAATTAGAAAATAAAAAACTGTGATTATGTGTGGACGAAACGAAACATTAAAAAGCATTTTTTTCCAGCATTTTATTTGGTTCACATTCAAAAAATAGAGTGTAGTTTGGCGTTAGCACGGATAAAAGTGCATTTTGCCTCGACCGGGCATCGAACCCGGCTCTCCCAATTTCCGGTTGAGTGCTCTGACCGCTGAGCTATCGAGGCACACTCATTATCCCTGCTAATGCGCCAGTTTAATGCGTCACTACAGTACTCCCTCCCTAGAGACATGGTTTGTCTCGATACAATTTAACGGAATGTGACCGCGTTCGCCATTCTTACGAACCGTTGTTCGGTAACCCCCGGACTGTAGGGCGATGGATAGGACGGGAATCGAATCCGCGAATTTGAGATGTAAGGGAGGTTGCATATACTGGAATGACGAATCACATCACGTCGGGGTCACCACTTTGGCGTTAGCAAGGATAAAAGTGCATTTTGCCTCGACCGGGAATCGAACCCGGCTCTCCCAATTTCCGGTTGAGTGCTCTGACCGCTGAGCTATCGAGGCACACCCATTATCCCTGCTAATGCGCCAGTTTAATGCGTCACTACAGTAGTTTTACAATTTGATTGTAGAGAAACAATCGCCAGGGAAATCGTCAAGGAAAGTAGGGCGAAATTTTAAGATGCTCATATTAAGGCAGATTTATAAACTATACATTACAAGTACAATACTAGTGGAGGCAATAGAAAAATTACAAAATATTTCATTGTTATTAGGAGAGTCACTGTAAATAGTGGAAGCTGCACACATACAATTATATGCTGTATCATGCAAAAAAAAGTAAGAATTTTATAGTAAAGTTTAATAGTGTTTTAATGAAGTATATTTTACCGTATTAAAACAAATTTGTTGTGATTAAACGTCTGCCAATTAGTTAGAGTATCAATTGATAATTTTTATTATAAAAATATTACATCATTAGTTGCTGAATCTATCTATCTAGGCTATTTAGGCTATCCTCTTAAGGGGGACTCCTACCTTTGACATTTAAAAAAAATCGGTTTTTTTGCAGATTCTTAATCTGTATGCATGTATAATTCATCCTGTACAAGGATTTTCCGAATTTGAATGGTTTTCAGTATTTTAAAAGCGTTTAAATTCGGCAAAGTCATCGCGTTCTGACCGTCTCCGCAGAGCGCTCGGCTCGCAAGTTCCTGCAGATGTCAGCGCTTCTGACGCAGGTAACAATTAGCCTTTTATGTTCAGCATTTTTAGAAGGCTGTAATCGAAGAGCTACAGCAAGAGGAGGGTTGCCTCTATACACCAGGCATTGCCAATTAACGGTAATTATAGACACTTTGCAAAACTTCAAACGCGTTTTTCTCGAAAACACATTTTTGAAAATGTCTGGCACTCTCCTGGCCACTGTATTTGACCAATCAACCTGAAAATTTGCACACATGCTCGGAAAACATGCCGTCACGGAATGACGTAAGATTTTTGCGATGACTTAATTTTTGCATTTTTTTTTTAATGTTTTTGTGAGAAAATAAAAAAGCGAAAAAATCGATTTTTTTTTCAAAACGCCCTTTCCTTAATTTTGCATAAAATAAAAAAATCGTGCGTCATTCCATGACCAAGGGGATGCTGATTAATAACATACGTTCCATTTTTGTTACAGGTCAATGGGGAGGGGGCAGCGATGTTTAGGAGAGCTCGAAGCCTCTCCTAAACATCAATATGGTCTTTCAATACATATTGATCAATGCATATTGAATCAATAATATTGACCGTCTAGGGGGTGCTTAAGCCGTTTGCCCCCGATATTTTGCAGACCTTTTTTCGCGGAGCTTCGATGGCCGCCATTTTATTTTCTTTTTTGATAAAAACAAATTTTTATATACAAGATTCACTCGATAATAACTAGAAAAAAACCGCGTTACTCTACCTTCATTCGTTTTCCCAAACAAAAATATTAGCCCCTCAAAAATGGTACTCAAGTCCCCCTTATGAAATGTTTTCAATATATAAAAAATGTTTTCATTATAGCGAATAAATTTCAATGAAACAACTGTGGAAATATTCGTGATGCTGCAGATCTTTCACTGATCTCATCCAGCTTGTATCGATGTTGCTAAACAGAGTAAGTGTTGCAATGTTTTATAAATTATTACGACTTACATTATTTTATGTTACATACCTACGTAGAACTATGGTACCCAGACAATTTTGTAACAAAGGTTGTGATATCAATTTGCAATTTTTTCATTACTAGTGCCAGACAATATGCCGCAAAGAATTTTTTAGAGAATAGAAAAGAGAATAAAAAATTTTCTATAATTATAACAAAGAGTGCACAAGACGAAAAATGTTAAACATTGTTTATTACCTGAAAACTGCAGGAGTTACACTTATGCATTATTAATTCCTCTGGCTTCCTGTGGATGAGCATATGTTTAACAGTAAGATCAGTTCTTTTCTTGGTTTCATACGAGCAGAATTCACACTTATATACATGCTTCTTTTGTGGCTTCTTTTGTGGTCTCTTGAGCACATGAGATTTCTCCTGCAGCACATGAGATTTCATGTGCTGCAGGAAACTCCTTTTATATGGGGCCGTAAATGAGCAGAACTTACAATTATACTTTTGAGGGAGCTTGTGTTTTAGAACGTGATCCTTTAACCTGCTTTTATTTATCGTTTTGTAGAGACAATTATCACACTTGTATACCGACATGGAATCTGTGTGGATCGCCAGGTGAGAATTCAGATCTCCTCTACGCTTCGTCTGATATGGACACTCGGTACACTTGTACATAGTCACTTCTTCTGGTTTCTTGTGTCTCAATATGTGTCTTAGGGTAAGATCGGTTTTTCTAAATGTCTGATAATCACAAAGGTCACATTTATAGACTTTTGTTGTGCTGAAATATAAATAGTTCTGGTTGAAAGGCAGGAAATAAAAGCTAATAATTCAATATCACACAAAAGCTAATAATTAACGGATACTTCTTACAATAGAAAACCCACATTAAAAAGTACAGTAAATACATGTCAAATAAAAATGTTGTCCACATTATTAAACATAATTATCAAAAATAAAGATTTTTTTAAACATCTTTTAAACCAAAATAATAAAAATATCTCACCACTTTGTAAACTGTGATTCCTCATCGTTATCAGACTTTATTTCAATGTCTTCTTGCTGAATATATTCACTTTTAACATTGACACATTCAATCTCAATTTTATTAACAGAATTCGCTTCAAGAATGTCTGTGTTTTCCTTTTTAACACATACAAGTTCCGCATGATGTTGCTTAAAATTTTCATTCTCTTTTATATAAATAGTTTGTAAAACAGTAAAAAGGTTGACATTCCCATTATCTCCTAAAAACTAAAATCTATACGGATGAAGCGTAATGTGATAAATTTGTATACCATGTTTTGCAGAATATGTCGACAAAAGTTTCTCAACATCCAGACATTTTAGAATAAAGTTATATTGATTTTGTAATGATTCTATGCATGTTTCGCATACTGCAGTTTCCTCTGTGATACTCTAAAATGTTTCAGTTAAGTTGTGTAAATGGTTTTTTTGCTCTGGAGAACTTACTATTTCTGGTAGATATTTGCCCAATATCTCTTTCAGTAATACATTTTCTTCAACATTATTTAAGGGTCCTTTATCTATACAGCAAAATGTACAGTTTATCTTATAGTCCATATCACTCTTTTCCTTTTTTACGTTATAAAAATTTAAGGACTCTATCTTAAAATCATATGACTTCCGTAAGTTCTCTGTGCAAATTTTACATATTACAGGATATACCGTAACAATTGGATTCTGAAAATACATATTTTCCTGGTAGCAAATACATTCAGAATACTGCTACAAGTTAAAGAAAAGTATTAAAATCACTACTGTTAACAAAAATCTGAGAGGATAGTGTAATTATATATTGTGCAGTATAATATAATGTAAAATTATATACAGTATCCTATATTTAACCTGAAAATCGTACCAATTGTGGTAACACCACCATTAACATTCTCCTGTTTCCTTCATCGAGAAGATCAAAACCTCCACCCTCAATTAAATTCATACACAATCTACATACAGTCACTTTATCTTCTTTCATTTTCTTTTATATTTGTAATATGAATTATAACTGTAATACCATTAGACTTCTGAATAAATTGAAAAAATACAATATCAATCAAACGAATCAATCTATTTCATCTGTCTTTTTGCTCGTAGATTTCAACCAAATTCTAACCTTATATTCTTTCTGCTCTCACTCTTTCTCTTTCCTCTTGTTCTTTCTATGAAGGTAATTTAAAGGCCCCACACGCGCTCAGTTTTTAACACAGGGCTGTCTGCGCAAACCAAGTTTGCGCTATTTGGCCTGTGTTGCTTTTTGGACCCACACGTACAGTTCAACTGTCCAGATATTTGCTCAGCTCACAATGGCTTCTCAATATCTCAATGTGATGTTGCCTGCTTCTTTCTCCTCGTTTGCGCTATTAAAAAGAAGCAACAGAAGAAACGTTCTCTAAACAGGACCAATTGGACGAACAATTGGCTGTTAAAAAGAAACCTGTTGTCTCACATCAATTTACTAGAAGATTTGAAAATGGAAAAATAGGATTGCTTTAACTATTTAATTTAACTATTTGAGGATGGATGAAGACACTTATCTACACTTGATATCGGTTGAAATTGGTTTCTCCGTTGATACAACGGCAAGATACGTGCATAAGACAGTCAATTTCATGTCATGAGTCCTTAACCGAAGCTTTAAGATTTCTTGCAACTGGCCGAGCCGACCTCCTCAAATTATTTATTTTTTTTTACAACCGCCTCTCTGTTCGCTTCACGCTCCGTCTCTTGCAGTTTCTTAACTAGCACCTCATACGAGTAAGCAGCCGATTTTTTGTTTCGATCAGAATATTCGTTACTTTTAACTTTCCATAAGCACGGCAAAGATTTGTACAATTCGATGAATTTGGCGGTGGATTCTCTATCCATAGCTTATAACTCCGTACTGAACTGAACACGTGGCCTGAACTGGTCCACACACGTGCAAACTCAGTGGTCTGCGCAGGTCAAAATCAAACACAACTTGAAATTACTCAGGCCAGGTCGGCGGCCTGCGCATCCGGTCTGAACTATCCACAGACGCTCAGTTATACCTGCACAAACCTGGTTTGCGCAGGCTAACCTGTTAAAAACTGAGCGTGTGTGGGGCCCTTTAGATATAGCTACCCAGGAACTGATCCATTGGTTCAAAAGAATCGAATGTAGCCAACAACTTGAACAATTTATATAATGTCTTTGTAAAATTGTGTATATAAGTCGTTATTTTATACAAAATCTGTATCACACTGCTAATACACAGGACAAACTACAAACTATGTAAAAGTAGAACACATAACGTCAAAAGTAACAAAAAACATTAAACCGTTAAGTTGCTAGACGCCATCTATCTCTGTGACTTGCTGCTTCCAATGACGACAGAAAAACGCAATTATGACTTCTATCTTTTTTCAATTTTCTTATTAATATAGGTTGGATGGGTAATCTGTGGGTTGGATTTTTGCGAAATTTAACTCACAAGCTTTTTGAATAACTAATGACTTGAAATACAATGGAAGGTTCAAATGTACCTATATGTAGACTTTGTTTGAAAGTTGTTTCTACTAATGGTTTTCAACAATTTCAACCTTTGAAAAATTTCATTCGTGAATTGCAGTGCGTATTGCCTAACGTGGTAAGGGTTTTATACTTTTTTCAAGACTTTTACAGTGTGTTTATGATTGTGAGACTCTCAACACTAATTGACGACTGTGTTTAAGGACTATAATTTAACACCGGATCCCATAATATGCAGAAGATGCAAGGGAACTCTCCACAGATCATTTCGTTTTAAAACGATATGTTTGAAAACTGATGTATATTTAAAAAACCTTCGGACTGATGATGAACAGCTATTCAATGATATATTCACAAACAGTTCAGTTAAACAACCGGAAGAAGGAAAATGCAGAACATGTAGATTATGTCTAAGATTAATTGACGATAAATCATACATACAACTAACAACACTTGAATATATGTTACAAAAATGTCTTCCAGAGGTGGTAAGTCATATATACAACAATTACTACTGCTTGTGATGTTTTCATATTGATTTTATTTAAGGATTTAAAGCTGACTCAAAACCCTGTTATATGTGGATTATGTGTAGAGCATTTTCGAGACCTTATGAATTTCTTTATGTTTTGTCTAGATGTTGAGGATAGAGTTAAAAACTATTTTATTGCACATGAAGGAGATTGTACCAGTTTACATGATATGATTGAATTATCTCTTAAAATGGAAACAAAGAAGAATAATTGTGTTGGTGATTTGTCTAGTGAGATAACTATTGTCAAATGTGAACTACAAAATCACGATGTTATCAAGATAGATAAAGATGATAGTAATTACTTAATAAGTATTAAGAAAGAGCCACCAGATGATTTGACAAAAATCGGTGAAAATATTTGTAGTAGTGATTTAAGTAGCATTAAAAAGGAACATCCGAACGATTCTCCACAAATAGATACAGACATATTTAATAATGGTAATTATAGGGGTGACTTGAGAAACATTAAAAAGGAGGCCCCGCATGATGATTACGCAGATGTAAATAATATGATTAAACATGAAGCATTGGTCATAAAAGACGAGAGTGAAGAAACACTAGATCCGTAAGTACATGTGAGAAAATATGTTGTTTACCTATTGACAGTAAATACTGATTTATTTTTAAAAGTTTTGGAACCTCAACCAATTGTGCATTGGTTATACAAGAATGATTATTATATTTAATATTATATAAATACTCAGTACTTGTTTAGACTTTGGAAAATATTTAAAAGATTTTGTGAACAAATAGCAGGAGGAATATCGGGCAGCTCGAGAAGATTGTAACACATATACAGATTGTAATGTTTTTTTGTAAGGTATTTCCTGAGTTACACAATCAAAAGCTTTAAACAGATGTTTGTAAACAAATAAAACAATAACTACATAACACAAGTGAGCTAATTTCCATTATCTAGTTGTTCATAGATATTATCCAAAGAATTAGTAATACAGTAATGGTAAAATGATTTTTTCTAAATCCATAATTGATGAGGCAAAAAAAAATTACTTTCTAAAGATTGGGCTATCCTATTGAAAGGAGTTAAGTACTTTTGGACTGACCCTTGTAGTTAGTGTATTAAGGACCAACTTCAGTGAGATCACAATGTTTTATAACCCATATGAAAATGAAAAAATTCAAATACAACACTATCCGTTGTCTTACCAGCAGTAGTTAAGTTTAATAAACACATTTCAGCTTTGAAAATGAATATACATGTGGAGGAGAAACTTACATGGCTTTTATAGAGGACGACACTTTGTGTAAAAAATTGCCTCAACGATTGGATCATGACTATGTGAGGGCTCGATACCCCGTTAGTAAAGGTGCGCATTACTCTTGGATACCCGAGCTGTAAAATATGTTATAGGAACGTTGTTTTAGGTTTTCTGGCACTTTTAGAGCGCTATAGAAATTTTGATAAGAGATATATTCCTCGATCGAAACTGATGTGCAAGAGAATAAAATTTGTCAAGAGGAATATCAGGCAGCTCGATAAGATGGTAACACGTTACCAGCAAATGGTTCAGAAGAACCTTGAGAAGTTGAATTCCTTAACTGACGTAATAGACGATTTGAAAAAGCGAAATATGTTATCGGATGATATTCTGAAGATCTTAATGGCCTGTGAAAAAATTAAGGGGTCCTCGTAGCATTTGTGTATGTACATAGCTTTCACATGGAGACTGTTTTTAAGGTTATTTTTGTAATTTTTATCGTGTACTATTTTTTTGGCTTAATCTTTCTATGTATATATTTTTTTGTTTTATTCAATAGGACTAACTAATATATTATATATTACACTTTTTTCTGTTGTATTAATTTATAATAAAGCCGTCAAATGCTGTTTCTTGACTCAATTAGATTTATAATAATAATAATATTTATTCTATAAAAAACAATATCACATATAGATATAGATCACAAATTAGGTAGTGATCACAAGATTTACTGAAAATAGGTGAATCAATATATTAGTTTTTAAGCAGTTAGAAATACAAAATAAGGACATGCATGTTTCTACAGACGCTAAACAAAGATTTTAAGTTAGCAATCAAAAAGTTGCGTAGTTTACAATCTTTAGTAGATCAGTCTTTACAATTTTCTGCTAGCTTATTGTAAATTTTCATTGTCTACATTTTTTTTTTGCACCCCTAAAGTGGTTGTTTATGATAAATATGATATATTAGTCCATGTATCATATATAGGGTGTCTCGGTTGGAACTATAGGATTTGAATTGTGCGCCATTTGTGTTCTGTTAAAGATAGGGCGTCAATATTTAGTGACTGTCATCTACAAACCATATGACGTCAATATGCCGCCATTAACAGTTCAACAACGAATAGTTTGTGTATAACTGTTATATGAAACTGAGCGATAATTTTCAGTTGCATTCAGAAAAATTCACACAGAATTAGGAAAAAATGAAACGCCTACAGAGTTAACAGTTCGTGAATTAATCAAGACATTTTAATAGACGGGTTCTGTTGTTGATAAGGCAACATCAATATGTCCTCGTCGTGATCAATCAGATGAGAATATTGCTACAGTGAAAGAAAGTGTACCGGAACACACACCAATTCAACATTGTGCACAACAATTATCTGTCAAGAGATACCATGCATTGGATTTTAAAGAAATACTTGCATTTGTCGGCATACAAAATTCAGTTGACACAGCAATTAAAAGTTGCAGACTATTTACAACGTTATACATTTGTTAATTAGATGTTAGAAAAGAAAAGTGATGCTGATTTTTGCAACAAAATTTTGTTGAGCGATGAAGCATACTTTCATCTTGACATTGATACATCAGCAAACAAAATTGTCGAATTTGGTGTGTTGAAAATCCACATGCTGTTCATGACAAAGCATCCACAGAGGGCACGATTTGATGCACATTTTGGAGTAATTCGGCTATACTTCTTTGAAACTTCGATGAAACTGATAATGCCATCACAGACATGTCGTATGGTTTGTAGACGAGTCGTTATATATTGACGCCCTATTTTTGACAGGTTGTTACCCTAGATCAATCTAAGGAATTTGGAGTCCTTCTGTGAAGCAATTATGGAATAATTTACCCTCAAGATCTGGCCATTTCATTTTCATGCAGACATAAAACATAGTATGAAGTCGGTTGCTTCTTCATTGACATGTTAATACAACTATGAGAAATTGTCGTATTGAGAAAAAAAACCATTTTGAAGCTTTAAGTTTCTAGTTTTGAAATCTTGTGGCAAACAAAATTCTGAGCTATGTTTACTTTAAAAGTAAAAAATGGGGGGTTTACAGAAAACATCTAGGCAATTATTTACAATGTACGGTTGATAGGTTCTGAGTGACTAAAATGGACGGCCTGTTTATAAAGACTTAGATCCCAGTCGTATCTACTATCCATTATGCATCCAACACAAGATGTTAGTAATATAATGAAATTCTTGACGACTGAAATGAATTACTCAGATCTACTAGCATTTATTCACACATCTGAGAATATTGGATCATACATGATCTGTGCTTGCATTTCGCGTTTCATTGATTAAACAACTGTAGTTTAAGATAACATACCAAATGAGAATGATCAAGTTCATGTTACATTTCGAACACGTTCTACTAGATGTGTCCAATATCATTCAATGAATAGTGCAAGAGTTAAGCGGAATAAATAATATTAGAATAAGCAACTGATGAACAAATCAATACATGGTACATATTCCATAGAAATAATATGTTAATACAACTATGAAAAATCGTCGTATTGAGAAAAAAACCATTTTGAAGTTGTAAGTTTCTAGTTTTAAAATTTTGTGGCAAACAAAATTTTGAGCCATGATTATAGAGCAATCCAAAGAAATAGGCGAGACAAAAATTTCTATTTTTTTTTTTTTAATTTGATGAGTATTGAAGTGAAAATGAGAAAGTAATTTTTTGTACATTTTTTTTTTTAATAACGAGGGTAAAACATTTTGTGCTCAAAAACGACATTCCTCATTTATATAGTGTTTATTCAAGTTTTCAAAACCATCCCTCGACTCGCTATACGATTATTGGTTCCTGAGATATCGGCGATTAAAGACAAAAGCGTCATTTGTTATTCAACCACGGATAACTCAACAACAAATGGTCATAGAGAATCCGTTAAAAAACCAAATTAAAGCTCAATAAAAAGGTCTATTCATTCAGCTTTAATTATGATCGTCCTTTTCATTGACTTGGTCCGAAAAAATTTCCCTGGGCCCAGGGACGCACGTAAAAAAATTAAAAATTTTGTCTCGGTATTTCCTTGGATTGCGCCTACGAGCAATCTGTCTTTTTACTCGTAGGATTGCGCATTAACCGTAGAACAGAACATTTTTTTGCTAAGATTTCAAAATTGGAAACTTCAAGATGTTTTTTTTTCATGTTGATACCTGTCACAGATACACTGGTTTGATAACTGTCAGTTGTCAGTTCCAAATCCCTAAATTGAAGCAATATGTCTGATATGGATCTATATACTTCTTGATCCTAATATTTCTATAGCTTTGTAGAAACTTCAAAATTTTATTAAATAATAAGTACAAACATTATTACATCACAACATATTGTATTTTTTTTACATGCAAACATTCAAAGTTCAGAAATCAAGAAACAAATTAACAAGAAATAAACTTTAAGAATATGTACTTATAAGAATAATTATTTACGATAAGGTAAATTAAAAGTATATAGAAGAACTTGTACGTTGTATAATAAAAATAAAAATCCACAATAAATTTAATACTTATAGCTATTGGTAAACGTCATTTCATGAGTTTATATCCACTCAGTACTCTAGTCATTCTTTATATGATAATTGATAACATCTACAGTTAAAATTAGGCTGATTACGTTTCATCTTTTATTTATTATTTCCCATAATCGCACAGGAGTTCATGACAACGAATCACACGTACAGTGCCGACAAATTTACAACCTTCTGTGTCGTACATACAACACAATTCGATATTTTCTGCTATGGACTCAAGAGAATAGTCCCTTGTATCTCCAATACTCATTTCACATGATGGACACTTTTTAGCCTTAAGTTTGCAAGCGTTACAAATCGCGTGGCCTGTGGAACACATAAAAATCGGTGCCTCCATGTATTCCCGACATAGAGGACATTCTAACTGTTGGCGTAAAACCCTGTTAGGTGCAAGATCGTTAACGTATTCATCCTTATTTCGGTTGGTACCTAAACGTGGCAATAAATTGGTGATGGTGATATCATTATCTTTATAAGTTACAGTGACTATGTATGTTGCAACGTCGGTTTTGAATATGTCCGTAATGAAGAAGCTGCTCATATTAGTTGTCATATTGTCGAGTATGCCATATTCATTGTCAGTCTTATTCCGTGAATATCTATGATATGGCAATCTACAGTTATATCCCACACATCGCCTGCAATGTTTTCTCTCGTCGAAAGGCACTACTGCCTGGTTTCTCACAGTCATTTGAAAATTGGGTTCGGTTCTGGAGGTTATGTTAACTTTAAAGTTATAATTATCACATGTGGTCGAGTCCAGGGTGAATACCGCAAAGTAAATTTGCTTAATGCGCAGTTTTGTTATGATGTACACCAAAAATTGAGTATTATTTTTTACCAGCACGAAAACGTCACTGGTACCGGTTTCCAGTGTTGTAACTATATTTTCGCAAAACACATGACTACGATGGCGTGTGTGGAAATGGTTTTGAAGTTCTGTTACTTTCACTTTAACGTCGCAGCCTTCCCAGTAAATCGGGCACCGTATGATTCTATGGGGGCAGTCCATTTCGTGCTTCGGGACATCATCCCATGGGATTTTCTCAGTACATCGACTGTAAATGCATGGAAAGGACGCGCCTTTTGCCACTTTCTCATAAGCAGCATCCCTTATGGACCTTTCTGTTTGTATGTCCTTGCAACGCCCACATTTTTGTTCACTTCCGTCTTTAGAAATAATATAAATAGGTGGAATGGACAAGTATCTGTTGCACAAGGCACATTTGAAAGTATCCAATTTTATTGCCTTCAAATTCGCCATTTTGCGACGAAATTCAAACTCGGGAAAACTTCTTTCCAAGTCATTTCTAAAAATTAGACATGATAAATACTTGTTTGCGATCAGTGAGACAAAATAAAATATAAATACAGTAAATATGACATTATAAATAAAGCTAATTAATTTAAAACCTATTAACATTTCATTTATGCTCTGCATACCTGAAAACGTGAGAACTTTTTATGTTTACTTTAAAAGTAAAAAATGGGGGGTTTACACAAAAAAAATCTAGGCAATTATTTACGATGTACGGTTGATAGGTTCTGAGTGACTAAAATGGACGGCCTCTTTATAAAGACTTAGACCCCAGTCGTATCTACTATCCATTATGCATCCAACACAAGATATTAGTATACTTTATTATGTTAGTAATATAATGAAATTATCGACGACTGAAATGAATTACTCAGATCTACTAGCATTTATTCACACATCTGAGAATATTGGATCATACATGATCTGTGCTTGCATTTCGCGTTTCATTGATTAAACAACTGTAGTTTAAGGTAACATACCAAATGAGAATGATCAAGTTCATGTTACATTTCGAACACGTTCTACTAGAGGTGTCCAATATAATTCAATGAGTGGTACAGGAGTTAAGCGAAATCAATAATACTATCACGTTATTATAGAATAAGCAACTGATGAACAAATCAATACATGGTATATATTCCACAAGAAATAATATTTCCATGACATGTTCTGGTGCTGTTTAAAAACAAATGTTCTTACCTATATAAGCCCTGTTTTATTCACATTTATAGAATCAAAATAGGATGGATAAAATAATTGAAAAGTTATCTGAGAAAATCGCTTACAATACTAAAATTAGGTTATTTGAATTCATTTCTAATATATATGTCATTATACTCTATTATTTTTAATAATATAGGAGTATATTGTATAAACAAATATTCTACAGTATAAACAGTTTACGAGTCAAACCATCATATCACTTCAATACAACCTCATTCTTCTATCTCTTATTATATTATAGTTGTCTTTTCATTCAGAAGAATTTTGATCATTCGATTCAGCAAGCAAATTCTAAGCTAATGATTTAAAAAAAATGACAATAAATGGCAGCAGGGCGTTTAGTTACCAAATAGTACTTATAGTATTTAACACAACATAGTATACAGTACTCTATTAAAATTAAAAGAGTTGTTGCCGAGCAAGTGCTTTTATTTGTGACAGATGTAGCTTTAGCATGTGAACTATGTCAAGGCGGAATAAAAATATAATCGCACTATTATAATGGAAACAATTGTCAAAAAATCATTAATACCGTCCACTCTAATAATTGCATTTCATTAATGAATTTCAGCAGTTTTATTCATACAAATCAAATAAATAAAATAGAAACAAACGGTACACAATTCTGTTTACACTTTTTACCGATTTCTCAGACGAAATTAATTATTGTTTTTCGGTTAAAGCTGTTAAAACTATTTCTAAACCACGTAAATAAAACTAATTGAATATCGTAAATCTATATGGAAGTATTATTGGCCAAAAAATCTGTTTGCAAATGGTGAGTACATCATCATCATCGCGGTTTATGTTATATGATAATATAAGGATTTAGTGTTATTTTAAAACAAATTTACTTATATATAGAGATAACTTCTATATCTCATAGCACATAACGTGCTAGAATTGTTTTCCGCTACAAAGTAATTGAATTGAAATGGCCACGGTTTATCATTTGAATTATGACGGAACATTTTTTCATTAAAAATCCTTTATTAACTATTAGTATAGATCTATCTTATACTTATTTGTCTCCAGTCCTATTTATATTAATTCATTAATTACATTACGGAACAACCTAGTACCACTTGGTTATTACCAATATGTTATCTGAACAGGGAACAGGCGCTTTATAAAAAATGTCTAAGAAAAATTGAATTCTGTGATAAAAATTGGTTATGTTCCATTGTTTACAAATATCCCTGGCGTTTTATGTACTATATGTATATTACCATATATTATCTTTTATTGTGGGTTTTAATCTATCAAAGCAGTGATATTTGATAGAAAGAAAAAACTAGGGCGTTTTCGTGTGGTTTATTTAATATTAATATCTACAAGTGACTACCAGTGGTCAGGAATAACACTATACACTATTTTTCTAAGAAATATTGTGCTGTGTAAGCATTAGTAGTCTTGCTATTGTAGCAATTAGAAATGAGATACCATTATGGAAGATAGAAAAATTCCAGTGTGCAGACTTTGTATGGAAATTGTTGACGGTGGTAACTTTGAGCCATTGAGAAATGTAATAAACGAACTACGGTGTATACCGTTGAATCTGGTAAGAATATTTTGGGGAATTGTATAAGAAGTATACAAGTAATTATATGTGTTTACGTTATGAAAATCTATTGTATAAATTAGTATACACATACAAATTGACATAACTTTTTTTTCTAGAACTATAACTTAACCTCTGATCCTGTAATATGTAGTAAATGTAAAGGGACACTTCTAAAGTCTCTTAATTTTAAGAAGAAGTGTTTAAAGATCAGGCACTATATTCAAAAGTTCGAAACCCATGAAAGCTGTCAGTTGGAAGAGATATTTGTTAAAATATCTAAATATAAACCCGCAAATCGAGAAGATAGCATAGGATCAATTTGCAGGTTTTGTTTGCGGATTATTCATGTGAATGAGTCTTGTACACAATTAATTTCTCTAGAATGTATGTTGAGAAAATGCCTTCCAGAAATGGTGAGTAGTATTAACTATAAGAAGGATAGGCGCATTGCCAGATTTGTGGGTGTATTACAGACAATTATAGTGGCTTGCTTGCAATTTATCACTATGCAAAGGTCATCAGTGGTTGTTAATCGTCGTACAATAGCTTCATTTTTGTATTACCATATTAACACCGAGATATTACCCATCTTTAGTTGCAAGTGCGAATGGCCTGGTTAATGTACTTTTTATTTCAGGATTTAGCACTTGTGCGAGACTCTTTTATATGTGATTTGTGCAAGGAAAGCATGCAAAACTATTTTAACTTTATTACGCATTGTTTATCCATTGAAAATAGGGTAAATGATTATTTTGCTATGAAAGTGACAGACTCCAAAGATGTTAGTTTATATGATATGCTTGCATCGTTAGTAAAAATAGAAGTGGATAATGACGGCGACACGCCTAAAAAACTAAGCCACGTTAATGAATTGTATGATTTCACAGAAGTATCTTCTAGTATTAAACAAGAGGAAATTTGTATTAAGAATGAAGATGATGAGTATCCACAAAGGTGAGTATATTAAAGATGTATTAATTTGGTATTTATCTGTGATAGCTGGGGGGTTTGTTCGCACAAATTAACGATCCTTTGTATACCTATACAGTACCATGAAAAAATATAGACTCCCGCAACAAAGATTCCTTAACATATATTATCTACATATATATCTGTATTTTTTTTATATGGCAAATTGCTGGCCATAAACATATATTATTTTCAAATATACTGCTAAAATTATAAAATAGAATGTAACATCTTGATAAAACTTCTGTTATATATTGTTTTTCTGTTCAAGGGGAGATAGAGTATTAGGCTCGGCACCCAATAGTGCCAACCGTGTGACTAATTTTATTCTTTCGGAGGACGAAGGTAAGTTTCTTAATACAACATTGTTTGTATTGTACAAAAAATTGATGGCAATTATTTTGCGTGAACTGAAAATAATAATGATAATCTCTGAAGACAGGCTACATTTTCGCAATCAGGAAAATATTAAACCGATATAAAGGCTAGGAGATATCTCAATAAATAGTAACCCTAATGAAAAACCAGATGTTTTTACAGTGATTCACAAAATGATAAAGGATTTGAAATGTTTAAAAAAAATTTCGTATATAAAAATTAAGACACGAAATTGCATTTAGGATTTAAGTAAGCCCAAAAATGATTTATTCAAATTGTAAAATACGTGTACGGTACCTATATGGTTGAAGAGATAGAATTTTAGTATATTTGACTATAGGAAATGTAAGAACAAGATATTTGTTAACAAAAAAGTTACTCAAGTTTGAGACAATTTTAATATTCGTAACTTTTTGAAACACAACAATGATTGACTGATAAATTTTAAAAACTACCCTAGGCCCTTGATCTGATCTATTGCCCTCTAGAAACTCGACGAAAATGTGCGACTGCCTTCAATTTTCTTACAGCTATCTGATATCTGAAATAAACTGATTTTTGGTTGCTAATAAAAACTAGATATAAATAAAAACATATAGAAGAAAAAGTTTTTCTAAAAATAATTCTATATACTATTCATTTTATCGCTATTTGCCAAATAAAAAACTTATCTTGCCGATAAATGGAACAGTCGGTCTGAGCCTAGCCATAAAAACATGCCACGGTATGAGATAAGAGCCATTTGGGATTTTTTATTTAGCAAATAGAGATGAAATACACTATAAATATGTAGTGTATTTGTATCCACTTCAACCAGCAACTTATCTTAAAAAAATATAGATAAGTAGGTACTGGATATACAAAAATATTTTAATTTCAATTAATTGTATTCAGTTAAAATATTTGGATGTTTTTTTATATTGTTTGAAAAATAATTAGTGTCATAATGTGTTAGAATAATATATGTACAAATATAACAGTATAAATTGAGTATAAGTGATATTAGGATCACTTGCATAACATCGTTGTTTGCCGAGATATCACTCTATTCGCTATTTCCGTGACATCACAGCCCACATAGCATTCAAAACTTTGTAGGCCGTCATATGTCACAAATTCATGTATCAGAAATTCTGATTAAATTGGTAATATTAAAATTGCACATTAAGTCGCATCAAATTTAATTGCACTGCATCAATTTTTGTGGACAAAGGCCTTAGCAAACGTTGTCTTTCAATGAAGGGATGAAGGTTTCATAAAACATGCAATATTATGTAGTGAAATCTTTTATTTTGAATATTATTTACATGCGTTGTACTTGGAAAATACTGCTCCTAGTAGCAATAATGTGACACATGAAGAACGAAGTTTCACTCGAAATACCAAATAAATAATAATAAATGTTTATAGAGAAGTATAAGAATTAATGTTGACTATTTATAATAAATGTCTATTTTCTATTATCTCTTTAATTATTGAGGGTTGTAAATTTACCAATACGCAACGAATATGTACAATGGCATCAGTGTGTTGAAATAGAGTCGGAATTTTATTTAAAAGCTGATAAGTTCTTAGTCGTTGCATTATTCTTTCGACATGAATTCCGACATGGGCAATACTGTAAATTTCTTGAGTTTCTCTCTGGAAAATTCACTTTTCTTCTGCAGAAAAGGTGGCATAATTATCCTCACTTGCTTCCAGCTTCGTCCAAAATTCGTCTTAGTTCTGGAAACCTTTTGTCCGTCAAAATAATGTCATCATCTTCCAAATCATTTATTAATCTAGATTCTACAGTCATTTGTGAATCACTTTTCCTTCCTCTAGTCGCTTCAGACTTAAATGAAATAAGGCCTCCAGGGGTAATATCAATAAGCAACTTCTTAGTAAACCCAATTTTGTCCATTTCTATGTATTTCTTGCATTGTTCTAATTTCCGAGCTGCTGTAGGAAATCGGCAAATTTTGCATTTACTATTTCTTCCCGTATTATTACAATTTACAACACAGCAACTATAGTGGCCCGTCTTTAGATTCGTTTACGAATTAATTTGTAAACACACTTATAACTTAATAGCCTACTTTAATGCAATTTGTGTCCACTGCAAGTGCTGCCATCGACTCCCACCCCATACCCTACACACAGCAGCGAATATAAAATTTTGTGTATTGCAATAGCAAATAAATATCAATCAATGCTTATAGAGCTAGAGTAATCAAGAGATTATTTTAGCACTTCTAGTTTTACCGGAAATGGCTCTTACTTATGAGGGGGGGTACCCGAAAAGAAACGAGATTTGTTTGTTTAGCTTTTTTTAATATAAGATAACATCGTGAAGACATTAATCTCCTTCAAAATTCTACCCATTCCCATTAGATGATATGCACATATTCTAATGATTTTTCCACTATTCGAATTGTTTTTTTTTATTATTCTAAACTGATGCTGTTAGGTGCTTCCAACAATCTTTCTAAACCTCTTCTACATCCTGAAAATTATTTAACATTATGTTTTTTTATTCATTCTATAATAAATAAGAAAAAGTCGCAAGAGGCTAGGTCGGGCGAGTAAGGGACCTGCGAAGCCGTTGTAATTCCATTTTTTAACTAAAAACTGGTTGTTTTCAACGCCGTGTAGGCTGTCTCGTCGTGATGACGAAACCAGTCCCCCTAATCTCTACAATTCAGTTTTTTTTCTCACGCAATCGCTGTAGCACTTCCAGATGGTAATTTTTGTTCAGTATGGTGCAGTGAACGACTCCTTTAATGCCGAAAAAATAAATCATCATGGGCTTCACATGGATTTCACTCCGTACTTGTTTTGGTATGGACAATGAAGGTGTGTGTCACTGGATGGACTGCTGTTTTGTTTCGGGGTCATAGCCATAACACCATTTGATTGATCTTCTGTGATGACTTTTGACAAAAAATAAGGGTCAGTCTGTGCTTGCTCTTTCAATTCTTGGCATGCTCTCAGGCGGTTCTCTCTCTGGTCATCGTAGAGCAGTCGTGGAACAAATTTTGCCGCGACGTGTCTCATGTTCAAATCTTCAATTAGGATGCTTTGACAGGAAGTCCAGGAAATTCTAGTTATTTTTTCCAATTTGTCAATTGTTATGCCACGATCAAACATGATGGCAATCGCGCAATTTTTCTTTGGACAACATTGAAAGTGATACCTTAAAAAACAATAAAGATATGAGGGTGATCCTAATATCATTTACACTCTGTATAGTTAGATGACTGACGTACAAGTTGGTTCAAGAAAATGGGAAAACACTCCTGTAGCATTTAGAATATGACAAACATGCATCTTCAAAGTTACATTTCCTTTTATTACTTAAACATTTACCCATAAATTGTTTTTAATATAATAAGACGCATTTCGTGCATGAAACAGGTATTATAACATACATACCTCCTCTGTCTTTTACAGAAAGTATAAGATCAAAATTCAGGTATGTTGTAGTATATTACAGATGTATGTGTACGTACCTATATAACTGTAAAATATGTATGTCCCTCTGTTACTCAGTTATTTTTTTAATATAGGGGATTTTGAGGCAAAGCTTCATGTGACAAAGTGCCTACCAACTTTCTTATTAACAAAGTGTCCCGAAAATGTCAGATAATTCATAGAAAATCGTTAAAGGTCGGAAATTTTAATCACAGCCTCAGGGAATCTTTCAAGTAATCAAAAAATTGTCACTTTATAAAATATTCTAAACCTGTGGTTGTAAATCTAATTTGTCTTATATGACGGCGTTGAAGGACTAAGGAGAACTAGTTTTTTATTTTGTCTACAGTTGAATTTATTCCCATGAGTTTAGTACAATTATCTTTAGTTTAATTGACGTTAATTACTTTGCATACACATTTTTTCTGTCTACATCTTGTATTCAGTTACAGTGTATGCTTCATTAACAAACAGTGCCTTCGTAAAGTACTGAATAAATTCGGTAAAAATTCAAGGAATAACTTTTGGAAAAAACTCTCAGACCTGTCAAATTTTATTTTTAGTTACGCATTTTTTTTAAATATATTTCATACATACAGGGGATTCTTTACAGAATACATCTTTATTGGCAACTCTCTTGTTTTATTACAGAATATAAAAGAGCACATTTTTTCCATACACTACGGTATTAATTACATTAGCGTGGATATAGATTAGCTAAAAAACGATTTTGCACT
Organism: Rosalia funebris; assembly: GCA_037954035.1. Lineage (NCBI taxonomy): Eukaryota > Metazoa > Arthropoda > Insecta > Coleoptera > Cerambycidae > Rosalia > Rosalia funebris. The sequence continues at coordinate 9,534,642 of JAZFAV010000006.1, read as the reverse complement.
TTTAACATACTAAATTTATTTGCAATGATTATTTAAAATATCAACGAAATTAAATGTGAAAATGGTGCATCACTGGCTGCCTGACAAGCCAAGACAATTAATAAAATCTTTTTGATTATTGTAAACAACTTTAAGAAATATGCGTTGTATTTCATGGCGGATTTTTCATTTTAAATCTTTTGAATTCTCCGGCCTAGTAACGTATACTTTGCTTTTTAAGTATCTCCACAAAGGAGCTGGATTGCCGCTCAATGGAGACATCTGGTACACGGATGGAGCCATGAGTGGGAATAGAGCGGGTGCGGGGGTGTATAGGCGACGCGACAGGATAGGTAAAACCTTCCCCTTGGGCAAATACACTACCGCACTCCAGGCCGAGCTAGTTGGAATTACATAGGGTGTTCTGGGGGCTGACCAAAATCGGACCCAGGAGAAGGTATGTATCTGCTCGGATAGCGGCGGCGTTGGCAGCCCTGAATTCAGCAACGACAAAGTCGAAGCTGGTCTATAATTGCTATGAAACATTGAACCACTTGGCAGGGAAGGGAGCGGTGGAACTCTTATGGATACCTGGGCATAATGGCATTAAGGGAAATCTAATTGCAGATGACCTTGCCAGACTAGGGACCAGGGAAAACCTCTATGGACCAGAACCTGCAGTGGGAATAAGTCGGAATCTGATCAGAGACCGCATCAATGGCTGGGCAAGAGACCAGCACAATAAAAGATGGAGAGGAGTAACAAGTTGTCGAATAACCAAACTCTTCATCGAATACTCAGAGATTGAGAAATGGGCCCAAGAATTCATTAAACTGAACAGGCACAAAGCCAGAACCCTGGTGGGAATCATAACGGGCCACCATAGTAGCCTTAATGCATATAAGCACAAGCTGAGGCTGACTGATAGCCCGGCCTGGAGATACTGTAAAGAAGACGAGGAAACCTCAATTCATCTTCTTTACACCTGCCCCGCACTGAAGGAGAAGAGGTATCTTATATTACAGACCCCTGTTATCCTAGAGGAGGCGAGGCTTAAGGCGGGGGACGTGCCTAAATTGCTCCTTTTATGGGATAGCATTTTTGGATAATGACCCGGATAAGAGGGGATCGCCAAGGGACTACCCATGCGATCAGTGGCTGATGAGGCCCAAACCTATATAATATAATAATAATAATAATCCCCACAAAAAGTATTCTAGGGGTGCCAAATCTGGCGATCTGACTGGCCACTCAATCAGGCACTTCCCCATCCAATGATCAACCACCATCTGATATAAATAAGCACGTACAGGAGCTGCGTAATGGGGAGGTGCACCACCTTGCTGAAAGAAAAAGTAATTTCTCGGAAGATGAGGTTCCCCTATATCTGGATATAAAGTTATTAGTGCAGGAATAAGGTTGTCTCAAATATCTTGCATCCGTTAAGTTCACGTTAAAGAAGTAGAATTCTTCTTTAACCCAGAATTCTTCCGTCGACTATGCCGCACCACGTATTTACTTTCTGGGGATTTTGAGGGCGGTACTCCATCATCCATCGGGGATTCTCGATACGATTTCAAGTTTTTATCTAACAGCAATAAAACACATTATTAAGGTTACTGTCAGACAGCCAACGGCGCACTACTTGAGCATTTAATTCAGTTGATATTATAGATAATCATTGCCATTACATTTAGTATTTTGAAATTGCAAAATCGTTTTTCTTAATTTTTTTATCTAGTCTATACTCACGCTAATGTAATTAAATAATTACTGTAGCGTACTCTTATGTAAAAAACGTGCCCTTTCGTATTCCGTAATAAAAAGAGGAAATTGCTATTAAAAAAAAATATCAGTGACGTCATACCCCCTATACGAATTACCCCGTATGCAGGGGCGGCTGGTGTATAGGTGCTGCAGAGCTGCAGAACTGCCAAAAAAAATTAGATATTTGTATATTTTCGCGACATAATAATTACTAAAATTTATTAATAAAATAATTTGGTTAGTTGGTGAAGCTAACCAAATTATTGCGTTAAAGTCGCATTCTGCCCGCCGTCCTCTATTGAGTAGTAGACCAGATGAATTATCTGGGTCTCTACACGAGCGCGTCGCGGTACATTGAACTGCACACCCGTCCTCCCCCTCAACTCCCGCGACAATCCACACTTGGCGCTCGTAAATGCGCGAATTTTTAAATACTCTTATGAAGAAAAAATTGATTTAAAAAACAATGGTAGGCCATTGCCCGATATTGTTATTGAGACTGCAGGTGTTAGCCGCGGAAAAGTATATAAACGTCAATTTAATAAAGACATTTATTCGAAGAACAATTGGATTTGTGGGTGCAACAAAAAAATGCGTTATTTTGTTTTCCTTGTTTACATTTTGGCGGTGATAAAGCATGGACGGAGGTAGGGGTGACAGATTTGGCGCACTTAGCTGAAAAAATAAAAAAGCACGATAACTCCAAAAGCCATCTACATAATACAACGGAATTAGCTTTATTAGGAACAACTAATATTAAAGCGCAGCTAGATTCAGCTTATTGGATAAATGTGCAAAAGCATAATGATAATGTGACAAAAAAGAGATACGTTTTGTCAAAAATTATAAACTGCATAAAGTTTTGTGGGGCCTTTGAACTGGCGCTGCGAGGACATGACGAAGCTGAAACCTCTCAAAACCCGGGGATATTTCGTGGTTTGATAAATTTTTCTACTGAGCTTGATGTAACTTTAAGCGAGCATCTACAAAATGCTTCAATATTTAAAGGAACCTCTAAAGAAATACAAAATGATCTTTTAGACTGTATATTAAAAGTATGTCATGAAGAAATAATTCAAGAAATTAACAAACCTTCATTTTTGGCAGTTATGGCAGATGAAACAACTGATGGATCTGCAAAAACTCAGTTAGTGGTAGTTTTAAGATATATTCTCGATGGTGAACCGATTGAACGTTTTTGGGCATACCTGAAACCTACAAAATGTGACGCTGAAACTCTTTCGGAAAATATTTTAAGTGTTATAGATCCTCTAGCAGAAAATTCACCTTACAAGCCTTTTCTCTTAACCAAAGAATATGACGGCAAATATGAATGTTCTCCAAAAAGGTATAAAATTCCAAAAATTTTTTTTGTGAAAGTCTATATTTTTGTATAAACGGATTTTACATAAAAATTCTGAAGTATCAGGAAAACGCGTGACCTTGAAAATTTTCAAAATTTTCGTCTGCGGCGCAATTTTTTTGCGGCCCCTACGGCACCAGTAGTTTGGATACGTTTGAAATTTGCGTGCGGGCGGCCAATACCCTAGGATCGGCCCTGTACAGAACACTCATTTCATTTCATAACGAGCCGCCACTGCCCGTATGTATTAATTATATTTTAAAAAATGAGCCACTAAAAATAAAATTAGTCCGAGAGTACGGGGGTAGGTCGGAATCCTTTGGTGTGAAGATAACACTGACTTAGTTTTCCACAAGACACTTTGTTTTGTGGAAAACTAAGGCAGTGTCAATTCCGAGAGTTTTCCCAAAAGTTATTCCTTGAATTGTTAACGAATTTATTCCATTACTTTACGAAAGCACTGTATGATGGGTACATTCAATGCAACTATCGTTATGCCAATTAACCTTTCACGCGAATTAACCACATTCATATAAAACAGTCCGTAAGTCAAATAATGTTTCTTGTGATAAAATATTAATGCAAGACAAAAAAGTTATTTCCATCAATGAGAGGCCATTTTTGTTATATTTCAATACTTGAAAACGTGGAAAAGTAGATTGCAGTAAGTATTCCACTTTCTTGAATCACCCTGTTCGCACGTTTGATGTAAAACAAACAAGTAATTTTATACAAACAGTAACACAAGATAATTTCTATCAATATTTTAATTTCTTTTGCAGATACTTTGTCTTGTGAAGTATTAGAATCATGCCTGGAAGCAGAAAAAGTACCAGAAAGGAATGAAGGGCAAGAAGTTGTACTAATGGAAACAGAAAAAGTACCAGAAAGAAATGAAGGGCAAGACGTTGTGCTAATGAAAACAGAAGAAGTTAATAAATTGGGACCAAATAACAATGTTATAGAGTCCCTTGACAAACAGAAAACGAGCGTTATATTAAATGCATTTTCGCATAACTTGGAAAATAATACATGTGATAAAGTTTCAAAAGAAAACACTTTTCCAAGTGTCGACTCAGCAAAAGTTACCAAAGACATGGGGACAAATATTGATTCAGGTGTAGACAGTACAACTGATACCGATTTAATGGATAGTATTCCTGAAGATACTCCGAAAAAGGACCATTTGTCAAGCCTGGAGCCACCGTGTGAAGTCCAGTCCGAGAAAATTATATCGCAAAATTCAGCGTTTCAAGTTGCAGATGTAGCTTCACCTAAAAGGACAAAGAAAATCATGTGCAAATTTTGTAGATCCAGCGTTAACAATTTTCATCGACATCTTACTCGACATCATTCCGATGAAAGGGAAGTCCGCGACTTCTTGAGATTTCCAAAGTCCACGGAACAAGGTAGACGGATGAGAAGGAACGCCCTGGCTTTCCTACGATACGAGGCGAATTTTGAAAATTTCGTCCAAAATAAGGAATACAAATCGGACAGGCTACCGTGTATCCACTGCAAACGAATAGTCGGAGCGAAGTATCTGGGAAGGCACTTCAAGAAATGTATCGTGAAGCCGTCGAAGACGACCGATGCGAAGGTACGACATCAGGCAGTGTCCCAGACATTACTGGCGTCTGCTACGGAACGCGCAGACATAACCTCTACCTCGAGAGTGAATGAGGAGGTGCTTAGCAGGATGGCGTCCGACGAAATAGGATTTGTAGCAAGGAAAGATCCCTTAATTCGACACTTCGGCGAATTTTTCCTCAAGAACAATAAGCGTGATCACGTCTCGCGTATGTGCTCGAATAAAATGAGAGAATGTTCCAGGCTGCTCATCGAACTACGCAGACAAATCGGAAAACCGGAGCTAACCTGTTTTGAGATGCTCGATCCTGACTTGTTCGACAATGTCGTTTCTAGCGTGAAAGCAATTAGCGGGTACGGTGAGGGCGAAAAGACGTTCAGCGCTCCAAGTTTGGCATTGCATTTGAGTAATACCCTGCAACAAATTTGTACTCTGACAACAAATCTGTTGCTCAATCAAACTCCGGACATTAAATGCGACAACCCGGAGGACAAAGTGAAAGGTATAAAGCAGTTTCGCTGTTTAGTGCGGAGCCGATGGAGTAACGAAGTCGCCCCGTTGGCGTTAAAGAACCTGGCCGAAAATAAATCGAGTAAACCTAGTTTGTTGCAGTTGACGAAATATGTGATAAAACTGAGGAATCATATTATAGAAACCGCGGACGACAGCGTTGCTTTGTTAAAGGAAAACGGCGATGATCGAAGAGCTTTCATGAAATTAGTGGACGCTTCGTTGGCATTCACGATCCTGTTTAATCGCAACAAAATCAAAGTCGTACAACGCGTTGAGGCTGGCGCATATTTGAAAAGCAATATCGACAACGACCAAACTGAGTTTTGGGAACAACCTCCGAAAGAGTTCGAAAAAACTTTAACAGCGAATTGTAAAAGCGTCGTGGCTAGCGAAAAAGGAAGCCGCACGTATATCTTCTTCCCGCCGAAAGTGCAGGAGTACATTAGAGTGTTCCTCGCAATAAGGAACAGAACGGAAATAGTACCACGCGAAAATAAGTATTTGTTCGCCTATTCTGCTGCGACGAACCAGCCGGTTATGGGAAATACAGTTCTGAAAAACTTCGTTAAATCCAGCGAAATGGACAGACCCGATGTGGTGGCGTCGAACTATTTACGGAAACAAATCGCCACACTGATGCGAATATTAAGTCTGGACGAAACGGATTTCCCTCAGTTTGCCAAGTTTCTACGCCATCCTGAGAAGACATACCAAGATTTTTGTGAGACCACGCAAGATGCTCGGAAAACAGTTAGACTAGTGAAGATGTTGAACTCATCTCACACCGGACAAATTGCGGATCAAACTCCGATTAGCTGTCGATTGAGCAGATATCGGTCTAAAAGAACCGATATCGGCCCGAGTGATATCGAAAATACAGAGATGGCGGCATCCAGTAAGCAATCATCTGATTCGGAGGATAGTGAGGACAAGATCGAGCCAGTTGCGAAAAGAAAGCGAGGCAACAGAGTGAGGTGGACACCGCAGCAGAAGGAACTGGTGACGTCGCACTTCAGAGATCACATCGAGGAGAAGATAGCTCCTAAGAAGGGCGAGTGTGAGGATCTTTTAAAGAAACACGGGGACGTCTTAAATAATTTAGATTGGGTCAGGGTGAAGACTTTCGTTTATAATGTATATACTGGCGGATATAAAAATGAATAAGGACGTTGGCCAATTTTGCGTAGGTTTATCAGAAATGCACAAGATACGTCAGGATAAGGTCATTGCTCATAGTTTTTATTCGTATGTTCAAAATATCTTTCCTTTTTCTACAATATAGAGCATGTCCTTACCAATGACTTACGAATATTTTAAAATATCTCTTGATTATCTCTATAGTAAGTGGTGCTAAACAAGCTAATTACTTCATAGGACCTATAAGGAAGTATCACATGGATCTAAAAGATCGATGTACAGTGCAAGTGTTTACTGTGTTCCGTTGATACGCTCGATAATATAATTTTTTCGGTACTTCCCCGAGACCGAGAGAGGTCACCGTTCACGAAAGAAGGAAGAGCGTGACTAATTAAGACTTCCAAAGTTCACAGAATGATTTCCAATATCGAAAATTTTGTCGACAATAATGTACAAAACCAGACAAGCTGTCGCGTATTCATTGTAAGCGAATAATTGGAGCACACTACCTAAAGTGGCATTCTAGAATTATATTATGCAACTATCGAAGATTGATGGGAAAGCACGCCATCCGGCGGCGCTTCAGACATTACTGGTTTCTGTTACAGAACGTACTGGCATAATCTCTGCCTTGGCAGTAAAGGAGTTGCTTAATAGATGGCGCTCAACGAAATAGAATTTTTAGCTTGGACATCCATTGATCGAAACTTCAGCCGAAATTTATCTGGAAAATAGTAAACATGATCGAGTTTTGCACATCTGCTTCAAGCCGGAGTTATCGTGTTTTAAAATTCTCGATCCTGATCTGTTCGATGACGTTGGTTCTAGGCAATTAGCGAATACGGCGAGAGGACGGTTAGATTTTCATTTGAGAGAACACGAATATTTTAAAATATCTTGATTATCTCTATAGTAAGTGGTGCTAAACAAGCTAATTACTTCATAGGACCTATAAGGAAGTATCACATGGATCTAAAAGATCGATGTACAGTGCAAGTGTTTACTGTGTTCCGTTGATACTCTCGATTATATAATTTTTTCGGTACTTCCCCGAGACCGAGAGAGGTCACCGTTCACGAAAGAAGGAAGAGCGTGACTAATTAAGACTTCCAAAGTTCACAGAATGATTTCCAATATCGAAAATTTTGTCGACAATAATGTACAAAACCAGACAAGCTGTCGCGTATTCATTGTAAGCGAATAATTGGAGCGCACTACCTAAAGAGGCATTCTAGAATTATATTATGCAACTATCGAAGATTGATGGGAAAGCACGCCATCCGGCGGCGCTTCAGACATTACTGGTTTCTGTTACAGAACGTACTGGCATAATCTCTGCCTTGGCAGTAAAGGAGTTGCTTAATAGATGGCGCTCAACGAAATAGAATTTTTAGCTTGGACATCCATTGATCGAAACTTCAGCCGAAATTTATCTGGAAAATAGTAAACATGATCGAGTTTTGCACATCTGCTTCAAGCCGGAGTTATCGTGTTTTAAAATTCTCGATCCTGATCTGTTCGATGACGTTGGTTCTAGGCAATTAGCGAATACGGCGAGAGGACGGTTAGATTTTCATTTGAGAGAACACGAATATTTTAAAATATCTTGATTATCTCTATAGTAAGTGGTGCTAAACAAGCTAATTACTTCATAGGACCTATAAGGAAGTATCACATGGATCTAAAAGATCGATGTACAGTGCAAGTGTTTACTGTGTTCCGTTGATACTCTCGATTATATAATTTTTTCGGTACTTCCCCGAGACCGAGAGAGGTCACCGTTCACGAAAGAAGGAAGAGCGTGACTAATTAAGACTTCCAAAGTTCACAGAATGATTTCCAATATCGAAAATTTTGTCGACAATAATGTACAAAACCAGACAAGCTGTCGCGTATTCATTGTAAGCGAATAATTGGAGCGCACTACCTAAAGAGGCATTCTAGAATTATATTATGCAACTATCGAAGATTGATGGGAAAGCACGCCATCCGGCGGCGCTTCAGACATTACTGGTTTCTGTTACAGAACGTACTGGCATAATCTCTGCCTTGGCAGTAAAGGAGTTGCTTAATAGATGGCGCTCAACGAAATAGAATTTTTAGCTTGGACATCCATTGATCGAAACTTCAGCCGAAATTTATCTGGAAAATAGTAAACATGATCGAGTTTTGCACATCTGCTTCAAGCCGGAGTTATCGTGTTTTAAAATTCTCGATCCTGATCTGTTCGATGACGTTGGTTCTAGGCAATTAGCGAATACGGCGAGAGGACGGTTAGATTTTCATTTGAGAGAACACGAATATTTTAAAATATCTCTTGATTATCTCTATAGTAAGTGGTGCTAAACAAGCTAATTCCTTCATAGGACCTATAAGGAAGTATCACATGGATCTAAAATATCGATGTACAGTGCAAGTGTTTTACTGTGTTCCGTTGATACGCTCGATTATATAATTTTTTCGGTACTTCCTCGAAACCGAGAGAGGTACTTAGCTCGACACCGTTCACGAAAGAAGGAAGAGCGTGACTAATTAAGACTTCCAAAGTTCACAGAATGATTTCCAATATCGATAATTTTGTCGACAATAATGTACAAAACCAGACAAGCTGTCGCGTATTCATTGTAAGCGAATAATTAGTGCACACTACCTAAAGAGGCATTCTAGAATTAAGCAACCATCGAAAATTGATGGGAAAGCACGCCATCCGGCGGCGCTTCAGACATTACTGGTTTCTGTTACAGAACGTACTGGCATAATCTCTACCTTGACAGTAAAGGAGGTGCTTAATAGATAGCGCTCAAGGAAATAGAATTTTTAATATGGACATCTATTGATCGAAACTTCGGCCGAAATTTACCTAAAAAATAGTAAACATGACCGAGTTTTGCACATCTGCTTCAAGCCGGAGTTATCGTGTTTCAAAATTCTCGATCCTGATCTGTTCGATGACGTTAGTTCTAGGCAATTAGCGAATACGGCGAGAGGACGGTTAGATTTTCATTTGAGTACGAATATTTTAAAATATCTCTTAATTATCTCTGTATTAAGTGGTGCTAAACAAACTAATTACTTCATAGAGCCTATAAGGAAGAATCATATGGATTTAAAATCTATTTTCACAGTACAAGTCAGTTTACTGTGTTCCGCCGATACGTTCGATGATATAATTTTATCGGTACTTCCCCGAGACCGAGAGGTGTACTTAGCTCGACACCGTTCACGAAAGAAGGAAGAGCGTGACTAATTAAGACTTCCAAAGTTCACAGAATGATTTCCAATATCGATAATTTTGTCGACAATAATGTACAAAACCAGACAAGCTGTCGCGTATTCATTGTAAGCGAATAATTAGTGCACACTACCTAAAGAGGCATTCTAGAATTATGCAACCATCGAAGATTGATGGGAAAGCACGCCATCCGGCGGCGCTTCAGACATTACTGGTTTCTGTTACAGAACGTACTGGCATAATCTCTGCCTTGACAGTAAAGGAGGTGCTTAATAGATAGCGCTCAAGGAAATAGAATTTTTAATATGGACATCTATTGATCGAAACTTCGGCCGAAATTTACCTGAAAAATAGTAAATATGACCGAGTTTTGCACATCTGCTTCAAGCCGGAGTTATCGTGTTTTAAAATTCTCGATCCTGATCTGTTCGATGACGTTATTTCTAGGCAATTAGCGAATACGGCGAGAGGACGGTTAGATTTTCATTTGAGTACGAATATTTTAAAATATCTCTTAATTATCTCTGTATTAAGTGGTGCTAAACAAACTAATTACTTCATAGAGCCTATAAGGAAGAATCATATGGATCTAAAAGATCTATTTTCACAGTACAAGTCAGTTTACTGTGTTCCGCCGATACGTTCGATGATATAATTTTATCGGTACTTCCCCGAGACCGAGAGGTGTACTTAGCTCGACACCGTTCACGGAAAGCGAAGCTCGTGACTAATTAAGACTTCCAAAGTTTACAGAACGATTTCCAATTTCGAAAATTTTGTCGACAATAATGATTAAAATCAGACAAGCTGTCGTGTATTCATCGTATTTTCAATCTTTGGAATAATTGGACAACGTTTAAAAGGACTAATAGCAAATTATAAACGCGTCGTGGCTAGTGAAAAAAAATCTGTATGTGTTCTTATGTTTTAAAAAACTTCGTTAAATCCAGCAGAATGGGCAAACGAAGCAGAGGCGCCGATATATTTTGGACAGACACCACAGCAGGAACTAGTGATGTTACGCTTCAGACAGCATGTAGAGGAAAATATAGCTCATAAGAAGGCTGAGTGTGATACTGTTATAGGGAACCACGTCTTTAATAATTTAGAGTGGGTCAAAGTTAGGATTTTGTTTTTCATGTATATATTGGTGCATATAAAAATAAATAAAATATGCCACATTGTATATTTTGTGTGTATTTCTCAACAGTGTATTTCACTATTTATTAAAACCGAGATTTTACAATCCATAATTATATTTTACAACCGTACTTTGTGTTTTTGCATGATGCCTATTACCCATCCCATTAACTGCTCTCGTTAGCCCTCATTATTTAAGTGCTTTTAATCACAAATTTATAGCAGTTATACAACCAAATAAAAATTACACACAAGTGCGTTGATGGCATATGATTTCAATACCCCATTATTCTTAGTGGGTAATAAAGAATGTGATTTAGTAAATGGAGATACTTTTTGTATTGTGAATGTTGACTGATGCCTTCATTTTGTATCTACTGTCTTTTATTTTACAAAAAAAAAAAAAGATAGAAAACATTGATACATGTGTGCTTTCCCTAACCCAATAATGGCCTTCTATAGCGGTCTTGTAACTACAACATCGACATTATCCTATTAGGTAGTTTTGAGTGGAAATTAAGTAAAGTCTGTGTTAACTTCGTGAGTGGGTTACAAAAATAATGTTGTAACTACCAGAATGGGGTCAGGTTTTCTGTTTTTCCTTATTTGAAATAAATCCATTTTTGAGACAAAGTACCAAGAAGTAATGTTGAACTCGAATATTCAATAAAGAATATAGAAAAGAGACACAGAATTCTTTGTTTATTACAGCCCTTGACTACATTTATTGCATGATTTTAAGGAACACTATAAAGTTATGGAACGTACGCAAGAGTAAGAATTGCAACATTCCTTGTAAGCCGTTTTGAAATAACCAAAAGTAAAATATTGCAAATGTAAACAGATGCATATCTGGCCCCGTCGCTGTGATATGGCATTATATAACTAGCTTTGTGCAAAACGGTCCCCGCGTGCTTTGATTCATGATTCGTTAGCGACGTTAACAGCAAAACTTGCAGATATACAATTAGATTGTATAATATACAATCCTAACATAAATTTAAGATTAGTTTGAAAATATTGGCCAACGAATTCTACTTTTTCATAATATGTATTAATTACGTTGCTCCATTTTTAAAATTACATCTCTCGTGTCTCTTATAAGAACAAAGAATATGATGAAATACACTATCCTGCTACCCTAAGTAATATGTTTGTTCCAGCAGTTTTTTATTTATAAAATAAAACAATAATAATAATATTAAAGTCATTATCTCTATAGGATTTACCCTCTTTTTCTAACATTCTGAAAACGGAAATTTTTAAAGGAGAAAAATATTTAAATGAACAAAGACAGGCCAACTTTGCTGCAAATAACAGTTAACAATGATCTTTTCTCTTAGCACTATGCTAGCTTCATAATTCCTTTGTTCTTTTCTCTAAACATGTTAATAGGGTGAGTTTGTTGTAGGTTGTGAGATTGTAGCCAACCTGTCATACAGACTTTAAGCTTGTATAATTTAGAAATAAATATAATTTAAGGAAATAGAATTTAATATAATTAATAATGGTTTTTTATGCAAATTTGCAAAAATATAATTATTTAATTATAGATAAAATCGGAGATTGTGAATAGTGATATTAACTGGATAAAAACATATTTATATTGATAATTTATTTAAAAAAGAAAAATACCAAACAGGTGTCATTTATATAAATATTATTAAACCCGTTAGAATTGGGGGGGGATCATGGGATTTTAGATTTTTGACAGCCTGTGCGATACTTTGGCTCTGATTTAGAGCTCTTTCAGACACATACTATCTACGCGATACAGTATGCGAAACACAGCATCAGTTTAAATTTTAGTGCCGACCGTATTGGGCAATTGTATTTATGTTTCCTCAAATAATTTCTTTGGTACATTGCAGTCCATGATAGACACCAAACAGATTATTATGTTATGGTGACTCATAAAAAACAAAAAGGAAAAAAGCCAAAGCAATGAGGGCTATCTGAGTTCAACCAATAATAAAATTAAGACAATCACATGGATCCCTCAATTTACTTTTTCCAGAATTACTACTTAAGGTAATGTTTTTTAATTGTTTCCTAACTATTGTCTATTGGCTACATAATAAAACCGGATTTTGGTATCACGAGACAATATTCGTTGGCCAAGACTGTGTGAATAGATCTGGAATCACAGACAGTATCTGTATCCGAAAGGGGTCTAAGTTGCGTCTGGGATACGCATATATCGCAGAGAGTATCTCTGTGTGAGAGGGGTCTTAGGGAAGACACCAACTTATTGTATATATATTCCGTGGTCACCAATGTGTTAAATACTGTTACAACATGTGTATGTTCCTCAGGGGCCTGTATTAATACCTTTGTTTCTAATACAGACCTTCGAAATATGTTGGTCTTATATGTAACGTTTTTGTGAATGATATAAATATCACGTGCAAAAATATTAGAGCATTGCCTTTATGTATTACTCGTTTTGTATTTATTTTGCTTCAATTGTTTTCTTGTACTTGCTAATCTATGATATAAATATATTTTTTGTTAATGTATTGAATAAATATACATTCAATAAATGAAGTCTTTATTGGTGCCATTTAGCCTACTTACAAAGCAATGAACTTAAAATTAAATAAAGTGTCTTATAAAACGTTATCATCATCATTAGGTCATCAGTCCTAAGACTCTAAAGTTGGACGCTAACCTCCAGCTTCTCCTATCTTGTGCTAACCTACGCATTTCGCTAATTGTGCTACAACCTACATCCCTTACTATTTGCGAGCAGTAGTCTAATCTAGGCCTACCTCTGCCTTTCTTCACTCCTATTTCTGCCTCCAAAATATCGCGGACTATTCCCCCATGTCTCAGCAAGTGGCCTACCATTCTATCTCTTCTCTTCTTTAAGTTTTTCCACATACTCCTTTTCTCGCCGACTTTCTCCAATACTTCTTCGTTTCTAACCCTATCAGTCCATGGTATTTTCATCATTCTTCGGTAACACCACATCTCAAAAGCTTCTAATTTCTTCCTACTTGCTTCCCCTACCGTCCAGGTTTCGCAACCGTATAGTGCCGTGCTCCATACATATGTTTTCAAAAATCTCTTCCTTGTTTCTAAGTTTATTACCCCCGAGCATAAAAGTGCTTTCTTTTTGTTAAAAGCTACTCGACCCTGCGCTATTCTTTGTTTTATGTCTTTATCGCTTCTTCCATCCCAATTTATTTTACTTCCTAAATAAGTGAAGTCTTTAACTTCCTCCAATCTTTCATTATTAATTTGTACTTTCGTTTTTGCTCTGCTCTCGCGCCCTCTGCACACTAACACTTTAGTTTTGTTTTTATTCACCCTCATTCCGTATTCCTCTGTCAACACTGCCTCCATTTCGTTCAATGCTGATTCTAGTTCCTCCTTACTAGATACTAATACTGCTATATCATCCGCGAATCTCAGCATTTTTAGTTTCTGTCCCTGTACTTTAATCCCGAAATCTACTCTATCTTTTACCACATTAATCGCCTCTTCGATGTACAGATTAAAAATTAGTGGTGATAGCGTACATCCTTGTCTTACTCCTTTCCTAATACCTACTTCCCTTTCCTCCCCTTCTACTTCTATAACAGCAGTTTGCTCTATGTATAGATTGTGTACTACTCTCCTATCTCTATACTTCATTCCCGCGCTCTTTAGTATCTCGAACATTTTTTCCCACCTTACGTTATCAAAAGCTTTTTCTAAATCTACAAACCCTATATAAGCGTTCTTTCCTTTTTCTATTGTTTTCTCTAACATTACTCTTAGCGCCAGAATAGCTTCGCGAGTTCCCCTATTTCGCCTAAACCCGAATTGGTCTTCTCCTAGTATTTCCTCCGCTCTATTTTCCATCCTCTTCTGCACTATTCTAGTTAAGATTTTTGACGCATGGGAAGTTAGGCTAATCGTTCTAAAGTTCTCGCATTTGTCGGCTCCTCTCTTTTTCGGTATAGTAACGATAATGTTCCTCTTATAATCCTCCGGCATCTCGCCCGTTTCGTATATGTATTTTACCAGTTCAAACATCCTATTTACTACTTTCTGTCCCGCACATTTCAAAATTTCCGCCTGTATTTTATCTACACCCGGCGCTCTATTATTCTTTAGCCCCCTTAGTGCTATTTCAAATTCCTCTCTCAATATAGGTTTTCCTACATCTTCCCTATCGATGCTAGATTCTTCCTCTAATATCTCTCCTAATTCCTGACCCTCGTATAAATTTCCTAAGTACTGCTTCCATCTATCCGCTTTCTCCTCTCTTCCTATCAGTATGTCCCCCGATTGACTCCTAACATTTCTACTTATTGTTCCTACATCCCGGAAGTTCCTCTTAATTATTTTGTAAGCCTCATCGGTCTTACCTACTTGCAACTTATCTTCTACTTCTTTGCATTTCTCCTCTATCCATTGTTCTTTCGCTTTTCTACATTTTCTAATGATTTCCCACTTTATTGCCTTATACGTTTTCAGTCCTTCTTCGTCTCGTCTGTTTTTGTAGCCTCGTCTCTTTTGCATTAAGTTTAAGATTTCGTCCGTTATCCAGGGCTTCCTAGCTTCCCTTTTATCGTGTCCTAAAACGTCCGTAGCCGCGGAAGCTAGACTATTCTTGATACCCTCCCACTCAGTTTCTGCGTTCTTGATTTCGTCCTTACTCGTTTTATTTATTAATTGATCTGTTTTCTCCTGGAACTTATCTTTCATATTCTGATCCCTCAATATGTCTACATTTATACGTTTCTTATCCTTCCGGGTTTTCAGATTTTTGAACTTTAATCTAGCTTTCATGACTACCAAGTTGTGATCGCTGTCTACATCTGCTCCTGGATAACTCTTACAGTCTTTTACTTGATTTCTAAATCTCTTCCTAACCAGAATGTAGTCTATCTGATACCTGTCTATCCCTCCTGGCATTTTCCATGTGTACCGCCTCCTAACGTGATTCTTGAACAATGTGTTCGCGACTACCATCTTGTGCTTCTCACAGAATTCTATCAGTCTGCTACCTCTCTCGTTTCTGTTTCCTAATCCATAAGGCCCTACAAATTCTCCTTCTTTCCCCTCACCTACGACTGCGTTAAAATCTCCTACTATTATTAAATTTTCATGACCCTTCACAAATCCTATTACCTGCTCTATGTCCGAATAAACGGCTTCTAACTCTTCCTCGCTGTGGTTAGAAGTAGGCATGTATACTTGCACTATTACTGTTTCCACTGGCTTCGAATCTAACCTAACCATCATTACTCTCTCGCTGTATTGTAGGTAGCTATCTACACACTGTCCTGCGTTCTTCCGCATAACGATCCCTACTCCCGCGTTTCCATTTACCGATCCTGTGTGTATTACCCTATAGTCACCGCTCCAAAAATCTCCTACTTCCGGCCAGCGCATCTCACTTATACCTACTATATCTAATCCTAACCTATCCATTTCTATCTTCAGATTTTCTAGCTTCCCTGCCTGTCTCATGCTTCTGACATTCCACGCTCCGACTCGTGAAATGCTACACTTCTTATTATGATTGCACTCGATCACGTCTCCCGGAACAGTCCTCACCCGGAGATCCGAACGGAGGACTATTTTACCTCCGGAGTTTTTTGTCCCAGGAGACGCCATCATTAATTTAGGATAAGCTTTCTGCTAGCTGTTCTGAGGATTATAATGTGGTGGTTTCCTCTTGCCTTCCACATCGCAGTCGTGTGTGTCATAGCACCATACCAACCCCCACGGTTTCTGCCACTATGACTACTGAAAGAGCTGCTGCCCTCCTTCAGGGACTTGTCTTAGTCTGGTTTTTCAATAAGGACCCCCCCACTATGGTTAAACCTATGGTACGGCTCCTTAAATCATTAAAACGCGCAAACCGACCCACCCGTTCCAGTTTGCACTAGAACTTCGTCAAGGTTCAAGTCCTATCGGATCGGATAAAATGTTATAAGAAACATAAATTATATATGTAGTGACATTAACAAAATAAATGTTCTAAAATACACTATATGTTATGATATGATCAATAACTAACTATAGATAACTGTTAATCTATAATATATAACTATATTTATGATTCATGATTATTACGATTTTAATTGTAGAGAAATCTAGGAATTATAATAATCCTTTTGTGATTAATGTTTCTGAAATTATCTTTTTACTCACTTATTTTATGCTGCAAAAAATAATTTGTCAAATGTGTTGTCATTTGCCGCTAAAATTTTGAGATGAATTTTCGTAACGAAAACCTTGTCATATGCCGAGTGGAACTCCCCTCCTTGTGGTTTGCAATTATTGGCTGGCATACTCAGAGCTGGATAATATAAGAATAGGACCTCCTATCTTTGTTGTTTGATACTACTGGCTGACATACGCAGACTTCAAGCCAAATCGTGAACTCGCACATAGGAAATAGTTTGTTGCCGTAAGCTGTGTATGAAAACCCGAGTAAAGGCCTTAGATAGGAGAAAACTGTCTCTAGTAATAGATTTGTGTCACGTACCCACTCGCTGGGAGATGTCCCAGTAGACAACTAACCCGATGAAAGAATTGCTTTTTTTGTGGTAGACATATGCACCCTAAGGCATGTGAGCATTAAATATTAATTTTAAACAACAGGCAAACTTCAACGTTAGGAATAAACCACTGAATGAAGTTTACCTATAGTAACTGCTAGTATACTTAAGTTGTGGTCAATTCTAGATATATTATTAATGTCTCCATACGGAGACCCTCACATCTGGCCTAAAAGATGCAATCAATTATAAACAGAGGATTGTCAGAATGTCGGCCTATCAATAATATTGTAGGACATGGTTATTTACATTTATTTTTTGAATAAAGGGAATCGGGTTCCTTGTAGAGAAATAATTATAGATAAATGAAAAACAAGCATATAGAGTAAGCTGTTGATCCTGAAGTTGGCAGTGAATTATTATAACATAAATTACCTAAAAAGTATTGAATTTTAACATAGAATATAGCACAGCGAAATTATGCTTTTGCCGATAATTATTTTGCCGCGATAATTTAGATATTAACTAAAGTATAAGACTAAAATAACTCTTATCTAATAAGGAACAGATAGTCAAGACGTGGGAGACTTCTCCCTCAGGTTCACAACCGCTACATTGGGTGACGTCCGTGATGGCGGACATTGAACCATTCTGGAACCAAGTGAATAGTTATCCCGAAACACGTCGGAATTGGATCCAATTATACTTCAACAGATGACGAGACGTATGTAGGAAAAAAAGTGCACAACAATTGATAGTTTTCTAGTCTCCTGGCTGCCCGGATTAATTTTCTGTCTCTTCCGGAATTAATTTTAAACTCGCTTACTACCATGCGCCCATCCCGATAATGGTCTGAGATAATTGGGTTTAGGTCGAGCAGTACTACTGCTCTTTACCCGTCTTATCGCTGTAGACTTGGACTGCCTCAATTGCGGGTAGGCCCGCCCGTTTCCACCGCGAAAAACAAAAATGTGCCATTCGTACATGATATAATGTACAGAAGTCAGTTACGTCATTATGACGCAACTGCGCATTATTCACTTTTCGATATTCTCAGCTTTAAAGCGTCAATACGCCATACGTTGGCCACCATGGCTTTTTCACAATGTGAACGGGTTGTACATGATTCATGATATTCATACTTATATTCATCTCGCCTGTTCAATAAGAGCATGCTATTGTTTAGGTTGCATGTTAGTCAAGACCTTATTGCTTCTGACCCTGTTATCTTTACTGCTATATAAGGTTTCTTTCATAAATAATCATCAACATAGTCTTATGTATTAAATACAGTGTACATGAAATGACATGACTCATGATAATAGTACAAACCAAATAGTAATTTATTTTTACTTTAAGTTTTATTGTAACATGAATTTGTAATATAAAAAATATAGTCTTATGAGCCCTTAATGTTTTGTAATGTGCAATAACAGGATGTTTCCTATTTTTCCTTTCTCATATTTCCGATTTGGAGCTTCACAGAAATAAAAAACAAGTAGAAATGTGATTTTATTCAAATTTTATTTTAGAACAAAAAAAAAATTAAATAAAAAAAAACTGACCTGTCAATTTATATTCATCATCACTATATTGGCTGGACTTTCAAATGGGTCTTCTTCTTGTGTCTCTGAAGGTATCTCTTCTGTTTTGCTACATATGCACATTCATCACATCTGGGGAAAGTTAGATACACAAAAAACAAAAGCCATTATGAAATTATACATAAAATAGATTTTAAATACATTTCATGAACATATGGTTTCTATTGATATACGGGGGAGCACCCAAAAAAAAAAAAACGAGAATTATTTATTTAAATTTAAGATAACATCTTGAAAACATCAATCTCCGTCAAAATACCGTCAATTAGATGATATGTACTGCCTCAATTGTTCTTCCACTGTTCTAAACATTTTTTATATTCTTCTGAACTGATGCTGTTAAGTGTCTCCAACGATTTTTTCTTAACCTCTTCTACGTCCTGAAAACGATTTCCCTTTAGGTTTTTCTTCATTTTTGGGTAATTGTGGTTCACTGTTGTTCCCTGAATAAATTCAACGTAAACGACTTGTTTAATGTTGAATGGGCTTCACATGGATTTCACTCCGTGCTTTTTTTGATTTGGGCGATGAAGGTATCTTCCATTGGCTGAACTGCTGTTATGTTTTGGGGTCATCGCCGTAACACCAAGATTCGTCTCCTGTGATGAGTTTTGACAAAAAATCAGGGTCAGTCTGTGCCTGCTCTATCAATTCCTGGCACACTCTCAGGCGGTTCTCTCTGGTCATTGGAAATCAGTTGTGGAACAAACTTTGCCGTGACGCATCTCATGTTCAAATCTTCAGTTAGGATTCCTTAGCATCAACTCCAGGAAATTCCAGTTATTTTGTCCAATTCGGTCGTTCTGCGACGATCAAACATGCATCGCGCATGTTTGATCGTCGCACCTTTTGAACATTTTCGTCTAATCTGGACGTTGAGGGGAGACCCGAACGAGGTTCATCTTCAAGTGACATTTAACCACTTCTGAACCAGGCAAACCACTCATAAATTCTTACTTGACTTATAGCTTCTTTCCCATAAGCTTTCCGAACATTGGAACGTATATGTCGCTGTTTTCTTTAACAGGAAACAGAAATTGATGTTGGCATGTTGCTTCTTAAAGTTTGCCATCGCAAAATCGCCGAAAGCGTTGGGATAAATTTGACAAAAAAATCACTGGAATGATACTTGGCCACCTGAGCAGGGGGAGTGTCTAGTAAATGTACTTAGCGGGAGAGGTCAGCACTGCCAACCCACTTGTCTACAGAAAATAATTCTCGTTTTTTGGGAACCCCCACGTTAGCTCATACTATGACATACTAAAAGATTGATTAGAGAATACTAAGTATGATTTCGATAACACAATAAAATTTAAAAATGATAATTTTAAGTTTGCAAAGTTAAATTTAGTATCTAACTTTTAATGTTTTTTTGCGAATCTTGTCCAATTTGCCCATAAATACCTTGTATAGCATAAACAATATATACAGAAGTATACAAGAGAAACTTGTTCTGATACTCACTTGTATATTTCATCAGGAATTTCATGAGATTCCACATGTCTACTCAGTTCTCTTTTATCTTTGGTTTGATAGCCACAAATGCCACAATTATGCATGTTATCCATGTGTTGCTTGATTTTATCCTTACGTTTGGTTTGAAATTCACATAGATCACATTTATGCATTGTTATTTCATCGGCACGTTTGTGTGTTAATAAATGCTTTTTGAGGTTATATTTTTGGTATGCCACGTAAGGGCATTGGTCACATTTGTGCAAATTCACCTAAAAGTCAGTTTTCAATTAAGTTTGTTCCAAATAAAAATAAAGATCATTAAAAATTGTACAACAAACAGAAAAAAGAATCAAATCAACATCTAAAATACTTTTTGAGAATACCATTCCGAAAAATGGATTGGATATGGAAAAATGGATGAATACCATTCCGAAAAATGGAATTTCATGAATTAAAAAAAATTTGAATTTTGAAAATTTTAAACATTGTGAAAAGTATTTTTTTTTTTTATTATTCATTGACTTAAAATTTTGTGAACAAAACTTGATATATTGCTGTTTGAATGGGGAAAATCCCTTGTGGCAGCAAAATCGAGGCGAGTCCCTTAACATTATCTACAAAAGCGGTGTTTTTCAAATCTTCTAAACGTAGTTGAGAATTTCATAGAGTCTCCCAACATCAGAGAACCACCACATCACTGAGGAACACAGTTACAGGCAGAATTTTATTATTTTAAAGATTTCCACGAAATATAGTCTATATTGTTTGCCTTATTAAAATAAATGTATAGTGTCTCTATGTCTACAGATTCGTTGCATAATTACAACAATTTATTAAATATGCCAATATTACATCACTAGATGTCGATCGGTCTTTGTCTTCATAGAAGAAAATCTTTTCACCAAGGCGACCAACTCCCACTCGTTGAAACAACAGTAAAAACATACCTAATCCTGTATATTTTCAACCGAGCTAATACAGCTGTTAACGTTGTTTAAGAGAGTAAGTTTTTTACACATTGTAACGTATAATAAGGTTCTTGCTATTCTATTATTTAGCAGTACTTATTTTGTTATTTGAATTATTATGAAACAGCGTATGTGACGCCTCTGGTATGCTGACGAAACGAGCGGCTCTAGTTATTACACAATAAATTAAACATATTAACAATTACCTCATCCGAATTGTGCATGACCATGTGTCTCATTAGATGTGACTTCCACTTTGACTGGTAATCACATTGTAAACATTTGTACATCGTTACTTCAAGGGGATTCTTATGTATTAAAATATGCTTCCGCAGATTATTCTTTAGTTTGGTTATATATGAACATTGACTACACTTGTGCATGATTAATTCATCGGGGTTCTTGTGCTGGATCATGTGAATGATAAGATTGCCCTTCAGTTTTGTCTGATAAGGGCAGTTTTGGCAACGATGCATGGTAATTTCCTCCGCTGGTTTGTGGATCAGTTCGTGTTTGATTAGATTACTCCTAAAATTGATAAGCGAGAGGAGAAAGCTCGTAAAAATTGTAACATAAACAATTTTAATCTTGAACGAAATTAAATGGGCACTATTGAAAAATAACAAACCTTAGTTTCGTTTGATATTGACATTCTCCACACTGGTGCATTCTTATGTCTCTAGGATTTTTATGCTTCAGTACGTGTATCAGAAGGTTGCTTTTTCGCTTTGTTTCGTGAGGACATTCCGGGCATTTGAACAAAGTGATTTCTTCTGTTTTCTTGTGAATTAACATGTGAATGCGAAGAGAGTATTTTCGATTTGTAACATATGGACATACTTCACACTTGTGTAGTACTTTATATGACCTATAAAATATTTTCAAACAATTAATACTTTTGGGTATTAGCAATAATAATGTTGTGCATATAAAACTTTTCTTTGTTGCAAGAATATTAGCTGTTTAAATAAAAAAAAAAAAAAAACAAAATTACATATACATATCAAAAACAATAAAGGGTCTTTTAACGAGGACGCTCCATTTTTAAACGCAAATAAAACAAGTTGTGTGTGAGATATCCCTAAAGGAAGAAGTCTAAAGGCGTTAAATCATATGCTCGGTGGCTAATTCACGTCACCGCTGCGCGAGATAACCATGTCCTCAAATCATTCGTGCAGAATTTCCATCGTGGCATGCACTGTGTGGTACGCAGCGCCGTCCTGTTGGATCCACGTGTTATCGGTATCCATATCATCCAGTTTGGGCCATAATAAATTGCTTATCATCGATCTGTAGCGCTCGCCGTTGACGGTTACAGCAATGTCAGTTTCGTTTTGGAAGAAGTACGGACCGATGATTCCACCAGACCAAAATCCGCACCAAACAGTAACTTTCTCGGGATGCATTTGGTGTTGGTGTATCTGGTGTGGATTGGCATCGTCCCAAATCCGACAATTTTGCTTGCTCACATATTCATTCATTCAAAAATGGACCTCGTCGCCAAAGATGATTTTCTTGGCGAAATTTAGGTCAACTTCCAACTGCTCACGCCAGTGTATACACGGCGTTATCTATGGTCGTTTACCTTAAGATCCTGGGTTAGTTGGATTTTATACGGGTGTAGACCAAAGTTTCGACGCAAAATGCGCCAAGTTGGAGTCGCAGAAAGGCCAAGTTCTTGTGAACGACGAGAAATTGATTGTCTCGTACTTATCCGTACAATCACGCACAGCAGCGATGTTTTCAGCAGACCTTGGGTTTCGGTGACGTACTGGTGTTGGCCGATTATTTTTCAAACCAGTTGGCTCGAATTTGGCCACCAAATGTCGAATAGTCGACTCGCCAGACGGTTGTGGCGAGGATAAAAATCACGTAATGCGCGGAAAGTTTCTGGAACGGAGCACTGATTTTGAAAAGAAAATTTGATGACTTGCACACATTCTTGAATGCTATTGATTTGCCATACACTACTGAACAATTCACAACAAATTTGGCAGATGTTGCTTTAACAATAGGGCCGCTATAACCTAACAAATTTCGAGCGTTATTGAAATTATCTTATTCTTGTTGTCTTATTGACGGACCTTGTATGAGATATAAATAAGGTAAAGGGTCTAGACGGTTTAGCATATCAAAAATGCACCGATGTATATCTATCTACATCCACTTTAACTTTTTATATACTGCCCCTTGCCTGAAGTATTACTACAACTAATTTCAGACCTCTAACTTCACTTGTAAGAGAGATGTGGGGGATGATGACTCCTAACGTGAAAATAGCTCTTCTCTGAAAGTATGAGATATTTGATTACAAAAAAAAAGCGAGTTATAGTATACAGAGATCTACAGTATACAGTTTTTTCGTAATTTTGGCTTAATTTTTAGGAGTATAAGATAAGCAATTATTTCTTTGGGGCTATTTTTTATATCAAGTCCTCAAAATACAGCAACCAAAATAATTGTGAATAATAATTATGTATAATCAGTCATTAGTCAGCTATTATATACTATTATATATACAGTGCTATTCAAAAGTCCCCTCCCCCCCCTCTTATCTTTTTAACGATTATACATAAACTAGTGAAATTTGATAACTGAATATTAAGGGTTGTAAACTTCCCTACTAGTGATGATAGATGACGTATGCGTCAAAGATAACGTCACAAGGTCATTGTGACCAATAATTTTAAATGGAACCCTATGGCAAGCGACACCTCTTTTAAAAGGTATCGAAAAAACGTATTCAATGATACTAATATTGTTTGTATTTATGGTAGTTTTGATGGATTAAATCAGTAATCAGTAAACTTGGATAATAATTTTAATTACACATTGAAGAATCAGTACCTACTTATAGTAATTGTTCGAAGTGAGCTCCATCTACTTCCTGACAGTAAAACATCCTATTGCGAAACTCTTCTCGTACTTTTTTCAAATGTGTCTGCGGAAATAGCCCTACATTCTGTAACAATACGTTGTTTTAAAACATCAATATTGTCAGGCTGAGTGGCGTAAACCTTCGATTTAAGATACCCCCACAGAAAAAAATCTAAAGGTGTGAGGTCCGGTGATCGAGGCGGCCATTCCATTGAACCTCGTCGTCCAATCCATCTACCAGGATATTCTTCATCCAAATACCGTCTTACTGCACCGTAATAGTGTGGAGGAGCACCATCCTGTTGGAATGTTATTTCCAAAATGTCGAATTCATCTTGATTATCTTCCAAAATTTCAAGGATTAACGGTTCTATTGCATTTTGCAACATCTGCAGATACACCTCACCGGTTAAGTTGGTATTTAAAAAAACAGGCCCAACGATGTGGTTTCCCAGTATACCTGCCCAAACATTGACCTTCTCGGGATACTGAGTATGTGTTTCACGAAACACGTGAGGATTTGCGTCACTCCAATATCTCACGTTTTGTGTATTTACATTTCCATTTAGATAGAAAGTACTTTCGTCACTAAAACAAATTGTTTTGACATAGTCTGGCTGTTGGTTAATTTTAGTCTCCATATTTTCACGAAATTGCGGTCTTCGGTCTGGATCGTCGTCTGAGAGTTGATGAACCATTTTTAATTTGTATGGGTGAAATTTGTTTTTTTTCAACACCCTGTGCACTGTACTTTGACTGACTTCACAGGTTGATGCAACTTGAGTTGTTGAAGAAGTAGGATTTACTATTACTTCTGCCAGTATATCAATTTTTTTCTCATCAGAAATTTGTGGTCTGCCACATCGTTTTGCATCATTAATACTACCCGTTGTTTTAAACTTACGAAGAAGCTCTCTCAAATAAGTCCTCGAAACTGGGCGATCGGGAAACCTTTCATTAAAAATGCGTTCTGTTGCATGAATATTTTCTCCAGTTTCACCAAGTATTAGGATCGCTGCTACTTTATCACCTAAAACACGTACCATTTCTCTTCTTGAAGCACTTAAACGTTCAGCTCACAACAGTTTAACAAATTATTGAATGTACAAATATTTTTAAATTACCACAAGGTACTAAAACAGTTAAACGTTCGATCAACAATACACAAATTATTAAATGTATAAAAACTTTGACAGCTAAAAAAACATCAAATTGGGGAGACTTGCAAAAACGTCAGATTATTTACTATCCAACTATCCAGTGGCGGAGCTTGAATTTTAAATTTTATTATTAACTGATTTAATTCATCACAGCTTTGCGGTTTTTGAAAGTCAGTTGTCAAAACTGCCGTAAACAGACACAATATTAGTATCATTGAATAGGTTTTTTCGATACCTTTTAAAAGAGGTGTCGCTTGCCATAGGGTTCCATTTAAAATTATTGGTCACAATGACCTTGTGACGTCATCTTTGACGCATACGTCATCTATCATCACTAATAGGGAAGTTTACAACCCTTAATATTCAGTTACCAAATTTCACTAGTTTATGTATAATCGTTCCAAAGATAAGAGGGGGGGGGGGGGAGGGGACTTTTGAATAGCACTGTATTTTTTTGGATAAGAACTCAATAAGGCTGCTAGAGGTCGTCAATAATAAGAGAAGTGTGCGATTGTCTATGTTGCATAGAAGACAGAGTGAGGCAACATTCGGAGGGAAAAAGATGCACTTTACACGCGGCCAGATCGAACTCCGTGTACATTCACATTCAAAACTATTTCATTTCGACTGAGTAGCAATGCATCACAATAATATGCTTTTGAAATTTACACAAAAGATAAATATGCTATTGCTTATTATTTATTTCATATTAAGTTGGAATTTTTATATTTATTTAGAAAGAAATGTAAGGAATGGGATTATATAAAAAACACAGATAAGCTTTCAACCCCTTTCACTGACTGTACACTCAATATACACTTTCCAAAGATCTCATTGTCAATGCGACCGAGTAAAGACCAGGCTATTCTTGACGATCTGTACTTGAACATGTGGAGTGGTATAATGGAGGAATATATACCAATAGCCTGGCTTTCAAAACAATGCATTTCCAAAGCATTAACAAGTTAGGTTGTTCCGCAACTATCTATGGCCATCTGGACTTCCAGATGTCTCCAACTGATTTATTATTATAGCAATACATTGTCTCAAAATTATGGCTACAGAGGACTATGGCCAATAATATTGAAGAGTTATACTTCATAATTGCAAATAACTTTGAATAAAATAGCCCTAATATGTTGCTAAATGTCAGATGATATTTCTATGATGAATTAAGTTTATTGTTGAGCTTATATCGAGGCCCCTTATCGGGGCATTTGCCACAATGAAATAACTTACTCTTCATTTTTCAGTTTCACAACTTCGTTTTTACATTTTAATTCAAAGAAAATATGTTTTCAAAATTACTTTATGTTAATTTTTCAAAATTACTTTTATTATGCCAAAAATGATAGCATTGGGAAGTGTTATAAGGTGTTTCTACACACATAGCGTATGCAGCTTATATAACGATTTACAAGAAAATATTATATTATTTTTTATAAGAATATTAGTCATTGATAACTTTGAGCCAATCTTGGACGGCCTGTCATTTGCTGTCATCAGTGATTATTCTCACATTGCTAGTTCTCTACTGCATATAAATATTGTAGACCTTATAAAAGTGGGCTTAGATCTTATAGTAAACGTACAGATATACTTACGACGTGTCACCTTTCATATGATTTACATCAGTTTTCAATACTGAACTTAAAACCGGTCCATAATTCTCATTAGATGGTTCCTCTTTTATCCTATAAAGATCAATTTCATTTAAGTTGGTCACTTCTCTTTTAAACCCAATGCCTTTTTCATCTAATATATTATAATCTGGATTATATTTGATGCAATCAGAAACCTCCATGTATTTTTCAGACATAAAAGCGAATACTTCATGAAGGTTACAAATATCGGTGTTTTTATGCAGTAAATAATTATTTATAATCTCATCTACATCTAGACATTTCATAACAAAGTTAAATTGGCTGTGAAGGTATTCCATACAAGTTTCACAGGAACTGGGACTTTCAGTTAGAGTTAGATCCTTAAAATAATAAAGCACAATTTATATTAGCCGTATGTAGATTGGCAAAGTTAAAACATGCTGGCAGTTTTGAGAATTTTGATCATTTTAAAATAAAAATATACAAATTAGAATTGCTTTAATGGGTGGAGTAGTTCATATAAACTCATGCATTTTATATCAAATTCTACAATATTCCAAATAACTTGCATTTACTTGTAAGAAAATTATATTAAGTACAAGTTACATGATACTATACCATTTCTGGAATACACTTCTGCAGTATATTCTCCTCAATTATACTGAAATCTTTAAAAGAATTTTCTTTAATTATTGCGAGACAAAGCCTACAAATTCTATTGTATCCTTTGACCTCTACCAATTCTTGTTCGGTTTCCCCTTCAAACAGTTTATTAGAAATTACTTCATTGAGGTTTAATTGCTCTGTAGGCGTAATAAAATTTCCCAAGTAGCTTTCAATTTCAACACAAGCTGTCTTAAAATTGTATGACTCTTGTAGAAAGCCAATACATGTTTTGCATATTATCGGATTGTTGGTTGTGTAAATATTCTAAAAATATTGCCATTTATAGATCTGAGGTCATGTTATTTATTACAAACGTTTCTATAGACATTTGTGTACAGAACTTACTATTTCTGGAAGAATATAAAAAATATGTATCTTATTTGTTTCATTCAAAACTTCAAAATCATTTTGTGATATTACTTTTAAGCATAATCTACAAATTGATGCTTTTAAATATTCCATTGTAAATTACTGGTATTATTAAAAAAAAGGTTATTTTCGTTTTGGTTAGGTTAACCTGTAACCCCAAAAACTTGAACTTGATCCTTTGCGATATTCTTCTGGGATATGTACACGCATAATAGTCTTCTTCTTCAACACATCTCGCATATTAGTCATTTTCAATTTGAAAAAATGCAATTGTGGTGAAATGAAGACCACAAATTAATTTGAAGTCTTGTCACTAGGGGTAATTGTTATACAAGAAGTGTTCCTGGGCAAATGCTTACGAAATTTTTCCTTCCCCCCCTATTTTCGAGGATGCTGGAGACGAATCTGGCTTCAGTTTCATCCGCTCGGACACACTTTTCGAGAAAATGAATTTTCCACTTTTCCTCATGAGGCCATTTTCTCTATCAAATAACATTCACTTCACACTACATGGATAGCTAACATTAATACATTGCCATACATATTACATAACCATAATAAGTAGACAGTCAGGTTAGGTTAGGTTAGGTTAGTATCCTTCAAAATGACAGCGTATTTAGTTCTTAATATTCAAAGTTAGCTTTTGGAGCCTCTCTGTATGTATGTAGTTTCATCGAACGACACGGAGGGCGTATGATTACCATGGACGACGCCAACCGCAAGTCATTGTATACTTTTGAAGTAACTAAACATCGAAAGTTTCTAATAGGTTTTATGACGGTTTAATATATGATATGTGTAAAGGAAGTGTTGTAGCATCTATTGGTATTAATATGAGCTATCTATGTAGTGCAAAGTGAAAGTTATTTGATAGAAAAAATGGTCTGATGCGGAAAAGTGGAAAATTCATTTTCTCTAAAACCGTGTCCGAGCGGTTGAAACTGAAGCCAGATTCGTCTCCAGCACCCTCCAAAATAGGGGGGTAGGAAAAATTTCGTAAGCATTTGTCCAGGAAGACTTCTTGTATACAATTACCCCCGATTTTAGGGAGTGCTGAAATAGTATCTGGCTTTAGTTTTTGGCGGTAATGATTTCATACCACCGAACACAGCTTCCACAGACTAACAACCATTATTCTTCTTCTTAAGGACGCTTTGATTTCTTGTCTCAACTCTCAACCGTACCTAACCTATTTCGTTAACAATTTGTGTGATGTGATTATGCTATAACCAATTTTATTAATGTTAGTATTAATAGTGGCAAGCACTACTACAGCAGGTATATAACCAGTAATCAATAAAGATGATATAGTTTATTTTCATAATGTATATATAGTCGATTCAAGAGCAATAGCAATAGTGGATATTTTAGGTTATAATTATTAGTTCATTGATCTTCGTAAGCTTCTGAATAAGCATCATTTACATTGGCAATTATTTACATCTGTCTTTCGCATTTAAATAACTTGTCTAAAAAGAATGAGATTATACCTGGAATATAATATAACTATTGTTAAATATCATTTTAAAAAAATTTAACAACACCTATCTATAGCTCTGTTAAAAAGTACATATGATATTTTACTAAAGATCTATCGGTGGATTACTGATAACTGATACTGATAAGGTCCTTTTTACAGTTTTTTTTTATTTTACAGAGTATTTGGTATAAGCATAAATTACATCAACACGCAGAGAGAAGACGAGTCTTAATTATACGACCATAAACTGAAGAAGGATATAATATAACCTTATATTTTTATTATAACATAATGGCAGAAGCTAAGGTACGTAAACAGTCTAGACGAGTAAAGAAAAGTGGCGGTAATCGTGGAGTAACACCTCAATTTGAAGAGATATTAGTAAAACAGGAACACCCAGAAGGTAAAAGTGCAGATGCTGCTTTGGATACTTCACATGAAATTGTCCAGCAGGTACATATAGACGAAGAGCGTGGACCCTCAAAACGAACTAATAAAAAGGCAAAACGCAACGTGAAGGCAAAGAGGGGTTCATCTAAAAGTGTGGGTGGTTTGGATGAAACAGGTAGTTTTAATAAAACTGATGCAAATGCAGTAAATGTGTCAGACCCAATAGAAAGTGTTCCATCTACAACTGGTATAATAAAACAGGATGACACAGATGATATATTTGACGAAACTCAAGAAAAAATTGTTCCGAACAATGTGGAACAAATAATTAATAAAATTAAGACGGAAGTAGATGATATTGATATAAGTTATAATGAAAATAATAGTAATCTGATGGTATTGATAAGTGATTTGTCACAGGACGTTCCAGTTGTTAATGATGACATGAATATTGATAATGAAATAAAAAAAGATATAAGTGAATTAAGCAGCTTAGAAGTTGAACAAATAATGTCTTCTGGAGAGTCTTCTCAGGATGTTATCACTATAGAACGCCTGAACGATATGACAATACCTTTGGAAAATATTAAACAGGAAATCAAAACTGAAGTAGACCAACACAATCATCAGAATTTAATAGAAGAAATGCAATGTGAAAATTCGTCACAGGAGGACGGCACTTTAGGTAAACCTCCGAAGAAGAAGTATCCATTTAAAGGACCAGATTTCCGGTTTTTCAAACTTACAGGAGACTCTTTAAAAAGAAAACATAGTTCTGCGGCAAGCACTGCTTCCAGTTCGGTAAATCAAATGGAAAATTCACAATCTAATGAGGATGACGAAATGTCACAAGCTAAAAAAAGCAGATTTGAGGGAGACGTGAATGAGACAGATAACAATGTTCTGGATAAAAGTAACTTTGAGGTAATACAAAAACAGAGACGAGACCGTTTAAACAAACTAAATGATGCCATAGATATAATTAAAGGGATTCTGAAGAAATTATCATCTCAAAACTCCAGCCTTGATAAAGGTAATTCTGAGGAAAAAATCACTATTGGTAGTGAAACCATAGTTGATAATGGAAACGCTTGCATGCTGGAGAACATAAAAACTGAGGAAGAAACAGATGATATGAACGAAAATAAAACTGAGGTTGATTTAGAAGTGAAAGACGAAACACTGCTTCATGACGCTAATTATCAAGAGAACCTGGATAATGAGGCAACAATCACAAGCCAGTGATGTAAGTAGTTCTGTTTGGTGTTAAATAGTCTTATCTATGGTAAAGGTGTGTATTGAGTGATTTCAAAATTTTTACATGTGGTAAGCATAAAAGATACAGTATACTTTTTAAACATATGAATACATATTGCGTGTAAAGTTTAATTAAAGTGAATTAAAAATAATTACCACTACATTTTAAGAGGTTCTAAATTCTAGTTTGAAAATAATTCGATGTGAACAATTTATCATTAAAAAAAAAAAAAAATAGATAACTAGATTTGAGTGTTCATGTAATTCTTTTTAATAAATTTTATACTTGTTTCTACACCTGTTAATATCAGACGCGTTTGCATTTTTAGAATTCTTACTAATTTTTTTAATGATATACATCTTTTACATATATTGTTTATTTTGCATCTGTTGACATATTTTTGTAAGTTTGTCAATTATATATGCAAGCATGAATGTATAGGATGATGGAAAGTGACAGTACACCCTATTTCTAAATAACTATAAGTTGGATAAAAGTGACCACGATAATAACTTTCAAATGCCTATGACATTAGGCTCAGAATTGACTAGATTTAGAAATTTGGGAAGTTTTTGATAGTATTGTTTATTTATTTGACATATTTTAATTTCTGATTAGGTGTATTGGTTTTTCGGTATAAAATAATACGAGTAAATTATATCAATATCAAATAAATTTAATATCATTACAAAAACCCTACTAAGTTGAAATACTAAAAAAATCTGTAGCGAATAGTAATTTTTTAACGTTGTATGTATTTATTTTTTTAATTTATCCTAATCTACCTGAAGATATTTTCTGCAGTGCTATGATTCAACCCCATTAATTTTAAGTTGTTACTACTTACTGCCTTCTCTATATATTTTTTCTTATCCTAAATTTATTATAAGTGTCCCCAAATCTAGTTGAAGCTACTGTAAATGAACACAAACTTACTTCATTTACTACTTTTTTCAACATAAACAATTCGTTTTACTAAACTTTGATGGGATCTTGTTAATTATTTAATGTTTGTTTATAAGTAAAACCAAATACCACTAAGTATACAACTCAGAGTTATTGCAGTTACTTTTCCTTTGTGGGACAGTCAACATTAAAAGTGGGACGTTCAGAAGCTTTGAGCAAAATATAATTTAACGGATGAAAAGTCGAGGGTCATCAATTTCTGAAATATCAGAAAATATTGGCAGAAGTGGAAAAGTGATAAGAATTTTTTTTGGAAAATCCAGTAGGGTATGGGAAGAAAAAATCACCTGGAAGAATACCTGTTTTAACAGCAGGAGAAAAATATGCAATTTCAAGGGTCGCCCCAACACGACCTTAATAGCTCGTCAAATTGTTCAAAGAGCTGAAATCTCTACCCCCAAAGATGAAAAATAGAAGAATATAATACGACCTCGAGTTCTTCGCATATGGGAGGATGGAAGAAATTTCCTGTGCACACATTCAGTGGAAAGAGGTGTGCGAAAACTGCTTTTCTGAAGCGAAGAAATAATAATTTAGATGTGGACTGAGGGTTTTAATATTTTGATGACCTGCATAAAGAAAGAGTATCTTTATAGAGGCAAATAGGTGGAAGTAGTATAATGATATGGGAAGGAATTGGCATTGATAAAAAACAGATATGGAAACATGTTTGTTTCGAACAAAATGAATAGTAGATACTATTTAAAATTGATTGAAAATCGATTGAAAAGGTATCTGGAAACAGTCCCTAAAGGACATATGGTTTATATGGTAATAAGAGGATAATGCCTGCCGACAATTTGAAAGGGTTGAAGAGTCGAAAAGAGCAATTCAGGAAGAATGGGACAAATTACCACAAGAGTCAATTTGTCGCGATTTTAATTTTCTTCCAAATTGCATAATTATAGCTTTGGAGAAAGCAGGAACCTTCACTGGATATTAATAAATATCATTAATAAATATATAATATTAATAAATATAAATATCATTTGTATTTCTTTCATTATTATGTTCATTAATTTTTTTGTTCCACTTCAAATTCAAAATTTTTTGTGGCTTCCTGGAATTTTTTTTTGTCAGATAATTAACAAGACCCATTTAAATTTTGGTGAAGCAAATTATTTATCTTAAAAAATAAATGAAAACAAAATTAAACTTACAGACAAAATATTAGGATGGAGTTTTTTTTGTCCCGGACCTTAATTTGGCTTTAAATATTTTTATAAATGAATCTGGATTTAGTAATGAACTGGTTTATTTCAGAACTAGCAAGTTGATATGCATTCAGCACAACTCCATAGATGAGTATGTTTATCCAGGATCAACTGTTAAGAATAATCTCATTTCTTCTCCTTAGCGTGTGCCTAATATTTATATACAGCCAACAGAAATCACCAATTACAATGATATATAATTATTTGTCAAAAGAAGGAAATCATTTAGTTGTACACACATAATTGTGTTTAATGTTATATTTAATTATATAACAATTTTCAAAAATGACTGCTTGCCACTGAAAATTATGGAAAATGTATTTAGGCTAACATGAATATGAAAATTCAAAATGCCATTGACATCATAGACCCACGAAATTAATAAGGATTTAAATTTCTGACGATTACCCACAGACCTATAGGGCATAGTTGGTAGTTCAATTTTTGCGTTTGAATTTGTTTAAAAAGTAGTTATATAATACGTTGTGACTAATAGTATTAGCTTTATAGTAGATTAGCTTCATAGTACATCCATAAGGTAGCAATTAAGATACTTTTAATGTTACATCTATGGCTATTCTGTATTTATAAGTATGGGCGTATTAAACATTCATATGCATTTTAAGATAAGTTGAAACTAGAACATGTTTAAGGTTATTAAAATGTATAACAGAAATCGTATTTTAATATCTTTATGTTTATATTTAAGATTATTAATAAATATATTGTTCATTCCCTTAACTTTACATTTTATTCCCCATGAATTATTTTATATGTATTTAATGTTTGCTGATTATAATTTACGATTAACATTATACACGTTTACAATTTAAATAATTGTTTAAATTGTTTACGTCTTACTTATGAATAACGCCCGCGAGTAAATCGTACATTCCAGGTTCGGACTGACTGTATATGGGTAAACGTAGATATGAAGTTAAATTATGAAATTTCATATCAAAAATAAAATTCATATTTATATAGACAATAATCAAAACTATTTTTCACATGCGACATTGGAAATGGTTAGTAATCTGGGGACTATTTGCGGTAGGAGGAAGGGTTATGTCAGTCGTTGCACACTTTCATTATGAGATGTAACGAGTGTACGATGACATGTATTTAATTTCAAATTGAATTCATTCATTGAAGTCTTTATTCTCTTTAAACATGAAAATGATCTTTCCGCGGAACTGCTTGTGATAGGAATAGTCAAAATTAAACGATACAATTTTGATGACTCCGGGAAAACAAGATAACTGAAGGGACGTAATATATTGGTGAAGCTCAAACGCTGTGCTCTTTTTCATATCGGGATCACTATAAATCACTGAAAGTTCACTTTTTAAAGGATTTTCATCAAAGAATGTTCCATATGTATCTACTAAAGAAGAAAAAAGTTCGTCAAGAAAACGTTTCACGAATGAAGTAAATTGTGTGTTATTTAAGAATTTCTGTTTAGAAATTCCACTAAACCGTTCACTAATGTTCAAAGTAATAACGTCAAAAATTTCATAAAACAGTCGTGCGTAGGTGATTTTCTTATCTTCTTCAGGAATTAAATCCAAACGCATTCTTTTACTTGGTGGTTGATTTTCTAAGACAAATCTGTTCATACGGTCTCAAATGTCACTAAACTCGTTTCTCATTTTTTAAATATGTGATTTGAAATCGGCAATATTTATATTGCAGTAACTAATATCTGATATTTTTGTCTGTACAATTTTAAACAAACTCTCGGAATGTGGGAATATTGCAGAAGACACTGCTAAGAAAAACATAATATCAAAGTCGCGCAATAAAGTTAAAAGGTCTCTAGCACAAATAACGGTTTTTCGATTCCATTCCTGATTTTCATTTTCCACAATTACCTGAACCAGCGCTTCTAAATCTTCCTTATGTTATGGCGACAGTCGTCAAGATGCGTTCACATAATCGCATAACTAAGTCCGGAAATAACAACACCCACTCGAGGTTCCACTGTTGACTGCGTAATATCACTGACCTTTTCGCCCATCTAACGCGTAGCTTGGATGTAACGTGGACCATCGCATTTCAGCACTGCAGCATGTAACGTGGAAGTCCAATAATTTCCGGCGCCGTCACGGCCGATTTGAAATAAAAAAGTTGATGGTAGCGTTTAAAGTAAATCATGTATATTTGCGGTCGGTTTAAAATAATAAAATTAAAAAATTGAATAAATCGATTCAACTTTTAAATAACACTAATTTGTCAATTTTTGAAGGGATGCGACCCATCACTCGCATCCATGTACGCTACGCCCCTGGTTTGTTAGTCATTACTTTGTATTAGATATTATTTTATTACCCTTACGATGCGTACGTCTATGGCGCACAGCACATTTCACACAGCCTTAATAATAATAATAATAAAAATCATGTTTTAAATGATTAAAACTGTAATTATATTTTATGTAACTTTAGTCCTGAAAAGATTCCTTTTATCCTTAAGCGACGAAATAATGTTGAAAAATTTATCTGCATACTCTAAAAGTACTTACGTACTAACAATGTTCTAAGATTATATATTTAGTTTCTTTTCTGTGGTTTTAACAGGTTTATTTGTAATTATAAAAAAATCGATAACATAAATTAAACCTATATATACATACAATGTACATATGTAGTTTTAAAACGTCCTTTTTATCAGTATTCATAAAACAACAGAATATATCACGGCGAAATTATTAACCCATTTATAGTAAATGCCCTAAAAACACCAGATACATAATTCATAGGACGGTCGCACGATTTACAAACGCGACAATTCATCTCTCCCGCATTATACGCTAGCTGGAAGCGCAGTGATTCGCGTTATGATATAGAAAAATACTTTGTTTTGTCGACTTCACTTCCTCCCTCGACAATAAAGTGCAGGATAACAGTCCCTTTTGCTCGAAACTTACGTTAGTAGGTCTCCTTGACGACGTTCTGGCACCAGAACGGGTTCGCCTCAGATGTTCCAAATATACTAATGTAGTCATAAAGTACACAACGCCATAAACAATGGGAATAAATCGTAGGAGATGGATACCGAAAAAGGTGGGAAGAGATAAAATTAGTATAAAAAAAGCGTAAAACGTCTATACAACGCATTGTCCGCTGTTAGAATGCAAGATGTAGGAGCGATGGCAAGACACATTTTTTGGAAATAATTATATATAGTCGAATCTGCTTACAACGAACATAACTGACAAGGACAGAAGTTCGGTTTTAAATAATATTTTCTAAAGTTACCAACAATCAATGAAGTTATCATTTATACATAACGATATTACGAGAGTCAAATATGAACCGGAATTTTGTTTAAATAAATTTATTATCACAGTAAAAACATTTTCGAATATATCTTATTTTTCTATATAGTCTCCTCTTTTATCAATACGTTTTTCCGAACGATTGGAAGTTTTTTAATGACGTTATCGAAAAATGAAGTTGGTCGTGCCTCTAATCAATTACGCCTAAACGCTTTCACGTCTTGGTCGTCATCAAAACGGCGCGGCGTCCTCCAAGTTCATCTTTGAGTAGCCCAAACATGTGATTGCCACATGATGATAAATCCGGGCTATAGGGCGGATGTTTAACCCTAGAACGCTCGCGCATGGGTCAAATTTACCCAGGCTTTTTTGTTTGGTCTGTATTTAGTTGAAGCGCGCGCATACACGTCTCCCGCGCATAGTAGGTGCTCAAAACACATTGTTCGTCAATATTATATCGGTGACCGTCGAAGGCACACGTTTGTAAATTCGTTTTCGTGATTCATTTTTGTCTGGGTAATATTTACCCGTGTGCGTACCCGTTTACTGCGATGTGGAAGGCAAGAGGAAACCACCACATTATAATCCTCAGAACAGCTAGCAGAAAGCTTATCCTAAATTAATGATGGCGTCTCCTGGGACAAAAAACTCCGGAGGTAAAATAGTCCTCCGTTCGGATCTCCGGGTGAGGACTGTTCCGGGAGACGTGATCGAGTGCAATAATAATAAGAAGTGTAGCATTTCACGAGTCGGAGCGTGGAATGTCAGAAGCATGAGACAGGCAGGGAAGCTAGAAAATCTGAAGATAGAAATGGATAGGTTAGGATTAGATATAGTAGGTATAAGTGAGATGCGCTGGCCGGAAGTAGGAGATTTTTGGAGCGGTGACTATAGGGTAATACACACAGGATCGGTAAATGGAAACGCGGGAGTAGGGATCGTTATGCGGAAGAACGCAGGACAGTGTGTAGATAGCTACCTACAATACAGCGAGAGAGTAATGATGGTTAGGTTAGATTCGAAGCCAGTGGAAACAGTAATAGTGCAAGTATACATGCCTACTTCTAACCACAGCGAGGAAGAGTTAGAAGCCGTTTATTCGGACATAGAGCAGGTAATAGGATTTGTGAAGGGTCATGAAAATTTAATAATAGTAGGAGATTTTAACGCAGTCGTAGGTGAGGGGAAAGAAGGAGAATTTGTAGGGCCTTATGGATTAGGAAACAGAAACGAGAGAGGTAGCAGACTGATAGAATTCTGTGAGAAGCACAAGATGGTAGTCGCGAACACATTGTTCAAGAATCACGTTAGGAGGCGGTACACATGGAAAATGCCAGGAGGGATAGACAGGTATCAGATAGACTACATTCTGGTTAGGAAGAGATTTAGAAATCAAGTAAAAGACTGTAAGAGTTATCCAGGAGCAGATGTAGACAGCGATCACAACTTGGTAGTCATGAAAGCTAGATTAAAGTTCAAAAATCTGAAAACCCGGAAGGATAAGAAACGTATAAATGTAGACATATTGAGGGATCAGAATATGAAAGATAAGTTCCAGGAGAAAACAGATCAATTAATAAATAAAACGAGTAAGGACGAAATCAAGAACGCAGAAACTGAGTGGGAGGGTATCAAGAATAGTCTAGCTTCCGCGGCTACGGACGTTTTAGGACACGATAAAAGGGAAGCTAGGAAGCCCTGGATAACGGACGAAATCTTAAACTTAATGCAAAAGAGACGAGGCTACAAAAACAGACGAGACGAAGAAGGACTGAAAACGTATAAGGCAATAAAGTGGGAAATCATTAGAAAATGTAGAAAAGCGAAAGAACAATGGATAGAGGAGAAATGCAAAGAAGTAGAAGATAAGTTGCAAGTAGGTAAGACCGATGAGGCTTATAAAATAATTAAGAGGAACTTCAGGGATGTAGGAACAATAAGTAGAAATGTTAGGAGTCAATCGGGGGACATACTGATAGGAAGAGAGGAGAAAGCGGATAGATGGAAGCAGTACTTAGGAAATTTATACGAGGGTCAGGAATTAGGAGAGATATTAGAGGAAGAATCTAGCATCGATAGGGAAGATGTAGGAAAACCTATATTGAGAGAGGAATTTGAAATAGCACTAAGGGGGCTAAAGAATAATAGAGCGCCGGGTGTAGATAAAATACAGGCGGAAATTTTGAAATGTGCGGGACAGAAAGTAGTAAATAGGATGTTTGAACTGGTAAAATATATATACGAAACGGGCGAGATGCCGGAGGATTATGAGAGGAACATTATCGTTACTATACCGAAAAAGAGAGGAGCCGACAATTGCGAGAACTTTAGAACGATTAGCCTAACTTCCCATGCGTCAAAAATCTTAACTAGAATAGTGCAGAAGAGGATGGAAAATAGAGCGGAGGAAATACTAGGAGAAGACCAATTCGGGTTTAGGCGAAATAGGGGAACTCGCGAAGCTATTCTGGCGCTAAGAGTAATGTTAGAGAAAACAATAGAAAAAGGAAAGAACGCTTATATAGGATTTGTAGATTTAGAAAAAGCTTTTGATAACGTAAGATGGGAAAAAATGTTCGAGATACTAAAGAGCGCGGGAATGAAGTATAGAGATAGGAGAGTAGTACACAATCTATACATAGAGCAAACTGCTGTTATAGAAGTAGAAGGGGAAGAAAGGGAAGTAGGTATTAGGAAAGGAGTAAGACAAGGATGTACGCTATCACCACTAATTTTTAATCTGTACATCGAAGAGGCGATTAATGTGGTAAAAGATAGAGTGGATTTCGGGATTAAAGTACAGGGACAGAAACTAAAAATGCTGAGATTCGCGGATGATATAGCAGTATTAGCATCTAGTAAGGAGGAACTAGAATCAGCATTGAACGAAATGGAGGCAGTGTTGACAGAGGAATACGGAATTAGGGTGAATAAAAACAAAACTAAAGTGTTAGTGTGCAGAGGGCGCGAGAGCAGAGCAAAAACGAAAGTACAAATTAATAATGAAAGATTGGAGGAAGTTAAAGACTTCACTTATTTAGGAAGTAAAATAAATTAGGATGGAAGAAGCGATAAAGACATAAAACAAAGAATAGCGCAGGGTCGAGTAGCTTTTAACAAAAAGAAAGCACTTTTATGCTCGGGGGTAATAAACTTAGAAACAAGGAAGAGATTTTTGAAAACATATGTATGGAGCACGGCACTCTACGGCTGCGAAACCTGGACGGTAGGGGAAGCAAGTAGGAAGAAATTAGAAGCTTTTGAGATGTGGTGTTACCGAAGAATGATGAAAATACCATGGACTGATAGGGTTAGAAACGAAGAAGTATTGGAGAAAGTCGGCGAGAAAAGGAGTATGTGGAAAAACTTAAAGAAGAGAAGAGATAGAATGGTAGGCCACTTGCTGAGACATGGGGGAATAGTCCGCGATATTTTGGAGGCAGAAATAGGAGTGAAGAAAGGCAGAGGTAGGCCTAGATTAGACTACTGCTCGCAAATAGTAAGGGATGTAGGTTGTAGCACAATTAGCGAAATGCGTAGGTTAACACAAGATAGGAGAAGCTGGAGGTTAGCGTCCAACCAGTCTTAGGACTGATGACCTAATGATGATGAATATTTACCCATAGCGTGAGCGTTTTAAGGTCCCCATTTTGTGTGAATTATTACCAATAGGTTATTATTATTTTTTTCATATTTGGCTCGTGTGTGCTAGGGAATACATGTTGTAGGCATAAAAATCTTTAAAATGAATAAAAGACTGGAGGAGCAGTTACCAAAATGATACGACGAGCTAGAAAGTGACGAAGATATTATTGGTGGTGAAGAAACAGATGAAAAAGATGATCTAAATATTAGTGATCGTGATTCAGCTTCAGAGGATGAACCTTTCGAAGAAAATGAAGAAATGGAGACCATACTTGATGAAATTTCTCTTTCATGTTTTGTGCAGAGTTATGTCGGCCGGGATGGATTCACCAAATGGAACAAAAATCGCCCAAGACACTGTGCGCACACCTAACCACAACAAGGTCAGTGATAGACACAAATTAGGTGTGCGACCTGAAGTGAGAAGCGCAAATACACCTCGAGAAGCACTTGCCCTCTTTTTGTGTAATGATTTTCTCGACAAAATTATATATTACACGAACATATATATTGAGAAATAAAGGCTGTTCTTGGGCTTTTGTACCTGGTTGGCGTTGCTAAGTCGTCTCATGTTAATATATGTGATTTATGGTCAACCGATGGTATGGGTTTAGAGATATATTTCCTGCGGTAATGTCAATATCTCGATTTAAGTTTTTGATGAGGTGTCTGCGGTTTGACAATATTTTGGATCGCCAAGTGAGAAAATTGGGAGACAAATTAGCACCTGTTCGGGAGTTGTACACAGTTTCAGATAATGTAATAACTGATGAGATGTTGGGAGCATTTCGTAGTCGTTGCTCGTTCCGGCAGTACATCAAAAGTAAACCGGCGCGATAGGGTATAAAAGTCTTTGCCATGATTGATTCGAATTCCTTCTACACGTTTAATTTAGAAATATATGCTGGCAAACAACTTCAGGGATCATACTATTTCGGCATTTTAAATGGTAAAGAGGTTAGTTTTCCCAATATCCGGCACAGGACGGAACATGACCATGGATAATCGGTTTACAAGTGTGACTTTATCAGAGAAACTCATGAGAAATCATAACCTTACTCTGGTAGGTACAGTAAGGAAGAATAAGAGAGAAATACCTACTGAGTTCTGTTCCAAAAAGAAGAAATTTGAAATTCCTTGCAATATCTTCGGGTTCAAAGATTTTACAACTTTGGTCTCACATACATCACCAAAAGGAAAGCTGGTTTTACTATTATCCACTATTCATCATGATGATGTGATATTAGATTAAGATTCCCAAACCAATGAAAAGTTAAAACTCGAAATTATTGCATACTACAACAAAACTAAAGGCGCAGTTGATGTTGTAGATGAAATGAAGGGATCTTGTAGTGTTGCTCGGAAAACGAGTCGCTGGCCTCTCGTAGTATTTTTTTCAATATTGAATATTGCGGGAATCAATACGTGATTTGTGCAGAAAATACTGGAAACAAAATAGCTAGGAGAAAATTTTTGAAGGAACTGGGGCCTTCATTATGCCAAGAACACATTGAAAACCGGGGAAAGATTCCTACGTTACCAAGAGATTTACTCCAAAAAATAAAAGAATATGCTGGCATCGAAATTAAAAACAACGTTCAATTGCAAGTAATGTCAGAGGAAGATGCGCCATTTGCACAAACAAATAAGACAGAAAAACCACAATTTGTTGTGCTAGTTGCAAAATTTACATTTACTGTGAACATAAATTTTTTTCTGTGAAAATTGCGCAAAACAAATGTCTTAGACTCTTGAAATACATGTACCTACACACCAAATGTTAACTCTAAAACGTTTTTTTGTATAATACTACTGCCATTCAATGAACAATATTAAGAAAACATTTTTGTTTGAATATGGGTAAATTTTACCCATTGCGAGCATTTGCGTTTCAAAAATAGCGCGAGTGTTGCCGGGTTAAGTGTTTCCCAATGGATTCTTTCCACTTTTTCTCAGATCAAAGCAGCTGTATGTAACCGAGCGTTGTTTTGAAGAAGAATCACTTTGGATAGGCATATATTGTCTTTTCCGCCGAAAACCCAGTTTTGCTTCATCAATAAGCTGGCAGTAGTAGGTGGCGTTAATCGTACGCCGCCAAATCAATGAGCAGCACCCTTCTGCAGCCCCAAACCACAGTGGCAAGAACTTTTCCTGCAAAAGACGAGTTTTGGTTTTTCGAGGTTGGTCTCTTTCAGGGTATGCCAGATTTGTTATACCAGTCATAGACTTGGGTCTTGTTGGAAAACTGTGCAGGCAAAATTTCAGTCGGTTTTACGCTCTACCGCGTCAAAAATTTGATAATCATGCGTTGCTCAACCGACGTATGTACCTCTTGCTCAGACATGATGCTACTGACATTATCGGCCTTGGTGAGCCACGCCGATGGAGTTCCCTCCTCTTCACATCCGCACCTAATATATATTAAAACATTGCGCCAGTCGTTTTATCCAATGAACGTTAAAATAAAAATTCGGGTTCATATTTAACTCGTCCTCGTATAACTCAAGTACTGCTATTATATGCTTTTATAACGATATTGAGTTCAAAACTATTGATTTGCTTCGTTTATTTTTGGCTGATGGTTGACTTTGATTTTGGGTTGGAAGGAATTATGAAAATAGTCGAAATTGCTGTTTGTATATCTATATCGACATTTGCTGAAAGCACAGTTTATCGAATTCTACCTATCGTCGGTTTGGAAGAAAACTATGATATCTCAAAAATTCTAGTTTTCGAATTTTTCCATTAAATAACCCAAAGTTGATTCAAGATTTATGAAAAAGACCCATAAGCGTAGTTGAAGTGGCTACGGCAGGAGAGTTCTGTCGACACTATTGCATCATATTTTTGAAGAAGACCATACTGGAGTAGGTTGGAACCTTT
The DNA here is from genome assembly GCA_037954035.1 of Rosalia funebris. Taxonomy (NCBI): domain Eukaryota; kingdom Metazoa; phylum Arthropoda; class Insecta; order Coleoptera; family Cerambycidae; genus Rosalia; species Rosalia funebris. The sequence goes on along the minus strand of JAZFAV010000006.1, from coordinate 9,491,598 downwards.
GGTATGAAGATAATACTAACTTAATTTTCCACAAAACACCAAAACAGTATACACTACACTCGACAAAATGTCCGATCACAAAATCTTTGTTGGCCTGTGTAACCTACGCTCGAGAAGAAAAACTAGTTAAAATTTTTCTGTCTTCCACTACAACAGCAGCGTTGCAGCTTATAGCACCATAAAAATATTTTTAGATAAAATGATATCTTACTTAAATAACGAAATAAACTTGAAGTCTAAGGAGATATCTTCAATTAATTAACAGATTCAATTAATTCACTTATAAACTCCCTCTACTACTGCCACTTATAAACAAACTGTATATTACTAAAACGTATAATGTAGATATTGTCGAGGATGAGATATTTGTATTTATTTCCTACTTCCACGTTTGAATAATATATATCCTTATTAATGTATGCGGTTCAGCAAATAATATTTGTACATTCGACGAAAAACCGCTATACGCAATAATTAGTTTCTGTATAATGCGAGTGATGTACATAACACACATGCACACTAACCACGCTGGCTCTGATACCGCAGTGGATCAAAATTAAATCCAAAAACAGTTTTAAACATGTAACATACATGGTAGTAATCGGCTTAAATAAATTACAAAAGTCGATATGCATTTCACCATGAGAACTATTCTACCTGAAATTGTACCTAAAAGATTTTATACAGTGTGGTCTGTAATGTATGAAATACAATTTACTTTAAATGTCACTGTATTGTCAAAGAAAATTTCCGAAACGAGATGTTGAAGGTTACTATCCATTTTAACCATCTCTAAATTAGGGCTGGCCTAAAATTTAGAGAATATGTTAATGCATTTTGAACTTAATGGAGGTATTTCTGTAATATAGTAAATTTTAAAGAAAAATTTAAACTTATTGATTTAGTTTTGTTTTTAAAGTTAACAACATGAACTTATATACAGTTAAACCGTTTAAAACTTTACCACTACGTCACAAGCGGTATTCGTATGAACTAAGATGTAAAATCAAAGTCAAGTGAGTGACTGTTTACGTAATTTAAATTTACCGTCTTTACAGTCAACTGTATTACCGGCACCAAAGGAAACTAAAAAATGCCTTACAAATAAGTTATCACGGCGACAAATCTTATAATTCATGGGCTCAAACGTAGAAAACAACAAATGTTAGTATATACGCAATGAAATTTGCAGGAAATGAAACGAGGTTAGCAGTCAGATGTCAAACAACTATCAATATTTTTTTTTTTTTTTAGCGGGGGTCCTACAGCCTGTGCCGCATCCCGCATTTCGATCGCCATTTCCTTCTATCCCTTCAGTCATCATCTCCGATTGCTCGATCTCTCATATTTTTTCTAATTCCTTCTATCCATTGTGTTGTCGGTCTTCCTCTTCTTCTCCTATTGTATGGTATAAACTTCAAAGCTCTCTTTGGCCATCGTGTCTCCTCCATCCTCTTTACATGACCGTACCATAGTAGCTGTCTAGATTCTACTCTTTCTGTTGTTGTAAGTACGCGTCCCGTTTTCCTTCTTACTTCTTCGTTCCTAATACATTGAATTCTGGAAATATTACATGATCTTCTTAAGAAGTCCATTTCTATCGTTTCTATCATCTTTTTCTCTTTCTCCGACAATTGCCAGCATTCACAGCCATAAGTTAAAATAGGCTCCACAATAGTTGTGTAGATTGTCATTTTGGTTTGTAGTTTCATCTTGTTTGACCAGAGTAATGAGTTCAGTAAACAAACAGCCTTCTTCCCTTGACGTGCCCTATTTTTGATTTCATTTTTTGTTGTTCCATCATCCGAAACAATGCTTCCCAAGTATTTAAACTGGCTACATTTTTTTAATTTATGCAGTTGTAGATCTGGGTCTTCTACATGCGTGTCTCCTATTTTCAGATATTCGGTTTTATCGATGTTTATCTTTAGTCCCCATATCTCATATTCTTCTTCCAACTTTCTAAACATGTAGTCTGCATCGTCCTCGTCACTTGTTATAATTATCTGGTCGTCAGCGAATAAAAGAGTTGCCAAGCATTGTTCGTTTACCTGTATTCCGATTTCTGAAGTTTTCCTCCTCCAATTACTTATGGCTTCTTGAATATATATTTTAAATAGGGTAGGTGACAAACTACACCCTTGTTTAAGCCCCTTTGTGGTAGGAAAACTTTCTGACAGGGCATTTCCCACTTTCACCAAACTCTTTGGTTCCTTATATATATCCCATATAGCGTTGACATAAGTTTTACTCAGGCCAAACCTCGTCAGAGTTTCAAAAAGTTTCTTTAAAGGTACTGTGTCATAGGCCTTTTCTAGATCGACAAATACTAGGTGGGTAGACAGATTACGAGACGTTCGTTTTTCTAATATTTGCTATAATACAAATATATTATCAATACATGATCGCCCTGCACGGAAACCCGACTGTTCTTCTATGCCTTCTATAACCATTTCTATTCTTTACTTCAGTATTCTGCCGTACAACCTCCCCATTGCACTGGTCACACTTATGCCCCTATAATTTTGGCATACCTTTTTATCGCCCTTTTTGTAAATGGAGCTTATGTATGCTATATTCCAGTCTTCCGGGATTTTATCTCCGTTTAGTAAGCATTTATTAAATAAGTTTGCCAGATTTTCAAGTAGTGTATCTGGTCCATACCTAATTAACTCAATGGGGATGTTTCCAGGCCCTGTGGCCTTTCCCTTTTTGGATTTTTCCAAGGCTTTCTTTATTTCTTCCACGGTTATTTCAGTCACTTCATGATCTCTGTCTGTTTCAATTTTTATGTTTGTTATTTCAAATTCTTTTCTGTTTTCCGTAAGCAGTGTTTTATAGTGGTCAACCCATTCTCTCAAACCTATCAGGTTTAACTTGCTGTTGTGTTTTCCTTCTTTTCTCAAGCTTGCTATAGTTTTCCATGCTTCAGCCACTTTTATTCCCCCCATATATCTGTCTACTTCCTCACATTTTTGTTCCCACATTTCATTCTTGCTCTTTGTTACCTCTTTTTTAACTTCTTTATTCCAGCAAGCGTACGCTCTTCTATCTTCTCCTCTACCAGTATTTAGCCAGGTGTTATAAGCTTTCTTTTTCTTCTTAACAAGGTCCTCTATCTTTTCGGAATACCATTCTGAATTTCCTTTCTTCTGTTCTCCTTTATAACCTAACGCTTCTTTTGCCGCTTCATGTATGCACTCTTTAATCCGTCCATACATCTGTTCTGCATCTGTGTTCGTATTTCTTATAGTTTGTAATTTGTTAGCTAGTCTTAGTTTGTATAGAAACTGAACTGACTCTTGTTTGAGGCTATCTAAATTATATTTACATTCATTTACATTGCTGCGCTGCTGTTGATTATTCTGTAGTAAGGTATTCGTCTTTCTGTAATTCACTATTATTTTTGCCACTACCAGATGGTGATCTGATCTGCATTCTGGTCCACGGTGTACCTTCACGTCAGTTGTCTTTAGCTTCGATTGCTGTCTTTGGATTACATAACCAATTATAGAGCGCAACCCTCTGGTTGCTTGTACCCAAGTAAATTTATGGATATCTTTATGAGGGAAGTATCCATTTATAATTCTTAAAGACATGGACTCACACAAGTTTCTAAGGCGTATTTCGTTATCATTGGTTACCGATTCTCCATACTTTCCTACCTCGTTACTGTTATCTTCTGTTCCAGTTCTTCCGTTCAAGTCTCCTAGTATAATAATTTCTTTCTTATCCTTGATGTTAGTAAGTACAGTTGTAAATTTTTCATAAAATGCATCTTTCACGGTTATATCAGCATCATCACTGGGTGCATATACCCCTACTATTACAATTTTGTGGCCATTTTTATTTAATTCTACAGTTATTATCTGCTCGTCTACTTCCTCCCAGCTTTTGATATACCTTTTAATACTTTCGTGTATTACTATTGAGACTCCTCTCTTTGCTCTAGCATCTTTCGGTACGCCACTATATAGATGTATGTATTCCCCGATGACCTCATTTCCTTTCCCCTTCTTCTTAGTTTCAGTGAGAACGCAGATATCGATTTTCATCTTTTTTAGTTCCTGGAAGACCTCTTCTTGTTTAGTTCTCAAACCTTGTACATTCCATGTTGCAAATTTGATAGTCCTTTTCCTTAGCATATGTCGTAACCGTTTACATCCGTCCTTATTCCGAGGCGCTTTATCGAAATTTTTAGCATCTTTTGTTGTTTTTGCGAATGACGAGTCGCTGGCACGCCAATTCAACCTCCAGACTTGTAGGGCCAGGATTTTCTGTTAGGGTTTTCTCCCTTAGCCGATTTATCCCGGTTTATAGGCGCCGAAGACTCGCCTTATACCCCCTCTCGTCGGCTACATAACGCACATCCATTGTACACCATGCACCCAGTGGCTATGCGACATCATGTCTTCGCGGACGTGAGAGTAGGATTTGTTGGCAGAGCTGAATTCTATTCCTAGAATCTCCGACTCTTCTGACGGAACACAGTAGGCATTTCTCGGAGTTTTGTTGCAATGTGAACATCGGCAGCTCACATCACCTCCAAGACCCTTTGCCAACCTTAGCCACCACAACTATCAATATCTGTCGAAAATTATCTACTGCGTTAGTTAATAGAAGAGTTTCATATTTTTAATCTAATACATATGTTACTATATGTCCTCTCACCGATCAGCGTGAAAATATGAAAACAGTTGTCGGTGATATATTCAGGTCATCTGATGACCGAAGACAAATCCGATGACCGTAACACCACCTACCTGTCCTTTGTTTATCTATTATAGCAAATAGGATAGCGGGTTGTCTGTGATATTACCGTATAGTGATGGCGTAGTGGTAAACTTATAACGGTTTAGTTTACCTAATCTGGATCTTGATCTGGCCACCCAAATTAATAGTATGTTTCTAAAAATTATTTTAACAAATAAATCCATTCTCAAAAATACGTCTGCATATTTGCATGTTTGGCACACTCTTTAAAACCTTCGTATTCCTGAACATTATACTGATCGAAAACATTTTCATTATCTAATCTGAACATTCATCGGGCTACCTACCTTAACAGAACGGTTCAATAAATTATTGTATCTATATCAGGATGGATTTTCTTGGATGGATGTGTTACGAAACATGCTTTATACTTTATCTGTACAGTCGTCTCAATCTAATAGGCCAATTCTCATATTTTAGTTGATTTTTGAGATGGATACAAAAATTAAGAGAGAAAAGTGACATATAGTTATGCAGAATTTTACGATAGATCTAAATTTAGTGTCGTAATTAATAGGGTAGTTCGATCAAGCATATATGCTGTATGTATAATAATGACCTGTTTTTTCTAACCAGTCCGTTTACTGGCGACGCTGGCATGAGTAGTACTGTGAGTCTAGTCTAGTCTAGTGTGTATTAGTCTATGAAATATGAATCGATAAGGGTTGTAAATGTAATTTAGTAATAATGAACTACGTAATTATATAAAGATACGTGCGATCTGGCTAGGGTGCTTCCAATATCCATAAAGATTTAACTAAAACGTTAGAAAAATCTATGTATTTCTTAAGAACATGGGAGAACTGGGTAGAAAAATACCAGAAGACAGAACCGACCCTTCCCCCATTTTCTATATTGCAGCTCATCGGACTATTTCTATTTTCATTCTGCAACGTTTTCTAAGCGGTAATTGATTCTCGATATATTTTTGCGTCATTAGATATGCACTAAAGTGCATTTAAGATCGAAATGATAAAGGAATGTTTTAGCTAGTACACAAATTAAAGAGATGGTAATCTGTTCTTTATATGACCAGTACACAAATGTTAAAGAATTGGCGAAGGCGCTGATGTTATTTAATGTTACAATCAAATAATTGTTAAAGAAATGGCGGAGGTGCCACCATCAGTTGAAAGTGTTTAAATATATTGTTTTAATAAATTTTACGCCTTTCTTACAGCTACTGTATCTTTACTTTCGAATTTCTACGAGTTTTTACCATGAGTAGATAACTATTTCTATACGATGCCTATGAGTTCAAAAAAAAAGAATATACATATATAAAAATCTGGAGTACAACAAAATATCTATACATATAAAAATGGCAAAAGCGCCTTCACCAATTTTAAAGAAAAATGCTTGCAGGGTTATATCTAATTAACTGGGAAACTCTGTGTATGGGAAAATGTAGATTATTTTTGAGAATATTTTTATAATCGGGGGCTAGTCGTAATTCAGAGAGGGCTAAAGTGGGGGGGTAATCTCTTGATTTGAACATTTAAAGATGAAAATTGAGCTGTTCTGGACTTTCTTTAAAAGTAAATAGTAATGCTAAAATCTAATGTATTAATTGTCTGTGTTACGAAACATGATCTATATTCTTTGTATGATACAGAACATCTCAATCTAATAGGTCAGTTCTAATATTTGGCAAGCTTTTGAGCTAGGTTACCAAAAAGTGAAGTATAGAGAATTCTTCGAGAGATCTAAATTTGGTGTCAGAATTCATAGGGGGCAGCTCAATGAAATAATTATACATATAAAGATGACCTGTCTTTTCTATACATATCAGTTTATTGGCGACCCTGGCATGAGTAGTAGTGCTAGCCTTCTACATTATATTAGTCTGTGAAATATGAATCGATAATAATTGTAAATTTAATTTAGTTACAATGAACTACGTAATTATATAGAAATAGATACCCTCTGGGTAGAGTGCTTCCAATATTCACAAAGAGTTAATTAAAACGTTAGAGAAGTTTGTGTATTTCTTAAGAACATGATACGATTGGGTAGAAGAATTCAATGAGGGTAGAACCGACCCCCTCCCAATTTTTCACATTTAACTTCTGGGACTGTCTCTATTTCGACGCTTTACAATATTTATTACATTGTAATTGGGTCGATATTTTTTCATTATTCTGTATTTTTACTTTGAAAGTTCCATTTACTGTGGGCAGATAACCATTTCTGTATGATGCTTTGGAGTTAAAAAGCAAGAATATACATATAACAACAAAATATCTATACATATTGAAATGGCAGGAGCCTATCAACCAATTTTTAAGAAAAATATTTTGCAGTGTCGATGTAATAATCAGTTCTAATTTTTGGTTAACTTTTGAGCCAAATTATCAAAAATTGAAGTATCGTTATGCAGAATTCTTAGAGAGATCTAAATTTGGTATCATAATTAATAGGGCAGCTCCATCGAATATCTGTGTGCATAAAGATGACCTGTCTTTTCAATACACATCAGTTTATTGGCGATGCTGGCATGAGTAGTAATGCGAGCTTTCTACATTATATTAATCTGCGAAATATGAATCCACAAGGGTTGTATATTTAATTTAGTAACAATGATCTACGTAATTATATAAAAATAGGTGCGCTCTGGGTAGAGTTCTTCCAGTATTTGCAAGGAGTTAATTAAAACGTTAGGTAAGTCATGATAGGAGAACATGCTAGGATTGAGTAGAAGAATTCAATAAGTGTATAACCATTCCTTCCCCCATTTTTCACATTTTATTTGGATCTCAATATATTTTTGTCATTAGAAAAAAATGCACATTCAAGGTGGAAATGATCAAGGAATGTTTTAGGTGGCGGGCAAATCAAAGGTATGATAATCTCTTCTTCATCAGCCAAGTACACAAATGTTAAAGAATTGCTGAAGGTGCCAGTATTATTTTAAAACATTTTACAGCAAACGTTTACAGAAATGGCGGAGGTGCTTCTGTCAGTTGAAAGTGTTTAAATATATTATTGTAATAGACTTTATTTACGTCTTTTTTACATTCTCTATATCTTTCGAATGCTTTACTTGTGCAGAACATCTCGATCTAATGGTACAATTCTAATTTTTGGTTAACCTTAGATCCAAGTTATCAAAAATTAAAGTATCATTATGCAGAATCCTTCGAGAGATCTAAATTTGGTATAAAAATTAATGGGGCAGCTCAATCAAATATCTATGTGTATAATCATGACCTGCTTTTTCTATACACATCTATTTATTTGCGACGCTAGCATCAGTAGTAGTGCGAGCCTTCTACATTATACTCATCTGCGAAATATGAATCTATAATAGTTGTACGCTTAATTTAGTAACACCAAACTATGTAGTTATATCAAAATAGGTGCGCTCTGAGTAGAGTCCTTCCAATATTCACAAAGAGTTAATTAAAACGTTAGAGAAGTTTATGTATTTCTTAGGAATATGTCATAATTACATAATTGGGTAGGACGATTCCATGAGGGTAGACCTACTCCAGCCCCATTTCTATTTCCATACTTAACAACGTTTATTAAGCGGTAATTTGTTTTGTGCCATTAGAAATGCATATTTAAGGCAAAGTGGAAATGTTCAAGGAATGTTTCAGGTGGAATACAAATTAGAGAGATGGCATTCTGTTCTTTACCGTTCCAGTATAAAAATGCTACAGACTTGGTGAAAGCGCCAGTGCCATTTAAAACAGTTACCAGCGAATAAATTTTGAAGAAATGGCAGAGGCGCCGTTATAAGTTGGAAGTGTTTAATAGACTACACGTCTTTTTTACAGCCACTGTATATTTGCTTTCGCATTTATAATTAGAATGCGTAGGTAATTATTTCTATACGATGCTTACGGCTTAAACAGAAAGAACATACATAAAAAACTCCAGTATAACAAAATATTTATACATATTAAAACAGTAGGAGCGCATTTTAAAAAAATGTCTGAGTGTTATATCTAGTAAATGGGGAAATATTCTATGTATATGAAATGTGGAGTTATTTTTGAGAATATTTTTTATAAACAAAACAATTTTTAGAAATGTCAACTAACGTGCCTATATAGAGGTTTAAATTAGATAATAAAGCCTTTTTAGGTTATAGATTATATTTGAGAATATAATGCAAAAGTCTTTAGTTGCTCGATTTAAGTAGTAAAGTCCTCTTAACACTATTTATGACAAAGTTTGTAAAAGTTTATTTGTTAGTATGTTGAATAAATTATGAAAAGGAATAAAAAATATTAAACAAGTTTGTATCTACAGGTGTAGGTTAATCTTTCTTTCATTATAATATTTACTTTGTGGGGAGATATAGGGTATTATATTATAAATCATTTTATTTGCTGTATTTTATTAACGTGTCTTGTAATTATATTTTGTTTAATCTTTGGGGCACTGAAATTTTCCCAAATTTATTATTAAATTATTGTTCAATATTGTTGTTATTAAATACCCAAAAACATCTATATACATACATTCGAATACAAAATTTTTATTTATAATGAAATGACAGTGGCACCTCCGCCAATTATTAAAATATTTTCTGGTTGAGACAATCGTGTAAGAAACTTTATTACTACTCAGTTGCTCTTGGTTTCTTTTTGTTACACATTTTTTGTCCACGTGTTTCAATATGATAACTTTGTAGGTATATTATGTACTACGTTTTTGAAAAATATATTAACTTAGGAAAAAATAAGTTGAATTTTAATATTTATACAGATATGTGTATAGTTATTTTTATTAATAATAATGGAGACATGTATACACATTATTTCATTACTTAAGGGAGACATTTTTTATACAAAAATAAATTATAAGGATATTGTGAACAACTACATATCATTGGATTTAGAAGACATATGTAGGGCATCTAAAACGTTAAATAATAGATATTTTCTGGAAATCAAAAATGATATTTGCATAATAGAAATGTGTTATCTAATATGTATAATATTTTTTTAATTTGTCCAAGATGTTTATTAAAGTATTTATTGTTTTGATAATAATTTCCCAAAACTTCATATTTTTTCACTATTCTCTCCACGGCTTTCAGTTCGTCATTCAAAATAACCTATAATTATATATCAGTGATTTCATGTGGATTAATATGTAGAATAAGAAAGATGTAAAAAATATAGTGACAAAAATAAATAAGTAATAGTAAACTTTAAGCGAAAGTGGAGTCAATAACAGACTTTTATAATATTACCTATATAGTCTTCTAGTCCTGTATAGCTCTTTCAAAATAGGTTATTAAATAATACGCTACTATTATGATAGCTCCTGATATTTAAGGGCTCCTAATACAAAAATAACATTTAGATATATTAACGAAAAAAACCTATAGTTAATTGTTTCAGATATTATAGCGAATTTTTCAACGAGTTCATAGATTTTTTATTTTATTTTCAAATACTTACAATAGGATTTAGGACTGTAAATTAAATTCTCTTTTTTCAGAAATATTCCTCGAAGCCTTATTTTTGTCAGATATATAAAAATACCTTATTTTTTGTATGTTCCGATAAATGAAAGTCAGACAATATTGCTATAGTTTTCATTATTTGCAATCATCCTTTCATTAAAAATATCCTGTAAGTATTCACTTATAATATGCCTGTTATGAGCGGAACAATTATCGTGTTGAAACCAAATTTTGTTAATGCCTCCAACATCTCTTCCGGCACCACTATATTTTCCTGAAACATTTATAAATACCTGGCTATTGCCATTCAAATTCTAATTGAAAATAAAGTAATCAATTAAACGATTTCCTACAAACTGTTTATGCAGGGAAATAAGATAAGTTTGCTGCCTGTGGTACCACACCAGATTATATTAAATTCAAATCGTGTTTGAGATATTTAACTGGTTCTATGAAGATTGTCAATGGCGCAATAATTCGGGCCTTGACGAAATTTGTGCTGATACTAGTTGTAGAATTTATCTGGCTTTCCAAGATCATTTTCATCAAATATCTGAATAATGATCGGTTTCTATGGATGAAAGTGATTCTGATATAAAATTCTTTTTAGAATTGTTATCCATATCGCTAGAAAGTTTCACATTTCTCTTGTAGAGGATGTAGTACTTTTTGGTATACGTTACATTATTGTTCCGCTCTTAGTTATTAATACTATAATTTTTACTTCTTTTTTATTCAGATCTTCCACAGTCTGACAGGTTATTATCGGGTATCTGAAATGCCGGATATTATATTGATTATGATCAGGGAACATTGATCATACCTTGTTAATGCCTTAGTCGTATTCCTATTTGATTTAAAGTGAAACTCTCCTCGTAAGAAGAAACAAAAAAGCCGAAGAAAACTAGGAATATGTAAGCAAACTTTTACAGTGCCCAATAAAAATTCTATTCGATTATCTTATACCTTTGTTGAATGTCACAGTCCACATAGAAAAATTAATATAAAATTTGTATTAGTTTCTATAAGTCTCCTGATTCTATACGTTCTTGATTATGTAAAGTATAATTGAAAAGAGAATAAAAAAGTATATAGAATCGTACAAAAATCTAATATGGAGTCCACATGAAACAACGGACTGTAGATTTTTTGTTTATAAACGAAACTAAACTAAACTAAATACTAATAATAATACATCTAAAAGCTAATTTAAAAAAAATATTTCAGGAATATACTTGCTAAAGTGTCGTCACATTTCCAATTAAAGAGATGTGAGATATTATTGATCATCCTGTGAAATGCATCGTTCTGTTTTGTGCATTTATTAAAAATAAAAGGAAAATATGTAAAATTTAATGATGCAGTGAAAAGACAAATAAAACTCTTTAAATCTTTCCCTATTCAATCGTCTCCTATCTCTGATAATATTCGATATATCAATACATGCCGTACTAAAGTGGGCTAAACTGTATTTGCGAAACTTATAACCTCAAATTTTAATATATGGAATCCTAAAATAACAGAACGTGAACAAGGGGACACGGCCTCTCAAATTATAATTACCATGATTTCTTCTACTCGTATACTTATCTTGAAAACATCTGGTTAACCTGAGTTTAAAGGAATAATTACTGCTACAGATTTGATTTGCCTCCTGTTATTAAATAATTATAAATTTTAATTAACTTGTACATCGGTAAGAGAAACACTGCCTGGAAATGCGTACAACGCCTCCCGGGTGCGTGCCCATTTTTTACGCCCTTATTCTTTCCCTCGTCAAGATTCCTAGGCACATCGAGATTACGACGGCGACCTTTCTCACTCTTATTATCGCCCCGCTCTTATTTTATCCAGCAATCTAATTAGTATAACAATGTAAAAACAACGTTTGAATTATCTTTTCATCCCCCGGGACCTCGAAGGAAAATATTTACTCCTTTGTTTCTCCCACTCCACCGTGACGTTAACTCCAAATTACCGCTGAATCTGGCATGGTATTTTATCGAACATCGCTGCGTGGAAAATGGAATTTGTGAGATTGAATATTCGGTAGTAGTCAGGGGAAGATATAGCTGAAAACCTGCAATGCCTACGTGTAGTATTAGAATCAGTGTTGAAACCATGGAAGCAGTTTAGGTACATGAATTAATAGAATGACCAGATATATCTCCAGATGTAAACTCAATATAAAAGATATTACAATAAGAGCACAAGGCTGGAACTGCGCGCCATTTTGGCTGTCATAATTCAGGCAGGTCAATAATTGTGACTGATCGATAGGAGGTAGATAGAAGTTAATACACATGGAGCGCTTCACAATATAACAATATGTTCGTGTTTGGAAACATTACTATCAAAATGGTGAAAGTGTGGTTGTTATGATTCGTAAAGTGCTTCCAATTTTTTTTAGAAATAATGTTCCAAATTTATCAACTGTGAAAAGGGTAATCGAAAAATCTCAAAGTATTGGTTCGGTTATTGATGTGAAATACATGAAACGAGCTCGAAAGGGTCGTCGAGAACAAAACATCACGATAATTCGCGAGAGTGTGGCCGAAGATCCAGGGACCTCGATTAATTATCGTGCAGAAGAATTGGACACTTCAACAGCTACTCTTCGCCGTATTCTCATTAAAGATTTGCATCTCCATACTTATATAGTCCAATTGAATCAACAACTTCTGCAAACAGGCCATGTATAGCAAAGATACTTCACCAATTGGGTCATTGAGCAACAAGAAGTGAATGTGGATTTTGCGGCCAAAACTATCTTCGGCGACGAGGTCCTTTTTTACCTTCAAAGGTAAAGAAAAGGGGTTCAAGAAAATCCACGTCATTCATGAGGAATAAATGCATCCCCAACGTGTCACTGTTTGGTGTAAATTGTGGCCTGATTCCACTGAATTGTACCACTTTCCTTTGAAAACGAGTCAAACAATGCATTAACACTAAATGCCGGACGTTATCGTGACGTAATAACCCAATTCCTTGTGCCCCAATTGGAAGATATTGCTCTTGAAGACATGTGGTTTCAGCAGGACGGTGCCACTTACCATATCACCCATGAAATATCGACGGTCTTTTACAAGTTTTTTCCTGGTCTTGTCATTTCTCGTTTTATTGGCCAGAATTGGCCGCCACCATTCTTGGGATTTAACACATATAGGATTTTTCCTATGGGGTTTTCAGAAGTTGCAGTTTACGCTAACAACCCGCGACTACCCAAGTATTGAATGTCGAGACTGAACGCTGTATCAACGAAATACCGCCACATTTATGCAAAGCCGTTATTGAAAATTTCGCCAGAAGAGTCACGTGCTATTTGCCACTAAAGTCGTGGCGGCCATTTACCGAATGTGTTATTCCATACATAATTCCCAAATATCTATAATCAATCAATCAATAAATATTTCGATATTTTGCTATAGAAAGCCATGTATTATTTAAGTTTAACATCTTACGGTCTTATTGTAATATCTTTTCTTATTTAATGTGAGGTTATCTTAAAGCTAAGGTATACAGGGTAGGATGATCGAGGACAACAGCTGAACATGGGCGATTTTCTCAAAAACCATAGATGTCACAAAAAAAATTACATACAAAAGATTCATGGTCCATTGAAGCCCAACAAATGGTAGTAATGTTTATTTCAGAAAGGACACTTGAAAGTCATTCCAAGGTCAACTTTATTTCTTAATGGAATAATGTATTTCGCATTGGGGTAATTTAAATAATACACTTGAGAGCAAAACAATCGACTCAGCAACATGCTCCAACTTTGAGAGAATATGTACTCTCTCCAGTACCATTTGAAGTAAAGTTCAATGAACTGTTTGAAAGTTTAAAAACAGTTGTTTCAAATGATATCACTTCGATTGGAATCGGACCTGTTCTGACAAAGTTATGAGCCCAACAACATGTGTAACACAAAACCTTGTTAATTGGAATGCGTATGCGCGACGATTATGACAGACATAGAGGGCGCTTGCAACCTGGTATTCGTCTCCATTCGCTAATTTGAAGTTAACATATGCGTATGTGCTTGAAGGATTTACAAGAAAATGGATGCCACAGCTGCCGAAGCAGCCCAGGTAATTGCATTGTTGAGAGAGGGTCTCAGTCAGAGAGCCGTGGCAAATCGACTGAGTTTGAGTCAATCAGCTTTGTCAAAAGTACATTGTCGGACTGAGAAACCGGTAGCTACGTCTGCCAGCTAGGAGGCGGTCGTAAACGCGTGACAACGAAGAGGGGCGATCGATTTATTGTGTTAAGATCTCTCATAAATCGACATTTGACTGGTGTTGACCTCACACAAGAGCTGAGGGAGGTCAGAGGTGTGGTCGCTAGCGCTTGGACAGTGAGACAAAGATTAAAGGCAGCTAAGTTGACCCCAAAAAAGGCAGCTACAGGTCCCAAACTGACTGCAGTCTAAAAGCAAGGACGACTGGAATTTGCTCGTGAATATCTCTTTTGGAACCACGGTCAATGGAGTCAGATATTATTCACAGACGAGCCCAGGATGTGCCTGCCATGGTAACGATAAGAGACGTCGGGTCTATAGAAGACCAGGAAAGTGATTTGCTCAATGCTGTATTCGAGAAACTGTCGCATATGGAGGTGGCTCTTACATGTTCTGGGCGGGCATTTCCATGCACGGAAAAACTGAGTTAGTTTTCGTGCCTGGTGGAGGACGTGAAGGAGGATTAACAGCAGACCGCTATATCAGGGATATTCTGGAGGAACATGTTGTTCCGTATGCGGGATTTGTTGGTGAGGACTCGCTGCCACACTGCGCGAGTGGCCACTACCTACCTGGCCGACATCGGTATACGGAATATGGACTGGTCTCCGATGAGCCCGGACTTGAATCCAATTGAACACGTTTGGGATGAACTTAAACGAAGAGTAAGGGCAAGAAATCCTGCACCAGGGAGCGTAGTGGAACTGAGAACTGCGTTGGTTGAAGAGTGGGAAGCAATCCCTCAAGACAGCATAAGAAAAGTTATCCGATCTATGCGTAATCGTTTAGAAAATGTTATTAGGAGAAGGGGTGGCAACACTAAGTATTGAAAAAAAAATTAAATGCATTTCAACTGAGGATTATTTTCTTTTTCGTTTCTTATTCACCCTTTCCGTTTCAACTCTTATGTGTTACACATGTTGCTCGGCTCATAACTTTGTCAGAACAGGTCCGATTTCAATCGAAGTGGTGTCATTTGAAATAACTGTTTTTAAACTTTCAAGAAGTTCATTGAACTTTACTTAAAATGGTACTGGAGAGGGTACATATTCTTTCAAATTTGGAGCATGTTGCTGAGTCGATTGTTCTGCTCTCAAGTGTAGTAAAACTTGCATCGAAAACTATAGGACAATGATCTCCTAAAAGGACAGTTAAGTCAGTTTCACTAAGAAAAAAAAAATTAATTCAATAACTATTCAAAATGATGTCAAGTTTAACCAAAATATCTTATATCTGTCATGAGGCGATTTATTCAACCACCTCAATTCGTTGGTATTCTAAGGTTGTGTCGAGTAATATACACTTTTTAAATTTATGTAAACGAAAATATCTAAGAGGTTAAGGTATGGAGATCTAGAGGACCATTCTAATAGGCTTTTAGTGATGATTTATCTATCTGAGAAAGTTATATTTAGCATTTCTCGAAGGTTAACACCAAAGCGTGAAGAACCTCCATCTTACTGCAACAAAATAGTAAAATTAGGGTCATATACCTGTTGTATATAAAGAAACAATTTGATTTGGCAGCATTAATAAATATTCCTCAGTCGTGTGGTTTTCTACAACAAAAAGGTTTTATATTATCTAATCCCCATACATCCCTGACGAAACATTTAAATTTTCTTTCATTTTAGTGCTGATTTTGCTGTTCTACTATCGACAGTTGTGGCTATCAACACCTTTATTTAACATAAGAGACGCTCGAAGGTATGAAAACATGAAATTTGACACACATTTGTCAAAATCATCTTCCGCCAAATTTTGACCTAAATGAAATTTATACGCATGACATTTTTGTTGTTTATTTAAATTTGAATCGACACACGAGAAACATCGTGCTGCTATACTATCGTTTGAAGGGAATTATCAGGATGGTAAATTACTGATTGCGGCAACTTCAAACTTTTATCATCATTAGTTGCGCTCTAAGGCCTTCCTGACTGCTGTGTATATTTCATGATTAAATACTCCTAAAACATACTGCTGTTTTCTGAATCATAGACTTCTTATATCACGGTCAGTAAATGTATAATTAAAAGTAGAGATGCATTATAAGACCTAACATAACTTCCGTAGACTCACATCATGAGTGGGGTTATATTTTTCATTTTTATTTAAATTAATTTTCAAAAAATCAGAAATATTATGCATTTACGTGTATTTATCAATTAAAATATTACCTTCATTATCCTGAAGATGTGATAGAAAATAAAAAAAAAAAAAAAATATATATATATATATATATATATATATATATATATATATATATATATATATATATATATATATATATATATATATATATATATATTAAGAACTACAGATGTCTTTATAGTGTTGACAATGAGTTTGTAATACAACAATAATTGCAATTGTTTCTAAATAGCAGCTAGACATTGGTAAAACTAAATGTTGCTCTTTTTGTCAGTAACATTGTTTAGATGACATTAGTAGGTGGTGCTAATGGTTAATTAAAAGACGATGACATTGAAATATGATTATTTTGATTTAAGCGGTATAAGTAAGTGGCCTAAGACTTTGCTGTTAGATTTCTCAATTGCGTAGAAATTGTAAATGCAATAATTTACTCACAAAGGACCCATATTCCAAGTTTAGATCCGTCATTAGTCACTTTGGCAATTTGTTTAAAACTGACGAACCTGAGCCCTATAACTATTGCATGTAAATATCCACAATACAATCTATTTTATCTCAAACCTCAGAAAGTCTAAAACAACTTTTGCGTATATGTAATTAATCCACAGAATAATCCACTTTATCATAAACCTGAGAAAAAATTAATCTCCTTAATTATCCACTTTAGAATAATATTGTCCTACAGTTTTAGATGCAAATACTAATAATATTGCTTAACAGATGCAGTAAAGAAACCGTTGGTCATCTTATAATAGCAACATGACAAAATGTCAAGTATTGGCTTGGAGTGCCTCAGTTGTCATCCGGAATAGGGACAGAATATCTTCAGCTGTTTATAATACTTCACTGGAATGACCCCTAGAACATAAAATGCATATTCTTATTTTAAACTGGACTTACATACCTATAAAAACTATAATTACTTATTCCAGACAGCTTACTGCCAATAAAGGCAAGACTACCATCGAGGGCCGGGTCGACTCGGGCTGTCCACAGGGAGGGGTATTGTCCCTTCTTCTGTGGTGCCTAGTAGTAGATGAGCTGCTTGAAAGGTTAAAGGATTACCCAGTAATTGGCTATCCTGATGACATAGGGAATAACGAAGGGCCCTTTCTTGGAGCCGATTCTCGATATATGCAGGGAGAGGGGACTCTCGGTCAATCCCTCTAAGACTGAGGTGATGGTGTTCACCAAGAAATATAAGTGGAACAGAACCTGTCCGCTGAAACTTGGTGGCCAAGAACTAAGCTATAACAGCGAAGTGAAATACTATGGAGTAATCCTGGGTGGGAAACTGTCATGGGGAAAACATCTATGTCACATATGTTCCAAGATCACAGCAACACTTTGGCAACTGAGAAGAGCCATTGATAATAGCTGGGACTTGAAACGGGAAACCATGAAATGGATGTATGAGGCAATTCTCAAACCTAGATTGACGTATGCAGCGCTGGTTTGGTGGCAGAGAGCCTGTTTAAAGTCGGAAGCCAACCGACTTAACAAGCTAGGAGGATTGATTCTAAGAAGTATAACCGGATCCCCAAGATCGACACCAATCGAGGCCATGGGGATACTGATGGGGATACCACCTCTTGATGTCACCCTGAGAGCGGAAGCCGGAAAGGCAATTTACAGGGTGGGAAACATAAATAGGAAGGTAAGGAATCTGAATAGATTCTTAAGAGAGCTAGCTGAATAGGGACTCCTATGGATGCCCTCTGACAGAACAGGTGTCCACTTCCTATTTGACAAGAAATATAAGATCACCCTCACCAGTAAGACCAACTGGATGGAGGGTCGAGCTGCATTGCCGCCCAATGGCGACATCTGGTACACGGATGGAGCCAAGAGTGGGAACAGAGCGGGTGTGGGGGTATATAGGCGACGCGACGGGATAGGTAAAACCTTCCTCTTGGGCAAATACACTACCGCACTCCAGGCCGAGCTAGTTGCAATTACATACGGTGTTCTGGGGGCCGACCAAAATCGGATCCAGGAAAAGGTATGTATATGCTCGGATAGCAGGGCTGTGTTAACAGCCCTGAATTCAGTCCTGAATGACAAAGTCGAAGCTGGTCTATAATTGCTATGAAGCATTGGGCCACTTGGCAAGGAAGGGACCGATGGAACTCTTATGTATACCTGGACGGAGTAAAAGCTGGAGAGGAGTAACGGGTTGTCGAATAACCAAACTCTTCATCGACTACTCAGAGATTGAGAAATAGACCCAAGAATTGGTCTCGAGGAAACCTCGATTCATCTTCTTTACACCTGCCCCGCACCGGAGGAGAAGAGGTATCTTATATTAGGGACCCCTGTTATCCCAGAGGAGATGAGGCTTAAGGCGGGGCACGTGCCTAAATTGCTCCTTTTATCGAATAGCATTTTTGGATAATGACCCGGATAAGAGGGGATCGCCAAGGGACTACCCATACGATCATATATGTCATCATATCACCATTTTTCAAGAATAAAATATTCATTATGAAACATGATATAAACTTTTTGTTTTGGATCATCTGTAACAATTTGTTTTTCATATTTGGAAAAAATAAATTTCAATACAATTAAACAATATTATCATTCATGTATTGATGGCAGTTAGCATAATATGATAACTGAGGGATGATCTTATTTTTATTTTTGTAACTTTCATGATAAAAGAGTAACATAAATAGAAACACAGAATGTAAAAAAGAAAACAAAACTCGGCAAAGTACTTTTCTGTAAATTATCATTAGAGGCTCTCAATTTTGTAGCGGGGTATTGTCGCCATATATGAGCGCACACGTGGGGATAGTGAGTCGGTGAATCAGCGTCTCTATCAATCGATTTTCGCAGTTGTTCTGTGGTGCGCTGTACATTTTGATGCTAATGTTTTGAATTGAAAAGTGCTAATTCATTATGTCGAATGTACGTATCGCTAAGTAACAACCAGTGGTTTGATCGAGTAAAAAGTTCATATGGGAATTGGTAATACAGACTTAAAATACTGTGGTGCAAAAATAGTAAGTTTAGTTTTTAATACATCTTTATTATACTGGGACAAAACGGACTGTAAGAAACATGTAAACAGTACACAGCACAAATATAAGAAAATGATCAAAGTCCGAGAATTGAATGCATGTTCGACATACCTAATGTTTATGTTGATGTCGTGTAATGCACCATTTACTTTACATAATTAACAAGCATTTAGGTATTTCTGGAATAAATTTAACCCTATCAAGAAGTTGCCAGGCCGGAAAACATTACAGATGCACCATCTGTGCGGGAACAAATTGAAAACAATACGAAATCTGAATTACATAATAAAAAATTGTGGTTATGTGTGGACGAAATGCCAGATTGTAAAAAAATCTGTTATTACTGTGATAATATAGGCTGTTCTGAAATGTTTTCCTCATTTGCTTGTTGAACATCTTGGAAAATGATAGTGGGAAATTTCGCGTGCATGTGTTTGGTAGATATCACGTCTTGGAAATTTAGTTACAATAAATCGTTTCACTATGAGTAATGTGCCATGTGTGTCAGAAGCCTTTACAACAATTATCGCAGTACTTCATCGCCTGTATCGCACGCACTACACCTTTCACGACATTAATGAAGCTCCTGTAGCGAAACTAATTAAAAGCCATTAATAAAAAATCAGTGTGTCAATCCAGAAGAGCGAGGAGTGTCGAAACGTGTTCATACAGCAGTGACACGTATACCTCATCGTTCTGTACGAAAACATACAGACGTTTTAAATCTTTCGAAAACCACTGTCCACGATATCCTGGTAAATAATTTAAACTTTCATCCTTACAGGACTCAACTAGTGCAAGCTTTGAAGATTAAAGATTATCCAATTCGACTTGCTCTTGCACAAGAATTATTCGAAAACTTTATAACTTTATAAGAATTATTCGAAAATTTTTATAACATCCTATTCACTGAGGAGACACATTTCTATTTACATAGATATAGAAATAAACAAAATTGCAAACGGTGTTGCAGTCATCGTTGGTTCTCTTCAATATAAAAATATGCTAGAGAATTATTTAGCACCAGAACTTAAGAATATTTCTCGATTAAATGAGGACACATGGTTAGATGAGGCTATAACCCATACTGAAAATTTATTAATGGAAGCCGTCAAAGCTATATTCCCTAGAAAAGGGATCTCTAAGTAAGAGAATATTAACAGGCTACACAGAAATCCCAATTTAACGGCGTGTAATTATTCTTAAGGGGTTATTTCAAATATAAGGTATACACTGATATTTCTAGTATGTATTGTTACAATTTAATTCTAAAGAGGTAGCTGCTATCAAGGAAAGTTAAGCAGTATTTCAAATATCCTCAAGATAAAGCAGATATACAAACTATTCATAAAAATTAAAAAAAGGGATTAGTCAAGACAATAGAAAAATAACAAAATCTTTCCTTATTGTTAATGGGTACTTGCAAATAGTACATGATGTACACACATAGATACAGTATAGTACATTACTTTATTTTATTTGAATTATTCCAAAGCCAAGAGGGGGACGTCTCTGGTACGCTCTAGTTACCGTCTTATGTATTGTGTGTTAGGCATCCAATTATTTATAAGAGGAAAATCAAATATTTTTAACTTTCAGTTCGTATACCCCATATCTTATTGTAATAATGCTTTTCTAAAAAATAAGTCATAAAAAAACTGAAATAATAGTACAGATTATTTCCTGCTTTAAGGCGAACAATATTTTTACCATAATTTTTGGTATTGAATAACCTAAATTTTGTAAGAATTGCTTTTCATAAAGCGGAAGTTTCGCGTGAAAATGTATTTTTTAACTATAAAAAAATTATGGTAAGTAATATTTGATTAGTCAAGTTTCTCTTTAAATTGATAACCTCTTTCAGATTCTCGCATAAACCACATCAAAAGTTATTATGGGGAGTTTGAAACAGTATAATACTAATAAAATCATATTTATCGTTTGTGTCAATACTGGTGGCTTAAGACGTACAAAAAATGCATTAATTATTTATTTACGACATATGAATACTTCGTTTGTCTAGTCAAAGATTAATTGTTAAAATATTCTAGTTATGCTGTAATAATTTTATATTAGGGCGGACTTCAGGCGGTAATTCTACAGTCATTACTAGTAATTTTAGAGGCAGAATTTTGTCCCCTACAATCTATTTAAGCTATTAATAATAATTTAGATTCCCACCCACCTGTCCTTTATACAACGTAAGTAAAGATTAGTAACCTAATTTGAGCTCTATTTATTATACACATCACATTTCATATCGTAAAATTATGGACCAAAGTAATTCTGGAGGAAAAGAAGGACAAAGAAATACTTTATATACACTAGACACAAAAATTAAGGGATGTGAAAAAGTCTTCACTTTTTAGGTGATTTTGAAAGGGCTGTAACTTAAAGAAAAATAGTCGTAGAGCAATTCTAAAAAAGCGAATTAAAGATCCAAGTTTATAGCTTTCAGACCTCGAGTTAAACATTTTTTAGCATCACCAACTTTTGAGTATCCATAAGAGAACCGAAAAAGAAAGTTCCAAATTTTTACTTGCTTTTCAAAAGATCCACGATCTTCAATGAATATTTTCGAATGATTTCATTATAAAGACTTTTTAGATGGTTTTATTCTTTTTAATAGGAGGGTTCCAAAAGCCTTGCGCGATGATTTTTAGCTGAGTTATCGTCGTTCAAAGCAAAAAAAGTCAGTTTTGACTTTTGGTAATTAATTATTCGGGAAATAATGATCACACTGAAAATTTAAGTAGCGTTTTAAAAACTACGAATTATTATTTATAAGATATTGTTATTGGTTATCGAAAAAAAAAATTGGGGCGAGAATTTTTATTGAAAAAGAGGTAAAAAATTGCAAATAATGGATATACCAAGGATGTTGACTGTTTTTTTTCAACTTAAAAGTATTCTAAAGAAACTCTAAAGTGCTGAAATTTTTTCTTCATCGTGTCCGGAATTATTGAATTTGTCGTTTTTGCTAGAAATCAGTTTAAAGATGAATTTTTCTGGTTTTATTAATTTTTTGAGGATGAAGATATTTTTTAGCGATAATCGATATTCTTTCAAAAAAAATGTTAGTTATAGTTAGAAAGAAAAATAAAAAAAAATTATTTAAAAAAAATGTCAAAATTGACTTTTTTGTTTTGAATGAAGATCTCAGCGAAATATTATATAAGGCTTTTAGTCGCTCAAACTAAAGAGGATAAAGTTATATGAAAAAGCTTTATGATGAAATCACTGAAAAAAAGTTATTGATATTCGTGAACCTTTTAAAATGCAAACAATAATTTGGATTTTATTTTCGATGGTTTTCTTATTATTATTCAAAAACTACTGATGGTAAAAATTTTGAATGCAGGACCTGAAAACTATAGACTTGGAGCTTCAATTTGCTTTATTAAAAATTGCTCTGTAACTATTTTTTCCAAGTTATAGCCCTTTGAAAATCACCTAAAAACTTAGGACTCTTTAGATCCCTTAATTTTTGTGCCTAGTGTATATTTAAATTTTAGTTAACATCTGTTGTTATGTATTATTTGGAAAAATATTTATTCTGTTCTTTGAGATAAATTTACTTGGAATATATGATCAGGGTAAAAGGCAGATTTATACAGAATCACGGTCTATAATTAGGAAAGTTTATTTAATACTTGCAACTATGTTTCTTCGGATTTAAATTTATGTATACAAGTTGTCCCTAAGCCCGTACATAAATTATTCATGCAAGAAGTTCAACACAGAGACAGAGAACAAAGACAACTTGAGAAGAATGTGATTGTATAGCAACTGTTTCAATATTCTTATTCAGATGGACAGCCTAGGACCCATGAACAATCAAATATAGAAAATCATCTAGATACTATATTGTAAAGTTGAGACTATAATTATTTTATAGTACTAATAGTAGTAATGTTAAATTTTTAGTAAGAAAATATGCATTCAAAGAAACGTAAGGCTTGAATTTTAAGAAATACGATAAATTTATAAATAAGGGTAAGAAGTTCATTACACGAACGAATCTCCACTTTACTCTTATAAACGAAATTTGAAATATATAACGTGATTTTAGTACAATACAAGAGAGATACATCTTTCTACATCTATATATTTTAATGTTTAAATTTTTTTTGATCAGCCGATATTCGACCTATAAGTTTATGTATAGTTTATTTCATCGCTATTTGCCAAATAAAAAATCTCAAAACATACCGTGGCTTGTTTTTATGGCTAGGCTCAGGTAAACTGTTCCGTTTATCGGGCAAGATGAGAGAGATTTTTATTTGATAAATAGCGATGAAATGAATAGTAAAACACAAATATAGGAAAAGTGAATATTTCTAAAAACAATACGATTATACAAGGTCATACCAGGAACACACAATTTTTTCTCAACTTTAGTAGATAGATAAGTAGGTCAGAATGTATATAATTTATGAGCTAATGTGATGTCCCTAATTGCTAATGTGAGCAATCCTTAATATGACACATGAAATGACTTGGGGAAGCAAACATCCAATTATGTGATCTAGTTTTGTAAATCTAGTGGTCATTATCTTCTCAGTGTTCAGATGACATATGTAGACAGAGTAACTCGCAGGAGAAAAATGCTTGCAGTTTTTCGTCCTTACATAAGATATTAGTAGATTATCATCATCATCATCATTGGTGCTACAGATCTGCAAGGGCCTCGACCTTTTCAAGCGTCCTCCGCCATTCCTGACGATTTTGTGCTCCTGCTCTCCAGTTGGGGGCACCGATACTTCTGGCATCCTGTGTTACACCATCGGCCCATCTAAGCTTTGGCCTACCCATCTTCCTGCTTCCTACAGGTTCTATTCTAAGCACTTCTAATGGGGTTCACTTCACTGGCTCGGGCCACATGTCCTGCCTAGCGCAGATTATAGTCTGTTTAGTTTGGCCGCTGTGACAATATCTCTTCCTTTCGCTTTGTTTTTATACAGGTTATATAGCTCGAAATTATACCTGCGCCTCCATGACCCATTTTGGCATACGGCCCCGAAAATTTTTCGCAGTATTTTCCGCTCGAAATAAAGTAGGGAGGTTTCGTCGGCCTTTGTGATGGTCCACGCTTCTGATCCATATAGCAGTACAGGGATTACTAGGGTCTTGTATATTCTCAGCTCTGTTGTTTGCGACAGTCGCTTATTGGAGAAATGCCTGGAAAGGCCATAGTAACATATGTTTGACGTTACTATGCGCCGCTTAATTTTTCCCGAGATGTTATTGTTTGGATCGACTTGAGTACCTAGATAGGTGAATTCCCTGACTGCTTCAAAGTTGTGACTACTAGTTACTAAGTTTTGTCCTGCGTTACCAGCTCTTGTCTGCAAAGTAGTTGACATGTATTTTGTCTTTTCGTCGTTTGCCTGTAGTCCCATAGCAGAAACGGTAAGAAAGTTTCTGCAGACTTTCTTACCGTTCTTGTTATTATGTCGACATCGTCTGCATACGGCAAGGTCTGGACTGACTTGGTGAATATTGTTCCCCTAGTCTCAAGATTGGCGTCTCTACTTATTTTCTCCAGGACTATATTAAATAGCTGACGCTGGCATCCCCCTGTTGCAGCACTTTGTGTATTTCGAATGCTTCCGATATGTCGCTCTGAATTTTAATTGCGGACGTGGTGTCAACCATGGTCATTTTAGTCAGACATATTAGCTTCTTTGGTATTCCGAGGTCATTCGTGGCTTCGTAGAGTTTCGGCCTTATGATGTTATCATATTCTGCTTTAAAATCGATGAAAAGGTGGTGCATATCAAAGTTAAATTCTCTAGACTTCTCTAGGATTTGTCGCAGAGTGAATATTTGGTCTGTGGTTGAACGGCCTGGTCTGAACCCTGACTGATATTCCCCGATGTGGGCTTCGGTGAATGGTTTCAGTCTTTCATTTAGGATGTTAGACAGAATCTTGTATGGCGTATTGAGGAGAGTTATTCCCCTATAGTTTTGGAAATCTAACTGATTTCCTTTTTTATGTAGTGGGCATATGAGTCCTAACCTTCATTCTGCTGGCATGTGTTCCTCTTCCCAGATTTTACAGATGATGTTATACATGTACTCAACTAGTTTTTTACCACCGCGTTTGAAGAGTTCTGTTGGGATGTTATCACTGCCAGGAGATTTGTTATTATTCAGTTTTTTTTTCATCCATTATTGGGGGTTCTACTTGTTCTTGGTTCAGGAACTCGAACTCTAAGAGTTCAGTTGGTTAACCTGCCAGCATCTCTTGAAAATGCTCTATCCATCTGGATAGAATAACTTTTTTATTGTTTATTAGGTTTCCTTCTTTGTCTCTACAGATATTAGTTATTGGCTTGAAAACCTTTCTTGATACGTTTAGTTCCTGATAGAATCTTCTGGTGTCATTCTGGTTTCGGGAGCTTTCAAGCTGATTTAATAGTTGGTTTTCTGTCAGTATTTGTAGATTATAGTCAAACAAATTATTTTCTTCCATTAATTATTAACTCCATTGATTTCACTTGGACTATTTTAAACTAAACAAAATATATTGTTTACTTTTCTTTCTGTTATGTCTGACCGAGGATTTTCTATTTTCAAACTGAACGCACTACTTCATTACTGCTTCGTTAGTATTTTATATTATTTCTATATAATATAAAAATACTAATAATACAACTTTGCAGAAGTGTTAGGTGTTATGTCGTTTAATTCAATTAACCTACGAGGGGGTACACAAAAGAAACAGAACTGATGGTGTGGTGGGAGGAGCTTATGTAATACCGCATTCTGCCGTTAGGAGCGCATAGAGCTACCACTCGTGAGTCAGTAAGCCAATCGTCGTCGCTAAAGAAGGTTTTACTCGGATTGTGTGATTTTTTTAGTGAGAGTTGTGTTGTGTGCGCGTCGTTTCTGCAATGGCTACTAATTCACGTGAACAGCGCGCGGGTGTAAAGTTTTGCTTCTTGCTCGAAAAAACTGGCAAAGAATCATTTGAAATATTAAAAGCGGCCCACAAGGATACTGTTATTGGGAAAACTTAAGTGTTTGAGTGATTTTCCTGTTTCAAAAGAGGTGAAATGTCTATTGATGACAAATCTCGCTCTGGTCGTCCTTCTACGGCTCGAACCGATGAAAATCTTGAAAAGTTACACGAAATAATCCCGAAGGATCGACAATGAACCATTAACAACGTTGCGGAGTTGTCTGGAGTGATTTGGAGTTCAGCGAATTTTAACGGAACATTTGGAGATGAAGAATTTGGGGCTGTCAAATTCGTGCCTCGACTTCTGACTGCTGAACAAAAACAAGGATCAAAAATAGCACGATCCTCTGCCCCATTCACCGGACGTTGACTTCTGTGACTTTTTGTATTTTCCCGAATGAAAAGAGACATGAAAAGAAGGCGTTTTGCCGTTGTTGCTGAGGTAAAAAAAAAAAAAAAAAACGACGGAAACGCTGTAGGGCATCACAGGAGACGAATTTAAAAAATGTTTTGAACAATGGAATAAAAGATTATACAAGTATAGGCACTAGTGCCACTGGAGAGTATTTTTAAGGGGATTGAAAGTTTATTTGTGTAAAAATTAAATAATAAAATGATAATTACTGTTTCCACTAGATATCCGCTCGTATAAATTGTTACAGCAGCTTGGTTTCATTTGACAAAGATTTAATACTTCTTACTTTATCTTCTTTCTTATAGCATTGATAAATAGTATATCATGTACATATAGATATTGCATTAAATATACAAATTTACTAAGCAAGCTAGTCCATTTTGGTTTTCATAAATTAAGTTTCAGGTATCAGATAGACTACATTCTGGTTAGGAAGAGATTTAGAAATCAAGTAAAAGACTGTAAGAGTTATCCAGGAGCAGATGTAGATAGCGACCACAACTTGGTAGTTATGAAAGCTAGATTAAAGTTCAAAAATTTGAAAACCCGGAAGAATAAGAAACGTATAAATGTAGACATATTGAGGGATCAGAATATGAAAGATAAGTTCCAGGAGAAAACAGATCAATTAATAAATAAAGCGAGTAATGACGAAATCAAGAACGCAGAAACTGAGTGGGAGGGTATCAAGAATAGTCTAGCTTCCGCGGCTACGGACGTTTTAGGACACGAGAAAAGGGAAGCTAGGAAGCCCTGGATAACGGACGAAATCTTAAACTTCATGCAAAAGAGACGAGGGTACAAAAACAGACGAGACGAGGAAGGACTGAAAACTTATAAGGCAATAAAGTGGGAAATCATTAGAAAATGTAGAAAAGCAAAGAACAATGGATAGAGGATAAATGCAAAGAAGTAGAAGATAAGCTGCAAGTAGGTAAGACCGATGAGGCTTACAAAATAATTAAGAGAAACTTCAGGGATATAGGAACAATAAGTAGAAACGTTAGGAGTCAATCGGGAGACATACTGATCGGAAGAGAGGAGAAAGCAGATAGATGGAAGCAGTACTTAGGAAATTTATACGAGGGTCAGGAATTAGGAGAGAGGAAGAATCTAGCATCGATAGGGAAGATGTAGGAAAACCTATATTGAGAGAGGCATTTGAAATAGCACTAAGGGGGCTAAGGAACAATAGAGCGCCGGGTGTAGATAAAATACAGGCGAAAATTTTGAAATGTGCGGGACAGAAAGTAGTAAATAGGATGTTTGAACTGGTAAAATACATATACGAAACCAGCGAGATGCCGGAGGATTATAAGAGGAACATTATCGTTACTATACCGAAAAAGAAAGTAGCCGACAAATGCGAGAACTTTAGAACGATTAGCCTAACCTCCCATGCGTCAAGAATCTTAACCAGAATAGTGCAGAAGAGGATGGAAAATAGAGCGGAGGAAATACTAGGAGAAGACCAATTTGGATTTAGGCGAAATAGGGGAACTCGCGAAGCTAATTCTAGTGCTAAGAGTAATGTTAGAAAAAACAATAGAAAAAGGAAAAAACGCTTATATAGGATTGGTAGATTTAGAAAAAGCTTTTGATAACGTAAGATGGGAAAAATGTTCGAGATACTAAAGAGCGCGGAAATGAAGTATAGAGATAGGAGAGTAGTAAACAATCTATACAAAGAGCAAACTGCTGTTATAGAAGTAGAAGGAGAAAAAAGGGAAGTAGGTATTAGGAAAGGAGTAAGACAAGGATGTACGCTATCACCACTAATTTTTAATCTGTACATCGAAGAGGCGATTAATGTGGTAAAACATAGAGTGGATTTCGGGATTAAAGTACAGGGACAGAAACTAAAAATGCTGAGATTCGCGGATGATATAGCAGTATTAGCATCTAGTAAAGAGGAATTAGAATCAGTATTGAACGAAACGGAGGCAGTGTTGACAGAGGAATACGGAATGAGGGTGAATAAAAACAAAACTAAAGTGTTAGTGCGCAGAGGGCGCGAGAGCAGAGCAAAAACGAAAGTACAAATTAATAATGAAAGATCGGAGGAAGTTAAAGATTTCACTTATTTAGGAAGTAAAATAACTTGGGATGGAAGAAGCGATAAAGACATAAAACAAAGAATAGTGCAGGGTCGAGTAGCTTTTAACAAAAAGAAAGCACTGTTATGCTCGGGGGTAATAAACTTAGAAACAAGGAAGAGATTTTTGAAAACATATGTATGGAGCACGGCACTATACGGTTGCGAAACCTGGACGGTAGGGGAAACAAGTAGGAGGAAATTAGAAGCTTTTGAGATGTGGTGTTACCGAAGAATGATGAAAATACCATGGACTGATAGGGTTAGAAACGAAGAAGTTTTGGAGAAAGTCGGCGAGAAAAGAAGTATGTGGAAAAACATAAAGAAGAGAAGAGATAGAATGGTAGGCCACTTGCTGAGACATGGGGGAATAGTCTGCGATATTTTGGAGGCAGAAATAGGAGTGAAGAAAGGCAGAGGTAGGCCTAGATTAGACTACTGCTCGCAAATAGTAAGGGATGTAGGTTGTAGCAGAATTAGCGAAATGCGTAGGTTAGCACAAGATAGGAGAAGCTGGAGGTTAGCGTCCAACCAGTCTTACGACTGATGACCTCATGATGATGAAATTAAGTTTAGCAGTATAAATTCTCGCATAATGGGCAGACAAAAATATATATCATTTAATTTCTACTGTCTTCATTATTATACTCCATCAAATGTGCCATAAGGATCAAATACGGGACCGCTACTATTTATAACATTTGTACGTGCACCACGAATATGAAAAGATTAAATTTGTTTATAAAGTAAATGACTATTCATTCATTCTATAGAATTATTATTTGGCCCTACGATAGATTTATATGTTGATTTGGATTATATTCTTAGTTTCACCGAGCATGTGATAGGATTACTTCTGAGGGTTTAAGGACTTTAAATTTCATTCTCAGGAACTGTATACAGTTTAGCAACTTTGAAAATTTGAAAATATTGTACACTTTTTACATTAGAACCAAGTGAAGATACGGAACTTTGATTATAAATATATAACTGAATGTGTTCAAATAAGGTTTTTAAAATATTTAAGCTACAAACATAATGGGGTATTTCTTTTTAGAAGCATACATTATGAAGAGGTATGAAGAGCTAGAGAATTACATTAACATTAACAGAGATTATTATTACATTTCTGCATAATTTTTAACATAACCTGATATCCTCTCCTGAAATACTGTTCAATACAAAATACCATGCATGATTCAATACAAAATACCATGAAGTAAGGCACAGCATATCTATTCACTGTTTGACAACCTAGAAGTAATTTGTCAAAAGTAAGAGTTTATTGTTTCTGTTGCAAATCAGCATTACAAAATCACCTTCTTTCATTTCAACACCCAACTAACAAACCCACGATGTCATAAATGGTCAGTAACTTTTAATTGTTGTGTCAACTGAAGTGTTTATGCAGACAAATGCAAATATTTCTTTAAAATCCGATACGCGGTGGCTCTTGATAGATTTAGTTGTTGTGCACGACGTCGAATTAATTTGTTTGGATACTTCCGTTCAGTTTTTCTCATTACATCAACATTTTCATCTGACTGACTACGATGACGCCCTGTATTTGACAAAACACAAATGGCGCGCAACTCAAATCCTGTAGCTTCAACTGATACATCTTATACATTGCATATTGTTCATCATATTATAGTTATTTGAAATCAATTTAATCTTCTTACCTTGTTAATATTCTACTCATTCATGCATATCTTAGTTTACTAAGTTAATGTCCATTTTTAAGTACATGGTTTTTAGGTTATAATAATATGGCTATAGATAAATAAGAGAATAAATATATGTCATTGAAATCAGTTTAATAAGTAAAACACAATAATATAAAAATATATAGAGTGTACAGGTAGAGCAAAGGCCCTCCTATATTGCACTTAATGAACCACGCTGCATATTTAAATTAAATGTTCGTTAATAAACGTATATTTTAGATTAGAAATAGACCAGTTCAAGTATATTTTAATGATCTATGTAATAAGGTAATAAATAAGAATTATAGGAATAAGAAAACTTTCGATTAGAAAAATGAATTTTGTTGATCTTCTTCATAACCAACGCCTCACGTCATATGTTCGTAGTCTCAGGTAATTTCCCATATTTTATTTGGGTTTGATTTAAATTCGTCATTCTATACCACTCACAAACAATATCAGAACAAGAGCATAACTCCGAGCTTCTCTAAATCTCGGTAATTCGTATTTATTCAAATTGCTTCAAAATAACAAACTTCTTAGGCAAACCCGGGCCGGAGTATATAATCCCTTTATCCTCGCACGAAATAGTTTTATGCGTATCTTAAGTTGGATTTGTGGATTACTGACTTGAAGTAGAAAACGTCAACGAAACGAGGGCCAAATCCGAAAAGCACAAGACAAATATATGTGATGAACTAAAAGTGCCCTCACTGTATTCGCGAAATTCGTCTTCGTCGCCACCGAGCGAGATCCTGACAGGTATCGTTTGACGAAGTAATTGAACACAGCAGATGCATCAATTTTATTTATTCGGATCGGTCTATCAGACGTTGCTGGTTAATTTGCGGTACATTACCCAGTAAGGCATTATTAACGTTTTTTTAACCTTTTAGAATACCGGACTTTGTTTTCTGTCCGGTAAACATAAACAGAATAGAAAAAAATAAATATATGCTGGGAAAATGCAGTCTAGGTACAGCCTAATGTTTTATCTCATGATTTTTAAGTTCCTTAATTCACAACAAATGTAATTAAAAGGCGTTTATGTTTAGACAGAAGCATTTTCAAACAAAAGTACGTTAGTATAACGTTAGTGCATGAACAAGAAGGATAATTTCCTCGCTTCAAATCATGGTTTTTGTGTATAGTGCTGATTTCTAACGGCTTATCTGTAATCTTAGAGTGCTTATAGGGTACAATGAGTGACACAAAATTGCACCAGGGCAAGAAAGGTACAAAAAATCGTATCCAACGCTGCGTTGGAGTAATACGTGATCGAGATGACTGTTGAATAGATTTGAGGTTGAGAGAAATTCGAAAGGAGTCAGTGCTTCTGCCACTAAATAAGAGTTTCTGATGAAGATTTATATATTAATTATGAAATCGGCAATACAATTGTAATTTTTTTTGTCATTTTCTCTTTTCCTCCGCAACACATGAAGGGTATAACGGGTGATTCAGATATCACGTTTCATGAAAGAAGTCCTCGATGCTTAGGATTTAAAATAGTTATCGCTTCTTGGAAAATATGAAAAATAAAATATGGGCGACATTATTTCATAAGTTATCAATCGACGAAGCACGAGAAGGGCTCAGAGTCTTGGTGTATCTGGAAGAAGAGGAAAGAAGCGGATTCCTTGGACATATTCCATTATAAACTGCCACTTCCTAAGGAAAAGCCTAAACTTTAAAGCCATCAAATCGATATATGCGGACCTAAGCCGAGACGAGTTGTTAAACCGTTGCTTGCGAGGCTACATGCAAAATAGTAATGAATGTTTCAATACTACTGTTTGAAGATTGGCTCCAAAAGTCTGGAATATAGCGACTGACATTGCTGTGTACATTTTTAATAATGGTCTGACTAATAGTCTTCGAATTTTGAAGGTTTCGGAGATGGATATTGGCGTCCAATCATACAATTTTTGTCTAGAAGCCGATGCTAAGAGGATCAAGCTCGCCGAGGTGTTTTTGACAGATGCAGCGGAAGAGGCACGCTCTGACATAAAATGTTCGAGGAAAGATAACGAGGAAGAATATTGAAATATAGAAGGGCAGCTCTATGGTCCTGGGATAGTAGATTAATGGTAACATTTTTTAAACAGTCGAATTTTTTATTTCTCCATGTCTCTAACACATTTCAAAACTTTAAACGCGCTTTTCTCGAAACGAGATTTTTCAAAACGGCACGCAGCATAACCCCAACAATATTCATTCTTCTCATGCAAATTTTTAACGATATCTTTACAATAAAATGTTGAAGTGAAATACGTACGGAATTTTCGATACGTTAATTTAAACATTATTTATTAACAAATCATTGCTCTTTTTGTTGAAAATTTAACGTTTTTTACTTAGATACTCGCTAATTACACAAAAATCAATATGTTTGTGTAATTATTAATATTTCACTAGCCATAAATATGTAGATTAAGTGATTTTCTCCCACATTCAAATTTGTACCAGTTACACTGCGTGCCGTAGAGCACCTTATATTCAACATGTCTCCATGGCGAGAATGGCTCCAGTGTCGCCATTTTTGAATAATTTTTGATAATAATTTCCTGTTTCTTCGAACTTAGCGACAATATTACGAAGTTTTTTGTACATCTATTTAATTCTCAAAGAAAGGGAAACAAATAATAAGAAAAACGGTAGAGGCAATTGAAACGGGTCACCTACTTTTGGCCCACCTATTATTTTTAGGTTACCCTGTATACACTTAATTTAGTTTAAAATATGCGTAACTAAAACAAAACACTAATTCTTTGATTTTAAATGAAGTTATATCATATTTTATATGCTGATTATGTAATCAAAACTTACGAATAAGTCTAGAGCACTAGAATGTGCTTAAATTTCATAATTACATAATTGGTAATTCGATTCATGTATAATCCCCGGTAATATAAACGCTATTCTATAGTTCAGTAATATACGTAGGTAATTACTGACTGATTGATATAGAGTTACCTAATAATTCTGATATTATCAATAACGTTCCGTTATCGAAATAGCTTGTATCGAAAAGACAGACCCACGGATTTAGTGTATCTAATGCCTCATATCTCATTCAGTTTAATCGAAAGCCGTCTTTAGCACTTACAGCAGATTAGCAGTGAATTTATCTCACTGGGCTCCGCCTATTAACACATTTCCAGCATATTGACGGCACTGTATTACCACCGATACACATACTAATCATTAAAGTGTTCATTTTCCGCGTTGAATTATAGATTATGGCAGCCAATATGTCGGATAAATATCTCTGAAATTTATGTGCAACGATTGGAAATTATTACGATTTATTAGTCGCAACCCCGTTCTATCTTCTAGCCCATCGGTGTTTCCAATATTCTTATGAATTGTTTCCCTGAACGCGGATATTATTAATTATATAAAGAATCCGATTTAAGAAGTAATAAAGGGTCTTTCAATAAGGGCGCTCGATTTTTAAACGTAAATAAAATAAGTTTTGTGAGATATCTATTCAACTTTTTTTATTTGAAAGAATATCTTATGGCATTAAATATGGAATATAACGGAGTTCAAATATCCGCTGCATCTTTGTATGGTGGCACGTATTCGGGAGGTTCAATTTTCGATGAATTTGTCGCATAAACCTGGCTGAATTTGCTGGATGTCGTTCGTTATGTCGACTTTGAGAGTATCAATTGTTTGCCATTTATTCGCATAGACCTGTAATTTAAGGTAACCCCAAAGGAAGTAGTCTAAAGGCGTTAAATCGTACGATCTCGGTGGCCAGTTCATATCATCACTAACAAAAGAGTGAAAATTATTAAGTGGTACTATGAGAATAATACTGTTTCGGGCCTTATCGTGCGATTCATGTTTGCATTTGAAAATAGACCCATTCCGACGATACAAACAGTTATGATCATCGTTCACAAGTTTGAAACTTCGGGACGTATGACGTCCTCTAAAAAGTGTTCTTCATGTTGATGATAAGAACAATAGAGTTCGGTTAAGTGAAGAATGCGAACAACTAGAATTTTTTGTAACTTCGCGGAAGTAAATGCACTTTATTCCAGGCAAATCTTTACCGAAGTCGGTGTACCTGATCGAACAAAGTATTTTCAACTAATATGGTTTCTATAAGGTTGCCAATACTTAAGAAATTTTTTAAGAACGTTGAATAAAACCAACGGAGTTTTTTAAAAGTATGATGGAGAAGGCCGATGAAAGTGACATTGACAGAGAATGAACTGACTGATGATAATTTCATAACAAATATCTTATTTATAGACGATATTTCATTTTAGTTGCATTTTCACCATAATTATTCATCCAGAACTGGGGATTGGTCAGGTGAGAGTAAGCATTTAAGTTTGCAGATGCAGATTCGGGACCCTCAAAAAGTTAACTTGTTTGCTGGAATTCTAGGGAGAGTATTATAAAGGGTCTTTTAATAGGGACGCTCGAAATTTGTTAGATTATAGGGTGCACGTTGTTAAAGCAAAATCTATCAAAATTATTGTGAATTATTCAGTAGTATATGACAAATCACTGTGGAATGTTATGGTGTTCAACAACATGTGAAAATTATCAAATTTTATATTAAAAGTCAGTGCTCCGTTCGAGAAACGTTCTGTACGTTACGTGATTTTTATCTCCGCCATATCCATCCCGCCGAGTCGACTATTCGACGTATGGCCAAATTCGAGTCATCCGGTTTGACAAATAATCAACCAACACCCGTATGTCACCGAAACGCAATATCGCTGCTGTGAGTGAGGATGTACGGGAAAATTCGAGGCAGTCAATTTCTCGTCGTTCACAAGAACTTAGCCTTTCTGCGACTCCAATTTGGCGCATTTTGCGTCGGGACTTGGGTCTACACCCGTATAAAATCCAATTAACCCAGGAACTTAAGGTAAACGACCACAGATAACGCCGTGTATACACTGATTGGGCTCTGGAGTAGTTGAATGTTGACTCAAATTTCACCAAAAGAATCATTTTTAACGACGAGGCCCATTTTTGGATGAATGGATATATGAACAAGCAAAATTGTCAGATTTAGGATACCAATCCACACAAGATACACCAGCACCAAATGCATCCAGAGAAAGTCACTGCTTGATGAAACCGCAAACAATTGATGCCCTGATAGTCAATATAATGAAGGCCATCCAGTAAATTCAACTAGATTTATGCGACAAAGTCATAGAAAATTGGGCCTCCTGAATAAGTACCACCAAGTAAAGCCGAGAAGGACATTTTAACGACAGTAAATGACATGAAACTTTCTTTCAAATACGAAATAATTGAGTGGATATCTTACATACAACTTGTTTTATTTACGTTTAAAAATCAAGCGTCCTTGCTGAAAGACTCTTTAGTCCCTATTCTTATCGATGACAACATTACGATAGAAAAACATTTTAATTTATTAGCAAATTATGTAACTACGGCGTTTGGAACTTTAGATATTGACCTCGGAGTAATTTGGTATCAGAAATCCTGTTATTCTGTTTATAATATGAGAGAGGTACAACCGTTTTTAGAGTATACATTTTCAATCACATTATAAGTGATCTTTGATCGCTTAGAAATCCTACCCTATATGAATGAAGAATGTTTGCTACCATAATACTGATTGAATTTCACGCTAAAGACCAAGAAATACCGATACAAAATGTAGTTGTCCTCAGTTATTTGAGCATTTTTAGAAAATGGATCAAACAATTTATTTTAAGTAGATTTTAATAACAACTATAATATGGGTACATATTACGGATAGAATATTATACCTTAAAATATTATAGAGCGTGCTAGATACTCGGGGGGGGGGGTAAGTAATAGTAAGGCTAATTCATAGGAGATGCAGTTTTTCCTCTAAACAGGGCAATACGAATAAAAGGGCCATAAATAGCACAATTGAAGATACCGGTGCAAAAGGGGGGCAACTCCATTTTAGAATATTTTTCAGGAGAAGCAAAAAACTGTTTTACTACGAATTATTTTAATTTATATGTTTTATTCATATATAGAATTAAACTCTAGTACTTAATACATAATATATTCACTAAACACGTTTTTTAGAAATTTGATTAGATAACAATATCAAAAAGAAAAAGTTGGGGCTGCCCCTTTTTTTGCACCGCAAAGTAAAAAAAATGTCAAACACAAATTTCAATGCGATTCATTAATAAAATGTTATCCAAAGTAATAAATAAACACAAACTAATCATCTGTAAAGCTATCTTCTTCTGTGAGTAGGTTCTTCTTGTTCTTGACACTTCAGTCGGTCATAAAACCACATACAGTCAGAAGGCACATATTTGTTGCAAGTTCTTTCACATTTGGGGCGCTTAAGTGGTAACGCCCCAGAGTAAAGGAGTAATATAGAAAGAGTTAAAGTCAACATTACGCCATTACATTCTAAGTAAGGCACTGGCCGAACAGCTGCATTCCACGCTTTTTGCTGTGTGGTCCATGACACGATAAAAAGATATACCAAATTTTTGTTTTCTTTGGTTTGACACGCACTTTTTAAAAGTCCCGTTGAAATGACCACTGAAGTTCAAAATCATTTCTTGGGAAACTGGAACCACTATAAATTTGCGGCATGTATTTTTTACCAGTGCAACCCATTCTTCTGGCAACACGATCCTTTCTCGTTTCATCTTTTTTCTCCTTTTCGATCAATCCGAAGCTCCGATCACAAGGCAGGAAACTATGTCCTGGTTCTGGATATCTGTGTATAATTTCAACACATCTATTAGTATTTGCAAGTGTGTAAAGATACTGAGCCAAGACTTATATTTATAATTTTGTCACTGTTGATGCTACAAAATTTTCAAGAAAATAATGTAAAAAGCTTACTACATCATTAGCTTCTTTTTTGGCTATGGGTTTATCGTACATGGAAAAGTACGATTTTCCAGAACTGGCTGCAAAGACACAAAAGTTGTATTCTCACAGTTGCCGTTTGAAAAAATCATTTCCACTAGGTACGTGGGGGAGAGGCATATTCTGTTGAAAATCAAAAGCTAACAGCTCCATCTCATCTTTGTTCTCCGAGATTTCTGCTTATCTGTTTTCATTTTTGTATAAAAATAATTTGCTTTCTTCTCATGCACCTGTACTTCAGTTATTAGATTCCTTTTTACTTCTTTATTCTTTTTCGCTAATATGAGGTTGTCCAGGCTGTCACAAGTCTGGCAAGTGTCTGACCATTGCTTTCCAAATGAGTAGGTGTTGCATACAAGCGGCTAAAGTATGAAATATTCATTCTGTGCAAAAACGAGGCAGCTCCGGAGCTGCCCTATTTTTGTACCGAATCCAATAAGGAGGCATCTATATATTCATTATATTTCCTTTACGAGTCAACGGAGTTGCCTCGTTTTTCCACCGATCGACAGAGCGCCTTTTAATTACCTTATAGCGATTAAAAACGGAAAATAGTAAATATATGGAGCTGCCTCCTTTTTGCACCGGTGTCTTCAATTACAAAATGCGTTGGGCGTAAAGTAAACTAAACATACTTATTGAAATCAAATATGCATTTGTATAATGCTTTTTTAATATTTTTCCTATTAAAAATTTTACTCGTGGCGTATATCGGTTTTATACATATAATTCGTATCTTGTTAGAGTTGTAAATACATAATAAACATGGCGTTGAGACCGTATGGTCGGCTTCTATGGCGTACATGGGCCTGCTATTTCTCTTCTTTTCTGTCACACATAACTAGGCCATTAAAGATTTGTAGTTGCCAGCTCTGTACAAGTAGACGACCTGAAGTACGAAGCACAAACATAATACTCTTAAATAGATCGGAATTGCGACATCCAGCCGAACGTTGACATCGACGGCGCAGTCTGGAGACGAAGGGACAGTTCCTTGCCCCCTTTCCTTTGAATATATCAAAATGACGAGAGCTCTTTCTCTAGTTTCGGGAATGATAACTGTGAGCATGGGTGGTATCGACCGCCGCGTTCCGGAATAGTAGTAATAATTTAATCAAGGGCGCCAGGCGGTCGGATGTTGCCAGCGAATCTGGATAGTTTACGACAATATTTAAAAGTGGATACTCGTAAATTTTTACGGTACCGGAGTTTTTGTTGGGTGCGCGACTTATTTTTGAGAGAGGGTTTCTAACCCAGTAGATAATTGGGTGATACAATGATGAAATATCTATCTAATGAAATGTAGTACAAGTAATATTGCAAAAATAATTGAAATAATAACCTCCCTCAACATTATTACTTTCCTGTTACACACAGATTAAATAAATTTTGTGACTTCATAATCGAACTTATTATGGCGTATCAAGTTAGGAGTATTATAGAATTTTCTAGTCCTCTAGGGTTAAAAATGCAAGCAAAATACAAGCCAAAATATGTTTTCAAAAATAGACTTGATAAATGAATGTTTTTTTACTAGAAACGACTTATTTTCTCAGTAGTAAGAAATATATTAATCTCGACACTAGTGAGAAAGATATTAATTTCCGCACTAGTGAGAAAACTATTCATTTTTACAATAGTGAGTAATATATTCATTTCCATACTAGTAGATAAATTATTTCTCTGTAGTCAATATTTCTTAAAAAATCGTTTTCGATCGTATATGTATTTCGATAATGTTCATGCAGAAATTCGGGATAGATTAAACAACGAGAAATTGTTATAGTCCTTACATATACATCAAATGTAAATCAGGATTTTTCAGCTGTTAATAAAATCGTCGGCACTATATTATTAAATGAAAATATAAAGCAGTTTTCATGTCCAAGTATAGGCACTCAGAAAAGCAATAAACCTCATGTGTTAGTGACTAGTTTGTCCTAAGTATCTGAAGTTAATTTAGTATTACGTAATAAAAACAAATTTTCCAGGGAAACCTTCCTCAACATGAATTCTAAAGCTGATGTAATACCAACTCGAAATAAATAACTCTCTACTTATGCAAATAATTGTATAATCGCAAATAAACTAGAGAAATAAATATGACAATAAAATATACGAGGGTGGATCAAACATAAACGGGACTTTATTTAAAGAAAGATATTGAATGAAAAACAAAAGGCAAATATATTTTATATTTCTATATAGTCTTCTGCTTTACAAATAAGTTTCTTCCAGCGAAAAGGAAGGTTCTTTATCCCAATATCATAGAATGAAGCTGGTTGCGTCAGGAGGCAATTGCGCACGAATCCCGCTACGCCCTGGTCATCTTCAAGTCGTTGCCCTCCTAGAGCTTCTTTAAGCGGCCGAGACAAATGAAAATCGCAGGGCGTTAAGTCTGGGTCGTAAGTAGGATGTTCAAGTGGGGTCCAGTGCATTTCTTTCAGTTTTTCGACCGTCACAGTTGCAATATGGGGCCTGGCGTTTTTGTGAAGGAGGATTGTCTCTTGAATTGGCTGTTTTCGTCTTCTAGGGCTATTTGCAGCTCTTACTTATTCTGAACCATGTGAATGTGTTCGTCCGTTGTGCTGGTTCGAAGATGGCGATCGTGTTCTTGATTTTCTACTCGTTCTCGCCCTTCCTTGAATGGCAGGCAAAAACAGGTGTCCTTAACAATATTTTGTGCTTGAACTGTGCAGTCAATCTACGTAAAATTTCCACGGCTTAAACTTCTTTACAAGCGAAGAAATATTATAACAATGCGTTGCCCAACAGCGGGGTGCATCTCACGCTCGACATCCTGAGCGCTACTGACTGAAATGGTTGAGAATGGGTAATGGCGGGCTTTTTCCATTCGTAATGAGTCCACCCAAGCATACTAGAACCTCAGACCTGGTACTAACAACCGTAGGCAATCATGATAAAAAAATCCCGATTTTATTTAATCCACTCTCGCATAAACTATAAAAACAAATGGTTAATTTCTGATACTTCTGCCGCATTATGTTCACAAATCTGATTCTCCAAATAGATACCAAGGATTGATGGTCATAAAGTCTATTAACACAAGGCTGTAGCAGTCAATTGGTGTCATATTTTAGAACTACCGAGGCTTTCCTCTTTCGGAGACATTTTTTATGCCAACAACTATCACAACAGTTGTCAGTTACGAGTATATGTATTTGTGAAAGATGAATCCCAAGTGAAGTGAACAAAACACCCTTTCATTTTAATAATACTTTTACTGTTTGATAACTAATTAAATCTTCTATGTGAATATTTCCTTATCAGTTACTGTAATAGTTATTTCTTCACACTATGTAGTATATATTTGAAGTCTTTTATAGATATAGAACATATTCTTAATCCTAATATCCTGTTGCTCAAATATCCTAATAGTTGTTTTAGTTGTGTTTACACTTATTCATATCCTGTATATATGAAATATTTATAGGAAATAGCTTAAACATGATGAATGTATATGTTTTACTATACTTAGTAATGAGCTAACATAATATATAAGTCTTAGTATTTAATATGTATAGAACTTTTAACTCTGTACCATATAAATATTAATTTTAATGGTTTAGAAGTTATATTATACAAATACTATAGCAATTTGCAAGAATATATATTTTTCCAACTTAATTTCACAAAACTAATATATTTGAGCACTGCATATACTACTTTTTTCCGTTGTTACTATGCTCTACTTTTGTTATATTATATTTTATGTGATTGGGTTTGCGAACTTGTTGGGGAAAACTACATTTATTATCATCTAGCGCACATCAAGTCAGTTCCTTCCCCTTTAACTTTGTAATTGAAATATCTAAGAGGCCGACAATTATGTACACTAATGAGAAGTACATATGTACATTAAAGTGTATAAATAATGTTTTAGTTAATAAATGGTGATAAAATCATCAGAGAAAGCGTTTCGGCGCCATTTCGAATATCATTTTAAAATGGCTATAGTTTGCGGGTAATTCCTCACATGGAAGTTTTTTAAATATATAGCGTGTTTCATTTGGAACT
The DNA here is from genome assembly GCA_037954035.1 of Rosalia funebris. Lineage (NCBI taxonomy): Eukaryota > Metazoa > Arthropoda > Insecta > Coleoptera > Cerambycidae > Rosalia > Rosalia funebris. Next base: position 9,449,877 of record JAZFAV010000006.1, on the reverse strand, counting down.
GTAGTATGTGATTTGTGAATAAAACTAATAATATTTAACAAAGAGGTTTTTCATTATCCAGCATAAAATGGAGACAATACGGCTACAAATTTTAACTGCTGGCTGGGTGGCATACACCTGACATAACCTCAAAGAAAAATGTCCAGTGTTGTTAAATGACATGATCTTGTAGGCCAATTGTTGCCAACATTCTGCGTGGGAACATGATTAAGAAATTTGGTATGCAAATTTATTATGGTCGCACGTGATGTATGACACATTGTACCGCCTTGCTGAAATTACATATTGTTTAAATCCAAATCACCAATTTGGTGGAAGAATAAATTGTTGCTGGATTGCATTACCAGTTTCAATTTCAAAGAAGTATGGTCTAATTACTCCACCACTTTAAAATGGACACCAAACCGTACATCTTTGTGGATGCATCTCCTTTCTGTGGATAACATGTGGATTTTTAACACTCCAAATTCGACAATTAAGTTTGCTGACGTATTCATCAAGATGAAAATGTGCTTCATCACTGAATAAAATTTTGTTGCAAAAATCAGCATCATCTTCTTTGTCTAATACCCAAGTAACAAATACGACGTTATAAATAATTTGTAATTTTTAATTATTGTGTAAACTGAATTATATGCGATGCGTGGTGGCTCTTGCAGATTCAATTGTTGTTCACGACGTCGAATTGTTTGAATTCTCCTGTAAATTTTCTCTCACTGCAGCAATATTTTCATCTGACTAACCACGATGAGGACGTATTCGTGTTGCCTTATCAATAACAGAACCCGTCTCTTTAGATTTATTAATTAAGGTACGAACTATTAACTCTGTAGGCGCTTCATTTTTTCCTAATTTTGTGTGAATTTATCTTAATGCAACTGTAAATGATCGCTCATAGTTGTACACAAACTATTCACTATTGAACTGTTAATCGCGGCATGTTGACGTCGTACGGTTTGTATATGACAGTCGTTAAATATTGACGTCCTATTTTTGACAGAACACAAATGGAGCTCAACTCAAATCCTATAGTTCCAACTGAGACATCCTATATATTCCAACTTTGCTTTTATTTTACCACAGTCTTAGATTTTTCAAAAAAAAAAAACGCTTAAGTTAATACTGGCATACCATCAAACTTCTTAGGAAAAGTTTAAAACGTTCCTGTAAAAGCTAAGCGTCAGGATTTTTGTGGCAGATCTCACGCAAAATATCGCTTACATGTTTTATGTATCCAAACTACATCTGATGTACAATAGGCAATAAAGAATGAAGAGGGTTGTTAGCTTATCAAGAACATCATAGTACATGTTAGTTTACATTTGCGTAAAATACATTAATACAGGGAATTAAGGAAATAATAATATATGAATGAAATACAAATATATATAGTAGCTCCCCTGCACTGAAACTAGAGTAGATTAGTATTATGATGGAAATTACCTAAAAAGTATTGAATAATAATTGAGTACTACAATTAAATAACAGGGCAGATATGGAGTCATTAATTAAATAAATCCCTCTTTTACCGATAATGCATGTTCACGATAACCGAATATTCACTGAGCCATGAGTGATCAAATAAATCTCACCTAGCAAGAAGCACATAGTCACGGCGCTGGTGTCGGAGACTTCTCCCCTAGGTTCGCAACCCCCCCACGTTCGGTGACGCCCATGACAAAGAACATCGGAATCAGTTTCTTTATACCAAATAAATAATGGGGCCGATGCGGATGAGACAGTGGACAGTAATTGTTTGCTGGTCTTCTGGTTTTCGGATCTTCTCATCTTCTCATCCTCTGTTCTTCTAATCTCCTGTTTTTCTGATCTTTAGTTTTTCCAGTCTTTAGTTATTCTGGCCTTCTAATCTTCTGGTCTTCCTGGTTGACTCTTCCACCTGTTTCTTCTCGGATTTTTTTAAACTGTGCTGCTACCTCGGGAACATTCGTATATAAGCAAAATCATGGTTACCTATGAGAAGGCACATAGATGCCTGAAACCCCTAATGCGATGGAAATAACTAGCACTCGGTATACCGCCGAACGCCATATTCCTATCTCGTCAAGATGAAAATGTGCTTCATCACTGAATAAAATTTTGTTGCAAAAATCAGCATCATCTTCTTTGTCTAATACCCAAGTAACAAATACGACGTTATAAATAATTTGTAATTTTTAATTGTTGTGTAAACTGAATTATATGCGATGCGTGGTGGCTCATGCAGATTCAATTGTTGTTCACGACGTCGAATTGTTTGAATTCTCCTGTCAATTTTCTCTCACTGCAGCAATATTTTCATCTGACCAACCACGATGAGGACGTATTCGTGTTGCCTTATCAATAACAGAACCCGTCTCTTTAGATTTATTAATTAAGGTACGAACTATTAACTCTGTAGGCGCTTCATTTTTTCATAATTTTGTGTGAATTTATCTTAATGCAACTGTAAATGATCGCTCATAGTTGTACACAAACTATTCACTATTGAACTGTTAATCGCGGCATGTTGACGTCGTACGGTTTGTACATGACAGTCGTTAAATATTGACGTCCTATTTTTGACAGAACACAAATGGAGCTCAACTCAAATCCTATAATTCCAACTGAGACATCCTATATATTTCAACTTTGCTTTTATTTTACCACAGTCTTAGATTTTTCAAAAAAAAAAACGCTTAAGTTAATACTGGCATACCATCAAACTTCTTAGGAAAAGTTTAAAACGTTCCTGTAAAAGCTAAGCGTCAGGATTTTTGTGGCAGATCTCACGCAAAATATCGCTTACATGTTTTATGTATCCAAACTATCTCAATTTTGTGAAATTACATAAAAAATAGCTCGAGAACCTGAACTTTTACAAATAATCTGTTTTATCGACGAATCCACATTTTTCTGAATGGTAATATATTCAGAATATAAGACACTAGAGTGATACGAATCCTCATATCTTTCGTGAGAGTCACACTCAATTTCCAGAAAAAGTCAACGCGTTCGCACATTTTTTGGGTAATCACATAGTTGGATCTATGTTTCAAGTCGGAATTTGACAGTAAAGGTGATTTGGATATGATCCAGAATCCTATTGACTCTCTAATTTTGGAGAATCTAAAGGAAAATCCTGATAAAGACGCACACTGTATGTCACTATTAATGTTTATATTTTACGATCTTCCTTCTTATGAAATATGTTTAGATTTGAATAAAAAACAGTTTGAATAACAAAATAAACAACATAAACATTTTCCAAGCACCGCAGTTACCTCTTTTGTCATCCAGGAGCATGCACTACATAACTTTGCCGCATATTACATTTTTTATACCCTAGATAAAAACGTCTGCATAATAAACGGAATGCACGACTTCCACTCGCCCATAAATCATCGCTATTATTAATCTAATTTCATAAACCACATAGATAAAGGCCTTTAAAATCTTAGAATAGACGCAGTCGCATATTTACCGAGCATGGCATTCATCACGGTTGTAATACAAATAATGAAGAGGCAGCTTTTTCAGCAGCTTCGAAGTTTGCCAAAGTTTAATAGATTTCATGATGGGGCCTTGCACAATAGCCAGAAAGTTTTGTTGCGATCGCATATTCATTAAACTGGGTTACATGAGACAGATATATTTACGACTCGTAAACAGTTATTGGCAGTCAACATGTAGGGTTTCAGGGTAAGGAAAATAGAACGAGGTTATTCCCCTTACTTTATTTGATGCCTCTGTGCTACGTCACTCTTGGGAATCAGTTATAAAATATTCACTTATATAAAAATATGTAAATAAACGATATTAATATTTTCTCCAGTAGATAATATCCAAGGAAATAGACGAAAATAGTTTTAAGAAAACATTAAGTTTCATTATAATTTCAGACATAAATAGAATAAATTACGGTTATTTTAGTTATATATGAAGCATCACATTTTTGATATTAGCTTATTTTATTAAGCAATAAACCCATTGTAAAGGTTGTGAATTCTATTTGAATTCTAATAACCTTAGGAAAAAATTGACATATTTTCAATGCATCATATACACTGTTTTGTACTTCATCTATACTGTGATTATGAAAGATCCTTAATTAGACTAGCCAGTTCTAAATATACAGATAGTAATGATTTCTGTGTGAAATATACATGATGTTTCCTGCATGTGAAATCTCTTGAAACATACGAAATAAATAATATTGATTTTATAATTTTATAATCATACACAATTTACAAATTCACATCGTTATGGGATGTTATACTATCAGATATATCAATACCTCCGTATAGAGATACTTGTACATCTGATGTACATCTACATCTGATGTACATCTACATCTGATGTACAATAGGCAATAAAGAATGAAGAGGGTTGTTAGCTTATCAAGAACATCATAGTACATGTTAGTTTACATTTGCGTAAAATACATTAATACAGGGAATTAAGGAAATAATAATATATGAATGAAATACAAATATATATAGTAGCTCCCCTGCACTGAAACTAGAGTAGATTAGTATTATGATGGAAATTACCTAAAAAGTATTGAATAATAATTGAGTACTACAATTAAATAACAGGGCAGATATGGAGTCATTAATTAAATAAATCCCTCTTTTACCGATAATGCATGTTCACGATAACCGAATATTCACTGAGCCATGAGTGATCAAATAAATCTCACCTAGCAAGAAGCACATAGTCACGGCGCTGGTGTCGGAGACTTCTCCCCTAGGTTCGCAACCCCCCCACGTTCGGTGACGCCCATGACAAAGAACATCGGAATCAGTTTCTTTATACCAAATAAATAATGGGGCCGATGCGGATGAGACAGTGGACAGTAATTGTTTGCTGGTCTTCTGGTTTTCGGATCTTCTCATCTTCTCATCCTCTGTTCTTCTAATCTCCTGTTTTTCTGATCTTCAGTTTTTCCAGTCTTTAGTTATTCTGGCCTTCCAATCTTCTGGTCTTCCTGGTTGACTCTTCCACCTGTTTCTTCTCGGATTTTTTTAAACTGTGCTGCTACCTCGGGAACATTCGTATATAAGCAAAATCATGGTTACCTATGAGAAGGCACACAGATGCCTGAAACCCCTAATGCGATGGAAATAACTAGCACTCGGTATACCGCCGAACGCCATATTCCTATCTCGACACTAATTTTAATGTATATAATACTTGGTAAAGTTGTCACGACTCTGTTTCTTTGTTTATGTTACAAAGAGGTTGCCCAACCTTTCATCAAGATCTCAGACCTCCATGCGTTTTTCGGAAAGATTCTAATATTACAATCTCCATAATTTTATATTTAATACATTAAAGCTGTAATTTATCTCTGAATAATTAAATTAAATCGCGTCTACTTATTTTGAATGATTATTAAATGAAATAAAAATAATTTAGGTAACATTTTATAAGGTAAATTACTTTAATAATGTTATGAAAAATTGTAAAATATCACGTAATTGTATAGTTCGGGTATGGGACGTTTCAATACAGAAAGATATACAATTCGGATTAATAGTATCTTTGGTAAGTGGATAAAACTTTCCCAAGCTTCTTACAAACATAAAAACACAAAATTATAAGATCTACAGAAATGGACGCAGAATTATGTGTATTGAATTTGAATCAGTTGAATATTCTTATCATTGATGGTGTACGGAGTTCCACAAGAAACTGTCTTATGACTACAGACTATTGTACCAAGTTCTAAATAAGGAGTTTGTGGAGATTCTTAGAAAATGTTTGGGAAGATCTCCCTTCAAATGTACTTGATAGTGGTTTTGGTAGATGTGGTGTTTTCTCTTACAAAAAAAAATGTTAATCCAGGATCTGTTGATGATATAGATGTTCTAAAATGCTGGATAGAATTAACATAATATCCATCTTAACTATTGTGTTAATGGATATGAATGAGAAACAGGTAATGATAGAACAACTTTATTTGGTAATATCTTCTCGATAATTACTCTAAAGTGAGGTATATCTGGGTAATAAACGGGGGATATGACAATGTGGAAGTATTAAGCTCAGGATATTATTTAAATTTACTAGTAAGAGGTCAAATATTTAACATCAATGGCACGATTCTTCCCGTTTATTGTTTCTACTAAGGCCTTGTGGTAGAGAGCGCTGTTTCCTCCAAATATGATAGCAGAGTGCTCAGGGGGGTAGTAAACGATTTCCTCGTAATTTCAGCTTCGGCCTCATGAAGCTGAAAATCCCAGGTAGGATTTCTGTCAAGATTTAAAGGGTGAAGTTAGAGTAAGGTGCTATATCATTGTTCATTGTCCACTGGGTACTGCGTGGAGATCGATGTTTTGGGTAACTATTCTTTTGCAGTACTGGATAGAAAATTCTTAGCAGTCCTTATGCCATTAAAATTATCACACAGATGGTCAACAATATAACGATATAGGGATGCTAATAGAAATAAAGCGCGATGAAAGTGAGTCTAGATAGATGTTGTTGAACATATTCAACAACAATGGTTTTATTTATCAACGTTGTTCTTGCATATTATATTCTTGCAACTGCAGGCGTAATAAGTTCACGAATTCTTTCCACTGCGTCAGTCTAACTTAAGTGCGCTGAAATGTTAGACTTTGATCTTGAAGAAATATTTGCAAACCGGTTGACGACTTAAATAATGATTCATCGCATCTAGTCGTTACATACGTCCGGCCAGGTCTAGGTAGGCTCACAAGGGAAATTCTCTCGCCGATTAACTTTTACCTTTCGGAAATATGACTGGGAGTTTCGCTCATTATTCCACCTTCACGCAGCAAGTCGATGCAATATTTTATTCCTTCACTAATTCCATCCGGAGTCATACTATTATTAGTCTCCAATACTGGTACGGTATTCATAGTGACGATGAAGACACGGCGAAAGAAATACTACTGCACTTGAAAACCAATATCATCGTCATTCTTGGAACTACTCACATCCTCAGAAACAAACAAGAGACAATATGACAGTTTTTTCCTTTGTATTATTATTAGGTGTTCGTATACATTTGTACCTTATCTGTATTTTGACACATTGAAATAAATTTTGACGAAAAAACAATATTCTTCTCATTTGGGGGAAAATTTTATACTGGAGGTTTTATGGGGTGAGAAACACAAATCTGATATCAAATTATTGATTAAACGCAATCTTTGCTGCAATATAGCCGCTTAACACTATTGACGTAAGGCCCTCATAGGGAATATCTCGATAAACCCCTATACACGTGTCTGATATTTTTTAATGTTAAAACAACCCTGAAAATTTCATTAAAGTCAATTCAGGGAGCTAGGAGTAGTATAGTTTATTTCATCGCTATTTGCCAAATAAAAACTCAAAACATACCGTGGCCTGTTTTTATGGCTAAGCTCAGGTAGACTGTTTCGTTTATCGGCACGATAAGAGAGTTTTTTATTTGGCAAATAGCGATGAAATGAATAGTACCTGTTTCGAGAACGCCATTTTTAGCCATTTTTCAGCTTAAAACATTTTTTCCTGGGGCCCCTGATGACCACTCTGAAGAACAACCTGACACGTGTCGACTCATTTTTGACCTAGAATCACCAGACAAAATTTCATTGATATCGGACAGGGAAGCATCGGACGTCCCCTCGTCAGCATAGACATTCCATTGAAGACATGTAACTCACTTTTCATTAAATACAATATATACTAATCTGCATATACCGGGGGGTCACTATTTATAATAATTTAGCCCCAAAAGCTTTATTTCTGTGGGAAACAATAATGGACACAAATATAAATCACACACTCATCACGGCAGTACGAAATCTGTATAAATATTCAAATTCCAAAATTAAAGTGGGGAACAAGCTATCGCGACCTTTCCAAGTTACAAAAGGTTTGCGACAGGGATGTTGCATCTCACCCACTTTGTTCAAGATATACATCAAGAAAGCTCTGTGGAAATGGAAACAGAAATGCCACGGAAGGGGAATACCTCTATCAAACTCAACCATTTCCACATTACAGTTTGCAGATGATCAAGCAGTACTGGCAGGTGACAAAGAAGATCTAGAATACATGACTAGGAAATTGAAAGAAACATATGAGGAATGGGGTCTGTCAATGAACACACAGAAAACAAAATATTTGTGCATAGGCAATGACAAGAGTGACTTACATATCAACGACTTGGAAACAATAGAAGGGCGCAATGAATATAAGTATTTGGTTACTATGTTTGATTCAACGGGAACATATGATAAGGAGATACGAGCAAGAATAATTCAAGCAAAAAGAGCAATTGGGTGTTTAAATGGTATTCTGTGGAACAAAAAACATAAACAAAAAACGAAAATTTAATATTTACAGCGCCCTAATAAAAAGCACCTTAATCCATGGGGCTGAAACATGGAGGCTCACGGACAGAAATAAGAGGAAGATTGAAGCTACGAAAATAGATGCTCTGAGAAGATCGGCTGGCATATCAAGAATTAAAAGAATAAGAAACGATGAGGTACTTCGACAAATGGGAGTTACAGATACTTATAACCTGTGATATTGAAAGAAAACAGTTTATATGGTACCCTCACGTACACCGTATGACAGATTCTAGATTACCCAAACAAGCCATGACGTGGATACCAGCAGATCGGAGAAAAAGAGGCAGACCAAAGAGAAGCTGGACAGAGGGAATAAGAAAAGCCATGAGTGCCCGTAACCTACAAGACGGCTAATGGGAAGATAGGAAGAAGTGGAGTATAGAAATCGGACAACGTCGCCGAACGTTCTAAACCGAACATATATATATATATATATATATATATATATATATATATATATATATATATATATATATGTATATATATATATATATATATATATATATATATATATATATATATATATATATATATATATATATATATATATATATATATATATATATATATAGCTTTGTTTCACGGTCTTGAGGATATTGATCCAATTTTGTATATACTTCATGTTAGTCGAAACTTTTTCCCCGTTGATTCCGTTACGCTTACCTAACCTCAGGCATATTTTTTAAACAATCACCGACAACATCTTACTGAACATAATGTAATTCAATAGGACTAGAGAACATAACTCGAATCATGCTTTTGCCTTAGTGAATAAAGCTGTCGTCTAATATATTTTTCTAAAAACTATGAATAGCTAAATATTTATTGACTACAGTATGTATATAAGAATATCGTTTTATTAAGTTAAAAACGATCGTTAGAACTAAATACAAATTTCCCTCTATGTTGAGTAGACTATATTATTGTACCAATATCGTGTGTATGTAATTTACTGCACGTTAAAATGTCGTCGTCAACTGCATGTACTAAATTAAAAGCATAATTGCATTCCCCGCTTAAACTGCATGAGCTTATATTATATATTCGGCAAGCAACTTAGCTATGCAGAATATTCCACCAGGAGTGGAAACACGAGATAACACCATTATTAAGATCCTATTAGGTGACACCAAAACATATTTCTGTAGCGATTTTCACAGGCTGATGCTCCGTCTACAGATTGAATGAAACTCATGAAGAGTGGATAATGTTATCTCAGTAGTTTATATGTATACAGGATGGATTAGCTTGCTAAGAGTTGCTTGCTATTGTTAGACAGTGATACATTCTGATTTTTTTTTATTGTTAAAAATTCTAGATTGCTTTTTAATTTGATGTATCAAATCCTCTCGTTTCCGTTTAAATGTAATGTTTAAATGCAATATCTTCTATATATTTTATCGTTCATAATGTTAATTCTAGAAAAAACTAATCAGTTTTCCATGAATACTGAAATATTACACGCTTCTTCACACGAGTTTTTGTATCCAAGTATTGACATCAGTGGGAAACGATTAAAACTCATTTAGTTTTAATTATCTCCCGATGATTACAACTTGGCTGTCGAAACACGCGTCGATAAACGTGTAATTTTCGGTGTTCATGGAAAAATGGTCTACAGATTTTCTTGCTGAATCGAAGGTTCTAGCCCCTTTGCAGGATTAATTCTAGAACTTAAAAATAAAAAGGAGACAATACTTTTGTAGCATTTACAATGAATTATATAAAAAGCATCATTCAATACTCACGGTTGCAAACAACTATTCCCCAGACAATATATCATAACTGGTATTGAATTACAAATATTTCAATATGCAAACTATATTCCAAACATAAAAAATTTGGATTTAAATTTTATTTTCGTTCAGGCACATCTATACAAAAATTCTAGTATGAAATAATTTTAAACGGATTACTATTTTCTGGTAAAATATAACGTGATACATAAAAGTTCCTGTTTTATAAATATTAACTAAACCCAATTTTATTAGAGAACATTTCTAATTAATGCCCCAGTATTCAATTTATGTATTCAATTATAGAATACATAAATGTGTAACAACATCCCATTAAGCCACTGGTGGAATTGTATAACATAGATTGTATCGTTATAATGGTAAATTCCAGAAGGAGGTGTATAGTGTATTCACCCTGAGAAGAGGCTGGAACCTTCAATACAGCAATAAAAACAGGAGACCAGTTTTCCACGAACGCCCAAAGATTTTAGAGTAATAAAAAAAGTAATGTAAATTATTTCCAAATTATTTCTCTTAATTCGATATAAGTTTATTACTAATGAACTACAAAATTTTAAATTGTCTATGAGATCGGATAATTTTGGAATTGCCACGTTTATTCTATCCTATGTTTGTTTATATTTTGGGCTACAATAATATTTTTGGTATGAAATAAACGATAATTTTGTGTTACAATTTTTTTTGATAATAATTGCAAAAATAAACAAGAGCTGATAAATACAGCAAAGCAAAAACCATATTAAATAATGTATGTAAAATTATGTAACAGCAGTAACCAAGAAAACCTTACAAAATACAAAATTTTACAAAATAATTTTACAAGTACATATGTATTACATATTAATCAAATTGAATCGTAAAAATATCGTATTGATCATATAATATATATTATTATGTGATTAATAAAACTAGTAAATATTTAATTTCAAGGAAATAATATTAATTTAACAACAGTTACCCTGATAACTTGATTTTAAATTATTTTTAAAATGTCTGTGTCTACTTCAAGACAGATAATATGTCCATTTTATTCTAATTTTATACAAAATATATAAATATAAAGAAGAAACGAATATAGGGAAAAGTTAAAAAAGGTAAATTATTATATGAATTATGAACCTCAGAATTATCCCATCCAATTGATAATTAATAACCACTTTCAATAACTTTTCTTTAAAGTATTGTAGCTTATCAGCACATTATCATTTTTTAAACCTAGAAAAAAAAATAACGTACTATTTTGTTCAGGTTTAATTTTAGCTACACAACTCAAAGTCACACTGTAGGAATATAAGAAACAGGCGAAGTGAATTAATTTGTAATAAAGTACTGTCAATACTGGTATGAAATTTGCATGAAAAGGCATCTAATAAGATATTGCTTCTTTATTAGTAGGCCATCTCAAGGAAAAATGTTCGCAGAAAACATTTAGTTCACAAACAGTCGCATAATAATAATGAACTAATATTTGTAATTATATATAAACATAACTACTCAGTACATAAGTACTCAGTATACATTTTTCAATAATTGGCGGAGGCGCCGCAGCCATTTTAATGTAAACTTACATTTTATTATATTCGAATTTATTAAAATATATTTTGATGTTTAATAATAACTATGACATCGTCTCTATTATTTTAACTATTGTTGACTGTGTATTATTTCCTCCTTCTACCTCTCTCCCAATTTTCACAGCTTCTCGATTATTTCCATCTTGAATTTAGACTACAGTGCTGTATAAATTTAGTTAGTTCGAGAAGTGACTGTCACTTAGTTGAGTGTTTTAAATGGAATATACAGCACTAGTTCCGTGAGATAATATCCTTAGATTAAGGGGTATTACCATGGAGAAGAAGGTCGTTGCTGATAGGCTTTTCTGTCCTAAAATTCTGGACTATACAGGCTAGGTAATAACGACATCGGTTGTCAAGGAGTTTTCTCAAAACATTTCTTTCGCAAAATATTTCTTTTGGCTTTGTAGTCATTTTTATACATATAGGTACTATTTCGAGAAGAACTTTATTTCACTAACATTTAACCTTGCTTCTAATTTACACGTTTTTAATCCTGTCTGTAATAATCGACCCAATGCATCTGAAATATTTCGCTAACAATGAGTTGATTAATAACTAAGAAACAACTTCTCTATACAAAGTATAGCTTCATGAAATTATATCACTTGGAAGGAAATATACATATGTGAAGATATTCACTAATTATTATAAAAGTACAATATACATAAAATACAATATAAAAAATATGCGCTGGTCGGAAGTAGGAGATTTTTGGAGCGGTGACTATAGGGTAATACACACAGGATCGGTAAATGGAAACGCGGGAGTAGGGATCGTTATGCGGAAGAACGCAGGACAGTGTGTAGATAGCTACCTACAATACAGCGAGAGAGTAATGATGGTTAGGTTAGATTCGAAGCCAGTGGAAACAGTAATAGTGCAAGTATACATGCCTACTTCTAGCCACAGCGAGGAAGAGTTAGAAGCCGTTTATTCGGACATAGAGCAGGTAATCGGATTTGTGAAGGGTCATGAAAATTTAATAATAGTAGGAGATTTTAACGCAGTCGTAGGTGAGGGGAAAGAAGGAGAATTTGTAGGGCCTTATGGATTAGGAAACAGAAACGAGAGAGGTAGCAGACTTATAGAATTCTGTGAGAAGCACAAGATGGTAGTCGCGAACACATTGTTCAAGAATCACGTTAGGAGGCGGTACACATGGAAAATGCCAGGAGGGATAGACAGGTATCAGATAGACTACATTCTGGTTAGGAAGAGATTTAGAAATCAAGTAAAAGACTGTAAGAGTTATCCAGGAGCAGATGTAGACAGCGATCACAACTTGGTAGTCATGAAAGCTAGATTAAAGTTCAAAAATCTGAAAACCCGGAAGGATAAGAAACGTATAAATGTAGACATATTGAGGGATCAGAATATGAAAGATAAGTTCCAGGAGAAAACAGATCAATTAATAAATAAAACGAGTAAGGACGAAATCAAGAACGCAGAAATTGAGTGGGAGGGTATCAAGAATAGTCTAGTTTCCGCGGCTACGGACGTTTTAGGACACGATAAAAGGGAAGCTAGGAAGCCCTGGATAACGGACGAAATCTTAAACTTAATGCAAAAGAGACGAGGCTACAAAAACAGACGAGACGAAGAAGGACTGAAAACGTATAAGGCAATAAAGTGGGAAATCATTAGAAAATGTAGAAAAGCGAAAGAACAATGGATAGAGGAGAAATGCAAAGAAGTAGAAGATAAGTTGCAAGTAGGTAAGACCGATGAGGCTTACAAAATAATTAAGAGGAACTTCAGGGATATAGAAACAATAAGTAGAAATGTTAGGAGTCAATCGGGGGACATACTGATAGGAAGAGAGGAGAAAGCGGATAGATGGAAGCAGTACTTAGGAAATTTATACGAGGGTCAGGAATTAGGAGAGATATTAGAGGAAGAATCTAGCATCGATAGGGAAGATGTAGGAAAACCTTTATTGAGAGAGGAATTTGAAATAGCACTAAGGGGGCTAAAGAATAATAGAGCGCCGGGTGTAGATAAAATACAGGCGGAAATTTTGAAATGTGCGGGACAGAAAGTAGTAAATAGGATGTTTGAACTGGCAAAATACATATACGAAACGGGCGAGATGCCGGAGGATTATAAGAGGAACATTATCGTTACTATACCGAAAAAGAGAGGAGCCGACAAATGCGAGAACTTTAGAACGATTAGCCTAACTTCCCATGCGTCAAAAATATTAACCAGAATAGTGCAGAAGAGGATGGAAAATAGAGCGGAGGAAATACTAGGAGAAGACCAATTCGGGTTTAGGCGAAATAGGGGAACTCGCGAAGCTATTCTGGCGCTAAGAGTAATGTTAGAGAAAACAATAGAAAAAGGAAAGAACGCTTATATAGGATTTGTAGATTTAGAAAAAGCTTTTGATAACGTAAGATGGGAAAAAATGTTCGAGATACTAAAGAGCGCGGGAATGAAGTATAGAGATAGGAGAGTAGTACACAATCTATACATAGAGCAAACTGCTGTTATAGAAGTAGAAGGGGAGGAAAGGGAAGTAGGTATTCATTTTTTTAAAGAGAATTTTATTTTTTAGTTGTAAAATATATGGATTTTACCTGTATTATTATTTTATTTCATCCATATAGATAGACGATAAATCAGAGAACACAGTCTACCGGCCATCGTGGTCATTTCACGAACAGTCGATATCTAATTTATGGCAGATCGTGCAGTACGACTTGAAACATCATGTGCCGAGACGAGCACGGCGTTTCATGAAATGCCTAGGCAGATTGTGTAACATTAATAATTTACATAATATGCCGGCAGTTCATGTACTGCCTAGGCTCTTCATGAATTGACGTATTTCACCATGAGACTACGACATATATCTATATATATATATATATATATATATATATATATATATATATATATATATATATATATATATATCTATATATATATATATATATATATATATATATATATATATATATATATATATATGTCGTATATAACTTTATGCTCGGTTTGATTTTAGGTAAATTGCGTATTTATTATTAACGAGAAAAGAAAGAAATCAGTCCGCTTCCTATATCAACTCCAAACTCTCTGATGGACGTAGTTAGCTCCATCGAGTTGTATGCTAAAATATTTTAGAAATCTCACGTGTATGAAAAGAAATGAATTTAAAGATGAAATGTGGTTTACACTTAGATTACTTATATATTGGTATAATGTTTACATATGCCATCAATAATATCCTAAGGGTAAAAAAATATGTGGGCGTAAATTTAATTTATTGAATAAAGAAAATCGGAAAGATAATTGTGACTTAAAATTAAACACAGAAATAATTAACTATCGAGTTAAACAATTTTCATGTATAAGGGTGACCTGGTCACTTCACGAACAGTCGATATCTAATTTATGGCAGATCGTGCAGTACGACTTGAAACATCATGTGCCGAGACGAGCACGGCGTTTCATGAAATGCCTAGGCAGATTGTGTAACATTAATAATTTACATAATATGCCGGCAGTTCATGTACTGCCTAGGCTCTTCATGAATTGACGTATTTCACCATGAGACTACGACATATATATATATATATATATATATATATATATATATATATATATATATATATATATATATATATATATATATATATATGTTAAATCACTAGTTTGGATTTAAACTTTTTAAAAACAATTTATTTTATTTAACGGACGAACAAGAATTTAGATGTGTGAGTATAACAATAATATCAATACTAAAATTATACTAAAATTATACTGCTCATGCAACGGGTTTGCTGCGACTTTATAAGTTTCGTTATGCTGACATTGTTGAAAGTAAAGTTAAAATATAATTGGCAAAAGATTAATTTAAAGAAAGAACATTATAAGGTTTCAGCAAATCATCATAAACGTTGGTTACAATGTATATAGTTATATGATAAGACACGTAGCAGTATTAAGTTACGTCTGGCTTTCAGATAACATACTGAAGGTTTTATGTTACCTGATAATAAAGTTATAGGAGTATGAGAAGTACTTTGAATAATGAATGCAATACAATATATTTTATATAACAACTCCCCTTTTTAACAAAAAGTTGGTGTTATGCAGCAACTTTTCAAAAATAAGTAAAATTGAAATTAATAATTATGAATTTAACGATTATTGAAGTTATATAATAATAAAGTTAATTGAGAATATGAAGCCTTAAGTTAAGTTTAAATTATACAATTAATATTTTTTTAAATATAAAATTTACAAAATTAAAATATATAGAGTCTTTGAAACCGATTTATAACTGAGAAACATTAGTTCAGTTCGATTTCTTCCTCTGGGGTTTCATCTTTGGATCTGATCGATGGTCTTCTTCTGGGCAGGATGCTCCTGAAGGATTCTCTTAAGCGTTTAGAAGGTCCAGGTGGAGGTGGTGGTGAATTTGTTGTGAGGGCGATTGCTAATCTGTTTCTCTTTCGGCATTTACATAAAATATATAACAAAATGAGAGTTACTATTAGTGTAATGATAAAATAAGTGAACCAAGAGATGTGTTTGGTGACAAATGGTTCATTGATCAAATCGTCTAACGTTCGAGAATACTCGTCCAATTTGTGTTTGGCAATCTCGAGGTCTTCCACATTTAAGTTATTCAATTTTAATGGTTCTAATTTTGGGATTTGGATGTCATCGGGGATTCCTTGACAACAATTAAAGGGAATTAAAATGGGGTGATCACTAACACTGGTTTGCGAAAAGTTCTTAGGGTCAGTTTGTATTTTTGTCACTCCTATGAAAGCACTACATCCAGGTTGCAATTTAAGAATGGAATTTTTATAAATGATCTCTGTCTTGGTGTTTATTTGTTTGCAGTTTACAGTAATTTGAAGTGGTTCTGAAGTAATTGTTAGCCATGATGAGTCCGTTAGTTGTTGGACATTGTAGCCTTTTGCAAATATTATTGAAGTTTGGCAGCTCTCAGGTAAAGTTTTTAAGTGTTTCAGGATTTGGGCTTCACATATAGCATTGTCGTCGATGGGGTATGCAAATAGATTGGAACATATCTTTGTGCCAAAGAAAAGTGGTTTACAGTCTTTCAGATTTTTGATGGGTATGTACATCAAAGAATCGACGTCACGCGCTAAGTATTTTTGTGATGAAGATAAAACATGATATAGACCAGTTCTATTATTTAGGATAGGGATTGGATATAATCTAAAAAGGGTGTATCTTTGTTGGTCTATTAGAGGGATTTTTAATACAAATACCAAGTCTGAATCAGTTTGGTATGCTTCTAATTCCATAATATCCAAATATTTGGCAATATTGGAAGATTTTATAATGAGTGGTAAATTGTTTTGGTGTAAATTTTGTGAAATTTCCTGAAGCGAGGTTATCAAATTTTCAGGATTGATTATCGACGTATGAATAATTTTTAATCGCGCGAAAGTTATTGAATTTAGAATATCATTTAATTGATTCTCGATATACAGGTAACTTTCCATGAGAAGTTCACATTTTTCTAAAAATCTTAATTTTGCTTCAATTACTTTAATTTTATCTGCTGTCCTATAAATTGCGTCTGATATTATTTTTATATCTCTATTGAAGGTGGCTTCATCAATTTGCAACTTTTGTATGGTAGCGTTAAAATTCTTTATGACGGATGTTGTTACTGAGATTTGATTTTTCATTAAATTTTCTAATTGATGCTCGTCATTAGTTAATTTATTGATGCAATTCATGTAGTATTCGCCATCTTCGGAATCTAAATTTCCTGTAATTGACTTAAATATTGTACCAATGCCATTGAGAATTCCACGTTTGTAACGTTTAGTATCAAAATAGATTTCGCTTAATTTTTCTTGAATTGAATTTGAAATTTGGGTTAATAAGCTGATGTGTGTTTTTACTTCACCTCGAAAAAGGTTCATGTTTTCAAATGTGGGGTTAATAGCGTGTAAGAGAATTTCAAGCATTTTCTCGTTATGTTCAAAAGTGTTCTTTATTGATGAAATGTTTTTGTGAACCAGAAGAGTCCATTGTTTATTTGTTACAACGATTTCGCTGTCTCGATGATAATATATTCCAATGGTGTTGTTTATTGGAGTAATGGTGTATTGGGATACTGCTGCTCCAATCAGCAGAAGAAACCTGAAAATAATTTAATTCTCAAAATATGGTTTCATCCTGTCGAAATTGACTTTTGTCGTTTGTGACGTTTCGAGATTTAATAAAATTGCAGAATTTTGAAAGATTTTTATTATTTCAAAAGGACCGTTAAATTTATTATGTAATTTATCTTTAATTTGAGATTCCTTAACATAGATTTTATCGCCTATTTTAAATTGTGTAGGATGTCCTGGAACGTTTCTATCGAATCTTAATTTAGCTTTTTCTTTTTGAAGCTCAGTTTTTGTGCGTGCAATTTTATAATAGTATGAAATTCTATTATTTAGGTCTCGTATGTATTTTGAAATCAACTCCTTTTGGTTATACAAAGTTTCAGGTGGGCGACTGGACGTATGTCCAAATACTAGCTCGTATGGAGAGAAACCGTGTGTTTTATTCGTCGAGTTATTATAACAAATAACAGCGTAAGGAATTACGTTTAATGGATGTTCATTAGGGTTTTCAGCCTGATTAGTACGAATCATCTCTAAAAGTGTGGAGTGAAATCTTTCCACAGATCCGTTTGATTGAGGGTGGCTAACGCTAGAAAATGTTAATTTTATGTCGTATAAGGTACATAGGTCTTTAAGTAATATATTGTCGAATTCTTTACCGTAATCCGAATGTATACGAAGCGGAGTACCAAAATGCTGAAAATAAAGGAGTAATGTATTTACTGTTGATTTAGCGGATTTATCCTCTAATGGGTACGCTTGAGTAAATTTGGTTAGTTCATCCCTAATAGTTAAGACATAATTTCTTTTTGGAATTTCTAATATATCGATATTTATTCTTTCAAATGGTGTTCTTGGTGTTTCAGTTATCACCAGTGGATTGCTTAAGTTTTTCCGTAAGGTCTTTGTTTTCTGGCATATTTCGCAATTTTGAATGAATTTAGTTACGTCTTTAGTTAAACCGGGCCAGTTATATTTATTCCTTATTCTTCGAATGGTTTCGTTTATTCCGCGGTGTAAATTTGCTTTTCCTGTATGGTTTTGGTCTAATATTATCGGAATTTGATCTTCGTCAGGCGTCTTAGTTATGTTTTGGCAACTAACTAGGTTTAAATCTTTTTCAGTGAAAATAAATGACAACATTTCGAGTATTGGCAATTCTAAATTGTTTTCAATGAAATATGTTTTTGAAGATTCGAAAATGTCTTTGTCTTTGTAAAGAGTAATAAACATTGTTTCGATTATCTCTTCGATGTCGAAGGGTAACAAAACAATATAATATTTTCGGTTTTTCACCGTTTTACTCGTGACTATATTAATTTTATTGTGAATAAAATTTGGTTTTTCCTCGAAAATATCTTCAATTATTTTGTAATGTAAGTCTTCGAGTTTTTCTTTTTGGAAAAACGTTATTATGTCTTTATGTCCTTTGTCCAATAATTGATTGTTCGTAATTTTAATTTTTGAATAGTCTATTAGTGACTGGGTTTTATATAGGTGAACAAATGTATTTAATTCTTGTAAAATTGATTCTGGTGAAATTTCGGTATTTTCTGAACTAATCGATTCGTCGTCTGTATTTGATGTTAAAATTTTGTTTTTGAAATCCACACATTTTTGAAAATGGTTAATTTTGATACGGGATAAGGCATCCGCATTTTTATTAATTTTGCCAGGTTTATATTCAATCTGGTAGTCGTACTCTTCAAGTTTTAAGCGCCAGCGTGCTAGGCGACTACCGGGGTCTTTAATAGAGAAAAGCCAGGTAAGAGGTCTATGATCTGTTATCAGTTTGAACTTTCTACCAAAAATATATGGGCGAAAATGTTTTACAGCCCAAACAATAGCGAGGAGTTCTCGTTCTATTGTTGAGTACTTTGTTTCCGCACTGCAGAGAGTTCTGGAGGCGAAAGCTATGGGTAGATCTTTACCTATTGGACCTTGCGAAAGTACAGCGCCAATCGCAAAAGCGCTCGCATCTGTTGTGAGTAGGAATGGCTCGTCAAAATTTGGATACGATAGTATGGGGCTTGAAGTAAGGGTTTGTTTTAAATCTTCGAAAGATTTTAAACATTCTGAATCGAAATTGAAAGAGGTGTCTTTTTGCAGTAATTTAGTGAGAGGTTTGGAAATTTTGGCGAAATTATCAATGAATCGTCGGTAATATCCGGCGAGGCCAAGAAATGATTTAATCTCTCTCTGGTTAGTTGGTTGGGGAAAATTTTTGATGCATTCGATCTTAATTGGATTTGGTTTTACACCTTCTTTGGTGACGAGGTGACCTAAATATGCAACTTCCTTACGAAGGAATTCGCACTTGTCCGGTTGAATTTTTAAATTAGCTTTTTGAAGACGTTTGAAGACTTCGGTAAGCCGTGAAACATGGTCCTGGATTGTTGGGGAATAGACGATTATGTCGTCCATGTATACGAGGCATCTCTCGTTTTGGATTCCTATTAAAATGTTATCCATTACCCTTTGGAAGGTTGATGGGGCATTTTTCAAACCGAATGGAAGCCTATTAAATTCAAAATGACCGTTTTCGACTGTGAAAGCGGTTTTTGGAATGTCACTGGGTTCGATCTCAATTTGGTGGAAACCGGAGGCCAAATCGAGGGTGGTGAAATATTGACATTTGCCAAGTTGGTCTAAAAGATCAGAAATGTTTGGTAAAGGGTATTTATCTCCTACAGTTAACTCATTGAGTTTTCTGTAGTCAACTACGACACGCCATTTTTGTTTACCTGACGCATCAAGCTTTTTGGGGACAACCCAAATCGGTGAAGACCAAGGGGAATTTGAATGTTTGATAATACCTTGTTCTAGCATTTTCGATACTTGTTTTTTCACTTCCTCTTTGTGAATTTGAGGGTAGCGATACGACTTTGTAAAAGTAGGTTTAGCATTGTTGGTGTCTATTGTGTGTTTGATCTCATTAGTAAATGTTAGAATATCTCCTTCGAGATAGAAGATATCTGAAAAGTCTAGACAAAGTTGAGTAATTATTTCTCTTTCTTCCTCATTTAAGTGATCAAGACGAAGTTGCTGTTTTATTTCTTCGCGTCTATCTATATAAATTTCAGAATTATATTCGTTTAAATTATTTAATGAAAAATTTTGAATTGGTTCTAGTTTAATTTCGAAAAAATCTATTATTTTTGGGACTGCGTTTGCGTTTAATACGGAGGCAAGAAATTCTCCTTTATTGTTAATTTTGACTAGTGCATTAGGAAGTCGTACTTTATCTATTTCCATAGCTGTTAATATGGCTTCTGTATTTACAAGATTACATCGAAATTTTGAAATTTGTTCTGTACGAGGGTTAATAGAAATTTTGTTGAGAAATTGATTATTTTGAACATTTTGTTTTTTATTATTTTGTACATTAGTGGAATTTTCTGTGGCTTTGAATAAAGGTACAGTTTTGAAATTGGTAATTAATTGTTTATTTTTTATGTCAATAATGCAGTTGTAATGTTCTAGAAAATCGGATCCTAGTAATCCGTCGAATTCAATATCAATATTATGAATGTAAACTTTGTGAGGATCGTTGAGAGTAAACGGAACGAGTGTAGATTCATTAATTAGAATTTTTTGATCGGTAATTCCCTGTATTATAACGTTTTCGGGAAAACGTTTAGAATATTTTTCACAAGTTTTTGGCTTAAATATGGATAGTCCGGCACCTGTATCTATTAATATTTTAAATTTTTTTGTAGCATCTTCAATGTAATATAAGTTTTTGGGATTTACTGTTAAAAGGGCACTTGATATTCCTCTATTTATAGGAATATTTGTTTGTCTTGCTGTTGGTTGGTGTTTAAATTCATTATTTGAATTTGGTTTTCTAATTCCGTTATTTCGCATAGCTGTTGATCCGGTGGATGATCTTGAGCTTGAGTAGTTTGCCGAAAATCCTGATCAGTATCAGAATAATTAAATTGGTCTGTTGAAAAATAATAATTTTGTTGATATGTTGGTTCGTCTGAATATGAATCTTGATATTGTTCATAATTTTGATCGCAATTGTAATTATATTGATGAGCGGTATCATCAGCATATTGTGCATGTGAGCTGTACTGATGAGCAGTATCATCAGTGTATTGTGAATCGTATTGATGAGCCGTATCATCAAAATTTTGGTTCATTTGAGCGTTCATATGATGAGCTCTTTGTTGATTATAATTCGGATTTGGCCGAATTATTGGTGGTCTTGATTGGTTTGTATAGTTGGGATTCGGTTTAATAGCTGAAGACCTGTTTTGTTGAAAACTGTTTTGCTGGTAATTATTTTGTTGGAAATTTGAATTCATCGGTCTATTATTTCCATTTGGATTAAATTGAGGTCGCTGATAATTTTGATTTAAGTTGGATGATTGGGCCTGATTAAAATTTTGTTGAAAATTAGGCCTAGAAAAATTTTGGAAAGGTGCTGAAGAATTTTGCTGTTTCGTTCGGCACTCATTTATTGTGTGTCCATTACGTTTACAATATGTGCATATCTTCTTAGCATTTAATGAATTAGGTGGTAATGGTTTGTTCGCTTTTTGAAATTTCTGAGATTCAAAGTATGACAATTGAAGTTCTCGTTTAATCCTGGATATTGCTTGAAGCATATCCATAGGATTACTTGCTCTTATTATAGATCCTAATTTTGGATCCAGCCCTGTCAATAAAGTGTTAAGAGTCATTGTCTCGATTAAATTTGATTGTGCGGTTTTTTGATCAGAGGTTAAATGCTGTTTCTGAATCGCTGCATGCATTTTCGCATTATGCGTTTGCAAGCGGGATACAAAATTTAAAGCGGATTCGTTTGATTGTTGATTAATTCTTTGCAAGTCCTGAATTAGAGACGTAAGGTCCCTAGAGTCTCCAAAGTGAGTCTCTAATAGATATTTAATTTCTTCCCAAGTTGACGGGTTCCTAGAATTTACTAGTTCAGCGGCTTTTCCACGTAATTTATTTTTAACATGGAGAGTTAAAAGTATTTTTTGATTATCGACCGCCATGTCGAAAGCGCATTTAATAGCATTTAAGAATGTTTGCAGGAAAATTTGATTTCCGTCATACTCCGGAACAATTGAGAAAATTTCTGATAGTTTGTAAGGTTCTAAGATAGCTTCGTTTGCCATTTTTATAAGTTAATTAATTATTATGTTTAAATTAGATATTGTAAAGTTATTTAATTAAATACAATTAAATAAAAATAAATTTGCAGATGGGAAGGATAATAGTTTTTGGTCTATATCCTGTATAATGTTTCTTAAAATTATAAATAAATGTTTCAAAGGTAACGTGTCAATTCTTTGACTTACCAAATTTTGTCCATTCGTCTTCCGGCCAGAGTCCACAACCAGTGAGGCAATTCCGTGTTCTGGAAGCGGGGTGTCTTCGGGAAGGATGGCTTGCAGAGGAGAATCACAAACAGTGAGGGCAGGTCCGTGTTCTATCTGCGATTTCCCCTGTTGTTTTATTTGTTTCTTTGTAGATTTGTTTCTTGTTTCTTTTGTTGAAGTCTTCGTGTTTCGAAGTTGCTTCTTTGAAGTATTCTTGTTTCGTGTTTCTTTTCTTCTTGAGCTTTGTTCTTGATTTCACTTCGGAATTGGAATTCCACGTTACTAGTGAGGCAAATCCGTGTTCTAATAACGCGTGAAATCCTACAACGACTGCGCCAAATTTGTTAAATCACTAGTTTGGATTTAAACTTTTTAAAAACAATTTATTTTATTTAACGGACGAACAAGAATTTAGATGTGTGAGTATAACAATAATATCAATACTAAAATTATACTAAAATTATACTGCTCATGCAACGGGTTTGCTGCGACTTTATAAGTTTCGTTATGCTGACATTGTTGAAAGTAAAGTTAAAATATAATTGGCAAAAGATTAATTTAAAGAAAGAACATTATAAGGTTTCAGCAAATCATCATAAACGTTGGTTACAATGTATATAGTTATATGATAAGACACGTAGCAGTATTAAGTTACGTCTGGCTTTCAGATAACATACTGAAGGTTTTATGTTACCTGATAATAAAGTTATAGGAGTATGAGAAGTACTTTGAATAATGAATGCAATACAATATATTTTATATAACATATATATATATATATATATATATATATATATATATATATATATATATATATATATATATATTCATACTATTGATACAGTTGATTTATTAATACTACAACTTCTGTTTGATAAATATGATATTCTGTTCGCCACCAAATCTATTTTATTATATTCTGGAATATTACAACCTATAAAATAAATACTTTTGTAATTCAAATAGTCTAAATATTCAATATATTCAAATATGACTACATAAGAATCCTACGATTTTTCGAGTGGAATATAAATCACAGAAGTGAAAATGGATGGTTACTGTAATACGAATATGTTAGACAGTCAATATTTATATAGTAGGAGTACTAATAAAACACTAAATACATTAAAAAACTTCATATTTGCTTTATTGTACATAGTGATAAAAGCAATATTGATTCACTCATGCATAATTCGTTTTATAATAGCGTAAAATATTTTAAAATGATAGACACGTAATTTTAAATAGATAAATAATATTTAATATACAATAATGAACTGTTTTAAAATGGTAAACATATAAATCCACATTTTAACTAACATAAATGTATTATTTCACGTACTTAGTTAATGTTTAATAGAAACTTGTGATGAGAGAATACATTTTAAATTTTTTTAAGGCGTTAGACATTGTCTACAAGCTAGTTACTTTATTGTAATGTACCAGCCATTTAATCCTTTAAGACTATAGTTAGACATGTACGTTATTTACTGCAGTGTTTAATATTGTCTCAGTAGTTAGACTTGTATGATAAGGAGGATAATGTATTCAATCCCAGTTCCCTCCGGTTTGTTCATTATTACTAGTTCTGGAAATTGATGTGTATTTCTGCCATATAACACTCTTCTGAGTTGATTTACTGATGTAATTCGGAAGTTTAGATGTTAGTTCTTAGATTACATAGGCCAACAAAGATTTTGTGATCGGACTTTCTTTAACTTTTTGGCTTAGTTACATACCATCAACTACATAAACACTGTTTTTTTGTTTCCATCACGCAACAGTATTTGGAAATGTACATTGTACAATAGCTTATAGTTTTTTAAAATCGAGGTTCTAGAAAACTAAATTTTGCCTGTGTTTAATCGGTTTGAAACATACACACAAGTGTAGGGGATTTACCGAAATAGAGTTGGCCGGTGGGGATATTACGGTTTTATACTATTCGGGTATTTACATAGTTACTGTAGTACGTTTTTAATGTGTGTACGTTTACTCATGACATTGCGTCGTGTGTTTTTATTTTGTTTTACAAAATAAAAACACACCAGTGGTAAAAAGTGGTAAAAATACACCAAATATATTTTGTTATAAACTTAACACCTGATTCAAAAAACGTTATTTATGCAAATTTGGTAGCACAAAATTCTATTGCCGCCAGTTCATATTAAATTAGGATTAATGAAGTAGTATGTAAAAGCTATAGATAAAAATGGGAACTGTTTTAAGTACTTGTGCGGCAAGTGTCCAGCTCTTTTTGTAGCAAAATTAAAGGAAGGCATTTTCGTACCTCAAATAAGAAAATTAATACAGGACCAACAATTTGAAGAAACAATGACAGAAATTGAAAAACAATCTTGTATATTCTTTGAAAATGTAACAGAAATTTTTATTTAGGAAATTATGAGCATCCGCAGTATAAGAAAATTGTCAACAAAATGTTGGATAAATTTAAGCAACTTGGTTGTAATATGAGCATAAATATTTATTTTCTGTATGCTCATCTGGAGTACTATTCAGAAAATCTTGGTGATGTTAGTGAGAAGCAAGGTGAAATGTTCCATCAATAAACAAAGTCAATGGAAAGGAGGTACCAGGGTTGACTGGATGTGGTGCTGATGGCAGATTACTGCTGGATGCTGAACAAAGAACATCCAGCGAATGAGTACACTAGAAAAACTGCAAAACGAAGTATTTTGTTAACAAAAGAGAGAAAAAGGGAAATTAGAAACTCAAAATTGTTTATGTTGTTACTCTTTACTGTATTTTTTAATGTTCGTTAAATATATTGTATATTAAAACAAAATTGTTTTAGTTTAACTCTAGTTTTTAATTTATTATTATTATTCAGTTGATCAAAAACCTTACGTGAAATTAGCGTAAATAATTCACTTTTAATCACTTATCAAATCCAAATCAACTTTCAAAATGTTGAAATTTGTAGGCTTGTGTTATTAGTTATTACACACTTGCCGATATGACTATTGGAGTAATATTTACTCTGACTAGGTCCCCGATGCACTAAACTTTTATGGCGAAGTTTTCTTACTTTTTGATCTCGGATTCTGTTTTCTAATGTTTAGAGTCAACAGAAAGGCTGTATCTACATATAACATGTCAGTTTCGTTGCTCTTCATCAATGAGAACAAAACTTGGTCTATTGTACTCTATTGGTATATGACTGAATGTTGTCCTGTCTCAATACTAAAAGTGTCTGTCGTTCTCAAGAACTAGTTGCAGCTGATGTTTATAGTATGGTGATGGGTTAGACCAGCGGTCGGCAGCATATTAGATATTGTGAACCAATAAACTCGCAATTTAAAATTTCGTGGACCACAAACATAATTTTTAAACGTACGAATTAATATGAGCATTGAGTATGATACATGTACCTGTATTTTTATTTATATAGTGATAATTTTAACTACATTTATTTGGCGGAAACATACAAAAATATAAAGATAGTAGTAATATATATATATATATATATATATATATATATATATATATATATATATATATATATATATATATATATATATATATATTAAAAATTATTTGCTGCTCTTGGTTTAAAATTAATTTACTTGAAGATATACTTTTTTTAAGAGTATGTGGCTTCTGCGCAAACTAGTCGCCCACACGAAACGTACAAGCTTTATTTTATCAATTTAACTATCTACACATTTCAAAAAAGATAATTATATAATTTCAGATACATATTTATGTTAGACACACATTGATGTGCTGATATTTTTTGTTTAGCGTCTATGAAATGCAAAATTTTTATATCCATAAAACCTACAACATAAATTCAATATTCATTTTACACAAGAGGTAGTGATACTTAATTTTTGTAATTATATACACATATATGTGTCATCTATTTAAATGAATGTAATAAATATTGAGATTAACATAAAAATATTACTTTTAAAGGTACCTACTTTCCTTTAGAAGTTTTAAATGGTTTACTTGTATTCAACATTAGAATTTAAGTTACGTCAGATTTATTAGATATAGGTATAATGAAATACTTAAATTATTGTAATATTGAATAAAAATTTTAATATAAATTAGAATTAGAACCAAGGTGTACCGTAGTTAAATTTGTTACCTAGTTAATAAAACCTTTTACGAGTAGGGAGTTAATAAAACCTTTGAGGTAGATGTTTTGTAAATCACTGTAATATTTTGTAATAAATCATTTCGAATAGTAATGTGCCTGTTCTATTTTACATATTGTAACGAATTTACTACAAAGGTCCTTTTTTTCGAACACTTATTTACAACTCAACTATTTACAAGTCTAACTCACTTTCTTTCTACTTTAACTTTATAAATTAACTTTCGCACTGTATTCCACAATGTCACTTTCTTCGCACCGTATCGCTCACTATCGCGGTCCAGATTTAACTAACTCCTCGCTGGACGACACAATTCTTATATAGGCAGTAGGATGTCTCTCCAGACGTTTCTAGATAAAGAACTTTGGCGAACATTCTAGTATAGAACGCACTGGAAGTCAACTCCACACGCTCTTGATGGTGTCGAATATTCCCGGCGTTCGGCATCGCTCGAGGCGTTCGTGACAATATAAAAATACAGTTTAAACAAAGTTTATTTATCATTTAAACATTTTATTCAATGAGCTCAGCGAATTTATATAATATCTGAATTTCTTTGCGGACCATTAAAATTATGTCAGGGACCACCAACTGCCGACCTCTGGGTTAGAAAACAGCACTAAAGACACTTATTATTGGTAGTAAATTGTGGTATTATAAATAATATTTCATTATCTTGTATAAACAGTGCATCGTATTAACCTTTTTTATACTCAATACATTTAAAACTTGTCTCCTCAGGGAATGACGTTTTTCCCTGTTAAACTTTGTACAACTTTTTACAGTAAGTGCGATCATTTATTACATTTTCACTTCATTAGTACAGAGCCTCGGTTATTAATTATACTGGCAACTTCGTTCTGATATCTGCTTTCATACCCTTTTTAAACTTTTGGATGTCCTATCGTGCTAACCGTATCTGAAATTCTGCGAAGGAATAATAAAAATGCAACTTTGCACAACTACAGAAAGTTATCAAGCCGGTATGATAAATGTTTCTACTTGCAACGGGAATATGATAATAAATGTTTCTAGTTATAACTGAAGATACGTGTATGCAGTTGTTTACAGTGATATACAGACAACGCAAATGTATATCAATCATAGAAAATACCATATGTTTCCTATAAATCTTATTATGAATATCATTGTTTGTGCACCGGACATTAGTAACCTAATGCTTATTATCTCTGAGCTGAAGTAGATTCTATGCCATCAACAGTTAGAACTATTGATGGCATAGAAAAATTGGATAAAGATGGATAGAAAAAATTAATTTCATATAAAGCGTGGCTCGATAGAGTCTGGCATACAAGACTACTTTACACATTTAAAATAGTATTCCCCCATCGGATATCATCATCATCATCATGTTGGCGCTACAGCCCTCGATGGGCCTTGGTCTGCTCCAGAACCTATTTCCATTCATTTCTATCCAGTGCTTTTCTTCTCCATCCTCTCACAGCAATGCTTCTTAGGTCCTCTTCCACGTCGTCTAGGTATCGTAGTGTCGGTCTTCTTCTACGTCGTTGCCCTGTTAGGCTTTGGATCATACATATTCTTGCAGGACCTCCCGGATCCATTCTAAGTACATGTCGAATCCATCTCAAGCGACTAAGTTTAATTGATTTTACTATATGGGGGTCTTTATAGAGTCTGTAGAGTTAAAAGTTGTAGCGTTTTCTCCAAACCCCGTTATCATTTACTGCCTCGTAAATTTTACGTAGAAAAAATCCCAGCAGCTCCTCACTATTTTTTGTTAGGGTCCATGTCTCAGACCCACACATCAATACAGGGCGTATAAGTATTTTATACAATTTACATTTTGTTTGTCGAGATATGTTTTTTGATCTAAGTTGTGAGGCCAGCCCAGAGTAATACGTTTTCTGCTGTGATATCATTTCGGGTGTTTACTATTAAGCCTAAGTAAATTAATTCGTCAACAGCCCCATCGGATATATGAAGTTTTATTATCCTAGCTAACTAATAGGCACTTTTTCGTTGAACATCATACCGAAACTTCAGAATTCAGAATTCAGAAACTTCAGAACTGCCAATGTGCGGAATTCAAGAATGATAACACTAACTACTTTCGCTGACTATCCTCCCATTTAATCAAGATACAGCATTCAATGCAATTATAAAAATATTTAGATGACATCCAAAAATGATTAAAAGACTCGAAAGTAAAATCTAGAATCTAATGAAGTCAGTTCATAATACTTACACTACTTCTGTGTACATCAGGACAAGAAGTTCTGAATAATATCTCGTGTGTTATATGTATTGCTGCATCTATTCACTAAAAAATAATCCGCCATGTTCATACATGTTACTTTATGCTTTTGTTTTATGATATTTCTAACGTCCATCGTTAGTAACCATCACGGAAGCCATGATAAAATGGGAAACGCAACCAAGTGTTGACATTAGAGTCACGAATTTTTTTATTTGTGGGCTATTATTTTTTGCGCAATATAATTCTATAAATTGTGGATGTACGGTCTCTGACTATGAATATGAAAGTTGTAGGCGGGAAGTGAGCACCGAATGACAATATGGGAAGAGACAGGCGCGATATTATATGTTTTATACGAGTATATATACGACAACTTGATGGAATTGAGTTTCACCTGTATGTTTCTAATACTACGTACATTGGAAAAGTACCGTTAATGTCCTATTTTTATATATTTATAATCAATCAAAAATTACAATTTATTTGGTTCTTTCTTTTTCATTTTATATACGTACGTAAAGTGAAAAAATGGGTGAAAATAAATTAAAAAGGTGAAATTAATTATAGACAGATGTGTACAATTTTACTACTTGTCTTATACAATGCACGCTTCAATTATACGTAGGTATTTTATCTTTGTCTAGAGATGATTCTGGATAATTAGTTTATTAAAATAATATACGAGTTGTGTTTTATAGATAAATAGATAGATATGTTACGAACTATAGACTGAAGGAAATAAATACACTAGATAAAGGCATAAACAATGTTGACTGCATACAAAAAACCACGAGTCTACAATATACGTCTTTTAAAGATACGTTTTTACTTCTGTGCTAATTATCTTACTCGTTTTGATAATCTAAACCATATTGACGGGATCTCACATCCTCACACTACGTACGTTATTTGTTTATTACAGTCATCGAGCTATTGAACGATGATAAACAGAAATAATAAACTAAATATTATGTATATACAATGTCAATTTCCTACGTATATATAGTGTCTCAGTTGGGGATATAGGATTTTAATTGCGCGTCATCTGCGTTCTGTCAAAGGTAGGGCACCAATATTTAGCGACTGCCATCTACAAACTACACGACATCAAACTGCCGCAATTGACAGTTCAACAACGAATAATTTGTGTATAACTGTTTTATGAAAATGAGCGATCATTTACTGTTGCATAAAAATTTGCACAAAACTGTGACCTACAGAGTTAAGAATTCGTAACGTAATCAATAAATTTGATGAAATGTGTTCTATTATTGATAAGGCAATACCAATATGTACTATTCATTTCATCGCTATTTGCCAAATAAAACACTTATCTTACCGATAAAGGGAACAGTCTACCTAAACCTAGCCATAAAAACAAGGAACGGTATGAGATAAGAGCCGTTTGGGATTTTCTATTTGGCAAACAGCGATGAAATAAACTATACGTACGTAAGACGTCCTCGTCGTAGTTGTCGGTCAGACGAAAATTTTGCTACAGTGAAAGAAAGTTCATGGGAGTGTCGAGAAAGCAGCATAATTTTTTTCTTTTCAAGCACCCAATTAACAAATATACGACGTTGTAAATGACCTGTAACTTTTAATTGTTGTGTCATCTGAATTTTATATGCTGACAGATGCAGATTGTTCTTTAAAATCCGATTCATGGTGGCTCTTGGCCAATTCAGTTGTTACGCATGACGTCGAATTGATGTGTTTGGATACTCCCGTGTACTTTTTATCACTGCAGTAATATTTTCATCTGACCAACCACGACGAGAACGTATTGGTGTGGCCTTATCGATAACATAACCCGTCTCTTCAAATTTCTATATTAAGTTACGAACTGTTAGTGCTGTGCGTGTTTGATTTTGTTCTAATTTTGTGCCAACATTTCATAATGCAACTGTAAATGATAGCTCACTTTCATAACACAGTTGTACACAAGCTATTCGTTGCTGAACTATCAATGGCGACATAATGACGTCGTATGGTTTTTAAATGGCAGTCGTTAAATATTGACGCCCTATCTTTGATAGAGCACAAATTTAATGCAATTCAGATTCGATAGTTCCAATTGGGACACCCTATATAAATATCAACTATCAGTATAGAATAAATAAAAGATCAAGTGACATGAGGAACTCTAATTCTAGTAATAATGAAGAAGAATCCAGGAGTTCCTATTGTTGGTCCAATGAAAGCTCAACAGTAATAGGAACAATATACAATAGTATTAGTTCAATTATTCAACAGTAATAATTACAAAACATAGAGATAGTGATAGAAAAAAGAATCTAATTTTATCTTTTTTAACCTTCAACTTTAACAATATTCGTATTTTAGGAAAATAAGCAAAGTGCTTCTGACAAACACACGAAATTCTAAATCTCAAGACATAATGAAATTAATAGTGGAATTTACAGAGAAGTTAAACATTTTAATTAGTTAATATTTTAAATTAAGTGTAGTGGATTAATATGTAAATGAGTAAGCAAATCGCAATAATATTGCGCCGCCCCCTCCCTCATATCGGAGGTACTTCTGGAGCATGCCTCTATAGGCTTCGGATAAAAAAAAGTTACCACATTGTTCGGAAGGGTCCATTTGCTGTGTTGATTTTGTCAAAATGCCGCACGTTGTTCGCAAGAGTCGATTTGCTATATTGATTTTGTCAAAATGTCGAAATTCTAACGAAAAGCATTTCGTAAATCCACCACGAAAAGCATTTAGTGACACGTGTGTGTCACAAAAAATTCGTGATAGACACTTGTCTTATCTACTTGATTTAATCAATTTATTCATCAGTTATGGTACCAATTTTAGAGTACATATTTCTAATTGAAGTTAAAATAAAGAAAGATCTAGGAGTTACTTCCATAATGATGGTATAATAGGTAAGCGTAACGCCCATTATTGGTCAAATGAAAACTCCAGTTAGATTGGGCACCCCCGTTTTCGAACAACTTAAGGTATATAAATTTAACACGATTTATTGTACGGTCATCAAATTGGCCGACACTTTTATGAAAGTATCTTAACAGGACAAAACCGGGCAAACCTACCTGAATTTTGTTCCTTATAATTACACTGCCGGTTCC
This sequence comes from Rosalia funebris, assembly GCA_037954035.1. Classification (NCBI taxonomy): domain Eukaryota; kingdom Metazoa; phylum Arthropoda; class Insecta; order Coleoptera; family Cerambycidae; genus Rosalia; species Rosalia funebris. Next base: position 9,417,276 of record JAZFAV010000006.1, on the reverse strand, counting down.
TATGAAATGTATTGAATTTAATTATCGTGCAACAAGTTGATACAGAGCATTTACATAAATAACATATTTTAATATAGATAAATTCGTTAGAGGCGTTCGATTAATTGGCCTGCAAGATCCCCAGACCTTACTCCTTTAGATTTTCACGTGTGAGGCTATCTGAAAGATCTCATGTATCAAACTCAACTCCTTAATTTGAAAGACCTGGAAGACAATATTCGTGAGACTCACTGATGTATTACAGCAGTCATAATTCAAACTGCATACACCAGGGATGCGTACTGCCTGTACGATGTTGTGAAATATGCAGGAGGCAATTTCGTATACTTATTATAATTTCATGCACGTCGTTACTCAGCAGCGATTATCTTTACTTTTTTATAAAAGATGCAATATAAATATATGTGTTTAATTATAAAATAATTAGTTACTTTACTTACCTATAAAATTTAGAAGATCAGTATTATTTATAAGGAAATTATATTTAGGGAATTTTAAATTCTTGATAAAAGTTTGTCTAATAAATATTGCGATATTCCTCCTCAGCCTCACTAATAGATTTTGAAAAATAGAAGCTATTTTTTGAAATGGCTGTACCACATATACTAAAGCATAATATGAGTTCAATAAAGAAACGGGATTAAGAGTTTGTTTAAAAGTATTCAGAGCAAAAAAGGCACTATTAAGTTCTTTACATAAGTTATTTGTATGATAATCCCAGGCAAGCTTATTATCAACAACCATTCTCAGGAACTTTAATTCTTTACGCATTTTTAAATTATTTTGTAAGTTGACTAGTGTTATGCTTCTCTTATTGAGGCTTATAATGGACAAGACAACACTAATACGTCCTCGTTGTGGTCAGTCAGATGAAAATATATGCTGCAGTGAGAGAAAGTGTACGGGAGTATCCCAACACAACAATTCGACGTCGTGCACAACAATTGAATCTGTGAAGAGCCATCACGTATCGGATTTTAAAGAAAAATCTACATTAGTCAGTATACAAAACTCAGTTGACGCAACTATTAAAAGTGACAGACGATTTGCAACGTCGTACATTTATTAATTGGATGTTAGGAAAGAAAGAAGATGATGCTGGTCTTTACAACAAAATTTTGTTCAGACGATGAAACGCATTTTCATGTTGACGGATGCGGCAGCAAACAAAACTATCAAATTTGAGGTGCTGAAAATCCACATGCTGTTCATGAGAAAGAAACGCATCTATAGAAATGCATCGATTGGTGTGCATTATGAAGTGGTGGAGTAATTGGACGATATTTCTTTAAAAATAAAGCTGGCAGTGCTATCTCAGTAAATGTGGAATGCTATCGTGACATGTTAATCAATATCTTATTCCACCGAAATGATGATTTGGATTTGAACAACACGTGGTTTCAGTAATATTATGCAACGTGTCATACAGCACATGCACCCATAACTGTTGCATACTAAATTTCCTGATCCTGTTGTCTCGTGGAATGTTGACATGAATTGGCCTACAAAATCATGTGATTCAACATTACTGGACTTTTTTCTTTGGGGTTATGTTAAGGGAAATATGTACGTCACCCAGCTAGCAAAAATCAATTACTTCAAAGTGAATATTCAACGTGTTAATCGGGATATAGAGCCAGTTTTATGTGCCGGTGTTATGGAAAATTTTGTTAAACTAATGATATCATGCCAGATGAGTCGAGGCGGCCATAAAAAAAGCTGGAGACGGTTTCATGAGCATGGTTGCAAAAAGTAAGATTCTTGTATGCACTTTTTTCTGAATAATCTTCTTACCTTTTAAATAGCTACATAGTTATTGATTATTAAATATTGACTTAAGGAGATTTTTACTGTAAAAACATTATTGTACACCCTATATTTTCATCGCAGACTTTACTTACAGAATTTGTCGAACCCACGAAGACATCCTAACATTCAATCTTGTCTTGTTATAACACTTGATAATAAAGGGTGTTAGTTTTAGGCGCAAGATTTAAATTACGCGCCATTTTGGCTGTCATGATTTGATAAGTCAATAATTGTGATAGGTCGATAGGAGACAGATAGGAGGTAGCAAATATGGAGCGCTAGATGATCACACCAATGCGTCCTATTGTTAAACATAACTATCGAAATGATGAAAGTTTTGTTGCTACGTTTCGTAAAGTGCGTCCAATTTTCGGTAGAAATGATGTTTCAAATGTATCAACTGTGAAAAGAATAAAGGAAACATTCGAATGTACTGGTTCAGTCATTGATGTAAAATATATACGACACGAGCTCGTTTTGGTAGTTCAGGGTGGCCGAGAGTCCAGGGATCTCGATTCGTTATCGTGCACAAGAATTGGATATTTCAACAGACACTCTTCCCCGTATTCTCATTAAAGATTTGCATCTCTATGCTTACAAGGTCCAATTGACTCAGCAACTTCTGTCAATAGATCATGCACAGCGAAGAGAGTTCGTGTGCTCACATATTGGATCATAGAATAACAAAAAGTCAATGCCGATTTTGTATACAAAATCGTCTTCGGAGACGAAGCCCATTTTCACGTTGACAGCTTCGTTAATAGACACAATTGCTGCTTTTGGGGATCATCTAGAATGACAGTCTATGAATGATTCATAAGAAACAAATGCATCTCCAACGTGTGACTGTTTGGTATGTATTGAGGTGTGGAGGAATTATTGGATCATTTTTCTTTGAAAACGGAACAGGTAATGTATTAACGATAAATTTCGAACGTTATCAGGATGTTATAACCTACTTCTTTGTACCTCAATTGGAAGATATTACTCTTGAAAACATATATTTTTAGCATATATACCTGATATACCCCCCATAAAACATTGACGGTCTTGCACGAGTCCTTTTCTGGCCGTGTCTCGTTTTGGTGACCAGGATTGACCACCACGATCTTGCGATTTAACACCTACGGTCTTTCTTCTGTGCAGTTTTCTAAAGTCTCAGGTTTACGCTAACAAGCTTACAACTACCCAAGAATTAAAGGCCGAAATTAAACGTTCTATCAACGAAATACCGCCACATTTATATAAACCTTTTATTGAAATTTTCATTCACTTCAAAAAATACTCCTACTCGTGTACCACTAAAGCTATGGTGGCCATTTACTGCATGTGTCATTCCAAACATAATTTTCAAATGTCTCATAAATCAATAAATATGTAATACTTTGCTTCAGAAATCCATGTTTTATTTAAAATCCACATCTTGCGCTAGATGTATCTCAATGAAGCAAAGGATTTAATTATTTTGTGAGATAAATCCTTTTATATTTCCTTGAAGAAGAATCAATTTGACATCGTTTACGTGAAAATATTTACGTATTTATTTTAAAACCGTATACAATTTCGAGAAACAATTACGGAATAGTTTCACAGTATTTCCTACCTAGGTTACGCGTTTATTATTCTTCGCATCAATATATCTCGTCAGTTGGAGACAAAGAAGCACGGCGAGATTTATTTTCTGACGTTATTGTTTGAAGTGTTTAAATTTAACCGAGTTTTGAATGTTACGAAAGGGTAGTAAAGTCTTTATTGACTATAATCGTAAAACGATACACTGTACTCAGCAAACAGTTTCAGATTGAAGGTACATATAGGTACGGGTGTTACGTTTTTCATTTAGATACATTTTATGAGCTGTATTGGGTGGAAATCTTTTCCAAAGGGGATTTTATTGATATAGCAATTTACATACAAATCATATGCTCTTGGGTTCTATAATATAAGCTTTTTTATAACATAACTTTTATAAAATGACTAGCAAAGTTTTAAAATCGTAACCAAAAGATTGTCTTATACTTACATGCCTCTAAAATATATATTTTTTTCTATATATAGATATAATTTTCAATCTACATACAACACTAATTAATACATATGAAGCATTTTATGTAATAATATATAGTTTGTTTGATCAGTGTGTTCCTGTATATAAATAAACAGTTTTAAAACCTTAAAATGAACGTTTCCGCACGTCGAAAATCTCTATCTCGAAATTGAGTGGCCAAGAAAAAATAAACCTACACATAAATGCAGAATATGTGTTTTATGCGACAGTTTTCATTTTTTCAATTTTTCTTATATGGTCCACCATCGTGCTTTCTCTTGACCCATGGACAGGGTAGAATGTGCTCTATCCACCTCAAATACAATAGGTGTCGTCTGGAAGACGTCGCCAATCAGAATCAGTCAAAACCCGATCGATCCGACACGATTTAGTTGAGTTATCGTGCTAACAATAATTTTTATTTCCGACGGAAACGATATATGTCGTTTCCGTCGACAAAATTAAAAGAAAACCCATTTTTTGGGGGTTTTTAGGCCGAAAAACGAAAAATAAACTCTGGATTTTTTTTCCATTTCTCTTTACACGATTACATTACTTTTCCGCTCTGGTGTAGTTGAGTGCGGAAAAGTAAAAATTTAAGAATCAATGTCAAGTGTGTTAAACTACTATTTAACAATATTAAACTGAAAGCTTCCCATCACAACAAATTTAACACATTTTATTGAATTCAAAAGATTAAAAGGTATTATTCAAGCATAAACAGTTGATTCTTATACTAAAAATTTAACATACATTCAGTAAATCTTTAAGAGTAATCCCAGATGATTTTGGTTAAATGTTCAGAGTAAGAAAAGTTCTAGCGTATTTTATCAACGGTTTCCTTCGACGAGAAACCGTTTGATTCTCCGAACAACATTATAAATGGATTTCTAGATATTTTACCAGAGTCTTTTCTACTGATGATATGTAGGCAGTAAACATAAATTCCGACAGTTACTCAACCTGTATCAATATAGTAAAATTTAAGAAAATGGATATTCATTAATCATTATTAAAACTTACATGCAAAGTGATATATGGGGATGATTATATCCCGAGTTTTATTGTTAAAGATTGCTCAGGGGCTTTAATGGAACCCCTTCTTATACTGTTTAATCTGATACTCTCTATACACACTTTTCCTGAGGTTTTGAAAGTGGCAAGGATCTGTCCTATATTAAAAATGGCAATCCATCTGACATAAAAAAATATAGCCCAATCAGTATTCTGTCAAATATTGCGAAGATTTTCGAAACGCCTTTATACACCCACATTTATCTTGGTAGGCAACCCGTTTTATCTATTTATCAACATAGGTTAATAGAAAAACGTTTCACAGTTACAAATTTAACAGAATTTATCCAGATAATCGCAAATCACATAGATAATAAATGTCAAGAAGATGTGGTGTATCCTGATTTTTCGAAAACTTTTGGCAAGGTGAATTATAATATATTAATTTCAAAATTAGGATTATATGGACTCAGTAATAATATTCTTCACTTAGTATTTAATATTAATTATAAAACATAGTATTTATTTAGCATTACCTGTTTCATATAATGGCTTTAAATTCGAAACCTTCGTAGCGTCCAGTCGAGTACCTCAAGGTTTCAATTTGGGACTATTATTCTTTGTCGTGCTTATTAACGAGTTGTCTCTAATGCTTATGTGACATCATCTTCTTTTTGCTGATAAATATTCCGCAACCTGTTGATATGTATTATTTCAATATACATTTTTTACAGCTTAAAAGTATTTAAATTCCGTTAGATGAAATTTAAGAGAAACGCTTCTAGCAAACTTACATACTCGTATATACAAATTTATATATATCAAGTGAAAATGGGGAAAAGATAATGGGGTGTTCATTATGGTGTAGTTGTTAAAGGATATTTAAACAAAGCTCTTCCTAAAATGCGGTTTGGACGAAGAGGTTTTATCGAGTGGTTACTTAAATCGACAGGTAATATTTTCTGTATAGTTATCTTAAGAATTACGTTTAAATGTAACAAAGCCAAATATAATCAAAGATCTCAAAGAAGGAATATAATGAGATATAGAGTGTATTTAATTTTAAGTTTTAAAGGAATTTGTAATGTAATAACGTCCAAAAGTCTCAACAGCTCTACAGTTTAATATCTTTAATTAGATAATCAATTAGTTCTATGATAAGCATGACAAGTTACTAATATCAGGCTATCAAAGATAATTTAATAATATAAATATATACATGGGGATCTATTAAAAAAGAGCATATCTCTTTTTAATGAATTTATATGAATCACATTGCAAATAAAATAATTGTTTCATAAAACATAGTCCATATAAGAAGATTGTTTCATATTTTTTAGATTGAATGGAGTAAAAATTCACGAAAAATCTAAACGATTCTCATGAATACCTAGAATAACACCAAAAGTGTCCATTTCCATACCACCATTTATTTTATAAGTGTTTTACTAATGCCTTCCTTTATATCTGTTGCTTATACATTATAAATATAACAGCTAGGGAAATCCTGAGTTTATTTACCCATGATGCCAGCGTTTTCAATTGTCATTAACAGTACTCTCCACCAATATTAATTCCTCCGGAGAATTTTTTTTCTTATATAATCAACAGTAAAATTCGCAACAATTACTACCAATGAATTATAATTCACACTAATATCCACACCTACATATATCTTATATTGAGTAGTACTATGTTTCTTGGAAAGATTAATGTTCCTCAAATATCTTAATATCTTTTTTAGATACTCCGATGACCCCAGCCATAGTTTAGGGTAGATCCATGTCTGGTAACCCAGGTATAGATCAAGCTGTTTAGGCATCCTCTTTACATCAATATTCTGCGGTAGTTTCATATCTAGACTCACTTATTAAAAACCTAGACCACTTCTAGGTGACTTAGAAACTTGAGATTTGGCATCAAAGTAGATCATTAGGTGTACACAAAGGAAAAAATCTGAAACCACAAATTATCGATGTTCGGTGTCGACAGAGTTATTGGTGCAGTTAGTTTCAAGTGCTAAGTGACAATCAATCCAACAAAAGGAGATGGCACCACTACACTTCGTGATTTGTTAAATAAATTATTTTCTTTTTACTAAAGGTTAAATATAAGAGTAATATAAATATTGGTAAATAATTATAATGAAATAGGAAGCACAATTAGCGAAATGGGTAGGTTAGCACAAGATAGGAGAAGCTGGAGGTTAGCGCTCAACTAGTCTTAGGACTGATGACCTCATGATGATGAGGAAATTTATATTTAGGTATACCCACAACAACCACATTGCGTTATATTAAATAAAATCTTTGAAAAATTAATGACATCTCGCCAAAAACATAAATGTGAGAAAGGGATAAAGCTCGGTAAAAACGACGTTCAGGGTTGCCCGAACTTATCGACTTCGCCGATAAAGGAGTTGAGATCTGAACGGGTTTCAAGTTCAATAGGAACTTTGAAATTTTTTACGTCCTTTGATATTGAATTTATAACTTCAAGTTCTATATTCAACTAAATTGTTCGTAGTATAAAATAGAACAACTAGCCAAGTTAAATTATTGACTACTAGAACTTGCCTAATTATAATTCAATATTAAAGAACGTAACAATTTTTTTAATCAATCCAATGGAACTTGGCACCCGTTCAGATATCAACTCTTTTATTGCCAAAGCCAAGAAGCACGAACGTCGTTTGTACTGGACTTGGCCTCCTTTTCACATTTATGCTTTTGCTGAGATGTGTTTTGCTGTAGAATTCCATTATATTCTGTACACATAAGTTGTCTGTTACCGCCCAGTAAATAAATATTTGTTAAGTTAGTATCCCTATCCCTATTAGTCTCGCCATAACACATTCTTTCCTTATTCCATATACATACTAACATATACAACCCTCGGTTGCAATTTATTTTTGTAGATTTTGACCACGATTCCGAAGTTCCGAAATATTTTACTGTGATTTTGCTTGTATTCCGAAGTTTATTCATGAAACTACCCATAATATCATACGTGGCATAGGTAACATAATATCTGATACATTAATGAGATATTATGTTAGTTGAATGTATGACTGATGTCAATGATCACATTAATTTAATCTCTATCCTATTCGTCAGTGGTTTAATAATCGTATCATCAATCCACTTCAAGAAGATGCATTTGGATGCGTATAGATAAGCGTTTAAATTACTAACATAATATTGAAACAACTCCGAGACAGAAAATGTGGACCGCGATGCAATTTTTACAACCTAGTTACATCAACAAGTGTTATAAATGTAAAAAGAAATCGTAGAAACTTTAACGTAATCCGGCTCCTAATAGGAAAAACAGATATAAATTTCCAAGCGGCAAATCATTCACGTTAAATTAATTTCTGCTTTGGAAATATTAACTCGGAATATGGACTGAGCATGAGTTGCAGTTAAGCAAATGCTGGGGAGTTTTAAATTTTAATATCTCTAGTGGAATATAAAGTTGCCCTGAGAGTACTAGCGCAATAAAGATGATTGAAATATGCGATATTTATTTTAAATTATGCTGTACACGGAACGAAGTGAACTATGAATCCTAGACTACAGTTGCTATCGTATTTTATCGTCAAATCAAATAAATGTATTTATATTTCTACCAGTATGCATTACCTTAAAATGACAAAATTGAAAAATCTCGAATACACAAATATACCAGAGAGGTTCTTTTTTGTTTTAAGCATACGTGAAGCGGAGTTGCATATACGCTCGAAATTGGAAAATGCTAACAATATGTTGTTTGAATCTACTTTAAATAATATCTCCACTACAGATGTTTCATTTTTTTAGTTGCTGTTTCAGCGTGAAGAGCAAGTAAAATAAACCTGCAAAAGATTATTTACCAGTAAGTTGGGACTATTATGGTATATATTCATGAAAACAATTTTTTCGACAACTAAAATTAAAAGTATATTCATCTAAGAGTTATTTTCCATATCTAACTATTATTCCTAATGGGAGTAAAATAAATATCTTGATATATTTCAACTACAATGATTGACATTAATTTAAATAAACATTTTACCTGTCGAATACGCTAATACTTTTGTTTATTGCAGTGATAATAATAAAAATAATGGATAGTAGAGCTAACAGTGATATTAGTTGCAGTCCATCTGATATTAAGGAAAACGCAAAGAATGTAACATTAGATTTACTTCTCACAAAATCCTGAAATAAATAAGTAGGAGATTAAGCAAGTATTTTAACTCACGTGGATCAAACAAACCTGGTCACCTTATTCAAGAAATGTACTACTAGCATATCTTACTGATTATGATTACAAGAAATAATCATTAATATAAAAAACTACAGAAATAATGAGATTATACTCCAATCCATCTGCAAGTGCGTTATATAATAAGGACTAAACAAATTATGTCAAAACAGCTATTCTTCTGGCTATATGCCAACTGTCGAGCGCTGAATACATGACAAAATTTGTCGTATTTTGTCTAACAGAGTTCCTAACGTTGCTACGTTCCACCGCAGTAGAACGTACCAACGTCTATTAGATGTGAGCTTCATCTGTTGAAGGTATACTCATTTACACTGCACTGACGAGATCCAGGTTAAGGTTGAAACCGGTCTGAAGTTAGCGATATTCTGACATATTCTGACATTCTGATAGGTGATACTTTGCATCTTCCTTTTGGTTTTGGAACAGTCTGAATCCCTGTATTTTAGTACTAACTCTGTATAAGGCATTTGTATATGGTTTGAAGTATAATCTCCTTATTTATGTAGTTTGAATATTACCCCTCTGCGGAGGACAACTTCGCATTATACTCTTAATCATTAATATGCTTAATATCTGGTTATTCTAAGCAGTAGATAGACTATGTAGCAAAAATAGAAAAAAATTGAACAAGAAGAAATAAAGTCTAGTACACATGAAACATTTCACGCAACACAGTCATTGTTTCTGTACCGGGTGTGAAGTTGTACCATCTTGTTGGAACCCTACGTCATTTTGCTAATCAATTCCACATTTGCGTAATTGTGGCTCCAAGAAGTTATGAAGAGTTTACGTATAGCGGTCTAATGTTATTGTACGGCATTGCCTTCATCGTCTTCAATGAAGTAGAGCCCACTAATGTCGAAATATGCTACTGTGCAAAACATAGTTACCCTTTGGCTATGAAGAGGTTACTGGAGCGGTTCGTTCTGATTATAAAATCCTCCATACCAAAGTTTATGTTTATTTTTAGTCAACTAGATAACTTAAAATGAGCCTCATCTGGTACGAGCAGAAAGTCCCGGGCATTTCCTTCATTCAAAATTACAAGCATTTATTGAGCAAAATTTAGACTGTAATTCAAGTCCACATCACTTTTTGAACAACCACCATATTATATGGATGAAAGTTCAAGTCTTTCTACTACATCCTGATGAAGCTCAATTTGAAATTTCAAAGCATTAACGTATCTCCTGGTTGAGTTACGTGGGTTTTGATGAACTGCATCCTTAATTTTCAGTTTTTTCAGGAATTTGCACTGTACAAACGGCAGACACCCTGTGGATTTCTTCAGTGCAGAACCACATTGTCGGAAATTAGAAACACATTGCTTTATGGTATTACAACTGGGTGCCAATACTTCGTACCAGTACTTGATGTAAGGATTCCAAAGTGTATGTGAAATAATCGATGAGTTGTATTGACAGATTTACTGTTCTTAAAAAATGTTTCAATTATGAACGCACGATGTAGCTCGACGTACTGTTGTATGGTTACTGAAATGGCGTCATATATGCTATCACCTAAGGTCCCCCCCGCCATACGTCAGTTAAACCAGTTATACATCAATCAAATCTTTTTAGATTCCTTTACGTTGTAAATAAACCAGATAAATATTATTTGATATTAAAGGTAGTATACATACTTGCAAGTTTATGTAAAATGTCACTGGCTTTTCAAATTCTATTGTCGAAAGAGGGAAGGCGTAAAGATTCAAAAAGTGTTGAATCTATTATGTTACCCATATTAGAACCTCTATTTTGAAGACAACACTAATCTCATTTCCTTAGTCATCTCACTGTGTGGATTAATTGAATGACAGTCGACGTAAGTCAGCCATTTTGGGCCAGTAATTGTTCAACATAGCTCCTTGCTTTGTCGAGAGAGAGGAGCAGTCCCTTCAGAATATGTTTTTCAGTTTCATTTCCAGTATTGTATCCTATATAGTATATATTATACAATATTGAATGTGTAGAGTATTGATAGCATATAGTCTATGCTATCACTGCTCTACAGTATTAGGATATAAAAATTTGTAGAAAATTCAGGCAAATTACTAATGTCAACTATAATCTTAAGCAATACTTAATCTAGTCTTATTCTAATCTTAGTCTAGTCTTAGTCTAATTTACTTCAAAGCGTATTTAATAATAATTTTTCTTGTATATAATTACTGATTTTGGGCTCTATGACGCTTAAGAATGTAGTCTCTTATTGTCAAATTTTCAGTGGCTTAGCAAAGAGCTATTGCTGATTTCAGTTCCAGCAAAATAATCTTTAGAAACTCGACTTGCGAAGATGCTCCCCTCCTCACTTCCACGATTCCCCACATATTTCTTCACCCACCATACTGGCGTTATTTGTTAATAGCTCATTAATGATTACTTGCGTTGCATGATCGAAACATAATTAATCCTGCAATTATTTAAGGCTCTCAAATTCGCTTTACTGCATGCCTATATGACAATGGCCTTTCTACTAATTTCCTGATCTTCTAATAATTTCTCTAGTCACATGCAGTATTCCGATAATGCTAGTATGAAATACTGTGACATGGATACCCACTACCCCACTAACCCTCAGATCTTTCACTGAGTTAATTTCAGTTTTAAAGAATTTGTATCATTAAAGTAAACATACTACTACTATACTCCGTTTCAAAATAGTGGACAGTAAGGTATGGAACACTATTTTCGTCTCTTTTCTTCGGAAGTCTCGTGCCTGTTTTACGTGTAAACTGTAAAGATCACTCCCTGCACTCTGTGATCTCTGCTCTCGTTAGTCGCGCGCGAGACAAGACACGCGCCTTGTCTATTTGCCTTGTCTGGTCCACATGTTGCGAATTACTTACTGCCTACAATTTTGAAACCAGACTATATTTTAATGTATTAAGACCGGTACCTTGTCCCGCGGCCGATACTGGACGCCAAAAATGTGATGTACTGATGTATCCCGGGCTGTATCCCGAAGCCTGTAATGATTGCTGCCAATCGCGCTGCCGTCTTAATTTTGTAAGATTAATTAGTATATAATTATTTTCATTCCTTACAAGAGCCTTATTTTTTTGTTAATAATACTGTTACATGTAAGGGTTAAGTTTTATATACCAAAAAGTCATTTAAATATACTTGAGTACAACAAGATATAGTGAAATAAGCTGTGTAATGACAGTGGCACCTCCGCCAATTATTTAAAATGTGTTTGTTATAACATTTTTAATTTCACCATAATAATTACTCAGACTTCAACATTATGTGCATTAATCAAATTTAATAACAGTAATGTCTGAATCAGGCAAACTCTTTTTTTCGTAACAGCACCATCATTAAAAGAATTAAGTTTAGTTAAGTGCCAATATTAAAAATATCACTGACAGATAATGCCAAATTGATTTCGTTAACGTTCAAAATTCATTTATAACTTTTCATTCATACTTAAATAAGTGTTATATAATTTTCTTTCAACATTTATTACATTCATAAAGATGTACTGGATTTTACGGGAAATTTTGTAGGGAAATTTATTACATATACATAATACACGAACACAAAATAATTAATGTAATTCCAGGACGCTTAAAACCAATTTATTTTCAGTTCTGTAATAAATTATTTACCTGTGAAAAACGATAAATAATGGGACATACCTTCGGCCCTTTATTGGCAGCAGTATTAGTGAACAATGTAAAATAGATTATTCACGATAATGAATCATGTAATAGTGCCTCTCATATATTTTGTAGATCCTACAAGGTAATACAATGGTTCTTAAAATGTTATATGATTCTATTAATATTTCCGACATAATTATTTTTAGTAATTATTTTCATATAGGTTTATAAATGAAAATGAATGTCCTATTTATTCTAAATCTTTCCAGGTGAGTAATTATATAAACCTTATTAGACAAATAGTCGTTAAAAATATTTTAAACCTCATTAAGTTAATAAGTTAGTGTAAAAATAGCTTTAGCCTTAAAATATAGCCTTGGTGACAACATACCCTACAGATATATTAAAATAAATTTAAATATAGAAATCTTTGAGGTTTTACGCCTTATTGTTAATTTTGCTACTAAATAATTTTTTGAAAAACTAAAATACAACTTTATTTTTTAAAGGAAATATCGACTGACGCATAATTTTTTTCATATTTTACGTTTGAACCATGACTCCATTCTAATATTTTTAAATTTCAATACCCTTCGTATATCGGAATCGCTTCCATTAATTGATCTAATTAAAGGATCAATTAAAGGAAGGCGTCTGTCAACAAATCAATCAAGTCAATAGAGACCTACTGGAAAGAGTGAAGGCTAATTTTCGTGAACGCCTTCAACAATGTGTCTACGAAAATGGACCAGATCACAAGCCAGATATAAGTTTCCGTAACTGAAGGTGGACATGAGTATAATTCATTTCAACGCTATTTGCCAAATAAAGAACTCTCCTATCTTGATGATAAGGAAAGAGTCTACTTGAACCTAGCCATAAAAACAAGCAAAGGTTATGTTTTGACATTTTTTATTTGGCAAATAGCGATGAAATAAACTATACTATCAAATGCTATGTTGTTATATATGTTGCCCTACAAATAATTTTATACATAACGATTTTATGGTTATTTCAAAACTACTTGGTTCCCGCGCCGCATCCCTTATATAGTTTCATTTTCCCCTGATGATTTCAAGTTGATAACCAAAATGTGGTTTGTGTAAGATGTAAATTTTCTGTGTTTGTGGAAAACCAATGTTTTTATCACATTTTCCATGTGAGGAAGGCAATGTTTTGACGAACCGATCGTTTCGTTAAAACAAAAATGAAACCAGAAACACGGTTTTTGTTCACATAAAAGTACAAATTAGACTGGAAAAAACACATGATGTAGTTTGATGTAATTAACATGCAGGTGTTACTCGTAGGTGTTTGCTTTGCCCCATTATTCATATTCCGTGCTGACGCACGGCCTATTTGCGATAAACAAATTGGCTACATTTATTGATTCTTTGTCATGGAAAATAATAAATGTGCTTAAAAACATTTCCGTGTTATAAATGCAAGCCACTGTATTGAAAAACGAATGATATTGAATATAGTGCCATGAGTGGACTGGACTGTGTTTGCACAGTAGCTTTACACATTCGGTCTATCAATATGGAAGCGATGTTTATCGCTTGCAGGCCGTGTATGTAAAACTAGAATTATCCTTTTTTAACTTACAGTTGCATCATCGATACACAAAAAGTGATATTATGTAACTCATATTGCCACATTGTTTTACGATAATGCGGTATTTGTAGCAGTTTCTGTAAATTTCTGTACAACCAAAAGCTCACGTATATAATAATTGTTGGTTCTTGAGGACCAAGAATCGGAAACCAAGAATCGAAAAGATTTGGCGACTTTTTGGTGAAGGATAATATTTAATTTTAAAAGTTTATTCGACACATTTATTTAAGAAAATAACTTCGTATGAATTCAAGAAATATAACATCAATGTATATGGTATTAAAAGCCCAAGAAACGAGAAAATTTGGCGACTTTTTAATGAAGGGGAAAATTTAATTTTGAAGATTCATTTTTGAGACACATCGAATATTTGAGGAAATACCATCATATTAATTAAAGAAATCCAACGTGAATTTATATAGTATTAAAAAAACCTATATATATATATATATATATATATATATATATATATATATATATATATATGTTCAGATAGGATTTGGATGTTGTTTAAATAAAATCAATTAAAAATCCATGAAAATCAATGAGAAAAATGTAAATTTTAGTGTGTTTCTAGATGCATTGTATGCTATAAAAAAATAACATCGTATGATTTTTTAAATAGATTTCTGACATAAACGTATTTATTAAAATCAAATAAAACCTGATTTTCGCCTATTTTTTGCAAATCCATCGAAACATTTGATCCAATGAATTTCATTGTTGTTTTGGAATCTCATGATACTTTGATTCTTTGGAACTGTGTATTTAAAAAAAATAAGTTCCGTTTATATTTTATTTAAAAAGAATATTCCTGAAAATTTTATGAGAAAAATGCACATTTTAAGAATTTCTTAAACGCAGTATATAGAAAACATATCGTGTAATTTTCCTTATTTATGACGCGAATTTATATAATTAACACTAAAAAATAAGTGGTACTACATAAAATAAAACATACATCTATTCAAATATCTGATATTCTGGGAAGGGGCTGGAACCTTTGATGCTGCAACAAAAACAGAAGACCAATTTCCTCTCAACACACAATATATTAAACATGTCTCGACACAGGTTTCGCCAACTAAGTTGGCATCATCGGAAGATAATTAAAACTAGTCTTAAACTATCTCTACATTCTATTGACATCAAAATTTTGTTCAAGTTCAGTAAATCGTTACGAATATTTTTCGACATCATGCACTGTTCACTAAGAAACTTACTTATTATAGTATTATAGTATGAAGGCTTAGAAATTTATTCTAAAAGTTTCAAGTCTATATCTTTAAAATTTATAGAGATATAAAGCTCTTAGTCACGGGGTAGAGGGCGGCTAATGCTGCTACGTATGCCCCCCAATGAGCGCCCTCGTCGGTTGCGGAACAATGATTGACTTAACTAATCAGCGATAACCTTGAGGAATCATTATTTTATGCATTGTTTTCTTACTATATTGCAATAATGTACACGCACAGAATTCCTCGCGCTGAGAAAGTTGAAACAAACAAGAGAATTCATCATTATGAAAAAAGTCCATCGTCTTTTGGTGTCGTCAAAATGGTGTTTGAATACTAACGAATCAGTTCATAATAAGTCTTCACTGTCATCCTTACATAACTATTCTTGTTAATTTTTATACACTTAATTCAGTTGTAGCTTCAGTTGCGTTTATCACTGTATTTGGAAGTGATAAATACCATGTGTATTCCACCACTTGAGTTATTTTATGGTTTACATACTCACAGTAGACATCTGTGAGTATGTAGCCATACAACCACAAGCTAGTTTGTAAGTAAATGTTTCCACAATAGATTTATGTTATACATGCCCATAATTTGATTTATAATATATGTTCAAGTTATTTTGCATAATAATGATAAAAGTAACTAATCTGATTTGCTTTGTGTCTGGTTCTACACATTTTTATAACTTTTGTGATGAAGCATTGCTATAAACCCCGTATAAAACCTGTAATAACAAATGATTCATCCAAATAAATATTAATATATACTCAATTGAGTATATATTAGTATTACATTATTATTAAGTATATATTATTAACTGCTACTTTACTCTAAATACTATATTTACTCAGTTGAGTACACTGAACATTATTTATTGTAAATTTTGTCGATATCGTGATATTTCACTGCACAGCTTCAGAATATAAAGGTTTTAATGCAGTTTAC
This sequence comes from Rosalia funebris, assembly GCA_037954035.1. Classification (NCBI taxonomy): domain Eukaryota; kingdom Metazoa; phylum Arthropoda; class Insecta; order Coleoptera; family Cerambycidae; genus Rosalia; species Rosalia funebris. The sequence goes on along the minus strand of JAZFAV010000006.1, from coordinate 9,400,721 downwards.
TGTTTGGTATGTTGTTCCAAAGCAAAATTATTAATATGGTGATGTTATAGCTTGTTGCAAATGCACCGATAGGCAGGAACGGATTGGATATTATAATTTCGATTTGCATACTATGCCTAATGAAATGTCTGATATTAAGGAGGCCTTGGTTTGCTATCTAATCAATGCTTGGATAACTATTTGTATTAGATGTGACATCAAAGATGAAGATTACACATCAGCGATGACGGTGACATCGACGATGAAAAGTGAAAATTATTTACTATTACTATTAACCTGAGAATAATATTAAAATAGAAAGTGCTAAATTATTTTTGTTAATATACGATTTAAGTTTGCTAAATCATATTGAACAATATTGGAAAGGTTGTATACATAGATAAGGATAAACACGCTCATGCTTAGAGGTGTAAAACTCTCCTCGTTGGTCTTCAAACCTAAGCATATTACACCACCAATACTTGATCGAGTTCGTCACCCCGGATCACGGTACGAATAATATTATTACAGGCTCATTTATAGGAGATTGAGATAGGTATTCCATCCATCCATATTATAGACGCGGAGCCAGAGCTTGACTTTTATTAGCTCCACATCGGGCACTGAACTGAATAGCCACCGTATTCCCAAATTAGGTTTAAAAATTTTGAGCGTAAACTAAGCGATTTAAACTCAAAGTACAATGCTCTCGTAAAGTAATGAGTACAGTCTTTAAAAATTCAGGCAAGGAACTTTCGAAAAAAACTCTTAGATTCGTCTGAAGTTTTATTTTTAATTGCGCATTTTTTAAAATATAATTAATATAAACAGGATGATCAATGTATGAGATATGATATCACTGGTATTGTTTTTTAATGGCAACTTCTTTTTTTATTACAGAATGTGCAAGAGCACATTTTTTACATACGCTATGATAATAATTATATTAGCGTGATTAGCATATGTTAGATAAAAAAAATAAGAAAAACAATTTTAAAATTTTAAAATACTAAATTTAATGAATATAATTATTTAAAACGTTAACTAAATTAACTATTCACATTATGCGCCATTGGCTTCTTGATAGCAACCAAGATGATAATATTTGTTTGGACACACAGAAATTAGAACATCCTTCCCCAGAAACCCTACAAGCAGGTAATGCAGATAATGATTAATAAACTATTTTTGAACATTATTAATAATTATCAGATGTTACGTTGAGAGATATTACATTGTATTTATTGACGAATTTTTTGTTTTTAAATCTTATAAATTCCTCGGCTTAGTAACGTGTATTTTGTTTTTTAATTATCCCCACAAAAAGTAATTAAAGAGTGTCAAATCTGGTAACCTGGCTGGTCACTAAGTGATTTAATAGGGAGAAAGATGCAATAAACCTCCTTCTGTCTATTCAATGATTCGGAAACGTCTTATCTAAATAAGCATAGACGTTGTATAATGGAGAACTGCATCATTTTGTTGAAAGAAAAATTCATTTCTCGGAAGATTCTTCTACATCTGGATATAATGTCATTAGCTGCCGAAAAGTCGTCTCGAGGAAAATCGAAATATCTTACATCAATTCGGTTTACGTCAAAGAAATAAGGATCTAAAATTCTCTCATCGACTATATACATCGACGACACATTCACTTTCTGGGTATTTTGTGTGATACTCAAAAGTTTTTATCTCATAGGAATAAGTAAACGTTGTCGGTCACTAAGGTTACTGCCAGGCAGACAAAGGTGCACAATTTGAACATTTAATTTAGATGATTTTTTAAATAATTATTGCCATTGAATTTAGTATTTTGAAATTGCAAAATAATTTTTTTATTTTTCTAATCTAACCTCTCTAATTTCTAACTAAACCTTTCTAATCTAATCTCATGTTAACGTAATTGTTACCGTACCGTATGTGAAAAGGTGTTCTTTCACATCCCTTAATGCTAAAAGCAGGTTTCCATAAAAAATTATCAATGACGTCATACTTCCTACTCGAATAATTCTATATAAAAATGTGCAACTAAAAACAAAATTTGACGTGTCCCAGAGTATTTCCCAATAGTCGAATTTTTAATGAATTTATTAATTACTTTACGAAAGCACTACACATATTAGAAAAATTAATAGACGACAATATTTTATATATAATTCAACAGAGAATTTTCTACGCATAATGATATTATAATCATTCATTTACGGTCATGTCGAAAGAAATATCACAGAGAATCGTGGAAGATACTCCTCATCTATGATAACATATAACAAATTATAATAATAACCACAGAAGCATGTCTCTGAATAAGAACTTTCATGTGAGAATTGTATTAAACTGTATGATACAGAATATTTACAAATAAAGTAATCATTTTCTGAGAAATGTACCAATATTTTATTTAATGATACATTTACAGACATGAGCCATATACTCGTATATGTATTTCTTGTTTCCAGTAGCAAAATGTTCTTAAATGTATATGCTGGCGGTAGCTGGCAGAAAAAATGTGTTACATTGGCAAAACCGTATATTAAATTAAAAAAATCATCGAATAAATTAAAGTATTTCTAATTAATATGAACGTTGTTGAAGACCAGCTATATAAAAAAAATTCTTGTAGTGGTGTAGTAAAGTTTGTTTTATAAACTTAGTCTCACCGGGTAGCTTTTACTTGCAAACACAATATATATATAGAACTAATAACGAATAATTTTTGTAGTCTTTGTAAATTGCAAACTGTTGCTGCACTAGGACACAAACAATATTCCCAAATATTTGAGAGAAGAAGCCAAAGTTTAATATAAAGCTGTAAAGATCTGGAATAGTAAAAGGAGAAGTACAAGGTGAAGCAGAGCAATTTGCTTATTTGAGTTTGCTGCCCTAAAGCGATAGTTGCTCCTAGGAGGGTAGGGGTAGGCACAATCGGGAGGGCGGAGCGTAAAGTTGTAGCTCCGCTTAGTTTAGTTAGAATCATGGAATGAACTAAGGCGGAGCATGCGTTCACTGTCGAGACATACTTTTCCAACGGTCGCTCAATCATCGTCATGCAACGTGCATTTCGTACCCATTTAAATATAATGTCCCGTGGTCGTGTTTCTGGCTGACAGTTGATTGTTTCATGGGTAAGTAACGTCAGGGAAACTGGTTATCTGAAGAAAAAAAACCTGGGCTTCCACGAACAGCAAGGTCACCTCAAAACATTGACATGGTAAGGCTTTCTGTTTTTCGATCCCCTCAGCGCTCTGTCCGCAAACATGCAGCTGCTGCTGGGCTGTCTGCTCGTTCTGCTATGCAAATCCTTCATGAAGAACTAAAATTCCACCCTTAGAAATTGGCTGTAGTACAGCAACTTTACGCGATTTTGGTGCTCGAGAAAATGCATGTGAGGCGCTTCTTGGCATGCCTTACGATACACTTATTTCCTTAAGTGAACCCTGAGACTAATTTTTATGGGACTATGTAAAATCACTTGTTTATAACAATCGTCCTAGGACTCTGGATCACCTGAAGAACAACATTCGTCAAGCTGTCGCTAACATACCCGTCGATATACTGGAAAGAGTTGAACGAATCCACTAACGCAATATATTGGGAATAATGGACGCCACCTGCATAATATCATCTTTAGAGCTATGTAAACAAAAAATTTAAATGTTATAGTTGATGCTGCTCAAAGAATTAAGTATAAATCTGCATTACTTTTTTTATAAATTGAATTTCTACATAAGCAAGTTGCTCTGCCCCACATTAAGAAGCTTTATATATTTTATTTTTTTTTTGTTTAATTTCTATGAAAATATAAATAACTCCAACGGGGTCAACCTACTTAGCTTGCATAACTAACTAGCTTTCAGGGAAAAATACCCTTAAAATATCAATAAACATAGCAATGTCTTAGAAAATAGTCACTTTAAATAATCTTTTATTACGTTTATATGGTTTACTGCTTTACATAGTTGCAATCTGTTGCCTTATTAGTACAGTAATAACGTTCTCAAGTATTTGAAAGGAGAAGGCAAGTTTCAACCTGAGGCTATAGTATCATTCAATGGAAGAAGAGGAAGTGGTGCATACATAGTTTAAGCTTCATACATACTATTTTTTTACTTTAGCTCTATGAAAAGATTAATAACTCAAAACGGTAAACCTACTAAGCTTACTAACTAACTGTCCTTAAGTGAAAAAAATACCATCAAAATATTAATAAACATCGCAATGTCTTAGAAAATGGCCACTGTAAATAAGTTCCTATTATAATTGGTTTATGTTAACCCCTTCGGACCTGATGCACATTACAATGTACATTGATTTAAAAATTTTTGTATTTGCTTATTCGGCATTTTCTAGCAATTACAGCCGATTGTACATACTAATGTACACTTATTTAAAGGATATTTATAACATAATGCACCATTTAGCGGAATAATCGACAATTAAACGGCCAGTTCTGTCAAAGCAGTAGGTAGAGGACGCACGCCGATCGTCATCGTTGTTTATTTTAGTGCTTTTTTAGTGTCTGTGGTTTTTATTTTAAGGTAGGTGTGTTCATTTGATTCATATATGTTCCAAAAACACTCTCCATTTATTAGAATGTACAATTTTGAACTGGGGTTATATTTATGATGCTGTAAATTACCTTGTACATGTATATATACAAACAGTCTCGATTGTTATTTCAGTCTGTACATATGGATGTACATCTGGTACCGATTGCCAACATACATAATTATTTTCGTAATTCTGTATTTTGTGTTGTTACAGTAAAATAATGGACAAAAAAGGGAAAGTGTACAATCCTTGTGATCTTAAAGATGTTCAGGAACTTATAGACATGGTCGAAAACAGTGATATTTCAGACTTGGATGAAGCTGATATTGAAATAAATACAGACGAAAATGACCAGGACGAAGACGATAAGATGATAGAGTATCATCCTGGTATTTGTCAAACGTCTATTCGCCTTGGGAGCGATACCATCAATAGAACCGAAATGGAAACTTTGGAGAATCAAGTAAATGAACAAAACTCAAGTGATGAAGAAATTAATGAAGATGATGACCAGCCTTTAATAGTTCAAAAAAAGAAAAAAGAGTTGGTTGAACGGAGACGAGCCACATACACAGCACCAGCCAATATCGACTTACCTGTTGACAATGACTCAGCAGAAAATGAAGTACCTGCACAACCATTTTATCCTATAGAGTATTTTGAACATTATATCACCACGACGGACTTTGAAAAAATGGCTTACTACACAAATATTTATGCTGCACAGAAGAATATCACTTTTAGAAATACGACTCCATCTGAAATTCAAACATTTTTTGGACTACACATAATTATTGGAAATTTACATAAATTTCCTAGAATACGAACTTATTGGGAGCGAATTTTAGGGATAAGGGCTTTTCTGGACAATATGACCAGAGACAGATTTTTCCAATTGAGGTCTTGTTTGCATTTGGAAGCAACTAGATGCAAATTAGTTGGTTGCAAAAGATGGACCCATGCATATTGTCAAAAATGTACAGTACATTTATGTCTTATGAAAGATAGGAATTGTTTTACAAAGTTCCATACAAATTGTAGAAGATAAAATACTGTAATATACGTACAGTGTAATATACATTAAATACTTTGAAAAATAAAAACTTTTTTTGTAATATTTACTATTTTTTTCATATTAGTACCCTTTTAACTTAAAAATAATCAACAAATAATTTTTTATTCATTGTAAAAAAAATCAGGCCTCAAGGGGTTAAGATAGTAAAACATTCATATTGTAATTTACAGTCGTCCAAGACTCAATAGCTCTTTAATTACGAACGTGAGGAGGATCCAGAACTAATTTCGTGTCACCGCGTATGAACAACCATTCCCAACTTTGCAAATTCATATTCTAGCAAAATATAATGACCGAATTGTCTCCTCAAGTGTAACAAATACCTACCTTTAACTACGCTTCCCCTAAACTGAAATTATCACACTATGTCATCTTGAGAAATTACATCCTTACCTTATTTTCCTCCCCATTTGAACCTCCTTAGAGAAATCAGCGACGGAGGTATACAGCCATTCAGATGACAAGCGTGAATATATCTCTCACTTCTTTCCTGCTATTTACATGGATATTAAAAGAGACACCTACGCTCAGTTTCATACAAATAATTTATTTAGTCAATAAACTTTTTACAGCTTCAGCCTGTCAGCAACATGTGGTAAATATTTGTTGTATAAGTAAAAATATCACATTAAAATTATGGATGTTGGCGTGGCACAATATATTTAATTATTCATTTAAAAACATTCATCATCACCTGCCAGACATTATTATTAAATTTAATAAAAGTAAAAGTGTACTACCGTGGATCTTCCTTGAATTAGCATCGCTGGTACTGGGGTAGAAGAAAACTGGAAACAATAACTCAGAGTTAACGGTGAAGTAAGTGCTTTTATATTTACTGTTTTAAAACTTACAGAGATACTTTGTTTTCGTTGTTGATTTTGTTGTAAAGTCCTTAAAAAACTCTCAGGTTTATTCTAAGTTTAATAATATTGAAAAAACTTTATAGGAATATAATGAAGAGTTGTTTATTTCATCAGGTTTTTTCAGGACTAAATAATTAAGAACGTAATTTAGTATAGTAAATAAATAAAGAAATAATCAAATAAGAGGGATATTTTATCATAATAGCATCTTTCTTATATTCTGAGGATACAAGTTTTAAAATCTAGACAAGGAGGACACTGGAGAAGCTAATTAAGAATCACCATATGGCCCGGGACTCGATAGTTTAATCTTGGTATCAATATTTTAGGAGATACATAACTTTATATCAAGTAATACGCAACGAAAACTTCTCTAAACGCGTTTTCTCGAAACGACTTTTTTGACCGTGTGGCGACGAAAACTCGAAAACTTATGAGCCGATTTTCAATTTTTTTAAATATTTCTAATAGCACTGACTAAGTCTGTACGTAGCTGATTTAAAAAAATTTAATAATTACTATTTGTACAAACTGCTTGAATAAAGAAAGGACCTTAAAAATAAATTTTTTTTTTATTGAAAATAAAATAAAAATTGAAAATAAAAAGTTTCTTATTTTCAGATAACGCATCACCGAGATATCAATGCCGCAATTGAGGGTAAATTCTTTTAGTCGTTAAGTCAATGCCCACATCGTTGTTAATTTTTAAAATTTAGTAATAGAAATTTATATAAAACGAGTTTAATATACATTTAATAAAATAAAGTAATTCGGTTCTTCTATTAATTAATCATCCCCGTGGAAAACATTTTACAATGGGTTTTTTTCGGCCGTCACGGTGGCCTTCCCCCTTAAGATAATAAAAAAAAAATATCATGTGCAGCACAGTACACGTGATAGAAGTGAATACTTCTTTAGAATAGAGACTGAGAGAGATTAAGAGTGAGAGATTGAAAGAGAGAGAGAGAGAGAGAAAGGGAGAGGGATAATTTCAATAGAAATATAACAAAATAAAATTTGTGTAAAAAAATATTCGGTTTATTCATTATCTACACTATCATCGGCTGGTGGTTCAATTGGTAATACTGATATGATTGGTTTATGAAAACTAAAATATGAAATATATGTTCGTTATTCGATATTTTCTAGATAACGTGTAAAAATTGCATCTATTGTTGTTCCGGATTTTGTTGTTGATTCTTTGGGATTGTTATTTATAAGCAGACCAAATGTTTCTCGAAGAAAGTTAATCAACGTCAAAGAATCATTGGATTCGAAATTTACATTGAAATCTCCCCCGAGAATCAAAGGGATTTTGTCTTCGCCTCTTCCAAGTGCATCTGCACCTGTGTGGCTGTAAACCAATAGGGAGCAGTGAATAAGATATATTATATCTTCTAGATTTTAACAAATTAAACGGTTCAAGGATATTATCAAATAATAACAGAACACATATGTAAATAACGTAAATAATTACAAAACACAATGATAAATACTCAGTACACACGCGTGCTGCTTCAGCTGTTAATATATAGCGTCTGGACGCCTACATCTATAACGCGCGCATGCGCGTTATACTATATTTTCTTCTATTGCCTAGTATTCAATGAATACGTGGCTCTCTCTCTTGCTCGTACGATGCTTCCTAAACTATTCCCCCTTCAAGCAACTTAGGCCTTGGACTTAGCGTATGACTGGGCGTTAAAGACGAAGGACCGCACAAAAGGGAGACGCGGATAGCTTAAACTGATATATATGATGTATAGCTCTCTTTCTCTTTCTCTCTATGTTATATATATATATATATATATATATATATATATATATATATATATATATATATATATATATATATATATATATATATATATATATATATATATATATATATATATATATATGTACTCTTCTTGTAACGAAGCCTGTGTTTTAGGTATACCAAATGTATAGCTCTCTTTCTCCTTCTCTCTACGTTATATCTTTTTTCTATCTCGTATAGCGAAATCTCGAAACGTTACATTTTTTCCAATTTACTCTCCATTCTCGTCAAATATCAGAACGCCGCCAAAGAAGTATTCACTTCAATAAATGGTTATTTTAACCATAAACGAGCCAGAATCAATATAAGCCTACCTGAATTTATCACTGTTAGTTATCACTCTATCCTTAAAATATAGCGTTTCAGCTTATTTCCAAATTCACTAATCTTCAAACTACTACAACTGCCAACGGTGATAAGCGAAATGCAAGCAGCCTTTTTCTGTTTTTCAAGATATTGTACCAAATGAGGGAGTAATGTCATGAGTTATCTACTCATAACATTATTCCCTCAAGAATCACCCGAATTTTAACAATTGCATTCTCCATACATTTTATATTGGACTTCTTTGTAACCTTTCATAGATTTATATCACATTGTTCCTTCAACTTAAAATCGTTGTGAATGCATTCATAACTATCAGAACCAATAGAATGGCTCAACATTACTAATAATTTGAAATACTTCAATGAGAATTACGACAATGTGCATTAGGAGTCTTATTACTTACAGGTAATATGCATATGTAAAGTCATCTGGGTGTTATCATAGTGGTAAAGCGTTATAAATTATCTGAGATTACAGTGAATTTCAAACTGAAAAGTAGTGTTGTTTTTTCTTTTGGTAACTTGCTCACACAGAAATTTTCCCTCTTTCATAGGAAGTCTCCGATTGCGGAGGAGAGTGTTATACATAAAGACGATGACAAACATAATTATGCCCAAGAAGATGCGTTTGTTGGGCCTGGAATTCAAACATACATTGACACCCTCAATACTGGGCACAGTTTGCCATTTCGAGCCACAGTAAAAGCAACAATGTTGCAGGCAAATCTATAGGAGAATACAATAGATCACTTATCCATCTATGTAAAGACATTCACTCTTATAACATCTACGTGGGACAACTGACTTGAGTGCCCATCGTATTCTAAAATATTTATATCTCAAAGAAATTACCGCACGGTAACATCAACAGTATCGTTATCTGCAAATTTTAGAATATCTGCGGATAGTGATTGAATGGCAAACCTTTATCGTATAAAAAAGGGATCAACCAATCTAAATAGAAACTTAGAAAACAAAAATAATAAACTTTAAAATTTCTGTAATTTTATGATTCCTGTATTCTGTTATGGTAAATATTATTTACAAAAATAATAAATATTCTTGTCTTAATTACGAAAGTTCAATTATTCCTGTACGCTCTCAATTTTTTATACCTTCGTGCCAGTTGATGAAGCAAACAAATATGTTGTAACAAAATAGACTACTTTATTTCCACGATTGCAAAAACCTTTCAACGCAGTAATGTCTCAGGAAGAAGTAACAGTTTTCCCTAGTACTTCGCATTACTTTTATATTTTTTTAAGAAATAATAATAAAACCCAAATGAGGTAATAAAATACTTCCTATGCCTTCGGGGCTGTCACTACGTTTCTCTGCGAGATAAATAAATAGAGCTAAATGAGCGGAAATTAAATAAGTCTCGCTATTGCCTTATAGCGGGATTCTCATTAAGTAAATCTTCGTTGCGACTTTTTAAGTCATATTTCCTCCTCTTTAATTATAATGATACCTTTTGCAATGAGCTATGAATTAATTTCGGTCGCAGTTCTAACATTATTTGTTGGACAATTTAATTTCATTTATTTCCATTAGAAAGCTGTCAGAGGCAGTAACCGGAAGTTGTATCGGAAGTTGGGGAAACAATAAACGAAATGTCAATGTATTATAAACACTTTTATTCTGCCAACAAATAGTACATTTTTTTACATTGTGCTTGATAGTCAAGCGGCTTACTTTTAACACTCATATGGAATTATAGCGTTATCACATTAAAATTGTGGAAGGTTTGTAAAAATAATATATACAATTAATTATATTCGGCTAGAAATAGACATCACCTGAGGAATTGCACAACTGTGGCTAGCAGTACTAAAAGCACCTGTCCGTAAGCGTAGGTTAGCCCTGCGTGGCTACCAATGGGGGTTATCAGCATGACTGTAAAAAAAACATAAGCTCCGATTAGTATATACATAAGCTAAATAATATTTCGCTAATAAAAAGCAGCAAGGACATGATACAAAGCTATGCCTGAAATGAATTTGCAAAGACTCAGGGTGTCTTTTTTTTTTTGAAAAGGATCTATACTAAATAACTAGGTTCTTATTTAAAATCTCTTTCTGACTCATTTTGAATCCAAACACATGCAATGCATCTGAGAGATCCCATATGAAATCTTCTACAATTAGATTTTAATGAGGTGGATGGAGACTCAATTAAATGCTTATTTTAATTAATACAATACAATAATAAATATTTCATTAGTTTTTAATCGAAATAATTGAATTTACATAAACAAACTCATTTAAGGATGTAAAACAATAAATTTGGACGATTTTTATAGGAGAACCAGCTATTGACAAATTATTTTCTGTTTGAAGGACAAAACACAAATATAAATTAGTATTGAACAATATTTTGAATACAGAAAACAAACCACCTATTTTTTCATGTAAGTCATAAAGTTATATATAAAAAAATATTGAACATGAATTACAAAGAAAAGTTATAAGTAACTGCCCATTTTAAGTGTGAAGAATTATAAATTCTCTTCATCATTTTAGCATGTTCCAAACAAATATAAACGTCACATCGTTGGTAACGATGATTAGTACAAACCAATAATTTAACACCCAAGTGTGTTAATTTTGAATAATAGTACCATAAAAAGCCAGAATGAGTAAGTGTAGAGATCCCAAAAAATATCATTAATTTTAATAATAAAAGAATTCTAACAAAATATAAAAGTGACAATAATGACGTAATCAGGCGCAATGCATTTGACAGATCCGGGCGGCTTATATAAGGCCAGGGAATGCACTAAAGAAAATCGACACCATATCGAGTAGGGTGGCTTGGAGCTAGAAAGCTATGAGGGAGTTTGAGTTAATTCGTAATACACATGAAAGAGCAAAGAAAAAAGTGACCCTCGGATCTCACAGATCGGCTGTACCCGACGAAGGGCTAAAATATATCAGTATATTTTTTCATTGGATACACATATCCCAAAAATGATAACAGTGATTTTTTCTTCTGGTCTCTGGGGACATGTCTGATTTAATCTACAGGAGAAACGCGTGTTGAGGGATGCCATGTAAAACCATCAGCCCTTATCAACTGAATTCCGACCACTGAGAGGAGTAGTCATTTGAGACATGCAGTCATGATCTACGAAATTATCATGGAATAATTTATAGTGTTCCTTCCAGGAATATTATACAATACAATTTTGCATTAAACTTAGTAAATCTGATCCATAAATAGTTGAAATGAGGCAGCTTATAAGAATAATATACTGTGGAGGCTCATATTTGTAAGTGGTTCCAGGCTTTCAAAAACTGAAGAGAAAATGATAGACGAGCGCACCTAGACATCCTTCAACATCAACAGTAAAAAACATATCGTCCGTGTGAAATTTTGCTTGTGTACAAATAAGTGTTTGATTATCACAGCCATTGCTTTTGCAGGCTCCATGGAAATCTGTCGTCTATCGTATATTGAAATATGTCATAATCTTTCATAATTTCGTATTAATTATTGAAAATGAAGGCACTATTATTATTAGTATTATCGAATCATTACTGAAGATCTACAAACAAGGAAAATTTGCATAAAATACATCCCAGAGAACTTAACGACAGAATGAAAATCATTTTTTCATCTGCCAGGATTTCATTGATCGTTTATCAAATTGAACAGTCTTTAATTAGGTTTTGAATAGAGCGATTACTGGCAATGAATCTTCAGTGCTTGAGAAAGGTCCCAAGAGAGACAATGTTCCCAATGACAAACTTCTATTTCACACAGATCAAAGAAGCTATGAATGATATGATATATCTAAAATGTAATAAAATCATTGTTGTTTGTGATTTCTACTAAGAATGTGTTTATTAACTCATTTTCTTCCTTTCTACTTTTAAATTCTGGCCCTCCTGACAAAGAATATAATTGGGTTCTGCAGGTTCAATAATTTTCAGCGAAATTGATTCTGTAAATATATTTCAATAATTTGATACACATGTACTGAAAATAACTAATTTTGCACTTAATAAATATCGTCAACTGCATCACAGCAATGGCATTTATCATTTAGAAAATTCTAGATATTTCCTATTTCCAATTCTTCGACTATAGATTCTCAACTCTATTTGAAATACTGAATAGACAAAGGTTTTATTCGTTTAATTGCATACCTTCGTTTATTTAAGCAAGTATGTTATGAATCACATTTAAGAGATGCAGCAGGATCACTTTAATGTGACTCGTAATGTGATTAAAATAAAGTAAAGGTTAATTCAACAGAAGTTTGTTCTTTGTGTACCTTCCAACTACAAAATGTAATTAATTTCTTTTTCTCCTCTTTTATAAAATTACCTTCATTATTATTAAACATCGTATGTATGGCAAAATTCAAATGCACAATTTCATACCCATTGTCGCTGTACTAAGAAAACTCACAGCCAACGATTATCCCATCATTGCAAATCAACAACGAAAGGATATGTAGTGATAAAGAAAAGTACCGCGCGTTTACCTCACGTCTAGAAAATACATTTAACTTGAATGATAACGACAACGAATTTACAAATACAACCATATAATTTGTAAATAACGCTCTACCAATACATCCAAGTCAAAACAACATATTATTTACAAACCCTTAGGAAATTCAAAAGTTTATAAAACTCCTTCCTCTGAAAAAATCTCCCGGACATGACCTAATACCCAATATCGTTCTCAAAAAACGACAAAATCACTCGCCATTCTCTCTTCCTTATTCAACCGATGTCTGATGATAGGATACTTTCCCAACAAATGGAATCACGCAGAGGTAATACTTTTTAACAAACCGGGTAAAGACAAAACTAAACCTGAAAACTATAGACCAATTAGCTTGTTAATAACGCTATTCAAACTCTTTGAGAGAATAATACATTTTAGAATAAATGACTTTCCACAAGAAAACATTGTACCGCCGGACTGTCAATTTTGATTTAGACCCAATCGTTCAACTACACAGCAAATTTTACACATCTATAAAATTGTCGCCTCAGGATTTGAGAATAAAAATCACACAACAGTTGCATTCTTGGACGTAGCACAAGTTCTTAATAAAGTATGGCTAAATGGCTTATCATTTAAGTTAATCACCATAAACACGCAGGTATATCTCACAAACATTATCGATTCATTCTTGGCAAACAGAACATTTTCTGTCAGAATAAACAGCTGTCTGTCAGATAAAATACCAATTAAAGCCGGAGCCAAGGCTCAATTTTGGGTCTTGTATTGTTTAATATATTCGTTCATGATATACCACTACCACCGACATCCACAATAGCAATGTACGCAGATGACACTGCAATAATAACTCAAGATCAAGACATACATATATCTGCAAATAAACTTCAAATTTCACTTAATATATTACAACACTGGTTCACAAAATGGCAAATAAAATTAAATCCAAGGAAATGTGAGGCAAAAATATTTACGCTAAGAAGACCACAAAACCCCAACAATATTGTGATCAACAAAGAATAAATAATGTGAAACCCTTCAGATAGTGCAATTAGATATCTGGGTGTATACTTGGACAGACGCCCAACTGGAGTTATCATATTAACAAAAAATTAAACGAAGGTTATGCTCGATTGGGCATGCTTTATCCCGTCATCAACAAAAAATCCAAATTAAGGATTAAGTGTGCGACGCTGGTGTACAAATCAATTCGAAGATCTCTTGTAACGTTCGGCTGTATAATATGGGGAGCCGCCAGGAAAACCAACATCAAAAAGGTACAAACATTTCAAAATAAGATGCTACGGATCGCAATGAATGCTCAGTGGTTTATAAGAAACAATCAAATTAACCGGGAACTTGATGTCCATACATTGAAGACTTTATAAAATCATGTGGAAAAAACTTTTTGAAGTGAATACTTCTTTGGCGGCATTCTGATGTTTGACGATAATGGAGAGTGAATTGGAAAAAATGTAACGTTTCGAGATATCGTTACACGAGAGAGAAAAAGATATAACGTAGAGAGAATGAGAAAGAGAGATATATATTTGGTATACCTAAAACCCAGGCTTCGTTACGAGACAGAGTACACAGATATATAACATAGAGAGAAAGAAAAAGAGAGCTACACATCATATATACCAGTAATACATCATATATATTAGTTTAGGCTATCCGCGTCTCCCTTTTGTGCGGTCCTTCGTCTTTAATGCCCACTCACACGGTAAGTCCAAGGTCTAAGTTGCTTGAAGGGGGAATAGTTTAGGAAGCATCGTACGAGCAAGAGAGAGAGCCACGTATTCATTGAATACTAGACAATAGAAGAAAATATAGTATGACGCGCATGCGCGCGAGTACGTACAACTCTAACGCCACACGGGAGTGGAGCAAGAGAGAGAGATATAAACTCAG
Organism: Rosalia funebris; assembly: GCA_037954035.1. NCBI lineage: Eukaryota > Metazoa > Arthropoda > Insecta > Coleoptera > Cerambycidae > Rosalia > Rosalia funebris. Next base: position 9,385,712 of record JAZFAV010000006.1, on the reverse strand, counting down.
TACGTCAGTGGTAACCTGTTTAATGACGTCATGTTTTTTTCCTAATACCACCATACCTGTTTTAAACCGATACACACCTGTTTTATACCTGTACAGACCTGTTTTATACCTGCGCCAAGAGTTCTTCAGATCAACAATTACCACATGCCATCCGCATCAAATGTTCGCGGACAAATACGAGGGTGGCCTGGTACCCGCTTTGCTATACTACTATACTAAATTACCGGATCATGTCGTCTCGACGAATTCTAACATCTATTATTTGCCTTTATGATCATGTGACCCTACTGAACTTTTTTCTTCGCGGTTACGTGAAGGAAAAAGTGTACGCCACCCAACCATCAGCAATTAATGACCTCAAAGCAAACATTGAACGTGTTATTCAGGAAATAGGGCCATGTTATGGACAATTTTGCTAAGCGAATTACATATTGGCAGATGAGTCGAGGCACCCATATGAATGCTACTATTTTCCATTTGTAGCCATATCGTCTCCATTTTATGCTGGAGCATAAAGAACCTCAGTTTGCCAAATATTATTAGTTTTATTCACAAATCACATCCTATAGTTCCAAATAAGGCACTCGACTATTTGAAAAAAGTAAAACTGTCGCATAAAACACATATTCTGCATTTATGTGTTGGTTTATTTTCTCTCCACCACTCAATTTCAAGATAGAGATGTTCTACGTACGCAAAAGTCCGTTTTAAGGTTTTAGAACTGTTTATTTTTCTACAAGAAAAATAAACAGTAGAAAAATAAACTTGAAATATTGCTTTATTATTTATGGAGTCCTACAAATTTTTCAACTTTTACTTTTATTTTTATTCCATAATGTATTTATTATACACAGAGTTAGGCGACTTATATATTTTCTTTCTTATAAATTATAAAGGTGAGCACTCATATTATATAATACTTCCTTGTGTGTTTAGGTCCAAACTATAAAATGTTAAGTAATGGCAGCTATGCTTCTTACACACTGTGTATTAGTTATGGGTTTATACAGTGCTATTCAAAAGTCCCCTCCCCCCTCTTATCTTTGGAACGATTATACATAAACTAGTGAAATTTGGTAACTGAATATTAAGGGTTGTAATCTTCCCTATTAGTGATGATAGATGACGTATGCGTCAAAGATGACGTCACAAGGTCATTGTGATCAATAATTTTAAATGGAACCCTATGGCAAGCGACACCTCTTTTAAAAGGTATCGAAAAAACCTATTCAATGATACTAATATTGTGTCTGTTTACGGCAGTTTTGACAACTGGCTTTCAAAAACCGCAAAGCTGTGATGAATTAAATCAGTTTATAATAAAATATAAAATTCAAGCTCCGCCACTGGATAGTTGGATAGTAAATAATCTGACGTTTTTGCAAGTCTCCCCAATTTGATGTTTTTTTAGCTGTAAAAGTTTTTATACATTTAATAATTTGTGTATTGTTGATCGAACGTTTAACTGTTTTAGTACCTTGTGGTAATTTAAAAATATTTGTACATTCAATAATTTGTTAAACTGTTGTGAGCTGAACGTTTAAGTCCTTCAAGAAGAGAAATGGTACGTGTTTTAGGTGATAAAGTAGCAGCGATCCTAATACTTGGTGAAACTGGAGAAAATATTCATGCAGCAGAACGCATTTTTAATGAAAGGTTTCCCGATCACCCAGTTTCGAGGACTTATTTGAGAGAGCTTCTTCGTAAGTTTAAAACAACGGGTAGTATTAATGATGCAAAACGATCTGGCAGACCACAAATTTCTGATGAGAAAAAAATTGATATACTGGCAGAAGTAATAGTAAATCCTACTTCTTCAACAACTCAAGTTGCATCAAGCTGTGAAGTCAGTCAAAGTACAGTGCACAGGGTGTTGAAAAAAAAAACAAATTTCACCCATACAAATTAAAAATGGTTCATTAACTTTCAGACGACGATCCAGACCGAAGACTGCAATTTTGTGAAAATATGGAGACTAAAATTAACCAACAGCCAGACTATGTCAAAACAATTTGTTTTAGTGACGAAAGTACTTTCTATCTAAATGGAAATGTAAATACACAAAACGTGAGATATTGGAGTGACGCAAATCCTCACATGTTTCGTGAAACACATACTCAGTATCCCGAGAAGGTCAATGTTTGGGCAGGTATACTGGGAAACCACATCGTTGGGCCTGTTTTTTTAAGTACCAACTTAACCGGTGAGGTGTATCTGCAGATGTTGCAAAATGCAATAGAACCGTTTATCCTTGAAATTTTGGAAGATAATCAAGATGAATTCGACATTTTGGAAATAACATTCCAACAGGATGGTGCTCCTCCACACTATTACGTTGCAGTAAGACGGTATTTGGATGAAGAATATCCTGGTAGATGGATTGGACGACGAGGTTCAATGGAATGGCCGCCTCGATCACCGGACCTCACACCTTTAGATTTTTTTTCTGTGGGGGTATCTTAAATCGAAAGTTTTCGCCACTCAGCCTGACAATATTGATGTTTTAAAACAACGTATTGTTACAGAATGTAGGGCTATTTCCGCAGAGACATTTGAAAAAGTACGAGAAGAGTTTCGCAATAGGATGTTTTACTGTCAGGAAGTAGATGGAGCTCACTTCGAACAATTACTATAAGTAGGTACTGATTCTTGAACCTGTAATTAAAATTATTATCCAAGTTTACTGATTACTGATTTAATCCATCAAAACTACCATAAATACAAACAGTATTAGTATCATTGAATACGTTTTTTCGATACCTTTTAAAAGAGGTGTCGCTTGCCATAGGGTTCCATTTAAAATTATTGGTCACAATGACCTTGTGACGTCATCTTTGACGCATACGTCATCCATCATCACTAGTAGGGAAGTTTACAACCCTTAATATTCAGTTACCAAATTTCACTAGTTTATGTATAATCGTTAAAAAGATAAGAGGGGGGGAGGGGACTCTTGAATAGCACTGTATATCATAAACAAAATGCTATTTGGTTTATGTAGAATACAACTGTATTGTGTACTTTACGCATGAATGATGTCACAAGAGACGGTCTTACTTTGCTCATATGCACACGTTCGTGGAAAACTGAGAACATTTGCAAGTGAGTTGAAACTGGACTGATTAAACATTTGCAGTTATTATATCATTGCAATATTTACATATGACTGGAAAGTGCATCAAACAGGTCGTTGGAATTAATAGTGTTCATGATGACGATGACGTTTACATATAAATAGAAATATTTTCTTTTATTATTCATTCAATAATGTCATGTGGTGTGACTGACAAATAAAAATATATATTTATTGAAGTTTCGATTTAGCAATTTTTAAAATGCGCCACCTTTTAATTGTTCTTAATTAATTTTAAGTTCAATCAAAGGTTATAATGTAGGTGTATTAAAAAATATCAGTGACAAAGTGATGTCAAGGACTTATCACCTATATCTGACGTAAAATATGGTTTGACGCATTAGAGACGTATTGTTTTATTTATATCCCAGCAATAATACTCAACAATATTCCTATAGTCTGAAAATCGATGGAGATATGGATAAAAACGTGAATGTTTGTTTTAAATCTTAAGATAGCTGGATTTTTTAGTTATTCTGAAAAATCCAAGTTGGTATAGTTTGATCTCAAATTGTTATCAAAGCTTCAAATCATTATCATAATCTATAATTCGTAACTTTAACATTCTTCAGTGTACCGTTTTAATTAAATATCATTTAGCACTTTCAAACATTTACATATGATAAGACAAAGTTGGAAAAAACAATATTAATCAAAGACTGGTTTAAGGACGCAAAGGGTACTTTTTATTAAATAAAATATTGTAATTTTAAATTGAATATCTCTTTACCGCGTCTTTCGTGACGCATCAAAATCGAACATGTCTTCACTCATGCTTCCACTGCCTACAAGTCTTTCGACAAGGACCAGCCGTATCCTCTGCAACATACAAAGACTCTCAGTGAGTGAACTGGACCCTCACTGGGTGAACCTAAAGCCTTCACAGACAGAAGTGAACTATCATGTTGAAGGCGCCCATGGATAAAAGTGAACCCGGAGAACATAATTACATAGTGATATCATACACCAGCCAATCCAGAAAGTTCCAGAGGAACAACCCACGCTCATAAGCCAATCAGCGAACCAACCCACCTCCCAACCAACAGGGGTTCATGACATAACCTAACCTAAAAACCTAGAACCATTAAAATATTTTCAAATTAACAATTTTGACATTTTCATTGTTATTAAAATTTTATTCATTTCAATCAGAGAAGCAATATATTAATCATGCAAAAAAATATCATAAGAATCTCGAAGATTAAGAATATCGTCAGTATCACAAAGCTGGAGTTCAAACTTTGTCCTCACCCAGTAAAACCCTCTTACAATTCTTAATATCTAATATACTATCCATACTTACGAGTTGATTCTGGATGATTTCTCTCGAAATGCAGCTGATTCTCACCCGGAGGCTCGATAGTAGTAGCGGTGGTCGGAGCTGACCACACGTGTGTCGTCTTGTGTTTCTTTTTCTCCAACTCGACGCTCTTCTCCTCGCTCCTGTGATAAACGTGGTGCATGCTGGCGGAGCATCTGATTTTAAGCCTCCCGTTCGTGAAGAGATGCTCGTTTATTTTCAGGCGGAGCGTCGAGTACGACCTGAAAAAACAAACGATTGTCGTTAAAAATACATTGGGTTCGATTGTGAATTAATGATTCTAAAAGACGCGGTGCTTACGCGCTTAACGGCGTATCTTTATTATTTTTGCGTGGGGGCGGCGGGGTGTGAAGACGGCCAAAGTGCGAAGTCTTGCTTTCACAGAGGAGAAAGGGCGTTTACTTTGGAAATTTTTATTGTGTTACTTCGTATTGGAAATGCGAGTCTTCGCTACGCGCTAGATTGTGCTAATCGCGCAGTGAGATGTTGTGGGGCGGAAAACAACTGAGGAAACAGTTGATACTAAACACCTGGATAAAATTAACGCGTCAGTGAAATTTATCAACACAGTATTAATTTTATTTTTTCGAAGACTTAAATCATAGTATCTACGTGATATTATAATTAAATAATTTCAACTAACGTTTACCGAATTAGAATGGTATTATCGGTAAGAAATATGACCAAATAATATAAAAAAAATTACAACGAAGACGGTGTTAATGAAAAACTTAAAAAAAGTAGAGATGAAATTAAATTATAAAAATTTGAATTCAGTGGCGTGTTATGTGGCACCTAATTTTTTCTACGATGTCTTCTACGTAGAAATGTGCATTCAGAAATCTCCCTCGTATAGGAACTAAATCTGTAATATAACTGACCCATCAAAAAATGGGATCCTCGGAGAACTATTCCAGATAGCAAACCTTTGTCCTGGTATCCACCAGACTCGTTGACGTTCATCTTGTGAATTAAGACTTACTGTTGTTTCGTCTGAAAACAAAACTCGCTTCCACTCATCAATGGCCCAATTTGCGTGTTCTTTTGAAAAGCGCAGTCTAGTAGTTCTATGTTCTCTGGTGAGCAGTGGTGTAATAGCTGGTCTTCTACTGTATAATCCTCATTCAATAAGACTTCTCCTGACCTTTTGTCGAAAAATTGGTATATTTAGAGCTAATGCTAGGGCTCTACTTAGTTCTAAACTGCAACTAAACTGTACAATGCTTTTTCGGAGTCTTGAAAATATTTTTCATGTTTTTGTTATATTCTTTACGCCGCCATCTTCTAATGTTTTATTGGTATTAGAAGATTATAAATCAAGGAGACCAGGAATAGATTTATCAAAATAAATACAGCACCCCAGTACATACTGCAGAACGACAGAAATGAATTAATTATGAGTGAAATCGCTAAAATACTCCCTATGTGAAATATACTTTGTGAATGTACCAACCACAAGCTAGATGAGATGGATGGAACCTTTGTGAACCCTTATTAAGAATAGTAGCAAATGGGATGCAGGATAAATTGGTTATTAAATAAATCCACATTGCCAAAAAGTCATAATTTAATGTCTCGCTGACCTCTTTTTATCAACCGAGCAACTGGCGAAAAGGCGGAAGTCATTTGTCTTAATTATTTTAGATTTAAAGAATCGCTCGTTGTTATTCGGCGACCAGAGATTGCCAGATGTTCAGTATTAAGTGCAACTAATTTCCAAATCGTTTTAAATACATCGCATAGCCATTAGATTAAATTGCGAAATTAGAATCGTTAGTGTTATGTTAACTAGCCCAGCGTTAATTTATGCGACAATAAAATCAGCAGTTTATAATCAACTTTAGTTAAGCAGCTAAGGCTAACATAATGAACTGGCGAATATAATACAAGTATGTAATTTTCAAGTATTTACATACATTGCTGTAAAATAACTTTATTTAATTATTTATTTATCTTCTACATATAGTATAGAGTATGGAGAATAAGAATGAGTGAGTGCTACTCGATTTTGCTAACGTGTGAAGAACTATAAAAATTTAACTGTGGAGAATTTGCATCTAATAGATAAATTATATATAAAGATCTAGAGGAATAGGAGAACTTTCTGCTGCATAGACAATTTGCTTTGATTAAGAAATTTTTATAAAGGTAATCGAGAAACTGGACTAGTTCTTAAACTTCTCATAGATGTAGAGTGAAAACTTCTTGTGGCAATACATTCCAGTATAGGTTTGGCTTCAAGAGTAAATAGCAAACTCGAATAACATATTCCGAATATAGCAAATTTAGCTTGTTTTAAATGATGTAAGGGTATAGGTAGAAAACGAAGATAATTTAAAATGTTCAGGACCCAGCTCAAATTATTTTTGCAAATTGATTGCCAAAAATTTTGGAAATCTACATTGCTATGTCGTAAGAGAAATAGGCGATCTTAAAAATATTATTCGATCTAATAATAACGCTGTAAATGATAATTTGCCAAAAACACGTAAAACTTCTGCCGATGCTGCTGCTGAGGAAGTAGTGATCATAAAACTAAAGGCTAATGAAGAAATTAAAAAGGCTAAAGAAGTCATACAGAAAAATTTAAAACCAGCGAACTTGAAAGTCGGAATAAAAGAGCTAAAGTATATTAAACAAGGAAGAGTTATAACAAAACGTAAAATCAATAAAGAAAATGAAATTATAAAAAAGCTGCAGAAATGAAACTGCATAAAAATTATGAAATCAAGGCTCCTTATTTAAAAAATCTTTGTATTAAAGTCATAGACTCTATGTCTATGACTTTAATATGGATGGTGATGAATTACTTAACTTATTAAGAAAGCATACTACATAATTTTATATGATGAATGTGAACTACAAGTAAAAGTTATAAAAAAGGTGAAAACTAAATTTACGGCTATCATTCAGTGTGATACTGAAACATTTAAAAAAATTATGCAACTAAATTATTTTTTTATTGACTGGGCTAAGTGTAGAGTCTTCGAATATGTAGGCGTTTTCAGGTGTTTCAGATGTGGTAGTTTTGACCATCACACTGATAATTGTGTAAATTCAGGTAAATGTACAAATTAAAAATTGATGTAAATCATTTTACATATGACAATGAATGTCCAGTTTATTTAAGGGTAATTGAGAACCAGAAAAGAAGAATTAAACATACTTCATCTGATCCTTAGTACTCCATTATTTATTTGTGTTTAAAGTTACAGTAGTACTCCATTATTCATTATTTATTTATGTTTAAAGTTATTAAGAGTTACGTTTTACTTTTAATTATGCATATATATTTTATTTATTCTTATAAGTATGTTTATAATTTAGTTATTTAAATTTTTAGTTATAGTTATAAACGTATTCCGTAAATGAATTCACTTTGTTCTGTAAATGAATTCATCTGTTGGACAATAAAGCATTATCATTAATATTATTATTACCTTTTGCTTACAATTACGTGTTTATATATATTTTTATCATTCAGCTCAGCCTATTTGTTTTTTAATTTTTAATCAACCCAAGAAATAATCTCGCATAAAAGCTGTATGTGGTCGTGGCGTCTTCGCCATTTTCTCCAAAATGAACAGATGTTTGTCTATTTTAGCAATATTGAATTTGAAAAACTGAACAAAGATATTTATATTATCTGTTTTGATGTAAATATGACCCTGGAAATATAGGAAAACTGTATTCAGGATATCCAAACAGCTAAATATAATAATTTTAACAGTTTGGATATATCTCGGAAATTACTTGAGATACTAAACATAAAATTTCATTCATTCCCTTCCAGATGTTAATATGGAATCAAAATTGCTCCAAAATGATGATGTCCCAGCTATAATACGGTAGTAATAAGAATATAATTTAAAAGTGTTTCGCCTGAAAGCATTTTGAGCGGTATTAAGTCATTAAATAACCTCCTAGATCATCCTAGTTGCCCCCAAATGATTTATTCTTGTAGGATTACTTAAAATAGAGTATTACGATAATCACAAGTCTGAAAATGCCTTGCGTGTTTAAGGGCGAAAATAAATGAAATTTGCGGTTCTATTTCTATTCTGCAGGAAATATTCCAAACGACGTGGCGGGGCAAAATTTCTATAATTGCCTAAGCTATTGCTTAGAACAAATGAGTGGCACATTTGATCTTTAATTTAAATTTATTTTTGTTATTCGCAGTAACATTACTGAGAAGAAAATAAAAAATGTCGTTAGAAAATAAAATCTTCAAATATACGAAGTTGTTATCAAAGTAATATGGACATATGGCATAGAACTATTGGTCTGCGCCAGTAAATCAAGCGTACCGATTACATACGCCAACAAAAATTTTGTGATTGGACTTTCTTGGCTTCTTGGCTCAATTACATATTATAAACTATAGAAACACTGTCTGTTTTTTGTCTCCATCGCGCACCAGTATTTGTAAATGTATATTGTACAATAATTTGTAATTTTTAAAACGGAGGTTCTATAAAACTATATTGTGCCTCAATCATTGCGGCGTCTCTGTGTTTAATCGGTTTGAAACGTATACACAAGTGTGGGGGATTTACCGAAACAGAGTTGGCCGGTGGAGATATTACAGTTGCATACTATTCGGATATTTACATAGTCGCTGTGCACGTTTACTCGTAACATCGCGGCGTGTGTTTTTATTTTGTTTTAAAAATGCCTAGAAGTTGTAAGAATACACCAAATACATTCTGATATAAACTTAACACCTGATTCAAAAACGTTATTTATGCAAATTTGGTTGGTCCGCAAATAATTCTTTTGTCGCCTCTTCATGTTAAATTAGGATTAGGTTAAACTATTCATAAAAATGTGAATTATTTTAAGTACTTATGTGGCAAATTTCCAGTTCTTTCTGTAGCAAAATTAAAGGAAGGCATCTTCATAGGACCACAAATAAGAAAATTAATGTAGGACCAACAGCTTGAAGGAACAATGACAGAAATGGAAGAAGAATCTTGGATATGCTTTAAAAATGTGACAGATTTTTTTTAGGAAATTACAAACATCCATAGTATGCGGAAATTGTCAACAAAATGCTGGATAACTTTAAGCAACTTGGTTGTAATATAAGCATAAATATTTTTGGATGCTCATCTGGACTACTTTAAGGAAAGTCTTGATGCTGTTAGTGAGGAGCAAGGTGAAAGGTTATATTAAGACATAAATAGACGGAAGGAAGGTTCCAGGGTCGATGGGGTGTTGCAATGACGAAAGATTACTGCCAGATGCTGAAAAGAGAACAACGAATGATTACACAAGAAAAACTACAAAATGAAGTTTCTTGTTAAAAGGGCGACACTCTCATAGAAAATAGTAATTAGAGACTCAAAACTACTTGTGGTTTTACTTTTTATTATGCTTTTTAATGTTTATTAAATATAGTGTTTTTAAAATGTGATTTTTCCTTTAGTTTTTAACATATTCTGACTATTCTGTGAATCAAGAACCTTACGCGAGGAGCAGAAACGGAAAGTAGATATGAAATCAGCGTAAATAACAAAATGTCGAAATTTGTAGGCCTGTGTTATATAACTCGCACAATCTAAGATCCTCAGGACCATGGCCGATGCACCATGGTACGTGACAAGCCAAGCGATACACAAAGACCTTCGCATACCAACAGTCCAAGAAGAAATATATCAAAGAAATAATAAGAATCACGGGAGACTAGAAAAACATATCAACCCCGTGTTACAACAACTTGTACAGGAACACAGCAGCATAAGACTTAAAGGATGATGGCCATCAGACCTGAAATAGGATTCTAGATGTCTTTCTCATTAGAGAAGCCTCACAATATCAGAATAAAAGGAACATACTTCCAGTTTCCTAGACAGCAAAATAGTCTATAGAACGTATGTATCTGATTTCCGTTTTAATAAATACAATAAAAATGTTATTTTTACTTTATTTTTTATTATTCTGAACGATGATTTTATTTTTGAGAATTTTATCATTCAGAATCAAATAGTTCCTATATACAAAATGGGCCTGGAAGTGTCTATTTTAAACTTTAGTTATTTTATTTAAATATAATTGAGAGTACGTAATTATTTTAACGGAATTAAGTGTGAATAAGCATAATCCTGAAAATTTAAATATTACTGACTGACTCGAAGGGGTCGGAGAACAGAACCATTAACACAAACGTGTCTTAGTATGGAAGGCGACGTAATAGTGTACAAACGACCTGTTGAGATGACGTTTTTGCCCCATTTCTTCACTGGTATTTTGTTTAAATATCAGCATGAAAAAAATCGTACACATTTTAACAATATATAGTAATATATATATATATATATATATATATATATATATATATATATATATATATATATATATATATATATAACAGTATATAACAGTATAACACTTAGTTAGTACTTTGCTTAGTAGTTTATTGTATTTATTGTGTATATATTATGTATTTTCATTGCAAGAATGTACCCAAATTCTGTGAGGTTTGGTTGTAAGTTTGTTTGTGTTTCACTTGAGTGATATGTTTCTGTTTATAGTTTACATACGGAATTGTTTATTATATTTTGAGCCCCCCTATTTCTTATAATTCTAAAATAAAATTATTCTAAAAATATAAAAGCTCTAGCTAAAACATATTTGCTTTAAATACAACTAAAAAGTAATTTTTGCATGTTTCCTGAAAAGAACAGTAATAAATTATAAATCCGTAGGTTTTATTTCTAATTAGTCAATTGGTTTGAAATGTACTAATATGTTCATCAATATTATATCGGAATATTGATGAACATATTAGTTCAAAAATTATCATAAAATATATTCATATTTCATAATAATTTTTGAGCTATATATTTATATAATTAATATAAATTTTTAAAACTAATTTCATTAGTCTTGAAGCTTTAATACTTATTTATACATGTTTTCAAACAAATTATGGAATAACTTGTACCAGAGAATAACTGATATACAATAATTTCCAATTAAAATAACCTACCCTTTACTTGAATGGTATTATAGAGTATAAATAAAATATAAATTCGTATTCATGGCACCACTTACCAACAAAAGCCTGAAAGCCGTTTAAACGTATCAAATTATAAGCAGGCTCCTGTTGCAAAATAATAAATGTGGCAAAATTATTTAAACATGACAGTGGCGCCTCCGCCATTTTCTCGAATGTTGTTTATTGATGGAGCATTTCAGTAATAGAAATTTCATTTCATATCTGAGCAAGAAATTGGTAAATAAATTAAGACAAAGGGTGTTCTCTCTTATCAATTCATGGATAGTAGGTTGAATATAATATCAATCAAATAAAGGAATGTATGTGGTGTACCAATTTTATGTACCAATGGTTGGTTGCCGCTTGACTTCTAAGCTGATTAACCCTTCCTATGGGTGAGAGTTTATCAAGAGAGGCTCGCACAAAATTATAGTGTTAATAAACAACACCTACTTCTCGTCATCGGTCGTGATTGTTCTGACTCCATATCAAACAAACAGTACCTCGCTTCACCTTACCCTAATTACTCGTTTTGTCGAGTTACCTCAGAAATACTTACATTAAAGGTAACACTAGCCAACGCGAGAGAAAAACCGATTTAATTAACAACGGAAACGCTTAATTTAATAACAATGAATAGAGTTAACAAATATATATAAAAAAGAAAAGGAATAAAATAAGGAAAATAAAATAGTTACAAATACAAAATAATATTGAGAATTTAAGCAAATAATATAGTGTAAAGTTTAGTAATGTTCTACAGAGGTAACCCGAAACTAGCAACAAAATTTAAAAAAGTGATAATACTTATATACTTAATACTTATTAAAATGTTTACTGAAAGATGACCGAAATAGAACTGACAAAAATTGTAACTTTCTTCAAGGGCTCAATATCCCATAGGGGTGGTTTAGTCAAACCAGGCCAGAATTGGTTGAGATCTTGAAGCTTCCGTACTTTGACCAATATTAATATAATTGACCAATATTAATTCTGTGTAATTTATATTTTATTTATTGTCTATAATACCGTTAAAATAAAGGGTAGGTTACTTTAATAGAAATTATTGTATATCAGTTATTCTCTGAAATTCTAACATTACCAACTTAGTAGTGACAAATATATCAATTTCAACAAAAATAACTTGCAAACCACAAACCACTTAAGTACACGAAATAGTTTTATTACAATTAAGGGTGTTGCTAGTGACCAGTTTACTGTAGGACACAATTAGCCACCGTTACAGTTAGTCGCAGTAATGGCGGTCACCCGAGGTGGAAACGGTTATAGTTATACCGAAAACTTAATGTAAAACTGTATTAAAATGGGAAAACTTTAGCAATTGTCGCAGATGGCACGTAATAAGCATTAGCGTGAAAACACTGTAAGGTCGTGAATATGTTGGGTAAGCCATAAGACTCGTTTGTATTGCGGCTCAGAAAGAATCCGATATGAGTGGCTGGTTTGCTACTAATTTGTATGTTATGAACCGTTTCCTATTGTGAAAGGGTGATGAAATTTATTCGTCAGTTTTTAAAAAACAATAAAAACTGTTTTACTGCCTTTTTAATTCCAATTAACGCAAACTAAGTAAATAGAATTCTTATAATTTTTTTTAAAGTTCGGTGAGAATGGAACATCGAGCCAGAGGTCACACTCCAATAGAAAATAAAGTTAAATTAACGTATTGTATTGTAGAATTCATAACTATTAAACTACAATTCATGTTGTTTCTAATAATATTTTAACATTAGTTAATTATAAATATTTGACGCACGATATCGTAAGTTCGTCAGTTCAGTTGATGTAATAAGTTTTTAATAGATTCAAAATTAGGGTCCAAAGAATTGATCATTTTCCTAGAGAAGGTGTCCATATTTGTACTAAGTTTATATTTTCGTTAAAAAATATATCAGTAATATGACTTAGAAATGTGCTTTGACTGAAAAATGTTTTCACTCATGTGCGAAGTTAATATAACATAGTTTTAAATATTCATGCTTTAGTTTACTATTAAATTGATTCGTGCTATATAGTTTTATTGCATTTTTGAATTCCACATAGTTGTTAATATATTATATTTTTGTTAATATGTTCCTATTCAAGCAGTAAATAGTTTCTAATTTTTAGAAATTGTTTAGATTTGCATAACTATTTTTAGGATAACATATAAAATTTTTTTTTTGTTTGCCATATTAGACTCGTCATTTTGAATTATAGAAGTTGAACCATAGGTTTGTTCTCGGTGACCTAAAGTATCCTCAGATACCATGTTTTGCAAACATCCAAAGGTTTGTGAATAATTCGTTATCGGACATTTTCAATTTTAGAGGTTTACTCCAAATTCGTTATCTGTAATCCCGAAAACACACAAAGATCAAGTTTCCGGAAATTCGCAAAATATTTCGTTGCTTTCGAAATTGGTTTGATTCGGAATTGGCTTCGAGTTTGGTTTTGGTTTAATTTTTCGTGCGTGGTACTTTCTTTGTGGGACTTTCTTAGTAGTCGATACAAATTTATATTATTTTTACATATACAGTGCTTCTAATAGTATTTTTGTATGAGTATTTTCTTACGGACTTCTCCTGTGGAACTCTTTTTTTTATGGGAAATTTTCTTGCGAGATTCTCTTCCTAATGTTTTCGTTATGATATTTTGGTCTATGGAAATTATGTATTCTATAATCAGTAAATTTTATCATATTAATTTTACAGTATACAGTTATATTAAGTTTATTATTGGAAACCATTTTTAGCTACATTTGGGCAGAATACCACAAGTTATTAAAATTGTAGTTTAAAGAACTACAATTTTGGGAAACCAGTTTTAGGAAGACATAGTTGGTTTGGCTGTTGTGAAGAGGAGGATTATTCTTGTTTATTTTAAAGTCTCAGGTATATCTATTTATAACATAGTCACTTATAACTAAAACATCTAGCCGCAATGCAGTCGAACTTAGATCACTATTATTACACAGTGATGTTTCACAGAAAATACACCATAATAAAACAATGAATATTAATGAATACTGAGATAAACATAAAAACGGAAAAATAAAGACACAAAAAAAATATTTTGCAAACTGCAGGATTTTCGTAAAGATATTTTGCAGTTATTTTAATGACAATACTGGCTTCACGTATATTAGGGTTGTTTATTTTTTGTTTAACAACATCTAATATCATTAAATAATTAATATCATAATCAGTTGTTTGAACGATAAGTCATGTTTCCCGTTTCTTTATGCAGCAATTAAGAAGAATAGTTACTATTAATATAACGAACATTATTTCGTTTGCTCTGTAGTTGAAGTAAATTCTGCACGGTATGTACGATATTGCTTTCGTGAGAATAAAGCCTAAAGCTAACACTATTTAGTTTCTCAAAATACTTACAAAACCGTATGAGTATGAAACAAATATTTACTCAGTGTTTAATACGTTTTAAGAATGATCACATTCTATGTACTTTCCTTCTTAATTCAAACACTGCTGCATACGAATTTTCTATTGGGGAAAACAATGTTTGAAGTCTTCAGGTGAAAGACTTTTCAGAAGATTTGTGATGAAAATTGTGTTCCCTTGGGTTCAGTATTCATTTTTGGGAAAAGGTAAAAATCACATGGGGTTAGATAGGGCGAGTACGATGGATGTTCGAGGACATAAATGTTTCTTTCTGCCAGAAATTGCTTAATTGGGAAAGCATCGTGAGCTGGGGCGTTGTCTTGGTGAAGCACCTACCCCTCTTTCTGCCACAAACCAGGCCCTGTCTGTCTACTCACTCGTTCTCGAAGAGTTTTTAGAACTTCCAAATTATAAATTTAGTTCACTGTTTGTCTTTGAGGGACCCACTGAACATGAAGGACACCACGAATGTCAAGAAACACAATCAACATTGCCCTGAATTTTGACTTGCTTGCTCTTGCTTTTTTCATTATTGGCGAGGATGGAGTTTTCCAATGCATCGATTGCCGTTTTGTTTCTGGATCATTCTGGAAAATCCATGTCTTACCATATGTAATAACATCATTTCAAAAATTAGGCTGTTGAGAAATTGTTCCCAAAATCTCAGCACAACTCTGTTTGCGAGCACTTTTTTGCTTAAGAGAAAGAATCATTTTGACACAGACGTTTTTCATGTTGAATTCATTGTGCAAAATTCATCTGGAAATCTCTTTGTCAATTCTAGTTAACTTAAAAATTGCCCGTATATTCAAATGATGATCATCTCTAACAATTTAACTCACCTTTTGAAGTTCTCATCAGTTGTTGCACTGCAAGGACATCCAGTGTATTTGTTGTCTTCAACATTTTCACGATATTTTCTGAAACGTTTGTGTCACTCATACACTTGAGTTCACGACATGCAGTCATCTTCGTACACTTGTTTCAACATTTCAAAACTTTCTGTCGCTGATTTGTTCAATTACGCAAGGACTTTGATGTTAATCTACTGTTTAGATTTCAAGCTTGATATGATTATGGCAACAAACACAAAGAATGCCGAGTAAAATCTATTTCATCATTCGCTACAATTTTACTAGACAACAGAGGTTAAGTAGATGTATTCAGAGGGGGGATATAGTTCACAGAAGCGAACTAACTATCTTCCAGATGGTTTTTTTTTTGAAATTTCTGAGGCCAGTCTGGTTTACTTTTAGCCACACCTCGTATTCCATTGTAAATTTCTATACTAAAAGAGCAGATAACAACGAGTGTAAATCAAACTTGTCAGCTATGCTCACACAATAAAAGTTGATTCTATCCTCCCAAGTGTCTTGAATAATTCCCATCTCTCCCAATTCCGCCTACTGTGAAAATAAAATAAATAGAATTTCCTATAAGACAAAAGTCCGCCTTCATCTTCTAGACGTGAGGAAACAGGCGTTTACACCAAAGCGGCGTATATATGGCTCTAAGCTAATATTCTTCTTTTGTAGCGGCGACCCCTGAAAAATAATTATCCTTCTCCTTTTCATCACTTTCGTTGATGCAATTACATCGGCCGAGAGGTCTGGTTCACGCGAGGACGTCGAGGTGAAGTATTTTTGGACGAGGATCTGTACGGACGAACGATACAAGTGAAAAGTTCGTAATGCCCTACGTGTGTTAGGTAAATACGTTTTAAGCACTGTCGAATAAACTCATTTTACTAATTAGGGAAGCGCCCTAGGGCATGCTTAATTAATAGAATTTGCTTATAGTTTATTCGCGTTAACAGCTCCCGTTTTCACAGAGAAACAACGCCGGAGTGTGCTAAGATAATTTGAGTACTTGTCTAATGATTCTTAGTTAAATAACATTTAATTATGAAAGTACATTTTGAAAATGATATCTCTATTTATTAAATGGCTGTTTTTGTGTGAGTGACGAAATTTTCAGGTCGATGTACGAAATGCTTTTCGTTCAAATTTTGGTATTTTGACAAAATCAATATAATAAATTGACACTTGTGAACAACCTGCTAACTTTTGTTTTATGAACCGAATCCTCTAGAGGCATACTCCGGAGGTGCCTTCGATATGGGCGAGGGGGCGGCGTAATATTATTACCTATTATAAGTACTCGTTTTCATAATATTAAACCAGTGTCGTAGCTATCAATAGAACCGATGAAATAAAATGGTTTGCACCAATTCTATAAATGTTATTAATATACTATTAGTTAGTTTCTCGACTCCTATGACAAAAGACGTTAATTAAGTGAAATTTGAATTAAGGCGATACGTTATAAATTATTTTGCGAGATAGTACATTTTCTCCAGTCTCGGAAACTGGACTGCTTCATACTCTTCTATAGAGGTGCTTATAACAATGTCATTTATACTGTGGTAGGGGGTGGCAGACTGGAGTATTAGGGGTATTATTGTACGCTTGGTTCGAATCCTAACAAGAAGAGTTTGGTGCTTGAGAATGAGTGTGATTGCATTCACTTCTGTGTGTAATTTATTTCCACAGCCTGACATGTTAGAGGAAGAACATCCACGAGTTGATTTATACAATTTGTCAATAATAAGAACAAGTGTAAGATTTGGATGCTTCGAAGAAAGAGTGAGGAAGCATTAGGAGGAGAAACATGCACTTTACGCGCAGCCAGATCTAACTCTGTGCACATTCACATTGCATATACATACGTCACTATGCAACGGTCTCAATACGATGAGTAATGACCTATTTATTGCGCGTTTCATGGGCGGTTCGATATAGCAGTTTTGGGACTTATTCCTATTCTTTATGAGCTGTATGTATTTTAACTTTAAAGTGCTTAAAAGAATTTTTGAGAAATGAGCGAACATCTCACTCTGAATTTGAGGGGCTAGTCGTTATTTGAGGAACTTAAATACTTGAAAGCAATGCCACCGTGTAATATATGAAAGAAAGACATATTTTACACGTATGCATGACTGAAAACTTTTCCAATTCACAAAAATGTTATTTTTCAAAATATGTATTAAAAAATTTAGATTATAAATAATTAATTATAAATACGACTGCCTGGAATTGAGTATAACGTTCTATACAATTTGTGCATCTAAGATATTAGTGACATTAAGATTGTTCCAGTCTTGATTCAAAGAAGCTCCTCCGCTTCCATCCGGGTTGATTTGGGCTCAGCTCAGCTCAGTAATGGATTAAATACATATTGACAATTGTATATTGACAATTTTCATTTAAATTGACAATTTTCAGCATACATAAAAGTTAAACAACTATAAGGTCGTTACTCTTAATGAGAAATTAAGAAACGCCTTTGTTATCCACAATCAAGAACTTCTAGTATTGCTCAAATACTCGTATGTACTCGCATATACGTTGTTCAAAAATCGTTGATATCACTTCGGATTATCTCCGTAAAAAATTTACACGTCATGTCAGTGTAATTGATTTTTGAGTTGAAACCTCTGGATTCAGGCGAAATTTGAAGACATCGTTTAATTTTTCGACCTATCTAACGTCTATATGATTTTTTTTAAATATTTTCTCGAGAAAACGTTTTATTGCGGAAAACCGATAGACAGCAAGGGAATTTTATCAAAATACGGGAGTATCAAAATTTAAGTAAGCTACATTGAATATAATGCAATTTGATATCCTGTATACGATACTAATCTCCAGTTTAATGAAATTAAGCCTGTCGGATTTCTTGTAAATTTGAAAAAGTTATTTTAAGACACAGATTCGAAGTAAGTACTTCGAAATTTATACCTAAAGAACCTCTGGATTTAGGAAAAGTCCAAAGACTTACCGATCCTTCATATGCCCATATAAATTTTTACAGATTTTTATTAAGAAAATGTTTTTGCTGAAGAAAATTGATGGACAAGGGAATTTTATAGAAAATGCGAAAGTGTCAAAATCGAGAGGAACATCAATGGATATAACGTAATTCGACGTTCTAAACACGACACCAATCTCCGTTTTAATGAAGGTCTGTCAGTTTGCTCGTAGGTTCAGAAAATTTTTTTCAAAACAGAGATCCTTCGAAATTTATACCTACTATATGATTAGAAAGCTCGATAGTACAAAGTATTATTTGAAATATTATAGAAATTTGGTTGCATTCTTCAGAAATATATATATTTTTCCACTCTTGCACTTACACCTACATACACCAATATTTGAATAGTAGAATAATTTTTTGTTACTTTTTATTTATGTATACTCCTTAGAGCATTCACGGATATTAAAATCTGATCATAAAGATCAATAATTACATTTTATTTAACATATAATACTACTTAGAAAACTTATAGCTAAGGTCATACTCAATAATATCCTTAGATTTCTAATAAACTAGGTGCACTAAAAAACTAACGTATACACTAAGGCGCACAATGTTCTGCTTTATAACATCACTAAACTAACTCAAAAAGCTTGATTCTCTTGAGTTCTCTTGTCAATCCTGCATTGTCAAGGAGCTGGATCGCCTTGACGTTTACATATCGGGGGTTTCATTGTTCATGACTCTTAGCAATCTTCCAGCGTAGCCTAGCATCAAGAGTAATACCAAGATATTTACCTGTATTTGAAAATGGAATTCGTTTATCATTTATGCTTACGAGTATATGTTGATTAGCTCTGACTGTGAAGTTAACTAATACAGATTTATTTAATTTTATTCTTCATTTTATGTCCAATTGTTAATTGTGTTGAGTGATATTTGCAATTCTTCGGCTACTTCTTCGTGGTCTTTCCTAGTCTAGGAATATTACTAGTATCATTTTATAGTCTAGGAATATAACTTGTGTATAAAATGTATGGGATAGGTCATAGTATGTTTGTTTGCCTTACTCCTACATTAATTGTCTTAAGCTCAAAATGGGATCCTTCTTGCTAAATTCTAAAATGCCTTTCTGAAATGTAGGATTCAAAATGCCAGAAGACTATTTAGGTAGATACGTCGTCATTTTATATTTTAGACCTTTATGCCAGACTTTATCCAAAACCTGTGCCATATCAAGGAAGATTGTAGAATGGACTTTCTTTTCTTCTATTGATATTTCTATTATATTTGTAATTCCACGAATCTGATTAATAGTGATTCACACTGATTGATATGATATGATCGTTTATGATTTAGTCATTTTAATAAAAGTTTTTCAAATAGTTTTGATAAAACAGGCATGATAGAAATTGACCTATAGGAGTAGACTTGATGTGGCGGTTTATTAAAAAAGGGGATCAATATGACCTCTACTACCCTCCATATCAATGGTATATGCCTTAGTCTAAAAGCTGCATTTACAAGATATATTAGTTTAATGATTGCTTTTCTGGGGAGCTGTTTTAGGATTCATCCACTAATGATATCAAATCCAGGAGCTTTTTTGTATTTATGTTTTCATTAATCTCTTTAATTACTTATTTGGAGGTAGTTAGACTGATCTCTACATCACCCTGGTTAATTTCTCGATCCAAGTTATCACAAAATTCATTTTGTTGAATAAATAGTAGAATAAATAAATTACCTTTTCTGAACGCATTTTATTTCTTTGATTATACAACATGGACAGAAAAAGGTGTAAAATTTAAAGACAGTATATACTTTCTACTTCTGCATGCTTTTCTAAGTATTTAATCAGAGAAACTAGCTAAACGCTGTCACCTTGTTTATGACACCTTGTATACAATCACGTCTCAAATTATAGCTTGTTTAATTTCCTTGTCGTTTTTATAGAAATACAATCACGTCGACGTCGTACGGACAGTTATTAAATACCTTTGGGTATCCAATCCCTCGGATCCGATGACCATGTCTGCTCTTTCAGCAATTGACCTAATTGCCGACGCTGTCGACAGCGACGCTTCAACCGTCCGACGCTATCCTGGGGATTGGTTATATCGCGCGTATCCCCTTCACAGCGAGGTCGGCAGCTTTTCGCCCGTAATTTCGTGATTGTGCCTAAACGCAAACACGATGCGATAAAAACAGAATGACACGGAACTCTTTGCGCGGCGATTAGCAGGAAATTTCCTGTCATCTCCGGCGGCTCTCTTAATTGCCGTACGTGGGATCGGTCCTCGCCGCAGATCAAGGAAATTGTTTTCCACATGAAATGGCGGTTACATGGGGTTTACGATTTTGTATGCGTATGCACATTAGCTTTTGTCGACATATTTTGTGGTGTTAATGTTGAAAAAATAAATAGATGGAAGTAATCTTATCTTTGTGGTAGAAATTGATTTTTATAAACCATTTATCCATTATATATACATATCCATTTATATATAGGATATCTGTGGATGGCATGATGGATATTCGTAATTTCTAAAATAAAACAAGTGAATAGTGAAACCACTGAAAAATTATTAAAGGCAAAAGACAATTTGAATACAGATTGATTACAATTGCTACATATAAAATGACAAAATTTTTGTCAAATTTATAAAGCTGAAGTAAAATTGTAATGATAATAATCAAGCAGTACATACAGTATGGACAAATTATTTGTATAGATGTATATCTTCTTATAGTTAATCTCGATAACTGTAAGATATACCAAATAGTGGATGGACAATTTTGGATATCGTTTTGATACCAAAGCCACAAGACGATGAGCATAGGGAATTGGCCCCACAGGGATATCTGGATTAACATAAAAAAATTATTTCACATTATTGTTTTCAATATTTAATGTTATTTGCATAAATTATATTTAGATGTTAATAATATTACTTAGCATATCCTTTTACATTTCATAACTTCAGTATAGATATTGTTTGTCAATATATTAGTTCAATCAAAATCAATTTTCATTTTTTATATAATAAAACTATAACTTAGATAATATAAGAATTCCATCTCTACTGTCAGTTCATTTGGCAACCATAAGATTGCATTGTTATTTAATTTTGGTGACACTGTTGTGTCTACGATGAACAACTACCAGACCTGCGGCTGTACGTTGTTTACTAGTTGGTAGCAAGTAGCTAGATAACTAACCTATAATAGATAAATTATTGATTGTTGATTTTAATTATTTAATTGAATATTTTAATATAACTTGGTAAAAAATTTTTTATATTATTATTTTCAGTATTTAATGCTTTTTATAAATTAATCAAATAATCTTCATTTCTGTTAATCAAATAAATGCTTTTTATATCAAGAAAACGGTTTTTATTTTTGTTTAATATGGCGTACCTTTTTGATCAATTTAAGGATTTTAGAGGTTATTCTACATCGAAAGATACATAACAAAATTAGTTTCAAAATTGAAACTAATTTGAAACCAATTAAAACATCATAAATAAAAAAAAAAATCGGAAAGAGCCGCCTATTTCTAATAATTATAATGAAGGTTATGAGCTGTTATTTATTCCGATAATAGCCTCTATATGCCTCTATAATGTATCCAAATTTATTTTAAATCAGTTTTAAATCAAAGCCGTGTCTGAGAAAAAAAAGGAAAAATCAGAAAAATCTATTTTTTGATTTTTCGTTTTTCTCGACTTATTCAAAGACCAAAATAGATAAAGGTTTAATTTGTAGGGTCAACGTATCTCATTAGGATACTCTCAAAAGATGATCCAGATATCCTTCTGGGGCCGATTCACTATGTTTATCGTCCTATGCCCTTTATTAGTGAAAATCAATTTCAGGACAGTCCATCGTCTTTTACGTTGATAGTTTACACACGACTTGAACTTTCTACCGTTTAGATATCAAAATATTGATGTTTTGAGAAGCTGGTAACAAATAATTTATATATATTTTCAGATTTGTTTTTGCCATATAATCAAGTGATATTTTAAAAAAGTTTAAAAAATTTAGGTTATATTTTATAAATATAAACCATATTTAGCTGTTTCTCTTACAAAGAGATTAGAGACATATATTATTTAGAAAAATGCAGAGCATCTATCATTGAAGTATTACGTTTTTATTTTCATATTCATATTTACTTCAATATTTAACGTGACATATCTAGTTCTATGGTCTTCTACAAGTTTATATCATAACCTTACAATAATGAGGATGCTTGTATAAATATAATCGATATCGTAACACAAAATTCTACAGTTTCGCTATCAGGCGGAGCTCAATGAGCCTGAAACCGTCGATCATTTATGTTGAAGAGATTTAAGTTTATCATCACGTTTGAGACTTTATACCGAGACATAAAAATTCCTTGGTGCAAGATGGTCAAAAACTAAGAAAAATTTGTCTTAGCTTAAGACGAATCATCACCTTTTTAAGTCAATTATATCAAAGTCACATGCCATTCTGAAATTATCAGTAAAGTCCAAATATAAAAGTTTCTTAATAAACTATAGTATAATAATAAGTTAAAAAAAAAAGAATAATCTACTTAAAAAGAAAAAGTAACTTCACTAAAAAGCATGAAATAAATGTTTTTTACAAGAACTTAATATTTATTTGTTGTTCCGTTTAATGTAATTAAGAAATTGTTGTTTATTATGTAATTATTATTATTATATAATTATTGTTTTATATAATTTTGAAGTCGGTGGCAAGTAAATCATAAAAAATATATACTTTGCTACTATAACACGGGCCTACATTTAAAATTTCCGAGGGCTAGAATTCGCATTACTAATATTGTACAGCACCGACTTCCAAATTATGTAAAACAATTAATAATAATTACATAACAAACAATAAGTTCTGAATTACATTAAATGGAACAACAGATAAGTATTAAATTGTTGCAGAACACATTTATTTCTTGGTTTTTAGTTAAGTTACTTTTTTTATGCAATCGTTTCTTTTTAAACTTTTTTACAATTTTAAGTGATGGGTAGACCTACAAAGGATACTCTGCGAATGAGAAAACAACGACTACTAAGAAGCTCCGTTGTGTGTCTTCGAAGTCCAAGGTCCAATGCCAATGAAATTAAGATGAGACCACTCTGAAGTTATGCTGAACCCAACGCAAAATTAAGAATAATTAAAATCGGTATATAGATAGACGAATTGAGAATCTCCTTCTTTTTTGAAGTCAGTTAATAAAAAGGAGATATAAATAGGGACAATTAATTTCATACAATATACACATATGTTTGTTTCACACTGATTGCATAAAATACAGGTATGGAAGAATATTTGTTGTTGCCACTACAATGAAATAGAACTGCTTTTGAAATTGAATCAAGAATCTCAGAATAAATTCAAATATGGTTTTTGTGTTTCTCTTGAAGACGCCTACGACATAAGCCAGAAGAATTTACTCCACTGGATAACGGCCGTGCATGAAACCTTGAATTAACTCACCCATGTATAGGGAAAAAAATTATGATAGGGTAATATTCATGTGCGTAAATACCTTATTTTTATGTAAAAAGTTATGACTTATTTGCGTTAATGTTATTAAAACGTTGGAACGTAGTTTTATCGCAAGCCATTTTAGTAACACCACTACTTTGGTTTCATCCTGTATATCGTGAACACAGTTACCTTTTATATGTAAGTAAACTGTCATATTGGGAGACATAATGGCCTTCTTCATTCTAATTACGCACGTACTTACATTTTCAGCACTGAAGTACTTTCAAATAAAGTTGTAGCACGTCAACTATATATCACTTCTTCGGCGAAATGAATACAAATGATTCCTATTCTGAATTCTACTTTACGCGACGCGTCCGCATTTTGGCTGAAAGCTGAAAAGTTTCCAGCATGTAAACACTTCAACTTTACTTAAATTTTAAATTTCAATACAGGTGTGTGAATATAGATGGCAGAATAAAGACACGTTGTCTTAAAATGGGCTGTAAAAGATGTGTCTTGTAACGAAATTGCTCAGAAATTCGCTAGAGAGACGTTAGTGTTTTATTTCTATAATATGCTGATTAGTGATTAGTATAAATATTTCAGGTTTATTTTATTTACACTGCGTCAGATATTTTATAAATAATAAGAAGCATAGTAAAAATATTTGTGATTTTATGGATACAATATTGTGAAATGGAATATGAATTGCATACAATTAATTAAAAAAAATGTAAGGGTTAATTAGTTTACAAATAGAAACAAGAAATGAGTTATATCTAGTGGCGGTTTTATTGTAGGTGTGTTTGTGCAGTGAGCTCCCTTAAAAATTCCTAAAAATATTTATTAGGTGTTTACTGAACATTCCATTATCATTATACATAGAATGTTCCGATATCTAAAAGTCTCGGTTTCAGCTTGTTAGATATCGCGAGAGTCACCAGTCCTAGAATATATCAGATTTATCTACGTAACATTACATCTGCAACTCTAAATACATAGCTCGTTCAGTTTTCATCTAGCACACATCAGAGGACCTTTTAACCGTGTGTTAGAAAGAGAGGACTCGAGCGCATGAAACAGGAGATTTCTATACGCATGTATATGACATTTGAGTGCATTGCACGGCCACGCAAAGTAAAGTTTATTCTGTAAGCTTTGACGCAAGTGTATTACATCTGACGGACTATTTTAGTGATACTGTTTTATTTTAAAATTAATTTGTACCATACCTATGACAAGTGGTGAGAGTGAACGCTATTATTCGACGCTTAAAATAATTAAAAACTTTTTGAGAAATACAATGGCGCAAGACAGACTAAGATTCACTTTGCGTGATAAGTATGGAGAAAATCCTAATTGCAGCAATTCCAGATTATTAAAATCTGGATATTAATGATCTTGTAATTGACGTTTTTGCGAATTCCAAGAACAGATAAATAGATTTTCTATATAAATAAGCTCAGGCTTGGACATAGGTAAGATTATTTTAATTTTTCGTTTGTTACTATTTTATCGATTGCACCCCCAGACAAAAATTACACCGACCGCTACTGGTTATGCCATGATAATAATAATAGTAAGCCCCCTTCTAGAGTTCAATTACTGGATGTCAAATCCTTGTAGAAGTATAGTATGGTCATATCTTCTTACTGGGTAATAATTGGCTATGTGAAACGATAAATACTTTAAAAAACGCTGTTGAATATTTGCAAGTTGATTCATATGACATATACCTGTAATACGAAATAAGGCTGCAGTATTATTAAATGATATATTTTCTAACAACGATTGCAAGGATTTTATATACATTAAGAGCCAGAATTATATACATTAAGAGAGAAAGTTAATAACTCCAGAGAATAATTGTTTATAATCAAAGTACGCGCCAAGAGCCTTAATATTTTCAGGACGTATTAAAGCTGTACTATCAAGAGAATAGTTATATATTAGTGGCTGTTTGTTTAACGTATACACCAGGACATAATAAGGTATAAATATGAATTTTTGCAACCTCGAAAAAAGGTGACGTGATATGAGCATTATATGCAAATCATTAATAAACAATATAAATAATAATGGTTTTTGAGTCTTAAATTACTCCAGCGTACGATGAGAAACAAAGAGTGTACGTCTCGATGAATACGATTTGACTAAGTGAAGGAGATTATTACTGAATCCATAGAATTATAATTCTGAAATCAGTATATTATGACTCGCCTTGTCAAAGGCGTTCACAAATCAGTATACACCACATCGATTTGACCTTTATTGCCTATATGATTTGCGATTACCTGGGTAAATTTTTCAAAATTTATAACTGTAGAGAGTTTTGCTACAAACCCATGACAGGGAAAAATCCGGTTACATACCAAGATAGAAATGACTGTATTTCGAAAATGCTTGCAAGATTGTCTGTGGGGGGAAAGGTTACACATAGAGACGAAGGCATACTATACTATGTATTTATAGAACCTTCAAAATAATTTCCCCTCTACAGCTAGAGGTTAGTTTGAATCTCTTCATGATGCCAACTTGATTGGTCAATTGAGCGTTCAGTCATATAATTTTTAGATATATTATGAAAAACTAGTTTCCTGTTTTTTACTGCATCGATTATTTCAACCCTACGCCAGCTGTATATCGTAGAATATGTAGTGTGAATTTTATTAATTGCTAAGAATTAAATGATACTCTCTTAAATTAGTAATATTCTAAACGTACTTTTAGATAAGTCTTATTTGTTTCTTTTTACGTATATATTTCAAATTTGCTCGAGATTTAATAATAAAAATATTGATGTTACAATTTAGTCAAGTAAATTTGCCCTCCATTTTCTTTACTACTTTAATAGAGTTATATTTACTTCATATCTGTCTATTTTTTCTTAAGTAGTAGGATAGTATTATCCGTACCGAATGGAAAACTTCGAGTATTTGTATAATGAATAACATTAAATAACTGAATAAGGATCCTTTACTGGCTTACCTGCACGATGCGCTATACATCTTAGATTTATTTTATAACATCATATAAACAGATATCGAATTCGGAGAGGACTTTGGAAATATACAAAATAAGCTTATTAAAATATTTCATGTCAGGAGCGATCCTATCTTTCTCGATTTCTCGATTCATCACAGGAATGTATATCCTGCCGACTTTATCGATATTAAAATTCTATGATTAAATACTATGTTAAATTATATACTATATACTTAAATAAATTAAATACTATATAATCTTTAGTTATTCGTCTTTTCTATTACGGGGCCTGAAAAGTTATAGATATATGTTCAAACAAAGCGGATACTTTTCTTGAAAAGCTTTTTAGTTTTGAGTTTAATCATATAATGTCAACTAAGTTATTTACACAGAAAATAAATAGCAGCGGTTGTGTACAGACTAGAGGGAATTTATTTATGGATCACTTTAAGCATAAAATTCGTAATGATAACTTATACATTATGTAAAACATTAATTACAATAATACAAGTTTATTTAAATAAATTATATAATAAATGTCCCTTAAGTATATAAATTATAAAATAAACTATTAAGGCACTAAAGCGTATTTACTGTCTATGTGTGCAGGAAGATATTTATTACTTTTCCGCACTCAACTATATCAGAGCGGAAAAGTATTGTAATCGTGTAAAAAAAATTGAAAAAAAAATTTCTAGCATTTATATTTCGTTGTTCGGCCTAGAAACAAAAAAAAAAACGGGTTTTAAAAAATTTTGTCTGTGTGTGTCGTTGTCGGCATTTCAAAAATGTCTTGATAGCACGATAACTCAACTAAATCGTGGCGGATCGATCGAGATTTGACTGATTCTGATCGGAGACGTCTTCCAGACGACACCTATTGATTTTGAGGTGGATAGAACACTCTACCATGTACATGGATCACGAGAAAGCACAATGGTGGAATATTTGAGAAATTGTTCTTGTTAGCACGATCATTTAATTAAATCGTGTCGGATCGATCGGGCTTCGACTGATCCTGATTAGGGACGTCTACCAAACGACATCTATTGATTTTGAGGTGGATAGGACACACCCCACTCTGTCCATGGGCCATGAGAAATCACGATGGTGGACTATTTGAAAAAAGTAAAATTGTCGCATAAAACACATATTCTGCATTTATGTGTTGGTTTATTTTTTCTCAGCCACTCAATTTAGAGATAGATATGTTCTACGTACAAGAAAGTCCATTTTAAGGTTTTAAAACTGTTTACTTTAGATCTAACATCGAAAAGCTGGGATTACTGAACTACATCTTCAGAGCAATACGCAAGGATCATATACATCATATAGGCCCATCAGTCTATTGCCCATCAAAAGTACTTGTGAAGTTATTCTTAGTAAGGCTGAATAGACTGACCATTTCTAGAGGAACTCAAAATTATTACAGAGCATAAGTTGGGCTCTCATAAAGTTCATGCAACTACAGAGCTAGTACAGCTAGTCATTGAAATAAGTAATAAGTTATTCGAAGACAAAAAGTTCTGGTTTGCCGCTTTCTTAGATTTGTCACAAGCCATCGACATGGTATGAAACCCAGGCTTATTATTTAAATAAAAATCAAACCTACCTTCACCTATGTACCTACTACTATTGAAGTCACAGTTAACATAAGTATTTCACCGTTAGACATAACGAATAAATAACCTATATACATCCCATACAGTTAGGAGTACCTCAGGGTAGGGTACCAAGGCCTGTTCTCTATCTAATGTCCATTGATGATCCGCTGACAGCTTCAGGAATACTCACAGCTATCTTTTAAGATGATACATCAATTACAGCAGCAAGTAAAGTATACAGGTACGCATCCAATAGACTTCAAAATGCAAAATGTTAATAATATTCAGATTTTTTTGAATAAAAATGAACGCATCTAAATCACGGCCCATAATGTTTACCCTTAAAAGAGAATTCTGCAGGAGTGTTAGTCTTAATGGACATCAGCTTCAAACATAATCCCTCAGATATCTTGGTTTACATTTCGACAAAAGATTAAACTGGACATCTTTATGGAAATAAAGCAACTAGACTTAAAACTGTCAAAACTGTACTGGTTAATCGGAAGGAAATCTAAGTTACCCTTAGTTAATAAACTAACTATTTATAAAGTGATCTTCGAACCCATGTGGACATCCGACTTAGAAGTGAAACCTGTGATAAAAGAAGCTAAGAGCGCGAAATACCTATCGCGGTTTGAAGTACTATTCATTTCATCGCAATTAATCAAATAATAAACTCTGTTATCTTGCCGATAAACGAAACAGTCTAC
This sequence comes from Rosalia funebris, assembly GCA_037954035.1. Lineage (NCBI taxonomy): Eukaryota > Metazoa > Arthropoda > Insecta > Coleoptera > Cerambycidae > Rosalia > Rosalia funebris. The sequence goes on along the minus strand of JAZFAV010000006.1, from coordinate 9,356,225 downwards.
CTGAGCCTAGTCATAAAAATAATCTGCTATTAACTTCCTGAAGTACAGCCAAAAGACGTTCAGATTGAAGCGCTCCAACCCCATACAGATAGATCATAATACTAATTTTGTAAGATAGTACCCTGGATTTAAGGAACCCGTAGTTCATAGAAATGTTAGTGTAATGGCCTCTAATGTAAGTGTGCTAACCAATGCTGCTAGACGACTTTCTCTCTACCGCTAAACATTAAAATATTTGCCTATTTTATTCATGCAGACTACAAGTAGAATGGGAGCTAAAAAAATAAATAGCAAGGAAGTTCTTGAACCAATATTGATGGATTAAATAGAGCGAACTGGCATAGAGTGAATTCTCTCCCCTAAAGTAATAACTTAACTTTCGAAATATACTTAGAAGTGGGTGAATATTTCCAGAAATCTAATATCTGTTAATGAAGAGCATACATTAACATGGTATTTATCAAGTTACAACATTATGATTTGCTATTTCCTGGAATATAGCTCTGTCAATTTCAAAAATCCAAAACTAACTTTTACTGTAACTAATACAATGTATTTAATAAATATATAACTTTTAAAATGTGCGGTAGAATGTTATGTAGTTTAGATAAAATATAGAATAACTAGCATACCACTGTTACAAGTTGATTACATTTTATAATCATAATTTCATCATTATTTCTTGTATCATAAATATGATTTATTTATTTTAGTGTTATTTTGCTCTTATGTATGTTAGTTAGAATGCATAAATATGGTACAACTTTAGGGAATCTAAACTATTTATTATAGCCCTAATAAACCCATTACTATAAAATAATAGAAACCTTAACGATGTCTACTATTTACTTATTAATCTAATAGATTCATTATGGAATGGAGCAAATATTTTTCAACTTCTGGAGAAACAGGGAAGTAGTTGGTCGGTAGAAACACGCTGTACAAAAACATTAATGGGTTAGTTTTCGCATGCTTTGGTTAATTAAAAGTTATTAGATATTAATTAAAAGTTACCATTAGATATATTAATAAAATTAATAATTACCTCTAATTTAGAGACATTACTATTTAGTATATATTATAAAATACAAATACGTAAAATTACATATATTGAAAAATTATTTTATTGGCGATTACAATATAAAATTATTAAATATTTTGTGAATGCCTGTAGGTCCCGTATAAAATATTTTCTTTAAAAATGTGAGCATCTACATATATTCGCTTATATTACATTTCATGTTGGAATTTTTATTGCAATACCCATAACATTCACTTTTTCAGACAACTCTTTAACCTCTATAATTTTATTGGTATTTAAGGTTTGTGTGGGAGTACAATGGCAATAAGAATACTTAAAGGTACAAATTGAAATGACATTGGCGACTCCGCCATTTATTTAAATAATGGTAATCTGTCTCTATGAGTAATAATTTATTATTTACCTTAAAAACAGATTATACATCGTTAATATAATTATTCCAATTCAGGAATCCTGAAAGACAAATAGCTCGACAGTTATAATGCTTATAGGAATATGGAGATATATACACAGGCAGGAAGAGACTTTTATATGGTAACGTAGATGTACATCTCAAGGGTAAGTTGAATATATTGTCTAGATATACTTCGTGATACAAGAACACATAATTCACTCAATACTAGTAGACTATCGCACTGTATCTTATTATGAATTAATTTGTAACCAAAATTGACATTATTGACACGTCTAATATACATATAATATAAAGATGGTACGTGAAATGCATCAAGTAATAATTGATGAGCCAAACCTTATACAGAATAAAACCCTTATATTTACATTTTATTATGTAAAAATAAAAAAAATCTTTGTACAATTTCTGTTCAGCCTTTGATTGTTATAATACGGTTATGGATATCGATCTATTTGTTTGAGAATAGCTTTTCAATTTTTACGTTCAATATTTGGAATATAGTAATATTTCTAATTTACCTCGTATACATTAATTAATTAGCAATTAATAATTAATATAAATATGCACTAGGAGGTACCAAAAAACACTAATCCAGTAAATAATTTAAAATAATTTTTTCCAAATAAAAATAAACGTCACATTATTGGTCACGATATTTAGTATAAGTTAATAATTTAACACTCAATTGTGTTTTTTGAATAATAATACTATAAAAAGCCAGAATAAGTAAGTATAGAGATCCCAAATACTTAAAGGTCTACACATTAAAACGACATTGCGACTCCGCCATTTAAAAAAAAATGTTATCAAGAAAATGCTTTCATGAGCAATCATTCACTTTAAATGCTGATATATTACTAAAATATTTATATAATAACAAAACCTAGATTTAAAAATTAAAATATAGACATTATAATAAGTGATAACATCGCTATATAATATCCTGTAACTCTTTTAAACTTTAATTATATAAGATCGAACAGGTTAATTTCATTCAAGTCGCCGCATACTGTATATAATGGTGATCGTTATACACAATATTGGAACTATAGGAAATACATCTAATATATAAAGATATAAAGTACTTGAAATGTATCAATTGATGAGAAGAAGCTTGCTTTGGATAAAATCCTTTTATTATTTACAAATTTCAAAAAGTTTCTTTGTACAAATTCCATTCGAAGTCTTTAATTATTGTAATATAAATACCAGATAACTGAAGCATATTTCTTTGATCGTATGAATGAATAATATAGTAATAAAATTGTTTCAGTATTCTCAAAATTTCGACAGATTCCAATTATATAGTCCAACTTTTCAGTCATGATGACATAACTTCATTTATATGTACATTAACTTAAAATTTAGTATCAAAAATTACATCTAAGTCTTCCATGACCTCATCAGAATCTATGCTATTTTATATTCAAATTCAAGGACATATCTCTTTAGAGAATAGCTCACGGTTTTACATTTAATATTAACAATATAGTAATACCTCTAAATTATTACGTATAAGTGAATTAATTATAAATTAATAATTAGTATAATTATGCACCAGGAGGTACGATGTCGGTAAACAGTTTAAAATTATTTTTTGAGGTATCCAGAGATTCCATGTGCATCAATATTTTGTTGATACGCGCCCGTTTACTTAAAATGTTTTTTCCATTTTGTCCATAACCATTACACGTCACAATTATATATAGCTGCGGTGATTAGTTGTTAGGACTTAAGATACAAGGGCAGTAAAAAGTACTTAAAAATCTGCACAATTAAATAGCATCGGCGACTCCGCCATTTATTTAAAAATGTTGGTCAGGAAATACTTTTATGAGTACTTTTTCACTTTACAAAAAGTAAGTACAAAAATGATGGAAAGTTACAATAGGTAATTCAATGTATGAATAATGAAATACAAATAGCTCGAGAGTTGTATTGCTTGAATTAGTATGAAAGTATATCATAGACAGGAAAGGAGTTTTACATGGTGTCATACATAGATGTAGCCTCAAGACCATGCGTAGAGAATGCAATCTCCGTTTGAAGAATGGCCATTCCGACAGTAACTCAATCCGATAATTTTATTATTGAAACCAATGAAACTTCAAAATGTAAATACAGACGTTGCGTTGAACATCGCAGGCCACTGTATCTGATCAACTGCACTATAAGAAATAAACTATAGAACAATTTAATAAAAAACAAACAAACAAAACTATTCTACAATAAAATATCCTATTCCTAACGAAATACTAAACGAAAAAAGAAATATAATTCAGCCTTCTCATCTATAGATTAAAATAAAAAATTTTGTATTAAAATTTATTTTAATACTTATTTTATATTATATTTCACTTATAATAATAAAAAAATCACCAAATATACTATTCAAGTTGAAAACATGAATATGTCTAGGTTCACTCCGCAGTACACGGAAATATAGTTTATACAATAGACTGGTGAAATCTTATTACGAATTAATTTGTAACAAAAATGGATGTATGTGAAAAATGTTTAAAGTGTAAAGATGATCCTTGAAATGTTTCAATTTGTGATTGGTGTGCAAAATCTTGTTCTGTAAAAAATTCGTACATTGTATTACACACAAATTTTAACAACTTTCTTTCTACAGTTTCTGTTTGGGATCTTTGATTGTTGAAGTATGGACACCAAACAACTGAAGTATGTATATACCACTTTTGATTGTATAGCTGATTGATATATTTATATAAAGTCTTTTAGTATTCTGGAAGTTCCGGCAGTTCTTAATTACAAGTTCCAATATCCTTAGTTATGGTGATACAATTTCATTTATATGTAGATTATATGAAGGTTTAGATAAAAAATTTAAAGCCTTTCACGACCTCGTAGCGAGTTAAAGGTATTTTATTAAATTAAATTTAATAAATTACAATAATATCTCAAAATTAAGTAGTATAACTTAATTAAGTCAACATTACTAATACTCTTAATTATGCAAAATATGTGCATTACGAGGTACTAAGGGGTACTAACTCAGTAAACTTTTTAAAATAATTCGTGGAGGTATCACTATGTATAATTCAGTGTGAATGTATATTTTGTTGTACGTCAGTTTATTTAAATATTTTTTATTTCTTCTTTATTTTCTGACCCATAACTATCATACATCATAAATGTACCGGGTTAGTCACCTAAAATTGACCCCCTCTTTATTTCTCTTAATTTCAATCGAATCAAAAAATTCAAAAAAGGATTTTACATAATTCTTTATAGATTTTCTGAATATTTAAACAAATTTTCAAAAACTCTGCAAATTGAAAGGGGGCGAACATTCTTTTATTTTTTTTAAATGGAACGCCCTGTATTTTTTTACTTAAAAAAGTTACCCACAGTTTACTGATCACAAAAATATATAATTGTTGTATCTTGGTAAGTATAGTTCTTGAGATATTCATAAAAATATATAGTCACATCACAGGAATAAGTTTAGTATAAGACCATAAATCAGGCGAGCTATGAACCGAAATGATTAAAGAAACAATAATGCTTCGTTTGACAGTTATGTTATGTTTGACTTATGTTTGATTGTTATATTATTAATACGCTTTAAGTTAAGTTTTAATACGATTGTTAATATATCTAATATATTGATAGTCGAAAGGAAATAAATATTAGAAATTTACTTAACCAGCAATAAAAATAAATATATAGCTAAAAGAGAATATGCAAGAAAATATCCTGAAAGACGCGTTCCCTCCAAGAACACTTCCAAGAAAGATACGGTCCTATACATTGGCCTGCTAATAGCCCAGACTTGAGTCCCTTGGACTTATTTTTGTGGGGAACACTAAAACAAAATATATATGAAAATTCGGTATATAATAACTCGGATGAGTTGAAGGACTGTATCAGTCAAGAAATAGAAAATTTGCGGCAAAATGTTCATTTATTTGAAAACGTTAGAAATGAATTTATTAAAAGATGCCAACTGTGCCTTGATAGAAACGGAGGATACGTAGAGAACACATAGATATGTTTAATTTTAATAAAGTTCATTGGTTTTATGTTATTTATTGTTGTGCATTGTTTTTTTATCATTATTTCGTTATTTATGTTTTGTGTTCATTAAACTTTGTTGTTGTCATTTTAATAAAGGTTTATTTGTTTATTATAATTATTATGTGTTGCCGCATCAAAGAATTTCCATACTTTTTTCTTAAAAAATAAGATGTGTCGTTATCTCTCCTGATTTATGGTCTTATGCCAAACTTATTCCTGTGATGTGACTATATATTTGCATGAATATCTTAAGAACTATATTTACCAAGATACAAGAATTATACATTTTTGTGATCAGAAAACTGTGGGTAACTTTTTTAAGTAAAAAATACAGTTTTCTATTAAAAAAAAAAAATTGTTCGTCCCCTTTCAATTTGCAGAGTTTTTGAAAATTTGTTTAAATATTCAAAAAATTTATAAAAAATCATGTAGAATCCTTGTTTGCATTTTTCGATTCGATTGAAATTAAGAGAAATAAAGGGGGGGGGGGGGTCAATTTTAGGTGACTAACCCTGTACATAGCTGCTATACATACTGGCTAGGAAGCAAGATCTATACAAATCTACGCATTAAAATAACACTGACGACTCCGCCATTTAGTAAAATATTTGCGGGGAATCCCTTTATAAGTAATAATTTACTTTAAAGGCAAAGATTGATGTCTCGCAACAATAGCTATTTCAATTCAGGAATCCTTAAAGGCAAATGCCAAGTTAGTTATAATGCTTGCAGGAGTATGAAACCTAGACATATATAGGATAGAATTTTTACATGGTAACGTACATGTAGTCCTAACTTCAAAACGTAAATAAACGTAGTATTTACCATTGAAGACTACTGTATTCGCGTATTGTTTCTCTTTGCATTGTTTAGATAATCAAATTATACTTCTTACTCAATCGATTACAGAAATGCAATTATAGGACAATTTGAAGAAAAACGATAAATAAAACTGTTTATAAAATAATATTCTCTTCTTTAATAATAACGAAATATCAAACTAAAAAAAAAAAAAAACAATAATACAGCCTTAGATTATCTACATTAGACTTAAATTAATTTTAATACATTTTTGTATTTTATGTTTCACACATAATAAAAACTAACTTTATAAATTAAAATATAGACATTAAGATAAGTGATAATGTAATTTTACAAGGTCTTGTGACTCTATTAAACTTAAATGATATATATCAGGAAATAGACTAATTTTGTTCATGTTGCTGTATACTGTGTATAATGGTGATCGTAAAAGTATATTAGTTCCAGATATTAATAACTTGAACATATCGACTTGCATAAATAAAATGTATAGTACACGGAAATATAATTCACTCAACAGAGACATTATATGAAACACGTCTGATATATAAAGGTAGTACTTGAAATATAACAAGAAATGGTTGATGATAAAAACATTGTTCTGGATAACATACACACGTTCTCTTGTGCAAAAATTTTAAAAACTTCCTTTGCGCAGGTTCCGTTTGGAATTTTTGATCGTATAACTGAATAGTACAGTAATAAGAGTGTTTCAGATCCCAATTACATATCACAACTTTTTGGTAATTATAATTGTAATAATAATAACTTCATTTATATGTGAATTAACTTAAGGTTTAGTATAAAAATTACATTTAAATCTTCAATGATCCCACGAGAATTAATGCTATTGTATATTCAAATTCATGGACTTGTTTCTTTAGAGAATAGCTTTCTGGTTTTAAATTTAATATTGAAAATATGACAATACCTGTAAATTAACGCTATATTAATAAATAATATTATTGTGCACTAGGAGTAACTAAGAAGCACTAAGTCGGTAAAAAGTTTAAAATAATTTTCTCAAGTATCTCAGGTACGTAAATTTCATGTGTTTCATCAATATTTCCTTGAACTCCCGTTTACTTAAATATTTTTCTATTTCCTCCTTTCCTTCTAACCCATAACCATCACATATCGCAATTGTATATGGTTGTGATGATTAATGGTTAGGAATCTATATATAAGGGCAGTAAAAATATATAAAAATCTACACATAAGAATGGCATTGGCGACTCCGCCATTTCTTAAAAATGTTAGTGGGGAACATTTATGAACAATTATTCGCTTTAAATACAGAGACTGATGCATCGTTACGATAGTTATATACATATATGGTATACATAATGAAAGACAAATAACTTGATAGCTACAATGTCTGCAGGAGTATCAAAGGAATGGGAGGAAATATATATATATATATATATATATATATATATATATATATATATATATATATATATATATATATATGTATATAGACGGGAAAGAGCTTTTACATTGTAACGTAAATGTAGTCTCAAGACTATGCCTGGAGAAATCGAACTCCTATTGAGGATTGACCAATCAGGCACTAACTCACTTTGATGGTTTCATCTTTGACACCAAAGCAACTGCAAAACATTGAAGATTACTGTATTTTATCTACTTGTTTCTAGTTACACTTTTAAGATTATCACATTACACCATTAAATTATAAATATAACGCTATAAAGAAAAAATATTCCAGTCCTATATCATTTATATCATCATATAAATTCAAATTTATTTTAATACATTTTTCATTTTATCTTATATTTTTAATAACAAAAACTCTGCCTTCTCTAAGAATTTTTAAAATTTATCTCTGCAGCACTTTAAAACAGTGGATAAAAAAATGCAGTCCCATGGGGATGTGGATATACTTGTTTACAATCCTCTTTGCAGATAATGAGGTAGTTCTTGCGAAAGACCAGCTAGACATGATAAACAAACTCATAGAAGAATTCACAAAATGGGGTTTAGAGATAAACATACAAAAGACACAATACATTACTATAGGAGGCACAGGACAAGACATCAAAACAGAAAGAGGAATAATAAAAAACGTTAGACAGTACGAATACCTAGGAGTTATAATAGATGAAGACGGAAAGGATAATCAGGATATTCTAAAGAAAATAGGAAAAGGAAAAAATATGATTAAAGTACTACTCCCAATCCTGTCGAGTAAGAACATAACAAAAAAAAAAGAAGTAGCCAGTAGTAGAATTCAGCCAGCACTAACGTATGGATGAAGAGTGTGGATTATTGATAAACATATGTCACAAAAACTTCTCTCAATCGAAATGATGTACTGGAGAAGATGCTCCGGTTTAACTTTAATTGACCATGGACACCTGCAACGAATGAACAAAGAAAGGATACCACTAAAGGTTTGGAACTGAATACCAGCACAAAGAGACAAACGAGGAAGGCCACGGAAAAAATGGATTTCAAGCATCCGCATCGCTATGGAAAGTAGCGGACTTCACAAAAGAGATTGGAACGATAGGAAACGATGGCGTCTGGGATGCGAGAAGCGACACTAAAAGTTGCAAAAACTTGCCATGAAAAATAACAAAAACTAAATTAAGAAATTAAAATATAGACAATAAAATAAGTGAGAATATCTCTTTACATGTTTTTCTAACTCTTAAATAATATACATCACCAAACAGACTAATTTGCTTTAGGTATATGGATGCTGTATATAATGGAGACCATAACAGTATATTAGTTGTGGCCGTTAGTAAGTTGAAAACATTAACATGGTTAGATACATTTCATGGTACACGAAAATATAATTCTCTCAACAGACTAGCACAATCTATCTTATTATGAATTAATTTCTAACCACAATTGAAAACATATAAAGCACTACTAATATGTGAAGATGGTACATAGAATGTATGCGACGATTCATTATCAAAACCTGATTCTGAATAAAATCCGTACGTTTTGTTTAACAAAAATTCTAAAACTTCCTTTGTATAAGTTCCATTTCGAGTCTGATTACTTTCATTGATACCGTATAACTGAAGCATATTCCTCCTTTGATCGTATGTATTAATACTACATAAATAACTAATTAATATTTCAGAATTCCGATAGTTCCTAAATACAAATCTCAACATTTTTAGTGAGGATGATACGGTTTCATTTATGTGTGTGTTAAATTACAGTTTAGTGTAAAAAATTACATTTAACTTTTCCACAACCTCGCAGTGAATTAATGCTATGATATTTATATATTTATGCTATTTAATGTTTCAAATTCCAATTAAAGTACCCGTTTTTTAGGGAACAGCTCACTGTTTTATATGTTTTAATGTCGATTCAATTCAAGTCGATTGATTCTACATAAGATTTGATTCTCTTTTTATTATCGTACGATAATAAAAAAGTATGTTATCAATGTTAAAAAGCATTCACTAAAACTAATGCATAACAGCTTACACAAAATTGAGTATCCTATTAAAAGCTTCGGAAAGGCCGGTGTATACCACGTCAATTTTAAGAAATTAATCGAGGAAGCCGTTACCCTGTGGTAGTCCATAATTCACAAACGGAAATGAGTAAAACAACGACTACGTTTTTATACCACTATATTTTTACAGAAACGTAACTGCAGTTTCGACAATTATGTCAGTTTCAAACGATGATTCAACTAAGAATAAAATACAAACATTCTGTTCCTATAATATATACTATCCAAATACAGGGACTAAATGTTATGACAATAAACAGGTAGTTAAGGTTATATGAAACGTGTTTTCCAAATGGTGGAATCCCGACCATCATATTGTGCGAATTTCCATGAATATTATTAAGAACTATTATACAGAGGGTTTATTAATTTGGGTTATACTAAGAAGAGGAGAATATAATATATCTACTTGATCATTTTAACATTGCATAATTTTAGTAATACACAATACAATCTACAATAATTTTAGCTTATTAAATGATCAAGTAGATATACTATATTCTCCTCTTTTTAGTGTCACCCAAATTAATAAACCCCCTGTATAATAGTTCTTAATAATATTCATGAAAATTCCCACAATTTGATGGTCGGGATTCCACCATTTGGAAAACACGTTTCATATAAACTTAACTACCTGTTTATTGTCATAACACTTAGTCCCTGTATTTGGATAGTATATATTATAGGAACAGAATGTTTGTATTTTATTCTTAGTTGAATAATGACATAATTGTCGAAACTGCAGCCACGTTTCTGTGAAAATATGGTGGTATAAAAACGTAGTAGTTGTTTTACTCATTTCCGTCACGTCAATTTTGGTTATCCATTGATCTAGACATAAATTGAGAAAATATTGTTAAATTAGTAATTATTGAAGAGTTTTTTGTAAAGCATTGTTGAAATGGAGGTATTAAAATTTTCACACAACGATAAACTACTATATAAAAATATCTGAAATACTTTAGCCAAGTTACATAATATGGAAATAGATCTACAATTGGTTAATAAAGTTACCATGGAATTTAAATACAGGACAAATGTGTCGAAATTTTCATATATCTAGGAAGTTATTGCAAATCTAAATTAAACAATATCAAGGGAATATATGTTGAATACAAATACATTTACAATCCTTGATAAAAAGAAACTTGGGACTTGATCATGGTCGGATGTAAGCTTACTTTTTAGCTTGTTTAAGGAATTTAATATATGGTTTTCAGTGAATTAGGTAAAACTGAGATAGGGATAATATTAATTTCTATATTAGGAAATATCGAATCACCAGAATGAGAGTACACACGCTAAAGTATTGAAAGAAACCATCTACTATAAATTGTGATGTATCCAGTGTTGAGTTGATACTAATTAGGTTGTTTAGTATTCTAGTACGATTTTCCTTCTGGACATAGTTTCAGAAATACTTACTTTTCTATTTGAGCTCAACAGTGGTTAGATAAATTTTATATTTCTTTTTAAGTTGAGACTTCATTGGATTCCTTAATCTATATTTTTTTTCCAAATGCACAGTTAATGTTGTGGTTTCAATTATTTTATAATAAATATATCACACCTTAATATTTGTAATAATTGTTGGTGCATACCAGTTCAAATATTTACGTTTGTTTTTAAATAGTGGCACAGAAACCTCTAATGTTTGTGTTCTTTAAACTTTTAAATGCAAGAAGAACAGCAAAATATGATGATAAATTCAACCAGGCAACTTAAAATAAGACATTATATAGGCCATGATTGTAAACTTTTCTAAAGTTATTACTTTGTGTGTCTGTGTATAATGAAGTAGTCTTAGCGTGACTTATAACACACAGTTTGTTAGCATTTAAGTTAAACCTTTATATAATCATATAAACTAACATTACACTCTTCTATAATATCAACTATCATTGAAACACATTATTAAAGTTTATTTTAATAATCTTTTGCATTTTCACATAATCACAACGCCTTTAACTCCCCGTCGGGCGCAACCGATCTATGAGATTCGACAGTCACTATTTTCTTTTCTTCATCGTGTATATTACGAATATTAACCCGAACTCCCTCACACCTTCCTAGCTCCAACCCACTTTTCTCAATATGGTGTAAATTTTTTTAGTGCATTCTCTGGGCCTGTATGGGCTGCCTGAATCTGTCAGATACATTGCGCCTGATTACGTCATTATTTTAACTTTTGAATTTTCTTAGATTTCTTTTATTATTTAAATTAATAATATTTGTTGGGATCTCTACACTTACTTATTCTTGCTTTTTATGGTATCATTATTTATAGTTAACGCATTTTGGTGTTAAATTGTTGGTTTATACTAAATATCGTTACCAACAATGTGACGCTTATTTCTGTTTGGAACATGCAAAAATGATGAAGAGATTTATAATTCTTTATATTTAAAATACTTATAACTTTTCTTTGTAATTCACGTCCGATATATTGTTTATGTATTACTTTATGACTTTTACATAAAAAATAGGTGGTTTGTTTTCTGTACTCAAAATATTGTTCAATACTAATTTATGTTTTTGCTTTGTCATTAAAACAGAAAAAAACTTGTCAATATTTTGTTCTCCTATAAAAAATATCCAAATTTATTATTTTACAACATTGAATGAGTTTTTTTATGTAAATTTAATTATTGTGATATTGAAAACGTCTGTGAAATATTTAATATTGTATTGTATTAATTAAAATGAGAGTTTAATTAAGTCTCCACCTCATTAAAATCTAAATTGTGTAAAATTTGATTATGGGATCTCTCAAATACATTGTGCCTGAATGTGTTTGGATTCATACTGCGCCCGACATAAAGTTAAATTTCCCCAATGATATATATATTTTAATAAATACTAAATATGCTATTTCCATAGTTCAATATTAATTCCACCTCATCAAAATCTAAATTGTGTTAGATTGATTATGGAATCTCCCAAATACATTGCGCCTAAGTGTGTTTGGATTCATACTGCGTCCGATATAAAGTTAAATTTCTCCAATGATATATATTTTAATAAGTACTAAATATGCTATTTCCATAGTTCAATATTAATTTTGAACACATGTGACTAAAGATCTTGTAGAGTAGCACAACACAATGTATTTTCCTTAATTATAAATTACATCTAGGATTTCTTTTCATTTATGTTTCTTCTTTCAAGGTTCCCGAGGCGGAATAAATTTATTTTTAGACTCTCTCTTCGCCCAATTAAAGTAATTTTCCCTTATTTAGGACATTGTAAAGAGAGTAGCCCTTTAATTATCTACCAACATAATTAAGAGGAAGAAAATTGTCTCGGTTCAATTAAAAGTATTTCAGCCCGGCCACGAATTAAAATAAAAGGTTTTTTCTTTATGGGGCACTTTAAATCCTTTTGGGAAAGAAAACATATTGTACTGTATGTCCAATAACGTCATTCGAGGAACTATTTTAAATGGCGATATCATATTTGATATCGCCATTTAAAACTTTTTAAACTGATCATTTACCGAAGTTCTCATTAGCGTTGTAGCAGGATCGCTGTGAAGCAGCCTATTTAATCTTCCCTTATGAATAGATTCATAATACTTCTGACTGCAGCGAGATATTTAGTATATTATCATTTCCGAAAGCAGCATCACGACAAAATAATTTGTTTCAGCTACCTACACCGAGAATAAATGTAATTTTTTTTCTAAATGAAATTTCTATAGCGAGGAACAGGGTCCAAAAAACTGAAACGGAATTCAAAGTGAAACACTTTTGTGGAGGGGATACAAGCAGTGCATGCGAATGAACGAATGTGGGGACGCGTGAGGAGTGTAGAGGGGATACGCATAGGCTTGTGCCTTTGTAGTGTAACGAATGTGTGGCTGTGCATAAGTAGTGCATCAGTCTCTGTGTAAATTGTGGTTTATATCGAGGTAAAACTTCTATATGGTTCATACGAAAGTGTCTGAATTATTCGTTATTGAAGTGATTTATTTGAGAAGTGATGTAAAGTGATTGAAAAAAAAAATTTTAAACTTTGTTTTATACGAAAATACTATCAACATAAGTATGCTATACGTAGATCTATATGTAGTAATTTATTTTAAAATGAAACGCAAATGTATCTATGCGATATTTATCTTGTACGTAATAATTCAGAATGCCGAGGGAATCATCGACGAGACGCGTTCGCGAACTTAGACTAAGATAGTCACAAGAGCTAGGGCAACAACCACGTGGCAGCTGTAGACAAAATGTAGGACGACCACGAGGTAACCGGACAGCAGCTGATCGTCTTCGTAATTATCAACGGTGCCAGCGAGAGAATCGAGAATGTGCTGTCGATATGTATAGAACAAATATGGAAAATGGTGGTTAGTAAATTTTTTATTATTTATATTCATTGTTGCTTATATACTATCATATATTATATAAACTAATATGGATCTATAAATACTTTTCAGATAAAAATAATCCTACTGCTGATGTGTCAGAACACCACGAGCTTTCTGAAATTGAGCAGTATGAAGATCTTCATTCTCATGAAGGTGCAGAAGAATCTTCAAAAAATTTGTACTTAATCCATTTGGGTATGCATGCTCTCTTTGTGATCGGTTGTGGTTTACAAATGATTTATCTGCTACTTCTTCCGAATATCACGACATTATTAATAACATACTACCAGATGTTGATATTAATAGTATTGCAGTATGCTTTACGTGTAAAAATTGTATTGTTGAAGAAAACTATACCCACATTATCAATATCAAATCAATCTTCCTTAAGTAGACATGACCTCGTGATCCAATAAATCAATAATATTATAAAACACAACTCTAATAATTACTTTGAATCTCAGTTTCTAATACCTCCTTCAGAAGTTTCACTTCAATTGTGTGCTTATAAAGGTGAGGAACACATTTTTTTTTGGTTTTATATTATGTATTCGATTTATAACGAATTCTATGATAGCATAGATGTTTTCAACTATAGCTTTATTTCCTTAAAGTCGTGTATTTTATAGTTCCCTCATTCTTCTGTATTGAGTATATAAATGCAATGTGAACTTGTATATATGCATATATTTCTTCCTTATATCTGTTTCTTTATCAATGATTCTATAATTTGGTTTTACGATCTGTAAGATAGTGTAATAGATAAGCAAAATAAATACTGTTATGTACAAATTAAAGTACATAACAATGAAATCGCCCTAATATAGAGAATTTGAGTGAAACATATCTGTTAAATCTGACGCTGTTAAACTACGTAATTACATTTGCGCATATATTATCAAATAGAAATATCTAAAACATTACATACTATATTCATTGTTCATGTTACTTAAAGAAAATATCAAATTGTCGAATAAACATTTTCTCTATCATAAATACTATAAATAATCACACAAGTCAAAGACGTATCTAACCTTATTTGAAGCAAAATCTTAACGCACAAGAGACAAAAGTATAAGTAATGAATTATATTTACTATTTTTATAATGTATATTTGCGCCTGTATCAATTTAGTGACGACGCACGGATCACATGCTACACCACTCGCAATTGTTACTAATATGCCAAAATTACCAGCACGTATGTCTAGCGACATATGTTTCAATCAACTATCTACGGCATACACAGTTAATAATTTGGCCGAACAAAATGCAATTATGAAGTCACGTCTTAGCTTTATTGTATTCGATTCATTAGCGTCTCAATATTTCTGTAAAATTTATTTCATTTTTGTTTCATTTATTTGGACTTTTGTTGAATTTATTTCATTTATTTTGATAGAAATATCACTTCTATTGAATGTTTTTGTGGTGAATCTTATCATTACTCTATTATAGGTTGACGGATTTGTATTGTATTAATTGTTAGCCTAAAATGTGTTCTCGGCACGACTATGTTCAAAAATGTCAGTTGACCGATTCATACGATTGTTAGCTGTGACGCACACGCAAAGAATCATTATATAAACCATGTATAACCAATATTTCAATGTAGGTAATTATACAAATAACTTAAAATAGTTCATAGAGACGGAAGTGTGAGATTAAACATTTTTTATCAATTTTAATAGACTGAAATTTCAAGAAACAAAGAAATCTGGATAAACTGCATACACAATTTTCCCTAAACGTTCATCGTGCATATCTTGATTCAATCCTGTGGAAGTCTTAAATTTTAAGGAATCCAAATTCAACTCTTTGGTATCATGTGTCGCGTAATTGTTAAACAGTCCATTTCGGTGAGCTGCAACAAAGCAGCAACGACGTTGCCACCATATGTCACACCTAAACTTGTTATGGGCTTGGTTCATCTCATCGCTGTTTTTACCGTTTACACGGCGTTGCAGATCTCGCTGCGTATTTGAATTTCTGTGTTTTTATTTACGCAGTAACGTGAAAACTAAGATGTCACGAGACAAAAGATTTACATAAGAATTACTGCAAACCTGAATTAATAGTGACTCGCCTTGAATTGACAGTGAGGAGTTGTTTGCAGACATGTATTAGAGAAAATGATCTATTTTGCAATGTGTGTGGACGAATAATTAATTCGTTTAGAAAAGGTAATGTAATTAGAGATCACGATAACGATGAGATTAAACTTTCCTTTAATGTTACTGTAGCCTTTATGGCAAGTGACATTTCCTTACAAACACTGAAAAACCCCACATTACACCAATTTGTAGAAAAAAAAATTCGGTTTATTAATTATCTACACTATCATCGGCTGGTGGTTCAATTGGTAATACTGATATGATTGGTTTGTGATAACTAAAATATGAAATATATGTTCGTGATTCGATATTTTCTAGATAACGTTTAAAAATTGCATCCACTGTTATTTATAAGCAGATCAAATGTTTCTCGAAGAAAGTTAATCAACGTCAAAGAATCATTGGATCCGAAATTTGCATTGATATCTCCCCCGAGAATCAAAGGGATTTTGCCTTTGCCTCTTCCAAGTGCATTTGTACCTGTGTGACTGTAAACCAGTAGGGAGCGGTGAATGAAATATATTATATCTTCTAGATTTTAACAAGTTAAACGGTTCAAGGATATTATCAAATAATCACAGAACACAGATGTAAATAACGTAAATAATTACAAAACACAATGATAAATATTCGGTACACACGCGTGCTGCTTCAGTTGTTAATATATAGCGTCTGGACGCGTACATCTATAACGCGCGCATGCGCGACAATAGTGAGACGCGGATAGCCTAAACTGATATATATATATATATATATATATATATATATATATATATATATATATATATATATATATATATATATATATATATATATATATATATATATATATATATATATATATATATATATATATATATATATATATATATATATATGATGTATAGTTCTCTTTCTCCTTCTCTCTACGTTATATCTCTTTTCTCTCTCGTGTAACGAAATCTTGAAACGTTACAATTCACGTTTTTCCAATTCACTCTCCATTCTCGTCAAACATCAGAACGCCGCCAAAGAAGTATTCACTTCAAAAATATATGGACTGAAAATTGCATAATATAACTACAGCAACAACAAAAAATATGTCGAAAAGATATACTGAGGACGTATTGCAAAAAATTCGCTTCTACGTGGAGGAAAATTTTGTGTGACAACTTTTTAATTGGTGCGTTAAAATCTAACAGTGCTGGTGCAAGCCATTTAGTGAGATCTAAGGTAGGCAGTTAAGGCAGATCCAACCACAAAACAGTTATAAATATAGTAACTGAGCGCTTTCACTGTGCATGGCCAGAGGAAGACAGTTCTCAGGAAGTATTAGTAACGCTAAAGATCTTCTTCTTGTTTGAGTGGTTTGATCGTTATTGATCGTTAGCGATCATAGACTGGATTATGTTAGCTATCATAACGTTACTAACTGCTAAACGGAAAAGTTGTACAGTCGTTTTGTTAAACCATTGCCTGAAATTCTTTAACGAAAATGTTCTCCTTCTTCCGAAGCCTCTCCTACCTTCTATCTTTCCTTGGATTATGAGATGTCGCATTATGTGCCTAAAATATTCCAACTTTCCCCTCTTTAAGGTTGTTGTGATTCTTGGATGTTTGTTCATACATGTAAGGACTTTGACATATCTTACTCTATCGGTTCATTTTATTTTCAGCATCCGACGTACAACCACATCTCGAATGCTTAGAGGCGTTTGAGTGTTGCCTCTGTTGTGGTTCAAGCTTCGGCACCGTATAAGAAGGACGGGGAAGACATAGCATCTCAGCATTCGTGTTCTAAGTGCCAGATTAAGGTCTTCGGAATACCTTGCTCATTTTAATGAAAACAGCCCGGGCCTTTTCTATCCTGATCTTGATCTCTCTAGAAGGGTCTCATTCTTCATTAACGTCGCTAGCCAGGTACTGTGCTGTTTTGGCTTTTTTAAGGATGCTTCGTATATTACTAAGCCATTATCTGGAGCATTTTTGTTTTTATTAATAATCATATACTTTGTTTTCTTTATGTTGAGTTTAAGACCATATTGCTCACAGATATTAACTAAACGATTCATAACTATTTGCAGATCCTCGCCGTTACTGGTCAGAATTAAGATACGCTGACTGTCGTCGGCGTATCTGATGTTAATATTCTCGCCATTTATAATGATTCCTTCATTTGCTTCAAGCATTGCTTCTAAAAATATTTCTTCCGAGTACAGATTGAAAAGTAATGGCGATAGGATACATCCCTGTCGAACACCTACTCTAATTTCTACCTCTTCGCTCAACTGTCCATCCACTCGAACTGCTGCAGTCTGGCTCCAATGTAGATTTTTCATCATTTGGATGTCTTAATCGTCAATTCCGATTATTTTTTAGGATAGAAAGCAATTTATCGTGCCGTATTCTATCAAATGCCTTTTTGAAATCTATCAGCAGGCATAAACATAACCATTCACATCTCGGCATCTTTCTATTAAAACTTGCACTCCAAAAAGTTCATCACGTGTTGCCAATCCACCTCTGAATCCAAACTGTGTTTCACCTATTCTACTCTCCAGTTTGTTATATATTCGGCAATGAATTATCCTGAGAAATACCTTAAGCACATGGCTCATTAGACTGACGGTTCTGTAGTCATTACATTGTATCGACTTGTCCTTTTTTGGAATTATTATGAAAATGAATTTGAGCCAGTCAATTGCAATTGTTTCCTAAAGGATACAGCTGCATGTAGGTGAAAGACAGGAGATATGTTAACTGAAACTTTTCCAAAAATGATATATTTTACGCGTGCAGCTAATGCACTTAATCGAACATCAGAAATAATGTGAGATAGTTTTCCTGTAGTTAACGAGGTAATAACGAGGTAATAGATTATTTAGATAAGTCCTGCCAGACATACCTTTACCTCCTGAACCAGTTGTCATAGGATAGATACTTGGTTAGAAGCTATATCTTATTATGATAAACATTTTGAGAAACTAAAATCTGTTGTATTTAGATTTAATTCCAACGAAGGCAATATCATACACGCAGTACAAAACTTGCTACAACTGAAAATCAAACAAGGTGATGTTCCTTATATTAATAATAACAATTCCACCTTAATTACTGTAATAAGAAACTGTACGCATATGGCTTATCGTTGCAAGAACAGTTTAGGATATTAGATGCTGTTAAATAGAAAATGAACAACAATAAATAAACAAAATACAAGTCGGTACTCATTATATCATTAAAACTGCAAGATGTGTTTACGAGATATCCTGGACCCAGCTACTTGTAATACATTTGTTCATTTTCAAAGGGTTTACATCAAGAGTTATCTCCTATTTTTCTAAAATGTATTGTTAACTTCTCGTACTACCCTCTGGAGATTATATATGTTGAAAGGACGTTTTTATTACATAAAGTACTGCTATTAAGAGATAGACATCTAGGTTTTATTTCAGAACATTTAGAAAAGTACCTAATGATACTTTCCTTAACTGCACCGGTCTCCATGTCAGTCAAAAACCGAGACCGACTGAAAAGCACATTGTTAATTTTCTTAATGTATACAGTTTTTGAAAAGCACATTGGTAATTTTCTTAATGAATACAGTTTTTTTCCGGATTTTATGTATATTAAAGTATTAGTTAATATTCAATATTATATTAGGTATTATTTTTTATAAACTATTGCTGTGTAATAACAGAAACCTGAGTTACGCTCCGCTGTCAACCCACCGGAATAGAAACTTTAGTAATTACAATCACATGTAAGTAAAAGGATAAATGTAAAGGCTACCGTACAAAGGACTATTTTGCTGGCAGTTTAGCACTCACTACGGGGAATTAGGTAGGTTCGTATTTTAGAACTGACTCTCATAGTTCTCTTTGGAGTAATATCATGAATACTCCAGTTTGGGATTAAAATGGAAACGTGTTTTATTCTATCTTTACTACTTCAATGTTTCTATCAGGTATGTACATTAACTTTAATGTATTTCGCAAATTATACATGGACATGAAACAAAATATAATAATCGATCTCCACAATCCATGGGAACCTACATAAAGTCTAATAAATATAGAGTTTATATGATTCTGAATTAAATACACATGTGAAATGTGTATTTAGTTCATAGCATATATTTAAAGTATGCTATAAAAAATCTTTTAAACTTTCCTTGAGATAACAAAAATTTATGTATAAATACAAACAATATTATCGAGTAGAAATTAATTCTGTCCACAATTTCAGTAAAGGAGTATAGTAAGTAAACAAATTATTGGGTTTTAAAAATACTCTTATTTTAATAAATATATTATATTTAATATATTTATTTATTTATTCTTGTTTGAATTAGAAATTATTATAATTTAGTTATTATTCGGTTAACCTGATTCGGCACTAAACAGTCTAATAAGGTCCTAAATGAATTAATATAAATAATACTAATTGTAAATTAAACTGTTCATTTAAATCAGAATATAGTTTTAGAATATTTGTAGAATATTTTCATGTTGCAGTTATTTCTATATATTACTAGTGAAAAATTAATGTCCCTTTATATTAATTTTGAATATGTTTTTTTATTTTAACGGATGTAGATGGCATACAATACCTGCTCGTACAAGTGGCCCATGTGAAATACATATAATCTTGCACTTCTATATTATGTTTTCTCTTTCTTCTCAAGTCACATATCTCATCCACCTCAGAGTTGAGATTTCAGATCCTCCCTTTCTCTCTCTCTCTGATTATTTCATCTTGTTCTTTTCATAACTTTCTTAATATAATCATTGGATATAGCATCCTATTTACTCTATGTTTTCATCACAATGTCGTCTATAGTTTTCGTCCCTTGTTCTCTCGTTATATACTTTACACTTCCTGTCTCTGAACCTTCTATCCCGCACATACGAATAATATGTGTTTTGGCTTCTCTCTATGCAGTATATCATCCTCCTCTGCTTTCATAATTATCTTCGTGTATGATCTAAATGAACTATGGACTGATTCACACTCTAGACTAACCTGCGTTCACAGTTTCCTCATTTGACTATTTGACAGTCAAATAAGCAAAGCGGTAGCTTTAAGTCCAATAATTTTTGTTTTTACTCCATTTATTTTGCAATATGTTTATTGATTTTTCTCTTTCGGTTTTCTGACTGTTAATAAATGATACCTGAATGGGTCTAGGGGATGTCGTTCTATACGAGCATGCAACCCTGAGTACCGTTCTCTTCTGGAATCCCTCCATTATTTATTTATAAGCAAGGTATCCCAACGTAAGTTAAGAAACAACCACTGGGTTATATATACTTATAATAATAGTAGCATAAACATTACTGTAGACAAAAAACAAAACCTAAAACTATTTAAAATTTGACATCAATTTAGTAAATTAAGATATTAGTGGGTAGAATATTAAATTATATTAAATTAGTGACTACAGAATGACCTTGAAAACAACCATACTGATGGTCACTGATAACAGATTCTGTTTTAGAAATAAGTAATCATATACAGTAGCCTCAAGTAACTTATTGTTAAAATAGATATAGGATGGTAGTTACTTACCAAATTTCTGTTTCCACTTTCGAATATTGCAATAATTTATGCACTTCTCCAGGCAGTTATAAAAATACTTTCTCAGAGATATTTATTATGTATAATGAACAAGGGAAGTGAAATAGCGTTTTCACCCTCATATTGTGTAATATTTGAATAACTTTGGAATAATTTGGAGTAGCTATAAATAGCCAAAAAAATGTAATACCTTTATCTAATTTATTCTCGATTTCAGAAACATAATTCTTATAATCATCTCTTGTAGACTTGTTCACGGAAATTTGAGAATTCCTGCTAATTAATTTTGAAACCTCATTAATTTTTTTCAAATGCCAGTGTAATTTAGACTTTTCTTTCATTAATGTACTAGTATTGTTTGACAGCGAAGTAGGATAATCATTATTAATTTTTTATGTTAAACCTTACATTTATGGTATTACTAATATTAATAACATAAGTTTAATAGAAAATTGTTATAGAGTCTTCAAAATTAAGACCAGAAATTCGATTAATCTTCTGATACGCAGTACAGCATGCTACAACAGAGTACCACAAATGATGAATTGTGCTACCTCATTCAATATCCGTCTTCCTTGTCTAATATACTCCTACATTGGGAAACACTGGGATAATTTGGTTATATTTCCTTCATTCCTTCTGCGTTTTACCATTACGTTTCTTCTAATAGATCGAAACTCTACTTACTATCAATTATTATGGCCAAATACCTTATAAAATATTCTGGCTTCTCCACTTCTTATCAATTAAATTATTCAATTTGAATTCCACATCTATTTCATTCCTCAGAGCTCTCAAAATCATTATTTCTTCTTTCTTGAGTTCTAGTTTCAATTTATTATATTTAAGCCAGATATTTTACCCCACGATTCATTAGTTCTGGACACAAGCTCGCATTATTCGCTAATTTTTCTAATTGACAATCTTCCTCATCTCTTCTTATTCTAAGAAGAACTACGAGGTCATCAGCGTAGGTCAGACCCTTGCCCCCCGTTGTTAATTCGACTCTTAGTACTCCGTCGTAAAGGATGTTTCATAGCAGCCTCCCGATTACTGAGCCTTGGGGAGTACTCGTCGTGGTCCTCATCTGAACATTCCTATCGATAGTTTTTCTGTTATGTAGGTATTGCTCGATTATATTACAGAGCTATTCTGTTTTTAGTTTCTATATGCGTTCTTTCTTTATTATCTCTCAGCAATTTTGAATAATCTAAGACCATAATATTCTCGAACCATCTTCTCTATTTCCTATCTTTATTTTTTCTGTTTGTGGCAAAGAAAAATATTTTCCAAGTCATTATTCACTAAATTTACAATCAAGTATTCCAAACATATCCCAATTAATATTTGGTTAAGTACTTGTCTTATAAACAACACAACATACTTCGCAGTAGATTAACACAAAAATTATACCTTGTACAATTTAATTATAATTATTCCTGTTACTGCCTTCTTACTACAATTCTGTTCTATTATTATTGCCAGTAATGGAATATCAACTCCGACACGAATTTAATAAATAAAATAATATTTACTTCGTTGATTTCTCGGAAAATTTAATTAATTATTCAAGCAACGATTATTCTAAATTGCCTAGCTGGATTTAGTAATTTGATTCCATTCCGTTGCGCTTGCTTTATTTCCTCCGTTATTTTCGGCCGCATAACTACTAATTTACTTGAGGGCGTGTTATATTAGATTCCAATCTTTGTTGATAACAGAATGTATTGCATTTCTATCACCCTAACAATTTTATGATATACTAGCTCTGGAAAATCTGGTGAAAGCTTACACGCGTATTTTAATTTATATAGTATTTAATTGCTGTGCATTGTTTGAATGGAATTTTATTTTACAATAAGTTAGGATACAACACTATTCAAATTGGCACACATTACAATGCGTAAACTGGAAGCAATCATGAAATATTTAAAAAATAGTAACATTATATAGTATCCATCTAATTATTATAGCATGTATTTTACTTACCTTGTGCTTCCTGGGATTTCAGTCCATTAAAATACAATTGAAGTATTTATAGTTTACGTCATCAGCAAAAATGTAATATAATGTTGCATCTAATGTATAGTTTAGTGTTTGTTTAGTTTGTTAAATGTTGTTCTGCTAGATATTTGGGATTGTGTTAGAGCCGGACTTTAAATTTACTTGCAAATTGCTACTACCATCTGTTAGAACATTTAACAGCCAAGTAAATATAAACATAAACTATTTATATGAATACTCAAATATAGTTATCTAGTTTTTTAATGACAAAAGTTAATCACATCATAAACAAATTTTCAAACTAGAATTCAAATGTAGAAGTGGTAATTATTTCTAGTTCAGAAACTTTGCACATAATATGTATTCATATTTTTAAAAAGCATACTGTATCTTTTACTCCTATCAGATGTAAAACTATTGAAACCACCGAATACACACCTTTACCATAGATAAGAGGCCAATATTTAGACTAATTAAAACTACTTACATCGCTAGCTGATGATTGTTCTCTCATTTTCCAGGTTCTATTGATAATTGGCATCATGATACAGCGTTTCGTCTTTCACTTCTAAAACAACCTCAGTTTTGTTTTCATTCATGTCGCCTGTTCCCGCCTCAGTTTTTATGTTCTCCATCATGCAATCATTTCCACTATCAACTAGGGCTTCACTGCCAATATTGGTTCTTCCCTCACAATTACCTTTATTACAGTGCTTGCCGTAGAACTGCGTTTTCTTTTTAACGAGTCTATTATAAGTTTGAAAAATCTGAAATCCGGTCCTTTAAATGGATACTTCTTCGGAGGTTTACCTAAAGTGCCGTCATCCTATGTTGAATTTTTACATTGTATATCCTCTGTTATTCTTATTGTATATCCTCTGTAACTTCACTTATTTAGGAAGTAAAATAAATTGGGATGGAAGAAGCGATAGAGACATAAAACAAAGAATAGCGCAAGTTCGAGTAGCTTTTAACAAAAAGAAAGAAACTTTTATGCTCGGGGGTAATAAACTTAGAAACAAGGAAGAGATTGAAAACATATGTATGGAGCACGGCACTATACGGTTGCGAAACCTGGACGGTAGGGGAAGCAAGTAGGAAGAAATTAGAAGCTTTTGAGATGTGGTGTTACCGAAGAATGATGAAAATACCATGGACTGATAGGGTTAGAAACGAAGCAGTATTGGAGAAAGTCGGCGAGAAAAGAAGTATGTGGAAAAACATAAAGAAGAGAAGAGATAGAATGGTAGGCCACTTGTTGAGACATGGGGGAATAGTCCGAGATATTTTGGAGGCAGAAATAGGAGTGAAGAAAGGCAGAGGTATGCCTAGATTAAACTACTGCTCGCAAATAAGGGATGTAGTTTGTAGCACAATTAGCGAAATGCGTAGGTTAGCACAAGATAGGAGAAGCTGGAGGTTAGCGTCCAACCAGTCTTAGGACTGATGACCTTATGATGATCCTCTGTTAAATTTTGATGATTTTGTTGGTCTATTTAAATTTTGATCTCCTGTTTAATGTATTTAATCTTATCAATATTATCAGATTGCTATTATTTTCATTATAGCCAATATCAATATCATCTACTTCCGTCTTACTTTTATTATCGATGTGTTTCCACATTGTGCGTAACAAATTTTTCTTCAGTTTCGTCAAACATATCGTCATCCTGTCATCCTGTTTTATTATATCAGTAGTAGATGGAACATTTCCTAGTCAATTTGTGTGTTGTGATCAATAAATTTCGATAATGTTACATTAAAGAAATATATCAAAACAATTGTGTTTTTTGTTTTAATATCGCCAACAAAATCCGAATAAATGGTGGAGGTGCCAATGTTACTTTAAATTGGTACTTATTTGTTGTTGCTTATTACTATGGGTTTTAATGTTTATCAAATATAATGTTTATTGAAATGTAATTTTTTCTTTAATATTTAATTTATTCTGATTATTTAGTTGATCAGAAATATTACGTGAGGGGCAAAAAGGGAAGGTAGATATGAAACTAGCGTAAATAACTCACTTATGATCACTCATTAAACTCAAATAAACTTTCAAAATGTCACAATTTGTAGGTCTGTGTAATATATTCTCTTCTTTTTTACCTTTGTATATTATAACAACCTAGCAATGCAATTAGTCTTTTCTCTGGATATAATCATCTTCAACGTTAATTGATATGATAATTCTTCTATTTCTCTTAGAGGTACTGGCATAGTTCTCATCAGGACTGGGCAAATCTGATTACCGTGCGAAAAGTTCGTTCTGATTTTAAATTAACAATTAGCTCTTGAAGTTTTTTGTTCACGAGGCGCAATGCTGCGATGAATTATCAGTAGTCCAGGATTCGGTTTGTAAATGAATTTGAACGAACGGCAGAAATTGAACAAAATCTAGGATGGTCGTGGAGACCAATTAGTTTTATGGGATTTTTTTCATTATTTATAATGACGTGTGATATTCACAATACCGCTATTAACTATTTTGGTAGTGAAGTAATGATAACAGAGTACGATTTATGTAAGTTATATTATAAATCACAATATTTCTTAATAAATTTAAAGGTGATATTCATATGTAAGCTTAAGCTTGATACTATAAGTCGATATTTAATATTTACAATCCATATAAACATAAAAATATATACATGTTATATAGAATCCTCTCTTGTATTAGATTAATACTTAGAATAATACTGTATTTTATAATATTGTAATATACATTGTAACAGGCCATTAGCATACAGGATGTTATGTCCAGAAAAGAGTATACCAAAGTCATTGCGGTTATCGCGTAACTAAAAACCTTTTGTACTTATCATAAACTTACATTGTATTTTATCGCAATTATTGCAGCTTGCTAAAAGTCTTCAAGAAAAACACTTCTTAGAAACATTCCTGCAACATCAGCAACAGAAATGTTTTAAATAGAGAAACAACCATTAGTAGCTTCAGTAGTCGGTAAATTCAGTAATCAGCAGCAGTTAGTAATCTTCAATTAGTCGTCGAGTAAACGTCGAATAAGTCTCAAGTTAAAAGTATAAAAACCAGTTACTCCTTTTTTGACATAGTAAAGTGTTCAAAATCGTAAAGTAAAAATAAATTGTTTTTAAAAAGTTATATAAATAAAAAGTGGTATAAA
The DNA here is from genome assembly GCA_037954035.1 of Rosalia funebris. Taxonomy (NCBI): domain Eukaryota; kingdom Metazoa; phylum Arthropoda; class Insecta; order Coleoptera; family Cerambycidae; genus Rosalia; species Rosalia funebris. Next base: position 9,329,201 of record JAZFAV010000006.1, on the reverse strand, counting down.
ATACATGTAAATATAAATAGTAGACGTGGAAAGAAAACTGGAAGATATACTTATCACACCTTACTTAATAAGACAAAACGTTGCGTTAATTAATATATTTAGTAGTTAAATTGTAATCAGTTTACAGTATTTAAATTCTAGCTTTGAAGTTAACTTTTAAACTAAATTAGAAAGAATTTGTGGTGGTAATAGGAGTAGTGAAAGCACAGGCCTACAAATTTTGACATTTTGAAAGTCGATTTGGGTTTGATAAGTGATTATAAGTGTGTCATTCACGCTGATTTCATATCTACCTTCCGTTTTTATGTCTCACGTAAGGTTTTTGATCAACTGAATAATCAGAATAAATTAAAAACTAAAGGAAAAATTACATTTTAATAAAAATTATATTTAATAATCATTAAAAAACCTAGTAAATAGCAATAACACAAATAGTTTTGAGTCCTTCCTTTGAGTCTAATTCCTTTTTTTTTTCTTTGAAAATCTCTCCTTTTTTTACCAAGAAACTTCGGTTTGTAGTTTTTCTTGTCTAATAATTCGTTGAATGTTCTCTTTTCAGCATCCAGATAATCTTCCATCATCGCCACATCCCTTCGACCCTATTACCTCCTTTCCATCTTATTTATGTCTTGATAAAACGTTTCACCTTGCTCCTCACAAACAGTACCAAGATTTTCTGGAAAGTAGTCCAGATGAACCAAAAATGAGTTCAAAATAAGAACACACGACGCGATGTCACTCGTAAATGTTCACATATTGAAAACGTATTACAGCCTACTATGTAAATACTCAAATACTATAAAACCAGAATATCCCCACCGGCCAACTCTGTTTCAGTAAATCCCCCTCACTTGTGTGTACGTTTCTAACCAATTAAATACAGAGGCGCCGCAAACATTAAACCAAAATTTAATTTTATAGAGCCTCAGTTTAAAAAACTATAAATTGTTGTACAATGTACATTTACAAATATTGGTGCGTAATAGAAACAGAATGACAGTGTCTTTATAGTTCATGGTATGTAACTAAGCCAAAATGTCAAAAAAAGTCCGATCACAAAATCTTTATGGGCCTGTGTAATTAATAGTAACAGACATACAGGTAATAGATAATTAATAGATAATTAATAATAATAAGTAGTGGTCTATTTGTAGATGAATTCCATGAAGCTATTACTGCTACTTATTCTTAATTAAATATTTTAAAACAAACCAAATTCTACTTTTTAACGATTAAATTGAACTTAAGATATATTAGTAACTAAATACTTAAATAATATAGATTAAGTTATTTATAATAAAAAAAAATTTATAATTTTTCTAATGTGTATCTTATTATTATTTATCTATACCATTAACGCAGTGTATCTCTCGCTCCACCAAGGGCTATAATCAGTACCTTCAATTTAACAGTATGGTCTGGATAGAGTCTAGGGAGTTCGAAGATTAAATCTCGATATTTTGTCCGTTTCTCCTCCTCTTTCAAAACAATGTTACCATCACCGGGTGCCGAGAACTCGATGACGAACATTGTCCTGATTTGGTGGTCGATGAGGACTAAGTCAGGCTTGTTGGCTTGTATTTGTCTGACGCTGGAAAACGAATAGTTCCAATATATTCGGCACTTTTCGTTTTCCACAAAGTACTCAATACCTCTTGGAGCGTAAGCCAGCACTGGTGTCGCGTCTATCTGATACGAGTGCCTTAAATGATAATACAGCACCCGCAACGCTGGGTTGTGTCTATGGATATAGGCCGAGACTGCATATACCGGGCAGGCCGACAGTAAATGCATCAATGTCTCCGGCGCCCTACGGCAGGCCCTGCAGCTGACATCAGGGACCTCCATACCCATGGCACGACTCCGATATACGAGTGTGTTAAATACACCATCCTGGCAAGCCATGATGAATCCCTCGGTCTCTGAATTTAGCCCGGCTGACCTTAAGAAAGCAACGGTCAGCCTTTCGGACAAGCCCAGGGCTTCCATATTCCTATAGAAGACCCCGTGCATGGGCTTATCCTTGTGAATCTGCAGAGCTCTTAAATGCTTTGCAGCTTTTACTTGGGCTTTTAACCGAACGGGTTCCAACTCGGTGACAGAGTTGTGATTGGCCCATTCGGTGTAGAAGACGAGACCGAGATCATCGGCTGCTCTACGTGCTGCCTTAAATAAAAATGCTCCTAGCCCTGCATGTTCGTGATCTCGAACAATGCAGAGAAGGCGATTCCTGATAACTTTACAGGCTCCGTCCAGAACCATCCTGTTATGAAGACACTCCAAACTCAAGAGTCCACGGCCTCCGCGATGTCGTGGGAGATATAGCCGTGGAACGGACGATCTGGGATGCAAACTCCTACTGAGATGCATCCTCTTTCGGGTTACTACGTCGAGTTGTCACAGCTCCTCCTGTGTCCATTTGACTACTCCGAAGGAGTAGACAAGGGTCGGAACGGCAAGCATGTTCGTTGCAGATACCTTGTTCTTCCCCGACAGTTCTGAAGACCAGATCTGTCGGAGGTTATGCTGAAGCTTGCCGCGGAGAGCGTTTTTTTACGACACCTACCTCTTGGCTGGAGTGTTGCTCAACATACAAGTAGGCGTACGACTCTCCGGCATCTAAGTGATGCTTCCGTCTACGAGCTGCGCATCCTCTGCGTATTCACGGCTTCGTCTTCTCTTGAGATGAACCAGTGCACATTTGTTCAACCCCAACTCCATCCCGATGGCCTGCGTGTACTCCTGCACACCCTCAGGGACTGGCGTAATTCCCTTTCTCCGGAGGCATAAAGTTTTAGGTCATCCATGTAAAATAAATGGGTGACCTTATGCCTCCGATCGCCGGGGGTGCCGCAGTTATAGCCACGGGTTTTCCTGAGGGACACGGACAACGGCAACAGTGAGATGCAAAACAGAAGGGGGCTAAGGGAGCCTCCCTGAAACACGCCCCTTTTGAGCGACACCGGCTCTGTCTGGACTCTAGTATCACCCGATGTTATGATAAACCGAGTCCAACTGATGCCGCTCCAGAGCGGTATCAGTTCTTGAATGCATCTCACTACAGGACCGGGCACCACAAGACATTGGAGGAAGTGAATTATTAGCTCATGTCATATCGAATGCCTTGCTGTAGTCGATCCAGGCCATAGAAAGGTTTCGCTTGTACTGCATGGAGTCCTGCGTGATATATCTGTCAATCAATAGATTCTGGTTTGTCGTCTGTTGCCTGTTGGTCTGTCAATCAATAGATAGGATTTATCATTAATATATTTTATTATAGGTTTTTTAAATATGATATACAGTGCTTTCAGAAATTAATGATTAAATTTGTAAAACACTTACGGGATAACTTTTGGGAAAAACTCTCGGATGCATCGAATTTTATTTTTAGTTGCGTATTCTTTTAAATATAATTGATACATAGAGAGTGATTTGTATAGGAGAGACGACGTCATCGATAATTGTATTTAATGGCAACCCCACTTTTTATTAAGGAATGTGAAATAGTACATCTTTTTATATACGTCGAATGACGCCGTAACAAATTGTTGCCTTTTAATATTACAAACTCTTCAGTCTATTAGCGAATGGTTTGATTTTTAAGTATCCCCACAGAAAATAATCTAAGTATGTCAAATACCGTAATCTAGCTGGCCACTCAATCGGCCTCCTTCTCTCTATCCAACTATTCGGGAATATCTCAGCTAAATAAGCACGGACAGATGCTGGATAATGGAGAGGTGCACTAGCTTGTTGAAAGGAAAAAGTAATTTCTTGGAAGATCAAAATTTAGTGCAAGAATAAAGTCGTCTGGAAGAAAAGAGTCGTCAAATGAATAGGCATTCAGAATTCTTCCATCGATTATGCCGCACTACACATTCATTTTCTGGGGATTTTGAATTTAATACTCCATCATTCATTATTAGGATTTATTATTAGGATTATCGGTAGCTCAATAACATAGCTTTGTCAGTTGGCAGGACTCTGCAAAGCAAACGTAGCCAGAAAAAAATATTACAGAAATAAGGAGATTATACTCCAACCCATCTGCAAATGCCTTATATAATAAGGACTAAACAAATTAGGTCAAGACGGCTATTCTTCTGGCTATACTTGGCAAACGCCAACCGCTGAATTACATGACGAAATTCGCCGTATTTTGTCTAATAGAATTAGCACTAAAATACAGTGATTCACATTATTCCAAAACCACAAACAAGACGTAAAGTGACACCTATCTCAGGATATCCTTAACTCCAGACTGGTTTCGACCTTACCTTGGGTCTCCAGTTCCAAAACCGGTTTGCAGTTAACGATATCCTGAGATAGATGACACTTTGCATCTTCCTTGTGGTTTTGGATCAATCGGAATTACTGTATTTTAGTCCTAACTCTGTTAGACAAAATACGGCAAATTTTGTCATGTAATTCAGCGTTCGGCGTTTGGCATATAGCCAGGAGGATAGCTGTTTTGACCTAATGTGTTTAGTCCTTATTATATAAGGTATTTGCAGATGGGTTGGAGTACAATCTCCTTATTTCTGTAGCTTGAAAATTACCCTCTGCAGAGTAAAACTTATTACAGAAAATATATATTTTCTAATTTTGAATTATAGAAAAAATATTTTTAGGATATTACTATCATTGTTACATAGTTGTTACATGTACTCGCAGAATTGATCTTTCCCAAACTTAAACTCGTCTTATGACAGCTCATGGTCAAGATATACCCTATAAGAATGGTGCTTCTTTTAGAATTTTGTGTACTGTAGATGCTGCCATATTGAAATCAGAAGCTAATTGGCCAACACAGTTAATGGTTGAATGATAATTTTCTTGATTTGCTAACAAAACATTAAGATGATTCTCTTATGATGATGAATATCGATCAATTTAGGATTTACAAGATCACGAATATGTCCAAATTTGCGGTATTTAGACTCAACATTGATTTGGCCAATGGGTTGCAGAACAGGATTAGTTGCGTTGGAGAACTCTCTAATTACGTCTCTGTACATGCGTATTTTTTCTCCAAATCCTCACCAAAAATAACTGTATGGGTGAGATAGTAGATAACAGCGTCCGTGAATCGTTACATTTTATTAACAACCTTGATAGTCCAATACATCTAAATTTCTTTCAAAAAGATTTCGTTCCATCTTGGTCGACTCTCTTTCCCAATTAATTAGTCTAATTACATAGTCTAATTAATATAATTAATTAGAAATAATTAATTAGATTAATTAGATCAAGATCTACCTAGCGCTAAACTCCTGATTCCTACAAGGTGCTCCACCTCACTATGCTGAATCGTCTATCAATACTTCGACGAAATATTTCCAAATAGTTGAATTGATCGATGATATCCACTCGAGTTGTCACCCATGTTTTCAACCTTATAGGGTACTTGGAAAACAATAACCGACCAAAATTGCTGCGCTGTAGCAAAAAAAATATAACAAAAACTCAAACAGATCACTCCAGGGATGCTATAATATGTAACAAATGGGGTTCTATCATCGGTAGGTGAAATATTATAGAAGGACGTGGTACCAATTTTGGCCAATTTTATGATGAAATGATCATTAGTAAAAAGTAAGTTTTTATTATTTCTACAGGTAATAATTTGAAAACTTTAGAACCACTGTCACTTAATTTTGGATAACGTCAATAAATAAACCGACTGGTTTTAAGAATTTTTATTGAAATCAAGTTTACACCGTTTATATATTTCTCTTTAAAAGTAGGAAATCTTGGCAATGTCCTGGAAATATATGCCTTGGGTGCAATAGTATCCAAGTTGTATATCTATATCAGCAATATTTGGCAGCACCTAAGACTTAAGGGACGTAATCTTTATGAAGTATACACCTACTTTGTCCTCCTAACTATTAAAAAATAACTGAAATTTGAAATATTCTGGCTTTAATTGGTTGTTGGGTTATTACATTCCTAATAAGGGGAAATTAATGACCAGTAGTACCCCAAAGCTTTATTGATTATTATTTTTAGACGAGAAGACGTCTTGTTATGGTAAACATCAAATACAAGCTCTATATGGAAACTTCTTTCCCTCTCTAGATGACACGAGAAAATTAAATTAAAGATAAATAATTATCCTCCGGGAAATAGCGCAGCTCTTGTAAAACCCAACTGTAGATAAGTAATTCAGTTATTTTTCATCAATTCTCTGCAGCAAATTCCCCGAATCAATTTGCGTCCGCCTGTCTATTGCCCCTAATGATACAATAAAGCAGTTGCTTCGAATTAGTAATTTTTTACTCGACAAAGCCCTAGAAATGGATTAGAACGTCGAAATTGACTAGCTCTCGCCGCATTAAGCTAAATCTAATACAATTTGTCCAGCCGCAACGGTACCGGAGTATTCCGATAGCGTGCCGTAAAGTGAATCAATTTAATTTTAAAAGGAATGTAAATGAAAATGTTCCGCTCCGATGTTGTGTACAAACTACCATTTGCTTTCCGTTCATTGCTTTTCGTCGACGTTATTAGGTCCATCGAGTATGATTAAGGCTGGCTTAAATTCCGAGTGGGAAAAAGCGAATTTAATTACTTCAGTATTGTCACGAGGATCTCGCATATCTTTGAATGCATAGAATTGGCTGCATATACTTTTTTTTACTGACAATAGGAATTTACAATCTACTTTCGTTAGGAGTATTGAGTAAATATGGTGTGTGTATTAGGGGGATATTATTGTAATGGGGATATTCAGTTATGCATCTCCTTATGGGATGCTGTGAGGTTTTATAGCCAAGTGCTATGTACTCGTCCTTCGTCAGAACCATTAATATATTGCAGTTATACTATTACGTTTTCATGATTGGCTAAGATTTCGTGGATTGTGTGGATATCATCTTTTATGAATGGTACTTGTAGACCATCGTGTGGGGTCTGATTGCTGACATACCAGGATGCGTCGGCTATTGTTCTGAGCGTTTTTGACTTTTGAACCTTTGGATAATTTTTAATCTTGCATGTTTGGCGCACCTCTATTGTCGAAGTCTATGGAACCATATAGGTTTTAACATGGTTTTATGTAATGAAAGTTCGTATTTCAGTGAGATTTTGGACTTCCATCCAAGAAACCTCTCTTCGTTTGGTGTCGATATATTTCTATCGGGTAAGTCGTTCGTCGAGGTGCAGTCCTAGATATTTAATCTCAGTTTCTATTGGTATCGGTGATTTATTCATTATTATAGGTGGACAAATGCTGTGTCGGTTAATAAACACGATTTAAGAAGATCTGGTTGTATTAATTTTCGTTCGCCATTTGTTGTACCATTTAGAGAATAGATTTAGGTGTGTTTGAAGGTTGTCGGAGGCAACTTCGCTCCACTTGTTGGTGGATAATATAGCTACATCAGCAGCATAATATGCTATGGTAGTGCATATACTTAAACATGTATTTCGCATGAATTAAAATTGTTAATAATATCTCTCCATTAAACAGAGTATAACAAAGAGACTAATTATTCTGTTGCTTCTTTGTCTCACTCAAACTGTCACAAGAAAGAAGTCCTTCACTGGCAGTCCAGTAAAGTAAATTGAGGACAGGATCATAGAAGATTTGTTCGGTGTGCAATGTTATATATACAGACCTGGAAGATACAAATCTTGAATGGACTACTTATGTATGCTAGAAAAGAAGAGAAATAGAAAATCTATATATGCGATACGAGGCGACCATATGACTACGAGGCCAAGTTTATTATGTTTTACAAGCAATAATGACCAGCTTAATGTTTTGTTGGCATTGCAAGAAAATCGGCACTCAACACTTAACTAATTAATTGGCTTCTAATTTCAATATGGTAGAGCAACTATCCTCAAATAAGAGTTGCGAAAAATATGGGAAATTATGTCCGTAAAATATAGACAAATAGGTGGATATTCTAAATTGAACTTGTTAAGTTATTTTTGAGGTAATCTGATGTTACTCCATTAGAGTGGGTTCTTGTCAGTATATTTAAAAAGTAATAATATGAAGTCTAATGGGGATTAAAAAAATAAATACTGAGACATTTTCGAAAGAATCTTAATATGGAGTATGCACTAGATTTTATTACAATTTAAATAAATTAACTTTAGCAGTCATGTTTCTTGATCGACATAAATATATCGTGAGATCAAGAGAAAAGAAATTAAATCCCGAGCTCTTATTTGAACCAACAGATCCTGGTCTTACTCGTTTGTTTTTTATCTGATATGCCTTCAAATAATCACAAGTCAACATAAATTTTGCCTATAATTAGGGTATTCCATAACAATTTGCTTTTGTAGTCAGGAAATAATTATTTTAATATTTAAGAAAATCTACAGTCTTAATCATTCAACTGTTGAAAGACCAAAACAAATACATCAGTATTTTTCTTTTTATTAACTTCAGCAATTATGTTAACAATTATTAGTATACAAAATAATAAAAAAATATTTATAAGTGAACCCTGTCACTTTATTTGCAATCTTCATGAGTACTTTGTCTTACTAGACCCCAAATATAGTAGGGCACCATACTTCCATTATATTGGCCTTGATAATGCCGTTTGAAGTTCATAACGTCTTGATGAAAATATTCTCCCTGTTCCTCTGAGTATTCTACCATGTTGTTCTTTTAATTTATTTAAACGAGTATGCAGTATAATATATCCTGTAACCCATGCCCTTAAAGTTCTTTACCATATTTCTAACTAGCTCTTAGTAATGTTCAGCTTTTTTACTCTCTATACAACCACAGAGTACTGCTTTGAAATATTGCGAAACTTTTTCTTTTGCATTAGTAAGGATTTTAGGAAACTCTTCATTGTCAGATAATTTGTGAACCAACGAAGATTCCAGCTTTAACTTTCGCTTCTGACAACTTTGGAAAAAAAAGTCTTAAACATTCAAAAGCTTCGGTATTCTCATCGAATTCTCTCACAAATTATTTCATCACCTTAACTTTATATGTAAAGACGGCATTATCACATTTTTAGGTTCAGCAATGGTTTCACATGTAATATTTTGTATTCCCACTTGAAATTCCATCTTTACCGGCCATAATTCTCGAACATAGTGCTGAGCATCGGCTCTACTGCCTGGTAAACAAATATAACATGGATATTTTGTATATTCCCCCTATAGTCTCATTAGAAATAATACGCTTCTAAAATCTCCTTCCAGTAAAATGTTGACACTTCCATAATTTTCGTTAAAGATGTGAGTTTATTTCCGTTGTGTAGTAAAACGCTTTTTCGTAGAGCTATCGATAAATAAAACCCCATTCACTAGGAATAAAAAGTTTCCAAATTACTTCAAGTAAACCTTTTGCATTGTTATAGATGCAAAGTCCATCTTCTTTTGTGAAAAACGTAGAAAGTATCTCATATAGGTTTCGTTTATCAGTTATTTTCAGATCATCAAGCAAATTCCATTGTTTTAATCGAGAACCCACAATTTCTGCTTTACTTTTTGGTAAATTAAAATCTCTAATTATGTCATTAAAGTCTTTTGCAATAATAAGATGGAGTTTTGATTGCTCCTGTGACAGTATACATTCTTTTATATTTTTATTTGAACTTTGAGATGAGCTTGTCTCAGATAATTTTTTGAAGGTTCAGGTACTGGGAATTGTGCACTATGTAAAATTGAAACAGAAGAAGAATCAAGGTCAGGATATATGATTGACTACGTATTCTTACCTTTTCGTGGTTTGGCTGGAGTCACTACTCAAAGATAAAGAAAATAAAGAGAAAACAAAATAAATCCGAGCTTTTACTTTAACCGATAGATAATGGCCTTACTCATTAAATTTTTATCTGACAGTGATACCGACACGTTTTTGTTTTATTCCAATTTAATCCCTTTATTTTCGCTGAATACCAGTTGGGCTAAAAGTGAAAAGCAAACCCCATCCGCAAACATAAAGGATAATCTGTCAAAGCCGTACTTTCGACTCCGCGCGATATTTGATATCGGCCCGCATTGACAAACAACACGATCAGCATGTCGATACCCACCATCCTGTTAATCAAGCTGATTTAATTAGAATGGGGCGACACAAAGAATGCCAAACACGATTAATTAATCACCGCGAAGTGAATTCCCAATAATACTTTGACTGCACAAATGTCTTATTAGATAAATGTTGGCCTATAGCCGTTCCCTAGTCTCTTCATTAAAGGGAAAGAAGCAATAAGCCGAATTGGGCGGCTTCGACGAAGGGATGTTGGGGGAAACCGCTAATTTTATTTGAGTGCCTTGCTGTAAAACGCTAAATCAGCTTTTTGTTAATTGTTCCTTATAAATTAGCGATGAACTTGCGGTTTCGGTGTTTTTCTTCGCAAGGAAACCTCTGGTAATCGCGTTAGTGTACAGGGTTTTTCATTGTTTTGTTACGTTTCTATTTTTCTCTCTGTATACCTCTTATTTAATTAATATCAAATGGAATTATTGCCCTTGTTAATAATATGGACAACGTTTTACATATACCGTTTACATACAACGTTTTACATATTCCGACTTATATGTTACTGACAGAGATCGTATCGATAAAGATGTATACGCCATAAAGTTCATTCGGCATTTGTCCTGAATCGGCGTACCGTGTACAGCACTGATGAGAACTAACAAGTTCGAAACAGCTGTATGTCTTTCGGTTCTGATCCGGGACAAATATCGAATCCTACCTGTGGCGGGTTTTATTTTTTGAAAAGTCTTACATATAGTTCTTGTAGCGGTGTTTTCCTAGAGGGATCGCGCGATGTTGACTTGTCGGCCAATTTACAGAATAAGCGTTTAATGACTCGGAATATGCGAGGTCTGATCAAATAATGCGGTGAACGAATTCTTATAGCAGAAACCAGTGATGCTACATTCGTGTGAGGTAATGCGTCTAATATTCTGATCCTTTGGCATAGTCAGTGTCATGTTTGAACACGTTGTGACTTGTTAATTGGTTTCCAGGGCCGGAGGAGTGAGGACGTATTTACAGTGTCTGTTGCGCATTATTGCTTTCGAACAAGGCATTAACATTAAGTTTTGCTTAAAGTTGCAAAAGAATACCAAAGAATTTCATCAAATGTTAAAATTAATGTGGTGACTATGAAAACTGCTTACAATTGATATCAGCGATTTAAAAGCGGAAATGAGTCGATTGAAGACGAGCAATGGTCGGAACGTTTTTCAACCTCAAAACAGACAGAAATATTGCAAAACTAAAAAAGAAATTAGTCTTTCAAACAGGAAGTTGAAAAAAGAGACCAGAAAAATGGGCCAATGGCTTCCTCCTTCCTAACGACAATGCGCTATGCCACACCTCGCTTCTGATCCACCAGTCTTTGGCTGAAAAAAAATTCCTGTTTGTCCACATCCGCCTTACTCTCCAGATTTGGCACCATGTGGCTTCTGGCTCTTTCCAAAAATCAAAGCTGTGCTAAAAGGAAAACATAAAAGGAAAATAACGTTGGAATAATTATATCGCTAACAAAGGACAGTACTTTGAAGGAGATTAGTTCAAATTTGAAGTAAGGTTATTACTTTGTGCATAATAAAATTATTTCACCGTATTATTTAGTAAACTATTAGCTACATTTTAAACTCTTGGACCATATTAACGCATCAGTGAAGCTTTACATTATTGCTTTTCTTATTTTCTTATAGTTTATTTTTTCGAAGATTTTAATCAGAGTACTTACGTGATTCTATAATTAAATTATTCCAAGTAATGTTTAACAAATTAGAATAGTATTATCAGGGTTTTAATGAAAAACTTTAGAAAAATTTGGGGAAGAAGTTAACTCGTATGAATTTGAATTCAGTAGCGTATAAAGCCTCTTATCTAGGCTATAGATCATATCTAAGCTACCTAACTAAGGATTTCTTCACTTCTTTAGTTCTTATCACTGCTTCCATTCGTCGGGGCGTATAATTGATCAAGTGGTGAATAGTTTCCTGAGGAATATTCTCTCATTCGGCAAAAACGACTTGTTCGAGTTTCAAGAGTCATAGGGGTACGTATGTGGCACCTAATTTATCAGTTTAGTATATCCCATAGATACTTTATAGGTTCATATCTGGGCTTTTTAGTGGCCAGTCGATAGGTGGAATATTCATACATCGGAAGTAGTCCAGTACCCTTCCAGCAACGTGGGGCCGAGCGTTATCCTGCATGAAAATGAAATTGTCCTCGAAAAATGGACAAATTGGCATCACATGTTCTTGTGCAATATTTCTTCTTCACATGTTCTTGTATATACAATATTCTACATAGAAATGTGCATTCATAGATCTTCCTCGTATAAAAACTAAATTCGTGTCACCATCTGAACAAGTTCCTCCCCAGAACATAATTGATCTATCAAAAGATGGGATATTCGGAGGGATATGCAGGCAACAAACCTCTCTGCTGGCCTCCACTAGACTCGTTGACGCCCATCTGGTGAATTCAAACTTACTCTTGTTCTGTCTCAAAAAAAAACTCACTTCTAGTCGTTAATAGTCCAATTTACGGGTTTATTGCGAAATGCCGTCTAGTAATTCTATGTTCTCTGGTGAGCAATGGTGCAATAGTTGGTCTTTTACTGTTAAATTTTCCTTCATTAAGCCTTCTTCTGACCACCTGTTTAGAAATTTCTATATTCGAGCTGTTGCTAGGGCTCTGCTCAGCTCTAAATTGGTAAAATGGCTCTTTCTTAAAACGACACAAGATGTCCCTCACCACTTGCATCTGTAAACTTCTTACTACCTTGTCCTGGGATTCCAAAGTAACGTCCAAGTTCAATTGAAATGTTTAACCGTTCGACTATTTGTTGATTATCTAACTCCTAACAAGTCTCATATCGCTGGCAACACCCTTCGTCGACCAGAGTTATCTCTTTCACTATTTCACTTTCTCTTAAAATGCGTGTACAATTCATGTCTTCTATTTTAAGTGTATTGGATAAAGTGTTTCATTCACTTGACATTAACTTAAAAAATATCACTCATCATCATCATGAGGTCATCAGTCCTAAGACTGGTTGGACGCTAACCTCCAGCTTCTCCTATCTTGTGCTAACCTACGCATTTCGCTAATTGTGCTACAACCTACATCCCTTACTATTTCTGAGCAGTAGTCTAATGTAGGCCTACCTCTGCCTTTCTTCACTCCTATTTCTGCCTCCAAAATATCGCGGACTATTCCCCCATGTCTCAGCAAGTAGCCTACCATTCTATCTCTTCTCTTCTTTATGATTTTCCACATACTTCTTTTCTCTTCGACTTTCTCTAATACTTCTTCGTTTCTAACCCTATCAGTCCACGGTATTTTCATCATTCTTCGGTAACACCACATCTCAAAAGCTTTTAATTTCTTCCTACTTGCTTCCCCTACCGTCCAGTTTTCGCAACCGTATAGCGCCGTGCTCCATACATATGTTTTCAAAAATCCCTTCCTTGTTTCTAAGTTTATTACCCCCGAGCATAAAAGTGCTTTCTTTTTGTTAAAAGCTACTCGACCCTGCGCTATTCTTTGTTTTATATCTTTATCGCTTCTTCCATCCCAATTTATTTTACTTCCTAAATAAGTGAAGTCTTTAACTTCCTTCAATCTTTCATTATTAATTTGTACTTTCATTTTTGCTCTGCTCTCGCGCCCTCTGCACACTAACACTTTAGTTTTGTTTTTATTCACCCTCATTCCGTATTCCTCTGTCAACACTGCCTCCATTTCGTTCAACGCTGATTCTAATTCCTCTTTACTAGATGCTAATACTGCTATATCATCCGCGAATCTCAGCATTTTTAGTTTCTGTCCCTGTACTTTAATCCCGAAATCCACTCTATCTTTTACCACATTAATCGCCTCTTCGATGTACAGATTAGAAATTAGTGGTGATAGCGTACATCCTTGTCTTACTCTTTTCCTGATACCTACTTCCCTTCTTTCCCCTTCTACTTCTATAACAGCAGTTTGATAAAAAAATATCACTAGCATAACTGAATTTACAAATCACTTCAAATGCATTATTAACAATTACGAAATGACTCATTACATCTGTCAAAGAATAGCAACTGTTTATCCATTAATGACAGAGGCTATTCTAGGCCACCTAAATAAAATGTTTAAAAATTTAAGATTTAAAAAAATTATAAGGAATAATGAAAAGCTTGCTGGTGTGTTAATTTTGTCCAAGAGTAAGTTTGATGATATTATCCGCATGGTTCTTGTATTGGCCTCTTCAACGTCTCCGTCTCCACGTGTTGAGGAATGGCATTGAAGTCGGTTTATTTTTGGATTTTATTTTACATTTACGTTTCGGTCTACATCTACGTTTTGGTTTTTCTTCACGTTCTATCTACGTTTTGTCACTAGTAAGTGCGAAGCTTTTCTTGATCATACCGGCTGTTTATAAGGGCTGAAAAAATTACTGTTTTATCGATATACGACGAGACTTGAGACTGAGATCCTGTTGATACTGACGAGTTGCCAGAGAACACCTATTCTGCAGGACTTAATAGATGGTGTAGAGTACTGTAGCAACTGTAATATAACCTTACCCTCTGCATACTGATAAGTAAAGGTTAATTTCTCGTTGGGTTTGTAATTAAACCAAATATAATTATAGAAAAATTACACTCGCAATCATTCTATTCAGTGTTATATGGTTAAATATATAAATAATTTTGTATTTATGTTATTGGCTTCACGATGCTTCAATTATTATTTTTAGATGGTTACAAAGTACTTTTTCATTGCAACATAATAATAATTTGAGGCAGAAAGTAAACATGCCTTCGAAAGTGGTGTTTGTTGTGTTCTTGTGTTAAGATTTTCTAGTCTCTTACATAGTTTAAAAACAAGTTCGGTGATAATATGAAAACGATAAAATTTGTAAATTATAGTATTTTGTTATAATAATTCCATTGCTTTTAAAACAATTTTTTAATTGCAATAATAAACTAGAACTTTCATTAAAAAATAAATAATAATTAATTTTTACGTTATTAAATTGCCATTTAATTTTTTTAGATCCCTATGTAAAACCTTGTGAAACCAGAAATATTATAAAAAAAAGTCCAAATTTCACCTTTAAAATATAACCAAGACTCTCAATAAAGTATCAGAGGATAAAATCGTTTGGCCTTAGCGAATGACAGGAACGCCAATCATTTATTATTAATTCGGATTATATGAAGTATGAAGTTTTTTTATCCCATAAAAAATTGTCTTAAGCAGTTTTGAGGTTTTGCAATTTATGAGCGATATATAAATAAAAAAAGTTAATCACAATCTCTAAAGTCTATCTGCTTTATTTGATAGCTCTAAATTTCTTTCGAAATAAAAAATTATCTGATAAAGCCAAGCTATTAATATATTGGAGATGGGTAGCTAGAGAACATGTAATCGAAATGCGGCTTTATCAACTTTTCTCTTCATTGAGTTTTCATAACGGCTAAATCAAACCCTTCGGTAGTGAAGTGTATGGCGGTGACCCAAACTTTTTTAATATTGAACAGCGAGCAAACATGTATTCGCAATTTCATTATTCCCGGGAGAAGTATGAGGTGAAAGTTTCGTAGATGAAAGTATTGTGTTTTACCAAGTATTGACCATTAGTGTAATTAACCTAACAGTATTTTTGGGCACGATGTATTTCCTTGAATCATCCAATGAATATACCACATTGAAAATAGCTATTAAGTTTCACTCAATCTTAATGAGCTTACATGAAGGGAATAATTTATTGGATATATATAAAAGAAAAGTAATACAAGGAAATAGAGAAAAACATTCTCGTCGTTATTCATTTATAAGTTTTAGAACTGCGGAATAAAACCACATATCCATGTATTTCGCTTTGGGAACTGTGATATTGTTAAGGTTGTGTATAAGTAAACTTTTTTGTGTATAACTGACTTTAACTTGTGCTTTGAATTTGACATTAGAAACATAAGCTAGAATGGATACCGAATCATCGATTTAAATTTCGACAACTTCACTCTAAAGTCCGAAAGTGCCATCAAATAACCAATATAATCAATCAAGCAATAGACAATACTACTCAGCTGTGTTCTTGGATGTTAGCTAGGCGTTTGATAAAGTATGACACCCGGGTTTAGTATATAAAATCAAAACTCTTCTACCCATAAAATATCTCAATATATTGAATCCTACTTAAATGAATGTCAATTAGAAACTAAAGCTAGGAATCACAAGGGAGTATCACAAGGAAGTACTCCTGATCCTCTACTTTATGTTCTATACACATTTGATATAGCAACAACCACAGAAACAACAATGAGTATATTTGCCGATGACACAGCCACATTTGCAAGTCTCAGAGATCCAACAATAGCCTCACGCAATCTTAATCTCAACCTCATAATAACATGGCTACAAAGTCAACCAATCCAAGTCAACAACCACAGAAACATCAATGAGCATGTTTGCCGATGACACAGCCACATTTGCAAGCCTCGGAGATCCAACAATAACCTCACGCAATCTTCATCTTAACCTTATAATAACATGGTTACAAAGTCAACCAGTCCAAGTAAAAAACCACAGAAACATCAGTGAGTATATTTGCCGATAATAAAGCCACATTTGCAAGCCTCAGAGATCCAACAATAGCCTCATGCAATCTTCATCTTAACCTCATAATAAAATGGTTACAAAGTCAACGAGTCCAAGTTATCTCAAATAACATTCACTCTACCAAAAACGAATTGTCCCACAGTCACCCTTAATCATAGAGATATACCACAACAAGAAACACTCAAATATTTGGAATTACACTTAAATTTTAAGCTAAATTGGAAACAGCACATAAGCAGTAAAAGAAAACAAATAGACCTAACAATAATATGAATCAACTGAGTAATGGGACGTAAATTCCATATGAGTATTGACAACGAATAAACCCATATGGACATATGAAGTTGAACTCTGGGGAATTTATAACAAGTATAATACAGTAATTATGCAGAGGACTTAGTCCAAAATATTTAGAACTATCACAGATGCACCCTGGCATATTTGAAACCATATCCTCCATATAGACCGAACAATACCGTAAGTAAGTAAAATTGTCACCGAAATAAGCAATAAACACCACGACAAATTAAATATCCACCCAAATCCATTATTAGTACCACTCTTGTAATTTACTCGTAACAGGAGACTGAAAAGAATATGACCCAAGAGGAAACTGAGGTGACGTCAATGGACTCCTCACCACGTCATGTGCAACATCTACAAGAGTCTTGCACAAACTCATCAAAATTAGATTATAGATTGTATATAGCATCTGATTGCTAACAGAAAAATTAAATAAAAAAGAATCAGTAGAGATGTTAAATGAGTATAACAGAGAATTCAAAGATGAAGACGTGTTGTAAAATTAGAAATGATGCAAGCCATTACTGTCAAATGAGTTCTTTTATTTGTGATAAATATTTCCCGATTTGTGTTTAAATATTTTCCGACTGACCAAAATAAGTGTCTAATAATTACTAATAGTAACTAATAATTAAAATTATTAGCTACTATTACCTACAACTCCATAAATGAATTCTAGGGATATATTCCAAATAAATTTATTTTGAGACCTATATAATTTTGTCATACAAATTTAAGTTACATCGACTAAACAGCGCATAACTACTATTCACACGGAAAATATTTGTTTATTATCATATTTGTTTATTATCTAGATCATATTTGTTTATTATCTAAAAGCATCTACATGAAGAATACGCAGCTAAAATGAAATATTGGATGTAAACAAACAGCAGAAATTTGTTTCTGTTTGACGAAGGCCGCTATTTTAATTGGAAGAGTCCCCAGCGAATCCAACGAATTAAAATAACACACGGACAATTTGATTGCAATTGCAAAGTTGTTTCAATCATAGATTATTATGTGCCATTTTCTATTCAGAAACAATTGGGGGAAAATTGAATACAGTTGACGTTTTAAAATGACTGAATTGTCTCTGATTGAATTAGTGTTAATTCGACATTCTTTATGTAGATCAGATAACTTGTTTACGCAAACCACAGCACAATTATTAGTCACATGTTAATATGACTAACATAATAACTAACATAATTAAAAACTCTATTAAGCACAACATTTATAATGCTTAATTTATTTAACACAAAAATGCTCAAAATTCTATAACTTTTGGAAAAAATAAAACAGTGTGTAGGAAATAACTAAAAACAACTTTAATTCAAAATTAGCAAAAATATTTACCAAAATGCTTGTTTAAAAATAAAATATATAAAGTTTACTTGTACTAATTTGTTTTTTAATTTTAAGTCTTACACTAAATTGATACTAAATATTGTACGTAATTAATTATATTAATCAATCACCATTAGAATAATCGCAGCTCTATTCACTTCAACGATATCTTTCACCAAACTATCGTCCTTTTCAACTGACGCATTGCTATCCGTATTCTGGAGAAGAACGAACAGAAGTTTAGCACCATTTTCTAAATTTCTTGAGGCTGATAATTGTCATTGAAGTTGCAGGGATAAGATCAAATGGTCAGAAGACACAAGGAGGCTATCTATAACATCCTCGTTGTTTGCAATACTAGAACATTTTCGAGTGTTGCTCAGCCTAAATCTTGTCCTGTTTCTTGCATTCTGGGCCTCTTCGGACATCCATACGATAGGCTATGGTATTTAACTCATCAGAATTTTTATAAATCATGGGAATTGAATCCAGCATATAATAACCAATTGTAATAGGTAGTAAATATGTTTTCCAAGAATATTCTTCAAATCTTGAGGAAACCTTGAGGACTTTGTTGCCACTAGCAAGAATTTATAGAGTTACGTAAAGTTTATAGATGATGTACTAATTTACACTTGTTACAAGTCCACTTCTTGAAAAATCGACGAGCTCAATTACCAACGTTGGATGATCCAGCTCTCCGCTTCGGCACATCCACTGCTATACCAATGTTCAATTTTAAGCCTTCCTGGATACGCTTTTCCCTTGCTTGCTTCAAAGTTTTTTTTATCCGACTTTGCGCTTCATCTTTGAAAGGAAGCCGATAGCCAATATGGAAGATACACTCCATGTATCTAATCCTTGCTGGATAGTTTTCCAGTTTACTAAAGGTAGACTATTCATCTCGGAAAGTTTCTCTTCACAAACACAGCAAGAGAACAAGGAAGCTGTTTTAGTGATGAATTAAGAGGGGTTTCTATTTCACTTTTTATGCATTTGACTTCGTCCAAAATTTGGCTAGAAGTTTCTTTAGCGAAATCAAAGAACATTTTCATTGAAGAAGAGCAAGGGTTAACCCATATCGAAGGGTTTCTTCGGTACAAGGTGTCAGTTGGAGCGGTACAGCTGACATAATCTGATTTAGCTGATTTAGCGGACAGACAGAAATGCATCCCCATCTACTCTCCATTTTTTATGTAGCGAAAACTTGAACGTACTACTTTTCAGATATTTCAGGCTCTGAGTCCAAAGTGTATACGTTTGTGCACCTAATCATGATAGAGGCTCTTTATGCAAACCTCTAGGGAATGTTTACGCTTGGAATGAAAGAGACACAAGGAGGCAGAAAATAATAGAATAAATGGAAATGCCTGTTACTCTTAACCCAACAAATTTTCAGTTATCACTTCGAATATTATTATTACCTTCGAACTAAGTTACGCATACCTAAGTGAGGAAGCATGAGGAGGCGAAATGGGTCCGTAACCCCAGATTCACAAACTGGGAACAGTTCAAGTCGGATCTTCTAGTAACAGTTCGGGGGATCTCCTCCAGAATTAGTGAGAGGGAACTACTGGAGGCAGCCTCCCGACTGAGTAGAGGATTGATAGAAGTCTATGAAGGAAACTGTACACCTAAACGAGCTAGGCCGAAAGGCCAGGTAAGATGGTGAAACAATAAGCTGGAAAACCTTAGATGTAAGATAGAAACCTTCTCAAGGGAGCCAGAAAACGTAAGAGTCGTACAACCTGGGAGGACTATAGGACTGACAAGGATCAGTATAGGGCTGAGGTTAGGGAGGCCCGAATAAGTCTCTTTCTGTAATGAGATAAATAAGGGAGCTGAGGCAGCACGGCCGAACAAGATCCTAGCCCGTAGCCCGGAAGCGATTGTAGGATCGCTCAACTCCCTAATGGTAAATTCTCGGAATTGGATGAAGAAACCTTAGACCATCTCGTCAAAGCACATTTTCCGGGTTTTTATAGACCGGAGACTGAAGACATTTCCGACCCGCTAGTAATAGGGGCACATAGGACCTGGGCGGTAAACCGAGAGGGGAACGACAGGGAACTTGTGAAGAAGATAGTTACACCGGCCCAGATAAGGTGGGCCTCGAGGTCCTTTGACCCATATAAATCACCGGGACTGGACGGAATTTATCCGGTATTTCTGCAGAAGGCAGAAGAGATAATCCTCGGTCCACTTATAAGGATCACCAGGGCCTGCTTGGCACTGAAGATGATCCCGGAAGTGTGGCTAGGCACAAGGGTTGTTTTTATACCTAAACCGGGAAAAGTCGAATACGCGTCCCCTAAGTACTTCCGGCCGATTAGCCTTTTTTATTTTTACTGTACCTTCAGGATACTGTCCTAATAGATAGACCGCTTCAAAATAGTGAGCATGCTTATCAAGCTGGTAAATCAACAGAAACAGCTCTGGATAAGGTTGTGTCATCGATACGGTCACAACGGGATTCGGAGGATACGTTGTCGGCACCTTCCTTGATATTGAAGGAGCCTTCAACTTTACATCCTGGGAGGTAATTAGTAGAGCACTAGGCAGATACTACATTCCCAGAATAATCGCTGAATGGATAGAGCATATGTTGGGAAACAGACAGTTTATTGACAACAATCGCAATAGCAAGACTACCATCGAGGGCAGGGTCGACTCGTGCTATCCACAGGGAGGGGTGTTGTCCTCCCTTATGTGGTGCCTTGGTGCAGGGATAGGGAACTCTGGGTCAATCCCTCTAAAACCGAGGTGATGGTGTTCACCAAGAAATACAAGTGGAACAGAACATGTCCGCTGAAACTTGGTGGCCAAGAACTAAGCTATAATAGCAAAGTGAAATACTTAGGAGTAATCCTGGACGGGAAACTGTCCTGGGAAAATATTTAAGTCACATATGTTCCAAGATCACAGCAACACTTTGCCAACTAAGAAAGGCCATTGTTAGTAGTTGGGGCCTGAAACCGGATACCATGAAATGGACGCATGAGGCAATTCTCAAACCCAGACTGACGTATGCAGCACTGGTCTGGTGGGAGAGAGCCTGTTTAAAGTCGGAAGCCAACCGACTTAACAAGCTAAGAGGATTGATTCTAAGAAGTATAACCGGTCAACCCCGATCGAGACGATGGGGATACTGATGGAGATACCACCTCTTGATGTCACCCTGAAAGCGGAAGCCGTAAAGGCAATGCACAGGGTAGGAAACATGAATAGGAAGGTAAGGGACCTGAATAGAATCTCAAGAGAGCTAGCTGAGGAGGGACTCATATGGATGCTCTCTGACAGCACGGGTGTCCACTTCCTGTTTGACAAGAAATATAAGATCACCCTCACTAGTAAGACCGACTGGATGGAGGGTCGAGCTGGATTACCGAACAATGGAGACATCTAGTACACGGACGGAGACAAAAGTGAGAACAGAGCGGGTGCGGTTGTGTATAGGCGACGCGATGGGATAGGTAAATCCTTTCCCCTGGGCAAATACACTACTGCACTCTAGGTCGAGCTAGTTGCAATTACATACGGTGTCCCGGGGGCCGACCAAAATTGGACACAGGAGAAGATATGTATCTGCTCGGATAGCAGGGCGGCGTTGATAGCCCTGAATTCAGCAACGACAAAATCGAAGCTGGTCTATAATTGCTATGAAGCACTGAACCACTTGGCAGGGAAAGGACCGATGGAACTTGTATGGACACCTGGGGATAATGACATTAAGCGAAATCTAATTGCATATGATCTTGCTAGACTAGAGACCAGGGAGAACCTCTATGGACTAGAACCTGCAGTGGGAATAAGTCGCAATCTGATCAGAGACCGCATTAATGGCTGGGCAAAAGACCAGCACAACAAAAGATGGAGAGGAGTAACAGGATGTCGCATAACGAGATTCTTTATCGAATATTCAGAAATTGAGAAATGGGCCCAAGAATTCATCAAATTGAACACACGCAAAGTCAGAACCATTGTGGGAATTATAACGTGCCACCATAGTAGCCTGAATGCATATAAGCACAAGTTGAGGCTGACTGATAGCCCGGTCTAAAGATACTGTAAAGAAGACGAAGAAACCTCGATTCATCTTCTTTATACCTGTCCTGCACTAGAGGAGAAGAGGTACCTTATATTAGGGACCCCTGTTATCTAAGAGGAGGCGAGGCTTAGGGCAGGGGACGTGCCTACATTTCTCCTTTTGTGGAATAGCATTTTTGGATAATGGTCCGTTCAAGAGGGGATCGCCAAGGGACTACCCATGCGATCAGTGGCTGATGAGGCCCAAATCCACATAACATTATAATAAAATACTCATACCCATATTCAATACATCAAACATTTTATACATGAAAATTTATTAAATATTTTAGAATTGTCCTTCACTTTCTCATATCACAATGAATTCTTACGGTCCTACAATCAGTATAACGTTCAGAAACCTTAGTTATAATTGTTCCAGGTGGTAGTCAACACATATTGATAGTTAATTTTCTCGAAGAACAATATTTAGTAAAATATATTTTGTGCATTTTCTTGCGATTTTGCCCTCCTGTGGCGTTCGAAATCATTCGGTATTTACGATGTAAATGCCCATGTGACTAAGTACTTGGCGTAATGTAATAGTTAGGTAATTTTTTCCAATTTTACTCTGTTGTGTATTTGTATGTCAAAATTTTAATGACAGTAGTTGGTAAGTAAAAGTGTCTACAATTACCCCTGGGGTTAACGGGTAAAATATCGAAAACAAGACTGTTTTCGATGCGAATTTAAAAAAAAATTAAACATCCTATATAACATAAAGTGGAAGACAAAATCAATAATCCGGTTACTCTTAAATTATGCATCAGATTATTTTGTCTATATATTTGAAATTATCCGGCAATAACTAAATTCACCCCCAAAATAAAGACGAGCCGTGATGTTCATTATATAAATTGTTACCTTTCCTTATTATTTTGGTAAATGTTTGCAGAATTAAGCTATTTACCCTCGGAGAACATGTTGTTATAATATAATATTCCCGGATAATAGCTGAGGGAACTTTCTTTTGTTATACCATTAAAACTTTCCGCCAAATTTGTATGGTAATAAAGTGCTTCGTTCAGTTTTTTTTAAATATATATATATGTATAAAATATTGTATATAGAAAACTTTATATTGAGTTTGTACATCAAACTTTGTTACGAGAACTTATCCGGGGCATATTAGACATAATGGATATATCGTTAGCGTCTCGAGAAAAACAAATTTTAAAAAAGAGAAAAAATGTTCCTTTGGTGGCCAACTTTCTTTGTTAATTCACGCCGGATAAGTAGAAGGAATTTAGTTTTAAACACATAATACAAACTTAGTCGAACTGAAGTTCTATGCACGTTATAAATAGAATATTTCTTTTAAGTTGTTTGAAGCTAACAATGGCGTTCAGTATTTTTGTTTGTTATGTAGTTTTATAATTCTTTTCAATAGAATAAATATCTATGATTTTATATAGTCATAAGATCCATATTTGAGGTATAATTTTTTTCATAAAATTATTTTAATTTCGTTTTTATGAAATTAGAATATAGTTACGATACTTTATAGTTTTTAAAGGATTGTAATCAATTTTCTATCGGAGGAGATAGTAGAGTGTGATCAAAGATAAAGTGTCTTTTTAATTGTCGTTTATATCTATTAATTTACTCATCTCTGTAGATGAATTTCGTTTTCGTGAACAGCATGTGAATTTTCAGCACAAAAATTTCAATAATTTTGTTTGATGACGTACCCGTTAATATAAAAATGTGCTTCATCACTAAACCAAATTTTATTGCAAAAATCAGCATCGCCTTCTTTCTTTTCTAACATCCAATTAACAAATGTACAACGTTGTAAATGGTATATAAGTTTTAATTGTTTTGTCAGCTAAATTTTGTATACTGGCAGATATAAATCTTTCTTTAAGACACCATGAGTGGTGGCTCTTGACAGATTTAATTGTTGAGCGCGACGCCGACGTTGAATTGATATGTTTGCATAAAGTTTGGACACACGGAAATTAGACATCCTTCCCCAGAAAGCCTACAGGCAGGCTTGTGTAGGGGAAGGTTACACATATAAACGCGGGCAAATACCCAGCCCTGAGGTAAGTGCCAAGTTCCCTCTGGTGAAAATCGAACTCACGCAGACAATGTGCCCAGTATTTGGCCCTGTTGCCACCTTGTTACCAAATACCAAGTCAGCACCACCGCGGCTCCATGAGAATAAGACCATGCGTCACCCATCCAATTCGTTGTGCAATTCGTAGCTTGACTTCGAACAGCGCACGTCTGACAATGAACGGAGTACGCTGCCTCATCCTCTCTCTTACATACTATATCTTATATATATGCATACATCCGTACACTTTGTCTTACTGCAATAGTATTTTCATCTGACCAACTAGAACGAAGACGTATTGCTGTTGCCTTATCAATAACAGAACCTGTCTCTTCACATTTTTTGATTAAGTTACTAACTGTTAACCCTGTAGGCTCCTAATTTTGTCTTGCAACTGTAAATGATCGCTCGCTTTCACAAAACAGTTGTACACAAAGTATTCATTGTTGAACTGTTAATAGTGGCATGTTGACGTTGTATTGCTTGTAAATGACAAACAAAGAACATTTTTGCCAAAGAATAGCAAGGGTTAACCCACATCGAAGTCGAACCCACACTGTGTCGTTAAATATTGCCGCTCTATCTTTGACAGAGTACAAGTGGCGCGTAATTCAAATCCTATAGTTCCAACTGAGACACTCTATAGTTTACTATAAAATTACTTACCAATTTCCAATTTATGTGGCTATTACATTAACGCATGTGTATAGCGGATATAATTATGTGTATATGTGTATGAGTGTTAATTAAGTAGGCTGATATAATGGATTGGGTACCTGAAAGTCAAAGTAGGCGAATAAAGGTAAATAAATTTTAATAATTTGATTCGTAAATACTGTAATTATTTGTCGAGACAGGTAACAGTCAAAGGGAAAGCAGCTGTAAATTTTATTTCATTTGATTTGAATTCAGTTCGATTAAAGCTGGATTTATTGTATGAGCAAACCCTTTCTATGAAATTTGAATAATATTTTTTTTATTGTAAGATTTTTCTTTAGTTTTTCTTAAAAATTATGAAAACTTATACCAAGGAGAATAAAATATTTTTTTCAATAATTTTATCCATTCTATAACTTGCTTATTAAAAAATTCAAAGAAATCTGATATTTATCTTAATACAAATGCTTCGTTAACTATTGAAAGGGCGATGATTTGAGTTAATTGGATATCTACAAGATTATCCAATCTTGGTTAATTTTAGTCAGTTTTGGTTAATTTAAAAATTAATCAAAATGGATAATTACAAGATTATTTAAAGGTATATTAAACACTGTTTCCAATAATATAATGCAAAGTTTTACTACCAGAGGGTAACATTCAAACTACAGAAATAAGGAGTTTATACTTCAACCCATCTGCAAATGCCTTATATTATAAGGACTAAACAAATTAGGTCAAAACAGCTCTTCTCCTGGCTATATGCCAAACGCCGAGCACTGAATTACATGACATTAGATTGTTCGAAACTACCAAGAGATGGCGTTTGGTACGTTCTACTGCGGTGGAACGTAACAACAACTACTAGATGTGAGCTTTATCTGTTGAAGGTATATAGCCAGGAGAATAGCTGTTTTGACCTAATTTGTTTAGTCCTTATTGTATAAGACATTTTCAGATGGGTTGGAGTATAAACTCCTTATTTATGTAGTCTATTTCCAATACTTAATTCCCTGTACCTATTCTCTGAATTTTAATGAAATATTAATATCGCTATTCACCGAATCAACCAAAACAGGACTGTTAAGAATAGACCTCTTATTATTGTTCATACTAATTCACATTTAATTATTTAGAAACCCTAACCAGCATCCAATAGTCTACTACTGGTTTTACTTTTAACTAACTTTAAGTTAATAGAGTCTCTTCTATAATTACTTTTTAATGCACGTCGAACAATGCACGATTCTTGTAATATTCCGTATATTAAGTCAACAATGTGCTTCCTTAACTTAGTTACAATGCTCTTTTAGTCTATCCAATATACTTTTGATTATACTAGACATACTTATTATACTAGATTATACATATAGATTATACTAGATACTTAACACAAGAAGACTATTATGATAATTCTCATTCTTAATGCCAAGTAGGATCAATTTAAGTAATTCTTATAATAATAAACAAAAACATCGCTTTCCAAAATATAATTTGTGCTTCAAACCATTATTTTGTATGGAACTAGATCACGATACCTCTGCCAAGGTTTTTGTGTTTTGTAAACGACCTTGTTGGCAGTTAGAGTCGAAATGGCGCGTGGAAAAGCATTATCGCAAGATTTACGTAAAGTCTTGATAAAACTGCACCATCAGGGTAAGAGTGCCTATTAGATTGAAAAATAATTAGAATTGTCCCATTATACTGTTACAGACATTGAGCGATTGTATAAAGTTACGGGTTCCACAGTCGGAAAAGCACGTGTTGGTAGAAAAACCGCAGTGACTGCTGCAGAATTAAGAACTTTGGGACGCATCATAAAGAAAAACCATCGGCGTCGTGCCAATTGCAGTGCTCTAACAGTTCTATGGAATGAAGTGACAGACAGGTAGTATTCTAAATCGACTTGTACGGAGGCACTGAAGAAAACTGGATTCAATATTTCTCAGGTAATTTTGGTCTTATACATCAATGCATGCATGTAACTTCCTTCGTTATTAGATAAAAGAGAAACCCCTACTCACTTAAAAACAGAAGAAAAACCGCTTACTATGTACCAAAATACATAAAAACTGAATTTTGGAGCCGTGGAGATCGGTAATTTGGAGCGACGAATCGAAATTTGAGATTTGTGTAGGAGATTCGCGGAGTAGGGTGATTCGAACGAAAACCGAGGCTTACAACAAAGATTGTCTTCGGCAAAAAGTAAAGTTTCCCGCTTCAATTATGGGGATGTATGTCCGCCAATAGAGTTGGTCTACTTTGTTGAAGGAACCGTGAACGCCGAACAATACA
Organism: Rosalia funebris; assembly: GCA_037954035.1. Classification (NCBI taxonomy): domain Eukaryota; kingdom Metazoa; phylum Arthropoda; class Insecta; order Coleoptera; family Cerambycidae; genus Rosalia; species Rosalia funebris. The sequence goes on along the minus strand of JAZFAV010000006.1, from coordinate 9,301,869 downwards.
TAGTCATTTTAAATCAGTGCTTTCTTCCATCAATCGATTTTCTGCAATTACTAACCAGGAATTTCTCTTCCAACAAGATGGCTTGGCTTGCCATACAGCCACACGTGTGAAATCCTGATCTTTCTCCGATTGAGACATTATGGCACCGAATGAAAAAAGAATTGCGTAATCGTCCGGCTAAAACACTTCAGTCATTGCGACATCGTCTCCAAGAAATAAGGGACTATTTTTCTTTAGAAGACTGCCAGAGTCTTGTAGACACCATGCCTTGGCGTATAAATGCTGTTTTGAAAAATAATGGTGACGTAACACAGTGGTAATTGATTTACAAGTGTAAACTAGGTACTGAAAATTTGAGATTTAACTATTTCATGTTTTTCTGCTCTCTTTTGTCACTAGTTTTCTTGTTATTGCGAATAAATGTGTATAGTTCTCATATTTCTCAACTACAAATAAAATCTGCTGTATTTGTTAGCGTACTTTATTCCTACCGTACCAGTCCAATCAATAGGGAATGACCCGGTCACTAATTGTAAACAGCAAAAAAAAAGTTGAGCATATAGAAAATAAAATTTCAAGAAACTTAGAGTTTTTTGCTCTCAAAATGGCCGCTAACATAATCTAAAAAATTCGCAAAAGTCAAGAAAGCGGGTTTTCGCAAATAAAACGGAAAGTTGTGCTCGGATTGGAAAAAGTTAAATGAGAAAGTTGTAGATAATGAACAAATCTTTCGATTCAATTTTTGTGAGCTCGAATCGATTCATTACTTTTTGAGATATATCGCTCTAAAAATAACAGTTTTTGTTGAAAACATTTAATAATATCAGAAAATGTAGTCCTAAGTGAGATGAAAATAATCAATTTTGTACAATTCCAATATTCTTTTTTTTTCAAAGTTATAGCTGTTTTCGTAAAAAAAGGTGTTTTCGTAAAACGGCTTTTCCATCGAAACGGATGGTCTTACAGACTTGTTCGAGGGCTTATTTTCTTCGTTAGGAGTTGTGCTACAAATATATTTTTAGCAACAATCGATTGTTTAAATTTTTTATATAAAAAATCGCGTTTGAAAATGACGTAATTTTCGTACATCGGTTTTTTGGCAATAAATTCTTATAATAAAACCGAATCTATGAAAATCACGTCATTTTCAAACGCGACTTTTTATCTAAAAAATTAAAAAACTGGATATTTTCTGGAATCATATTTATAGTACACCTCCAAACGAAGAAAATAAGCCCTCGAACAAGTTTATAGGACCATCCGTTTTGATGGAAAAGCCGTTTAACGAAAACACCTTTTTTACGAAAACAGCTTTTGAAAAACTTTGAAAAAAAAATATTTTGGAGTTGTACACAAACGATTATTTTCATCTCATTTAGGACTACATTTTCTGAAATTATTAAATGTTTTCATCAAGTATTGTTATTTTTAGAGCAAAACCAAAAAAACGCAATTTTAAATGGTTTCTTCGATATATCCCGAAAAGTAATGCATCGATTCGAGCTCACAAAAATTGAATCGAAATATTTTTTCATTATCTACAACTTTTTCCAATCCGAGCACAACTTTCTTTTTTATTCCTGAAAAATCGTTTTTTTGACTTTTGCGAATTTTTTAGGTTATCTTAGCGGCCGCCATTTTGAGAGCAAAAAACTGTAAGTTTCTTGAAATATTATTTTCTATATGCTCAATTTTTTTTTTGCTGTTTACAATTAGTGACCATTTAATATAGGGTCTCAGACAGATTGATTGGACTATAGCGTTTGTACTACGTGGACGTGAAATTCGTCACGATTTCAGTAAGGAATTTATTATAAACAGTTTAATGGTGTAGTTTACAATAATAGTAGTATAGCAGAAATAATAGTTTATATCCCATAAAATTACTTATTATTACTTAATAAGTAATTTTAATAAGTAAAGAAAATAAATGTCCAAGTACACTAACTGAATAAGGAATAGATTAGGATCGTCTGTTGGTAGTTCCATCAAATAGTAAATTGCTACAATATTATATACACTGAACGTATTGTACGGATTGACAATTTATGTGGTAGTTACATTGATTTACGTATATAGTGGATACAATAATTATGTGTATGTGTGTTTGAGTGTTAACTAATTAGGCTGCGATAATGAATTGGCTATGCGAAGATCAAAGTAAACGAATAAAGGTAAATAAAGCAGTTCATTGGGTAATTATTTGAGGCATAAATACTGTACTTATTTCTCGGGATCAGTAACAGTCAAAAGAGAAGAAGTTATAAATTTAACTTCCTACGATTTTAGTTCATTTCAGTTGAAACTAGATTTATTGTATGAGTAAATATTTTTTTAATGTATTAATTATATTTACTTGATTTCAAGATATGTTGTTTTAGTTAATATACTATTGATTTAAAAATAATTAAAATTAAAAATCACCAAATATACTGTAAAGTTGTTTCATTCGATAATTTAAAAAATTCGAGGAATTTTATTGAAAGGGTGAGGAAACCCATTGGTTATTTTAATACATATATTTAGTTCAATATTTAAAGAAGCGATGATTTTATTTGATTGACTGAAGCAAGCGTTTTTCAAATTAAATATTTAAACTTCTCCGTATGGAAATTTCAGGCTTATGTTGGCGGAAATATAATTTACGTGAAAATGAATAATAACAAAATGAATGAAGAATGTTATATAATAACAAAATTATATAAAGATATATTAAAAACGGATTTATTAATGCGAGTGTAGAAAACAAGCCGCAATATTAAAATTTTACATTATTCGAGACAGAATTGAAGAAAGCCAAAGCCGCGTCGCATGCTTTAAGCAGGATTGAAAAAAATGGTGAATTTTTTCCTCTAAACTTCACTGATTCCAATCCTTAAACATATGGCTTTATGTTCATTAGTTAAATACTATTTCACTAATTGTAATCCGTAAACGAGTAATATTTATTTAATGATATTTATTGTCAAAATATTAACAGTAATCTTCTAAAAGTTATGTCTTTGGTTTCTACAAAATTTGTATCTTTGTATGGGAGCTAAAGAAAGTTTTGGTCTACGATATGTGCATTATTCAGAAATACAGTGCCAATTCAGCTTATTTCTCGATGCAGAGCTAATAAAAGACAAGCACTTAGCTCTCGCATCCAAAATATGTATAGAGTTTCATAAAAAAAAAACATTCTCTATGTTTTTAGAAGCAGTACAGTATTCGTTACCTGCGAAATAGGGCGAATATTATAATGATACGATGAAGGATTACTGAACGATTATTAATAAAGAACAAGAATATAACAAAAGAGAATAGCACTACCGAAGTGAAGTGGATCACTAAGTAGGTGCTATGTTATAGTGGAATGAGCATAAATGTGAAATTATTAAATCTAAATAAATACTTAAGAGAGAAACATTAAATTCTAAATAAAAAGTGAATATAGAGCAAAGGTTATATTTGCGAACAAACAGTGGTGAAATCGTGATCCTCTATGAATAATACTAGCAATTATTTCACTACTTGTGAGAGAAAATTCACATTTGTTATCACTTAAAATTACTCTTTGAAGAGTGTTATTTAGTCTTATATATTATAATCTGCTATAGATTTTCCTCATAATTCTTTATTATTACAATGAGGATATATAGTTTACCCTAGTACTGTGCACTCTTCAGAATTCCATATTATAGTCAATTTATACGTTAGTCCAAAAACTTATTGTTAGTACAACATGGCTTATTGGAATTTATGATATCACTAGTAAAATCTGATATAACAGAAAAGAACTTCATATCCAAACCTATCGAAGTTGACTGTATTGAGTCTGTCATGTTATAAAGTCATGGTTGATATTACTGATACTATTACACAGTCACGTTTGTCAAATTTGTTTCTGTGAAGAGATAATAGACAATCTTGATAGAAGTAAGCTAGCGCTTGGTTTATTATTTTTTTCTGGGGACTCAGATGACTCAATTTTCATATTAAATAGGGAAATAAACTTACAAGACTGTAAACGTTGGGCAGTTGAGAATCCTCACTGGATACGTGAGACACTGCTTTGATTGGACAAGAAGTGCGACTGAATAGGTCAGTATTGAAGGTTCCGATTGTATTGTTACTTGTAGAAGGTGTTTCTCAAGGATCTGTTGTAGGTCCAGTACTCCTCCTTATTTATATAAATGACTCACCGATTGGGATTGCATGGGCAAAACAGAAAATATAACATATACTGCAATAAAATTAGGCCAGAATCAGCATAACCTTTGAGGTTGCTATGTATCATACTTAATTCTAGTTTAAATTGATCTGCTCATTTCCACAGTATCTATTCTAAATTAAGCTCACAGATATTTGTTATAAGACAACTGGGTCTATAATCTTTAAATAAATTTATAAATAATAACGGCATGAGAACAGTTTCTCCTTATTTCAAAGTCGTTTGACATGGGGAATAATTTTATGAGAAAATTATAGCAGTTCAAAAGACACCTGTTTTATAGAAGTCTGTGGTTCGTCTCGTTGAGGGTGCAACGCTCTACTCCTAGCAGAAAACTCTTTAGAAAATATGAGGTCCTACCTCTATCACGCTTGTACATACTGAAGTAATTTCTGCCAGTGCACAAAGATTTGCACAAACTACAAATAAATTCGAACGTACACCAGACATGCAATGAAATGCTAGAGATATAATAGAACCGCTATTAAAATCACATATTACACAACAAAATAAGCTAAAAGTACGACTCTACAATAAATTTGATGTGTATCAAAAATTAAAACATTGAAAATATGACATGTAAAACTTTTCACTTGTACACAAAAAAAATTTTTACAATATTAATGAAGTTTTATCTAATGTATGTTCCTTGTAATGTTAACTTTTGAATACTATTGTCCTTTGATAATATTGTTTAACGTTTTTTATATACTTATATTATGATTAATGATTTGAATTTTTATGACTACCAAATAAGTGACTACAAATATACTTATTGTATATATATCATACTATATTTAATTGTAATTTAATCGGTTGCAATGCCAGAGAAGGGCACTACCCCTTGCCCGATTCCAGATGCCTATGGTCCTTATCCAAAACAAGTCCTCACTTAAAAGCCAAACAAATACATGATTTTATTCTCATAATACATCCGTGTCTTTGTTATGTAGTACGCATTTCCATTTATAAAATATGGAATTTAATTTTGCGTCAAGAATTTCGATTTCAGCATGACATACAATTATTAAATGCGCATTACATGTTTTCTTCCGCTTACGTTTATATTTATGCGGATTGTTTTTTATATCACTATACGGAAACATAATAAATAGCAAGCCATGACAGCGGATTTCCTTACTTCATTTTCCAAATTGTTTCGTTTCCCTCGCGGACTTTATTATGTACCCCTAAATTACCGTTCTTAAAATAATATTATGGTATTTCTCTTAATAACGCCGGAATACATTCTGTAGAATGGAACAATGAAGAGAGTTATGTCAGTAATTCAATAACATTGAGTTTAAGGAAACACGAGCCTAACAAAATATATTTGTAATATACGAAATGTTTAGGTGAATTACATTACAGTAGTAATATAATATTTTCAAAAGGTTCGGTTTGTTCCTTTTAGAATAGCATTCCTTACATTATTTTTTAACGCGATGAAATTTTTCCCTTTATAAAGCAACGTTATTATCAATGAATATGAGAGAACATTAATATAAGTATTATATGTAAAAGAATACAACCATTTCTATAAAACCAGTATGATATTGTGAATGTTATGCATGCGATTTCGAAGTACTGCCAGTAGTAAATTTGTGTTTCAGTTAATTATGAAATATATGTACGAAAAATCTATTCTGTATTTAGAAAAATAGAATATTCGATATATGTTTTATTTTTGAAGATTCGTATATCCTGGTTTCAAACTTCTTCTATATCTAGATCTAGGTGTTTTTGTCTAAATGTCATATAGGGTATTTTGATAGGGGCGCTTGAAATTTGTTATATTATAACGGCCATGTTGTTAAAGCAACATATGTCAAGTTTATTCTTAATTATTCAGTAGTGTATGGCAAATTTTGGTGGAAGGTTATAGCGTTCAATAACGTGTGCAAATCATAAAATTTCCTCCTTACATATTCCTCGTTACAACCGTCCCGCCGAGTCGACTATTCGACATCTGGTGGTTAAATTCGAGTTAATAAGTAGTTTTATAAATAATGAGACAACACCTGTATGTCACTAAACGCAAGGTCTGCTGAAAACATCGCTGCTGTGTGTGAGAGTGTACCAAAGAACCCGAAGTAGTAAATTTTTCGTCATTCACAAGAACTTGGCATTTCTGCGATTTGGCGAATCTTGAATCGGGACTTGGGTCTGCACTCGTATAAAATCCAACTGACCCACGAAATTAAGATAAACGTTCATAGGCAACGCCGTGTGTTCGCTGATTGAGCTCTGGAGTAGTTGGAAGTTGACGGATATTTCGCCAAAAAAATCATCTTTAGCGACGAGACCCATTTTTAGATGAATGGATATGTGAACAAGCAAAATTGTCGGATTTGGGACGACACCAGTGCACACGAGATACACCAACGCAAAATTAATTTCGAGAAAGTCATTGTTTGCTGCAGATTTTGGTTTGACAACTGGCGTTGCAACAATCGACAACGGCGTGCGCTACAGGTCGATGATAAGCAACTTCTTGTGGCCTAAACTGGATGATATGGATACTGACGACATATGGTTCTAACAGGACAGCGCTATATGCTCCACAGCGCATGATGAATATTCTGCACGACCGATTTGAGGGCGTGGTTATTTCGCGTAGCGGTGACCTGGACTGAACACCGAGATCATGCGATTCAATGCGTTTAGACTTCTTCCTTTGAGGCTATCTTAAATCGCTGGTGTATGCGAATAATCAGCAAACAATTTATGTCCTCAATCTGTCATTCAGACAGATTTATGCGACAAAGTCATCGAAAATTGGACCTTCCAAGTACACGCTACCAAGCCGCGGCGGACATTTGAACTAAATTGAGTAGATACTTCACACACAACTTGTTCTTATTTACGTTTAAAAATCGAGCGTTTTTATTGAAAGAGCTTTTATTTCTTGCTAAAATAAATATTGGGAGTGTATAATTTTGAAATAAAAACACTGTGTAAATCACCCTTTGCTATAATTTAGTTAGAAATATATTTTTATTTCCGACAATATGTTGAGCCATACGCTGAATCAGACCTCCAAGTAGGTAGATTACAGGAGACGCCACACTCCCGCCCACATACAATGGTACAAGGTATGTGTGAAGGCCGAGGAACCAGGAATATAATCCTAAGTATACAATTAAGGCCATCAAACATGGGGGTGGTAGTATCATGGTTTGGGCCGCAATGTCGTGGCATGGTGTTGGGTCTATTGAAAAAATTATTGGTATTTTAGACAAGTTTAAATATAAACAGATTCTACAGAATACCATGGAACCTTATTCTGACGAATGCATGCCAGTAATATGGCACCTCATGCATGATAACTACCCCAAACACTGTTCTCGTTAGTGAAGACTTGGCTGTCTGAGAACAAAATTTCTGTCCTTGATTGGCTCGCTCAAAGCCGCGACTTCAACACGATTGAGAACCTTTGGAATGACGTAAACCTAATTATAAAAACGAAAAATATCTGATTCACGCGACTTGTGGCCTGCTGTGAAGACTGCTTGGAAGAGTATTCTTATAGAACTATGCAAACGTTTGGTAGAAAGTTTTACCAAAGGGATGTTTGACTGTAATTCAATATAAGGACTACCCTAATAAATATTAAACTAAATTGTAGTTATTGTTACATTTTGTAGTATTTTTTTTAGTTTTAGTTGTACTAATAAGTTTCAGTAACTACACTGTGCTATTTACTTGAACGCTTACTTTACACATTTTTATTTTAGTTTTCTTTATGAAAACTTTTCTTTATGTATTTCTTAGTTATGTTGTACTTTTGCTGAATAGGAAATAAAATATTTTGTTGCATTCTATTTTTACCTTGTTTATTTAAGCAACATTGAAATCATAGAAATAAGATTTATAATGAAAAACGCTCATGTGCTATTTATCTGAACACCACTGTATCTTGTCGCTTATAATGAAAGATTTTGATATTATATGGAAATAATATCTTTTCTTAATATACGTATAGCTTTTCAAAACACAGTTCGTCAAGAATAGAGGCAAGTCCCAAAACTGCGATATCGGACTGATATCGCAGTAAATAGTCTTGTCCACAGACAAGCAGCCACAAGATGCGCAGTAAATAGTCTTGTCCTTACACAGTCGCATGGAGACCTTTGCAGCGTGAATATCGATGAATATGTAGTGACGCATTAAACTGACGCATTAGCGGGGATAATGAGTGTGCCTCGATAGCTCATCGGTCAGAGCAACTAACTGTGTTCGATTCCCGGTCGAGGCAAAATGCACTTTTATCCTTGCTATCGCCAAAGTGGTGACCCCGACGTGATGTGTTTCATTCCAGTATATGCAACCTCCCTTACATCTCAAATTCGCGGATTCGATTCCCGTCCTATCCATCGCCCTATAGTCCCGGGGGTTACCGAACAACGGTTCGTAAGGATGGCGAACGCGGTCACATTCCGTTAAATTGTATCGAGACAAACTATGTCTCTAGGGAGGGAGTACTGTAGTGACGCATTAAACTGGCGCATTAGCAGGGATAATGAGCTTGTCTCGATAGCTCAGCGGTCAGAGCAACTAACCGGAAATTGGGAGAGCCGGGTTCGATTCCCGGTTGAAGCAAAATGCACTTTTATCCTTGCTATCGCCAAAAATATAATATATCTACACAGAGTTCATTCTAGCCGCTCGTAAATGCATCCTTTTCCCTCCGAATGCTGTTTCACTCTTTCTTCTACGCATGTCTAGATCTAGCAATCTCACAATGTTTCCTATTCTTAACGAGCAATATGTTCTATATTATTATTAATGCTAACACTATTATTCTACTGCTTAGATTAGATTATTGATTAGACTGTGTTGCTGCTTACAGTTTAACACCTACCTATAGTTACGTGTAAAAGTATTTTAAATACTAATCGGTTTTATTTTTCAACGAATTAAGGAATGAAACACATGATCATGAATTACGCGAGAGAATTTCAATTCTATTTTAATAGTCATTTATTGAAATATATATGCTGAGTTGATAAAATGAGCATGAAGTACATTTTATACATACACCTATAATAAAATTTATTGATTTTTCAAACTTAATTAATGGATAAAAGTATACTGATTTAATTAACTGCGTGATTGGACTACATGCGGCTGCAACAGAACCTTTTAGTAAAACATCTAGTTCAGTATAAAAATTTCATTAAATGTTACATTACGTAAAATGTGGAGTGAACACGAAAAATAATTTATTTTTTATTTATAGTCTTTACATTTTTAAATCGACTTACTATTCGAAACTATTAGGTTCCATTAAGTTAAAACATTTAAGTAAATATTATACGGCAAAGTTTGGCAATTATAGAATTTCTAATGTAGTCAAAATAAAAAAAAAAAAAAAAAAAAACCCGCCACGGATAGGTTTCAACATCTGTCCCGGATGGGAACTGAACGACATAGATCTGTTACGAACTTATTAGTTGTCATCAGTGCCATACACTGTACACTGGTCCAGGAGAAATACCGAATCAGATCTATGGGGTATTCATCTAACTCGAATTCAGCTTGCTATTCGGGAACTACTTGATAACTGCTTTGCGGTTTGGTGGTTCCTTTCTCGATTCCCGACTCATAAGTTTCTGACATAGATCGTATCGATTTAGATGAATACCCCACGGATTTGATTCGGCATTTGTCCTGAATTGGCGTACCGTGTACGGCACTGATGACAACGAATAAATTCAAAACAGCTGTCTGTCATTCGGTTCTCATCCGGGACAGATGTTGAATCCTACCCGTGGAGGGTTTTCTCTTCTAAAACGTTGTCTGATCGTGCAGAAACACGAGAAAGGGATCGAGGATCGCTGTTAGGTATAATTCAATGCCTGGCGAACCTTTAGTCCGAGGAGTAGTTATTTTCTATACCGATTATGTAATAGCTTTGCTATTCGTGATTCTGTCCAGATCAGTACCTGCAAGAGAATTATATACCCACCATATTCCCGATAAGTAACATATGCGAGGGTGGAAGCATTAGCTGGGATACGTTCTATAACCTGAATATGGAGGATTGCAATATTAAAAATTCCTGAAACAGGTCATCTTATTTTAGTTACCCTACACGTGGAATATAATTGCTTTAAGTTTCTTGGGGATGTAGTCGCCTCCAAGTTCGTTTTTAAATGCGAGGTTATGTCAAGTGATATATCATATAAAGCATGATATTGAAATGAACACAACGCATACCTTGTTTTTTAATTTTTTTGAATTATGATTTTCACATTATTACGTATAAAAAGAATAATAACTTTAACAAAAAAATAATTTTTTTAATAAAAATTCTATTTTAAATATAATATGATGGCATCGCAGCTCAAATCAAAAATGTACAAATAAATATATACATCTTTCTGAGTTAACACAAAAATCATATAACAATAAAATGATGAATATTGTATTAAACTTTATCATTACGCCTTGAATACACGCTTTTGATGTTTCATTTCATCATTTCCATTGCTTTAATTACTAACATTTGATTACACAAAATCTGTGATATGAGTATACAACAAACGAGAATGCATATATCCAAAATACTATCCCTTTATAAAGCTGAATGCGCGAGGAAACTTTTGATGTCAATACCTTTGAATTTTGGCGTACAGCGTTTGAGAAGACTTGGAATTATTTATCTACACCTCACAAATGGGAGATGAATTAAGAATAACTTCCTCGCATACGAGAAAAGCTCCCGCATATTTCCGGATGCCAGTTCGTCTAATGCTGCTGCACTTGTGTCTTCTATGAATATATTATAATCATATCATAGGGCTTCTGACAGGAATATTATAGCACATTATATTGTACGTGCACTTTTTTGTATATTTGTAATTCTCCGTCTGGAATTCCTGTGAAAATCTGTATATTAATTTACTTCCATTTATGTCTATGCAGTGGGTGTATGACGAACTATATAAAGAATTTCATGTTGTTGGATTAGTTTTTGATCTCAGTCGTGCCTTTAACACGATTGGAGATGAATTTATATAAAAAAACTATAACTTTATATAAATTGGGATTCAGAGGAGGTTTTCTTAATTCGATAAATCGATATGTTTCTGAATGCGTAGTACATGTAAGACTCGGAAATACTTATTGCGACGATTATGTAGCTAACATTGGTGTTCCACAGGGTTCGGTACTTGGGTTCTTCAATATAAGATAGAGACGATACGGCTATAAATGGAAAAGAATATCGTTCATATGGTCGTCTCGACTCATATATGGCAAATATATCATTTATTTAGAAAAAGTGTCCACAACATGGGCACATAATATTGGATGCATTTCCCGAATAACGCACTGAATGTTTAATTTGAGGCCGTTGATTGTTGCTGGCTCGGTGGCGTATACTTTTGTATACGTTATATGACATGTTGCATCGTGTTGCTAAAACCATATGTTGTTCAAATTCAAATCATCAATTTGGTGGATTGTGTAACATTGTTAACACGAACTCATAAATCATGTAGGCGTTTCATAATTTTCTGCGAATTTCATGCAACTATAAATGATTGCTCACTTTCATAAAACAGTTGTACATAAAGTATTCGTTGTTGAACTGTTAACTGCGGCGTGTAAACATCGCATGATTTGTAGACGACAGTGGTTAAATGTTGGCGCCCTATCTTTGACAGAACATAAATGGCACGCAATTCAAATCCTGTAGTTCCAACTTGAACTGAGATAAACTATATTTTCACTATATGTTGATGAATTTCTATCTCATGTCAAAGAATATTGAACAATGTACACGTCTGTAGTAGTGTCCCATCAAATCCTTCAGAGTTTTGGCATTCAGTCTCAGAAATTATGGCACAGTTCAAAATTTAGTGTAGAAAAAACAATTAATTCTAAACTTAGACAAAACAGAATGTATATATTTTTCTAAGAGAAACATAATGCTAGTTAACATACAATATAATTCAAAAATGTTTGATGAAAAAATATCCTGGGGACGATTATTGATAATAAACTTGCTTAAGATTGTCAGATAAATAACATATATAACAATTTTAATAATGTCTATGTTGCTCTGAATACTTTAACACTTGATGCAATTTCCTTATTGAATTGATACTATACTGCAGCATGTGCATATCTGTCATATAATATCCTACTATGGCTTACAGCCATCTGAATAAATAGAGTTTTTATTCTACAAAAGCAGTTAAGGAGACTCATTTTTGAGGTACATCCTCGAAAGACCTGCAGAAATTACTTCATTGAAAACGAAGCTTTCATTTTATTCTGTATATAAATATATAATATCGGAAAATTTATCAGACAAAAGTGACAGTAATATCCTAGTAACACTAGTGTCACTTAGTCTAAGTCCTATTAGAAGTCATGAAGAACATCATTAACAACGAAATCAAGATCAAGAAAAGACCCCGGGATATAGCTTGATAAACGGTGCGAAGTACAAGAACAAGTACTTAATGATAATTACACACATATGTGATGCCATTCTATGTGTTGAATATTTTTCTGTACCATAGAAACTTGATCAGGTAACGGTAATACCAGATCATAGAAAAAATCTAAACGTAACCTCATCTTATAGACCGATCAAGTTCTATTTAAGGTACTCGAAAAATTGATTGTTAAACAGCTGAAGTTGATCTTAAAAGCAAGTAATGTTCTTCTTAATCACCAGTTTAGTTTCAGAAACCAACATTCTACCTTGAAACAAATTCATAGAGTTGTGAATATAATCAATAAAGATTTGGAAAGTAAAAAATATTGCTCTGCCGTCTTCTTAGATGTTAACCAAATATTTTATAAGGTCTGACATGAAAACCTACTTTATAAGCCAAGGTTGAATATACCTCACAATAACTACTAGATAATCAAATCATACCTCAGCAAGAGATACTTCTTCGTTAAACATGAACACGACTATATGAATTTATACCCGATTCCAGCTGGTGTTCCTCAAAGTACCGTTTTACATCCTAGAATTAGACTATCCTAGACTATACATACTATATACAAAATAGATCTTCCAACTACTCCACTCGTCTAACTCCACTACGATCGCAAATCTTGAAGATAGTATTGCCATTATTGTACCTACTACCAGCTCTTCAGTATCTTCAAGAAAAATACAGATACATTTAAATAGAGTTCAATAATGCCTCAAGAACTGAAGTACCAGAGTGAATGAATCTAAATGTACTTACTGATGCCACATTCACTATAAAAAGAAAAACATGCCCACCGTTCATAGGGAATGGCCAACAGCTACCACAAACCGATGATACACCTAGACCCGCATCTCACCTGGTGCAAACATATTTTCATGAAAATAAAACAACTAGGTTTAATGTATTCCAAAATGTACTGGATGATGGGTAGAAAGTAAGAGTTAACACTTGAAAATAATATACTGGCGAATAAGTCCATATTAAAACAAGTGTGAACTCATGGAATACAACTATGGGGAAAAGTGGCAAACTCCAACAACAAAATTCTTCAAGAATTTCAAAGTACATTGATGTGTAATACGGTTAATTCATCCTTCTACATGCCCAGTTATGCACTGCATGATGACCTCAGAATACCATCCATTAAGGAGGAAGTTAAACAGTTTTGTGTCAAATATAAGTATCGACTTATTAATCATCCAAACATACTAGCTCAGGGATTATTTGTGAATGAAAATCAACCGAAACGATTTAAGCGCTTCAAATTTAATGAACTGCCAGATATATTCAATTAGTAATAAGTGATTAGAGTTTAGTAAATTAAATTATATAAATCTTAGTGAAACATTTATGTTACTCTATCACTGGAATTCTCTACAAAAGTCTTAATAATCATAGGAAATGCTTATTATATTATCATGTATTAGATAGATTGCATGTAATATAGAAGATAAAGAAATAATAATTTCCGTCATAACAATTCCAGAAATGGGGTGTCAAGATGTTGGTCAGTTTTTTTTTATTTCTATGGACAAACGTCTGTCTATTTATTTTTTGCACAAAGCTTTACTCCAATAACACAGACCCGTTTGATTCACTAAGAACATTACATTAGGAAACTGTTTTTAGTATTCTACAAAATACATGGTTTAACAATCGAACCTGTATGCCCATCCTATATGCCCATCTTAAATTATTAATACCACCTAAATCGGCACTCACTCAAGACAGGTGTTCTTTAAGAGCATGCTTCACGCTATATAGCGATAGGTGTTATTACCACTCTATCCGCATTCAAGCATAATAAACTTGATGCCGTCCAAACGTATCACAAGCTCCTGTGATTTCAGTCATGTAATATTAATTTCGAAATGCTATCAAAATATTTGATAACAGACAATTAGCAACAGGGTTGGTTTTCACTATATATTAGTATTCCTTGTTTCACTACAATGTTTACTTTAGTTTCACTGTAACATTCATATTAGTAAGAGTAAATATTTTATGGTATCACCCAGTATAACAACATAGTTCCGATACAAGAAAAATCATTTTCTCCAATTAGTTTATCGGTTTGAATAACCTTAAAGGGTAAATAGAGAAGAAAAACGTTTAGACGCTTAGTGATCTTTCATTTACTACTTGAGATCAAATGGAACTTGCTGATGCTATTCCTCTGTGCTCTTCGAATATCCCGTACTTTTCCACTTCCTTTAAATCCTACGGTGTAATTGTTCCTATTTTTATTTTACTGTCTACTAGCGTTTCATGAAAAGTATACTTTATATTAGTCGGTGGCTACACGAATCGGGCACACAAAAAGGGAATGAATACTGTAATGTTATTAGTATAACGATATAAATGAACTCTTTGTTTCTCGCCGCTTTCCATCTTCTTTAATTAAAACTTAGTCAACATTCATTAATAGAAGGGTCAATTTAACATTGTAAATACGTAAGTACAGTAAGCATCCGAATTGATTTTAGGACATACAAAGGATTTGCGAACAGGGTTACAACAAAATAATTTAATTCATGTATGTAAACCTCACTTTGACGCGATTCTGTGTTAGTCTTTAGTGTGTTATAAAGAGTATGACGACTAAGACCCATCTAAATATCATCTGTATTATATTTTATTAAATTAAAACTTAACGAAAAAGTAACGATACAATTTACAACAAAGAAAAACATGAAAATATATTATAATTCAATATAATGCGTTTTTTCACACACGTTTATGTGTATTTTTTAAAATCATACTGTACAATAATTTGGAAGAAACTAGGAAATGGCTTTTATGATAATTATAATGTAACTATAGGGTGTCTCAGTTGGAACTATAGGATTTGAATTGCACGCCATGTGTGTTATATCAAATATATGGCGTCAATATTTAACGACCCTCATCTACAAATTATACGACATCAACATTTCACGATAGCGTTCCCCATTTACTGTGATAGTTATGAAACTGATAATACTAATAATTTCAAAGAAGTATGTTCCAATTACTCAACCACTACAAAATATATGCCAAACCGTGCATCTCTGTGGATGCATATCTTTTTCATGAATAGCGTGTGGCTTTTCAGCACTCCGAACTCGACAATTTTGTTTACTTACGTATCCGTTACGAAAATATGCTTCATCGCTGAACAAAATTTTGTTGCAAAACTCAACATCACCTTCTCTTATTCCCAACACTCAATTAACAAATGTACGACATTGTAAAAGGTCTGTAACTTTTAATTGTTGTGTTAACTGAATTTTTTGTGTTGACAGATGCAGATCTTTCTTTAAAATCCGGTACACGGTGGCTCCTGATGGATTCAATTATTATGCATGACATCGAATTGATATGTTTGGATACTCCGGTATATTTTCTCTGACTGCACCAATACTTGCATCTGACTGACTACGACTAGGACGTACTGGTGTTGCCTTATCAATAACATAATTCATATTTTTAAATCTCTTAAGTTATCAACTGTTAATTCTGCATGCGCTCCTGTTTGTCCTAATTTTGGACGAATTTTTGTTAATGCAACTATAAATGATAGCTCACTTTCATAAAACAGTTACACATAAACATATTGACGTCATATGGTTTGTAGATGATAGTCATTAATTATAGACGCCTTGACAGAGCACAAATGACACGCAATTCAAATCCTATAGTTCCAACTCAGACCCTATATTAAATAAATACTTTGTAGAAAAGACATCATAGTCAACCTGATCATTAGTAATAGATTAACAGTCATTAACGGGTTATTTTAAGATATTCTACATGTTCCAGTACTAACGTAAAACAATATCAGCTATCTTATTCCAACTTACGTTATGTAATTTCCATCCTGGTATTTGTACTTGTGAACGTGTGGTCCATCCCAATGTTGACCATTGACGTACCAAGCGAGATTTGCTGCTGGGCTCGATTTTTCCGAAGTACAATTGGCTTTAAGTATCTCCCCGAGCCTATACCTGGTTTTGAGGCCCCCTATGTGAGGGTCTGTCTTGGGGAGTTCCACAACCTGTAACAATTCACGGAGTCGGTAAAGCAGAAATAGGCACCGAATCATTGTATAAAATTTATAATTTCATAATTTTCGAGTATATTTCATTTTCAATTGCACCCATTTCAGTACAGAATGGTATGCCACAAGGTTTCTTCAATAAAGGATGGTATACAATAAATATATTTGTTGCAGAACGTATGACTATATTTAAAGCCTTTACAAAAAATAAAGCCCGCCACAGGTAGGATTCGACATTTGTCCCGGATCGGAACCGAACGACATACAGCTGTTTCGAACTTATTAGTTCTCATCAGTGCCGTACACGGTACGCCGATTTAGGACAAATGCCGAATGAACTTTATGGCGTATACATCTTTATCGATACGATCTCTGTCAGTAACGTATAAGTCGGAAATCGAGAAAGGAACCACCAAACCGCCAAGCGATTATCAAAGTAGTTCCCGAATAGCAAAGCTATTACATAATCGCTCTAGGAAACAACTACTCCTCGGGCTAAAGCCCCGCCAGGCATTGGATTATACCCAGAAGCGATCCTCGACCCCTTTCTCGTGTTTCTGCCCGATCAGATAAGGTTTCAAAAAATAAAACCCGCCACAGGTAGGATTCGACATTTATATGTTACTTATATGTTACTGACAGAGATCGTATCGATAAAGATGTATACGTCATAAAGTTCATTCGACATTTGTCCTGAATCGGCGTACCGTGTACGGCACTGATAAGTTCGAAACAGCTGTATGTCGTTCGGTTCCGATCCGGGACAAATGTCGAATCCTACCTGTGGCAGGTTTTATTTTTTGAAACCTCATCTGATCGTGCAGAAACACGAGAAAGGGGTCGAGGATCGCTTCTGGGTATATTTCAATGCCTGGCGGGGCTTTAGCCCGAGGAGTAGTTGTTTCCTAGAGCGATTATGTAATAGCTTTGCTATTCGAGAACTACTTTGATAACCGCTTGGCGGTTTGGTGGTTCCTTTCTCGATTTCCGACTTATATATTATTTAAAGCCTTTAGTTACAAAACTCATATTATCTACTATATATTAGCAAGTAATATGTGTTATTATCGCCTCACTATATATACATGTTACATAGAATCCTCCCTTATTATTAGATTAAGACTTAGAATAATATTGTATTTTATAATATTATATCAGGGCATTCACATACAGGATGTTATGTCTAGAGA
Source organism: Rosalia funebris (assembly GCA_037954035.1). Lineage (NCBI taxonomy): Eukaryota > Metazoa > Arthropoda > Insecta > Coleoptera > Cerambycidae > Rosalia > Rosalia funebris. Next base: position 9,283,962 of record JAZFAV010000006.1, on the reverse strand, counting down.
AGAGTATACGAGGGTCAGTTCGGTTATCAGATAATTAAATCCTTTCGCGCTTTATCTCAGAACTACATTGCATTTTATGTTATATTTACATACCGTGCTTTCATTTTAAAACTGTACATAGGTTCCACCGTTCGGTCCTTCTCGGAAAATTAGCCACCGCTGAGGTGGGGAGTCCGGCTGTACGCCGGCCGTGATGATCGACGACTTAGATTTCACATTTACCGTCGCATACGTGTTAGCATTTAGACGAGTGAACTTCGTAGTAATACGTGTAATTTTAAATAGATTCTTTTAATTCAAAACTTAGTAATTATGACGTACCCACTTGAGGAAAAAATTGATTTGATATCATGGTCTCTTCAAGGACATTCATTACGTGCAATAAGGGACCTTTTCTCAGTCAAATATGTAAATCGTCCGATCCCTGCCTTGAACACAATATCGACAGTAGTGGAAAAGTTTAAGTCAACGGAATGCATTTTAGGTTGTAAATGCCACAAGACACCAAGAATTAACGAGGATGCTGAAATGCAGGAATTAATGGTGTATGCAATGGTAAAAGAAGATTCAAATATTTCTATCCCAAAAATTTCCGAGGAGACTGGTTTTAGTGTGGGTAAAATTCACAAAATTTTAAAGAAATGTAGTGACACATTAAACTGGCGCATTAGCAAGGATAATGAGTGTGCCTCGATAGCTCAGCGGTCAGAGCAACCAACCGGAAATTGGGAGAGCCGGGTTCGATTCCCGGTCGAGGCAACATGCACTTTTATTCGTGCTAATGCCAAAGAAAAATAAATATCATTTCTATAAATACGAAGCCCATCAAGAAATTTTCGATGAAGACCAGTACCGTAGAATGGAATTTTGTAACACGGTAATGGAACGTGCAAATGCGGATGACAATTTTATTTATAACATCGTGTTCACCGATGAATCCACGTTTCCGTTACATGGTAGGCACAATCCATCAATTCTACGGTATTGGGCTATTGAAAATCAGTATCGCCTGTTAAGTACAAGGACACAATATCCCGAAAAATTGAATGTTTGGGCTGGTATCTATGGGAATGATGTTATTGGACCATTCTTTATTGATGGAAATTTAAATAGGGAGACTTATTTGAATCTTCTTCAAAACTAAATTGTTCCTGCATTGGCAAACATTAACCCCAATTTTGACAACGTTTGGTTCCAGCACGATGGGTGTCCGGCACATAACTCAAGAATAGTCATTGACTATTTGAATATGATATTCCCCCAAAGAATTACATCTAAGAGAGGCGTAATTCAATGGCCACCAAGATCGCCAGACTTGACCCCTAATGATTTTTTCTTATGGGGGTATATTAAATCAAAGTTATACGGGCATCCTCATGAAAGAGCTACTAATTTAATTCAACTGAGGGCTAATATTGAAAATTTATTTCAAACTATTAGCCCTCTTATGCTGATCAACGTTCGTTCAGAATTTTACGACAGGTTGGGTTATTGTTTGGCGCAAGACGGAGGCATCTTCGAAAATTTTCTTTAGTTTTTTTTCTTATTCAAGGGGATATTTTTTAAGTTTTAAGAGTTTGTATTTTATTTTTAATTATTTTAAGAGAATGTATTTATTTTTAAACGTTTTATTAGAAGGCACTTTTTTTAATGCAAAACCAATTATAAAAATAATGCAAAAAATATCATAGTTTGCTGTTAAATATGGCCAAGATATTTTTTCTTTAAATACCTTGATCATCTTTTAACAGTAAACCCATCAACATCACTTCTCACGTAAAAGTTTTTCCCCATTACAAATACGATGTACACTCCCTCACGTGTAGAACGTGACTGTCGTAGCGCCGCTAATTATCGACACTGGACAACCTGAAGCAGGGCATGTGTAGGGAGGGGACCGTCCGCGTCCTCTCCCTACACATTATACGAAATCGACCGATTGACTTGCTGTCTAGTAAAAAAATGAAAGAACGGTATAAACAGAAATATTTTAAATAGATAAACATCCAGTTATTCCTTAGTAACTTCAGTACCTCTATAATTCTCAACTAGTCAGCAAGTAAGCATCAAGTAATCGTCAAATAAGTTTCAAGTTTAAAAGTATGAAAGAGGTTACTCCTTTTTGACATAAGTATGTGTTCAAAATCGTAAATTGAAAATAAATAGTTTTTAAAAAGTGAAAATAATAAAAAGTGATATAAAATACATATACAATGCTCTCGTAAATTAATGAATAAATTCTTTAAAATATCAAGGAATAACTTTTGGAAGAGACTCTCGAATCCATCCAATTATATTTTTAACTGTGCATGTTTCAAATCTAATTAATTAATACATATAGAGTGATTCGTGTAAGAGATGAGGCATGCCTTCGTCGATATTTTTTAATGGAAATCAATATTTTTATTACGAAATATGAAAGAGCCTGTTGTATACATTCGTTACGGTAATAATTGCATTAGACTGAGTATAGGTTACATAAAAAATTAGGACTTAAACAAATTAGGATTAAAACGAATGTGCAATTTCAAATTGCGAAATTTAATGGCAATGGTTATTAAAAAATCAATTAAAATAAATATTCAATTTATGCACCGTTGACTACCTGATAGTAGCCTTAGCGATAGACAATGTTTTTATTGCTGTCAGACTGTCAGATAAAAACTGGAAATATGAGGGTGGATCAAATGTAAACGAAATTTTTGCTCTTGAGCATGTACGGTCGTTAGGACCGGGCTCGAAGTTCTAGTGTGCTTAGGTAGGATCATTACGAATGGGAAGAGCTGACCATTACCCACTCTCAACCAGTTCGTCAGTAGCGCTCTCGATGTCGATGTCGGAGAGAGAAAAATGCCCACCCTATACCAATTTGAAGCAACTTGTGATACATTTTTGGAATCAGCTCAGCAATGGACATCGGGAAATTGGGAAACAAATGGGGTGTTTCATTTTAAAAAACCGCTGATGACTCGAAGGTAGATCACCCTGTACATTAATTTATTATTTGAAAAAACAGTAAATTAAAATCAAAAATCGACCTGTTTCGGGAATTTTCAACAATATTGTTTATTTAGTTAATAATGAATTTATGCGTTACTTTATGGACGCACTGTATTGCTGTTATATATGGTGGTTTCGGATTAGAATTAACGAATTGAAAAGATATATAAACATGCTCACCCAAATATGTGTATATTGAACTGACATTGGCACCTCCACCGTTTTTCTTAATTGTTTGCTGAGTAATAAATATATTTGAGAGAATCTAAGAAATCGAAAACGTAACGTAATCAAAAAATTAACTTTATTTCAATCTTTTTATAACAAATTGCTTGCGAGAGTTAGTTGTAAAATTTGTTATTTATATTTAGAAGTAGGACGAATGGGTGGAAACTATATTAATGATATGAGGGCACACATAGGCGGTGAGACAATTAGAGACAGATTGTGGGGAGTGAAAGAGGTTTATGGAAACAGGATAAGCAAATAACAATTTATCCGCTATACCCAATATGGGTAACATCTCTGTTAGATGCTAAAAATAAGACTACATGCATACGGCTCACAATAATATTTTATTTAGATTAATATTTAGCTCAGATTTAGCGTATGCAAATGGTACGTAGGCAAATTTCCCCCCCATTTTGACATGGAAATATAGCAAAAATATCCAAATATTCATTTAGTATGTTGCCACTTGCTGTATTATTGTCATCAGGTTTCTAATAACTTTAAGCCAAAACAAAACTTTGATAATTTTGATAACGATTCAGTGACGTAAAAAGTTTATATATAAACATATGTTTATCATAATTTACCTGAAAAGACAATACATAGGGTGGTTTATTAAGGGTAACATAACTGTAATTTTTGTTTAACTGTTTAAGTCTAAATGGACTTTTTGACAATTGTTCTTAGATGGAAGAAAAGGTAATAAGGTAATAATATTTAATTAAGTTATTAGGCATATGTATAAGTATAATACAAGAATATTCAAAAATGATGACACTAGAGCCATTGTCGCGATACATGTCGAATTTAAGGTGCTCTGTGACACGCAGTGTAACTGGTGCAATTTTGAATCTGGAAAAACAATCACACAATATACATATTTATAGCTAGTGAAATACATATGTAGGGAATTTTGAAAACATTGGTTTGTGTGTGATTAGTGAGTGCCTAAATAAAAAACCTTATATTTTCGACAAGGAAAGAACAATAATTTGTTAATAAATAATATTTAAATTAATTTATCGAAATTTCCTTACATATTTAATTTCAAAATGTTATTTTGAGGATATTGTTAAGAATTCGTATGGAAAGAATGAAAATTGTTGGAGCAATGCTACGTGCCATTTTGGAAAATCATGATTGGAGGAAAACGCGTTTAAAGTTATGAAATTGAAAAAATGAAAAATCCGATTGTTTAAACACTTTTGCCATAAATCTGTTATGCGAGGACCATAAAGCTGCCCTTCTATATTTAAACATCCTTCCGCATTCTCTTTCTCTCGAACATTTTATACTAGAGCGTGCCTCTTTCACTTTTAAAGACATCTCGGTGTGCTTGATCCGCTTAGCATCGGCTTTCAGATAAAAATTGTATGATTGGATGACAATATACATCTCCAAGTCTTTCATAGTCCGAAGAATGTTAGGCAGACCATCATTAAAAGTGCACACAGCAATATTAATCGTTATAGTCCAGACATTATTGCAACTTGAATAAGATTTTGGAGCCAGTTTACAAACAGTAGCATTGAAACTTTCATTTTTATTTTGCGTGCAGCCTCCAGAGTAACGATTTAGCAACTCGTCTCGGCTCAGGTTCTCATAAATGGGATTTATGGCTCTAAATACTTCCTTAGAAGGCGGTAGCTTATGATGGAATGTGTCCAACGATTTCGGTTGCTTGCGCCTTCTTCCAGTCACACCAAGGTTCCGAGTGATTCTCGTGCTTCGGCTTTTCGTCGGTTGATAATTTATGAAATAAGGTCGTCCAGATTTCATTTTTTATACTCTTGAAGAAGTCAGGATTCCGACGTATCGCCAAGCCATAATAAATTGTTAATTGATCAATTAATTTGGCAGTTAATTACATTTTCATGTACATTTTTCTAGACTTCTTAATCGAGAGCCCATTCTCTTTTGTACATGATCAATACAATCAACAAATACCAGCACGTATTTATTTGCCATAGGTGCCATTTCGAAGTATTTCGACGTGCTTGGCAAAGACCGTAAAATTTCAAGGAAGAATTTTTTTAAGGAAAAAAGTTTTCTGCACCATATTCTAAAAAGTTCAAAGAATTTTTTAAGCTAATACAAAACATCAATTTTTAGAAAAATTTACAGTGATGTTATTTCCTAATAATAGAACTTAAGTTATTACAAAACAGTTATCAGAGCTGTAAAAATCTAGTATTTACATGTAACACAAATCTGGATTGTAAATAGAATAATACATAAACACCAAAGAACCTATTTAATCTTCCCATAAAATCTGCCTTATTAGGAGCAGAGAAAAGACCGCGCGATATTTCATGCCATTTTTTTAAGGTGTTGACAAATCCTCTATCACCCCTCCAAAGGATTTAATGAACATCATTTAGTTTTTTGTGAGGCGCTTTTGTTGAAGCAGGAGCTGGAACGTCAGATTAGCGGCGGCTTTGGACCCTACAAATTCCCCTTTCCGCTCCATTCAGCTTTCATTTAACCCGCCGTATTTATAGCTCGACTTTAGAGTGGAAAAAGAAGGTTTCCTCACATTTACCACGTCTTTCTGCCACATTAAGCGAAATTATTGAGATATCGTTTTCATTGTCGTTTTCGCTTGGTCATTTTTATATCGCGATAAAAGTTAGATGTCGTATAGCTTGTTATATCCGGAGCAAGCCATAAGGAAGCAGTAAATATCCTTGGAGATTTATATAGGAATCATCCTTTTATCTTTCGTTTAATAATTGAGTTAGATTTATAGCTCTGTTTGATGAATTTTGTAAAAACGGCTTATTATATTCTAGTCTACTTCACTTATTAGACTAGAAAATGAAAAAATATGGCAACTAAAATAATAATAATAATAGTAATCTTGCAAATGGGTTTTAAACAAAAATGCAGATACCGTCTGAAATATCTATTGAATAAATCTGCAGGTAAAATAACTATGACCATAAATGCTAGGGCTGTTCCAGGTCTTATGTACCCATTCGGAATACTAAAATATAGTAATTCATATATATTAGCGAACTGGACACACCACCACGTCAACAACTCATCAAATTTATCACTTTGACAAATCACCAGCCACTTTCAACCATCAAGAGACTACAAGTATACCTAACGAGATAGCAGAAGACAAACGAAATATAAAGAAATATTTCAACCATCCGAGAAAGCTCTACACCAAAAAGTTATGCAAGTTGCTATACTGCACTGAATGGAAGCGAGGGGAATGTCCATATTGGGTCAATAGGACCAGATGTCACGTGTCACAAAAAGTAATTCATGCTGAATATTCTACGTTCTATATGTAGAGGATGTCAACAAGCAGAGCTCGATGAACTGGTTAGAAGCGGGAGATTTGTACCCTAAAACCAAAGGATTCATAGTACTAATTTAATGCAACATGATACCTACTCTCAACTACGAGAAGTGGAAGGTAGAAGGTAAAGGGTGCAAGTGCAAGAGACTAAGTGACATAATCGATCATTTAATTGGGAGATATCCAGCCTTGGTAGACCCAACATATTTCAGACTACGCAACCAAGTAGCGCACAGCAAAAATAGTACACCATATGTAAGTTAGACTCCTGTATAATCCACCACCTTACTATAGGTATCAACTGCAGCCACGATAAACAGACGAGAGACGATAAACAGTTGCTATGTTGGGATAGCCAAATACTCGTTATTGTAAAAGTGGATTTCAATTAAAAATCTGGGGACTAGGCAGGGTAGAAATTACTTCAATAGTTATATCGGCAACAGACGTAATATTTAACATTAAAACGTTGGGACTTGAACTATATCATTAAGCTAATGCAGAAGAATATCATATTACAGACCTTTCATCTAACAAGGCACATAACAAGTTCCTGAACCAATGTTAATCGACAAAGCGGAGAGAGCTCTTAAGTCTCAGGAATAGGTAAATGTTGTCCAGAAATTTAGCTGAGAAAATAATTTTTAAGTAAATAATAATAATAAATTTACTTCATTGAAGGATTGTAAATATAACAATACTAACTAAGCTATGGGGTGGAGTCTAGACGCAGTCAGAGCTACTCTATTCAAGTTCTATATTTTAATTTTATTTATAAATAAAAAGAGAACTTATGCTACTATTCATAAATAATTATACTTAGTTATAAAAGGTGGTCCAACCAAAACGCACGATGTTAATTGTAAATAGAACAAAAAGTTTTCAGAGAATTATCTTAATATTTTTTATTATGATAGAAGGATCTATGATAATTATGTGTGAAACAAAATATCGGCCAAATGCTCGCCACGGCTTCGGTGGCATACCTCTATCCGATGGTCCATATTTTCAATGACTCTGAGACATAATTGAGGTTCAATGTCGTTAATGTGCTGAATTATCTGATCCTTTAGCTCTTGAATTGTACTTGGCTTATTGACGTACACTTTTTCTTTTAAATATCCCCAAAGAAAGAAGTCCAACGGTGTCAAATCACATGATCGTAGCGGCCAATTAACATCGCCACGACGTGAGATAACACGGCCATTGAATTTCTCGCGCAAAAGTGCCATTGTTTCGCTGGCTGTGTGGCAAGTGGCACTATCCATTCACTTCTGTCTGCTCAACCAACCATTCGGCGTATTGACGACGCTTGAAATGGTCAGTAGGCTTCAGCTCTTGAGTCAATTGAACCTTGTAAGCGTGTAAATTCAAATCTTTTTTCAAAATTCGCATCGGTGATGTTCGTGAGATGTTCAATTGTTGGGCACGACGACGAGTCGAGGTTGACGGCTCTTCTGCTACACTATCGCGAAGAATAGCAATGTTTTCCACAGAATGAACTGGGCGAGCATGCACAGGTATTTTCACGTTCTCTACAGACCCGGTTTGCTGAAATTTTCGCACAATTCTCCCGATTGTGGACACATTTGGTCGATTATGCTGACCAAAAAAGTCACGAAGTGCACGAAATGCATTTTAATTTGAACGCCCATTTTCGTAAAAGGCTTCAACAATCTTAACGTGCTGCTCAATTGTGTACCTCTCCATGGTTGAATTTGTCAAACACTGAAACAAAGAAATGTCAAACTAAGTTGGGAAAAAAACTTGACGTTAAGGTGTGACTCACAATTAACATCGTGCATTATGGTTGGACCAGCCTTTACTATTAATTACTCTAATGGATTAATTATTCTATTTTTAGAATCAGGAATAAAAAGCGATATATATATATATATATATATATATATATATATATATATATATATATATATATATATATATATATATAAAACAATTTTTTGAGACGTGTGTACAAACAAATTATATTTCAGTACTGCTGTATGGATGCGAGACTTGAAGGTCAACTTTGTCCATCGAAAATAAAACACAAGTATTATAAACAACTGCCTGAGGTGAATATTGAAAATCGGATGGCCTGAAACAATAAGTAATGAAGAGCTGTGGAGTATAAATAGTTGGCAACAAATAAAAACCCAAATTAAACGTCGAAAATGGAAATGGATTGGCCATACCTTGAGAAAACCAAATAGAGACATAGCCGCACGGCATCGGACTGGAATCCACAAGGAAAAATAAATACGGGCCGGCCAAGAAATAAGTGGCGCAGAGCGGTTATCGAAGACGCTCGAGTAGCTGGTAAGGAATGGAACGAAACGAAAGCTCTTGCCCAAAATAGAATCCCATGGAAGCATTTCCTGGATGCACCATGTTCAACCGTGGAATCAAGTTTACGATGATAATGACGATGATGATATAAAAACAAAAAAGTTATATAAAATTTTAAACTTTCAGTGAATGACGATAAAGTTTTTATTGTAGATAAAAAAGAAAGATATTTCGAAACCTAATGAGACTAATTGGAGAAAAAAAATTAATTTGTTTTAGGTTTCTATGTTTGGGCTATGACCTCTTCATAGTTTTTTTTAAATTGTAAGCCTAGTAACTGTTGTAACCATTGAAGGGGTTTCCACGTTTGTGTTTATTTTTAGTATCAGCGTTACGCTTTTGAAATATCGAAACCATCATTAAATAACATGGGATTGTACTCGTATATGTTACACCCATCTACTGTCTCCAACCTCATTTAAAGATATATAAGGTAAGATATTGTTGCATGAATTTCATAATAACTGAAAATATTTATAAAGGAATATGTGTGAAAATTTTTTTTCAGACATGTCTTATACGAGAGGGTACCCAAGAACAACGATAATTTTTTTCAAATTTAAAATAACATCTTAAAAAACATATATTTCCTTCAAAATACTGCCCATTGGATAATATGTACTTCCCAATGATTCTTTTCACTGTTAGAAATAGTTTTTATATTCTTCTGAGGCATTCAATTATTCCAATTGAATGCCTCAGACGATTTTCTCTTAATCTCTTCTAAATAAGAGAAAATCGTAGGGGGCTTGGTCGGGAAAGTAAAGGATGGGCGAAACCATTGTCAAGCCATTTTTTGCCAAAAACTAGTTGATTTTCAACGCTGTGTGGGCAGCTGCCTCACTGCCCCATGCAATCGCTTTAGCACTTTAGCACCAGATAACAACTTTGATGGTCCTCTCTCTGGTCGCCAGAAAGGAGTCGTGAAGTAAACATTGTCGCGAGGCGTCTCATGTTCAAGTCTTCAGTTACGATCCTTTGGCTCGAATTCCAGGAAATTCCATTTATTTTCTCCAATTCGTTGGTTGTTCTGGGATGATCAAACATGATTCCATCGGACTTTTTGAACATTTTCGTTTGTTCTGGATGTTGAGGGGCGACCTGAGCAGGGTTTCTTTTCAAGTGATATTTTAACAATTCTGAATCAGACAAACCCCTCATAAGTTCTTTCTGGATTTAGACCGTTTTTCTATAAATTTTCCAAAGCATTCAAATTATATCTGCCGCTATCTTGTCTAACAGGAAATAGAATTTGATGTTGACGCGTTATTCCTTAAAGTTTGTCATTGCAAAATCTTCAAAAGCATTAGAACCGGCCTAGTAAAAAAGTCACTGTCCGCTACGATGGCGATGGTTTCCAGTGGCGGCTCGTGGTGATTTGTCATGGGTGGGCAACAACTAACAGTAGGTTATATAGTGCAAAATAATGAAGTAAAATGTAGTAAAAAAAACCTTGACTCATCATTCTATGTTAGTTACTGTACAAGTATATGTTTAGATTTAAAATTCTTTCAGCTTTCAAGTTGAAAATGCATAGCACTAAAATTGAATAACACTAGTACACACTCTTATGAATGCTACACAATTTTTATATTTACACATTTTCTAATACATTAATAACCAACATAACGTTACTTAATAATATAACAAATACAGTGTCTACAGAGTACAGATCTCGCTGAGATAAACAACGTTCTACAACACCTCTGAAAACTGAACTCGGAAATACAGAGATCGGATTGATCGGAGATTCTCGATTTCTTCCCCGCTTTGCCGAAGGCTTCTTCAGTAGGGTGGTCTAGCCACTTACGTCTAGCGACCAGGCACAACTGACGATCCCACTTTCCCGAATTAATACGAGCGACCACAATACGATTGACCACGGAAAGTACCGTATCGTGCCAGAGTGCAGTTTGTATTATTTAAAGAAGTATTATTTTACTTCTTTACTTTACTTTACTTATTTAAATAATACTTCTTTAAATACTTCTTTAAATAATACGTTTGTATTATTTAAAGAAGTATTATTTTACTTTACTTCTTTACTTAAGTAAAGAAGTCTTATTTTACTTCAATTAATTGATTGATTTTTTTATTTATTTTATGCACATTGTAGGTATTTAGTTTTTAATTTTAATCGTGCTAACAAGAAACATTTCTCAAATAAACCACCATTGTACTTTTAGGTTTTAAAACTGTTTATTACTTTTACGCACTATACTATAAGCGGAAAAGTAATGTAGTCGTGTAAAGAAAAAGTGAAAACAAATTTCTTTGGGTTTATTTTTCGTTTTTCGGCCTAAAAACCAAAAAAAAAATGATTTTTAAAATTTTTTTGCTGTGTCTGTGTCGTCGTTGGTATTTATTCTTGTTAGCACGATAACTCAACTAAATTGTATCGGATCGATATGGTTTTGACTAATTCTGATCGGGGACGTCTCCCAGACGACACCTATTGATTTTGATTGAGGTGGATAAGACACACCCCACCCAGTCCATGGGTCATGAGAAAGCACGATGGTGGATTTGAGAAATTTGTTATGTTAATACGATAACTCAACTAAGTCGTGTCGAATCGATCGGGTTTTGACTGATTCTGAACGGGAACGTCTCCCAGACAACATATATTGATTTTAAGATGAATAGGACACACCCCACTCTGTCCATGGGTCATGAGGAAGCACGACGGTGGACTATTTGAGAATTTTTTTTGTTAACACGATAACTCAACTAAGTCATGTCGGGTCGATCGGGTTTTGAGTGATTTGGATCGGGGACGTCACTCAGATGACACCTATTGATTTTGAGGTGGATAGTATACACTCTACCATGTTCATGGGTCACGAAAAAGCACGAGGGTGAACTATTTGAAAAAAGTAAAACTGTCGCATGAAACACATATTCTGCTGCATTTATGTGTTGGTTTATTTTTTCTCGGCCACTCAATTTCGAGATAGAGATATTCTACGTGCGAAAAAGTCCATTTTAAGGTTTTAAAACTGTTTATTTTAACTAGAAATTGAAAATGGAAGAGTATTTGGAAGAGAGGAAATTGATGATGAAAATTTTGATACTAATTTGCACATCGCCATTGATTCAAATAATTATGAATCTGAAGTAATTCTTGAAGAGTTAACTCAAAGTAAAAGACCAATGAAAACGTCCATGGACGAAGGAAACGTAAAGCTGGTACAACAATTGTAGAAATTGTAAAAAAAGGCATTAGTTCCTTTATCTTCAACTCTAACTGTAGCCGACGCCCAGAGAAATTTCCCAAAGTCTACCCGAAATATTCCGCGCAATGCCAAAATCGCTGCTCGACGGCCTCTGTGGTCTACAAAGAAAAAATCAGAAAAACGCGACGTAATAAAAAAATCCACCAAGGGAGAAACTCAGAATGCAAGTATTGCACTTCTGAGAAAATAAAAACTGATAATTTAGATGTTTTTTGTAATAACATATTTTATTATACATTTACCTACATATATGTAGAATAATAAAAATATAATAATTATAAAAAATTTTAACTTTGAAGAACTTTGGAACTATGTGTTCCTCATCTTCTAGGAAACATCTAGGTGGACACTGCCCACCCTGCCATCCTGACCCGCCGCCACTGATTTTTTCACATGAACGATTGGCCAACTGAGCAGGGAGAGTATCTATTCTAGTAAACGTACATAGCGGGAGAGGGCAATACTGTTAACCCACTTGTCTACAGAAAATAAGTCTGGTTTTATTTTGGCTATCCTTTTGTATGTTCTTCCCAGTGCAACTCTATTATTTACGTCATATCGTAACATTATAATATAATAGTTATGAAATCGTTATTTAGTTTGAGTTGAGGAAATTTAGTATACTATGTATCTATATCTTATTGAGGCATGCATACTCATTTACATCTTGTAAACCTTCTCAATGAGCCATAAGTTCTATCTCGAATCTGAACTCATTTTCTGTATAATTAACGCGACGCTGAAATCTGGCTATAAAGTCCCCTTAATTTACTTTTTGAACTTAAGAAAATATGCCTGGAAACCGATTCGCAAAGTTAGCTTATATCGGTACTCCCTGTTTAATATTCCTGTATTTTTATACACAATAAGGAGATACGATCTCTTAAAACTTAGGCATGTTCCGGCTAATCTCGGTGTTCTTGCGGAATAACCTTTTACTTTTAATATAAAAACTTTGATCTAATTTTAGATTTACTTAAAGCGTGAAGCCACGAAAAAGTTCTCGAAAAGGGCGCTCAAAAATATGTGATGTATTAAGAGGAAACCATGTTTAATGCATTCTTGTTGTCTAAGTACAACAAGTATGTCTACTATTGTAAGATGTAAAATAACAGACGCTATTGACAAATTTTTAGAGTATCAGAGAAATATTAAATAATGCTTATAAAGAATTTTAAGAATTTGGAAAGTATTCTTTATCAATATTTATAGGTTTGCTAAACAAGATCGATGGTAGAAGTTAAGCGTTAGAACAAGGACGTTCTCTTCGTAGGAGACTTAAAAATAGGGCGTCTCAGAAAACAATGAGGCCAAAATGAAGGATATATATATATATATATATATATATATATATATATATATATATATATATATATATATATATATATATATATATATATATATATATATATATATATATATATATATATTCTACTGTAATGAATTCCACCACATCCCTCTATAGCCGCTACTGACATAGCAGGACCCTATCACATATTTTTAAGAAAAATGGTTAGCCGTCACACAAAGTAGGAAAATATAATTAAATATTCTTAAAAATATATTTAGGAAGTAAAATAAATTGGGATGGAAGAAGCGATAAAGATATAAAACAAAGAATAGCGCGGGGTCGAGTAGCTTTTAACAAAAAGAAAACACTTTTATGCTCGGGGGTAATAAACTTAGAAACAGGAAAGAGATTTTTGAAAACGTATGTATGAAGTACGGCACTATACGGTTGCGAAACCTGGACGGTAGGGGAAGCAAGTAGGAAGAAATTAGAAGCTTTTGAGATGTGGTGTTACCGAAGAATTATGAAAATACCGTGGACTGATAGGATTAGAAACGAAGAAGTATTAGTAAAAGTCGGCGAGAAAAGAAGTATGTGGAAAAATATAAAGAAGAGAATAGATAGAATGGTAGGCCACTTGCTGAGACATGGGGGAATAGTCCGCGATATTTTGAAGGCAGAAATAGGAGTGAAGAAAGGCAAAGGTAGGCCTAGATTAGACTACTGCTCGCAAATAGTAAGGGATGCAGGTTGTAGTACAATTAGCGAAATGCGTAGGTTAGTACATGATAGGAGAAACTGGAGGTTAGCGTCCAAACAGTCTTAGGACTGATGACCTCATGATGATGAAGGTTAATATAAAACGCATGGGAATGTGCGATTGTGTAATAGACAAAGTGAAAAATGATGAAAATATCATCAAGGATATTTATTTGTTTTTAGTTGAAGATTTTCATTGCCCAATCGTCGCAACCGTTCAATTGTTTAGTACCGGTTTCGGGGTAATCATAGATATTTAGGGCCTCAATATCCCAGGAAACTAAATGTATGGGATAAAACGTTGAGAATAGGGAGCTGTCCATTTTTTATCGAGTGCAGTCATCCTAACTAGGGGTAAGACTAGTCTTTAGTATTTCAACAGTCGTAAGTATTATAGTATGTATGTATGTATGACTTAACACCCCAAGTGGGATGGCGGCGCTTATAAAAGCTTTCCTGATTTAACTTCTTGAGGATGATAAACCCCTTACAATTTTTTGATTTTTCTACAAATATTATACCATTTTTTCCGATTCCTGGTCCCCTTCTCTCGGTTTTTTACTTCTCGGATAGTAGTAAGAATATGTACTATTATATGTGGCCACCCCATCCTCCATTACTAACCGCTGTAGGAGAGGTTATGACATTCCCTTATCGTGTCAGACTTCAAGATCGAACGTGGAGTCGAAATTCCTTTCTTATACCTCATTCAAGGTTACATATTTTGCCTAAAATTATACCAGTTCATTAAAAATATTGGTAAAATTATAATCATATATTGATTGGCCTTTAACGAAGCCGCCATTTTTTTTAAATAGAAATATATTTTAATATAAAACCTGCAATAATTATCCTAGGTGACCTGACAATTGGTCTGTATGTGGTCAAAATTAATTTAACTATATATTTGAGTCAGTTTTCCCCTGTTAGAGATTGAATTGTAATCCCAAGTAGATGTCGTGTTGTTTATATCATTTCTCTTTTTGTAATAAAGGGTTAAAGTATTTGTTAATATACAGGGTGGTAAACATACACAAGGGTTGAAGCGTCGTACTTATAGGGTGGTCTTTCTAAACTTAAACTGTAGTTGATTTATATTTAAATGATTAAATGCATGCTTACGGACAATGGAGTTATTTGTTTAAGTGTTTTTAAAAACTATTTACTGCTATCTTCATAAAACTTCGTAATTTAGAATAGACATATTAAAGTATTTATATGTGATAACATAGTTCCTCTTGAGGAGTCCCAAATGGAGATATTATCCGGTAACTTCATGAAGAATCTCCGTTGCATTATGACCTAATGCGATGCATATGTGGAATTATATTTTATTATCTATTGCATATTGCATACATAATAATTTTATCACTGTTTTATTGTAAACAGTATTAATGAAAATAAATAAATTAATAAATAAAATAAATAAATATATATATATATATATATATATATATATATATATATATATATATATATATATATATATACATATATATGTATGTACAACATCTACAATTTTCCTATCCCCATTATTATAGATGTGTAAAATATTATCTCCTATTAAAGCTAGATGTTCTAGAATATTATCTATACTACTATTGATGTCATACCGCCGTATACTGTCTGCCAATAAGTTCCATAGTGAAGAAATATATTTCTATAGTACTTCATAGACTTCAAAATTTAGTAAATATTTAACAAAAATTCCACCTTTAAAACAGGACAGCATTACTACTATTGTTGTTAATAAAGATTTAAGATTATTGTTTTAGAGACTACAAAGTGCTATCCAACCCGATAGACCCCCCCCCCGGAGTTTATTGTTATCACCTTCGTTTTTATTACCTATTTCGGTCAATCAACAATAAATAACTAAATAATATAATAATATAAGTTTCCGAACCAAAATACTTCATTTGATCTTAACACTAACTTAGTTTTCCACAAAACACCAAAAGGCATTATACATTACATTATACTCGACATTATACTCGACATTATACTCGACGCGCGTTTCGCCAACAAAGTTGGCATCATCTAGAGATGATTAAAACTCATTTATTGAGGTTTAGTCATCTCCAGATGATGCCAACTTTGTTGGTGAAACGCGCGTCGAGTATATTGTATAGTATTTTGATGTTTTGTGGAAAACTAAGTTAATGTTAGCTTCACACCAAAGGTTCCAACTTATTCCAATATTTCATTTGATCTTATTCTAATATACATGAATAATTTAGATTATATATTCTAATATATAATCTATATAATTATATTATATAGATTGTATAATATACATTTATATAATAAACATTTATAGTCACAGGTATTTTATAATATAATAAGATGAAATGTAGTATTTTGATTAGAGGTGTCGCCGTCGGGAAAGAAGGGTTAGAGAAGCTCTTTACTGTTGATCGACCGATATAGGTAATAAAAATAGGTGATAGGAATAAACTCACGGGGATCTATGGGGTTGCATAATAGCATTTTGCCATCGCGGAAGCAATAATATTGAAACTTTAGTAACAAAATTAGTAGTAATGATGTCCTATTTTGAAGGTAGCATTTTTATTGAACATTTATTAAATAATGAGATAATTAGTATTACATAGTCTGTGAAGTATCATAAAAAATTATTTCTTCATTATGGATCGATTGGCAACCCCTATAATATATAGCAGTATGACATAAAATAGCAGTATAAATAAAAAATAAAGTAAAAGTCGACCTAGTGTCGAATTAATGTCTAAACGAGATTTGAGATCGAATCTTAACTCCAGCAGTGGCAATGCTTTTTCCGAGTTATTTTTCATTTGCAATCCCTTCTAGAACTACCTCGGCTTTGGATCTCGTAGTTATCTAATTTATTTGATGTGCTTCATGTTTCATAATATGGAAAAATGAGGGTACGCTATATGATGTATTTTTCGTATAACTGGTTAATATAAAATAAATATCGTGTTCTATCGAATATATACGAATAGCTTCAATGCATACACGTTTTATTCTGAATATTAATTGATAGTAATAATATTGTTTTAGGAAATATTATTAAAATGTATATATGTATAAATGTATATATATGTATAATAAATATTAGCCTGATTTATTATCATTGTATCGGTTCCAGTCTTTTCTATATTTCTACTCCATCTTCTTCAAAGGAAGATTATCTATAAAGTATTAATATTAATTTTAGTCTAATACCATACACATTTTAAAATATCATACCCGCATCAAGATATTGCATCTTGATATAAAACACCTATTATAAAAAATAGGCATTTAATCATTTAAATGTAAACCAATGAGTCTAATTGTTTAACACCTCTGTCTGAAATCTACAAATAGTATTTCAAGATCTGCTATGTATTCGTATATTATTTCGATGATTTACTTCACTACATGCTTTTCATCCGCTGTTGATTCTTCTTCTATGAATCCAAATTGATATTGCCCTACGCTGTTACTTGACATATTAGAAAATAATTTCTGTATGATTATGGAGATAATATTGTATGCTGTGTTCAACAATATTATTGCTCTATAATGTTTACGTTCATGTCTTACTATTTCGCCCATTTCCTAATCTCCTGGTATATGTTTCTCTGTCCATACTTGTAAGATTAGTTCATATATCTGTTTCTGTAGTCTTCCGCCTCCATATTTAATAAATTCCATATTTATATTCAGTGGCGGCTGGTGGTCGAAAGCATAGGGGGTTCACAAAATCAAAATCATGCAAATTTTTATCGTACTATCATAATAAAAATACTCACATGCAGTAGGAATCCACTATTTTTTGTTTGTACAGTCAATGTTCACCTAATGTCTAAATTGTATTACATCGCTTGAACGTATAGTCAATTCTTCTATTCTTGCTCTCAGCAAACTTAGTTATAACAGATTCGTTGAAGTCTGGCAAACTTTGTATACATTTTTTCTCGATAAGCAACATTTCCGTCAGTCTTTCTTGATTTATAGAATTCTGTAAAAATGTTTTTAATTGCTTCAGTGTTGAAAAACTTTGAACAATCTTTTTTTTCATACATTTCCTTTTTAAACTTTCTGTTAAAATCTCTAGATTTGGATTTGTAGTCTGCGTCAAATTAAGTTCCGGTTTTGGTCTGCCCGCATCTTTAAATTCAATCTTTTGCTCATAACTCAAAGAATTAAAATTGTCTTTCAGATATTGTACGGCAAAACTGTTCATATCCATAATGTTAATTAAATTTTAGTTATGGTCCATATGTATTTATATCGATATTTATTTAATGCCGTAATAACGTAAGAATACTACAAAATAACTACACGTAGTTAACTGAACGCCTAATAGCGATGTAATGTAATATTCACAATACAATCTAGCCTCTAGTTCACACTAAATTTGTGCTCCACTTCATCGGAAATATTGTATAACCCCCGCCACCCGCCAAGTTGCAGACGCCCAAGAACTCGACGTAAATCACGCCCATTTGTAGCACGTGCTCCGTCGTTGTCACCATGACAACGAGACTTACAATGCAACAAACCGAATCCCAAATAAATTAAACATACAGCGCACTGCATTGCACAAATTCAAATAATAACACTAATAAAATAACGTTCAGATATTCGTATTAGGGTCTCGTAATAGATTTTATTTATTAATACAAAGTAGGAGTATATTTTATTTATTGTAATGTTTGAATTCTAATCTGCTTTGGGGGTTCACGTGCTCATGTGCTCTTATGCAGAAATCGCCACTGTTATATCATCCTTTCCCTGTGATTTTGAATTACCATTCTTTCTTACCTGTTTTACTTCTTCGAATATGGGTTCTTGTACTATAGTGTTGTCGGTGTCATCACGTGTTATCCCCTGTGTTTCTTCTTCATTAAGTGGCTTTATAAAATATTCCACCCGTCTCTCTAAATTATCTCACACTATCTTAGTTATTTTTGATTCTAATATTTTTAGGTATATCCGACTTATAGTGTTATTCATTATTTGGTACAATTTCTTTGTGTTCAACCTTAGTCTTTTTCTATTTCCAATATTTCGGTTTCTACCCAGTCTCTCTCGCTCTTCTTTATTATTTGTTTGCACCTTTCCTTTTTTCTTCCAGTGCTTTATTACATTCCTGGTTATATCATTATTTCCTTTATTTTTCCCTATATATTCCCCTGCTGTTCTGTTACTTATTTTTTATATGTATCCACCTCTCTTCCACATTGTTCTCTTTTCATTTACATTTTGCTCGATGTTCATCTACTTTCAAGGCATATTGTCCTCTATACTTTTCTTGTTACAATTTCTCTATTTTCTGTCTGGTTTCAATATTTCTATAAAATCGCAAACATAAATTTCGCACATTAGATGCAGTGCAATACATTTTAGTGCAAGAATACGTAAAAAGTTCTGTTCCTTGAACTGTTTATTAAATGGATCCAAACCAAACCATCTTGTAGCCAGCCAGAGCCCCCACTAGGCGCTAAATTATTTCTTTTGTGTTTGGCTTCCAAGACAATTGACCTTATTGGGCCTTGATCGCTGTTGCCAACTCAGTATTCTACAAAAGACTGTAGCAACTTGCTTAAAATATTAATTTTTATAGTCTACTATTAAATATCAAGTATCTAATAAATGCGAACGGAAGTAAGAGATTTATTTTACGTTAATAGCCTCACAGGTCCCATCCATGAATTTCTAAAGAACACGATGTACTTTATTTATGACCACTAACTAAAGAAATTATATTTGACAACCATTTTGTAGACTGTATTATGAATAATGCCATTACTTGTCTCTATAGATGTTAAAACTAAAACTAAAGGCGGTTTATAATCATCATCATGAGGTCATCAGTCCTAAGACTGGTTGGACGCCAACCTCCAGCTTCTCCTATCTTGTACTAACCTACGCATTTCGCTAATTGTGCTACAACCTACATTCCTCACTATTTGCGAGCAGTAGTCTAACCTAGGCCTACCTCTGCCTTTCTTCACTCCTATTTATGCGTCCAAAATATCGCGGACTATTCCCCCATGTCTCAGCACGTGGCCTACCATTCTATCTCTTCTCTGCTTTATGTTTTTCCACATACTTCTTTTCTCGCCGACTTTCTCCAATACTTCTTCGTTTCTAACCCTATCAGTCCAGGGTATTTTCATCATTCTTCGGTAACACCACACCTCAAAAGCTTCTAACTTCTTCCTACTTGCTTCCTCTACCGTCCAGGTTTCGCAACCGTATAGAGCTGTATTCTACCGTGCTCCATACATATGTTTTCAAAAATCTCTTCCTTGTTTCTAAGTTTATTACCCCCGAGCATAAAAGTGCTTTCTTTTTGTTAAAAGCTACTCGACCCTGCGCTATTCTTTGTTTTATGTCTTTATCGCTTCTTCCATCCCAATTTATTTTACTTCCTAAATAAGTGAAGGCTTTAACTTCCTCCAATCTTTCATTATTAATTTGTACTTTCGTTTTTGCTCTGCTCTCTGCACACTAACACTTTAGTTTTGTTTTTATTCACCCTCATTCCGTATTCCTCTGTCAACACTGCCTCCATTTCGTTCAATGCTGATTCTAATTCCTCCTTACTAGATGCTAATACTGCTATATCATCCGCGAATCTCAGCATTTTTAGTTTGTGTCCCTGTACTTTAATCCCGAAATCCACTCTATCTTTTACCACATTAATCGCCTCTTCGATGTACAGATTAAAAATTAGTGGTGATAGCTTACATCCTTGTCTTGCTCCTTTCCTAATACCTACTTCCCTTTTTCCCTTCTACTTCTATAACAGCAGTTTGCTCTTTGTATAGATTGTGTACTACTCTCCTATCTCTATACTTCATTCCCGCGCTCTTTAGTATCTCGAATATTTTTTCCCATCTTACGTTATCAAAAGCTTTTTTCTAAATCTACAAATCCTATATAAGTGTTCTTTCCTTTTTCTATTGTTTTCTCTAACATTACTCTTAGCGCTAGAATAGCTTCGCGAGTTCACCTATATCGCCTAAACCCGAATTGGTCTTCTGCTAGTATTTCCTCCGCTCTATTTTCCATCCACTTCTGCACTATTCTGGTTAAGATTTTTGACGCATGGGAGGTTAGGCTAATCGTTCTAAAGTTCTCGCGTTTGTCGGCTCCTCTCTTTTTCGGTATAGTAACGATGATGTTCCTTTTATAATCCTCCGGCATCTCGCCCGTTTCGTATATGTATTTTACCAGTTCAAACATCCTATTTACTACTTTTTGTCCCTCACATTTCAAAATTTCCGCCTGTATTTTATCTACACCCGGCGCTCTATTCTTCTTTAGCCCACTTAGTGCTATTTCAAATTCCTCTCTCAATATAGCTTTTCCTACATCTTCCCTATCGATGCTAGATTCTTCCTCTAATATCTTTCCTAATTGCTGATCCTCATATAAATTTCCTAAGTACTGCTTCCATCTATCCGCTTTCTCCTGTCTTCCGATCAGTATGTCTCCCGATTGACTCCTAACGTTTCTACTTATTGTTCCTATATCCCTGAAGTTACTCTTAATTATTTTGTAAGCCTCATCGGTCTTACCTATTTGCAGCTTATCTTCTTCTACTTCTTTACATTTATCCTCTGTCCATTGTTCTTTCGTTTTTCTACATTTTCTAATGATTTCCCACTTTATTACCTTATAAGTTTTCAGTCCTTCTTCGTCTCGTCTGTTTTTGTAGCCTCGTCTCTTTTGCATTAAGTTTAAGATTTCGTCCGTTATCCAGGGCTTCCTAGCTTCCCTTTTCTCGTGTCCTAAAACGTCCGTAGCCGCGGAATCTAGACTATTCTTGATACCCTCCCACTCAGTTTCTGCGTTCTTAATTTTGTCATTACTCGCTTTATTTATTAATTGATCTGTTTTCTCCTGGAACTTATCTTTCATATTCTGATCCCTCAATATGTCTACATTTATACGTTTCTTATCCTTCCGGGTTCTCAGATTTTTGAACTTTAATCTATCTTTCATGACTACCAAGTTGTTGTTGCTGTCTGTATCTGCTCCTGGATAACTCTTACAGACTTTTGCTTGATTTCTAAATCTCTTCCTAACCAGAATGTAGTCTATCTGATACCTGTCTATCCCTCCTGACATCTTTCAGGTGTACCGCCTCCTAACGTGATTCTTGAACAATGTGTTGGCGACTACCATCTTGTTTACAATAATAAATATTTATTCTAATAACACCAATCACTGTACAATTTAAATTATAACAACGAAGTAATGTCGGGCAAGGTTGTTAAATTGTAAATTGGACGAAAAACTATTCTAATGCCAAAATTTAAATAGTGAATTGAAACGAATTGAATAGTGGAAGCGATTTTTCGTATTTCCCGTAGTTGAAATTCCCCGTCGGTGCCGATTCGTCTGCATCCAGTTACGACTCTCGGTCTCTAAAACATCTCATGAAAGTGTATAAAGGCGGTGTGCGGAGCTAGCGATTTGCTGAATACCTATTATCAGTAAAAACACGAAAAGTCGATTTCAGAAAAATTGGCCTGTTTCCTTATAAACAGAGCAGGGAGCGAGAATATCAAAAAGATTTATTCGAAAGCCGTATAGGGGAATAATAATGTTCCTTTGATATGGATTTTTCAATAAGGAAATAGAGACGTGGAAAGAATCCCTGAATTGTTTTTAAGCAATACCCTTGAACTATCTCAAGAAATCTTCAGCCACTAAATATATATGGTACAGTTAGAAATGAGGAATGATTAAGTTTATCATAAATTACATATATATCAAAAACATGGTTTAAAAATAACTAGTTGCACAGTCTAGTGTAATTATTGTGATGTTGTAAATTCGTTGACATTGCAGTTGTGTCATTTAGTAATGAGTGAAAAACGTTATATGTATGTTGGTATCTTATTTTCCTGCCCACAAATCCAACACTTATAAATTTTATGAGATTCTGAGCTGGAATTAAATAATAAATATAGTGGTCTACATATTTGACTTGTAGAATGTATATATTTCCATTAAAGACTTTTTCTTGTTTCGCAAGATATCTTTTAATCAGTGAGAAAAAATGCCACATCTCTAAAACATTTAGTATCACACAAGTTTTAAATAACGGTTTATATTGTGCATCTTTGAGTTGTAGAAGTATTATTTATTTTCCTCTATAGGAACTTCGCTTATAAGAAAAGGTTAAAAATAAGAAATAATACATTCATATTACATTGGTATAAATAGGTTGACGACAAATTAAATTAAAGTATTTTATGTATACCTATATTACATTATTACTACTTAATATTATTATTAAAAAGTATTACTTTTTTTAATAATGTTTTAGTGAAAAGAATTAGACAAAATTTTTCATGACAAATTATACAATTTTAATAATATACTTGTATTATAGAAACAGATTCTAGCAATTGTGGAAAGTATATCATTGAGTACACTTTGATTTTATTTTATATTATAAAATACGAAAGTCTTAGTTTGGGTAAGATCTTAGTGAAATAAGACCGTAGAATGTTCGCCGAATACTGTTACTCCAACTTAGACACCTCTTATAGAAAACATGTTTAAATTTAACATGTTTAACATATTTAATCGTCAGTAACTTTTTATATAAAACTAAAAGTTGTATATAAGAAAATTTTCAGTTACTTAAAACTACGTTTTATTAAGTTCTTGTTTGTAGAAAAAAATACACAAACACTATTAGTTACCAACAGCATAGTTCAAAAAAGATTATTATTACATTATTACCATTATTTAAATTTTAAACATATATTTCTCTTGAAGTAGGGTAACAATTTTATCACGTAAATAATTTATATTATAAGTAAGTATATAATGCGAGAATATATAAAGAAATTTTACTTTTTTATACAAAAATATAGTAACATATAAGTCGGAAATCGAGAAAGGAACCACCAAACCGCCAAACCGCCAAACCGCCAAACCGCCAAACCGCCAAACCGCCAAGCGGTTATCAAAGTAGTTCCCGAATAGCAAAGCTATTACAAAATAGTAAATGTTACATATTTAACTCCTCGAGTTAAAGCCCCGCCAGGCATTGAATTATACCCAGAAGCGATCCTCCACCCCTTTCTCGTGTTTCTGCACGATCAGATAAGGTTTCAAAAAATAAAACCCGCCACAGGTAGAATTCGACATTTGTACTGGATCCGAACCGAACGACATACAGCTGTGTCGAACTTATCAGTTCTCATCAGTGCCGTACACGGTACGCCGATTCAGGATAAATGACAGAGATCGTATCGATAAAGATGTATACGCCATATACTTCATTCGGCATTTGTCCTGTAAACTTGTAAAAGTTAATAAGAACTTTATAACATTAATATATTTACACTCCGTACTTTGCAAGCAAAAAAAAAACTTTATACAAATATATCACAATTTGTAGTTAATAAAAGCTAATCAAATATTAATCACAGACAGAACGCTTTACAGAAGAGATGTATTTCACAGTCTTTTTAGTAAATCTATATAAAAAAAAAACAATAAACTTCACCTATAATTGAAGAAATACAGTTTTTTCTTAAATTATAACTTCCAGGATCCCAATAATGTCTCTAATAGTGTGTAATAATAATGTAGTTTTCATTTGTGGTAGAAATTTGTTTCATCCCAAATGTGTAAACATTTTTAGACCGTTAAGGAATGTTAAAATATTGGAAGGTAAGGTGTATTTGCTCTATTGGGGACCAGGTTCGTTATTACTTTCAAATAATTTATATTCTAATATTCTCTATAGAGTTTAGCTGGACTTATCTAGGAAATATAACAAAATTAATCTTTAAATGCCCGTGCGATTTAAATGAACATAAAAGCCCATGCGGGGTCCTTCAGAGACCCCACCAGATTTTAATTGTTTGTACACCTTTTATTACCTAAATTAATTACATTATTTAAGAAAACCACTTTAGATGCTCGTTGGATTTATTTTAAGTAGATATAATTAAATAATAAATGTTAAATTCTAAAAGGAACAAAAATAAACACGTTTTCTTGGTTAAAATTAAAAAAGACAGTCTTGCCCTTGCAGCAAGTTATACAAACGGCAGCTTGTACACAATACGGTCTGTTGATATCTTCTATGTATCTCATATACAAATTTATTGCACTGGCATCATTTGGTGTTCACCTTTTTATCAGACTTCCGAGGACACTGAGTACATCGCACTCATCTTCTAGCATCTGAATTCACAGCTTCCCTCTGGTCGTCAAAATCTACCCCACAGTCCCTCAGAGCCAATTTTACATGGGACTTATGCCATTTGAATTCTGCTATCTTTTCCATATTTTTCCGAGCAAGATCATCCCCTAATTGCAGCAGAATGTGGCGTCCACTACTTATTTTCCTCCAGTCGGGATCTTTTTCAATGTGCGACACATAGGTATTCAGAGCACAGATGTCTAAGGCATTCATAAACAATCTGTACGGCCATCGAGCCGTTCTTCTGCTACAAAAATATTCTCTAACAAGCTTATCTGCATTGTCAACTGCACCCTTCGTAATTTAAAATCATTAGCGATGTATTTTCATTTTCACCATCAATTGAGTTATTGTGATGCTGGATTGAAAGCGTGTGCACCAATTTGCTTTTCTTGGGTACATACGACACCATGGTTAAATCTTTTGTGAATGTAAAATGAATTTTTGGATGATTGTACAGACCTTTTAGTAATATTCAACTGTGCTGGTGTATCTGGTTTGTTCTTGACAACTGTGCCGAGTAAAGTGAGTATTTTTAGACAACCGATGATTGGCTAAGGTGACAATAATAAAAAAATTGTCAGTTGAAATTCCTCGACAACTGCTGTGATATCGGAAATCGGACACAACACAGAAACCTTGGTTGCGTTCTTTTGCTCCATCGGGAGGTTTTCCAGTATAGACCTGAAGATTACACAAGTAGGATGTTTTGACATCAGTGGCTGAATAAATATTAATAACATATTTACCAGGTCTTGACTGTATGAGGTTTTATGTACTGCCAGAGGGGACATTTTCCACGAAAACAAACCAATTGTTCGTCAATTGCTGTCAGTTTATCCTTTTCTTTTCTTTTGATTCTAGAAATTTTGTCATAAAATCGTAAAAATAGTGAAATTTCTTCAAATCTATTTCGCGACATGGCTGCTGGGAGGAAAGATCGACGAATGGAGGTATGACTAGTCCACATTTCTCGCGTAGACTCTTTTCTGCAACTTCGTGCATCATCTTTTATCAGAATTCCAAAAAAACTGTCTAGTACATCAACTTCAAGTATTGCTCATTTTTTTTTTTCATTTGTTGGACTCTTTTCATTCCAGGAGTTGTAATACCTAGAAGCTGCCTCCTCTGTATGAAGATATATAAGTTCCTTCATCTCCCTGGTCAAAAATAAGTTGAAGATATCAACAATTGAATTTGAACTTGCACTGTATTCTGTAATACCGGGACGTGCATTTATAATGTTTATGCCTAATCTCTTGCTCGAAATTGAGGGCTATTCCATTTTAAGCGAGAGTTTACAGTAAACTCGTACTTAGATTAATCATCATTTAGTTCAACAACGCCGTCAGTTTCATATTCTTCCTCAGAATCTT
This sequence comes from Rosalia funebris, assembly GCA_037954035.1. Taxonomy (NCBI): domain Eukaryota; kingdom Metazoa; phylum Arthropoda; class Insecta; order Coleoptera; family Cerambycidae; genus Rosalia; species Rosalia funebris. The sequence goes on along the minus strand of JAZFAV010000006.1, from coordinate 9,257,186 downwards.
CTTCACTTTCTATTTCTAAGTAGTCTTCTGTTTCAGAAACTTCATTATCTGAAGTACCGTCATTATAATACTCTGTTTCCGAATTCAAGCTAAGATTTGTGAATAAATTTCGAATGAGTTTTTCGATTTTGAATGAGTTCTTGTTGTGTAAGTGGCCGCTTATTTTGCCAATCACTCATTTTTACAGAAAATCTAGAAAGAGAAACGATTTTCTGAAATAAACTGTTTGTAACGCAAATACCCATATGGGGTCTTTCCGGGACCCCACGTACCTTAATTGCAATTAACTCGAAGTATACCCCTCCAAACACTGTGTGTCACTGAAATATTGGAGCCGCAGACTCTAACAGACACATAGCTGACAGCGCAGTTGCCAACATGAGAAAATATTTAAAAATATTTAAGAAATTATGCAGTTGGGGTCCTCGAGGGACTCTGCTTGGGCATTTAAGGGTTAATATGAACATCTTAATAATATTCTTATACTTTTAAAAAGAATTGAATGCGAAACTGAAAACTCAATAGATAATATCGACAGTTATGAAAAGTTCAAAACAATCATAAATACCTCTAAGTCAGCGGTCTTCATGTCCGTGAAGAAGCTGGGCTGATCTGCGGTGACCTCGCAGCTGAACGGACCGCTAATGACTCTGGAGACGTCTTCCAAGACGACTTGAGTCGCGTTCGATTCGCTCTCCAACACGTGGAACCCCCGTATTTTGAACTGCTTGATTGGATTACTCTCGCTCGGCGTGTACCTATAGAATTCCCCCGCGCCGCGATACCATTTCACGGAGTAGAGTTTGTCGCCCTCTAAATCAAAGGTGCACTTAAGTACGGCTTTATGGCCCTGCACGACGGCTGGCGGAACGTTTATGTCGATCTGTTTCAGCGCCAGGCAATCTGAAAGAGGAGAAACGGTTTTAAATGGCTCTATTATGAGAATAACGTTGTTTAAGAATAGTAAAGAGATATTTGTTCCAAACGTTTATTACTTGAGATTCACTAGGCATCAAAATTAAGGGATGTAAAAAATAAAACGCAAATTTTTAGGTAACTTTCAGGGGCTGTGAACTTGGAGAAAAATAGTGGCAGAGCAATATTAAAAAAAGGAAATTGAAGTTCAAGTTTCTACTTTTCAGATATTGAGTTCAAAATTTCTTACCGTCAGCAATTTTTGAGTAATCATAAAACCATCGGAAAAAAATTTACTAATTTTTGATTGCCTTTCAAAAGATTCACGGACTTGCCATACCACCATACTTACCACCATACATTCTTTTCAGTAATTTTATCATGAAGCTTTTTAGATCACTTTTATTCTCTTTAATTTCAGTGAGCTAAAAGCCTTGTATGGTGATTTTGCGCTGAGTTATCATCGTTCAAAGCAAAAAAGATAGTATTGCCTCCGACCTACGTAGGAAGCATTTGAAATTGCTATTAAGTTCATCTTTATACACGTATAATAACTTTAATTTGCCATAAAACTTTCTCGTTAAATTTTGTACATGTACATTAAATCTTAAATTAATGTCTAGACATCTAAATTAATACAACAACAAGGGACGAAATTATTACAGTATTCAACAGATTACAGAGTTTTATTATTCAATATAGTGTTAAAGCAATGATGAAAAGTTCTGTTTTAGTTTAACTGAGAACTAAATTATGAGTAATAATAACTTCAAATACGATTTTAAGTCGTTACTTATTTTATTGACTGTAAATTCAAAGGACGTTATTGAAAAGAAAAGTACTATTTGTACTTCATCTACATTCTGACACATGTAATAGTACTTTATAAAAGTTTAAAAATAGGCAGTATGTATTGAAAAGATGATTCGTTGTAATATACTACCTTGAGATATTCCTCAACATGTATATGTTGCATATGTAAATTTTACGTCTTTCTGATAGATATCATCATTATGAGATCATCAGTCCTAAGACTGGTTGGACGCTAACCTCCAGATTCTCCTATCTTGTGCTAACCTACGCATATCGCTAATTGTGCTACAACCTACATCCCTTACTATTTGCGAGCAGTAGTCTAATCTAGGCCTACCTCTGCCTTTTTTCACTCCTATTTCTGCCTCAAAAATATCGCGGACTATTCCCCCATGTCTCAGCAAGTGGCCTACCATTCTATCTCTTCTTTTATTTATGTTTTTCCACATACTTCTTTTCTCGCCGACTTTCTCTAATACTTCTTCGTTTCTAACCCTATTAGTCCACGGTATTTTCATCATTCTTTGGTAATACCACATCTCAAAAGCTTCTAATTTCTTCCTACTTGCTTCCCCTACCGTCCAGGTTTCGCAACCGTATAGTGCCGTGCTCCATACATACGTTTTAAAAAATCTCTTTCTTTTTTCTAAGTTTATTACCCTCGAGCATAAAAGTGCTTTCTTTTTGTTAAAAGATACTCGACCTTGCGCTATCCTTTGTTTTATATCTTTATCGCTTCTTCCATTCCAATTCATTTTACTTCCTAAATAAGTGAAGTCTTTAACTTCCTCCAATCTTTCATTATTAATTTGTACTTTCGTTTTTGCTCTGCTCTCGCGTCCTCTGCACACTAACAATTGTTTTACAACACTAACTAGTTTTGTTTTTATTCACCCCCATTCCGTATTCCTCTATCAACACTGCCTCCATTTCGTTCAACGCTGATTCTAATTCCTCCTTACTAGATGCTAATACTGCTACATCATCCGCGAATTTCAGCGTTTTTAGTTTCTGTCCCTATACTTTAATCCCGAAATTCACTCTATTTTTTATTACATTAATCGCGTCTTCGATGTACAGATTAAAAATTAGTGGTGATAGCGTATATCCTTGTCTTACTCCTTTCCTAATACCTACTTCCCTTCTTTCCCCATCTACTTCTATAACAGCAGTTTGCTATTTGTATAGATTGTGTACTACTCTCCTATCTCTATACCTCATTCCCGCGCTCTTTAGTATCTCGAACATTTTTTTCCATCTTATATTATCAAAAGCTTTTTCGAAATCTACAAATCCGATATAAGCGTTCTTTCCTTTTTCCATTGTTTTCTCTAACATTACTCTTAGCGCCAGAATAGCTTCGCGAGTTCCCCTATTTCGCCTAAACCCGAATTGGTCTTCTCCTAGTGTTTCCAGCGCTCTATCTTCCATCCTTTTCTACACTATTGTGGTTAAGATTCTTGACGCGTGGGAAGTTAGGCTAATCGTTCTAAAGTTCTCGCATTTCTCGGCTCCTCTCCTTTTCGGTATAGTAACGATAATGTTCCTCTTATAATCCTCCGGCATTTCGCCCTTTTCGTATATGCATTTTACCAGTTCAAACATCCTATTTACTACTTTCTGTCCCGCACATTTCAAAGTTTCCCCCTGTATTTTATCTGCACCCTGCGCTTTATTGCTCTTTAGCCCCCTTAGTGCTATTTAAAATTCCTCTCTCAATATAGGTTTTCCTACATCTTCCGTATCGATGCTAGATTCTTCCTCTAATATCTCTCCTAATTCCTGACCCTCGTATAAATTTCCTAAGTACTGCTTCCATCTATTCGCTTTCTCCTCTCTTCCGATCAGTATGTCCCCCGATTGACTCTTAACGTTTCTACTTATTGGTCTTATATCCCTGAAGTTCCTCTTAATTATTTTGTAAGCCTCATCGGTCTTACCTACTTGGAGCTTATCTTCTACTTCTTTGCATTTATCCTCTATCCGTTGTTCTTTCGCTTTTCTACACTTTCTAATGATTTCCCACTTTATTGACTTATAAGTTTTCAGTCCTTCCTTATCTCGTCTGTTCTTGTAGCCTCGTCTCTTTTGTATTAACTTTAAGATTTCGTTCGTTATCCAGGGCTTCCTAGCTTCCCTTCTCTCGTGTCCTAAAACGTCCGTAGCCGCGGAATCTAGACTATCTGATAGATAGTTTGTGAAAAATAAAGTAGCTCCAACACTTAAATCATAATATTACAATTGCGATAACAAATTATCTCGGGTAACGAATGCCTGACTTAAATCTAAGAGTATTTATGATGTACTTTCATTCTGGTCTTTAAATTAAAACAGTTGATCAATTGCAGATTTAGATAGATAGATAGACTAGATATTAGATTTAAATAGTTGATTAATTAAATCCAAAAGGATAGATGCACTATAATTGTCACAAAAACCTAATAAAGTAGATGGTTCATATATTGTTTTTCACTAAATATACTTTTAACTGACAATGAGGCCCCAAAGATTCTCTGGCATCCTTGGCAAAATAGGACGAATACGTATGCTATTGAAAACATGTCTTTTGTGAGGCAGGTGTTAAGGATGAACATGAAATATGTATCAGTTTAATATTCAAATCATCTGAAAATTTGTAATTACGTTTAAGGGTTTATGTATTATTTTCTCTAAAGAATTAGCGGTGACATATTCAAAACTAAGTCCAGTATTCTATCTGCATTATTTAAGACGTAAATTTATGTGATCAAATCAACTTGCAAATTATTAAATTGTGGCAAACTATTTGTGAAAATAATTATTTCGTATGTCTCTGCTTTAACAGATTTATTTACCAAATTTCACAAATTCTCAAAATTATTTTATTGTCGTGGAGTCCTGTCTGATTAGAAAAACTATTTCGTCGGGCAATTACTCTATTCGTGCTGCTATTTACGTTTCATATACGATTTCTTCCACAATACTCCCACACATAAAAATTCAGTGGCTTAAGGCCAGGGTCTTTAGCAGGCCATGGTTTAGGCGTTCCTCGCCTTGTCCATTGGTTTGGGAACTATTCGTCCAATCCGCAGAAAATGCGTCATGTTGTAATATAAATTCTATTTGCTAGAGTTACATTATCTAGTAAATAGAACATTTACTAGATAATGTAACAGTTCTTTAATAATGTAACAGTTATTTAAAAAAAATTCATAGACTGCAACACTCACATGAAATTCATTCATTCACATGAAATTTTCTTTGGAAACTCATTAGCGTTGGTGATCATAGATCACAGGTTACTTTATTCGTCCGCAAAGTTCTTGACAAAACATTTTCTGCCATGCATTTGTATTCAATTCATGCAGAGTCGTTCTTATCTAGCTCCTATACCAACACGTAGTTGTATAGATGTTGACTCTTTTCTTTTTAATACACGAAGATCAGTCACTATTTCCTTGGTGGTAGTTATTGAATCTGCATCGAGTCTTATTTAATTGTTATTTGTTAGTAAGATTCAGTGAAGATCCAATAACAATACCAAGTCCAAGAAAATAATCATTGATTTTCGTGTATCACAGTAAAAGGTTTGGTCAGTTATCCACCAAAATAGTTCATATCGAGATAATGCTCAACAGTGCTTCAAGTTATTGTACAACTCTGAATGTTGTCATTTTATGAAAGACGTCAGTAATTTTCAGCAGAAACACTCGTAAGGGGAATTTGTCTATCTAAAATGTAACATAGATACTCTTGCTGAGCCTTAGCTGTGTTCTCGTTTTAAAATCATAAAGTCAACATACTCAGCATTTGTAAATAAGACTAAATAAGGCGAACTAGGTAGAATTATAGCACAAATAAAAAAATCTGTTATAACTGATAACTAAACTATAAAAGATATATCTATAAAATATTACTAATTTCTTAGTAATTAGACTATAAAAGATTACTAATTTCTTGAACAATATTAGTGAAACTTCATATTATTACTTTTATTTTTTCGAAGATTTAAATCATAGTATCTATATGATATTACAATTAAATGATTTCAAGTACTATTTAACAAATTAAAATGGCAATGATGGGGAAAAAATAGATAATAGAAAGGAAAAAAATCCCAAATGGAATGAAAACGGTGTTAATGAGAAACTTTAGAAAAAAAATTGGAAGTGAAATTAAATGGTAAGAATTTTAATTCAGAAGCATGTAAATCCTCCTGTAGCCCCTATTACTGTTTACATTCATCTGGGCATGCTATTGTTCAAGTGGTGAATGGCGTCTAACTAATAGTTTTGGGATATCCCATTGATACTCTATGGAGTTCATGTCTGGGCTTCTTGGTGGCTTGGTCCATAGTTGGAATATTCACAAGACGAAGGTAGTTTAGTTCCTTCCTATTAACGTAGGGCCTTGCGTTATCTTGCATAAAATTGAAACTGTTCCCAATAAATGGGGCAAATGACATTATATGTTCTTCTACTATATTTTCTACATAGAAATACGTATTCATGGATCCCGTATAGGAGCCAAATCCATCGATCGTCGAAACAAATTCCTCCCCAGAACATTATCAACTGCATTCCTGGCCTCCGCCAGACTTGTTGGCGTCCATCTGAAGAATTAAAACTTATTCTTGTTTCTTCGGAAAATAAAACTCGCTTCCAGCCGTCAATGGTCCAATTTACGTTTTCTCTTACAACACGCAGTCTTGTGTAGTTGTAATCTGTTGTAGTAACCAGTCTGTATAAATTCACTTGATTCTTTTGACATATTCTATGGGCTCTTGCTTGAGCCTGAAGATCATTCTGTGGATTCCAGTCAGAGTCAAAAGTAATAACAGTATCGGCTGTGGCTAAGTTAATTCCCAAACCACCAGCATGAGTTGAAAGCACAAAACGAAAATTTTGAGAAACTTCTGCATTGAAGTCATCCAGAGCTTGACGCCTAAGTTCACCTCAACGTTCTCTGGCGGGCATGATAGAATACAGGTATCCTACTGTCCAATTCTCCTTTATTAAACCTTCTTCTGATCGATGGTCCAGCAATTGCTACATTTTAAGTGCCATTAAGACTATTCTTACCTCCAAATTAGTAGAATGTCTGTTTCTTAAGGCGACATGCATAAGATACTGCTTATATCTTGCATCTGTAGACTTCTTAAGACATTGTTCTGGAGTTCTACAGTAAGTTCCAAGTTCATTGGAACGTATAACTGTTCGACTGATTGTTGATATTCTAACTACTAACAAACTAGCCACATAAGTCGAGCCATATATGTCAGTAACATATAAGTCAAAAATCGAGAAAGGAACCACCAAGTCGCCAAGCGGCTATCAAAATAGTTCCCGAATAGCAAAGCTATTACATAATCGCTCTAGAAAACAACTACTCCTCGGGCTAAAGCCCCGCCAGGCATTGAATTATACCCAGAACTATACCCAGACTTATATGTTACTGACAGAGATCGTATCGATAAGGATGTATATGCCATAAAGTTCATTCGGCATTTGTCCTGAATCGGCGTACCGTCGGCACTGATGAGAACTAACAAGTTCGAAACAGCTGTATATCGTTCGGTTCCGATCCGGGACAAATGTCGAATCCTACCTGTGGCGGGTTTTATTTTTTGAAACCTTATCTGATCGTGCAGAAACACGAGAAAGGGGTCGAGGGTCGCTTCTGGGTATAATTCAATGCCTGGCGGGGCTTTAGCCCGAGGAATAGTTGTTTCCTAGAGCGATTATGTAATAGCTTTGCTATTCGGGAACTACTTTGATAGCCGCTTGGCGGCTTGGTGGTTCCTTTCTCGATTTCCGTCTTATATCTTACTGACATTAGGCGAATAAAAAGCTGCCAGCCATTGTGGTAGTCGCGACCACATTTCTGTACTTGTGCAACCCCATTCGCTTAGCTAATTTGAATATGAAAAATCAGAGTCCATAAATTTAAGTAACCATAAATTACAGTCCACCGAATTCCTTTATCGTAACCGTTATAATTTCTTTGATGTTATCTCCTCGAACGATGTGAAAGTTTTACACATAGCGTCATTAGATGAGTAACGACTCCCGGGTTTGCGATTCTTAATTTACACCTCCGCCGCCTCTTTACCGACTTCCCGTTTTGCACCCCCGTTTCGGCGATTATTATGGCGCTTTTCTGGTCCGAAATAAAATAACAAATTACCCTCGGACCACCGCACAGACAGGTATAAATACGCGCCTCAGCAGAACGCTTCGAATTCTCAATAAGCGAAAGGGACCCGTGATGGCAGGCCGTAAAAGCTTTCGCTACGTACCGTCATTATTTATCAAAGAATTATGTGACCAATATCATCATGTAGTATTTCATCTTAAACGTTCCATATCTGAGCCGAACGTTATTTATTGCCCGAGGGTAACATAATATTGTTACTATCGTGTTGGGGCTCTCTGTATCTGCGCGATAAAAATTCGATAATGGTGCCAGATTTGACGTGTGAATATTTTCACGTTGGGGATCCATCCCGCTAACACGTTTTGCTCGTTTATTTTGTATATTGCGAGGACGGTCACACAAGGCCACAAATCACCAGTTAATGAATCGTACCCATTTAGGCTGCTTTTATAATATGCTATATTTGTAATATTTCTAATTCATTCATAGTATTTACCATATTCATTTGTTTATTCTTTTTCTTTCTCCTATTATATACTTTTACCTTCCCTCATCAGTACTCCTTTCATTTCCTTAAAACCCACCCATTCTTTTCCCATACAGTTCTGTTTTACTGCATCATTGCTCACAATTTAGGGTGTCTCATTGAAACTATAGGATTTGATGACGAGTTCTGTTATTGATAAGATAACCAATATGTCCTCGTCGTGATCCATCATTATACAAAATTCAGATGACACAACAATTAAAAATTACAGACCATATATGAATGAAACTAGTAATACTATCACGATAAATGGGGAACGCTATTGTGACACATTACACAGTTTTGTATGCTGACAGATGCAGATCTTTCTTTAAAATCCGATGCCTGGTGGCTCTTGATAGATTCAATTGTTGTGCAAGATATCGAATTGATGTGTTTGGATACTCTCGTACATTATATGTATACAGCAATATATCCATTTGACCAATCACGACGAGGACGTGTATTGCCTTATCAATAACAGAATTCATCTCTTAAAATGTCTTGATTAAGTTACGAATTGGTTACCCTATAGATGCTTCATTTTGTCATAAAGCAGCTGTACACAAACTTTTCGTTGTTAGACTGCTAGTCGTGGCATGTGGACGTTGAATGGTTTGTAAATGATAGCTGTGAAATATCGATGCATTATCTTTGATAGAACACAAATGGCGCTCAATTCAAATCGTTTAGATCGAACTGAGATCGTACGAATCGTACACTTCCACTCTATACTTAGTTTTATATTACTATTTTTATACTAAAGCAATGAACCATTAGATATAACTCTTACCTTTGGCCTAACCATATCTTGTCATCCTTTTTACACTTACTTTACCTTACCCTTTCTCTTACCTTACTCTATTTATATATTTCTTATATTTCATTCTCGTGATATATCTAACCATATATAGTTGGTTATACTTTTAACATTAAATTAGATTTCCAAATGTGAATTTTGGTTCATTTTGGAATAATAAAATATGATCGTACTCTACAAATGAGTAACTGGTTAAATATGCAAAATTGTCGATATTTTCATTCTCTTTGTTTCTTTCATAAACTTTTACTAACTAAAAGTCCACATTGTTTATGTAATAAAACAAAATTTCGCACTGATGTACATAATATTAATATTAGCACCAAAGCATTATACCCATTTCTTCTATAAATTTTTTCATAAAACTTTTATAAATTCATCAATGATTTACGTCCCGCTATGATGAGTATTGTCCATGTTAAGTTCTGTTAGTTTAATTATCATCATCATGAGGTCATCAATCCTAAGACTGTTTGGACGCTAACTTCCAGCTTCTCCTATCTTATGCTCACCTACGCTAGCATTTCGCTAATTGTGCTACAACCTAAATCCCTTATTATTTGCGAGCAGTGGTCTAATCTAGGCCTACCTCTACCTTTCTTCACTCCTATTTCTGCCTCCAAATTATCGCGGACTATTCCCCCATGTCTCAGCAAGTGGATACCATTCTATTTCTTCTCTTTATGTTTTTCCACATACTTCTTTTCTCGCCAACTTTCTCTAATATTTCTTCGTTTCTAACCCTACCAGTACACGGTATTTTCATCATTCTTCGGTAACACCACATCTCAAAAGCTTCTAATTTCTTCCTACTTGCTTTTTCTACCGTCCAGGCTTCGCAACGGTATAGTGCCGTGCTCCATACATACGTTTTCAAAAATCTCTTCCTTGTTTCTAAGTTTATTACCCCCGAGCATAAAAGTGCTTTCTTTTTTTTTAAAGCTACTCGGCCCTGCGCTATTCTATGTTTTATATCTCTATCGCTTCTTCCATCCCAATTTATTTTACTTCCCTAATAAGTGAAGTATTTAACTTCCTCCAATCTTTCATTATTAATTTGTACTTTCGTTTTTGCTCTGCCCTCGCGCCCTCTGCACACTAACACTTTAGTTTTGTTTTTATTCACACTCATTCCGTATTCCTCTGCCAGCACTGCCTCCATTTCGTTCAACGCTGATTCTAATTACTCTTTACTAGATGCTAATACTGCTATATCATCCGCAAATCTCAGCATTTTTAGTTTCTGTCCCTGTACTTTAATCCCGAAATCCACTTCTTTTACCAGTTCAATTATATATAGAAATAGAATTTTGAAATGTTAAATCAAAGATAAAACTAAAAATATTATGTTTTTATATTATAATCGATTAAGCAATATGAAATTTACTGTCGTGATACATATATGTTCATACATCCTTTGTGTGGTTAGGTGGAAGAACAGACAGTTGTCGGCTTCATTAAGTAATTTCACCTGATCAATTTAGGTTATCGAACTGAATCTCGCTCTATTGTATTACTATTTGTGGTTAATTTTTTTAATAACTGTTAAAAATGCCTTTATTATTATTATATTCACACACAACATAATTTTCTTATTTCTTTTTACTTAAGCTTTATTTAAGTTTATTATTTATTGCGCTTCCATTGTTACAGTTTATATTATGAAATTATTAGCAAACCCAAGTCTACTTCGATTATTCAAATTCTAAAACAATTTAAGCAAAAAATTCTTTTAGAATCTTGAATAATCCTCAAACTTAAGAATAATTGTTGTAAATCCATAAGTGATTTGTTTATATAATATATCAGAAGGGTGGCTTCCGTATTACTTTTATAATTGAGGAAAGGAATGGCAAAATGGCCTAACCCACAAATATGGTGTAGGAACACCCCATACCCCCACTCTCTAATTTTATACTTTTTGAAGTCCAGACTAGAAACGTCCTCTCGCGGGAACGTTCCACCCTTATAGGTTATATTGATCACACCTGCAGAATATGACACTAACGAACCTCTGCTACTGCTGAATGACCCTCCCCAAGAGAATGGACATACAATTTCGATGATTTGGCCTGATCGCATGATTTTATCTAGCGGTAGGGACGTTGCTACGTTTCCCCAGATTCGTTATATAAAGTTTGGTATTAATTGTTTTAATTTTCTTATTTATGTCTGCTCCGGTTAATGTAATTTGGTATTGTATTTATTGGAATTTAAGTCTGCCTTACTTTATTTGGTTTAATATCTGAAAGAGACAATAGAACGAAAACTCATGATCCACTTTAATGTGCATTTATTATTCAACTTGAAAAGGTGATAATAATGTTCTGGACAAATAACAGAGTACTGTTACTTGTAACGGAAATTTCGGTTTATTTAAATCATGGCTGGAATACATAGAACTCTGTAATACGCCAAGGGGAACTCCTCTCGCCAAATACTCCATGAGTTTCCCCACTGGGGAGACATTAAAAACCTAAGCCCATCAACGAAATCGTAGTTATGTAGGTTATGTACTGTTGTCTCAGTAAACGCATTAGATATGAAACAACTATCTCTAGTAATGGCTCTGTATCACGTACTCACCAGGAGTTTCCATTATGGAAATTTTAAACGGATCCAAATCTATTTCTGGATTTGGGTCTGAAATTTACAGTTTAACGAAAATTATTTTACAATGTCGCATAATTGTCAAATTTAAGAACAACAATCGTTCTTAAAGTTATTGAATTCATGAGTGAGGTTTCTTTATATTATAAATAAGAAGGGTAGGTTCCTTCTTTTTATAATCATCTTTTGTGTTGACTCCAATTTGTTTAAGTGCATATTCAATACCCCTCCCAACCCAATAATTCTATATCTAGTGTGTGCTTCTACCAACGTTATATATTTTATATGCAGTTCTTTATAGCTACAACATGTTTTAGGAATTCGTAAATATGTTGTATATATGAACATCAGAAACAGAATTGACTACTATACTAGTTTTTTTACTCCATAAAATTTTCTTTTATTTCCCAAAAAATATGAATATAATGGTGACATATCTGCTGACCATTGTGACCACTTACTGGACCATTGATCTCTATTCAGTTGTCTCCAGAATTAGTGGTCAGCAATTTGGAGGCGGTCTTAGTGTCATGACGTGGATTTTTTCTATATTTCAGAAAATCATGATTTCGTCAGTTATCGACAAGTCTCGACCACTCAAAAAAACTAGTTTTAGTTTGTAGTTCGAAAATTAAAAGAGATAGCCAAAGATATTTTTCATTACTGAGCTTCCCGCAAAAGAAGAGATTGAGAAAAGGTGGAAGTTTTCTATACCTCCTGTCATTAACAAAATCTTATATACAAACCAAATCTAGCTAATCAATACACTATAATTTTTTCTGCTTTTAGAGAATGAATATTTTGCTGCTGACGGTTATTTTGATAAATTTAAAGCACTAGTATTACGATTTGTGCAACAGTGCCCAATTTTCCTCCAGGATAATCCCGTTATTTTTTTATAAGATTGACGCTTTCACTAGTAGACTTCTCTTCTGAAAAATTCCAAGTAACTTCAGGACGGTACCTCAATTATTTCATTTATGAACTTTCACGGTACATGATTCATTATGAAAGAAAAAAAAGGTTTTAAAATTTAAAACCGCAATTTGGAAAACAAACCTATTTCACGTTTTAACATTAATTAAATTCTCGTTTCATCTGTACGTCTTTTAAGAATTTAACGTTGTAGATTAAAAGTTCCGTTATAAATTTCATACGAATTTGTTACGCTGATACGGTAAGCTTGTTTTCAATTTTAAACTAAACATTTCTCTGGCTAATTCTGAGGAATCTAATTAGTGCACAACACGAACCTATTCTATACATTAGGAGAACTGGACTGATTACGCGTGTTGTTCCTGAATGAATTTTACAATGTGCAAATTAATGCTTTAAGGATAATCACATAGTGCAGTGTATGCTCTAAAATATATATGCTTTATGCATAAGGGAAATATATTACGAGCGAATTATTATCACACGAATTTCATGGTTGTAACTAAGGGGAAATTCTCATCAAACTCGACCAAAAAATCGACATTTTTTCGCGTTTTTATGATATCCTATTATATATAGAATATGTTCCTAAGACGATTTGACTGAAAGCAGTTCTATAGCAGAGATATTGCATAATAATAGAACCCATCTTTTTACGAAAAATTACGCAAAAATAGAGTTCGCGCAGTAGAGCATAATTTATCCTAATATTTTTGAAGTGCGCACCTATATTAACATTCTATGGTAAGTATAGTTACCCCAAGTGCCACTAGATGTCCGAGTATATGATATAATATTAGATACTTTGTTATACTATACGTTAATGTCGATGGGTATATCGTTAGTCGCACATGCGTTTGTCTCGAAACCATGTTTTCTTAACTGGTGGGAACTGTAACTCAAAAACTAATTGACGGATTGTCTTGATTTTTCTTTAAAGTAAATTAAATTTATTGGAGCTCATACTTAAGAAAACATCGATTTCGCTGTTATTTTTTTATAAAACTTTAAAGAGCGAAAAATAAGTGATAAATCGGTACCTAAAATTCGCAGTTTTGTTAATTTTCGATTTTTTTTATTGGCGTAAGCTCCAACAAATATCATATTTTATAAATTATTTTGAAATTTTGATTTCAGATGATTTTTACAAGTGCTAGAGTTCCCACTGATTGGACACCTTTTTCTTGTGACGGTTACATTACCGAGCATATAACCGTGTCAATTACCGTGTCATTTTTTTAATAAAAAAATTTTTTGTACACCTGAATACTTGATAAATATACATAAAAAATGTTGAGTACTTTATTTACTCTATGAAAAAAGAAAAAATTAAGAAAATCATGTAATTTTTGGGTCGCTTGATGAGAGCCTTCCCTTAAATATGCATGAATAGTATACGCTGCTTAAAAGAATGAAGGAAACAAAGATATTCTAAAAATTTTTGTAACCTGATGAAAAATGGTCATATCGAGATAAGAAGAAATCATTTTAAAGCTTGAAGTTTTTAGTATTTAAATGTTTTGGCAAAAAAATTCTGAGCTAGGGTTACTGCGCAATCTAAAGAAATACCCCGAGACAAATATTTTCGAAATTTTTTTAAGGATTTTTTCCGAACCACCCAGAGACGGACTCGGAGAAAAAAATTTCAAAATTTTCTGAGCCCGGTCAAAATTATTCAGCATCAACGCAAAGGCCGATTAGCTTTAATTTAGTGTTAAATGGACTCTGTGTGAATATTTGTTGCTGGGACATCGGTTGTTGAATGATAATTAACTTTTTTATTTTTGATTATCGATATCTCAGGAACTAATAATCGTATGGTGATTTGAAGAATAGTTTTTAAAATTAAAATAAGACTTCTATAAATTACGAACATTTTATAGGATTTTATTTAGAATTATTATTAATATTAACATTAACATTTATCTCAAGAGCGATCTTGTCGTTTTGATCGGGATTATTCGAATTCACTCGATAAGGAGTTCTTGAAGGGCTGGAAGGGCCCACAACTTCGCCGACATTAGGTAGGATCTGGATTTTTTCAGCAATTGCCGTCTTTCTGGACAGTGATTCTAACCATCTTGACGCTTGCTAGTGGTAATATTGCCCCCAGCATTGGCCAATAATGTTGCTGAAGAATGCCTCATTCCATGTCCGGCATAACTTTAAGAATCAGGGAGCCCAAGAAACGAAGACACTTTTGAAAAGGTTTTCGAAATTGTGTTGATGCCTGCATGTTGTGTAGTACATTCTCCAGCTACATATCGCAAGAAAAATCTCTCACCGGTAGTTTCAGGTCGCAGATTAATGTATTTTCGACACATTTCTACAACATTGACTGAAAAAGCTTCTTCCAAGATCATGAAACTTCATGAATTTTTTTGTATTCCAAGATCTTTCAAGATCATGAATGAATATTTTTGTATTCGGAATGAGTACGTACAACTAATTGCCTTTGACTTGGATATGGCTGATGTCCAATAAAGTTAATTTATTGTACCGACAAGCACCTGTGACTCCCGTGATCATTGCAACCTGTAAAGAGTTCAAAATAAAAAGCTCAATGTATGAATTGAAATATTGACATCGTGTAGTTCCTACCTTAACTTGTAAATATTCCTCATCTGGTGCTTTTTACAAAAAATCTTCGATTTGGTTTTCTACAGTATCTTTGCCTTCTTTGCTTTATAATTTCTTGATCCGGGTTTAAAATATCAAGTAAGTTTATCATACTTAGGAATATCAATGTACCTTTGTGCACTTTCAACATCGATTTTAGCATCGAATACTTTGTCCGGTTCGAAGAGACAGCAAATCGTTTCTTCACATTGAAAAAGTAGGATAGTAGTACCTCTTCTGTAATTGCTCCTTCTCCTATTCCCCTTTTCTTTTCGTCAATTGTCGAATTCCACGAATTCCTTCTCGCATATACTTTTGATTTTCACTAGTAAGAGACGTAATATTGCTTCTTGAGCTTCTTGTTGGATTTCAGTCGGAATGAAGAAATTCTCAGCATTGTCACTCATTTTTTGAGTCGATTTTGAAAATAACGTCGGTCTTGTTGACAAAGAAACAAACGCATGTCCTAGAAACGACGCCAAGACTTTCTAGTTTTCAGCTCAAAATCAATATTCTTGATCAAAATAGATCTGTCATATTTGACGTTTTTCAGAGCCAGAATTATTCACCTCCTAATTGACCGGTTTTGGTCGCGGTCGTGGATAAAACGTTGAATTACATTCATGTGCCCATTTTTTCTCGTGGATTAAAAGCGTGTTAATTTCCTTGTAATAAGCTACCACCATGGAACCGTCTTTATTTTCCGTCTAAATTTGAAAAGAATTAAAGGAAAGGAGGGTAAATAAATTGTGCTCAAAAACAGTATTCCTTGTTTATAGAGGGTTCATTTAAGTTTTCAAAACCATCCTTCAATTCGCTCTACGACTATTAGTTCCTGAGATATCGATGATCAAAAATAAAAGCGTCATTTTCCATTCAACCACCGATAATATCATCAACAAATGGTCGTACACAGTCCATTAAAAACCATTTAAAGCTCAATAAACAGATTAACTGGTCTCTGAATTAATCTTGCCAGAAAAATTTTCTTCAGCCCAGGGACATTGGTAAAACAAAAATTGAGATTCTTTAGATCACCCAGTAACTTTAGCTTAATAATTTTTTTCCACAAATTTCAAAATGAGAAACTGTAAGCTTCAAAACCATTGCATCTCAATATGATCATTTTTCATAAAGTTACAACTTTTCATAAATCGCTGAAAATTTTTCGGGATTTTTTTGTTCCCTTATTATTATTTTCTTTGAGTAGTGTACTAATACACTAATAGTCAATTGTTTAAGAACATCATAACCATATTAGAGAATACGCTTAGTTAGCCAATGTGGTGTTAATAAAATTGAAGCACCTTGCTCCGTGTCTACAACATGGATTTGTAGTCTATCGTACTCTCCCACAGAGGTGGCTCAAAAATGTTTGTTAACTAAAAAGAAACTGCTATTGTTTCTGCTATTCGACTATGTGCATGAGCTGCAATATAAAATGTATCACATTTGAAAAGTTTCAGTTGAGATCTCCTGCTTTTCGCATATATGAAGCTGCGCTCGTTGGCGTTACTAATACTTTCTGAGAATTGTCATTATCTGGCCATATTCAGTGAAAGCACTTACTCATACTTGGGCGTAACTAGTCGTGAAAAGGTCTATAGATGTTTAGTGACATTAAATTGACAGCGGCGCATTCGCCATATTATTAAAAAATGTGTCATCTAGGTCTAATTCCAATGAATATTCTTCAGTATTGAAAATATAATTATTAATACATACCTCACAAGACAGTACATTGAAATAGTTATTTCGGTGAAAATATTAATTTTCTTTTTAATTTAATCAACCGATTGGAATATTTATTCCCATGGGAAGTGTACAAGTGTGCAATATTTTGTATTATTGAAGTCTAAAATGTTTCTGTACGACAGTAGCAGTTCAAAAAATTAATGTTAGTAGAAAATAGTCGGTGTATAATTCTCAACTATGATCGTATAACTTTCACTCAATAGGAATAGTAAGGCATGGAAAAGATAATAATACTTTTTAAATTACTTACGAAAAATGAATGTACTGTGTACTGTGTCAGCTTATTGACTTATAGCAATATTTTATTAGCATATTGACTCAATTTAATTATGTTGAAGTTTAATAAATGCTGAATGAATTCAACGATTCCTAAGCAAATCTGGACGATTCATCCCGTTAGCTATATATACATAGCTCCGCAAACACCAATTAATTCTATTTCATTGCTTCTAATAGCTTTGTGATACGTTGTTAATTGCAATATCACTTTGTGAGAGCCTAGGGTGTAGAAAGGATATATGTATGATTTTAATTGGGATCAATATAATACTGTATAGTGATTTATGAGAAATGTAACAAGCTTTCAGATATTTTTTTGTTTCTTTTTTTAGTTTTAATAAAATAATTATATGATAGAAATACTGTAATTTTTTTTCCATTTTGTTAATGTTTTTTCCATATTAGTTATCTTGTCTTTGTAAGGTTAATGGTAATTATTGGCAATGTATTCCTTCTTCACTTTCATATGATATTATACAATTATAATCTATCAGTGTATAACATACCTTGGTCTTTGATAGTAGGTCAATTCCTCTTAATCAATTTTTTTTATTTTCTTTATATCCTGATTAGTTAACGTTTATTTTCGGCTTTAAATCCAACAAAAACTAATCCAATAGAACAACATCGGAAGACTGAGGTAACCAGTCAGTGATTCCAGCTCAAATGTCTACTCTATCAGAACTTATGTGAGTTTCCATCATCTAATGATTATTTGTTTTCTGCTTCATTTCCAGCAAATCACCAATGCTCTTCTCACTCAATAGGAAATGCATTTCAAAAGATTCTTTGAAGAAGGACAAAACCATATTTATACAAGAGAATATTAAAAATTCAAAGGAAAGATAAATATATTTCAATCTTCCTTTGAATTTTTATGGTATGCCGAATATGGAAAACTATATTAAAACAACAGTACCTAAGAAAGCACCAGGAGAACGAGGAATATACCCAGAACTAATAAAATATGGATCACCAAAATGATTTGAGATTCTCAGACAGATTCAAAGATGCCATAACGATGAAAAAATCCTAAGGAATGATTGATATGTTACATTATTCCCGTTCACAAAAAAAACTCAAACAAAATTACAGACGCGATAGAGGAATAGCTGCTAATATGCGGTGGGATCACTATTCTTATGTTTATTAAATAATCTTGTAAAAATATAAATTGACAGAAACTAGTCAGAAGAACAGGCTAATATTTGGACTGGACACAGTTGACAATATAGTTACTGGAAAAATTGTATTAGAAAATAAAGTACAAAGAAATTCATTTAGTTCTAATCGGCATCAATAAAGCTTAAGGTAGAGATCTATAAAGATCCATAAATTCTACAGTGGCCATTATGTAAGGTCATAGTTAATTGGACCATATAACCTTATCCAAACAGTAAGGAAGTTGTACCACGACAAAAATGCAACACTTAGAGATATTTACCATTTTTTTTTTAGTACAATACAAGGCTTATGATAAGGATGTTGTGTATTTCTCTGCCCTATGTCTTATTATATGTGTGCCATGCTGTGTTTGCATATCAAACGAATACATTGATTATACATAAATACTCGTATACGATATTCTATAAATCGAGAATACATTGATATCATTTAATTATCATAAAAAGAGATCACTCAATTAATATAGCATATAGTATTTTTAAAACACATCTCCATACTTGCTTGTATAATTACTTATGTCTTAGTTCCAATACTATTCTTCCCTAAAGACCACTGACTTTCAACAGCTTGCTACTTCTTTATATATTAATGCTGATATATTTTAATCATCCATGCTATGGCCTATTTTAACAAATCGATGAAGAATTTCTCCTAATATAAGTCTCGAGGTGTAGGACCCTCTTAAATTAAAACATACCCCAACAAACTTTAGGAAGTTTGTGTAACAACTCTTTTAATATCATTTCTTAATTGAATTTAATGTATTACTTGATTGCGCTTCTAAATAACCTATTACGCCGTTCGCTAATATAGTAATTATAGGCAATTCTAATAAAATAAATCGTTATTTACATATACAAAGAAATGTATGATTCTTATCATTACTTACATTTATTATTTGCACAATCACACAATCAATGCAATATCGCTATATCACAATCTAGCCTAGGCGTATGCAAACTGTAATATCATACATAAAAATGCTGAAAAATTGACGAATAAAACGGTTTCTGTTTACAATACAGTATATGTAACATCGATATAAGCGAACGGAAAATTTCATCAAATTTGTTCGCTCGTAATTAAAATGTCCATTTCCATAAAGTCGTTATTCAAAAATGAAAATGAAATATTCTGATACATAATTATATAAAATGAAGTATATACTATTAGATAATAGTATTTGTGTGTCTATTGTTAGATATTAAGATTTTGGTTTTCACAAGAAAAAAAAATTATTCCAATTGATTTTCAACTGACGTATAGGGTCTATTTTTTGCCTTTGTTTTTGCCGGGGCAAGGTTCAGCTTAGACCTACTCTACTTAACCCCCGATACACACAGATACTGCATTCGACTTATGTGGGAATTGAACCCACGCTCGGATTATTTCGCGTAGGCACTCTAGAGCAGCTCAAATCGGTTGGCAACAGAACCTCACATTAATCCAGGGAGCTCGGAAATCTTCTGGAAGGTAATTACGGGATAATATACCCTCAAAAGAATTGATAATACCTATAAACTAAGACTATTTTGTCTTCGATACAACGGATGTACGGGATTTTTTTATTAAATGAAGGATATTTATTTATTTATTTAATATACAGCTACCCAACAGAAACGATAATGATACAATTATAGGGTAGAAACACAACAAGAGTTACAAATACAATAAGTTTAAGTTCTAAATATAGAAGAATACAATTAATATGGAAAGTAGTTGTACGCTTAATACAATAGTTATATAGAATACAATAACTGCAGGCACTATATATTCATTTAAAGCTATATATTCATAGAGAAAAGAGTACTGTAAATAATAAGGGGAACATAAACAAACTACATTGCAAATGAGTTAGCAATATAAGTATTTAAATTACAGAAATAAGGAGTTTATACTGCAACCCATCTGCAAATGCCTTATATAATAAGGATTAAACAAATTAAGTCAAAACAGCAATTCTCCTGGCTATATGCCAAACGCCGAGCGCTGAATTACATGACAAAATTTGTCGTATTTTTGTCTAACAGAGTTAGCACTAAAAATACAGTGATTCTTCCAAAATTTAGTGCTAACTATGTTAGACAAAAATACGACAAATTTTGTCATGTAATTCAGCGCTCGGCGTTTGGCATAAAGCCAGGAGAATAGCAGTTTTTACTTAATTTGTTTAGTTCTTATCATATAAGACATTTGCAGATGGGTTGGAGTATAAACTCCTTATTTCTGTAGTTTGAATGTTACCCTCTGGTAGTATAACTTTGCATTATATTGACATAAGTATTGGTTCTATATTAGACAATTTTTGTTAAAAAATAATTTTTAATGTTCCCAATAGTATAGAAAAAAATGGCTATTTGGTCATACACTAGTGAATAGTTTGTAGACATTTGATAGACTGGGGACGATTTATGTAAATTGGTACATGGCGTTTGGAAATAAAATGTATTTGAAAATCGCTGGTCCTGGGTACGTTTAACTTGATCCGTTCCAATATTAAGAGGGTATTAAAACAATAATCAATAATCTTATAAAGAAATATAATAGAATGCATTATTTTTCCCTTTTCTGAAGATATGACATTAACCGGATCTAATAAATTCTGTTGGTCACATCGATATGCAGGATATACCTCTTCCATCTGGAATCTATGATACTTTAAAACATATACTTGTACCCTTTCGATATTTTCACAATGTATTTGACAAGTAGGAGCTTATAAGATAGATACATACTCTACGCTATGCCTACTCTACAAGATAGACGCATACAATGAGTTTCAATGTGTCACTGGAAGTAAAATCATTTGAATGTCGCATCACAAATCCCAGGCATTTATAGGATTGTTTTATAATTGTGTTATAATACTCTATAGTTTTAATACTGTATGAAAGTTTATAATCTTTCAGTATTCGTCGAAAACTAGCCACCTGTTTTTGTTGCTGCATTGAATGTTCTAACTTTCTCAATGCACAGTAATTCTTTGCTTTAGTTTCTATGCAGTTACATCACTGGAGTTATTAAAATTGAATAAAAATTGTCACGAACGCCTGGAGCGATCCCGATCGTCGGGAATATTCGAAACCATCGTTTGCGTGCGTAATTGACTTCCAGTGCGTCCTATACTAGAAGGCTCGCCAAAGTTCTCTCGAAACGTCAATCTTCGACCTCTTCAGGATGAGACGAGTTCAGTGATATGTCACAATCGTGGGGTTTCTTGACTGCTATGGAAAGTTCGAGAATGTTCTCTAACCTTCTCGAAACGTCGATCTTCGATTTCTTCACGACAAGACGAGTTCAATGGTATGTCACACTTGTAGGTGTGGGTTTTCTCGTCCTTTGTCGAACCTTCCAGAATATTCTCAGGCCTTATCGGAACGTTGATCTTCAGCTTTTCCACGCCTGGACGGCTTCGGCGATGCGCCACAGTTGGGGGGTTTCTGAACCAAGTGTTCCAGAACTTTCTATCACGTTCTATCCCACTTCTGACACCAGTGTAAGGAATTTACTGGAAAGTTCTTTATTTCGAACACTTATTTACAACTGAACTATTTACAAGTCCAACTAACTAACTTTCTTTCTACTTTAACTTTATAAACTAATTTTCGCACTGTATTACACAATGTCACTTTCTTCGCACCGTATCGCTCACTATCGCGGTCCAGATTCAACTAACTCCTCGCTGCACGACACAATTCTTATATAGGTAGTTGGACGTCTGTTCAGACGTTTCTAGATAAAAAACATTGGCAAACCTTCTAGTATAGGACGCACTGGAAGTCAACTCCGCACGCTCTCGATGGTTTCGAATATTTCCGGCATTCGGGCTTGCTCGAGGCGTTCGTGACAATATTATATGAAAATTCCCATCAACCATATCAACATTCTAAAATAAAGCGATCCCTAATTATACGCAATATTTTATCGCTAACATATAATATTTTCTTTACTATTAAATCGAAATTGGTTTTCAAAGTTCAACGATATGTAATAATTTACAACTTAGGCTACGGGCTTACGCAGATATCTTCTGACCAAGTGACTTTGGGGTCAAGTATACAATCCGTCCCTGTCGTATATAACATTTTGTTCTCCCTCAACACAGTTACATGGTGGAGTAAAATTGGTAGATGGATTTCTACCCACATTGTAGAAAACCGCGTATCCATCGGGGTACAACTTGGCCACTTTTCATGGTGTGAAGATGGTGTAATATTTCACTATTTCTGGTATAAAACAACATCAGTATAATTGGTAAAATTTCACACAACCATAATTGTATTAAAATTGTACTGAAAAGTTCAACATTCCCCAACACTCAACAGTCCAACAGTCCCCACACTGGACAGGTATGAAAAAAAAAATACAAAACTACACAGTCTACTCCTAGACTCACTCTATTCAATAGAACAAGTTTGTCGGAGGAAGATAAAACATTCTTGTCTCACATATGATTGCTGTGTCCATCATGGGGTCCCCTGTTAGTATCACTGATTCAAGAATCATAAAAGAATAATGCTAAGAAAGTTCTGAAGTTCAAGAGAGGAATTTTTCCAAGAAAGGCGTGGGCGATGTCATTTTTGAAACGTTACAGTAATGAATTCAGCTCAAGGTTGCTAAAAAATATCACAACTAAGAGAGCAGCATTGCTGAAGAAGACATTAACATTTATTTCGATAATTTGAACAACCAGGATACGGAACCAGAATATGGAACTACGACGAAACAAATCTAGTCGATGATCCAGGAGTGAAAGCTGTACTGATCAAGAGAGGCACGAAGTATCCAGAGAAAACTCATAATTCGACGAAGGCATGCATCACTCTTATGTACTGTGGCAATGCAGCTGGAACTTTTGCCCCTCTCTCTACTAATTACAGAGCTGAAGGATTTTATGAAGAACGGACAAAAGAAGGACCTCCCCAATGCCTATATCGGCATTGGGGAGGTCCTTCAAGGTAGAATCAAAAGTGGATGGATGGACAGTCGAATATTCGAAGATTGGTTTGTAGGCACAATGCTTCCCACTCTCAAGGAAACCCCTGGTAAAAAGTTACTTATTAGGGACAATTTAAGTAGCCACCTGAATTATATGATGTGGCTTTGTTGCTTCTCTCCAAATCCTAGCCACCTTACTCAGCCGCTGGATTTTCACTCCAATCAACCACATTCGTTGTTTATCGTTTAGATAATATCTGTTTACTGAAATATCGATATAAAATAATGACAATTTTACCGTATCGTTAGCATGGAATTGCATATTGCAGTCATCAAATATTTCACGAATTTCCCAAACAATTAATTATAATCCAATGGCTAAATGTGGTCCATTTTATTTTAAATATATTTTAAGTGAAATAAATTACCCTCAACTAAACCGAGCGCAGTCAACAATGCAAAAAATTTAAATTAGGGAGGTAAATTGCAATTCGTTTTACAGTTAATGGATTTTTATTATATCGCCCGGTCGTCCATCAAATTTCTCCCTCTCAAAATTTAACGCAAATTGGCGTAATCAGTAACTGAATTTCTATACGTTCCTATATATCGTATTTTTCCATTTCTATTTTAGAGAGACGCTTCAGATATAATTCATACAATACGATACAATAGTAGTAATGGGAAAATTTTAAAACCCCATATTTTTTTTCTTATTTGTTTATGTATTTTCAAGAGGTCAAGTAATTAGTCCAATTATAAAAAACAACCAAAGTTAAAAATGAAATAGGAAACTTTTAACAATTTAAATTTATATATACAATGTATAGTACCCATGTAATTAATGAAGTAATTAAACAAAGTATTCATAGCCATAATTAAAATATTAATAGCTTAGATATTAGTCCTATGCGGTAGACACATTATAGGGTATCTCATTTGGAATTATAGGATGTGATTTGTCAATAAAACTAACAATAGTTGACATCGTTGGCATAAAAGGACTTTGAGCATCAACTGAAATAATTTTTATAATTATTGTATTTTGCTGTGTAATTATTTATATTCTTTAAGAAATTTTTAAAAAATCAATCCATTCATTTAACGACTCAGATTATCACTATTTTACATAAACGTGCTAATAAATATGGTATCATTGAATTGGTATTAGACAGATCATCACAAAATTGTAATAACATACGGGGCGTTTCATATAAATTGTCACGTGGCCGGAAATGTGCAGGTGAAATAAAGTCCTTTTTTGCCAAAAATGGGCAACGCTTTCTGCTGTTTAACATCGCCAATTTTCAAAATTATTATTTCAAAATAAATTTCGAGATATCGACTGGCCAAAACTTCGTGGCCCACTCTGTATATATTCTATTCTATTCTGGTGATAGCATTACCAGCATCATTTTCAAAGAAGTTTGGTCCAATTACTCCACCATGTGCACCAAACCGTGCCTGTCTGTGGATGCATTTCTATGTCGTGAATAGCATGTGAACTTTCAGCACCCTAAATTCGACAATTTTGTACTTTATCGCTGCACAAAATTTTGTTACAAAAATCAATATCACCTTCTGTCTCTTCTAGCATCCAATTAACACATGTGCGACGTTGTACATGGTCTGTAAGATTTAACTATTGTATCACTTGAATCTTGTATGCTAACAAATATTAATCAATGTAATATTTAACAAAATATATAACTTATTTGTATAGATAAATACAATTCAATACTATTCTGGAGTCGAAATCATCTTCACGAATCCTGCGTACGTTTCTAGATAGATCCGACGCGATGGCGAATTAGTTGATTAGGATTATCTTTCATACGAAGGGCACAATTTATATAATAGTACCCTAATAATAAAAAAGTATTAATTTGCTATTGAAAGTTACTTTATCGTATTTCAAATTAATCTTCTTGATGATCTACATACTTTTGCATTTGCTTGAACTATTTGTTAAAGCAGTTTTTCTATTCCGTTTGAGGCATCTCCAAAACATGGTTCTTGAATGCATCAACGGTTTATTTCGCCGCCGATGAAGAAAATCGTTGTCCACGCAATTTATTTTTGACGTTCTGGAACAAAAATAAGTCATTGAGTGCCAAATCTGGACTGTGCGGTAGATGCCACATTAATTCGATTTTTTAGGTGTTCAAACATTCGGTTGTTAGACGAGATATGTGAGAACTCGCATTGTCATGATGAAGAATGATCCGACGGAATTTGTTTGTTTTCCTTTATTTGCCGAAGTCTTCCGGCAAATAAATAGTTGTCGGAATTGACGTTTGATTTGAATGACGGTTGGTTCAGAATTGACCTTTTTACGTTCCTCTAAAGGCAATTTTTGTCACATTACCAGTTTTTTCGAAAAAAACAAGCGACCATTTCTTGCGAAGTGGTTTGAGTGCGAACAACTTTTGTTGGATTTGGTTCATCTTAAAACACTCATATAGTCGACTGCTGTTTACTTTCCGGCTCATACGCATAGATTCATTCGTTACAATGTTATATAATATGTCTTTTGAAGCACCGCCATTGTATTTCTTGAGCATTTGTTTGCACAAATCGACACGAACATCTCCTTGAGATTTTTCAAATTATATGGGATTCAACCAGAACAGACTTTCTTTTACAGCTAAATGATAATGTAATATTTAATGTATGGTAGTCGAACTAATGCCTAAGGTTGCCTTCGTCTCACAGTATGTCACATGACGATCTTGCAGTATCAGTTTTTGCACAGCTTCAATGTTTTCTGGCACAACAACTCATTTTGGCTGACCTTCACGACTTGTGTCGGTGAGCGAATGGCGGCCACAATTAAGCTCGTTATACCAGCATTTCACAGTGGCAAGAGATGGGTTTTTTCGCCAAGAGTGCAAGTAAATTGATCGATGCACGCTTATCTTGATAATCCACGTCGAAAGTTGTAATAAATTATAGTACGAAAATTTTTACGAGTTAGTTCCATTTTTTCACTGAGATACAATTTTCAAATAACTATAAACAATACAAGTTGCGCTTAAATAATAAAATGTTCTGAAGAAAGTTATGGTCAAAAATGTCAAACATTCTGTTGTAAACGTCAGATGGCGTGTGACAACACTTAGTGTTGCCAAGGCTCAAAAAATAAATAATACCCCTCGTAGCTAGTAATATATCCACTGTATTTTTTTCGTACCTATTATTAATTTATTGTGATTACGATTAGAGCCACTTGGATGCCTTATCAGTGATGGCATCATGTGAAATCAACTGTGTCTCAATAATTTATATCATGTGTACTGCTACAACGAAGAAACTAATGGGTAATCAAATATGATGGTAAATCTAAGCCGAAATTCTTGCACCTACATCGATTCAAATCTACGTGACTGTCTCAAGTCTGTACACTAACTACTAATACAGCGCTCACGGTGGGCAGGTTTAAGGATTATATTAATTTCCTTTCACATTTTAATCTTTAAATGTTCTGCAGACTTATGTTATTTTATCAATGTACTATCTTTAATTTAAAATGAACAGTAATAACATGAATGATTTAGCCGAGGCTAGACTTTATCCCGTAATTATATTTATTTTATAATAAGGACACTATTACTATCATTACTATAATCTGGGCGTCGAGAAAAATGGAGTAGTAGATAATGAAACAGTGGATACCTTGCCTAGGAAGGGTTCAAAGAAGTCTTACAGGACTTGAGCTGGTATTTTGCATTACTAAGATTTGTGTATATAAACTTGTTGTTCTAGCTTCGTCTGCCCAGTATTCAATACATAATGGAAGTCCATTTGTTTCGTCAAGGAATTATTTATAAATTTTCATAAATTTTGTTGCATACACGGCTCGAGAATGGGATGATGTTTAAGAGTTTAATGAATGACCAGCTTTTCCTTGCAGCCTTTTTCGACAACGTGTTTCCTTTTTTTCTATTTTTTTATAGTAAAAGTTAAAAATCTCCATTTTTAGTCTGAATGAACATCCTGAATGATCATTTTAGACACACTGGGGAAATGACGACCAACATGTCGTTAACATATCGAACATTGTGATAAAGTATGGCCCCTCTACACTTTACAGCGTTAGTACTTATATATACGGAGCTCTTTGCCGGTTCATGAGTTACGATACACCAGTTTAGAGAGTGCAAAACAAGGAATCCAATTGCGCGGCAAATAAAATCCGAACAAAGCACACTGCGCTCGTGTTCGACGGTAGCGTCGCCGTTTCAGTTAATTTTATCGGCATTTTAACATAAATGACGCAGAGCATAGGTGCCAATTTAGTGGGAATGAAATAAGCAATACGTGTGTATGGAACAACCCACGACATTAAAGCGGTCAAATGTGGAAATAAATGTACGAAATCGTCGCCTTAATGGCTGCAGTTTTTCTTCATTTATATAATAATCCCACGTTTCGGGTTCCTGATTTTTAGACGCAGACGCGAAAACACGAACGTGAGAGTTAGTACGATATAGTCAGGCATTAGTTGGATGATAGACGAAAAATGTTTACGTCACGTTAAATATATAATAGATTTTTATTTATACGTACATGTGCTATACATAGCGCTTTCGTAAAATAATGAATAAGTTATTTAAAAATTCAATGAATAACTTTTGTGAAAACCTGTCTAATCGGTCAAATTTCACTTTTTTTGCGCATTTTTTAAAACACACTTAATACATGTAGGGTAATGCGTAAGAGGTAAGACTTCATTGATATTTCTTTAAATTTTTTATTACCGAATACAAAAGAGAACACATTTAACATGTAAAACGATAATAATTATATTAGTGAAAATATATAGAAAAGGTTAGATAGAAAAAAAGAAGATAGAAAAAAATTTAAAAACCTATTTTGTAATTTCAAAATACTACATAATTGCAATGATCAGTTAAAAAATCAACTCAATAACATTTTTAAATTATGTCTGACAGTAGTCAAGAAAATTAATAATATTTTTAACTTTGCCAATAATTTCATGAAGTATATGTTGTATTTCACGACGAATTATTGTTTTAAAATTTTCTGAATTCTTCCGTCTAGTAATACATATTTAAGTATCCCAACAAAAATAAATCTAGAGATATTGAATCTGGCGACCTGTCTAAATAAATATAAATAAGCACATACACCTAACCTAACCTAACCTAACCTAACCTAACCTAACCTAACCTAACCTAACCTAACCTAACCTAACCTAACCTAACCTAACCTAACCTAACCTAACCTGTGCTACATAATGGGGAGGTGCACCATCTTGTTGACAGGAAAAATCTTTTCTCGGAAGATTAGATTCCTCTACATCTGAATATAACTTTATTAGTGCAGAAATAAGGTCATCTCGAATAAAATACAAATATCCTACACCAGTTAGGTTCAGGTCAAAGAAACAAAAACCCAGAATTGTTCCACCTACCATGCCGTATCACACTTAAATTTTATTGGGATTTTGAGTATAATACTCCATAATTTGAGTGAAATAATCCATCGGGGATTCTCGCTATAATTTCATGTTTTTATCTTGCAGCAATAAAAAAAAAAGCATTATTGGTCACTACGGCTATTGTCAAGTAGTACACGGTGTACATTTCATTTAGTCGATCTTTTGAATAATCATTGCCATTAAATTTACTTTTCTCATTTGTTTATGTAACTTATACTTATGCTGCATAATAGCCATATTAAATATATGTAACTACGATTTATATTAGTAGAGCATGTGATGCTCATATTATTAAACTATTCAATAGCTCTCGACATCATAAATCACGAATTATATAGGTTGACAAAAGTTATATATGTTTTGTAACGAAAAACCATAATAGATGTTTCCGAAGGATTTTGATATCACAAAATCGAAGTCGTTGGGCAAAAATTTAAACACGTCATGATTTCGAGTTATCCTAGCCTAAAATTGTTAGCATCGTTTAAAGTACTTTTTGTCAGTCTTTCCACTTTAGATTATCCTAAAGTGATTTTCTTCTCCGTTGAAATTTTATAACTTAATTCCAATAGTTTAATAGTAGGAAATTCTATAGTAATAAACCTAGAATTACCCTAGTTATATAAACGCAGTTCCACAATGTAAAATTTAGTCTATGTACTCAACATCTGAAGAAGCCACTGTGTTGGCGAAACAATTGTTATGTTTAACAAATAAAAAGTGAAAATCTAACCAGCAAAGGTTTTAATTTTGTACTAAAGACTTTATTCTGAAGCTTTTATAGGTGTCGAACATTTCCGGTTATAACGGAAATAGATATATAGTTTCTTATTGTAATTAGGTGATTGATTTCTTCTTAATGTAATCAAGATATATTATAAACTTGTTATCGTGACTAGCACATTTTTAAAGAAATGGCGGATGCGCCAATGTCATTAAATGTGTTTAGAACGTCACTAAAATGTATATGTCATAATCATTATTTATTTAATATAATATTTTTTTCTGGTCAAAATATGCAACCACTGCTTTTCTTCAAACATATGCAAATATAATAATCTATTTATAAATGAATAAAAGTTATACATTTTCTTTAATGCTAAAATATTTCAACGATGTGTTTCATAGAGAACACTTATAGAAAACCAATTTATTTGTATGGGAAAATCACAATAAACAGGCTTATATTTTATGTTTGAAATATTTAGAAAATTATATTTACATTATTTATATACTTATTTATTTTTAAGCACTTATACTTAATACAGATCGGTTAGTTGATAATAATAATAGAGGTTAATTATAATAACCGCAACCAGAAAGTTCTTTTATCTGTAATCTTAATTATGGTGTAATGTTTATACATTAGAGAGTAGTTATTCTCCAAAATAGTTTATGTTTTCTTGTTATAGGACTTTCCATTTAAGTCAAAATTAGTTAAATCAAAATTAGTAAAATTATTTTATTTCGTAGTAATAAAAATAACAGTTTTTTTGGTAAAAAAATTATTTTTTACCAATTTAAAATACTGTCTATTAGCACTGGAGTAGTGATGTGAACATAACACTGACTTCAACAAAACACCAAAAGACTATATAATACACTCGACGCGCGTTTCGCCAACAAAGTTGGCACCATCTGGAGATGCTTAAAGCTCAACTTAAACTCAGAATAAAAATCAGTTTTAGTCATCTTCAGATGATGGTAATTTTGTTGTCGAAAGTAGTGTATAGTGTTTTGGTGTTTTGTGAAAAGCTATTAGTTATAATATATAACTATTAATCAGTGTTATCTATTTGTAATTAAGTAATTTCTAAGAAATTATTTATTAACTAGGGATATTTCTAGAGCGACTAAGAAGAAAACAATAGGAATAAAGTATACCCAGTTAATTACTTTACACAATTCTACATAAATCTAGTCTTTTAATTTTCGTTAGCTAAAAAATTTTTACAAACATCAACAGAGAGACTTTAAAATAAATGTAGGCATGCAATGTGATTCATTACAATATTATCTTGGAGAGCTATAAAAAAATTAGCTTCATGTCCCGACCAGTAATACAATAACGATGGTGGTAAAGGTTGATCGCATACATCAACAACCGCGCTGAATATATAAAGTTTCCTGAAGAGCAATATCAAACTTAGTCGGTGTGAATGTAAATGTAGTATTTGTGTTAAATTGTGGGCTACCATCACACCGCAGGCGTCATAAGGAAATGTAAATTAGTGAACGTAGCTTCAACTTTCCCTGGATACGTTCAGTTATTGCCGGAAGTTCGTTTCACTAACAGTCGTAAAGGAAATCGCAAGAGTGACTTTAATAATAGCAACTGTTGTTATCTATTTTACAATTTTTATCGATTGCATTCGTTTTAAGTTGATACAATCATTTGGAGTTTCTTCTTTGTAAATGCTACAAATTGTCATCATATGTAACAATATAACTACATGAGTATATAGGATGCTCCATTTAAAAATACGTATTTATGTACTTTATCTTCAAATGTATAAAATGTTCCAAAAGGCCGGTAGGTTATGAAGCTTTTATTTTTACAAATAGAATACATTATTCCAGTTCCCAGATACTTTATTTAAAAAAAAATATATCACACGTTATAGCTATCACTAACGACTTAAAATATGTCAAAGGTTTCCTTTCGATTCAATCCACTTTAATCTCATGGTATATATCCATCTCCCTAGCAAACAATTTGTTAAATAAATAGCGAAATTACCAATGCCACTTTTACGTGCTTAGATATATATTTTCTACTTCCCAAGCATCCTAAATCAGTACAGCCTTTTATAATTATCGTATGTGATAATTATGGGTTAAAAAGGAAAAATGAATATAAAAAATATTTAAATAAATTCAAGACAAAACGTCCATACGCATTAAATTGATGGTGGCGCATCCGCCATTTATTTAAAAATGTTTGCAAACACGAGTTATACTTGCTATACTTGCCTTTTTCATTATGTAATTGACCATAACACTAACTATCCATATTTATTGGCAGATGTAAATTTTCATGATCATTACATTTTACAACATTGCAGGTGTAAATTGTTTGTTAAGCTTCCTATTATGTTGTAATAAAAATAGTTTAATAAGAAATGTGTCATAATTATTTTCTAGCACACTTAATGAACTATGGATGATGTTATTCTAATAAAAATTATTTTATGATGTAGTATTAATATACACTATGGAAAAGGAGAACGGATAATATGAACAACCTTGAAAAACATTTTGTTATTACAAGAACGCTCAAAGGGGTCAAAAAATATTTTGCAGGTTCAAAAAAAGGGCGCAATGTTTTTTAAATAGCAACACCTGTTTTTTAGTCGATACAGCGAAAGACCACATAGTGTTTTTGAAAAAGAATGAATTCAAATTTTTTTTTTATATATTATGGTTATGGATATCGAAGAACTACAATGGAAGTCTCTTTAATGAGGCTCATCGAGATCATCTCCTTATAGCACAAGCTATTGTCAAGAAAATTGTAGATAAATACGGAAAACATGGACTTGTGCGTGATTTACTGAGAGCTAGTAGTCAAGCAATCAATGAAAATACACAACTTGAGATTCTAGTAAGAGTTGGCGAAAACTCACATCACAATTCCCGTCAGATTGGCTTAGATATAAATATTTGAGTCAAGCTATAGTTTTAATGTTTTACATACCTAAGCATAAATTTCATCCTTATAAAGTTACATTGACTCCATAATTATCAAATGATTTTGATCGTCGAGTACAATTCTGCGAGGAAATACAATTATGTTGTAAAAGTAACAACATGTTTGCGAAAAATATTATTTCTTCAAATAAAGTCATATTTTTCCTTAATAAAACCGTAAATAAACAAAGCTGTAGGTATCGGGGTTGACATAATCCACGATGGATGTAAGAGTAACATACTCAATCTTCAAGAAAAGTGAAGGATTCATTCAATTCATTCAGCAAAAAGTATATACATATAATGTTTGGAACATCACTCAAATATATTAGCAACAAAACTCCACAATAGTGAACAAACCGGAAGATTTAAAATAAGGATGCTAATGGACTTGTTCTTCGAACAAGTAAATACATATTTCTTATAAACAAATATGAACTGAAATAGTATGATAGTTTAATATCTTTATTTACTAAACGACTGTTTTCGTGTGTGTGTGTGTGTGTGTGTGTGTGTGTGTGTGTGTGTGTGTGTCACGAAATTTTTAGGTCGATGTACGAAAAGTTTATCGTTTGAATTTCGGCATTTTGACAAAATCAATAGAGTAAATCGACTCTTGAGAATAACGTGGTAACTTTATTTCATCCGAAGCATCTAGAGGCATGGTACGGAGGTGCCTTCGATATGAGCGAGGGGGCGGCGTAATATCATTGCGATTTGCTTACTCGTTTTATATTGAGACTTAGCCATTGGACTATGTCTCGTTCTTGGTATATTTTTACGTATACCACGTATGGTTTACCAATAACAATATGCTGGTAATTAACATATTGAATAGTAAACTCATTAAACAAAAAATTTATCAATATGCAACTGTTCACCAGAAAAAAGTAAGTTACATTGTCTTCGGATTATTCTAAACAGTACTCCAAAGACTACAAAATTAAGTTTTCCTCTCGAGAAACTAAATTGTTCTTGTCGAAAACAGCAATTATTTAAAACAACACAACGAATTAAATATAAAAACATGGCACAGAATCTCAATCCAATCTGCATTCACGAGTTCCTCTCAAGGAAATTAATTTAAAGCGACGTGCAAAAACCTTTAAACCGAAGCAGCAGAATAAATAATTGTCTTGGAACGGCACTGTGAGCCACATTCTACGTATGTGAAGGCATGGTATTGGACAGAAGGCCTTTCTGCCACTACGAGTCTCCATTCCATGGCTCATGCTGGGTTTCTTTTGCATCGTTTCCCTGGGACTGTCATTTCAACTAACTTTACCGTGTTAGAATGGTGCTCTTTATAGGATTGAGTGCAACCTATGAGAAAATATAACGAACTTAGCAATTCTTCTCAACTTGGCTGCTTCTCCCAGGCGGGCTTCTCCTTCTGGCTGCTGGAACTCACTTCCGTCGTTCGATGGAATCGTTTCCACTACATTATATCTCATCCGATGACTCACAATATAGTCGATGAATCCTTCGTTGCAATCCCTGGTCAGTTGTCATTGCCTCGGCGGTGATCACCGGTTATGGGTTGGGGATAGGGCGATGAAAATCACTGGGTCCGGCGATGATCAATACAGGTCTACTGGTCTTCTGGTTGTACTTGTATTTCTCACAATAGTTAAATCTCGCTTCGGCTAATAGTTATGATGCACAGGGTGCTAATGGACTAAGACTTACTCAACTCGTGCTAACACGGATTTAGTTTCACAAAATACTATACACTACAGTCGACGCGCGTTTCGCCAACAAAGTTGGAATCATCACGGCAGATGATTAGAACTGGAGTTTTAATCACCTCCAGATTATTACTAACTTTTATCCTCCCATATTCATCAAATAACTATGAATTGATATAAAATGTTAGGCTTTATAATTAGAATTTTTTTCTAAGGTTACCGCTTTAAAAAGTTTATAATTTTCATTAGTGAGTTCGAAGTTAGAATACTGTAACATTGTCTGGTATCCTTAGTAACAAATATATAGGGTGTCACAGAATATGTGGGCAATCTCTCGGATTTGTACAGCGGACGTTAAAGTAACATGACAAGTTACTATAAAAACTTTTTCTCAGAGTACCCCCCTACGGAGATACAGGCCCCTAAAGGACGCCCTTGAGAATCGATTTTTTTAATAACTTCAAATGTTCAATAAATGTTCAAGCATTGTGGAGGATCCAACAATCTTCAATTCGTAGAGCTAGGGAATGAATAACATTAGAAGGAGTTCATGTTGAACCGACATACAAAATTATATAATAAGAATACTATTAAACAAAAATAGTTTTTTCTCGAAAACAGTTCACTTCAGCGATATCAACTAAGAGTGTATCTTTTTTAATTTAATATTCAAGCTATTTAAAAATATTATTTTTGTGCCTTTACCGTAAAGGGTGTAAAAAAATTTACACTATTGTGCTACAGCTAGTCCGTCCCTGGCAAACCAAATAAACCAAATTGTTTTCATGTGTCAATTTTTAAGGAGTCTTAAAAATTAATTGTCTATTTATTTATTGTCCATTTTATTAAAAAATAATTAAATTACACAAACTATTTTCAAAGTTATTAAAACAAATCGATTTTCAGGGGCGTCCTTTAGGGGCCTGTATCTCCGTAGGGAGACCCTCTGGGTAAAATTTTTATATGAACTTGTCGTGTTATTCTAACATCCCCTGTATAAATCCGAGAGATTGTCCACATATTCTGGGACATCCTGTATATTAAACATCTTGAGAATATTCAGCATTGTCTCCATACATTTTTTTTGGTTCTCGTATAGATAACCAAATATTTACTCAATAGACTTTCAATTAGAATCGACATTCAATAGTTGAATACCAGAAGGATACTTACTAGCTTAACGTTGTCATTTAAGCTATTTCACCACAACGTGCATTTATCTACATTACTGGGTATGCCTAGTATATATATTCCTAGTATTACTTCTCGTGCTCACATCGTTTTTTATTGTCAAAGTACAAGAACGAATATACTATTAAACTCCCAGTGCATAAAATGTTACATAGTTTTAACTAAATATCTAATATTTGTGATTTGCATAACTGTACTTTGAATGAATTGTTATCATTAGAGACACAATTTTTAATTCAGATTGATTATTACATACATATTTTT
Organism: Rosalia funebris; assembly: GCA_037954035.1. Lineage (NCBI taxonomy): Eukaryota > Metazoa > Arthropoda > Insecta > Coleoptera > Cerambycidae > Rosalia > Rosalia funebris. The sequence continues at coordinate 9,221,358 of JAZFAV010000006.1, read as the reverse complement.
ATTTACATATTGTTATTATGATATTGTCACATATATTTATTATATGTCTAGGTTTGTACGTGTAATATTTTTGTTATTATATTGTTTAAGTTCTATTTATTTTGTTCTGTAACTGGAATTATTTTTTATGCATCAAATGCATTATTATTTTGTGTTGTTATTATAATATATAATTATGCCACGTATATATGTATCAAATAAATAAGTATAAACTTAGAGCTGTTCAATAGCAACCTAACCACAACTGTGCTCTCATGGCTTCCATTGGGCGTTATTCACTTTCCTGAAACCTTGGCAGGTAATATCGCTCGCTAACGTCAGGTGGTCGACTGTCATTTTAATTAATATAGATGCTTGGTGGATATCTCTTCGCACGTGATATACACAAAGCCAATTTGATGTGCTAAAAGCCTGGGGCAACTTTTTGACAAATTATATGAAAACAAATTTTAACGGAAGAGGATTATAAGACAGCTATATTTTAAGGATTAACGCGAAGCGTGCATCATGGGAACATAATTAATCATCCAATAAAGCCTTCGTGTAATAAGTCGGTATAGCGGTAATGGCACGAAAATCGTTGCCTAAGATAACGTAATATACAACGCAACAGAAAGATGTTCATAATTAACATTTCCGTTTTCATCTGTTAACAACTGGCAGCCGATAAGGAAGCAGTAATTTATTATTGAATTTAATATTGGAAGTAAGTAATTTCAACGATCATCTTTAATAGTCCAAACTGTATTAATAACTAAATATAATTCTATCGCTGAAACGTATTGGCATGACATGAATTGAATGACAAACAAGCTCATCAACAATAGGAATAAGTCTCAAAACTGCGATATCGGACCGCCCACTTTTGCAAAGTGATGTATGTGCAATATGATTATACACAGAATCGCTTTGTACATCCCTGTTTCCCTCCGAATGTTGCCTCACTCTTTCTTCTGCGCATACATAGAAATTTCATACTTTTTCTTACTATTGGCGAGTTTGTACTTAAGAAACGTATTTTAATATTCTATTTATACAAAGAATTCTAAATATTAGTAATATGTGTGAAGGATTTTTGGATAAAAAAAACATAAAGCGAGTACTGATATTTTACAGCGTCCACTGCAATTTTAGCTGTAACTGATATCGTTGGAAATTTGTATAAAGCCAAGTCACCAAGTTCAGAAATATATACTTAGCAAAATATAGAGTTCACATTTTACAACATTATTTATTATCTGATATTCTAAGCGGCAATGAAAAATATTATAAATATAACTCATGGATATGACCTACCAGAAACGGGATTTTTTTTGTAATTTGTTTATTAGTTGACAATAAGAATTTACATAATATTCTATGAGTTAGTATGCTGGTTTAAGACCTATGGCGCCCTTTAATGGAGTTATGAGGCACTTCTCCAGTGAGTAGTCCCCTTTAGTCCTCTTTTAGTGAACTTCTAATGTTGAATGTCCAATGTCCAACTTCTAATGTCTAACGGACTTGTAATGTCCAATGGTGAGGGATACTTTTTCTATTGATGACATATTTAATATGTACATGTCCATATGTAATATTTGATTGCTTACCTACCATAGTTACCATTAGTTATTATCTGGAGCATTTTTAATTAGACTCACTCGATTATCGATATGTTTAATTGGTTTGTACATTTTCATAGCTCTATTTCAAAAACCCATAATGGTTTAATCATTACACTGTAAAGTAGGATTTTGTCTTCCAATGACAAGCTGGAGTTCCTACCAATAAACCAATGCAGCTCTTTTGTTTCTTGGATAATTGATATCCTTTTTTTGAGAATGCGTATTTTCCAGGAGAGTCTGACAATTAAATACCAAGGAATTTTGTGCTCGTAGACTGAGGTATAGCTACATTACTTAAATTTAATTGTGGACACTGCTCTTTTCTAAGCGTAAAGTGTACTTGGACGGATTTAGTTTCATTTACTTTAATTTTCCATTTTTGAAGCCATGACTGTATTTGATTTAGGTGGTTTTGCAATATTCTTGTAGCCATTCCTGGATCTTGATGTATTGTAAGGATGATTGTGTTGTCCGCAAAGGTTTCAGTCATGGTATTTCTGTCAATTAGTAGCCCTGCTGTGTATAATAAATATGATAAAGGTTCGATAACACTGCTTTGAGGCATACCAGATTTTATGGGAAAGTTGACGGACCGTCGATTTAACTCTAAATTCTCTATTACTTAGGTAGGACTTCATCAAATCATAATAAGTGGTGGAAGGAAACCGATTGATTTTGAATAGTAATCCTCTATGCCAAACCTCATCAAGGATTTGGCTAACACCTGAAAATACTGAAGTATAGTAGTTTTTGCGTTCGAGTGCCTCGTTTATGATTTATCATACTCTGTGGGTTTGCTGTATAGTTGAATGACGTTCACGAAAACTAGTGCGTAGGTATCTATTTATCGGTATTGGGGTGGGCTTTTATTCATTGAACCAGAAGTATTTTTATGATCTTGACGATTATAGAATGTTGGGTGATGTGATGCTACTCTATTAGGATTTTTATCTGGTTTAAGCATGAGGATGATTTCTGCAATTTTCAGTTTTTTTGGCCAATGTTTTTCTCTGAAAATTGTGTTAAATATACGAGTAATTAACAGCACTCGTATTGATGGTAGTTCCTTCATTATTTTTAGTGTAATTCTATTTACATCTGGATATTTCCCAAGATTCATGTCATTGTCATTCATTTTATACTTCTCTTGAGGTGAATGCTTCAATTTCCGGAATATTTAAGGGGATGCTAGATAGCAAGAAGGAAATATGTACTAATTCATCTTTCTGAAATGTCAGAATGCTTTTTAATTTAGTTTCTTTTGCTATACAGGCGATATCTAAAAAACTTGGGTGTTTGATATGAATCACCTCCTATTGAGAAATACTTATTTGGCATATTCAAATCTGGTAATACAAAATTGGCTCCTGAAAAAGGTATTCGTTAATGTTATAAATGGATTTCAATATTTTGACTTGACTTCGCAGTTTCACTTAAGTATAATTTTTGTTGTGTTGGTAATTCGGTGCGTTGTATTATGGCCTAGAGGTTTTTGGCCTTATTTTCAGAGGAAGAAAAATTTGACGCGTATTTCATCAACGATTTTCTTCGATGAGAAATCATTTGGTGCTCTCAAAAAATTGTAACTGGATTAGCTAGATATTTTTCTAGTGTCCTTTTCCACTGACGATGTGAAGGCTACAATCACGAGTTCTGACTATCACGTAACCTGTATCGATATAGTAAAATTTACAGAAGCGGATATTCGTCAAGCATTATCAAAACTTAAAACAAAATGACCTGTGGGGATGATCAGATCCAGAATATTCTTATTAAAAATTAAGATAATCGGGGACTTTAAGAGAGCCATTTTTCATTTGTATTAATCCAGTACTCTCTGCCCAAGAATTTCCTGACATTTGGATAGCAGCAAATATCTACCTTATATCAAAAGTGGTAATATATCTAACACAAAAAATTATAGACCAAATACTATTCGGTCAAATCTTGCAAAGGTTTTTCAAAATGCCATTTCATATTTTGTCCTATAAATAGGTATTTTTTATTGACCAATAAAGTTATCATTATTATTGCTATGATATTTTAACATTAATTTATAACAACAGGGTGTCCTAGGTAACAACTAGATGACTTTGAGTTATCTGACTGCTGACAGTCGAATTAGTGTATTGACTACCATGAATGCAATTTGTTGCACTTGGTTTTCCATCTCATATGTCTTCAAGCAACTTTCAGGTAGTAGGTCAAGATTTCCCCCACAAATGGTAATATTCCATTCATATACAAGTGTATGGTCATAGAACTCTGTATTAGTTATGAATGTGTAGATATTGTTTCGGTATTGTATAGGTATGGTATTGTTTCGTATCATTTTGGGTATGAAAAAATCTATAGTATAAGAAGAATATGTTTTGGTTTGCAAGTGACACCTTCAGTTGTATTATTATTTAAGAGTTTATTACTTTAATAATAATAATAATCAATATAATAGGACAGTGTAGTAATTTAAAGCCAAACACATTTCTTTTTATGATTGAAATAGAAGAAAATGAGACTTCTACCCCAATACAAAATGTATCGTAAATATATAAATTAGTAGTATAAAATGAATACATTACCCTCTCACAGCAACTTCGCTCGACTCGAATAGAGTTGAAGATTAATATACGGCCAAATAAACGCCTTAAAGCACAGTAAAGAAATCGTTCAAGTTTGCACGCCAAAGAAATGTAAGCTCACAATATTTTCAATAACTAAAATGTGTTCCGTGACTCAATAAAAATAAGACGAAGCATAGTTCCACTTTATTCTTCCGATCCACTGCCGCGTGAGAAACTCCAATTTGCACATTTCAATCGACTGCATTAATCCCGGTAACAGGTTTCAATCGCTTGGAATGGCAGGCATGATTTCTCAAACCAATATTGGTTGTTTTGTTGAGCGCGTTTCAGAAGTTACAGGGACACCACTTTTATCAAAAACGCCGTTTCTTTATGAAGTCCAAGAGACACCGAGAGGAAAATGGGAAGGGGATGTATAAGGTCCCTAATTAATGGCATAGCTTGCAATTTCGACATTTCTTTTGGTTTATTTTATGTTGTATTATTATTAACCCCAAGTGTGCAATAACAAATTTCATTCATCAAGAAAATATAAGACGGTAGTACTTACTAGCGTTTTGAAATCGCCTTCAAATCACTATAGATAAATTTTTAATAGGTGGTAAAAATATGTCATATATCAAGTTCTTTCTAAGCTAAAATTGTGAAAAGACAAACTCAATTTAATTCTTCAAGAAAGTCAATTTAACGTTCACCTCTTATTTCAATAACATTCATCCTTTTATTGGCGTTACTATATCTGGCCGTTTTTAGAAGACCTAAAAATATTTCTCTAAAAGTCAAATAAAGCAGAAATACATATTCTATTACCTCAATAATTTGTATAGTTTTAACGATACAAAGAAACAGACGCAACATTTTGTGATCATGCGGCAAATAGAAAAGTCTTACGACAGTAGTGATGTGGGTACGCTTTGTTAAGTTTTTCTGTCTAGATATTCACTTTCTGCTAATCTTGAGTATACGTCCTAAGGTTGACACATCTGCCTGACTATGAATATGGGTTTTATTCACTGTATAATATATTATTCCACAACTTAAGGGTTAAAAATATTGTGAGAAAATCGATTTGTGTCCAAGTTTTAAAAAAACTACCCAATATTTTACAAACCAGACGCAGATACCTTTGATTTCTATAAATATAGCACATATTGCCTAGTTGCTTTATTTTCTAGTGCAACTACTAGTGGAAGAACAATAAGGCACTCTTCTATTTGTAAAAGTATATTAATAGTATGCTTATGAAGAATAGAAACAAGTCTTAAAACTGCGATATCGAACTGCCCATGAGGTGCGTAGTAAATAGCCTGGTCTTTACTCATTCTCGAATTGAGAGCTTTAAGATTGTTCCAAATTTAAGACATACAAAGGTAAATTACAATTAAAAATTAAATGATAATGTTTTTACTCAAAAATAAATAATAACTCGGTGTTTGTATCTAACGTTAAATTACATGTTTGCCCACTAAAGCACATCTGTCAAGAGAATAGTATATTTAATATATTTGTAGAGTTTTTAATGAATATATCTGCCTTTTACTGAATTTTTAGCACTTACTAGATGATAAAATCTTACTGGATGATAACAAATATGTATTTTTATTTTGTTTGATAAAAATTTGGTAATTTTTTAAAATTAACTAACTTATTTCTTCAAGTTTATATTGTTATGGCGCAACAATTGATGTACTAGTCAACGTCATCTGCTAGTAGATGTTATAAGTTAATTATATATTTTCAATGTACAAATTAATTGAAAGTTTGCCCTCATGTAATCTTCAATTTGTGTCTATTTTTATTTTAATTTACTCAAATCTCAATATTTTTATAAGAATTGATGTTTGCATAAGTATTTCATTTACTTTTCATCATTTGTATGATGTGGGGGAAATTATTTTCGAATATATTTTTCCTTTTTTAATAATATTAGAGTAAGTCGCGTTATTTAAGATTTATTTTATGATATAAACATTAGTTACGAAATAAAACTAGCGAATTCTCTATTTATTACCTTTTTCGAGCATTCTTTTAAATCTGATTTTTATGTTATTTCTATTCGTTTATTTTACTTTCCATTTTGGGTACCTAAGGGTAATAAAATGTATTAATTGCGACATACTTCTAAGAAAAAGAGTAGGATTCAAGAAACTTATATCCTCTGAATCTGAAGCTACTGATCTAACTTTAGCAATTGGGAAACCAGTCAGAGTAAACGATTTTTTACGTAATAAGTGTCGCATTAATATTAATAGTATCAAACTGAATTGAAATTTTTACTATATGTGAAACATTTTAATTAAAAAAGTGAGAACTATGTAAATTCTTATTATCATTTGAAAAAAGTAATTTCAGGAGTTATTATGTTTTCCTCTATGAAGAACTACAACAAAAAATTTGAAAAAAATATATATTATTAAGGAGAATGTAAGGTTTTAAAAATGTATATTTCTGTGATTGCCGCTAAATATTTTCAAAGCTAAAATTTTTTTTCTATAAAAATAATTTCTTTCTCATGGACTAATATGGCTCTATAAAATCTCATAAATGTTTCTAAAAGAGCCAACACGTCCCAAAACACACATTCAAATTTCAGCCAATCACGAGAAATTAATTTTTATTGAATTTTTACAATTTATTTATTTTCTCGAAAACTAAAAGCGACAGGCGTCTGAAACTTTCAGGATCTTAGAGGCTCGACAATATAATACACAGACTACATGACACATTTAATAAAATATCGTTCGGAGGCATTCTGACCGTGCTTATCCGGCTATGACCTTTAAATAGTTTTTCTATGGCTTTCTCAAATATAAGTGTAGATAAATAGTCCGATTCATGTTAAGATCAAAACTTTCGATAACGTGATTAAATTCAAGTTTAAATTATATTGAGACCGTAGCATTGTTTTTAAATAACGTGAGCTACTTTAGTGGATTAACTTATCATTACAAAATGGAACACATTTTGTTATTTCTTTAATAATTTTATATACAACCGAACATACATTTTCAGTCGTGTTTAGCAACGCTCAAATCCAAGGAGGAATTTATATCGAGGCTTGTATATCGTTACCTTATTTCTAATGGGGCCTATTCCACGAAAATTTAAATTTCAGTTTTTTACGTATTGCTATTCCTTATTAACTCACGTGCTAAAATTCAACACGTTGCGACAAATATTCTATGCTAATTATTTATTTTCGGTGTTATTCCAATATGTGTAAAACAGCTGATCTTACTTCTTCCAATAAGTCCTAACGATAGTGTGAAAACTTCAAAAAGTCTTTGGTGTGTTTATAGAATGAAACAGCTAGACGAGAAAACCTATAATGACCATATCTTAACAAAAGATCCAGCAAAACAAGAGAAAAGTCAAGATAAAAATTTATATCGAGGAAAGAAGTTATTGTTTAATAAAAAAAACGTGTGCATCACGGGACGCCCGACAGAAGTAATAACTTAAACTAATCTAAGTTGAACTATTTGATATTGAAATTGTTTAACTTGAGAAAAGCTTAGGTTATTACTTAAATTTTATGTATATTAATATGATAATGTAAGGAAAGGTTATTTATTAATTAAATCTTTTATTGATTATAAGATATATTTTATTCTTAGTTACAATTCTTGTAACTAATATGTACATTAGAATTTTGTGTACGTACAGTATTAGTATCATTATTTAATCCTGTAAAAGTAACAATTGGCTTATGGTAGCTATAATAAGCAACGAAATTTTTACATTGTATGTCATCTAAAAATCTTGCAAAGACTGCATCAAGTACAGTTCCATGACTTGTTGTAGCTTCTTCTAGCTTATTAATCATTTTTAATTGTAATTTTGATTGTAGGAACGATACTAAATTTTTAGCTCGATCAGCAGCAAAATTAACATATAAAATTTCCGGTTAAAATTAACGGAACTTTATAATAATTTTTTTTAATTATGTTTATCAGAACGTGTATAATTATTTTTTACTATGATATGCTGTAAAATTACTAAATTTACTAATTACTAAATCATAGAGGGAGCCCCGCAGCAGCAGCGACGCCCACATGCACATGCACGTAGATGTAGACAGCGAAAGCACGCAGAGAGGAGGAGATAGAGCTCGAGATCGTGCGAGAGAGGGGGAAGCGTCTGTCCGAAATACGGCTAGCGCTGTGGGTTAGAGTGAGAGAGGAGGAGCCTGCCTACCGCTGCCGTATGCGTGAGAGAAAGGGAAGCCAGACAGACTGGCGCTGTAACGCGTTACGTAACGAAGCGGTTTATCCTCCCATAAGAAGTTATCATTTCAAAAAGAGATGTCAAGAGAAATATATCCACTGTTTTACAAGGAACGTTGAAGGAGTAAACTAAGCCCGTATGTGCACGCAAGTGTATTTGTATTACAAAATTAAGTTGCAAGTCGCATATTTACTATCCATAATTTGGAAAGACATGACAACAAAAATTTTTTATGAAACGAAACTGAAGGTGAACATTGCTCTTGTGTATTTGCTACTTGTATATTCAACCATACAGTACAGGTAACCCTTGAAAAGAGAGAGGCAAAAAACCCTTGAGAGACCTGTAGTTATATATTTTGATGGCTGTGGCTATGAAAATAAAAGCAATATTCTTGCAAATGCTTTATCTCTTCTTTCAAGTAGAAAGAATATCCCAATTGAATAGAAATATTTGGAAAAGTGTCACAGTCAGATGGAGTGTGACTCTTCTCACAGTTTAATTGAACACAATCGTAAAGGAATCCGCTACCGTATCCATTTTTAAGGATTATTTATAAATGTTCTAAATAAAATATTGAAATGGTCGAAGACGCGCGAAATCGTCAATGCTATCGACGAGACGTAAACATTGTATTATTCAACCTGTTAAACGCATGTCTGGTAAGATTCACAAACATGTGCACATGTGCAGTGCACTAACAAAATCATATCGGCACATAAAATGTGTGCGATATGAGATAGAAAAGGAGCGATTTTTAGCACCAATTAGCTGGACAGAGACGTACATAGAAAAGCGTGCCTTTATCGACGGCACATTCGACTAAACCACAGACCGATTGAAATAGGTACGTTGTCGGCTCTGCTATTGCGTGATACCATTAAGAGAACGAGTTTTGGTTTTGCCAAATTGCTCATGAAATCTGTAATTCTGGGGATTTTGCTTTATTATTACTTAAAAAATGGAAAGGAGTATATTCGTGAAACGTTAATTAAATAGTTAGTTTATAAATTAATGAATAGGAAATAAATCATGATTAGGTGTGATTTTTTATTTTCTTCATTTTCTTTTTCCTTAGGGGGGCACATGCTCATGTGCTCTTATATAGGAGCCGCCATTGCTCTAACACCTTCTTCGGTCATACGTTTCACAGTTGACATATATATCTGAGACAGTATGAATGGTGATAGCCACCATATAAGCCCGCCTAGCCATATATAAAAAATGGAGTAAAATACTACTAAATAAAGTAATTAAATAATTGCATAATGTTTTACTCAACATCTAAATGAAAGAACAATATGTCACAAACTACAATATTACCTGGTTTTTATAATGGATGATTCACATACAGTTCAAGTGGTAAAAAGCATTATAATATGATATCATAACGCTTATATAATATTAACGCTTTATAATATTATATCAGGGCATTCACATATAGGATATTATGTCTAGGAAAGTGTGTACCAGAAGTCAGTTTGGTTATCAGGTAAGTAAATCCTTTCGCTTCTTATCTCAAAACTACATTGTATTTTATCAGACTTATTGCAACTCGCGAAACTTAAAGAAAAACACTTCTTAGAATATTCCTGTCGCCTCAGCAACACAAGTGTTTTAAATAGAAAAACGTCCAATTATTCCTTAGTAATCTCCGATATACCGTCAAGTAACTTTCAGTAACTTCAGTACCTCGATAATCCTCAACTAGTCAGCAAGTAAACATCAAGTCAAATCGTCGAAGTTTAAAAGTATAAAAAGCTGTTACTCCTTTTTTGACATGAGTATGTATTCAAAATTGTAAATTGTAATTAAATAGTTTTTAAAAAGTGAAAATAATAAGGAGTGATATAAGACACGTAATATAATCAACAATGAACGATATGCAGATTATTAAAAGCCAACCATAATGAATACTTAATCCTCTCTGTAATTTATACGCCATCCTAAGGTAGAATAAAAATGATTAATCCCGCCTTAAGACCAGACTCGTTAAATTATTAACGAATCAAATTAGTTAAAATTTCTGGAGTAACGCCGTACGGGTTATGAATAAAGTAATAGCACTTGCTGAGCTGGCCAAGGCTTAATCAGGGGCTTCTCGTTAATATTAACGTGGCACATAGGCGGGATTAAAACCTACATACTTTATTGTACCGTCTTGTCTTGAGCCTTAAACAGAAGTTTAGAATTGTTACCTACATTTTTAATTGTTCCCGGAATGAGAACTGCCACCATGGACTTAAATAATTATAATTAGTTTAGTTTTGCGGTGTTTTCAGTAAGTTTTAAGTAAGACGTCAAGTAAGTTTATGTTTATATACAATTTTAATTAATACGACGTAGCTACTAAAAGTAGTTGTATTTTAATTAACATTTGCTGTAGTACACCGTGGTGATAAAGTTGTACACGATTTTCATGATTTCGGTTATAAATTATTTTTTAAATACTACTCTTGAAAATTGTGACACCTTATTTTTTTAACAAAAATCAATTCATTAAAATTTTTCAAGTACAACATCTCGTATTAGGAGGTTCCTATTTATCATCTACAGAATTTTTCTTGGAAAAATACAGATACAGAAAATACTACTTTGACAGAAATAAAAAAATTGCCATGCCTTAACAAAGCGATATTAGCCAGCGCGCATATTAACACTTTGTATGGAATCAGGTTCAGGTACTCTAAATTATTTGGCCTATTAAAAATATAAACCTCATAAATGAGCTTACACAAAAATAAATCCTAGAGGGTTAAATTACTTACACGGGACATTGAATTGGCCCTCATCTAGCTCTCATCCATCTACCAGGGAAGATAACTCGTCATACATTGTTTGGCTCCTCAAAAGCTACCTCGAATTTTAACGGCTATGTTCCTAATTAGCTGTTAAAACCAATGAGGCGATTTCGCTAGAGAAATGTATAACCGCTGGAGTTCCGCAGAGAAAAGTAATATAAGACCCTATGCATCGTATACATAACTGAGTTACCACAACATCGAATTTCTAAAACAATCCTATATGCTGATGACATTGATGGTTAACGATAACCATCTGGTGTTAACGATAGACAGACAATTATGATTCATACCACATGTAATAAAGATAATACAGAAGACTTATGTTACAACTAAATAAATTTCATCCCCTACTAAACAAATGTAGCTATACAACAACAAAATATTAATATATAAAGCAATATTTAGATCAACTCTAACATACGCCTGCCTATATGACACAATATTTCTAACACCAAATACAAACGAATAGAAACGACCCAAAATAAATTGCTACCACTACTGACGCATGGGAACAGATACACAAGCATTCAACTACCCCACGATATTGAGCACCCCACATGTGCACCCAGTGTACATGTATGCATCTTGGGTACAGCCACACAAAGAAATAATCCACCCTCTATGTAACTTAACAGTGTGCCCAACGGTATCACTCGTTATTTTAGTCACACTCTGTGACTAAAATAACGAGACGGACTAGAAGTCTCCTGTGCTACTCAATTTACTCCAACCCTGCCATAGCCCCGCCCGAACTCCGATCCTAAAGCTAAATGTACAACTAAATAGACGTTCCGTAACAATACACGAATAGAATTAGGCACCTAACTAATAAAACTTATACACACGGGTGGTCAGGAACATTGATCGGATAAACTACTACCATGGCAATAGGCTGTAACGTCACTCATCACCAGTGAAACTCTGGACTTACTATAAAATATAGTACCCGGTGCTACTCTCCTTTGGGTTGGACTTTGGGACTCCCACATTACTTTGGGGAAGTAATTTTTTAAACGTTAACAATTATTAAAATTAAATATGACCTACGTTATTGTGTAGACTCCGGTTTCCATTACAAACACAATAAATATTTACAATCACCATATCAATGTTTACTTTACTATATTGTGAGGTATTGAAGAAGGTTATATAATAATAAACCACTAAACAGACTAAGTACCAGGAATTAATAACAATTAAAAGTTTTAAATAAATACAAGTTTATTTCATTTTTTTTTTCTAATTATTTTAATTTAAATAATTTTGCCATTTAGCCATTTTCTTATACACTTTCAGCATATTGGTGGCAATAAACCTATTACGTTTGGATGAATTCCATTTTTGTTTGATATCAGTATAATTCAAATGTAAATGATAGACAGGAGCTCAAGATTTTAATTAATTGTATGTAGGTGTATTATTATTTGAAGAGTAAGTTTACCAATCTCCAGCTATTCTAGAAGTATACTGCTAAAAATAGAATTAGAAAGTTATTTTGGCTTTAATTGTTTACAAATATTGCTTTAATTATTATTGACGATATAATTAAATAAAACTCTATAACATATTTGTTAGGTTTGTTTTTACTTTTTTGGTATAGTTTCTGTCAAATTCTTAACCATAATACAGGTTGAATTATGCATTATACAGAAAGATTGTGCTACCTCTTATAATTGCGAAATAATTAAATATATTTAAAAATTTTAAAATAACATGGGCGACTCCGCCATTTTCAAAATAGTTTGCTAAATTTTACATGATCCAATTTCTTGAGCCAACGTTATTGTGTATAAATTAAGACGTCCCTTAACACCTTATTTTTGAAACCAGTAAATACCAATGGAATGTATTTAGCATGGCTTACCACAGTTGATCTCTCTGTATATTATTAGTGCTGTTAAAAATTATATATTCATTTAAGTGTGTTCTTGCACATGATTTTTGAATAACGACATATAGTATAATATTCATAATAGATATATTTATAATTAAATATATTAAAAAAAATTAAAATGACATTGGCGACTCCGTCATTTTAAATAGTTTGCTAAATTTTACATGGTCCAATTTCTTGACCCAACGTTGTTGTGTATAAATTAAGACGTCCCTTAATACCTTATTTTTTAAACCAGGAGGTACCAACGTTATAGAATACCTGTATTTAAAATTATGAATCCCAATTGGAGAGTAAAGAGAATATTTCCATATTTCTACTGGGATCATCATCTCCTTTTACATAAAGATTAAACCTTCTACATAAATGCAACATAAGATTTCTTTCCAGGAAGTCGATTTATTAGAAAATGGCCTGTCATATTCAACAGTGAACTAATTTGCCGCACAAAATGAGCCACTCCCAATTCCAATCAATTCTAAGTTCTTTCTCTCGGAATGTATTTAGCATGGCTTACTACAGTTGATCTCTCTGTGTATTATTAGTGCTGTTAAAAATTATATTCTTATTTAAGTGTACTCTTGCACTTAATTTTTGAATAACGACATATAGTATATATTCATAATAAATATATTTATAAATAAATATATTTCAAAAATTTAAAATGACATTGGCGACTCCGACATTTTTTATTTCGTTTGCGAGAATTTAGCTCATTGAATCTATTACACACATGTTGTTGTATTTACATTAACACATACTTTAAATCCTTATTATTCGAACTAGTAGGCGCCAAAGTTATAGAATACATATAATTAAAATTATAAAGAAAATATTTTCTATTAGAATTCCATTTTAATTAACTTACATAAAAGTTAACTGCTTTTATATTTATATAGAAGGATAAAAATAACGTAAATTTGTCTTTGACTAGTTCTATTTATTAAAAAGTGTATTGCTAATGTTGTTAAAAATTATATATTTATTTAAGTGTATTCTCTTACATGATTTATGAATAGCTACAGGTTTATTTCTTTTCTTTTACAATTATTTTAAGCTTTATATAATTAACATTATTGGTGACCTTAAAAACTATTACGCATGAACTGTTACGTGTTTTAATTTTATGTCAGTATAATAAAAATAGAAATGGTAGACAGCGGCCTCGAAAACCCTCGGGGTACCAATTCTGACTAAGATTAATAAGCTTTTAGTGAGAATTGGTACCCCGAGGGTTTTCGAGGCCGCTGAGTATGAATTTGACAACTGTTATTGACGAATTTGACAAGATTAATAAGCTTTTGAATAATTTCGGTCGTCATATTGGAGCCGCCATTTTTTTTTTTTGATAAACCATTATCAGATTCGTAATCAGTGACCTCGAAAACCCACGAGTACCAATTTCTTATTGGATTACATGCGCTTTCTAATTTGGGCCAGCTTTTCGGAGTTTTCGTCCACTGTGTAACGTAAAATAACATTATTTCTTAACACAGAAAGTTAATACATATGTCAAGTCAACAAATGTTTCCTTAATTTAACATTATGTTCCCAGTAACAATTTTTAAATAATTGGTGGAGGTGCTGCTGTAGTTTCTGCTGTATATGTATAGTTCGTAGTGAGCATTTAAAAATACCTCTTTTGTATGTTTTCTGTTAAACCATTCACCAAAATAATATATAGAAGGGCTATATATAATTATCTACCTTTGTTATCAGAAATACAGTGCCAATAAAGGGATAATTAAATATATCTTTAAGGAATATAAATAACATTGGCGACTTCGCCATTTTATAAATTAATTGGCTACATTTTCCCTCGTGGAACTCATTGCGCTAATGTTGTTGTATTTAAATTAAGACATCCTTTAAGTTCTTATTATTCGAATTAGTAGGCGCTCACGTTTTTGAATACCTATATTCATAGTTATAAATCTTATTTGAAAAGTAAAGAGAGCATTGGGATCACCTCCCTTTACCTCAATCAGCTTACATGTAAAAGAAGTGAAACATTCTACATAAATGCAATAGAATTTTGTATTTCCAGGAGGTCCATAGTATCCTGTTACGTTCGATAGTCGTCTAATTTGTCGCACAAAACTAACTGCTCCCGATTCCATATTTCTTTAAGCTCTCTTTCTTAGATCGTATTTAGGATGGCTTACTACATAGATCTCTCTCTATGGACCTCCCTGTTTATTATTAATGGTGATAAAAGTTATATATTTATTTAAGTGGGTCCTTGCACAAAATGTCTGATTAACTACAGGTTTATTTCTTTTCTTTTATAGTTATGTTAAGCTAAATAGTTCAGCTTATTGGCGGCAACAAAAAGTATTATGTATAATCTAGCTCTGTTCTCAGTTGATATAAGTATAATTCAAATGTAAATGATAGACAGAAACTCAAGATACTAATTAAATGTATGCCAGGGTTATCATCATTGTTGCTTGAAGAGTATGTTATTAATCGCCTAGTTCAGAAGTCTACGAAGTGAAAAGTGAAAAATTGAGAAAAATTCAGCGTTAATTCTTATTGACGATATAATTGAATAATATTGCACAACATATAAGTTTTTTATCACAGATTATTAAAGTAAATATGTCAAGTCAACACATTTTCCTTACCTTTTTCGTAATTTAATATTATCTCCAAAATTACTATTATTAAACAATTGGTGGCGGTGCCAAGTCATTTTAAATGCATATGCATACTTTGTAGTGAGTTTACTTTAATATTTTCTTAGCATGTTTTCTGTCAAATATTTACCAATCATATATAAGGGTTATATAATCATCTGCCCCTGTTATCAGAAATATAGTGCCAGTATGAGAATAATTGGGTAGGTATATCAAAATAATATTTAAATGACATTGGCGACTCCGCCATTTTTAATAAAATTTTATAATTTAATCTATCTTAGTTTTATAATCTAGTTCATTGAATTTATCACTCTAATGTTATTGTGATTAAAATAAGACATCCTCTAAGTCCTTAATTATTCAAACTAGTGGGAGCCAGAGTTATTGAATACCTACATTTACAGTTATAAATCTCATTTGGAAAGCAAAAAAGAATATTCTCCCATTGAGATCATCTCCCTTTACCTAAATCAGCTTATATAAAGGTTAAACCTTCTACATAAATGCAACAGAAGTATGTCTTTCCGGGAGGTCGATTTATTAAAGAGTGCTCCGTCACGTTCGACAGTGATCTAATTTGTCGCACAAAATGAACCACTCCCGATTCCAGTCATTTTTAAGCTCCTTTTCTCGGAATGTATTTAGCATGGCCTACTACAATTTAATAGAATTTGTAAGGATATAAAAGCCTGTCGATGTGATGTTTAACAAGGGTGGCGAAAGGGGACTTTCTACAAGTGTATAGAAATGTCTTGTTTGTTCTCTTGCCTTTACTTCAAAGAGATATGGAGGGTATCCATTGATATATAAATAAATATGTAGCAATAGTTACAAAATGGCAGCCTTTTAATTCTCTAAATTTCATTATATTTGTCCATAAACCTTTAACAAGCTGAAAAAAGACCAGTTTCCAGTGAAAGCCGAAAAATTGCATATTTCGCCAATAAAGTTTGTATCATCGGGAGATGATTGAAATAGTTTTAGTTATGGATCTCGAAATATGTCGGATGTCGAGAAACATGTTCATGGAAAACTGGCCTCCTGTTTTTCTTGCTGCATCGAAGAGAGTAGCATACAGTAATAGTAATAATTTTAATTACCACTTCGCTATAATATTACAAGAAAAAATACGCTGTATTAAATAGAATAAAGATAATACACCGCAAAACATCATTGATATTTGAGCGTAGGAATTTTTGTTTTACTAAAAAATCTGTATGTATATCCTACTTTAAATTTTAATCTGTAAATCATCCAATATATTTAATCTTATCGGCTTTAACTATTTCAGAAGTATCTGCTAATTGCAAGCTATTAAATAACGGTAAGAATTAATTTTGTTATTTTTATACAATTGTTGTTTATTATTAAAGCAAATACATAAAAACTTATTTTAGTTTTATAGGAACTTATAGCACCTAATGAAATAGCATATATTTCCCTTTGCTAAGAACCGATCAATTAGCCACCACTAGAGATATTAGTAGGTATGTTAGAAGAGCTCGTATTAAATTAATTTTACACGTAAATTTCTAACTTTCATATTTCGAGAGTAATGTATAAATTTTATTCAATCTAATTTCAAAATGTATTGATTATTTTATCCACGACTACTATATTAGGAAGGTTTAATACGTCTGTTTTTCGTGGATTAGAGGCCTTCTAATACACTAGTGGATTAAAATTCTTAATACCACGCTTCAGTTTTATAGAATTTTATTTAGAATTAGAAAATAAATCTGTCAAATATGACGTTTTTCAAAACCAGAATTTCTCACCTAATTGACCGGTTTTTCCCGTGGTCGTAGATAAAACGTTTAGTTACATTTGGGAGTTAACAGCTTTTAATCCGCTCGAAAAAATGGGCGCTCTCATTCAAAATATGTTTAGGATTCATATACTCAAATATATCCTAAGACTTTCTCTTCTAGTTCACCATGGTTATTTGCAGCCCTAAAGCTAAATCTAAAGTAGGTACGCCATGTTTCCAAACACGAAATCAATCCCGTCCTTCTTGAAACTACATTTCAAAATGTACTAGAAAATTTTCAAAATTCCGAGATAATTTATATGGCTGGTTCCAAGATAGAATGTGACACAGGATATGCAATTATAGTGATGACAGACCATGAGATATACGTATGGGTTCCCCAAATTAATCCTGGATCGGTTCATCTTCTTGGTGCAGCAAGAGAGGATGAAAAAA
Source organism: Rosalia funebris (assembly GCA_037954035.1). NCBI lineage: Eukaryota > Metazoa > Arthropoda > Insecta > Coleoptera > Cerambycidae > Rosalia > Rosalia funebris. The sequence goes on along the minus strand of JAZFAV010000006.1, from coordinate 9,203,399 downwards.
TCCTGCACCTTTGAATATAGGTGATTAGACCTAATAGACTGAGAGAACTGAAAAAATGGCACGATCCCCTTAACCAGGGCATCTGGTTCACAGATGGCTCCAGGGTAGAGGGGAAGACTGGGGCTGGAGTATGCAGGCATAACAGAAGAAAAGAGTACTCTGTTCCTTTTCGAAATTATGCCACAGTGTTTCAGGTAGAGTTGACGGCCATCAACGCCTACATACAAACATAACTGCTAATGGCGTTGTTGGTAAGTGCATACTATATGCTCCGACGACAGGGCTATCCTGGATACTTCAATAGTAAAATCATGGCTGGTGAAGGGATACAGGGATGCAGTACATGATCCAGAAGTAAAAAGCTGCCATTGGTATGGGTGCTGGTTCATAATGGTATCCAAGGCAACGAGAAGGCGGACACACTGGCCAGAGAAGGAACAGAGAGAAGGTTAATGGGACCAGAATAGCGGTCGGGATTGCACACTGCTTTGGAAAAAGGTTAGTCGTCCAATAGTAGCCATAAATTGAAAGACTCAATCAATGGAGTAACACCCAGGGATGCAGGTAAACTAAGATGCTTTTGGGTTTGACGCCTAGCAGTAACTGGACGGCAAAGCTCCTAAAGGAGAGCGCTCGGGAACTCACGGGGTTGTTAACAGAGCAGTGTGATTTTCTATCTTAGCAAGATTGGTTTTAGTATCAACAAGGAATGTAGATGGTGTGGAGGAGATTTGGAGACCTCTCAATACGTATTATGCCAGTACTCGACTCTGGAATGGCGTAACAAACTCGCGTTTGGGCGATTCTTCTTAGACCCAAAATAAGCTACGTATTGGCCTGGGAGGAATATTGAGCCTTTAGAAGAAAGGTTAAATCCGTACTTCAGCGCTGACTGCTTTACGAATAGGCACAATAGGTGATAGCCTAAGTATTTCAGGGCTCTAAGGCTCTCTCCAGAAAACTAAAGATAAGCCTCATATCACAAAATAAAATATATTATACGGTTCTCATAAATACAGTTATCATAATAGTTCAAGGAATTTAACAACGTTGAAATCCATTTTATAGATTTTTAACGCTGCATTTCACTTGAAATTACATTCTTATGTTGAAGGGTTAGAAAAAAAGATATATTAATTTCCTGACCGAAAGTTTTAGCAAAGAAAATTAATTAAAATTGAAAGTTACGGCCTATTAAACACAAAGCATATATACGTTAAATTGTCCTTGATTTTAGAGGATATTCTGGTCTAAAATTTTGAAAGAACCGTTTCTTTTTTTGAATACCTTCAATTTTTAGACCCTCAAGAATATATCCCCCAAAGAAATTTTCAAAATTCCAATTATTTACGGAGTTAAAGCTATATTAGTGACGCGGCAACTAAACCGGTCCTGCGAGAGCTAATCGGACAATAGACGGTAGACAAGTATTGAAAGTAATAAGGCCGATATATGAAAATTCGTTATCAGAAAGCTTATTACACCGCTCAGAAACCCAAAATAATAATGAATCGTTAAATTCATTGATCTGGATTTCTGCATCAAAGCATATACATGCAGGAACACGGACAATTGAAATTGTAAGTTATATAGCTGTGTGCATTTTGAACGAAGGCATTTTACCAATTTTACAAATTATGAACGTCATGAAAATAACTATTCGTCCTGAAGCCCATGTGTTCGCTATCAGACGGGACGAACCTCGGATTGAAGGCTCTGAGCTACGATCTTGTGATGCTTCTAAGGAAGCTTCTAAGGATGCTTCTAATAAACTGTTTGCCTAGTAGAAAAAATTTCGGAAAATTTACATTTTGAAGTAGAAGAAGGCCTATTATATGACTTAGACTGCCTGAAACTTTGCTCAAATCTTTAAATGCGTTTTTCTTGAGACAACTTTTTTCAACAAACTTGATATTATATCTCAAGTTATAATGAACCGATTTACTTGAAATTCAGTACGGACCTTCTTCATATAACCCTTTATCGCTCCTACCTGCTCTATGTAAATTTTTTTTCATTATTTAAAAAAAATTAAAAACTGAAGGAATAAGGGCAAGAATTGACTTTTCTTTTCAAACAGTCGCTATTTTGCAAAAACAATTCTTTTTCTCTGAGGTAGGGGCTATAACGCCATTCTTGCTAATTAAGAATATTTTTTCCTTTTTGTTTCAGATCACTAGAAGGGTTGGAATTATGTCAACCAGGACGCGCCCTTTTTTTAATCCCACCCACTTTATCAGCCTGTAACTTTTTTAAATTTAATTCTTTTTTTTTAATTTATTTTATATATTCTTAAAATATCAATGAATATGTGGTAAAAAAATAGACACTAAAAATATTTTGTTTTTTTATCGCACTTGAAAAAACGCCTAAAATTTGTGCCTCTAAGCCAGAATACGCCCTTAATGCAGGAGCTTCTCTGCACAATGAATAGAACAAAAGCCCTTCTGAAATAAAAAGTTCCAACTCCATCGCCTAACGTCAATTTACAACGTTTTGCATACAACACGCCAGCACATGTAACTGCACTCTAGATCATTTATCATAATAATCGTATGTTACCTGGCAAAGCTTGGCCTGCGTGGAACAAAAAATTATCTCTTGTTAAAGATCAGTTAAATTCAGTGTGTATCTGTCACGATCTAAAACGCGTAAACAGGGTTTTTAAGTATCACAGCATATAATTTAACGTCGCATTTCATGCCGGCTTACGCCTATGTGTGCACATTAATCATCCCTTAATAGCTCAGACATCACGTTTACTCTCACAAGAACTCACGGGAAACTGTCTTTGTTGTACGCTTAGAAAGTAGGAGGAACGGCTGGCTCGATGTGTGCCGCATAAACAATTTGTCGCTATTTTCTAGAAAAGACTCGTTTTTGAGTTAACGACGCATGTGATTATCCATATATGAGGTTTGTGAAATATAAAACGTTTCATATAGACGGTTTTTCTTTCTAAGGCGTAATTCAGTTTATCTATCACTGGAGAATGTTCTTCGGTGTAATCTAGAGTTAATGTGGTTGTAGACATTGCGAGTTTTCCTCGCGAGGCAGTTTCGCGAATAATTTCCTCGCCTTGAGTCTCTCCGCCATCTGACTCACTTGGCTACCTCACCCTCATCCGCTTACTAGTGGGTAAATAGACCGTATCAAAGACGTTTCACGGTCGAAACTCGCGGTGTGTAATCTAAAAATGAAAAAGGCTGAGGCAATCATGCTGCCTCAAGACAGCTGGCCGCTTACCCTTGATTCACATAGATTCGCGAATCGCATTATGGATCGCCTCGCCCTCGACTCGCAAGGGATACTCGCTATTGAGATTCGCGAGGAAAAACTCGCAATATCTACAGCCGGTTTTAGGTCTATTTAAAGATTATGTGTAATCGCTTATGTCTACTTTATACAGTGCTATTCAAAAGTCCCCTCCCCCCTCTTATCTTTGGAACGATTATACATAAACTAGTGAAATTTGGTAACTGAATATTAAGGGTTGTAAACTTCCCTACTAGTGATGATAGATGACGTTTGCGTCAAAGATGACGTCACAAGGTCATTGTGACCAATAATTTTTAATGGAACCATACGGCAAGCGACACCTCTTTTAAAAGGTATCGAAAAAACCTATTCAATGATACTAATATTGTGTCTGTTTACGGCAGTTTTGACAACTGGCTTTCAAAAACCGTAAAGATGTGATGAATTAAATCAGTTAATAATAAAATTTAAAATTCAAGCTCCGCCACTGGATAGTTACATAGTAAATAATCTGACGTTTTTGCAAGTCTCCCCAATTTGATGTTTTTTTAGCTGTCAAAGCTTTTATACATTTAATAATTTGTGTATTGTTGATCGAACGTTTAACTGTTTTAGTACCTTGTGGTAATTTTAAAATATTTGTACATTCAATAATTTGTTAAACTGTTGTGAGCTGAACGTTTAAGTGCTTCAAGAAGAGAAATGGTACGTGTTTTAGGTGATAAAGTAGCAGCGATCCTAATACTTGGTGAAACTGGAGAAAATAGTCATGCAGCAGAACGCATTTTTAATGAAAGGTTTCCCGATCGCCCAGTTTCGAGGACTTATTTGAGAGAGCTTCTTCGTAAGTTTAAAACAACGGGTAGTATTAATGATGCAAAACGATCTGGCAGACCACAAATTTCTGATGAGAAAAAAATTGATATACTGGCAGAAGTAATAGTAAATCCTACTTCTTCAACAACTCAAGTTGCATCAACCTGTGAAGTCAGTCAAAGTACAGTGCACAGGGTGTTGAAAAAAAAACAAATTTCACCCATACAAATTAAAAATGGTTCATCAACTCTCAGACGACGATCCAGATCGAAGACTGCAATTTTGTGAAAATATGGAAACTAAAATTAACCAACAGCCAGACTATGTCAAAACAATTTGTTTTAGTGACGAAAGTATTTTCTATCTAAATGGAAATGTAAATACACAAAACGTGAGATATTGGAGTGACGCAAATCCTCACATGTTTCGTGAAACACATACTCAGTATCCCGAGAAGGTCAATGTTTGGGCAGGTATACTGGGAAACCACATCGTCGGGCCTGTTTTTTTAAATACCAACTTAACCGGTGAGGTGTATCTGCATATGTTGCAAAATGCAATAGAACCGTAAATCCTTGAAATTTTGGAAGATAATCAAGATGAATTCGACATTTTGAAAATAACATTCCAACAGGATGGTGCTCCTCCACACTATTACGGTGTAGTAAGACGGGATTTGGATGAAGAATATCCTGGTAGATGGATTGGATGACGAGGTTCAATGGAATGGCCGCCTCGATCACCGGACCTCACACCTTTAGATTTTTTTCTGTGGGGTTATCTTAAATCGAAGGTTTACGCCACTCAGCCTGACAATATTGATGTTTTAAAACAACGTATTGTTACAGAATGTAGGGCTATTTCCGCAGACACATCTGAAAAAGTACGAGAAGAGTTTCGCAATAGGATGTTTTACTGTCAGGAAGTAGATGGAGCTCACTTCGAATAATTACTATAAGTAGGTACTGATTCTTGAATCTGTAATTAAAATTATTATTCAAGTTTACTGATTACTGATTTAATCCATCAAAACTACCATAAATACAAGCAATATTAGTATCATTGAATACGTTTTTTCGATACCTTTTAAAAGAGGTGTCGCTTGCCATAGGGTTCCATTTAAAATTATTGGTCACAATGACTTTGTGACGTCATCTTTGACGCATACATCATCTATCATCACTAGTAGGGAAGTTTACAACCCTTAATATACAGTTACCTAATTTCACTAGTTTATGTATAATCGTTAAAAAGATAAGAGGGGGGGGAGGGGACTTTTGAATAGCACTGTATATGTCAAATTTATAATACGTTCGCGGTTTTCTTAAACTAAACTTCTGGGCAAAATGAACGCATCAGTGAATCTTCACATTATTGCTTTCATTTTTTCGAAGATTTAAATCATAGTACCTTCATGATATTGTAATTAAATAATTTCAACTCATGCTTAACACATTAGAAAGGTATTTATTATTGGGAAAAATATGAATAGATAACAGACAAGAACAACAATGTCAGACTCAGTAAAAATGGCGTTAATGCAAACTTTAGAAAAAGAATTTTAGACGAAATTAAATCATACGAATTGCAATTAAGTAGCATGTAGATCCTATTTTAGTTCTTATCGCTGATTCCAATCGTCTGGGTACGTTATCTATCAAGTAATAAATGGTTTCCTGAGGAATACTCCCATTCGACAAGATGGATTTTGTCGGGAATTGTGGATTTGTGGAGGGAACCCACCTGCAAATGCCTTGTATAATAAGGATTAAACAAATTAGGTCAAAACACCTATTCTCTTTTTTTTTTTTGTACGTAGCAACGTAGCAACGTCTACTAGATATGAGCTTCATCTGTCAAAGTTATGCTCATTTACACTGCACTGACGAGACCCAAAATAGAAAGGTCGAAACCGGTCTGCAGTTAACGATATCCTGAGATAGGTGACATTTTGCATCTTTCTTGGTGGTTTTAGAACAATCACTGTATTCTTAGTGCTAACTCTGTTAGACAAAATACGGCAAATGTTGTCATGTTATTCAGCGCTCGGCGTTTGGCATACAGCCAGGAGAATAGCAGTTTTGACCTAATTTGTTTAGTTTGCATTATTACTGACAAAATATATATAAATTTCACCGCTTATTTATCTGATAAGTAGACATATATCTTTTTTAGGTAGGAGTTTACGTTGCCTGGTAAATTACGTCTGTATAGCAGGATGCGTTGTCATAACAGCTCAAATTTAGTAATACTAAAAATGCCAGACATTACTTATAAATATGTTACTAGTTCACAGTCCATGTAATGAAAATAGCGTAACTGCATAACAGGAGTATGCAATGATATTTCCAGGGCTAGTTTTAATCCTGACTTAATCTGTCTTAAAGTTGACTTAATCTGTGTTTATTGATAAATTATGTTTATTGATAAATTATCTTTATCTCGTCAGAACAGTAACACCGTCTTAAAATCGATTAAATAATATCAGATTAAAACAGTTCAGCGAGGTCAAGAATACAAGCCCTTAACTATTTTTAAACATACGAGCAAATTGAGCAAGAATAACTGAAGTATGTACTTCGTTCTAATATAGCTACTCTGGGTAACTGGGTAAGTATTTTTAAAATAATATCCTAGCTTATAATTTCACTTTCCACAACTCAAAGAAATCTATCGCGATTAGTGAGAAAGAGATTATTGTAAAGTAATAGTCAGTAATAGTCAGTATGGAATACCAACTTCAACTGCACTGAATATATTCGCTCTGAACCTAACAATTTAATGACGGGACACAGTGGAGTTTTATCTTAGGGAATATGACGTTTTTTATTTTGATCGGATTGCTTTATAACTTAAGTTTGAGGTCACTGGTAGTAGGGTTATTGGCCTATTAAAATTAGTAACATATAAATCGGAAATCGAGAAAGGAACCACCAAACCGCCAAGCGGTTATCAAACTAGTCCCCGATTAGCAAGGCTATTACATAATCGCTCTGGGAAACAACTACTCCTTGGGCTAAAGCCCCGCCAGGCATTAAATTATACCCAGAAGCGATCCTCGACCCCTTTCTCGTGTTTATGCACGATCAGATAAAGTTTCAAAAAATAAAACCCGCCACAGGTAGGATTCGACATTTGTCCCGGATCGGAACCGAACGACATACAGCTGTTTCGAACTTATTATTTCTCATCAGTGCCGTACACGGTAGGCCGATTCAGGACAAATGCCGAATGAACTTTATGGCGTATACATCTTTATCGATACGATCTCTGTCAGTAACATATAAGTCGGAAATAGAGAATTTCCGGCTTACAGTGTACGGCACTGATGAGAACTAATAAGTTCGAAAAAGCTGTATGTCGTTCGGTTCCGATCCGGGACAAATGTCGAATCCTATCTGTGGCGGGTTTTATTTTTTGAAACTATTAAAATTAGTTATACCAGAAACCACCCTGGAACACAGTATATTTTTCTTAAGTTATTCAGTGTTATAAATATATCATCCTTCCCAATTTGTGAAAATGTTTTTAATTCTCGAGTACTAACAATCGTAAATTTTATGAAACAACTTTATTTTGTTTACCATTTTATCGTTGTGGTGCAACTCATTGCTTTGTATGCTCATCTAGTCTTCTACTGTGTTAATGAGGACAGGATACTAGACCAGTTCGCATTTGGTAGTGATGAGAAAATTTAGTTTAAGAGTAGCGAAAATTAATTTTCGTAGTTTTTACGAAGGTTAGTATTAGTGTTATATTTAAATAGACACATTTAGTTTGATCCTTTTTGTTCTTTTGTTTGATTAATTTTATACCCAAAAATTTTTATGGTGTGTGAGGTTGACATCAAATATATGTTTGATGCAGAGCTGTATTTAGTTATATAAAGAGACAAAAGCGACTTGTCAACTACTGGGAGAATTTTATGTAAAAAGATTTACGCAAGTAGTACATCGTCGTCACTGGAACATAAAGATGGATAACTGGTTCACGTCTGTACCCCTTGTTACAGATCTTCTGAAAGATCCTTACAACTTAACCTTAGTAGCAACCCTAAGATAGTATGAAAAAGAGATATCTCAATAAACTCTGAACATAAAAGAATCGAAAAATAAAAATTCATTATTTTATTTCGATGGCGATAAAACTCTAGTCTTATATAAAACCAAAACAAATAAATCACTTCTTATATACACTTTATAGTCCAGTACCTTGTAATAAGACTGGATAACCTGATAGCATGCCATTTTATTATGCAACCAAATATGGTATAGACCTATTTGACCAGATGTGTAGAAATATGTATGTATCAATGAAAACAAGAACATTGCCGCTCTGCTTTTTCTGAGGTATGATAAACATTACCTGCATTAATTTATGGATAATTTATAACCATAATCAATGGAGAAAAGGCCTACAAACAATCACAAGAAGAGCATATATGTGTCTGTTAGAGTATCGAAGAATTAGCCAAACTTAACCCACGCGGTAATGATGATGATAGAAAATATTTTGACTGCAGATATACAAGAGGAAAGACAAACTCATACTCAGACTAAAAGTGCGATCTGTCAATTTTTTCAATAAAGAAAACGTCGAATGACCACCCATAATTTTGAGTACTACCGACGGCCATGTTATCGGCAATACCGCGCCATTTGTTGGCTGTCTTGTGGCTTAAGAAGTTAATTTATTACTGTCTTATGGAATTATGTATTCATAAGTATACCATCTGTCAATAACTTATAGTTAAAATTAATAGACATCGTAAACCGGGGTTACTTTACCTACTCTTAAACTTCAAGTAAAAAGTTCGTGTACTTCTCTATTTATTGGAGAGGGGTAAAATATTCTAGAATCGGGGGAGGACTTGTAGAATTGATTCATCACTTTAAAATATATTTCCGTTGCTTTCCCTTTCTGTAAAAATTCAAAAACCTGGTGGGCAAACTTACCTACCTTAACTCACTTACCTGAAAGAGGGGTAAATTTGCCCACAAGAGAGGCAACTTTGGTTTTCTAGTTAAAACTGCCTTCAAACTCTCTTCTGAGCAATATTACCTTTGTAGGGGGTAAAATGAGCCAAGACGAACATGAAACCAGTTGATTCAAAGTTTATTTTGCCACATCTGAAGCAATAAACTTCTTGATATAAGTTTCATCGTAGTTCACGTACAGTGGCTCGTTATCGAGATATATTTTGACATTTTCTGACTGTTGAGTGATCTCTATGGAGTTGAATGAATGCGCTGTACCAATCTTTTCCTGGCAGGTTACGCCTTTAAATTTCCTAACACCCCGGTCACATCTCACCATGTAGACTCTTACGATTAGTATCACTTCCAAAACACCTAAAGCATCCCCCAGTCAGCACATACAAGAATTTGGTGGAGAATTTTCGACTCTTGCTGCTGTCACCCAGCTGGAGCAAGTGCAGCTGGGTGACCAACAGAATTTATGTGCTTTCTTGTGAATTTATTTTGCCAATGGTCTTTCTTGGGATGTTGAACTTTGACGCAGCTTGCCTTATTGACATATCTCCGTTGGCAACAGCATTCAGAGCTGTTTCAAGATCCTGTTGAGAATAATCCTTGTATTTACGGTGCCTCAACTTCGGCTTGTACGTTCGTAACATTATTCTGAAATAAAAAGTTAGGTAGGTATCAAAATTTAGGTAGGTTTAGCAACTTTGTAGTGTGTGCTGTGTTTTTCACCTCCCACAATCACCCCGTACACTGATATAGGGTGGGAGGATGGTATACTATCCAACTACACAGTACGCACTACGAATAAAAACTATGTGGCTGAAAACACTATGGTAACCTACTAAGAAATCTGCATAGTTCGTCCATACTCAGTTCATTGAGAGGTGGGCAAGATAACCCCAATTTACCTACAGATTATGGGGTAACATTGTCCATCAAAACAAACACATGAAAATGAAGGTATAAATATTCCCCTATCATATTACTCTAATCGATATTATATGCGACACATATAGAAATAATTTTAAAAACTTACCAGTTTTCGTTATTGGCTGCTCTGATGAAAGTTGCTTAGGTACTCCAATTATCTGTCTTGGAGTCCTCTTATACAGTCCACGCAGCGCTTATAAAGCTCAGCTTTCACACTAATAAACTATCACCACATGGAAAAACTTAATAGCCACTCTTGCAACATCAAAACTAGTAGCCCTGAGCATTTGCTGCGCATCCAGCGACCATTCAAGTAACTAATGTTTGGCGCTCAAACTATTTTCTCAAAAATAGGTAAAGTTACCTCGGTGGGCAAAATAACCTCAGTTGACGGAATTACAAAAAAATCACTGAAAATGTTAAAAGGTTAATAAAAGCTAAATGTTACGATGGTTAGGATTAGTAGGTAAAAAGATAGGGTTAGTTTTCCAGGGTTAATAATGTTTTAAATTATTAGGAGCCTTTGTTTATATTTTTCTATTTTATTTACAAAATAAAATAATTATTTTCGAAATTTTTCTGAGAATTTCTTATACGTTTTATATAACATATTCTTAAATAATTTTTATATTTTTATTAGACACGTTAGACATAATTATTATCCTCGCTTTTTCTTGAAGCCGATAATACATAAACGTTCCATCAATTATTCATTAAACTCATTCTATAGACACCATTACATTGCTGTCGACCAAAGTCCATATGGTATTCAATTACTAGCCGCATTAATGCATCCTTTAAACGAGATGCCCCAAATTATCCTCGATTCCGATTCAACTTCCTGTTCCATTGATAAATCCTGATTAGCCAATTATATTTCTAATTTATTTCCCTTCATGATTGTCTGAACCGGAAACGCTGGCGGGATAGAATCGGAGCGTTAGCTGATTTTGTTTTAGTTTCGCCGAACTTCTTACTCCATTTATCATTTATACTCGTACAAGTACTGGTGGAATTAAATAAATAGCTCTTCGTCTCACATTTGTGCGATACGAAAAGTAGAACGTCTTATTTTACCGGAGCGGACTTCCCTGTCCCAATTAGTTAGACGTCGCTGCTGGGATTAATAAAATAATTTCGCTTTGGTGCCTTTGGTGAAGTTGCTGATGAGAAGTTGCTTCATGCTTCTCGAGTTCGGAGCATGTTGATGAAACTATTACTGCTATATAACAGAAGTGTTTATTCCAGCAAGCCGTAACAGAGACGAAAAATTGATAAACTGACTATAACAAAGATATTGCCTATAACAAAGATATTGCCAACGAATGTTACACAATGTTTAATTGTATGGTAACGTGAAAATTAACATGTCACGTGGCTAAAAATCTAAACCAGAACTATTGCAAACCTGGAGGATAGTGACTCGGAGTACTGACATGTTTATTTGAGGAAGTTACCTAGTTTTTAATGTTTGAATGAATTATTAATTCGTCTAAAAAAAGTAATGTAACAGGATATGTGAAAATCCATCTAGAAAATCATATGGTCTGAAAACTTGCTAATCCAACTAGACTAAGAGATAGGTATGCTGACGAGATCTACACTAGGACGTATCGAAAAACATTCGCAACCACGTTGTGGAAGATTTTGTGTACTTCTTTCTAAGTAAAGCAACTAATGCATGCGAAAGTTTAGTGGTAATTATTTTATTCCACCAATTTTTCAATTGGTGGGTTAAAACCTAACAGTACCGATGGGAGCCATTTAATTGCTTTTAATATAGGGAACCAGCCACAAAACAATCACAGGTTTTGTGATTGAGTGCTTTTACTGTGTATGGACACAGACAAAAACAGTTTTTAAAACGTATTAGTATTAATAACGGACCCAGCTCATACATTCGAAAAGCAGGAGATCTCGTAATTCAAACTTTTCCACACATAATACAATGTACACTATAATAATAGCTTATGCAGTTATCTGAATAACGAGAGCAATAAGAGACAATTTCCCTTCAGTTAACGAGACAATAGCGAATGTGAATCTTTTTTGCAAATGCGTCTTCTTGAAGGGACACGTTTGGAGAAGCCAGACATACCTTTAACTCCTGAACCAGATATCAGAAGACAGGGTACTTAGTTAAAAACTATAGCTTATTTAGATAAGGTTTTTGAGAAACTAAAACGTGTTGTCTTTAAGTTTGATTCCAACGAAAGCAACGCCATACACTTAGTGCAGAACTTACTGCAGCTACAAAGCATATGCGATTATGTTCATTAAATTAATAATAGCTATTCCATCTTAACTTCTACTATAGTAAAGAAACTGGAAATATATCGCTTATCACTACAAGAACAGTTTATGGTATTAAATGCTGTTAATCAACAAGATAAACAACAACAACAACAGATATGACGTCATTTTTTAAAACAATGTATTTTTTATTATTATAGTTAATTCTAAGATATTAAAAAGTGTATAACATATCAAATTATACGTAATTAAAAGCCAATCAAATGAAGAAACCAAATGTAATAACATACAATGTATTGATAAAATAATAACTTCAGTTATAACTTTGGAATAGTGTATCAATATGTACCAAAAAAATTGAGTACTACTATCATTCATCTATACTGTAAATATTTTTATTTGCCACCTAAAACACACACTGTTAAGGGATCCTACTTGCGCAAGATAAAAATTAAACTGAAAGATAGAATTCTTCAATAACCAGTTCTCTCCCTAGATTTTCTTAATCGCAGAAAAGTGCATAAAGTATCTCTATAAAGTATTATAAGTATGAATTAGAGTCCTAGTACTGTAAAAATTCTCGTTTTCTATATATAGAATACTCTGGTGTAATTTTCCTAGGATAATTTAGTACCTAGAAATTTCATGGAAACTAGATTATTTATTTTCCGCAATTTTCTTCCATGAACCAAATATTATAGTTTCTGTCTTCGATGCATTACATATAACTCATTTGCTACGAATCAGTTTTGTGTATTTAATTTTAAACTATAGCGGGAATGTCATTTCTAGTAAGTCGTTAATGGGGGTACTGGAACAGTTGAACTAATATCAGCAGCAAAGGATATGGTTATAACGCTACTTGTAATAAATTTAAGAAAGTCATTAATATAGACTAGAAAAGGTATAGAGCCCCTGACGGATCTTGGAGGCATGCCATGGTTTAATTTTAGACTTTAGATTTAATTCCACTGTAGATAAGGTATGTAGCAGCTTACACCATATTTCAATCTTCTGACTGATCTAATCCTTAGTTATTAACTATTTATACTAAAATACATTTAGAAAAATATAAATAATTAAAATTTTTCACTAAGTAAATTCAGACAAGTATTTATCCAACTGCCGTGGAGCTAAGCTCAATTCATCTGAAAATAGTATTTGCTTTAGCAAAATTTCGTCTAGTTATAGCCTAGATTTTAAATAGAAATTTTGGTTTAGTTGATATTTCAGATTTTTGTAATCCTTAAAATTCCTCCAACAGATCGTGGCTTATATTTAATGTATCACGAATTTTCCAGAAGGCTATAGTTCTATCAGTTTCCATAAGGGTTGACATATTTACCTTAATCTCCATTTTCTCAGTTTACTCAGTTAATTTGTATAAACTTTTTCTAGCTTATGAAATTATTTTGCGGTAGGATACCTTCTGTTTGAACAAAGTTTCCCGTGGAGTATTGTCGCAGCTCGGGAATTTTTCCGACATTCACGGTAAATTAACAACATGTCAGCAACGTTTTAATTTTAAGTCTACGTTGTTAATTGATATTGAAACAGTAAACATAAAAGAACAATATTCAATTAGTTATTAAAAAATTGGCTATTCTATTGCGTGTATTTTATTTATTTTCAAACGTAACTCAACGTATTTACAAATTATCTTAATGCTTTATATTAATTCCATATAGTTCATCTAGAACCGGAAATTAAATTTTTTTAAATTAAATTATATTTATAAATATAGAAGATAAAATATATTATATCAATACCAATTAAAAGTTTATAATATATATATTTGTACAGGGAACAAAAATAGGGGTTACTATGTTCAAAAATATAGTGACTGTCGTCCAAAAATTAGGAAGAAAATTAAATTTCATCTGATACATGAATTATAATAAATGATAATATTATCATTTTGAACATCTACTTGAAAAATTTTAATTACATAAAGATATTCAATTATTAATTTGATTTTTAAATAAGTTTAAGTGTGTGCTATATTCGAAGTAAATCTCAAAAATGTATAATCACTGTATAGCTAATTCGATACGAAATATGTTAAAATATTCGAAACATTTCATTATACAAAGATTATGAGATTCATTTTTATTCTTAAATGAATCGAATTAAGTCTACTGCATTATTTATTTATTTATTACAACTGCTCTATAGGAAAACCCATTTACAGAACAGGAAAGTACAGTGAGTATTTACATTCAATTAGATTAATGAATTTCATAAACATAACAAACAAATTTAATACAATACGTATATACATATTTAATACCCAGGTACATCAAATAATATATGAAAAATAAGAAAAACAAAGATGCTTGATGAAGTGTAACAATGTTTAATAAACAAAAGAGTGCAGTTAAATATATCGAAGTTATCACAGCTGTTGTTATATTTAGTGCACATTAGAAGCAGGGCTAAGAATTTTAGAATATCAGTACGCGGAATAGATAGGTAAATTTGTTTTAATGTTTGAGCATGCAATTGAGGTACATAAAAATTCAGTTTGCCTAATAGGCTTTGACAGTCAATCATATCGTGTATAAGCTTATATAGAAATATTTGAGAACAATATTCCTGCCTCGCGTCAAGTGCTGTCATCGCAAATCTTGCGAAAAGACGATTCTGAGGGAAACCAATAAGTGGATACACAGAGTCTGATTTGAATCAGAAACCTTCTTCGAACCATTTACAAGCTGTTAATATGGCATTGATAATAAGGATTCCATTCTAAAGATCCGTACTCAAGTTTAGATCGGACAAAAGCAAAGTATAGAATTTTCAATGTATCGGTGTTTGAGAAATCCCTGCTAGTCCTTATTAAGAAACCTAGTATATGCAACGCTTCAGACACTACTTTAGTTACGTGAGTGGTAAAAAACACATCTGTTTCAAAAATTATGCCCAGGTCTCTGAATGTGCCAGGTCTTTAAGAATAGAGCCGCCTAACCTATTATAGTATATATTATTGGAGGAAATTTAGTGGAATAGGACATAATATTGCACTTAAATACCTAAGTTTAGACGTAATTTGTTACTAGTACACCAATTATGAAGATTAGACAGATTACTCTGCAAAAGAGCACAATCATCCAGGGAAGCAATAACCTTAAATAATTTAAGTTCATCAGCATATAACAGACAATGGACATATATTAAAGTGACAATGTCATCAATAAAGATATTAGACAGCAAGGGGCCGACAATAGAGACTTGAGGTACACCTGACGTGGCACCATATTCAAGGAACCTGTAATCATTGATTTCAACGTACTGTTTTCTCTTAGAGAGATAGGATTTTAGAAGGCTTAATAAATTTATTGAAAATCCAAATCTTGCAAGTTTACTCAGTTGTATATTATCATTGAGCTTGTCAAAAGTTTTGGTGAAATCGGTGTAAATGACGACCATTTGCGTTGGTCATGAGGTTCAGCTATGCTTTGGGTAATACAAATTAAGTTAGATCTTGTAGACCGTTTTTGCATAAAGCCACGTTGATATTCTGAATTTTGCATACTTACATAAAATAGCAATTTGTCTAAAGTTACTAATATCTGTGTTGTCGCCCTTTTTATAAACTGGACAGACTTTAGAGTATCTCCAAATTACTGGTATAGAAGAGCTTCTTATTCATATATTAAACAAAATCGACAATGGATAGTCAAGAATTGGTGCACAGTCCTTAATCAGAAATGAGGGATCGCCACCAGGCCCAGTGGTTAGCTTAGGTTTAAGTTTCTTTAATGCTGTTTGGACTTTCCGTTCACTAAATGGAGTAATATTGATATTAACATCGCTAAAACCATCACAGAGATCAGGGAGAGGTTCATCAGGTGTGAATGAAAACGATTTACTAAAAAAATCGGCAAATGTGTTGACAATATCCAAAGGGTTGTCCAGACTTTGATCGTTATAATGCATTTGAAATGGTATGTTTTCGGAAGTTCTTTTGCTATTTACAAAGCCCAACATTTTTTTGATTCCCTGGATATATTGACTGGCATTATTAACATAATTGGAGTAAGCAACATCGATATCCTTCTTTACCAGATTCCGAAGTCCTTCAAAATTAGTATGAGCATCTTCGTCATTGTGGTTTTTATACCTACGCCAGTATCTAGCTTCAAGTCTAATATTTTTTATAATAATGCTATTGAACCAAGGAGGATATGTTCTATTACGATATTTAGTGTTATACTTAGGCACTATGAGATCAAATAATTGACACAGTTTATCATAAAATACTTGACATATTAGGACGTACTAAAAGGGAATGTCAAAAACTTTTAATCACTGTATAATAAATTCGATAAAGAATGGGAATATGTTAAAACTTATAATTTGTACTATTCAAAAATTCCAAATTGATGACAGTTCAAATAATACCAGAAGCAGTTTTGATGACACCGGGGAAAATAAATTATGTTGCCACAAATTTAAGATTAGTTTCGGAGTACTCGAGTACCCTACTTTCACACTATATTTTTATTTTAGCTAAATTGACTACGTTTGTTATGATAATGGAGACTTCTGAGATTTACCACATGATTGGTGACTTTTCGTGGATAGTTCTAGAACGAGCTTTAAATGTATATGACTGCAAAATAGAAATAAGTTTTGGTCGATTACAATCGGTTATTCAATAAAAGTTACAGGATAATATGAAAATATTGAGTAGGTATTAGAAAGAATAGCTTATCTTCGGCATCAGTCTGTTTTTGTCGACTTAAAAATGGTCACCATATTTATCGGACAGCAAAGTGGATATATCCTTGTCACCTTGTTTATGGGCTAGTCGTGCAAAAGAAAAGGATTGGAAATAAACTGTTTGGCGTTTGACAAACGCTATGACAATTGGAGGAGTCAACATTGTCCATGAATCATTAATAAGGAGAGAAAAAAGAATACAGCCATTTCTTTATATCAAACTGGGTTTAATGAAACAGCTTGTAAAATCACTGTATAAGTTCGATGATTATTTTAAATTCATTTTTCAAATATTTTCAGGACTGAGTATGGAAAGCATGAATTTTTGATGGTCCACAAATTCGAAAACGATTCGAAATTGATAAAAGATACAAATTTTAACGGATATATTACCCTTGCAGAATCTGATATATTGTTTAGTTATTTATCTGTAATTCAAAATTATTTGAACATTCAAAAGGAAAATAACTGCTAAAAACTAGTACATAAGATGTTAAAATGGTTTAAAAAATTGAGAGCCAATATAAGCACTACATTACATTTTTTGTATAGTCACTTGAACAAATTTCTTTCCAACTTAGGAGACTAAAGTAAGGAAAAAGGTGAACGGTTTCATTAGGATATCCGAATAATGGAAGAAAGTTATCAAGAAAGGTGGAATCGTCACATGATGGGCGATTACTGTTGAAGATTGCAGAGGAACTGTTCACAGCAATAATATAAAAGAAAATAATACAAAAAACCTTTTTACGATTTGTAGTATTCCCTACATCAATCATTATTTATCTTCTTATTGGATTTCATATAAGAAAATTCAAAAGAAAAGAATTTGCTTATTTTATTTTTCTTACTTTGTATTAATATTTATCATTTAAGTTTACTTCAGAAATTAGGGCCAATAAATGCCACTTTCAGCATCAGGGGCAGCAGTGTACTCAAAGTCGACTCTTAAGTTGGTGGTAACAAATTAACTGTTCCCCAGTAAATATATGTATGTGAAATAAGCCAAAGTTCTTTGCATGTTTTAATTTTCAACTCGAAAACCTTACTTCAACTACAAAATGGTGACAGATGATATCATTGCCACATTATATAATATGTATATCAGATTACGAGCGAAATTTGTCGTTTAAATCACAACCTTAAACGATTTTTTAAGCGAATACCGTCATAGGCTGACAGACGTCGCTGATAAATCGACAGTGTAGGTCACATCTATTTTTTTAACATAAAAGTAGCCACCGACAAACCTTGGGAATCGATAAAGTGTCTCCAGGAATGGGACTCGTTTTATTTGAATAGATGTTTTGAGTAAAGTAAATAAGAGGAGTTAGGAGAATTGCCACTTTTAGCAAATTCACAACCTCCTGGCTGCGTCTAACCCCCCTTAAACGGGTTTAATAAATCAGACAAATAAAAATTCCCTAACGATGTAATATTCTGCACGGACCGCAATATGGAAGGGAGTTTTATTGTTTTTATCTACTGTCCCTGCTCAAGAAGGTACGGAAAAACGCAAAGTGCTTGTCGGACAACTTTTTGTGGCATCTTCCTTACGGCGGGAAATGTAATTTGGGGAAATTTAATGTAACTCTCGTGTCTATATCAGAAAGCTCTTGGTAACGGCTTCCGTGAAACGTAAACGAAAATAGCATAGCGTTGGTTAAAGATAGCACAATTTCGAATAGTACGATACAAGATGCCTTAAAATTATTTTTTTAAACCAATAAATTTCACTAAGATATTTTATATTTATTGTAGTCCGTATCCCAAATATGAGGCTTCTAGTCTCTAATACGGAAATAGATACAAAAAGGGTTAAATCTGGTTAGAGTTATACAATTATATACTCAATGATATGTTAACCATAAATAATAATAATGATAATAATAAATTTTATTGTCCAACAATACAATATATTTACAGGACAAAATGCAAAATACATATATAACTAAAAACATATATAACTAAATATAAACATATTTATAAAAATAAATAAAATATATGTGCATAATTAAAAACAAAACGTAACTCTAAATATCTTCGAACATAAATAAATAATAAATAATAGAGTACTACTATGACTTTAAACATAAATAAATAATGGAATAATAGTGTAATACATAAGGACAAAATGATACCTACTTATTTTTATTTTTCTTATTCTTAATTTTCTTTAAATAAATTGAATATTTATTGTCATATATAAAATGATTTATATCAATATCTACTTTTAATGTTTGCTTAGCGTCAATTTAAACATTTAAAATTATTATCCACGCAGGATTCGGTAGAATAGTCTGATGTGGTACAGTTTGAACATTTACGTGGATTTGCATAATCAGCAGCGTGATGGTCAAAACTACCACATTTGAAACACCTGAAAATGCCAAAATATTTGAATACTCTACATGTACAATTATCCCAGTCAATAGAAAGAGAATTTTGTTGCATAATTTTCTTAAATCTTTGAGGATCACACTGAATGATTGTCATAAATTTAGATTTCCTTTTTTTTTATAACTTTTACTTGTAGTTCACATTCATCATGTAAAATTGAAGTATATTGTATCTCATTAAGTTAAATAATTCATTATCAATCAAATTTTCCTCTATGTCTATGACTTTAATAAAAGGACTTTTTTAAATCGGGAGCCCTGATTTCATAATTTTGATCCAGTTCTTTCCTGTAGATTTTTTTATAATTTCTTTTTCTTCATTGGTTTTACATTTAGTTATAATTCCTCCTTATTTAATATTCTTTTAGTCCTTTTATTCCTACTTCCAAGTTCGCTGGTTTGAAACTTTTCTATATAGATTGATTAGTCTTTTTACTTTCTTGATTAGCCTTCGGTTTTATTATCACTACTTCCTCAGCAACAAATTGTCATTTACAGCGTTATTATTAGATTGAATAATATTTTTAAGATCGCCTATTTCCCTTAAGAGGCAGGATTGTATATTTTCAAAACTCCAATTGGCAATCTTACTAGCAAAGTCAATATGAACTACTTAATATTCATAAAACCATTTAACACCGTTAAAATTAATAATTATATCAAACCGTTTACCTGCCATATTAAGAGATTTAGGATGAAATAATTTGAGCACAGTCCCGAACATTTTATATTATCTTCGCAGTCTGCTATTTTCTTATCACATTTAAAACCAGCTAAACTTGCCGTATTGGGAATGTGTAATTCTAATATGATATTTGTTCTTGGAGCCAGACCTGTACTGAAGTGTATTGCCACAAAAAGTTATCCATAGTGCCTATGAAACAGAATGTTTACATTTTTATCTACATCGTGGTGTTTATCTACTTTCACCTATTAAATGCAAGTTTTTCGCAGTTAAATCTTTATAGTTCTTCACAATTTAACAAAATCAAGTAGCACTGAGACTATCTCATGACTCACATATTGAAATCAGTGATATCTAGACTAGTTTTAAAATATTAAAAAAAGCGATATTGTAGAACATCTGTTTCAGTATGTTACTTGTTGTTAGTAGAATTAAGGGTACTTTCTCATTGCCACTGTTTATTGAGATTCGGTGAATGTCTAGACGTTTTGTCTTTCTATGACCATCATCAGATTTATTTTAATTAGATACAGGCATGTGGATTTAATTGTACCCTTGCTTTAACTGGTAGTCTTTCGTAAGAAGGTACAATACATTTTAATACAATTTATTTGGACGTTTATACAGGAATTTTACGACTTCACTTCATTAACAATATAATAATTCTTAATTTAATGACATTTTCTCTACATCCTCACACTCAATCTTAATTGTTTCTAATAAATACCTGTCTAATATAAACCTATCTATTCGTTTCATAAATTTTTATATAATTGAGATGGTTATTGCCATTCTATGGAAGTTTAATCCATCCAAACTTTCAGTATAACAAGACAACAAAAAAGATGATTTTCCATGAACACTGAAAAAGTGTACGTCATTATCAGCAGATGATTAAAACTGAAATCCGCGTCTCCCTTTTGTGCGGTCCTTCGTCTTTAATGTCCACTCATACGCTAAGTTCAAGGTCTAAGTTGCTTGAAGGGAGAATAGTTTAGGAAACATCGTACGAGCAATAGAGAGAGCCACGTATTCATTGAATACTAGGCCATAGAAGAAAATATAGTATGACGCGCATGCGCGCGAGTACGTACGACTCTGACGCCACACGGGAGTGGAGCAAGAGAGAGCGATATAAACTCAGTACGAAGCGATGAAAAAATATCGTCATCGAAGCCATCTATATCTCACCGAACCAAAATCTAAAAGATATAATATATTTCATTCACCGCTCCCTACTGGTTTACAGCCACACAGGTGCAAATGCACTTGGAAGAGGCGAAGACAAAATCCCTTTGATTCTCGGGGGAGATTTCAATATAAATTTCGGATCCAATGGTTCTTTGACGTTGATTAACTTTCTTCGAGAAACATTTGGTCTGCTTATAAATAGCAATCTAAAAGAATCAACAACAAAATCCGGAACAACAATAGATGCAATTTTTACACGTTATCTACAAAATATCGAATCACGAACATATATTTCATATTTTAGTTATCACAAACCAATCATATCAGTATTACCAATTGAACCACCAGCCGATGATAGTGTAGATAATGAATAAACCGAATATTTTTTACACAAATTTTATATTGTTATATTTCTTTTGAAATTATCACTCTCCCTTTCTCTCTCTCTCTCTCTCTCTCTCTTTCAGTCTCTCACTCTTAATCTCTCTCATTCTCTATTCTAAAGAAGTATTCACTTTTATCACGTGTACTGTGTTGCACATGATTTTTTTACTCTATACTATGTCCCACATAAGAGGATCACCATAGAAATCTGGAAAATGGTAGGAAATACAAAGAAATAATAATATATTTTAGAGTTGAAAAATTGTATAGCCAGTAATACAGTATCAAGGAATTATGAACAACTATATTAACTTTGAAAGTATTTTAAAAAAGATTAAAAAAACTTATTGCATAGAAAACTGTTGCACAGAAGCTGGATATGACTAGGTAGGCTTGTGGTAGGTATCATACAACACATTTCTGCAGATTTTTTGCTTTTGTCTGTAATGTGATATATGATTTAAAACTTCTTCGTTGCATAGTATAGACTTATATGTAGCCATTATAATCGATATTATACTTCTAGTAGTTATTTTAATAAAAATAACAGTTGTCAAAATATACCGCACATGCCATCTTTCTTAAGTTAAATTTGCCCTAATGAAATACATTATGGTACAGCACATTATACATTTATAAACATTGATCTCTGGTATCCCTGTTATGATCAAAATTTCTGTACATTTTTTCATTTTGTCGCCTAGCCTCAAAGATTTTTAATAAAACTTAAATGTATGTATGTCTCTAATTTCAATATTGTTAATTCCAGAAGCTTACATCACATATCGTATATTATGTTAGCTTATCGGTCATGATTAGGTAAATTAAGGACTTGATTAAATCAGATTCTACTCATGAATCAGATACTACATATTCATGCAGATTTTCTTTGTTCTTAGAGACAATCTAACTTAATTCTCTTCAGTACAGTATATTGCACAATAAACATAGCATTTGTAATATTTCATCGTTCTGCTGCATACAATTCGAGCTAATACAACTGAATAAACTACATTAATAAAAAATTTTGCTTACTTAAGTTGTGTCGCACTTTATTTGTAAAAGAGTGTTTTATCTTTCGTCTATCTCGGAGTGATATTGAATATATTTTTTCTTTTGCCTTGTCTATAATTAGGCTCTTATGTTTATAAATGTAAAAACTAGGTAATAACACGTATCTTAGAGAAAAATAATCAGGCGATACTAAGTTCTTCTTTCCAACTCGTCTTTGTAATCCAATAACAATTGGTTTTAATTTGTAACATCTCTATATCGAGAGCGATTACTTTAGAAAAACTTCATCCGGTATAATTTCTTCTAACGAGTTTATATCAATTATCTGAGAACTCCTGAGATTCAACTAAATTAGTTCTATTTTAATAGTTTGAGACTCCCGACAAATTACGATTTTATTTTCCTTAAGAAAATTGATTGGACCACTGTATAACGTCCTATGTATTATACCTCCCCGGTATAATAACAATTCTTCTGGCTATATGCCAAACGCCGAGCGCTGAATTACATGACAAAATTTGCCGTATTTTTGTCTAACAAAGTTAGCACTAAAATCCAGTGATTGTTCTAAAACCACCAAGAAAGATGTAAAGTGTCACCTATCTCAGGATATCGTTAACTGCAGACCGGTTTCGATCTTTCTATCTAGGGTCTCGTCAGTGAGTGTAAACGAGTATACCTTTGACAGAAGTTCACATCTAGTAGACGTTGCTACGTTTCACGTGTACGGCAGTGGAGTATAAAAAAAGACTCCTTATTTCTGCAAATTAAATAGAATTAATAGGCTATTAAGCACCCTTCCAGAGTTCAATGACTCATTATTAAATCTTTATAAACGCGTGTATAGTCGCAATTCCTTACTTGGTAATAATGGTCTATGCGAAATAGTAGACACTTTAAGAAACGCCATTGAATATTCTCAAATTGATTCATAATATCTGATTTAGATTCCATGGATACCAATCACAATATTCTAAACGAAACCAAGGATTTTATAAATATTTTATATTTATTTTATTAAAATCCAAATGGTTAATATGTCTAGAGAATGATAGTTTATCATTACAGTACACACCAAAATCCTTAAGATTTCAGATTTCAAAATGTATTAAAACTATATCACCAAAGGTATACAGGTAGTCATATAGTAAAGACTTCCTTAAAGTATACCTACGGGCAAGGTATATTTTATTATATAAGGTATATATTTTCCTTTTTTAGCAAATCTATTACAATTTTCCCTTAATTGTTATATTCTAGCCGAGGTCAAACTCAGCAAACATGTTTAAATAAACGGCGGATGCGCCATTGTCATTCAAAAATAGATAGCATATTTAAATATTTATTTGCTTCCACTGTATCTACCCTTATATTACGACCATCACGAGTTAATTATAATGTTCACTGTTTGCATATAATCTCACCAAGAACATAAATGTGAAAAGGGGGCCAAGTACAGGGTGGGTATAAACAACGTTCGGGGTTCTCGGTTACGCTGATAAAAGAGTTGAGATCTGACCGGATGCCAAGACCCATAGGAACTTACAACAGGAACTTACAATAGGGATGCACAATGGTCTTCAATTGATTTACGAGAAAATTTATTACAATCTTTTATATTGAATTTGTAACTTGGCAACTTTTATATCCAACTAAATTTGTTTTATAAAATAGAACAACTAGCATAATTAAATTTTAAGCTTGTATGAAATATCATCATGTTAAACGTAATTAACACTGACTTTAACACTGACAAATCTTATTTTAAATCAATTGAATACCATTGTACATTTCTATTTAAGTTCCTGTTGTAACTTCTTGTGAAAGTTGACACCCGTTCAGATCTCAACTATTTTATAGTTGAGATCTGAACGGGTTTAAGACATATTATATCAATATTACTATTATATTATTATCAAGATCTTTATGTCTTGAAGTCGTGTCAAATCTAATATAGGTTTTTCTTAATTGTTATACTCTAACTAAGATTAAACCCAGCAAACATGTTTAAATAAATAGTGGATGCGTCATGGTCATTTGAAGAATAGATAGATAGTATGTTTAAATATTTATTTAATTGCACTTTCTTCTTCATTACATTCCAAATATCAGGAGTTGATTATCATGTATGCTGTTTATATATAATGCTTGGTTACTTAACGTTCATATAAATTAAAAAATATCATGATTTGAAGCTCAAATTAAGGTCCAGGATAGTTCTGTAATTTCATAAATTATGAACAATTTGAATTTATATAATTTACTAAATTTTGCAAGACTTTGCAAATTTAATTATCATACTTTTACTTAGGTATAAACCAGCAAACATTTTCAAATAAATGGCGGATGTGCCATTGCATTTTAAACCAAAGATAATATATTTGAATATTTATTTACTTCTACTGTGTACGTCCTTGTCTTCTGATTACCAGGAGTAGTTTGTCATATATAACGTTCGTACATAATTGTTGATTACATAACATTTACATGAATTGAAACAAATAATCATGATTTAAAATTTCCAATTGTTCTGAAAGTTCATAAATTATAGACTTAATTTTGAATAACTTCAATTTACCAAATTTTGCGAGAAGAATTCTTCCTTTGCATTAATTTTTGAACATAACCTGAAGTCATGTGAAATATAATGTAGATTGTCCTTAATTTATATACTCTAGGTAAGGTTAGGTATATTCCGATACAAATAAATACGAGTAAATACTCGATACTTTTGTTTTGACACCAAATACTTTTGGTATCGAATAATTCTAGCGATACTCAGCCGATATAAAAAATGTACCTGGTATTGAATCGATTCCGATCGACTGAATTTTCGAATCGAAATCCATCAGAACTAGATATGCTAAGTGCTGTAGAAATGGAAACATTAAATCAGCTTACAGCTGTATTGAAGCCTTTTGAATACGCTTCAAGAGAACCAGCTAGCCAAAAGTATGTTACCATTTACAAAATTATACCAATACTTAACTGCTTCTCTACAAAACTTAATAGTATCATAGCAAACTCTACAATCGTTAAAGAATATAAGGATATATTTATGAGAGAGCTAGGAAAAGGTATGGGTTGGTTGAATTCGATAACCATATTATTCTTTTAGACCAAAAGTTAAAAAATCTTCATTTTTAAGAACCTGTTGCATGCCAAAGAACCATACAAGAACTTAAAACTATTGTTATTGGACAGCTAAATAGCTCAAGCGAGTCAAAAGAATATGCCGCTTCGACTGCAATACCCAAATACAATTTTTGGAAATATCATAAGGAGTTATCAGACGGCCACTAAAAGAAAAATAAAACGCATCATAGAGATGAAGTTTCTCTACATCTATCGAACCGGTAATACCCCTTTAAAGCAGCCCATTTGTTGAATGAGGACATGAAACTTGTATTTCCTTACTTATACAAATATGCTCTAAAATATCTATTTGTCACCTCAACATCGGTCCCAAACGAATGGTCATTTTCAAGCCGGAGCAACGATGTCACACGCAAGAAACAGACTGTCTCCAAAATGTCTAGAGAATTTATTATTTTTGGGCAATCCTGATATAACAGAGTTATTTCTTTAATTATTATTGTCAATTGATAAAGGTGATTATCATAATACATCTGCTTACGATGCGTGGCTGTTATTATGTATATGTTAAAAATATACAAAATAACAGCCGCTCTCAAGAATATTTTGCCCATTATATCAGTCCTATAAAAATTGTTTAAAAGTATCGACATGAGTATAGAGTAGGTATCCATAACTTAAAGGTAGTCATATGAGTAGTATCGGAAAATGTCTGGAGTACTATTTAAATGAGTAGGTGGATATACTTTGTGGGTATCCGAGCATCCCTATCTAAGTTCTAAATAATATAACATATTTTTAAATGAGTAACTGATGTGCCATTGGTATTTTAGAACATACATAGATAGTATTTCACTGTATCCTTCCTTACTCTCTAATTATCAGGAGTAGAATATCATGCATAATACTTATGTATTATTGCTACACACTTTTAACATTTATATGAATTAAAACAAATCATGAATTATTCTTTGCGCTCTAAGATTTCACAGAAATATTCTCTTGTTTGACTTGAAGTTCGTAACTCATGAACATTCTGAATCACCTGAATTTACTAAATGTTTCTGAAATGAATTCTGGTACTAAATAAAATTCTTTTTGGCAGATCTGGAAGTTATGTCAGAGCTAATGTAGATTTTCTTAAACTATCAATATACTACCTTGACTAAGTCCTAGGCCAGGAATATTTTTAAATAAATGGCGGATGCGCCATTGTCATTTATTAATATATGTATTTTTTACTCTCGCTGAATCAATCCTTATTTGATTATCAGGGGGTATATTATCCTATACACTCTGTGTATAGGATAATATAGTAATTATTAAAAGTATAACAGAAAACAATACAGAAGAGATATTTAAACAAACTCAAATACTACCAAATGCTATCAAATTACGTATACCAGTATGAATATCTTGATCACTATTATCAGTATACATATACTGATAATATTAACATACATAACAGGGGAATCTCCACCAACTGGCATATTGTTTATCAGGAAGATATAATCTAAGGCAATTTTTGTACTTTTCGATTTATTTCATGTGACCTGTATGAGATGCGCATACAATCAATATGCCAATCGATATTCCACTATTTGAATATTAGCAATCAACGTACGGTGTGCAGTAGCTCGATTTTATCAAAATAAATTCCAATTGGTCTTATTTCTGTCATGATTGATGAGACACACGACACCTTTTTTGGTGTATCACCAGTCAAAGTTTCTATCTCTTCTTAACGGGACATTTAGGTCCCGTTTGGGAATGTATCAATTAAAATTTTAAATCATTCCGAATTAAAAAAAAAGACTTATCATAAAAAAGTAGTTCCTCCAAAATGCACCAATGAAGGATATTGCGACATACAATCTAATGATAACTTAAAAATTACTATATTCTCCCATTCCATTACATCTCATCGTATCCCACTTATCATCCCATCGTAAACATGCACCCATAGCACCCAAAAGACTAGACATCGCTAAATCTAAATACCACAGCGTTTTTTCAAGAAGTATGTGATTCAATATCATCAAATGCTCGTCAGGAAGATAGTGTATCACAAAAATGGAACGCTGTGAGTGAAGCTTTGCAGAAGACAGGTAAAAATATTTTAGGTTATCGTAATTATAGAAAGGAAGAATGGATTTCGGACCGAATTTGGAAACTTGTTGAGAAACGTAAATCTTTAAAAAACACAATCAACTGAGACACAAGCGGAGAAAGAATGTGGAAATTGGAAGAGAAAGAGGAGAAAATTGCGAGAGCAGATAAGCGGAGATGGTCGAGCGAAATTGCTGTTATATTGGCACACGCAAAACATATCGGCTTGCTCGAGGTTTAACTGGAAAACGACTAATGCTGAAAAAACCATTAAAAGCAGCAGATAATTGGCTATTAACAACTGAACCAGATAAAAGTGAAACGTATAGTGAACATTTTAAGAATTTACTCAATAAGCCACCTGTAACAGTTGCTCACAGTTCAATGGAACCAGCCCGACAACACCGAAACTTCAACACAAATCCGCATCAACATTAGAAGCAAAATCGGGTATAAAACAATTGAGAAACAGCAAAGTTTAAGAGTTAACATTATATGATGATGATTTTGTTTCTAAACACCTGTCATATATTAACAACACAGAAATGATATCTGTTCTTCTGCTTACACATAAAAATAACTTTTCATATGACGATCCTTTTGGCTTTAGTATAACGCACAGCTGAAATACGCCTGAAATCAAAATTATCGTTCTAATCCTGTTGCTAATGATGAAAAACTACCTCTATCAAACTCACCAACGCAAACTGTTATTTATTACTCCGATGACAAACTATGAAATATAGCGGGACCGAACGTAACTCGCTAATAATTGCCGTGATGTATCGGAAGGGAGCAATTAACAATATTTTTTAGACGAATGATTTTCATCAGTTGGTTATTCTGTATTCGACTATTGATTGCAATTAACCGCGACGTAATTATTTCTCGTTCGTTTTTGGGGAATGTTACACAGGAATGCTTCGATAGTTGGAATTCGAATTTCAGCTGTGTTTTATTCTTTTTCCAGAATTTTGTAATTTTATGGAATACCTAACGGTTCCGCAATTTATTACCGGAGCTAGTCAGAAAAAAAAAACAAATGAAACAAATTTATGCGCCAGCGTCACTCTTAAATTGAAACCCCGTTCAACATAGTTCAGTGTAAAATTGAATGCTAATTAATTAAGTCTCATGTTACATAATGAAAACTGGTGATAATTTCAAATATTGAAAATATTATTTTAAACTTTAATCTGCGAAATTTACGATTCATACAATCTTCTGCAGATAGAGAATTGAGTATTAAAATTCCTCAGTACTTTCTTAAATATGAATTCCATTGAATTCTAGTTTTAACCAATTTCTGATATCCTAATTATAACAACTATAAATTTATTTTATAAAAACGATGGCGAGCAATACTAATATTTTTACACGATCGCCAACAGGGAATTTTTAAAGGGTTTTATTAATTTCAAGATATTAGAAATCAGAAATACAGTACTTCCTATAGGCTAATTTAATCTCATAGGACCGGTGAAGGGAAGCCCTTTAGTTGACGGGATGAGGATGCTTCCAGTGAAGCATCCTCTTGCATTCTGCTTTATTTTATATCCATTGGTAGTCACCGTCTTAATCTCCTGTTGTTTTGTTGGCGAAGGGGTGGTCGTAAGAGTAGATTGGGGTGTGTTTCGAGTGTATTATGGTGTTTATTGCTAATACTTGACTTGTTGGCGAATTCCCAGAATTCTATTACATATATGTCCTTATAGGTTTTATGACCACCTTATATACTAGAACCTTGCTTTCTAAAGAAAGATGCGATTTTGTCCCGAGTAGCCAGTATAAGTTTTTGAATTGTAAATCAACTTGTTTTTCTTTTTTGCTACATGCTCTCTCCAGTTCAATTTTTGATCTTGGCGCATTCCTAAATATCTTACGGATGAGGCTTCTGGTATTATAGTATCAGCAAAAGTAATTAAGGGTCATTGTACTTTCCTTAGAGTAAAGATAACATGTGTGGATTTTGTAGTGTTGATTTTTATTTTCCAGTTTTTTGTCCAATCTTCTACCAGATGTAAGTGTTGCTGTAGATGTTCGGAGGCAATGAGGGTATTACTGTTCTGAGCAAGTGTTGCTGTGTCATGAGCCAATGTTGCGATCATTGCATTATCTGTCGCTAACATATTCAACGTATATAATAAATAGAGTACTGGTCATAGTACATTACCCTGTGGAACTCCAGATTTGATTGGAATCACGTTCGAAACTTCGTCGTTAAATCTAGCTATAAATTGGCTGTATATAGATATGACTTCAATAAATTAAAATAAGATGGCAAAGAGAGCTTAATTTTGTATAACGGTTCTTCGTGCCAGACCTTATCGAACACTTGCTTTACGTCGAGGAATACCGATGGACAGTAGAGTCTATTTTCTATGGACGTATTTATTTCACGTATTAATCTGTGACAGTGTTGGACGGTAGAGTGTGAATGACGGAAATCAAACTGGTGATCAGGGATGTTATTAAGTAGAGGTTTCATCCTGCGCAGTACTAACTTTTCTAAGAATTTAGATATGGTTAACAGAAAACTAATTGGTCTGTAGGATGTTACAAAGTTTGAGTTTTGCCCAGGCTTAGGTACTAGGATTATTACTGAAGTTTTAAATTGTATTGACCGTGAGTGAAATCTCAGAATAGCATAAAAGAGGTAGATTAACATTGTAGCACCTTTTCTTGGGTAGTTCTCTGAGCATCTTCGAAGATATTTAGTAGAGTACAGGTGATTTTCTAGTTTTCAGGCGAGAAATTTCTTCCTTGATTTATTTGAAGGTATTTTTTCTGATGTCTTCGGTGAGATTAGTATTGTTAGCTAGTAATTATAAAACATGTCTTGATTTGGATCATCATTGTTAGGAGGAGAAACATCTGAGAGATATTTAGTTTAAAAATTTCTGCTTTCTCCTTGTTACTTCAAGCGCAGGGACTTGGGGTAAGATCATATTGATGTATAGGTGGGGTTGTTGTGATTTTGTAGATGATTTAATAGGATGCCAAATAGAGTTGCCGTATTTATTCAAGCTGGATACGTAGTCTTGAAATGATGAATTTTGTATTTCCTTTAGTTTAGATTTGAGCTTATTGGATTGTTGGCAATATTTGGTTTTGTGTGCTCGAGTGTGATTGTGGTGCCATTTTTTTTTGGTTTTTCTTTTTCGCACAATTTTATTACCAGAAGAACATTTAGAGAATTTTGTTGTGTGGTTAGTGGTGGAGTGACTTGATTGGATGCATCTCGAAGTATAGTTAAAAATGTTTCAGTGGCTCTCTTCAATTCAGTACTTACTGTATTGATAAGGGTTTAGGGATTACTAGAGCTTATGTTTATAGCGTGCACATCATCAGTGGAAACCACTGATGAAAACATATTTTTATAAAATTCTTATATTTCCATTTACAATTTTGTTTAGAGTACCAAACGAAGAGGCCCTCCTCAAAAAGGGTTCTCATCGAAGAAAACGTTTTATGAAATACGTGCCGAACTCGAAAATTTCAGGCATCACTCTTTTTCTGAATATATATTAAATAGTTAGTATAGGTTGGAATGTATGTTAAGTAGTTAATAATCAACAATTTGTGTTTTAATAATGTCTCGTAATTCCTTTATTTCAATAAGGTTAGTTAAGTGACACCTCTTTGCAAATTTGTTATCATTGTAAGTTTCAGTCTAATATTATCAATTATTTCAGCAGTGTGGATATATACTGGCTGTTTACGCTTAGTCTTTCTTTTACATGCAAAAATAAACTATGACGTACTGTTTGTACTAAATTATTGGCAAATATTACTTCTCGTAAGTATTCAATTAATAGGTATATTTAAATACGCACTTAATATTACCTATTCCTTGAATTGTACAATTCCGCTTATCGATTATAATACTCGTATTTGCCATTATAGAACAAGTCGAAATCACAAATCCTCATGTACATCCAAATGTAAACTAAATGTTAGTTATGTATAATCCACTAATACATGTTATTAAACTCAAGTGCAGTTCTCTCACGAGCGATATTAACAGAGAATGAAATAAATACATTTTGGCTATACATTTCAGCTGCGCTGTCGTTACATCACAAAAACTGTGACCTTTTTAAATTTCCTATTAGAACCGAAAGACATCAAATGCAAAGCGAGGCTCTTTATTTGAGACGGCGCGCCGCCCAATTACAAAATTCTGTATGTATGAACTCTGCTCTATGCCGCCTACAGAGTCTCTTTGAGATAAACTATCCTCATGATACGATTACAAATAGTTCAGAAACTATGAGGGAGACGCCGCAGTGGACCATAAATTACGTGAATTTGCTACACGAAAATCAATATAACGAGCCGTGTAAGACTTACAACGGTTTTCAGCGACATTTTTTCTCCCTTCACTCTATCTACCTCGCTGTCAATAAGGATGAAATATGTGTTCCATTCTTGTAACGGAGTACACGATAAACATGTAAGGGGAATAGCTTTTGTGTTTCTCTTTATTTTTTTGCAATTATGGAATGTCTCGTTTCAGATTTATTATTTTAGACCGGGACGTACCAGACTGTTCTTTGCATCGTAAGCCGATGTTTGATGCACTTTTCATGCAGCTCACTGTTTGCTCCAGTATTATTATTTATAGTTATATCATTGATTCTATTACTTACATGTGAGTTTTAGATTTTAAAATTTGATTTCAATTAAAAAAAGGTACATGACATCTGAGCTAAGATACATGAGCTGGTACATGATATTGTTGATACCTCGTATACTAAAAGTCGTAAATTGTTTTGCAAAGTTTAAAGTAAAGGTATCACCACTAGACTGTTTACAAGTGTAAATAGTAGTAGATGTGTTTAATACAACGTATACAATACTGAAGGAATTTGGGAAACTCTAAAAAGAACCTGCAGACTGATACACAGTCGGAATATAAACATAATTACAATCAATTAATGAAAACATTGAATATTAATCACTGCAGTATGTGAACTTTTTAACAAAAAAGTAACACTAAATCATGTTACAAGATATCAATAACAGACTGAACGAGATGAATACACAAAATTATGCTTTTATGAGCTGGAATTTCAAAAAGTAAGGCATGCTAATGTAAACTTAGAAGAAGCTTTATTAACCTTCAAAAGACGTACTATCGCCGCCTCTCGATACAAACTCATATCAATATGTCATACCTGCGTTTTTTAATCATTTGTTTTACTTTAATATAATATAATCTATACCTCTCCTACCGTTAGGTGTAGAGGCTAAATACACCTTTCTTTAAACAATTAATCTAAATACTACAATTACAGTTACTTAACTAAATACACTATTTTGTGTTAAACAACTTAAAAGAACTTCTACAATTTCATCCCACCCTACCTTATTCTGTTTCTATATCTAAACTACACACTGTTTGTGGTATCATTTGTCACGTCACTACCCATTCCCTTATACACTCCTCTTTTCTCGTGTTTCTCATCCCAAATCTATCAAGTATGATGAACACCTGACTTCCCTTCGCTCACATTTATTTCTCTACTTTCACGGTTTTCTTCACTATTTTATCATTAATCTCCATCTAGCCCTGTCCCTTGCTGTAGTTTCAGCCTCCTTCCATGTGATTCCTCTTGTCTTCATTATCTTCTCCACTTCTCCATCCCACATCATCCTTGGTCTGCCTTTGTTTCTCTTTCCAATGGCTTTTGCTTCCCTTATTTTTCTTACTTGTCTTTCTTCGCTCAATCTTTTCATGTGCCCCCACCACCTCAGCTGAGCCCTCTCTATGACCTTCTCGATACTTTCGCTATCCAATATTTTCCTTATTTCTTCATTTCTTAGTTTATCCATTATCGTAATATTTGCTACTTTTCTGAGATACTTCATTTCAAATACATGTATCTTTTTAAGTTGCCTCTCTATTAACACCCATGTTTCGCATCCATACAGTAGCGTCGGCAAATATACAGTTTTATAAATAGATATTTTTGTTTTATTGCTAATTTCTGCTTTACTAATGAACCCCCTTTTCATACTATGGAAGATCTTTGTCGCTGTCGTTATTCTATTATTTATTACTTCGTCTTGCTTTCCTCCGTCCTCTATGGTTACTCCTAGGTACTTTAGGCTTTTTACTTGTTCCAATATCTGATTATTTATTTTTATATTCATTTCTCGCTCATTATTATTGCTTACAACTACTACCTTTGTCTTGCTTACATTTACTTTCATTCCCTATTTGTCCAACTCTTTCACCCATAGATCCACATTAAATTGTAACTTTGTTTCCGTGTCTGCCACTATTGCAATATCGTCTGAAAACACACATTCACTCACTTCTACTGGCTTCATTTTATAGTATCCTATCGTCACCTTCTTACTTTCTCTGCTTACTTTTGTTATTATTTCATTCATGAAAATGATAAAGAGCAGTGGGCTAATATTTCCCCCCTGTCTCACTCCTTGTGTGGTTCTGAATTTTTTTTCCATATTATCCTTCCTTACTATATTTTCCGTTTTACTGTATAATGATTTTACAGCTTCTATCAATTTTTTTACTGTACCATTTTTCTCTAATATGTCCCATATGTTCTCTCTCACCACCTTATCGAATGCTTTTTCCAAGTCCACACAACATATATATATATATATATATATATATATATATATATATATATATATATATATATATATATATATATATATATATATATATATATATATATATTCTTTTTTATAAGGAAGCATTTTCTCTACTATATTTCTTAATGTAAATATATGGTCTTGTGTGCAATAACCGGACCTGAAACCACTTTGTGCTCCATGCAACTTTCCATCTACTTCTCTCCTTAATCTTTCTTCCAAGATCATCTCATATACCTTGCATGTTGTGCAAAGTAGCGATACCCCACGATAATTTGCACAGCCTTTCTGGTTCCCTTGTTTGAAAATAGGTACTATTATTGCAATTTTCCACTCCTTAGGTACTGTATGTGTTACCCAAGCTCTATTTAATATACTTTGTAATAACACCATTCCTTCTTCACCCATTCCCTTCAATAGTTCTGCTTTTAATCCATCTACTACTGTTACTTTTCCATTCTTCAACTTTCCTATTGCCTTCTTAACTTCTTCTATGCTAATGCCATCACTTATTTGATTTTCTTGCCTACTCTCTCTCTCTTTTCCAATTTCCTCTTCCTTTTGTGTTCTTTCTTCCGCATTTTCCACTGTTATCTCTTCCCCCTCTAACATCTCCTAGAAATATTCCTTCCATCTTTTCATAATTTTATCATCTTCCATTACTATTCGTTTTACTTTAAATCGACCGATTTAATTTTTTTTAGTCGATACCTCAGATGATGTAGACAAAGACAATGGTTATGGAATTACTGAAAAAAAGAGTGTTCGTGATATAACACAAAAATAAAAAAAGTATATTATAATTTGTCCAAACATGACGTTTCTTTATCATATCCTTGCGAAGTTTATAGATAATTTTTTGTATTTACGGCATGTTGAAAGGAATTAAACATACTTTTAGACATTTATTAGGCTGTTTGGCTTCAGTTGAAAAAATATATTTATTTGGTGAGGTAAAATTGAGTGATTTCGAAATAATAATTCTTAGTTAAGTATAAGTAATTTATTTTTCAGTAGATAATTATTCATAAAAGTATAAATGTTATAACATAATAGGAAGATAATTAAATAGTATGCCCTACACAAATTCTTGCAGTATGATACTTGGACATAGGAAAATTACAATTTACACACTTATAACATGTTTTTTTTATCCAAAGGAATCCAATAATAACCACAATGTATATATTTGTCCATTTCATTCTCAACGATTAAATCTCCAGAGTATTGAGTTTCTGGCAAATCCCTACAATCTAAAAAACTTCTATTTCATCAAAATCATCAGGTGTGCTATACCACGATTGCATTTCAGATGCTCGACGAGTACGATATCGCGTCTCCACTTTGAGCTGAATTAGAAATAAAAAAACGTGTAAATAAATATTAAGAAACTTCAAAATCAAATACTTCAATAAATAATGCTGAAAAATGTTATACTAATAATTTACTCACTACAAAAAGTGTGTAGAAATGACAAAGTTACAACGCAGTTTTTAAAATTAATACAATCGAACGAAGCAGTGGGATAAAATTTAATGATGACGTTAAAAATGTCAGGTATATTTTAAAAGACTTATTTCAGCGTTATAATAATATAATAAGACTTAAAAAATACACTGAAAGACTGCATTTACATAAATACTTTTTTTGGATAAACTTGGCAAAATAATGACGATACCAGCGAATTGGATAACGTCTATGCACAGACTGATTATACTGGCGTATTGTTCAGTTAGTTTTCATATCTCATGCTGGCTCTGGCTGGAAATCTGTAGTGGGGGTAGTAGACTTTTTTCCACTCTAAAATTAATTCTCTCCAGTTTACCATTTATAAGGAACAAACATATACCGGGTGTAACAGAATGATGGTATACCCCCCTTTCCTCCTATAGTTTTGACGATAGTTGATTGAAATTTGGGACACCGTATACACATAATAATCGATATCTGTTGACATACAATTAATTTTTCTATCACTTCGGGTTTCGCCGGAAGTGACACTAACTTTCGATTTTTAAATGGAATACCCTATATATTATTGCATTTTTGAATTCTGCATAATTTCTTAAATCCAACGATACCAAATAAGTGACATTTCAAAAGTCAACATTTGTTATAATCTAATTTTTAGTTTTCCATTTAAGTGTGCCATGACGGTTCCGATTTATTCTAAATGTCCGGTGTAATGCTACAAAAATCGAAATCCTGTCAAAAATACTAAATCACGTGATTTATGAACAAATAAAGTTCATCAAAATTGTTTTTGGGGCAAAACTCAATTTTTGTCAAATAGAACCATATTGGTACCGTGGCACCATTTAGTAGTACTATTAATAAGAAATTTGTTTATATTTCGTATTAAAATATGTAATAAATACAAACAAAATTACAGCTAAAATAAGATAAGAAAATACAATTTTATACTAATTGCCTTGTTACACAGAAGGTGGCTGTGGAATACAAAAAATTAACACAAAACATTACAACGGTTGTTCAAAATGCTGTCCATTAACGTCTATAAACTTTTGAACTCGCATAGCTGTTTCATAGTAATTCACCCCCGGGTATCCCATACCCAATTCGCATCTCAAGGGTTCAAAAATAAATGAAATAAAGTTGCATTTAAATGATTACTAGAACTCTACCAGGCATAGCCAAGGCATCAAGGATCAGGGCAGAGGTACGATGGTGTATAATCAACTGGTTTTTCATTGATACTTTAGAAAAATAATTACTAAGAATTATGTTCCTGTGCTTTTTCTCAAATAACATTTAAACAACTTTAATTTAAAATATATTCATATATTCCACGAATTATTCATTTCTTTTTATAACATCCTACCATGCCCTATCTAATAAGACATTTGATCCAAATTGTTGTAATTTTGAGGCTCTGGAATACATAAGTACCTAAAATAGAACTTCATTCACATGACAATTTTCACTACCAATTTTCTTTTTGAGTCAAAACTTTTATAGCGGCAACATAACATTATCACTACTACCTAGGTACGAAAAATTGATAGCAATGTTAATGTAAACTATAACATACATATCATTTCTAAAAGTATTACAATAAGAGCCCCAGATCTGAATTTTAAATAAAACATGGTTCTCTCTAGCAAAGTATTGAAATATTTATTGATTCGTAATGTAGACATTTGGAAATTATGTATGGAACAACATATGCGACAAATGACACCACTGCTTTGGTTGCAAGCAAGTACTCTTCTGACGAAATTTTCAATAACGGTTTTGCATAATTGTAGAGGTATTTCGTTAATACAGTATTCAATTTCTGCCTTCAATGCTTGGGTGGTCGTGAGATTGTTAGCGTAAACCTGAGACTTCAAAAGCCCCTATAGAGAAAAGTCCATAGGTGTTAAATCTCAACATAGTGGCGGCCACCAAAACGTTAGATGATACGATCACGAAAGGACTCGTGAAAGACCGTCAAATTTTCACGGGTGGTATGGTAAGTGGCACCATCC
The DNA here is from genome assembly GCA_037954035.1 of Rosalia funebris. Lineage (NCBI taxonomy): Eukaryota > Metazoa > Arthropoda > Insecta > Coleoptera > Cerambycidae > Rosalia > Rosalia funebris. The sequence goes on along the minus strand of JAZFAV010000006.1, from coordinate 9,165,433 downwards.
TGCTGAAATTGTATCTTCAAGAACAGTATGTACAAGTGAGGCACAAAGAACTTGGTTATCATATCACGATAACGTTTGTCATTTACCGTTACTGCATTAAATGCCTCGTTTTAAAAGAAAAATGATTCAATGATTTCCTTCAGACCACAGTGCACATCGAACAGTGGCACGTTGGAGATGAATCTGTTTATCATGAATCATTGGTAGATTTTCTGTTGCAGAAACTTTTGCATGATTCACTTTACGACCTTCAGCAATCAAACTTTCATCATTTTGATACTTAGTAATGTTTAACAATAAGGACGCGCTGTTGTATTATGTAGTGCTCCATGTTTACTAACTCACATCTGTCTCCTATTGACCTGTCATAATTATTGACATATCAAATCATAGCAACCAAAATGGTCATCATCATCATTAGTTCATCAGTCCTAAGACTGGTTGGACGCTAACCTCCAGCTTCTCCTACCTTGTGCTAACCTACGCATTTCGCTAATTGTGCTGCAACCTACATCCCTTACTATTTGCGAGCAGTAGTCTAATCTAGGCCTACCTCTGCCGTTCTTCAGTCCTATTTCTGCCTCCAAAATATCGCGGACTATTCCCCCATGTCTCAGCAAGTGACCTACCATTCTATCTCTTCTCTTCTTTATGTTTTTCCACATACTTCTTTTCTCGCCGACTTTCTCCAATACTGCTTCGTTTCTAACCCTATCAGTCCATGGTATTTTCATCATTCTTCGGTAACACTACATCTCAAAAGCTTCTAATTTCTTCCTACTTGGTTCCCTTACCGTCCAGGTTTCGCAGCCGTATAGTGCCGTGCTCCATACATATGTTTTCAAAAATCTCTTCCTTGTTTCTAAGTTTATTACCCCCGAGCTTTCTAAAAGTGCCTTCTTTTTGTTAAAAGTTACTCGACCCTGCGCCATTCTTTGTTTTATGTCTTTATCGCTTCTTCCATCCCAATTTATTTTACTTCCTAAATAAGTGAAGTCTTTAACTTCCTCCAATCTTTCATTATTAATTTGTACTTTCGTTTTTGCTCTGCTCTCGCGCCCTCTGCACACTAACACTTTAGTTTTGTTTTTATTCACCCTCATTCCGTATTCCTCTGTCAACACTGCCTCCATTTAGTTCAATGCTGATTCTAATTCCTCCTTACTAGATGCTAATACTGCTATATCATCCGCGAATCTCAGCATTTTTAGTTTCTGTCCCTGTACTTTAATCCCGAAATCCACTCTACCTTTTACCACATTAATCGCCTCTTCGATGTACAGATTAAAAATTAGTGGTGATAGCGTACATCCTTGTCTTACTCCTTTCCTAATACCTACTTCCCTTTTTTCCCCTTTTACTTCTATAACAGCAGTTTGCTCTTTGTATAGATTGTGTACTACTCTCCTATCTCTATACTTCATTCCCGCGCTCTTTAGTATCTCGAACATTTATTCCCATCTTACGTTATCAAAAGCTTTTTCTAAATCTACAAATCCTATATAAGCGTCCTTTCCTTTTTCTAGTGTTTTCTCTAACATTACTCTTAGCACCAGAATAGCTTCGCCTATTTCGCCTAAACTCGAATTGGTCTTCTCCTAGTATTTCCTCCGCTCTATTTTCCATCCTCTTCTGCACTATTCTAGTTAAGATTGTTGACGCATGGGAAGTTAGGCTAATCGTTCTAAAGTTCTCGCATTTGTCGGCTCCTCTCTTTTTCGGTATAGTAACGATAATGTTGCTCTTATAATCCTCCGGCATCTCGCCCGCTTCGTATATGTATTTTACCAGTTCAAACATCCTATTTACTACTTTCTGTCCCGCACATTTCAAAATTTCCGCCAGTATTTTATCTACACTCGGCGCTCTATTATTCTTTAGCCCCCTTAGTGCTATTTCAAATTCCTCTCTCAATATAGGTTTTCCTACATCTTCCCTATCGATGCTAGATTCTTCCTCTAATATCTCTCCTAATTCGTGACCCTCGTATAAATTTCCTAAGTACTGCTTCCATCTATCCGCTTTCTCCTCTCTTCCTATTAGTATGTCCCCCGATTGACTCCTAACGTTTCTGCTTATTGTTCCTATATCCCTGAAGTTCCTCTTAATTATTTTGTAAACCTCATCGGTCTTACCTACTTGCAACTTATCTTCTACTTCTTTGCATTTATCCTCTATCCATTGTTCTTTCGCTTTTCTACATTTTTTAATGATTTCCCACTTTATTGACTTATAAGTTTTCAGCCCTTCTTCGTCTCGTCTGTTTTTGTAGCCTCGTCTCTTTTGCATTAAGTTTAAAATTTCGTCCGTTATCCAGGGCTTCCTAGCTTCCCTTTTATCGTGTCCTAAAACGTCCGTAGCCGCGGAAGCTAGACTATTCTTGATACCCTCCCACTCAGTTTCTGCGTTCTTGATTTCGTCCTTACTCGTTTTATTTATTAATTGGTCTGTTTTCTCCTGGAACTTATCTTTCATATTCTGATTTCTCAATATGTCTACATTTATACGTTTCTTATCCTTCCGGGTTTTCAGATTTTTGAACTTTAATCTAGCTTTCATGACTACCAAGTTATGGTCGCTGTCTACATCTCCTCCTGGATAACTCTTACAGTCTTTTACTTGATTTCTAAATCTCTTCCTAACCAGAATGTAGTCTATCTGATACCTGTCTATCCCTCCTGGCATTTTCCATGTGTATCGCCTCCTAACGTGATTCTTGAACAATGTGTTCGCGACTACCATCTTGTGCTTCTCACAGAATTCTATCAGTCTGCTACCTCTCTCGTTTCTGTTTCCTCCAGAAACAGAACCAAAATGGTGCGCAATTCAAATTTTAAGCTTTTGTTGCAACACTCGTCAGTTTAGCCCCTTTCATTAAGATTTTCAAATGTATTACTTCATACTGTCATAGTTAAACTCTGATTTACGTTAATGATTGCATATTAAGCGATTCCATAATATGTTGCAAGATGACGGTGGCTTATGTGATGTAATACTTGCACTAATTTGGACTTTGTAATAACTTCGAAACATCTGTTGATACGTAAATAGATTAAGGGTGACTTCGCCGCTCAGAATAGCTCGTTTAATTATTTTCAAAGTTATTTTTATAATTCTTATTTTTAAATAGTTGATTATATCGATATGTATTTCAACTTGTAAATATATAAAAGTGTATATATAAAAGAGGGCAATTGTTAACACAGGGAATTAAAAATAATAAAGTAAAATCGGAAGCGCGGACTGGTCAATTAAATATACATTTCACTTACAGCTTTCTCTTGTATTTTAAATGACAGTTACCGAAATAAAAGAGTTACAATTTTGCATCGACGTGCGATCTGAATGTTTTTCACTGGCGCTATATGTTTACTATAATAACATCTTCTTCAAGAGCTTTATTTAAAAAATGAGGACATTATGATGTTATTACAAACTACAAAATAGCAACATTTTGTTGGCTGTTATTATAATACAATTTGGAAATTAGAAGAACTTAACTGTATGTAAACAATTCTACAATAGTTCAAAATAATTATACTTTGATTATATGAGGTAAGGCGTCAATATTTAACGACTGTAATATACAATTCATACGACGTCAATATGTCAAAAATATGAAGATACGGGTTCTGTTATATTGATACTACTACGTCCTCGTCGTGGTCGGTCAGATGAAGATGTTGCAGCAGTAAGAGAATGTGTACGGAAGTATTCAAACACATCAATTCGACGTCGCGCACATCAACTTCATCTGTCAAGAACCATCACGCATCGGATTTTAAGGAAATGTCTGCATCTGTCAGCATATGAAATTCAGTTGACGCAATAATTAAAAGTAAGAGATGATTTACAATGTTATACATTTGTTAATTGGACCTTAGGAAAGAAAAAGGAGTGATGCCGATTTTTGTAACAAAATTTTATTCAGCGATGAAGCACATTTTCATCGTAACGAATACGTTAGCAAACCAATTTGTAGAACTGGGGGTACTGAAAATCCACATGCTATTCACGAAAAAGAAATGCACCCACAAGGATGCCCGGTTTAGTGTGTATTTTGAAATGGTGTAGTAATTGGACCATACTACATCTTGAATTAGCATAATCAGATTCATGAAAATTAATCTAATTATGCTATCGCAGGCACGTTGACATCGCATGGTTTGTAGATGAAAGTCGTTAAATATTGACACCTTATCTTTTACAGAACACAAATGGCGCGCAATTCAAATCATATAGTTCCAACTGAGACACCCTATATAAGGGAAATTAAAATAATCTACACTATAATACAAATTATGTCAGAACTCGCGATTTAGATATCTGATTGCCACATGAATTGCGTGATCTAGAACAAAATGCAAGTTGTGTTACCTAGTTTGTTGAACTTTAATAAGACGTTAGATTTAGCGAGAAAATGTTACTTATCTCTAAACATTTGAAGTAGCTTTTTTTATACGTAACAGGTTTTTATAAATTGCATTGTTGTATACACATACAAATATGCGAACTGAGAATATAGACCTGTTTGATTTTAATGTAAACAATTTGCTTACAATATATCGTTACTAATTGTGTCAGGTGATTAAAAAACTATATACCGTGCTTTCATTTTAAAACTGTACATAGGTTCCACCGTTCGGTCCTTCTCGGAAAATTAGCCACCGCTCAGGTGGGGAGTCCGGCTGTACGCCGTGATGATCGATGACTTAGATTTCACATTTACCGTCGCATAAGTGTTTGGCATTTAGACGAGTGAACTTCGCAGTAATACGTGTAATTTTAAATAGATTCTTTTAATTCTAAACTTAGTAATTATGACGTACTCACTTGAGGAAAAACTTGATTTGACATCATGGTCTCTTCAAGGATATTCATTAATAAGGGACCTTTCTCAGTCAAATATGTAAATCGTCCGATCCCTGCCTTGAACACAATATCGACAGTAGTCGAAAAGTTTAAGTCAACGGGATGCATTTTAGGTTGTAAATGCCACAAGACACCTAGAATTAACGAAGATGCTGAAATGCAGGAATTAATGGTGTGTGCAATGGTAGAAGAAGATTCAAATATTTCTATCCCAAAAATTTCCGAGGAGACTGGTTTTAGTGTGGGTAAAATTCACAAAATTTTAAAGAAAAATAAATATCATTCCTATAAATACGAAGCCCATCAAGAAATTTTCGATGAAGATCAGTACCGTAGAATGGAATTTTGTAACACGGTAATGGAACGTGCAAATGCGGATGACAATTTTATTTATAACATCGTGTTCACCGATGAATCTACGTTTCCGTTACATAATAGGCACAATCTATTAATTTTACGGTATTGGGCTATTGAAAATCAGTATCGCCTGTTAAATACAAGGACACAATATCCCGAAAAATTGAATATTTGGGCTGGTATCTATGGGAATGATGTTATTGGACCATTCTTTATTGATGGAAATTTAAATGGGGAGACTTATTTGAATCTTCTTCAAAACCAAATTGTTCCTGCATTGGCAAACATTAACCCCAATTTTGACAACGTTTGGTTCCAGCACGATGGGTGTCCGGCCCATAACTCAAGAATAGTCAATGACTATTTGAATACGATATTCCCTCAAAGAATTATATCTACGAGAAGCGTAATTAAATTGCCACCAAGATCACCAGACTTGGCCCCTAATGATTTTTTCTTATGGGGGTATATATATAATCAAAGTTATACGGGCATCCTCATGAAAGAGCTAATAATTTAAATCAACTGAGGGCTAATATAGAAAATGTATTTCAAACTATTAGCCCTCTTATGCTGACCAACGTTTGTTCAGAATTTTACGACAGGTTGGGTTATTGTTTGGCGCAAGACGGAGGCATCTTCGAAAATTTTCTTTAGTTTTTTTTCTTATTCAAGGGGATATTTTTTAAGTTTTAAGAGTTTGTATTTTATTTTTAATTATTTTAAGAGAAGCTATTTATTTTTTTTAACTAAGTGCCTTCTAACGTTTTATTAGAAGGCACTTTTTTTTAATGCAAAACCAATTATAAAAATAATACAAAAAAGATCACAGTTTGCTGTTAAATATGGCCAAGATATTTTTCTTTAAATACCTTGATCATCTTTTAACAGTAAACCCATCAACATCACTTCCCACGTAAAAGTTTTTCCCCGTTACAAATACGATGTACACTCCCTCACGTGTAGAACGTAACTGTCGTAGCGCCGCTAATTATCGACACTGGACAACCTGAAGCAGGGCGTACCGTCCCCGGCCTCTCCCTACACATTATACGAAATCGACCGATTGACTTGCTGTCTAGTAAAAAAATTAAAGAACGGTACATCGTGAAAATTGTTAATCTGAAACACGTCATTATTTACAATAAAATAACGTTATTTGATCAGGGTTTTATACCACAGTTTTTATCTCCAAATATTAACAATAAAGAGTATAATTATCTGTAATTAGTTTACTACATATTCCAATAGAACGTATTGAGTCTCTCATTATTATGCGGGTATTTTATTACTTTTTTCTCAATTGTATAATTTTTTTTTTAAATATATTATTTCTTTATTATGTTGTTTCAATATAATTTTGTCAAAGTACAAAAGAATAAAATTGTGTCCATAGAAAACAATTTCTTTTAAAATATGACCATACATCTAATTCCTCTAATAAAATATAAATACTTTCTCGATTATTACATAGAAACCGAAATATAGTGAAATTTTAGTTAAATAATTAAATCACAGAAGAAAATTGCTGAAACATTTCCCACTGAATTATTCTTCTATCTCTCATAATAACAAATGTAGTAGTCACAGAAGATAAAAGTTTACCAAAGGCTTGGTAAATGATATGTCCAGGGTATCTTTAAATAGACTATTAGGTACGGTGGTTAGGTACCTAACATTATGGTACGATTTCTGGTGGAATACCCCTAGACGTAAAAACGGTCCTTAAAGTATTTATATACCATTTGATTGTCGACCGATAAATCACTGAAAACTTTGACTCCCACGTTGTACCTTTTTCTGTAGATATTTTTGGCTGAATTGCTGAAATGACCAATCAAAAGTATAGACCTTAGCCCCATTGCGTATTTATGTAACCATATGCTAACTAGGCACTTCGTCATTCATCACAAATTTGGTTCATCTAGGATTAATTTCATCGAAGGCCTGGCATAATATTGATCCATTAATTCCCAATTTATGTATATCAGATCTATAGCCAAGGAGAAGCGTATGTCAGCTTAACAGGATTATTTTGAATAAGCGTCTATTTTTAATTTACAACAATATTTGAAGCTTAGGTTATACATATATATTATGATGAAAATGATATACGATTATTATTCTTTAAAACAAGAACAAAATATAATTGAGATAAATATCTTGAGTGACATAATAAAACAACTTCTTTGATCATCGTTGTAAATCATTTGCTAGTTTACAAACTTGTTCAAAACTGTAAAAATAACGAATTCGTTAAAAATTCAAAGAATAAATTTTGAGAAAAACTCTAGAATCCGTCAAATTTTGTTTCAAGTTGCGCATTTTTTTAAACATAATTAATACATACAAGGTGATTTGTGCAGGAATTATGACGTCATTGATATTTTTGTTGTGGGATATGAAAGAGTACATTTTTTGCATAATGTACGCTAGTAATTACACTAGTGTTGTATGAAAAACCACTTGGCAATTTCAAAATACTAAATTTAGTGGAAATAATTATTTAAAAAATCAACTAAACTAAATGTTCGAATTGTGCACCGCTGGCTGCCTGGAAGTAGCCTTTGCGACTAATTATGTTGTTTATTGCTGCCAAATAGAAACTTGAAATCGTAACGAGAATTTTCTATAAACGGTGGAGTATCACACTCAAGATCCCCAGAAAGTGAATGTGTGGTGCAAGATAGTCGAGGGAAGAATTCATAGTCCCTTGTTCTTTGACGTGAACCTAACCGGCGCAAGATATTTCGATTTTCTTCGAGACAACCGTATTTCTGCACTAATGAGTTTATATCCTATTGTAGAGAAACCTGATTTGAGGACCGAAAAATGACTTTTCCTTCAACAAGATGGTGCACTTCCCCATTGTGTAGAATATACCCGCGCTTAATTAGATCAGCTGATCACGAATCGTTGGTTGGGGAGAAAGGGACCGATTGTATGACACTCAAATCGCCAAATTTGATACCCCTATATTTCTTTTGTAAGTATAATTAAAAAGCAAAGTGTACGTTAAAATCAAGAATTCGTCACGAAATATTACGTGTACCTTCTGAAGTTATTGACGATGTTCAAAAATAATTTATTAATCATCTCAGCTACTGTCGGGCAGCCAGCGGTGTATAATTTGATTGCTTTATATTTATAAGGTTTAGTAAAGCATTGTTACTCTTTGAGAATGGCATAAAAGCCGAAGCAACTGTTCGTTATCTTATCTACTCTAACTATTCGTTATATTTCGAAATATAGTTCGAAATTTTTATGACATCTACCAAGTGTTCTCTTTCACTTACTCGTCAAAAATGCTTCACCAAGCGCCCAGAGACCTCTTTATTACTACAATTTAACTGCTTACACTCATTTGGTAGCACCACACATATCAATTTTTTATTATTAAGGCATAATTGTTTTTTTAGAACAGTTATGTTCTAAATAGTTGTTTTAAAAAGCTTTGCTTCATTTTTCTAAGTTCCATAACTCTATATTCCCATCACTTGGTGATTGATTATACCCATTTTGGTTTATGCTTACTTGATGAAGTCAATTGTTAATATTTGTTTTAACTCAGTAATCCACCTAGTAGCCTGCCGCCGATTGTATAGTGGGCTATAATATTACACTTAGAAAACATGAAATGCTTTTAAATATAGTATTTAATACTTCTTATTATAGCGGGAACAGTATTCTCTACAAGTGTTTATTATTAATGAGAATTATTGTTATTATTATAAGTTGAATATTGGTTAAACTTAAATTCAGCGTCACCCATTCAATAATATTAGCTTTCATTATTTAACGCCAAGGTCGACGATTTTAATCCCAGGTGTAAGGAACTCTCGCTTTAAAATTAACTATCGCCTCTATTTGTTCAGGCGCCGCCGCCCGCCGTCTCGCTGAGAAAATAATTCGCTATACAAGTCCTAAGAGCTACTCCCGCCTTAACGGCGGTTTGTGTAAATCGTCTGAGTAGATACAAAAGTAGTTCAATTCCGCGCCTATAAATACCCGCGTACTTGATATCGATTTGACTGAACGAGTTCCCGGAATCGTTAAGTATTTACATTTCAGCGGATAAATAATACTATCGAGTTCGCAACAGATAAAGGTATTGTGCGTTTCCATTCGGAGCCGGGCGTTGGATATTGGAGAACGAAGCGCTCAATTGCCCGAACGCTGATGATGATGGAGGATTATGGAACGTGACGAAAATACAAATTATCTTCACGAGGCTAATAATTAGGAGGAAACATTAAAGGAATATCTCTGATGGGCCTCGGCTTTTACAAAGGTGTAGCGCTTAAAGGGCCACCCGTGCGTGAAGATTCATCGTTAAAGATCATAGAGCTATTATACAGTATATAGTCCTAAATCCTTTTGTTATGAAATCGAAAACGTTAGAACTGGTCTCGCGTTAGCTACAGGATCGTTTCTAACTAACCCTATCTCAACAATTAATATTTAATCAGGTATTTTCCTGATACAATTAAGAAGAAACCGACTGAGTTAGTGGCTAGGTTTCGAGGATGTTATCAAAAAGGTTTATACAAATTAGAATGGGATATTTCGGTATAAGAAACGGTCACAAAAGGATGCCATTTCAGGCTGTCTAAAGAACAGTATACTGTCAACACCGCTATGGAACCTAGTTCTTGTAGGCCTTTTGCGCTATCTCATCTTCGAAGGTTGATCAAATTCAACATGTAGTGTTTGGGGTAATATACTACTTTCCAGTCCACCAAATCCATAAATAAGCGAGTTGAAGGCCAAAATGCTTTTTTTTTTTTTGAAAAATAGACTGTTACAAAATTTCTCAGAATCTGACATTAGAAAATCGCATTTTTGACTTCAAAATTGGATTCGGATTGTCGAATTTGGAATAAAGTTCTATTTTCCAGCCATCTATGTTCATAAATATGCGAGATATTGGCCAAAATGTTTTTAGATCCATCATCGATCCACTACCGATCCGTCGCCGATCCGTTTCCAGTTCGTCATCGATCCAGCATCGTCCGTTTTCACTATCGCAGACACAGGCAATTTAACAATAATGATTAGTAGTAAGTTCCAAAGGAGACATTGTGATGGAATTTAAGTAGCCCTAGAAGGGCTACATATCTCCTACGAAGTCCTCAGCTCAATATCTCCTACGAACAGTGCTGCAGATCTATTTGGAAGTCTTGATGAATGAAACTCAAAGTAACTATATATATACAGCTATTACAAAGCCAATGGTAGCCTATGAAATCATTGCCTGGTGGTCGAAAAGCTAAAAAGCAACTACAAAATGGAAGCTTGATCAAGTACTTCTTGCTTAAATTTAACTAGGGTTATTCGAATGACATCAACATGAACAATTTCTAGAAACGTGGGATGAAACATTGCCTGGTGATTGAAAAGCTAAAAAGCAACTACAAAATGGAAGCTTGATCAAATGCTTCTTGTTTGAACGTAACTGGGGTTATTCGAACGACATCAACACGAGCAATTGCTAGAAACGTGGGATGAAACAGAAAGCTGCCATTTCGTTGACGAACCTTTAAGATACTCATTGCAGGATGGTTGACAGCCTAGATGGGATGGCTGTTTCAGGAGGATACATAAAGGTCTCAGCAAACAGATCCAGGACAAATGCCGAATAAAGTCCGTGGGCTATTCATCTAAATGGACATGATCTATGACAGCAACTTATATTATGTCCTGGATATGTGTACGGCTCTGATGAGAACTAATAAGATCCAAACAGCTGTCTGCCGTTCGGTTTCTATCCGGGACAGATGTTGAATCCTACCCGTAGCTGTTTTTTTTTCTGAAACCTTGTCTGATCATGCAGAAACACGAGAAAGGAATCGAGGATCGCTGTTAGGTATAATTCAATGCCTGGTGGGACTTTAGCCCGATCAGTAGTTGTTTCCTATATTGATTACGTAATATCCTTACTGTTCAGGAACTACTTGATAACTGCTTTGCGGTTTGGTGGCTCTTTCTTCGATTCCTGACTTATAAGTTGCTGTCGTATATCGTATCAATTTAGATGAATAACCCATGGATTTGACTCGGCACCGATGAGCACTAATAAGGTTGAAGCAGCTGTCTGTCGTTCGTTTTCCATCCGGGATAGATGTCGAATCCTACTCGTGGCAGGTTTTCTTTCATTAAACCTTCACTAATCGTGCAAAAAACGTGAGAAAGGGATCGAAGATCGCTGTTAGGTATAATTCAATGCCTGGTGGGGCTTTAGCCCAGAGTAGTAGTTGCTTCTCATAGCGATTATATAATAGCCTTGCTATTGGGGAACTTCTTGATAACCTCTTTGCGGTTTGGTGCTTATTTTCTCGATTCCCGACTTATAAGTTGCTGTCATAGATCGTATCGATTTAAATGAATACCCCACATATTTGATTCGGCATTTGTCCTAGATCGGCATACCGTGTAAGGCACTGATGAGAACTAATAAGTTTGAAATAGCTGTCTGTCGTTCGGTTTCCATCCGGGATAGATGTCGAATCCTACTCGTGGCAGGTTTTCTTTTCTGAAACCTTGTCTGATCGTGCAAAAACGTGAGAAAGGGATCGAAGGTCGTTGTTAGGTATAATTCAATGCCTGGTGGGGCTTTAGCCCAGAGTAGTAGTTGTTTCCCATAGCGATTATATAATAGCCTTGCTATTGGGGAACTTCTTGATAACCTCTTTGCGGTTTGGTGCTTATTTTCTCAATTTCCAAGTTATAAGTTGCTGTCATTGATCGTATCGATTTAGATGAATACCCCACATATTTGATTCGGCATTTGTACTGGATCGGCATACCGTGTAAGGAACTGATGAGAACTAATAAGTTCGAAATAGCTGTTTGTCGTTCGGTTTCCATCCGGGACAGATGTTGAATCCTACCAGTGGCGGGTTTTATTTTCTGAAATAAAGGTCTCTTGGGTTTAAACTCTGCAGTTCTTCAGTCTACTGTCCTTCCACCATTTCCAGATTCCAGAAGAAAAAATCAGATAACTTCCTCAAGACAGTTATGTAGATAACTGCTAGTTAAAAATGGTGACTATCTACAGAGGGGCAAAGAAAGTAATGTCTTCAAATCACCGTTGATTACGGTTTTCTGGAAGGGCATCTTATGAGGAAGAATTCATTGACAATAGAAAGGAATTCAAGCTAGCAATTATGTTTGATTAAAAATATTTCTATTACTATTAATATTACACAGACGAGTACAATATCTATTAATTTTGACTCTGGTAGCAAGACAATCATCTGCCTCAATAATATATAGAAAACGGCAGATTGCTGGCGCATTTCTGAATGACTGATGAATTCGTTGTATATTAAAATATATTCTTATTATAACACCTTCTATTGCCAATTTATTTACCCAATATTAATTTTATACAAGTAACTAATTATTTAAAATTAGCCTGGCTCTTAACTACGTAACCACAGACAAACTGTAATTCCAAAAAATATACCTCCAGAAGCTCCAACGTATTACTAAATAAAAATGTAGATGTTAAGAAAACAACAAAAATTAGATCTTGATCCTCTCGGTCTAGTCCAGCCAAATCAGTGTTTTACAAGTAAGTGTAGTAACTTTTATTAAGCATTCATTGTAAAATTCATTATCAAATATTAAGTGTGTATTGAAAGGAATAGTCAATAAAGGTTTTCTTTATGTACGTAGTATTCTCATGGTGTATAGAGGTCGCACTGAAAGATGGAGAGCCTCTGTTTCTCAGTATGCGCTCATTTTTAAATTTTCGGTTTTGTGCGCTTTCCTTGCAAGTATTTACATCATCTGTCGTTTGTTATGTGGAAATATACAAGAAGTGGCAGGCTGCTAGGTACATCCTTCAGAATTCATGACGAATGTTTATGTTAAACGTGCAAAAATTGGTCGAGTTTTTTGTACACAGAATTACTTGATTTTCACTTGGAATACAGATTTCCTACAAGCTTCTTAGTTTGGTACGAGGTAATAATGTTAATTACATTTAGCTGGCCTAGATTGCCACCTTCTAGTGACCCGAACGTGGATTTGATTCCCACATCAAAAAGCTGGTGTGTCTATAGGACTATGAGAGGCTTAGATGAAAGAACAGGTTTAGCTAAACATTGCCCCCGTAAAAATAAAGGACGCATAGAAATGCCGTTTTCTAAATAAAAACAAAGCTGGCATAAAATCTGGCTTACTTTAACTTAAACAATCATAAAAATAATATCCAATCCGTTATCAAATGAACAGCCCTTCATTTTGACGTTCTACGAGTTAACTATTTGCGTATTACCAAAAGCTCCGCTAGGATTGCCGTTACGCTCGTACATACAAAATGTTTCGCGTCGCATTTCGGGCATTGGGTGAAATATAGAGTCACATTATCCTAAGCTAAAATCATCAATTTTTGATAAATATTTCAACGTGACGCTTTTCCCTTTTTCTGTTACTTTATCAAATCAAGTAAAAATAGCTTTCCTGGGGTAAAGTAAAATAAAATATTTACTGACCAGTAAATTAGGGGTCAAAAAGACATTTACAATAAATTGGTAGGTTGCAAAAATTTATAAGCATACAAAAATTTAATGTATCATACAAAATTCGTTAAAATCATTCTATAATTTATATTTATAATTAAGCTACATTTTAATGCTATTGTCAGTTATCATTTGAATGAAGGGATAGTAAAATTAGATATACAAAAAACGAATTTCGACTAAAACATGTGTGCGAACATCGTAATTAGTAACTACGTTAAAAATATTTAATTAGGACATAATCGAAAACATTAATTTACAAAAAACATCACCAATCGTTTAAATACGAATATTACATTGAGGTTAAAATATTATTGTGAATTCACATTATAATTATTATATTGTTATAATCCTCAACAAAAGACTTCCGTCCGAATCTAGTTTTAGTTGCAACAAAAATATATTTGATTGGAGCAGAAAGCTGCAACTCAGTCAATGATAAACAATTATGGTAACAATAATTATTGCTAAATAATAAATAATAAAATGGCTTTATTCTTACAAAGGTATACATATATACAGTCTTCTGTATAAATCAAAAAATAGAAGAAAGAAGGACGGCTTCTATGTAGATAAATATGCAAATAATAAACTACAGCAACTAACAGTAATAAGAAATATGCTATGAAGATATAAATAAGACCATCCTTCAGCGAAATTCTCACAAATAATTATGAAAATATATAATATATAATAATTATAAGAAAAATAATGAATTATTAATTGATTAAAAAACCCCAAGTCTAAGAACATTTATGATAAATGCACTGAGTGTGGAGACATTTTCATATGACAAATTTTCAAAGTATCCAACTAGCTATTAAAAATTATCCAGAATAGATTACACACCAGCATTTAATTTAATAAAATTTGTTTATTGAAAACTATTATACAAAAAAAAACAAATTTTTTATCTATAACATTCTTGTGACAGTTGCTGATATTTATTAAAAAGTGCAATTTTATTTATTTTATGTACATGTACCTCATATTGCTCTAATAGATTTACAGCATCAATTTCAGTGAAAAATAATTTACTGTCAGTTATATTTCTTGTTAGAAGAACCAGAAGGATATAATTTAAGACAGCGTAATGTCTCGGATATATATGATTATCCATGTTCAGGATATTTATTTAAAAAAAATATATAAACGTGTATATTATACTAACGATATGTATTCCAAATACACTGAAAAATTAATCATATTCTGACGAAGAAGAAGTAGCCTTTTAAAATAAAACGAATTAACACCAATTAATAACGATTAACAACAATTTTAACATGGCATTTCATGACGTTGCTTTAGACTTAGAGAGGAGTGAAATTACAGTGTTAATTACTTGTTTGGTTTTTGAAGTGGTAAATATACTCATCGTCCTTAACAAGAAGGAATAGAAAATTTCAACTTCTAGGTAAATATATGTATTTGTTATGTATCCAATAAAGTAATTTACAGTAAAGTGATAATTGTATTTTGTTTTTAATCCGCTTTTTGTAAATCTCATAATTTTTTATTTTTAATATTAATTTTGTTTAAGTATTAAGGTTATCTAGCTGAAAATATTTTTCTAAAACCACCATCGTTCGTTCAACGTCTATTCTAGAATCAGCTAGTATTACTAACAATAAATCATCGGCATGCATCAAAACATATATTTCAATATTGCAATCAACAGAAAAACCATTTAAATTATTATGATATTTTAACGGTTCTAATGAAGTTCCTTGCTATTATAATTTTAAGTAATCTTTGAATTATCGTTCTCTCCGCAAGGCACAATATTTAGATGATTAAAAATCGATATCCAAGATAATGGCATTTTACAATACACTTAGCGTTTGTTTGGAAAATATTCGTGAGCACCTCAAAGATTTGTATTTGCTTTAAAAATTATATTGCTTTGCTAAACTGTAACTCACAAAAAAGTTGCTGGTAGACTAACTGTTTCAATAAATAAAGCGTTAATGAAGGTATACCAAGTGTGTTGTATTATTATCCCATACTAAAAAAATAAAATTAAAATTAGATCTCTTGTAAAAGTATCACTAATACATGATATTCGACACAGCTCGACAAAGACAAGAGTTAAAAATAGCAATAATGAATAAACAAAATATTTGCATATATTTATCCGTCAGACCTCCCAGAAAAAAAAGTCGCCAAACAATGGAAGGGACCGACAGGTTTACGACCAAATTAGCAGATGATAAAAACCCGTTTAATTGGTGTAAACATTCTAAGATCTAATCTCTAAATCGGTACATGTGTGATCTGGCTGCACGTTAACGATAACTACCTGCAGAGGACCTCACTCTAAAATATTATCCCTACGATTTTAGGAATCGGTCAACAATTAACCGACATGAGTAATGGTGCTAAATACAAAAATGGAAATTAGATACCTATAATAAAATACATTTCTTTAATTTGAAATTGTTTCTTCATTAAAATGTATTATACATAGTTATAAAATTAGAAACATTAAGAAAAGCTTATCCTCTGAATATAAATAGTACCCAATTAACAGTTTTTGAACATAAGAGCGCTCTTCGATTTATTTTTGTCTGTATAACTAATATATCACTAGAGGTGTAAGTTTATATAACCTACCGGGCATAGATAAAATAATAGGACTTATTGTACAGGTTTTTTGCATTTTTCTCGCTCTGTATTTTGTGATTTATGTAATTATATAACAAATTTTGGGAAAGTCCAAAGGTAAAATTGAAAATAAAGCAAGGTTTGGGATTTATCCAATAAGTTGCCAAGATTGTAGTCAATGTAGTCAAAAGTATATTGAGCAGACAAAATGAGCAACTGCAACTAGGTCTAGGGAACATATGGTTCATTTACAATATGGAAGATTAGAAAAGCCGTTGCCCAATATGCTTTCGAAAACAATCGAATCGATGAGTTCGACCGTACAAGTACAAAATTTGACATTTTAAAGTAAGATAGCCATTTTGTATTAAATATGATCCCTCATCGATTGAGCATAAAAACAGTACTATTTACTCAAACCTTAACTGAGTGTGTCAGGTTCCTACATAGTAATGAGAGGAAGAATCGTACATGTCCCTGACTTGTACTATTTTTCATCTCAATGCACAAACAATATCAACAGTTGTTTGTTTACAAGTACATCATTCGTTTCGTGTGTGAATTTATTATTTTCGTCCTTTTTGGACTATTTAAAATAAAGAAATATGTCATCCAGTCATAGTGGAGAAGCAGATAGTAACGAGGGTGGTAGCAGGAAAAGAAAAAAGAATATGGATGGTTGGAAAAACAACAAAATAAAAAAAGCACGTTTGCAAGATCAGGCATATGTTTGTAGCAAGGGAAAACATGTTGAAGCAAAAACTGTAGGACCTCCATGCAGGTAAGTTATTTTTTTTGCCTAAATGATAGAGTAATTTTAATATTTTTTAGCTGTAAACGAAAATGCATCCAGCACATTACTGAGGAAGGAAAGAAAGGGATAATATCTAACTTATACGACGGTATGGCGAAAAACGAACAAGACACATATTTGCAGGGACTTATGGAATTAAAACCCATTCAGAGACATCGAGTAAGGGGTACTGCACGTAAAGAAGAAAGAAAATCGAATTTTTCATACTTTGCCTTAAAACAATCAAATCGAATTTCCATTTGCAAGCAGGCTTTTATAAGTCTTCATGCCATATCACATTGGCAAATTCAGCGATTAAACACCCTACTTCTAGCAGCAAAGTCACCAAAGGATCTAAGAGGACGGCATAACAATAGACCCCGTGCAATATGCGGTGAATGGATTGTGAAAATTAAAGAGCATATTGAGTCGTTTCCAGTTAAAGTTTCCCATTATTCCTCTAAAGATATTCAATATTTAGATGCAGCTTTAAGCGTAAAAAAATGCATGATCTTTTTCTAGTGAAATATCCAGTTACAAAATTTAGTGAAATACGAATTCTACTTAAAATATTATAATGAAAACTACAATCTTAGATTTGGAAGACCACAGGTTGATGTCTGCTCGGAGTATGAGACACTTGGGGCTAAGCTTAAAGACGTTAACCTCAACGATACTGCAAAGAGAGTAGCTGCAGCAGAACTCTTGATCCATAAAAGGCGGACAAAAAGTTTTATAATAAAATAAAAGAAGTGCAATCTCTGTGTAATGAACGACCAGAAGTAATGGGCCTATCTTTTGATTTTATACAAACTATGCCTCTTCCACATATTCCCGTCCAGGAAATTTTTTATTTTAGACAACTTTGGGTATACGCATTTCAAATACATAACCTTAAAGAAAATACTGGTCATTTTTATATCTACCACGAAGACCAAGCTCTAAAAGGTCCTAACGAGGTATGTACATTCCTTTATGAAATGTGCTGTAAAGATTCATGTAACACTATATCGAAAGAACATTTTACTGTGATATAATACTTAAGGAACAACACAAAGATTAAGGGATGTTAAAGAATTCTAAATTTTTAGGTAATTTTCAAAGGACTGAAACTTGGGAAGAAATAGTCGGAAAGCAATTGTAAAAAAAAATTAAAACTCCAAATTTCTAGTTTTCGTATTGAATTAAATTTTTTATCATCAGCAGTTTTTGAGTAATCACAATAAAACCATCGGAAAAAGAAATTCACAACTTTTACTTGTCTTTTAAAAGCTCTTCGAACTTTAATAAACTTTTGTAGTGATTTCATTAGAAAACTTTTTTAGACAATTTCATTTTCTTTAAGTTGAGCTGCTAAAAGTCCTATACGATGATTTTTCGCTAAGTTATCGCCATTGAAAGCAAAAAAAAGTCAGTTTTGACTTTGGTAATTAATTAGTCGGGAAATACTTTTTTTATTTTTTTTTCTTAAAATAATGAACATAAAAAATATGGATTATTGCTAAAAAAATATATTGAACCTCAAAAAATAAATGAAATATGAACAATTCATCTTTAAATTGATTTTTAGCAAAAATGACAAATTCTATATATTATTTGCAAAGTTATATTAAGTTAAGTGAATATCCCTAAATACGTAATATTTTACCTCTTTTTCAATCAACACTCTCGCACCGAAATATTTATTTTATGACAAACCAGTAACTACAACTTCTAAAGAATACTTTTCAGTTTAAACACCTTACTTGAATTTTCTATAAAATCATTATTTCCTGAGTAATTAATTATCAAAATAAAAACTGACTTTTCTGTTAGAACGACGACAACTCAGCGAAAAATCATGGTAATAGACTTTTAGATCGTTTAAATTAAAGAAAATAAAAATTATGTAAAAAGAATTTATGATAGAATTACTGAAAAAATCTACGATACTATTGAGAGGCAAACAAAAATTTGGAATTTCTTTTTCTGATGGTTTTCTTATGATTACTCAGAAACTGCTAAGGATAAATAATTTTCACCTCAATATCTGAAAACTAGAAATCTGTAGCTTCAATTTTGTTTTTCTAAATTACTCTACGACTATTTCTTTCTCCAAGTTATAGCCCTTTGAAAGTCACCTAAAAATTTAAGAGTTTTTTCACCTCTTATTTATTATGTCTAGTTTATAATGTAGCTGAGTTTATGAATAACATTATAAAATCAACTGTTATTTTTCTCTATAAAATTGGATACAGATATGATTTCAGACATTATAATGTTCTTGTTATTATTCGCCTTTTCTATGAATATTTTTTTGACAGCTGTAATTCAGCTGAATAAATAATTTTGTGAATATAAAGTTCTCTCTCTATCAGTTTTGATATCATTATTGAAACTAAATCAATATTTTCGAATCTTCACTGTGTAAATAAATGTTACGTTACAGAGAAAAAATTAGAGCGCAATCATATCAGACCGAAGAGATTTCCACGGACGACAATGATCCCTCGATTTCCTAACTTCTGGCACGCAGGCCCCGTCACGTCCAAAGTAGAAAGTCTTGGACAGCTAATCTGTCGCCTCGCGATTGTTTATTCGACTTCTAGAGGTCTGGGGTGAATTCGGCTTTAACGGCCATTCAGTCAAATCCCCAAGTGGCTACGCACCCCTCTTGGAGAACTTCTTGCTTCTGGAATTGAAACGTTTCACGGAAATGTTTTTCTTTAAGAGATGATAGAGCTGGTGTTATATAGAAATGATGTGTTCATTAAATACAGTATACCGTATTTTATAGAAGGAATTTGGACATTTAACATATCACAATATTTTAAGTTATGTATTGATTACGCATCTGGTATACGCAGAACTCTGCAATATACCGAGAAGAGCTAATCTGGGGAGTAAGAATTAAAAACACAATGTAAAAAAGTTCCTAGCACTAGACAAAATTATACGATCAGGCCAAATCTTCGAATTTGTACGTCCGCTCTCTTGGTGAGGATCAACCAGGGGTAGCAAGGGTTCGTTGGTATTATATTCTGCATGTGTGATATAAATATAACCCCTGAAGGTGGAACGTTCTCGCGAGGGGATGTTTCTAGTTTGGGCTTCATAAAATAAAGTATGAGAGTGGTGGTAATGGGGTGTTTCACCGCAAAAAAGAAGTTTAATATTCTGTTTATATGGTTAAACGAAGAACTCTAGAGAATAAGTAATAAAAAAGGAAGATGAATGGATCCACAGGACAACATGTATCTACTTCTTTTTCCGTCAAATACGCCAGTGGCGTACTGTAATAATTATCAGTTACTTCGAAACAATTCACGACAAATAATAATATTGCAATATAAATACAAATATATTACAATAAAATGTTACTTCAGCAGCTAGTCTACAATATATTTCAAGCAACATGCAACAACCATATTTCAACACCCCACTCCAACCTGCAATGGAAATTCCACCACATCAAGGGTATCACATAACCAACATATAAGAATGTCTTTAACAAGTGAAGAGGAACATTATGAAATGGAACACTCTACTAACATACCCTAACAGCAAGTGAAATGTACCAAACGCAAGAAGGTCTCGAGGATAAGTAATAGTGAAATGGAAATAAGTAATGAGCTATCAACAGAAAATAAATACAGCTCGTTAACCGGTGCAGATAATTCAGCAGAGAATACTGCCAGAACTGACAATAGACCACCTCCCATTTTTGTATACGGAGTAGTTAATTATCCAAATATGATACCACAAATAATATATTATTTAGAGGGTGAACAATACAATATAAAAAGTTTGGCCAATACCACTGTTAAGATAAATTGCATCTAGCATCTCTAGCCCTCCTACGTCCCTTTATTGGATCCGAATTTATCACCAGTTTACCTAACAAATATACATTATTAAATATAAAAATATTTCTTGTTAACGATGGTTATAATTTTAAAGATAAAAAATGGGGGACATATAGGGACTAAATCTGAAAAGGACTTGATGATTCGACTTGATAAAAAGGTTCGATCAGCATTACAATCCATACCTGATGACTGATGACTGATATACTACACATATCTAACAGTTTGTCTATTAAAAAAGTCATTTGGAAAAATATTTGGCTTAATATAATACTGTATGTCACAGACTAAGAAGTGGACAGGAACTATTAGAGCGATTTATTTACAATTTATTAAAAGCAGTGTATTTAGCTCACCCTTGCAGATATTTATGTGAATATTATGCACCATCTATTATTACAAGGTCGTCTCTTAGGAGCTTCCGTGTGTATTTTACGTTCAAGCTTCCGCAGGAGTCAAACAAATAACTCCCATGAGTTAATGTCTTACTTTGCTACAATGAAACGAAAATTTACGACATATCTAAAACTAACAAATTCGCTATTATCAGAAATATAAAGATGTCAATGCGTATGATACATTTCTAGAATATTTGAAAGAAATAGGAATTCCTTGCTAATTCATTTGGATAATTTATTATAATTTCATTTTAATAAATATTATTTTTAATATTGCAAACCAGGCCGATATTGTAATATATGTACATCAAATTAAGCCTATTTACTTCATCTATGTCAGTTTTCATTTATTTTTAAGTTTATTTTTTCAATGTTAGGTAATATAGGTCGGCTGAAAAATTATCTCGTTAACACTTAGAATAATTGTTCTTTTTTTGTACTCGATAAAGTTTTGAAGCAAGGATATAGGGTAATTTTCACTTACTCAAAACCTGCAAGTTGGACGATTAATATACCTACTTATTAGAGTAGATAATGTTGTCTAGATCAGTTTCTCTTTTTCTCAAGTCTGATGTTCCTCAGAGCAGCAAAGCTTCTTTTTTTTCAACAACAGGCAGAGGTTAAGAGCTACGATCGTGTGTGAATGGAGAAATATAATATATAATACATATTCTGCTTTCTTTTATGAGCTGCAGCTTGGCAGACAGAAGCAATAGTTTGCCACTGAATGTTTTCATTTATGGTAGTGTAGTCGGTGGTAAATTAATTTACTATGTTAACATATAAATAAAAAATGCTTGTCCTTCTACATAATACACTCATACACTCGATTCACGTAAGGGTTTTTTTATCACTCTAGTGTTAGGATAAGCTAATTAAATATCAGCTTGTAATTGGGTCATTAAATTCCAAAACTAAGGTCAATTGCTAAAACATTGTATGCAAAATTGCTCCTTCCCTAAGCAAATAATTTTAGAGTAGAAAATATTTTTTGGTCTCGATACTTATCTAATGGGTAAATAAAATTTCAATATTATCCATCCAAACTAAGGCAAACTATGAAGCAATATTGTGAGTTTAACCTACGTAATCGGAAATTGGAAAACTTCCTTGCAAAGTTGTCATTTAGTTTGCGGTCCTAAAATTTATGGCAACGACAGTGAAGTTTATTATTGCTGTACTAGATTTTAACAACACCCACACAATATATAATATAGCACAGTTATTAAGGTGCCTTAAAAATAATGTAGGCAGTATATGAAATCACGTCTATTGATTTGTTTGCACAATGTAATAGTCTATGGAGCTTTGTTTATATAGAAAATAGCGTTGTTGAAACCGTATGGTTTAGTAAAGGTCATTATCAGAGTATTACTGTCTATATACTGATTTTATCTAATAATGTCGATTGACATTAAATATATACCAAGTAGCTTAGTAATAACACTGGGGAACAAAAGAAATTATGTTGCGACAAATTTAAGGTAGGTATTCAAGGACCATATTTTCACATTATATCATCAATTTAAGTAAATTGACTGAAATTTACCAGATGATTGGCGGCGCTTATGTGGATAGTTGAAACACTAACTAGATAAGTCAGATGATTATTTCAAATACATTTGCCAAGCATTTCCAGCACTGGGTATGTAAAAATTAAAAGCAGGTCTTTTTGACAGTCAGCAAATTCAGGAAGTACTAAAAGGTTCAAATGTTAACAGATATATGACCCATGTAGAATCTGACGCACGGTTTGGGTGCTAAAATGTTTGGAAAAGCTAGGAGCTAATATGAGAACTAAAATTTTTTTGCATAGACACTTTGACAAATTTTCTTCTAAATTAGGAGATTATAGTGAGGAAGAAGGTGAACGGTTTCATCAGTATATTCGAATAATGGAAGAAAGGTGTGCAAGGAAGATAGGATCGTCACATTACGGTCGATTAATATTGCAATCCGCGTAGGAACTGCTCACAGAAAAATATAAAGGAAAATCGTACGAAAAAACATTTTTGTAATTACTAATATTTTCTGCATCAGTTATTCTATATGTTCGTTCCGGATTTCATAAATAAATAAATTCAAAACAAGAGAAATTCTTTATTTTATTTTGTTTTTCTAACTTTGCATTAATATTTCTCATGTATGTTTATTTCATAAACTAGAGCTAATCAGTAAAGAGTAATAGCATTTTCAGCATCAGGGGCAGTAATATACTCAGAATTGACTCTTAAATTCCTGGCAAAAAATTGACTGTTGCCCAGTGTAATTATTGAATAATTATTTCGTGTTCAATGTGGTACGTTATGTATGACTAGCTAAACTGAAAATAACGTCTAGATAAAAAAACACGAAAAAATAGATATCAAAACCAGATTGAAACCAGGATCTGTTGAAGTTTAGGTTTCACCCCTTTACCCCCAGATACTCCCAATTGAGAATTATAAATGGCGCTTCTATCATGTAATACATCCTTTTAAAAACTTTGAAATTTTGATTCATCACTAATTAATTTAAATAAAACAAAATAAATTAATGGAATAAATTTACTTTTCACAGAATAATTTAAAACCTTACTTGATAAAGTACTTTTTTCCGTCACGTTGGCTTGGAAAATTGGATCCTTCCAATATTGTATAGTCTCATTGTAACTATATGTGAAACATTGATTTATTACTACGGGTTCGAGGTAACAGAACAATTAAAGGAATAAAAACATGCCAGGTGGACTAAAGAAGTTAATTTGAGAACGATAGAAAAAGTTGTTCACCGATTCTCTTTTGTAATAAATGTAAAAATTATTGTGGTAAGTAGAACTAACACTATTCTCTATTGCCAAGTATAATTAAAATACATCAAAATTATAAAAAATAAAAGACTGTCGTATCTGACTAATTAAAGGTCTAAGAAGGTTTCTGAAACTACTATGGTTCAAAGAAGGTTTCTAAAACTACTATGGCTCAAATGAGATACTGTGTATCCACCTATTGGTTTTCCTCAAAATGGTCTTTTCGCAAGATTTGCGATGACAGCACTTGACGCTAGGCGAGAATATCGTTCTCAAATATTTCTATATAAGCTTATACACAATATGATTGACAGTCAAAAACTATTGAGCACGCTAAAGTTTTATGTACCTCAATTGCATGCTCGAACATCCCACATTACCTCTCTATTCCGCGTATTAATGTTCTAAAATTGTCACCCCTGTTTTTAATGTGTACTAGATACAACAACAACTGTGATCAATTCGATATATTTAACTGCACTCTTCTGTTTATTAAACATTGTTATGCTAGACCAGCATCTTTGTTTTTCTTATTTTTCATATATTGTTTCTTATACCTACTTTCCTGCTCTGTAAATGGGTTTTCCTCTAGATTAGTTGTAACAAATAAATAAATAAATTAAAAAACTCTGACAAGGACATGTTGTGCTATATTATTTATAAAATGGTGTGAAAATAATAAATAATGACACAAAAATCGATCAATGGAGTCACTCCTTCCCCTCCTATTTATTAAATGAAATATTTTCAGACCTACGACTCATCAATATGCATATCTTCTATAATCTTTAAACACAAATATGATGCTATTAAAATAAAAGAGATAAATCCCGCAGATTAGTCTACGAGCGAATCTGTTATAAGATATAGATTTTTTCTAAAGACTTGCTCTTTGCGCATGGCATTAGATGCATACATTTGAACAAATTATATGTTGTCTTGAAAGAACTTTAAACAATTCTATATTTTCTAGGTGTAGAAAAAGTAAAGCTTCTATTCCGCCAAGATGCAACAGGGTCGAACTCTATCGAACAGGTTACTATTGTTACACAGCGATAGTTCATAGGAAATATAACATAATACAGTAGAACAATAGTGAATATTAATGAATACTAGAGCAAACAGAAAAACGGGAAAAGAAATGTATTAAATAAAAAAACTTACCAATACATATCTCAGTCAGTCACGATTTCTCACTTGCATGAAGATCGGTGGCGATAATGAAAGTTTATTATTACGTACTTTTCTGTTTTCTGTAATAAATAATCGATGTCTATCACCTGACATTAGTTTATGTAATGAAAAAATCCTTTCAACGTCTACTGTCGCCAGAGGACAGTGCGAGAAGTTAACTACACATAGACTAGTTTAGTAAAGTAGAAGATAACTTATGAAGCGTGCCGTTTAGAAATTAACACGTTCTCCAAACGGTTGTATCTTTTGTAAATCATGCAGCTCTATAACGACAGTACTAATTTCTCATGTTTTGTTATTTCTTAATGTATAACAAACAGCCTCTAATATCACAAACTGTTCTGGTACCGATATGTCACATTTTTTCAGTTTCATTATTGCAGCAATTAATATTTATATAGTTACTATTAATTTGAAGGACACCATCTTGTATACTTTGTAGTTGTAGTAAGATATGCGCTCTGAATATGATTTTTTTTTTTTTTTTTGGGGAACAAACTTAAAGATACCACGTTTTGGTTCCACAAAATATATGACAGCTGGTTCAGGAAGTAAAGGTATGTTTGGTATAGCTTTTCTAAACGTGTCTCTCGGAATGGGGGCTTTTTCAATGCTTTGTTCACATTTCTGTTATCATATCAGATATTATGAAGTTTGTGTTATCAGATGTTCTGTTTTCGATTGTATACAGCTGTGTCCGTTAATAGTACTAATACTTTCTCAGAATCATATTCTGAGTTATGCACAGTGACATCACTATCACAAAATCTACAATTGTTTTGTGGTTGGTTGTGTCTAATATCTCAGAAGCCACTAAATGGCTCCCGCTAATAGTTAGGTTTTAGCGCACTCATTAAAAAATTTGCCATGGAACATCATCATCGTCAGTTGTTTGATGTATGGATAATCATGTAATGATGATGTATGAAGTAGAGAGTTTTCGGTCCAAGTGCTTTTTTAAAAAGTGGCGTAGTCTACTAAAGTAGCTTGAATGTAGTATCATCGTTATCGTGACGGCTATATGGAGCATAGGTTTTAATATGTCTTGTTACACTGATTGTGTTGAACGAATTAATAATTAACTCACACACATTATAAAATAAATCATTTCTTCTAATACATATATCCGCAAACAATTCCGCGTCACTGTCAATCCAGGTATGCAGTAATTCTGTCTAGTCTACAAAAATTAATGGTACAACTATGAAATAAAACTTCGCAAGATAAGATGTAGATAATAGTTATTCCTTAATTATCTAATTCATCAATAGCGCTCCTAGCGCATGTCTTTAAGCTATT
The DNA here is from genome assembly GCA_037954035.1 of Rosalia funebris. Taxonomy (NCBI): domain Eukaryota; kingdom Metazoa; phylum Arthropoda; class Insecta; order Coleoptera; family Cerambycidae; genus Rosalia; species Rosalia funebris. The sequence continues at coordinate 9,138,755 of JAZFAV010000006.1, read as the reverse complement.
TCCGAAAGTATTTTTTTATAATTTTCGATCATGGCATAGCGTCACGAACACAAGGCAGATAGCATTAGATAAAATAAAGTTGCAGGAAGCGATAAATTTATTTCATCCCGCTGTCATAACTACAAATCACGCCATAACTCGGCAAAATTAAACATTTTCTCAAACTGGCGTAATTCTAAGTGTTAACATCTGTATAAAGTAATAATGGTACAATGTTTTAAATTGCAGATTTCAACGCAGGTCTAAACGGTTGAATTAACATTCAGTTTACAGGACGGTCCAAATATATATATATATATATATATATATATATATATATATATATATATATATATATATATATATATATATATATATATATATATATATAAATATATGATTAAATAAGTTTTACTAAAATTGTTTAGCTATTCTTTAAAGAAAGATCTTTTTTTATTTTGTGGAGTTACAATTTTGAAAAATCCTCAAGTATAGAAAATTTCCCATTATCACAGTATCTGAACTAACATTCAGTTTACAGGTCGGCCCAAATATGTATAAGTACATGAGTAAATAAGTTTTACTAACATTTTTTAGCTATTCTTTAAAGAAAGTTTCTTTTTTATTTTGTGGATTTACAATTTTGGAAAATTTTCATACATAGAAAAGTCATTTTTTGCCCTTCTTTTTTCAGTCTAATTTTTTTAAAATAGTAAAAAAATGTTTAACATAAATCTGGTAGGGGCGATGGAGGATTATATAAAGAAAGTTTGTACCACATTTCAAGTAAATCGGTTCACTAGAACTTGAGATATCATGTCAACCGTATTGAAAACAGTAGTTTCGAGAAAAACGAGTTAAAAAATTTGAGCAAAGTTTCAGGCAGTCTAAGTCATACAATGGTGTGTTATACTTACATTTCGTTAATTGGCAATTCTTGATCCATACAATGGCCTTTTTCTATTTAAAAATGAAAATTTTCTGCTACACGAGCAGTTCTAGCTTCCTTAGAGGCATCAGAAGCTCGTAGCTCAGAGTGCTCAATCCGGGCTTCGTCTTGTCTAATAGCGAACGCATGGGCTTCAGGACCAATAGTGGTTACCATGATGTTAATAATTTTTAAAATTGGTAAAAAGCCTTCATTGAAAATGCAAGCAGCTATATACTCGTAATTTGAAATTTCGATTGTCCGTGTTCTTGCATGTATATGTTTTGGTGCAATAGTCCAGATCAATGAATTTAACAATCGTTATTATTTTGGGTTTCTGAGCCCAAACATCGATGTAATAAGTTCTCTGAAGACAAACTTTCAATATCGGCTTTATTACTTTCAATACTTCGTCACCTAGAGCGGGATTTTTGTGGACAGAGTCATCTAATGGACCCTCAGCAACTATTTTCTGCCATTCACATCAGCTTGATGGTCCAGGTAGGCAATACGTGTGTTGAATTTTCATCGGCTGAACTTTTATGATAATGAGTCGCCCATACTTCCTTCTTCATATTCTCAATTGAATATGAATTCCGACGAATAGCCAAACCATAGTATAAAATTAGTTCATTAATAACTTTATCTGTTAATTTGCGCCATCACCTCTGCCGCAAAGACCTTTATTATCTTTTTTAGGTTAAGAGATTATTTAGGTTAATAGATTTCTAAGTATATATGGAGTATAAAGGGGTTTTAATGAGGGAACCCACCCTAAGGTAGTCGGGAAACGTCTACCGTCTATTCGCTCTGGCAGGAGCAGTTTAGTTGCTGCGTCACTCAAGTAGCTATAACTCCGTAAATAATTGAAATTCTGAAAATTACTTTGAAGGATATATTTTTAAAGGTCTAAGCTTTGATAATATGCAAGAATTCGTTTTTTCGAAATTCTAGACCAGAATACACTCTTACTGTTTTTAGTAACTCGTTCCACGTCCTCTCCTCGACATACCGTGAGAGAAGATACCATCGTTCTACTATTTGTTTAATGGGTTTTTAATTTCGACTCTATTCTGTTCCAGTCACTTTGTGACTAAAATATTCTTAACAATATATATTTATTGACCCAAATATTTCATCTGAATATTAACTTTAATGCAATGACTGTTAATTATTAGATAATTCTATTTAATTACTTAACCAGTTATTATAGAGAATATTCCTTCAAACGACAGACATTATGTTTCAAACGACAGACATTTTAATTGCTTCCTCTGCGAGGGCATCAATTGTTGTACACTTTTTTGCGCTATATACATCTCACTTAAAAAAAACTCGGGCTGTGCGTATTAACAGACATATTCCCATCTATATTGTAAGCCCCACGGCAACCGATAACAGTTTATTAAGATCTCCCGCCATCCACTTTTACTATAGGGTATAAAAACGATATCACCTCATGTTACTTTATATGTGCAAAAAAACTAAACGTTAAGACTTGCCGAGCATTTTATTGAATAGTCGTTAAAAGATGTGACTTGGTGAAAGTGAAAGTGGAGTGCGGTAGTGATTTTTCTTTGTTAAATTTAATTGAAGTTTTATTTTCGAAAACATGTGGCAGTGTAAATATGTAGTAGGTATACATTAATAATTTTCTAGGCATATTTTGTGATTTGTGTGTGATGGAAGCTGGTGTAAACGACTGGAATTGGGGAAGGAGTTAAATAGGTAAATTAATTATTTAAGTACCTTAGTGTTACGTTAAATATAGAACAGTGTTTGGAGAAAAAAGATGCAGTCGATCGGGATTACTATTTTTCAAATTGGGGATAATATACAAATCGATATATATATATATATATATATATATATATATATATATATATATATATATATATTTACATGTAAAATTTCATGGAGAATAATTATAATGACTTTCTTTGTTAATACAAAGTCAGGACTGTCTGAGTAAAAAAGTATGATAGTATAATAATTTAGTACATATATAATTAATAAGTATAATTTAGTTAGACAATACTAATATATGAACGAAAAAGCCAACAATGAAAACAATAAATTATATTCGTGGTATTGTATTGTTTATGAAGTAATTACATACAGTTATATATGTATATTGTTAATTAATTAGAAACATGTTTCTTTATACATAGGTAGGTTCCGAACGTGTTGGACACCATTTTTTGTACAAGGTAAGATTTTTTCCTATGATAGGTAATATAACAGAATAAATAACAAAGAATGACATAGAATAACTACTATAGCTTTAGTAATCAATATAATTTTTGTCAATTAAGTTAATATATACAGGGTATGAATATAAAAATAGAATATAGATTATATTTAATGGCCACCAACATATGATGTGGATTGTGACCTCTATAATAATTTTCGCAGTTTACTGTATCACGTTAAAACGTCATGCAAGGACTTAACGATAATTTTGTTTAAATATACGGATAAGAAATATGAAAAATAAAAGGAGAAATATATCATTTATGTATATGTGAATTATTAAAATGACCAATCTATCTAGTTCTAGTCTAGTCTGACATATTTCAACCAACCTTGTTATTACTATAATTCACTTAAATGTAATGGCGAGCGTATATATGAGCAAATAAAAACTTCATATTCAAGATTATAATAAACCTTCATATCCACAGGTATATTATAATAGAATAAAATCACATGTAGTATTTGGCCAGGGGGGATCTATACTAGTGAAGTTTATTATTGATCACCCGAAGTAGGTGATAAAAATGAAGGTGATAGTAATAGACTCCCGAGAATCAATCGGGTTAGATAGTAGAATTTTGCAGCTTTTAAGAATATAATTTCCAATCTGTTTTCACAACAATAGTAGTAATGATGGCCTATTTCAAGGGCAGAATTTCTGTTAAATATTTAATAAATAATGAGAAGCCTATAAAGCACCATAATATCTTTTTTCACTATAAAACCAATTAGTAACCCCTACAATATCAGTAGTATGATATCAATAGCAGTATGAACAATATTCTGGAACATTTACCTTTAATAGCGGATAATACTCCAAACATCTATAATAATTAAGATAGAGAAATAATGTGTCGTACATACGTTTACATCAAGATTTACATCATTTATTTTACTCCGTAAAATAAATTCGATGACACTCTATACTTATCCCATCTCCATGATTTGATAAATCCTGAAATAAATCATCCCCTATAATAAGCTAAAGGTACGTATCATTACTTAATTATATTTAATGAAAATTTACCTATTACTTGTTCTATGAACACAGAAATGAAGAAACTTTCATCATATAAGTATATTAGATGTTAAACATATTTGTTTATGATCTAATATTATAATAAACGACACTGGAAGAATTCATGGAGTTTTGTTATTTCTATTTCAATTACTTAATAAACTGTTGTAATAATAATAAGAATAATCAAGTGGCTCTATTTACTACAACAAATTATTTAATATATTAATCCATAGAAGAAAATAGAGTGGTGTATCACTGAAGAAAATCGTTTGATTTAAATACTTTTGTAAATAGATTAACCTATTTAGTTACAGATTTCAGACGTTGGCCATTTTATTTGATGTTTATTTGTATTTTCATTCTGTTTCATCTACTTCTTTAGTTATATGACTTCCTTTTATAACTTGCGCTTAGCAATAGATTACGCAAAATAGTAAATATAACTTTATAATTCTTCATAATTGTACAGGGCTATCCACATAACATTCTACCCCCCTTAATTGTTTTATTTTTTGAAATAGAAAAGAATGGTGAATACGAAAGTTGTATTAAATTTTACTGCGATCTCAGACGTGTAATTATGAAAACAATCGCATCTCGCGTTTCGGAGATCTAGACCAAACTTATGTTTTCTTAAATGGAATACCCTATTTATTTTTCGATTTTTTAGATCTACATGGTTTCTCGATTAAAACAATGTATACATGTTATATCTTTGCTCTAGTAGTTTGCACAGTATCGCCCTTTGAAGTATCGAATATCAAACAAAATCAAGATCGCCATGGAAAATTTGAAACAATAATTACGAGAATTGTTATAAACAGAGTTTGAGAGTTTAAATTAGATTTTATTTTTGATGTTATCATAGTTATATTAAAAAAGCATATTTCTGGATGGAACGTAACGTTTTATTATAAACTATAATTATGAATTATAGGTGTTCTATAATACCTCCATTTTGTGCAATACAGAGAGCATACCTTCTTAACAAATTTTATTTGTAAGCCAAGATACTAGTCTCGTTCGTGTCTCCCGACAATTTCTTTCTCTAAGTTCTTCTACGTTATTTGACCTTTCCGTATATATACGATCTTTCAAAGTGTCCGACAGAAAAAAATCCATCTGAGTCAGGTCGCGACTTCTGGCCGGCCATAAAATAGTTCCGTTTGAACCTATCCACTCTATAAAAGTATTATCTAAATGTCGCTTGACAACATTCGATTTATATGCTGGAGCACCGTCTTGTTGACAAACAATATTCGGCTCAACTAACTGGATTATTATATCAGAAATCCTCCCTCTTAAAAGATCTAAATATTTTTGTCCAGTTAAACTGCTTTCAAAAGATACTGGTCCAATAATTGAGTTTAGAAAAATACCACACCAAACATTGATTGCAATACGACCTTGTCGATGAACTGGTATAAAAGGATGTGGATTTTCTGATTACCAGTGGTGAGTATTTCTTCTACTAAAAATACCACATGTTGAAAAACTGGCTTCATCTATCCACATTATAGAATCTGTAATTATCTTAAGTACCTAGTAATAGAGTAATAGAAGTTTATCAGTAGTAGAGTAGAAGTAGCATAGTAGTAGTAGTAGTAGTAGTAGTAGTAGCATTAGTTGTAATAATTTAGAAAATAATATGCACCTACAAACAGTTCATTTTCCGCTTGTCTTTCCAACATCAAACGGCAATATTTTTGCCTTCTATAATTATCATTTTCTTACAGTTTGAACTGGATGGAAGCAATATGGTTTAATCTTATGGTCGGGCAGAAAGAAACTATACACATTTTGTACACCTTTTACTATGCAGTGACGTTTATATGACGAAAATTGTGTTTATTTTTTTAACTTAATATTTAGAAAGCCAGATATGCGTTGTATTCTTCTCGATGCGACTTTCCAGAGTACGTAGTACTAGACATACCCTTACAATTGAAAAAATATTTGTTACAACTACATCCCCCTGGATAAGTAACCGCGATAACAAGTAAAGGCGATTATTCTTTTGGTGTAGCCAATTAGATTTCAAAAGCGATCTGTTGCAAAAATATTTACTGAAATCCTCCACACCCAAGTTACAAAATATATTCAAGTTAACGCTTCTGCCTTACATAAATGTGAAAAGTGGATAAAATGTCGTAAATACTATGTACATAGATAAATTACAAAAAATTTTATTCGATGTAATCATATGCATATATTTTACTAAGTATATTTTTTTATTATATAAAATTTTCTAATGTTCAATAAAAGAAGCTAATTCTTCTTATATGTCATTGCTTCCATAGAAATGGATGTAAAAAATGAAGTATTTTTTACTTCCAAACCAATTATAGATCACCTGTAAGCTTCTAGTAAGTTATTATTATTTTTTTCATGTGGGAATACTTACATTGATTTCTGGAAAATATTATTAATTAGTTATATACTTCCAAACTATTAGTAACTCTCCAAAGTATATGCTATGATAGATATTTGATTATAGAAATTATATAACATTATATTAAATACAAAATTTTCGATATTATAACTACTTTCGGCATTATAGATTATATCAAATGTGTAGTTTAAATATTCGAACTCAAACGTACCCTTCCGCAGATTAGATAGTATAATTTTCAGTTGCTGTACATTGTTGTATACTAAGTGAAACTTGTAACTACTACAGTGATTACGAAACTATTTAGGTCTGTCGTTAAATACTTTCATTGGATTTAAAGATATTGTAAAGTTGTAAAACGATTTCTCCTTTGTTTTAGGATAAATGCCAACAACAACTAAAAGAGTAAAACCTAACGAGGAAAATTAATAACTGACAATTAAAAAGGAAAACTAACAACTAACGACTAAAAAGAAAAACAAAAAATGAAAATTAACGAGAAAAACTAATAACTAACAACTACAATGGAAAAACTAACAACTAAAAACTACAAAGAAGAACTAACAATTAACAACTAACACCTAAAAAGAAAAACTAACAACCAAAGAGAACAACTACAGAGGAAATCTAAAAAGGAGTACTGTAAAGGAAAAACTAACGAGGAAAACTAACAAATACGAAGAAAGAAATAACGAGGAAAACTAACAACTAGTAATTAAAAAGGAAAACTAACAACTAAAAAGAGAAATTAAAGAGGAAAATTAGAAAGGAAAACTAACGAGGAAAACTAACAATTAATAACTGAGAAGGAAAACTAACAGGGAAAACTAACAACAAATAAAAAGGAAAAACTAACGAGGACAACTAACAACTAACAATTAAAAAGGAAAAATTAAAAACTAACAAAGGATAAAACTAACAACTAGCAACAAAAAAGAAAAACTAAAGAGGGAAACTAACAATTAACTATTAAAAAGAAAAACTAAAAAGGAAGACTAAAAAGAAGCACTAAAGAGGAAAACTATAAAGGTAAAACTGACGAGGAAAACAAACCGCTAACAAATAGAAAGGAAAAAATAACGAGGAAAACTAACAAGTAACAATTAAGAAGGAAAAACTAACAATTAATAACTAACAAATAAAAAGAAAAACTAAAGAGGAAAATTACAAATCAAAAAATAACGAGGAAAACTGACAACTAACACCTGAAAGGGAAAAACTAACAAGGAAAACTAACAACTAACAAATAAAAATGAAATACCAACAAGAATAACTAACAACTAACAATTAAAAGAAAAAAATTAACAACTAGCAAGGGTAATACTAACACCTAACAACAAAAGAGAGAAACTAAAGAGGAAATCTAAAAAGGAAAACTGTAAAGGAAAAAGTAACGGGGAAAACTAACAAATAAAAAGGAAAAGTTAAAGCGAGGAAAGCTAACAACTAACAATTAAGAAGGAAAAACTAACAACTAAAAAGAGAAATTAAAGAGGAAAATTATAAAGGAAAACTAACGAGGAAAATTAACAATTAATAACTGAAAAGGAAAAACTAACAGGGAAAACTAACAACTAACAAATAAAAAGGAAAAACTAACGAGGACAACTAACAACTAACAATTGAAAAGGAAAAACTAAAAACTAACAAAGGATAAAACTAACAACTGGCAACAAAAAAGAAAAACTAAAGAGGGAAACTAACTACTAACTATTAAAAAGAAAAACTAAAAAGGAAAACTAAAGAGGAACACTAAAGAGGAAAACTTGTAAAGGTAAAACTAATGAGGAAAATAAACAGATAACAGATAAAAAGGAAGAAGGAACGAGGAAAACTAACAATTAACAATTAAAAAGGAAAACCTAACAACTAACAATTAAGAAGGAAAAACTAACAACTAACAAATAAAAATGAAATACCAACAAAAATAACTAACAACTAATAATTAAAAGGAAAAAACTAACAACTAACAAGGGTAATACTAACACCCAACAACAAAAGAGAAAAACTAAACAGGAATACTAAAAAGGAAAATTGTATATCAAAATAATGACGCAGATAACAACATTTTTTGAGAGCATAATTAATTTTCCCCACTAAAAACTACCCGTTAATTCAAACTGAGCGTGAAGTCGCATTTCAGAGCCAGGGAATTAAATCCCCGGAACCATTCCCCTTCCATGTACAAAAAAGGAACTGCTCGTAGTGCAATGATTTCTTGTCTTACACGGCATAAAACGAGAATTGCTCACGGTCCCTCACGAACGAACGACCTTTCCTTTTAGTGCGCTCCGTAAAATAGTTTTTCGGTGTATTATTTTCATTGAATCATAAATTGATTTAGTCGTTAAAAGTTAGCTATATATCATACAAGGTGTGGTATATTCGAAGCGCTATACGATCCTACACATATTATATTATTAAAATTGTTGACAAAATGTTTTAATGATATTCTGCAGTTACATTGTAAAAATTGTTAAAAACTTTATACACTAGGCACAAAAATTAAGGGGTGTAAAAAAATTCCTACATTTTTAGGTGATTTTCAAAGGGTTGTAACTTGGAGAAAAATAGTCGTAGAACAATTTTTAGAAGAGCAGTTTGAAGCCCCAAGTTTCTAGTATTCAGATCTTAAGTTCAAAGATTTTGCCCATCATCAGTCTTTCAGTAATTTGATGATAAAACTATTTTTTAGAGAATTTTGTACTTTTTAATTCTATTATATCTTAGAGCCAACTGATTATATTGCTCCTGTTTGGTTGCTTGCTTGAAGCATTGAAACATTTTGAGAACAGACTTCATTGAAACAGACAGCATTCCTTTGAGTGCTGATAAAGAAGAATTATACTGGGGAACAGTCGATTTATTACCATGAACTTAAAAATCGATTTTGAGTACATTACTGCTAATGGTGCTGCATTACTTTTTCTTGATTGAATCTAGTTTCTAAAATGAACATACATAATAAGTATTAATTCAAAATAAGACAAATAAAATAAGCCATTTCTCTTATTCTTAAAATTTTATATATGAAATCTGATAAGAAAATAAAAAATAATTGATGTAGAAAATATTAAAAGATTATAAAAAATTTCTTTGTACGATTTTCTCTTATAGCTTTGCTGTCAATAGTCTCTCTGCAGACTCCAACAGTAATCGGCCATCATGAGACGATCCCACCTTCTTTGATATCTTTCATCCATTATTCGGATATCGTAATGAAACCGTTCATCTTATTCTTCACTATGATCTCGGTTAAAAGGAAATTTGTCTAATTAACTATGAAGAAAATATAATTTAATACTCATATTGGCTCCCAAGTTTTCAAAACATTTCAGCATCTTATGTACTACTTGGTAGTTATTTACTTTACGATTGCCCAAAATATTTTGAATTACAGATACATAACTAAGCCAGATACATCATGTTCTACAACGGTCATATATCTGCTAAGATTCGGATCTTTCGCGAGTTTTCGAATTCGTCAACAGTAAAAAAATATCTGCTTTTAATTTTTCCATACTCAGGCCTGGAAGTGCTTGGAAAATACATTTAAAACAATCACGAGACTTCTCCATTACTTATATAAACTGTTTCGTTAAACCCAGTTTGGTATGAGGAGTTGGCAGTATTATTTTTTCTCTGTTTATTAATTTCTCTGACCATTAACAAAGCTGGCTTTTCCAATGGTCATAGCGTCTCTCAAATACAGTTTACTACCAATGCTCTTATATTGCGCGACTATGATCTGATGCTGAAAATAAGCAATTTGTTCTAATACCAACTTAATATTTTCTTACTGTTCTGCTTGTATTAAGTTTTTGTAGTAAGTTTTGTTGAATGACCGATTGGAATCGACGCAAACTTATTTCCATTGTGCAGTAATACACCTTTCAAGCTCTTTTCAGAACTATTCGCGAAAATCCGCCAGTCATCTGATAAATTTCAGGAGTCTCCATTATTTTAACAAACGTTTAAATTTAGCTAAAATTAAGGTATAGTGTAAAATAAGGGTCCTCGAGTACTTAGAAACCAACCTTAAATTTTTGGCAACATAACAAATTTTATTCGTTCCTCAATGCTGTTGTCTTATCAGGTCTTTATACTTTTATGCCTCTAAAGATTCCTCAAATTTCCAAGCATAGTAGTAGTTAATGAGGTAAATTTTAATGGATAGAAAGAGATAATTGTATACGGGTTTATTATACATTAAGTATTTTTTTTAAGAATATAAAAGATTAATAGTTTTTATGAGATGCCACAAACGGAACTACAGTTGGGGAAGTATTAATTTCCATTACGATGTACGAGTATTAAACTTAAAAACTTTGGGGTTATACAGAAATGATAAAGTCTTGAAAATGCTTACCAAATTTTTCCTACCCCCCTATTCTCGAGGGTGCTGAATACGAATTTGGTTTCAGTTTTATCCGCTTGGAGATAGTTTTCGAGAAAATGGATTCATATACTAAACCGTCTTAAAATCAATTATTCATTACGATTTTCTTAATTTCCTTCAAATGTTTACAATTCCGACACAATTGTCGTTCATTGCAATATTTTTAGTCGTGCGCCCTCTATATGAAACCACATGTACTGATTAGTATACAGAGAGCCCAAAAGTTAATTATGAATATTAACAACTAAATACGCTGCTATTTTGAAGGAACCTAACATAACCTAGCCTAATCTGTCTACTTATTATGGTTAGGTTAGGTTAGGTTCCTTCAAAATTACAGCGTATTTAGTTCAGTTAATATTCATCGTTAACTTTTGGAGTGCCCCATATATTAATCAGTACATGTAGTTTCATATAGAGGGCGCATGATTAAAAATCTTACAATGGACGACAATTGTATCGGAATTGTAAAGGAAATTAATAAAATCGTAATGAGTAATGGGCTTTACGACGGTTTAATATATGATATATATTAAAGAAGTGTTGTAGCATGTATTGGTATTAATATGAGCTATATACGTGGTGTAAAGTGAAAATTATTTGATAAGGAAAGTGACATGTATTGCGGAAAAGTGGAAAATCCATTTCCTCGAAAACTGTGTCCAAGCGGATGAAACTGAAACCAGATTCGTGTTCAGTACCCTCGAAAATAGGGGGGTAGGTAAAATTTGGTTAGCATTTTCAAGATTTTATCACCTCTGTATAATTACCAAGACTTTAAATAGAAACGCAACACGTTCACACCAGTCTACTTGTGAACAATTTATATTTACTTTTTACCATCCATCTGAACCATCGACGTAATATTTATTACATTTTCTTTGAGGCTAATTGTCAATTTTATAAGTAACTATCAATAGATCCGATGTACGCAGCAGAAATATGTACATCATTCAAGTTAACAATAGGATTGAACAACAAAGCCTGGGCATGCTCAAAGAAAACCGCAAACACAAATGTATATTATGTGGGTCTATTGAAACGCAATATAGCGCAAACTAACTATAAGCCCTATTTTATTTTCGCATTTAGTACATTAGACAGTTTCCAGTGATAAAGTGGCTCTACGTATATTTATATAGAATTCAATTATGTTATTTGTTTTCTGGATTTTCAAACGCCTCACAATAGCGTTTTACAAACAAAATAATAAAGAGACTGATTGGACTTTATTTTTTATTGTTTTATTATACAATTCATAATTTTTACACTTAATAAATAAAATAACCTGGTGTTTTAATTGAGCGAAAACATATGACTAGTGTATTTATTTGAAAAATAAATAGTAAACATTTCTATTAATTTTTTAATAGAATTAAAGCCTTTTATAGGGTTGAATTGGGCGCGATTTGTGTTCTGTCAAAGTTATGGCATTAGTATTTAACGACTGTCGTCTACAAACCATACAACCTCAACATCCGCGACTAACAGTGCAACAACGAATAGTTTGTGTATAACTGTTCTATGAAAGTGAGCGATAATTTACAGTTGCATTAAGAAAAATTCGTACAAAATTAGGATAAAATGAAGCACCTACAGAGTTAAGATCGTAACTTAATTAAGAAATTGTATGACATGTGTTCTGTTATTGATAAGATTACACATTTAATATGGTTACAGCTCGGATTAGATACATTAAATTTATGTCGTATAGATATTTATAAAGTACTTTTTAGGTGTCAGAGTTGGAAAAAGTCATTAAGATTTGTTGACACCCATAGATAAGCTAATGGCGTATTTTGATCGCGTCGACGGTGCAAACTAATCAAATTTTATTAAACATTAGTCCCAATTTGGTAGAAATCTGTGAGGAATTTATTGTTCCGGAGTCAGTTGCAAGAACATCCTTAAAGGTTTTTGCAAGTGGTTATAGAAACCTTAATAGTACAGAAGGTAGTGCTTTAGATTACGTTCCTGGTTATCTGCTAAAAAAGTGTTTATTACAACGCTCTCGCAAACTGTGTTTATAATTCAATAAACAAAATACTTTAGAGACGCAGGCAACATTATTTTTTAAAGCAAAAGCTTACGTTAATTCAGAGAATTTACCATTTGGCGGCTTGACTGTACTATCACAGAACACAGTAGAATCTATAATACAATTAGAAAATATATTTATAGATAATTTTAATAAATTAGCTTGTTCCGATTCAATTGGGGCAAAACTAAGATATATATTTAAAAATGTACCTTTTACACATTCGTGTAGAAGTTTTCCATGAAATTATTTCTTGCCCCTATATACTAGAGTGCGTCTTTATTATACTATAAAATTTGCAAATCGCGATATAAAAAACAAAAAATTACAAAAACCATATGTTTTTAACTAACTTTATTGAAAAATGTGTGGGAACATTTGTTTGTTAGCTTATCAGTCTAGTTAGTAAAAAATGCGATATAGTTGTTAATAATAATAACTCTGCCTGGGACAGCTGCGGGATGGATTGAGTAGTTCAGCCGTTGTCACTTCCGGTCCCAAGCCCGGGTAAAGGAGGAGGGTTGTAGCGGCAGGCCAGCTCCCTGCCCTACGTAAAAAAATTCATTTGCTAAAAAACCTAATCAGGAGCCTCGGAATAGGATGGAAAACTCACGAAGACGAACCAAGCTAAAACAACGATTGTGGCACATGGAATGTTCAGAGTCTCTCTCAAAAAATAAATGAAATCGTAAATGAACTTCAAACATCTGAAAATAGATGTAGCAGTCTTGACTGAAACGAAGAAGAAAGGTAAAAGATCGGAAAACTGAGGAAAGTATGATCATTTTTATAGTGGAGTCTCCAAAGAAAACAGAGCCAAAACAGGGAGTATCAATTGTTACACATAGAAGATTCAGAAAGTTTATAAAACATAGGAACCGATAAATGAAAGGATTATAAAGATCAACCTCTCAATATACGGATATAAGATGACCATACTAGGAATATACGCTGTAAATGAAGACGAACTAGTACATAATAAAGATATATTATTGAACAAGTAAACTAGGAAATATAAAAAATTGTAACCTCGAGAGGAATAATACTTTTAGGAGATTTTAACAGAAGAGTGGGAAGAAAAAATAATGACACCGTGGTTGGAAAGTTTGGAGAGGAAGAAGTAAATGATAACAGAAGAAGGTTAATAAAAATATGCGAACAAAACCAGCTGGAAATTCTAAATGGGTATTTCCAACATCGAGAGATCCATAAATACACGTGGATACAGACAACAAGAAACCTAAAAACTATTATCGATTATGTAATAACAAAAAAAAAATCCCGCTTAAAATTCATGGATGTGAGAGTAAATAGAGGTACTTCTTGTGGTAGTAACCACTACTTCCTTAAAGCAAAGATAGTTGCTCCCATAAGAACAGAAGATCAAAAAGAAAATATGCATGGGAATGAGAAGGAAGAGAAAGAGACAGATATAAGATATAATTTAAGTAGCTTGGAACAACAAAGTACGAAAAGACTATGCAAAACCCGATTAGACAACAAATTACAACGAACAAAATTTGACAATATAGAAGAGGAGTGTGAGTATATAAAAACGTGCATACAGTCGGAAGCACCACAGGGATTAGGGAGTTATGAAAAATGAGGAAAACAGCGGAAACCATATTGGTGGGATGACGAAATTGAGGTTGAAATAGAGGAAAAGCGAAAAAAATATCATGCATACTTAAGCTCAAAAAATATGAATGACAAACTGACATATAAAGAAGTCCAAGCAAGATTGCGTAAAATGATATGTACAAAAAGGAATGAAAAATGGGAGGCGACATGTTCTAGACTTAACACATATATGAGAGGTAGGAAAAGTACGGAAAGCTGAAGACTACTCAGAAAGATGAGTAAGGAGCGAAGAAAAGATATCATCTCACCAATACCAGCGCAAACATGGAATCAATATTTTGAAAAAATGTTATGAGAAGACAGAAGAAAATTTAAAAACATAGAAAACGTTAATTCCAATATAGTTACTCAAGGATCTCCGAAATAATAAGTATATCAGAAGTTAAGGAAGTATGTAGATCACTAATGAAGGGCAGAGCCCCAGGACCAGAAAATATTCCTAGAGAGCTTATAAAATATGGAACAGACAAACTATACCATTCACTGAGAGACCTTTTCCAAAGATGTATGAATAGATCAGAAGTACCAGAAGAGTGAAAGGTATCATATATATCCACAATCCATAAGAAAGGGGATAAAAGTGAGTGTGACAATTACCGAGGAATATCTGTTACAAATTCCATCAGCAGAATATATGGGCAAATATTAAAAAACCGTATGGAGACCGAATATTGTGAAATGGAGGCAGAAGGACAGGCTGGTTTCAGAGCAGGAAGATCCACAATCGATCACTTATATACAGTCACACAAATCTTGGAGAAGAAGATAGCATTTAACGAAGAAATACATCTACTATATGTGGATTTAAAAAAAGCATATGATAGCGTTCCTCTGGTAAAACTCTGGAAAACGTTACAAAATACTAATATAAATGTAGAATTAATAAAGGCTGTAAAGTCTCTGTATGATAATACCAGACCTAAAGTAAAAATAGGACACAATATAACAACGGGATTTATAGTAACTAAGGGACTTAAACAAGGATACTGCCTATCTCCTACACTATTTAAGATATATCTAGAACGCGCATTGATGACTTGGACAAGAAAATGTCACAATATGAGCATACCAATAGATGATACATCAACACTATACACATTATCCTTTCCGGATGACCAAGTTGTTATTACGCAAGATATCGATGATATGGAATATATGACACGCAAACTTATCGACGAGTATGAAAAATGGGGTTTAGAAATTAAAGTGAACAAAACGAAATATATGTGTATTGGAGTACAACAACAAGATCTACTTCTGTCGGCGGGGCAAAACATCAAACACTGCAATGAATATAAATATCTAGGCATGAATATATCAAACGACGGGACACTTGGTGAAGCGATTTCGGAAAGAAACACCCAAGGATGGAGAGCAATTACAGTGTTGAACAGCATTCTATGGGATAAACAAATAACAAAAGAAAATAAAAGAAGAATATATAATACAATAATTAAAAGTATAGTAACCTATAGTTGTGAAGTATGGCCAATAAAAGAAAGAACAGAAAGAATGATAAGAGCAACAGAAATGAACTTCTGGAGGAGGTCAATTGGAAAATCAAAGAGAGAAAGGGTAACAAATGAGAGAATAGGAAATATGATGGGAATAACACATGACATAGTAGATGATATAAGAACCAAACAACTTGTATGGTACGGGCATGTTCAGCAAATGCCAAATGGCAAAATACCCAAAAAAGTTCTAAACTGGAAACCACAAGGACGAAGAAGCCGAGGAAGATCACGAAAAAGCTGGAGATAAGGCATTGATAATGAAGTTCGGGAGAGTAGTCTGGACGAGGACATGTGGAGAAACAGAGAGGAATGGAGATTAGGAATCGCAGGACGGCGAGGGACGTTGTAAACCGATACGTAAACGTTGTAAACGTTAGTAAGTCATAGCTACTATTTTACTTCAAAAAAGTATTTCCGTTAAGATACGGCTCTATATCTAATTTACCAAAGTATATTCTATTAGCATTTCACTGCCGGACCTTATACATATCGTTAAAACACCGACATGTTTCCGTGGCTAAATAATGTCGAACACAGTGGTTTAAGAATGGGATGATTATAGGGTAGAGACGTACGAAATTTACAACGTCATGCAATTATAAAGGCATTACGATTTTTATCCACTACACGTCAGAACGGCAATTCCCCCCATAGACTTTATTTATGAATGTAAATGGGAGTGTATATCCATCCTTTACAGGAGAGCCACGGAACAAGGAGGAATTAACATACGCACTTCAAGCATTCAAATTGGTATTCATAAATCTTAAAGTTTCCTAGCAGGGCATTTTACATTACAAATTCCATTTTAACGGCCTCCCCGACACCTGCGGAAAATTCCGTCCGAATACCTGAAATAATAAAAATCCTCTCTACGTCCCCGTTTCGAAAGGATAAACACTTTCCAAGTTTTTTATTCGGTAATGAAAGTGTATATAAATCACCGCCTACCGAAATGGGCAATTTCATGCAGAGTAGAAATTCCTATAATCTTATAAAAAGCCGTCTTAAAACATCGCGGAGGCCCGTTCGAGACTCCCGCCCCTGTAATTAATACAGTTCATCAGATTCGCGTTAGAAAAATTTGCGAGCGCATTTAATTTTGATATTCAGATTTGTCTTAACCGGGAATGATTTTTAAAAATTACTAATCAATAATCTTGCTTAAGGGCTCACATATCCCTGCGCGCGCTGAAAACCGAGTAAATTTGGAAAATTATTAAACGTTATATGGTGAAAAGAAAATTAAGTTGTTGACTTGACATTTTTTTTATTAACTCTTCAACTATAAGAAAAATAATTTAATTTTTTTCTTAATATTGACATTATTTTCTACGGGTATAAATGGACTACTGATGAAAACCATGCCGCCTCCTTGTCGATATCATAACTTCACCAGAAATTATGCAATCTGCAAAAATGAAAAAATAATCTTGTAAAATAATGTAGTAGTAATAGTCTGCCGGTGGGTTTTTTTTTAATAAAGAAATTACAGTATTTCAAGCTTTAGTATACAATTAGAAAATGTTGTTCAATAATTTATAAAAAATTGTCCAATCAAAAGATTAAAAAAGCCTTTCGTCAAGCTATAGGGAAAATAATTATCAAGATTTAAAAAAAAAGTAAAAAAATATTAGGAATTGACTGAGTTATCGTACTGACACTCTCTAAAAAGATACTTTCGAAATAATCGCATTTAAAGTTTCTGGTAGGTACAGCGTGAACTTATGGCTAGTCTCCCAATTCAGCTTCGTACTGTACACACACGAACTGTACTCTTCGAAAGATGACAGTCCACGAATATTATAGTCTATTTATTGCTTGTTTTCTAAGAAACACAGGTTTTGCGAACAAAAGAAATACCAAACGCAGCTGTCGAAATGGGCGCGGCAATTAACCGTCCAAGCCCAGTGTCCGGTCACATTTATTGCTATAACTTTGAAACAGAGTGGAATTTTCTTTAATTTTTTTTTGAGAAATTCCTAAATGTAGGTGAGTATAAAAAATAAAAATCTGTAAAAAAATGAATTGTTCGAAAATTTCAGAGTTATGTAAGCTCTTAAGCGAATATAGGTATATAATTATTATATCGTGTCTCAGTTGGAACTCCAGGATTTGAGTTGCGCCCCATTTGTGTTCTGCCAAAGATAAGGCTCATCTCTTTAACGACTCATCAACAATACATACTTTAACATGTCTCTATAGCATTCCCCATTTACTGCGATAGCATTACCAGCTTTATTTTCAATGTATTATCCAAATGCTCCAGTACTCCAAAATCCATTACTCCACGCACCAAACTGTACATCACTGTGGATGAATTTTGTTTTCGTGAACAGCATAAGGATTTTCAGCTCCCCAAATTCGCTGAATAAAATTTTGTTGGAAAAATTAGCATCACCTTCCTTACCTCTAAGACCTAATTAACAAACGGATGACATTTTAAATGGCCTGTAACTTTTATTTATTATATGAATTGAATTTTGTATGCTGACAGATGCAAATCATTCTTTAAAATCCAATGCGTGGTGGATCTTGACATATCCAATTGTTGAGTATGACGTCAAATTGATGTGTTTAGTTATTCCCATACACTTTCTCTTACTGCAGTAACATTTTCTGATGAGGACGTACTAGTGTTGCCTCATCAATAACAGAACCCGTCTCTTCAAATTTATTGATTGAGTTACGGACTGTTAACTCTGTAGGCACTTCAGTTTGTCCTAATTTTGTGCGAATTTTTCTTAATGCAACTGTAGATGATCACTCACTTCCATAAAATAGTTGTACACAAACTATTCGTTGTTGAACTGTTAATCGCGGTATACATGATTTGTAGATGACAGACTATATATAAACTTCTGGACAAACTTAACGCATCAATGAAACTTCACATTATTACTTTTAATTTTTTGAAGCCTTAAATCATACTACTTACGCGATATTATAATTAAATTATTTAAACCAATGTTCAGCAAATTAGAATGGTATTATCGGGAAACAACATGAATGAATGACAGAAAAGATCAATAAACATAAAAGGATCAAATGCAATGAAAATTGTGCTAATGAAAAACTTTAGAAAAAAAATTGGAGAGGAAATTAAATCGTAAGAATTTGAATTCAGTAGCGTATAGGTCTTCCTCTAACTCTTATCACTGCTTGAATTCGTCTGGGAATTCTGTTAATCAAGTGGTGAGGGTCCTGAGGAATATTCTCCCATTCGATAAGAACGACTTGTTCGAGTTTTCTGAGGGTCATGGGGACATTCACAAATCTAGGGGAGTTCAGTACCTCTCTGGCAACGTGGAGTCGAGCGTTATCCTACATATAAATGAAATCGTTCCCGAAAATCGGGGCAAATAACATTACATGTTCTTGTGCTGTTTTTTACATAGAACTAGGCATTCATGGATCTCCCCCATGTAGGAACCAAATCCACGGGACCATCGAAGAAAATTCCTTCCCAGAACATTATTGACTAAAAATGGAATTATCAGAGAGATATTGCAGGTATAAAACCTCTCTCTTGACATACACCAGACTCGTTGACATCCATGTGATTAATTAAGAATTATTTTTGTTTCGCCTGAAAATAAAACTCACTTCCAGTCATCAATGATCCAATTTACATATTCTCTTGCAAAATACGACATAGTAAATTATGTTCTCTGGTGAGTAGTAATGCAATAGCTAGTCTTCTACTATCAAATCCTTCTCCTGGTGATTCGTCCAAGAATTGTTACAACTCCAGCGGCTGCTAGGGCTATATAGGCTAAGATATTGCTCATCTCTTGCATCTGTAGACTTCTTGCGACCTTGTTCTGGAGTTCTACAGTAACCTCTAAGTTCACTGAAATGTTTCACCGTTCGACTAATTGTTGATTGTCTAATTCTTAACAAATTAGCTACATATCGATGGCTACGTCCCTATTTCACCAGAGTTACAGCTACCACTGCTTCATCGCAGCTACCGCTTTTATCTTCTCTTGAGATACGTGAACAATTCATTTCTTTACTTTAAGTGTACTGGACAGTGTTTCATTCAGTTGATGACATTAAATTTAAAGAAAAATCGCTAAGGCAACTGAATTTATTGCCTCATAAATCACTTTAAACGTTAATTGTATTGTATAGGTAGTAATTTAGAAAGGTAGAGTAGTAGATATAGGGTCACTTGAGTGTGGGAAAATTCTGATGACCGTGGAAAATTTTGTCGGCACGCGTCATATTGAGATCAAAGGATGCCGCCAGAGAGGTGTTAGCGTCAAAGATGACAGATAACATATCAATTACAATCAATTAACAGTCGGCGGAGGTCTTTGGCGGTATATATCAAAGGAACCGCTAAATAGGTGTCATATTTCTCACGGTAGATAGGTGTTTTTATCGGCGGTCGAAGACTGTCAATGGGTAAATCTGTAAAAAATCATCGTGTGTGGTCGTATATTGGATCCTTATGTAGTCAAGATTCCCCATTGAACAAAAATGTCAATTAGATGACAAACATATTGTTTACGTAATTTTGGATTTTTATAATAAGGGGTTCAAATATCTGTTAATATACAGGGAGGCCTTTTTATGTTTTCACAGTGCTTGGGTGTCGTATTTACAGGGTGATCTATTTAAAGTTAAATTGTATTTTAATTATATTTAAATGAATAAATACTTACTTTTTCTGATAATGGATGTTTTGTGTTAGAATAAGGGTATCTTGATGGTATTGAAGATGCTATCGGGTACGGTATTTTAAAATGTTTATCGTATTAGATTAAACTTTGATATATTTTGTACTGATTATCTACTGAAAATTGATTGAAATTAAAATATAAGAAAATGGCAGCCAAACAATAATATAATATATAAATATAATATAATTTATTATATATACTTTTTTAATAATCATTACTATTACTTTATTATCAAAAAATTATTATTCAGAAAAAATCTCAGTAAATTAACGCCATTGGCAGTATATTTTCGATAAAATACGGTATTTATTCTAAATTACTACCAATAAATTGTATAGTTCCTAACAAATTAGCCACGTATCGATGATTACGTTCCTCGATAATATATCGATTAAAAAACAATTACAAAATGTTACCATACATCTGTCAAATAATTACAATTGTTTATCAGTAGTGACAAAGGATATCCTGATCCACCTATATTTAAGGATTTAAGGCTTTGAAGAATTATAAAGAATAATGAAAACTTTTGCTGATGCGTTAATTTCATCCAGGAGTGTATGTAAACAGAACTAGAGAAGCGATACGAGTACTTTATTAGTTATTCCCAGCTTGCCTAACAATAGCCCGCCGAAGCATAATACAATAATTCAATTACTCCTTCACAATGACGGGATCAATCATCATTATTCTTGACCTACATACGTTATTGTCCTGCCTTCGGTCTGTTCTGTTTGCTCGCTCGTCGGACGTCCTATGCATAAACAACGCCTTTAATCGCCCAAGAGCTATTATCTCCCTATCATTTATTATACGGCGCGGGGTATGTAACTCCGTTTACGAATGTGTAAAATAAGTATGGCAATTAAACTGGTCATCTGGGTGCTGTTCCGTAGGCCTTGCAGTACTCCATTTTCATTTAAATATTACATTACGCTTGGCAAAGGGGCGAGTCTGCTTTGGCGAAAGTAGCGACGATGAGAGAATATATTTCAAATTAAATTTAGCTCCTCCTTTGAGGTCCGCAAGGGTATATGAGAGGATCGTCGTTATAGTATAGGGTAGCCGGTCGTTTTTGATATTTAATCTAGAAGATTTTTCTGAGCGTTTAATTTGGATTATTGGAGATTAATTTATTTGTACTCTATGTGTACTAGTCAGGGGGTAGCGTAAATGGATGCGAGCGAGTGATACGTCGCATCCCTTAAGAAATTGGCAGATTAGTGTTATTTAAAAGTGCAATCGATTTATTCAATTATTATAATTTTTTAATTATTTTAAACAGATCGCAAAACATACATTATTTACTTTAAACGCTACCATCAACTTTTCTATTTCTAATCGGCCGTGAAGGCGCCCGAAATTATTGGACCCCTACGTTACTTGCTGCAGTGCTAAAATGTGATGGTCCACGTTACATCCAAGCTGCGCGTTAGATGGGCGAAAAGGTCAGTGATCTTAAGCAGTCAACAGTGCAATCTCCAGTGGATGTCATCGTTATTTCCGGACTCACAATCAGTTATGCGATTATGTGAACGCATCTTGGCGACTGTCGCCATAGCATAAGGAAGATTTGGAAACGTTGTCTCAGATAATTGTGGAAAGTGAAAATGAGGAATGGGATCGAGAAACCGTTATTTGTGCTAGGGGCCTTTTAACTTTATTGCGCGACTTTAATTTTAATTTTTTCTTAGAAGTGTTTTCTGTAATATTTCCCAGATTCTAAGAGTCCATTTAAAATTCTACAGACAAAAATATTAGATATTAGTTATTTCCATAAAAAGATCGCCGATTTCAAACATATTCAAAAAGTGAGAAACGAGTTTAGTGACATTTGGGACCGTATGGACAGATTGTTAGAAAATTGTATGTGTTAGAAAGTCTACCACCAAGTAACAGAATGCGATTGGATTTAATTCCTGAAGAAGATAAGAAAAGCACCTACGCACGATTGTTTTATGAAATTTTAGACGTTATTACTTTTAGTGAACGGTTTAGTGAAAATTCTAAACTAAAATTCTTAAATATAGATTCCACACAATTTATTTCATTCGTGAAACGTTTTCCTACGAACTACAGTTCCGCGGAAATATTATTTTCATGTTTAAAGAGAATGAAGACTTATCTGGTGAAATTTTCAAAAGCAAGAAAGACTGAAAGCTTTAGCATTAATAACTATTAAGTACCTTGTTAGAAGATGTGAAATCGCTCCAACATTTGAAGAAACAGTGATAGATGTTTTCGCTTATAGACAAACAAAAACCGAATAATTGATCTTCATTTTAAAAATTAGGATACATACCTTGGCATAATCATTTTAGGCTAGTGTTTTTTTTTTATTTTTATTATTTTCATATGGCCTACCATACATCTGACTATACCTCTTTCCCATATAAAATTTTTATCACATCCCTAGATTATTTTCTCATGCTACGTCCCTAGTACTAGTATAATATTTCTCATGGTTAATACTCACAGGAATAAACCAGAAATTGTAATTGAGGATAGAACTGTTAAATGGAACGAAATTGAACTGTGACAACTAGTGGGAAATAACAAAATTATGTCTATTATACTGCTTAGTGTTTTAAACTGCCAAGCGAACAGTTACCCGAAATAAACTAACCCAGATTCGGTAAGGACAAATTACACTACTCAAAAAAATAAGGGAACAAAAAGTTCCGAAAAATTTTTGGTCATGTTTGAACTTTATGAAATATGGTCTTATCGGGATGAAAAAATAATTTCTAAGCTTGAATTTTCTAGTGTTGAAATATTTTGACAAAAAAGTCTGAGCTACGGTTACTGCACAATCTAAAAATAGACCGGTAGACAAAAATTTTCCAATCTGCCTCGGGCTCATGATTTTTTTTCTGACTAATCAATGCAAATGCGGGTTATCCTGTTTATTCAGATTTAATTTGCTCTGTATGACTATCTGTTGCTAAAATATCGGTGGTTGAATGAAAAATTACGCTTTGAAAAAAGTACAAAAAATGACTTTTTTTAATTTTTTAAAAAATCTACCGCCAAAGGTGTAGCTGAACCGAAGAAGCATCAGACGCTACATTGAGAAAACAGTAGATGTTATCTTTATAAGTAGAAATTCATTAAAGAAAATAATTGTTCACATGTTTGAAACAAAAATTTCAAAAATGTGTAAAAAAATATTTATTTTTATTTTTATTTTTTTTTAATTTGATGAGAATTGTAAGTAGAGTAAAGGATTTTTTTTCTATTTTGCTAATCATTAAATGATATTTCAAAGCAATAATCTTGTTCCTAATTCTTTTCAAAGCTTTGATCACTCCGGAAAAGAAATGGTTCGATGGATCAACGAAAATTTACACAGCTATTGGGAATAAAGCTAAAACAACCTGTCAACATTGTTTTTGTTCAAGTTTTCAAAACCATCCTTCGATTTTCTATCCGATTATTATTCCCTGAGATATCGATGATCAAAAACAAAAGCGTCATCTTTCATTCAACCACTGATATCTCAGTAACAAGGTCATATAGAGTCCATATAAAAATAATATTAAAGCTAAATAAATAAACTAACCGGCATTTGAATTCATTTAATTCGAGAACAGTTTTCTGCGTCCAGGGATGCTCGTATAAAAAATTAAAAAATGATTGCAGAAACCCGAAGAAATACTCTATATGGATTGCGTAATAATCCAGAATTCGTTTGTCAAAAAATTTCTGAACAAGAAACTTGAAGTTCTAAAATGTTTTTTTTTCACTTCGATAAGACTATTTTTCATAAAGTTACATCACTTCAAAAATCACTGAAAATTTTTCAATTTGTTTTGTTCCCTTAATTTTTTTGACTAGTGTAATTAATGCACAGAATATTTTATACGTCGATCTATCAGTGCACTATTTTTAAGAAATTATATATATAAAATGGTGCAAAACAGTGACATTATCTTTTTCTGTAACTCATAGCGTTAATAAGCAAAGTTGTAAGTTTTCTCAGATTGATATTTAATTTATTCAGTGATTTTATTTTCATGGCATCCTATTAAATCGAAAATCAAAATTGTAACCGCGTGTGGATTTTGCGGGAACATATTAAAACACTAAAAATGCGAATTTCCTAATGAAATTTGGTATTGAAGCTCAAACTTAGATTCTGAACAAATTTTTCGATATACTTAATCGCGCAGATTATTACTTAAATTTAAGTTGGTTAATTCGAAATGTATATCCTATATAGGACTACACTGGCGTCAAAGCTCAAATCTGAATTTCAAAAAATGACAAAATATCAGGGTATTTTCATTTCAAATGAGATATATACTATTTGTATTACTGTATGAAATATTCCAATCGCCCGTTAAAAAAAAGTAAAAATGAAAAAACGATAGCAAACAAAAGAAAAATGGCGTCTTTAAGATTAAACTTGACCTGTCCGACGATCGAAGATTTTTCTACGAATCCGAATTGCTGAAATATTCGCAAAATAATCATTTCTCATCTGTCGACTTCTGTAAGTCTGAATTTTTCATGACAATCAGAAAAACGTATTTCGCTCAAAGCGCTCCGTCGACCCTCGAAATAAATGAATTCTGTTATTACTATTTATCGAACTCAATAAATGGATGGTTTGCAGAAACGCACGGCTCGATCCCGGCGACTTAATGGCATTGTCTCGGAATGCGCGTTACTGTTCCTCCAGCCAGCTGACACAACTCTATGAATTATGTCCGCCCTTAGGGCTGCACCATCTGATAATTCAATTAAATCAATACTTTTTTGCTATGCGCTGGGGAACTCTAAGGCGCTTTGTCTTGAAGTGCTTTTAGAACGTCGAGAGGCCTAAGAATTTATGTAATATCTGTCGTAATAGTAGAAGGAGGTGAAAATTACATAATTATTTTCTTAACATATACATAAGACTAGTTTTTATATTAATGTAGGTTAAAATTGTCATAAAAATAACGAAGATATAAAAGATAGAATAGAGAAGAAAGAAAACTAACTAGTCTAGTGGTCTGACACAATAAATAATGTTTGCAACATACAGTACAATAATTTCTCATATAACAGGTTTAATTTAATACCACTAAGTACATAGCATAATCTATTGGATATACGTTTTATGCCCATAAAATGCACGCGTGACTCTGGGCATAACTTGATATCCAGTGGATGTCCAAGATCAAGAATATCTGTAGATGTACGACATATATTATACATTGACCTTCTGATTGGTTGATGATTCTGTTATATTTTATTTTCATCTATGGTTTTAATAATAATAATGCCTTTACTGCTCAACACAAAAAATCCATTTAAAGGGCAAGGATATGAAATAAATAAATACCTAAATAATAAATAAACTCCTGCATAAAATTAACATATCAGTGAAGCTTCACATTTTTATTTTTGTTGTTGCGAAGATTTAAATCATAGTATCTATGTGACATAATTAAGTTATTTCTACTAATGTTTAATATATTAGAAGAGTATTATCGGAAAAATCATGAACAAACAACAAAAGAGAACAAAACTGTCAGGTGCAACGAAAATATTGTTAATGAATAATTTTAGAAACAAAGTTGGAAGCGAAATTAAATCCTAAGAGTTTGAATTCAGTAGCGTGTAGATTTTTCTCTAGCTTTAATAACTCGGTCAAAAAGGGAAGTCATGCATTGTTTTGTGAATACAATACGAAAGTTAGGATATAAGATGTAATGACAGCAAAATACTTAAAGATATTGATATTTAAAATTGGCATTGGCGACTCCGCCATTTCCACAAAATGTGCTGGGTCAAATCGAATAAAACACAATATACATGTCAAGAAAAAATGTCAAATTACTTAATATATTCGCACTTTGCATGAATTTTATTATACAATGAATCTAAATTTTTGACATTTCCTTCAAATATGGCGAGGTTTTTTGATCAACTACTCTTTTTGAGGTTCAAATCGAATAGAACACAATATAAATGTCAAAAAAGAATGTCAAATTACTTAATATATTAGCACCTTGCACGAAATGTATTATACAATGAATCCAAATTTTTTACATTTCCTTCAAATATGGCGAGGTTTCTTGATTAGCTACTCTTTTTGAGGTTAGGAAAACATTTTTACATGGTGGAGCAAATCTGACTTCAGATTCGTGTTCCGCACATAAAAATAGGGTACTCTGGTACCATAAATGGTAATTCATGGTACTATTTTTTGTGGGACCGTGTTATTAATTAATCATTGACAATGTGATAATAACGCCTGCTGCACTTAGCTCTCATCTTTAATTCGAGTCAATTGCCTTTTCTTATAAGAGCTCAGGGACAACGAGTATTATGATAGCTTCGAAACTTATAGAAAAATAATGCCTTCTAAACCGTCGCACTAAGGATATCCATCACGCAATATAAATTGGAATGGAATAATGTGTATGACGAAAATCGTGACTGTTGGTGGAAACGATAATATAATTATTTACAGATGCAGATTGTTGAAGGTTATTTAAAATTAAAATAGCAATTTAGGGTTCTAATTAAAATTTCAGTGCCGAAAACGAAAGTCATACCTTGGCTTTGTTAGTGGTAAAAGAATATCCGGTAAATAATTGAATAATTTATAGTTAATATGCATCGCTACGATGATTAATGGTTATCATACAAGATATAATGGCAAAAAAATACTGGAAGATTAAAATATTTCAAAGTAATGACATTGGCGACTCCGCCATTTCTGCGAAACTGTGCTGGGTCTTAAACAACAAAATATTCAAAAATGTCGAGAAATTTTTTTTAACGTTATATATAACTAAGTGTTACGGGCTAAAAATTTTGTTTCTATATTTATACCAGGTGTAAACGGGGTCATGTACCCGCCATATTTACAAATTGGAATAAAATTTTCAAATTTAAATCTCACATATAATAAGTAGATTAGCTTTTTTGACAAACCTATATTATTATCACTTTGGGTGACACCGGAAGTTATATTGATAATATATAAGTATATCCTCAAGATAAGTCGATCTACTTCTTATACAGGAGTTTTAAGTTTGAAAACTTTATTTCAATTTGTAAAAATGTTGGACTGATGGTTTCTATATAAATATAGAAAGAATATTGTAGTCCGTAACACTTAGGTACATGTAAGTTTTTAAAAAGAACGTTATCTCGACATTCAATATTATGATATTCGATTTGACCCAGCACAGTTTAGAGAAAATGGCGGAGTCGCCAATGTTACCATTTTAAAATAATTTGAGCTTTAAGTATTTTGCTGCCATTGCATCTTCATTGTATGAGGCGTTACTATCACATTGTCCTTGATTAATTAATAACACGACACCACAAAAAAAGTACCACGAATAATAAAAAAGTAGTACCAGAGTACGCTCTTATGCGCTGAACATGATTCAGTTCATGATCAGTTTTTGTTTTTTTTTTTTAAACCAGAACCATTTCTTCTTAGAACCACTAGAAGTTCGCTACATATGTTTTTGAAAATTGTGAAATAGCTCCATTCTAGTCATCGTAGCAAAGTTGTTGACCAAATGTAGATTGAGATGAAGACGAACAGGAATGGGATACCTCCAAATCAAACTTATTTGTAGGAGTTACAGCCCTATAAATATGAAAAATAATTTCTATATTCTGAATAGCATTTCTCTTAATAACCAACACATAAATGCAGAATATATGTTTTATACGACAGTTTTATTATTTTTTTTTCAAATAGTCCACCATCGTGCTTTCTCATGACCCATGGACAGGGTGGGGTGTGTGTTATCCACTTCAATCAGTCGAATCAGTCGAAACCCGATCGATCCGATATGACTTAATGGAGTGATCGTGCTAACAAAAAAAAATCTCAAATAGTCCACCATTGTGTTTTCTCATGACCCATGAATATGGTAGAGTGTGTTCTATCCACCTCAAAATCAATATGAGTCGTCTGGGAGACGTCCCCGATTAGAATCAGTCAAAGCCTGATCCATCCGACACGATTTAGTTGAGTTATCGTACTAACAAGAAATTTTAATGCTGACGACAACGACACACACACAGACAAATTTTTTTTAAAACCATGTTTTTTGTTTTTAGGCCGAAAAACGAAAAATAAACGCTAGAAATTTTTTTTCCATTTTGCTTCACACGATTACATTATCTTCCCGCTCTGGTATAGTTTAGTGCGAAAAAGTAAAAACGTATATAAAAAATAGGGTATTTTTTACAGCTATGTATTACCACCACCAAAAATTTTTAAACTTTGCAGGATTTTATTTTACAATAGTACTATACTTTACAAGACGAAGAAATAAAGAATCAAACAAAAAACTGCTTAGAAATTGAGGAAACGATTCTGAAAGGGGATTAATTTTCCCATAAGGATAAAAAACGGGCATGCCCACCTCAAATTCTTCTTCTATCCCATTTCTAATATCAATAGTGCTAGAGATACATTGAAAACTATTGCAATACTTAGTATTGTTCTCAATAAGCCACTAGAGGTATCTGATAATATTTTGAAAGACAGTAATAGCATAAATAATTATTTTCTATCTGTCGCTTCCAATGAAAGATGATATGATTAATTATTACAATTCCTTCTTCGTATTCTATAAGGAACGAGGGCACGGAAAATCCGACAGAACATAATTCCCTTACATATAACGCCTGAATTAATTGCAAAAAATTTTGATCAGTTAGCGTCAAATACTTTCGGAAATAACTATAATAACAAAACGATAACTTACTGTATGCCGACCATACTATACTATACATATTGTAAATTCTCGAAGTGGTAATTATTGAACTTTTAAAATTTACATGTTTCGTAAATTTTGTAATTTTCAAAGGGCTGTAATTTGAATCAGGCAATTAAAAAAAAAAGGAAATTGAAACTTCAAGTTTCTGGTTTACAGATGTTGAGTTCATAATTCATAATAATACATCAGCACTTTTTAAGTAATCATAAGAGAATCATCAGAACAAAAATTTCCAAATTTCTGCTTGACTTTCAAAGGATCCACGAACAAATTTTTTTCAGTGATTTCATCACAAACCTTTATTATGCAATTTTATTCTCTTTAATTTAAACTTTTAACCTAAAATAGTTTGATGGATCGATTTCAAAATGTACAGAACTATTGGGAATATAATAAACTAAAAAAACATGGCAACATTAGTATTTTCCTCAATATTTGCAAGGTGGCGGTAGATTTTTCGAAAAGTCAAAAAACGTAATTTTTAGTACTTGTTTCAAATTAATAGCGAGGATAAGAAAAGGGTGTTTACAGAGGCTTTATTGAAGTTTACAAAACCGTCTTTTGATTCGCTGAATCATCATTAGTTCTTGAGATACCGATGGTCAAAGACAAAATCGTTATTTTTCATTGAACGACCGATATCTCAGCAACAAATGATCGTACAGAGTCTGTTAAAAACAATATCAAAGCCTAGTAAACAGGCTAACCTGTACAAAACCTAACAAAAGCTTCAAAATGTTTTTTTCCATCTCGATACGAACATGTTTTATAAAGTAACAGCCTTTCAAATATCGCTAAAAATTTTTCGGAATATCTTGCTCCCTTAATTTATTGAATAGTGTATTATACAGATAATTCCTGTTTTCATCTTAAATTGGAGAAAATAACTATAGAAAGTAAATTAATTTGAGTAATTTAAATTACAATTTCGTGTAATGAAACCTATTATTATTATTATTCCTGTAAAGGAATTAATGCAGGAGAATAGGAAAACAGAGTTTTTATTTTCAAATAACGTTTTAAATCTAATAGTAAACGTAATAATATCTATCCATTACATAACTCCATTTTAGGCGTATAAAATAATAAAGCATCATAACATGCTGCTCTAGGCTATAGAGTTAAGATAAATTGAATCTTGAGCAACACTATTTCATGCTTGAAGGGGTGATTTCACGGAGCTAGAAACGGTGAGTTTACATCCTGTTTTCTCGCAAGACTAGACATGAACACCGCGTAAAATCAGACACACTAAGGTGATATTTAATAACGGCTGTTGTCTATTAACAATTTTTATTTCTACTTTATTTTTGTCTAGAGCTGATTATATAGAATAGATAGTGCCTCATTACTGTAGTTTAAAAGTATCCTCATGTTAGCTGTCTATAAATTAAAATTCGAATAACAGCTTTTGCTTTTAATTGTGACCTTGTTCCATATCACCATGACGTGCTGTTGTACCACATCTGTTGTTATTGCGTTAAGGGTTGTGAAATAAACACTGGTGGTTATTTTAACACATAGATTTATTAAAAATCCAGTAGCAACGATGAACACTTTAAATAAAACGTTCTAAAGTAATTATAAAAGACTGACTAATACCTAAATTATACAGTGGATATAGTAGCAATGCATGTCGGTCGGCTATCGATTTTCTGTTTTATAGCCTGTCCCAAACATCTGGTTGTGACACGATAGTGGTGGCTTTTGTGTCACTTTTTTGACCATCGCATCTGCTGGAATAGGCTATTATTAAAAAATACACAGTTAAGAGGAGTGAAAGTTCAACATAGTTCCTCGCTGTCAGATATGACCATGAAATAAATACAGCCGACCGTTCCCATAATAAGTAAAATTTTAAGGGGCGCAAACGATTTGCTATAACCCTAATAAACCTACTGCCATGAACTAATAGAAATCTTAACAGTTGTACGAATAATAATACGGTAAATCTTATTAAGTTATTGTATTAAAGCTCTTATTAAGTTCTATTAAAGTTCTTATTAAGGTATTGTATGAAGTTATTCTAGTAAAATAAACAAGTGAATATCTCATTCGAAATTATTTTCTAGTGGATGAAATTTGTTTGAATGAAATTTTATAAAGGGTGGTCCAACCATAATGCACGATGTTAATTGTGAGTCACACCTTAACGTCAAGTTTTTTGCCCAACTTAATTTGACATTTCTTTGTTTCAGTGTTTGACAAATTCAACCATGGAGAGAGGTACACAATTGAGCAGCGCGTTAAGATTGTTGAAGCCTTTTACGAAAATGGGCGTTCAAATCATAATGCATTTCGTGCACTTCGTGACTCTTTTGGTCAGCATAATCGACCAAATGTGTCCAAAATCGGGAGAATTGTGCACAAATTTCAGCAAACCGGATCTGTAGGAAATGTGAAAACACCTGTGCATGCTCGCCTAGTTCGTTCCGCGGAAAACATTGCAGTTGTTTGCGATAGTGTAGCAAAAGAGCCGTCAACCTCGACTCGTCGTCGTGCCCAACAATTGAACATCTCACGAACATCACTGATGCGAATTTTGAATAAAGATTTGAATTTACACGCTTACAAGGTTCAATTGACTCAAGAGCTGAAGCCTACTGATCATTTCAAGCGTCGTCAATACGCCGAATGGTTGGTTGAACAGACAGAAGTGAATGGTGACTTTACAAAGAAAATCATCTTCAGCGACGAGGCACACTTTCAGCTCAGTGGATTCGTTAACAAGCAGAATTGCCGCATTTGGGCAAATGAGAATCCACGAGTGATTGTTGCAAAGCCGATGCATCCACAAAGAGTGACTGTTTGGTGCGGTTTATGGGCTGGCGGCGTTATTGGGCCGTACTTCTTCGAAAATGAGGTCGACCAAACAGTTACCGTGAATGGTGTTCGCTATCGCGAGATGATAACGGACTTCTTGTGGCCATAAATTGAGGATATAGACCTGGACCATATGTGGTTCCAACAGGATGGTGCCACTTGCCACACAGCCAACGATACAATGGCACTTTTGCGCGAGAAATTCAATGGCCGTGTTATCTCACGTCGTGGCGATGTTAATTGGCCGCCACGATCATGTGATTTGACACCGTTGGACTTCTTTGTTTGGGGATATTTAAAATAAAAAGTGTACGTCAATAAGCCAAGAACAATTCAAGAGCTAAAGGATGAGATAATTCGGCACATTAACGACATTGAACCTCAATTATGTCTCAGAGTCATTGAAAATATGGACCATCGGATAGAGGTATGTCACCGAAGCCGTGGCGAGCATTTGGCCGATATTTTGTTTCACACATAATTGTCATAGATCCTTCTATCATAATAAAAAATATTAAGATAATTCTCTGATGACTTTTTGTTTTATTTATAATTAACATCGTGCGTTTTGGTTGGACCACATTTTATATTTCTACATCGTATCGTAAATATTATTTAAATACACACACTTTCATACAGACTTTTATACACACTTTATACCACATACTTTTATCAGCGCAACAGTATACCCTTTTGCGCCGATTGAAAACTTTTTGTAAATGTGGCGTAAGTTGGCAAGAAGCCATTTAAAATATTTCTCTTTATATACACGTATACTGTCGAATTTTTATATTACACAAATGCACTCTGTCCAAGATAAGAATTCACGGCACGAGCATCTTAGAAATTGTAGGTACGAATTCAGTTAAATAAGAAAATTTTGAACAACTAGGATACTATCTCAGTGGTATTAACCAATCTTAAAAATAATTTTTCTTCTTTGAATTATTTCGGGAAAAAGGTAAATTTCCGAATATATTGTATTATTATTTTCACGTTTCCATGAAAAGTACGGAACTATATATAAAAGAACAAATATAATGTGACAATTGTATTTCGATCTTACGACGTTTTGTGTTCGTGAAGCCATCATCAACTTATATTTTTTAAATACGGATTTGGTTTTTTCATTCTAAATTTACACACAATGCTTAAAATATGTTTTTCATTAGTTAAAACCGTTTCTAGGATATATGTAGTACGTCCTTTACTTTGAAAATTAATATAAAATTTGTTTCTCATTAGGTACTACCTCGTTAGCTAAAGAGAAACTATTTATTTTTATTTCTGCTATTCAATTAAGTGCTTGAGCTTCACATGTAAAGTGCATTAGATATGAAAAAGTTTCAGTTAACAGAGATTTCCTGCTTCTTCCATGTTTGAAACTGCGGTTTTTTGCATTACTTATACTTTCTGAGAATTGTCTTGATCTGGTCATACACAGTGAAAGCACTCAGTCATAATTAGTACAAAATCTATTATTGTTTTGTCGTTATATCTATCTAATATCTTATAAGCCACTAAATGGCTGCCATTAGCACTATTACGTTTTAACGCACCAATAAAGAAATTACCATTGAACGTCCACATGCGTTAGTTGCTTCATCTTTAATTAAGTATACAAAATTTTCCCCAACGAGGTTGTGAATATTTTGCAATACGTCCTCGTATACCTGGTCAACATATCTGTTTCTTAATATAGTTAGATTAAAGAGTTTTCGATTCATATATTTTTCTAGAAAGTGGCGTAGTGTGAAGTTTCTCAGCTTATGTAGATTTCTTAGTGCTTTTCAATGATAAGTAGATTATTAACACAATTATCATTTAGATTTCAACAAACTGTCATAAATAATTGTTTATTTTGTAGTAGTGTCTTTACATTTACTAATCGAGTAATTTTTGTAAAGAAGAGTCATTCACTTCTTGACAATGCGCAAGTCATAATTGAATTTCTTGTATAACTTTATTTAGCGTTTCAACACTAATTCGTTCCTCTTCATTCCGAACTATGTCTTTTAATACCTCAATACTATTTTGTCTGTCTGCATACATTTTATTTAAGATAATCATATCAGATGATCCAGCGTAGTTAGATCCGGAAGATCGTCCAGACGGATTTTGTCTCGATAGAAAATCATTAATAATTAAATTAGTTGTATTAGTTTTTTGTATTACGTATCATATTTAGAAAAATTATAATAGTAATAAATAAAATTGTTTTGTAATCTAAAAAAATTAAGCATAAAAGTTATGTAAAATAATACAAAGTATTAAAATAATAAAGAGCTTCTCAAAATCTCAAACAAGTAGCTAAAACCAGTATCGAAAGGAAAGAATTGAAATATATGCTGTTGTATAACTAAAATAATAATTAAAAAAAAAACGACTTAAAAAAGTAACTTAAATAAAAAGCAAGAAATAGATGTTTTTTACAACAATTTAATACTTATTTGTTGTTCCGTTTAATGTAATTAAGCAATTATTGTTTATTACATAATTATTCTAAATTGTTTTATATAATTTTGAAGTCGGTGCCACGTAAAACATAAAAAGTATATACCTTCTATTGTAACAATGAGTTTACATTTAAAATTGCTCAGGGTCGACATTCGCATTGTTAATATTGTATGGTACCGACTTCAAAATTATATAAAATAATTAATAATTAAATAATAAATAATAATTTCTTAATTACATTAAACGAAACCACAAATAAGTATTAAATTGTTGTAGAAAACATTTATTTCTTACTCTTTAGTTGTCACCTTTTTTTTGAAGTCGGTTTTTTTTAACTTATTTATTATATTACAATAATTTTCTAAGGATGCTTTGTGAATTAGAAAACGAGGTCTACTTGAATAAGGAGTTCCGTTGTATATCTTCGAAATCCAAGATCCAATACCAATCAAATTAATGTGGAACCACCTTGGAGCTATACTTAACCCAACGCAGGAAAATTAATTAAAATCGGTTCATAGACATAAAAGTTATACCTGAACATACACAAAAAAATATATACTTTATATAGACGAATTAAGAACCTCCACCTATGTTTAAGCCGGTTAGTTAAATAAATCATGTATATAAAATTAAATTAACATATTTCTCGAAACAAATGTTATGTTTCATAATATATAGGTAGTGTTTTCGGAAAGTAATAAATAAATTCATTAGAAATTCAAGGAATAACTTTTGTAAAACACTCTCGAACCCGCTAAATGTTATTTTTAGTTTCGCATGTTTTAAATATAATTAAAACATACAGGGTGATTTGTGCAAGTGGTATGACGTAATTGATTTTTTTTAATGACAATCCCCTTTTTTATTAGGGAATGTGAAATAGTATATATTTTTTAAATATTCCACGGTTATAAATACATTAGCATACATTATATTATGAGTACATAACCTATAATAATACAGATTAAATTAAAAACATAAAGAAAAATTATTTTGCAAAACACTATATAGAACACAGTAACCTTCGTCACCGATGGTGTTTTTTATTATTGTCAGATAAAACGTAAAATGATATCGAGACTCTTCGATGTATGATGTCGTATCACACTCACAATCTCCAGAAAGTAAATTAGTGGAGCATTATGTCGACGGACGAACTCTGGATCCCGATTTATTTTAAATGTATTTAACTGGTACAAATATTTAGATTCCTTTCGAGACGACCTTATTTCTGCACTAATAACTTTATTTTCAGATGTAGAGAATCCCAATTTTCAGAGAAATTACTTCAACAAGATAATGCACCTCCTCATTATAGGGAGAAATTTATATATCACTTTACGAAAGCACCAGGAAGTATATGAACAAAAGCCAGAAGTTAAAAATGTGCTCTCTTAAAGGACATCATGATATAAGAATGTTGCTATTTATGAATTTGTCAATGATGTCATAAATTGAACAGAGATAATGTAATTAAATATACATATACCAATGAATGAGCATTTAAAAAGAAACAAAATAGATCTGTCCCAGAATTGTTTTCTTACTTGCGCTTTAATAAATTTATCATAAAATAATGGAGGCATAAATTCAATAAATTTATACTTCCAGAGTATTAACAATATGTGCTGTGATTTGTCAGCGAATCAGTCAGCGAGTGTGCTTATCGAATATATCGTTTGTTTGTCACAAAACTTATCCCTGCAACATTACTGGTTTTAAACTAAAAACTATTATAATTTGTTTATAATGCAAAGCTTCAGATTTTAGATTTATTAACTGTTACAAGTGGAGGCTTATACTCCGCTCCATCTGCACATTCCTTAAACATGAAGGAACAAAACCTAATTCTCCTGGCTATATGCCAATACGTAGCTCTGAATTACATGGCAAAATTTGCCGTATTTTCTCCTAACATATTCTGTTCATTTGGAAGTTGATAATTTCTATTCATTTGAAAGATTGGACTCATATTAAAGTTCTATAATATGTTAATTTTATATATAAATTTGTTACCACCCTATAAATTAAAGTAACTATACACGTATAGAACTAAAGCATTAAATATCATTTGTAACATTATACATATTCGCGTTAACTTTGTCCTAACTTTTACTGTCAATTTACTGCACCATGTGTAAAGACTTAAAGGCAAAGCCTGCAATTTGTTTCTTCTAGATTTAGTGTGTCTGGCTGCAAAACCCTGTAAATTAAGTTATTCTCGAGAAGCAGTCGTCATCTTGTAACAGCCTGACGTCTGCCGGTTTTCTATCGAATTCAGACGAACAAAGGATGCATACAGAGACATACGGCCTGGCCGACAAATTCACGTTTAATATTTAGGACTCGTTTGCTTCTAACGAACGCGGGAGGAAGTAACTCATTTTCGCTTCTTATACATGGTGAAGCCGTCTAAAATTAACAGTTTCATTGAAACGCCAAAATAAATCAATATATTATATAACGTAGTATTTAATAGTTGTAAACAAGAGATTTATTACTCAAGTTGGCATCACCGAGAGGCGATTTAATTTAAGTGGGAATCCC
Organism: Rosalia funebris; assembly: GCA_037954035.1. Taxonomy (NCBI): domain Eukaryota; kingdom Metazoa; phylum Arthropoda; class Insecta; order Coleoptera; family Cerambycidae; genus Rosalia; species Rosalia funebris. The sequence goes on along the minus strand of JAZFAV010000006.1, from coordinate 9,101,316 downwards.
TACTACTAATATCTAAATAACTTTAGAAAATTATCTTATGCGTACGTGTATATAAATACAATTCACTTTCTGGTGCTAGCGTTTGACACATTGTTAATTTTCATTATATCTCGACGCTACTATTGGTCCCATACGTTGACCAAAGTATGAGCAGACTTTGAAAAAGAACGGAATTTGTCTATTATTTTAACTTATTAGTCATTATAATTTTATCTTTACAAGGAACACCTAATTTGCACATTATTAATGATGTCAGTATGGGATATAAATTGAGGAACTTTCACAGAATTATATAAAAAGATTATATAAACTAAGATAGACGCGCTCACTTTTATCATCACGGTCGACCAAGTTACTTTGAATGTCTCGCTACTTTTGCTTTGGAAATAATAAATTCAATATTATTAACAGTTTATTTCTACCAAAATCCTGAGTACTCTATTTACAATGTTGAATGAATTTTTTTGGCCTAGACCGTAAATCAATTTCATTGTTATCTGTTCCTGAATTTTCACCAACTTTGGTACTTTTAATGAAATTTAGAAATAAAGGTGTAACTATCTCACAGATATTTCTGTTATGAACAATTCTTGAAATATTTATAAAAGATGATAAGCACATATGATAAAGAACACACAGCAAAAATCATCAAATAAATGGCGAATGCGCCAATGATATTTTATTCTAATTCGAAATATTTGTGTGTATATGGTGTTTTATTTACATACTTTGTGTATCCTATATACTGTGTATCCTCTAATTGGTTAAATTTCTATTTCAGAGATATATGGTGAAATTTCTACCACTAGTATTGGGACTAGATTCTATTAATGTTTTCATATAGATATTTTTTATTACTAGCGTTTGGCACATCGTTAGTTCTTATTGTAACTTGATGCCCCCATTGCTTCGATACTTTGGCCAAAGTATGAACAGATGATAACATAAAGTATGTAATTAAACTAACTCTAGCTACTAATTTGTGGAAAACCTTATTAAGGTGTGCCTAATTAATGTACAGTTATATAATTAAGAAATTAAGTCCCAAATAGATTTCATAAATTAAATCTCAAATGCATATAGAGGAGTGTAATATCTAATTAGTTATTAAAACATCACACTATACAAGCTGCTATAATTAATTATAGCAAGTTGTCGAAAATTGTGTTTGATAATTTTCATTGCGTCTAGTAAATTTAATATAAGATTATCTTCTATCTGAAAGTAAAATCGAAAGTGAATCTTCTCTGTATCATATCTCAAGGATGTGACCAGTTTGTCTTATATAGAAAACATTACACTTAGATCCGTTTTGAAAACTCATTAAGTTTTAAAAATGGACCCTAAAAAATCAAAAGTGGACCCTGTCAACCACATCATATTACACGTAAAGAGATACGTAAACTTGTGCATTGAGTAACGATGGGGGTAGCATTTTCAATAATTAGGTACTTTGGTTTTCCTTTTTCGTTAAAAAGAACGTAATTATTGGTTTACTTTAACTTGTAATTCATTTTTACTTTACCTTTACAATCATAACTCATAATTCTTACATTATCGATGCTATATTCATAAACTTTCATAGAATTATATAAAATGCATGATATAAGATAAGATGCTTTCACTTTCGTCACCACGGTTCATCAAGATGTTTTTTGATATCCTGCTACATTCGCATTTGGAAAGAACAAGTTCAATATATCAACTACAATGAGAACAAAACCACTCTCTTCGCCTTGAACAAAATTACTTTCAGTTTAATAATGAAATTTATACTTCTAATGAGGGCACAATTATGGGTAATCCCCTTAGCCCGATCCTTTCGGAAATATTTATGGTTTACTTAGAAAACATAATACATACACATAAAGAAAGTGGACAATTTCTGTATTGGTATAGAAATGTAGATGATATTTTGGCATGATTCACTGGCACTACACGACAACTTAAAAAGGCTTAAAATAAAATATATTAGAATATTTAGAAATTAATAAGGCAATGAAATCTGATGTGTCATATTAAATAAACAAATACAAACAAACTTGTCTCGGTTAATACATTTATTTTAGCGCCTACTTGATATCCAAAAACCTTGTTTAAAATTTACAGCTACCATCTGTTGAAAAATTTCATAATTTAATTACAATAGTTTAATAGTAGGAATTCCCATAGTAATAAACCTAGAATTACCCTAGTTATATAAAAGCCGTTCCACATTGTAAAATTTAGTCTATGTACTCAACATCTGATGAAGCCACTGTGTTGACGAAACAATTGTTATGCTTAACAAATGAAGAGTGAAAATCTAACCAGTGAATGTTTCAATTTCATTTATAATCATTTATCTTGACTATATGCTGTTTTCGATGTAACTTTTTAAAATCTCTGAAATACCTATGACACATACATTTTCTACTTAGTTTCTAGTAAATTAAAGCGTTGAACTGGCTTTACTTAAGACAATAAATAGGAGTATTTTTGCTTGAAATCGTGTCTGCTTCCGATGAAGTGTTAACCTAGATGGTACATTTTGAAATTAACACATACATAATTTGAAGAAAATTATTAAACGAAACCAAATAATAGAGTGGAGTTCTGTAAATGTTGTAGCTAGAGAGACAAAATTGAATTAATGTCTAAAAAATAAATACCGCATATCAGAAGTAATGTCCTCGTAATAATTTATCTCTCAAATAAACATTAATTACCCCGTAGGAAAGTGCGTATGATTTCTCTTAACCGTTTTGCTTTAATAAATATAAACGACGTATCGGCTTTAATCCCTTTAAGCTCATATCAAAGAGCCCAATCCATTCTATATGATGAGATATTCTCCCTTTCCTCTCCACTCCCTACAGCATCACTACTTTGAAAATTGTGAAGGTACAGTTATATACGGATGGATAATGGCTTATTATTAATATTAATGTTTTCACTTCCTAATAGCATTCTTTCTGGGAGAAAGGAAGCGCGTGCTGTTTTTCTAAAAGCATTTGTACAATGCACAACGTTTTTATATTCACCGCATAAACTCATTTCGATGACCTGATTAGATACAGAATATAATTCGTGGACTACGAATACGAAACAGAAATGCTGGTTGCTGAAATACGAGTCAGTTGTCGATAAATCTAGTGTAAATGAATAAAATGGTATTTAATCGAACGTGTTCAGTGTATTGAAATAAGTATATCGTTTACACGAAAGGAAATACGCTGTTATATATACATTTACTTTCTCATACGATTCGATTAAATAGTGGCAGTGGCCACAGCACAGACACGACCTATGTTTCCATGCCCATTAAATTTGGAGCTTTACTGTAATCCAAAATCAAATTGATCCTTAGTGACTTAGGATCACTGATGTGACATCGTTAGATTTTCGCCTCTCTAAGTCATCAGTACAGTCATCTACTCCCTGTACAAGTCACCACATTAGCTTAAAGATTGTATCGTATCTGATTGCTAATATAGTTGTGAAAATCAATTTTTTTATGATAATATTTATTTATATATATTTTTTTTACCGCGGCGATATAGACTACAATGATCATTAGTCGCACCCTCCATCATCTTATGTTCCTTTTTTAATTTTATTGTCTCATATAAACGGCTACATTAAGTATTCTTATGTAGGTAGATATCGCACGAGTGGCCATAAGTCTTACATCTAAAGACTGTATTCATGTATTGTCTACATACTCCATGGTCGCAGCTTCATGAGCGGCCTGATCGGCTAATTCGTTCCCGTGTATTCCTATGTGGCTCGGCGTCCAGATAAGGAGGACCTCTTTGTTTATTTCGATCATTCTATTTAGCAGGCAGTTTATATTTTCAACTATTTCGTCTCTGGAGAAGTGTTATGTAGAGCTTGTATAGAACTTAGCGAATCACTTATGATGAGTATTATTTGAAACTTAACTGTTACTGCGAATAGTAGTGCCTGCCATATACTGTGAAGTTCTGCAGTATATAAAGTAGCTGCTGGTGGTAGAAACCATTTACGTGTGTCTGGCTGTAGAAGGTGCTTCCCATCCTTGGTTTGTTTTGAAGCTATTGGTATAAATTTCTAATGTCCCCTGATATGTACTTAATATTTCTTTCAACTTGTCTCTTATGATTATGGGATCAGTTTCATTTTTGGAGTACGCAGTTAAGTCGTACCGCATTTTAAGTACTCGTTTCATCCAAGGAGTTATTTGTGAAAGTTCCGACGGAATAACTGCAGGTAATCTTAATCCCAGTCTGTCAAGGGCTTCCTTCACTCGGATGCCCACAGGACGTGTGATAGATGGTCTCAGTTCATATATGGATATCCCCAACTGCATTATTAAATACTATCGAGTACCCGGATGGTTAGGTAGTACCAACATATTTGAAGCGTAAATCAGGAGCATGCGATCTCTTCGGAATTTTAATGGTTGAACTCCTGTCTCACTGCATATCGAGTTTAGTGGGCTTGTATAGAAAGCACCGGTTACCACTTGTAACCCTGCTCGATGAATTGTGTCCAACATACGTAGGCGTGACTTTCTGGCTGCACCACATACTGCCATAATCTAACTTGAATAGAACCAGTGCTGTATATAATTTAAGTAGTGTCTGTCTGTCAGAACCCCAGTTTATATTAGCCAGGCAATGTATTGGATTTAAACTTTTTTTCGTTCTTTTTGCTAAATCTGTAATATGTGGTACCCATGTTAGTTTCGAATCAAATGTTATTCCAAGGAATTTTAATGTTGGTTGAACTACTATTACGTTATCTTTTAAATAACACAGTTCTGGCTCGGCATGAGGTTTTCATAAACGGCAAAAATGTACGTATACGGTTCATTTACATAAATATTTTTACCTTTGTCTAAAGTATTGTTATATTAAAAAAATCATAATGGCCCGTAGAAAATATATCAGTGAATTTAAATCAATTTTACATTTTAAATAAGAATGTAGCAAAAATAGAGATCGAATAAAGAAATTGTTTGGATATTGTAAAGCGGTTACTGACTCTCCTTTATTTAACAAACATGTAACAAATTTTTGTAATGTAACCTACTTTTTATTTGAATTGTAATATTCAAGACAAAAATATCTAATATAAATATTGAAACTTAATCTTTAGCACCAGTGACTAACGATGAACTAAACAGGATGTTTCCTAAATAATACATATAAAAGTGGAATAAGAGGAAAAATGGGGAATTCAGTGGAATGAGACTATATGATTGACACCGAATAGAATTGTTTGGAAAAGGAAAATACGCCCAATACCATAAGTAGTCCTACACCTAACAGAGAAATGGTTTTAGGTATTTGAATCTTTATAGTAAATTTATAATTTACTTCATTAAAGTTTTTATTTGTTAACCCCATCTGTATCTATCAAGAATAACTCCGAGGTTCAAGAATAACTGCGAGATATTTTTTCAACCTCTGAGTTCTCTGTCTCGTCGTCAACAATTTATTTATTTATATATATATTTATTGATTTTCACTCTAAAGTCAATCTCAACATACTTTTGCAGGTCTTGTTGTCTCTTGTGTATATACAATCGCGGTATCGTTAATGAAAATGGTAATTCATCCTTTAAGATCTAAGGGTATGAAGCTACTTATATAAAGAGCCAATAGGAGTAGCCCCAGCCAGCACAATGCCTTGAAGAACACAATATGCAACCTCTGCTCTATCACTTACAATCACCGATGTTAACCTGCTGCAGCTATTTATAAATGTAATTCTTTATTAGATTATATCAGCCGTCTAGATGCAAAACTCGACGAGTCCAGACAAACATAATATGAGATAATTAATAAAAACTTGTAACATTTTTATTCAATCTAATGCAGTGACCAAATTTCGTAAAAAGGGTTACTATTGTTTTTAGATGATAACAAATCATAGTTTAGAAATCAGAAGCATCCATATATGCCCCTCAAAATTGGGAAATAAAATGGACATGTTGATTTTTGCACCTAATTCTGTTTGAAATGTTCAAAAAAAAATGTATGTATCTTGAAAATAAATTTTATTTCTCATTGTTATCGAACAACACAAAATAAATTTTCGAATACCAAAATTAATTGATTCTTCTCCGCAGTTACCCTCTTCTTCGACTGCTTGTCCTCCGTCTGAAACGTTTTGGAAAACTTCTCGAAAATAAATTAAGGCCTCTTTTTCCTATTCCTTCCCATAGTGTTTCTCTAATAGTTTAGCTAAACTTTTTTTCTTATTTTTGTTAATCAGAACTCAAATTTTGAATTCCTTTTGTCCCATTTGAAAGATGTTTTTCCTGTTTTACATAAGCTTTTGAATGCTCTCATAATATTTTCATTCACGTGAAATGCTTCGCCGCTTACAAGAGGTGTGTTAATTAAAGTTAAGTAATCTTTTTAACAATGATTATCCTTTTTGAAGGTTGAAATTGAAAGCGTCAATATCCTGGTTGTTTTAAAACATTTTGAGTTTCACGTTTCCAATCCTTGATTACAAAATCTTCTCCAATTTCGTGAACAGTAGAAACTTTTTGATCATACTGATGTACTCTTTTGGATGAACAACTTCCACTTTCTTATAGATTTTTTTAATTTAACTAAAAACGCGATCGGGGAGAATATGGGGATACCCAACGACCGGAAAGAGCTACTCTATTCCTCTACATGTGGAGGAGCTTGAAATTGTAACCTATAACTTAACATACCAATAATAGCAGAATTTTTGTTTTGTGCCACATCCATCACATACATGTTATTCAACAGACAAAGTCTACAAATTAAACTGCATCACGTGACAAAATATTTAGCTCGCATAGGTTCATTGGAAATGTATGCCTTTACATCTAAGACTGCAAGGGATGTGTCGGGTTTTGCATCTGAGATGAAATTTTAAACTCAAATTACTTTTGAACTGCTGGTATTTGTTGTAAAAAATTCCCTTGGACTCATTTACATTTTTGTTCTATTGCCATAACAATCTCATTTTTTAAGAAGGGGGGACTTGTCGGGTTTTGCATCTAGGCGGCTGATATATTTCCTTGCATTCCATTTTCTTATTGAGTAGACAGTATCGAAGACCTTCGATAGATTCACGAAATAAACTTTCATTAACCATTTCTCTTAAGGTAGTTTCTCCGCCACCCACTTTTCTATAGAATTTCATAAAATTTCGGGTACACATGATGAATAAACTTCCCGAAGGAAATTACTTAAATGAAAAGATTTCGCCCTTACAACAGAGACGATATTCACCATCAAAGTTGGAATTTTTTGCATGGTTTGAATATACCAGTTGACTAAAAGTTACAGATTTTACATCATAACTTGAAAACTTTTCTATACATTTCTTCCAAAAACAACTCATCATAAATTAGTTTATTACGAATATTTTTAATTTAAAAATATCGGTTGTTGCTGAATTTTTTAAAAAGATAAACATTTTTACAATATGTTAGTTTAAGTTTTTCTCTGTAAGTCGAGAACTTGTAAATTAGCGCTTGACAACGCAGCGGCATGTATTTTACCAATCACCACTTTATGTTGTTACTGCACATTCGCCACAAAGAATATCTAAAATGAATTTATTCCTAGACGATTTCCCTTTTTTATTGTTTCAAGTTAAATAACGTTTTTACATTAACGTCTTAAATTTTTGCCAAACTCGCTCAATTCAATAATACGTCGTCTAATGCTTAAGTTAGTTACTCTGTTTATTTTTCGCAAGATATATTTTTGCAATACAATTTAAACGTTTCTGTATTACTTTCCCCTTTGTAAATTTTCCTTTATTGTCCCGCAACTGATCGCGACAAAAATTAATTTTTCATTTTTCTATGAATTTTCTTTCACGCTCCGAAAGAGTTTACAAAGTGAGGTTAACTATAAGAAATACAAAATCGCAAAAGAAATACAAAAAACAAAATAGGATAACACGCAACGTTGTCATGTCTTTACTTTCAATTAATAAATATGTAGTTGTATGTATACGTATGCATGCAGTGTTTGAGTATAGAGTACAGTTTCAGTAATGAACACTATATTACTGATACTCCAAGTATCTATTTTTGGACCGGACGGTACCAGATAAACTACTTTAAGTGAAAATTTTAACCTTTTCCTTTATCTCTATTTAGTCGAGTATACCCAGTTTCATTAATTCATCACAAAAGATGAATAATACGTAACAGCAGTCATCTATTTAAATACAGATTATCATTTCTGAAATATATATAAGATAACTCTCTTAGAAACTCTCCTGCAGTTAGTTATGAAGTCCAACCCCATCTAGAAGCTTTACCGTCTAATCTATGTGTATATAGGAGCTTTACAACTGCTTACTTAAATACTTAGCAGCAGATCCGTCGGTGAAAAACTAACCGTGAAAATTTATGGTAATAATCTTCCGCCTTCGGGAAATATATCAGCGCATCATTCTTACGGTCTGACAAGTAAATTCTGGATTAAAATGAATTCACTCGCCCTACTCCGTCTATTGTGTGTAGACAGCCAGCAGATGTTCCTTTTGTGATTAGATTCTAGTTGGAAATTACTATTGAATTTCTATTTCTATTGAACAATTGATTCGGTTATTTGGGAAACAACCTTTGGCGGCTACACAACAGATCATGTTAGTTTCGTTTGAACGATACTTCTCTCACATGTCTCTAATATAGTGGTTGAGGTTTTCGATTGAATTCGAATTTAAATTATTCGTCAACAGAAAGAAGTTCGGGCATTGGGAAAGTCGCTGTACGTTAACAAATATTTAAGTCTATATTCAAATAATAATATACAGTGTCATAATAATGTTTCAAACGTGCTTAGGTTTTATTATTAAATGTTTCTTTAACTTAAATACTATCTCATTGATAACATTCCAGTATTTTTCAATCGCGACATATTGATTTGAGTTATGTCATGTGTGTGGTATTATGTAAATAAAACAAGTTGTGTATGACATACCCACTCAATTTTCATTTATTTGAAAGAATATTCTACGGCATTAAGTATGGAATATAACGTCGTTCATATATCCGCCGTGGCTTTGCTTGGTGACACGTATTCGGGAGGTCCAATTTTCGATGACTTTGTCGCATAAATCTGTCGCATAATTTTTTTATGGCGTTTGTTATATTGACAATTAGGGCATCAACTATATGCATATTGGTTTATTCACATAAACCTGCGATTTAATATGTCCTCATATCGCTCGTGAAGAGTGTCCATCGTGCCATGCGCTGTGTCGCACGTAGCACCGTCCTGTTGGAACCATATATCGTTGGTATCTATTTCATCCAATTTAGGCCATAAGAAGTTTATTATCATCGATCTGTAGCGCTCGCTGTTGACGGTTATGACAACGCCAGTTTCATTTTGGAAGAAGTACGGACCGATTCCGCCAGACCAAAATATGCAAGAGACAGTGACATTCTCGAGATGCATTTGATGCTGGTATATCTGGTGTGGATTGGTATCTTCTCAAATTCGACAATTTCGCTTGTTCCTATATGCATTCATCGAAAATGGGCCTCGTCGCTAAAGATGATTTTTTTGGCGAAATTTGAGTCAACTTCCCACTGCTTCACAGCCCAAGCAACGAGCACATGGCGATGTCTATGGTCGTTTACCTTAAGTATCTGGATCAGTTGGATTTTATACTTGTGAAGACCAAGTTCCGATGCAAGATTCGCCACGTTGAAGTCGCAGAAAAGCCAACTTCTTGTGAACGACAAGAAATTGACTGCCTCGGGATTTCCCGTACACTCTCACTCACAGCAGCGATGTTTTCGATGGACATTGCGTTTCGGTGACGTACGCGTGTTAACTGAATATTTATCAAACCGGCTGACTTGAATTTGGCCACCAAATGTCGAATAGTCGACTCGGCGGGACACTTGTAGAGAGGATAAAAATCGCGTAATGCGCGGAATGTTTCTAGAACGGAGCACTAATTTTGAAAATAGAGTTTGATAATTTGCACATGTTGTTGAAAGCTATAAACTTTCACAGTAATTTCCCATACACTACTAAACAATTCACAATAAATTTGGCAGATATTGCTTCAACAACATGGCCGCCATAATCTAACAAACTTCGAGGGTCCCTGTTAAAAGACCCTATTGTACAAATCAGTTGATGATGATCTAACGTATATCACTCACAATATTGGATCAAACACAATATGCTGATTTCTTCAGGAACTGCAATGAATTATCTTGTTCGTAGCACTTTGATTCGACAATAGATACAAGCACAATGCTTGTATGTATTGTCGAATTCTGGCGTATTAAGATAGTTTATGTTAAGTTGTCATATTTTTATGCATATATAACTGGCTAACACACCAAATAGCACCGCTTATAAAAGCTTTCTAGATCTAACTTCTTGAGGATGATCGATTCCCTATGTGTTTCAGATTATGTTACTTATGCCATGCTATTTCTTGGGATCGTGCATCCTTTGGGTTTCTTACTTCGATCTTGTTCAGGTCGTCTTTTACTTCTTGTATCCAAGTCGATCTTAATCTACCTCCAAGTCTCTTGCTCGCCGCTTCTCATTCCATTATTATACTTATCATATCTTCTCGGTTCATTCTCCACATATGCCTCAGCAATCTTAGTATTTGCTCCCTAATTATCTCTATTATATTGTCTCTACCTTTTAATTCCTCTTCTATTTCTATATTGGTTCTCATTCTGCATTCTTCATCTACTATTCGTATTGGGCCTAATACTATTCTCATGATTTTCCTTTCAGCAACTTTCATTGTTTCCTCTTCTTCTTTTGTCATGGTTATTATCTGCTGCATAGATATGTACGGCTCTTATCAACATTTTATATATTCTTATCTTCGGTTTTCAGGTTAATGCCTTATTTTTTAGTAGCTTCCTGCTTGACGTCTAGCTCTATTGATCTCTATTGATCTATCAGTTGATCTACCTTCATTACTAGATAGTACCACTATATGGTATCTGAATCTATAAACCGCCCTGAATTTAGGGTTCCCTATTTTAATTAACCTATTTCCCTGTTCCTTTCCTATCCTCATCATTCTCGTTTTACTGTTATCTATTTTCAGTCCAATCTTCTCACCTTCCTCTATGATTACTTCTGACATTATGATCACACTGTCCCTTCGTTCAGAAATTAGTAACAGGTCATCTGCGAGTGCTATTAGCTGACTCCTCTCAATATTATTGCATCTTTATTTATTACTCGTGTGATATGTTCTATTGCCATATTGAAATGTCACGCAGATAGTGAGTGTCCTTGTTTGATACTTTTGTCGATATTGATTTCTTTGGATTTGCCTTTTTGTTTCTGCAATGATCCCAGTTTCTCTCAAGGTTGCATATATGCCTCCGAAGCTTTGCCGGTGTTTCTAACTCACTCAGAGCAGTCATCAGTTCTTTTCTAGGTTATTCGTCGAAAGGTTATTGCAAATGTACAAATATAATTTCAAGATCTGCTTTCTAATCGTATGCCTTTTCGGTGATTTATTTAATTGCATGTATTGCATTCGTTGTTGATTTATCTTTCACAAAACCAAATCGATATTGCCCTACATTTTTACTTAAATTTTTAGACAGGTAATCTTTTCTGTATGATTGTGGATATAATTCTGTATGATGTCTTTATCAGCGCTCTTTCTCTATAATTTTTTCATTCTTGTCTGTCTTCATTCCTGTATATAATTACTATATGACCTATTTCGTAATCTCGTGATATCTTCTCCTCTCTTCATACTTGTAGAATTAATTTGAATATCTCTTTCTATAGTCTTTTGCCTCCATATATAATTAATTTCTTCGAAAATGGGTGCGTAACATATGTTTAATGTCATCCCGTATTATCGTTTGTGTTTCTTCTTCGTTGAGGAGCTCTATCCTGTTTTGTGTTCCAACAGATTTGAATATATAGACTTACTTTGGTTCTTAATTTATTTTAATAATATTTTTCTAATATTTTTAGAATGGGTTTCTTTGTAAACATAATTTTTAAAAACGTAATATTATGTTGGGTGGGTCAATAAAGGTTCAGGAAGAAAATACGAGGGTTTTAAGAGGTAATGAGTGTTACCGATATACGAATATGCTTATGGTTTGTATAATAAATCTTTGCGTGTGCGTCACAGGTAACAATCGTATGAATCAATCAACTGACATATTTGATCAGTGTCGTGCCGAAAACACATTTAAGATAACAGTTAGTACAATACAAATCCATCAACCTATGAGAAAGTAATGAAGAGGTTCTCCACAAAAACATTCAATGGAAGTGATATTTCCATCAAAGTAAATGAAATAAATTCAACAAAAATCAAAATAAATGAAACAAAAATGAAATAAGTTTTACATAAATCTTGAGACACCAATGAATCAGATTATACAATAAAGCTAAGACGTGACTTCATAATTTCATTTTTGTGGCAAATTATTAACTGTCTATGTCATACGTAATTGATTGAAACATATGTCGCTATACATACGTGCTGGTAATTGTGGCATATTAGTAACAATTGTGAGTGGTGTAGAATATGATCCATGCGTCGTCACTAAATTGATACACTGTCTCCAATTGATACACAAGTGGAGACAGGTCCATAATAATTACGCAGAATCAGCGAATGTCATAGACAAATTCAACATATTTCATTATTTTTAAGTTAATAATTGCAATTATAACATAAATATGTATTTACATTATGTACAAACGTCAGTTAATGTTATGTAGAAAAACTTTGAACAGACAAATTTTCTGTTGGTCGGATAATCGAATTTGAGGTGAGTATAATTAGATAACATTAATTGTCATTAATGAATACCAAAATATTACTTATAATATCACTCAATTTAGTAACATTAACTAAATAAAGCTAGGTTATTTTTCCTAATATTTGCCTTTTGCATCATGGTATCAGTTACCTAAGTAATCTATATAATAGCAATCTAATTTGGGTTTACCTCATATCGCAGTTACTCAAGATCCTCCTTTAAATTTACCACCAAAGTATTGTGGCAAACTTGCAGCGTATCCCTTTTCTCTCCTACAAACAAGTTCGATCTTATTACTAAACAATATCGGGCTCGCTACAACGATCGATCATGTTGTGCACGCCTTTACGTTAATTAAGGAGTACCGATACGACAAGTGGAGCACGTTGATTAAAAAATAACCCGTAGACCGATTAATCACGCCACCTCGAAAATATCTCCAAGTCAGCAGCGTTGCGAAATTTTAAAACAGTCGGCCAAAGTCGCTAAGTCCCCCAAAAAAATATATCGGCCGACATGACAGAGATGCGGAAGGTATAATCCCCTTGTACATGACAGATATTTCGGCGCATATTTTCCGCCTTCCCTTAATGAACGTGATTCAGCAGAAGTACAACCGTCTGTAAATACGCCGGGCCGGATGATGGATGAAATAAACTCGGTGATTGATTGACTTTGTTCGAATTGATATTTTCGAAAAGAAGACACAACGCCAACGGGCTTTTAATATTCAGTACACATAAATAAAAAACGCATTAGTTATTATTCATAGGCTGTTAGCTAACCAGCTTTAATGATCCGGTATGTAGAGGAACAAACAAAAATGCTTCCGGTTTGATTTATTGTGCATGAGCATTAGTGTTCTATTTGATATTTAATAGAGAATCACGCATAGATCGACGATGGATAACACTTTTAGAAAAAAGCTGATAACTTCTGTGCATAAATTGTTCTCTCTTTTCTTGTGTCCTTATAATTTGTCATTTATGCAATACTTGACAAGTGCAATGATTTTATTTGCTTGTTATATTACCCTGCCTTTATTACATGTAAAGAAATGTTCACCTAATATATAAAGTAAAGATATGTTCACCTAACCTAAACTAATCTATAAAAAAAACAATACACTTTCTCCTATGACAACCGGTACTACCTTGGCCTCTAAACATATAATGAATGGACTCATGCCCTAAATTTGAGGATTACAAGGACATTAAAATGATTGTCGATAACTGGAGCATCTAGAAGAGTAATTCCTCTGTACTATTATATATTACTACAACCTTGCATATAATTTTAAATTCTCAGTAAAGATTAAAGGCACTTGAAATTTGAAATATGTCATTGTTAATGATCATATATTTATTTCAAAAATAACAAAGAAGAATTAATTTCAATTTTACATAGAGCACAGCGAATTTTTCAACTTTTGAAGCTTAATAACCCTGTATGCTTAAAATATGTCTATTATATGCTAGAATCAGTGAAAAAAATTTGAGTTCCCAAAAATAATATCTTCGGCTGCCGAAACCATTTTAAATTTAGAATTTTCTTTTATTTTAATTTTTTGTTATTGTGCCAATAAATGAAATTCTAGAATATTATTAATTCTTTGAAACAGTTTTTAGTGCATCCGTATCATAATAAGTAAATATATATTTATAATTATGGCGTCAGTGGTCGTGAACAGTACTGTCTATTGCCTAAACCGACACTCGTCTGTGTCTCAGTCTTAGATAAAGTGCGTCGTACGTTGCACGTGATTTATATTTTAAGATACGCAGAGAAATAATTAAAAGTCGCGCTAATCTAACAACAAAATTTGGTAATCATACGCTAGAAGTGTAGTCAATTTATTTTGATGTTCGGAGGAACAAAATCTTGGTCAAAGAAGAAAAATGGAATAAGTGCTATCAAAAACTGTTACCGAAGAACATTATGCTTTAGTTTCTAAACCCAGATCAAAATATCTCGGACTTATAAGTCTGGAAATGCAAAAACATCTGGAAATGCAAAAGTAATTAAAACTTTAATACTTAAATTTCTAGAAAAAAATACTGATATAAATACAATTGTGGCGATAGGTTGTGGTAAACTGTGGTAAATACTGGTTCAAAAAATGGAGTAATTCGAGGTCTATAATCGGATATAAAGAAGCCGTTACAATGGTTGGTATGTTTGCTTCACAGGAACGAATAACCACTACGTCACTTAATGAACTATTTGGATGGAAAAACTTCCCGACCAAACAGATTCTCGGGGCAAATTGCAAAGTCTCTAGAATGATTCTAGAACTTACTAGTGGTAGAGTTTAAAAATATTTAGACTATGTTACCTTCAATACACGTGAAGACACATCTATTTGATTTACAGATCAAAAATTCATGTTTGAGATGTGTCAGGGAATCTCTAACGGAATTTTGAGAGAAGATTTAGCTTTAAAAACACCTGGAGAAATGTCCCACGCTAGATGGATTGCAACAGCCAACAGAGTTCTAATGTTATATGTTGCTACTAAGGGACCATCTCAAAACCTCCAAATATTAATTGAATTTATAGTTAAAGTATATGCCGTAAGTTGGTTTAATATCAAATGGAATTGATCTTGTACCGATGGTGCTAGGCACTTTTTAACATAATTAGAAGATCTCGATACCTCCTTGACCAACTTTAAAAAGTGATAGATCCTCTAATAAAAAGGAATGGGTATTTTGCCCATTCAGAAAACCTTTTAATAGCAATGTTAGCCGATGACAGAAGATTCATTAGAGAGTTGGCTTTAATGAACATTCTAAAATGTAGAAAATCATCGGCGAGAACAGAGGACATTAGAATATTTCAATTGAATGAACTAAATTTTGATTGTGAAGATTATGTGGACTTAATTGATTGGCAGAATATCAATATACGCGAATCCCTTTTGACAATGGGAATATCAGACGAAGAATTAACTAAAATCGTTTCTATGGTTCCGGATGAAATACCCCTATTAAAATTTCTCTGCATTCGAAGGCGATTGAAAGATGTATAAAATTAATAATAGAAGCTTCTATGTAAGTTCTTGGATCTGAAGCGCGAGATGGGTTTATAAAAGCTCGTGTTGAATCAAAAGAAATTTTGCCACAATTTAAAATCAAAAAACAAGTTTTGAAAGTTTTATATCAAGTAAAAATAAATTTCTGTAGGGGCGGGAGGGTTAGGGTGGAACTAAATATACAGCCATGTGGTGAGCAGAAGCAGAGAAGAGCTGCATTTTTAATTTTGTTTATTAATCTTTTGATAAATTTCTCTATATTCAACTTTCAATGTCATTTTGGCAGCCAAATAAATTGTCGTAGGACACTCAGATTATTTCTCTTGCTAAGTATCT
This sequence comes from Rosalia funebris, assembly GCA_037954035.1. Lineage (NCBI taxonomy): Eukaryota > Metazoa > Arthropoda > Insecta > Coleoptera > Cerambycidae > Rosalia > Rosalia funebris. Next base: position 9,085,180 of record JAZFAV010000006.1, on the reverse strand, counting down.
CATAAGACACCTATTGTGTATGCAGGAATTTTCATTTTCCATTTCTTTGTTTTGTTTTAGGTCTATTTTCGGTCCGCCCTAATAGACAGTGCCTAGATCCAGTAAGACTTAACTGAAAAATCCTTGTTAAAAAAAGGAAAGCATAACTGTATATAGGATACAGGAAACTGTATTGCTTATTCGCGAAATACTCTAGTCGATCTATATATAATAAAATACTACTATATGAACAAATACTCAAACCAGTGTGAACCTATGGCATTCAGTACTCGGACTGTGTCAACAAGAATAACATTTTAATAATCCACAGATTACATAGTATAAAGTATTTAGGAATTGTTAATGCGCCTTAGTATATCAACAACAGCGACCTCCAGCAATATCTTCGGATGGATACTGTAAACCAGACGTGCAAGGAGCCTCGAACAACGACTCCACCAAGATATGAACCTTGAGGCTATCCAGATCCTCGGTAACACAATATTTGTAAGAAGACTGAAGACCATCAATCTCTTTAAGTTAGTGAAATGAGTGCTTCAGTGTAAAAGCAGAATATTTTGAAGCATTGTGTGCTACACAATATCTAACATTAAATTAACTTATCATACTCTAATATCGTAGAACTTAGTTAAGTTATGATAAAACAGTATTACTCATGAATCAATTTTTAACAGTAAATGCTCTAAGGCGTATATTTCTAAAAAAAATGATATTATGCATAAAATGATAATAATTTAATGTACAAAGAAGGTAAGGCAGTAACGGTAGACATCTATATTTCAGAGTAATTGATCTCCTTTAGAGCAGAGTTTTAAGAGAAAATCTGAATTTAGAGTATTAATTCTACTAGGAAATTTTCAATTTAGTTTCTAAAACATTCAATTGAAAGTTAATAACATTTTGTTAATAATAAAATTAACATTTTGTTAATAAAAGTACAGTAAATTAATTTGTACACTCTCTTAGGGCATTACCATAGTCTGAGTTTGAAATACTGTGGACGAGTGTGGGGCCCTTATTAGAGCTTAGCTAATCAAAGAAACTTAAACCATTCACATTAAATGATCCTAATAAATATCAATAATGTAAGTCGTCAACAGCATACTCTTATTTAAGTTATTGTTGTAAAGTGTCTTCTGAATATATATTTTACTATTTCACTTATCAATAAATCTTGAAGGAAAATTAGTTATAAATATGAATAGATGTATATAAAACCATATTTGCCTAAAACGTCATTAACATATTTGGGTAAATAACAAATTTAAAATTTAGGTAAAAATTTGTCAAACTAAGTGACGTACTGATATTACAGACAACAAGGAAATGTGTATGTTTAAAGTAAAAATAAACTATATAAAAAATTAAATTGAAAGTTAACATTTTGTTAATAAAAAATAAGTATAGTAAATTAACTTCTGCCCTCCTACCAATCTTCTGAATTGTGAAATTTTTAATCGTCTTTGGTACTACCATAGCCTGAGTTTGAAATACTGTGGACGAGTGTGGGGCCCTTATTAGAGCTTAGCTAATCAAAGAAACTTAAACCATTTACATTAAATGATCCTAATAAATATCAATAATGTAAGTCGTCACCAGCATACTCTTAAAGTTATTTTTGTAAAGTGTCTTCTGAATATATATTTTACTATTTCACTTATCAATAAATCTTGAAGGAAAATTAGTTATAAATATGAATAGATGTATATAAAACCATATTTGCCTAAAACGTCATTAACATATTTGGATAAATAACAAATTTAAAATTTAGGTAAAAATTTGTCAAACTAAGTGACGTACTGATATTACGGACAACAAGGAAATGTGTATGTTTAAAGTAAAAATAAACTATATAAAAATTAAATTGAAAGTTAACATTTTGTTAATAAAAAATAAGTATAGTAAATTAACTTCTGCCCTCCTACCAATCTTCTGAATTGTGAAATTTTTAATAGTCTTTGGTACTACCATAGGCTGAGTTTTAAATACTGTGGAAGTGAGTGTGCGACCCTTATTACAGTTTATGTCTTCAAAGCACCTTGAATCATCTACATAAAAATGATTTTGACAAAATAAATAAATTAAAAATTAGAGGTCCGAGAAATATACCTTATAGTATCCTCGATATTGCTGAAATACTAACTAAGTAACTATTAACTAACGTAAATCGCCTATGGCATACTGTTAAAGTTATTTTTGTAAAGTGTGTTTTAATCGTTGACGGAAAACCAAAATCGAAGAGTTTTGTAAAAGAAATCCATGATAGTACCTAACGCAGGTATTTGATAGATCACATTGATCTAATGAATTAACAAGGTCATACTTGCCAGGTTAATTGTTGTATTTTGAAGTAAAATGCCAAAACTCAAGGAAGATGATGAAATAGTTTACCAAACTCTCAAAAAACGACTATTCAAAGTTTATGAAGTTTACAGATATGAAAATCGACTGTCTTGTCTTAGAGCCTGAAGCTATACAGAAGCAAGTTACACATAGAGGCGATGACAGTGATAAAGTCACTAAAACTGTACTTTTTCCGAACCTACGGAAACAATGACACCGCAATTAATTGACTTAGCCTGCCACTCCAGACCACAGCATGACATTATTACAGACACCTCTATAGAAGAATCCAATAAATTATCCATTCATGTAATGACCACGAAGCAATCTACTGCACTTTTATTATCTTCTTGTCGAGCAACTGATCTGAATGCCCGTATATTTCCTTTTATTTGGCTTGATATATAATTTTCGATACAGATTTTACATCTTTTTTAAAAAACATGACAAAATCAAAATAACTTCAAAGAAATGTTGTTGCAATTTAAAAATCTACAGAAGTTAGTTTTCAAAATAGTATTATTGGGGAACTATTGCAATAAGCTTAGCTGTGAAAATAAATCCTATTGACAAATTAAAATTTGTTTTAATAATGTGATTTATCATCATAGTTAAGTAGTTTTCTTTGAAAAATTTCCCCTCGTATTTTACTGGATAGAATTATCCAGCACTGAGTCTCTCTAAAAAAAGAACTTGTTCAATTAAAGCTGTCCATTTACAAATAAATACTCGCCGTACTTTTCCAGCCGCGCTCATTTAGAAAGAGCTCACGTTACCTGAATCGAACTCAAGATGGGCCCTTACACCGAGTTAATCAGAACGTAAGGAAAATTCATTTCATTCGAAGGGGAATTTAGCATCTCGAGAACTTTAATTGGGACATTAACATCTAAATTGGAACTTTTTAAGTCGCCAGAAGGAGACGGGAAGTACATTTAACACAACTCCAAAGCGTTTCTACTCATCCCTAATATATTCAAAATTGCCTAACTATTTTCATTATGACCTAATTCTAATTTTATTCCACCTTCTTACTTTGTTTGCCGCGCGGGCGCCGGTGCCGATTTATAAATTGACGATTTGAGAAAACGACGAGCCCTTTTATAGGAAGGGAACGCCAGGTGACTTTAAACCTTAAATAATGAAGTACCGAATTTCCCACTTTGAATTTAGTAGAATAATCCCAGTTGAAAGGCCACTTAACTTCGCTGCGACTCCTGGAAGATTTTCAGATAATTAGGCGGTAATGATCAAAGTATGTGAATAAAAACAGTATACAATTTTCCACAAACAGGATGGGGGATTAATCTGTTGATAAATCTCGCAGTCTTGTTAGAAGTTTTAGGGTTAAATTAGTATTCATGTCGACATATGGTTGCTGAATATTTATGGCTGGAGGTTATCAGGTGTTCTTCGATTAACAAAATAATTACCGTATCAGAAGTCAACTTTTTTATAATAAGTAATCCTTTTCAATAAGTAAATATTACTTCTATAAATCATAACTTTTGTAAAATAAAATTTGAAGTGCAGATATAATTTTTGTGTAGATGAATCTGTAAGTTGATTCCAAAAACAAGGACTGTGGTTCGTCTGGAATATTTGATGCGACATGGACAGAATAGGAACCAAGACGAAATTTGTCCATAATTTGCTACGGTTTCTGTTTAGTAACAAGACGTTCGAAAATAAAGAGAGTAGTTAAAAATGTAACTATATTTAATAAATATTCTGCTCAAATAATAGATAAATTATTTAGAAAACAAAGATTTAAGGGAATTTTCCGTAACCTCACGATTAAATACAACGAGTAGTCTGGGATTTATGAAATGAGTTATCAATATTGTAATAGTGTATAGAATAATATATAAGTATAGTTCACTCAGACATATCATATGAAACTTCCGTTTACCTTAATGTCCTGAATATGACCTTAAAGGTATGGAAACGTTGTATCTTCCCCTCCTCTGTTCAGATTTATTAGAAAACCTTTGAAAAAATTGTTTCCAGAAAAGGATATATCAACTATTCAAAATTTTAACCACCGCTTAGATTTAAAATAATGCGAATACAGAAAGATTTACCGGCTGCCTTGATTATCGTTCGAGCTAACAAGCCTTTATATTTCAATATACTTCAATGATTCGTCAAAACTGGGTTACTACATTATATGTATTTATGTTTTGTTTGCAATGGAATTAAAAGACGAGATAATATTTCCACGATCTTCCATTAAAATATCTTTATTTCTATTGACTAGATTTACAATTTTAAGACCTTCACAGGTCATTTTTGGACAATTTCGTTCCTTACAATAGAGATAGGGAGGAGAAGGAACCGTCCAGTCGATGTTCTGACCTGGCCTGTTATAAGCTTTTTATTGTTATGTATTATTGTCCCTATTCCTTGATATTGTATTGATGGATCTATGATAGGGTATTTTATTTTCTTCTTAACATATGTTATTCCGATTTTTTTTATATACTCGATTGCGTTTTACTAATGTGTTTATTTTCTTTTGTTGTTGCAGGAAAATTGCTAAAAACCTGCTTTAAGTATTTGTTTTGTTTAATATATCCAACACTTTCCTTCTAATTTTTACTTTATGTTCGTCAAATGTCTATTGCGCTACCTATATTTAGCCTTATAACCTCGCTGTTGGCTTTATTTCTGTGCTAATAATTCTTTGGGTTAAACAATATAGCCGCTACTACTGACATTTGGCTGTGTTTTATATTTAATTATCTTATTTCCGCGTTTATCCGTATTGTTAATACTGTTATCCCACATTAAAATTCTCATGTAGCTATTTATGTACATGTGGTTGATTTATATCAATATCGGTAACATGCCTCGTTATTTTTGCAGTTTGGATATTCACGGCGTAAAATTTGTTTGCTGCTTCCTTTATTATGTCTCGTATGTACTGTATTTTTGTAATGTCATGTAAGTATTGAATGTTAATGTATCTGTTAGCGTTTATTAACACGCGTAACGTTTTATTTTGTGTCATTTGCAGTCTTTGGTATTGCGTCTTTGTAATGTTACGCCACGCTGAGCTAGCGTATGTCAATATTGGTCTGAGTATTGTTTTATATAGTAACAGTTTGTTTTTAGTCGATAGTTTACTACGTTTGTTGATCAGTGAATATAGTTTATTAAGGCTAATATAATATTTTTGCAGTCTGTCAGTAACATGTGATTTAAATTTGAGCTGTCGCTCCAATATTATACCTAAGTATTTAACCGTCCTACTTTCTCTGATTATATTATTTTTTATTTTTAGGTTGCTAGTTATACGTGTCTCTGTAAATATCCTAATCAAAGTAAGTTGTTGTGTTTTGTCGGCGTTTATTTTTATCTTCCACAAGTCAAAGTACGGTTCTAGTATCGTTAAGTGTTGTTTTATTTTTTGCAGTGAAGTCTGTACGTGATGTGAGTTGCTGTAAATCATAGTATCGTCTGCGTACTGTATGGTCGAGGTATTTGGGTGCATCGGATGATCGGCCACATATATGGTGTATAAAACCGGATAGAAGACTGTGCCTTGAGGGACTCCTGCCGTTATATATCGATAGCTAGATGTTTTTCCCTCGACTTTGGTAGCTGTGCATCTGTTCTCCAGATAAGACTTTATCACTGATATCCAATATTTAGGGAATTCGAATCTCCCCAGTTTGACGAGCAAACCGTCATGCCAGACGGTGTCAAATGCCTTTTCCACGTCGAGTATAAGAGCTGTAGTTGATTGTTTTTTATTATTCGCTATTATAGTGTCTTGAATAATTCTTTCTAAAGCATGAGTGGTCCCATGTCCACTTCTAAACCCTAATTATGAGTCCGGTAGTAATTGTTTCTCGTCGAGCACCCTTCTTAGTCGCGTTAACAGTATTTTCTCCCCAACTTTGGACATCGCATTAGTTAGCGCTATGGGTCTGTAGCTATTGGAGTCCACTGGGTTTTTACCTGGTTTAGCTATTGGTATGATAATAGCTCTTTTCCACTTATCTGGCAAATATTGGTGTTTAATAATGGCGTTTATTACATACATAAGTTGGACTATTGCCCTTTTTGGTAGGTATTTAATTAAGATATTTGGTATACCATCTGGTCCGGGTGCTTTGTTATTTGGTAAGTCTCTTATTGTTTCCGTAAGTTCCACGATCTTCCAATCAATTTTAAATTAACCTCAACAATTACAGAAGTTGTCGAAATTATAAAAGGGCATTATATTTTTAACTACTTATACAGAACATGCCACAATTAGTTAAATATTTTAGTGATTAAACTCTTCTGTAATAATCTTTTGCATTTTTGTTAATACAATGACGATATACCTTAAGGCAAATTAATTATGAATCATTTTCTTAAATATTACCATTGAGTTCATTTCTAGCCCCATATTCCTATTCTTTTAAACGTATACTATAAGTCGTTTTATGATTATTTGGTGCTTTAATTAACATTCATCATACATATGTAATACATTTGCAAATATTTTTTTCTTTATTTAAATAATCCACATTTTCTGTTGCAAATTGTATTTTACATAAATATTCGTAAATTTTTAATTTATTTCTACATATTTAAGGGAAAATCCTTTTTCTTAAAATATGCTATGGTTAAAAATTGAAATAGACAGAGAATTTAGGGTTTTAGTTAAAAAAACTGCAAACAATGGTAATTTGAAAGATATGTAAAAAATAAAGTTATTCCCATTTGACGATCAATCATACTACAAAAAATATTCCTGAGAAATCTACAACATTAAATAATTAATTAACTAAATTTTAAACAACTCAATACAACAAATGACTGAAATAAAATAACTGACATTGCAATATCATGATCATATATAACATATATATTTTAAAATCTATAAGTTTACTTTGGCTATTACAACTTCAGGAGCCTTCCAAGGATCAAATTTAAAACTTCCCTTATTTGTATTACTTGTTAACAACTTTCTCTTTCTTTCACAATTTAAAAAATATATTGTACTAAAAAGCATTCCAGGCGATTGTGCTAGTCTTTAGTATGATCTAATCATAGTATATAAATGATATGCCAATAACAACATAAATGTAAATGTAGAAAAATGTAAGATAGCATCGGATTCCAAAAAGAAAATTAACAAACATTTTCCCATAAATATTATAAAATTGAAATAAGATTTTTATTTTAATTTCTTCCATTTCAATCTGATGGTGCATACGAGTGTCTCTTCAGCAAATAATTTTTAAATAAATGGCGATGTCGCCAATGTCACTTAAATGTATTTTAATCGGTGGCGGTTTCTACATAAGTGCACATGAGCACGTGAACCACCAAAGCAAATTAGAATTCAAACATTACAATAAATGTAAAATATACTTTGTATTAATAAATAAAAACTATTGCGAGACCCTAATACAGATATCTAAACGCTATTTTATTAGTGTTATTATTTGAATTTGTGGAAAGCAGCGCGCCGCATGTGTGCATGTGTACTTTATTTGGGACTCGGTTTGTTATATTGTACGTCTCGTTGTCATGGTGATAACGACGGAGCACGTGCTACAAATTGGCGTGATTTACGTCGAGTTTGTGGGCATCTTCGACTTGGCGCGTGGCGGGGGTTATACAATATTTCCGATGAAATGGAGCACAAATTTGGTGTGAACCAGAGGCTAGATTATGTTGTGAATATTACATTATATCGCTATTAGGCGTTCAGTGAACTACGTGCGGTTATTTTGTAGTATTCTTACGTTATTACGGTATTAAATAAATATCGATATAACACATATGAACCATAACTAAAATCTAATTAAACATTATGGATACGAACAGTTTTACCGTACAATATTTGAAAGACAATTTTAATTCTTTGAGTTATGAGCAAAGAATTGAAATTAAAAATGCGGTCAGAGCAAAACCGGAACTTAATTTGAAGCAGACTACAGAGTCTAAATATAGAGATTTTGATCGCATAATTCCGCATGCTGATATTTTGTATAGTCAACTACAAAGAATAGTGACGGATTCAGTACAAATACACGCAGCCATAGTATATTTTGAGGATTCTATTAAAAAAGAAAGAAATAATATAGAGACAATTGAGAGTGAAATTTATGAGTATGCCATTCAGGCTAAGAGACGCCGCATAAATGAAAATCCATATATCTCAAAAACTGTAGCAGTCAAGGAAATTTGTGACACTATAATTACCCATGCAAAAGAACGGTTTTCTTTTATTAAACATTTAAATGTTTCTGTACTTTTTGCGTCAGATAGATTTTCGCAATTGGAGAAGAGTTTACCATTGCAATTAAAAACCACAGTAGATGCATATCCATTTTTAGATAAAGTATAAAGTATGTAGGCAAACTACAGACAGAGTTAGAATTAATTTATAGAAGACCTGATTTTAGGAATATGAGTGGTGTTATTCGTCTGTTGAAATTCATAACAGATAATAAACTTCAAGATATATTTTCTGTCATATTTGCTCTTTCACAAGTAATTGTTACTATACCAATGACCCCAGCTGAAGAGGAAAGAAGTTTTTCAACACTGAAGAGAATAAAAAAATGTTTACGGAGTTCTATGAGTCAAGAAAGACTGACGGTCTTAGCAAATTTGTCTATTGAGAAAAAAATTATACAAGGTTTGCTTTAACGAAGCTTGTATAAGTTTGCTGAGAGCAAGAATAGAAGAATTCATTTTACGTTCAAGTAATGTAATACAGTTTAGACATTAGGTGAATAGTGATTATACAAACAAAAAATAATAGATTCCTACGGCATGTGAGTATTTTTATTACGATACGATAGTACGATAACAATTTGCATGTTCTTGATTTTGTGAACCCCCTATGCTTTCGACAACCAGCCGCCACTGATTTTGATCTTTTTTAATTATTTTTTACTTCCTAATTAATAATCATTACAGTCCTGTATAATTATTATATGGGATAGTTGTGGGTTAGAAAGGAAGAAGGAATATAAAACAATATTTAAATAAATTCAAGTATTAGAAAATATCAATACTCATTAAATTGATGCTGGCACCTCCACCAGTTATTTGAAATTGTTTTCAGGCGCCGCGCCAGTTAAATCTGCTCTATTTTTATGTTATTTAGTTCGTCATAACTGTCCATATTTTATGGCACAGCTAAATTTTCAAATTTATTACAACCCTTCAGGTGTAAATTGCTTGTTAAGCCTTCTGTTGAGCTGATGTGTTTGTTATTTAATAAAATTAATAACCTGTGTGATTTGAATTCATTTAGATATCTATTGTATTAGATACTTATGTAGTTTATGACTATTTAGATACTTATGCTATTGATTTGTACGGTTGTTCTACTATCTAAATTATTCTGTAATTGGCTATAAATTGCACAATAAATAAATAAACTCTCATTAACAAATCCCTAACAATTATGTTTCACCAATTGTGAGCTTTACCCATAACTTGTCCGTACCAACTCTCGTAGTTTATAACTACCTGAAGATTCCAACGTAGTAATAATTTACATAGGGACCAAAACCATTTGAAATAGTTCAACCAACTGTGTGATTTATCTCTTACTCGTTGAAGCAGTTCGCATATCGATAAAAACCTGAGGTAGGAATAAAAAGCTCGGCATGATATAAAATCTCTCAACTGAGCATATATGAAAATAGAACGATATCAATACAACACCTTCATCCCCTCATGTAAAAGTTTTTAACCCGCTTCAGTGTAAAATCCGAAGAGGGAATCGTATTTTCAATTCAAGTGATACAAATTCCACACTTCAAATGTTATTGGTACGATTTCCTCTGGCCAATATAATGCGTTATTTGTATTCCCTAACGATATTTTGCAGAGTATGTATATGAGTTAGCCTCCTTGAAATTCAATTCCTTTCTCTAAAGGAAAGAAGGGTGACGAATATCCCATATGTGTACACAGTTGTCTAGGTATTCAAAATAAATACAGAAACTTCCACTTAAAGTCTCAGAATAATTCCTTTCTAATATAATGGATGGTAGGAACGGAAAAGCTTTCTTTTGTGAACTCGTCAAAGTGTAGTAGTTAATTGATTCTGCCGTTTTAACGACTTTTATAGCTTTCGTACTTGATATTAAGAAACAACTTTGAATAGGCAGAGTTAATGCGATACTAATACAGCTATTTAATGCAAGACATAGTTTTCCAGTAAAATAGGAGCATGCACTATAAATATACAAGTAGGAGATGGGTAATTAATTACTACATATTTTAAATGCTTTAACAATTCAGTCACAAATTGATAAGTAATTTCGCGATAGTCTGTTGTCAGCTGTCAAAAAGGTTACATGTGTATTGGTGCGATCGGCGATTAGTTCCACGAAACGTGGAAAAAGTGAAACATATGAGTATTAACTATCTTAGAATCACAATCAGAGAACTTGCTGATGATATAGATATATCTATTGACCATGACATTTTGGGTGTTTTGGGTACGAAGCCTGTAGAAGAAAAGTTTGTTCCGATATTTTTGAATTTAAAACAAAAACAACGGCGAATGTAAGTCGCAGTTGCTCTGGAGTCGCTAAATGATGTTAACAACGACGTAGAACTACTGAAACGTGTTATAATAGATTATGAAATATGAGTTTATGGATATGACGTTAAAACTAAGGCTCAATTGTCCCAGTGAAAGAATTCTGAATCACCAAGGTCGAAAAGGGCTCGACAACTGCGATTAAATATGAAGGTTATGGTCACTGTGTTATTCGATTTTACCGGCATAGTGCATCATTTTTGTCAAAGGGTTAAATGATTAGTATATAGTAATATATACTATATACTATTTACAAGTTCAACGCCGTTTGCGTGAAGCAATTCGAAAAAACCCCCGAATTTATGGCAAAATTATTCCTGGCTTTTGCACCACAATACATGCTTATTCGTGAATTATTAGCCAAAAAGCAACACTATAATTATGCCCCAGCCTCAATATTCGCCAGATATGGTTCCATCAGACTTTTTTCTGTTCCTAAAAATAAAGATAAACCTAAAGAGCCGTCGTCTTGCAAACATAGATGATATTAAGGACATATCGCTGAGAGGGCGAAACACTATCTCCAAAGATCGAGTTCCAGATTTGTTTCGGAAATTAAATGAAGTACTGTCATAAGTGTATAATATTTAATGGGGACTATTTTGAAGGCTGTAACTTTGACGTAGAAGAATAAATAAAATTCTTTCCAAAAAACAATAATTCCCTTTATTTCTTGAACACATCTCGTACACGCAATTATATACCATTTGTACCATATCATACCATTTGCAATTACATACAAGTTTTTAGTCGATATTTTGATCACGTGTCCTTTGACGCGTGGATACGTAGATGTCCAAATAGCATTTGTGTATTAAGTGCATTAAAACATATCATTCTATACTTTATGCCTAATTAAAGTTCATAAATCCTAATTTTTAATAAGAAATAATTTCCTAATAATACTCGGTTGATGATTGTACCTGAAATAGATTCTTAACATAGTAGATACAAAAAATCTGCAAATAACATGAACTTACTCTTATGATCCTTTTTGCCCATCCTTGAAAGGTACAGAAATATACTAGTAAATAGTATATGCTGATGGTTTCTAACCCAAGCATGAAGTAGCGTCCACTTTTGTGACTTTTGGTATAGTTCCCTTGGATACTCCCCAATTATACATCAATCTACATCGTCAAATTACATGTTATCCTTCGAGGGAACAGTATAACTCATTCGTTCAATATATAATAGTATATTGAGTTCCCATGACAAGATAGGGCACTAACATGTTCAGGTTCATTAAGTTTACTACAAGTTCTATCAATTATAATTCATTTAATTATAACCGTATTTTCAAACTAACCCAGAACCTACTTCATCGGCTGGTAACTAATGGTAAAAAATGACCATTTTATATAGAAACTGGTCAGATAGGAGCAACTAGTCACAAACTGTTGAAAGTATTCTCGCTCGTCACATGGATATTAAAGTTAAAAATGTTACAATATAGTCATCGACAATGTCATAACAATTCAAATTGAATTCCAGTAGTGTAAGGCTAAAAATTGTTAAGTTTAGTGTACAACCATGGCCATTTTCGATTAATTAGTCTGACTACAATAGAACAAGATGCAATTATATGGATGACAATTATTCACATACGACTCACGACTACTTTCTGCTTCATGTACTGCTGCAAATAAATATATAGTATCAAGTTCCCCTTTGCAGTCTAAGGCTTTCGAAAGGAAAAAAAAAGACTATATATTATTATAGACATTCCTGGATAAAATTAGCGAATTAGTAAAACTTCTTTGTTTTTCTTATGATTTTCCAAAGATTTAAGTCCTTAAACATTTTATCTAGGTAGCCTAGGATGTTCCTTGTTACTACTGATTAACAGTTGCAATTGTTTGACAGACATAAAGTAACATATTGTAATCGTTTGAAGTGAATTAAACCCTTTGTCCAGTACACTTAAAGTAGAAGAAGTAAATAGGCCACGCACCTTAAGAGAAGACGAAGCAGTAACTCAGGTTAAGGAGGGACGTAGCCAGCGATATATGGCTAATTTGTTAGGAGTTAGACAACCAACCTTTGGTGTAACAGTTAAACGTTTCAATAAACTTGGAAGTTACTGTAGGCCCCAGGGCAAGGTCATAGGAAATTTACAGTTGCAAGAGATGAGCGATATCTTTTGCAAATTGCCTTAAAACAGAAACATTATACCTGTTAAGTAGAACCCTAGCAGTAGCTCGAAATGTAGTAAATTCTCCTGACGAATGGTCAAGGGAAGGCTTAATGAAGGAGAATGAATAACTTATGTCTGAACTTAAAAAGGTATAGTTGATGAAAAATACTAAATTTAGTACTATATAATTATCGCAGAGTTCAGTACATTTAACTAGTAAAATTTAAAAATATAAACTGACTATTTCAGTAAAATATAGTCTAGCCATTACGGATGGCATTAAAGAAACGCTAGATTGGGCAGATAGTCATAGTGCTGCTTAATAGAAGTTGCAATCTGTTTAACCGATAATATCGGATATGTACCAGTTTTGTGCATTTTTAATAAATTACTTGATTTATCATTATGATCGGTGATATGTTGACTTATTATGATCAGCAATATGTTAGACTATTTTATCTTTATCGACCTGTTACCTCTGCCGATGTTGAAGGGTTTTACTCAAATCTTGATTTCTTACCAAAATTTTAATCACTTATACCAAAAGAAAAAAATATTCATCTAATAGTTGTTAAAAGTGAACCAGCGCTTTGTAATAAATAACATACCGCACAAATATTTATTTTAATTCACATGATCAATTACCAACTTTTTTATTATCGAACAAAAAGGGAATAGCATTTAATGGATAATACAGATATTTACATTACATTATTGGACTCGTAATATGCAAAACGCCTCTGTGTAAAAACATTGACAAATAACATTAAACTTTAACAAATATTACACTAGTAATGTATCGCAGTTAATAATTCATTACTATTTCAACTCAAATATTTATTTCATTTGTTACACATTTGTCGCTTACCGTAGCGTATATAGAGTGGAAACTTAACTAGAATAAATTGTTTAATTTAACTATGTACCTTAGAGGGTATTTTTAGAATCTTTAGTTATCTTTCCCATTGGGGAGGCGCACTTGCCGTCTTTTTAAATATAAGGGTATGTCAAGTGACACATTACAGACAAGCATGGAAACGTCATTTGGGAATTAGATGACAAGATCGCAAGATGGAAAGAATTATATAAAAATGAAGATTCAAGACAAGAAGAAATATCGGTAGAAAAAGAATCACCAATTATCACGAAAAATGAGATAACGAAATCCATTTAAAAAATAAAAAACAATAAAACCCCAAGTCCCGACAGAGTACATGTAATTGTTATAATTGTAGCTGTAATTATTGGAAGAAGACGGTATAGACATTGTTTGTAAGTTATTTAATAAAATATATCAAACTGGAGCTATACCAAAGCTGGATCTGATCTCTGATAGAATATTTACTCTAATACCAAGGAAACCGCCTGCAAAAAAATGTGACGATTATAGAACCATCAGTTTGATGAAAGCCACGTTCTGAAAGTGTTTCTTTACGTCATTCATGAACGGATATACCCTATTATTGAAGGACAGCTTGATGACGTCCAGTTCGGTTTTATAAATGGCCTCGGAACTAGGGAGGCACTGTTTAGCACGCCAGTTCTGATGCAACGGGCTAGAGATGTTAACATCGATGTTTATTGCTATTTCTTAGACTTTGAAAAGGCGTTTGATAAAGTTAACCACACAAAGTTTATTGATATTCTTAAAACATCTGGAATACGCATCCAAGATCTTAAAATAATAGCAAATATTTACGCTAAACAAAAGGGTATTGTTAAAGTAGAAAATAAGAGATCAGAGGAATCTAACATAGAGAGAGGAGTTCGTCAGGGATGTGTCTTATCACCCCTGTTATTCAACATATATTCAGACCACCTGTTCAGAGAAGCGTTCGATAGCATAGAAAAGAGAATTGTAGTGAATGACATACCCATAAATAACTTTCGATATGTTGATGACACTGTTGTACTTGCAGACAGCCCAGAAGGATTACAACACCTAATCGACCGCTTCGCATCAGTTTGCGAAATATATGGGATGAGACTCAATATCAGAAAAACAAAAGTAATGATCATTAGCAAAAACCCTAATGCTAACGAACAATTTAATATAAGCGAAGAAATTTTGGAGAGGATACAAAACTTCTCGTACTTGGGCTGCACACTCAACGAAAATTCAAAACCATTCACGCGAAATCCATATTCGTATTGAGAAAGCGAGGAGCGTTTTCTACCAAATGAAATCATCCTTTGTAATCTTCGCTTAAACGTACAAACTAGATTACGAGTTCTTTAATTCTACATGTTTTCCGTTGTCTTGTATGACGTGGAATATAGATACTGACGGATACTTCTTGCAAAAAAATAACAGCTTTTGAAATGTGGTGTTATCGGAGAATGATGCGAATATCTTGGACATATCCTGTTACAAATGTTACAAATGTCGTCCTATTCTATTTAATACCTCATTAAATAGAATAGGACGACAACCAACAATACTAAAAGCGGTCAAAGAAAGAAAATTGGAATATTTTGATCATATTATGAGAAATAGTAAATATAAGATGTTAACACTTATTATGCAACGATAGATGAACGGCAGAAGGGGACCCAGAAGACGACGAATATCATGGCTCAAAAACTTAAGATAATAGACCGGCAATACTTCAGTCGAATTATTCAGAGAGGAGTTAATAAGGTCAGATGGGTCTTAGCGATAACCAACGTCCAATAAGGATATGGTACTACAAGAAAAAAAAGAAAGTGATATATTATCTGTAAGGTCGCATCGAAAGTAACACCGATTCGGTTTCAAAAAATAAAACCCGCCACAGGTAGGATTCGACATTTTATTTTTTGAAACCTTATCTGATCGTGCAGAAACACGAGAAAGGGGTCGAGGATCGCTTCGGGGTATAATTCAATGCCTGGCGGGGCGTTAGCCCGAGGAGTAGTTGTTTCCTAGAGCGATTATGTAATAGCTTTGCTATTCGGGAACTACTTTGATAGCCGCTTGGCGGCTTGGTGGTTCCTTTCTCGATTTCCGACTTATAAGTTACTGACCGATTCGGTGATAAAACTCATCTCTTATATTCTGTAGGAGCTACGGAGTGATCTGTCTGATTTTGTGTCTTATTATTTACTGCAAAATTTCGATAATATTGTCAGATATTGTTTCATAAACCTTGTTTTTAAAGTACACTTATAAGAATAAATCACGTGGGGTAATGTCCGGGCATCTTGAGGGACACTCAATTGATCCTCCAATCTACATATTTGGAAATATTTCATCCAAATATTGACGAACATGACAGATATTGATGACGAACACAGAATTGTGATATGACAGTTGTCGAGCTGAAGTCCGGGGCTATCCTGAACAACTAACAACATATTTAATTTCGTTTAATCGACAACAATGCTTTATCTCTCTTTAGATACATCTGTCACAAAACTGAACTGTCAGTAACAAGATTAACTGTTACTAACTCTAATGGCTACTAAAATGAAGGCATTGGCTAATGATTGGCTGATGAGGATGTTGGTCCCTAAATAAGTGACCAACTCCTGTTTGAGATCGACACAGTTCACCATATCCGTTTATGCAACATAATTATACAGACACCTTTAGTTACATTCTTAAGCGAATATAAAATAGACGTAATATAATAAGGTTAGAATTCATACTGCCGTGTGGTTTATCTATTTCTATACTTATTACAGTCATATCGTCGTCTGCCTATATAGTTAAGATCTTAAAAAAATTACAACTGTCTGTGGCGGATGAGATTCTTCTCTAAACTCATAACCAACAGGAAAAAAGTGATTGAATTATTTTAAATAATATGTAACTTGACAAACTATTACATTTTAAAAAAGTTTTGAGGCGGTTAAATCGCCTAGGGTGAAGATAACTAAAGGTCATTACCCGCTAAGTGTAAGCAACCGACACAAAAAATAGACCTGTTTCAGTATTTTTATTGAAGTCTTTATTAAAGGGTTATATAATTTATAATAGTTAAGGGTTCCGCCGTGTATACATATCGTGTTCAATTTAGTGTACGAACACAGTCTAATAACGATTTATGATAATGTCGCGGGTTATTCGACAATCTACATTTCAATTAGTCGTGTTTATAGTGTTGGATTATTATTTTTAATCGTATTTTTATTTTCCTTTCTGAACATGAAAAGCTACACGACACAGTTGTGTGTTATATTGTACATTCACATTGTAGCAATCGTTGTAATAAATCTAATTGCTTGGTCATGTTTACATTGTATTTTAAATATTGTGGGTGTTGGTAAACGAAGATCCTCAGTTAGGTTTACAAGAAAATTCAATAATGGGACGAGCGAAATAATTGACAATGTATTGGCTCCTTTGCATGCCATTCTGGGTTGTAACACACAAGAAACTGCTTCTCTGCGAACAAATCCTGAAGCCCATGTGGACTGATGGCATCCAACTCTGGGGATGCACCAAGAAATATAACGTCAAAGTCATTCAGACGGTTCAGAGCAAAGTACCCTGAAGAATCGTAAATGCACCATGGTACATCTCGGTAATTTGCGATGCGATGCGATGGATGTAGTAATGTAGTAATGACTACATCCATCGCGATCTGAAGATGCCGATAGTTGAAGATGAGATCAGGAGGTTTGAAGGGAAATATCAGAAAAGACTAGAAAGCCACGAAAATTTCAAAGTAATATCGCTACTCGACAACAGAGGACTTGTTCAATGGTTCAAGGGACTAAAAATGTTCAAATTAGTGAGTGTGAAAGTGCCTAGAAATTCCAATCGCATGTTTACTACAAGAACAAAGTGATTAGTGTTGTGTGGAGAGGATCAGTCTACGTTCATCTACTGAATAGCTAAATTTAGATATTAGGAAAAAAACGTTAGATAGATTTAATCTATTTACAATTCTCAAACTCCTGGAGGCATTTTTATAACAAAAATTGTACACGTCGTATATTCAGACACCTGTTTCGATAATTTAATCCTCTGACAAATGTTTGGTTGATTGACATTCTTGAATAGATATTATTAAATTATTATAATCACTTCTCTGTAGATGACAGCTTTGCTATGCCAATAAATTGTAAATATATTTGACTAAAACGTATCGTACCAGGGCTATAAGATCACGCGGAATTTTTCAATTTTTGCATAATAGTATTAAACTAATGTGGCATATAAAATTGTACCTAAAATAATTTTCATTTCATTTAATAAGCAGTCACAATAATTAAGCGCATTTAAATTAATTTTCAGAACGGCAGTAGAGTTTTAAAATATTCAATATAAATTGTATCTGTATTGCATACGGGGGCATTGACATGTCTAGGGTCGACCACAATTCTTAAAATTATTACATATATTAGCAGTTACTACAGGTGAACGTCGTTCGGTAGTTTCGTATCATCGGTGATGTTTACCTGTGGTTTAAAACGATAATGATAATTAGTGCTTAGCGCTCTAGGGTGCGTACTTTGTCAACACAGAAGGTTAAAACTTTGCATTGACTATAAGTCTCTACCTGGGTATCTCAGAGCGAGGGGGTACGTGACACAAAGCCGTTACTGAGACAGTGTGTTTGGCGAGAGGAGTCCCTCTCGGAGGGGTAGGGGATGTTTCATTGACTGTAAAGCTATATAGCTTTTAAATATGCCACTATTCTTAGAAGATATAATGTAAAGACTAATAATACTGGGGAACAAAAAAAAATTATGCTGCCACAAATTTGAGATCGGTTTCTGAGCATTCGAGGATCCTAATTTCACAATATGTCTTCATTATAGCTAACTTTATTAAAATAATGGAGACTCCTAAAATTACCTATAAGTATCAGCATCAGTAGTTTGTGTCGATTTAAAAGTGGTCATCATACTGCTTAGACAGCAAACAGTCCACAAATTCGAAAAACTGGAGTATGATCGCTGTAGAATCTGATACATAATTTAGTTATGTATCTGTAATTCAAAATTTGTTTGGCAATCACAGGACAAATAACTACCAAGAACTAGTATTAGTAGTAGATTCTAAAATGTTTTAAAAAATTGGGAGCTAATATGAGCATTAAATTACATTTCTTGCATAGTCACTTACACAAATTTCCTCTTAACTTATTAAGATTTTGTAGTGAAGAAGGTGAACCGCATCGTCAGAATATCCGAATAATGGAAAAAAGGTAACAAGGAAGGTGGGATCGTCACATGATGGCCGATTATTGTCGGAGTCTGTAGAGGGACTGCTCACAGCAAAAATATAAAAGATAACTGCACAAGAAAACTTTTTATAGTTTTTGATGTTTTTTTGCGTGAATTTTTCTTTATTTCTCTGTTATATTTTATACAGAAAAAGTAAAAACAAGGAAAATTCGTTATTTTATTTAGTTTTTTTTTTACTTTGCATTAATATTTATCATGTGTGTTTATTTCAGAAACTAGAGCCAATCAAGAAAATGTAATGTGACTTTCAGCATCAGAGGCAGTAATGTACTCAAAAATCAACTCTTAACCCTCCGTCGGGCGCAACCGATCTGTGAGATCCGGCGGTAACTTTTTTCTTTACCCTTTCGTTTATATTACGAATATTAACTCGAACTCCCTCATAGCTTCATAGCTCTAAATCGATCTTCTCGATATGGTGTCGATATTTTTAATGCATTCCCTGGCCTTGTATGGGCCGCCCGAATCTGTCAGATGCACCGCGCCTATTTGCGTCATTATTTTCTACTTTTATATTTTGTTACATTTCTTTTATTATTCAAATTAATAACATTTGTTGGGATCTCTACACTTACTCAATCTGAATTTTTATGGTATTATTATTTTCACTAAACATCGTTACCAACAATGTGACATTTATTTTTGTTTAGAACATGCTAAAATGATGAAGAGGGTTTATAATTCTTTACACTTAAAACAGACAGTTACTTACAACTTACTAATATATAAAATATAGGTTGTTTGTTTTCTGCATTAAAAATATTGTTCAATATTAATTTATGTTTGTGTTTTGTCCTTGAAACATAAAAGGACTTGTCGATAGTTGTTTCTCCGATAAAAACCTTCGAAATGTATTATTTTACAACATTAACCCTTTGAGGATGAATTTATTTACTAGCAATAATTAAAACACATTTTTCTTTGAAAATATTTAATTAGAAAATTTCTTAAGTACAGATAAGCCTTAAAAAACAAAAATATATCTTGGTAAGGGTAGGGGGTGGTGGTCAGATCAACTAACCACTAGGCTCCTACTCTCTTTCGTGGAAGGTTTTAAAACAATTTCTCTTATCATTTAGGCACAGCCCGACATTGCACGTCTTACATTTCCATACTCTACGGTAGGGCTTCCTGGCTGTGCTGCAATTAGCACATCTAAGAGATGTTCCTTTGACGAGCTTATGTAAGTTCTTATCATATTCTATTTCTTGAGGCACAATAGTTTTGAATTTGTTTGTCGGCCTTTCCACACTTCTTCGACCGTGTCTTGTTGCCTGAGGATCTGCACCAATTAGTCTACTAGAAGTGCAAGTCCAAATTACTTTAGATTTACATGTTGAGGATTTAGCGACCTTAATTTATAAATTATGTGAATAAGAAGATTATTCACATAAAACAAAGAACATGTTCTGATGTAACATAACCTAGTTTAAGCACATATTCGACTGATATCTTTGACGACTGTGTGCATTTGGACACATTGAAAAAATTTCCGGGCTTTCTTTCAAATATAGGCAACACATTATATAACTTGGTTGCTCGCAGTACCCAGTAGGACATTCTGTGGAAAATAATAAGTAGTATGATTTCTAGCAATAACCAGCAGTCCTGAAAGGGTTAAATGAGTTCCTTTAGGTAAATTTAATTATTGCGATTAAATACTAGTGTGAAATATTTATTATTGTGTTATATTAATTAACATAACCGTTTAATTAAGTCTCTACTACATTAAAATCTAAATTATGTAGGGTTTGATTACGGGATCCCGCAGATGCATTGCGCCCGAATGTGTTTGAATTCATACTGCACCCGACGCGACGGAAGGTTAAATTCCTGGCAACAAATTGACTATTCGCCAATATAATTTATGTGGAAAATACATGGAAGACAGTAATGAACAGCTAAATATAAAGATAAAACGAAACACCACGTCATTTGGAATTAACGTAATGCCGAAAAGGTTACATCTCGCCGCCTCCACGTGTCATCCCTATATTAGGAACAAGTATAGCGATTTTAATCCCACTAAGCCTGATTAATTCAAAGTTGCGCCGTTACGTTTTCGTTATACTGATTAAAAACTGTTCCCTTCGTAACAAAACGTCGGGTTTCGTATAGAAGTTTGAATACATTTTAAATTATCTTTTGTACTCCTCTCCCGCCCCTTCCGTCGGCGGTGACTGCAGTAGGCGTATCGGTATCTTTAGAAAGTGTTCTGCAGCATTATAATTAGGTGTCATTCAAGAGATCGTCGTAAAACGTAATTAACCCATTCCGGTTGAAAGGAGATCGCGCGCCGTCTATATAACCTGCGGTTCGGCGCCCCGGGGGAGGCGAAGCGCGTGCTGAGATGATAAGAAGGGGTTGAAGCGATATATTTTTTTCTTGTCTCGATAAATCTCAAACGCGAAGATTTTCTATTACGGCAATATAACTAACGGGGATAACAAGTTGTCTAAGTGCCGAGTTAAGAAAGATATTGGGGGCAAATAGGTTACATTGAAATAATGAAGGGGAACACCGTTGTAAATTTTCAAGAAATAATTCTTTTATTAGCTTACAAAATTCTTTGACCCTTTTAGAATATGGGGCAGAGAATATTTTCCTAATAATGTTTTTTTTTTGTAGAAATTTCATGCTCTTTCCTAAGTGAGTCGGACTGCTTCGAAACGAAACCTGCATGAAGTAAATACCTGCTGGAAATACACAGTGTAGCTACAGCCTAATATTTTACCTTATGATTTTTAACTTCTCTAATACACAACAGATGTCATTAAAAGATGTTTATCAGAAGTATTTAGTCAGAAGCATTTACAAGCAAAAGAAAGTTAGCATAACGCTAGGACATGATAAAAAAAGACAATTTCCTATCTTGAAATTACAGTTTTGGTATGTAGTGTTGATTTTAACAACAGTTTATTTGTAATCTCAGAGTACTTATAAGTTGCAATGAGTAACGTAGTAGTGTACCAGGGTAGGAAAGGTACAAAAAAGTCGTATCCCACGCGGCGTCGGAGTAATACGTCATCGAAGCGACCATTGAATAGATTTTAGGCTGACAGTGATTCGAAAGTAATCAGTGCTTCTGCCAAAAAATTAAAAGTTTCTGATGAAGATTTAGGTATTAGTTATGAAATCGGCAATGAAATAAATATTTTGCCATTCTCTCTGTTATTTCGCAACACGTGAAGTGTAAAACGTGTAATTCAGACATCACGTTTCATGAAAGAAATCCTCGAGGCTTAAGCTTCAAAGTAGTTAACGCGCTTTGGAAATATGAAAAATGAAATTTGGATGACTATATTTCATAAGTTATCAACCGATGAAAATTCTGCAACACGAGAAGTGCTCAGAGTCTTGGGTGACTGGAAAAAGGCGAAAGCAGCAGATTCTTTGGACACCTTCTATCATAAACCGCTACTTCCTAAGGAAGCTTCTAAAGCCCTCAGAGCGATTTATGAGGACCTGAGCCGAGACAAGTTGATAGACCGTTGCTCGGGAGACTACACGCAAAAAATTAATGAAAGTTTCAATGGCATTGTTTGAAAATTGGCTCCAATATCTTATTCAAGTGGAAAACATGTTTCGAATGTAGCGACTGATATTGCTCTATGCACTTTTAATGATGGTCTGACTAATACTCTTTGAATTATTGAAGTTTTGATGGATATTGGCGTTCAATCATTAATTGTTGTCTAGAAGCCGATGCTAAGCGATGCAAGCATGCCGAGAAGTCAGACAGATGCAGTGAAAGAGGCACGCTTTAACATAAAATGTCCAAGGAAAGAGAATAAGGAAGTATATTGAAAAACAGAAGGGCGGCTTTGTGGTCCTGGGATAGTAGATTAACGGCAAAAAATTTTAAACAGTCGCATTTTTAATTTTTTCATGTCTAAAACACATTTCAAAACTTTAAACGCGTCTTTCTCGAAACATGATTCTTTAAAACGCCACACAGTATAGCTCCAACAATTTTCATTCCCTCTATGTTCATTTTTAACAATATATTTACAATAACATTTTGAAGTGAAACTAGGACGGAATTTTTGATAAAATAATTTAAACATTATTTATTTATTTATAATGATTGCCCTTTTTTATTTAGATACTCTCTAATCATACAAAAATCAATATTTTTGTGTGATTATCAATATGTCGCTAGCTATAAACATGTAGATTAAGTAAATTTTTTTCAGATTTAAATTTGTACCAGTCACACTGTGTGACGCAGAGCGACTTAAATTAGACATGTCTCACGATAATGGCTCCAGTGTCGCCATTCTTTAATATTATTTGATAATAATTTTTTTGTTATATTTAAATATATGGCTAATAATGTCCTCAAATGTTACTATCTTATTACCTATTTTTCCATAAGAAAAATTGCCAAATAAGCCCTCTTTTAGCTTATTACATTGGTGTTACCACTTAACGAAACCATCTACTCAACAGTAAATCGATGGGAATTATGATAAACGTATCTCCTCTATTTTCTGAGAATAATTGCATTATCCCTCCTCCCTCCAGCCCATGTCGTCGCTTAAATATATATATGTGCACTTATATATACGCGTAAGTACTTTTAAAGCCTGCAGAAGTTATTTTTCTTGGGTTACTATCGAAGAGAAAAAAAGGGTTCGAAACAAACCTTAAAATAATTGGAATAGGGGTGGTCGAATAATAAATATAGTTGGAATGGTATTGCGAATATTAATTAACAATAACACAGTTGATACCTCTGATATACGAGGGTGAGCCAAATATAAACCGGAATTTTTATGTTAACGCTCGTTGGGTAAAGGGACTGACACGCTGTCTTGATATATTATTCTGAATTTATTGGGCCGTTACTTGATAAAAATCCATATTTATACAAAATTAAAACCTTTACTGGTTAGATTTTTGCTTTTTATTTGTTAAACAAGATTCTAATAAATTTATTTTTAATCTTTAGAATTTTAATCTTTAGAAATTAATAAAGCAAAAAAATCTAATATCATATTAAATGATCAAATAGAAACAAACTCGTCTCCGTTATTAAATTTATTTTAGTTCTACGGGCTATCCAAAAATCGTGTTTAAAATTTACAGATAATATCCATTGAAATTTTATAACTTAATTCCAATAGTTTAATAGTAGGAAATCCCATAGTAATAAACTTAGAATTACCATAGTTATATAAGCGCAGTTCCACAATGTAAAGTTTAGTTTATGTACTCAATATCTGATGAAGCCACTATGTATAAACAATTATTATGTTTAACAATTGTTTAAAAAAAAAGTAAAAAACTAACCAGCAAAGGTTTTAATGTTGTATGGTATATATTAGGGGGGGATGCGGAGAGGAGGCGACTCGATCGGCGCGGCTCGCCAAGGACGATTAACTGTCAGTAACATCATGTCTGTGCAAGAGGTACCGTTGAGCAACGTATTATTATCAATTTTTTTACGCGGGAGGGCGTCAAACTGGCTGATATTTTGTGTCGATTGACTGCAGATTTTCTGAAAAAAACACCTTCAAAAACCCAAGTCTATGACTGGCATAACAAATTTGGCATACCCTGTAAAAAACCCACCTCGAAAAGCCAAAACACGTCTTTCTGCAGGCATTGATCTTGCCACTGTTTTGGGATTGCCGGTTACTACTTTTTGATGAAGCAAAACTGGGTTCTCGGTGGAAAGGACGAGATATACCTATCTGAAGTGTGGTTCTTCTTCACATAACGCTCGGCCACAAACAGCTAATTTGACCCGAGATAAACTGGAAAGAATCTATTCAGAAACAGTTAAGCATCTGCCCTACAGCCTGAATGTATCACCATGTGACAATAACATGTTTGGATCACTTAAAGAAGAACTTGAAGGACATCGGCTTGAAGACGACCAAGACGTGCAAGGCGCGCAATTGAGTAGAGGTACGACCGACTTCATTTTTCGGTAACATTAAAAGACTTCTAATCGTTGAGAAAAACGTATTGATAAAATAGTATACTATGTAGAAAAATAAAATGTATTCAAAAGTGTTTTTACTGTGACAATAAATTTATTTAAACAAAATTCCGATTTGTATTTAACGTATCCTCGTAGCTAATAACTGTATTTAGTTTTTTCCAATTTCTCAAAAATAATAATTACTTCTGATTAAAATAATATAAAAAGCAATTTTTATATACCAGTAGTTATTAATACAATATCTCTGAAAATACTACATCTACTATGCCATACATGCAGAATAATACCATAGAACTACTAGATGCTATACGTGCAAAATAATCGATATTATAAACAATCTAAAAAAAACTCAAGTTCTATGGGGCATGACAATATTTCAGTAAAAATAATAAAATAATGTGCCCATTTCATTGTTCAACCTTTACGCGATATTACTAATTCCTGTTTTAAGGATGCTATTTTTTCAGTTTTATTAAACATTTTTACGGTAATATCCCTATTAAGAAAGCGATTTTCAACTCCTTTCAAATTATAGACATATTTTTTATTATGGGTATTTTCTAAAATTATTGAAAAGATGGAATTTCAAAGGATAGTATAGTTTTTATAAAATGTTTTCACATAATCGACATGGATTTAGGAAAAAGAATAATAATAATACTGAAGTTTTCTCGTTAGAGTTATTGTGAGATTTCTTCTTAAATTTCTTTCGGATTCTGTTGAACTTGACCCGTAAGGTTTTTAATTGTTTCTGCACATTACTATTTAATATGAGTTTTCTCTTTTATGATCATTAAAATGTGTGTCTAATCTCCCAGAAAGTTACTAAGCCGCCCCACATATAGATAAATTTTTGGAAGCTTTTTTTCTCATTTGAATGAAATATTCAGAGCTTTTTTCTTCATTGTCTTTTTTTATTCCTTATATTTTCTTATAATATTTTTTTCTTCTTTGTATTCATTTTCTCTTGTATTCTATTTTATTTCCCTTATTACTCCCTTTTATTGCGTTTTATTTTTTTGATTCCATTTCAAACCATTTTGTTACATTTTATTCTCTTTTTCTTCTTCTCTTTTCTCTTTTTTTCTTTGGTACCTACCTCCTTTCGTTGTCCAAGTGTTCTCGATTATTCCACCAGAGCTGAGAACATAGCTTGAGTGGATTGTACCATTTCGACCTTAACTTGAGAAGAGCATATACGGGGAGTTAGAAAAGTTTCCGCCCGCCAACATCGCCGCACCGAATTTAGACGCCACCTTGTCTATCGTCCACGCTTGAGGTCTCCAAAGCTCTATTATTTTTCTGATTTCATTTATTACATTGTGGTTTTTCTCTTTCACTTGAACAAACTAAATGTTACTAATTGTATTTTAATATTTTTTTATTCAATTTATACATATATACATTTTTTTATGTAAATTATGATTCTGTTTTTTGTTTTGAACTATTTTATTTTATAATTATTTTATTATAAATAATTATTTTATTTTATATTTTATTTTTATATACTTTTAGGTATTTCTTTTTGCTTACTATATACATTTTTTATGTACATTTTGCATAAATAGAGATAGACGAGTATGTATATTGTTTGCGAAGATAGATAATTTTCAACTATAACATTTTTGTGGTCTCAGATTTAATGGATTACTGGTAACTGGTTCTCTATTCACGTAGATGAAAGCCAGGGCTTATAGTGCATTAACGGTTACTCGCACCATTACTACATATGTAATTAATTATTACATATGTTAATAAATCAATTAGATATATAAGAATATTGCATAAGTTATCATCGCATATATCGAAAATATATAAAAGAAAAATAGGTATCAAATCTGTTATCAAGATAGACCTGTCCAAAAAATTGTTTTGGACAGGTCCATTATGACTATTTGTTCCATAACTATTTTGTCAAATTTGTGCCAATTTTTACGTACTTACTGTATATTTATATGGTACTATTAATCGACACTCATACATACTTGCTAGAAGTTGGAAAGAACTTTGTCTACCTTCACTGCATTCTCTGTTACTCCGCAAATTATTCCGGTAATGCATGATTCGTTTTTGAGTTTAGAAGCGAATCTAAATCTAACCCACGCCCAACTATGTACAAGAAAATAATCAAAATCCTTAGTTAAATCTTTCCCGTAACAAGAATAATCCCCAGCTCGCCGAAAAGTCCGTAAATAGTACTTTTAAAGTATAAGAACTGTATTATTCCACCTATTCAAGTAAGAAAAAATTATACAAAGAAAAAATTGTAATTAAACGAAAACATCAAAAAAGTTTGCTCAGCTCGAAGTTTTTTAAGAGTTTCTTGTGTTGTAGTATTTAATTGGAGAAATTAACGTTAAGATGCTACTCTAAAATATAAAAAATTAAAGCATTGAAATTTTTTACAGGCACAAGAACGATAATAATTTTTCTTTATTTATTAAAACAGCAATCAGATAATACAATCTATAAGTTCTAGTATTGTATTGTTTAAGGAACTTAAATATTATTCCTTTTATTCTGACATGATGAGGCTCCACCAATGAGAAGACCTCTAGAATCCTATTTCAGGTCTGATCGAGAGCATCTTTTGAACCTTCTGCTGTTGTGTTCCTGTGCAAGTGGTTATAATAGGGGGTTGATATGTGTTTCTAGTCTCCCGTAGTTCTTATTGCTTTTTTGATGTATTTCTCCTTGGACTGCTGGTATACGAAGATCGTTGTGTATCGTTTGTTTTGTAATGTACCATGGCGCATTAGCTACAGCCCTGAGGATTTTAGATTGTGCCCGTTATATAATCGACAAACTTAATTTACTAGCATAGCCCCATGTATTTCCATACTGATTTAAAAATAGTTTTGTATATTACATAAGATTTTATTTTCTAATGTCATTTTTTATTTTCTCCCAGTAACCAGTATAGTTCCTTCATTTTTAGACCAGTCTGCTTTCTATTTTTTTAGATGTGATCTTTTCAAAGGAGTTTACTGTTAAAGTGAACACCTAAATATTTGAGGCATGTTGATTTTAGTATTTCTATATTATTCGGAAATACTGGTGGACTTTGTTCTTTCGTTATGGTAAATGTTATGTATTGTGATTTGGTTTAATTAATTTTGATTTTCCATTTCTTAAGTCACTCTTCTACTTGAAACAGATGGTCCTGGAGGTTTGCAGAGGCAGTTATTGGGTATATAGTCGTCTATAGACAAGAATGTTGTATAGTCTGTAAGCGTGCCGGTTATAACGATGTCAGATGTTGCGAGGTCTGAAGTGTAGATTACATATAAGATGGGCCCGAGGACGCTTCCCTGGGGAACACCAGCTTTAATGGGACAAAAGTCCGAGGTTTCTCCATTCACTCTTGTCCTAAATTGACTATCTGATAAGTAGAATATTAAAACTTTGTAATATTGTATGAGAACTGTTTGCTTGATTTTATATAGAAGGCCGTCGTGGCAAACTTTATCTAACGTTTGACTCATATCTATAGAAACCGCAGTATAATATATATTTTTTCATCTATGGCTTCATTAATTGCATTCACTATGCGGTGAGACTGCTGGATAGTTGAATGCCCTTGTCGAAAGCCGAACTGGTGTTGGGGTGTGTTTATAATTGGATTTATTCGATGAAAGAGTAACTTTTCTAGTAGTTTTGAGATGACGTGTGGTAAACTAATGGGCCCATATGATGTAACGTTGGTGAAGATTTTCCCTGGCTTGGTATGAGAATTACTTCTGAGATTTTTAAATTTGTGGGCCATCAGTGGAGTCTATGTATGGCGTTGAAGATGTAAGTTATCACAATTCCTTTTTTGAGTAGTTCTTTCAGCATTTTACAAGTTATTTTGTCTAATCCTAGAGCGTTCTTATTGTTTAAGAGGAAAATTCATTTTTTGACATCCTTAAGTCTTAGTGGTTCCAGATTTGTCATGTGAGTATTATCTTCGATATTCCTCCTTATGTTGCTCTGTACATGATGATCAGGAGTGTTGTTTAAGGGAATGAATACTTCAGTTAGATGTTGTGCAAACAGGTCTGTTAGTTTCCTGTTACTTCTGGTCCATGGTCCTATATTTGGTGTTTCTATACTTATGGGTAAACTAGATATCGCTGGTTTTCTCAGTTTTTATTGGTTTTCAAATCGAGTTGTCAAAGCAGCTGAGGTTCTTAACGATTGTCATACACTTTTTTGAGTTTAAGTTTGTTGGCTAGTCTATTATAAATTGTTTTATCCCCTGGGTATTGAGTTCTATGCCATTTTGCTCTGCCTCTCCTTTCTTCACCAATGAGTTTCATTATTTCTAATGCAATATTTTTATACTGTGGTTGTGAATCCATGTTTGAGGTAGCTTCTGTTGTAGCTTCCTGTAAGATTTCAATAAGGTTTTTTGTTGCTTCTTCAATCTCGCTGGGATTTTTTAGGCTCACACTCAGGTGTGTTTTGTCATTTATTCTGTTTCTATATACCTCTAAGTTTGTTCTCGAGTTGTGGAGTCTTGATGTTGTTCTGGTATTTATTACGTTTATGCTAATAGTCGCTATAATCGGTGTATGATCAGAGGACAGATTGTAGCTAGGTAATACATCAGTATATTCGTATGTTGTTATATCGTTGGTAATGACGAGGTCCAGAAGATCAGGTAGTCTTACAGGATCGCTTGACAATAATAAATTTGAATATAATAATTATAATAACTGGTACATACCTTTGTGTACTTATATTCTGAGTGAAACACTTGCTCATATTCAATTGTATATATACTATATAAATTATATATGTTGTTCCATAAAAAGATGCTACTGTGCAGCATCTTCCTCGATGTGAGCTAAGCTTTTGATAAGGTTTGGTTTGGTTTGGGGCTACATAGAAGTTTATATACAGTATATATTATATAAGCTCAAAAATAAAATACCATGTGGCATGTTTATCCTTCTTAAATTCTACTCAGAAGAAATATATTTTAGGATCAAGTATGAATCAGAAATAACAAAATTTCGTCTGATAAGATCCGGAGTTCATCAGGGTATCGTACTTGGACCAATATTATACCTAATCTTCATCTTCCAATCAATACAGGAGGACCTCGCCTTATGCAGATGACACTGCTTTCCTAACTGAAAATAATGATCCAAATGTAGCAGCAATAATTTTGCAAGAAAATATAGGCCAAATAGAAAAATGGGCCTAAACCTGGCATATTAAAATAACCGAAGAGAAATCAAATCATATAGCTTTCACAAAATGTCACGGAAATTTACTTTCAATAAAAGTTAACATCCTCATCTCTAGTTTTAATCACCTCAAGATGATGAATAACTTTGTTGGCGAAACGTGCTTCGAGTGTAGTGTATAGTCTTTTGGTGTTTTATAGAAAAAAACGTCAGTGTTGTCTTCACACCAAAGGTTCCAACCAAGTCCATTGTATATAAACTGCTATTCCAGTATATAAATTGCTTGTAAAGTCATCTATTATTTGTTATTTTTGTATATAACAATTGCTGCAACCAGTGGCGTTTTCTACATAAGAGCACATGAGCACGTGAACCCCCAAAGCAAATTAGAATTCAAACATTACAATAAATGTAAAATATACTTTGTATTAATAAATACAGTCTATTACAAGACCCTAATACAAATATTTAAACGTTATTTTATTAGTATTATTATTTAAATTTGTGGAATGCAGAGCGTCGCATGTTTATTTTATTTGGGACTCGGTTTGTTATATTGTATGTCTCGTTGTCATGATGACAACGACAGAGGACGTGCTACAAAAAGACGTTATTTACGTCAAGTTTGTGAGCATCTGCAACTTGGCGGGTGGGGGGGGTTATACAATATTTCCGATGAAATGGAGCACAAATTTGGTGTGAACCAGAGGCTAAATTGTGTTATGAATACTAAATTACATCGCTATTAGGCGTTCAGTGAACTACGTGCAGTTATTTTGTAGTATTCTTACGTTATTACGGCATTAAGTAAATATTGTTATAAATACATATGGCCCATAACTAGAATTTAATTAAACATTATGGATACGAACAGTTTTACTGTACAATATTTGAAAGACAATTTTAATTCTTTGAGTTATGAGCAAAAAACTTAATAACTTGAAACTTAAAAATGCGGACAGACCAATACCGGAACTTAATTTGACACAGACTACAAAGTCCAAATCTAGAGATTTTAACAGAAAGTTTAAAAAGTAAATGTATGAAAAAAATGATTGTTCAAAGTTTTTTAACACTGAAGCGAATAAAAATATTTTTACGGAGTTTTATTATTTAAGACTTGACGGCCTTAACAATGTTGTCTATTGAGAAAAAATTTATACAAGGTTTGCCAGACTTCAACGAAGTCGCTATAAATTTTTGCTGAGAGCAAGAATAGAAGAATTGACTTTACGTTCAAGCAATGTGATACAGTTTAGATATTAGGTGAATAGTGACTATACAATCAAAAAATAATGGATTCCTACTGCATGTGGGTATTTTTATTATGATAGTACGATAAAGATTTGCATGTTCTTGATTTTGTGAACCCCTATGCTTTTGACCACCAGACGCCACTAGCTGCAACTATAAAATATAAACATATTCTTTTGTGTATGATTTACTAAATATTTCAGGGTCTTATGAGAATTATTTTCACAAATTTACAATCTCCTTACGCGATACTTTGAATGACTAAAGTCCTAGAAGATGATAGAAGTCCTAGATAGAAAATGCCCATCACGCCACGTGTCTATCATGCTTCTATTCCCTCAGTTTTAAAATTCATATATGGCCATACAAAATATATCCCCTTATTGCATACCAGGGTAAAATTTACGCTAAATTTGATACTGAATTTAATAAAAACCCACCGAGTGGTGGTCCTTGCGATTTTATTTCTTAGAACCGACTTCATCGCGTTCTCGTAGCTCACATCCATACTGCCACAAACGTATTTATTTGTTTATCTTCATTTATTATTTACATAGCCCAACACGAAATTCTGATAATAGAATTTACTCGATATTTATACATAAACAAGTATGCTAACGAAAGAGGGAACGCAATGAATTCAGCAAAATTCAAAACAAGTAAATTAAAATGCAAACACAACTGATTGTGAGTTGCATAAGGATTAATAAGCCTGTTAAAAATGTTACCTCCAGCGATGGTTATTTTTTAACTGAATGAATCTAGGACAACAATATTTAGGTTGGTATTTATTTCAAGTAAACATTTGGAAACTAAATGTTTTAATTAATTTTGTTCCGATATTTTTGAAATAATATTAGGGAAATCGAATTAGTAAATTATATATATGAAACTTAAAGTTGTCGTTTTTAAGATTTGTAGAGAAAAGTAGGAATCGTAGGCAAGTTTAAGAGTAAGTCTTTTGACTGGGTGGAAGAAATTGTAATCTGTGTTAAAAACAAGTCCTGCGTTATTTCTAATATATCGAATATTCTATTTTATTTTATTATTATCTTAACACTACGACAAGCTTTTAATAAACCATTTTAAATGACAGCAAAAGTATTTGTTTGCTTTTACAATATCCTAAATCCAAAAATTGGTGAATACCTTTGTAGGAAACTCAAAATGGAAGGAGAAAGCTGGTAATGAGAATAAATGGAAATGGAAATAAAATAGTAGCGAATTGTTACTAAAGGTACTGAGGCTATAAGGTCAAATATCAGACTCCTGCCTATTGCAAACTCTGAAAAAATTAAAGTTCAATTTTTGAAAAGTTCACATCACTTTCCTGAAAATTGTACTTTAAACTGAAACCGAGATTTCCATTTCAAGACCACTTTTGGCTAAGATAGTTTTTGATAGCTCGGTATCAAATAATAACTTACATAGTAATAACAATTACATAGCAATAATGCATTTGTCTTATAATTAAATGATGGAGATATGATGGAGAATGAGATTTTAAGTGCTACTTGATTTTGTTAACCTGTGAAGAACTTGTATTTAATAGGTGAAGTATATACTAAAATGTAGATAAAAGTATGAAATTTCTGTTTCATAGATAATTGGCTTTAATTAAGCAATTCTTATTGAGGTAACCGAAAAATTGGACAAGTTTTTAAACATCCTATAAATATAAAGTGATAAAAAGTGATAACTTTTTAAGACAATACACTCCAGTACAGATCTGCTTTCAAGAAAAAATATTAAACTCGAGTAACATATTCCCAATATGGCAAGTTTAGCTTGTTTCAAAATGTGATAAGAAAATATCAGACAACGAAGATAATTTAAAATGTTCACCACTATGCTCAAATTATTTTCGTCCTAAACGTCTTAATATTGCAAATAGATGGTTTGATACAATTATGAATTGTAACGGTATTAAATGGTTTTGTCAATATTGCGTAGTTTATATTGACTTTGGTATTAGGTTTGCCAGAGGTTTTGAAAATCTACAATCCTATGTCGTAAAAGAAATAGGTGATCTTAAAAATATTATTCGATCTAATAATAACGCTGTAAATGATAATTTGCCAAAAACACGTAAAACCTTTGCCGATTCTGTTGCTGGGGAAGTAGTGATCATAAAACCGAAGGCTAATCAAGAAAATAAAAATACTAAAGAAACTATACAGAGAAAATTGAAACCAGCGAAAATTTTCGGAAAAAGTCGGAATAAAAGAACTAAAGAATATTAAACAAGGAGTTATAATAAAATGTAGAACCAATAAATAAACCGAAATTATAAAAAAGCTGCAGAAAAAAGCGGCATAAAAATTATGAAATTAATGCTCCTGATTAATCTTTATACTAAAGTTGTAGACATACAGGAAAATATGGATGGTGATGAATTATTTAACTTAATATAAAAGCAAAATACTTCAATTCTACGTAATGAATGTGAACATTTTGTTTATTCTATTCGGAAGTTCCTGTCGCCATTTAATTTTAGTTGTACAGATCCAAATCGACAGATAAAACGACCGTCAAAGAGAATATCAAGGTCCTCTAACGTTTCATGAATTATGAATGAAAAGTACGTTATTGACTTTTCACCGCAACGTTACAATAATCCCCATCCCCTATCTATCTATTGGCGGCGAAGGACGTAAGGATATACACGACGCTTCGCCCTGTATATCGCTAACTTTTATACATAAATCCATACTTTATCAGGCCTGACAGGAGGCGCATAATAAAAAAACATAGTTTCAATGACTTCCAGAGTTTTTACGATCGTCCTTTTTTATATCGATCCGTCCGTTACAAACAACCATAATTTATTATTGGCGCCGGGAATCCCTCCCGCGTGTCCCGAACTAAGATGTAAAAGCTTTGTGGGGGCCGTTTATCTTACGGGCGAAGGGGGACGTCTTCTCTGTTTACCGTCGCGTCCGTCATCCTCGCAGAGAGACTGAAACAACATCCGGGACACTGGCCAAAGAAAACTTTAATCACTTTAGCCGGTAAATACTGCTCCATTAATCCTACGATCATATGGCATGATAATGGCGCGAAGGTGGTGAAGCGAGGATTTTTATTGGCAGGCTTTTTTTTGCTGGTCAATTTAAGGGTGGACTACCATCGAGAAGGAATGCCCGATGCAAACGAGATCATGTATCAACCCGTCACTTTTTTATAATTGAAACATTTAAATTAAGAATTCAGAAGCCGATAGGCTTCTTTACTTATTTAAATCACATACCATCAATACAATGCAAAGTTTTACTTAGCAGATGGTAATTTTTGCAAACTACTGAAGTAGAGATATATCTCCATACCATCCGTAAATGCCTTATACAATAAGGACTAAACAAATTAGGCCAAAACAGCAATTCTCCTAACTACATGCCGACGACGATCACTGAATTATATAGGGAAATTTACGTATTTTGTATCATCTGTCAAGTAAAACTTTTCATTGCATTGAAGATATCAAGTTTTAGTTCTATTGGGATTGTTTCAGAAACTGTCGAGAGATGGTTTTTGTTACGCTCTATTGTGGTAGAACTTACCAGGCATCTACAAGATGCGAGCCTCGTTTGTCAAAGGTATACTCGCTTATGCTGCACTGACGAGACCCAAGATAAGATCGAAACCAGTCTGCGGTTAGTGATATCCTGAGTTAGAGGACGCTTTGCATCTTCCTTGTGGTTTTCGACCTTCTAAATCACTGGATTTTAGTGCTAACTCTGTTATACCAAATATATCGTATTTTGTCTAACAGAGTTAATACTAGTTTCGCCATATAATTCAGCGCTCGTCGTCGGCCTGTAGCAAGGACAATAGGTATTTTAGCCTAATTTGTTTAGTCCTTATTGTATAAGGTATTTGCAGATGGTGTGGAGATATATCCTCACTTCAGTAGTTTGTAAGACACATACACTTATTTATTTATTTATAAACAAGGTATTCCAATTCAAGTTAAAAAACGTTCCAAAAACAGGGTTACACGTAACTATAATAATAATAGTAACATAAACATTACTATAAACAAAAAAACAACAACAAAAAAATACATTTAAAACTTGACATTAACTTAGTTAATTAAAATATGCGTTGATAGAACATTAACAACATAAGAAAATTAAATTGATTTCAAATAATTATAATATAATATATACAGAGTGGGGCAAAGCAACTTGCTTATTTAGAAATTCGATTTAAAAAAAATAATAGAGATATATATTTAATTCTCTGAACGGCATCAAGTACATTTAAATTTTACGTTTACACAGTTTTAAAGATTATATCATGCAGGTGGTGTCCATTACTCTCAATACACTGCGTTAATCGAACTCGGAAGTTTCGTTCAACTCTTTCCACCATATCGACCTGACTATTTACAGATCCCTAAAGATGGAAGTGAGCCTCATCGCTGAAAAACACCAGTGTGTCGTGAGGAATGCCAAGAAGCGCCTCACATGCATTTTCTCGAGCAACAAAATCGCATTGATTAAGTTCCTGTACCACCGCCAACTCATAGGGATGAAATTCTAGTTCTTCATGAAAGATTCGCCTCACAGAACGAGTAGACAACCCAACAGCCGCTGCATGTATGCGAACCGATCGCTGAGGGGATCGCAAAACAGAAAGCCTTACCATGTCAATGTTTTAGGATGAGTTTCTTTGCTGTTCGTGGAAGTCCATGTTTTTCTATCTTCAGGTCACTAGTTTTCCTAAAGTTGTTTACCCAGGAAACAATCGACTGCCGGCCAGGAACACGACCAAGGGGCGCAATATTGAAATGGGTAAATGGGAACGAAATGTACGTAGCGTGGCGATGATTGAGCGACATATGCCTCGACAGCGAATGCACGCTCCACTTTTGTCCACTACATGATGCTAAATAAACCAAGCGGAGCTAGAACTTTACGCCTCGGTCTCTCGAATGTGCCTACCCCCTCCCTCCTAGGAGCACCCGTCGCTTCAGGGCGCCAAATTCAAATAAGCAATTTGCTCTGCACCAACCTGTACTATACAAGGTGCGACGTATAAATGGAGCTTCTTATACCAATATTAAAAACTAAATTTATTTAATGAATTTATAGAAAGATTAAAGAAAAAAGAAAAACAGAACAAACAGAGAAACAGAAACGAAATTTAATTATTAACAAATGTCAAATTAGCTTGACGTCATACAGTATTAAATACCAAATAATAAATATCAATGAATATGTTATTAAAATATTCATTATAATGTTTTCTCATTATTTAATTGGACAAGTTCTTAGCAGTATTAGTATTACATAGCCCTAAGTAAATCAAATTACAACTACGGGTGATAGAGTGCTTTACATCAATGAGAAAAATGAAATTAATAGCTCTATTGACGTAGAATACCCAGTTTACTACATACACTCCTAGACAAGATTAATGCATCAGCAAAACTTTTCATTCTTTCTTATAATTTGTTCGAAGTTTTAAATTCTTAAACATTTTATGTAGGTGGCCTAGGATACCTTCTGTCACTATTTGATAAATACTATTATTTATTTGATAAATGTGAAGTAACGTTTTGTAATTATTATTTGTTAATAATACATTAAATACTGTTTAAACTGATTTGTAAAAGTCAATAAAATCAGTTACGTTAGTGATTTTTTTAAAATTCAATGTCATCAAGTGAATGGAACAAGTACTGGACAAAGAGTACACTTACTGCAGAAGAATTTAATCGTCCATGCAACTTAGGAGAAGTTGAAACAGTGATTTCGGCAACTCTGATTGACGAGAGGAGTAACACGCAATATGTGACAAATTTGTTAGGATTTAGACAATCAACAATTAGTTAAACTAAAATACTGCGATTCAAATTGCTCGAAAACCACAAGGAAGATGCAAAGCGTCCTCTAGCTCAGGATACCGCTAACTGTAGACCAGCTTCAACCTTATCTTGGGTCTCGTCAGCACAGTGTAAGCGAGTGTGCCCTTGATAAACGAGACTTCACATCTTGTAGACACCATTATATTCTACAGTAGTAGACTATAAAATGTAACCAAGCGCCATCTCTCGGTTGTTTCGGAAACAATCCAAATCGAAATAAAACTTAGTCATGTACAATGACAGTAATCATCTATAAACGCCAAGTTTTCGGATGGTACGTTTTACAAAATATCGTAAGAAGGCTTATATTCAACCACGGACTTACAGATGGTTGGAGTATAAGTCTCCTTACGACATCTTGTAAAACTTACCGTCTGAAAACTTTGTGTTTATAGATGATTCTTGTCAAATTAGGTAAACGTTTCAATGAGCTTGTGAGTTAGTGTAGAACTCCAGAACAAGGTCGTAAGAAATCTGCATATGCAAGAGATAAGCGATATTTCATTTATTTTATGCAAGTATCCTTAAGAAACATGCATTTTACAAGATCAGAGCTAAACAGAGCTCTAGCAACATCTCGAAATGTATCAACTTCTGGAAAAGCAGTTAGGACAAATAGGATTGGACAGTGGAAGATCAGCTATTACGTCACTGCTCACCACAGAATCACCAGACGGACGCCAGCAAGTCTGGAGGTGGCCAGCAGAAAAATTTACTGCCTGTAATATCCCTTCGACGATTCCATTTTTCGGTGAATGAATAATATTTTGGGGAGAAATTTTTTTCGATGGTCGCACGCATTCCGTTCCTATATGGGGAAGATCCATGCATGCACATTTCTATGTAGAAAATATCGTAGAACATGTGATGTCATTTGTTCCCCGATTACCGGAAACTGGACTGCCTTCGATCTGTGAATATTCCAACTATGGACTGACTACCAAAAATCTCAGATATTAACCCCACAGAGCATCTATGGCATGCACCAAATCGAAAAGTTAAGCGCCACAAACCTACCCCTATGAATCTTATGGAACTCGAACAAGTCGCTCTTGTCGAATGGAAGAATTTTCCTTAGGAAACCATTCACCACCTGGTGAACAGCATGTTTAAATGAATACAAACATATATGATAAGAGCTAGAAGAGGATAATATATTATACGCTACTAAATTCAAATTCCTACTATTTAATTTTATATCCAATTTTTTCATTAACACCGTATTTGACATTATTGCTTCCTTTCTGTTATTTAATCGTGTTTTCCCCATAATACCATTCCAATTTGTTAAACCTTAGCTTAAATCATTTAGTTATAATATCACGAAGGTACTATTATTTAAATCTTCGAAAGAATAAAAGTAATAATGTGAAGCTTCACTGATGGGTGAATTTTATCCAGGAGTTGGTGTGGCGTTTCACTGATGCGTTAACGTTGTCCAGGAGTTTATATAGTTTCCTGATATCTAAGAGAAGGATAGTACTTTAACTTTATATATAAAATTATTTTTATAAATAAAGACACAAATCCTAATTCTTGAAAATAGCAGTTCAATACCACTAATTATAAATAATCTTTAAATGTGATACTTCTATGAAAGATATTATTTTTTTAAATTTACATGAGAATTTTGTTCAGTAGAAGTATGAAAATTTCACCTGAGATGTTATGCAGTCTAACTGTTTATTTCTCTATACATAAGTGAACAAATATTTAAATAACCCTGTACGTGTTTTATTTAAAACATGTTTAACATGTCTCTCCAGTGTATTCGATCAACCCTATATTGACAAATCAATTTAAAAACGACAAACAATTACACGACACGAAAATGAATGAATTCCACTTTATCTCTCCCATTTCGTTCCATTTGTTACCAATTCAAATAAGCTGTTTATTGAAATTTCCAACTTCGAGCCTAGCATATTTCGTATTTACTTTTTAATTTTCCCCCCGGCCATATCCGATTACTTTACGACGAATATCCCGTTTTCCACCCAATATTTACTTAAATCATAAAGTGAATAATAAAAGATACCCAGAGCGGCAGCCCGATGAATATTCCGTTTGTATTTGTTTAATGTGTATTCCGGGGATTATATTTTCGAATTCAGGGGGTGAGTTCTTCACACTTCGTCGAAATGAAAAAATTAGGACAGATAAATAAAGATGAGAGAACGGGGGGTGCAACGTCGCGGTGGATTTAATTTTAATGAATCTTTACTACCCCACACTTTCTTGAATAATGCGGGGTATACTTTGGAGATTGCGGCGAAGGGCTATTTGTGCGATGAGAAATAATTGTGGGGTAAAAGTCGAGGGGCTGCTTCTACGGAAGTTGTTCGTTTCAAATGAAAATGCTATAGAATACTTGTTCTGCGTTCAGATTTCCCATAATATACATAATTTTCATGAAACATTTTGCGTCAAATTTGTTGCCAAGTTATGGATTGTCGTTGTTTTGTTTTGATTTTGAATATATTGAAAACGTATTCCCCACAGATTTTTTTAAGCAAAATGTGCATGTGCTATCATTTTATTTAGTTAAGGAAAAGAAAAGATAAACAAGACACCATGGCAAAAGTATTAATACACCGAGTACTTCAGCTCAGTACAGAGTTGCTATTTGCATCCCAAAGTCTTCAACAAAAAAGTATAACAATCCCTATCTATTTGTAAATTTCTTGTCAAATTTTATAAGATATGTAATCTTAAATATATAATCTCGTCTGACAGTTATAGATGACATATGTCCTGAAAATTATGAGATTCGTCTAAATTTTGTCGCAATTGCCAAAGAAATATTTGTATTACATCCTATCATGTAGTCAAATAATTATCGATTCCATAATAATAGAATTGTCAATCGATATAAGTGCCATTATTGGTGAATTAATGTATGGTGTGGAATTATTAATTGACAAATTATATGACCAATGTTTTACGAAGACACATTTCCAGAAGAAAAATATCTAAAGTTGAGGAGGTGCCAAGCAAAACCCCATATGTCACAAAAAAAAGAGTTAGCTCTTGGTTTTCGAATTTAATAGCCATTGCTATAGGATCGAGTATTAAAACTCAAAATATAAAGTCTTTTCAAATAGCATTAGAAAAACTGTATATTCAAGCAAAATGCCACAAGTTTACATCTCTTGTTTGAGTAAAATTCCTCATGTCCATTGTCTTGTTTCGGTTTCAGTCTTTCTATGAAATTCTCTTGATTGTGCAATATTTAATAAAATTATCACGCAGTTTTCAGGTATAGCTTACAATGGATGATTTTTATGAAGTGTCTGAAAATTCAGTGGTTATTTGTAAATTAAGGTTCTAGAAGGAAAAATAAAACAGGCTCTGCTCGTGCGGTAAACCGGAACTCACTTTCTTCAGGATCAAAGATATTTGTACTGTGTAAACATGAGAATAAAGGTTTTCAGTGTATTAAAGTCCTAAGTAAAGTTTCGTAAACAGCTTTGTGAAATATGTGAAAAACAACATCAGGATCAATTTGCTAGCAGGCTCATAAAACACAACAATGTACAATGTTAATACTCTCGACAACCACTCGATAATGGATTGTCGTGAAAGAAAGGCATAGTTGTTCTGCAACATACAGCATTCCGATAACACAATGCAATGTACGCAAGAATTTTGTTTTATATTTTACCAAGTTTTCAGTAGACAGGTTAAGATACGTGTTGAATGTTTTGAGTACAGGTTTACATTTTTTTAAGGAGAGAGGTAGAGACTGTGTAAGCCATTGACAAAAGTCAAAGGACAAAAAAACTTTGCGACCAGAAGAGAGTCATTGCAATTGAATGTAGTTTAAGAAACTTTACTTACAAAGTGGTCTTTCTATTAATAAACTTAAAAATAAATACAGCGCTTCTGTGGACGCCCCTTTAAATGTGTCCGATATAGTGTTTCGGAACATATTTAGTAGCGAATTTAATATTATTTAAATCACCTACGTCGGATGGTTGCAGACACTGTTCCTTAATGGACAATAAAATTAAAAAGGCAGTTTCATCAAACACATCACAGCTCATCATAGAAAAAAGAGTCCACAAGTTAAGAGCAAAATCTTCTTATCAACTTCTAAAAAAATAATCAGGTAATGAAGGTGAATTAATCCTTTGCTTTGATATGCAGCAAGTTCAACCACTTCCACGTACACCGATTCATCATGCATTTTACAAAATACAGCTTAGTATTTATTATGCTTGTATTACGGATGTAAAGACTACAAATACTTCTTCCTTTGTGAGGACTTAAGGGCAACCAGAACGTGGTTCTACAGAAGTACCTTCAGCACTTATCGGCTACTTACAAAATATTGATCTGTCGCAAATAACTCATTTAAGACTGTTGACGAGTGTAGAGCACAGAACAAAATTAATTATGTACTACATTCACTTATACACTTTTTGGCCAGCCAGGAGAGTGGATTAACGGAAATCTCAATGACATTCCATGCGACAGATCACAACTACTCGCCCGCCGCCAAGTGCTTTGGAAGAGTTGAAAAGTTTCTGCGGAAAAAACCTACGATCATAAGTGAAGAGGAATATTTCGAAGAACTTGGAAAATCTGTTGAAAAGGCAAGATACTGGGAGAACATTGGGATTTGAAGGGTGTTAAAGAACTTGAGACCTACTTGAATAATCTTGCAGAAAGAAGGGAAAATAAAGGAATTATTATTAAGAAATCTGTGTCAAAAGAGGGTAAGGTGTTAGTTTTCTTAAAAAGGTACGAACTCTATCGTTTTGAGCCAGATATTCAGGAGCATTAACTGCTCAAGAAAGGGTGGAATTGGATCAAAATCCTCAAAAATAACATTAGTGATGGTCTTTTGTCACATTTTATTTCTGCTACTCATTTGCTTCTGCTACGACGTGGGCGAAGTACATCCTGACAGGGAAAATAGCAACAGGACAGGAAGCAACAGTTATTACTGAAAAGCTAGTAACAGACCAGGTAATAGAGATTTGTTGTTTTTTTTTAACTTCCCAAGTTGCCCAAACAAAACACCACAAGTCCTTGGCGTGTTTTGTGCAAAATCACACATGTTAAATAAATCAGTCAAAACACCACATGACCAAACTTTAATAACTATTTTCAAGAATTTAGAATATTTCTGATTTGAAAAGTGGTTATGGACTCAGTAGTTTGACGACAGAGAAAATAATATTTAAAAATCTAGAACATTCTGATGTAGTGTAGCATATGGGGTTTTGCACGGCACCTCCTCAGTTTAGAAGACATGAGTTGTTATATATCAGGAAAGACGTTCCATTACACGTTAAATATAATATAATCTTCCAGGACGTTAGGGTTCTGTCACACAACGCGAGAATTATAACAGATTATTTCCGGTAGGTGGATTGGAAATCATAGTGAGGGAGTTTAGTGGCCTACCAAATCTACAGACTTACATCATTAGATTTCCTCTTTTAGTCCTATCTAAAACAAAGTGTTTACTCTACGTATCTCTCATGTCGAAGACCTTAAAGATAGAATACAAGTTGAATGTCGTAGATTACAAGTAGTTACCCAATTTGCATCTAGTCAGAAAACGATTCAAATGTGACAGTTGTTTAGATAAAACCGAATTTGGGCTAGACATATTTTGATGGCCTGCATACTGATGGGTATTTGTACGATTAGAGTGCAAGTGTTACAACGGAATGATATCTTCAAATTATTACTAACGTTATGCAGAATTGCAGAACACAAAAGAAACGTTCGAAAAACACCAGTAATGTCGTTCCTCTCCACAAGAATTCTAGGCCTCATGAAACTCACATTGTACACTTCGGAACCTTGACTTGGACTCAATCTTCTTATTATCCAAAGATTAAATTATGTTTGTATTATGACAGTGTTATGACGATTCAAAATGTTCCTGTCTCACAGTAAGATTCAGGGATATTTTAGGGGTTAAAATGAAATGTTGGAATATTTGAATTATTCTTCATTGTTCTTCAAATGATTAGTACT
Source organism: Rosalia funebris (assembly GCA_037954035.1). Lineage (NCBI taxonomy): Eukaryota > Metazoa > Arthropoda > Insecta > Coleoptera > Cerambycidae > Rosalia > Rosalia funebris. Next base: position 9,041,692 of record JAZFAV010000006.1, on the reverse strand, counting down.
CGAAGTGTTTTGTATTTTCTTTAATTTAACACATTATTTAATTTGTAAGGCAACTTTAAAACTCGAGAAATACTTAGAGATACTAGACGGGATATTTTAGATGTGATTATTACCATAAAAGCTACAACCCTGATTTATATGTAATAAATGTCACACCTGTAACTACTCTGTGACGAATTAATAATGAAAATTAATACAGTTGAGTATTGGACATCACGTTCATTGTCGCTATTAAATTTATGAACGGCAGAAGAATATAATATATTTAGTCATCTATTACCTCCCCTACGAAATAATGCAAGCTCTCATCATAATTCTACAGGAAAATAATCCACTTAATCATGCTAATCTGATTAAATGGACGATAGGCCTTATTAGTTATCCAATTAATGTTTATTAGTCGGGCGATAATCGATTTCCCTAAGGATTTCTACTATAATTCTGGATCTGAATAAAACTAATACAGTTGTTATGGTAAATCTGTTGCAGTAATAACGTTCACAACGCAGTGATATAGTGGCAATATGATAGAGAAGATAAATTATAACATAACCTGTGTAGATGTAAAAAGGATAATGAAGTACTTCTTGGAATAATAAGTTAACAATAAAGTACGCACAGATAAAAACAAAGTATTTTCATGGTAAATTTTTCACAGGAACTGACTGCGATGGAAATTCATAGATGAGTTTATGTCAAAGTGTGTGTTTTTGAAAATAAAAAATGACAAAATATTTTTTGACTCTTTGGGATTTTACAGTTTAAAGTATCTTCGTATATTTAACATATTTTAAATTATATAAAATACATTAATTAAACCAATATTTATAAAAAATAATATTAGTAAGAAAATATATCAGATATATGAAAAACACCATACTATCATATCTACCGACTGAAGCTTCCCAAAATGTATCAATTGGTGAAAGTATGACACCAAAAACAATCTATAAACATGCGTATAAAACAGTTAGATAACTTATTGGATCCTACGAGGATTAATTCCAAGTCAAAATATTAGATATTCCCCAGGGGTTTACAGGATCTAACTGGCATTGTCATGAAGCAGAAGAACCTTGCTGGTGTTCTATGTTCTGAGAGACTCCACTGTCTGATATTATGATCTGCATCGAGTGGCGCTTCCCAAAACATATCAGTTGGTGAAAGTATGAAACCAGAAACATTTAGTATTAAATCTAGTTTTAAATTTACCATATATATATATATATATATATATATATATATATATATATATATATATATATATATATATATATATATATATATATATATATATATATATATGCGTATAAAACAGTTAGATAACTGATTGGATGAGGGCTAATTTCAAGTCAAAATGTTGCCCTGGGGTTTACGGGATCTGGCTGGCATTATTATAAAGCAGACGAACCTTGGTGGTGTTCTATGTTCTGAGATCCTGCACCACATCAGTCATAAACTCCACTCGATGTAACCTTTTCTCATTTATGGTACCGATGCCAGTATGGTACGCCATCAGAATCAATCGCTACTATTAAAATGCACTTATATATGTTTTACTGTTTATCAGTAAGGAATTTGTGGCAGTTATTCTTCAATTGCTAGCCAAAATTGACCATGTTATTGTTCGGAGCGTCTACACAGGCACATCCAATTTTTATTTTTAAGGTAGCTTGATTTTTCGCCATGACGATTTCAGTTAGTCGTTTCCGGTTTCTGTTATAATAGATGAAGTATATTTTGCCATGATTTTTTTAATGTTGAGTACTGCATGATTTCTTGGTACAATTATTGGGTGAATCTCTGTATATATCCTAGTTCGCCCTTTCTAATTTCCATTGTTCAGTGCCTGTTCGATGATTATTGAGTAATGATCGATAAAGTGATCATGCATTATGTGCCATAGTAGTTCCTGTGAAATATTAGAAGAGTAGATAGCTAGATCATTAACAGCTGTGAAATTTGATCTTGAATTTTCTATATGTACCTAGACCAGTATTTAATATTTATTACATGATTTTGCTTATCTAATAGCTTTTCTACAATTGTTCCCTGAGTATTAAGATCGTCAATCCCCAGCAAAGGACTATGAGCATTAAAATATCTTACCGAAGCAAAAATTATAGGTCTAATGATATTTTTCAAACTATCTAATCTCCAACGAAAGTCAGGTATATATATTGCAGGAAAAATATATATTGCAGATTACCTTTATTATTTAATATATTTATTAATACCATAACAGACACCTTAAATATACGACACTTCTTATATGCCTGAAAGAAGATAACCTGAAAACTTTCCGGAAATTAAATGGTTATCGGCTACAATATAATCTGGGAAAACTATGGTGTCTAGAAAAACAAAATAAAGGTAATGTGCTAATGAGATGTGAAGACAGGCCTTTTATATTTAATGATTATATTAAAAAGTATATATTTTAATTAGACTTGAAACTTCTCGATATCTAGGTCTAATGTTTGTTTGGCGTCCCAATTATACACATATGTGCTCTAGAAAATATTTTCTAAAGATTTATAGATTATTTATGTCCTAAGTCATATGCATTAATATGCAGTCTATTCAGTCATACAAAAGCTAAATCATTTAAAAAGAAATAGTGTTCCAAATTAGTGACAATTTGCTGCCATTAATTATTTTCTGGTTATTATTATTTTAGTTTGCTACTATATCTCGTTTCTTGTGTATTGTCTTATTCTGCAATTGAGGACCTTTTGGATAGTTTAGTCATAAATGAAAATTAAGAATTATTACATTGATCATTGTTACTAACTATTATTTGTAATAAAAGTTGTCCTGAAATGATTTTTTCATTTGCTTGTTGAACATCTCGGAAAATGGTAGTGGTAAAAGTTAGCGCGCATGTGCATTTCAGACATCACGCCTTGAAGATTAAGTTGCAATAGATAGTTTTATCGGTGAGCAACGTGCCACGTGTGTCAGAATCTTTTAAGAGAACCATCGTTTTCTTATAATACCTTATTAATCACCTATATCGAGTGCACTACCTCCTTCACGACATTAATGAAACTTCAAATGAAATTCTTCAGTCAAATTAGTCACATCGTGGCTGGCTAAATTTGGAAAAAAAGGCACTACTCTTAATGTAAAACTAAAAGGTCGCCCCAGAAGAACAAAAAGTGTCGAAATCGTCGGGCGTTTTCGTGTAGCAGTCACACGTACACCTCTCCGTTCTGTATGAAAACATGCAGCCGCCTTGAATCTTTTAGAAACTACTGTCAATGACATCTTTTGTCAGGTTTTGTCATTTAAAAATTATTCAATTCGAGCCGGCTTTGAGAAAGTATTATTCGAAAGTATTATTCATCATTTCCATTTACATGTATATGTAAATAAACAAAATTACTGTTACTGGTCTACATAAACCCTGGAGAGAAGCATCAAAATCCTTCACATTCTCCCGAATTAACGGAATGAGCAGCAATAAATAAATGCGTCTGGCATAGTAGGGCTTTCCTTTTATGACACTACAAACGGTGTTGCACTCACAGTTACCTCTCGGGTATATAGAGATATGCTAGAGAATTTATTGGCACCAGAACTTCAACATTTCTCTGCTTTTGATAAGGATACATGGTTTCAGTAACATGGGACAACAGCTCATACGAAAAGTTCATCATTGGAAGAGGATAGAACGATGCTCTCTGGACATTAATTGGCCACCCAGGAATTCCGATTTTTGGTCGATAGATTTCTTCTTATGGGACTATTTGAAATCTAAGGCATACACTGATGCTTCTAGGCCTTTACTTCAGTTAAAAGCCTGCATGCGCGAGGAAACTTAGAGAATTGAACCAGCATTATGTCGGCGAGTTATTGCAAATTTTTTGGCAGCGCCTTGATGAAATACAACGGCGTCAAGAAAAGCACCTTAACGATGTTATTTTTCATACATATCTTTCCCTACATTGTACATTTAATTAAATACTTGTGAATATAAGTATCTTTTTAATAACAGATTTTTATTGATCCAAAAGAAGAAAACATTCCAGGACACCTGTTATTTGTCAATCCACTACAGTCTACTGTAATACGGAAGATGCACTACTACCCATGCCAGCGTATATAGTAAACTGATGGGTATTTAAAAAACAAGTCACCTTTATACATTTGCATTTTTGAATTACACGACCTATTAGAGCAGTGTACGTTAATCAACGAATTATTTTAGGGTAACATCCAGTTTTCGTGGATTGTTATGTGCGTCTTTATAGGTTTTATATTCGCCAATTAATGTTATAGTGTACTAACTAAACTGCTCTGGTTATTACCATGAACCGTTTATATGGAAAATACTTTACAAACTATGCCTGCCTCAAATTTCTATTTTCTCCATGTAGATTCACATCTTCGCCCCTACCACTCACATTAGCAATATTTACCTGGTATTTATTTCAAGCGAGCGAAAATGTTACCTTTGCTCGAAAATTTAGGGTGCCGTTTGCGAATGTGGTATGCGAAGGTAACTTACAAGGGTTATGGCGTGTTGCGTAGTAGTTACATTCTGTTTTTCGCTGGTGTTTCGCCAAACTAAATTTACGGTGTGGTAATAAATACCATCTGACATGCAAAACTTATGATATGTACGCTGTAGAAGGCTGCGGTAAAGTCGAATTGTTAGTTGAACAAACGAACTAATCCTAAAGTAAACAAACATCTAGAGTGTAAATAATTATCTAGATAAAATGAGTTGCTACAGTGTAATGGAGTTAATACATGAATTGCGCATATTTGAGTTTAACACGGAATTAATATACAGTGTGTTTACCCATTAAGTCAAGGGCTGATAACCTGGGTAAGAAAATATGTCACTTGTTACTAGTTGCACCATACTGTTATGATAATTTTATCTTTTAGGGATTTTATTGTTCTCTTTTATGTTAAAATTCGTCATACCATATATCATTTTTTTATACAATTTTTACATATATTTACAAATTTTGCATCAACATACAGTTGAAGTAAAGTTTGCAAATGTATTTTCATACTATGATCGTGAAGTGAAAAATGTTCAACATTGTTAAGTACTTTATATATTTTATGTACAAATAATGACTCTAAAGGATAGTACAAGGCGTCCTGAAATATTTTCCTCATTTGTTTGTTGATCATCTCGGAGAGTGGTAGTGGTAAAAATGCGCACGCATGTGTTTGCTGGACACCATGCCTTAAAAGTTCAGTTACGATGGATCGTTTCACAGGTGAGCAACGTGTCATGTATGTCAGAATTATTTACGAGGACCATCGTTCTCTTATAGTAGTTCATCACCTATATAGAGGGCACTATCTTCTTCATGAGAGTAATCAAGCTCCTTCCACAAGATCAATAAAACCGTGTGTGACTAAATTTGAAAAATAATGCACTACGATTAATAAAAAACTCACTGATCGATCCAGAACAGCAAGAAGTTCTATACGAAAATATGCAGCTGCCTTAAAGCTTTCGGATGTCGTCCACGACATCCTGATATAGGATTTCAAATTTTATCCTTACAAGATTCAACTGGTGCTGTCTTATTGGACAATTTTGAAAATTTTTATAAAATTATATTCACTGACGTGAATTATACGTGGTACTTTTCCATTTATTTGTAAATAAATAATATCGCCATTGCTGGTCTATAGAAAACCCTCGGAAGAAGCATTAAAATACCTTACATTAACAGTATGGGCGGCATTGAATGTATCTGGTGTAATTGGCCTCTACTTTTATGAAAATATGAACAGTGTCGCAGGCACCGTTACTTCTCTTCGATATAGTGATATGATAGAGATTTTTTTTGGCAGCAACAGTTCGAAATCTTGGTGAATTTAAAGAGGATGCATGGTTTCAGTAAGATGGAGCTACAGCTCATGCTGAAAATGTATTAATGGAAGCTATTAAAGTTGTTGTGGGATCCTTCGATCCCTTTGTTACATTCATAGGGCACTTAGTGGTAGTTTGACCAACTCTGGGCACTGGATCTATATACATACTCGTTCGTAGCTTCAATGGTTCGTAGATGTTCTCTGGATAAGTGATATTTAAGCGGGGGGACATTAATGGGCCGCCTAGAGATCCCAATTTAACGCCGATGGATTGTTTCTTTTGGGATTATTTGATATATAATGTGAATATTGAGTCTTCTAGTCAGTTAAAAGCCAGAATATGCGAGAGTATTCAGAGAATTGAACCAGACTTGTATGAGCGAGTTATAGCAAATTTTCTCTCACACCTTGAGAAGGTACAGCGGCATAAACGAAATCACCTTGATCATGTTATTTTTCATACAGAACTATCCCTATATTACAAATTTAAATAAAGAATAGTGAATGTAAATATCTTTTTTAATAACCGCGTTTTATTCACCCAAAAAGAGGAAAACATTTCAAGACACATGTGATTACCATCTATTCACATAGTCATCGTTCACTTGAAGAACGCAAGACTGCATTTATTTTTAAATAGACTGACTAGACAGACCAATCTAATATCCTTAGAGCAGTCTGGTATATTAGCACTGATGATTCCTAATAAGAATAAAATCGCGAGATGTAGTTCGGGGACAGCCTGGTGTAACTTAATTAATAATTAATAGATAGCAATAATTCCTTTAAGTTGGTGATAAAAATTACCTTAATCAAAAAGTAATACTTACGAACACTTCAATTAAAGTATATCTGTTCTAACTTTTAAAATCAATATTTGAAAGGCGCTTCCCTTGGTCCGGAATCATGATTTACATCACAGAACACCATGGTGTATTTAACTACTTAATTCTCTATTATCTAATCTCTCTTCCGGTTTTCTTTAAAATCCTCACACTCCATTTATGCATATATGTACTAATAATTAAACTCTTTACACACTCATTAACAAAAACCATTTGATAATTGATCATTATTTTTTATTTTAATTTGTTTTTTGATTATGACTTTCAATAAAGTATGCATACTCTTCTTACCTTTACCTCTCCTTAATGTGTTGGTAGTTGGCATGACACGGGAAAGCAATTGCACTCACCTGAAATAATTTATAAATCAATTAATTCAATGTGGAATTTAATATTTTACAATTATAGTGAAATTGTAATTATAAATCCAGTTTAATATATACTTTTAGTTGCTTTAATTTAATTTTAGTGCCTTAATTAACTTTTATTTGCTAAACAGCTTTAATATGTGAACAATAATGTTAATACTCGTATCTAATAGAAATTATTCGATTCTATTATATATGATTACATTACAAATAACTGTATAATACATGGGCGAAATACAAAAATATAAAATGTATTACGAAATACTTTATTGACCTTAAAAATGTTTTATATTTATTTTATATAGATATTACTATTTAATAAATATAAATGAATACCAATATTTACAACACAAGTCTATACATTATTACCCAATATTAGATGAGTTAATATAGTATTTATTTCTAAAATACACCATCACCATCCATATTTAATGCCAGAATAATGGGAACTGTTGAAAGTACTTACGACAAAGTAAATAATAAATTGTTTACATTTATATCAGAATATTTCAGGATGTTGTGAATGAAACTGGTGTGAAGTAATAGCCTGAAAATTTACTACAATATAGTAAACTGAGATTTAACTTTGTATAATTACGCTTTGTTTCCGGCCGTGTGATATGTATCCTGTCATAAAATATATGGGGTGACAAAAACGTAAATCAATTTATGATAGAGATTTATATTTTGCACCTAAAAACGTATCAAATTAGCTACAGCAAAGTTGCACCAAAAATAAAGGGTCCTAAATGATGTTCAAGGTCTCAGAATAAAATAAATACTTATTAATATTTAGTAGAAATGGTGGAAATGAGATATTTTTAGCAGTAGTTACTGTTCCGATAAAAGTAGAAGGAATAAAGTTAATATTATCGACTACATTAATAAATATAAATATATGGGATAGTATACAGCGTGATTAAAAAGGTTCGCGCAATATTCATACTGCTGTTGTCTGAATTAAGAACTAAATCACTGTTAATGTTTATATGTTTTTATTTTTTATAACATTATGATGGTTTTTATAAAATTTCACCACTCCACCCCTTATTATACTTTCCGTTTACAAGGTAAGGGATGTTCTTTGAGAAAGATACAAATAAATCAAATGTTCTTTTATTTGTGACAGAAACACAAAAGTTGTTTATATGTATAATTATCAAACACTTTGTATTGAATGCTCAGTAATATCCGAGCTGATATTTTGCACATCGATTCAATTTATTTGCTTCAGATCCTCTACTACATTATTTGGCATAAAATAGTTCCCCCATTTAAAGTAACCCCTCAAGAAGAAATCTAAGGGGGTAAAATCAGGTGAACGTGGTTGCCATTTAGTTATCCATCTACCAGGTAAAGTGTCTACATTATTTGGCATAAAATAGTTCCCCCATTTAAAGTAACCCCTCAAGAAGAAATCTAAGGGGGTAAAATCAGGTGAACGTGGTTGCCATTTAGTTATCCATCTACCAGGTAAAGTGTCATGAAGAAATGACTGAATATCAGTACCAATATGAGGAGGAACTCCCTTCTGTTGACATCAAATTCTTTGGCGGAGAACCTAATCATCCTCATTGTTTGAATCGGGTGCTACTAGCGCCGAAACTAAGCTATATATAAATTCTAAGTAGTAGATTCTTAGTAAATTCTTAGTAGCAGTCAAACTTTTTATTATTGTGGCCCATATATTTATTTCATCTACCTGACTATGCTATTCTTATCATCACCAACCGATATCTGTGACTTTAGTGATGTACCGTTCGATTCAAGGAAAAAGTCTCTTCGTCGAAAAAGGACAAATTTGGTCACAAAATAATACATCTTTGAAAAATTATATGCAACCATATGGATTGTCCTCATTAAGCTTTTGTACTTTATTTTTATGATTGCGTAAATATGGAGTGGAACAGAAGAAGTGTGGGTATATTTTTTACTGATGATAACTTCAGACAATACGCTTTTTCAGGTAATTTAGTAGCAAGGTTCCTACCACCGCACTAGACAAAAATCAAACGATTTTTTTCTTCTTTTGAGAGATGATTGAAAACCCCTGCCTTATAGAAGTTAGTGGACTCGTCCGGAAGGCCCCTATTGACAACTGTAATAGGATTACAGTTGTCAATAGACAACAGTCCATGTTCACAAATTCCATGAACAGTGTCTAGTCTTGTTGAATGTGATTTTTGTGTAGCAGAGTTTCAGTATTATATGCACCACTGTTAATTTTGGTCTTCAATTTTGAAAATAATATTGGTGTATGGTATGAAACTAATGATTAGTCAAAATATACACCAGAAATTCGATATAAGATTTACAGCTCTGTTCATATCTAAAGTAATATTCTTCATAATAAGTTTGAGGAGATTTTTTTAAAAAAGATGCGAGTCTTATACATTTTACGTAGACAATCTTCTCCTAAATTTTCTTGAGACTCTAGGAAAGCTTTTTTCATCCTAGAGATATTCATTCTATTCAGAGCAATCAAATGAGAGACTGTTTAATACAAAGTTCAGATTTTTTATTTTTTTTTTTTTCGGAAAAAGGAAGAAAATATAAAGTTTCTTATATTTTACGTAAACTTTTTCTATTCGAGTTTTCTTCATATTCTCTAAAATTAATCCATCCTTTAGCAACATAGTACAAATTTTGTAAATTTCTTTGACAAGTACCATTTTTTGCTCTTCCAAATAAAGAGTTTCCTCAAAAATTTAATTATTACTTCCGTTCCGCCATTATTTATTACTTTATTTGATAGTGTCTTATTTCAGAAATACCAAAAAGTTGGGTAGGAGTAATGAAATACCGGATTAAAGTCTGTTAGAACAATTTGTCTAAATATTTTAAAATCATACTGGCGCCTTCGCCATTTGTTTAAAAAATTTAACGAATATTATAACCATTGTGGACAAATCCTGTAACTGAAGGACTTTTAGATTTGGCACAATATACAATATTATATATTTACATAATAATATAACATTGCATCCCACGATTAATGTTAATTTACGATTATTAATTAGTTTTTAAATGTAACCGTTCATTCTGATGGTTGTTAAAATTTAGTGCCAATGCAGAATTAATTCGTATTTCTTGAGAAAACAAGCAGAGGAGTTTAGAGCTCTCTCGGTATATATTTAAGGCAATAGTCTTCATAATACGTTTCAGGAGTTTTTCTTAATAAAGAAGTTGGTCTTGTATATTTTAGATAGACAATTTTCTCCTGAATTTTCTTAAAACTTAGAATCTTAAGCAAAAGAAAGCAACATTTTTTGTTTTCTGTTCTAAAAATGTTCATTATATTTAAATGAACAAAATAAGAGTCTGTTTAGCACAAGGCTCACAAGTTTTTTGTTTCTAAGAAACACGATATTTCTCATGTTTTACCTAAACTGTTTTTATTCGAGCTTACTTTAGATTCTCTAGAATCAAACGACTGTTTAGTAATACAGTACAAGTTTAATTAATTTTTTCAGAAAAACCGTTTCCTGTCCTCCCACATAAAATATTTCCCCCAAAAAACTAATTTTCTTCATTCCGACATCACTTGTATCTTAAATACCAAACAAACTAGAACCCTCCGCAATATCCTTATGGATAGAAACTTGCGACCCGTTGCGTAATTGTTGCGACCAAGCCCACAAGAACCTAAAACGCCCCTGATGTTGGCCTAATGTTTTATCAACAAGTAACCTAATGACCATTTCCGATAGTTCGAGGCTATCCTGCTGAATAATAAAAACGAATTCGATACTCGGTAACTGCCACTCGTTGAATAATTCCAACAAGTCACTAAATATTGCAAGATGCGGTACTAATTAATGATCCAATTAGGTTTTCCATTTTCCGAACTCTAATATTTATGCTATCACGTCAAGTGGTCAGAAAATCAATTGCGTATAGGAACGGGTAATTAATAATAGATTAACGTTAATGACCTGATCGCGATGTTATTTGCTCTAAATATACTATAATAATGATGTTACTATATTAATATATTACAACATAATGTAATATAACATAATATTATTCGATAAGATATAATGCAGTGCTATTAATGAGCATGGCGTAATGTTTCGTCAGCTGTCAATATACAGCGGGCGGCAAGCTACTAGGATAATTTATATATTGGGTATTTATGTAAAATTAATTTTTGTCAAAATTTCTTTCTTTTTTTAATGAAAAATGTATCTGTTCTTAAGATAAATAAACATTTTAAATATAACTTGCATCATTAAAGTTACTTGAATCTCGGCATTCTCAACGGTTCATCCTAGTTTTTAATATGTTTTGCTCAGTTTTTTTATGTTGGCTACACTGCACTACACTGTGCCTCGCTTTTCACTCTCTTTACACTGTTACATAAGTTCAAATGGTTTAGTCCTCTTGATTTAACGCACTAGTTCTTGATTATCTAAGAGTTGAAGGGCTCCAACATTTAGATGATTGTGAAGCCTCTTCTCGTGACTTCTGACAATTTTTTTGATTTTTTCTTTTGACTATCCTCATCAGAAGTTCCCTGTAAAAACATTCATTCGTATTTGCTCACTCGTTTCTGAATAACTCGGAGGAAATTGTAATTATTGATTCCATTAGTACAGTTCTACAGCTGAAGACCGTATGTCCATACTGGTTTAACTCCTTGTTGGTAGACTAGTACTTTGTTTCTGGTAGTTACCTGGGAATTTCTTCTCGACAGCCAATACATGTTTTTGCATTTAAGTTTTAATTGTTCTGTTTCTATTTCAACGTGTATGCATGTCTGGTCCATACATGTATGTCGTTTACTGTGTCTTAGAGATTGGCAGTTGTTTCTTCTATATAGTGTTTCTGTTTGCTAAACTTCAGTATAATCAGCAAATGTAGCTAATTTCATGTTTTCTGCTACTGGAATATCACCTGCATACAAGAAATACAGTACTAGTCCCAGTGCACTGACTTCGGGCACTCCTGCATGTATTATTTTCTGAATATTCTGAATATTCGTTTTCTTGTTTAACTTTGAAAGTTCGTTATGCTATGTAAGATTCCAAGTGTATGTGTTGCACTGGTAATCATCTTTTTAATTTTATGATTAGGCCTGAAAATAAAGGTGTAGGTGTGGAATATCGCTAGTACCCTGTAGTGGAACTCTCCAACATTAATATCCTGTAAAGGTTCCACAACAAGGTATTGCATGCCATCGTCAACGCACCTTATTACGTCTCCAAAGAAATAATTCAGTATAACATCCCTCTGGAATCCATCAAGGAAGCCACACAAGGATTCAGTAAGAAATGCAGTGAAAGAGTGTTAGTGCATCCTAATGTGCTAGCCAATCCGTTAAATGTGCACCATATCAGTGAAATGCGCAGGCTAAAATATCTACTGCCACTCGACTTGACTACAACTCGACTCAGATTTGGTTAGACTTAAAATGACTTAATCAAATAAACTCTAAATTTAACATTAATTTTTAAAGATCATTCACTGGAATGACACTATACATGACATTACATTCTAGTCACAAAAAACGCTTATTGCCCACAAGGCAGATTGTAGATACCTCTAGAAGTTAAAAAAATTATGAGACCTACATGCCAAACTGTATTGAATGCTTAGGTCATATTCAGAAAAATGACTGGGCATATCTTCTTTTCTTCTAGACATTTTTCAATACTAATTAATATAATTAACATAGGTAATTTATTATATCAAAATAAGGATAGTTTCCCCGCATACTATTTACAAATACCGAGATTGGAGATCTCTAGAAGATTACTTTTTAGAAAGGTAAAAAAATCTTTATTGACTTTTTACACTTATTACATACTTTATACTGAATTTTCATATTTATCATTCATCATCATTAGGTCATCAGTCCTAAGACTGGTTGGACGCTAACCTCCATCTTCTCCTATCTTGTGCTAACCTACGCATTTCGCTAATTGTGCTACAACCTACATCCCTTACTATTTGCGAGCAGTAGTCTAATCTAGGCCTACCTCTGCCTTTCTTCACTCCTATTTCTGCCTCAAAAATATCGCGGACTATTCCCCCATGTCTCAGCAAGTCTATCAACAACCATTCTATCTCTTCTCTTCTTTATGTTTTTCCACATACTTCTTTTCTCGCCGACTTTCTCTAATACTTCTTCGTTTCTAACCCTATCGGTCCATGGTATTTTCATCATTCTTCGGTAACACCACATCTCAAAAGCTTCTAATTTCTTCCTACTTGCTTCCCCTGCCGTCTAGGTTTCGCAACCGTATAGTGCCGTGCTCCATACATATGTTTTCAAAAATCTCTTCCTTGTTTCTAAGTTTATTACCCCCGAGCATAAAAGTTCTTTCTTTTTGTTAAAAGCTACTCGACCCTGCGCTATTCTTTGTTTTATGTCTTAATCGCTTCTTCCATCCCAATTTATTTTACTTCCTAAATAAGTGAAGTCTTTAACTTCCTCCAATCTTTCATTATTAATTTGTACTTTCGTTTTTGCTCTGCTCTCGCGCCCTCTGCACACTAACACTTTAGTTTTGTTTTTATTCACCCTCATTCCGTATTCCTCTGTCAACACTGCCTCCATTTCGTTCAATGCTAGTTCTAATTCCTCCTTACTAGATGCTAATACTGCTATATCATCCGCATTATCTCAGCATTTTTAGTTTCTGTCCCTGTACTTTAATCTCGAAATCCACTCTATCTTTTACCACATTAATCGCCTCTTCGATGTACAGATTAAAAATTAGTAGTGATAGCGTACATCCTTGTCTTACTCCTTTCCTAATACCTACTTCCCTTTTCCCCTTCTACTTCTATAACAGCAGTTTGCTCTTTGTATAGATTGTGTACTACTCTCCTATCTCTATACTTCATTCCCGCGCTCTTTAGTATCTCGAACATTTTTTCCCATCTTACGTTATCAAAAGCTTTTTCTAAATCTACAAATCCTATATAAGCGTTCTTTCCTTTTTCTATTGTTTTCTCTAACGTTACTCTTAGCGCCAGAATAGCTTCGCGAGTTCCCCTATTTCGCCTAAACCCGAATTGGTCTTCTCCTAGTATTTCCTCCGCTCTATTTATCATTATCATTTTCATATTTATCGAATACCATTTTAAAAATTACAGTTTTAAATAAGTTGCTAGTTACTTGTAAAATACTGATTTGGCAATGGGTATCAAGACCTGGGGCAACGACGCCGCTTTTTGCCTTGATCGGCACGCCCGAATTTTTTTTAGTAACATGTATTACGTTTTTCTTAATAAATATCGTATACATTACTTATGACTATATAAAATATGTAAAACAAACGTGAGTCGTTCAACAATTCGTAATGTATCAAGTACATATGTAATCAGTTACACTAAATACGAGGGTGAGTCAAAAATTATCCGCAATATAGCTATAACTTTTATTGCAATACAAATAGGAAACTGAAGTTAACATCATTTTTCAATATAGTCTCCTTGATTTTCAACGCACTTAGTTCATCGTTGCATAAGCTTCCTGATGACCTCAGAAAAGAATGTGTTCGGTTGAGCAGCGAGTCACGCATACACAGCGTCCTTCACTTCTTGGTCCGACGTGAATTGACGACCCCTTAATGCCCCATTAAGTGGACCAAACAAATGGTAGTCAGAAGGGGCAAGATCAGGACTATGCGGAGGATGAGCCATTACTTCACACTTGAGTTTTCGGAGAGTTTCAGCAGTGTGGGCAGCAGTATATCGACGGGCATTATCGTGCAACAACACAACATATTTTGACAGTACTCTTCGGCATTTGCTTCGAATTGCAGGCTTTAGCTTGTTAGTAAGAATCTCACTGTAACGCGCACTGTTTATTGTTGTGCCTATCTCCAGATAATGTACCAGTACTGGGCCCTTTTGCGTCCCAAAAGACGGTAAGCATCAGTTTTCCTGCGGATGGTTGGGTTTTGAACTTTTTGTTGCTGGGCGACAGTGGATGTTTCCATTCGATACTCCGTTGTTTACTCTCCGACTCGTAATTGTGGATCCAGGTTTCCTCACCAGCGATGATTCTGTCTAAGGAACCGTTGCCTCCGTTACCATAGCAAACCAAATGTTTTTAGCAGATGTCCAAGCGTGTTTCTTTATGCAATACTGTGAGTTGCTTTGGGACCCATCTTGCACAGACTTTATGAAGCCCAAGTCTGTTGAGGATGATTTCGTAGGCAGAACCATGACTAATTTGCAGACGATGTGTCACTTAATCAATGGTCACTCGTCTGTCTAACAGAACCACGTCACGTTCACGCTCATTGTTGTCATCATTTGTGGCCGTAGATGGTCATTCGGCTCCTTCCTCGTACGTAACACTCGTGCTGCCACTTTTGAATTTTCCAATCCATTCATAGACACTCCGTTGCGACAAGACACTGTTCCCATATTGTGCCGAAAGTCTTTGATGGATTTCAGCCCCTGATATACCTTACAACTACAAAAACCGGATCACTACTCGTTGTTCCTCTTTGGTGCAAACTTCTAATGGAGCAACCATAATCTATCTGCAATAAAAGTAACACCAGTGGAGGAATTAGGATAGAAATTCCATAGCAGGACTACAACAGCAGAACAATAAAATAAACGAGGACATAAGTCAGCATGAACAAGGTAAGAAGAGTTATGTCAACATTGCGGATAATTTTTGACTTTCCCTCGTATATATTTTGCTCGATGTGTCTCTTGAAACAATTAAAGTTTTTAAATCTGCTAAGTATTTTTCATAATCATTAATTTTAATCCTATTTTATTTCAACAGAAATAAAATAGGATTGTCCTTATAATGTTTGGTTGTCCTTACTACAACCAAGAACTCAATACGTCAGTTCAATGGTTCACTACATGAGTTCAATACCCTTTCGGTTTCTTGAAATTGCAATGCAATGACGACAGTACTAATTATTAAATCAATTCAACACTCTCGCATTAAAGACAACAGCACTGTCTTGAGGGGAACAACCCCACGAAGGTTAATAAATATAAAAGCGCCATTAGATAGTGTCATCCAAGTATTAATGACAGGCAGTTCGTTGTCTCTCGTGCCGCGATGCTTTAGAATCAATTCCCGAAACAATGCGACGGTGGTGAATCATGCTCCAGTGTTAAAACGAGCGAAGAAAAATCCGACGGTATTTTTCAATTGCTCGACGATCTCGACAGGCGATATACACGTAGCAAAATAAATTGTCAGTGACTTTTAAACGTATCGATAACTTACATCAAGGTGTGGAATATACCCTTGAATATTGCCTCCCTATTAGGCGCCATTCGTAAATGCTACGATACGTATGATCAGGTTTGACGTATAGGGGGAATGAAATGAGTATTTTTATTGCTTTTGTTTACTCTTTAAATTGCTCTTTATTTTATTATGTTCGTATTCTATTATAGTGAGCATATTGATTTTGGGACGAATTTTACTAATCCATTACCAGGAAAATAAGAAAAAATTCTCTGGTAGGTCTATGTTGGTATACGTATTATTTTTAATGTCAACGCTAAGCCCCGAATTTGAATGCCGACATGATGAAAATAACAGAAACGGACTTACAATGCATAGCAAATTACATACAAAAATTATTCGTCTATTAGTTTACCTTTCATTATGTGGTCGTTTACTAACAAACGAGAACTTGTAATAGTATTTCTAAAAATGCATAGTCAAGTCCGGGCACAGTCAGGCAAGTCATATGTCATCATATTTTCAAAACAATCTGGATATCACAGTAGTTCTTTAAGGTAATATCACCTCATACCAAACGTTATTTACGCGTATGATCACATAAGTATATTATTCGTAGCTGCTCTAACTGTTAACGAACGACGTCTGTCAGTAAATATACATTTATAATGTGAAAATAACCATTCTACATCGATGGAGCATACCGAAAATTTGAATAATGTTGTAGAGATTTCATATTGATTTCTGTATTACAAACATAAACTTCTTTCTGCTGTAAAATATCTACTATAACAGCTATAGTAGAAAATCTCGGGTTTTTATCCAAAACTGCAGTAATTTTTTTCTTTATAGCCTTCGCAATATCTTCCTCCAACCGAAACCTATACTGCCGAAGGTCCCAAGCACCGTTCATAGCATCCATTATTAACAATTCATCTGTCTATATATTTTTCCAACCTTTCAATGACTTTTAGTGTGCGTGAAAAATTGCTATGTGTATATGCCAAATTTTGTTGAATAGCTGTATCCGCTAAAGTCTGTTGTACATTTTCAACAGCATCATTTGGATCCAACTGTTGAAATACCCTGGTGATACTCAAAATTACAGTAATAATATGAAGCTGCTTCGATTCATGTTCCCTATCGGATAATTATAGGTCATGGAGGTAACTATGCGTGGGGAAGCATTTCTGTAAATAATGCCATTCTTTGCGCGGCTTTTAAAAATGCTTATTTAACTTTCGCTATCAGGTGATCGACATTGGGACAACGGCCATGGATTGCCTCTGCTACGCGATAAAGACCATGCTCCAGGCACGTTAAATGTAATATCTTGTAATTATATGTTCCATTCAAAAGTAGACAAACCGCTTTCACGTCTGGCGCAGCATCCGTAAGAAAAAGTAGAGCCATGTTTTTCTTTTTTTCATGTTTAACGCCCCATACTTCTTTTAACATCTAATCATCTAATTTTGCAACGTTTTCAGCATTGGTCTTATAAGCAATATTTTCGATGCTATCACATGTGATTTCGTTGCTCATTTCTCCTATAACTACATTCGCCACTTGCAATCCGCAGGCATTTGTGATTTCATCGACAGAAACCCATAAATATTTATAATCAACTTCTGCATAAATAGTCGAGTTGACAGTGACAGCAGACTGCGGTAAATTATTTTCTCGAATCGTCGATTCTGTGGGCACGTTTACTTTGCCAAATTCCTCATTTAAATATTTCTCTATAAAGTCTTTCAAACTAGGATTGTCTAGTTGGGACCGTGGGATATTACACCCAACCACGAATTTAATAAATCACAGCCTTTCACAAGCACTGCTCTGTCCAATAACTGTATTGTGGCAAGGGATGGCTTTTTGAAACATTTTAAAATACTTATTATCAAATTGTCATGCATTGTAACTATTTTTATGTAATACCGTGCAGAAATCAAAGTACTACGACAATCCCGAGTTGTGTACAAACACACACCAGTCTCAAATACCACAGTAACTGATCAGACGATATTGCGTGATCGGTCATCCCCGCAGATATTTGTTTGACCCTGTCTCACATGCCCTTACTATTAGCACATAGCGCAATGCACCTCTGACAATACTTAAAATATTTGTATAGGAAAATCCGAGATAGGATGGTCAAGAACTCGATCGCGGGATAACGTAAACATGACCAGATATTCTTCGAGTAGGGAACTAGCAAATGTCCGCTAGAGAAAGCCTCTTTGAAAACAAAAGCTGTGGTAGCATAAAGTTTAAGAGGGACATTGTACAACTAGACGAAGCTATTGCTATCACTAAGAGCATAGACAATAAATCTAACAACCAGGTTGGAATTCTAATGTCCTACGTAACCTAATGGGTTACTTAGTAACCCATAATAATAACCTAATAGGTTACTTAATAACTTTCAGTAAAAATTGAGTGCAATAAAAATATACTAAATACTACAGATAAGCTGATGGCTAATGAAGGAGAAAATACTTGCATAAACGTGGGCATTGCTTGTAAACAGACTGTGGTTTCGTTTATAACAGATGTATTGGAATTATTCGCAAATAACCGAAATAAGTGTCGCAATATTGTTATTAGCTCTACCATAAGCCACTGCTGTTCTTTGAAGGAATCTCAGAAGCACTTCTTAAGTATTTTTATCTTAAAGCCTTTTGTAATCTACACTTCTATTACAATTTAAGGAATATGACTACGGTCTTGATACACACAGAAAATGCCTGTTTGTAATTGGTGTATTTTTCATCCAATAATGTGTTGGTAACTGTCCAGCAATGACCGTTTTTAATTACACCAATGGCATTATCTACAGTTCCAGTAGCTACATATCTAACGCTATGGTATAATTATGTTGTATCCACTGAATCTGTATATAACTTCATAATAATAATTACTAGAAACCCCTCCTAGCAATAAATTGTAATTATATTAGAGTGTATAAGACAGATATTCCATAGACAATGGTAATTTCTCTAAAACTAATCAAATATCACTTTGTAGTCATATACAGCCTCGATCAATGAAAATTCGTAGCGTCGATGATTAAAAATTCAAACAGCAGTGGAAATTGTACGTTTATTCTATTTTCTATCCTCGCATTATTCTCTGCATATCTCTTTGAAAAACCTTCTGGGATTGACGTTCAGAAATACAAACAAATAAAAACCTTGGGGCATGCATGCTAGAGCCCATTGCTCGTCCGTAATTTAATATTGCCACGTACACAACGTAGAATTTTAAAGTCAAATATAGCGCAACATCTCAATTAGATGCGAGACATTCAGACATTGATTGGCCGTTTGAGTCTCATACTCTGTATCTCCTCTCTGGGAACTTATATGTAGGAATATTGTCTAAATAACAGTCACGCTATATTATTTTCACAACTTAGGGCAGAATCTTTACAGGTACCTATTACTTCTTGAAAATGAGAGGCATTCGATATTACTCTAAAATAGTGTATGCTGTTTCCAGGGTGATTACTTTTTTAAATTATTCTAGTTGTAAATCATCGGCGATATTTTTGGAATAATGATTTAGGGTCTAATCTCTACGTAACCGTCTTTACCACTGAATTTCGCCGTATATGTATATCGATCTATGTATTAGAAAAAAAATCTTTGAGATATACTCTTAGTTCCATTGCAAAATGTGATATAGCTACATCCAGATGATACTAAATGACTCTATTGATCTTATCAGGGTTACCCTTATTAGAAAAAAGTATTCCCAACTATAGTACTATGAAATGATGCAACAAATTCAAGTTACGCTCACCTAGTATTATACCATTCAATAAATATTATTGTGCCAGGATTATTTATAATTTCAGCACAAACGCTTCCTTTCCTAAAAATTGAGTATGAACCTCCTTCACTTAATTCGACTTTTGTCTACTCCAAGGTTTATTGTTCCATTTTTTAACTATTTGCATTGTTAACTGTTTACGATTTGACTGTGAACTTTTTACACCTGCTGAAGATCGAAATTAAAATGGCGTAATCTACCATGAAGACAGAGATCGTCAAACAGCTGAAATCCACACTCAGGACAGTGCCGAATATTAACCAATGACACTTGAAACACACCTTAGGGTTAGACAGACGACGAGAAAAGAAAATGCAAGGCCGGTTAGCCAAAAAGTCTACCGCCACTCCGGTTAGCCAAAAAGTCTACCGCCACTTTGTAAGTATTGAGAAAAATACTAATGTTGACAGTTTTTTTAGCTTATAGCCCTGTAAATTTTCAAATTGATCCGTGGAACCGTTCTCTTTTCCTGAATGATGAAAATTTTGAACAGAATTAAAAGTACAAGATTACTGCTTTGGAACATCATTTTAATGATTATGTTAATGTTTAATGATTTAATGATTAACAAGATTAGCAAGATCTAGAAAAAAATTGTCTTTACTTTGCTTACAATACGTAGCTTACAATGTAGCTTACAATACGTCAAAATATTTAAAAACTAGAGGCATCCAGCTTCAAAATATTTTTTTCATTTGGATACGACCATTTTTCATAAAGTTACAGCCATTCAAATATCATTTGAAAATTTTTTCGGAAATAAGTTTTGTTATTTCTTAATATTTGAAATTTTCTATTTTATTTTAATTATTTTATTGGCAAAGCTTTTAATAAAGCTTTTAATAAACCATTTTAAATTACGGTGATATTGATATTACAAGATCTTAATCCAAAAATTGGTAAATACATTTGTAGAAAACTATTATAACTCAAAATGGGAGGAGAAAACTCGCAGAAGTGTGGGTATCCCCAAGGATAAACAGAGTAAAATCATAGGGAATTATTTACTAAAGGTACTAAGGTTATGAGATAAGAGTTTCAGACTCCTGCCTATTGCCATCTTTGAAAAAATTTAAGATCAATTATTTGAAAACTTCAAATCACTTTCCTGAAAATTGTACTTTTTTGAGATATCATACTCTTCTTCCAGATCGACGATATGAATATCTTAAAAAAATATATTGTTTTAGTAGCCATGAAAAATTGTGTTGTATAAATAAAATTATGAATCAGAAAAACACTTGGAAATGCGATTTTCATAGAACCTTTATTAAAAATAATTAAAAATCAAAACTTAAATAACATGATAGAAAGTTTTATTAGACACATTACCCCGTTTAGTATTTTAGATATTATCGATTTAGAAGTATCGAACCCCTGGAAGGTACAAAATTGATATAAAACCATCTAAACTCTTTCTTCTATGTGATTCCAGTCAACAAGTAGTGGTCCAACCAAGAGATGCAAGAACATCCGCCATCCAAATGCTACTACAACACTGCACTGACACCACGCGGCCATCGATCACGCCCTTAGCACCACCACCAACACGTTGAGCGTTTCCGTGGAGACACCTGGACACCCTGTCGTTCCTCATGGCGAACACCTCGCCTATGAACTGTCGTTCCCAGATGAAGAACCAGCCCTCACTGTTGAAAATCCTCCCAGGATCAGAGGCGACGTTACGGAGATACCGGAACTAAACGCTTCAGTTTTAACAGAATAATAGGTCAAAGCGGCCGACTGCATTATTACCCAATCTGATTTCATCATGTCTACATATTAAAATTTATCAATATGGTGAATCTTTTAATGCTAGAATGTTATAATACAATAGGTCTTATTAGGTCGAATTGAATATGTTGCTTTATTAATATTATTTTCATGATTTTAAGAAATGTCGCCCTTAATTAAACTAGATAGGATAGTTAATTATATATAATATAATCTCAAATTCCCTAATAGACATATTACAATTGCCTTGTTTCTGTCCAGATTATTCGTTATCTCTTAGTAGAACCACACTATACGATCTAGATCATATTCCTGTCCCTGGAATTAGGTCCAAGGCAAAATATTATTTTATAGAAATTCAGTTGTTCCTTTCTTAATGGAGACACTTCAGAACTAGGGTAATTTGGCGTCAAGTTGATATGAGATTATCATAATTAATTCCTTTCTATCATCTAATTAATTAATCTACTTTCAAGCTCCTAAATTGTGTACGAATAGACACGGTTCCTTCTGCGTTATCTAGGCTAACAGCCATCTAGGCTGTTTTCATTATAGGGTACAAAGTTTTTTTTTATTGACATGAGTAATAAGTGTCTTAGTTGCACTATATGACTGCAGAACAATAATACTAAATGTTTCAGTACTAATACTATTAATATTACAACACTAATACAATACTAATATTACTAATATACTACAATGGATACCTTTTCTGACAACACTATAATCCATTCTATCAACGATGATCTACAACTAGTCTCCGCCACTCTACATAATCGTCTGAACGAAGTAGAAACGTGGACCCACAAATGGAAAATCAAGATCAATGAAGCAGAATCTGTGCAAGTACATTTTACACTAAGAAAAGATACGCGTCCTTCTGTTTATCTAACCAACATATGAATACCGCTATCCTCCTATACAACATACTTAGGGTTGCACTTCAATAACAGGCTTACATGGAAGCAACGTGTAATCAAAACACGCAAACAGATAGACTTTAAAGTTAAATAAATACAATGGTTAATTGGTAGGAAGTCTAAATTATCACTTGAAAGTAAGCTCTTAACATAGAAAACCATCCGCAAACCAATATGAATATACGGTATAAAACTCTGGAGATATACCAGCAATATTACATAGATTACATTAATGTACTTAATGTACTTAATGTAATTAGATATGCGGATGACACAGTAATCTTGGCGGACAACATCGAAGGTCTCCAAATACTGCTGAATCGAATCCACGAAGCAGAGGAAGGAATGGGCATCAAAATAAATGAAAATAAAACCAAGTTTTTAGTCTGTAGTCGTAACCCTCACCCAGATACGAAACTAGAATTAAATGGAGTTGAGGTTGAAAGGGTCCACAAATTTACATACTTAGGAACTATCATAACAGACCAACTAGATCCAGACAAAGAAATAAAACGCAGAATTGCAATGGCCAAAACAACCTTTCTAAAGATGAAATCATTTCTTTGCAACCACCATCTAAATTTAGAAATTAGACAAAGGATGGTCAAGTGCTATGTTTGGCCTGTACTGTTGTATGGAGTGGAGGCGTGGACGCTTAAAATATCAACAACTAATCGCATAGAGGCGCTGGAAATGTGGATACATAGGCGAATGTTAAAAATACCGTGGATAGCACATATCACAATCGAGGAAGTGCTGAGGAAAGTCAACAAAGACAGGGAACTATTCAGGACTATCAAACGTAGAAAAATTACTTATTTGGGTCATATATTGAGAGGTGATCGATATCGTATTTTACAACTCATCCTCAAGGGAAAAATAGAAGGTCGACGGGGTGTAGGCCGAAAACAGATGTCTTGGCTGAGAAACATCCGAGCCTGGACAGACATACGAAATGCAGGTCAACTTTTTCACATGGCAGAAGATCGAGAAGCCTTTGCTATGATGATCGCCAACGTCGGATATGGCACATAAAGAAGAAGAAGAAGAATTACATAGAAGTCAATCAAAAGTATTGCAACTGATCACCAATGGTCCATGGTATGTCTCTAATAAGACAATTCATCGAGACCAGAAAGTACCATACATCAAGGGCGTCATAAAAAACAAAAGTATTAAATACCATAGTAAACTAGAAATCCATCTCAATACATTCTTAAACTTTCTCCCTGACTCACAAAATGCAAAAATACTCAAGAGAAAATAGCCAGGTAAGCTGAATGAAGATTAAGGGGGGCTTGTCACTGTAGAAGACCTCACCACGTCAATGAAGAACCACCCGATTCTTAAGTCAACGCATTAGCTCATAGAATATGTATGTAGTTGGTTCTGATTGGTAATAAATCAATTATAAAAAAACCATATTGCTGTATAGCTGCAGAAAAATTATCTTGATCCTAAGAATCTTCATTTTACATAATACTAATTTATTTAAGACATGTTATATATTGTTAAAATCATATCATTAAGGCTAATCTATAAATTGAGAAATATATAGAAAGTTTCTAGGAAACCACTGCTCCTAGGGCTAAAGCCCCGCCAGGCATTGAATTATACCCAAAAGCGATCATCGATCCCTTTCTTGTGTTTCTGCGCGATCAGACAAGGTTTAAAAAAATGATAACCGCTTGGCGATTTCGTAGATTCTTTCTCGATTCCTGACTTATATGTTACTGAGATAGATAGAATATCTCACAGATTTCATTCGGCATTTGTCCTGGATCGGCGTACTGATGAGAACTAATACGTTCGAAAGAGCTGTCTGTCGTTCGGTTCCCATCCGAGACAGATGTCGAATCCTACCCGTGGTGGGTTTTCTTTTTTGAAAAACAAGTACACATTTTGAGCTGCATTTATATATTACCCTGTATCGACACATTTGGGTAAAATTTATACCACTATATTTCAAATTATATAGGGTAGAGCTTATGCGTTAATGTAGAGTTCAATACCTTAATATAGTTTTGTAGAATGGGTCTCTTTGAGTATAGCTGCTTGCATTCCTGCTTGAGCCATATTTATTGAGCTTTTTTCATCGCAAACTTGGCAGAGTTGGATGTGTTTCTTGTCTTAAGGCTAATATATTTGGGTATTATCTTCTGACGGAGGTAAAATGTGGTGGCATAAAACTTAGTAGTTGTTTTACTCAATTGCGTTGGAATTATGTACTACCAGAGAGGCTAACAGCTTTATCGATCAATTCCTTATTATCCGGTATATTTAGTATTTCATTTGAGTAGTTAAATCTCAAATTTACAGAGTTGTAAAGTCAATTACCACTGTGTTACGTCACCTCTATTTTGGAAAACAGTATTTATACGCCTAGGTATGGTGTC
This sequence comes from Rosalia funebris, assembly GCA_037954035.1. Lineage (NCBI taxonomy): Eukaryota > Metazoa > Arthropoda > Insecta > Coleoptera > Cerambycidae > Rosalia > Rosalia funebris. The sequence continues at coordinate 9,016,567 of JAZFAV010000006.1, read as the reverse complement.
TACAAGACCCTATCAGTCTTCTAAAGAAAGAGTCCCATATTTCTTGGGGACCATATCGCACTGACTGACGTATTTTAGCCGGATGACTACGCAATTATTTTTTCATCCGATGCCATAATGTCTCGATCGGAGAAAGATCAGGACTACTCGAGGGCCGGCTTAGGACGGAAACATAGTTTTCCGACATCCAGGATATCACATGTTTGGCTGTATAGCAAGCCGCGCCATCTTGTTGGAAGAGAAATTCCCAGTTAGATAATTGCAGAGACTCGACTGATGGAAGAAGGCACTGATTTAAAACCACTATGTATTTTCCTGCGTTTATACTGCCTTCAATAAAGTGAAGCCTACCAACGCCACTGGAGAACATATATCCCCACACCATAATTGAAGGGGGAAATTTCACTTTTTGCCGAAGATAATCTTTTTTGTAAGCCTCGGTTTTCGTTCGAATCACCCTACACCGCGAATCTCCTACACAGAGCTCAAATTTTGATTCGTCGCTCCAAATAACTGACCTCCACTGCTTCAAAATCCAATTCTTATGTATTTTGGCCCATAGTAAGCGGTTTTTTTCTTCCATTTTTGAGTGAGTAGGGGTTTTTATTTTGCCTAGTACCGAGAAGAGTTACATGCATGCGTTGAAGCATAAAACCAAAATTACCTTATACAAATTGAATCCATTTTTCTTTAGTGCTCTCGTACAAGTCGATTTAGATTACTGCCTGTATGTCGCTTCATTACATAGAACTGTTAGAGCACTAATATTGGCACGACGATTTTTCTTTATGATGCGTCCCAAAATTCTTAATTCTGCAGCAGTCCCTGCGGTTCTTCTACCAACAGGTGCTTTTCCTACTGTGGAACCCGTAACTTTATACAAACGCATAAAGTCTCTAACAGTATAACAGGACAATTCCTAATTCTTTTGCAATCTGGTAGGCACTTTCGCCCTGATGGTGAAATGTTATCAAAACTTTCCGTGAATCTTGCGATAGTGCTTTTCTACGCGCCATCTCGACTCTAACTGTCAACAAGGTCGTTTACAAGACACAAAACACCATCGGCAAAGGTATCGTGATCTAGTTTCATACAAAATAATGGTTTGACGCCAAAGTTTACCCTTCGACTTTGGTGGCGAGATTTACTCAAATCAGACATTTAAGCACAAATTATATTTTCGAAGGGTGATGTTTTTGTTTATTATTATAAAAATTACTCAAATTGATCCTACTTGGCATTAGGAATGATAATTATCATAACAGTCTTCTTGTGTTAAAACGTTTATAGCTCATTTAACTAAGAAGTCAGTAGGGGCCAATTCATGTGATTTTGGATTCGTACGTACCTATACAAGTGTTTCTCATTAATATCTACAATACCACTAAATACAATTTGATGCCATGAGCGGTTTTCACCCTGTATATGATCATGAAAATTATTTTTCATTCGTCCATGGATACCAGCTCTATCATATGGTATTAAATTTAATATAGTAAACACTGGACGGATTATTATTCCCCTAGAACAACTGTTACGTTGCTTCAAATTAAGAATATGCCCAGTACAAACAAAGCCAATCTCATATAAATAGTTGCTTTAGTTAATAACCTCTGGCATTTAAGGTGCGGGCTATCATAATATAGAATAATTCCGAGGGATTTAGGAACAATAAATAGTCTGCTAATTGCGTTATCCTGAAAACAGTGTTTGTTTTTCAGTTAGGGGTAACCGGGCGGCACCCCCTGTATCAAATTAATTTCATTATCGTGTTTTATATAAAAGTGGCAGTTTTTTGTTCATCATGATGGTATAATATTTTGTTAAATTAATATGCGGTACGTTATTATCGACACATAAGATCATGTCTAACACAAGCGGAGTTAGATTTAATAAAAGTTAGTATAATTCAGTAGTTTACGAAAATAATAGAAGGTATAGTTTTTAGTAATTTCCATTATAATATTGACAGAGATAAGGTATCATTCATTAGGAAGGGTGTTTATCATCCAACAGTTTTTTACCAGTTTTGTATCCAACAGAGAAGAAAAATTAGAATACATACAATTTGTGTAATGGATCTTTGCGCGTGTATCAGTTTAGTGACGACGCACGAATCGCATGTTACACCACTCGCAATTGCTACTAATATACCACTATTATCAGCACGTATGTCTAGCGACATATGTTTCAATCAACTACGTACGACATAGACAGTTAATAATTTGAAGAATAAAATGCAATTATGAAGTCACTTATTAGCTTTATTGTATAATTTGATTCATTGGCGTCTCAATGTTTCTGTAAAATTTATTTCACTTTTGTTTCATTTATTTTAATTATTGTTAAATTTATTTCATTAATTTTGATGTAAAATATCACTTCCATTGAATGTCTTTGTGGATAATCTTTTTACTCTGTCGTAGGTTGACGGATTTGTATTGTACTAACTGTTATCCTAAAATGTGTTTTCTGCCCGACACTGGTCAAAAATGTCATTTGATTGATTCACACGATTGTTACCTGTGACGCACACGCAAAGAGTCATTATACAAACACCATACATTAAATATAATATATCTCTGGTAAAGTTAATGTTAGCATACTATCAAACTTATTGGATAGTATCTCGTCTACCTAGTATGGACATTAATAAAGCGGGCTATGTGGAATAGGCCCTCTGTCACTATTCATATTATTTTTACATTTTTCTATTTCTAAACTTTAGAAATAGAAAAAAGTTTAGAAATAGAAAAATGTAAAAATAGTATGAATAGTGACAGAGGGCCTATTCCATATAGCTCGTTTATTGGCTAGTTATTCACGACTCACTGAGCCGCGGCCGACGGTCGTGGTTGATGAGCCGCAGCCGTGACGGTCATAGCTCAGTGAGCCACAACCGTGACGGTTATAGTTCGGTGAGCCGCAACCGTGACGGTCAGGATTCACTGAGCTATAGTCAGTAATTTAGGTATAAATAGGATACATTGTTAGAATAAGATTAGTTTTAATCATCTCCAGATGATGCCAACTTTGTTGGCGAAACGCGCGTCGAGTATAGTGTATAGTGTTTTGGTGTTTTGTGAAAAACTCAGTTAGTGTTTTCTTCACACCAAAGGTTCCAACCTACTTCAGGATCTATATTAATTTGTTTAAATTTTCTGTTTGTATCGATTTTAATTAAATTTCGTTACTGTTTCTAAAAAAAAGCTTAAGATATATGAAATATCGTTTATGTTACAATTTATTAAAAATTAATATTTTTTTATGAAAATTAGGTTTCGTATATTCTTATATGTTCCAAATAAGTGGTGTATTTTTTTAAATAAGGATAACTAATTCATAAAATGTCACAATAGTTAACGATATTCTAATATTTTTGACCTTTGAAAGAGGCTAAATCAAGCGCTTATCATTTTAAATATTACGATATGCTGTACAGATATTTTAGTGTTTTATCTTAAAAAAAAAAAGGTTTATTCACATCGGTTGAAAACTACTCATTCTACAAGGGTGCTTCCATCTAAAGTGGGCCATACTGTATTTAGTTTAATATTCATGTTTACATCTGTTATATAATTTTATTAGTCCCGTAACTGGGTATTTATTGTACCTATTTGTAATAAAGGTATTATCATTTTGTGTTCAAAATGAAATTGCGACATTCATTGAGAAATTTTTACTACAAAAATAATAGAGATGTAACTTGAAAAAGAAATAAATGTGATTTCAAGAAGCTTCAGAAAAGCAAGAACGTTTTAAATTTGCAATAAAAAAATTATCTTGATACAATTTGAAACGGATTTTAATTCAACTTTTTATCATTTTAAATAACTAATATATTGAACGTGATGAAATTCGATTGGTTACAGTTAATACGATAGGTAGTGGCCACGAAACATAGTGTTGTACTTTTATTAGCTCCGATAATAAGATGTTATAATAATCGCACATCTACATTACATTTTATCACTGAGCGTAACTATAACATTCTAAATAAAAATTGCCGTTTTCGTTCAAAGCGATGTATTTCACAGTCTGGCGACGCCTGTCGCAATTTAAAACTTCCTAGATAATGAACCGTGAAACTATTTAACTATCCCATCATATAATAAGGTGCCTAAATCGCTCCACAGTTGATTAATCCATTGTAGTAAAACGGCTAGATATTTTTAAGGAATTCCCTCTCGAGACCTCTTCTCGATTCTTGTTAATTCTACGGGAATAATGAAGAGCAGCATCCCGCGGAATCGCAATTGGGAACGACGGGGCTTTTGTCTTTGGTAACTTAACGTCAACAGACGAGGGGGTGATTAGTTGTCTCGGGCAATGGGGAGGAATCTCCTATTCCAAAGGGTTGTCTGACGGTTGTTAAGGAATGTCCGTGGGAGGTTTGGTAAATCGTATCAATACTTCCGTAAAAATCTCTTTTGAATTTGAATCTACGATAATTAAAGTAGAAATGTGGATATACACTGTGATTTTTTTAGAAGGGTCCATCCTGAATAACTCATTTATTTAGGGTAATTCATTTATTCCGGATTCATAGTCTTTTGTACATTAGGCTATAATATTATTTTGGGTATGAAATAAATCATAATTTAGCTTTAAAACTTAAGTAGAAATAACTTTCTCGTGTTCTATATGATTTGATAGACTTAATATCTAAAGAAAGAGGAAAAAACAATCAGATAACTAAATTTATACAATTAACTACAATTAATTCTGACAAGAAAGCTAATAAATAAAGCAAAAAGACTGAAAAACAATATTAAGTAATTTATTTAAAATGAAGTAACAATAGTAAATGAGAAAATATGCTTTTACAAAATAATTTTACAAGTATAGATGTAATGATAATATATGTAAATGATATAGTGCATATTTTAGAATGTAATAATATAAATAAATATTAAGAATAACTATTGCTCCAACGCATTTATTAAGTCAACTGAATATAATATATCTAACGATACAAATATTTCTAATACTTTCTGTCTCAATACCATTACATATGATAATATTTTTCAATATGACTATAAAAAAATCCTTACTTCATTTTTACTCTAAAGACGGCCGAACGATTAGTTGACAGGTACCTTCGGAATACTGTCCTAATAGAGAGGCCACTTCAAGGGAGCCAGCATGCTTATCAAGCTGGTAAATCAACAGAAACAGCTCTGGATAAGGTTGTGTCATCGATACGGTCACAACTGGACTCCGGAGGATACGTTGTCGGCACATTCCTTGATATTGAAGGAGCCTTCAACTTTACATCCAGGGAAGTGATTAGCGGAGCACTAGGCAGATGCTACACACCCAGAATAATCGCTGAATGGATAGACAGCTTACTGCCAATAAAGGCAAGACTACCATCGAGGGCCGGGTCGACTCGGGCTGTCCACAGGCAGGGGTATTGTCCCCCCTTCTGTGGTGCCTAGTAGTAGATGAGCTGCTTGAAAGGTTAAAGGATTACCAAGTAATTGGCTATGCCGATGAGTTAGTAATAATAACGAAGGGACCTTTGCTGGAGCCGATTCTCGATATCATGCAGGAAGCTTCAAACAAGGTTGGGAATTTGTGCAGGGAGACTCTCGGTCAATCCCTCTAAAACTGAGGTGATGGTGTTCACCAAGAAATATAAGTGGAACAAAACATGTCCGCTGAAACTTGGTGGCCAAGAACTAAGCTATAATAGCGAAGTGAAATACTTCTGGACGGGAAACTGTCATGGGGAAAACATCTAAGTCATATATGTTCCAAGATCACAGCAACACTTTGGCAACTGAGAAGAGCCATTAGTAGTAGCTGGGGCTTGAAACCGGAAGCCATAAAATGGATGTATGAGGCAATCTTCAAACCAAGACTGACGTATGCAGCATTGATCTGGTGGGAGAGAGCCTGTTTAAAGTCGGAAGCCAACCGACTGAACAAGTTAAGAGGATTGATTCTTAGAAGTATAACCGGAGCCCCAAGATCAACACCGATCAAGGCGATCGGGATACTGACAGGTATACCACCTCTTGATGCCATCCTGAAAGCGGAAGCCGCAAAGGCAATGCGCAGGGTGGGAAACATGAATAGGAAGGTAAGGGACCTGAATAGACTCTCAGGAGAGCTAGCTGAGGAGGGACTCCTATGAATACCCTCTGACAGTACGGGTGTCCACTTCCTGTTTGACAAAATATATAAGATCACCCTCACCAGTAAGACCGACTGGATGGAGGGTCGAGCTGGATTGCCGCTCAATGGAGACATCTGGTACACGGATGGAGCCAAGAGTGAGAACAGAGCGGGTGCGGGGGTGTAAAGACGACGCGACGGGATAGGTAAAACCTTTCCCTTGGGCAAGTACACTACCGCACTCCAGGCCGAGCTAGTTGGAATTATATACGGTGTTCTGGAGGCCGACCAAAATCGGAGCCAGGAGAAGGTATGTATCTGCTCGGATAGCAGGGTGGCGTTGGCAGTCCTGAATTCAGCAATGACAAAGTCGAAGCTGGTCTATAATTGCTATGAAGCATTGAACCACTTGGCAGGGAAGGGATCGGTGGAACTGTTATGGATACCTGGGCATAATGGCATTAAGGGAAATCTAATTTCAGATGACCTTGCCAGACTAGTGGCCAGGGAAAACCTCTATGGACCAGAACCTGCAGTGGAAATAAGTCGGAATTTGATCAGAGACCGCATCAATAGCTGGGCAAGAGACCAGCACAATAAAAGATGGAGAGGAGTAACGGGTTGTCGAATAACCAAACTCTTCATCGAATACTCAGAGATTGAGAAATGGGTCCAAGAATTCATTAAGTTGAACAGGCACAAATCCAGAACCCTGGTGGGAATCATAGCGGGCCACCATAGTAGCCTAAATGCATATAAGCACAAGCTGAGGCTGACTGATAGCCCGGCCTGCAGATACTGTAAAGAAGACGAGGAAACATTGGTTCATCTTCTTTACACCTGCCCCGCACTGGAGGAGAAGAGGTATCTTATATTAGGGACCCCTGTTATCCTAGAGGAGGCGAGGCTTAAGGCGGGGGACGTGCCTAAATTGCTCCTTTTATGGGATAGCATTTTTGGATAATGACCCGCATAAGAGGGGATCGCCAAGAGACTACCCATGCGATCAGTGGCTGATGAGGCCCAAACCTATATAATATAAAAAAATTAAAACCAAAAATCGATCATGACCACATATCAAAGTTTCTGTTCAAGAATTGTAGCAGGCCTTTCTGTGAATCGCTACGAATAATTTTTAATTTTATTTCTGCGCATTATTGATTAGAATTTGATTATTTCTAATTTTGTGTTTGTTTAATAAGTTATTATTTATTATTTTTCATGTCTTGGATTTATTTTCAGATATTCTCTTGTACAAATAAATTAGTGTACTTAGATTCAATACATCACAATATATTACTGGAGATTCGATTGATTCGATTTCTGTTAATAAATAAACAAGTAATATGTTAGAGGAATGGTTCGTAATGGGGATAAACCTAGATTTGTCCGGGGTGAAATGCATTTTATTCCATCATCTTGGATAACACAAGGAATAATATAAAACGTTTACTAATATAGGGTTTACTCGGATAAATTGCAAAGTATCTATGTAAGAATGGGTAAAATAGATTTCCTTGTTTCTCACTAGATTGACACATACGTCATGATAGATCAGTAAAAAGATTCTTAATAAAGAATAAGGCATTAGATAAAGGCATTCGCATAGAGTGAAACTCTTTAACTGTTCGGCATTTAAAGAACTTGTTTATAAAAGTTTATATGAACTAGTTTCTTTAAAGGATATAAATAATTAAGGTAATTATATACTTTAGTGTAAAACTCTCAAATCCTCACCAAAATTTGGCTGCCCCCTATTTTCGCTAAACAAGAATCTTCAGTTTTTGGTGGTGGGACACAATTTTCAAGAAAATTAATTTTCAACTTTTCTGCATGTGACACCACTGTTTCTTCTCAAATTATTTTCACTATTAATTTCATAGATACCTAATATGTAAAAGAATTTTCTCTTTGACATTTCATAATAAAAAAGTGGATTGCCATTAAAAAATATGTCGATGACGTCAAACCTCCTACACGAATCATTGTATATATTAATTATATTTTAAGAAATGCGTAACCAAAAATAATATGTGATGAGTTTGAGAGTTATCATCAAAAGTTATTCCTTGAAGTTTTAACCAATTTATTCATTTCTTTACGAAATTCCTGTGTCTGCATATCAGTTAAATCTATTGCTAGTACTTTTTAAGGGGTAATAGAAATATATTATGCAATTATAATATATGTATACTTAACTATTTGAGTCGCATTACTTGTTTTAAGTGAAGAACAAATTATGTATTTATTTTCTTCTTTCAAAACGTATACTAATTGACCGGTATTGCCTCAGACATGCAACGTCGGTTTGTCTTTACTTTAGAGCTCCAAGAGAATAGAGCTGCCACTAGATATAGTTGTAAAGTTAATTTAGCAATTTTACTCCCGTCACGAGAGAATACTTCCGCACCACACTGAGGTTATGAATTTGCGGATAAAAGTATATAAAATTCTCTTATAAGCTCTTCATCTAACCAGCTCCCGACGGCTTTATAAAAATATCCATAATGTTTTTATTTTTACTTCGTATGTAGTCGTAGTAACTTTAACGAAATCTGAGAGAGGTGAAAATTACCTCTGACTGTAATTTTCATATAAATTTTTTATAATAAGCTTGAAGTTTGTTTGTAAGTCTTATTTTGCTTGCATTGTGTGCCGGTTCTTTCAGAAGACATTTAAATAAATAAGATTTTAACGCGATTTATATAATCCTGTTTTTACTAACATAAGGATAATAATAAGTTGGTTTAATATCATACATATTAAGTACGAACACATTATCTGTGAATAAATCTAAATAAAATTATTTGTTTCATACTTAACAGGTAGGTCACAATATTTAGCGTATAATGGATTCAATTCTAAAACACTTTGTCCTCCATCTGGAGTACCACAGGGGTCCTATCTAGGACCACTACTATTTACAATACTTACTAATGCTATTAGTAGCACTCTAGACTCTAGAAAGACGACTTCAATATATATTATGCTATTGAAACTCTTGTTGTGAATGTGGGAACTCTTGCTATTGAATGTTTGTTTATTTACTCAAGAACAATTATTAAAATTGGAATCTTAGTGATGCATAAATAGACTAGATTTAAGTTCTGAAATATATAAACCGTTGACTTTTAATCTGAACAGCCAGTTGATATATGCATATATCATAAATCAATCTCAGATAAATTCTTGCCAGTTTATGAAAGATTTAAGTGTAATTTTCGGTAATAAGCTCTCGTTTACTAAATATATTACACAAACCACATTAACAACATATAAAATTGTTGGGGTTCATAATTTGAGGCTGTATTAATTTTAAAGGGTTTCATTCGGTTAAAATAATTTACTATTCGTTGGTATAGTTCAAACTGGAATGTGCCTCTAATATAACGTACCCTGACTACAATAATCAGAAAAATCTAGTGGAATAAGTTCACGGATGATTTCTAAAATTTTCACATTTTAAAATGTACCTAAAAATATCCTTGAGAGAAGTTATTGCTTGATAATTTTCAAATGTTACCGTTACATTTGAGGTATACCTTATCTAACATGAGATTTGGCTATAAGTTAATTGATTATAATAAAACAAAATTGATTGTAGTTATCTTCTTAGGCAATTTAATTTTTGAATACCACAATATTCTTCTAGAGATCCAAACAACACCATATCTACCAATTACCAATGGCCAAGGCTAACGTACTTTTCAGTCACCACTACACGCAATTTGTTATAATTTAAATAAAGTTTATTTATTTTGTAACATCTATCATATAAGTTTAAGAGAATTACGCAAAATTACTACTCAGTGCGGTCATTTTCTTTAATATACCATTTTTTTAAGCATCATACATATATTTTCATAATTACAATATGTATTGTATACTCCTTTTTTAGATCGAATATTTTAAATAATTTGATGTCATTTTGTATTTTCTTAATCCTTAGTTAAACTTCATATTATATACCCCAGGTTAATCTGCTGTTTTAACTAACTTATCCTGTAATTGGATTGTAATCTATTAGACTATAAAGACATATATTATTATATTATAACGTAAAAGTGTTGCCGAGGCTTAAACGATAATCTGTACGACTTAGTGTGAAAGTTCTATTGACGAGGGTACCTGTCATAGGTGGTTCTAAATGATAAACTATGTCTGGTTTTAAAAAGTCTGTGACGCTGAATTGCAATTGCCTACTATAATAAGACTCTACGTAAACGCGACATCAACTTACAGAAAAATGAAGAGCTACTCAACATTCTGAAAAATTACGCGCTTTGGCGATTCAAAACAAAAGAAGATGGATATTTCGTGAACTGATCGAAGAGTAGGTAACATAAAAGATGAGCTATTACTTGTCTCTCGTTGTTTTCAGAACAAAAAAAGAGCTTTTTGTGGAAACTTGTAACGGCTAATGACAAATTGACTTATTATGAGAATCTTAAACGTCGAGAATACTGAGTAGATCTAAAACAATCAGCAACATCAACACAAAAACAATGTTTTGGGCAAAAACAATACTACTATGGATTTGGTGAGATGAATATGTCGTACTGTATGACTAGCTGTTTAAACTAGGAAAAACAGTTACGGGTGAATGTTACACTCTTCAACTAAATCGATTAGTGTAAATAATCTAAGAGAAGCAACCAAACACTGGACATTAGCTTTAGCCAACGACATTACAACCTAACAGGGCTAAACCACTAAGCTAAGCTACGTGGTCAGTCAAACTAAAAGATGTTAGAATAAGAGCGCAATAAATCATGGCTTTCTGTAGTAATGTATTGAAATATTTATTGATTTATAATGCAGACCTTTAGGAATTATGTATGGAAAAACACACCCCGTAAATGGCCGCCACCACTTTGATGGCACACGAGTACTCTTCTGGCGAAATTTTCAAAATAACGGTTTTACATAAACATGGCGGCATTTCGTTGAGTCAACGTTCAGTTTCAGCCTTCAATGCTTGGATAGTCGTAGGCTTGTTGGCGTAAATCTGAGACTTCAGAAAACTCCACAGAAGAAAGTCTATAGGTGTCAAATCAAAAGATGGCGGCGGCCAATTCTGATCATCAAACGGGAGATGACACGACCGGGAAAGACACGTGAAAGACTGTCAATGTTTCACGGGTGATATGGCAAATGGCACTGTTCTTCTAAAACTACATATCTTTAAAAGCAATATCTTCAAATTAAGGTACAGAGAACTGATTTATAGTGACAGGATGACGTTCTTTATTTACCGTTATGCATTAAGTGCCTTGTTTTTAAAGAAAAAAGGTCCAATGATTCCCTCAGACCATAGTACACACCAAAAAGTGACATGTTGGAAATGCATTTGTTTCTCATGAATTATTCGCAGTAAAGTATGCGATAAAGCCTTAATATACTTATTCAAATTCGACTGTAGACGTCACGTGAATTCTATATAACCTAGAAAACAGGGCGTGCCCTTGCAAGCTCAATTTGGGTTTGATTTATTGTTGATATTGATAGCCTGTAATATTAGGTTTCACATACTAGATAAACAGCCATTTCGAAAGTTTTAACACAGATACAATACACAGTTCCAGTTTCTCAGTCACAAAATATTTTTTCAACTGTACACGACGACACTATAGAAACGTCTATACGTAAATTACAAAATACACGACTGTGATTATGTATTGACGAGATGACTGATCGTAACAAAAAATTGTGTTGAAAATAGTATAGACTGTGCCCTGCGTACTGGACCCTCGATAATCGACATTTACATTGCTACTAGCTATCAAAAGACTCACTGAGTGTACTGGCAATATAATTACGCAAGTGGTGCTGGAGGCGTTAGAAAAATCTTAAGTGTCAACAAGTTAAATGTTGATATTTGTGACCGACTGCGCCGCTGCAGTGCGATCAGTAGGCCGTTCTCTTTCACAAAACGGTTTTAGATTACATGTTGCGTGTAAAGTGCATGATTTACATCTTGTGGCAGAAATTATTCGATAATGTTTTCCCAAGGTAGACGCATTGATAGGGAGCGCAAAAAAGTGTTCTTAAAATATCCTAACCGTCTTTGCGAGTTTCACAGAAAGTATCCTGGAATTCTCGAACCACCAGAGCCGATCCTTACACGTTGGGAAACATGGTTGACGGCAGCTTTTTATTATGTTGAATATTTCCAGAAAATAAAACCTGGAATACTACCGTTCAGTCCCGCCGAGGCTGCAGCTATTAAGAAAAACCAGACACAATTTCTAAATATTTCCATTCGAACTGATTTAAAAACTATTCATACTGATTATAATAGAAGACATGATACAATATAGAAGTTGCAAAATAGTGCGTTACCGTTAGCCGAGCCCTTCCAAATAGTGAACCAAGTAAATTCACTCGTATACGCTATATAGATGACGCTATGTAAATTTTGAAAATGTGTTACAGAAAGACACCGATTTTCCGAATCCACAGCCTTATAAGAAATAGTCTAGTTGTTGAGGTCACTTGAACTCATTAATAAAATATCACCCTGTATACGGTACGCCTCCCATCAGATACGATACCCATGCGCGGAATGCCACGCGGTGGTTCTTTTGTATTCCTCCGAAAAGTAGAGTAGATGCACAGCAAGGCAGTGAAGAGCTATATTTTAGCAATTATATTTTAAATTATATATAACTAAGTTTCCTTTTTGTTTATTACTACAAGTGGTTTTTTGTTTTTAATTACTGTACGTTACATTACATTCCTATGGTCAGTCAATGAAGATTCCCTTCGACTTCGACAGTAAATTCTATGACCACAAGAATTGTAATGGTTAGAAATAAAGTGCAGTAAGAAGACGAAGGAAAGTTAAATACAGTCCACTTCCCATTCACATCTTTCCAAGACAAAGCAAAAAGGAAAAAGGTTCTCCCCACACTATTATTATTAATCTTAAGAGCTGTATTTATTAGGTTTGGCTATGTTAGTTTAAAACATTAATATTGGAAGTTCATGAATATATTTGGAGTTAATAAGAAAAACTATTTTTACTATTCAACACTACACTTTGCGATCTTTGAGTACACAAGATTTTGTACTAATTCCTTAAAATGCAGTATATATTTTATTTCTGAACAACATGTAGGTTTTTAATATCTCCGAGCTTGGCCTTACGTGCCAACCATCGGAAATTTCAAGCGTCTTCCTAAATAGAAAGTTGAATTGCGTTGCCAGCTTAGAAATATCTACACATTTCAAGCATAATATTCAACGCGTCATGTAATTCTCTGCGTGTATTCAAATCTCTCGGCTCTATGGACTTGTCAAAATCACGCCGAAATAATCTCATGAATCCTCGCCTGAAAAGTCGTCAGCCCTCGACCCTGCCCCGGGCGAAGAATGGCGGCCCTCCACGTCTCTTCGCCATGTAAGTAGTACTTATATTTATGGAAGTGGTATTAAGCCAACGTCCGTAGCTTATCCTTTCATCTCATTTCGTGAATTTTTTAGCTAACGTTGCTTTACAAAACGCAAAGTTACCTAAGCGAATAACATGTTAAGAGTTAAGGGTTTATTTTGTTTTTATGTAGTTCCACGGACCAACAAAAGTCGTATCCGATAAAATGGATGGCCTCCTGCGTTCTCCAAATTTTAATTTCGCAGAGAAAAGACGTTCCTTTTGGCCAAATTAATTTGTTGGAAAGCATAATTTCTTTGGGATATAGGTGGATGAGATTTGAGTCAAATACCGTCTATTTTGTCCTGTTCTTGTTGCATATGGTCGTTCTCGTGGAAGGGATCTTTTCGTTATCCTAGTTGAAATTTATAGCACTATTGATTTTTAATGTTTGAAATTTGGTATAGTGGTATCAGAGAAAAATTGTAAATAATTTTTATAAATTGAATATATATGGAAGCTTGAAATAAATCGCAAAATAAACCTTTTTCATATCTCCAGTACAACTTTTATTATAATTTCTTTATATTTTCATAATTTGTAAATAATAGGGCCTTAGACAACAATATTTTGTTGCTTAAGTGAATATTGTAGATTTAATACACGTCTACTACAGTCGTTGCTTAGCAGAATTAATGCTAGAATTTTATATTTATGTTTTTGCCAAAGTAGATAATTGCATTTTACCCATTTGAGAATTTTGTTATTCAAAAAATTTTTTTATTCTAATAATAGCATACAGTGGATGATATTTTAGCTTGCTTTAAAGGTACTACTAGACAGCTAAAAACTTTCCTAGATAGTATGAATAACTACACATCCCAAAATAAAATTCACGATAGAACGAGAAATAAACAATAGTATACATTTTCTAGATCTTACTATCACACACAAAAATAATCAATTCACATTCGATGTTTTTTGAAAACCTACATATAGCGACATAACTATCCCCTTTAGTTCTTGCCACCCATATTCGCATAAAATTGCCGCATATAATTCAATGATATACAGAGTTTTTTCACCAGAAACATAGATAAAAACAGAACTTACAACAATTCAATATATAGCCGAAAACAATGATTTTCAAACAAAAACTATTACTAAATTAATAAACAAAGAACAAAATTAGTATACTTTTAAATTAATGTATCCAAGTATTGGAGAAGATAAACAAATACCTTATGCCACCAACACATATTATGACACATTGTCAATAAAGATAGCAAATATTCTCAAAAAATATAATATCAAAGTAGCATTTAAACCCAAAAAAAGGTTATCAAGTTTAGTTTATAATGCCAAGGATAAAACTAATAAATATGAAAAATCATGAGTTTATAGGTTAAGTTGCTCGGAGTGCAATAGCACATATATAAGACAAACTGGACATAAATTTTGAACTAGGTACCTGGATCACATTAGGTCCCTTAGGTTACAGAAAACAGATTCTATTTTTGCTAATCATATTTTAGAAAGTGGACATAATTTCCCAGATATTAATAATATGAATATCCTACACTATGCCAGCAATAGTTTAAAACTTAATTGGTTAGAAGCAATAGAAATCCATAAATACAACCATAATGATAATTTTAACTTATTAAATGATCCATTTATCCATTTTTTGTCCAATAATGATCCATTTTTTATCCAATAGTGTATTTGAGAAGAATATTGAATAAGCAAAACTGTAATAAAATCCTTACATATTCAAAATAAAGTAGAGGCAGATGGCCAGATGAACTCTCACGGCCATAAATAAAATTACTCGATTTTTGAGATGCAGATGTTAGACAATATTGTCCATGTACCCGGGTATTATCGTTCTTTAATACTTTATAATTTTCAACATCAACTTTGACTAGAAGTTCATTAAAGCACTAATAGAAGAAATTTAAATGGTTTATTTTTAATTTATTCTCTGTTTTTGTTTTTTTTTTTTTTTCATTAAATACGGTGCTTACTGTACGATGCCGTAATAATACAAGTAAACTTATTATCTTTAATTATAATAACCTCCTGATAATTCTAACTTGATTGGCAAAAGGCACGTGAAATACGGTATCATTTTTGATGTTTATGAATAATTGGTTTCCTGTTTATAACGGTGCTATGAGAGATGTTGTCGGACGCAGAACGCGAATATTTAGAGATGCCTAAACACCAAAGACGTATCCTCTTTAACCCTTTGCATTTGGATCACATTTTGTTATCATTTAACTCTGATGATCGATTTCGATAATTGTAGTAGAATAGATATGGCTTCAATGAAATATGGACTGAAATGATATGATATTCGTTTCTGTTTAGAAATGTGCGTATGAAAGTATAGGGAAGATGTGGGGTTAGACAACACACCCAGTATTCAAAACAGCACGTACTATTGCCAGACTTATACGATGGAGGGTTATTAACTATAGTAGTAGGTACTGTTGGTCTTTTGTTAAGGAGGCGTGGACGCCCAGTGTTTTATACAGGATCTTCTACAACCAGTGCTTCTCAGAACGTGATCCAACTTATGTTTCACCACAATAATGCACAACTACATTTGAGAATAGTAATATTAGACTTCTGTCATGTTAACGTTTCTGTAATGTTTCAAGTGATTCCTCTTCTATACCCACCACGATCCTCTCATTTCTCTTCAGTTAAACTTACAAGGAATACTATAGAGTAAAGACTGCTCTATTCATCTCATCTTTCATAAACATAGAGGTTCTTAGGTATAAGGTTTAGGTTAATTGCGATGGAATACTTCAAGCAATTTAACTCAATAAAGGTTTTCTAAGCTATATAATAATCATATATATCACAGTCATGTACTTGATCATATTACTTGCTATAAATACGTAAGCATATTCACAAAATATTAACCAAATTAGGCCATGATTGAGTAGCCCGAACATGATGTTGTATGTTCTATGTCACTTAGTATATTTAGAACGTTCACAGTAATAGCCATAGGAAGAGGCTGGACCTATTCTTGTGTTTTTATGACTGTAATATACAGAAACGGCTTTCTTATTGGAAGTCCCTGTATAAGGCATGTTGTATAATACATATTCCGCGATTACCTTAAAAACGATTTGTCGTAAGTAAACACAAAGGAATTAGCAGTTGTAATTGAAACGTCCACCCGAATATGCCCTGCACATTTCTTCGGTCTACGGGTGAATAAACTTGTAAAAGTTAATACGATTGCCGAGGGCACGCCGGGGAAAAGAACAATTTTCTTTCTGGAATAAAAAGCCGAAGTTACAATAGCAAACAGAGGACGATAACAATCGGTAAAAGAAATATCAGAGTGTTTGGATGTTTAGTATAAAAACAGCCTGCGTAGTTGAGAAAACGTTAATTAATTCGGACTAACTTGCGAGGCAGGATTCTGGTGTAATTCCTACGACTGATATTCGGAGTCGAAATTTTCTCCATTTCAGTAAACAGTAAATATACAGGGCTTGTTTAAAGAATCTACATGCTTCAGAAAGCATTATCTTAGCGAGTTGCCGGTATACTTTGAAGTTAAGGAGCTTCATAAAAATAAATCTAAGAATGTTAGATCTGGAGACCGAACAGGCCAAGTCTATTTTACCCTGAAGTCCAAGCCTCCTATTGGGATAGTGTCCATTGAAATAAACTCTTACTAGGCCACACTAGTGTCGAGGAGCACCAATTGAAAAGATATTTCCGTATTTCGAAATTCATCAGATTTTTAGTCTTCAAAATTAGTGACTAAATGGCGTTTTGCAATATGCCTAAATACACACCTCCCGTTAAATTTAGATTCAAATACACAGATTCAACTATTACCCAAGATCACTGCCCATATGTTAACATTTTCTTGAAGTTGTTTATGGCCCTCACATGGAAATCAGAGGATTCGTATCACTTCATTACCTTACATTCTGAGTTTCCATTAACATTACCATTTAATGAAAATATTAAATCATCGGAAAAGCTAACTGTTTTGAGAAAGGTATGCAGACTATTTTTCCTAACATCATCTCACAAAATTTAAGCCAATTTTGTGAGATGACATTAGGCCTGATTGAGATAATCAGGATAGCTCACATATTCTGTGAGCTGGTGAATCATTTTCAATTTGTAGGGATAAAATTTTTGTTTATTTAAAATCTTTAACACAGTTTTTGCAGATACTCCACGAACATCTGCAGTTTCAGTTGTAAATTGTATGGGAGGCGAGTGCCAGCAAGAATATTTATTTGTTGATTTTCTGTTATGCTTGGGTACCCAATCATTTTTTTCATCTTCAACATAACCTTCAATTTGTCCTCTGACTCTTCTGAAGTGTCATTGGTAAATATTCTCCAACAAAACGGGCGATCGGGATACCCCTCATTAAAAATTCTTTCACCTACATGTAGATTTCTTCCAATCTCACGAATAATCATGATTATTATTATCTCATTAACTATTTATGCTAAAGTACGTGCTATGTTATTAGAATTAATCGAAAGTACGATAAGAAAAATTTTAAATGTGCACAAACTAAAATTCAGGTAAGTAAAAGGTGATTACTTTCTTCTGATTTCTGTCAAAAGAAAACTGACGGTTTACAATAAAGCACTCCCTTTAGACACTCCATAATCATTATAAAATAAAAATTTTCTGCCTTAAAATTTTTTTAAAAAAATTCCTGTCTTAAGTTATTATTTCTTATCTCCTCGCAGTTCTGAATATTCTAGAGGGTGTTTTAGTGGGAACTATAGAATTTGAATAGCGCGCCATTTGTGTTCTGTCAAAGACTGGGAGCCAACATTTAACGACTGTTATCTACGTACCATGCGATGTCAACTTGCAGCGGTTAAAAGTTTAACAAGGAATATTTTGTGCACAACAGTTTTATGAAAGTGGACGGTCATTTACAGTTGCATTAGAAAAAACTCGCACAAAATTAGGAAAAACTGAAGCACCTACAGAGTTAACAGTTCGTAATATAATCAAGAAATTTGAAGAGACGGATTCTGTTATTGATAAGGCAACACCAATACGGCCTCGTTGTGGTCAGTCACATGAAAATATTGCTGCGGTGAGTATCCAAACCAATCAATTCGATGTCGTTCACAACAATTGAATGTGTGAAGAACCTCCACTCATCGGATTTTAAAGAAAGATCTGCATCTGCCAGTATAGAAAATTCAGTTGACACAACAATAAATAAAAGTTGCAAACCATTTACAGTGTCATATATTTGTTAATTGCGTGTTGCAAACAGAAGGTGGTGCTGATTCTTGCAACAAAATTTTATTCAGCGATTAAGCAAATTTTCATCTTGACGGATACGTCAGAAAACTAAATTGTTGAATATGAAGTGCTGAAAACACACATACTGTTCACGGAAAAAAAGTACACCTACAAAGAAGTACGGTACGCATTTTGAAGTGGTGGAATAATTGGACCATACTTCTTTGAAAATTGAGCTGGTGCTATCATAATAAATCGGGAACGCTATCATGATAAGTTCTTCGACAATTAAATTTTCTTATACGAAATTGACATTCATGAACAAGTCAATGAACAAGTGGTTTCAGCAAGACGGCGCAACTTGTCATATAGCACGTGCAACTGGCCTGCAAGGTCATGGGATTTGATACCACTGGACTTATCTCTTTAGGGTTAAGATAATGAAAAAGTGTACGCCACCCAGCCAGCAACAGTCAATGATATCAAAGTAAACATTTAACGTGTTATTCCGGAAATAGAGCCAGTTGTATGTGGCCGTCTTATGGACAATTTTGTTAAGTTAACAATATAATACCAGACGAGTCGAAGCAGCCATATCAATGATATTCTTTTCAATGTATAGCCTTATCGTCTCCATTTTATTTTGAAGACCCAAAAACCTCAGTTTATAAAATTTTATTAGTTTTATACACAAATCCCATCCTATAGTTCCAAATGAAACACCCTGTATGAAATAGAATACAATCTAATGTTTATAATAAAGGCAATCTGCTTGAAGTATGTATGGGATATACCAGGTATCCTACGATGTCTTTTATAGTCAGTAACTCTATTATTTGAAAATGTAATCGAAAACCAATTTAAATTGTATCAAGAAACTTTATTGATTACAGATGTAAAACCTGTTTGCTATTTTCAACCCTTATAAAATCAAGATCGACTTAGAAGTCTAACGGAGTATAGTCTGGGGGCTTACGGGTTAATTAATCTAACCCTTTTTACCAATCCATCTATATTGAAGTACAGTATTTAAATTCTCAAAGACGATTTGTGCAATACAGGGGAATATCATCTTGTTGTCGTATCATTGAACTTCAGTACTCTAAACTTTAGAGTCAAAAGGAATATCCTCCATACGTTTCGGCAATGTATTTAAAAGAAAATCCAAGCATCTTTATTCGGTTTAAGTGGCTTCGTAAATGTATGGCCCAATTAAATGACAATTACATAATGGACGGCCAATATTTATACCCCAACCTATTTGGAAATGCCTTCATTAAATTTAGTGGGGTGTTTTCCGTTGTACAAGAATCAAGCTCTCTAATTTCAAATAAATCTTTCTGATATAAGTCGGGAAAGAATTTTTGCCTGTATAATTTTATTGCGCTAATCTTATCCTTTTAATTTCTATAAATAACTATGAATAGATTACAAACAAGCATAGTAACAAACCGCTTTCAACAAATTTTAGGTAAATTATTTAAATCGCATGTAGCGGCCGATCCCTGTAATTAACGTTAATATTTGCTTGTCACGGAATATCACTATATTTACGTACAGTTTTTTATTTCTCTTTTCATTGATATGCATAAAAATATAAAACATCGCTACCTACGCAATGAATTTGTATAGCTATAAGATAAAACGTGCATATGGGAAGAAAATCGGATGATAAAATAAGCCTCAAATAAAATAAATCTCCATAAACGTTGGATTCCCAGTGTGGAGCTCGTCTCTTATCCTCACTTCCGACACTTTAATTCAAAGTTCCCCGTTTTTTGCAACTCAAGACGGCGCGGCGAGACGATGAGTTCTATGACCTGCTCCTTCGTCATTTATTTAACATTCAAAAGTGGAACTATTTCAATTTCTTAATCAAATGAGATAGTTCGTCTTGGCGCGACACATTATCTTAAATTGTATTTTGTGAGAAAAATAGCGTTATTTTCTCGCAATAGAGTTTACAAAGGATGGTGTTTTATTAAAATAAATGCGTTGTAAAAAGCAGCATTAGTAGAGAGAGAGTGGATTATATGAAAAGTATCCTATTCCCAAGAATAGGATACTTATAAGAATACTCGTAGAAGCTATTACCAATAACAGCTTTCCAAAATTACAATAGAGATATTATACACAGTTAATTAAATGACAGATATGTAAATCCCAAATTAATTAATTGTCTAATATTCTAGTACTAGATTATATTCAATATAGTTCTTTTCTTCGTAAGGGTAAAGTAAGGGTCTTTTAATACGAACCCTCGGAACTTGTTAGGTTATAGCGGTTATGTTGTTAAAGCACCATCTGTCAAATTATTGCGAATTGTTCAGTAGTGTATGAAAAATCACCGCGGAAGGTTACAGCGTTCAGTAAAGTGTTCAAATCATCAAATTTTATTTTGAGAATCAGCACATCGTTCCAGAAAGGTTCCGCGCACTATATGATTTTTATCCTCGCCACAACGTTCCGGCCAGTTAACTATTCGACGTTTGGTGGTCAATTTCGAGTCAACTGGTTTTATAAAGAATCAGACAACAGTCGTACGTTACCGAAACGCAAGTTCTGCTGAAAACATCACGAGAATGTACGGGAAAACCCGAGGTAGTCTATTTCTTGTAGTTCACAAGAACTTTACGTTTCTGAGACTGCAGATTGGCGAGTTCTGCATCGAATCTTGGGTCTTCACCCTTACAATGTTCAACTGACATAGGTTAAGGTAAACGATCATAGATAACACCGTGTGTTGGCTGATTGGGCTCTGGGGCAGCTGGACGTTGATCCAAATTTCGCCAAAAAAATCATCTTTAGCGACGAACCTATTTTTGGATGAATTAATGTATGAACAATTAAAATGGTCAAACTTGGGACAACACCAATCCACACGAGATAGATCAGCACCAAGTGCATCCCGAGAAAGTCATTATTTGGTGCGAATTTTGGTCTGGCTGCATCATTGTTTCGTACTTCTTCCGAAACGAAACTGGCATTGCCATATCCATCATCGGGGAGTACTACAGATCGATGATAAGCAACTGTTTGTGATCTAAACTGGATGATATGAATACCAACGATATATAGTTTCAACAGGACGGAGCTACGTCCCACGATGGACATTATCCACGAAGGATTTGAGTTCATGGTTATCTCGCGCAGCGGGGACGTGAACTCGCCACTGAGATCATGCAATTTAACGCCTTTAAACTTCTTCCTTTGGGGGGTTTTTAAATCGCAGGTCAATGGAAATAAATCGCAAACAATTGATGCCTTCAAAGTCAACATAACGAACGATATCCAGCCAGCAAATTCAACCAGATTTATGTGACAAAGTCTTCGAAAATTGAACTTCTCGAATACGTCCCACCAAGCACGCGACGGATATTTACACGACATTATATTCCATACTTAATTCCATAAAATATTCTAGCAAATAAAAAAAATGAACCACCATTCTTCAGTAATACTTTTCTTTAAAACCTCGATGTTATCAAGTTGCGTAACGTATACCTTATATATTAAGTAACCCCATAAAAATAAATCTAAGGGCGTTATATCTGGAAGTTTGCGAGCTTCAGCCAGGATCATCTTCTACCAGCTGATGAATCACTTGTAATCTCTAATGGTGAACTTTTTGCTTGTTTAAAACACTTTTCACTTTTGCAGATACTCCACAAAGGTCTAGAGATTGAGGTATAGATTGTGAGGTATTCAGGACTATCTCAGCGACACTATTTATTTGTTGGTTTTTTGCAATGTCTGAGAGTTCAGTTTTTTTTATCCTGAATTCTACCTGTTGTCTGAAACTTCTGCAGTATCTGTCGTAAGTAAGACTTATGCCCTAGAGTCAAGGCTATCGGAATATATCTCATTGAAAATAAGTTCAGCAGCATGTACATTACTTTTCAGGCTTCAGTTTTTGAATAGATATTTAAAGCAGCCTCACAATGATGTTGTTCGTATACTATTGATATTTAGAAATCCTTTTTAAAATGGCACACAATTTCATCTGTGAAACATATAATTATTTACTAACTGAACGATTATATTTATATTTTAATGTATGTATGCCAAATTTCTTTCTCTTAGGTCTGCAAGTCCTAAAGTTAGAGAGGGAGGAAGTGTATTTAGGTACACACTATATATATATTTTCATAGTTGTATCTAAGACACAACAACAACAGTTGTATCAAAGTGTTTGTATCTAAACAAACATTATTAAACAAATGCAGACAAGCAGATTCATTAGGTACATTTTTCAGTTAACAATTCGCTACTTTTATCAAAATACATCGTCCTTCAAAAGTATATTTGTAAGTTCGTAAATATCCCGTAATTATAACAACGTCATATCAAGTTCTATAATTAAAACAACTTTTCCGCGGAGGTCAGACCATGACTTTTATCTATATACTTTTATTGCTTTAGTTTGATTGTACTCATTTCTAAGAATAACTATAAATACGTTAAAAAGAAATATAATAACATACCTCTTTTAACAAATTTTAGGTGAATAATTTAAATTGCATGTAGAGACCATTCCGTGTAATTAGCGTTAATGTCCCCTTGCCACGGATACTATCATATTTATAGACATTTCATTTATTTTTTTATTGCTATGTATATAAATATAAACCATCGCTACCTACATAAATATAGCACTTCAATAAATTTCTATAGCTACAGGATAAAATGTATATATGTACGGAGCAGAACAGATGACAAAACAAGTCCCGAACAAAATAAATCTCCATATGCATTAGATTCTCACTATGTAGACCCTCACTTCTGATATTTTAATTCAGAATATTGCATTTCTAGCATTTTAATATGGTGAACAGAACGTATTGTATGACCCGCTCCTTCGCCATTTATGTAAATACTTTCAAACAATTTTCAAAATCGATTGTTTTCGTTCATTAATCAAATGATATAGCTTGTATTAGATAGTTATATCTATTGCCTTATATAGTATTTTATAAAAAAAAATAGCGGTCTTTTCGATATACAGGGCAACGTTAAAGGGAAATATGTGTACACTTTTGAAATGCATCCCGAGAAAGTCATTGTTTGGTACGAATGTTGATCTGGCGGAATCATTGTTCCGTACTTCTTCGAAAACGGAACTGGCATTGCCATAACCATCAACGGGGAGTGCTACAGATCGATGATAAGCAACTTGTTGTGGCGTAAACTGGATGATATGGATACCGACGATATGTAGTTCCAACAGGATGACGCTGCGTGCCACACAGCGCATGCCACGATGTACATTATGGACCCTCAATTCTGATATTTTAATTCAGAATATTGCATTTATAGCATTTTAAGAGAATGTATTCTACGACTGGCTCCTTCGCCATTTACTCAAATACTTTCAAACACTTCAAAATCGATTGTTTTGGTTCATTAATCAAATGATATAGATTGTATTTAGTATAGATAATTTAGTCTATTTCCTTTTATATAGTATTTTGCAAAAAATAGCGGTCTTTTCGACATACAGGGCGACGTTGAAGGGAAATATGTGTACACTTTTTTAGGCCGAAAAGCGAAAAATAAACCCTAGAAAAAAATTATTTTTACACGATTGCATTACCTTTCCGCGTATAGTGGAGTGCGGAAAAGTAAAAATAGCGGTATTATCTCACAATAAACGTTACACAGGGCGATATTTCTCCAGGGAAATACAGTTTTGAAATAGGAGCATTCCGTAAAAGAGTTTATTATTCTGAGTAATATAAAATAAAATATGCATGTATGAACAAGGACGGATGGCAAAAGAAGGCGCATCTAAAATAAATCCCAAATACTATAAATCCCAAATAACAGAAGCGTTAGATTCACAGTGTGTAGCTTGTCTCTTCTCTGACGCATTAATTCCAATGTTTCGCTTTGTTGCGTTTTAATTGGCGATAGGACGTATTACATGACCGGCTCCTTCACCGTTTATTCAACTTTCAAAGCATGCATTCTTTGAATTTAATGCTCATGAACAATTTTTATTTTAGTTGAGTCTTCTTTTATCATTCGCCTTCATACGTGCATAACTTATTTTGTATTACTAAGAATACTACATCCTTTTACGCAACTGTCCTGTTTTAAAACAGAATTTTTCTCGAAAAACACCGGCCTGTGTAACATTTATTACGAGAAAATTCCCGTCATTTTTTTCGCAAAATATAATATAATATGATGGATCACGGCACGACAAACTCTTTCATCTGATTAAGAAATTAAAATAGTTACGTTTTCATTTAGCTTTTTAAATTACTACCACTTGCACTTCTTAGTCAAATGAGGTACTTTGTCTTGCCGTTATTCGTTACCTTAAATTATATTTATATTAAAAATAGTTTTCATTTCTTATAACAGATTTTATAATAGACTTTAAGATAAATGAAAAAAAAATCCACTTCATATTTTCTGTACAAATTTCATGCTCGCATGGATATTTTCAACTGCAGTCTTGCTTCCATAAAATCGTGTGTTTAGTAATTATTTTTAATTCTCTTATAATTTTGTATAAATATATACATATAATTTGTATTTATAATAAATATGTATATATTTTTTTTCAGGTTCTCTTTACTAATGGTATGTATTTGTACTTGTATTTATTTTGTTTCCTATTTTACAGTATTATACATATCCTATACATTAATATATACATTATCCTATACACTATTTTACAATATTACAAGAAAATATATAACTTACCATATTAGCTAATCATATTTTCTTCCTAACGTAGGGATAGTATGTATGTGACTTACCTGGAAATAACAAAGAAAGGATGAGTATATGTTAGACAACTTTCAGTGTATATATCATAACCTTTATCAACATTTACATATACTATTAATAAACTAATTTGTCTAAGTTGTCTTAGGAGTACACGAAAATTTGGTACTAACAATACATATTCAATAAACGATGTACAATAAAAAGAAAAGATTCAAATTTATATATTTGAACACCAACATAGTTATAGTTATTTCAATAAATATTAAAAAATAAGCAAAGTCTATACTGTTATATGAATTCAATCAAAGTACACCAATAAATTTTACCTATGTATATGTACATGATATATGTAACTTATAATTCTTTCATAATGAATAGATTTGACGGAGGGGTGTTATTAAATGGCAGCTAGATAATGAAACATTATGCAGTTAGATTTTTTCGGTAACGTTATCTCAATAATAGAGAATATGTAACAAAGCTAGATACTATCGACAATGAAAGAATACTCACAGAGAAAAGGAATATTTCACCCCAAATTTTAGAAAGAGTTAATCTAACAAATAAATGGAGGATATTTTGAATATATATTTTTAATATATACATTTAAATAAATAATACCGTTCATATAATGTCTTGCAACAAATTTATGCTTGTAATTAACTAATCGTTTAGTTAGATCACAAGTGTTATAGGTCGTTGGAATCAGATTTGTCGAGAATTGAATATTGTTGTATATGCATTACATCATATGAAGGTCAAACTAAATGTATGCGTATTGAATTAATATTACAACTTAACATATTATATAAATGTTCAAATTAATTAATAACGCAAATATAAATTTTTCGCAAACAGACAACCTTATACAGGGTCCGTCAGGGAGGGATAGTGTTTTTAAGACGACTTTTATGCGCAGCTATGTGGAGAAAATGTTTTCAGGACGGTTGATATCTACTTGTGGGATGCCATTCCGTATCCGTGGTCTTTGGCACATCGTGTATTTATTTACAGCACTTTCATTGAAACTGGTCGTTCTGTGGTGCTCTCAGGAACGTTTCCCTGAGCGCTTCATTTCGTTGCATGGGGATGTGGAATGGCCTCCTCGGTCAGAAGATCTGCCACCTTGTGACTACTTTTATGGGGCTGCTTAAAATATAAAGTTTACATAGATAAACCGCGAAATCTTGAAGCTGTTTCCGAAACCCTAACGCGCAAAATTGAAAGGATTCCTCGTGACATACTCGAAAGGAGTATGGAGCTGACTTATGTTATGTGTCCTTCAATGGTAATACACGACTAATGCATAAAAATTCGTCCTAAAGTGAGCTTGTGTCATTCTCTTCAAAAACATCATACCTCCCTAACGGACCCTGTAGAATCTTATCTTAAAACGCCAAAAAACGTTATTAAAGGAGAAATCTGTTTTACATAAAATTGATAAATTCAAGTTTCTGTATTAAAAAATAAAACCAAACAAAATCTGTAGCCTAATAAATCTAATCCATTACAAACAAAATATGTATATAATATTTTTTGCTATTTTCTATTCAACTTTATTACTTATCATGATGTACAAACCATTTGGCAAGAGTTTGTAATAGTAATTAATACAGAGAAGCGAGGAAATGAAGAAAAATCAAAACAAATTATAACGCAAATTTCGTTACAGAAAATATATTTTTATATGCACTTGTATAATGATGCTATATATATTTTTATAAATATTGAAAAATGAAACAATATTCTAGTAAGAGAATAGAGGGGAGTTGTAATTCATTAGTCATTAAAAATAAATGACAAAATTAGTTTTTGATAACCGATAAAAAAGTTTAATAACAGTTTAAAATGTCTAATGATTGAACCATCAGATTAGGATACAAAATCCTTAAAGGTCATATCATTTTTTTTATTTTTCTTAGATGGATTTCATTATCCAGTAGAGATCTAAGGAATATATGCACTCAGGAATATGTATTTCGGTGTGAACAATATATGGTACATAGACGACATTTAACTGTTTAGTGGATGGTTTCGTTAATAATTTCTATTGCTTTAAAATATAATTCTTCTAACTACAGAAATAAGGAGTTTATACTATTTTAGAACAATCACTGTATTTTTAGTGCTAACTCTATTAGACAAAAATACGACAAATTTTGTCATGTAATTCAGTGCTCTACAGTTGGCATATAGCCAGGAGAATAGCTGTTTTGACCTAATTTGTTGAGTCCTTATCATATAAGGCATTTGCAAATGGGTTGGAGTATAAACTCCTTACTTCTGTAGTTTGAATGTTACCCTCTGATAGTAAAACTTTGCATTATATTGATATAATTCTTCATTTAAAGGACATTCTAAACCATGCATGTCACTGTGTAATATTACAGGAATGTTTTGAGGTAGACATGTTTTTGTATTATTTGAAAAGAATAGATAATCATGGATTAAATAAAGACACTCAGCTGCCTTTTATGTACCGTGTTTGTGGTTAATATTTTGTATATCACGTTCGTTATTTTATGTTATGATAAAGAGGTGATATTTACAATGGCTGCTTTATTATATATTTTATTTTTGAAGTGAATACTTCTTTGGCGGCATTCTGATATTTGACGAGAATGGAGAGTGAATTGGAAAAAATGTAACGTTTCGAGATTTCGTTACACGAGAGAGAAAAAAGATATAACGTAGAGAGAAGGAGAAAGAGAGCTATACATTATATATATATATATATATATATATATATATATATATATATATATATATATATATATATATCAGTTTAGGCTATCCGCGTCTCCCTTTTGTGCAGTCCTTCGTCTTTAACGCCCACTCATATGCTAAGTCCAAGGTCTAAGTTGCTTGAAGGGGGAATAGTTTAGGAAGCATCGTACGAGCAAGAGAGAGAGAGAGCCACGTATTCATTGAATACTAGGCAATAGAAGAAAATATAGTATAACGCGCATGCGCACGAGTATGCACAAGTCTGACGCCACACGGGAGTGGAGCAAGAGAGAGTGATATAAACTCAGTACGAGACGATAGAATAGGATAGATAGATTGTCGCACATGCGCGCGTTATAGATGTATGCGTCCAGACGATATATATTTATTAACAGCTGAATCAGCACGCGTATGTACCGAATATTTATCACTGTGTTTTGTAATTATTTACGTTATTTATATCTGTGTTCTGTGATTATTTGATAATATCCTTGAACCGTTTAACTTGTTAAAATCTAGAAGATATAATATATTTCATTCACCGCTCCCTACTAGTTTACAGCCACACAGGTGCAAATGCACTTGGAAGAGGCGAAGACAAAATCCCTTTGATTCTCGGGGGAGATTTCAATGTAAATTTCGGATCCAATGATTCTTTGACGTTGATTAACTTTCTTCGAGAAACATTTGGTCTGCTTATAAATAACAATCCCGAAGAATCAACAACAAAATCCGGAACAACAATAGATACAATTTTTACACGTTATCTAGAAAATATCGAATCACGAACATATATTTCATATTTTAGTTATCACAAACTAATCATATCAGTATTACCAATTGGACCACCAGCCGATGATAGTGTAGATAATGAATAAACCGAATATTTTTTACACAAATTTTATATTGTTATATTTCTTTTGAAATTATCCCTCTCCTTTTCTCTCTCTCTCTTTCTCTCCTTTTCAATATCTCACTCTTAATCTCTCTCATTCTCTATTCTAAAGAAGTATTCACTTCTATCACGTGTGCTGTGTTGCACATATTTTTTATACTAAATCTACAAAACAATTTTTTAAACACTTATGCATTTCAGACTTGAAAATATTTCGAACAGAAACAAGTATCTACTATAAATGAAAACCACATCAACTAAAGAAATTATTACTAACTTGAGTTCGAACTACAACAAGACGAATTTGACACGCCCCCTAAGCATGGCTGTGTTTGTCTTCATATCTATGCGTAACCTTCCTCTCTCTAACTTTACGCTTTAGACGAAGGAAGCTCTATTAATTTCTAAATAAAACTAGACTGTGTATTATTTTTTTGATAAAACCTTTTAGATCTAAATATTTACCAGTACTACTGACTTCAGTGCAACAAGTTTTTAGTATTAAATTCATCCATTTTACGCTAAATGAATCTGCATTGACATAAATTGTATCAATGCTCAAAATTCATGAATAATATCAACCTTTTATCAGTACTACAATGCCTATCTGTTTTGTAAATCAGAATTTATTTAATGTGCCAATAACATAATAGCAAAACCGTCACTAAAATAGCAAATATCGACATATTTCTTTTCGTTTTAATAGATCGGAAAATATATTTAAAAAAGTCCCACAGTCATGTATATAACCTATCATATCGTTCAATGTGAATATAATTCCGCATTTCATTTCGTCCTGAGATCCTTATCATTTTATTACTTCCCATTTGGTGCGGTTATGAGGGGTGATTTTATTTGAAATTTATTTTTATTGCATATAGAAACGCCTACCATTATAATGCTATTTGCGGGACATGATCAAACGATTTGATTCAATATGTCCATGGAAGTTTATTATATGGTAACGAAACTGTATATACCTAAATATTTATTTGTACAAAGTGTATTACATTTGCTAAGTAAAATTAATTTTATTGGGGGGCATTTTTTTCTCTTTTATTATTAGGCCCATAAAAATTTACAGAAAAAGTTAACTACCAACGCCTTCAATTTCATCGATATGGTAAATCGATGATGTTATCGAATTTATTTTATTAAGATCTCGAATTATTTTTTTGTAAAAACGATATCTAGGTACAGTTCATCAACAATAGAAAAAAGTGTGAGATTATCTATGTACGCGTAGAAGAAAGAATGAGGCAACATTCGGAGTGAAGAGGACGCACTTTACGCGGGGCTAGATCGAACTCTGTGTACATTGATATTGCATATATAAGGTGTTTCAAAAAGGACGCTTGATTTTTAAACATAAATAAAATAAAAAATGTTGTGTGTGACATACAGACTCAATTGTTTTTATTTGAAATTATATTTTATGGCATTAGCTATAGAATATAGTGTCGCTGAAATGCCCGAAGCGGCATTGCTTGGTGGTACGTATACGGGAGATCCAATTTTCGATGACTTTGTCGCATAAATCTGAATTTATGGATGAATTTCCTGGATGGAATTCGTTATGTTGACTTCTAGGGTATCAGTTGTATGCGGTTTATTCGTACAGACCTGCGCTTTAAGATAATCCCATAAGAAAGAATTCTAAAGGCGTTAAATCGCATAATCGCGGTGACAGGTCAGACCATGTCCCGAAACCGCTCGTGCAGAATGTCCATCGTGGCATACGCTGTGTGGCATGTAGCACCCTCCTGTTGGAACCACATATTGTTACTATCCATATCATTCAATTTAGGCTACAATAGGTTGCTTATCATCAATCTGTAGTGCTCGCGTTGACGATGGCAATCTCGTGTGGATTAGCATCGTCCCAAATCCGATAATTTTGCTTGCTATCATCTAGTATAGAACACAGGAAGTGGTTTATCATCGATAATTAGCGCTCGCCGTTGACGATTAGACCAGTCAGACCAACATTTGCACCAAACAGTGACTTTCCCGGAATTAATTTTGTGCTGGAGTATCTCGTGTGGATTGTTATCATCTCAAATCTGGCAATTTTGCTTGTTCACATATTAATTCATATAAAAATGGGTCTCGTCGCTAAATATGACTTTTTGGCGAAATTTGAGTCAATTGCTCAAGAGCCCAATCAGCTAACACACGCCGTTGTCTACAGTCGTTTACCTTAAGTTCCTGGGTTAGTTCAATTTTATACGGGTACAGACCCAATACGGATCCCGATGAAAAATTCGCTACGTTCATGTCGCAGAAATGCCAAGTTCTTGTGAACGACGAGAATTTGACTGCCTCGGGTTTCCTCGTACACTCTCACGCACAGCAACGATGCTGTGTTTTCAATAAACCTTGCGTTTCGGTAACGTACGAGTGTTGGTTGATTATTTATCAAACCGGTTGACTCACATTTGGCCACCAAACATCGAATAGTCGATTCGGTGGGACGGTTGAGGCGAGGATAAAAATCACGTAATGCGCGGAACGTTCCTCGAACGGAGCACTGATATTGAAAATAAAATTTGATGATTTACCTTCACTATTGAACATCATAACCTTCCACGGTAATTTGCCATACACTAGTGAATAATTGTCAGTAAGTTTGATAGCTCTTGTTTCAACAACATGGCCGCTATAATCTAGCAAATTTGTAGCGTCCCTATTGAAAGATCCTATATTTCCTCGCTAACGCTTTTTAAATAAATGGCGGAGTCGCCAATGTTATTTTAATGTGTGGACTTTTAAGTACTTTTTACTGCCCTCGATCTTGATTCCTAACCTCTAATCATTGCATCCATGTACAATTACGATATGTGCTGGTCATAGGTTAGAGGAAAAGGAGGAAATTAAAAAAACAAATAAACTGGAGTAAGACAAAATATGCATAAACACTAAATAGACAGAAATACTTGAAAAAATTATTTTAAATTTTTTATCGGGGTAGTATCTCCTAGTACACATTCACACTCATCATGAATTTATAATTAATTAATTTATACTAGTTTAGAAATATTACCATATTCCCAATATTAAATGTAAAAGAGTGAACTATTCTCTAAAAAAAAAAAATACAAGTAAGTTATACACGGTTCAAATTAAATCAAAAGTAGTTTTTAACCCTCCGTCGGGCGCAAACGACCTGCGAGATCCGGCAGTCACTTTTTTCCTTGCCCTTTCGTGTATATTACGAATATTAACTCGAACTTCCTCATAGATTCCTAGCTCCAAATCACTCTTCGCAATATAGTGTAAATTTTTTTCTTAGTTCATTTCCTGGCCTTATATGGGCCGCCTGGATGTGTCAGATGCATTGCACCTGATTATGTCAGTATTTTCACTTTTATATTTTGTTATATTTCTTTTATTTTATTTAAATTAATAGTATATTTTGGGATCTCTACACTTACTTAATCTGGCTTTTTATGGTGTTATTATTCAACATTAACACATTTGGGTGTTAAATTATTGGTTTATACTAAATATCGTTACCAACAATATGACGTTTATTTTTGCTTGGAACATGCTAAAATGATGAAGAGGATTTATAATTCTCTACATACACTTAAAATAGTCAGTTACTTATAATTTTTCTTTGTAATTCACGTCCAATATTCCTTTATATATAACATTATAATTTTCACATGAAATAATAGGTGGTTTGTTTTCTGTATTCAAAATACTGTTTAATACTAATTTATGTTTGTGTTTTGTCCTTAGAACAGAAATTCTGGTTCTCCTATAAGAATCTTCCAAATTTATTGTTTTACATAATTAAATGAGTTCCCTTATGTAAATTTAATTATTTTGATTAGAAACTAGTGTGAAATATTTATTATTGTATTATATTAATTAAAATAAACGTTTGATTAAGTCTCCACTTCATTAAAATGTAAATTGTGTAAGATTTGATTATGGGATCTCTCACATTTATTGCGCCCGAATGCGTTTGGATTCATACTGTGCCCTACGAAAGGTTAATGTTTTATTTTCATTTAATGTCAGTTCATTTTTGGGGGTATATTTCACTGATATAGAAACATAAACATTGTATGTGGAATACATATTTTATATTAAAATATTGTAGTAATTTAAATATTATTTCTGTATTATATAAGTTATTAGCTGTTGAGTTGTTGGAAGAGGGAGATAACTGTAAATATTTACATCATACCAGATACAATATTGAAAGATACAGACTCAATTAGATGATTTATATTAAATAATGGTTGTACCCTAAGTTCCCGCCGTTTTTTTATATTTAAGATTGCGCGTTGAAAATGAAATATTTTGGCATACTGTTTTATATTATTCAAAAGAGGATGTTTTGTTATGCTAGAATCTGTGTTTAGTTTTTTTTCTCGGATTAATTTTTGTTAATTTTCAGATCATTAAAATGGAATGTCAAGTCGACAAAATGAGCATTTTCGACACCTCCTTCTTTATTCCTTCAATCTTCAATCAAGGTGCTAAGGCCGCAAAAGCTGCTCGCGACATTTGTGCCGTGTACAGAGAGGGTGCCATAGCTGAAAGGACCGTTCGTGATTGGTATGCCAAATTCAAAACTGGCAATTTCAACCTCAAAGACGCACCTCGTTCCGGGCGGCCAGTTGAGTTCGAAAAAGAGCGATTAAACAATCTTTTGCATGAAGATCCACGTCAAACAACTAGAGAATTGGCAGGAATGCTCGCACACCGCTATAGCGAAGCATCTCCATTCGATGGAAAAGGTTCAGAAATTGGGAGCATGGGTTCCACATGCTTTAAATGACAACAATAAAAATCAAAGATCGACAATTTCTGCTGGTTTGCTTGCTCGTCACCGATCAACTCATGGGCACAAGGTTACACACGCTTTTTTTTGCCTTTTTTTCACTAATAATGTTTTTTCAGCAAAGATTCATGTATCGCATCGTCACTGGTGAAGAAAAATGGTGCCTCTACGTCAACATGAAGCAGCGCAAAGAATAGCGTAGCCGAGAAGAACAAGCCACACAGCGAGCAAAACAAGATCTTCATCCACGAAAGACGATGTTTTGCGTTTGGTGGGACTGGGAAGGCATTCTTCATTACGAAATGCTTGAACGAAACCAAACAGTGAATGCGGATCTTTACGTTCAACAAATGCAACGCCTCAACACGGCTATTCAAGAGAAAAAACCTAATCGGCAGCATGGCATTATTCTGCAACATGACAATGCCCGCCCGCATATCGCCAACATGACCAAGGAAGCCATTCAAACACTTGGCTGGGAAGTGCTGCCACACCCTCCGTATTCTCCCGATTTGGCGCCATCTGATTTCCATCTCTTTCGATCGCTTTCGAACGCTATGCATGGAGTTTCGTTCAAGAATGATGTCTAATTAAGGGCTTGGTTCGACGAATATTTCGACACGAGACCGGGCGATTTCTACCGCCGAGGCATTGAAAAGCTGGTTGAACGTTGGGAAGAAGTCGTAAACAACAACGGAGAATATATTATTGGTTAATAGTTGTTATATTTCATTGAAAAATAAAGTTTTAAAAAATTAAAAAAAAACGGCGGGAACTTAGTTTACAACCAATATATGCATTTTACTGTTATCATTTAAAAATGTTTTTGTTTACTTTAAAGAAGTGATTACTCCTGCGAATTTTAAAAATGATTTTACAATTATTTTATCATCGGAAATGAGATAAAAGATGTATGCATTATCAATAGGGTCTATTCGAAGTTAAAAATAAAGCTTTCAATTCAGTTTATCTTTTCCGTATTGTTTATACACCTACATATTATATAAATAGAGTGTTTTCGTAAAGTAATGAATACATTCGTTAAAAATTCAAGGAATAACTTTTGGGGAAAACTTTCGGACCTGTCAAATTTTATTTCCAGTTGCGCATTTCTTAAAATATAATCAATACATACAGGATACTGTAGGAGATATGACGTCTTTGATATTTTTTAATAACTTTTTTACTAGGTAATATGAAAAATCACATTATTTACGTGCATTATGGTAATAATTATATTAGAACAACTATAAGTTAAATAAAAAAAATGGTGAAATGCAATTGTGCAATTTTAAAATACCAAATTTAATGGTTATTCAAAAACTCGTCTAACAAATGGTTAAATTATACACCGTTGGCTGCATGACAGTAACCTTAGCGACAGATGATGCTTTCCATTGTTGTCAGACAAAAACTTGAAATCGTACTTCGTTAAAAAAAATTCTTTGGTTTTTGGAGTTATATCTTTAAATATTATATTTCTTATATTATGTTTGGCAAAATCCGTGTATTAGAAGTATCTATTGAGTTCACCATCGTTAAATTAACTGGTGCACGATATTTTTTATTCGAGACGACCTTGTTCCCGCGTTAATAAATTTATATCCAGATGTAGGGGAACCTGATCTTCCCAGAAATGACGTTTTCTTTCAACAAGATGGTGCACCTGCCCATTATGTAGCACCTGTCTGACCTTATTTAGATGAGATGTTCCCAATTCGTTGGATAAAGGGATATGGATCGATTTAGAGGCCAACCAGATCACCAGATTTGACACCGCTAAATTAATTTTGTGGCAGTATTTTAGAATCAAAGTATTTTTCCTCACTTTTTTATATCTAATCTATACTCACACTAATATTGCTATTGTCGTGGTATATGTAAAAAATGAGCTCTTTACATTCCATAATAAAAAAAATGTTTGGGGTTGTCATTAAAACAAATATCTATGACGTCATACCTCTTATGTGTTAATTATATTTAAAAAAATCGTAACTACAATTAAAATCTTGGGTCCGAGAGTTATTCCTCGAATTTTTAACGAATTTATTCATTACTTTACTAAAGCACTATATAATAATACATATAAGAATCCTACCATATTTATTATTGTCTTTTTAATCTTCTTAGACTTAATTAGAATAAAACTTAAAATAATTTCACGTTGTATAAATTATAATCAGGTCATTCCCATGTAAAATAATATGTCAGTGAAAGAGTTTATTATATCTAAGCAATTAAATCCTTTTGTGTCTTATCTCAAATTGTAACTGAATTATCACATTATCACATTCACGATACATTTCAAAGACTTAAAAAAAAATAAAATACTTAGACGCCATTTTGCTATTTCTACATGAACAAAGTTATAAATACGAAACACACATATCGAATGTTAATAATATTCCCAAGTTCATAGATGTTACTCACTTTTCTACCAAATTAAGTAAAATGTTGTCAGTTCAATAAAAATGTGTTTTTAAAAAGTTTATTAATAATAAATTGATATAAAGGATGATATATTGTAAAATTACACAGGCCAACAAACATTTTTTGATGGGACATTTTTGACTTTTTGGTTTAGTTACATACCATGAACTACAGAAACACTGTATCTTTGTTTCCATCACGCACCAGTATTTATAAATGTACATTGTACAATAATTTGTAGCTTCTAAAATCGAGGCTCTATAAAATTAAATTTTCCTTCAATCTTTGCGGCGCTCCCGTGTTTAATCGGTTTTCTCATCTGGACTACATTCCAGAAAATGTTGGTGCTGTTAGTGAGGAGCAATATGAGTCTCCAAGATATAAAAGAGATATAAAAGAGGTACCAGGGTCAATGGGATGTGGTTATGATGGCAGATTACTGCTGGATGCTGAAAAGGGAACATCCAATGAATTATTACGCAAGAAAAACTATAAAACGAAGATTTTTGTTAAAGAGGGAGAGATTTTCAAAAAAAAAATAGAATATAGAGGCTCAAAACTATTTTGTCTTATTACTTCTTACTATATTTTTTTACTGTTTATTAAATATAATGTTTATTAAAATGTAATTTTTATTATAGTTTTTAATTTATTCTGATTATTCAGTTGATCAAAACCTTACGTGAGGGGCAAAAACGGAAGGTAGATATGAAGTCAGCATAAATGACTCACTTATAATTACTTTTTAAACCCAAATCAACTTTCGAAATGTCAAAATTTGTAGGCCTGTGTCATTATTATAACTTATATCTTGTTCTTTACAGTCCCCTTCTGATTCGTACCGTGTTCCTCGATACGCATATCCTGTCAAAAGTGGGATTTGTACAGGCACCATAATCGTTTTTAATTATACACAGGCAACTATATAACCCAGAATTCTAAATTCTGAGAACACTAAAGTCTATGCAAGAAATTGTAATCCACTGAAATGCCTAGATATTCATATTGTATCATATGCAATATATGTAATAACATCTAAGTTAACTCTTAATTTTTATAAGCTCCAGTTATATCTAATTGGAACACTACCTTTAGAAAGCCCTTCAAAAAATAGTGGCACAGTTATCGAAGTTACGTGGTCTATATTCTCAACTATACTTTCATTAAAAGCAGTTTTATTTTCATTAAGTTTTAAGCTCGCGGTTTACATCCGTCGTAGTTTAATTAGACGAATTGCCTCAATAATCCGGGCACAATAAGAGATAAACTCAAAGTACTTGAAAATGCACACCACGATCCACGATGAATCACTTTATGATACGATTATTAAATCTGACATGCAAGAACGGATGTATTTTGCATATTTGAGAGCTTCTGTATTGTTTTTATTACCGCTTTATATTCAATATGCATAATTTTATTAGTTAAGGGTGGATCTGAGGGCTACTTAAAATTCTAACCGCATAGAACCATCATCATACACACTAAGCCATTCTCGAGCCATTTTCAGTAAGGAAATCAGCTTCTTTTCGCATTTAATTACGCCGACTTTATGTTTGTCCTTGCACAGGATAAATTCCTGAATCGTACAAGGTTTCGTACAACAATTTTATCAAGCAGGGCAGTTCGTGATCAAACATTTTTATGAGACTTATTGTAAAGGGGTTTTACTGACTCAACTGAGCGTTAATTTTGATTGGTGATTTTACAACTTCATTCCAGAAGATATGCAAAATGTTGTTTTACCGCCACGGTAGCCAAGTAGGCTAGAATGCGTTTTGTGACAAATGCAACTAGCTACTAACTGTCGCAATCTTGGTTTATCCCAAGCGCCAGCACTGATAATGTCAATATTAATAGGTGTTATCCGTGTTTTTTCAATTGTTTAATTTACGTGATGAAAAGGGTATTACAATAAGGGCGCAAGATTTTAATTGCGCGCTATTTTGGCTGTCATGATAGGTCGATAGGTCAATAGTTGTGACAGGTCGATAGTTATTCGAGCTGGTTGAGCACTATAAGATATAATAACTCGTCCTTATTTCTAGACATTACTGCCAAGGTGGTGAAAGTTTGGTTGCTAAAAATTCGTAAAGTTCTTCCAAATTTCGGTACAAATGATGTTCCAAATTGATCAAATGTGAAACGAATAATCGAAAAATTCGAAAGTCCTGGTTCATCTATTGATGTGATACACATGACATGAACTCGTAGTGGTCGCTCAGAACAAGACATCATGGAAGTTTGCGAGAGTGTGGCTGAAACTCCAGGGACCTCGATTCATCATCGTGCACAAGAATTGGACATTTCAACAGCCACTTTTCACCGCATTCTCACTAAGGATTTGTATCTATGATTTTATCTAAGGATGCAAATCCATCCATCTATGATTTTTATGATTGAAGAGCGTAATTAAATAATTTTCTTAAGTGCCAAAACCACCAAACCGAGAAAGTGCACAGTATTGTTCCATTAACTTTTTCTTTGCATAAATAAAACAAAATTTAATTGATTCAGGTCTTTTTGGTTTTTACAAAAAAACGAGACTTTATGTCAATACAATAAAGGTAACATCTTTGGAACATTTTATGTCAGCAAGTAGTAACACAAATGTCTAAGTGCATTAATAAGTTCTTAAAAAAAACCGCTTATGGTCAGGACTAGGTAAGTAGTCAATCATCACAAAATAATCAAATTGGGGTTGAGGTATTCCTTTGAACTACGGTTCTATGTGTAATGGCTTATTTCACGTGGAACATGATCAACAACCTTCTCTTCATCTTCTTCTGTATATTTTCTGTGCTTCTATTTAGTCCCTCTATTATCTTCATACATTAGGACACCACAATTTTTCTTCTCTGTTAGTGTTTGAACTTTTCTATGGGTTAAGGCAAAAATTTTTTGAAAGGATTTTCGACCCCATCTCCTTTTGGTTCAGTATAATAAACCGTATTTGTTCTCCTACTGTTCGCAAGATCTTCATATATTCCGTGCCTTCTTTTGATTTTGCCAATATGCATTCATTTCATTAAGTACATAGACTCCTTTTCATTGTCCCCCATTTCGTAGAATGGGTGGAACAACTTATATTTCTGCTCAAACGAAAGCGCTTTGCAGTCCAATTGGTATTTTCAGAACAGCTGCAATAAGAAAACACAATAATGCATGATGTGGCCAAAGCCCAAATTACCTGTTCATACCACTTCTTTTGGAGGATTCTTCTTTTAAAATGCCTCTTTGAGTCACGTATGATTTACCACTGTTTCTCTTTTGCCTCCTTTCTTGAATTTCACTGCCTTCTCTTCATTTTGGTATATAATCCAGAAAAACTCGTTCAGCACATTTGTAAACAAAGGCCGCAGTAAGAATATAAGCACAGAGAAGGTTAGGCCATTATTAACAGAAAGCGGTGTTTGACTTACAATTTCTGCCATTTAGCGGAGAACAGGTGAAGCTTAAATAAAGCTTTATGGACACAGACCGGTATTTATCTTATTGGAAAAGCCACATAGACAACATTGTAATAATAAAATGGAATTCATAAATTTTGGTACTTAAACCGTAATTTAAATACACTCTTCAATTGTTAGAGTACTTATTTTTAACTTATGTGACTATTTCTATATATTTAGTTATATATTCCAACGACTAAAAATATTATTATTACTATTCGTACTTACATTTGGGTGAGTACAATTTCAAAAATTGAATGGTGAATGAAAATACTTCAAAAACTAGTAATGTTGGGTACAGAGAAGTTAAAAAAAATAACAGCATAGAAAATATAAAAGTATTAATATGCAATACTAACCTTAGACTTTGACAATTGTATTCAAAATCATAAATATATATTTTTGCTACACACTAGCCTTTATTTACTATCACACAAGATATGTCCTAGACTGTTGCACAATCCTTTGATAAATATCTATATTTTTAGTGCGTTTGTTATATTTTTGTTTACCATTAATTAATTCCAGTTGAAAAGCAAAGATCCTTCCAGACTGTTCGCGCTTTAATGAAATCGACGGTAGCGTATAATTTTAATAGGCCATAAAAGGATTTCAGCTTCTCTAAAAATCATTAAAACAGGCTGTCTAAGTAAGCTGTTCGAGCCACGGATATTAAACTACTTTACCGGCTCAGGCAAAGCATTCCGTAGGTACTTAACCGAATTGGGAAGTTTAAGGGCCTAGATTAATATAGAGAAATAAAGGATTGCCGCGGTTCTCTAGAGACTTTCTGTATTCACGTTTATGGGATTCCAAGTTCAATAGCGTTCGCATTAAACGTTTTAAATTTTTTTACAGTAGTATTACTAATATTAATTCCTCTGAAAAACGGCTATAATTAATTAAATGAAAATATACACATGTCTTTAATTTACATCCTGCTGAGTATATTTTAAATTGTACATTGTTAAAAATCTTTCAGGATATAACTTTACCACTTCTAATGATAAAATTTTCAGTATTTCTGGTAAAAACCTTGACAGATATCACTTTTACTAGTTTAATTGATAATATATCATTATATTTGATAATGTATTTTGGATACAAAACTAATATAAAATCACCACAATGTAGCACAATTTTTCTACTACATTAGGTACATTGCAATTATTTTAACAGCCACCAAAGCAAACCAAAAATATGTGTACATATTCGTGTACTGGAAACATTCCTCTTAAAGTCTCGCTCTATTTTCTCCCTTTTCTTGCTTTCCTATATTACCTATGATCTGAACATTCTTCATAACGTAATCTGAACCTTTAGAGAGCTACCCACTGTCCATTTCTCACTTTCCATGGCATTGATTCTGTATTTATCTAGGTCAAACTACATCTTGATGTTCTCGAAGAATTTATTAACTATGTTTATTGACTTGTCAAGCTCTTTGCGGTTTGCTGCATAGAGCTTTAAAGCATCCATGTAGAAGAGGTGATCTACGGACTTCCATGGTGTTATAGGGAGGGTATCACTATGATTTTCAGATCAGCATTTCAGAGAGGGGGTGAAGAGCAAGGCAAAACCATAGAGCACTTAGGGTATCCCCTTGAAACGTACCTGATTTGATTTTCACCTTTTCGACGTCTGTTGTTCCGTTTG
The DNA here is from genome assembly GCA_037954035.1 of Rosalia funebris. Classification (NCBI taxonomy): domain Eukaryota; kingdom Metazoa; phylum Arthropoda; class Insecta; order Coleoptera; family Cerambycidae; genus Rosalia; species Rosalia funebris. The sequence continues at coordinate 8,975,105 of JAZFAV010000006.1, read as the reverse complement.
GTAAGGTAGGTTTAATATCTTTGTTCCAAGTGGATCACTTCAAGGTACTCTGTTATAGTTCGATCTACTTTTTAAATGTGTAGGATCTTCAGTAGCTAAGAGTGTGGTACGCTGTCAAAAGCTTTCTTGTAATTTATGTGGCGCACATGAAGTGGATTCTTGTTCTTTTGTGCGTACCTGATGACTACTGTATCAATGATGATTTGCTCTTTGCATCCTCTGTTTTTTTCGGCATCCTTTCTGTTCCTCAGCTATAAGGTGATGTTTTTCCACGTGCTGGTATATTTTTTGGGGATAATTATTATTATTATTGTCTTTTAACTCCTACACGGAAAATAGGGCTTCGGTAAAAGCGCGACATGTGGTTCTGTTTTGCGCCATGACTTTGCCCTCATTCCATGTCTTTTCTACCCTTTTTAACTCGTCCATCACTGTTCTTCTCCATGCTTGTACCGGTTTTCCTACTTTTCTAGATCCCTCTGGATTCCATTCTAGAGCCTGTTTCGCAACACTATTGTTGGGTCTGCGGAGTGTGTGCCCCACCCAACCCCATTTTCTGCTTTTAATTTCAGATGCAATTTCCTTCTGCCCTGTTTGATGCAGATGGTCGTCATTTGCTATGCGGTCTGGCCAGAATATACGAAGTATTTTTCGTAAGCACTTGTTGACAAAGACTTGCAGTTTATGTGGTAGTACCTTTGTGACTTTCCAGGTTTCACAACCATATAATAGAACCGACTTGACGTTTGATTGAAAAATTCGTAAGTTTGTTTGTGTGGAGTATTGTCTGGAATTGCACACTGGGCCGAGTGAACTGAAGGCTTGCCGTGCTTTTCGTATTCTACTAGGAATGTCCCCACTTTTTGTAGTGGTACTTCCCAGGTAGGTGAATTCCTCAACATCCTCTATTTCTATGTAATTTATATGAAGTGGGGCATTGTATCTGGTGTTAATTCTCATACATTTTGTTTTATTAATGTTGATTTTTAGGCCGATTTTGCTGGCTTCTATTGAAAGTAACTGCAACCGAGTTGCTGTTTCTTGAAAAATTTGGCCCATAAGGCACACATCATCTGCATATTCCAGATCGCCCAGACTGGAGGTTAAGGTCCAGCGGATACCTTGTACATTGCTATTGACTCTAGATCGAATGTGATCTAGCACAATATTAAATAGGAAGGGGGAGAGCATGGATCCTTGTCTGACCCCAGAGAGTATTTCAAATCCTTCACTATTGGTTCCACCATGCGCTACCCTGCAGTTAGCTTCTACGTACAGCACTTTTATGAGGGATATCACTTTTTCAGGAACCCCTCTTAGCTTTAATATTCTCCAAATGGCACCATGTGAAAGGCTATCAAAAGCACGTTCAAGATCGACAAATATTAAGTATAGTGACGTCCGCCACTCTACGGATTGCTCTACTATCATTATAATCGTATTTATGTGGTCTATGCAGGAGCAATTTGATCGAAAGCCTGCTTGATTAGGTCGGAGCTCTGGTTCGATCACATTTGTGAGTCTCCAAAATACCATTGTGGCTAAAATTTTATTTATTGTATTGAGCAGGGTTATACCTCTCCAGTTCTGGAATTGAGTGAGATTTTTTTGGGTAGTTTTATTATTATTTATTCTTCCCAGACAGCTGGAATGGTGTTTGTTTCCCACGCTTGCCTGATTATGATCATCTAGTAACGTTGCGCTTAACTGGAGATCTGACTTCAAAAGTTCTGCCGGTATATTGTCCGCCCCTGGGGATTTGTTATCTTTTAGTGTCTTTCTGGTACGCTGTATCTTTACCGTAGTAGGCGGTTCAAAATTGATTGGCAATTCCTCTGCATTTTCTTATGGTGATAATAGATGTAAGTAATTTATAGATGGATAAGCAGGTTATTGGTCGGTATTTACTGGGGAGGGGTTGAGGTGGCTCTACTTTTGGTAGTAGGTAAGTAATCCCTGTCGTGAAGAATGCAGTGTATCTTGTGGGGAGAGGAGGAGCTGCGAAAATAGATCAACGAGTTTTTGGTGGACGGATTTGGATGATCTATACCAGAAATTACAGATTCCGTCACAACGTTTTGATTTCCAGTTGGGTATCTTTTTGACCGCCTGCGCCTGTTAGATATCTATTAGCATGACCTGGTATTGAGTCGTTACTGGCATCTTTTATGTTTTCCTCTTTCTCCTTCTATCCATGTGTCCAATTGTGGTGTTGTAGATCTAGATTCTTTCCAATATTCGTTGCCAGAAGGTCACTACTTGATCTGCAACAACCTACGCATCAGGCGTAGGTTGTTGGTTTTTACCATTGGTTTGGCGTCTCTCCTGTATCTGTCTGTAAAATATTTTTTCGTTTTGCTTGAACAGTCTGTTGTCCTGTTTCCTTTTATAGCTTTCTCTGTACCTACGTAATTACTGAGTAGTGACTTTCGCAGCATCTGTGAGTTTGCTCCTAAACTTGAGTTGGTGTATGTATTGTAATATTTTTTCCAGTTCTTGTTCAAACGATCTACCTTTTTTGAGACACGGACCTCCCATGCTGGTTGTTTCCCTCTAGGTGGCTTAATATGCAGTTTATGTGTAGTATTTAAAGCTTTCTGATTGTGCAGGTGGAGAATAGTTATGGCAGCTGAGTAGATTAACTTATTTTCCGTTAACAATGCGGAGAAAGTGTTTGGTGTTCTTATTTTGTTATAATTTGGGTAAAAGAGGTTTTTTGGTGGGATCTAACCCATCATATAACGTATGGTGACCATGAGGACAGTCGTGAATATCTTGTTGTTCTTGATCTCCCGGAGGTGGGTCCAGTGGTTTGTTCTCAGATGGGTGGTTTACAGGAATCAGGCCCAGTTCACATCTAAATTCTTCCCGGATGTTATCAGTTCGCGTATTCAGTTCAATATTAAGAGAATGCCTATGGATGTGATAACCGGAAAATTGATTATCATATATTTTATTATTGCTATTATCATTATTATACTTACGTTATAATTAAGTTGATATATAGGACACGCACACTTCGGGGTTTATTTGAAACTCTGGTAATAACATAAAATGGATAACATTTTGGATATCTCCTTTGAGCTATTTACATAAAAGTCAACGTCGTAAAAGGGATTGTAAATCGTAATTTACTATCGTACTGTATGCGCAGCACTGGATTAATTTGTTACGCCGTTATGCGGGTTGTAAACGAATTTAATTATATTCCCCGCAAAACCAAGCCGTAATTAGAATAAAATGTTTCATCCATAACAAATATATTTTAAGGATCCCTTTTGCCGGAATAAAATTTCAAGTTTTATAATTTGAAATTAGAGCCGGGGCTTAATTAAATCAGAATAAAAATGCTAAAATGCGCGATTCCTCTTGTAAAAATGTAAAAATATTCACGTTGTTTTCGTTATTTTTACAAGATATCCGCTTAATTAATTACGGGGCTTAATTAATCAAACTGCTGATGGCGTTGGATGTAAATGTGATTATTAATAAATTCCGTATTAGCTCTTAATTAATTCCGATATGTACCTGCTGTTTAGACTAAATATAGCAGGTGACTTCTGAAATAAATAAAAATTGAGGCGTTTAAGTGATCTCAAGAATGTCGTCAGGGAATTACGCCAACAAATTATTAAATATTTGAAGTGAACAAAGGTCTTCACGGGGGCGTCTGGGTTAAAATACCTTAGTGAATTCCCATTCGTGGAGTAAACATTTTTGGTTACGTTGATTATATTTGGCTAGCACTAATAATACATGAACTTTCTGTCTTTCGTTAATATATTAACTTATAAAAACTGAAAAATTATAATTCTTAAACACCGGATTTGACTGCGGACATTATAGATTCGGACTTGTACGTGTTTTTAAATATCTACGAGTATTATAAATACATACACCGTAAAGAAATATCACAATCTAGTAATAAATTATACAATAAAACATTTCATTGCAGTAGCTTGTCCTTTACGAAGATCTAATTAAAGCAAGACAAATGGAAAAAGGGAGATTTGTAAGAGTCACTGGAGACTTTAATGCGAAAGTGGGAAATAGAGAAGATTTAGAAACGGAATATATCGGTAAATTTGGACTAGGTGAACGAAATGGCAGAGGAGAAATGTTAGTAAACTATGTAAACAATGAAAGCCTATACTGTCTCAATACATTCTACGATAAGCCTGATCAACGAAAATGGACATGAAGAAATCCAAGCCACGCTGTGAAAAACGAAATAGATTATATCTTTTTCAAAAATAAAAGAATATGCACAGATGTAACCGTTCTAAATAAATTTTATACGGGAAGCGACCACAGACTGGTCCGGGCAAAAATAAAAACCAATGTAAGAGCGAGAGAAGGAATCTCTTTAAGAATCATCATTATCCTACATCTGAGGACTTAAGGTCGAATCAAGTTGAGTATGAAAAGATCCTCCGACAAGAATTGACTCCTGCAGTAGCACTAACATAATTAAATATCGATCAGCTGACTGATAAACTCACGAGTAGTGTAAGAACATCAGTGGAGAAAATATGCTACAGGATGAAAAAGAAGTCAGTGACCAAATTAAGTGACCACACTTTGAAGTTAATAGAAGAAAGGCAACGAAGAACTGACAGAATGTCCGAGAGTTTAAAAATCTTAATAAAAAGGTGAAAAAAGAAATCCGGAAGGACAAAAGGCAATTTACCACCAAGACCATAGAAGAGGCGATCAGTAACAATTGCTGAATGAAAGTGCTGCGCTCAAGACTTTGCACGGGGAAAACTGCTATGTCAAAAATCAAAAATAAACAGGGTATTTTGGACCACGATAAAAAATATATTATCAAATGTATCGAAGAGTTCTACACGACACTCTATGCATCCGCTATAGGACGTCAAGTACACAGTAGAAAAACTATTAAGAATGCCGGTTCTGAAGAACTGCTTGAAATCACAGGAAGTGAAATAAGAACAACACTACTTCAGATGAAAAACAGCAAGAGTCAGGGAGAAGATAAAATCACGGCAGAAGTGCTAAAATTAGGCGGAAAACCAATAGAGGAAGCAATAAAAATCTTGCTGTACAAATGCCTTCAAGAAGGCCAAATCCCAAAAAACTGGTGTAACGCTGAAATTATATTAATCTTCAAAAAAGGTGACAATACAAACATCGAAAATTATCGACCAATATTGCTGCTATCACACCTCTATAAGTTGTTCTTCAAAATACTGACAAACCGGCTGACTGCAAAATTTGACTTATACCAGCCCAACAAACAGGCCGGATTTAGAAAAGGATATAGGACAACCGATAATATCCACACCATACGTATCCTGATAGAAAAAGGTACGGAGTACAACGTTCCCCCACATCTAGCATTTATCGACTTCCATAAGGCATTCTATTCCATCGAAATAGGGCCTCTTCTTAACTCCCTCGATAACGCAAGAATTGATTCTCGCTATACAAAATTAATCAACATTTATAACTATGCAACTATGCATATTAAAATCAAGTTGGACAGGGGTGTCAGATAGGGTGACAATATTTCTCTGAAATCATTTTACGTTAACACCGGAAAACGTCTTCAAGAACCTAAAATGGGAAAATCGAGGCATAAACATTGACGGATCGCGCCTGAATCATTTAAGGTATGCTGATGACATGATTCTAATAGCCAGAAATATCCAGGAGCTTGAGGAAATGCTTAAACAACTAAACTACGAGTCCAACAAAATTGGATTAAAAATCAATCAGTCCAAGACAAAGATAATGTCCAACGTTGATACAAATATAACGCTGGAAGGAGAACCTATTGAAAAGACGAATGAGTATATATACTTAGGACACTCCATTAAACTAGGAAGAGAATATCAACATACTGAAATCAGCAGAAGAATTAGACTGTCCTGAGCAGCCTTTGGAGAGCTACAATATATACTCAAAAACCACGAGGTTCCAGTCAACCTTAAGAAAAAATTATACAACACATATATACTTCCAGTCGCCTCTTATGGATTGGAAACAATATCTATGACAAGAGTCTACGCTAACAAACTAAGAACATCACAGAGAGCAATGGAAAGAGCCATGATCGGAATTTCCTTACGAGACAAAATTAGAAATACGGAAATCAGGAAACGGATCCAAATAAAATACATCATAGAAGAAATAGTAATATTGTAATAGCGATGGGCAGAATATACAGCTAGACAAGACGACACCAGATCGTCACGCAATGTCATAGAATGGCGCCCAAGAGAAACGAGTAGGAGTATAGGGCGACCCCAGAGACGATGGGTGGATGATATAAGGGTGATAGCAGGAATGAAATGAATTCAACGTGCACAAAGCAGGAAGGAATGGAGAGAATTGGGAGATACCTTCGTCCAGGAGTGGATGGATATGGGTTGAGGAAGAAGAAGAAGAAGAAGAAGAAGAAGCTTGTCCATACTCTGGTTCATTTTATTGTAATGTAAATCAACAGCTTGTATAAATTAGTAGCACATCAGCCAACAAGTTTATATTAAATACAATTTATTTATTGACCGCCTGCTACATGGTACTCTATTTGTGTCACTAGAAAAATTGAGAGTACTGTCGGAGGTGCACTGCACTGTGTGCTCATAGTGCATATGGTAAGCGAGGGCGGGGCAAAACAAATATCTGCGGGGATGATGGATGATGCGATGCCGTCTGATCAGTTACTGTGATATTTGAGAGTGGTATGTTCTTGTACACAACTCAGGACTGTCGTGGTATTTTGATTTGCGTACGGTATTACATAGAAATAGTTACACTGAATGACAATTTAATAAAAAGTATTTTAAAACGTCTCCACCAAAACCATCCCTTGCTACAATACAGTGTTGGATAAAGGGATTTCCAGGGTTGGTGTTAAATGACGGTAGTAAATTATAGCGTATACCCGCAAATCAGATGTTGTTAAACCTTGGTATTCTAAAAATGATAAAACCGCCGTTATTGGAAAGAGTAGTGCTTGTAAAAGAAGTAGTCCACTCTGTTTAAGAAAGTCTAGTGATTTCCTTATAGATATTGTGTTGTTTGTTAAAATTGTATTTAGGCCTTGTTCCAGTTTGGTAGATTGACGGCATTGGTCACACATGGGACAGGTTACAAGTAGATGTTCATTTATCATTCTAACATTGCAGTGAGGACACCTGGGAGGTTTAGCTCCTCTTAACAACTGTAGAGATGTAAGGTGAGCGTGTGACATTTTTATTCTGGTAAATATTGTTTCTAGTAAGTTCCAGAGGGTTTTTTCATTGACATTTGGGTGTATTATTTTGTGTGCCGTATCAATGGCATCCGATCTGGTTTGTCATTTGTTTTAGAATACTCTATTGGCTTCTACCATCATGTCTTCATCTCTTACTGGAATTACCATACAAATGTTTTCATTATCTGCGGATTGACGTGTAGCTATGTTCGTTCGTTACCGGGGATTTCCATATGATTTGGTGTAAAGATGAATATTATTTGTTTGTTCATGCATTATAACCACTGGAGGAGGGTAAGTATGATTTGTGTCACAGGTTCAGTGCTAAATTTATTTTTTATGGATTGAAGGGAGGTCAGGGAGTCTGTACAAATTATAAACCTGTGTTTTACTGAATATTCACAATAACGAAGGGCCTGCGAGACTACGTACATTTCAGCTATAAATATACTTTATTCTATGTAATTATTGTTATGTAATAACACAATAATACCAAAACAAGTTGAAGTAACACGGGCGCATCCGCCATATCATTAAGAATAATTTATAATTTAAAATATCTTGTCCTGGATATACATTTTAAATAAGTTATCAGATTTCTCCGATAAAAACCTCAAATCAACGAAATATTGAAAAGTTTGGACGTTATATACAAAAGGACGGTTACAAGTAGATGTTCATTTATCATTCTAACATTACAGTGAGGACACCTGGGAGGTTTAGCTCCTCTTAACAACTGTAGAGATGTAAGGTGAGCGTGTGACATTCTTATTCTGGTAAATATTGTTTCTAGTAAGTTCCAGAGGGTTTTTCCATTGATATTTGGGTGTATTATTTTGTGTGCCATATCAATGGCATCCGATCTGGTTTGTCATTTGTTTTAGAATACTCTATTGGCTTCTACCATCATGTCTTCATCTCTTACTGGAATTACCATACAAATGTTTTCATTATCTGCGGATTGACGTGTTGCTATGTCTGTTCGTTCGTTACCGGGGATTCCCATATGATTTGGTGTAAAGATGAATATTATTTGTTTGTTCATGCATTATAACCACTGGAGGAGGGTAAGTGTGATTTGTGTCACAGGTTCAGTGTTAAATTTATTTTTTATAGATTGAAAGGAGCTCAGGGAGTCTGTACAAATTAGAAACCAGTGTTTTACTGAATATTCACAATAGCGAAGGGTCTGCCAGACTACGTACATTTTAGCTATAAATATTCTTTATTCTATGTAATTATTATTATGTAATAACACAATAATACCAAAACAAGTTGAAGTAACACGGGCGCATCCGCCATATCTTTAAGAATAATTTATAATTTAAAATATCTTGTCCTGGATATACATTTTAAATAAGTTATCACATAATTTTTATATGGTCAAGATATAAACTTTAAGGTTTCTCCGATAAAAACCTCAAATCAACGAAATATTGAAAAGTTTGGACGTTATATACAAAAGGACGTATAATACAAAGGAAAAACTGATTTTCATTATATTTAAAAGCCATAAAGAAACGCTTAAAATATGACGCAGATCATTTCTAATTGTCTTTCCCATAATGTGTGTAGAAGAGGGCATTGATGATCTGTTTCCTCCGATTATAAAGTGGATCTACCAACCCACAACATTTGTTTGCATCGCATGCCCACTGTTGTATATTGTTCGTGGTTTCCCACGAATTGTCACCACCAATAATTAATATTCCTCGACTAAACAATTTTCAAAAATAGCGAAGGTGCTGGCGTAATATTAAAGTATTACATTACAATAGTAAAGTATTACTAAAGTAATTGTAAGGATATAGTGGCAATCTCTGGCCTACTCTGCCTCTAAAATGATGACGGTACTTTTGCCATTTATTTCAAATTAGTTCGCGGTTTGGGTAATAAGATATCTTGAACGTATTTTAACTGCCCCGAATATATGAAAGAGATGTCAGATGATTTTTTGTATAGTAAAGATAAACTTGTATAACTCACCGAGAACTTTAGGCATTTTCTCGAATATAAAAATATTCTATATGTTAGAAATTTATCAAATTAATCAAACATAGCAACCAAAACTATTTTGGGCCAAACTAATAGATTAACTTTAATTATATTTAAATAAAATATAGGCTTTCTTCGGATGTAAAAATCTACTAAGTGTTGGGATTTATGAAACAAAATCAAAAATGACAACTAATACTATTTTACACCAACTAAGGAATTTATTTTAATTATATTTAAGTGGCATGACTGGTATCAGTCTCTAGTCATTTCATGTAGTATTAACAATATCTAAATAATTTTAAAGTTATGATGACGCCTTCGCCATTTCCTTAAAATTGATTTCGGATTCGAATAATGAAATACTTTAATCATATCTTTACTGCCTCGAGGATACTAATTAGAGCAAATAATTTGTAAGGTGATTTGATCTGTAATAAAGAAAAACTTACATTACATACTGAAAGCTTTAGGTGTTTTCTCCGATGAAGAAATCTAATTGTTAGGTATTAATAAAATTATGTCGAATATAACATGTAAATCAATATTGGTTAGCTGAAGCATTAACTAAATCTAATTAACACAGGAGCTCACTTGAAATATGGAAGAAAACAAGACTCTTATATTCCTCGACCCGGTTAGAAATTTACAAAAATAAGAAAGGTGCTACTGTAATCTTAAACTATTTAGATATTTTATTTAAAATTAATTTAAGATTCGAATAGTAAACTACCTTAAACATACTTTTACTGCCGCAAGGATACAGGAGAGATGTCAGATGATTTGCTTCATACAAGACCAATTTCTAACTCCTTGACTGAGTTAGAAATTTACGAGAATAAGGAAGGTACTGTTAATATGGATATTGTTGATAGCAAGTGAAATAGACCAGAGGAGACTGCTACTACAGCTTTGCAATAATTAACAATATATCTAAATAAAGTATTTAGATAGATTGTTAATTACTTTAAAGCTGTAGTAGCAGTTTCTGGTGTATTTCATTTACTATCCACAATATTCAAATAATGTAAGTTATTCCGGCTATTTATTTAACATTAATTGAAGATTCGGATAATAAAATTACTTATACGTATTTTTACTGTCCCCGTGATCTTAATTTATTAATAACATAAATTTGCTTAACTTACAGAAAGCTTTAGGCATTTTATCGGATATAGACATCTACTAAATGTTGGACATCTCTGAAATTTCCAACATTTAGTTAATAAATTTAGTAAATTTAAGGTTAGAATTAATTTTTATTATATTTAAGTGACACAGGAGTCCATTTAAAATATGCAAGGGTATAAGTCTTATATTCCTCGATCTGGTGAGCAATTTACGAATATGGGGAAGGAGCTATTGTAATATTAAAGTATTTAAATATATTGTTGATTGTTGTAAGAGTATAACAGCAGTCTCTTATCTATTTCATGTATTTATCAATAACATCTAAATACTTTAAAATGATGCCGGCACCTCCGCTATTTCTTTAAAATCAGTTCACAATACAAATTTGGGGATACCAACTTGGAGAAATAATTCGTAGATAGTTTAACGTACAATAAACACAAACTTGCATAACTCACTGAAAGCTTTAGGTGTTTGCTTGAATGTAAAAATCTACTAATTCTTGTCAACATCTGACGTTTCCAATGGAAAGTTTGACATTTGTAATCGTAAAATTCTTCAGAACATTTTATCATTTAAGCGCGATTTGTGTTCTTTACAGTGATTTGAAAATTGTAGCTCAGAGAAAAAATGAAATTTAACTCGTAAAAATTTTCGTGCGTTTATTTATGACGACTCTCGACGTGGAGACTCTCAAGACAAGAGTACATCGATGTTACTTCCACTTTTGCCGATAAAGCCGCATCCTTTCCCACTGTAAAACTCTGGTATAACGAGTTTAATCGTGGCCGCCATTCGATCACCGACGAAAGTCGTGAAGGTAGTCTGAAATCAGTTGTTGTGCCAGAAAACATTAATTCTGTGAAAAACTGATGATGTGAAATCGTCATGTGACATACTGTGGGATTAATGAAACCTCAGGAATTAGTTCGACTAGGACTATGTTGCCTTTCGTAAAACTTATGGAACACCTATAGTGGCGCCACTGTGTAAACTAACTTGATTCGAAGAATCCCCGATAAGAATATAATATGATTAATTTTTACATAATAAATTGCTCACTCTGCTTTTGATTTACAAATCATATTATATATCTATGATGTGCAACCTAATAGTATTTCCCACGTTTTACTAAGGTTAAAATACATATCGCCTTAGGAAAATCTTGTGCTCTAAGCCTTAATTGCAGTTCAGGTATATAAGATTCTAATTTCCTCTCACGATGCTCTTTAGTTATGCGAGTCTGGGCCCCTACAGGTTACGACGGAATTCCATGAATACTTAAAACTGGATTTCTATTAGAGGAAGTACCGAAACGAATTGATTTATTCAGGGTCTAACTTACGACAACACTTGAGCGCAACTACTTGAAATACCTTTTAACGACGACGTTTATCCGAAGACTCGTATATTTTCTTCCTGAAAACTTACTTAATTGTTATAGAGACAAATTCGTCGTATAGCAATCATAGTTATAATCAATGGATCACAGAAAATATAAAATCATAGAAATAGATAATTTTTTTCTTACTTAGTAATTTGAACTTGAAAATCTATTAATGTGGTTTTCAAGTAAGAAATCATTTATATACATCTAACAACAGAGAAAATCAATACCGTTAAAGCAACTACCTGCTAACTGCCTAATATCATTGCTATGGTTGTATGTCTTTAAGGTGTTAAGATATAGACCCAACAATATGAGTGTTTTCACTTAGATAGTGTAATTTTGTTGATTAACGTATCACCCAAACCAAAAGTAAACCGCATCGCTAAAGCATCTATTTTGGCCAGCTACAGAAGAGTCAAACTTAGGTTATTATTATTACATAGCGATAGTTTACAAAAAATACATAATACAATAATAAATATTAAGGAATACTCGAATAAAGAGAAAAATGGGGAAAGAAATATATAAATAAAAAAACTTATCAGCATAAGTCTCCCGTTCTTAAATTTACTGTTTATTTAACCAACGAAGCTTCTTCTCTTCGACATAGCGGCGTCGGGTAGAGGTTAATCATCTTATCAATCACAAAACAGTACAACCAGGTTTCTGATCATTAAATGAAGTAGTAACCTCAAAATTTGTGAGATATATTGAAATAAATAAAAAAGGTAAGAGAAAAAAAATTCGATGTTATTCTTTAAATAAATATAGCACGTTAGAAGAAAAATAAAGATGACGAAAGAAAATAAAGAAAAACAGAATGTTTTTTTTATTATCAGAACCGACTTTTTAGATTATAAAACATTTTTCTTTTATTAATTTTCACAACATACTCTGCAAATATCTCCTTGATGTTCTTCGCAAATCGGGTTATTGCAGTCCTAACAATATTTTTTGTCATATGCCTTTTTTTGCTTGGAAATTAGAAGCAAGTCTTCCTTTTCTTTTCATGGGGTGTGTTGAAAACGTCTTCATTTGATAAACCCAATATGTCAGCTATATCTTGACGGATATTTCTACGTATAGTTAGGCTGTTATATCTATGCAGCTTTTCTTTTGTCGTTGGGGAAACATTCTGGTTGCCGCTGTATTTTTGGGCCTATATGGCAATTTCTGCATTTGTATGTTGCAAAATAATATCAAATATATTGTGAGAAAACAAATTCAAAATATAATCATCCAGGATAGAACACATTCTATCACCTCTAGAACCCAATATAAAATGAATAATATTCCTAGCAGGTGTTCTTTTGGATTTTTTAGGCAACTCTGTTGACCATTTGTGACCATTCTTGCTCTTTAGGGTTTTTGTTTTGAAACTTATTACATACTTTGCATGTACGTACTTGTGATAAAGAAATATCATCTTCATCTGAACTAGGTTCTATATCTTCTTTAGATTGAACAGGGCTATATTCTTGTTAGATGAGAGGACCAGCCGAATTACTACCGATATCATTCTCACTATCAGACCCACATGATTGAGTTTATAAATTATTGTCCTCTTCCCAATTACTGACACGGCCTATAAATGGCTCTGGATCACTTCCATCTCCACGCATGATACGTGCCGCTTCCTCCTCGGGTCGTTGCTGTGTCAAAAATTTTTGATTTGACATCTTAAAAAATGTTACTATAAATATATATCTAAACAAAAAGAATATGAAATGATCTTACCTCAAATGTCTTTTACTAGACACTGAAAAACGATACAAAAATAAAAATTAGTGGAATTTAAGAAACTACCTACACACGGGACTTTCGTGAAATTTACAAATGTATCTCCAGAAAATCGCTTTTAAGTCGGAAATCAGAACGACCGCATAACACACTGTCTAGCTTAGTACTAGACTGGAAGGTACTCAGATGGGCGATTGGATAGAATAACGGAAAATGGAGGAAAACAAGAAGTTCTACGAGCGTTGTAAAATTTATGAATGACCCGTGTTCTAGGGTTAATAATATTACTAAAGTCATGCACTAAATACAATTATTTTTAAATAAATGGCGAAGGTGCTAATGGCATTTTAATTTACATATTAGTTATATTGTAATCGATTTCCTTTAAATAATAACAATTATATATTATATGTACAACAAAATATCCATATACATTGGACTGTAAAATTGGACAATAGCGCATCCGTTAATTCCTTAAGAGTTGTTTCCTGAAAAATATAATTTGTGTCGCTATCAGGTGACCAGTATTACAGGTGACCAGTACAGCTACAGCGATCGCGGTCATATATACTAACCATCCACAGCTCGGTAGCTCACTACTCACAGTTTAAATATAATGAAGAAATGTGATACACCTTTTTTTTGGCAACACTTTCTCTGTCGTTGTACGCAAGTATTTCGATATTTCTATACTCGCGATAGTAAACAAAAATATTCTTGATTCCATAAGTTTGTCTGGAGTATAAATAATTATAAGTATTTAGTACGGAGTATTAGGAAAGCAGGAGATCGAGTAGGCATTTTTCAAAATTATCAGGAGCTCATTCCGAAGACCTCTTCGGTATTTCTACAATCCTAGTGCTAAACAAAATTATTTTTTGATTCCGGAAATTTGTACAGAATGTTAGTAAAGCAGAAGAGCGAATAGGTATTTTTCAATATTATTAGGCGTTCATTTCGAAGAGCTTTTCGGTACTTCTACACTCCTGGTACTAAACAAAATTATATTTTGATTCCAAAAATTTATACGCAATATTAGGGAAGCAGGAGAGCGAGTATTTATAGGTATTTTTTTTTAATTATTGGTATCTTACAAATGGAGGCAGTGTTGACAGAGGAATACGGAATGAGGGTGAATAAAAACAAAATTAAAGTGTTAGTGTGTAGAGGGTGCGAGAGCAGAGCAAAAACGAAAGTACAAATTAATAATGAAAGATTGAAGGAAGTTAAAGACTTCACTTATTTAGGAAGCCAAATAAATTGGGATTGAAGAAGCGATAAAGATAAAAAACAAAGAATAGCGCAGAAATAGGAGTGAAGAAAGGCAGAGGTAGGCCTAGATTAGACTACTGCTCGCAAATAATAAGGGATGTATGTTGTAGCACAATTAGCGAAATGCGTAGGTTAGCACAAGATAGGAGAAGCTGGAGGTTAGCGTCCAACCAGTCTTAGGACTGATGACCTCATGATGATGGTATCTTACAATAAATTCTAACAGTTCCTATTTTTTAATTCATCTGTAACACCTCTAATGACGCATATATGCAAGACAAATCATAAAGCGAATTATTAAAGGCATTGAGGAAGCTTTAAATGGCCTTCCTCAAATATACTTCTAATGAAACCGGAAGCTCAAATTGAAGTGCCAAGTAATCCATTTGTTGTAAACAGATTTGGCTTTGTAAGGCGAACCAAACACCGAGTAGAAGCGCCTTAATCAATGGTTAAACGAATTTCAAGGTATTAAACACTTAACAACATAAATAAATTAATAAAGTAATAAGGAATTAAAAAAAAGTTCATTTGGTGCAAGCTTTTAGGCAGTCATATTATATCTGCTATAAAACGGATAATTTTATATTGCTTCCATCTCACTGTTACAAGTTGTGATATTTTGGAGCGAAATGCTGTTATAGAAATGGTCTTGTTTATATCATAAATAGAAGATCTGGAAATATTTACTAATTTTATGTAAAGAAATCGAAAGTAGTTAAAATATTTTGTCCGCATAATCTTTTCTACCAAAAACGATGTATTGCGACTTTGGAGCTTTGACAAAGTGATGTGACTCCATTGTTTGCTTGCTACCGTGGTTTCAAATAGATGATAGTGTACCCAGGACTCACTTCCAGTGAAAGTTTTTGCAAAGAAGTTCCTTCAGTCTATATCATCTTAATAGTTTTCCACATCACCTGTGGTTGTTTCAAATACCTTTGAAAATAGCATTCAATTTGCTAATACTTTATGGAACTACAATGAATCATGCCATAATACAAAATATAGAACAATGGCTTACAGTCAATACTTGAGGGATTTTATTAAGAATAGACTGATGATTTTCTTTCACCAAAGCCTCAGCTAGCGCTATCATTTTATATTTTGATCTTTATTTACCTTTGTATCTCTACAGCATCAACCTGTGTTTGATTCGATTCTGGTGTCTATTACCTTCTCATTCACTCGGTTAACACATTATGGAACTATATAAACCTTTTACTCAAGAATAACATGGCCATTTTCATTTACCAAATCTTTAATCTGCTCCAACCGATTCATGCGTCACAACACTATTTGTTTGAAAAATTTAGAGCGTGTCAATTATGTATGTAATATGTGTTTATATCAATTGTAGAATGAGGCTCCATTTTGTAGCTTCAGTCTACAATGTATTCAAATTATATCACTATGCAAGAGACAAATGAGAGACCATTATTCCATTCTAATACACTGCCTAGTGAAGTGTTGATTTTTTAACTATCGCTGTGCAAAAATATTACATCTTTACTATACTACGAGAAAGGAATCAAGGGTCGCTTTTAGGTATAATTCAATACCTGGCGGGGCTTTAGCCCGAGGGGTAGTTGTTTCCTATAGCGATTATGTAATAGCCTTGCTATTCGGAAACTTCTGCTTAACTACTGATAACCGTTTGGCGGTTTGGTAGTTTGTTTCTCGATTTCCGACTTACATGTTACTGATATTTACTATGATATGTCATTATTAAGGTCATTTATATATAAAATCATATTTTTGACAACCTATAGATTCGATCCCTTTCGAAGCACTTTTTAATCACTTTTTTATGCATATAATGATTAATCTTAATTACGTGAAGCTGCTTTCAATTATTGAAAACTAGTCCTAACTTAATCTTACTAATTATACTCATTATGGTCATAGTAAAGCAATGTAACATTTGCGATTTTGTTTACGAACTTTAGTAAATATTATATTACATGGACATTCATTACTAGGATTACATAAAACCGCTGAAATTAATGGGTTAGAAATTGCACTCACAACGATGCAAGTTAATTAAATTGTGTAATATAATGAGGGTACACGTACACACATTTACGTTAGGCAAAGTACGTGAATTATTGAAGCACAAATTATGTTGAGAAATATTAGTATACCAAGATGCTATTAATACCGGAACGTAAATAAAAGCGGAAACAAGAATAAAGTGTAATTATCCTGGATTTTGATACCAAAACATAACATTAATTATACAAATATAAATGCAAGTTCTCGAATAATAATGTGGGAAATTATCAACATTTTTTATGTTTTTATGATATTATATTTTCTAAGAGTTCTAGCTTATTATACACCGAAAATAAACAATTTTAAAACCTTAAAACGGACTTTTCCGCACATGGAACATCTCTATCTCGAAACTGAGTTGCCGAGAAAAAATAAACCAACACAACATTTTCTCAAATAGTCCACCATCGTGCTTTCTCATGACCCGTGAACAGAGTGGGGTGTATCCTATCCACCTCAAAATCAATAGATGTCGTCTGGTAGACGTCCCTAACCAGAATCAATCGAAACCCGATCGCTCCGACACGATTTAATTGAGTAATCGAGCTAACAAAAAAAAAATCTCTAATAGTCCACCATTGTGCTTTTTCATGACCCATGAACATGGTACAGTGTGTTTTATCCGCCTCAAAATCAATAGATTTCGTCAGAAACGTCCCCGATCAGAATCAGTCAAAACCCGATCAATCTGACACGATTTAGTTGAGTTATCGTGCTAACAAGAAAATTCATTAATGCCGACTACAATGACACACACGCACACAGAATAATTTAAAAACCATTTTATTTTGTTTCTAGGCCGAAAAACGAAAAATAAACTTTATAAAAAAAATTTATACGATTACATTACTTTTCCGCATATAGTTGGGTGCAAAAAAGTGAAATATTTATTTATTAATAACTAATTATTTCAAAACCGATAGGCACAAATGCATTCTATAAAATGCCATCTGTCATTTCAACGTTTTTGACCTTTCTTAATCCGAACTTACACTGGCCATTATTTTCGGCATGCATCTGCCACAATATACTGGCCAATCCTCGAGGAGATATTCTTAATCTACGGAACCATGGAAGCTGCAAAACGTCTGTGAGAGCCGAAAGTTACTTTGTAGAGTCTACAATGGGGCCTGAAATGATTTCCTCATTTCTTTATTGAATATCTCGGGATATGATAGTGGTAAATGTGCACGCACATATATCTTTTAAACACCACGCTTTTAAAATATCAGTGAGCAACGTGCCATGTGTGTTGGAAGTTTTACGAGAGCCATCGTTCTCTCATAAAAGTTCGTCGCCTATACCGAGCGTACTATCTCCTTTACGACATTAATTAAGCTCCTTAATCAAATCGTGAGTCGCTAAATTTGAAAGAGAAGGTATCAAAGTGCACAGAACAACAAGAAATGTCGCAAACGTCAAGCATATTCATGCAGTAGTGGCACGTACACCTCCCCGTTCAGTATGAAAACATGCAGCCGCCTTAAATCTTTTGAATTATATTGCCCACGACAGCCTGGTAAGGGATTTGAAGTTTCATCTTTACAAGAATTAACTGGTGCAAGCTTTAGAATATTATCCAATTCGATTCACATTTGGGCAAGAATTGTTCGAAAATTTTTACAAAATCCTTTTCATCGACGAGGCACATTTCTATTTACATGGATATGTAATAAACAAAATTGCCGTTACTGGTTTATATAAAACCCTTGAGAGATGCGCCAAAATCCCTTACATTCTCCCAAATTACCCGTATGGGTGACAATGAATGAATCTAGTATAATTGGTAGAGAATTTTTTGACACTACAACTTCAAAATTTGTCTGGATTTAATGCGGACACATCATTTCAGCTAGTCAGGACCATAGCACATACTGTAAATTTATCAATGGGAGCCGCTGGAGTGATTCTACTTAGAAAAGTGATCTCTAAGCGGGGGGGGGGGGGGGCATTAATTGGCCACCCAAAATAGATACACATTAAAAATAGTAAAAATTAGTGTCAAATACTAATACAAACTATGCATATATAAAGGAATAAAATTTTTACTTTGCAGAGGGTAATTTTCAAACTACTGAAATAAGGAGATTATAATCCACCCCATCTGCAAATATAATAAGGACTAAACAAATTAGGTCAATACAGCTATTCTCGTGGCTCTATGCCAAACGTCGAGCGCTGAATTAAATGACAAAATTTGAAGTATTTTGTCTAACAGAGTTAGCACTAAAATACAGTGATTCAGATTGTTCCAAAACCACGAGGAAGATCCAAAGTGTCCTCCGACTTAAATTGTTGTCGAAACTACCAAGAGATGGCGTTTGGTACGTTCTACTGCGGTGGAACGTAAGAACGTCTACTAGATGTGAGCCTCATTTGTCAAAGGTATACCCGCTTACACTGCACTGACGAGACCCAAGATAAGGTCGAAACCGGTCTGCAGTTAGCGATATCCTGAGGTAGGTGACACTTTGCATCTTCCTCGTTTTGTCTCCTTCCTTCTATTGTCTTTGAAAGTTAAGTGGTTTTATTGCTGTATTCTATTGCGTACTTAAAAGGCAGTTCACCTTCATACATACCCCAATGTGATGACACTGATGACGAATTGTTAGAAACCTCTTTGGCAACCCGTATAATAATGTACTGAACATCCTCGGTAAGTAATTTTGCTCACCATCTTTCACTATGCTCTAATGAATAATGTATATATTTCTCATTTACTATAAAAAATTACATATAGCTAACCCCGAAGTATTTTCCGTTGCGGGAAACCTGCAGAACTTTTCTAATTATAATATATTGATATTAATGTAGACAGTAAATAAAAGGCAATATATCCGCGTAGCTTGGTCTGTATTTTTAACTTTAAGTTAAAACACCCTCAAAGGAAAATAGCGAGTAGAGTTTAAAATGCGTTCTCCTCTGCTCATCCGCAATCCATCACGTGGACATTATCTCGCGAGAACGTAAGTTTTTCTCGGTTGCATTTTCTTTTGAAAAGTGATTTAGGATTGTGTTCGTGAAGGACCTCTCAGGGAGAATAACCTGGAAAGGCCGTACGAATTGCAAAATTATCATCCGGATTATGAAGATATGTTTAGGATACTGGAAGCTTTAGGAACATACTTATATCTCTTTCAAGGAGAAATACACAATCCGTTCGGGAGCTCTCTAGTCCTTTTCAGATTGCGGGAAATACCTAATAAAAAGGGATGAGTAATGATCTTCAGTGCAGCTTTCTGGAATTGAAAACGGGGCGTTGCATCAAAATTGACATCGTTATTTGTACAGCTTTTATATTTCTTGTAGAATCGTGATACGATAGAAATTGTGGAAACTGATTTGAAGTTTGGTATAGATCTACTTTGTACAATAATTATCAAACTGATTATGGTAATAAAAAGCACGAAGTGATCTGAGAGGCTCAATAATGTCGTGCTTTGAGGATACTGTGGGCATTAAGGTCAGTTTCTTGATACAAAACTAATAAAACTTCCAGGTTTTACTCCATATTTAGTGCATATATGACATGAAGGGGTTATCTATAGTATTTTCCTCTCTCACCTTAATAACTCACCCTGAACGTGGGTAGGTTTAACCTCCTCTATATGTGCAACTTTCCCTCCACAGCAAGGAAAGCTTTAAAGGAAGTAAATCAAATTTTGCGTCCAAATTTTAATAAATAAAGAACGTGAACGTTTTTTCGTTAACGTGGTGAAAATGGTATCAATTTTATAATATATCAATAATATCAATAACTATATAAAAAATAAGTTTCTGTTTAAAAAATAAAAGATATATTTTTGTACGCAACAAAATTATAATGATTATTATTGATATTGAAAATATTGAAAAAAATATAATATCAAAGAAATATCTAACATGTTATATATAATTCTAAAGTATATTTAAATGTTAATCAAATGAGGTAATACCATATGGAGTATCCATATATAAAAACCATAAACAAAATTAAATTGTAATATGTATATATAAAAAAATTGTTTAAGAAAATCAATTTCTTTTTAACATTGAAGTACATTAAAGACTTTTTTTCGATTTTTTTATCCAAAACTTATGTAGATGTTGTAATTTAGATGTTAGTTATAAGAACATACTTTGGGGGTACATTCTGTGGCTCTGAAACAGAAAGAGACAGAAGGCTGCAGCTTACGCCATTTCGCAAAATTAGGCACCATTGCATAAAGACTTAGATTCATTATTTTCAAATATATACAATACAAATAACTAACCACCACTAACCACACAACAGAATGCTGTAAATGTTCCTCTTGTAGTAAAAAAATTAATAAGCGAAAACAGAAAAGCAGGAAAGAATGGCACCACAGTCACACTCCAGCAGACAAGACCAAATACTATCAACTATCCAATAAGCTAAAATCTAAACTAAAAAAAAATGCAAAATTCATCATTCCAAGACTACGTTTCCAGCTTGAATAGATACGACAACTCTATTGGGTAGTCTATTAAATCATCTACAAAGCTACAACAAACGACCCCCCTATACGTCAAGATGATCCTACCCCAAGTCCCTGGGCTCGAAGTAAAAAGAAGAAAGCAGACCTTTTTGCTAAACACCTCTCAGATGTTTTCAATCCTAACAATGATAATCCATATCAAGAAGTTTTAAAGTTCCTAGTTAACAATACCAATCCTACAGAAAAAATTACCTCCAAAGAAATCAAGGAAGAAATTTCTCACCTCAAAACTTAAAAGTTACCTGGATTCGACCAAATAACTTCGAATATGCTCATAGAACTACCGAAAACAACTGTTACCATGTTAACCTACCTATTTAATGCTATTCTGAGGCTTAAGTTAAGGCCAAAACAATTTAAAACTTCAATAATAATCCTATTACCTAAGTCTGTATATATATCCTAACTATATACAGATATCCTAACTATATCTAAAATTTTAGAAAATTTAATACTTTGCCGAATCAAACCTCTACTTGATGGCAACTCTAATCATCAGTTTGGTCCTCGTCATTCACATTTAACCATCAAACAGTGTCACAGATTAGTTCATGAAATAATTACGTCTATAGAGAACAAACTCTACTGTCCATCAATATTCCTCAACGTAAATCAAGAGTGAGATAAGGTCTGGCACGAAGAACTGTTGTACAAAATTAAGTTCTCTCTGCCATGTTATTATGATCTATTGAAGCCATATCTAATAGCCCGCCAATTTTATAACTGGAATTAACGACGAAGTTTATAACGCGATCCCAATCAAATCTGGAGTTCCCCAGCGTAGTGTACTAGGACTAGTATTCTATTTATTATATACCTTAGATATACCAACGACAGATAGTACAATAATCAGAACATTCGCTAATGACACAGCAATACTTGCTCAACACAGTAATACTCTCATTGCATCCGAACATCTACAACAACACCTACATCAGGTAGAATATTGGACAAAAAAGTGGAAAATAAGAATAAACACTACAAAATCCAGACAAATTACCTCTACTCTAAGGAAAGAACAATGCCAGCCAGTTACTTTTAATGATAATATAATATCAGGCGCCTTATTTTTTAGATAGTTAGGAATGCACCTAGATAAAAAATTGAATTGGAGAGAGCATATAGCAAAAACAGAAAAGAAATTGAGTGGAAATTCAAAAACTTGTACTGGCTACTCGGTAGAAAATCGCATCTTTCTTTAGAAAGCAAAATTCTAGTATATAAGGTGGTATATAACCTATATGGACATATGGAGTAGAACTGGGGATATGACAGCAAGTCAAGTATTGACATCGTTCAGAGAGCCCAATCCAAAATGCTTCAAGCAATAACAGATGCACCGTGGTATGTATCAAACAATACAATACACAACGACCTCGGCATTTCATTTATCAGTGATATTATCCAGGACAGAAACAATAAACATCATAATACACTCGAAACACACCCCAATCCGCCCTTGCAACCACTCCTTCACCAACAATAGAGGACAATCTAAGACAATAGAGGATTAAAAATACGACTACCAATGGATATAAAATAAACTAAAATGCAAGGGGGTTCTTCGCTGAAAGTATCATCATCCCGTCAACTAAAGAACTTCTCTTCATCTGTCCTATGCTATCAAATTAGCCTATAGAAAGTATTGTATTTCTGATTGCTGATATATTAAATAAAAAAAATATTTTACAATAATATTCAATTAATAAATTTTTGAACATTTACTATGTCAATGTAATATTCCTAGGTTTACTGTACACCTAGTTTTATCGTCTATCTAGAGCTATGATAACACTCGTGGTCAATATCACCAGTGACATTGACTTATGGTATGATTTAGAATGTATCAATACCAAATTGAAAATTGGCAGAGCCAATCATTTCTGGTAATTTCAAAAGTAAACTGTTAAAATGATATCGAACTTGTTCCTTGTAAATTCACAGTATTTTCACATCCACTGTAAAAAGTTTTCATGACGCGTTCTCCCATAACCCAAATGAAGTTCTAGTTATATACACCGACCGACGACAGGATGATTTATCCGCGAAAAGGTGCCGTACCTCATTCGGCGCTCAGAAGTCATCTCGGAAAATTATTAACTCGCCTGCAATTTCCTCTTAAAAACTCCGCGCTATAAATAAAGTAAACTACCCATGAATCTCCATTTTTCACCTGTTACGGGGCCTGCTGCGTACATCCTCTGAAGAAATTTTGAAAAATTATCCCAGACTCCATTAGGCGTGATGAATGCGGGAGAGTGATTCAACGGCCACCCCGGGGTTTTTCTGTCGCGCGACTAGACAGCTTTTTCTCTTGCATTAACTAGCAGATAAATGACACGGCAGGTTTATTCCATACGGCAATTTACAACATTCATTTCGGTCATATACAAAGCAAGCCAGGCACTTAATGGAATGAAAAGACTGTATTAAGTACCTATCATACTAACTAGAGCAAATATATACACACCGTGGAAAGGAACATCTGAAATATCTCGCAAAATAATTTTTTATTGCAAAGAGGCTCGAAGGAGTCAAAAGGTATTTTAAATTCGCCGTATTTTTAAAAGTTTTGGTTCTATGTACAGTAACGTACGGTTGCCGGATCAAAGGGAGTGCACTTTTTTAAATGACAATTCCTATTTTTTGTTTGATATAGTAAAAGAGTACATTCTTCTCAGTATTGCTATAAACATTTTATTAAGTTGAATAAAATATATTTCGAGAATAATTCAAATAAAATGTTCATTATAAAAACTGATTGATTTATAAATCAATCAAAAAACAAATTAATTACATTAACTAATAACGTATTCAAACTGTTACCTATAAAATATTTGCCAGTAAAGTAAGTTTACTCAAAGTAAATCCATTCTACACTTTGTCCAATATATCTGGCCTAAATTGCATATTTTCTGTGGAATTCGTTGCTTTAAATTGTTTATGTATTTGGGCTTATTGAGTTTGATTTATAAATGACCCCTTGCGAAAAAATCAAGCGATGTAAGATCTGAGAAACGAGGTGGCCAATCTATAGCTGCAAGTCGTCCAATCCATTGTTGTGGAAATATGTTATCCAAGTGAAAACAGGAAGAGCGTAACGAGGAGGTTCATCGTCCTGTTGATACCAAAGTCTGTTATTAGGGATGTCTGGTTTATTTGTATTTGGATATAAAGCTGTCAGTGTTAGAATCAATTCTTGCTGTAAAAATTGCAAATACCTTATGCTAGTCAAGTTAAATAAGAAAAGGGGCCAAACTCAAGGACCAAATCTATTCACTACGGACGGTCGGACTATACCCCAATGTTCAATTTTCTTAGATATTGAGTATGGGACTCCAGCATCCATCGTGGATTTTGTCAGGCCCAATACCTATAGTTCTGTCTATTCACAGTTCCGTTAAGGAAAAATGTGGCTTTATCCGAAAACATAATATTTTTCACAAACATATTATCATTGGTACAACATAATTGCATTTCTTCGTAGAATTGCACTCGACGATCAAAATCATCTTTTGACCAATTTTGTGTCAATTTATTTTTGTAAAAATGAAATTTATATTTATGTAAATCATTAAGAGCTGTAGTATGCCTCAAATTCATATCCAAGCCAATATAACTGGAGCTGATATATAGATTTTTCACTGTTACTAAAATGTCAAGTTGTCTATCTGCAGTGATTGCTTGATGACTAGTTTTGGATAAATCGCATATATGTCCATAATCTCTGTATATATCTATAGAGATTAAGAGGGACGATATTGATGAGCATTAAAGAGAGCGCAGACCTCCACTGAAGTACTTCTCCTACCTCCATAACCATACATCATAATAATTTCAATGCGATCGTTTTCCAAAAGAGACATTGTTACCAAAATTTTTGATTTTAGATAAGAGAAAATTAAAAGCATCGGGTTTTGCCGAAACTAAACTTAACGTAACTAACATTAAATAAAAAATGTTGATGCTCATTGTTGCCCACTTAAACGATATAGCAATATATTTACTAAATGTATTTTTAGTTGAAATCAATGGATTTAGGTGAACGTTACCCTCAATAGATCTTTATACCATATATAAACATCAGGTGAGTAACTCTAATATCATTCTCGAGGTCAATATAGTAGCCTACTTGCATGTTTTTTAGAAGTGCTATCACGAGCTATAACGGTGTATGAAAATGTTGCTTGTTATTTTCATCTCACTAGTATTTGTCTTACTAACAAACAGCTATTTCTTCCATTGGGTGATCATCTGGATCAGTAATTTCTGTATTAATGGGTGGGTCTTGTAGCCAATATGGTCTATATTTAGGTTTTTGTTCTCAATTCGGGCCTGGTTCATTATTGCTTAGTCAATGATAAGCTGTATCTGACATCCTAGTAGCTTTTTCATGTAACCCTTCTGTTTTAATGCGATTATGTTATTCGTTTCATAATGTTGGTATATTTTTGCATGCAATATAGCAGTCAGCAGATTATAGACTACAAACAAGTTAGTTATAGCTTTGTAATTTTTTGGGTTTGTTTCTATCCCTTTTTTCTGCAATTGTGTCGTATTCTCACAAGTAAGACATGGTGATAGATTTTCTGGGTTTTTTATTACGTTGCTAAATGCCTTCACAATGCTTGTGGAACTAAGATATCATTTGAGGCAGCAGGGAAATTATTTCAGCCAGTAATTGTGGATTTTTCTTGGACTTGGTGACGTCGAATTTTGCTGGGTGATAACTGATTTTCTGATATTGTCTTCACGTTAATCTCACTTCGGGCATTTCTTGTAGCTCCGTTGTATCATTCACCAGTGTTCATAACCACAGCGCTCTTTGATTGTAGATGGTGCGTTCCGACAATATCTCCCGCCAATAATTGCTGAATATTTCTTCATTATTTCTCCAGTTGTCTGGAGTTCATTATTTTTTTTAACCTCTAATCCTTGGTAGAATCACTTCTAGTTGTTTGAATACTGCTTATTCCAGACTTTTCTATTCGTCGTATCATTGTACCTCCGCAGTCTAGCTCCCTTTGATTTAATTTTTTGTAGATTAAAGTACTTCTAAAGATCTGTTCTCCTTTATCACAGTTCTCATAACTGGTTTTAACTTTATTGCCACCTTTTAGCTTCTGTATCCTTTTAAGTATTCCCCAATGATGTTCACTTTTGATCTTGAGTGTCAATCTGTTTGATTAGCCAGATCTTTCAAGCTACTCTATTTTATTATTTTTCATCTAAGCTCGATTTACGTAGGACACTTTTCGAATAGGAATAATTCGATTTTTTCTCATTTTGTTTCTTATTTTAAAGCTTATCAGATTCCACATCGTTTGACATGGACTGTTTTCGATACTTCAATTTTATCCATTTTTTTGCGACGCCTGAAATTGAAACTTTTTGAAATAAAACGCTGTCAACTTTCAGAGCCATTTTATCACAAATTCGAAATTAATAAAATGCCCATTTTAAATGATGCGGACTACACTAAAGCCCCGCATCAATTTTTGCTTTCAGATGAACCGTACGTTGCCAATCCTGGGAGCTATGGGTATGGTCCGATCGGAAACGGCAGAATTTACGGAACTGAAGGGGGGTGGGAGAGGGGAATTCTAGCTACACAAAATATTTTCTTTAAAGACCAATATGTAGATTTTTATGCACAGTAAACTGTATGTTCCTATCTTTATCAGTTGCTGAGATAAAAATTCTTAAAGATCATTGAAAAAATCGCATTGAAAACTGACTTGTTCCCTTAATTTCACTACACCTGAAATGCTTTTCTTATTATAATTCTGCATGCAGTATTTTAATTCAAACTTTATTTTTTCAAAACATTATTGCTTATCTAATGAGTTGTTTGTTGGAACTACAAAACAAACAAACATCGACTTAGTTAAACCCTCGTTTATTTTTGACGTCCTCAGGCGGCGGCGAACACAGAAACACCCACAGAGGAATTAACTAAGGAATTATACTAATGGAAGAGGTCGTTCATCTAGAAATAACACAGGAGCGTAGTTATCAAAACTAAAGGCAAACGAGTTCGCGAGGCAAGTTAATATTCCAGAAACTTCGGAACAGCTCAAATAGTTTGTTTTAATAAAAACTAGGTAACGAGGTATTATGCATGGAGGAGACAAGAAACAAGTACATCATTAGGGCATCCTCCCCCGACCATCTGACTTGAACAATTAAACAACAGAATGTTGGATTGCTAACACGGTTAGCCGAGTTCATTACTACAGTAATTATGGTAGTAATTCTCGGTGAAGTTGTAATGAGCGCCGAACAAACAGAAAATAAGATATAAACAAATATTAACTGCTACAAACGGGGAATAATTAACGACAGATTAATAAAACAAACGTGAGTTAATTTACGTGAAATTTTATTGCGATGCTAAACAAAATGGAAATAAATAAAGTGGAGATGTATGAATTTATTTTCAACAGGCTTCCAGAAGCATTCTTAGTAGTGAGTAGATATGTCTATTTTCGTGGACTCATTTTCAATTAGCTTGAAGTTAATAATATAATAGATACATATATTATTGATATAAGTAGAGTTAGTGAAATTTGTAATTTTACCACCGAAGGGTGGTCAATTTATTCATAAACAGACCAAAGCATAAACAAGTTAGTAGCGAGGGAATTCTTTTACAATTTTTTTTAATATCATAGAATTGTATGTACCTATGCACATATACACTATTTTATTCTTCTTACTATTTTATTATATTGTAGGAAGGGCATTATTTATATTTTGAGCCTTGACAACGCTATGTTGTGTTCAATAGAAAGTTTGACATTTTTTACCATAACATTCTTCAGAACATTTTATCATTTAAGCGCAATTTGTGTTGTTTGATTTGAAAATCGTATCTCAGCGAAAAAATGGAATTAACTGGAATGGAAATTTCTCGAACGATGATTATTACGACTTTCGACGTGGATTATCAAGACAAGAGTGCATCGATTAACTTACTTCCATTGTTGGCGATCAAGCCCCATCCGTCACTATGAAACGCTGATATGACTAGTTTAATCGTGGCCGCCATTCGCTCACCGGCGAAAGTCGTGAAGGTCGTCCAAAATCAGTTGTTGTGCCAGAAAACATTGATGCTGTGCAAAAACTGATAATGCAAGATCATGTGACATGCTATGAGATTGAATTAACCTTAGGCATTAGTTCGACTAGCATATGTAAAATATTGCATGATCATATAGATGTAAAAAAGGTTTCTTCTCGTTGGATCCCACATAATTTGAAAAAATCTCAAAAACATGCTCGTGTCGATTGGTGAAACAAATGCTCAAGAAATATAATGGCGGTGCTTCAAAATACATATATAACATTGTAGCAGGTGACGAATCACATATCTATGGGTCATCATCATGAGGTCATCAGTCGTAAGACTGGTTGGACGCTAACCTCCAGCTTCTCCTATCTTGTGCTAACCTACGCATTTCGCTAATTGTGCTACAACCTACATCCCTTACTATTTGCGAGCAGTAGTCTAAGCTAGGCCTACCTCTGATTTTCTTCACTATTATTTTTGCCTACAAAATATCGCGGACTATTCCCCCATGTCTCAGCAAGTGGCCTACCATTATATCTCTTCTCTTCTTTATGTTTTTCCACATACTTCTTTTCTCGCCGATTTTCTCTAATACTTCCTCGTTTCTAACCCTATCAGTCCACGGTATTTTCATTATTCTTCGGTAACACCATATCCCAAAAGTTTCTAATTTCTTCCTACTTGCTTCCCCTACCGTCCAGATTTCGCAACCGTATAGTGCCGTGCTCCATACATACGTTTTCAAAAATCTTATTTATTACCCCCGAGCATAAAAGTGCTTTCTTTTTGTTCAAAGCTACTTGAACCTGCGCTATTCTTTGTTTTATATCTTTATCGCTTCTTCCATCCCAATTTATTTTACTTCCTAAATAAGTGAAGCCTTTGACTTCCTCCAATCTTTCATTATTAATTTGTACTTTCGTTTTTGCTCTGTTCTCGCGCCCTCTGCACACTAACACTTTAGTTTTGTTTTTATTCACCCTCATTCCGTATTCCTCTGTCAACACTGCCTCCATTTCGTTCAACGCTGATTCAAATTCCTCTTTACTAGATGCTAATACTGCTGTATCATCCGCGAATCTCAGCATTTTTAGTTTCTGTCCCTGTATTTTAATCCCGAAATCCACTCTATATTTTACCACATTAATCGCCTCTTCGATGTACAGATTAAAGATTAGTGGTGATAGCGTACATCCTTGTCTTACTCCTTTCCTAATACCTACTTCCCTTCTTTCCCCTTCTACTTCTATAACAGCAGTTTGCTCTTTGTATAGATTGTGTACTACTCTCCTATCTCTATACTTAATTCCCGCGCTCTTTAGTATCTCGAACATTTTTTTCTATCTTAAATTATCAAAAGCTTTTTCTAAATCTACAAATCCTATATAAGCGTTCTTTCCTTTTTATATTGTTTTCTCTAACATTACTCTTAGTGCCAGAATAGCTTCGCGAGTTCCCCTATTTCGCCTAAACCCGAATTGGTCTTCTCCTAGTATTTCCTCCGCTCTATTTTCCATCCTCTTCTGCACTATTCTGATTAATATTTTTGACGCGTGGAAAGTTAGGCTAATCGTTCTAAAGTTCTCGTATTTGTCGGTTCCTCTCTTTTTCGATATAGTAACGATAATGTTCCTCTTATAATCCTCCGGCATCTCGCCCATTTCATATATGTATTTTACCAGGTCGAACATCCTATTTACTATTTTCTGTCCCGCACATTTCAAAATTTCCGCCTGTATCTTATCTACACCTGGTGCTTTATTGTTCTTTAGCCCCCTTAGTGCTATTTCAAATTCCTCTCTCAATATAGGTTTTCCTACATTTTCCCTATCGATGCTAGATTCTTCCTCTAATATCTCTCCTAATTCCCGACCCTCGTATAAATTTCCTAAGTACTGCTTCCATCTATCCGCTTTCTCCTCTCTTCCGATCAGTATGTCCCCCGATTGACTCCTAACGTTTCTACTTATTGGTCCTATATCCCTGAAGTTCCTCTTAATTATTTTGTAAGCCTCATCGGTCTTACCTACTTGGAGCTTATCTTCTACTTCTTTGCATTTATCCTCTATCCATTGTTCTTTCGCTTTTCTACACCTTCTAATGATTTCCCACTTTATTGACTTATAAGTTTTCAGTCCTTCCTCGTCTCGTCTGTATTAAGTTTAAGATTTCATCCGTTATCCAGGGCTTCTTAGCTTCCCTTCTCTCGTGTCTTAAAACGTCCGTAGCCGCGGAATCTAGACTATTCTTGATACCCTTCCACTCAGTTTCTGCGTTCTTGATTTCGTCATTACTCGCTTTATTTATTAATTGATCTGTTTTCTCCTGGAACTTATCTTTCATATTCTGATACCTCAATATGTCTACATTTATATGTTTCTTATCCTTCCGGGTTTTCAGATTTTTGAATTTTAATCTAGCTTTCATGACTACCAAGTTGTGGTCGCTGTCTACATCTGCTCCTGGATAACTCTTACAGTCTTTTACTTGATTTCTAAATCCCTTCCTAACCAGAATGTAGTCTATCTGATACCTGTCCTTCCTGGCATTTTCCAGGTGTACCGCCTCCTAACGTGATTCTTAAACAATGTGTTCGCGACTACCATCCTGTGCTTCTCGCAGAATTCTATCAGTCTGCTCTCTCGTTTCTGTTTCCTAATATATAAGGACCTACAAATTCTCCTTCTTTCCCCTCACCTACGACTGCGTTAAAATCTCCCACTATTATTAAATTTTCATGACCCTTCACAAATCCTATTACCTGCTCTATGTCCGAATAAACGGCTTCTAACTCTTCCTCACTGTGGCTAGAAGTAGACATGTATATTTGCACTATTACTGTTTTCACTGGCTTCGAATATAACCTGACCATCATTACTGTCTCGCTGTATTGTAGGTAGCTATCTACACACTGTCCTGCGTTCTTTCGCATAACGATTCCTACTGCCGCGTTTCCATTTACCTATCCTGCGTGTATTACCGCTCCAAAAATCTCCTACTTCCGGCCAGCGCATCTCACTTATACCTACTATATCTAATCCTAACCTATCCATTTCTATCTTCAGATTCTCTAGCTTCCCTGCCTGTCTCATGCTTCTGACATTCCACGCTCCGACTCGTATCTATGGGTATGAGCTGGAAATTATACAGCAGTCGACTGCATGGGTATTTCAAGATGAACCAAATCCAACAAAAGTTGTTCGGGTTCGAAGCACATAATAATGCGAGCTCTCACACATCTTGTCTAACAACCGAATATTTGAACACTCAAAAAATCGAATTAATGGTTCACCCGCCGTACAGTCCTGATTTGACACCTTACTTTGTTTTCGAACGTCAAAAATAAATTGCGTGTACAACGATTTTCGTCGGCAGAAGAAGCCGTTGATTCGTTTAAAAACCATGTTTTGGAGATATCTCAAACGGAATGGAAAATATTCTTTGACAAATGGTTTGAACGCTCTTAAGCTTTGGTATAACCAAAGGAGTAGATTCAAAGAAGAGTCATATTTTGATATGTTCTCTGATCCCTTTTAGTTATTATCATTCACCTATGATAATCACTATAATCTCTCAAATTTTAAATAAAAATTTCAACCTTTCCTACACAATCATAAAACTAATTGGGAATACTTTAGACATAAGCTCGACGAAAATATTTCGCTTGATTGCCAGCTCAAATCCGGTATGAATACCTATTGCTGTGGAAAATTTAACTAATACAACACAACAAACAACGTCGTTTTCAAGCCCGGGTATAAAAAAATAACTCACGGTAATGTACAAGTAAACAGAAAATTGCCGAAAAAATAAAACTGAGAAAGGAGTGGCAATGTTCAGGAACTTGCGAAAATAAGAATGGAGATATCTCAAACGGAATGGAAAAAATTATTTGACAAGTGGTTTGAATGCATGCAAAAGTATATATATATATATATATATATATATATATATATATATATATATATATATATATATATATATATATATATATATATATATATATATATATATATATATATATATATATATATATATATATATATATATCATGAAAGAGAATATTTTGAAAAACGATAAAGTAATTTTCAATAACAAATTAATATTTTTGTTATTATTCTCAAAGTATAAAGTATCCCCTCTATGCTGTCATCATCGGAGATCATATGCATTTTTATGTTACCAAATAATTGGTTTTGTACACACAATACAGGTAAGTCCGCTCAGTGTCTAGCTGTGAAATTGTGTTTGTAGCCGGTTGCTGTCTACGGTATTGAAACGCCGAGAATCTCCGCGTAAAAAAAACACATTTTTCAAAAGTTTCTACATTACATTATCATTATTATTGGTATTATTATTATTATTAACAAATCACTCACTTTCGATCCACTAACTAAGACATCTCTAAAGACATAAACTAAACCACTTCGTAAATAAAACTTTTCAATTTCAACCGTATCAGTTTTCGTGTCAGTTCACAACAATGGGTTTTTGTAAAGAAACACGTTTTATTCAAATGCTATTGCACGGCATAAAGGAATTCCTAGCCCGAGGAAGTTTTATTGACTTACGTCACGTTGAGGTCATTTCGCCAAAAAGTAATCAATATGCCACACTATAAGGAAATCCATGAAATAAGATCACTTTTTTATGTGTATTTGAAGTAGATTTATTTCGAGAAATATGTTCCAATCCATTGCAAACGCTTGCTGCTTCATTTGTTGTTGCATCCTCCGAACGTCAATAAAAACAGAGATATGGCGCAATTGGAATAATGATTTTCATTGGCAGCATATGCATTGTAATTGATCATGAATGTTACCACCATATTTACTTGACAATCCAAGTTGACTCGCCTTTTATTTTTACGTTATTAAAACGTCTATTCTGGCGAATCACAACAGAGTTGGACTAACAATCGATATGCTGCCGATGTCTGTTTCTATGGCAACAACGTTGCCACCGTATGTTACACAGAGACTCGTTATAAATTTGTTTTCACGTCGTCGCTGTTTTTACTATCTACACAGCCCTGCGGATCATGTCGTGTGTTTGAATTTCTATTTTTATTAATGAGATAATGTTAATATACCACGGGACAAAAATTCCAGAACAAAATTATTACAAATCTGGATTGCTGGTGACTCGGTGTTGTTTGCGGGCATGTGCATTAGAGGAAATAATATTTCATAAAGTAATATGTATAAACTACAGAAATAAGAAGTTTATACTCCAGCCCATCTGCAAATGCCTTATATAATAAGGACTAAACAAATTAGGTCAAAACAGCTATTCTCCTGGTTATATGCCAAACGTAGAGCGCTGAATTGCATGACAAAATTTCAAAAAATAAAACCCGCCACAGGTAGGATTCGACATTTGCCCCGGATCGGAACCGAACGACATACAGCTGTTTCAAACTTGTTAGTTCTGATCAGTGCCGTACACGGTACGCCGATTCAGGACAAATGCCGAATGACTTTATGGCGTATACATCTTCATCGATACGATCTCTGTCAGTAACATATAAGTCGGAAATCGAGAAAGGAACCACCAAGCCGCCAAGCGGGAATTAAAGTAGTTCCCGAATAGCAAAGCTATTACATAATCGCTCTAGGAAACAACTACTTCTCGGGCTAAAGCCCCGCCAGGCATTGAATTATACCCAGAAGTGATCCTCGACCCCTTTCTCGTGTTTCTGCACGATCAGATAAGGTTTCAAAAAATAAAACCCGCCACAGGTAGGATTCGACATTTGCCCCGGATCGGAACCGAACGACATACAGCTGTTTCGAACTTGTTAGTTCTCATCAGTGCCGTACACGGTACGCCAATTCAGGACAAATGCCGAATGAACTTCATGGCGTATACATTTTTTTTATTATATATCATGGCTTTATCGATACGATCTCTGTCAGTAACATATAAGTCGGAAATCGAGAAAGAAACCACCAAGCCGCCAAGCGATTATTATGGAACTACTTTAATAACCGTTTGGCGGCTTGGTGGTTCCTTTCTCGATTTCCGACTTATATGTTAATGACAAAATTTCTCACAATCACAATTTTGGAAAAATCACTGTATTTTTAGTGTTAACTCTGTTAGACAAAGATATGACAAATTTTGTCATGTAATTCAGCGCTCGACGTTCGGCATATAGCCAGGAGAATAGCTGTTTTTACCTAATTTGTTTGGTCCTTATTATATAAGGCATTTGCAGATGGGTTGGAGTATAAACTCCTTATTTCTGTAGTTTGAATGTTACCCTCTGGTAATAAAACTTTGCATTATATTAATAATATGTATAATATTTGTAATAAATGTTCTATATTACCATTATTAATTCGTCTAAAAAAAAAGTTATATATTAAAATTTCTGAAAAGCCGTGCTTCATCTAGCGGTAACGACAGCGATGACCTCACGGTAGCCTTTCTGGCAAGCGATATCCTGATACATAAACTGAAGAACAGTTTGTGTATCATAACTACGCCAGTTTCTAGAAAACTATATGGGTCAAAATCTCCTTAATCCAACTACACTAAGAAACAGATACATTGATCAGATACACGATGATGTACTGCAAAACATTCGCAACCACGTTGGGAAAAATTTTGTGCACTCATTATAGATGAAGCAACTGACCCATACCGACGTTCAGTGATAATTTGTTTAATTGGTGCGTTAAAACCAAACAGGGCTAGTGGTAGCCATATTGGTCTGTATGAGCTAGGGTTCTGTGATAGTTTTCCTGGCTATAGTATGGGCATTACTTTCGTTCCTTTCACTCTTTTCTTTTTAGTTGTACTATAGCTTCTTTTTTGGTTTAAGATTTTTAATTAGCTTACATAATATACCATTGGGGCCCGGTGCTTTGTTGTTAGATATTTTCCTTATAATATTTATGATTTCTTTAGGATTTATTAATAGTTTTTCGTATTCTCTTGGTAGTATTGGGTAAATTTATTGCAGTGTCTGTACACATGCTATGATTGCTCGTTCTTGTTGCGTCGTGTTAGGCGTTTCTGTACTTGTTTGTCTCATGTTTTATGCTAAAACGTCTGCTTTTTGGTCTGCTTGTTCGTCCTGTATGTACGTCGTTCATTGTTGCGTAAGCACTTCGACAGGGTTCTATTGTTTTCGTCCTGTCGATTTGTCTTCTACCTCTTTGTCATTTTTCACGTATTATACTTTTAGAGATTGGCATCATCAGGAGTTTATTAAAACTCAATGGCTAATAGTTTTAATAATCTTGTGATGGTACCAACTTAGTTGGTGCTTGGTTGTTGGTAGAAAGATTACATATTACCCAACTCGTTGGGTAATATGTAATCTTTCGGTGTTTATAATCAATTTAAACAATGATCTTCTTGCTTAGTTGAAGATTCCAGCTCTTTCCCAGCTATATTAAACCAGTTATATAAACATAAGTTGTAAGTTAACTTTGATGGTTTTGATAAAAAAAAAAGCTTTAAATGACAGTACCTACGTGATTATTTCAACAAATGTTTTACAATTCAGTATGGTATTATCGGGAAAAAAACAATATCACATGCAATGAAATGCAATAAAAACTGTGTTAATGAAAAACATGGTAAAATTAAATCGTAAAAATTTTAAGATCCTTATTTAGATCTTATCACTTCTTCCAATCATCTGGGTATGCTATTGATCAAGAGGTGAATAGTTTCCTGAGGAATAGTCTCCCGTTCGACGAGAACGACTTGTTCCAGTTCCTTAACGGTCATAGGGGCAGATATGTAACACCTAACTGATCGCTTTAGTGCATGCCATAGATACTCTATCTGGAATTCTTGATGGTCAGTTAAATTAGTAGAATTATCTTAGTAGAATTTTCACAAATTGAAAGTAGTCCAATACCTCTCTAACTACATAGAACCGAGAGTTATCCTGCATAAAAAGAAAATTGTCCTCGACAAACGGAGCCAATGTCATCATATGTTTTTCTACGATGTTTTCTACGTAGCAGTGTGCATTCATGGATCTCCCCAGTATAGGAACCAAATCCGTGTGACCATCGAAAAAAATTCTTCGCCAGAACATTATTGATCCACCAAAAAATCGGATCCTCGTGGAGGTATTACAGGTGGCAAACTTCTCTTCTGACCTCCGCTAGACACGTTAAAATTCATCTGTTGAATTAAGACTTCTCTTGTTTCGTCTGAAAACAAAACTCGCTTCCAGTCGTCAATGGTCCAATTTGCGTGTTGTCTTGCAAAACCCAGTCTAGTAACTCTATGTTTTCTAATGAGTAGTGGTGCAATAATTGATCTTCTACTCTTCAATTCTCCTTCACTAAGCCTTCTCCTGACCGCTTGTCGAGAAATTGATACACTTTGAGCTTCTGCTAGGTCTATGCTTAGCTCTAAACTCGTAGAGTGCCTGTTTCTTAAGGCGTTTGTCAAGATTTATTACCACCTTGTCCTAGGATTCTACAGTAACTTCTTTAATTTTTCATTTAACTATTCGACTAATTCGTTGATTATCTATCCCTTAACAAATTAGCCACATATCACTAGCTAGGTCCCTCGTTAACAAGAGTTATTGCTTTCACTGCTTCATCTTCTCTTAAATTCCGTGATCATTCATTTCTTCTACTCTAAGGATACGGGATAAAGTGTTTCATTCACTTGATAACATTAAGTTTAAAGAAAATCATTAGTATAGCTGAGTTTCATGCTTTTTACAAACACATTATACAATGTTAAATGTAATATTAACAAACAATTACAAAATATTACTTTACATCTGTCAAACAATTACAATGGCGTATGATATCCATGCCAAAGGATATCCTAAGCCACCTACATAAAATGTTTAAGTATTTAAAATTTCGAAAAATTATAAGAAATAATGAAAAATTTTTCTGATGCGTTAATTTTAACCAAAAATATATATGATTAAATAATTATTGTATTTCTTTAATTTAGTATTTTATGTACGTAAGTAGTTATTTAAATATGAAACATATGCCAATTCGATCCTGTTTAAACCAATTGACAGAATTTGTCTGTGACAGAATGTGTCTTCTAGCTGAGAGTACTGTCATACAAAATCAATAGTGCCAAATTAGGAATTATTTCTTGAAGTAAACTTCAATGATAAAAATTACGTTCCACCATGAAAATAATATTGCCTTTTTATTTAATCATAAAACTCATAAAATACAAACAAGAAGGCAAATATCTCGGATTAATATAATTATGCCTCATCTTCATTTTATTTTTCCGAATCTAATAAAGTGCCTGCAATTATCAAACCTCGGATAATCCGATTCATTACAGAATTTCCATTAGGCCCTTATTGTCGTATTTTTGCACGAGCTCTCGTTTATTTATATTCCGTGAGATGGTATTTAAGTACTTATGTCATTTCGCTGGGGAATATTCTTTATTATACTTATTTTAATTTGTGTAATCTCCCAAACAATGGGCGGGGTAGTCATTAGGGCTTAATTAAATTGACTTGAATTGCGCGTAAGGCTATGTCTGGAGGCGTCCTTTATAAAATTCTGATTTACAACTAGAATACTCGCTAAAAAATATATCCTCGTTAATTCTGTTAAACTGAATTTAAGTGAATCACAAGGCACTACTAAAACACTAAGCTATTATTAATATACTTATAAAATAATATATAGTATACTTATTTATAAAATATATTCGTCCATTGACCAATCAGTTTTGCACTCGTAACGTGCATCAGCAGGTAACCGAGCAGCGTAATAGAAATTTTGACGTAGATTTATTGCCAGTTTGTCGCATTCAATTTATTTGCGATATCTGTGGCTTCACTGGGATAATGGTATGGCGATGTGACGTAGTTCAATATTCTCAGAAATTCCTATACTGATACTGTGGAATACTATTATATAACGCAGAATATAGTAGAAACTCTGGTTATGGTTAAACTTATTGAAGTCATTTACACTGACTTCTCAAAAGCATTTGATCGACTGCACCACAATATATTGTTAAATAAATTAGAACAATTTGATTCTTTGCATAATTGTATCAAATTTCTTTCCGGCTATTAAAAACAAGGAAAATTGGCTATCATGATCTTCAGTCTGGACATTTTACATTATGTTCTCACTTTTTACATTATAAGTTCCCCAAGGATCCGTCCTTGGGCCAGTATTTTTCAACACTTTTATCAATTGGATCAACTTAATACTCCATTATCAGTGATGTGAATATATTCTATGATACTAAAGATATTGACTGACTTGTAATACTGCAGTATGATCTACTAAAAATTAAACAAACTACTGCTAGTCAAGAGTATGACAAAGTATGAGATTCTCTAGGTATGCGTAGAAGAAAGAGGGAGGGAGTATTCGGAAGGAACAGGATGCACATAAGCGCGGCCTGATCGAACTCTGTGTATATTCACATTCAACATATATTCATCGATATTCACTCTGAAAAGGTCTGAATTGGACTGAGTAAAGGTTACTTCCTGCACACCTCGTGAGGGATCCGATATCGCACTTTTGAGACTTGTTCCTATTCTTGACGAGCTGTACCTTTAAATATGACAAAATGTAATATTGTGTCATTTACGAGACGCAATATAGTTATGGAATTTAACTATGAATTGAACAGTACTATTGAAAGATCTCTGAGTAATTTTTAATAGCAAACTTACTTTCAGGGAATATATAGATTCGTTTACCTAATCTGCGTACCCATCAAGTTTCATAATCGGACATTTACTTGATTTTAGTAAACTTACAATATATACTCAATTCTACAATACTATTATTCGATCGAAACATAAGTGTGCAACCTAATTTGGAGTCTAACTTACAACAACCATGTTTCTAACTTTGAGAGTGTTCAAAGGGTACTTTCAAAATAATTACATAACATAATTGATTGTCTTACCTTTGAGGAATATTAACTTTTATGTACCAAATAGATCCACTCAATTTATATTAATACAGATATAATACTGATATTTTTTAATGTTATTATTTACTAATATTAACATTTATTATTATAAGTTATACTTTTTATGATTCTTTATTGTATATATTTTTTATATTGTTTGTAATTCTCTTACCTTGTAACTGGAAACATGTTCTATTGGGTTTGTGAAATTAAATAATATAAATATTATATTTTATAAGTGCGATACTTCGTTCTAAAAATAATAAGAAGTGACTCATGAAGTAAAGACACGAAATAATATAAGTTTCTAACTAATCATGCCATTCCATATCTACAAATTTGTGCTAAAATATGTCTTTATTGAGGAAAACCACTCCCGATCATCCCCAAAAACATCAACGAACGATCACGTACATACCTGCTAAGATCACGTGGACACCACTCTCGATAAGTCTACAGCATGTACAGCATTCCCAAAGCAGGTTGTTTACCACCTACAAATTCGATTTAACCAGAAAGAAATATCACGACAGGCACGAAAGCGACAAGACACTTTCAGATCATTCCTCAACAGGCCCACAGAATCCCTATCTTCAAAAAGACAACAGACACCGGAAAAATAAACCATCGAAAATTCCGGAAATGCACTAGTTCGACCCACATAATGCCATAGCATATTGGAGAAGCTAAGGCCCGTCCTTATAAATACCAAGCACTGAACAACAGCCGGCAGTATCGTTCAACAGCTGCGTGTCGGCATGCCTTTGTAAGCGCACGATCAATGTTCCGACGACGAGTGGACCTTCTAATCTTAGTTTCTGTTCGGTGACGTTATTTCCCAAAGAACATCGTGTCATTTACCACAGGGCTATTTACATAACATATCAAACTTCTCCCTTCGAACTTTCTAGCATCTTTAGGCCTAAATCATCCAATCTTATTACGTACTCCGTGTAACCACGCCGAAATGTACCGGAAAATCACTTCCCCCACACGCAGATGGAGAGAAACCAATAAACTTTTACAACCTTTTATATATCGCTGAATAGTCCGTAGCGCGAGAGCCGTTTTTGTATAATTTATAACAGCGGAGACGGTCGAACTTTCAATACCCTAATTCGAGGAAAAAACGACTATCCCGCGGCCCTTTCAGGCGCCCGGCCACGCTTTCGCGTAGGGCGTTTTTTGCGAGGGAAATATAGACGGATACGAAGGGATTAGAGTGCCTTTTTGCGAAGGTGTAATATTAAAATCTAAAAGGTATAATTTTTAATGGAGTCATTAGATTGCATCGGAGCGGCGAGGGTAAAATAATCCCTTGGGTATTATGTAAGTCACGCCGATAGCTAGAAAAAAGTGGGCAAGCGCAATTTTCTACCGGCTGAATTTTCAATTTATAATATATTTTCTGAAGGGCGTCTACTATAGAGGGAACATATAATTGGTAGATAGCTGGAAGTTCCATAAGTCCAGCAATATAGAAGATATACCCAGTTCTCCTCCAAAAAGGGTACATAATACTACGAGGAAGTACCCAAAAGAAACCTAACTGATGTTGTGGTGGGCGGAGTTTTTATAGTACCGCGTTCTGTCGCTAAGAGCGTATAGACCTACCATTTCCAAATCAGCAAACTACAGCGTCGTTACCAAGAAGACTAGAGAACAAGGAGACATAACTTGAGTGGTGGGGGTAGCACGAAAAGCGTCCGCACTATGATCACGTGGTGTGCTTCATTATGGCGGTCATTGCATAGAACCGAGCGAGGTTATTTTTGTTTATTGTGTTTTGAGCGTTTCCAGTTTTTCTGTTGATTATGTTAAAAGCGTCGGGATATTGTTGCATCGCAGATTGTTCCTGCAAAAGCCCTGATCGTGACTCAATGAAGCCCGACATTTTGATGAGAGAAAAACCGCAATAGACGAAAATTAGCGGCATGCGCAGATTCCCGTGCGCTTCTACGCGAGCCTGTCATATTGTCGACGTATTTTCTGCCACCCCCACCACTGATTGTTCAAGGAGCTATGTGTCCTTACTCTCTAATCTTCTTGGTCGTTACTAAAGAAGGTTCC
The DNA here is from genome assembly GCA_037954035.1 of Rosalia funebris. Classification (NCBI taxonomy): domain Eukaryota; kingdom Metazoa; phylum Arthropoda; class Insecta; order Coleoptera; family Cerambycidae; genus Rosalia; species Rosalia funebris. The sequence continues at coordinate 8,933,742 of JAZFAV010000006.1, read as the reverse complement.
GTTCGGCTGGTGTGAATTTTTCAGGGAAAGTTGTTTTGTGTGCTCGCCGTTTTTTTGTTTTTTCGATGTGAGAGGAGTTGTCCATTCAGAGTTTGTTCCACATGATCAGAAAGTTAACCAGGCTTTCTACCAGGAAGTTTTGAAAATAATACAGTTTGTAGCGCCGGAAGAGACCTAGTTTATGACAGTCGGGCGACTGGTTCTTCCACCACGAAAACGCCCCTGCTCACACAGACCTATATTTGCCCCAATTTGTGACCAAAAATTTACACAACTTCGTCAATGGTCCGTCATCGATTGTTTCGTGGTTTCATTCAACAATTTCATCGGTTTCAGCCGTGAAAGGATGACCAGAGCGAGATTTGTCATCTCTTTTGAAACGGCAAAACCACTCAAATACTTGAGTTTTTCAAATAGCATTGGCCTTGTAGGCCGTTTTTAATATTTCAATAGTTCATTGATATATAGCAAAAATATTAATGGTCCAAGGACCGAACCCTGTGGAACACCAAGGTTATGGAACACAACTATCAAATGCAACTGAAAATGATAGTTGGTTCATGTTTCCAATTTTTGCATGCATAACCATTTAGAAACATATGTAATTGTCCAATGAAGAGAAGTTTGTCTTAATACTAATTTATAGAGGTTTTTGTATATATATTGAACTCTAGTCGTATCAACTGAAGCCTAAGTCTTTTAGTCGAGTGGCCTTTACGGAATCCATGTTGAAATTCTGTTAATATACTGCGTTTATTTTAATAAACACTAATCTTTCTATGTCCAGTTTTCTCTGTGATTTTAGAGATAATAGTCCGAGCTGAGATTGGTCTATAATTTTTGATATTGTTTATGTCACCTATTTTCTAAACACTGCCATTAGAGAGACAATTTTTAATTAATGCAAAAATTTCAGAATTAATAGATAAATTTGCAAGGCGTGCTAAGGAATATGCTATAATATAACTGAGGGATTTAATTATTTTCGGCGTTTAACCGTCTACTCCTAAGAAACTACTTGATTTGAGACTATGGATGGTACTTTTTATATTATCTGGTGTTATAGGTAACAAGAAATGTGTCTGTTACATTATTGTCTCCATTATTGTGAACAACTCTGATGAACAAATTTCTCATGAAAATATGTGTTAAAATTGTTTACTATCTGCAATACGTCGATAATCTAGTAATAAGGTCAAGGTGCACCTTATATGCCTGAACGTGGTTTATTTATGATTTAAAATTTAAAAACAACTCCTTATTGCTACGTCTTTGATCAGCTATATTTAATAGCTTGAAGACTTGCATTTAAAAGAGGTCATAACCACGGTGCTAATCATTGTTGTTCAAAGGATGTCTCCCTCTTTGAGTAACAACATAACATTTAAAGAATACAGCCTGTGTCAACTAAAATAGCCAACTCTGTATTACATCTCATCAGACGTTACCTGCCGCTACGAGTATAAAATAAAAGATAATCCTCATATACTAAAATTGTTTTTAAGCTGATGATAGTCGGCATTAGCCCCAAAGCGATCTATTACAGGCTTATTTGCGTATGTGACTAATATTTAACATCGGTTCACATTTGAATACAACAACGCAAATTTATTTTAAGCACATTCGTACAGTAATTTACGACCTACCACCCCTTTCTCCGCCTATTTAATCCTTTCGCTTCGGCGAGAGGATTCGTGCAATCCGCAATGTCACGATTTAGTGAGACAAGAACTGTTCTGGGGTTAGCATCATGTTTATCCTTGCATACCTGTTGACAGGGGCGGCTGGTGTATAGGTGCTACAGAGATGCAGATGTGCCAAAAAAATTAGATATTTGTATATTTTCGCGACATAATAATTACTAAAATTTATTAATAAAAGAATTTGGTTATTTGGTGCAGCTAACCAAATTATTGCGTTAAAGTCGCATTCTGCCCGCCGTACTCTATTGAGTAGTAGACCAGATGAATTATCTGGGTCTCTACGCGAGCGCGTCGCGGTACATTGAACTGGGCCACACGAGGTAGTTCTCAGCACGGCTCGGCACACCCGTCCTCCCCCTCAACTCCCGCTACAATCCATACTTGGCGCTCGTAAATGCGCAAATTTACACGGTCAGTGAGCTGTATTTTTTCCAGCCAAGGCAACATCAGTGAATGTTTACTCCTTCCTACTCCTCGGGCGGGCGTAAATCGTACCCATTTCGTATTTCGTGTTAATTTGAGATTTTGAATACTGTTTTGTCAATTTGTGTAGTGATTTATTGTAGTAATTATTAATATTTATATACTGTGATAGTGACAATGGATTTAGTTTATAATTTAGTTCATGAGAAGCGATTTTTTAAATACTGTTATGAAGAAAAAATTGATTTAAAAAACAATGGTAGGCCATTGCCCGATATTGTTATGCAGGTGTTAGCCGCGGAAAAGCATATAAACGTCAATTTAATAGAGACATTTATTCGAAGAACAATTAAATGCGTTATTTTGTTTTCCTTGTTTACTTTTTGGCGATGATAAAGCATGGACGGAGGTAGGGGTGACAGATTTGGTGCACTTAACTGAAAAAATAAAAAAGCACGACAACTCCAAAAGCCATCTACATAATACAATGGAATTAGCTTTATTAGGAACAACTAATATTAAATCGCAGCTAGATTCAGCTTACTGGATAAATGTGCAAAAGCATAATGATAATGTGACAAAAAAGAGATACGTTTTGTCAAAAATTATAAACTGCATAAAGTTTTGTGGGGCCTTTGAACTGGCGCTGCGAGGACATGACGAAGCTGAAACCTCTCAATACCCGGAGATATTTCGTGGTTTGATAATTTTTTCTGCTGAGCTTGATGTAACTTTAAGCGAGCATCTACAAAATGCTTCAGTATTTAAAGGAACCTCTAAAGAAATACAAAATGATCTTTTAGACTGTATATTAAAAGTATATCATGAAGAAATAATTAAAGAAATTAACAAACCTTCATTTTTGGCAGTTATGGCAGACGAAACAACTGATGGATCTGCAAAAACTCAGTTAGTGGTAGTTTTAAGATATATTCTCGATGGTGAATCGATTGAACGTTTCTGGACATACCTGAAACCTACAAAATGTGACGCTGAAACTCTTTCGGAAAATATTTTAAGTGTTATAGACCCTCTAGTAGAAAATTCACCTTAAAAGCCTTTTCTCTTAACCAAGGAATATGACGGCAAACATGAATGTTCTTCAAAAAGGTATTAAAATTTTCTAAAAAATTTTCTTGTGTAATTCTATATTTTTGTATAAATGGATTTTACATAAAAATTCTGAAGTATCAGGAAAACGCGTGATCTTGAAAATTTTCAAAATTTTTGCGGCCCCTACGGCACCAGTAGATTGGGTACGTTTGAAATTTGCACGCGGGCGGCCAATACCCTAGGATCGGCCCTGTGCAGAACACCCGTTTCATTTCATCACGAGCCGCCACTGCATGTTGATCAAATGATGTTTCGTGTTCTGTTAATACGAGCTATGGTAATCGTGAGGACTAGTAGTATGTAACTTAACATAAGTCAAAGACAAATTCAAATAATCAATCAACATATAAATTTGTTGTGTTTGCAAGAGGTTGTACTCGTACACTCTGCGGTAAAAATATAGAAACAATCATATCAATAGTGTGACCGATATGAAAAAGAAATTGTATCGTCTAGCCCTACATAATGTTTAAAAGTTAAACAAGGAAACAGATAGAATATTGATAGGTCGTATAAATTAATATAACTGAATATGTAAGAGTAGAAATATATTAAATAAATATTAAAGTGTGTACACTTTACTCATTTCATAGAGGTTTTTTATTTAATTTCACAGAAGTGTCTGCAACATTCGTCCGTTTTATTATTGTTAGGGGTGGTGGATTGAGCCCACACTGTCATTAATGTGGTGTAAAATTTGACACTAATATAATACCAAATGGGATATATATAATAACGTCTCATGGTATAAAATAAACACCGCAAAGTCGTGGCAATATTTTGCCATTTGCTGTTTATATTAAACAAAACAACCAATTGTCTGAGATTAATACTATAAAGTGGGGTGCTCCACAAGGAAGTGTCCTGAGTCTTTTACTCGTATTATATTACTCTATACTGCAGATATAACTACCACCACCAGATTATATACTATAGCTACTACCTATGTCGATGACAATGTCATCTTAGATCTCACACATAGATCCAATATTAGCATCTAGGAGCTTGTAGACCAACTTAGAAAAAATTCAAATATGGTTTTAAAATGGCATATTTTAAAGAATCTAAATCCACGCACATCATACATTCACACTGTGAAAATATTCGTGCCCACCCGCCCAAATCAATTAATTTCAACCCCCACAAACAAATAATGCTAAGTATCTAGGTATGCACCTAGACAGAAGACTTACGTGGAAAACGCATATCTTCAATAAGCGTACTGCTCATCAAGAATAGAAAAAAGTGTAGGGAATAGATATTCTCTAGGTATGCATAGAAAAAAGAGCGAAGCAGCATTCTGAGGAAAAAGGATACACTTTACGCGGAGCCAGATCGAACTCTCCGTACATATATATTCATCGATACTTACTCTGCAAAGGTCTCAATGCGACTATGTAAACACCAGGCTATTTACTGCGCACCTCGTGAACGATCTGATATCGCAGTTTTTAGACTTGTTCCTATTCTTGATGAGCTGTAAGCAGTTGGGTTTAAAGTCTCATAAAATATATTGGCTCCTTGGTCGCATATCGCATGTCACAACTATCTTTAAATAATAAAATTTTGCTGTATAAAACCATCCTCAAACCACTTTGGAGTTACATAATTCAACTCTGAAGTACCGCTAGCAACATCAATATTGAGATATTGGAGCGATTTCAAAACAAAGTTACGCCCACGGTCGTCAATACCCCTTAATATGTAAAAATAGTCAAGAATAGGAACAAGTCTCAATACTGCGATATCGGACTGCCCACAAAGAGCGTAGTAAATAATCTGGTCTTTACTCTGTCACATTGAGGCGTTTGCAGAGTGAATATCGAGTATGTATGAGTATGCACAGAGTTCGATCTGCCAGCGCATAAAGTGCATCCTTTTCCCTCCGAATTCTATCTCACTCTTTCTTCTACGTATATGGTCCATAGAGAAACCTTTTTCCTATTCTTGACAAGCTATATCCAATAGGGTCATCTAGCGAAATATCTCAATTACTCCAATCAAGGAAGTGATCTCTGAGGTTTGTGAAAAATATTGTGAAGAAGAGTATTAGTATACCCAAATGTTCTGGCCAGCCACGTTTTTGATATAAGTAATGATGCAAGAAGATTTAGAAGGTATTTACCTTCGGACCTATTTAGTAGATTTACTCAGAAATATTTTAATTTGATTAGATTATTAGGAGTTATTATTAGATTAGTTTATCAGACATTACGATTTAGGTTTATATTAGGTAGGTGATTTATTGTAATCACGATATACATATATATATGTCCTTTTTTTTTTCTTATAAATAGCTTATTGCCCTAATTGGTTAGATTAGGCTAAACAATTAGTAATCATATAAACTTAAAACCTTTACTCGTTAGATTTTCACTTTTTATTTGTTAAAAAAATTTTTTTTTCACCAATATAGTGGCTTCTTCAGATGTTGAGTACATAGACTGTCTATGCATTCAACATCTGAAGAAGCCAGTGTGCTAGCAAAACATTTGTTATGTTTAACAAATAAAAAGTGAAAATCTAACCAGCAAAGGTTTTAATTTTGTATAAATATGGATTTTCATCAAGTAACGGCTCAATCAATTCAGAATTAGTAATCAATAAAAAGAATATTTTTGATTCATGTTGGTATCTCGAGTGTTCTTCGAAATATACTGGAGTAGGTAAAAAACTCTGGCGTGAAGATAACACTAACTGAGTTTTCCAAAAAGCACCAAAACACTATACACTGCACTCGACTCGCGTTTTGGCAACAAAGTTGGCATCATCTGGAGATGATTAAAACTAATCTTATGCTAACACTGTATCCGATTTATACCTAAATTATTGTTGCAGCTCAGTGAGCCCTGACCGTCATGCTTGCAGCTCGTTGAGCTCCGACCGTCACGGTTGCGGCCCAGTGAGTAACTAACCAATAAATTGCGCTATGTGGAACAGGCCCCCTGTCATTATCCATACTATTTTTACACTTTTTAATTTCTCAACTTTCAAATGCATCTAGCTGTCTAGTATTTGTTACATTCCTAATTAATATTCAGTTGCTAATATATATGTATCTTATGGTTGTTCTCGATATGTTGGGCAGCACTGGACTTATCTATTCTCATCATATTTGAAATGCCCCATGTGCCCTTTGAACCTGGTTTGAACAGATCATCTAGTCTGTCCAATATATCTTTGATTGCAGTCGTTACAGTTGTTTTCGTAAATCTCCGATCTGTCATTTGTGTTAATTTTGTCTTTTGGATTGCCTAAAAGTTGTTTTAATTTATGTCTCGATAAATGAACTACTTTCATCTCTATATATTTAAAAATCTTACTAATACCACGGATAAATCGAGGTGTAAAGAATAGATATGTACATATTTTTCTGGATATTCCCTTTCAATTTGAAAGGTCGAGGAATTTCGAAGTGTTTCTTTAAACTTACGTTTCTTAATCATTTTTTAATAATTTTTTCAACTATACCAATGGAAAATCCATTAAACTCAACTATATCCTTAATTAGCGCTTTTTTTTTCTCTAACCTATCTTTATTGAGAGGGAAGCTCAGTAGGCGATGGACTAGAAAATTGAGGCTCGCCATTTTGTGTTGGACACAATGGTGGCAATCATTAGTGATTGATATCTGATAGTACTGATGTCCTTCCTGTATATATAAAATTCTAACTTAGTTTCACTGTTTCTAATAACTAGTACATTTAAAAATGGTAACTGACCATTGGCTTAACCATCATATGTGAATTTTGCTGACGCGAGACGGTTATTTAATACGGAAACGAAGTTATCAATGTTCATGACTTTTGTGTCAAATACTGAGAACGCGTCATCCACATACCTAAGCTAAAATATAGAAATATAGAAATAGCCGAAGATAATAAATAATTATAGCCGAAATAATTTTGAGAGGAATTTCAGACATTATATTCACCCCCTTAAGATAATTATCAGTATATAAAAAATGGGTATCCCTTATTTTTCGCTGTTCCCTCTACAAAGCTTTACAGAAAATCGGAGAGGGGCAATTCTGTCGCTTTGCTTGCACACATTTATTTACACCCCTTCGCATTGGACACAATGCACCAAAACGTACATTTTTCCGACTAACGAATATTTAATTTACATACAATTAGCAGGTGGATGTAACTTTTTCCCTTTCGCTAGAGAAAAGTTATGAATAGCAAAGGGAAATTTTAATTAACGCAGTGAAAAGGGACATACTTTTTTGCTGTAATGTATTCGACTTCTTTGCCCCGGAGAGCGGGTCCGAGAAGGCTGCATAATATTAAAGTAACATAAAAACGTACCCTCTGGTCGTTCTTTAAATATATGTACGGGATGTAGACGGTGAACCCAATTCCGGCCGATATTTCCGTCATTAGGCGACTTCCAAATTTTCGCGAGCCTTTTCAGCAGCTTAATTCAATGTGTTTTATTAGCGGAAACGCAAAACATCCAGCCCCGTCGATGTTTTGTAAACATCGTGCAAAAAAGCATGAAGGATCATGTAAATTCGCTAGCTGGAATAATCCGGAATGACGTAAGGCAAGTTAGTAACAAAGCTTTTGGACATCAAAGAATAAAATACTGTAAAAGGATTTGCCAAATACTCAAAGTATTTTTTCAAAGACAGGATAACGGTTTTGATTTTAAAGTTTTTATTATTGAGATCGACTTATACGGGTCTATAATATTACATACCTCTAAGTTTAGGTAGCTTTAGAGCCTACAAAAAAAATCAGATTCATGAACTGTCTTGCTTCTTAAATATGCCGCTTACATGTATTGCGATGATTCAGTGGCGGCTCGTGATGAAATGAAACGGGTGTTCTGCATAGGACCGATCCTAGGGTATTGGCCGCCTGCGTGCAAATTTCAAACGTATCTAAACTACTGACGCCGTAGGGGCCGCAAAAAAATTTTGAAAATTTTCAAGGTCACGTGCTTTCCTGATACTTCAGAATTCTTATGTAAAATCCGTTTATACAAAAATTATTTATAGATCGAATTCTTCTTCGAATCGATCGAATACGTTAATCTTGTAATTGACGTTTTTGCGAATTCCAAAAACATATGAACGGATTTCCTATATAAATAACCTCGGGCTTGGACATAAGTATGTTTATTTTAATTTTTTCTTTGTTATTATTTTATCGATTGCACACCCCAGGCAAAAATTGTACCGGCCGCCACTGACAATAACTCAACTAAATCGTGTCGGATCGATCGAATTTGACCGATTCTAATTGGGGACGTCTCCCAGACGACACCTATTGATTTTGAGGTGGATGGGACACACCCCACCCTGTTCATGGGTCATGAGAAAGCACGATGGGGGACTATTTGAAGAATTTTTTTTGTTAACACGATAACTCAACTAAATCGTGTCGGATCGATCAGGTCTTGACTGATTCTGACCGGGGACGTCTCCCAAACGACACCTACTGATTTTAAGGTGGATACGATACACCTCACCCTCTCCATGGGTCATGAGAAAACACGATGATGGACTATTTGAGAATTTTTTTTTGAAAAAAATTGAAAAATAAAACTGTCGCATAAAACACATATGCTGCATTTATGTGTATTTTTTCTTGGTCACTCAATTTCGAGAGAGAGAGAGAGATGTTCCACGTGCGGAAAAGTCCGTTTTAAGGTTTTAAACCTGTTTATTTTGTTTGCTTTCCACCTTCCATTCTTACAATATAGAGGATATATATCTCTCAATTGTTGCATTCTTGAATATTAGTTCAACTTTTGGTTCTACTCTAACTATTTAATTTTTTTTCCTTGTCTTTATTTGCTATACCATTTTCTGTACGATAAAGAAAGAGGTGTATTTTATTTTCTTAATGACATGGTACAAAATTTCAGATAAATCCTTCTACTCTATGACATTACCAAACATAATAAATCCTACATTATATTAAAATTGTAGTTTAATAAATTAATAGAAGTATTTTGATTTGAAATCAACCCTCCTATTATCCAGATATTAACCTCTGGTCTATGGCTCCGCGCATTAAACAATCTTTAAGGGATGATGAATATTCTAACTGAAGCTCAAATGGCGTATTCAATTTGAAAATCTCTTCACAAGTGAAGCATGACTTCCCTGTATACATAAAAAAATAGTTTATACATACCACCACAAAAGTAATATTAAGAATGCAAAGCAGCAGTATAAGAAGAAGCGACACAGAGACTTGCTGTTTTACAACTTAAATAGTACCTATTACAAATATTAAATGTTAATAAAGACGTTTACAAAGTGAGTACCTAAGTTATATTTTAGAGCCTTCTACATCTGACAGACAAATAATATAATAAAGCCGTTTTTTCTGGTAAATATAGCACTAAAAAGTGGAGGGTGGCCACTTTACGTATTTCGAACAATTCAATTGGGACATAAACAAGGTCGTAATTTTTAACTTTTAAAAATTATATCACTTTCAATAGGGGTGTTACCACCATAGCTTTTACAACTCTCGTAAATAAAAGAGAAGTTTATTAAATTGCTTCGGTAGTTTTTCCTTTTACACGCAATCGTTACGACGTTGTAATGTGCCCCATATATTTTCAGAATAGCTTTGCATTGCTCTTATACCAGTCCATGCAAAGGTAATCTTTTTAATTAAAAAACGGAATTTTAATTAATTCAACGCTGAAACCCATTTTTACCGTTATGAAAATCAAATGTTGATCGGTTTGTTCTACTATATAATATATGCGTAGAATATTAATTTGACTTTAATAACTCAGTCTTGCAGGTGTAATTATATCCGTAACATATTATAAAATCGGTATTTCTTAACAGGGAAGAACTTTCAGACCATTGACGTCAATTTTATTTGGTACGAATGTCTTTAGGGCTTTCAATAAGTATGCTCGAAATTTGTTAGGTTATAGCGGCCAAATTATTAAAGTAACGTATATTAAATTTATTTTAAACTATTCAGCAATGTATGGCAAATTGTTGTTCAAAATGATTCAATGGTTTAAAAAAATATTGATCTCAGTTTTTAACATGCGCCTATCATCTGAATGATTGTATTTATTATGTGTTCCGTACTCTAATAGGTACGCAGATTGAAATTAAAATTTATAGTTGGATATTTTGTCTACTATTGATTTTCCATTATCATTCCCATTTTCCAATTATTAAGTTAAGATTAAAAACGCGATTAATACCCTAAATCGAATAATTTTCCGAAAATCTTCAGTGCCTACATTCCGAAAAAAAGTTTCACTTGCATCGTGGTTTCATAAAACCACACAATATTTTTTTTTTATTTACGTTTGAAAATCGGGCGTCCTTCTTGAAAGACCCTTACTACATGAAGAAAATAGTTTCTTAAATAGTGATAAACATTTTAAATGAAAATTGAAAAGTAAAAATTAGATTTTATCGTTTGCCATAATATTAAATAAGATTCAAGATCAAGCCTTAAAAAAAAATATTGTGTGTACACAACAGACCTTTTATCGACCATTTTTTAAATGTCGTACACATTTAAAATAAAATTGGTTACTTATTGATTTTTTTTTAATTGAATAAAGTTTTTAAGTCAAAAGCTGCATTTTATATTGTAACAAAATAATTATCAACTAATACTATTTTCATGAGAATAAATTTAAAATTGGCAACATAAAGTATGGTACGCACCGTAATTTATTAACAATACATATAAGAACGAGACAACAGCATAAACATTTTATTACATTAGATGCTCAAAATATCAGTCTTCATTTTATAATCGAAAAGCGTAAAAAATTATGTAATTCATCAATTGTTGGGAACTGAATCTCTTAAATATTCAACTGTATGTAAACGAGTTAAGGAAATAGATTTTTTAATGATCCAAATAATTAAAAAAATTATGATGCCAAATCGAGCGATCGTGACCCGTGGCGGTAATTAGTCACTTGTCTGACCAATTATTCAATCATCGTGATATTAAAAAAGTAAATTGCCTACTTTGGCACTATATTTCAAAATTTAATTTAGTCATACCCAAAATAAATAAAGGCAAATTAACTCTCGTTGTCACCATGTAGACGCACGCATATAGGTAGTTTCAGTTGGAACTACAGAATTTGAATTGCTCGCCAGTTGTGTGCTCTCAAAGATAGGGCGTCGATATTTAACGACCGTTATCTATGAACCATACGACGTCAAAATATCTCGCATTTGGAATTATAGGATGTTATTTATGATCCAGTATGAAGAAGAATGATCCAATTACTCCGCCACTCAAAAATGTACATCACCAAACCGTACATCTCTGTGAATGCATTTCTTTTTCGTGAACAGCATGTGCATTTTCAGCACACCAAATTCGACAATTTTGTTTACTGACGTATCCGTGAAGACTAAAATGTGCTTCATCACTGAACAATATTTTGTTGCAAAAATCAGGATCTTCTTCTTCTTATGGAGCTACAGCCCAATCTGGGCCTTGACCTCCTTTGAATTTCGCCTCCATGCCTCTCTGTCTCCTGCCGCTCTTTTCCAAACTCGGATTCCTAGAACATCGCGTGCATCCTCTTGTACTTCGTCTTCCCAGCGTTTCCGGGGTCTCCTCACTGGCCTCATTCCGTTGGCCTTATTCCACTGGCAATATTCGACTGTTTAACGTTCTTTTTGGTAGCCTCTTATCTTCCATTCTGACCACATGCCCTGCCCACTGTAACCGCTGCAGTCTTCAAAATTCTGAGTGGGCGTTCTTTGAAAAGATTATATAATATAGTTCATGATTGAATCTGGTTCTCCAGATATTATCGTCTTTAACTGGTCCCAGTATCTTTCTCAGTACCTTCCTTTCGAAGATACTGAGCACATTTTTTTTGTTCTTTCCGTCATGGTCCACGCTTCGCTTCCATAACTTCCAATAGGTCTTATTATTGTCTTGCATACTCTCAGCTTGTTGTTACGGTGGACATTTTTAGATTTAAGTACGTGGGACATTGCGAAGTAGGCTTTGTTGGCTATCGTTATTCTTCTGCGGATTTCTCCATCTTCCATACCAGCTGAGTTCAATTCCACTCCCAGATATACAAATTGATCCACTGATTCGATGTTATCTTCTACAACCATTTGTGAGATTCTGTTGTCTCTTTTTTTTAATTAATGTTTTTTGAATTGGTGTTGCCTTATCAATAACAGAACCCTTCTCTTTAAATTTCTTGATTAAGTTACGAACTGTTAATTCTGTATGCGTTTCATTTTGTGCGAATTTTTCTTAATGCAACTATAAATGATCGCTCACTTTCATAAAACAGTTGTACACAAACTATTTGTTATTGAACTGTTAATCGTGGCATGTGAGGTTGTATGATATATAGATGACAGTTATTAAATATTAACGCCCTATCTTTGACAGAACGCAAATAGTGCGCAATTCAAATCCCGTAGTTCCCACGGAGACACCCTATACTTTTCGCCGCCCAATATATGTTTGCAATATTAAATATTACAAAATCAAATTAAATCCCAATCCCAATTTCTACCAAAGCATGCTTTCCTATGTCTATAATATATGTAACGAGGAAAATCTCCAAAAGTTTTCCATCTAAATATGCGTTTCCATTTTCGATATGTATTCGACGCAATACCGACAACCTACGCGATTCGATACTTTCCTTGTAAATACATTCCCTAGGGTTATTTTAACCTATACGTTGAAACTGAACGAACTTTTCGGGATGGTATTTATGGCGAATAAAAATGAGTAACCTCGCCAAATCAGTCACATTCTTGGAAACCTCCCTTTATTCTAAAACTATAATTAGCGGATCCATGAGTCACCGAGAACACTTAATTACGCTATGCGTACACAGAAGCGGTGAGTCAAGTGTGGTGGATAAGCGGGTAAAAATTCCTGCCGAATTTTAAAATATCAGACGTATTAGTTGCGTTTACCTATACAGGGTGTCTTAGTTGAATCGAAACTCGCGGGATAACCTTTGGAATAATTCTTTATAGCAAGATGGTGGTGATACTAGTCAATGCTTGTTTTAAAGGGAGATGTTGGTATGAGTGCAGTTACTGCCGCTTATGCCCCCTCCAGCAAACAACTACCCCCTCAATTTGAAAGGTCTCTCAACCCTGTTAGTGGCAGTGGTTTATTTTTCTTCGGTATTCAATCTCTAGTCAAGTTATATGTTAAGGACTGTTTCAGAAATGAATCTACTTCAAATGGGTTAAAAGGAATAAATAACAGTTATACTCGTATTCACAGCTCTGCAAGAGAAATAAAAGCATAAAAGCATAAGAAGTAAATATAAGAATTTGAAGATTTAATTAAAAAGCACTTACTAACTAAAAAATTAAGTTAAATTATTTTTTTAGTTACTCTATACCCTGGCAGACATCCAGGGTATTTATAAGCACGATAAATAGAAGGGGCCCCAAAATAATTTCTTGTGGATGTTGCAAATATTTCAACAGAACTAGAATTGTGAAAATGTTCAAAGTGACTACGACCGAGTTCCATGCAGTAGTACAATAATTAGTCGAACTGTGTATGAACTTGTAATAATATCTGGTGTTATTCCTTGACACTCCTGTACAATTCGGCTCCTTAGCTCCTCTATATTATCAAATTTAAAAAGAAGTCTAGTAGTGTCAGATCTGGAGATCTGGCCGACCACTCCATTGGACTACTTCTTACGATTCATCACTTAAAGAAATTACAGGTCCAAATATTCCCTTACTGACACATCAGAATGTGGAATAAGACCTTCTCATACTAGAAGATGTCTGACTGACAGTCCAGTTAACCACTTCAAGACTAATATCCCTCAGTTTTAAGACAAAATCACAGGAATTCTTACTATTTGTAACATGTTGAAGATTTACGTCCAAGCAAATACGAGCGCTGATCCGATTTGTGTCGGTGAGTCCTCATCGCCATCCAAAGTAACAGAAATTGTTCGACATATATATTATGGACCGATGAAACCTATTTTATTCGTCGAGAAGTTGTAAATTTTCACAATCAACACGTATGGGATACATGAAAATCCGCATGCTGTTCGACCATAAAATTTTTAACTGGAATTTTTTAATGTTTGGATTGAAATTTATAATAAAAATTTTTGGCCTTATTTTTTAGCATCAGCCTGAACACTGATTTTTTGCAGTTCTTGGCAAGCAGTGGCAATATTTCCTTTCTACGTTTAAGAATAATAGTTTCGTTTCAACTTGATGGTTGTCCAACTCATTTTGGGAAAATTGTAGGGAATTGGTTGAACATTAAGGTTCATTGAACATTGGTTGAACATTATCCAAAAAGATGATTTTTTCCTAGGATGCACACTGGCTGAGATAATCACCCTTAAAGATAAGAAAACAAAATAAATATATCTTTTTAATATTAAGTATTGACCGTTTTTTGAGAATACACACAACAAATTAAAGTACAAATAATTTAAACAAATATTTAGGTTAGCATGATACGATTCTTGATAACTTGTCAATGGCATCGGGGATATCGTACCTCTAGTAGCAGTACCTCTAATACTGCTACCCTCATAACTTTGAAGAAAATGGTACTATACAATTTTATTACAATTTTAAGTACATCAAACCTTCTTCTAAAAATAATGTACTTGTTAGATTTCAGTTAAATTAACCGTTTTCCAGAAACAAAAGAAACACTGACATAAGGAAATGTCATTTATTATTTATAATATCAAAATGCATAATATTGAAGAAATTAATTTATTACAAAAAATACTGCTTATTATAAACTACTTTAGTTTCAAACATTATATCTTCTCATGAGCAGTTTTTCTTCTCTAAATTTTCTGGAAGATTCGTAATACTTAAAATAATACATAATAATTATAATGCCACTACTGCAAAAGATATGGAGCAGAAGGGCCAGGGGTAATCCACGCTAGACACCAGTAAGGAGTTATCAAAAATAGTATCATCAGTTTTTACTGACATTACTTTGTTGTGCAACTTTTTTTAACTTTAACAGTAAATCTCAGGGTGACTGAATGAATACAATTTTATATAAACTTATATTATTTTCACATAATCTATACATCCTCGAGATATTTCCCACGTATTCTGGAACAACGTGTATTTCTATTTCTGTATGTAAATTATTTAGTTATCCCTCAGTTGTAAAAAACTATAATAAGGATCCTTCCCTGACCTAGTTAAAGACATTGGCTCATATGATATTATCTACTAGAGTAAGATAAGAATGAATTGGTTGTGAGTATTACTATTATTATTATTTTATTATTTTACGGTGGAAAATGATTATATAAATATTTGGTGCTATACTAGAAGTGAGGTCAAATAATATAAGAAACTCTATTAAAATGCAAATTATGCTCATGAAGCATTTAAAGTAATACAAGAAGAGAGGAAAAAGGCAATTTTTCGCAAAGATAAAAAAATATGTATTTTTTATGTTCGCGTAAAAATAAAAAATAATTACTTTTTACATAAAATTATACTAATATTTCAACGATGATAAGCTGATGATATGTGAAACGGAACTTCAACGATCATGAGATAAAAAAGGCGAAAACTTTGAGAAAGTAACACATTGCGAAGTTTCTGGAAAAAGTGGTAGACACGACTAATTTTTTGATGAGGGTAAAGGTGCATTTAATCCTTAATTAGTGGAATAGCTAGTTTACGTCAGGATAAATTAGGACCAGCGACGGCAGATTGATATAGGGTTCTTGGGATCTATTTTATGTTAAAAAGCCAAACTCAAAAGTTATTTTCCATATCTGAGGATGGTTATTGAATAATGGGACATTAACTGTTACCAATGCCAACTGTTAATTTGCGATTGCACAATAGAATCTATAGGTAAAATTTTCTGGAAATGGAGGATTTGAACGAATACAGCTTTCATGATAAGTCAAGAGCGAAAATATATATTTTACCTTGAGATACGATCAAATTTGGTTAAAGATGTGTGCCGTATACTAAAATATGCATGTTATTAATTACCTCAGTAATACTGAAGTAACTGTGTATGTCGTAGATTACATTACATATTAACTCAATAATACCGAAGTAACTGTGCATATCGCAGATTCTATTATGTAACTTTTAGTATGTTATATAATATATGTAATGAGAACAGTTATCTTGTTGAGTCAATCATAAATAATGCAAAGTCGATATGTATTTCCACGCATCACAGTTACTGGCGATAATGATTAATTAATCTTTAATACAATTTTAATGAATATCATCTGAATTCATCGCTCATAAGTGTATCAAGTTGGGATTTGCTGATACACAGTGTACTATATGGAGCACTATTGATACATTATTGAACAAAATGTAGACGTTTCATAATGAAAATAACTTTTTGGGCATAAAACATACCTCTATGTTTATTATGCCAATAATATACATAGCTGTATATTTAGCATATACTTGGGCATAGCTATAAAATGTACTGCTATGTTTATTATTGACAAAATTACCTTAACTTCAACAATCAGCACTAACCAGCAACAGACACCAACAGTACAATCAGCAACGAAATCTGAACAATTCAGCCGAGAATATGTAGAAATGTAAAACGAGCAACCGATATGCTTCATATAATAATGAGGTATGGCATAATGAATTTAAAACCCATATATTAATTAATAATTTACATGTATACTCAAGTCACACATCGGATCCAACCGCGTGTTACTTAACTAGTATTTTTGTCTGTGAACTGATGCCTCTCTTGAAGTCTTCTTAACAAAAATGTTCTGTAACTGTGATACAGAAGTATTTAATTCCATTATAGCAGCAGATAAACCACGACACCTATTCTATTATATAACTAAGACACTAGGAATATGTATAAAAATTGTCCAAAAGAAAATGTCAATGCAGAATTGTTCGCAAAGCGAACAAACAAAGCGCAAATAGTTCCGATACCTATAAGTTTTACGCCGTGTGGCTAACATCATGAAACTGCATCTATCGTAAATAAACTGAAGGTGTAAAACTGAATACGAAACTGATGTTTGATATATCGCTGTTGTATTTTTTACTTTTCAGCACTCAACTATACGCGGAAAAGTAATGTTATCGTCAAAAGAATTTTTTCCAGCGTTTATTTTTTGTTTTTCGACCTAAAAAAATGGTTTTTAAACCATTTTGTGTATGTGTGAGTGTGTGTTTGTGTGTCATTGTCGTTGTTGTCGTCGCCATTAATAAAATTTCTTGCTAGCACGATAACCTCAACTAAACCATGTCGGATCGACCGGGTTTTGACTGATTCTGATCGGGAACGTCTCTCAGATGACACCTGTTGATTTGAGGTGGATAGAATATACTCTACCATATTCATGGGTCATGAGAAAGCACAATGGTGGATTATTTGAGAATTTTTTTTGTTAGCACGATCATTCAACTAAATCTTGTCAGATCGATCGGGTTTCGACTGATTCTGATTAGGGACGTCTACCAGACGACATATATTAATATTGAGGTTTAATAGGATACACTCTACCATATTCATGGACCATGAGACCATGAGAAAGCACAATGGTGGACCATTTGAAAAAAGTAAAACTGTCGCATAAAACATATATTCTGCATTTATGTGTTGGTTTATTTTTTCTCGGCCACTCGATTTCGAGATAGAGATATTCTGCGTGCGGAAAAGTCCGTTTTAAGGTTTTAAAACTGTTTATTTTCTATGAATTAATGCCTCTGACTTGAAGTCTTCTTAACGAAAATGTTCTATAACTGTGATACAAAAGTATTTAATTCCATTATAGCAGCAGATAAACCGCGACACC
Organism: Rosalia funebris; assembly: GCA_037954035.1. Classification (NCBI taxonomy): domain Eukaryota; kingdom Metazoa; phylum Arthropoda; class Insecta; order Coleoptera; family Cerambycidae; genus Rosalia; species Rosalia funebris. Next base: position 8,915,707 of record JAZFAV010000006.1, on the reverse strand, counting down.
TGTTCTAATGTCACTTAGTTGTCATAGTATACCAGAGGACCGAGAGGATATACTCCTTTAAATTCTCGAATATTCGTAACATCATCATGTGCCAGCAAGACGGTTATCCTGTCCATAATGCGAGAGGGGTACAAGCGTTTTTAGAGAAGATACTCCCACATCGCATTAGAAGTGCAAAAAGTGTAATTGAATGACCTCCAAGATCCCTCGACTTAGCCCCAAATGATTTTTCTAGGCATATATGAAGGCGAAAATTTACAGGCACGAAAATCAAGGAGATCATAACCGTAATGGAATATGTATAAAAATTGCCCTAGAAAATGTCAATCCAGAATTGTTCGCAAACAAACAAAGCAGAAATAGTTCCGATACCTATAAGTTTTACGCCACGTGGCTAACATCATTCAACTGCATCTATCGTAAATAAACTGAAGGTGGTAAACTGAATACGAAACTGATGTTTGATATATCACTGTTGTTTTTCTAGCGTTTACTTTTCGTTTTTCGACCTAAAAACCAAAAGCAAATGGTTTCCAAACCATTATGCGCATCGTTGTCGTCAAAATTAGTAAAACTTCTTGTTAGCACGATAACTCAACTAAATCGTGTCGGATCGATCGGGTTTTGACTGATTCTGATCGGGGACGTCTCCCAGATGACGTCTGTTGATTTTGGGGTGGATAAAACACACTTTACCATGTTTATGGGTCATAATAAAGCACAATGGTGGACTATTTGAGAATTTTATTCTTGTTAGCACGATCACTCAATTAAATCGTGTCGGATCGATCGGGTTTCGACTAATTCTGATTAGGGACGTCTACCAGATGACATCTATTAATTTTGAGGTTTAATAGGATACACCCCAACCTGTCCATGGGTCATGAGAAAGCACGATGGTGGACTATTTGAAAAAAGTAAAACTGTCGCATAAAACATATATTCTGCATTTATGTATTGGTTTATTTTTTCTCGACCACTCAATTTCGAGATAGAGGTATTCCACATGCGAAAAAGGTTTTAAAACTGTTTATTTCTATTTTGATATATTCTCAATACATCGTATTCTGTTACTAATACGATATAGTTAGAAATAGCACAGTATAGTTAGAAATAATATAGTAACCTATTTTTAAAATATACAAACGGTAATTGAAGTGAATATTATTTTAATATCATAAATTTCTTTGTTTTCTTCTAATTTTTACATCAAATTAGAAGAAAACAAACTTTTTGTATATGATTCTTGATGAACAATTACGCATTTCGAAATCGGGAAGAAGGGAGACGTTCTACCTTATATATTATACACGAATTTTACTACTATTTGACTACTTTAATTGATATCTATATATTAAAAAATCTAATCAGGGATTCTGATGTTATTGCTGGGGAATGTTGTCAATAGATGTCTGTACAGACAGAAAAATACAGTGTCCAACATTGAATATAATTCACCTTGATTTAAATCACATTGAGTAATATAAATAAACGCATATTTACTATACGTATCAAATATGTTATGACCTCTATACATTATCAATTTACAAATAAATATATTCCAGTAATAAGGCACTTAATTAGAGTACACGATAAATAACAATATTCTCGAAATTGCGTCAATTAATTATAATACATCAAAACAAACGTTATGCAATTGTAAAGAAAATTTAACATTTTCTAATCGAATAATAAAGTCCATGTTTACCTAAAAAAGACACCAGATTTGTTGTTTAGGAAAGTTAATGTATTTTTGTGGATTGTACTTTATATTTATACATAAAATCCTACATGAATTTACGCATTAATTAATATACAAATGTACACATTAATAATGTTTACAATTAATAATTCCATGTTATAACGACAAAAATGTAAAAACCATATGACAATAAACAAAGTAAATTGGTCCCAGAGGGATATCAGGATCATCTTTTGAAAATACATTTGTATTAATGAGATACGTTAATCCTGCAAGCTTCAGACCTCTACCTATTTTAGTTTTTGAATGAGTCGAAGAGAACGAAATTTCAGAAAATAATTTTTTTTCTCAAACACAGCTTAATATATTTGAATGAAATTTGGACATATTATAGAGATATATAAGGGCTATACTAATATAAAATAACAGCCCACAGACTTCATAATAGTCATTAGAAACAGACGATTTTCTCTAAAATTTGTTTTTTCTTTATAATATCGTTCTAGAACAATTTTGAAACTAACTTCCTTATGTCTTTTTTTATGTAAAATAACCTCTCAAATCCTTAAATTCATCAAGACGGTACGTTATATTGAAAAAAAAATAAAAATCGATTTTTTGATATAAAAATATATTTATCTTATTAACAGAAACGAAACTTATTTGATTAATTTATAAGTGCAAAGATCATTATTACCGAAAATAATTTTAATATTTTTTTATATTAAAATATTCAATTAATTAATTAAAATCGACAATTAATTATTATTAGGTTAGCAATCTAGCTGCTTGCTACCAACTAGTAAACAATGAACAGCCGCAGGTCTGGTAGTTATTTGTCGTAGATACAACAGTGTCACCAACATTAAATAACAGTGCAATCTTATGGTTACCGAACGAACTGGTAATCGAAAAGGAATCCTTATATTCTCCGAATTGTAGTTTTATGATATAAAATATGAAAATTTTAACTAATTGAATCAATATATTGATAAATATTATTTATATTGATGTTTTACAATGCAACAGGATATTTTAAGTAAAATTACTAACATATAAATATAGTTTATGCAAATAACATTAGATATTGAAAACTATTATGTGAAAAAAAAATGTTTTATTAAAATATTCAAAAATTAATTATAAATAAACAATTCAAAATTAACTTCTGATAGACTCTCACCATCAGAAGATAGTCAGCTTAAAGCTTTGTTGGTAATGCAAGAAAATAATCATGCAGCACTTAACCAATTTGTTTCTGATTTCAATATGGCAGCGTCTACAGTACATAAAGTTCTGAAAAAAACAAAGCACCATCCTTATAAGGTATGCCTGTCCATGATCTGTCTGAAGATGACTGTGATCAGCGAAATAAATTCTGTAAGAAAATACAACAGCTATACAACGATGACAATAATTTCGTGAAGAAAATACTACATTCTGACGAAGCTACATTTAGTTTGAACAGCCATGTTCATAGGCAAAACTACCGTTATTAGACTATAGAAAATCTTCGATGGATGGAAGAATATCATACTTAAAATCCCCATAAAGTGAATGTATGATGCGACATAGTCGATGAAAGAATTCTAAGTCCCTGTTTCTTTAATTTGAACCTAACTGGTGCAACAAAAAGTTGTTCCTTGAATTTTTAATCAATGTATTCATGACTTTACAAAATCACTGTATTACTTTGAACAAAAGCATTCTCTAATAGTATCTTACAATATGAAGTCTATTTGACTCGACTTTATATGTATCGACATCTATAGACAAATAACTACGATTACTTTATCTATGAAAGATAAAGAACATGTGGAACCCCCAACGATGTTGCCAGAAAATTTAATTAAAAACGTCTAAGAGAAAAATTAAAATTAAAAACTAAAGAAATAAAGAAAAGCTATATATACGAGTATAAGCTCATGTTTTCAAAGGGAATCAATAAAATTCATATTTGTTATCTATTGTGTTTCCACAAAGCGCGTCAATTCCTATTATTTTGCTAACTCTTCTCAGCGTAAATTTCACTTACATTCCCATACTTGAAAGAACTATGAAATCATTTGTATTTTCTATTTAATAAAACCCCTTCGCTTCTATAATATATAATATCAATAGTCTTATTTACTATAAATTCGGTTATATAAATATATATGCCTGTACAAATTCGTCATTTTTAAATAATTGTTAACATTGGTGCGTAACATTCATGTCTATTTGTTAATTTTTCATCATGTTCATTAATTAATTGTTATCTCAATATGTCAATACTTGACAATAGGGTACATGGTTATTATTTTATTGTTTAATAAATTCAAGAAAATCTAGAAAAAATAGTGCTGAATTTGAAAGAAGAAAAATGAAAATGAAAAGGCAAGTTTTTGTATTTGTGAAAATTTGACCATTTTATTAAACTGTAAAATCAGCACTTAAAATCCAGTCAATATTTTTTAAATCTGCTTCGTCAGAAAAGTTCTACACTATTTAAGAATAGACCTTAAAATTGTCAGCTATTAAATCCGAATAATTTAGGGTTTTCGTGAGAAAACTTAGTCATTACTTATTGGAAGTATTGTTTAAAATAGTTTGGAAGATACTAAAGACTACAATGATACAATCAACCAGTTTTTTGTTATTAAACCATGTTAATGGTTTAATAAATGAGAATGAATGAGAATGAGATAGTGAGTGCTACCTGATTTTGTTAAACTGTGAAGAACTATAAAGATTTAACTGTAAAGGACTTACATTTAATAGGTGAATTATATATCAAAATGTAGAGGAAATGTAAACTTTCTGTTGCATAGACAATTGACTTTGATTAAGCAATTCTTATTGGGGTAATGGAGAAATTAAACTAATTACTAAAGTTCGTATAGATCTAAAGTGGCAAAAAGTGATTAATACTTTTGTTAACAATACACTTGAGTACATATTCCCAATATGGCAAATTTAGCTTGTTTTAAATGTTATAAGAAAATAGCAGACAACGAAGATAATTTAAAATGTTTAGGATTGTGCTTAAATTATTTTCATCCTAAATGTTTTAATATGCTGATAGATCATTTGATACAATTATGAATTATAATGGTGTTAAATGGTTTTGTGAACATTACGTAGTTTATATTGACATTGCTACTAAGGTTGCCAGATATTTTGAAAATCTACAATCCTATGTAGTAAGAAAAATAGGTGATCTTAAAAATATTATTCGATCTACACGTAAAAATTTTGCCGACGATGCTGCTGAAGAAGTAGTGATCATAAGACAGAAGGCTAATCAAGAAAGTAAAAAGACTAAAGAAGATATACAGAAAAATGTGAAACCAGCGAACTTAGAAGTTGGAATGAAAGAGCTAAAGAATATTAAACAAGAAGTTATAATAAAATGTAAAAGCAATAAAGAAAAAATTTATAAAAAAGCTGCAGAAAAGAAACTGCATAGGAATTAGGAAATCAAGGCCCCCGATTCAAAAAATCCTTGTATTAAACTCGTAGACATATAGGAAAGTATAAATAGTAATGAATTATTTAACTTAATAAGAAAGCAAAATGTTTCCTTACTAGATGAATGTGAACTGCAAGTAAAAGTTTAAAAAGAAGATGAAAACTAAATTTATTGCTATCATTCAGTGTGATCCTAAAACACTTAAGGAAATTATGCAACAAAATTATCTTTTTATTCATTGGGCTAATTGTAAGTGTAGAGTTTTCAAATATGTAGGCGTTGCCAGGTGTTTCAAATGTGGTAGTTTTGGCCATCATGCTGATAATTATGCAAATCCAGGTAAATGTTTAAAATGTACCGCATCAGACCATACTACCGAATCCTGCGTAGATAATAATTTTAAATGTTTAAACTCTACTGAGGGTAAACAAAAATTAACAACAGATATTGATGTAAATCATATTATACATAACAATAATTGTCCGATTTATTTGAAGAAAATTAGGAACCAGAAAAAATAAATTAAGTATACATCATCTGATCCTTATACTCCATTATTTATTTATGTTTAAAGTTATTTAGAGTTACTTTTTTTTAGATACCTACACATACATATTTTATTTATTCTTATAAATGTGTTTATATTTAGTGATTTAATTTCTCAGTTATAGTTATACATGTATACCGCACTTTGTCCTGTAATGGATTCTTCTGTTGGGCAATAAAGAATTATTATTATATTATTATTATTAATATAATGCGTCTTCTACAACAGTTATAAACAACAATAAACCCCTGGGAACAATGCATAATATTCCCGAGTCAAATTAAACAAACAAAATCCAAATCCCTTTGACGATCTAAGCCGCAAGCTTCGGCAGGAATATTTCCTGCAAAAAGTATCACGTACGCTCGTCCACGTTCTCGTGGACCAAAACAAAAAAAACCTTCCGTGCATACATACCATCGCACAGAGTATAGAGGAAAATTCCGACAACGAAGGATTTCACCCAATTTTCCATGTTAAAATTCACTGCACATCCAACATTAATGCAACCGAACGAAATGCAAACACGCTGCGATGTTTACGAGCTCGCCGACGCTCTTCGTCGCCTCTGCGCGTTTCGGATCGTGCGGAAACGCTACTGACTGGAAAGTGGAAAATTCGAGGTTTCAAAATATGAACAATTGCATCTCATGGAGCGCGGCTGCGCTGCCGGCAGCATCGCTCCTGCATTTTGTTATCCAGAGTGGACTCCCCGAGACTACGCTATATAATTTGCAGCGGTTACAGGAGCAACGCTACAGGACGTCGACTTGACTCCGGGGAATGTTACTGAATATATTATGTGTTATACGAGTGTTATTATATGAATGTTATTGTGGGTTATCTAAGCCCCGGATTTGACTGATGGGATTTCAGAATCGGACTTATACGTGTTCTAAAATATCTATTAGAAATACAAACACCGTAAAGAAATATCAAAATATTATAATAAATTATACAATAAAATATTTCATGTCAGTAGTTTGTCCACGCTCTAGCTAATTTTTTTGTAATGTAAATTAGTTGCTTGTATAAATTAGTAGGACATCAACCAAGAATTTTATATTAAATAAAATGTATTCATTGACCACCTACTAGGTACCTGCTGCTCTACTTATTTCACTAGAAATATTGAAAGTATTGTCAGAAGTGCACTGATATGCTAATAGTAGAGGTATGCGAGGGCGGGGCGAAAGAAATATCTGCGGGGATGATCAACGACGCGATGCCGTCCGATCAGTTACTATGATCTTTGAGAGTAGTGTGGCGATCGTCGTGAAGTCGAGGAGACCGCGCACGGCAATGATGTGCCTGCAGCGGGCTGCGGACGAACTGACAGACAGGTGTAACAAGTGGAAGATAGCCATCAACGCAGAGAAATGCGTTGCTGTTTCAAGACGGTGTTTTTCAAGAAGACGCGGGAAACCTCGGAAGGACACGTGAACTTCAACGGCGAGGACATCCAATCGCGGGACAAGACCAAGTACCTTGGAGTCGTCATGGACAAGTCGCTGACATGGAAAGACTGCATGCACCAAGTGACGGAACGCGCCAAAGTTACCGCGGCCAGACTCTGAACGATGACGGGAAACAACAGCCAGCTGAACCTCAGGAACAAGCTGCTGGGGCTACGCTGCTCAAACCCACATGAGGAGGATTCAGGCTTTCGAAAACGTCACGCTCCGCTATGCCGTGGACGTCCCGTGGTACGTGAGGGACATCGACATCCAGCAGGACCTAGAATTCACCACCGTGGCGGAGAAAATCCGAGCCAGGGCTCGGAAGCTCTACGATCAATTGGGTTCCCATGATAACCCTCTCATCCGAGCAGCTTCTGAATACAACCCAGGGGGACCAGGAAGACACAAAAGGCCCAAGATCCAGGTAGTATAACCTTATAGGCCCCCTTTACAGGTCAAACATAACTTTTTATTTCATCTGAGCCCTATTGCTCTACTGACCATTTTTATGTCACGGGGCCCTAGAACCTCCTAACCATTTTCTGTTACGCGAAATACACACGACTTCCCTCCCACACACCTGGCTCCAAACCCCGGGATAATTTTCTAATTTGAAAAGGACCCTTCCCGAGTAACAAGACTCACTCTCCCGACGGCGATCCAAGCCGTAGAAGATCGCTTTATAAAAACCCAATTCTCGGGAGTCGTGCTGGTCTCGGCGATCACGACAAAGACACCCCCGGGGAGGCTGACGCTGGCGAAGCGATGCTGCAAAATAAGGCGACTAAAAGTAAATAAAAGGCCGAGAACAAGTCCCTACCAGCGGGACTTATAGGCGTCAGGACCAAAGAAGGTCGAGGGGAGCGAACAGCTGCCAGTCGCGCATGTCTTGTTTGCGAGCGGCATCTTGTCTCCCACGTAGAGACCCGCGAAAGTGGAAACAATGCTCGGCCCACCTTCGCACGATGGTCCCAGTCTACACGATGGGCGAGTAAGGAGCGGTAATCTCGCTCGATCAAAGTCCATTACGCCTGCCAATAAATATTGGCGAGAGTAGTGTGTGTTTATACACAGCTCGGGACTGTCGTAGTATTTATTAGTATTTTGGTTTGTGTACGGTATTACATACAAGTAGTTGCAATGCATGACAATTTGACAATAAGTATTTTAAAACATCTCGACAAAAACCATCCCAAGCCACAGTGCAGCGTTGGATAAAAGAATAGTAGTGAATTACGATGTTCCCATTGTGATACATACATGGCGTATACCCGCAAATCGGATGTTGTTAAAAGATGAAATTAAGTCCTAGTACAGGTTTTAATTAAAATAAATGAAGAGGTGACATAGGTATGGACACAATATCTATGATTGCTCCTATTTATTATATACTCGTAATACATAGGAGTTGCCAATAAGAGAGCGTTAAATTCGAAAGATTAGAGCCATTTCCTTAGACGCTAAAAATATTATGCATAGAGCTTTGTTATTTAATGTTAACATTTTGTTATGCGATGGTTTTTTATATGAATATATTAATATTATATATTTATAATATAATGGTAGTAATGATTTTGTTTTGTGTAACGTGTTGTCTATTTTTAATTTTAGACATGGTTGGTTGATTCAAAAGAATAACTAGTACTACAGTATCAACAATAAATCAAATATTTTCAAACAACATAAATAAGGAGTTTATACTCCAACCCATCTACAAATTCCTTATATAATAAGGACTAAACAAATTAGGTCAAAACAGCTATTCTCCTGGCTATATGCCAAACGCCGAGCACTGAATTACATGACAAAATTTGTTGTATTTTTGTGTAACAGAGTTAGCAGTAAAAATACAGTGATTGTTCTAAAACCACCAAGAAAGATGCAAAGTGTCACCTATCTCAGGATATGCAGATGGGTTGGAGTATAAACTCCTTATTTCTGTTGTTTGAATGTTACCCTCCGATAGTAAAACTTTACAATGCATTATACAATTATTTTCATTTTTCAGGCAGAGAAACATCTTGTATAATTGATAATACATCCAATAATAAAACAAAATTGTTTGAATGACGCACTGAAGTCACACCCTCATCATATCAATAAAGGCTTTTAATGATAATTTCATAAATAGTTTCATCAATGCGATTCAGAAGGAACACTAGAATGGATCTCGATACTGCATACAACTGTTTTGTTCACATTTTGTAATGTTATTTTATTATGCACTTCCTAAATCTAATTTACTATAACAACGATTACAGGAAGGAAGGAGGGATTGGAAATAAGGTGAGTTAATGACAAGAGACCATTTTCCTTTAACTTTATTAGCAATCAGATACGATACAACGATACAATCTTTAAACTAATGTGTTAACCTGTACAAGGAGTAGGTGGTTGCACTGATGACTTAGAGAGGTGAAAATCCAATGAAGCCACCTCGGTTTCTATTTAAGTCTACTGGCCGACACCTCTTCAATATTCGGTTCTTAACTGAATGTAATATTACTGCTCATCAAAAATAGAAACAAGTCTCAAAACTACGATGTCGGACCGTCCACGAGGTGCGCAGTAAATAGCTTAGTCGTTAGTCAGTTGCAGTGAGACCTCTGCAAAGTGAATATTGTTGAATATATATTGAATGTAAATGAACACAGAGTTCGATCTGGCCGCGCGTAAAGTGCATCCTCTTCCCTTCGAATGCTGCCTCACTCTTTCTTCTACGCATACCTAGGGAATCTCACACTTTTTCCTATACTTGACTAACAGTGATTCTAAGAGGGGGTTCGATTATTTCTGGTATGTGCTTCGAGTTCTAGATGGTGATTACAACTTCTGTCTTTGATGGCTTCGCTTACGTAGGGGATTGTGAGTCTGTTAGTATCATATGGTTTGAAACATACCAAGGTGCGTTTGCTATGATACTAAAAACCTTCGATTGATCTATTTGTAGGATACAAATGTGTGATTTGGTTGCACAGATAAATCCCATATGCAGAGTTCTGCTCCGTAGGTCCAAATGGGTCTAATTATTGTTTTATATAGCAGTAGTTTATTTTTTTATTGATAATTTTGACTTTGTTGTGCGTCTTGAGTATTATGTATCTCAGACTGAATGGGATTTATAAAATTAATAAGAAATGCATAATAATTCAGTTGATCTTAGAAAAAAGCAATAGCATCAAAATAAAATAGAGAATTAAAGAAATCCAGGAAAGCCTGAATGAAAAATGTTATCAGAATTGTGAAATAGAGCTCTACCTAATTCACAAAAACTTTTTTCCATTTCTTTACAGAGAACGAGCTATATTCGTTCGTATAAATCTAAATAGTCTTCAAGGTATGATGACATTCTAGCATTCCTCATAAAAAAGTTTTACATATTGTGATTCGTCCATTTGCTTTTTAATACAATTATTTTTTACAGAAGGATATTTCCCTAATTATTGACATATGAGAACTTGCAACTTACCACTTGGCAGACAAGGGACCGGTGGAACTCTTATAGATACCTGGGCATAATGGCATTAAGAAAAATCTAATTGCAGATGACCTTGCCAGACTAGGGACCAGAGAAAACCTCTATGGACCAGAACCTGTAGTGAGAATAAGTCGGAATCTGATCAGAGACCGCATCAATCTCTGGACAAGAGACCAGCACAATAAAAGATGGAGAGAAGTAATGGGTTGTCGAATATCCAAACTCTTCATCAAATACTCAGAGATTGAGAAGTGGGCCCAAGAATTCATTAAATTGAACAGGCCCAAAGCCAGAACCTTGGTGGGAATCATAACGGGCTACCATAGTAGTCTGAATGCATATAAGCACAAGTTGAGGCTGACTGACAGCCCGGCCTGCAGATACTGTAAAGAAGACGAGGAAACCTCGATTCATCTTCTTTATACCTACCCCGCACTGGAGGAGAAGAGGTACCTTATATTAGGGGCCCCTGTTATCCTAGAGGATGCGAGGCTTAATGCAGGGGACGTGCCTAAATTGCTCCTTTTATGGGATAGCATTTTTGGATAATGACCCGGATAAGAGGGGATCCCCAAGGGACTACCCATGCGATCAGTGAGGCCCAAACCCATATAACATAATGTAATGTACACATGAACAAAATTACGCCAATGTTAAACAGGCTGATGCAGAATTAATACAAAATTATAGACCCATTAATATACCATCGGCTTTTAAAAAATAATTAAGTACTCTATTTTACATAGATTATTACCCTCTCTGAAACAAAATAATTTAATTTCAAAGAATCAACATAGTTTCATAGACAGGAAGTCGACAAGTATGGTCAGTCATTCATATTATGATCGTATCATTACAGATATAAAGGCAGGTGAATATCCTGTAGATATCTTTTGTCATTTAAGTAAGGCATTTGATTGTGTCCATCAAGATGTCTTTTTTGAAAAATTATGACACAGGTATGAAACACGTGGCATTTCACTAGATTGGGTAAATTTTTTTCTTAAAGACCGACGATAATGTGTCTCAATCAATAATACACTATCAGTTAGCAAAAATATCAATATTGAAGTGCCATAGCGTTCAATCTTGGGTTTTGTATTGTTTCTTGTATATATTAATCATCTTGATACGACATTTAGCTTTGCTAAACTCATTTTATATGCTGGTAACACATCAGTAATTGTTTTTGATAAATCAGATCAAGTTTTAATGAAAAAAAATGCCCTAAAAGCTATCCGATACGAATGAGTCGTTATTTTTAATCACCGAAAAAACCAAAACCATACGCTTTCATAAAAAAAAAACAGAAGACATGTAAAAACATTGTTTGAGATATTATTACTTCTACATTTCCTAGTAAAGATTGTGCTAAATTCTCGGGTGTTATCATTCATTAATGTCTAAGTTGGCAAATTCAATGTTTTAATAGTTACTTACATTATTAGTGGGATAGGAGACAAGTGATGTAATGTGCTCTAGCCCACGTGTGATGTACAACATTGTATCTACGACCGCTTGAATAAGAAAAAGAAATTAAAAACCGATTTTTTACAAAAAAATTCACTTAAACATAAAATAAAGGTCACTTAAACATTTTCATATTAAATCAAAGTAATATTTTGATTTGGTATGAATTTGTTAAAACCATAGTAACAATCCAGTTGTTTTAAATAACGCTTAGTGTTGTGATTTTCCCGTCGCGTTGTGCATTATCTACGTCAAAAATCTTACTAAAATCTGGCTAAAATAATATTAATATTTATAATAACAAACAATTATTGTATTGTTTCTAGTTTCAATAAATTTTTAATTCTTCGTTTACAATTTTTGAAAATCAAAATGAGTTATGTAATGAGTCTATTACATAACGGTGGTATAACAGCGCTCATTACATAACACAAAACAGTTCAGTGAACCCCATATTACAACACAGTGGTAGATAAATTAATTTCCAAACTTCATTTACATCTTACCAGCAAAAGAAATCTAAAAAATGTTCTGACCAACTAATAAAGCTATATTTCTTTCAAGTGGATTCACGGTTACACTATGATATATATTTTTGGGGCTTATCATTATATTCAAGTGGGGTTTTTATTGCTGAAAAAAGGGTACCAAGGTGTTAGGGATGTCCCCTAGAGAGACGTGTAGAGATATTTTCAGGTATTACTTTTCCGCACTTAACTATACCAGAGCGGAAAAGCTCTGGTATAGATGAAATGTAATCGTGTAAAAAAATAGAAAAAAATGTTTTCTAGAGTTTATTTTTCGATTTTCGGCCTGAAATAAAAAAAAAATGGTTTTTAAAAAATTTCTGTGTGTGTGTTGTTGTCGGCATTAACGATGACACCTATCGATTTTGAGGTGGATAGAACCCACTCTACCATGTTCGTGGGTCATGAGAAGGCACAATGATGGACTATTCGAGAATTTTTTTTAGCACGATCACTCAACTAAATCGTGTCGGATCAATCAGGTTTCGACTAATTCTGATTAGGGACATCTATCAAATGACATCTATTGATTTTGAGGTGGATAGGATACACTCCACCCTGTCCATGGGTTATGAGAAATCACGATGGTGGATTATTTGAAAAAAGTAAAACTGTCGCATAAAACATATGTTCTGTATTTATGTGTTGGTTTTTTTTTTTCTCAGCCACTCAATTTCAACATAGAGATGTTCTACCTGCGGAAAAGTCCATTTTAAGGTTTTAAAACTGTTTATTTTAATATTGTAACAATATCGTCACTATATATTTTGGAAATGTATCTGTATGTGCATGTGAATAATAGGAAAGTTATCCGTAGAACTACAATTCACACTTCTTTTAAAAGACAAAATTATTTTCAAGGTATCATAATGTTTTAATGTGGCTTATAACTCACATAACTGATTATGATTACTGATATTCAATAAATTACCTAGTCACATAAAATACTCGTATATTATATTTTATATTTCTAGAGATAAATGTACCATTTTATTTCTTCATACTATACTAACTCCTTTTTGGATCATTGATAACGTCCTTTTTTGTCAACTTACCTTTCTTATATGATATTTTTTACCTCCTGTTTATGTCTGTCCAATCGTTTAAGAAACATTTCAAATAAAAGCCACTCTATAAGGCGCAAAAGTTTTCGGGTTTTCACTTTTAGATGAATCGATGTCAACTCGTTTCGATTACATTTCAATGGCTTCTTTGTATGTGTGCGTCTACATTATTTTTTATTGGAAGCTTTTGTAAATAATCAAACGTTTTCTATACGTATATCAAGTAATCAAAACCGGTCGGGTCTTTGGGAAGTATGTCTTTTTAACATTATGTGACACGTTTTTCTGAATAGTAAGATGTTTTTTCATATATTTCAGCATCGATGAACTTATTGATAGTGAATAAAATTGCATGTGCTTTTGAAAATGGTTTCCTATCGGTAATAATCAGTAATACATATATAAACATAAAATTTTATAATTTATTATATTATATGAAGTGTATTTACTATATTATATATTGACATATTACATAGTGAGCAAGTAAACGTTGGAACAGATTCGATAGAACCCTTAAATAGCAGGTAGGAAAGAAGTTCTGAGGCCTGTCCCAATACCATGTGAAATCACCATTTCGTCAGTAGACAGTACACAGCTTCAATTTTGGATATACACATCTTTCAGAGTCTTTACTATGATATTCTATAATCGAAATGTCTCAATTCTTTTACGGACCCTGCATTTTTTTAATGAAGAAAGTACAATATTTTTCATTATTGAAATTTTAAAAAGCACATCATTCCGTTAATAGACAGTACATAAACTCAATCTTGGGTGCAATCATCGCGTAGGGTCTCTACTATGAGATTCCGGATTCAGAATGTCTCAGATATTTTTTTTCAGACCCTGCGAAGTTTGTTATGAGAACAATACAAAATTTGTATTGACGAAATTGAAAAAAACAATCACGATTCCGTCAGTAGACAGTACAGAACGTCAATTTTTGGTATAAAGACCGCGTAAAATCTCTACTTTGATATTCCAAAATCAAGACGCCTCAGAATTTTTTTACAAACCCTACGAATTTTTTAATGAAAAAGTACAAAATTCTTTTTAACCGAAATAAATAAAAACTTCCTTTCCGTCAGTAGACAATACACACCAATTCTGAGTATAAACATCGCAGAGGATCTCTACTATGATATCCTATATTCAAAACGACTCAGGTATTTTATTATAGACCCGTGTCTCATTGTTAAGTCTCATAGATTGCAATTATCAAGACAGTTCTTTCGTTTTATAGAAAATAATATATGACTTATTGACTAGTAGTATTTAGAAGATTACTGCTTTTTTATTTTCATTTAGGAACATGCTGAAATAGAAGTAAATTAACATGCCTCTCCTCAGCGTTAAATCTTATAGGTTGCAGTTATAAGACAATTTTTTCATTTTTACAAAATAATATACGACTAATTGACAAATGGTATTTAGACAATTACCATTTTTCATTTTTATTTAGGCACATATTGAATATAGCAGTAAATTTTTGATAAAACATCATCTGCCTCTCCTCAGCGTTAAGTCTCATAGATTGTAATCATCGAGACAGTCTCTTCGTTCTCAACGACTAAGTCGTATAAACCACAATTATCAGTACAGTTCATTCACTATATACAAAAGAGTATACAGCCAATCGAATGATATCTAGGAGTTTACAGCTTTTTCACTATAAGCGAAAAAGTAATGTAATCGTGTAAAGAAAAAGTGAAGAAACTAATTTTTTTTTTATTTTATTTTTAGTTTCTCGGCCTAAAACAAAAAAAATGGTTTTTAAAAATTTTTTTCTGCATGTGTGTCGTCGTTGTCGTCGGCATTTATTCTTGCTAGCACGATAACTCAACTATATCGTGTCGGATTGATCGGATTTTAACAGATTCTGATTGGGGACGTCTCCCAGATGATATCTATTGATCTTGAGGTGGATAGGACCCACCCCACCCTGTCCATGGGTCATGAGAAAACACGATGGTGGACTATTAGAGAAATTATTTTGTTAGCACGAAAACTCAACTACATCTTGACTGATCTTGACTGATTCTGATCGGAGATATCTCCCAGACAACACCTATTGATATGAAGGTGGATAGAACACACTCTACCATGCACATGAGTCATGAGAAAGTACAATGGTGGACGATTTGAGAACTTTTTTTTGTTAACACGATCACTCAATTAAATCGTATCGGATCGATCGGGTATCGACTGATTCTGATTAGGGACGTCTACTAGATGACATCTATTGATTTTGAGGTAGATAGGACACACCCCACTCTGTCCATGGGTCATAAGAAAGCACGATGGTGGACTATTAGAGGATTTTTTTTATTATCACGAAAACTCAATTAAAACGCGTCGAATCGATCGGTTTCTAACTGATTCTGATCGGGAGCATCTTCCAGACAGCACCTATTGATTTTGAGGTGGATAGAATAGACTTTACCATGTAAATGGGTAATGAGGAAGTACAATGGTGGACTATTTGAGAAATGTTTTTTGTTAGCACGATCACTCAAGTAAATCGTGTCGGATCGATCGGATTTCGACTGATTCTGATTAGGGACGTCTACGATATCTATTTATTTTAAGGTAGATAGGATACACCCCACCCTGTCCATAGGTCATGAGAAAGCACGATGGTGGACTATTTGAAAAAAGTGAAACTGTCGCATAAAACACATATTCTGTATTTATGTGTTGGTTTAATTTTTCTCGGCCACTCAGTAGCGAGATTGAGATGTTCTACATACGGAAAAGTCCGCTTTAAGGTTTTAAAACTTTATTTTTTTTACAAAAACAGCTTTTTATTTTTATTTGGAGACATGCTGAATATAGCAATAAGTTTTTGAGAAAACATCACCTGTTATCGATTTATTGTGAATTTGTGGGCAAATAACTTTTGAATGCATTAACTTTAGTATGCCTAGTGGAAAACCAACGTCTCTTGATTTGAGGGAGAGTATCTTAAGTGCTTTTCAGAGAGGCACTTCAATGGGTACCATTTCTAGGCAATGTCGCTATCGAAGTCAACTATATCGAGGATAATATCAAGGTACCATGCAAGAGGACATTTGAATAATAATCCGAAAAGTGGGAGTCCCAGTAAAACAACCGTACGTACAGACCGGCTCATGAAAAGAATGAGTGAGAATGACGCTTGGCTGTCTGCCCCTAGGGTAAAAAGCCAATTTGATTAATTGAATATCAATATTAGAACCATTCAAGGAAGGTTGGTAGAATCCAAACTATTTAGTAGAAGACCTGCCAAAAAGCCTTTGATTTCGGCGAGAAATCGAGCGGCCCGGCTAGCATTCGCTCGTGCACACTTGAACAGACTGGCGGAAAGTCTTGTTCAGCGATGAAACGAGATACAATATTTTCGATTCAGACGGAATGAGGCGTGTTCGACGTCCTGTGAATCAGAGATTCAACCCAAAATACACTACGCCTACAGTGAAGCATGCAAAAGGAAACGTCACTCTTTGGGGTTGTTTTTCGATGTCTGGTGTGGGTCCTATCCATTTCATTGAAGGAATAATGGACCGTTTAGTATACAGAGATATTCTTCAAAATGTAATGCTGCCATATTCAGAATGGATTATGCCATTACGGTTCGTGTTTCAGCAGGACAATGATCCTAAACACACATCTCATTTGGTAAGAGATTGGTTTCACGACAATCGTATTACAGTTTTAGGCTGGCCATCACAATCTCTCGACCTCAACCCAATAGAAAACCTTTGAGAAGAGGTCGAGAGAAGAATAAGAACACAGACGTATCCTAATAAACAAGCTTTAATGGATAACATACAAGAAGTATGGTCCAATCTGCCAGCTTCTGTTATTACGAACTTAATATCGTCTTTGCCCAGAAGGTGTGCCAAAGTCATCGCCAATCGAGGCTATCCCATTAACTACTAAATAAATATAAGGTTCAGTTGTATTTTCTTGTATCAGTGTATTGTTAAAATGTTTATATTGAACTGAAATATATATTTCTAATGTGTTGCTTTACTTTTGTCGCATTGAGATTGTACACAATTTTGAAAAAATAGTGTCCATCAGCCACTACCATATCACGAAAAGATAATAATGCACCAAACTTGTAAAAAATAATATCTTACATGTTCTATTTGTATAGCAGCAACAACATAATCAATAGTCACAGAGTGGCTCACTGAATTTCAAAACACAGCAAGGTATTGCTTTACTTTTGTCCGATAGTGTACATATATGTATACATACATATATGTATAAACAGTATTAATTAAAGGATCATACTTAAATACCAAAACAACTCGAATAGTACGATTCCCCATTGTTTAATACCAACTAATATACATTTCTTGTACGGATACAATATAATTTTTATAATAACAATATTTTGTGTTCTTCGGGAGCGCCTTTTTGTGCAAGAGACGAATAAGATGGATACAACCGTATCTGTACCCATGACCATAACCGTGACCATGACGATGATCGTAATCGCGACCGTGATAGTTGCCTTGACGATGATAGTAACCGTGACGGTGACCATGACCGTAACTGTTTCAGCTCACTAAATTTGCCTATAAAAGCCTGAAATGAAACCGGCTATTATCATTTTGGATTCTGTTTCCTAAGAAAGATATTCCAATTACTACCATTTGTGGAGAGTTCCTGCTTATTCCTGCAACTGCTTCCTATAGAGATGTGGTGCTGCATATTTCGGTAAGTTTATTTTCATAGTTTTATTGTTTTAATTTACCATTTTAGGTTTTCCTATTTTATTAATCATTTTTGTTATTTTAGGCTTTTGGACGGAAGATCACTTTTAGTTGGCGTGAGAGCCAACAAATTGTGGTTGGATATTTGTCGAGGAGATCCTATTTTGAAGAAGAGATTGAGATCTGCATTAGAAGAAGAGAAAAGTATTTTCCATGACATGATGTTCAACCCCAGAAATGCAGTGCAAATTACGAGAAAGGCTCAGTCAGTCTACACAGCCAACATCGAAAAAACAGTCACGAGACGAAATGGCCGGTTACCTCAGTTACCTGAACCGCTTGCTTTCAATACAGAGAAACAGAAAGGTGTTATCAAAATTAAGAAACGAAGAAATTATGACAACAGATTCGCACCTTATAGAATTTAGGAATTGTATTTATGTAGACTAACAAAAAATAAAAGAAATTGCTCTTTTATAAATACATCTTAATTTTTCACATAAGAAAATAAAGTATTTATAATTTTGTAAACAATTTACTTATATTTTTTGGATATCTTTAATCCAAAAGTGGCATTTATAGCATTTTCTTAAGAAATTTAATATTTTTAAAATGTGATGTATACTAACTCTTTCCTCTATTTCATCTATAATGGTATAAATGGACATGGATATCAAACAGTGACAAAATATCTCGTATATTATGATTTGAGTAGAACCTGTAGAAAAAAAAAAAAAAATATATATATATATATATATATATATATATATATATATATATATATATATATATATACATATATATATAAAGTAGGAAAATTAAAGTCTATTAGTGTACCCTACAAACGGCTTCACATAAATATCACATCGCGAAATGGCATGTTTCTTGTATAATTCACACAGCAACTGCACCTACAATCTCTGCTAAACATTCGAAAACTAATGCTCTATCCATATACATATGTATTAAGTTATTTTAACTCACAAAACTTAATACTGTCATTATTCAAAATTGCAATTCCAAATAGATGTAAAACCTAAATAAGAAAAGTATGTTAAGAGTCAAGATATTTCTACCCTAAGCCATAAGCTGTAGCCATTCTAAAAATAGCTCCAGAAGCTATTGAAAAATAAATCAGAAGTTTGCAAGAGCAAAGTAGAGTGTAGTAGGAAGTAGAGTCTAGAATGTACATTAATTCCCGGAAAGTTCTGGTTGATAATTTACGGAACAAAAATGTAATACCTAATGTGAAACACTCAATAATGAACTGTTAGTAATTAAATTGAAAAATATTTATTCTATGATGATACTTTTAGTAAAATTCGTATCAACAACTTTTATATAGTAATAATGCACATACAATATTTTTTCACGAAATTTGTTATTTATAGAACAATCAAAAAGAAATAAATTAGACAGGGGTAATATAAAAATAAATAAATAACAGCAATGAATATTGTTATCTATACTTCACTAAGTCGTCATTCTCGCAAAAATGCAAGGTGTCACTTTAGGATATTCAGTTCTGAATAATTCTGAAAATACGACAAGCCGGAAAATTATTCAGTAGCGTCTTCTTACTAAAAATACATATAACAATAACTACCACCGTATCTGTAACCATTACCGTGACCGTGGCGGTGATCATAACCATATCCGTGACCGTGACCACGACCATGACCATAACCGTGACTGTTGCTTACTAATTAATTTAACTTTCTAATAGAGATGTTCGAAGTTTTTCCTGATGTATTTATTCAGTTTGAAGATTAATGTCTTATTTTATTTTCATGTTTTATTAATCATATGTGTTCTTTTAAGCATTTGGACGGAAATTCACTTTTGGCTGAAGTGAGGGCTAACACGTCGTGGTTATTTGCAGAACAGATCCCGTTTTGAAAAAAAGGTTGCGATCTGCATTGGAAGAAGAGAAAAATGTTTTACGTGACATGAAATATTTTGAACCTCAGGAATTCAGTGCAGATTACCAGAGGAGTTCAGTCAATCTATATGGCTAACATCGAAAAGACAGTCAACAATCGAATTTACCGTTTGCCTCAGTTACCTGAACCGCTTGCCTTCAATACAGAAAAACAGAAAGATGTTATGAAAATTAAGGAGCGAAAACATCGTGACACTAGATTTGAACCTTACAGAATTTAGGTTTAACTTATTAATTAGAATAATAAAAAGGAAAAATATGTTTGTTGTTTTATACTTCTATTTTCCACAAAAAAATAAAAGAAAATGTTTGTAATTTCACAAATAATTTACTTCAATTTTTTTTATTAATCAAAGATCTCCATAAGCACTTTTAAATATAGAGTTACATTCTATATTTAAAAGTGCATCTATATATTACAATGTATCTTTACGTATCTAAAACACAAGATTACTAATATTGTGTTTAATAAATACTTGGAAAATATTATGTATAATTTACGTCTCCTTTATTTCATTTATAAAGATATGCATGCTATTTTTTATATATAAAATATTTACAATACATATATAAAAAATGTTAAATAAAATATCACACTTACCTACACATCAAAACAACTCGAATTGTCGCATTCATCAACACGTCGTGTATCTTTATAGTTCGAGTTCAAATACAGTTTTTAATTACTACGTTGAACTGTAGGCAACGAAATTAAAGAATATTTAAAATTAATAAATAAACGATCATTATTTTTATGTATCGTAATATTTTCCTTTAATAATTTTCAATAATAACAATTTTGTTACAGATTAAATGATCACAAAGTAGATAATATCTTCCGGTACCCTGATTTTGGATTCCACAAATTAATAGTCAGATAGCAAAATAATGGTTTGTCTACATGAACCCTTCAAAGTTAGGCAAAGGTATTTGTTGATTTGGCAACATGCTGAATGCAGCAGTAAATTTTTGAGAAACATCACCTGGCTCTCCTCAGCTTTTAGCCTCATAGATTATAATTATCAAGTCAGTTCTTTCGCTTTCTACAAAGGAATATATAATCAATTGACCAGTGATAAAGGGTATTTCAATAGGAACGCTCGATTTTTAAACGTGAATATAGCAAGTTATGTGAGAAATCCACTCAGTTTCTTTTTTTATATGAAAGAACATTTTATAGCTTTAAGAACGAAATACTCTTAGAGCGCCGTTAAAATGTCTGTCGCAACTTCGCTTGGTGATGTTGTTTAAGACCTGGTACACATTACGATCCTTAATACACATTTCTTTACTAATAAATATAATTAGGTACATATATCAAAACTCCAAATCATTTTATCTCCTTTCTGCATTCGATATCATAAAGCATAACACCGTTGTTGTTATTACCTCTACTGATAAAACTATTTTCTACTATTTAGGAATGTTTCATGATTTAGAGAGTAGTAAAATCAATATTCAATATTGATGGTAACCGTGACTATTTACTTCAACAACAGCCTATAAAAGCCTGTTGCTTGGTATATTATTTCTTGAAAGCCTGAAACATTCATTGTCCACTCAAGAAATTACAGAAATTTGTAAAGAAATTACATTTGTAATTTCACAAATAATTTACTTTTGGATAAGTCTTGAATTCCCGTTCGCACTTTTAAATAGAAGTTTAAAAATTTCCTGTAGAACTTAAATTATAATTAATTAAACTGTAACTTGTCCACTACATTGCTCCGTCTCTTTTTTAAATTCCAAAGATATGCCAAAATCTATTAATTAAACAGAACTATCGAACACTATTTTAATAATAATATTGTTTAATAAATTTTCCTTATTTCCCATTAATCCAATGTATTTACGTGTAATGAGAGATTCTTGAGGTTTAAATGTATTTTCACTATTCTAAACTAAAGGAAATGTAATAAACACAACTGAATCTAGTCGTATAGAATCCAAAAGTAATTTTCAATTGAAATATTGAACAGAGCAAAAAAATTGAAGAATATTCGGTTAATTTCATTATACATTACCGACAGGTCATAATAATGTACAGTAATTATTATTATCTCGTTTGCTCCATGCTTGTATTATTTATATAACAATAATATTTTTTCAGGAATGCCTTCTGTGCAATAGACGAATAAGATGGATTACCGTATATGTACCCATAACCATAAACGTAACGATGATCGTAACCGTGACAGTAAGCATGACCGTAACAGTGACGGTAACCATGACCGCAACCGTGACGGAACCGTGACCATGACAGTTTCAGCTCATTAAGTTTTCCTATAAAAGCCTCAAATGAATCCATCTTTTATCATTTTGGATTCTATTTCCTAAGAGAGATGTTCCAATTACTACCATTCGTGGAGAGTTCCTACTTATTCCTGCAACTACTTCCTATCGAGATGTGGTGCTGCATATTTCGGTAAGTATTTGTGTCCCCATTTATTCAGTTTTATTGTTTTGATTTACTATCTTTAGGTTTACCTGTCTTATTAACTTTTTGTGTTGTTTTAGGTACTTGGACGGAAGATCACTTTTGGCTGGAGTGAGAGGTAACAAACCGTGGTTGAATATTTACCGAGGAGATCCCGTTTTGAAACAGAGATTGAGATCTGCAATAGAAGAGGAGAGAAATACTTTCCGTGATATGATGTTGAACCCCAAAAATTCAGTGCAGATTACGAGAAGAGTTCAGTCAGTCTATACGGCCAACGTCGAAAAGACTGTCAAGAGACGAAAAGGCCGTTTGCATCAGTTACCTAAGCCACTTGCTTTCGATACAGAAGAACAGAAAGATGTCATGAAAATGAAGATGCGAGGACATTGTGACAATAGATTTGCGCCCTACAGAATTTAGGTTTAACTTATAATTAGAATAATGAAAAGAAAAAATTTGTTTGTTGTTTTATATTTCTATCATTCATTCAAAACTAAAAGAAAATGTTTGCAGTTTCGCAAATAATTTTTTTCGATTTTTTCGATAAATCAAAGATCTCCTTAAACACTTTTAAATATAGAATGTAAATATTACAATGTATCTTCTTTACGTATTCAAAACATAAAATTACTAATAATAATTTTGTTTCATATACATTTAGAACATATTATGTATAATTAACTTCTCCTTTATTTCATTTATTCCTTGTAAATATAGATTTATAAATTTAAACCTCCTTACAGTTAATTCGAACTGAGACGATCATTCACTAGGTTTATTTGCTTAGCCCACAGCAGGAGCAATCGAAGATATTTGAGATTTAAATATATTTTCATTATTCAAATATAACAATAATATGAATTTTTGAGGAAATACTGTGAACGCATCTTAAACACGTCGTATATCTTTATAGTTCGAGTTTAAATACCATTATTAATTAAAACGTTGAACTGTAAGCAACAAAATTGAACAATATTTAAAACTGATAAACTAATTAAAAATTAATAAAATATTTAATATTAATAACATAATTAAAATTAATAAACGAACGATTTATTTTGATATTACCTCTGTATAATATGGAAGTGTCCATATAAGCAAATTATTATTTTGTTGTTAGGTAACAGAATGATAGTGTGAAAAATTATTGAGTGCGGGAATTTTTTTCTTTTTGATTGTTTTATAAATAATAGACTACACGAGAAATTTATTTATGTGCATTATTACTATATAAAGGTTTAATATGAATTTTACTAAAAGTATGGTCACCTTATATATTTTTCAATTTAATTACCTACAGTACAATTAGTTATTTATTGCTTGACATTAGATATTACATTTTTGTTCCGTAAATTTATCAACCAAAACTTTATATATCTATTTTTTACAGGTTCTACCCAAATCGTACTATACGAGTAATTTTGATACGATTTTATATCCACGTCCATTTATAACATTATAGGTGAAATAGGGGAAAATGTTAGTATACATCCTATTTTAAATATATTTATTAAACTAACTTTACATTATACTATTACTAATAATTAAAGTATTAGTAATAAAACCGTCAATAGTATATAGTCATAAACTTTGAATACAAAAAAGTTACAGTTGCATTAACAGTAGTTAAAGTTTAGTTAAACAAATTGCTATAATTATATTTCATATTAGAAAGTGGGTATTGAGATTAACGTGCCTACTTTTTGATCAAAAACATCCAGATAATATAAGCAAATTGTTTGCGAAATTATAAATATTTTATTTTTTTTTTGCGTGAAAAATTAAAATGTATTTATAAATGAGCACTTTTCATTATTTTTAGTTAGTCTAAAAACATTTTATTCCTAAATTCTATAAGGCGAAAATCTGTTGCCACAATTTATTCGTTTCTTAACTTTCATAACACCTTTCTGTTTCTCTGTGTTGAAAGCAAGCGGTTTAGGTAACTGAGGTAAATGGCCACTTCGTCTCCTGACTGTTTTCTCGATGTTGGCTGTGTAGACTGACTGAGCTCTTCTTGTAATCTGCACTGAATTTCTGGGGTTCAACATCGTGTCACGGAAAATATTTTTCTCTTCTTCTAATGCAGATCTCAATCTCTCCTTCAAAACAGGATCTCCTCGACAAATATCCAACCACGATTTGTTGGCTCTCACTCCAACCAAAAGTGATCTTCCGTCCAAAAGCCTAGAATAACACAAATAATTAATAAAACAGGAAATCCTGAAATAGTAAATTAAAACAATAAAACTGAATAAATATGAAAATAAACACTTACCCAAATATGAAGCACCACATCTCTATAGGAAGCAGTTGCAGGATTAAGCGGGAACTCTCCACAAATGGTAGTAATTGGAACATCTTCCTTAGGAAATAGAATCCAAAATGATAATAGACGGTTTCATTTCAGGCTTTTATAGGCAAATTTAGTGAGCTGAAACTGTCATGGTCATGGTTACCGTCACGGTTACGATCATGGTTACGATCACCGTAACGGACACGGTTATGCGTAAAGATACGGTTGTATCCATATTATTCGTCTATTGCACAAAAGGCCCCCTTGAAAAAATATTGTTATTATGAACATAATACAAGCATGCAGCAAACGAGAGAATAATTACTGTACATTATTATGACAAGTCGGTAATACATAATGACATTAATCGAATATTCTTAATTTTTTTTGTTTTGTTCAATATTTCAATTGAAAATTATATTTGGATTCTATACGATGAGATTCAGTTCTGTTTATTACATTTTCTTATGTTTAGAATAATAAAAATACATTCAAACCTCAAGAATCTCTCATGACATCTTTCAGTAGTAGGTACTGTTGTGTAAATGTGGACTCAAATCGAATAATCCTAGTAAATGTTGCTCTTGGTTTGAAATTTTGTTCCTATGGAGGATTAAATTTATAATCCAAATTTACAAAGTCATGATGAATATAAAATGCATTATCAAGAATATTGTATCCATACAAAAAAAAATCTATTTTAGTTGGTACCAAATAATGGGGAATTACTTACTATTCGAGCTGTTTTGGTATTTAAGTATTAACCTTTAATTAGTATTTGTTATATATGTATTGCGAATATATTGGGTGAAAGGAAAATAAGGAAAATTTATTAAACAAAATTATTATTAATAATAATGTTTGATAGTTCTGTTTAATTAATATATTTTGGCATATTAGTGGCATATAATATTTGAATTTAAAGAAGAGACGGAACGATATAATGGACAAGTTACAGTTTAATTAAATATAAGTTAAGTTCTACAGAAATGTTATACTTACATTATATTTAAAAAGTGAGAATGGAGATATAAGTAATGCAAAAGTAAATTATTTGTGAAATTATAAATGTTTTCTTTCATTTCCTGAGTGAAAAGTTGATGTTTCAGGTCTTCAAGAAAGAATAGGGAAGATAACAGGTTTTTATAGGCCAATTTGATGAAGTGAAATAGTCGCGTTTACCGTTACGCTGTCGTTTACCATCACTATTTACTCTTGATTTTACTATTCTCTAAATAGTAGAACATTTACAAATAGTAGAAACTAGTTTCTACTATTGAGTAGATCATTGAGTAGCAATAACAACAACAGCATTATAACTCATGAATTTTAAATTAGAAAAAAATAAAATTATTTGGAGTTTTTTTATATAATAATATGTACCTAATTATATTTATTAGTAATACAAAGTGTGTTAAGGAGTATCGTGTGTACCAGGTCCTAAACTGCATCACCATGCGAAGTTGCGACAGACATTTGAACGACGTTATGTTCCGTACGTAATGCTATAATATATTCTTTCAAATAAAAAAAAAATGAGATGATATCTCACACACAACTTGTTTTATTTACGTTCAAAAATCGAGCGTCCTTATTGATAGACGTTTTACCACTGGTCAATTGATCATATATTGTTTTGTAGAAAGCGAAAGAACTGTCTTGATAATTACAATCTATAAGACTTAAAGTTGAGGAGAGGCAGGTGAGGTTTTCTCAAAAATTTACTGCTGTATTCAGCATGTTGCCAGATCAAAAAATATCTCTGTCTAATTTTGAAGAGTTCATGTAGATAAACCATCATTTTGCTATCTGACTATTCATTGTTGGAATCCAAAATGACAGCACTGGAAGGTATTTCCTATTTTGTGATTATTTAATCTGTAAAAGTATTGTTATTATTGAAACTTATCATAGAAAACTATTACGATACATGAAGAAATAATACTCGTTTATTTATTAATTTTAAATATTTTTCAATTTCGTTGCTTACAGTTCAACGTTTTAATTAAAAATTGCATTTGAACTCAAACTATAAAGATACACGACGTGTTTAGGATGCGTTCACAGTATTCAATAATCCACATTTGTGTTATATTTGAATAATGAAACTATATTGAAATCTCAAGCATTTCCAATTTCACCTCATTCTCCTGTTGTGGACTTTAAGCAGTAATCCTAGTGAATGGTCGTCTCAGCTTGAATTAATTATATGGAGGATTAAATCTATAAATCGATATTTACAAGGCAATAATAAATATAAAATGTATCTGTAACAATATTCTACCCAAATATAAATTGTATTTTTGGCATGCCCAATGGAAAATCCTAAAGTTCGAGTTATTCTGATGTATAAATGTAATATTTTAATTAACATCTTTTATATATGTATTGTAAATATTTTATACATAAAAAATAGTATATATACCTTTATAAATTAAATAAAGAAGAAGCTAATTATACATAATATTTTCTAAACGTTTGTTAAACAAATCCATTAATCTTATGGTTTAATTTAATTAATAGTAATGTATTAAATTAATTAATAGTAATCTTATGTCTTAAATACGTAAAGATACACTGTAATATTTACATTCTATATTTAAAAATTTTTATGGAGATCTTTGATTTATCAAAAAAATAGAAGTAAATTATTTACGATACTACAAACATTTTCTTTTACTTTTGGGTGAAAAATAGAAGTATAAAACAACAAACATATTTCTTCTTTTTATTATTCTAATTAATAAGTTAAACCTAAATTCTGTAGGGCGCAAATCTATTGCCACAATGTCTTCGCTTCTTCATTTTCATAACATCTTTCTGTTTTTCTGTATTGAAAGCAAGCGGCTCAGGTAACTGAGGCAAACGCTCATTTCGTCTCCTGACGGTCTTTTCGATGTTGGCCGTATAAATTGACTGAACTCTTCTCGTAATTTGCACTGATTTTCTGGAGTTCAACATCATATCACGGAAAGTATTTTTCTCTTCTTCTAATGCAGATTTCATCCTCTGTTTCAAAACGGGATCTCCTCGGCAAATATCCAACCACGATTTGTTGGCTCTCACTCCAGCCAAAAGTGATCTTCCGTCCAAATACCTAAAACAACACAAAAGATTAATAAAACAGGAAAACGTAAACATAGTAAATCAAAACAATAAAGCTGAATAACTGAGGACACAAACACTTACCGAAATATGCAGCACCACATCTCTATAGGAAGCAGTAATAAACAGGAACTCTCCACGAATGGTAATAATTGGAACATCTCTCTCAAGAAATCGAATCCAAAATGATAATAGATGATTTCATGTCAGTCTTTTATAGGAAAATTGAGTGAGCTGAAACAGTAACGGTCACGGTCACGCTCATGGTCACCGTCACGGTTACGGTCATGGTTACGATCAACGTTACAGTCACGATTATCGTCATGGGTACAGATACGGTTGTAATCCATAATATTCGTCAATTGCACAAACGGACCTTCCCAAAAAATATTATTATAAGAATAATATCAGCATGCATCAAACGAGAGAATAATTTCTGTACATTATTATGACATATCGGTAACATATAATGAAATTAATTGAATATTCTTAATTTTTTTTTGCTCTGTTCAATATTTCAATTGAAAATTTTATTTGGAGTCTATACGATGAGATTCAGTTGTGTTTATTACATTTCCTTAAGTTTAGAATAATGAAGATACATTCAACCCTCAAGAATCTCTCATGATACCTTCAGGAGTAGGTAAAATGTGGACTCTAAGTGAATAATCCCAGTAAATGTTGCTCTTAGTTTGAATTATTGAGTCTATGGAGGATTAAAATAATTCAAATTTACAAGGTCATGATGAATATAAAATTCATTATCAAGAAAATGTATACAATAACCTTACAAAAAAAAAAGAATTTCAGTTGGTATCAAACAATGGGAAATCATACTATTCGATTTGTTTGGGTATTTGAGTATGATCCCTTAATTAATATTTGTTGTATGAATATGAAATAAGGAGAATTAATTAAATAAAATTATTATTAATATAATGTTCGATAGTTCTGTTTAATTAAGATATTTTGGCATATTAATGGCATATTCTTTGAGTTTAAGAAGTAGATGGAACGATACAATGGACAAGTTACAGTTTAATTAATTAGGAGTAAGCAAATCGCAATAATATTGCCTCGTCCCATCGCTCATATCTAAGGCACCTCCGGACCATACCTCTGGAGGCTTCGGATCAAAAAACAAAAGTTACCACGTTGTTCGCAATGGTATATTTACTATATTGATTTTGTCAAAATGCCAAAATTCGAACGAAAAGCATTTCGTACATCAAACATAAGAATTTCGCAACACATACACGAAAACAGCCGTTTAGTAAATATAGATAAGTTAAGTTCTACGGTAAAGCTCATACTTGTATCGTTTTTAAAAAGAAAGAATGGAGATTGAAGACTTATCCAAAAGTAAACTATTTGTGATTACAAATGTTTTCTTTCATTTCTTGAATGGAAAATGAATGTTTCAGACTTTCAAGAAAGAATAGTCCAAGTAACAGGCTTTTATAGGGCAATTTGTTGAAGTGAAATAATCACGATTACCATTACTCTGTCATTTACCATACATATGGTCTACTGATTTTATTTTGTTCTACTATTGTTCTAATCTAAATAGTAGAGCATTTCTAAATAGTAGAAACTAGTTCTATCATTGAGTAGCAATAAAACCGTTGTTGTTATTGCTTCTCAATGATGAAACTAGCTGCTACTATTCAACTGTAACTTGTCCATTATATCGTTCCGTCTATTTTTTTAAATTAAAAATTTATGCCATTAATATGCCAAAATATATTAATTAAATAGAACTATCGAACATTATATTAATAATAATTTTGTTTAATTAATTTTCCTTACTTCATTCAATGTATTTACAATACATATATAACAAATATTAATTAAAGGATCATACTTAAATACCAAAACAACTCGAATAGTACGATTCTAGTATATTACCGACTTGTACTCTATATTACCGACTTGTCATAATAATGTACAGTAACTCTTCTCTCATTTGCTGCATGCTTGTATTATTTTTATAATAATATTTTTTCAGAAGGGCCTTTTCTGTAAATGCCGAATAATATGGTTTACAACCATATCTGTATCCATGATCATAACCATGACCGTATCGGTGATCGTAACCATGACCGTGACCGTAACCATGACCGTGAATGTTTCAGCTGACTAAATTTTCCTATAAAAGCTTGATATAAAACAGACTATTTTCATTTTGGATTCTACTTCCTAAGAAAGATGTTCCAATTACTACCATTCGTGGAGAGTTCCTGTTTATTCCTGCAACTGCTTCCTATAGAGATGTGGTGCTGCATATTTCGGTAAGTGTTTGTGTCCTAATTTATTCAGTTTTATTGTTTTGATTTACTGTTCTTACGTTTTCCTGTTTTATTAATATTTTGTGTTGTTTTAGGTATTTGGACGGAAGATCACTTTTGGCTGGAGTGAGAGCCTACAGATCGTGGTTGGATATTTGCCGAGGAGATCCCGTTTTGAAACAGAGGATGAGATCTGCATTAGAAGAAGAGAAAAATACTTTCCGTGATATGATGTTGAACCCCAAAAATTCAGTGCTGATTACGAGAAGAGTTCAGTCAATCTATATGGCCAACGTCGAAAAGACCGTCAGGAGACGAAATGACCGTTTGCTTCAGTTGCCTGAGCCGCTTACTTTCAATACAGACAAACAGAAAAATGTCATGAAAATGAAGAAGCGAAGACATTGTGGCAATAGATTTGCGCCCTACAGAATTTAGGTATTAATTATTAGAACTTATTAATTAGAATAATAAAATGAAAAAATATATTTGTTATTTTATACTTCTATTTTTCATTCAAAAATAAAAGGAAATGTTTGCAATGTCACAAATAATTTACTTCTATTTTTTGATAAATAAAAAGTCTCCTTTTTTGATAAATAAAACACTTATAACTATAGAATGTAAATATTACAATGTATCTTTACATATTTAAAACACAAGATTACTAATAATAATTTTGTTAATAAATACTTAGAAAATATTATGTATAATTGACTTCTCCCATTTTTCATTTATAAAGGTATATATATATATATATATATATATATATATATATATATATATATATATATATATATGCTATTTTTTATATATAAAATATTTACAATACATATATAAAAAATATTAATTAAAATATCACACTTACACATCAGACCAACACGAATTGTAGAATTTGAAATTGGGCATGCTAAAAATAAAATTCTTTTATTGTTAGAATATTGTTGAAGGTACATTTTATTTTCATAATTGCCTTGTAAATATGGAATTATAAATTTAATCCTCCATATAGTTAATTCGAACTGAGGCAATCATTCACTAGGTTTATTAGCTTATCCCACGACAGGAGCATACCGTGCAATCGAAGATGATTGAGATCTACATATATTTTCATTATTCAAATTTAACAAAAATGTGGATTTTTACGGAACGTCGTACATCATTATAGTCCATGCTCAAATACAATTGTTAATTAAAACGTGGAATTGTAAACAACGAAATTCAAAAATATTTAAAATTAAGAAATAACCGAGCATTATTTTTTTATGTATCGTAATATTCTTCTATAAATTTTCAATAATGACAATATTGTTACAGATTAAATGATCGCAAAGTAAAATATATTTTCCAGTAATGTGAATTTGGATTCGATTAATACAATAATCAATAGTCAGATAGAAAAATGATGGTTTGTCTACATGAATTCTTGAATATTATGCAGAGGTATTTTCTATTTAGCAACATGGTGAATTCAGCAGTAAATTTTTGAGGAAACACCTGCCTCGCAACTTCGCTTGGTGATGTAGTTTAGGACATGGTACACACGATAGTCCTTAACATACTTTGTATTCCTAAATAATATAATTAGATATATATATATCAAAACTCCAAATAATTTTATGTTCTTTCTGAATTTAAAATCACAAGGTATAACACCTTTGTTGTTATTGCCTCTCAATGATAAAACTAGCTTCTACTATTTAGAAATATTCTACTATCTAGAGAATAGTAAAATCAATAGTCAATATTGATAGTAAATTACAGCGTGTCGGTAACCGTGATTAATTTACTCCAAAAAAAAAAAAGAATGGAGATTCAAGACTTATCCAAAAGTAAATTATTTGTTTTTACAAACGTTTTCTTTTATTTATTGAGTGAAAATTGAACGTTTTAGGCTTTCAAAAAAAATAGGAAAAAATAACAGGCTTTTATAAGCCAATTTGTTGCTGTAAAATAGTCTCGGTTACCGTTTCGTTTAAAAATCGAGTGTCCTTATTAGAAGACCCTTTGTCACTGGTCAATTGATCATCCATTCTTTTGTAGAAAGCGAAAGAACTGTCGTGATTATTACAATCTATCAGAATTGAAGCTGAGGAGAGTTAGGTAACGTAGTCAGCTTGTTGCCAAATCAGAAAATACCTGTGCCTGATTTTGAAGAGTTTATATAGACAAACCATCGTAATTTGGTATCTGACTAATAATTGATGGAATTCAAGATTACAGTACTGGAAGATATTTACTACTTTGCTATCATTTTATCTGTAACAATATTTTTATTATTGAAAATTATCAAAAATATTACGATAGGTGAAAAAATTCTCGTTTATTTATTAATTTTAAATACTTTTCAATTTCGTTGCTTACAATTCAGCGCCTTAATTAAAAATTTTATTTGAACTCGAACTATAATGATATACGACGTTTAAGATGATGCGTTCACAGTATTTTCTCAATAATCCACATTTGTGTTATATTTGAATAATGAAAATATATTGAAATCTCAAACATTTTCGATTTCACCTCATTCTCCTGTTGTGTACGTTAAGCAAATAATCCTAGTGAATGGTCGTTTCAGTTTTAATTAATTATATGGAGGATTAAATCTATAAATTGATTCATCTTTTATATATGTATTGTAAATATTTTGTACATAAAAAATAATGTATATATATATATATATATATATATATATATATATATATATATATATATATATATATATATATATATATATATATATATATATATATATATATATATATATATATATATATATATATCTTTATAAACGATATAAAGAAGCCAATTATACATAATATTTTCTAAGCGTTTGTTAAACAAAACTATTAATCTTATGGTTTAATTTAATTAATAGTAATGTATTAAATTAATTAATAGTAAACTTATTTTTTAAATACGTAAAGATACACTGTAATATTTACATTCTATATTTAAAACTGTTTATGATCTCTGATTTATCAAAAATATTGAAGTAAATTATTTGCGAAATTACAAATATTTTCTTTTATTTTTTGGTGAAAAATAGAAGTATAAAACAACAAACATATTTCTTCTTTTTATTATTCTAATTAATAAGTAAAACCTAAATTCTGTAGGGCGCAAATCTATTGCCACAGTGTCTTCGCTTCTTCATTTTCATAACATCTTTATGTTTTTCTGTATTGAAAGCAAGTGGCTCAGGTAACTGAGGCAAACGGTCATTTCGTCTCCTGACGGTCTTTTCGATGTTGGCCGTATAAATTGACTGAACTGTTCTCGTAATTTGCACTGATTTTCTGGAGTTCAACATCATATCACGGAAAGTATTTTTCTCTTCTTCTAATGCAGATTTCATCCTCTGTTTCAAAACGGGATCTCCTCGGCAAATATCCAACCACGATTTGTTGGCTCTCACTCCAGCCAAAAGTGATCTTCCGTCCAAATACCTAAAATAACACAAAAGATTAATAAAACAGGAAAACGTAAACATAGTAAATCAAAAAAATAAAACTGAATAGCTGAGGACACAAACACTTACCGAAATATGAAGCACCACATCTCTATAGGAAGCAGTAATAAACAGGAACTCTCCACGAATGGTAGTAATTGGAACATCTCTCTCAAGAAATAGAATCCAAAATGATAATAGATGGTTTAATGTCAGGCTTTTATAGGAAAATTTTGTGAGCTGAAGCAGTCACGGTCACGGTCACGCTCATGGTCACCGTCACGGTTACGGTCATGGTTACGATCACCGTTACAGTCACGATTATTGTCATGGGTACCGATACGGTTGTAATCCATAATATTCGTCAATTGCACAAACGGACATTCCCAAAAAATATTATTATTTATTGTTTTGATTTACTGTCTTTATTAATATTTTGTGTTGTTTTAGGTATTTGGACGGAAGATCACTTTTGGCTGGAGTGAGAGCCTACAGATCGTGGTTGGATATTTGCCGAGGAGATCCCGTTTTGAAACAGAGGATGAGATCTGCATTAGAAGAAGAGAAAAATACTTTCCGTGATATGATGTTGAACCCCAAAAATTCAGTGCAGATTACGAGAAGAGTTCAGTCAGTCTATACAGCCAACGTCGAAAAGACCGTTAGGAGACGAAATGACCGTTTGCTTCAGTTGCCTGAGCCGCTTGCTTTCAATACGGAAAAACAGAAAGATGTTATTAAAATGAAGAAGCGAAACATTGTGGCAATAGATTTGCGCCCTACAGAATTTAGGTTTAACTTATTAATTAGAATAATAAAAAGAGAAAATAAGTCTGTTGTTTTATACTTCTATTTTTCATTCAAAAATCAAAGGAAATGTTTGCAATTTCGAAAATAATTTACTTCTACTTTTTGATCAATAAAATATCTCCTTTTTTGATAAATCAAACAATTATAACTATAGAATGTAAATATTGCAATGTATCTTTACATATTTAAAACACAAGATTACTAATAATAATTTTGTTAATAAATATTTAGAAAATATTATGTATAATTGACTTCTCCCATTTTTCGTTTATAAAGGTATATATATTTTATTGTTAGAATATTGTAGAAGATACATTTTATTTTCATAATTGCCTTGTAAATATGGAGTTATAAATTTAATCCTCCAAATAGTTAATTCGAACTGAGGCAATCATTCACTAGGTTTATTAGCTTATCCCACGACAGGAGCATAATGTGCAATCGAAGATGATTGAGATCTAAAGATATTTTCATTATTCAAATATAACAAAAATGTAGATTTTTACGGAACGTCGTACATCGTTATAGTCCATGCTCAAATACAATTGTTAATTAAAACGTGTAACTGTAAACAACGAAATTGAAAAATATTTAAAATTAATAAATAATCGAGCATTATTTTCTTATGTATCGTAATATTCTTCTATAACAATTTTCAATAATAACAATATTGCTACAGATTAAATGATCGCAAAGTAAAATATATTTTCCAGTACTGTGAATTTGGATTCCAATAATCAATAGTCAGATAACAAAATGATCGTTTGTCTACATGAACTCTTGAATATTATGCAGAATGAATTCATCAGTAAATTTTTGAGGAAATATCACCTGCCTCGCAACTTCGCTTGGTGATGTAGTTTAGGACCTGGTACACACGATAGTCCTTAACATACTTTGTATTCCTAAAAAATATAAATATAATTATATATATATATATATATATATATATATATATATATATATATATATTTCAAAACTCCAAATAATTTTATCTTGTTTCTGAATTTAAAATCACAAGGTATAACACCTTTGTTGTTATTGCCTCTCAATGATAAAACTAGCTTCTACTATTTAGAAATATTCTACTATCTAGAGAATAGTAAAATCAATAGTCAATATTGATAGTAAATTACGTGACGGTAACCGTGATTTTACTTAAAAAAAAAAAAAAGAATGGAGATTCAAGACTTATTCAAAAGTAAATTATTTGTGATTACAAGCGCTTTCTTTCATTTCTTGAGTGAAAATTGAACGTTTTAGGCTTTCAAAAAAAAAATAAGAAAAAATAACAGGGTTTTATAGGCCAATTCTGCAACAAATTGGCCTATAAAAGCCTGTTATTTTTTAAAAGCCTGTTGTTGCAGTAAAATAGTCTCGGTTACCGTTTCGTTTAAAAATCGAGTGTCCTTATTAGAAGACCCTTTGTCACTGGTGAATTGATCATCTATTCTGCTGCAGAAGGCGAAAGAACTGTCTTGAATATTACATGTCTATTACTATGTCTACAAAATTTAGGGTTAACTTATAATTAGAATAATGGAAAGAAAAAATATGTTTTTTGTTTTATATTTCTATCATTCATTCAAAAATAAAAGAAAATGTTTGCAGTTTCGCAAATAATTTACTTCTATTTTTTCGATAAATCAAAGATCTCCTTAAACACTTTTAAATATAGAATGTAAATATTACAATGTATCTTCTTTACGTATTCAAAACATAAAATTACTAATAATAATTTTGTTTCATATACATTTAGAGCATATTATGTATAATTAACTTCTCCTTTATTTCATTTCTTCCTTGTAAATATAGATTTATAAATTTAAACCTCCTTACAGTTAATTCGAACTGAGATGATTATTCACTAGGTTTATTTGCTTAGCCCACAGCAGGAGAATAAGGTGCAATCGAGGATATTTGAGATTTAGATATATTTTCATAATTCTAATATAGCAAAAATGTTGATTATTACGAGAATACCATAAACGTATCTTAAACACGTCGAGTATCTTTATAGTTCAAATATAATTTTTAATTAAAACGTTGAACTGTAATTATCGAAGTTGAATAATATTTAAAATATAACATTACCTTTAGCTAACTTTAAAACGCACGAGTATTATTTTTTCATGTATCGTAATATTTTTCTATAATAATTTGCAATAATAGACTAAATGATCGCAAAGAAAAAAAGCGGAGATATTTTTTGATTTGGCAACATGCTCAATGCAGCAGTAAGTATTTCAGAAAATATCACGAAGCGAAGACATCGTGGCAATAGATTTACGCTCTACAGAATCTAGGTTTAACTTATTAATTAGAATAATAAAAAGAAAAAATATGGATGTTGTTTTATACTTCTATTTTTCACCCAAAAATAAAGGAAAATGTTTGTAATTTTTCAATTAATTTACTATTTTTTTGATAAATCAAAGATCCGTATAAACACTTTTAAATATAGAATATAATATTACAATGTGTCGTTACGTATTTAAAACATAAAATTTATAATAATTTTGTTTAATAAATATTTAGAAAATATTATGTATAATTGATTTCTTCTTTATTTCATTTATAAAGGTATATTTTAAAGGCATACTATTTTTTATATATAAAATATTTATAATACATATTAATAATATATAAAAAATATTAATTAAAATATCACACTCATACATCAGAACAACACGAATTGTAGGATTTGCCACTGGTATGCTAAATATACAATTCTTTTATGGGTAGAATATTATTGTTGAAGATGAATTTTATGTTCAAATTGCTTTGTAAATATCGATTTTAAGATTTAATACTCTATGTAGTTAATTCAAACTGAGACGATCATTCACTAGGATTATTTGCTTAAAACCCACAACAGGAGAATGTAGTGAAATCAGAAATGTTTGACATTTAAATATATTTTCATTATTCAAATATAACAATAATGTGGATTTTTGAGGAAATACTGTGAACGCATCTTAAACACGTCGTATATCTTTATAGTTCGAGTTCAAATACAATTATTAATTAAAACGTTGAACTGTAAGCAATGAAATTGAAAAATATTTAAAATTGATAAACTAATTAAAAATTAATAAAATACTTAATATTAATGACATAATTAAAATTAATAAACCAACTATTTATTTTGATATTAATTCTGTATAATATGGAAGTGTCCATATAAACAAATTATTATTTTGTTGTTAAGTAACAGAATGATAGTGTGAAAAATTATTGAGTGCGGGAATTTTTTTCTTTTTGATTGTTTTATAAATAATAGACTACACGAGAAATTTATTTATGTGCATTATTACTATATAAAGGTTTAATATGAATTTTACTAAAAGTATGGTCACCTTTTAAATATTTTTCAATTTAATTACCTACAGTACAATTAGTTATTTTTTGCTTGACATTAGATATTACATTTTTGTTCCGTAAATTTATCAACCAAAACTTTATATATCTATTTTTTTTACAGGTTCTACCCAAATCGTACTATACGAGTAATTTTGATACGATTTTATATCCACGTCCATTTATAACATTATAGGTGAAATAGGGGAAAATGTTAGTATACATCCTATTTTAAATATATTTATTAAACTAACTTTACATTATACTATTACTAATAATTAAAGTATTAGTAATAAAACCATCAATAGTATATAGTCATCAACTTTGAATACAAAAAAGTTACAGTTGCATTAACAGTAGTTAAAGTTTAGTTAAACAAATTGCTATAATTATATTTCATATTAGAAAGTGGGTATGGAGATTAACGTGCCTACTTTTTGATCAAAAACATGCAGATAATATATGCAAATTGTTTGCCAAATTATAAATATTTTTTTTTTGCGTGAAAAATTAAAATGTATTTATAAATGAGCACTTTTCTTTATTTCTAGTTAGTCTAAAAACATTTTATTCCTAAATTCTAAAAGGCGAAAATCTGTTGCCACAATTTCTTCGTTTCTTAACTTTCATAACACCTTTCTGTTTCTCTGTGTTGAAAGCAAGCGGTTTAGGTAACTGAGGTAAATGGCCACTTCGTCTCCTGACTGTTTTCTCGATGTTGGCTGTGTAGACTGACTGAGCTCTTCTTGTAATCTGCACTGAATTTCTGGGGTTCAACTTCATGTCACGGAAAATATTTTTCTCTTCTTCTAATGCAGATCTCAATCTCTCCTTCAAAACAGGATCTCCTCGACAAATATCCAACCACGATTTGTTGGCTCTCACTCCAACCAAAAGTGATCTTCCGTCCAAAAGCCTAGAATAACACAAATGATTAATAAAACAGGAAAACCTGAAATAGTAAATTAAAACAATAAAACTGAATAAATATGAAAATAAACACTTACCGAAATATGAAGCACCACATCTCTATAGGAAGCAGTTGCAGGATTAAGCGGGAACTCTCCACAAATGGTAGTAATTGGAACATCTTCCTTAGGAAATAGAATCCAAAATGATAATAGACGGTTTCATTTCAGGCTTTTATAGGCAAATTTAGTGAGCTGAAACTGTCATGGTCATGGTTACCGTCACGGTTACGATCATAGTTACGATCACCGTAACGGTCACGGTTATGGATAAAGATACGGTTGTATCCATATTATTCGTCTATTGCACAAAAGGCCCTCTTGAAAAAATATTGTTATTATGAACATAATACAAGCATGCAGCAAACGAGAGAATAATTACTGTACATTATTATGACAAGTCGGTAATACATAATGACATTAATCGAATATTCTTAATTTTTTTTGTTTTGTTCAATATTTCAATTGAAAATTATATTTGGATTCTATACGATGAGATTCAGTTCTGTTTATTACATTTTCTTATGTTTAGAATAATAAAAATACATTCAAACCTCAAGAATCTCTCATGACACCTTTCAGTAGTAGGTACTGTTGTGTAAATGTGGACTCAAATCGAATAATCCTAGTAAATGTTGCACTTGGTTTGAAATTTTGTTCCTATGGAGGATTAAATTTATAATCCAAATTTACAAAGTCATGATGAATATAAAATGCATTATCAAGAATATTGTATCCATACAAAAAAAAATCTATTTTAGTTGGTACCAAATAATGGGGAATTACTTACTATTCGAGCTGTTTTGGTATTTAAGTATTAACCTTTAATTAGTATTTGTTATATATGTATTGTGAATATATTGGGTGAAAGGAAAATAAGGAAAATTTATTAAACAAAATTATTATTAATAATAATGTTTGATAGTTTTGTTTAATTAATATATTTTGGCATATTAGTGGCATATAATATTTGAATTTAAAGAAGAGACGGAACGATATAATGGACAAGTTACAGTTTAATTAATTATAAGTTAAGTTCTACAGAAATGTTATACTTACATTATATTTAAAAAGTGAGAAT
This sequence comes from Rosalia funebris, assembly GCA_037954035.1. Taxonomy (NCBI): domain Eukaryota; kingdom Metazoa; phylum Arthropoda; class Insecta; order Coleoptera; family Cerambycidae; genus Rosalia; species Rosalia funebris. Next base: position 8,875,564 of record JAZFAV010000006.1, on the reverse strand, counting down.
GGAGATATAAGTAATGCAAAAGTAAATTATTTGTGAAATTATAAATGTTTTCTTTCATTTCCTGAGTGAAAAGTTGATGTTTCAGGCCTTCAAGAAAGAATAGGGAAGATAACAGGTTTTTATAGGCCAATTTGATGAAGTGAAATAGTCGCGTTTACCGTTACGCTGTTGTTTACCATCACTATTTACTCTTGATTTTACTATTCTCTAAATAGTAGAACATTTACAAATAGTAGAAACTAGTTTTATCATTGAGTAGCAATAACAACAACAGCATTATAACTCATGAATTTTAAATTAGAAAAAAATAAAATTATTTGGAGTTTTTTTATATAATAATATGTACCTAATTATATTTATTAGTAATACAAAGTGTGTTAAGGAGTATCGTGTGTACCAGGTCCTAAACTGCATCACCATGCGAAGTTGCGACAGACATTTGAACGACGTTATGTTCCGTACGTAATGCTATATATTCTTTCAAATAAAAAAAAATGAGATGATATCTCACACACAACTTGTTTTATTTACGTTCAAAAATCGAGCGTCCTTATTGATAGACCTTTTACCACTGGTCAATTGATCATATATTGTTTTGTAGAAAGCGAAAGAACTGTCTTGATAATTACAATCTATAAGACTTAAAGTTGAGGAGAGGCAGGTGAGGTTTTCTCAAAAATTTACTGCTGTATTCAGCATGTTGCCAGATCAAAAAATATCTCTGTCTAATTTTGAAGAGTTCATGTAGATAAACCATCATTTTGCTATCTGACTATTCATTGTTGGAATCCAAAATGACAGCACTGGAAGGTATTTCCTATTTTGTGATTATTTAATCTGTAAAAGTATTGTTATTATTGAAACTTATCATAGAAAACTATTACGATACATGAAGAAATAATACTCGTTTATTTATTAATTTTAAATATTTTTCAATTTCGTTGCTTACAGTTCAACGTTTTAATTAAAAATTGCATTTGAACTCAAACTATAAAGATACACGACGTGTTTAGGATGCGTTCACAGTATTCAATAATCCACATTTGTGTTATATTTGAATAATGAAACTATATTGAAATCTCAAGCATTTCCAATTTCACCTCATTCTCCTGTTGTGGACTTTAAGCAGTAATACTAGTGAATGGTCGTCTCAGCTTGAATTAATTATATGGAGGATTAAATCTATAAATCGATATTTACAAGGCAATAATAAATATAAAATGTATCTGTAACAATATTCTACCCAAATATAAATTGTATTTTTGACATGCCCAATGGAAAATCCTAAAGTTCGAGTTATTCTGATGTATAAATGTAATATTTTAATTAACATCTTTTATATATGTATTGTAAATATTTTATACATAAAAAATAGTATATATACCTTTATAAATTAAATAAAGAAGAAGCTAATTATACATAATATTTTCTAAACGTTTGTTAAACAAATCCATTAATCTTATGGTTTAATTTAATTAATAGTAATGTATTAAATTAATTAATAGTAATCTTATGTCTTAAATACGTAAAGATACACTGTAATATTTACATTCTATATTTAAAAATGTTTATGGAGATCTTTGATTTATCAAAAAAATAGAAGTAAATTATTTACGATACTACAAACATTTTCTTTTACTTTTGGGTGAAAAATAGAAGTATAAAACAACAAACATATTTCTTCTTTTTATTATGCTAATTACTAAGTTAAACCTAAATTCTGTAGGGCGCAAATCTATTGCCACAATGTCTTCGCTTCTTCATTTTCATAACATCTTTCTGTTTTTCTGTATTGAAAGCAAGCGGCTCAGGTAACTGAGGCAAATGCTCATTTCGTCTCCTGACGGTCTTTTCGATGTTGGCCGTATAAATTGACTGAACTCTTCTCGTAATTTGCACTGATTTTCTGGAGTTCAACATCATATCACGGAAAGTATTTTTCTCTTCTTCTAATGCAGATTTCATCCTCTGTTTCAAAACGGGATCTCCTCGGCAAATATCCAACCACGATTTGTTGGCTCTCACTCCAGCCAAAAGTGATCTTCCGTCCAAATACCTAAAACAACACAAAAGATTAATAAAACAGGAAAACGTAAACATAGTAAATCAAAACAATAAAGCTGAATAACTGAGGACACAAACACTTACCGAAATATGCAGCACCACATCTCTATAGGAAGCAGTAATAAACAGGAACTCTCCACGAATGGTAATAATTGGAACATCTCTCTCAAGAAATCGAATCCAAAATGATAATAGATGATTTCATGTCAGTCTTTTATAGGAAAATTTAGTGAGCTGAAACAGTAACGGTCACGGTCACGCTCATGGTCACCGTCACGGTTACGGTCATGGTTACGATCACCGTTACAGTCACGATTATCGTCATGGGTACAGATACGGTTGTAATCCATAATATTCGTCAATTGCACAAACGGACCTTCCCAAAAAATATTATTATAAGAATAATACCAGCATGCATCAAACGAGAGAATAATTTCTGTACATTATTATGACATATCGGTAACATATAATGAAATTAATTGAATATTCTTAATTTGTTTTTGCTCTGTTCAATATTTCAATTGAAAATTTTATTTGGAGTCTATACGATGAGATTCAGTTGTGTTTATTACATTTCCTTAAGTTTAGAATAATGAAGATATATTCAACCCTCAAGAATCTCTCATGATACCTTCAGGAGTAGGTAAAATGTGGACTCTAAGTGAATAATCCCAGTAAATGTTGCTCTTAGTTTGAATTATTGAGTCTATGGAGGATTAAAATAATTCAAATTTACAAGGTCATGATGAATATAAAATGCATTATCAAGAAAATGTATACAATAACCTTACAAAAAAAAAAAAGAATTTTAGTTGGTATCAAACAATGGGAAATCATACTATTCGATTTGTTTGGGTATTTGAGTATGATCCCTTAATTAATATTTGTTGTATGAATATGAAATAAGGAGAATTAATTAAATAAAATTATTATTAATATAATGTTCGATAGTTCTGTTTAATTAAGATATTTTGGCATATTAATGGCATATTCTTTGAGTTTAAGAAGTAGATGGAACGATACAATGGACAACTTACAGTTTAATTAATTAGGAGTAAGCAAATCGCAATAATATTGCCTCGTCCCATCGCTCATATCTAAGGCACCTCCGGACCATACCTCTGGAGGCTTCGGATCAAAAAACAAAAGTTACCACGTTGTTCGCAATGGTATATTTACTATATTGATTTTGTCAAAATGCCAAAATTCGAACGAAAAGCATTTCGTACATCAAACCTAAGAATTTCGCAACACATACACGAAAACAGCCGTTTAGTAAATATAGATAAGTTAAGTTCTACGGTAAAGCTCATACTTGTATCGTTTTTAAAAAGAAAGAATGGAGATTGAAGACTTATCCAAAAGTAAATTATTTGTGATTACAAATGTTTTCTTTCATTTCTTGAATGGAAAATGAATGTTTCAGGCTTTCAAGAAAGAATAGTCCAAGTAACAGGCTTTTATAGGGCAATTTGTTGAAGTGAAATAATCACGATTACCATTACTCCGTCATTTACCATACATATGGTCTACTGATTTTATTTTGTTCTACTATTGTTCTAATCTAAATAGTAGAGCATTTCTAAATAGTAGAAACTAGTTCTATCATTGAGTAGCAATAAAACCGTTGTTGTTATTGCTTCTCAATGATGAAACTAGCTGCTACTATTCAACTGTAACTTGTCCATTATATCGTTCCGTCTATTTTTTTAAATTAAAAATTTATGCCATTAATATGCCAAAATATATTAATTAAATAGAACTATCGAACATTATATTAATAATAATTTTGTTTAATTAATTTTCCTTACTTCATTCAATGTATTTACAATACATATATAACAAATATTAATTAAAGGATCATACTTAAATACCAAAACAACTCGAATAGTACGATTCTAGTATATTACCGACTTGTACTCTACATTACCGACTTGTCATAATAATGTACAGTAATTCTTCTCTCATTTGCTGCATGCTTGTATTATTTTTATAATAATATTTTTTCAGAAGGGCCTTTTGTGTAAATGCCGAATAATATGGTTTACAACCATATCTGTATCCATGATCATAACCATGACCGTATCGGTGATCGTAACCATGACCGTGACCGTAACCATGACCGTGACTGTTTCAGCTGACTAAATTTTCCTATAAAAGCTTGATATAAAACAGACTATTTTCATTTTGGATTCTACTTCCTAAGAAAGATGTTCCAATTACTACCATTCGTGGAGAGTTCCTGTTTATTCCTGCAACTGCTTCCTATAGAGATGTGGTGCTGCATATTTCGGTAAGTGTTTGTGTCCTAATTTATTCAGTTTTATTGTTTTGATTTACTGTTCTTACGTTTTCCTGTTTTATTAATATTTTGTGTTGTTTTAGGTATTTGGACGGAAGATCACTTTTGGCTGGAGTGAGAGCCTACAGATCGTGGTTGGATATTTGCCGAGGAGATCCCGTTTTGAAACAGAGGATGAGATCTGCATTAGAAGAAGAGAAAAATACTTTCCGTGATATGATGTTGAACCCCAAAAATTCAGTGCAGATTACGAGAAGAGTTCAGTCAATCTATATGGCCAACGTCGAAAAGACCGTCAGGAGACGAAATGACCGTTTGCTTCAGTTGCCTGAGCCGCTTACTTTCAATACAGACAAACAGAAAAATGTCATGAAAATGAAGAAGCGAAGACATTGTGGCAATAGATTTGCGCCCTACAGAATTTAGGTATTAATTATTAGAACTTATTAATTAGAATAATAAAATGAAAAAATATATTTGTTGTTTTATACTTCTATTTTTCATTCAAAAATAAAAGTAAATCTTTGCAATGTCACAAATAATTTACTTCTATTTTTTGATAAATAAAAAATCTCCTTTTTTGATAAATAAAACACTTATAACTATAGAATGTAAATATTACAATGTATCTTTACATATTTAAAACACAAGATTACTAATAATAATTTTGTTAATAAATATTTAGAAAATATTATGTATAATTGACTTCTCCCATTTTTCATTTATAAAGGTATATATATATATATATATATATATATGCTATTTTTTATATATAAAATATTTACAATACATATATAAAAAATATTAATTAAAATATCACACTTACACATCAGACCAACACGGATTGTAGAATTTGAAATTGGGCATGCTAAAAATAAAATTCTTTTATTGTTAGAATATTGTTGAAGGTACATTTTATTTTCATAATTGCCTTGTAAATATGGAGTTATAAATTTAATCCTCCATATAGTTAATTCGAACTGAGGCAATCATTCACTAGGTTTATTAGCTTATCACAGGAGTGTCACCACGACAGGAGCATACCGTGCAATCGAAGATGATTGAGATCTACATATATTTTCATTATTCAAATTTAACAAAAATGTGGATTTTTACGGAACGTCGTACATCATTATAGTCCATGCTCAAATACAATTGTTAATTAAAACGTGGAATTGTAAACAACGAAATTCAAAAATATTTAAAATTAATAAATAACCGAGCATTATTTTTTTATGTATCGTAATATTCTTCTATAAATTTTCAATAATGACAATATTGTTACAGATTAAATGATCGCAAAGTAAAATATATTTTCCAGTAATGTGAATTTGGATTAGAATAATACAATAATCAATAGTCAGATAGAAAAATGATGGTTTGTCTACATGAATTCTTGAATATTATGCAGAGGTATTTTCTATTTAGCAACATGGTGAATTCAGCAGTAAATTTTTGAGGAAACACCTGCCTCGCAACTTCGCTTGGTGATGTAGTTTAGGACCTGGTACACACGATAGTCCTTAACATACTTTGTATTCCTAAATAATATAATTAGATATATATATATATATATATATATATATATATATATATATATATATATATATATATATATATATATATATATATATATATATATATATATATATATATATATATATATATCAAAACTCCAAATAATTTTATGTTCATTCTGAATTTAAAATCACAAGGTATAACACCTTTGTTGTTATTGCCTCTCAATGATAAAACTAGCTTCTACTATTTAGAAATATTCTAATATCTAGAGAATAGTAAAATCAATAGTCAATATTGATAGTAAATTACAGCGTGTCGGTAACCGTGATTAATTTACTCCAAAAAAAAAAAAAGAATGGAGATTCAAGACTTATCCAAAAGTAAATTATTTGTGATTACAAACGTTTTCTTTTATTTCTTGAGTAAAAATTGAACGTTTTAGGCTTTCAAAAAAAATAGGAAAAAATAACAGGCTTTTATAAGCCAATTTGTTGCTGTAAAATAGTCTCGGTTACCGTTTCGTTTAAAAATCGAGTGTCCTTATTAGAAGACCCATTGTCACTGGTCAATTGATCATCCATTCTTTTGTAGAAAGCGAAAGAACTGTCGTGATTATTACAATCTATCAGAATTGAAGCTGAGGAGAGTTAGGTAACGTTTTCTCAAAAATTTACTGCTGTAGTCAGCTTGTTGCCAAATCAGAAAATACCTGTGCCTGATTTTGAAGAGTTTATATAGACAAACCATCGTAATTTGGTATCTGACTAATAATTGATGGAATTCAAAATTACAGTACTGGAAGATATTTACTACTTTGCTATCATTTTATCTGTAACAATATTTTTATTATTGAAAGTTATCAAAAATATTACAATAGGTGAAAAAATTCTCGTTTATTTATTAATTTTAAATACTTTTCAATTTCGTTGCTTACAATTCAGCGCCTTAATTAAAAATTTTATTTGAACTCGAACTATAATGATATACGACGTTTAAGATGATGCGTTCACAGTATTTTCTCAATAATCCACATTTGTGTTATATTTGAATAATGAAAATATATTGAAATCTCAAACATTTTCGACTTCACGTCATTCTCCTGTTGTGTACGTTAAGCAAATAATCCTAGTGAGTGGTCGTTTCAGTTTTAATTAATTATATGGAGGATTAAATCTATAAATTGATTCATCTTTTATATATGTATTGTAAATATTTTATACAGTATATATATATATATATATATATATATATATATATATATATATATGTATATATATAGGTATATATATATATATATATATATATATATATATATATATATATATATATATATATATATATATATATATATATCTTTATAAACGATATAAAGAAGCCAATTATACATAATATTTTCTAAGCGTTTGTTAAACAAAACTATTAATCTTATGGTTTAATTTAATTAATAGTAATGTATTAAATTAATTAATAGTAATCTTATGTTTTAAATACGTAAAGATACACTGTAATATTTACATTCTATATTTAAAACTGTTTATGGAGATCTTTGATTTATCAAAAATATAGAAGTAAATTATTTGCGAAATTACAAATATTTTCTTTTATTTTTTGGTGAAAATTAGAAGTATAAAACAACAAACATATTTCTTCTTTTTATTATTCTAATTAATAAGTGAAACCTAAATTCTGTAGGGCGCAAATCTATTGCCACAGTGTCTTCACTTCTTCATTTTCATAACATCTTTATGTTTTTCTGTATTGAAAGCAAGTGGCTCAGGTAACTGAGGCAAACGGTCATTTCGTCTCCTGACGGTCTTTTCGATGTTGGCCGTATAAATTGACTGAACTCTTCTCGTAATTTGCACTGATTTTCTGGAGTTCAACATCATATCACGGAAAGTATTTTTCTCTTCTTCTTATGCAGATTTCATCCTCTGTTTCAAAACGGGATCTCCTCGGCAAATATCCAACCACGATTTGTTGGCTCTCACTCCAGCCAAAAGTGATCTTCCCTCCAAATACCTAAAATAGCACAAAAGATTAATAAAACAGGAAAACGTAAACATAATAAATCAAAACAATAAAACTGAATAGCTGAGGACACAAACACTTACCGAAATATAAAGCACCACATCTCCATAGGAAGCAGTAATAAACAGGAACTCTCCACGAATGGTAGTAATTGGAACAGCTGACTACAGCAGTAAATTTTTGATAAAACGTTACCTGACTCTCCTCAGCTTCAATTCTGATAGATTGTAATAATCACGACAGTTCTTTCGCTTTCTACAATAGAATGGATGATCAATTGACCAGTGACAAAGGGTCTTCTAATAAGGACACTCGATTTTTAAACGAAACGGTAACCGAGACTATTTTACAGCAACAAATTGGCTTATAAAAGCCTGTTATTTTTTCCTATTTCTTTTGAAAGCCTAAAAAGTTCAATTTTCACTCAAGAAACAAAAGAAAACGTTTGTAATCACAAATAATTTACTTTTGGATAAGTCTTGAATCTCCATTCTTTTTTTTTTAGAGTAAATTAATCACGGTTACCGACACGCTGTAATTTACTATCAATATTGACTATTGATTTTATTATTCTCTAGATAGTAGAATATTTCTAAATAGTAGAAGCTAGTTTTATCATTGAGAGGCAATAACAACAAAGGTGTTATACCTTGTGATTTTAAATTCAGAATGAACATAAAATTATTTGGAGTTTTGATATATATATATATATATATATCTAATTATATTTTTTAGGAATACAAAGTATGTTAAGGACTATCGTGTGTACCAGGTCCTAAACTACATCACCAAGCGAAGTTGCGAGGCAGGTGTTTCCTCAAAAATTTACTGCTGAATTCACCATGTTGCTAAATAAAAAATACCTCTGCATAATATTCAAGAATTCATGTAGACAAACCATCATTTTTCTATCTGACTATTGATTATTGTATTATTCGAATCCAAATTCACATTACTGGAAAATATATTTTACTTTGCGATCATTTAATCTGTAACAATATTGTTATTATTGAAAATTTATAGAAGAATATTACGATACATAAAAAAATAATGCTCGGTTATTTATTAATTTTAAATATTTTTGAATTTCGTTGTTTACAATTCCACGTTTTAATTAACAATTGTATTTGAGCGTGGACTATAACGATGTACGACGTTCCGTAAAAATCTACATTTTTGTTATATTTGAATAATGAAAATATCTTTAGATCTCAATCATCTTCGATTGCACATTATGCTCCTGTCGTGGGATAAGCTAATAAACCTAGTGAATGATTGCCTCAGTTCGAATTAACTATATGGAGGATTAAATTTATAACTCCATATTTACAAGGCAATTATGAAAATAAAATGTATCTTCCACAATATTCTAACAATAAAATATATATACCTTTATAAACGAAAAATGGGAGAAGTCAATTATACATAATATTTTCTAAATATTTATTAACAAAATTATTATTAGTAATCTTGTGTTTTAAATATGTAAAGATACATTGCAATATTTACATTCTATAGTTATAATTGTTTGATTTATCAAAAAAGGAGATATTTTATTGACCAAAAAGTAGAAGTAAATTATTTTCGAAATTGCAAACATTTCCTTTGATTTTTGAATGAAAAATAGAAGTATAAAACAACAGACTTATTTTCTCTTTTTATTATTCTAATTAATAAGTTAAACCTAAATTCTGTAGGGCGCAAATCTATTGCCACAATGTCTTCGCTTCTTCATTTTAATAACATCTTTCTGTTTTTCCGTATTGAAAGCAAGCGGCTCAGGCAACTGAAGCAAACGGTCATTTCGTCTCCTGACGGTCTTTTCGACGTTGGCCGTATAGATTGACTGAACTCTTCTCGTAATCTGCATTGAATTTCTGGGGTTCAACATCATATCACGGAAAGTATTTTTCTCTTCTTCTAATGCAGATCTCATCCTCTGTTTCAAAACGGGATCTCCTCGGCAAATATCCAACCACGATCTGTAGGCTCTCACTCCAGCCAAAAGTGATCTTCCGTCCAAATACCTAAAACAACACAAAATATTAATAAAGACAGTAAATCAAAACAAAAAAACTGAATAAATTACGACACAAACACTTACCGAAATATGCAGCACCACATCTCTATAGGAAGCAGTTTCAGGAATAAACAGGAACTCTCCACGAATGGTAGTAATTGGAACATCTTTCTTAGGAAGTAGAATCCAAAATGATAATAGACTGTTTTATATCAAGCTTTTATAGGAAAATTTAGTCAGCTGAAACAGTCACGGTCATGGTCACGGTCACGGTCATGGTTGCGATCACCGATACGGTCATGGTTATGATCATGGATACAGATATGGTTGTAAACCATATTATTCGGCATTTGCACAAGGGCCCTTCTGAAGAAGTATTATTATAAAAATAATACAAGAATGCAGCAAATAAGAGAAGAATTACTGTACATTATTATGACAAGTCGGTAATATAGAATGACATTAATTGAATAATCTTCAATTTTTTTTGCTCTGTCCAATATTTTAATTGAAAATTATATTTAGATTCTATACGATTTCATTCAGTTGTGTTTGTTACATCTTCTTAAGTGTAGAATAATGAAAATACATTCAAACCTCAAGAATCTCTCATGACACCTTTCAGTAGTAGGTAGAGGGTGGATCTAAGCGAATAATCCTAGTAAATGTTGCTCTTAGTTTGAATTATTAAGTCTATGAAGGATTAAATTTATAATCCTATTTTATAATGTCATGATGAATATAAAATGCAGTATCAAAATTATTGTATCCGTACAAAAAAATGTTTATCAGTTGGTAACAAACAATGGGGAATCATACTATTCGAGTTGTTTTGGTATTTAAGTATGATCCTTTAATTAATATTTGTTATATATGTATTGTAAATACATTGAATGAAATAAGGAAAATTAATTAAACAAAATTATTTTTAATATAATGTTCAATAGTCCTGTTTAATTAATATGTTTTGGCATATTAATGGAATAATTTTTTAATTTAAAAAAATAGACGGAACGATATAATGGACAAGTTACAGTTTAATTAATCATAAGTTAAGTTCTACAGGAAACTTTATAGTTGTATCATATTTAAAAGAAAGAATGGACATTTTAGACTTATCCAAAAGTAAATTATTTGTGATACAAATGTACCATTTCACGGTTACCGTTACTCTGTCATTTACCATCAATATTGACTACTGATTTAACTATTCCCTAATTAGTGCAACATTTCTAAATAGTGGAAGCTAATTTCATCATTCAGAAGCAATGACAACAACGCTGTTATTGCTTATAGTCATTATATTAGTAGAATTATAATAAGCTAGAAGAAGTAGCAGTAATGGTAGAAACTTATTATAATAGTAGCAGCTAGTTTTATTTTTGAGAAGCAGCAACAACAACGGGTTTATTGCTTATCAATGATAGAACTAGTTTCTACTATTTAGAAATGTTCTACTATTTAGAGTAGAAAGATAGTAGAACAAAGTAAAATTAGTAGACCATATGGATGGTAAATGACGGAGTAATGGTAACCGTGATTATATCACTTCAAAATACAGGCCTATAAAAGCCTGTTATTTGGCCTATTCTTTCTTGAAAGCTTGAAACATTCATTTTCCACTCAAGAAATGAAAGAAAACATTTGTAATCACAAATAATTTACTTTTGGATAACTCTTGAATCTCCATTTTTTCTTTTTGAAAACGATACAAGTATGAAGTTTATTGTAGAACTTATCTTATCAATATATACTAAACGGCTGTTTCCGTGTGTATGTCACGAAATATTTAGCTTGACGTACGAAATGCTTTTCGTTCGAACTTTGGAATTTTGATAAAATCAATATAGTCAATCGACCCTTGCGAACAACGTGGTAACTTTTGGTTTTTTGATCCGAAGCCTCTAGAGGTATGGTCTGGAGGTACCTTAGATATGAGCGAGGGGACGACGCAATATTATTGCGATTTGCTTACTCCTAATTAATTAAACTGCAACTTGTCCATTATATCGTTCCATCTACTTTTTAAACTCAAAGAATATGCCATTAATATGCCAAAATATATTAATTAAACAGAACTATCGAACATTATATTAATAATAATTTTATTTAATAAATTCTCATTATTCATATTAATACAACAAATATTAATTAGGGGATCATACTAAAATACCCAAACAAATCGAATAGTACGATTTCCCATTGTTTGATACCAACCAAAATGCTTTTTTTTTGTATGGATATTGGATACAATGTTCTTGATAATGCATTTTATATATTCATCATGACCTTGTAAGTTTGAATTATTGCAATCCTCCATACTCAATAATTCAAACTAAACGCAACATATACTGGGATTATTCGCCCAGAATCCACATTTTACCTACTCCTGTAATAATAATGTACAGAAATTATTCTCTCGTTTGATGCATGCTTGTATTATTCTTATAATAATATTTTTTGGGAATGTCCGTTTGTGCAATTGACGAATATTATGGATTACAACCGTATCTGTACCCATGACAATAATCGTGACTGTAACGGTGATCGTAACCATGACCGTAACCGTGACGGTGACCATGAGCGTGACCGTGACCGTGACTGCTTCAGCTCACAAAATTTTCCTATAAAAGCCTGACATGAAACCATCTATTATCATTTTGGATTCTATTTCTTGAGAGAGATGTTCCAATTACTACCATTCGTGGAGAGTTCCTGTTTATTACTGCTTCCTATGGAGATGTGGTGCTTTATATTTCGGTAAGTGTTTGTGTCCTCAGCTATTCAGTTTTATTGTTTTGATTTATTATGTTTACGTTTTCCTGTTTTATTAATCTTTTGTGCTATTTTAGGTATTTGGAGGGAAGATCACTTTTGGCTGGAGTGAGAGCCAACAAATCGTGGTTGGATATTTGCCGAGGAGATCCCGTTTTGAAACAGAGGATGAAATCTGCATAAGAAGAAGAGAAAAATACTTTCCGTGATATGATGTTGAACTCCAGAAAATCAGTGCAAATTACGAGAAGAGTTCAGTCAATTTATACGGCCAACATCGAAAAGACCGTCAGGAGACGAAATGACCGTTTGCCTCAGTTACCTGAGCCACTTGCTTTCAATACAGAAAAACATAAAGATGTTATGAAAATGAAGAAGTGAAGACACTGTGGCAATAGATTTGCGCCCTACAGAATTTAGGTTTCACTTATTAATTAGAATAATAAAAAGAAGAAATATGTTTGTTGTTTTATACTTCTAATTTTCACCAAAAAATAAAAGAAAATATTTGTAATTTCGCAAATAATTTACTTCTATATTTTTGATAAATCAAAGATCTCCATAAACAGTTTTAAATATAGAATGTAAATATTACAGTGTATCTTTACGTATTTAAAACATAAGATTACTATTAATTAATTTAATACATTACTATTAATTAAATTAAACCATAAGATTAATAGTTTTGTTTAACAAACGCTTAGAAAATATTATGTATAATTGGCTTCTTTATATCGTTTATAAAGATATATATATATATATATATATATATATATATATATATATATATATATATATATATATATATATATATATATATATATATATATATATATATATATATATCTTTATAAACGATATAAAGAAGCCAATTATACATAATATTTTCTAAGCGTTTGTTAAACAAAACTATTAATCTTATGGTTTAATTTAATTAATAGTAATGTATTAAATTAATTAATAGTAATCTTATGTTTTAAATACGTAAAGATACACTGTAATATTTACATTCTATATTTAAAACTGTTTATGGAGATCTTTGATTTATCAAAAATATAGAAGTAAATTATTTGCGAAATTACAAATATTTTCTTTTATTTTTTGGTGAAAATTAGAAGTATAAAACAACAAACATATTTCTTCTTTTTATTATTCTAATTAATAAGTGAAACCTAAATTCTGTAGGGCGCAAATCTATTGCCACAGTGTCTTCACTTCTTCATTTTCATAACATCTTTATGTTTTTCTGTATTGAAAGCAAGTGGCTCAGGTAACTGAGGCAAACGGTCATTTCGTCTCCTGACGGTCTTTTCGATGTTGGCCGTATAAATTGACTGAACTCTTCTCGTAATTTGCACTGATTTTCTGGAGTTCAACATCATATCACGGAAAGTATTTTTCTCTTCTTCTTATGCAGATTTCATCCTCTGTTTCAAAACGGGATCTCCTCGGCAAATATCCAACCACGATTTGTTGGCTCTCACTCCAGCCAAAAGTGATCTTCCCTCCAAATACCTAAAATAGCACAAAAGATTAATAAAACAGGAAAACGTAAACATAATAAATCAAAACAATAAAACTGAATAGCTGAGGACACAAACACTTACCGAAATATAAAGCACCACATCTCCATAGGAAGCAGTAATAAACAGGAACTCTCCACGAATGGTAGTAATTGGAACATCTCTCTCAAGAAATAGAATCCAAAATGATAATAGATGGTTTCATGTCAGGCTTTTATAGGAAAATTTTGTGAGCTGAAGCAGTCACGGTCACGGTCACGCTCATGGTCACCGTCACGGTTACGGTCATGGTTACGATCACCGTTACAGTCACGATTATTGTCATGGGTACAGATACGGTTGTAATCCATAATATTCGTCAATTGCACAAACGGACATTCCCAAAAAATATTATTATAAGAATAATACAAGCATGCATCAAACGAGAGAATAATTTCTGTACATTATTATTACAGGAGTAGGTAAAATGTGGATTCTGGGCGAATAATCCCAGTATATGTTGCGTTTAGTTTGAATTATTGAGTATGGAGGATTGCAATAATTCAAACTTACAAGGTCATGATGAATATATAAAATGCATTATCAAGAACATTGTATCCAATATCCATACAAAAAAAAAGCATTTTGGTTGGTATCAAACAATGGGAAATCGTACTATTCGATTTGTTTGGGTATTTTAGTATGATCCCCTAATTAATATTTGTTGTATTAATATGAATAATGAGAATTTATTAAATAAAATTATTATTAATATAATGTTCGATAGTTCTGTTTAATTAATATATTTTGGCATATTAATGGCATATTCTTTGAGTTTAAAAAGTAGATGGAACGATATAATGGACAAGTTGCAGTTTAATTAATTAGGAGTAAGCAAATCGCAATAATATTGCGTCGTCCCCTCGCTCATATCTAAGGTACCTCCAGACCATACCTCTAGAGGCTTCGGATCAAAAAACCAAAAGTTACCACGTTGTTCGCAAGGGTCGATTGACTATATTGATTTTATCAAAATTCCAAAGTTCGAACGAAAAGCATTTCGTACGTCAAGCTAAATATTTCGTGACATACACACGGAAACAGCCGTTTAGTATATATTGATAAGATAAGTTCTACAATAAACTTCATACTTGTATCGTTTTCAAAAAGAAAAAATGGAGATTCAAGAGTTATCCAAAAGTAAATTATTTGTGATTACAAATGTTTTCTTTCATTTCTTGAGTGGAAAATGAATGTTTCAAGCTTTCAAGAAAGAATAGGCCAAATAACAGGCTTTTATAGGCCTGTATTTTGAAGTGATATAATCACGGTTACCATTACTCCGTCATTTACCATCCATATGGTCTACTAATTTTACTTTGTTCTACTATCTTTCTACTCTAAATAGTAGAACATTTCTAAATAGTAGAAACTAGTTCTATCATTGATAAGCAATAAACCCGTTGTTGTTGCTGCTTCTCAAAAATAAAACTAGCTGCTACTATTATAATAAGTTTCTACCATTACTGCTACTTCTTCTAGCTTATTATAATTCTACTAATATAATGACTATAAGCAATAACAGCGTTGTTGTCATTGCTTCTGAATGATGAAATTAGCTTCCACTATTTAGAAATGTTGCACTAATTAGGGAATAGTTAAATCAGTAGTCAATATTGATGGTAAATGACAGAGTAACGGTAACCGTGAAATGGTACATTTGTATCACAAATAATTTACTTTTGGATAAGTCTAAAATGTCCATTCTTTCTTTTAAATATGATACAACTATAAAGTTTCCTGTAGAACTTAACTTATGATTAATTAAACTGTAACTTGTCCATTATATCGTTCCGTCTATTTTTTTAAATTAAAAAATTATTCCATTAATATGCCAAAACATATTAATTAAACAGGACTATTGAACATTATATTAAAAATAATTTTGTTTAATTAATTTTCCTTATTTCATTCAATGTATTTACAATACATATATAACAAATATTAATTAAAGGATCATACTTAAATACCAAAACAACTCGAATAGTATGATTCCCCATTGTTTGTTACCAACTGATAAACATTTTTTTGTACGGATACAATAATTTTGATACTGCATTTTATATTCATCATGACATTATAAAATAGGATTATAAATTTAATCCTTCATAGACTTAATAATTCAAACTAAGAGCAACATTTACTAGGATTATTCGCTTAGATCCACCCTCTACCTACTACTGAAAGGTGTCATGAGAGATTCTTGAGGTTTGAATGTATTTTCATTATTCTACACTTAAGAAGATGTAACAAACACAACTGAATGAAATCGTATAGAATCTAAATATAATTTTCAATTAAAATATTGGACAGAGCAAAAAAAATTGAAGATTATTCAATTAATGTCATTCTATATTACCGACTTGTCATAATAATGTACAGTAATTCTTCTCTTATTTGCTGCATTCTTGTATTATTTTTATAATAATACTTCTTCAGAAGGGCCCTTGTGCAAATGCCGAATAATATGGTTTACAACCATATCTGTATCCATGATCATAACCATGACCGTATCGGTGATCGCAACCATGACCGTGACCGTGACCATGACCGTGACTGTTTCAGCTGACTAAATTTTCCTATAAAAGCTTGATATAAAACAGTCTATTATCATTTTGGATTCTACTTCCTAAGAAAGATGTTCCAATTACTACCATTCGTGGAGAGTTCCTGTTTATTCCTGAAACTGCTTCCTATAGAGATGTGGTGCTGCATATTTCGGTAAGTGTTTGTGTCGTAATTTATTCAGTTTTTTTGTTTTGATTTACTGTCTTTATTAATATTTTGTGTTGTTTTAGGTATTTGGACGGAAGATCACTTTTGGCTGGAGTGAGAGCCTACAGATCGTGGTTGGATATTTGCCGAGGAGATCCCGTTTTGAAACAGAGGATGAGATCTGCATTAGAAGAAGAGAAAAATACTTTCCGTGATATGATGTTGAACCCCAGAAATTCAATGCAGATTACGAGAAGAGTTCAGTCAATCTATACGGCCAACGTCGAAAAGACCGTCAGGAGACGAAATGACCGTTTGCTTCAGTTGCCTGAGCCGCTTGCTTTCAATACGGAAAAACAGAAAGATGTTATTAAAATGAAGAAGCGAAGACATTGTGGCAATAGATTTGCGCCCTACAGAATTTAGGTTTAACTTATTAATTAGAATAATAAAAAGAGAAAATAAGTCTGTTGTTTTATACTTCTATTTTTCATTCAAAAATCAAAGGAAATGTTTGCAATTTCGAAAATAATTTACTTCTACTTTTTGGTCAATAAAATATCTCCTTTTTTGATAAATCAAACAATTATAACTATAGAATGTAAATATTGCAATGTATCTTTACATATTTAAAACACAAGATTACTAATAATAATTTTGTTAATAAATATTTAGAAAATATTATGTATAATTGACTTCTCCCATTTTTCGTTTATAAAGGTATATATATTTTATTGTTAGAATATTGTGGAAGATACATTTTATTTTCATAATTGCCTTGTAAATATGGAGTTATAAATTTAATCCTCCATATAGTTAATTCGAACTGAGGCAATCATTCACTAGGTTTATTAGCTTATCCCACGACAGGAGCATAATGTGCAATCGAAGATGATTGAGATCTAAAGATATTTTCATTATTCAAATATAACAAAAATGTAGATTTTTACGGAACGTCGTACATCGTTATAGTCCACGCTCAAATACAATTGTTAATTAAAACGTGGAATTGTAAACAACGAAATTCAAAAATATTTAAAATTAATAAATAACCGAGCATTATTTTTTTATGTATCGTAATATTCTTCTATAAATTTTCAATAATAACAATATTGTTACAGATTAAATGATCGCAAAGTAAAATATATTTTCCAGTAATGTGAATTTGGATTCGAATAATACAATAATCAATAGTCAGATAGAAAAATGATGGTTTGTCTACATGAATTCTTGAATATTATGCAGAGGTATTTTTTATTTAGCAACATGGTGAATTCAGCAGTAAATTTTTGAGGAAACACCTGCCTCGCAACTTCGCTTGGTGATGTAGTTTAGGACCTGGTACACACGATAGTCCTTAACATACTTTGTATTCCTAAAAAATATAATTAGATATATATATATATATATATATCAAAACTCCAAATAATTTTATGTTCATTCTGAATTTAAAATCACAAGGTATAACACCTTTGTTGTTATTGCCTCTCAATGATAAAACTAGCTTCTACTATTTAGAAATATTCTACTATCTAGAGAATAATAAAATCAATAGTCAATATTGATAGTAAATTACAGCGTGTCGGTAACCGTGATTAATTTACTCTAAAAAAAAAAGAATGGAGATTCAAGACTTATCCAAAAGTAAATTATTTGTGATTACAAACGTTTTCTTTTGTTTCTTGAGTGAAAATTGAACTTTTTAGGCTTTCAAAAGAAATAGGAAAAAATAACAGGCTTTTATAAGCCAATTTGTTGCTGTAAAATAGTCTCGGTTACCGTTTCGTTTAAAAATCGAGTGTCCTTATTAGAAGACCCTTTGTCACTGGTCAATTGATCATCCATTCTATTGTAGAAAGCGAAAGAACTGTCGTGATTATTACAATCTATCAGAATTGAAGCTGAGGAGAGTCAGGTAACGTTTTATCAAAAATTTACTGCTGTAGTCAGCTTGTTGCCAAATCAAAAAATACCTGTGCCCGATTTTGAAAAAGTTATATAGACAAACCATCGTAATTTGGTATCTGACTAATAATTGATGGAATTCAAGATTACAGTACTGGAAGATATTTACTACTTCGCTATCATTTTATCTGTAACAATATTTTTATTATTGAAAATTATCAAAAATATTACGATAGGTGAAAAAATTCTCGTTTATTTATTAATTTTAAATACTTTTCAATTTCGTTGCTTACAATTCAGCGCCTTAATTAAAAATTTTATTTGAACTCGAACTATAATGATATACGACGTTTAAGATGATGCGTTCACAGTATTTTCTCAATAATCCACATTTGTGTTATATTTGAATAATGAAAATATATTGAAATCTCAAACATTTTCGATTTCACCTCATTCTCCTGTTGTGTACGTTAAGCAAATAATCCTAGTGAATGGTCGTTTCAGTTTTAATTAATTATATGGAGGATTAAATCTATAAATTGATTCATCTTTTATATATGTATTGTAAATATTTTGTACATAAAAAATAATGTATATATATATATATATATATATATATATATATATATATATATATATATATATATATATATATATATATATATATATATATCTTTATAAACGATATAAAGAAGCCAATTATACATAATATTTTCTAAGCGTTTGTTAAACAAAACTATTAATCTTATGGTTTAATTTAATTAATAGTAATGTATTAAATTAATTAATAGTAATCTTATGTTTTAAATACGTAAAGATACACTGTAATATTTACATTCTATATTTAAAACTGTTTATGATCTTTGATTTATCAAAAATATAGAAGTAAATTATTTGCGAAATTACAAATATTTTCTTTTATTTTTTGGTGAAAAATAGAAGTATAAAACAACAAACATATTTCTTCTTTTTATTATTCTAATTAATAAGTAAAACCTAAATTCTGTAGGGCGCAAATCTATTGCCACAGTGTCTTCGCTTCTTCATTTTCATAACATCTTTATGTTTTTCTGTATTGAAAGCAAGTGGCTCAGGTAACTGAGGCAAACGGTCATTTCGTCTCCTGACGGTCTTTTCGATGTTGGCCGTATAAATTGACTGAACTGTTCTCGTAATTTGCACTGATTTTCTGGAGTTCAACATCATATCACGGAAAGTATTATTCTCTTCTTCTAATGCAGATTTCATCCTCTGTTTCAAAACGGGATCTCCTCGGCAAATATCCAACCACGATTTGTTGGCTCTCACTCCAGCCAAAAGTGATCTTCCGTCCAAATACCTAAAATAACACAAAAGATTAATAAAACAGGAAAACGTAAACATAGTAAATCAAAAAAATAAAACTGAATAGCTGAGGACACAAACACTTACCGAAATATGAAGCACCACATCTCTATAGGAAGCAGTAATAAACAGGAACTCTCCACGAATGGTAGTAATTGGAACATCTCTCTCAAGAAATAGAATCCAAAATGATAATAGATGGTTTAATGTCAGGCTTTTATAGGAAAATTTTGTGAGCTGAAGCAGTCACGGTCACGGTCACGCTCATGGTCACCGTCACGGTTACGGTCATGGTTACGATCACCGTTACAGTCACGATTATTGTCATGGGTACCGATACGGTTGTAATCCATAATATTCGTCAATTGCACAAACGGACATTCCCAAAAAATATTATTATAAGAATAATACAAGCATGCATCAAACGAGAGAATAATTTCTGTACATTATTATTACAGGAGTAGGTAAAATGTGGATTCTGGGCGAATAATTCCAGTATATGTTGCGTTTAGTTTGAATTATTGAGTATGGAGGATTGCAATCATTCAAATTTACAAGGTCATGATGAATATATAAAATGCATTATCAAGAACATTGTATCCAATATCCATACAAAAAAAAAGCATTTTGGTTGGTATCAAACAATGTGAAATCGTACTATTCGATTTGTTTCGGTATTTGAGTATGATCCCCTAATTAATATTTGTTGTATTAATATGAAATAATGAGAATTTATTAAATAAAATTATTATTAATATAATGTTCGATAGTTCTGTTTAATTAATATATTTTGGCATATTAATGGCATATTCTTTGAGTTTAAAAAGTAGATGGAACGATATAATGGACAAGTTGCAGTTTAATTAATTAGGAGTAAGCAAATCGCAATAATATTGCGTCGTCCCCTCGCTCATATCTAAGGTACCTCCAGACCATACCTCTAGAGGCTTCGGATCAAAAAACCAAAAGTTACCACGTTGTTCGCAAGGGTCGATTGACTATATTGATTTTATCAAAATTCCAAAGTTCGAACGAAAAGCATTTCGTACGTCAAGCTAAATATTTCGTGACATACACACGGAAACAGCCGTTTAGTATATATTGATAAGATAAGTTCTACAATAAACTTCATACTTGTATCGTTTTCAAAAAGAAAAAATGGAGATTCAAGAGTTATCCAAAAGTAAATTATTTGTGATTACAAATGTTTTCTTTCATTTCTTGAGTGGAAAATGAATGTTTCAAGCTTTCAAGAAAGAATAGGCCAAATAACAGGCTTTTATAGGCCTGTTTTTTGAAGTGATATAATCACGGTTACCATTACTCCGTCATTTACCATCCATATGGTCTACTAATTTTACTTTGTTCTACTATCTTTCTACTCTAAATAGTAGAACATTTCTAAATAGTAGAAACTAGTTCTATCATTGATAAGCAATAAACCCGTTGTTGTTGCTGCTTCTCAAAAATAAAACTAGCTGCTACTATTATAATAAGTTTCTACCATTACTGCTACTTCTTCTAGCTTATTATAATTCTACTAATATAATGACTATAAGCAATAACAGCGTTGTTGTCATTGCTTCTGAATGATGAAATTAGCTTCCACTATTTAGAAATGTTGCACTAATTAGGGAATAGTTAAATCAGTAGTCAATATTGATGGTAAATGACAGAGTAACGGTAACCGTGAAATGGTACATTTGTATCACAAATAATTTACTTTTGGATAAGTCTAAAATGTCCATTCTTTCTTTTAAATATGATACAACTATAAAGTTTCCTGTAGAACTTAACTTATGATTAATTAAACTGTAACTTGTCCATTATATCGTTCCGTCTATTTTTTTAAATTAAAAAATTATTCCATTAATATGCCAAAACATATTAATTAAACAGGACTATTGAACATTATATTAAAAATAATTTTGTTTAATTAGTTTTCCTTATTTCATTCAATGTATTTACAATACATATATAACAAATATTAATTAAAGGATCATACTTAAATACCAAAACAACTCGAATAGTATGATTCCCCATTGTTTGTTACCAACTGATAAACATTTTTTTGTACGGATACAATAATTTTGATACTGCATTTTATATTCATCATGACATTATAAAATAGGATTATAAATTTAATCCTTCATAGACTTAATACTTCAAACTAAGAGCAACATTTACTAGGATTATTCGCTTAGATCCACCCTCTACCTACTACTGAAAGGTGTCATGAGAGATTCTTGAGGTTTGAATGTATTTTCATTATTCTACACTTAAGGAGATGTAACAAACACAACTGAATCAAATCGTATAGAATCTAAATATAATTTTCAATTAAAATATTGGACAGAGCAAAAAAAATTGAAGATTATTCAATTAATGTCATTCTATATTACCGACTTGTCATAATAATGTACAGTAATTCTTCTCTTATTTGCTGCATTCTTGTATTATTTTTATAATAATACTTCTTCAGAAGGGCCTTTGTGCAAATGCCGAATAATATGGTTTACAACCATATCTGTATCCATGATCATAACCATGACCGTATCGGTGATCGTAACCATGACCGTGACCGTGACCATGACCGTGACTGTTTCAGCTGACTAAATTTTCCTATAAAAGCTTGATATAAAACAGTCTATTATCATTTTGGATTCTACTTCCTAAGAAAGATGTTCCAATTACTACCATTCGTGGAGAGTTCCTGTTTATTCCTGCAACTGCTTCCTATAGAGATGTGGTGCTGCATATTTCGGTAAGTGTTTGTGTCGTAATTTATTCAGTTTTATTGTTTTGATTTACTGTCTTTATTAATATTTTGTGTTTTTTTAGGTATTTGGACGGAAGATCACTTTTGGCTGGAGTGAGAGCCTACAGATCGTGGTTGAATATTTGCCGAGGAGATCCCGTTTTGAAACAGAGGATGAGATCTGCATTAGAAGAAGAGAAAAATACTTTCCGTGATATGATGTTGAACCCCAGAAATTCAGTGCAGATTACGAGAAGAGTTCAGTCAATCTATACGGCCAACGTCGAAAAGACCGTTAGGAGACGAAATGACCGTTTGCTTCAGTTGCCTGAGCCGTTTGCTTTCAATACGGAAAAACAGAAAGATGTTATTAAAATGAAGAAGCGAAAACATTGTGGCAATAGATTTGCGCCCTACAGAATTTAGGTTTAACTTATTAATTAGAATAATAAAAAGAGAAAATAAGTCTGTTGTTTTATACTTCTATTTTTCATTCAAAAATCAAAGGAAATGTTTGCAATTTCGAAAATAATTTACTTCTACTTTTTGATCAATAAAATATCTCCTTTTTTGATAAATCAAACAATTATAACTATAGAATGTAAATATTGCAATGTATCTTTACATATTTAAAACACAAGATTACTAATAATAATTTTGTTAATAAATATTTAGAAAATATTATGTATAATTGACTTCTCCCATTTTTCGTTTATAAAGGTATATATATTTTATTGTTAGAATATTGTAGAAGATACATTTTATTTTCATAATTGCCTTGTAAATATGGAGTTATCAATTTAATCCTCCATATAGTTAATTCGAACTGAGGCAATCATTCACTAGGTTTATTAGCTTATCCCACGACAGGAGCATAATGTGCAATCGAAGATGATTGAGATCTAAAGATATTTTCATTATTCAAATATAACAAAAATGTAGATTTTTACGGAACGTCGTACATCGTTATAGTCCATGCTCAAATACAATTGTTAATTAAAACGTGTAACTGTAAACAACGAAATTGAAAAATATTTAAAATTAATAAATAATCGAGCATTATTTTCTTATGTATCGTAATATTCTTCTATAACAATTTTCAATAATAACAATATTGCTACAGATTAAATGATCGCAAAGTAAAATATATTTTCCAGTACTGTGAATTTGGATTCCAATAATCAATAGTCAGATAACAAAATGATCGTTTGTCTACATGAACTCTTGAATATTATGCAGAATGAATTCATCAGTAAATTTTTGAGGAAATATCACCTGCCTCGCAACTTCGCTTGGTGATGTAGTTTAGGACCTGGTACACACGATAGTCCTTAACATACTTTGTATTCCTAAAAAATATAAATATAATTATATATATATATATATATATATATATATATATATATATATATATATATATATATATATATATATATATATATATATTCAAAACTCCAAATAATTTTATCTTGTTTCTGAATTTAAAATCACAAGGTATAACACCTTTGTTGTTATTGCCTCTCAATGATAAAACTAGCTTCTACTATTTAGAAATATTCTACTATCTAGAGAATAGTAAAATCAATAGTCAATATTGATAGTAAATTACCTGACGGTAACCGTGATTAATTTACTTAAAAAAAAAAAAAGAATGGAGATTCAAGACTTATTCAAAAGTAAATTATTTGTGATTACAAACGTTTTCTTTCATTTCTTGAGTGAAAATTGAACGTTTTAGGCTTTCAAAAAAAAATAGGAAAAAATAACAGGGTTTTATAGGCCAATTCTGCAACAAATTGGCCTATAAAAGCCTGTTATTTTTTAAAAGCCTGTTGTATCGAGTAATCCTTATTAGAAGACCCTTTGTCACTGGTCAATTGATCATCTATTCTGCTGCAGAAGGCGAAAGAACTGTCTTGAATATTACAATCTATCAGAATTGAAGCTGAGGAGAGTCAGGTCATGTTTTCTCAAAAATTTACTGTTGTATTCAGCTTGTTGCCAAATCAAAAAATACCTGTGCCCGATTTTGAAAAAGTTATATAGACAAACCATCGTAATTTGGTATCTGCCTAATAATTGATGGAATTCAAAATTACAGTACTGGAAGATATTTACTACTTTGCTATCATTTTATTTGTAACAATATTTTTATTATTGAAAATTATCAAAAATATTACGATAGGTGAAAAAATTCTCGCTTATTTATTAATTTTAAATACTTTTCAATTTCGTTGCTTACAATTTAGCGTTTTAATTAAAAATTTTATTTGAACTCGAACTATAAAGATATATGACGTGTTTAGGATGCGTTCACAGTATTTCCTCAATAATCCACATTTGTGTTATATTTGAATAATGAAACTATATTGAAATCTCAAGCATTTCCGATTTCACCTCATTCTCCTGTTGTGGACTTTAAGCAATAATACTAGTGAATGGTCGTCTCAGCTTGAATTAATTATATGGAGGATTAAATCTATAAATCGATATTTATAAGGCAATAATAAATATAAAATGTATCTGTAACAATATTCTACCCAAAAATAAATTGTATTTTTAACATGCCCAATGGAAAAAGAAAAAAAGACCTTTATAAACGAAATAAAGAAGAAGTCAATTATACATAGTATTTTCTAAACGTTTGTTAAACGAAACTATTAATCTTATGGTTTAATTTAATTAATTGTAATCTTATGTCTTAAATACGTAAAGATACACTGTAATATTTACATTCTATACTTAGAAATCTCCATAAATAGAATATTTATATTCTATTTATGGAGATTTTTAATTTATTAAAAGAATAGAAGTAAATTATTTGCGAAATTACAAACATTTTCTTTTATTCTTGGGTGAAAAATAGAAGTATAAAACAAAAAACGTATTATTTCTTTTTACTATTCTAATTAATAAGTTAAATCTAAATTCTGTAGGGCGAAAATCTATTGCCACAATGTCTTCGCTTCTTCATTTTCATAACATATTTCTGTTTTTCTGTATTGAAAGCAAGCGGCTCAGGTAACTGAGGCAAGCGGTCATTTCGTCTCCCGACGGTCTTTTCGATGTTGGCCGTATAAATTGACTGAACTCGTCTCGTAATCTGCACTGAATTTCTGGAGTTCAACATCATATCACGGAAAGTATTTTTCTCTTCTTCTAATGCAGATTTCATTCTCTGTTTCAAAACGGGATCTCCTCGGCAAATATCCATCCACGATTTGTTGGTTCTCACTCCAACCAAAAGTGATCGTCCGTCCAAATACCTAAAACAACACAAAAGGTTAATAAAACAGGAAAACGTAAACATAGTAAATCAAAACAATAAAACTGAATAACTGAGGACACAAACACTTACCGAAATATGCAGCACCACATCTCTATAGGAAGCAGTAATAAACAGGAACTCTCCACGAATGGTAGTAATTGGAACATCTCTCTCAAGAAATCGATGCCAAAATGATAATAGATGGCTTCATGTCAGGCTTTTATAGGAAAATTTAGTGAACTGAAACAGTCACGGTCACGGTCACGCTCATGGTCACCGTCACGGTTACGGTCATGGTTACGATCACCGTTGCAGTCACGATTATTGTCATGGGTACAGATACGGTTGTAATCCATAATATTCGTCAATTGTAAATATAGATAAATATAGATAAATATTAATAAAAATATCACACTTATGCATCAGAACAACACGAATTGTAGGATTTGCCATTAGTATGCCAAAGATACAATTCTTGTATGGGTACGATATTGTTGAAGATGAACTTTATTTTCATAATTGCCTTGTAAATATCGATTTATAAATGTAATCCTCCATACAGTTAATTGGAACTGAGACGACCATTCACTAGGTTTATTTGCTTAGCCCACGACAGGAGCATAAGGACGCATTCGTGGATGTTTGAGATTTAAATATATTTTCATTATTCAAATATAACAAAAATGTTGACTATTACGGAAATACCGTAAACGCATCTTAAACACATCGTATATCTTTATAGTTCAGGTTCAAATATAATTTTTAATTAAAACGTTGAACTGTAAGCAATGAAATTGAGCAATATTTAAAATATAACAATCCCTTTACCTAAATTTAAAATGCACGTTTTTTTCGTTAATTTTTCGTATTTCGGTCTAAAAACCAAAAAAAAAAAAATTCGTCTGTGTGTGTGTCGTTGTCGTCAGCATTAAAATTTCTTGTTAGCACGATAACTCAACTAAATCGTGTTGGATCGATAGGTTTTATGTGCTGGTTTATTTTTCCTCGGCCACTCAATTTCGAGATAGAGATGTTCTACATGCGGAAAAGTCCAATTTAAGATTTTAAAACTATTTATTTAGATAATAATTTTCGATAATAGATTAAATGGTCGCAAAGTAAAAAATGCTTGTTGGTCGTCATGAACTCTTCAAACTTAGGCAGAGATATTTTTTGATTTGGCAACATGCTGAATGCAGCAGTAAATTTTTGAGAAAACATCACCTGGCTCTCCTCAGCTTTAAGTCTCGTAGATTGTAATTATCAAGTCAGTTCTTTCGCTTTCTACACAAGATTATATGATCAATTGACCAGTGATAAAGGGTCTTTCAATAAGAACGCTCAATTTTTAAACGTAAATAAAACAAGTTGTGTGTGACATATCCAGTCAATTTTTTTATTTGATAGAATATTTTATAGCATTAGGTACGGAATATAACGTCGTAGAATGTCTGTCGCAACTTCGCTTGGTAATGTAGTTTAGAAGCTGGTACACATGACGATCCTTAATACACATTGTATTATTAATAAATATAATTAGGTACATGTATCAAAACTCCAAATAATTTTATCTTCTTTCTGCATTTAAAATCATAAAGTATAACACCGTTGCTGTTGTTACCTCTCAGTGATAAAACTAGTTTCTTCTATTTAGAAATGTTCCATTATTTAGAGAGTAGTAACATCAATATTCAATATTGATGGTAACCGTGACTATATTACTTCAACAAGAGCCTACAAAAGCCTGTTACTTGGTCTATTCTTTTTTGAAAGCCTGAAACATTCATTTTCCACTCAATAAATTAGAGAAATTTGTAAAGAAATTACGTTTGTAATTTTACAAATAATTTACTTTTGGATAAGTTTTGAACTCCCATTCACACTTTCAAATAGAAGTATAAAATTTCCTGTAGAACTTTATTTATAATTAGTTAAACTGTAACTTGTCCATTATATTGTTCCATTTCTTTTTTAAATTCAAAGACTATACCAAAGATATTCCAAAATGTATTAATTAAACAGAACTATGGAACGTTATTTTAATAATAATATTGTTTAATAAATGTTCCTTATTTCCCTTTAATCCAATGTATTTACGTGTTATGAGAAATTCTTGAGGTTTGAATATATTTTCATTATTCTAATAAACTAAAGGAAATGTAATAAACACAACTGCATCTCGTCGAGTAGAATCCAAATATAATTTTCAATTGAAATATTGAACAGAGCAAAAGAAACTGAAGAATATTCAATTAATTTCGTTATACATTACCGATATGTCATAATAATATAATTATAACAGTAATTATTATCTCGTTTGCTGCATGCTCGTATTATTTTTATAATAACAATATTTTTTCAGGACTTTTTGTTCAATAGACGAATAGTGTGGATTACCGTATCTGTACCTATGAGCATAACCGTGACCGTGACTGTGACGGTGATCATAACCGTGACCGTAACCGTGACAGTAAGCATGAGCGTAACCGTGACGGTAACAATGACCATGACAGTTTCAGCTGACTAAATTTCCCTGTAAAAGCCTGAAATGAAACCATCTTTTATCATTTTGGATTCTATTTCCTAAGAGAGCTGTTCCAATTACTACCATTCGTGGAGAATTTCTGCTTATTCCTGCAACTACTTCCTATAAAGATGTGGTGCTGCATATTTCGGTAAGTGTCCTCATTTATTTAGTTTTATTGTTTTGATTTACTATCTTTACGTTTTCCTGTTTTATTAATCTTTTGTGTTATTTTAGGTATTTGGACGGAAGATCGCTTTTAGCTGGAGTGAGAGCCAACAAATTGTTGTTGGATATTTGCCGAGGAGATCCCGTTTTGAAACAGAGGGTGAGATCTGCATTAGAAGAAGAAACAAATACTTTCCGTGATATGATGCTGAACCCCAGAAATTCAGTGCAGATTACGAGGAGAGTTCAGTCAGTCTACACGGCCAACATCGAATAGACCGTCAGAAGTCGAAACCGTTTGCCTCAGTTACCTGAGCCACTTGCTTTCAATACAAAAAAACAGAAAGATGTTATGAAAATGAAGAAGCGAACACATTGTGGCAATAAATTTGTGCCCTACATAATTTAGGTTTAACTTATTAATTAGAATAATAAAAAGAAAAAATATGTTTGTTGTTTTATACTTCTATTTTTCACCCAAAAATAAAAGAAAATATTTGTAATTTCACAAATATCTTTTTGATATTTCAAAGATCTCCATAAAGACTTTTAAATATAGAAAGTAAATATTACAATGTATCTTTACATATTGAAAGCATGAGATTTTAGTAATAATTTTGTTTAATAAATATTTAGAAACTCTTGTGTATAATTGACTTCTTCTTTATTTCGTTTATAAAGGTATATACATATGCTATTTTTATATATAAAATATTTACAATACATATATAAAAAATATTAATTAAAATATCACACTTATATATCAGAACCCCCTGATTAAACAGCACCTGTCTCTCCTCGTCGTTAAGTCTTATAGGTTGCAATTATCAGAACAGTTCTGTCCTTCTCTACGAAATAATATACGGCCAATTGAACAATGGTATATAGAACATTACAGCTTTTTTTATTTTTATTTGGTGTCATGTTGAATTTAGCAGTTTCTGTGAAAACAACACCTGTCTCTCCTCAGCATTGTGTATCATAGATTACAGTTATCAATACAGTTTTTTTGATTTCTACAAAAAAAAATATATAACCAATTGACTAATGATGTTTAACAGATTTCAGCTTTTCTTATTTTCATTTGATGACATGCTGAATATAGCTGTAATTTTTTGAATAAACATCACCTGTCTCTCCTCAGCTATAAGCCTCATAGATTATAATCAAGATAGTTCTTGCGGTTTCTAAAAAAGAATATACGTCCAACTGATCAGTTATATTTAGAATATTACAGCATTTTTTATTTTCATTTGACGATATGTTGAATATTATTAGTTACCTGTCTCTCAGTGTTTTGTCTCATAGATTGTAACTATCAAGACAGCTTTTTCGTATTCTATAAAATAATGTATAGCCAATGGATTAGTGGTATTTAGCAGATTACAGATTGTTTTATTATCATTTGGTAACATGTTGAGTATAGTAGTAAATTTTTTGATAAATCATCACCTGAATATCCTCAGCGTTGTCTTATAAATTGCGAGTATCAAGACAGTGCTTTGACTATCTAAAAAAGAACATACGGCCAATTGACTAATGGTATATAGAAGATTTACAGCTTTTTTTATTTTCATTTGGCGACATGCTGAATATTGCAGGCAGTTTTTCAGAAAACATCACATGTCTCTCCTCAGCGTTAAGTCTTATATATTGCAATTGTCAAGATAATTCTTTCACTTTCTGTAAAAGAATACACGACTAATTGAATAATGGTATTTACTATTCATTTCATCGCTATTTGTCAAATAAAAAGCTCTCTTATCTTGTCGATAAACGAAAGAGTCTACCTGAGCCTAGTCATAAAAACAAATCGAGGTTATGTTTTGAGATTTTTTATTTGGTAAATAGCGATGAAATAAACTATAGAAGATTACAGCTTTTTATTGTTGTTTGGCGGCAGGAGGATTCAAAAAATTTAAAAGCAAAAATTCGTCACGAAATACACCGTATACCTCCTGAAATTATTAGCAATATTCACAACGAATTGATTAACCATCTTGGCTACTATAAGACAGCCAAGGATGCAGAATTTGAACATGTGTTTTGGTTGATATTTTAAATGATCCATTAAATTTAGCATTTTGAAATTGTACACTCGTTTTTCTTCATTTTTTTTTTTATATAACATATAAAATGTAATTATAACCATAAAAATATGTGCTCTTTCGCATTCAGTAATAAAAAGGGGGTTGCCAAAAATGTGCAACTAAAAATTTAATTTAATGTGGCCAAGAGATTTTCCCAAACGTTACCTATTCCTTGAATGTTCAACGAATGTAGTCATTACTATACGAGTACACTGTATAATAGAGGGTTAGTATCAGATTAATTTAATACAGTGGTTTCTAACTGGAGATTTAAACGGAATCACGTGCCATATGGGGCCACGTTTATTCTTATTTAATGTTATTATTTAATTGAGGATTTAACAATGTTGTCCTCTGTTTACAGTATAAGAACTGGAAGCAAATTGTTAATGTTGGACGGTACACAAATATCACCCGCAAACTCGATGAGGTATTAAGGTATGTCTAAAATAAATGGGTGCACGCTTAAAAGTATGTAAATTTATACGCCCTCGACTTTCGCAAGTTATACCGGCAAAAATATTCTCGGTCCTACACGCATTTACATACACCATGTAAGCCCTAAATTGCTAAATGGAAGATTAGATTAAGAGGATTAGGCGTATCTTTTGTAACTCAGTTATTGTTGTACGGCATATTCCCCCGGCTCGTTCCGCATGTTATTGTTTATTCATGAATTGTTAATGTTCTCTATTCGCGTTAATTACCGTCGTCACTTATTTTCCCTGCTTTCTTGGAGTTGCTAATTAGGCAACTAAAATTCAGTACGATTTCTCAGAGGGATTTGTTTTTTAATACCCATCCAGATGTTATGAAACCTTGTCGTTGTTTTTCATGGTCGACTTTGATTGCTAAGTAACTGATAATTACACAGGTTTACCACTGATAATTACATTATTCACAACTTGGTCGTCTCATTCCTGGACACATAAATGTGTTTGTAAATTTTGTATGGCCTGTTCTCAAACGAGTAATTGCTGCTTTATATCTTGCTTTTAGTTTCGCCGGAAATTTCTGTGGTTTTACTGTTTCATTTTACAGTACAATCATCATTTTTCAATCCAGATCCAGATATCCATTTTGATATCTAGATGTGTCTCACGGGAATACCATTTTCAGTTTGACTATTTCTAGTTCTGCTGGTTCTCGTGTTACTTGATCGGCTCCTTCATTTCCCGGTATATTCAAATGAAGGTACGAGGCTTATTTCAAAAGTAAGGTTCCCATCGCGATAGCTCTGCAAGGAGAAGTATTAGGTGAAATCTGACAACACCGTCGTCCCGCCGTTTCTCCCTCTCTTGGTCCTCACCTATGCTGTCAAGCTACGTCACGCAGTGTTCGCCTGACAACGCCAGGCGCGAAATATGTGCAGTGATCCGATTTTTGAACGCAAAAAAGGTTCCACCCATAGACATTCATCGTTAGTTGTGTGAAGTTTATGGTGAAAAGTGTATCACTGTTCAACGTGTTCCCAAATGGTGTAGGGAGTTCTCGGGCGGTCGTACAGATATCCATGACGAAGACCAGAGCGGAAGACCATCGATTTTCGACGAAACCATCGCCAAAAGTCGAGAGTCTACTGCTCGAAGATCAGAGGATCACCATCCGTAAACTGGCTCATCACATTCCTGAGATATCTGCTAATTCAATTGATAGAATTGTGTCCGAGAATTCACTCCCGAAAAAAAGGAATAATTACGCGAATGGGACTACTCAAGTTCGTTTAAACCGAAAAAGTTCAAGCAAACGCAGTCTGCGGGAAAATCATGGCAACTGTGTTTTGGGACCATAAGGGAATATTGCTCATCGACTTTATGCCTCCTGGGACAACAATAAACTCAGAGAAGTATTGTGAAACACTCAAGAAACTCAAACGAGCCATCCAGAACCGTCGGAGAGGAAAACTGAGCAAAAGTGTGAATCTGTTGCACAACAACGCTCGTCTCCATGTCTCTCAGCAAGCCCAGGGTATCCTCCTCCAGGATTTGTCTCTCAGCAAACCTCAACGGGTTGGCGGTGAGTTCTATGACACGGGGATACAGAAGTTGGAAGAACGTCTACAAGAATGCATCGAAAAAAATGGCGATTATGTAGAAAAATAGTGTATGTTCAAGATTTCCAACCATGTAAATAACTTTGATAATAAATAAAGTTGTCTATTTAAAAAAAAGAAAGTGAGAACCTTATTTTTGAGACATCCCTCGTATACATTATGTTACAATTTCTTTCAAAATTGCTGGTTGCTGTCGAGGTTTTTTGGATAAGAGGGTCTTTAATGCTGTGATTAGCAACACCTTGGAGTTAGCTTAATGAACCGGAGCATATACAGCCAACAAGATAGTGCACCTCTCTGTTATGAAGCACCTATGCGCGCTTTTTTATATGAAATGTTCCCGAATCCTTGAATAGGAAGAGAGGAGCCGATTGAGTGGCCAGTCAGATCGCCAGATTTGTCACCTCTAAATTACTTTTTGTGGGAATAGGTACTTAAAAAGTAAAGTATACTAGGCCGGAGAATGTAAAAGATTTAAAAGCAAAAATTCAGAAAGAACTACAACGTATATCTCATGAAGTAATTGCAAGTTTTCAAAAATAATTCACTAATCAACTTGACTACTGTCAGGCAGCCAACGGTGCACAATTTGAAATTTTAATTTGGTGGATTTTCTAAATCATCATTGTCATTAAATCTAGTACTTTGAAATTGCACAATTGTTCTTCTTAATTTCTTTATCTAACTTGATGGTGAGTATTGGTTAGTATTTTTTAACTGATTTATTCATTACTTTACGAAAGCACTGTATTATTGATAGGATAGAGGTGGCCACACTAATACATTTTTAAAAGTAGATATAGCACACCCTATGCCATCTACAGATTTAGAGCCATCTGGGTATATTACGTGACTCTCTAGATATAACTCTAACGTGGATCACAACCATGGGTGTAGCGTACATGGATGCAAGTGATGCGTCGCATCCCTTAAAAAATTGGCAAATTAGTGTTATTTGAAAGTTCAAGCGATTTATTCAATTACCATAATTTTTTAATTATTTTAAACCGACCGCAAACATACATTATTTATTTTAAACGCTACCATCAACTTTTTTATTTCAAATCGGCCGTGAAGACGTCCGAAATTATTGGATACTTGCGTTACTTGCTGTAGTACTGAAATGCGATGGTCTACGTTACATCCAAGCTACGCGTTAGATGGGCGAAAAGGTCAGTGATCTTACGCAGTCAACAGTGGAACCTCGAGTGGGTGTTGTCGTTATTTCCGGACTCAGTTATGCGATTATGTGAACGCATCTTGGCGACTGTCGCCATAACATAAGGAAGGTTTGGAAACGCTGTTTCAGGTAATCGTGGAAAATGAAAATGAGGAATGGGAGCGAGAATCCGTTATTTGTGCTAGAGCCCTTTTATCTTTATTGCGCGACTTTGATTTTAATTTTTTCTTGGCAGTGTTTTCTGCAATATTCCCACATTCCGAGAGTCTGTTTAAAGTTCTACAGACAAAAATATCAGATATTAGATACTGCAATAAAAGGATTGTCGATTTCAAATCATATAGTCAAAAAATGAGAAACGAGTTTAGTGACATTTGGGACTGTATGGACAGATTGTGTTAGAAAAAAAAACCACCAAGTCAAATGCGTTTGGATTTAATGCCCGAAGAGGATAAGAAAAACACCTACGCACGATTGTTTTATGAAATTTTGCACATTATTTGGATATTAGTGAACAGGTTTGTGAAATTTCTAAACTGAAATTCTTAAATCTAGATTCCACATAATTTACTTCATTCGTGAAACGTTTTTCTGACGAACTTCTTTCTTCTTTAGTAGATACATATGGAACATTCTTTGACGCAAATCGTTTAAAAAGTGAACTTTCAGTGATTTATAGTGATCCCGATATGAAAAAGACCACTGTGTTTGAGCTTCACCAACATATTATAAGTCCCTTCAATTATCTTCTATTTTCCCGGAGTCATCAAAATTGTGTCGTTTAATTTTGACTATTCCTGCCACAAGCAGTTCCGCGGAAAGAGCATTTTCATGTTTAAAGAGAATAAAGACTTATCTGCGAAATTCTCAAAAGCGAGAAAGACTGTCAGCTTTAGCATTAATGAATATTGAAAGTGCCTTGGTAGAAGATATGAGATCGTCTCCAAAATTTGAAGAAACAGTGATAGACGTTTTCGCTGGACAAACAAAAACCGAATAATTGATCTTCATTTTAAAAATTAGGATATATACCTCGGCATAATCATTTTAGGTTAGTGTCTTTTTTTATTTTTACCATTTTCATCTGGCCTACCATACATCTGACTATACATTTTCCCCTTATAAAATGTTGATCACATCCCTAGATTTTTTTCTCACGCTACGTCCCTGATCACAACATATTAAATTTTATCAAAAAATCAATTAGCCCTTCCAATTTCATAAAATTGGAAAATATACACAACAAGCAACTTAGGCTTTAATTTACAATGTAAAATATTTCGTTTGCTATTTATACTACGAATCGATCCGTTTATCCAACGTCAATCTGAACATTCACCTTTTCTTAACGACACAATCCACAGACAAACGTAAACTCGAACAGTTACGACCCCCTTGGCGGATAAGGGCGAAAAATGTGTATGCAACTATGCTATCGACCGATGCATCCCCAGAAACTGACATTAATTCGAATGGGGCGCCAGACAGTCGGATGCTCAGGAACACACAAAACCAAAACTGTTTACTCTCATTCGGAAAAAGTGGGTGGCTAATAAAACGTTTTGCGTTATTTATGTAGAAGGGCCGAGGCACAAAAGACGTTACGAACGACGACTATTAGATGGAATACTTTTTCTATCGATCATCCTCTAAATTATTTCCCATAAATAAATTTCAATCCTAGAAATTACAAAGCCACTAACTCGCAAAGACTGTCCCTAACTTTGAATTATTCATTGTATTGATTTATTAGGTATTACTAAATTGTTTCCGTTTGTCGGTCACGACAGTGCGTCATGTTACGTCGTAATCCTAATGAGAGCATTTTTGTAATACACTATAAATATGATGTCGAAATAAATAAGCCATACATAAAACGTTTATTCCGATAAGCCGCACCAGAGATGGCTCTGCCTAACAATCGATATGCTGCCAATATGCGTCCATTTCTATAGCAACCGCATTGCCACCGCATGTTACACAGGCACCTGTTATTGGTTCACTTTGATCTCATCGATGTTTTCGCTGTTTTCGCGGCCATGTTCACGTTTGCTTGAATTTCTATGTTTTTATTTGTGTGGTAATGTGAAAATTAACATGCGACGAGACAAAAAAATCCAGAAATACTGCAAACCTGGATGGATAGTAGCTCGGAGTTGTTTGCGGGCATGTATATTAGAGGAAATGAGCTGTTTTGTAATGTGTGTGAACGAATTATTAATTTGTCTAAAAAAACATAATGTAACAAGACATACGAAAAGCTATGCGTCATCTAGATGTCACGATAACTATGACATTATATTTTTCTATGATCTCAGCCTGGTAGCCTTTTTGGCAAATAATATTCCATTACGTAACCTGAAGACCTCACGCTACATCAGTTTTTAGGGAAAGAAATTAACCTAGTAATTCAGTGTACAGTGTTTGAAGTTTAGAATAGAATTCATCAAAATAACTTTTTTTCAAGAGTAACACTGTAGTAAACTAAAAAAAAAGGTCTATCTCACTTTTTTTTTTTTTTTTGATAGAAGAACAGGTAATAGGATAGTAATATTTAAGGGAGTTATTAGGCATATATTTAAGTATAATACAAAAAAATATTATCAAAATATATTCAAAAATAGCGACACAAGAGCTAGTAACGGCGCCAGGATTTCTAAAAAAGGTGGGCACAAACTACAAAAGATATTAAATTAGGTAATAAAGTAAAAATATTAATAAAATTGTTTCAGTTTTGTTGAAAATTTCTCAACAAACTTATCCAAATCCAAATCAAAGATTTTAGCTATTTTTTTTCTCTATATTTAGTACAGCCAAATTACTTAATCTCTCGTGTTTCATTTTATTTTTGAAATAGTGTTTTAACCTTTTCAGACGTGAAAAGGTCCTTTCACATGCCGCGCTTGATAAAGGAATTGTGATACATCATCATCATTAGGTCATCAGTCCTAAGACTGGTTGGACGCTAACCTCCAGCTTGTCCTATCTTGTGCTAACCTACGCATTTCGCTAATTGTGCTACAACCTACATCCCTTACTATTTGTGAGCAGTAGTCTAATCTAGGCCTACCTCTGCCTTTCTTCACTCCTATTTTTGCCCCCAAAATATCGCGGACTATTCCCCCATGTCTCAGCAAGTGGCCTACCATTATGTCTCTTCTCATCCTTATGTTTTTTCACATACTTCTTTTCTCGCCGACTTTCTCCAATACTTCTTCGTTTCTAACCCTATCAGTCCATGGTATTTTCATCATTCTTCGGTAACACCACATCTCAAAAGCTTCTAATTTCTTCCTACTTGCTTCCCCTACCGTCCAGGTTTCGCAACCGTATAGTGCCGTGCTCCATACATATGTTTTCGAAAATCTCTTCCTTGTTTCTAAGTTTATTACTCCAGAGCATAAAAGTGCTTTCTTTTTGTTAAAAGCTACTCGACCCTGCGCTATTCTTTGTTTTATGTCTTTATCGCTTCTTCCATCCCAATTTATTTTACTTCCTAAATAAGTAAAGTCTTTAACTTCCTCCAATCTTTTATTATTAATTTGTACTTTCGTTTTTGCTCTGCTCTCGCGCCCTCTGCACACTAACACTTTAGTTTTGTTTTTATTCACCCTCATTCCGTATTCCTCTGTCAACACTGCCTCCATTTCGTTCAATGCCGATTCTAATTCCTCCTTACTAGATGCTAATACTGCTATATCATCCGCGAATCTCAGCATTTTTAGTTTCTGTCCCTGTACTTTAATCCCGAAATCCACTCTATCTTTTACCACATTAATCGCCTCTTCAATGTACAGATTAAAAATTTGTGGTGATAGCGTACATCTTTGTCTTACTCCTTTCCTAATATCTACTTCCCTTTTTTCCCCTTCTATTTCTATAACAGCAGTTTGCTCTTTGTATAGATTGTGTACTACTCTCCTATCTTTATACTTCATTCCCGCGCTCTTTAGTATCTCGAACATTTTTTCCCATCTTACGTTATCAAAAGCTTTTTCTAAATCTACAAATCCTATATAAGCGTTCTTTCCTTTTTCTATTGTTTTCTCTAACATTACTCTTAGCGCCAGAATAGCTTCGCGAGTTCCCCTATTTCGCCTAAACCCGAATTGGTCTTCTCCTAGTATTTCCTCCGCTCTATTTTCCATCCTCTTCTGCACTATTCTGGTTAAGATTTTTGACGCATGGGAAGTTAGGCTAATCGTTCTAAAGTTCTCGCATTTGTCGGCTCCTCTCTTTTTCGGTATGGTAACGATAATGTTCCTCTTATAATCCTCCGGCATCTCGCCCGTTTCGTATATGTATTTTACCAGTTCAAACATCCTATTTACTACTTTCTGTCCCGCACATTTAAAAATTTCCGCCTGTATTTTATCTACCCCCGGCGCTCTATTATTCTTTAGCCCCCTTAGTGCTATTTCAAATTCCTCTCTCAATATAGGTTTTCCTACATCTTCCCTATCGATGCTAGATTCTTCCTCTAATATATCTCCTAATTCCTGACCCTCGTATAAAGTACTGCTTCCATCTATCCGCTTTCTCCTCTCTTCCGATCAGTATGTCCCCCGATTGACTCCTAACGTTTCTACTTATTGTTCCTATATCCCTGAAGTTCCTCTTAATTATTTTGTAAGCCTCATCGGTCTTACCTACTTGCAACTTATCTTCTACTTCTTTGCATTTATCCTCTATCCATTGTTCTTTCGCTTTTCTACATTTTCTAACGATTTCCCACTTTATTGACTTATAAGTTTTGTGATACATATTGAACATAATTTATAAACCTCATTGAATGCCAATCTGTATTTAATCAGCATGTCGGATAGCTGTAAAATATTGTTGATTTTAACACTTTGTTCGTTTTAAAATTTTAAAATAGTAGTAGTCAAAATTTTATCTTTATATTTTGTTTCATATTATAATTTTGTAGATAGTAAATTTTTTGGGTGGGCACGTGCCCACCCAGGTCCCCCCTCACGCCGTCACTGACTAGAGCCATTTTCGCGAGACATGTTGAAATTAAGGCACTCTGGACTCTAAGGTACTAAATAATCTGAGAAAAAATTCGCTTAATCTACATGTTTATAGCTAATGAAATATTGATAATTGCATAAAAATACTGATTTCTGTATCATTAGCGAGTATCTAAATAAAAAAGGTTAAATTTTCGACAAGAAAGGGCCATCATTTGCTAATATATAATGTTTAAATTAATTTATCGAAAATTGCGTACGTATTTCATTTCAAAATGTTATTTCAAAATTAAATTTTAAAGATATTACTAAAAATTCATATATTTAATGTTTTGAAATGTGATATAGTCAAGAAATGAAAAATTCAAGTGTTTAGACATTTTTACTATTAATATGCTATTTCAGGACCATAATGCTGCCCTTGTATATTTAAGTATTATTACTCATTCTCCTTCCTCGAATATTTCATGTTAGAGCGTGCCTCTTTTGCTGCGTCTGTCAAACATCTTTGCGTGCTTGATCCGCTTAGCATCAGCTTCTAGATTCAAAATTGTATGATTGGACCCCAATATCCATCTCTAAAACTTTCATAATCCGAAGAATATCAGTCAGACCATCATTTAAAAGTGCACACAGCAATATCAGTTGCTATATTCAAGATTGTTTTGCCACTTGAATTGCAGATTTTGGGGAATATTTCCAAACACAAGCATTGAAACTTTCATTGCTATTTTGCGTGTAGCCTCCCAATCAACGGCTTAGCAACTCGTCTCCGCTCAAGTCCTCATAAATCGGTTTAATGACTTTAAGAACTTCCTTAGGAAGCGGCGACTTATGATAGGAGGTATCGAAGGAATCCGCTGCTTGCGCCTTCTTCCAGTCACACGAAATACTCTGAGCACTTCTCATGCTGCGGATTTTCATCGGTTGATAACTTATGAAATAAGGTGGCCCATATTTCATTTCTCATATTTTCCAATGAGTGATAACTATTTTGAAGCCTAAGCCTCGAGGATTCCTTCCATGAAACGTGATATCAGAATCGCACATTTTACACTTCACATGTTGCGAAATAACAGAGAGAGCGGCAAAAAAATGTATAATTCTATTGCCGATTTCATAATTAATATCTAAATCTTCATCACAAACTTTTAATTAACTGGCAGAATTAAAGAATTGGCAGACTTTCGAATCGCTCTCAGCCTCAAATTTATTCAACGGTCGTCTCGATGACGTATTGTTCCGACACCGAGTTGGATATGATTTTTTGTACCTTTCCTGCCCTTGTATACTTTTCTGTCACTCATTGAAACTTATAAGCACTCTGAGGTTACAAATAAACTATTAAAAATTAGCACTACACACAAAAATCGTGATTTCAAGGGAGGAAATTGTTTTTTATGCATGTACTGGCGTTATACTAACGTACTTTTGTTTGTAAATGCTTCAAACTAAACATAAACATCTTTTAACGGCATCTGTTGTATATTAAAGAAGTTAGAAGGCATAAGGTAAGACATTAGACTGTACCCTCCCATCAGGTATTTGACGCAGGTATCGTTTCGGAGCACTCTGACGCGCTTAGGAAAGAGCGCGAAATTTCAAGGAAAAACATTTTCTGACCCATGCTGTAAAAGATTCAAAGAATTTTTAAGCTAAAAAAGAAATCGCTTTTTTGAACAATTTACATAGTATTAGCTCTTAAACACTTATAGAGGTTGTTTTGAATTCCTCACCATCAACTCCGTAAGCCCGAACAATCTCAACTTCAACATTTCAAATATGAAGATACCCCGTGTGATACTTCGTTTTAAATACATTTCTTGTGCCGAAAAAATCGAAATTTAGTTAATAGGTGAGGAAAATTCAACAAAAGCTTTTCAAATGTGCATCTTTGTAGATTTAGTGATAAGTGACAACTGAATTGAAAAACATACACCAGTCATGAAATACCACTTCATTTTGTATTTCTACACAAGATGCTTTTTCATATTGCGGCTATTTTCAATATTCCGAATTTATTAGAAAAGCAGTAAATTGAAATCCTAATTATGATTGGTTGTGGGGATCAAATCAGAAATTCACTCTATATGTTTAAAACAATGTTGGTCTCGATCAACAGATAGCACGATGAACAGTGAATG
Source organism: Rosalia funebris (assembly GCA_037954035.1). Classification (NCBI taxonomy): domain Eukaryota; kingdom Metazoa; phylum Arthropoda; class Insecta; order Coleoptera; family Cerambycidae; genus Rosalia; species Rosalia funebris. Next base: position 8,834,167 of record JAZFAV010000006.1, on the reverse strand, counting down.
AAATGTACAGCAAATTTGAACAACCGAACTCTATAAAAGAGGTGCAAAAATTAGGGGACACGAAAGATTAAATATGATTTAAGACTCGAATTTGTGCCCGATTTAACTATAAATAATTCATCGTTACTTATTGACACAAAAATGGTCCTCATTTAATTTACATGAGTTGTCACCTGATGATGTTAATAGATGATGTTAATAGAATTTTTAGAAACGATGGAGAATATAATAACAGTAGCTGATAACCAAAATTTAGATCATGCATTTTTCTCAAACGAATCTACATTTTACCTTAATAGCAGCGTAAATGGATTCAAACCAGATACTGGAATAACGTAGTTTTGATACAAGAGACCCATTCACAAAAAGCACAAAAAAAGAATATTTGGGTTTGAATAATTGGCGATAGAAATTTGGAATCATATTTTTTCGATGCATATTTTGAACGGGGATATGTATTTGATTTCTTTACAATTTTAATAAAAGTTTCGATCGCTTTATTCTCACATAGTATCGGCGATGTGGTTTGTGGACGTATTTGGTCCCAGCATGGTGCTCCTACGTATTATGCTATAAATATTAGAAGATGTTTAAACGAGGTGTTTCCAATTAAGTAGATGGAAAAGAAGACGAGGAACAGCAGAATGGCCGTCAATATCTCCCAACATAGATTAGTAGATATCTATGGGGTCATTTGAAAAGTAGGGTGTACGTGCATCGGTCAGATACGTTTAACCCTTTCGACCCGGAATATAAAGCACTCGTTTTTTCCAAAATTTTTGGAATACTTACGTTCTGATGGTCTCATATATTAATGTTTGAGACATTTTTTTGTTTTGTACGCGAAGGCCCTTGGGGCGTGTGGTACTTACTTATACGTACCAACCGAGTTTTTGGTTGGTATGTATATGAATCAACAGTGTTCAACGATTACACCTTACTATACAAAATTTTCACGAATAACTCAATTTTATTTTCAAAAGTAAGTATCAGCAATGCGAAAATTAGTACATAAACAAAAAGTGATATTATTGCACGTGATAAGGAGCAAAACAATTCTTGCACAGGGGAATAGCACATTCATCACACGGTGTTTTGGTTTGCTTCTTGTTGGTGGCACATTGTGTACATCTCCTCCGTGTGGGCCCTTCCACTGGTAAATGCAATGGTACATTTATCATGAGTTTCAATTTCTTAGATACTGGCCCTTTCTTGGGTGTACGGGAATTGGTTTGTGCCATGTCTTTAGCAATCAATTCCTCTGCGACCATGATCACAAATGTAATAAATGGAAGCTTTGATTGGTCTCGCCTCAGATCGTTGTACATGATCCATGCATTCACTGCGCACATTTTCAAACAAGTTTGAAACACCTTTTTCCACCATTTACTAGATTTGTGATCATGATCATAGAGGCCAATCAATTGATCAGCTCGATCTACGCCTCCCATTTTTTATTAGTGCACTCAACAATACGCAAATATGATGAATGAAGAAAAAGTATTTCGAATAGTTATCCTGGAGTCAATGCTTTTGTTATAGTTTCATGGAGCGAACAAATCCTTGGAAGTGGTGTCTCTTTGCGGGTTGAAAAGTATTAGTTGGAACCTTCCCGTCAAGGATTCGGTTTGCTGCAGTTGGTGGGTTCTCAGGTTCCACTTGTGAAAAATCGTCAAAAGAATCACTGCTTTCGGAAGAAATCGATTCCTCGGTTTCCCTAGCGCATTGTGAAGTACTTGGTTCTTCCAAATAACTACTTTCTGATTCAGAATTTTGCTCATAAAAATCGTCAGATCCAGAAGAGAAGTCCTCTACTTCATCTGAGTGTTCTGTGGCTTCTTCCAGCTCTCTTTGACTAAGGGGTCGCTTTCTTTTCCATTCACTCATGGCGCTAGAAGTAACAAAACAGTACGCTTTACAACACGGATGGTACTTATGTGTACCACCCAAAAACCCGGATGGTACATTTATGTACCGCAATGATTTTCTTCAAACAAATCACAGATGAGAATTATTTCCTACTTACCTTAGAGTTTCAAGATTCATCAAGTCAAATAACGAACAAATTTCCCAAAATATTGAAAGTAATGCTCAAATATAGTAGAAATGTAGCCAGAACATGAGGTGCATATGAACATGTGTGAACCAGTCTGCAGAATGTAAAGCTAGGTTATGAGATCTGTCAAATTTCATTTGCAGGAAGATAAAACACTGGAGTGGTACTCTTTTCATATGCTCAATGTTACTGACTTTGACTTCGGGCAAGTTGAAATACAGCTGGTATACATATGTACCGTTTGGGACGAAAGGGTTAAAGAAGATTGGAATAAAGGAGGTTCTTCGTGGAGTTCTGCCTGACCATCAATTCTCCTGTAAATGCTGGAAAGGTCAAAATAATGGTCACTTTAAACAATGTTTTAAAAATAATCGGCATATCTAAGAGGTTCTAAGAGGCTCGCTCACCGTGGGCACGGTTGAGCGAGCACTCAGGCAAAATCCTTTTCGCCTAACCTCTTATAACACTACTATATCACATTCGCACATAAAATAATATATTTAACGTCCTCGCCCACCCTAGATATTTCCTGTCTATCTTCGCCCAACCACAAAATAATACTAGCGCCGCCACTAGAGGTTTCAGACATTCATTTTAATTTCATTAATTTTATTCCAGACATTAAGGGCACACATATGTAGTTCAAGGATTATGACCTACAAAAACGTTGCCACTTTTTGGTTGTGATTTATCTATTATAGTGCAAAAACATTGTCTCCTAAGCCTACCTTTCTACACCGTTCTAAAAATGTCGGAAAAAATAATGAAAATGTTTCTAGAACTCAACATTTTGAGGCGTCAGAAACATTGCTTTGGTAACGAATAGAAATTAATTTACCATATTAAATGAAATCATTAATTTACCAACGACATTAGACGATTACAATTGTCCTTTTCTCTATGCTGATATTGGTAAATATTCTGTTTGTCGCCCGTGAAAAGATGCAACAGTGTATTCTTAGTACTATGTACTTAATAATGAAGATATTCTTTGAATACGTTAAAACTGAGTACAGCTCGTCAAGAATAGAAACAAGTCTCAAAACTGCGATATCGGACCGCCCACGAGATGCGCAGTAAATAGCCTGGACTTTGATTAGTTACATTGAGACCTATGCAGAGTGAATATCAATGAATATATATTGAATGTGAATGTACACAAAGTTCGATCGGGCCGCGCCTAAAGTTCATTTCCCTCCGAATGCTGCCTCACTTTTTCTTCTACACGTATTAGAGAATCTCACACTTTTTCCTATTCTTGACGAGTTGTGGATAAAAAAAATTGCTTTGTAAATACAACATCATTTAACAATATTACTTTAACATATTAATTTAATTAATAATTTTGAAAACGATTTTAGATAACTAAAATTGGTAAATAGGTAAATATATGTAGATGAGTATTATTAAAACGAATTATGTTCAGCTCTAGATCCGCTATTTATCTCTAAAAGTTCTGTATAAGATAATAAAATGTAATAACACATTATGAATGTATATTTACTTATCTGCAGATTACTCAGAACTTTTCATAAATCCCTGGTAAGTATTAAAAAAATAAAAATAAATAAATTAAATATCTATACATTACGTTGAAGAAAGAGTTGTCCCTGTTTCATCTACTACTCAATAGATGGCGCGACGTAATAATTCATAGAGCATGTTCAATTATGCTTGATATGAATTATTTTAGTGTGATGGACTTCATAAATGAATATAATTCATACGTAGATATTGTTTCACATATATTCAACATTATCTATTTGGTTAGTATTTCTGTTTTGTACGACTAAAATACTAGATAGTATATCCTAAATCCGTGTCAAAAATTGATAATAATTAGTAATCATCTATGCAGATCGACACATTTTATTTTTTCTTTGCTATGCTTCTTTTATATGAAAAGTATTTATTGCAACCAAATACACGTAAGGCAAAATTCTTTCCTATCATTAGTCACAGTGGAAATTCCATTTAGAAAAGCTCTATTGTATGTAATCTATTTTCTTATGCATAATTCCTTACATCGTGAATATAATACAAATAAGTGCTAATAGTCGTGGACATTTATATAAATATATACATCCACATGAAGAGAATCACTCATATTAACGATTTATTCATTGAAGCAGAAGGCACATTTAAAACTTACCTTTGGCTAATTTTATAGTTGCAAAACACAGATAACCATTTTGTCATAGAAGCGACCACTTTCAAGCTGGACTTTAACATTTGCATACGTAATTTACTTTCTACAGTATCTTCCAATATTAGTTCAAATGGTTTTACATATACATACAAAAATAATAAAACAACGTGCCTTCAAAGAATATTTATTATTCGAGAAACAATTCAATATGAACTATTTATGAACAAGCATGTCGATTACCAAATTTTGATAAACGAAGTTCCAAATGTAAAACAGGTTAAGAATAATTCTGCACGTGAACATTTGTCACTTTCTATAAGGGTTCTGCTGTCGAGTGAAGTAGCTTTTAAATAAAATATAGTTGAATAATAGCCATATTGCGAACACACCTAACTGTGAACAGATCGGGTTAGATCAGATGAATCGTGTTCCTCTGTTCTAATATATCTTCAACGTTTCAGTGAACGTATTTCCTTTATTTCTCGAAGTTCCATTTTTATATTATCTTGAAACACTCACTCTACTTAGTCCACTGAGTGGGTTTAAAGATTTTGCGACCTATTAATTAATTGGTATATTAAGTAATCATTATCGTGAAAAACTTAAATGACAAATTAAAAAATGGAATTTGTGATGATCAGAATTTGAATCACAAAAATAAGGGTTCTGCTGTCGAGTGAAGTAGCTTTTAAATAAAACATAGTTGAATAACAGCCATATTGCGAACACACTTAATTGTGAACAGATCACTTGATGTTTTGTTCTAGTATGTCTTTAACATTTCAGTGAACGTATTTCTTTTATTTCTCGAAGTTCCATTTTTATATCTTGAAACACTCACTCTACTTAGTCCACTGAGTGGTTTTACAGATTTTGCGACCTATTAATTAATTGGTATATTAAGTAATCATTATCGTCTAAAAAACTTAAATGACATTAAAAAATGGAATTTGTGATCAGAATTTAAATCACAAAAAATAAGGGTTCTGCTGTCGAGTGAAGTAGCTTTTACATAAAACATAGTTGAATAGCCATATTGCGAACACACTGAACTGTGAACCGATCGGGTTAGATCAGATCACTTGATGCTTTGTTCTAGTATGTCTTCAACGTTTGTTAGTCCACTGAAAGGACCAATTAATTAATTGGTATATTAAGTAATCATCGTCTGAAAAACTTCAATGACAAATTAAAAAATGGAATTTGTGATCATAATTTGAATCACAAAAAATTTTGTTTGAAACGACATAATTCTTTATGTACGATCATAAACATATTATACTTGGTTAAAATTGATTCTGACGAAAATAATCAGAATCATTGCATACTGCATTAAAAAATACACCAGTAACACAAGATTTTATTAATTTATCATCTTGAAACTTGTAGTTGTAAAAAATATAAACAAATCATTTAAAAATATATACACCATATTCCCACTTGCTGATTTGTGAATTCAGATTCTTCTATTTCTTATGATAGCTAGCCCCATTACGCCAAAATGTGTTTTCTCTGTCACAAATACTGGTCTTCTTTTCACTCCCATTTTTATTGTCAATTACCAATCATAACCAAACTGTATTTAGAATTTAGATTGTATTAAAATAAACAGGTCGTTTAATTCGATTGCCCACCTGAATAGAGGAATTCAAACTGTTAAAATAACATCGGATGATCAAGTACCTGCAAATAATTAACTTAGGATTAAAATATATTCCATAAATAGAGAATTTTTACATAGAAATATGACGAGACTACCTTTAAAAAATGTTTTTAAAATGTCACGCAGTTTTGGAGATAAAATAAAAACTAAAACTGAGTACATTTTAAAATTTAGTAATTTTGAGAAATGATGATTTAATAAAAGAAGTGTCTTATATTCGCTTCTCGATAATAAATCATTTACAAATATTTTACAATCGTCTTAGATCTCTGGGTAGCCTGATCTATTTTTTATATGTATTTTTGACATCGGTATATCAAAATGAAACCAAATATCAGTTCCTACTAACATAGCTCAAACATAGTCTAATCGGGTCTCCAGCCAATCAGGGCGCAGCTCCCTCTGATTGGTCCGCGGGTTTGATACGTATTCCAAACCAGGAAATGAAAATTTGCAATTGAGGGAGCGGCGGCGGCGACACGCCCCCCCCTCCCCCCCCCCCCTGAAAGACTCGGAGTGCGGAACGTATGACGAGGTTGACCGTTTGAGCTAGGACGATTTCCTTACTACATTTTTTAATTTAAGTTAGGGCGCCGTTCCCGGGCTTCCTCTCCCCTTGGTGGCGGATGGGCGAACTGCGACGGGTGGACTTCGGGGGGCGCCTGACCTCAGGCACGCGGGGTTGTTGGTGTTAGATGGCCCTACCACTTCAGACTCCACGTAGGGGCGGTGCTCATCGGCGCTTCCTCGACTGATCCGGGCTCGTCATCAAGGCGCCGAGTGCAACGGACGCCCCTGTCCTGGATGTTGCTTCTGCCATCTTAGCCGCTCTGGTTCCGCTCTCTCCGCGTAAATAGGCAGCGGTCTGCTCTCTCCGGAGGCAGCCATCTGGCTGAACCCATGCCCTAAGGGAACTCCCCGTAAATCCTCTTCCTCCTGGGTGGGCTTCTTCGGATTCACTCCCGCTCTTCTGGCGGTAGGAGTCGACAAAATACAAACCGTACCCGGATAGGCACGGCTGACCTGTCTCTGGAGCCCTGGATCGATGGTGACGCTGCACGGAGACGTCAGCAGCGACCGGTGGTGTTAGATTTGATGGAACCTAGTTCGGTGGTGAGACGGGGCCGGTCTCTATATCCACAGCTTCTGCTAGGACAGTATGGCGGCAGAGGCGGCTGCCAGCTATAATAGGGCCATACATAAGGGGGTTAGTAGACCACTCCGTGGGCGTTGGCTCGGGGTGTTGTTGATGAGCGCCTCGGGGTTGCTTCACCCTGTCTGCCATGGGAGGGTCCTCGGATACGGCTCGGTGACGACATCGTGGAGGACCTCGCTTCTCTTGGCCAGCTTGCGGCAGGGATGCTGCGGTACCTGAAACACATTCAATTATGGGGGCAGCAGTGGGGTAATTTCTATCGATACTGTAGCCGTGTGAGCTGTAGCACCACCTTGATGGAACCACAGTTCTCTCATGCTTACTTATTGTCAGAAGATGCAACAGATAATTTTGTAACGTGTCACCATAACGGGCCGAAATAACTTACCGCTGCTTTCTCTTCTCCAAAAAAGGGGTCAACGATCCTTAATTTGGAAATTCCGCACTGCACTGTAAATTTTACACTATGGAGAAGTTTTTGGTGTAGCTCTCGTAGAATATCCGCCATTCAGTGCCTACGTTCTTGTTTGCATACTCACTTAAATGAAAATATGCTTCACGAGTCATCAATACGCTCCTCAAGAAAAATGGCGAGCATTCGGACAAAACTCCGCACTATGCGAAACCCCTTTCTAACAGCTTTTGCTTTATAGCAACAATCATTACTTTATAGAGATGAAATTTCAACTTATGTGGAATGCGTTGTAAGATCGACGGAATAAATCCAGAGCTGAAGCTTAGCACCTAGTGATACGTCCTGAACTACCAAGAATAGCTCACTATATCAATATTTTCTGGTACTGGGGCAGGATCGAGAGACATAGCTTCTTCTGACCCGAGTTCGAAAAGCTTTCATCCGTCGGGGTATCGTGTTGCGATATGGGATTGCCCCTCGACGTCCAACGTTGAAATGTCGATGGAAAAGCCATTGGGCAGCAACTACAGAATTGCTGTTTCGAAGAAACTGCTTAACTGTAAATACGACACTCCACATTCCACGGTGTCATGGCTATTGATATCACTTTTATGAGCCATTAAGGGGCGGAGTGGAGAGATAGGTCCTTCCGTCATTATATACTAGCCATTCGGAAACGTTTTCTCTGCGTTACCTTGTAGATGCATTAGAGATAATGCATACTGTCACGAACGCCTCGAGCGATCCCGAACGCCGGGAATATTCGAAATGATTATTTTTAAAATATTCGAAACTATCGAGAGCGAGTGGAGTTGACTTCCAGTGCGTTCTATACTAGAAGGTTCCCAAGTAAGTTCTTTATCTAGAAAAGTCTGGAGAGACGTCCTACTGCCTATATAAGAATTGTGTCGTCCAGCAAGGAGTTAGTTGAATCTGGACCGCAATAGTGAGCGATACGGTGCGAAGAAAGTGATATACAGTGCGAAAGTTAGTTTATAAAGTTAAAGTAGAAAGAAAGTTAGTTAGTTGGACTTGTAAATAGTTGAGTTGTAAATAAGTGTTCGAAATAAAGAACTTTCTAGTAAATTCGTTACAATACAATTACGATATGAATAAAAAGAATAAACTAAACATAAAGCAAAAATTTTAAACTAAACAAAGTTTATGGACTATACAAAACATATTCTTTTCTTAAAGAGTAATAGTATGTCCAAATGTTTTTCAAAACCATTGTTACAACAGATTTAATGGCTTGAAAATGCGATCTTACAAAATGTTTTGAATAGTATTTTGGATGGGAACGTTTTGATTTGAAAGGTATCAGTTTACTGTATTGTGGTATGATACATTATTTGTATAACATGTGAAAGTAAGTGGAAATTGCTTCATATCTAATCATTGTAACAAACTAAAACAAAATAATTCGTACCTATTCTGTAGGTATGCTGTCGCCGCAAAAAAAAATCGTTAGAACTTACCTAAATCCGTGTCACAATGTTGAAGACTAAAAATGGAACTGGGTGGTTATTTTCTATTTCCCAGCGTCTACAACTAAATAATTTCCCAATGATACTCACATCAAGCATCTGGGACAATAACATTAACTTACTTTAAAAGTATGGTTACCACATTTTAGATAATGTTTACGTCAATCTATTAAAGGGACGGTTGTAATAATACGACCATCCTCTTCCAAGCTTCCACTTTGTAAGATACAAGCACCAATAAGGGATTTCTGAGTAACCCAGTCTTCAATTTTTACTTTGAAGCATAAGTGTACCCTGTAGAGAATATAAATTAAGTTTATGGATTTATAACTAATACATCGACTTGTACTGGTTCTACCAGTACCATTGAACCAGTACCATTCCTTGGTAAATCTAAAGCAATAATGCTCAGTGCATAACTGATTTTGTGGTTATTGCTAGGGTAGGTTCACAAAAACACATTAGACCATGAATAACCTTTTCTTTTTGACTCTTTCAAAGCCAAGTAAGCGTGTGTCGATTGGCTACAATTCCAAATTAAATGAAGTAGCTCATAATAACTGTTTTTTTCTATAAGAATTTAGAATCCTGATATCTCTATCTTCGTTTTACGAGATGCGTTCGATAAAATCTATAATTTTAGGCAGGCGGTCTCAGAAAAAGTAGGGTTGGGTTAAAATTCTGTTTTTAACAATACAGCAACACGTTAAGGTATGTATATATAGTTCAGAGTCCTTACGCTAGACAATGGATGAGTTAGACATAGGCTATACCTTGGCAAAATAGACTAAAAACTACTAATACATTTGTTTTTTTCGTCCAAAGAATTTTTCTCGACACGCCGCCTGTCATATATTTAACCTTCTTTATGTTTTTGTAAAACCCAAATAGTTAACATACCCTCAGTTGCTTTACTAATACTCAGAAGCAGCCTATGACTGACTCATTACACTCAAAAATTATACACTGATAACGTACACACTCTTCTGAACGACCACTACGAGCTCGTGTCGTGTGTTTCACATCAATAGCTGAACCAGTATTTTCGAATTATTCGATTATTCTTTTCACAATTGATAAATTTGGAACATTATTTCTACCGAAAATGGGACGCACTTTACGAATCATAGCAGCCAAACTTTCAATATTTTGATAGTAATGTTTAAAAATAACGCCGCGTTGTTGTATCGTGTAGTGCTCCATGTTAACTAACTCAATCATGACATCGAATCGAATGGAATCATGACACCCAAAATGGCGCATAATTCAAATCTTGCGCTCTTATCGTAACACCCTTTACAACAACCTAAACCCGAGGGTTACAGGCCACAGATCACATGTTAACGCACTGTCTGCGAAGTATTTGGGCAACGTCCAACACAATATATAAAATATACTGTACATAAAAATGTCACCTCTACTTCTTGTGACTTCAAGCACATCCTTATTTGTTCTACGTTCGTCGCCACCCATGTTATATTAAAGGCTGCCTTTAGGGGACCGCCATATAGACATGTGACGCAACAATAACGCCACATTCCGCTTGATTGTACCATCATATATCAGGGAAGTCGCCACTTTTAGCGGATACCATTTCCGCTCGAAAATATAGCGAAAGGAGCTTTAGCCTTTTAAAGGGTTAAAAAGGATCTGGCAAGGATCAACTACTACTTCCTAGCATATCTTCAATAACTAACAGCTAACGCTTGATTCAGCAGTTGGCCGCATTAATTAAAGATATATATAGTCCACACTAACTTTTATTTGAATTTCTAAGATAACCATTTACCACAAAGATATTTTTAAGATTAACCAACATAAAATGGATAGCTTAAATGTAATCCATACTAACTATCATTCAAAACATTTACGACATTCATAGTATTATACTACAGAAAATTATAGTGAGGTAAAAGATACTATTAACTAACTGTATATAATAACTAAACGTCTATATCCAGTGGCGGCTGGTAAACAAGAGCTGCCATGCTGCAGCACTGACTAAATTTTGCTTGTAATAAAAAATAAAAAGTAATACCATTACTAATTTATGTATTCGTATTAATTAAAACAGCATTACATTATATTTTCATCTGCAACATTAATTAAATCACAAGTTAAGTAAGTTAAATTTTAAATTGCTCCCAAAGATACCACCTTGCACGTTCAGTTCAATGGAGCGGGGATATTTTGAGCCCAGCCTGCGCCTGGCACGTATTACGGAACATGTGTCTAAGGCTAGGCGCAAATTGAGATGCGTATAACACGTGTGACGCGACAGCACAGTGCGTGTTTTTGTAACCTATAGGTTTCAATGAAACAGCGCAAATTTGAGGCATGACGCGTGGTAGCGCAGTTTAACGCGCCACACGTGCAAATTTTTGAGCAATAGCTCTTTAGATGCGGCCGGTACGCGAGTCAACATCAAAACTGTGGTTCAACATGCGGATCACCACTCTACGCGAGTGACACGTGCTCGTCGCACCGATCGCGCCACGTCACTTCACACACGCTATACGCGCCTCAATTTGCGCCTAACCTAAAACATTGCGAAATAAGCGCGCCAGCGAGCTGCCGATGTTTACATCACGAGTTGTCTATATGTCACCAGCAGCCACTGTCTACTTCCATAGTTTAAATGTTTCCATAGTGTTATTTGCGTTCCCCAGAGAAAATGCTTACAGCTTCTTGCGATATAATAATTTTAATAATAATAATAATAAAGCTTGACAACACTGTTTAGCTCTATATTGCTAACAAGTGTATTGCCAACGAGAGCTCAGATTGGGGTGAACTACGTTTGCCCAATATTGAGCGACCTGGAATTCAAAGAATCTATTAGTCATCTACCAATTATAGAAAAGGTAGGTTAGCACTTCTATGGCGTCTTATGATTTGCAATGCCACAAGAATGTCCATACTTGCAGCTAACAGTAATTATAATTTAAATTATTTAGTTGTACAATAATACAATTTCAGTAGTACTATTGAACTATTTCTTGTATCAACATTCAGGTTTGGGAATTGGTGTCAGTTCTTTTTAGAATTACCTTTTATATAAACCCACAAATAAAATTTTTTCTAATTAAGAGAATTCATCTATTTATGGACATCCTGTGAATATTACGGAAATGAAAATAATCCAATTCTTGCCACTGAAGGCAACATGGATTAGCATTTTGAAATATCTGAAATATATAGCACTAAAGCCAATTGTTATTCCTTACAAGAAAAATTACTAAAATCCCTGGATAAATGACCTTTTAATAGCCCATATTTATGTCACCCAAACGTGACTTTGAATTGACAAAAATATAATTTCATACATTCTGTCCCACAAGAAAAAGTCCGTAATATCTCACAATGGTGCTTCAACTACTGAGAATTACTGACTACAAAAGAAAGTAAATTTCCAATACTATGATTACAGTATACGAAAGCTCCTGCAAGAAATCCATATTGGGTAAAAGGTAAAAACAGTATTCTTAATATACATACACTCGCAATTTAGTACCTATGCACTCGCAACTATCAATTACAACTGCTGCAAAATGTGTGGTCCAAACGAAAGTAACAACATTTTGATAATCTCCGTTGCGGTTTAAAACGAACAATTAAAAAGGAGACAATATTATTCTCTAGTTCTTATAATTAAATCCTGACACTATCACTGAGTGCAACAAAAATAAATTGGAATTGTTTTGAGGCTTAAGGTTTACATTAATACCTCGTGTATTAATGTACGTCTGAATATGATAAGAGGATAATTTATCCAGGGGAAAGAATACTTACTTATCTAGGTCCACGCATTAATAAAACGTTATAAAAATTCATGCCTGAACATGTTTCAATGCGCATGGATTTGGCTATGGGAGCTACAGTGGCCTGTGCTAACATGTTTCAATAAGCATGACAATTAAAAGATAGGAACATTGGTGAGCAGGTGGTGCATGTTACAGTTCAGCAAATACAGGACTGGACTATACAGAAAGCGGCGGACAACTAGGCGGATTTTACGTCAAGGGAAATTAACGAGGGAACTCCTCAGATAAGTACAAATTGAGTTACTTGAGAATTGCATAACCGTGATACGAGCGGCACGTGTTCAGCAAATAGAGGACTAGACCACAGCTTACTCAATACTACAGTATTGAGTAAGCTGTGACTGGACTATCTATCGTTCATCGGCACGTATAAAAAACTAAGTGTACCTTATTTTCCGACCCTCTATCAATAACCAAATTTGATAAAAATTGGCTTGAGACAGTTCGGGACCGGCAGAGTAGATTACTTACGTACATTATTTCCTGTATGACAATCCCCACTGAAGCGGGCAATCCTCCGTCTGATGTCCAATTTCCTCACAGTAGAAACACAATACCTGCTTATTGTAGGTACTCTCCACGGTAGTCCCGCTCTCCTCCGTATAGGAATCCTTTTGAGCTCTGGAATAATTGCAGGCACTCGACAGGTGGCTTAGGCTGCCATAATGATAGCACGCCTCCCTTTCGAAGCTGTCGCGCCTCTCCGAGTCGGCCTCCCGGTGCATGTGGGAGCTGCAGTTGCGGCTCGAATGCGCCGTTGATCCGCAATAGGAGCACATTGGCTCCGGCGAGCTTCTATAACATTCCGCCTTCGCGGACGCTGTCATGTGCGCGTACTGCTGAGAAGCCTTCATGGCCGCTCTCCTGACCGCCCTATCAGCTTTCTTCTTGACGTAATGGCACTGCTCGTAGGTATGTCCATTTTTTCTGCAGTAGCCGCACTTCACCCGCTCCTGCTTGTCCGTGGAAACGTGGGCCTGCTTATTACGACTGGGACAGTGGAAAGACGCGTGATTCGTCTCGCCGCAATGTGCGCACTTCGCCGATTGGCTCGTCTGAGGGGGCGTGCCCTGAGTCTCCGCCCGTACTAGCCAGAGTTCGGCGAGCTTCGGGTAAGAGCAGATGGCCGGCTTATTAGGGCCGGGACAGTGGAAAGACGCGTGATTCGTCTCGCCGCAATGTGCGCACTTCGCAGATTGGCTCGTATGAGGAGGCGTGCCCCGAGTCTCCGCTTGTACTAGTTTGAGCTCGGCGGGCTTCCGGGAAGGGCAGATGGCCGACACGTGCCCCTTTTTTCCGCAATAGTAGCACTTCCTGCCCCTCTTCTTCCGCCTGTGGACGACGAGCTTGCGGATGGGCTTCGCGATCGCCTCTGGAGCCGCTGGTAGACTGGCCATACACTCGATGGCCTGATGCCCCGATTTGAGGCATATGAAACATTCCTCTTTCAATTTATTAATATTGACGTTGTTCTTATTCGTCGAAGGTGTCACGGGTTTGGATTTAGCAGGTTTAGTGACTGACTCGGAGGCTTCAGAGTCGGCAGAGTCAGACTTCGGGGCAGATGCCGCCTCGATTTTCTTTTCGGTCGCACCCGCCTGTAGAATTTTGATGGTATTATTATCCACGATCGATTGTTTTTCATCGCATTTTTTTAAATAATCGAGCAGTTCTTCGGTGGTGCTGTAGTTACCGATTCTGGCGAGGCAACTGACGAGGACGTTATAAGATGTCAAACCATGAATAATGCAGGATATCGCGTTCTGTCCAGTGATATCCAGTTCATCCAACAATTCAATTTTTTTTCTGAAATATTCGGCATAAGTCTCCGAAGGCCTCTTTTTCCTGTTGATTACTCTCTTAAGTAATAAGCAGTAATCGTCCTCTATCGGAAATGCCTGCAATAATTTATCCTTCCATTCATCCCATGTCAATATGTCACCTATGCTACTAAACCAGCTTTGTAAATCGGGTAGAGTGTGCATCCGTAACAAAACCTTCTGAATAGTCATATCGTCGGACCAACGATGCTTCCTCTTTTGCCTGTCAACATCGTCCAACCAATCTTTCAAAGTAGTGCCGTGATTTAAATATTCCAGTAGTTGAATCTTAAACTTGAAAAGTGGCAGCTCTTCGCTAGTTATCTCGTCGCTATTTTTCGGAATAACGTATTTTGGTTTTTTGTATGGTACTGCCTCATTCGACTCTCTTGGCGGACGTTTACTGGTTCTGCAAGTATTATTTTTCAGTATAATTTGGTAGGAGGTACTTTAGATTTAATATACCATATGTCAACGAGATCATGTATCAGCCCACCATATTTTTTTATAAATAGAGTTATATTTTAAAATTTAAAACTAACGTATGAGAAATAAATAGGCTATGAATACGAATCCCAGTTTCGTCAGAAGTGTCATCTACTTTAAATTTTTAAACCCAACACCCTGTATATTTTAACATATTCCGATTATTCACGAAATTTATGATACATGGAATCTAGATCATTGACATTTGCCTTAAATATGGCGGGTTTATTTAAATTTTTTATAGAAACCTAAATTGATATGTATGATAAAAAATTAATTACAAGTATGCGCTGGAAATGAAAAGTTAATTTTTTAATATGTTCTTATACACCCCTCATATTTTCAAAAAATTTAGGTGCAATATTGAAGAAAATATAACAAAATTATTTGAAAAAATTCAAATTATTTTTCATTTCTGAACAAGTATTATTTTGTTTTTTAAATAGCAAGCCCTATTTGTTTCTTGCCTATAAGGATCCTTACAATTTAAGCTTTAAATTAGTTTAAGTACAACGGATTTCATTATTAAGTTAACTTAATTAATTTGCAAAATGTTTCCACACTTTAAATTAATATCTTTTATGTGATAAAAATTGTAAATTTCGTACAATTGCTTAACAATGAAATTTGTCAATATAACGTTTGAATTATAATGATTTTTCTACAGGGAAAGAAAAAATAGGAGATACTATTTAAAATAATAAAAATAGTAACATAGTTTTGATTTCTTTTTTTTTATAATTTCAATATTGCACCAAAATATCACAAAATGAACCATATAATTTCTAGCGCCTACTGGAATAATTCTCAATTAAATTTGATTTTTATAAGAAATCCATAAAAACTCCGCCATATTTGAAGGAAAAACTCAAAAACTTTAATTCGCTGTTATAACAAATTTCATGCAGAATTGAAAATATTTAAAACTATTCAGGATTTTAAAAATTCTAAATTTATATTTCTGGAGAAACCTCAAGTGTTTTTTGATGATGTATGTGTCAAATTACTTCCTCATACATGCGCTTTAAATATGGAAGTTTTATTCCAATTGACTGTCAAAAAATAAAAAAAAATGATGAACTAATACATGTTCTTGTTGACACCTGGTATATTTCATTAAAAATTTATTTGTTTCAATCAGGCACAATTTAATACAGCTTATACTTGCTAACGCTTAATACCTAGTATCTAAATTCTAAAATTATATCACGATTAAGAAACTGTACAAGGTAATTGCCTACTAGACTTATTAAATTTCGGGATTGATAGATTGATAATGAAAAGTTAATTTTTTAATATGTTCTTATACACCCCTCATATTTTCAAAAAATTTAGGTGCAATATTGAAGAAAATACTTAGAACGAAAGTATTTGAAAAAATTCAAAATAATTTTTTTTATTTCTGGACAATTTTGTTTTTTAAATAGCAAGCCCTATTTGTTCCTTGCTTATAAGGATCCTTACAATTTAAACTTTAAATTAGTCTAAGTACAACTGATTTTATTATTAAGTTAACTTAATTAATTTGGAAAATGTTTCCATACTTTAGATTAATATCTTTTATGTGATAAAAATTGTAAATTTCCTACAATTGACTCACAATGAAATTTGACAATCTAAAACTTGAATTTTAATGATTTTCCTGTAGGGAAAGAAAAAATAGGAGATGCTGCCGAGGAAACGGAATCCTGCACCTCGATTTAATTATACTGTTGATCCAAGTGACGTATTCGCCACGCCCCTCTGGGTATACTCTCGGTGACCCTGTCGAGAAATCACGCCACCCTGTGACGCCATTATTTGTACGAGAGCGCCGGACCCAGAAAGCATAAATTACGGAGTTTTTGGCGAATTCGATCTTGCTTAGCAGCGTGCTTCGAATGACCTATATTTCATAAACGATTACTTGTACAAAGCTAAGGCTTGAGTGAGATCCTGCGACCTGGAGATTTTATGTGGCCTGGTCCACAAAATGTATCCAATTAAAGAATTCCGTTGGCATATAGATCCCCCAACGAGGTAATATCGTGACGGCTTCAAACGTATCCCTGTAAAGGAAGTCCACAAGGTGCCTCTGAGAGGGTATCGTTGGTTAACCTTGCACAGTTGCAAATCGAGCTGCATGCCAAAGGTAGGAAACTCGGTGGAGGCTAGCAGAGTAATTTATCGAAGTTAACCGTCACATTTGAACTAGGGTGTTCTAGCCAGTTTGCTTGACATCGTGCCGTGGTATGCCTATTCCATAGGATACTTAGGGAGATTGTCATATGCCTCTCTCTGTAAATGAATACTTCTATGAGTCACCTCTATCCGTGACGCAATTGGTTCCCCGCTCTGCGCGTTCATTTTGGAGCGCATCGATACAGGCACTCTCTGACCTGCCTCTTTCTCAGTCGTTCACTTCGCTTCGTGTCCTACACTTCGCCTAGCTTACGTGCTTCGCCGGTCTTATCGTTTACTCCAGTCTTCGACTAGATTCTGCAGCGAAATTTCTGGTAAACTGTGCTTCACACAGATTATTAACCACAAAAAAAAACAATAAAAAGTCGTCGCACTCGACGCATTTAACGCCGACGATCACGATCGCCACGTGGCCGCGCCATCTTAGTGTCGTTGACCCACGCCACGTGGGCGTCCATCACGATTGGTAGCGGTCTTCCACTGCGTATCAATCCACCGATTTGATAAAGGCTTCGTCGAATATCCAGGTGAGTTATATAATCAAGTATTTCTTCGTCTCCGAGGGTCAACAGACGCCGGGGTGACGCCATCTTGGGATTGCATCATCGCCACGTGGTCGAGGCCACGCCATCGCCGCCAAGGAGCAGCTGCAGCCGTTATCCAGCTATCTACGCCAGTGTTTAAGTGCCAGGAACGAGCTAGAGTATATCGCCTAGCTGCGCCATCGTCAATTTACTCGGTGAGTTATTTCTGCCTAGAGCTTTATATAACCCGTGTGTAATTTTATTCCAGGGTCAGTACTGGGAAGAAGCCCTGCAACTAGGTGCAACATTGCACTAAGTCCCCCTAGCACCTACATACAGGGGTTACGTCCCGTGGTGACCACCTACCGCTAGTCTAGGCGTGCCGTACCGTTGAGATCTCTGCTTCTTGGACGTGACACGAAACACTGTTCGTACTTCAAGTGGATAATTCTTCCGAGGGGCGCCGGCTAACAGGGATTAGGTCGGAAGGCCGGATCCTCCGAAGCCATCGTGGAAAAGCGCGGGAAGCCGCACTACGTTCAGAAGCCATCCGCGCCAGCCGCGTATTTCGTACGTTCCCCCAGGTTCATCGTCCACATCGAGTAGCCCCAGGCGAGGCTAACGCTGTATGGATAACCAGCGGGAACACTACTTCGCCGAAGCCATGAAGACAAGGAGCGGTCTGATTTTAGGAGCCCCCGACGCTCGACACACGCCGGTGTCGACTTCGACACCCAACCTCAACGAGGGAATAACCAGCCAGCGGGTCTCTCCACCAGCGAGGTTGCGAACAGCCGCGTCGAGGATATGGGAAACCTCGATCAACTTTTCGCGGAGAGGCGCGTCCACCCCCAATGCAGGAGAGCGAAGTGGGGCGGCGCCTAGCCGCGAGATCATCGACGACGAGGGCGCGGTGTCCAGGAGTTCGAGAATGGCGACTCCAGCGGGCCGCGCCGACTCGCACAACACTCAACCTGTGCTGGTACTACGAGTTTCCACCGCCCGCGGAAATGAGGGAGCGGGAGATCGACGACAAGATTCTCGCTTACACTAGAGAACGTCCCCAAAGGTTGGCTATTCCATCGTCAACCTGAGTACCTTGCAAAGGGGTACTTAAATTCCCGGTTCCATACCGTTGGATCGACGAGGACTCACGCCCGTCAGCGCCTATTTTCATTTCCTCCGAGGGACAGCAAGCGAACGAAACTTCCGCGATTTAAAACCGTAGTGTTTTTGCACGTTCGCCAACGACTGTGTGCGCTCGGTGAACGTCGCGACGACGCGAGTCGACAGTTCTAGGTCCCGAGTCGGGGATCGCTGTTGAACGACGGGAGTGTATGCCTGTTAGTAAATACAACCGGAAGCCAATAGGGGGTTGCTGTACTAGATTGGATCGGGGTAAGTCTTTCCATTTTAATTCCTAGCTTGCGCTCCCTACCGCTCGACACTGTGAAGAGCCCCCCTCCCCCAGAACACCGCTCGCAGATAGATTCCTGTATCTCGGTTGGCTTGTAAGGTAGTAATATTACAACACGTAGGTTTTAAGAAAGCGAAGGTTCGAATATATAAGAAATTGTCTATCCCGTACCGATTAATAACCATATTTACGATCCCCCATTGGTTATATTTTTATATTCTTATACGAGGTATATTAGAAAGATCTTATATACGAGGTATGGTCGGAAAGTTGAAATTAGTGAACGCATCCAATGATGGAAACGCGCAGCAGCAGGAAGCCCGCGGAGCCCGAGCGAGACCCGGCTACCGCTGCCCAAGGAATCGATCCCCACGCAACGGGAAAGGAACGAACAGGAAACCAATGAAACCAAACCACACGGAGCGCTAATGAAAAGCGGTCCGTGCCTGCGCCAAGGAGCAACGCGGTCAACCGGATTCAGGAGGCATCCCAGCGGGCCACAAGAGCGTCCACCCTAATGTCATCATCTGGAGCATTGTCGGCAATGCCGCGTCGCGTCGACAAGGGACGCGACGTGAAGGGGATGATCCGGGAAGAGCGACGTGTACATCGAGACGAGGGGGAACCCTACGTACTCCGTACACGGGCAACCCCATCGCCTACCATCTCCCATCCCCGGAGGGATGAAAGCGAGAGAGAAGAGACTTATGGAGCGAGAGGAGGAGCCTCCTTTTAAGAGGCGGGCACGAGACGTCGACAATACTATTTAAATTTCAATATTGCATCAAAATTTCATAAAATGAACCATATAATTTCTAGCACCTACTGGAACAATTTTCAATTAAATTTGATTTTTTTTTATATAAAAAATAACCCCGGCATACTTGAAGGAATAGTTCAAAAATTTTAATTCGCTGTATAACGAATTTCACGCAGAATTGAAATAATTTAAAACCATACATATATATGTATGTCATATTACTTCTCACACATGCGCTTTAAATCTGGAAGTTTTATTCCAATTGACTATAAAAAAAAATTATGAGCTGATACATGATCTTGTTGGCACCTGGTATATTTCGCTGAAAATTTATTTGTTTCAATCAGGCACAATTTATTATAGCTACTTGTTAAAGCTTATCACCTAGTATCTCAATTCTATGGCTAGTGTTGAGACATCTACAAGGTGTCTCAGTAGGAAGGAAGGGATTTGATTTGTGTCCTGTCAAAGATAGGGTGTCAATATTTAACGACTGTCGTCTACAAACCATACGCGACGTCAATATACCGCGATTAATAATTCAATAATGAATTGTCTGTCCAACTGTTTTATGAAAGTGAGCTATGATTTATAGATGTATTAAAAGTTCGACCCTAGTGGTCGGTCAGATGAAAAAATTTTCATCTGACCGCATTTATCAGCATACAAAAAATGGAGATCTTTCTTTAAAATCGGATGCGTGGTGGCTCTTTAAAGATTCAATTGCTGTGCAAAATGTCGAATTGATATGTATGTTGAGGATTGTATGCTCTCGAATTTTCTTTCACTGCGGGAATATTTTCATCTGATCGACCCCAACGAGGTCGTATTAGTGTTGCTTTATCAGTAACAGAACCCCTCTCTTCAAATGTCTTGATTTAGTTACGAACTGTCAAGCCTGTGCGGGTTTTATTTTGTCCCAATTTTTCTTATTATTATTATTATTATGTTATATGGATTTGGGCCTCATCGGTCACTGATTGCATGGGTAGTCCCTTGGCGATCCCCTCTTATCCGGGTAATTATCCAAAAATGCTATTCCATAAAAGGAGCAATTTAGGCACGTCCCACGCCTTAAGCCTCGCCTCCTCTAGGATAACAGGGGTCCTTAATATAAGATACCTCTTCTCCTCCAGTGCGGGGCAGGTGTAAAGTGAATCGAGGTTTCCTCTTTACAGTATCTGCAGGTCGGGCTGTCAGCCAGCCTCAGCTTGTGCTTATATGCATTCAGGCTACTATGATGGCCCGTTATGATTCCTACCAGGGTTCTGGCTTTGTGCCTGATCAATTTAATGAATTCTTGATCCCATTTCTCAATCTCTGAGTATTCGATGAAGAGTTTGGTTATTCGACAACCTGTTACTCCTCTCCATCATTTATTGTGCTAGTCTCTTGCCCAGCCACTGATGCAGTCTCTGATCAGATTCCGACTTATTCCCACTGCAGGTTCTGGTCCATAGAGGTTTTCCCTGGTCCCTAGTCGGGCAAGGTCATCTGCAATTAGATTTCCCTTAATACCATTATGCCCAGGCATCCATAAGAGTTCCACCGGTCTCTTCCCTGCCAAGTGATTCAATGCTTCATAGCAATTATAGACCAGCTTCGACTTTGTCGTTGCTGAATTCAGGGTTGCCAACGCCACCCTGCTATACGACCAGATACATACTTTCTCCTGGATCCGATTTTGGTCGGCCCCCAGAACACCGTATGTAATTGCAACTAGCTCGGCCTGGAGTGCGGCAATGTATTTGCCCAGGGGGAAGGTTTTACCTATCCCATCGCGTCGCCTATACACCCCCGCACCCGCTCTGTTCCCACTCTTGGCTCCATCCGTGTACCAGATATCTCCATTGAACGGTAATCCAGCTCGACCCTCCATGCAGTCAGTCTTACTGGTGAGGGTGATCTTATATTTCTTTTCAAACAGGAAGTGGACATCCGTAGTCAGAGGGCATCCATAGGAGTCCCTCCTTAGCTAGCTCTCTTGAGACTCTATTCAGGTTCCTTAACTTCCTATTTATGTTTCCCACCCTGTGCATTACCTTTACGGCTTCCGCTTTCAGGGTGACATCAAGAGGTGGTATCCCCGTCAGTATCCCCTTCGCCTCGATCGGTGTTGATTTTGGGGCTCCGATTATACTTCTTAGAATCAATCTTCTTAGCTTGTTAAGTCGGTTGGGTTCTGACTTTAAACAGGCTCTCTCCCAACAGACCAGTGCTGCATACGTCAGTCTGGGTTTGAGAATTGTCTCATACATCGATTTCATGGTCTCCGGTTTCAAGCCCCAGCTATTACCAATGACCCTTCTCAGTTGTGAAGGTGTTGCTGTGATCTTGAACATACGATGTTTTCCCATGACAGTTTCCCGTCCAGGATTACTCCCAAGTATTTCACTTCGCTATTATAGCTTAGTTGTTGGCCACCAAGTTTCAGCGGACATGTTCTGTTCCACTTATATTTCTTGGTGAACACCATCACTTCAGTCTTAGAGGGATTGACCGAGAGTCTCCTATCCCTGCACCAATTCCCAACCTTGTTTAATGCTCCCTACATTATATCGAGAAGCAGCTCCAGGAAATGACCCTTCGTTATTATTACTAAGTCATTGGCATAGCCAATTACTTGGTAATCCCTTAACGTTTCAAGCAGCTCATCCACTACCAGGCACCACAAAAGGGGGGGGGGGGAGAATACCCCTCCATGTGGACAGCCTGAGTCGACCCGGCCCTCGATGGTAGTCTTGCCTTTATTGGCAGTAAGCTGTCTGTTTCCCAATATATGGTCTATCCATTCAGCGATTATTCTGGGGGTGTAGCATCTGCCTAGTGCTCCGCTAATCGCCTCCCTGGATGTAAAGTTGCAGGCTCCTTCAATATCAAGGAAGGTACCGACAACGTATCCTCCTGAGTCCAGTTGTGACCGTATCGATGACACAACCTTATCCAGTTTCTGTTAATTTACCAGCTTGATAAGCATGCTGGCTCCCTTGAAGCGGTCTCTCTATTATCCCGAAGGTACCTGTCAACTAATGATTCGGCCGTCTTTAGTAAAAATGAAGTAAGGCTAATCGGCCGAAAGTCCTTAGGGGACGTGTATCCGACTTTGCCCAGTTTAGGTATAAAAACAACCCGTATGCCTAGCTACACTTTCGGGATCATCTACAGTGCCAAGCTGGCCCTGGTATTTTTTATAAGCGGACCGAGAATTATCTCTTCTGCTTTCTGTAGAAGTAGCGTATAAATGCCGTTCGGTCCTGGCGAGTTATCTAGATCGAAGGACCTAAAGGTCCACCTCATCTTAGCCGGTGTGACTATCTCCTTCACAAGTTCCCTGTCGTCCCCCTCTCGGTTTACCGCCCAGGTCCTATGTCCCCTACTAGCAGGTCGCAAATGTCTCCCATCTCCGGTCTAGAAAAGCCCAGAAAATGTGCTTTGATGAGATGGTCTAAGGTTTCCTCATCTGATTCCGAGAATTTACCATTAGGGAGCTTGAGCGATCCCAGTATCGCTTCCGGGCTGCGGGCTAGGATCTTGTTCAGCCGTGCTGCCTCAGCTCCTTTATTTATCTCATTACAGAAAGAAACCCAACTACTTCCTTGGGCTTCCCTAACCTCAGCCCTATACTCATCCCTGGCAGTCCTATAGTCCTCCCAGGTTGTACGGCTTACGTTTCTGGCTCCCTTGAGAAGGCTTCTCACCTTACATCCAAGGTTTTCTAGCTTATTATTCCACCATCTTAACTGGCCTTTCGGCCTAGCTCGTTTAGGTGTACAGTTCTCTTCATAGGCTTCTATCAATCCTCTACTCAGTCGAGAGGCTGCCACCTCCAGTACTTCCCTCTCACTAATTCTGGAGGGGATCCCCGAACTATTACTAGAAGATCCGACTTAAACTATTCCAAGTTTTTGAATCTGGGGTTATGGACCCGTTTCGTCTCCTGATGCTCCCCCACTCCCAGATCAAACTTAATTGCAGAGTGATCCGAGAGTGTGAGTTCATCCGAGACACTCCAGTTGCGCACGTGTGCCGCCAGGTGTTTGGAGCCCAAGGTAATGTCAATTACCTCCTTCCTTATAGCATTATGAAAAGTGGGTGTATTTCCCACATTTAAAATATCTAACTCTATACTTATCAGATATTCCATGAGCTCCATACCTCTCCTATTGGTGTTCGTGCTACCCCAGACCATATGGTGCGAGTTCGCATTACATCACATCAGCAAAGGCAGGTCGGCTTTTTGACAGAAGTCCCTTCACCTCTGGTGTCGGATTGTCCCTGCTGTCATATGGTAGATAGGCTGCCGCTATGACCCCCTTACTTACATTTTCAAGCATTGTAGTTATCGCTATTAGGTCTCCTGTGGACCATATCCACAGGGGTGTGGCGCTGATGTTCTTCACTGCTATGCCGGCTTCGAGTCTGTGGGACTACTACTCCTATAACAGAAGAAATTTTCCAGCCCCTTTATAGATCCCCGCACCACCCAAGGTTCTTGAATGAGTTATCCCTGTGTGCATCTTAGCCAGACCCCTCTGCAGAATAGAAAAGGCTACTTTGCTTCGATGCAAGTTAATCTGAATAATTCGAATCATTCTTTTCTTAGCAGTTGCACCACTTTCGTCCCCCGGTATACTCAGGTTTCCCTCGCCCTTTCCCTCAATAGAGATCAAGGACAAGGTCCCGAGCGTGGCAACCCCTACTTAAAGTGGTGCCATCATTCATACAGGTATGAACCCTTAGAGCGGCCCCCCACCAACTGCAAGGTCTTACAGCCCCTAGAGGGGGTAATTTTTTTTTCTTAATACATCTACGAGTATAAATGATCGCTCACTCACAAAAACAGTTGTACACAAACTATTCGTTGTTGAATATCGTTAAAGCCGACGCCTGATCTCTTGACAGAACACAAATGGTGCACAATTCAAATCCTAGAGTTCCAACTGAGACACCCTATACTTATCCCCGAACAATTTCGTGTTTTCTGGGTCATGTACAGGATCATGAAACATACCTAGTGGATGTTTTATCATCAATTACCATTGCATCCCTAATTAATATTTTCTGTAAAAAAGTAGTTTTCCTAATAACAAAGTTTGTTTGAACACACATCAATGCTCCTGACAACACAACATTATTATTTTGTTCTCTTAATGCAACATATAATGTAATTGAATTTAGACGTACTACTTAGTTAACACTGAATGATTAATAATTTCAGCATATATTTTTACTTAATTATAATATAATATGAAGCTGTCATAAAGTTGTTTTAGGAAACATAATTGCGTGTATCTTTAATTTTCGATTATGTAACTGATTATGTACTATTTTAAATTCTGACATTGTCTATCTAGAGAAAAACGTATACGAGACATTTGGCTAGCTCGAATAGGAATCAAAAATTATTTGTTTCAGATGATGCTAACTTTTAAAAAAATTATGTTGTTTGTGAGCAACATTTTGATGATGATGATATTTGCAAAGACACCAGTGGCCGTTTAATGCGGCTTTCATTGCCCGCTTGAGGATTACCTAGTGTGTACCTATGTATAGCATTCATTATTTTATGACTGATTAATGATTATCAATGATATTACATCTTTTGGAAATATATTGTAATATTATTTATTTACTTTTTAGGATATACCTCACTATCAATCCGAGAAATCCTGTTTTCATGAAGAACACTTCCATCTGTGACTCCTCAAAAAGTTCAAAGTACTATAAAATCTATTCCACTTATTACCATTTAAATATTTATAATTCTATTTGCAGAGGCGCTAAAAAAAGTATCTAGTAAAAATTTATTTTCGTCAACAAATAGAGATTCTTCTTTAGAAATGTCGCCTGCGAAAGATTTCACTTTGGACCTCTTCATTTAAGTAGTTATCCAAAAATTTTAACTATAATCGGTGTGCTTAACTTTACATATTGTTATAGATTTTGGACAATCAAGTTTTGCCATTGATGACCCGCTTCCCTCGTCAACATCAGGTATGTCACCTTTCACCGGCATTGAGTTTGCAATAATATCCATCCCTTTCCGGTGCGAGTGCTTTATCACGCAGTCCGATTTCTGAACTCACTGAAGTTAACTACAAATTGAAGATGCCACTTAACAGTAAGTAAATAATTTATTTCTTCACTGCCTCATGGAGGAGTGGACATGTTTATTGGTACAAATATATTATTTATGTGAGAGTGAAATCACTTAAAAAGGCTAGGCATGTCCGGTTCTTTCACCCTTAGAAGATTAAAAGGTTTACTTTACCATAGTGGTATGATCAGACAGAATCAACTAACACCAAAAGCAAAATTGTTTTATAGTAAGGCTAAAAATTTGGAAACAATTCCTCAAAGCAACAAGGCTGCCATAAATAAATTATTAGTTGAAAAAAAAAAGCAATATTTTATTCAGCAAAAAATTTAACATCGGCTTCAAGGATACCTTGTTGATAATACAGAAATTGTACATTTTCCTCATCTTATGTAAGGTGTGCGTAATGGCATTACGCAAAAAAAATTTATATTATCCCGAAAATGGTAATAAGAATCTTGGAATAGCATCTTGGATACATATAGTGCAACTATATGAAATTCATAAAAACCGTGGTGCATATAGTCAGTTTATAAAATTAACCGATGAATATATCATAAAAATAAAGAAATGCGTGTGAAAAACTGCACACAGGTGTTTAGTCACAGTGTAGGTATCACAATGTATCTTGCAGCTAAGCTCAGTACTGAGCTGTTCCCACAGTCTGAGTTTTATGTTAATCCAAAAGCTTCTGAAACAGCTGATCTTTTATTGTTTGATAAGCTTCTTGATAGCGCAAATGGATTTTCTCGCTATCCACTTCCTGAAAAAAAAAACTAAGATGTGTAGTTACAAAAAATTCTGATCATAATTAATATTGGCAATCTTGCTAAGACTAAATGTACCCTGTAGATATTATAAATCAAATTTATTAATTTATAACTGATGTTTTAACTTATATTGGCTTTACCAGTACCATTTCTTGGTAAATGAAAAGCAATAATGCTCAGTGCATAACTGATTTTATGGTTATTGCCAGCGTAGGTTCACAAAACACATTGACTTTGAATAAAATTTTCTTTTTGACTCTTTCAAAGCCAAGGATGTGTGTCGATGACTACAATCCCAAACTCATAACTGATATTTCAATAAACATCTTATAATCGTGATTTCCCACCTGCTTTATGAGGTGTTCAAATATAAACTGACCGCGGGCGATCTTGGAAGAAGCAAAATTAGTGTGGCGGTAATAAAGATGGACAATCCGTATGTTGCGCAACGCATCATCAAGTTCTTGACACGGAAGGGGCTCCATCCAGCTAAAGTTTTGCGAAAATTGCAAGAACGGTTTAGTGAAAACGCCTAAACACGAGTTTAGCCGAAGAACTCATTCAAGCGGTTCGTGACCTTATTGAAAATAATCGTCGTCTGGTCGCTGAAATCGCTTCTTTACCTCAGAAGAGATAAAACGTTAGACGTACAACCAATCCCTGAAACAGGTGTCGATTGTCTCAGTTGGGAATACAACCTAAACGTCAAAACCATCAAGGATTGTTATTGTTTTGCCCATTGGAAGGACTACTGTTGTGAGTTTAGTTATTGGTTTTATGTCTTTAACTTCGAAGAAAGTGGAAACTAAAGCAGCCAATAAAATATCTTTATTGTCAATTTTTCTTCCGGAATTTTCGTTGAAATTTTCTTCTCATTCATTAAGTATATGACTAGGTACTGAATCCTATGACAAGGTGTTGTAAAATATCATTGAAATACTATGGTGCATTCTCTTGAATTGTAGAGGTTGGGTAAGATTTTTTTCTTAGGCTAACCTACGCATTTCGCTAATTGTGCTACAACCTACAAGTTAGTGTACTATACTACAATATAACAATGTTTTTAAACTTATTAAAATGCCAAGTGTTGCTGTTATCTATATTTCTCAGATGTATAAATACCAGTGGTTGGTAACAAGCCTCAAGATAGGAGAAGCTGGAGGTTAGCGTCCAACCAGTCTTAGGACTGATGACCTAATGATGATGACACTAACTTAACAGTTGATAGCGTCGACCTAAACAGTTTAAGGGCCATTTAGACGAGCCGATCCGACCCGATAAAATGCAAGCTCCGCCCCGTCAACCCGAGAAACGTAACGTCTAAATGGTGCTACTGATCCGATGTGGGCGTGGCGACGTGAACGGAAGGAATTTCCTTCCGTTCTCGGGTTCCCTCACCTTTTCTCCCTGACAAACGCGCCGTTTAAATGGCCAACGGATCCGATTCACCCGCTAAATCACCTGTTTCTGGTGGGATTCTACATTTCTGGTGCTTCTTGTTCTAGTAAATCTGTTTGTTATCTGCTGATTGCTTCTTGTCCTCGCGGTTGTGCTCCGATAAGTAGGTAGGTGTATATTATTTATTTAGACTGGACACTCGGTGAAAAGGGGATCAGGAACGGCAACGCATCGTGTAAACGTACAATCCTGACCGATGGTGAGGAAAACGAGAGGAACGCCCAGTCGGACTGACGGGGCGGGGCTCGTTTAAACGGCGCGTTTGTCAGGGAGAAAAGGTGGGGGAACACGAAAACGGTAGAAAATTTCATCCGTCCTTCCGTTCACGTCGCCACGCCCACATCGGTTCGGTAGTACCGTTGAGACGTTCTGTTTTCTCAGGTCGACGGGGCGGAGCTTCGGTTTTATCGGGTCGGATCCGTTCATCTATACGGCCCCTTATGAATGTACACCTCCTGCGTGCTAGGATGCCACGTCGCTTCACTCCGCCGATGCCACATATACGATTGTATAAATTTAAAGGGAAATCAAAATTATTTTCTACAAATTAAAATGTTTTGAACATGAAATATGGCTTTATTATTTAATAAATACCACAAATCGTACAGTTTTGTCCACTAACTGTATTACATCCATAATTAGGTAATTTACACTTTTTTTATTTAAATTCAAACTATCAACTATTAAAATAATGGCAATTATATTTCTTACATCCTGTATATTTAAAATCCTGTTTTTAAGGTATATATGGTTCGGAGTAATTATGCTATACACTGGATGGGTGAGAAATAGGAAATATCTTTAAAAAAAAATAAAGTAAAGACTACTAATATATTTTTTATAATAGTTCGAAGGTTATCTCTCCACGCACCATCTATCATATATTAACTTTCTTTATATTTTTTTTCTAAAATCCGAATAGTCCATGGACCCCAGTTGCTCTATTAATGCTCATAGGGAATATCTGAGTGACTCAGTACTAACACACGGAAGACGGTAAGGTAGGTGTACTGTACCCTGGTGAGATCAGTCCCGCAAAGGTGCAGAGGTTTGCGTAGAAAAGGATCAGCTTTTACTACGCAGAGACAGGGGGGGAGTACTCCGAGGAAGATCAATTCCAAGAGAGTAGATCGGAAGGTATTCTGTACCTTGGAAAGATCAGTCTCACAAGGATACAGCGGTTCACGTACAAAAGGATCGGCTTTTACTACGCGAGGAGAGAGGACTACTCCGAGGAAGATCAATTCCAAGAGAGCAGTGAGGAAGGTATTCTGTACCTTGGAGAGATCAATCTCAAGGATACAGTGGTTCACGTAGAAAATAATCAGCTTTCACTACGTGGAGAGAGAGGATTACTCCGAGGAAGATTAATTCCAAGAGCGTAGCGAGGATGGTATGGTAAGAATGGGTGAAGAGGAGTTAGGACGGAGCGAGGTCGAGGATAAAAACGTAGTCGTTCGATTTTAGACAAGCCACAGCTGACGGAGCTCAGAGTTGTTCGAGTCAAGATCAAGACGAGACTGCCGTTAGACGGCCGAATTGTCGGTATTTATACGCTTCCAGGTAGAGGGAACACTCCTTTCTCTAGCTCTGATTGGTGGATGAGTTTTGTTTACGCCTATTTCCGCGGCTCTGAGTTACGTCACCTGTTTTCTATTTATTATATAACTTAACGGTTTATACATATTTTAATATTTCTTACAACGTTAATTTTAAAGTTACATCACAGTCACATGCACGAATAAAGTATTAAATCCCCCACCTGTCTATTTTAGAATTTGGTAGAATTCTAAATAGCTTTAAGAACAGATAAATAGCACAATATAAAACGCTTATAAAAAAACCTTGCATAGAATTTATTATAAAATACTACAAGCGTTATCCAACTGTGATAACGATGCGATGATTAAAACAGCTTTTAATCATCGCCTGATAATGTCAACTTGATTGGCGAATCACTTGACGTATAACTTTTCGGCGTATTGTAGAATAATGATTCCATGTTTGTGCTGCATCGAAGGTTCAAACTCACATCTAGGTTGATACGATATGTTAACTAATAATGAATGTAAATCTCACAGAAGATTGCGAGGCATAAATCATACGCATGCACATGTATGTAGAATATAACCATTGGTACCAATGCAATCTTTCTATTAAATGGCGAAGCGGCTCTTTCTGCGGAAGATGTCAAAAATGTCATTTGCTGCATAATCCCTACTAAGCAGGCATCCACCAAAAGCCCGTGAAGGGAAATATTCTACAAGAGAATTGTCCCATTTAATTTAAACGAGGCACATCTTTTGTAGAATATATATCTGTATATAGATGAAATAAACTAGTACAACTTTCTTAATGTTTAATTAAGACTGCTTCTAGTTATGATCCCAAGGGACACGTCTATTAAACAATGCTGGTATATTATGTCCAACTATTACTGCAAAGAGTTAATTTTACACTTTACCTTTTTACATCTGTGGTATTATATGGTGGTTAAAATTTAACCAGTTTGCTCTATAAAAGAATATGAAAGGGTGTTACAATAAGGGCGCAAGATGTGAATTTTAAATAAAATATGGTTTTCTGTATCAAAGTATTGATATAATTATTGATTTATGATGTAGATATTTGGAAATTATGTATGGAACAACACATCCGGTAAATGGCACCGAATACTCTTTGGCGAAATTTTCAATAACGTGTTTGCATAAGTGTGGCAGTATTTTGTTAATTGTTGTGGTTGTTGGCAGAAAACCACACAAAAAGGCCCATAGGTGTTAAATCGCAAGATCATGGCGGCCAATACTGGTCACTAAAAAGATGACGCGACCAGGAAGACTCGTGCAAGACCGGTAATGTTTCACGAGTGGTAAAGCAAGTGCCACCGTCCTGCGGAAACCACATGTCTTCAACAGCAATATCTTACAATTGAGGCACAAAAAACTGGATTATCATGTCGCGATAATATTCGCCATTTACCGTTAATGCCATTACCTGTCTCGTTTTTCAGAGAAAAATGGTCTAATGATTCCTTTAGACCACAATACACACCAAACAGTAATATGTTCGGGATGAATTTCATGTGTTTCACATCAACATTTGAACCAGTACTTTCGAACTTTTCGATTATTCTTTTCATATTTGATAAATTTGAAACATTATTTCTACCGAAAATTGGACGCACTTTACCAATCGTAACAACCAAACTTTCACCATTTTGATAGCAATGTTTAAAAATAAGGGTGCCTAGTTGTATCGTGTAGAGCTCCATGTTTACTAACTCCTATCTGTCTCCTATCGACTTGTCACAGTTATTGATTGACCTATCGAATCGTGACAGCCAAAAAGGCGTATAATTCAAATCTTGTGCTGTTATTGTAACACCCTTTATAACCACATAGTTTTGCTATTTTAAGGTCAAATGCACATATCTCAGCTCAAACAAAACTTTATTACTCGAAATGAGAACGGTTATAATCAACACACTTTTTCCAACGAGAAACAAGTTTATTTATGCCGGTAGCGTAGAAATCCGAATTTCTGGAGGCGATAAAAGCGTTGAAGGCGTTTTTGACATCTTCTTGGTTTTTGAAGCATTCCTCGCGAAGGAAGGCGAGTTGCTTAAAAAGGTGGTAATCGGTAGGCGCGAGATCAGGCGAGTATGGCGGATGAGGCAGTCTCGTAGCCTAAAGCCCCCGTCCCACCAAAGCGGCGCAACGGCGAGACGATTTCGGCATGACACAAGCTGGCGACATGGAGTTATCCCACCAAAACGATATCTTTTCTACATTCAGTTCAGTGAACAATGTCGTCAAGTGAAGACGATGATGTGATTGCAATGTACTGGTACTTACGAAATAGAAAAAATTCTAGAAAGTCTAAGAAAAGGAAAAGGTGGATGCATCCTTTTATTGCAAGAAACCAAAAGAACAGAATGTTTGTTGCTGCTAAGGAACTCGACAGACACCCAGTGAAGTTTAAATTATTTTACCGGATTTCAAAAGAACTGTTTTTTGAGCTGGCTGAAAAAGTTAGACCTCACGTCCAAAAGATACAAATTTCCGAAAAAGTGCGAGTGTTGAAGAAAGGCTGTTAATAACGCTAAGGTAAGTAAATAACATTATTTCCGACGTGCAATTTCAGTTCAATTTATCAATGATGAAAACTATTATATAAATTAACAAAAATTGTATATTTCCTTTACTGCGATAAATATGTATAATTTACAAAGTTAATTTAGTAATTTGGTGGAAGGTCAGATGTGTTGCTGTTGTTGGAGAGAGGCCACACATTTGGCTATTGATTTCCGATAGGAATATTGTTGGCACACTTACTCGCGTTAATCCGTGGCGCTAGTGTGGTTTGGCCACCGATTTTCGACGTCGGTGTTGCTAGGCGAACGTAAAAGTATGCTGGTAGTATTTCTGCTAGACCATTCATTTTCGTCGTGGGTGTACGCAGTTACAAGAGGTGCAGGAGAAGGAGTTGTGCTCAGACTACTTCCGTGTTTCCATGAATTTACGTTGTAGGTGTGGATAGATGATGATGCAAATGAAGGCCTGCTACTAGTGTGGAATATAGCTGATTGTTCATAATTTTCGTTGGATGCTGTCACTGAAAGCGGTCTATCTAAAATGTCGTCAATGAGATTCATTACTTGTCTTTTAAATCATCTGGTTTACTCCTGGCTATAAACTCAATGAGAACATTTTATTTGGGTCCCCATTTTCACTTCTGTATATACCACTTCCACAGAACTTGACAAATGTTCTATCAGGATCGAGTATATCTGATTCGTTTTTTAGCCTTGTTTTTAGCTGTTTTTTGAATGGTGCCTCCTCTTCTAACCACTGGCTCTGTAGGTTCAGTTACATCAGGTTCGGTGTCTTCCACTGCAATCTCATTTTGCACCTCCAAGATTTTCGGATTCGAATTCATTTTCACTCTCAATATTTTCCGTGCCTCTTGCAACTGGTGATAGTAAATTTCCTTGTGTGTCGGAGTCCGGGGCATTCGTCTTTACAAATGGCAGTAAGAACTGCATGCTGTCGTTTAAATAGTATGGCTTTTTAGATTTAGCCGATGATTCACTTGGAGCTGATTTTAAGTTCCTCACAAACGCTGATCTTACATTTTTCCATTTCTGTTTACAGGTGACCAATACTTCTCTGTCGTAATGGTTTCGCCCGGATTCAGGAAGCTGTGATGGATAAGACCGGCTGCAGTCCACCAAACAGTGACCATAACCTTCTTTTGGTGCAATGCCGACTTCGGGAAGTATTGTGGAGCTTGATCACGGTCCAACCACTGAGCCGAACGTCGCCGGTTGTCGTACAGCATCCACTTTTCGTCGACCGTCACAATTCGATCAAGAAAAGGATCGTTTTGGTTCGCAGAATGAACGAAGACCTCACCTAAAAACGGCGATTTTTTTGCCGTCGTTCAATTGGGGGGGGCACCCACTTCTCGGGCTTTTTCGACTTCCCAATTTCTCGTAGATGGTTCGAAATCGTCCCCGTTACGACGGCTAATTCTTCTGCAAGCTCCAGAATGTTGTGCGTGGATTGGCTTCGACTTTATTGCTATATAAAGCCAAAACAATATGGCAAAAACATTATTTGAAAATACGCCATTAAAATTACAGTAATAAAAACCGCAAGAGTTTTCTGAACGGTCCGATATTTGGGCAATGTCCATCACAATATATATATAATATATTGTACAATAACAATTTTACCTCTCCTCGTGACTTCAAGCACATCCTTATTTGTTCTACGTTCATCGCCACCCATATTATCTTAAAGGCTGCCTTTAAAGGTTGCCATATAGAGATATGACGCAACAGTAACGATTGACTGTACCATCAGATGTCAGGAAAAGTCGCCCTTTTTAGCGGATACCATTTCCTCGAAAACATGGCGAAATGAGCGTTAACCTTCTAAATCTTAAAAAGGATCAGACCATGATCAGCTACTACTTCCTAGCATATATTCAATAACTAACAGCTAACGCTTGATTCAGCAGTTGGTCGCATTAATTAAAGAGATATAGTCCACACTAATTTTTATTTGAATTTTTAAGATAAACATTTACCACAAGCATATATTTAGAATTAATCAAAATAAAATGGATAGCTCAAATGTAATTCATACTAATTATCATCAAAAACATTTATGACATCCATATTACTACACGAAAATTATGAGGAAAATGATACTATTCATTAACTGTATATAATAACCAAACGTCTATTTCCAGTGGCGGCTGGTAAATAAAAGTAAGTGCTGCAGCACTGACTAAAGTTTGCTTGTAATAAAAAGTAATACCATTTAATTTATATATTCGTATTAATTAAAACATCATTACATTATATTTTAATTTGCAACATTAATTAAATCACAAGTCAATTAAACCTAAATTTTAAACTGCTTCCAAAAATATCATCTTGCGCGCTCAGTTCAATGGAGTGAACGGTCAATGGAGATATTTTTAGTCCGGCTTACGCCTGGCATGAATTACGGAACATGTCTAAAATAAGCGCGCCAGCGGGCTGCGGATATTTACAGCACGAGTTGTCTATATGTCACCAGCAGCCACTCTCTACTTCTATAGTTTGAATGTTTCTATAGTGTTATTTGCGTTCCTCAGAGAAAATGGTTTACAGCTTCTTGCGATATAATAATTTTAGTAATAATAATAAAGCTTGACAACACTGTTTAGCTCTATATTTCTAACAAGTGTGTTGCCAAAGACAGCTCAGATTGAGGTGAACTACGTTTGCTCAATATTGAGCGACCTGGAATTCAAAGAATCCATTAGTCATCTACGAATTATAGAAAAGGTAGGTTAGAACTTCTATAGCATTTTAATGATTTGCAATGCCACAAGAATATCCATATTTCCAATTAATAGAATTTATAATTTAAATTATTTAGTTGTACAATACTTTAGTAATAGTATTGAACTATTTCTTGTATTGTATCAACATTCGGGCATGGAAATTAGGGCCAGTTCTCTTTAGAATTACCTTTTATATAAATCCACAAATAATTTTTTTTTTTTTCTAATTAAAAGAATTCATCTATTTGTGGACACATTGTGAACATTATGGAAATGAAAAAAATGTAGTTCTTGTCACTGATGGCAACCTGGATGAGCAGTTTGAAATATCTTACACTAAAGCCAATTGCTTTTCCTTACAAGAAAAATGACTGAATGCCTGGATAAACGACATTTTAATAGCCCATATTTATGTCACCCAAACGTGACTTTGAATTGACAAAAATATAATTTCATACATTCTGTCCCACAAGAAAAAGTCCGTAATATCTCACAATGGTGTTTCAACTTGAGAATTACTGACTACAAAAGAAAGTATATTTCCAATACTATGATTACAGTATATGAAATCCTGATACTATCACTGAGTGCAACAAAAATAAATTGGAATCGTTTGAAGGCTTAAGGTTTACATTAATGCCTCGTGTATTACGTCTGAATATAATAAGAGGATAATTTCTCCAGGAGAACGAATACTTACTTATGTAGGTCCACGCACTAATAAACACGTTATAAAAATTCATGAGAGAATGTTTCAATGAGCATGGATTTGGCTATAGGACTACAGTGGCCTGTGCTAACTTGTTTCAAGACATGACAATTAAAAGATAGGAACATTGGTGAGCAGGTGCATGTTACATTTCAGCAAATAAAGGACTGGACTATACAGAAAGCGGTGGACAGCTAGGCGGATTTTACGTCAACAGAAATTAACGAGGGAACTCCTCGGATAAGTACAAATTTCAGTTAGTTGAGAGTTGCATAACCGTGATACGAGCGGCACGTGTTCAGCATATAGAGGACTGGACTATGCAGAGAGCAGCGAACAACTAGACGAATTCTTATGTCAAGGGGAATTAACGAGTGAACTCCTCAGTTCATAAGTACAAATTTTAATGAGTTGAGAATTGCATAACCGTAATACAAGCGGCACAAGATAGAGTAGTGAGAGCGCAGAAGAACAAAACAAAGTATTATACTCTAGGAAGATGGATGCAATAGGAGAGTGAAACAGATTCTTGAGAAAAATGGTTACCGATCATACAAAGTAAGAAAATCTCCGTAAGAGATAGAGAAGAGATATTTCTTAAGGATATCAGACGAATGGAATTTTGCTAAAGTCTAATGAATATAGTCTGCTTTTATGGGTGCGTCAACATTTGCATTACAGTCGTTGTAAGCTTTCAGTCTTTCGGTGTAGGCAAAATCTTCATATTTTTACGATAATAACTCTATATCTCCAGAAAATAAATGTGTGGTGTTGCGGGATATGGTTCGTGCATTTTTTTATTGTAAGGTCCTAAATACTTGGACGTTTTACAACACCAAATTGGTCCAAAAAATAAATGGAATGCCATGTCAAGACTTATGTATATCATATGTGGTTCCAAATGATGGGTATCCTCATAATGGTATTTTAATACCTGTTCACAATCGTGTTAATGCAAGAATATCTGAATACTAAACCGTTTATTGAATGGACGGGGAACTATCTTGTGGCTAGTGAGATCTCCCAACATGACTACAAATGACTTCATGCTTTGGAGTCATATTAAAATAAAAAATTATGGCTTCCGGTAGAATTGGGTTAATTCTTTAGTAGAACAGTGAAAAGTCGGCGTCGACGTTTTAATTATTGATCATTGTTGTCAAATCAACGTTTTACAAATAACTTTAAGTGTTTTGTTAAATATCATTTAGGTCATATTTGGTAGCCACTTTGTAGATTGTATCATGATAGAATCTGCTTGTTGTGTCCTTACACTGTTGGCAGCACTAATAAATGTACAATTTTTGATTTCAACGCACGCAAATAAGAGACAGGTAATTTCTCTCATTATGATATAATACCCTAGTAGCCTGCCGCTAGCTGTATATTAGATTACAGAGCACTTAGGGTACTAAGTATCAAAGACTTTTACTTGTGGAACAGATTATACCAAATGGACCACCAAAATCGACATTTTAAACCGTTTATGGGCGCGTACAAAATGCCAAGTGTCTCTTATTTTCCGATCCTCTATCAATAACCAAATATGATAAAAATTGACTTGAGACAGTTAGGGATCGGCAGAGTAGATTACTTACGTACATTATTTGCTGTGTAACAATCGCCACCGGAGCGGGCAATCCTCCATCTTATGTCCAATCTTGTAACAGTTGGAACACAAGAGCCGATTATAGGTATTCTCCACGGTAGCCCCACTCTTCTTCCTGTAGGAATCCTCCTGAGTTCTGGAATAATAGCAGGCATTCGGCAGATGGCTTAGACTGCCGCATAGATAGCACGCCTCCCTCTCGGACCTGTCGCGCCTCTCCGAGTGGCCCTCCCGGTGCATCTGGGAACTGCAGTTGCGGCTCAAATGCGTCGATGAGCCGCAATAGGAGCACGTTGGCTCCGATGAGCTTCTATAACGTTCCGCCTCCGCGGACACCGTCGTCTGCGCGTACTGCTGATTAACCTTCATAGTCGCTCTCCTGACCGCCATACCGACTTTCTTTTTGACGATATCGCACTGCTCGAAGGTATGTCTGTACTTGTTGCAGTAGCCGCACTTCACCCGCTCCTTCTTGGCAGTGGGAACGTGGGCTGACCTATTGGAGCGTGGACAGTGAAAAGACGCGTGATTCGTCTCGCCGCAATGCGCGCACTTCACCGATTGGCTCGTATGAGCCGGCATACCCGCCTGTACTAGCCTGAGCTCGGCGGGCTTCGAGCAAGTGCTGATGCTCGGCATGTCCCCGTCCTTTTCCGCTCTCCTCCGGCCCCTCCTGCGCCTACGGGCGGCGGCCTTGAGGATGGGCTTCACGATCGCCTCTGGAATCGCTGGTAGACTGGCCGTACACTCGATGGTCCGATGCCCCGAGTCGGGGACTTTCGGAGCAGACGTCGCCTCAAATTTCTTTTCGGCCTGTCGCATTTCCATGGTTTTATTCACGATCGATTGTTTTTCATCGCATCTTTTGAAATAATCGAGCAGCTCTTCGGTGGTGTTGTAGTTACTGATTCTGGCGGGGCAACTGACGAGGACGTCATGAGATGTCAAACCATGAATAATGCAAGATATCGCGTTCTGTCCAACGATACCCATGCCATCAAGCACTTCTATTTTTTCTCTGAAATATTCGGCATAAGTCTCCGAAGGCCTCTTTTTCCTGCTGATTACTCTCTTAAGTAATAAACAGTAATCGTCCTGAGTCGGAAAGGCCTGCAATAATTTATTCTTCCATTCATACCATGTCAATATGTCACCTATGTTACTAAACCAGTTTTGTAAATCGGGTAGAGTGTGCATCCGTAACAAAACTTTCTGAATAGTCATATGGTCGGACCAATGATACTTCTTCTTTTGCATGTCGACGTCGTCCAACCACTCTTTCAAAGTAGTGCTACGATTTAAACAATGCAGTAGTTCAACCTGAAACTTGAAAGGTGGCAGATCTTCGCTAGTTTTCTCATCGCTATTTTTCGGAATAACGTATTTTTGTTTTTTATGTGGTACTGCTTCATTCGACTTTCTCGACGGACGTTTACTGGTTCTGCAAGTGTTATTTTTCTGTAAAATTTGGTAGAAGGTACACTAGATCTAATATATCAGATGTCACCGAGATCGTGTGTCGGCCCACCATACTTTTTTTTTAACTTTTTTAGATTTTCAAATTTAAAACTGACGTATGAGAAGTAAATAGGCTATGAATACCAATTCCAGTTTCGTCAGAAGTGTCATCTACTTTAAATTTTTAAACCCAACACCCTGTATATTTTAACATATTTCGATTATTCACGAAATTTATGATACATGGAATCTAGATCTTTGACATTTCCCTTAAATATGGCGGATTTATTTAAATTTTTAATAGAACTCTAAATTGTATTGTAAATCTGAAATGTATAATAAAAAATTAATCACAAGTTTGCACTGGAAATGAAAACAGTTAATTTTTTAATATGTTCTTATATACCCGTCATATTTTCAAAAAATTTAGTGCAATATTGAAGAAAATATAACAAAATTATTTGAAAAAATTCAAATTATTTTTCATTTCTGAACAAGTATTATTTTGTTTTTTAAATAGCAAGCCCTATTTGTTTCTTGCCTATAAGGATCCTTACAATTTAAGCTTTAAATTAGTTTAAGTACAACTGATTTTATTATTAAGTTAACTTAATTAATTTGGAAAATGTTTCCATACTTTAGATTAATATCTTTTATGTGATAAAAATTGTAAATTTCGTACAATTGCTTAACAATGAAATTTGTCAATATAACGTTTGAATTATAATGATTTTTCTACAGGGAAAGAAAAAATAGGAGATACTATTTAAAATAATAAAAATAGTAACATAGTTTTGATTTCTTTTTTTTATAATTTCAATATTGCACCAAAATATCACAAAATGAACCATATAATTTCTAGCGCCTACTGGAATAATTCTCAATTAAATTTGATTTTTATAAGAAATCCATAAAAACTCCGCCATATTTGAAGGAAAAACTCAAAAACTTTAATTCGCTGTTATAACAAATTTCATGCAGAATTGAAAATATTTGAAACTATACAGGATTTTAAAAATTCTAAATTTATATTTCTGGAGAAACCTCAAGTGTTTTTTGATGATGTATGTGTCAAATTACTTCCTCATACATGCGCTTTAAATATGGAAGTTTTATTCTAATTGACTGTCAAAAAATAAAAAAAAATGATGAACTAATACATGTTCTTGTTGACACCTGGTATATTTCATTAAAAATTTATTTGTTTCAATCAGGCACAATTTAATACAGCTTATACTTGCTAACGCTTAATACCTAGTATCTAAATTCTAAAATTATATCACGATTAAGAAACTGTACAAGGTAATTGCCTACTAGACTTATTAAATTTCGGGATTGATAGATTACCAAAACATACTAAGTTTTTTTTATTATGGATTTGGTAATTTTATGTAAAGGACGACAAAATACATAAAGCTCCAAATATGGTCATCACATGACACAATAATTGACAGTAATATAAACTTTATACAAGGTATTTCAGAAAAAGTGGGTAATCTCTCAGGGGTTATTATCTCCTTAAAAGTAATATAAATATTAAAATAAATGCATGAATGTTCTCCATTTACTTGTTGGCAATAGCCTAGTTAATGATGATTACTTTAGACTATTAATGGGAAATTAATAAAACCATTTTTTAAGAAATAATTTTGTTGGCTTTATACCAATTTCAATAAATTTGAGATGTTTAGTATTGTCCATCTACCGTTCTTTCATTTTTTTACTAGACAGCAAGTCAATCGGTCGATTTCGTATAATGTGTAGGGAGGGGACGTGGACGGTACGCCCTGCTTCAGGTTGTCCAGTGTCGATAGTTAGCGGCGCTACGACAGTTACGTTCTACACGTGAGGGAGTGTACATCGTATTTGTAACGGGGAAAAACTTTTACGTGGGAAGTGATGTTGATGGGTTTACTGTTAAAAGATGATCAAGGTATTTAAAGAAAAATTATCTTGGCCATATTTAACAGCAAACTGTGATCTTTTTTGCATTATTTTTATAATTGGTTTTGCATTAAAAAAAGTGCCTTCTAATAAAACGTTTAAAAATAAATAGATTCTCTTAAAATAATTAAAAATAAAATACAAACTCTTAAAACTTAAAAAATAACCCCTTGAATAAGAAAAAAAACTAAAGAAAATTTTCGAAGATGCCTCCGTCTTGCGCCAAACAATAACCCAACCTGTCGTAAAATTCTGAACGAACATTGGTCAGCATAAGAGGGCTAATAGTTTGAAATAAATTTTCAATATTAGCCCTCAGTTGATTTAAATTATTAGCTCTTTCATGAGGATGCCCGTATAACTTTGATTTAATATACATTAGGGGCCAAGTCTGGCGATCTTGGTGGCCATTGAATTACGCCTCTCGTAGATATAATTCTTTGGGGGAATATCGTATTCAAATAGTCAATGACTATTCTTGAGTTATGGGCCGGACACCCATCGTGCTGGAACCAAACGTTGTCAAAATTGGGGTTAATGTTTGCCAATGCAGGAACAATTTGGTTTTGAAGAAGATTCAAATAAGTCTCCCCATTTAAATTTCCATCAATAAAAAAATGGTCCAATAATATCATTCCCATAAATATCAGCCCAAACATTCAATTTTTCGGGATATTGTGTCCTTGTATTTAACATGCGATACTGATTTTCAATAGCCCAATACCGTAGAATTGATGGATTCTGCCTACCATGTAACGGAAACGTGGATTCATCGGTGAACACGATGTTATAAATAAAATTGTCATCCGCATTTGCACATTCCATTACCGTGTTACAAAATTCCATTCTATGGTACTGGTCTTCATCGAAAATTTCTTGATGGGCTTCATATTTATAGGAATGATATTTATTTTTCTTTAAAAATTTGTGAATTTTACCCACACTAAAACCAGTCTCCTCGGAAATTTTTGGGATAGAAATATTTGAATCTTCTTCTACCATTGCACACACCATTAATTCCTGCATTTCAGCATCCTCGTTAATTCTAGGTGTCTTGTGGCATTTACAACCTAAAATGCATCCCGTTGACTTAAACTTTTCGACTACTGTCGATATTGTGTTCAAGGCAGGGATCGGACGATTTACATATTTGACTGAGAAAAGGTCCCTTATTGCACGTAATGAATGTCCTTGAAGAGACCATGATATCAAATCAATTTTTTCCTCAAGTGAGTACGTCATAATTACTAAGTTTAGAATTAAAAGAATCTATTTAAAATTACACGTATTACTACGAAGTTCACTCGTCTAAATGCCAAACACGTATGCGACGGTAAATGTCAAATCTAAATCGTCGATCATCACGGCGTACGGCCGGACTCCCCACCTGAGCGGTGGCTAATTTTCCGAGGAGAACCGAACGATGGAACCTATGTACAGTTTTAAAATGAAAGCACGGTATAGAGTGTTTCACAATCGGTTGCAATTATAGGATTTGAATTGCGCGCTATCTGTGTCCTGTCAAAGAAAGGGTGTCAATGTTTAACGACTGTCACCTACAAACCATACAATTTACACGGCAACATGCCGCGATTAACAGTTCAACAATGAATTGTTCGTGTACAACTGTTTTATGAAAGTAAGCGATCATTTACAATTGCATTAAAAATTCGAACAAAACGAAGCGCCTATAGTCCGTAACTTAATCAAGAAATTTGAGGAGGCGGGTTCTGTTGTTGATAAAGCAACACCAATACGCCCTTGTCGTGGCCGGTCAGATGAAAAAGATATTTGTGCAGTGAGAGAAAGTGTCGTAGAAACCAAACTTTCACCATTTTGATAGTAATGTTTAACAATAAGGGCGCGTTCTTGTATCGTGTAGCGCTCTATGCTTACTAACTCCTATCGACCTGTCACAATTATCGATCTATCAAATCATGACAGTCAAAATAGTGCACAATTCAAATCTCTCTTATTGTAACACCCTTTATAACCACATAGGTTTGCTAATATAATGGTTTTGCCATTCATTTTCAGAATTATCACAAGTTAAATACTATGCTGAAACACCTCTGTGTTCCATCATCACATCTAATATACATCGTATTAGGAAGCCTGAATGCGTGTTTCTGGACTGTTTCATTCCCGCGTACTTTTGAATAATTAAGTTACAACTGGAATTTGCACAACTGCGCTAAACCCGAGGGTTACAGGCCACAGATCACAGGTTAATGCACTGTATATATCTGCGAACTATTTGGGCAACGTCCAACACAATATATAAAATATATTGTACAATAACAATGTTACCTCTATTTCTCGTGACTTCAAGCACATCCTCATTTGTTCTGCGTTCGTCGCCACCCATGTTGCTAAAGGCTGCCGTTAGGGGACGTCATATACAAGATGTGATGCAACAATGACGCCACATGTCGCTTGATTGCACCACCAGATGTCAGGAACAGGCGCCATTTTTAGCGGATACCATTTCCGCTCGAAAATATAGCGAAACAAGCGTATGCCTTTTATATCCTTAAAAACGATTTCGGCCACTACTTCCTAGCATATATTCAATAACTAACAGTTATTGCTTGATTCAGCAGTTGGCCGCATTAATTAAAGAGACATATAGTCCACACTAACTTTTATTTAAATTTCTAACATACACATTTACCACAAGCATATTTTTAAAATTAATCAAAATAAAAAGGATAGCTCAAATCCATACTAATTACCAATCAAAACATATGACATCCATATTACTACACGAAAATTATAATAGGGAAAAAAATACTATTAACTAATTGTATATAATAACTAAACGTCTATTTCCATAGTTTAAATATTTCCATATAGTTATTTGCGTTCCCCAGTGAAAATGGCTCACATAGAACTTCTTGCGATACAGGAAAGCTTGAAAACACTGTTTAGCTCTACATACATTGCTAACAAGTGTGGTGGCAAAGAAAGCTCAGATTGGGGTGAACTACGTTTGCCCAATATTGAGCAACCTGGAATTCAAAGAATCTATTAGTCATCTACCAATTATAGAAAAGGTAGGTTAGAACTTCTACAGCATCTTAATATGATTTGCAACGCCACAAGAATATCCATATTTCCAGTTAATAGTAATTATTCTTTAAATTATTTAGTTGTACAATACTTCAGTAGTACTATTGAACTATTTCTTGTATTGTATCAACATTCGGGCGTGGAAATTGTTGCCAGTTCTTTTTAGTATTACCCTTTTATATAAATCCACAAATATATTTTTTTCTAACTACAAGAATTCATCTATTTGTGGACACATTGTGAACATTATGCCAA
Organism: Rosalia funebris; assembly: GCA_037954035.1. NCBI lineage: Eukaryota > Metazoa > Arthropoda > Insecta > Coleoptera > Cerambycidae > Rosalia > Rosalia funebris. The sequence continues at coordinate 8,790,017 of JAZFAV010000006.1, read as the reverse complement.
TGAAAAAAACCCAGTTCTTGCCACTGAAAGCAACCTGGTTTAGCATTTTGAAATCTCTTACACTAAAGCCAATTGCTTTTCCTTAAAAAAATAATTACTAAAGTGTCTGGATAAACGACACTTTAATAGCCCATATTTATGTCACCCAAACATGGCTTTGAACTGACAAAAATGTAATTTCATACATTCTGTTCCACAAGAAAAAGTCCGTAATATCTCACAATGGTGTTTCGAGAGTTACTGACCAGAGAAAATAAAATTCCAGTATTATAATTACAGTATATTAAATCTTCTGGAAGAAATCCATATTGGGTAAAAGATAAAGGCGGTATTCTTAGTCAATTACCTATACACTCGCAACTATTCATTACAAATGTTGCAAAATTTATGAAGTCTAAACGAAAATAAAAAAAAGGAGATTACAGTATTCTCTAGCTCTTATACAGGTAATTAAATCACTATGCACTATGACTGAGTGTAACAAAAATAAATTGGAATTGGCTTTAAGGTTTACATTAATACCTTGTGTATTAATGTACGTCTGAACATTATAAGATAACTTTCCAGGGGAAATACTTAGGTCCACGCACTAATAAACATGTTATAAACATTCGTGCGTGAACATGTTTCAATGAGCATGGATTTGGCTATAGGAGCTTCAGTGGCCTGTGTTAACATATTTCAATGGACATAACAATTAAAAGATAGGAATATTGGTGAGCAGGCGCATGTTACAGTTCAGCAAAGAAAGGACTAGACTATACAGAAAGCCGCGGACAACTAGGCGGATTTTACGTCAAGGGAAATTAACGAGTGAACTCTCCTCAGATAAGTACAAATTTGAGTAAGTTGAGAACTGAATAACCGCATTATCAGCGGCACGTGTTCGGCAAATAAAGGACGGCGCTATGCAGAAAGCGGCGGACAACTAGGCGGATTCCTACTTCAAGGGAAGTTAATGAGTGAACTCAGATAAGTACAACATTTGAGTGAGTTGAGAGTTTAATAACCGTAATACCAGCGGCACGAGATAGAGTAGTGAGAAGGGAGAAGATTAAAATAAAGTATTATAATCTAGGAAGATGGACGCAATAAGAGAGGAAAACAGATTCTTGAGGGAAATGGTTACCGATCATACAAAGTAAGAAAATCTCCGTGAGAGATAGAGAAGAGATATTTCCTAAGGATATCAGAGGAATGGAGTTTTGCTAAAATGTAAAAAGTAGCCTTCTTCATATTTTTAAGGTAACTCGATATCCTCAGAAAATAAACATGTGGTATTACAGGATATGATTGGTGCATCGGCCCAAAAAATATGTGGAATCCCATCAAATTATGGCCAAAATGATAGGTATTCTCATAATGGTATTGTAGTACCTGTTCATAATGGTATTTTAGTGCAAGAATATCTGAATACTAAACCGTGTATTGAATGTACGAGGAACTATCTTGTGGTTAGTGAGATCTCCCAACATGACTACAAATGACTTCATGCTTTGGAGTCATTAAAATACAAAATTATGGCTTCCAGGAGAATAGGGTGAATACTTTAGTAGAACAATCAAAGGTCGGCGTCGACGCTTTAATTGTTGATCACTGTTGTCAAGTTAATATTTTACAAGTAACTGTATCAACTTTAATTTTGTTAAATATCTTTAGGCCATATTTGGTAGCCACTTTGTAGATTGTATTATGTTTCACTCTGTTTGTTGTGCCCTTAGACTGTTGGCAACACTAATAAATGCACAATCTGAGATCTCAACGCTTGCAAAACGACGCAGATCTGCAAATAAAGCCTGCCGCTTGCTGTGTATTAAGTTAAGGCTTGGAGTACTAAATATCAAAGACTTTTACTTGTAGAACAGACTGTACCAAATGGACCACCAAAATCGACATTTTAAACCCTTCGTGGACACGTACAAAAAGCTAGGTGTCCCTTATTTTCCGATCCTCTATCAATAACCAAATTTGAAAAAAAAAATTTGGCTTGAGGCAGTTAGGGACCGGCAGAGTAGATTACTTACGTACATTATTTCCTGTATGCCAATCCCCTCTGGCGCGGACAATCTTCCGTCTGATGTCCAATCTTGTAACAGCTGAAACACAATAGCTGCTTATAGGTATTCTCCACGGTAGCCCCGCTCTCCTTCCTGTAAGAATCCTCCTGAGTTTTGGAATAATAGCAGGCACTCGCCAGATGACTTAAACTGCCGCATAGATAGCACGCCTTCTTCTCGGGCCTGTCGCGCTTCTCCGAGTCGGCCTCCCGGTGCATTTGGGAGCTGCAGTTGCGGCTCAAATGCGTCGACGAGCCGCAATAGGAGCACGTTGGCTCCGGCGAGCTTCTATGACGCTCCGCCTTCGCGGACGCCGTCCTGTGCGCGTACTGCTGAGAAGCCTTCACAGTCGCCTTCCTGACCGCCTTATCGGCTTTCTTCTTGACGATTTTGCACTGCTCGTAGGTGTGTCCGTAATAGCGGCAGTAGCCGCACTGCACCCGCTTCTGCTTGTCCGTGGAAACGTTGGCCGGCCTATTAGGGCGGGGACAGTGGAAAGACGTGTGATTCGTCTCGCCACAATGCGCGCACTTCGGCGATTGGCTCGCATGAGCGGGCGTGCCCTGCATCTCCGCCTGTACTCGCCTGAGCTCGGCGAACTTCGCGTGCGGACAGATGTCCATCCTGTGCCCGTATTTTCCGCAATAGTTGCATTTGATGGCCTTGAGCTTCTTCCACGTGTGGACGGCGGGCTTGCGGATCGCCTCTGGAATTGCTGGTACACTGGCCGTACACTCGATGGCCTGATGGCCCTGTTTGAGGCATACGAAACATTTCCCTTTGAATCTCTTAATTTCGACGTTCTTATTCATCGAAGGTGTCACGGGTTTGGATTTAACAGTGACCGACTCGGGGGGATTCAGGGCAGATGTCGCCTCGATTTTCTTTTCGGTCGCGCCCGCCTGTAGCATTTTCATGGTATTATCCACGATCGATTGTTTTTCATCGCATTTTTTGAAATAATCGAGCAGTTCTTCGGTGGTGTTGTAGTTACCGATTCTGGCGAGACAATAGATGAGGACGTCATTTGATGCCAAACCATTAACAATGCAGGATATCGCGTTCTGTCCAACGATACCCATCCCATCAAGCAATTCTATTTTTTCTTTGAAATATTCGGCATAAGTCTCCGTAGGCTTCCTTCTCCTGGTGATTGCTCTCTTAAGTGATAAGCAGTAATCATCCTTATCCGGAAAGGCCTGCAATAATTTATTCCTCCATTCATCCCATGTCAATATGTCACCTATGCTACTAAACCAGGTTTGTATCTCGGGTAGGGTGTGCATCCGTAACAAAACCTTCTGAATAGTCATATTGTCGGACCAATGATACTTCTTCTTTTGCATGTCGACGATGTCCAACCAATCTTTCAAAGTAATGCCGACATGTGCATTATACACTAGTTGATAGTTAAACTTGAAATGTGGCAACTCTTCGCTACTTATCTCATCGCTATTTGTCGCAATAACGTACTTTGGTTTTTTGTTTTGTACTGCTTCATTCAACTCCTCTGACGGACGCTTATTGTTTCTGCAAGTGTTATTTTTCAATATAATTTGGTAGGAGGCACATTAGATTTAATATACCAGATGTCGACGAGATTGTGTATCAGCCCACCATATTTCTTTTTTTTTTTTTTAATTGGAGTAAGATTTTCAAATTTAAAACTGACATGAGAAGTAAATAGACTATGAATACCAATTCCAGTTTCGTCAGAAGTGTCATATACTTTAAATTTTTAAACCCAACACCCTGTATCTTTTAACATATTCCAATTCTGCATGAAATTTATGATACAAGGAATCTTTGACATTTCCCTTAAATATGGCGGGTTTATTTAAATTTTTAATAGAATATAATATAATATAATAACATGCGTAATTTTTTAATATGTTCTTATATATCCATCGTATGTTCATTATTAAATTAGTGTAAGACCAATAGATTTCATTGTTAAGTTCACTTAGTTCATTTGTAAAATGTTTCAATGATTTAAATTAATACTGTTAATGTGATCAAAAGTTACAAATTTCCTACAATTGATTTACAATGAAATTCGTTATGCTTACACCAAATTAAAGCTTGAATTGCAATGATTTCCCTATAGGGAAAGAAAAAATAGGAGGTACTATTTAAAATAAAAATAGTAACATGGTTTAAATTTTTTTCTTATAATTTCAATACAATACATATTCACTTCAATATTGCATCAAAATATCACAAAATGAACCAAGTAATTTCTAGCGCCTACTGGAAAAATTTTCAGGCTTATTTTTATATAAAATAAGTCTGCTATATTTGAAGGAAAGCAAAAATTTCACTGAATAACAAATTTCATGCAGAATTGAAATAAGTTAAAACTACACAAGCTGTTCCATTTAAAAATGCAAAATTGATAATACTTCTGGAGAAACCTAAAGCGTTTTTGATAATATATGTATGGGAAATTACTTCTCATACATACGTTTTAAATTTGGAAGTTTTATTCCAAATGAACTTATGAGCTGATATACAATCTTGTTGACACCTGGTACTTGTTTCAATCAGGCACAATTTAAGACAGTTACTTGTTAAAAGTTTATTACCTGGTATCTGAATTCTAAAAGCATATCACGATTTAAAAAACTATACAAGAGGATTGTCTATTAGATTTAATTAATTTCAAGATTGATAGATTACCAAAACATAGCAAGTCCTGTGTGTCTTCTGGCATTCTGTTTATTTTTTATTTATTTATTTCTTCGTATTAATTATAACTTTATAATAGTTGTTTTTTCTTTATTATGGATTTGGTAATTTTATGTAAAGGACGACAAAATACATAAAGCCCCAAACACGGTAATCACAAGCACAAAAATTGACAGCAATGAAAAATCGATACAAGGTATTCCAGAAAAAGTGGGTAATCTCTCAGGGGTGTGTTACTCTTAATTTAAAAGTAAAAAATATTAATATAATATTTAAATGTTCTTCATTTACTTGTTGGCAATAGCCTAGTTAATGATAATGTTTTAAATTAATAAAACATTTTTTTATTACATACTTTTGATTTTATACTGGTTTGAATTATTTTAAAATGTCTAGTGTTGTCCATCTATAGGGTGTCTCAATTGGAACTATAGGATTGGAATTCCACGCGTGTTCTGTCAAAGATGGGGCGTCAATATTTAACGATTGTTATCTTACAAATCATACGACGTCAATATGCCGCGATTAACAGTTCAACAACGAATAGTTTGTGTACAACTGTTTTATGAAAGTAAACGATTATTTACAATTGCATTAAGAAAATTCACACAAAATTATGACAAAATGAAGCGCCTACAGTTCATAACTTCATCAAGAAATTTTAAGAGACGGGTTCTGTTATTGATGAGTAAAGCACTGAGCGCCATCCCCAGCTGGCCGCACGTCTGAGCGCTATCCGCCAGCTAGCTGCATGTTGAAATAATCAATACCCCTCATCACTGACGAGCTGTTGACGATTTCAACGAGCGGCTAGCTGGCGGATGGCGCTCAATGTCAGCTTTATTGATACGGCAACACCAATACGTCGTCATGGTTGGTCAGATGAAAATATTTCTGCAGTGAGAAAGTGTACGGGAGTATCCAAACACATCAACTCGGCGTGGCGCACATGGTGGTTAAATCTGTCAAGAGCTACCACGCATCGAATTTTAAAGAAAGATCTGCATCTATCAGCATACAAGAAGATGCAGATCTTTACCACATACGGCGGTAGTATGTTGTAAAATGTTAATGTGCATGAATGAAGAACAATTGCGGAATAATTCCAAAAGAAGCGGGTACAACAAGCAAACTACAGGAGACCCAAGACTTATTTCCCAAAGATAATAATAAACGTCTTGAGTTTTGTGAATCTGAGAGATAAAGGCGATTCAGGAGGACAGTTTTCGAACCATATTTTGTTTACAGACTAATATCCTTTTCTTCCATAAGTGCAATAATATTCAAGTAGCTTGTTCTTGGTTTAGAGAAAATAAGGAATTTAATATTCCTATTCATATACGGTATCTTAAGAGAATGTAAAATCATAACTTTATCTGTTATTTTATTCTATTAAATTACTTTATTATTCACCCCTATAAGCCGCGGAAGCCTATGAACTTCCCGACTGTACAGGGTCTATCCCTAAAGTAGTCAGACTGATTATGCCCGGACAGACGGACTGCCAGCTGTTTCTCAGCCTGGTGTTGGTGGAGGCGGGTCTAAGCAAAGGCTGAAAGAGATGGACTGCCAGCGGTTTCTCCGCCTGGTGTTGGTGGTGGGGGGTCTAAGCAAAGGCTGGAAGACAGCGGCAGTCGGCTCTCAGCTCAGATCGCTCGTTTCCGTAACCTCTGTAAGTGTCCTCATCACGCTGCGTCATGGCTCATCTTTTGGAACAGCGTTACGCCATCAAAGCTCAGCTAAACCGGAAAAGAGACTCATGATATGATCAAGACGGCTTACGGTGATAACGTCATGAGTATATCGAGTGTTTTCGACTGGCACAAGCTGTTTCGGGAGGGGAGACAGGAAGTTCAAGACGACGCACGTTCAGGACGACCTTCGAGTTCCAAAGCTGACCACAGGGAATTTGTGCCACAAGGACAAACCGCTAATGTAGTTTTTTACGAGGAGGTCCTTGAACGGCTGAGAAAACGCATCGTCTGCGTCCGCCCAGCCATCGTCAACTCCTGGCGGCTCCATTACGACAATGCGCCGAGCCACACGGCATTCCGCGTGGCGGCGTACCTGCCCCAACACAACATCGCAACCCTGGCTCAGCCACCCTACAGTCCCGACGTTGCCCCACCAGACTTTTTCGTCTTCATCCGCCTCAAAACCTCCCTGAAAGAACACCATCACGGCTCGGTGGAAACGTTACAACAGGCCGGGACGGGAGAGCTCAATAGCATTCTAGCTGCCGCATTCCAGAAAGCATACGAGAGCTGGAAATCCTGCTGGCAGCGGTCTGTGGATACAGAAGGTTTCTACTTTGAAGAATATTGAGCGCATGTATTGTTCCTGTCAATAAATGTCTTGTAATTGACTCAGTCCGACTACTTTAAGGACAGACCCTGTATATATGACGCCACCATTGATGAGGCATCCAAGTGGGCAGCTCTAGTGCGAAGATACTCAGCATAAACAATAATTCATTGGAATATCAGTTCTATGTGTATATTATGGAAGGTATTTCAAAACCTCATTACTTTACCAACTTTCTTTTTTTTTATCATATATATAGAAGTTTATCAAGTTCACACAACAAAATAACACCAATACTTACGAGTTATACTCAGGGTGCCATTGGATATTATTAGGGTCTTTTACTGCTTCCAAATTTGATGGCGGGCTAGGAATGTTATCGAAAATATCTGCCCCTTCCTCATCCTGAATCTCGAACTCTGACAGGAAATCATTATTGCTTTCGCATTTCTCCGGGTTACCCTTTAAGAGTGCTAAAATCTTATTGATGTCCAAATTCCTAGTTTCGGGATCTGATCCACAATACTGTTTTATTTTGTCCTCGATAGTTAATGAACCGTTAATGAAAGAGTACATATCGCATAAATTACTGATGCACGTTGAACAGATTGTAGGGCATGCCGTAAGATTCCGGTCCTGGAAAAAAACATGTTTTCCATCCTAAATGATCAGAAAAAGTATATCTAAAGGGTGGTCCAACCATAATGCACGATGTTAATTGTGAGTCACACATTAACGTCAAGTTTTTTGTCCAACTTAATTTGACATTTCTTTGTTTCAGTATTTGACAAATTCAACCATGGAGAGGTACACAATTGAGCAGCGAGTTAAGATTGTTGAAGCCTTTTACGAAAATGGGCGTTCAAATCAAAATGCATTTCATGCACTTCGTGACTTTTTTGGTCAGCATAATCGACCAAATGTGTCCACTATCGGGAGAATTGTGCGCAAATTTCAGCAAACCGGGTCTGTGGGAAATGTGAAAACACCTGTCCATGCTCGCCCAGTTCGTTCTGCGGAAAACATTGCTGTTGTTCGCGATAGTGTATCAGAAGAGCCGTCAACCTTGACTCGTCGTCGTGCCCAACAATTGAACATCTCACGAACATCACTGATGCGAATTTTGAATAAAGAATTTGCACGCTTACAAGGTTCAATTGACTCAAGAGCTGAAGCCTACTGACCATTTCAAGCGTCGTCAATACGCCGAATGGTTGGTTGAACAGACAGAAGTGAATGGTGACTTTACAAAGAAAATCATCTTCAGCGACGAGGCACACTTTCACCTCAGTGGATTCGTTAACAAGCAGAATTGCCGCATTTGGGCAAATGAGAATCCACGAGTGATTGTTGAAAAGACGATGCATCCACAAAGAGTGACTGTTTGGTGCGGTTTATGGGCTGGCGGCGTCATCGGGCCGTACTTCTTCGAAAATGAGGTCGGCCAAGCAGTTACCGTGAATGGTGTTCGCTATCGCGAGATGATAACGGACTTCTTGTGGCCAGAAATTGAGGATATGGACCTGGACGATATGTGGTTCCAACAGGATGGTGCCACTCGCCACACAGCCAACGAAACAATGGCACTTTTGCGCGAGAAATTCAATGGCCGTGTTATCTCACGTCGTGGCGATGTTAATTGGCAGCCACGATCAAGTGATTTGACACCATTGGACTTCTTTCTTTGGGGATATTTAAAAGAAAAAGTGTACGTCAATAAGCCAAGAACAATTCAAGAGCTAAAGGACGAGATAATTCGGCACATTAACGACATTGAACCTCAATTATGTCTCAGAGTTATTGAAAAATATGGACCATCGGATAGAGGTATGCCACTGAAGCCGTGGCGAGCATTTGGCCGATATTTTGTTTCACACATGATTGTCATAGATCCTTTTATCATAATAAAAAATATTAAGATAACTCTCTGAAAACTTTTTGTTTTATTTACAATTAACATCGTGCGTTTTGGTTGGACCACCTTTTATAAGGCACGTGATGATTTGTATATAAGTATTGGAGTATAAGGCGCGCCTGAATTGCAATTGTAGTGTAAGGCACGTGATGATGGTTTTGATGACCAAGATAGCGAAAGCAAGACTGAAGACGTCTTTGAAGAGCAATATGAGTCTGACAAAGAAGAAAGTGGAAAATAGCAGCTGTTGAAAGTGAATCTTCGAAAAATTGAGAAGAGCATCTGGTAAGTATAACAGACAAGAGAAAGTGGGTCAATCAAGCTACCTATGCGGGAAAAGTAGCTTCAAATGGACTCTTAACATACCTGACAGGTGAGGTATATACAAGTCGAAATATGACATGTGACAGGTGGTTGATATCTTTATCTATGTGATTACTAAATGAAGATAAGTTAAGGGGCCACCTAGAGACATGAAAAAATAGTCAATTTTCGGGATGAATTTTCTTAGAAACTATCAATGATAAACATTTTTTTTTTAATTGAAGAATCTTTAAAACCGGAATAGATATGCCCGCCGAAATTAGAAATACTAGGAAAAAAAGTAGGATTACAATATAGTAGGAAAAAAAATGCATGAAACAGTGATTCCTCAAGGTTATCGATGATTAGTTAAATTGATCATTGTTCTGCACCCGACGAGGGCGTTCATTGAGGAACGCACGTAGCAACATTAGCCGTCCAGGACGGTAGATAGACAGAGGTCCCACAGAGTACAGGACGGCCCGTCCTGTACTGTGTGACTGAAACCTTTATATCTCTGTAAATTTTAAAGATATCGACTTAAAATCTTCAGAATATGTTCTTAAGCCTTCATACTGTAACGTACAAAAAAAAATTATCGAATATTTTCCGAACCGAACAGAATAAACGGAATATTCCGTTTTCGTTCATTTTGGATTTATCTTTTACTCTTATTAAGTGATTTTTAATAATGAGACTTACGATTGTCTACTTTACAAACATTACGTTCTCAAATAGAAGGCTTTTTGAGCGATAAAGATTTGCCTGAAACTCAAGACGCTAGAAATTTATTCGCTGAATATAAAATGGAAAAATATAAAGGTTGTGGTTACTATCGGACTTCTTTGGATTGAAAAACAGGTTATAAGTGTGTAAGGTGTGCTTTTCCTATGTGCCTAAGGATCTCACTGCTAGAATGTGTGGAAAATAGTATTCAATTATCTTAATAATATATAACATTTGTATTTTCTAAGAGTATTTTCGAAAAATAAATTACTTATGTTTAAGCAAGAATTATTATTTCGAAATCGCTCAACTTTACCCCACTAAATAAATATATTTTTTTCAACTAAAGCCAAATAATCTAATAAATCTCTAAAAGCATTTTTAATCCCCTTTCAAATGCCGTTGAGACTAATTGTTTATGTATTCATTTCGCAAAGATATGATGTTTGAAAGAAAACAAATTTTGACAACTTTTTAGATTTTTTTCATTTTTTGTTACACCACAACTCTTGTTTTTCAATAATCCCACAAACATTGCCTTTTTCTGCATCATCTGAGACATCAATTCAATTTTCCTTTTATTTGATCAATCGATCAATTTAACAGTAGGACATAAATGATTAAACAAACACGCCTGAATCGGAAAGCCGCAATAATGCACCTCTTGAAGGTTAATTTTTACTTGAGTTGTATTCGCTTAAGAGAAAACACACTGTATTAATACAAAATCCGCTCTTTTAAATGAATCACAAAAATAAGCCTAAACAATACTACTTACCAAATTTGTAAGACATGTCTGTAGAACATGGTAGAAGGAATCATCGGTGGGCACATTATCTAAGTTTACATTGCCCGTTTCATTCGAATTCAAACAAATTCTACAAATGTTACTAACATCCGATCCAGATGAGCCCTCATTGAATATCTGCTCAAGGGTTACTTTACCAACAATGTTCAATTTGTTCTTTCTTAATCTTATTAACTCCTCGTTATCAGAGATTGTCTGTCTTAAATTATATGCTGCATCTAATGCCCCCTTACATTTCATGCAGATCATGAATTTTTCAGATCCATTTATGTCCAAGTTCTGAAAAGTTATGTATTATGAATAGTGTGACGTATCTTAGAACACGAAACATTTCATACTTACAAGGTAAGTAAATATGAGACAGGAATTTTTTGTATAGAAAATACGTTTATTTTGATGATTAAAATGATAAAAAATATTTTATTCGAAGATTTCATGCCAAAAAAATACTTGCTCTTTTGAGACAAACCAGTCATCGAGTCATTTCCGTACATTTTTGTAGGAAGTGAAGCCCTGCTCACCAAGTGTGTGTCCCATCGATGCAAATAAGTAATAATCGGACGAAGCCAAGCCTGGTGAGTAAGCCGCATGCGAAAGTATTTTCCAACTAAACGCCGCAATCGTTTACTTGACCGGTTTTGCTATGTTCTGGTGCATTATCATGAAGCAAAATCACTTTGTGTTGCCTTTTTTGATATTCTGGTCATTTATTACGCAAAGCCTGATTCAAATCGATCATTTGTTGTCGATAGTGTTCAGTATTGACGGTTTGGCCAGGTATTAGCAGCTCATAATAGACCACACCCTTCTGATCCCACCAAACACAGACCATTGTCTTCCGTCCATAGCGATTTGGCCTTATAGTCAATATCGATGGTTCGCGTTTGAGTTATCCATTACCAGTTACGCTTAGGATCCTCGAAATATATACATTTTTCATTGCCAGTCACAGTTTGATGAAGAAATGACTTTCTCTTGTACCTGACGAGCAGCATTTCGCAAATGGTTTTTCGGTTTTCCTGCTGTCTTTCATTCAGTTCATGTAGAACCCATTTTCCCATCTTCTGGATATTTCCCATTGCTTTCAAATGTGTGGAGAAGGCTTCTCGTGTCACATCAGTTGATCCGAGAGTTCTCGTTGCGTTTCAGCATCATTCTCATCCAACAATGCTTGCAATTCGCTATCTTCAAACTTTTTCGGTGGTCTTCCACGTTCTTCGTTTCTCACGTCAAAATTTCCACTTTTGAATTTTTTAAACCACTCAAAACACCGTGATTTACCAAGAGCATGCTCGCCGTAGGCTTCGACAAGCATTAGATGTGATTCTGCAGTAGTTTTCTTCAAATGGTAACAGAAAATCAATGCTGTCCACAAATCGTAGTTTCCAGGCACAAAATTCGACATGTTCAACGCTATTAAAAACGGACGTTGTATGAAACTTGTGTTGTTGTGAGATAAAAGTCTTTATCATATATCAAAACAAGAAAATGCGCCAATGACGCGGTATGACGGTAACTACATTAGTAGCTACGCCATCTATGGGCAAATTCCGGTTTCATATTTACATACCATATAAAAATGTCTAGAATTAATGAAAAAAAAAACAAATGTGTGTATATATATACATATATATATATATATATATATATATATATATATATATATATATATATATATATATATATATATATATATATATATATATATATATATATATATATATTTTATTTATATTACTTACCAGTTCAAAAATCTGAAAACCCGGAAGGATAAGAAACGTATAAATGTAGACATATTGAGGGATCAGAATATGAAAGATAAGTTCCAGGAGAAAACAGATCAGTTAATAAATAAAGCGAGTAAGGACCAAATCAAGAACGCAGAAACTGAGTGGGAGGGTATCAAGAATAGTCTAGATTCCGCGGCTACGGACGTTTTAGGACACGATAAAAGGGAAGCTAGGAAGCCCTGGATAACGGACGAAATCTTAAACTTAATGCAAAAGAGACGAGACTACAAAAACAGACGAGACGAAGAAGGACTGAAAACGTATAAGGCAATAAAGTGGGAAATCATTAGAAAATGTAGAAAAGCGAAAGAACAATGGATAGAGGAGAAATGCAAAGAAGTAGAAGATAAGTTGCAAGTAGGTAAGACCGATGAGGCTTACAAAATAATTAAGAGGAACTTCAGGGATATAGAAACAATAAGTAGAAATGTTAGGAGTCAATCGGGGGACATACTGATAGGAAGAGAGGAGAAATCGGATAGATGGAAGCAGTACTTAGGAAATTTATACGAGGGTCAGGAATTAGGAGAGATATTAGAGGAAGAATCTAGCATCGATAGGGAAGATGTAGGAAAACCTATATTGAGAGAGGAATTTGAAATAGCACTAAGGGGGCTAAAGAATAATAGAGCGCCGGGTGTAGATAAAATACAGGCGGAAATTTTGAAATGTGCGGGACAGAAAGTAGTAAATAGGATGTTTGAACTGGTAAAATACATATACGAAACGGGCGAGATGCCGGAGGATTATAAGAGGAACATTATCGTTACTATACCGAAAAAGAGAGGAGCCGACAAATGCGAGAACTTTAGAACGATTAGCCTAACTTCCCATGCGTCAAAAATCCTAACTAAAATAGTGCAGAAGAGGATGGAAAATAGAGCGGAGGAAATACTAGGAGAAGACCAATTCGGGTTTAGGCGAAATAGGGGAACTCGCGAAGCTATTCTGGCGCTAAGAGTAATGTTAGAGAAAACAATAGAAAAAGGAAAGAACGCTTATATAGGATTTGTAGATTTAGAAAAAGCTTTTGATAATGTAAGATGGGAAAAAATGTTCGAGATACTAAAGAGCGCGGGAATGAAGTATAGAGATAGGAGAGTAGTACACAATCTATACATAGAGCAAACTGCTGTTATAGAAGTAGAAGGGGAGGAAAGGGAAGTAGGTATTAGGAAAGGAGTAAGACAAGGATGTACGCTATCACCACTAATTTTTAATCTGTACATCGAAGAGGCGATTAATGTGGTAAAAGATAGAGTGGATTTCGGGATTAAAGTACAGGGACAGAAACTAAAAATGCTGAGATTCGCGGATGATATAGCAGTATTAGCATCTAGTAAGGAGGAACTAGAATCAGCATTGAACGAAATGGAGGCAGTGTTGACAGAGGAATACGGAATGAGGGTGAATAAAAACAAAACTAAAGTGTTAGTGTGCAGAGGGCGCGAGAGCAGAGCAAAAACGAAAGTACAAATTAATAATGAAAGATTGGAGGAAGTTAAAGACTTCACTTATTTAGGAAGTAAAATAAATTGGGATGGAAGAAGCGATAAAGACATAAAACAAAGAATAGCGCAGGGTCGAGTAGCTTTTAACAAAAAGAAAGCACTTTTATGCTCGGGGGTAATAAACTTAGAAACAAGGAAGGGATTTTTGAAAACATATGTATGGAGCACGGCACTTTACGGCTGCGAAACCTGGACGGTAGGGGAAGCAAGTAGGAAGAAATTAGAAGCTTTTGAGATGTGGTGTTACCGAAGAATGATGAAAATACCATGGACTGATAGGGTTAGAAACGAAGAAGTATTGGAGAAAGTCGGCGAGAAAAGGAGTATGTGGAAAAACTTAAAGAAGAGAAGAGATAGAATGGTAGGCCACTTGCTGAGACATGGGGGAATAGTCCGCGATATTTTGGAGGCAGAAATAGGAGTGAAGAAAGGCAGAGGTAGGCCTAGATTAGACTACTGCTCGCAAATAGTAAGGGATGTAGGTTGTAGCACAATTAGCGAAATGCGTAGGTTAGCACAAGATAGGAGAAGCTGGAGGTTAGCGTCCAACCAGTCTTAGGACTGATGACCTAATGATGATGACTTACCAGTCCTGGGATTATCGATTTTACTTTTGTTATACGATTCTGATCCAGTGCTATAAAGGCAACACCTTCAAATTTGAGACAAAGTCTGCAGACATCTATTTGATCCATACTTCAATTTTGTTTTTCTTATAACTGAAAATATAATATCAGATATACAAATTATTGTATCTACAGCACTAAGAATGGAGAGAAATTAATAAAAACTAGAAATATTTAGTGAATAGAATAAAAAAATCTTTGTATTTACTTTATTTGAATTAATTTATGGTATTGAATGCGCGTTTGCCGATATAATAAATTGCACTAACATGGGGAGGGCACGACCTGGGAAATTCATTTCGGGATGAGATTCGACACATAATTAGTGTATCTTTAGGGCGTTTGACTGTCAATACACGAACGCACACTAGCCAGCTAATTCTGAAAAAAAAAGCATTAAAAATTTGAAGAAAAGTCGAGCTACTAATATACTGGTAAATTTTCACTGATATCTCAAGTAGCTTGGCAGCCGAAATAAGAGAGTACTTCGACTAAGGGAGTAGAGAGTTGGGTATTGAAACTCGTTCAGGTATGTTTTTTTTATTTTTGAAATTAAACACTTTTAAATAACTACAGTTTACAAATATTATTTATTTGCATTTTTTATATTTGAATTACAGTAAAATTTAAATCTTTTAACTACTGTATAATTATGGGTATAATAATAATAGTTATAAATAATGCACATAATCGTTGTTTTAAATTTTTATTTTTAAATTGTTAAATTTTGCAATGAAACAAGAATCTGAATGATAATTGTCATGAAAACATTGGAAACTCCTTTTTTCAAGTTCAAATAAAAAAAATAAAAAAAAAATCGTTTATATTTGATTCACCTTCGTATAAGTAGAAAATCTAATGGCTACTTTTATTAAAATGTAAGTAAAATGTAAGATGCCAAAATGTTTTTTAATTTTTTTTATTTGAACTTGAAAAAAAAAAAGAATAATAGCTCATTTTTTTACATAATCTCCTGATCTGGAAACAGATTTTTTCCAGTGTGTAGGTAATTTTGTAATGCCCTGCTCGTAGAATGAAGTTGGTTGTGCCTCCAGCCAATTGGGCACATAGGCCTCAACCTCCTCATCGTTGTTGAATCTTTGCCCTCCCTTGGCTTCCTTGAGAGGATCAATGAGGTGAAAGTCGCAGGGTGATAGGTCGGGGCTATAGGGAGGGTGTTCAAGTGTCTCCCAGCCCTCAGTTTTTCTCTGGTCAGGGCTGCTGTATGGGGACGAG
Organism: Rosalia funebris; assembly: GCA_037954035.1. Lineage (NCBI taxonomy): Eukaryota > Metazoa > Arthropoda > Insecta > Coleoptera > Cerambycidae > Rosalia > Rosalia funebris. Next base: position 8,774,053 of record JAZFAV010000006.1, on the reverse strand, counting down.
CATTGTCATGGAAAAGTTTCACTTCTCTCATCGATAGGTCACGTCGTTTGCGGCGATATGCAAGTCTAACCTCGCTTAAAATGTCGCAGTAGTACGCCGCATTAATGGTCCTAAGATCATGCAAGAAATCGAGGTACAAGCCACGCTAGTCAAAAAAAACTGTAGCCAAAACCTTGCCTGCTGACAGCCTTGACTTGGCTTTCACTGGCCCAACCTCCCCTTGACGTCTCCACTCCTTGTTCGCTTATTTCGACTCAGGGGTATAGTGGTGCACCCACGTTTCATCGCAGGTGATAACATTCTCTCTACGCACCCTAGCTCGGAACAGTGTCTCTCCCTTGAACTGCACAGTCAATCTCGTCAGGATTTCAGCTGGTTTTATACCTTACGTGGCGAGATGAAAACACGCTGCAGAATTGACGAAGGCACCTCTTGCTCAGACATTGTCACGACGGATACTGAAACGAACCAGCAAGGTCGCCCACCTGCTCTCCCCCTCCTGACATCACTACCCAACACACCACGAAGCGGTGGGCACATATTACCCGTTTCATTCGAATTCAAACAAATTCTACAAATGTTACTAACATCCGATCGAGATCATCCCTCATTGAATATCTGCTCAAGGGTTATTTTACCAACAATGTTCAATTTGTTTTTTCTTAATCTTATTAACTCCTCGTTATCAGAGATTGTCTGTCTTAAATTACATGCTGCATCTAATGCCCTCTTACATTTCATGCAGATCATGAATTTTTCAGATCCATTTATGTCCAAGTTCTGAAAAGTTATGTATTATGAATAGTGTGGTGTATCTTAGAACACGAAACATTTCATAATTACAAGGTGAGTAAAAATGAGACAGGAATATAGAATTTGCGGGAACCCTCAAGCGTTCCTATTGCATGCCCAGGACCAAGTCTCATTTATATTTTATTCACCCTCATAACTACTATTATTATACCCATAATAAGGAGAGGAGTAACGGGTTGTCGAATAACCAAACTCTTCATCGAATACTCAGAGATTGAGAAATGGGCCCAAGAATTCGTTAAATTGAACAGGCACAAAGCCAGAACCCTGGTGGGAATCATAACGGTCCACCATAGTAGCCTGAATGCATATAAGCACAAGCTGAGGCTGACTGATAGCCCGGCCTGCAGATACTGTAAAGAAGATGAGGAAACCTCGATTCATCTTCTTTACACCTGCCCCGCACTGGAGGAGAAGAGGTATCTTATATTAGGGACCCCTGTTATACTAGAGGAGGCAAGGCTTAAGGCGGGGGACGTGCCTAAATTGCTCCTTTTATGGGATAGCATTTTTGGATAATGACCCGGATAAGAGGGGATCGCCAAGGGACTACCCATGCGATCAGTGGCTAATGAGGCCCAAACCTATATAATATTACAGTAAAAATAAAAACTTTTAACTACCATGAATATAATTATTACAATATAAAAAATAAATAATTAAAATCTGTAGACTAAATTTATTTAAAAATGATGAATGAAAAATAATAAAAAAAAAGATACTTCAACGAGTGATACCCGGCCGTTCGGGCGGTAAATAAGTACTCTTATTCCGGCTGCCACGCTACTGGCAAAGAGTGAAAACTTACCAGTATATTAGCGGCGCATCGATTTTTTTTAAATTATTTTCTCAGAACTGGCTGGCTAATGCGCGTTCATGTACTGACAGTCGAACGCCCTGAAGGCATACTAATTATGTGCCGAGTGTCATCCCGAAATGAATTTCCCAGGTGGTACCCTCCCCTTGCAAGTAACACATATTTGTTATACCAATTAGTAGCCTGGGAAATAATCAAGTTTCTAATAATTTCAAAGGACTTTATGTAGATATAACATAAACATGATCAATAAGTCAATAATAATCCTTACCATTCCAAAGTTTGTCTATTTTATTTAGACAATTGTATTTAGACGTACTTTTTATTAGAGAGGCGCTATGGAGGGCACTACGATAGCAAGTGGACGGCTTAATGAAAATTGTAAACATTGCAAATAAATTAGAAAATTGTAAATAACAAGCTTTATGACGGTTTTAATCCTTGATATGTATAAAGGAAGTGTTATAGCGTCCATTTATATTAACATTAGGTATTTATAATATTAATTTATATTAACATTAGGTATTTATTAACATAATATAAAGTGAAAGTTATTTGAGAAGAAAGTGATGTCATACAGAAAAGTTAAAAATTAATTTTCTCGAAAACTATGTCCGACCACCAAGTAATGAAGCCAGATTCGTTTTCAGTGCCGCCGAAAATGGGGGGTAGCCAAAATTTAGTGATAATTTGAAAATTTTTACTCTAAAGTAAATAATTGCCAACACATTTGTTATAGCAAAAGTGGTTGTATGAAAACCTAGTATTCTCTTATATATCATGATTTTATCCTTCTTGACTGACCACCAAAAAACGTTGGTGCTAGAATTGTCATCCATTGTAGGCTACTTCTTTAAAGCAGTTTCTACATGGAAGCGCACACTAATTGTATTTAGACGTACTATTTAGTTAATACTGATTGATTAATAACTTCAGCATATATTTTTACTTAATTATAACATACAATTGATTAAGTGTCATACATACCTAAGCAGAATGCATAAACACTGGTTCGTGTTAGAATTAGATGATATTGTCACTATATTATATTATGTACTTTTGTATTACATACAAATAAAATTTGCTATACTTTAACAGATAAATACAATAATTTATAAGTTTATACACCCTTTTTTAAATAAAAACACAGCTATATACAAACTGTATAGCTTGCAAAATCAACGCACAACACCACAGAATACCTAAAAAGTACGAGAACGATGTACAGAACACATGATAGAAAGTGTAAGATAGGCCTATTCTTTTCAAATGCACCTTTACACTTTTTACAATTCTTAGTTATTAAGAACATTTGGTTTAATCACGTAAAACTGTAATTTTTATTACTATATAGCTAGTAACTAATGGTTTGCGTTATTTTTGTCTTGCATACTCGATTAGATGACGAGCAAATCATATATTTACTTAACGGGTAATCCATTATATACAAACTAATTTACAATAAGAAGGTGAAAAGGGTACAAGTAGTTACACTTTACAGTGACAAGTTTACGAACACACCTACATTCAGACGGCAGTGACATAATGTCCTTTCGTTTTGTTTTCAAATCTAGTGTATAGTATTAACGGTAAGTAGTGTATATCACTGCATCGATAGATAAAGTGTACCCAGATTAACGCTATTCGCTGTTTTGTTGATATTCAGCTGTCAAATGTTTATGTATTAAGAGAGCAATCAGTGTAATTAACATCGATAGTCTATTTAAAGTGAACGAAAGTATTTAAAACTAGAATTGACTACTTATAAAAAATTACTATTAAATAGTTTTTTAACCCCCCCCTCCCCCTCTCAGGTCCCACAGAGCGACCCTACGAAAGTTATGTAGTTATAATTTTTATGTATTATGGAACACGGTACTGACTCATTTATTATAAATGTATGCAAACACCTCATATTTTAGAACTAGTGGCTTTTTATCTACTCTGGTGGGAATAAATTGCATAATGTTATGTACATCTTCCAAACAATGCAAAGCTGTAGTACTAAATGTACTCGAAATATGCAAACGAAATAACTTATACTCTCCTCGTTGGTGAAGTCAAGAAGACTAGAGAGTTCTCTAGTCTTCTTGGGTGAAGTATAACACCTCTAATACTTGGCTAACAGTACCCGAGGGACATAAACGTCCACTCGATGCGCTGGCATCTGGATTATCTCGCCCTCTCTTTTCAATCGCTATACCTCTCCTCCTCCATCTGTAGACTGACAGAAAAGGACATACATAGTTGAAAAGGGAAAGCAACACAATCCCGATGGCAGTGCCGCCAAGAAAATACATTTCTATTTGCCACACCTTTCCGTACTACTATACCCCTGGCCCCTGAACAGAAATTACAACTAGAAGTTTCACTCTCTGGTGGTACTTTTATCTTACGCTTATAAAGGGCATGCCGCCGGCGGTACTTTTTTAGTATAATGGGGGATACTTCGTATGATACTATACATTCGCCGCGTGCTAGTTAGCTATATTCGCTGGACGACACGGGGTAAGGAGGGAAGCTTAGCGGGCGGAGGTTAGAGTGAACCTTTTTGTTGTAATTGCTGTTCGGTGCCCTGTGCTAGGACCACTTACTGATTATTGATCGCGCAAGTTAATTTGTTGTAGAACTACTTTTAGTAGTTTTGCGACAAGTGTTGAATTAAATACCCACCGTACTGTGCATCTGAAGTTCATCAAAACAGTTGCGAATAAAACACCTTGGTAATTATTTACTTTAGAGTAAAATTCTTAACTACCCACCAAATTTTGGCTACCCTCTTATTTTCGGGAGTGTTGAAAACGAATCTGACTTCAGTTCTTGGCGGTCGGACACAGTTTTTGAGAAAACGAGTTTTCAACTTCTCGCACGTGACCACTTTTACTCAAATAACTTTCACTTTACATTACATGGATATCTAATACTTAAGTAAGTAGATGTTACAACACTTCCTTTATAATATCATACATTAAACCGTCATAAAACTTATTATTCATTACGATTTTCTAATTTACTTGTAATGTTTATAATTTTCATGCAACCGTTCATTTGATATCCCCAAGCGTTTCGTGTTATAGAGGGCGCTAGGATAGCAGGTGAACGGCTTCATGAAAATTGCAAATAAATTAGAAAATTGTAAATAATAAGTTTTATGACGGTTTTAATCCTTGATATGTATAAAGGAAATGTTGTAGCGTCCATTTATATTAACATTAGGTATCTACGTAATGTAAAGTGAAAGTTATTTGAGAAGAAAGTGGTGTCATGCGAAAAGTTAAAAATTCTCGAAAATTATATCCGACCGCTGAGCACTGAAGCCAGATTCGTTTTCAGCGCCCCCAGAAATTGGAGATAGCCAAAATTTAGTGAGGATTTGACGAGTTTCCAAAGTAAATAATTGCTAACACATTTGTTATGGCAAAAGCGATTGTATGAAAACTTAGTATTCTCTTAAATATCATGATTTTATCCTTCTTGATTGGCCACCAGAAAACTTTGGTGCTACAATTTTGTAATCCATTGTAGGCTACTTCTTTAAAGCAGTTTCTAGAGCCGATACTCGAGATTGTCGTCTTTCGATTTTATAAGTCATTAATGTCGACTCAGTAATTGCCCAGAAAACTGCTCCGAAGAAGTTAGTCATGATGGAAGACGAAACATCTGCACCATAATTTAGCTTGATGTGGGATATATCTGGAAACCATGAAGACTTAACTGAACTTGTTTGTCAAAACTCCAGTCTATAAAATGATTTTTTGTTCCATGCGTCGATGGTTCCTTTGTAATGTGTTTCATTGTTTCGTTTAAATGTCGCTCCTAAAGTGCACTTTTATTGGGAAACGAATCACAGAAAGGGTAAGTAAACATCACGTAACAATATAAACTTGAAAAATAAAATATAATTTGTACTTGTATACATATATAAAACATATAATTTCATCATTAAATAGTAGTGAAAAAGTATATCATAAAATAATAATCCATAGAAAATTTAATCAATGGTAGCATTAGCACGAAAAAAATAAAATACTATTCATTTACCAAGAGAAAATCCATCGAGACCGATTCCGAATTTGTATTTAGTACAATTAAACAAGACGGTTGTGGTCGCGATGGTGATCATTATTTGTAAATATGAAATGAATGTGACATCAGGTCCATTCCTTAAAAGAGTTTCGTACCATAAAGTACCATCATGTGAAAAGCATTATCAAAACAGGAGGTACCAAGATACTATTATGTTCTCTTTAAATAGACTGAATTTTTTTATTAATTATGTTCTTGGCCAACAGTGTATCGCCTCTTTGAGGCCGAAAGCATAGGTAATTCTAATTAAGTCATTTCTGAAAAACAACAAAAGTGTCTCATTACTTTCTTTTTCACTAGTACCTCGACTTTAGGTAATACTTCAAGTCCTATTGATTGTAAATATTTTTGTTTTGACTGTTACGAAAATAATTTTAATACGAAGGTCCTTCCCATGCTTACATGAGAAGTCTGAGTCTAGGAGATTTTAGTTTCTTGATGAACGAATAATGAATAAAATATGTAACGTAAATCAGCTTCAGTATATAACTATTCTATATAAAAATATAAATTCTGTGATTAAGTATATGAATAAATTCATGGGCACATTTGGAATATTATGTAAAAAACTCCTTATTCTCGATGTTCAGTACTATTGGCTATTACAGGAATTGTACTGAAGATGACAATTCTATAAATATTCTGAAACGTTTTTTAAAACATCTATCGAATTCCAACCTGCAGAGTTATCACAATTTTTTTATATAGCATAAAAAATATTGGGGAGCTAGTCGCCCTGACACCTCTGGTGGAATCTCGGGATTACTAAGAAGTTAATTCGTATTAACCAATATCCAATTCCAATTGAAATAAATCCCGCGTCCTCGCAATTTTGCGAAGAAACTAGCGCAAGTAACTAGTTTAATGTGAGGTTATGTTAACAGAATTCGTTAACATAACCTCACAAAAACTGTATCGTAGATCGTCGATAACCGTTTGGAAGATTTCGCCTCTGTTAATGAAAAAACTAAAACAAATCCAAAATAGATGCAAGTTAAACGGTATATAATACTATTATCAAATTAAAATTAATTTCTGCAAAATGAAATTTGTATCACAGAATATCACAAACCTGTTAGGTGCCAAGTGCTATATAGATAAAATAGGTTTAAAATCTATAAAACCTTTTTATAAAAATGATAAACACATGAATATTGAAATAATCTAGGAATAAAGTAAAAATAAAAATATACGTGTCAAAAATAACCTAAAAATTGGACCCATAGACGTCATCTTGAACTTTAGATTTCGTCACAGTAGGCGCGACGAAATTTAAATGTACATAAAATAAAATGATTAAATTAATAATAAACTCTTATCTCCTAACTGAAGGATATAACTTCTTATTTATGTGCGAATTTTTAAAGTTGCACTTGACATTTTTTCCCAATGGCACACCCAAAAAAAAAGAACTTTATGGGACACAGACTATCAGATAAGTATCTTACCTAAAGGTATATATTTGTGCTATCATAGAAAACTATTCTTCATGGAGCGGAAATTTTCATGTGTAAGGGCAAGGCCTTGAGGACGGTGGCACTTCAGTAGAAAGTGACCCTCATCTTGGAACACCGACAATGGCAAGAATGCTCATAAATAATGAGATTAATGAAAACAGCTCAACCTGCTTAACATCACAACTGTCAATAGAAGAGGATATTTTGAGTAGCAGTGGCCCAGGACGAGTGGAAATCGATCAGAAACAATACTGAGTGATTGATGTATCACAAGTCTGTGACTATGGTGATGATGAAACACGGTATCTTGCAACTAGTCTCCATACAGACCTGATTTAGCTCCACGCGACGTCTGGATATTTCATAAATTAAAAACGCTTTTAAAGATATCGCTATTTAAACATGCAAGGGATATACAATGATATGCGATGAGGGAATTGTTGGCTATTCTGAAAGCTGGCTTTGAGGTCATCGGAAGGTCACGGCATGGCAATGAGTAATAGACAAGATCTGATAGAGTCCAGACAGACCTTCTGATTATTGTGTTTCAAATATTTACTTCAACTTAGTTTAAGTGGTTATCATATGATGTGCTAGTTTTATTTTAAATTTGTGTTTCTACATTTTTCAATAAAATTTGTAGTTTTGAATTTATTACCATGTTTTTCTTAAAGTTTATATCTAAATCTCTATAGTTATTTAGATCTCGACATACTGCAAAATTAAATATATTCGCGAATGTACCATTCAGAAAGAATGTAAGGTAAAATTTTTAATACATTCCTCCCAAATATAGATCATAGTGAACTAAGTTTTGAGTTAGTTATGATTTTACTTAATAAAGAGTTATAATTTATTTCAAAGAGTAATTCGTTCATGTCTATATCTCAGGGAAATGGGTACTTCTATAGCCATTTATACCTGTTTTGTTTAAGAAAGACTTCTTTTTTTTTTATTTGGTTTGATTCGGGAATCTTTTTTTTTTGCTATGTATTTGAGACATTTAAAGCTTGTTCAGAAGTTACACCCTTCATATAATAAGAGTTACAATTATGGCACTGACAATTCCTTTTTCTCTACAAGAATTAAAAAATTATTTTCTAAAAAAAATATTCAATTCACGAATGGGCAGAAGACGGACCAGCAGAATCGGTCGCCTCACCAGGAGAGCTGGCGACTTTGCCAGCAGAACCGGTGGCTTCATCAAGAGATCTAGCGACTTTGCCAGCAGAATTGGTGGCTTCAGCAGAAGAGCTAGCCACTTCATCAACAGAGCCAGCGACTCCACCACCAGAACCAGTGCTTTGATCAAGAGAGCTATCGACTTTGCCAGCAAGCCTGGTGGCTTCATCACAAGAGTTAGCAGTTTCAGAGATTTTGCTTTTCGCCTTCTTTATGACATTCTTTCTCTTGGAACCAATGGCTAAAATGGGAAAAAGTCAGCACTAAGAATAATGTTCATGCACAAAATAAAATCTCACAGTGTACTATGCACACTTCAGCATCAGCTCCATTTTCCTTCAGGTATTTGATCCACAGAGTTTGCCCTATAGACAGACTGTCATTCTCACCTTTGACCTCGACAAATTTGCCCTAAAAGTCGGAGATGCAATTTAAAAAGGCAAATTACAATCTAAACTTGACTATAAGTTAATATCTAAGCTATTGACCTACCCATAACCTAATTTGCATTGCTTATAGTTGATATATTGCAGACACTTTCTATATATGAAGGCTCAAAATGCTCCTGCTCTCTATTGGTCAAGAGCATAATTACCCCTAAATTTAATTCATTATAGATCAATTTCAGACAAAAGAATGGTGATTCATTAAATTGTATATTGTAAAAAATTGTATTTCTGAGGATATTAAAAACTATATTGTACAGGATATTGTGCGAGAATGATAAATTTGGTTAGTGCTGCATATGTAAAACGTTCTGAAGCTGCATCTCTTTTCATAGTTCCCAAAGGGCCAAAAACGTTAAAAATCTAAGACTTTCAGTATTATTATTATTAATTTAATAGCACTAAAGGGCCGTGACATACCGCGAATTATTTTACAGTTTTGATGCACTCCTTTGATTAACTTTGTGATCCATCATTTTTAGCGAAATGAAAATATTTTGGTGCCCCCAAAATTCCCCTTGTAAGACAAAAAACAATAAAATCGAAATTCTTATTAATTTTAAATCACCATCTTTTTTAAACCAATTCTTAACAATATCGATTTATCGTGTAATAATTTGAATAAATGACTACTTCACTCTGGACTGACATCCTGTGCAGTGTTGCCACACTTAAACATTAATCAAAGGTTATCTTTGTATTCTTAGACTCTAGTTTTATCTAAATTTAAGCACCCTGTACAGTTATAATCTTAACATATAAATGAATTAGTTGCACAACAAAACAAATTTTTTTTGTGCTTTTTTGTTTAAGTAACCGGTGTTACCTAAAAAATGTAAGTAATATAATATACATGAACATATTGTAATAAATTGCATTATTTGACGATTGAAGTTTCATTTACAATTCTCCTGGTTTTTCCTAGCCTGTGTAAAATTACTTGTTAATTGTCCAAGGGGGGCTTTCGCTCTTGTCTTCTTTCCTAAGTGGGTGTCACAGCCGTAATGTACATTTTAATGAAATATAATTAGGGACTTTTGAATGTATTTAAATAAATTATATGAAGCCAGATTATACTGGGTGTCAGTGGCGGCTCGTAGTATCCATATTAGGGTAGGCGATAACGGCGTATGAGCTTCATCAACTTTTAAACATAGCGCCGCAGACGAAAATTTTTAAAATTTTCAAGGTCACGCGTTTTCCTGGTACTTCAGAATTTCAATGCTTGAATTTCATTTATACAAAAATATAGACTTTCACAAGAATTTTTTGAACTTAATACCTCTTTGTTATTCGTGAATAATAATAGTTATTGTGGGTATAAATAAATTGGAATAAACGAAATATATTTATTAAGTATTATACCTATATTATGTAAATTGGGTTGGCAATAATACATTATTTTAGGGCGCTTTAGGGTATAGGCCTCCTCCTCCCCTCACAGCCTTCCTTAACCATCGCCATTATTGACTGACAATTACAAAATGGATACCTACTACTTTTTATAATTTAAATTAATGCGCCTATCTTTAATTAATGAAAATTTGTTAATTATATTTTCCGTGAAGTCATCAGATTTCTGAAGTGTGCTAAATAATTCCTTTTCAATTGAAATAAGTGCAAGCGACGATAAACGTTCATTCTTCATAGAGTTCCGACTATGCGTTTTAATATGTTTTAAACAAGAAAAATGTCTTTCAACCGATGTACTTGTTGCTGGAATTGTAGCAATTAAAACAATAAGTTTAATAACCTCTGGAAATATTTCTCGAAATTCATATTCCACAAAATATTTCAACATTGACTCGATATTTAATGTTTCAAATTGATCATCACAATATATAACCCAATATCCCCAGTAATGTCACGGCTTATTCAATGCGAAGGCGTCTTCGGATCTGCCGAAGAACGCCGATCTACTTCAGGCGCCGATTGTATTCGCCTTCAACTGCTTTTAATTTAAAGAATATAATTGGCTGCAGACGTCTGAGCTGCGATTATTTTGCCATTACAACAACGCTGTTTGTCGTCTTACCGACATCTGGTTGACGTGTAGCTATCGATTTTCGGGCGGTGGGATGGAGAACCAAGCCTGGTCTGGTTGTTCTGTTTAGGAATAAAATTATTTAATTCGGTGTAGCGCGGCGCCGTGCGGACTGCGGTGGTATATATAAAGGGTGTTTACGGCATCAGCGCCGCCGACGGCGATAAATAATTTAATTAGTATAAAGTAGTTATTATTAATTATATTAAATATTTCTGTATTATCAGGGACGTTAACAGTTCATTGTAATTGCGCTGTTATGAGAAATGACAAAATTTTAAAGGTAGACGGCGCCTACCTTGCCTACCCCGACGAGCCGCCACTGCTGGGTGTAAGAACTATAACTAGCATTACTTTAACAGTTAATATCTTTGACCTGAACAAAGAGAAAACCATTATACAACATTAGCTCTCAACCCAACCGTTCTCCAGATATCATCTGAATGGTCAAATCAGACCTCATATATGTGGCACAACCTGACAAAATTGCAATAAAACGCCTCTCGCATTATCATGCGGTCGTAGTATGAATAATTGACTTTGACCCCGCGAAGGTCGATTGCGCAATGAAAATAACCTGCCTACAATATACATTGTGTAATTAAAAAAAATAAAAAATTATATATATATATATATATATATATATATATATATATATATATATATATATATATATATATATATATATATATATATATACATTACCAAAATATTTTAGGCTATTTTCTTTTAGACAAAGTAAAATTCATTTGTATTTAAAATAAGACACTATACTTCTGATTCCACGTGTAGGATCTTCGTCGACAACGTTTAGGACCTGTTCCTCAATATTTATGGGAATCTGTCGATGTAGACCGCGATTTGCAAATCGTTCGTGGGACGACCACTATTGGTGTTGAGACACCCATTGAGATATTCATATGAAAGTTATAATTTAGTCTATTCTATAAACGTCTCTGAGGGAACTGAGTGGAGAAAATACGTCGTGCTTCTTGAAAATTGCAGCGAGCCTCTCCGTAATTGGGCAGTGCCCACCCAGCTGTTTCCTAGAAGAAGAGGAACACACAGTTCCAAAGTTCGTTATTTATCGTTTATAGAAATTAGTGAAGATATAATTATGTAATATGTAATTAATTAAATACATTATATATTACATAACAACAATAATACAATGAAAAGTTCTGATTATATATACTAATACTAACAGCGCAACCGTGGTGGAAAATTGCAGTGCAAGTAAGTGCAGCAATTCATTCTTCTAATCGTGGAATTAATAGTTATGGTTATGTCTAGCGTGGTGGGTGCCGGGCCGGGTGAGCAGCCACGAGTGCCTTTCTGGCTTTGTACATAGGAGACAGCGCAAGCGCATCGCACAAATAAAAAATTATATTTATTGCTTTAATAAATAAATACAAGTAAATAAGTGTCTACTAAGATTAGTTTTAAAATTAATATTGATATTATTGACATAGGTATACTTTCAACATCCCTTGAAAGTTTAAATATTTCACAATAATATAGAAACATGGGAATCTGGAATATAAAATTAAATAAACAGTAAACACATGAATAGAATTAATTAATCAATAGAATTACGAATGATTTGAAGACATAAAAACAAAATTATACACGTGTAAACTACATGAAACAATTTGAAATACGGGCACCGCTTACTCGAGTCTCGAATAAGCTGTGACACGGGTGGGCTAGACCACCCTGCTGAAGAAGCTTTCGGCAAAGCGGGGAAGGAATCGAGAATCTCCGATCAGTCCGATCTCCCTATTTCCGAGTTGAGTTTTCAGAGACGTTGTAGAACGTTGTTTATCTCAGCGAGGTCTGTACTCTGTAGACGCTGTATTTGTTATATTATTAAGTAAAATTATTTTGGTTATTAATGTAGATATTAGAAAATGTGTAAATATAAGAATTGTGTAGCATTCATGAGTCGGTACTAGTTTTATCCAATTTTAGTGCTATGCATTTTCAACTTGAAAGCTGAAAGAATTTTAAATCTTAACATAATACTTGTACAATGACTAACATAGAGTGATGAGTCAGTTTTTTCTTTACTTTTTTTTTACTTCATTATTTTGCACTATATAACCTACTAATAGTTGTTGCCCACCCAGGACAGATCACCACGAGCCGCCACTGATAACTACGAAAGAATAAAACGTCACACCGTCGTTCACTAAACAGCACTTCTTATAGAAAACTGCGGTGGCCGACCGGCCGGGGTTCGGAGTTAGTAATTCATTCCCGCCGTTTGCAAATTTGACAGATCTTAAAGGGTAATAAAAATTATTTTCTACAAACTAAATAATTTTCAACAAAATATTGCTTTATTATTAGAATTTCACAAATATTACACGTTTTATTAATAATTTTGTCCCATAATGTATTTGAACTCACATTTTTTTGAACAACCAAATTGTATAACACTTTTTGTTTATTTAGGATCCAACTATAAACTGTTAAAACAATGACAGTCATAATGATTCTTACGCTGTACAGACATGTTAAATAAAAAGAAAAACTTTTCAGTTGTGAAAACTTCCAGCTAGAGCTACAGAAATCTGCGGTGTTGCACATCACAAATTAGGCGCACATTTAACATAAAAAATGGCGCAGACACAAGTTGATGAACCGTGTCTCCATCAATATTAAACTACTGATATCGGTTATATGAGAATGTCAGATTATGGCTTTAATATTTTATTATCTATGTCCAACTGAAACATTGCAATGTCTTACCTTTTTCGTTTTAACATTCCACACCAGCAAATCTGGCATTCCGCTGCTATAATGTCTAATATTCTTGACAAAGCGCTCATATATTTTAGCCCAAACCTTTCTTCCAACACACTCGACCAGTGTCCCCAACAATTCACTATTTTCAATATACGCGCCGGGTTCACAGAAGCCCAGCTCATGCGAATGTTGATCATAATTATTATTTAGCCATTCAACTAATTCCTCATGTGACCACACCGACTCGATTTCCTTGAGACGTTTATCTATGGCATCTTTCCGCCTCAAATAAAAATACTTTGTATACATATCTAAGGGATCGCTTTGGATTTTTGATAAGAAACTATCCGGGAGATCCATGTAAATTATATCCCAAAAGAATAATGTGAAGGTGGCTTTGAGCAAAACACCCTCGCAGTGCATGCCTCCAGTAAAACCGTGCTGCAGATAATGTTGTAGGGCTGTCTCCTCAACGTACAGGAACTGTTTGTTTCCATCCTTGTCATATGTTATGTAATCGCGTTTTCTACCACTCTGATTTCTAAAATAGTTTTTTAAATCACCATCTGGGTACTTAAATTATGGAACATATAAGTTTCTACTGCCGGCAATATTTTACTTCCAAGGTGAAATTATTTTATAATAAATAAACAGGGTACACCAAAAGTAAGGACATTCAGTGATAATTGGTTTTATATTATATCTTAGAATTATAAAGAGATTCATTATACTTAAGTCACTTTATTTAATTTTTCAGTCACAAATTATACCATTTTTTTGTAACCGAGTATTTTTTTCACGAATCCAGTGATGATTTTTTGGGCCTCGGTATCATGTATTGTATTTACTAACTTTAGTTCTGTTGCTCTCTCAGACAAATACTATTATATATATATGTTAAACATAACAATGTATAGCAGAGATTTATGAACGTTCATACACCAAAGGTGGTGTATGAACTGCTTTTTTGCCCACTGTATATTAATTATAATTCTAGTGGGTGTGAAGAATGAAATTCTTCCAAGTCCATAACAATTTTATGCGTAGGATGACATTATACTTGAGAGATTGCGAGTTTGCGAATTGATTGAGAAGGATTTTCACGCACTGAAACTCTCACTTCTTCAATCGCTTGTGGGGTTCGAACAGAGCACGGGCCACCTGGATTGCGAATTTTTACAGTAGAACCGGTATTCTCAAACATTCGAATCCATTTTCTGATCTTACACCTCTTGATTATTTCTTATGGGGATACCTTAAAGAGAAAGTGTATGTAAACAAACCACGAACTTTAGTGCAATTAAAGCACAACATTCGCACCGAAATGGCCGCCGTTTCCAGAGAGATGTGTAGACGCGTGGTGGCTAATTTCCGTTTACGGTTAGAGGAGTGCCAGCAGCGTGAGGGTCAACATTTGGAGAACATAATCTTTAGTACTTAATTTTCCAAAACCTTGTCTAAAAATTAACAAAAAAATTCATTTTTTCTGACTTCTAGTTTTTTTTTTTATTGAATCTACAAATACTCCCTACCCTTTCTGGACACCCGTTATGTTTATAACAGTTCAATAGTTTAATACTATTTTACGAAACCATAAAACAAGCAGAAGAAAGCTACGTCCGAACACTGTACCATCAATCAATGTACGTGGAAGCCTTGAAATACCGATGCAATTGAAATCCAATACTCAATTGCGGAGTTATCGGCAAACAGTCGTTTCCAAAAAAATCCTAAGAAGAATAACTCAGTTTATTAGTTTCAGCAGTACCACGTCAAACATATTCACACAAGGCTTCGCTATGGATTTCAATTGCATCAGTATTTCAGGACTTCTACGTACATTGATTGAGCACAGTGTTCGGATATAGCTTTCTTCTGCTTGTTTTATGGTTTCCTGAAATAGTATTAAACTATTGAACTGTTATAAACATACAATAAATAATAACCTATTTACTCAAGGGGAAAATAGTATGTACTTTCAAAATGCAAACTGCATATCGAAATCCCTCTCGGCGTGTTTCTTATATTGGTTGCTACTTCCCACGGTGAAATTAGATATTTATTTTGTGGGAAACTGTGTAAGCTGATGGTATTAGATATTTCGGCTCGACAATGTGCCAAGGAGCAACGTTGCTTGTATTTTTTGTCCATATTTACTTATGAAGTTCGACACTGCAGCAGTGGACTAGGTTAGATTTCATGAGAATCACTCAAAATTATAAAAAGCGCCATTTCATAATTTACTTCGTGAAAAATTAACAATATAACTCACATTTTAAAAAAATAGCAACTATTCACTGTTTACAATACAATTTTCTGAAATTCAAATAAAAAAAATACTGTAAATGTTAAAATTCGTGTCTACGAAGATTCACTAAAGCGCCACCAGATGGCTTTGGACCTTAATGTCCGAAGTGTATTACCCATCAAGGTAAATTGGTAAGATCATTACAATTTTCTAGTACTATCAAATCATCACTGATTGCTACGAGGGTAGTCCCAGAAGTCGACGTGACGTATGATGGCGCTTGTTGTTTGCAAAGACTGACTATTGTAGAAAGTACCAACCTTATAAAGTTTAAGTTTGGCGACGCTATGTTCTTCAGTATTGTTTAGCAGCCATCAATAGTGAACGCTCTCAGTGAATTTGTAAACATGGAAAATATTGGTCATCGTTATGTGATACAATACTTTCAGATGGAAGGCCTCAGTCCAATCGATATTAAAGTGGAGCTAGATTCTACTATGGGGGAGTCTGCTTCTTTGTTTATAACAGTAAAATATTGGGTGGCAGAGTATAACGACGCCGTATGAGCTGCCAAGACAAACGTCGCAGTGGTTGACTAAATGAGGTTGACTAAAAGACTCCAGAAATGGCGAAGAAAGTCAACAAAATGGTATTGGATGACCTTCGACAGAAAGTGCGCGAGCTAGCAGACATGGTATGCATTTTAAAATGTGTTGTATATCACATAGACTGAAAATTTGAAAATAAAAAATCTGTGTGCAAGATTGGTGCCGTGATTACTCACAATGGAACAAAAACAGCGCCGTGAGGATGCTTTAATTGAGTGTTTAGCGAAGTATCACAGGAATAAAGCCAGGCAGGAGTTTTTGCGCCGATTCATATCCATGGATGAAACATGGGTCCATTACTTCACACCCGAGACGAACGAACAGTCAAAACAATGGGCTGAAAGGGGAGAATCGGCTCCAAAGAAGGCGAATACAGTTCCATCTGCAGGCAAGGTTATGGCGTTAGTTTTTTGGGATGCGTGTAGGATAATTTTCATTGATTATCTTCAGAAAGGAAAAACAATTAACGACGAGTATTATGCGAATTTATTGCAGTATTTGAATGATGAAATAGACAGGGTATCGAAGCTATTGATATCACTGGGAAAAGCGAATCGAACTAAAGCGAGGGTATGTAGAGAAATAAAGATATTATTTTTCCAAATGTATTGTTTTCTTTGTTAGGTCGGGTACTTCTGGGACTAACCTCGTAGGTTAAAAATATTGGTAAATTTGAAAAACGGTAAAAAATTTATCATTAAACCCTTCAACTTTTTTTATATTTATCGTGTCCTTTAATCTTTTTATCCCCTGTAAATACAGGTAAATAAATACTTACTTCCTTACAGCTTTGGCATCTATCTTTGACTGTGGTAAATCATCCAAGTAAATCGGCCTCGGCACCAAAGAGGCGATCGTGTCGTGGTACCACTGCCCGATTTTGTACTTCCTCGTAACTTTAAGCAGCTTCCCGCGCTTTCCCAGCTGGTGAAGCTGCACTTCGGATAAGTGCTCCTTATGCCGTCGCAACACTCTGATCAACAATTTGGCGGCATATTCGTGATCTAAGGGATAGGTATATTTCATATAAAGCCAGGTTAAGTGGTAGTACCAATCCCCGATCCTGTGCGAGAATTTCGCCTCGTACTTTATCATGTACTCTAGCCATTCTTTGACATCGGTTGGGTATTGAGTTACCAATGTTTTTACCGCGCTCGACAAAATGCTAACGTACATGGCCCCTGCCGTAAATCGTATCAAGTGGGGGGCATCTTTATACATATCGTTATTGTGGTTCCTAAAATAATTTGTGAAATATTATTCTTTCAATTCGTGGAACTCTTTATCATATTTATGGTTTTCTAAATATTTTTTCTTCAATAAACAGCATCAGCGGTGGTGTCACAACTTACGCAACTGACACTGTGCTGAGTCATAAGAAATTCAGCATGGAATTGTCTCTTTAACTTGTGTTAATTTAAACCTTACGTAGAGTTCACATAAACGAAAATATCAAAACAGCATTGACAACTCTTTGGTATCTCTTTCTTTCCCAAGAATTACTTTCTTTCTTGGATAGTTTTGTTTCTTCGGATGTTTATTTTACTCAGTTCTTGTTGGTATATTTCTAAGTTTTGTTGCAGTTTTTCTTCTGTTTCTGCAACCAAAACCATGTCATAGGGAAATAGTAGTTCTTATAGCGTGAAATTTTCCATTTAATTTGTTAGGAGTTAGACAATCAACAATTAGTCGAACAGTTAAACATTTCAATGAACTTGGAAGTTACTGTAAAATCTCAGGACAAGGTCGTAAGAAGTCTACAGATGCAAGACATGAGCAATATATTACGCAAGTCACCTTAAGAAGGCGGCATTCTACCAGTTTAGAGCTAAGCAGAACCCTAGAAGCAGATTGAAATAAAGCAATTTCTAGACGAACGGTCAGAAGAAGGCTTAATGAAGGAGGATTGGACAGTAGAAAACCAGCTATCGTGCCACTGCTCACCAGAGAACATAGTTACTGAATTCCGTTTTGCATGAGAACATGTAAATGCAACCATTGACGCCTGGAAGTGAGTTTTGTTTTCAGACAAAACAAGAGTAATTCTTAATACACCAGATGGACGTCAATGAATCTGGCTGAGGCAAGGTTTGCTGCCTGTAATATTTCTCCGAGGGTCCCATTTTTTGGAGAATCAACAATGTTCTGGGGAGGAATTTGTTTCGATGGTTGGACGGACTTCGTTCCTTAACGGGGAAGATCCATGAATACATATTTCTACGTAGAGAACATACGTAGAACGTAGATAGACAAGTAATGCCATTTGCCCCATTTATCGGGAACTATTTAATTTATGTAGGATAACGCTCGGTCTCACGTTGTTGGAGAAGTACTGGAATACCTTCGATTTGTGAATATTCCAACTATGGACAAGCCACCAATAAGCCCAGACATAAACCCTATAAAGCACTTAAACGATCAGTTGGGCGCCATATACCTGCCCCTATGAATCTTACAGAACTCAAGCAAGTCGTTCTTATCGAATAAGAGAATATCTTCAGGAAACCAATCACTACTTGATCGATAGCATGTCCAGACGAATTAAAGTAGTGATAAGAGCTAGAGGAGGATCTACACGCTACTGAATTCATATTCTTAAGATTTAATTGCACCTCAAATTTTTTTCTTTAACACCTCGAGGTTTTTCATTAACACCATTTTCATTGCTTTTGACATTGTTTCTTTCTGTTATTTATTCATGTTTTTTCCCCAATAATACTATCTAATTTGTTAAAAATTAGTGGAAATCATTTTATTATAATATTACTATGATTTAAGTCTTCGAAAAAATAAAAGTAATAAAGTGGACTTTTACTGATGTCTCTCCCAATTGGGGCCAAATGACAATTACGGCTATAAATACAAATCACAAGTAATGTAATTTCCATAAAAAATTGGTTTAGACTAATTTTAAATGACAAACTGAATGGACTTACCATCAGATCCTATTATATGTACTAACCTATCCTTAGCACCAGACGCTATTTTAGTTCATAAACGTGGAATTTTCCAGAATTTATTTAAGAAATCGACACATTTATACAAAAGTATGTATTCAAAGAAGCATATTTAAGATCCGTCTACTGAATCCATTTAATGAGTTGTCTTCCATATTTCGAGACAAGGAGAAATAAGCAAATCATCAACACCCCTTTTTAGGTTAAGTATGTAACTACTGAATATAGTTTACATAAAATTCCTTATAAACAAATTCCATATGATTTCACGTACTGTCGGTTGCATATGTTGTGACGTCACACTGATACGTCAATTACATTTAATGAATCTAATGATCATATTACAGGTAAATTTAAAAGGCGAACTCACTCTATATCCTTCAGGGCTCTTAGTTCCTTAAATGCCATGTTACAAATCTTGAAGGTTTCCAAATGTTTGCCCCTGAATTTTTCTATTTCATTGCGACATCTTCTAGCTCTCGCATACCTAAGAATGTTCCATGAAATAGTATATAACATGATACAATTGTTGAGTAATTTCGCATTTTGGTACCTACTACATTTCAGTTATAGAAAAGAGAAAAACATTTTCATGAAGAAAGAAGGACACCCCACAGGATATTTTACGAATAATCATACATTAAGAATTACGGAAACACCCCACATTACATAACTAGGAAAATACTTTCTATTTCTTATTCTGGCAACATACAGGGTGAGAAAAAAATTATACTTTTGTAAATTTTTATATGTACAAGGAGGTACTGATATCTACTGTAAGATTCGAAGGTATTGGCGGTTGCCTTTACATACAGATTATAAACAAGTTGTGAAAAATTCAGAATTTTTTCTTTTTCGCAGCTGTGGCATTTGTTAAAGTCCTCTATGGAGAACAGCGAGCAAATCTTCAAACTTATCAAGTTTTACATTGTTATATTTTAAAATGTTTCCTTAGGGCTACCCACAGACATTGTAATGTATAATTAATGTTTTACAAAATTTGTTTCAACGCCTTCTAGGCAACATATTAAATAAATAAATTTCCACAATTAAGACTTTATTTGCATTTTTCTCGAAACTGTCTTTATGCAACTTAACACAACTTTTATTATAATACTGTAAGCCCTTTCATTGTATTGAACAAAAAAATAGGGGTTGTCATTAAAAAAAAGCGTCCCCTTTGCTCCCGAAAACGTACGCCACTGTACATATAACTAAATTATTTAAGAAGACAGCAAATTTAAAATACATTTTGACACCTTCAAGTACTTTTGCAAGAAAAAAAAATGTTTTACGAGATTTTTCAGGTGTTCCAGACTTCTTTCCCACAATGTATATGAGACTTCAAGAATTTTAAATATACTTAAAAGCTATAAATATTTTGATCAAACTTCAGTACGTTATAGAAAATTAGTAGATACATTCAGAGATAGGAGGAGATACATCAAAACAGTCTAATTCAGACGTTTTTTTTTCGTGGGTGTTTAAATAGAATGAAAGATTGGAGGAAGTTAAAGACTTCACTTATTTAGGAAGTAAAATAAATTGGGATGGAAGAAGCGATAAAGACATAAAACAAAGAATAGCGCAGGGTCGAGTAGCTTTTAACAAAAAGAAAGCACTTTTATGCTCGGGGGTAATAAACTTAGAAACAAGGAAGAGATTTTTGAAAACATATGTATGGAGCACGGCACTTTACGGCTGCGAAACCTGGACGGTAGGGGAAGCAAGTAGGAAGAAATTAGAAGCTTTTGAGATGTGGTGTTACCGAAGAATGATGAAAATACCATGGACTGATAGGGTTAGAAACGAAGAAGTATTGGAGAAAGTCGGCGAGAAAAGGAGTATGTGGAAAAACTTAAAGAAGAGAAGAGATAGAATGGTAGGCCACTTGCTGAGACATGGGGGAATAGTCCGCGATATTTTGGAGGCAGAAATAGGAGTGAAGAAAGGCAGAGGTAGGCCTAGATTAGACTACTGCTCGCAAATAGTAAGGGATGTAGGTTGTAGCACAATTAGCGAAATGCGTAGGTTAGCACAAGACAGGAGAAGCTGGAGGTTAGCGTCCAACCAGTCTTAGGACTGATGACCTAATGATGATGATGATGTTTAAATAGAGAGACTCTATTCAGGCATGATCCCTTCGGATTATCATTCACTTCCAAAGCTGAAGAAATTTGAAAGAGATTTTCAAGAAATGAAGCAATAACAAAGGCCGTGGAGATATATTAGCCACGAGCAAGAATAACTTTCTAAAAGCTCTGAAATATTCCACGACTGTTACACTGATGATGTAAAAGTTAAAACGTATAAAAGCTAAAAGTACATAAAAAAAAACATTAATTTAGCGCCAAGCTGTGAATTTACCAGTACCACTCATAAGTATCGGTAACATGAGGAATTAGGGATACTTTTTTGAATTGTTTCAGTATAAATTGAAAATTATTTGTTACAGCAAATTCAAATTTTTTTAAACAGGTTTCTTATAATGAAAAAATCATATTTATTCGACTGTTTCGCATTTTCCTTTCTATGATTATTGTACAGCAAATATTAATAGAAAGTATAATGTATTCTAAAACTTGTGGAGTATTTATGTAACAAATGGTGGACAATGTTCTTGGATAACATATATGTTACGGATAAAGCCAGAATAAAGAGTAGACCTAGGTTTAACCGGTTAATGTGCGGATTATCTAATCTTTGCGGTTAAAGCCTGAAAAATCTTCAACACTTCCAGCTTTAACCGGCTAAAACTGGGTCTAACTTACGCATCTCGGTTAGGGTCAATAGAATCGATCATTCTATATAGTTTTGTGGTTTGTAAAACTGGAGGTATTTTATGTAACTCGAAATGCCACTCAAGCTTGTAACGATAAATAGAATAAACAGACTATTTTTTTATAGACAATACTTTGTAGTGGTGAAAATATTTGAGTTATAGTTTTTTTTACAGTTTTATTTCTTTGATTATTATATTTTTGCGCGTTAAAATTTGTATTTTTATAAATAAATCCATGTTCTCACTCGGTATTTATTTTTATTTATTTATCACCTAATAAATACATCACTGTACTAACATATAAAACGAAACTTCGCTCATTAACTGAGCGACATTGGTTAGACCCACCAGGTATGTAAACACGAAAGCGGAATTTGCCCATAGATGTCCTAGCTGCTAATGTAGTCACCGTCATACGCGTCATTGGCGTTATTTTCTTGTTTTGACATCCGATAAAGGTTCTTATCTCATAACAATACAAGTTTCATACCACATCGTTTTTAAGTGTTGAACATGTCGAATTTTGTACCTGGAAACTACGATTTGCACACAGCATTGATTTTCTGTTACCATTTGAAGAAAATTGCTGCAGAATCGCATCCAATGCTTGTCGAAGCCTACGGTGAGCATGAAAAGTTTGAACACAACGAATTGTTGGATGAGATTGACGCTAAACGCAACAAGAACTCGCGGATCAATTAAATGTGACACGAGAAGCCGTCTCCATATGTTTCAAAGCCATGGGAAAGATCCAGAAGATGGGAAAATGAGATCCACATGAACTGAATGAGAGACAGAAGGAAAACCGAAAAACCATTTGCTAAATGCTGCTCGCCAGGTACAAAAGAAAGTCATTTCTCCATCGAATTGCGACTGGCGATGAAAAGTGGAAATATTTCGAAAATCTTAAGCGTAAAATATATAATAACTCCAGGCAAACCATCGACATCGACTACAAGGCCAAATCGCTATGGACGGAAGACAATGCTCTGTGTTTGGTGGGATAAGGGTATGATCTATTATGAGATGCTAAAACCTGCCCAAACCGTTAATACTTAACGCTACCGACAACAGACGATCGATTTGAATCAAGCTTTGCCTGAAAAATGATCAGGATATCAAAAAAGGCAACACAAAGTGATTTTGCTTCATGATAATGCGCCATCACACACAGAAAAACCGGTCAAGGTAACGATTGAGGCATTTAGTTGGGAAATACTTGCGCATGCGTCTTACTCACCAGACTTGGCTCCGTCCGATTACTATTTATTTGCATCGATGAGACACGCACTTGCTGAGCAGGGTTTCACTTTCTACAAAAAAGTACGAAAATGGCTCGATGACTGGTTTGCCTCAAAAGAGCAAATTTTTTTTAGCATGGAATCCTCAAATTGTCAGAGAGATAGAAAAAACGTATAGCTAGCAATGGACAATACTTTGAATAAAATATTTTGTATCATCTTCGTACAATAAACGTGTATTTTCTATACAAAAAATTCCTTTCATATTTATATACCTGGTACTCGAGTATTCTTCAAAATTCATTATTGTACTCGTATTATGATTTATTTCGACTGAGACATGTGTTGGTACATTTTTTAATTTCTATTCTACTCCAGTAATCTCTAGTCTTTGTGAAAAAATTGTCACCAATGATATAGCCAAATTATTTCACGACTGCAATATTAAAAATATTCATTTTATTCTGAATGTTAAAAGTGCATACCTGATGAACTCTTCTTTGGTATAAAATATGATACGTTCTTGAACGGAATAATCTGGAAAGACTACCTTCAGATACGATAAATTGTTGAAGTAATCTGCCATATCCGTAAACAATGGATTAGTAAAGGTGCCTAGAAGGTAAGTTCTATAAAATGTATCATAAAACTCCTCATTTAACTTCACACAATTTCCCATCTTCTGTTTTATACGTTCCTTTATTAGATCCTCTGTAGATTTCAGATTGGTTAGAGTTGATTGTGTTTTACAGCACTTAAGTAGACTGTTAATCATGTCTCCTTTTCTGATACTGATCGGTCGCGATTTAAATGTATTGCATAGACATTTCAAATCTGTTGGATCCAGTAAACATAGGAGATTGATAATATCGTCTTTGATGTAATCTATAAAAATGCGTAAAAGATTTTCTCTCTGGCAGAACTTGTATGTTATTATATGCACATGCTTATCACATTCATGTTGTGAATGTGTGGTAACAATTCGTAAGGTTTAAATATTGTCTTTTAGGTGCTTTTATATTTATTTATGTTATAAAGTCGATTATTTAGATTTTATTAACCATAATACAATTATTTGAACATTGTTTCGCCGGCGTACTAAAGCCATTACCTTTGAGGCTTCTTATTCAAATAACGTAAAGCAAGTAATGCTAAGTAATAACATATTAATAAGCACCTAAAATGTACGTCATAATTAAGACTGTGGGCGTGTGCTGCATATCATTGGCGTTCCGTGTAGTAGCATAAATATTTTTATAAACGAATATTTGATCAATGAATGTTTCGTTGATCAAATTCACAAACCTTAGCTATTCTAAAGTAATAATATTCATAAAAGTTCATCATAAAATTTCTGTTACATTGTAAAAGATGTATGGTACTTCATCGAGATAACTGTCTTAATTTCTAAACAGTTTTAACGTAACGGTGTGATGATATCGCCTATATGAGGCAAGTCCTCGACAAACCGTAGTGGAGCGGAATCAGCAATGAACTTTTCACGGCCGTAGGGTCGTAGTTGATATTGATTTATCGATCGAGGTGTACCTACAGTCTCCGCTGTGTTAGTTGAAACATTTTAATTCAATAATAAAGTATGTCGCACAAGCGAAAGCCCAGAAAACGTTTATATGCTCAAAGAATAAAAAAGTTGGCGATAAAAAAGGTGAATTTTATAATTTATTCTACGATGGAGCGAAAGCAATGTGCAAACTGTAAAGTATGCGATAAACCCTTAATATGCTGGTCCAAATCCGACTGTACACGTCACGTGAAGCCTGTGCAACATCAACATAGAAACAGGACATACCCTTTCAAATTCACTTTAGGCTTGATTTACT
Organism: Rosalia funebris; assembly: GCA_037954035.1. Lineage (NCBI taxonomy): Eukaryota > Metazoa > Arthropoda > Insecta > Coleoptera > Cerambycidae > Rosalia > Rosalia funebris. Next base: position 8,748,780 of record JAZFAV010000006.1, on the reverse strand, counting down.
GTTGGTGTTGATAGCTTGTAATATTCCCCTTCACATACAATATAAAGAACCATTTTGACACAAATACAATACACAGTTTCAGTTACCAAGTCACAGAACATTATGTAGCGATATAGCAACTGTACGCGACAACTGTGGTTATGTTGCCGAGATGATTGTAAAAAAAAATATTGTAAATATTTTTAAATATGTAAAGAATGGAAAAAGTGTGAGATTTGTTAGGTATGCATAGAAGAGTGAGGCAGCATTCGGATGGAAAAAGATGCACTTTACGCGCGACAATATATATTCATCAATTTTCACTCTGCGTCTAAATTCGACCGAGTAAAGACCTGTTCCTATTCTTGTTGAGCTGTACGTATCACTGTTACGCGAACACGCTCGACGTTTCCGGTATTTCTTGTTCTTCTGGGTCGACTCGTTGGTTTTTTATTAACAGTAATGCCTTCTCTTTCAAATTTAGCGACTTACGGTTTGATTAATTTTGCTGAAAGAGCTTGATTAATGTCGTGAAGGAGGTAGTGCGCTCGATACAGGCGACGAACTACTATGAGAGAACAGTGGTTCTCGTAAAAGCGTCAGACACGCAGGGCACGTTACTCACCAGTGAAACGATCCACTGCAACTGAATTTCCAAGGCGTGGTGGCTAACAAACACATGCGCGCGCGCACTCACCAGCACCACTTTCCCAGACGTTCAACAAACAAATGAAGAAAACATTTCAGGAGACATGTATGAATCTTTTTAAAATTAAAGGAGAGATATTATCGCAACTGGAATTAATTGAGCCTTTTGAATAAGTACCTTTTGCATAGAGTCTTTACATACTTGAAGAAAGTTTTAACGCCAACAAACAGGCTGATTCCGGAATATATCTTCACAAATAGTACAGAATAATAATTTGTAATAATACCCTTTAAGGTTTGTTGAATTTGTATGAATGTACACGTGGCAACGATGGTAATGCCTGCCACTAATTGGGAAATGAAAAAAGGGAATTCAAGAACTATAAAATTTAAGTGCTTAACTCTTAGGAAAGAAATAAAAAAAATGTCACTGGTATGAAACATTTTGTAGGAATAGGCTTTGTGAAGAGTTTCCATTTCTTCCCCTTATAATTAACACTTTTTAAAACTTAAACATATTTCATCTGTACTTATCTTGGTATCAAAAAAGGAAAAATTAAGAGAAAGAGGGAAGAACAAGAAGACCTGACGATTTTGCAATTTATCAAAGGAGCATCAAGAGTTTGTTCTGGAAGAAGTTACTACAGCGAATAACAAAAAAATTGCGAAGCTTTAAAAGACAGTAGTGCTGATACTATAGTAGCCTATACGATAAAAAAATGTTCAAAAGTGAAGTTTGAGGCCAATATTATGTAATGCGCAAGAGTGCAAGAACAGTGGCAGATATTGTAGGAATATTAGAGAATATTCAATGTGAATTCATCAAACAGAAACACAAAATTTGTGATGTCAAAACATCAATTATTATTATCTTGCGTTACATGGAAATAAAATGTGAGTATGCCACATATTACTTTTCAATACTTTGGGTATCAGTGAAAAGAAAATACACACTGCCTTACAAAAAACCTTAATACAGGACTTTCCAAATTGAATAACAAAATTAACAAAATCTTAAAAAGTTTATATTGTTTATTATACTCCATGCATTGTAACCTGATAGTATAGCAAGACTAAATGTTTTTTTTTTTTTTGAGGACATCAACCTTTTTCTTGAAATCGCTGCACGTCAACATAAAAAGTAAGATACGCCTTTTTGTCTTAATAATTATGATTTGTGCTCTTACCTGTGTCAACTATCCTATTTTTTTTGAAGACATTATACAATTCATTGACATCAGAGTCCTCAATGTTCAAGCCGACCAGTTTGCAGAATTTAAATATGTTATACCATTTTTTTTGTCTCGTGAAAAGTTTTAGACACACATACTGGTACTTTACATCCATTTTTAAAAACATATTTATTTGTTTTTTATCCGCAGGTACTAAATCTTTCAAATACTTTGACTTGTAGATAGTCTTAAATAAGTCGATTAGCAACATCAAAGGTCTGTGGTTTATTTTCTTGCCTTCTATTTTGGACTTAAGGCCCAACTTCTGTGGAGATTGGGAACACGACGGAGAGTTATGAACTTTAATTTTCTTTGGGGAATGTTCAGAACTGCCTTCTCTAACAAGGGTACTTTCTCTCGTCGATTCATTCTGTTTATATTGAGTTGTCCTCGTACTTGTTGAACATGAGGGGTTTTCCCTGACATTAATACCATGATTGACTGCATCATTTGATTTACTGTTCTTCTCAGCAGTTGTTGGCTTTCGTTTCAGTGTCACATCTCTGTCGACAATTGATTTATCACCACCAAAACGACTCGATTCCTTCTCATCCGACGAATTAGAGGAATTACCATTTTCAATTTGAGATATCGAGTTAGATTTGTTGCCTTGAATATCTTTAGGTTGAGTATTTGATATATTCCTTAAGGCATCAGCAATATTACTTTGTGCCGGAGTATTATATTCCTTACTAGTATTTAAACATAGAGTAACATTACTTGTGTAACTAGATTTCTCAGCATTTGAAGATATGTCATGTCCTTTTGAGGGAAGCTCGATATTTTTGTTTAATGAATATTTTTCTTTTAAATTCTCCATGCGAACATTTGGTGATATTGGCAAAGTGGAAGATTCTTTCTGTCGACTGCCAGATATGCAAATCTTTTTGTTCTCCGCATCTCTTTCACTTTCTGCGGTTCGTTTTTTACTAGGGTTTTGGATATTATTACTTACATTGTTCTTATAATGCACGAGCTTTGTATTATTGGCAGAGTTATTCACTTGTGTGGAGTTGTTTTCTGGTGGAATTATTACCTGATCTTTCACACATAACTTATTAGATTTATTTGGGGAATGCTCTCGCTGATATATTATGGTACTCTCAGAGCTAGTGCTCATGACGGATCCGCATTCACTGATTGTGTCATTGTCTCTACCTGATATCCTTGATATGTTCTCTATTCCAATATGCGGCTCATTTAAATCATAATTTGATTTTAAAGGAGTCGAACATGTTAATGGGTATATATTGCCAAATGTGGGTTTGTTTACCCCTATCCGAGTAACTTTTCTTGGAGTGGCTGATGGATGTATGTCATCTAAAATAAAACATTCAAACTATTTCTAAAAATTCTCAGGAAATGTAACATAATAGGCAAAGCAGCATAAGAAACATTATGAAATGAAAATGATTAAATTCTTTTTTCAGATGTTCTTGAAAAGTATTCTTGCTCATCCTATGATTATTGAAATAAGTACCAATATTAAGTTAATAACATTTTTAATGATAATATAATCATATTATTTTAAACAATATTATTCATTAGAGTAGGTACCTGTTCTGTACCTCTAATTAATAATAGTCACAATACTAAAATATATACCATACCACTTTCTTTAGTTCTTAGAAGTTCAGCTTCTGAAATTTGGTCATCTTCATCATCAGAAAAGGACACAGGAAGTTTTCTTTTATCGTATTCTGGACCAATTTCGTATTCTAATTCTGAATCAGAACTATGTACTTCTATTGTAATTGAAGATTTAATCTGCATTAAATTTTTCTTTTTGTTAATTTTTTTTGTTACATCTTTCCATTTACTAAATGCAGTTGGAATATCCGTTTGTATCAAGTTTTTGAATTTTTCATTCTTATTCATTCTTATCTACACGTTATATCACAAACATGGAACTATGAATTTAGAAACCCTTGCATCAGAAACCATATCTATATTATATCATTTACCCGTCTCAAGTACAAAAAATATCAGATAAGACCACAGAGTACAGACCAACGCCACTAAATATAAAGGGGGCTACACCCAGAGACATAGAGATGTCTCTGGCTACACCGCGCACCGGGTACCCTTTGGTATTAGTCACTCTTTGTTTGGGTGGTGTTAAAGCTTTTATGATCTGTGGGTGGTGTGCTCTATGCTTCTTGTGTGCAAACCTAACCTATAACAGCAACCGTTTAATATTTGAAGTAGCTTTGTTAGTGTTTTCTAGTAAAGTGAATGTTATCATTAAACCCGTAATATTCTTATATTTTATATATAAATATTTGAATTACACCTTAGCATAATGGGTAGACAAAAAAATATACCGCAGAAATGTAAGAATATGGGTGAAAATTGGAGTCTAACTAATACCAGCTTCATCCCGGTGTTTAAGAAACGTAAAATTAGAAAAAGGGCGATGAGCGCCTCAGTTTCCATTATATTTCCAAGTGACAAAAATAGGCAGTTCTATGTAGGAGATCTACTTATTGGTACAACTAATAACATTATGTCCAGTGGGTATAATAAATGTAAACTAATTTTCAATTCGTCTTTGGATGAAGATGAACCTGACTCTATTGTCATCGAATATGATGAATCTTCAATAGTTCTTGTTAAGCTATGCATTGAAATGGATCTTATAAAGGGTAAAAGAAAATATTCTATTTTATGTGATTATACAATTTAAATTAGAAGTTTGTTAATGAACCTGCATCTGCAAGTACATAGAAAACTGTGTATTATAAACTAAAATATTTCAGATTAGTTTTGTTAGATTACTAGAGAATAATCGATTAATAGATAAGTATGAATTATCACAGAAACACATTTCTGTAATATACAATATACATATAATAAAGCTTTTATAATTTACCTAATGTATATAGTTTTATAACCTTATAATTTTACTAACCAATAAACTTTTCTATTTTTCAGAATTATGTACGTCAAAAGTATTTGCCCTGAACTTTGAAACTATAGATGAAGCTGTTTATATGAACATTTACTTCGAAACTTTACCCCTTCCTAAATTTTATACACGACTAGGTAACCGCATCAAAAATGTGTTCAAGTTGGTGTACAACATTGAAACGGACACTGCCAGAGGTAATGAAACTTGACTTGAATAATAATCTGAAATTATGAGAATGAAAAAATGTTTTGCCAAAGATTACGATCCAGATTTGGGCTTTGTCACAATTGTAGTTCTATTATAAGATATACATTTCAAGTCGACTAACTTAAATTTAGATAACAAATTGAGACAACGGCAGCCCCTCAAATGGGACCCATTCCCGATATTTTGCTTCCTGTTGAATATTCATATCAATAAAAGTTATTAGAAAAAGTTGTTCAGAATCTAATTGTAAGTTTGAGTCCAACAACAAATTTCATTGATAAAATTCGTCTTTTTTAGTTTTTTCAATAAAATAACAGTTTAAATAATCAGTTTTTTGATTGGTTACTCTTTTCAGCTCTGGATTGCTCATTTTGTGACAGGCTCATCTTATAAATAAATGTAAGCTCAGGTAAATGTAGCCTCATCAGTAAACAAAACTTGATGTAGAAAATTCTGTTCGTCTAAAAAATGGGCCCAATTGCGATATTCTAGCCGTTTATTTTCATCACCTTTCAACATACAGTGCTATTCAAAAGCACTTATTATATAACCCCCTCTTATCTTTTTAACGATTATACATAAACTAGTGAAATTTGGTAACTGAATATTAAGGGTTGTAAACTTCCCTACTAGTGATGATAGATGACGTATGCGTCAAAGATGACGTCACAAGGTCATTGTGACCAATAATTTTAAATGGAACCCTATGGCAAGCGACACCTCTTTTAAAAGCTATTGAAAAAACCTATTCAATGATACTAATATTGTTTGTATTTATGGTAGTTTTGATGGATTAAATAAGTAATCAGTAAACTTAGATAATAATTTTAATTACAGATTCAAGAATCAGTACCTACTTATAGTAATTGTTCGAAGTGAGCTCCATCTACTTCCTGACAGTAAAGCATCCTATTGCGAAACTCTTCTCGTACTTTTTCAAATGTGTCTGCGGAAATAGCCCTACATTCTGTAACAATGCGTTGTTTTAAAACATCAATATTGTCAGGCTGAGTGGCGTAAACCTTCGATTTAAGATACCCCCACAGAAAAAAATCTAAAGGTGTGAGGTCCGGTGATCGAGGCGGCCATTCCATTGAACCTCGTCGTCTAATCCATCTACCAGGATATTCTTCATCCAAATACCGTCTTACTGCACCGTAATAGTGTGGAGGAGCACCATCCTGTTGGAATGTTATTTCCAAAATGTCGAATTCATCTTGATTATCTTCCAAAATTTCAAGGATTAACGGTTCTATTGCATTTTGCAACATCTGCAGATACACCTCACCGGTTAAGTTGGTATTTAAAAAAACAGGCCCAACGATGTGGTTTCCCAGTATACCTGCCCAAACATTGACCTTCTCGGGATACTGAGTATGTTTCACGAAACGTGAGGATTTGCGTCACTCCAATATCTCACGTTTTGTGTATTTACATTTCCATTTAGATAGAAAGTACTTTCGTCACTAAAACAAATTGTTTTGACATAGTCTGGCTGTTGGTTAATTTTAGTCTCCATATTTTCACAAAATTGCAGTCTTCGATCTGGATCGTCGTCTGAGAGTTGATGAACCATTTTTAATTTATATGGGTGAAATTTGTTTTTTTTTTCAACACCCTGTGCACTGTACTTTGACTGACTTCACAGGTTGATTTGATGCAACTTGAGTTGTTGAAGAAGTAGGATTTACTATTACTTCTGCCAGTATATCAATTTTTTTCTCATCAGAAATTTGTGGTCTGTCAGATCGTTTTGCATCATTAATACTACCCGTTGTTTTAAACTTACGAAGAAGCTCTCTCAAATAAGTCCTCGAAACTGGGCGATCGGGAAACCTTTCATTAAAAATGCGTTCTGCTGCATGAATATTTTCTCCAATTTCACCAAGTATTAGGATCGCTGCTACTGTATCACCTAAAACACGTACCATTTCTCTTCTTGAAGCACTTAAACGTTCAGCTCACAACAATTTAACAAATTATTGAATATACAACTTGCAAAACTTGCAAAAACGTTAGATTATTTACTATCCAACTATCCAGTGGCGGAGCTTGAATTTTAAATTTTATTATTAACTGATTTAATTCAACACAGCTTTGCGGTTTTTGAAAGCCAGTTGTCAAAACTGCCGCAAACAGACACAATATTAGTATCATTGAATAGGTTTTTTCGATACCTTTTAAAAGAGGTGTCGCTTGCCATAGGGTTCCATTTAAAATTATTGGTCACAATGACCTTGTGACGTCATCTTTGACGCATGCGTCATCTATCGTCACTAGTAGGGAAGTTTACAACCCTTAATATTCAGTTACCAAATTTCACTAGTTTATGTATAATCGTTCCAAAGATAAGAGGGGTGGAGGGGACTTTTGAATAGCACTGTACATATGTAGAAATTTATAAGGCTTGATTTTATGATGCTTGAAACATCTAATTTTCTCCTTATCGATATTCAATCGAGACGCTAAATCTCCTAGATTCTGAGATCCTTTAATAACACTGCCAGTTTCATTAAAAAGAGCATTTATGGCGGCTGCATTTCTATGACTAATAACGACTCGTAAAGAATGTCTTTGGTTAAATTCTGCGGCTACTTCTGTGCTTCTACGAGTCTCTTCAACAAATAACCTTATTATTTCGATTTTTTCCCTTAAATTCAGACACATTTTATGATTATAAATTAGAACTTTACATAATACAACTCAAAGTTTTGTCAAATTGACATTTAATTTAATCACAGTTTTTATTCTCATGGCATTCTCATCATCATTAGGTCATCAGTCCTAAGACTGGTTGGACGCTAACCTCCAGCTTCTCCTATCTTGTGCTAACCTACGCATTTCGCTAATTGTGCTACAACCTACATCCCATACTATTTGCGAGCAGTAGTCTAATCTCGGCCTACCTCTGCCTTTCTTCACTCCTATTTCTGCCTCCAAAATATCGCGGACTATTCCCCCATGTCTCAGCAAGTGGCCTACCATTCTATCTCTTCTCTTCTTTAAGTTTTTCCACATACTCCTTTTCTCGCCGACTTTCTCCAATACTTCTTCGTTTCTAACCCTATCAGTCCATGGTATTTTCATCATTCTTCGGTAACACCACATCTCAAAAGCTTCTAATTTCTTCCTACTTGCTTCCCCTACTGTCCAGGTTTCGCAGCCGTAAAGTGCCGTGCTCCATACATATGTTTTCAAAAATCTCTTCCTTGTTTCTAAGTTTATTACCCCCGAGCATAAAAGTGCTTTCTTTTCGTTAAAAGCTACTCGACCCTGCGCTATTCTTTGTATGGCATTCTATTAAATTGAAAATCAAAATTGTAACTGGAAAACTATTGAAAGAACTAGACATGTGAATTTAGTAATGAAAAAGTGAAAACGGTGTTCAGAGGGCTCGAACTTAGATTCTGAACACTTTTTGTAATAACTTTTTTTTAATATCTTCAACGTGAAGAAAAATATTGGGAATGGGATCGGTTATGGGGCTGCTGTTGTCTCAGTTTGTTACTTAAATTTAAGTTGGTTGCCCAAAAATGTACGTGTTATATAGGACTACAATTGTGCCAAAGCTCAAATCTGAATTTTAAAAAATGACGAAAATATGACACGGGGTGTCTCCACTTGAAATGGGACACATGGTATAATGAGGCAATTCGACAAATTTGCTACAAATAGAATACAAAACTTTACTACAACAAAAACAGTAACTTTAATAATAGCAGTTATTATTAAAATTACTGATATAATATATTGTAATGTATACTCACTCAGGATAGTACTTTAAAAGAAGTCTTACAGCTAATAAAGATATACATTCATTAAGCCGTTTATGCATATAATCAATGAATAAATTCTATTAAACACCGATGCACTACCACATTTAGTAAAATAAACTTGCTAGTCATTGAAAATGTTAAATTTGGACCGGTCCCACACACTTTTGAACAACTTCAATTCCCAATTCACTTAGTTCACATAGTTCACTTTTTGCACAACACTGTATATCGCTCATAGTATATGTAGTCAGCTAGTATATGTCATCGCTTTCTATAGGTATACAGTAATTTTGATAAATTGAAGATAGGTTTGAAACCCAAGGATCTGCAAGCCATTGGGTTTTGTTTACATCTGTTAAAAGTTAAAACTGCAATTTTTTTTTGCTTTATACTTATTAAAAGCCATTTTAAACCACACTTGCGTTTATTTAAATATTATGTTTAATTTAAATTATGGGAGACTGGTAATATTTTTGTTGAAGCAATTATTTGCCTTTTTATTTAATAATGTTTATTATTAACCTGGTGTTTTCTCATAGTATTAGTTGATTTAATTTCACAAATAGGGGGGGTAACGTTGCCCACTTTTTTTATATGAAAATAATTTCTATAACCAAACTTGTTCCTTGGACTATTCAAGCAAGTTGACATCGCTATTTTGCTAAAATTTACTGATATTTTACTAAAACTAAGATTATGATAAAACCATAGGTTTGTTACCACATTGAAACAAATTGACTCTAATGTCAATGAATATCTCCGAAATTAATTAATTCTTATCCTGTCATATTTTAAGATATTTTACCATTAGAGCAAATATATTTCTTAGTTCACATGTATTCATGGGACTATAAGGTTAATCATGAGATTAAACGGGACCATGTTTTAGAAACTATTCCATCAAAGTGTGATAGAAACCTACATGGTAATACGGAAATAGTCAACTTGTATAAAAAAATTTCCGTAGCCAGGGAAAACAAATTTAATTTATCGGATGACGAGAATGTGCAACATCCATGTTTAAAGCCAACATTAAGGCCTTATCAGGAAAAAGCTGTTAGATGGATGTTACATCGAGAGAGAATTAATATCAATTGCAAAACTGGTAAGGTACTATCATCCCATCACTTTAATATACAGATGAATATAATTGTTTATTATTGTACCATATTAATAGAAGGTATTATTAACAGGCGTTTTATCTAAATTTTTATAGAAATATTCAAAAATATGGTATTGTTTAGAATTTTTATTTTAATAAACAGGTTTTTTCATTAGATGATATCTATATTTAATCATATCTATATTTGAAATCACCAACTATTCACAAAGCACTTCTATAAAATTAGAAAATTCTATCTGCATGACAGGCAAAATTATATAACAACACACAGAAATATTGTCATAGACACTCTTACACTTGGTAGTTCGTTGGCCATGCAATTTATATCGCTTTCAAATTTTAATTGAGGATATAAATAGCAACCTAAGAATTTAACAATCTGGATTATTTCATTCCAGTTATCATAGATAGGGTTATTTACTGTTTTATTTTCATTCAGCGATATTTTGTTGGTAAACCGTTAAATAAACCATTCCCTAAATTTACGAAGGGCCGTTCAAATATAAACAAGAATAATTTTTTTAGACCTACTGAAGACTAAAAAAGATAACCAAAAACACTTTACTTTTTCACATATTTTTCCAATCGAATTAGGAGGTTTTTTATGCCATCACTGTAAAAAGAAAAAGTAGGTCTGGATCCAGTTGAGCACGAATGCCTCCACCCTGGCATCATTGTTGAAATGCTGCCCTTCTAAAGCTCTCTTAACAATTCAAACATGTGAATATCACACGGCAATAGATCCGGACTATGGATCCGGAACACCGGTGGGCGTTCAAGGGTCCCAGAAGATTTATTCCAATTTCCGACGTGTTTGATTTGGGACGTGGCATTGTCGTCAACAAAATAACGTCCCTGACGGGTTCTCATCGTCTTTTGCTCTGTTAAGCAGCTTTTACTTGGTTCAAAAGAGTGCAGTAATAAGCAGCATTAATTTTCAAGAACCCAACTCTCGTCACAGGTCACAATGTGACTAAGGAGAGGGTCTCCTCCAGTCGGATAGCGAGCGAGAATATGTTGACGTCAACGTTCTTTTGTTCCTCTGGCGTGTCGTCCTGAGTTGGCGATCGTGGGTTAATTTTCGACTATTCCTCTTCAGAGAATGTTTTGTGCCAATAAAACTCATGATTGTGAAAGGGTTTTTTCACCAAACTATTCTCGCAATCTTCGCATAATTTCAGTTGGACGGACCCTCTTCCGTGTCAAAAACTTAATATCATCATTAAGTCATGCGCAACAGACGGGTGTACGTTGCTCGCGCGCATCTTTGCTATAGGCTCCGGACATTAAGGTCCAAAGCCATCTGGTGGCGCTTTAGTGAATCTTCGTAGGCACGAGTTTTAACATTTGCAGTGGTTTTTTTATTTGAATTTCAAAAAATTGTAATGTAAACAGTGAATAGTTGCTATTGTTGAAATATGTGAGTTATATTGTTAAAACTACAGAAATAAGGAGTTTATACTCCAACCCATCAGCAAATGCGTTATATAATAAGGACTAAACAAATTAGGTCAAAACAGCTATTCTCCTGGCTATGTGCCAAACGCCGAGCACTGAATTACATGACAAAATTTGTCGTATTTTTGTCTAACAAAGTTAGCACTAAAAATACAGTACTTTTGTCATATGCTCTATATGTAATTTACCAATTTTGAAAAATGAACTTATTTTCTGTCGTCTAAACCAATGGTTGACAACATTTTAGATATTGTGGACTACAAAATTCGCAATTAAAAATTTCGCAATTTAAAATTTCGCGGACCACTAACACATTCTTTAAAGGTACCGATATGAGCATTGAGTATGATATATGTACATGTATATTTATTTATTTATTAATAATTCTAATTGCATGTATTTGACTACCACATAAAGAGCAATAAATAATAGTAATATATATTACAAATTAGTGCGACATTTGCTGCTCTTGGTTTAAAATGATTTTACTTTAAGGGGCTAGCTACATCCACCTAAAATCTTCGAAATTTTCGATAATTTTTTTTTGTATATTATAGTATGAAGGCTTAAGAATATATTCTGAAAGTTTCAAATCGATATCTTTAAAATTTACAGAGATACAAAGCTTTCGGTCACGCGGTTGAGGGCGGCTAATGCTGTTACCTGCGCCACTCAATGAGCGCCCTCGTCAGGTGTGAAACAACGATCGACTTAACTAATCAACAACAAACTTGAGCAATCATTTCATGAATCTTTTTTCCTACTATATTGTAATAATGTATATGCACAAAATTTCTCGCGCTAAGAAAAATGAAATTAGAAAACACGAGAATTCATCATCCTAAAAAAACGCGACATCTTGATGAACCGATGACCGTCATATCTCGAGAACCGATCGACAGAATCATTTGAAATATAGCACAGTCACGCTTTAAGCCGTTGTTAACAGATTGACGATCGCATTTTTCAAAAATAGCCAAAATTGTTTAAACAAATTACGATGATAACTGAGTTTTTTTATCGAATTTTCGTACTTCAGTTTCATGAGTCGTTTTTGTTTTTAAGAACAATTTTCGGAAACGGCGGTCGTCAATAGTACAATGTTTCGTATGCATTTAACTTCACGATAGCTTACTATCTTCGATTTCAGATGATCAATTTTAGTAGGAGAAGGGTCACCGCAAACCGGGTCGCCAAATAGATGCTCCACTTCCGGCGGGCATATCTCTTTTAAATATCCTGTTTTAAATATTCTTAAATTATGTTCACTTCGCCATATTTACAATAAATTTATCTTCAATTAAAAAAATAAGATGTTTATTTATCATTAATAGTTCCCAAGAAAATTAACTCCCGAAAATCGACTATTTTTTGGGTTTCTAGGTGGATATAGTCCCTTAAAATGCTTCTGCGCAAAGCAGCCGCGCACACAATACGCACAAGATTTATTTTATCAAATTAATTATCACACATTTCAAAAAAAAAAAGATAAGTATATAATTTTAGATACATATTTATGTTAGATACACATTTATCTGCTGATATTTTTTGTTTACAGTGTCTATGAAATATAAAGATTTTATATCCATATCACCTGTAATATAAATTCAATATTCATTTTATACAAGAAGTAATGACACTTTGTTTTTGTAATTACATGCACATAAATGTTATCTATTTAAACGGTATGTAGTAAATATTGAAAGTAATATAAAAATATTACTTCTAAAGCTACCTAGAGAAGTTTTAAATGGTTTATTTATATCGAACATTAGAACTTAGTTAAGTCAGGTTTCTTAGAAGTATAATGATGATTGTAATATTGAATTTAAAGTTTAAAATAAATTAGAAGTAGAATCAGGATTGCGCCGTAGTCGAATTTGATGTTTAATCAATTGTATAGAATTTGATATTCTTATTTTGTTACTTTTTCTATGCTGCTGATAGAGTAGGGGGGTAATTAAACACCTTTGCAGTAGATGTTTTGAAAGTCACAGTAATATTTTGTAACAAATCAATTCGCAATATAATATTCTTGTTCTATATAATACACCTTAAACAAAATTAATTTTTTACTAAAAAATATTATTAAACGAACTCAGCGAATTTAAGTAATATATGAATTTCCTTGCGGACCACCGGTTCCCGACCGCTGCTCTAAACAGTCAATTAAGAGTTTTAAATTTAGCTCTTCAGTAGATGGGGATCATATACTAATGACTAATAATACTTGTTTGCTCGACATCCGTCGATTTATGATTCAGCAAACTATTATTACCAGGGTATTTACTCACTTTCTTTTTAGATGTATTACACCCTCTTTATACTACTGTAGTGTTAAAATCTGGATTGATAATCTACTACGACAAATATACAGGTTATGTAGACCTAGTTAAGCCTGAAATTCCGCCTTGCAGCCAAGGGGGTATACTCGCAGACGAGATGGGACTAGGAAAAACCGTAGAGGTTCTCGCTTGCATATTACTCAATCCAAAGTCGCCACATGCCGGTAAATACCCCATGTTGGCAAGCGGAAATCTGGACAAACCTCCAGTCATACACAGGCAAAAGAAAAAGCGCAGAATCGTCGAGGAGTCTAAACAAGTAGTCGTTGTTCCTCAAAAAAAGAGCAGGGTGCCTGACAAATGGGTGAAATCCTCCAGTAAAATGTCCGCGACGCATATTGCGCTGCAGATGTGGTACAACGATATACTAGCAGGCGTTAATACCACCAAAAAATCCAGAGGAGAAGACGAGCCTATGGTGCAATGCATCTGTGGAAACACCAGTGAAGACGACATAATTGAGTGCGATTGTTGTGGGAAATACCAGCACCGGTCCTGTTTGGGGTACAACAGGAATTGCGGCAGATATTTGTGTCCGCAGTGTTGGATGGACGAGCCTCTGGTCGAGTGTGGCAGTACGCTGATAGTTACCCCCGTGTCGTTGAGGACACAGTGGTGTAACGAAATACGCACCCATCTAAAGGGGGGTCTACGAGTATTGCAGTACGACGGCTACAGCGCCACCCCTATATATCCGACTCAACTAAATAAATACGACTTGGTTATAACAACGTATAGTGTGCTGAAATCTGAGCTGCGGCTAACTGAAAATGCACAGGTAGGTCAATTGAATTAATCAAACACATCCAATTGTGTTAGTTTTGGGTGACATTTTTTTCCTCGTACATTTCCTACGTTTCATATTTCAGTTTGTGAATTTAAGAAGGGAGCGGAGATACTCGCCCCCGGGCAGTCCCTTAACAAGAGTGAAATGGTGGAGGTTATGTCTTGATGAGGCCCAAACTGTCGAGACCCCAGGCCGGATGGTTTCGGAGATGGCGGGAAAAATTCAAGCCAATTTTCGGTGGGCTATCACGGGCACCCCCATTTCCAAGAATATATCTGGTATGTGTAAAAAGAGGAATAATCGTTTAGGTCGTTCCGAATTTTTTTTTGTTTCTGACATTTATTAAAGGTGTTCTGTTCTAGATTATAAATTAATTTTTTCTATATAGATAATTTTGTGAGTTAACCACGAATTGAATTCACTTTTTTATACCTATACGAGGGACACTATATGTTGAGCCTAATAATAAAAAAACTTTAATATGTCATTGAAAATTACTTTATCATTTTTCAAGATAATCTTCATAACCTATACACTTTTGCATGCGTTGGAACCATTTGTCAAAAGTATTTTTTCCATTCCGCTTGAGATATCTCCAAAACGTGGTTTTTAAACGCATTAACGGCTTCTTCTGCCGGCGAAAATCGTTGTCCACGCAATTTATTGTTGCCATTCAGGAACAAAAAAGTCATTGGGTGACAAATTAGGACTGTACGGCGGATGACCCATTAATTCGAATTTTTGAGTGTCAAACACTCGTTTATTAGATGAGATGTGTGAAGACTCACATTGTCATGATGAAGAATGATCCGACGGCGCTTGTTTGTTTTCCTTATTTCACCGAAGACTTCCGGCAAACAAATGGTTGTGTATCATTCAGAAATGACCGTTTTACGTACCTCTAAAGGCACATACCTCTAAAACACCCATACAGCCGACTGCTGTTTACTTTCCAACTCATACGTATATATCCATGATTCGTCACCTGTTACAATATTATATACGTCTTTTGAAACACTGCCATTGTATTTCTTGAGCACTTGTTTGCCCAAATCGACACGAACATCTTTTTTAGATTTTTTCAAATTATGTGGGATCGAACTAGAACAAACCTTCTTTACATCTAAATGATGATTCAATATTTAATATATACTAGTCGAACTAATGCCTAAGGTTACCTAAATCTCACAGTATGTCACATGGCAATCTTGCATTATCAGTTTTTGCATAGCATCAATGTTTTCTGGACTGATTTTGGACGACCTTCACGACTTTCGTCGGTGAGCGAATGGCAGCCACGATTCACAGTGGAAAAGGGTGGGGCTTTATGGCCAAAAATGGAAGTAAGTTGATCGATGCACTCTTGTCTTGATAATCCACGTCGAAAATCGTAATAAAACATCTCACGAAAATGTTCACGAGTTAATTCCATTTTCTCGCTGAGATACGATTTTCAGATCACTGTAAACAACACAGATCGCGCTTAAATGACAAAATTATCTGAAGACGGTTATTGCCAAAATGTCAAACTTTCCACTGGAAACGCCAGATGGCGTCTGACAGCACTTAGTGTTGCCAAGGCTCAAACTAGAAATAGTGCCCCTCGTACACAATATTAGCAAAGTGTTAATGATGAATGGTAAATTATTTTCTTTTTACATTTCCACTCTGAAGATTGTAAAGCGCGGAAAATATGCAGCTGTAACCCCATGGTGCAATCATTTTGGTTCAACCTAAAACATACTCTACATTCCTACACTAAAACATATCTATTATTTACTAGACCATACTGACATACTTATATACAAGATGAGTCTTTGAGTTGACATATATTTTGACCATTTAATGTGTACACCTACTAAATGATTATAGTGAAGACTATTTTTCAATATCATCCTTATTAACGGAGTTATTAAATTTTTAATATGTACAAATATATGCTCAACATTTTGTGAACCACTGTGATTTACTGGATCCAATATATCTATTGATTAGATCAGACGAACAGCGTCGAGTATTGCCAAATATCTACATTACAGTTTCGTACTTTACGGTAAAATATTGACGTTTAAAAAAATATTTGGTACTTAATTTGCATTAAAAACTTTGAAATACGGAAACAGTAATATTTTTAATTTTTTACCTCCCAAACATGCATAAAACGAATTTTCTGCAGAAGGGCCGTCAAATGACTACTACTATTATTATTATACCATTAATATGAGATCTCTCCAAGATTTATTTAACCACCACAAGATACTGCACACCAAATGACACCATTTGTTAACTAAATTGTCTGTATCTGTATTACAACCTCATAAAACTCACTACTGTCTTGTATTATTTGATAAATTTTATGTGTCACCCCGCATATAAGATACACATTTGTACATATTCATACTGCGAACAAGAGACATTAACTACGTAAAATCCATCTAGGCAAAAGATAGTAGAATAAGTAATAGTCAACTTGTACTGTCGATCTGTATCGATGGTTGTATATGTGAACCCCAAGATTTTTGATTAGCTGTTTTCCACACCTAGCGAATTTTGAATCGAATAGTTCTGTTGTGACTTCTACAGGCTAGTAGAGCAAAACTGAATATTTGTAGGGATAGGAATAGAATAATTCCTGGAAATATTCTTATAAATAGATATGATATATAAAATTTCAATATGTAAGAGAACAAGCTCGCTAAGAGAAATGATAAATATTCAGAATATTGAGAAATTAAGTTTCGTGGGTTTAAACAACTGGTACTGACAAATTAAATTACAGATGAGGACATTTTGATATATAAAGACATCTTGATGAAGCGAGAAATATAATTAACACACTTAACTGCTAACTCAATAGAGGGATTCTAAGTTTAATAAGATTTTTCGTCGATATGTGTTTCTGTCAGCAGTGAAAATTATAATTTAGTTTTGTACCTTATTTTTAACCTGATGGACTTGCACGAATAAAAGATGAAGAGTGGAAATTCATTGAAAATCACAGGAAATCGATTCTTTTAAAGAATCAAAACTTCAATCATCAGAATAGTGCAAGAAGTGTGGTTGTACTTGTTATACGATGGTGAATCAAATATAAACGAGACTTTTTTAATTTTTTTTATTTGAACTTGAAAAAAAAAATGAAGAACAACTCATTTCCTAGATAGATAATCTCCTGATCTGGAAACACATTTTTCCCAGCCTGTAGATAATTTTGTAATGCCCTGCTTGTAGAATGAAGTTGGTTAGTCTCCAGCCAATTGCGCACGTAGGCCTCGACCTCCTCATCTTTGTTGAATGTTTGCCCTCCCATGGCTTCCTTGAAAGGACCAAAGAGGTGAAAGTCGCAGGGCGATAGGTCGGGGCTATAGGGAGGTTATTCAAGTGTCTCCCAGCCTAATTCCTTCAATTTTTCTCTAGTCAGGGCTGCTGTATGGAGACGGGCATTATCATGGAGAAGTTTCACTTCTCTCATCGATAGATCACGTCGTTTGCGGCGATATGCAAGTCTAACCTCGGAGGCTGGGCCAGTGAAAGCCTTGACTTGGCTCTCACTGGCCCATCCTTCTCTTGACGTCTCCACTCCTTGCTCGCTTAATTCGACTCAGAGGTATAGTGGTGCACCCACGTTTCATCGCAGGTGATAACGTAAGTGAAAAACGAGTCTCCTTCCCGAAATTTCGCTATGAGACGCTCACACACCTGAAAATGATGCAATTTCTTCTCAGTTGTCAGAAGGCGAGGAACCTACCTTGCGCACACCGTACGAAACCCTAGCTCCTCTGTGATGATCGAAAAAGTGCTTCCATAACTTATTCCAACCTTAGATGCAATATCATTGGTGGTCAGACACCTGTCACCCTCAAGCAGTTGTTGAACGCGGACAATGTTGTCGCTGGTGCGAGATCGGCGGTCGTGGCTCTCATTTTCAACTTTTTTACGACCCTCCACAAACTGTTTATGCCATGCAAATACTCTAGCTCGGGACAGTGTCTCTTCCTTGAACTGCGTATTCAATCTCGTCAGGATTTCAGCTGGTTTTACACCTTCCGTGACGAGAAACTTGATGATAACACGCTGCGCAATTGACGAAGGCATCTCCTGCTCAGACATCGTCACGACGGGTACTGAAAGGAACGGGCGAGGTCGCCCATCTGCTCTCCTCCCTCCTGACATCCCTACCCAACACCCCACGAAGCGTGAACCCTCACGCGTTAGTATTGCATGTCCAGGACCAAAAGTCCCGTTTATATTTGATTCAGCCTCGTATCTAGGTGGATTCAGTGATAAATGTCATTAGAATATATATGCTTATTTGTAACTGGAAAGG
Source organism: Rosalia funebris (assembly GCA_037954035.1). Classification (NCBI taxonomy): domain Eukaryota; kingdom Metazoa; phylum Arthropoda; class Insecta; order Coleoptera; family Cerambycidae; genus Rosalia; species Rosalia funebris. The sequence goes on along the minus strand of JAZFAV010000006.1, from coordinate 8,729,987 downwards.
TCAATAGCATGGAAGCAACTACGCTGCTTTCTTAGCAGATGATCGAGACAAAATCGTGTCGAGGAAGCGAGATTATACTCCAAAACATATACAGAGAGATTTCCTTAATGAACGCAATTTTGTGAAGATTACCGAGTTTTTACACGACAGATTTGTAAACCCTATACTCAAGATATCTGTAGAGCATAAGTGAAGAGAATAAGAATTGTTGTGCACGTCCTGTATGATGCAATAGGACATTGAAAAAGATGTTGACACAAGTATGAGAAGAATAGAAAGAAGGAGTATAGGAAAACCCGGCCATGTACCTATCAAGTGTGGGGGGTTAATGTTTTGCTCCCGCCAGATATACTCTGATGATAATTACAAATTGGTACAGGCAACGATGTCATCCGTATTCAAAATTTTGTAGTCATTTTATGGGTGAATTATGCGGGTCTCAGAAAAAAAAAAGCAGATAAAATTCTTGACTTGTATATAATAGATCAACAGTAATTTGCATTGCATTATTAAATTTGGACAGAAATTATTAACGCCGTTATTATTAGACTATCCATATTGTTTTGATAATTTTTAGTAATATATCATGTGCATGATATGCAAGATGAAGTGGCATAGGGAAAACGTCAGATGAGATGAAGTAATGTGAAATGTGAGGTGTTTAAATTTTTGCCTGATGAGGTGAGTTTGTATTTACTTAACGATTCCATTTACTGTTTCATTTTGTCAATGGTGTGATTTTGAATCGTCGAAAATGTTTCTTACTTTTAATGAGGTATTGTAAACTTTTCGAAAATAAAGTAAAACAGCTTCCAATACGAAACACTGATTTAATAATATAAAAGTTGAACTGCGTACAAATACGAATCTAACAAGACTAACCAAAACAAAATTTGTCTGGGGCTCGTGCACGAACCCTTGTTTTCATTTCTTAATAACCTACTCGTAAATATAACAAACTTAAATACTATAGCTATCATCTCGGAGATAATCCTAAAAGACACGTGTGACGGACGGGCCTGGCGAAGACCGTGCGGGTTTGGAATGCCGATTATAGTGTAAACAGATTACAATATTTACAATTTTTTGTTTCATTGTATTTGAAAAGGATGTTTTTTGTATTTCAAAAACCATTTTCTAGTTTTATTTATAAAAATTCACAGTAAGATAATAGTGAACAATCCAATTAAAAAAAAAAAAAAATGATAACATCAAAGAAAAATTAAAAATTCGAAAACCATTCTGATTTATAGATATTGTGTGTGAAACTCTGGAAATCTGCAATAAACTGGCAACACCATATTTCTCTGGTAGAATAATAACGATAGTAACGCCCTTGATTAGTGGTGTTTTAAAGAAGAATTTAAATTTGGCAAACATTTATTTTTATTTTATATAGAAAAAATGTTATAATGTTCTATAGGACAAAATACAGTACGGGTAAAAATATATATACACAACTCAAAAACTTACTTTGTACACTGAATCATAATCTAGCCAATTTTGTTTTTAATAATTTCCTGCCTTCATTATTTTTATCGTTTTTATTTTGATCAGTATACATGTAACTAAATCCCACTTCTGACTTTGATACCGGAAAAGGGTGTGTTGAATAAACAATTAAAAAATATGAAACAACATACTTTATCCAGATAAGTCTTGAAAGGTTTATACTGTATTTTTTCACACTATTACAATACTTACATTGTAATAAAAACGTGACTTGTCCATAGATTTATATGGCCTCGTGGACTATCTGCAAATTACCCCCTACAATGATTCCACTACTTGGAAAAGTATTCTCTATGAGCCTTACATGCAGGGCGATGAAAAACCGATGTTAGATTTTTTGTCAGATATCTTGATGAGAAACTCAAAAGTGGACGTCATAGATCAGGTAAAGGATCTTCTTAAATACAGGCGACGCGATATTTTAGTAGCTTACTTTATAGATTGACATTCCAACGCAAACTTATAAAGAGCATTTTCTGGAGTTTTCTGCCGTGGAGAAATATTTCTATAAGAGAGAACATGAGTTGAGTTCACGGGATTTTATATTTAGGGTGAGAGATATCGAGCCCACATTACTTCTGGAAAAAATGGATAGGTCTACCTTAAAGAAGGTAATAACGTCAGGGTTTTTCATTAATTTGAACTTCAACAATAATACGATTGTCTTTAGGTACTAATGCCGTTATTATCGTTAAGACATGCCTGTACGCATCCCAACACTCTAAGAGGCAGGTATTTGGCTACTAAGAAACAGGTGACTTCGATGAAGGAGCTACTCGATGCTTTGATATTGAAAAACACATCGGACAGCGAGGAGTGTTTACGTTTAATAATCTCGTCATTGAATGGTAAGTGTTTTTTATTGCAGGATTTTTATACAGTGCGTTTTATATATGGGCACATTCATTACTTTTCGACGAAACTTTGCGCACTTAGATCAGCGATTTGTCTCATGATTTTTTATATGAAAGTAAGTAGGTCCTAATATATAAGGTTTTTCAAAGTCTCAGTCCAATCAAGGCAAATTTGGCGCTAGGAGAATTTTTTTAATTTTAAATTAGCAATTTAAAGTGCGCAAAGTTCCGTCGAAAAGTAATGGATGTGCCCATATATATTTACAACAGAAAATTGTTGGTCTGGTGATAATACACCCGCCGATTCGAACAATGCGTGCGCATTAAACTAGACAGGGCCGTACTTAATATTCTCATTCTAAAAAATTCGTGTTTATTTAGACACCACATTTTGCATGCAATTCAATAAAAATAATAATACGAGGGTGAATCAAATATAAACAAGACTTTCTTTATTATTTTGTTTTGTTTTAAATTTAATAACTGAATATATTTCCATATAGTCCCACTTGGAAAAGCATTTTTCCCATATTGTTTTCAATTTATTAACTCTTTGGTTATAAAAAGTTCTGGGCCGTTCAGGGAGCCATTGGCGCACAAAGTCCTCCATCGACCCGTCATTGGTGAATTTCCGGCCCCCTGGGGCTTCTTTTACGGGTCTACGAAAACAGATGAAAATCACACGGTGACAAATCGGGATTGTAGGAAGGATGTTGCATGACGGACCAATGAAGTGACTCGGATTTTTTAATGGTTAAAGCTGCCGTATGAGTGAGTCTTGCATTATCGTGAAATAGAATCCGCAAAAAATATGGTCCAATCACTCTAATTGAAGTCATTCTACATCAAACAGTTACACGAATTAGCTATAGCCCTTTCTTTTGAATTATTCGAGGATTTTCAGTTTTCCGGAATCGCATAATTTGTTTATTGACCCTCCGTTGGGCGCACCCGATCTGTAAGATCTAGTAGTCACGTTTTTCTTTGCATTTTCGTAAGTATTACGAATATTAACTCGAACTTTCTCCAAACCACTCCTCTATTTGGAGCTAGCTTCCTAGCTCCAAACCACACTTCTCGATATGGTGTCGATTTTTTTTTAGTGCATTTCCTGGCCTTGTATAGTCCGCCCGGATCCTGTCATATGCATTGCGCCTGATTACGTGATGTTTATGTTTTCTTAAATTTCTTTTATTATTTAAATTAATATATTTTGGGATCTCTACACTTACTCATTCTGACTTTTTATGGTATTATTATTCAAAATTAATACATTTGGGTGTTCATACTAAATATCGCTACTAACAGTGTGACGTTTATTTTTACTTGGAACATGCTAAAATGATGAAGAGGATTCATAATTCTTCACACTTACAAAAGGCAGTTACTTATAACTTTTCTTTGTAATTCACATCCAATATTTTTTTATATATAACTTTTTGACTTTTATATGAAAAAATAAGTGGTTTGTTTTCTGTATTCAAAATATTGTTCAATACTAATTTATGTTTGTGTATTGTCCTTAAAACAGAAACAAACTTTTCAATAGCTGGTTCTCTTATAAAAATCTGCCAAATTTATTGTTTTACGACATTAAATGAGTTCCTTTATGTAAATTTAATTATTGCGATTAAAATATAGTGTAAAATATTTATTATTGTATTGTATTAATTAAAATAAGCATTTAATTAAGTCACCACTTTATTAAAGTCTAAATTGTGTAAGATTTTATTAGGGGATCTCTCAGATACATTGCGCCCGAATGTGTTAAAATTAATACTGCGCCCGACGGAAGGTTAACATGTCTGTTCAGATAAAAGTGTGCCTCATCACTCATATTAATTGATGAATAAAATTTTCTGTAGCTAAACACTTAAAATCACAGTGAAGAAATATTCTCAACCAATATCGTTAAGGCGGATTTATTTGTAGGTTTAGCGGGCATTCAGCTGCTGGCCCAAATACCCCAGGATGCTATAGATTATTATAGAGAGGTTCTACAGTTGGCCGCTCGTTTTTCCGACGATACCGAAGCTAAATTAACAATAGATAAGTTGCAAGTAATACATACAATGCATAATTTAGCAGAAGTGTTGGACATTCATACGCCAAATGAGCCGACATTGAGGGACACGACTTTACGGAACGACTGCGCGGAGCTCGAACAGAAATATATCGAGAAATTTATGAACGAGGTATGTTAAAAGTTATTGTTTGTCATGTGTAGGTTTTAGTTTGGACGAATGCAAAATATAAAAGGTGGTCCAGCCAAAATGCACGATGTTAATTGTAAATAAAACAAAAAGTTTTCAGAGAATTATCTTAATATTTTTTATTATGGTAGAAGGATCCATGACAATTATGTGTGAAACAAAATATCGGCCAAATGCGCGCCACGGCTTCAGTGGCATACCTCTATCCGATGGTCCATATTTTCAATGACTCTAAGACATAATTGAGATTCAATGTCGTTAATGTGCCGAATTATCTCATCCTTTAGCTCTTGAATTGTTCTTGGCTTATTGTCGTACACTTTTTCTTTTAAAATCCCCAAAGAAAGAAGTCCAACGGTGTCAAATCACATGATCGTGGTGGCCAATTAACATCGCCACGACGTGAGATAACACGGCCATTGAATTTCTCGCGCAAAAGTGCCATTGTTTCGTTGGCTGTGTGACAAGTGGCACCATCCTGTTGGAACCACATATCGTCCAGGTCCATATCTTCAATTTCTGGCCACAAGAAGTCCGTTATCATCTCGCGATAGCGAACACCATTCACGGTAATTGCTTGGCCGACCTCATTATCAAAGAAGTACGGCCCGATGACGCCGCCAGCCCATAAACCGCACCAAACAGTTGCTCTTTGTGGATGCATCGAATTTTCAACAATCACTCGTGGATTCTCATGTGCCCAAATGCGGCAATTCTGCTTGTTAACGAATCCATTGAGGTGAAAGTGTGCCTCGTCGCTGAAGATGATTTTCTTTGTAAAGTCACCATTCACTTCCGTCTGTTCAACCAACTATTCGGCGTATTCACGACGCTTGAAATGGTCAGTAGGCTTCAGCTCTTGAGTCAGTTGAACCTTGTAAGCGTGTAAATTCAAATCTTTATTCAAAATTCGCATCAGTGATGTTCGTGAGATGTTCAATTGTTGGGCACGACGACGAGTCGAGGTTGGCGGCTCTTCTGCTACACTATCGCGAACAACAGCAATGTTTTCCGCAGAACGAACTGGGCGAGCATGCACAGGTGTTTTCACATTTCCCACAGACCCGGTTTGCTGAAATTTGCGCACAATTCTCCCGATTGTGGACACATTTGGTCGATTATGCTGACCAAAAAAGTCGCGAAGTGCACGAAATGCATTTTGATTTGAACGCCCATTTTCGCAAAAGGCTTCAACAATCTTAACGCGCTGCTCAATTGTGTACCTCTCCATGGTTGAATTTGTCAAACACTGAAACAAAGAAATGTCAAATTAAGTTGGGCAAAAAACTTGATGTTAAGGTGTGACTCACAATTAACATCGTGCATTATGGTTGGATCACCCTTTATTATATTAAAAGTGTCAATGATAGTATTTCGAGGAGGGAGGGTAGACAGAGTCCACGTGCACTCAAGCCACAAGAGACTCTGTTTTTGATCGATCGAGATGTTTGATGCTTAAAATGATGCAATACAATACTCAGTGATTTGAGTTAAATAACACCGTGATTAGTTTCAAGCATAGTCATCATTAATTTACTTTAATTTACCGTTGGAAATCTAGTTCAATTGCCATTAAAATGTAGGACAACCCTGCATACTCTGCTTTTATGTTAACAACCAGCTTGTCATTGCAGACTGTCGGTGCGTACCAAAGTAGTAACGTGGCTACAATCCATGTGGAAAACCTCCAGAAGAAATTTGTTCTGAGACAAGGCCAGTGGTATTCGGATGGATTAGATTGGATATTTATTAATGATTTTTATGACGAGCTGCTAGAGAGGATTCAGAACGCATGTGATAATGCAAATGTCGAATGTAATTTAAGGTTAGATCCATCGTTATTATACTTAACTATTAGATTATGGCTGTTCTATCAAAAACTAGAAATTTCTGATTTTGCTTAAATATTAATGGAAGAAAAATGTGTTTGATATGTGAAGTTCCGTGCCCGCTACAATATTACAATTTTTATAATTAATATAGTGCTGTTAGAGTTATTTCGCAATTTTTTAACGGAATTTTAAGGTTTAAGTTGGCTATTTATTTTGCCATAAAATGGACATTTATTTTCGCTAAAATAGAGCATTGAAACATTCTTGCATTATCAAAATGTACAAATGATATGGAGTATCTATAATTGTCATTAAATATCAGAAAATTTCAGAGGAGACAAATTTCAAGATGTGTATTGTGATTTAGAATTCTGCATATATTTAAGAAAGAAGAAATTAGTTGTTTTTTTTTTTTAGAAATTAGCTTTAGAGAGGTTTTTTAAAAACATTTGATTCCGTTATTTTGAAAAGCTCTGTATGATACTAATGTGTAGTATGTGTGTATCTAATTTGAACGAAGTGTTCTACAAGAATAAAATCATCGAAGTATTCTACATCAGAGCCTGTGTGTTGTTTAGAAATTACACATGAAATATTCTTACATTACAAAAATGTAATATGAATAGTGATATCTCTATTATTGTCATTAAATGAAAGTTTTCAAAAAATTTCGGAATGTTTTAAGATTTTCAAGATCTGTTTTGTAATTTAGAACTCTGCATATATTTAAGAAAGAAGAAGTGATCTTCAGGGGGGTTTAGAAAAAAATATTTGATGCTATAATTTTGATGAACTCTGTATGAATACTAACTATAAACTATGTCTATATCTAAATTAAACTGATTATTATCGAAAAATAAAATCCATATCAGTCTGTAGGGTTTAGAAATAATTATAATTTAACCCAAAGTTAATTCTTAACAAAGATAAATGGGAAAAACCAGAAAAGCATTATGTATTTTCACTAGTGAGGATTAAGCAATAAAATTAAATCTACTGTTTGATCAGTCCTCACAAATATTGAAATTTTCTTCTTGAACCACTTATAAATAACTAATCCAAAAAGGTTAATTAATAACTTTATACTATTAAACACTTTTCAGTAGTTCTTTTTTAATTTCTTATTGAGTAAATTAATAAAAAGACAATATGAAGATTGATATATTTAAAATAGAGCTGTCAGAGTAATTGCCTAATACCGCAATTGGAGTTACAGTTAAAATATTATAAACATTACTAAAATGTTATAATAATTTTATAATTTTCATTAAAACTTTCTATGATTTATTATTTTTAAAGATTTGTTTTGTAATATTAGAACTTTGCTTATAAAGGGTGGTCCAACCAAAACGTACGATGTTAACTGTAAATAAAACAAAAAGTTTTCAGAGAATTATCTTAATATTTTTTATTATGATCTATGACAATTATGTGTGAATCAAAATATCGGCCAAATGCTCGCCACGGCTTCGGTGGCATACCTCTATCCGATGGTCCATATTTTCAATGACTCTGAGACATAATTGAGGTTCAATGTCGTTAATGTGCCGAATTATCTCATCCTTTAGCTCTTGAATTGTTCTTGGCTTATTGACGTACACTTTTTCTTTTAAATATCCCCAAAGAAAGAAGTCCAACGGTGTCAAATCACATGATCGTGGCGGCCACTTAACATCGCCACGACGTGAGATAACACGGCCATTGAATTTCTCGCGCAAAAGTGCCATTGTTTCGTTGGCTGTGTGGCAAGTGGCACCATCCTGTTGGAACCACATATCGTCCAGGTCCATATCCTCAATTTCTGGTCGCAAGAAGTCCGTTATCATCTCGCGATAGCGAACACCATTCACGGTAACTGCTTGGCCGACCTCCTTTTCGAAGAAGTACGGCCCGATGACGCCGCCAGCCCATAAACCGCACCAAACAGTCACTCTTTGTGGATGCATCGGCTTTTCAACAATCACTCGTGGATTCTCATTTGCCCAAATGCGGCAATTCTGCTTGTTAACGAATCCACTGAGGTGAAAGTGTGCCTCGTCGCTGAAGATGATTTTCTTTGTAAAGTCACCATTCACTTCTGTCTGTTCAACCAACCATTCGGCGTATTGACGACGCTTGAAATGGTCAGTAGGCTTCAGCTCTTGAGTCAATTGAACTTTGTAAGCGTGTAAATTCAAATCTTTATTCAAAATTCGCACCAGTGGTGTTCGTGAGATGTTCAATTGTTGGGCACGACGACGAGTCGAGGTTGAAGGCTTTTCTGCTACACTATCGCGAACAACAGCAATGTTTTCCGCAGAACGAACTGGGCGAGCATGCACAGGTGTTTTCACATTTCCTACAGACCCGGTTTGCTGAAATTTGCGCACAATTATCCCGATTGTGGACACATTTGGTCGATTACGCTGACCAAAAAAGTCACGAAGTGCACGAAATGCATTTTGATTTGAACGCCCATTTTCGTAAAAGGCTTCAACAATCTTAACGCGCTGCTCAATTGTGTACCTCTCCATGGTTGCATTTGTCAAACACTGAAACAAAGAAATGTCAAATTAGGTTGGGCAAAAAACTTGATGTTAAGGTGTGACTCACAATTAACATCGTGCATTACGGTTGGACCCCCCTTTATTTAAAAATGAGAAAAACAGTTATAAGGTAGTTCTAGAAAAAAATAGCTGATTCCATAGTTTTGAAAGGCTCTGTATGTTACTAGCATCACGTGTATCCAATTTCAGCCTACTATTCTACAAAATCAGAATTAAACACTTTTAACTATCAAAATAATTCTCCCGTAAAGCTAAAATTGACTGGAAAGCAGAAATAAGTGGAAAAAAACTAGAAAAAGATTTTTCACCAATAATAATCATTGAAAATTCACCAACAAATTTAAACCTTGAGTTTGATGATATTCAGCAAATTCTGAAATTGTCTGTAAACAAATTGTGAACCTGAAAATATAACCTAGAGTACTTTTTTGAATTTTGAGGTTACTGTATCAATTTTTTTTTGCATTATTGTGAACTGCTGTCGAATAGATATCCCCAAAAAAATAATGTTATTGGAGGGTGTCCGTCTATTTTGATACTGAATTTTAGTGTCATAAAAAGGGACAGGGGGCATGAGGTCAGATGGCATTGGGGGCCACTTAGTTAATTATTCTAATTAAAAAAATTGTCAAGAACTAAAAAACCCATAACGTTTACCACATTATTCTGTGGAACACGCACTAGATGTGTTTATTTTTAGAAGTACCAGCGAACGCAACATACTACAAATCATTTATTCTTGGGACGAAGACATTTGGTATATTAGATCGAAACTTTTCGAGTCCATAAGTAAACTCTATGAGCATCAGCCCGACGACAGTAACAAAATCGTCATAAAAGACAATTTAGTAGCACACGCTATGAACTGCCATTTGAGACCCCAGAAAAAATCCAAGACTGTAGTGAAGAAGTGTCTTGTCTGTTTGTCTAATGTTAGTTTGAAACAGTATGAAGGGAAACTGTTCAATATGGCCCAAAGAAAGAAGGCTTTCGAGGAAATGTCTCTGTTGGGCAGTTGGAAGCCGACTGTGGAGGAGGTGATTTTTAAAGGTCAGTTGTAATTACTTATGCTGGTAGGTGATTAATTACTTGTGTGTATTTAAGCTTGAGTTTAATAACCTGTGATCATTTGTGGTTAGATTTTTTTATGGCACTTAGAGATTTGGGCCGTTATTATATTAAACACCTCTCAACATTTACAATAGGAATATATTTCGTAATGGATTGATTCTATAAGTTCACTATTTCCATTAGAGTCATTGTCATTATTTATGCTTTTATACAGGGCCAGTCAAAAGTCTAGAAATGATTATCCTGAAAACCAGAGGTTCAAGGAAAAACTGTCTGCTATACAAGCCTTATAGTGTCTAGAGAGTTTACTTATAGTGTATTTCTTAAGAAACAGCGTAACAAATCCTCTCATCTTGCTTGCAGTACAAACTGCAGACCTGAGACTATTACGCGGGACAGTATTTAGTTTTTTCTTTTAATCAAAAATAACTCCTCTGTTGGGATATTTTTCAATATACAGTGAGCGCATAAATGTTGTTGAACAACATGTATAGAACTTCATCCACAAAATTTAGTATCAAAAAGGATAATTAGTTTTTCACTAGTAAAATTGTTATATTTCACTTTTTTTTTAATTTTTGATAGGGTAAATGAATAAAGGGACACTATGAAGGTTGTGACATAAGTGACAGAGAAAATTGTCATTTTATGCTCCAAAATAAACTATTACTACTTCTTTTGATATATTTATTTTTTCTAAAATAGAGCAGTACAGTTGGAATATTCTTAGACCAGTGGCGGATCTACGGGGGGGGGGGGTTCGGGTTCAAAATGAGGATCTGATTCCATAATTTGTAAAGGCTCTGTATGGTACTAACCCATTCTGCAAAAATTTTATTAAAACGCTCAAGAGTGGATTTAGTGGGTTTAAATAAATTAAACTTGTATATAAACGTGTATATCAATATTTAATGGTCAACTTTCAACTTTAATGTAAATGAAAGTAGAAAATGATGTTGCGCATGCATAGGTCCTTCTGAACTAATATCTAAAACTTAATGTTTACATTTGAATTTTGAATATTGACTCAGTTTTTAGCTCCTGTTGAAATTTTGAGTGTAGAATCTAATCACAAATAAAGGTTATGATTTGTTATTTTCCATATCCTGACATATTTGCATGAATTAATTAACAAAAAATGATGGGGACATAAATAGCTTTTTGTTCTTAGTGTAAAAGTTTAAAATGTTAAGTGCATAAATCCGCCTCAAACTTACACTCTTTTTAACTATAAATGTCAGGTTTTTCATTTGTCATCATAGCCACCCTATATAATCAGTTCTAAAATTGCCATCAATATTTACAAACTTTAAACTGCATTAGTTTTTATCACTTGTCATTAAAAAGAGACGACAATCTAGATACAAATATCTACCCAAATATTTAAAAAAATATATAGGGTGTATCATGTGAAAATGAAAGGTTGATGTTACTTCCAGTCAGTGGCGAAGCGTCGTCCATTAAGGCTGTAAGGCGCAGCCTACCCTACATATTTTAGATGGTAGACCCCTTTTTTATATTGCCACTTGCCTTTGCCAGAGTGATAAACATTTTCTATTCATATTGTTATATTTCCATTTAATCTGAAGCGCCGGCAACCGGCAATACGGAAGCCTTGGCCGGCCGGCCGCTGTCTGGGCTGTAGACAGACAGCGGCTCGGTTTTAACGGACTTATAGAGATCCGCAGCGCAGGGGAGGAGAGGGGAGTATGCGAAAAATGACATGCAATTTAGCTATTGCCTGATCGATCGATTTGCGTAATACAGTGGCTATAATATTGACCTGTCGTTACGCGTAGTGATTAGTGTTATTTTTAAGGACAATGGTTGCCCTAAACAGCGCCGATTTAGTAGACTTTAGAAATAATAAGAGTGGTTATTTTAATAATTTATCTTTAGAAGATAAACTGAAAACTAAAGACGCATATTTAATTATAAACTGAAAATGAAAGCGGCAAAACCTACCAATTTATTTCAAGAACTATTGATGTTCTTGCAGAAAAGAAAACGCGGCGAATGAAATTGATATACAAAAAAATATAGGTAACTTGTTTTTGCGATTCAACTATTCAATATATATATATATATATATATATATATATATATATATATATATATATATATATATATATATATATATATATATATTGCATTAAAAATGAACAACCCCCTCCCTCGCCTAATTCAGGACAGCCTACCATCATTTTGAATCGACGCTTCGCTACTGATTCCAGTTATTTCTAACAATCTTTGTCGCTGACTCTTGTAAAAGATAGCAAAGTGCTGTTGAATAGTTCATAGTAGTTTTAAAAGTAAATATAAAAAACATTATAAGCCATTGCAGCACACGGTATATTGATAAATAGACAGTATGACAACACACTGTACTACTAAAAAGTATGTGTGGTTCTTGTTTGTAGCATTACAGGCCTTACTGAAGGCCAAGAATGGCGATACGAAATTTATAAAGGATGGGGAGGTCCACATAAACCTGATTGAAGCCTTAAAAAAGGAATTCAAGGTAAAAATTGACTTGCTTTCTATAATTTAGTGTAAAGAAATGTCGTTTCCTAGGAAATACGAAGATTGTGGACCTATTTAGACAGGCAGATATGTGCTCAGGACGAATTGAACATCTGCAAGGTTAGGTTGCAGTTGAAGGACCCCAACGGCATGTCTGAAGAAAAGAAAGCTAGCAAGCTTATGAAGAGCCTCACGTACAATGTGGAGAATAAAAATGAAACGGTGAATCTTATCGGAATACATGAGGTAAGTGTATACTATTTACAGTGGAAGAGAGGTCTGGAACACCTGAAAAATGTCTCGAAATACTTTTTTCTTACAAAAGCGCTCAAAAGCCATTTAAATTTGCCATCTATTAACATACTATAGTTTTATGTGCAGTGGCGTGTGTTTCCGGGATCAAGGGAGGCGAATTTTTAAAAAATGGCAACCCCTATTTTTTGTTCGATACAGTGACAGAGCGCATTTTTTTGAGTATTCCTATAACAATTTTGTCAAGTTGCATAAAAATATTCGCAATTTCGAGAAATTGCCATTAAAGTTTAAACAACTACTTTATAAACCCTATAAAAACTAATTTTATTTAATGTCAGTTATGTCTAGTTCGTTTTTAGAACGTCTCTTTCAGAAAAGATTGCATTGAAATTCTTGATCTATTGTTATAAAGATAGGAGAACTACAATGGAAATCTGCACTTTCCTTAATGAGGCTCATCAATATGTCTGCGTATAGCACGATCTGCAGTCGGTAATATTGTAGGTAAATACAAAGAAAATGGCCATGTACGCGATTTACCCTGCTTTACCTTATTTTACCTTGCTACCTTATCTGCTTTACTTTTAGCTGGGGTACCACTTTATGCCCATTGGCGAATCCGACCGTGACGTCACAGTGGGACCTATAAACCGCGAAATTCTTAAAAGCAAAATTATAAAGAACCTCTCATATGTCTACTCAAACTTTCGAATAACATTACAAACGAAATTATAAAAATGGCCACATTGTCTTGTTATTTAAAAAAGTATTTTATATGCTTTACGAAAAACGTGAAACTACAACTATCGTTTACAACTAAAGGACGGAATTCTTATCTTTTAAGCTCGGTTACCAATATTCCTTGTTAAAAAGCGAAGTGAAAATGTATATGAAAAGACTGGATAAATATTTGGGGACCCAGAGCTATTTGGAGACGTTAAGGAAACAACAGTATGAAGGCCAAAGTCCCGATCCTTGTCCCATTTGCAAGAATACCTTGGAGCAGCACTGGAGCATATTGTCGTGCGGCCACAGCTATTGCCTGGAATGTATACAGGTGCTCTTGGAACAGGTGAGTGGTTTGTGAAGAAAATCTCAAGTGGTTTATAGCCTGGTTCAAACGATAAGGAAAACCCCTGTCCCACCTAAAAAATTTACTTTCGTTTCGGGTGTTTTATGATAATACAGGTATATACACATAGTATGGTTGAGAAATGTAAAAATGTCATTTACACCTATATACAAGGTGTCCCAGGGGGTATGAGATAATGTGATGTGATGGCTTGGGTCATTTGCAAGCAAAGCATGCATATATCCATTATTTAGTTGTTGAGGGTTTCAAAATTTTTCAGTCTTTCATGTCTTAAATTTTTTTAATTAATTTTTTTTAATTTTCCCTGGGATCTAAACTCCTGGATAAAATCAACGCATTAGTGAAACTTCACATTATTACTTTTATTTTTTTTTAAGATTTAAATCAAAGTACCTATGTGATATAATTAAATGATTTCAACTAATTTTTAATAAATGACAATGGTATTATCGGGGAAAATATGAATAAATAATAGAAAGGAGCAATAACGCCAAATGCAATGAAAATGGTGCCAATGAAAAGCTTTGGAAAACAAATTGGAGGTGAAATTAAATCGTAAGAATTTTGATTCAATAGTGTGTAGATTTTCCTCTGACTCTTATCATTGCTTCCATTCGTCTATGTATGTTGTTGATGAATTAGCGAATGGTTTCCTGAGGAATATTCTTTTCTGTTTGAGAAGAACGGCTTGTTCGAGTTTCCTAACAGTCACGGGCAGGTATGTGGTGCCTAACTAATCGTTCTAGTGCATCCCATAGATGCTCTATGGGATTCATATCTGGGCTTCTTGCTGGGCAGTCCATAGTTGGAATATCCACAAATCGATGGTAGTCCAGTACCTCGCTAGCAACATGGGCCTAGCATTATCCTGCATAAAAATTAAATTGTTTATCTCTATCAATTGTCTTCTATGTTTTCTACGTAGAAATGTGCATTCATGGGTCATGCGAATCAAATCCGTACGACCATCGAAACAAATTTCTCAACAGACCATTATTGATCCACCAAAAAATGTGATCCTGGGAGCGATATTGCAGGCGACAAATCTCTCTCTTGGTCTTTGCCAGTCTCGTTGATGTCCATCTGGTGAATTAAGACTTATTCTTATTTCGTCTGAAAACAAAACCCACTTCCAGTCGTCAATGGTCCAATTTACGTGTTGACGCAGCCTAGTAACTCTAAGTTCTCTGAGATGAAATGTGGCGCAATAGCTGGTCTTCTACTGTCCAATCCTCCTTCATGCCCAAGCCTTCTCCTGACCGTTCGTCCAGAGATTGCTAAATTTCGAGCTGCTGCTAGGGCTGTGCTTAGCTCTAAACTGATAGAATACCTGTTTCTTATGACGATTTGCATAAGATATCGCCCATCTCTTGCATCTGAAGACTTCTTATGACCTTGTCCTGGGGTGCAGTAACTTCCAAGTTCATTGAAATGTTTAACTGTTCAACTGATTATTGAGTGTCCCACTCATCATAACAAACTAACCACATCGCTGGCTGTGTCCCTCGTTAACCAGCGTTATTGTTTCACTGCTAACCATACTGGACAAAGCGTTTCATTTACTTTATGCCATTAAATTTAAAAAAATCACTAGAATAACTGTATGTATTGCCTTTTCCAAATTACCTTAGACAGCGTTAAATACAGGGTGAGTCGGGAGGAATGGACCAAACTCCAGGAGTGTATTGTACGCGTGAAAATGTAAAAAATTCAAATGTTATCCGATTTTTATTCGTTTTCAAGTTATAGCGTAATAAAAATAAACAAAATTTCGTACATTAACGTTTTGGTCATCATAGCGTTATAAATGTTCAAAAATACCGCCATTCACATCTAAACATTTTCTGCTTCTTCTACGAAGGGCGCCTGTAGCTCTCCTGATGGAGTCGCGTCTTTGTTTAAGATCTGCTGCAGCATTTCTAATACGTTGAATTAGTGCATCCCGAGTGTCCACTTTTACTTTATACACTTTATACATCTTTGAACCAGCCCCATAAACAATAATCTAGTGCTGTGAGGTCTGGAGATCTTGGAGGTCAACTAATAGGACTACCGCGACCAATCCAACGCCCTGGAAACCTTTCCTCCAAATGTTCCTTGGCCTGATGAACGAAATGTGCAGGAGCTCCATCGTGCTCCATCGATTCTCCAAAATGAAAGGGCCAATTAAATAACCATCGACCATACCTCCCCACATGTTTACTGAAAACTTATGTTGAAAGTTACTTTTGACTGTTGTGTGGGGATTTTCATCTGACCATACCATGACAGTTGTGAGTATTATTAATGCCGTCATGGGTAAATGTTGCTTCATGTAAAAAGTATGCGTGATACAACACGAGGATTCTTATTTATCCACCAACAAAATTCCATGTTTATGATAATCTTCCGGTTGTAGGTGCTGTACTCTCTGTACATGGTATGGATGTAAGCCTTGCTTGTAAGAAGCTTTCAGGTCTCACACAGTTTATTGAAAACTCCTCTGATAAATACATTTTTATTAGGATGTTTGTGATGTGGAAACCATTGACGATATTCTTCAACAGCAGCTCTAGCATTCCCATTACAAAAACTATAAACAAACACCATATTTGCATATTCTAAATTTGACTATGTGTGTGGCATTTTGTAATACTTTAATCCTTCAAACTCCAAAATAAACCTTAAATCACTGTCACAATACACTGACACATTGTCAAAACAACAAAGTTATCAAATGTTTTAAACCTCAAACATGGCATACTAAATAAACATTTTTAATTACGCTATAACTTGAAAACAAATAAAAATCGGATAACAACATTTGAGTTTTTTTACATTATTTTCACGCATACAATACACTCCTGGAGTTTGGTCCGTTCCTCCCGACTCACCCTGTATATCATTCGCAAATTACAAAATGTTACTGTACATCTGTCAAGCAATTGCAATTGTTTATCAGTAGTAACAGGGAATATCCTAGGCCACCTACACAATATGTTTAGGAATTTAAAACTTCGCGAATTTATAAGAAATGAAAAGTCTTGTTGATGCGTTAATTTTACCGAGAAGTGCATTGGGACATTAATAGAACGATAATTATAGACCTTCGGCGACCACATCCAGTGCTCAATATGCCGAAACAGTCAGAAATACCAGGATATTTCCTACATCAAAGCTGGCAATACCGTAACGGACGAGGACTGCACTAAAATAAAGGGCAATTACTCGACGAAAATTGAGGCCGTAATCAAACTGATACTGAGCTTAAAAAAGCAGGACCCCTCTGTGAAAGTTCTGCTATTCTCTTCATGGGTCACAGTCCTGAAGCGTCTCATGGATGCCTTGCAGAAGAACGGCATCTCGTGCGAGATGGCGGTGTCGTCGAGTTTCGAGGCGAGAATAGAAAATTTCAAGGTATATTAAGGATTAAGATTAACTTTTATCTATATCAATGTTTAAATTTTATTTTGGTGATATTTTACAAGCATTATTCTTTGTTTTGAAGAATGTTAAGAAAGAGATAACGGCTTTATTGTTGCCAATTGCCCTCGGTTCTAAGGGATTAAATCTGATCGAGGCCACTCACGTTATTCTGGTAGAACCGTTATTAAATCCAGCGGACGAATTGCAAGCTGTGGGACGAGTACATCGTATCGGACAAGAAAAGTAAGTAATAGGATATTTTGTTGTTGTTGTTGTAATTGAATGTGATCTCATTCAAATTAGATTTTTTGTTGCAAATTATGATAATGCTTGATTGTTGAAATATTAATAAATGGCCTAAAGTGGAAAGTAATAAGGAGGTAAGTAAGGTATTTCGGAAGACATTTTTTTTATAAATATTAAATTAAAATGTTTAAAATAATTATGTTTTGGTAATAGTGAATTTAAAAAAAAATATATTTAAAGTCAAAATATTTTTTTACATAGTGTCACTTTGGTTTAGCATGCATTGCTATCTTTGGTATTATCAGTGATAGAGGGATGGTTAAATGGGGAAGGTCTTAAAGAATTTTCGTTTTTTAATTAATTGTGAAAAATATGACACATTTTCAATAATTTCTCAATCTCGTTAATTGAAGATGTGGCAACGTTTTAGCAAGCACAGTTTTCTAGGTACTTTTACAAGGGACTTTCAAATATAAACGGTATTTTTTTGTAATTCATTGAATACCAAGAAAAAATTGTATAGGGAATTGTATAGTGGGCATTCAAGAGTCTTCCAGAACATTTCGTCCAATATCCGGCCTGCTTGATTTGTTGAATGGGGCCTGTCGCGAAGCAAAATGCCGTCCCTGATGGGGTGTTGTCGTCTTTTGTTCTGATAAGTGGTTTTAAATTGGTTCAAACGAGTGCAGTAATAAGCAGCATTCATTTTTCTCCGGTCATGAAGTAAATCCAGCAAACGAACGAACGCCTTTTGAAACTGAGAAAACCGCCGTGAAAACTTTCCCTGCTGACAAACGCGTTTTGATCTTCGGGATGGCCTCTCGTAGTTTTCGGCATTCTTTACACGCTTGCTTGCCCTCGGGAGTGTAATGATGAACCCAACTTTCTTCACAGGTCACAATGCGACTAAGGAAAGGGTCTCTCTCGATGCGATAACGAGCGTGAAGCCGTTAGCAGATGTCAAGAGGAACGTGTTTTTGTTCCTCTGAAAGGAAGCGTGATACTCAACGAGCCGAAATTCTGCTGAAAACAAGCTCATCGTGAATGATCGATCGACTCCCAGTGCCGATGTTTACCTCAGAAGCGGTTTCAACGACGGTGAGGCGGCGGTCATTTGCAATAAAGTCACGAACCTCTTTAATGTGTTTTTCGGTTAAGCTCGTCCTGGACCAGCGATCATGGGGTTAGTTTTCGACTCACTCTCGCCCTCCAGAGAATGTTTTGTGCCAATAAAACATTCGTGGCTGTGAACGGGTGGCACAATTTGATGATAATATGTTGCACAACAGGCGGATGTACATTGCGCTTTGCTACTGCTACACTAACATTCTCAGGGTTGCGTCGGCGACGATTGTCGCCTCTCGTTACCCCTTCCTACAGTTCCCAGCAGTACCCAACCCTGCTTCTGTGTTAAAAAAATCTGCAGTTCTGAGAAAATGGCATTAACTTTTGCATATGGGTATCATATTGGATTTTTCTACGATTTGGTAGCATTTTTTATTCTCTCTTCAATTATTACATGATCAGGAAATTATAGGACTTGGAGCTGTAAATTTTACTTTTTGTAAAACAAGTCAGTCATATTCTCAGAAACAAAGGACGGTAGATTTTTCTGTTTTAATATAGCTAAGCGTCTTTAAAAAGTAAGAATGAATTTGCTATACCCCAGTGTCGAAATAATGTGGAGTGATTCATATATAATATCAAACCACCATAACTATTCAACGGTTTGTCTATTTCTTGTGTAATCACCTATTATGTGCATACAAATTTTATGTGCCGTTCTATAGAAACAGTAGTTCAATGCGAACTACTCCCTCTCCTATTGAATTCCGAATCGCATAATAATTGGTTGTACCGCCTGGTGTCCTGTTGTAGCAAAGCTAGCCAATCGTTTTAGGCGGTTTTAAATACATTTGAATTCGATTGGTCAGCAATTGGCGGCACGGATCAATGTCGATTGATAGAATGACGCATGCGTTGTTTAGCTCGGATTTTGCCGCGTCAGTGGCGTTACATTGTGGTTATGTGCGATTGATTCGGGATTCGGAAAATTGTTTATATATTATATTCTGCGATAAAAGTGAGTGTTTAGTGTTTTTCTAACATGGAAGCAGCGGATGCAAGTTGTAGTGGTTCTACGACGAAGAATTCCAATCGAAAACAGCGACTTTTGACAAATGAAGAACTTCAAATGATTAAAAACGTCTACGAAGGAATTCGGGCGCGAAACCCAGATATTAGTACAATCGAGGCAGTTGATATATGCTCTTCGTTAACAAAAGTCTGTGGAAGTAGTATGTACCATGCAACGAAGTATGATGAAGAAGAAACAAGTGCAAAAAAAGAATAAAACAGAAACCCGCGGTAGGAAGAAGATTGAAGTTGACGAAGATGTTAAATACATAATTCGTAGGATTATTCATGGATTTTTTTTAATGAACTTCCGACGCTGAATAAAATTCACGCTGCCGTCGCTCAAGATGAAAATTTACCGAAGTTCTCTCGTAAAGTTCTTTTGAAAATTATGCATAAAATGAATTTTCATCATTTAAAACGAAACCGAAAGAGTCTTCTTATTGAAAAAAACGAAATTGTGTTATGGCGAAGAAGTTATTTGGAGAAGCTAAGAGATTTTCGGAATTCTGGTAGGAAGATTTATTATTTGGATGAAACTTGGGTAAACAAAGATCATACGGTGACGAAAGTGTGGCAAGACTGCAATATTCTGAATAATCGACAGGCATTTGTAGAAGGATTATCTCCGGGATTGAAGGCACCATCTGGAAAAGGACGAAGATTAATAATCACGCATATCGGAAGCGACTCAGGTTTTTTTTGAATCGCGACGAACAGGGGATTATCATGAAGATATGACTAGTGAAGTTTTTGAAAAATGATTTTTATTTCTATTGTCTTCCATAGAACCCGGCGCAGTTGTCGTGATGGACAATGCACCATACCATAGTCGGCGAATTGAAAAGTTACCAACATCAGAATGGAGAAAAAGACAGATCCTAGAGTGGTTAAAATCTAAAAATCTGGATTGTGGCGATACCATGTTAAAAGTGCAGCTATTAAAAATTGCACAGCGAGAAAAAAGCCGGTACATTAAATATGTGGTAGATGAAACGGCAAAAACTCGTGATGTGACAATACTTCGTCTACCACCATATCATTGTGAATCGAACCCCATAGAGCTGATTTGGGCGCAAATAAAAACGAACGTATCAGCCGCGTCACCGCGGAAACATGGTCCAAGTGCATTGTGCACATAAAGAAAGAGGAACAACACATGTGGGGATCTTGACACAAGAGCGGAAGCGTTGATAGATCCAGTTATAATCAATCTAGGCGATAGCAGTGATTGTGATTTTGATGGTGACAGTGACTAACTGTGGAATAGTAATATTGCAAGTGGAAGTCATGTTGTCTGAAATGAGTGATTCTTGTAATAATGACATTGAGAAAATATTTTCAGTAAGACGCAACATAGTGATAGTGGGATAATGACAGTGATTGGTCATATAAAATAAAATATGTGTGATAAGTATGGCATATATGTATAGTGATAGATATAGTGACTGTGACGATGTTGTTGATACAATAAAAAGACTGTGTTAGTGATGTAACATATATAATGATTGTGATAAATATAGTAACTGTGACTGTGTTGTTGATACAATAAAATAAAGATTGTGTTAGTGGTGTGTCATAAATATAATGATAGTTTTAAATAGTGAAAGCGGTAGGTCAATATATGGATTCAGAGGGGCCACTTGTGTGTAGCTTGCTACTCCTACGTCTCTTTATATGTTGCCAAAATGTCTGTTTTATCAAGATATGCTGACAGGAGATGTTCTAACTGGGTAAGCATGAAATAAGTACATTACATAACTTACGATGCTTACATTGTTTACTAACTAAAAAACTGTTTCAAATCCACTTAAAACTCTTTTCAACTGTCTTGGTATTATTTTGTTATTTTTTTATATTTTGCCCCCTCCAAATTGATACGCCTATGGAATTTCGTTCCCCGCACACTTCTTGCCCCTGAGCTATCCTAATGTCATCGATGAGTCACTCCATACTATTTGGACACTGGGGTATAGAATGTCGCCACATCTCGAATTAAAAAGATATGAGGCATTGTTGAAAATCCTATTTCTTTGCAATCATTTAAAAAACGCAAATAGTTGGATAAAATTTGGTAGCGTATGCAGTGCTAAAGTGGGCCCACATTGGATATATACCAGGTGATGTTTTTTAATGAAAAACATCTCTGCATCTCTGTTAATAGTGGGTTTACAATACAGATTCTGTAGAACTTTTTTATATTGGCATATAAACTACTGTAAATCCAACAGAAATATTTTACAGCACTTGCTGTATTACCGGAAATGGCGTTAACCTTCAAATTTTAAATGGGACACCCCGTATTGTTTGTGAAAAATTTATTAACTTGTAGTCAAATAATTTTTGATTTTAAAGATATTCCAAAATTGTTTTTAATTGATTGTCCTATAAAACTACAGAAAATTAATTCCATTTGCAATTAAACCGAAAGTGATGTAAAATATTTCTGTTCGTTTTCCAGTCACTTCAATGCTAATACAAGAAACATTATAAATTGGCATCATCAGAGGGGGATCAAACTGATTGAGACTCGGTTCTAATAATCTCCTGATAATGCCAACTTGGTCGGCGAAAGGCGGATCGAGTGACGTATAATTCGGTGTTTTATTGTTATTTTTATATAATGCAAACAACTATATAACGTGAATTGGGCCTGCTGCAATTACGATTAAACATTTTAAACATTCATGTTTGTTGATATCCCGGAAGAAATGTTTCCCATTTTTTTTTTAACGGTACCCAATTAGCTATGATCTTGCTTGCAGACCTACGACGGTCCACAAATTTTTGATCAAAAACACGATCGAGGAGAGCATCCATCAGGCGACGACCTCGAACGCCGACAGCTGGGACAAAAACAAAGTGACGTTACAACAATTGACAGACCTCTTTCATAACGACGTCGCGTCGCAAGAGATGGAGTGCAAGACGTCCTTGGAGATCTCGAGTCCTGACAGTACAAACGAGGCATCCTCGAGTACCGCTTGACTTTCCATATTTTTCTATGAAATGTGATATATTTTTAACTGTCAGTATTTGTACTGGAGCATAAGTATCGTCTGGGTTAAATATTTATTATAACTACATAGACGTGGGGTGTTTCGGAGCAATTATCCGTGTTCTTAGCTAGTAACTGCCAAATGTTCCGGCTTCTCTTACGAGATGCTGGAGTATGATCTCCTTTTATCGTAGAGTAGTAACGTTCTTACTTATAGTTCGGGGCTGTTAGACAATAACAGTCCTGTAGATTTCGTCAGATATCGGTTTCCTACTCATAGTTTTAATTTTAAGAAACGGTAAATTAATCATTATTTTAATTCGTCATTTTATTCAACTTCTGGTTCATGTGTGTTGTTTGATTTTAACTTACAATTTTATTTACGAAATCTGCTAAAGTATGTTTTAAGTTGTGTTCATTAAAGGAAATAAAGGAGTATAAAAAAGAGTTAAAGTGTACTAAACATATTAATATTTCAGTAAATGACTGGGAAAACAGTGCAAGGGGAGGACGCATCCTCATTTGGTTTCATAAGACATTTTTAATATATACAGGGTGTTCTAAGAGTAAAGTTCCTCGTAAATGATGATGGGGACTAATATAATAATTTTCTTTTCGAAGGGTCATCCTAAAGCCATTTGTTATTCAAGAGGTTTGTATTTATTGAGAATATATTTATCTGCTTAAGTGAAAGGTCCAGAATGTCAAATTTTTCTAATAAAATTTGGCATGTTTCAAAAGTTAGATTTGTAGTTCTACTTGTTTTAAAAGTTTTTAAAGTAAACTATCAAATAATGCAAGATTTTCTTTGGGCTTTGTTTTTTTTGTATTATATAGTATCTGAGGTATATAAATATCTCATTTAATATTTGATTCACTTGTGGCAAATTTGTAACGCAACTGAAATATTAGAACCATTTTGTTTATTATCCATTTATAGTTTTTTTTTTTTGCAAACCAAGACAAAAGAAAGGACTACATAGACAAAACTACCAAAACAAAAGAAAACAGTTGTAATTTGTTTCTGAACATAACACAGCGCAACATCAGATTTGCTTATTTTTTTATTTCTGTCTATCCATTTTTTAGTTTCATGAAAATTAAATAATAAAAATTCCCAAGGAATTTTTATCATTAATTAACAAGTTCATTTGAACTACTGCATATGAGGTATTAGTAGTTCGCGGTACGATGTAGCACAATTACTGCTATCCCATGTAACTTATGTATTTTCATCCTGCATAAAAAGGAAAACAAAGTTGCTTTTGGGAACTGTTATTAAAAAATTTACATAACAGAAAAATTAAAGAAAAATTTTCAAAAACAGACAATATTCTGATATCCATGGACTATTTATTTTTTAATATTGATATGTGGTTATTATTATTATCCTTACTTATGCAATTATTCTATTATTATTTAGTATAGGAAATTATTCAATATTTTTTATAACCTTTTAAATAATAAAAGTACGAATTTCTGTTTTTTTTTTGAAGTGTTATTGAACATGTAGTTAAATTTAAACAAAAAAGGACTTTAAAAACCTTATTATAAAAGGTAATAAAAACCAGAAAAGTTTTGTACATAAATCGTTAATGTAGATTCCAGTGGTGTACACGATTTTTTCACGGTGGGATTTTTTATTATAATGGAATTAATTACATGTTAAAACTTATAAATTGCAATCCTGTTTTGGAAAACAAGTAATTTTGATTTTTTGTGATATTTTTTTTTATTTTTTGAAGTTACTACACTCTCAACGAGCATTAAAATTTTTTCTATTACCATAGGAAGAACTCTAAATCATTCTGTAAGTCAATGAAATGTGTGTGATTTTCTTAAATATTTATTTATTTGTGTAATAAATAGTACAGAGTGTACTTAATTTTATGGTTTTGAAAGTGTTACTGAGCACACAATGGTTAAGTTTAAAAACAAGAATGGACTTT
This sequence comes from Rosalia funebris, assembly GCA_037954035.1. Lineage (NCBI taxonomy): Eukaryota > Metazoa > Arthropoda > Insecta > Coleoptera > Cerambycidae > Rosalia > Rosalia funebris. The sequence goes on along the minus strand of JAZFAV010000006.1, from coordinate 8,705,354 downwards.
AATAACCTTATGATAAAAGATAATAAAAACCACAAAAGTTTTGTGAATAAATCTTTCATATAGATTCCAGTGGTGTACTCGTTTTTTTTTCACGGTAAATTAAACATATTAAAACTTATGAATTATAACTTTTGGGAAACAAGTAATATTTCGATTTTTTGTGATCTTTTTCTTATTTTCTGAAACTGCTATGCTCTGTCAAAGAATGAAACTTTTTTCTATTTCTACAATATAGGAAGAAATTGCCCAAGATATTCTGTAAGTCAGTGAAATGTGTGTGATTTTCTTAAATATTTATTTAATTGTGTGATATATAAAAGGTGGTCCAACCAAAATGCACGATGTTAATTGTAAATAAAACAAAATGTTTTCAGAGAATTATCTTAATATTTTTTATTATGATGAGAAGGATCTATGACAATTATGTGTGAAACAAAATATCGGCCAAATGCTCGCCACGGCTTCGGTGGCATACCTCTATCCGATGGTCCATATTTTCAATGACTCTGAGACATAATTGAGGTTCAATGTCGTTAATGTGCCGAATTTTCTCATCCTTTAGCTCTTGAATTGTTCTTGGCTTATTGACGTACACTTTTTCTTTTAAATATCCCCAAAGAAAGAAGTCCAACGGCGTCAAATCACATGATCGTGGCGGCCAATTAACATCGCCACGACCTGAGATAACACGGCCATTGAATTTCTCGCGCAGAAGTGCCATTGTTTCGTTGGCTGTGTGGCAAGTGGCACCATCCTGTTGGAACCACATATCGTCCAAGTCCATATCCTCAATTTCTGGCCACAAGAAGTCCGTTATCGTCTCGCGATAGCAAACACCATTCACGGTAACTGCTTGGCCGACCTCATTTTCGAATAAGTACGGCCCGATGACGCCGCCAGCCCATAAACCGCACCAAACAGTCACTCTGTGGATGCATCGGCTTTTGAACAATCACTCGTGGATTCTCATTTGCCCAAATGCGGCAATTCTGCTTGTTAACGAATCCACTGAGGTAAAAGTGTGCCTCGTCGCTGAAGATGATTTTCTTTGTAAAGTCACCATTCACTTCTGTCTGTTCAACCAACCATTCGGCGTATTGACGACGCTTGAAATGGTCAGTAGGCTTCAGCTCTTGAGTCAATTGAACCTTGTAAGCGTGTAAATTCAAATCTTTATTCAAAATTCGCATCAGTGATGTTCGTGAGATGTTCAATTCTTGGGAACGACGACGAGTCGAGGTTGACGGCTCTTCTGCTACAACAGCAATGTTTTCCGCAGAACGAGCTGGACGAGCATGCACAGGTGTTTTCACATTTCCTACAGACCCGGTTTGCTGAAATTTGCGCACAATTCTCCCGATTGTGGACACATTTGGTCGATTATGCTGACCAAAAAAGTCACGAAGTGCACGAAATGCATTTTGATTTGAACGCCCATTTTCGTAAAAGGCTTCAACAATCTTAACGCGCTGCTCAATTGTGTACCTCTCCATGGTTGAATTTGTCAAACACTGAAACAAGGAAATGTCAAATTAAGTTGGGCAAAAAACTTGACGTTAAGGTGTGACTCACAATTAACATCGTGCATTATGGTTGTACCACCCTTTAGTAGATGATTACCAAATTCTCTTTTTTAAGTAATATTGTGTATATCATGGTTAATGTCCATTATGTACACTACAGAGTGGATTTCAATAGATTTATGATATATGGGGAAGAACTACAAAAGTTTCGGGTATAAACCTTTCATTTTGATTCCAGTGGCAACACATTTCCTGCCACAGTGGGATTTTTATTATAATAAAGGTAATTATATTTTAAAAGTTATAAATTACATTTTTTTTTTGTAAAAAAATAATTTAGATTTTCTGTGATTGGAACTTTTCTTTACCGTCATGGTCCTGTCAAGAACAACATTTTCCAAAGTGAAAATGAAATATTTTTCTATTGAATTATATATTATGGGAATACGTTTTTATAATGCGCGCAATTTCCTCAAATATTCATTTAATTGTGTAATAAGTAGCACAAGGTGCATAAAATTCTGTTTTAAAGTATCCCTGTGTATATAATGGCTAAGTTTAAGCAAGAGGAGCTTCAAACGGTTACTTATCAAAAACAAAATATAAAAAAAACTACAAAAAATTCATGCTCAAACTATTAATGCGTATACCAGTGGCGTACATGTTTTTTACAATGGGGTTTTTTTATAATAAAAGTAAATATTTCAAAACAAATCAAAATTGTTTTAGGACATTTTCTGTACCTGTCGCATCCCTAATAAGTATCAATTTTTCCAATTTGAATTGGAAATATGTGTATTCTTTCTATATCATATAATGAAATTTTTGTCTGAAACATCCTGTGTGTCATTGAAATGTGTGTTAATTTCTTAAGTACCCATTTATCAATTGTGTAATAATTTGTGTGTATTATTTATTGTATTTCTAGATATAGATACATAATGAGAGTGTAGGTGTGTATTTGTAGGAACTATAATCAAGTGCATTTAAAATTTGGTAAATGGTAAAGAACTGAATTTTCTTGCGTCTGGCACTATAATTTTCATGTATATGCCAGTGCAGTTCATACTTATGCATTTTATTAATTGACCCAACAGATTCCGAGCAAAATAAATACGGGAATCTTCAATCTTCATCTACTATTGTAGGACCTTGTACAATATACACATTGGCTGTTATAACAAATTTAAAAAGCATTTGATTCTAGATATCTCCCAATTTTCCATATTAATTTTTTAAATAAAACACATTGGTGGTCATTCTTTGTCTCCTTAGTCTCTTATTTTTTTAAAGAACAAGTAGTACCTAAAGGTGACTAAAGAAATACAGCTGCAATATCTAAAGGTGAGTAAAGAATTGTTATTAGGTAAATTCCGCTCCTAAGAGGTAAAACCTCAGATGCCAATTCCATTAAAACTAAACCAACTGTAAGAAACGGGACCATAAGTCGAGCAATACAATTTCTGAAAGGTCTATCAATTTTGAGAATTTTTACATAACGTGGATTTGTTCTAGAAGTTCTACCATGTATCTAGATGGAGTTAGTGATGCATTTCTGTCAACAGGGTGTGTATAGAAATATATGGAAGCCCTAGTTAGAGTTACAATTACATGTCAAATATAAACAGCAATCATTAATTTCTATACAAGTTTAATAATACAAATTGATATAATTTATTTCTAGTTTAAATCATTTAAACTATTGAATCTATGTTTTACTAATCTTGTCTAATTTATGTGTTGTTGTTTTTTCTTATTTCTACTAACTTGCACCAGTAACATAAATCGCATTTTGTGCGTCTAATTTCACAAGCTTTATTTATACTGGAGTAGGTTGGAACCTATTCCTAAAAACTTAACAGAAATCATATTGGATTTCATTGTTGTCATGGCTGGATTGAAGGTTGAAACCAATTATGGATACAATTTTTCATAAATTTGAATAAATATTGTGACACTGACTTAGTTTTCCACAACCACAAAAAAACAAATTAAAAAACAGTTTTTTTTTACCATCTCCAGATGATACCAACTTTATTGGCGAAACGCACGTCGTGTATAGTGTCTTATGCCACAAGCTTTATTCAAATTTATAAAAAATTATATCCATAATTGGTTTCAACCTTCAATCCAGCCATGAGAACAATGAAATCCAATATGATTGCTGTTAAACTTTTAGGAATATCCTGAATTTCATCCGCGAATCTTGTTTTTTAATTATGCAGTAAGTATTCAGGCTTAATTGTGCAGTATATACTTGGTGTTTGGAATGCCGTCAGAGAAGATAATGGTAAATAAGACATGAGATAAATCTGGCACATAAGCAGGCCAGTTTGCTATGTTTGGAGTATGAAATTAAATCATTTGGTAACATTGTAATACAGTGCTTTCGTAAAGTAATGAATGATTGAAGAAAACTTGAAATCGTAGTGGTCAGATTTGACAGCCCTAGATTACTTTTTGTGGGTTTGGTTTCACTGGACCATGATTCTCCTCTACAGTAAGCTGTACTTGTTCCAATCGAGCCTATTCTCTTTTTGTCAGTAGGTACGTTTTGAACAACCGATTTACAACTACGGCTACCCTTTGTGTTGTACCATTGGTGTTGCACTGGGGTAATTCCGTCGTAGCCACGCTGCGACTTAAGATATTTGAATCAATGTAGGTACAATCAATTCAGCTTATCTTCGCGTGTTGTTTAGTCACTTACATATAGAAATATAGTAATATATGTTATAATAAATTATATATTATTTGTTTATATGTGTATGGCGCCGCCACTGATCGGGATTTAAGTGAACAGCTTAACAGAGGACTTCAATTGTTATTTATTGGCTTAGATAGCAAAAGAAACAGTTTCTTTTACGGAAGGAATATGTGTGTTAGTTAATTTGTCTTGTTTAAATTGGAAACACCTAGTTACGTTTCGTGTAACAACCGAACGGTTTTTAAAAACTTTTACAATTTGATTTAAAACGAACAGAACGAACTTTATTTCTGGATTGATTATACAATATATATTTTATGTTAATTACAAGAGAGTATAATACAGACTGACTGTGTAACCTACGGAACTAGAACAAAAGTATAATGAAATTTAATAGTCAGCAATATATTATCATATTATTCTTATATAGCTGCGGTGCAGTGGGATGACGTAACTCCTCCACCCTTAGAGGGAAGTTTTATCGGGAACAAATAAAACTTTCACATTGGATTTTCCACGTGATCCGGAGTTTTGGGATTCTTCTTCGTCAGGCTGGATAGACGGCTTTCTCGATCTCCATCTCCAAATTTTGTGAATAATAAATGCTATAAAAATAACTACGATTATAGCATATAAAGGGATTGTCCATAGATTAGGTCTGATTAAGGGGTTGTCATCAGGATTAATCAGTTTTATCTGCTGTTGCTCTTGCTGAAGCGTATGTAATTGATCAAGCGGGATATTCTTAATGTTTACTTTGATAGTGGAACCGTTATTTTTTATTTTCGATATTTTTATCTCAGGTAATAATAATGGTTGACCTTCTAGAACTTCTTCTTCATTAATGTACCTGTATGCTGGAGTTTGAAAAATACACTTTGGTGGTAATGTAATGAGATAATTGCCTTGTAATGTTGTAAAGTCCATTTTTTCACACTGAATTTGGACCTTTAGAGGGTCTGGGAATATAGCGATATAATAGCCATTAGTAATTTGTTCAATAAAGTGGCTGTTAATTGATATAGGTGTTTGCTCGCAATTAGTATTGTTGCCAGATAGTTGTAGTAACGAGAATACACAGTCTTCTTCCCGAATTCCATTAATTAGGTTATTGTCCTCACAAAAATATACAGGGTCCATATTTCGGCATGGCAGCGGCTGGTACTGATAAGAGTCACTGCCCATGGTAAGGTAAGTATTTTCAGGTATAATAGTGGTAGACATTGAGGTAGGTATGGAATACAGGTGGTAATGGAAAAATTTATCAGGATGTACAAGAGGAAACTCTAGTGCGAATATTAACCGTTTCCCTGAATAAAATGCTTTTACCTGAACTATATCATAATACTTATATAAGTCATTTTTGTTAAAATACATCAATTGTTTTTGTGAATGAAATTCCACAAGTTTTTCGACAATGGCCTCCATCTCGTCTAATTTTAAAATGCTATGATGTAAAGTTCCCAATTTCGCGAAAGATATACTATTTTCAATATTTGTTAATAATTGCATAACCATACTTAGATTAATACTTAATTGATCGAGTACATCGCGAATCCTCATGTAACGTGAAAACTTGAATACAAATTTGTTCAAATTATTTTGAATTCTGTCTATACCATTAGTAATTACATCTTGGTTATGTAATACTAATGAAAGTGTTTTATTATAATTATCTAAAATTTTAGTTGTTAAAGAAATCTGTTTATTGAATTGAGATATTATTTGCCTTTGCTTGTCCTGCAAATTTTCAATAGCTTTATCATATTTTATTGCATCTTCTTGATCTAGATTTCCAGAAATTGATTTAATTATTGATCCCAATCCATTTATTAAACCCCTTTTTAGACGATTATTATCGAAAAAAGGATATATAGAATCAAATTTATTTTCTACCGATTCTAATTGGAATTGTATACCTTGATTAAAGTTTTGCAACGCAAATGAATATGGTGAACTTAGTTCTTGTTCTATAGTTTTTGTAACATTAACATATTGTCGTTTTATTATATTAATTTGATTTGATATAGGAATTAAATCAAAATAATGAAGGAAGGTGTGGGTGGCAATTTTGACTCTTGCATACCCTAATTTGAACGGAAGTATACCTGGATTTTTATTTAGGTTAGTTATTTCCATTTTCGGTACTTGGGCCAGGACGAGGGTCCCTAGAGTGATGAGCCTGTAACAATGTTTTTCGTTGTAATCGAGGCTTTTTAAATACTTGCTTATGCAATGTTCGCTTTTTTGTTGTTAATTTAATACCATCTTGTCCTGTAGTTATCTCTTTTCTATATCTGGGTTCAATTTTATCACGATTTGGTAAAATTTTGTAAGCAGGTTTCTCCAAAGTATACGTAGGAGGTTCAATGCGCTTTTCATTTTGTTTACTTATTATATTCTCTTTGCGTGTTTGCGAGATATTATGTATGTGATCATACATTAAGCGTACTTTTTCTTTGTGTAATTCTATATAATTTGTGATAAGTGCCTTATTAAGATCAATATCGAAAGGATCATTGGTATCTAAGTGACCATTAATAATTTCAATTGGTTTTAATTTTGTAACAGAATGTATTGAATGATTATATCCCCAAATTGCATATGGCATTAAATCTATAATATTGGAATTTGGCATTTTTATGTTTAAAACTCTTAAATGTTCTAAAATGGTCGAATGAAAACGTTCGATTACACCATTACTATTAGGATTCTGTGGCGTAATGTAATGAATATTGATTTTATGTAATTTAATAAAATCATTCATAACTTTATTTTTAAATTCAGTACCATTATCAGATACGAAACTTATTGGTAATCCGTGGTGAGACATATATTTTACAATACATTGTATAGTATGTATCATGTTAGCACTTGTCATTGGATAAGCTTGACCATATTTAGAAAATGAATCCACGATTGTTAAAAATTTTTGATTTTTAATTTGAAGTGTGTCTAAATGTACGACTTCGAATGGTTTGTTTGCTGTAGGTGTAAGTTGTAAAATAATACGATGAGGGTTTCTTTCATATTTTGTTGTTTGGCAAATGTCACAGTTATTGATATGATTTTGAACATCAATTTTTATATTCGGCCAGTAATATTTTCTGCGAATCTGTAGTTCGGTTTCGGTTATACCTCTGTGGTTTCTTTTGCCATCATGTATATATTGTACTAACTCTTTTTGTCGTTCTGAGTCCTGAATATCTTCCAAAAGACAGGTACATCGTACTAATTTAAAGGTGGAATTTTTAAATGTATTTTTAATTACGTTACAAAGGTCTGGTATGATATTTTCATTTTCAATAAAAATTGCGTAAGTTTTGTTCGGTTCAATATAATTTTTAAAGAAATTAATTGTATTGGTTTCAATTTGATTTTTAACAAAATTTACAATGGTTCTGGTTTTTGTTTGAGAAAATAGTTTTTGTATAATAGGTTCTCCCACAGGCATATTCACTGTTTTTATTATAATTTGATTTTGATAATAGTTTAAAGGTTTTTCTGAAATTTCAATAAGTTGTACAGGATTTTCAGTACTACTGTGAGCTGTTTCAGTACTTTCATCTAAAGCTGTTTCTGTAGTTTCACCATTGTTTTGATTTGGTGGTTCGCTAATGTTTGCTATCATTGATAAATTGTCATTGTCAGGTAATTGATCATCATTAAGATTATTGTTAGTTTCAGGTGTATTATTAATATCAATTGATTGATTGTCACCAGTTGATAACATTTTGTTAAAACTATCCATGAATTCTTCAAAGGGAGTTTTGCCTAAATTCTTATTTAAATTTGGGTTTTCTGAAATATCTTTAGTATGAATTTCGATACTAACAGGAATTTTTATTCTCGCAATTTCATGAGAATTAATTTCGTGACATGACGTAAGAATTCTTGGTGTCTCTCTATATTTAAGTTTAATTATTGAATTTGGTGTTATAATACAACGATTGGCAATATCAATTCGTGCACCTAAATTTTTCATTGTATCAAATCCAATCAATCCATCAAAATAATCGTGAAATCTAAACAAATGAAATTTAATATATCCTTGTTCTTTGAATTCTGGAAAATATGCAATATTTGCACAAGATTTACAATTATATTTTTTGAAAACTGTACTAAGAGAAAAATGTTCAGTATAAATTTCGTTAGAAAAATATTTTTGTGCTATATTAGGATTAAGTAAAGATTTTGTTGCGCCCGTGTCGATGAGTAATTTTAAAGGCGGGTTTTTAATTTCAATATATGGCAATTCTCTCTTATCTGAAACAACATGCAATTCTACAACGTGTCCTTGTTCGATTTCCTGGGTCATATGAAAATTTTGAAAATTTTCGATATCATTTCCATACACATCTGTATTTTCGTCAGAGTAATTATTTTCGTCACAAGTTGGTACTTCATAAAAAGAATTTTCATCGTAATTTTCTTCTTGATCGACATTAAATAATTCTTCCGAAACAAAATTAGAAGGACCAGCTGATTGAAAATTATTTGATCTAAAATTTTGTTGACGATTAGGAGTACTAATACGAGTAGTTGTACTCATAGGGATTGGTTTGTACTGAGCGTTATTATTATTTTGACCTGGTTTCCAAACATTATTATTTTGTTTTCCGAAAACTTGTCGATTAGTTAAGAATCTTTGAGGGGGCAAATTTTGTCTAGGCTGAATTTGAATCGGCCCTCTTGGAAATTGAGAGTGTGTTGGTATGTTAATATTTGAACCCATGTGTGAATTAAATGGTAATCTTACATTTTGATTAAAATTTTGTTGCTGAAAATTTGGTCTAATATTATTATTATGATTAGGTTTATTTGTCGATGGTTTTTGGAAATTTTGCTGGCGGGACATATATCTAATATTATTATCTTCTATCATATATTTTAAAGCTTCTGCCAAATTTGTTGGTTTCAATGACCGTATCATTGATTGTTGAGGTTCTCGCAAGCCGACAAATAAAGTTCTCAAAGCCTGGTTATTATAAGTAAGTAATTTACTTTTACGAATATTTTCGTCAATTTCATGTAAGCTAATATAATTATGCAATGTGTTTAAATTTGCAATAATTCGATAATAAAATTGTACACAATCTTCGTTTGGTTTTTGTCTCAAGCCAATTAAATCTGCCAAAAGACTATTTTCATCACGTTGATCCCCAAAATTAGTGATCAGAGTATTTTTAATTTCCTCCCAATTTTGTGCGCCACTGATAGAGATAACCTCTTCAGCACGTCCTTTTAATTTTGATATGATACTATTAAAAATAAAACGATTTTGTGGACAATTTTCATTTTCTGGTGTGGAATCCCAATATGTATTTAATACATCTGATGCCATTGATATAAATCTAAATAAGCGACATGGCGACCCGTCAAATTCAGGTACTAACTCTAATGGTTTTACCTCGATTCTTGGCCTTGCCATTGTGATATTTAAATTACTTGAATTAAAATTTATTAAATTACTTTGAATATTACTAATAGGTAATATTGATTTATTAGATTTTTGTGACTTTTCTGTCGTTAAAAAGAGTTTAAATATTTTATCTGTTAATTCGATTATTTCCGAATCAATATCGACACTAGAGTTTGGCAGTTCCTGATTTCTTTGTGAGTCTGTCATACAAGGAAATTAAAAAGGAAAGCAAGTGACTTACAGTACTTTCTTCATTCCTTTCTCTCTTCTGGTGAATACTGCTCTCTGTGTGATGGTTCTGAAGTTCGTCTTTTTCGCCAGATCCTCGATGGACCAATTCCTCGATGGAATGCTGTGTTCTTTCCAATTAAGAAGATGACACTTCACAAGTTATCCGGTATGGATGTCTTTTTGGAAATCCTACCGACTGCGCCAGTTACGTTTCGTGTAACAACCGAACGGTTTTTAAAAACTTTTACAATTTGATTTAAAACGAACAGAACGAACTTTATTTCTGGATTGATTATACAATATATATTTTATGTTAATTACAAGAGAGTATAATACAGACTGACTGTGTAACCTACGGAACTAGAACAAAAGTATAATGAAATTTAATAGTCAGCAATATATTATCATATTATTCTTATATAGCTGCGGTGCAGTGGGATGACGTAACTACCTTAAAAATATTTCCTAGCAATAAACTTTATTATTTATCATTTTTGTTTGTTTTTTAATAACAATTAGCAAACAAATTCAATGTAATTTCATATCTTATGTAAACACAATTATAATAAAGAGATAGGACCCATTCTAATGTAAGGTGGCTTAATAGAATATTGTTAAATACATTCTTTTTTAATTTTAACATATAATTATTGTAAGACTATATTGTAAAACATAATAAATATAAGATAGACAGTGATGTTATTAAAAAAACATGCCATTGCAAAGGAAATATTTTCGATACAGTCTATTGGAATTGCACAATAATGAATTATTTTACAGTTAATTATACTTTTGATTTCAAATGTCTGCGCCCCTTATTACCTATATTTCAGGACAAAGTATCGAAAGTATCTCAGATACTTGTATTTCAGTATTAATCATCCGAAGATGAAAACGCGGTTGGCGAAACCGCGCGTCAAGTAACGTGTAATCTTTCAGCGTTGTGAAAAACTGGTCTCCTGTTTTTGTTGCTGTTTCAATCGTCTCTTAGGATACCTATAAAGTTTAGAGGGGACAAGGTACACGGATATTGAAGCATAAAAGTTCTCCATGATAATTGTCTCTTCTGTTTCATTCCCCATAGAAACGTTAGACATAAAAAGGCAGACACAGCGTATTCGACGCCTGATGACCTAAGGAAAAGGTCTTGTAGGTAACTACAAGATCACTCTTAGAAAGGTGGTTTTTAAATCATTTTTGTGTTATTAAGAATGTAATTTTATTACACATGTAGGATAAAGTAAAAGGTGATCAGTGATTTGATCAGTCTATTCATTGCTGCAAGTTTAATTTTAAAGTTCATGAATTTCTATGTTATATTACTGGCAGATTTTTTATATAATATCTCTATTTACTAAACGGGTGTTTTCGTGTGTGTATTACAAAATTTTTAGGTCGATGTACGAAATGCTTTTCGTTCGAATTTCGCCCTTTTGACAAAATCAATATAGTAAATCGACCTTTGCGAACAACTCTAACTTTTGTTTTTTGATCCAAATCCGCTAGAGGCATCCTCCGGAGGTGCCTTCGATATGAGCTAGAGGGCGGCCCAATATTATTGCGATTCTCTTACTCGTTCCTAGATATTAAATACATATACCTGTGTATATATTTAATACATTTCGTGGCCTTTATATCGTTTAATAAAGTCTTTATATCGTTTAATGAAGTCGTGAAATTTTTATTATAAACATTTTTTTTTCTCGTCATTAAATAAATACCGAATCGAATCATTCTCCATCTTTGAATATTATTCAGTTTTACTTATCTTAAAACTTTATTTTTCTTCTTTATTCTGATTACTCAAAAGATGTAATTATACTATCTGTTCACTACATCGAAGAATGTCCTCAGTAACATCATAATTTATAATTTCCAAAACAAAAGCGATGTAATTTAATTTTTATTATCAAAATGTTATATTCCTAAGATCGCTGTTGATCTTGACACTATAGGCTATTTTAAATGAATTGGGACGTCAAAGAGGGTTTGTTTCAAAGGGTGTAATATTTTAGTCTACATTTTTATATACAGTATGGTCTACTTTGCTGCTGCATGTTTCGGTATCTCGGGTATTATCAGAGATAGAGAGACCGTTAAATCCGATCGGGGGAGAGTTTTAAAAAAATAATTTGTCTTCATTATTAAATTATATCTATTTTCGCTTTTTAAATGATTGCAAAAAACCAGGATGATGCATTTTTAACAATGCCTATTTTTAATTGGAAAGGTGATGACATCTTTGCAAATATATTTTTAAGATACGTGTCAAGGTACTTTCAGATGTACTAATAAAAAATACAATACTTTGTTTCTGAGAAAATGGCATGAACTTTTGTTTTTCGTATAAACGCCAAATTGTATTTTCTTACGATTCGGTAACATTTTTTATTTTATTTTCAATTATATATCACATGATCAGAAAATTATAGGATTTGGGGCTGTATATTTTATTTAATTTCTTTATGAAGTAAGTATGTTAGAAAAATAATGTTTTTAATCAACAATTAAACATCAAAAAGAACAATAATAAATATTACATAAACTGTTCAATATGTTGCTCTTGCTGGATGCACTTAGTGATCCTCTTCAAGACGAACATCCTTGTCGAGGTATTTTTATTAATTAAGCCAGCGTATTTGTGACACGGACCAACATGTTTTCTGATTCCTCAAAGAAGGATGCCTCATTTTTGTGTGCCCCCATAAATAAAATTCCAAAGGGCTTAGATCAGGAGATCTCGCGGGCCGTAAAGCATTTCCACTATTCGCAAACCCTTTCATTAATAACGCCGTGTAAATATTCATTTACAACACGCTCGTTATAAGCTGGACAACCGTCTTGTGGAAACAAAATTTTATTACTTCCCTAATAGCTTCTTTGACAGCAGGTATTATATTTTCTTGCACCATTTGTTAAGTGTCGTCGTTCGAATTATGATTGAAAATGAAGGACCCAATTAGATGATTTCCTACAAAATGTTTATGTTTAATGACTTTTTAATGTAAGGAAATAAGATTCGATTGTATTCAAACACATTTCAAAATTTTCAACCTTAGGTTTCTTGATAATGAATTCACACCATTAAAAAATCTTCAAATTTCTGAATAAAGAATTAAAAACCTTTTCACTTACATGAGGTACCACACGTGTCCCCATTCTTCTTCTACTCCTCCATTATTTTATTGTGGACTAATATTTTTAGAAAAAATCCTGAACAAGTTTTTGAAATCGCCAAATTTCAATTGCTTAATGTGTTGAAATTTGTTTCTCTCGGACTTTGAAACGTTGTTAGTAGTTGCCGGTGTTGACACAAGCATCTGACAAAGATAGAATAGTCTACAGTAGCATTTGGTTGAATATAAAATGAGCATTGCTAATAAAATCCTTAATGAAAGTAGCAAGTATTAGAAAAACAACCGAGGGAGGTATTAAACGCTTAAAAGATTTAAAATTCATGAAAATGGGAATTCCCTCACCAAATAATCGCCCTTTAGCAAAATACTGTGATTTGAAGTAATTGTAATATTATTTTTTTGACAGATGCTAAGCATTTAACTAAAGTTATTCTATAAAGGGCGTCAACAAGAATATTTGCCATTAAAATACTTTCTCAAAGAACATATGTTCATTTGCTTCTATATTCGATAGTGTTCAAAATTGTCCAAATCTTGAATTTTATCATACGTGACAGCATATTTCAGTACGAAAAGTTATATTGAAAGATGCCTTAAAGTGGTAGAGCTGTGGGAGTTATGATATATCTATTGCTATTGCCTATGGTGACAGGTTCTGGTTTGACATCATTGGAGGACCAGCTCTTCTTTCATTTCTTATAACGTAAATTTCAATAACTGTAGGTTTCTTGGAAGCTTCCCATGATCATCTTCATTCATGGCCATCACGATCCTCCGACTCTTCCCCAATCGAATATGTAGGTATAGAATATTATGGAGGAAAGATTGTTAAACCCGCCCCACCTTTTACTCCAACCTAGACTACTCGACATGACGTTCAGGTTGTTTGAGACGAGATACCTGAAAAAATAACCTGTTACCACGGAATGTTTGGACTGCGATGACAACTGCCCTGAAAATGGGATATGTAGAATGTTCCGTTTAGTCTACATCTTCGTGGTATTGAAGTCAGCGAGGGCGCGCTGTTTTGCAGAGAGAAACTAACAAAAAAGGAAAGAAAAAGAAGCAGAAATCCGTTACATAGATCATTTGAAGGCAAACGTGTGCGAAAACGAATCAATATAAGAATAGTACCACCACATAGAAGAAAATTGTTATATTGAGATTTTTATCGGTTTTTATTGTTTTTCTTAGAGGTTTGACCGGTAACCACTAATTTTGACTTTACATTCGTGTTCAGCGGGAAAAATACAAAAACTAAGTAAGTATAGTTTATTCGCTAGCACACACAACTTTTATTTTTTTGTAGACCTACAAATCTACGTCTACATCTTTTGTAGACCTACCTATACCCCAGTGTCGAAATAATGTGGAGTGATTCATATATAATATCAGAGCACCATAACTATTCAACGGTGTGTCTATTTCTTGTGTAATCACCTATTATGTGCATACAAATTTTATGTGCCGTTCTATAGAAACAGTAGTTCAATGCGAACTACTCCCTCTCCTATTGAATTCCAAATCGCATAATAATCGGTTGTACCGCCTGGTGCGCTGTTGTAGCAAAACTAGCCAATCATTTTAGGTGGTTTTAAATGCATTTGAATTCGATTGGTCAGCAATTGGCGGCATGGATCAATGTCGATCGATAGAATGACGCATGCGTCGTTTAGCCCAGATTTTTGCGCGCCAGTGGCGTTACATTGTGGTTATGTGCGATTGATTCGGGATTCGGGAAATTGTTTATTTATTATATTCTGCGATAAAAGTGAGTGTTAAGTGTTTTTCTAACATGGAAGCAGCGGATGCAAGTTGTAGTGGTTCTACGTCGAAGAATTACAATCGAAAACAGCGACTTTTAACAAGTGAAGAACTTCAAATGATTAAAAAAGTCTACGAAGTATTCGGGCGGAAATCCAGATATTAGTACAACCGATGCAGTTGATATATGCTCTTCGTTAACAAGAGTCTGTGGAAATAGTGTGTACCGTGCAATGAAGTATGATGAGGAAGAAACAAGTGCAAAAAAGAAGAAAACAGAAACCCGCTGTAGGAAGAATATTCAAGTTGACAAAGATGTTAAACATATAATTCGTAGGATTATTCATGGATCTTTTTTTAATGAACTTCCAACGCTGAATAAAATTCACGCTGCCGTCGCTCAAGATGAAAATTTACCGAAGTTCTCTCGTAAAGTTCTTTTGAGAATTATGCATAAAATGAATTTTCATCATTTAAAACGAAACCGAAAGAGTCTTCTTATTGAAAAAAACGATATTGTGTTATGGCGAAGAAGTTATTTGGAAAAGCTAAGAGATTTTCGGAGTTCTGGTAGGAAGATTTATTATTTGGATGAAACTTGGGTAAACGATGATCATACGGTGACGAAAGTGTGGCAAGACTGCAATATTCTGAATAATCGACAGGCATTTGTAGAAGGATTATCTCCGGGACTGAAGGCACCATTTCGAAAGGACGAAGATTAATAATCACGCATATCGGAAGCGACTCAGGTTTTTTGGAAAATGGTTTAAATGTATTTGAATCGCGATGAACAGGGGATTATCATGAAGATATGACTAGTGAAGTTTTTGAAAAATGTTTTTCATCTGTATTGTCTTCCATAGAACCCGGCGCAGTTGTAGTGGTGGACAATGCACCATATCATAGTCGGCGAATTGAAAAGTTACCAACATCAGCATGGAGAAAAGGATCCTAGAGTGGTTAAAATCTAAAAATCTGGATTGTGGCGATACCATGTTAAAAGTGCAGTTATTAAAAATTGCGCAGCGAGAAAAAAGCCGGTACATTAAATACCATACTTCGTCTACCACCATATCATTGCGAATTGACCCCATAGAGCTGATTTGGGCGCAAATAAAAACGGACGTAGCACGAAATAATAGGACTTTTAAACTGGGAGACGTCAAATTGCTGTTGAACAATGCTATCAGCCGCGTCACCGCGGAAACATGGTCCAAGTGTATTGTGCACGTAAAGAAAGAGGAACAACGCATGTGGGATTTTGACATAAAAGCGGAAGCGTTGATAGATCCAGTTATAATCAATCTAGGCGATAGCAGTTCCAGTGATTGTGATTTTGATAGTAACAGTGACTAACTGTGGAATAGTAATATTGCAAGTGGAAGTCGTATTGTCTGAAATGAGTAATTCTTGTAATAATGACATTAAGAAAATATTTTCAGTGCGACGCAACATAGTGATAGTGGGATAGTGACAGTGATTGGTAATATAAAATAAAATATGTGTGATAAGTGTGGCATATATGTATAGTGATAGATATAGTGACTGTGACGGTGTTGTTGATACAATAAAATAAAGACTGTGTTAGTGATGTAACATATATAATGATTGTGATAAATATAGTAACTGTGACTGTGTTGTTGATACAATAAAATAAAGATTGTGTTAGTGGTGTGGCATAAATATAATGATAGTTTTAAATAGTGAAAGCGGTAGGTCAATATATGGATTCAGAGGGGCCACTTGTGTGTAGCTTGCTGCTCCTCCGTCCCTTTATATGGCACATCTTGCCAAAATGTCTGTTTTATCAGGATATGTTCTAACTGGGTAAGCATGAAATGTACATTACATAGCTTACGATACTTACATTGTTTACTAACTAAAAAACTGTTACAAATCCACTTAAAACCCTTTTCAACTGTCTTGGTATTATTTTGTTATTTTTTTTTATATTTTGCCGCCTCCAAATTGATACACCTATGGAATTTCGTTCCCCGCACACTTCTTGCTCCTGAGCCATCCATATGTCATCGATGAGTCACTCCATATTATTTCGACACTGGAGTATAGATGTAGACAACTTTTATTGATTTTACTGGGTGATTTTTAATTGTTTGTAGCTCAAATTGTAACGTATATGTCTTATTAATGCATAAAACATTCATAAAATATCGACTGAATAAACCACATTTACAGGGTGTAACATTTTCTAAGTCACCTAGTATGGAACAAATTGATTTGCATTTGCTCATTTTTACCGACAAAGTACTTAAAGCAAATGAAGTTGTCTCCTAAAGCGATAATCGATAACGTTTGAAGGGATTGATGGGAACGGGAAGTGACTAGTTAATGCATAATTAATTATCGGGTGGTCACGATTGAGCTCTTGATCAGGACCATCACCGAACGCTTAAAGTACGCTTTGGTGGGGTCCCCGCTATCGTACGTTATAATTTGAATTGTTCACTATTTTCTATTTCATATCTCATTCCCTCATAGGGAGGTATGCGCTCGAGCGTCGACGATACTAAATAGTTGTCTGACGGGTATATACCAACTCGTGAACGCATTTGCCGAACGTAACGATGCTTCTGTGTAAACAAAAGTGCTGTTATACCTTTCTGTCCGAACCACGTGTTTAGGCGAACTGTTGACATTATTTTTATCGAACTGTTATAATAGTTACTATTATTCAAAGTTGTGCATGGCCCGTTTGGATAAGGTAAGTGCGAATTCCTCTGTTACTTTTATTCGGGAATAATTATTGGGATTTCCTTTGATTTTTTTTAGTACTAGGCTAATAATAAACACGCAGTAGGCATAGAAGGGAATGGGGTCTGTTGCATATCCTATTTATTCTATTTATTTACGCGTGATATAAAATAATGAATGCAGTATTTCCATAAGTCAGAAATAATATAAAAACAGATAATATAGGAATGAATAATTGTGTGTCCGTCATGGGCGTAGATGAAGAAGGTTCGAGTTATAAAATATTATTTTATTGGATTAATTTTTTTAAATATTGTTTTCTCTTTACCGCTATATAACATCACATATTATTTATTAAATTGGAGGAATTAAAAGATCAATGTGTATAAAATAAAAATATTTACGGGGTGTCTCGAAATCAAGAAATAATATTCTTAAATTCTTCGTTTATTGTAAATATTCTCTTTTGGTCATTGTATAGAACACCCCCTTCTGCCCTATCGAAAAACTAAACTTACTCACACATTCTACATTCCATCACGAGTACAACGCACCTTATCATATCTTGGACAAATGGCGTTAAGTATTTTTTATAAATAAATTAAAATTGGAACATTTCTCCATGCGCACAGCTGATTTACTGTTTACTTAATCGTTTCTGTACAACATCAACTTTTGTACAACTATCATAATATACAATATAGGCTATAAATTAGTTGTTTACCTAAAGCGCAGACATCACTGTCTATTGAATTTACAAATATGTAAACAAAATCAGACGCCCTGATTGGTTGGAAACGTCTTCACGCGCCAAGGGATGCTGAAAAGACACTTTTCATACCACAGCTATTCAGTTCTTTGTTCACAGCTAGAACTTAAACTTAAAATATTCTTGCGCGTCGAATACGACAAAAATATGAGTGAAAACAGAGTATTGACTGGGAATCTTACATCTTACACCTGTGCCTGTGCGGTTTTGTGATTTCAACACCTGTGACTCTTGCGATGTCACTTACGCGAAATTTTATGCTATTACAGCATCAAATGAAGGACTTACATCGTCCTTAAATAGACATGGCGTTTTAATAATTGGAATACAACATGTGAGTAAATTAATTAAATATACATCAGTTTAAATAATGACCGTATCACGTGCATAAAAAAGGGTCAGGCAGATTATGACAAATAAAAACAATTAGGATTCACGGTTATTTCAACCCTTACAAACTATCCCTCTATCTTGTAAATTATTTTTGAACATTGATCATTTATATACCAAATATATCCCTTGCCCTTCAACAACAGACGCCAAAATTTAACAAAAAAAAAGCAAGATATTTAATTTTGCGGTCTCTATGTGCACACAATTCCACATCCTTTCACCACACAAATATTGTTTCAACCCTTAAAAACTACCCCTATATGTTGAATATTTTCAAAAATTTACATTTTTTTAATGTACCCTTGCTAAATTAACATTCCTCAATCCACCTGTTTACCCCACCCAGCACCCCTATTCGCTCCCACCTCCCGTTAGCTAGATGGGTTATTATTAATTTGCGCAAAGTTTCGTTTGTGAAAAACTGTTCCTATAGCAACCTACAACACGTCCATAAAAAAAAAACCGCGAAAATCCAGGAAGGGGTGTTCTATACAATTACCTCTCTTTTTTGTCTGTATAGCTTTCAGAAAAACATAGAAACATGTCTATTAGTATGTTACATTTATCAGTTTCTTAGATTAGTTGCATTTATCTTTAACTTTATTCGCCGGATATGTGACATCATACAATTTTTTTTGGGACCCCCGTTTCTAATTATTATTTCTTATTAATTATTTCAGTTATTATTAGGTTCTATTACCTGTTATTAGTTAATAGATAGAATAGTGGCTTGCGTATGGGAAGGTGTAGCGGAGACCTCGAGCCCGTGACGCAGAGTTCAATTCATGCTATAAACAAACTACATAGGTATCACAAAACACTCGATTTGTGCTAGGTATCCAGTTACTGTTTAACATTGAGATCGCGTGCGTCTGCTTCGCGAAAGAACTAAATCACTTTACGATCGTAATTACATACATAATTTGTACAGCGTGCATGCGCTACAAAAAAATGTTCACAGTGCTAAAGGCGAAAAAACGACCGCTTGCCGACAATGTGAATACATTTATTCGGGACTTTCCGGATTTGATGTATGATGGGGCGAAAATAGTGTGTAAAGTTTGTGAAAAAGATTTATTGTGTTGAGACAAGAGAGACTGCAAAAGACATATAAATAGTACGGAACATATTAATATAAAAGAGGGCCTGCCACGGAAAACGGAGTTCATTCTTGATCTACTTATCATGTTAATTACCTGTTATTTACCACTTACATTACTTGGCACACCAGAATTTACGGACTTTTGGAAGAAATACAATCCTAAGTACCCATTACCGACTAGGGTCACAGTGCGCAGCTATGTATCATCTGCACGTGAAAAAATGGAAAGTCAGATTAAATCAGCGTGAATTGACCTCCGCGTCACGTGCTCGAAGCCCCCGCTACACCTTCCCATACGCAAGCCACATGTACGCGGCACTGATTATACAGCTGTATTTATTACTTCTTTTAAAAAAATATGTGGTATAGTTTTTTATACAGGGTGGAAATTAAGTTATTTTGTATCCGTTTTACACAACAATTTTTTGCACCATAAATAATAAGGTCAAGTTGACCTTCAATTTGTCGTAGATGCAAAATAGAAAGTGTGCTTCAATTTATCGCCTACAATAAATTGGTCAATTAATTGACAAATTATAAACCGTTAAAATGTCTATATCAATTTTACGGATATTTAGTAGATATTTCGTGTTAATATCTAAAGAGGTCCTAACTTCATATCATGTGTCAAATGCATATATAATATGTTTGTTTTACTTCATTTAAACATAAATATAAACATGTTGTGTTTTCATGTTTGGTTTTAATTAAAATAAATAAATAAATAAATAAATAGTTTAAAAACCTTAAAGCGGACTTTTCCGCACTTAAAACATCTCTATCTCGAAATTGAAAGGCCGAGAAAAAATAAACCAACACATAAATGCAGAATATGTGTTTTATGCGACAGTTTTACTTTTTTCAAATAGTCCACCATCGTGCTTTCTCATGACCCATGGACAGGGTGGGGTGTGTCCTGCCCACCTCAAAATTAATAGATGTCGTCTGGTAGACGTCCCTAATTAGAATCAGTCGAAACCCGATCGATTCGACACGATTTAATTGAGTGATCGTGCTAACCAAAAAAAAAAATTCTCAAATAGTTCACCATTGTGGTTTCTCATGACCCATCAACTAATAAAAAATCAATAGGTATCGTCTGGGAGACATCCCCGATCAGAATCAGTCAAAACCCGATCGATCCGACACGATTTAGTTCAGTTATCGTGCTAACAAGAAATTTTATTAATGACGACAACAACAACGGCACACACACAAAATTGTTTTTTTTTTTTTGGTTTTTAGGCCGAAAAACGAAAAATAAACACTAGAAAAACATTTTTTTACACGATTACTTACTCTTCCGCGTATAGTTGACTGCGGAAGAGTAATACATAATATGTTTTATATCAAAATGTAAATCGTATTAGTAAATAATTGGCCAATTGAAAAAAATGTTTAAAAAATGGACGTACCAAAACCAACTATATTGGTTACTTCAATGGTGTTAACTATCGATATTCTTGTCAAACTGTATCAAATATACATATAAACTGAACATCTTTTTATTTAGTACAAACTTTTTAGCGGTAATTTTTGATATGCGTCAAAAATGAGAAAAGCTCCCTCCAACTTATTAGAACTGCAAGTCATGTGTCACAATATTTATAGTACTTTTATTATGAATATGTATTATTTATATTATAACTATAATAAGGTCTAAAGTCTACTAGTTATTAAAGTAATTGT
Organism: Rosalia funebris; assembly: GCA_037954035.1. Taxonomy (NCBI): domain Eukaryota; kingdom Metazoa; phylum Arthropoda; class Insecta; order Coleoptera; family Cerambycidae; genus Rosalia; species Rosalia funebris. The sequence continues at coordinate 8,683,902 of JAZFAV010000006.1, read as the reverse complement.
CGTTTCCTAAGTAAATTCAAAGAAATGTTGCTTTAAATTATAACATTTCCTGTTGACTATCATATGAATGCTATCACCGTATTCAACCAGAATCATAAGTTCAATTATTTTCATTTTATTTAGTCACACAATATTATATTTGCTGCATTGCAGAATCATCCAGTAACGTATTTGTTTCCTAATTAATACATTTTTTGCAATAAAGATGAAAACATTAAACAAACTATAAGTATTGTTTTTATTTTAGTCGGACATGTATTCCACGTAATCTATTTTTACATGAATAAAAATTTACCTTGAAAAATACTTTACCGTCATTTTTGCTTAATCTATTATCGCGTGGTGAAATTTACTAGTTTGAATTCGGGGGACTTACGTCAATCTTAGGATAACAAAGTGAAATAACGATCACTGTTTATCGCAACATTACTGTGTCCTTGGCCCTAATGGAATATTGATAACGACGTGCGAGTAATTTTTTGAATAACTGACAGCGTTATTTAGTTAACTGCGAGTATCTTTTTTTTAATGAAGTTCCATATATCAATTCATGTAATGATGGAGTAATTCAACAGTTTATAGAAGCCAAGAATTTTCTTGATAGTCATAACTGTTAAAGGGCTTTAACAAATATTCTGAGCTACTTCAATTTGTATTTGTAAAAGGCTTTTCATTTATATATTTCTAAACTAACTGTCAACATATTGTACCTACTTCAAATTTACCTGTTTACTTACTTCACCTGTTTAATTCACCTGTGCATTCAAAGAGAAATTTAATTTTTATTTAAATACCAATCAACAGTTGACTTAAATTGACATTAAAGTTGAGAAAAATGGATATTTTGAACAGGTCATATGAACATATCATATAATTTTGGTTATCTCATAACTCTCACTAAAAAATTCACACAAGCCGAATGGAACCTTCTTTAGCGGCGACGCTTGACTTACTGACTCGGGAATGGTTCGGATTCTTTTGGGTATTCCCTCGTATACTATAAATGCGTAATCTATTTTACTTTTGACTCTTGTACAAGGAGCACAATTTATATTTTGAGCCTTGGCAACAGTCAGTGTTGTCAGACGCCATCTGACGTTTCTAATGGTTTCCAATGATTTGACATTTTTGACCATAACCTTCTTCAGAACATTTTATCATTTAAACGCGATTTGTGTTGTTTATAGTGATTTGAAAATTGTATTTTTTTGAAAAAATGGAATTAACTCGTGAAAATTGTCGTCTGATGATTTATTACAACTCTCGACGTGGATTATCAAGACCAGAGTCCATCGATCAACTTACTACTATTTTTGGCGATAAAGCCCCATCCTTTGCCACTGTGAAGCGCTGGTATAACGAGTTTAATCGTGGCGGTCATTCGCTCACCCACGAAAGTCGTGACGGTCGTCCAAAATCAGTTGTTGTGCCAGAAAACATTGATGCTGTGTAAAAACTGATAATGCAAGATCGTCATGTGACATACTATGAAATTGAAGCAACCTTAGGCGATAGTTCGACTAGCATATTATATAAAATATTGCGCGATCATTTGGCTGTAAAAAAGGTTTGTTCTCGTTGGATCCCACATAATTTGAGAAAATCTCAAAAAGAAGCTCGTGTCGATCGGCGCAAACAAATACTCAAGAAATACAATGCAGGTGACGAATCATGGATCTATGCGTAAGAGTCGGAAAGTAAATAGCAGTCGACTTTATGAGTGTTTCAAGATGAACCAAATACAACAATAGTTATTCGCGCTGGAAGCACTTCGAAACAAATTGTCGCCTGTTTTTTTCGGAAAAACTGGTCATGTGGCAATAGTATCTTTAGAGGAACGTAAAACGGTCAATTCTGAATGGTATACAACCATTTGTTTTCCGGAAGTCTTCGGTGAAATAAGGGAAACAAACAAACGCTCTCGGATCATTCTTCATCATGACAATGCGAGCTCTCATACATCTCGTCTAACAACCGAATGTTTGAACACTCAAAAAATCGAATTAATGAGTAATCCGCCGGACAGTCCTGATTTGGCACCCAATGACTTTTTGGTTTCAATAACAAATTAATGTGTTTTTTACTGTGAGGCTCAAAATATAAATAATGCCCCTCGTAATTACCAATACGGATATATCTGTATGAACACGTGTAATGATTGCTATATCTCATAATATTAATTACGATGTATAGCAAGCGATTACAACCACAAGAATGGACCATTGCAGCCTTACTCGTCGAAAATCCAAAACATTTACCGAAAAGTCCATTTTATTCCTTCGTACAGATGTGGATTGTTAAAGAATAGTCAGGGAGTTAGCCAGTACTCAAAATGATTTTAAAATTACTATATAAGTCGTGAACATATGACGTTATGAATTTGAACCGAATATTCTTACATATTATTTTTCTTATGTTTATGTTAGTTGTCACTTAGCAATATATTCAAGTTCAATAAAACAGTTTTAACAATATTGCTCAAAAATATTGTCTGACATATACGACGAAAATATAAAAATAACGTTGATGTCGTGTGAATATACATAACTGTTTGTAATGCACTTAAAAAGATTAGGTTTTTTCATAAGGCTTCTACTGGAGGTAGTAAAATGACTTCTACATTATCTATAAGTCCTGGTCCTTCAGATAATCACAATCTTGTTTTCTTTTCAAATGAAATAAATTAAAATGAAGTAAATATGAAAATGAGTACCATGCATGATCGTTTGTTAGTTGATTTTTGTTTAAAAATTGTAATGGGCGTTTATTTCTCATGTATTTTACATTATACGAGGGGCACTAAAAATAAAACGAGAATTATTTTCTGTAGACAAGTCGACAAAGTGGGTTGGCAATACTGCCCTCTCTCGCTAGGTACGTTTACTATATTTACTACGCCAGTACTCGTAGTATATCATCGCATCGAACAAAGTGATAGGAAAACTGTAAGGAGCATCGCACCAACATCAACATAATTTTGTTTCCTGTTAAATAAAACAGGAAAACACGACTGTTTTCCGATGACTAGAGAGAGAACTGTCTAAGAGTGTACCGGGAATTGAAAGAGCAGGCGCAGGCTGGCCTGATTTTTTTGTCAAAAGTCATCACAAGAGGTGCACCTTCTGCTATGATCCTGAAACAAAACAGCAGTCCAGCCAGTGGAAGACATTTTCATTTGCCAGGCCAAAAAAGGCAAATTAAATCAAATGCGAAGTCCATTATGGCTTGTTTGTTCGTCATCGAAGGAGTCCTTCACGTTGAACTTCCTCATCAGGGTACCACGATGCACCAAAATTACCATCTGGAAGCGCTAAAGCGATTTGATGAGGTAGCAAGAAAAAAAGAAACGTACTGAATTGTGGAGATCGGGGGACAGGTTTCTTCATCATGGCAACGCGTGTAAGAGCACAAATAGGTTAAGAAAAAGTCACTGGATGCAGTTAACAGCATTAGTTCAGCAGATATATATATATATATATATATATATATATATATATATATATATATATATATATATATATATATATATATACATATATATATATATATATATATATATATATATATATATATATACATATATATATATATATATATATATATATATATATATATATATATATATATATATATATATATATATAAAATGTTTCGAACAGTGAAAAAACCATTGGGACAAGTGCATATCATCTAATGGACAAGTTTGAAGTAAATTGATCAAGTATAGTTTATTTCATATAGACTCTTCCGTTTATCGGTAAGATAAGAGAGAGTTTTATATGGCAAATAGCAATGAAATAAATAGAACATTTTTAATTTCCTCTCATAACAAAAATCGTAAATAATTCTCCGAAATTATAACAGAACTATTATAATTATTGAATAGAGCTAATAAAACGTTTATTTAATAATATAATAAGCACCATTCCAAAATTTTACACTTCCTGTTCATCACGCAACAATACTTATTGTTAGCGTTTGTAATTTACCAGTATATTTTGTGTACATAAGTAACAATGAGTTGTTGATTACTATTTAACTAGGTATTTGATGCTTGAATTAGCTATTTAGCTTCAAGACTGGTCAGTAGCGTTAAGATAGTATGTAAGTAACATATAAACAGGCTCAGAAGGTCTAGTTCGATGAACCGCCTCTGCTACTACATGAACTTTGACATGCGATAGTTGCCCGGCACTTGTTACATTGAAAATAGAAGAGCCATCCAATACTTATTTTTTTTTTATTATATTTCTTTATATAATACACGATATCAATAAGTATCTTGGGCAAAGGTGGTCGTTGTTTTGAAACAATGGTCGGAGATAGTATCGTGGATATATCATTTTTACTTTTCCGCACTCCACTATACGCGGAAAAGTAATGTAATCCTGTAATATTTTTTCTAGCGTTTATTTTTTGTTTTTCGGCCTAAAAACAAAAAAAAAATGGTTTTGAAATAATTTTGTGTGTGTGTCGTTGTCGTCGTCGTCGGCTTTTATTCTTGTTAGCACGATAACTCAACTAAATCGTGTCGGATCGATCGGGTTTTGACTGATTCTGGTCAGGGACGTCTCTCAAAAGACACCTATTGATTTTGAGGTGGATAGAACACCCTCTACCATGTACATGGGTCATGAGAAAGCACAATGGTGGACTATTTGAGAATTGTTTTTTGTTGGCACGATCACTTAATTAAATCGTGTCGGATCGATCGGGTTACCACTGATTCTGATTAGGGACGTCTACCAAACAACATCTATTGAATTTGAGGTGGATAGGACATACCCCACCCTGTCCATGGGTCATAAGAAAGCACGATGGTGGACTATTTGAATTACAGTAAAACTGTCGCATAAAACACATATTCTGCATTTGTGTGCTGGTTTATTTTTTCTCGGTCACTCAATTTCGAGATAGGAACGTTCTACGTGCGAAAAAGTCCGTTTTAAGGATTTAAAACTGTTTATTTAATTAGGTAACAAAAAGTTCTGGGAACATTTTTTTGCGAATGTAATCTTATTGAATTATCGTCTGCACCACAAGCACAACATTCACATAAAGTATATTTAGATTTAGTATGCAGTTAATAGAATTTGATAGTATAGTCTGTGTTAATACCCAAATAACAAATGTACGACGTTGCAAAGGGTCTGTAACTTTTAATTGTTATGTCAACTGAATTTTGTATACTGACAGATGCAGATCTTTAAAATCCGATGCGTGGTGGCTCTTGACAGATTCAATTGTTCTGCACGACGTCGAATTGATGTGTTGGGATATTCCCGTACACCTTCTCTCATTGCACGACCACGACGAGGACATATTGGTGATGCCTTATCAATAATACAAGCCGTCTCTTTAAATTTATTGATTAAGTTACGAACTGTTAACTATATAGGCGCTTCATTTTGTCATAATTCTGTGCGAATTCTTCTTTGTGCAACTGTAAATAATCGCTTACGTTCATACAATAGTTGTATACAAACTGTTCGTTGTTGAAACGTTAATCGCGACATGTTTCATATGGTTTGTAGATGACAGCGGTTAAGTATTGACGCTCTATCTTTGACAGAATGAAGCGCAATTGTTCCAACTGAGATACCCCTTAGAACATGATAAACATTCATAAGGAACTACATTCGTATAATATGCAGTAATATAACTCCTTTTGCCGGAAAACTAGGTCAGACGCTTTGCATACTTCCAATGGCTTGTTGGTAATTTAATCGATAACAATCTGCTAAACAAACCCTCCAGTGATTTTTTCTAGTCAAGCGTAGTTAATTTTTTGGGGTACCCGAATTCTCAAAATATGCTAATTATTTTATATATGTTTGTAACTTTATATTTATCTATGTTTATTGATAGCTTATTTTCCCATAAACACCACTCTACAACAATATCAAGATCTCTATAACTGAAAACTAGAAACTTGGATCTTCAATATACTTTTTTTTTTTAATTTCTCTGCGACTATCTTTTCCAAGTTACAGCTCTTTGAAAATCACCTGGAAATTATTAAAGAACTACTTATTATAGTTAACTAAAATGTATAACATTAGTTATAAATTTTAGTTAACGGTATGTTGTGTTGATTGATGAAGCGAACGTATTTCTATTTGAAACATTTCTAGTCTATTCATTAATTCTATTGGTCTATATCTGATTTATATATTTTATAGTTTGCATTCTTAATCAATGCTCTTACTATACATAAATGTTAAATCAAATTATTGTATTATGTCCGAGCGAAATAACACGTACATTATTTCTAAAAACCTGTTAAACCACAAATTATCATGAAAATAGGTATTATTATTCATTGCCATAAAAATATTTACATTTTTACAATGATAGTATGGCGATGAGAACCACAAATTCCTTACATAAGTTTGATAGCTACCGACAAAACAAATTCGATGGCCAAATAAAGCAAGGCAGCATAAAAATATGGTAACAGAAATAAAGTATGAACTATCTTTAGGTTTCTCGTTGTAAAGAAATAGTTTTTAAAAAATATTTATTTTTATTTTATAAAAATATAAAGTTACTGAATACAAATATAAAAGCACGACTTATTCGTAACAAAGTCTATGTCTATTCTGAATTTACATTTTAGTTTAAAAATGCATCTAAGCTCCGAGGAATGGGGTGTTATCTATTGATAACGCTTCTGTAGGTCGGAAGTCAGCGATGCCCTTAGGATTCGTTCACATAACTCTCTTTACTTAAATACGATGAAATGTTACTACGTTATGCTGTGTCAGTGATAAGTTTGTTAATAAAAACTTTAAGATTCGCGGTTCAGAAAAGTTCGGCCGCTTCATCAAAACTGTGTTACATCACGTTTATTAAAAATAACAGCTTTAATTTTGGCAGGCATTGTATCTACCAGCACTGCGCACTGTTCAGGAAGCGTGCTGTCCCAAATTTCTTGTATTTGGTGCGTAGATCGTCTACTGAACGGGCTGGATGTTTGGACAACTGTTTTTTATTTTGTCACAATGTTTCAATTGGCGAGAGGTATGACTGCTAGAGGGTCATTCCATAACAGGGACATTATGTTCTGTAAACCTAGCTTTAAAGGTTTTTGCTGTGAGATACGCAGCACCATCGTGCTGGAAAATGCACTGCGCATCAGTGCCTTGACATATTGGTATTGACGACAATAAATTGTCTGTCAAAATGTTTTTATATTTTTCTGCTGTCACTACCATCTACGAAATGCAAATTTCACGCCCTTACTACTCACACCCCCAGATCATAAGAGGCGCAGGGAACTTCACTTTTCTAACCAAACAGTTAGGATGATAAGTTTCCTGTGGGATTCTTTAGCACACGTTTTCTGGAATCACCCGAACAGATTTCAAATTTGAATTCGTCACTCTAAATTATCTGGCGCCATTGTATATTCCAGTGCTTATTATGTACTCGTATGTTCTCTGGCCCATCGTAGCCGATTGATTTTCTGTTGTTTAGTTAATAGCGGCTTTTCTTTTGCCTGAAGGAGAAACCGGTAAGTTCAGAAGTAAAATTGAAAGAATCAAACATTACCTTGTAAAATTTATATCCTATTTTTTTTATTGAGCGTTAAGTTGTGGATACATAAATATTTTCCAATGGCTTGCTTCCATAGTACCATAATTTCTTTTGCACGGGATCATCGGTTTGTTTTTATAGTCCTCTTCAGAGCATGTTGATTTAAGCCTGAAATTTGGGATAGTCGACAGTTTTCGTCTTTTGGGCTGTGCATCCAGTTTTTTTTATACAAGTTGATAATGCTTTGCACTGTAGATTTAGGCAGCGAATACGTAGCAGATCTTTTCGAGCCGAAGATCCCTGTTTATAAGCATTAACAATTGATTTTCGTTTATCATCCCTTAATGCCACGCCACGTGCCATTTTTTTTTAGAAAATTTTAGCAGACATGTTCAAAACACACATTATAATATCCGTTTCCTTTGAGAACAATTGAGATTGCATTTTGTTTTAAGACGCTACAAACGTTTAGTCTATTATGCATTTCAGCAACTGGCCGAACTATTCCGAACCCCGAATCTTAATGGCTTTTTTTTTATGAACAAACTTGTCATTGTCACATAATAACGTAGTAATATTTCGTTGTATTTAAGTTAAAAAATTATACATTGTTTCTGTTACCAATTTTTTCTTTAATAAAATAGTTTTGCGAATGTCATTACTTCTATTTAAATATATTAGTTGTAAAATTATGCCTAGCCGAACTATTATGCATTATGGGCCTGGGCTTGTAATTCTTGCAATGGAATTGTAGCAAATAATACAATTGATACCATAAAATAGTATGACTTTAAGCCCCCGTGAAAGCGTTTTAAGTGAACAGCCTTTATCAAAAGTAAATGAATTATTAGCAGCACTATCTATGTATCTCTACATTTCAAGTATTATGTTTTCGTAATTTCGATGATGCCGATCATGATACAGTGAAAGTTTCGAAACCTTAAAATAACAAATAGTCACCAGTCCAAATGAATGAACATTTTCATGAATTCATCATACTATTCAACCCGGAGTAATTCTAATACAAGGTGGTCCAACCAAAACGCACGATGTTAATTGTAAATAAAACAAAGAGTTTTAAGAGAATTATCTTAATATTTTTTATTATGATAGAAGGATCTATGACAATTAGGTGTGAAACAAAATATCGGCCAAATGCTCGCCACGGCTTCGGTGGCATACCTCTATCCGATGGTCCATATTTTCAATGACTCTGGGACATAATTGAGGTTCAATGTCGTTAATGTGCCGAATTATCTCATCCTTTAGCTCTTGAATTGTTCTTGGCTTATTGACGTACACTTTTTCTTTAAAATATCCCCAAGGAAAGAAGTCCAACGGTGTCAAATCACATGATCGTGGCGGCCAATTAACATCGCCATGACGTGAGATAACACGGCCATTGAATTTCTCGCGCAAAAGTGCCATTGTTTCGTTGGCTGTGTGGCAAGTGGCACCATCCTGTTGGAACCACATATCGTCCAGGTCCATATCCTCAATTTCTGGCCACGAGAAGTCATCTCGCGATAGCGAACACCATTCACGGTAACTGCTTGGCCGACCTCATTTTCGAAGAAGTACGGCCCGATGACGCCGCCAGCCCATAAACCGCACCAAACAGTCACTCTTTGTGGATGCATCGGCTTTTGAACAATCACTCGTGGATTCTCATTTGCTCAAATGCGGCAATTCTGCTTGTTAACGAATCCACTGAGGTGAAAGTGTACCTCGTCGCTGAAGATGATTTTCTTTGTAAAGTCACCATTCACTTCTGTCTGTTCAACCAACCTTTCGGCGTATTGACGACGCTTGAAATGGTCAGTAGGCTTCAGCTCTTGAGTCAATTGAATCTTGTAAGCGTGTAAATTCAAATCTTTATTCAAAATTCGCATCAGTGATGTTCGTGAGATGTTCAATTGTTGGGCACGACGACGAGTCGAGGTTGACTGCTCTTCTGCTACACTATCGCGAACAACAGCAATGCTTTCCGCAGAACGAACTGGGCGAGCATGCACAGGTGTTTTCACATTTCCTATAGACCCGGTTTGCTGAAATTTGCGCACAATTCTCCCGATTGTGGACGATTACATTTGGACGATAGGACACATTTGGTCGATTATGCTGGCCAAAAAAGTCACGAAGTGCACGAAATGCATTTTGATTTGAACGCCCATTTTCGTAAAAGGCTTCAACAATCTTAATGCGCTGCTCAATTGTGTACCTCTCCATGGTTGAATTTGTCAAACACTGTAACAAAGAAAAGTCAAATTAAGTTGGGCAAAAAACTTGACGTTAAGGTGTGACTCACGATTAACATCGTGCATTATGGTTGGATCACCCTTTATAATGGTGACTTGAATGCACCTGTTTCTTTCTTTAATACTACACAAAAAAAGTAGTACGTTTCTTTCTATGATTTGACGGTAAAACGGCAATTATGTCAATCTAGAAATACAGTATTTTATGAAAATGACTAATTTGGCATACAAGAAAATTACATTTTATACAGTACAATATTTTGTTAATAACACTAGAGAGTAGTTAGTACACAATCTATACAAAGAGCAAACTGCTGTTATAGAAGTAGAAAGGGAAAGAAGGGAAGTAGGTATTAGGAAAGGAGTAAGACAAGGATGTACGCTATCACCACTAATTTTTAATCTGTACATCGAAGAGGCGATTGATGTGGTAAAAGATTGGATTTCGGGATTAAAGTACAGGGACAGAAACTAAAAATGCTGAGATTCGTGGATGATATAGCAGTATTAGCATCTAGTAAAGAGGAATTAGAATCAGCGTTGAACGAAATGGAGGCAGTGTTGACAGGAATACGGAATGAGGGTGAATAAAACAAAACTAAAGTGTTAGTGTGCAGAGGGCCCGAGAGCAGAGCTAAAACGAAAGTACAAATTAATAATAAAAGATTGGAGTAAGTTAAAGACTTGATTTATTTAGGAAGTAAAATAAATTGGGATAGAAGAAGCGATAAAGATATAAAACAAAGAATAGCGCAGGGTCGAGTAGCTTTTAACAAAAAGAAAGCACTTTTATGCTCGGGGGTAATACACTTAGAAACAAGGAAGAAATTTTTGAAAACGTATGTATGGAGCACGGCACTATACGGTTGCGAAACCTGGACGGTAGGGGAAGCAAGTAGGAAGAAATTAGAAGCTTTTGAGATGTGGTGTTACCGAGGAATGATGAAAGTACCGTGGACTGATAGGGTTAGAAACGAAGAAGTATTGGAGAAAGTCGGCGAGAAAATAAGTATGTGGAAAAACATAAAGAAGAGAAGAAATAGAATGGTAGGCCACTTGCTGAGACATGGGGGAATAGTCCGCGATATTTTGGAGGCAGAAATAGGAGTGAAGAAAGGCAGAGGTAGGCCTAGATTAGACTACTGCTCACAAATAGTAAGGGATGTAGGTTGTAGCACAATTAGCGAAATGCGTAGGTTAGCACAAGACAGCAGAAGCTGGAGGTTAGCGTCCAACCAGTCTTAGGACTGATGACCTCATGATGATGAACACTAGACGTTCAAGAATACAATGGTATTTTTAACACTATTTTATAAAGCGATATATACAAAAAATTTGAAATTTACTACTAACTAGCACCATGAAAATTAAATTCCATGCAGCAAATTACATCCCTTAGGTAATAGTTTTCTGAAACCAATTCTTTGTATTTAACCCCCACGCTTTAGTGAACAATAATTCAATTTGATATTTTTTTTTAGATGGAGATTTTCGGGATCCGTTTCGCCCCGTTGAATATCCCGTTGCAACGACGTCTGCAGACGCTCGCCGCCGCGGCATGGATGATCACCATGGCCTTCGGCGGTTTCATAGGCCTAGTCATGGCCTTGTACCTGCTCCTGTTCACAAGACTGTGGTGGTTGACGGCGTTATATTTAGGATGGATTTGGGTGGTGGATAAACACATTAGCGAGAAAGGGGGCCGTTCTAGTAATTGGGTCAGGTCTTGGTCGTGGTGGCGGTACACCAGGGACTATTTCCCTTTGCGATTCGAGCGGTTACCGTGGGTGGAATTGGATCCCGGCAAGAATTACTTATTCTGCTGCTTTCCCCACGGTATGCTTTCCACCGGGGCATTTAATGCCTTCGGCACCGAGTACGGCGGATACAAGAGCTTCTTTCCTCATCACGTTCCGCATATAGTCACTTTGTCCCAACACTATACCATGCCTTTCTTCCGCGATTTGGCTTTGGGTTTGGGAGGAATCTCCTCCACCGCCAGTTCGATAGACTACGTCCTGTCTAGACCTGGAGGAGGTCATGTATGTGTTTTAATGGTGGGGGGAGCGCAGGAAGCTTACTTCTGCAAACCGGGCAGCTATCGACTGATTCTGAAGAAAAGAAAGGGCTTTGTTAAGTTAGCACTGAAGAATGGAACTCCGCTAGTGCCTGTGCTATCTTTCGGCGAGACGGATTTGTTCGATCAAGTGGAAGGATCGCGTTTGAGGACTATTCAGGAGACGTTGAGGAGCTGGATTGGGTTGGCGCCGGTTCTGCCTATAGGTCGTGGGTTTTTCCAGTATTCATTTGGGATTATTCCTCGTAGGAGTCCCGTTACTACAGTCGGTAAGTATATATTTCATTTTATTATTGTACAAATGTAGGAGTATGTCCGGAAATTTAACTAGTAGTCTAGAGCTAATATTCTAATATAGAATTGTAAATGAATTACAACAAAAAAAAATAAATAAATAAAAAAAATATATATAACAGATAATCACCAAATTAGATAAGAGTCCGTTTTATCACCCGAGATGACATCTGAAAGTAAACAAAAAATATCTGAGCAACCAATTCCCTGTAATAATACTAGCATACTATTTATGTGAAAATCAGCACTACTTCAATGTAGGTAAACAATAATATCTACAAATTCGTATGTCTTGCCTGGAATTACGGTCTTAAGGGTCAACTCGCGAAAGACCTCCCCAGACAATAAGCTAGTCAGAGTATCTATCATGGTAAACAGTGGAATAGCATGCCTTCACTAAAGTACTAAGGGTCAACTCGCATAGTACCCACTCTATACAACTAGCAGAGCATGAAGGGTCAACTCGCGACATGCTCTGAATAAAATACTGAGTTTGTAGTAAAACATTTAGTTTGTTATTTAATAAATTATCATGCAACTGACTAATAAAAGAATCGTATCAATCGACATAACAATACATTAGAATTGACTGCCCTGTGAGATAAACTCACCTGTTGAATTTTACACTACATGCACAAGCACGACAAGTGAAATGCATAGTTCTCACTTTAGATGTCTGTTTAAGGACTGGCATTCCAGAGAATATCTATCTAAACTCGGGCCCTTATTTAGGCTACGGCTCAGTAAAATACAACAAAGTATAGGATTGCTTTTATCTAACGCTGGCCAAAGACGTCGAGATTAAAGTTAATTTTAAAGGTTAAAATTACTGCCTTCTTACAGTCGGCCATCCTGCGAATATGAGATATCCTAGATAATGTCATCTCGGTAATTAACTCTATCTTTACTTTCTGACAATTAATATGATTGGACATTTAGGACGTTTGAGACTATCCCACTTCTGAAAAATTTTGTAGGAGTATGTCAGGAAATTTAACTAGTAGGCTCGAGCTAATATTCTAATATAGAATTGTAAATGAATTACAAAAGAAATACCAAAAATTATCTTGGTCAAAATTCAATGCCTGGCGGGGCTTTAGCCCGAGGAGTAGTTGTTTCCTATAGCGATTATGTAATAGCCTTGCTAATCGGGAACTACTTGATAACGGCTTTGCAGTTTGGTAGTTCCTTTCTCGATTCCCGACTTATATGTTACTATTATTTTTACGTTGGATTCAGTATAGCTCCAAGGTGGTCCCATCAGTTCATTGATATTGGACCTTGGATTTCGAAGAGACACAACGGAATTCCTTATTCAAGTAGTCGTCATTTTCTCATTTGCAAAGCATCCTTAATAGGTCTACCCATCACTTAAAATTATACAATCATCATCATTAGGTCATCAGTCCGAAGACTGGTTGGACGCTACCCTCCAGCTTCTCCTATCTTGTGCTAACCTACGCATTTCGCTAATTGTGCTACAACCTACATCCCTTACTATTTGCGCACAGTAGTCTAATCTAGGCCTACCTCTGCCTTTCTTCACTCCTATTTCTGCCTCCAAAATATCGCGGACTATTCCTCCATGTCTCAGCAAGTGGCCTACCATTCTATCTCTTCTCTTCTTTAAGTTTTTCCACATACTCCTTTTCTCGCCGACTTTCTCCAATACTTCTTCGTTTCTAACCCTATCAGTCCATGGTATTTTCATCATTCTTCGGTAACACCACATCTCAAAAGCTTCTAATTTCTTCCTACTTGCTTTCCCTACCGTCCAGGTTTCGCAGCCGTAAAGTGCCGTGCTCCATACATATGTTTTCAAAAATCTCTTCCTTGTTTCTAAGTTTATTACCCCCGAGCATAAAAGTGCTTTCTTTTTGTTAAAAGCTACTCGACCCTGCGCTATTCTTTGTTTTATGTCTTTATCGCTTCTTCCATCCCAATTTATTTTACTTCCTAAATAAGTGAAGTCTTTAACTTCCTCCAATCTTTCATTGTTAATTTGTACTTTCGTTTTTGCTCTGCTCTCGCGCCCTCTGCACACTAACACTTTAGTTTTGTTTTTATTCACCCTCATTCCGTATTCCTCTGTCAACACTGCCTCCATTTCGTTCAATGCTGATTCTAGTTCCTCCTTACTAGATGCTAATACTGCTATATCATCCGCGAATCTCAGCATTTTTAGTTTCTGTCCCTGTACTGTAATCCCGAAATCCACTCTATCTTTTACCACATTAATCGCCTCTTCGATGTACAGATTAAAAATTAGTGGTGATAGCGTACATCCTTGTCTTACTCCTTTCCTAATACCTACTTCCCTTTCCTCCCCTTCTACTTCTATAACAGCAGTTTGCTCTATGTATAGATTGTGTACTACTCTCCTATCTCTATACTTCATTCCCGCGCTCTTTAGTATCTCGAACATTTTTTCCCATCTTACATTATCAAAAGCTTTTTCTAAATCTACAAATCCTATATAAGCGTTCTTTCCTTTTTCTATTGTTTTCTCTAACATTACTCTTAGCGCCAGAATAGCTTCGCGAGTTCCCCTATTTCGCCTAAACCCGAATTGGTCTTCTCCTAGTATTTCCTCCGCTCTATTTTCCATCCTCTTCTGCACTATTTTAGTTAGGATTTTTGACGCATGGGAAGTTAGGCTAATCGTTCTAAAGTTCTCGCATTTGTCGGCTCCTCTCTTTTTCGGTATAGTAACGATAATGTTCCTCTTATAATCCTCCGGCATCTCGCCCGTTTCGTATATGTATTTTACCAGTTCAAACATCCTATTTACTACTTTCTGTCCCGCACATTTCAAAATTTCCGCCTGTATTTTATCTACACCCGGCGCTCTATTATTCTTTAGCCCCCTTAGTGCTATTTCAAATTCCTCTCTCAATATAGGTTTTCCTACATCTTCCCTATCGATGCTAGATTCTTCCTCTAATATCTCTCCTAATTCCTGACCCTCGTATAAATTTCCTAAGTACTGTTTCCATCTATCCGCTTTTTCCTCTCTTCCTATCAGTATGTCCCCCGATTGACTCCTAACATTTCTACTTATTGTTTCTATATCCCTGAAGTTCCTCTTAATTATTTTGTAAGCCTCATCGGTCTTACCTACTTGCAACTTATCTTCTACTTCTTTGCATTTCTCCTCTATCCATTGTTCTTTCGCTTTTCTACATTTTCTAATGATTTCCCACTTTATAGCCTTATACGTTTTCAGTCCTTCTTCGTCTCGTCTGTTTTTGTAGTCTCGTCTCTTTTGCATTAAGTTTAAGATTTCGTCCGTTATCCAGGGCTTCCTAGCTTCCCTTTTATCGTGTCCTAAAACGTCCGTAGCCGCGGAAGCTAGACTATTCTTGATACCCTCCCACTCAGTTTCTGCGTTCTTGATTTCGTCCTTACTCGTTTTATTTATTAATTGATCTGTTTTCTCCTGGAACTTATCTTTCATATTCTGATCCCTCAATATGTCTACATTTATACGTTTCTTATCCTTCCGGGTTTTCAGATTTTTGAACTTTAATCTAGCTTTCATGACTACCAAGTTGTGATCGCTGTCTACATCTGCTCCTGGATAACTCTTACAGTTTTTTACTTGATTTCTAAATCTCTTCCTAACCAGAATGTAGTCTATCTGATACCTGTCTATCCCTCCTGGCATTTTCCATGTATACCGCCTCCTAACGTGATTCTTGAACAATGTGTTCGCGACTACCATCTTGTGCTTCTCACAGAATTCTATCAGTCTGCTACCTCTCTCGTTTCTGTTTCCTAATCCATAAGGCCCTACAAATTCTCCTTCTTTCCCCTCACCTACGACTGCGTTAAAATCTCCTACTATTATTAAATTTTCATGACCCTTCACAAATCCTATTACCTGCTCTATGTCCGAATAAACGGCTTCTAACTCTTCCTCGCTGTGGCTAGAAGTAGGCATGTATACTTGCACTATTACTGTTTCCACTGGCTTCGAATCTAACCTAACCATCATTACTCTCTCGCTGTATTGTAGGTAGCTATCTACACACTGTCCTGCGTTCTTCCGCATAACGATCCCTACTCCCGCGTTTCCATTTACCGATCCTGTGTGTATTACCCTATAGTCACCGCTCCAAAAATCTCCTACTTCCGGCCAGCGCATCTCACTTATACCTACTATATCTAATCCTAACCTATCCATTTCTATCTTCAGATTTTCTAGCTTCCCTGTCTGTCTCATGCTTCTGACATTCCACGCTCCGACTCGTGAAATGCTACACTTCTTATTATGATTGCACTCGATCACGTCTCCCGGAACAGTCCTCACCCAGAGATCCGAACGGAGGACTATTTTACCTCCGGAGTTTTTTGTCCCAGGAGACGCCATCATTAATTTAGGATAAGCTTTCTGCTAGCTGTTCTGAGGATTATAATGTGGTGGTTTCCTCTTGCCTTCCACATCGCAGTCGTGCTTGCCTTCCTCATCGCTTGCCTTCCACATCGCAGTCGCAATTATACAATAATAAGTTAAAAAAAAAAAACGACTTAAAAAAAGTAAACCGGTACCATACAATATTAGTAATGCGAATGCTGGTCTACGGCAATTTTAAATGTAAACTCCGCACCGATTTCAAAATTATATGTTACTGACAGAGATCATATCGATAAAGATGTATACGCCATAAAGTTCATTCGGCATTTGTCCTGAATCGGCGTACCGTATGCGGCACTGATGAGAACTAACAAGTTCGAAACAGCTGTATGTCGTTCGGTTCCGATCCGGGACAAATGTCGAATCCTACCTGTGGCGGGTTTTATTTTTTGATATCTAAATTATACTTATGTATGTGTCTCGAATGCTAAGGTATTAGCTTAAACTTAAAAATTGTAAAATGAACGTACTCTACCTTATTGAATTTTACACCATGACTAGATATAATATATCATAAATCGTTTAGGAGAATAAACAAAATGAGTAAATAGTTTACGATCTGACAATGAATCGTTTTAGATAACGCCCATTTGTACATAAGTGAATTTATCCACTGCAGAGCGTCTGTGTTAACGATCTCAATAAAATTTACGTTATCTTATCACAAGACGTATATTATGTATTACATCGATTCATTATATTAGGTCTGTTTAACCAAAAAGTAAAGGTCAATGTATAAAAATCAAGGCATATTTTTGGCTGTTCGTCAAATGTTTATTATTTTGATTAAAAAATAGTAATTACTAATAATTAATGCGTGGTTTTATGTGATAAATGGATTTGTTTGTTTGAACTTTAAAATGTCTAGTAATAATATGCGTAGTAAAACCCTACGAATGCAAATTTTATAGAATAAAATTGCCGTGAAATAAGTATTTGAAAATTACAAAATTAATTTTCACTTGTAACATCATGTCATATAAACACATGTTAAGGTAAATTTGAATGTTTCGTTGCTTGTAATTAGTTTGTAATGTAATTAATACTTGTAATGTTGTTAAATGTTACTTATACTAATGTATGAAGCGTATTATATAAATATTATAGATTTGTAATATTTTACAAACATAAATTCCTATACAAAATTAACACATCAATAAAACTTCATTATCTTATCTTTTATTTTTTCGAAGATTTAAATCATAGTACCTACCTACGTGATGTTATAATTAAATGACTAACTAATGTTTAACAAATAAGAATATTATTATGGGAAAAAAAATTAATAAATAACATAAATGAACAATAATGCCAAATGCAATGAAAACTTTAGAAAAAAATTGGAGGTGCGGTACGATACGGTACCGTAATAGGTGATCTACGGTAGCGTGTAGATCCTTCTCTATACCTCAGTGTGTAAATAATATGGAGTGACTCATCGATGACATGTTGATGGCTCAGGGGCAAGAAGTGTGCGGGGAACGAAATTCCATAGGCGTGTCAATTTGGAGGGGGCAAGATGTAAAAAAATAACAAAATAATACCAAAACAGTTGCAAAGGGTGTTAAGTGGATTTGTAACAGATTTTTAGTTAGTAAACGATGTATGTTATGTAATGTACTTATTTCATGCTTAACCAGTCAGAACATCTCCTGTCAGCATATCCTGATAAAACAGACATTTTGGCAACATGTGCCATATAAAGGGACGTAGGAGTAGCAAGCTACACACAAGTGGCCCCTCTGAATCCATATATTGACCTACCGCTTTCGCTATTTAAAACTATCATTATATTTATGTCACACCACTAACACAATCTTTATTTTATTGTATCAACAACACCGGCACAGTTACTACATTTATCACAATCATTATATATGTTACATTACTAACACAGTTTTTATTTTATTGTATCAACAACACAGTCACTATATCTATCACTATACATATATGTCACACTTATCACACATATTTTATTTTATATTACCAATCACTGTCACTGTCGCAATATCACTCTATGTTGCGTCGCATTAATGTTATTATTACAAGAATCACTCACTTCAGATAACACGACTTCCACTTGCAATATTACCATTCCACAGTTCACTATCAAAATCAAAACTACTAGTCACTGTCACTATCAAAATCACAATCACTGGAACTGCTATCGCCTAGATTGATTATAACTGGATCTATCAACGTTTCCGCTCTTGTGTCAAGAGCCCACATGCGTTGTTCCTCTATTATTTCGTGCTACGTCCGTTTTTATTTGCGCCCAAATCAGCTCTATGGGGTTCAATTCGGAATGATATGGTGGTAGACGAAGTATGGTCACATCACGAGCTTTTGCCATTTCATCTACTACATATTTAATGTGCCGGCTTTTTTCTCGCTGCGCAATTTTTAATAGCTGCACTTTTAACATGGTATCGCCACAATTCAGATGTTTAGATTTTTACCATTCCAGGATCTGTCCTTTTCTCCATGCTGATGTTGGTAACTTTTCAATTCGCCACTATGATATGGTGCATTGGCCATCACGACAATTGCGCCGGGTTCTATGGAAGACAATACAGATGAAAACCATTTTTCAAAAACTTCACTAGTCATATCTTCATGATAATCCCCTGTTCAACGCGATTCAAATACATTTAAACCATTTTCCAAAAAACCTGAGTCGCTTCCGATATGCGTTATTATTAATCTTCGTCCTTTTCCAGATGGTGCCTTCAATCCCGGAGATAATCCTTCTACAAATGCCTGTCGGTTATTCAGAATATTGCAGTCTTGCCACACTTTCGTCACCGTATGACCTTCGATTACCCAAGTTTCATCCAAATAATAAAACTTCCTACCAGAATTCCTAAAATCTCTTAGCTTTTCCAAATAACTTCTTCGCCATAACAAAATTTCGTTTTTTTTTTCAATAAAAAGACTCTTTCGGTTTCGTTTTAAATGATGAAAATTCATTTCAAGCATAATTCTCAAAAGAACTTTACGAGAGAACTTCGGTAAATTTTTATCTTGAGCGACGGCCGCGTGAATGAAAAATAGCATGTCTGTTGTCATTACAAAATAATAAAATAAAAATTTCATGGCCCACCCGTTATGACAACATACCAAAAGATATAATATTCTTGGAAGGGTTACAGAAAAGTGCCTATAAATCGAAAACGGCGCGCATTAGTTATAGGGGATATTAACATTTTTAAAGAGGTAAATGTATCACCTTTCCGAATTAGTAATAATATACTGGGCATTCCATTAAAAAAAAAATTGACTTTCGTGCATTTCTCTAAGTCACTTATAGAAAGCATTCTCTAACTCACCCTGTATGATATTGGAAACATTTGATTAATGAAAAAGATGCCCCCAGGCCTTGCCTAGCCATAACTGAGAAATTATCTTTTAATTGCTGCGTAGGTAGGAGAAAACACGATTTACTGAAAGTAAAATGTTTGGCAATAAATTCAGAAAAGAATTATTATCCCGATAACGGCTTGAGATAGATATAGGGAAATATTAACAAAAGTTACTTAGAAAGAGACGAAAATTCAAAAAATGCAAAAATATACAGGGTATTCTATTTAAAATAATGAAGATGTTGCCGGTTTTACGTATAAGTGGCAACACCGCACTTTCGAAAATATTTTAGTTGCATAGATCATACTCGACTATTTTGGTAACCAAAATTTCAAAGCAATCGGTAGATCCGTTCTCGATATACTTTTAATACTCCATCCCCCGTGGCTCACCCTGTATATAGTTTTATGTGACAAATGCATTTGTTTGTCTGAACTTTAATGTTTAAGTAATATTATGCGTGGCGACATCTCACAAGTGCAAATTTTATAGAATAATATTGTAGAATATATAATCGGAAATTATAAAATTATATTTCACTCGAAGGAAGAAATATAAAAATCTGTTAAGATAAAATGAAACATGCAAATTTATTTTTCATTGCTTGTAATTCATTCGTAAAAAATATTTTTTCCTTAAATTCCTTAAAGAAATAAGCGGGGTTTTTTATTCTTTGGAAGCAACGTATAACGTACCCCTAGGTACGTTTTAAAATACTTTTTAGTTAAAATACACATACTGTCAAAAGTCTTGGACCCCCCCGATATTACAGATTTCGACTGTTTATTTTTTTTTTCGTTGCTAAGCAACAAAAGTGAGTTATTTAGCTGTCAAACAAGATCAAATAAATTACTAGATAAAATATTGTTGATTAGTTATAATTTTTTTTTAAGTATTCGTCAGTTTTGTTGCATATTTAGCAAAGCGATTTTGATACTTTTCTTTCGTTATAATGCCAGGACGTGAGGTTTCTACATTTAGCAGGGCAAGAATTATTGATTTGCATGATGCTGGACATTCCAATCATCAGATATCCGAGATGTTAGTCATTCCTAGATCTTATGTTGTGCGAATAGTGCATAGGTATCAAGAATTAGGGACAGTGGAGAGACGACCATGTAGTGGTCGACCTCGAGTGTCAAATGAACAGCAGGATCAATATTTGGTTCAATATGCCCGTAGACATCGATATTCTTCAGCTCCAGCCCTCAGGGCTCACTATCAAGGTACGTCTCGCCTTGTTATATCGACCTCTACAGTTCGAAGAAAACTTCATCGTGTAAATTTACGTGCAAGAAGGTCTTTAAGGGTACCCACTCTACTTCAACGACATCGAGCTGCTCGTTTTCAATGGATACGGGAATGTAGTGATTGTTTTCCTAGCAGTGGCTATGGGTCTTATTCACAGATGAAACCAGAATTGGACTGGTGAGTGATGACAATAGGCAAAGAGTATGGAGAGCGCCAAAGAGACTAAATTTTTCCTATGAGGTTGCTCCCTAAAATGGTGGGACAGTAATATTTTGGAGAGGAGTAATGTTTAATCGCCGTACGCCGTTAATTCCCATAAATCATAATATTACAAGTTAAGTTTATATTAAGAGTGTTATTAGGCCCATTAGTTATCCCATACGCGACGAATTAAGTGACAATATCATCTCCATGGACGACAACGCGATAACGGCCATACCATACAACAGCGATTCAAGAGGTACTCGGACAGGGAGATATTACCCGATTAGATTGGCCAGCTAATCCCCCAGATATGAATCCCATTGATAACATGTGGGATTTTATTTCTAGAGCAATTCACAAACGCATGAACCCACCCCAAAACGCGGAAAAGTTATCTGCAGCAGCAATAGAGGAATGGAACAATATTCCTCAAGAAATTATCAACCGTTTGATTGTCTCAATGCACAGGCATGTCAATATGTTACTGAGAAGCAGAGGAGGTCATACTGACTACTAAGCTGTATTTTACTTTGTTAAAAAATATGTTTTGTTAATTTCTGTTATAATACATTTATATAAATATTGCAAATTTTTTTCCCATTGTTTTTTAATTGACTAAATTTTTAAAAATTGTTCCTGTATTACAAGAAAATACATTTAGAAAAAACATTTTGAAAAACAAATACAATATTTAAAAAAAATTGTTTACTGATACAAATCATCGGGGGTCCAAGACTTTTGACAGTGTGTGTAGTTTTTTTTAAGTTTCTCTATAACTTTGTAATGATTTATGAACAATGTTGGCTTTTCCAACGATCATAGGGTCTCTCAAAGGCCAAACACTTTGCTGCCAGTGCCTTTCTTTTTCACTACTATCCCATAAACAGAGGTGACAAGGAGATTTGGTATATCCATTTTGCTGTCCAAGAAGTATGGTGACCATTCTCAAATCGATACAAACAAACCACGGATGCTGAGAAAAAGCAATTTTTCTAATACCAACTTAATGTTTTCATGTTGTTCTGTAAGTTTTGTTGAATGACCGATTGGAATCCACGAAAACTTATTTCCATTGTGCAAGAATACACAATTCAAGCTCTTTTTAGAACTATCCATGAAAAGCTGCCAATCATCTGATAAATTACATGAGTCTCTATTATTTTAACAAACGTAATACATTTAGCTAAAATGAAGATATGTATATTGTGAAATTAGGGTCCTGGAGTACCCAGAAATCGGTCTTAAATTTGTGGCAACAGAAAAAATTTTTTTTGTTCCCCAGTGTTATCGATTGCATAGTTTATTTCATCGTTATTTGCCAAATAAAAAATCTCAAAACATACCGTGGCTTGTTTTTATGGCTAGGCTCATACTGTTCCGTTGTTCCGTTTCTCTACTAGAAACTGTTCCGTTTATCACCAAGATAAGAGAGTTCTTTATTTGGCAAATAGCTATGAAATGAATAGTAATCAATATTGTATTTCTATCTTTAGGCAGAAAAAATCGACATGACCTGATGCTTATTATCATTCATTTTCCTAAATAATATGATTTCTTTAATACCGTTATTCACATTAGATATATTGATCTAGAATATTTCCGTGGCCTACTAGTGACCCATAAATTAATTAAAGAGTATTGACTAAACTTTATTTATATAGAATGGCCTAGTAATCCCGCATTAAATTAATATTTTTGCCAGCCAATATCAAACTGACGGAAGAGATAAATCAGAAAATCTAGTATGTGTAGAAACAGCACAAATATTCTAGACTTTTTAAATTATTTCCAGCTACCAAATCCAAATCAATATAAGTTTCATATTTCATTTCGTATTAAGAGGCATTTCGTATTAATTTCTCAGCTTTACTGAATTATATTGAAAGTATATAGCATGACATGGTAACGTTAAAACATCGCTCCTCCTTCATATGAATCACGAAGAGAATCCAGAAACAAATAAATTTTTTATATAACCTGTAAAAAATAAACGTGAAAAGGATTGGAATCTTTGATGCAGCAACAAAAGCAATATTTCACGTTTTCCGACGCGCATTTCGCCAACCAAGTTGGCACCATCGGGGGATCCTGGGAATGGGCTGGAACCTTCGATGCAACAACAGAAACAGTGATACAATTAAAGCTGATTAGTTTTAATCGTATCGTATCGGATGATGCCAACCTGAGTTGGCAAAAAGCACGTCGAGAAACTTGTGTTTCGGTGTTCGTGGAAACCTGGTCTCCTTTTTTTTTAATAATAATAATAATAATAATAATAATAATAATAATAATAATGTTTTATTGTCCAACAGAATAATCCATTTACCGGACAAAGTGCGGAACACATGTATAACTATAACTAAAAAATTAAATAACTAAATATGAACATATTTATAAAAATAAATAAAATATATATGTATACCTAAAAACAAAAAGTATCTTTAAACATAAATAAACAATGGAGTAATAATGGAGTACTGAGGATCAGATGATGTATACTTAATTTTTTCCCTGGTTCTCAATTTTCTTTAAATAGGTAAACTGGACATTTATTGTCATATATAAAATAATTTACATCAATATCTATTACGTTTCCGCACTCCACTCTACACGGAAAAGTAATGTAATCGTCTAAAGAAAAAGTGAAAAAATTTTTTTAGGTTTACTTTTCGTTTTTCGGCCTAAAAACAAAAGAAATGGGGTTTAAACATTTTTTGCTGTGTGTGTGTGTGTGTCATTGTTGTTGGCGTTGTCGTTGGCGCTGTCGTCGGCATTTATTCTTGTTAGCACGCTAACTCAACTAAATCGTGTCGGATCGATCGGGTTTTGACTGATTCTGATCGGGGACGTCTCCCAGACGACATATATTGATTTTGAGGTAGATAGAATACACTCTACCATGTATATGGGTCACAGGAAAGTACAATGGTGGACTATTTGAGAAATTGTTTTTGTTAGCACGATCACTCAATTAAATCATGTCGGATCGATCGGGTTTCGACTGATTCTGATTAGGAATGCCTACCAGACGACATCTATTGATTTTGAGGCGGATAGGATACACCCCACCCTGTCCATGGGTCATGAGAAAGCACGACGGTGGACTATTTGAGAAATTTTTTTTGTTAACACGTAACTCAACTAAATCATGTCGGATCGATTGGGTTTTGACTGATTCTGATCGGGGACATCTCCCAGACTACACCTATTGATTTTGAAGTAGAAAGAACACACTCTACCATGTTCATGGGTCATGAGAAAGCAGAATGGTGGACTATTGTGAGAAATTGTTTTGTTAGCACGATCACTCAATTATATCGTGTCGGATTGATCGGGTTTCCACTGATTCTGATTAGGAACGTCTACCAGATGATATATATTGATTTTGAGGTGGATAGGACCACACCCCATCCTGTTCATGGGTCATGAGAAAGCACTGTGGTGGACTATTTGGAAAAAGTAAAACTGTCGCATAAAAAGATATTCTGCATTTATGTGTCGGTTAATTTTAATAATCGGCCACTCAATCGGGTTTTGACTGATTTTGATTAGGGATGTCGACTAGATGACATCTATTTATTTTGAGGTGGATAGGACACACTCCACCCTGTCCATGGGTCATGAGAAAGCACGATGGTGAACTATTTGAGAAAAATTTGCCGATTTTGCATTGAACGAAAATAACATATATGAATGAGAAAAAAATAAGTTTATTCGATCACAAATGTATTGATACGGCACTGAAGCAGTCGCCAATGAAAAAAATAAAACTGTCGCATAAAACACATATTCTGCATTTATGTGTTGGTTTATTTTTTCTCGGTCACTCAGTTTCGAGATCGAGATGTTCTACGTGCGGAAAAGTCCGTTTTAAGGTTTTAAAACTGTTTATTTTCTAATGCCTATTGAAATTATACAGGATGTTTTAAATGAATTAGCAAAAATGATTCCAGTGAATGGAAAGCCAAAAATGAGACGATGCTGGAGAGACGAAATTAGTAGAAAATTAGGAGAAAGATGTCTATTCATTAGCAGGATGCTCCTGCTAATGAAGAGACATCTTCTCGTTATTGAGTTTTGTATTATGAGATAGTGAGTGCTACTTGATAGTTCTTAAACTGTGAAAAACTTGCATAGTTAAATAAAAATTTAACTGCGAAAAACTTGCATTTTAGGTAAATTGTACACCAAAATGTAGAGAAAAATGTGAACTTTCTGTTGCATGTGAACAATTGGCTTTCATTAGCAAAATATTATTGAGATAATCGAGAAATTGGACCAGTAATTAAACTTCTTATAGATATAAAGTGGTAAAAACTGATAACTTTTTGTAGCAATACACTTCAGTACAGGTTTGGCTTCAAGAAAATATATCAAACTCGAATAACATATTCCCAATATGGCAAATTTAGGTTGTTTTAAATGTGATCAGGAAATAGCAGACAACGAAGATAATTTAAAATGTCCGACTGTGCTCAAACTATTTTCATCCTAAATGCCTTAATATGACAGGTGGACGGCACGTAAAACTTTTGCACGTAAAAATACTAAAGAAGCTATACAGAAAAGTTGGAAACCAGCGAACTTGGAAGTCGGAATAAAAAAGCTAAAGAATATTAAACAAGAAGTTATAATAAAATGTAAAACTAATAGAAATTATAAAAAAATCTTCAGAAAAGAAACTGCTTAAAAATTATGAAATCAAGCCTCATCAGGAATCAGGAAAAATCATTGTATTAAAGTCGTAGACATAGAGAAAGATATAGATGGTGATCAATTACTTAACTTAATATGAAACTAAAATACTTCTATTTTACATGATGAATGTCAACTACAAATAAAAGTTATAAAAAAGATGAAAACTAAATTTATGGCTATCATTCAGTGTGATCTTGAAACATTAAGAAAATTATGCAACAAAATTCTCTTTTTAGTGATTGCGCTAAGTGTAGAGTTTTCGAGTATATAGGCGTCAGTTGTTTCAAATGTGGTAGTTTTGACCTTCGCACTGATAATTATGCAAATCCAGGTAAATGTTTAAAGTGTACCGCATCAGACCATTCTACCGAATCCTGCGTAGATAATAATTTTAAATGTTTAAGTTGTATTGAGGCTATACAAAAATTCATAAACAGTTTTAAAACCTTAAAACGGGCTTTTCCGCACGTAGAACATCTCGATCTCGAAACTGAGTGGGTGGAGTGTGTCCTATCCACCTCAAAATAAATAGATGTCATCTAGTCGACATCCCTAATCAGAATCAGTCAAAACCCGATCGATCCGACACGATTTAATTGAATGATCGTGCTAACAAAAAAAAAAATCTCAAATAGTCCACCGTCGTGCTTTCTCATGACCCATGGACAGGGTGGGGTGTGTTCTATCCACCTCAAAATCAATAGATGTCATCTGGCAGATGTCTCCGATTAGAATCAGTCAAAACCCGATCGATCCGATACGATTTAATTGAATGATCGTGCTAACAAAAACAATTCTCAAATAGTTCACCGTCGTGCTTTCTCATGACTCATGGACAGGGTGGGGTGTATTCTATCCACCTCAAAACCAATAGATGTCATCTGGCAGATGTCTCCGATCAGAATCAGTCAAAACCCGATCAATCCGACACGATTTAGTTGAGGTATCGTGCTAACAATAATAAATGCCGACGACGACGACAACGGCGACACACACACAGAAATTTTTTTTTCCATTTTTCTTTACACGATTATATTACTTTTCCGCTAGTATAGTGGAGTGCAGAAAAGTAAAAATACAGAACTGCTGCAACGTTATGATTTAAAGTATTTTTAACTGTAAAATCGTGTATTTACAAAACAACTATTTCATGGATATTGTCTGTCTATCTTTCTCCGTCAGTCGGGGCAAATTAGTCGCTGCTGGAACAAATATATAAATGACGTTAGTTATTATTAGAGATATGCGGGTGGGATCACAAAATAGAACCTAGTTCACATCGTTTCGTATCCTTCAAGTTTTAATAATCTTTCAGAATGTCTTTATTATTACATGTTATACAAGTGTAATAAAAACACTTAAAGCACGCATGACAGCTACTCATAACTTCACTCTGTAGTGATAATATAATGTAAACAATATAATTTGTTGACAATAATGGATCATTTAACGAAAACAACCTCTAACTTATTTGTTTTACGTTTTGATATAAATATAGCATCCTATTATTTTTGTTGCGAAAATATGTGTATATGGTGGAAGTAAACATTGGAATATATATAATTGAAATTAAAATACATTTGAGAGCAAAACAATCGACTCAGCAACATGCTCCAACTTTGAGAGAGTATGTACCCTCTCCAGTACCTTTTGAAGTAAAGTTCAATGAACTGTTTGAAAGTTTAAAACCAGATGTTTCAAATGATACCACTTCGATTGAAATCGGACCTGTTGTGACAAAGTTATGAGCCGAACAAAATGTGTAACACAAAAGAGTTGAAACGGAAAGGGTGAATAAGAAACGAAAAAGAAAGTAATCCTCAGTTGAAATGCATTTAATTTTTTTTTCAATACTTGGTGTTGCCACCCCTTCTTCTAATAACATTTTCTAAGTGATTACGCATAGATCGGATAACTTTTCTTATTATTTTCTTATTTTCTTATGCTGTCTTAAGGGATTGCTTCCCACTCTTCAACCAACGCAGTTCTCAGTTCCACTACGCTCCCTGGTGCAGGATTTCTTGCCCTAACTCTTCGCTTAAGTTCGTCCCAAGCGTGTTCAATTGGATTCAAGTCCGAGCTCATGGGAGGCCAGTCCATTTTCCGTATACCGATGTCAGCCAGGTAGGTAGTGGTCACTAGCGCGGTGTGGCAGCGAGCATTATCATGCATTAGCATGAAGTCCTCACCAACAAATCCCGCATACGGAACAACGTGTTCCTCCAGAATATCCCTGATATAGCGGTCCGCTGTTGATCCTCCTTCACGTCCTCCACCGGGTACGAAAACCAACTCAGTTTTTCCCTGCATGTAAATGCCCGCCCAGAACATGCAAGAGCTCCATATGCGACAGTTTCTTGAATACAGCATTGAGCAAATCACTCTCCTGGTCTTCTATAGACCCGACGTCTCTTATCGTTATCATGCAGGCACATCCTGGACTCGTCTGTGAATAATATCTGACTCCATTGACCGTGGTCCCAAAAGAGATGTTCACGAGCAAATTCCAGTCGTCTTTGCTTTTGGAGTGCAGGCAGATTGGGACCTGTAGGTGCCTATTTTGGGGTCAACTTGGCTGCCTTCAATCTTCGTCTCTCTGTCCAAGCGTTAGCGACCACACCTCTGACCTCCCTCAGCTCTTGTGTGAGGTCAACACCAGTCAAATATCGATTTCTGAGAGATCTTAACACAATAAATCGATCGTCCCTCTTCGTTGTCACGCGTTTACGATCGCCTCCTGGCCGGCGGACGTAGCTACCGGTTTCTCAGTACCGACGATACATTCTTGACACAGCTGCTTGACTCAAATTCAGTCGACTTGCCACGGCTCTCTGACTGAGACCCTCTCTCAACAATGCAATTACCTGGGCTGCTTCGGCAGCTGTGGCATCCATTTTCTTGTAAATCCTTCGAGCACATACGTTAACTTCAAATTAGCGAATGAAGACGAATACCAGGTTGCAAGCGCCCTCTATGTCTGTCATAATCGTCGGGCATGCGCATTCCATTTAACAAGGTTTTGTGTTACACATGTTGTTCGGCTCATAACTTTGTCAGGACAGGTCCGATTCCAATCGCAGTGGTATCATTTGAAACAAATGTTCTTAAACTTTCAAACAGTTCATCGAAATTTACTTCAAATGGTACTGGAGAGAGTACATATTCTCTCAAAGTTGGAGCATGTTGCTGAGTCGATTGTTTTGCTTTCAAGTGTAGTTTATTGGTATTTTAGTACATAAATAAATAATTTGAAAATAATACGTTAAGGATTTTGGTTAAAGCTCTTAAATAAATAGGTGGTTTTTATATAAGTATACAAGGTGAGTCTTTGAATTGTACATATGTATATTTTAACTACTTAATGTCTACACCTAGTAAATGATTATGGTGAAAACCATTTTTTTATGTCAATATGTTCATTAATAAAGTTATTGCATTTTTAATATTTAGAAAAGAATGCTCAACATTTTGAGAACCAGTAATTTATTGGATCCAGTATATCTATCATACAGGTGAGATCAGACGTCCACTATTTCGTCCATAAGTGAGATCATACCAAATTTCCACATTACATTTTTTCCTCTAATTGAAAAATAAATGGCCAATAATTGATTTTATTGCAAATAATCCGAGATAAACAGAGCTCGAATGTGGATTATATTTCCAATAGGTAAAATACTAACGTTTTAAAAGGTATTTAGTACTTAATTTACAGCAAAAGCTCTCAGATACCAAAGCAGAAATATTTTTAACTTCTTACCTCCCAATTTTGTATAAATTAATCTATCTGCAGAAGAAAAGAGAGATTAATTTATTATTAATTTTAACAAAAAATAATTAACATCGATTATTAACATCATCATGTTTTATAATTGAATAATGCAGTATCTAATGTTTTTTTGTTTTTTTTTAGTTGGTCAACCTTTGGAAGTACCGAAAATAGAAGCACCAACGAGGGATCAAGTCGAAGAGTACCATAGCAAATTCGTTGAGAAACTGACTGAGATGTTCGAGGAACAGAAGTATACGTATTTGGAAAAACCAGAAGACAAAAAGCTTATTATATAGTAATAAATTAGTTAAGAATATATTAGGTGTTTTTTTATACTTTTGTATATAATGTTGTTTATATCGTATACAAACACTTTATTGTATATATTTGTTGGAAAATTAAATACATATTTATTATCAATTATTATACATTTATTGAGCAGTAACTTAATGGTAGTAGTCATGAAAATATTTTTGTCTGGAAATATTTAAATATTGTCTAAATGTAGGGCCAATTATGTTCACCGGGCTAGAAGGTTACACCTATAGTTCAGTATACAGTGTTTTCGTAAAGTGATGAATGAATTCGTTAAATATTCAAGGAATAACTTTTCGGAAAAACTCTCAGACCTGTCATGTCGTTTTTAGTAGCACATTCTTAAAAATATAATTAATACATACAGGGTGAGTTGTTCAATGCTGGGAGGGAGAATAGGGGGAAGGGGGTAGGACCACGGACACCTTCAAGGTTTTTCAAATAAATTTGAATAGGTGCCGGGCAGCCCAGCACCTGAGGTGGGCGACGGCGAAGGAGAAGGGGGTAGACGTAGTCATCGCCAGCGAGCCCAACGTGGCGATGACTTGTGGAAAGGGATGGGCGGTATGTCACAGGGTGGACGCGGCCATCAGAGCCGTGCGGAGGAGGTGCGCGCTGCTCAGTTCTGGGAGGGGCCCAGGATATGTTTGGGGTAAAGTAGAGGCTACCAACATCTGTAGTTGCTACTTTTCCCCTAATGCCCACATTGATGACCTTCGGATCTTGATGGATAGTTTACAGGAGCTGATCTCCCGTGTAGGGGGTTATTTTATTGTCGCGGGGAATTTTAACGCCAAGGCCCCTGAGTGGGGATCTGAAGGGGTGAATAGGAGAGGTGAGATGGTGCTGGATTGGGCAGCCAGAATGAACTTGGTAGTGGTGAATGATGGAGGGACGCCAACTTTTGTGAGGGGAAGAGCCACGTCCACCCCTGATGTCACGTTTGCCTCGGAGGGGGTTGCGGGGAAGATTAGAGGCTGGAGGATGTCACCCAAAGAGAGTTTGAGCGACCATAGGTATATCTTGTTTGAGATCACGGAGGATGGGGCGGAGAGCACTAACACTGACAACAATGGTGATAAGGTCAGGATTAGAGGGTGGAACCTGAATGGTTGGGATAGGGTGGCATTCCGCAACTGCTTCGTCGCGCAGATCGAGATGGGGGTGGTATCAGATCTGGTTACCCTGGAGAGGGCTGTCGCACGGGCATGCGATTCTTCTATGAGGAGGAGGGAGAGGGGATTACGGCCGGCCTCTATCTATTGGTGGACGGAGGAGATCGCAGCGCAAAGGGTGAGGTGTAATGGGGCTAGGAGGAGGTATACCAGAAGGAATAGACGGAGAGGAGGTGGGGCGCAGGCAGAGGACGTGAGAGCGGCAGAGGAACAGTATAGGCGAGAAAAGAAGAAGTTAACTGAGAGCATAAAGAATGAGAAAAAGAGGAGATGGAAGAGCTGTGCCGGGACCCAGACAGGGACATTTGGGGAGAGGCCTATAAGATTGTGGCGAAGAGGACGGGAGCCTATAGGTCGGTTTTGCCTCTACAATCTATGAGGCCGGTGGCGGACAGTCTGTTCCCATCGAGGGATATCCTACCCTGGGAACGAAGGGAGGTGGAGGGGAAGATTGTCCCATTTTCGGAGGCCGAAATTGAGAGGGCAGGGAGGAGGTTAAAAATGGGAAAGGCACCGGGACTCGATGGAATCCCGGCTGAGGTAGTGAAGGCGGCGGTTGAGTACCTGAATGCGGTCCTCAGAATTATGAATGATGCCCTCAGGAGAGGGGTCTTCCCGGAGACCTGGAAGGCGGGAACACTTATCTTGATAAGGAAGCCAGGCAAGATGGAGGGGGAGGCAGCGGGGTATAGACCTATATATACTACGGATGTGCTCGGGAAGCTGCTGGAACATCTTGTTTTAGCGAGGCTTCTTGACGAGATTGAGAGAAGTGGGGGGGCTGTCGAATAGACAATTTGGTTTTACCGCGGGAAGGTCCACGGTCGATGCGGTGGCCAGGATTAAGCAGGAGGTGGCTGAAGCCTGGGCGGGCGGGAAGTTGGGCGCGATGATCACGCTAGATGTGAGTAACGCGTTCAACTCTGACGCCTGGGAATGTATCATGGAGGCGTTGGCGGAGACGGAGGTAGCCCCCTACATATACAATATGGTGGGCAGTCACCTGCAGGACAGATTACTTGTAATCCACGCTGGTGATGGGGAAGAGATTAGGGAAGTTACCTGTGGCGTTCCACAAGGATCGGTTCTTAGGCCGATTCTGTGGAACGTCATGTTCGACGGAGTGTTACGGATTGGGATCCCGGAGGGGGTCAGCATACTGGGATATGCGGATGACCTGGCTGTCTTGGTGATTGGGAAGGATGGAATCAGTGTTAGGGAGGATGGCAACCTTGCAATCGAGAGAATAAGGAGGTGGGTGGAGGGCAAAAGACTAAGTCTGGCAAGTGAGAAGACGGAGGCCATTCTCCTTACGCAAAAGAGAAAGCCACCGTATATCGTCTTCAGGATGGGGGAGGTGACCATCGTGCCGGGTGCAGAACTGAAATACCTGGGTGTGTGCATATGGAGAGGACCATTGTAGGGGCGGGGAAGACGGTGTCGGCTCTGGAGAGATTGATGCCCAACAAATGAGTATTAAATTGTTGTAGAAAACAATTTCTTGCTTTTTAGCCAAGTTACTTTTTTTAAGTCGGTTTCATTATAAACTTATTATTGGCAAAAGGGTTTCTAGGCAATTTTCGGTAAGGGCCGTCGTTGATTAAGTTCGTAACTCGTTCGAAATAGTACACTTTGTCGAATGTTATAACACTTATAGCCTTATTACCTTTCTCAGCTTTTAAATAGAGACAGTCTCTTTCTCCAAATTATTTGACGATTTTATTCAAGTTATTTTTTTCGGCATCTCATCTGCAGCAATATTCTCATAACTTTTTTCTACAAGTTTTTCTGATAAACGCTTTAGAAGAATCGGACAAGTGTTGACACCTAGTATAAACACTATGTATTGGATCTATCATTGGCATTAAAAGATGGTCAGTTTTTTATTAGGTTAGTTGTTGAATATAAACGTTAAACGATGCAAGTTAATATTTTCACGGAAATGAATATATAATTACACATTAAGAAGCAACTTGAAAGCCTTTTGTATGTTATTTTGTCGTTAAATATATAGATTGAGCTCCTAGGCTAGCTCTAAATGGGATAATTACGTGTTAATTTACAAACAATTTTAAAATGACAGATAGTTAAAGAGTTTTATGTCACGCTTGTGCAGTTTTATTTCATCTAGTAACATTTTTAAGATTAGTAGGCCTTTAACATGTGTGTTACATAAACTATGTGATATTCGATATAAAAATTTCTTGGTTTCTAGTTGGTAGCGATTTAGCCTGGACAAGCTTCTATACATGGTAAGCATATCGATGTATCATAATAACCTGTAGATTCATTATTTTCGATTTTATTATACTATGTTATTTATTACAGTCTTTGACAAACAAATATATCACAAAACTATTATTTTTAGTTCTTTTTCTTACAATCTATTTAATTGTCTGCTCACAAACTTTTCAGTTATTGTATCTAGTTTATAATATACAGTCTAGTCTGTCTGGGTCTAGTTTATAATATACAGGGTATTTCACGGTGAGTGGCCTATTAGACGCTTTCGAGAAACTACAAATAATTCAGAACTGAAAATTTCTATGTGGAGGTCTTTAGTGATGCTCTGTTTAATAAAAATAATACCAAGTATGTAACATTTCCGGTTATAACGGAAGTCGGTAACAACATACTTATTTTAAATAGCATACTATATTTTTTATACCAGATTCGAATTCTACTCATCATTTTGGGTAACTCTCAATACCATTCCCTATCCTTAAAGCTAATAGATTTTTAGATATTTCGATTTTAACAAAATCTTATGCGAAAACTAGTCCGTGTATAGAAATTAATAACTTTTGCTAGGGTAAGTTTAATTAAGCAATTATTTTCGCATATATTAAAGAGATACGCATCTTATTTATGCATAAATTAAATATGCTCCAAAATATACAGGATGCCCAAAACAGGAGGTCAAACATTGACAACTTCGACCTTCAATAAGTGGCTTATTTCAAATAGAACATGTTGTATTTAATAACCCCACTCGCTTCCCTATTTGATTACCTTTCGACCCATATGAGCATTTCCTATTCCCAAATTGTAGTGTTCTTGAGTTATTAAGAGTTATTTAGCAACATTGTTGAATTAACATCCACATAGAGCATAGTGTGCCATGAAGAACAAAGTTAAATGGAATATATTAAATAATTTTATTTAAAATGGGACGGACTTATTAAAAATGCATAATGATCTTAAATATGTCAAATATATTAAACTTATTATTGAATTTGTGCGTTTGAATAAGTACCAGTAATTCTAGAAACACGAAAAGTAAAATGTAGCGAAAATACATAGGTACGTATTATAATGGATACATTAAAATCTACTGCTAGGAGGAGGACATAAGCTTTACTCGGTAGTTGTTACTGCAAAACCAGACAGAGAGAGAGAGGTAGAGGGAGAATAAAACAACAGTACATGAACTCATTTCTTTTTTTACACTAAGTGAAAAAGAAAAGCGGTCTGCGAGATATTGAAAACAACACAATAAAATTCAATATCTAGAACAAATGTAACAAAAATAATACAGCAGAAATAAAAATAGTTTGAAGTTGTAGTTGAAAACGGCAATAAAGACAAAATAATTACTTTGTTTTTAAACTACTTATTAAAAATTATTATGAAAAATTAACAAGCTTATTAAATGTAACAACAGCGATGTATAATATGAGTAATAAAACAAGCATATCTAAAATAGCAACTTCTCGAAATGTTATCCACTAAGTACCGTTCAAACATTTTTATACTCACGTTAAAACACCGCTAGTGTATGTTCGCCGAATTTCATTAACGTTTAATTCTTCAAACGCCCTTCTGGCTCTGATTTCAAATTCTTATCGTGAATTGACGCACGTCTCATACACTTTGGTTTTCATCTTTCCCCAAAAATAGAAATTAAGTGGGGCGAGATCCAAACTTCTAGCGGACCATATCCAGGGATGCAGGGACCGCGTCGTCAAATTCATCCATCTTCAAATATGATATATCGTCTAAAATGTTTGATACCTCTCGGGTAAAGTGAATAAAAGCAGCGTCATGTTGATACCAATAATTTCCAAAATTATCCAATAAATGTTTGGATAATTTATCGTCAACTTATTTAATTTTAAAATCATCATGCATTTTTAATCAGTTCGAGCCATTTTAAATAAAATAATTTTAATTTATTTTTCACTTAAGTTTGTTCTTCGTGGCACACTATGCTCAATGTTGATGTTAATTCAACAATGTTTCTAAATAACTTTAAATAACTCAAGAACAGTACATTTAGGTATAGGAAATGCCCATATAGGTCGAAATATAATCAAATGATTATATGAAGAAGCGAATAGACCTATGAAATACAGTATGTTCTATTTGAAATAAGCCACTTATTGAAGATCGAAGTTGTCAATGTTTGACCTCCTATTATCGACACCCTGTATATGCTGGAGCATTTTTAATTTATACATAAATAAGCTCCGTATCTCTATAATATATGAAAAAATAATTGGTTAATGAAACGTATCATAGCTAAAGTTATTAATTTCTATGCACGGATTAGTTTTTGCATAATATTTTATTAAAATCGAAATATCTAAAAACCTTTTAGCTTTAGGGATAGGGAATGGTATTGAGAGTTACCCTAAAATAATGAATAGAATTCGAATCTGTTATAAAAAATGTGGTATGCTATTTAAAATAATGATGTTGTTGCCGACTTCCGGTATAACCGGAAGTGTTACATACTCAATATTATTTTTATTAAATAGAGCATCACTAATAATCTTCACATACAAATATTTAGTTCCAAATTATTTGCAGTTTCTCGAAAACGTCTAATAGGCCACTCACCGTGAAGTACCCTGCGTAAAGGCTTCATAAATATTTAAGTTTTCACATTTTTTTGCATTACACTCAAAACGAATTATCACTTTTGTTAGGTTTTTTCATTATAATATATCTTAGAAATTTTATCATCATGAAATTTTCTCGTGTCTGTTTCAGCTTTTGTATTTACGTATTGCACCCTTTACATAGATTTATATAGATTTCAAAGATCAATAAGGGTTCAAACAACCAAACAAACAAACCGAACATATTATTTGGGACACGTCATATTTTAAATACGGAAATTTTCACGTAGACCGTCTCACATAACAACAAAAGAACACGAGTTGGTTAAACACTGAACGGAAATCTGAATTGCTTGTACCTATATCAATTCACATATCTCTACGTGAAGGGCAGCCATCATTCGAGTTAAAATGTTATACAAAATGGATATGACTATCTTTCGTTTTTCAAAAAATAATAATAAAGTATTTACGAAGTCACTAATATTATCTTTTATCTGTTATTACAAAAGTAATTGATATAGATAACTACAATTATTTTCTTTACAAGTATTTTTTTGCGAAAATAAATAAATTAGTCTAAACTAAATATTATGTTTTAAATGCTATAAGGGGGGGAGTCTATTACAAATGTTTTTTCGTTTCTTAACTTTTTTGAATTTTCCTGAATGATTCCTATTAAACTTTATTAGAAGTGTATAATATCTTCTGATGTCTTCAGAACCTGAAGTTAATAGAAAACTTCCTGATAATGAATCGGAAGATTTCCTGAAATACTAATATTTCCTGAATATGAAAATTGGTCTAACTAAATCTTATATATTCAATAAAGCACAAATCTATTACAAACATTTCTTGTGTCTATATTTTCCTATATTCTTACCACTCTGCTATCTAGTATTAGACTTTATTATTTAAATAGTAAAAGTAAAGTATCTACAAAATTACAAATATTTTATTTACTTTTTTTAGGCGGATATAAGTAAATTTATGTAACTAAATGTTATGTTAATTAAATTCTATAAGGCGCAAATTTGGTACAATCATTTTTTATTTTCCTAAATTTCTTAGATTTTCCTGTATTTGTAAGTGGTGCAGGTAGACGAGGCAAATGGTCACTCTGGTTACTGACTATCTTTGTCACATTCGTCGTGTAGATGTTCTGCCGCCCTTGTCTCGTAATCTTCATTGAATATTTTGGATCGAAAATCATGTTGTGGAAGTGCCTTTTCTCCTCTTCTAAAGCATTTTTCAACGTATGTCTCAAAACGGAATCTCCTCGGCAAATCCTCAACCAAGACTTGTAGGCTCTCACTCCGGCTAAAAGGGATGTTCCATCCAAGTATCTGAAAGAAAATCGAATTATTAAAACAGGAAAAATATAAATTGGATAAATTAAAATTTAAATAAATGAAAAAAAACTTACCGAAGTATGCAGCACCACAGCTCTACGGGAAGTAGTTGCAAGAATATGCAGGAACTCTCAACAAATGGTAATACTTGAAACATCTTTCTCAGAAAGTAGAATCAAGAATGATGCTAGATGGTCCTAATCCGGGCTTTTATAGATGGTTAATTTAATGAAGTGAAGCCGTCACGGTCACGGTAGTGATCACGGTCACAGTAACGGTCACGATCACGATTAAATCACGGTTACGGTAGTGGCTAACGTCACGGTAATGGTAAAGAGTAAGACTACGACTACAAATTCGAATACAAATCGGTGTTAGATAATGAAAAAATAATTCTAGCTAGCACAAGATAATATCGAACATGTCTAATATATTCAAAACCAAGTCATGTTACATTTCTAACAGGAAGAGAACAATAAAAATAAGAAAAGTTTTAAAATACATTACATAAAATTATAGAAGAATAGGCGGAGCATGAGAATCTTTCATTAATGTAAGCTACCTTTGTAAGTGGATCAGGTAGCTGAGGCAAATTGTCTGCTTGTTAATTACCTTTGTTATGTAGATTTACTGACCCCTTTTCGTAATCTTCATGTTAAAAGTGTTCAGTGAAAAATCACAATAATAGTAATATTTTGTTGTCCTGGTCACGGCTAAGGCAAACGTTACAGTTACAGTAATGGTTATTACTACTAATAAAATTATAAACCGTCATTCATTTTCCATTTCTGAGAGAAATAATA
The DNA here is from genome assembly GCA_037954035.1 of Rosalia funebris. Lineage (NCBI taxonomy): Eukaryota > Metazoa > Arthropoda > Insecta > Coleoptera > Cerambycidae > Rosalia > Rosalia funebris. The sequence goes on along the minus strand of JAZFAV010000006.1, from coordinate 8,645,540 downwards.
TTGAACACGAAAGTTAAGAAAAGTTTTAAAATACCTTATACAGGACTGATGTAAGATGAGATTCCTTTATGACGGAACATCTTTACTAATAGTTATAATAATTTTTATAACTTAATTCTTCAGACTCCGAATTCCGTAGATGGCACAGAGTGTAGGTTTATTTTATACGCTGTCCAATGGTTGATTAGTTTAATGATAGTAAAATAAAATGACAGTAAAATAAAACCGTTAAACATCAAGCAATTGTTAAAACAGTCCAAAGTTCTAGTACTTAACATGTGAACATAATAAACATCCAAAAATTCCTGAAATCTGGTACAATTTAGTTACTGCCTACCTCATGTAAAGTTGAACACTATCAAGTTGATAGACTTCACAAGACTTGAAGAGAAGTTGTTTTTTTTAATTGCGCTGTTACTATCTTCTTCACGTTACATACAGCCTTTTAAAGATCACCTACAAATTTTGGATTTTTCTACATCCCTTAATTTTTGTGCCTAATGTACATACGTAAGATTGACGAAGGGCTAAAGCCTTAAAACCTGATACTTTTCAGACTTTTGGGTTCTTGTAGACGGTGTACAGCGAGTAGATTTGTTTTAGACGCTCTCCAAATTTTGGTTAATTTAATGGTTTTCAAGGTTCTTTTACTCGTTATATATACACATTGATTAAACCTCAAATTATGGTTAAAATAAGGTTAGATTCTAATAACAGTGAAGATAACAAAAACATGAAAGAATTATTTGGTCATATTGATACGCAGTGTTGATAAAAGAACAGTTGGTTCAGGTGAAAAAATGGGTAATTATCAAGTTATGAGACTTCGAAAATACTATCATAGAATGTATGAATTTAAAATTTTGAAAATTCGTTAACAAATGTAGAAAATCATAGTGAAGGATATTGAGGACCTTCTATATTGAAGACATTAAAAGTTTTTAAACGACATAAGAATACGTCATACATATGATATGCAATGTTATTAATCTATATTCACTAGACGGCTGTTTTCGTGTGTGTGTCACGAAATGTTTAGGTCAATGTACGAAATTCTTTTGGCAACCCTTGCGAACAAACGTGGTAACTTTTCTTTTTGATCCGGAGCCTCCAGGGACTTGCTCCCGAGGTGCGCTTTCTATATGAGCAAGTGGACGACGTAATATTTTTGCGATTTGCTTACTCATAACTTAATTAAAGTGCTGGCGACCATCAATGACATCGACTGCTGTTATCGATTAGAGAAAAATATGCAGCACAAACATCCAAGGCCAATTGATGTAATTTTTGTAAACAGATAAAGACGGTATGAAGTTTGCAACGCCAAGAGGAATTTAAAATATTTTATGTTAGCAGTAGTGAATGGTTAACTGTATACAAAGTACGTTTACTTAGTGACAGTCGATGATAAAGAGGATGCCCAAAATTCATGATCATCATGAACGACAATATTTATGTGGATGTAGATGATGTAAAAAATTATGTCCGAAACTGATATCAATGTTTTACTGTCAGAGTAAGTACGTATTACTATAAAATGTAGATTCTCTTTTCTTTCTTGGCCACTATGTATCATGGAGGAGTGTTATGAAACATTACTTTCTAAATACTAAATGACTCATGTTACCTCGTCGATTGGAGTCTTGGTATTACCTACTTTAATGACCTACCATAATCTTTCATATTGTACTTTATAAATTTTATGTACAACTATTCAAAATATACTTAATGGACTATAGAGTATGTTATATTATACAGAGTGAATTACTATACTATTACCATACAATAATATGAATAACTAAGAATGTAGATTTTTAATTTGTAAAAAATTTAAAATGAAATGATTTGTTAAATTATAAATATTTCCTTTTATTATTATTTTTTAGCAACAGTAGTGGTTAGAGTAGTACATTTGTAATCATTTAAAAAATATAAAAGCGTTTTTTAAATAAATTTAAAGTCTATAAGGAGCGATCCTATTAGTACAATTCCTTCTTTTCTTAACCCCTTTGGATTATCCTACATTGAAGCTGAGTGGTTTATGTAGCTGAGGCAAACGATCATCTTACTTGATGACAATCTTTTCCATGTGAGCTGTGTAGAGTGACTAAACTTTTCTCGTAATCCGCATTGAATTCCTGGTATCCAAAATAATATTAGAAAAAAAGCTTGTTCTTTTCTTCTAACGCACATTTCAGCCTTCGTTTCGAAACAGGATCTCCTCGGCAAATGCCAACCAAGACTTGTTGGCTCTCATCCGAGCTAAAAGTTATTTACCATAAAAGTTCCTAAAAAAAATTGTTTTTAATAAAACAGGAAAATGTAAAAATAAATATATAAAAAGATAAATTAAATAAAAAATCTTACTGAAATATGCGGCACCACAAGCAGTCGCAGAAACAAGTAGGAACTCTCCACAAGTGGCAGTAATTGGAACATTTTTCTTAGGAAATAGAATCCAGAATTATAATAGACAATATAATTTGAAACTTTCATAGATGGTTAAATTAATGAAGGGATACAGTCACGGTGACGGTCATCGTCACGGTAACGGTCATGCCCGTGATCATAGTCACGGTTATAGTCACGTACACAGTTACAGTTACGGTTATAGTTACGGTTTAAGCTCCGATCACAAATACACATACAATTATAGTGGAATAGAATAATTGAGTAGTTACATTTATTTACATAAGTTAAACATAATTTTTTACAGAAAAATAAGTGTGGAACATATAAAATTACATGTACAATATTATGGTGGTTTTAGTAAGTGTATATAACCTTGGATAATGACACGCGGAATAATATCGTGAATTATTACCTAGTAACTTTGAATAATAGTATATTACGTGTAGCATAAAGGGGTGAGAGGAGGATAATGGAGGATAAGAATATTTCATAGCGGAAATAGATATGTTCCTAATTATTTAAATTTGAGTATAGTATTTGCCATTATTTAATTATTTATAATGAAGTCAATCTTATATATCAATATTGATCATTTTTTCCTAATAGGCAGTACATAAAAATGTTAATAACAAGTGTTAAGAAAAAGTCACTTTTCCATAAATAAAAATCTCATAATTATAATTTATATAAAAATAAATAGCTAATCTTTATTTTTACACAAAACTAGTGATTATCGTTTATTTAGTATTAATCTTACAATTCTTAAGGCCCAATCCGAAAATTATTAAATTTTTGACTGCAAAGATATTTTTATATTTTCTGTATTGAACACCTTTTTGAAATAGACAAAATATGTAAAGTATTACACGTTTTTAAGGTTTACTTAAAGAAAACTAGAGTAAAATAATATACTAAACTTGAAATAAATTAGTGCAGTAGCACGTACTAGTCTATAGATTTATTATCTGCATCAGACAACATTTATTAGTAACCTGTCTGGCAAAATTATTTGCATATATTAGGCTGTTTAGAATATCTGTCTGTAAGTTTTTACTTGGGTTCTAGTAAATCTATCTACAAAATATCTATTGAATACAATTTTCTTCATGGGTTGTTGTATAGTATGTATCTAAAACCCGTAACCATTGCTATGAGAGAAAATAGGACATCTAAATGTAAATGCAATCTTCTGATATTGTTCTAAATGTAAATGCAATTCTTTGAATTCTCTACGTTATATTACTAGATACTTTTATTACCTATACTAAAATGCCTACTATTAAAATGCCTACTAAATGTACCTGCTATTGATGCATCTTTCAAATACCTAGTAGTACCTTCAAATTAGGAAAATTGAGGGAAATTTTTTCCTACAGCTAAGCGACCTATACAGAAAGTTGTGTTGGGGTTGTGTCAACATATTTTTCACCTAGCTCATGATAAAACAAGGGTTGTTTTTTAGATATAGACATATAGATATATATATATATATATATATATATATATATATATATATATATATATATATATATATATATATATATATATATATATATATATAGATATAGATATATATATATATATATATATATATATATATATATATATATATATATATGCGTTTTTGGCCGTTCTTTCGGTTTTTCGCGTTTTTCTGAAAAACTATGCATTTCTGGGAAAACATAATCTCATGTAATATTGTAGATTTTGCGATTCTTTACAATTTTTGTTCTTTTCATTCTTTCGAAATCTTGCTTAGTTGCGCCGCTAGAGCGCGCTGAAGTATTTTTGAGTTGTTTCTCGATTTTAAGCCAAAACCGTGCATTGTAGAGAAAAATATCAAGAGATCAAAGTTATAGATATAAATATTTCCGACACATTTTGTTCTATTGTTTTTTTAAGTCGCACGGTTTTGCCACTAGAGGGCGAAAACCGTTTTATTATTTTTTTTTGTAATACTCTTGTGCGAATGAAAAAGACATTTTTGGGTATTATTTTTAATTTATAGACAAGACTATACATTTTTTGTAAAAAAAAGTATAAGACAATTTGTTGGAAGTTTTTTGCTCTCCAACTTTTTGTAACTGAACTTTTCTTTCTAAAAGAATGCATAGTTTTGCCTATAAATAAAAAATAATGCTCGAGAGTGTTTTTTTCATTTGCACAAGAGTATTACAAAAAAAAAGAGAGACCGGCTTTCGCCCTCTAGTGACAAAACCGTGCGACTTTAATAAAAAAAACAAAACAAAACAACAAAATGTGTCGGAAATATTTATATCTACAACTTTGATCTCTTGATATTTTTCTGTACGATGCATAGTTTTTCAGAAATACGCAAAAAAACCGTAAAACGGCCAAAAACGCATATATATATATATATATATATATATATATATATATATATATATATATATATATATATATATATATATATTAACAATAATACACCTGTTTACATCTGGCAACCTAGATTGCGGCTGACTGAGAGCTAAGTCACAACTAAGTTTATGATCAACAAATATTTACATCACAGCAGTATTCAGTTAAAATAAAATATTGCCATAATCATGACAAATTGTCAATTTCGAGTGTAGTTACTATTAATTTTATAAATTCCTAAGATTTTTGTTGTCCGCAAATAAAATGCTTATCTTTCATTATTATGACTGGTCGTAGAAAAAATACTATACGCAACTCACAATTAGCGGTTATTATAATACAATAGCTATTAGTAAATGGTCCGTGAAAGCGGTATGCCATGTAAACGGTATGTTTTTAAGGCCCCAAGAGTTGTTCTGAAAACAGCTAGAAATCTGATCATTCTCACGAGTCACTTGTTGGTTTATTAATAGATTAGAAAATATCCTTTTCTGTAAAATGTACGATATTACAAAAATATTCTTGATTATTATGTATCAATGCTGTAATTAAATGAACCGAATTAACTGAAGAAATAAATACTGGACAAATAATTTGCAAAACCGTTTACAATTTCTTGTGAAACCGCAAATTTGTCTTCGTCTAAGAAGACAGTCGATGAGATATGAGTATAACCCTTTTTACTTTGCGCAAAAGACCAAAAAATTATTGATCATTATTAAAATGGTCCTGAATTGATATTAAATAATTTTAAAATACAGCAGATATATGATTTTTGCACAATTGACGGTGATCGTTTGAAGTCACTGTGACCACTTAAGTCATCCTGAATTTACCTAATTTGTCTTAAGTTTGGTATTACTAATTATTTATGAAGTATACCAGGTCATATATCCAAGTCTGTATATTGTTGTATACAGGAACAAACATATTATATATTTTTCTATAAACAGCTTCGCGTACAGAGTTGATCATTATAAGGATTTAAGAATTTCCAATCGCTTTGTTGTATTATATTATATAATTTTAAAACTTTGCTTTATTGAAATTGTATGTCTCATTATTATAGTCATCCCAAAAGCTACTCGTAGTGTTTGAATATATAATACTGCGATTATATAATTTTCTTTAGTGTTTATATTTAATTCTATTTAATATCTATTAAGTAATATAAACTATAATGAGGGTAAAGTTGTGAAATATAACACAGATTAACTATTTAATGTCATATATTCCATATTAGCATAAACGATAAATATACAAAGATAGAGCTACAACTAACAGAATAATAATATAATACGTGAGTAAAATATACAATAATATGATTATAAACATTTCCAAAACTGAAGAATTTACAGATTATTTTTTAATTTGCGTTATGAAAATTCAAGAAATTTAATTGCAAAATTACAAATATTTTCCTCAGTTTTCCTGTTGGATTCAGTAGGGCGCGAATCTGTTATTAGAATTCCTTCGGGGCCCGGGATTCTCCGGTTCCGGGTATTCACTTAAGAAAAGTAGGTCCCGGTGTACCCTCCTCTCCTCCAATAACAGAGATCTCAATCTCTGTCTCAATACGGGATCTCCTTGGCAAATAGTCAACCACGACTCGTTGGATCTCACCACGGCCATCAGCGAACTTCCGTCCAGGTACCTAAAGCATAATGTGGTTAATGAAACAGAAACACATAAATCGGATAGACTGCACACGTTAAAGTTGAAATTGAATAAATGCGAAAAAAACTTACCGGAATATATAACACCATATCTCCACAGGAAGCAGTTGCAGGCAGGAGGCGCAATTCTCCAGCAGTCGAAACATTTTTCTTAGGAAATATAGTCCAGAATGTTAAGGGATTATTAAATTTGAAGTTTTTATACCCGGTATAGTGTTTATACCCGGTATTTCTTTTATTAGTCAACCACAATTGTTATGGTCACTATCGTATTTAAATACTCAGACACCGTCACCCTTAAAGTCGCAATGATTGTTATGGTTAGCGTCAGGATCATTGGTTACACCCAAAAATCTATATTGCAAAACTGTAATTCTCTTATTTTATTCCAATAATATTCCTGGAATTTTCCCGAACTGATGATAATTTTTATGGCACTAAAGGAGATTCGCGGAGTTGAATGAATCCGAATTACATATGTATATTACTGAAATGTTAGTAAATATACATTTCGGGAACCGATACACAGGACGGTGTAAACTGAACAAGCACAATATAACTAAATATTCATTCAACACGGAACACGGTACACGTTTTAGAGAAATGTGCAGTCTGCACATTGGTTGAACTAAAACTGTCCAAATAGTCGGGTATCTCGTTCTTATACCTGAGAATATACGGCAAAACCCCAATTATATGCCAGGGAAGAATTCCAGCTTAATATTCAATAGCATAAACAAAATGTAGTACATACAGGGTTTACTGAATTTTAATAAATAAAACAAGTACTATGATGATATAAATCTGTCGAATGATGTAATTAATAATGTCTTGAATTAAACGTGATAATATTTAGCCCTGAAAATTAAAGACAATATCTAAGATAAAAGTTATGTTAAGAGATATTTTTTTTAGAAATTCCTAGCGAATCTTGGTCTTGGCTTTGAGGACGAATTAAGATTTAATAAACATGTAAATGTTTTATGTCAAATATTATATATTACTTTAAAACAACTACATCCGCACTGTAATATATTGAGCTCACAATAAGAATTAATCTATGTAGTTCTTTCAAAATCACTTACTGTGATTGCACATATGGAGCTGCTCTTAAAAATACAGATATGGTACGGTTACAGAAAATCGAAAATATTTGTTTTAAGTTTGCGTTTGGTGTAAGAACGTATGAACGTGGGATTAGTGAGATAATTTATAATAAAGGCTATCTTAATTTTGAAAATACTCGAAAATTACATTTATTATGTATAACACATAAATAAACCTTTAAAAGATAGTGCACCAGAATATTTATATAACATTTAAACATGTTACATAAAGCTATATTCCAATTTTAAACTACGCTATTCATATAGGTACGTTAGAAATTCCACGCTACGCCACTGCCTTGTATACTGTTTTATTTATCAGGTTTGTAAAACATATAGTTCTCTTCCTCCTGAATTTAATAAATAAACATTCCTAAATTTTAAGAAAAAAATAGAACAAACAACATCTATTACATATTTAATTGGTATTACCATATTTTAGATTGTCCAGATGTACAGGGTTATCCACATAACATTCTACCGCCCTTAACTGTTTTGTTTTTTGAAATAGAAAAGAATGGTAAACACGAAAGTTGTAGGAAATTTTACTGCAATCTCAGACATGTATTTAGAAAAACAGTCGAATCTGGCGTTTCGGAGATCTAGACCAAAATTATGTTTTTTTAAATGGAATATCCTATTTATTCTTTGATTTTTGAAATCTACGTGCTTTTCCAAATACAACAATATATACATATCATATCTTTGCTCTAGTAGTTTGCACAGTACAGCCCTTTGAAATATAGAATATCAAACAAAATCAAGATCGCCATGGAAAATTTGAAATAATAATTACGAGAATTGTTATAAACAGAGTTTGATAGTTTAAATAAGATTTTATTTTTGATGTTGTCAGAGTTACATTAAAAAGCATATTTCTGGATGGAACGTAACATTTTATTAAAAACTATAATTATAAATTATAGAAGGTGTTCTATAATACCTCCGTTTTGTGCAATACAGAGAGCATACCTCCTTAACAAATCTCGTTTGTAAGCCAAGATACCAGTCTTGTTCGTGTCTCTGATCTCCCGACATATTTTTTCTCTACGTTCTTCTACGTTATTTGACCTTTCCGTATATACCCGATCTTTCAAAGTGCCCCATAGAAAGAAATTCGGTAAGGTAAGGTCAGGACTCCTGGCCGGCCTTAAAATAGTTCAACTTCAATCTATCCACTCCATAAAAGTATTATCTAAATGTCGCTTGACAACATTTTATTTATGCGCTGGAGCACCGTCTCGTTGCCAGACAATATTCGGCTCATTTAACTGGATTATTAAGTCAGAAATCTCTGCTCTTAAAAGATCTAAATATTTTTGTCCATTTAAATCGCCTTCAAAAAATACTGGTCCAATAATTGAGTTTCGAAAAATATCACACAAATCTTGATTTAGTTTGATATTTCAAAGGGCGATACTGTGCAAACTACTAGGGCAAAGCTATAACATGTATATATTGTTGTGATTGGAAAAGCACATAGATTTCAAAAATCAAGAAATAAACAGGGTGTTCCATTAAAAAAAAAAACAAGTTTGGTCTAGATCTCCGAAACGCGAGATTCGATTGTTTTTCTAAATACATGTCATAAATTCTACAACTTTCGTATTTACCATTTTTTCTATTTCAAAAAATAAAACAGTGAAGGGGGTAGAATATTATGTGGATAACCCCTTACAGGGTGAGCGAAGCTCGATGTCTCAGCTCTATTATAAGAAAGGGAAAAACGATAGAAAAAATTTTAAAAGAGGTTCTCAAACGGGATTGAGTAAGGCCCATTTTAAGATAAATTTACATACTTTTACATATTTGGAAACCGAAGTAATGACGTCATCAAATTAATTTTCCCAGAAATATACCTATATTCTGGCATATTTGAAAAGAGCTAATTTTTCTAAACAAATTTTGTAAAGAAAAAAATTTGCTATCTTTGTCCGTTAAAGAATTATAAGCGAATTTGTAAAAAAAAAGTATTATCAAAAATTTGCAATTGTTACGACTTAAACAAGCAGCCTTTGGAGACAAATAGCAAAGTCGCATCTGTCAATAATTATACATTATTAATTAGTATTATTTATTAATTTAACATTACAAAACACATAATATGTTACAACTATTACCACAGAAAGAAACAAAGTATGTGGGCAATCATAACAACAAATTTCCAATGTGATCATCTCCTACTTCTAAAGACTTATCCAATCTCCGCTTTATTTCTCTCACTGAAGCCTTACAATACATTTCTCTAGATAGTTCATTGCAAGTATTTCTGATTTTTTCTTTTAAATGTTCCAACTTAACAGATGGTGTTCTATAAACTTTATTTTTCAAAGTTACCCTCATAACCAAACCACATAAGAAGAAGTCTAGTGGAGTGAAGTCTGGTGATTTAGGCGCCCACTGTATCGGTCCATTTATACCCATCCAATTTTCTCCGTAAGTTTCGTTTAAATATTGTTGGACAATTCTTGCTTTATGCGGTAGGGCTCCGTCATGCTGGAAACATATGTTTACTCGCAGCTGTAATGGCACATTTTCGAGAAGCACGCAGGAAGTTGTTCTTGAATAAATTGCAAATATCGCTCGCTATTTAAAATTCCTTCGTAAACATGTGGACCAATCAAATGCGCATTAATAAATACCACACCAAACGTTAATTCCGAAGTGTCCTTGGTTTTCAATCGGATTGACAAAATGTGGATTTTCAGTAGCCCAAAAATGTTCATTTTCTTTATTGGGCTTACCATTATTAACAAAACGGCCTTCGTTTGTCTACAACACATGCTGAAAAAACCGATTGTCATTGATCTTTGTAAGTTTACTATCACTTGGTAACATAATTAATTCTTCGTTGTTGATGTTGATTTGACAAGTGTTCTAAGTTATGAATTTTATGATCGTGAACTATTTTCTTTCAAAATTTTTCGTACCGAACTATATTTTAAATTCAACTCACGATAAGCCTGACGAGTCGAGTTCCTTGGATGGTCTTCAAAATACTGCAAAACAGTGACAACAGTATTGTCAGAATTGACCCTTTTAACAATTATCTTCCCTTTCGAGAAGAAAATGCCTCGTTTTTGCACGAAAATTGCGTTCCAATCTTGCAAATATTTTTTAGCTTGGAATAAGGCGTTCGAGATCTCTGGGCGTATTACTGATCTGCTCTTCTAGGGTTCTTATGAGATTCCCCATAAACTAATAACATATCGACTTTTTCGTTGTGAACATTGACAACAAAACAATATTTATCAACCATTAGATTAATTATTGACAGATGCGACTTTGCTATGTGTTTTCAAAGGCTACGTGTTCAAGTCGTGACCGATTTCGAATTTTTGATAATATTTTTTTTTACAAATTTGCTTATAATTTATTGACGGAAAAAGATAGAAAATTATTTTCTTTGCAAAATTTATTCATAAGAATTAACTCTTTTTAAATATGCCAGAACATAGGTATGTTTCTGGGAAAAAACCTCGGTGACGTCATTACTTCAGTTTCCAAATATGGCAAAATATGCAAATTCAGCTTCAAATGCACCTTACTTAATCCCATTTAAGAACCTTATTTCAGATTTTTTCTATCGTTTTTCCTTTTCTTATAATAGAGTTGAGACATCGAGTTTCGTTCACCCTGTACAGGTGACGTGGAGCTTTTTGTTTTGTTCTTAATATATTGATTATCAGCTGATATGGTTTCTTTAATTATATGTATTTGACAAGTTAATTTTTGTTTCAATGTAGAGTTCTATTTTTAGTTTAATGTATAAAATTTTGTTACGGGGTTAAGCTGAAAAGCAGTTTATACTGAAACTTTGCTCATTACCTAATTTATATTGCAATTTAATATATTTTGTATATATTTATTAATTTAGAGATAAATAAAGATAAATTATTATTATTATACAACAGAGTTCCTAATGAAGAGTTCCAGAGAGACAAAAATGAAAGTAAAGACTGTAAAATCTTATGTTTAAAATAAAAACAGGAAATCAGTTTTGTTATTGTTGATTATATATCAATTATGTTATTAATAAGTATTATGTTATTAGTTTGTTGCTGTATCGAGGGTTAGTGCCTTTACCAATGTTTAAAATTATTTAATTTATAGAACATAATTCTTATCGTCTTTTAAGATTTGTCGAATTTGTACAATAAAATATTCATATACAAAAAGTTATTGTAGACGTTTTTAAAGCACGTGTAAAATATTAAAAATTATTTAAAATTTTATGATTACATAGTATTTCAAAGTGGGTATAGGCAGCTAACTCTTGTCCAAAAATATAAGAACTAATAAAGAAATTATAAATATTTTCTGGTATTTTTTTATCTTAAGAAATAGGAAATCGTGGTTGAACGCCATTTTTCCGAAAAATAGTTTCAGAAGGTACAGTTCCGTAAAACCAATGTTAATTATAGAATAATTAACATTTTCTGCAAAAAAAAAAAATAAAAGGCATATTTTTATTCCTTATCATTTGTTTCCATGCAATACAGAAATGTTTTGCAAACATTCAAATAGCAGTCAGTGCATACATGCCGTGACCACTTTCCAGATTCACTGAAAGCTTCTTGCGTCTTCCATCAGAAACTTTGGCATTGTCTTCATTTTCTTAGAATGGAAGCTATTGTGTGAATCTTTCGTAGAACTAGTAGCGATCCAAAATATACGATTCCAGGCGCATAATATTTCGACCAGGCATAATTTTACAACTAATATATTTAAATAAAAGTAACAACACTCTCATAACTATTTTATTAAAGAAAAATATTGCTAAGGGAAACAAAGTATTAACATTTAACTTAAATTCGTTGACATATTACTACAGCATGTGTCAGTGACAAGTTTGATTATAAAAAATATTAAGATTCGCGATTTAGAATAGTTTGGCTGCTTCATCAAAACTGTGTTACATCACCTTTATTAATTACAATAGTTTTAATTCTAGCAGGTATTGTAATTTTGTGCATAGATCGTTAACTGAAGGGATTGGACGTTTGCCCAACTGTTTTTTTGCTTTGACAGTTTTTGTTTTGTGAGACGCAGCACCATTCTGCTGGAAAATGTACTGTGCGTCATTGCCTTGACATATTAGTATTGCCGGCAATAAACTGTCTGTCAAAATTTGTTTATATTTTTTTGTTGTGACAGTGCCATCTACGAAATGCAATTTTCCCTTAATGTTCATACTATTCACACACCGACAAAATAAAAGAGACGGAGGGAATTTCATTTTCCTAACCACAGTCAGGATGATGAAACAGTTTCCTGTGGAACCCTTAAGCACACGTTTTCTGGTATCAACCAAACAGATTTCAAATATGTGCGTGCCATTGTTGTAAAGTCCGATGCCGATGCTCTCTGGCCCACCGTAACCGACAGTTTTTCTGTCGTTTAGATATAACGGCTTTTCTTTTGTCTGAAGGATAAACCGGTAAGTTCAAAATTAAAATGTAAAGAATCAAACTTTACCTTATAGAATTTGTATCCTATTTTATTTATTAAGCGTTTACTTTTGGATACAGAAATATTTTTGCCAATAGCTTGCCTCCATAGTACCATAATTTTTCTTGCGCTGGATCGTCGGTCTATTGTTACAATCCTCTTCAGAACTTGTTGATATAAGTACGAAATTTGAGATGGTCTCAGTTTTATTCCTTTGGACTGTACGTTCAGTTTATTTATACAAGTTGATAATACCTTGCACTGTAGATTTAGGCAGCGAATACGTAGACGATATTTTCCGAGGAGAAATTTCACTGTTTACGAGCATTAACAATTGATTTTTGCATATCGTCGCAATGCCACGCCACGTGCCATTTTTTTAGAACACTTTAGCAGACTAGTCCAAAACACATTTATAATATCCGTTTTACTTTGACAAAAATTGAGATTCTATTTTGTTTTAAAACGTTAAAAACGTTTAGCTTATATGAGTTTCAGCAACTGGCTGAACTATACTGAACCATGAATTATAATGTTTTTTATTAACAAACTTGTTATTGACACATCAAACGTAGTAATATTTCAAGAAATTAATCGAGGAAGCCGTTACTCTGTGGTAGTTTATAATTCACAATGGAAATGAGTAAAACAACTACTACGTTTTTATATAAACAACTACTACTAAAAAAAAATATATATAGTGGTATAAAAACGTAGTAGTTGTTTTACTCATTTCCGTTGTGTAGTAATATTTCATCATATTTAAGCTATAAGTTTATATTTTGTTTCTGTTACCCATATTTTTTTAAATAAAATAGTTATGAGAGTGTTATTACCTTTAATTAAATATTTTAGTTGTCAAGTTATGCCTGGCCGAACTATAATAAGCCTGAACTCGTATGTTTTGGATAGTTACTAGTTCTACGAAAGATGCATGGATGGCTTCAATTCTAAAAAAACGAAAACAACGTCAAAGTATTCAATGGTAGTTTTGAGAGCAGTATTACTTTTATTTAAGTATATTAGTTGTAAAATAATGTCTGGCCGAACTACTATAAATCTGGGCTCGTACGTGCCACATCAGTGTTCTTTGTATTTTAGGAATATTTTATAAATTCTTCAAAATTAAGTAATGGATCCATACGGTCATATCTTGAATTTCTGAGAAGAGGTTTTGACTTTGAAAAGGGTGGTATTCGGCAAATATAACTACATTTATTACGTACCTACCTTTTATTAAATATACACACTCTCATTATGCATCATCTTATGCGCAGAATGAAAAAACAGTACATAATATTTATATAACTTTGAAAATTCAATTTAGTTATATACACAGTAACTGCTTTATCACTGAATATGTGGGAAAGCTACTTCTATTTAACATAGAAGAATTGCAACTTACTATTAAAATAGTTATATGCTAAATAAAGTCTTAAATTAAATGAAATATGCAATTTCCATTAAATGCAAAATGGAAGTAGTTTCCAGTGGATTGCACGATTGATGGAAGTTAAGGATTTTTTATAGAGAGCAATGTTTTTTAACTTTTATAATTCACTGAAAGGAACAATTTCAAGATTAACTAATTTTTGATTACGAAGATATTCTGATATTTTGAAAAAAAGAAGAATAATAGAAAAACTAGAATTTATATTAATTATAAATAATTATATAATTGTTGTAACTAATTTATATTTGGATGTAACATATAAGTCGGAAATCGAGAAAGGAACCACCAAGCCGCCAAGCGGCTATCAAAGTAGTTCCCGAATAGCAAAGCTATTACATAATCGCTCTAGGAAACAACTACTCCTCGTGCTAAAGCCGCGCCAGGCATTGAATTATACCCAGAAGCGATCCTCGACCCCTTTCTCGTGTTTCTGCACGATCAGATAAGGTTTCAAAAAATAAAACCCGCCACAGGTAGGATTCGACATTTGTCCCGGATTGGAACCGAACGACATACAGCTTTATCGAACTTGTTAGTTATCATCAGTGCCGTACACGGTACGCCGATTCAGGACAAATGCCGAATGGGAACTACTTTGATAGCCGCTTGGCGGCTTGGTGGTTCCTTTCTCGATTTCCGACTTATATGTTACTGATAGAGATCGTATCGATAAAGATGTATACGCCATAAAGTTCATTCGGCATTTGCCCTGGATCGGCGTACCGTGTACGGCACTGATGAGAACTAATAAGTTCGAAACAGCTGTATGTCGTTCGGTTCCGATCCGGGACAAATGTCGAATCCTACTGTGGGGGGTTTTATTTTTTGAAATATTACTACTTATTTATACAGTACACCAAGTCGTATATCTACGCTTGTAACTATGATATACTGGAACAAACTCATCCAATATATATAATTTCAATAAAAAGCTTCGCATGCAGAGATGACATCGTTATAAGCATTTATGAATTTACAGTCAGTTTGTGGTATTATATTATATGATTGAGGAAAATTTGCCTTATTGAATTTGTATGTCTTATTATTATAATTACTTAGAAAGCTAGTACTCATATACTACTATGTTCATTATATGTAAAATTCTAAAAGTATATAATTCTGAGGCTATATCATTTCTTTAATATATACACTAGAATTTAATTTTTTTAGTATTTCAATTATATTTAATTTTTATGATGAGGGTAAAGTTGTGAAATATAAAATCGAATAGTTCCATATTGTCATATATTAATAGCACAAATGATACATATACAAAAATAGAGTTACAACTAACAAAACAATCTAATACGTGATAAAAGTATATAGTAGGTTTTACAACTACATATACATATACAACTAACAAAACAACCTAATATGCTTATGAATTTTTCTAAAAGTGAAAGTAAATTATTTGCGAATTTACAGATTTTCCCTTTTTATTTTGTGTTTGGAAAATTCAATAAAAATAATTACAATCAACTACATTTTCCTCACATTTCTTGTTAGATGCTAAATAAGTACTATATTTAAATTCTATAGGCCGCGAATAGACTACTCGCGGCCTTGGGTTCTTAGATTCTATTGATTTTATTACATTTAAACTAATTTTAAATGATTCAGGCAGATGGCCCAAATAGTCATTCTGTACCTTTCTTTACTCTGAGTAACCTCACGACTTTTTTCAAGTAGAGTGATTGATCCTGGTGCCAGTCTGTCGTCGCCTCTTCCTCTAACGCAGATCTCAATCTTCGTTTCAATACAGGGTCTCCTCGGCAAATATTAAACCACCACTTGTTGACTCTCGACACGGCCAACAGTGATCTTCCATCCAAATACCTAAAGCAACATGCGCTTAATGAAACAGGAAAACATAAATCAGATAAACTGAAAATGTTAACGTTGAAATTGAATAATTACGAAAACGAAATCTTACCGGAATATGTGACACCACAACTCAACAGGAAGCAGTTGCAGGAAAAAGTAGCGATAATCTAGTAGTTGAGACATCTTTCTTAGCGAATATAGTCCAGAATGTTATAGGATTGTCAAATTTGGGGTTTTTATATCCAGTACAGTTTTTATACCTCATATACCCGGTTAGGTTTTGTTATTGTTATAGTAACCGAAATGGGTATGGTCACGGTCATAGTCAGAAGTATAGATACGGCCAGCCTTATGGTTGAAATAATTCATATGGTTATTGTCACGATCATTTTTGTTGACACAAATCTGGGTAATTATTTACTTCAGATAACCCTCTAAAATGCTCACCAAATATTTTTTACCCCCTATTTTCGGGGGTACCGGAGACGAATTTAACCTAACCTAACCAGAATAAGTAGATAGTTAGGTTAGGTTAAGTTAGGTTCCTTGAAAAAAACAGCGTACATATATATATATATATATATATATATATATATATATATATATATATATATATATATATACATATATTGTATATATATATATATATATATATATATATATATATATATACATATATTGTATATATATATATATATATATATATATATATATATATATATATATATATATATATATATATATATACAGGCTGAGTCGAGAGGAACGCACTAAACTCCAGGAGTGTATTATACCCGAGGAATTTATTTTAAAAAACTCAACTGTTGTTAACCGATTTTTATTTGTTTTCAAGTTTAAATTAATTAAAAATGTTTATCTAGTATAAGTGTTACAAAATGCCAGACACATATTCAAATTTAGAATATGCAAATATGGTGTTTGTTTTTGGTTTTTGTAATAGGAATGCTAGAGCTGCTGTTGAAGAATATCGTCAACGATTTTCACATCACAGACATCCTAATAAAAATGTATTTATCAGCTAGTATTCAATTGGGCATTCTACAAACAAGAGTAATAAACACACTCCACCAGCAAGGCTTGCATCCATACCATGTACAGCACAGTACAGCACCTATGTACAAGCAACATATATCCGTGACGGCATTAACAATACTCACAACTCTCATGTATGGTCATATCAAAATCCCCACGCAACAGTAGAATGTAACTTTCAACATAAGTTTTCGGTAAATGTGTAGTGCTGTATGGTCGTTGGTTAGTTATCTGGCCCTTTCATTTTGGAGAATCGCCTCACAGGAGAGAACTACTTAAATTTTTTACAAAATAAATTACACGGACTACTAGAAGATGTTCGTTTGAACATCAGAATGCAAATGTACTACCAGTACGATGAAGCTCCTGCACATGTCGCTCGTCAGGTCAAGGAACATTTGGACGAAAAGTTTTCAGAGCTCTGGATTGGTCGCGGTAGTCCTTTTAGTTGACCTCCAAAATTTCCAAACCTTACAGCACTAGATTATTGTATATGGAGCTGGTTCAACGATGAAGTGTATAAAGTAAAAGTGGACATTTGAGATTCACTAATTCAACGTATTAGAAATGCTGCAGCCGATCTTAAACAAATACATGACTCAATCAGTAGAGCTATAGGCGCCCTTCGTAGAAGAAGAAAAAAATGTTTAGAGGTGAATGTAGGTATGTTTGAACATTTACAACGCCATGATTACCAAAGCGTTAATGTATGAAATTTTGTTTATTTTTAATTACGTTATAACTTGAAAATAAATAAAAATCGGATAACAACATTTGAGATTTTTTGCATTATGTTAACGCGTAAAATACACTCTTGGAGCTTGGTCCGTTCCTCCCGACTCACCCTGTATATATATATATATATATATATATATATATATATATATATATATATATATATATATATATATATATATATATATATATATATATATATAAATGATTTTCCGATTAGTTATATTACATATGCATAATATTCATAGTTAACCTTTGGACCCCTCCCCCCGTGTACTGATCCCACTACGTAGTGAATGTAGGAACGTATGGTGTTGATTCACATGTGATTTCATAGAGGGCGCACGATACCAAATGGACGATGACGACTGCATGGAAATTGTAAACGTTTGAAGTAAATTAATAAGATCGTATGATGATTTTAATATATGATATGCATAAAGAAGGTATTGTAGCATCTACTCGTATTAATATTAGCTATCTAGGTAGTGCGAAGTGAAAGTTATTTGATAAAAAGAAGCAGCGTCTCGTGCGGAAAAGTGGATTCGTCTAAAGCACCCCTGAAAATAGAGGGTAAAATATATTTGGAGAGCATTTTAGAGGGTTACTCTGAAGTAAATAATTACCCAAATATGTACTGTAAAGATGTAATGCTCTTGTGCTATTTTAATAATATTCTCTGAATTCTTCAGAACTGAGGACACAACAATTTATGTTATTACGACGACACGAAAGGAGACTCGCGGAGTGTTGAATAATTATATATGTTACTAAGGTGTTAGTAGACATACGTATTGGAGACCAATACGCAGGATGGTGTACAAATAACTAGCACGATATAACTACGATTTAACTCACTCACTATGAATATCCATACAACATGAAAAACAGTAAACACTATTGCGATTCACAGAAATTTACAGTCTGTACGTTGGTACCAAATACTGAACCAAGTCTGTCCATATGGCTAGGTATATAGTTCTTATACTTGAGAATATATGATAAAACTCCGAGTTTTTGTTAACTATATATATATATTTAATAAGAAGTTCATTTTTGTTTCGATTTCCATTTCCAAATTCGTTAAAAATTCAAGGAATAACTTATACGAAAAACTTTCTTACACGTCAAATTTTATTCATAGTTGTGCATTTAAAAAAATATAATTAATATATACAGGGTGATTCGTGTAACAGTCATGACTTCATCGATATTGTATTTAATGAGTAATGACCTCCTTCCTATCTTATGGTATGTGAAAGAGAACATTTTCTTTACTTACAGGACGGTAATAATTGAAGGGATTGGTGCAAAAACCGGTCAGCTCCATTTTTTTCCGAAAATTACTTTTTCAATGAATTTAAGTATACTTGGGACGCTGAATCGTTTGGAATAAAAATTGGACAGCCCCATGATTTATAATAGAAAATATAACACTTTATGGAGTTTTATGAATATCATTTTGTGTCAAGAACTGGTCAGCTCCGGAGATGTCTGTTTCTTACTGCAAATCATTACTGCCCTGTGATCGATCACTCGGCTTAATCGAGAAATAAAAACGTAAAAAATAGGTAGTTTATACATCTAAAGGTTGGAGAAATTTGGTCAAGAACACATCTAGGAAATTCACTGTAGTAGAAGTGCGTCAGGATATCATTCTAAACTTCTCTGTACATTTTAAAAGTTTTATGAAAGAAACTGTTACAAATGCTGAAAAAGAAAAGTTCTTTATTTCGAAATATCGTGTTTTCTCAAGTATGAAAAAACTAATGTAGCGAAGTGCAGTATAACAACAGGAATAACATTGTTTTCTGAACTTACTTTCAAAAAATCATCTGCATCATATTCGTTGCCTTCAGAAACATTCTATAACAACTATCCTCTACCTATAAATCAAAAGAAACTTGAGAATGTCCCTGGCTGCTGAAAAGTATGTACCTAAGAATGGTCAGTGGTATTACGATATTCTTTTTAATATTGTTGGTCCTGAAATACCTCAAGAAAACTCCAATAGTGATGATGAGGATGTAGAAGTTGAGATGTTTTGAACTTATGTTTGTACTTTTTTCGAGTTACTTGTGAAATAAGTCAGTTTTTTGTGATACACTGTGTCTTATTATTATATTTTGTCTCAAGAAACAGACAGCTTCATTTTGAAAAAATGTTGTTTAACAAAAAAATATTTATATTTTCATATATTTTCTTAAGAAAAACGTTTTCTAGTGAAATTTTCTTTAATGAAAAATAACTTTCTATTTTGAAAAACAGTTTAATGTTGATACTGTGAAACTTTAAAAAATAGAGGTGACCGGTTTTTCCACCAAGCCCTTCAATTGCAGTAGCGTGGGTAAAAGTTAGATGAAAAAGAAATATAGACAAACGATTGTGTAACTTCAAAATGCTAAATGTAATGTTACTAAAGGTAGCCGTTGGCTATCAGAAAATGTGGTGTATTCGTAAAATAATAAATTGCAATAATATCTAGCGTTACATGATTTTAAATGGATATAATTTAAGCTGAATATCTTTGATTCAACGGAGCTAATGTTTAACCAGTATAATAACGGCCGTTTATTAATAATGCCTCTTCCCTAATACTGATTATTCCTGTCACTAATAGTAATACTGATATTGGTTTATTAATAAATCATTGAAGACACGAACTTTTAGATTTCATTAAGTATCCACACCATATTAGTAAATTATTTTATGCTATTGCCTTTATTAAAGTTCAAAAATCTGAAAACCCGGAAGGATAAGAAACGTATAAATGTAGACATATTGAGGGATCAGAATATGAAAGAAAAGTTCCAGGAGAAAACAGATCAATTAATAAATAAGTCGAGTAATGACGAAACCAAGAACACATAAATTGAGTGGGAGGGTATCAAGAATGGTCTAGATTCCGCAGCTACGGACGTTTTAAAACACGAGAGAAGGGAAGCTAGGAAGCCCTGGATAACGGACGAAATCTTAAACTTAATACAAAAGAGACGAGGCTACAAAAATAGACGAGACGAGGAAGAACTGAAAACTTATAAGTCAGTAAAGTGGGAAATCATTAGAAATTGTAGAAAAGCGAAAGAACAATGGATAGAGGATAAATGCAAAGAAGTAGAAGATAAGCTCCAAATAGGTAAGACCGATGAGGCTTACAAAATAATTAAGAGGAACTTCAGGGATATAGGACCAATAAGTAGAAACGTTAGGAGTCAATCGGGGGACATACTGATCGGAAGAGAGGAAAAAGCGGATAGATGGAAGCAGTACTTAGGAAATTTATACGAGGGTCAGGAATTAGGAGAGATATTAGAGGAAGAATCTATTATCGATAGGGAAGATGTAGGAAAACCTATATTGAGAGAGGAATTTGAAATAGCACTAAGGGGGCTAAAGAACAATAAAGCGCCGGGTGTAGATAAAATACAGGCGGAAATTTTGAAATGTGTGGAAAAGGAAGTAGTAAATAGGATATTTGAACTGGTAAAATACATATACGAAATGGGCGAGATGCCGGAGGATTATAAGAGGAACATTATCGTTACTATACTGAAAAAGAGAGGAGCCGACAAATGCGAGAACTTTAGAACGATTAGCCTAACTTCCCACGCGTCAAAAATCTTAACCAGAATAGTGCAGAAGAGGATGGAGGATAGGAAAGAACGCTTATATAGGATTTATAGATTTAGAAAAAGCTTTAGATAATGTAAGATGGGAAAAATGTTCGAGATACTAAAGAGCGCGGGAATGAAGTATAGAGATAGGAGAGTAGTACACAATCTATACAAAGAGCAAACTGCTGTTATAGAAGTAGAAAGGGAAAGAAGGGAAGTAGGTATCAGGAAAGGAGTAAGACAAGGATGTACGCTATCACCACTAATTTTTAATCTGTTCATCGAAGAAGCGATTAATGTGGTAAAAGATAGAGTGGATTTCGGGATTAAAGTACAGGGACAGATACTAAAAATGTTGAGATTCGCGGATGATATAGCAGTATTAGCATCTAGTTAGGAGGAATTAGAATCAGCGTTGAACAAAATGGAGGCAGTGTTGACAGAGGAATACGGAATGAGGGCGAATAAAAACAAAACTAAAGTGTTTAAATTAAAGAGAGCAGAGCAAAAACGAAAGTACAAATTAATAATGAAAGATTGGAGGAAGTTAAAGACTTCACTTATTTAGGAAGTAAAATAAATTTTGATGGAAGAAGCGATAAAGATATAAACAAAGAACAGCGCAGGGTCGAGTAGCATTTAACAAAAAGAAAGCACTTTTATGCTCGGGGGTAATAAACTTAGAAACAAGGAAGAGATTTTTGAAAACGTATATATGGAGCACGGCACTATACGGTTGCGAAACCTGGATGGTAGGGGAAGCAAGTAGGAAGAAATTAGAAGCTTTTGAGATGTGGTGTTATCGAAGAATGATGAAAATACCATGGACTGATAGGGTTAGAAACGAAGAAGTATTGGAGAAAGTCGGCGAGAAAAGAAGTATGTGGAAAAACATAAAAAAGAGAAGAGATAGAATGGTAGGCCACTTGCTGAGACATGGGGGAATATTCCGCGATATTTTGGAGGCAGAAATATTAGTGAAGAAAGGCAGAGGTAGGCCTAGATTAGACTACTGCTCACAAATAGCAAGGGATGAAGGTTCTAGCACAATTAGCGAAATTAGGTTAACACAAGATAGGAGAAGCTGGAGGTTAGCGTCCAACCAGCCTTAGGACTGGTGACCTCATGATGATGATACACTTTTCATTAAATGAAAAATTGAGGTAGTTTTTTGTTCAGTGGAATGCACGACTGATGGAAGATAAGATTGTTTTATAGCGAACTGAAAGTTTTTTTTAATTTTTAAAATTTACTAAAAACGACAACTTCAAAATTATTAAATTTTTTATTAAAAAGATAAGTTGATATTTTATGTATTTTATATAATTATGTAAGGTTTTTTATGTAGACAGAATATATAACATATACGTTATTAACTTTTACTTATTGTTTAATAGACTATAGATTTCAGTGGTTTTCCCATATTCTATTTCTTTAGAACTAGTTTATCCTATATAGTCCCTTCAAATTAGACAAAAAATCACTGATTTTGGGAAATTTTTCCTACAGCTAAGCGACCTATACAGAAAGTTGTGCTAGGATTGTGTCAACATATTTTTCACCTAGCGCATGATAAAAAAATGGTTGTTTTTTAGATATAGACATATATCTAAAATTATAGATATATATATATATATATATATATATATATATATATATATATATATATATATATATATATATATATATATATATATATATATATATATATATATATATACGTTTTTGGCCATTTTTTCGGTTCTTTGCGTTTTTCTGGAAAACTATGCATTTTTGGGAAAACATTTGATTTAGTGTTGTAGATTTTGCGATTCTCCACAATTTTTGTTCTTTTCATTTTTTCGATATTCTGCTTAGTTGCACCGCTAGAGCGCGCTGAAATATTTTTGAGTTGTTTTTCGACTTTAAGCCAAAACTATGCACTGTAGAGAAAAATATCAAGAGATCAAAATTGTAGATACAAAAATTTTCAACACATTTTGTTGTTCTGCTTTTTTATAATGTCGCACGGTTTTGCCACTAGAGGGCGAAAACCGTTTTCTATTTTTTTTGTAATACGCTTGTGCAAATGAAAAAACACTCTAGCGTATTATTTTTGATTTATAGGTAAAACTCAAAAATCAAAAATAATGCACTAGTGTTTTTTCATTCGCACAAGAGTATTACAAAAAAAAAAATAAAACAGTATTTGCCCTCTAGCGGCAAAACCGTGCGTCATTGAAAAAAACAAAACGACAAGATGTGTCGTAAATTGTTATATCTACAACTTTGATCTCTTGATATGTTTCTCTACAATACATAGTTTTGGCTTAAAATCGAAAAACAGCTCAATAATACTTCAGCGCGCTGTAGCGGCGCAACTAAGCAGAAGTTAGAAAAAATGAAAAGAACAAAAATTGTGGAGAATCGCAAAATCTACAACATCAAATTAGATCATGTTTTCCCAAAAGTGCATAGTTTCTCAGAAAAGCGCAAAAAACCGAGAAAACAGCCAAGAACGCGTATATATATGTCTATATCTAAAAAACAACCCCTTTTTATCCAGCTCTAGGTGAAAAACATGTTGACACAACCCCAACACAACTTTCTGTATAGGTCGCTTAGCTGTAGGAAAAATTTCCCTCAATTTTCCTAATTTGAAGGGACTAATACATAGGAAGGATATATTTTCCTTGAAAATATTAATCTAAGGTTGCATATCTTATATATCTTAGTACCTCTTTAGTATCTTGCATATCTTAGTATCTCACAGTAAACTTCTCCGAATTATCCGACCATCCAATTAAAACCAGGTAGGAATTTGATCCACCAGGCATTGAAAATGGGATTAAATATCCCATTTCTTATCTGCATCAGACAATATTTATTAATAACCTGCCTGGCTAAATTATTTGCTTATATTAAACTAGTTAGGATAATATCTATTTACAAATTATTACTTTGGTTCTAGTAAAGCCATCTATAAAATCTCTGAAGTAAATATGTTTAATATAAGGTCTCTCTTGAATGAATTCAGTGAAATGTAAAAGGTATCTGTAAGAACCCAGCAGTCCATCAGAAGACAGCTAGGAATATGATAATTCTCAAAAGCTATCTTGTGGCTATCTAATAGATTAAAAAACATCCTTTTCTGTAAAACGGACAAGATTAAAAAATATTCATGATCATTGTGTATCGGTGTTAATTAAATAAACTTAATTATCTCAAGAATAAATGCTGGACAAATAATTTGCCAAACCGTTTACAGTTTCTTGTTGTACCTCAAATTTGTGTCTTCATCTAAGAAAGTCGATGGAAAATGGGTATAATCCTTTTTATTTTGCATGATAGACCAAAATATTTTTGGGTCATTATTAAAATTGTCCTGAATTGATATTGAATAACTTTTAAAAGTAGCAGATATCTAATGTTTGCACAATACTCGCAATCATTTGAATTTATTGTGATAATTTAAGCCATTCGTATCCCAAATTTATCTAATTTGTCTTAATAAATATACCAGGTCATATATCTACGCTTGTAATTCTTATATACAGGTACAAACTCATCTAACATATTAGATATTGTTCTATGAAAAGCTTCCCATGTGGAGTTGACATCATTATAAGCATTTAAGAATATCCAATAAATTTGTGGTATTCTATTATATCACAGAATTCAGGAAAATTTGCGTTATTGAAATTGCGTGCCTTATTATTATAGTTATCCAGAAAGCTACTTGCAGTAGTCATATTTGAACATATAGTATAGAGATCATATAACTTTTTTGTGTTTATATTTAGTTCTATTTAATATTTACTCCTGTTTCATATTCGTCGATATTTTTCACGTATATCATAGAAAATAGGTAATATAAACTATGATGAGGGTAAAATTGTGAAATATTACATAGAATAATTCCTTAATGTCATATATTCCATAACAGCTTAAACAATATAACATATACAAAAATGGAGTTACAACTAACAGAATAAATAATTCATGAGTAAAATATACAATAAAATGGTTATGAGTTCTCCCAAAAGAGAAAGTAAATTATTCGTGAATATACAGATTTTTCACTTTACTCTATGTTAGGAAAATTGAATAAAATTCATTACAAAACTACAAATATTTTCCAATACAAAGTTTTCTTGTTGGATTCAGTAGGGCGCGAATCTGTTATTAGAGTTCCTTTGTGGTCTCGGGATTTTTCTGTTCCGGGATTCCAAGTAAATGAAGTAAGTAGTTGTATAGCTTCTCCTCGTCCTCTAACGCAGATCTCATTCTCTTCCTCAATACGGGGTCTCTTCGGCAAATAGTCATCCACGACTCCTTGGCTCTCGCCACGATCAGCAGCGAAGTCCCGTCCAAGTTCCTAAAGCAACATGTGGTTAATGAAACAGAAACTTATAAATCGGATAAACTGGACACGTTAAAGTTGAAATTGAATAAATGCGAAAAAACCTTACCGGAATATGCGATACCACATCTCCACAGGAAACGGGTGGAGGCAGAACGTGCAATTTTGCACCATTTGACACATCTTTCTTAGGAAATATAGTCGGGAATGTTAATGGATTATTAAATTTGAAATTTTTATACTCGGTATAGATTCTTATACTCGGTATACCCTTTTGAGGTTTTTCTATTAGGTAACCACAATTGTTATGATCACGATTGTATTTATAAACTCAGACACGGTCAACCTTAGGGTAGCGATAATTGTTATGGTTGGGGTCAGGATCACAGTTACGACTACGCCCGCAAATCTATATTGTAAAACTGTAACTTTCTTATTCTATTCTAATAATATTCCGAACTGATGATAATGTTTATGACACGAAAGGAAATTTGCGGAGTTGTACCCGAATTACATATGTATATTACTGAGATATTAGTAAATACACATCTTGGGGATCAATACACAGGATGGTGTAAAATCGACAAGCACGATATAACTATAGTTTAATCTAATTCACTATGACTATTCATTCAACACGGAACACAGTACACGTTTTAGAGAAATGTGCAATCTGCACGTAGGTTGAACTAAGACTGTCCAAATAGTCGGGTATCTTGTTTTTATACCTGAGTATATAATAGGCAAAACCTCAATTATATGACAGGGAAGAATTCCAGGCTGGAATTTCCAGCTTAATATTTAATGGCATAAATAAAATGTGGTAGATACAGGGTGTACGAAGTATATCCGGAATTATTTTAACAATTCGTAGTTTTGACTTTAATAAATAAAAAATTGTTATACCATTTTTATATAATTATCAGTTTTATTGATAATGATATAAATTTGTCGAATGTAGTAATTAATAATATCTTGAATTAGAGGTGATAATATTTAGCCCAAAAAATTAAAAACAATATCTGAAATCTGAGAGAGTTAGGAGAAATTTCTTTATATATTACTAATGAATTTTGGTTTGGTCTTTGCTTTGAGGACGAATTAAGATTTAATAAATATGTATGTAAATGTTTTATGTCAAACAGCATATTTTACTTTAAAACAACTGTATTCGCACAGTGACCTATTGAGCTCACAATAAAAATTTATGTATGTAGTTCTTTAATTTTTTCAAAATCACTTACTGTGATTGCATATATTGAGCTGCTCTTAAAAATACAGATATGGTACAGTGACAGAAAATTGAAAATATTTGTTTTAAGTTTGCTTATGCTGCGAGAAAGAATGAACGTGGGATTGGTGAGTTAATTCATAATAAAGGTTATCTTAAATTTCAAAAATTACGTTTATTATGTACAACACACAAATTTTTAAGATCCAACGCACCAGACTATTTATACAAAAAAATAAATAAATACGTTATATAAATCTATATCCTTTAAACTATACGCTATTCATATACGTTAGAAATTCCTCGCTACGCCACTGTCTTGTATTCTGTTTTATTTATCAGGCTTGTAAAACATATAGTTCCCTTCCTCCTGAGTTTAAGAAATATACATGAATTTTAAGAAAAGATTAGAACAAACATCTATTACATATTTCATTGGTATTACCATCTTTTAGATTGTCCATATGTACAGTTGACGTTTTTTGTTTCATTCTTAATTTATTGATTATCACTTGATATGGTTTTTGTTAATTATATGTATTTGATAACAAGTTTATTCTTGCTTCAATGTAGAGTTCTATTTTTAGTTTAATGTATAAAATTTTATTACGGGGTTAAGTTGAAAAGCAGTTCATACTAAAACTGTGCTCATTACCTAATTTATATTGATATTTAATATATTTTCTATATATTTATATTTTACAGGTAAATAAAGACGAATTACCATTATTATACAACAGAGTTACTGAATTCTACGACGTACCATTTACGATAACAACATTAATGTAAATCACCTAATTATGGGTAGGTATTATAAATACATTGTGGGACAAAAATTAAAGTAAAGACTTATCTTACAAAATCTTATGTTTAAAAAACAGGAAATCAGTTTTGTTATTGTTGATTATATATTAATTATGTTATTAATAAGTATTATGTTATTAGTTTGTTGCTGCATTGAGGGTTAATGCCTCTACCAATGTTTAAAATAATTTAATTTATAGAACATAATTCTTATCATCTTTTAAGGTTTGTCAAATTTGAACAATAAAATGTTCATATGTTCATAAAAAAGTTATTGTAAAAGTTTTTAAAGCACATGTAGAGTATTAAAAATTATTTAAAATTTTATGTTTACATAGTATTTAAAGCTGGATATACCTGTAGGGCAGTGGCGGCTCGTGATGAAATGAAACGGGTGTTCTGCACACGGCCGATCCTAGGGTACTGGTCGCCCGCGTGCAAATTTCAAACGTATCCAAACTACTGGCAGCGTAGGGGCCGCAAAAAAATTGCGCCGCAAGCGAACATTTTGAAAATTTTCAAGGTCACGCGTTTTCCTGATATTTCAGAATTTTTATGTAAAATCCGTTTATACAAAAATATAGACTTTCACAAGAAAAATTTTTGGAATTTAATACCTTTTTGAAGAACATTCATGTTTGCCGTCATATTCTTTGGTTAAGAGAAAAGGCTTGTAAGGTGAATTCTCTACTAGAGGGTCTATAACACTTAAAATATTTTCCGAAAGAGTTTCAGCGTCACATTTTGTAGGTTTCAGGTATGTCCAAAAACGTTCAATCGGTTCACCATCGAGAATATATCTTAGAACTACCACTAACTGAGCTTTTTCAGAAACATCAGTTGTTTCGTCTGCAATAACTGCCAAAAATGAAGGTTTGTTAATTTCTTTAATTATTTCTTCATGACATACTTTTAATATACAGTCTAAAAGATCATTTTGTATTTCTTTAGAGGTTCCTTTAAATACTGAAGCATTTTGTAGATGCTCGCTTAAAGTTACATCAAGCTCAGCAGAAAAATTTATCAAACTACGAAATATCCCCGGGTTTTGAGAGGTTTCAGCTTCGTCATGTCCTCGCAGCGCCAGTTCAAAGGCTCCACAAAACTTTATGCAGTTTATAATTTTTGACAAAACGTATCTCTTTTTTGTCACATTATCATTATGCTTTTGCACATTTATCCAATAAGCTGAATCTAGCTGCGCTTTAATATTAGTTGTTCCTAATAAAACTAATTCCATTGTATTATGTAGATGGCCTTTGGAGTTGTCGTGATTTTTTATTTCTTCAGTTTAAGTGCACCAAATCTGTCACCTCTACCTCCGTCCATGCTTTATCACCGCCAAAAAGTAAACAAGGAAAACAAAATAACGCATTTTTTTTGTTGCACCCACAAATCCAATTGTTCTTTGAATAAATGTCTCTATTAAATTGACGTTTATATGCTTTTCCGCGGCTAACACCTGCAGTCTCAATAACAATATCGGGCAATGGCCTACGATTGTTTTTTAAATCAATTTTTTCTTCATAAGAGTATTTAAAAAATCGCTTCACATGAACTAAATTATAAACTAAATCCATTGTCACTATCACAGTATATAAATATTAATAATTAGTACAATAAATTACTACACAAATTCACAAACCAGTATTTAAAATCTCAAATTAACACGAAATAGGTACGATTTACGCCCAACTGTACGAGGAGTAGGAAGAAGTAAACATTCACTGATGTTGCCTTAGCTGGAAAAAATACAGCTCACTGACCGTGTAAATTCGCGCATTTACGAGCGCCAAGTGTGGATTATCGCGGGAGTTGAGGGGGAGGACGGGTGTGCCGATCCGTGCTGAGAACTACCTCATGTGGCCCAGTTCAACGTACCGTGACGCGCTCGCGTAGAGACCCAGATAATTCATCTGGTCTACTACTCAATAGCGGACGGCGGGCAGAATGCGACTTTAACTCGATAATTTGGTTAGCTGCACCAACTAACCAAATTATTTTATTAATAAATTTTAGTAATTATTATATCGCGAAAATATACAGATATCTAATTTTTTTGGCAGTTCTGCAGCTCTGCAGCACCTATACACCAGCCGCCCCTGCTGTAGGGAGCCAAGTCTTGTCCAAAAATATAAAGCGTTAATTCAGAAATTATAAATATTTTCTGTTATTCTTTTATCTTAAGAAATAGGAAATCGTGGTTGAACTCCGTTTCCCCGGAAAATAGTTTCTGAAGGTACAGTTCCGTAAAATAGTTTCCCAAAATTGTTGGTTTTTAATATTTCTTCGTAAGTCAATGTATGAGGAAAGATTAACATTTTCAGCAGGACAAAAATACAAGGCACATTTGTATTTCTTATTATTTATTTCCATGCGATACAGAAATGTTTTGTAAGCATTCAAATAACATTCAGTGCATACAGGCCGTGGACATTTCCCACATTCACTGGAAGTTTCGTGTCTCTTTCATCGGATATTTTGGCATTGTTTTCTTGCATCTTAAAATTTAAGCCATTATGTGCATCTTTCGTAGAACTAGTAGCTATCCAAAATATACGATCCCAGGCGCATAATAGTTTGGCCAGGCATAATTTTACAACGAATATATTTAAATAAAAGTAATAACACTCTCATGACTATTTTATTAAAGAAAAATATTGCTAACAGAAACAAGGTATCAAATTTTAACTTAAATACGATGAAATATTAGTACTGTATGTGTCAGTGACAAATTTGATAATAAAAAATATTAAGATTCACGGTTTAGAATAGTTCGGCCGCTTCATCAAAACTGTGTTACATCACCTTTATTCATAATAATAGTTTTAGTTCTGGCAGGCATTGTAATTCGGTGCATAGATCATTGACTGAAGGGATTGGATGTTTGCTCAACTGTTTTTCATTTTATGCTACAATATTTCTATTGGCGAGAGGTCTGGACTGCAGAGGGCCATTCCGTAACAGGGTCATTATGTTCTGTAGACCAAGCTTTCACAGTTTTGGCTGTGTGACACGCAGTGCCATCCTGCTGGAAAATGTACTGCGCGTTATTGCCTTGACATATTGGTATTGACGGCAATAAACTGTCTGTCAAAACTTGTTTATATATTTTTTTGTTGTCACAGTGCTATCTACGAAGTGCAATTTTCCCTTAATGTTGTTACCAATCACACACCAACAAAATAAAAGAGACGTATTGAACTTCATTTTCCTAACCAAACAGTCAGGATGGTGAATCAGTTTCCTGTGGAGCTCTTAGCACACGTTTTCTGGTATCAACTAAACAGATTCAAATATGGACTCGTCACTCCAAATTAGCTGGTACCATTGTTGTAAAGTGAAAAGCCTATGCTCTCTGGCCCACCGTAACCGATAGATTTTCTGTGGTTTAGTTATAACGGCTTTTCGTTTGTCTGAAGGAGAAACCGGTAAGTTCAAAATTAAAATATAAAGAATCAAACTTTATCTTATAAAATTTTTATCCTATTTTCTTTATTAAACGTTTACTTTTGGATACAGAAATATTTTTTCCAATAGCTTGCCTCCATAGTACCATAATTTCTCTTACACTGGATCGTCGGTCTAATGTTCCAATCCTCCTCAGAGCTTGTTGATTTAAGTGTGAGAATTGGGATGGTCGACCAGTTTTCTTCATTTGGGCTGTGCATTCAGTTTATTTATAGAAGTTGATAATACCTTGCACTATTGATTTAGGCAGCGAATACGTAGAATATATTTTCCGAGGAGAAATTCACTGTACATAAGCACTAACAAATGATTCTTGCATATCGTCACTTAATGTCACGCCATGTGCCATTTTTTTAGATAATTTTAGCAGACGAGTCCAAAACACACATTATAATATTCGTTTCACTTTGACAACAATGGAGATTCTATTTTGTTTTAAAATGTTAAAAACGTTTAGCTTACATGCGTTTCAGCAACTGGCCGAACTATTCTGAACCACGAATTATAATGTTTTTTATTAACAAACTTGTCATTGACCCATTATAACGTAGTAATATTTCATAATGTTTAAGCTAAAAGTTTATATTTTGTTTCTGTTACCAATATTTTTCTTTAATAAAATAGTTATGAGAGTGTTATTACTTTTTTAAATATTTTAGTTGTAAAATTATGCCTGGCCGAACTATTATAAGCCTGGGCTCGTACGTGCCATATCGGAGTCTTTTGTATTTAAGGAGTATTTTATATATTCTTCAAAATTGAGTAACGGATCCATACGTTACATTACGGTCATATCTTGAATTTGAAGTGTTGTATTCGGCAAATATAACTACATTTATTGCCTTACGCACCTTTCATTAAATATACAGTCTCATTATACATCATCTTAGGTGCAGAATGAAACAACTGTACATAATATTTATGTAACTTTGAAAATTCAGTAACTTACAA
This sequence comes from Rosalia funebris, assembly GCA_037954035.1. Taxonomy (NCBI): domain Eukaryota; kingdom Metazoa; phylum Arthropoda; class Insecta; order Coleoptera; family Cerambycidae; genus Rosalia; species Rosalia funebris. Next base: position 8,613,038 of record JAZFAV010000006.1, on the reverse strand, counting down.
GTGGGGAATCGAGAAAGGGACAACCAAACCGCAAAGCGGTTGTCAAGTGGTTCCCTTATAGCAAGGCTATTACATAATCGCTGTAGGAAACAACTACTCCTCGGGAGGCGGGGCTTTTTAAAGCCCCGCCAGTCATTGAATTATACCTAACAGCGATGCTCGACATCTTTCTCGTGTTTCTGCACGACCAGAGCTTTTTTTTTTAAGGGACCCCGCCACGGGTAGGATTCGAAATATGTCCCGGATGGAATCCGAACGGCAGACAGTTGTTTCGAACTCATTTGTTCTCATCAGTGCCGTATACGATACGCCGATTCAGGACAAATGCCGAAACAAATCCCTGGGGTTTTCATCTAAATCGATATGATCTATGTCTGTAATTTACAAGTCGGGAATCGAGAAAGGAACCACCAAACCCTAAAGCGGTTATCAAGTGGTTCCCGAATAGCAAGGCTATTACATAATCGCTATAGGAAACAACTACTCCTTCAATGCCTGGCGGGCCTATAGCCCGCCAGGTATTGAATTACACCTATACAGGGTGATCCAGGTTAAACGTCATTAATTTTGCTAGGTGATATAACAACAAGAAAGAAGTAGACTTTCATAAGAAAACTTTGTTCAAAAATGTTTCCTGACAATGATACAGGGTGTCAAAGTTGTAAAAAAAAACTGGTTTTCTCATCATAACTTCTAAACCACTCGATCGATTTCTATAAAATCTCTCACACAAACTAATGTAGTACATCTTTAAGTAATGATTAAAATCGATTAAAGAAATTATCCAGTGGCGTAGAAACTGAGGGGTCGGCACCACCTTCTCCCCTCCCAATCTTCGGCGCCACTGGATATTTTACAAAGAAGATTCGATTTTTGGATTTCCTGTTTAATTTAGAAAAAAAAATTACCGTTGCAAGCTCTTGATTTATGGCATAGTTTTTGACATACTTATTTTAATTCAAAGTGTTGCAAGCAGGCCAAACCTTATGACTAACCTACCAAGAAAATACGATATTGAAATGAGAACTTGTTAGTGTAATTATTTGTTTATTGGCTTTTTTTTATCTTTGATGTACATTATGTCTAGTAAGTAATAAAATGTTTAAAAAAAATTCTGGCATCTCATATCGTATTTTATTGGTAATTCAAGTCATAAATTTTGGCCCTTTCTCCCTTCCCAGCCGAAGACTGAGAAGAGAGAGAGGGCTGCCGACGCCCCATTATCTACACCACTGTACAAACTTTTTTCTTGTTGTTCTATCACTTATTAAAATTAATGACGTTTAACCTGGACCACCCAGTATATATATATATATATATATATATATATATATATATATATATATATATATATATATATATATATATATATATATATATATATATATATATAAGGAATATTTTGCAAATTACTCAAATTCTTTGAGTAATTAAGTATTTCCATTTTGCAATTTACGGCCATATCTTGCATTTTTGAGAAGGACTTTTGATTTTGATAAGGGTTGTAAAGGGCAAATATAATTATATTTATTACGTTCCTTCTATTAAATATACACACCTGATTATGTGTCATCTTAGATGCAGAATGATGTAATAGTACATAATATTTACATAACTTTGAAAATTTATTTATATACACAATAATGGCTTCAATCACTGAATATAGAGGAAAGCTACAACTGTTTAATGTAGAAGAATTGGAACTTACTACTGAAATACTGCTAAATAATGTTGAATTAAATAAAATATACAGTTTCCATTACATATAAAATGAAAATAGTTTCTAGTATTTCGGAATCCACGATTGGTGGAAAATAAAAATTTTTTATGGCGAAGAAAATATTGAACAAAATGTGTTATTTATTTTTTAGTTTGCTGAAAAGGACTATTTCAAGTTAATTTAATTTTTGAATGCAAATACATTCTAATATTTTCTGTATGGAACATTTTTTTGAAATAGTGAGAATATATAAAAATTTATACATTTTTAAGGTTTACTTAAAGAAAATGAGAAAAATTTTATACAAAATTTTAAACAAATTAGTGCAGTTGCATTAACTAGTTCCCAGATTTCAGTGGTTTTTTCGTGGTAGTTTAATACTTTCCTACAAACACGTGCTGGTATGGGGGAATTATATATTGAACACTTTGGTACATATACGTATGTACAGGGTTAGTCACCTAAAATTGACCCCCCCTTTATTTCTCTTGATTTCAATCGAATCGAAAAATTCAAAAAAGTGTTTTACATGTTTTTTTTTGAATTTTTTGAATATTTAATCAAATTTTGAAAAACTCTGCAAATTGAAAGGGGGCGAACAATTTTTTATTTTTTTAAATAGAACACCCTGTGTTTTTTACCTAAAAAAATTATCCACAGTTCTTTGATCACAAAAATATATAATTGTTGTATCTTGGTAAGAATAGCTCTTGAGATATTCATACAAATATGAATAAGTTTGGCATAAGACCATAAATCAGGAGATCTATGTTTTTGAGATATAACGACACATCTTGTTTTTTTAAGAAAAAAAGTATAAAAATTCTTTGATGCGGCAACACATAATAATTATAATAAACAAGTAAATTTTTATTAAAATGATAACAACAAAGTTTAATAAACACAAAACATAAATAACGAAATAATGATAAGAAAAACAATGCGCAACAATAAATAACATAAAACCAATGAACTTTATTAAAATTAAACATATCTATATGTCCTCCACGTATCCTCCGTTTCTATCAAGGCACAGTTGGCATCTTTTAATAAATTCATTTCTGACGTTTTCAAATAAATGAACATTTTGCCGCAAATTTTCTATTTCTTGACTGATACAGTCCTTCAATTCATCCGAGTTATTATATACCGAATTTTCGTATATGTTTTGTTTTAGTGTTCCCCACAAAAAGAAGTCCAAAGGACTCAAGTCTGGGCTATTAGCAGGCCAATGTATAGGACCGTATCTTCCTATCCAAAATAGATATTTGTCATTTAAATATTCCGTTACGTTCCGTACAGAGTGTGGAGGAGCACCATCCTGTTGCCAAATAACAGACTTCCTGGTTGCAAGGGGAATATTATCTAAATAGTTCTCTACTTCACCCCGAAGAATATTCAAATACTGAATTGCATTCAAGGACCCATTAATGAATACGGGACCCACAATTGTATTTTGATGAATACCGCACCACACATTTACTGTATTATATCCTTGGGTTTTTATCTTTTTTATAATATGTGGATTTGCTGGCGCCCAATAATGTGCATTTTTCTTATTAAAAAGTCCAGCCATTGAAAAGCTACTTTCGTCGGTCCAAAATAAGTTTGTTAAAAAGTTATTGTCGTTTTCTGCTCTGTCAATCATCTCTCTACAAAAAGCTCTTGTGTCGGCACAGTTATTTTCAGCTAAAAGCTGAACTGGCAGAATACTACAAGTCTTATATTTGTGACGTTTTAATATACGTCTTATACTTGCTTGAGAAATATTAAATTCTTCTGCAGCAGCGTTAGTAGATTTATTGGGGTGTTCGGTAAAAAAAAGTAAAACGTCCATTTCCATATCTTCTCCTGTTTTGAGCTTCTTTCTTTCTCGTTTCTTATCTTTTAAGGATTCGCTGTCTCCAAACTTGAGATAAATATTAGAGAAAGTGTTCTTGGAGGGAACGCGTCTTTCAGAATATTTTCTTGCATATTCTCTTTTAGCTATATATTTGTTTTTATTGCTGGTTAAGTAAATTTCTAATATTTCTTTCCTTTCGACTAATGAATATCCCATATCAATATATTAGATATATTAACAAGTGTATTAAAACTTAACTTAAAGCGTATTAATAATATAACAATCAAACATAAGTCAAACATAACATAACTGTCAAACGAAGCATTATTGTTTCTTTAAATCATTTCGGTTCATAGCTCTCCTGATTTATGGTCTTATGCTGAACTTATTCCTTTGATGTAACTATATATTTGTATGAATATCTCAAGAATTATACTTACCAAGATACAACAATTATATATTTTTGTGATCAGAAAACTGTGGGTAACTTTTTTAAGTTACCCACAGTAACCCCTGTAAAAAAATACAGGGTGTTCCATTTACGAAAAATAAAAAAAAGGTTCGCCCCCTTGCAATTTGCAGAGTTTTTGAAAATTTGTTTAAATAGTCAAAAATTTTTTTAAAAAATCATGTAAAATCCTTTTTTGAATTTTTCGATTCGATTGAAATTAAGAGAAATAAAGGGGGGTCAATTTTAGGTGACTAACCCTGTACAAGGAAAACTCGAAGACCTTTGCAATATTTGATAATATTGTAATAGGGCAGGGTCTTTTACATTAGATGGATTATCGCTTTTTAGAATGTGACAGACAATTGTTCTTTTCCATTATATCTAATCCATCTATACCTAATTGAGTATTAGGTATAGGTAGTATGTGCAGTACATAAGGTTAAAGGAATTGATACTGAAAGAATAATTTGCAAAACCGTTTGCAATTTCTTGTGGTATATAAAACTTTTCTTCGTGTAAGGAGATAATCGATTTAATACGGGTATAAACCAATTTTTCCTTGCACTAAAGAAGACAAAAACATTTTTGCATTATTGTTAAAATTGTCCTGAATTAATTTAAGATAATTTTAAAAAACAGATATATGATTTTTGAACAATTGCTGAATTCATTGTTGTTATTTAAGGCACTCGTTTTCCAAAATGTATTTAATCTAAGTTTTAAGTTTTATACTATTAATCATTTCTGAAGTATATCAGATACGATATATACGCTTGTAATTCTTGTATACAGGAATAGGCTCACCTAATGTATTTTAGCGATGAAATGAATAGTACTTTTGTATGTTTCATTTCCACCTGTGAAATAAATTACAATCAATAAACTTGTTTAAATAAAAAAAAATCAATTAAAATAAATTAATATAAAACATCCCTTCTCCAGATATTTGACTCTCCTTTACTTTCCCTCTTTTCCTTCGATGTGAAGCAAGCAAACTAATCATTTTCTTCTTGCATTCGTCTACAACTCTTCCCAACGATACGGCAATATCACTCCAAGCATCGTTTTTCAGATTTTTTTAAAAGTACTCCGGGTTATTTGGATTCCAAATAACATTTTTGCATTATTATTAAAATTGTCCTGAATTAATTTAAGATAATTTTAAAAAACAGATATATGATTTTTGCACAATTGCTGAATTCATTGTTATTATTTAAGGCACTCGTTTTCCAAAATGTATTTAATCTAAGTTTTAAGTTTTATACTATTAATTATTTCTGAAGTATATTAGATACGATATGTAATTCTTGTATACAGGAATAGGCTTACCTAATGTATTTTTTCTATAAAAAGTGCTGCATGTGGAGTTAACATATAAGCATTTAAGAATTTCCAATCAATTTGTGGTGTCATATTAAATAACTCAGGAAAATTTTTTTATTGAAATTTTATACCTCATTATAGTTATCCGGATAACTATTAGTCATATTTGAACATATAATACTGAGATTATATCATTCTTTTAATATTTACATTTGATTCTACATACTATTTGTTACTTACATTTTATATTCGTCGATATTTTTTACATATATCATATAAAATAGGTAACAGAAACTATGATAAAGTGTTGTGAAATATAACAGAATAACTTCATAATGACATATATTATTAATAGCATAATATTCAAAAATACAAATATATATATATATATATATATATATATATATATATATATATATATATATATATATATATATATATATATATATATATATATATATATATATATATATATATATATATATATATATATATATATATATATATATACAAAAATAGAGTTAAAAGTACAAAGTAGCACGATAAATATACGAAAATAGAATTGCAACTAACAGAATGATAATACGTGAGTAAAATATACTATTCATTTCATCGCTATTTGCCAAATAAAAAACTCTCTTATGTTGCCGATAAACGGAACAGTCTACCTGAGGTGTAGCTATAAAAATGGCCACGGTATGAGATAAGAATCGTTTCGGATTTTTTATTTGGCAACTAGAGATGAAATAAACTATACAATAATGATTATGAATGTCACTAAAAAGTGAAAGTAAATCATTTGTAAATCTAGCGATTTTTTCTTTTAATTCTTGAAATAAATAGGGAAATTTAAGAAAATTAATTACGAAAATACAAATATTTCCTTCAGCTTTCTTAAGAAATCTGACGACGGTGTTAGACTCTGAAGAAATCCTTCAAAGAAGTGCAAATATCTCAGAGATGACATTGGTTAGTAATACTTCGGCGAAATGGTGGCAGACTCTGAAGAAAGTTTTACTGTAAATATATAGGAGTTGCCATTGATGGTCGGTAATTCTTCGCTCCATGGCGAGTAATTCATTCATCTCTTGCTTTAACGCAGATCTCAATTTTCTCCTCAATACGGGGTCTCCTTCACAAATACTCGACAACGACTCGTTGGATCTCGCCAGGGCCAACAGTGACATTCCATCCAAGTACCTAAAGCAACAGGTGGTTAATAAAACAGAAAAATAAATCGGATAAACTGAACACGTTAAAGTTGAAATTGAATAAATTGCGAAAGAAACTTACCGGAATATGGAACACCACAACTCCACAGGAAGTTGTTGCAGAGAGAAACTGGGATTCTCTAAGGGTTGAGACATTTTTCTTACGTAATATAATCCAGATTGCAGTATATAGTTCTTTGAGGTTCTTTTTATTATGCAACCTAAATGGTTATGGTCACAGTCCTGGTAAGAAATGTAATGATGGTCAACCTTACGATCGGAATAATTCATATGGTGAGGGCCACGATCATTGTTACCTATTCTATCTTAATAATATTCCCCGAATTTTTCAGAACCGATGATAATTTGTATGATACGATAAGAGATTCGCGGAGTTATGACTAATTACATAAATTACTGAGGTGAGTAAATATACATAATCTTGGACAGCAATATACAGGATGGGGTAAAAATAACAAGCAGGATATAACTATATTTCCCCTCACTCACTATGACTATTCATTCAACACGGAACACAGTAAAAACTATTGCGATTCACAACGAACACGTTCCACAGAATCGTGCAGTCTGTAGGTTGGTTGAACTAATACTGCCCTTGTATATGACTCTCGTTCTTATACCTGAGAATATTCTGATAAATCCCAGTTATATAACAGGGAGAAATTTCAAATTAATAGTTAATGGCGTTGTAAATAAAACGTAATATATACAGGGTGTACGAAGTATATCTGGAGTTATTGGTAGTTTGGATTTTAATGATTAAAAAAGTGTTATACCATTTATATACGTTACGGCTAAAGCCCGTAATTGGATAAAGCTAGTTTTAACCAGATATGTCGCGTATTATCCAAACCGACTGGATAAAACGCGAAGGATTTAATGATTTCTTGCTTTATTCGGGTAATTCTAGATTTAGCCAAGGAGGAATGACTAAACAACGTAGAGGATAATTGAAAGTACAAACGCGACCAATCTCGCACGTACGTAGTAGAATAGAAAAATAAAATTATTCTCAGGAAAACTTATTTATTTTTCTGAACAAACATAAAAGCAGAATTATTCTAACATAAGAATAAGAAATATTACGAAAATACCATAGGTTTGACAACCATTCCCTTCTTGGTCGATTTCTGTTGTTGGATTTCTGTTGTTTCTGACATGCAATATAAAGTTTTAAATAAACTATGACAACTTCCTGAATTATATTTTTATATTTCTTGTTCATTTCCTTAAGCACGCGATGTTTTTCTCCGTTCCAATTGCCAAGTGGATTTCGTGCAGTATGTCAAATATCTCCTCGTTTTTCACAAAATACCTTATATTTGTTTCACCATCAGCCACTGGAGAAGTGAGTCTCTCAATACCACCAACCACACAAACATCAAACCTTTTTAATCGTCGATACTGTAGTGCCGATTTAGATTGTTTTGCTATTTTTACTGACTCCAAAAACTCACAATATTGGACAGAATTCATGCAACAAGAATTTGAGTCTTTACGCGACACTAAATCGCAGAGCATTTCGTTAAATCGCTCTTTAAAACAAGAACGTATCACTTCTAAATCAGTCGTCATCTTGTCAACTTCGGAACGCGAATGAATGATTATATTGTTTTGTCCAAGCGTCGTTGGAAAATTCTAGTATTAACCGGTTTATGCCCGAAAAGCAACGTGCGCTATCTGAATTACCGACTTTATCCACTATATTTGGATAATTCTAACTTTATCCGGGTAATTTTAGCATTATACAATATTCGGGATTTAACCGTAACATATATAATTATCACCTTCATGGAACGGTCACAGTTACGTTTTGGTCATAGTTTTGGTCTAAATATTCTGTAGGAACTTTTGGCAGATAAGATATTATTGTGTAACTTTGTTTCTACTTATATTCTCAATAGCGTTTCTTTTTTGAGTTCTAATATATTTTTAATCCTAAAAATTATTTTATTTTTCTTTCATTTAATATTTCCTCTGAAACTATAATATATTTTTGTTTGTTAATTTGTCCATCATTTAAAAAATAGATAGGAGAATAATTAAACTTGATTTTGTTGTAATTATGAGCAATTAATTGTTGTTACTAATATAGTTGATATTTGGATCAACAATTAAATTGTGTATATTATTTTTGATTTTCGAATTTTTGAAACGATATTATAATAAACGATATTATTACCATTTTGTAAAGGATATTTTATATACGAAACAATATGTGTATATTATTAAATCAATAACACTGAATAACTTAATCATATGTTAATACCATAATCATTAAAAGTTATCAAACAAACAAGAGCAATGTGATATAAAAACTTAATGATTTGTATAAGTCAATTTCCGTACCAATAATGTGAGTAATATTGGGGACACTTATTCAAAAATATAACAGTAAAATATTTGCGAAATTACAAATATTATATAATATTATGTAAGAGCACAAATATTTTCCTTTATATCAAGAGCTGTTACTAATATTATTTATATTTGGGCGCACAATTAAAAATTGTGAACATTGAGTTCTAAAAAGTAACAATTTATAATATTTAAATAAAATTAATGCATTTCTCTAAACAAATATAGATCTTTTTGACATGTATACGTTGTTATAATTTTTATATTTTTCGCATTTCTCATACAAAAAAAATCTTTGGAGAAAAAGAGAGATAATAGAAAACTAGAATTAGAACAATTAAAAATTGTAAAAATTGAGATCTTAAAAGTAAAATTTTGAAATATTTAAATAAAATTAATGCATCTATCCAAACAAGTCTAGATTGCTTTAAGGTGTATATGTTATTATTTGTATATTTTCCACATTTCTGATACGTAAAAATTTTGAAAAAGAAGAATAATGGAAAAACTGGAATTTATAGTAATTATAAATAATCATATAATTATTGTAACTAATATTATTCATATTTGGATTAACAATTAAAAGTTGTAGAAATTAAGACCTAAAAAGTAAAAATTTAAAATACTTAAGTAAAATTAATGCATCTCTCTAAAGTCTAGAATATTTGACATGTATATATTATTATTATTATTTTTATGTTTTTCATTTGTGATACAAACAGTTTTTATATTATTTATTATCATTTTACATACGATATTTTTTATGCGAAGAGATATGTTGTCAAATAAATAATATTGAGTGATTACTTCTATCATATGTTAATGTCATAATGCTGCAGCCGATCTTAAACAAAGAAGTGACTCAATCAGGAGAGCTACAGGCGCCCTTCGTAGAAGAAGCAGAAAATGTTTAGAGGTGAATGGTGGTATTTTTGAACATTTATAACGCTATGATGACGTTAATGTATGAAATTTTGTTTATTTTTAATTACGCTATAACTTGAAAACAAATAAATATCGGATAACAACATTTTAGTTTTTTTACATTATTTTCACGCGTACAATACACTCCTGGAGTTTGGTCCGTTCTTTCCGACTCACCCTGTATAAATCAATTCCTGTACACAATAGTATATATGTATGTGAGTATAGTGATTTAAAATTTATTAAAAAATATAAAAGTAAATTATTTGCAAAATAACAAATTTTCTGTTTTTAATATTTGAATGAAAAAGTGTTTGCAGATGAAGAAATATTTTTCTCTATTTTGTTATCGTCTAAATAAATATTATATATAAATTCTGTAGGGCTTAAATCTATTGCGACAATATTTTCGTCTGCTAACATCTCTGGGTTTTCCTGAATTGGCGTCAAGTGTTTTAGGTAGCTAAGGCAAACGGTCATTTTTCATTTTGTCTGCTAACACTATTGTCGATATTGGCAGTGTAAACTAATTGAGCTTGTCTAGTGATTAGCACTGAATTTCTGACATCATGTCACGGAAAATCTATTTCTCTTTTTTCTAACTTAGATCTCAATCTTTCTTTCAAAACAGCATCTCCTCGGCAGATACTCAACAACTATTTGTCGGCTCTCACTCAAGCCAAAAGTGACTTCCATCCAAATGCCTAAAATAACAAATGATTAATAAAACAGAAAAATGTAAAGAGAGTAAAGTAAAACATGACACTATAAATTGAATAAATAAAAAAAAACTTACCGAAATATGCAGCACCATATCTCGACAGGAAACAGTTACAGGAACAAGCAGGAACACTCCACAAATGTCAGCAATTGGAACACCTTTCTTGAAAAGTAGAATCCAAAATGAAAACACATGATTTCATTTCAGGCCATTAAAGGCCAAATTAATGAACTGAAACAGTTACAGTCATGGTCACGGCCATGATTATGACCACCGCTACGGTCATGGCTGCAGATACAGTTATGATCTTATTCTCATGATGACAATTTTAGAATTCTTCAAAACTGAATACCCTAAACTAATATCGTCAATGAAAAAGTAATATCTGTGCATTATTGCTACATAACTGTTATGAATACGAATTTAGTTAAAAGTTTTGTCATATATTTTAATAGTTTTCAATTTCATCTCCTATAGTTCTATACTATTAAACGAAAATATGTATGTATGTTGTTAAATAAATAACATTCGATAATTTTATTTTATCCCATATTAATGTGATATATTGAGGGATCAGAATATGAAAGATAAGTTCCAGGAGAAAACATATCAATTAATAAATAAAGCGAGTAATGACAACATCAAGAACGCAGAAACTTAGTGGGAAGGTATCAAGAATAGTCTAGATTCCGTGGCTACGGACGTTTTAGGACACGAGAGAAGGGAAGCTAGGAAGTCCTGGATAACGGACGAAATCTTAAACTTAATACAAAAGAGACGAGGCTACAAAAACAGACAAGACGAGGAAGGACTGAAAACTTATAAGTTAATAAAGTGGGAAATCATTAGAAAGTGTAGAAAAGCGTAAGAACAATGGATAGAGGATAAATGCAAAGACGTAGAAGATAAGCTCCATGCAGGTAAGACCGATGAGGCTTACAAAATAATTAAGAGGAACTTCAGGAATATAGGACCAATAAGTAGAAACGTTAGGAGTCAATCGGGGGACATACTGACCGGAAGAGAGGAGAAAGTGGATAGATGGAAGCAGTACTTAGGAAATTTATACGAGGGTCAGGAATTAAGAGAGATATTAGAGGTAGAATCTAGCATCGATAGGGATGCTGTAGGAAAACTTATATTGAGAAAGGAATTTGAAATAGAGGGAGCTAAAGAACAATAAAGCGCCGGGTGTAGATAAAATACAGGCGGAAATTTTGAAATGTGCGGGACAGAAAGTAGTAAATAGGATGTTTGAACTGGTAAAAGACATATACGAAACGGGCGAGATGCCGGAGGATTATAAGAGGAACATTATCGTTACTATACCGAAAAAGAGAGGAGCCGACAAATGCGAGAACTTTAGAACGATTAGCCTAACTTCCCACGCGTCAAAAATTTTAACCAGAATAGTGCAGAAGAGGATGGAAAATAGAGCGGAGGAAATACTAGGAGAAGACCAATTCGGCTTTAGGCGAAATAGGGGAACTCGCGAAGCTATTCTGGCGCTAAGAATAATGTTAGAGAAAACAATAGAAAAAGGAATAGATTTAGAAAAAGCTTTTGATAATGTAAGATGGGAAAAATGTTCGAGATACTAAAGAGATAGGAGAGTAGTACACAATCTATACAAAGAGCAAAATGCTGTTATAGAAGTAGAAGGGGAAAAAGGGAAGTAGGTATTACGAAAGGAGTAAGACAAGGATGTACGCCCTATCACCACTAATTTTTAATCTGTACATCGTAGAGGCGATTAATGTGGTAAAAGATAGAATGGATTTCGGGATTAAAGTACAGGGACAGAAACTAAAAATGCTGAGATTCGCGGATGATATAGCAGTATTAGCATCTAGTAAAGAGGAATTAGAATCAGCGTTGAACGAAATGGAGGCAGTGTTGACAGAGGAATACGGAATGAGGGTGAATAAAAACAAAACTGAAGTGTTAGTGTTCAGAGGGCGCGAGAGCAGAGCAAAAACGAAAGTACAAATTAATAATGAAAGATTGGAGGAAGTTAAAGACTTCACTTATTTAGGAAGTAAAATAAATTGGGATGGAAGAAGCGATAAAGATATAAAACAAAAAATAGCGCAAGGTCGAGTAGATTTTAACAAAAAGAAAGCACTTTTATGCTCGGGGGTAATAAACTTAGAAACAAGGAAAAGATTTTTGAAAACGTATGTATGGAGCACGGCATTATACGGTTGAGAAACCTGGACGGTAGGGGAAGCAAGTGGGAAGAAATTACAAGCTTTTGAGATGTAGTGTTACCGAAGAATGATGAAAATACCGTGGATTGATAGGGTTAGAAACGAAGAAGTATTAGAGAAAGTCGACGAGAAAAGAAGTATGTGGAAAAACATAAAGAAGAGAAGAGATGGTAGGCCACTTGCTGAGACATGGGGGATAGTCTGCGATATTTTGGAGGCAGAAATAGGAGTTAAGAAAGGCAGAGGTAGGTCTAGATTAGACTACTGCTTGCAAATCGTAAGGGATGTAGGGTGTAGCACAATTAGCGAAATGCATAGGTTAGCACAAGATAGGAGAAGCTGGAGGTTAGCGTCCAACCAGTCTTAGAACTAATGACCTCATGATGATGACATATTAATGGCATAATCCTTCAATTTTAAAATGGAACCGAACCATCTCTTGGACAAGTTATAGTTTAAATAATATTGTTTATTAGAGTTCTAGCCCACATAAAATTTTATGATTATACAGCATTTAAAATGTGCATATTGACCAAAAATATAAGCATTATTTGCAAAATGATAAATATTTTCTGTTACTTTTTGTTTCTTTTATTTAAGAATTTGAGAAGAGTGGTTGAACGTTTTTTCCCCAAGAAATGGTTTCTCAAGATACAGTTTCGTAAAATAATTTCTCAAAATTGTTGTTTTCTTTAATGTTTACTATAGAATGCAAAAATGTTTTACAAACTTTCAAACAGTTGGTGGATAAATTTTCCTTGGAAATATTAAGCTAAGATTATATTTTAATACATCTCAGCAACTTTCTCCTAATAATTCCGACCATTCAGATAAAACCAGTCAGGAACTTGTTGCACAAGGCATTGTAAACAGGGTTAAATACCCTATTTATTATCTGCATCGAACAATATGTATTAATAACCTGAAAACAGATAACCAATGCTGTGAGACTAATATAATTAGAAGCATCTGAATGAATGTATATTCCTCTATTTAAAATGTTATTTAAATTTTCCACGTTAAATAACCACGTACTTTTACTACCTACTTTACTATCTCTATCATAATGAACTTTAATGAGATAAGATCAAGTTTCTGATCAACAAATATTCACATCACAGCAATATTCAATTCATATATCAGATATCGCCACGAGGATGGCAGATTATCAATTTTGACAGTTCCTAATTTCTATTTACCTTGCAGATAGCAATACCTACGTTCTCTGTTGTCTGCAAATAAAATCCGTTCTTATATTTGATTATTATGGCCGGTAGTAGAAAAAATAATATTTGCAACTCATAACTAATGGCTATTACAATACAATATGCTCATTGCGTCTTGATAGCTATAATATACTACAATAGTAAACTACTTAATTATGTTTGTCTTAATTCTTCTCAGACGAAAAATTATTTACTTTGCTTATTATTGCTTACTCAGAGAGATATTTGCGTTAGTAGACATATTATTCCAGGTACCCTAATAGTAGGGCAATTAAATATTAATAGGAGACCTAAACCTCTTTCAATATGTATTCATTTTTAAACGACTAAAATCTATAACTCTGTATACATGTATAATAATAATAAGAATAAGGTGTATTTCTTTTCAACAAGTTGAATGAATTCCGACAAATTCCGGACAGTTGAATACTTTCCCTACAAATTCATATTAGTATGGGGATATAATATGTTGAAAACTTTGGTATCTGTATGTATACAAAGAAATTTCGAAGACATTTACAATATTTGATAAAATTGTAATATAGTTTTCTATATTAGATGGATTATCACTGTTTTAGAATGAGGGTAACTTGCTATTTTCCAAGCATTAGGAATGGTATGAATAGTACGTATAAGGTTAAAAGAATTATGAGTGGCTGCAATAAGACCCAGTGGTTCTTCGGAAGGAAGCTCATCGATTTCATAAGTCATTTTAAACTTACCTACAAATAGATTAGAAAATATTCTTTTCTGTAAAATGCACGATGTTAATGAAAGATTCATGATTATTAGGTATCGATGTTATAATTAAATAATATTAATAATATAATAATAATAATTTATTTATTTAATTTAACATCAATCTCACAATTACATGATTATATATAGATGTTATGAAAATTTCGTGTAATACTATTTCTAAATATATATATATATATATATATATATATATAAGAATTGGATGCAAATAAATAAATAAGATGATCCCCAGAAGTATCAATAAGATACTTGTACGTGTACAAAGAAAAAAGAATGTAAATACAACCAAATCCTAAATATAAATCAAGAATGCCACATAATTGAATATAAAATAACATAATATAATAACAACACAACATAAGGGAGTTGGATGTATTCCAATGTAGTGTCACCCATAGATTAATTTTAGTATTTGGCTGTTTGTATCTTAAAATTTAATTAATATAGGTATATGATTTAGATATTAGATAAATAAGTAAACATGCACAAAAACAACATGAACGTACATATATAAATATAGATAAAATATAAATAAATGCATAGATAAAATATAACTAAATGTACAAATAAATTTATAAATAAATTAGTAAATAGTAAAATCAAGAGAGGTACGTATGAATGATTATTTTTTTATATAAAATTTTTATTATACTTTATTTTATTTAATTAGCGACAATAAAAATATTCATGAGTAATTTAAATCTTGAGACAGTGAGTAATTTTATTTTACTGTGTATATAGAATTGACTTGATAATTACATTTAATTGTTTTGATCAACTAAAACGTGGAACATATTTCTGTCATAAATTAGTGTTATTGATGCTCCACGTTTCACTTAAAACAATACACCCAAATTCGTTAGTAAATTGACTTAAAAATACCTCCAATTCCTCAAAAATTTTTTTGAATACTTCTGATATTGAGATGTGCTATTTTGAAATTTTCATTATCTATATTAACATTTAATACCTCATTAGCTTCACTAATATTTTCTAGTATCTCTGTGATGATTTTTTTTTTTGTTTGGTAATCTCTAATAAAGGGGTTCATTTGTAATCCCGCAAAATTTAAACTTAGTATTATTTTAAGATTTGTATAATATACTTAGTACGTATGCTAACAAGAAGTACACAAAATTATTAATTAAAAATAATGTTATATATTCCTATACACACCTGTACATAAACATTAACACGCATACATTCACCTAAATTAATAAATTAATTGAATCTTCACATGCATTTTAAATATAATTTAATATTGGATTAAAACAAATTATATTAAATCATAATTATTCAAATTAAATACTTCCATTGACAAAATATATAGACTATAATTACACTGAGACAGATTTAAAATACACAAGGCAGAGAGATTTAAATAGGATTTAACAAACTAACAATATATATTATTTATTGGAACTGAACCAGAACGAGTTTTTATTTTACACTCTTTTATTTGTCTGGCAGTTTTTTTCGTTCCTCTTCTTCCCTTCACGTTATCTGTTGGAATGCCAGTTGTTTTAATCGGTGTGTTATCTAGGACTTCTTCCTGATTTTGAATTGCCTTAAGGCAGATGTTGGGATAGTTGGAGTCTCTGAAGCGCTAATCGATTTTAATTGATACGTAATTTCGCTATCTTCAAAATTTTGTAACTGATTTGGTGTGTATATTTTGTTGTTTAGATGCAATCTATTCTTTTTAATGTAGCAGACATTATTTTCGTCCTGCTTTGCAAAGCGAAGATGTTTCCTTAATATTTTGTTTTCTTCTTGTTGGTTAGGCGTCAAATCGCTTGCTATCGAGATGTTTGTAACTTTAAGTTTTTGTGTGCTTTTGATGATTGCAGCTTTTTTTTAGATAAGATACAAATTTAACCTTGACAGGGCAGTCTTCTTCTTTTCCTAGCGAGTACAAATTTTTTAAATCTGTCAAATTTATATCAACATCAACCAACTTTTTTAATTCGATACAAATATATTCTGGAGAAATTTGCTGGGTATGAGTCAGACCAAATATTACATTATTATTTTTTCTTCCTATTCTGTCAATTTCTTCAAGTTTCTCTTCAATTCTTATATTATTCTTTTCCACTATATTTAATCTTCTGTTTAACTCCTCTACTTTTAATAAATTATTAACTTCTACAGCTTCTACTATGGTTTTTAATTCTTGCCTAGTTTTTCTTACTTCATCCAAAATTAATTCATTTGTAACATTTTGATCTTCCATTATCTTGTGCTAAATAATGAAGTATATAGCAAGCTTTATATTGGCTTCTATTTAAAAGTACTTATAAGAAGTGATAAGAATGTTTTGATTGTTTTGATAAGGTAAGATATATTGCTATGGTTTTTAGTCGAAATGAATCGAATTATTTGAAACATAAATATTGGAAAAATAATTTGCAAAACCGTTTACAGTTTATTGTGGTACGTCAAATGTCATCCTCGTCTAAGAAGACAGTCGATGGATACCGAGAACAACTATTAAGACCAGAAAATTTTTGCCTCATTATTAAATTGCCTGAATTGATATTAAATAATATTTAAAAGCAACATATTGCTGATTTAGATATGAGTTTTCACAATTTCTCGTAATCGTTAAAATTAATTCTGACAATTTAAATTATTTCCTTTCCTAAATTCATTTAATTTAGGTCTTAAGTTTAATATTACTAATTATTTATAAAGTATACCAAGTCGTATATCTACGCTTGTAACTTTGATATACTGGAACAAACTCATCCAATATATATAATTTCTATAAAAAGCTTCGCATGCAGAGATGACATCGTTATAAGCATTTATGAATTTCCAGTCAGTTTGTGGTAAGTATTATATTATATAATTGGGGAAAATTTGTCTTATTGAAGTTGTATGCCTTATTATTATAATTACCGGGAAAGCTACTACTCATACTTATACTACTATGTTCATTATATGTTCATAAAAGTATATAATTCTGAGGCTATGTAGTTTTTTTAGTATTTATATTAGAATTTATATTTTTTAGTATTATAATTATATTTAATTTTTATGATGAAGATAAAGTTGTGAAATATAAAATCGAATAGTTCTAAATTGTCATATATTAATAACACAAATGATACATATATAAAAATCGAGCTACAACTAACAAAGTAACCTAATATGTGATTAAAGTATATAATAATATGATTATAAATTTTTTCAAAAGTGAAAGTAAATTTATTGCGAATTTACAGATTTTCTCCTTCTATTTTGTCTTTGGAAAATTCTATAAAATTAATTACAAGCAACTACATATATTTTCCTCACATGTCCTGTTAGATGCTCAATAAGTACTAGGAGTATAGCTATGTCACTCCTGGGCCAACCTCGGATTTGTCCGCGGACATTTGATGCGGATGGCATGTGGTCATTGTTGATCTGAAGAACTCTTGGCGCAGGTATAAAACAGGTCTGTACAGGTATAAAGCAGGTGTGTACCGGTTTAAAACAGGTATGGTGGTATTAGGAAAAAAAACAAGATGTCATTAAATAAGCTACCATGCCTGTTTTAAACCGGTACAGACCTGTTTTACACTTGTATAGACCTGTTCTATACCTGTACCAAGAGTTTTTCAGATCAACAATGATCACATGCCATCCGCATCAAATGTCCGCGGACAAATCCGAGGTTGGCCTAGGAGTAACATAGCTATACTACTAGTACTATATTTAAATTGTATAGGCTGCGAATAGACTATTCGCGGCCTTGGGTTCTTAACTTTTATTGATTTTATTATATTTAAATTAATTGTAAATGATTCAGGTAGATGGCCCAAATAGTCGTTCTGCATCTTTCTTTACTCTGAGTGACTTCATGACGTTTTTCATATAGAGTAATTGATCCTAATACCAGTACATCGTCGCCTCTTCCTCTAAGGCAGAAATCATTCTTTGTTTCAAGATATATGTCCCACGTAAAATATTGTCCAAAAATGAGTATCATTTGTTACTTTTTGTTTTGATTATTTTAAGGAATTAGGACGAGTGAAACGCCTTTTCTTTGAAAAATAGTTTCTGAAGATACACTTCCGTAAAATAATTTCAAACAAAAAAAAATTGTTTTTCATTGTTTCTTTTTGAGTCCATGTATGAGTTCAGATTGTACAATAATTAACATTTTATTTAAGATGAGAAAGCAAGGCACATTTGTATCTATTATAATTTGTTTCTATACAATTCAAAAACATTTTGTAAATATTCAAACAAACACCTATCAGTGCATACAGGAACATTTTAGACATTCACCGGAAGTTTCTTGCCTCTGCCAGTGCATACTTATAACATTGTGTTCGTTTTCTTAGAATTTAAGCCATGCATCTTTCGTAGAACTAGTAGTTATCCAAAATATACAGAAATATCAGGCTTTTTTGTATTTTAAAAATATTTTGTAAAATCTTTAAAATTGAGTAATGATTGTTTCCATATTTTACGGGCATATTTTACATTTTTGAGAAGGGCTTTTGCCTCTGCCATTGCATACTTAAGACATCGTTTTTGATTTCTTAGAATTGAAGCCATGCATCTTTCGTAGAACTGGTAGTTATCCAAAATATACGACCATGTTAGACTTTTTTGCATTTTAGAAATATTTTGTAAACTCTTCAAAATTAAGCACATCTGACATTTTTGAGAAGGGCTATTAATATTGAAAAGGGTATTACTTACCTTTTATTATACATACATAATCGGATTGTGTCATCTTGAATGCAAAACGAGGTAATAGTATATTATATATATATATATATATATATATATATATATATATATATATATATATATATATATATATATATATATATATATATATATATATATAATATTTATATTACTTTGAACAATTCAAGTAATTTTTATGCAAAGTAACGACTTTGATAACTGAATATAGGAGAAAGCTACAAGTATTTAACACACAAGAACATCAACTTACTATTGAAATAGTGATATGATAAATAATATCTTAAATAAAGTAAAAT
Source organism: Rosalia funebris (assembly GCA_037954035.1). Lineage (NCBI taxonomy): Eukaryota > Metazoa > Arthropoda > Insecta > Coleoptera > Cerambycidae > Rosalia > Rosalia funebris. The sequence goes on along the minus strand of JAZFAV010000006.1, from coordinate 8,593,265 downwards.
ATACAATTTTCATTAAATGTAAAACTAAGGTAATTTTTTTAGTGGAATGAATGATTGGTGGATAAGATTGTTTTACAGCGAACAGACAGTTTTTTTATTTTTAAAATTTAATGAAAAAGACAACTTCAGAATTATTAATTTTTTTATTAAAAAGATATTCTGATATTTTATGTATTGAATGCTTTTTTTATATAGACAGTATATATAACATACTATACGCTATTAACTCTTACTTATTGTTTACTAGACTATATATTTCAGTTGTTTTCCCATATTCCTTTTCTTTAGGACTAGTTTTTCCTATATATAGGAAGGACAAATTTCCTTGGAAATATTAATCTACGGTCATATCTTAATACCTCTCAGTAAACTTCTCCGAATTATCCGACCATCCAGTTAAAACCAAGTAGAAAATTGTTCCAGTAGGTATTGAAAATGGGGTTAAATATACCATTTCTTATCTGCATCAGACAATATTTATTAATAACCTGCCTGGCGAAATTATTTGCTTGTATTAAATTATTTAGGATAATATCTGTCTGCAAATTACTACTTGGATTCAAGTAAATCCATCTATAAAATCTCTGAAGTAAATATGTTTAATACAAGGTCTATCTTGAATGAATTTAATGTAAAAGGATGTGTAAAAACGCAATAGTCCATCAGAAGACGGATAGAAATCTGATCATTCTCACAAGCCATTTTGTGGCTTACTAATAGATTAAAAACATTCTTTTCTTTAATATGCACAATATTAAAAAAATAATCTTGATTATTGTGTATCGAAGTTGTAGTTAAGTGAACAAAATTATCTGAATAATGTTTAAAAACAGCAGATGTATAATTTTTGTACAATGCTCGTAATCATTCGAATTTATTGTGATCATTTAAGTCATTCGTATCCTAAATTCATCTAATTTGTCTTAATAAATATACCAGGTCGTATATCTACGCTTATAATTCTTATATACAGGAACAAACTCACCTAACATATTAGATATTGTTCTATGAAAAGCTTCGCGTGTGAAGTTGACATTATTATAATTATTTAAGAATATCCAATTAATTTGTGGTAGATATTATGTTATATCGTAGAATTCAGAAAAATTTGCTTTGTTGAAATAGTATACCTCATTATTATAGTTATCCAGAGAGCTACTTGCAGTAGTCATATTTCAACATATAGTACTGAGATTATATCATTTTTTTGTGTTTATATTTAAGTCTATTTAATACTTACTCCTGTTCAATATTCGCAGACAATTTTCACGTATTTCGTATAAAATAGGTAATATAAACTATTATGAGGGTAACATTGTGAAATATCACATAGAGTAATTCCTCAATGCCATATATTCCATAATAGCATGAACAAAATAACATATACAAAAATGGAGTTATAACTAACAGAATAAATAATACATGATTATAATATACAATAATATGATTATGAATTTTTCTAAAAGTGAACTTAAATTATTTGGGAATTTGAGTTTTTCCTTTATTCTGTGTTAGGAAAATTCAATAAAAATCATAACTAAAATACAAAACGTTTTCGTGTTCGATTCAGTAGGTAGGGTGAGAATCTTTTATTAGATTTCCTTCGGGTCCCGGGATTCTCCGGTTCCGGGAATCCAAGTAAACGAAGTAAGTCGTTGTGTAGCCTGTCCTCTTTCTTTAACGCAGATCTCAATCTCTTCCTCAATACGGGGTCTCCTAGGCAAATAGTCAGCCACGACTCCTTGGCTCTCGCCACGGCCAGCAGCGAACTTCTGTCCAAGTACCTAAAGCAACATATGGTTAATGACAGAGAAACACATAAATCGGATAAACTGAACACGTTAAAGTTGAAACTGAATAAATGCGAAAAAAACTTACCGGAATATGCGACACCACAACTCCGGAGGAAGCAGGTGGAGGCGGAAAAAGTCATTTTCCACAAGTTGACACATCTTTCTCAGGAAATATAGTCCGGAATTCTAATGGCTTATTAAACTTAAGGTTTTTATACCCGGTATACCCGGTGTGGTTCTGTTATTAGTCAACCTCAATTGTTATGGTCACGATCATATTTAAATACTCAGACACTGTCACCCTTAAGTTCGCAATAATTGTTATGGTTAAGGTCAGGATCATTGTTACACTCACAAATCTGTATTGTAAAACTGTAATTTTCTTATTCTATTCTAATAATATTTCCTGAATTTTTCCGAAGTGATGATAATTTTTATGACACGAAAGCAGATTCGAATTACTTATGTATATTACTGAGATGTTAGTAAATATGCATTTCAGGAACTAATACACAGGATAGCGTAAATTGAACAAGCACGATATAACTAGATATTCATTCAACACGGAACACAGTACACGTTTTAGAGAAATGTGCAACCTGCACGTTGGTTGAAATAAGAGTGCTCAAATAGTCGGGTATCTCGTTCTTATACCTGAGAACATATAGCAAAACCCCAATTATATGACAGGAAAGCATTCCAGTTTAATATTTATTGGCATAAATAAAATGTAGTAGATACAGGGTGTACGAAGTATATCTGAAATTATTTTAACAATTGGTAGTTTGGACGTTAATAAATAAGAAAGTGTCATACCATTTTTATATAATTATCAGTTTTACTAATAATGATATAAATATGTCGAATGATGTAATTAATAATGTCTTGAATTAAAGGTGATAATATTTAGCCTAAAAAATTAAAGACAATATCTGACATTATTCATTGGTTATCAGCTGATATGGTTTTTGTTAATTGTATGTATTTGACTAGAAGTTTATTTTTGTTTCAATGTAGAGTTCTATTTTTAGTTTAATGTATGAGATTTTGTTACGGTGTTAAGTTGAAAAGCAGTTCATACTGAGACTTTGCTCATTACCTAATTTGAATCGATTGTTGTTGAAAGGGGCTAAATGACACATTTGGAGAAAATGGGATTATAGCGCCATTTACTTCTCGCTAGATATACTCATCGTTTAATGTTGAATGGAGCTAGCTTACGGCATTCCTTATAGATAATATTGCAGTCAGCATTTAATCGGTTATTGGTGAAAAGTGCAGCAAATAGCCCCTTAAGCATTGAAGGATTTCTATAAAATTGTGAAACAGCTGAAACACAATTGACAGTAAATGTGTTTTGTATTCATAATCTAAAGAGAAATGAACCATTTTATTATCTTTACCATGATGGTGTGGCCAACAAGGGCCCGGAAGTGTGTTCAGTTTTGTCTGATTACATTCAAATTGCCCTGGGCAGAATTAAAAAAAAAATCAACAATATTATCCCCTCCGAGGTCGTTATTTTTTGCCCTGTGATAGACACTATGATGTAATAAAGAGAAAGTTAAAAAAGTATGATAGGATTTATTCTGTACACCAGTATACTGAAATTATTATAACATCCAGTTCGCTCAAACGATTTACTGTGAAAGAGGACTTTAAAAATCGGTGGAGTAAATACTGCAAAAAAACCTGCATTTCTATGACACAATGAAGTTAAATGTTCTTAGAGATCAAAAAGAACATTTCTGTATTTCAAAATATCACTATTTTATCTATGATTCTGAGAGAACCGGCTCTATCATAGCTTCTGAGTATGTTAACTCATGGGTAAGCCATTATTTTCACTTGGCTATGCTCCAAAAATAAGTAACAGAAGGTGCAGTTCTACCAAAGAACAAAGTTTATGCAACAGGTTGTGTACCAATAGCAGAGAGTAAAGTAAGGCACATGAAACTAACATTGCAATAAATGAAGGATTTAAAATTTTTACCAGAACATTATTAATACTTGGCCAAGAAATAAAGATAAAAAGGACATACAATAATGCAACTATAAATAAACTATTAAATTTTGTATGTTTTAGTAGTTATTTCATAAAGTTTTTGTAACAAAAAGTGATGTAGTTTTTATTTACATTACATTTATTGTTGAAAGGGATCAGGGTTTTTTCTCTTGATGATCTAGTAACAGGGAAGAAATAAATCACTTATGTAATAATAGTAATCTCTCACAGACGCTCCAAACTATAATATATTTGTAAAATTTCTGAAAATAAATTGATTTTAGCACAAATAAACGGTTTTTCTTCTCTCCTGTAAAATTTGTTAAAAGGTGCTTAGCCCTTTCAACAATAATCGATTCACTTATATTTACATATATATTTAATATATTTTGTATACATTCATTAAATTACAGGAAAAGAAGGAATTATTATTATGCAACAGGGTTGCTGAATTCTACTTACCATTTACGAGAACAAAATTAATGTAAATCGCCTAATTATGGGTATTATAAATACATTATGGGGCAGAAATGAAAGACTGAAAAATCTTATGTTTAAAATAAAAACAGGAAATGAGTTTTGTTATTGTTGATTATATATTGATTAGGTTATTAATAAGTGTTATGTTATTAGTCTGTTGCTGCATCGAGGGTTAGTACCTCTACTAATATTTAAAGTAATTTAATTTGTAGAAGATAATCCTTATCTTCTTTTAAGGTTTGTCAAATTTGTACAATAAAATGTTCATATACAAAACAGTTATTGTGAAAGATTTTAAAGCACGTGTAAAATATAAAAATTATTTAAAATTTTATGTTTACATGGTATTTAAAATTGGGCATACCTGTAGGGAGCTAAGTCTTGTCCGAAAATGTAAGCATTAATTCAGAAATTGTAAATATTTCCTGTTATTTTTTTATCTTAAGAAATAGGAAATTGTGGTTGAACGCCATTTCCTCGAAAAATAGTTTTAGAAGGTACAGTTCCGTAAAATAATTTCCCAAAGTTGTTGTTTTTTAATGTTTCTTCGTAAGTCAATGTATGAGGAAAGATTATAGAATAATTAACATTTTCTGCAAGACAAAAATACAAGACACATTTGTATTTCTTATTATATGTTTCTATGCAATACAAAAATGTTCTGCAAACATTCAAATAGGAGTCAGTGCATACAGGCCCTGAACATTTCCCACATTCACTGGAAGTTTCGTGTCTCTTTAATCAGATATTTTGGCATTGTTTTCAATTTTTTAAAATTTAAGCCATTGTGTGCATCGTTCGTAGAACTAGTAGCTATCCAAAATATACGATCCCAGGCTCATAATAGTTCGGCCAGCTACAATTTTACAACTAATATATTTCAAAAAGTAATAACACTTTCATTTAAATATATTGGTTTAATTATTATAACTAACTATTTTATTAAAGGAAAATATTGCTAACAGAAGAAAAGTATTAACTTTTAACTTAAATACGATGAAATATTACTAGGGTATGTGTCGGTGACAAGTTTGATATTAAAAGAATATTAAGATTCGTGATCCAAAATATATCGGCGCATAGATCGTTAACTAAAGGGGTTGGACGTTTTCCCAATTGTTTTTTCATTTTATGCTACGATATTTCTATTGGTGAAAGATCTGACTACAGACGGCCATTCCATAACAGGGTTATTATGTTTTGTAGACCAAGCTTTGACAGTTTTTGCTGTGTGACATGCAGCACCATTCTGCTGGAAAATATACTGCGCGTCGTTGCCTTGACATATTGGTATTCACGGCAATAAACCGTCTGCCAAAATTTGTTTATATTTTTTTGTTGTCACAGTGTCATCTACCAAATACAATTTTCCTTTAATGTTCATCTCATTCACACACCAACTTGTGCTTTACTTTATTTTTCTAACCAAATAATCAGGATGATGAAACAGTTTCGTGTATAGCCCTTAGCACATGTTTTCTGGTACCAACCAAACAGATTTCAAATATAGACTCGTCACTACAAATTAGCTAGTACTATTGTTGTAAAGTCTGGTGCCTATGCTCTCTGGTCCACCGTAACTGATAGAATTTCTGTCGTTTAGTTATAACGGTTTTTCTTTTGTCTGAAGTAGAAACCGGTAAGTTCAAAATTAAAATGTGAAGAATCAAACTTTACCTTATAGAATTTGTATCCTATTTTATTTATTAAACGTTTACTTGTGGATACAGCAATATTTTTCCAATAGTTTGCCTCCATAGTACCATAATTTCCCTTGCGCTGGATCGTCGGTTTATTGTTACAATCCTCTTCAGAACTTGTTGATATAAGTATGAAATTTGGAATGGTCGACCAGTTTTCTTCCTTTGGGCTGTACATCCAGTTTATTTACACAAATTGATATGATAATATGTCTACACTGTAGATTTAGGCAGCGACGTAGAACATATTTTCGGATGATAAATTCACTATTTATTAGCATTAACAATTGATTTTTGCATATCGTCACTTAATGCCACTCCATGTGTCATTTTTTTAGAAAATTTTAGCAGACGGTTCTAAGACACATATAATATCCGTTTCACTTTGAGAACAACTGGGTGTCTATTTTGTTTTAAAACGTTAAAAACATTTAGCTTATACAGGGTTTCGCAGATTTAAACGGACATACACTAGTGGAAGGTAGAGCACACTCCGCTGAGTTCAAAACACCCCAATACTTACCGTTGAATGTGAACTGTTTTTGAGATACGGGGTGTTTTATGGTTTATGACCAGAACTTTGGTCCGCCAAATTTTTGAAATTACTGCACATATTTAGATAAAATTTGGTACACATATTATACTCATTTAGGTTAATAAATAGCTTAAGTGATTTCAGTAATAAATTACAATCATTTTATTAATGAGATAAAAGACATTCAGTTGCAAGAGGGTGAAATTTTGATTTCCTTTCATGTATGCTCATTATTTCCAAGTGTTCCGATTCCACAAACCTTGGACTACCTTAGGGATTTACTGGAATCAAATAATCTTAGTCCAGATCTAGTAAAAGAATATATTGAACTCACTAAAATTTGCATGAAACAGAATTGTTTCCAATTTAATAACAGTTTCTTTGAACAACATGAAGGGACAGCCATGGGTAACTCATTGTCACCTTTCATTGCCAGTCTCTTCATGAATAGATTTGAAACAGAAGTAAAACATGAAAAGGATTACTTCCCTAGGGTTTGGCTTAGGTATGTGAATGACGGGTTCGCAGTATTTGACACAAAAGTTATGAACATTGATAATTCCGTTTCCAAATTAAATAACCGTTTCGCGTCAGTAAAATTCACATACGAAGTTAAAACTAATGAGCAATTACCATTTTTAGATGTATTAGTTATTAGAAATAACGAAAATAAGTTGGAATTCGATATATACAGAAAAGGCACCAGTACTCTCAGATATCCCTAATGATTCCCACAATTGTGTTCAAAACAAAATGGCGAGCCTCAATTTTTTAGTCCATCGCCTACTAAGCTTCCCTCTCAATGAGGAGAGGTTTGAAAAAGAAAAAGCGCTAATGAAGGATATGAATATTAATCATCTCCAGATGATGCCAACTTTATTGGCGAAACGCGCGTCGAGTGTAGTGTATAGTGTTTTGGGGAAAACTCAGTTAGTGTTATGATAAATAATATCGAATAAAATAAAACCTACAGTTTCCATTAAATATAAAATAAAAGTAGTTTTCAGTAGGTACTTGGGAATCCACGATTGGTGGAAAATAAAAATTTTTACGGCGAACAAAATGTTGAACAAAATATGTTATTTAATTTTTAAAATTTGCTAAAAACGATAATTTCAAGTTTATTTAATTTTGGATTGCAAAGACATTCTAATATTTTGTGTATTGAACATTTTTTTGAAATAGTTAGAATATATAAAGTATTATATGTTTTTAAGGTCTACTTAAAGAAAATGAGAGTCAAATAATATACGAAACTTGAAATAAATTAGTGCAGTTGCACAGTACAGATTTCATTGGTATTTCTCTTGGTACTCGTAGTTTAATACTTTCCTACAGATACATGTTGATATGGGGATATTATATAGGGTGGTCCAGGTTAAACGTCATTAATTTTGATAGGCGATAGAACAACAAGAAAAAGTAGACATTCATAAGAAAACTTTGTTCAAAAATGTTTCCTAACAAAGATACAGGGTGTCAAATTGTAAAAAAAAAACTGGTTTTCTCATCATAACTTCTAAACCACTCGATCGACTTCCATCAAGTCTCTCACACAGACTAATGTAGTACATCTCTAAGTAATGATTAAAATCATTTAAAGAAATTATCTAGTGGCGTAGATACTGGGGGTCGGCACCCCCTTCTCCCCTCCCGATCATCGGCGTCACTGGATATTTTACAAAGAAGATTAAATTTTTGGATTTCCTGTTTAATTTAGAAAAAAAAATAGTGTTGCAAATTTTTGATTGATGGCTTCGTGTTTGAGATACTTATTTTAATTTAAAGTGTTACACGCAGGCCAAACCTTATGACTGACCTACCAAGAAAATACGATATTGAACTTATTAGTATAATTATTTGTTTATTTGCTTTTTAAATTATGTCCAGTAAGTAATAAAATGTTTAAAAAAAAATTTGGCATTCATATCGTATTTTCTTGGTAGTTCAGACAGAAGTTTTGACCTGCTTACAACACTTTAAATTAAAATAAGTATCTCAAAAACGAAGCCATAAATAAACAATTTTAAAGGCTAATTTTTTTTCTAAATTAAACAGGGAATCCACAAATTGGATCTTCTTTTTATAATATCCAGTGGCGCCGAAGACTCAGAGGGGAGAAGGGGCTGCCGACCCCCCATTATCTACACCACTAGAGAATTTCTTTAGATGATTTCAATCATTACTTAGAGATGTACTACAGTAGTCTGTGTGAGAAATTTGATTGAAATCTATCGAGTGGTTTAGAAGGTATGATGAGAAAACCAGTTTTCTTTACAACTTTGACACCCTGTATCCCTGTTAGGAAACATTTCTGAACCAAGTTTTCTTATGAAAGTCTACTTTTTTCTTGTAGTTCTATCACCTATTAAAATTAATGATGTTTAACCTGGACCGCCCGGTATATTGAACACTGGTACATTATTGTACAAGGAAAGTTCGAAGAGCTTTACAATATTTGATAATATTGGAATGGGACGGGGTCCTTTACATTATATGGATTATTGCTTTTTAGAATGTGACAGACACTTGTCATTTTCCAAGCATTAGGTATAGGTAGTATGTGCAGTAAGTATAAAGTTAAAGGAATAAATACCGGAAGAATAATTTGTAAAACTGTTTACAATTTCTTGTGGTACCTAAAATATTTCTTCGTGTAATAAGATGGAATACGGGTATAAACCATTTTTTCCGTACACTAAAGACCAAAACATTTTTTATTTATTATTAAAAATGTCCTCAATTAATTTTATATAATTTGTAAAAACATATGTATGTATATGATTTTCGCACAATTGCTCGTAATCGTTTCAAATCATTGTTATCATTTAAGGTATTCGTCTTCTGAAATTTACTTAATTTAAGTCGTAAGTTTTATATTATTAATTATTTCTGGAGTACAATATATACGCTTGTAATTCTTACATACAGGAATAGGCTCATCTAATATATTATATATTTTCTTTATAATAAGCGTCGCATGCGGAGTTGACATATAAGCATTTAAGAATTTCCAATAAATTTGTGGTATCACATTTAATAATTCAGGAAAATTTGTTTTATTAAAATCGTATGCCTTATTATTATAGTTATCTAGATAACTAGTAGTCATATTATATTATGTTCATAGTACTGAGATTATATAATTTTTTAATGTTTACATTTCATTAGACTTACATACGTTTTATATTCGTCGATATTATTCACATAATATCGTATAAAATAGGTACCTAATATAAATTATGATAAGGTAATGTGAAATATAACAGAATAATTTCATGACATATATTAATTGCATAATATTTGAAAAATACAAATAGATATATAAGAATAGCATTAAAAGTACAAAATACGATAAATATACGAACATAGAATTACAACTACAGAATGATAATACGCGAGTAGAATATACAATAATATGATTATGAATTTCCCTATTTTTTGTGAATCTACAAATTCACAAAAAATATATATAAAATCTATAATTATTTGTAAATCTACAGACTTTTTCTTTTAGTTCTTGAAACAAATAGGAAAATTCAAGAAAATTTATTACGAAAATACAAATATTTTCTTCAGTTTTCTTAGGAAAACTGAGGAGGGTGATAGACGCGTGGCCATATGGCTCTCATTCCTATACCTGAGAATATTCTGAAAAACCCCAGTTATATCACAGGGAAGAATCCCAGCTTAAAATTTAATAGCATTATCAATAATAGGTAATATGTAATATATATACTAACTATATATATATATATATATAAACTAGGTACATAGGTCATTGTTCCACCAGGAATGCGAAAATGTGGTTCAATATCCTACTTCTTATTTACATCACAAAATATTTTTTAACAACCTGCCTGGCGAAATAATTTGCTTCTATTAAACTATTTAGGATAATATCTGTCTGTAAATTAGTACTTGGGTTCTAGTAAATCCATCTATAAGGACTCCGAAGTAAATATGTTTAATACAATTTCTAATTTTGGCCATATTGTAGGCGTCTTGACCCATTGTTCAACATCATCTCGGATCTAAGCGCCTCTTCCCATAGCGCTTGTGGTATTCTGCGCCTCAATGCGGGGTCTCCGTTGCAAATATCCAATAACAGCTCGTGAGCTACCGTCAGGGCCAACAGTGATCCGTTATCCAAATGCCTAAAGCAACATGTGGTTAATGAAACAGAAGAACATAAATCGGATATAAACTGAAAACGTTAAAGTTGAAATTGAATAAGTGGGAAAAAAACTTACATGAATATGCCACACCACAACTCCATAGGAAGCTGCTGCAGGGAGAAGGTCCAATTCCGCGGTGGATCAACCCAATCCTCTCTCTCCAGTTCAGCCCGAAAATTTATCGACTGTTCAGCCCAAGCCTCTAGCGGCATTTCAGCATAATCATCTCTCGGCAGTTCATCCGAATCATCATCCAAATCATCCAAATCATCATCTGTCGACGATTCATCCCAAACATTCATCGGCAGTTCATCCCAATTATCTATCGACACTTCAATCCAAACTTCTATCGGTTGTTCAGCCCAATCATCTCCAGACAGTTCAACCCAAGCATCTGGAGGCAGTTCATACGAAGAACTTATCGGCGGTTCGGCCCCATTATCTACCGGCGCTTCATACCAACCATCTCTCACCAGTTCAGCCATAACTTCTCTCTGCAGTTCATCCATCTTAGGAAATATAGTTCCCAATATTAGGAGATTATCAAATTTGAGGTTTTTGTACCCGGTGAGTTTTTGTTATTAGGTAACCGAAATTGTTATAGTCATTCAACACGGAACAGAGTAAACACAATCGCGATTCATAAAGAACACGTTCCACAGAAACGTGCAGTCTGTACGTTGCAGCGTTGGTTGAACTAAGACTGCCCTTATATATGGCTCTCGTTCTTATACCTCAGAATATTCTGAAAGCCCCCAGTTATTATGACAGGGAAGAATTCCAGCCTGGCATTTAATGGCAATATAAATAAGAGGTAGTATATACAGGGCATACGAAGTATATCTGGAATAATAGGTATTTTGGATTTTAATAAATAAAAAAGTATTATACCATTTTTATATAATTATCGCCTTTATTGAACGGTCATAGTTACGTTTTAGTGTAGTCTAAATTAGTCATAGTTTTAGTCTCAATCTTCCGTATGAACTTTTAGCAGATAATAAAGTATTATGTAACTCTGTTTCTAATAATATTTTTAATAGCGTTTCTTCTTCCAGTTCTAGTATATTTTTAATCCTAAAAATTAATTAATATACTTTTCTTTAATTTAATGTTTTCTCTGAAATTATAATATATTTTTGTTTGCTAATTTGTCCATTATTAAAAAAAAAGAGATGATAATTAAACTTGATTTTGTTGTAATTATAAACAATTAATTGTCGTCACCAAAATTGTTGATATTTGGAGTAAAGTAAATTATATGCGAAATTATAAATATTTAATATTATTATTGCATGAAAAATTAAATTATGCAAAAGTACAAATATTTTCTTTTATTTTTAGTGATAACTCTGTTAGACAAAAATACGACAAGTTTTGTCATGTAATTCAGTGCTCGGCGTTTGGCATATAGCCAGGAGAATAGCTGCTTTGACCTAATTTGTTTAGTCCTTATTATTATATAAGGCATTTGCAGATGGGTTGGAGTATAAAACTCCTTATTTCTGTAGTTTATTTAAAATAAATTAATGCATTTCTCTAAACAAGTTTAGATTTTTTTGACGCATATATATTATTATTATTTTTATATTTTTTACATTTCTGATACGAAAAAATCTTTAGAAAAAAGGAAGGATAATAACAAACAAGAATTTGTAGTAATTATAAACAATTATGTAGTTGCTGTAACTAATATAATTCATATTTGGATGAATAATAAAAAATTGTAAAAACTGAGATCTTAAAATTAAAAATTTAAAACATTTAAGTAAAATTAATGCATCTCTCTAAACAAGTCTAGATTGCTTTGAGTTGTTTATATTATTATTTAGTTTTCACATTTATGATACGCTGTTTGTAAATTATTACTCGTATTCTAGTAAGTTTGTCTATAAACTCTCTAAAGTAAACATGTTTGATACGAGGTCTTTCATGAATGAATTCAATAAACCAAAATGGTTGTGAATAACACAAATGACACGGGACAAACCACTAGAATCGTTGTAATGTATGCAGTTTCTCTCAAGGATTGCCGTATAGTATGTACCTAAAAACGCATAACCATTGCTGTGAGACTAATGAAAATAGAGATATGTAAGTCAATGTAAATTCCTCAATTTTTGATATTGTTTGAATTTTCCACGTCTGATGACCAGATACCTGTATTTGCTCTTACGTGACATATTAGGCTTTTCTGCATTTAAGGAACATTTGTAAACTCAAAATTGAGTAAGGAATAGTTTCCGTATGTTAATTTACGGCCATATCTTGCATTTCTGAGAAGGATTTTTGATTTTGATAAGGGTTGTAAGGGGCAAATATAATTACATTTATTACGTACATTTTATTAAAGATACACAATCTTATTGTGCGTCATCTTGGATGCAAAATGATCGAATAGTACATAATATTTATATAACTCTGACAATTCAATTTATTTAAACACACAGTAATGGCTTTAATCACTGTCTATAGAGGACAGCTACAACTATTTAATATTTATAGAAGAATTGTAACTTAGTACTGAAATAGTGATATGGTAAATAATTCCTCAATTTCAAATATTTTTTTAATTCTTGACGTTGAATGACCACGTACTTTTACTACCTATAGTTTACTATCTGGACCTTAATGAACTTTAATGAGAGATCAAGTTTCTGATCAACAAATATTCACATCACAGCAATATTCAGTTAATATCAAATATTGCTATGAACATGACAGATCAATTTTGACCGTTCATAATTTTTATTTACCATGTAAAAAGCAATTCCTATTATTTTTGTTGTACGCAAATAAAATAGGTGCTTCATTATTTCATTATTGTGACTGGTCGTATCTTAATAGCTATCACCATAATATACTAGTAAACTACTTAATTATGATTGCTTATTATTTCTTCCTCCGAGAGATATTTGCGTTAGTAGACGTATCGTTCTAGGTAGCCTAATAGTATTGCAATCAAACCTAATGATAATTTAAATACTTATGCTTAATGGTCAATAAGGAATAGTAATACCTAGATTAGAATTCTCAATCAAGTCTAAAATTTCCATCCAAAATAAGAGTTCTTTCAATATGTATTCATTTTCAAGCGACTAAAACCTATAACATGCATAATAATACTAATAATAATAAGGCATTTATTCTCATATTCGAGAAATGTGTGTGTTGTGCACTACATCAACATGACTTCTAACTGTTATCATTTGCAACAAGTAGTGTGAACTCCGACAAATTTGTGACAGTTGAATACTTTCTTACAAATCGATGTTAGTATGAGGGCATAATATGTTGAACACTTTGGTTGATGTATACAAGGAGGTTTCGAAGACCTTTACAATATTTAATAAAATTGTAATATAGTTTTCTATATTAGATGGATTATCACATTTTCTAAGCTTTTAAGAAAAGTATGTATAGTAAGTATAAGGTTAAATTATGATTGGTTGCAATAAGACCAAATAGATGTTTAGAAGAAAGATAGGAATCTCGTCGTTCTCACAAGCAATTTTTTAGCTTATAAATAGATTAAAAAATATCCTGTTCTGTAAAGTGTATGATATTAATGAAATACTCATGATTATTAGATATCGATGTTGTACTAAAATGAATCGATTTATCCAGAGAATAAATAGTGGAAAAATAATTTGCAAAACCATTACAAATTTTTGTGGTACATCAAATTTCGTCATCCTCTAAAAAGACAGTCGATGGAATACGAGTATCTTCATTGTACGAAAGCCCAAAACATTTTTGGCTCATTATTAAAATTGTCCTGAAATTAAACAACTTTTAAAAGGAACAGATATGATTTTTCACAATTTTTCGTAATCGTTTGAATCCATTCTGATCATTTAAGGTATTCTTTTCCTAAATTTATTTAATTTAGGTCTTAATTTTAACATTACTAATTATTTATAAAGTACACCAAGTCGATTATAACAGGTCGTGGTTATGACCACCTCCACGGTCACAGTCACAGTGATCATAACCGTGGCCGTACCGTGGTCATGATCACCGCTACGCTCCAGGTCCTGGCTGCAGATACAGTTATGATCTCATTCTCATGATGACAGTTCTCATGTTTATCGTATTTTTTAGAATTCTTCAGAACTGGATGCCTAAAAATATTCAATGCATGAGAAAACAATTTCTGTGCATTATTGTTACATACATTTTATGAATACGAATTCAGTTAAAAAGTATTTTTATCTTTTTTAATAGTTCTCAATACGAGGACATATTTGTATGTTGTTAAATAAATAACATACGATAATTTTATTTTAACGCACACTAACGGCACAACAATACGTTGAATTTAATGAGAGATAGAACAATCTATTGGAAAAGTCATAATTTAAATAATATTGTTAATTAAAATTCCGTCCCACGTAAAGCTGTATGATTATATAGTATTTAAAATGGGTATAGGGAGCTATATATTGTCCAAAAGTATGAGTATTATATGTTACTTTTGTTTTGATTATTTTAAGGAATTGGGAAGAGTTGAATGCCTTGGAAAAATAGTATCTTAAGGTAGTTCTCAGTTCTGTAAAATAATTTATAACAAAAAATTGCTATGTTTTTAATGTTTTAATTTTGATTCCCTGTATGAGGTAAGATTGAACAAAAATTAACATTTTCTGTAAGATAAAAAGGCAAGCACATTTGTATCGCTTTTTATTTGTTTCTATGCAATTTAAAAATGTCTAGCAAATATTCAAACAGCCAAAAATGCCAGTGCATACAGGAATATTCTCGACATCCACCAGAAGTTTCTTGTCTCTGCCATTGCATACTTATGACATTCATTTCGTTTTCTTAGAATTGAAGCCATGCATCTTTCGTAGAACTATTTTCATGTCAGATTCTTTTGTATATTAGGAATATTTTGTAAATTCTTCAAAATTGAGTAATGAATTGTTTCCATAAGTTCAATTACGGGCATATATTACATTTTTGAGAAGTGCTTTTGTTTCTGCCATTGCATACTTATGACATTGTTTTCATTTTCTTAGAATTAAAGCCGTGCATCTTTCGTACAAATTAGTGGTTATCCAAAATTTTCAGCCGTGTCAGACTTTTATGTATTTTAGAAATATTTTGTAAACTCTTCAAATTTGAGCATATCTGATATTTGTGAGAAGAGCTTGTCATTTTAAAAAGGGTCTATGGAGCAAACATAATTACATTTATTACGGACCTTTTATTATATATACAGAATCGGTTTATGCGTCATCTAAGATGCAAAGCGAGGTAATATAAGTAGTATATATTTATATAACTTTGAGAAGAGTTATTTGTTTACATAGTAACGGCTCTAATCACTGAATATAGGAGAAAATTACAGCTATTTAACATAGAAGAATATCAGCTTCTCAGAATATCATATCACTATTGAAATAGTGATATAACAAATAATATCTTGAATAAATTGAAATATACAGTTTTCATTAAATGTAAAATTGAGGTAGTTTTCAGTGGAATACACGATTGATGGAAAATTAGATTGTTGTATAGCGAACAAAATGTTCTTTTACTTTTAAAATTTATTAAAAACGGCAACTTAAAAATTATTAATTCTTTTATTAAAAAGATATTCTAATATTCATGTATTGAATGTTTTTTTATATAGACAGAATATATAACATATTATACGATGTTATCTTTTGCTTATTGTCTACTAGTCTATAGATTTCAGTGATTTTCCCATTTTCTTTTTTTAGACCTGGTGGACATATTTCCCTAGAAATAGTAAACTACGGTCATATCTTAGTACCTCTCAGTAAATTTCTCCGAATTACTCGACCATGCAGTTAAAATCAGGTAGGAAATTGTTCCACCAGGCATTTAAAATTAGGTTAAATTTCCTATTTCTTATTTGCATCAGACACTATTTATTAGTAACCTGCCTGGTGAAATAATTTGGTTGTATTAAACTATTTACGATTATACCTGTCTACAAATTATTACCTGGGTTATAGTAAATCCATCTATAAAATGTCTGAAGTAAACATGTTTAATACAAGGTCTTTCGTGAATGAATTCAATGCCACGTAAAAGGTGCAATTTCCCGATAAATTTCCAACAGTCCTTCAGAAGAGAGCTAGAAATCTGATCATTCTCACAAGCCATTTTGTGGCTTACTAATAGATTATAAAACATTCTTTTCTGTAAAATGTGTGGTGTTAAAAAATATTTTTGATTATTTTGTATCGATGTTGTAATTAAATGAACCGAATTATTTGAAGAATAAATACAAGGACAAATAACTTGCAAAACCATTTAAAATATCTTGTAGTAGCTCAAATTTGTCTTCGCTTAAGAACACAGTCGCTGGAAGATAGGTGTAATACGTTTTCTTTTGCACAATAAACGAAAATATTTTTGGGTCATTATTAAAGTTGTCCTAAATTAATATTAAATAACTTTTGAGTAGCAGATATATAATATTTACACAATGCTCGTAATCGATTGAATTAATTGTGATAATTTAAGCCATTCGTATCCTAAATGTATCTAATTTGCCTTAATAAATATATCAGGTCGTGTATCTACGCTTATAATTCTTATATACAGGCACAAACTCATGTAACATATTACACTATTGTTCAATGAAAAGCTTCGTATGTGGAGTTGACATCATTATAAGCATTTAGGAATTATGAGGGTAAATTTTGAGGGTAAATAATAAAAATAAAATAATTTCTCAATATCACATATTCCATAATAACATATACAAAAAAACATACAAAAATGGGGTTACAACTAACAGAATAAATAATACATGAGTAAAACATACAATAATATGGTTATGAATATTTCCAAAAGTGAAACTAAATCATTAGTGAATCTAAAGATGTTTTCTTCTGTTTCTTGTATTAGGAAAATTCAACAAAGTTATATTATTGCAAAATTAAATCATCACAAAAAATACAAATATTTTCCTCAATATTCTTAGGAAAACTGAGAAAAGTGTCATATTTAGTAAGGCGCAAATCTATTCTTAGAATTAATTCGGAATAGGTGCTCGCGGTGTATCATGTAGGACATCAAAGTGCGCCATCGAATCAGCTCACCCTTCATTGCAGATGCCACTCTCCGCTTCAATACAGGGTCTTCGCAGCAAATATCCAACAACGGCTCGCTAGCTACCGCCACGGTTAACAGTGATCTGTTATCTAAGTATCTAAAGCAAAATGTGGTTAATTAAACAGAAAAACATAAATCGGATAAACTGTAAACGTTAAAGTTGAAATTGAATAAATGCGGAAAAAACTTACCGGAATATGTGACACCACAATTCCACAGGAAGATGTTGCAGGCAGAAGGAGCAATTCTTTGGCGGTTCACACATCTTTCTCAGGAAATATAGTTTAGAATGTTAGGGGATTATCAAATTTGAGGTTTTTATACACGGTATAGCTTTTATATCCGGTGAGTTTTTTATTGTGTAACCGAAATGGTTAAGGTCATTCAACACGGAAGACCTAAACACTTTTGCAATACACAATGAACACTTTTCACAGAAACGTGTTGTCTATACATTGGCTGTACCAAAACTGTCTAAATGGCTGGATCTCGTTCTTATACCTGAGAATATACGGCAAAACCCGAATTATATCATGGGGATAAATTCCATATTAACATTTTATGGCACTATAAATAAAATGTAATACATACAGGGTGTATGAAGTATAATTGAATCGTATATTGTTGAAAGTATTCAAACGCCATTTTCTAGTGTTTCGAGTTATTGCAAAAATGTTCCTTTCTTGCCATACCCGTATCGTTTGGTGTTAAAAGGTGGCATCCTGGCACACCGATACGTTATGTGGACATAAATACTATGTGCCCGACTACGATTAATGCAGAAAGGAGATAAGCGACGTCGCTTGGCCCTTTTCAAAAACATACGTAGAAACTTGGAGGTGCTACTAAGCTACTCGTAGACAAACGCAGAGCCAAATAATTTTACATGTATCTTAAGGAAGCTGCGACTCGTTGCAAAACAAATGAAAATATGCTAGCTCTGTCGTTTGACTACATGCAAAATCTTCACCTTACCGAAATTCCCGTACAAGATCTTTTTTATCTTACTCACTGTAAACGTGTTCAATATTCGTAACGTTAAAACTGGTGAAAGTCTCTTTAACATATGCCACGAATGAAAAGGCAGTAAAGGGCCGAACGAGATATGTTCTTTTTTACTGCATTTTATAGAGAACTATATACCAGATAGTGGATGAACTGCTTTTATTTTGAGACTATTGCCCTGGCCAAAATAAAAAGAATACACTGGTTAGGATGTGTATGGCGTTAGTTGAGACAATACTTAAAAAAGTTGAACAGATTTATACCAAGAGAGGGCACTCGTTTTTGCCATGCGATAGGGATTTTGGAACTGTGAAAAAAACATCTGAGGCGTTCCAACAGAATTTTTTCTGTGCATGAGCTCACCGACCTGATAATCACATCCAGTGCAAGTAGAAAGTTCACAGTAGTGGAAGTGGAGAATAATGATATTTTGGATTTTAAAAACTAGTGGACTAGCATTTATAAAAGAATACTGTTTCTCTTGAGAAACACAAAACAAACAAGCCACGAAATGAAAACAGAATTCTTCAGTATCACATTTTGATAACTTTAATCATGATGCCTCTAAATCCGGATATGTTACTGCTTCCCCCTTTATTGATAGTCCTTTTAATAAACATCATGTAAGGCATATCAAAGAAAGATCCCGATTAAGCAAATCAAAATAAGCCATATCAGATTCATGATACCTAATATATATGCCGAAAAACCATGGGTCATTTTACGATGAAATTGTTAATTGTCTAACCAAGAAATAAACATAAACTGAATTATTTTCATTTGTTTTTAAATTATTTCCCTAATAAACACTTAAATATAATTGTTTTATCTCTTAAGCTGCTTAAAGGGGCTAAGTGACATTTGAAAAAACAAACATAATTTTACTCAAAACAATATTTATAAGCATTAGTTTATGTTTAAATAAGAGAACTAATTAAAAGTAATATAGAATAACTCAGAATAGTCTTTTTGATTTCTCTCAGAACTTACAAATGTCGCTTGCCTCCTTTAAACAATAAACGATTCAATTGGAATTATTTTAACATTTAGTAGTATGTACTTAATTGCAGTTTTACTGATATAATGATATAAATCTATCAAATGAAATAATTAATAACTTGAATTATTTATTAAACGTATCTACTGCTCATACATTAATCCATACAAGTCAATGATTGTAATGTTTGAGCCAAGAAATAAAAGAATTAAGACAATATCCGAAATAATGTCTTTAGATATTACTGACGAATGTAAAAATTTGGGGCTCTGGCTTGACCATCAATTAAGATTTATTGAACATCTAAATGTTTTATCTCAAACATCATAATATTACTCTAAAGCAACTATATCCGCACAGGGGTGTAGTGAGCACACAACTAAAAATTAATCTGCCTAGCTTTTTAATTTTTTCAAAGTGATCTTACTGTGATTTCATATATGGACCTGCTAATATTCGGAAGTGGTATGCTTATATAATTATGGCAAGATAATTACAAATAATTATCTTAATCTTGAAAGTACTCAAAAATCACATTTATTATGTGTAACACAAAATTTTAAAGGATAACGCTGCTGAATATTTACATAAAAAGTTAAACACATAAACATATATCCAAATTTAAACCAAGCTATACATGTATGTTAGAAATTCCACGCCACGCCACTGCCTTGTATTCTAGAAGTTTTACTTATCAGGCTAGTAAAGAATATAATTTTCTTCCTGAGCTTAATAAATATGCAATTCTTCATTTTAAGGAAAAATTAAGGATTGCATATTTGTTAAACTTTTTTATTGTTAAAAAAATTAACTTAAGTTAAAAGTTAAAAGAAACGTCTGTTAGTTATTTGATTAGTATTACCATCGTTTATATTTTAATAATATCGTATATATTAGGAGAAGGTTGCTCAGTTATTCAGTTGGTGCACAATTTTTTCTTATTCTTAAGTCATTGATTATGAGCTGGTATCATTTTTATTAATGATACATATCTGACAATAAGACTATTACTTTTCCGCACTCCACTATACGCGGAAAAGTAATGTAATCGTGTAAACATTTTTTTCTAGGGTTTATTTTTAGATTTTCGGCCTAAAAACAACAAAAAATGGTTTTTAATCCATTTTGTGTGTGTGTGTGTGTCGTTGTCGTCGTTATCGTCGGCATTTATTCTTGTTAGCACCATAAGTCAACTAAATCGCACCAGATCGATCGGGTTTTGAACGATTTTGATCGGGATGTCTTCCAGACGACACCTATTGATTTTGAGGTGGATAGGACACACCTCACCCTATCCATGGGTCATGAGAAAGCACGATGGTTGACTATTTAAGAATGTTATATTGTTAGTACGATAACTCAATTAAATCGTGTCGAATCGATCGGGTTTTAACTGACTCTGATTCACGACGTCTCTCAAACGACATCTATTGATTTTGAGGTGGATAGGAAACACGCCACTCTATCCATGGGTCATGAGAAAGCACGATGGTGGACTGCTTGAGAATTTTTTTTTGTTAACACGATAACTCGACTAACTCGTATCGGATCAATCGGGTTTTGACTGATACTAATCGGGAACGTCTCCCTGATGACACCTATTGAGCCTATATTTTGAGGTGGATAGAGCACACTCTACCATGTTCATAGGTCACGAGAAATCACAATGGTGGACTATTTGAGAAATTGTTTTGTTAGCACGATCACTCAATTAAATCGTGTCGGATCGATAGAGTTTCGACTGATTCTGATTAGGGACATCTACCAGATGACATCTATTGATTTTGAGGTGATAGGATACACCCGAATCTGTCCATGGTCATGAGAAAGCACGACGGAGGACTATTTGAGAAAAATTTAAAAAAGGAAAACTGTCGCATAAAACACATTTATTTATTGGTTTATTTTCTCTCGGCCACTCAATTTCGAAATAGAGACGTTCTACGTAGCAGAAAGTCTGATTTAAGGTTTTAAAACTGTTTGTTTTTGTTGAACAAATACATCTTGTACTACTCATTTCATCGCTATTTGCCAAATAATAAACTCTCTTATCTTCCCGATAAACGGAAGAGTCTACCTAAGCCTAGCCTTAAAAACAAGCCAATGTTATGTTTTGAGATTTTTTATTTGGCAAATAGCGATGAAATAAACTATATACATGTATTAATTTACAGCTAGATAGAGACTGTTCTATAATAATAAGAATAATAATACGTTCTTTAAACGAAAGTAAGTTCTTCAATTTCCGATATTCTCTGAATTCTTAGTGTTAGATAATCAGGTAGTTTCAAAAAATAAAACCAGCCACAGGTAGGATTCGACATTTGTCCCGGATCGGAACCGAACGACATACAGATGTTTCGAACTTGTTAGTTCTCATCAGTGCCGCATACGTTACGCCGATTCAGGACAAATGCCGAATGAACTTTATGGCCTATACATCTTTATCGATACGATCTCTGTCAGTAACTTATAAGTCGGAAATCGACTTATAACTTATAAGTCGATTATGTAATAGCTTTGCTATTCGGGAACTACTTTGATAGCCGCTTGGCGGCTTGGTGGTTCCTTTCTCGATTTCCGACTTATAAGTTACTGACAGAGATCTTATCGATAAAGATGTATAGGCCATAAAGTTCATTCGGCATTTGTCCTGAATCGGCGTACCGTATGCGGCACTGATGAGATCTAACAAGTTCGAAACAGCTGTATGTCGTTCGGTTCCGATCCGGGACAAATGTCGAATCCTACCTGTGGCTGGTTTTATTTTTTGAAACCTTATCTGATCGTGCAGAAACACGAGAAAGGGGTCGAGGATCGCTTCTGGGTATAATTCAATGCCTGCCGGGGCTTTAGCCCGAGGAGTAGTTGTTTCCTAGAGCAATTATGTAATAGCTTTGCTATTCGGGAACTACTTTGATAGCCGCTTGGCGGCTTTGTGGTTCCTTTCTCGATTTCCGACTTATAAGTTACTGAATCAGGTAGTTGTGTATATTTATTCTATTCAAATACTTTCATTGATCTATTAGATATTTACTTGTACCTTTAATGAAATTTAATAACATACAACCAAGTTCATGATGAATAAATATTCACATTTTGGCGATAGCAATGATAAAGAGTGCTTATGCCTTGACCGGGAATCGAACTCGGCTCTCCCAATTTCCGGTTGGTTGCTCTGACCGCTGAGCTATCGAGGCACACTCATCATCCTTGCTAATGCGCCAATTTTAACGCGTTGCTACAGTACTCCGTCCCTAGAGACATGGTTTGTCTCGATACAATTAACGGAATGTGACCGCGTTCGCCATTCTTACGAACCGTTGTTCGGTAACCCCCGGATTGTAGGGCGATGGATAGGACCGGAATCAAATCCGCGAATTTGAGATGTTGAGGGTGGTTCGATGTACTGGAACGACGAATCACGTCAGGGTCATCACTTTGGCGATAGCAAGGATAAAGAGTGCTTATGCCTTGACCGGGAATCGAACCCGGCTCTCCCAATTTCCGGTTGGTTGCTCTGACCGCTGAGCTATCGAGGCACACTCATCATCCTTACTAATGCGCCAATTTTAACGCGTCGCTACAACATTATAACAATATTCAATTAAATTCAAATATTGCCATAATCATGACAGATTATCAATTTTGATAAATTTAACTTGCTATTTACCTTGTACGTTCCTAAGATCCTCGTTGTCTGCAAGAGAATCGGTGCTTATGTTTCATTATTATGATTGGTTGTAGAAAAAAAATAGTACACGCAACTCACAGTTAAGGGCTGTTATAATACAATACCTATCATTAAATGCTATGTGAAATGTACGTGTAAGTAGATGAGGACCCATAATTCCTTCAGAAAAAAGCTAGGAATTTGATCATTCTCACAAGTCGTTTTTTGGCCTGCTAATAAAGGGTGGTCCAACCAAAACGCACGATGTTAATTGTAAATAAAACAAAAAGTTTTCAGAGAATTATCTTAATATTTTTTATTATGATAGAAGGATCTATGACAATTATGTGTGAGATAAAATATCGGCCAAATGCTTGCCACGGTTTCGGTGGCATACATTTCTAATGAAATGTGTGTGATTTTCTTAAATATTTATTTAATTGTGTGATATATAAAAGGTGGTCCAACCAAAACGCACGATGTTAATTGTAAATAAAACAAAAAGTTTTCAGAGAATTATCTTAATTATTTTTTATTATGATGAGAAGGATCTATGATCTATTATTATGTGTGAAACAAAATATCGGCCAAATGCTCGCCACGGCTTCGGTGGCATACCTCTATCCAATGGTCCATATTTTCAATGACTCTGAGACATAATTGAGGTTCAATGTCGTTAATGTGCCGAATTATCTCATCCTTTAGCTCTTGAATTGTTCTTGGCTTATTGACGTACACTTTTTCTTTTAAATATCTCCAAAGAAAGAAGTCCAACGGTGTCAAATCACATGATCGTGGCGGCCAATTAACATCGCCACGACGTGAGATAACACGGCCATTGAATTTCTCGCGTAAAAGTGCCATTATTTCGTTGGCTGTGTGGCAAGTGGCACCATCCTGTTGTAACCACATATCGTCCAGGTCCATATCCTCAATTTCTGACCACAAGAAGTCCGTTATCATCTTGCGATAGCGAACACCATTCACGGTAACTGCTTGGCCGACCTCATTTTCGAAGAAGTACGGCCCGATGACGCCGCCAGCCCATAAACCGCACCAAACAGTCACTCTTTGTGGATGCATCGGCTTTTCAACAATTACTCGTGGATTCTAATTTGCCCAAATGCGACAATTCTGCTTGTTAACGAATCCACGGAGGTGAAAGTGTGCCTCGTCGCTGAAGATGATTTTCTTTGTAAAGTCACAATTCACTTCTGTCTGTTCAACCAACCTTTCGGCGTATTGACGACGCTTGAAATGGTCAGTAGGCTTCAGCTCTTGAGTCAATTGAACCTTGTAAGCGTGTAAATTCAAATCTTTATTCAAAATTCGCATCAGTGATGTTCGTGAGATGTTCAATTCTTGGGCACGACGACGAGTCACGGTTGACGGCTCTTCTGCTACACTATCGCGTACAATAGCAATGTTTTCCGCAGAACGAACTGAGCGAGGATGCACAGGTGTTTTTACATTTCTTACAGACTCGGTTTGCTGAAATTTGCGCAGAATTCTCCCAATTGTGGACACATTTGGTCGATTATGCTGACCAAAAAAGTCACGAAGTGCACGAAATGCATTTTGATTTGAACGCCCATTTTCGTAAAAGGCTTCAACAATCTTAACGCGCTGCTCAATTGTGTACCTCTCCATGGTTGAATTTGTCAAGTACTGAAACAAAGAAATGTCAAATTAAGTTGGACAAAAAACTTGACGTTAAGGTGTGACTCACAATTAATATCGTGCATTATGGTTGGACCACCCTTTAGATTGGAAAATATCTTTTTCTGTAAATTTTATTATCTGCACGATAATAAAAGAATATCCTTGATTATTGTGTATCGATATTGAATTAAACGAACCGAATTGTCTGAAGAATAACTTCTGGATAAATAAATTGCACGAAAAACCAAAATATCTTTAGGTCACTAGATATTAAAATTATTTTAAAATTATCTTGAACTGATATTAAATAATTTTTAAAAGCAGCGGATATATGATATTTGAACAATTGCTCGTAATCGTCTGAATTCATTGTGATAATTTAAGCCATTCATTTTCCTACATTTATCCAGTTTGTCTCAATTTTTATGTTACTAATTATTAATGAAGTATACCAGGTCATACATTTACAATTGTAATTCTTACATAAGGGAACAAACTCATCTAATATATTATATATTTTTCTATAAAAAACTTCGCATGCGGAGTTAAAATCATTATAAGCATTTAAGAATTTCCAATAGATTTGTCGTATTATATTATATAATTCAGGAAAATTTGCTTTATTGAAATTGTATGCTTTATTATTATGATTATCCGAAAAGATACTTGCTGGAGCTATATTTGAACATATAGTACTAAGATTATATCATATTTTTAGTGTAATATTTAATTCTATTTAATATCTATTTACTGTTTTATATTCGCCTATATTTTTCACATAGTATATATCTTATAAAATAGGTAATATAAACTATAATGAGAGTAAAATTGAAAAATATAACATAGAATAATTCCTTAACGTCATATATTCCATAAATGCATAAACGACAAATAGACAAACATAATGTTATAACTAACAGAGTAATGATATATGAGTAAAATATACTATAATATGGTTACGAATTTTTTCAAAAATAAAAGTAAATCATTTGTGAATCTACAGATGTTTTCCTTTACTTTTTGTGTTAGGAAAATTCAATAAAATTGAAAGTTATAACTAACACAGTAATAATACATGAGTAAAATAAACAATAATATAGTTATGAATTTTTTCAAAAATAAAAGTAAATCATTTGTGAATCTACAGATGTTTTCTTTTACTTCCTGTGTTAGGAAAATTCAATAAAATTACATTATTGCAAAATTAAATTATTACAAAAACTATAAATATTTTCCTGAGTCTTCTTAGGAAAACCGAGGAGTGTCATATTCAGTAGAGGCAAATCCATTCTTAGAATTAGTCCTTAATTATCGGGCTACCGTGGATGCTATGTAGAACATAACGTAGAATTGAACCACCTCTCTCCTTAATGCAGCTTTCAGTCTCCGCCTCAATAAGGGGTCTGCGTAGCAAATATTCAACAAAGACTCGTCAGCTGCCGCCACAGCCAACAGTGATTTTCCATCCAAGTACCTAAAGCAGCTTGTGATTATTGAAACAGAAAAACACAAAACGAATAAACTGAAAACGTTAAAGTTGAAATTGAATAAAATCGAAAAAAACTTAAGGTCTCTTTAAATTACATTTCAAAAAATAAAACCAGCCACAGGTAGGATTCGACATTTGTCCCGGATCGGAACCGAACGACATACAGCTGTTTCGAACTTGTTAGTTCTCATCAGTGCCGCATACGGTACGCCGATTCAGGACAAATGCCGAATGAACTTTATGGCCTATACATCTTTATCGATACGATCTCTGTCAGTAACTTATAAGTCGGAAATCGAGAAAGGAACCACCAAGCCGCCAAGCGGCTATCAAAGTAGTTCCCGAATAGCAAAGCTATTACATAATCGCTCTAGGAAATAACTACTCCTCGGGCTAAAGCCCCGGCAGGCATTGAATTATACCCAGAAGCGATCCTCGACCCTTTTCTCGTGTTTCTGCACGATCAGATAAGGTTTCAAAAAATAAAACCAGCCACAGGTAGGATTCGACATTTGTCCCGGATCGGAACCGAACGACATACAGCTGTTTCGAACTTGTTAGTTCTCATCAGTGCCGCATACGGTACGCCCATTCAGGACAAATGCCGAATGAACTTTATGGCCTACACATCTTTATCGATACGATCTCTGTCAGTAACTTATAAGTCGGAAATCGAGACAGGAACCATCAAGCCGCCAAGCGGCTATCAAAGTAGTTCCCGAATAGCAAAGCTATTACATAATCGCTCTAGGAAACAACTACTCCTCGGGCTAAAGCCGATAAAGATGTATAGGTATGTACACAATGTACGTACACAAATTTTTTCCTTGAAATTTAAAAGTAGGTCAAGTAACATATATATATATATATATATATATATATATATATATATATATATATATATATATATATATATATATATATATATATATATATATATATATATAATTCAGCGCGCTCTAGCGCCACAACTAAGCAGAATCTCGAAAAAATAATAACAACATAAATTGTAGAGAATCCCAAGATCTACAATATCAAATCAAGTCATATTTACCCAAAAATGCATAGTTTTTCAGCAAAACGCAACTAACCGAAAGAATGGCCAAAAACGCATCATGCGTTAGTTGAAAAATATGTTGACACAATCGCAACACAACTTTCTGTACAGGTCGCTTAGCTGTAGTAAAAATTTACAAAAATCAGTGATTTTTTGTGTAATTTGAAGGGATTATTACCGGAATATGTGGCACCACATCTCCACAGGAAGCTGTTGCAGACAGACGGAGCGATTCTCCGCCATTCTTAGGAAATATAGTCCAAAATGTTGGGGGATTATCGGATTTGTTGTTCTTATACCCGGTATAGCTTTTATACCCCGTGAATCTTTCTACTAGGTAACCGAAATGGTTATGGTCATGGTCGCAGTCAGAAACGTAGACACGGTTATTGCAACCTTACGGTATGGTCGATATAATTCTTATGGTTAGGGTGATGATTATTGTTACTGCCACAAATCTGTATTGTAAAGATGTATTTCCCTTATTTCATTCTAATGATATTCTCGAACTGTTTAGGACAGATGATAATTTCGGAAACCAATACACAGGATGGTGTAAAAATAACAAGCACGATATACATAACTATCGTTTAATCCATTCACTGTCACTGTTCACTTACACTTTAGTGTAATCGACACGGAACACAGCAAACACTATTGCGAATCAAAAAAAAAATAGCACGTTTCACAGAAATGTGCAGTCTGTGCATTGGTTGAATCAAGATTTTCCAAATGGCTGGGTTCTTGTAATTCTCGTTCTTATAATTGAGTGTATACGGCAAAATCCTCATTATATCACAGGGAAGATTTCCACTTTAACATTTAATGACATAATTATAAATGAAATATAATATGTACAGAATGTAGTAAGTATAATTGGAATTATTTTAATAATCGGTAGTATGAACATAATTGGGGTTTTAGTTGTATAATGGATATAAATCTATTTTAATTTTTTTTGTTTTACGTTTATTATCCATCTGTCCATAACTATAAAGAGTAAACAATAAGTATATATGTTGATTTGAGTTAAGTGTCACGATAGCGTATTATTCCAATGAATAAAACTTTGCAGTTTTTATCACAAAGTTCTTATCTTGAAGTAACTGATAGGACTTCTTTCAGTTTTTAAATGGTAATCTCAGTGGCGTCCTGCGTTTGAATCTTCTCGTTTGTGCATATGGTCCAGAAGATTTAATACGCTGGCATGTGGGTGACTTAAACTTTTAAAAAAATTTACTTTTTTTTGTATATATTTTCTATTTTATGTATTTATCACTACTAGCAACAATTGTTTCCCTTAGCCTAGGCACCTCTAGGTTACGATAGATATCCTCATTTCTAACAAAGTATGGAGCATCAACTATTAAGCGTAAAACATTTGCTTCAAATCTGTCAAGGCAATGTTGGATTTAGCAGCCGTTCCCTAAAGCTGTATTACGTAAGTCCAAACGGGTTTTAAGATGACATTATAAACTAGGAGCTTGTTTCGAAGTGAAAGCTGTGATTTTCTTCCCATTAAGTAATAGTGCTTACGAAATTTGGTGTCTAATTGTTTTCTCTTCATACATATATGTCCCTTCCATGTGAGTTTATTATCTACATGTAATCCTAAATATTTAATCCAGTTTGTAGTAGTAATGGTTTTATTGTTAATTTTTACGAATGGCGACTCTCTGTGGCATTTCGTAAATACTATATGCTGTGACTTGTCTTTATTAATTTTAATACGCCATGTCTTAGCTCAATGATTTATTTCTTCTAAATTATTTTGTAGATTCATTGTTGCTATTCTTGGATCTGGGTTTTTAGCTTGAATCGGTCATATATTTTCAATATATATATATATATATATATATATATATATATATATATATATATATATATATATATATATATATAGCGAGGTTCTACGGCCTTGGCCGCTTCTCGCATCACAACTTCCAGTAGTCCCTATTTTTTCAATCTCCTTCCTGAAATCCTTTGGCCTCCATAGCTTCTTCTACATCCTCTTTCCAATTTCTAGGTGGTCTCCCTCTTTTTCTGCGTTCTGGTGGTATCCAGCTCCATTATTTTTTTGGCCATCTATTGTTTTCTATGCGTTGAAGGTGTCCATACCATATTAGTCGTTTTGTTCCAACTATGTCCAATATATTTTCTTTCACATTCATGATCTCCCGTATTCTCTCATTCCTAACGTGGTCTAATTTTGAGATCCTTGCACTTCTTCTCCAGAAGTCCATTTCGAGGGATAGTAATTTCTGGCGATCTCTTTTGTTCAATTCCCATATTTCGGAGCCATATGTAGAAATACTCTGCACAATAGTTTTATACAAGGTGGTTTTAGTTTTCTTGTTAACATTTTTACTCCACAACAGTGAGTTTAGTTGCCGGATTGCTCTTCTTCCCTGTCCTATTTCATTTGAAATATCCTCGCTGCTTCTTCCGCTTGAGGAGAGAGTTACACCTAAATATTTAAATGAGAAACCATGTCTTATCATGCAGTTATCTAGATTTAGGTCGCTTTGATCGTTTTCTTTGCCTGCTATCATATATTCTATTTTTTTAGTATTTATGATGAGGCTTCACTTCTCATACTCCTCTTTTAGTTTGCGCAGCATACGGCCTACATCTTCTCTATCTGTAGCCATCACTACTTGATCGTCAGCGAACAATAAAGTGTATAGCACTTCATCACCGATGAGTATACTCATCCTGCCACATTTTCGCTTCCAATGCCTTAGTGCTTCTTCCAAATAAATCTTGAATAATAGCGAAGCCAGTGTACATCCCTGTCTCAGGCCTTTAGATACCTCAAAGTCTTCGGAGACTTCACTATTAACTTTCACTGCACTGGTACATCCGCAGTATAGTTTTTTCACCTCGTGAATATAGGCTCTGGAGATATTGCTTTTTTTATACAGGGCCATAACTTATTTAATGGCATGGTGTCGCATGCCTTTTGGAGATCTACAAACGCCATAGGGACCGTTCTTCCCCTTTCTATTCTCTTATCTATGACGTTTTTAATAGTGAATATGCCGTCTATACATGAGCGCCCTGCTCTAAATCCATTTTGTTCCTCGCACTCACTAAATTCGTCTTCGATTCTCTGCTTTAGCACGCGCCCATACAGTCTTGCCACTGTCCATATGACACTAATCCCTCGGTAATTCACACACTTTTGTCTACTTCCCTTCTTGTATATAGATGTAATTGTTGCTCTTTTCCATTCTCGAGGTGGTGCATCTCCACTTAGGCACTTCTTAAATATACAGACCAGCAGCTCCATGAGTATATCGGTTCTTCGTATATTTCGTATATTAGTTCTTCGTATTTCTAAAATAATAGATAAACCACTCTTTTACGTTTTCTGTGCTTAATTCAGAGAATTGAAAAAGCTTTAGTTGTGGTCACGATTACGATTACGGCTTTGGTTATGATGATGGTAACGGTTTCAGTCATGAAATATTAGGAGGCAAAAAATCAGGAGCTGTGACTTTACACTAAATTCTAATATGTTTTTATTCCATTCGAAATTGTTTGCGATAAATGCATGTGTGAAACTGATTATATACTACATTGAAATATTATGCAACGATTGCAACTACAAATCTTGAATGGACTACTAATGTGTGGTAGAAAAGAAGAAAAATATAGAAACAGCTTTTATCTACGTTGTTGCAAGAGTTTTCACATAGATCTTAGTGTGGAGCTAATTTTCAAGGAAATAGTCTAATTTATTTTAGCTTATAATTTATCTGTTTTATCATCTGATTTGTTGTAGCTGTTTTTGGAGTAGAAATATCTCAAAGCCCTTAATATTGTCATAAAACTTTGGTTCCACAAACCGTCTTCTATTTGGAGTTGTAAATTCTGAAAACAGTACCTAAATCTTAGTGAGTAAAAATATGTTAATTTCTTTACATTCGCTTCGTTTAAATACTCTTTCCTTTGTATTTTCTTTTTAACTTTATTTGCGAAAGAAATCTGTAATTTTGTTCCTATGTATACATACGATTTTTATTTATCTAGCATTTACGAGACGAGATAACTTTTATATTCATTATTAATTACAGTTTCCCATACGACGGTTTTGTACGAAAAGATATATGTATGTTGTGAAATAAATAATACTGGAAAGTTCTGTTTTATCACACATTAATAACATAATCGTTAAATTTTAAAAAGGAACTATCTCACGGACAAGTTACAGTTTAGTACATTATATTATTACAAGTTAAGTCCCACTTTATTGTTTTTTTGTGTTGTCCATCTTTTAGATTTTACACGTGTTCAATGCGGCCAACTGGAATAGTTATAAAGGGTGGTCCAACCATAATGCACGATGTTAATTGTGAGTCACACCTTAACGTCAAGTTTTTTGCCCAACTTAATTTGACATTTCTTTGTTTCAGTATTCGACAAATTCAACCATGGAGAGGTACACAATTGAGCAGCGCGTTAAGATTGTTGAAGCCTTTTACGAAAATAAGCGTTCAAATCAAAATGCATTTCGTGCACTTCGTGACTTTTGTCAGCATAATCGACCAAATGTGTCCACAATCGGAAGAATTGTGCGCAAATTTCAGCAAACCGGATCTGTAGGAAATGTGAAAACACCTGTACATGCTCGCCTAGTTCGTTCTGCGGAAAACATTGCTGTTGTTCGCGATAGTGTAGCAGAAGAGCCGTCAACCTCGACTCGTCGTCGTGCCCAACAATTGAACATCTCACGAACATCACTGATGCGAATTTTGAATAAAGATTTGAATTTACACGCTTACAAGGTTTAATTGACCCAAGAGCTGAAGCCTACTGACCATTTCAAGCGTCGTCAATACGCCGAAAGGTTGGTTGAACAGACAGAAGTGAATGGTGACTTTACAAAGAAAATCATCTTCAGCGACGAGGCACACTTTCATCTCAGTGGATTCGTTAACAAGCAGAATTGCCGCATTTGGGCAAATGAGAATCCACGAATGATTGTTGAAAAGCCGATGCATCCACAAAGAGTGACTGTTTGGTGCGGTTTATGGGCTGGCGGCGTCATCGGGCCGTACTTCTTCGAAAATGAGGTCGGCCAAGCAGTTACCGTGAATGGTGTTCGCTATCGCGAGATGATAACGGACTTCTTGTGGCCAGAAATTGAGGATATGGACCTGGACGATATGTAGTTCCAACAGGATGGTGCCACTTGCCATACAGCCAACGAAACAATGGCACTTTTGCGCGAAAAATTTAATGGCCGTGTTATCTCACGTCGTGGCGATGTTAATTGGCCGCCACGATCATGTGATTTGACATCGTTGGACTTCTTTCTTTGGGGATATTTAAAAGAAAAAGTGTACGTCAATAAGCCAAGAACAATTCAAGAGCTAAAAGATGAGATAATTCGGCACATTAACGACATTGAACCTCAATTATGTCCCAGAGTCATTGAAAATATGGACCATCGGATAGAGGTATGCCACCGAAGCCATGGCGAGCATTTGGCCGATATTTTGTTTCACACATAATTGTCATAGATCCTTCTATCATAATAAAAAATATTAAGATAATTCTCTGAAAACTTTTTGTTTTATTTACAATTAACATCGTGCGTTTTGGTTGGACCACCTTTTAGTTACGG
Organism: Rosalia funebris; assembly: GCA_037954035.1. NCBI lineage: Eukaryota > Metazoa > Arthropoda > Insecta > Coleoptera > Cerambycidae > Rosalia > Rosalia funebris. The sequence continues at coordinate 8,559,964 of JAZFAV010000006.1, read as the reverse complement.
TCGTGGATATCATCACAGTCTTGGTTATGGATACAGTTACGATTTTAGTGAGGATCTTATGTCAGAACTTTTAGGATACCAAGAATCAACTGTAACTCTATTACTAATTACATATTTAATAATGTTTCTTCGCTAAATTCTAATATCTTTTTACTTCTTTAGAAACTGTTTATAAAAGTTAAATTTTTATGTACATATATTTCTTGGTGTGATATTTATATGAAGCGTGTTATATAATATACCAACAGGTTTTAGTTTTCCTACTTTATCTACTTTTTTACAGATTCCGTCTAAATTGTAATCTATGAGTTATTTTGATATGGTTTGATATCCACGTCCATTTATACCATGACAGACGAAATAGGGGAAAAGTTGGTATACTATATAATAATATGTATTAAATTAAATTTACATTATAATATTTAAATATGTATTATGTATTAAATAATATTTACATTATTAATAATTAAAGTATTAGTAATAAAAGCATAACTATTAATAGTATATAGTCGTTAACGTTAAATAAAAAAAATTACTGTTGAATTTAGTAAGTTTAGTCTTAAAATAAACAGTTTTAAAATTTTAAAACGGACTTTTTCGCACGTAGAACATCTCTATTTTTAAACACTGAGTGGCCGAGAAGAAAATAAACCAACAAATATATGCAGAATATATGTTTTATGTGACAGTTTTACTTTTTTCAAATAGTTCACCCTCGTGCTTTCTCATGACCCATGAACAGGGTGGGGTGTGTTCTATCCATCTCAAAATCAATAGATGATATCTGGTAGACGTCCTTAATCAGAATCAGTCGAAACCCAATCGATCCTACACGATTTAATTGAGTGATCGTGCTAACAAACAAATTTCACAAATAGTCCACCATTGTGCTTTCTCATGACCCATAAACATGGTAGAGTGTATTCTATCCACCTCAAAATCCATAGGTATCGTCTGGGAGATGTCCCTGATCCAAATCAGTCAAAATCCGATCGATCCGACATGACTTAGTTGAGTTAACGTGTTAACAAAAAAAATATTCTCAAATAGTCGACCGTCGTGCCTTCTCATGAACCATGGACAGGGTGGGGTGTGTCCTATCCACCTCAACATTAATAGGTGTCGTCTGCGAGACGTCCGCGATCAGAATTAGTCAAAATCCGATCGATACGACACGATTTAGTTGAGTTATCGTGCTAGCAAATAATTCCTCAAATAGATCAAAGGGAGGGGGTGGTGTGTGCTACCTACCTCAAAATCAATAGGTGTCGTCTGGGAAACGTCCCTGATCAGAATCAGTCAAAACCCGATCGATTCGATACGATTTAGTTGAGTTATTGTGCTAATAAGAATAAATGCTGACGACAACGACGACAACGATGAAAACGACAACGACAACGACGATACACACACACCAAAAATTTTTTAAAACCATTTTTTTTGGTTTTTAGGCCGAAAAACGAAAAATAAATCCAAAAAAAATGTTGTATTACTTTTTCTTTACACGATTACATTACTTTTCCGCTCATAGTGGTGTGCGGAAAAGTAAAAATGCTATAATGGTATGGTATATTAAAGTGGGTATGTACATTAACATGCCCCTTTTGGATTAAATACATCCAAAAAATATGTGTAAGCTCTTTGCATTTGAATTTTTGCGTGAAAAATATAAATGTATTTATAAGAGAGCGGTTTCTTTTATTTTTTGTTAGTCTAAATAAATTTAATTCCTAAATTCTGTAAGGCGCGAATCTGTTGGCACAGTTTCTTCGTTTCTCAATTCTTATAACATTTTTGGGTATTTCTGTATTGTCACCAAGCGGCTCAGATAGCTGGGGCAAACGGCCACTTCGCCTCCTGATTATTTTTGCGATGTTGGCCTTGTAGACTGACTCAACTCTCCCCGTAATCTGCACCTAAATTCTGGGGTTCAATATCATCTCACTGTGAGGGTCACGGTCACGGCTATGGTTATAGTCACCGCCATGGTCACGGTCATGGCTACAGATATGGCTGAAGGATTATCAGGCTTAACGTATTTTCATAATTTTTCAGAATTTGGTGCCAATTTTTTTTATGTTGAGCTATGATTGCATCTTGCATTTCAAAGGGAATGATAACACCATGAAGTAATCATAATACTATTAATTACTGTTATTATTATATTTGAATGTTGAACTTATCTGTATCTAATGTCTAAGAACTCATATAGACAAAACATCATTTTGCTATCTGACTATTGCTTGCTGGAATCCAAAATCACAGTACGGCAACCTAGTCCCTTATCGATTATTCAATAGTTTCGATTATTCCGTAACCAAATTGTTATTAGAAAACTAATACAATGCATTAAAACACAACGTATATGAATTATTATAACAGAAAGGGTATGACTACGAATCTAGTTAAAGATATTGTCATCTTTGACATATTCCTCAATTTCGTTGCCTATAGTTAATTGTTTAAATTAAACTCTACAGGTGAGTAATGACTTTATATATACAATATAGCTTGTTTACACTTTTTTTGCAAATGTTTATAGATGAAATGAGGTAGAAGTAAATTATGCATTATATTTTCTGAACATTCATTAAACTAAATTATTATTGGCAATTATAATTACTACTCCTATTATACTACAACTACTAATAAGAAAGTATCGACATATTTAGATACTTCATTTTTCTTCTGTAAATTATTAAACAAAACTTTCAAGATTTTAATGTTCATTCTCAGAGTTCTACTCGATCTTGCATTATTCTTATTTTTCCCCCACTAACGGGGTCGATCGCGGGGGCCTCTTCTTCTGTTCTTTGGAAGCAGAAGAATGGGCTTCTGGGGAGTTAGAACAGTAAGCCCACGGTCGACACCAGAGGGGAATCTGTTATCGCCTCCCGGGTGAGCTCATGCTACCGGTTCGGTTTTGCACCCCAGCTGGAGGAAGTGGTGTCGCTACTCACCAAAGGCCAGATGGATGTTGTGCGGTACCTCCTACTCCTACTAACATTTACTTATTGTTTACTAGGCTATAGATTTCAGTTCTTTTCCCATATATTTCTTCTTTAGAACTAGTTTTTTCAATATATACAAAGGATATATTTCCTTGGAAATATTACTCTACGGTCATATCATAGTACCTCTCAGTACACTTGTCCGGATTATCCGACCATCCAGTTAAAACCAGGTAGGAATTTGTTCCACCAGATATTGAAAAAGATTTTAAATATCCTATTTCTTGTCTGCATCAGACAATATTTATTGATAACCTGCCTGGCGATATTATTTGCTTGTATTAAACTATTTAGGATAATACCTGTCTGTAAATTATTACTTGGATTCTAATAAATCCATCTATAATATAAGTCTCCAGCAATCCTTCAGAAGACAGCTAGGAATACGATTATTCTCACAAGCCATTTTGTGGCTTACTAATGGATTAGAAAACATTCTTTACTCTAAAATATTTTTGATTATTGTGTATCGATGTTGTAATTAAATGAACCGAATTATTTGAATAATAAGTACAAGGACAAATAACTTGCAAAGCCATTTAAGATATCTTGTAGTAGCTCTAATTTGTCTTCGGCGAAGAAGACAGTCGCTGGAAGATAGGTGTAATACGTTTTCCTTTGCACGTTAGACCAAAATATTTTTGGGTCATTATTAAAGTTGTCTTAAATTGATATTAAATAACTTTTGAAAGCAGCAGATATATAATATATGCACAATGCTCGTAATCGTCTTAGTAAGTATTTTTATGTTACTAATTATAAAGAAGTATACCAGATCGTACATTTACGCTTGTAATTCTTATATACGGGAACAAAATCATCTAATATATTATATATTTTTCTATAAAAAAACTTCGCATGCGGAGTTGACATCATTATAAGCATTTAAGAGTTTCGAATAGATTTGTGGTAATATGTTATATAATTCAGGAAAATTTGCTTTATTGAAATTGTATGTCTTATTATTATTACTATCCGAAAAGCTATTTGCTGGAGCTATATTTGAACATATAGCACTAAGATTATATCATTTTTTAGTGTAATATTTAATTCTATATAATATTTATTTACTGTTTCATATTCGCCTATATTTTTCACATAATACTATGTGAAAAATATAGGCGAATATCTTATAAAATAGGTAATATAAACTATAATGAAAGTAAAATTGGAAAATATAACATTGAATAATTCCTTAACGTCATATATTCCATAAAAGCATAAACGACAAATAGACAAACATAAAGTTATAACTAACAGAGTAATAATACATGAGTAAAATATACAATAATATGGTTATGAATTTTTTCAAAAATAAAAGTAAATCAATCTACAAATTTTTTTTTTATTTCTTGTGTTAGGAAAACTCAAGAAAATTATATTATTGAAAACCTAAATTATTACAAAACTACAAATATTTTCCTGAGTTTTCTTAGGAAAACTGAGGAAAGTGTCATATTCAGTAGGGGAAAATCTATTCTCAGAATTAGTCCTTAATTTTGGGAGTCCTGATTGCGGGACCATTGTCTGATGAAAAACATGTTGCGGGATATAAGCATCTCTCTCCTTATCGCGCAATCCAATCTCCGCCTCAATATGGGGTCTTCGTTGCAAATATCTAACAACGACTGGTCAGCTGCCGCCACGGCCAACAGTGTTGTTAAATCCAAGTGCCTAAAGCAACATGTGGTTAATGAAACAGCAAAATACAAATCGGATAAACTGAAAACGTTAAAGTTGAAATTGAATAAAATCGAAAAAAGCTTATGGTGTCTTCAAATTAGGAAAATCGAGGGAAATTCCTACAGCTAACCGACCGGTACAGAAAGTTGTGTTGAGTTTCACCTAGTGCATGATGGAAAAAGGGTTGATATATATATATATATATATATATATATATATATATATATATATATATATATATATAAATCTTTTTTTTATATATCTATGAATATATTTATTGTTCTAACAAAATCAAAATATTTTCTTTTTGGTTAAATCATATTAACAAACAAGGTTTTATTAAAAAATTGCACCTTGCTTGTATTTACTTTGTACTTTTATACTTTAGAAATGAGAGTAACTTTCTTTGAAAAGGAATAGAAAATAGTTCAACTGAATTTATAAACAAAAGTTTCTGAAATACACTAAACAACCAATAAAATAAAATCTTGTTATATTTTATGATAATACTATAATGTAAAATAAAGTATTATCATTAATTGTACTTACTTACTTTCTAAAGTATTATGAATGAGTCTAAAAATGAATGAATTGCTGGGTTGTTACAATACGATTTTCAGGTTATTTGAAAAATTGTAACTCATATCCTGGCTCGATTCGAAAGTTAAAATTTTCAGGACTTTTTAAGAATATAATTAATCAATTTTTGTGAAAGTTTCAAATAATTCTAAATTCAAAGAAAAAAGTTGAAGCTAATTGAAAATAGCTATTTTTTGAAAATCGATTAAATTTGACAAGTAATATTATGAAGTGTAATCATTAGATACTTAAAATTTTTACTAATTTTGAAATTATGAATCAAGCCAAATAATAAGAATAATTTTTAATTTTGAAATTTGTACAAATAGCAGCATTTTAAAAAAGGATAAAATTTTATGAAATTAACGGATCAGTTAAAATCTTCTCCCGAAAGCCTACATACGATCTAAGCTTTAATATAATTTTTTTCGATAAATAAAGAGTTCAGCGAAAAAAATGTGAGCAGGTTGAGATCAATCGGTTACATAGACTCAGAGAAATAAATTTTTGAAAATTACTAGATTTAAAATTAAAAAAAATTCTCCTGAAGCCATATTTGCCTTGATTGGGCTGAGACATTGAAGAACCGCATATATTAGGACCTACTTTCATATAAAAAATTATGAGAAAAATCGCTGATCTAAGTGCGTAAAGTTTCGTCGAAAAGTAATGGATGTGCCCATAAAGTCGCCCGGTTTTGCCACTAGAGGGCGAAAACCATTCTTCTTTGTAATACCCTTGTGCGAATGACAAAAACTCTCTAGCACATTATTTTTGATTTATAGGCAAAACTATGCATTTTTTATAAAAGTTCAATCACATAAAAAGGAAAACAAAATACTTCCTACAAATTGTCATACATTTTTTTTTCAGTTATATATATATATATATATATATATATATATATATATATATATATATATATATATATTTTTTTTTTTTGGAATAAAATATATATAAACACATTGATTTAAAAAAATATCAAAATCAAAAATAATGCGCTAAGTGTTTTTTTATTCGCACAAAAGTATTACAAAAGAAAAACGATTTTCGCCCTATAGTGGCAAAACCGTGCGACTTTAAAAAAATAAAGAACAAAATTTTCCGAAAATTTTTATATCTACAACTTTGATATCTTGACATTTTTCTCTACAATACATAGTTTTGGCTTAAAATCGAAAAACAGTATATATACATATATATATACACACACACACATATATATATATATATATATATATATATATATATATATATATATATATATATATATATATATATATATATATCTATCTAAAGAACAACCCTTTTTTATCATGCACTAAGTGAGAAATATGTTGACACAATCCCAACACACCTTTATGTACAGGCCACTTAGCTGTAGGAAATATTTCCCGAATTCAGTGATTTTTTGTCCAATTTGAAGAGAATATTACCGGAATATACGACACCACAACTCCACAGGAAGCTGATTCAGGCAGAAGGGGGGATTCTCCGCCATTCTGAGGAAAATTAGTCCAAATGTTAGGGAATTATTAGATTGGAGGTTTTTATACCTGATATAATTTGTATACCCCTTGATATTTCTATTATGTAACCGAAATAGTAATGGTCGTAGTCAGAAACGTAGACACGGTTATTGCAAGCTTACGGTATGGTCGGGACAATTCTTGTGGTTAGGGCGATGATTATTGTTACTGCCACAAATATGTATTGTAAAGATGTATTTCTCTTATTCTGTTCTAATTTTATCCTCGAACTTTTTCGAAGTTATGACTGATTACATATACTACTAAGATGTTAGTAAATATACATAATCTCGAAAATCAATACACAGGATGGTGTAAAGATAACAAGCACGATATCAACCCTATCATTTAATAACTATCATTTAATAAGCATAACTATCGTTTAATCCATTCACTGTCACTGTTCACTTACACTTTAGTGTAATCGACACGGAACACAGTAAACACTATTGCGAATCTAAAAAAAAAAAACGTGTTTCACAGAAATATGCAGTCTGTACGTTGGTTGAATCAAGATTTGCCAAATGGCTTGGTATCTCTAGACATAATTGGAGTTTTACTTGTATAATGGATATAAATCTATTTTAATTTTTTTTGTTTTACGTTTATTATCCATCTGTCCATAACTATAAAGAGTAAACAATAAGTATATATATATATATATATTGATTTGAATTAAATGTCACGATAACGGATTATTCCAATGAATAAAACTCTGCAGTTTTTATCATAAAGTTCTTATCGTGAACTAACTCATAGTATTTCTTTCAGTTTTTAAATGGTAAGCCCAGTGGCGTCCTGCGTGTGAATCTTCTCGTTTGTGCACTATAGTCCAGAAGATTTATACGCGGGCCTTTGAGTGACAATTTAAATGTTTTATGTACATATTTGTCACTACTTGCAACAATTGTTTCTCTTAGTCTAGGCATCTCTAGATTACGACAGATATCCTTATTTGTAACAAAGTATGGAGCATCAACTATTAAGCGTAAAACATTTGCTTAAAATTTCTCAAGAATAGCAATGTTGGATTTAGTAACCATTCCCCAAAGCTGTATTCCGTAAGTCCAAACGGGTTTTAAGATGACATTATAAACTAGGAGCTTGTTTCGAAGTGAAAGCTGTGATTTTCTTCCCATCTAGTAATAGCGCTTACGAAATCTGGTGTCTAATTGTTTTCTCTTCATCCATATATGTTCTTCCATGTGAGTTTATTATCTAGATGTAATCCCAAATATTTAATCCAGTTTATAGTAGTAATGGTTTTATTGTTAATTTTTACGTGTGGTGACTCTCTGTTGCATTTGGTAAATACTATATGTTGCGACTTGTCTTCATTAATTCTAATACGCCATGTCTTAGCCCAGTCATCTGTTTCTTCTAAATTATCCTGTAGATTCATTTCTGCTATTCTTGGATCTGGGTTTTCAGCTAGAATGGCTGCATCATCTGCAACAGTTGAAGTGATGATATTTTTACTAATTGGTACGTCTGCAGTATTCATCAAAAATAAGATGGGCCCCTAAACACTTCCTTGGGAGACACCAGGTCTTATTGGATGAAGCTGTGCTATGTTTTGTTTTAGCTTATAAAGTAATCCCTGGTGCCACACCTTATCAAAAGTTTGGCTAATGTCAAGGAAGGTTGCTGCACAGTTGCTTTTCTTTTCGAAAGTTTCATTTATCTGGTTTACAATCCTATGAATTTGCTGAATGGTGAAATGCTGACTTCTGAACTCAAATTGGTGGTCTGCCATCAAATTGTTTGCTGAAGCTATACCGATTAAACCCTTGGCCATCAATTTCTCTAGAACCTTTGATAATATTAACCAAATGGCTAATAGGTCGGTGTCTGTATGATTCTGGTTAATTTGGCGGTTTTATTGGCTTTTGGATAAGAATTATTTCAGCTGCTTTCCATTGGGCTGGAACATATTTGAAACAAAAAACTGCATTAATCAAGTATGTGAGAATGACCATTCCGTTTTGTGAAAGTTTTTTCAGTGTCTGGCCTGTAACCAAGTCATAACCCGGTGCTCTATTGATTTCAGATCATCCATCATTTTGGGTACCTCCTTTGGTGTTGTAGGTAAGATTGGTTCATTTGTATTAATCTCAGTGTCTATAAATTGGAATACTTCATCGTCGATATTTTCTTCTGCTGGCGACAGTGGTGTAGATACTTATTCAAGAGGTTCCGCGAACATATGTGCTTTTTCCTTGTCTGTTTTCGCTCAACTTTCATAAGTTTTCCTAACAGGTGGTATATGTTCTTTAGTCTGCTTTAGTCTGCTAGTGGCTTTCCAGAGGGCATAATTTTAAATTTCATCTGGTGACAATATCAAGGTATTCTGTGAAGGCGTCATTCTTGAATTTAGTTAGGAATTCTTTGAGTTGTTTCATTGCATGGTTATAATTTGAATTGAATTTTGCCAAATTCTTCGTAGGCGTCGCTTTGCGGTGATTTTTCCTCTGATCATGGGTGGACAGTTTATATGTTTTACATTGGGTGGTGTGGTTGGTGTGAATTCTCATGAAGATTCTTGTACTATAGTGGTAAAATTTTGAATTTTCTGTATTAACTCTTTTTCTGTTTCTAGGGAAACTGTAAGACATATTACTTCTTCGACTTTATTTCTGAAAGCTATCTGACTGGTTTCTCTTTTTCTTGAATACCTGAGTGGATTTTGGCTATAACAAGAGTGTGGTCCGATGCAATATCATAATTTGGTTTTATTTTATCCTGGGGCATATCCTTTAGTGATAAGGAAGACGAGACAGTCTGATATTTTTCTGGGATCAGTTGGCCAGTAAGGAGGGGTATACGTTGATAAGTGGTCTAGGCATTGCTCTTTCATCACTTGATACAGTGCTCTACCCCTACCAGGAGTTGTTATTCTTGAGCCCCAACTAGTGTGTTTCGCATTAAGTCCCCTCCTACTAGGAATTTATTTCCTAGACTTCTGAAGAAATTTTTGAAACCATCTTTGTTTGTTGCATAATTTGGTGGATAGCACACTGAAGATACTGTGATTCGACCAATCTAGTCTTCAATTTGAATACTCACAGCTTGAAACTCAGGTATTTCAATTTTGTTCAGCAGATGATGCTTTATTTCTTGACGAATAATTAGAGTTGCTCCTGCTCAAGCAAATCTATCAAATGAAGTAAATAATGACTTGAATTATTTATCAAATGTACCTACTGCTAATAAACTAAAGTTCCAGATAAGTTAAAGGTTATATATTTGGCCCCAACAATAAGGGAATTAAGACACTATCCCAAATAAAAGTTAAATTAGTAGATATTTTTTTAAATATTACTAACGAATGTAAAAATTTGTGTTTCTGGCTTGACCACGAATTAAGACTTATTGAACATGTAAATGATTTATGTCAAACATCATATATTACTTTAAAACAACTATATTCGCACAGGGTTATAATGAGCTCAACACTGAAAATTAATCTGCCTAGCTTTTTAATTTTTTAAAAATTATCTTACAGCGATTGCATGTATGGACTTGCTTTTATAAATTCGGATATGGTATTCTTACAAAGAACTACAGATAGTTGTTTTAGGTTTGCGTATAGTATAAGAAAAAGTATGAACGTGGGATTAGTGAGTTAATAAATAATAGCAAAAGTTACCTTAATCTTGAGAGTATAGTTTATTTCATTGTTATTTGTCAAATAAAAAATATCAAACCATAACCTTGGCTTGATTTTATGGCTAGGATCAGGTAGACTCTTCCGTTTATCGGCAAGATAAGAGACTTTTAAATTTGGCAAATAGCAATGAAATGAATACTACTCAAAAATTACATTTATTATGTATAACATAAAATTTTAAAAGATAACGCTGCTGAATGTTTATATAAAATGTTAAATAAGTTACATAAAGATACATAGATTTAGGCCACGCTATTCATATATGTTAGAAATTCCACGAAACGCCACTGCCTTCTATTCATCTCTATTCATAATTATATGTAATGTATAATTAGGTTTGTTATGTAATGTAATAATATACCTTTATTGCCCAACAGAATACAATACACTTACAGAATAAATTGATTAAAATATCAGATAAACCTGGTACTACTCATTTCATCGCTATTTGTCAAATAAAAAACTCTCTTATCTTGCCGATAAACGGACGAGTCTACCTGAGCCTAGCCATAAAACAAGCCAAACTTATGTTTTGAAATTTTTTATTTGGCAAATAGCAATGAAATAAACTATATATCTGCTATAATGTTTAAAATAAAGGTGCGTTGGCATCCATTAGAGTTCGTATTCGATTAACTGGTATTCGATCGCCACCGAGTACTGGAACTGTATCTTCGAATTCGAGTAGGGTTTTCATTACCATGTATGTCAACGACACACGAATTCGGTCAGTACGTTAGTCATGAGTGCGTTCCAGATTTTTTAGATGTACTTATTTATTTATTTTCATTACTTCTTGGTTTCTTAGTAGTATATTGAACACGGACTTTTAATTTTATTCTTCATCTTTGTCTTTTCATTCATTAATTTGTCTTTACCCATTGCCTTGATAATTTCTTTTAATGCGGTATCACGCTCATCTCTATTTTTATACTTTTTTAGAGTTGGATTCCACAAACATGGATGAGCGCTATATAATTCTATAAATTTAACATTGTCGTCTTCTGAAAATATTGACATTTTAAAGGCAAAAAACACAAATTCATGTCTTCGTATTCGATCAACTATCCAACACGTTGGTAAGTATTACTGAAAGGCGCGCACGCATTCGATTGCTAGCATTCGAGTAACTGGGTTGTTGTCATTCATTCGAACTCGAATTCGAGTTTAAATTAATGTCAACGCATCTTCAGGGTGTTGCTAAAACTCAATTGATATTGTATGTTTAAAATATATATATGCAAAATTACACAGAATTTCTCAACACATTGATTTAAGAAAAAGAGTTGACGTCAGATAGTGTTATTACGATAATCATCATGAGGTCATCAGTCCTAAGACTGGTTGGACGCTAACCTCCAGCTTCTCCTATCATGTGCTAACCTACGCATTTCGCTAATTGTGTTACAACCTACATCCCTTACTATTTGCGAGCAGTAGTTTAATCTAGGCCTACGTCTGCCTTTCTTCACTCCTATTTCTGCCTCCAAAATATCGCGGACTATTCCCCCATGTCTCAGCAAGTGGCCTACCATTCTATCTCTTCTCTTCTTTACGTTTTTCCACATACTTCTTTTATCGCCGACTTTCTCTAATACTTCTTCGTTTCTAACCCTATCAGTCCACGGTATTTTCATCATTCTTCGGTAACACCACATCTCAAAAGCTTCTAATTTCTTCCTACTTGCTTCCCCTACCGTCCAGGTTTCGCAACGGTATAGTGCCGTGCTCCATACATACGTTTTCAAAAATCTCTTTCTTGTTTCTAAGTTTATTACCCCCGAGCATAGAAGTGCTTTCTTCCTAAATAAGTGAAGTCTTTAACTTCCTCCAATCTTTCATTATTAATTTGTACTTACGATAATATACAAGAAATAAAAAAGTATATTAAAAAAGATGACCATGCTGTGTCATCTAGTAATAATATAACTAAACAACAGCCTTCAACTGTTCAACGTCGTAAGGCACTACCAAGAGAGAAATAAGATCAAAAGGACGAAAAATTAAATAATTATCTGACGACAGAAAATATAAAAACACATAACATCTTCAATTCACAGAGTGAAAATAATGATAAACTTATTGTTGTGAGTTCCAAATTTTTTAATTAGTGTTATATCGAAATTACAAATATTTTCTTTTTCACGCCCTTATTTCTATGAGGGCGAGATTTAGTTTAGTACTACTCCCCTATATATGGACACACCCAGCTGACTGATGTTGGAATCGAACCCACGCCTGGGTTACTCTGAGCCGGCAATCTAGGTCAGTTCCGAGCGATTGACATCATTATCTAGGATGAATCCGTGGAACTTGTAGACCTTGTGCGAGGTAATTAGGAGATAATTTATCTTTAATAGATCTGAATCTTGAATTGGTAGTAGTTCTAAATAATTAAATAATGTTGTAATTATTATTATACATATCCGAATGAACAATTTAAAATTGTAAACATTGAGATGTAAAAAGTAAAAACTAAAAATATTTAAGTAAAACTAATGTATTTCTTTAAACAATTTTAGGTTTATTTGACGTGTATATATTATTATTATTATTATTATAACTTTCACATTTTTGATACGGAGACATCTTTGTGACATTCTATTTATTACCATTATTATTTTATATGCGATATTTTTTATACGAAGATATATGTTGTGAAATAAACAATACTGACTAACTATTTTTTATAACATGTTATTATTATAATCATCAAAAAATAAAAAAAGTTGCATTTAATAGCAATAGAAAGGTTACAGCCTAATAAATTATATAAATAAAGTATTTGCATAAGTATAGTTTATTTTATCTCTATTTGCCAAATAAAAAATCCCAAACGGCTCTTATCTCATACCGTGGCTTGTTTTTATGGCTAGGCTCAGGTAGACAGTTCCGCTTATTGGGAAGATAAGAGAGTTTTTTTATTTGTCAAATAGCGATGAAATGAATAGTACAAATATTTTCAGTTATTTTTCTTGTTGCCTCAATACATATATCTAAATTCTATAAGTCACAAGTCTATTAGGCAAACGGTCATTTTGTCTCTTAACTGTCTTGTCAGTGTTGGCCTTGCAGAACGATTGAGTTCTTCTCTTTATTAGCACTGAATTTCTGTGGTTCAACATCAAGTCATGGAAAACCTTTTTCTCTTCTTCTAACGCAGATCTCAATATTTGCTTCAAAACAAAATCTACTCGGCAAATATCCAACTACGATTTGTTGGTTCTCACTCCAGCCAAAAGTGCATGTCGATGGGAAACAGTTTCAGGAATAAGCAGGAACTCTCCACAAATGGTAGTAATTGAAACAGTCACGATCCTGGTTTTGGTCCAAGTCCCAGTCCTGGTCCTGATCCTGGTCATGGTCACGATCACAATTACTGTCACGGTCACAGTTATGGTTACATTTACAGTCACGACTACGATCATCGTCATGGTTACGGTTATGGCTACAGAAACAGTTGTGATCGCTGTTATCCATATATGAATAAGAAAAAACTGATATAGTATATTGTACAACAAGTGTCAAAAAAGACATTTTTAGCACGCAGTGAGACGGTTTGTGCACAAGCCAAAGGCGAATGCAACAAGTCTCACGAGTGTGAAAAATGTTTTTCGCACGTGTTTTACACTATACTTTTCCTACGGTTGCACTTAAATCACATTCGAGGGATGTATATATTTTCCTTGTTTAAGTTTTGCTTTCAAAACGATGATTTTTTGACTTAATAAAACAACAATTATTTAATTTTAATAAACATTTACTTACTATTATTAGTATTAGCAATAAACATCATTATTAACAGCTAATGATAATTTTTTAATAATAGGCAATCATAATTTTGTTACAAATAATATCTATTTGAAGTTGTAATTAATAGTAAAATTACTGCAATTTTCTAAATGAATTCCCGGCATTTCTTTGTGCTGATTGATCAAATTTTGTACAATAGATATGTTATTGTTTGTTTTTGAAGGAGATGGCATTTCATTTTGTGGTAGAACATCAACATGTACCTCTGAATCGACGGAGTTTAACGAATTTACAATTTTATTGGACATTTTCACTATTTCTTGAATGGATTCATCTATATAGCCTTCCGTCATAGTGCTAGAGCGCCGTCCACCAGAACACGGGTCGCCTGGATGCTAAGAAAAAACGCTATTACTACTCCACGATGTTTTGCGCACAGCGTGCGTAAAATGCAGTTTTACAGTTGCGTTTTTAGTGTGCTTTTGCTTATGTTCTAAGGAACCGTAGGAAAAAGAATTTTCAGTTTTATCAAAGTTTTAGAATTCTTGAGAGCTGGATGCCATTTCTTCCATATGTTGAACTATGATTGGATATTGTATTTTTAAGAGAATAATAGGTTTATGAACGTGGTTTTAGTTGAGATAGTATACATGCGTTCATTTCTCTCTATATACAGGGTAACTCTTTTTCTAATTATTTTACTAATAATATTTTTCCATGAGTTCTTAAAAATCTCTTCCTGTAACCACATATCTCTATATATTCTCTGTATTTCTCTTTAATATTTCTACATTTTATTTTATTCAGATGTCTCTTTTTGAGCCTCCTACCAGCTAGTTGTTAGAGAAACTCTGTCGCTGTTGAGACCTATCCCTACACCAAGCTTTATTTTATTTTATTTAGTTTAACTCTGTTCCTCTTACAATCCAGGTATTTCACTTTTCCGCACTCTACTATATTAGCGGAAAAATAATGTAATCGTAAAAAAGAAATGGTTTTTAAATTTTTTTTTCTGTGTGTGTGTCGTCGTTGTCGTTGTCGTCGGCATTTATTCTTGTTAGCACAATAACTCAACTAAATCGTGTCGGATCGATCGAGTTTTGACTGATTGTGATTAGGGACGCAGATGACATTTATTGATTTTGAGGTAGATGCTACATACCCCACCCTGTCCATGGGTTATGAGAGAACACGATGGTGGACTATTTGAGAATTATTTTTGTTAGCACGACAACTCAACGAAATTATATCCGATCGATTGGGTTTTGACTGATTCTGATCGGGGACGTCTCCCAGATGACACCTATTGATTTTGAGGTGGATAGGATACACCCCACCCTGTCCATGGGTCATGAAAAAGTACGACGGTGGACTATTTGAGAAATTTTTTTTGTTAGCACGATCACTCAATTAAATCGTGCCGGATCGATTGGGTTTCGACTAATTCTGATTAGGGACCTTTACCAGACGACATCTGTTGATCTTGAGGTGGATAGGACATACCCCACCCTGTCCATGAGTCATGAGAAAGCACGATGGTGGACTATTTGAGAAAAATTTGCCGATTTTGCATTGAACAAAAAAGACATATATTCGGCCTGTATCATATATGTATAAAGGAGAAAAAAAATAATTTCATTGGATCACAAATGTATTGATACGGCACTGAAGCAGTCGCCAATAAAAAAAAAAACTGTCATAAAACTGTGCATAAAATACATATTCTGCATTTATGTGTTGGTTTATTTCTTCTCGGCCACTCAATTACGAGATAGTTTTACGTGCCGAAAAATCCGATTTAAAGTTTTAAAACTGTTTATTTTAATTACAATATTAATTTTCATTTTTAATAAATGTTTAGCGCCTTAAGGGGGTATTCTGGTCTAGAGGTTCAAATTTCAGGCGTTTTTGCAAGTAGGATAAAAAACAAGAACTATTTTACTATACGTTTTTTACCAGATTTTTACTAATATTTTAAGAGTATACAAAATAATTTTCAAAAAAAAAATTAAAAAAGTTACAGGCTGGTAAAGTGGGGAGTAAAAAAAAGGGCGTATCCTGGTTGACACGATTACAACCCTTCTAGCCATCTATAACAGAAAAGAAAAAAATATTCTTACTTATTAAGAATGTCGTTATTGTCCCTGCCGCAGAGAAAAAGAAAAACATTTCTTTTGCAAAATGGTGACTGTTTGAAAAAGTAATTTTTTCAGTTTTTAATTTTTTTAAAATAGTAAAAAGAACAATTCATAAATTTGGTAGGGGCGATAGAGGGTTATATAGAGAAGGTTCGTACCAAATTTCAAGTAAGTCGGTTAGAACTTGAGATATCATGTCAACCGTGTTGAAAAAGTAGGTTTGAGAAAAACGCGTTTATAGATTTGAGCAAAGTTTAAGGCAGTCTAAGTAGTATAATGGTGCGTTATACTTACATTTCATTGATCGGCGATTCCTGATCCTTACAATGGGCCTTCTTCTACTTCAAAATGTAAATTTTCCGAACTTCTTTATGCTAGATGAGCAGCTCAGTTTCCTTAGAAGCATCAGAAGCTCGTAGATCAGAGCGCTCAATCCGAGTTTCGTGTCATCTGATAGCGAACGCATTGGCTTCAGGACTAACAGTGATTCTTAGGGCGTTCATAATTTTTAAAATTGGTAAAAAGCCTTCATTGATAATGCACACAGCTATATAATTTGCAATTTCAATTGTCCATTTTCCTGCTTATATATGTTTTGGTAGAAAAGTCCAGATCAACGAATTTAACGATTCATTATTATTTTGGGTCTAACCCAAACATCGATGGAATAAGCTTTACGAAGACAAATTTTCATATACCGGTTTTATTACTTTCAATACTTCGTCATTTAGAACGGGATTTTCGTGGACCAAATCATCTAATATACCCTCAACCACTGCTTTA
Organism: Rosalia funebris; assembly: GCA_037954035.1. Classification (NCBI taxonomy): domain Eukaryota; kingdom Metazoa; phylum Arthropoda; class Insecta; order Coleoptera; family Cerambycidae; genus Rosalia; species Rosalia funebris. Next base: position 8,542,818 of record JAZFAV010000006.1, on the reverse strand, counting down.
TGTAATGCTGCTCAGGGCAATACATGTGTTGTGGATTTTCATCGGTTGAACTTTTAGGATATTAAGTTGCCCATACTTCGTTTTTCATATTCTCAATTGAATGTGGATTCCAGCGAATAGCCAAACCATGACTCCAACAAAATGCGTTACAAAAACTTTGGGTTAATAGATTTCGAAGTATGTATATGTGGAGTATAAAGAGGTTTTTATGTGGGGACCCATCTTCAGGTAGTCGGGAAATATCTACAGTCTATTGTTCGATTCGCTCCGGCAGGCCCGGTTTAGTTGCCGCGTCACTAAAGTAGTTATAACTCCGTAAATAATTGAAATTTTTAAAATTCCTTTGGAGGATATATTCTTAAAGGTCTAAGTTTTGAATCGCATTTTTTTTTAAATTCTAGACCAGAATACCTTCTTAATCATTTATGTTTGGTACGACTAATCCTTGTTGAACTTATAGGAAAAAGATATAGTATAAAAAAACCTATTCCAGATCATTTTATTCTTAACTTTAAACTTAATTGTACTAGTATGACTGTTACCTAGTGGTTCATACCTTCATTCACCGGAATAGTTTACATTAGCAAGGTAATCCTTGAATTTTGGTTTCTATTTACTTACTCCTTTATTTTTGTTTATTGATTTTAGCAAATTGGAGTGTATGTTGGTGACTTATATAATGATTGTTACTATTAACATTTTCATTACTTAAATTAATTACTGCAAATTTAATATATCGTATTTTAGTAATACTCGTACGTTATTTACGAAGTCACCTGGGGACCCTGTAACAATTACTTGTTGCATGCCCCCATTGCTGGCATCGGCGGCATTGTGTTATCATTTTTTTGTCCATGAATCTCTGCCATTGTACTTGGTATACAATATATATTTTTCGTTGCCCCGTAGATATTTTAATGTTGTTTCGTTGTCTGTTATAATTAAAAATAATGGTATTTCTTTGGTCTTCATTCTATAAATCTTTTTTATGTTTTTCTTATTTTCTTATTTATTCTCCTATTAGTTTATGCTGTATCGCTCCGATATCAGGGTCTACTTGCAGCCCCTTAAAGACAAACGGATAATTTTTGTCATCTTGCGGTGTGTAAGTGTGGAATTCCGCATCATTTTGATGTACAAGTCTATTTTTATATATTCTATATTCCTAGCTGTCTGCTGTCGTTAATATTGTGCTTCGTTGTGCGTATTTTACGTGGTAGCCTTTCTTAACCGTATTACTGATGTCCGTGATTAGTTTTTTGTGGTCCATTGGTATACCTTTTAGGACTATTGTGGATTTAATTTAGTCTTTATTTGATTATTAGTTGTTGGTTTATTACTTTTCCGCACTCCACTATAAGCGGAAAAGTAATGTAATCGTGTAAATAAAAAGTGAAAATTTTTTTTGGGTTTATTTTTCGGTTTTCGGCCTAAAAGCAAAACAAAAACGATTTTTAAAATTTTATTGCTGTGTGTGTGTCGTCGTTGTCGTCGGAATTTATTCTTGTTAGCACGATAACTCGTGCTAACGTGTTGGATCGATCGTATTTTGACTGATTCTGATCGGGGACGTCTCTCAGACATCACCCATTGATTTTGAGGTGGATAGGGATCACCCCACTCTATCCATGGGTCATGAGAAAGCACGACAGTGGACTATTTGAGAATTTTTTTTGTTAACACGATAACTCTCGGAAGTCATGTCGGATTAACTAAGTCATGTCGGATCGATCGGGTTTTGACTGATTCGGATTGGGGACGTCTCTCAGACGGCACCTATTGATTTTGAGGTGGATAGAACACACTTCTCCATGTTCATGGGTCATGAGAAAGCAGAATGGTGGACTATTTGAGAAATTTGATTGTTAGCGCAATCAGTCAATTAAATCGTGTCGGATCGATTGGGTTTCCACTGATTCTGATTAGGGACGTCTACTAGACGACATCTATTGATTTTGAGGTGGGTGGGATACACCCCCACCCTGTTAATGGGTCCTGAGAAAGCACGAGTGTGAACTATTTAAAAAAAGTAAAACTGTCGCATAAAACACATATTCTGCATTTTTGTGTTGGTTTATTTTTTCTCGGCCACTCAATTTTGAAATAGAGATGTTCTACGTGCGGAAGTTCGTTTTAAGGATTTAAAACTGTTTATTGTATATTTTGTTTGCTGCTTTACTATTTCTTGCTCCGCCCCTGGTTTGTTCTGCTGTCTGCATGTCATCGGTATCTTCTGTCTCTATCTCTTCGGCTAGCATGGCGTATTTATTCTCTGTTACTATTTCGTCTTTGTGCGGAGATGATAATGTTTTGTCGATATTTATTGCTCTTCTCGGAGATACTTTATCTAGACTTACTCTACTTGCATTGGGGCTCTGCTGTGAGGTATTTTTGTGGCATAGGGACATCGATTATAGTATCCTCTAGTTCTTCACTGTTGAACTAGAGGATACTATAATCGATGATTGTTAGTTAGTTAGCTTTAATTATTTCTTTTACTTCTTGTCCCTGCTGTTGTGGCGGTAGTTGCTGTTGTTTCATTAAGGTTCTGTCTACCTCCATCTGTACGTCCAGGTTTGCAGGTAATTTATATTTTACGTCCTTATTTATCTCACTACATTTTTCATATCTTTTACTTTGTTGTTTAGAACTATCTTTTCTTTGTCTCTCTCGTTGTTCATGTACTCCTGTGTTTGCTTATCGGTTTGTGGTTTTTGTTGCCTGCGTGTATTTTCTTTGTGTTCCATCCTTATCTCCCTTTCTTCTTGCAATGGTAGCGTGGGTGTATTTTATGTCACTAGATATGTTACACTTGCCAGCTTTATGCTTTAGATGAATTGTCTTCAGTTTATTAATGTTATCTCGATAGCTTCTACTGGATTGTCTCACTGTTTTGCTATATTTTAAGTCCCTGTCTTTTACTATTGTGTCGCTTTCATTTATTAAATTTAATTCAGATTTTACACTTTCACTATCACTAGTGTTACACCATAAGTTACTTTTGGGAGCACTAGTTTGGAACTTATGGTGTGTATGTATACATTTAACTGCCGATAAGGTTTTATGTAAAACTATACCATTATCTGAAAGTTCCTCGCTGTAGCTATGCATGTGTGCTTGTCGGCATTTAGCTTGGAAATGCAACCTGGTCAGTAATGATGGCGACTTGATCTATTTCAACAGTTTGATTGATGACTTGATTCAGCAATGACACTTAGAAAACAGTTTCTAGAGATAAAACTAAGAAAATTATTTCTAAAGCTGTGTATCTTGCTTATTTGTGAAGAAACTAATAGAATAAATTTTTTAAAACTCATTTGGGTTTATACTTCACTAATTTGCGATCTTAGAGTACTGAAAAAATAGAATAATACTGGCAACTTGAGACGCTGAATTTGATTCTGATATTAAAAACGCGATTTCCATTCCAAGAAAGTCGATTTTTTGAAAAATTTTGGCTGAGGTTAAAAATCAATAGAGTCAAGTCTTTAATATATTTATTAGTGTTAGTGTTGTAAATTAGTTTGCAGTATTCATTATTGTGTATTAGCTATTTATACTTTCAGAATTATAGATAAATTAACCTTATATAGTTTTATATGTTTTCAACTTGAAGAACTGGAACGATCACGGTTATGGTTATCATAATAATCACAGTCATGGTCCTGGTTATAATTATGTTCATAGTGGTAGTCATATACGTGAAAAAAAAAAAATAAGAATATGTAACTCTGTTTCTAGTTATATTATTAATAATGTTTCTTCGCCGACCGATTTTCTAAAGTCGATTTTTTGACAAATTTTGGCTAAAGAAATAAAATAACTTAGAGTGTCAATTTCTCGGCGGGTATGTACCTCGCTTATTTGCGGTCTTAGAGGTCGCCGAATCCGATTCGACATTTAAAAAATGGCCGCAGAAAGACAGTCTATTAGAAAAGATATAGTTCAATAAATTATATTAATAAATGATATTAATTAAGTTATTTCCTATATGAAACATTGTAGGTGTATTGTATATGACAAAGTGAGTGTCACGTTCTAAGGCTTATTCAAATTACTTAAAAAATTACAAATTATTTAAAAAATATTTGAATCATGAAAGTATATAATGTTGCGGGTTCTGCACAGGGCCGATCCTAGGGTATTGGCCGCCCGCGTGCAAATTTCAAACGTATCCAAACTACTGGCGCCGTAGGGGCCGCAAAAAAATTGCGCCGCAGGCGAAAATCAACATCAGTGAATGTTTACTCCTTCCTACTCCTCGAGCGGGCGTAAATCGTATCTATTTCGTATTTCGTGTTAATTTGAGATTTTAAATACTGCTTTGTGAATTTGTGTGGTGATTTATTGTACTAATTATTAATATTTATATACTGTGATAGTGACAATGGATTTAGTTTATAATTTAGTTCATGTGAAGTGATTTTTTAAATACTCTTATGAAGAAAAAATTGATTTAAAAAACAATGGTAGGCCATTGCCCGATATTGTTATTGAGACTGCAGGTGTTAGCCGCGGAAAAGAATATAAGCGTCAATTTAATAGAGACATTTATTCGAAGAACAATTGGATTTGTGGGCGCAAAAAAAATGCGTTATTTTGTTTTCCTTGTTTACTTTTTGGCGGTGATAAAACATGGACGGAGGTAGGGGTGACAGATTTGGTGCACTTAACTGAAAAAATAAAAAAAGGACGACAACTCCAAAAGCCATCTACATAATACAATGGAATTAGCTTTATTAGGAACAACTAATATTAAAGCGCAGCTAGATTCAGCTTATTGGATAAATGTGCAAAAGCATAATAATAATGTGATAAAAAAGAGATACGTTTTGTCAAAAATTATAAACTGCATAAAGTTTTGTGGGGCCTTTGAACTGGCGCTGCGAGGACATGACGAAGCTGAAACCTCTCAAAACCCGGGGATATTTCGTGGTTTGATAAATTTTTCTGCTGAGCTTGATGTAACTTTAAGCGAGCATCTACAAAATGATTCAGTATTTAAAGGAACCTCTAGAGAAATACAAAATGATCTTTTAGACTGTATATTAAAAGTATGTCATGAAGAAATAATTAAAGAAATTAACAAACCTTCATTTTTGGCAGTTATGGCAGACGAAACAACTGATGTATCTGTAAAAACTCAGTTAGTGGTAGTTTTAAGATATATTCTCGATGGTGAACCGATTGAACGTTTTTGGACATACCTGAAACCTACAAAATGACGCTGAAACTCTTTCGGAAAATATTTTAAGTGTTATAGACCCTCTAGTAGAAAATTCACCTTACAAGCCTTTTCCCTTAACCAAAGAATATGACGGCAAATATGAATGTTCTTCAAAATGATATTAAATTCCAAAAATGTTTCTTGTGAAAGTCTATATTTTTGTATAAACGGATTTTACATAAAAATTCTGAAGTATCAGGAAAACGCGTGAACTTGAAAATTTTAAAAATTTTCAAGTTCATAGTTACAAATCTATATCTTAAAAATATATGTGTTAGAGATACCCTTGTTTCCTTGGGTCTAAGTTTTAGAAGAAAATTGCCTAGATCATCTTTATTTAATTTAGATTGCTTATTATGGGATTATACACTGATTTTGTAAAATAATAAATAGGTTCGTTAAAAATTCAAAGAATAACTTTTAGGGAAATCTCTCGAACACGTAAAATTTTGTTACTTAGTTGTGCATTTAAAAAAATACAATTAGTATATACAGGATGATTCGTATATGAGTTATGGATATCAACTAATAAGCCACTGTCGTTTCAATCTAGGTAGTACTTTGTTGTATTTGAGTATTCAAATATGTGTCTATATCCTTCATCTCCTTCTTTGACTCTTCTGAATTCTATATACAATTTACCTATGATCATTAGTATTTGCAAAGTAAGATACTTAAGAGAAATGTATTGCATCAAAAGTTTCAAATACTTTTAAGTAGCATCGGCGCATCCGCCATTTATTAAAACGATGAAAAATCAATCGATAATCTCTGTAATGTCTCTTGGAGAATTAATAATGAAAAATTCATTTAATTTTGAGGAAATGCGTAAGAATTACGAAATTATTTGATATTCTTCAATGACGAACAGTAAAATTTTTAGCAATGCAATGAGTAACCCTCTGATATATTTTATTGCAAACCCTTTCGTGAGTATTCTTGTGATCTTCTGATCTCTTAATCTTTCAAATATTTTGAAACACCTTTCTACATGAGTCCCACAGAAATATATTGTAGGACCTCTAATATTTTTCTCCTATTCGTTAATGTTTCTCATAAAATCTTCCACTAATAATTAGAATTAATCTAACTAATACTATTTAGATAAATAATTAATATAACCGATCTTTATATGAGTCAAACTTGTTTCATACTCATTAACGAATATTTTGAACTATACGAAGGTGTTGCAATGATGACTCCTTGGTCTCTTATATTACAAACTTATTTAGGAGTAAGTCTTAGTAAAAATAATATTTTCCTAGAGTATAGCTCAGATACGTGGATAATATTTTTGCGTTTTTACTGACATTGGCCTCCGCCATTTATTAAAAATCAGCATTGTATAAAATTAATGTGTAATGTTTGTAAAATCTGTTCGAGAATTGATTTAAGAGAAAGTGATTTAATTTTGAGGAAGTACATAAGAATATGAAAATTGTTTAAAATACGTCAGTAACGAATATTTTGACGTACTGTGACAAAATATTATGCATTGTTGGCTACCAGAGAATGTGCAATATCCACTAAATAATAAATTGCAATAATATCCAGCGTTGCATAATGTTAAATGGATATAAGTTAACACGAATATATTTGATTCAACAGAGCTAATGCTTGATCAGCTTAATAATGGTCGTTCATTAATAAAGTTTTTTCCTTGATACTGATAATTTCTTTCCCTAATAATAATACTAATATTGATTTATTAATAATCATTGAAGACAAGAATTCATTTACGTACGTAAGAATTCATTACATTTTTCTTATGTAAATTATTTACCAAATCCTTCAAGAAATGAGTTCTCAGAGCTTTGGTTCTACAAAATGTATTCGCTTTGGAAGTTTTAATTAACATGTAAATCAAATTCTGATCTTAAGTCCTAAATTCGTAAAAATGCATTGTATTAATTAAATTTACAATAAAAAGTGCTCATGGAGATATTCCATTTATCAAAAACTATAACTAAAATATTTGCACAGTTACAAATATTTTCTTTTATTGTTTAGGTGAAAAATGAAAAGTATATACAACAAACAATTTTCCACTTTTTATCATTCTAAGCAAAAGATTCTGTAGGACTAAATTCTGTAGGGCGCAAATCTATTGCCACAATGTCTTCGCTTCTTAATTTTTATAACATCTTTCTGTTTCGCTGTGTTGAAAGCGAGCGGTTGAGGTATCTGAGGCATACGGTCTCCTCGTCTCTTTACTGTCTTTTCGATGTTGGTCGTGTAGATCGACTGAGCTTTTCTGGTAATCTGCACTGAATTTCTCGGGTTCAACATTATGTCACGGAAAGTATTCTTCTCGTCTTCTAATGCACATCTCATCCTTTGCTTCAAAACCGGATCTCCTCGGCAAATATCCAACCAGAACTTGTTGGCCCTCACTCCAGCTAAAAGTGATCTTCCGTCCAAATACCTAAAAGAACAATAATGATTAATAAAACAGAAAAATGTAAAGAGGATAAAATAAAACATTAAACTGAGTAAATGAGCAAAACATACCGAAATATGCAGCACCACATCTCGATAGGAAGCAGTTGCAGGAACAGGCAGGAACTCTCCATGAATGGCAGTAGTTGGAACATCTTTCTTAGAAAGTAGAATCCAAAATAATAACAGGTATTTTAATTTCATGCTTTTATAGGCCAAGTAAATGAACTGAAACAGTCACGGTCATGGTTATGATCATGGTCACGGTCACGGTAACGGTCATGGTTATGGTTACCGTCATGGTCACGGTAATGGCTACCGATACGGTTATGATCTTTGTTATACATATGTTGTGTTAAAAGGCGCTGATGGAGAATTCTCGTGTTTCTATTTATCGATTATAACATTTTATTATTTTTAGAATTCTTCAGAACTTGAACCCATTTTTTTCCTTATGTTGAACTACGATTGTATCTTGCATTTCTGAAGGAATGATGTCTCTATGGAGCACAGACAATAATATACATCAATGTTATTTATTATATTCTCTGTAAATTACCTCTATCTAATATTGAAAGCCCAGGCCTAAAAGGTTTCATTAGATATGTTTGAGATGTTGTTGTTGTTCCACTTATCCACTATTATGTTATTAGTTGGTAATCAACCTCTTACGTTTACTGTGCTTAATTGAATTGGAAGGCTCTTAATCATGGTCACGAATGTGACTACGGCTTTGGTTATGATGGTGGTAATCGTTTCAGTCATGAACTATTAAGAGACCAAAAAAATCACGGTCACGGTAATTGTCATGGTCACGGTCACGGCCCTGGCTATGAACATCGTTACGGTCACGGTCATGACTACAGATACGGTTGTGATCCTTGCTATACACATGTTGAATGAGAAGGCGTTCATGGAGAAATTTCCTATGTCAATTTATCGATCATAATTTATTACTTTTAAAATTGTTCAGAACTTGGTGCCCATTTTTTTTTCTTATGTTGAACTACGATTGCATCTTGCTGTTCTAAGGTGATAACACTATGAAGTACAGATCATAATATTCACTACTGTTATTTATTATATTTTCTATAAATTACATCTGTTTAATACTAAAAGTCCGCAACAGGAGTAAAAGGTGTAATTGGAGAAGTTGTTGTTCTATTTCTCCACAATTGTATTATTAGTTGATTGTAGTTGATCATCAGATATTAGTTCCTCGGGTTTCTAAAATAATAGATAAGCCAATCTTATCCATTCTCTGTGCTTATTTCAGAGAATTGGAAGGGTCTTGGTCATGGTCACGATTATGATTACGGCTTTGGTTATGATGATGGTAACAGTTTCAGTCATGAAATATTAGGAGACAAAATTAGGAGCTGCAATTTTACACTACATTTTAATATGTTTTTAGTCCATTCGAAATTGTTTGCGATATATGTGTAAAACTGATTGTATATTATAATGAAATATTATGCAAAGCTGGCAACTACAAATCTTAAACGAACTACTTATGTGTGGTGGAAAGGAAGAAAAAGTTAGAAACTTCCATTGTAGGAAGAAACAGCGTTTATCTATGTTGTTGCGGTAACTTTCACATGGATCTTAGTGGGAGCTAATTTTCAAATAAATAATTAAATTTATTTTAGCTCATCGTTTATCTGCTTTGTCATCTAATTTGTTGTAGCACTTGTTGGAGTAGAAATATCTCAGCGCTTAATATTGTCAAAAGGTCCTTATTCCACAAAGTGTCTTCTATTTGGAGCTGCACATTCTAAAAGCAGTACCTAAACCCTAGTGTGTAAACAAATTTTGATATGTAGATACATCACTATTTCTTGAATGTCTGGATTGTTTTACATACTCCTTGCTTTCTATTCTCTTTTTATTAACTTTATCTACAAGAAAATCTGTAATTCTGGTCCTATATATAAATATAATTTTTATTTATCTCACATTTATGAGACAAGAAAACTTATTATATTATTAATTACAGTTTTACATACGACATTTTTATACGAAGAGATATATGTATGTTGTGAAATAAATAATATTCGATAATTCTGTTTTATCACATGCTAATTACATAATCGTTGAATATTAAAACGGAAAATTTTAGATATTATATTTTTCTTTTGTAAATTATTTACCAAAACTTTCAAGAAATGAATGTGTATTCTCAGAGATTTGGTTCTACAAAGTGCCTTGGCTTTGAAATTATAAGTTCGAATAATATGTAAATCAGAATGCTGATCTTATGTCGTAAACTTGTAAAGATACATTGTAATAATTACATTTAAATTAGAAAGCGCTCATGGAGATTTTCGATTTATTAAAAAATATAAGTAAATTATTTGGACAGTTACAAATATTTTATTTTTTAAGTGAAAAATGGAAAGTATAGACAACAAATATTTTTTACTTTTTATTATTCTAAACAAAGGTTAAACCTAAGTTCTGTAGGGCGCAAATCTATTACCACAATATCTTCGCTTCTCAAATTTCATAACATCTTTCTGTTTCTCTGTGTTGAAAGTAAGCGGTTCAGGTATCTGAGGCATACGGTCTCCTCGTTTCTTGACTGTCTTTTCCGACGTTGGTCGTGTAGATTGACTGAACTCTTCTTATAATCTGCATTGAATTTCTCGCGTTGAATATTATGTCACGGAAAGTATTCTTCTCGTTTTCTAATGCACATCTCAACCTTTGCTTCAAAACCGGATCTCCTCGGCAAATATCCAACCAGGACTTGTTGGCCCTCACTCCAGCTAAAAGTGATCTTCCGTCCAAGTACCTAAAAGAACACAAATGATTAATAAAACAGAAAAATGTAAAGAGAGTAAAATAAAAAATGAAACTGAATAAATTAATGGAGCAAAAACTTACCGAAATATGCAGCACCACATCTCCACAGGAAGCAGTTGCAGGAACAACCAGGAACTCTTCACAAATGGTAGTAGTTGGAACATCTTTCTTAGAAAGTAGAATCCAAAATAATAATAGGTAATTTAATTTCAGTCTTTTATAGACCAAGTAAATGAACTAAAACAGTCACGGTCATGACTATGGTCACGGCCACGACTATGGTCACGGCCACGGCCATGGTTATGAACACCGTTACGGTCAGGAATATAGATACTGTTATGATCCTTGCTATACACATGTTGAGTAAGAAAGCGCTCTTGGAGAATTTTCCTAAGTTCATTTATCGATTATCATAGTTTATTATTTTTAAAGTTGTTCAGGAATTGGTGCCCATTTTTCCTTATGTTGAACTACGATTGCATCTTGCAGTTCTAAGGTGATAACACTATGAAGTACAGATCATAATATTTACTACTATTATTTATTATATTTTCTGTAAATTAGATGTGTTTAATATTAAAAGCCCGGAACAGGAGTAAAAGGTGCCATCAGAGATGTGGTTGACTATATAAATTATTATATTATTAATTGGTCTTAGTGGGGAGATAATTTTCGAATAAATAGTCTAATTTACTTTAGCTCATCATTTATCTGTTTTATCATCTGGTTTGATGTAACTGTTTTTGGAGTAGAAACATCTCAGCTCTTAATATTATCAACATATCTTGGTTCCACAAAGCGTCTTCTATTTTGAGTTGTAAATTTTAAAAACAATATCAAAATTTTATTCTCAAAATAGTAGGCTTTCATATTCATCATTAATTACAGTTTTGCATACGGCATTTTTGTACGAAAATATATATGTATGTTGTGAAATAAATAGTATTCGATGATTCCGTTTTATCACATATGAATGACATAATCGTTGAATTTTAAGACAGAACAATCTCACGGGCAAGTTACAGTTTAGTACATATATAATAAGTTAAGCCCGACATAAAATATTATAATTGTATCGTGTTTAAAAAGTAAGTATGGATATCCAAGACTAATACAAGAATGTAAGTAAATCATTTGTGAAATTACAATTATCTTTTATTTTTCTTTCGCGAAATATGAAAGCATTTATAAAAGAACAGGTATTTTCTTTATTTTTTGTATTTTGTGTTGCTCATCTTTAGATTTTTCACGTGCTCAGTACAGAGAACTGGAATAGCTATAGTTATGGTAATGGATACCATCACAGTCTTGGTTATTGTTACAGTTACGATGACGATTAAAGCCACAACCGTCATCGTAGCTGTAATCATAACCAAGACTGTGATCGTGAAGTGAGGATCTTATGTCTGAAATTTTGGGACATTAAGAATCAACTGTAACTCTACTTCTGATTACATTTTCGTTAACGTTTCTGATGTCCTTTATTTTCTCTATAGATTGTTTATAAGAGTTAAATTTCTGTGTATACTTCATGATGTGACATGTGAAGCTGGTTATTTAGTACATTAACAGATTTTATTTCTCCTTCTTTATCTATTTAGTTTTTTCTACAGAATCTACCCAAATCGTAATATACGAGTTACTTTGATATGGTTTAATATCCACGTCCAATTGTATCATTATAGGTGAAATAATGGAAAAGTTATAGTAGTGTCATATTTTAAAAATATTTATTAAATAATTTTTACATTATACTATTACTAATAATTAAATAATTAATAAGAGAGGTGTAACCATCAATAGCATATAGTCGTTAACGTTGAATAAGAAAAAGTTTAATTAATGATATAAGTTTATTCTTCTTATAAGAATCTTAAGATGAAGGTAATTATATGGTCTGTTAAAAAGTGGGTACACAGATTAGTATGCCAACTTTTGGATTAAGGACATATAAAAAATATGAGTAAATTGTTGGCGAAATTACAAATATTTTATTCTCTTGCGTGTTATAAGTAAAATCTCTCTGGTGCCAATCTTTTTTATATGTTGAACTATGATTGCACTTGCATTTCAAAGGAAATGATAACGCCATGATGTACAGATAATATTATTAATTACTGTTATTTATTATATTTGGTTGTTGAAATTATCTCTATCTAATGTCGAAGAACTCATATATAGACAACTCATCAGTTTGCTATCTGACTATTGATTGCTGGAATTCAAGACCACAGTACGGCAAACTGTTTCCTTCTTTTCGATTATTCAATAGTTTTAATTTTTATGTAACCGTATTGTTGTTAGAAAACTAATACAATGGATGAATCCATAATGTATGTATGTATTATTACAACGTAAAGGGTATGACTACGAATTCAGTTAATGATATTGTTATCTTTGCATTTCCTTAATAATCTACATATTGGTATGTTGGGAAGAATGAAAATAAATTTAAATTCGAGGCCTCGACAGGCACCTTCTACTTCCTATGTGGGATCTAAGCAAGTAATCCTAGTAAATGTTGCTATTAGTTTGAATTGACTATCCTATTATTACTACACACTTACGTGACTTATTGACTACAAATCCTAATATTTGAATTATTCTAGTCTGTAAATATGATATCTTAATTAATATTTTTTTATATATGCATTGTAAACACTTAGATATAAAACATAGCATGTTTAACATTTTCTTTTTTGCAAATCCCCTCATAGAAGAAATAAAAGACAAGTAGATTATAGATTATAGATTATAGAATATATAGATTATAGAAAATATAGATATTATATTTTCCGAATTCTTATTAAATTAAATTATTGCTAGCATATTGTATTTACTATTATACTACAATTACTAGCAGTCAAATTGTCGAAAATTTTAGATATTACATTTTTCTTTTGTAAATTATTTACCAAAACCTTCAAGAAATGAGTTCTCAGAGCTTCTCAGAGCTTTGGTTCTACAAAATGTATTCGCTTTGGAAGCTTTGATTAACATGTAAATCATAATTCTGATCTTATGTCCTAAATTCGTAAATATACATCGTAATAATTACATATACAATAAAAAGTGCTCATGGAGATCTTCCATTTATCAAAAAATATAAGTAAAATATTTGCACAGTCACAAATATTTTCTTTTATTCTTTAGGTGAAAAATTAAAAGTATAGACAACAAACATTTTTTACTTTTTATTATTCTAAACAAAAGTTAAACCTAAATTCTGTAGGGCGCAAATCTATTGCCCCAATGTCTTCGCTTCTTAATTTTCATAACATCTTTCTGTTTCTCTACATTGAAAGAGAGCGGTTGAGGTATCTGAGGCATACGGTCTCCTCGTCTCTTGACTGTCTTTTCGATGTTGGTTGTGTAGACTGACTGAGCTCTTCTGGTAAACGGCACTGAATTTCTCGGGTTCAACATTATGTCACGGAAAGTATTCTTTTCGTCTTCTAATGCACATCTCATCCTTTGCTTCAAAACCGGATCTCCTCGGCAAATATCCAACCAGGACTTGTTGTCCCTCACTCCAGCTAAAAGTGATCTTCCGTCCAAATATAAGTAAAATAATATATAAATCAATCTTTTACGTTTTCTGTGCCTCATTAAGAGAATTAGAAGGGTCTTTTTCATGGCCACGAATGTGACTATGGCTTTGGTTATGATGATGGTAACGGTCTCAGTCATGAACTATTAGGAGACAAAAGAAATCAGGAGCTGTAACTCTACACAAACTCCTAATATGTCTTTATTCCATTCGAAATTGCTTCCGATATATATATGAAACTGGTTATATAAAAGGTGGTCCAACCAAAACGCACGATGTCAATTGTAAATAAAACAAAAAGTTTTCGTAGAATTATCTTAATATTTTGTATTATGATAGAAGGATCTATGACAAGTATGCGTGAAACAAAATATCGGCCAAATGCTCGCCGCGGCTTCGGTGCCATACCTCTATCCGATGGTCCATATTTTCAATGACTCTGAGACATAATTGAGGTTCTATGTCGTTAATGTGCCGAATTATCTCATCCTTTAGCTCTTGAATTGTTCTTGGATTATTGTCGTACACTTTTTCTTTTATATATCCCCAAAGAAAGAAGTCCAACGGTGTCAAATCACATGATCGTGGCGGCCAATTAACATCGCCACGACGTGAGATAACACGGCCATTGAATTTCTCGCGCAAAAGTACCATTGTTTCATTGGCTGTGTGGTAAGTGGCACCATCCTGTTGCAACCACATATTGTCCAGATCCATATCCTCAATTTCTGGCCACAAGAAGTCCGTTATCATCTCGCGATAGCGAACACCATTCACGGTAACTGCTTGGACGACCTCATTTTCGAAGAAGTACGGCCCGATGACGCCGCCAGCCCATAAACCGCACCAAACAGTCACTCTTTGTGGATGCATCGGCTTTTCAACAATCACTCGTGGATTCTCATTTGCCCAAATGCGGCAATTCTGCTTGTTAACGAATCCACTGAGATGAAAGTGTGCCTCGTCGCTGAACATGATTTTCTTTGTAAAGTCACCATTCACTTCTGTCTGTTCAACCAACCATTCGGCGTATTGACGACGCTTGAAATGGTCAGTAGGCTTCAGCTCTTGAGTCAATTGAACCTTGTAAGCGTGTAAATTCAAATCTTTATTCAAAATTCGCATCAGTGATGTTCGTGAGATGTTCAATTGTTGGGTACGACGACGAGTCGAGGTTGACGGCTCTTCTGCTACACTATCGCGAACAACAGCAATGTTTTCCGCAGAACGAACTGGGCGAGCATGCACAGGTGTTTTCACATTTCCTACAGACCCGGTTTGCTAAAATTTGCGCACAATTCTCCCGATTGTGGACACATTTGGTCGATTATGCTGACCAAAAAAGTCACGAAGTGCACGAAATGCATTTTGATTTGAACGCCCATTTTCGTAAAAGGCTTCAACAATCTTAACGCGCTGCTCAATTGTGTACCTCTCCATGGTTGAATTTGTCGAATACTGAAACAAAGAAATGTCAAATTAAGTTGGGCAAAAAACTTGACGTTAAGGTGTGACTCACAATTAACATCGTGCATTATGGTTGGACCACCCTTTATTTATTACATTAAAAAATTATACAAAGCTGGCAACTACAAATCTTAAATGTGGTCTACTCATGTGTAGTAGAAAGTAACAAACATATATAAAAACTTATGTTCTAAAAGAAACAGCTTTTCATCAGCACGGCAACCTACATATTCTCTCCTTTTATATTATTTAATCGTAACTATATTGTTATTAGAGAAAAAATACAGTGCATGAAAAAATAACATCTGTGCTTTATTATTACATAAAGGATATGAATACCAATTTAGTTGAAATTATTGTCATCTTTGGTATATTCTCCAATTACTATAATTTCAATTTAGCCTATAGTTCATTGCTTTAATTAAAAGCTAAATTATATAGGTGAGTAATGAGTGATTTTAGATATAAAGCATACCATGTTTAACCTTTCTTTTTTTGCAAAAGTTTATAGATGAAATAAAGGAGAGGTAAATTATATATTATGTTTTCTGAATATGTGTTAAATAAAATTATTATTGGTAATTATAATTACTGTTATATTACAACTTACAACTACTAATAGTGAAAATATATCTATATTTTTAGATATTACATGTTTCTTTTCTAAGTTATTAACCTAAATTTTCAAGAAATTAATGTGTATTCTCAAAGCTCTACGCGCTCTTGCAAATAGATAAATTTTAATGTATGTGATATTTATGTATATGAAGCTGGTTATATTTTATTAACGGATTTAATTTTTGCTACTTTATATCTCTAATTTTTTCTGCAGGTTCTACTCAAATCATAATGTAGGAGTTATGACACCTGAATTTTTATGTGTCTATTTTTTATGTATTGGAAATATTTTAAAGATAACTAGCACTTATACAAGCATAAATTAAATAGGGGAAAAAGTTAGTGTACATCGGATATTAAAAATGTGTATTAAACTAAATTACCATTATGTTATTAGTAATGATGAAACTGTTAGTAGTAGAAGTATAACCATCAATGTATATATATATATATATATATATATATATATATATATATGTATATATATATATATATATATATATATATATATATATATATATATATATATATATATATATATATATATATATATATATATATATATATATATATATATATATATATATAGCCATTAACGTCGAATTAAGCAAAGTTATAGTTCAATTAATGGTATAAGTTTAGTCTTGGAAAACATGCTATAATTTTATGGCACATAAGAGTTTGTGAAATTATAAATGTATTATTTCATTGCGCAAAAAATTAAAATACATTTATAAAAGAGCATTTTTCTTACTAATTATAAGTAAATATAATTCCTAAATTCTATAAGGCGCGAATCTGTTATCACAATTTCTTCGTTTCTTAATTTTCATAACATTTTTGGGTAAGTCTGTATTAAAAGTAAGCGGTTGAGGTAACTGTGGCAAACGGTCTCCTCGTCTCCTGACTGTCTTTTGGACGTTGGCCGTGTAGATTGACTGAAGTCTTCTCATAATCTGCACTGAATTTCTCGGGTTGAACATCCTGTCACGGAAAGTATTTTTCTCGTCTTCTAATGCACATCTCAGCCTTTGCTTCAAAACGGGATCTCCTCGGCAAATATCCAACCACGATTTGTTGGCCCTCACTAAAGCCAAAAGTGATCTTCCGTCCAAATACCTAAAATAAGACAAATGATTAATAAAACAGGAAAATGTAAAGGTGGCAAAATAAAACATTAAACTGAATAAATGAAGAAAAAACTTACCGAAATATGCAGCACCACATCTCTATAGGAAGCAGTTGCAGGAACAGGCAGGAACTCTCCACAAATGGCAGTAGTTGGAACATCTTTCTTGGAAAGTAGAATCCAAAATAATAATAGGTAATTTAATTTCAGGCTTTTATAGGCCAAGTAAATGAACTGAAACAGTCACGGTCAGGGTTACGATTATGGTCACGGTCATGGTCACGGCCATGGTTATGATCACCGTCACGGTCACGGTTATGGATACTGATACGGTTATGATCTTTGTTATACATGTGTTGAGTAAGAAGTCGCTGATGGAGAATTCTCGTATTTTTATTTGTCGATTATCGCATTTTATTATTTTTATTATTCTTCAGAACTTGGTGCTAATTTTTTTCCTTATGTTGAACTACGATTGCATCTTGCATTTCTGAGAGAATGATAACTCTATGAAGGACAAATAATAATATTATATATAAATTATCTCTGTCTAATATTGAAAGCCCATTCCTAAAAGGTTTCATTAGAAATATTTGAGATGTCGTTGCTCTATGTATCCACTATTGTGTTATTAGTTGGTTTTAGTTTTCATCTGCAGATATTAGTTATTTGGGTTCCTAAAATAATATGTAAATCAATCTTTCACGTTTTCTATGCTTAATTAAGAGAATTTTAAGGATGTTGATCATGGCCACGAATGTGATTACGGCATTGGTTATGATGATGGTAACGGTTTCAATCGTGAATTATTAGGAAACAACAAAATCAGGAGCTGTAACTTTACACAAACATCTAATGTGTCTTTATTTCATTCGAAATTGTTTGCGATATATGTATGTAACTGGATATATATTTTTTACATCAAAGGATTATGCAAAGCTGGCAACTACAATTCTTAAATATGGCCTACTTATGTGTAGTAGAAAGGAAGAAACATATATAAAAACTTATGTTCTAGAAAGAAGCAGCTTTCATCAGCACGGTAGTCTACATATTTTCTTCTTTTCGATTTCTTAATCTGTAACTATATGGTTATTAGAAAAATAATACAGTGCATGAAAAAATAGTTAATGTGCATTATTATTACATAAACGATATGAATACCAATATAGTTGAAAGTATTGAAATCTTTGATATATTCTTCAATTTCTATAATTTCGATTTAGCCTATAGTTCATTGCTTTAATTAGAAGTTAAATTATATAGGTGAGTAATGAGTGATTTTAGATATAAAGCCTAGCATGTATAACCTTTCTTTTTTTGCAAACGTTTATACATGAAATAAATGAGAGGTAAATTATATATTATATTTTCTGATTATTTGTTAAATAAAATTATTATTGGCAATTATAATTGCTGTTATATTACAACTACTAATAGTG
This sequence comes from Rosalia funebris, assembly GCA_037954035.1. Taxonomy (NCBI): domain Eukaryota; kingdom Metazoa; phylum Arthropoda; class Insecta; order Coleoptera; family Cerambycidae; genus Rosalia; species Rosalia funebris. Next base: position 8,524,141 of record JAZFAV010000006.1, on the reverse strand, counting down.
AATGTTTCGATATTTTTAGATATTACATGTTTCTTTTCTAAGTTATTAACTAAAACTTTCAAGAAATTAATGTGTATTCTCAGAGCTCTACTCGCTCTTGCAAATAGATAAATTTTCATGTATATTTCATGTATATCGACAGGCACCTTCTACTCTTTATGCGTAATATAAGCAAATTATCCTAGTAAATGTTGCTATTAATTTGAATTAACTATCCTATTATTACTACAAACTTACTTGACTTATTGACTACAAATCCTAATATTTGAATTATTCTAGTCTGTAAATATGATATCTTAATTAATATTTTTTTACATATGCATTGTAAATACTTTAGATATAATCCATAGCATGTTTAACATTTTATATTTTGTAAATCCTTATAGATGGAATAAAGGACAAGTAGATTATATATTATATTTTCCGAATTCTTATTAAGCAGAATTATTGTTAGCATATTGTATTTACTATTATACTACAACTACTAGCAGTGAAAGTATCGAAAATTTTAGACATTACTTTTGTAAATTATTCACCAAAACCTTCGAGAAATGAGTTCTCAGAGCTTTGGTTCTACAAAATGTATTCGTTTTGGAAGTTTTGATTAACATGTAAATCAGAATTCTGATTTTATGTCCTAAATTCGTAAAAATATATTGTCATAATTTCATTTACAATAATAAGTAAAATATTTGCCCAGTTACAAATATTTTCTTTTATTCTTTATGTGAAAAATGAAAAGTATATACAACAAACAATTTTTCACTTTTTATCATTCTAAAGAAAAAATAAATCTAAATTCTGTAGGGCGCAAATCTATTGCCATAATGTCTTCGCTTCTTAATTTTCATAATATCTTTCTGTTTCTCTGTGTTGAAATCGAGCGGTTGAGGTATCTGAGGCATACGGTCTCCTCGTCTCTTGACTGTCTTTTCGATGTTGGTCGTGTAGATCGACTGAGCTCTTCTGGTAATTTGCACTGAATTTCTCGGGTTCAACATTATGTCACAGAAAGTTTTCTTCTCGTCTTCTAATGCACATCTCATCCTATGCTTCAAAACCGGATCTCCTCGGCAAATATCCAACCAGGATTTGTTGGCCCTCACTCCAGCTAAAAGTGATCTTCCGTCCAAATACCTAAAAGAGCACAAATGATTAATAAAACAGAAAACTGTAAAAACGATAAAATAAAACATCAAACTGAATAAATGAGGGAAACTTACCGAAATATGCAGCACCACATCTCGATAGGAAGCAGTTGCAGGAACAGGCAGGAACTCCCCACAAATGGCAGTAGTTGGAACATCTTTCTTAGAAAGTAGAATCCAAAATAATAATAGGTATTTTAATTTCAGGCTTTTATAGGCAAAGTAAATGAACTGAAACAGTCACAGTCATGGTCACGGTCACGGTTATGGTTATGGTCACCGTCATGGACACGGTCATGGCTACCGATACGGTTATGATATTTCTTATACATGTGTTGAGTGAGAAGGTGCTTATGGAGAATTCTCGTGTTTTATTTATCGATTATCGCATTTTATTATTTTTACAATTCTTCAGAACTTGAACCCATTTTTTTCCTTATGTTGAACTACGATTTCATCTTGCATTTCTGAAGGAATGTTGACTCTATGGAGTACAGATAATAATATTCATTAAAATTATTTATTATATTTTCTATAAATTAACTCTGTCTAATATTGAAAGCCCAGACCTAAAAGGATTCATTAAAGATGTTTGAGATGTTGTTGTTATTCCACTTGTCCACTACTGTGTTATTAGTTGATTTTAGTTTTCATCATCAGATATTTGGGTCCTTTGGGTTTCTAAAATAATATATAAATCAATCTTTTACGTTTTCTGTGCTTAATTAAGAGAATTGGAAAGGTCTTGATTATGGTCACGAATGTGACTACGGCTTTGGTTATGATGATGGTAACGGTTTCAGTCATGAACTACTAGGAGACAAAAAAGAATATGTCCTTATTCTATTCGAAATTGTTTGCGATATATATGAAACTGGTTATATATTTATTACATTAAAACATTATGCAAAGCTGGCAACTACAAATCTTAAATGTGGTCTACTTATATGTAGTAGAAAGAAGGAAACATATATAAGAACTTATGTTATAAAATGAAACAGTGTTTCATCAGCACGGCAACCTACATATTTTCTCCTTTTCGATTATTTGATCTGTAACTATATTGTTACTAAAAAAATAATACAGTGCATGAAAAAATTATATCTGCATTATTATAACATAAAGGGTAGGAATACCAATTTAGTTAAAAGTATTGCTATCTTTGGTATATTTTTCAATTTCTATAATTTCAATTTAGCATATGGTTCATTGCTTTAATTGAAAGTTAAATTATATAGGTGTGTTATGAGTGATTTTAGACATAAAGTATAGCATGTTTAACCTTTCTCTTTTGGCAAACTTTTATAAATAAAATAAAGGAGAGGTAAATTATACATTATATTTTCTGAATATTTGCTAAATAAAATTATTATTGGCATTTATAATTGCTGTTATATTACTAATAGTGAAAATATCGACATTTTTAGATATTACATATTTTTTCCATGTTATTAACCAAGTTATTAACCAAAACTTTCACGAAATTAATGTGTATTCTCAGAGCTCTACTCGCTCTTGCAAATAGATAAATTTCATGTACATATATTTAGTGATATGATATTTACATGAAGCTGGTTATATTTTACTAACAGATTTGATTTTTGCTACTTTATCTATCTAATTTTTTCTACAGGTTGTACTCAAATCATAATGTAGGAGTTATGACACCTGAATTGTTATGTGTCTATTTTTTAAATACTGGAGATATTTTAAAGATAACTAGCATTTATACCAGTATAAATTAAATAGGAGAGAAGGTTGGTGTACATCGCATATTAAAAATATTTATTAAACTAAATTACCATTATACTATCACTAATGATGAAATTGTTAGTAGTAGAAGAAGTATAACCATCAGTAGTATATAATCATTAACGTCGAATAAAACAAAGTTTGGTCTTGAAAAACATACTATAATTATATGGCACATAAGAGGGAATAAATATTAACATTTGAATTAATGACATCTACGAACATAAGTAAACAGTTTGCGAAATTATGAATGTATTATTACATTGCGTGAAAAATTAAAATACATTTATAAGAGAACAGCCTCTTTTATTTCGTGAGTCTAATTGTAAGTAAATATAATTCCTAAATTCTATAAGGCGTTAATTCTATAAGACCACAATTTCTTCGTTTCTTAATTTTCATAACATTTTTGGGAAATTCTATATTAAAAGTAAGCGGTTGAGGTAACTGAGGCAAATGGTCTCCTCGTCTTTTGACTGTCTTTTCGACGTTGGCCGTATAGATTGATTGAACACTTCTCGTAATTTGCACTGAATTTCTCGGGTTCGGCATCATGTCACGGAAAGTATTTTTCTCGTTTTCTACTGCACATCTCAGACTTTGCTTCAAAACGGGATCTCCTCGGCAAATATCCAACCACGATTTGTTTGCCCTCACTCTAGCTAAAAGTGATCCTCCATCCAAACACCTAAAGTAACACAAATTATTAATAAAACAAGAAAATGCAATTATGGCAAAATAAAACATTAAACTGAATAAAAGAAGAAAAAACTTACCGAAGTATGCAGAATGAATGGGAATACACCCAGAGATTTGGTTCTACAAAGTGTCCTCGCTTTGGAATTATAAGTTCTGAATAATATGCGAATTAGAATCCTGATCTTGTCCTAACTTCGTAAAGATACATTATTATAATTACATTTAAATTAAAAAGTGCTCACAGAGATATTTGATTCATCAAAAAATATAAGTAAAATATTTGCACAGATAAAAATATTTTGTTTTATTTCTTAGGTGAAAAATGAAAATTATAGGCAACAAACATTTTCTCACTTTTTATTATTCTAAACAAAAGTTAAACCTAAATTCTATAGGGCGCAAATCTATTTCCACAATGTCTTCGCTTATTAATTTTCATAATTCATAATCTTTATGTTTCTCTGTGTTGAAAGCGAGCGGTTGAGGTATCTGAGGCATACGGTCTCCTCGTCTCTTGACTGACTTTTCGATGTTGGTCGTGTAGACCGACTGAGCTCTTCTGGTAATCTGCACTGAATTTCTCGGGTTCAACATTATGTCACGGAAAGTATTCTTTTCGTCTTCTAATGCACATCTCATCCTTTGCTTCAAAACCGGATCTCCTCGGCAAATATCCAACCAGAACTTGTTGGCCCTCACTCCAGCTAAAAGTGATCTTCCGTCCAAATACCTAAAAGAACAATAATGATTAATAAAACAGAAAAATGTAAAGAGGATAAAATAAAACATTAAACTGAGTAAATGAGCAAAACATACCGAAATATGCAGCACCACATCTCGATAGGAAGCAGTTGCAGGAACAGGCAGGAACTCTCCATGAATGGCAGTAGTTGGAACATCTTTCTTAGAAAGTAGAATCCAAAATAATAACAGGTATTTTAATTTCATGCTTTTATAGGCCAAGTAAATGAACTGAAACAGTCACGGTCATGGTTATGATCATGGTCACGGTCACGGTAACGGTCATGGTTATGGTTACCGTCATGGTCACGGTAATGGCTACCGATACGGTTATGATCATTGTTATATATATATGTTGAGTTAGTAGGCGCTGATGGAGAATTCTCGTGTTTTTATTTATCGATTATAGCATTTTATTATTTTTAGAATTCTTCAGAACTTGAACCCATTTTTTTTCCTTATGTTGAACTACGATTGCATCTTGCATTTCTGAAGGAATGATGCTCTATGGAGTACAGATAATAATATTCATCAATGTTATTTATTACATTTTCTGTAAAATACCTCTGTTTAATATTGAAAGCCCAGGCCTAAAAGGTTTCATTAGAGATGTTTGAGATGTTGTTGTTATTCCACTTATCCTCTATTGTGTTAATAGTTGGTTTTAGTTTTCATCATCAGATATTTGGGTCCTTTGGGTTTCTAAAATAATATATAAATCAATCTTTTACGTTTACTGTGCTTAATTAAGAGAATTGGAAAGGTCTTGATTATGGTCACGAATGTGACTACGGCTTTGGTTATGATGATGATAACGGTCTCAGTCATGAACTATTAGGAGACAAACGAAATCAGGAGCTGTAACTCTACACAAACTCCTAATATGTCTTTATTCCATTCGAAATTTTCCGATATATATATATATATATATATATATATATATATATATATATATATATATATATATATATATATATATATATATATATATATATATATATATATATATATATATATATATATATATATTATACAAATACATACTGGCAACTACAAATCTTAAATGTGGTCTACTCATGTGTAGTAGAAAGGAAGAAACATATATAAAAACTTATGTTCTAAAAACAGCTTTTCATCAGCACGGCAACCTACATATTTTCTCCTTTTATATTATTTAATCGTAACTATATTGTTATTAGAGAAAAAATACAGTGCATGAAAAAATAATATCTGTGCTTTATTATTACATAAAGGATATGAATACCAATTTAGTTAAAATTATTGTCATCTTTGGTATATTCTCCAATTACTATAATTTCAATTTGGCCCATAGTTCATTGTTTTAATTAAAAGTTAAATTATATAGGTGAGTAATGAGTGATTTTAGATATAAAGCATACCATGTTTAACCTTTTTTTTTTTGCAAAAGTTTATAGATGAAATAAAGGAGAGGTAAATTATATATTATGTTTCCTGAATATTTGTTAAATAAAATTATTATTGGTAATTATAATAACTGTTAAATTACAACTTACAACTACTAATAGTGAAAATATATCGATATTTTTAGATATTACATGTTTCTTTTCTAAGTTATTAACCTAAATTTTCAAAAAATTAATGTGTATTCTCAAAGCTATAGGCGCTCTTGCAAATAGATAAATTTTAATGTATATTTCATGATGTGATATTTATGTACATGAAGCTGGTTATATTTTATTAACGGATTTAATTTTTGCTACTTTATATATCTAATTTTTTCTGCAGGTTCTACTCAAATCATAATGTAGGAGTTATGACACCTGAATTTTTATGTGTCTATTTTTTATGTATCAGAAATAGTTTAAGGATAACTAGCATTTATACCAGCATAAATTAAATAGGGGAAAAATTTAATGTATATGGTATATTAAAAATATTTATTAAACTAAATTACCATTATGTTATTAGTAATGATGAAACTGTTAGTAGTAGAAGTATAACCATCAATGTATATAGCCATTAACGTCGAATTAAGCAAACTTATAGTTCAATTAATGGTATAAATTTAGTCTTGAAAAACATGCTATAATTTTATGGCACATGAGAGGGTATAAAGGTTAACATTTTTGAATTAATGACATCTACGAACATAAGTAAATAGTTTGCGAAATTATAAATGTATTATTTCATTGCGCAAAAAATTAAAATACATTTATAAAAGAGCATTTTTTTACTTTGTGAGTCTAATTATTATAAGTAAATATAATTCCTAAATTCTATAAGGCGCGAATCTATTACCACAATTTCTTCGTTTCTTAATTATCATAACATTTTTGGGTAATTCTGTATTAAAAGTAAGCGGTTGAGGTAACTGTGGCAAACGGTCTCCTCGTCTCCTGACTGTCTTTTCGACGTTGGCCGTGTAGATTGACTGAACTCTTCTCGTAATCTGCACTGAATTTCTCGGGTTCAACATTATGTCACGGAAAGTATTTTTCTCGTCTTCTAATGCACATCTCAGCCTTTGCTTCCAAACGGGATCTCCTCGGCAAATATCCAACCACGATTTGTTGGCCCTCACTAAAGCCAAAAGTGATCTTCCGTCTAAATACCTAAAAGAAGACAAATGATTAATAAAACAGGAAAATGTAAAGATGGTAAAATAAAACATTAACTGAATAAATGAAGAGAAAACTTACCGAAATATGCAGCACCACATCTCTATAGGAAGCAGTTTCAGGAACAGGCAGGAACTCTCCACAAATGATAGTAGTTGGAACATTTTTCTTGGAAAGTAGAATCCAAAATAATAATAGGTAATTTAATTTCAGGCTTTTATAGGCCAAGTAAATGAACTGAAACAGTCACGGTCATGGTTATGATCATGGTCACGGTCACGGTCATGGCTACAGATACGGGTATGATCTTTGTTATACATGTTTTGTTATACACTTTGTTTTTTCCTTATGTTGAACTACGTTTGCCTCTGGCATTTCTGAGGGAATGATAACTCTATAAAGTACAGATAATAATATTGATTAATGTTATTTATTATATTTTCTGTAAATTGCTTCTGTCTAATATTGAAAGCCCAGACCTAAAAGGTTTCATTAGAGATGTTTGATATGTTGTTGTTGTTCTACTTATCCACTATTGTGTTATTAGTTGGTTTTAGTTTTTATCATCAGATATTAGTTCTTTGGTTTCTAAAATAATACATAAATCAATGTTTTATGATTTCTGTGCTTAATTGAGAGAACTAAAAGGGTCTTGATCATGGTCACGAATGTGATTACGGCTTTGGTTATGATAATGGTAACGGTTTCAGTCATGAACTATTAGGAGACAAGAAAAGTCACGAGCTGTAACTTTACACTAAGTTCTAAATATGTTTTTATTCCATTCGAAATTGTTCGTGAGATATGTATGAGGATGGTTATATCCGGCGTTAAAAGATTGTGCAAATCTGACAACAACAAACCTTAAGTGTGGTCTAGTCATGCGTGGTAGAAAAGAAGAAACATATCAAACGATGTTCTAGAAAGAAGGAGTTTTTCATTAGCACGGCTACCTATTTTCCCCTTTTCGATTATTTAATCTGTAACTATATTGTTATTAGAAAAATAATACAATTCATGAGAAAACAACATCTGTGCATTATTACTACATAACGGGTATAAATATGGATTTAGTTAAAATTATTGTTTTCTTTATTATAATTTTCAATTTTGTAGCCCATAGTTCATTGTTTTAATTAAAAGTTAAACTATATAGGTGAGTAATTATTCACCTATAGGGTCTAAATCTATATGGTACTATATAGATTTAGAGTAATCTATAGCTATAGTTATACTAGAGTAATCTGTAACTATAGAGTAATCTAAGGGCATTAATTTAGATATAAAATATTACTCGTTTAACCTTTTCTCTTGGAAATAATTATAGATGAAATAAGGGAGAAGTAAACTATATATTATATTTTTTGAATATTTATTAAACTAAATTATTATTGGCAATTTGAATTACTATTATACCATAACTACTAATAGTGAAAGTATCGACATTTTTAGATACTACATTTTTCCTTTGTAAATTATTAATCAAAACTTTCAAGATTTTAATGTGTATTCTTAGAGCTCTACTCGGTCTTGCAATATTCTTATTTTTTTATTATTTTGCAATATCCTTTGTAGCTATTCTTAGTTTTTTAGATTTTTTTGGTGCAGATGTATGTGAACCTTTTATTACCTATAATTTATTTTGGTTCTACAATGTATCTTTGCTTTGGAATTATAAGTTTTTATATAATATGTAAATTATAGTTCTCATCCTATGTTTTAAATTCATAAAGATGCATGGTAGTATACATTTAAATTAAACAGTGCTCATCAAGATCTTCGTTTTATCAAAATTTTTTTGCAAAGTTACAAATAATTTCTTTAATTTTTTATGTGAAATATGAAAACATAGACACCAAACATATTTTCATTTTTATTATTTAAAACAAAAGTTAAACTTAAACTCTGTAGGGCGTAAATCTATTACCACAATGTCTTCTCTTCTTAATTTTCATTCTTCACACCTTTCTCTTTCTCTGCGTTCAAAGCAAGCGGTTCAGGTAACTGAGGCAAACGGTCTCCTCGTCTCTTGACTGTCTTTTCGATGTTGGCCGTGTAGACTGAGTGAATTCTTCTCGTAATTTGTACTGAATTTCTAGGGTTCAACATCATGTCACAGAAAGTATTTTTCTCTTCTTCTAGTGCGGATCTAAGCCTTTGCTTCAAAATGGGATCTCCTCGACAAATATCCAACCATGATTTGTTGGCTCTTACACCAGCCAAAAGCGATCTTCCGTCCAAGTGCCTAAAATAACACAAATAATTAATAAAACAGGAAAATGTAAAGATAGTGAATTGAAACAATAAGTTTGAACAAACGAGGAAATAAATACTTACCGAAATATTCAACACCACATCTCGACAGGAAGCAGTTGCAGGAACAAGCAGGAACTCTCCACAAATGGTAGTAATTGGAACATCTTTCGTAGGAAATATAATCCAAAATAATAATAGATGGTTTCATTCCAGGCATTTATAGGCAAATTTAGTGAGCTGAAACAGTCACGGTCACGGTCACGGTTATGATCATGTGTGCAGATACGGTTGTATCGATGTTATTCGTCTATTAAACAGAAAGGCGCTCCTGAAAGAATATTGATGTTAAGAAAATAATACTCCTACACGCATATAGGACATGAGAATAATTTCTGTGTATTAATGGCGGTAATATATAATGAGTTTAATTAGATATTATTGCATGTTTAGATTAATGAAAATACATTTAAACCGCAGACATGTCTCATGACACATTTCAGGAGTAAAAAGTGGGCTCTAAGCGAATAATTCTAGAAAATTTGGATATTAGTTTGAATTGAGTTTGTGGAGGATTACATTTGTGAATCCAAATTTACAAGACAGTCAAGAATATAAATCGTATCATCAATAAATAACCCTTTAGCAATGAGAACATACGTTCCTGGTAACCGCAGCCACATCTAGTTATTGCCATTCATTGTTACTAACGATACCTGGCGAACGTCTATGGTACAATGAATGAATGAATATTTGTACTTTTTTTGAAAACAGAATAAAGAAGAACAGCTTTATTTTTTAATACGATTATAATTTCTGCAATACAAGCTTTCAAAGGAGACATAATTGGCCAAAGAGTTAGCGGCCAGCTAAACCTCTAGATCTAATATCTTATGACGTGTAAAAGTTATCTTTTTCTTAGACTAATTTAATTACATTTTTATGAGAAACGGCATATTTCATTTCTGTAAATAACCGTAAGAGCAGAGCTGATCTCTATGTTTATCTTAGTCCGCCATTCAAATATAATTTATTGCTTGTGGTTATGTCAACACATGCGAGAGGTTAAATACGCATCGAATAACGCAGGCAGTCAGTAAGTGGCGATATTACTGAAAAGGCCAGTATGCGAGTGTGTGTGTGTGTGTGTGTGTGAGAGAGAGAGAATTAAGATCACCCCTGTGCACAGTTGCCCCGGCTTCAGGTCGTGGTTCCTTCGAGTGTGGGCTACTCGCGGCTTGGGGGTGTCGCGGGCCACTCGATTGACATGATGCAGGTGTGTGTGGGTAGATCTATATGGTTGCCCCCGAGCTGGTCATTGGGATGCTTCATCGATGGGCATCCGGGGGAGCCTCTACTCATTTCAGGGTGACGTCTAGCTAGTCGTTGAAGAATATATGGTTTGTGAGTATAAGTATGATAATATTAACCCAATAAGCCAATGTCTTAGTTATGTTTGAATGTATTGAAATATATAGAACGATGTGATGTTAATAGAGAACATCAATAGCAGGGAGCAGAGAACCCCCGTTGAGTACTCTCTCGATGTATTTATGCACAGAACAGTAATTATTATTGTTTTCTTGATTTATTGCCCTGCCACTGGCCTGCCAAGCAAGTTATTGTTTTCACATAAATAAAGGGTGGTCCAACCATAATGCACGATGTTAATTGTGTCAAGTTTTTTGCCCAACTTAATTTGACATTTCCTTGTTTCAGTGTTTGACAAATTCAACCATGGAGAGGTACACAATTGAGCAGCGCGTTAATATTGTTGAAGCCTTTTACAAAAATGGGCGTTCAAATCAAAATGCATTTCGTGCACTTCGTGACTTTTTTGGTCAGCATAATCGACCAAATGTGTCCACAATCGTTAGAATTGTACGCAAATTTCAGCAAACCGGGTCTGTAGGAAATGTGAAAACACCTGTGCATGCTCGATCAGTTCGTTCTGCGGAAAACATTGCTATTGTTTGCGATAGTGTAGCAGAAGAGCCGTGAACCTCGACTCGTTGTCGTGCCCAACAATTGTGGCCAGAAATTGAGGATATGGACCTGGACGACATGTGGTTCTAACAGGATGGTGCCACTTGCCACACAGCCAACGAAACAATGGCACTTTTGCGCGAGAAATTCAATGGCCGTGTTATCTCACGTCGTGGCGATGTAAATTAGCCGCCACGATCGTGTGATTTGACACCGTTGAACTTCTTTCTTTGGGGATATTTAAAAGAAAAAGTGTACGTCAATAAGCCAAGAACAATTCAAAAGCTAAAGGATGAGATAATTCGGCACATTAACGACATTGAACCTCAATTATGTCTCAGAGTCATTGAAAATATGGACCATCGGATGAAGGTATGCCACCGAAGCCGTGGCGAGCATTTGGCCGATATTTTGTTTCACACATAATTTTCATAAATCCTTCTATCATAATAAAAAATATTAAGATAATTCTCTGAAAACTTTTTGTTTTATTTACAATTAACATCGTGCGTTTTGGTTGGACCACCCTTTAGAAGAACTGCATTGTGATGACCCGCATGTGGTACCTACAGAGGTATGTTTACTTAACAAATACTTATTAAGTATATTTATATTTTTACAGACGACACCAGTATGGTAGGTAATTTTTCTATTTTCCACAGAGAGAGAGAGAACATATATGAAAATAATAAGTTATGGATTCAATTGTTAATTATGTAATTTATTACAGTAAAATATGCACGTCGATAAATACATGTATTGCTGAATATTAGGCAGCATTGTATTGTAAACATTAAAAAATTAAAGGTCATTCTATAGAACACCCCCTTCTGCCCTATCGAAAAACTAAACTTACTCACACATTCTACATTACATGACGAGTACAACGCACCTTATCATATCTTGCGCAAATGGCGTTAAGTATTTTTTATAAATAAATTAAAATTGGAACATTTCTCCATGCGCACAGCTGATTTACTGTTTATTTAATCGTTTCTGTAGTTCACCAAAGTTCCCATGTTGCCACATCAACTTTTGTACAACTATCATAATATACAATATAGGCTACAATTGCTACAAATTACTTGCTTACCTAAAGCGAAGACATCACTGTCTAATGCTATTACTAGTCCTTCGGTTAGTTAGGTCACTCACAATAACTCCGTTAAGGTCACAAATTCGGCCGATAACAATATCGTATGCATTATACCTACTTCTTCTGCGTCTGCCCTCTTCACCATCAACCCCCCAATAGTCAAATAAACACAACACTTTCCTACGCTTTTGATTTGTACAGTGTCTGTTAAGCCACAATAAATCACCCACAACGAAACACCATTCTGAAAACAAACGCCACAATGTAACAACGATCGACATATCTCAATTGGGAATACAACACCTTCACACGTAACAATCTGTTCAAATTAACTGGGATGTTATTTATCACGTCGCAGAAAAAGTTCCAGGATGAAACATATTCACGATTGGCCATCATCAACTACAACAAAGACACTAACGCTGAAGCATAGAATTTATATAGCTGCATTTATTAAAACGCATAAGTTCACTTCACAGCGCGCTCTAGATATATACAATCGGCAACAGCGCATGACATCGCGACATCTATAAAATTTGTACCTGTTGATTATACAAACTTTACATGCGGGATTCACAGGAGATTTAGCATACATATTTTAGTTATTTCTACATATATTATGAACCAAAAATTTTATATAAACTCATTGCTATTATTGAATTTACAAATATGTAAACAAAATCAGACGCCCTGATTGGTTGGAAACGTCTTCACGCACCAAGGGATGCTGAAAAGACACTTTTCATACCACAGCTATTCAGTTCTTTGTTCACAGCTAGAACTTAAACTTAAAATATTCTTGCGCATCGAATGCGACAAAAATATGAGTGAAAACAGAGTATGGACTGTGAATCTTACACCTGTGCCTGTGCGGTTTTGTGATTTCAACACCTGTGACTCTTGCGATGTCACTTACGCAAAATTTTATTCTATTACAGCATCAAATGAAGGACTTACATCGTTCTTAAATAGACATGGCATTGTTCCATGCCACCATACATGTCCGAAATGCGGAACTATTGCCGACGTGCCGTGGAAATCTCGCAGTATTTAGGTACCAGAAACACTATTCAAAAAAATCTGCACGTAAATGTAACACAGACGTAAGCATTTATAAAAATACATTTTTCGAAAATGTAAAATTGGACATTAATAAAATAGATGAGTTTGTGTTTTTGTACTTAACGAGGCCTCCACCGAGATGTAAATTCATTCAACGGGAATTGGGACTTACGAGTGTAACTGTAATCGACTTTTTTTCGTTTATAAGGGAAGTATTTATTCACTGGGCAGCTCGAAACAGTGAAATAATCGGCGGTGAGGGGAAATAGTAGAAATTGGCGAGGCGAAAATTGGAAAACGTAAATACAACAAAGGACGATACCTACATGGCCAATGGGTGTTCGGGGGGATTGAACGTGGAACAAGAATTTTTCATGGTTGCCGTGGAGGATCGAACGTCGGAAACCCTTGTTATATTATTAAAAATAAAATACGACCAGGTACTACGATATACAGTGACTGTTGGAAATCGTACGGCAAATTAGATAACGAAGGATACATTCATCTAACAGTCAACCATTCACTTAACTTCGTAGATCCAAACTCCAAACACAGGCACCCACACACAAAACATTGAACGGGTGTGGTTGGAAATGCAAAAATTAGTTCCGCGTTTCGGTCGACGTAAAAATCATTACGAGGGATATTTATCGGAGTGTTTGTTTGTGATGCGGTATCCCGATCACAGAACTCGTCTCCATGCATTCTGGAAGATTTCAGGGGAACTGTACAGCGGCTTGCCACATTAATAATTGGAATACAACATGTGAGTAAATTAATTAAATATACATCAATTTAAATAATGACCGTATCACGTGCATAAAAAAGGGTCAGGCAGATTATGACAAATAGAAACAATTAGAATTCACGATTATTTCGACCCTTACAAACTATCCCTCTATCTTGTAAATTATTTTTGAACATTGATCATTTATATACCAAATATATCTCTTGCCCTTCAACAACAGACGCCAAAATTTAACGAAAAAAAAGCAAGATATTTAGTTTTGCGGTCTCTATGTGCACACAATGTTACATCCTTTCACCATACAAATATTGCTTCAACCCTTAAAAACTACCCCTATATGTTAAATATTTTCAAAAATTTACGTTTTTTTAATGTACCTTTGCAAAATTAACATTACTCAATACGCCTGTTTACCCCATCCAGCACCCCTATTCGCTCCCACCTCCGGTTAGCTAGATGGGTTATTATTAATTTGCGCAGTTTCGTTTGTGAAGAACTGTTCCTATAGCAACCTACAACACGTCGATGAAGAAAATGGCGAAAATCCAGAAGGGGATGTTTCAAGCCTTAAAAACTACCCTTATATTTTGAATATTTTCAAAAATTTACATTTTTTTTATGTACTTTTGCAAAATTAACATTACTCAATACGCCTGTTTACCCCACCCAGCACCCCTATTCGCTCCCACCTCCCGTTAGCTAGATGGGTTATTATTAATTTGCGCAGTTTCGTTTGTGAAGAACTGTTCCTATAGCAACCTACAACACGTCCATGAAAAAAAAACTCGAAAATCCAGAAGGGGTGTTCTATAGAATTACAAAATTAAATATTCTTCATTTATAAATCAGAATATTTTATTAGAATTACACATACTAAAACAAGCAAATTATTATTTATCCGTTGATTTGAAATAATTATCTCTTTTCATTTTTCATCCAAGATGTTTACTAAAAATAAACTAGTTTTATCATTGAGATGCAATAGCAACAGCGGTGTTATACTTTATTATTTTTAATGCAAAAAGAAGATAAAGTTATTTGAAAGTTTGATATACATATGTATCTAATTATATTTATTAGTAATACAAAATGTGTTAAGGATTGTCGTGTGTGTGGTGTGTAGCAGTTTTTAAACTATTAATTGCGCCTGTATTGACTACTCGTAATATTAGAATACGCAAGGTAAGATATTTTAGACATTAAATATTTATATTGAGAAAAGTATTTCAAATTACTGCTTCTCAATAATAGAAAAAAGTGTCAGATTTCTCTATGTATACCTAGAAGAAAGAGTGAGGGCCATTTGAAGCATTCGGCTATTTATTTAGACAAGGATATTTATTGCGCACCTCGTGGGCGGTCCTACAGAGATTTTTAGAGCATGCCAAAATTGTCCCATTTCATGTGCGACTCGATAGGTGGGTTTACCAATGCATAGCGCAAGACTCTATATAATCAGCTAAAGAAGACTGAGTTCTGCGAAACTGCGATGTTTTAAAGGCAAAACATTATTTATATATCAATAGATGTACATTGTAAGCGTCCTCCTTTTAGAGCTTCTATTGGGATTTCAAGAGAAGCGATATGACCTCTGGCGACCGAATGCTGAAATAATCTCTAGTACATGATTTCCCAACCTCATTTTTTGGTCGTGTTATTTTCGATATTTTACAGCATTTTTGGCTATTTTCCTGTGTTTTAAAATTATTCTTATTGTTGTTATTGTTGGTTGTTGTTATATTTACTATACTTTTACACTATTATAGTTTTTGTGACTGAAAAAAGCATACCACCGATGCTTCACAATGGTAGAATTTGCCAAGTTTTCAATAAAATACAGCAACATAGAATCTACATCACTCGGTTCTGAAACAACATTCCCTTTGGCTCGAATACATGGCATATCTTTAATCGGCACTGCTTTGTACTTTCCTCTTACAGGCCTCTTCTTATTTTACCAGGCGCAGGTCAATTGTGTTTTTGATATAACCTCTAATTTGGACAGATCTTTCCTGAAACAAATAAAACAGATAGAAAGCATAAAAATACTGATGGTAAAGTATTTTGTATTTAATTTATTTCACGTGATATGCTGCTTTTTCTTAGAAAACACACCTGGTCAGCAAAATTAGAAACGCTGATATATGCTTGCAATGTTTACCAGCACACGCTTTACATGAATAAACCATTGATTTTATCTTAGCCGACCCATTTAAAATAATAAGTTCTCCACTAATTTGATGGGGTTCGGACTGCAGAGTACTAGTCTGCAGACAAATAGCAACCAACTTAATGTGAGAAGAGCTACAATCTGTTCTGCCATGTAAAATAATGTGACCAGCATTTAAAACTTCTTCTCCTTCAACCACACATCTTGCATTTATATTTCCATCAACATAGTTAATGTAATCTACTATACTTAGAGTTATTTGGGCCATGTTCATTCTAAAATAACAATATTTTACATTAAAAATGTTTTCTAATCAAAAATGATAATACCTGAGACAGACAAAAATGATAATACCTAAGACAGATACTCCTAATAAGTAGGTACTTACCAGACGTAACCGACAGAACAATCCAATTTTTCAGTCACAAAAACTGTATAAAACTATAACAGTGTAAATAAATATAGCAACAACTAACGATAACAACAATAACAATAATTTTAAAGTACAGGAAAATAGCCACAAATGCTGGAAAATATCGAAAATAACACGACCAAAAAGTGAGGTTGGGAAACCATGTACTAGAGACTAATTTGCGGATAATCCGCCATGGCGCTGCGATCTTAATTTGAATTCCCAATAGAGTCGCGCGCCATGCGTCGGTAAACCCACCCGTCGAGTCGTACATGAAATGGGACAATTGTGGTGTGCTCTAGTTCCTATTATTAACGAGCAGTACATATAATGACTATTTAAACACTATATATCACTGACTGATAATATTGATTGTTTTAATGTACTTTTAAGAAGTACGACTTTAATTAAAACTATTGTTATCTTAGAAATATTTTTTAATTGTATTACTAACGGTTTAATGTTTTAATCTGTTGTGATTATTGCTTTTCCTTCATAATCCAAGCCCTTTAGGGATTATTAGAATCTACTGATCTAATAATCAAGGTTGTCATTTAAGTAATAAATGTAATTATTTAACATAGTCATTATTGTATTGTTAGCAATCATTATTTTGTATTAGTTCTTCACATTTTCAGAATTATAGATAAACCAACCTTCTAGATTTTACACGTGTTCAATGCAGAGAATAGTTACAGTTACGGTCATGGGCACCATCACACCGTCATAGTTATGCTTATACGATAGTTATTACCATGATTACGGTTTTAGTCAGGATCCTATTTATAGGACTGTTATGGTAATGTGGGCAGCCAAATAGAGGTACAAATATAGATAATGAAGTTTCGGATCAATGTAATGTTTAGGAAGAAAATACGGAAGTTTTAAGGAGCGTTCCAAATATGTGAATATACAGAAGTATGACTTTTCCGCAATCAACTATCCCAGAGCGGAAAAGTAATGTAATCGTGTAAAGAAAAATGTAAATATTTTTTTCTAGCGTTTATTTTTCGTTTTTCGGCCTAAAAACAAAAACAAAATGGTTTTAAAAAATACTTGTCTGTGTGTCGTTGTCGTCGTCGGCATTTATTCTTGTTAGCACGATAACTCAACTAAATCGTGTCGGATCGATCGGGTTTTGACTGATTCTGATCGGGGACGTCTCCCAGACGATATCTAATGATTTTGAGGTGGATAGAACACACTCTACCATGTTCATGGGTCATGAGAAGGCACAATGGTGGAGTATTTGAGAAATTTTTTTTTGTTAGCACGATCACTCAATTGAATCATGTCGGATCGATCGGGTTTCGACTGATTCTGATTAGGGGCGTCTACCAGACGACATCTATTGATTTTGATGTGGATAGGACACACCGCACCCTGTCCATGGGTCATGAGAAAGCACGATGGTGAACTATTTAAAAAAAGTAAAACTGTTGCATAAAACACATATTCTGCATTTATGTGTTGGTTTATTTTTGCTCGGCCACTCAATTTCGAGATAGAGATGTTCTACGTGCAGAAAAGTCCGTCTTAAAGTTTTAAAACTGTTAATTAAAACTAATTTGTAAAAACATACTATTAATTTGGGTGGCTCGATAATGGTTCACATTAGGTAATGAAGAAGTTTCGAATCATGGGTATAGTTTAGGAATAATATGCAGGGGTTTTAAGAGGAGTCTTGCTTATATATGAATATGCTTACGTATTTGTAAGAATAGGATTCTCTGTTAATTTATGGAACCGTTATGTTAATGTGGGTAGCTAGATAAAGATTCAGATTTGGCAATGAAGAACGTTTAAATCATAGGTAATGGGGTAAAGGAAGGAAAAGAAGAATATAGGGGGGTTTCAAGATGAGTGTTCAAATATAGGAATATGCACACCTGTTTTTGAGAATAGGATGCTCTGTTAAAATAATTAATAAAACCGTTATGTTAATATGGGTAGCCAGATAAAGATACAAATTAAGTAATGAAGAAGTTTCGGAATAACATAATGTTCAGGAAGAAAAATCGGAGGTTTTAAGCAGTGTTCCAAATTTGTAAGCATGCAGACATATTTTTCAGAATGGGTTTCTCAATGAAATAATTTTTAGAAAGATACTATCAATTTGGGTGGCTAGATGTTAATATTAGGTAATGAAGATGTTCCGGATCATAAGTAATGTTCAGGAACAAAATACTGGGATATTAAGAGGAGTGTTCCCTATATACGAATATGCATATCTATTTGTAAGGGTGAGATTTCTTTTAACAGAGAACCCTAGTGTCCTGTTAAAAAATTATAAGACCTTTATGTTAATATGGGTAGCCAGATAGAGGTACAAATTAGATAAGAAAGAAGTTTCGGAACAACGTAATGTTTAGCAAGAAAATTCGAAGGTTTTCCATTCTCAAAAATACGTTTGCGTATTCTCATGTTTGGAATACTCCTTTTCAAGTATGCGAATACGCAGACGTATATTTGAGAATGGGTTTCTTCATTAAAATAATACAATTTTTAGAAACATACCATCAATGTGGGTGACTAGATAATGGTTCAGATAAGGTAATGAAGAAGTTTCGGATCATAGGTAATGTTCAGGAGAAATATACTGGAATTTTAAGAGGAACATTCCCTATATACGACTATGTATACCTATTTGTGAGAATTAGATAGATATTAATGGCACAACGGAATTGAGTAAAACAACTACTAAGTTTTATGCCACTACATTTACAATGAAACGTGACTGCAGTTTCGACAATTTTATGTAATTTTCAAAACAATGATTCAACTAAGAACAAAATACATATATGCTCTTCCTGTAATATACCAAAGAGTCTGGAAACGGTCAAATATCTCGAGAAATGCACATTGAATCCAAAAAAGAAACAACACTGTTTTAGTAATTTTAAAAGCGCTATCCAATAACATTAAATTCAACCCCCCACCCCTCCCCTTGGGATGAGGCGGGGGGAATCTTTAAAATCTTGAATGGATACCCCTATTTTTTATTGCAAATTCGGATTCTACGGCAAGGATTATGTCAAGATCGTCTGAAGAATTTGTTTCGAGTCGTGGAAGATGGCGCTGTAATCGCAAAAATGTTTTCTTTCGTAATTTCTAAAAAATTCTACGGATGAATGAATAATAATAAAGTAAAAGTTACTTAAAAACAGCAATTCAATGGTGTTAAATTTAATACCCTCCCACCACAGTGGAGGAGGGAAAATGGAAGGCATTTTTCAAATGCTAAATGGAAACATTGCTCATTTTTTATTAACATTGACTTAGTTTTCCACAAAACACCAAAACATTATACGCTACACTCAATGCGCGTTTATCCATTAAAGTTGGCATCATCTGGAGATGACTAAAAAAGTTGTGCTAAGAGTTGTATTAAACGGTGCCACGAACGATGATAAGAGTTTGGAAGTTTGTCTAAGCGTTGTTGAAAACGTCTATACGTCTGTTAGAATGGTTGCCCAACAAACGGGCATAAGCATATCAAGTGTGAATAACATATTGAGATGAGATGAGACTCCTCATTGGATGAGGGATTCCCATACATAATATCTACAGAAACTGAATATTTGAGCTGGAATATTATGTAACCGAATTGCCGGGCCATTTTTCATCGATGGTAATTTTACAGGTCAAAAGTATGTCGATTTATTTGAACATCTCATTCAGTAGGAGACTTTGCCGTTATAGCCTTGGCGGTGAAAGGTAAAGGGACTCGCCTAAAGCAAGCATCTTGATGGTGAGAGACAAGGAGACTCACCTAATGCAAATACTCCGATAGTGAGAGGCAAATTACGAAAAAATATATTTTTGCGATTACAGCGCCATCTGTGACGAATAGAAAAAAACGTTTCAGACAAAGTTGATGTACTTCTTGCCGCAAAGTCCGATTCTGTAATAAAAAATAAATTTGAGATTTTAAAGTTCTCCCGCGCCCCACCCCAAGGGGTGGAGGTGACAAGTTGCGTTGAATAGCGCTATTAAAATTATTAAGGAAGTGTTTTCTACTTTTTGGATCGAATGTGTATTTCTCGACATATTTGACCGTTTCCAGACTTTTTGGACACCCGATACCTATACTATCTATGTAAATACAGAGACTAAGGGTTATAATAAACAGGTAATTAAGGTTTACATGAAAACATGTTTTATAAATGATACAATCCTGACCATCAAATTGTGGGAATTTCCATGAATATTATTAAGAACTATTATACAGGGGGTTAAAATTATCACTATAAACTCGGAACTTAAAACTTTTTTATTAAACTTTTTTTTTTCGTAGATCGTATTTATTTATCTTCGTGAATATACAGTCAAGCGTTGTCGGTGAAATTTGCTGACAATCTGTATATCACATTGACCTAACCCAGTTCGTTCATATTTTGACCACCCACTCATACAGCCATACCAGTGGCGGCTCGTGATGAAATGAAACGGGTGTTCTGCACAGGGCCGATCCTAGGGTATTGGCCGCCCGCGTGCAAATTTCAGACGTATCCAAACTACTGGTGCAGTAGGGCCCGCAAAAATATTGCGCCGCAGGGAAAAATTTTGAAAATTTTCAAGGTCACGCGTTTTCCTGATACTTCAGAATTTTTATGTAAAATCCGTTTATACAAAAATATAGACTTTCACAAGAAAAATTTTTGGAATTTAATACCTTCTTGAAGAACATTCATGTTTGCCGTCATATTCTTTGGTTAAGAGAAAAGGCTTGTAAAGTGAATTTTCTACTAGAGGGTCTATAACACTTAAAATATTTTCCGAAAGAGTTTCAGCGTCACATTTTGTAGGTTTCAGGTATGTCCAAAAACGTTCAATCGGTTCACCATCGAGAATATATCTTAAAACTACCACTAACTGAGTTTTTTCAGATACATCAGTTGTTTCGTCTGCCATAACTGCCAAAAATGAAGGTTTGTTAGTTTCTTTAATTATTTCTTCATGGCATACTTTTAATATACAGTCTAAAAGATCATTTTGTATTTCTTTAGAGGTTCCTTTAAACACTGAAGCATTTTGTAGATGCTCGCTTAAAGTTACATCAAGCTCAGCAGAAAAATTTATCAAACCACGAAATATCCCCGAATTTTGAGAGGTTTCAGCTTCGTCATGTCCTCTCAGCGCCAGTTCAAAGGCCCCACAAAACTTTATGCAGTTTATAATTTTTGACAGAACGTATCTCTTTTTTGTCACATTATCATTATGCTTTTGCATATTTATCCAATAAGCTGAATCTAGCTGCGCTTTAATATTAGTTGTTCCTTTCATTGTATTATGTAGATGGCTTTTGGAGTTGTCGTGCTTTTTTATTTTTTCAGTTAAGTGCACCAAATCTGTCACCCCTACCTCCGTCCATGTTTTATCACCGGCAAAAAGTAAACAAAGACAACAAAATAACGCATTTTTTTTGTTGCACCCACAAATCCAATTGTTCTTCGAATATATGTCTCTATTAAATTGACGTTTATATGCTTTTCCGTGGCTAACACCTGCAGTCTCAATAACAATATCGGGCAATGGCCTACCATTGTTTTTTAAATCAATTTTTGTCTTCATAGGAGTATTTAAAAAATCGCTTCACATGAACTAAATTATAAACTAAATCCATTGTCACTATCACAGTATATAAATATTAATAATTAGTACAATAAATCACTACACAAATTAACAAAACAGTATTTAAACTCTCAAATTAACTCAAAATACGAAATAGGTACGATTTACGCCCGCCCGAGGAGTAGGAAGGAGTAAACATTCACTGATGTTGCCTTAGCTGGAAAAAATACAGCTCACTGACCATGTAAATTCGCGCATTTACGAGCGCCAAGTGTGGATTGTCGCGGGAGTTGAGGGGGAGGACGGGTGTGTAGAGCCCTGCTGAGAACTACCTCGTGTGGCCCAGTTCAATATACCGCGACGCGCTCGCGTAGTGACCCAGATAATTCATCTGGTCTACTACTCAATAGAGGACGGCGGGCAGAATGCGACTTTAACGCAATAATTTCGTTAGCTGCACCAACTAATCAAATTATTTTATTAATAAATTTTAGTAATTATTATGTCGCGAAAATATATAAATATCTAATTTTTTTGACAGTTCTGCAGCTCTGCAGCACCTATATATCAGCCGCCCCTGAGCCATACTGCTCATGTGTAATCATATGTAGTACTTTAATATTTACTTTATTTTCTCTTGCAGATGGAAATATTGGGAATAAAATTCGTACCACTAAATGTACCACTTCGAGAACGTCTTCAAACCCTGGCAGCTATCACGTGGGCGATATCCATGTCTTTAGGGGGGGCCATATCGTCGGTGATATCGCTGTACATAATCGTGTATACAAGCTCCTGGTGGATAATTGTGCCGTACCTATTTTGGATCTGGTTTATAGACAGAGGCGTGGAAGAGAGAGGAGGTAGGCGCAGTCGATGGGCGAGGTCGTGGACTTGGTGGAAGCACTTGCAGGACTATTTTCCCTTAACGCTGGTTAGACTCCCCGGAGTGGAGTTAGATCCGGAGAAGAATTATTTATTCTGCGTATTTCCCCACGGTTTGCTACCATCGGGAGCATTCAACGCTTTTGTGTACGAAAATAGTGGTTACAAGACGTACTTTCCACATCACGTACCGTACACAGCCACACTGGCAGCGCAGTTTGTTTGCCCTTTTGGTCGCGAGTTGATTTTGAGCCTCGGAGGAGTGTCCGTATCTGCTAGATCGATTGAGTATATATTAAGCAAACCGGGTGGCGGATGTGCGTGTGTTATAGCCGTGGGTGGGGTCAAGGAATCGTACTATTGCAAACCTGGCGATTACAGGTTGAACTTAAAAAATAGGAAGGGTTTTGTGCGACTGGCCATTCGTAACGGTACTCCGTTGGTGCCGGTATTTTCTTTCGGAGAAATAGATTTGTACGATCAATTTGACGGACCGATTTTGCGGAAGATCCAGGAGACGTTAAGGCGATGGATTGTCATAGCGCCTATCCTGCCGATAGGTCGCGGGTTTTTCCAGTACTCGTTCGGGTTTATTCCGCGGAATCGACCGGTAACCACAGTTGGTAAGAAACTTATTTAGTAAGAGTATTTGGCGTACTTTCCAAGTATAACTTGCGTAGTCTTAAGAATCAATCATGCAGCAATAAAAAACAGAACATTTATTAGAACTGAATAATGTTCTGATGATGCCAACTTGGTTGGCGAAACGTGCATCGGTGGCGTATAATTTTGACTAACAATAGGTGTTCATGGAAAACCAGACTCCTGTTTTTATCTTACTTACTGTTAGGTTTATATTGAACTAATTGATTAAGTTCTACCCATGGTATCTATAATCTGCCCGTAGACAATAAGCAAATGTGCTATATAATAGGTTGAAGTATGAGGTTAGTTTTTGAAGTTTTTAGCCTTGATCATATATAACTTAATCCTAAAGATCAATATTATGACATGAGTATTTAATCTAAACTTTTAGGTAAATCCAGGATACAATATCTAGGACATTGTATCCTGGATAATAGCCAAATCGTTAGGATGTATCTGCAACTTTTGGAGGTATTTTGTGCACTACACTTCTTGTTATATTGAAGGAATTTATAGTCCACGGTGTAGCGATGCATTGGAGATATACCACGGTGCACTTGCAATGGTCTGTAGTATTTTATTTTGCAACCCTTGGATGATTTTGAGATTTGATGTACTTGTGGTGCTACATAACTTTACACCGATTGTCTATATTGGTTTTAAAATCACCTTACATGCAGTAAGTTTATTTTGGAGTGAAATTTTAGACCGGCATCCAATTAGCCAGTTCAGTTTATAAAAAATTAAAACAACCGCTGGTTAGATTTTCACTTTTAATTTGTTAAACATAACAATTGTTTCACTAACACAGTGGCTTCCTCAAATGTTGAGTACATAGACTATATCAGCTGTACTGTGTTGAGTACATAGATTAGTCTATGTACTCAACATCTGAAGAAGCCACTGTGTTGGCGAAACAATTGTTATGTTTAACAAATGAAAAGTGAAAATTCAACCAGAGAAGGTTTTAATTTTGTATAAATATGGATTTTATCAAGTAATGGCCCAGTCAATTCAGAACAGTTCAGCTTAGTTAATTTCCAGTCAAACTGTTTACAGTTGATAAAAATGTGCCTGTGCCAGATAAGACGTCTATCAAGTATACACACAATCACCTTATCACCTCCGCCAAACTAGGCACCTGTTCAATTGTAGGATGCTGTTCCTAAAAGCCGAATTGGTGTTTTGGTATATTTAATTTTCTGGTATATTCAGTATTGACTTTAGTCTACTCAATATTAGTTTTTCAAGGATATTGGATACGACTCACAGTACATTTATAAAAGGAGGTTCTCCTCAAATTCCACCAAAAAATCGATTTTTTTTTTGCCTGTCTTGATACCCTATTATATGCAGAATATGTTCCTAAAGCGATTTGCCCGAAAATATTTTTATAAAAAAGATATTGCATAATAATGGAATCCATCTTTTTGAGAAAAATTACGCTATAGATTTCGCTGTTATAACACTTTAAAGCGCGAAAAATAAGTGAAAAATCGATTCCTAAAATTGGAATGTCTGCTATTTTGTTAATCTTCGATTTTTCTTTATTGGTATAAGCTCCAACAAATATCGTATATTTTATAAATTTTTTTGAAATTTTGATTTCAGATGATTTTTACAAGTGCTAGAGTTCCCACCGATTGGACACCTTTTTTTGGGACGGTCACATTACGGAGCATATAACTTATTACCGTGTCATTTTTCTTTAATAAAAAATATTTATTTGTACATCTGAATACTTGATAAATATGTATAAAAAATTTTGAGTACTTTATCTACTTCCGTCTATGAAAAAAAAATTAAGAAAATCATGTAATTTTTGGGTCACTTGAGGAGAACCTCCCCATAAGACGATATGACGTGGCATCTTCTGGTAGTTTTTCTGCTTTTAGTATTATAATATCTCCAATTGAGATGGGAAATGGTCTATTATTAAAATTTCATTAAAGACAATCACTGTTGATTAAGCAAATAAGTTTATATGGAAATTTATAGGTAATAATCTTTGCTGTACTTAGACAATAAGAACTGTGGGAAATATGTAAAGAGTTCACTTATTTTGTTTGAATTAATATCTTAAAACTACGAAGTTGACTTCAAGTACTCTGATGAAATGACAAACATAAAAGGAACATTTCTAAAAGCATGTAGACAAGACCTATAAGAGTTATACGATAAGAGATAATATAAGATCGATAAGAGATATATTTGATGAAAAGGAGACAAGACATAAACCCGAAAATCATACCTACAGTAGAGCCGTTGTACGGGTGTAAGTCTGAGTATGTCATTAATATGTTATAGAATTGGCGACACTCCTAAACTATTTTGTAATGGTACACATGCATTTTGGAAAGAGATACTATTACGTTGGCGTTATTCATTCGCAAGTTATGCGGCATGTATTCCAGTATTATCAGTAATTAACAAGAAAATATATTATATGTACGAGTAGTATCATATAAAATCATATGAAAGTGTTGGCCAAAATCAAGACAAGTGATAATCTCCAACATTTTGCCCACAACAAAAATAGTAGTGCAAAAACCAACCGTTTCCCATTAAAACTGGTGTAAAAGAGTGCAAGCAATCGATTAATAAAATCTATAAAAAATTGTTTTATTTAATTTCAAAGATACAGTGGTCAAAGCCAAGACAAACAGGAATATCCAACATATTGCCTGAAAAAAAAAATAGTATCTCGAAAATCAACCATTTCTCAACAAAACTGGTTTCACCGTTAAATTTTCTGTTATATTCCACATGAGACAGATGATTTACAAATACCTGTTTATTTAAATTTTTTTAGAAAACCTGAAAATAGAAACTGCTGTACATATCTCGTCTCTCCCCGTTATCACACATTACACATTAATCATATCCAGATGTATCAGTGATATTTTATATAAAAGATTACTAGGAATCGATTGGTAAAATCTATAAAAATGTATCTTATTTAATTTCAAAGAGACGGTGGTCAAAATCCTCAAAAAAAAATTGTATCTCACCTAACTCACCTAGATGTTTTGGATATGTTTAAATATAAAAAATATCTCTTTTTAAATACATATATATATATATATATATATATATATATATATATATATATATATTTATATATATATATATATATATATATATATATATATATATATATATATATATATATATATATATATATATATATATATATATATTTATATATATATATATATATATATATATATATATATATATATATATATATATAAATATATATATATATATTAGCTGTTAGTTTGACAAATTTTTAATTCCACTAAATCGATTAAATTTTACCCCACATGTTTTTAAGAACTTTAAAAACATATTGAAATAAAATTGGAAGTACGAAAAATGGCTGGCTCTATCTTATCCAAATTCTGTTATGTAACTATTATAGTCTCTTCGCTGCCTTTGAAAATCGTCTTTGTTATATATTAAACAGAGTTTCTTGTTTCAGTTGGTAAACCGTTGGAAGTTCCGAAGATAGAGAATCCTACCAAGGAACTGATCGATGAATATCACAATAAATTCGTGAAGAAATTAACCGAATTATTTGATGAACAGAAATATAATTATTTGGTTGATCCTGAAAATACGAAACTGATAATAGATTAATAAATGATATAATTTGTAATATATTTGGTAAAATAATAGAACGAATAATAATAATTATGACGTATGCATGTTTCAAATTAAATGCTTCTTAAAATAATAAACAAATATGTGATTTTGTACCTGCATTATTGAATGTTTTATATAGATATATGTATGTAACTACCATAAGCTAAGAATAATAGTGAACCTTTTGTTATTAAATATTATTATGTTAGGTTTAGATTTCTGGGGAGGACAGAATATCCCATTGTATCTACAAATCTATTCATACTATAAATCTCAGTCGCAACCATATTCTCGTCCTTGAGAACGATAGACACTTGTTATAGTCTGATAGATCAATACTTACCCATAGAACAGTAGTTTAGGCCTCTTTCACACTCAACGACTTTGTCTGGACGATAAAAAGTCGGCCGATATTTTATCGTGGAATCACAACTATCACACTGGACGACTTTTTACCGTCGCTATTGATTCTAAAATCTTCTGTCAACCCCAAGAAGACTTCTTCCCATGGATTTTTGTGGAATTCCTATCCTTATAGACATCTTTGGATTTATCCCACAAAATAGGATTCTTTTCTACAAGCGAAAAGAGTTGTTTTTGTATCTATATCTTCCATGATGCCTTTAAAAGAATAAAATAATTACTTACAAAACTTGAAATAACATAAATAATTGTGAAGTAATCGAAATGAAAAACAAACCTAAAGAAATGAACTGTAATCTTGTTTTGGAAATGAACGCTGCTCATTTGGACGGCAGCCGACAAAAACTCGTGGAGTGTGAAGAGACCCATTAGCACACGTGCACTACCGCAAAGTGGAGCCGACACGATATCATCCCCTAAGACCTCTTTCACACTCAACGACTTTGTCCGGACATTAAAAAGTCGGCCGATATTTTATCATAGACTCACAACTTTCACACTGGACGACTTTTTACCGTTGCTATTGGTTCTGAAATATTCTTTCAACCCCAAGAAGACTTCTTCCCACGTATATTTGTGGCATTCCTATCCTTGTAGACATCTTTGGATTGGTCCCACAAAAGAGGTTTCGCTTCTACAAGCGAAAAGAGAATTTCTGTATCTATATCTTCGATTATACCTTTAAAATAATAAGTCGAAATAACAATACAAGACTCAAAATAACATACATAATTGTGAAGTAATGGAAATGAAAAACAAACCTGAAGAAATTATCTGTAATCTTGCTTTGAAAGTGAACGTTGCTCGTTGGACGACAGCCGACAAAAAATCATGGAGTGTGAAGAGACCCATTAGCACACGTGCACTACCGCAAAGTGGAGGCGACATGATATCCGTCTCCTTTCAGTGGTTGAGACGACAGCCACAAGTCGATCGGCCGATAAAGCCTCGGCCACACAGAGCCCGTCTACCGTCGCGGGCATCGTTCTCTGCCCGCATCAGTCAGGCGATCTAGTTTTATGATGCAATATTATATCATCCATGTCACACAGAATGCGATTTGTTGCAGCGGGCCAATCTAGATCGTAGCGTGCAGCGATAACAGTTGATAATTACAAAATATCGCGCAGTTGAGCGGTCAGTTCCAATCAGATTTGTCTCGCTCTAACATCCTTGTTATAATTATTATTATAACAGGGATGCTTATATTTACTATTATAATAGGGATACATAATAATTATTATAATGGGAATCCTTAAAATTACGACACTTGACTTGGAATACTTGACTTTTATTAAAAGTAGGAGCAACTAAATTTCATTTCCTGTTGCATGCTTCACTTTCTGGCAATGCAATCGGGAAACTGTTCACGTACTCGAGTTGCAGCAATAGTTGACCTTCGATTGGTTAACCTAGTTGATATGAATGCACGTGCAGACCTAGAGTCTTCTCCAGTTTCAGTAGATGTGTATTCCTTATTATTCTTATTTGATATAATGTAAATGTGCAAACAGCAAGCTGCTTTTACAATATATTCTGCGCTTTCAACATCAGTTTCTATAGTTCTCAAGAACACACGCCATTTCATAATCAATATACCAAACGCATTTTCTTTCAACTACAATACGTGCTCGGCTGAGTTGTTCAATGCGCAGCTTTTTGTGTTGTGTGATTATTTATTTCTTACATTATTGATTATTCCTGCTTTGGGGTATGGTCTCATTAAAAATGGTTGAAGTGAAAAGCGTTCATCACCTACCAGAACATGAGGAAGACGGGTGCTTATACCCGGAAGTGGATTCGAAGGTATAATAACATTTTCATCAATGTACTCTCGGTAGAAAGTAGAATTATCAAAAATTGCGCTGTCAATATGACGTCCACAACTTCCTATATCAAAAAAATTGTAGTATGGATCAACTATATCGATATACGAAAATATTTAAGGAACCGATCTTCATATGACTTCAGTTCAATACATAAACGATGGTATTCCCTAAATTGTTCTCTCCTCGCATTGTGTGCATATCATGCACCTAATATCGTCTTTTCTTTCTACTATTTCGTAATGCTAATAGAAGAATGAGTTGCTCCTCGTCGGAACTACTCATTTTGTCCCAAAATCTATTAAGAAGAAAAATCAACAAGGTTGTGTGTTTTCATTTCGATTACTTCACAATTATGTATGTTATTTGGAGTTTTCTAAGTAATTATATTAGTCTTTTAAAGGCATCATGCAAAATATAACAACAGAAATTTTCATTTCGCTAGTAGACCAGGCCTGTTTTGAGGGACAAATCCAAAGATGTCTACAAGGATAGGAATGCCAGAAGAAATGTGTGGGAAGAAGTCTTCGTGGGGTTGAAAGAATTCAGCACCATTGATGACAAGGAACAGTGACAGAATAAAGTCGTCCAGTGTGAAAGTTTGAAACTACGATAAAATATCGGCCGACTTTTTATCGTCCAGACAAATTCGTTGAGTGTAAAAGAAGCCTTACAGCGGTGATTTAATATTCGCAGTGTTGCAACTGAAGCGAAAAATTATTTAAATTAGTTGTCATGTTTCTCTCGATGTTGCGTCTTTTGTCACAATTTGGCACAGTTTTTAGAGTTACTCGGTACCTCGGTACTCACACTTCGATCTACATCTTATGTACTTTATCGTATGTATATTATTATACAATTCTATCTCCTAAACCTAATGCACAGAAAATAGTTCTTGTCTTCTCAATAATTTTTAACTTTTAAATTTATTCTAAACAACGTTTACACTTAGTTGTCTTTCAATAGCAATACTTCTTCATTTATACTCATAGTACATTCTTAGTACTATTATTTGAAATATTTTCGGTGTACCTATAATAGTATCTACGTTCACAAACTTGTTTATTTAATCGTTTATGTTGCACAGAAAGAAATACGAATAGACCTTGGCTGAGGCCATTAAGAAGAAAAAATACTACTAATTAGTCCAGGAGATAATTACGTTTTTGAGTAACAATTATGAACAACATATTAGAAAGTAAGTACCATCGTTAGACCGAATAAATAGTAACTTATTTTGCGTTTGTATCTTATGTGTTATGTGCATGAGAAGACAAATTATATCTAAATACGTAACTTTGGTTGTTTTCTGTTTAAAATTTTTGGGATACTTGTGTTTCACGCTGCAAAACACTCACATGGAATGTAAGTATTTAGTTTCTTTTGTAAATTGTTTTTGATTTGTTTTACTTTACTAAATAACCCAATAGGAAAGCATTTACCGAATAGAATATCGAAAGAATATTCAAAATTAATATAATTACAATAAAGTATAACACAATATATGTACGATTTAGAGGATACAACGACAAAGAATTGAGTATAACATGTATAATAACATTGATAACACATAAATATAATCAATAAATATATTAATTTACAATTTGTGCACCCATTACAAAATGAAGAATTTTATAACAGGAAACACAAGTACGTCTTCTGTCCAGTTTCCAGTTGTGATACATTTAAATAAACTAAGCACAAATATTAAGGGATGTAAAAAAATCCTGAATTTTTAGGTGATTTTCAAAGGGCTGTAACTTGGTGAAAAAATAGTAGTAGAGCAATTTTAAAATTAAAGCTCCAGGTTTCTAGTTTTTAGATCTTGGTGTCAAAATTTTTTACCATCAGCAGTTTTTGTGTAATCATAATAAAACAATCGGAAAAAAATCGAAATTTTTGATTGGCTTTCAAAAGACCCACAGACTTCAATAAATTGTATTCAGTGATTGCATCGTAAAAGTTTTTAGATGAGTTTATCCTCTTTAATTTGAGCTACCTAAAAGCCTTGTACTACAATGTTTGGTGAGTTATCGTCGTTCAAAGTAAAAGAATAACAGTTTTGGCTTTGATAATTAATTACTCGGGAAATATATATTTTTTATTTTTTTTTCCTTACAATAATTAACATTATTTAATAAAAAAGTATAGATTATTGCTAAAAGAACATTTTCAATCTCGAAAACTGAATAAAACATGAGAAATTCATCTTTAAATTGAGTTTGATCAAAAACGACAAATTCAATAATTACGAACACTGAAAAAAAAGCGTAGCGCTTTGAAATTTTCAGCTTTTAATTCTTCTTCTATATCCAAACTGGTTCTTATCCTCTATTATCCATCTGCCGTTCGTGTTGGACCTAATATTATTCCGAGGATTTTCCTTTCAGCAACTTTCATTCTCTCCTTCTCTATTTTGTCATGTTTGTTGTCTCTGCTGCATAGGTAAGTATGTTGATGCCAACAAAGTTGGCATCATCTGGAGATGATTGAAACTCTAATTTCAGCATACTTCGAATAAACTTTGGAAAAACTGAACGACGTTTGCAGGTTTTTAGAAACCAAAAATCTACTCCTATTAATCTAAACTTAGCACTAACCTTATGATAGAGATAAGTATCGTTGCCCGCAAAGCCATATTAATACTTTTCCAGATTATTCCAACTTTGTTGGCAAAAGGCGCGTGGAGTGTAGTGTATAGTATTTTGGTGTTTGTGGAACACTAAGTGTTAACTAGTGCTGGGTTGTCTTCATATGTTACTTGTTGACCTTCTCTCGCTCTTATTGCACCCTTGTTTATTGCTCGTGTGAGATATGTTCTATAGAGTTTCCTTGTTTTACAACTTTGTCAATGTTGATTCCTTTAGTTTCACCAAAGTCAAATGTATACTATGTTCTTAGTTTGACAGTATTTACAATGCCGCATAATTTGGAACAATATCGGCAACAAATATGGTCATTGAATTGTAATTGTAATTTTATTTATTTACATATCCATAAAAATTAATTTTTGGATGTTATCAAAGTTTTCAAAGCTTTCTTGCTCTGCTCTTTCTTGCTCCTTTGACGTGGTTTCGTACGAACACACTCTGCTCTTTCTTGCTCCTTTTGGTCGACCCGTTGGTTTCTTATTAATGGTAGTGCCTTCTATTTCAAATGTAATACTTGCGATTTGATTAAATTTGCCGAAAGAGTTTGATTAATGTCGTGAAGTAGATAGTCGTTTGTAGCTTGATAGCTACGAACTATTATCAGAGAACAATGGTTCTCGTAAAATTTTATGACACATGGCGCATTGCTCACCGGTGAAGCGATCCATTGCAATTGAATTTCTAAAGCGTTGTGCCTAACAAACATATTTTGCGCGCACATTAACTACTCCCACTTTCCTAGATTCTCAACCAATTAGGAAAACATTTTAGGACACATTGTATTTCAAAAACTAATCTAGACATCCCTGATTTTTAATGCAATAGTACTTTGCAACAATTTTAATCTGATTTAACTTTTTTTGTATCTTTTATTCATGGCGAGCCTCTTATTTTGGACATTGTGTATGCAATATTTATTGGAACTAATTGTTAAAGTTAAAGGTAGTTTCCCCTTTCTCTTGTAATTTTATCCTAAAATAAACTGCTTCTATCTATACTCATCATTGCGTATGTCTAAATACTAAAGCATTTAAAGAAAATCTATTTACAGATGGAGATTCTGGGTATCAAGTTCGTTCCCTTGACCATATCATTGGAAGAAAGACTACAGACCTTAGCGACTGCACTGTGGATATATACCGCCGTTTTTGGAGGCATTACCGGTTTACTGCTATCGATCTATATAATTATCTACACAAAATATAGGTGGATAATTGGACTGTATTTATTTTGGATCTGGTTGGACAGCGATGTCGCGGAAAAGGGCGGTAGACAATTCCGATGGTGCAAAACATTGTCTTGGTGGAAATACCTAAGGGATTACTTTCCAATAAAAGTAGTTAAAGTACCGGGAGCGAAGCTTGACCCGAAGAGAAATTACTTAGCATGTCCCTTTCCCCATGGCTTATTTCCCGCAGGAATATTCAATATCTGCTGCTACGAGTACAGCGGATTTAAAGACTATTTCCCGCATCACAAGTTATACACGTGTATATTAAAAATCCAAATGGTTCTGCCGTTCACTCGTGAACTGGGGTTGGCATTGGGTGCAATCACGTCTTCCGCAAAATCCATAGAGTATGTGTTGAGCAAACCGGGTGGCGGGCATGTTTGTGTCATGTCAGTGGGTGGAGCGACGGAAGCTTACTACTGCAAGCCCGGCGTTTACAGGATCAATCTGAAGAGAAGAAGAGGCTTTGTGCGATTGGCCTTGCGTAACGGGGCTCCTTTGGTGCCGGTGTTTTCTTTCGGAGAGACCGACTTGTACGATCAGGTGGAGGGGCCGATTTTAAGGCGGTTCCAGGATTTCTTCAAAAAATGGACTGGAATAGCCCCTATCGTACCTGTAGGTCGGGGATTGTTCCAATACTCCTTTGGACTGATTCCACGAAAATGTCCAATTACAACTGTTGGTGAGTAACTGGTAACTCAATTATCAAGATTATTTTGTAGGCCATGACATTTAAGCATACGCGTACATAAAAATGATATATCTTTTAAGTATATATAAGTTTACTATTGCCGTTAATATAGACCGCAGTAGGAATATTTCGTATTACAATGGAATATATTATTGCCAAATTCAGTTAGTAACAATGTTTAATTCATTCATATGAAAATTATTGTGCTACTCGATAAGAATTCATTCGATTCAGAAAGCGTCAGACAGAACACAGAATATGATATGGAAAACGTATTATTTTAGATTATATAAAGCAATGAAGAGACTGAATTGTCTATAAGAGTCTTTAACATATAAGTCGGAAATCGAGAAAGGAACCACCAAACCGCCAAGCGGTTATCAAAGTAGTTCCCGAATAGCAAAGCTATTACATAATCGCTCTAGGAAACAACTACCCTCGGGCTAAAGCCCCGCCAGGCATTGAACTATACCCAGAAGCGATCCTCGACCCATTTCTGGTCTTTCTGCACGATCAGATAAGGTTTAAAAAAATAAATAAGAACCTAAATAAGATATAAGAGTCTTCACAATCTATCTGGAAATTATTATTGCAATAATACACCGCACTTTAACTGACCTTCTCAATATGCGAAAGTTATTGAGTGGGTGCATACTGGGAATATATAATTCAACAGAAACATGATGCAGTACTTCAGAATTTGTATGTATTCGCAATAAGTTGAGAAGTTGTTTATTGACAAATATTAAAGTATAAGTGGATGCTAATTATTGAGATAAATTTTGATGGCGTTGGATACTGACATATGTACGATAAGAGGGAAATCTGATTACAGTGTTGCGGTTTTGTTCAGTACTTATCTGGCCTGGTTAAAGATTTAAAATCGTATAAGAACATCAATGGTCTTCTTGTCTTGTAAGACCATATATTGACTTGCAACTAATCATATTACTATCCAGACGCCTCTGCGGAGTATGTAGTTAAGATGAGTGGCGCACTATTACGCATAAACTAAGTTAATTCAAGTGTGGTAGGGAGTGTTGTCTAATAATTGATTTCAAGCTAATTCCGAACGATTTAGGTACTGTTGGCACAATATAAGGATATGTTTTATAATAGATAATGATAATAGGCAATCACTATTTACAACGGAATCGAGTAAAGCGACTACTAAGTTTTATATCACTATATTTACACAGAAATGTGACTGCAGTTTCGACAATTTTATGTCATTTTCAAAACAATGATTCAACTAGGAATCAAATATAAAGATTCTCTTCCTATAATATAGACTATTCAAATACAGAGACTAAGGGTTATGACAACAAACAGGTAATTAAGGTTTTCAAGAAAACATGTTTTATAAATGGTGCAATCCCGACCATCAAATTGTGGGAATTTCCATGAATATTATTAAGAACTATTATACAGGGGGTTAATTAATTTTGGTAGCAGTAAAAAGAGGAGAATATAGTATATCTACTTGATCATCTAACAAGTTAAAATTATCACTATGGTTGTATTTATAGATTTCTATTGCTTCTAACCAATTAAGTTTTAAACCTTTGCTGGCATAGTGTATAATTTTCATATTATTAATATCTGGGAAATTATGTCCACTTTCTAACATATCATTTATTTAACAAAATTGTCCATAACACGTGTACATAGGAGTAGCTCTATTTCCGAAATAACACGTTGAATGTTCGCTTTGAGGTCAGTGATTGTTGCTGGCTGGGTGGCGTACAATTTTTCACTTAATATAACCCCAAAGAAAAAAATTCAAGTTATGTTAAATCGCATGATATTACAAGCCAATTCATGTCTGCATTCCATGGGACATGATCAGGAGTTTTGGTATGCAACAATCCTTAGACCAATACTGACGTACGCAAGCCCAGCGTAGCATAACATTACAAAAACGCAATACCAAAGACTACAAACAACGCAGAACAAAACGCTACGCCTGTTAACAAACTCCAGCAGATACATTAACATTAAGTACTTACATGACATGACAAAAATACAATATACGAGACTTGATAAAGGATAGAGTAAATAAATTTTACACCATTAATGTCCATATAGCAAAATTAACGCGGCAAGTCACTAATATCGACATAAATCTTCCACACGTACATAAGTAGCTGCATGAGAATTTAAATGCATTATAACATTAATAACAACACTATAACTACGCGCAAATAAACTCAATAAACAAAGCAGGTGACAGAATGACATCGGCGGCAATCTTGAAATACCCGACGGAATAATTAACACGGAAACGAAGCCAGTAACAATAAAATAAGCCCCTAAAAGCATAAGCAACCCAACATAAGAACACAAAACAATGAAAATATAAATTATGGTCGGTAGCAAATAATTATTATTTATCTAAAGCAGGTTTTTATGCATGACTTTTCCTGCAATATGAAACAAAATAAACATAAATAATGAGAAATAGACACGCGTATAATTAATATCAGAATAACTAATGTTAAAGATTGAAATAAGCGCCCTATAATGTTAAGGGAGTAGGGCCTTAAGAACGTAACAACAAACAAGTCAGGTCAGAACATCGACGGGACGGTTCCTTCTCCTCCCTATTTCTGTGTAGTGAATGGAACCGCCTAAAAACATCCCTGAGAAAACTAGGGTGCAACACGATCGCGTATTGTGTATGCAATATTTAAATATGTGTATATATTTTAAGTAATTGTTTTGCACACCGGCAGACAGAGATGTAATAAATTGTATGAGCTTGTGAAAATCTTGTAGTCAGATAATGTAAATAAATATATTTTATTGTATTGGTATGCAACAAAGTTATGGTTGCACTTGTTGTGTGACACGTTGCAGCATTTGATCAAACCTGATATTGTTCAAATTCAAATCATCAATTTGGTGGAAAAGGGAATTGTTTACCAGGTGATGATAGCAGTTTTTACAAGATATACAATAGCGTGATAGAGTTATATAACACTATATCTTCTGCTGGTATTTCAAGCGACCAGTGATGAAGATAATTAATCCAACGTTCCATTGCGATGGGTAGTGCTCTACCTAGAGTATTATATATTTAAAGGAGGGGGTACGCTTTCTATAGAAAATTGGCCCAAATGATTCATTAAAAATCAAACTTGATGAGTATAAAAGAAATCTATGTATTTTAGTAAAAGAGGAATTGATCCTTATAGCCGCCATTAAATAAACGGTATCTGTTGCAACGTTGCTATTAAAAGGAAATGCCAAAATCGACCTGTTTCATGATTTTCAGCAAAAATCGCTCATTTTTCAATATATTTTTAATATTTTCGTACACAGCGAAGGGAAGAAGCACGATTTGTTTTGTGATATTATTGTAATAAATGATAAAATCCATAACACACCAGAGAACTAAGTTGCTTTGATGCTTCTCTTATATTAAAAAATAAACTTTTGTAAGTTCGTACACTTCAGACCATATGGAAAACGAAAGTGAAGGTTTATATATAAACTATATGTCCACAAGGAGAACTCTAATATTTTAAGAATCAGAATTCAGTCTCATCATACATCTTCAAAGCAATATAACATGTAGGGTTGAGTACAGTACTTCAACTGTGTTGTCCTGGTACTGCCAGTGTAAAATTGGAGCTCGCACCATCGGCTGCTGTGCTCATATAGCCTCGATGATTTGGTTTTTGGCATATGATAGGTATATTGAAAACAAACGATCAAATATTAATTATGGTGAAAACGTGATGGATGCTGCCATAACGGAACCGTCCGATATTGAAGAAGATAGTGACTGATTATTGTAAACATATAAAAGTATCACGTTATTATACGAAACTGCACCATAATTTTGAACCTATTTTTGTATTTTTAAATCAATGTAAAAAAATATTCAAACAGATTTAATTAAACACACTATTTTCGTTTATATTGCACTGAGTAATCATTAAAAATAATGTAAATGTGATTTTATTAATTGGGCCGTTTTTATATGGAAAGTAAACCTCCTCCTTAGAGCAATCAAAGATTTTTTGGAAGTTGTTTTATGATTAGCTCAATAATAAGATACTTTTAGGGTCAAGATTTCTCTGTATCATGTACTTAATTTCGGATGTTTCTATAAATTTTATTGGGAGTGGAATGGCGTGTTGAGATATGAAGAATTATAATGACTAATAATGATTTTCTCTGCTTCTATCTACGAAATATCTACCAGAAAAGGCTGAAAGACTTTAGATAGATGTTTCACAAATGTTTCAGCCTTCTCCTTATCTATTTGTGTTACCTGCTTATCTAAGTAACAAATAATGCTACCTGTGGAGGGTTTTATTTTTTTAAACCTTATCTGATCTTGCAGAAACACGAGAAAGGGGTCGTGGATCGCTTTTAGGTATAATTCAATGCCTGGCGGGGCTTTAGCCCGAGGAGTAGTTGTTTCCTAGAGCGATTATGTAATAGCTTTGCTATTCGGGAACTACTTTGATAACCGCTTGGCGGTTTGGTGGTTCCATTCTCAATTTCCGACTTATATGTTACTGACAGAGATCGTATCGATAAAGATGTATACGCCATAAAGTTCATTCGGCATTTGTCCTGAATCGGCGTACCGTGTACGGCACTGATGGGAGCTTAAGAATTCTAAACAGTTGTATGTCGTTCGGTTCCAATCCGGGACAAATGTCGAATCCTACCTGTGGCGGGTTTTATTTCTTCAAATCTGCTTATCTGTTGTTTTTCTTATCGTTTACTATCGTGTTTTCTAAGTGTCAAAATGTTGTTTTGCGTTTTTTGTATCTTAAATTAGTAAATTAGTCCATAATTTCTGTCGGAGCTAACCCTTCTAAGTATTCTAGAATTGCTACATTTCTTTTATTGTTTGATATTTCCTTTAGCTCTTTTTCTGCTCTGTTCAATCTTTCCCTGTCCTATGGATCTCTCGGTTTCGTCCACATTCTTCTTAATTTACGCTTTAATCAAATTGTTTCTTTGGCCAACCTGGAGCAATTCTGATGCTGGATTGTGGTGTTCACTTGTGGAGTAGCATTCCATGCCGCTTGTTCTATGCTGTTTGCCAGGGATTCTATATACAGCTATATCTAAGTCTACAGGTGTTTACAATGGAAGATGCGCAATGATTTTCTCCTCGATACGATCTTTGAACAATTACCAGTCTATGTTTTTATGGGTGAGTGTTGCTGGTTTTCGTATTTTTATGCAGTAAAATTTCCTATAACTTTCGTATTTACCATTTTTTTCTATTTCAAATAATAAAACAGTTAAGGAGGGTAGAATGTTATGTGGATAAACCTGTACATAGAAGACATTTTCTTTCCCGATTATAAATTACATCGTCTAGGAAAACTAAAATCCTATGCACCGAACTGAACCAAATACGAGTATGTTTACAAACTAATAAATTATATAAAGAAATTTGACACGTAATTGAAGTTTTTCTTTCGATCACGCAAATCTATTTCAATTAACAGACATTTCCTGTTTTTTCGAATTATTAAATACATACATCTATTTACTTGTATTTTCTTTAGGTTCGTTTAATTGCATAATTGTTATTTACTTCAGTTCGCGATAATCAAGGCAGCAATTACGGTAATATAAAATACAAGTAACGCGTATTTGATAAACCAGGATTTTTGGTTTTCTGTTTTGTCACGTACATTTTAATGTAATACAAGATTCGAAATTTAAATACTACTCTCATAATTACTTATATTTAGTTCTCTGAAAATATTATTAACAGGATAGTATGAAGTTAGATTCTGATTAACCATTTTGGATAGGATTTCGCAACACAAATTTGTTAACGTACAGTGAAAAATAAAATTAATATCCTTGTTATAAAATCATAAATTACTTTTTTTAGACCGTTTTAGATTACTCTTTAAGATTACATACACATCCTGCAAGAGATCTATATGCAATCTATCAGTGAGGAGTCATACCCAGGCGATATTAAATATCAGAAATTGTATCACCTTATTATATAAGAAATCTCCTCCTTACATAATAAAGATAATAGTCATATCAAATTAATGTTAAATCTAGAACTACAAGACTACATGCTTGATCTTAATAATAATAATAATAATAATAATCTAGTAGAAGAATCCATTTACAGGACAAAGTGCGGAATACATGTTTAACTATAACTAAAAAATTAAATAACTAAATATAAACATATTTATAAAAATAAATAAAATATAAATGTATAACTAAAAACAAAAAATAACTCTAAATAACTTTAAATATAAATAAATAATGAATAATGGAGTACTACTACTAACTACTAACAATAAACATAAATAAATAGTGGAATAATAATAGAATACTAATAATTAGATTATGTACTTAATTTTCTTCTTCTGGTTCTTAATTTCCTTTAAATAAACTGGACATTTATTGTCATATATAAATAAAATGATTTACATCAATATCTATTTTTAATTTTTGTTTAGCCTCAATACAATTTAAACATTCTCAAATTTTCAGTACCTAGTTTTCACTGAGTTGTAAAGTCAATTGCCACTGTGTTACGTCACCTTTATTTTTCAAAACAGCATTTATACGCCTAGGCATGGTATCTACAAGACTCTGGCGCTCTTCTAAAGAAACAGAGTCCCATATTTATTGGAGACGATGTCGCAATTACTGAAGTGTTTTAGCTATTGAAGTATTGAAAAATAAGTATAAAAAAATATAAAATTTAGAGTTTCGGTTTTTTTTTGCTTTCTTTATTTTAAGTTAAAGTGACCGGCGACATAAGGCATAAGGTATATAGTATATACTATATAGTATATACTATACGAATTGTCACTTATCAGAATAAATATTTAAAAGTTAATTATCTACACATTATCTACAGCTACGTATCTAGAGCCAGGAGAAATGATCGATTAATCGATTATTTTTCGGTTAATCGATTATTTCTCCTGGCCCTAGATACGTAGCTGCACATAATGTAGATATGATTACATTTTCCTAAATAATCGATTAATCGATTAATTTGTTATCGATAATCGATTATCCGATTAATCGATTATCAATTAATCGATTAATTGGAAATAATCGATTATTTTTTATATGATGATCGACTGTTATATTTCCTAATCGGCCCAGCCCTACGTACTCCCATTAAGTAAATGTGAAACCATTGAATTTCTTTATTTGTTATCTGTATTATGGAGTTTGTACACCGAGTATGTAATACAGAAACCTCGTACAAGGTTATCTAAACTCACTCGACTAAATTTGCTAGCAAAGCCTAGTAGTCGAATCTAACTATAGTTTATTGGTAATGATTCTTTGATACCAAGTTATTGCTAAAAATCGTAAGTACTCATTCATTTCATCGTTATTTTATTATTAGATTAAGTCATACTAAGGTCATTACTCTGCTTCTATATTTTGAAGGTTTCATTAATTCATTTTACTTGTTACTCAAATTATTTGTTTTCCATTAAGCTTTACAAACAAGTTGAAAAAATATTTGAATTCATCTATAACATTTTTTAGTTTTTCGGAAAGAACTAATTAATTTTTTAAAGGTCGCCATTCCCATTTTTTTTTGTATTTTATTCCAAAAAACAAAAACTTTCATTCATTCTTCGTTCGATGCCTCAAGTCTCATCGTGGACAACTTTTTCTTTGATTTCTCTTTAATTGAAAAAAGTTGTTTTCCATTTTTTTCGCAATTTAACTTTGCTTTTACAATAAAATAATTTTAAATAAATATATCTACGATATTTAATATTTCATATAAAATATTAACTTAATGATTAATGATTAGAATTATTTCATGAATAATATAATGAACAATTATTTAGTTTTTTCGTTTCGTTTTTTACGTTAATATGAGAAACATTAATAATCGTTCTTTGTATTATCCAAGAAATAATCCTAATCATTAATCATTAAGTTAAAATTATATATGAAATATTAAATATCATACATATATTTATTTCAAATTATTTTATTATAAAAACAAATTTTACTATTCGGGTACCACTTGATAACCGCTTTGCGGTTTGGTGGTTCCTTTCTCGATTCCCGACTTATAAGTAATAGACATAGATCTTATCGATTTAGATGAAAACCCCACGGATTTGTTTCGGCATTTGTCCTGGATCGATGTACCGTGTACAGCACTGATGAGAACTAATAAGTTCGAAACAGCTGTCTGTCGTTCGGATTCCATCTGAGACAAATGTCGAATCCTACCCGCGGTGGGTCCCTTTTCAAAAAAAAAAGCTCTGGTCGTGCAGAAACACGAGAAAGGGGTCGAGGATCGCTGTTAGGTATAATTCAATGCTTGGAAGGGCTTTAGCCCGAGGAGTAGTTGTTTCCTACAGCGATTATGTAATAGCCTTGCTATTCGGGAACCACTTGATAACTGCTTTGCGGTTTGGTTGTTCCTTTCTCGATTCCCGATTTATAAGTTACAGACATAAGAACAAAGTTAGATTTCGAAAAAATTAAAATAAAATTAACTAACGATCGAACTTCCGGCATCAGACGTAGAATGTGTGAAACTTTTTTTTTAGGAAAAGAAAAACAGAAAAAATTAAAAATGACAAAGTTTGAAATGATTTTCTTCCAAGACTTAAAAATTTTATAGAAGATCAAATATTTTTTGTAATTTGTTTGTAAAGTTATAAATACGAATAGTTATAAATGAATAATTAAAAAAAAACGTCTTATTTGCTCAATTTTTGGAAGAGCATTTGGCAGAGACTATTTAAGAAAGAAAAAACGCTGTTTTTTTTTAATTCATAACTTTTTCCGGTTGAATAAAAAATTTGTAAAAAATCCAAAAAAAAGTATTTGTACAGCGTTGACTATATTCTTTAAAGGGATATTATCACATCATTATTAAATTAATAAATGTAATATTCCTGTGGTTGAATATACTAATATTGCCGTCTCAAATAGCATAGCTGCTATTTAAAAGAAAGCAAACAGTAAAAGTATAATCAGCTTAATAATAAATAAGCTGTAGATTGAGCAACAAAAAAGTATTTGTACACCGCACAATTCCAATGTATGTACAACACGACACAATATTTTGCGAATGATTTACCCAACCTAACACGTAAGGGGTTGTTTCGCAGCGGCACTGAATGATTCAGACGTGGTTTAGACTTGATGCATATAGAATTGGCACCAAAGAAAACTTACCACTGCCGAACGCAACGATGTAATTCAATTGTTCAAAAAGGAATATAGAAAAATGAGGCAAATGAGTCAAATGTTATAAGTACCACACACAACTGTGGAATACTTTGTTAGAAAATATAAAACCACCGATAGTGTAGTAAATTCGAATCGTTCCGGCGGCCGGCAGCCTAAGCTTATTGACAGGGACAAAAGAGTTATACTACGAGAAGTCAAGAAAAATCGCTTTATTACTGTTCCTAAAATAAAACCATTACTAATAGAAACATAGAAACAAGAGGGGTTGAAGTACATCTCGAAACCATTAAAGTGCGCTTACGAAAACAAGGATACCATGCTCGAAGGGCTAAAAGAAAAACCAGTGCTCTCTGAAACAAATAAGAGGAAACGGTTGGAGTTTGCAAAGCAGGATGTTTACCAGCTCCCAGAATTTTGGAACGACGTTATATGGTCAGACGAGTCTAAATTCAATATTTGAAGATCAGATGGCAGACGGCTAATGTGGAGAAAACCTCGCACTGAACTCAACAAAGAAAATATTTTACCCACAGTAAAAGGTGGAGCTGGAAGTATAATGGTGTGGTGGTGCTGCT
Organism: Rosalia funebris; assembly: GCA_037954035.1. Lineage (NCBI taxonomy): Eukaryota > Metazoa > Arthropoda > Insecta > Coleoptera > Cerambycidae > Rosalia > Rosalia funebris. The sequence continues at coordinate 8,480,121 of JAZFAV010000006.1, read as the reverse complement.
CATCAAATGGAAATCTGCATATTATCGATGGAATCATGGACGAGTCTGTTTATTTGAAGATTTTAAAACAAAATTTGCGTGAAGGTGTCATCAAAATGGGCTTGGAGGGCCATTACTACTTTCAACAGTATAACGACCCAAAGCACACTCGCACACATTGTTCGGCAATGGCTCCTCTATAATACATCCCATATCCTTAAAACTCCTTCCCAATCGCCGGACTTAAATCCAATGGAGCATTTGTGGGAGGAGTTGGATCGTAGAGTTAGAAAACACTACATCTCCAGTCGCGAGGTTTTAAAAACTGTCCTCCAGCAACAATGGACAAAAATTGATAAACAATCTACAACTAAACTACAAAAGCGGGTCCCTCCAAATACTAGATTATAAGAAGCTTGTCTGTACAAATACTTTTTTGTGTAGGCTACTCTACATAAATTTTAGTACATATTATTTATTAACATGTAACTCCTTTTTAAACTATTGTTTTATTGCTATGTTATAGTTTACTTAATGTACTGGTAGTGCATATATTTTGTTATATATTTTACGTTGTTATTTTAGCATAAAATAAACATTGTGTGTTTAAACAATCGAGGTGTAGAAATACTTTTTTGTGGCACTTTATATATATATATATATATATATATATATATATATATATATATATATATATATATATATATATATATATATATAACTAGCGGAAAGTTTTGCGTTCCAGATGGCAATATGTGGAATAAAATTTGCACCTTTAAACATACCGCTGACCCGTCGTCTACAGACCCTTGCTACAGCTCAATGGGTTACACTTCTTTGTTTGGGAGGCGTAATTGGTTCTCTTCTAGTCACGTATTTAATCATGTACACGGAACTTAGGTGGATCGCAGCTATCTATTTATTTTGGATATGGTTTATAGACAAGAATATCAGCGAAAAAGGTGGTCGGCGTAGCCGATGGGTAAGGTCCTGGGCCGTCTGGGGCTACATGAAGGATTATTTCCCGTGTAAGCTCGAGAAACTTCAGGGGGTGGAACTGGACCCGAAGAAGAATTATTTGTTTAGCGTCTTTCCTCACGGGGTGTTACCCGCGGGTTTCTCTATTGGATTTGGTTATGAGAACAGCGGTTACAACACATTGTTTCCACACCACATACCTTACGTGGTGACCTTAGCGCAACAATTTGTGTTTCCCTTAAGTCGCGAGATACTTTTGGGTTTGGGGGCGATTTCTTCGTCCTCCAAATCCATTGAATATGTACTGGCCAGACCCGGGGGAGGTCATATTTGCGCACTGGCCGTTGGAGGTGCAAAAGAAGCATATTACTGTAAACCTGGCGCTTATAGGTTTGTATTAAGGAACCGGAAGGGGTTTGTAAAATTAGCCCTTCGCAATGGCGCGCCCCTAGTACCGGTAATTTCATTCGGGGAGTCCGATTTGTATGATCAAGTTGACGGGATAATGCTGAGGAAGATACAGGAGATCGTACGAAAGTGGACCGTGGCAGCACCCATAATACCAAAGGGTCGAGGATTCTTTCAATATTCATTTGGGTTGCTGCCACACAGGCGACCAGTTACTACAGTTGGTAACTACTGATTTATTTACTTATGTGTACTGTAGATTAGAGGTATGTGTGATTGAAAATCCTCTCAACGGATCTCCACCAAAGTTATGGCATGATTTAACAGTGAAGAATCTCACTACATCGTTGAATATCTGCCATTAATACTATAAAACATCGACGTAATTGATAAAATTTTACCCTTTTATGTTTGTAAAGTTTAATACATATTGAGTGTAAAATTAATTCACTATATTCATTATAGAGGGCGCTGAATCGTATAGTTCGTTAATATGATCCAGGCGCTAGTATATACATAATTATGAGAGTATTACGTAACGATATAAGGTTAGAGTATTATAGATCACGTTTATGTTTTTTAATTCTTCACATATACGTTATGTACGTTTACATGTAAGTTTGAGTGTGAGAAAATTACCATTAGTCTCTTACGTGGCATACTGCTTTTCTAAAATATATTTGATAGACATTAAAAAAATGAGTACGAGTATTTGCTTAACACCAACTATGTTTATCATCAATAATATAAACAAACGCACACCAGACTACAGAATTATATCCCAACTTAGTTACACCATATAAAATACACAAAAGTAAAGTAATTAAGTTTCATGTAGCAAATACAATTAGTAGTCATAAATCAAAGAATAACTCTTATAAATAAATATTAATTCATAGTTTATCAATTAATATAGTTTATTAATTCTATAAAGGTGGTGGTAAACGTTTCTGTGTATAGGTCTGGTTTTAGAGTAGAACTAAAGATTTGTAGATCTGATTTTAATATTTAAGATTTAATAATTAATTTGCTACTTAAAGTTAGTTTTCTATTTCTTATATTCAATAGTTTCTTGGTATAATATGCCTGCTACGTTTAGGAATACAAAGATAGTTCTGATTCTTTTGCATTTTAATAGATTAGTGTGGCTATTTATTGCCTTTATTTTTTCGTTCGTGTATTATATACATCTTATTTAATGTATTACATATGTAGATTAAATCGCATTATTACATACAGTGAGCACGTAAAAGTTGGAACAAATTAGACACAATTGAGAAGGTAGAAAATATGCTCGGATGGATCGACTTTATTTTTAGATGTGTACTTTTTGGTTTTCGTATATATTTTTAACGCCATCTCTGTTAGTCTTATGTCATTGATAGTTCTTTTACTAGTAACACTCCTATGAGATGGCATTTAAGGGGATATATTGTTTACATGTGCTGGTTCGAGTATACATAACAACTGGTCCGGGAAATTTGTTAATTTAATGTTTAATAGCATGTATAGGATGTCTCAGTTGGAACTATACAAATCGTGCGATGTCAAATACGCCGTAATTAACAGTTCAATAACGAATAGTTTGTGTACAACTGCTTTGTGAAAGTGAACGATCATTTACAGTTACATTAAGAAAAATTTGCCCAACATTAGGACACAATGAAGCGCCTACAGAGTTAACTTGTTACTAATCAGGGAATAATTTAAAGAGGCGGTTCTGTTATTGATAAAGCAACACCAATACGTCCTCGTCATGGTCGGTCAGGTGAAAATATTGTTGCAGTCAGAGAAAGTGTACGGGAGTATTAAAACGCATCAATTCAATGTCGTGTACAACAATTGAATATGTCGAGAGCCACCACGCATCGGATTTTAAAGAAAATCTGCACCTCTCAACATATATATAATTCAGTTGACACAACAATTAAAATTTATAGATCATTTACAACGTCGTAAATCGTAAACTTAACAACATTTGTTAAATTGGTGTTAGAAAAGAAAGGTGATGTTGACTTTTGCAACATTTTCATTAACAACATTATTATTGACAATGCATTACTTGCGACTACTGAAAAATATTGTATGATTGCTTAAACAAACCTTTTCCCCAATAAGTAAATTGATAAAAAAGGTGTTATTAAGTGACCAGCTATTTGTTATATGACAATTAAGTATAATCATTATTTTAGATTACAATAGAACACTGCAGTAAACAACGTACATGTCGAACTATAGTCCTGAAGAGTTGAATGCTGGTATAATAAAATAAAGCGACTGGCTAATGGCCACTACCTAAAACCTTCGAAAAACCCATCAAAAAACTATTCTTTTAGACCACGCATCAGACAAAGTTGTCCTATTGAAAAATGTCAATAACATCATAATTTCAGTAGTGATGGAGTCAAAAAGTATATGTGTACCCATAAAGAGGAGCTTAAAACAAAATAGACTTGCCTGAGTATTTTTTTCTTACATTCCCGGTAGGTAACGATTTTATCGAATTTGTTCCAATCTTCATGTGCTTCCTGTATGAGTTTAATTTCCTCAATTATATGACCAGCAGCACTCTGTATTGTTTAAACTCAAAACATTATCTCGGAGAGCTAATTAAACAGTTTGTTTATTTACAGTTGGCGAGCCCATAGATGTTCCCAAAATTCCTGAACCTACCCAAGAGCAAATCGACAAGTATCACGCCATATTCATGGAAAAACTGACACAGTTGTTTGAGGAGCAAAAGTACAAGTACTTGGAACACCCCGAGACCACAAATTTGATAATAGAGTAACAGTTAACTTAGTAGAAATAAAGTTTTTCTAAAGTTCTATTATCCTGGTATCTATTTCACACATATACCAGTATTTTAAATAGGCATATCTGCACGGTCAGGATTCTGTTGATTCTATTGACAGAACACAAGTCTGCAAAAGATCAAAATGTGCTATAGAGACAGTTACAGTTGTTACAGGCTATATTTCTCATATTGGGGTACATTAATGTACATATTGGCTTAGTTAAAGCTAATAGCTAACACTAGTGATTTTTTAATTAATTTTAAGACATACAAGAAGTTGAAAACGATTAACGATTATTACATCAATATTGTTATATTTCGTCTTCATTTTAAGGCACAAAGTATTTTCATGACTTGTCGATATGTCGCTTCATCTGATGCCGCCGGTTAGTGTCTCCTCAAGGATTGCCTTCGCCCCCCTTCCGCCTAGAAGAGGTGATTTCGACACCTGTGCTCGACGCCTCCAGAATCCTCATAGCTGCACTACTCTTCCACTGGGGCACGGACAGTTTAGTTATGGCGCCTGGTCTTGGAATTTGTCGTTAGGGTATTTCCATGGGTCCTGTGAAGGTAGCGGTTTGGTCTTGCGGTGAACAAGCGTCTTTCCTGCTTCTACGGGTCTCCATGGTCCTTGCCAGTGCATTCCCTTCATTCACTGGTCTTGGACGCTCTTCTTGCGTGCGATGTGGGATAGCGCCGTTCGTGGTACTAGGTGCTGGCCAACATATAGCTGAATTGAGGGGAATTTGGAAAGTTAGTTTACCGATTTTCTCCCTACTGGGCTGCTCTTTCTATACATCTCCTCTCCTGGGAATGGGGAGGTGAGAACTGCTGGGTATCTAGGTGATCGATTTGCAGAATATTGAATCCTTTCTTGGATCAGTTTTATATGGATTTTGGCCACTTAAGAGATTCAAGTTTCGGTTGCCCTGTCACATTTCATGTTGATTAGTTTCATCTGGGTCGTCACCCAGCACTGGTACTTATGGCCTAAGACTTTTTGTTCCCTTCTGGTAGCCGTATGACTAATTGGTTAACACAAATTCAGGTTTTCTTGGAAGATTAACATTTCCTTTCACCAAAACTTGGTTAATCTTTGTTGCATATATACTTTTATGGAAAATAACCATTAATAAATCACGACGTTACCGTAGTGACGTAACTTCCAGCCAAGTTTTACGACTAGTGAGAATACAATGAAAGGTGGCTGTTGAAATTGTCCCATTTTTGTGCACGATGACGAATCGAGGTCCCTGGACCTCGGCAACACTTTCGAGAACAACGATGTTTTGATCTAAACCACCACTACGAACTCGTGTCATGTGTTTCACATCAATACCTGAACTAGTAATTTCGAATTTTTTTATAATTATTCTCACAGTTGATAAATTTGGAACATTATTTCTGCGGAAAATTGGACGCATTTTAGCAACCAAACTTTCATAATTTTGATAGTAATGTTTAATAATAAGAACGTCATTATATCATGTAATACTTCATGTTTACTAACTTCTATATATCTTCTATCGACCTGTCGCAATTACAGACCTATCAAATCACGACAGCCAAAATGGCGCGCAATTCAAATCTCGCGCTCATACTGTAACACCCTTTATTATTTGTGCGTATATTTTTTGAATAAATAAACGCGTAACCAAACTCATACAATAATTCAGAATGTTGTGTCTATAGTTGATTAATACTTGTAGCCGTCTATCTGATGATAGAGATTAAAACAGAAACATTAGAATACAAACTTTCTGTTTCAATTTAATTAACCAAAATTACAGGAAATACAAGACAGAACAAAATCAGTATAAAACAGAACAACTGCATAGGTTTAAAATTGGTTATTTTATTAAAATTGCATCGAAAAAAACTTATAATGAAATATTAATGCAATTAATAAAACAATAGGACGTGGAACTTTTAGTTTTTTTTATTTGTAAATATGATTTTGAAAATACAAAAAAATAACATTTTTGTAAAATTCAAAGTTGCAAACATTAAGATTGACTGCGGTAGTCGTAAAAATATGAATTAAATTTAATAACCATAATTATAAAATCGCCATTTTAAAATTTTACACAATGGCGTCAAGCAACTATAGTTTTTTATTACTTAAGTTAACATAACATAATTATCAAATAGGTACTAATGAAGACGAATACTGATCCAATTATTAACATCTTCTGTATAATCTGAAAACAAAATACTATTAAATTAGTAATTCTAATATAAAACTTAAATTTATTTTTGTGTTTCTTTCTTTACTTTCAATATATTCAATATACAGTCCCGTGTATAATATTTATTTTTATGAATTAGAACTCAAGTTTCGTTAAAATTTTGAATGAAGATTAAAATATACTTAAAACTATATTACTAATGTCTCTACTATTATCTAATACTAATATCTCTAGAAAACCATTGGAAATAGGTATAGGGAGAGTTATAGCGAATCAATGCAGGATCAAATTCTGCATCCGATCATCCAATAATATACAGGGTGTCATGTTTGAAATAACGAACTTTTTCAACTTTGAAAATAATGTAATTGGTGATACAATTTTGGACACCCTATTTGCGATAAATTAATTATCAATGTGGATTTCGAAAGTACCATTCTTGTGCTTCCGTCTACCCCAGAAGCGCTTAGCACCAGCCGAAAATGGATAAAAGGCACAGTGTTGAAAATAAGGGTACGTCTCTCTAGAATTTTCAAAATAATCAAGATATCTAAGAAACAGTTGAAAATAGGTATAGGGCAATCTGATGGACCTCATGAAATTTCCTCAGGAATCCAAAAATGAAATAATATATCGGGTGTTCTATTTAAAATAAGGAAGTTACTGGCGACTTCCGGGATAACCGACTTTGATATGACTTTGAAAATATTTCAAAATGAAAGAGAATCTTGAATAACCCTGGAGTCCAGAAATTCAGAATTCTAAGTTTTTTCTATCCACGAAAACTTCTAACGAACGGCTACTGTCAGAAACCCTGTATTATTTGAAATATATTTCGTTATCGAGGGTACTATAATCAGGAGAATTTGTTTTTATGAATTGTAGGTCATTAATTTTCGTTAACAACATTTTTAATGAAGATTAAAATCTACTTAAAATTGTATTTATAATTTCTCCACTAACACAAACATTGATACTCTGTATTATTTGAAGTATATTTTGTTATCGAGAGTACTATAATCAGGAGATTTTTTTACGATTTGAGGTCAATTTTCGTTAACATTTTTAATGAAGATTAAAATCTTCATTAAAATTGTAAACTGATTGTTGATGGTGTAAATCTTCTTTAGTTATTTTTAGATATAATGCAAATCCGAGTTCATTTTTTAGTTACTGGACTTGTCTATTCTGATGTTTAAATTATTGGATACAGAGGTAATACTGGTCGAAGAAGGTAAGTACTTATAACGAAAGTTATCACTTCTAAAAAGAGATTGTATATTAATTTGTTAAAATTTAATGGCAGTTAGTTATGATACCAAATTTTAAATACTATGAAATCCTCTATAAATATAGCAAGGTATTGATGTACTCAATATATGTCTTACGATGTTTTAGTAAAAGAGCGAGACAAGTTTTATAGACAAATAAATACAATAAGGTCAAATATAGAGCATTCAGAAAACTGGAATGTGATATATAAGTGGACTCTACTATCATCACGCAAAGACATATCCGTTAAAAATGGTATACTTAGTATTACTAGTTAGTGTGACTTAAAACTAAAAGTCAGTGTTAGGGTTATCTAAATTATTATAATTATAGTCATATAATGCACGATATGGATAAAAGAAGTAAGATAAGCTATGCAGAAGCAACAGAACATAAAGTTGAGGATAGAACCTTAACCATCTCCATATGAAATATAGGGTGATATATAAAAAAGTAGAAAGAAACTAATATTTCCCGGACCTATCAGTTAACAAAGTTATTGTCTATCTACATTTACAATTTACTGTTCTACTCCATTCAAGTCCAAATATATAATACTTGACATGCATTATTATATGGAGAATTGACTGAATTGATTAAGGCGTGGAAAAATAACTATAATGGAATATTAATTATGATCGATTCTCTGTCTGGGAAAGAACTATTCCTTCAAGCTGGAAACTGATTATTTTTTAGGATATTTAAATACATATGAGCATTAATAAGAAGGAGATTTTATCGATGAACATACTAACTATATATTAATTATAAGAAGCAAAAAAAAAAAACTGAAAAAACATAAAAATGTCAATCGTGGGCTAATTGAAATTAGTGAATTTTGAATTAACATTGACAGATTAGAAAGAAGGTTTTGTTATTTTAATCTTGACCATGCAATAATCTAATTTCTGATCTTATTTGAAATTATCGTAATTGTACGTATTGTATTAATAACGACATCGTGAATTATATAAAAACATTGTCGATCATAGCTATATTAGACGTAGTAGAGCATATTAAAAATTAAGTTAAAATATTTTTAAGTTTTTGAATGGGGGTAATTCAGATTACGAACTTTAAAACGTACATTTTCACATCACGATTTAGCCAAAGCCTGATTGATGATTAAAAACGACTAAAAGTGACACATTTAAATTCTTTTTCTAATGTTTTGAATATTTCTTGTAAAGTTTGTCATATTATAACAATAATACAGCTAAATATCTTGGTATTACCCTTAATGCTAAGCTATGCTGGAAAGCGCATATCAAAAACAAAACAGAAGAACTTATAGCTAAATGTACTGGTTGATTGGAAGAAACTTCACTCTAACTATTCATAATAAGCTTATATTATATAAGGAGATACTTAAACCGATATGGACCTATGGAATTCAGCTGTGGAGCTGTGCCAGTCAGAACAATGCACAAACTATTCAAAGGTTTCAGAATAATATGCTAAGAAACAATAACTCGTCCAACATGCCAACGTCGAGGAGATCCAGCTCCTTGATAAAGCAGGATGGACAACAAGACTCGAGAGAATAAAATCTTTTGAGTTAGTTCAGTGATGTGACAAAGCAGAATATTGTGTGCCTTAGTGTATGCGTTAGGTTCTTTAGTGTACCTAGTTTATTAGAAATCTAAGGATAATGTTGAGTACGGCCTTAATTCTAAGTTTTTAAATATTGTTACAAGTTAGACAATATTTACTTATTGGTTTTTATGACAAGATTGTAATACCCGTGAATGCCCTAAGGAGTATTCATGAATACTAATAAAAAAATATTATAACAATGAATGAAACAGATCTATTCACCATCTAGTGGTAAAAAATATTCAAGGGAATGCAAATACATACACATGTTCTCTTCGATAAAAACCTTTTTGACGCCAGAAATGGTCAGGAAAGTTTCTTGGATCAATTTTCTGGGAAAGATACGTAACGAATACAATAGACTATTTAGAAAATTGATAAATCATAGGATAGTGTTATGTTATGTTGTTGAATAAACAATGTTAAAATTAAGAAAATATAAGATGGAGTAGTCTTTAAATATGTTTTTTTGGAACATAATTTAATGGCTCGGCAGTTACTAAGAGGCCGGGAGAAACAAATTTTTGATCTAATATTAATTGATAATTTTTATTTATGTATTAGGCTGAGCTTTTACTAATACCATCTCATATATACTTACACTATCTTGCCATTTTCTGTTTTCGACACACTTGGAGTAGTCCATGTGGGAGAAGCTCACGGAATTGTAGAGTGGCACCCACTTTTGCGGGAACATTTCCTGAAGCAAACTATCTAATGTTTTCCGTAAGCGATACGTCGGCCTCATGACCAACTCTCTCATTTCCACGTAATTATACATAGCGAGATCGCAAATAGCCTGAACGTTTTCCACACGTAGCGCACTATATTCCTTGATAGTTTCCTCGATATTTCCGCGATGTTTATCGAGAAGATTGTCTAGAACGACGCAGTCCTCAAACCCTGTGTTCATACCTGAAACGATAGTCTATCGAAATAAAAAAGGTGAGCAAAGAGTACGGAAAAATGTTTATATTGTGAGGTCTTAAAGTTTTGACACAATTATTATCGTTAATAGCGAAATATATATCGTTACTTAGGATTTGCTGTCACAATGAATTTATTTAGACATGAGGTTGTTGTAATATGTCAACGAGTTTGAAAATATATGAAAGTTCTTAATTTTGTGCCAATGCACATATTATATTCAAGTTTAGAGCAGTTGGATCACTGTCTTTCTTTAAAAAAACCCTACTTTATTCCAGGTAATTATTTACTATTCACTTCATCGCTATTTGCCAAATAAAAAACTCTCTTATCTCGCCTATAAATGGAACAGTCTACCTGACCCTAGCCATAAAAACAAGCCACGGTATGAGATAAGGCCCGTTTGGGATTTTTTATTTGGTAAATAGGGATGAAATAAACTATATCTCCAAGATCGTTGCATTCAAATGTGATATAGAAGGCATATTCTTCCTCTTCATTGTAAATACTACAAGTTTTTTTTTAGCTCGTGGACTAACATTAGACCATTACTTGTAATCGACAAAATATTTCCACTCTTTGTAGGGGTTTACATAAATTACAGTGCTCTATAATAATGTTTCCATCTAACATCTTACTATATCTATATTGTCCAATTTAATTTTAATATCTTTTGTAAGTATAAATTGCTAACTAATTTAATGAGGTACTGAATCCGCTTTAAAATAAAGGCTTTAATGATGATGTTATTCTTTATACCTAAAACAGATAATAAAAATAAATTTTAATGGAATTAAAATACTACAGTATAAGTTCTCTTAAGATTTCTGCAGATATCATGATGCTACTAAATTGAAGTACTGAATCAAATCGAATCAAAATATTTCTCGAATTTTATTGAGTTATACCTTCAAATTATAAATCAAGCCATATTCCTGAAGTAGATTTCAGAAGGAGAAACGTCTGTACATCCTGAAATATCCAAGTCGACACCCATCATCAATGAATAAGGATGACCACAAGATATACAGATAATAGAATTGAAGGGCTTGGTGCAAAAATCGATCAGCTCCATTTTTTTTAAATTACTTTTTCAATGAATTTAAGTATAATTGGGACGCTGAATCATTTGTAATAAAAATCTGAGAGCCCCATGATTTACAATAGAAAATATAACACTTTATGGAGTTGTATGAATATCATTTTTGTCAAGAACTGACCAGCTCCAGAGCTGTCTGTTTCTTACTGCAAATCATAGATGGAGCTGTATTGTATAGGTTGCCTCTTGCTAAATACGAGCCAGAGCAGTATCAACTCTACCAAGATGGAAGAAACACAGTTGCAAAAGTTTCCTATCATTTTTACTATAGACATTTCAACTGTAGCTACAATATAAGTTTCGGACAGCCCAGAGCGGACACCTGCCAAAAGTGTGATAAGTTAGAGAACAGCATTGTCGCCCCAAAGAAGACCTAGAAAAAAAGGCCAAATTATAGCTAGAAAAATCCTTGCGTTTGGCAAAGTCGGAGTCATTTTATGCCAGGCTGCAAGAAAAATCTGCCCTTGCTAAACCTGAAGAATCGGTTGAGATACTTTGATTTGACTATCAGCAAAACATGCTCTTGCCACAAATTCCTTCCGGAGATGAATTTTACAAGAGACAGTTATGGGTCTACAACTTCTGTATACATTCAGCAAAAACAGGTGAAAGCAAATTTTATATGTACGATGAAATAACGGCTAAAAAAGGGTGCAACGAAGCCGTAAGTATCTTGTTACACTACATAGAAAATTTTCTTTCACCGACTGCGACTGTTCGTGAGCTGTATATATTCTCGGATAACTGTTTTGCTCAAAATAAGAATTCTGTGCTGGTTCATTTTTTGCGCATATTTATCAATATCATCATCATTAGGTCATCAGTCCTAAGACTGGTTGGACGCTAACCTCCAGCTTCTCCTATCTTGTGCTAACCTACGCATTTCGCTAATTGTGCTACAACCTACATCCCTTACTATTTGCGAGCAGTAGTCTAATCTAGGCCTACCTCTGCCTTTCTTCACTCCTATTTCTGCCTCCAAAATATCGCGGACTATTCCCCCATGTCTCAGCAAGTGGCCTACCATTCTATCTCTTCTCTTCTTTAAGTTTTTCCACATACTCCTTTTCTCGCCGACTTTCTCCAATACTTCTTCGTTTCTAACCCTATCAGTCCATGGTATTTTCATCATTCTTCGGTAACACCACATCTCAAAAGCTTCTAATTTCTTCCTACTTGCTTCCCCTACCGTCCAGGTTTCGCAGCCGTAAAGTGCCGTGCTCCATACATATGTTTTCAAAAATCTCTTCCTTGTTTCTAAGTTTATTACCCCCGAGCATAAAAGTGCTTTCTTTTTGTTAAAAGCTACTCGACCCTGCGCTATTCTTTGTTTTATGTCTTTATCGCTTCTTCCATCCCAATTTATTTTACTTCCTAAATAAGTGAAGTCTTTAACTTCCTCCAATCTTTCATTATTAATTTGTACTTTCGTTTTTGCTCTGCTCTCGCGCCCTCTGCACACTAACACTTTAGTTTTGTTTTTATTCACCCTCATTCCGTATTCCTCTGTCAACACTGCCTCCATTTCGTTCATTGCTGATTCTAGTTCCTCCTTACTAGATGCTAATACTGCTATATCATCCGCGAATCTCAGCATTTTTAGTTTCTGTCCCTGTACTTTAATCCCGAAATCTACTCTATCTTTTACCACATTAATCGCCTCTTCGATGTACAGATTAAAAATTAGTGGTGATAGCGTACATCCTTGTCTTACTCCTTTCCTAATACCTACTTCCCTTTCTTCCCCTTCTACTTCTATAACAGCAGTTTGCTCTATGTATAGATTGTGTACTACTCTCCTATCTCTATACTTCATTCCCGCGCTCTTTAGTATCTCGAACATTTTTTCCCATCTTACGTTATCAAAAGCTTTTTCTAAATCTACAAATCCTATATAAGCGTTCTTTCCTTTTTCTATTGTTTTCTCTAACATTACTCTTAGCGCCAGAATAGCTTCGCGAGTTCCCTTATTTCGCCTAAACCCGAATTGGTCTTCTCCTAGTATTTCCTCCGCTCTATTTTCCATCCTCTTCTGCACTATTCTAGTTAAGATTTTTGACGCATGGGAAGTTAGGCTAATCGTTCTAAAGTTCTCGCATTTGTCGGCTCCTCTCTTTTTCGGTATAGTAACGATAATGTTCCTCTTATAATCCTCCGGCATCTCGCCCGTTTCGTATATGTATTTTACCAGTTCAAACATCCTATTTACTACTTTCTGTCCCGCACATTTCAAAATTTCCGCCTGTATTTTATCTACACCCGGCGCTCTATTATTCTTTAGCCCCCTTAGTGCTATTTCAAATTCCTCTCTCAATATAGGTTTTCCTACATCTTCCCTATCGATGCTAGATTCTTCCTCTAATATCTCTCCTAATTCCTGACCCTCGTATAAATTTCCTAAGTACTGCTTCCATCTATCCGCTTTCTCCTCTCTTCCTATCAGTATGTCCCCCGATTGACTCCTAACATTTCTACTTATTGTTCCTACATCCCTGAAGTTCCTCTTAATTATTTTGTAAGCCTCATCGGTCTTACCTACTTGCAACTTATCTTCTACTTCTTTGCATTTCTCCTCTATCCATTGTTCTTTCGCTTTTCTACATTTTCTAATGATTTCCCACTTTATTGCCTTATACGTTTTCAGTCCTTCTTCGTCTCGTCTGTTTTTGTAGCCTCGTCCCTTTTGCATTAAGTTTAAGATTTCGTCCGTTATCCAGGGCTTCCTAGCTTCCCTTTTATCGTGTCCTAAAACGTCCGTAGCCGCGGAAGCTAGACTATTCTTGATACCCTCCCACTCAGTTTCTGCGTTCTTGATTTCGTCCTTACTCGTTTTATTTATTAATTGATCTGTTTTCTCCTGGAACTTATCTTTCATATTCTGATCCCTCAATATGTCTACATTTATACGTTTCTTATCCTTCCGGGTTTTCAGATTTTTGAACTTTAATCTAGCTTTCATGACTACCAAGTTGTGATCGCTGTCTACATCTGCTCCTGGATAACTCTTACAGTCTTTTACTTGATTTCTAAATCTCTTCCTAACCAGAATGTAGTCTATCTGATACCTGTCTATCCCTCCTGGCATTTTCCATGTGTACCGCCTCCTAACGTGATTCTTGAACAATGTGTTCGCGACTACCATCTTGTGCTTCTCACAGAATTCTATCAGTCTGCTACCTCTCTCGTTTCTGTTTCCTAATCCATAAGGCCCTACAAATTCTCCTTCTTTCCCCTCACCTACGACTGCGTTAAAATCTCCTACTATTATTAAATTTTCATGACCCTTCACAAATCTTATTACCTGCTCTATGTCCGAATAAACGGCTTCTAACTCTTCCTCGCTGTGGTTAGAAGTAGGCATGTATACTTGCACTATTACTGTTTCCACTGGCTTCGAATCTAACCTAACCATCATTACTCTCTCGCTGTATTGTAGGTAGCTATCTACACACTGTCCTGCGTTCTTCCGCATAACGATCCCTACTCCCGCGTTTCCATTTACCGATCCTGTGTGTATTACCCTATAGTCACCGCTCCAAAAATCTCCTACTTCCGGCCAGCGCATCTCACTTATACCTACTATATCTAATCCTAACCTATCCATTTCTATCTTCAGATTTTCTAGCTTCCCTGCCTGTCTCATGCTTCTGACATTCCACGCTCCGACTCGTGAAATGCTACACTTCTTATTATGATTGCACTCGATCACGTCTCCCGGAACAGTCCTCACCCGGAGATCCGAACGGAGGACTATTTTACCTCCGGAGTTTTTTTGTCCCAGGAGACGCCATCATTAATTTAGGATAAGCTTTCTGCTAGCTGTTTTGAGGATTATAATGTGGTGGTTTCCTCTTGCCTTCCACATCGCAGTCGTGTGTGTCATAGCACCATACCAACCCCCACGGTTTCTGCCACTATGACTACTGAAAGAGCTGCTGCCCTCCTTCAGGGACTTGTCTTAGTCTGGTTTTTCAATAAGGACCCCCCCACTATGGTTAAACCTATGGTACGGCTCCTTAAATCATTAAAACGCGCAAGCCGACCCACCCGTTCCAGTTTGCACTAGAACTTCGTCAAGGTTCAAGTCCTATCGGATCGGTCAATACCACAGGGAAAAATATTATACTAATCGTGCATCAGTTTCCGGGAATCAGGATACAGCTTTTTGCCCTGTGATTAAACTAGTTTAAACACTTAAAGATTGGAGAGATTTGGTCAAGAACACATCTAGGACATTCACTGTAGTAGAAATGGGCCAGGATATCATTCTAAACTTATCTGTACATTTTAAAAGTTTTATAAAAGAAACTGTTACAAATGCTGAAAAAGAACAGTATTCTATTTCGAAATATCGTGTCTTCAAGTATGAAAAACCTAATGTAGTGAAGTGCAGTATAACAGCAGTTGTTTTCTGAATTTGCTTTCAAAAAATCATCTGCACCATATTCGTTGCCTTCGGAAAAACTTTATGACAGCTATCCTCTACCTATCAATCAAAAGAAACTTGAGAATGTTAAGTCCCTGGCCGAAAAGTGTGTACCTAAGAATGATCGGTGGTATTACGATATTGTTTTTAATGTTGTTGGTCCTGAAATACCCCAAGAAAACTCCAATTGCGATGATGAGGATGTAGAAGTTGACATGTTTTGAACTTGTGTTTGTACTTTTTTCGAGTTACTTGTAAAATAAATTAGTTTTTTGTCATACACGGAGCCTTGTTATTATATTTTGTGTCAAAAAACAGACAACTCCATTTTCAAAAAACAAAAAAAATATGTATATTTTCATAAGAAAAATGTTTTCTAGTGAACTTTTCTTCACTGAAAAGTAACTTTTACTTTTTTTAAATTTTCTTCTATTTCGAAAAACAGTTTAATGTTGATACTGTAAAATTTTAAAAAATGGACCTAACCGTTTTTTGCACCAATCCCTTCGATTATTCAATTGTTGTATATGATTTTAAAATAAATCATAATTGTGCAATTGTGCATTGAATAACCATCCATTTGTTGAATATTCGAGTTTAATCAGATCATTCTGTAAAAATTATTCACAAATATTATTCAACAATATGCATAGGTTAGTATTTCGAGAACAATAAACTGATGTAGATTCTGTTTTAGGAAATAGATCGATATTATTTATTAATGAATTTCGTCGATGTATGTAATACTAGAAGTGTAAGTTCAATTTCATTAATATTTTCTCTGTTTTGTATAACTGCAATTTATAGTTCTTAGAAATAATTTAACCACATTTAATATTTATATTTATTTGTTTACAATTTAGTCAATCTGCATTGTTAGAAGTGTAGAACTTTCATTTAAAGAAGTGCAAACTAATTGTAAAGTTCAAAGCATTTAATGGTATCCTCAATGGGGCATTTAAAGGTGCTTATTATTGTTGGAATTTCATATCATCGGATCGTATAATGTAGAGAACACAAAAAGAGAAGACAAAGTTTTGCACTTCAAAGTTTAGTTAAAATGTTCTAAGTTTTATCTTTTGCAAAACAATACATCAAGGAGTGTATATGTGTTGAATTAAATGTTTCCTTCCTGTTTCCTTTCCTCCATAAAATATGTTGATGCTCATTATTACAGAACATATACCTTACTGCTCTAAACAATAGACCATGTCGCCTAAACATTTTCATAAACAACTTATGATTTAAATGATTTATAGAGAAAATAACTGTGAGTAATCAAAACGGAGATCAGTTTTCCACAAATACCGAAATATCCACACGTCTCTCGACGCGCATTCCGTCGATCAAGTTGGCATCAATGGAAGACGATAAAAATGATTTCCATTCTGAGTGTTAATTATCTCCCGATGATGCTAACTGAGTTGGCGAAACGCGCGTCGAAAAACATCGTGAGAACTGGTCTTCTGGTTCTGTTGCTGCATCGATGGTTCAAGCCTCTTTCAGGATGAATCAATTATATTGATATTAAATATGGAATATTTTATTTTCACTGAACTATCGAAAGCAAATTGAAAAGCTTGTTTATATTCACTGGCCCTCTAATATTGCGTAGTAATCACTTTGTTGTACTATATGTCTTTGGCCTATCGAATAAACAAAGATTACGTGAGGTGTCTCGTCTGTTACGGTTTTTTGGAATCATTAATGATCAATGAAGCTAATTTTGCACTCTAAATCAAGTAAGGATGCTATGATTCACATCAAATACTAAAAATATTAATTA
This sequence comes from Rosalia funebris, assembly GCA_037954035.1. Classification (NCBI taxonomy): domain Eukaryota; kingdom Metazoa; phylum Arthropoda; class Insecta; order Coleoptera; family Cerambycidae; genus Rosalia; species Rosalia funebris. The sequence continues at coordinate 8,462,664 of JAZFAV010000006.1, read as the reverse complement.
CTTATGTAATTACTTAATGAATCATTTAAAAATAGGAAAAATAACATTAGATTTAATATGGAGCACTGTGGTTCCCCTTGTGTTATTTCTGAATTCTTTTGTCTTTTGTTAGCTATCTTTTATTTGTATTCAACGTTAGAAGAATTATAATTAATATAAAACAGTAGCAAATCATGCTCTTCAGAATATTTGACAAGAGGGCAAAATTTAATAGAAACTAATTCCTCAGTAGTGCACGGTCTCTAGTTAATTGTATTTTACTACACAAGAAGTTAGTGAAATAACTTAGAAGAAGACATATTTAGAACGTCCAAGAGTAAAATAAACAGTTTTAAAACCTTAAAACGGACTTTTTCGAACGTAGAACATCTCTATCTCGAATTCGAGTGGCCGAGAAAAATAAACCAATACATAAATGCAGAATATCTGTTTTATGCGACAGTTTTACTTTTTTCAAATATTCGTGCTTTCTCATGACCCATTGACAGGGTGGGGCGTGTCCTATCCACCTCAAAATTAATAGATGCCATCTGGTAGACGTCCCTAATCAGAATCAGTCGAAACTCAATCGATCCGACACGATTTAATTGAGTGATCGTGCTAAGAAAAGCAACTTCTCAAATAGTCCACCATTGTGCCTTCCCATGACCCATGAACATGGTAGAGTGTCTTCTCTCCACCTCAAGATGAATAGGTGTCGTCTGGAAGACGTCCCCATTACTTAGACGTCCCATCATGATTACATTACTTTTCCGCGTATAGTGGAGTGCGGAAAAGTAAAATTGGAAGTTTTAACTGCTAATTGATTTTAGAGTTAATGAGTTTTAGTTTAGAGTTAATATGACGTGAAACTAAGTTAGCATAAGCCCATGTACATATAGAATCTCACCTTGTCCGTAGAATGGAACCATCGCATGAGCGGCGTCTCCGATGAGCAACACCTTCGACCCGAAATGGTGGGGCTTACATTTCACAGAAATAAGCATCGACGGTTTTGTCTTGAAGAACGTTTCCATTAGTTGTTTTTCCCCGACCAATTCCACAGCATCCGAAAAGGTTCTTGCAAAAAATTGCAGCACTTTTCTTTCGTCGACTAACTCGCCAAACCGCTCGAAGGGCATGAACAGTGTGACGGTCCAGGAACCGTCTTGGTTAGGTAGAGCGATCATCATTAATTCTCCTCTAGGCCAAATATGGAGGTGGTTGGGTGTCATTTGGTTATTTCTGCTTGGAGGTATGCGCAGTTCTAAGTAGCCGTGTTCTATGTAGCTCTGGCTATAATCGAAGAGAGGAGTCTGTTGGATGGACCTTCGTAGAGCGCTGAATGCTCCATCAGCTCCAATGATTAAATCCGCCTCGTCCTCGTGGGTTACATAGGTTTTTGTACTAAAAGATATGTTAAAGATAAAGAACAGTTAGCTATACATCTCTTAGTGTATATCTCTAGCTAATTCCGATATAAATTCACATAATTATATGTAAAAGCTGTATAACGCAATTTGGTAAGACTTCATTGTTTTGAAGGTACAGTCTGATACGGCATACGAGATGTGTAAATTCAATGAGACTGATTCTTTCCAATGTTTTTTTGGAGCCATTTTTGCGCAGATTCTTCTCATCTCCAACTCATTCGTCATCTGATGAACGATGATGTGAGTCAAACTGAATTCCACCCCGATCATTCTGACTATCAATCGATGATCTGAACGCACAAGATCCCGAATTTTATCGACATATTCATCGGTTTCTGGGGATAATGCACCTTCCACTGCGAGGTTCATATTCAATTGACTCTCTTCCTTCTGAAAATGCCTTGAACCACCTAGAAACCTGGGCTCTGACAAAACATTGTCTCCGTAGGTCTACTAAAGTTTTGAAAAAGTTTCTGTTGTACTGTGCTTAAGTCTTAAACAAAACCTAAAAACACACCATTGCTCGAAATTGATGTCACTCATTTTTAGAACATACTTGAGAAAAACTGTTTCACGAAAGAATCGCTACGGACCTCCATATGACTCTAGCGAGTTCAAACTCGCACTGAAGGTGCATCACAAGTATTGCCAAATCTAACACTACCTTGCCAGTCTTATTAGTTAATTTACACACCTCGTAGATAAATAAATAAGTCAGAGGGCTTACATATAGATAGATAAGTCATAGGCCATAGGTGATACACATAAATGCACGACAATTATTTTAAAATTCACGATCGCCTTTGACCTTTTGAAGTTGATATCTCGGTATTTTGTTAACAATAAATAAATAACCAATCCGTATAAAAATATATGGTGAACTTACTTTAATACTGTAACACTTCCGTCGTGCACATTTGACCTAATTAACTTGTGGTTGAAATATAGGTTTACATTAGAATAATTCTCTGCAGCTAAAATGTATTAGGTATCAAACAAGTATTTATTTGATCTTATAATAATACCTTGCAGAAGTATTTTATTTAGAAAATTCCTTCCTACCGAGTAAATGCACTGAAAAATAGAATTAGTCTGATTATTACTTTAATATTAAGTTAATAAAAGCAATTTTAATATTATATAGGGAGTTTGAAGAATAATGTACAAGTTCGTTAAAATTGGTACAGCTTGTCAAGAATAGGAACAAGTCTCAAAACTGCGATATCGGACCGCCCACGAGGTGCGTAGTAAATAGCCTGGTCTTTACTCAGTCGCATTGAGACTTTTGCAGAGTGAATATCGATGAATATATATTAAATGTAAATATACACAGAGTTCGATCTGGCCGCGCGTAAAATGCATCCTTCTCCCTCCGAATGCTGTCTCACTCTTTCTTCTATGCAACACAGAAAATATCACACTTTTTGCTATTCTTGACAAGCTGTACTAATGTCTTTTTTAAAAATCACTCGACTATGTCAAAAGATGTATTGGATATGCCACTGTGAGGGAATCTATTCATTTTTTTCAGTTTTATTTTAAATTAAAATAGGGGATTGGTTGTATCAAAAATTTTTTTTGGTAGTAATTTGGCAAAGCAGATGAAAAATAGTGATTACTGAAAGTTAAAAAAAGAAAATTTTACGTGAACATTCAATAAACACTGAACATATACATATTCACAACATAGTTTGTATGCTAATATTCTTCAGCATTGAATGTGAAAGAAGGATTTCATTTTATTTCGATTATTTTGTTATAGCCATTTTATGTAACCCAAAAATTATTGTTGAATTATCTTACAGATATTTCTTTTAAAACTCTTAACGTCATACTGGAGTAGGTGAGAACCTTCGGTTTGAAGATAACATAGACGTAGTAGTGACTGTCTCAAGGCCGCCATATACGGTCGAACAATTTGCACAAATTCTGTGTTTGTACAAATTCCTGTTTGCGCGAACGCTAGCACATATACATAGCAACCTCTTGTGAAAACATCATATCGTTTTGTGGCGTTCTTCGATGAACATGTCTGACACGGACGATTGTTGTGCCGCGCTTATTCTTGCTCTGGGGACTGGAAAATGAAAACTAAAAAGAAAAAGAAAGCAAACAGTGTGGGTGAAGAGTTAGCTCCAGAAGAGGAGCGAATTCGGTCATGACCGCCTGGTCACCGAACTCAAATTAATCTCAGCTGTGGACTACAAAAACTACCTTCGAGTGGACGCAGCTACGTTCAGCGAGCTACTCGAAATGGTGACACCCCTCATAGTGAAAAACACCACGGTTATAAGGGAAGCAATATCTCCAGAACTGAGATTAACTAATATAAAACTCCCTTAACACCACGGAACTAGGAAGAGTCCAAAAAACAAAAATGAAACTGAAAACAGAGGAATAAATTAAATTAAAAGAATGTAATAAATGAAATGTAAGAAAATGTAAAGCGAGGAAACCGTCTGAGCACGAAGAGGAGCAGGTTTTCACTGGCCCAACGTTTGCACAATATTACCTTACACCATCAAACAGGTAGTCGAACAAGGGGTGTTTGCGCAACATATTTCGATCCAGACTGATATTCTCAAACAGTTTGCACAGCCATTCAAACAGTCCCATAGACGATCAAACTGTTTGCACAAACACAAAATTTGCGCAAATTGTTCTACTGTGTATGGGGGCTTTCAGAGCTCACTGAGCCGCAACAATAATTCAGGTATAAATACGATACATCGTATAAACTGGATAAGATTATTTTCAATCATCTCCGGATGATGCCAACTTTGTGGGCGAAACGCGCGTCGAGTGTAGTGTATAGTATTTTGATATTTTGTGGAATACTATGTCAGTGTTGTCTTCACATCAACCAAGGTTCCAACCCACTCCAGTATTTAATTATCCACAATCTCAGGAAACATAAGACGAGTAAAATAAGTAATAATTATGATCTAGACATCGAAAAATGTTTCTGTTCTATTTTATTAATTTAGGTTTTTGTAGTAAATCTTTGTACAAAACATTTTTGCGCATAACTGATATCATCTATATAAATGTATTTGCCCAAAAGCTAAGTCCCTTAGCTCCTGATCATGAATTGAATTTTGTTGCTAAATTCAGTATATGAAACCTGCAACTTCGTTGATAATTTTAGACGTTTAATATGAAATCTTACACTTCTACACATAGAACATAACTAATTTACCGTTGATTTGACATTTTCATGAATTATTTACCTGATTTGTGACAGGATCGTATGGAGCGGATTTTGTTGATCCAGTGATGTCATGTAATAGACGGCCCTTCATTGGGATAGCCGTTTCGAGTACTTCATCTTCCAAATTTACTGAACGCAAAGCACCTCTGCCTCTATGTGATAACGCTAAATTTATGGATCTACCAGGAACCAGTGCAGCTTTTCTAATATCTGCGCATAGAACACAGTTTAATATAAAGTACAAAGTGGTTGGCTACTTAATTTCCAACATAACTCTATAAGATAATTACGCTATGTTTAATTTTAGGAATTAGATGTGTAGAATTTTTTATTGTAAGCATTTTTTTCCTTTACTACACAACTAAACTGAATGTAGTTGATTTTGACAGCTAGATAAATAGGAGTTATCTTTACTATCCTAACACAAGATAATATCTATAAATACTTGGGAATTACACAGATCAACTGTATCGATTACAGTTCCTTGAAACTATAATTTAAAGAGAAAGCTGTCTGAGAACCCGTCTAACAAAGCTGCTGAATACGTCATTAAATGCATGAAACATGACGGCTATATACGCTTAAACTGTTCCAGTTCTCCTGTACTCATTCGGCATATTATAATACGATAATTTGGATATTAACGAGCTGGACACACTAATGCGTTGATACCTCACTAAATTTACAAATCATCATCCATGTTTAGCTGTCGAGAGACTGTTTCTAAAGAGACATCAAGGACTAGTGACATCGTGAAGCTGTGCATATATAACAATAAATACATATAAAGAAAAGTTTACAAAAATGTGAGAATACACTATACTAAAAAGTTGTGCAAAGTTGACAAGGATAAACTGCACCGAAATTCAGTTAGATGAGCGTTCATATTGCGCTAATAAAACAAGACCAGAGACTACATGGCGGGAAAAAGTAATCAAAGACAAATGTCCCACCTTAATAGAGGAGGGCATCGATAAGTAACTCGCTGAAGTGGCTAAATGCACTAAATCTGCACTCTGAAATTTTTTCTCGAGTAATTAATTACCAAAGTCAAAACTGATATTTTTCTTTGAACGACGATAACTCAGCAAAGAATCATCGTACTTAGATCGCTCTTTTAGACTTTTAGACCGCTCCAATTAAAGAGAATAAATAATCTAAGAAAGCTTTATGATGAAGTCCGTGAAAAATAATGACCTTTTAAGGCAAACAAAAATTTGCAATTTTTGTCGATGGTATTCTTATGATTACTAAAAAACTATTGATGGTAAAAATTTTGTCCTCAAGATCTGAAATCTAGAAACTTGAAACTTCAATTTGTTTTTTTTTAATTGCTCTGCGACTGTTTTTCTTCAATTTACAGCCCTCTAAAAATCGCCTAAGATATTTTGTAGTATTAAATACAGTTAAGTATTAATACTTAATAGTAAGAATTAATACTAGTGTATTAAATATATTTGAATTTACAGAACCAGGATTAATTTTTGATTTAACGTCTTTAACGTAGATTAAATCATAGTTGGCAATGGTTTAATTTATAAAAATATAAAAAAGATAATCGTCATTTGTAAATTGCAAATCGTAAGTGCTATGAAGGGGCACACGTAACTCAATTATGCAAAAAAAATATCATGTGCAGCACAGTATACGTGATAGAAGTGAATACTTCTTTAGAATAGAGAATGAGAGATTAAGAGTGAGAGATTGAAAGAGAGAGAGAGAGAGAGAGGGATAATTTCAAAAGAAATATAACAATATAAAATTTGTGTAAATAATATTCGGTTTATTCATTATCTACACTATCATCGGCTGGTGGTTCAATTGGTAATTGAACTAAAATATGAAATATATGTTCGTGATTCGATATTTTCTAGATAACGTGTAAAAATTGCATCTATTGTTGTTCCGGATTTTGTTGTTGATTCTTTGGGATTGTTATTTATAAGCAGACCAAATGTTTCTCGAAGAAAGTTAATCAACGTCAAAGAATCATTGGATCCTAAATTTACATTGAAATCTCCCCCGAGAATCAAAGGGATTTTGTCTTCGCTTCTTCCAAGTGCATTTGCACCTGTGTGGCTGTATACCAGTAGGGAGCGGTGAATGAAATATATTATATCTTCTAGATTTTAACACGTTAAACGGTTCAAGGAGATTATCAAATAATCACACAACGCAGATGTAAATAACGTAAATAATTACAAAACACAATGATAAATACTCGGTACACACGCGTGCTGCATCAGCTGTTAATATATAGCGTCTGGACGCGTACACCTATAACGCGCGCATACGCGACAATAGGGAGACGCGGATAGCCTAAACTGATATATATATATATATATATATATATATATATATATATATATATATATATATATATATATATATATATATATATATATATATATATATATATGATGTATAGCTCTCTTTCGCCTTCTCTCTACGTTATATTTTTTTCTCTCTCGTGTAACGAAATCTTGAAAATTTACATTTTTTCCAATTCACTCTCCATTCTCGTCAAATATCAGAACGCCGCCAAAGAAGTATTCACTTCAAAAAAAAAATCTATAGGGGAAACGTATGCAACAGTTGATATTATTCTTTCTTGTAAAATAAGTTATAAAGGTTATTTGAAACCAACTGAAAATTTATGGTGACACTGTATAGGTACGCGTGCTATTTGATGTAGTATCTAGGATGTGGATTATAAAACAATAATATAACGGTTGTAATTGATAACATAGAGCCGAATGTTTCTTGTTTTGTAAAAATATAGTAATAGATAATAAGAATATAGATTATCTAGCAAACGGATTTGTTCCAGTGGTGTACAGTCTTCAGTATGTACAAGAGTACATAGTAACTTATAAGTCGGAAATCGAAAGAGGGAAAGAGTACATAGTACATAAGGTAAAGAAATACAAATAAAAATAATACCGCGTCAAGCTAGGTTACGCATTTTCTTTAGCTCAGTCTGTGAGAAATTATTTACTTGCATCGATCGGTGAATTGGCTTGAAATTATTTTCCACTGACAACTTTGATCAAAAACTGGCCATAAAAAGTTACTAGGATTTGTACTGAGACACCCTCAGTTGGAACTGTAAGATTTGAATTACGTGAAATTTGTGTTATATCAAAGATAGGACACAATATTTAATGACTGTTATCTACAAACCCTACGACGTTAATATGCCGGGATTAACAGTTCAACAACGACTAGTTTGCCTACAACTGTTTTATGAAGGCGAGCGATCATTTCTCGTTCTATTGAGAAAATTAGGGCAAAATGAAGCGCCTACAGAATTCACAGTTTGTAACTTAACAAGAAATTTGAAGAGGCGGGTTATTTTATTGACAAGGCAACACTAATGTGTACGTCCTCGTCGTGGTTGGTTGAAAATAATGCTGCAGTGAGAGAAAGTGTAAGGGAGTATCCAAAGACATCAATTCGACGTCCTGTACAACAATTGGATCTGTCGAGAGCCACCACGCCTCGGATTTTAATGAATGCTCTGCATTGTCAGCATACATAATTCAGTTGACACAACAATTAAAAGCTACACATCATTTACAACGTTGTATATTAGTTAATTGGGTGTTATGAAAGAAAGAAAGTGATGCTGATTTAGCAAAAAATGTTTAGTTGATCAGCGATGAAGCATATTTTCATCGTGACGGATACGTCAGCAAACAAAATTATCGAATTTGGGGCTATGAATATCCACATGCTGTTCACAAAAAGAAATGCATCCACAGAAATGTACAGCTTGGTGCGTATTTTGGAGTGGTGGGGCAGTTGGACCGTACTCCGTTGAAAATTAAATATTGACGTCATATGGTTTGTAGGTGGCAGAAGTTAAATGTTGACTCCCTGTCTCTGACAGAACACAAATGGCGCGCAATTCATATTCTATAATTCCAACTGAGACACCCTATACGTATAATTATATCTAATTAATAAAAGGAGCTATAACTCAATGAGAAATCTACCTTCTCTTTTCTCATAAACTGTTACTTCGTATCCTCTTTTGGCCATGAAACATGCACAAAGAGATCCCACCTAAAATATTGTCGGATTAAATACAAACGAAATATAGAGAGATATACATCTAATACCAATCCACCACCAACGATAATAATTTTCTTCTTGTCGCACATTTTTACACAATTCACAAACCTTAACTATTTATAACTTTCCACTATGTAGGTTCAGTGAAGACTAGTAACACTCCTTTAGGGTTTCCGGCAGCTTATTTTACCGACATTCGATATGGTCCAATATCGAGCGTGGAAATAATCCTACGGTATAATGTCAACTGCATACAGTCTGATAAGTTCAAATTTTATTGTTTTTTTTTTTGAGGAACCATAAGTAGGTCGAACACAGATACGATTAGGATCTATTCAATTAGGACACATAATTTTGATTTATTATTGTTGCCAACAAACAAAAAAATATAAACAAATTCAGTGGCGGTCATATAATTAAATATATTAAATCCTCTATAGATAATAAAAGATCGGATGGAATTTTTTTTACTAGTATAGACCTCGAGGAGGGTCATTGGTTTATCAAAATAAGTTAGTAATGTATTATATACAGTGCATTCGAAAAGTTGTGTATAAATTCTATGAAATTTGTTACATTTTGAAAGAACTTAGGCTATACGAGGGACATTGAAATATAAGCGTTTTTTTATTTATTGAAAATTAAAAAATTACCAATAATACTTTAATTTTCTACATAGTCTCCTCCTCTGTTTATACATTTTTCCTATCGGATTGGGAGTTATTATATGAAATTACTGTAAAAAGAGGTAAGATGAGTTTAGAGCCAATTTTATATGAACACGTCCACCCCAACATCATCATTCAAACGCTGCCCTCCTAAAGCCTCTTTTAACGGTTTAAATATGTAAAAATCACTCGGCGATAGATCAGGACTATATGATGGGTCTTCAAGGGTCTCTCAGAAGATTTATTTCAATTTTCGACGTGGTTGGTTTGCCCCAAGAGGCATTAACGTGAAGTTAATTGTCCTTGACGGATTATCGTCGCTTTTGGCTCCGATAAGTGGCTTTCACTCGATTCAAGAGAGTGCTGTAATAAGCAGCATTAATTGTTCTCTAGACATGAAGAAAATTCAGCAAAATAATACCTTTCCAATTCCAGAAAACCGTTAAGAGAACGTTTTATGCTGATAAATGTGTTGGTCTTATTCGGAACAAATTTCCACGAGAAGTCGTTGACAGATGTCATAACTGAGGTCCTCTGAAAGAAGGCGTGATACCCAACGAGCAGAAATCTTGCTCAAATCGAGCTTATCAATTGATCAGGGTCAAGGAGAAATCAATTAACATGGTCATTAACATTGTCGTGTAAAATTCAGTCCACACGTTAACTTTTTTAAGGCACTGGCAATGGCAAACTTAAATGTTTATTTTCCCTTGTCCAGTACTCAGTTGTGGATGAATTATAGTGACATTTGTCAGGGTATTAGTAAACAGTGGGCAGTGGGTGGAGCTAGGGTTTTATTATATCCCGGTGTTAACCAATCGGGAAGCGATCCCAATCACACCCCCTCTGATTGGCTGTGATTGGCCTACGATTGCGCCGGACCAAAGCAATATAACCAGAACGCCTAACAGAAATCGCCCTCAACCTCCTCAATCATTCCTGCAATCTGTTCCAGCATCGACATCATCTAGAACAGTAGACACCAGATCCTGGAGAATTAACGTGGCCGAGCCTAACAGAAATTGATTCGACAAGGAATAATCCTATATTATCCCGAGTGAGAACTCAAAATAGCGACCACCGAGGGATAACGCAGTTTTCATCGTATCTTTGAGGGAGTAAAACACAGTACAGTGCAGTGAGGCCCGAACGCTGGCCGCGGCTTGGATAGTTAAAGCCGCAGCGAGGGATCGGGCAACCACGCCGTGAGTTGGTGAACGGAATCTAGTTGTGGCGTCGTTGGATCGCCACCACTGTCATAAATGTAGTGCCATTCAGAAGGAAGCCTGTCCAAGGGAGAGCAGTCGACTGGACGAGGAGCTGCATCTTGGAGACGTCACTGAGCCTGCGGAGCTCTGCCCTGACGCTCGGATTGGCCTGTCAGCTTCACACGAAGAGGTGACAGCCAGAGGCGGCTCCAAGGGGTGTGCTCTCGGTGACGGAACTCACCCCCACAAGCACGGAGAGATGAGTGTGAGTCGACGACACTATGCAATGAACATGAACTTTCGTTAATGAGAGAGAGATATGCATGAGATATTTCATATGGCAATTTTAGTGTCATTTTTATTTTCTTATAAAGAAGCAACACAGGTGACAGATTTAAATAATTTATTTACAAGATTATTTACATTCTTTCCATCTAAAACCATGTAAATTAAATATAATTTACATTAATTTGCTCCTGTCCACAATTCTATCGGGAATGATCGTACAAATTGAGTACATTTTTATACATTAGATGAACACAAATTATGCTGATGATAATTACTTGGTCCAGGATAGTGAATAACGTTAAATTTAATGACAAACTAAATTAAGGGAACGTTTTACAAACTTAAAAAAATAAACGAGGAGTAACAAAAACAAAAATAATTACGTAATCGTCCCACTCGTGGTCACTTAACTTGCCTTCACTCGAGGAGATCCCGTTCCGGGGAAGGGATTTGCCATGCGGACGGGTGGGTTGAGCTGTTGAGAAATTGGCATTACTCTTTCCTAGTCTCAGTCGAACTTCACATTCTCTCTCTCACAACACACACAATGCCAATAACTTTGGTTGAATATAACACTAGAGTATCCATAATTTAGGATTGCTTTTGGTGCGCCACGACGGTCGTCGGTGTTGCCTTGAAGCACTGGAGCAGGAAAGCGGTGTATATGAGGAAGGCGATGATGATTGCGAGGAGGGCGTACATGAACAGATTGAGTTCCGGTTGGCGGAAGCGATTCTTTCGCAGCCACTCCAGCACGTCCGCCTCGGAATGTAGGTCTCCCCTGTAGATGCTGGGGAAGCGCCTCCTGAAGTAGACTATCGCCGGCAGGTTGGTCACTCCCCATTTCCTCGCGTATCTCGGATCGGCCATCTTCACGAAGGTTATGTCGAAATTGTCGGTTTCGCTGTCTATGTTCTCCAGTTTCTCCATGATTATTTTGCTCTCTTCGGAATTCAGTTCATCTAGAATCAAAAAACGCCCTTGTTAATAACGTTTTATATAAGTCGTGTCGTCTCTATTTTTAATACCCGCCTAATAAAGTATATAGTTGTATATACTTAATAAAGAGTTGCTCTATAATTTCGGTACGAAGAAAGCAAACTGCGTTTAATTCTTGTACAGATAAAATAATTGAATGGTAAATTTACGAATTCTATTTTCTCATTATAAAGTGGTCTGTGTGCCAATAACAGAAATACCGGTCTATGTCCATAAATCTTTACTTCAGCTTCACCTGTTCTCCGCTAGATGGCAAAAATTGTAAGTCCAACACCGCTTTCTGTTATTAATGCTCTATGTGTCATAACCTTCTCTGTGCTTATGTTCTTACTGTGGTCTTTGTTTACAAACGTTCTGAATGAGTTGTTGTAGATTTTATACCAAAATGAAGCGAGAGAGAGGAGAAGGCAGTGAAATTCAAGAAATAAATAAAAAAAAAAGAAAAGAGAAACAGTGGTAAATCATACGTGACTCAAAGAGGCATTGTAAAAGATGCGAAGAATCCTCCAAAAGAAGTGGTATGAACAGGTGATTCAGGCTTTGGTCACATCGTGTATTATTGTGTTTTTGTTTCGCTGTAAGTTCCCTGCAAATGCAAATTGGGTTGCAAAGCCCTTTCGTTTAAGCAGAAATGTAAGTTGCTCCACGCATTCTATGGAATTGGTGACAATGAAAAGCAGTTCGTGTACTTAATGGGATTAACGCATATTGGCAAAATTAAAAGAAGAAAAAATGGCACATATGAAGATCCTGCGAATAGTAGAATAAATACGATTTATCATACTGTACCAAAAGCAGAAGGGGAAGTAACTCAGGTGTGTCGAAAAACGCTTCAAGAGATTTTTGCCTTAACCCATAGAAGAGACCAAACACTGACAGAGAAGAAAAAGTGTGGTGACCTGATGTATGAAGAGAGTAGAGGCAATAAAAAGAAGCACAGAAAGTACCAATAGAGGTGAACAGAAGGTTGTTGATAATGTAAATCTGGTTCCACGTGAAATAAGCCATTACACACATAACCATAGTTCAAAGAAATACCTCAGCCACAACTTAAACGTGCATCGTTTGTATCGAGCTCATATAGAAATGTTCCCTGACAGTAATTTGACTTATCGATTCTGCTACCAAGTTTTTCGAAGAAAATTTCCCAATCTGAGTTTTAAACTGAGACACCCTATATATGTACGTATACTTACAGAAAAACACCGTTACGTATTCATTCTCCTCCAGTAATTTCTCCAGCATCTTCTTGTTGACTTCTTCTATTTCGTTCTTAATTTCGAACACATCCTGCGACGTTAACCAATCCAGAACTCTGTCCGCCTGCGTTAGGTCCCCATCGTAGACCATCGGCTTCTTTTTTCGAAAGTACATAAGGGACGGAAGGGTGTGAAGGCCCTGTTCCGCTGCGGCTTCTGCGCTGCATATCTTAACGAAGTCAATTCCGAACAGGTCAGCTTCGCCGTCTATTTCCTCCAGGTTTTCCAGGATTTCTTCACATTCTGGACAGTCTTCGTCATCTAAAACATTATAATCATCAATACTGGATCGATTTTCCTCACTAAAAATTGTATTAAACAAATTTGGGAGAGGTTTCAAAACAAAAAATAAAAAATCTATATCAAGGCATAAAAAATTAAAAAAGAGTATATCCAAATCAATATATTGTAAGGACCGAGAGATTCTAATAGTCTTTGAAGATGATTGAATATGAAAATATAGGTAGAAATAGTATTTTAGCGACCCACTAAACGGAAGAAAAATAAGATACCGAGATACAAGGAATGATAACCAACAATATGAAGAACAGCAACCAAGCAACTATGAAACACTAAAGGAAAATAATAAAGGAAAATCCAGACAATGACGGAATTTCTGCTGAAATATTTCATGTAGAAATATGGAGGAATGAATTTAAAAGAATAAATACATAAGCTTGTCAAAGATTTATGTCAACAAGAACAGTTATCCAGTGAATGGACATCAGTTTTATTGTATCAAATACACAAAATTGGAATAAGATAAATTACAGCCAAAATTACAACGTCACAGTTGTTCCTAATGTAGACTATGAAACACTTGTAGTGTATAATAAAAATAAATTAACAGAAATAATAGATAATATCGTTAGAGATTATCAGTGTGGCTTCAAACAAGGACGTAGTCCAATAGATCAAATCTATACATTAAAAGAAGTACAAGCAGAAAGTTTAGAATTTAAAATAGGGCTATAGTAGCCCTCTTAATTGATTTTAACAAGCCTATGATAGAAAAAAATAAAGCTACATGAAGCCCTAAAACAACTAGGCATCAGAAAAATTATAAGAATGATCCAGTTAACACTCAAATAGACTGAAAATATAATAAGAACAAATAATTGCACACCAGGCGAAGTCTGAAGTAAGAGAAATAGTAAGACAATGAGATCCGCTGTCATAAGTACTAATTTATTTGTTTATAAATAACATAAGGACCGTAACAATCTATGGATCAAGACTGGTATACATTACCTTGAGAAAACATCGCCTTGAATTTTGCTGATGTTGTTTTGATGTTGTTATGCCAGCAAGGAGTAACCAAGAGCTAAAGAGGTGATAAAAAAGTTCAAAGGAGAAGCACAAAGAATGAGACTCATTGGTGAGGAGAAGAAACAAGATACGTGACTTGTATGAATTATGAATTTAAAATGAATTAGTACCTAATAATTATAACAAGAATGGGTGAAATCAATAGGTTCGAAGAAGTACTTCGTTTATTTTTTAACGTTAAGATTGATGCTAGAAAATTCCTGATACTTTGATGAATTTATTGAGAAGTAGAGTCATGAAGACGCTCATTTGACCTACTTATAGCAATGAAACATGGATCTTGCCTAAGATACAGTAAATAGTAGAAATGTGAGAGAGGAAGGCTCTGAGTAATATTTTTGTAGAAAAGAAAGAAGACGATGACTGAAGAAGAAGAACAAATAGGGAATTACTAGATGTATAGGAGGCTAGAACATAGCGCTAGGCATATACCTAGCATTATATGTATTGGCAATACTAACCCAAATATTGCTATGGCTAGGACATATTGAAATATCCGCAAGAGTTCCAATATGTTTTTTTGTATCCTTATCATGAGATAATGATACATTTTTATCATTTTAGTATTGTCTGAAGTAATTGATATACTTACAAAAGAAAACTGCCAAGAACGGCGACTCAGTAAGCAGTCGTGCCAACATCCTCTCGTTAACCGACTCAATTTCATCTGCCAATTCCCTGTTATCGTCATCCACCAGCCATTCCAACACGGACTGTTCATTCTGAAGATCGCCTTCGAACAGCAGTGGATTTCCATTTCTGAAGTAAACTAGAGCCGGGAATGTCTTAATGCTGTACCTCTTGGCTAACTGGGGGTCTTGTATCCGCACCAAATGTATCCCGTATACGTCGCACTCGTCATCGACCTTTTCCAGCTCCTCCAGAATCTGCTCACATATGTGACAGTTCTGCTTGTAAAAGTACACCGCCAAGTATTGTGTGTCTTCCACTAGGTTCTCCAGCATCACCCTGGTGATCAATTCGATTCTGTCTTCGGTTCTCTGCTGGATTAGCCACTGCAACACTTCTTCTTCTTCTGCCAAGTCGCCTTCGAAAACCCCGCCGATGCCCTTTTCGAAATACATCAGCACGGGAAAGTCGGTGGCGCCATATTGCTCGGCTATTCGCAAGTCCTGCGTCTTGACGAATTTGATGCCGTGACGTTCGCAGTCATCGTCGATGTTCTCCAGTTCTTCCAGGATCTGGATGCACTGTTCGCAGTCGTCGCTGTCTGCAGGAAAAACAGAATGATGTTAAAGAGTTTATGATAGTAGACAGTTGTGTCGTTGTGGTGGGTGCTGTGTTAATAATGTGGTTTTATTACTGACTAGTACGTGTGTATAGAGAAAAATATTTACATAGTATGGAAAATTTTAGAGAGCTTTACTGATAGAGGGAAAGAGAGAATATTCTTCTGAAATAGAGGCGTCAATAATGGCAATATACATATGTACGTGTAGTTTGTCCAATTCCGTTTAGAAAACCTTACCCTAGGGGAGGGCTAGAACCTTTTATGAAGCAAAAAAAGAGTTTTGTTTTTGAAAAATATTCTGTTCTTCTTTAAAAATCATGTTATTCGTTAAACTTTAAAATCTGATATTTTAGTTATCTGAAAATTGTACGAGGTATAGCAAAACATGGTTGTACTGTTATACTAATTTGCTTGTTACAGATACTAATTTCGTTTTTTTACTTTTCTGCACTCCACTATACCCGAAAGAGTAATGTAATCGTCTAAAGAAAAAATGAAAAAACAAATTTTTTTTGGCTTATTTTTCGTTTTTCGGCCTAAAAACAAAAAAAAAGGTTTTACTTTTTAAAAATTTTTTTGCTGTGGGTGTATTGTCGTCGTCGTTTTCGTCGGCATTTATTCTTTTTAGCACGGTAACTCAACTAAATCGTGTCGCATCGATCGGGTTTTGACTGTTTCTGATCGGGCATGTCTCCCAGAAGACATGTATTGATTTTGAGGTGGATAACACACACCTCCTTTAGGTCTATTTGAGAAATATTTTTTGTTAGCACGATAACGCAACTAAATCGTGTCGGATCGGTCGAGTTTTGACTAATTCTGATCGGGGACGTCTCCCAGACGACACATATTGATTGTGATGTGGATAGGACACACCCCACCCTGTCCATGGGTCATGGAAAAGCACGCTGGTGGACTATTTGAGAAATTTGGTTTGTTAATACGATAACTCAACTAAATCGTGTCGGATCGATCGGGTTTTGACTGATTCTTATCGGGAACGTCTCCCAGACGACAGATTTTGAGGTGGATAGGACATACCCCACCCTGTCTATGGGTCATGAGAAAGCACAACGGTGGACTATTTGAGGATTTTTTTTTGTTAACAGGATAACTCAACTAAGTTATGACGGATCGATCGAGTTTTGACTGATTCTGATCGGGGACGTCTCCCAGATGATACCTGATTTTGAGGCGGATAGAACATACTCTACCATGTTCAGGGTCATGAGAAAGCGCAATGGTGGACTATTTAAGAAATTGTTCTTGTTAGCACAATCACTCAATTAAATCGTGTCGGATCGATCGGGTTTCGACTGATTCTGATTAGACACGTCTACCAGACGACATTTATTGGTTTTCAGGTGGATAGGACACACCCCACCCCGCCCATGGGTCATGAGAAAGCACGATGGTAGACTATTTGAAAAAAGTACAATCGCATAAAACACATATTCTGCATTTATGTGTTGGTTTATTTTTTCTCGGCTACTCAATTTCGAGATAGAGATGTTCTATGTACGGAAAAGTCCGTTTTAAGGTTTTAAAACTGTTTATTTTTAATTGGTGCATATCAGATCATATTTCTTTAAGTATTCTATGACTATTTAGTATTCCAATTTATTTTGACTATCATGAGGATCTTATTACGAGTATATAATTGCATATAATTACAATACACAATAGATATAGAAATTATGTACTGTATATTAATTTATAATAATAAATAATATTGATTGTTTATTAATCGCTTTAAGGAAATTTAAAGGAAATAGGGTCCGGAAGAGATATATAACGATTTTCAAAAATCGATAACTGCTGTTTTTCAACAAAAGTGATTTCTTATTTTTTCAAAACATTCGTTACTCGTTACAACATGCGGTTTTATTATTATATGAAAAGCATTGGGAAAAACACAATTCTTCACAAAGAATTGGGAGCAAAAAATAACATCACCTAAGTGGCAATTTTTTTAAAGTACTACCGCAAACGGGTTTCGGGAATTATTTCGATAAAAATTGTTCATGCACGGCTGTATTACTTCAACTGTTCATGCACGGTTGGAATAACTTAAATTTCCCTTGTTATTACAGCAGAAAAGTTCGATAAGGATACGTGGTTAATCGATGAAAACTTATGGTTTGAGGTATCCCCATAAAAAATAATCACAGGGCGAGAGGTCCGGCGATCTTGGAGGCCACTCGATATCACACATCAGGGTTTTGAGACTCCCATCAAAATGTTGCCCCAAGAAGACCATAATCTCTCTAGAAGTATGGTAAGTAGCACCGTCTTACTGAAAATAAACTGAATCTATGGTTATCTTACGCTTTTTCAGTTTAAGAATAAGAAATAATTTTGCGCATCATCGTAACATAATGATGTGTATTGACAGTCACCAGACGTCTGTTTTTTCTAAGAAAATAAAAACCGATGATGCAGAATCGAGCTGCTACACACCATACAGTAACTTTTTCCGAATGAAGTGATCGTTGGTGAAGTTCACATGGATTTTTTGCCGAACAATATAGGACATTCTGTTTACTCACAGTGCCCGGCAAATGGAAATGCGCCTCGTCATTCGTTATCAGTACAATATCATGTGCGAGCAATTCGAACATGGTTTCTGCTAATATTACCTTACATATAAAACGTCTTACATCTCTGTCGGACCCTGTATAATACAGTTTTAAGGTATTCATACATGTGGTACATATAATAGAATTTTTTCGCCTAAGAATAGTAATAAGAAATGAATGTTCCCTTTATAAATAAACTACCACTCTCTACTAGTCAAAAATAAAACAAAATCTACACGTGGAAAAATATTTGACAGTGTTAAATCGAGTCCCGCTTCGGCCAGTGGTTCCTGTATTTACAAGGTCAAGTGAACATGCTACAAAGAAATTGGGAAAGGAACAATTACAGCCATCTGACTAGTTGTCAGACGTATTCTATAACTACGGGAAACAAGTACCGTTATTTCTATTCTCGACGTCTTCCTCGGAGCTTCTCCTGGGACCCTTCCGACCTTGCTGCTGCTGCTCCTGCTCGCATGCATCGCATAGTGTCTTGTTCCCTGAACACATCAATACCGTATGCCACGTGAATGTTAGCTTGCAAAGCGTTTTTAACGTGTGTTATCAGCCCAGGTGCTCTGGGTTTAAGTTACAAGTTACTTAGCTCTCCATCTTCAATTTTTGGTTCACCAATTGGTGGATTCTTCATAAACAATTATAGCTTATAAATTAGAAGGTACTGGGAAGAACATTTTTCTGTAGAGGTCAAATAACTTATTTAAGTCTAAAAATATGTAGCTATCCAGCAATCATCCAAAACCTATCAGTCAAGACAAATTGTATCACAAATTGACTGAACAGTTTTCGTTAACTATTTTGAAACTAAATACTCGTATGTGAAACTATGGAGTGATAGTATCCAGAGATAAAATACTCAGAAAACACGAATGCAAAATATATAAATTATCTTTCAATAATTTCGAAGGTAAGAAAATGTGTTCAAAAGAAACAGGAAATGTATCAAATGTTTGAAAGAATTATGCAATTGTAACACTCCATATCCCCTCTGCTTTGCTTATATATTTTTTGTTACATGAAACCGCAACTGAAAAACATCCTCTCGTGAGAAGATTCCATGATCAGAAGAATCATATCATGCCTGAAGACTTTCACTATCTTGAAACCCTTTCCCAAGAGAGCATATAAGCCCAGAGATTTGCTGCGAACGTCTGTTTTATTAAATGGTAGGAATCTTACTATGTTCTGTTTCCAATTCTTATCTTCCAGATTATTTATATAAATTTTGGTACTACTTGCAATTTTCGTATTTATGATCTGCTCTGGTTAATTTATTTTGAGATTTTATTTATCTGAATTTAAGTTTGATTGTCTTTATTTGGTTTAATAGCCGAAGGAGGCAATAGAAAGGAAACTCAGGATCCACTATAATTTAAATTTATTACCCAAACTTGAATAGGTGGAAATAATGTTCTTGACAGACAACAGACCCTGCTATATGTAACGAGAACTTTCGTTAGTTAGTTGTGACTAGCATAGGCAGAACTTTGAATATGCGGATTGAAACTTCTTTCGTTAAATACTGTGAGTTTGCCCACTGGGGAGACATTAAGAATCTAAGCCCAACCACGAACTCTCAGTTAGTAAATGGCTTGTTGCTGTAGGTTGTACACAGCTATCTTGTAAATAGAAGCATTAAGGTAGATTTTCGAGCGATACGGTAGACAGTAGGCATCAGCGGCAGACAGCAATCGAACTTGCTGCTGAACGGCATGCTCTTCAGCCTATATCCCAAAATCCGAAGTCAGCTGCAGTTGCAGCCCAGCAAGTGTCGTTGTCGTATCGGTCTCCGTTATGTTATCTTTTAATAAATCCATATGCTGCTAAGTCTGTAATAATGAATAATATAATTCAGCAAGTTTTATTAGAAGAAGAGGAGGTTGTTTTTGTTCAGTTCTGTAGCTATTTCCCGCCAAATATTTTCCTTTACTTGTTGATCTTTATAACTTGAATGCTTACAATCAAATAAGGTAGGTCGTTAAGATACCAGATTAATTAATTTTTCACACTCCTCGTCTCTTAACGCATTCACAATGTTTGATGGTTCGCAACAATACTGTGCATGTAAAGGATTGTTGTCTGCCGCTTAGCGACACAACGAATCAGAACATGTCGCGCGGCAGTTGCTGATCGTTTTTAAAAATGGTGCCGTACAATATAATAGTACGAAGTACTGCTGTATGCCGTTGCAACAAGTACCGTTACTGCCTGCCGCGTCGCTGGAAAGTCTACCGTTAGATGTGAAGTAACTGTCTGTAGTAATGGCTTTGTTTTACGTATCTACTCGCTCTGAGATGCCCAGGTAAAAACGCCTAACTTGATGAAGGGTTTTGCCCTTCTGTGGTAGATAAAGTACACATTGTAAGACGGGAAGAACTAAATATCATCGCCATTTAAAAAAAACAGTTAAACATCACCGATGGCATGAAGCCACCGAACGAAGTTCACCTGTAATATCTGCTAATATAACCTTATGAGTTGTGGTCAACTTTAAATATATGTATTAATACCCTCATAGGGAGATGCTCACATGTAGTCTACAAAGGACAATAAATTATAAACAGAGACTTTATAAGGTCATGAATCATGATGGCTATTTAATAGTCGTATGGTATGTACGTGTGAATACCTGATAGACGAGTTGTAGTATGAACTGATGAGAGCAAATATGAACTTAAAATCTAGATAACAAAGCAGCAAGCTCAAATAGTTTTCTCTTCCAGTTGTAATAACCGATAGGCAATTAGTTTGACAACTAGAACATCTAGAGAAGACATAATATGATCAAAACCATATCTTTTTCTACCTCTGTTTCACTTTCAATGAAGTTCAAATATGTCTTGGATCACTTAATGAAGATTTGCGATGGATTAAACATTCGTTTTGTCCTTTCACATGAATAACACGTAGAATATTTGCAGAGTATAAGGAAACTTAAGGTCACTGTTGATTCGATCCATCAGAAGTTCGTGGAGTTATATATGCTAGTTGTAAATATTTTCGGATAAATTTTACAGTAAAATTGACTTGATATTTTCAGATTCAATGTAAAATGGAACTTTTATTTATATTTTAAGTTAAAGATATGAAATTGAACCATGTGAATTTTCCGTCACATTTATATTCATTACTTTTTGTATTCCTATTGCGTTTATGGTTTCCATATTTAACCAATTACTAAGCTATTAATTCCCTTCGTTTCCAAACTCCAAAATATTTTATTACACAGGGTCCTTCAATATGGATGCCAATCCATGAAATTTGTTAGGTTATAGCGGCCATGTTGTTAAAGCAACATCTGTCAAATTTATTGTGAATTATTCAGTAGTGTATAGAAAATCACCATAGTAGGTGATAGTGGTAGGTATCATCAAATTCTATTTTCAAAATCAACAGACATCGACAGACGTTTCACGCATTATGTGATTTTTATCCTCGCCACAACCGTCCTGCCGAATCGACTATTCGCCGTTTGGTGGCTTAATTTGGGTCAACCGGTTTCATAAATAATCAACTAACACCGGTACGTCACCGAAAGGCCAGGTTTGCTGAAAACATTACTTCTGTGTGTTAGAGTGTACGGGAAAACCCGAGGCAGTTTATTTCTCGTTATTCACAAGAACTTGGGCTTTCTGTTGCTTCAACTTGGCGAGTTTTTCGTCGGCACTTGGGTCTACATCCGTATAAAATCCAACTAATCCAGGAACTTAAAGTAAACAACCATAGACAACGGCAGTGATATTTTTATATTAATTAAGAATGAAAAACAAGATGAACTGTTATTTTCCTTTTTTTTTTTAAGTTCTGTAAATTGATCAATACTCACAACTAACTATTTCTAAGATACGTTTTGATTTACCAGTAATAAGAACAAGAAAAGAAAGAAGTATTAGCTTTTCTAAAAGATTACCAGCGGCGATGAAACAATTGATTAAAAAAGGTTATCATAAAGTCAAATTTATTTACAGGAATGGATTCATAGTAATTATGGTCTTAGTTGGCCACGAATTAATATTGAGAAGCTAAGTTCAGGGCATATTAGTAGTTATTATATGAACAACAAAGTAGTTTACTACCATTTTCTTATATAAAAACATCGGTACGTTGAACTGATGGGGTAACTTTATATAATCAGGTTCTATGAATCCAAATCGTTCTGGTGGGCTGAGTTTTGATGCCAGCGACCCTCCACTAGTCTCATTATTTCAAGGGTTACTAATAAAGTGTAATGCATTGCATATGTTCCAAGTGGCTAACTTGGCAAATCTTGCGCCATTTTTCTGTATATGTGATAAAATCTGTCTTCAAGACTTTTTCCAAACCTCCTCTGGCAGGAAAATACTTTCAGAGTCATCGTTTTAAGTAAGTCATTTTTTAATCCTAAAACTATCTAGGAACATTTTTTTTATCATTCCTGTAAGTCAATTCTCCTATTTTTTACAAATTAGTAAGTGAAGTTAGTGCAGTTGACGGGATAACTTTGACATAGGTTTATATACATGTAGATTGACGGGGTAACTTCTGGAGCTTTGTGGATCACCTGAACACTGTTCGTTGTGAATCTGTAGCACAAAAATAACCCAAAAAAACTGATGATATCGCCTAAAAAGGAGGATTTACTCTCCACAGTCATTCCAACCTTTACTGAAAAGAAAAAAGTGGGAATTATCAGAAAGCGAATAATATGCAGCCAAGAAAAAATAAAAGCAGCCAGGTGTGCCTCTTATGACTCTCAATTCTCCACAAACTCAAGTTTGAATAGTAATGACGTGTCATATGCTGAAAGTGAGTCTGCCAAATTTTTAATCATCAGACAATGAGGAGCATCAGCTCACAATGGACCAAGTCTGCCAACCAGGTCTAACAAGTCAAGGACTCTATGAACCGCAATTGCAGCAATTCAAGAAAATCTTACTATCTATATTAGAAGAAAAAGCTGATTTGGGAAGGATTTTTCAATAAAAACAAAAATTAGAAGCCAAGTTTGAGAAAAATTCGACATAACTGGACATTCTTTTTAATTTTACATTTAGGCTGGTATTTTAACAGGGTAACATTGATATAAGCACCTAAACAAGTGTTTTTGATGGGGAATATACCTTTGTTCGAAGTTACCCCAGATTGAGGGGTAACATTAGTACAAAAGTAAAAGCCCTCTGCTTCCTATTGAGGTTAACGAAATCGTTCATATTCCAGTTTACTTGATGCAAAGCTTTCGTTTGATCCAAGATTTTTTTAAATATCTCTAAAATTAACAAGGATACAGTCGAAAATATGATAAACCTATACCAAAGTAACCCCGGTTTACGGTACTTAAAAATACATTTTTCCACAAGGGAGTATTCCATATTTTCCACATAAAAATTTACAGGCTCATCTACCTTACAAAAATACTAACCCCATAGATTCATATTTATTATATTGTTATCTAAAGGCCATATATCGGTGAACCAAAAATTGCAGATAGTAATTAAACATTGATATCATTATTAAACAGTAAGTCCTAATATCTTAAACTTAAAACGCCAATACTTACAAAAATATACAGCTAAAGCTTCTTCGTTATCAATAAACGTGATCAATTCACTCCCTTCGGTCGCTTCGATGACATCCCCAGAAGGGTCTTTTTGAGTCAACAGCCACGTGAGGATTTGATGCTCGTCGTAGAGATCCCCGGCGTAGATCACCGGTTCCTTCGAGCCGGATTTAAAGAACAGTATCGCTGGGAGTGCGAAGACACCTAGCTCCTTGGCCATCTGCTTGTCTTCGATCTTGATGAAGTTGATGCCGGCGGCGTCCGCCTCATCGTCAATGTGTTCCACTGCGGAAAGCACTCGAGGACATTGTTTACAGTCGCTGCTGTCTGAAACATTTAACTTAAAAAGAAATTTGGAGACAACGGAAATGTTTCAAGCTAATACTAACGTTGCCGAAGTATACAAGGTAGAATATTGATTTAGTTATTCCTTTCCAGATAAAAATACCATCTAACATCTTTGTTAAAGTACAATTGCAAAAATATAAATAAAAATAGGCCAATAATATGTGATATCTAGACACAATAATTCTATAAGTATTCAAAACTAATACTTAGATTGTCGTGAATAGAGTCTGATTAATAACTGTATGTTAACTACTCTAGGCACAAAAATTAAGGGTGTAAAAGAATCCTAAATTTTTAGGTGATCTTCAAACGGCTGTAACTTGGAAAAAATAGTCGCAGGGCAATTTTAAAAAATGCATATTGAAGATCCCAAGTTTCTAGGTTTCAGGTATTGAGTTAAAAATTTACCATCAGAAGTTTTTGTGTAATCATAGTAAAACCATCGGAAATTTTTTTTCCAAATATTTGCTTGCCTTCCATTTATTGAAGGCAAGCAAATTCCTAAATTTATTTTTAGCAAAAACAAAGTCAATTATTACGAACACAATGAAAAAAAATCGCAGCATGTTGATATTCTCAGAGTTTCTCTGGGGTACTTTGAGGTCGAAAATAAACAGTCGACATCCTTAGCATATCCATTGTTTACAAAGTTATGCCAAGTTAAGCGAATACCCCTAAATATACAATTTTTACCTCCATTTCTATCGACATTTTTTTATTATTATTATATTATATAGGTTTGGGCCTCATCAGCCACTGATCGCATGGATAGTCCCTTGGCGATCCCCTCTTATCCGGGTCATTATCCAAAAATGCTATCCCATAAAAGGAGCAATTTAGGCACGTTCCCCGCCTTAAGCCTCGCCTCCTCTAGGATAACAGAGGTCCCTAATATAAGATACCTCTTCTCCTCCAGTGCGGGGCAGGTGTAAAGAAGATGAATCGAGGTTTCCTCGTCTTCTTTACAGTATCTGCAGGCCGGGCTATCAGTCAGCCTCAGCTTGTGCTTATATGCATTCAGGCTACTATGGTGGCCCGTTATGATTCCCACCAGAGTTCTGGCTTTGTGCCTGTTCAATTTAATGAATTCTTGGTCCCATTTCTCAATCTCTGAGTATTCGATGAAGAGTTTGGTTATTCGACAACCCGTTACTCCTCTCCATCTTTTATTGTGCTGGTCTCTTGCCCAGCCATTGATGCGGTCTCTGATCAGATTCCGACTTATTCCCACTGCAGGTTCTGGTCCATAGAGGTTTTCCCTGGTCCCTAGTCTGGCAAGGTCATCTGCAATTAGATTTCCCTTAATGCCATTATGCCCAGGTATCCATAAGAGTTCCACCGGTCCCTTCCCTGCCAAGTGGTTCTTCTATCGACATTGTCACATCGAAATTTTGTTTTATCAAAAACTAATAATTACGACAACTATTGACAAACACATAATTTTATGTTAAATTTCACAATTTAACTTCATATCTACATATATACACATATACATGTAGGTCCGGACCTGGAATGTACGATTTACTCGCGGGCGTTAATCATTGTTATATTAATTTATTTTACACAGAGATTTACAGCGAATGGGATATACCAGGTATGTAAATATGAACCAGGAATTTGTTGTGTACTAAATACACGTTTATTGTATGAAAATGATAAAAAATATTTTATTCGAAGTATGTCCCATTGCTAGCTATACATTTTTGCGAATTCTCTGACAATTTATGGATTCCATGCCACAAAAATTCCTCTTCTGAGACAAACCGGTCAACGAGCCATTTTCATACATTTTCGTAAGAAGTGAAGCCCTGCTCCCATCGATGCAAATAAGTAGTGATCGAACGGGGTCAAGTCTGGTGAGTAAGCCTCGAATGCAAAAGTATTTCCCAACAAAATGCCTCAATCGTTTACTTGATCGGTTTTGCTGTGTGTGGTGGCGTATTATTACGAAGCAAAATCACTTTGTGTTGCCTTTTTGATATGCTGGTGGTTTTCACGCAAAGCTTGATTCAAATCGATCATTTGTTGTCAGTAGCGTTCAGTGTTAATGGTTTGGTCAGGTTTTATGAGCTCATAATAGATCACACCCTTCTGATCTCATTAAACACAGCGCATTGTCTTCCGTCCATAACGATTTGGCTTTGCAATCGATGTGGATGGTTCACCTGGAGTTACCCATGATCTTTTATGCTTAGGATTCTCGAAATATATCCACTTTTCATCTCCGGTAACAACTCGATGGGGAAATGACTTTCTCTTGTACCTGGCGAACAGAATCTCGCAAACGGTTTTTCAGTTTTCCTGTCGTCTTTCATTCAGTTCATGTGAACCCATTTTTTCATCTTCTGGATCTTTTCCATAGCTTTCAAGCGTATTGAGAAGGCTTCTCGTGTCACATTTAATTGATCCGTGAGTTCTTATTGCGTTTAAGCGTCATTCTCATCCAACAACGATTGCAATTCGCTATTTCAAACTTTTTCAGTGGCCTTCGTTCCACGTTCTTCGTTTCTCACTTTTGAATTTTTTAAACCACGCAGAACACTGTTATTTACCAATAACATGCTCACCATAGGCTTCGAAAAGTATTCGATGCGCTTCTGCAGTAGTTTTCTTCAAATGGTAACAGATAATCAATACTGTCCGCTATTAAAAACGATGTTGTATAAAACTTTGTGAGATAAAAACCTTTATCAGATGTCAAAACAAGAAAATGCGCCAATGACGCGGTATGATGGTCACTACATTAGCAACTAGACCATCTATGGGCAAATTCGGGTTTCATAATTACATACCTGATAGATTCTCTAGAATATTCATTGATATATAATACGTAACCAAATAATTTTTACTTCCAAAATTTGTATATACCATTTGTTATAAATTATGCAAATAATATTATTTGGGGTAACTTGAAATTATGTGAACGTGATGTGATACATCTGAGTAAATTCAATGTAGATAAATTTTCTACTATGAGAGTGAAAATGTCAAATTGATTTGAATATTAGTTCCAAACATATGGTAGGCATCCAAACAAAAAACAAAAAGAAACACCAACACAGTGTATACCATGAAATTTACGAATTGTAATATTTCGTCATCCACAAATTATATATCCCACCATCATCAAAAATAAGCACCAATATTACCTTTGTCTCTTCATATTGTAGTCTGAAACATTTTGGCGCCTATCAGACATTTATATTTATTGCTTAATTGAGTTAGATTGCGTAGGATATCGCTCTCTCATGTTCTACATTGTGTTTTAGTTTTACTGATATTGTGTTATTAAAAAAAATACACACTCACATAAGAACACCGCCACATAATCCGATCTCTGCTTGATCTTCTCGAACATTTTTCTGTTGACTCGCTCTATGTGATCGGTCAATTCCATATTCTCCGGATCGTTCAACCAATCCAGGATCTCTTCTTCGTCGTCAATGTCGCCGTCGTAATTTATCGGTTTCCCTTTCCTGAAATAAGTAATTCCCGGTGGATTCCTCCACCCGTATTTCTTCGCCATTAGTCTGTCTTTCATCTTGACGATTTTGATGCCGTACTCGCTAGCCTCGTCGTCGATGAGCTCTATATGTCGCAACACTCTGGGACTATCAGGATCTTCTTCTTTATCTAGGGTAATATTAGAAATTAGTACATTATATAATACACGTCTTTGTCTTTACAATTTCCAATAAAATCGGTATATCTTGGTCCTAAGCAAAAAGTAAGTACTGTAGAAGCATAAATAAAACTGCACTCTTATGAATAGAGAGTATTCTTATCGAGTAGAACAGTGTTAATTAAGAATCTACATAGAATGGAAACTTTTACTGAAATAAATTGTGCAGGTCGGAAATGAAAGATTTCAAAAAATTCCTAAAATTAGTCGATTCTAAATTTTAAGTTCTCATACTTGGAATCAAATCTTGAAGAAAATTTAGATAGGTTGGACTTTGAAGAGGCCCATGGAGACCTTCACTAGAAGGAAGTTTGCAGGAAGGTAGGTTGCGTGTAGACCTTCTCAGGCAACCTTGTTCGATGCTCCAGCAGTAGTCTGCCATAATATGATTATTTCAACGCCCTTAGTAGAGTTCTTCCATTGTCAAAAAGTCTTAATGAAAGCGCTCCCCCTGTTCGGCATTTACTGCGCTAATATTCTCTGGGAACTGATCGAGGTGACTATACAGGAAATGGAGCTTGATGCTCATATTGCAACCAAGATTTCAAAGACAATAGCATTGTAGAAACCAGAACTTCATAGTTAGTACCTCTTTTGTTGTCAAGAAGGAAGCAAGTTTGGAGACATCTGCAAGTTTGGAAGGCGACACCAAAACGCAGTCCACCCTAGTCCAGAGACAACACGCAGCCAGCAAGATCCTGGAGGCATCCCTAAATTCCAACCGAACTTCGACTCAGATCCCACAGATGGTCAAATCGAGGGCCGAGTCCCGGTATCCCTCATCCAAGTACCCATCAGGACCGGTATGCCGGTGCACATCAGGCGACAAAGAGGCAAAGGCGATCAAGAAATCACCGAGAGACAGCAAGAAGAGAAGGTGTGATAACGACATGAGTATAGGTCAAAATGTGTTTTAAAAAATAACTTAAATTTTTTTTCCGCTGAAATTTCTTAAAAAATTGACTTTAGTAAGTCGCGTCTCTTACTGTAGAATTGGATTTAACTTGTCGTGTTAGGGGAATTTTACTATCTTCCAGAGTTCTAGGACCACAAATAAGGGAGGTCCAAGCTAAAATGTATTTAGAACAATTTCGTAGTTAAATTTTTTCTTCTTCAGCCAAAATTTCTCAAATTTTGGAAAATTAATATAAGATGTCTCCCGGATGTTTTAAAAGGTTGTTTTCCTAGTGATCATGTGAAAAGTATTGAAATAGTGTAGCTAAATAGTAAAACCGATGATATTTTTTTCTATGTAATTGTAGACCAATTTCTATATTATGCAACTTCGCTAAAGTTCTTGAGATATCTCTATACAGTCGTATGTATCAATCTACAACAAATTATATATCTCATAATCAGCACGAATTTATGGAAAATCGTTCAACAGTCACCAATTTATCTGCATTTTCTCTTTATGCTTAAAAAATTACCGATAATTATGGTCAAGTTGACGTTGTGTACATGGATTTAACCAAATATTTTGACAAAATTGACCATAACATTATTATAAAAAAACTGAAATATTTTGGACTCGGTGAACCTTTACTAAAATTATTTGTTTTACACTTAACTGGTAGGTTACAATATGTAGCAGCGTAAAATGGATTTAATTCTAAAACATTACGTGATTTTTATCCTCGCCACAACCGTCCCGCCAAGTCGACTATTCGACATTTGGTGGCCAAATTCGAGTCAACCGGTTTGATAAATAAGCCACACCCGTACGTCACCGAAACGCAAGGCCTGCTGAAAACATCTCTGCTGTGCGCGAGAGTGTACGGAAAAACCCGAGGCAGTCAATCTCTCGTCGTTCACAAGAACTTGGCCTTTCTGCGACTTCAACTTGTCGAGGTTAGGACTTGGGTGTGCACCCGTATAAAATTCAACTGACCCAGGAACTTAAGGTAAACGATCATAGACAATGCCGCGTATTCGTTGATTGGGTTCTGGAGCAATTGGAAGTTGACCCAAATTTAGCCAAAAAAAAATCATCTTTAGCGACGAGACTAGGGATGCACGGCTTGACTTGACTTTCAAGCTACTTGACTTGACTTGACTTGAAATCAATAAAAAGTCTTTGGCCATTATGGCCAAGTTTGAAAAAACGTTTTCGTGTCTTTTTCATTATTCATCAGACATATATTTGTCTATTACAAAGCGCCAAGCCAGTTCATCTTTTGGGTTGACAGGAGATTTCTTAAATAAACTTAGTAGAGCGATGTCAAATTCACCGCAATCACTATTTTCATCTGGTTTTGAAGATGAAGATGATATGAGCAATGAATTGGACCTAAAATACTTTGTTTTAAAAATTTCTTCAAAATGCTTGACTGCACCCATCTGCAAGTATTTTCCCCAATTTGTATTGGATAATGTTCCACCTTATGTCGGGGGTCTACGATTAAAACAACACAGTATATCCAGTTACTTATCTCGTAATGTTTAATGATTTTGTCCCTTGCCGCTTGAATGCTATATATTATTTTTTCATGAGTTTCATCTCTATCTGGGTTACTGTCGAGTTCTATAACCCATTTTTCAAGTTTATCCAGAAGCATGTTTATACCAATTATCACCATCGGAAGTGTACATTAGACTTCACCTTCTAATGATGTGGAAATCGCGGGTTCTCGAACATAATTGAATGTTTATTTGGTTATCAAGTAATTTCAAGTAGCTTGAAATTACTTGATATCAAGTCAAGCAGTAACGATGAAAAATCAAGTCAAGTCAAGTATCTAACTGAATTTTTGAAAAGCTTGGTTTTCAAGTCAAGTCAAGTAATTTATAAAAACATCAAGTTACTTGACTTGATGCATCTCTAGATGAGACCCATTTTTGGATGAATAGCACATATCCATTCATCCAAAAATGGGTCAAGACAAGCAAAATTGTCAAATTTGGGATGATACCAATCCACACGAGATACACCAACACCACATGCATCCCGAGAAGGTCACTGTTTGGTGCGGATTTAGATCTGGCGGAATCATCGGTCCATAATTCTTGCAAAAGAAAACTAGCACTGCCATAACCGCCAAAAGCAAGCGCTACAGATCGATGATAAGCAACTTCTTGTGGCCTAAACTGGATGATATGGATACCGACGACATGTGGTTCCAACAGGACGGCGGTACGTGCTAAACAGCGTATGCCATCATGAACATTCTGCACGTACGATTTGAAGACATGGTTATCTCGCGTAGCGGCGACATGAACTGGCCACCGAGACCGTGCGATTTAACGTCTTTAGACTTCTTCCTTTGGGGTTATCTTAAATCGCAGGTCTATGCGAATAAACCGCAAACAATTTATGCCCTCAAAGTCAACATAATGAACGCCATTCAACAAATTCAGTCAGATTTATGCAACAGTTATCGAAAATCGGACCTTCCGAATATGTGCCACCAAACAAAGCCGAGGCGGGCAGTTGAACAACATTATATTCCATACTTAATGTCATAAAATGTTCTTTCAAATAAAATAAAATTGAGTGGATACCTCATAAAGAACTTGTTTTGTTTATGTTTAAAAATCGAGCGTCCTTACTGAAGGACCCTTTATAACGCCGAACTAATACTTACAGAACACGACTGCCAAAAATTCCTTGGTATCTATGTAGGTGTACAGCTTATCCCTGTTTATTTCTTCAATGCTTTGGTCATTTTTCTGGTCCGTCATCCATTCCAGGACTTCGTTTTCGTCGGAAAGATTCCCTGAGGAAAACACTGGTGTATTAACCCGCATTAACCACAACTAATATATTGTATGAAGCAAGTTTTGGAATGGCACAAGACAGAAATAAAATGAACTTACCGGTTAATGTGCTGTGCGTGTACGAAGAAGCAACATTCTAGACTTTTCATGCCTATCGTTTTGGAAGGGAATAAATCTGTTATGAACTGTGGGGTGCAGGCGATGGGAAATATATTTTTTTTACTTGCGAAGATTTATTTTATAATATAAATGATGTTTTCAGAAATCTTACGCAGTTTTCTGAAAACAGGAAACGTGCGATGACATTACTGAAGTTTATCGTTTAGGTACTTGCGAATGATGATTTAAAAATAAACGGCTCGGGCGTCATCGCAATGTCAAAACCTTCCGCCTGTCAACAAGTGTGAATGAAATAAAGATCAAAAATAAATTTAATGGCATATTTAACAATATCTGACACGTATTGTTTGGAACCAGTTTTAATGGCGCGGGTGCCAATGAGTTTTAACTCGCTGAAATGTATGCAGTCGTGAGTATAGTGTGCATTGTGTATTGCTTAAATTTATATATTTTTCAATGCGACGTGTCACATAAATATATTAAATATTATATTAATATATTTATTTACACAAGATATAAATATCCATTTCAAAAATTTAATAAGAGTCTCATAGTATTTTATTATCAATTTGTATACTTTTTAATATTTGTTACCTTTTACTAACTAAAACATCATACAGAGATTTCGTAAAATAATGAATAAAATCGTTAAAATTTTGAAAAACTATTGGATCCGTCAAATTTTATATTCAGTTGTGTATTTTTTTAAATGTAATTAATACATACAGGGTGATTCGTCGAGGAGGTACGCAACGATTTCTTTAATGGATATTCCCTTTTTTATTACGGAATGTGAAAGAGCGCATTTCTTTACATACACCATGATAATAATTACATTAGCGTAACTATAGGTTAAATAAGAAGAAGGTGAAGAAACTACACAGGGCAGCAAAGAGCTTTTTTGATTTTTTGGCTTAGTTACATATCACGAACTACAGAAACACTATTTTTTTGTTTCTATGACGCACCAGTATTTGTCAATGTACATTGCACAACAATGTGTAGTTTTTCTATAAAGGTTCTATAAAGTAAAATTTTGCTTCGATCTTTTGCGGCCCCTGTGTTTAATCATTTTTAAACGTAGACACAAGTGTGGGGGATTTACCGAAACAGAGTTAGCCGATGGGGATATTCCGGTTTTATACTATTCGGGTATTTACATAGTCGTGTGGTACGTTTTTAATGTGTGTACGTTTACTCGTGATATCGCGTAATGCGTTTTATTTTGTTTTAAAAATCCCTAAAAGTTGTAAAAATACACCAAATATATTTTGTAATGTCTGTGGCTATTTTGTTGTAAAGAAGTTTAGACGTAATATTACACCATTATTACAAAAATAATACTACTCGTACTTTAAATTAAGTTTGGAGATCAGGATAAACCCTGGCTACTCCATATCGTGTGTAAAGTATGTGAAGAAGGATTAAGATATTAGAGCAATGTAACAAGGAAATTTCTTTCTTTTAGTATACCAATGGTTTGGAGAGAATCCAAAAATCATTTTGATGATTACTACTTTTGTTTATGTAAAATAAGTGGATACAACACCAAGAACCTTAAATATGTAGTATATCCCAATGTTCCATCTGCCATTAGACTGTTGCACATGGACCAGATATCCCTATGAAATAAAAACTAGTCAACTTGGATGGATATATAAGTAGCTCTGACTGAAACTTCACAAGAGCTAGAAGAAACTTCACAACATCGTCGCTATTAATATTTGTTAATAGTGATGATCATTTAAAAAGCAACTAAAATATTTTCAAATTATGTACTGTTGGCTGCGTAATAGTAGCCTAGCGACTGATAATATTTTTTTATTGCTGTCAGATAAACTGTGTTAAATAACTTTTTTTTTGAGACGACCGTATTCCTACACTAATAAATTTTATATTTAGATGTAGAGGAACTTGATCTTTTGAGAACTGACTTTTTCTTTTAACAAAAGGGTTCACCTCTCCATTATGCAGCACCTGTTTTCGCTTGGTTAGACGAGATGTATCCGAATCGTTGAATAGAGAGAAGGGGCCGCAAGATCACCAGATATGACACCCCTAGATTACTTTTTATAGGGATATTAGGCCGAAGAATTTAGATGATTTAAAAACAAGAACCTGAAGTTATTGATAATATTCAAAAATAATGTAAGTTTTAATCGTCTTGGATACTATCTGGCAGCCAGCGGTGCACAATTTGAACACTTATTTTGGTTGATTTTTTAAATAATCATTACCATTAAATTCAGTGTTTTGAAATTGTCCAATGATTTGCTTAATTTATTTTTATCTAACCTATACTCACACTAATGTAATTTTTACTATACCGTATGAAAAAAGGTGCTC
Organism: Rosalia funebris; assembly: GCA_037954035.1. Taxonomy (NCBI): domain Eukaryota; kingdom Metazoa; phylum Arthropoda; class Insecta; order Coleoptera; family Cerambycidae; genus Rosalia; species Rosalia funebris. The sequence goes on along the minus strand of JAZFAV010000006.1, from coordinate 8,428,615 downwards.
TTTCCGTAATAAAAAAGGAGGTAGATATTAAAAAAATCCATAACGTCATATCTGCTGCACGAATCACCCTGTATATATTATTTATATTTTTAAAAGTGCACAACTAAAAATAAAATTTGACGTGTCCAAGAGTTTTTCCCGAATATTATTTATTCTTTACTTTGCAAGAGCACTGCACATATTTAATTTTACATTATGCACATGTAATCAATTAGAATGAAATGACGAATAAACAATAACATGCATATAGCTATTTGACTTCATAATACTTATATAATATAGATATAGTTTTAAATTTATTGTTGACAATTCTAGTGACGAGAACTGATCTAGATATTCATGTAACGAAACATAAATATTGCAACATTTTTTTCAATATATAGGACACACAGCAAGTGGAAAATATATTGTAGCCTTACTTGAAACTATATCACCGTTATTTATATTTATGTCATGTAATAGTCGGTCTATAGAACTCGACAGAATTGATGTTTCAATAGTCGGGGAAACATTTCTTAAGGTAGCATCAAAATTACAATAAAAGTGTATTATTTGGTTTATTTTAGAGTTCAGATTTTCTTCTGACACCACAAATTTTAATTATTCAATTCAATTGATATAAGCTTCAGTTTTTAGTTGAAAATTTGGTTTAGCATTACTTTTGATTGTATCCAACATCACTCGTGACAGACTTTAAAAATAGATAGACAGATTTAGCAGAGTCAGTATTATTTTTGACATAAATGTTCTTTGCTTGTACATTTTGTGTTTGATACCATATTCATGTAGCTAAAGTCGAAATATCGTATAGGTAGATACAAAATTCTATTAAACCTTGTTTTATCTGAAAGATTAAATTTTCTTTCATTTTTGAAGACTTGGGAAAAATATTTTCGTAAGAGTATATTGGACACATAAGGTGGAAAATTTAGTAATAATGCAACTAACATCAAACATCAAGATGATTCAGTTTTTTAGGTTCACTATACGAACACTCTTTAAACTAACTCTTATAATAATCTTCTATATTTTACATTATATTTTGCTGTAGATGGTGAATTATGCATATGACTGAATTTTTAATGGTGTTTCAATGCGAAAGCATACTGCTTAAATTCTTTAATGTTATCTATTTATTTCCTAGATGAGCACGATATTATACATACAATCTGATGTATTATTGTATTAACGTATACGAGTTACGTCAGATCTTTTCTATCACCTCCAAGCTAATTTAGGTTGTTCATAAATTGATTTTTTTTCAGTCGTAGCAGTTGTCTATGAAAATCAGTTGCTTTGAGCAATTAGAGTTAAAGCACATTCAGCTTGAATATGATAGTATACTGGATGCCGTTTTTTTAATATATGGTTAAGTATATACATATACGGTGGTACTTTTTGCTACTTTTTTGGGACACCATGTATATGTTACTAAACCCGGATTTATTTTTTACCATATTGAAAGCTAGAATATATTTTATGATGCTACTGCGTAATATCTCTTCTATATGTATGGCATTTCTTTAAATATAAATTTATAGGAATGTTATTTACTGTTCAAATATAGCAGCTCTATATAAAATATCTCTATTTGTGTCACGAAAGACAACTAAATAATATTTTGTGGCAAGAACACTTTATTAAATTTGATATGATATGAATATGAGTAATGAATATGAGTAATATATGATGTATAATATTTTGAAACACAAAAATTTAATGCTGAACCATAAGGGAGGAACTAAACGTTATTCATTTAAATAGTCACATTCTAATATAGATTCAGAGAACCTAACAATTCTTGGTTTTGTTCTGACATTGAAATATAATACTTTTTCTTTATTTCGATATCGTATTTTTTTCAATAGTTTTCAATGATTAATTCAATGTTTATCTTTGATTAATATCACAGATAATTAATGTTGTTTTCCTCCAATACGAGGGCTGCCTTTTAAGTTTTTACAAAAAATGAAAAAAAAATGAATAAGTTCGAAGCAAAGTGTTTTATCGCTTTTCGAAATATTCGCCTTTCAGGTCAATATATTTTTGTATACGTGCAAACCAATTCTGGAAACATTTTCTCCACTCTGAACTTGATATAGTAGAAATATGATTTTGGAAGGCTTCAACAGCTTCTTGACGTGATGAAAATCGCTGTCCGCACATCTTTTGTTTGGCGGTGGGGAACAAGTACAAGTCATTAGACGATACATCGGGTGAATACGGACAATGAAACATTAATTCGATATTATTCTCCTGTTGTTTGAGGTGCTGTATGGGAGCTGGCATTGTCGTGATGAAGAATGATGCGCCGTTTCTTGTTGTCCGTATTTCATCGAAGATCGTTGGCAAACAAATTGTTGTATTTCATTCATCATTAACAGTTCTTCGATCCTCTAAAGGAATGGTTGCGACGTCCGAAGAAACAAGCGATCAGTTTCTTGGAAGTGCTCCGTGAACGAACCATTTTAGTAGGATTCGATTCATTTTCAAACATCCGAACAGTAGACTGCTGTTTGCTTTCCGATTCATATGAATATATACACGTTTCATCTCCTGTAACAATGTTGTATACGAATCTTGCAGGCCCTTGGTCTAATTTTTTCACCATTTCGGTACACCAATCGACACGAGCCTTTTTTTTGCGTTTCGGTCAAATTATGCGGAATCTATCTGCAACAGATCTTTCTCACAGCTAAATGTTCATGCAAAATCGATTGTATTGCAGTTTGCGATATGCCAAGAGACGCCTCTATCTATCTGTAAGTCACATGCCGATCTTCTTTAATCATGTTGCGCACAGCATCATGTTTTTTGGAAAGACAAGCGATTTTGGTCGACCCCCACGACATTCATCACTGGCGGACGTAGGACCGCGACGAAAGTCTGCAAACCAATTGCAAACAGTCTTCTCTGATGGTGTTTCATTATCAAACTTTTGATAATGAAGCACGAAGCGATTCTATGCATTATTGTTGAGTAAAGCCTTTCTTCAAATCATAAAAAATTATCCAACGCAAACCTTCACGGATGATTTCCCTTTTTGTACAAACTTGCTTCTTTTAAAAGTTCACTATCAACACACTACTCGGTCAATTTCTAAGTCGCCATTAGCTTCGCAATAACAAACGTCAAGGTTCACGAATACAGTGATGCCACATCTCAGTAACACCATCTATTAGTCGATTGTAAAAACTTAAAGGGCAACCCTATTCTAACAAACTTAGTAGACTTTGAACGAGGGGTGCAGGCCTACAATGGTTACTGCTCTTCACCCGAAATAACGAAAGTAAGTAATGGAACATGGCGTAAATTAGATTATTTATTATAGAATAAAAATTACGAGCGCATAGCATTTCGTTCATTGCTAGACTTTTCCCTTTCCAATACTAACAAACAAAGCGGCGGAACTATCCTTGACTGATTTTGATAAAATTTTGTATATACGTAGAACATCGAAATGTAAGAGACACATATTTTGTGTAATTACCAGAAAACAGTTTAAGGAGGTGAAAACAGTATTCGAAGTCACCCGGCAGAAACGCCACGAAATTACACGTACTTAGCCATGGCTCAAGAACGATACAAGATAATACATGAAACAAATGCCATAATATTTCACTTTATTTCCTCGTCTATATCAACGTCTACAAGCTGTTCTTCTGAACAGCCAAAACTCGACTCTAAATAAAGAGTCTTAAGTTGTTGAATTTTATAAGTTGAAGGCTTTTATAAGTTCAATTATAATAAACGCTTTGCTGTTTTAACTCAAACGAGAACGAGAATTCTGTAGAAATCTAAAAACAGGATACTTCTATTTTTGTTTAAAGTAACAGGCAACAAACTCAGTTCCTAGTGATTTTGTTTAGTTTAGTCAAGCGAATCAAACACTTTGTCCATTTTGTACTTAAAGTAGAAGAAATGAGTCGCCTACGTAACTTAAGAGAAAATGAAGCAGTGATAACTCTGGTTAATCAAGGATATAGCCAGTGATTTGTGGCTAACTTGTTAGGAGTTAGACAATCAAGAATTAGTGAAACCGTTAAATGCTCCTATATACATGGAACTTATTGTGAAACCCCAGGAAAATGTTGTAAGAAATCTACAGATGCAATCTATCAGTTTAGAGCTAAGCAGAACTCTAACAGCAGCTCGAAATATATCAATTTATAGACAAACGGCCAGGAGAAGGTTTAATGAAGGAAGATTGAACGTTGAAGACTAGCTGTTGCAGCACTGCTCACCAGAGAACATAAAGTTACCGCGTTTTACAAGAGAACACGTAAATTGGATCATTGACAACCGGAGTTCTGTTTTCAGGAAAAATAAGAATAAGTCTCCCTTATTCTCTCTTGGAGATCTCTCTAAGGATTCCATTTTTTGGTGGATCAATAATGTTCTGGGGAGGAATTTGCTTCAATGGTCATACGGATTTGGTTTCAATACGGGGAAGATCCATTAATGCACAATTATGCGAAGAAAACATCGTAAAAGAACATGTGATACTTTTTGCCTCGTTTATCAGGGACCATTTAATTTTTATGTAGGATAACGCTGGACCCCACGTTACTAGAGAAATACTGGACTACCTTTAATTTGTGAATATTTCAACTATGACCTAGCCCACAAGGAGTCCAGATATGAACCCCATAATACATGCTTGCCTGTGTGTCTTTTAGGGAACTCGAACAAGCCATTCTTGTCGAATGGGAGAATATTCCTCACGAAATAATTCAACATTTCACAAGTAGCATGCTTAGATGAATGGAAGAAGTAATAAGTGCTAGAAAAGGAATTACACACTACTGAATTAAAATTCTTATTTCTGATTTCATTTCATCTTAATTTGTTTTTCTAAAGTGTTTCATTAACACTGTTTTGATTGCATTTGGCATTATTGTTCCTCCTTGTTGTTTATTTATGTTTTCCCGATAATATCATACTTATTAAAACTTATTAAATATTAACTGAAATCATTTAATTATAATATTAAGTTGGTAGTATGACTTAAATATTCGAACAAAATTAAAGTAATAATGTGAAGTTTCACTGATGCGTTAATAGTGTCCAGGAATTTATATGTAAAAGAACAACTACTTGCATATAGTAAAAACCGCAGCCGAGGTCCAAAAAGGTATTTGAAAGCCTCTCCTCCTCACTCCTGTTCAAGTAATGCAATGTGTACATATGTACAGGGTGAGCGAAACGATGTCTCAGCTCTATTATAAGAAAAGAAAAAATGATAGAAAAAATCTGTAAAGAGGTTCTTAAGTGGGATTGAGTAAGGTCCATTTTAAGCCAAATTTACATATTTTTCCATATTTGGAACTGAAGTAATGACGTCATAGAATAATTTTTCCTAGAAACATACCTATATTTTGGCATATTTAAAAAGAGATAATATTTATGAATAAATTTTGTACGGAAAAATATTTTCTGTCTCCTTCCGTTAAAAGGTTATAAACAAATTTGTAAAAAAGTATTATCAAAAATTCGCAATCGTCACGATTTAAACAAGTTGCCTTTGAAAACAAATAACAAAGTCGTATCTGTCAATAATTAAACATTATTAGTTAGTTTTATTTATTAATTTAACATTACAAAACTTATAGTATATTAAAACTATTACCGCAGAAAGAAACAAAGTATGTAGGCAATCACTACAACAAATTTTCAATGTTACCACCTCCTACTTCTAAATACTTATCCAATCTCCGCCTTACTTCTTTCTTTGAAGCCTTACGAAACATTTGTCTAGATAGTTCATCGCAACCATTTCTGATTTTATCTTTTAAATGTTCGAAGTTAACAGATGGTGTTCTGTAGACTTTATTTTTCAAAGTTCCCCACAAGTCTAGTGGGGTCAAGTCCATTTATACCTATCCAATTTTCTCCGTAAGTTTCATTTGAATATTGTTGGACAATTCTTGCTTTATGCGGTGGAGCTCCGTCATGGTGGAAACCTATGTTTGCTCGCAGCTGTAATGGCACTTTTTCGAGAAGCGCAGAAAATTGTTCTTGAAGAAATTGCAAATACCGCTCTCTATTTAAAATTCCCTCGTAAAGATATGGACCAATAAAATAATTTTGCCACACCAAACGTTAATTCCGAAGTGTCCTTGGTTTTCAATCGGATTGACAAAATATGGATTTTCAGTAGCCCAAAAATGTTCATTTATTTTATTGGGCTTACCGTTACTAACAAAACGGCTTTCGTCCGTCCATAACACATGCTAAAAAAACCGATTGTCATTGATCTCTAAGTTTACCATCACTTGGGAAACATAATTAATTCTTCGTTATTAATGTTGATCTGACAAGTGTTCTAAGGTATGAATTTTATAATCGTGATAAATATTTTATTTAAAAATTTTTCGTACCGAACAATATTTTAAATTTGACTCACGACAGGTTTGTCGAATCGAGTTCCTTGAATAGTCTGTAAAATACTGCAAAGCAGTGGCAACAGTATTGTCAGAATTGACTCTTTTAACATATCTCTGGACATATAACTGAACTGCTCTTCTAAGGCTCTTTTGAGATTCCTCATAAATTAATAACATACCGACTTTCTCGTTGTGCTTGAACATTTTTCAAAGTGAAATGACAACAAAACAATATTTGTCAACCATGAACTTAATTATTGACAGATGCGACTTTGCTATTTGTTTCCAAAGGCTACTTGTTTAAACGATTGCGAATATTTGATAATACTTTTTTTTACAAATTTGCTTATAACTTTTTAATGGAAAAAGATAGCAAATTTTCTTCTTTACACAGAATGTGTTCAGAAAAATTAGCTCTTTTTAAATTTGTCAAGATATAGGTATGCTTCTAGGAAAAAAAATTCGATGACATCATTACTTCAGTTTCCAAATATGAAAGAATATACAAATTCTGCTTAAAATGGACCTTACCTGATCCGATTTAAGACTATCCTTTCGTATTTCTTCCATCGTTTTTCCTTTTCTTACAATAGAGTTGAGACGTCGAGTTTCGCCCACCCTGTACATTTGTGGAAAGTAATTTTCGAGTGAATATTATGGTTTCTGTTCCATGTTGTTATCTGTCCATCCATCTCATATCATTCCTGAAATATGGTCAAATATTCATATATATGAAGGATAACTTCAATTGCATTTTCATCCCCTTAAACTCTTGCTTTTGGATGCTCTACCTATAAACACAAAAATTGTATCGAAACCAGAAATGGACAGTACCGCCACATTCCTTGTCAACTTCCATTTGTTATGTGACGTGCAGTTAAAAAACGATATAAAGTAAACGATAATAGAAAACAATTTATTTGTATTTCTAAGATTTACATGTGTGGTGTTATTTCATTTACATGCGAGGTGTGCGGCAGTGTTTGTAACGCTGACACCGATAGTTACAGATAGATACATCCCCGAATGCAACTAAATCAAGATGGTAAGGATGGTAAAATATAAAATGCAAACACGTAGAGCCACTTAACGTAGGTGGATTCAGGGTTGCAGATTCTACTACAAGTCCTCGGAGTACATGCTGTCAAAATCGTTCAACAAGTTAATGTTAACAGTATAGTCATAACAGTATTTACAAGCTTACTTTTACAAGCTCACTTTAAACTAATCTTAAATAGAAAAAGCTTACAACATAAACAGTTTTGGGGTGAAGGAGCAGATATCCGTTACTGAGGACTAGAATTTGTGAAGTCGATATTCGGATAAGTGCTCTTTCACATAACAAATTCCTCTTTGCCCAGTACCAAGTTCATTAAGTAAAGACAGTATCATTACAAGCTATAGACCAGAACATCCCAGGCAACATAGTGACGTACTAGTTTGAAGATGTTTGGTAACCAATGAACGTCATACATTAGTGGCAGTTGGACGTCCTTTGGACCATCGACGAACTGTCTCTAGGAAAATCATATTATTGTTTGAAGTCAAATTACCCCTTTCATTAAGCAGAACAGACACTGTCAAAGGGTTGCAGATAGTCATAAATTCACGGTAATGGTTTATGGGCTTGGAACGCGTTACACGACTTAGCAGTTAAAGGTTTCTTAAATTTGAAATATCATTTAGATAGGCCGCCTATAAATAATGTAAATAGTGTAGGAGTTATGGCTAGATGGTACTTTTAAATATCGATCGATAGGCCAAAGCAATCCCCGGAATTGATACCACTCGTTTTTTTATAGGAGGGGAGGATTAGGCATTAGGATAACCAATACATATGAAGATATACTACTCAGACTAACTGGAAAAATAATAACGGACGAAAGAGATAAAGAAAACATATTCAAACTGATGATAGATTGGTGGAAATAACCTTAATTTAAGTAACTTTATTTTCTTGTCTTGTAGTTCGGTAAGTTTTTTAATATCGTTATTAGTCAAAGGTAATTGTATTCAATTTGATTTTTATTGTTTGTCATGGTGTTCTTTAGCAGATGAAGTGGGGTCATAAAAACAATGATATTTTTTAATATTACATAGAATTATCAATATACAATGCTTCTTTCTTTGTATCAATATACAATGCTAAGTGATTATAGGGGGTTAATATTGCTAATATAATTTGCTAAAAATTGCTAATATGATTTTTTAATTTTATTTCTACAAGTATTACACAGTCTTCGTTATTAGTTATTCGTGATTTCAAATATTAAGTAAAAACGTGTCAAAGCCCGACAAAAGGTAGAGACGTTGTTATAGTGTTACTGACATCGCAGACATAGTACTGGTCTTAAATATGTCACTATGTTGCTTGGGATGTGAAAGTTAGTGTGCTGCATAGCGAAGAGATTTTACAATTTGGTTATATGTGTGACAATAAATAAAAAGGTCTTGGAAGTTTGGGTACTAGAAGGAAGGGGAGTTGAGGCGATAATATCGAGGTTATAATTACATCATAACAAGAATTTGAATGTGATAAAATGATATTAACTATTTCTTAACGCTGCGTAAGTATAGAACTAATAAAATAAGTCACTCGAAAGCCTTTAAAACAGCAGATTATTAAGTCGTGGGGTCATAGTTGAATTAGAGATGGATTGCCTGAGATCGATCACATACAATCCGCACCATAGAGCTCACGCTTCATCATGGAAAAAGTGATGAAAATTTGACGATTAGTGTCCGTTACCTACCACCACCATATATATTTACCGGTCCCGAAAAATCCTTTCTTTCCTTTCCCCTTTTCCCCCTTCACCGCAGGGACGCTCTTCTCTTTGCCATTTTTCGCGTCTTTGCCGACGGGCGGCAGTTTGACGGGGTGATTGGCCTTGGAGACGGTCTTCATCGGGGCGGGTTTCTCCTCCTTCTTGGCGGGTTTCGGTGGCGGTTTCGGGGCGGGTTTAGCGGGGACTCGCTTGGTGCCGATTCTCGGCTGCAGCTTGGCGACCTTGCTTCCTTGGGCGGGGGGCCGGGGGCAGCACTGGTAGGGTTCGTACGAGGGGTTAGGCAGTTGACCTTTGCCGCCCATGCCGATGTAGAAGCATCCATCTCCTGCAGCAGGAAGACATAATGTCAGAATTCACTCGCATAAAAAAGTATAGAGAAAGATAGATGGTTTTATGTATTAAGAGCATTCAGCTGTTAGTAAAATGATTAAGTGGTAATACAGAGGAGTGAGAGTCTGACACTATGCCCTGCATGCAGCGGCGGATAGGGAGACATGCACAGACAAGGACGCCCACTCCAGAAAGCAGCGGCTACATCGTCCAGGACTGCCGGACTCTCGGTCTACCAACTTAGGCTCTACGTACTACAGGATGAGACGTTTGTAACGTTATATTATCGGTATCGAAAGCCGGTTACTCGGAGGATAATTCGCCAGTTCGTGGTGACAGAGACACTAGGCGTTATAGTTTACAGTTATACAAGGCGTCCAGAAAGTGTATTGATGGTTTGAATATAAAATAAAACATAACCTATGCTGTACTTAAAATATTTATTATGTTAGCACTACAGCAACTACAGATTATTAAGTTGTGAATCAAGAATTATGTTATAAACTATTGGACAAAATTATCGAATCGGTGAAACCTCACATTATTACTTTTATTTTTTTACATATTACCTACGTCATATTATAATTAAATGATTTCAACTAATGTTTAATAAACTAGAATGGTATTTTCGGGAAAAATAACAGAATGGAACAAAATATCAATTGCAATGAAAACAGCGTAAATGAAAAACTTCAGACTAAAAAATCAAATTAAATCATAGGAATTTTAATTCAGTAGCGTGTAGATCTTTATGTACTTCTTATCACTGCTTTTATCCGTATGGGCATACTATTGATCAAGTGATGAATTGTTTCCTGAGGAATATTATCCCGTTTGATATGAACGACTTGTTCCAGTTCCCTGAGGGTCCCAGGGGCAGGTATGTGGCGCCTAACTGATAATTTTAGTGTATCCCATAGACGCTCTATGGAGTTCATATATGGGCTTCTTAGAGGCCAGTCCACAGTTGGAATATATACGAATCTAAGGTAGTCCAGTAACTCTCTAGCCACGTGGGGCCAGGAGTTATCCTTCAGAAAATTGTACCTGACAAACGGGTCAAACGGGCATCGTTCTTCACCTATGTTATACGTATAAATGTGCATTCATGGATCTCCCTCGTATAAGAACCAAATGTGCGCGATTATCGAAACAAATTCTTTCGTCTCTTCAGTTGTAAAGTCTAATTTACGTGTTCTCTTGCAGAACGTGTTTTTCCTATTGCAAAACACAGTCTAGTAGCCTTATGTTCTCTGGTGAACAGTGGTGCAATAGTTGATCTTCTACTATCCAATCCTCCTTCGTTAAGCCTTCTCGTGACAGTTCGTCCAAAAATTGCTACATTTTCAGATGCTGCTAGCTCTGCTTAACCCTAAACTGGTAGAATGTCTGTTTTTAAGGTAACTTGTAGAAGATATTGCTCATCCCTTGCATCTGTTGACTTCTTACGACCTCGTCCTGGGGTTTTATAGTAACTTCAGAATTCCTTTCAGTATTGGAGGTAATGTCAATTGGAGGTAGTAATGATTGTTACTCAAATCAAAATATGTTTCCAACACAGATTAATATCACGGTTACTTCTTATAAAATACTATTGCAATAGTTATTACAGATGTTTCTTTTAAATAGGACACCCTAAGCCTTGACAGTCCAATTATGATTTTGTTAATAATCACACATACACAAGGTACGTTTTTTCGTGAATGCTTTTATGGTAACTAAACTCAAAACTTCCACGTACCAGTACACTTTAGGGTACCCCTTACGCCAAGTAATAACTAACAAATTAAACTGTGAACATCTTTTGCGGATACCATTGGTAGGTATTCTACAGTTGATAACCTGTTTAGTTACATTCCAGCGGAATACCAAGGGTGTAGGTTTACGCCACCGACAGTTAGAAATACACATTAATGGACTCTGCGCTTGTTGTAAACCAGTATAATGCTATTGAATTACCTCACAATTAACCGAACTTCAGTACCAACTACATCGAGGCGTTTTTCTTTCAATTGGTTCCTCATTATTTTGGTTTACTTTAACGGAAGAAATACATTTACAAAAACAATTTAATTATTATGAATTATCTACAGTATATATCACTAGTATGTTTGTTTTTAATGTTGATTCTATAAAAATTATATAGTAGGTGTTAGTATTTACTATTAGTAAACACTTGGTACTTTGTAAAATGTAATTTTCTCATAATTTACAGGTTAACAAAATTTTAAAATTGGACAAAAAGTGCACATTTCATTAGAATTTGCTTCTCACTATTGATGTCACAAATATAGGGGTGTCTCAATTGGAAGTATAGGATTTGATTTGTGCGCCATTTGTGTTCTATCAAAGATCACTCAGTTGATTGAAAGGGTGTCAATATTTAATGACTGTCATCTACGAACTATACGACGTCAACATGTCTGGGTGCCTTATTACCAGTTTCATTTTCAAAGAAATATCGTCTAATTATTCCATCACAGGATGCATTTCTTTTTCGTGAACAGCATGTAGATTTTCATCACCCCAAATTCGACAATTTTGTTTACTCACATATTGGTCAAAATGAAAATGTGCTTCATCGCTAAACAAAATTTTGTTGCAAACATCAGCATAATTTTCTTTATTCTCTAACACCCAATTATCAAATGTACGACGTTATAAATGGTATATAACTTTTAATTGTTGTGTCAACTAAATTTTGTATGAGATAGATGCGGATTTTCTTTAAAATCCGATGCGTGGTGGCTCTTGATAGATTCAATTGTTGTGCACGACGTCGAATTGATGTATTCGAATACTCTCGTACACTTTCTCTCACTGCAGCAATATTTTCCTCTGACCGACCATGACGAGAACGTGATGGTGTTGCCTTGTTAATAATAGAACCCGTATCTTCAAATTTCTTGATTAAATTACTCTCTAGGCGCTTCATTCTGAGGCGCTTCATTTTGCCCTAATATTATGCGAATTTTTCTTAATGGAACTGTAAATGATCGCTCACTTTCATAAAACAGTTAAACACAAACTATTCGTTATTGAAATGTTAATCGCGGCATGTTGACGTTGTATGGTTAGTAGATGACAGTCGTTAAATATTGACGTCTTATCTTTGATAGAACACAAATGGCGGGTAATTTAAATGCTATAATTCCAACTGAGACCCTATATAATAAACATTATACAGGGACATCTAAAAGTTTTTAGAATATTATATACTCGTAGAACCATACGATGTGAGTTGTGTTTCATGATTTGGAACCGAAAATACGTTTCGTTATATTCTAGCAGAACATACCAAAATATATATGGAATGAAATAACAACATTACTTCGCAATTACTTTACGAACTTCAGTAACTATCGAGATGTTTACCGATATTGCATGCAATTCAGGTACGTAATTATCTACTAGTTCAGAATGTTGGTTTAATATTGTTATTAGTCAAAATAGATCTTTTTCAATCTATTTAGTTAATGGTTTCTTCTAATCATCAGCAATGGAATCGTTTCATAAAACCAATGTAATGTTTAATATTCGTATAGAATTGTTAATATATGTATAATGTTAATATGTGTATGATAAATCAAGAACAGCTTCATTTCAGAGTATAATTAATCCAGAAGCAAACTCAATTTTTTTTTAAAAAGTCACGAATTTTCAATTTTCACCTCATAATAATTTTCTAGCACCATTTGGTTCTTGAAATGAAATGCTACTAACATAATATATCGTTTCTACAATTTACAATCTATATGTATAATTCTAAATGTAGACATATTGAGGGATCAGAATATGAAAGATAAGTTCCAGGAGAAAACAAATCAATTAATAAATAAAGCGACTAATGACGAAATCAAGAACGCAGAAACTGAGTGGGAGGGTATCAAGAATAGTCTAGATTCCGCGGCTACAGACGTTTTAGGAAACGAGAAAAGGGAAGCTAGGAAGACCTGGATAACGGACGAAATCTTAAACTTAATGCAAAAGAGACGAGGCTACAAAAACAGACGAGACGAGGAAGGACTGAAAACTTATAAGGCAATAAAGTGGGAAATCATTAGAAAATGTAGAAAAGCGAAAGAACAATGGATAGAGGATAAATGCAAAGAAGTAGAAGATAAGCTCCAAGTAGGTAAGACCGATGAGGCTTACAAAATAATTAAGAGGAGCTTCAGGGATATAGGAACAATAAGTAGAAACGTTAGGAGTCAATCGGGGGACATACTGATCGGAAGAGAGGAGAAAGCGGATAGATGGAAGCAGTACTTAGGAAATTTATACGAGGGTCAGGAATTAGGAGTTATATTAGAGGAAGAATCTAGCATCGATAGGGAAGATGTAGGAAAACCTATATTGAGAGAGGAATTTGAAATAGCACTAAGGGGGCTAAAGAACAATAGAGCGCCGGGTGTAGATAAAATACAGGCGGAAATTTTGAAATGCGTGGGACAGAAAGTAGTAAATAGGATGTTTAAACTGGTAAAATACATATACGAAATGGACGAGATGCCGGAGGATTATAAGAGGAACATTATCGTTACTATACCGAAAAAGAGAGGAGCCGACAAATGCGAGAACTTTAGAACGATTAGTCTAACCTCCCATGCGTCAAAAATCCTAACCAGAATAGTGCAGAAGAGGATGGAAAATGGACCGGAGGAAATACTAGGAGAAGATCAATTCGGGTTTAGGCGAAATAGGGGAACTCGCGAAGCTATTCTAGCGCTAAGAGTAATGTTAGATAAAACAATAGAAAAAGGAAAGAACGCTTATATAGGATTTGTAGATTTAGAAAAAGCTTTTGATAATGTAAGATGGGAACAAATGTTCGAGATACTAAAGAGAGCGGGAATGAAGTATAGAGATAGGAGAGTAGTACACAATCTATACAAAGAGCAAACTGCTGTTATAGAAGTAGAAGAGGAAAAAGGGGAAGTAGGTATTAGGAAAGGAGTAAGACAAGGATGTACGCTATCACCACAAATTAATCTGTACATCGAAGAGGCGATTAATGTGGTAAAACATAGAATGGATTTGGGGATTAAAGTACAGGGACAGAAACTAAAAACGCTGAGATTCGCGGATGATATAGCAGTATTAGCATCTAGTAAGGAGGAATTAGAATCAGCATTGAACGAAATGGAGGCAGTGTTGACACAGGAATATGGAATGAGGGTGAATAAAAACAAAACCAAAAAGTACAAAACGAAAGTACAAATTAATAATGAAAGATTGGAAGAAGTTAAAGACTTCACTTATTTAGTAAAATAAATTGGGATGGAAGAAGCGATAAAGACATAAAAAAATGAATAGCGCAGGGTCGAGTAGCTTTTAACAAAAAGAAAGCACTTTTATGCTCGGGGGTAATAAACTTAGAAACAAGGAAGAAATTTTTGAAAACATATGTATGGAGCACGGCACTAAACGGTTGCGAAACCTGGACGGTCGGGGAAGCAAGTAGGAAGAAATTAGAAGATTTTGAGATGTGGTGTTACCGAAGAATGATGAAAATACCATGGACTGATAGGTTTAGAAACGAAGAAGTATTGGAGAAAGTCGGCGAGAAAAGAAGTATGTGAAAAAACATAAAGAAGAGAAGAGATAGAATGGTAGGCCACTTGCTGAGACATGGGGGAATAGTCCGCGATATTTTGGAGGCAGAAGTAGGAGTGAAGAAAGGCAGAGGTTGGCCTAGATTAGACTACTGCTCGCAAATAGTAAGGGATGTAGGTTGTAGCACAATTAACTAAATACGTAGGTTAGCACAAGATAGGAGAAGCTGGAGGTTAGCATCCAACCAGTCTTAGGACTGATGACCTCATGATTATGATGTATAATTCTATACTCTATATTTTAATATATATTAATTTAATTAAAATAATGCTATATTTTGATATATTAAAATATAGCATGGAGATAAAGTTTCATAATATCTCACCCAAGGAGTATCACAATATACAGTTTTATTAAAATAATATGATCACCTTCATCTATACCATATTGTTTTCATCGAATATTTGAACACATTTAAATACGAATTTTATAAAGCTGTACCGGATATTGAACAAAAGTAAGTGAATTATCAATATTGATAATCTATGTTGGTCTACCGTTGTTTTATTATAAGACACAGGACAGAGTATTTAGGACACGTAATCTTGTGGTACTACAACTAGGTCTAGGAAGTGCTCTTGAATATTATCCAAACATAAAAACTAACTGTAGAAAATAAGCTTCAATTAAGTACTGTGTACTGTACTTCGATTAAATTGTGTGTATTGCTGAGTTACCTCACAATGAACTGATGTTCAATAATAATTACATAGAGGCATTTACCAACATGGTAGATATCATAGATTAAAAAAAATAATCACATTCGTTCCTTACATAAGACCTTCACAAAACTTTATCTGGGCATTTTAAAATAGTTCAGAATCAGTTACCAGTTCGTTTTAATGAGCGATTCGGATAGATTATTTAAAATAATTCTCAATTTTTGACGGGAAAACATTATGTTATATTATTGATTAAATTGTGTGAAGCAAATAAGGAAAATGATGACAAAAGTGACCAACAGTCTGCATCATGGTAGCAATATAATACACATGCTCAAAAATACATATTAATCTGCAAGTTAGAAAAATATAAATAGACTTGAGCTAGGATTGGTCGATTCCCCCTTTCTTTCCCCCTTTTTAAAAAAGTGTTATAAATTTATATTCGAATCTGAAGAAATATACGAACGAATATGATAAACGCTGTAATAATAAGAGCTACAACGAAGTAATTCGCAGAGCAAGAGAAATTTCTTTCTCAAAAGGTATACAAATGCATCCTACGGGTTGAATAACACTAGATGCGGTTCTTTTTAGAAATTATCATTAGTTAGTTCTTTACTTTGCTAATGTTCATCATATAGAAATCGACTCTTTTCCTTAAAACCTCAAAACCGCGAAGGGGAAGGTTATACATAGAGATAAGGACAAATACACCCATGCCCAGGAAGAGGTGTTAAACTACCTCCGTTGGGCCTCCAACCTAGACATACAATAACATCTTCAGTATTGGACTCAGTACGCCATCACGGGCTACAATACGATTGACATTGTCACAGCCATATCTATATTTCGACAGGTCATCCAGAATACGTAGGTGAACCGCGTGAAGCCCGAGCAAAGTGTTGCATTTTGATTATATCCGCGTCGGGTAACTGACTCGAATGTCCATCAAATTATCTTGTTAGAGTGTCTTAATAAATTCAAACTATTTATCACTCAAAATATCTCCAATTAAGTCATTTAATTATGACGTAAATACAATGTCAATCTACAGCTCTGACATAGGGTCCTAGCTCTGCACCATCAAGAAAAAAATATATAATTTTCACATCTTCTTCTGAAACATGCCTATGTTTCAGAAGAATAATAAATATTTTTATAATACAGGGTCCAGCAGAGATGTTTTTGAAATAAGTATAACAGTTCAGAGGGGGAGGCTAATGTTTTCGGAATGGTTGGTATGTGAAGGTCAGGAGATGCCGTTACAGTCCTCATGGAGGCATGGACACTAGAGTAACATGTTTTTGTTTACAACACATTTATAGAGACCGGTCGTTCTGTTCGAGAACCTACGCAACGCAGGTAATGTTCCTCCTACTGGGAACACGACTTTGAAGTGGGTGGGTGAATAAACTTTGCACAACTGAATCTTTGTGACCTGGAAGACCTCAGACTACAGCGAATGATTAGGACTCCCGAAAACGCGGAAATAGTTCATACAGCAGTTGAAGTCAGTCCGCGCCGACAAGCTCTACGGTATGCTCGCGCGCAGCTCTTGTCTGACAAGTCAGTATGACGAATTCTTCATTTAGACCTTCACTTTCATTCATATAAAATCGTGGTGGTTCAGGTGGTTCGTCAAAATGATTTTATATGGAGGTTTACATTCGCAGAAACCACTTTGGAATGGCTCGTACATGACACTGTGTACTGTACTGTGAATAAACAGAATTTCCAGTATTAGCCAGAGGAAAATTCACATTCATTTGGACTAAGTTACTGTGTGGTGTGCAGTAGCTCGATTCGGCGTCATCGGTCCTTATTTTTCTAGAGAATTTCTTCTTATGCCTGAACTAAAAAGGCGTAACATAAACATAGATGCAGTTTATTTTCAGCAGACGGGACTACTTGCCACACATCCAGGGAGACTATGGCCGTCTTGGGGCATTATTTTCCTCGGTGTCTCATTTTGCTCCGGAGAGATATCAAGTGGCCTCCACGATCGCCGGACCTGTCGCCCTGCGATTATTTTTTATGGGAACACTTTAAAGTAACAGTTTTCATTGAGGAATCACGTACCCTTGTCGAACTTTCTACTGCAATAACAAGGTAATTTGATGTTATTATAACCGACGTGGTACAGCGGTGCATGGAGAATTTTTTAGTCGTTACGGGAGTGCTTTCAATAAAATTACCGCCACTTGGATGGCGACATTTTTCGCTCATAATTCCTGTTTTTTAATGTTTTTCATACGATAACAAAATGGGATATTGTAACGAATGTTTTGAAACAATAAAACATTACTTTGGTTGAAAAATAAATTATTACATACATAAATTTCCGCCGGACCCTGTAGTTTCAAAATAGCCATGCTCTCCATTGACAAAAAACATAAATAACCACAAAATGCATTCAGTATTGTTACTTTTCCGCACTCCATTATACGCGGAAAAGTAATGTAATCGTGTAAAGAAAAAGTGAAAAAACTATTTTTTTTTATTTATTTTCCGTTTTTCGGCCTAAAAACAAAAAAAATGGTTTTCAAACATTTTTTGCTGTGTGTATGTCGTTGTCGTCAGAATTTATTCTTGTTAGCACGATGACTCAACTAAATCGTGTCGGATCGATCGGGTTTTAACTGATTCTGATTGGGGACATCTCCCAGATGACACCTATTAATTTTGAGGTGGATAGAACACACTCCACTATGTACATGGGTCATGAGAAAGTACAATGGTTGTCGATTTGAGAAGTTTTTTTTATTAGCACGATCACTCAATTAAATCGTGTCGCATCGATCAGGTGTCGACTGATTCTGATTAGGAACGTCTACCAGATGACATCTATTAATTTTGAGGTGGATAGGATACACCCCACCTTGTCCATGGGCCATGAGAAAGCACGATGGTGGACTATTTGAGAATTTTCTTTTTGTTAGCACGATAACTCAACTAAATCGTGTCGGATCGCTCGGGTTTTAACTGATTCTGGTCGAGGATGTTTCCCAGACGACATCCATTGATTTTGAGGGGGATAGAACACACTCTACCATGTACATGGGTCATGAGAAAGTACAATGGTGGACTATTTGAGAAAGAAATGTTTTTTGTTAGCACGATCACTCAATTAAATCGTGTCGGATCGATTGGGTATCGACTGATTCTGATTAGGGACGTCTACCAGACGGCATCTATTGATTTTGAGGTGGATAGGATACTCCCCACCCTGTCCATGAGCCATGAGAAAGCACGAGGGTGTATTATTTGAAAAAAGTAAAACTGTCACATAAAACACATATTCTGCATTTATGTGTTGGTTTATTTTTTCTCGGCCACTCAAATTCGAGATAGACATGTTCTACGTGCGGAAAAGTCCGTTTTAAGATTTTAAAACTGTTTATTTTCTATTTTATTTACGGGCATTTACTATCTGCCCGTGGACGATAAGCAAATGTGGTATGTAATAAGTTGAAGCATGAGGTTACCGAATTACATTAAAGCCTTAACTATATATAATTTAATCCAAAATATTATGTCTTCTTAGACCGTACGTTGTTTTGCTCTTATCTAAGAAGACAACAGCCAAATGGTCAAGATGTGTTTCCAACCTTTGGAGGTATTTTTCGCACTGCACTTCTTGTCATCCGCCACTCAATGTCGAGATAGAGATGTTCTACGTGCGGAAAAGTCCGTTTTAATGTTTTAAAACTGTTTATCTATATTTTAGACAATCATTTCAGTGGGTTATTTACTGATGATGTAATTGTCAATAAAATACTAAGTTGGTGTTTGTATTTGGTGTGAATGCTTTGTCAACCACCTATTTCTACATCATAGGAAGTGTAATATTTTGGTGGAATATAAATTTATACTTGACTTATACCGTACGCCTCGATGCAGTTACACTTAATTTAACGTTAAATAGCGTCCAGTCTTTGGACCACCCCGTGCCGCTCCACCTTTACCTGAAACGAATCCTTTAATCAACTCATCAAAACTTTGAACTCCGCTGCCGTCGTCGCTGCTGTCGTCGTCGTCATCGTCGTCGTCATCTTCGTCGCTGTCATCGTCGCCATCTTCGTGCGTATCATCACCTAAGAAATTACAGCAACATGCAGCCCTGACATGCAACCACACTCCGCATATAGCGTAAAGCCGTCATATTATCGTTTTGATTAAATAACTTGAACAATTTTGAAACACGAATTATTGCCGAATTATTGGACAGTGATAGAGAGAGTTACGTTTGACATAAGGTGTTAAAGTATTAAAATATAAATATCCTTACTTTTCTGTTCTACTAGCCATTCCAAGACTTTGTCCTCATTTCTAAGGTTGCCTATAACATTTAATGCATTCATTAATTCAGCTTTTTTACATACTTACTTACGTGGACTCCTGCTGAGAAAATGAAAAGGAAAACAAAACCAAAGCCCAAAACATTGCTTACCATCATACATGATCGGAACACCGGTTTCGTAATACACCAAAGCTGGAAAGCTGAATATTCCGATTTCCGATGCCAGTTTGGCGTCTTTTGACTTGACGAATTGGATGCCGTGTTTATCTGTGTCATCGTCGATCGTTTCCAACTCTTCTAGCACCTCTTCGCACTCATCGCAATCGTCGGTGTAGAAGAGTACGGCCAAATGCTCTACATCGTTTATAAGTACCTGAAAGGAATAGAAGTAACATGTTACTATAGCTCGTCTGTACAGTGCTTTTGTAAAATATTGAATACATTCGTTAAACATTCAAGAAATAACTTTTGGGAAACACTCCCGGACTGATCAATTTTTATTTTTAGTTGCACATATTTTAATCCTCCGTTAGTCGCTATAGGCCTGGCAGACCCATAGCGTTTTTATTTGCTAATTGTTGGAAAACTATTAGAACCACACCATTATCGCTTTGTGAAATCTTAGAGGGATGTTCTAAGAATGGTTTACCTGAGCCTTATACCCCGGTGTTGTTTTGTTGCGATACAAATTCTTGGAAGGTGTTGACATGCACCGTCTTGGGTCTGCTAGACCCATAGGGACTAACCGCGTCACAGTTGTACGAAGTCCTCCGCTCGAGTGTTTCGTATTTTGTTCGCTTATTTTAGTTAAATTTGTGTTAGTGTTTACAAAGATGGACAAAAAGCGTTTCAATTTGGAAGACCTTGATGATATTGAAGAACTGAATCGTCTGACTTTTGAAGAAATTGAGGAAGCCGTAACTATTGCCGACGAAAATTTTGTCGAATGGGATGAGTCAGTAACTGAAGATTATGTTGAAGAGGGACTTGTAGATTCTAATACTGATCACGAAATCGATAGTGAAGAAGAAAGTGATGAAGAGGATGCTGACCACGACGCTGATTATTATACTGGTAAGTCAACATTTTATTGTAACAAGTTTGTTGGTTCACAAAAAAATATATAGCTAGAGACGGTACAAAGTGCAGGAAAAGGGCTTGGAAACAGACTCAAGCACGATCCCATTATGTTTTGGTAAAATTGCCTGGCGTCGTGGAAAGACAAGCAAAATATGCCAACACTGAACTAGATTGTTAGAAGCTATTTTTTGACAATAACATACTAGCTATAATCGTCGAAAACACCGATAAATATATCGATAGTGTACGAAAACATTTTGGGAGAGAACGAAATTGTAAACCAACCAATGTAATAGAAATGCAAGTTTTTTGGCGCTATTATATCTGTCAGGAGTATTCCGAAGAAATCACCAAAACATTCCTTATTTTTTGGCAACTGATGGGCTAGGAATTGACCTTTTTAGAATGGCCATGTCAGAAACACGATTTCGTTTTCTTATAAGGAGCATTCGATTTGATGATAGGTCTACACGAAGACAAAGAACTGAAACTGACAAATTGGCAGCCATACGACAAATATTCACCCTATTCAACGACATTTGCAAATCGCATTATCATCTCGGTCAAAATGTAACTATTGATGAAATGCTTCCTGCTTCTCGTGGACGTTGCGGTTTTCGACAGTATATACCATCAATACTTCCAAAATATGGTATAAAAATTTTTAGTTTATGCGACGCAAAACTGTTTTATATCGTATTCATGGAGATATACTGCGGTCTACAATCAGAAGGCCCATACAGAAAAGAAAGTTCAGCGGAAGAAATTGTCCTGAGACTTGCTGAATCAACTTATGGCAGTGGAAGAAACATTACGGCAGAAAACTGGTTCACGAGTCTGAAGCTTGTGAAAGCACTTGGAGATAAAAAGCTATCATGCGTGGGAACTATTCGAAAAAACAGAAGAGAATTACCGTCGAAATTTATTACACCAATAAATCTCCCTCGATATAGCAACGTGTTTGGTTTTTCTAAAAACGAAACTCTTTTTCTTATTGTCCGAAAAAAAGTAGAACAGTTGTGTTGCTATCAAGTCTACATGTCTCCTGTGATAAAGTTGCAGATGATACTAAGAAAAATCACGGAGTGGGGTGTCGGGTGTCGACCTTGCAGACAAACTCTGCACCACATACAATGTAGCCAGATCTACAAAAAGGTGGCCAATAGTCATTTTCTATCACATGTTGAATGGAAACGATTATATTTCTCGGCCAGAATATATCAAAAAATTAGTTATTAGTTTGTTAGTAACATATAAGTCGGAAATCGAGAAAGGAACCACCAAACCGCCAAGCGGTTATCAAAGTAGTTCCCGAATAGCAAAGCTATTACATAATCGCTCTAGGAAACAACTACTCCTCGGGCTAAAGCCCCGCCAGGCATTGAATTATACCCAGAAGCGATCCTCTACCCCTTTCTCGTGTTTCTGCACGATCAGATAAGGTTTCAAAAAATAAAACCCGCCACAGGTAGGATTCGACATTTGTCCCGGATCGGAACCGAACGACATACAGCTGTTTCGAACTTATTAGTTCTCATCAGTGCCGTACACGGTACGCCGATTCAGGACAAATGCCGAATGAACTTTATGGCGTATACATCTTTATCTATACGATCTCTGTCAGTAACATATAAGTCGGAAATCGAGAAAGGAACCACCAAACCGCCAAGCGGTTATCAAAGTTGTTCCCGAATAGCAAAGCTATTACATAATCGCTCTAGCAAACAACTACTCCTCGGGCTAAAGCCGTCGAAATGTCGAATCCTACCTGTGGCCTGTTTTATTTTTTGAAACCTTATCTGATCGTGCAGAAACACGAGAAAGGGGTCGAGGATCGCTTCTGGGTATAATTCAATGCCTGGCAGGGCATTAGCCCGAGGAGTAGTTGTTTCCTAGAGCGATTATGTAATAGCTTTGCTATTCGGGAACTACTTTGATAACCGCTTGGCGGTTTGGTGGTTCCTTTTTCGATTTCCGACTTATATGTTACTGACAGAGATCGTATCGATAAAGATGTATACGCCATAAAGTTCATTCGGCATTTGTCCTGAATTGGCGTACCGTATACGGCACTGATGAGAACTAATAAGTTCGAAACAGCTGTATGTCGTTCGTTTCCGATCCGGGACAAATGTCGAATCCTACCTGTGGCGGGTTTTATTTTTTGAAAAAAAAATTAGTTTGTTTACAGGACAAATAGAAAGAAGGTCGCAAATACCAAATTTGCCTGCCGAAATAAAAGTTTTATTAGCAAAATATAGACTCGAAGCGCCAGTCAGAGAGGAACAACTTGTAATTAGCTCACAAACAAGAAAAAGAAAATGATATGAACCGTGCTATGAAGGAACAAAAAAAGATGCAAAGACAAAATATGTGTGCGAAAAATGTAATGTATATTTGTGTTTGACACGTAAGAACAATATGTCAAAATTGTTTAGAAGAAAAAACGATGATAGAAACAGAAGATAGTGAATGATTTTCGTTTACTGTAAGCAGTATCTATTAAAAAACGAATCTAAATTAATTTTAAGTAGTTAAAACTGTTTTAGTAAGTAAGTATTTAAGTATTTTTTTAGTTTGTCTAAATAAAGTTGCAAATTATTTTAAACGCGTCACAATTATAAAGAATAAAATATTTACTGATATGGGTCTGACAGACCCATAGCGACTGAGAGCGTCTTATTAGCTGACGCACCTAACGGAAAGTTAAAATGTAAATATATACATTGCGATTCATGTAGATAGTATAACATCATCGATATTTCTTCAATGGCAACTCCTCTTTTTATTACAGAATGTGAAACAACACATTATGGTATTAATTAGATTGGCGTGAGTATACGTTAGACACAAAAAAAATTATAAAAACGAATTTCAAAATACTAAATTAAATAGCAACAGTTATTTAAAAAATCAACCAAACCAAATGTGCAAATCGTGAACGGTAGCAGGCAAGATGGTTAGTAAAATAGCTTTCAGCAATATGAGTAACTTCAAGAAGTATACGTTGTATTTCGTGACGAGTTATTGCTTTTAAATCTTCTAAATTTTCCGGCCTAGTAACGTATATTTAGGTTTTTAAGTATACTCACAAGCAGTGCCAGAACTTGAGCTGAAAAGGCCCCGGGGCTTTAATTAATTCATTTTGATGATTATTTTCTAAATAATATTTTTAGGAATCTTTGTTCACGTGTTTTTCAATATTTTCTGATGGGGTTGAATCATTTTCCCTTTTCATTTTCTGCCAGGGGGCCCCCTCGCGTCGGGGGCATTGCAGTTCCAGCCCTGCTCACAAGACGTAATCTAGAGGTGTTACATCTAGCGATCTGGTTGGCAACTCAATCAGGCCTTTCTCCCTATCCAACGATAAGTATAAAGCTGACCATCTTTCAATGACGAGGGTCGATCGAGATTTAGGAAAGATAACGAACATGTCCAAATTATCGATATTTAGACTCAACATTGCTTACTATGCTTTGGTTAATGGGTTGCCGACGCTCTTGAATCTACGATTTTTCCGAGTTGGGATAAAAACTCGACATTGGCGACCCTCCCCTCTATTATTTGAGATTTATGATTTTAATAAACCACAGAACAAAAGAGATTTTTTATGACTGGGAGAATACAAAGTTTGCTGATAGTTTTTTATTATGTGTGACATTAATATAGAATACATACAACCAGTGTAGATAACACACAAGCCAGACTGTACACACACAATCAATCCTTAGGTCCCAGCAAATTTTACTATCTAATCTTGCTACAGATTTGCACGTCGGACTTTCCCTTCCGCGAAGGAATCTATTACTTCACCAAAGTTCGTCACATAGGTAGTTTTATTTTCGATGGCAATGGTCGCGAGGCCAGATAGATGTTCTTGATTCATTGTTGAACGCAGGTGGGTTTTAATTATTTTTAGTTTGCTAAAAGTTCACTCACAGCTTGAACACTCTAAGTCTATATCTCAAGACTCTATATAAAGGGTGGTCCAACCATAATGCACGATTGTGAGTCACACCTTAACGTCAAGTTTCTTGCCCAACTTAATTTGACATTTATCTCTTTCACTGTTTGACAAATTCAACCATGGAGAGGTACACAATTGAGCAGCGCGTTAAGATTGTTTAAGCCCTTTACGAAAATGGGCGTTCAAATCAAAATGCATTTCGTGCACTTCGTGATTTTTTTGGTCAGCATAATCGACCAAATGTCCACAATCGGGAGAATTGTGCGCAAATTTCAGCAAACCGGGTCTGTAGGAAATGTGAAAACACCTGTGCATGCTCGCCCAGTTCGTTCTGCGGAAAACATTGCTGTTGTTCGGGATAGTGTAGCAGAAGAGCCGTCAACCTCGACTCGTCGTCGTGCCCAATAATTGTGGCCAGAAATTGAGGATATGGACCTGGACGATATGTGGTTCCAACAGGATGGTGCCACTTGCCACACAGCCAAGGAAACAATGGCACTTTTGCGCGAGAAATTCAATGGCCGTGTTATCTCACGTCGTGGCGATGTTAATTGGCCGCCACGATCATGTGATTTGACACCGCTGGACTTCTTTCTTTGGGGATATTTAAAAGAAAAAGTGTACGTCAGTAAGCCAAGAACAATTCAAGAGCTAAAGAATGAAATAATTCGGCACATTAACGACATTGAACCTCAATTATGTCTCAGAGTCATTGAAAATATGGACCATCGGATAGAGGTATGCCACCGAAGCCATGGCGAGCATTTGGCCGATATTTTGTTTCACACATAACTGTCATAGATCTTTCTATCATGGTAAAAAATATTAAGATAATTCTCTGAAAACTTTTTATTTATAATTAACATCGTGCGTTTTGGTTGGACCACCCTTTAAAAGATTAAAATTTTTATCTCGCAACTGTTCTCCAGTCTCTCAACATAATATTCTTTCTTCTATAATTTGCAACTGTAATACGTTCTGTGGTTTTATAATATTGTTGCTGTATAGAAATTAACAGTACCTAAAACTTAATGGTATTTGATTGTTCCAAAAGCTTGATTAATTAGTAATACATTTGTAAAACATTTTTGCGCATACAGAAATTGACCTTGTTCTCGTAAAGCACTAGGTTTCAGAGGGGAAGGTTACACATGAAGACGAGGACGAATATACCCACGCTCCCTGATGGGATTGAAACCCAAACATAATCTGATTGACATTAACAGCAATTAATATCATTTATTATTTATTTGCACTCCTTTTATGTAATTAGACTTAAATATAATATTAATACTATAAAATATGGTCATCATAATGATTGTTTAATAAAATTTGTATTATTATTTTTTGTTTTTTAACAATTTTTAACAAAGAAATTTGGTTAATGAGACCTAAACACGTTTTTAAATTCAAAAGTGTTAATTTTTATCCAGATTTAAAACTTTAAAATCAAATTAATTTTTATTCTAAAACATTCTAATTGTTAAAGAGAACAAACTATACTATAATGCAAACAATAGAAAAATCCAGAACATACCTGCAACGTCTTTCTATCTACGCTTTCTATGACATCGGGATCAGAGTCCCTCAGCTCCAGAATCCAATCCAAAATAGCCTCCTCGTGCATGAGATCGCCCGTATATATTTCCCTAAATCTGTTCCGGTAAAACGCCACGGCTGGTAAAGCCTGCAAATCGTACTCCTTCTGTATGCCTTCATCAGAAATCTTCACAAAATCAATATCCTTGTCTTCGCATTCATCGTCGATATTCTCGAGCTCCTGCAGAATCTTTTGAGACCGTTTGTCACCTTCCTTATCTATAAATTACATCACTTAACAATAATATGTTAGATAAAAAGTTTTACTACTTACAGAAATAAACGACAACGTGTTCATTCTCGCTCAGAATTTTGTCCAACATTTTCGCGTTGACCTCCTCGATGCGATCAGGTATTTCCAGAGTATTGTCGTCGGTTAGCCACGCCAGCACTTCGTCCTCATCTTCAATATCGCCCGTGTACATAAGCGGCTCTTTGTTTCTGAAAAATACTAATTTGGGAAACGTTTTGACACCGTACTTCTTGGCTAGTACTAGATCTTCAGTGGTGACGAAAATAATACCACTCTCGTCAAGCTCATCGTCAATGTTTTCCAATTCGTCAAGGATTTTATCACATTTTTCTCCCTCTTCGCAGGTACCGCTAAAATAAACCACCACGTACTCATGTTCTTGGATGAGATCTTCCAGAATTTCGTCAGTTACTTCCTCAATTGTGGCGGTTTCTTTCTGTTCTATGAGCCAATGAAGAACTTCTTCTTCGTTCATTAGATCTCCCTCGTAGATCGATGGAATCTTGTCCTCGAAGTAAACAAGAGTTGGCAGGTGGTCGATGCCATATTCTTTAGCTTCAGCGTCGTTGTCGATCCTGACGATTACTATTCCTTCTTTCTCTAAATCATCGTCGATGTTCTCAAGCTCGTTTAGGACTCTGATGTCCTGTTTGTCATCTTTGTCATCTAGAACAATATTTTAACTAATAAACGATACACGAATATATGGTTTACTTACAGAACAAAACAGCTAAGTGTTTTTGGGAATCAATGAGTAGATCCATCATTTCGTCAGTTACATCTGGAATTTCGCTGTGCCTTTTCTGATGTAGCAACCACCCCAAAACTTCTTCTTCCTTAGTGAGGTCACCCTCATACAAATGGGGAATTTTTTTTTCGAAAAGTACTAAGCTTGGAATTACGTCGATCCCATACTCTTTAGCCTCCTCGTCATTGTCTATTTTCACGAATACGATGCTATTCTGATCACACTCGTCATCAATGTTTTCTAATTCAACTAGGACTTTTTGGCTCTTCTTTTGGTCTTTATCATCTGTAAATAAATTCATAATGTTAATAAATTTCATTTTTACGCTGCAGTGTAATACCTACAGAATAAAACTGCGACAAACTGTCTCTTATCGATGATCATATCCAGCATTTCGTCCGTAACGTCCTCAATTTCATCGCTCTTAACTTGGTGTTCTAACCATTTGAGGACTTTCTCTTCCTCCTCTAAATTTCCTTCATACAACGTGGGAATACCGTTTTCGAAGTAAACTAAGGAAGGGATTTTTTCAATACCATATTCTTTAGCTTCGTCATCGTTATCTATTTTCACGAAAACGATTCCGAGCTGGTCGCATTCGTCGTCAATATTTTCTAATTCGTTGAGGGCTTTTTGAGATTTCCTGTCATCGTCGTCATCTAAAACGAATGCGGTATTTCTAAGTTGGAACTCAAAACGTCACAAGCTGATATGCATTATAGAAACAATTCAAATTTACTCACTAGTGTTTTTTTATACTATACTTACAAAACAACACGGCCAAATTTTTCCCTTCGGCGATGAGTTTGTCTAACATCTCGTCAGTTACGTCCTCGATTTCGTCCTTTTCGAGCTGCTCGATCAGCCATTCCAGGATTTCGTCCTCCTCTTCCAGATCGCCGTCGTAGACATTAGGTATTCCCTTCTCGAAGTATACAACCGCTGGCAAGGTGTCCAAGCCGAATTCGTCGGCTGCGTGTGGGTCGTCGATTTTGACGAACTGGATGCCGTATTTGTCGCAATCGTCGTCAATGTGTTCCAGCTCCTCCAAGGCCTGCATCGAATCGTCGTCACCGTGGTCATCTTCAATGTAAAATATATCTTGGAAAAGGTTTATTTTCAAGGTGAATAGGTTTAAAGTCATAATTGTGTCCAAGTGATACGAAGGTTCTCAAGAAATGGAACATATAGGAACTAAACTGTATTTAGCACAACTTAAATGTTAATTCATCATATCAGACCAAAACTTAATACATATATGCTTCTTAGTGTGAAGAAATGTTACTTCGTCTTAGCTCTGGAAATATTATAAACGGCAAGAAAATTACGAGAATTGTCCCTAGTATCCCAGTGTCCCTAGTATCTTCTTTGAAGAAACGTAAGTATTAAGTTTTTTTAACTAAAAGGCTACACGTACCATCAGTGCCGTACAGTAGATATAATTCAATGCCTAGCCGGGCTTTAGCCCGAGGAGTAATTGTTTCCTATAGCGATTATATAATAGCCTTGTTATTCGGGAACTACTTGCTAACCACTTTGCGATTTGGTAGTTCCTTTCTCGATTCCCGACTTATAAGTTACCGTACTGTTGCAAACCGTATAGATTTAGATGAATACCCCACGGATTTGATTCAGCATTTGTTCTGGATCGGCGTACTGTGTACGACACTGATGAGAACTAATAAGGTCGATACAGCTGTCTGTCGTTCGGTTACCATCCAGGACAGATATCAAATCCTACCCATGGCAGGTTTTCTCTTCTGAAACCTTGTCTGATCGTGCAGAAACACGAGAAGGGGATCGAGGATCACTGTTAGGTATAATTCAATGCCTGGCGGGGCTGTAGCCCAAGGAATAGTTATTGCCTATCGCGATTATGTAATACCCTTGCTATACGGGAACTACTTGATAAAATATTTGCGGTTTGGTGGTTCCTTTCTCGATTCTCAACTTATAAGTTACTGACATAGATAGAATCGATTTAGATGAATACCCCACGGATTGGATTCAGAATCTCGCCAAAAAAACAAGTCGATTAAGAACAAAATTGAATAGAAACATCCACTGCTGAATGAACAAAATATACACTGTCAACAGTAGTGTACCACACTACGCACTACATGTTCAACAATGGCTAGATCAAACTCTTTCCGAAGAATGGATTGACAGAAGAGGCGCTCTGAAACGACCTGTGAGATCTCCAGATGTAACTCCACTGGATTTTTTCCTCTTTCAAGAAACTGGTATATAAAGCTGTTCTAATTAACTATTGTAACTACATTAATTAGTTTAATTATGTCTTTAGTAATTAGACTAATTACTAAAGACACATTTCAAATGCCTGACAACTATTCGAGAATAGACTGACTTATTGTTTAGCCAATTATGGTGGGCATTTTGAAAACATACTCAAGCAAAGTTTTTAATCGTGTTGTGACCAGAATGGATCAAGCGATTTAATTTTTTAAATAGGGTTGAATCAGAATTTTTTAAGTTCGTTAAAAGAGTGTATTACAAAGTAAGAGGTGCCAGTTAGAATTTTGAAAGATATTTTAAATCAAATTTACGTATTTTTTATCTAAATGTTTTTAGTGCTAAAGAAAAAAGGATGGGCTTAGTTTAATATTTATTTTATGCACATTTTTTCAATACTTTTACTTAAGATGAGTACAAGCAATGTTTTTATACTTTTTTTTGTTTATCATTCGCCTGAAATGGATTTTTTTATTGAACATAATTTTGCTTTTGAATTTTATTTCCTTTTTATGATACTCATTTACATAACTCGTCATAACAATTGGATGCTGTTTTAGAATGAACTGTGCGTTTTGTTAATCTGCCAAATGATTCACTTGTAAACTTAAAATCCGACTATTTTGGTTCCAGAGTTTATGTTTGTCGCTATAATATTACAATAGAATACCTCATTATTGAGAGAACGAAATAAACTTAAAATAAAGACTAAACAAATAAGTTACAAGAAGCGTACTGTAAAAGGGATTAAAAACCCCTTCAAATAAAATATTACTATTCATTTCATCGCTATTTGCCAAATAAAAACTTTCTTATCTTGCCAATAAATGAAACAGTATACCTGAGCCTAGTCATAAAAACAAGCTATCTTATGTTTTGAGATTTTTTATTTGGCAAATAGCTATGAAATAAACTATACACGCCTCCTCATTCCGTTTAATCATTTTCAAAGAGTAACTCTAAATTCCAAAGCTGTTAAAAGAAGAGGTATAAAATATTTCATTAATTATGTTTCAGAATAGAATAAATTAACTATCGTTTAGTTAGCTCACTGAGTAATTATAAGTGACGCGTAGTTGGTTTATCGAGTAAGACATATCGTTACGTATTTATGATCATGCAAGTCATGGTCGAATGTGTTTCTAAGGTTTCCACAAATATATGTAAAACAATTATTATATTCTCCTTAAAAACAGATGCTGAGGAGGGATGCCTATGGATGCCCTCTGACAGTACAGGTGTCCATTTCCTGTTTGACAAAAAATATAAGATCACCCTCACCAGTAAGACCGACTGGATGGAGAGTCGAGCTGGATTGCCGCTCAATGGAGACATCTGGTACACGGATGGAGCCAAGAGTGGGAACAGAGCGGGTGCGGGGATGTATAGGCGACGCAACGGGATAGGTAAAACCTTCCTCTTGGGCAAATACACTACCGCAGTCGAGTCCGAGCTAGTTGGAATTACATACGGTGTTCTGGGGGCCGACAAAAATCGGACCCAGGAGAAGGTATGTATCTGCTCGGATAGCAGGGCGGCGTTGGCAGCCCTGAATTCAGCAACGACGAAGTTGAAGCTATAATTTCTATGAAGCATTGAACCTCTTGACAGGGAAGGGACCGGTGGAACTCTTATGGATACGTGGGTATAATGTCATTAAGAGAAATCTAATTGCAGATGACCTTGCCAGACTAGGGACCAGGGAAAACCTCTATGGACCAGAACCTGCAGTGGGAATAAGTCGGAATCTGATCAGAGACCGCATCAATGGCTGGGCAAGAGACCAGCACAATAAAAGATGGAGAGGAATAACGGGTTGTCGAATAACCAAACTCTTCATCCAATACTCAGAGATTGAGAAATGGGCCCAAGAATTCATTAGATTGAACAGGCACAGAGCCAGAACCCTGGTGGGAATCATAACGGGCCACCATAGTAGCCTGAATGAATATAAGCACAAGCTGAGGCTGACTGACAGCTACCTAATACATTTTGAGATGCGTCGAGTACTAAGGAAAAACGTAAATCTGCAGTCTCTTAGATTTGCTGCTCTCTCTGCATCGCCCAAGAAAATACCTCTTAGTGCCAACAAGAAAAAGGACATCAGGGACATGCTCGATTTCATAGACGAGAAGAACAGGAAATTCTTCGAAGACGTTCTGAGTACTTACCTAAGATTAAAAAACATATGGAGATAGATCATGTCCAGCATAACAATCTGGTACATAAATCATTTCCATACATTTCCCACGTGTTAGACGACACAGCATTTTTTCCTCAACCTTTTTTTACGTTCTTCATTGTGAATATTTCTAATTTGATGTTTTCTCTAGAATAAATTTGAATGAAAATTGTATATTCCGTGCAGTTTTTCTTCGTTTCCCGAAAATTTGATTTTTGGCACTTAAATCACATAGCTCTACTCCTCTACAGTTATTTTTACTACTTATTTATTTTACTTACAGAATAACACAGCCAGGTGGTCAACACTACTGATAAGGGTCGTAAGAGTTTTTAGAGTGACGTCTTCAATTACATCGTCTTCATCTCCCGTGCTTTTATGTTGCACTAGCCACTCCAGTACGTCTTCCTCCTTGGTAAGTTCACCTGCAGAATAAAATAATATTTCCCTTGTTCGAATGAAGACATCGTTGTAGACTTACCTTCATAGATGATTGGAATTTGATGTCTGTAGTACACCAACGCCGGCAGGCTTCCCAAATTGTATTCTTCAGCCAGACTTTCATCGTTAATCTTAACGAAACCGATGCCCAGTTGATCCGCTTCGTCGTCGATATTCTCCAATTCTAGCAAGACCTTGGAACACTTCTTACAGTCGGGTTTGTCTAAATTTAAAATTAAAACATCATTATTCGTGTATTGCGGACTCCACGCTTTAGCCAGCTGTTGCTTTTCTAATTTACTAAGCGAAATAAATTTCAAAGAAAAATACCAAAAGACCAAACACTAAGCTTGCCAAAAGTATGCATTCCATTGTACGTAAAAATATCGTAAGAACGAGTGTCGAACATAATTTTTTATATATAAAAAAAGTATAGACAGATATTCGCTGACAAATTATGTACTAATTTGTTTCTGTCATAGTTTACAAGTTTTAACTGTAATAATTCTACTAAAGTTTCGATTAGTGAATGAATCACCATCAGAAAATAAAACAAAGGAATATGGGCATATACCTTCCTATCATACTGTTTATATAATATAATGGACAGAACATTGCAAAATTTTAAATCACATCTCTTCATGTTATTGAAACTGTGCAAATACGAGGGTAGTCCCAGAAGTACCTGACCTGACGTATAGATGGCGGTTGTTTGAAAAGAATGACTATGGTAGAAAGTACCAACCTTATAAACCTTCAGTTTGAAACCACCAAACCGCCAAGCGGTTATCAAAGTAGTTCCCGAATAGCAAAGCTATTACATAATCGCTCTAGGAAACAACTACTCCTCGGGCTAAAGCCCCGCCAGGCATTGAATTATACCCAGAAGCGATCCTCGACCCCTTTCTCGTGTTTCTGCACGATCAGATAAGGTTTCAAAAAATAAAACCCGCCACAGGTAGGATTCGACATTTGTCCCGGATCGGAACCGAACGACATACGTTGATTAGTATTATATTTGTTTGGCAGCCTACAATAGTGAATGCTCTCCGTGAATTTGTAAACATGGAAAGAATTGGTCATCATTATGTGATACAATACTTTCATTTGAAAAGCCTCAGTCCAACCGATATCAAGGTGCAGCTAGATTCTACTCTGAGGGAGTCTGCTTCTTCGCTTACAACAGTAAAATTTTGGATGGCAGTCCAGTATTGACTGAAAATTTGAACACGAAAAAGTCGTGTGTGCGCAAGATGGGTGCCACGATTACTCATAATGGAACAAGATAAAGCTGACTTTTTGCGTCGGCGTCGATTCATAGCCATGGATGTAACATAGGTCCATTATCTCACAGCTGAGATGAACAAACAGTGAAAACAATGGACCGAAAGGGGAGAATCGGCTCGAAAGAAAGCAATCCCATCTGCAAATAAGGCCATGGCGTCAGTTTATTGGGATGAGCGTCAGATAATTTTCATTGATCATCTTGAGAAAGGAAAATAGTCAACGGCGAGTATTACGCAAACTTACTGCAGCGTTTTAGTGATGAACTCAAGAAAAAACGGCTACATTTGGCGAAAAAGAAGGGTTTCTTTTCATCAAGATGATGCACCAGTTCACACATACATTATCGCGATGGCCAAAATCAATCAGAGTTAAAGTTCGAATTGCTTCCTCACGCACGAAGCTATTGAACATCGTTGGGAAAAGTATATCGAACAAAAATTAATTAGTATCTTGTAGATTATTTCAAAAGTTTCATGGACACTCTTAAAAATATTAAATTATCCTTAAAATAACACATGTATTTTTTGACAAATAACTTCCATAATAACCATAAAAGATATTGACAAACTTCAACAAAGTGAAAATATTAAGTAAAAAAACGTTAAATTAGACTTTATTTGCTTGTAAAGTCGTCGTAATGAACAAATAGGGCCTTATATATAGGATGTCTGAGTTAGAACTACAGGATTTGAATAGCACGCCAATTGTGTTCTATCGCAGATCGCAGTGCATCAATATCAACAACTGTCATCTTCAAACCATAGGAAGTCAACGTGCCGCGATAACAGTTTAACAAAGAATAGTTTGTGTACAACTGTTTTATGAAAGTGAGGGATTATTTACAGTTGCATTAAGAAAAATTGGCACACAATTAGGGTAAAATAAAGCGCCTACAGAGTTAACAGTTCATAACTTAATCAAAAAATTTGAATAGACAGGTTCTGTTATTCATAAGGGAACATTAATACGTCCTCGTCGTGGTCAGTAAGATGAAAATTTTGCTTCAATGAGATAAAGTGTACGGAAGTATACAAATACATTAGTTCGGCGTCGTGCACAAAAATTGGATCTTTCAAAAGCCACCACACATCAGATTTAAAAGAAAAATCTGCCGGAATACAAGATTCAGTTGACACAACAATTAAAAGTTCCAGACCAGTTATAACATCGTACATTTTTTAATCAGGTGTTAGAAAAGAAGAGACATGATGGTGATTTTTGCAACAAAATTTTGTTCAGCGATGAAGCACATTTTCAGCTTGACGGATGTCAGCAAATAAAATTGTCGAATTTGGGGTGCTGGAACATATGGGTTTTCTTTCCACAAAAAATAAATGCATCCACAGAAATGAATGTTTCAAAAAATAAAACCCAATAACCATAAGGTTTCAAGAAATAAAAATGGGTTTTATTTTTTGAAACCTTATCTGATCGTGCAGAAACACGAGAAAGGGGTCGAGGATCGCTTCTGGGTATAATTCAATGCCTGGCGGGGCTTTAGCCCGAGGAGTAGTTGTTTCCTAGAGCGATTATGTAATAGCTTTACTATTCGGGAACTACTTTGATAACCGCTTGGCGGTTTGGTAGTTCTTTTCTCGATTTCCGACTTATATGTTACTGACAGAGATCGTATCGATAAAGATGTATACGCCATAAAGTTCATTCGACATTTATCCTGAATCGGCGTACCGTGTACGGTACTGATGAGAACTAATAAGTTAAAAACAGCTGTATGTCGTTCGGTTTCGATCCGGGACAAATGTCGAATCCTACCTGTGGCGGGTTTTATTTTTTGAAATACAGAACAAAAGTCATCTATTCCAAATGGAATACATACTTTGACAATCCTACTCATATACTGGGAACTGGTATTTGTAAAATAAACATTACTTATGCCACCATTTTATATTTAGAAGTTTATATTTATTACGGCATTATTTATAGTTTAGCTGTGAAAGTGCAAGAATTTTTCTCGACTCTTACAACGTCTTGGGATGGGGAACGCAGAGACCCTGACATAATATTCGACCAAAACCAGAATCGCGCCGACCGCGACCGGCTCGCGTTAATTTGTACTAATTATTCGAAGATAGAAATATTTTGGCAAAGCAGCGGTCTAGGTTCCTTA
Source organism: Rosalia funebris (assembly GCA_037954035.1). Classification (NCBI taxonomy): domain Eukaryota; kingdom Metazoa; phylum Arthropoda; class Insecta; order Coleoptera; family Cerambycidae; genus Rosalia; species Rosalia funebris. The sequence goes on along the minus strand of JAZFAV010000006.1, from coordinate 8,392,591 downwards.
AAATCGTAATGGTAGTAACAGATAAAATTAGATTTAAACTCGTAGATTTTAAGTTTATGTTTTACATATCTGGTTTAGATTATTTGTTAATGTTACATTATGTTTAATATAGCAGCGTATAATTTAGATGTTGGTTGCAGTCTACAAGGTGCACACACATCACATAAAAGTTTTAACGATTTTTCATATACTTCAAATATCTAAGAAAGACGCTGAAATACATATTCATTTTTTAAGTAAGTTCATTATAAGGTGAACTTTGTTAAATCGAATCTCCTTCTTTTATTCCCATAGGAAAACAATGTTAACAAGGAATAATTAGGTTAATCGGTTCCCCATTTTGTCAGTATTTCAGTTTCCTTTAACTGTGAAATGTTGTTTTTAAATTTAAGTAAATACACGCCTGAACAAAATGAGTGCAACAGCAAAACTTCATTATCTATCTATTTCTTATAATTTTTCCAAGTTTTAAATCCTTGTTATGCTCGACGACGTAGCCTTGTGGCTTGTACATTTACTTATGCATATATGTATTGATTTATTTCATAAATTCCCTGTAAAGTTAAATTTTGATTACCTTGAGTTGGTCCTCGTGTGAAAGTGAATGCGGAAACTCTTAACGAGGAGGAAGTTAACGAGGGACGTAGCCAACAATATGTGGCTACTTTGATAGGAGTTAAACAACCAACAATTAGTCAAAACAGTTTCAGTGAACTTGGAAGTTACTGTATAACCCCTGGATAAGGTCGTATTAAGTCTACAGATGCAAGAGATAAGCGATAACTTATGCAAGTTGCCTCAAGAAGCAACCATTCTACCAGTTTCGAGCTAAGCAGAACCCTAACAGCATCTGGAAATGAAGCAATTTCTGGATAAACGCTCAGGAGAAGGCCTAATAAAGAGGATTGGCCAGTAGACGATCAGCTATTGCACCACTGCTCATCAGAGAACGTATGGTTACTGGACTGCATTTTGCAAAGCAACACATAAATTGAACCATTGACGACTGGAAGCGAGTTTCTTTTTGAAATGAAACAGAAGTAGGTCTCCATTCACTAGACGGAAGTTAACGAGTCTGGATGAAGCCAGAAGTGGGGTTTGCTATCTGCAATTTCCCTCCAAAGATCCCATTTCTTGCATCGATAAGGTTCTAGGGAGGAATTTGTTTCGATGGCCGCACGGATTTGGTTCCCATACGGAGGAAATTAATGAATACAGATTTCTACGTAGAAAATATGTAAGAAGAACATGTAATGCTCGTTTTTCCATTTTATCAGGGACAATTTCTCAATTTCATGCAGGATAACGGATAGAGCGTTATCCTGCATGAAATTGAAAATTTCCCTGATAAACCATATTGCTAGGAAGGAACTGGACTACCTTTGATTTGTGAATATTCCAACGGTTGTGATTGATTCGTGAATATGCTAACCAATATGAATATCGATAGACCACCAAGAAGCCCAGATATGAACCTCACCAAAATTCTTATACTAGATACTTTAATATCAAGAATACTTCGGATTTTTAATCACTGCTTCATACAAATCAATGGATGATTTATTTGCATTATTTGATATAGATTCTATTATAATACAAATATGTATTTTATTTTAAAAATTGCACTTGCTATAAAAATATTGAATATACTATGATCAGTTTCCGTTTTTTTGGATATAAAACATCACCAACACTCAACATCAATAAGAAAATTCATGTTTTCTTCCCAATTTAATAATATATCTTGTCTTGAATATACGATATATGCAAGTTTTCTTAAATCTTGCATTCTGGCAGATTGAGATCATCGAAACTAAGTATATTTGGCAACTGATTAGTATAATGCAGAAATGAATTTTATTTCACTGTCTACGTAACATATTCATATTACTGAAATCATATCATCTTGATTCCTCACACATTGGAAAAAAGTGATTTCGTTTAAAGAGTGGATTAAAGAGAGTGGCTATACTCCCCTACATTTTTTATCTATAAAGAATTACTGTGAATTACATGAATAACGTTATCGTTATTGTACTTGAAAATAACGATCCAGAAAACTATACTTTCTATCAAATTTCAAAAATTATAGTTACACGAGTACTATACAGGGTGTTATTCCCGTAAGTCATGAATGAAACCTTCTTCTAATTGTAATATTTTCATTAACCTATTGCATATAGTGGCAAGATAATGCTTTATTTTCGTCCTATGATTAGTTCTTTAATAAAACAACTTGGCATTTAAAGAAGCCTGACAAGTGAAATAATTATTCAGAACATCGAACCGCTAATACAAAAATGTCTTTGCTTTAGGCTCTTTCAACCAATATACATAGGGAAACTGATTTCAATCTAGAATTGAATAATTATCCTAATTTCGTAAAATCACATTTTAAAGTGTGTATTTTTCAGCGAAAATAATATAAAGTATTAGTTTCATACTAAATCATCTCTATGATTTACTGGAAGACATTGCCTTGGCTATCCGTAAGACGATACGGTGCCAGAATTATAAAGCTCTTCCTCATTCTTCCCGCCAATTTCCGCAGTTTCTTAATGATGCACATTCAAATAAGTGAATAGGGAATATACAATAGCCTCCCCGTTCTTCAGACGTTAATTCCGTAAATTTATTTATATGGGGTTACTTTACACAAGAAGAATTCGCAATGCAATGGTGAGCAACGTCTTTGTGCAAATTGAAATCGTAGTTGTAGATCAGATAACAAATAACATAGGCCAACAAAGATTTTCTGATAGGACTTTTTTTGACTTTTTGGCTTAGTTAGATACCGTGAACTACAGAAACACTGTATTTTTGTTTCCACCACGCATCAGTATTTGTAAATGTGCATTGTACAATAATTTGTAGTTTTTAATACCGAGGTTCTATAAAATTACATTTTGTTTTAATCTTTGCGGCGCCCCTGTGTTTAATCGGTTTGAAACGTATACACAAGTGTGGGGGATTTACCGAAACAGAGTCAGCCGATGGGGATATTCCGGTTTTATACTATTTGGGTATTTACATAGTAGCTGTAGTACGTTCTTAATGTGTGTACGTTTACTCGTGACATCGTGTCGTGCGTTTTTATTTTGTTTTAAAAATGCATAGAAGTTGTAAAAATATACTAAATATATTTTGTTACGTCTGTGGCTGTTTTTTTTTGTAAAAAAGTTTAGGTGTAATATTACACCACTATTACAAAAATCATATTACTTGTACTTTAAAATTAAGATTGAAATCAGGATAAACCCTGGGCACCCCATATCGTGTGCAAAACTGCAAAATATGTGAAAAGAGATTAAGACCTTGGAACAATGGAACAAATAAATCTCTTCCTTTTGGTATACCAATACCAGCAAAATTAAAGCAAGGAATTTTTGTAGAACCACAAATAACACAATTAATGCAGGATCAATAGTTTGAAGAAACAATGACAGAAATTGAAAAAGATTCTTGGATATGCTTTAAAGATGTAATAAAATTCTTTTTTAGGAAATTATAAACATCGACAGTAGGAGGAAATTGTTCACAAAATGCTGGATAAGTTTAAGCAACTTGGTTGTAATATGCGCATAAAAATTCACTTTCTGCATACTCATTTGGACTACTTTCCAGAAAATCCTGGTGCTGTTAGTGAGGAGCAAGGTGAAAGGTTCCATTGAGACATAAAGGAGATGGAAAGGAGGTACCAGGGTCGATGGGATATTGCAATTATGGCCGCACTGGGGATGGATTACTGCTGGATATGTAAAGAGAACATCCGACGAATGATTACACAAGAAAAACTACAGAATGAAGTTTTTTGTTAAAAAATGAGGGATTTTCAAAGAAAAGAGGAAATTGCAGGTTCAAAACTATTTGTATTGTTGCTTTTTACTGTTTTTAATGTTTAATAAATATAATGTTTATTCAAATGTAATGCTTCCTTTAGATTTTAATTTATTCTGATTATTCAGTTGATCAAAAACCTTACGTGAGGGACAAAACACGGAAGGTAGATATGAAATCAGCGTAAAGAACTCACTTATAATCTTTACTAATCAAACCCAAGTAAACTTTCAAAATGTCAAAATTTGTAGGCCTGTGTAATCAACACATCCCAAGAAAACTCACGTGGATATTTATTCACCTATCCATATTATATACTCAAGCGAGGGGAGACACTTTTATATATATTATAAAAACCTACCTTATTTGTATATAACTTTACATATAACTCATAATATACTGTATTTGTTACTATTTATTATATACTACTAATAAACCAATTTAATAAAATCTTTTATATCCTTTATATCCTTTATATCCTTTTTTTAAATAAAACGTCCTATAGAAACATACATTATTGCGAGATTATTCTAAAAATACATGGCTCTGTATATTTTATAGTATAAATCTAAATAATTATTGTGTATTTATTTACTTACAATTCATGAGTTTAATTATAATTTCCATCATATGTATATTAAAACGCATTTTTAAATTATAAAGAGAGCATGCATAAGCAGAATTCTTTAATTCTATTGAACGAAAAAAGTGGTAAAAATAATTAGGGTGGTCGATCTAGAAGCATGTCTTGCAAAAGGGGGAAGTGTGTTGTGTTAAAACTGCAGCTAAATGATTTTTTGGATGATAAATATGCATGCGTGGTGCTTCTCGATAAATTCTGATCCAAGAATACATCTTCACCGAATCATACGCATAGTTTTGATGTTCAGATGTGTTTTGTGTGTTTTCTGTACCTGTTTTAGACAACTAAATGTTACGTTAAATTGAGTATTAACATTGGTAATACTTTGGGGATAGCTTTACAATACCGTAAAATGCTCATAATTTAATGTCAGGAAAGCTACTGGTATAAGCAACATATGCTCTATGAAATACTTTGTTTATAAATAAATTTAATAATTAATATTCTATATTTATAAATAGCATTCTAATGTTTCTGTCTGTCATATTATCATCTAATTATTTATGTATTTATATTTTTGTTGATTTATTTATTTTTATTAATATTTGTAGATTAATGTATGTATTTTATATCACTCTTTATTTATATAATTTTTTAAAAACAATTATTTTTAATTTACGATTTTGAACACTTATTATGTCAAAAAAGGAGTAACCGACTTTTATAATTTGACTTAGAATTTGTTCGACGTTTATTCGACGACTAATTTAGAATTACTGATATGTGAAATTACGGACTACTGAAGCTACTAGTGGTTGTTTCTCTATTTAAAACATTTTTGTTGCTGATGCTGCAGGAATGTTCTAAGAAGTGTTTTTGTCGAAGACTATTAGCAAGTTGCAATAATTGCGATAAAATACAATGTAGGTTTATGATAAGCACAAAAGGTTTTTAGTTACGCGATAACCGCAATGATTTTGGTATACTCTTTCCTGTTGACAATGGACTGTTACAATGTATATTACAATATTATAAAATACAGTATTATTCTGTCTTAATCTAACATAAGAGAGGATTCTATATAACATGTATATTATTCGTATATACTGATGTATTTCTTTCATTTGTTTTATACATATATTGTATAACTTATCATTGGGAATGACTTGCTCTGTCATAATTGTATGATGCTATGTTGTATAGTCTAATATGAAGGTAAAGTGAATGTATGGGCTTCTTTAAAGACAACTTTACTGCTATTAGATGTTTAGAATTTCTATGTTTTGGCTTAGTTCCAGCTTTAATAGTTCTTTATAATGATCACCTCCTCTACTAAAGAATTTGGTTTGGACAGCATAGAAGTCTGCCTCATTTTGGTGTTGGCATCAGGTCATTTCTTAACGTATTTTCCCTTGTAGATGGGTAAGGCGACGAGGACCAACTGAATGGCCATCATATTAACCTGATATGACCTTAATTTTTTTGCGATCACTGAAAAAAGTTTCAGAAAATATTATTTAAATCAGTCAATTTCTCTTAAAGGAATAAAGTAAATGAAATTCAAAGCTACTCAAAAAATTTAATGATAACATTGTGCATAATGTGCGAAACTTTATTATCACACTGTGTACTATATTTCTATTGACATTTATTTATCGATATTTATTAATCTGTTTGTTTACTTAAGATACATGTGTATTATTAACATAGGGATGCACTTTTGTTTATTATAAGTTGCAATGTACTTTTTTTCTTTCTATCTTTTATTTTATATTTTATTATTTTATATTATATCTTACGTGCCCTAGCACTAGGTACAAACAGTCTTCTGCTATAATGCTGTTTGACTAAGAAATGAAAAAATAATTATAAAAACTAAAAAAAGAAATTATTGAACGCTTACCATATCTATCATTTTACACATAAAAACTTTCCTATCTTCGTATGGATTGTAGAAATAGTATACAAAAATATTTATCACATGTTATTTTAAATACTTGTCTAATAGTCTTAGGTCTAAACGTCCGTCTAATAGTTTTTTTGGGTAGCACGTGCGCCGCCTACTTTGCTTTGGCCATCGTGCCAAAATCTGCTAACTTAATTATTTAAGCTCAGAGGAAAAAATGAATGAAAATCATAGTTTCCGCGTATCCGCATATAATCTGTATGAAAATTGTGTATACAGGGCACTCTATTTACCTGTGTATTTTTTAAAGCATTACAGAAAAGGTCTTACGTATAGTGTGGACAAATAAATCCCAACAATATTTGTCTGAATTATTTGACGTGTAAAATGATTAATACTAATGTTTTTCAGTGAACGACATTGCAGATCCTATTGCCAATGAAATAAAATATAAAATGGGTCGAACTGATTAAGATTCATGTTGTATTTAAAACATAATATAGAATGATGAGTAATACTTTTAATATTTGCTATATTTTACGTGAAATATTTACTAGATTTGCACTAATTTTCGGTAACATATACAATTACAGATATAAAGTGGAGGCATCTTTAAGTCTTCACTTTATTTGGAAAGAAAACATTGGATTTCATTTTACAAAGCAACGTTTCTTGATATATTTGAGTACCGTATCAGACTCCAGGTGGTGAAAAATGTATCCAAAACTGTTAAATAGCGATCAACGGAAAATTTTGAAGGAACAGAAGTGGACTTCCTTTCTTTTATATATCAGCAGGTTGCGGAGAGAAAAGTTATATAACTATACAGAGGTATACCTATGGAGAAAAGAAGCGACATTTTCGAAAGAGGAACAAATAATGAGTTATTGATTAGGTTATATAATAAAATTATCAGATGACAGACCAACAAAACGGGTTTTGACCAGAGAAATGTTCAGAAGAAGAAGAAGAAACCAAAAAGGCATACCAACAAGTAAATGATAGAAAAACATAAATAGGAATAAGCGAATAGTGAAAAGAATGGGTATAATTGAATAAAGTAAAATAGAAACAAATACGCAATGTTAAAGTAAAATAAGGGGATTATGTTTTTTTTTTTGAGTAATAATTCGACGTAGTAAATGAAAGTGTGATGATTATTTAAATTTAAAACAAAAAAATTAATCTTCATTAAATGTTTAAATGCTCTACTTATAGCTTAGCATTGTTCAAGATGGTGAATAAATGTCCCCTATACACTTTCAATAATTGCCGGTGTTATTTGTAGCACTTCCTCTCGGATTTTCGCCTTTAAATATCTCAAAAATAAATATCTATATATATATATATATATATATATATATATATATATATATATATATATATATATATATATATATATATATATATATATATATATACTTTTTATATAATCCCTCAAAAAGTAGCGCAATGGAATTAGATCTGGGCACCTAGTAGACTATTTTATGATTCCTTTCCTTCTTATCTAGTGATTTGGAAATATACCATGTAAATATACACGAACACAATAGGCATGGCGGGAAAGCACCATAGATTACAATTAATAATGATGGCATGAAATCAAATGGAAGGAATTGAAATTATCCCTCCCCAGTCAATATTTAGTCAAAAAGATAGACTTAGTATTCTTCTTTCGACTCTTACAGATAACACATTTAGTGTCTGAGTGTCTGCATTATCCAATGTGGATGATGTTCTCTGTTACACAATATCGACAATGTTATCTGTCAATAGGACCATTCAAACTGAACGTGGATTCATTGGAGAAGATGATTCGATTGTTACCCTCATTTTAACACTGTTCCACTATTTCACAAAGTTTATTATTTCTATTAAAGCGATGTACCAGATAATGCAAGTACCAAGGTGACTCTGCTATAGCATCATCAGTAGGTATGGGAACGGTTGGGCATGGGAACTTTCTGAAGACCGTGGGAAAATTGAAACTTGCGTTTTTACCTAAATCACAAAAATTTGAGGCGCCGGTATGCGTCATATTGAGATCAAAGGATACTGCCAGACAGGTGTTAAAAGGTTTGACATTTAAGTACGCGTGCCTCAAATTTTTGTGAATTAGGTAAAAACGCAAGTTTCAATTTTCCCATGGTGCCGACCTGTCGCTAATTAACCCCGACGCACATCTAATTAACACCTGTCTGGCGGCATCCTTTGATCTCAATATGACGCGTGCCGGCGGCAAACATCAAACGATCGAAAAGTTCCCACGGTCTTCAAAAAGTTCCCATGCCCAACCATCCCTATACCTACTATCATCTACTGTCAGCAAAACGGTAGGTCAATAGAAAGAACATGGGTATAGGATTTACCCAAAGCTAGTCGTCAATCAATCAATGTAGAAAAAATTTGATATTTTAGTAAGAGGTTCTGAAAACCACATTCCATTTCCCATCAGATTAGATATGGATATGAATTTGAGTCATGATACAGCGCTTAATATTTTACATAAACAGAAATTTCACCCTAATATAAAAATTATCGGAAGATGATTTTGATCGTCGCTTGGAGTTCTACGAGGAAATGCATTATGTTTATGAAAAATATTATTTTTTTTTTCGGATGAAGCCCCGTTTTTCCTTAATGCAAATATACAGAGCTGTAAGTATTGGACACACAGGAGTCACATACGCAATCTCTAATAAAAGTGAACATTTGGGTAGGTATGATCAGGAACAGAATGTTAGGCCAATGGTTTTTATGACATTTGTCTTGAAAATTTTCCTTATACACCTTAATAAAATTATGAGCAATACTCAAGAAAATGGACTCTTTTATTGCATGGAACAAAAAATTGCGGTTGCCATTAAAAAAATCCTCCTTTGACCCCACCAAAGTACGACAGTGTACATAGACAGTATTTGGGGATACAGAAAACTTAAAATACCTTTTGACCCTTTCGAACGTTTTTGCAAGGGTAATTATCCAGATTAAGTGTGCAGTGGAAAATGTTTACCAAACTTTTCCTACCCCCTTATTATCGAGGGTGCTGGAGACGAATCTGGCTTCAGTTTCATCCGCTCGGACACAGTTTCCGAGAAAATGAATTTTCCACTTTTCCGCATGAGGCCATTTTTTCTATCAAATAACTTTCACTTCACACTACATAGACAGCTAATATTAATACGAGTAGATGCTACAACACTTCCTTTACACATATCATATATTAAACCGTCATGAAATCTATCAGAAACATTCGATGTTTAGTTACTTCAAATGTATACAATGAAGTGCAGTTGGCGTCGTCCATTGTAATTCGTACGCCCTCTGTGTCGTTCAATGAAACCACATATATACGGAGAGGCTCCAAAAGCTAACTATGAATATTAACAACTAAATACGCTGTTATTTTGAGGGATACTAACCTAACCACAATAAGTAGACAGTCAAGTTAGGTTAGGTTAGGTTAGGTTAGGTTAGGTTAGGTTAGGTTAGTATCCTTCAAAATAACAGCGTATTTAGTTGTTAATATTCAGAGTTAGCTTTTGGAGCCTCTCCGTATATATGTGGTTTCATCGAACGACACAGAGGGCGTACGAATTACAATGGACGACGCCAACTACATGTCATTGTATACATTCGAAGTAACTAAACATCGAAAGTTTCTAATAGGTTTTATGACGGATTAATATATGATATGCGTAAAGGAAGTGTCGTAGCATCTATTGGTATTAGTATAAGCTACCGTGAAAATTATTTAATAAGGAAAGTGGAATGTATTGCGGAAAAGTGGAAAATCCATTTTCTCGAAAAGTGTGTCTGAGGGGATGAAACTGAAGCCAGATTCGTCTCCAGTACCCTTGAAAATATGGGGATAGGAAAGATTTGGTAAGCATTTTCCACTGCACACTTAATCTGAATAATTACCGAATGCATCGCCCGAGGATGCCTCTAGAGGCTTCGGATCGAAAAACACAAAAGCTACCACGTTGTTCGCAAGGGTCGATTTACTATATTGATTTTGGCAAAATGCCGAAATTCGAACGAAAAGAATTTCGTACATCGACCTAAAAATTTCGTGACATACACACACGAAAGCAGCCGTTTAGTAAATAGAGATTCTACCATACTTCACTATAACTTAATTCATTGAAAATATATTCTTCGTTCTGATTATTAAATAGCATTTGTTTATTCCTATACGGAATATTTCCTTAGAAAACAGACAATTTCTCTTTCTATCAGAGCCAGAGCCAGAGCCGTCAATTATCAGGCTTTTCAGATTCAGTTTGTAAAAAACGTTGCCATCAGCAACGTCGCGGAATTTCATGGAATTAAATCACTATTTTCATAACTATTTGTACGTGTCAAACGTGTCAAACGTTACTGACATACCAAAGAAATTTAATTTCTTTGCTGAACATTTGTTTCCGAACGCTGCTCGTCGTATGATTCAGTGAAGCAAGAGAAAACGTAAATTCGAAAATCCGAATACCACGTGGATGCAAATTACTTACTTACTCCATCCTTGGAACACTTGTTTGCATCAGGACCTGTAGTATAGCACACACTCGATAAAAAAATTATTAAAACATACAGGGTAAGTCACAAGTAAAGAAACAGTCACATATTTCTCCAACTAATAATAAGATTTTAATGAAATATGGTATACAGGGGTATCAAAATTCAGGCAATGTTGACATTTCTTTTCTTTTTCAGAAATTATGTCGAATTTATTATTTTAAATGAAACCCCTTATGTATTATATTTTATTCATAAAGAGGAGAACAAATTCTGTATGGAAGACTACAGAGAAATTTTGAGTTTTTATTATATTTACTTATTTTTCGGTTTTATGGTATAATTGCTATAACTTAATTATTATAAACTAACAACCAACTCAAAATGAAACAATGTAAACACATTATTTTTAAAATAATTTGTTTATATTGTTTCAAATTGTCATCCCGCCACAGCTTCACAATGTCCTAGCCTATCTTAAAATCCTTGTATGGTATCTAAGAGCCATTCCTGCTTTGTATTCTGAACCACAACACTTATTTTGTTTGTCTGATGTTTTGAAATGTCCCTAAATGAAAAAAATCTAACGGATTTAGGTCCGGTGACATTTCGGCGGCCATCCCACAGTTCGTTCGCCACTTAATTTATGTTCAAATAAAAACAGACCTATAATATTGTGGTCAACAATTCTCAAACAAACGTTTACTTGGTTCTAGAATGATGCTGCAACATCAAATGGGGATTTTCATTAGACCGGTATCTATCGTTGTGCTTATTTATAGATCCATTTAGGAAGAAAGTCGCCTTGTCGGAAAACAAATTATTATTAAAACGAATTGGATTGTGGTTTCCACTCAAAAGGTGGTATACCTCTTCCATGATGGATTGGATAGATTTATCTCTTCTGTGTCTCGAATACAAAGCTTTATTCAGCGGTCTAGATCGTCCTCAAAAGTACTTGCACAAAATGTCCTTTATATGGTTTGTAGCTCTTTAATATTTCAACCACAGATCTCCGACTTACATCATTATTTAACACAGCTTAAGTAGTTGAAGAATGAGGACTTTCTTGAAACGAAAGTAAAACATTTAAAGGGTCGGTTAACTTGATTGATTGCTGCCTTGGGGTGACCAGATTTCTTAATATCCTTTATGTCCCTTTTCTTCTTTTTCTAAATTTTGAAACTATATTTGCCACAATAGACATCAAAGTAGAGTCTATATTCAGATGTGCTACAGAAATAAATGTCAAATGCTTCCATAAGAATGTTGCAGATCTCCATAACCAAGTATTGTTAGAATTTCGACTTCATCATGTTCATTCATGTTCAGTTTCACTTAATTTTACGACGACTTCTAAGTTTTCGAAAGAACCTGTTTTTAACACTATATTTGTCAATCAGACTGACATTTGTAACAAATGACTCACTTAGCTAACCACAGCTGCTTATTACTTGTTGTCAAAAAAAAAATACATAAAGAATATCAGCTCTTCAAGAATAAAAAAAGTATTATGTGCAGGGTATTTCATTTAAAATAATAAATCTGACACAATTTATGAAACAATTAAAGATGAGGCAACATTGCCTGTATTATGTTTAAGTTCGCAGTGCTTTGATACTCCTATATACCAAATATAATTAAAATCTGATTCTGAAACGATTCCAGAGATATATGACCGTTTCCTTAATTAAGACTATCCCTGTATACGAAACATTAATTACATAAAAAAAATTTGAGAATTTACGTCACTAAAATTTCGATTTAACTTGTTACTTAATTGAAATGCGCTAGGCAAGAAGATATTACTCATATTAATAAATTATTTGTGCAGTGTAGTGAAGATTATTTTTAATAGCTGCGGGCGAATTCTGCATATACTTACAAAATAGGACGGCGACGAAGTCGGTTTCTTGAACGATTTTGTCCAATATCCTGGCGTTGACTTCTTCTATGCGGTCGGGTAAGTCCATGGCTTCTAAGCTCGTCAAGAAATCCAGGACGCTTTCCTCATCCATCAGGTCCCCTAGAAAGAAACTGCTTTAATATAAAACAAAAGAAATATTCCTATGAAAAATGGGATAAGTTTTAACGTTATATTCTTAACGTCAGGAATCTATTATAATGTAAAGCGTCTTTCAATAAGGACGCTCGATTTTTAAACGTAAATAAAATAAGTAGTGCAAGGCATACACTCAATTTTTTCTATATGAAAGAATATTTTATGGCATAAAGTATGGAATATAACATTCAAATATCCGCCGTGGTTTTGCCTGGTGGTACGTATTCAGAACGGCCAATTTTAGATGACTTTGTCGCAAAAAAATGGCTGAATTTTCTGGATGGGGTTCGTTATGTTGACTTTGAGGACATCGATTTATTTCTGTTTATTCGCATAGACCTGCAGTTTAAGATAGCCTCAAAGTAAGAAATCTAAAGGCGTTAAATCACACGATATCGGTGGCCAGTTCACGTCACCGCTGCGCGAGATAACCATGCCCTCAAATTGCTTGTGCAGAATGTCCATCGTGGCATGCACTATGTGGCACGTAGCGCCGGTGCCGTTCTGTTGGAACCACATATCGTCGGTGTCCATATCATCCAGTTTAGACCATTTGCTTATCATCGACTTTAGTGCTCGCCGTTGACGGCTATGGCAATGCCAGTTTCGTATTGGAAGAAGTACGGACCGATGATTCCGCCAGACCAATCCGTACTAAACAGTGACTTTCTCGGAATGCATCTGGTGCTGGTGTATCTCGTGTGGATTGGTATCGTCCCGAATCTGACAATTTTGCTTGTTCACATATCCATTCATCCAAAAATGGGCCTCATCGCTAAAGGTGTTTTTTTTTTTGCAAAATTTGGGTCAACTTTCAACTGATCCAGAGTCCAATCAGCGAACACACGTCATTGTCTATGATCATTTATCTTAAGTCCCTGAGTCAGTTGGATTTTATACGGGTGCAGACCCAAATTCCGATGCAGAATTTACCAAGTTAAAATCCAGGTTCTTGTGAATGACAAGTTGGCTGCCTCGGGTTTTCTCGTACACTCTCACACACAGCAGCCATGTTTTCAACAGAACTTGCATTTCGGTGACGTACGGGTGTTGGCTGATTATTTATCAAACCCGTTGACCCGAATTTGGCCACCAAAGGTCGTATAGTCGATTCAGCGGGACGGTTGTGGCGAGGATAAAAATCACATAATTCCCGGAATGTTTCTCGAATGGAGCACTGATTTTGAAAATGAAATTTAATGATTTGTACGCGTTGTTGAACGCTATAGCTTTCTATGGTGATTTTCCATACATTACCGAGCAATACACAATAACAAATTTCATGTTTCCCTATTGAAAGACCCTATAGATAGAAGTAGTTCTGGTGATGATAAATCAGTGTATTTTTTAATGAGCTTGGATTTCAGGACGCAAAATATTCAAGTTTCACTTAATGTACAATTTTACTGATGTTTTAATATCCTGTACTTGTCCCGAATGCAATAGAGATTTCTCAGAGGTACGAACAAAGAAATATAGTTGGTGTTATAGTATGGTATGATATAATTTTAACTTTAAATCGTGTACATTTCTTCGTCAGACTTGATAGTCGTTCTACAGTTATTAAATATAATACTTTTAGACGTCAGCAGTACATTTGTGAAGAACAAAGTAAAAAAGATGCCAAGATACATAACCACGTCGTAAAGCCAGAGCTATAGTTATAGCTCTGGCTTTACGACGTATAGTTGGAAGAAAATCGGTCTTTGAATTCAGTAACTACTGACCTGAATGTCAATAAAATTTTATGCAAAAAGACGCTAGCAAAGAAAAACAAACACATTACAAGCTATACGCTAGTAAAGTATCTTTGGCCTGGGCAGCCTTCGCGCCATCTCGTGTTTGTTTTTTTAAATCTTGAGTAGGTCGAAGCCTCAATGTCATATAAATGGATTTTAATACGGATTTGTTACTAAATAATATGAAAACGAAACAATCAAGACGTAAGTGTTGTGTTGTTAATTGTGAAGATATACATGGTCAAAATTCGGAATTACAATTTTACCGCTTTCCTGGACGATCTTACGAATTAGAGAGAAAAAGAAAATGGATTGTAGCAGTGCGTCGTCAAAGGTAATTATTTTTTTAGATCGCAAATCATTACTATATACATAAAACGTATGGTAATTGCCGTTTTGTTAAGAAAATACAGTTTTTTTTTGGTTTTGCACATATTATGTAAAATAGCAGACGAAATGATGAAGAAATTTGCTGGAATAGACTTTCTTCAAATTTTATTCAAATTTATTATTTTGCCTGGAAATGAAAGACAACCTGCATTTTTTTTAAAAGTTTCTACTAAGAACAGTACTTCTTATGAAGATGAAATTTGGATTACCTCTCTCTGTAAGTGGCTGTTTGTTTAAGTATCCCCTAATTCTGCTGTAAACATTTTTTCAAGGTATTTGAAAACATTAATTGCTAAAACAAAAACGTGGATATTTTGACCATCAAGAGAGGCTGTTAGAGAAACATTGCCTCAAAGTTCTTTAAACTACCCGATCTGTCGAGCAATAATCGATTGCACTGAACTTCATACTGACACACCACCAACAGTCGAACAGAAAATTTTGATATATTCAACTCACAAATCTATCTTTAAACCTGTTCTCAGCAGAAATTTTTTTAAAAATGTAGGTTGAATATCTTTTCCAGAAACAATAAATTTGAGTAAGATTTGGAAAAAAATTAGTCTATTCCAGTAAATTTCTTCATCATTTCGTCTATCGTTATATATGCAAGGCCTAAAGAAACTGTATTTTTTTAACTCAACGGCAAGTATCATGGTTTATGTATTTAATAATGATTTGAGAATTTTGAGATCTAAAAACAATTCCTTTTACGACGCACTGCTTCAATGCATTTTCTTTTTTTCTCTAAATTGGTAAGATTGTCCAGGAAAACGGTAAAATTGTAATTCTGGATTTTGAGCATGTATACCTTTACAATTAACAACACAACCCTTACGTCTTGATTGTTTCTTTTTCATATTATTTAGTAACAAATCCTTCTTCTTCTTCTTCTTCTTCTTCCTTTTGGTAGGACTATGTCCTGTTTTTTCCAACTTTTTATTCGATGTCCTGTGACGATGAAGTCCAGGAATCGGCCCATCTTTTTGATGGTCTTCCTAAGGGTCTGGTCGTGTTCGGTTTTTCCTTGTATACGGCCTTGGCGAGTCTATCGTTTCCCATCCTGTCGACACGCTCTCTCCACTCTCTTCTTCTTCCTCGTGATCATCTAACAACATCTGGCATCCTATCGCATCGCTCCCGGATCTCATTGCTTCGCTGCCTGTCCCTGTGTGACGCCAGCGATCGCTCGTAGGGCCAAATCCTTATTAAAATCCATTTATAACATATGACACTGAGGCTTCGACCTACTCAAGATTTAAAAAAACAAAAACGAGATGGCGCGAAGTCTGCCTGCCAAAGATACTTTACTAGCGTATATGTCGGTATTATCTACAATGATAAGAATAAGCAATGGTCGAATGTGTACATCCGAATTCTTTCATCATCGCTATACATGCTCGAGAAGAAACAGTCTTCCCAGGATGTATAAGAACGGCGCAGGGATATGTGGAACAATCGGTATTAAATAATTCTGCTGTCTGGCACAAAATATTCTTAACGACGACAAGCTTAGATGAGTAGAGCTTGCAAATTAATACATAAATGATTTAATTAATTTTGTAACTTAATTAAGTTGGTAATCCCTGATGAAAGTACTTCTATTTTATGATAGTGCAAGTGTACATGTTTTTCGTTTCGGAAACTCGAGGTTGGAGAACTACACGCTGCGTATTTGATTTTTTTTTCAAATTTCTCTGCGACTATTTTTCTCCAAATTATAGCCCTGAATCACCTAAAAATTTTGGATCTTTTTACATCCCTTAGTTTGTGTGCCTAGTGTATAAAAAAATA
Source organism: Rosalia funebris (assembly GCA_037954035.1). NCBI lineage: Eukaryota > Metazoa > Arthropoda > Insecta > Coleoptera > Cerambycidae > Rosalia > Rosalia funebris. Next base: position 8,375,762 of record JAZFAV010000006.1, on the reverse strand, counting down.
TATACATTAGGTATACCGGGTGTAACAGGTTCATGGTATGCCCCCTTTTCTCGTTTAGTTTTGAAGATAATTGATTGAAATTTGGGATATTCTATACACATAAGAAAATTTTTGTATTTTCTTATTTTCTTTTAGCTATAATTTGTTTGTAGTTATTGCACATTTTAATACTTTTTTAATAATATTTTAATATATGAATAATTTCCTTATTAACAGTACTACTAATAAATGGTACCACGGTACCAATATGGTTCCATTTGAAAAAGTTGAGTTTTGCCCCAAAAACAATTTTGATGAAATTTACTTGTTCATAAATCACGTGATTTAGTATTTCTGACGGCATTTTCATTTTTGTAGCATTACACGGGTCATTTAGAATAAATCGGAACTGTCTTGGCACACTTAAATGGAAAACTAAAAATTAGATTATAAAAAATGTTGACTTTTGAAATGTCACTTATTTGATATCGTTGGATTCAGAAAATTATGCAGAATTAATAATGCAATAATATACAGGGTATTCCATTTAAAAATCGAAAGATAATGTCACTTCCGGCGAAACCGGAAGTGAAAGAAAATTAAATTGTATGTTAAAATGTGTCGCTTGTTATGTGTATAAGATATCCCAAATTTCAATCAATTATCTTTAAAAGTAAAGGAGAAAAAGGGGGTATACCATGATCCTGTTACACCCGGTATATATAATGTGGCCCATTTTGGCGCTGCATGCATTGCCATCTGGGGTATTATAGAGACGGTTAAAGGAAGAACGTTTTAAAAGATATTATTTATATTATTTATAAAATTATTTATTAGTTAATAGAGTTATTAAATTTTCGCTTTTTAAATGATTGGACAAAACAGGAAAATAGCAAAGCATTTTCAAAAATGTCTTGTATATCTTTAATTGGAGATTTGGTGATACCTTAGGAAGAATATTCTTAATATTAAAGGCGATTTTAGCTGTATTAAAAACAGTTAGTCCTTTGTTTCTGGGAAACTAGATATAATTTTTGTTTTTCATATGGACGCCATATTGGATTCTTCTAAGATTCGATTCTACGATCTTCTACGATTATGGTATCGCTCTTCGTTATTGTTTAACTTATTGTTTTGTTCGAATGTTCCACAGTATATCATATTTATTATCAGGTATTTAAAATGTCTAATTTTACATTGGTTACGTTCAGGGAACATTCTTCATACATTCTTGAGGATACAGCTGCATTCGTATTTAACTTAATGCCTACATACATACCTGCCTTCTCTTTTTTGTAAATTTCCTCAGCAGGATTACAGTAAAGCTGAACATAATAGTAACTGATAATAGCTAATACATTTTTAGCAAGAAATAGAAACATTGAGAAAACTAGTGGCACATAAACAATCTATAAGAGTATACAGTAATACATATGTTCGATTGTCTTATATCTTTGTTGATTGTCATGGCCAACATACAAAAAAGAAAATAAAATTTATACCCGTAAATCCTATAATACTTAATACCATTTAATAAGAAACAGAAGACTGTGGATTTGTTTTAATTAGTACAGCTAAAAGCAGCTTTATAAAATACCTCAAGAATGTACTTGCTAAAATGTTGCCATATCTCCAAATAAAGAGATATGAGGCACTGTTGAACATGCACCTGAACATGAACTTATTTTTTTTAATTATTTCGAAAATAGTTAGGTCAAATTTGATAACGCAGTGAAAAGACAAATTAAGTCTTTAAAATGTTTACCGTCTCTTTATCTCTGATAATGTCCGAGATAACAATGCATGCAGCATAAAAGTAGCCCATACTGTATATGTACCTTAAACTATAATTTCTCTTATAAAGAATTATATGGTCAATTAAATATCCATTACCAGTAACAATAAAAAAATAAGAAACTAAATTGAACATTTTAACAATTCGCAGATTAACGACATCATCATCATGAGGCCATCAGTCCTAGACTGGTTGGACGCTAACCTACAGCTTTTCCTATCTTGTACTAACCTACGCATTTCGCTAATTGTGCTACAACCTATATCCCTTACTATATGCGAGCAGTAGTCTAGTCTAGGCCTACCTCTGCCTTTCTTCACTCCTATTTCTGCCTCTAAAATATCGCAGACTATTCCCCCATGTCTCAGCAAGTGGCCTACCATTCTATCTCTTCTCTTCTTTATGTTTTTCCACATACTTATTTTCTCGCCGACTTTCTCTAATACTTCTTCGTTTCTGACCCTATCAGTCCACGGTACTGTCATCATTCTTCGGTAACACCACATCTCAAAAGCTTCTAATTTCTTCCTACTTGCTTCCCCTACCGTCCAGGTTTCGGAACCATATAGTGCCGTGCTCCATACATACGTTTTCAAAAATATCTTGCTTGTTTCTAAGTTTATTACCCCCGAGCATAAAAGTGCTTTCTTTTTATTAAAAGCTACTCGACCCTGCGCTATTCTTTGTTTTATATCTTCATCGCTTCTTCCATCCCAATTTATTTTACTTCCTAAATAAGTGAAGTGTTTAACTTCCTCCAATCTTTCATTATTAATTTGTACTTTCGTTTTTGCTCTGCTCTCGCGCCCTCTGCACACTAACACTTTAGTTTTGTTTTTATTCACCCTCATTCCGTATTCCTCTATCAACACTGTCTCCATTTCGTTCAACGCTGATTCTAATTCCTCCTTACTAGATGCTAATACTGCTATATTATCCGCGAATCTCAGCATTTTTAGAGATTAACGACAATATTTTAAAATTGTTATCAGCATAACAGTTGTGGCATAAAAAAAATGTTGGTGATCCTGTCATTAAATTAATCTTTTATTAAACTATTAAATTACTAACATAGTTTGTATCCATTTGAATTTACTCTTTGTTTCAAGAAAAATGCATACATAAATCATTGGATGGAAATAATTATGAAATAAAAGTGCTCTGAAGCTATTGCATCGTTTTCGCTATCCACTGAACTGTAAATTGATAGCCTTTTATCTATTATTGATTACTTAAATCACAAACTGATTAGTTACAGACAATTCAGTGGGTACAATAGCTTTAGTAATGCATTTCCATATTATATCAAAATACATAGAAACTGTCGAATTTCATTAATTTAATTCTCTAAGGACTAAGAATTTTATTATTTATCAGTAAGACCGATATTCTCCGATACCAATATTCTGCGCATTTATTAGTTAATTGCTAACAATTTTTTCTTGCTAAATGTATAAGGAACTATTATTTTGAATTGTATGATTTATTTGCTAAAAAAAATATAAATTAAACTCTGAAAGGAGATACTTGTTATATTAAAATTAATTAATAGTCAAAAACGATACTCTTGTCCCAGAATATAGACACAGGCCAACAAAGATTTTGTGATCGAACTTTTTTTGACTTTTGGGATTAATTACATACCATGAACTACAGAAACACCGTTTTTTTTTGTTTCTATCACGCACCAGTATTTATAAATGTACATCGTACAATAATTTGTAATTTTTAAAACTGAGGTTCTATATAATTAAAATTTGCCTCAATCTTTGCGGCGCCCTTGTGTTTAATCGGTTTGAAACGAACACGCAAGTGTGGGGAATTTACCGAAACAGAGTTGGCCGATGGGGATATTTCGGTTTTATACTATTCGGGTATTTACATAGTCGCTGTAGTACGTTTTTAATATGTGTAAGTTTACTCGTGACATCGTGTAGTGTGCTTTTATTTTGTTTTCAAAATTCATAGAAGTTGTAAAATACACCAAATATATTTTATTATAAACTTAACGCCTGGTTTAAAAAACGTTATTTATGCAAATTTGGTTGATCCGAAAAAAATTCTTTTGTCGCCACTTCATATTAAATTAGGATGCAATATACAATGAAGTAATATGTTAAAGCTCTAGACAAAAATGGGAATTGTTTTAGGTACTTATGTGGCGAGTTTCCAGCTCTTTCTGAAGTAAAATTAAGGGACCATAGGATAGATTTTCGTAGGACCATAAATAAGAAAATGAATGCAGGACCAACAGTTCGAAGAAACAATGACAGAAATTTAAAAGAAATCTTAGATATGCTTTAAAAATGTAACAGAATTTTTTTAGGAAGTTATAAACATCCGCAGTACGATAAAATTGTCAACAAAATACTGTATAAGATTATGCAACTTGGTTGTAATATGAGCATAAAAATTCATTTTCTGCATGCTCATCTGGACCACTTTCCAGAAAATCTTGGTGCTGTTAGTGGGGAGTAAGGTGAATGGTGCCATAAAGACATAAGGGAGATGAAAAGGAGAATATCAGGGTCAATGAGATGTGGCGATGACGATAGATTACTGCTGGATGCTGAAAAGAGAACATCCAACGAATGATTATACAAGAAAAACTGCAATACGAAGTTTATTGTTAAAAAGGAAGAGATTTCCGAAGAAAAAGAGAAATTAGAGACTGAAAACTATTTGTGTTGTTGCTTTTTATTGTTTCTTAATGTTTATATAATATTTATTAAAAGGTGCCTTTAGTTTTTAATTTATATAATATTTATATCAATAATTTCTAGAATTCAATCTCAAAATTCAGTCTCAAAATTCGTCGAGTAGCTCTGGAGACGTTCTCCTGTCATTGTAATTTTAAACAGTTTTTGAATTATAATTTTCAGCACAAAGCACAAAATTTCCATGTTTGAAGCGTATTTGTCAAATAGTGTACTATAGCATGAAACTTGGGAATGCAATCGCGTCAGCTATTTTTAATAATGGTGCAACATCACATGCGGCATGAAATAATATAAATTTGCATAAATAAGTTAAGTTCTGCATTCCCTTTAGAAAGATTAGAAAATTGAATTAAAAACCCGTATGGCTAGTTTGTCAGAACTAGAACGAAGAACTGTTGAAGAACGTACAATAATAACCCTAGAATTTTTTTCCTATTTTTAATTTCAATTAATCAATTAATAACACATTTGAAATTCATTGACAATATCAGCATGGCGTGCATGTAACTTGACAAAATTTGATAGAATTATTTCAGAAGCATGACATAAGTAAAGAGGGAGACTATTCATTGCATGGCCACCTTTGACCCAGCATAATTTTAGATATCGATAAAATTACAGCAATGTTAAACTTTGATAATAGTCGCCAATGTTCTTATGAAGAAGTTATTTTATTTGATGGTCTATCTAATAAATATTAAATAATTTATACATGATAAGCAATTCATATTAGCAGGGGCCAGATGCATTTTTAACAACTGAAGAAAATCCACATTTATATACCTCACAAATTTGGTATATTTATGGTACGATGTCGCGCAAACATTTTTATGAAGATTCTTCTTTCTCTCTACCTCTCCTTTTTCTTAAATTTAATCGGTAGTGAAGGGAAATACAACCTGAACGACATGATCAGAAAACACCGTTCTAGTTGCGTTAAATGATATTTCCAAATGAACTGATATTCTGTCTTGATGACACGATTAAGCGGTACAATTTTTTTCATTGGTTGGTACAAGCTCCACAGTGGAGCTGAAAGTTTTGTTTGAATACTCAGAGATTGACCGGCTCCTCCTAAAGCCTCAGGTTGTTAAGGGGAAGGTTACACATAGAAACGGGGACAAACACACCCGTACTCAGAGAGAGGTTCTAAACTCCATGCGTTGGAAATACAGTTTGAAGATAGTTGAAGATATTGAAGATCAAGACATGTTAGTAATCCATTTGGTCATTGTATAGAACACCCCCTTCTGCCCTATCGAAAAACTAAACTTACTCACACATTCTACATTCCATCACGAGTACAACGCCCCTTATTAAGTATTTTTTATAAATAAATTAAAATTGGAACATTTCTCCATGCGGACAGCTGATTTATTGTTTACTTAATCGTTTCTGTAGTTCACCAAAGTTCCCATGTTGCCACATCAACTTTTGTACAACTATCATAATATACAATATAGGGTACAAATTACTTGCTTACCTAAAGCGCAGACATCACTGTCTATTGAATTTACAAATATGTAAACAAAATCAGACGCCCTGATTGGTTGGAAACGTCTTCACGCGCCAAGGGATGCTGAAAAGACACTTTTCATACCACAGCTATTCAGTTCTTTGTTCACAGCTAGAACTTAAACTTAAAATATTCTTGCCCGTCGAATGCGACAAAAATATGAGTGAAAACGGAGTATTGACTGTGAATCTTACACCTATGCCTGTGCGGTTTTGTGATTTCCACACCTGTGACTCTTGCGATGTCACTTACGCGAAATTTTATGCTATTACAGCATCAAATGAAGGACTTACATCGTTCTTAAATAGACATGGCGTTTTAATAATTGGAATACAACATGTGAGTAAATTAATTAAATATACATCAATTTAAATAATGACCGTATCACGTGCATAAAAAATGGTCAGGCAGATTATGACAAATAGAAACAATTAGAATTCACGATTATTTCAACCCTTACAAACTATCCCTCTATCTTGTAAATTATTTTTGAACATTGATCATTTATATACCAAATATATCCCTTGCCCTTCAACAACAGACGCCAAAATTTAACGGAAAAAAAAAGCAAGATATTTAGTTTTGCGGTCTCTATGTGCACACAATGTTACATCCTTTCACCATACAAATATTGCTTAAACCCTTAAAAACTACCCCTATATGTTGAATATTTTCAAAAATTTACATTTTAATGTACCCTTGCTAAATTAACATTCCTCAATACACCTGTTTACCCCACCCAGTACCCCTATTCACTCCCACCTCCCGTTAGCTAGATGGGTTATTATTAATTTGCGTAAAGTTTCGTTTGTGAAAAACTGTTCCTATAGCAACCTACAACACGCCCATAAAAAAACCGCGAAAATCCAGAAGGGGGGTGTTCTATACAATTACCATCCATTTAAAATACCCAACGAGGCTTAAAAAATGTATAGAATATCCCAAGGAATTTATAAGACTATCGAAAGTTAAATTGAATATTCTTCATTGTTCGATGTTGTTCTTACAATTCTTCTTATAGTTGACATCCTGTGTATTAAAATGGAAGAAATTAAGATGAAAAATTAATGAATTTCCGCTATAATTTTGATTTATAAATTAAATACGAAGTAAAACATCAAATCAAGCAAGAACAGTAAACACAGACTTTTAACTACCAATAAATTACATTTGTAATTAGTTGAAACGATGGAATAAAACTAGTGATATACCTACCGATTCTCTAATACTTGAGAAAATACATTACGAAAGAAGATAAATATCATATAAATAGACATAATTTGGAACATGAGTCATGAGTGATGCTGCGACAGAAGCTGCTGAAAATATTGACGATACGACTATAATAACGTTGTTCAACAATTTCTTTCCATTTTGAAGCATTTTTCTTAGATATACTAATATGATATTTACACATTTTACGTGTAATACATATTTTCCATACCATTTTTAGAAGAAATGTACTGATTACCCTAAACAGCTCACAAGAATTGATCTACCCGTTACTCATCTTTTATTTCTATAACAACTGTCCACTTGTGGCTTTTATCACTGTGTAAATTTATTGCAGGCCATGCAGGCTAGAAACAGAATTTAGCGATTCTATTTTTAACAAAGTTAAGCAAGTCTGTTGCTGTGTCTAACCGAGACTTCTGTTAGGCCGTTCAGCTCGAATTTAAATTGACCCACATATGCATAACAGTCTCCAATATTAAAATAATAGTCTCAACAAATGGAACATTGTTTTGCGTTAAGGTACAAATAAATAATGTATTTTCATTGGCCATAATTATACCTTTTACCAATTAATCTAAATGTCTTTTAACGTTTTCATTCAAGACATTTGATGTGATTAAATAATCAACAACAAAGTAGGCGCGTATTAATAGGTCACCTCATTCGGGCATGTGCGTGTGTAAAGATGACCTGCATTTTAGGTAAGCATCAGTTTGTTATAGACGCTATTATACTCCTGGATAAAATGAACGCATTAGTGAAACTTCACAATGTTACTTTTATTTTTTCAAAAACAAATAAGTTACTTACATGTCACTATGTGATTGTCAGTCGCTGTTGCAAGCGCTTGTTCAACTGATTTTAGCAATATTTTAATGGCTGATATTAGATCTGAAATTGGGTTTTCGCTACATCCTGTGGTGTCCATGCAATTTGATATTGAACATAGTGTGTATCATATTAACTATTAATATATTAATCCGTCTGATGCATATGATGCACCAACTTGTGATTTCCCTGCTCTAACTTTCGAGAAGATCAAGGCAGGTGTATTTAATGGGTCTCCAATACGTACCCTTGTTCGTGACAAAAATGTTGTCATCGCAAGGCATGGTAATGGCAAGGAGAAAGCAGGGTGGCTATTATACAAAATATTTTCTTGCCAACAAAAAAGCTCTTAAACATGAAATTCTGGTTATTACAATGCTGTGGGCCTTTTGAAATCTTGATTGTAATATGAGTGTCGATCTCCATTTCCGATATAACCATCTCGATCAGTTCCTAGAGAATCTTGGCGCTGTACGTGACGAATAGGGGGACCGTTTCCGTCAACGATGGAAGAACGCTACCAAGGGCGTTAGGACAGGCATATAATAGCAGACCACTGCTGGAGTATCAAACGAAATTGTTCTGAAAAGGTGTACAAGCACAACAGATACAGGCGTACATTTCTACGGAGAAGTATCTAGGTATTTGACAGAAGTATCTAAGTTTGCATCCATATCAGTTGTTATGAACCCATATCATATTATGTTCATATCATCATTTTGCTCTTGTTTAATCTTTTTACCTTCCTCCAGTATTTCCTTTAACATGTTGACCAAAATATCCCTCCTTTTAGAAATTATAAATAGGTCATCTGCGTAGGCTATTGGTTAGCCTCCTCTCGATATTATTGTACCCGTATTTATTGCTCGAGTAATGTATTCTATTGCTATTTTAAAAATCCATGCAGGCATCTTCTAGTGTGACATATTTGTCCATGTTGATATTTATTTCTTCAGTTTTGATTTCTTGTGTTCTTATACAGATTCTAGTTTCTTTCAAGGTTGCCTATATAGACTTTCGGTATTTCTAACTCAGACAGGGCAGTCATCAATTCCAAGTCGATATGTAAATATGTTTAAATATTTAGCAGTAGTAACCGTTCTTCTTTTGTAATAGCTGGGGATTGAAACTGGAGACCATGAAATGGATGTATGGGGCAATTCTCAAACCCAGACTGACGTATGCAGCACTGATCTGGTGGGAGAGAGAGAGCCTGTTTAAAGTCGGAAGCCAACCGACTTAATAAGCTTAAGAGGATTGATTCTAAGAAGTATAACCGGAGCCCCAGGATCAACACCGATCGAGGCGATGGGGATACTGACGGGGATACCACCTCTTGATGTCACCCTGGAAGCGGAGGCCGCAAAGGCAATGTACAGGGTGGAAAACATGAATAGGAAGGTAAGGGAGCTGAATAGACTCTCAAGAGAGCTAGCTGAGGAGGAACTCCTATGGACGCCCTCTGATAGTACAGGTGTCCACTTCCTGTTTGACAAGAAATATAAGATCACCAGTAAGACCGACTGGATGAAGGACCGAGCTGAATTACCGCTTAATGGAGACATCTGGTACACGGATGGAGCCAAGAGTGGGCACAGAGTGGGTGCGGGGGTGTATAGGTGACGCGATGGGATAGGTAAAACCTTCCCCCTGGACAAATACACTACCGCACTCCAGGACGAGCTAGTTGCAATTACATACGATGGTCTGGGGGTCGACCAAAATCGGACCCTGGAGAAGGTATGTATCTTCTTGGATAGTAGGGCGGCGTTGGCAGCCCTGAATTCAGCAACGACAAAGGCGAAGCTGGTCTATAATTGCTATGAAGCATTGAACCATTTGGTATGGAAGAGACCGGTAGAACTCTTATGGATACCTGGGCATAATGGCATAAAGAGAAATCTAATTGCAGATGACCTTGCCAGACTAGGGACCAGAGAAAACCTCTATGGACCAGAACCTGCAGTAGGAATAAGTCGGAATGTGATCAGAGACCGCATAAATGGCTGGGCAAGAGACCAGCACAATAAAATATGGAGAGGAGTAACGGGTTGTCGAATAAACAAACTCTTCATTGAAAAATGGGCCCAAGAATTCATTAAATTGAACAGGCACAAAACCAGAAACCTAGTGAGAATCATAACCGGGCACCATAGTAACATGAATGCATGTAAGCACAAGCTGAGGCTGACTGACAGCCCGGCCTGCAGATACTGTAAAGAAGACGAGGAAACCTCGATTAATCTTCTTTACACCTGCCCCGAACTGGAGGAGAAGAGGTACCTCATATTAGGGACCCCTGTTATCCTAAAGGAGGCGAGGCTTAAGGCGGTGGACGTGCCTAAATTACTCCTTTTATGGGATAGCATTTTTGGATAATGACCCGGATAAGAGGGGATCGCCAAGGGACTATCCATGCGATCAGTGGCTGATGAGGCCCAAACCAATATAACATAATGATAAATAATATAACTGTTCTCCAAAGAAGTAAGGTCCCTAAAAGATAATTTACAATCACTCCAACCCATATATTACTTTATCTTTACTTTGGTTATGTGATTTCTTAATCCAATGAGAATATTCTTGAGACTTGTGATAGGAATTATAACGACGTATACTGCTTCATTCAATGAAATTAAGGAAGTCAAATGTCTGCTAGTTTCGTTATACGAGTTATACGAGATTACTTTGAGTTTCACAGCATTTTTATTTTTAATATAATCATATTTTACAATTTAAAATTTAACACGCTCTATACTAAACCCCTACTAGGGGTTATCTTTCTACTCGAAGAATGTTAAGGGTTTAATGTTTGTTAAAAAATACTTGCACTTATGAAAAACTTGATTGCAATTTAAAAATAATATAATAATGTATTTTTAAAAGCTAATGTCAGCTAATGTATTTTTAAAAAGAAATGTGGAGGCGTTCCAGAGTCATTCAAAAATGAACATTATGCGAAATCTTATCACAATTCTATGCGTAATATGTCAATTTTTGAAAATTACGAAGTACTGAAAACTGAAACAACCGACTGCCATACTTTTAATTTTCTAAAAATACCCACTTTTTTTAAAAATAAATATACATCAACATATTGAGAACAGCTCTAATCTTAGTCTAATATTACGAAATGTTATTCTTTGGCATCATATTTATATTATGCGTTTATAATTCACATTTTGATGAATATATTTTAGTAGGTAATATAAAATTTGTATTTTTAGAAATTGCCATATTCACTTTATTCTTTGCTTTCATGGATTTTGGAAGTGATATAGCAATTAGTTTGCCTCAAAACTTACTATTGAAATACAAAAATTGCAATGTGTACTCTCTTTAAATCAATATATGACTAGTTTTCCTAATTCGTTACCTGTTTTATTTATACAAACATTTCCTATTTTACTACGTTTTTATTAACTCGCTTTTTTGTCTCTGTCTGTTCGGTAAAAATTGTGCAATTGATTTTAAAGTAACTTCCCGATAAGCTAGAGATTTGAGCCTTTAAACATATCTCAGAACTAGATGAGTGAGACAGTTAAAGAATACGAGTTCGTTAATAATTTGCAACAGGTTTCAGATTGAAATAATTATATAAATAAAAAAAATCAACATTCTTTAAAACGGACTTTTAAAGTATAAAAAAATTATTTGAGTAAAAAAATAGTATACCAGGTTTTTAAAATGGACTATATAAAAGTATAAGATAATTTCTCCGAGCCCCGTACATATTCCTAACTGGTGTGAATTCTTAATAGCTATGAAAATATTTGTAAGATTTAAAATGAAAAACGTGGGGCGTATGCACTAGATAATCGATGCATGAATAATTCACCTAAGTCACTAACAATTTTATTGCACTGCAAATGATATGAAGTGTTGTGTGAGTTTTCTCAACGACAGCTACTCTACACTCCTTACTACTATCTATCTAATTCACAATCACAAGTTTTCAGAACTATCTGTATGGAGTTAGAAATCCGTATGGGGCTAGGAGAAATTATTTTAGACTTTTTAGTCCGTTTTAAAAACGTGGTATATTGATTTTTTTATTTAAATAGTTCCTTAATTTAACCTTTAATTTATTTACTGTTGACTCATAGTTAGTTATGATGTCCCAACAAATAACACAAAAATGTTATGTTGCAACAGATAACATGTAAACGGACGAACTATTCAATATATGTAATTTATCGTTCTATAGTAGATGTTATTCGGTAGTGTTATCTTGATTTTTATGTAGTACATTAATTGTTAAGGATATATTTTAAATAGTCAGAATTTAATGCATTTTGAGTCTCACACCTTGTATAAATAAAATACGATACTATAACTACCAAACCAACTTCATTATTTATGTACACATACACAGAAAATAGATATTTACTGTATACTTATAAATTGATGAATATTTTTTTGATAAACTCAGGTGGAGAAGATTACTATCTTCTATTATCCTGTGGTATGTGGTTATTAAATGGACTAAATAATACTAACAATGTGGCTTGATAACCAGTAGAGGCTGCTTCAAATTCTTCTACAATTGATCCTGATGATTTACCAAATAAAAGAGTAGTGTTGATTTGAGATACCGCTCAATTCTGATTGCAGTTATTAGGACAATATAACTAAAATGGTGAAAAACGTGGAACAATGAACCAGAATATGAGGCACCTGGTGATAAAAATGTTTTCTTATTTAAAACTTCGAATTCTATATTCTACTTTTCAATTTACTAAAGTTAGGCAGTTTAAAATCAATTCGAACGATTGAGAAAAAGACTTAAAAGAACTACATAAAATGGTATAGATATTCATATAAAAAGTTTTGAAAATGTAATTATTTTGAAAAGTTTATTAAAAATTCTGCTTTGTTTCTTTCAAGCTATTCGGAAATTCCTATTCTCGAGTACAAAAATTTTATGAAGATAATGTAGGACAGCTCTTCATTTTACGAACAGTTGAAATTTTTCGAGAAGATTCCAAAAATCGCAAAATTTCAAGTATTTGAGAATTTACAACATTGTTCTAGAAAAGTGCACTTTTCTAGAGCAAAGTTGTGAGAACAATTCCGAAGACAAAAGTGAAAATAACGAAAGGGCTGTGATCATGAAATCAGTTGCCAAGATAGTGGTAAAAAGTATTTTGAGCATACAAAAAGAGCAATCGTCACTAAGTTCATGAAGTACATGCCGTATAGTATGGATGATGGACAAAATCTGCATTCGTTCAATAATTGTAAAATAGATTATAATAACTATAATATCAGACCATTAGATGTCTTTGAAATACTTCTATTTCTTCACTATTCACTGACCACGAAGAAGTCTACAGGTAGTTTAAAAACTATTTTTAATCATCCCCTGACGCTGCCGACTTTGTTGGCGAAACGCGCGTTAAGTACAGCTTGTCAAGAATAGGAAAAAGTGTGAGATTGTAATGTATACAGGAAAGAGTGAGGCAGCATTCGGAGAGAAAAAAATGCACTTTACGCGCAGTCAGATCGAACTCTCTGTACATTTACATTCAATATATATTTATCGATATTCACTCTGCAAAGGTCTCAGTGCGACTAAGTAAAGATCAGGCTATTTACTGCGCACCTCGAGGGTAGTCCGAGATTGAGGTTTTGAAACTTGTTCCTATTCTTAACAAGCTATATATCTACTGTACAGCTGTACAGCTTTCGGTGTTCGTGGAAGACTTGTCCCTCATTGCTCTGTCGAAAGTTCCAGCCCATTCTCAGGAAACATTTTATTTTATCTAAATAGTACCTTTTAATATACTTCTGGGTTGATGAAAGACTAATACGTTTCGAAATAACGAGACTATTTAAGAGAACATACTTTAAAATACTCGTATCAATAAAACCTATTAGGATAGTATTCAAAGCTGAATATAGCTTGTTTGGTGACAGGTTATTTATACAGATGATAAAGCTATGTATCTCAATCTTTGAAGTCTTTGAAGTTAAACAGTACTGTATATTAATTGACAAGTTAAATAGTTTGATATGCCAAAATTTCATATATGCTAAAAGTTAAAAATATTACATATATGAACTAGTGCTAGTGACACTATCCTGGAACACATTTGAGTGTAAATAAAAAAAGTATATGTGTCAGCATAACAAAAAAATAGGGGTCGTGTGTATGTTTTCGTAGAATTATTGAATAAAGTATATTGTAGACGAGTAATATTTAAGTAATACCCTCATATCCACATTTTATTTTAGAATATATACTGATCCAGGAAAAATATATATAATTCGTTTTTATGTCTCCGATTTATACAGTCTTGAATACTTATGAACAGTATCAGTAACAGTAAACTTCAGTTAAACAGTTATTTAATTTACAACATCGAGGAAAGGAATATGAATGTTATTTTTTATTATTAGGATTCATATTCGTCATCCTATTGTACTCATTGTATTCTGCTTTTTTAAAATACCGAACTTAAGGCAACTACATCAACTAAAAACCCTTACCTTCATAGATGATCGGTTGCTTTTCCCTAAAGTACGTGAGCGCTGGAAATTTGCTAATGCCATACTGTTTGGCCAGTCGTTTGTCGTTAATCTTGACGAAATCCACCCCGAAGGAGTCAGTATCGTCGTCGATCTGCTCCAGTTCTTGCAGCACTTTGTCGCACGTGGTGCAGCTACGAGCATCTGAAATAAAATAAAATAAAACTAGTTAGAAGTCTGAATTCAGTCTAACAAAAAATGTTGTTTCTATACTGCTTTATATCGTCGGTAGAATTGAAAAAAGGAAAGGACTCAAACAATTTTTTTGCGAGAAACTGTTATGAAAACATCAATTTTGTCGGAATGTAGTGGAGATTTCATAAAGATATGATGGATAAATAGTTCTACGTAGTATTGTGGAAAGTGTATTCTACATTCCCATATTTTGAGAATTAACGTATTCCGAAAAACTAAGCCATTAAAACGTTAAGTTTAGCAAATTATCATTTATTAAATTGTTAACAAATGCTTCATAGTACTCAAGACATTCGTGGTGATCTGTTAGCAAAATCGATTTTACATGAATGCGTTTTATATGTTCTTATATCCAAGTCCATCCTTGCCAAGTTTTGTTAAATACTATCACTAGCTTTGACCAAGATGGTTTTTGGTATCTTAGTATATCTTAATGTTCCATAATTAATGTATTTTACTCAGAAATATTTGAATTCTATTTTGTGTATTCCTTTACATTCTCGGAACATGAAAGAGACGTATCCAAAAAAATGCGTAAAACATAAGAGGCGTTGTATGTCTGTCATATTATTTTTTCTGTAGATAAACGTGGATATAATAAATAAATGGTGTTCTAAAGCTCAATTAATTTTTAATTATGGTTAAATTCATAAAAGTATTGCATTTTATCAAACGTTCTATCGCCCCATCTTTTCTGTATGAGGTTTTTAGTTTACGGTCATGTACTTCTGATCTAGGAAACCACTTTTTATCATTACTTATAATTTTATTGCTGACAGGGATACCAACTCTTGATGTTACCCTGAATGCGGAAGCCGCAAAGGCAATGCACATGAATAGGAAGGTAAGGGACCTGAATAGACTCTCAAGAGAGCTATCTGAGGAGGGACTCCTATGGATGCCCTCTGACAGTCTGGGTGTCCACTTCCTGTTTGACAAGAAATATAAGATCACACTCACCAGTAAGCCCGACTGGATGGAGGGTCGAGCTGGATTACTGCTAAATGGATACATCTGGTACAGGGATGGAGCTAAGAGTGAGAACAAAGTGGGTGCGGGAGTGTATAAGCGACGTGATTAGATAGGTAAAACCTTCCCCCTAGGCAAATACACTACCGCACTCCAGGTCGAGCTAGTTGCAATTACATACGGTGTTCTGGGAGCCGACCAAAATCGGACCAGGAAAAGGTATGTACCTATCTGCTCGGATAGCAGGGCGGCGTTGGCAGCCCTGAATTCAGCAAGGACAAAGTCGAAGCTGGTCTATAATTGCTATGAAGCATTGAACCACTTGTCAGGGAAGGGACTGGTGGAACTCTTATGGATACCTGGGTATAATGGCATTAAGAGAAATCTAATTGCAGGTGATCTTGCCAGACTAGGGTCCAGGGAAAACCTCTATGGACCAGAACCTGCAGTGAAAATAAGTCGGAATCTGATCAAAGACCGCATCAATGGCTGGGCAAGAAACCAGCACAATAAAAGATGGAGAGGTGTAACGGGTTGTCTAATAACCAAACTCTTCATCGAATACTCAGAGGTTGAGAAATGGGCCCAAGAATTCATTAAATTGAACACGCACATAGCTAGAACCCTGGTGCGAATCATAACTGGCCACCATAGTACCCTGAATGCATAAGCACAAGCTGAGGCTGACTGACAGCCCGGCCTGCAGATATTGCAAAGAAGACGAGGAAACCTCGATTCATCTTCTTTACACCTGCCTCGCACTAGAGGAGAAGAGGTACCTTATATTAGGAACTCCTGTTATCCTAGAGGAGGCGAGGCTTAAGGCGGGGGACGTGCCTAAACTGCTCCTTTTATGGGATAGCATTTTTGGATAATAACCCGTATAAGAGGGGATCGCCAAGGGACTACCCATGCGATCAGTGGCTGATGAGGCCCAAACCCATATAACGTAATAATAATAATATAATTTTATTTAAGTATGCTAATGTTTCCTATACATTAATAAGTTTTGGCTTCATTTACTAATTTCAAAATTAGAGTTTGTTTTTCTGCAGTGCAATATTTTGCACCGCCTTTTCTATGAAATATAAGTTTGATAATTGAAAGGGTGATAGTTGTTCATTAAAAAAGCGTTTTTTATATTATACCTAAAACTACAACCATTTATGGATTGATTGATATTGATCTGATGAAAATCTGAGGACTAGAAGTGTTCTCAATTTTTTTTTTTTTTTGAAAATAACGTACTGGCTTATTTTTAGTCAACAATATGCGATTCAATACTCTTGACTTCGATAACTCTTCCATGCTAAGTATATGTATAAAACGATAAATAACTAAAAGAATATTGTTGATTAAATGATATACTATACAAAATTTGTAAATAAATTATATACAATTAAAAAAAAACTTCATTCTGCTCGAAGCCATATTCCAATTTCTTCCTCGCCCTCCTATTTTTTTTTGAGAGCTCAATATAATTGAGCGGTAAGGAGAGAGAAGAAATTAATACCATAAAATGACCTGAGCAACTTCCCCATTGAGAACCTCATAAGAAAAACCTCGTGTATCTCCCTCGATCGGTGTTTTTAGGCCGACCCATACGAGATATTTATTTTAAAGTCTGTGTATTTATATAAAATATAAATTCATAACTTATAGTTTTTAACAATATTACTCAGGTGCTGAGAAAATGTTGGACGTTTACGTACTTTTTTTAAAGAATTCGTGGGGTCTATAAAGAAATATTTGAGCAATTTAGCCTTCAGAATGTCTTAATAGAGACACTAAGGGATATCTTTGCAGAGTATTGAAGTAATGCAATACCTACTGTGGAAGTTGTGATTTTTTTCTGTACTTTCTTCACTGAAAATTTTGTACTTTTTCTTCGAAAGTATTAAAAACATCTACGGTTTTGTTTTGAAATGCGGTCTTAATGTAAACCCTAAGTGATGTCTTTGTGGAATACCGAAGTAATGCAAGACCTATTGTAGAAGTGGTGATTTTTTTTTTAATTTTCTCCAATAAATATCTTGTACTTCTTGTATGAAAAAATTCGTGGCTGCTACTAAAAAAATTATTTGAGCGGTTTGGCCTCCAGAAGATCTTAATGGAGACTTTAAGGGATATTTTTGCAGTATATCTAAGTAATCCAAGGTCCACCGTGGAGGTGGTGATTTTTTTTATTTTCTTCGCTAAAACTATTGTACTTTTTCTTGAAGAAAATTCATAACATGTATTAAAAAAATATATTTGAGCGATTTCGTCTTCAAAGTGTCTTAATAGAGACTCTAAGGAATATGCTTTTATAATACCGAAGTAATGCAAGATCTTCTGTAGCAATGGTGAATTTTTTTTATTTTCTTTGCTTTTTTAGATTTTTTGCTTTGATTTTTTAGTTTTTCTTTGAAAGCGTTCGTAATGTCTATTAAAAATTATTTGAGTTGTCTTGCCTTGTAAAGCTTTTAACAGAGACTCAATGGAATGCGTTTGTACAATATGGAAGTAATATGAAATCTACTGTGGAAGTTGTCAATTTCTTGTATTTTCTTCCCTAAGAATCTTGTACTTTTTGTTTAAAAAAAATTGCAACGTCTATTAAAGAATTTTTTGAGCGGTTATGCCTCCAGAAATGGTTGAAAGAGACTTTGAGGGATGCTTTTGGGGAATATCGAAGTAATGCAAGACCTGCTGTGAAGGTGGTAACTTTTTTATTTTCTTCACGGAACATCTCGTACTATTTCTTTAACAAAATTCGAAACGTTTATTTAAAATTATTTGAGCTATAATAGAGAATAAATACAGACTCTAAGAGATGTCTTTGTAGAATACCGAAATAATTCAAAACCTTCTGTGGAAGTGGTGAATTTTTTATGTTTTACTCGCTAAAATTTTGTACTTTTTCTTTAAAAAAATTCATAGCGTCTATTAAAAAAGTATTTAAACGATTTCACTTTCAGAGAGTCTCGATAGAGACTCTAGGGGATACCTTTGTAGAATACGAAAGTAATGCAATACCTACTATGGAGGTAGTGAAATTTTTGGTTATTTTCACAAAAAATCTTGTACTTTTTTCTTGTACATTGATTAATTTCTTGTACATTCATTCATTTCTTGTACACTGTTTAAAATATCCAATATTCTTTACAACTATGTATCACAAGCCACCAAAAAATTATAAAAGCAAAATATTAAAACTTTACAGAATGTGATTTTACGATTGTGTATGCTTATAAGATGATAAAAGGAAAATATTAATTAGAAGTTGAGACAACAATTCCGCAAAAAGACCAATTTTCCCATGAGGATAAAAAACTTTCTGAATTTTTTTATATAAAATAATTTAACAATTAAAAACAAATTTAACATTAACAATTTTACAAATTGTATCAATTGTTTTTAGATGATTTCCAGCATGGTTTGCTTGATGCTAGGTATTTTACAAATAAAAAAATGGTATTTGTGAAAATGCTTATTATGTTATTAACAAAATAATTTGTTTTAAGCCGTTTCAAAGTTTTATATGAATGAACTTATACCCTTTTTGTCTACTAGAAATTGAACAATGTAATTTTTCACAGCTAGTAGCTTTAAATTCATCAATTTCAAGTTAAATCCTGTCGATGCTATTATCTTGCATACAACTGTGAACTCAACATTTTGAGATAATACAGAGGTATACTTAAAGACTCAGGGCTCAAGATTTTATCCACAAATAGGTTATTGGTCAAATTTGAAATGAACAATTCCTAAAGAATTGGCTTAACAATTGTTAGGCGTACGACAGTCTAAGAAACGCAAGCATATGACAATAATTATAGAACACAAGTATATATCACTGTACTAACTTTCTTTGCACTCAGTGGCGGCGCCAGGGGTGGCCACGGGTGGGCGAGCGCCCAGGCAAAATCCTTTTCGCCCAACCAGTCGCCCAACCCCTTATAACACCACTATATCTTACTACCTTCGCACATAAAATAATATATTTAACGCCCTCGCCCACTCTAGATATCTCCTGTCTATTTTCGCCCAACCGCAAAATAATCTTAGCGCCGCCACTGCTTCTATTACAATTTAACGGACTGCTACAAATGTAGAAACATCAACGACATTCTTGGCACTGCTGATAATAGCGAAGTTGTGGCCACATTCTATTCTGACACAGCCTGTTACGACAAGAAGATGTGACAAATTAAAGAGTAACTGAAATGGATATCATAAATTAAGGACAATTAAAGACTAGGGCAAAATATTTATTGACTTAGCTTATTACTGATAATAGTGATAATGATAATGTTATTACACAAAGAAATGTGAATCAAATTAATGTGTTATCAATGATAACACATTAATTTGATTCACATTTCTTTGTGTAATAACATATGTGTTCTGAAATATGCCAATCGGTTTGTTTTCTCGATTTGTTTCCTCTGATCATCGTAACACTATGATAAAAGAAATAAAACTTGGAACTTCCTACTTTTTTTTAATCGATTGCCAACACAAAACTGTCACAATACGAGAAAAGTAAACGATACTATCGTATAAATGAGTACTTGGGTGTAGTATAAATAGTATTGTATACTAAAGTGCCATAAACACATAAATGAAGATCGCGGCATTGAAAACAAATTTTAAAACTATGCTAGTAGGATTTCGGTCGCATTATGTGTAAAACGAATCATGTCTGACGTCATGGCAGTATGAAAACCTAAAAATAAAACCTGAAGAAATAAGTCGACAACATTCACGAAATATATTTATTCGAAGAATCCTGACGACAGGTAGGCGTCGTTTTAAAGTTTTTATGTCGATCCTTCACGATATGTAAATCCAAGTGAATCTCACGTAAACAAAAAAAAATGAATGTCTAATTGCATGTTTATTCAGCATTTTATGGATTCAACAATAGCTACCACATAAACTCGATTTTATTTGCTAATACAAATGTACAATAGCAAACAATCTGCTGCAATATTAGAATATTCACTGTCAGTTAACTATGATACTGAAAAATGTATTATAATTTAGCAAAATGATGCACTAGCCATCAATTGTTTTTCAATAATGATCATTCAGTTGGATTTATTGATCATGTCAATTTTTGTATACCCACTCAAGATATATTCCTAATACATGTTGATGGATATGAGTTAGTAAGTAAAACAATAGAAAATGTGGAATCATGTAAGCATTGTGATACGTCTGTTGGACTAAACTGAGTCCTGAGATGTGGAATAACATGTAGATGACGTAAAGGGCCAATAGTGATATGAATATTTTAATTAAGAGTATTGATAAGAGTAGTATTTTTTTGTAATTCTGGACACTACTGTTTCATTTTGTTAGCTTGTACAATAGGTGCAAGTATATTACATGTGAGGATCATGAAGAAATTAATTAAATACTTATGGCAAATAAAAGTTTTCCCAAAATAAATGTAAATTCTAGATGCTCTATAAGCTTCTCGACATAAAGCTCTCTAATGCTCTCTACTAACTAACCTTCCACAGGCTAATGGTCTCTAAAGCTTTCCACAGAAATGAATTAATGATTTGAGAACCCTAATGGTGTATCAATAATGGCGAAGTTCACTTATTCTGAAACAGTTTCTACATACTATGAATTTTAGTAAAAAGGCAATCTAAAGCCATCGATGAATATTATTGATGAATTTAAATCGCCGTCAAGTGAAAGGCGATTTAAAATTAATATGTTCTTCATCAAACCGACTTCAGTAAACTGAGAGAGTGTTTAGAAATTTGAATATACATATGATTCCATCTTTGAAGTGATACTAATTTGGTACAAATTCCAGTAAGATAATCTCAGAGGGCAGAAGTATTCATCAGATACATTTCACAAAAAAAACTTAATTAAGTTGAATAAATAGGTGTCTTAATGAAGCTGTAAATCTTCACGATACATACTGTTGGGAAGTAAGATGAGTCAAGTTAGATCCTATCAAACTTAAATTGATGCAGATTATTTTTTGAAGGCATTTAATAGAACACCGAACTGTCAAAATTACCAATCGGTCTAAAGCGTTCTCAGTTAAATCCTGTTGCTTCTCTACAGAATTCTGTGGACTGGAAAATGAAACTCTAATAGTCATAAATTCGAGTCGCCGAATACCGACTTTTCTGGGGACAAAAAATATTTAAGCTATTTTATCGTTCACAAGTCTGGTACTTCCAATACTGGTAAGTCCAGTTCTCGAAAGATCTTTAAGAGTAATTTGTTCTCCAATATATGTCTTTGTATTCATTGAGGTTTTATTACCATATCGGATCATAATTAGAATGTATATTTTTTTGTTTTTGGTTAACATTTTTCCTTATTTAAATTATCGACAACACATTTAACGCAATAGTATTTACCACCACCTTAGTGTCTCGCCATGTGCCACGTTTTCATTATTATGTTTTCTTTGTTTACCTTATTTTTGTAAATATTTTAATCAGCATCAGTGGTTTGTTTGTATCGATTTAAACATTATCATTATACTTCTTGGCCAGCAAAGTGGATATACCAAATATCCTTGTCACCTCTGTTTATGGGATAGTCCTTCAAATAGAAAGCATCGACACCAAACTCTCTGGCCTTTCAGAGACGCTATGACCGTTGGCAAAACGTATACTGTTCACAAATCATTAATAAAGAAAGAAAAACTAATATTGTCACCTCTTCACGTCAAAATAGATTTAATGAAGCAGTTTTTAGAAGCACCAAACAAGTCAAGTAATTGTTTTAAGTATATTCTGGAAGCATTACCAGTACTACGCATGGCAACATTAAAAACCAGAATGTTTTTAGCGTCCACAAATTTTAAAATTGGTAAAATATCCAAATTTCAACAGAAATATGACCTTTGTAGAATCTGATGCATCGTTTAGCTATGTATCTGTAATTCAAAATTTTTGAGGCAATCACAAGGAAATAACTACCAAGAACTAGTACATAAGATGCTAAGATTTTTTGTAAAATTGACATATGCATTAAATTACATTTCTTTGCATAGTCACTTTACATTAATATTTATCATATATTTCAGAAACTAGAGCCAATAAAAAAAAATTAATTCCATTTTCAGCATCAGAGGCAGTAATGTACTCAGAATCGACTCTTAAATTCTTGGTAACAAATTGACTGTTCCTCAGTGTTATTAAACAGCACGCATACTCCATTTGGGTGCTCATTTTATCTCCATACCTAGCCATTTTATCAGTATTTCTTTGTCTTTTCTCTCCTAATGTACTATTTTTTTAAACACATGATTTTATCCAAGGAACTTGTGATCCCTTATACAAATAGTTACAATAACGTCTAATTGGACACTGGCACTAACTACTAACATCACTGTCAGTATCACTAAACGCAAGTAACAGGTAATAGTATTTTTAATTATCCTAGTAGATTAAGTAAAATTAATATTTTTGAAAATTTAGTGTTAGTAGTTTATTTAGATATATGGTCAAAAACAGGAGACCAGTTTTCCTCGAACACTGAATGATTACATGTTTCTCAGTGTGTGTTTCGCCAACCAAGTTGGCATAATCAGGAGATAACCCGATTATAACCTTTTGTAATCATCTCTCGATGATGCCAACTTAGTTGGCGAAATACACATCGAGGAACGTGTAATCTTTTGGTATTCGTACACAACTAGTCTCCTGTTTTTGGTGCTACATGAAAGGTTCCAGCTCCATCCCAGATATACTACATCAATATCAGAAGTTTATTTGTCAGAATGAAATAAGAAAAGAGAGGTAACCACTGAAAAATTTGATAATACTCCGTTTAATAAATGCCAATAAAACAAAAAACAGAGGAAAACATAAAAGAAAGAGTCCGAGAGCTTTCCCGAAAATAAAAATACGAATAAACGAAGTGAATTTAAAAAAACATATTCTGACTTTTATGTGTTTACATAATGTAGACTATATAGTTCCTATCGCTGTTAAATGTAAGGAGTTATCAAGAAAATACTCCTTCAGGGTGTAATTGCGAAGTGAATTTAAACATGAATTAAATATAAACACATTCCTTCAAATTAAAACATATTGGAGTTCTCTGTGTCAATTTTCAAATTCATTTAGTGCTGAACATTTATTTTCAATATTGTTGCCATAAAATGAGGTACTCAATTTTGAACACAAATTTTAAATAGCTTGCTTTTAATAGTATTTGTGGATACATTTATTTCAGACTTGATATCTCGTAGAGACATATTTATATTAGTAAGTCAAGCATTACCATTGACTGCAAAATATAATAGCACGTGTACAAACTTATAAAAAAATACCTAGCAAGACCAGTAGCATGGCAAGTTAGTTTTGCGATTCCCCTTGTTGAAAGTAATTTTACTTTTCCGCACTCCACTATACGCGGAAAAGTAATGTAACCGTGTAAAGAAAAATTGAAAAAACAAAAATTTTTTTTTGGGTTTATTTTTCGTTTCTGGGCCTAAAACCAAAAAAAAATGGCTTTTAAAAAATTGTTGCTGTGTGTGTGTCGTTGTCGTCGGCGTTTATTCTTGTTAACACGATAATGCAACTAAATCGTGTCGGATCGATCGGATTTTGACTGATTCTGATTGGGAATGTCTCCCAGACGACACCTATTGATTTTGAGGTGGATAGAACACACTCTACCATGTATACGGGTCATGAGAAAGTACAATGGCGGACTATTTGAGAAAGTTTTTTGTTAGCACGATCACTCAATTAAATCGTGTCGGATCGATTGGGTTTCGACTGATTCTGATTAGGGACATCTACTAGATGACATCTATTGGTTTTGGGGTGGATAGGACACACCCCACCCTGTCCGTGGATCATGAGAAAGCACGATGATGGACTATTTGAGAAAAATTGAAAGAACTCGCATAAAACACATATTCTGCATTTATGTGTTGGTTTATTTTTTCTCGGCCACTAGATTTCGAAATAGAGATATTCTACGTGCTGAAAAGTCCGTTTTAAGGTTTTAAAACTGTTTATTTTCTGTTTATAAATCATGTCTGTTGATTTAAAAATTTAAATTTACTTTGAACATTATTAACACTTCCTGATAACATTTCAATTTAGGTGCAGGACATGATCCATGATATGATCCATGATATCATAAATTAGAGATGAATCATGAGATTGCGATTTAATGCAGAATTCAAAAATACAATAAAAAAGGGGTAACCATATGTCCGTAACCATTTAAAGAATTATCTTTGATCAAGTTTGTAACTGATGTTACTTTAGGGTTTCCTTATATGCTTGAAATTAATTTCAAAAATACGCCAGTAAATTAAAAAATTGATTTGTCCTAGCGCTTTTTCGAAAATAAAAATGCCTTCTAAATACACTCAGTATATTCCAACCTTTATTGTTGTTAGTGCATCATAGAAATTGGCAATGAAGTTGATCTAAATGTAAGGAATTGTCAAGAAAAAACTACTTATAAGTATAACTGTAAAGTGTTTTCTTAATTAATTAAATGTATTAGTACAAGATTCGGCAGGTGACTTCTGCAGGTATCTGCTTTTTTAATGAAACTTAATTCAAAGGAATGACTAATACCAATATAATATATTGCGGCCGGGTTGCCTACCAAAAATTAATCGCAATTACCTTCAATTAATTATATTGTAATTTATTTATTTTAATGAATTACAACTATATTTTGTTTAAGTAAATTGAACGATAATTCAAAGAAAATGATGCGTAGAATTAAAAAAAAGGTTGCCAGCTCACAGTCGGCCGCAACCTCTAGGTTGCCAGATATAAAAATGTATATTATTGTTAATTATTTACACTCATCGTGTTCTTCAATAAAATATTATACTAAATTGAAGTTTAATTTTTGTTGTACATGATAATATATGGTCGCCTGTAAAAATGGTCTGTAAAGAAGTAGTCTTTGCCATGATTTGAATTAATTACTCTCGCTCTAGATGAGTGTGAGCAAACGAGTGTAAATAAGGAAACAATGTGGTGAAGTTAAAGTAATTTTTCTAAAGGGTGGTCCAACCATAATGCACGATGTTAATTGTGAGTCACACCTTATCGTCAAGTTTTTTGCCCAACTTAATTTGACATTTCTTTGTTTCAGTGTTTGACAAATTCAACCATGGAGGAGCCGCGCGTTAAGATTGTTGAAGCCTTTTACGAAAATGGGCGTTCAAATCAAAATGCATTTCGTGCACTTCGTGACTTTTTTGGTCAGCATAATCGACCAAATGTGTCGACAATCGGGAGAATTGTACGCAAATTTCAGCAAACCGGGTCTGTAGGAAATGTGACAAAAAACCTGTGCATGCTCGCCCAGTTCTTTCTGCGGAAAACATTGCTGTTGTTCGCGATAGTGTAGCAGAAGAGCCGTCAACCTCGACTCGTCGTCGTGCCCAACAATTGAACATCTCACGAACATCACTGATGCGAATTTTGAATAAAGATTTGAATTTACACGCTTACAAGGTTCAATCGACTCAAGAGCTGAAGTCTACTGACCATTTCAAGCGTCGTCAATACGCCGAATGGTTGGTTGAACAGACAGAAGTGAATGGTGACTGTACAAAGAAAATCATCTTCAGCGACGAGGCACACTTTCACCTCAGTGGATTCGTTAACAAGCAGAATTGCCGCATTTAGGCAAATGAGAATCCACGAGTGATTTTTGAAAAGCCGATGCATCCACAAAAAGTGACGGTTTGGTGCGCTTTATGGGGTGAGGAATGATGGGGTCATCGGGCCGTACTTCTTCGACAATGAGGTCGGCCAAGCAGTTACCGTGAATGGTGTTCGCTATCGCGAGATGATAACGGACTTCTTGTGGCCAGAAATTGAGGATATGGACCTGGACGATATGTGGTTCCAACAGGATGGTGCCACTTGCCACACAGCCAACGAAACAATGGCACTTTTGCGCGAGAAATTCAATGGCCGTGTTATCTCACGTCGTGGCGATGTTAATTGGCCGCCACGATCATGTGATTTGACACCGTTGGACTTCTTTCTTTGGGGATATTTAAAAGAAAAAGTGTACGTCAGTAAGCCAAGAACGATTCAAGAGCTAAAGGATGAGATAATTTGGCACATTAACGACATTGAACCTCAATAATTATGTCTCGGTCATTGAAAATATGGACCATCGGATAGAGGTATGCCACCGAAGCCGTGGCGAGCATTTGACCGATATTTTGTTTCACACATAATTGTCATAGATCCTTCTATCATAATAAAAAATATTAAGATAATTCTCTGAAAACTTTTTGTTTTATTTACACTTAACATCGTGCGTTTTGGTTGGACCACCTTTTATATAAAACGTTATTAAAACTTATCGTATCTCAGCTGCAACGATTGGAAAAGCAATTTATAGGATATTAGTCAATCACTTTGGTCAATATTGATCAAACAAGGTAATGAAAAATGTATTTCATAATAAATACATTACAAAATTATTACGATTTTAGTAATTTTTTTATTGAAAATATATAAATCATATTTTTTTACCAAATAATGAATTTGCTTCAAAAAAAAATACATTTTTTTATCATGAATTTAATAAACCTAAATTATTTTTATTCATATTCTTCTTCTTTTGAACTTCTATTAAGTTCATTGGAATTGTCAGAGCTTTCATATATATCAGAACGTTCATCCGTGCCTTCTTTGTCTTGAGAAGTTACCTTTTTTGACACGGATAAAATGTCTTCGACTCTCATCGATGTCGGGTCACCAATGAACCATGTTGGTTTTAAAATACCATCAATTAATGACCAAACGCAATCCTCTGCTTTTACACAACATGGATCTGCTGCATTTAGCCACATGGAATTGATGAAAATACTTCGCAACATCTTCTGTTGTAACGATTTACAACAAAGTGGAACCAGTTTAGAGTCAAAACTAATAACATTTAAAAAAAAATTATTAGTTCTTGTTGCTGAATATATATATATTTTTTGAAATATCTGATGTCTGTCCTTATTTACACATTACATTTATTTACACAGTACATTTTTTGACGCCATTCATAAGAGCGATAAATTCCTGAGCAACATTAATTCTTTATCATTAAAAACGTCAATCACATCAGTCAATGACGCGAAAATTTTTTGGAAAGTCTTGTTCCTTAAAAATATTTTGAATATATATTTTAGAAAAATTAATTTTTTTAAGCAAATTCATTATTTGATAAAAAAATTATTTATATTTTTTCAATAAAAATTACTAAAATCGTAATAATTTTTTATTGTCGTTATTATGAAATACATATCTCATTGCCCTGATTGATAAATTTTTATAAATCGTTTTTTGCAATCATTGCAGCTGAGATACGATAAGTTTTTATAAAAATTTATATAGAAAAATCACTTTAACTACACCACATTGTATCTTTGTTTACACTCGTTTGCTCACACTCATCTAGAGGGAGAGCAATTAATTCAAACCATGGCAACCACTAATTGCGACCCTATTTTTACGGGCAACCATGTTTTATCGTGTACAGCAAAAATTAAATTTCAATTTAGTATATTTTATTGAAAAACACGATAAGTGTAAATAACAATAATATATACCTGTTTACATCTAGCAACCCAGAGATTTGGGCTGACTGAGAGCTACAATCATTTTTTTTTAATTCTTCACATCATTTCCTTTCAAATAATGTTTAATCCACTTAAATAATATATAGTTGGAGTTCATTTAAATAAATTAATTACCATATAACTAATTAAAGGCAATCGCGGCTAATTCTTGATAGGCAAGCCGGCAGCAATGTATTACATTATCCTTAATCATTCATCGGAATTCAATTTCATTAAAAAAACAGATATCTGCAGGATATAGCTTCCGCATCTTAGAATATATGTATATTCCTTCAAATTAAAACGTACTGGATCTTTCCTTTTCGAATTTAAGTGTTAAATTTACTTCTAACACTGTTTCTGACAACGGACCTTAAAAATATTAGTGTTAATAGCACCTATTATAGAAAAATTTTCTTCAGATTTAATATGAATGTCAAAATATAATAACACGTGTATAACTCGTTAAAAAATATTTAGCAAGGTCAGTGGCATGGCAAGTTAGCTTAACATTTACAAGCATATTGAAGGTAATTTCTTGTTTAGAAATAATATATACGGAATTGGAAATAGGGGAGATTTCTTTGAAAAAGATTTAACTTATGCAAAGAGAATTGAAAAAGGACTACAAGTGTTCACATTTCTCGCATATACAGAACGTTCAGGCTATTTTTAAGCCTTCATTATGCTAGATCATATGTTGGAATGAGATATAAGGTTTATTTTTACATTACAAAGTGTAAGTCAAGCCCGAATAACGCCAGACGACGCGCTCTGCATTATCTGGCCTACATTCGTCGCAGTGGCCGTCATCCGATCTGTTAAATGCAAAACTAATTCCGAACTTATATAATTAGTATCCTTAATAACAATGGCTGGCATTAGACCCGGACCGGAGACTAGAAACATCGAGTGGATTCGTATCGGGGCAACTGTTGCATCACAGTGTGCGGGAGTATCGGACGTGTGGATCCGGCGCGACGAGAGATCAGCAAAGCACTGCACCACGCCAAATGTGGGTATGGCATGTCGGCCTCCCAGCGACCCGACACTCAATACACTCACTAGACCGCGTCCGAGAGGCGGGCACACCACAAAGAACTCTCCAGATGGTACTTACACCAGAACACGGCCACGTAGCCCTTCTCGTTCAGCACGCGCTCCAGCTGCTTGGCCGTGACCTCCTCGATGACGGGTTCTTGTGCCGTCGGGACGCGCTTGGCCGTCGCCAGCGCCACTAGCAGCAGCCACCACCACATGCTGCTTTCCACTAAGTGAAGGCATCGGCGTCGCGGCGCTCTCGCACTCCCACCACAGCCGCGGACCGCGGCCAAGCTCCGATGGCTCCCACATCCGCTGGACCCGATGTCGGACCTGGCCGACGATGGTCTGTTTCCATAGGGCATGGCCGCTTTAATTGACGACGTTCACTTTCTCTTTAATTAATTCGCTCGCACACTTAATTACGCACAAGATGACAATTTGATTTCGGGAATAATTCGAGAGTAATCAACAAGGCTGTGGGCGAGCGCTGAATGCCATTGGCGCTTCATGTGGGGACATGAATATTTTTACTGCAACGAACGCTTCGTTTCTCAAATCCACAAATCTTAAGGTGGGTATACATTTGCGAGCAGAACCGTTCGTGAACCGCTCGTGAACCATTCATTGAAAATAGTTTTACAGCGAACATCTACTGAACTAAACACGATCCATGGGAAAGAAGGAACGAACCACGAACCACCAGCAGTCTTTCTCGGCGCGATTACTTGTAATAATGTCTTCGTGCGAGGAAAATTATGCGATTTTATTTATGAGTGGTGCGGCTTTAGTGATGAAATTTGTGGAAAAAGAAGAGGAAAGAAAAACGTTAGCGGTGCACTGACTTGTGCAAAAGACGCACTAGTGTGGAGCTAATAGTGGACTTAAAATATAAGCGGCCAAGACAAGAACTTTACACGGATGTCTCCTTCTGATTTT
The DNA here is from genome assembly GCA_037954035.1 of Rosalia funebris. Classification (NCBI taxonomy): domain Eukaryota; kingdom Metazoa; phylum Arthropoda; class Insecta; order Coleoptera; family Cerambycidae; genus Rosalia; species Rosalia funebris. The sequence goes on along the minus strand of JAZFAV010000006.1, from coordinate 8,345,424 downwards.
GAGAATTTGCTACAAAAGATATATTGATGTCAGCATTTATTTCCTTCCAGACATCTTCTTTTAATTTTTTTATGATGGTTCTTATGTTTAGGATCCCACAATAATGATTTCGTTTTATAAATGTCAATTAGTTTGACTACATTTTCCTCAGTCCATTCCATAATAATAATTATTATAATATAAAAATTATTAAATAAAATATCATGTGCAGCACAGTACACGTGATAGAAGTGAATACTTCTTTAGAATGAGAGAGATTAAGAGTGAGAGATTGAAAGAGAGAGAGAGAGAGAGAAAGGGATAATTTCAAAAGAAATATAACAATATAAAATTTGTGTAAAAAATATTCGGTTTATTCATTATCTACACTATCATCGGCTGGTGATTCAATTGGTAATCCTGTTATGACTGATTTGTGATAACTAAAATATGAAATATATGTTCGTGATTCGATTCTAGATAACGTGTAAAAATTGCATCTATTGTTATTCCGGATTTTGTTGTTGATTCTTTGGCATTGTTATTTATAAGCAGACCAAATGTTTCTCGAAGAAAGTTAATCAACGTCAAAGAATCATTGGATCCGAAATTTACATTGAAATCTCCCCCGAAAATCAAAGGGATTTTGTTTTCGCCTTTTACAAGTGCATTTGCACCTGTGTGGCTGTAAACCAGTAGGGAGCGGTGAATGAAATATATTATATCTTCTAGATTTTGGTTCGGTAAGATATAGATGGCTGCGATGACGATATTTTTTCATCGCTTCGTACTGAGTTTATATCACTCTCTCTCTTGCTCCACTTCCGTGTGGCGTCAGAGTTATACGTACTCGCGCGCATGCGCGTCATATTATATTTTCTTCTATTGCCCAGTATTTATTGAATACATGACTCTCTCTCTCTCTCTCTTGCTCGTACGATGCTTCCTAAACTATTCCCCCTTCAAGCAACTTAGACCTTGGACTTGGCGTATGAGTGGGCGTTAAATACGAAGGACCGCACAAAAGGGAGACGCGGATAGCCTAAACTTTCTCTCTATGTTATATATCTGTGTACTCTCTCTTGTAACGAAGCCTGTGTTTTAGGTATACCAAATGTATAACTCTCTTTCTCCTTCTCTCTACGTTATATCTTTTTACTCTCTCGTGTAACGAAATCTCGAAACGTTACATTTTTTCCAATTCACTCTTCATTCTCGTCAAATATCAGAACGCCCCCAAAGAAGTATTCACTTCAAAATTATAAAAGTAGGCAGATTATTGAATAAACAACCGAGAAAAGAATCGTACAAAAACTCATAAATGATAAATAGAGCCAGCCGCTTGGTTCGCGCGCAGAAGAAAAACAACGAACTGCACATGACACCGTCTATAGCACACCAGAATTGTCCAATTTCATGTGCGACTCGACGGGTGGGTTTATCGATGCATAGCGCACGACTCTATATAAACCGCTAAAGAAGGCTGAGTTCTGCGAAACTGCGAAGTTTTAAAGGCAACACATTATTTATATTATATCAATAGATGTCCATTGTAAGCGCCGTCTTTTTAGAGCTTCTAGAAAGTCGCGCTCCATGCGTCGGTAAACCTACCCGTCGAGTCGCACATGAAATGGGACAATTGTGACGTGCTCTAGGAACAAGCCACCCTCTATGTAACTTAACAGGGCGCCTAATGGCAGAATTTTTTATACAGTAGAATAAGTTTGTAATTTAGTGTACATATTATCAATAAATGTGTGAAATAGGGACCGGTGTAGTGAATCATAACTTTTAATCCAAATAATAAAAAATAAAAAATACAGTTCACAATTTAAAGTAATTCAAGAATACAGATAATGAATATTGAATGTAGCGATGTACAAAAGGAGGTGTCGCTAACACACATGAGAAATAAAAGATATGTTATGTTGATACTCCTATAAACATATCGATGGTTTTGGAGGCGTTTGGTTTTATAGTTTTTTTTTTCGATTTTGATCACTCATAACACTTTAAGTTCCTCGGTTATGCCTAGTCGCAACAAAATTATTTTTTGCCGAATATTCCACGTGGAGGAAATTATTGTAAATCTGAATCATTTGTTTTGTAGAAATGATATGTTATTAAACAATTATTACTATAATTTAAAACGTGTGGTAAAAAGTTATTTTTAACGTGTGTACATTGAAAATTATTTTTGAAATTCATTATAGTACCATAATTAGATTTAATTATTATAATATTAACGCTATTAATTCTTTCTTTCCGTATTAAATGGACAGAAATCTACGATTTGAAAAGACAAGACATTATGTCTGCATTATAAAAATGCATTTTAAAGAAAAACTATTTAACTTAGCTATAGGGATTATTGTATGAGCTCTGTAGATTTCCCAATGATGCATCTGATTATGGATATACAGGGTGTTTAATTTAAAATATAGAAGATTTTTTTTATATTTTATTTTAAAAGTTTGATAAGGCGGGTTTCGCACCCAGTATATCACAGGTAAATTTCTGACATATCGCTTAAAAGAGGTTGGTTATCATTTGATCAAAAAATAATATTACATAATGGCTTGGCATAACCTAAAAATGTGAAACACCTGTAATGAAACACCTTGTATAACAAGCATAGTAGTATAGCAAAGCGGGTTCTGGGCCACCCTCGGATATGTCCGCGGACATTTGATGCGGATGGCATGTGGTCATTGTTGATCTGAAGAACTCTTGGCGCAGGTATAAAACAGGTGTGTATTGGTTTAAAACAGGTATGGTGGTATTAGGAAAAAACATGACGTCATTAAACAGGTTACCATACCTGTTTTAAACCGATACACACCTGTTTTATACCTGTACAGACCTGTTTTATACCTGCGCCAAGAGTTCTTCAGATCAACAATGACCACATGCCATCCGCATCAAATGTCCGCGGACATATCCGAGGGTGGCCCAGAACCCGCTTTGCTATACTACTAAGCGTTACTTGTATATTGTAAGACTTGTAAGAAAATTATGCAGTATCATAAAAAAGACACACTTATCTCCTTTATTAACGGAGATATTGGACTACCACACACTAGGTGAACATGCTGTATAATTTTTTTTATTCAAAATCGTGGTTAGATATGCTTCCAATAAAATACGTAATTTCATTTCAATACTTATTTGAGTACTCTAAGAGCCCTAGATAAATATAAACATTATGCTTAAGACTGCATTTTGTTTTGTAAAAAACTCTGATATCATTTTAATTTCTATATGTAATTCTTATATACTTCACATTGGTTTTTTTTTGTAGAAATCATTGTGAATAGACAATATTTCAGTACTTTTTACAAATACACATTTATTATATTCCTCTGAATCACAAACGATATTTTAATCTACTTGTGTATTTTTATATAGCAATGTAAAGCTCATGTTGAAAACATATTGATTTCGATTCGTTTTGAAGCGGAACTCATCAGTTGCCAGTTCGCATTATACAGGGTCTTAAGATATTTGCTGACATAATTTTAATACCCATCACCAGAGACCTAAAACTAAAATTTTAAATAAAATCATCAAATAAAAGAAGCTTTTCAAATTAAAATGCTTAAAATTGGTTAAGGACTTGTATTTTTTACCTCGCTAAATTTTTTGAATTTTAAATTAATTTAATCGATAATAGGGCTGTGTTCATTATTCAGACGTGATAAACGAATAACATAATTAAAACGCTGACTAAATCAACCTAAGGTCAAAACCAACCGTGGGAATCTTATTGCATATTCCCGCAATGCAGTTGCACTATTTTCATTACGGAGACCCTAACAAGAACAGACAGAAACAAAATGCCCGTTTTAATTGATTTTTGTGTTACAAAAGGTATAGATATTGGAAAAGTAAAAATATAATTACGTTTGAGTTTCTCCTCTGATCATACATACCTAATCTTGAGCATGCTCACTTAAATAGTACAGAAATAAAAGCAACCCTCACTTTTAAGTAACCTAACCCGCTGAGCTAAGTTTAGAGAAGAACTTGATAAGCTTGTATTATTGACTATTTCGTTAAAAACAGCAAATGATCTAGAAGAAGCAGTAAATGCCTTAACAGCTAGCATACAACAAGCTGCGTGGCATGCTACTTCTGATGCTAATAGTAAAGAACTTCTGATGCTAATAGAATAAATCATTTTCGTAACCAATGGAAGTAACATAAGTTGTAATAATGTTGAAACCAAGAAAACAACTTGTAGATGTCAAATCTTACAGGCCAAGTAACCTGATTCTTCGGCACCCGTTGGCCTTCGAAAAGGTGTAGCACAACTGAAGCAAAATCTTCCCTATCACTTCTACCTGATCCTAATATCCTCAATACATAGATGGCTACCACAAAAAAGGTATTAAATATCTTGGTACGCATCTGGACAGGAAAATAACATGGCGCAAACATATATTTACTAAACTAAAACAACTCGGGACTAAAAATTAAAACAGATGTACTAGATAACTGGACGAAAATCCCCAACTCTCGATAGTCAGCAAAGTATTACTCTACAAAGCCATACTCAAGTCAATCTGGATCTATGGCATACGGCTCTGGCGCTCAGCAGCAAACTCTAACCTGGATATACTACAGAAGTTTCAAAATAGTGTTGCGAATGATTGTCGATCCGTCATGGTTTCTGTCCAACAATTTCATTCAACATGACATCCAGTACCTTCTATTAGGAAGGAGATCAAATCTTTTAGTGTTAAATACCGTTAAAGACTTACAGGGTACCCTAATATACAAGCTGATCAAATAGGTACTTATGCCCAATGATGAAGTACGCAAATTCGAGAGGTTTAAACCATCAAGCCTTATATAGATTTAGTTAAATCATAAACTTAACTAAACAGTTACTACGAATCATAGGAATTTTAAGGTTATGTTAATTCCAGAGTCATTGCTGACATGACGTGCACGTACATGTGCTATGGTTAAAAGAGGATTTATTGTCCATAATGCACAGACTGCTTGCATCCCACTACTCTACACGACATAAACAAGATATGCCCGTTCACCATGTGAACAGGCGGTGAACTAAATTTCCCATTATAAACGTGCAATGATCTACCATGACCTACTCACTGTATATAATGTTGAGTATGTTAATACAATGAATGTTACTATTAACGTAGAGGAGAGGCAGAAGAACGTTAATGACAACTTGTTTTACTTCATCGGGAGATTTAGTTTTTTGTTGTTGTATTGATTGGTATCCGAGGTATGTGTAAATGAGGTTATGACAGAAAGTGTTCTGATACCCTGTATAAAGCATTGATTTTAAGTGCATCACAAAATCGTTTAGGTATTGGGTAAGGGAAAAAAATGAATGTGTTGCGTTAGTATTTCTCAATTATTCGAATGTAGTACACATTTTATGGGTTTAATGATTCACTGTAGTCTTTGTAAACTTGGCCCTGTATACTTAAAAATTTGAAAAAAGTATATATATTTGTGATCTATGCAACCAACTATACGCCTCATTCTATAGTTGATTGCCTATAAAAATATATGAATGCTTTTTATTAAGTTAATACATCCCAGATGTGTTTAATTTGTACACTATCTGTCATCAACATACCATTTGATGAAATTCGTTGTGTCCTAATGTTCGAAGTGGTTACATGTGCGAGAGTATCAGGCAAAATTTGAAAAGATTAGTCGGTAACCAAGCGGTCATGCGCTGTCGTTTATAAACACAAACTTTTCATACGTGTTTCAGGTGTTGGTGCAGGTGGTTGTGTAATTGTGGTGCTTTGTTTGATTAAATAGAGACCGGACTTTATAGAACAGGTAAATGTTATGTAAATATAAGACTAACTGAAATAAACTGAAGTTTTTATTCCCGTATAAAATTGAGGAGTACACATTTGGTTGTATTAATTTTTTTTAAACCTTAATCCACAGTACCTAGTCATACGATTTCAATTATTTCATCGATGCACTTTCTAATAATAAGTAAGTTTTGCAATAATGTCAGAGCCGTTTAAAATACTCTTAAATTATCTTTAAAATAAGCTGTAGGCACATACAATAGGTATACCATTATCAACGTTATCTCGAGGGTTATAAATAATTCCGAATTTTTTTTTTTTTTGTTAATTATAATAACGTTTTAAAAAGTGTAGTACGAAAAAACAAATCAATTAGGTACGACTTATTGTGTCGATCTGATAAAAGATATTATCAGCTTTTATCAGAAGTTCTGTTCTAGAGTAAATAGTGATGTCATTTTATTAATATTTATTTTAGTGGTTGGTTTGTGTTGAGGATTATGAGATTATCCTCCAATGGGTGTTTAATCTTTCGTCGATAGTTTGCCAAACTAAAGTAGACATTCTTATTTAAATTTTTGTTCAGATTTTAATCTCTATTTTTAATCGTTTTCTAACGTTAGCAGAGATTGCATGTTGCTAGTACCTATTTTCTCTTTTTGTTTAAATTAATACGGGTAGTACCTACATATATTAAGGACAATATATTAACTACATAAAATGCTCATTTTACATTACTTATTAGATCTATTATAACACTTTGTATTTCCCATTTTTCATGGCATGTCATCATATAGTATCATATAGTACCTTCGTAAAATAATAAATAAATTCGATTAAAATTCGAGGAATAACTTTTGGGAAAAACTCTCGGACCCGTGAAATTTTAGTTCGCATTTTTTTAAATATAAATAATACATACAGGGTGATTCGTGTAGGAGGTATGACGTCATCGATATTTTTTAATGGCAACCCAATGTTTTTGTTACGGAACGTGAAAGTACATATTTTTTACATAGGTTACGGTAATAATTACAGCAGCGTTAGTATGGATTAAATAAAAAAAAAAATAAGAGAAACGATTTCTTAATATGTACTAAATTTAACCTTCTGACAGCATGAAATGGGCCAGTGTCAGTGGGCGCATAACGGCATTTACACCGCTCTTGTTTTTTCACATTTGAAACATAAATGTACGTTAAAATTGGAGTTTTCTTATTAGATAACATCACTGCAATATCCATTTACAGTAAAAAAATATTGAACACATTTTGAAGCTTCGATATGTAGAAAGTTGGTCTGCTATTTTGTTTTTCAAGAAAATGAAGTAGGTATATAAACATTTTTTTCTTTCATTTTCATGAAATAAACAATAACTTTGGAGATAAGGTTTTTTAAAATAATATTTAGGTATATAAAATAAATTTAGTTTAGTTATCAGTTTTTCCCGATCCTGATAACCAATATGGCCAATACTTTTTATTTTGAGCTATCGCTTGTATTATTTTGAGTATCAGACCGCACCATCTTACGTCTATAATAGTAATTTGAGAATAAGGGTGCCGATAGACCCTGATAAGGAATAACGTTTGAATTAAAATTTTTCTAAAATGGCGGTGTAAATGCCGCTCACGCGCCCGCCAGAAGGTTAATGGCGAAAATCAACTGAATTAAATGTTCATATTGTGCACCGTTGCTGTAAGATAAAAACTTGATATCATACATAGAATCCCTGATGGACGATGGGGTATCACACTCAAAGTCCCCAGAAAATGAATGTGCGGTGTCTCAGAGTCGACGGGAGAATTTTGGGTTCCCATTTCTTTGACGTGAACCGAACTGGTGCAAATATATGAATTTTCTGTGAGATCATCTTGGTCCTGCACCAATAACTTTATATCCAGATGTACAGGAACCTGATCTTCCGAGAAATTACTTTCTGTTTCAACAAGATGATGCACCTTCCCATTGTGCAGCACCTGTTCGTGTTTATATAAATTAGATGTTCTCGAATCGTTGCGCGTTGGATAGGGAGAAGGAGGCCGTTTGAGTGGCCAGCCAGATCGTCAGATTTGACACTCCTAGATTACTTTTTGTGGGGATACTTCAAGAGCAAAATATACGTTACTAGTCCGAGAATTTATAGTCTCTTCAAATTAGGAAAATTGAGGGAAATTTTTCCTACAGCTAAGCGACCGATACAGAAAGTTGTGTTGGGGTTGTGTTAACATATTTTTCACCTAGCGCATGATATGAAAAGGGTTGTTTTTTAGATATAGACATATATATATATATATATATATATATATATATATATATATATCATATAATATATATATATATATATATATATATATATATATATATATATATATATATATATATATATATATATATATATGTCTATATCTATTTTGTTTTTTATATTTGTTTTATATTTCGTTGTCTGCGGATGAAATACTAGGAGAATTTTTCAAAAAACCAAGAAGATTATAGAGAAATAGTTGGTGAGAAAGAACTCTTCATGAAATTAATAACATTTATTCATATTTCATGTCAAAATAGATTTTCATAGAAAATTTGTATGTTAAGTATAAGAAATTATACACCTTCACCAACATATTTAGACATTATGAAAAAATATTGTTGTTCACTAATGTAAAAAAATAATAATACTCTACTAAATACATATTTTAATGTTCTAATAATTATTTTGGTAACAATTATACAAATTGTTACTATTACCTTGTGCCTTTTCCAAGAATAAGTAAGAACAGTACCACGATCCTCACGGGGGGGGGGGTTTGAACCCGAACCCCCCCTCCCGTAGATCCGCCACTGATATATATATATATATATATATATATATATATATATATATATATATATATATATATATATATATATATATATATATATATATATATATATACGCGCTTTTGGCCGTTTTTTCGGTTTTTTGCGTTTTTCTGAAAAACTGCATTTTTGGGAAAATGATCTGATTTGATGTTGTAGATTTTGCACAATTTTTGTTCTTTTCATTTTTTCGAAATTCTGCTTAGTTGCGCCGCTAGAGCGCGTTGAAGTATTTTTGAGCTGTTTTTCGATTTTAAACCAAAACTATGCATTGTAGAGAAACATATCAAGAGATCAAAGTTGTAGATATAAAAATTTACGACACATTTTGTTTTTTTGTTTTTTTTTAAAGTCGCACGGTTTTGCCACTAGAGGACGAAAACCGTTTTATTTTTTTTTGTAATACTCTTGTGCGAATGAAAAAAAAAACTCTAGCGCATTATTTTTTATTTATAGGCAAAACTATGCATTTTTTGTAAAAAAAAAAAGTGTAAGACAATTTGTAGGAAGTTTTTTACTCTCTAACTTTTTGTGATTGAACTTTTCTAAAAAAGATGTATCGTAATATTATGTAATACTTAATATGTATTACATAATGGCACTCATTTTTGAGAGAATAATCTGTAGAATGCATAACTAAGAAATACTAACAAATAGTAACAATAGTGATGAAAGTTGAATTTTTTGTAATGTAATTAATATCAGAAATCAAAACATGATGTTGTACATGTCTCTAATGTCTTACTGGCTAGTAAATATGCAGATGTACAGCTCGTCAAGAATAGGAACAAGTGTGAGATTTTCTATGTGTGCGTAGAAGAAAGAATTAAGCAGCATCCGGGGAGAAAAGGATGCACTTTACGCGCAGCCAGATCGAGCTCTGTGTACATTCACATTACATATATGTACATCACTCTCTTACAAGCAAATGTCTCAATACGGCCGAGTAAAGAGCAGGCTATTTACTGCGCACCTCGTGGACGGTCCGATATCACAGTTTTGAGACTTGTTCCTATTATTGATGAGCTGTAGTGTTAGCAGTAACGTTCGCAACATGTTTTACAATTTGATGTCTCGCCCACGGCTAACCACAATTTTTTGTTGCTCATATAATATTATTTTCCAGTCTCTCGCACGCATATGGTAAATATCTTTGCAACGAACTTTAGTTGGACAATTTCTGTAGGATTAAGCATGTTTGTTTCAAAACGGACGAAATAGTTGTTTATTCAATATAGATAACAGTATATTACATGAACACAGCATAAAAATTAATGTGTCAAACAGGAACAAGAGATCGAACACGGCGATAGAGCTGGACTGAATTGCTTGTACCTACATCGATTCGCATATCTCAGGTCTACGCGGTGGCATCTCTAATGAGAATCGATTCTTAAAAACACTTAAATTAACTGCAAGCAGCGACAAGATAAAATGTTAGTTGCTGGAGTTATTAATTGAGAATTTACAGTGAAAGTAGTTATTTTTCTGTTTTTACTTGATTTTAAATGTGTTATAATATCAAACGACAAGCCGCATAGGGTTGTGGAAAACGTACATTCCATCTTTCCACGATGCAGATTAATTTTGTACGTTCAACATTTTAAAGAGATTCTACTATCGTACGTTGTAGCTGCTATAAAAAATTAGAAAGTGTTCCATTCGTTTTCTGCACTGCCGGTTTCTTGCAGAGATGACATTTAAGAATTGAATGTTTATGCTAATTCCACAAATGCCCGTATGCACTTACGGATTTCTCTTCTTCTAGCATTCAGCGGATAGAATAAAGAGGGCCTATTCAATGGCGCTCAGTTACACTCTAATTATTATCCTTGTTTGTATAATCTTGTAAACGATTAATTACAATTTCACACTTTCTACCGGCAGGTACTTGAAATCCTAATAAAACTAGTACTAATAAAATAATGCCGAGTTTCGTCTAAATTTAGAAATTTGTCAAGTCGGTATTGAAGGTGATACGAACCGCGTTTCATTGTTTGATAATTAGAATTGCATTTGAACGTGTTTTTGCTTACACGAGCGATTTCATAATAAACATATTCGCAGTAATGCGGTTTGTTTGTTTTCAAGTGCCTGGAAAAGTGTTATTGGAGGTAGCCTCGTGGTGGAATAGTTTTTTTTTAATTAACACGGAAATGTGTGACGTTTTGTAAGTATGACAAATTGGAAGAATTCACACTATAAAAAATGTACTTAGTTTATGTTGTTGCTATAGCTAAGTTTATTTAGATTAAATAAATATCGAGCATGCTACAGGGTATTTCAATAGGGACGCTCGAAATTTGTTAGGTTATAACGACCATACTGTTAAAGTAACATCTGTCAAATCTGTTGTGAATTATTCAGTAGTGTATGGCAAATCACCGTGGAATGTTATAGTGTTCAATAACGTGTTAAAATCATCAAATTTTATTTTCAATATCAGTGCTCCATTCGAGAAATCACGTATTACGTGATTTTTATCCTCGCCACAACCGCCCCGCCAAGTCGACTATTCGACGTTTGGTGGCCAAACTCGAGTCAACTGGTTTGATAAATAAAATCAGCCCACACCCGTACGTCACCGAGACGCAAGGTCTGCTGAAAACATCGCTGCTGTGTGTGAGAGTGTGCGAAAAAACCCGAGGCAGTCAATTTCTCGTCGTTTACAAGAACTTGTCCTTTCCGCGACTTCAACTTGGCGAATTTTGCGTCGGAACTTGGGTCTATACTCGTATAAAACCCAACTGACCCAGGAACTTAAGGTAAACGACCATAAACAACGCCGTGTATTCACTGATTGGGTTCTGGAGCAGTTGGAAGTTAACCCAAATTTCCGCCAAAAAAATAATCTTTAGCGACGAGGCTCATTTTTGGATGAATGGATATGTGAACACGCAACATTTGTCGGATTTGGGACGATACCAATCCACATGAAATACACCAGCACTAAATGCATCTCGAGAAAGTCACTGTGTGGTGCGGATTTTGGTCAGGCAGTATAATAAGTCCGTACTTCTTCTACTCTAGGCGAGCGCTACATATCGATGATAAGTAACTTCTTCTGGCCTAAACTAGATGATATGGACATGTTCCAACAGGATGGCGCTACGTGCCACACAGCGCATGCCACGATGGACATTCTACACGAGTGATTTAAGGGCATAGGTATATCGCCCAGCGGCGATGTGAACTGGCCACCGAGATCGTGCGATTTAACGCCTTTAGACTTCTTCCTTTGGAGCTATCTTAAATCACAGGTCAATGCGAATAAACCGCAAACAATTGATGCCCTGAAAGTCAACATAACGAATACCATCCAGCAAATTCAGCCAGATTTATGTGACAAAGTCATCGAAAATTGGATCTCCCGAATATGTGCTACCAAGCAAATCTGCGGTGGACATTTGAACGAAGGTATATTCCATGCTCAATGCCATAAAATACTCTTTCAAATAAAAAAAAAGAATTAGTGGATATTTCACACACAATTTGTTTTATTTGCGTTTAAAAATCGAGCGTCCTTAGTGAAAGACACTTTAGTACTGGAAGAGGCACATATACCATGTGCATGTCTTATTTAAAATAAAACTACAAAAATAGATATTTTTGTTATTTTTTGAACTCCAAATTTGAGCATTGTCATAATTGTGGTCCTATATTATTATAAGACATACTTCATTCTTAAGAATACTCGTCTACTCAAGGAGAGGATTTCCTTGAGGAATTGGAATTTTCTCCAGTCGGTTTTTCAAAATTTTATTGTTACTGGTGGTGGATGTTTGTTGTTTTCGTGATCTTGCAAATTTTGTTTGTCGTCAACACAATACACGCCGCATATGATTGCGTAGAAAAAGAATTGTTTTTGTTCAGGATTCCGAGGACTGCACAGTTCACAGGTGGCCTTAAAACCGCCTCCATACATGGTGGAGGATTCCTCCAGGTCTGGACTGCGCAGTTCACGCCTTAAGGATTGCCTGCACGTGTATGACTACCTTTACACGTTCGAAATAGTCCTCTTTGTATAACGAAGGTAATAATCTTGTTACTCTTATCAGCTTTTAAATAGAAACATTGAATAGTCTTTTTCTCAAAACGTGAAGACTGGTTTTCAATAATATTTTCATATTTCCTAGGAATGTATTTAGGAAGGAACATAAATAAGGTTTTATTTCTACTATTTACTCATAGTGAATATTCGGATTAAATTTAAAAACGACATATATGAAAGATAAAAGTGAACTGATTTCTACTATCAAAAATATATAGTGTTCTCAAAGTTATCGAATTATAGAGACTACTTCCAAGTGATTTGGTAATCTAATAAATAACACCTAATAATAAGCTACACTAGGCACAAAAATTAAGATTTTCTAGGAGGTGTAACTTGGAGAGGAATAGTAGCAGAGCATTTAAAAAAGCTTTATGATGAGGTAACGGAAAAACATTTATTGAAGTCCTTGAACATTTTGAAAGGCAAGCAAATATTTTTCTGGTGATTTTCTTATAATCACTCATACTGCTGATTGTAAAAAATTTTGAATTCAAGATCTGAAAACTAAAAATTTGGAGCTTCAAGCATCAGCAGTTTGTGAGTAATTATATGAAAACCATCAGAAAAAAAATTCCAAGTATTTGCTTGCTTTTCAAAAAGTCGACGGACTTCAATAAATGTTTTTCAGTGATTTCAGTATAAATATTTTTTTAGATCACTTTATCCCCTTTAATTTGAGCGGTCAAAAAGCCTTGCGCGATGATTTTTTGCTGATTTATGGTCAGTTTTGATTTTGGTAATTAATTATTATTATAAAATTATTAAAGTCCTGGACCTTTTGAAAGGTAAGCAAAAATTGAATTTTTTTCCTGATGGTTTTCCTATGATCAAAAACTGCTGACGCTAAAAAGATCCGAAGAATGAGATGAAGATCTGAAAACTAGAAACTTGGAGCTTCAATTTGCTTCTTTAAAAATTTCTCTGCGACTATTTTTTTCCAAGCTACAGCCCTCTGAAAATCACCTAAAGATTTAGGATTATTTTTACACCCCTTAATTTGTTTCTAGTGTATAATCATAATTGTCTATTCTTTTAATTAGATGGGGTACTAAGAAAAAATTCTTAAATAAGTACCTAATGCAGTTAAGGAACGCTAAAGAAAAATTAAGTGCTGTTGTACACGTTTGTAATGTTGTAATTTTAGTAACATATACATATGTATGCTGGAGAATATGGAATTTATATCTTAATATTATCAAATAACGATTGAATACATTAATACCTCTTTGCCGAAAAATTAACTGAAAATGACTAATACTACCTGTTTTATGAAATTTCTGCAGTATCTGTCATAACTCATAAGTATACACTGTATAATTGGAATTACTCCAGGATTATTATTTGTGTATTTCGTTCCGTTGTTTTGTATCAGTTAGGCTTTTTGTTTCAACATATAGTTTAGGTATACAGTGCTATTCAAAAGTCCCCTCTTATCTTTTTAACGATTATACATAAACTAGTGAAATTTGGTAACTGAATATTAAGGGTTGTAAACTTCCCTACTAGTGATGATAGATGACGTATAAGTCAAAGATGACGTCACAAGGTCATTGTGACCAATAATTTTAAATGGAACCCTATGGCAAGCGACACCTCTTTTAAAAGGTATCGAAAAAACGTATTCAATGATACTAATATTGTTTGTATTTATGGTAGTTTTGATGGATTAAATCAAATAAATAATAATAAAATAAATAAATAATAAAATAAAATAATTTTAATTACAGATTCAAGAATCAGTACCTACTTATAGTAATTGTTCGAAGTGAGCTCCATCTACTTCCTGACAGTAAAACATCCTATTGCGAAACTCTTCTCGTACTTTTTCAAATGTGTCTGCGGAAATAGCCCTACATTCTGTAACAATACGTTGTTTTAAACCATCAATATTTTCAGGCTGAGTGGCGTAAACCTTCGATTTAAGATACCCCCACAGAAAAAAATCTAAATGTGTGAGGTCCGGTGATCGAGGTGGCCATTCCATTGAACCTCGTCGTCCAATCCATCTACCAGGATATTCTTCATCCAAATACCGTCTTACTGCACCATAATAGTGTGGAGGCGCACCATCCTGTTGGAATGTTATTTCCAAAATGTCGAATTCATCTTGATTATCTTCCAAAATTTCAAGGATTAACGGTTCTACTGCATTTTGCAACATCTGCAGATACACCTCACCGGTTAAGTTGGTATTTAAAAAAACAGGCCCAACGATGTGGTTTCCCAGTATACCTGCCCAAACATTGACCTTCTCGGGATACTGAGTATGTGTTTCACGAAACATGTGAGGATTTGCGTCACTCCAATATCTCACGTTTTGTGTATTTACATTTCCATTTAGATAGAAAGTACTTTCGTCACTAAAACAAATCGTTTTGACATAGTCTGGCTGTTGGTTAATTTTAGTCTGCATATTTTCACAAAATTGCAGTCTTCGGTCTGGATCGTCGTCTGAGAGTTGATGAACCATTTTTAATTTGTATGGGTGAAATTTGTTTTTTTCAACACCCTGTGCACTGTACTTTGACTAACTTCACAGGTTGATGCAACTTGAGTTGTTGAAGAAGTAGGATTTACTATTACTTCTGCCAGTATATCAATTTTTTTCTCATCAGAAATTTGTGGTCTGCCAGATCGTTTTGCATCATTAATACTACCCGTTGTTTTAAACTTACGAAGAAGCTCTCTCAAATAAGTCCTCGAAACTGGGCGATCGGGAAACCTTTCATTAAAAATGCGTTCTGCTGCATGAATATTTTCTCCAGTTTCACCAAGTATTAGGATCGCTGCTACTTTATCACCTAAAACACGTACCATTTCTCTTCTTGAAGCACTTAAACGTTCAGCTCACAATAGTTTAACAAATTATTGAATGTACAAATATTTTAAAATTACCACAAGGTACTAAAACAGTTAAACGTTCGATCAACAATACACAAATTATTAAATGTATAAAAACTTTGACAGCTAAAAAAACATCAAATTGGGGAGACTTGCAAAAACGTCAGATTATTTACTATCCAACTATCCAGTGGCGGAACTTGAATTTTAAATTTTATTATTAACTGATTTAATTCAACACAGCTTTGCGGTTTTTGAAAGCCAGTTGTCAAAACTGCCGTAAACAGACACAATATTAGTATCATTGACCTTTTAAAAGAGGTGTCGCTTGCCATAGAGTTCCATTTAAAATTATTGGTCACAATGACCTTGTGACGTTATCTTTGACGCATACGTCATCTATCATCACTAGTAGGGAAGCTTACAACCCTTAATATTCAGTTACCAAATTTCACTAGTTTATGTATAATCGTTCCAAAGATAAGAGGGGGGGAGGGGACTTTTGAATAGCACTGTATAATTGGGTACGAGTTTTGTTGCCTCAATCTCGTTTAGTCAATAGTTATTTTAAGTGAGATAAGTAATTTGGTAATCGCAAATTATAGTAATTACATGGTAACTACTGGCGATTTAAAAATCGATCAGAAAACACATCATCAGCACTTTTTTCTTGTAATTTAGGATTCCTTGTTTCGTCCAGTAGTTTTATATTGTAGTTCTACTCTTTCTGCCTTTCTTTCCCTCTCGTTCTTTGTATGCTCCTATTTTTCAGATGGTGCTGTTTTGGGTAGGATAAATCCTTAACAGATTTTAAATATCTTTGTATCTCGTTATTTTCGATAAGTACCAACTGTTTGCATTTAACGTAACGAATATATAAAGGAGTTAGTCGTATAATACGATGTTGGAATTCGTGTTTATTTAAATTCGAGTTAAAACATTTGTGGTAATTAAAGAATAAAATTTCATAGCTCTTTTCACTTACATATGTTTAATGAATATGAATAATGAATTGTAGACATAGTTACTGTTACTGTCAAGATTATCTCTTATTCGGTACATTAATGCATGACAAGTGATGCAAACTCTTTACATTAAAAAGGGAGATAAAGAACGAAATCAAAGGGAAATATTAAAATCTCGATTAAAATGTTTGTTCGAGATAAAACTTTTATTGTTGTAAAATAAGAACAAAAAACCCGTATTTGAACTGCTGGTAATATTTAAATTATGCGTAATGTATAAAGTGATTTTTCAATAGATAAGGCAAGATAATTGTAGATTAACCTAAATAAATTTATTATAGTGTACTGTGAAAAAACTATACAGTGATTTTGTCATGAAACTTGGCTATTACGATAAATATAAAGTTTTTTTATTGTAGACTAGTGAAACGAATATACTACAAATGTTTGTCTGATTATGAATTTAATTCATAGATGTATTAATTATATATAGATTGGTAGAAGGGGAAGTCCTTCAAGTAAATTTTTATCCAATAAATCAAAACAACAGATGTGTTTTTAAAGATTGGGGTTGATTTGCGTAACATTTGTTTTTTAAGTAATCTTCTAAAAATAATTTAGTGGAAGCATAAATTTTAATCCAATAAATCAAAACAACAGATGTGTTTCTAAAGATTAGGGTTGATTTGGCGAAAAATGTATTTTTAATTGGTCTCAAAAATAATTTAGTGGAGTTACACTTGGCGGCTGTGAAGACTATTCAGTAGCACATATTTTAGCCCATTTATCGAGAAATGGTTTCTCTCAAAAATATAGTTTACATAATTGAAAATTTCTCTAGTAATTTTTCTTCAGTAAGTTAGTTATTAATTAGTTATTAAAACTCTTATTAATGGATCAATGGATAATAGTATATTATTATTATATAATAGGTTTTAAAGTGTATACAACGATGCTAAGTCTAGATTTAACTGGATTAAACAGGCCACTTCCTTTTTTATAGACTGCGAATATTCAGAACAATGGAAAACTATCTCTTTCGCAAGTCTGAAGGCAAATGAGAACCTTTTATGAAATAAATAAGTATAAAAATTTCCTGGTTAATTTGGAATGTAATAAATTGACATACTTGTATCTCTTACTCTACAAGAACCTTTTCTAAATACCACCTAAAATTAATTGCTCACCTACATCATAACAATTACATATTTCTCAATTACGGGTAGCTTACAATCAGTATATACGATTTTTACTTTTCTGCACTCCACTATACGCAGAATAGTAATGTAATCGTGTAAATTTTTTTTTCTAGAGTTTATTTTTTGTTTTTCGGCCTAAAAAACCAAAAAAAAGGTTTTTAAACTATTTTGTGTGTGTGCCGTCGTCGTCGTTGTTGTTGGCATTAATAAAATTTCTTGTTTGCACGATAACTCAACTAAATCGTGTCGTATCGATCGGGTTTTTACTGATTCTGATAGACAACATCTTCGTAGACAACATCTATTGATCTTGAGGTGGATAGAACACACTCTACCATGTTCATGGGTCATGAGAAAGCACAATGGTGAACTATTTGTGCAATTTATTTTATTAGCGCGATCACTCAATTAAATTGTGTCGGATCGATCGGGTTTCGACTGATTCTGATTAGAGACGTCTACCAGACGACATATATTGATTTCGAGGTAGATAGGACGCACTCCACATGAGAGCCCGATGATGAGAAAGCCCGATCGTGGATTATTCGAAAAAAGTAAAACTGTCGCATAAAACACATATTCTGCATTTATGTGTTGGTTTATTTTTTCTCTGCCACTCAATTTCGAAATAGAGATGTTCTACGTGCGGAAAAGTCCGTTTTAAGGTTTTAAAACTTTATTATATAATGGTATATCATACACTATAAATTCCAGTGAAATATGTATGTATTGTGTGCAACCTACATATGCCAGAAGTCTTGGAATACATTTTTGTTAGGTATCCGATTTATGACCGTATTAAAAGTCGTGAAAATAAAAACATTCTGGAAAACTATGATTGATTTATACATAACATCAACAATATCCCAATTTCTAGAGCAAAATTGGTGTGGTTTTATCCCTTCAGTTACTAAAACTTTGCTCTTTTATATTAAATGAATAACAACTGGAACGTTTTTCTGTCTTAATGTTTTCTCTTTTAATTTTCTATTATATATATATATATATATATATATATATATATATATATATATATATATATATATATATATATATATATATATATATATATATATATATATATATATATATTCAATTATATTGAGCGAACAAACAAATCGACCATATTTCTTTGAGGGAAATTTAAACGCGAAAATTTTTATATATTTTTTTGCAGACTGAATTTTCAATCGAAATTGAAAACTTGCTTATTGCATACAACAATCTGTATTTCAATTTGGTGGAACTCCAAGCCAATGCAATAGTAGTATCGATTTGGCTAAATAACTTTCCCCCCCTAGGAGGTGGATTGGAAGAAATAGCCTTTTAATTAATTGGCTTCCGAGGTGATCTGACCTTACGCTCTTGGATTTTTACTTTTCCGCACTCAATTATACCAGAGCGGAAAAGTAATGTAATCGTGTAAGGAAAAATGGAAAAAAATTTTCTAGCGCTTATTTTTTTTTCTACCTAAAAGTAAAAAAAAATGGTTTTTACAAAATTTGCGTCGGCGTGTGTGTCGTTGTCGTCGTTGTCGTCGTTGTCGTCGGCATTAAAATTTCTTGTTAGCACGATAACTCAACTAAATCGTGCCGGATCAATCGGGTTTTGACTGATTCTGATCGGGAACGTCTCCCAGACAACACCTATTGATTTTGAGGTGGAGAGGACACAGTCTACCATGTTCCTGGGTCATGAGAAAGCACAGTGGTGGACTATTTGAGAAATTCTTTTGTTAGCACGATCCCTCAATTAAATCATGTCGGATCGATCGGGTTTCGACTCATTATGATTAGGGACGTCTACCAGACGACATTATTGATTTTGAAGTGAATAGGACACACCCCACCCTGTCCATAGGTCATGAGAAAGCAAATGTTTATGCTCATTCTGAGATTTTAAACATAAACATTTAACGCGTTGCTGATTTTGGATTGAACGAAAAAAACATACATTCGGCCTGTATCATATACGAATGAATGAGAAAAAAAAAACAATTTCGTTCGATTACAAACGTATTGATATGGGCATTGAAGCAGTCGCCAATGAAAAAGCAAAACTGTCGCATAAAACACATAGGTACTCTGTATTTATGTGTTGGTTTATTTTTTTTCGGCCACTCAAGTTAGAGATAGAGATGTTCTACGTGCGGAAAAATCCGTTTTAAGGTTTTAAAACTGCTTATTTTATATTGACTTAAAATAATGAAGTCTACAAAACGTGGCCACGAAGATTACACATATTATACCTGCAGCCCTTCGAAAAATTATGAACAACAAAAAGCGAATTGAGGCATCTATTAGGGCTGATGGAGATTTGAGATAACATAATTCTTTTGCGTTGTACCTAGTTATTCATAATACAGACATAAACCCTGGTAAAATTTTTTTGTCATAATTTTTTTAGAATTTAACTAAATTTTTGATTTACGGTTTTTTTATAATATTGTTAAAAAGTTTCATAGATGGCCTTGCATTAAAGATGAAAAGTGATTTATTGGTCTTAAAATAAACCTTGGCGACCTCTATCTTTTGAGACCAATTTGATTTGAATCAGACTTAAAATTATTACACTATTACACTTACGTAAGACATCCTATACATACGTTATATTGGAATTACAATTTGAATCCCCAGTTGCTGTCGATATTAACGTAAAAATAGTACAGAAACATTGCAGTGTCGCTTTTAAAGGTCATTTCCATGCGGCAGAGACGCGATAGACGTGTAGTTCCGGTTATCTGAACCGGATGTATAAGAGTTGCTCACAATAATGTCACCGGAATCGTGCCTAATGGGTTTTATGGGGAATGGGGTGCCCGCGCAAAAATTGTTTTAATGATTTATTGTTACGGTGTTAACGATCAAACGCGGCAGCAGCAACTGGGACGGTGACTCGTCTTGATAAAAATTATATAGTGCGCGCAAAAATTGAAATTACAATACAATAACCTATGGTTTGTATAATGATTCTTTGCGTGTGCATCTCAGGTAACAATCGTATGAATCAATCAACTGACATTTTTGGACAGTGTCGTGCCGAAAACACATTTTAGGATAACAGTTAGTACAACACAAATCCGGCAACCTATGACAGAGTAATGAAAAGGTTCTCCACAAAAGCATTCAATGGAAGTGATATTTCCATCAAAATAAATGAAATAAATTCAACAAAAATCGTAATAAATGAAACAAAAATGAAATAGATTTTGCAGAAATATTGAGACGCCAATGAATCAAATTATACAATAAAGCTAAGACGTGACTTCATCATTGCATATTGTTCGGCAAATCATTAACTGTCTATGTCGTACGTAGTTGATTGAAACATATGTCGCTAGATATACGTGCTGGTAATTGTGGCATATTAGTAACAATTTTGAGTGGTGTAGCATGTGATCTCTGCGTCGTCACTAAATTGTTACACCCGCACAGATCCATTATACAAATTGTAGAACATTTAGTTTCTAAATATGTATTTAGGTATAGAATGAAGTGGAGTTTATGCGGGATATAAAACTTGAAAATTCAAGAAAAATTACATCGATTAGCCAATAGATTGGAAGATGAATTTTCAGAATAGCAGAAAGATGAGCAGATTAATCAAGTAAACTTATTTTGATGATGAACTGATTGATGATAATTGACGAACTGATTTTTTAACCAAATGAATTAATTGAGATCTGATTTAATCCAATGAACAGGGGATTGAATAAACTCGAGTGTGTTTGGGTGTCGAAATGTTTGCGTTATACTGCGTAAGGATTTTTATAAATCAATATTTTTCTTTATCACCTAGCTAAGTAGCACATAAAGCCCGGAAAAATACGTACGTTCAACAGAAAATAATGCGCAACTGTTCTCTATTAGACAGCGTTTCAAATTAATGCCACCAAATTGATGGAATTTTTATAAATTAAGGCTGTTACATTAATTTATTTCATTTCTCTGCCATGTTGTCTGATATTGATAGCAGTTATGCCTTAGATATGCAGACCCATTATTAGTGTCACTGCACATTATAAAATCGCATTATGTTATGTTTTTTATTAACGTTAATCTGACAATATCACAGCACAACGATAAGATGTAATGTAGTAGATACTAATCTCGAAAAATGTTATAGGCATTAAAAATCGGGTGACAAAGGTTTCAGAGAAGTATCGATGATAAATAGCGTAAAGGAATTATTGATAAATAACACTCATTTTGCCAGCCAGTATTAACTAAAATTCGACAGTAAATCACAGGGACCAACAAAGATTTTGTGATCGGACTTTTTTTTACTTTTTGGCTTAGTTACTCGTACATACCATGAACTTCAGCAACACTGTTTTTTTGTTTCCATCGCGCACCAGTATTTGTAAATGTATATTGTACAAGAATTTGTAGCTTTTAAAACTGATGTTCTATAAAATTAAATTTAGCCTTAATATCTGCGACGCCCCTGCGTTTAATCGCTTTGAAACGTACGCACAAGTGTAGCTGATTTACTGAAACAGAGTTGACCGGTGGGGATATTTCGGTTTTATACTATTCGGGTATTTACATAGTCGCTGTAGTACATTTTTAATGTGTGTACGTTTACTCGTGACATAGCGTCGAGTGTTTTTATTTTGTTTTAAAAATGTCTAGAAGTTGTAAAAATACACCAAATATATTTTGTTATATATTAAATTAGGATTAATGAAGAATTATTAAGAATGAATATGTAAAAGCTTTAGATAAAAATGGGAATTGTTTTAAGTACTTATGCGGCAAATTTCCATCACTTTGTGAAGTAAAATTATAGGAAGGCATTTTCGTAACACCACAAATAAGAAAATGAATGCAGGATCAACAGTTTGAAGAAACAATGACAAATTGAAAAATAATTTTGGACATGCTTTAAAAATGTAACAGAAAATTTTTTATTACGTCCATTAACGCCAAACCATTAAGATCATCCATATTGTTTTTGCGATTTTAAAAATGTGTGATGTATATAATACGCGGAGATGATGTGGCGTAAAATAACATCCCGAAGTGTGTGAAATGTAAAGCGCTTTAATTTTTGTCTGATGTTACCACTTGTAACCTTTACTGAAAACGATGGTGCAATATTTCAACAGGATAATGCACTTATTCATTCAGCAAGGTCCATAGAAACTGGTTTCAACAGTATCGAATCCACCTTATGCCATGGCCAGCATTAAGTTCTGATCTTGAGCCGATAGAAAATCGTAAATGGGGGATTATGGCAAGAGCAGTATACAATCCAACAAGTCTTCAATTGAAAGTGTTGAACTGAAGCGTAGAATTGCTTGGGACGAAATTCTGGAGGCAACTTTAAACAATTTAATAAATAGTATGAACATTCGCTTATCAAATACAGTAAAAAATGAGGGTAAATGAACCAAGTATTAGTCCAAGTAAAATATAAAAAGATACCAGTAAGTTTAAAATTTTTCGCAAACTACAGACTTGTTTTTTCATAAATCTCTGTTGTTCACCAATACATGAGATCCTAAAAACTCGTAATATAAAACAGTGATTTAACGTAATATACCTCTCCAATATATCCTAAAATAATTTTCAGTTTTTACTCAGGATGTAGTCCAAATTAAGGCTAAGTCTATGTATATTTTTTCACAGCACTGTATTTCTAAAACCATTTGCTATATGCCTGATTTACAAAAAAATACAGTAAAATAATAGACCTATAAGTGAACAATCCACTTAATAAAATCAAAAATAATACATAAAAAAAATTAAAAAATGTATTACTGGTATTTCAAAAACAAATCGGATTTGTAGATATTTTGTGTCTAACTCTGAGAAATCCATAATAAACTGACAACAGTGCATTTCTCTGGTAGAATAGTAACGGTAGCTGGCGTACTTCATCAGGGCTATGTAACCAACATGTAATGGTGTTGTAAAAACTTTGGTAACATTCAATTTTAATCTTTTAAACAAAAAATGTCAATAGTGACATTTTAAAAGGTGGTCCAACCAAAACGCACGATGTTAATTGTAAATAAAACAAAAAGTTTTCAGAGAATTATCTTAATATTTTTTATTGTGATAGAAGGATCTATGACAATTATGTGTGAAACAAAATATCGGCCAAATGCTCGCCACGGCTTCGGTGGCATACCTCTATCCGATGGTCCATATTTTCAATGACTGAGACATAATTGAGGTTCAATGTCGTTAATGTGCCGAATTATCTCATCCTTTAGCTCTTGAATTGTTCTTGGATTATTGATGTACACTTTTTCTTTTAAATATCCCCAAAGAAAGAAGTCCAACGGTGTCAAATCACATGATCGTGGCGGCCAATTAACATCGCCACGACGTGAGATAACACGGCCATTGAATTTCTCGCGCAAAAGTGCCATTGTTTCGTTGGCTGTGTGGCAAGTGGCACCATCCTGTTGGAACCACATATCGTCCAGGTCCATATCCTCAATTTCTGGCCACAATAAGTCCGTTATCATCTCGCGATAGCGAACACCATTCACGGTAACTGCTTGGCTGACCTCATTTTCGAAGAAGTACGGCCCGTTGACGCCGCCGCCGCAGAACGAACTGGGCGAGCATGCACAGGTGTTTTCACATTTCCTACAGACCCGGTTTGCTGAAATTTGCGCACAATTCTCCCGATTGTGGACACATTTGGTCGATTATGCTGACCAAAAAAGTCACGAAGTGCACGAAATGCATTTTGATTTGAACGCCCATTTTCGTAAAAGGCTTCAACAATCTTAACGCGCTGCTCAATTGTGTACCTCTCCGTGGTTGAATTTGTCAAACACTGAAACAAAGAAATGTCATATTAAGTTGGGCAAAAAACTTGACGTTAAGGTGTGACTCACAATTAACATCGTGGTTTGTGGTTGGACCACCCTTTATATTGCCAAACGTAACAGACAAAAAACTAGGTCCTACGTAAATCGTAGCACTGGCAAAGTTGTGTTTCTTTAAGTAATATAATGCAATACAAATTCTCAACCATACAGAATTATTGTCTTGCATATACATATCCAGATTATGCAACAAACCAGAACGAAATACTGACACGAATGCTGAATACTAATTTAAAATTCTCCTTAAACAATTCTCCCTTCTCTCACAATTATCTGATTGTCGTGATTTAATGATACACTATGGTAACTGATAATTATATAAATAACGAATACCGTCTTCTGCCAGATATACCGTGTGTGTATTGTATAAGAAACAATGACAAAAGCCAAGTGATCTTTACATTATCTAGCCTCGGGAACAGTTCTAACAGCGAACGTTGCTGGGGACAGGTGATTGACCGAAGGTTGTGTAATGGATGAATAATAGCCAGAATTTGGAGATCGTATCAGGTATCACGGTTGGATTTGGCTTTGGAGTAGGTCAGAAGCACATTATGTTCGTTTATTTGTCTTATATAAATAATATGAAGGTTTTGCAATATTCTTGTCGTAGAATATGATGGTATAAGAGATTCCACCAGATCAGAAGGCAATTGAAAGATGGCATAAACTTCAGTTTATGCCATTTAAATATTATCACCAGGCTATTAAGAATTTAATAGCCTGGTGATAATTTGATTGTTGGGAATGTTGCTGTTGTGTATTATTTTAGCAATAATGAATTTATATATATCAACAGAAACATTTTTTATAGTCGCTACTACGGTTTTGATGCCATGTCTACATATGCTGAATCCATATTTTCAAGCACTATGGTATCATTAGGATTACCGTTACTATTACTGGGGAACCCGATTAAACAAACATTTTTATGGCTCATGTGTTCTCTTTGTGGACTTATTATGATGTCTAAATAGACAAACTTAACTTCACCGTTTACAAGAACCGAATATATGGAATAGCTATCAATATTCAAAATTGTTCTTTTGTTTGTTAGTTTGGTCTGGATATTTTTAACAAAAACCAGATAATTATACTATTTGGAAATTTTCGCACTAATTATATGAGTTTACAGTTTTTGTAACTACAAGGTTTTAAGGGATCAAGTCTTGTCCTTATCAAATCATATTTTTTATTACACATTCAGCCGGTGATAGATCGGTAATAATCAAGGGCATATTTCTATATGTAAATAAATAGTTTTAAAACCTTAAGACGGACTTTTCCGCACGTAGAACATCTCTATCTCGAAATTGAGTGGCCGAGAAAAAATACACCAACACATAAATGCGGAATATGTGTTTTATGCGACAGTTTTACTTTTTTCAATTTCTCTCAAATAGTCCACCATCGTGCTTTCTCATGACCCATGGACAGGGTGGAGTGTATCCTATCCACCGAAAAATCAATAGATGTCGTCTGGTCGATGTCCCTAATCAGAATCAGTCCAAACCCGATCGATCCGACACGATTTAATTTAATGATCGTCCTAACAAAAACAATTTCTCAAATAGTCCACCATTGTGCTTTCTCATGATCCATGAACATGGTAGAGTGTTTTCTATCCACCTCAAAATCAATAGCTGTCGTCTGGAGACATCCCCGATCAGAATCAGTAAAAACCCTATCGATTTGACAATATTTAGTTGAGTTATCGTACTAACAAAAAAATTTTTTCAAATAGTCCACCATCGTGCTTTCTCATGATCCAGGGACAGTATGGGGTGTATCCTATCCGCCTTAAAATCAATAGGTGTCGTCTGGGAGATGTTCCACACATCGAAAAATTTGCAGTGATTTTTGAAAGGCTATAACTCTATGAAAAATGGTCATATCGAGATGAAAAAAAATTTTTTTTGAAGCTTGAAGTTTTTAGTTTTGAAATATTTTTGCAAAAAAGCTATGGTTATTGCACAATCCAAAGAAATACTGCGAGACAAAAATTTTACATTTCTTTTACTGGCGTCTTCGAGCTCAGGAATTTTTTTCGGACTAAATGCAAAGGCCTATTATGCAGCTTTCCTGCAAAGCAAAGCTGTGTTCAACTAACAATGCGAAGGCCTATTATTAGCCTGTTTATTCAGCTTTAATTGGGTTTTTAACGGACTCTGTACGGCCAGTTGTTTCTGAGATATCGGTGGTTAAACGAAAATGAAGCTTTTCTCTTTAATCATCGATATCTCAAGTACAGCGAATCGTACAGCGAATGGAAGGATGGTTTTCAAAACGTGAACAAAACCTCTATAAATGACGAATGTCGCTCTTCATCTCAAAAATTTACCCTCGGTAATTTTTTTTACCCTGGCTATTAATTTAGAAAACGAAAAAAATTATTTTTTGACTTTTTAAAAAATATACCTCCACTTTGCAAATATTGTGGAAAATACTAATGTTGCCAGGTTTGTTTAGCTTAGTATACTCCCAATAGCTTTGTAAGTTTTCATATTGATTGATTGAAAAATTATATTCGCCATTTATTCAAGGATTCAAGGTGTTTTTATTCAAGTTTTCAAAACTATCCTTAGATTCGTTGTATGATTATTAGTTCCTGAGATATCGATGATCAAAGATAAAAGAATCATTTTCATTTAACCGCTGAGATCTCAGTAATACATTGTCGCACAGAGTCCGTTAAAAAACCAAATTAAATGTAAGTAAACAGGCTAACGGAACTTTGCATTATTTTGTCCAAAAAGATTTTCTGAGCACGAGAATGCTCGTAAAAATAAATTTTTTTTTATAAAAATATTTCTTTAGAATGCGCATTAACTGAAGCTCAGATTTTTTTTGTCAAACTAATTTCAAAACTGGAAACTTCAAAAAAGAAAAAAAAGCTTCAAAATGTATTTTTTTTCATCTCTATGCAACTATTTTTCATAAAGTTACAGCCTTGCAAACATCACTGAAAAATGTTGGGAATTTTTTGTTCCCTTAATTTTTTTTAGTAGTATATTTATGAAAAAAAATTTATAGTTCTCAAAAACATTGAGGTGGCAACCACGAACAGAGAGGATCTTGATATCACAAGTGACGACCATTATCATTTAAAAAAGTTAGCATCTGAGACATCATTCGTTTTTCTAGATTCTTGTTCGGAGTCTATTAAAACATAAATGTCATCTTTCATTCAACATCTGATCTTGTACAATTCACTCGACATTCACAATATTATACAATTTAATCTCAGCGAAAGTATGGTAATTTAAAACCTTATAACTCAACGAATGGTCTGCATCGGCATCATCTTATATAACTGACCTAATAAAATCGACGAAACTACTAACACAAATTACCACAGTATATATTATTGGCTTTGGTATACCGTCGATTTCTTCTAGATTTGCTGTTAATACAAATCGTTTTCCTTCGCAATTTTACTATTAACTTTTTAGAATGTGTTTGCCGAAGCATATTGTTGTAACAACCGTAGATAATAGCGTTTTTAGATTTTAGTAGGTGAATACATATTAATATACCCGTATGATATTTGAATATAAATTAATTTGTAGATGGTGTAGACTGATATATAAACGAAAATAACTTGAGCAGCAGATCGTGTCTGTCAATAATTTCTGGATTTCCAGATAAATAGATAAATGTATATTATGTTTCACTTATTGTCTCTATCCCATTTCCAAGATTTAAAATGAGACTTGCGTTAAAATGGAATTTGGTGGCAAGTTTTCGTCGTCCATTGCTGGTTACATTCCCAGACTAATTCTCTGGAAAATTAATGGGATAATATCGACAAGGCAAGAACAAGTGTCATGTTCTTTGACTCTAGCACCAACTGAACAACTGACTAACCAATGTAAATTCCACATAAACACAGAATGTTACAAACATCTTCCATCGTCGATGGAATGATGTCTTTGATAGGTTTTAGAGTTTTTATACAAGACCTATTACAAAAATAAGTATATTTTTTTATTAAACGATTTAATGTCTTTTTCAAATAAATTATGCGAGGTTGGATGTTATAGGAGAAAGTGCAAATTCAAGAGCATGGTTCTTGGTAATAAAACGACTATGTGGACCAATAAGATGGTAATTCACTTGTTTTTTTTGCGCACGATGATATTGATAATCCATATAAATAGTTACAAAATGGACAATTATTATTCCTTTTGAAGTTAGGGATTACCTTGTTACCTTAAGGTATTACAAGAATAAGGTCGATTCTATCCAGAATAATATTTTAGAGCTTTTGTGTTTGCAAACCTTTAAATTGTTGTCGTGGTTAATTTACAACACATCCCTTCTGACGTTCTATATAATGATTTAAATATTCTACCGTCATTCATACTTATTTAACTTGAAGCATCGAACACACTTATTTTCTTATCGTTCTCAACATTTGAATATATGCGAGGGTACACCAAAAAAAAAAAAAAGAATTTTATATTTATTTTTTTTTTCATACAACATCTCGAAAACATCAATCTTCTTCAAAATACTGCCTATTAGATAATTTGTACTTGTCCCAATAGTTTTTCCGCTATTTGAAAGATGTTTTATATTCTTCTGCACTAATGCTGCTAAGTGTCTCCAGTGATTTTTTTTAACCTCTTCTATGTCCTGAAAACGATTTCCTTTCAATGTTTCTACATTCTTGGAAATAAACAAAGAGTCGCAAGGAGCTAAATCGGGTGAATAAGGGGGGTGCGATACCGTTGTCAAGCCATTTTGTTTTCAAAAACTGGTTGATTTTCAAGGCTGTGTAGGCAGGCGTGTTGTCATGATGAAGAAACCAGTCCCTCGATCTTCACAATCGAGGTCGTTTTTTCTCACTGCCTCACGCAATCGCTTTAACACTCCCAGATAATAATTTTGGTTCACTGTGGTGCCAAAACAAAAGCTTCTACTGGCTGGAGTTTTATTTTGGGGCCATAACCGTAATACCAAGATTCATCTCCTGTGATGACTTTTTACAGAAAGTCGGTGTCAGTCTGTGCCTGTTTTTTAATTCCTAGTACACTCTTAGACGGTTCTGTTTCTCTGGTCATTGGAAAACACTCGTGGATCAAACGTTCCTGCGACACATCTCATGTCCAAATGTTCAGTTAGCATTCTTTGACGGGAACTCCAGGAAATTCCAGTTATTTTGTCCAATTCGTCGGTTGTTCATGTTCAATGCGATCACGCACTTTTGTGTGTTTTGGTCTGTTCTGAACGTTGGGAGGCGACCCGAACAGGGTTAATTTTCAAACGACATTTAACCACTTCTGAACCCGGCAAAGCACTTGTAAATTCTTGCCTGGCTTAAAGCTTCTTTTCCATAAACTTTCCGAAGCATTTTAACTGTATCTACTGCTGTTTTCTTTAACAGGAAATAGAACTTGATGTGGGCGCGTTGCTCCTAAAGTTTGCCATCGTCGAGCGTTGGGACGGGCTTAAGAAAAACATAATTCTGATGGTTCCACATAAATGATACGTATCCAGATGAGCAGGTTGAGTGTCTAGTAAACGTACCTAACGAGAAAAAGCCGCATTGCCAACACACTTATTTACAGAAAATAGTTCTCGTTTCTTTTCGGTATCCCTCGCATGTCAGTCTCATTAATCTCGCCTCATTTATATGCATTATAATACCCGAATTAACATTTTTTGACCCTTTGCATCAAAATGACCCAATTCATTACCTTAATTTATATTATAGTGTATACTACAGTAAGAAGTTCTTGAGTACTTCACATCTTTAACTACTGAAACCGTACCGTTTTTTTTGTTGTCTTATAGTAGGTATAGGGACGGTCGAGCGTGGGAAAATTTCTGGGGGCGTGGGAAAATTGAAACCTGCGTTTTTACCTAATTTACAAAAAAATTTGAGGTGCCGCTTTGTCGGCATACATTAAAGGGTTGCCGCTCGCAGGTGTTAATTACAGGTAGTAGGTATAGGGACGGTTGAGCGTGGGAAAATTTTTGGGAGCGTGGGAAAATTTAAACTTGCGTTTTTACCTAATTCACAAAAAAATTTGAGGCGCCGCTTTGTCGGCATACATTAAAGGGTTGCCGCTCGCAGGTGTTAATTACAGGTGCGCCAGCCCGCAGGTATTCGCTCCAGGGTCCCAGTCCGCCTTCGTCTCAGGGTCCCCATGCAGGCCTTCGCCCCAGGGCTCCCATGCATCGCCCTCGTAAAGAGGGGTTTGTGGGGTGTGCTTCATCAGCTTGAAGCCGGTAGCGGGCGCGAGAGCGATACGGAGTCTATAAAAAACAGCTGCAGTCAACCGCGGAGATTCGTTAGAATGACGGTAACTTAGAAGAGAGCAAAGTTCTGGGAATGCGCGTGGGCGATTGTGCTGATCTATTACACAATCGAACTTTTCCCGCGACCGTCTGACCCAAGCACATAGTCAGATAGGTAGATTTGTTGGAGTACCACAAAAACTTATACGTCTCCACATATGCTGGATCAAATGATTTTTATAGCTGATAAGTATCCATAGCTTAGCATCCATAAACCGTCACATGTTTTCTATGGAATATCCGTTGGGAGAATGTGAGGGAAAACCAAGTACTTGTATTTTGACTTCATTCTCTCTCTTCCATTCCATACATAGACAATTTTAATGTTTGGGATCGTATTTCTAAATCGTTCTATCGCGGTTTCCCTTTGATACCAAATCATTAGAGAGCTGGAGTGTATCACTGTCTTTTCTTTTCGTTGTTGCTTGCTTTAAACCGCGATTGGAATATCATGTTTTTAGTTAGTCGATACCGCTCGACCTACATGTCGACAAACAAATTAGAGTACTTCATAAGTCTTCCAAATCGTAGCTGTTTCACTAAGAATATCGCTTCAATCTTTTAGCGTAAATAGCACTACTAAGGCATATCTAATGGGCTGTCGGAGTTCTAGAAACGTACTTTTTTAGGCAGTCTGCAAGATTTATGTTGAAACATTAAATAGAATTTTATGATTTTTTTTTTGTGGACAGGAAATACATATTCGTATTATTTTGCTGAAAATTCCGCTACAGCTTACTACCATTACTCTTGTTTTCAATTTTTTCTATCTTGTGGTTTTAACATTCACACCTATTGTTTGTATAATGATTGACTTTTAGTGTGCGTCACAGGCAACAATCGTATGAATCAATCAACTGACATTTTTGAACAGTGCCGTGCCGAAAACACATTTTAAGGTAACATATAGTACAGTACAAATCCGTCAACCTATGACAGAGTAATGAAAGGGTTTTCTTCACAAAAACATTTAATGGAAGTGATATTTCCATCAAAATAAATAAAATAAATTCAACATCAAATCAAAATGAATGAAACAAAAATGAAATAAATTTTGCAGAAATATTGAGATTCCAATGAATCAAATTGTACAATAAAGCTAAAACGTGACTTCATAATTGCATTTTGTTTGGCAAATTATTAACTATATGCCGTACGTAGTTGACTGAAACATGTCGCTAGACATACGTGCTGGTAATTGTGGCATATTAGTAACAATTGCGAGTGGTGTAGCATGTTATCCGTGCGTCGTCACTAAATTGATACACGCGCAAAGATCCATTATACAAATTGTACTTACTTCCTAATGATGAATTACTGCTTTGGACAGCCTAACGCGAACTTGTCGACTCGCGTTAGTCAGAATGCAATTTTGATAAATGAGGCTGTTAGATTACGACGAATAACCGGTTACTTTTTAATTAGAATTGCGGCTACATTTCATCTAGTACGACGAACACCTCTCTAGTCATTCTGTTGGTTAGTTGACGGTAATAATTGTTGGCCGTAATAATTCGCTAACGGAATTCGTGGTGTCGGGACATCGCAATTATACGATGGTTGAACAAGTTCATTGTCAAGAACGAGGAGTGTAAGGACTGGAATACAAATAAATATAAAACTATTAGAGTTTGTACAAGGTGGTCTAGATAAGGTAAAGGTTTGGTCGCCTCGGTTCGTTGTCGTGTTAGAATTTTGTGATTTTTTCAGATGTGAATATGGACGGATATATTAACTCAGCGATCGTGTTTTAATTTGGTTAATTATAAAATATTGATGTTTATTTCAGCGAACAAACGTGTAAACTTCTAATTTTGACTCCTAGTTGTTGTCGTAACGACAGTCAATTATTTAAAGAGTGAAACAAACAATTTTTGTTAAAAAAACCGTAAATTTGAATTTTTAATATGGGCATATTTAGTATATCCCTCATGTTAGAAATATAAACCCATTGGCGTTACATGGGACTATAAACATCGGCAAGAAAGGTGAAGCAACTCAGGAGAGCCAAAAAGCAAGACGAGCCTCATGGAAAATTCTCTGAGAATCGCCCATAAGATTGTGGTTTACTTTCTTTAGTGTTTTATTGTAAAGGGTATTATAATAAAAGTGTTACATTTTGGCTGTCATGTCAATAATTGTGACAAGTCGATACGAGACAGTAAAGATGGAGCGCTACATGATACCATAACGGGTCCTTATTATTAAATATTACTATTAAAATTGTGAAAATTTGGTTGCTACGATTCGTAAAGTGCGTCCAATTTTCGCTGGAAATAATGTTCCAAATTTATCAACTGTGAGAAGAACAATCGATAAATTCGAAAACACTGGTTCAGTTATTGATGTGAAGGACACGACATGGAATTTTTTTTGTGGGAGACGTAGCCGGTGCTTGCGCTAGCCGGACAAGTGGCCCCCCAGATCAGTGTCCCACCTGCCTCGGAACCGCTCTCGCTTATCATCGAGGCAGGAGTCAATCTTCTTTAATGTTATAATAGCTTACTATCTTCCCTTACATCCCCCCCTTCGTTAAAACAGTTAGGAGTTCGGGCCCGGCTCTCTTCCTTCCTCCTCCTTTTTCATCATGACCTTCACCATCATCCTTTCTACATTCAACCACACATTCTCATTCTCAATCATACACCTCACCAATTCTCTCATATCTCCGGGCTGCCCAATATTCCCCATACACTCTTGCCTCTCATTAGACCATCTCGGGCACCTGAGCACCGTATGCTCCGAGTTGTCCCTTTCATCACAGTATACGCATTCATCCCCATCCATTTTCCCTATCCCACGCAAGTACTCCCCGAAGCATCCGTGGCCCGATATCTAGCCCTATATTCCCGTGTTTCCTCTCAATACATGACCGAACAGCTGGGATAAGAGACCTGGGCCACGCCGCGCTTGTCTCTGCATCCCACCGCTCCTGCCACCTCATCCACAGCCTCTTCCTAGCATCCCGCCTTTCAGATCCCCGGTACACCTCCTATCTCCCTCGCAGGAGCGGCATACAACAGGATGGACTGTGTCGCTCCCGCAAGGACTCCTCTGCTTGGCCGATATGCAGATTGGAGGAAAACATGGAGATTTGCATCTCCATGCTTACAAAGGCCAATTGATTCAATAACTTCTTCCAACAGACCATGCACAGCGAAGAGAGTTCACCAAATGGATCATTGAACAACAAGAAGTGAATGCCGATTTTGTGGACAAAATCATCTTCAGCGACTAGGCCCATTTTCACCTGAATATCTTCGTTAATAGGCAAAATTGCCGAATATAGGGTTCAAAAATCCACGAATGATTCATGAGAAACAAATACATTCCCAACGTGTCACTGTTGGTGTACATTGTAGTCTGAAGGAATCATTCGATCATTTTCCTTGAAAGCGTGGCAGGTAATTCATGGGGTATCGGGACATGATAACACAGTTCTTTATGCCTCAATTGGAAGATATTGCTCTTGAAGACATGTAGTTTCAGCAGGATGGTGCTACTTGCCATACCACCCGTGAAGCATTGACGGTCTTGCACGAGTTTTTTCCTGGTCGTGTCATACCCCGTTTTGGTGATCAGAATTGGCCGCCACGATCTTACGATTTAACGCGTATGGACTTCTTTCTGTGGGGTTTTCTGAAGTCTCAGGTTTACACCAACAAGCCCACGACTACCGAAGGGTTGAAGGCCGAAATTTTGCCAGAAGAGTACTCGCGTGTCACCAAAGCCGTGGCGGTCATCGGGTGTGATGTTCCATACATAATTCCCGAATATCTATATTATAAATCAATCAATATTTTAATACTCTGTAACAGAAAACCATGTTTTATATAAAACTCACATCGGGCGCTCTTATTGTAATACATTTTAGAACCAATCCTTGGTTCTTTACAAGTCCTCAAAAACATGATATCAATATAATTTTTTTCGCTTCAAATATCTAATAAAATGGAACAAGTTTCAGTTGTCATTTTTTCTCAACAGTCAGGTATGCATATTTTAAGTTGAGACTGTTGTCTTTCCAGAAATTTTCAGTAAACCATCGTTCTGACATTCAAGTAATATCCATCAAACATTTCAGTATCGCAGTAACGAATATTGGCCTATATATCTCATATACTCGTAACTTATAGTTTATTTCATCGCTATTTGCCAAATAAAAAATCTCAACATACCGTGGCCTGTTTTTATGGCTAGGCTCAGGTAGGCTGTTCCGTTCTGTTCCGTTTCAGTAGCAAAGCGTCCGTTAAGGCTGTGAGGCTGGCAGGATTGCATATCATTCTTCGCGTCGGCATACCGATAACCGTCAATGGGTATACGCTGTCTGGGCTAACTCTCCGTCGTCTTGGTTTTAACGGACTTTATTGAGATCCGCGGTGCAGTGAGGGGAGAGGGGAGTACGCGAGGAATGATGTGCAATTTTACTAGCTTTATAGCCTTAATGGTCGCTTCACCACTGTTGCGTTTATCGGCTAGATAAAAGAGTTTTTTACTTGGCAAATAGCGATGAAATGAATAGTACATCATAA
Source organism: Rosalia funebris (assembly GCA_037954035.1). NCBI lineage: Eukaryota > Metazoa > Arthropoda > Insecta > Coleoptera > Cerambycidae > Rosalia > Rosalia funebris. The sequence goes on along the minus strand of JAZFAV010000006.1, from coordinate 8,310,032 downwards.
CTATTTCAGGAGAATCCTCAACGGATTAAATAATCCCCTAGGTAAAATGAATGTATGGACTTGAATGATAGAATAGAAGATCGTCTTTTTGTTTGAAGAAAAAATGACTCAGTAAATGATGATTTACTGAGTTTCCATTTCATTTAGCCGCTATTAGATTATTGCTATGAGCAATATTTTCGAACAAAACAAGGAAATAACATCGTGGGAAAGTTTAAAACGGAATCTCTTAACACAGGAACGATTAGTTGATTATATATTTATATTATAAATTATCAAAAATAATATATTTAAATTACAGCGATTCCACTTTCAATATTACCACTTTCACTGCAACAAAATAGCTTCGCGACGTAAATTTCGAGTTGCAAGAACTATATAGATATTTAATAGATTGCCTCTAACGACAACCGTTACCACATCATCTGCATAGTCTAAAAAATCGCTTAAGACTTTGCATAGAAGAGAAAACTCTTAATTGTATTAATAATTTAATGTTGTAATTAACATAATTTATAACCAAGTTGTTCACAGCCATTTACGTAACTTTGCGTTTTTTTGTAGATTGTGCGAATTTTTAAATAGGCAATGAAGATTTAATTAAACACCACGGTTGCAATTATGGGAAAACGTGGAGCTTGATGACTTTTATAATAGCATAAATTAGTTCAGGAATATTCAATAAATGTAAAATTTAAACAAGAAGTCTTTTAATTTATATATGTACATACAGTACTGCTCAACTGTAGCCATAATTCAAGAAATCATACACTAGACACAAAAATTAAGGAATGTAAAAAAATCCTAAATTTTCAGGTGGTTTTCAAAGAGGCTATTTTTCTCCAAACTTACAGAAAAATAGTCGCAAAGCAATTCTAAATCAAATTGAAGCTCCAAGTTTTTAGTTTTTAAATCTTGAGTTAAAACTGTTTTACCATCAGCAGTTCCTCGATAATCATAAGAAAACCATTGGAACAATTTTTTTTTTTAATTTTTGCTTGCCTTTCAAATGGTCCGCGGACTTCAATAATTTTTTTCGGTGATTTCATCATAAACTTTTTTAAATATTTGCATCCTCTTTAATTTGAGTAGTCTCGTTTCCATATTAAATAACCGCTTCGCGTCAGTAAAATTCACATACGAAGTTGAAACTAATGAGCAACTACCATTTTTAGATGTATTAGTTATTAGAAATAGCGAAAATAAGTTGGAATTCGATATATACAGGAAAGGCACCAGTACTCTCAGATATATATATATATATATATATATATATATATATATATATATATATATATATATATATATATATATATATATATATATATATCCTTAATGATTCCCACCATTGTGTTCAACATAAAATGGCGAGCCTCAATTTTCTAGTCCATCGCCTATTAAGCTTCCCTCTCAATAAAGAGATGTTTGAAAAAGAAAAAGCGCTAATCAAGGATATAGCTGAGTGTAATGGATATTCTATTGGTACAGTTGAAAAAATGATTAGGAAACGTAGATATAAAGAAACACTTCGAAATTCCTTGACCTTTAAAACTGAAAGGGAACATCCAGAAAAATATGTATCTATTCCTTACGATCCTCGATTCACTCGCGGTATTAGTAAGATTTTTAAATATATAGGAATGACGGTAGCTCATTCGTCAAAAAATAAATTAAAAGAACTTTTAGGCAATCCAAAAGATAAAATTAACACAAATGATAGGTCGGGGGATTTGCGAAATCAGCTGTAACGACTGTAGTCAAAGGTACTTTGGACAGACCAGACGATCTATTCAAACCAGGTTCAAAGAGCACATGGCACATCTCAAATATGGTAGAATAGATAAGTCTAGTGTTGCCCAACATGCCTTCGAGAACAACCATAAGATGGATATTAGCAACTTAAGATTAATTAGGAATGTAACAAATGCAAGACAGCTAGATGCATTTGAAAGTTTAGAAATTGAAAAATGTAAAAATAGTATGAATAGTGACAGAGGGCCTATTCCACATAGCCCGCTCTATTGGCTAGTTACTAACAACTCACTGAGCTGGTCGTGGTTCGATGAGCCGCAGCCGTGACGGTCGTAGTTCAGTGAGCCACAGCCGTGACGGTTGTAGTTTGGTGAGCCGCAACCGTGACGGTCAGGATTCACTGAGCTATAGTCAATAATTTAGGTATAAATAGGATACATTGTTAGCATAAGATCAGTTTTAATCATCTCCAGATGATACCAAATTTGTTGGCGAAATGCGCGTCGAGTGTTAATGTATAGTGTTTTGGTGCTTTTTGGAAAACTCAGTTAGTGTTATCTTCACGCCAAAGGTTCCAACCTACTTCAGGATAATTACTTGAGGAATAATGATCGTACAAAAAATTCAAATGGGGTTTTAAACACTACAAAGTGTTCTTTATAGTCGTAGTTATTAGTTTTTGAAAAAAAATGTTGGTGCGAAAATGCTGATTGAAAAGGGGGTAAAAAATTGCGTATTTAGGGATATTCGCTTAACTTGGTATAACTTTGCAAGTAATGAATTTTTTAAATTGTGATCGGATTGATTGAATTTGTCGTTTTTGATAAATCAATTAAATCAATTTAAGGATGAATTTTTCATTTTTTATTTTTTTTAGGTTGAAAATGTTTTTTTAGCAATAATCCATATTTTTTTTTATCAAAGAATGTTAATTTTTGTAAGAAAAAAGTTAAAAAATTGTTTTAAAAAAAGTCATAACTGGCTTTTTTGCTTTGAGCCCTTTGAAAATCACCTACAAATTTAAGATTTTTTGCATCCCTTAATTTGTGCCTAGTGTATACTTAACATTCAATTAAAATTCAAAGTCTGCAGTTCAATTTTCACAATAAAACCCTATCAAATCTTATCAATAAAAGGAAAACACGAAAATCAATAAATGATTGCACCGAAAGAGAGTATGAAAATCAAATATTTGTTAAAATAATGTTAAAGGGCTAAGGGATCATTCACATTTTTGCTAAAAATAGTAATCAAATACAACCCAGACACTATTAAACCTATGAAATTATCAACAAACACTATTCATACATAATATATGCAGTAGAGAATGTTATCTCTATATATAATAAACAGCGAGTACTTCTCCTTGTCATAAATACTACGTACACACATCAGTTAAAGCACTAACATGTTATAAAACGACACCAGTTTTATAATGGGCAATTGTAAAGGAAACAAATTAAATTATACATACATTTACGATCAATATATTTATTGTTAAGTGTACAACATAAATTATTGTACATTACAGTCCTTTGAATTTTCGTATTGGAAATTGAAATGTATAAAAATAGATGGACGCTGATCCAAGCACAACCGAATACTAATAACGGTGTTTCTTTGGATAAAAGTAGTATCTTTATCAAGGGTTTACATTCTGAGTAACTAACAATATTATTTTAAATACTGAATACCTTCACTGTTAATCACTGAACGTAGGAAAGTTCCAGTTGCATCAGATAACAGAGTATTGTGGATTGGAAGGAGGGGTGCTATTGAAAATCACTCAATCTGATCTTAATGGGGTGTTTGTTTGTGGATCGACATTTTTTTTTAATCAAGCACAAATAACTTGAATTCACGTGAAATTATAATACAGTTGATTAAAGAACACAAATAGAAATGTTTAGTCAATTTCTTCCAATTTATTTAAATACTTCATAATGACAAATTGGTTGTAGAGTATACAAAAATAGAAAACCTCGAACATCTTACATACATTTATTATTTTAGTAAAATAGTTAACTTAATTTAAACACTTTTTTTTTTTATAAAATTTAGTTCGTTTCAAAAAAATTGCAATAACAATTGCAAAACATTGCGATTAAAAAAAAACTGATGCTTCATGGCTTATTCTACCATATTCTACGTTCTATTCCATACAACGAAATTATCTCATTACCTAAAAAAGAGGCAATAAAAATCCATAAAAGATAATGAGAAAAAATACGATCCTGAGATTTCATGACATTTAAAATTTTGTTATAACAAAACGATAATCTACCACAGACTGTTGTAAGAAATTCTCCGAAAATACAAAAACTATAGGTATGTATCGATAATTAACATTTGAAAGCCAGATACTTAATTTTACTTTTCCGCACTCCACTATAAGCGGAAAAGTAATGTAATCGTGTAAAGAAAAAGTGAAATTTTTTTTTTGGGTTTATTTTTCGTTTTTCAGTTTAAAAACAAAAAGAAACGGTTTTTAAAATTTTTTTGCTGTGTGTGTGTCGTTGTCGTCGGCATTTATTCTTGTTAGCACGATAACTCAACTAAATCGTGTCGGATCGATCGGGTTTTAACTGATTCTGATCCGGGACGTCTCCCAGACGACACCTATTGATTGTGAAGTGGATAACACACACCACCCCCTCCCTAGGGTCTATTTGAGAAATTTTTTTGTTAGTGCGATAACTCAACTAAATCGTGTCGGATCGATCGGGTTTTGACTAATTCTGATCGGGGACGTCTCCCAGACGAGACCTATTGATTTTGAGCTGGATAGAACACACTCTACCATGTTCATGGGTCATGAGAAAGCACAATGGTGGACTATTTGAGAAATTTGTTCGTTAGCATGATCACTGTATTAAATCGTGTCGGATCGATCGGGTTTCGACTGATTCTGATTAGGGACGTCTACCAGACAACATCTATTGATTTTGAGGTAGATAGGACACACCCCACCCTGTTCATGGATCATGAGAAAGCACGAGGGTGAACTATTTGAAAAAAGTAAAACTGTCGCATAAAACACATATTCCGCATTTATGTGTTGGTTTATTTCTTTCTCGGCCACTCAATTTCGAGATAGAGATGTTCTACGTGCGGAAAAGTCCGTTTTAAGGTTTTAAAACTGTTTATTTATTTACCATTTTAATATTTTTTTGTTTTCTTTTTTTCACTTACTGTAAACAATTTCACTATTTATGGTAAATTTTACAATATAATGGCTGTAAGCTTTAATACATTGTGGGAATAGAATTAATACGATATGTTCTAGAAGGCACTGTATTTTATTTCGCTATTGTAAACTAGCGGGATATTAATATAGGTGTATCTTATTGCTATAAATATTTCCTCATATGGAAGTAATGTGTACACAGTTGTACATTCTTCGTATACTCCTTTATTGATGATTTTGAATACTACAGCAGATACTGACAAATAAACTACCTTAAAATAGCACGTTGATTTACGTTAGTGGGATATAATTTTAGTAAAAGAAATAGTATGCGTATATTGCATTTCAGTATTTCTTATTTTTAACCGACTTTATCTTTAACCAAAAAAGGAGGAGGTTCTCAATTCGTATGTATATACTCGTATATATACTTTTTTATGTTTGTTCGGGTGTAACTTTTGTGTTTATGAACCGATTTTAATTATTCTTTTTGTGTTGGGCTCAGTATAGCTCTAAGGTGGTCCCGTCTTAATTTCATTGGTATTCAACCTTGGACTTCAAAGATGCACAACGGAACTACTATTAATTTGTCAATGAATTGACATTAATTAGAATGTCAATTCGCAGTGTTTGCGTTTGTTTTTTCTTTTCGATTAAAATATAAATGTGTACAATTGTGGAAGTAAACATAAGAGCTAATTCTAACAATGGAACATGCAATTTTAAATAAGCCGATTTTTCTGGGCTGTATGTGTTTTACTGTATAATAAGTGGGAGTTCTTAAAAAACCATGATATCGATTCTATTTATTAAGTATTTTATGTAAAAATGTATAGTTCTTGTATATAAAAAATTTAAGCTTTTTAATATTCAGTGTGGTACACTGATAAAATAATTAACAATGTTAAATTGAAAGCTTATCTCAACAAATTTAAAAAATGCATCACTTAACTGATTTTATTGAATCCAATAGATCACAAGGCATCATTAAAAGCGCAAATAGTGGATGTTTGTATCAACTAATTAATATGAATTCAGGAAAACTTTAAGAGTGATTTTGGAGGTTTTTTGTCTTATGTACGCGTAATCCATGAGTAGTTTTCTTCGATGAGAAATCGTTTGATGCTCCAAATAAAATTGCAAATGGATTCGCTAGATATTTTCCAGTGTCTTTTCCACTGACAATGTGCAGGCTACAAACATAAGTTTTGGCAAACATTCAACCTAATCAATATAATAAAATTTACAGAAATGGATATTCGTCAAGCATTCTCAAAACTTATTCTATAATAGAATATAAACTTGTTCTATAATAGTATAGATGCACTCACATTATTAAGCATATTTTAATATGCACATTACCTAGACTAGGCTTTCGAGAAGAAAGATCTAACTTTCGAGAACAGAGTATATTTTATTGCCAAACTAGAAGAACTAAGGTGCTATGTTCATAACGAGTTATTGTCTTCAGGGAAACAATAAGACAATACACAATATTGCAAAACAGTTTACTTAGTTACTGCTTTATAAGAAACATGTTGTAGTATAATATAAACTTGCGTGCATAGAAATCGGCCTATTGTCAACTTTGTGACTTTAACTAATTTTTTTAGAAACTATTCATCAGATCAATGAAAACAAAATTCTGTTTGAAAGACATTTTAATATGCTTTAATATGAAGTTAAATTTAATTCAATTTATTTTGGTTTCTTAGACTTAACATAGTGAGTTTAATTCATGAAACAAATAAACTCTTCTTTATTACTAAAAATAGGTATGGTTATCTAAATGAACACTTAATTTTTAATAGTGAGTCTGACCCTCTCTTGCCCTAATAACATCTCTCATACGATTAGGAATATATCTAATCAGGTTTGCTATTGTTTTTTGTGGGATGTTAAGCCACTCTCTTTCTACTGCAACAATAAGCTCAGGGATCGAGATTGGGGCACGAAGTCTAGCTCGAGATCTTCGTTTTAGCTCATACCATAGATTTTCTATCGGGTTTAGGTCGGGAATGCATGCTGGCCACTCCACAACCCGAAATACGACTTCTGTAATGTACTCTTGCACGATTCTTGCGATGTGCGGCCTCGCATTGCCATGAATAAAAATAAATTCCTCTCCAAAGTAGCCAACGTAAGGTACCACATAAACTGCTAAAATCTCCTCGATGTACCTAGCACCTGTTAAACCTCCTTTCCCGTGACTGCGGTCGCTCCTACGGATGAAAGCAAAGGTCGGTTCGTGCTCCCATAGAACTTGCACCCCAGATCATGCAGGAACCACCTCCATAAGCAGTTCGTTCTTCAACGCAGCATTCTGCAAATCGTTCTCCTGGTCTCCCGTACACTTTTATTCTTCTGTCGAGATACCATAGAGGCATATCCTGATCTCATCTGAGAACAGAACAGACCCCCACTGTTCCAATGTCCAATTCAGGTGATCCCGTGCAAAACGCAGGCGTGCTTGACGATGAGCTGAGGTATGTTTTGGACCACTCGCAGGTTTTTTAGGGCTCAAATTACTTTCCTGCAATCTTCGTCTTACTGTCCACTGACTAATAGCCACTCCTCGTATTTCACGGAGCTGTTGTTGCACTTGAACCGCATTAAAGCGACGATTTCTTAATGTTGTTGACACAATAAAGCGGTCATCACGAGCCGTTGTAAATCGCTTTCTGCCTGTTCCAGGTCGCCTATGAAAAGATTCAATCTCCTCATAACGTTGGCACACTCTTCGAACCTCTGCGTCTGTCATATCCAGTTGGTGAGCAACAGCTCGTTAGCCAAGTCCATTTTCGATTAAAACAATTACTTGGGCTGCTTTTTGTCATATAGTATGCATTAAACTAACATAGTTGAAAACTAATGAAACTATGAAAAACAAATAATGTGCAAATTTCAATTGCAAATGCAATAATTTCAATCTGTCACAAGTTTGTTATTTTCGTTATAACTACCACATAAATACATTTAATTTGCTTACTGGTTGCTGCGGATATAAACGGTAAGTACCCTTGAAAAATTTAACCTCATATTAAAGCATATGAATTGTCTTTCAAACAACTTTTTGTTTTGTGATATGATGAATAGTTTTTAAAAAAATGTAGACATGTTAAAGTCATCACAAGTTGACAGTGGGCCGATTTCTATGCACGCAAGCTTATATTCATAGAGAATTGACGATTGTAGTAGATTTTACTAACTCCTCTAGATTTTTCTTTGAAAATCTTATCATTTCAAAATGAACTTGATTGAGTTCAGGCAAATTGTTGACTCATTTGTTCCATATTATTTTTTAGTCATTCTTTGTAAAATTGTCAAAAAAATAGTGTATTTTTTCGAAATTGAAAATGACAGTGAAAAACACTATGTATTACTAACAAAATACTTTCTTAAGATTGGTTCTAAGCGTGTCGGTATCAATTAGTAGTACCTTTCTACCAGTCAGTGACGTTATTTGCCGTTTGTGACGATAATGAAATTTAATTTTAAAATTAAAAAATTGATAACTAAGTGATCAAGTAAAAGCCCTTAAGCAATAGTGGCATTTAGGTGAAAATTAACTATTTAAAAAAACTTGTTGCTATAGATTTGAATGTTTTAACAGTAAATTATAGTTTTATTATCTAATATAAAATAAAAAATTTTGCATATTTCTTGCTGTCAGAGATAAATCTGCGAAGATGGATGAGGTACTCTAACCTCTTAAGTGGATGAGATTCCGATTTGGGTATAATCTTATCATTCTCTGGCAATTAACTGTGACTCAAATTTTATTATACCTAATTTGTGGAAATTTCAAAATAAGCCTTCAAAATAAGTTCAATGTCAACCTCGATTTCAATAAAATTTTTGTTGGCAAATAATATAATCATATAACTGAATTTCAACGGCATGATACAGGGTATTTCAGAATGCCTTACAATCACTATTTATATTATTTTAAAAGATAAAAAATCAACCTAGAATTTCTTTAAGTTATTTACAGAATATTGTCGATTACGGAACTTAAAACTTTATTTCTTTTTTAATCGCGTAGGAACTATGCCCGACTTTTGTTTTCAAGTCGTACCCCCGATTTTTTTTTGCACTGAAGTGAATCTCCGCACTCTCAACAATAAATTTTAGTTTCACTGAAGATTGTCAATTAAAATCTAAACGTTAGAATGAAAACTTTTTATACAAATTTAATAAGATCAGCCGAGGCTGACTGACAGCCCGGCCTGCAGATACTGTAAAGAAGACGAGGAAACCTCGATTCATCTTCTTTACACCTGCCCCGCACTGGAGGAGAAGAGGTACCTTATATTAGAGACCCCTGTTATCCTAAAGGAGGCGAGGCTTAAGGCGGGGGACGTGCCTAAATTGCTCCTTTTATGGAATAGCATTTTTGGATAATGACCCGGATAAGAGGGGATCGCCAAGAGACTACCCATGCGATCAGTGGCTGATGAGGCCCAAACCCATATACCATAATGTAATGTAATGTAATAAGATCAGGCCCATATAATCACCAATATAATAGAGAATGCGTTAGGAAAAAAAAGAGTTTGCTGTGCCGTATTTCTTGACGTAGCGTGTTTGATAAGATTTGGCACGAGGAACTACATTATAAATTAAAAATTATCGTTCCTAAATAATATGTAGATATTTTAAAATCCTATTTATCAGACAAGCATTTTCGAATTAAGCAGGAAAATGCCTACTATGTCCTTAAATATATCAAAGCAGGAGTCCCACAAGCCAGTGTTCGAGGCCCTGTGCTCTACCTATCTACAGTGTTTCTGTATATGATGTGTACATCTGTTCTCCCAGAGCTAGAAAATACTACTGTAGCTATAATAGCAACCGGCTAAAGTAATATAGAAACAGCTAATAAACTTCAAAACGCCATCACTAAATTCCAAAACTGCACAAATAAATGGAAAATTAAATTAAATGAAGAAAAATCAGTTCATATCGGTTTCACTAATAGACACATCGAACATATTCCAATAAGTATGAATGGACGAGTAGTCCCATATGCCAATACAGCCAAATATCTCGAACCTTATCTAAGAACCTTGTCTTACCTTAGATACGAAGTTTCGCTGGAAAGCCCACATAAAAAAGAAAAGAGAAGAATTAGGTATAAGATATAAGAGAATGTACTGGCTCTTGGGTAGGAACTCAGCTTTGTCGATACATAATAAGCTTCTCTTGTATAACCAAACATTAAAGCTGGTGTGCACTTATGGTATTCAGCTTTGGGGTTGTACCAGAAAGTCAAATATCAAAATTATACAAACCTTTCAAAATAAAGTACTATCGAACATCGTTAGTGCACCTTGGTGTATAAGAAATGAAGATCTCCACCGAGATTTTGGAAAAGACTTCTACAACACGAGAATATCGAGGCCATCCATCTCCTTGATAACTCCAACCAAATAAGAAGACTCGAAAGGATTAAACCCTACAAGTTACTGTAGTGCTTTGAGTGAACTTAAAAGCGGAGTAATTTGTGTAGTGCACAGGGAAAAGTGGCATACTTGTCAGAAATGGATAAGAAGACATCAATGGGTGACTCTTAGAACTTAACTAATTTAGTATAATTGGATTAGAAATAAATTATTCATTAGTCTTACAAGGGCAGCGCTTCGTTCTCCAATTTCAGTGAAATTTTTTCTGGCGATTCTAGGTCGAAAATGAGTCGACGTGTCCGGCCGTTCCTCAGAATGGGCATGACAGACCCAAGAAAAAAATGTTTTTGGCTGAAAAAGGGCTAAAAATGGCTTTATCGAAACAGGTACTGCTTCTAGCTTCATGAATAGATTTGAACGAAATTTTCAGGGATGTTTTTACATTAAAAAATATCAGACACGTATGTAGGGGTTTATCAAAATATGTCCCACGAAGGCCAGAACGAGATATTTAACATGAGGCTTACGTCAATAGTGTTAAGCGGCTATATCGCAGCAAAAGGTGCGTTTAAAATAAAAAAAGTTGATATCAGATTCGTGTTTCTCACCCCAACCTCCAGTATAGTTTTCCCAAAAAAAAAAAGAATATTGCTTTTTCGTCAAAATTTATTCCAACGTGTCAAAGTACAGATAAGATACGAATGTGTCTTATCTACCTAATAATAATACAAAATAAACAACTGTTCTGTTGTTTCTTGTGTGTTTTTGAGGACGTGAACAGTTCCAAGAACGACAATGATATTTTCAAGTGCTGTAGTATTTTTTTCGCCTGGTAGGTCGGTTTCATCATCACTATGAATACCGTACCAGTATTGGAGACTAACAATAGTATGACTCCGGGTGAAATTGGTGGAAGAATAAAATATTGCATCGATTTGCTGCGTGAGGGTGGAATAATGGATGAGTCTCCCAGTCATGTTTTCGAAAGGATTCCGAAAATTAATGATCAAAAAATTGATCATTAATTTTCTTGAATTTTTCTTTTTTGTCCCTCCTGAAATGATATATTTTTCCCACTCTTTCAACTGACTTTTTGGGGATAGTGATGCGCCACCACGTTTTTTTCAAAGTAGTAATACTCCAAGTTAGGTGTGATTTTGAAAGTTCAACTACTTTTTTTTTTTTTAGTTGCTAGCGGAATTAAGGTAGTGTGCTTTCTGTCATGACAATAAGAATACTGTTCTTGTGAGCTTATACTAGACGAACTTTCTCCATACGCTCATGTAAGTGCACTCGGTATCCATCTGTCCAGATTCGTCTTCTGCTTCGAAAGATAGCGCATCGCAAACCTCAAATGAGTATCCCTGGATCGATTTCTTCACGTAATTCGCAATTTTCTCGAGGATTAACTTTAACCTTTCGGAAATATGACTGGGAGACTCATCCCCTATTCCACTTTGACGCAGAAAATCGATGCATTATTTTATTCCTCCACCAATTTCACCCAGACTCACACTATTGTTAGTCTCTAATACTGGTACGGTATTCATAGTGACGATAAAGCCGACCGACCGACCCGGCTAAAGAAATACTACAGCACTTGAAAACCAATATCATTGTTGCTCTTAGAACTGTTTACGTCCTAAAAAACACACAAGAAACAACAGGACAGTTGTTTATTTTGTATTATTATTAGGTAGATAAGACACATTCGTATCTTATCTGTACTTTGACACGTTGGAATAAATTTTGACGAAAAAGCAATATTCTTTTTTTTTTTTGGGAAAACTATACTGGAGGTTGGGGTGAGAAACACGAATCTGACGTTAACTTTTTGATTAAATGCACTCTTTGCTGAAATATAGCCGCTTAACACTATTGACGTAAGCCTCATGTTAAATATCTCGTTCTGGTCTTCGTAGGGCATATTTTGATACACCTCTGTATACGTTTATGATATTTTTTAATGTATAAACATCCCTGAAAATTTCATTAAAATAAATTCAGGGAGATAGGATCAGTACCTGTTTCGAGAACGCAATTTTTAGCTATTTTTCGGCCTAAAACATTTTTTCCTGGGGTCCCTGATGTCCATTCTGAAGAACGGCCTGATAGGTATCGCGTTGTTGACTCATTTTCTACCTAGAATCACTAGACAAAATTTCATTAAAATCGGAGAGGGAAGCGTCGGACGTTACCATTGTTAGACTAGATAGTAACAATATTTTAATAGAATCATCTATAACGCATATATTTCCAGATGGTAGTTTTATAAACTGTCGCAATGAGGACGCTTATACTCCGTTCAATCTGTAAGTTCCTTTAACATTAAGGATTATAACAAATTAATCCAAAATAGCTATTCTCCCGGGTGTATGCCGTCAACGAGGGCTGAATTACATGGCAAAATTTGCCGTATTTTGTTCTAACATAAGACTAAAATACAATGATTTGGATTGCTCAAAAACCACAAGGAAGATGCAAAGCGTCCTCTATCTCAGGATATCGCTAACTGCAGACCAGTTTCGACCTTATCTTGGGTCTGGTCAGTACAGTGTAAGCGAGTATGCCTTTGATATACGAGGCTTCGCATCTTATAGACACCGTTACCGAAATAAAATTGTCATCTACAATGAAAATAATCATCTATAACGCAAAGATTCCAGATGGTAGTTTTATAAATTGTTGCAATGTGGAGGCTTATACTCCGTTCCCACTAAGTTTTATTTCGATTTAGATTGTTTCCGAAACTACCGAGAGATGGTGCTTGCTTCAAGTTCTAGTACGGTAGAACGTAAGGGTGTCTACAAGATGCGAAGCCTCGTTTGTCAAAGGCATACTCATTTACACTGCACTGATGAAACCCAAGATAAGATCGAAACCGGTCTGCAGTTAGCGGTATTCTAAGATAGAGGACGCTTTGCATTTTCCTTGTGGTTTTCGAGCAATCCAAATCATTCTATTTTAGTGCTATATTAGAACAAAATACGGCAAATTTCGCCATGTAATGTAGCGCTCGTCGACGGCATACGGCCGGGAGAATAGCTGTTTTGGCTTAATTTGTTTCAATCCTAAATGTTTAAGGAAGTTATAGATTGCAACAGTTTAATATTTTAATATACAAAAAATATATAAATTTAATCGTACAAAATCTCAGGAAATACCAGCTACAATAGACAAGACAAATAAAATGTAAGTTGGTATAACTTACTAGATTCATTTCATCGCTATTTGCCAAATAAATAACTAACTTATCTTGCCGATAAACGGAACAGTCTACCTGAGCCTATCCATAAAAACAAGCCACGGTATGAGATAAGAGTCGTTTGGGATTTTTTATTTGGCAAATAGCGATGAAATAAACTATACACTTTATTTGTCAAGACCTCGAAAAATGTCTATTCAGTGTATGTACTATTATTTCCACCAGCATCAACTTGAACTAGAAACTTATCAGTGTGTAATTTAAAAATTCGTTTCGGCTAATTATCTATCGAGTAGTCCGGTGACGTCAAAAATTAATTTAGCGTCGTAAAAAACGGAATGAATTAATTCGAGATGCGCCTGCAATGTTACGGACGATTTAGGTCGCCGGTGATTCGACTAACTGTAAAGTCGCAGATGGATTTCTATCATCAAACATAGTCGCGGGAAAATAACTTATTGGGGTACCGTAAGATTGTTGTATAAAACTAATCATAATATGTATTGTATTTAAATAGTGAGGTCGTACATGTGTTATGGGCAAGAGATTTCGTGACAGTTCGAATTCTATTTAATATACAGGGTGAGTAATTTATGTGTGGGTAAATCGTCGACGATAGGATTAGATCACTCGCGTTATTCTAAGCTTAATTCATCATGTTATAATAGTTATAATGCCTTTACTGTCCAACAGAAAAAAATCTATTAATAGGACAAAATATGGAATACAAATAAATAAGAAAAGGTAATCTCTAGATACTTTAACATAAATAAATAATGGAAAACTACATTATATAACATACAGGGTACTAAAAGTTATTGTTTCCCTAAAGGTAATAACTCGTTATAAGTATATATAATCTTGTTCAAATCACAAGATTTTATATTAAAGCCTCGGCCACACAGAGCCCGTCTACCGTCGCGGGCAGCGTTGTCTGCCCACATCAATCAGGAGATGTAGTTATATGATGCAATAGTTGTATCATCCATGTCACACAGAATGCGGTCTGTCGCAGCGGGCCAATCTAGATCGTAGCGTGCAGCGATACAGTTGTACATAATTACAAAATATCGCGCAGTTGAGCGGTCAGTTCCAATCAGATTGGTCTCGCGTTTTAATATTGCAAATTATTAATTAAAAATAATTATAATAAACATTATTATAACAGGAATGCTTATATTTATTATTATAACATGGATACATAATAATTATTATAACCGGGATCCTTAAAATTACTAAACACTTGACACACACTTGGAATACTTGACTTTTATTAAAAGTAGGAGCAACAAAAGTTAGTTTCCTGTTGCATGCTTCATTTTCTGGCAAAGCAATCGGCAAACTGTTCACAAACTTGAATTGCAGCAATAGTTGATCTTCGATTGATTAACCTAGTGGACATGAATGCACGTATAGGCCTAGAGTTTTCTTCAGTTTCAGTAGATGTGTATTCCTTATTATTCTTATTTGATATAATGTAATCGTGCAAACAGCAATCTGCTTTTACAATATATTCTGCGCTTTCAACATCAGTTTGATAGCTCCCAAGAACACACGCCATTTCATAGCCAATATGCCAAACGCATTTTAAACTACACGACGTGCTCGGTTTAGCTGTGCATTGAATTGTTTCTTTCTTATATTATTGATTATTCTTGCTTTGGGGTATGGTCTCATTAAAAATGGTGGAAGTGAAAAGCCTTCCATCACCTACCAGAACATTAGGAAGAGAGGTGCTTACACCCGGAAGTGGCTTCGAAGGTAGAATAACTTTTTCATCAATGTACTCTCGGTAGAAAGTAAAATTTAAAAAAATTGCGCTGTCGATGTCACTATGACGTCCATAACTCCCTATATCAAAAAACTTGTAGTATGAATCAACTATATCGACATACGAAAATATTCAAAAAACCGATCTTCATATGATTTCAGTTCAATACATAAGCGATGGTATTCTCCAAATTGTTCTCTCCTCGCATTGATATCATGCACCCAATACCGTCTTTTCTTTCTATTATTTCGTAATGCTAATAGAAGAAGGAGTTGCTCCTCGTCAGAACTACTCATTTTGTCCCAAAATCTATTAAGAAGAAAAAGTAACAAGGCTGTGTGAAGCCGTTCACCCGAAAGCAAACACAATACTGGATCGCTCACAAAGATATCGCACTGTATGTGACAGTGCCATATCGCTGACCGCTGTGACGATCGCACGATCGCTGCCCGTGGCAGTCGATCGCGTTCTGTGTGGCCGAGCCTTAAAATTTTACGACATTACGACCAGTGGTGATTTTAACAGCACGTTAGTTCTTGCACTCTGACTGGCTTTCTTCTCGAGAGCCTAGTCTAGGCTGTATGGGTATACCAAACATGCTTATAAATGCGGGTGCATCTACGAGCCCAAAATCACATGAGTTCGCCCGTACTGACTTCTTAGTTAAATGAGCTATAAACGTTTTAACATAAGAAGACTATTATGATAATTCTCATTCCTAATGCCATTTAGGATCAATTTGAGCAATTCTTATAATAATAAACAAAAACATCGCCTTCGAAAATATAATTTGTTTTTAAATGTCTTTAAACACATCTAATGTATCTTTAATTACGCTAATGATATCCATTCGCATATAGAGCTGGGTGAGAGAAGAGGGATGAATGGATAACAAGGTGCTCTTTGTCGTTTTAACGATTTGAAAATTTTCACAACAAATAAATTGTAATAATAAAAACCAGTAGTGTCGAATTGAAAAAGACATTAATTAACCACTTTATTGAATATTTCCAAATATTTTGATACTTTCTAAGTTTCTCTAACATAATAATAATATTGTCTTCTGTCGTTTGCCAAAGTTATGAATGCAGAAAAAAGACTAATTGTTGTTACCCATTTAAATTTTTACTTAATTAACAATTATACATGTATATGTGTGATTACTTCATAAACAATATAATACCTCCAATACAATTTATTGTTTTGATTGTTGGCTTTCTTTTATTCATATATTGATATTATGTCTAACTAAAAAAAGTATTTTATAATACTAACTAAATCAAAGAAAGTTATTATATTTATTCTCCACGACATTTTATAATATATGTATGAATACGAGTATATGTATGTATTATCCCTAATTTGAAAGAGAATAATTCCATTGATTGCAATTTTTTTTTCAAAAACTATTTTATATTTTAATTAAAACTAAAGTAGTTAAATACTTAACTTACCTATTTAACTGCTTCCCTAATCCCAATCGTGCAGACCAGTTTCCATCACACACAAATCACAAAATATGTCCAGAAAATTGTTTATGCACTCCCACTATTTATCTACACTGCGTATATTTTCGATGTAATTAAAACAGAACTTCAATCGAAGTGAACAGAGAAAAACCACTACAGTATTTCAATCGCACCTCCAAGTCTCATCTTTTAATGACTATTCGATAAAACGTCCGGCAAGTCTTAACCTTTAATTTTTTTGTATATAGAAAATAACATGAGGTGATATCGTTTTCATACCGTTTTTAAGTAATATAATTATTGTAATTTTGAGATTAAAACCTTGTGTATAAAAAGGACAGTATTTAAGATAATGATGATAAAGAAATATAGGGAAACCATGGTAGAAAGCAAAAATTCATCAGTTATGTTGTCATTGGTAGTTGACAAAAAATATTTAGTATGAGTCTTCTTTAGGACAGAAACAATAAATCATTCGACCACAAATCCATGAAACTATACATTAAACTCGACGCCCGTTTCGCATTCCATTCAAATTAATATCATGGATAGATGATTAAACGGACTGTTTTCCCATCAATGAAATTTTATAAAAAGATACAGGAATCTGACAGAAACATTATATTGAACTTGATGCACAAATTTTGGTATTGTCAATATAGTTGTGATTTGAATTTTATAAAGAAAATATAAATTTTCAAATTATATATTGCACGCTCGATTTTTAAACGTAAATAAAGCAGGTTGTGTGTGAAATATTCACTCAATTTTTTTTTTATTTGAAAGAATATTTTATGGCATTTAGTATGGAATATAACGTCGGCGTCGTTCAAATGTCTGCTGCCGCTTTGCTTGGTGGCACATATTCGGGAGGTCCAATTTTCGATGATTTTGTCGCATAAATCTGGCTGAATTTGCTAGATGGCGTTCGTTATGTTGACTTTGATGGCATCAATTGTTTGCGGTTTATTCTCATAGACTTGCGATTTAAGATAGCCTCAAAGGGATAAGTCTAAAGGCGTTAAGTCGCACGATCTCGGTGGCCAGTTCACGTCGTCGCTGCGCGATATAACCGTGCCTTCAAATCGCTCGTGAAGAATGTCTATCGTGGCATGCACTGTGTGACAGGTAGCGCCATCCTGTTGGAACCACATGTCGTCGGTATCCATATCATCCAGCTTAGGCCACAAGAAGTTGCTTAATCATCGATCTGTAACGTTTTGTGATCTGTGTTTCGCCGTTGATTATTGTGGCAATGCCAGTTTCGTTTTGGAAGAAATACGGACCGATGATTGCGCCAGACCAAAATCCGCACCAAACAGTGACTTTCTCGGGATGCATTTGGTGTTGGTGTATCTCATGTTTACTGGTATCGTCCCAAATCTGACAATTTTGTTTGTTCACATATCTATTGATTCAAAAATGAACTTTGTCGCTAAATATGATTTCTTTGGCGAAATTTTGGTCAACTTCCAACTGCTCCAGAACCTATTCAACGATCATACGGCGTTGCCTATGGTCGTTTACCTTAAGTTTCTGGGTCAGTTGGATTTTATACGGGTGCATACCCAAATCCCGACGCAAAATTCTCCCAAGTTGAAGTCGGAGAAAAGCCAATTTCTTATGAACGACGAGAAATTGACTGCCTTGGGATTTCTCGTACACTCTCACGCATAGCAGCGATGTTTTCAGCAGACCTTGCGTTTCAGTGACGTACCGGTGTTGACTGATTATTTATCTAACCAGTTGACTCAAATTTGGTCACCAAACGTCGAATAGTCGACTCGGCGGGACGGTTGCGGCGAGGATAAAAATCACGTAATGAGCGAAACGTTTCTCGAACGGAGCACTGATTTTGAAAATAAAATTTGATGATTTGTACACGTTGTGGAACGCTATAACCTTCCGCGGTGATGTGCCGTACACTACTGAACAATTGACAAGAAATTTGACAGATGTTGCTTTAACAACATGGCCGCTATAACAAATTCCGAGCGTCCCTATTGAAATCCCCTGTAATATCGTTTTACAACAAAAAATAACATATGTACATAAATAATTTATTAAATAGTAAAATATTACATATAACTCGAATCTATTACTATTCATTTCATCGTTATTTGCTAAATAAAAAACTCTCTTGTCGATAAACGGAACAGTCTACCTGGGCCTAGCCGTAAAACCAAGCCACGGTATGTTTTGAGATGTTTTATTTGGCAAATAGCGATGAAATAAAACTTTATTTGCCTACAGACCACAGTGTATATGTTTCTATCAATTCAGATTATGAAGTTTGCAATAATATTTCGACGATGTTAATTACTCAATTCATTGTTTACTATTTCAATTGAACGCTTCGCTAATCTCAGGTTAAACTCATCTTTTAACTATCACCAAAAAATGAGAGATGAATAGCGCATATATTGTTAGTTTAGTTAACAATAGATCCTATTAATAAAAGTTCATTCCTATTGTTAGATACTACTTGTACACTGCATATTTTGTGAAGCCATTGACATAAGGCCGCTTACATAGAAACTGAGATCTATTAGACAAAGGATTTGCATGTCTCATATCTTATGTATACAAACAGTATTTAAATTATAGAGAGAATGGGTTCCATAAGATTGTATAGCATAGCATAATAAAGTTTCTATAGTCAGTCAACACGTAACCTTGCACTTTTTGTTGTCCCACATTGTCCCCATAAAAAAAAGTAACCGTAAAGAATAGAGTAATAATTACGAGTGATAAGTAAATGCGAATAAAACCTCTTCGTTAACTACTCTGTAAGGTGAACAAAGAAAGGCATTATACAAGATAGCAAAGCTGTCAATGTACATCATGTTTATATATGTTAGTCAGTTATACAGTGCTATTCAAAAGTCCCCTCCCCCCCTCTTATCTTTTTAACGATTATACATAAACTAGTGAAATTTGGTAACTGAATATTAAGGGTTGTAAACTTCCCTACTAGTGATGATAGATGACGTATGCGTCAAAGATGACGTCACAAGGTCATTGTGACCAATAATTTTAAATGGAACCCTATGGCAAGCGATACCTCTTTTAAAAGGTATCGAAAAAACGTATTCAATGATACTAATATTGTTTGTATTTATGGTAGTTTTGATGGATTAAATCAGTAATCAGTAAACTTGGATAATAATTTTAATTACAGATTCAAGAATCAGTACCTACGTATAGTAACTGTTCGAAGTGAGCTCCATCTACTTCCTGACAGTAAAACATCCTATTGCGAAACTCTTCTCGTACTTTTTCAAATGTGTCTGCGGAAATAGCCCTACATTCTGTAACAATACGTTGTTGTAAAACATCAATATTGTCAGGCTGAGTGGCGTAAACCTTCGATTTAAGATACCCCCACAGAAAAAAATCTAAAGGTGTGAGGTCCGGTGATCGAGGCGGCCATTCCATTGAACCTCGTCGTCCAATCCATCTACCAGGATATTCTTCATCCAAATACCGTCTTACTACACCGTAATAGTGTGGAGGAGCACCATCCTGTTGGAATGTTATTTCCAAAATGTCGAATTCATCTTGATTATCTTCCAAAATTTCAAGGATTAACGGTTCTATTGCATTTTGCAACATCTGCAGATACACCTTACCGGTTAAGTTGGTATTTAAAAAAAACAGGCCCAACGATGTGGTTTCCCAGTATACCTGCCCAAACATTGACCTTCTCGGGATACTGAGTATGTGTTTTACGAAACATGTGAGGATTTGCGTCACTCCAATATCTCACGTTTTGTGTATTTACATTTCCATTTAGATAGAAAGTACTTTCGTCGCTAAAACAATTTGTTTTGACATAGTCTGGCTGTTGGTTAATTTTAGTCTCCATATTTTCACAAAATTGCAGTCTTCGGTCTGGATCGTCGTCTGAGAGTTGATGAACCATTTTTAATTTGTATGGGTGAAATCTGTTTTTTTTCAACACCCTGTGCACTGTACTTTGACTGACTTGATGCAACTTGATTTGTTGAAGAAGTAGGATTTACTATTACTTCTGCCAGTATATCATTTTTTTTCTCATCAGAAATTTGTGGTCTGCCAGATCGTTTTGCATCATTAATACTACCCTTTGTTTTAAACTTACGAAGAAGCTCTCTCAAATAAGTCCTCGAAACTGGGCGATCGGGAAACCTTTCATTAAAAATGCGTTCTGCTGCATGAATATTTTCTCCAGTTTCACCAAGTATTAGGATCGCTGCTACTTTATCACCTAAAACACGTACCATTTCTCTTCTTGAAGCACTTAAATGTACAAATATTTTAAAATTACCACAAGGTACTAAAACAGTTAAACGTTCGATCAACAATACACAAATTATTAAATGTATAAAAACTTTGACAGCTAAAAAAACATCAAATTGGGGAGACTTGCAAAAACGTCAGATTATTTACTATTCAACTATCCAGTGGCGGAGCTTGAATTTTAAGTTTTATTATTAACTGATTTAATTCATCACAGCTTTGCGGTTTTTGAAAGCCAGTTGTCAAAACTGCCGTAAACAGACACAATATTAGTATCATTGAATAGGTTTTTTCGATACCTTTTAAAAGAGGTGTCGCTTGCCATAGGGTTCCATTTAAAATCATTGGTCACAATGACCTTGTGACGTCATCTTTGACGCATACGTCATCTATCATCACTAGTAGGGAAGTTTACAACACTTAATATTCAGTTCCCAAATTTCACTAGTTTATGTATAATCGTTCCAAAGATAAGAGGGGGGGAGCGGACTTTTGAATAGCACTGTATATGTATGTACATACGAGGGGATATCCAAATGAAACGGAAATTATTTTATTAATTTTTTTTATTTAATTGTTAAACAAAAAACCTTCAATTCCCTCAAGGTACTCTCCATTGGGACCAGTAAACTTCACACAAACCGAACGGAACCTTCTTTAGCGACGACGCTTAGCTTTCTGACTCGGGAATGGTAACTCTGGCGGCAGAACGGGGTACTACAAAAACCGCCCACCACAACATCAATTCGGTTTGTTTTAAGTACCTCCTCGTATATGTTTAGATGTAGAAACGAGCAGCTCTAATTATTAATTATCCTATTGATTATACAATTCTCACTGCATTGTCAACTGTTAATTGTTTAATGGGTAACGCCTGAAATATTACATTTTCTAAGTGTCTAATCTCCATCAGGTTGTCAATTCTTAAATTAACTTTTAATGCTCTAAACAGTAAATCTTTAAAGGGTTGATAATGAGCCCATAAATAAAGCTTGGTGATGATCAGTATGTTATCATCGCTATCACCCATAGCATTATGGAAATTAAATCCTACCTATACAATAATATATTATCTTAAAATGGAGACAATATTCGGTTTTGTTAATATGTAGACATGTGATTGAATTGGTTGTGATTTTTTGTTTTTTATCAATTCTATTATCGAGATAGTGTTAAGTCGGTATAATCTGAATTAAACACTCAGCCTATATATTTCTTCATTACACTTAATATTTTATCGGAGAAAAATAATACTAGTTAATTGATTATTGTATCTGTTTATTTGCATTATACAGAAGCCGTTTGTTAAGTGTATCTGATCTGACGTATATCTTGAGTCTTCTCACCCAGAGCAACTCCACCAATAAGTAATTGGAATAATGTGTACTTAAAAAATACATCGGTTTGGTTTTACGCAAACGACTGACAGTTTTTAATTTTTTATTACTATATCTGCATAGATACGTATTTGAAAGTATATTTGTAGAATATTTCTGTTATTTACACTGGGCACAAGAATTAAGGAATGTA
This sequence comes from Rosalia funebris, assembly GCA_037954035.1. NCBI lineage: Eukaryota > Metazoa > Arthropoda > Insecta > Coleoptera > Cerambycidae > Rosalia > Rosalia funebris. The sequence continues at coordinate 8,287,432 of JAZFAV010000006.1, read as the reverse complement.
AAAATATCTAAATTTTTTGGTGATTTTCAAAGGACTGTAACTTGGAGCGAAATAGTCGTAGAGCAATTTTTAAAAAATGCAAATTGAAGCTCCAAGTTTATAGTTTTAAGATCTTGAGTTCAAGTTTTTTTACCTTCAGTTTTTTTTAAGTAAATAATTAAAAAAAGGCATCGGAAAAAAGTTCGAAGTTTTTGCTTACTTTCAAGAAGAAGATTTTTTTACTTTGGTAATTAATTACTCGGGAAATAATGATCGTCAAACTTCAAGTAGTGTTTTAAAAACTGCAAAGTATTCTTTACAAGTCGTAGTTAATCATTTTTGATAAGGAACATTTGAATAAGGAAATTTTCGCGGTGCGTAAATATTGAATGAAGAAGAAGTACAAAATTACGTATTTAGGGATATTCTTGGCATAACTTCGAAAATAATGGATAGACTAAGACTGTTGTGTAAAAATATAAAATTACTTAATAAGTATTTCTTAAGTAAACATACCTCTGTAGGTACCACACGCGGGTCATCACAATGCAGTTCTTCTATTTATGTGAAAACAATAACTTGGCAGGCCAGTGGCAGGACATTAAATAAAAAAAAAACAATAATTACTGTTCTGTGTATAAATAAATAATCGAGAGAGTACTCACCGGGGGTTCTCTGCCCCCTGCTATTCATGTCCTCTATTAATATCACATCGTTCTATATATTTCAATAGATTCAAACATAACTAAGACATTGGCTTATTGGGTTAATATTATCATACATATACTCACAAACCATATATTCTTTCTTCAACGACTAGCTAGACGTCACCCTTAAATGAGTAGAGGCTCCCCCGGACGCCCATCGATGAAGCATCCCAATGACCGGCTCGGGGGCAACCATATAGGTATACCCACACACACCTGCATCATGTCAATCGAGTGGCCCGCGACACCCCCAAACCGCGAGTAGCCGCACTCGAAGGAACCACGACCTGAAGCCGGGCATCTGTGCACGGGGGTGTCTTAACTCTCTCTCTCTCACACACACACACTCGCACACTGGCCTTTTTAGTAATATCGCCACTTACTGACTGACTACGTTATTCGATGCGTCTTTAACCTCACGCCTGTGCTGACACAACCACAAGCAATAAATTATATTTCAATGCCGGTCTAAGATAAACATAGAGATCAACTCTGCTCTTACGGTTATTTACAGAAATTAAATATGCCGTTTCTCATAAAAATGTAATTAAATTAGTCTAGGAAAAATATAACTTTTACAGTTGACTATTTATTTTCAATCTCAAAGTATCCCAAAGAAACCCTGAAAATTTCAAAGCGCTGCGATTTTGTACATTATTTTAGGAATGATTGAATTAGTCGTTTTTGCTAAAAATCAATTAAAGACGGTCTTTTTCATTTTTTATTAATTTTTTGAGGTGGAAATTGATTTTCCTTTGCAATAGTCCATATTTTTTATCAAAACATGTTAATTATTGTAAGAAAAAAATTAAACTTAAAAATCAAAACTGACTTTTTTTGCTTTGAACGACGATAACTCAGCGATAGATCATCGTACAAGGCTTTTAGACCGCTCAAATTAAAGAAGATAAAAGTATCTGAAAAAGCTTTATGATGAAATTACTGAAAAAAATGTATTGAAGTCCGTGGACTTTTTGAAAAGCAAGCGAAAATTTAGAAAATTTTTTTTACGATGGTTCTGATGATTACTGCAAAGATGCTGACGGTAAAAATTATTAAAAATCTGCTGATGGTAAATTTTGAACTTAAGATCTACTAGAATCTTGAATCTTCAATTAGTTAATTGCTAATTAATAATTTTTAATTGATCTGCGACTATTTTTCTCTATGTTACAGCCTTTTGAAAATCACCTAAATATTTAGGATATTTTACGTACCTTAATTTTTGTGCGTAGTGTATTAACCAAATTTCGATTTTTTGTTGAATTCCGTACAAAAAATGTTTTAAACTGGAGTATTAATCGGGGCTTATTCAAAGGGAGGTTTAAAGAAGACATCCTCTGCAAAGGAAATTAAAGGGAATTTTAAACTATGTGTCGTATTTTGGGTAAGAAATAAACTGTACTGGTTTGGTTTGGTTACTAGTTGGCAATATTTTCAAACTGAACTACGAAAAGTGGCTCTATTAAAGCTCCTGAGTAAACGTTAACAAGAAAAACGGAGATCCGATCATCCAGATATCTCATTTTGTTGTTCAGTTAATATATGTGAAATGGTAATATTGTGCAAAATGATCTCAAAAATTATAGTTTATCCACATTAGAAGTTACTCTGTATGACGCGTTTTTAAATAAACACATTAAAAATTCGAATGATTTATGCAATGCTATTTGTGCAATTATTTGGTTTACGTTATAAACAGAGACGTAGCGTACATGGATGCTAGTGATGTGTCGCATCCCTTAAAAAATTGACAAATTAGTGTTATTTAAAAGTTCAATCGATTTATTCAATTATTCCAATTTTTTAATTATTTTAAAGCGACCGTAAACATACATTATTTACTTTAAACGCTACCATCAACCTTTTTATTTTAAATCGGCCGTGAAGGCGCCCGAAATTATTGGACTCCCGCATTATTTGCTACAGTGCTGAAATGCGATGGTCCACGTCACATCCAAGCTATGCGTTAGATGGGCGAAAAGGTCAGTGATCTTATGCAGTCAACAGTGGAACCTCGAGTGGGCGTTGTCGTTATTTCCGGACTCAGTTATGCGATTATGTGAACGCATCTTGGCCACTGTCGCCATAACATAAGGAAGATTTGGAAGCGCTGTTTCAGGTAATTGTGGAAAATGAAAATGAGGAATAGAATCGAGAAACCGTTATTTGTGCTAGAGGCCTTTTAACTTTATTGCGCGACATTGATTTTAATTTTTTCTTAGCAGTGTTTGTGCCATATTCCCACATTCCGAGAGTCTGTTTAAAATTCTACAGACAAAAATATCAGATATTAGTTACTGCAATAAAAATATTGCCGATTTCAAATCACATATTCAAAAAATGAGAAACGAGTTTAGTGATATTTGGGACCGTATGGACAGATTTGTGTTAAAAAAAAACGACCAAGTAAATGAATGCGTTTGAATTTAATTCCTGAAGAAGATAAGAAAAGCACCTACGCACGATTGTTTTATGAAATTTTGAACGTTATTACTTTGACCATTAGTGAACACACAATTTACTTCATTCGTGAAATGTTTTCCTGACGAAGGTGTTTCTTCTTTAGTAGATTCATATGGAACATTATTTAGCGGAAATCGTTTAAAAAGTGAACTTGCAGTGATTTATAGTGATCCCGATATGAAAGAGAGCACTGTGTTTGAGCTTCACCAATATATTATGTCCCTTCAATTATCTTCTGTTTTCCCGGAGTCATCAAAATTGTGTCGTTTAATTTTGACTATTCCTGCCACAAGCAGTTCCGCGAAAAGATCATTTTCATGTTTAAAGAGAATAAAGACTTATCTACGAAATTCTCAAAAGAAAGAAAGATGTCAGCTTTAGCATTAATAAATATTGAAAGTGCCTTGTTAGAAGATATGAGATCGTCTCCAACATTTGAAGTAACAGTGATAGACGCTTTCGCTGGATAAACAAAACCCGAAGAATTGATCTTCATTTTAAAAATTAGGATATATACCTCGGCATAATCGTTTTAGGTTAGTGTCTTTTTTTTATTTTTACCATTTTCATATGGCCTACCATACATCTGACTATACCTCCTTCCCTTTTATAAATTTTTTTTCACATCCCTAGATTCTTTTCTCATACTACGCCCCTGGTTATAAAACCTATATTAAATTTGCTCGTTTTCTAAGATTAGATCGCCGTGTGCAATCCATTACTACATCCACAATTAGGATGATTAATTTTTCAAGGTTTTCCGCGTATGTACCGACCATATTTGTGACGTTGTCTTAATTTATGGCGACCGCTCATGAGAGATGTAAATTAACCCGTCCACACAGGACGTTTTCATGTCGATTGGTTATCTGGATTCGTTTCTGATTAACAGAAATACATTTTCATTACTCACAATCAGTGTGTACATGTTTGTTGTTAGAGTGATGAGATAAGGTTCACTTTACTTATCAAATTAAAAGAAATAGAGACATTGAAAGACAATTATGTATGTGACACATTCGGAGATGTATTTTTTACAGTAATTCATATGGGTCCTTATTTCTTTACTTATTTTGCTCTGATCAATGTCAAGTTCTTATATAACGAAATTCTTCAAATTTCAATTTGTATATTACAAATAACAACAAATACATGAGTCTGGCCCATGATTTTTCACAAACGCAGAGATATCAGCCTGCTCCTGAAGCTTTAAAATTCAGATCGTAAGCGAATGGTTACACATAAAGACAAATACAATAGATCCATGTTGGCACCTATTAGGAAGAGGTGTCAAATTCTCCTCATTGGTGCTTCCAGTTACCCCAATATTGGACCCAATCCACTACCCCGCACCACAGTATGAATCTCATTATAACAGACACTTCTGTAGGAAAATATAATAGGCCACTCATCTACAGGGTGTCTCACTTAAGAGTATAAGTGTAATAATTATTTTGTTTTGTGTCCGATTTAAATCGAACTGGTCTCAAAATATAGAGGTCGCTAAGGTGTATCCAAGACTACATCACTTTCCATTTTTAAATGCAAAGTCATTTACGATTTCAGAAAAGAAAACCCGCCACAGGTAGAATTCAACATCTGTCCCGGATGGGAACCGAACGACAGACAGCTATTTCGAACTTATTAGTTCTCATAAGTGTCGTACACGGTACGCCGGTCCAGGACAAATGCCGAAAGGCTAAATCGATTCCCGACTTATAAGTTACTGACATAGATCGTATCGATTTTGATGAATACCCCACGGATTTGATTCGGCATTTGTTAAGTAATTGGTGTAGGCGTCTACTATTTGTGCTTTCATAATGCCTCGTAATCTCTTGAATTCAATAAGATCAGTTAGGTAATGCTTTTTATTAAATGTGTTGTGATGCTAAGCTATTTTTTGCGCAGAAGAAAATTTTGTGATCAAACTATAAATGTTTATACAAAATACTTTACGTGCAAAATTGACATGATTTTTTTAAAACTCGCAATTATTATGTAATAAAGCATCACAAAGCCCAGGAAAATTGGTTTCTTACTTAATATTGTGTTTTAAGAAAACCTTATTAGAATTGGCGGAATATGTACGTACGTAAAATAATGCACGATTATTAAAATTATAATTTTGAATAAAATTTTCTTAGTTTAGTTTAATTTCATTTAATACATCTTATTAGTTGTAAGAGTAAGTATATTGCAATAAGATTTAAATTATGATGTGCAACTTTATGTTTAAGATTTTCAAATTTTCTTTCAATATAAACGTTAACATGCGGAAAAAATCTTTCCCACCTAGTCTTAACTGTGTTTCCCTCAATATTGGACTCCCATATTGGAATTTAAAAAATGTATTGTTACGAATTTACTAGAAAGTTCTTTATTTCGAACACTTATTTACAAATCAACTATTTACAAGTCCAACTAACTAACTAACTTTCTTTCTACTTTATCTTTATAAGCTAACTTACGCACTGTATTACACAATGTCACTCTGTATTACACACTCTTCGCACCGTATCGCGGTCCAGATTCAACTAACTCCTGGCTGGACGACACAATTCTTATATAAGCAGTAGGACGTCTCTCCAGACGTTTCTAGATAAAAAATGTTGGCGAACCTTCTAGTATAGAACGCACTGGAAGTCACCTCTATACGCTCTTGATGGTTTAGAATATTCCTGGCGTTCGGGATCGCTGGAAGCGTTCGTGACACTATTTACAAGGTGAACTTTTTGACATAGAAAATTCTATTCTTGATCCTATCCTGGATTTTTTTATTTTTGTAGACTCCGTAATGGTCTACTATCAGGTGCACTGCACTCTAATTTTGATTAAATTTTAGCAACGTACTTAGGAAATATGCTAAATATGCTATGTCATTGACCTTTAATAATATTTTTATTGGGCATTCTTCATTCACTCAACAAGAATTGTCTACAGCCGAAATTTGTATAGCTCGTGATGATTCAGTATGAACCCAATATTATTATTATTATTATGTTTTGTGGGTTTGGGCCTCATCAGCCACTGATCGCATGGGTAGTCCCTTGGCGATCCCCTCTTATCCGGGTCATTATCCAAAAATGCTATCCCATAAAAGGAGCACGTCCCTCGCCTTAAGCCTCACCTGCTCTAGGATAACAGGGGTTCCTAATATAAGGCACCTCCTCTCCTCCAGTGCGGGGTAGGTGTAAAGAAAATGAATCCAGGTTTCCTCGTCTTATCTACAGTATCTGCATGCCGGGCTGTCAGTCAGCCTCAGCTTGTGCTTATATGCATTCAAGCTACTATGGTGACCCGTTATGATTCCCACCAGGGTTCTGGCTTTGTGCCTGTTCAATTTAATTAATTCTTGGGCCCATTTCTTAATATCTGAGTATTCGATGAAGAGTTTGGTTATTCGACAACCCGTTACTCCTCTCCATCTTTCTCTGTGCTGGCCTTTTGTCCAGTCATTGATGCGGTCTCTGATCAGATTCCGACTTAATTCCCACTGCAAGTTCTGGTCCATAGAGATTTTCCCTGGTCCCTTGTCTGGCAAGGTCATCTGCAATTAGATTTCCCTTAATGCCATTATGCCCAGGTATCCATAAGAGTTCTACCGGTCACTTCCCTACCAAGTAGTTCAATGCTTCATAGCAATTATAGACCAGCTTCGACTTTGTCGTTGCTGAATTCAGGGCTATCAACGCCGCCCTGCTATCCGAGCAGATACATACCCTCTCCTGGGTCCGATTTTGGTCGGTAAACCCAATAACTATTTCAAAAATACTGGAATTGCCCTTGTCATTACTAAAAGTTATCCGTCAATAAATTATAAATTTGTTAAAGAAAAGTATCTATTTATAGTTAATTAATCGTCTATTTCTAGACGTTGATGGCTTATCATCGTTTTTCATTTTACTTTTACTATCACTTTAGCAGATTAATTTAGTTACGCAAAATTTGATTTATTTTTGCTGCCCAATTTATACTTCCAATTCCTGTCCAATTTATACTTTGCTGTCCATTTTTTATGGCATATACCTTTCCCATTTCAATATTGAAACTATAAATAGATAATCGTTGAAAACTAATTCCGTCAATGGAGGTCGGACTTAATAAAAATCTATTTTTGTATTCAGGTTTGCCATTTCTTTATATTATGTACCGTTAGCAGTCAATTGAACTTTAATCAGTCAATTAAAACTTGGGCAAATTTTCAATCAAAACATTTGGATTTATAAAAATTCTAAAAATATAATAATTTTGAAACTTCTTATACAAGGATAACAATAGACTTATAATAATGCTATTATAAATATAATTATAAGACCTACAATATGATAATAAATTTTAAAATATATACAATGTGTGCCGAAAGTATCCCATAAAATTTATATTTCCTTTCTTATTAGCTTTTCAAAACAAAAGCTAAAGTGCCAAAACAAATCGATTACTATATCAAAGTTGACTCTTTTTTTCGTTTTCATCATGTTTAGGAGGATTATGGTGTCAACTATATTTTTATATCACACTTTCATCAATACTGGTTATACCAATTTTTACCAATTTTTAAGAATTATTTACCAATCACCTGTTTAAAGAGATAAATTTAATAATATGATTTTCAATTTATCTTTAATATTCTCGTTAGAAATTGACAAATGGTAATTAAGGGGATACATTCACCTAAAATCTTAAAAATTTTCAATAATTTTTTTGTATATTATTATAGTACGAAGGCTTGAGAATATATTCTGAAAGTTTCAAGTCGATAAAATTTACAGAGATATAAAGCTTTCAGTCACGGGGTAGAGGGCGGCCAATACTGCTACCTGCGCCCCTTATTGAGCGCCCTCGTCGGGTGCGGAACAATCATCGAATTAACTAATCAGCGACAAACTTGAGGAATCATTTTTTCATGCATTTTCTTCCTACTATATTATAATAATGTATACGCACAAAACTTCTCGCGCTAAGAAAGATGAAACAAGAACGAGAATTCATCATCCTGAAAAAAAGGCGACGTCCTTTGAATTCGAAACGGTGCCTGTTATATCTCGAGAACCGATCGACAGATTCATTTGAAATTTTTCACAGACACGCTTTAGGCCGTTGTTAATAGAGTGTTGATGGTCGCACTTTTGAAAAATAACCAAAATTGTTTAAACAAATTACGATAATAACTGAGTTTTTTTACCGAATTTCCGTACTTCAGTTCCATATGCCGCTTTTTTAAGTATAATTTTCGGAAACGGCGATGGTCAATATGTTTCGTATGCACTTAACTTCATGATAGCATACTATCTTTGATTTCAGATGATCAGTTTTAGCAGGAGAAGGGTCACCGCAAACCGGGTCGCGAAACAGACGCTCCACTTTCAGCGGGCATGTCTCTTCTGGTTTTAAAAATTCTAAAATTGTGTCACTTCACCATGTTTACAATAATTTTTATATTTATTTATCATTAATAGTTCCCAAGAAAATTCATCTCGAAAATCGACTATTCTTTCAATGTTTCTAGGTGGATGTATCCCCCTAAATCGCTTTTCTGAAATGATTTATGTTTTGTGAAGTTGTATGTAACTAAGGCATTTTATTGTGTAGTAGTTACTATTTGTGATCATTAATGCTCCAATTTTTCCTTAGTTGCAGTGTCGTTGGCCACAATTTTTGTAGTAGGGTATAAATTCGGCATACTAGGGTAATTCACTTACATACCTCCCTTAGTCCATTGTAAACTGAGTTTACACCTGCATCATTAATTCCTTACACCTGCATCATACCTTCGACTGTGGTCTGCCTGAAACATATACGCCGTGAATATGTCTGTGATTATTGCCTCTGGTCTTTGACTCCTTTTGGAATAACTACGAATTTAACAACAGGGAAATTAGCGTTATAATAAAAAAATGCGTGGAGCTACACTTCAGATCTGATAAGGATTGAATAGGGAACATCTATTTCATGGTTGGTATCAATTTATCAGTATCAGGTACGACGAAGTACATAAAGTAAGCAAGTCATGTGTAATAAATTCGGAAAAATCAGTTTAAATAGTAACCTAGCATATATGCAGCTCGATCTGTCATTAAAATTAATAAATGGTTAACTAAACTTCTGTAAAATGTCTGTGAAAGACATGGTTCTGTAGCAAAGTTTTGAAATAATGATTGATTTATAATGTAAATGTTTGGGTATTATGTATGGAACAGCATCCGGCAAATAGCCGCCACGGCTTTGGTGGCACAGGAGTATTTTTCTGACAAAATTTTCAATAACGGTTTTGCACAAATGTGGCGATGTTTCGTTGATACGGCGTTCAATTTCGGTGTTCAATGCTTGGGTGGTCGTGGGCGTTTTGGCATAAATCTGAGACTTCATAAAACCCCACAGAAAATAGTCCATGGATGTCAAATTGCAATATCCTGGCGGTCAATTCTAGGCACCAAAACGGGAGGTGACACGACCAGGAAAGCACTCGTACAAAATCGTCAATTTTTCACGGGTGGTATGGCAAGTGGTACCGTCCTGCTGAAACCACATGTCTTCAAGAGCAATATCTTTCAATCGAGACATGAAGAACTGGGTTATCATGTCACGATATCGTTCGCCATTTACCGTTAATGGATTATCTGTCTCGTTTTCAAAGTAAAATGGTCCAATGATTCTTTCAGACCACAATGCATACCAAACAGTGACGATGTATTTTTTCTCATGAATCATTCGTGGAACTCAAAATGTGGCATTTTGTGTGTTAACCATCAAGATGAACACGGTCCTCGTGGCTGAAGATGATTTTATCCATAAAATCGGTATTGACTTGTTGTTCAATGATCTAATAGGTGAACTCTCTTCGCTGTGCATGGTCTGTTGCCAGAAGTTATTGAGTCAACTGGACTTTTTGAGCATGGATATACAAATCTTTAGTGAGAATAGGTGAAGAGTGGTTGCTGAAATGTCCAATTCTTGTGCACGATGACGAACCGAGGCCCCTGTACTATCGGCCACACTTTCGCGACCTGCCGTGATGTTTTGTTCTCAACGAGCTCGTGTCGTGTATTTCACATCAATAACTGAACCAGTACTTTGGAATTTTTCGATTATTATTTTCACAGCTGATAAATTTGGAACATTATTTTTACCGAAAATTGGATGCACTTTACGAATCGTAGCAACCAAACTTTCGCCATTTTGATAGTAATGATTAACAATAAGGGCGCGTTGTTATATCGTGTAGCGCTCCATGTTTACTAGCTCCTATCTGTCTCCTGTCGACCTGTCAATCCAATTATGGACCTATCGAATCATGACAGCCAAAATGGCGCGCAATTCAAATCTTGAGCTCTTATTAGAACACTCTTTACGTTTGTTTTAAATATATTCTACAAGTATATGATTTGTTTGAAGCGTGTTAATACTGTTTCATGCAAAAGACGGTCGTTCTTACAGTACCATCGTAATAGAGGTCTGGAAAACGTTGACAGAAATTATCTATTTCATCGACAAATTGCAAGAAAGCACCAACTCGAGATGGCGATATTGTGACTCGATGTACACGTTAACGAACTGAAAGACACTGACGATAGATTCTATTACTCTCATTTCTTCGGTAAACAATTAGGGGACGGAAGTTTAAACTTAATCTACAAATAGATTTTATTTCATATTTCATTATCTACATTTTGCTTGAAAAAACCTTGTATAAGTCGTATATCTAAATTAATACACATTCTCTTTCTTACAGAATAAAACATGGAGGAAACCGTGTGGGCTCGTGACCATACCGAGGGATTCGTCCTTGGCAGGATAACTGAGATATTCGACGATGAAGCCGAAGTCACTCCCGTAGATTTCAAATTTCCCAAAAGGGTCCTGCCCTTCAGTGACATTTTTCGGGCGTACGTAGAGAAGGACAAAGACTACGATGACAACTGTAAGTATCTTTTCTTGTTGCTATCTTCCGATTCTCTATCCCTGTCTTCTCTTTCAGGTGAAATGATGTTTCTGAATGAAGGCTCGTTATTATATAATATACGTACAAGATATTACAAAAATAAAATATATGTAAGTATGTTTATATATTTTTGTATGTTAATTTATTATTTTTATTTTTTTGGTTAATCTGTACATATATGTTACAAATTTGAAGAAGTGTTCCATTTAGATGGCAATAGGCCAATTATTTTAAAAGCATTCATCGTTTTCTGATGCTAATATTGCTCGACATGGGAAGTATGATATTATATAAAAAGCATATTGTAGTGATAGTTGAGTTATGATACTAGGGGACAGAAAACGGCGTTTGGTGGAAAAAAATGGTGTAGTTCGCTTCTATTTCGTTCTACATGTTTTTGGGGTTGCTGAATCCGAATTTGAACTTTGTCACCTCGAAAAGGTTAAGCATGTGGTGGACGAAATCGCCAAAACTGCAAAAAAAAAATTTTGTTTTCAATTTTTCTCTGAACTCGAAAACTATGTACATTTAAAGAAATGCAGAAGGGAAATTTTAGGTGAAATATGGTGGGAAGGGGACAGACTTCTAAATTTTTAAACAAAATTTTTTTGGGGTTTATTTCTCGTTTTTCGGCCTAAAAACGAAAAAAAAAATGGTTTTTAAATTTTTTTTTACTGGGTGTGTGTCGTCGTTGTCGTCGGAATTTCTTCTTAACACGATAACTCAACTAAATCGTGTGGGATCGATCGGGTTTTAACTGATTCTGATCGGGGACGTCCCCCAGACAACACCTATTGATTTTGAGGTGGATAGCACACACCACCCCCACCCTTGGGTCTATTTGAGATTAGTACAGCACGATAACTCACCTAAATCGTGTCGGATCGTTCGTGTTTTGACTAATTATGACCGGGGACGTCTATCAGACGACACTTATTGATTTTGAAGTGGATAGCACACCCCACCCTGTCCATGGGTCATGAGAAAGCACGTAGATTTAAGAAATTTTTTTGTTAACACGATAACTCAACTAAATCATGTCGGATTGATCGGGTTTTGACTGATTCGGATCGGGGACGTCTCCCAGACGACACCTATATTGATTTTGAGGTGGATAGAACACACTCTACCATGTTCATGGGTCATGAGAAAGCACAATGGTGGATTATTTGAGAAATTTGTTAGCACGATCACTCAATCAAATCGTGTCGAATTGATCGGGTTTCGACTGATTCTGATTAGGGACGTCTACCAAACGACATCAATTGATTTTGAGGTGGATAGAACACACCCCACCCTGTTCACGGGTCACGAGAATGCACGAGGGTAAACTATTTGAAAAAAGTAAAACTCTGCATTTATGTATTGGTTTATTTTTTATTGGCCACTCAATTTCGAGATAGAGGTGTTCTACGTGCGGAAAAGTCCGTTTTAGGATTTTAAAACTGTTTATTTGAAGTTTGTATATGATCTGTGGTGATTTACACAAGAAAACATATCTTCAAGATTGTTTAATATGAATTGTATGGTTTAGCAATTTTTTTTTTCATTTTCTCAGAAAATGGTTAATTACAAGGTTTGCACTCATCACTGAGAATCTAACTAAATTAAATTCAATTAAGTCAATTCTTTAAGTCTCCTAAAAAGGATTTCTTTTTTTAATTGCGAAGAAGTGTAGCATGGGTATATGTGAAACAAACTATTAAAGGACAATTTGCAAAGAATTATTCAAAATTTTGAACGATATATTTTTTTATTGTAATATCTAAGTGAGACTGTAATAGAAGAAACACGATTTATCTAGTTTTTATCTATTCTCTAGTATCTATTATCTAGTAGATAATCTATTATCTAGTGGATTTATCAGTTGTTTTCTCGCGACAATTACAATATATATAAAGTTCAATTCCAACAGGATATTAAAAATGTTTAAGGCATCCTCCCCATAGCTCTGATTTCATTCCCATTGTCTTCCATTCAATTTAAAATTAAAAAAATATATAAGTAAGGACATAGTTCTATATATCAGAAGAAATTAAAGAGGTATAATATAAAAACTTGTAGTGATTTTTTTTCTGATGGAATGTGATTATACTGAAAGATGAGATTTTCGTTTCAGCTCTATACCTAACCTCGAAAATATTTTATGGTTAGGTACTCTATTTCAGATTACTTAATTTATATTCGTAATTGAATAGAAATAACGGAAGTTTGGCTGCTGTCAAATTCAATTTTATGGAATTCCAATTCTTATTTTACATCTAGAAAAAAAGATGAAATCAAATTTTAAAAATACACCTCCCAGTTATATCCACATCATACTGTTCCACCTTGTATGCAGATCATATTTCACATTGTGCCTAGAACATTCCTAAAGAAAATTCACAGCTTTAAATTAGCAGGAGCTATAAAAAAAAAATTGGCCTTAAATCTCGAGGTGTAACTTTGTTTTCCATATTTTTTATTCTGTCACATTTTTCCTGTTATCACGCCGTTGGGAATGGGCTATATTATTGTGTTAGCTGTTATCTACCTTATCATATGGTAATCATTGTAATTGATTGAGGTACTAGACGAAAAGTAAATAGCGTGTATTTGCTCGACAAAAATAGATCGGATACATTGTGTAAATTGATATAATCGAATAAATATATCGCTGCTGTGCCAGTAAACTCATCAATTCAGTAATCGCCATTTTAAAGGAAGAGAAGGAGAATATACAGTGTGGAAGTTTTTCGCACAATATTTGTATTTTGTTATTAAATGGTTTTTTGAAAAACTCTGAAATACGACACCTTTTTTTTTAAGACGTTGACGTATTTTTTTTTAGATTTTGTATTTGAGCTATAATGGTTTCATAATAATAATATAATAATAAACGTCATCATTCACCATAATAACCACAATAAATACAGAAGCTGTATGAAGAAACCATATATGAAATATTAGTAATTGTATAAGGGCGAAGTTAGATACCAACTGCTCAAGAAGAGTTGAATACAGCTTGACAAGAATAGAAACAAGTCTCAAAACTGCGCTATCGGATTGCCCACGAGGTGCGCAGCAAATAGCCTCGGCTTTACTCAGTCGCATTGAGACCTTTGCAGAGTGAATATTGAGTGTACAGTCAGTGAAAGAGGTAGATTAAGTGTTTGATCGGGCCACGCGTAAAGTGCATTCTTTTCACTCCGAATGCTGCCTCACTCTTTCTTCTATGCAGACATAGAAAATCCTACACTTTTTCCTATTCTTGACAAGCTGTATTCGCCCTTACACTTAAATCTAAATTAACTTTCATTAAATAGTAAATATGTATATGAATATAATTTTTAATTATATTGTACAATGTTAATTATTATTACGGCTGTATAATCGGTGCCGCGTACATGTAGCTTGCGTATGGGAAGGTGTAGCGGGGGCCTCGAGCACGTGACGCGGAGTTCAATTCGCGCTGATTTAATCTGACTTTCCACGTTTCCACGTGCAGATGGTACATAGCTGCGCACTGTGGCCCTAGTCGGTAATGGGTACTTAGGATTGTATTTCTTCCCAAAGTTCTTAAATGCTGCTGCCAAGTAATTAAGTGGTAAATGACAGGTAATTAACATGAGAAGTAAATCAAAAATGAACTCGGTTTTCCGTGACAGGCCCTTTTTTATATTAATATGTTCCGTACTATTTATATTTCTTTTGCAGTCTCTCTTGTCCCAACACAATAAACCTTTTTCACAAACTTTACACACTATTTTCGCCTCATCATACATCAAATCTGGAAAGTCCCGAATAAACTTATTCACATTGTCGGCAAGCGGCCGTTTTTTCGCCTTTGGCACTGTAGACACTTTTGTGTAACGCACGCCGTACAAATTATATATGTAATTACGATCACAAAGTGATTTAGTTCTTTCGCGAAGCAGACGAACACGGTCTCAATGTTAAACAGTAACTGGGATACCTAGCACGAATCGAGTGTTTTGTGATACCTAGTTTGTTTATAGCGTGAATTGAACTCCACGTCACGTGCTCGAGGCCCCCGCTACTCCTTCCCATACGCAAGCCATATGTGCGCGGCACCGATTATACAACTCTAATTATTATTATAAAATTTTAATGCAAAAAACATAAAATATATCGAAACTAAAAATAAATAATGACAAAGACTACATTTTTATTAAAATATTTAGTCATTTCTTACTATATAGTTCTTACTATGTTGTTAATGTGAGTGAAGGGGAGTCAGGTGTTCATCATACTTGATAGGTTTGGGATGAGAAAGAGGACAAAAGAGGAGTGCATAAAGGAAGGGGTACTGAAGTGACAAATGATACCACAAACAGAGTGGAGTTTAGATATAGGGACAGAGTAAGATAGGGTGGGATGAAATTGTAGAAGTTCTTTTAAGTTATTTAACACGGAATGGTGTATTTAATTAAGTAACTGTAATTGTAGTATTTAGATTAATTGTTTAAAGAAAGGTGTATTTAGCCTCGACACCTAACGGTAAGAGAGGTATAGATTATATTATATGTTGTTAATATTAGTTCATAACACAAAAAAATAATTAAACAAACAGACAAACATTTTAATGAAATCGATTTATTCAAAGAACTGGCACAGAATTGTAACATCGGTGGTTTTTTTTAAACGGTTACGTTTATTTCAAACGTTACAAAATACGTTACTTTCAGTTTTCTTTTCCAGAAAACAGAACGACATATTCAAACAAACAAATCTTCTATGTATGTACAATAAAAAAAATTGCATGAGGTGTGTCTCCGTGTTTATTTAAAAATTTGTGCTTTTCTATGACCACTGTAATCATATTTCAGTGCACTACAATAAACGCAAAATGTGACCTTTTTTAACTGAAATATGATGAACTTTCACACAGTTTCTCAGCAGTCATAGAAGACAAATTATTTACCCATTATCTTAGGATTGGTTTCATTGCATCGATAGTGATTGTTGTGTACTAGAAACCTAACTAGAATTATTGTGCATGGTGATTGCATTTCTAATACTACAAAATTTTTTTTATAGCATACTCATTCAGTATCATCAGTGTGTATGAAAAGTTTAGTGTCCAAATTGTTTTAATTAATTTTATAATTAAGCTATTATTAACAAATCACAATATACTCAATCATATTACTATTCATATCATTCATCCGAAAAATGCAGCTTTTTCTTTGTGAATTTATAGTCAATATTTTTGGAATGTTCTTTGTTCTGCAGTTGTCTCTAGAGTAGTTGCATGTAAATCAACATCATTCCATCTCAATATGTGTACGATTCATAGATTTTTGGATTTTAATAGGAAAAAAAAAACAATTTTTCTCTGTAGAAAATTTATTATTTAATTCACGTTAGTGTTTTGTGTAGTCATTGGTTCATCAGAAATATATAGTGCATCTCAAAAGTAAAGAACTTAG
The DNA here is from genome assembly GCA_037954035.1 of Rosalia funebris. Lineage (NCBI taxonomy): Eukaryota > Metazoa > Arthropoda > Insecta > Coleoptera > Cerambycidae > Rosalia > Rosalia funebris. The sequence goes on along the minus strand of JAZFAV010000006.1, from coordinate 8,270,906 downwards.
ATAAATTCAGTGAGTAATTCCTATGATGAATAAAATGAAAATTTTTTACACAAATAACAATTCAGAAAAGGAAAAACTATTGTAATCAATATTCAAAATTTCTTCTACGTTTACCATTTTGGTAACGGGTAATAAAAAATTACACAGTAAAAAATTCCTACACCACAAAAAAGTGGTGATTTAAATCAGGGCAAAGTATTGACCAATAAATAGACTCTTTCTACTAATATAACGGTCTATATAAAATGTGGACATAACTTTAGTGTCATGTTAAACCTGAAGAGGGGTTTCGTCCTGTCGAAATCGCAAGATATCCGTGAGAATGTCTCAGTTTGATTGAGAAAAAGTACCGATATATTAAACGTTACATTTCTCAAAGGTGTTTGTCGATTTTAAAATTTTGTCTTAGCCAGTAATGTATGTAAAGACAATCATGTCTAGCAATCATTTTATGATTAATATTTTACAACTTGAATTCGATTACAATAAAAATTGGAACTAATAAACTATACCCCAGTGTCGAAATAATGTGGAGTGATTCATATATAATATCAGACCACCATAACTATTCAACGGTTTGTCTATTTCTTGTGTAATCACCTATTATGTGCATACAAATTTTATGTGCCGCTCTATAGAAACAGTAGTTCAATGCGAACTACTCCCTCTCCTATTGAATTCCGAATCGCATAATAATCGGTTGTACCGCCTGGTGCGCTGTTGTAGCAAAGCTAGCCAATCATTTTAGGCGGTTTTAAATACATTTGAATTCGATTGGTCAGCAATTGGCGGCACGGATCAATGTCGATCGATATAATGACGCATGCGTCGTTTAGCCCAGATTTTGGCGCGCCAGTGGCGTTACATTGTGGTTGTGTGCGATTGATTCGGGATTCGGGAAATTGTTTATTTATTATATTCTGCGATAAAAGTGAGTGTTTAGTGTTTTTCTAACTTGGAAGCAGCGGATGCAAGTTGTAGCGGTTCTACGACAAAGAATTCCAATCGAAAACAGCGACATTTAACAAATGAAGAATTTCAAATGATTAAAACGCCTACGAAGGAATTCGAGCGCGAAACCCAGATATTAGTATAACCGAGGCAGTTGATATATGCTCTTTGTTAACAAAAGTCTGCGTAAGTAGTGTGTACCGTGCAATTAAGTATGATGAAGAAGAAACAAGTTAAAAAAGAAGAAAATAGAAACCCTAAAATCTAACAATCTGGATTGTGGCGATACCATGTTAAAAGTGCAGCTACTAAAAATTGTGCAACGAGAAAAAAGCCGGTACATTAAATATGTAGTAGATGAAATAGCAAAAGCTCGTGATGTGACAATACTTTGTCTACCACCATATCGTTGCGAATTGGACTCCATAGAGCTGATTTGGGCGCAAATAAAACGGACGTAGCACGAAATAATAGGACTTTTAAACTGGAAAACGTCAAATTGCTGTTGAATGATGCTATCAGCCGCGGTGACGCGTGAATCAGGAGAAAACATGGTCCAAGTACATTGTGCGCGTAAAGAAAGAGGAACAACGCATGTGGGATCTTGACACAAGAGCGGAAGCGTTGATAGATCCAGTTATAATCAATCTAGGCGATAGCAGTTCCAGTGATTGTGATTTTGATAGCGACAGTGACTAACTGTGTAATAGTAATATTGCAAGCGGAAGTCGTGTTGTCTGAAGTGAGTGATTCTTATAATAATGACATTAAGAAAATATTTTCAGTGCGACGCAACATAGTGATAGTGACAGTGATTGGTAATATAAAATATGTGATAAGTGTGGCATATATATATAGTGATAGATATAGTGACTGTGACGGTGTTGTTGATACAATAAAATAAAGACTGTGTTAGTGATGTAACATACATAATGATTGTGACAAATATAGTAACTGTGACGGTGTTGTTGATACAATAAAATAAAGATTGTGTTAGTGGTGTGGCATAAATATAATGATAGTTTTAAATAGTGAAAGCGGTAGGTCAATATATGGGTTCAGAGGGGCCACTTGTGTGTAGCTTGCTACTCCTACGTCCATTTATATGGCACATGTTGCTAAAATATCTGTTTTATTAGGATATGCTAACAGGAGATTTTCTGACTGAGTAAGCATGAAATAAGTACATTACATAACTCACGATACTTACATTGTTTGCTAACTACAAAACTGTTACAAATCCACTTAAAACCCTTTTCAACTGTCTTGGTATTATTTTGTTATTTTTTATATATTGCCCCCTCCAAATTGATACGCCTATGGAATTTAGTTCCCCGCACACTTATTGCCCCTGAGCCATCCATATGTCATCGATGAATCAGTCCATATTATTTCGACACTGGGGTATAGTAAAACTAACACCACCCTTATTAGAGCTATTTCATTATGCTATAAGAAGGGGGAATATCGAAACAAGAGTAACTGAGGTGTCCGGAAATTTAAAATAATTGTTAACGTGTTATTGATTATGTGCTTTACATGTCATGCCTTTTCTTTAAACCTAAACAGACCAAAATATGTGAATTTTATTCTTTACTATTGGAATACACTCTATGTAGTTGATTCAATGTAGGTGCTGAATAATCACTTTTATAGTGGATTCCACGAAATCAGATCGCAATTGAAAGATGATATTTATCATTTGAGAGGCTCCTGAATAAAACCTTGAAAAAGTTGCTTTCTAATGTTAAGTTGAATAGCGAAGCATATTGAAAAGGAGCTTTGCTTAGTCAATAAAATACCTTAATTGAAAACAACGTGAATCTATAATATTTACAATAAAAATATATACTAACATTTTTCTCATGTAATTCATTATTTATCGTGACATATTGTAATAAACACCCAGCTAAAATATAAATAAAATCTTCATTTACCACAACCGCGAACACTCGAACTGTCATGTAAAAAGTAATAGAATAAATACGCGTTTTACGATGAAATTTAATCCCTCACAAGCACGAAACATGTGCCCTCCAGGGCCAATCAATAAACTGGTCATTGCACAGAATCACAAGCACAGAGGAAGGTGTTTAAAGTCTCGTATCTGATTGTTATGGGGCAAATGCGAAGCTGCCTCAAGAGCTAGAAATTTCGCTGTTCTTTTATCTGGAGAAATATTGGATAGCTATATTTCTAAATCCGGTGATCTGTGAAACCAATATAAGATAATTTACCTCTCATCCTGCCTCGTTACAATTCGCAACCGTTCGTTTTTTACCATTAGCTCTAGATATACTAGAAAAACTTGAATGCATAAGTAATTAATTTAAAATGTAGTGCTGTATTTAAGTAGTGTATATATCACTTTTGTATTTTATTAATAAAATATTAAGGTATTAAATACCAAATGGGAATGGTCGATATTATAATCATGATTCTAAGTTATTAAAACATCGAACCAAATAAAAATAATTTCTTTCTCTATTTTGTGTCCTTGTTTTTATTGGTGAGGTGAATGCCTCACCTGCCTACCCTGACGTTATTGAAAACAACTTGCAACCAACTTTGACCACTAAGAACTAAAAATCACCATATAGTCAATCTTGTACCAACTTTGACCACCAAGAACTAAAAATCACCATAGAGTCAAATTCTCTTGATGTCTGTCATCTTTCAATTGTCATCTCGCTAGTGAAATCTAGTATATAAACGTTGTTGTGACAAACTTCTACAAATGCATGATATCATCTCATTTTCATTACTTAATCGAAAATTTAGCCTTGTGATGAGTATAATCCTTTATGTAGTGTGTTTATCACCCATATTGTGTTTGTAAAAGCCTTAACTAAACAATGATTCTTATTAATATTTATCATGTTTCTATTTCAGTCATATGTAGCCAACATTCTAATAGCCGTGAATCCTTACAAGGAGATTCAATCGCTGTACTCCCCCGAAACTATCCAGACCTACAGGGGAAAATCCCTCGGGGAGAAATCCCCGCACGTTTTTGCTATAGCCGACAAGGCCTACCGCGACATGCGAGTACTAAAACAATCGCAATCGATAATAGTCAGCGGCGAGTCCGGAGCCGGAAAAACCGAATCGACGAAACACCTGTTGAAGTTCCTGTGTGACAGCTGGGGCGCCGAAGCCGGTCCCATTCAGCAGAAGATCCTGGACGCCAATCCGGTCCTGGAGGCGTTCGGTAACGCGAAAACTACCAGGAACAACAACAGCTCCAGGTTCGGGAAGTTTATCGAGGTGCATTTCGACAAGAATTTCAAAGTTGCCGGGGGGCATATATCCCATTATCTGCTGGAGAAGTCCAGGATTTGTTCGCCCCAAGGCGACGAACGGAGCTATCATATTTTTTATATGTTGATGGCCGGGGCTCCCGAGGGATGGAGGCAGAAACTGGGCCTGACGAAGCCGGAGGATTTCAATGTAAGTTTCATGTATTATTACCTAGTAAGTCAGTGGCGGCGCTTAGAATTTATATAAAAGGTGGTCCAACCAAAACGCACGATGTTAATTGTAAATAAAACAAAAAGTTTTCAGAGAATTATCTTAATATTTTTTATTATGATAGAAGGATCTATAATAATTATGTGTGAAACAAAATATCGGCCAGATGCTCGCCACGGCTTCGGTGGCATACCTCTATCCGATGGTCCATATTTTCAATGACTCTGAGACATAATTGAGGTTCAATGTCGTTAATGTGCCGAATTATCTCATCCTTTAGCTCTTGAATTGTTCTAGGCTTATTGACGTACACTTTTTCTTTTAAATATCCCCAAAGAAAGAAGTCCAACGGTTTCAAATCACATGATCGTGGCGGCCAATTAACATCGCCACGACGTGAGATAACACGGCCATTGAATTTCTCGCGCAAAAGTGCCATTGTTTCGTTGGCTGTGTTGCAAGTGGCACCATCCTGTTGGAACCACATATCGTCCAGGTTAATATCCTCAATTTCTGGCCACAAGAAGTCCGTTATCATCTCGCGACAACGAACACCATTTACGGTAACTGCTTGCTCGACCTCATTTTCGAAGAAGTACGGCCCGATGACGCCGCCAGCCCATAAACCGCACCAAACAGTCACTCTTTGTGGATGCATCGGCTTTTTAACAATCACTCGTGGATTCTCATTTGCCCAAATGCGGCAATTCTGCTTGTTAACGAATCCACTGAGGTGAAAGTGTGCCTCGTCGCTGAAGATGATTTTCTTTGTAAAGTCACCATTCACTTCTGTCTGTTCAACCAACCATTCGGCGTATTGACGACGCTTGAAATGGTCAGTAGGCTTCAGCTCTTGAGTCAATTGAACCTTGTAAGCGTGTAAATTCAAATCTTTATTCAAAATTCGCATCAGTGATGTTCGTGAGATGTTCAATTGTTGGGCACGACGAGGAGTCGAGATTGACGGCTCTTCTGCTACACTATTGCGAACAACAGCAATGTTTTCCGCAGAACGAACTGGGTGAGCATGCACAGGTGTTTTCACATTTCCTACAGACCCGATTTGCTGAAATTTGCGCACAATTCTCCCGATTGTGGACACATTTGGTCGATTATGCTGACCAAAAAAGTCACGAAGTGCACGAAATGCATTTTGATTTGAACGCCCATTTTCGTAAAAGGCTTCAACAATCTTAACGCGCTGCTCAATTGTGTACCTCTCCATGGTTGAATTTGTCAAACACTAAAACAAAGAAATGTCAAATTAAGTTGGGCAAAAAGCTTGACGTTAAGGTGTGACTCACAATTAACATCGTGCATTATGGTTGGACCACCCTTTATATAATACGCACTTAGTTGGTATTAAAAATTTGAATTGGCTCGGCTAAGCATTAATCAATCACATTGTATGTCTCTAAAGTTATTTCAATGAGCGATGTCCGGTGCGGTAAAGAAATAGACTATATAGAAGAAATCGACCGTTCGGCATCTAAAGATGTAACATTTACATAATTAAAATGGTTCTTGAAATTGTTTAATGAATTCATGGGTACTGCTGTGAACATGGCTTAACGGGATCACTACGTGTTCTTATCCAAATGGAAAGATGTTCATTTTTATGTTCCTTTTTCTCGGAAACCATTCAACAGATTTTGATCAATAAATAGGATTTTTTATGATTTTTAAAAACAAAAAAGTTATAACCTCTCGAGGATGTTTGCAGTAATTTGCAGCAAATGCAGTAATAACTGTATCTTCTTATACTGGTAAGTCGCTGGTATATAGCAAATAGAGGATAGGTCGAAGGATACTACCCTGCGGCACACCTGCTTTTATTTCTTTCATATCGGAGTATCTATCTTCTTGCTTGATTCTGAGCAATCTGTAAGATATACATATGTAACATTAAAATAATATTTAGCTTATATATCAATCCTTCGTGCCATATATTGTCGAAGGCCTACGCAACGCGCAACGTCTAAGAAAACTGCAAACAGACTCATTTTTCTTCTAAAGCACATTCAGTGACGATAATGTGATTCTATGTACCTGGTCTATTAAGTGTTCCTCTCTGAATTAAAATTGAAAATCTGAAAATAAGAAAAAGAAAATAGTTTTTCCAATACTTTTCACCAGTAATTTTTAAATATATTTTTTTTAAAATCTGGCTTTAGCAACATGGTAATTTTCACAAAGAAAAGAAAAAATGTATTTTTAAAACTTTCAAATAGCACTTATGCACTATACATTTAGTGGAAATTGAGCGAAAGGAATATAGCTGTCAAAACATAACATCTCGGTTATGTTTTGACAACAATTATATTCAGTTAACAATGCAAAAACTTAAATTCCCTCTTTTTTCACTTTTATCGATTCTCTAGCTAAACTAATCTGTTTACAATCGGAAAAGGCCAAAGATTTTTAAAGATTACCATGAATAATTTTGTTAGGCTATACAAAATTGAAAAAAGTCCGAAGTGGATTGAGAAAAGTCTGAAAGTTATGAAGATTCGAAGGACAAACATAAAACTGGCAATATTTCAGGAATAGACGAAAATATATGAATTTCTAATATAAATAAATTTACACTAATATTCTTAATGGAAGCATTACTTTCTTTGCTTCCATGAACCGCACGTGACTGATATTTAATAATAACTCTCGTACATAAAACGCTTTGAAACTGTTCTTTTATATTCACCCGAAGATGTCATATATGCCTCGAGAAGATAAAGGGGTAACAGTTACACAAAAATAAAGTTTCGTTACTAACTAAAAAAAAAAAAAAAAAAAAAAAAAACAATTATTTAGAACTTACATATAAATAAAGCCTTATTTAATGGTACCATGCTAATTCTTGTCAGTTTTTCAGATTTTTTGCCGAAAATAAATCTTGTTTTTTCTTAATAATTATTTTAATACAATAGTAACTAACAGTTTGTTAGTTCATACACAGATAAATCTTTTGTCTAAGTGTAGTGATTTATACAAAGTTTCTGTGACTTATATAGGTCTATTAACTGGCGTATCTACAACGAAAACATGCACCAACCATTATCTTATGTTCCCAAGAGTAGAAGTTTCCTTTTCCTTTTTTTTTTTTTTAATTCTGAAAAGGAACACTTTTTGTAGATGAGATGAAAAAGTTATGCAAACACTCGAGTTCAACATTCAAGTTTCAAAATGCATTATAAGGAGTGATAAAATGTGATTATAAAGATAGGTCTATTTTATTTCTTTGTTTTGATAGTAAAATGTAACTAAAAGTATATTTTAAAACACAACACAATACATTTAAACAATAAAAGACAATTTTGTCATTGGTGGATACGTCAAGTAGTTAATTATCTGAGATTGCTGATGATAAACATCTTTAGAAATGCTTGAAGCACAAATAGTAGTTGCTATAACATGAACAATATGTATTATGGAGAATTCATTTAGGTATTGAAGCGAGGTTGTATCAAGAAATTCTAGTGAATTTCTCAGGGTTTTCCATTTAGATAATCACTATTGTACCACCTCGAATATTCCTAAATACTGCAATTCTATAATATTGTTCCGTGATCGTAAATTATCTGTTTGAATGTATAAGGTCTTTATATAAGGACGCTCGATTTTTAAACGTAAATTAAATAAGTTGTAAGTGTGTAAGATATCCACTCATTTGAAAGAATATTTTATGGCATTAAGTATTGATTATAACGTCTTTCAAATGTCCGCCGCAGCTTTGCTTAGTGGCGCATATTCGGGAGGTCCAATTTTCGATGGAGTTTGTCTCATAAATCTGGCTGAATTTGCTGAATGGCTTTCGTTATGTTGACTTTGAGCGCATCAACTATTTACGGTTTATAGCCATAGACTTGCGACTTACAATAGCCCCAAAGGAAGAAGTCGCACTAAGGCATTAAATCGCACGATCTCGATGGCCAGTTCACGTCGTCGCTGCACGAGATAACCATGCCCTCAAATCACTCGTACAAAATGTCCATCGTGACATGCGCAGTGTGGCACGTAGCGCCGTCCTGTTGGAATCACATGTCGCCGGTATCAATATCATCCAGTTTAAACCACAAGAAGTTGCTTATCATCGATCTGTAGCGCTCGCCGTTAACGGTTATGGCAATGCCAGTTTCGTTTTGGAAGAAATACGGACCGATGATTTCGCCAGACCAAAATCCCCACCAAACAGTAACTTTCTGGCGATGCATTTGGTGCTGTCAGCATCAAATCAGCGAACACACGGCGCTGTCTATGGTCGTTTACCTTAAGTCCTTGGGCCAATTGGATTTTATACGGGTGCAGACCGAAGTCCCGATGCAAAATTCGCCAAATTGAAGTCGCAGAAAGGCTAAGTTCTGGTGAACGACGAGAAATTGACCGACTCGGGTTTGCCCGTACACTCCCACGCACAGCAGCGATGCTTTCAGCGCACCTTGCGTTTCGGTAACATATAGGTGTTGGCTGATTATTTATCAAACCGGTGAACTCGAATTTGGCTACCAAACGTCGAATAGTCGACTCGGCAGGGCTGTTGTGGCGAGGAAAAAATCACGTAATGCGCAGAACGTTTCTCGTATGGAGCACCGATTTTGAAAATAAAATTTGATGGTTTGCACACATTGTTGAACGCTGTAAACTTCCATGGCAATTTGCCATACACTACTGAACAAGTCACAACAAATTTGACAGATGTTGCTTTAACAACATGGCCGCTATGACCTAACAAAGTTCGAGCGTCCGTATTGAAAGAGTGTATATTAATATTAGCAATTATAAAATATTTTTCAATACATGAATCCATAACTATCAAGTGATTGAACTGTTTCTATTGTTCTTTAGCATATCTATACTAATATTGACAACATATAAGATTAAATGTTTCGGATTTCTAAAAAACAGCGAAAAAAATTTCCTGCTTTGAGGTATAATTCAGGAACATCCTGTATGACATGCAACATTTAATTTATGATAATTATGTTTGTCGATAATTGAAAAAAAGATAAATTATGTTGTATTATCAAATTTTAACCCGCAATTAATAAAATTAGCATAATAAAAATTTCCCGATTTATATATAATCATAATAAAAACACTCAGAGGCCTATTAACGTGAACACTGTGAGGAGTACAAAGAGTTCTCCTCATCATCATGAGGTCATCAGTCCTAAGACTGGTTGGACGCTAACCTCCATCTTCTCCTATCTTGTGCTAACCTACGCATTTCGCTAATTGTGCTACAACCCACATCCCTTACTATTTGCGAGCAGTAGTCTAATCTAGGCCTACCTTTGCCTTTCTTCACTCCTATTTCTGCCTCAAAAATATCGCGGACTACTCTCCCATGTCTCAGCAAGTGGCCTACCCTTCTTTCTATCTCTTCTCTTCTTTATGTTTTCCATATACTTCTTTTCTCGCCGACTTTCTCTAATACTTCTTCGTTTCTAACCCTATCAATCCACGGTATTTTCATCATTCTTCGGTAACACCACATCTCAAAAGCTTCTAATTTCTTCCTACTTGCTTCCCCTACCGTCTAGGTTTCGCAACCGTATAGTGCCGTGTTCCATACATACGTTTTCAAAAATCTCTTCCTTGTTTCTAAGTTTATTACCCCCGAACATAAAAGTGCTTTCTTTTTGTTAAAAGCTACTCTACCCTGCGCTATTCTTTGTTTTATATTGGAAGAAGTGATAAAGATCACTTCTTCCATCCCAATTTATTTTACTTCCTAAATAAATGAAGTCTTTAACTTCCTCCAATCTTTCATTATTAATTTGTACTTTCGTTTTTGCTCTGTTCTCACGCCCTCTGCATACTAACACTTTAGTTTTGTTTTTATTCACCCTCATTCCGTATCCCTCTGTCAACACTGCCTCCATTTCGTTCAACGCTGATTCCAACTCCTCTTTACTAGATGCTAATACTGCTATATCATCCGCGAATCTCAGCATTTTTAGTTTCTGTCCCTGTACTTTAATCCCGAAATCCACTCTATCTTTTACCACAAATCGCCTCTTCAATGTACAGATTAAAAATTAGTGGTTAGTGTACATCCTTGTCTTACTCCTTTCCTAATACCTATTTCCCTTCTTTCCCCTTCTACTTCTATAACAGCAGTTTGCTCTTCGTATAGATTGTGTACTACTCTCCTATCTCTATACTTCATATAGATATCCCTGAAGTTCCTCTTAATTATTTTGCTCATCGATCCTACCTACTTGGAGCTTATCTTCTACTTCTTTGCATTTATCCTCTATCTATTGTTCTTTCGCTTTTCTACACTTTCTAATGATTTCCCACTTTATTGGCTTATAAGTTTTCAGTCCTTCCTCGTCTCGTCTGTTTTTGTAGCCTCGTCTCTTTTGTATTAAGTTTAAGATTTCGTCCGTTATCCAGGGCTTTCTAGCTTCCCTTCTCTCGTGTCCTAAAACGTCCGTAGCCGCGGAATCTAGACTATTCTTGATGCCCTCCCACTCAGGTTCTGCGTTCTTGATTTCGTCATTGCTAGCTTTATTTATTAATTGATCTGTATTCTCCTGGGCTTATCTTTCATATTCTGATCCCTCAATATGTCTACATTTATACGTTTCTTATCCTTCCGTGTTTTCAAATTTTTGAACTTCAATCTAGCTTTCATGACTACCAAGTTGTGGTAGCTGTCTACATCTGCTCCTGGATAACTCTTACAGTCTTTTACTTGATTTATAAATCTCTTCCTAACCAGAATGTAGTATATCTGATACCTGTCTATCCCTCCTGGCATTTTCCAGATGTACCGCCTCCTAACGTGATTCTTGAACAATGTATTCGCGACTACCATCTTGTGCTTCTCACAGAATTCTATCTGATATCTCTCTCGTTTCTGTTTCCTAATCCGTTATCTCCTACTTCACTAAAATATGGTCCATATATAGTTACTTTCTTGTACTGTCCTTTGGTCACATGATAAATGTTGAGGCTTTACTACATGAAGTTAATTATACTCTTAGTCTCAAGATTGTTACGCTATCTATTGACGAAAATCATAACTCTAAAAAGTTCATTATTGTCGACATTTTAAGGATGGCAGGGAACGTGTCGCGCATTACAGTCTTTCGCAATGGTACATACTCACTTGTAAAATTATATAATACTCGTATCGTATGGCATATATGTATGTAGTGATAACTGATAAAAATTGCAATGAAATAAGTAAACAAAATAGAAACGAAAACAATACTCAATTTATCGTTACGGTGTAGAAAATAACTCTGGAATATTCATCAAAGCCATATAAATGTACTCTTATCAAAAAAAAATATTTGTTGGTATTTTTTTATTTTGATTTCTCACTTTTGATCAAGTATTTATAGGTGACAAAGAATTCAATATTTACATAATCGTCAAACATTTGACTGACTTTTAATAATACTGTGTGTTGTGAAGTTCGTGTTTTGAATGTTGTTAATATTTATTGTCAGGTGGTTTTTTCTATATCGCGTCCATATGAATAATTATTCAAGAACGTGGTCTACGTTCAAACGTAGTTTTCCCCTGATATATTGTAAAAGGTGTTATAATAAAAGCGCAAGATGTGAATTTAAAATAAAACATGGTTTACTGTAACAAAATATTGAAATATTTATTGATTTATAATATAGATATTTGGGAATTATGTTTGAAACAATACATCCGATAAATGGCCGCCACGGCTTTGGAGGCACACGAGTACTCTTCCGACGAAATTTTCAATAACGGCTTTGCATAAAAATTGCGGTATTTCGTTGAGACAGCGTTCAATTTCGGTCTTCAATGCTTGGGTGGTCGTGGGTGTTGGCGTAAACTTGAGACTTCATAAAACAAGAAAGTCCATAGGTGTTAAATCGCAAGATCCTGGCGGCCAACTCTGGTCACCAAAACGGGAGATGACACGACCAGGAAAAAACTCGTGCAAGACCATCAACGTTTCACGGGTGGTATGACAAGTGGCACGTCCTGCTGAAACCACATGTCTTCAAAACCAATATCTTCCAATTGAGGCACAAAGAACTGGGTTTTCATGTCACGATAACGTTTGCCATTTACCGTTAATGTATTACCTGCCTCGTTTTGAAAGAAAAATGGTCTAATAATTCCTTCAGACCATAGTGCATTTCAACAGTGACACGGTGGGGATGCATTTGTTTCTCGTGAATCGTTTGTGGATTTTCTGAGCTCCAAATACGGCAATTTGGCTATTAACGAAGCCATGGGTGAAAATAGACCTCGTCGCTGAAGACGATTTTGTCCACAAAATCGGAATTCACTTCTTGGTGTTCAATGATCCAATTGGTGAACTCTCTTCGCTGTGCATGGCCTGTCGGCAGAAGTTGTTGAGTCAATTGAACTTTGTAAGCATGGATATGTAAAATTTTAGTGAGAACAAAGAGTGGCTGTTGAAGTGTCCAATTCTTGTGCACGACGACTCATGATCCCTGGACGAATTCATGGCGACTCGAGATCCCTGGACTCATGGCCACACTCTCGCGAACTGCCGTGATTTTTTATTCCAGACGACCACTACGATCTCGTGTTGTGTTTTACATCAATAACAGAACCAGTACTTTCGAATTTTTCGATTATTTTCACAGTTAATAAATTTGGAACATTATTTCTACCGAAAATTGGACGCACTTTACAAAACCTAGCAACCAAACTTTCACCATTTTGATAGTAATGAGGACGCATTGTTGTATCATGTAGCGCTCCATTTTAATGACTCCTATCTCCAATCGACCTGTCACAGTTATATATCGAATCATGATAATCAAAATAGCGCGCAATTCAAATCCAGCGCTCTTATTCAAATCTGTCGCTATTGTAACACTCTTTAGAAATACAATAGAATCATTGGTTGATTGAATATTGCTGATAAAATTATATTACCATAAACGAAGTGATTAACATTGAATGTCCATCGGGAATACGGTGGGCATTCAAGTCATTTACACGACGCGGAGTTGAAAAAGTGGGTGGGTGACCTATCGTATTCTGGTGTAAAAGTGCAACAATATAATTAGTACTGTAATCTAGGGTGGTAGACTGAGCTGAGTCTCAGGGGTGGCATATGTTTGGGTTCGAGTCCAAGAAGAGTTTGTCAACTTTCTCTGCGTATGGTATTTTTATCCTCATCTATACGTGGTACTAACTCCGCTCCCCAACCTGAGATTTTAGAGGAAGGAGGGCTTTCAATTTGTTTTATGTAAACTTAAAATAAAATAATCAAAAACTGGCGCTGGTACTAAACCTTGTGGCACTTCATACTTAACTGGTACTATACTTGTAACATTGTTCTTTGCTTAGCTGGTTTATTTTTCAGAACATTAATTTATTAAGTATTTTGTTAAAATTGGCAAAATAAAAATTTATATAGATTTGTAGACTAAATTTTATGATATTATATACACATATATTGTAGGAAGCAATTATTAAAAGGGTTTCTATTCAGTTTGTCTACATAATTTTCAAAAACTTTATTTTTATCTGTAATAGGAACAACATCCAAATCACGGTTACAGTACCGTTACTTATTACACTATGTTAGTGACAAAAAAATTATTATCGAAGTCAAACATTGATAGGATTATGCATGGCGTGATTAAATATTAGCTATCAGAAATCAACAAATAACAATTAGATATGCTATTCATCTCTATTAATTACCTGTTAATTATTAGTAGGTAATTAACTAAGCAATGATAATCGTAGGAAACTAACAAGATTTAATCAAGATCATATAAATCCATTTGAATTACTTGCATTGATAATTAATTCTAGTTAAGGACTGTTAAATGTAGTTAACCTTAGTGTATTTTTTCGTAATATTACTCAAATGTTAAATGCAATAGAATATTTCACAAATAAAATTGAAATCGTTGTAAATTTTAAATAAAATTAGATAATAAACATGGTGTTCTATAAATATGACGTGGCATTAAATAATGAAAAAAATCAACATAGACTTTCTTGAGTTTTATTTCATAGTTAAAATTCATCGATGATTCATTCGTATAACTAATCCTAATATTAATTTTTGATATTAATACATTTTAAATTTATTATTTGCCCCCTTCTCATAATATAAATGCCATAAACGCGGACGACCTATAGGTGCATCATTATTTTGTTATATATAAAGGGTGTCTCGTTTGAAACTATAGGATGTGATTTGTGAATAAAACTAATATTTTAATAATAATTTGACAAACTGAGGTTTTTTAATCTTCAACATAAAATGGAGACGATACTGCTACAAATGGAAAAGAAGATCGTTCATATGGTCGCCTCGACTTCGACATTCATTTGGCAAAATTGTCGTAACACGGGCATATAAAACCGGCTCTATTTCCCGAATAATGCGTTGAATGCTTACTTTGAGGTCATTGATTGTTGCTGGCTGGGTAGCGTACACTTTTTCCTTGTCATAACCCCAAAAAATATCCACTGGCGTTAAATCACATGATTTTGCAAACCAAATGATGTCAGCATTCCGCGAGACAATATGATAAGGAAATTTCGTATGCAATAGAGTTATGGTTGCATGTGCTGTATGACACGTTGTAACCGCTTTTCTGAAACCATGTTGTTCAAATCTAAAGGATCAATTTGGTGGAAAAAGAAATTGTTTAACATATCACGACAGCGTTCGCCATTTACTGCGATGGCATTACCAGCTTCATTTTCAAATAAATATGGTCCAGTTATTCCACCACTTCAAAATGTGCACCAAACCGTGCATCTCTAGGGATGTATTTCTTTTTCGTGGGCAGCATATGGATTTATAGCACCCCAAATTTGCTGACGTACTCGTCAAGATAAAGATGTTCTTCATCGCTGAATAAAATTTTGTTGCAAAATCATCATCACCTTTCTTTTCTAACGCCCAATTACAAATATACGACGTTGTAAATGATGTGTAACTTTTAGTTGTTGTGTCTACTGAATTTTGTATCCTGACAGATGCAGATCTTTCTTTAAAATCCGATGCGTGGTGGCTTTCGACAGATTCAATTGTCGTGAACGACGGCGAATTGATGTGTTTGTATACTCCCGTACAGTTTCTCTCACTGCAGCAATGTTTTCATCTGATCGACCACTACGAGGACGTATTGGTGTTGCCTTATCAATAACAGAACCCGTCTCTTAAAATTTTTTGATTAAGTTACGAACTGTTAATTCTGTAGGTGCTTCATTTTGTGCGAATTTTTCTTAATTCAACTGTAAACGATCTTCCAATTTCATAATACAGTTTTACACAAACTATTTGTTCTTGAACTGTTAATCACGGCACGTTCACGTCGTATCGTTTGTACATGACAGCCGTTAAATATTAACGCCCTGTCTTTGACAGAACACTAATGGCGCGCAATTCAAATTCTATAGTTCCAACTGAGACGTCCTATATAATTCGGTCATAATTCGCTAGCCTTTATGGTATTTCTTATTTTCAAAATAGAAATTGTAGTAAAAGGTCAATTTTCAAACGTAAATAAAACAACTTGTGTGTGAGATATCCACTCATCTTTTTTTTATTTGAAAGAATATCGTATGACATTAAGTATAGAATATAACGTCGTTCAAATGTCTGCCGCGGCTTTTTTTGGTGGCACGTATTCGGGAGGTCCAATTTTCCATGACTTTGTCGCATAAATCTTGCTGAATTTGCTGGATGGCGTTCGTTATGTTGACTTTAAGGGCATCAATTGTTTGCGGTTTATTTGCATAGACCTGAAATTTAAGGTAGCCCCAAAGAAAGAAGTCTGAAGGCGTTATATCACACGATTTCGGTGGCCAGTTCAGGTTGCCGTTGCGCGAGATAACCATGCCCTCAAATTGCGTGTGCAGAATGTCCATCGTGGCATGCGCTGTGTGGCACGTAGCGCCGTCCTGTTGAAACCACATGTCGTGGGTATCCATATCATCCAGTTTCGGCCACAGAAAGTTGCTGATCATCGATCTGTAGTGCTCGCCGTTGACGGTTATGACAATGCCAGTTTTGTTTTGGAAGAAATACGGACCGGTGATTCCACCAGGCCAAAATCCGCACCTAACAGTGACTTTCTCTGAATGAAGTTGGTGCTGGTGTATCTAGTCTGGATTGGTATCGTCCCAAATTCGATAAATTTGCTTGGTCATATCTCTCCAAGAATGGGTCTCGTCGCTAAATATGATTTTTTTGGCGAAATTTGAGTCAACCTCCAACTGCTTCAAAGCCCCATCAGCGGACACACGACGTTGTCTATTCTATAGTCGTTTATTTGAAGTTCCTGGGTCAGTTGGATTTTATACGGATGTAGTTTTTTATGTGGATTGGAATCCACACGTGGATTGTATACGGATATAGACCTAAGTCGGCAAGCAAAATTCGCCAAGTTGAAGTGGCAGAAGGGCCAAGTTCTTGTGAACGACGAGAAATTAACTGCCTCGGGTTTTCTCGTACACTCTCATGCACAGCAGAGATTTTTTCAGCAGACCTTCAGTACGGGTGTTGGCTAATTATTTATCAAACCGGTTGACTCATTTGAATTTGGCCACCAAATGTCGAATAGTCGACTCTGTGGGGCGGTTGTGGCGAGGATCAAAATCACGTAATGCGCGGAACGTTTCTCGAACGGAGCACTCACTGATTTTGAAAATAAAATTTGATTATTTGCACACGTTGTTGAACGCTATAACCTTCCACGGTGATTTGCCATACACTGCTGAACAATTCACAGCAAATTTGACAGATGTTGCTCTAACAACATTGCCGCTATAAGCTAACAAATTTCGAGCGTCCCTATTGAAAGACCCTATACTTATATTTAATGGGTTTAAACATTGTATAGGTTTTACTGGTGTTATCCAAAGCGTTTCTCTGCCAATTCAGATTATAATATTGCCAATAAAAAACGTGATAATGTGCTAATTCCCACTTACCACGACTTCGTGTCTTTCCTTTCCTGCTTTGTATTTTTTCTGTACCTTGTTTCTACCAAGCAATAAATATGATTTGTAAAGTTTATTTCATCGCTATTTGCCAAATAAAAAGTCTCAAAAACTTCCGGTGCCTTGTTTTTATGGCTAGGCTCAGGTAAACTGTTCCGCTTATCCGCAAAATAAGAGAATTTCTTATTTGGCAAATAGCAATGAAATGAATTAATAGTACGTGAGACAGCTTGTTGTTTTTGTTTTTAGTACCTGAAAACGGGCTGCACCAGATACTTCACCAGCACTTCGAGCGATAAGAAACTGAGCGCGGGACAAAAAAGCGCCGACCACAATAGTAAAGGCCCCCTCAGGGACATCTTGCTGGACGACATTGAGGACTTCTTGGCCTTGGACCAAGCTCTCTCCCGCTTAGGCCTGCCCGACAATGAAAGGCTGCAAATTTACACGACCGTCGCCGCGGTCCTCCATCTGGGCAACATCGAGTTTGAGGACAACCCCGAAGATACGCGAGGGGGTTGTAGGGTGGCCACCAGTAAAGAGAAGGCCCTGATAATGGCCTCTAAACTGCTGGAGATCGATCCTAGCGAACTCAGGCAGGCTCTGGTGGCTAGGGTGATGCAGAGCAGTCGCGGTGGCCTCAAAGGAACTGTGATCATGGTACCCCTTAAGATATACGAAGCCAATAATGCACGTGATGCCCTTGCCAAAGCGATATATAGCAATCTTTTTGATTATATTGTGAATCGGATCAACCAAAGTATTCCCTTCCAGGCGTCTAGTTACTATATTGGTGTGTTGGATATTGCAGGATTTGGTAAGACTGATTTTTATTCAACATTTTTTTACCCTCTTGACTTTTTTAATATCGGTTATAATGATTTCTGTGTATAAAATTGAAAATTATTAGCCGACTAGCAATTTTAGATTTTGAAATAATAAAGGAGTAGAACTACGGCGTAACTGCGCCAAATTCAAATCAGGGTGTGTTTTTATTTTCAGTGAGGTTTCTAAAGTAGTAAATTTTAAAATTATGAAAGTAATTATAAAAAGAATATTGTCCAAACTAAAGCCAATTTTCTTAAAATTATTATAATATATTATATTATATAGGTTTGGGCTTGATCAGCCACTGATCGCATGGGTAGTCCCTTGGCGATCCCCTCTTATCCAGGTCATTATCCAAAAATGCTATCCCATAAAAGGAAGAATTTAGGCACGTCCCCCGCCTTAAGCCTCGCCTCCTCTAGGATAACAGGGGTCCCTAATATAAGATACCTCTTCTCCTCCAGTGCGGGGCAGGTGTAAAGAAGATGAATCGAGGTTTCCTCGTCTTCTTTACAGTATCTGCAGGCCAGGCTGTCAGTCAGCCTCAGCTTGTGCTTATATGCATTCAGGCTACTATGGTGGCCCGTTATGATTCCCACCAGGGTTCTGGCTTTGTGCCTGTTAAATTTAATGAATTCTTGGGCCCATTTCTCAATCTCTGAGTATTTGATGAAGAGTTTGGTTATTCGACAACCCGTTACTCCTCTCCATCTTTTATTGTGCTGGTCTCTTGCCCAGCCATTGATGCGGTCTCTGATCAGATTCCGACTTATTCCCAGTGCAGGTTCTGGTTCATAGAGATTTTTCCTGGTCCCTAGTCTGGCAGGGTCATCTACAATTAGATTTCCCTTAATGCCATTATGCCCAGGTATCCATAAGAACTCCACCAGTCCCTTCCCTGCCAAGTGGTTCAATGCTTTATAGCAATTATAGACTAGCTTAGACTTTGTCGTTGCTGACTTCAGGGCTGCCAACGCCGCCCTGCTATCCGAGCAGATACATACCTTCTCCTGGGTCCGATTTTGGTCGGCCCCAAGAACACCGTATGTAATTCCAACTAGCTCGGCCTGGAGTGCGGTAATGTATTTGCCCAAGGGGAAGGTTTTACATATCCCGTCTCGTCGTCTTAAAATTAAATGATGCATATTCCCAAATTCATTTTATATGTTTTAAATATTTTAAAGAAAATTTCAACAACCAGAAAATTAAATTTTAAAAATAAGCTAAAAAAAAGTTAAAAGAGAGAATAAGTACGATCAGAATTTATACAAAAACTTGTCAGTAGGATAAAGAATAATTTGGAGAGAGCAATGGAAACAAACAATATAGAAAATCTGAAAGGAATTATATGTTAAAGATAACCAATAACTCATCAAAACACACCATTAAGTGTAACAAAATGCAAGGAGCATTCAAATATAAACGAAAATTATTTCCTTTTGATTTATTGAAGTTTTTAAATTCATTAACCAAAATACGCATATCGGCGTATTCTGGTTAATGAATCTTTCTCGGTTATCTCGGGCCGCCTTCCACATATTCCCACTTCATCAATTTGTCAATATACCTACCTATATTTTCATTCTAATCCCACTTTACTGATAGCCAATCTATATAATTGTTATATTGCAAAAATGTGTTTAAAAATACAAGTCAGTAGTACCAACAAGAAAACATTATTGGCCTTAAAATCAATATTATAATATGGTTTGTAGATGACAATTGTCAAATATTGACGCCCTACCTTTGACAGAACACAAATGGCGCGCAATTCAAATCTTGTAGTTCCAACTGAGACGCCCTATATGTTTATAATACTTGATTCACTAATTTATGATATTTAATATCAGTTTAAAAAATTAAATTTAATATTCACATCACAAAATTATATTCTCTATTAATTAATTATTTATTTAATTCCTATAAAGGCGGAGTACACGCGCAAAGAACGCCAGGCACACAACCAATTCCTAGGACAGACACCAATTTGTTCTATTCGCCATATTGAGAGAACGACAGACAGTTCCAGTTACATGACATAAAATATTACATATAAAATACTTCATCTGCAAAATAAAATGATTAATTTTCCATTCTTACTATTGAAAAGCTTTTATTGTGGAAACTTGTATTTTACGAAGCGTGTTTTCACGATTTTTTTTCATGTTTTGTAATTGAAATTCAATATGCGTAAATCCAATGGCAACCCTTGACAAAAATAGTGATGCTTAGTTGAAAATTGTGTCAAAGTCGAAAATTCGTATACCAGATTCGTTGTGGTGCATTTTGGTGCATTTACTCGTTCCTCTTTTCCAGAATTCTTCACCGTCAACAGCTTCGAACAGTTCTGCATAAATTACTGCAACGAAAAGTTGCAGCAGTTCTTCAACGAGCGCATCCTCAAATACGAGCAGGAACTGTACAAGAGGGAAGGCTTAAGTGTACCTGAAATTACGTTCGTGGACAATCAAGACTGCATCGGTAAATATTATGCCATATAACATAACCTCACTAAATCTAGTTCGATGATTGATCGCAAAATGTTTTTCAGATGTGATCGAGGCCAGGAATAAAGGCATACTGACCCTCCTGGATGAGGAGTCAAAGCTTCCCAAGCCTTCGTATACCCATTTCACGGAAGAGGTCCACAAGGAATGGCCGAAGGAGTACAGGTTAGGTCTGCCGAGGTCTTCCAAGTTAAAAGCACATCGTAGCCTGAGGGACGATGAAGGCTTTTTAATAAGGCATTTCGCTGGGGCCGTCTGCTATCAAACGGTAAGATATCTATATACATTTTTTACTTATGCGATCTTAGTTATACTGTGTGTTTAGTCTCGCTTATGAACATCGCCATAAGATTTTCGTAGACTGTTTTCCTCAATATACTTCTTATGCGAGAGGTGTTTTAATATAAACGAGAAATTCAGGCGGGTGGTCTGGGAAGAAGCAGGGTTGACTTGAGTATTGGTGGGAACTATAGGGGGGCATTGGGAGGCGAGAATTGTCGCCGACGTAGCCCTAAGAATGTTAGTGTCGCAGTAACAAAGATGAGAGAGATACATGTACACCCGTCTGTTGCACAGCGCATCACAATTAAGTCTTTAAAAAGCCGGCTCTAGACATTGCTAGTTTTCCTCGCGAGGCAGTTTCGCGAATCAAATCTCGCACGGTCTAGACTATTTCCTCGCCTTGACTCGCCTCTCTACTTGACTCGTTTGGCTGCCTCACCCTCATCCGCTCACTAGTCCGTAAACAGCCCGCATCAAAGACGTTTCACGGTCGAAACTCGCGGTGTGTAGGCTACAGATGAACAAGGCTGAGGCAATCATACTCCCTGAAGACAACTGGCCGGTCACCCTTGATTCGCATAGATTCGCGAGTCATATTTTGGATCGCCTCGCGCTTGACTCGCGAAAGATACTCGCTATTAAGATTCGCGAGGAAAAACTCGCAATATCTAGAGCCGGCTTGATATAGGAGAGGGTCATCAAGCTGAAATTTTACGAAGATTGCGAGAACAGTTTGGTGAAAACAGCCTTTCACAGCCACGAGTATTTTATCGGCATAAAATATTCTGTGAAGGGCGAGACAGAGTCGAAAATGAACTATCTGGTTGCCGACCCAGGACGAGTCTAACCGAAAAACACATTCAAGTTCATTACCTTATTGGAAATAACCGCCACGTCACTCTTTCTCATTCGTGACCTTGCAGCATGACACTTTGAGTGTCACTGAAATTGCTTCTCAGGTAAACATCAGCATTGGGAGTATCCACATATATTCGATTATCTATAATGAGCTCGGTTTCAGCAAGATTCGGCTCGTTAGGTGTCATGCTTTCTTTCAAAAAAACAAAAAGCGTTCGTATTGAGATATATTAATGAATTCTCGCTCGTTATCGGACTGAGGGAGACCATTTCCTTAGAAGCATTGTGACCTGTGATGAGAGTTGAATTCATTATTACACTCACGTGAGCAAACAGGCGAGCAAACAATGACGAAAACAAGGAGAATCTGTCCCAAAGAAGGCCAAAACGCGTTTGTCAACGGGGAAAGTTCTCGCGACGGTTTTCTGATATTTACAAAGCGTTCATTTGCTGGATTTCTTTCATGAGCAGAAAACAATTAATGCTGCTTATCACTGGACTCTCTTGGACCAAGTAAAAGCCGTTTATCGGAGCAAAAGACGACGACGCGTCCCCATCAGGGACGTTATTTTCCGTCACGACAATGCCAAGCCTCATACGCCAAACCAAATTTGTTGGAAATCGGAGGAAATAAAAGGTGGTCCAACCAAAACGCACGATGTTAATTGTAAATAAAACAAAAAGTCTTCAGAGAATTATATTAATATTTTTTATTATGACAGAAGGATCTATGACAATTATGTGTGAAACAAAATATCGGCCAAATGCTCGCCACAGCTTCAGTGGCATACCTCTATCCGATGGTCCATATTTTCAATGACTCTGAGACATAATTGAGGTTCAGTGTCGTTAATGTGCCGAATTATCTCATCCTTTAGCTCTTGAATTGTTCTTGGCTTATTGACGTACATTTTTTCTTTCAAATATCCCCAAAGAAAGAAGTCCAACGGTGTCAAATCACATGATCGTGGCGGCCAATTAACATCGCCACGACGTGAGATAACACCGCCATTGAATTTCTCGCGCAAAAGTGCCATTGTTTCGTTGGCTGTGTGGCAAGTGGCACCATCCTGTTGGAACCACATATCGTCCAGGTCCATATCCTCAATTTCTGGCCACAAGAAGTCCGTTATCATCTCGCGATAGCGAACACCATTCACAGTAACTGCTTGGCCGACCTTATTTTCGAAGAAGTACGGCCCGATGACGCCGCCAGCCCATAAACCGCACCAAACAGTCACTCTTTGTGGATGCATCGGCTTTTCAACAATCACTCGTGGATTCTCATTTGCCCAAATGCGGCAATTCTGCTTGTTAACGAATCCACTGAGGTGAAAGTGTGCCTCGTCGCTGAAGATGATTTTCTTTGTAAAGTCACCATTCACTTCTGTCTGTTCAACCAACCATTCGGCGTATTGACGACGCTTGAAATGGTCAGTAGGCTTCAGCTCTTGAGTCAATTGAACCTTGTAAGCGTGTAAATTCAAATCTTTATTCAAAATTCGCATCAGTGATGTTCGTGAGATGTTCAATTGTTGGGCACGACGACGAGTCGAGGTTGACGGCTCTTCTGCTACACTATCGCGAACAACAGCAATGTTTTCCGCAGAACGAACTGGGCGAGCATGCACAGGTGTTTTCACATTTCCTACAGACCCGGTTTGCTGAAATTTGCGCACAATTCTCCCGATTGTGGACACATTTGGTCGATTATGCTGACCAAAAAAGTGACGAAGTGCACGAAATGCATTTTGATTTGAACGCCCATTTTCGTAAAAGGCTTCAACAATCTTAACGCGCTGCTCAATTGTGTACCTCTCCATGGTTGAATTTGTCAAACACCGAAACAAAGAAATGTCAAATTAAGTTGGGCAAAAAACTTGACGTTAAGGTGTGACTCACAATTAACATCGTGCATTATGTCCAACCATAATGTCCACCCTTTATTCCAAGAGACTCTTGGACACCCACCATACAATCTGGACCTATCACCGAGTAATTTTAACATGTATGGGTAGTTAAAAGTAGCTTTAGGAGACAAAAAACTCCCAAGTTAATGGAAAATATGAATAAATAAAGAGGGAGACTATATAGAAAAATTTAATATTTTTGGTAAATTTTCTTGGCCTTCACAAAATCTAAAAAAAATATTATTGTTTATATTTGAACGTTTCTCGTATATATCAATCTAGTGGGATGGTCAGACCACCATTCAACGGCCTACAACTTTTCTTCAGTGCTGTTTTTTCGAGGAACGTATTGGCGGTTTTTTCGTCGACAATTTGGCAACATCGCATTTTTCACCGCCCTCTTAGACCTTGATAGCTCGGGGTCGTTAAATACTCGGCAAAAGAACTTATACAAAGAGACAAGGCTTGGAATAATTGAAAATTATGACAAAATAGCAATGGTACATCTGTAAACAAACTCTATGGTGTCCTTATTTATTTTCAGTTAATTCTATGGTGCAGACAATTGCAGTCAGTTATTGTGCTAGTTTCTGTATTCCCAGTTCCAATAGTTTATAATTTCTTGTATTTTAGTGGCCCTGTTAGTGACTGAGGCGCTTTTCTATAAATAGTTTGGCAGAGAAATAAATGATTATTTGATTGAAAATAACTTCCACATTTGGTAGACTCCTTTCCATAATTTTGAGTGTATTTCGTATTGCTGTCGTCACTTTCAAGTACCATTCTGTAATGATACATCCTTGATGCATTTCACCCTGAAATATAAGCAATAAGATTTTTTTTGCATCAACCCCAATATACAGGGTGCGGCAACATAACTTCTTTTTTCAAAACGCAATAAAACCAATTTTATGAATCACAATTTTTTTATATATATATATATATATATATATATATATATATATATATATATATATATATATATATATATATATATATATATATATATATATATATATAATGTTTTAATACTAATAATAACATATCTAAAGTTTTGTTTTAC
This sequence comes from Rosalia funebris, assembly GCA_037954035.1. NCBI lineage: Eukaryota > Metazoa > Arthropoda > Insecta > Coleoptera > Cerambycidae > Rosalia > Rosalia funebris. The sequence goes on along the minus strand of JAZFAV010000006.1, from coordinate 8,246,088 downwards.
ACAATTTTGAAAATCGTATCAGATAGGTGACGTTCCCTATTTCCCATACACTGAATAAGCCGATTTCTGGCGTTTGTCATGACCCTTACCAGGATAGCAGCGGGTATGTTGGCAACTTCTATCCGGATGCTGGCCTTCAGGTCTTGTAGGGCCCTTGTACGGTTAACATAAACGCGGGATTTCAAAAAATCCCACAGAACCAAATCGGGAGAGCGGGCTGGCCACTCCCAATCGGCCCTTATTGAGATGAGGCGTTCCGGGAAGTGTTCCCTCAACACAACCATCGATGGCCTTGAAGTGTGCGCCGTTGCTCCGTCCTGTTGGAACCAAATGTGCCCCAAGTCTAATTCACCAAGTCATGGAAGAAAATTCCTCCAACATGTTCACATACCGGTCTGAATTCACTGTCACTGCGACCTCATTTCCTTCAAAAAACCAGGGTCCAACAATCCCAGCTGAGGAAATTGCACACCACACTGTGACATTAGGTGAATACAAAGGCATTCGATGCAATTCTCGGGGATTGGGTGTCAGCTCAGTAGCGCATGTTCTGCCTGTTGACGCATCTACTCAAGTCAAAATGGGCTTCATCACTGAAAAAAACAGTTGCCATCTGGAACGTTTTCGAGAAGCGCCCCACATGCGTTCCTCCGAGAATTGAAATCGTGAGTTCCTGTACAATCGCCAACGTGTACGGATGGTAATGAAGGTCATCGTGAAGAATTCGCCTCACTGAACGATCGGAAAGTCCAAGGGCAGACGCATGTTTGCGAGCAGAACGCCGTGGCGATCCCAATTGCGATGGCAATCGGGAGATTGACGCTCTCACTACCTCAATGTTTTCAGGAGATCTGATAGGCTGAGCGACTCCACTTCTTCGACTTGTCGCACTCCCGATTTGATTTCTGTAATGTAACAATTGATTTCTGGTCCAGGACAAGGCTCAATAGGACTACATTAAAGCGATTTCGGAACGCGCTATGGGTTGCGATCACAGACCATCCGTTCAAAAAGTAGGCCTCTACGACAAACGCACGCTCCTCACCGTTCCAACGCATGATGGCTACTGACATGGAATAAAACAAAACTTTAGAACCGCGCTTGTCGAGTGAGACCATTCCCGCCTCTCAGCGACTCCTACAGCCTGAATGGCGCGCATTTCAAAAAAGGAAGTTATGTTGCTTTACCCTGTACTTGAGGGAAATAAATAATAGCAAACGCGTCTGATGTTAAATCATCTGCTTTCGTGACATGACGGCAATTTTAAACAGCGTTAAATAAAACTTGAGGGAAATGTACTTGAAAAGAATCCCTTGAAAGATAACCTTGAAACCGTCAAGAGCTGCCATATTTACCCAATTTTGAATGGAACTGACCTCTCGCGTCACCTTCTGTGAGCAACTGCTTCTGGAACGCCTTGTATAGTACAGCAGGCGAAATTTTATAGTTTTATTGCCCATATTTTTGGGCCACATTGTATTTTAAAAACTACACTGAGAGAACAACACATTTATGTTTCTCTTAATAACAATCTGTTAATAAAACAAGTATTTCTCTTAATAAATTTGAATACATTAGCAAATGTATTATGTAAGAACAGTTATTCTCAAATACGATACAGAGTATTCCATTTCAAACGGAACAAGAATTGTGGTTCGTTCTAACTGTGGTACCCTGTATTTCTGATAAAGAAAATGTGGGCAATAAAAACATACTGCTTATTAGTCTCGTGATTATTTCAAGTTAAAATGCACCATATTCAGAATACTTACTTTGAACAAATTAAATAAACAATTCTCTCAGTGTAGATGTACAAAAAAACTTTCCTGTCTTTCTAGAAACAATTTATTGACAAAAACAATGATGCCCTTCACGCCTCCCTAGAAGGCATCATCCAGGACAGTAAAAACAAATTGATTAAAATGTTATTCGCGACTTCCATGGCGCAAAAAGGTAAACTTACCTTCATCAGTGTAGGAAATAAATTCAAAACCCAACTAGGTGAATTAATGGAAAAATTAAAAAACAACGTAAGTAAAACAATTAATGGCTTACAGTCGGTTATAATAAATTAATGTGTACACTAGGGTACTAATTTCATCCGTTGCGTGAAACCGAACAGCAAGATGGTGGACAATCAGTTCGACGGCAGCTTGAGCTTGATGCAGCTCAAGTGTTCTGGCATGACGTCCGTGCTGGAACTGATGGAGCACGGCTACCCCAGCAGGACTCCATTCGCAGAGTTACATGGCATGTACAAGGACTACCTTCCCAAGGAACTGAAGGTTCTTTCTCCGAAGATATTTTGTGAGGTGAAACGACGATGTACGACGAGTTTTTCACCTACTAATCTATTCTTTTTTTAGGCTATGTTCCATAGTTTGAAATTCCAGGACAGAGACTTCAAGTTTGGTGTGACGAGAGTGTTCTTCCGGCCTGGAAAGTTCGCGGAATTTGATAAGATCATGAGGTCAGACCCGGAGAATCTAAAATCCATCGTGGCCAATGTTAAGAAGTGGTTAGTGAAGTCGAGATGGATTAAGGCCCAATTCTGCGCCCTGACGGTCATTAAAAGTGAGTTGTTTTTTTTATTTTCACGTATCACATTCGGTAGACCATTTTGAGGTTATAATATCTAGTAAATTTTGAAAAGAAGGGGTAGTAAGACGTGGGAAACTATTTAAAACATGTAATTTTGTATTTCGAAGATTTAATATCGTAAAAGTTTTCAGGACGCGTTATTTTTATGACAGTGCCAGTATTTTTTCTATTTCAGTGAAAAACAAGATTGCCTACCGTAAAAAAGCTCTTCTGGTTGTCCAGAAAACAGTTAGAGGGTATCTGGTGAAGAAACGTCACGGTCCCAGAATTAAAGCCCTTAAAAATATCCGGGCCTTGGACGGCAACCTGAAAAAGGTCGAGGCGAGTGCCTCTCAACTCAAAAAGGACAAAGACGCCACGACGAATGAAATAAACCAACTGAAAAACGAATTCGCTGCTGTTATCGACCGCATCAAGGTAACAAAAACAAGTTTAACAAGCATTCTTGTAGTTCACCGCAAATTTTGTTTGCAGAAAGACGAAAAAATCGGGAAAGGGGCCGAAGGCCTATACGCGGACTTGGTGGCGAAGGTTAACCAACAGATGGCGTCTCTACAGAAGAAGTTGCAACAGCAGAAGAACGCCGAGGAACAGGAGCGGCTGCGTAAGATACAAGAAGAATTGGAGAGGCAGAAGAGGCTGAAAGAAGAAGAAGAACGAAGGCAAAGGGAGGAAGAAGAGAGTAGGAAGAAAAAGGCGGAAATGGAAGCCAGGAGGAAGCTGGAAGAAGAAGAACGCAAGAAACAGGTAAGGTCCTCATAGATTTATTTGTTTCCAGTGAAAATCATATTTTTAATGGTGGAATTTAAATGAAAATAATATTGTGGGTAACATTTTTTGTAAATTATCGATCGAATATCGGGCGATACACCCGCACACTATAACTGCATTATGATATAATGCAGGAGGAGGCGGACAGGAAGCTGGCGCTCGAGCTGCAGACGCAGCAGGAGAAGCTGGCGCAAGAGGAGCGCCACTACCAGGAGCAGCTAGAACAGGAGAGGCAGGACAGAGAGCTGGCGCTCCGCCTCGCCCAGGAGAGCAACGGACAGCTAGAAGAGAGCCCGCCGATGATCCGCAAGTATGCTAAAGTTTATTCGGGTGTTGTTTATGTCGTAGCTTCAATTTTCTCGCCTTGAACCTCGTGTCCGTTTACTTTCTAGTATTTTTTATGTAGGGAAGGTTATCTGTAGTGGAAATTTTATAAGAGTCGTCCAAGAGGTGACGGATTGGTCTCTGCTGTAAAAGCCGCGCGTTCGCCGTTGCGAGTCGGAAATGTGTGCGGCTTTAGAAATGGATGCAAAAAATTGCTGGTGGTAAACAATGACGATATAAAACATGACACAAAACTGTTAGGTTATAATTTAATAAGCCTTCAAGCTACATCAACGACGGATATTGACTGTGTAGACCCAGCGGCAACGAAATGTCGGCGATCAGCCGGCGCGAACAGCCAGCGGGAGGAGCTCGGTTGGCGCCATTGGACAGGTCCAAAATTTCCGCAAGCGATACACAAACTTTCAAAGAAAATATCTATCACCAGTAAATAGTTTTCACGTTTTTAAAGTCTATAAAATTGCTGGTGGTAGATAATGGTGATATAAATGAGGCAAAACTGTTAGGTTACAATTTAGTTTTAATTAAATTCCAAAACAGCATTTAAAATTAAAATCGTATTGTGGAATCAACATCATCTCTTTAATAATCGATTTGTTTGAAATATTGTTGAAAATCGTATTTCATTTTTATAAAATAAAAGTATGACTTCCGTGTAAATTAGTTTATAATTGATGTTTAAAGAAATGCAGGAATAACGTACATTAAAATTGATTGCCTTAGAGGGAGAATGCACATGAAACAACGCTGAGCATACAACCAATCCCTGAAGCAAATTCTTATTGCCTTAAAAGCTAATAAAACCTGAACGTCAAGTTGATTCAAATAATCAATGACTTTCACTGATTGTTTTACACACTGAGCTACTTCTGCAGTTAATACATTCCAAAAAATTTGTGTTTTGTAAAAAAGTTTTTACAAAAATTCTATAGTTATCGTTCAGTATTTCACTTAATGCTTTCAAGTAAAACTTCTACGTTTTAGTTGCAAAAAAATCCCACACTATTTGTAAAAATGTCTAAAATGTAATGTAAAATCCTTTACAATAACTTTTTTTTATTCCGTGATATTAAAACCGACCCTACACAGACACGGAATTGCATTTGATCCAGAATCAGTAAAGAAGTCTAGAAAATACAGTAATTCATGCAAACTATACGTTCATCGAGCGTGTGGCGAGCTGCCAATTTTCTGATGGTTAGAAATGGGTGCTGTAAACGGCGAAAATTGAATGAATTTTAATCCTAGGAGAAATAAAACTACATTTTTTGCATTATTCAAACAAGGGAGGCAGTGCTTGCATTGCTTCCATGGACCGCGCATCGCTAAATCCCAACATTTTTTAATAAACAGACCATGTAAATGACCTTGTGTAATGGCCAGATACAAAGTAGTTTTCACTTAATTTCAAGCTCCATCATATCACATGGCAAGAATTTCTTTTTTATTATTTGTTTAAACTCCAACATTGTAAATGTGCCTTCAATGCCAATAATTTTGACACAAATATAACCCTCCAATTGGTATTTTTACTTATATTGCAAGTTGATTTCCCTTCTGCTTCTTTCCTGACTGTGCCATCTCTTAGAATTCAATAATAACCTCCTTCTTTTATGCTTCTGACATTTGTAATACTTATTTCTAGATCAGCCTATTCAATTTCTGAATATCTTTAGTCTGTTTACTTCCTTTCTAAAGATCTTACAGTAAGTCTACGTACTACAACATTCGTATACTATAACAACGGAGAATCTTTTTAGAATCGGTCCGCTCGTCCACACATAACCACAGTTTTTTATTTTGTAATTCAGATTGACTCTTTGTTGTCGATTGTTTCGCGTCCAGATGGTACCTAGTTTCGCAACATTGCCCGACTTAATTGCCCATCAATGATGTATTTATTATAGAACGAACGAAATACGTCATTATCTAGTACACGAAACGGTATATTACAAGCAATCAACATGACAGTTAAACCAAGCATAAACTGAGTATTTTTTACGCCAGTTTTTTATGTTCCATGCACTCATTGCATATTTTCTACAGTCTCTTTTGTTCCGATACATCAAACGTGTGTTGAAACAAGCAACAAACTAAATATATTATTTCCGCATCGTCGTATGTAAGTCCTAAATTCTCCTATAATTTTTTGACGGTCAACAAATGATCGTTCGTTTGGCATAATTATTAATTACATGCAATTATGCATCAAATGTAAACCGAGACACAGTAATTATCAATTAATCAATAAGCCTTCGAGCTATATCGACTATCGACGACGGATATTGATCGCGTAAACCCAACGGCAACGGAAAATCGGCGATCAGCCGGCGCGAATAGCCAACGCGATGAGCTCGGTCGGCGCCATTGGACCCGATCCAAAATCCCCACAAGGGATAGCCAAACTTTCAATGGAACAGTATCGATCACCAATAAATAGTTTGCACGTTTTTAGAGCCAGCCCTATATAGCCCAGTATTAAAGAAAGTATTTCATATTTTCATAAAATATTTCAAGTATATATTTTGTGCTTTAAACGCTTTAAGCAGAGGGGCAATAAATAAGTTACCTCTATAAATACCTGCCACTAGTCTAAAATTGTTAAGATATATCTACTTAATGAAGATATATTTTTGGAGGTTTTACAATACTTTTGTAGTCTTTTACGTACATCACTCATCTGCCATCTTAATCACCATCTTCACCCCCATCCGTAGAATCTCTACGTATTATAGCTATCCTATATTTTAATAGTCTGAAATGTAGTGTTCCAATTATTCCTTTAATAAAAACTTGTAGAAACATTCCAAACGTTTGTCTTATTATCTGAACTGTATAAGGAGGCTTAGATTATACTATTTCTCGTCCAATTGTGTATATATTTGTAAAGATTGTGGTGGCAGTTGTATGTCAATATTGTCAATGCTTCTTGTTTCCATGACGCAGCGGTGGAGTTGAGCCGGCCAGGCAGTCCTTCAAACTGAACAGGTACACACATTTTTTCCTACTAAGTTGGTATTAACAACAATGAAATATTTAGTCGCTCGTCAAAGTTTTACTAACCGATTCGATAGAATAATGCATAGTAGGTGGCAGTTAGACGATATGTAACACTAGTTTTTAGTTCTCATTAAACCTGACATTTATTAACCAATAAATATGTTTTTAAACGTGCATGTTATCGTACATTGTAGGGGAAAGCATAATATTTGTTGCATTTCACACGGAGTGGCAATCAAATTAGGGCTGTTTCCACCTTTTAGACCTATAGGGACAAGAATCTTGATATATCATTTTCTTTTATTATATTAAAATCACTTTTTTTTTTGTAAAATTTTATTGCTTCCGACTTAAAATTGGCAGCCAATTTTGCTCTAATTGCCATTTCTGCTTTAATTTATTGTAAAAATAGATTTAATATTGGAAATATTGATCCCTATAATTGTTTCATGTCTTAAAGGTTATTGCCTAAAAAATATTTTTATGTGCTTATTCTAACAATATAAATAACTAAACCTTTATAAAAAATCCATGTTTAATAAAGAAACATGTTACCATAATGAAATAAAAGGAAACATGAGTTTTTAAAGTTGTCCAAGTGTAAGTGATAATATACAGGGTGTCAGAATAGTTTCTGGCATAACTTTACATATACATTCCTCATGTAGTAGGTAATACAAAAAAAAAGTCTCATGCGTCAAAAAGCACCTCACGAAGAAAAAAAAAGTCTTTTCTACGCCAATGGTAACATTCACTGCTTGGTCACGTTGGCTATGTTATTCATTTATAGGGTCAGAACTTACTATTCTGACTCAATAGATGAATCTTACACATAGACCTAAGATTAAAATAGTTTGGCGAGGTGAAAAATACAATCCCTTAACTGATTTTAAACATGCCAGCAATTTGAAACTGAAAATAATTGAAGTGTATACTTCTTTATAATGTGGCTGCTCTAACTGGGTAAGTACTATCAAAATAAGACACTGATCTAAAATTCCATTCTCCCAATGCCAAAAAAGCTGTCGCGATTAGTAAAAGGGAGAGGCTAGGACACGGACTATCACCATCAACTGCGTTAGCTGTATTTGCCCTGAACCTAACAATTAATTGATCCGATATAGTGGCGTTCTGTCGTAGGTGACCTGAAGTTTTTTACTTTTTATTGGATTGCCTCTTAATTTAAGTTTTAGGTAGTGTAGTCACTACCGTGTTAATGTTATGCTAGAAATTATCCGAAAACCCTGTATAACGTTATAAAAATTAAATATATTTCTTATGTTAATTTCATGTATGGGATGAGAGAAAGATCACCCTGTACATTATATGTTTTTCGTGATATTCAATCAGTTTAAGACGAAAACAATTTGACGCAGCTGAGAATCAAAAAAGTTAAATTTTCCAAAAAAATGTGAACCGATTCGTAACGTCTGTGTTGTGAGTGTATGTGTTTGTGAGCTGTCTCTATTTCTAAGCGGTGTTTGTTGGACATTGGGTGTAACATACAGGGAAGTTGGTGAAACCTATGTCTTTCTACGTATTTGATCCTATTTTCTGTTGAACACCGACACATTCTGAAAATACGCTTCAAATATTTAGAAAACTGATGGTATTTCTAATAAATTTTCATTCTTCATCCTTCTTTAACTGATTTTCAGTACACATCAATATTAAAAATTAAATCCGTACACATTTTTTTTTCACCCCGACTGTCACTGCAGGTCGGAAGCCGTCAAGAACCAACAGGCCAATCTGGCGAAGAGCAAGTACGACCTCTCCAAGTGGAAGTACTCGGAGCTACGCGACACGATCAACACGTCGTGCGATATCGAACTCCTGGAAGCGTGCCGTCACGAATTCCACCGTCGCCTCAAGGTCTACCATGCGTGGAAGGCAAAGAACCGCAAACGCACTACCATGGACGAGAACGAACGCGCGCCGCGGTCGGTGATGGAGTCGGCCGCCAAGACGCCCAGGTTGCCCCAGAAGGCCGTGCTGGACAATAACAGCCAGAGGTACTTCCGCATTCCGTTCCAGAGGCCTGGCGGCGATCAGAGTAAGCGGGGGTGGTGGTACGCGCATTTCGATGGGCAGTACGTCGCCCGCCAGATGGAGCTGCACCCCGACAAGACACCTATTTTATTAGTGGCAGGTGAGTAATTTAGTTTTTATGTGGTGGAGAGGAGAAAGCAGTAAAGGTATGTAAACATGGAACAGGAATTTTTTGTATAGAAAATACACGTTTATTGTATGAAAATGATAAGAAATATTTTATTCGAAATATTGCCCATTGCTAGCTATACATTTTTCCCATCTCTCTCTGACAATTTGTGGATTCTATGCCCAAAAATTCTTGCACTTTTGAGGCAAACCAGTCATCAAGCCATTTTCATACATTTTATAAGAAGTGAAGCCCTGCTCAGCAAGTGCGTCTTCCATCGATGCAAATAAGTAGTAATCGGACAGAGCCAAGTCTGGTGAGTAAGTCGCATGTGAAAGTATTTCCCAAACTAAACGCCTCAATTGTTTCCTTGACCGGTTTTGCTGTGTGTGATGGCGCATTACCATGAAGCAAAATCACTTTGTGTTGCCTTTTTTGATATTCCGGTCTTTTTTCACGCAAAGCTTGATTCAAATCGATCATTTGTTGTCGGTGGCGTTCAGTAGTAACAGTTTGGCTAGGTTTTAGCAGCTCATAATAGATTACACCCTTTTGATCCCAGCAAACGAAAAAGAAAGAGCATTGTCTTTCTTTCATAAGGATTTGGCCTTGCAGTCGATGTCGATGGTTCACCTAGAGTTACCCATGATCTTTTACACTTAGGATTCTCAAAATATATCTACTTTTGATCGTCAGTCACAGTTCAATGGAGAAATTAACTTTCTTTTGTACTTGGCGAGCAACATTTTGCAAATGGTTTTTCGAATTTCCTGCTGTCTCTCATTCAGTTCGTGTGGAAGCCATTTTGCCACCTTCTGGATCTTTCCCGTGGCTTTCAAACATGGAGATGGCTTCTCGTGTCACATTTAATTGATCCGCGAGTTCTTGTTGCGTTTGAGCGTCATTCTCATCCAACAATGCTTGAAATTGGCTATCTTCAAACTTTTTCGGTGGTCTTCCACGTTCTTCGTTTCTCGCGTCAAAATTGCCACTTTTGAATTTTTTAAACCACTCAAAGCACTGTGATTTACCAAGAGCATGCTCACCGTAGGCTTCGACAAGCATTCGCTGTGATTCTGCAGCAGTTTTCTTCAAATGGTAGCAGCAAATCAATGCTATCCACAAATCATAGTTTTCAGACACAAAATTCGACATGTTCAACGCTGTTAAAAACGATTTTGTATGAAACTTGTATTGTTGAGATAAAAACCTATATCAGATGTCAGAACAAAAAAATGGCGCCGATGACGTGTATGGCGGTAACTACATTATCAGCTAGGCCATCTACAGGCAAGTTCCGATTTATTTACATACCTGGTATACTTATGTAAATATACACTAGACACAAAAATTAAGGGATGCAAAAAAATCTTAAATTTTTAGGTGATTTTCAAAAGGTGATAACTTGCAGAAAAATAGTCGCGGAGCAATTTTAACAAAAGAAAATTGAAGCTCCAAGTTTCTAGTTTTCAAATCTTGAGTTAAAAATTTTTTACCATTAGCAATTTTTGAGTAATCATAAGAAAACCATCAGAAAACAAGATTTTCAAATTTTTACTTGCCTTTCAAAAGGTCAACGGACTTCAATACATTTTTTTCAATGATTTAATCATAAAGCTTTTTTAGAGACTTGTATCCTCTTTAATTTGAGCGGTCTAAAAGCCTTGTACGATGATTTTTAGCCGAGTTATCGTCGTTCAAATCAAAAAAAGTCAGTTTTCACTTTGGTAATTAATTACTCGGGAAATAGTAATCGTACAGACAATTCAAGTAGGGTTTTAAAAATTGCAAAGTATTCTCTACAATTCGTAGTTATTCGTTTATAAAATTTGATAAAAAATATGTTTCAGCGCAAAAATGTTGATTGAAAAAGAGGTAAAAAATTGCGTATTTAGGGATATTCGCTTAACTTGGCATAAATTTGCAAATAATGGATAGACTAACGACCTTGACTGGTTTTTTTTTCAATCTCCCAGAAGGTATCCCAAAGAAACCCTGAAAATTTCAAAGCATTGCGATTTTTTCTTTGTGTTCGGAATAATTGAGTTTGTCGTTTTTCTAAAAATCTAGGATAAATTTTTCATTTCTTATTCATTTGAGGTTGAAAATATTTTTTTTGCAATACATTTTTTTTTATTTTCAAAAAATGTTAATTATTGTAAGAAAAAGATTTTCTGTACGTGTAATAATAGTGACCTGAGTTCGACTCTGTTGCGGCTCGCCGGAATAGACGCTTTAGTAATGAGGTGCATTCGTCACATTTTATGTATATACATAAGTTGTAATGACTTAAATTTTGTTAATTATGCTCTTGGTCTTAATATTGTAGCTCCCTTTGTGACCAAGGATATAATTAATTCGCTATTGCCTATATTTCAAGGGGACATATCACGAGGGTTTCATTACTTTCTTTAACAACTATAGCAAAAATTTACAGATTTTAATCATTCTAAAAGCAACATATTGTTTTAGAAATGATAGTAATCTTAAAATTATATCCTATCTGTTTTTTTGTTCTTGTAAGTTTTTCATTTTGAAAACTACATAATAAAAGACAACTTCAACTAATAGTGCTTTACATCCAAAATTTTTCATTTTTTTTTCATGTTAGAAATAAAAAAGTGAATTGAAAGTTATAAGGGAAATTTCACAGGATACAGACATTCTAGGCTATTTTACTGTCTCAGTCATCGGAAAAATATTGAAAAATAATGTCAAAAATGTTTTATATAAAATTTATGTAAAACAGGGAAAGTTTATATCATATTGTCGGCAATTTGGTTTGCAGGCAAAGATGACATGCAAATGTGTGAATTGTCTCTGGAGGAAACCGGACTAACGAGAAAGCGTGGAGCCGAAATTTTGGAAAACGAGTTCAACAAGGAGTGGGAGAAAAATGGGGGAAAAACATATGTACGACCAGCTGATAGAAAATAACTAAATCAAAATTAGAATTCATATTAACTACATTCCTTTTTTTTTGTCAAGACTTAAGGGGGCTTTTATTTTAAACTTTGCATTATTAGCTTTACAGTATTATATAAAATTATATAATTAAGTCCATCAGAAACTAAATTTATTAATAAATTATTTATCAGTAACAATGTGTTTTTTATACAATTTATAAAGGATGTTCTTCTAGCTCTCTCTAGGAGCAGGTAGGTATCATTTAGACACAACCCAGGTCTTTATTTTACATACAGTGCTATCCTAAAGTAATGATATGGCTGGCCATTCAATCGGACCCTTCTCCCTATTCAACAATTTGGAAATATCTCATCTAAATAAACATGAGCAGGTGCCACAGGCTAGGAAGTTGCATCATACTGTTAAAATAATATATTTCTTGGAAGATTACGTTTCTACATCTGGATATAAAGTTATCAGTGTAGGAATAAGGTCACCTCAAAGAAAATCGAAATATCTTGCACCAGTTAGCTTCACGTCAAAGAAATAGAGACCCAGAATTCTTCCATCGGCTATGCCGAACCACACATTCACTTTCTGGAGATTTTCAGTGTGATACGCCATCATCGATCGCGGATTTTCGGTAGCCTAATAACGGCAGTTTTGCCTATTGGCATGGCCATTGAAAACAAAGGTAGTCTCTTCAGAAAAATTACCATTTTTGTATTTGCTTGCAGAGTTGATTTCACCAGTCCATCCGTCATCTTCAGACAGCTCATAAACAAGGCATGCCTTACAATAATGGTGCTTTGCTTGTTTCAAAAATTTTGTGTATTGTAGACACTGCCACATTGAAATCAGAAGCCAATTGATTGTGTTGAACTGTTGAGTGATAATTTTCTTGGCGTGATTGCCAACAAAGCATTAAGTTGGCCATCTTCTGATGGCGAGTGTGGACCAGATTCAGGAAGATCACGATTATGCCCAAATTCACGGCATTTAGGCTCGACGTTGCTTATTATGCTCTGCCTAATGGGTTACCCGTAATTCAACTACTTTTCGTTGAATGCGCATCCTATCTCCAAATCCGATCATGAGAAGAATTTCAATAATTTCTTGTTCAGTTAATTTATGTATATATACCGTGCTTTCACTTTAAAACTGTACATAGGTTCCACCGTTCGGTCCTTCTCGGAAAATTGAGATGGGGAGTCCGGCCGTACGCCGGCCGTGATGATCGACGACTTAGATTTCACATTTACCGTCGCATACGTGTTTGGCATTTAGACGAGTGAACTTCGCAGTAATACGTGTAATTTTAAATAGATTCTTTTAATTCAAAACTTAGTAATTATGACGTACTCACTTGAGGAAAAAATTGATTTTATATCATGTTCTCTTCAAGGACATTCATTACGTGCAATAAGGGACCTTTTCTCAGTCAAATACGTAAATCGTCCGATCCCTGCCTTGAACACAATATCGACAGTAGTGGAAAAGTTTAAGTCAACGGGATGCATTTTAGGTTGTAAATGCCACAAAACACCTAGAATTAACGAGCATGATGAAATGCAGGAATTAATGGTGTGTGCAGTGGTAGAAGAAGATTCAAATATTTCTATCCCAAAAATTTCCGAGGAGACTGGTTTTAGTGTGGGTAAAATTCACAAAATTTTAAAGAAAAATAAATATCATTCCTATAAATATGAAGCCCATCAAGAAATTTTCGATGAAGACCAGTACCGTAGAATGGAATTTTGTAACACGGTAATGGAACGTGCAAATGCGGATGACAATTTTATTTATAACGTCGTGTTCACCGATGAATCCACGTTTCCGTTACATGGTAGGCACAATCCATCAATTCTACGGTATTGGGCTATTGAAAATCAGTATCGCCTGTTAAATACAAGGACACAATATCCCGAAAAATTGAATGTTTGGGCTGGTATTTATGGGAATGATATTATTGGACCATTCTTTATTGATGGAAACTTAAATGGGGAGACTTATTTGAATCTTCTTCAAAACCAAATTGTTCCTGCATTGGCAAACATTAACCCCAATTTTGAGAACGTTTGGTTCCAGCACGATGGGTGTCCGGCCCATAACTCAAGAATAGTCATTGACTATTTGAATACGATATTCCCCCAAAGAATTATATCTACGAGAGGCGTAATTCAATGGCCACCAAGATCGCCAGACTTAGCCCCTAATGATTTTTTCTTATGGGGGTATATTAAATCAAAGTTATACAGGCATCCTCATGAAAGAGCTAATAATTTAAATCAACTGAGGGCTAATATTGAAAATTTATTTCAAACTATTAGCCCTCTTATGCTGACCAACGTTCGTTCAGAATTTTACGACAGGTTGGGTTATTGTTTGGCGCAAGACGGAGGCATCTTCGAACATTTTCTTTAGTTTTTTTTCTTATTCAAGGGGACATTTTTTAAGTTTTAAGAGTTTGTATTTTATTTTTAATTATTTTAACAGAATCAATTTATTTTTAAACATTTTATTAGAAGGCACTGTTTTTAATGCAAAACCAATTATAAAAATAATGCAAAAAAGATCATAGTTTGCTGTTAAATATGGCCAAGATATTTTTTCTTTAAATACCTTGATCATCTTCTAACAGTAAACCCATCAACATCACTTCCCACGTAAAAGTTTTTCCCCGTTACAAATACGATGTACACTCCCTCACGTGTAGAACGTGACTGTCGTAGCGCCGCTAATTATCGACACTGGACAACCTGAAGCAGGGCATACCGTACCGCGTTCTCTCCCTACACATTATACGAAATCGACCGATTGACTTGCTGTCTAGTAAAAAAATGAAAGAACGGTATACATATACTAGTATAATGCCCATTATACTAGGTGTTCCATAATGGAGGTGCTTTATTTTATTTTTTTAAACGTCAATCAAAATATTGTTTAGAAATAGCCCTAAAGAAATGATAATTTTTAAGATTAACCCTTTGAGTTTCTTATTGATTTCCTAGTAAAACGTTGAATAAAAATGAGACTTTCAAACGATAGATTAAAAATTGTCCCAGCATATACAGGGTGTGGAATGTCTCGGTAGAGATTAAATAGATTAAATTTATTGAGCAAGGAAATATTTCAGTGAAGGCTCTAGGCTCTACAAGTGTACGAAGTTCTAGAAAAATATTACTCGCATTTGAAGAAAAAAAAATACCTTTTGCACAATTTTTAGTGAACTAATTATTAATTATCAGAGATAAATAGACGATTTCAGAAATGAAGTGAAAACAGAAGACTATTCAGGTAATTTGTATACAATTAAAGAATTCACAATGAAAAATATATAATTACAATATTTGCACAGAATTTTAACTTTTATTTTATTACTAGCAAATCAATATACTTATTATAAAATAATTAATAAAAACAAATGTTTCCCAAGTGTTTCTTTTTTTTTTTAACAATAAATTTGTGTGTAGTTTATAAAATATATTTTTCTCCTAAACTTAAAATTGCTCAGTATATTTAACACATTCTTTTGATTTTCGTGTCCTGAAAATATCATCCATATCTGATGCTAACTTTTTGATGATCATTGTATATCCAAATGTTTTTCTCTAAAGCTAAAAATTATATTAGATGTTTTACTTTTGGCTCACATCCCGTTTAACAACATAAATACAAAAATAAGATATGCTTAGTTTACATTATATTACAACATATTTTTAAGTTACAAAGTTAAATAAATACAAGAAATAAGAGATGCAATTCTGCATTTTTAATTTGAAACAGAGAATATGTTTCTTGTATTATCTAATCTTTTGGTTCTTGCTTAATTTCATTTAATTTTTCACAAGTTCTAGGTTATTTCTATGTTACTGTGGAATCTTTCAGATTGATCATGATCAGACCTAGGGAGAACTTATTCTATTCTCTGTTTACTGTAAGGCCTATAGCTTTCAAAATAGAAGTCAATTGTATAAACGGGAACAACATTCATTCACACCGACATTACCAGTGCCGGCGCTTGGATTCGAGCTAAGGTCATGATAGTCATATTTGCCACATAACAAATAAGATACCACAATAATCCATCATGTCATAAGTCGACATAATTATGTTCATTATCATTATTTTTTTGCTGTTTTCAATAATACATTTCCTCTTTTGAACGACAAGGTAAGTCAAGGAAAAGTACATCTCCCAATCTAAGCATCCAATTATATTAAAAAGTATTATGCAGAAGAAACAGTTCTGTTTATTTTTCTAAAACAAGAAAATACAATATTTATGATTAGAAGACGAAATTTATTGTTTAGAAAAATTAACTGAACATTAATATTCCTACAAGAATACACTAATTTATATATACACAATTTATTTATAATTAACTATTACATGCTTCTCACTTTCTTCTTTTCTTTGTAAAGGCATTCCTTCTGAACTGTAACAAGAATAGATTTAGATCAGTAGTAAAATCCAAATATTCATGTTCCAGTAAAAAAACATCTATATGCAGATTTACTATTAGTTAATTAAGGTCACATTAATTCAAATTTCATTATTGAAGATGCAAATAATGAAAAAACAGGTTTATTATAAAATGTGTACTTCAATACACATATTGATATATACAATCACTTCACTAAGCTCGTAATTATACAGAAAAACATATATGCAATAAAATATATAAAATTCTGGGAATTTGTCATGTATGAGCAATACACTTTCAACTGAAATTTTAAGTTTTAAATTAACAATGGCTGGTAAAAGCTTGAATTCAGTATAATAATTTAAGGTAATTCTATAGAACACCACCTTTTGGATTTTCGCGTTTTTTTTTCATGGACGTGTTGTAGGTTGCTATAGGAACAGTTTTTCACAAACGAAACTTTGCATAAATTAATAATAACCAATCTAGCTAACGGGAGGTGGGAACGAATAGGGGTAAACAGATGTATTGACGAATGTTAATTTTGCAAAGGCACATAAAAAAAAATGTAAATTTTTGAAAATATCCAAAATATAGGGGTAGTTTTTAAGGGTTGAAACATCCGCTTCTGGATTTTCGCCTTTTTTTTTTCATCGAACGTGTTGTAGGTTGCTGTAGGAATAGTTTTTCAAAAACGAAACTTTGCGCAAATTAATAATAACCCATGTAGCTAACGGGAGGTAGGAGCGAATAGGGGTGCTGGGTGGGGTAAACAGGTGTATTGAGGAATGTTAATTTAGCAAGGGTACATTAAAAAAATGTAAATTTTTTAAAATATTCCACATATAGGGGTTGTTTTTAAGGGTTGAAGCAATATTTTTATGTGTGGTGAAAGGATGTGGCATTGTGTGCACATAGAGACCGCAAAACTAAATACCTTGTTTTTTTTTTGTTAAATTTTGACGTCTGTTGTTGAAGGGCAAGGGATATATTTGGTATATAAATGATCAATGTTCAAAAATAATTTACAAGATAGAGGGATAGTTTGTAAGGGTTGAAATTATCGTGAATCCTAATTGTTTCTATTTGTCATAATCTGCCTGACCCTTTTTTATGCACGTAACGGAGTTATTGTGAGTGACCTAATTAACCGAAGGCCGAAGGACTAGTAATGGCATTAGACAGTGATGCCTGCGTTTTAGGTAAGCAAGTAATTTGTAGCCTATATTGTATATTATGATAGTTGTACAAAAGTTGATGTGGCAACATGGGAACTTTGATGAACTACAGAAACGATTAAGTAAACAGTAAATCAGCTGTGCGCATGGAGAAATGTTCCAATTTTAATTTATTTATAAAAAATACTTAACGCCATTTGCGCAAGATATGATACGGTGCGTTGTACGCGTGATGAAATGTAGAATGTGTGAGTAAGTTTAGTTTTTCGATAGGGCAGAAGGGGGTGTTCTATAGAATGGCCTAATTTAATAGCAGTTATAAGCGTGGAGTAACATATCGACAGAAATTGTTGGCAATATACACATCGTGAATTTACCACCACGATGTGTTTATAATTTGAATTAGACTGCATAAGAGATTGTATTCTTTACTTACTATAAGGATCGAATCTGATGACTTCTAATTTATCAGCTAAACGTTCTCTAATTTTGTTGAAAGTGTGACCACTTACGACACTCTCCATTTGCACCATTATATTTCTAAAATTAAAAGCATTAACCTTAATTTCTATATAAATCTGTAATAAATTTCTTACTTGCTTTTGACTTTTTTCAATAAGATATTTGTTATGAACATTTTGGACTTTTATAATCATCTAACCTTACTAACTCATGCCTTCTTCCTCTTCTGCTTGGGAGCGACCGTATATAAGTCTAATTTTGGCAACCAACCGGTTGCTAACCGGCTAGTCGGCGGTTATCACTGCTTTGCAAATTCTTTTAAAAGATCTTAATATAGCGGCAAAGACATTTGACTTGATTGAATGTATCTCATTCACCATAATATAATAATTTATAATTTACAATTAGAGAATCGTTTTTATATATTAGAATATTGTTCTTAATAGTTTGGTATAATTTTCTGATTCTGTGTTTATTTCTCTAATAGGTTTTTCAAAACGCAAATATTAATTTTTCAAATGCAAATGGAATATCGACCATTCGTTTATACAGAGCGATGGTTTTAAATTTGGTAATTGTTGAATTACAAAATGATTAATTTTTGTCGGCTTTAACTTATTATCATCAATTTTTAATTGATCATGATCTAAAATTAATTCATTAACACGCTGTTTCTTTCTTTGGATCTGTTTCTTCTCTTTCATAAAAGAAGAAAAAGCTGTTACGTTAAAAATTTAAACAATTTAAAATTTAGAAAGGTGTCATCATCATGAGGTCATCAGTCCTAAGACTAGTTGGACGCTAACCTCCAGCTTCTCCTATCTTGTGATAACCTACGCATTTCGTTAATTGTGCTACAACCCACATCCCTTACTATTTGCGAGCAGTAGTCTAATCTAAGCCTACCTCTGCCTTTCTTCACTCCTATTTCTGCCTCCAAAATATCGCGGACTATTCCCCCATGTCTCAGCAAGTGGCCTACCATTCTATCTCTTCTCTTCTTTATGTTTTTCCACATACTTCTTTTCTCGCCGACTTTCTCTAATACTTCTTCGTTTCTAACCCTATCAGTCCACGGTATTTTCATCATTCGTCGGTAACACCACATCTCAAAAGCTTCTAATTTCTTCCTACTTGCTTCCCCTACCGTCCAGGTTTCCTAACCGTATAGTGCCGTGCTCCATACATACGTTTTCAAAAATCTCTTCCTTGTTTCGAAGTTTATTACACCGAACATAAAAGTGCTTTCTTTTTGTTAAAAGCTACTCGAATCTGCGCTATTCTTTGTTTTATATCTTTATCGCTTCTTCCATCCCAATTTATTTTACGTCCTAAATAAGTGAAGTCTTTAACTTCCTCCAATCTTTCATTATTAATTTGTACTTTCGTTTTTGCTCTGCTCTCGCGCCCTCTGCACACTAACACTTTAGTTTTGTTTTTATTCACCCTCATTCCGTATCCCTCTGTCAACACTGCCTCCATTTCGTTCAACGCTGATTCTAATTCCTCTTTACTAGATGCTAATACTGCTATATCATCCGCGAATCTCAGCATTTTTAGTTTCTGTCCCTGTACTTTAATCCCGAAATTCACTCTATATTTTACCACATTAATCGCCTCTTCGATGTACAGATTAAAAATTAGTGGTGATAGCGTACATCCTTGTCTTACTCCTTTCCTAATACCTACTTCCCTTCTTTCCCCTTCTACTTCTATAATAGAAGTTTGCTCTTTGTATAGATTGTATACTACTCTCCTATATCTCTATACTTCATTCCCGCGCTCTTTAGTATCTCGAACATTTTTTCCCATTTTACATTATCAAAAGCTTTTTCTAAATCTACAAATCCTATATAAACGTTCTTTCCTTTTTCTATTGTTTTCTCTAAGGTGCTACTAAAATAAAAAAAACTTTACGAACTAAAATATTTCTGTTACTTATCTTTTACCTTAAGATTCTACTAAAAAACTAGTTCCACGTTGCTTCGAAATTTGTAAAAACCGGCACTAATTTGTTTTAGTATTTAACGTTAAGCCCACAATTATAAACATCGTTTCATAATTGTGAAATGATTTCATATGATTGCATTTTAGTCATTTCATAATTATGGTTGTCATAATTATGCTGCATTTTTCTTTGGATAAAAATATAATTAAATTAGAACAGTTTGTTTTTGAAAACCGGATAAAATTTTATTGAAAAAGAACAACAGGTAATTCATAAATTTTCACTGCTTCTCTTTTTTAAATCTTCAATTACGCATTGCTCTATTGCTGAAAAATGAAAAAATATGGTATTGAATTTTTATTTTATGTACTTTTTGTAACAGTACACCTTTTATAGTATATGCATTGTAATATCCAAAATCGCATGTATACAGAGTCTTTCAAAAAGGACGCTCGAAATTTCTTACGTTATAGCGGCTAAGTTGTTAAAGCAAAATCAAATTTATTGTCAATTGTTCAATAACGTACGGCAAATCATCGTGGAGGGTTATAACGTTCAATAACGTGTGCAAATAATCAAATTTTATTTTCAAAATCAGTCGCCAAAACTTAATCACATTTAGCGACGAGGCCCATTTTTGGATGAATGGATATGTGAACAAGTAAAATTGTCGGATTTGGGACGATACTAATCCACATGAGACACGCCTGTATCAAATGCATCCCGAGAAAGTCACTGTTTGATGCGGTTTTGCTCTGGCGGAACCATCGGTCTATACTTCTTCTAAAACGAGATTGGCATTGCCATAACCATCAACGGCGAGCGCTACAGATCGATAAACAACTTCTTGTGGCCTAAACTGGATGATATGGATATGCCACACAGCACATGCCATGATGGGCATTCTTCACGAGCGATTTTAGGGCATGGTTATCTCGCGCAGCGGTGACCTGAACTGGCCATCGAGATCGTGCGATTTAACGTCTTGACACTTCTTGCTTTGGGGCTATGCTAAATCGCAGGTCTATGCGAATAACCTCGCAAATAATTGATTCCCTCAAAGTCGCCATCCAGCAAATTCAACCAGATTTATGTGACAAAGTCTTCGAAAATTGGACCTCCCGAATACGTACCACCAAGCAAAGCCGCGGCAGACATTTGAACGACGTTACGTTCCATACTTAATGCCATAAAATATTCTTTCAAATAAAAAAAATTGAATGGATATCTTACACACAACTTGTTTGATTTACGTTTAAAATCGCGCGTCCTTATTGAAAGACCCTTTATAATATCCAGCTTTACGTAGAAAAATAGTTTGAAATTTTTTTCAATTGGGAATAAATTTGGATTATATAAATTCGAACACAGTGTATTACCATTATCCAGGATTTATAAATAGAGGTCTAGATTTCTAAATAAAAAAAAAAATATATATATATAGATATATATATATATATATATATATATATATATATATATATATATATATATATATATATATATATATATATATATATATATATATATATATATATATATATATATATATATATATTTATTATTACAAACTTAACAAACAGAGCAATTTGTACCAAATTTTTAATGAACTATTAATACATGAAGCCTGGCTATTAAAACGGTTTTGCTCTAAACTGGTTGTTTCCTATTTTCTTTGAGTCACACGCAACTATAATTGCCGTCAAAGAATTAGGGGTAGCATTCGCGTATGAAATATTATACTGGCGGTATCCAACCACCAAAACATTTTTCCAGTTCTTCAGCAACGGCAAGGCAGAGTCTGTCCTGGTTGGGCGATGCAATTATCTGCAAATGCAACACAATTTGATTTGTTTTGAAATTACGTCATTAAGAAACAATAATTATATTGTTCAGATCAGTCTCGTTATCCAGTAAATGCATTACCTGTACTCCTATGGGCATTCCGTTTTTGTCGAATCCGCTGGGGACGCTGGTAGCGGGACAACCTAATATGTTGGAAATGATTACGTAAGAAAAAATTGAGGAATGAATTAAGAATTCGTTATGTTTCGGTGCGGATGCCTCTAGTGTTGGGCAGATCAGTACCCCATTATCGCCGAGCTGATCCTGTGAAGAGGAAGAAGGGATTACTAAAATTTATAAGTGATAGCGCTGCAAAGGGGTTGGAACCTTCAATGCAGCAATAAACGGGAAATCAGTTTTGCACCAACACCGAGATATTAGGCGTTTCTCTATGTACGTTTTGCCACCTGGTATCTGGTACCAAACTGGTATCATTGGGAGATGATTCAAACTGATTGACTATTATCTCCCGATGATACCAACTTGGTTGGCGAAATGTAATATTTCGGTGTTCGGGAAAAACTGGTATTTTTTTAGCAAATGGTAGGTGTATTGGAATTTCATTACATGTAATGTAAATACTGGTGGTTGTTGACTTTCAAATAATTGTCGAGTTATCGTACATTTATGATAATCATTTTTTGATTGTCAATTAAGTTTTCTTGATATTGTAATCGCAGGCGGTATTTAAAATAAATAATACTCCTATAATATAATATACTGTAATTCCTTTCTGTTTTCTTTATTATATTGTACATTTTATTTTGAAAATTAGGTAATTGTATTTTGTTGTATCCTATTTCTTACTTTTCAGTTTTGAGGTATTTTCGCGTCTTATCACATCAGAATTGTATAAGCACTAAAAAAGTGCTTATACAATTTTGCAAAATTTACGCAATATTCTTACTCATCACGACTTATTAAATGTATGCTATCAATATGCTTTAAGACTTTTTACTTTGAGAATAAATAAAAAACAAACTAAAGAGTCTTTAATAAGGACGCTCGATTTTTAAATGTAAATAAAACAAGTTATGTGTGAGATATCTACTAAATTTTTCTGTAATTTGAAAGAATATTTTATGGCATTAAGTATAGAATATAACGTAGTTCAAATGTCCGCCGCAGCTTTACTTGGTGGCAAGTATTCGGTAGGTCCAATTTTCGATAACTTTGTATAAATCTGGCTGAGTTTGCAGGATGGCATTCGTTATGTTGAATTTGAGGACATCAATTGTTTGCAGTTTATTCTCACAGACCTGCAGTTTGAGATAGCCCCAAGATAGCCCTTAGACAGACCTAAGTTCCTATGCAATATTCGCCAAGTTGAAGTCGTAGAAAGGCCAAGTTCTTGTGAACGACGAGAAATTAACTGCCTCAGGTTTTCCCATACACTCTCATGCACAGCAGCGACGTTTTTAGCATATCTTGCGTTTTAGCGACATACGGGTGTTGGCTAATCATTTATCAAACCGGTTGACTCGAGTTTGGCCACCAAACGTCGAATAGTCGACTCGGCGGGACGGTTGCAACGAGGATAAGAATCACATAATACGCGTAATGTTTTTGAAAATAAAATTTAATAATTTGCACACATTATTGAACGCTATATCCTTCCATGATGATTTGCCATACACTACTAAATAATTCGTAATCAATTTGACAGATGTTGTTTTAGCAACATGGTCGCTATGACCTAACAAATTTCGAGCATCCCTATTGAACAACCTTGTACATATACTTACAAACGAATCTCATATATCTATATCTATAGCTAAAGCCTATAAATCGGAATACTTACTATGACTGTTTTCTTCAGAACCGCCAGTTCGGTACTATGATCAGAAACCAGCGTATCAATTGCTTTCCCCAGGAACAAATACTTTAACAGGTGCGGTGAGTATTGGGACTGGCCAAAAATGCATTTTATTATTTCTGCACCCAAGCTTGCATTTTCCTGGAAAGTAATGTTTTCATATAAGGGGGCCCCAATTTGACAACTATCTGCTGATATTTTATGTGATTATTGAAGTTAAAAATGCACCTAGATTTATGGAGAATTATTGAAATTATTATATATGATAGATTGTGAAAAGTGTAGCCTCTCATTTTTATTTAAACTTTTCCATAATAGTATAGATGCATCCGCTAAGAATATTTAGTATACGCATATAATTTATTTCATCGTTATTTGCAGAAAAAATCCCAAACGGCTCTTATCTCATACCGTGGATTGTTTTTATGGCTAGGCCCAGGTAGACTGTCCCGTTTATCGGCAAGATAAGAGAATTTTTTATTTGACAAATAGCGATGAAATGAATAGTACCTAAACTAGATTCTCGAGTGAAAAATATGTATATTTTATTGCTAGAGTGCAAGAATTAACGTGCTGTTAAAATCGCCAGCTTATAATATCACGAAATTCCAATGTATTTATAATTTGACCAATAATTGTACTCATGAATGAGTTACTGTCTTTAGGGAAATAACAACTTTCTACTGTAGTGTTAGTTATATGTTATATATGAACTATTCTATAGTATATTTATGTTAAAATTAATTCGGGATAACCCATTTTTTAGTTATATACTGTACACACATATACAAGGTGGCACTCAGGAACCTAGTGTTTTTGAGATGGATAGTACTCGGGCGATCGGAAAGGGAGGGTCGAGCGGCAGGTTACATTCCGTTCCTTGATTCATAGCTTTTCTCGTTTAGTTATCAACATGGAGCCATGGACGTTTGAACAACGAATGTTTGCACATGATAGTTTTGTTCGTAATAACGTAAGTCAATAACCGCGGCACAGCGTGAGTTCTGTCGTCGATTCAATATCCATCGAAATAACTGCGTCCCTGCTCATGACACCATATTGCGTTGAATAAACAACTTTT
The DNA here is from genome assembly GCA_037954035.1 of Rosalia funebris. Taxonomy (NCBI): domain Eukaryota; kingdom Metazoa; phylum Arthropoda; class Insecta; order Coleoptera; family Cerambycidae; genus Rosalia; species Rosalia funebris. The sequence goes on along the minus strand of JAZFAV010000006.1, from coordinate 8,221,547 downwards.
GAGCAACTGGTTCCATTATGGAAAAGAAACCACTGGGCCCCCAACGTACGGCTCGCATTCTAGAGAACGTTAAGGGCTCTTTCACACGAAGAGCCGCAAGGTTCGTCTTCGCGAGCGGGAGCATTCTCCGCTCCTACCTTCCACTCTTTCACATGGGGAGCCTTTGAGCTATAGTACTGTACCACTCTAACTGGCAGTGACACATACTCAAGCATTTGGAGCGTTGCGGCGGGGAATGATGGAAGGGGACGAAAAACCATAGGCGCGTCAGTTACAGGGAAAAAGAGGCAACAATTTTAAAAATGTGAATAAAAATATATTTGCATCAGAGATATAGAGTGGGGAGGCTTTCACTGTTTTCCACGCCACCCAAGAGATATAGTGCAATAAGGTGCGTTTTTTTATACTGGTATCCCCAAGAAGCCTAATCCAGTAAGAAAAAGGTATTCACGAATAAAAAGGCAATCAACGGACTGCTATATCGCCTAAGGTTCAAAAAGGCCCTGATTTTTATAAGTAATTTGAGTCTGATGCTGACTTGAAATCACTGCCACTGCTACTGTCGTCTCCCACATTAAAGACAAGTGGTTCAACTAATAATTCCATTCGCACATCCATGTCCCACATCCGCTTCTCCTCCTTGGTCACATGGTGAATGTATTTCTGCCACGACTGTGCAATTTCATTGACAATAGCTTTGTGGAATAACTGCTTTACCTGAAGTAATTTGAAAGTGGTATTCTTTGGGGCCACTTCACCCTTCACTTGCATCCAAGCTAGTTCAATAGGGTTCAATTCACAATGGTACGGCGGTAAGCGTAACACCGTGCGTGCGAGCCATTTCATCCACTACATACTTCACATACTGCTTTTTATGTGCGCGCGCAATTTCTAAAAGTTGCACTTTGAGGAACGTGTCCTCATATGGAATGTTTTTTGATGTTAGCCAATTCATAAGTTGGCCTTTGCGCCGCGCTGAAGTGGGCAGGCTTTCTGACCGTCGGCTATGATGCGGCGCGTTGTCAATAACACAGCCAGATTCTACTTTCGCTAAAATGGTTTCGAACCATTTTTCGAAACCCGCACTATTCATGTCCTCGTGGTAATCGCCTGTTTTCTTGGACTCAAATGTTAACAGTCTTTCTTCTACGAAACCGGTTTCACACCCGATATGGGTAGTTATCAGTCGACACCCCTTCCCAGCAGGATCTTTTAATGCTGTCAAGAACCCTTCCAAGAAGGCTTCCCGTTGATTGGTTGTGTTCAAATCTTGCCACACTTTAGAAACTGGATGTCCCTCGTTCACCCACGTTTCATACATGTAATAAGTTTTTGTTCCTTCACTTCGAAGTTGCCGAATCTTCTGTAAATATTTTTTTCTCCATATAACAATTTCATTACTGTCTATAAGTGCACTTTTGTAACTACGCCGTGAAAACCGAAGATTTAAGTCGCGGATGGTACATTTCAGTACTCTGCTTGAAATATAGAGAAGGCTCTCAACATTGGCGACTGCAACTTGGATTTTTTTAAAGGTTGGCAGCTCGTTTCGATAAAAAAAACTATGGATTGATCGACGAATGGCATATTTCGTGTCTTCATCCAAAACTATCTTCTTTCTGTCCCTCGCTTCCTTATTGTTAGTCGCCGCTGCAAGAGGCACCGACTCTTCCTTTATCTGCTCCTTTAAACACCGATATACAGTCCTAATTGATACTTGAGTTAAACCACTACACAGTTCCTCTCCATCAACTATCGATTATCTCAGGTTACGTGTCATAATTCCCTCGTACACACGGCAAATCAGTTCACGTTTCTAGGGCATTAAATGCACACGTTTGCGTTTCGGTGTTGAAATCACATTTTCTTTATTGCAGCTGGCTGAGGGCTCCATTTTAAACGACGAATACCGGAGAGAACACCGAATGCTACGATAATGCTTGAGCACGTGACACGGACAGCCAATGAGAGATTATATCGAAATATTTGCAAACGTCGAAGCTACTCGGAGAAAGCGTAAGTGGCGTTCGGTTCCTTCCACACTGTTTCCGAGCGTTTAGTGTGGTTCGTTCTTTCAGTTAAGACGACACGTCGATCGGTACTACATTTCTTGAAGTGGAAGCTTCAGTTTGTTATAAAAGCTTAATAACTGTATAGAATTTGTATGTACACTTCGTAATGATAGTGTTTTGATATTATGTATGAGTCACTGCTAGTAAAAGTGGTACAGTATTATAGGGCTTCGCCATTGTGTCAATCGCAAAGTAGGTACGCATCGCAATGGTTCGTACATGTTCGGACAGAAACATTACGTACGGTACGGTATATTAGGTCCATCCTATCAACCAAAGGCGTGATGAAGCAGGTGCTTTTGCCACGCTTTATCGAGAACAGACGCGATGGCGACAAGTTTTACAATTACTTTCGAATGTCATTGACTACATTTGATGAGCTTCTCGGGAAGGTCATGAAAATCCATTTTGACTTAATGCCGAAGAGCGAGAAACTGGCGAGCGAGAGCCAGTGTCGCCTTTCGTGTGAATGCCCCAGTCCTCCCTTTGCATTTCGAGGAAGAGAAGCGACTCCCTTCCAAACGTCCAGCTCGAAATGCACGAGCCATACCGGCTCTCACTCGTGCGCCCTAAAGGCCCGTGCTCCCAATGTCAAAGCTCCATTCTTTGCATTTCGGTCTTTCGCACCTTTCTCCCGCTCGCGAGGTCGAGTTTTGCGACTCTACGTGTGAAACAGCCCTAGCAGAGTGAGGGAAGCCCTTCTGAGAAACCCTAGCCGCTCCGCTCGAAAGCATTCCGCCGAACTTGGAATGAACAGGACTACGGTAAGAAGAATTTTTCACAGCAAATGCTTGAAATTTATGAAGACAATGAAAATGTGAAGGTGTCGATGAGTGACGTAGCTCATTTTCATCTTAACGGTGTTGAAAATAAACAAAATTGTCGTTATTAGCCAGAGAAAAACCCACGACAACCTCACGAAAAACGACTGCGTATCCCAAAGGTCACAGTTTAGTGTGCAGTGGGAAATTATGGCATTATTGGTCCTTTCTTTTTTGAAAAAAATAGGGCTACCGTTACTGTTACACCCAAGCGTTATATAAGAATGATCAATGATTTTTTCATCCCAGAGTTGAAAAACAGACAAATTGCTCTAGAATAGTTATGGTTCCAACAGGATGGGGTTACAGCGCACACAGCCAGAGCGACGATGGCAGTCCTCAGCACCCTGTCTCCTGGCCGCATGATTTCAAGATTTAGTGATGTTCCCTGGCCTCCTCGGTCTCCCGACTTATTAAGTTATGACTTTTTAGTTTTTGCTATAGAGGTACCTCATGTCACGCGTGTACGAGACTAAACCGCGTACAATGGCGGAACTGAAAATCTCAGTCCGTCAAAAAATCTCAACAATCAACGCAGACTTACTTCAAAGAGTGGAAGTGACAGTTTCCGTCAAATAGAGCCTTCAATCAATCAACGAAAATGGGCGGCACTTGCCGGACGTAATTTTTCACTATTAGTGTATCATAAATGCTATATTTTGACAAATGTAATTCTCTAATAAAAATGTTTTCTCAGAAAAAATAGGATTTCTATTATTATTTTAAAAACACTAGATTCTCGAGTGCCACCCTGTATATATATATATATATATATATATATATATATATATATATATATATATATATATATATATATATATATATATATATATATATACATATATATATATATATATATATATATATATATATATATATATATATATATATATATATATTTAATTGTATTCTATACTTTTGTCCTGCAAATATATTGTTTTCTGTTGTGCAATAAAGGCATTGGTATTGTTACCCAGAAACAACATTTCATTTGATGGTAAGTAATGTAACCTAAGATTTATTTAATTAGCATAATAAAAAAATGAGATACGCCACTGTGAGGTAACGTCGCACGATTTTTGCCTACACTCGTATAAATCTCACGAAGGACGTAAATGCAACAATCGGTTTCTTACCCCTTTTAATGGATTAGGTATGTCCTTGATGGAGAAAATATCCTTTGCGCATACTGTCAGGGCGTACTGGAATTCTGGAAATTTATATTCCATAATCGGGCAGCCAAAGGTTGCCTTCAGATATTTTGCAGCATCCCGAATCGCCACTTTAATTTCATCCTGTACTCTCGACAAAAGTATTGAATTGTTGTCTTCCAGGTAAAATATATTAATCTTGCTTAAATCAACCTGCAATAATAAAAAAAACATTCAAAAAGTGTTTAGCACGCGTAAAAACTAAAAAATCGATAAACAAATAACAAAATTTATATTCTTATCTATCATATTTATATTCTTATCTGTCATATCGACAGTAAAAATCAGTTTATGATTTGTTAGACAGACTACAAGAAAATTGTTTATTATAATTGTAAATTTCCTAGTCTGTTTGCAAAATAGACTTATGTGAAAAATATTTTTCACATAATAATAAAACTTACATTCTGATTTAACTTCAGTTGCGTCGTTTGTTTGTCCCCTACTAAAATCTTCATCATCAACCTTAAATCTTTGGCATATCGAGTCATGGGACCAAGAACCAAAACTTCTTTGAATTTTTCATCGTAGCAATACGGGAGATGGCCTTTTATAGATACTATTCCTAAAATTTAAAATTGAATATAGAATAATAGTATGATATTATAGAATAAAGTGATAAAATTTAAACGAAAATAATCCACGCTTAAAGTTATACAATGTCATTTGTTGGTTTTATCTTTTCAAATATTGAAGCAATATACTAGTTATTAACATCTGTTCCTAACTCGTATGTTTTTATTTCTGTTTCCGATTATGTGTCATAAACCGATTATGTATTATTTTAATTCAAACTGCTTTAGCTCTCAAGAGGCGAATTGGGTATGACCTACCCAGAGATAAATTATATTTGTTGTTCGTGCTTATAAACGGCAAAGTGAAGGGGGTTTATTTTAGAGTGGGAAAAAGTCTTTTATCCCCACTACAGACACCAGCAGCAGAAGAGCCGTCAACCTCGATTCGTCGTCGTGCCCAACAATTGAACATCTCACGAACATCACTGATGCGAATTTTGAATAAAGATTTGAATTTACACGCTTACAAGGTTCAATTGACTCAAGAGCTGAAGCCTACTGACCATTTCAAGCGTCGTCAATACGCCGAATGGTTGGTTGAACAGACAGAAGTGAATGGTGACTTTACAAAGAAAATCATCTTCAGCGACGAGGCATACTTTCACCTCAGTGGATTCGGTAACAAGCAGAATTGCCGCATTTGGGCAAATGAGAATCCACGAGTGATTGTTGAAAAGCCGATGCATCCACAAAGAGTGACTGTTTGGTGCGGTTTATGGGCTGGCGGCATCATCGGGCCGTACTTCTTCGAAAATGAGGTCGGCCAAGCAGTTACCGTGAATGGTGTTCGCTATTGCGAGATGATAACGGACTTCTTGTGGCCAGAAATTGAGGATATGGACCTGGACGATATGTGATTCCAACAGGATAGTGCCACTTGCCACACAGCCAACGAAACAATGACACTTTTGCGCGAGAAATTCAATGGCCGTGTTATCTCACGTCGTGGCGATGTTAATTGGCCGCCACGATCATATGATTTAACACCGTTGGACTTCATTCTTTGGGGATATTTAAAAGAAAAAGTGTACGTCAATAAGCCAAGAACAATTCAAGAGCTAAAGGATGAGATAATTCGGCACATTAACGACATAGAACCTCAATTATGTCTCAGAGTCATTGAAAATATGGACCATCGGATAGAGGTATGCCACTGAAGCCGTGGCGAGCATTTTGCCGATATTTTTTTTCACACATAATTGTCATAGATCTTTCTATCATGATAAAAAATATTAAGATAATTCTCTGAAAATTTTTTATTTTATTTATAATTAACATCGTGCGTTTTGGTTGAACCACCTTTATAGTAAAAATACAGGATGCTATTTGGAATAACGATGTGGCTACTACCACTTTGAATGCATGTCATTTGAATAAGACTGATTTTGTGTGAACCTTGTGTGTGAACACTTCCATTTTTTATTGTCTTATGTTTTCATTTATGAAGATATACGCATACAGCAACGTTCAGACCAAAATTATTTTTATTTGCATCACATCACATGAACTTCTCAATACTAACTCGGTCTTTATCGGTTGACTCTAGTCAATGTTATATTTTAATACTGCAGTTTTCATATTTTTTTCAAATATTCTTGGCGTGAATGGGGCCTTATGCTTACTTCTGCTAGGTTTATGACCAAAAACTCCGTTGTACATGGCTGGAACACGGATAGAGCCAGCAATATCGGAACCTAGGCCTATTACAGATGCTCCAGCTCCCAGTAAAGCCCCCTACAACAAATATACCATTAGATTAAATGCAATAGAAGGCAAAGTTCCTGCAAATGCAACTAATGTACCTATTTTTAGTCTGAAAACCGGTGGATAAATTTGCGAACAGCAATTTCATTAAGAAAACACTCTCTTTACTAAGACACATTATAAACATAGTTTGCCTGTTGAGTTAAAATACCTGAAAAACGGACGCCGAAACAATACAAAAACCTCTATCATACTATTATTAAAAGTATTCAATAATAGTTTTAATTGAAATAAACGCGACATAAGTAACTTTATTTCAATTAAAATTATTATTAAATAGATAGGTCCTAGCAGTAAAATAATGAAATACAAAATGAACTCGCATGCGATTTAGCAAGCGAGTGGACTAGCATGTGTAAACAGTAATGTCTTGTGAGTGAATGCGCGCACAATTTTCTCGGCCGAGTCGACTAGCATGTATAAATGAGCCTTAAGAGCAGCTCATACAGCTCAGCCTAACACCCACTCACCTCAGACCACCATCAAGCGTCAAGGATGGATGCGATGATTCATAGAATTGCAAAGATAGATAGAACTTTGTAGAATTTCCTTACGCATTTTTTAAAAAACGAATACTTGAAGAAGTTCCGATTAAACTTACCTCCCCACCCGATGATCCGCCACTGGTACAGGTCGTATTGTAGGGGTTGTTGGTGCGACCCGTAATTAAGTTGTAGCTTTCCATACAACAGCACAATTCGGGCGTATTGGAAACCAGAAGTGGAATAGCTCCGCTAGTTTTTAGTTTGGCCACAGCCTCTCCGTCTGACTCCGCCTTGTATCCGGTCCTGCTTACTAGACCAACGGTGTAACTCAGCCCTAAAATTGCGAAATAGCGTATCAAATTTTATCAAATGCGGTAATAAATTCAATTTTGTTTATTTCAAATTCTATTTTGTAGTCTACTTTCAATTTTTATTATTAAGTTAAGAGGTGGCGTTTTTGACACGTGGAAGATGGTGGATGATGATGATCTTACAATTTATAGCGCTTTCATTGGTTTTCGCTGAGGGGTGAAAGCCAACGGCTTTTATCTAGAACGATACTCAGCTACATCGGCGTTAGATTTATAAGAAACATCCTTGAAATGTCGAATTATAATTAATTGCGGTTTGGATTTTTTTTTTTTTTTGTTAATTAGACTATCCATGCATAGAGGTAGATAAACAACATTTTCAATAAATTTTTGTTAGTGATATTTTGATAGAACTGCCTAAATATTTTTTATGGATGCTGCGAATTTTTTTATGTGAAAAATTTCGAAGCTTTTAGAGTCGAAAATTAAAGAAATATCCTTTTCATTAATAAGCCCCACCCTATTTTCGTTCACCTAAAACACATCGCTTAGAGTCTCTACTAACTCATTCTAAAAATAGAACTGCCCAAACCTTTTTGTAGATGCTGCGAATTTTTTAATGATGAAGTACGAGATTTTTAGAGATAAAAATTATAAAAAATGCATATATCTAATAGGCTTTACCCTTCTTCGTTATTGACCATAGCCATCCGTTAGAGTCTCTACTAATTCAGTCTAATGACAGAATTGCCCAAACAATTCTTTTATGAATTCTGCGAATTTTTTAATAAAAAAAGAACAGATATTTAAGGGCGAATATTAAAAAATATCGCAATTTCTCTAATGGGCCCACCCTACCTTAATATTAACCAAAAGTATCCCTTAGAGGATAAACACAAAATTTCTTATGGACGCTGAACATTTTTTAATAGAAAAAAGTACGAGATTTAGCAAGAAATTGTCATTTTCGTAATAGATCCCACTCTACCTTGATATTGGCCATAGTTTACTAATTAATTCTAAAGTTAAAACTGCTCAAACATTTTTAGGGATGTTGCAAATTTTTTAATGAAGAAAAGTATAAGATTCTTAGGATCAAAAATATAACAAATCCCTAATAGACCATACCCTACCTTAAAATACCCCTTGGAACTTACTAATTCTTTCTAAATATATCTGTCTAAATATTTCTTATGGATGCTGAGAATATTTTAATGAAAAATATACGTTATCTTTCGAGTTGAAAATAAATAAATCACAACTTCTCTAATAGACCGCACCTTATCTTGATATACACCAAAAACATCCTTTATAGTATATCTTAATTTATTCTAAAGACAGAATTGTCCAAATATTTTTTTATAGATTCTGTGATTTTTTTTATGAAAAAAGTACGAGAGTTTATACGAAAATAAGAAAAATCTCCATTTCCCTAATAGACTCATCCTACCGTGATATTCGCCAAAAATGCCCTTTGAAGTCTCTCTAATTTATTCGAAATATAGAACTGTCCAAACAGTTTTTATGTATGCTGTGAATTTTTTAATGAAAAAAGTACCACAGTCGAAAATTAAGAATAATGACCATTTCCCTAATAGGTCCCACCTTACCCTAATATTGGTCAAAAATATTCTAATGTATAATAAAGTATCTACTAACTCTTTCTGTGGGTTCTTTTATGGGCGTTACGAATTTTTTAATATGATAATTTTAGACGAAAATAAAAAAAATTCACAAACCAGTAAGTTTCATAACAGGCCCCACACTACTTCAATATTCCTACCCCTACTTCGATACCTACAAAATCCCTCGAACGTCTCGAACTGCCCAACAAAATTTTAATGGATGCTGAAAATAATTTAATCAAAAATTATCTCTCGTAAGAATCTCGTACTTTAAAGCCGAATTTAAAAAAATCTCCCTTTCCCTAATACCCAACTCCATCCTATTTCAATATTCACTAAAGAACCCCTTAGTTTTTACGCAATCTTACTCTTAATTACTTACTCAATCTAAGGATAGAACTGCCTAAACAGTTTTTTATTAATTAAGGGGTTAATTAATTTTAAATGAATTGCACTCCGTGTTATGAGTGAAATCGAGATATAGTGCGGAATATACGCTGGTATGCACTAAAATATCCCTTAAAGTTTCTACTAACTCGTTCCAAAGATAAAACAAAACAAACATTTCTTTGTGGATGCTGCGATTTTTTTAAATAAGAAATGTACAAGATTTTTAGAGACGAAAATTAAAAAAACTGCCATTTCCCTAACAGACTCCACCCTACATTGATATTAATTAAAAAGGCCCTATAGAGTCTAGTAACTCGTTCTGAAGATAGAATTACCAAAACAATTTGTTAATGCTAAAACTTGAATGCAAATGCTTCGTTTTATAGTTTTTCTTGTGTAGTCATTCTTTCGATTTTCTCTTTTCAGCATCCAGCAGTAATCTGCTGTCATTGCCACATCCCATCGATCCTGGTACCTCTTTTCCATCTCCTTTATGTCTTGATGGAACCTTTCGTCTTGCTTCTGACCTCACTAACAGCATAACAGCGTCAAGATTTTCTGGAAAGCCCAGATGCGCATGCAGAAAACGAATTTTTATGTTCATATTACAACCAAGTTGTTTAAACTTATCCAGGATTTTGTTGATAATATCCTCATACTACGGAGGTTTATAATTCCCTAAGAAATTTTCTATTACACTTTTAAAGCATATCCAAGATTATTTTTCCATTTTTGTCATTGTTTCTTCGAACTGTTGGTCCTGCATTAATCTTCTTATTTGTGGTCCTACGAAAATGCCTTCCTTTAATTTTGCTTCAGAAAGAGCTCGAAATTTTCCACATAAATACTTAAAACAATTCCCATTTTTATCTATAGCTTTTACATATTGCTTCATTAATCCTAACTTAATATGAAGTGGCGGCAATAGATTTTTTTCGTATCAACCAAATTTGCATAAATAACGTTTCTTGAGCAAGCGTTAAGTTTTCTCTTCGGGGCCAATCCTTTTTCTCCCAATGTTGTCGCCTGTCTCTGCTGTCCCACTCGCACAGAAAATACGGATACTTTGTATACCCTGATTGCTGATCTAATAAGAAGCCTACAATTTTCAGATCATCGCAAGTCATCCAGTTATGGTTTTTGTACTGAATTTTTTCAAGCAGTACTTTTAGATGTTCGTAACTTTCTGTCATTTGCACAGAATGGACAACAGGAACAGATGCAAAAATGTTTCCATTATGGAGCAGAACGGCCTTAAGACTTTCTTTGGAAGAATTAATAAGGAGCCTCCACTCATCACGGTTATAAACGGTTACACATATTGGTACGTGATGGAAACAAAAACCAGCGTTTCTGTAGATTATGGTATACCATGAACCAAAGCTAAGCGGAAAAGTCAAAAAAAGTCCCGATCACAAAACCTTTGTTGTGTATATAATGCATCATTTATTAAACAAAAACAGAAAAAGAATAGGTAAATATATACATATCCATTATACATACATTAATATTTATGAGTATATATGAATAAAAATATTGCGTTTATGGTAATTTACTTGAAACAATTTGTAAAACATTGTCGTTATTGTTTCACAGAATTAATTACATGTGTGTTGGCGTAATCTCGATTCATCATCATCATTAGGTCATCAGTCCTAAGACTGGTTGGACGCTAACCTCCAGCTTCTCCTATCTTGTGCTAACCTACGCATTTCGCTAATTGTGCTACAACCTACATCCCTTACTAGTCGCGAGCAGTAGTCTAATCTAGGCCTACCTCTGCCTTTCTTCACTCCTATTTCTGCCTCCAAAATATCGCGGACTATTCCCCCATGTCTCAGCAAGTGGCCTACCATTCTATCTCTTCTCTTCTTTAAGTTTTTCCACATACTCCTTTTCTCGCCGACTTTCTCCAATACTTCTTCGTTTCTAACCCTATCAGTCCATGGTATTTTCATCATTCTTCGGTAACACCACATCTCAAAAGCTTCTAATTTCTTCCTAGTTGCTTCCCCTACCGTCCAGGTTTCGCAGCCGTAAAGTGCCGTGCTCCATACATATGTTTTCAAAAATCTCTTCCTTGTTTCTAAGTTTATTACCCCCGAGCATAAAAGTGCTTTCTTTTTGTTAAAAGCTACTCGACCCTGCGCTATTCTTTGTTTTATGTCTTTATCGCTTCTTCCATCCCAATTTATTTTACTTCCTAAATAAGTGAAGTCTTTAACTTCCTCCAATCTTTCATTATTAATTTGTACTTTCGTTTTTGCTCTGCTCTCGCGCCCTCTGCACACTAACACTTTAGTTTTGTTTTTATTCACCCTCATTCCGTATTCCTCTGTCAACACTGCCTCCATTTCGTTCAATGCTGATTCTAGTTCCTCCTTACTAGATGCTAATACTGCTATATCATCCGCGAATATCAGCATTTTTAGTTTCTGTCCCTGTACTTTAATCCCGAAATCTACTCTATCTTTTACCACATTAATCGCCTCTTCGATGTACAGATTAAAAATTAGTGGTGATAGCGTACATCCTTGTCTTACTCCTTTCCTAATACCTACTTCCCTTTCTTCCCCTTCTACTTCTATAACAGCAGTTTGCTCTATGTATAGATTGTGTACTACTCTCCTATCTCTATACTTCATTCCCGCGCTCTTTAGTATCTCGAACATTTTTTCCCATCTTACGTTATCAAAAGCTTTTTCTAAATCTACAAATCCTATATAAGCGTTCTTTCCTTTTTCTATTGTTTTCTCTAACATTACTCTTAGCGCCAGAATAGCTTCGCGAGTTCCCCTATTTCCCCTAAACCCGAATTGGTCTTCTCCTAGTATTTCCTCCGCTCTATTTTCCATCCTCTTCTGCACTATTTTAGTTAAGATTTTTGACGCATGGGAAGTTAGGCTAATCGTTCTAAAGTTCTCGCATTTGTCAGCTCCTCTCTTTTTCGGTATAGTAACGATAATGTTCCTCTTATAATCCTCCGGCATCTCGCCCGTTTCGTATATGTATTTTACCAGTTCAAACATCCTATTTACTACTTTCTGTCCCGCACATTTCAAAATTTCCGCCTGTATTTTATCTACACCCGGCGCTCTATTATTCTTTAGCCCCCTTAGTGCTATTTCAAATTCCTCTCTCAATATAGGTTTTCCTACATCTTCCCTATCGATGCTAGATTCTTCCTCTAATATCTCTCCTAATTCCTGACCCTCGTATAAATTTCCTAAGTACTGCTTCCATCTATCCGCTTTCTCCTCTCTTCCTATCAGTATGTCCCCCGATTGACTCCTAACATTTCTACTTATTGTTCCTACATCCCTGAAGTTCCTCTTAATTATTTTGTAAGCCTCATGGGTCTTACCTACTTGCAACTTATCTTCTACTTCTTTGCATTTCTCCTCTATCCATTGTTCTTTCGCTTTTCTACATTTTCTAATGATTTCCCACTTTATTGCCTTATACGTTTTCAGTCCTTCTTCGTCTCGTCTGTTTTTGTAGCCTCGTCTCTTTTGCATTAAGTTTAAGATTTCGTCCGTTATCCAGGGCTTCCTAGCTTCCCTTTTATCGTGTCCTAAAACGTCCGTAGCCGCGGAAGCTAGACTATTCTTGATACCCTCCCACTCAGTTTCTGCGTTCTTGATTTCGTCCTTACTCGTTTTATTTATTAATTGATCTGTTTTCTCCTGGAACTTATCTTTCATATTCTGATCCCTCAATATGTCTACATTTATACGTTTCTTATCCTTCCGGGTTTTCAGATTTTTGAACTTTAATCTAGCTTTCATGACTACCAAGTTGTGATCGCTGTCTACATCTGCTCCTGGATAACTCTTACAGTCTTTTACTTGATTTCTAAATCTCTTCCTAACCAGAATGTAGTCTATCTGATACCTGTCTATCCCTCCTGGCATTTTCCATGTGTACCGCCTCCTAACGTGATTCTTGAACAATGTGTTCGCGACTACCATCTTGTGCTTCTCACAGAATTCTATCAGTCTGCTACCTCTCTCGTTTCTGTTTCCTAATCCATAAGGCCCTATAAATTCTCCTTCTTTCCCCTCACCTACGACTGCGTTAAAATCTCCTACTATTATTAAATTTTCATGACCCTTCACAAATCCTATTACCTGCTCTATGTCCGAATAAACGGCTTCTAACTCTTCCTCGCTGTGGTTAGAAGTAGGCATGTATACTTGCACTATTACTGTTTCCACTGGCTTCGAATCTAACCTAACCATCATTACTCTCTCGCTGTATTGTAGGTAGCTATCTACACACTGTCCTGCGTTCTTCCGCATAACGATCCCTACTCCCGCGTTTCCATTTACCGATCCTGTGTGTATTACCCTATAGTCACCGCTCCAAAAATCTCCTACTTCCGGCCAGCGCATCTCACTTATACCTACTATATCTAATCCTAACCTATCCATTTCTATCTTCAGATTTTCTAGCTTCCCTGTCTGTCTCATGCTTCTGACATTCCACGCTCCGACTCGTGAAATGCTACACTTCTTATTATGATTGCACTCGATCACGTCTCCCGGAACAGTCCTCACCCGGAGATCCGAACGGAGGACTATTTTACCTCCGGAGTTTTTTGTCCCAGGAGACGCCATCATTAATTTAGGATAAGCTTTCTGCTAGCTGTTCTGAGGATTATAATGTGGTGGTTTCCTCTTGCCTTCCACATCGCAGTCGTGTGTGTCATAGCACCATACCAACTCCCACGGTTTCTGCCACTATGACTACTGAAAGAGCTGCTGCCCTCCTTCAGGGACTTGTCTTAGTCTGGTTTTTCAATAAGGACCCCCCCACTATGGTTAAACCTATGGTACGGCTCCTTAAATCATTAAAACGCGCAAGCCGACCCACCCGTTCCAGTTTGCACTAGAACTTCGTCAAGGTTCAAGTCCTATCGGATCGGTAATCTCGATTATACGTATAAAATTTCTTTATTAAACCCGATTCGTTATACATGAGATAACTTAGCAGTTTTTGAATAGAATCTCGTTATAACAGAAGTATTTGTAATATGTAGGCTTGTCGAATCCGAACTAAAAATATACGGTTACATAAAAGTTAATTGATAATAACTGGTAATTTTTGAAACACCCGTTAAAACCAACCGCTCGTCATATTCTTGGGATATTTTGTAATATTTCTATATACTCTAGGCGGTATTCATGGTCAATATTAATCAATGTCATGATCGTTGTTGCCAGCGATGTCAATAAAGCGAGTTCGTCGTGACTGGCGCATCCGCCAAAACTAAGAAAATATTTTTCTAATCAGGAAATAAATATTATTTTATCTATATTTTACTCATACAGAGAGGGACATAAATCATCATTTATTTATACTATTTACACTCTACGTATCTCTTTCGTACGATAACTTTTACATAATATTTTTAAAAAACATTGAAAATGTGAAAATGATATTCATATTTTATCATCTTATTTTCTCGTAATAACTACACAAAGGCCTTACAGAACTGAAAAAATAATTAAAGAACTGAATATATTATATGCTATAATTTGAAATAATGAACTAATTTCTACGTCGATAACGATTTTGAATTTAAATCTTGAACTATGTCAATTTTTAATTATAGAATGGCATTATCTGAATGACTTTTATTCCCTCAACTCTCGTGAAGTTGAAGTCAGACAATAAACCTTGTTAAATTCTTAAATTGAATAAAGTTACAGATACCTCATTTGGATAGATTATTACATGTCCGTTTTTTATGACAAATTTTAAAATCAGTTCAATTCAAATGCCAAATTGCATTCTCAAAGTGATTTTTTGACAATAATAAAATATTATTAAATTATTTTAAAATATTTTATACAGGGTGTCCTAGAATATGTGGGCAATCTCTCGGATTTATACTGGGGATGTTAAAATAACATGACAAGTTTTTTTTTACACCCTCTGGGAAATTTTTTTTTCCCAGAGGGGCCCTCTACGTAGATACAGGCCCCTAAAGGACGCCCCTGAAAATCGATTTTTTTAATAACATTTAAAATACTTTGTGTAATTTAATTATTTTCTAATGCGATGGACAATACATAAGACCCCTTAAAAATTGACCCATGAAAACAATTTAACTTATTTGGTTTGCCAGGGACGGACTAGCTGTAGCACAATAATGTCCATTTTTCTACACCCTTTACGATAAACTCACAGGAATAATATTTTTAAATAACTTGAGCCTTAAACTAAAAAAAAATAATGGTACTCTTGTTTGATATCGATAAAATGAACTGTTTTCGAGAAAAAACTATTTTTGTTTAATGTGATTTTTATTACATTCGTAAAGAGAAATAAACTGATGTTTGCATTATTTCCGAGTCTTTTTAAAAAAATGCCACTTTTATCTATATTTGTTTTTTCTTTATTTTTTGTTGCTATGGTTGCTTTTATTAAAAAAAAATCGATTTTCTGGTGCGTCCTTTAGGGGCCGGTATATCCGCAGGGAGACCCTCTGGGGAAAATTTTTATAGGAACTTGTTATGGTATTTTAGCGTCCCCTGGATAAATCCGATAGTTTTCCCACATATTCTGGGACACCCTGTATATAATCTCAGGGGCAATTTGATTTAATTTATTCTAATTAATTCTAGTCTAATTCAATTTTACTGTTTGTTGATTAAGTCTCTTGAAGTGAACCTTAGTACATAATTGGTTTAAAAGAAAACTATGGGAATGTTGTTAGATATGTTTTGATGATAACCAATTTATTGCATTTGTTAGTTTCACACGAAGAATGTTTTCTTTTATTATGTAACGTAAATTTCAACAATTAGCATTTGTTGTATACATAACTGCACCACTGATTTATTTAAACAACATAACATGAAATCGACTTATGGAATGTAATTATTTTACATGTGAATTAATGGACACAAGTAAATTCTTCACATAATTAAAATTTACGATAGTATAAAATATCGGGTGGCCGAAAAATACTGCAAAATATTTCTTATTTAAGGGAATGTTCTCATCAAACTCGACCAAAAAATCGATTTTTATTTGTCTTTCTTGATACCCCATAATATGTAAAATATGTTCCCGAAACGATTTAGCCGAAAACATTTTTATAAAAAAGATATTGCGTAATAATGAAACCCATCTTTTTACAAAATATTACGCAAAAATGGAGTTCGCGCAGTAGAGCATATTTTATCCTAATATTTGTGAAAATGTGCGCCTATATTAACATTCTATGGTAAGTATAGTTACCCCAAGTGCCACCAGATGTCAATGTATATGATATAATATCGTATAACGTATACAACTCGCTTAGTCCAATTTACTTACATCTATGAACACATTCAATTTATATCATTAACTTACCTTGTAGACTGCAACTTTCTTTGACAGTAAGTGGTACACCTAACAGAGGTTTGATCTTCTCTAGATCTTCCTCGTTGAGCGAACATTTGGTTAGGTAATCGTCGACATTTCTCGCCTCTCTTAGCGCCTGCTGAAACCTCTCTTCCACAACTGCATTTATAATTGGATTCACTTCCTTTATGCGTTCGATGTATGCTTTGCATATTGCCTCACTAGATAACTAAAAAGGAAATAGTTTATGTAGTAGAGGAGAGATCTTTTTTTGAGTCTCATTCCTCATAGATTTATTGAAAAGATCTGTTTTTGAGAATACCAAGAAATAGTTTAACAACAACTCTAAGCCAGCTCCCTTGTGAGCACTCAATAGAGTATAGTCGTCACATGAAGACAAATAATATGTATAAATATGCAAATGTACAATTTGTATAATGAATCTTTGCGCGTGTATCAATTTAGCGACGACGCACGGATCATATGCTACACCACTCGCAATTGTCACTAATATGTCACAATTACCAGCACGTATGTCTAGCGACATATGTTTCAATGAACTACGTACGGCATAGACAGTTAATAATTTGCCGAACAAAATGCAATTATGAAGTTATACAATACATTATAATTATAACAATATTACAAACAATTATAATTATACAATAAAGCTAAGACGTGCTTAGCTTTATTGTATAATTTTATTCATTGGCGTTTCAATATTTCTGTTAAATTTATTTCATTTTTGTTCCATTTATTTTGATTTCTGTTAAATCTATTTCATTTATTTTGATGGAAATATCATTTCCATTGAATGTTTTTGTGGAGAACCTTTTCATTACTCTGTCGTAGGTTGGCTCCGTTGACGGATTTGTATTGTACTAACTGTTATCCTGAAATGTATTTTCGGCACGACACTGTCCAAAAATGTCAGTGGATTGACATGGTCAAAAGTTTTTAATACTACATTTTGAAGGTAAAGAACTGGGTAGAGCTAGATATATTAAGCACTTACTTCTTTTCTCCTTATCTTCGTGGCCAAATCCGTGGCACTTATTTTGAGTAGATCATTTGTTACGGGAGAGGTAGTTTTCTTTTTTCCTCTCGCAAAATATACAAAGATGGGGTGAGTTATGAAATGTAGGAACCTGATGATTATCAAAAGTATTGAGATAAAAATGTCCATCATGACGTAATTCAGACCTAACAGTTCCAAGGTTTTGTTGGTGCAGATACCGTTCGCCTCTTGATTATTTCCGATCTTGGCATCTGAAATGGAATAGAATCATTATTAATTTATTTATTAAGTTGACCTTAGAAACAACTATACAAGTTACAGTTATTTAATTATGAATGTCAATACAGAAACTGTTATAAAGGAAACATGTGTATTAAAATAAATCTGTTACACTATTTCAAGTGTCAAAAGATGGGCTTCGCATATTTGCTGTGTAACATGTACCAAGCTTCTTATAGAGAAGTTAAAAGGTGCTTTACCACTTTTTTAAGTCAAAGAGATCTCAATGACCTCCTCCGTAATTTAAAGTTATCACAGAAAACAAAACTTCTAGGTTCTAGGCTATAGGATCGAAATCTTCTTCAGAGTAGAACAAAAGTTGCATTTTGTAGTAATAAATATGCAAAATTTGGAGATTTCTTCTATGTTTAAGATGATCTACGATTTTGTAAGCTTATCTGCTTGGTTATGGAAGTGCTTGGCCATAAATGTGACACAGGTGAGAGGCTTCATTTACTCATCTAAAGTAAGCTTGAAAGCGATTGTACTCCGCAATGGAAATAAGTTCTCAGTTCCACTGTTCCTTTGGCTCATGCAGCAGTCAACATGAAGGAATCTTATGACAACATGAATATTATTTTGGAAAAAACAAGTATAACGACTTTATGTGGAATATTTGTGGTACTTTTACTCCTCCATTGCACAAAGTATTTTTGTTTACTTTGTGTATGGGACAACCCGGAGAGGAAAAATCATTATAAGAAGAAAAAGTGGCGAAAACGAAAGTCACTGACTTCAGGGAATAATAATGTCATGATCGCCCCACTTGCTGATCCTTAGGGAATTTATTTGCTCCCTTTGCTCATCAAACTTGGGTTGATGAAAAATGTCATCAAAAGTATGGATGGATAAAACTGACCATGGATTTGCGTACGTGAGGAATAACTTCAGATTAGTGAAGGACAAAAGATCAGTGATGCTAAAATAAAGGAAGGTACATTTGGGGGTGGGGGAGGGCAAATCAATCAGCTGTCGATGAAGAGCTAAATGGATTTGAAAAGGTATCATGGTTGTGTTTTAAAGGGATTTACAACGATCTATTGGGAAACTACAAAGCAGAAAATTACGTGGAGATTGTAAACAGACTATTGGCTTCCTCACTTAAAGCCATAAGTTATAGCAAGAGCCTCGAAATACATTTTTTGCACTCACACTTAAACTTTTTCCACAAAAAATCTTAAAGCCGTCAGTGACAAGGCGAAAAATTTCGTCGAGACATTTTAGACATGAAGAAGCGATTCCACGTCAAATGAAGCCCTCTGTGTTGGCATACTGTTGTTAGAAGCTGGAGATATATATTGTTAATGCAAAGTACAGCCTACATAAATACTACAATGTTGACCTACTTTAGCTCGTAAGACAAACAAAAATACATTTTGTTCTGCAGTGTAATTATTTCCTATTACGTATGTTGGTTATTGACATTACTTTTCTGGTACATCACTTAATTAATAGTATTACATATATTAAGTTTATTCCTATAATTAGGTTTTACCTGTTCCTATAATAAATACCTCTTACAATAAATATTATCGTTATTTACTCCTATAAATAAATTCCTGAACGAAAACTGACATTTTCAAACGAGTTCTGCTAAGAACTAAACATGGCTGTTCCGCTAAGAACAGCCATGATTCTCGTTTGAAAAAGACTTATAGAGGTCAGTTTCTATTCAGAAATTTACCGTTCGCGTTCCTTTAATTAATCGTAACGTTTCCGAATTCGCCGTGATGATTTTGCAATTTTTCATTACGATTTTTGGATTTTCCCGCGGGAACTTGGCAGAACGGCCATTAATTTCGTGTGAAAATGTCTTATGGGAATCAGTTTTCACTCAAGAATATGCCGTTCCTGTTCTAATTAATCATGACGTTTCCGAATTCGCCGTGATAACTTTGCAATTTTTTATTACGATTTTTCGGATTCTTTTCCCGGAAACTTTGCAGAACAACCATTAATCTCGTGTGAAAATGTTTTATGGGAATCAGTTTTCATTCAACAATATGCCGTTCCTGTTCTCCTAATTATTCATGACGTTTCCGAATTCGCCGTGATAACTATGCAATTTTTTATTACGTTTATTTGATTTGGTTCCCGGGAGCCTTGCAGAACAGCCATTAATCTCGTATAAAATGCCTTATGGGGGTCAGTTTCCGTTCAGGAATATACCGTTCACGTTATGTTAATTAATCGTGACATTTTCGAATTCGCCGTGTCACATTTTGCATTTTTTTTCAGTTCTTTGGATTTTGTTCCCTGTAACTTAGCAGAACAGCTACTAATCTTAATTAAATCGTCCTCTGGTCTTTTGTGGAGATGTAAATTATCAATTTTTTTTCGTGTTTATGTAATTTTTTTCGTTACTTCCAGTTTTGAGTTATTTTACTGATTGAAAAACAATTTTTACTTCAAATTTCGTTAATCCATTTGTTTACGGTTAAAAAGCGACAAATTTCTATATACTTACTTTTAACTAAGATTTCTTTTTGATAGATGGTCTGTTAACTTCATGTGAAGCTAGCAGTACATTAAAATTTTTTTAAAAATAAAAAACGGTTAAATTATCACTTTCACGATTAATTAACGGCTAATTAACGGGAAATAATAAGCCTATGCATTTTTCTATTCTCCGAAGTTGTTATGCTGAGTTCATACTGATGTACATGTACGCATGATAACCTTAGGTGCGCTTTGATTGAGGTGAGGATAAATCCGTTGCCGACGCGAAGTCTCAATATTCCCATTACACTACTGATGTATACTGCATAAATGCTGTTTTGGCTGGTTGCATAACATACGTGAGGCAATATATCATCTATTACTCGTTCTAACGGGACTTAATTAATACATTCTTGATTGTTTATTAAGTCTGTATAAATAGTCCAACTTTATTTTTAACGAATTGTTAACAATTTTTATTAAAAAAAAATAAGAAATTACCAAATACAAAAATAGTTTAAGTTCAAAACTTGGATTATGAATTAATAGTGTCAGTCGTATTCTACGTAAGAAGAATAATAAGTGTCGCTCCACATTTTCCATCTCCCTGGTGTTTATATTTCGCGCCTATTCCTGCTGGGTCAGCATAAGCCTTGACCAAGTTGAGATCGTCATCGATCGCGTGGACAAGATCCATGCCATCCCGCCAAAGTTGATAACAGAATATATTATAGTTTAGTTAGTATTATCTTCTTAATTACTAAACGGCTGTTTTCGTGTGCGCATCACGAAATTTTTTAGTCGATGTTCGAAATGCTTTTCGTTCGAACCTTGGCATTCAATACAGTAATTCGACCTTTGCGAAGAACGTGGGAACTTTTTTTTTATCCGAAAGAATGCTCCGGAGGTGCCTTCGATATGAGCGAGGAGGCGGCGCAATATTATTGCGATTTGCTTACTCGTTATGTTATTATTGTACAATTATTACGTACTGTAGAATACTATATAATACCACAAGTATTATGTATTGTAGAATACATAATAGTAAAGAAAATTAATTATATGAGGATCTGAAGTACCTTAACACAGGCTACAAAAATGTTAATATCTGATATAGCTTAGCGACCTTTAAATAAATGCTTTACAATCCATCCGGAGAATACCTGTTTAATTAACCTATGGCGTATTATACCACGCAATTTGTCGTTGTGTTCATAGTTCAGAGCGTAACAACTTAATGACGGCATTCTTTTTGTCCGCATTTAAAAAATAGCACTGATAATCTGTGACGGCATTTGTAATAATTGTATTTCATTATGTCTATTTAAAATACTATAGCAGCCTAACAGGTTGGCAATTGACATTCTTTTATTTACTTGGAATTTTCAGTGTAAACACAATTGGATATTTATTTATTCAAGACCGTTCCCAATAGAAACTACCAAGACCAACACTGTAATTATATGTTACTATTTATATAATTATTTTTGCATATCATGCAGAGTAGACTGGTTCCAATTCTGCTTCATCATTTATTGTTAGTTGAAACGTTTTTTATGTATAATTTTTGACAGAGCTGGACTATCTCTAGAAGATTATGTAATGATGACAAGGACATGGGTATAATCCTCGTTGTACTATACTGAGTATTTCTTCAAATTCATTCTAAAAGTGTTAGAATATGAGCGCAAGATTTGTATTGCGGGCCAATTTGGCTGTCATGATTCTATAGGTCAATAGGGGACAGATAAGAGTTAGAAAACATGGAGCGATACATGATACAATAACGAGTTCTTATTGTTAAACACTACTCTAAAAATCATGAAAATTTGGTTGCTACGATTTATAGTTCGTCCAGTTTTCGGTAGAAATAATGTTCCAAATTTCAGTCGCCTAGATGCAAAACCCGACAAATCACCATTTCCTCAAAAATGAGATTGTTATGGCAATAGATTAAAAATGTAAATACCGACATAGTCCAAGGGAATTTTTACAACAAATACCAACAATTCAAAAGTAATTTGAGTTTAGAAGTGTATCTCAGATGCAATACCCGACGGGTCTTAGATGCAATCTTTGCGGTCTTAGATGCAAAGACAGACATTTCCAATGAACCAATACGAGCTGAATATTTCATCACTTGATGCAGTTTAATTTGTAGATTTTGTCAGTTGAATAACATGTGTGTGATGGATGTGGGGCACAAAACAAAAATTCTACTATCATTGGCATGTTGAGTTATTGGTTGCAATTTCAAGCTCCTCCACATGCAGAGAAAATAGAGTTGCTCTTTCCGGTTGTTGGGCAGTCTTATATTCCCCCCGATTGCGTTTCTAGTCAAAGCGAAAAAATCTATAAGAAGAAAATGGAAGTTGTTAATCCAAAAAAGTATATCAGTATGATTAAAAAGTTTGCTACTGTTCACAAAATTGGAAAATCTGTAATCAGGGATTGGAAACGTGAAACTGAAAATGAGGACAAGCAGTCGAAGAAGAGGGTAAGTGCGAAGAAGAATCAATTACTTTTTTTATTTGAAAATGTATTTTGTGTTGTTTGATAATAATGAGAAATAAAATTTATTTTCAAAACTTACACACATTTTTTTGGAACATTTCAAACAGAATTAGGTGCAAAAATCGACATGTCTATTTTATTTCATTGAGGGTCATGTGGATGCTTCTGATATCTAAGCCATGATTTCTTATTATTTAAAAACAATAATAACCCATTTTACGAAATTTGGTCACTGCATTCAATTGAATAAAAATGTTACAGGTTTTTATTAATTATCTCATATTATGTTTGTCTGGACTTATCGGGGTTTGCATCTAGGCGACTGATCTGTCAACTGTGAAAAGAATAATCGAAAAATTCGAACGTTACTGGTTCAGTTATTGATATGAAACACACGACATGAGCTCATAGTGGTCGTTCAGAACTAAACACCACGGCAGTTTTCGAGAATATGGGCGAGAATCCAGGGATCTCATTTCGTCCTCGTGCACAAAAATTGGGCATTTCAGCAGCCACTATTCGCCGTATTCTCACAAAATATTTGCATCTCCAGTACTTACAAAGTCTAATTGACTCAACAACTTCGGTCAACAAACCATGGACAGCAAAGAGAGTTCGCCAATTGGATTATTGCACAATAATAAGTGAATGCCGATTTTGTGGACCAAATCATATTCAGTGACGAGGCTCATTTTCACATTTATGGCTTCATTAATAAGCAAAATTTCCGCATTTGGAGCTCAGAACATCCACGAATGATTCATGGGAAGCAAATGCATTCCCAATGTGTCACTGTCTTTATATTGCTTTGAAGACATGTGGTTTCAGCAGGACAGTGCCACTTGCCATACCACCTGTGAAACATTGACGGTCTTTCATGAGTCTTTTCCTGGTCATGTTATCTCATCTCGCCAATTCGAGTCATCGTTTTGATGACTAGAGTCAGTCATTTATGTAATTAACAAGGCCGGGGTAAATTCGATATAATTGTTACTGGGAAAATAATATACCTACAGATAATGACAACTTTGTTGACGAAGCGCTCGTCGACTCTAGTATATAATGTTTTGGTGTTTCGTGGAAAACTAAGTCAAAGTTGGGAAAATAAGAAGATATTGTTTGGACAGGTCGATTTTATTTTTAGATAACATTTTGTACGTAAATTATTATGGAGTCGTCACTGTTGAAGAACTCTTACGTTACTTAACGTTATTTGTTTATGATTATATTATTTCTTAAGACTTTATATTGTTGTCTGTAACTTATAAGTTGGGACATAGATCTTATAGATTTAGCTTAAAACCCCACGGATTTGTTTCGATATTTTTCTTGGATCGGTGTACCGTGTACGGCACTGATGAGAACTAATAAGTTCTAAACAGCTGTCCGTCGTTCGGATTCCATCCTGGACAAATGTCGAATCCTATCCGTGACGGGGTCCTTTTCAAAAAGAACTTTATATTGTTTTTATGTTATCTGGCTGCTTGCGTTACTTGTGAAGCCTCACAACGATTTTATTTATCTATCGTCACGAGTTTGAATTGAAATTTTGATGATGATTGTATGTTGAGAGCCTGTCTCAACAAATAGAAGAAATATTCAGAAATTTTGGGATTGTGAGAGATAATTATGTCAATGGTCATCCTGTCGTTCCGCTGGTGGTAAGTCGCATGGGTACTTGCGATGTATCGGTCATCTATTTTGAAATGTTGAAGTGAAATTAGTTCACGAGCTTCAGGAGAATAACTTCCTCCTCTCACATTATAATACCACTCATTGTTATCTCACTAAATATCCTCGTTGAGTGATAGAGAGACGCATGCAGTCTCCAGAGAATGTCAACGTGTGCGTAGGAATTATTGGTAATAGTTTCCTCATTTATGGCACTGCATCCAAACAAAGGAAAACTCCAAATACCAGAATAGTTAATATGATCCAACATGATGGCATGCCATAACATTCTTCACGAATGATTCCCTCAATACAGTGTTTTTCAATAATAATGGACATAATAGTAATTATTGAATGAACAGCTAGATTTAACTGCGCTGAACAACTTTTGTCGGGTTGTATTAAACCCAGGGTACATCTTCGACATACCGAATACTATTGCGGTATTAAAAGACAGAATGTGGAACGAAGTAGGATTAATTAACTTTAAAAAATTAAACAACGTTTTACAAAAATTTTAGTTTCAATTTGTTGATTATGAAGAAGTGTGGAATATTATAACAGTTGTTACTTAACCTATTATAATATTTGACGCATCACACGTATAAATAAACAGTTTTAAAACCTTAAAACGGACTTTTCCGCACGCAGAACATATCTAACTGGACATTGAGTGGCCGAGAAAAAATAAACCAACACATAAATGCAGAATATGTGTTTTATGCGACAGTTACTTTTTTAAACAGTCCACCATCGTGTTTTCTTATGACCCATGGACAGGGTGGGGTGTATCCTATCCACCTCAAAATCAATAGATGTCATCTGGTAGAAGTCCCTAATCAGAATCAGTCGAGACCCGATCTATTTGACACGATTTAATTGAGTTATCTGCTAACAAAAAAAATTATCAAATAGTCCACCATTCTACTTTCTCGTGATCCATGTACATGATAGAGTTCTATCCACCTCAAAATCAATGGGTGTCGTCTGAGAGACGTCCTCGATCAGAGTCAGTCAAAACCCGATTGATCCGACACGACTTAGTTGGGTTATCGTGCTAACAAAAAGAAATTTCTCAAATAGTCCACCATCGTGCTTTCTCATGACCCATGGACAGGATGGGGTGTGTCCTATCCATCTCAAAATCAATAGGTGTCGTTTGGTAGATGCCCCTAACCAGAATCAGTTGAAGCCCGATCGATCCGACACGATTTAATTGAGTGATCGTGCTAACAAGAACAAATGCCGACGACAACGACACACACACAGCAAAAATTTTTTAAAAACCATTTTTTTTTTGTTTTTAGGCCGAAAAACGAAAAATAAACCCAACAATAATTTTTTTCACTTTTTCTTTGCACGATTACATTACTTGTAGATAACGTTAAAATAATATACGTATACTAAAAAAAATATGTATTTGAAATACAAAATAGATCTGTTCGAGCATTTTCGCATTGTGCGTATATACATGTGCAAGGATAGAAACAGTTATGATGAAATATATCTCTGATGGAATATCTGATAAAATTTAAATATTTTTCAGCGATTAAGCATTTGAGGATGTTGCATATGTGGCTAATGTACCCAGTCAGGATGATTCGCCTATAGTTCTGTCGATTTATTTCCTCGTTTAGGATGAAACTTGAATCATCTCAAATAGGAAATATCACCAAGAGCTAGTGTAATGTTCAGATTGTTTATTACCTCTACCATTTGGATCGTATTCTGTTAGTTCGTGACAAATATAATGTTATAGATACAAAATTTTCTGTATGGGTACATTTTAAATTAGCGTATGGTAGTATTTTTTACGGTAATTTAACGTGTGGAGAATTCAGTATTTCACCATAAGTGATCTTAACCCTGTATGAAGTTTCAAATACACTGTTTTATTCAAGTGTACCCTCATCACAAATATTATTGTTAAAATTACATTTTTATTTTCATAAAGTGATACGCAAAGAATGAATTCTGCAGAATCATCTCTAGAAAAACCAGAATAACCTATTTTTTTTAATTCATTGTTTTTATTTTTACGAGGGGCGATATTTAGTTAAGAGCTACTCTTCTATCTAATACCCGGACATACAATAATATATCCAGCCGACTGATGTGGGAATCGAACCCACGCCCGGATTGATATCATTACCCCCGATTAGTCCAGAGAACTTGGAGACTTTATTAGAGGGAATTATGGAGGTAATGGACAAGGTTAAGGACAATTTACCATCAGAATGTCTGGCCATACCTCTCCCATCCACGTCAATACGAATTAGTTTAGCTCTTTTTTGGAATAACGGATTTTGCTACTTTTTAGTAGAATTTACTTCAATATTTCATTTTATTGTTAAGATGAATTGGATATATAATAAAAACAAATAAGCTTCTATATTTTTGATCACTCTATCTCGTAACAAAGTTTCAATAATAATTGTATCAACTATGCAAGATTCTTTGGGGGTAATTTTGATACTCCAACCATTTTGTATGTATCTTATATTAATGTTTCTGTATCAGCTCGTCTGCTCAATAGTTTCTACAATTTACTGGAAAAGGGCACTTTCTCCACAGGGACGAGTTGAACTCCTACAATGTAGGAGTACTCAAAAGTAGGTACTAGTCATTCTATGTTAGTTTATGATAGACCGGCCTTCTAAAAGGCTAGAAAGGATAGACTGATTCTAAAAGGAGTGACAACTGGAGCACCTCCACCTTAGAATATACAGACAATTACACTTTCAGATAACCTAGATCACGAAGGTGTGTCATATTTACAACTGATTAGCAACTCTTATCGTTTTCAACATATGGATCGATATATAATTTGAGCGGTCATTGGAGTTGCGTCGATGTTGAAGGAAATCGCATAGAGATGTTTCGTTGTAACTGGAATGGATGAAGTAATAATAAATAATGTCTGATATTAAGATATTCCCATAGTTATCGTTGTACGTTGCTATTAAAAATCTCATTATTTCTATATCACCATTATAAAGAACATAGTTAGGTAGAAATAAACTCATAAATCCATGATTTTTCTAAAAGAAGCCGATATACACTTCCAAAAGTTGTTTTTATTTGCATTTTTCACTTTTATTTCTTTAAGCCATTCATAAAGTTAGAAGCTTTTTTAATACAATTATTATTAGCTTTTCATTTTAATTTTCAAACTTATAGGTCGTTATTAGTGTCTTTGTAAATAACATATTTGCACGTTGTTGATATTGTTGGTATGGCATGTAACTTGATTAACTTGACATAATTAATTCAAAAGGATGATATATACGCTAAGATGGATATTTTTGTATTTCACGACCACCTTGACCAATATTTAATGTACCGGTATTACTACTGAGGGAATTAATGGTATTTGCATAGTATTTCCTTGGTTTAGAATTATTAAGACCAAATAAGGGAAGACTAGTCTAAGGCCGATGAAGATCTTAGTATAATAAAAGAAATTACAAAATATAGTTCAAATTATTATAATACAAATCATAAAAATAGGCTTCACGCTTTGGTTCATTACAATAATATAAAAGTACTTACTGTATTACCACGTAAGTGGTACATATTTGCATGTACTCAATAATATTAAATCATGAAAAACTAGTAATATTTTAATCTCTCCAGTTATCAGTCTAATCGTTCTATATCTGGTATTTCCTCCTAGTTCTCCGTCTATAATTATTAAGACTGAATAAGGGAAGATTAGTCTAAGGTCCGATGAAAGTTTTGGTGTAATAAAAGAAATTATAAAATATTCATCAAGCCTTGCTTAACTACAACATTATAAAAGCATTATAATACCATCGCGATATCAGCAATATTCTAATATCTCCAGTTATCAGTCTAATCTAGTTTTCACGTACTCATTCGGAATATTAAAATATAAAACGGACCTTAACGAACTAAAGACACGAAGGCGTTGTGTACCCAATAAATTTACAAAACATTTCAATAAACTTAGGAAGATCAACTACACCAGAAACTTATTCAAATTAGTTAAGCATATGTTGTACTGAAACTCAATGCAAATAATATCCATACTGCGCCATATAACACTAGACAATACGACCCCACCTTGGCATTAAAAAGTAACCCACGACAAATACTCAACCTTACTAGATGGAGATGGCATCGACAAACAGACCTCACTGAACTGGCTAAATGCAGTACTCTTAAACCAAAGGGTTTATGGTAGCTTTCCAATACGGAGTGATACCTATCCGCAACTACGAGGAGTATATATTAAAAAAAATAGGTGGAAGACAAGTATCGTAAGTACAACAGTACAGGGGAGACAATCGACCATATATTTGCCAAAAAAAGCCTCAGACGAGATTAGAAAATAAGAAAATCTCGCCATTGAAACAAAGTACAGTTATCTGAGGCCTCAGTTATCACAGTTATGTCGGAAATAGGTGTAATAACCAAGAATCTGAGAAATAACATAAAAAATCTGGAACAACTGAACTATATCGTTAAATAAATGTAGAATAGCGTTATATTGCAAACCTGTAACAAAGAAGTTCTTAAGCCAATACTAATGGACAAAATGGAGTGAGATTGGATAGTGAATTCTCTTTTGTATCGTCTAAACCTAATTCTTTTGATAACTTCAGGAGTAGGTGAATCTTTTCCAGCAGTTTTACTGAAAAATGGTTTTTAGGATCCATAATAATTATAGTTTAACAATTTTAACTAACAACTTCTAGACATTAGATAATCATCTTACACTGTCGTAGTAGCATCTTACATTTGAAGAACATAAGGGTAGCAGCTTGCTTTAATTGTGTGTAATTATCAAATACTCATAATAAATAATAGGTACTTTAAAATATGCTGTCTTGACGAATTTTGCAAATAACATTATCGATTTTAAGTTGTTGTTATTATTATATATTTATGCTAAGAAGTGATACTACAAATTATGTTTTTATTTATTTCTATTCTTCGCAGTATTTCTTAGAGTAAAGACGTATCTCTCACACAATTAAAATGAATGTTAATATATTGGTGTGTACGTTAAAGTTAAGTTAAACAAAAAATTTTTTTTGTCGATAACATGAATAAAAGATCCACCTAGGAGTTTTTTTTAAACACTGCATATAGTTTATCGATACGAAAAATGTCAAACATATCATCTTAAGAAGACATTAATATTCATATTAATAAAGCTGACATCGTGAATACTGTATGAATAACTCCGCAGCAATCGAAATCCCTTCACATAGACTTGATACATTTGAATCGATGTAGGTAGAAACATTTTAGTTTATCTATCGCGTTGTATTTGACGACGTATTATTTTGCTCATTGTCAATAATTATAATTGTAATTGTAGCCATTTATTCAATTGCTAAACGCTTTTTAAACCACGTAACATTTATTTTAAAACTTTTCTAATAATTAATTATATACGGTGCCTCTGTAAAGTAACCAGTAATATTAATTTTAACTAAGCAACTAGTTTCATTTCAATTCACGTCAATATTATTCAGTAATTAGGACATTTTTAACACCTACATACTTTTCGATATTTTAAGATTAATTTATACAGGGTGATCATAATCCCATAAATTAATGTTTACTAGAAAAAATGTTCATTCATCATCGTGCTCTTGGAATTAACTTTTTCATAGAAAACACCTTTCGTGTTTATTACAAATATTAACTCAAACTCCCTCATAATTTCCTAGCTCAAAACACTCTTCTCGTTATGTTGTCGATTTTTTAGTGCATTCCCAGTGTATGTGGCCTCGTATGGGTCGCCTGGATCTGTCAGATGCCTTGCGCCTGATTACGTTATTATTTTCACTTTTATATTTTGTTAGATTTCTTTTATTATATTTTATTATACTATTTCTTGGGATCTCTACACTTACTTATTCTGGCTTTTGTATTTTGTAGTTTTGGTATTATTATTCAAAATTAACACATTTGAGTGTTAAATTATTGGTTTATACTAAATATCGTTACGAACAATGTAACATTTATTTTAAAATGATTCAGTTCTAATTATTTACATTTAAAATATGCAGTTCCTTATAACTTTTCTTTGTAATTCACGTCCAATATTTTAGTACATATAACTTTATGACCTTTACATGAAACAATAGGTGGTTTTCCTTCTGTATTCAAAATATTGTTCAATACTAATTTATGTTTGTGTTTTTTCCTTAAAACAGAAAAAAACGTATCAATGGCTGATTCTTCTATAAAAATCTTCCAAATTTATTGTTTTACAACATTAAATAAGTTTCTTTATGTAAATTTAATTATTGCGATTAAAAACTAGTGTAAAATATTTATTATTGTATTGTATTAATTAAAATAAGGGTTTAACTGAGTCTCTACTTCATTAAAATCCAAATTGTATAAGATTTATGATTTATGTATAATATTATGGGATTTCTCAGATATATTGCGCCCGAATGTGGATTCATACTACGCCCGACACGACGGAAGGTTAAAATAACTTATCACAGAGGGTGCCATATAACGTTTTTGATATTAGAGATGAATCTGTATCATTTCTAGAGGCTCGGTTTAATTAATGAATATTTAAATGAAGTATTTAAACATTGTTTGTCCGTTAAAATCTAACCCCTTCCGTAGATTAGTATAAGTTGTGATATAAACGTAAAACACATTTTAAAGATTGTCGTGTATAATTTATATTGTTACAGCAATTTATATTTTTTATAATACTGGAAGACACTTGTTTCTTTCGTAAGGTAGTGTATAATTTTATTTCCGCTAATTATAATTTTATTGCCGCCAGATAAACTGATTTTTATAAAGCTCACCTGTTTTACGAAACACTATTTTGCATCAACGATAACTCAATCGATTTAAACCGCTGCTATTCTACGTCCAGACTAGATTCAGCTCGAGTTCCCACGCGATACTAAAATAATACTTTATTTATCAACTAGAACTACATTAGTACTCCATATACGAGTATCTTCCCAGTAGCTACATAAATAAAAGCTCCCACCATTCACAGTACCGGGTTCGGTCAGAGGAGTCGTGCACTGGTTCAGGATGTATTGATCGGAATTTTCCGCTTCCTAACCACGCATTTAACAACTCATTTTGCCAAGGAATGCATTTTCTATCTTTTCTGGATATCGAAAAATCATTTAATTAAGTACCCAAATTGTCCGCCATTTATAGGGTTTCCATATAGATTTTTTGAAATTCCGGACAAATGAATCCCGACAATATCCGGACTTTGGCGAAAAACAGGCAATAAATGTATTTGTGCGTTTTAAAGGACAAATGGGTACAAAAATTAATATTTTTTTTAAATAAATTTGTTTTACTTTATGCAAAGTTACATTGCCAATTTGGATAAAAAACACATAAAGGTAAATAGTAACATAAAATATATATCTCTGGTAACAAAATACAAACACATTAAGCATTTGTTTAGTATGATATATATGTGAATTATTCTTAAACGTGATATTTTTCTGATCTCTCAACTTCGTTCAAAGCGGAAAAATGTTCTGGTCATAAGATAATATAAACTCGGAACAGATCATGTCGAAATTAAATATGGTCATAATTATACCTCCTATAGACTAAAGACTAGCATATTCTGATCTTTTGTCCATTGGGCCCCAACTAAAGAAAATACCCTGCGTTGTATGAAGTTATAGCAATGAATAATTCACATTTTCAGCAATTCCGAGAAAACTTCGGTGGATATACATTGCTGAAAATAAATTAACCACTTTTTGTGAGCTAGCAAATAATGTTGTACTCCACTGTAAAAGTTTCAGTAACAATTTTTTTTAAAAAGGAATACTGGTCAAGAAACTTTGCATCGTCTACATCTTTATGGTTTTTCTACATCTATATGATGAGGAATTGACTTCTGTATGATTAAAAATTAACCAATTCAAAAGTACAAGTGGCGACTTAACAAAAACCAGTTTGTAAGAATTGTATAGAGATTGTTACCTTCATAGTGAATCCACTGTATAACTAAGCGATCCAGCTGATATCCGGAACATACCTACCACAATTATAAACGTATTTATTGACGCTGTTACTTTTCCGCACTCCACTATACGCGGAAAAGTAATGTAATCGTGTAAAGAAAAAAGTAAAATTGAAAAAACAAAATTTTGTTTGGGTTTATTTTTCGTTTTTCGGTCTAAAAACAAAAAAGAATATTTCTAAAAAACGTTTGCTGTGTGTATGTCGTCGTCGTCGGCATTTATTCTTGTTAGCACGATGACTCAACTAATTTGTGTCGGATCGATCGTGTTTTAACTGATTCTGATTGGGGACGTCCCTAGACGACACCTATTGATTTCGAGGTGGATAGAACACACTCTACCTTGTAAATGGGACATGAGAAAGTACAATGTCTGTCTACTATTTTTCTTCAAGTTCTAAATATTTTTTTTAGAAACGCTTCCGATACAACATTCATTTATTATCGCTAGTTCTGTACAAAAAGAATAAATTCTATCAGTCGAGTGAATTTTGAGAAAAGGGACATGAATGAGTAAAAACACAACTTTTCAGAAAGGCGATTTTCTGTTCACGTTTCAGAAATACAAAGCGAAGGAAGGAGAACATTTGTATCAAGCTGACCATCATTAAAACATTGTTCAGCTAAAAAAAAATATTGTTTTAGAATTGCTTCATTTGTGTTTTCATTTTTATTCCTGCTACTGGAGATCTAATACTGGAGTGAATAAACTCTTTTGTAATAACTTCAAAATATCGCACCTTAGTGATCCTCATGTCATGAAAAGTTCATGATAAAAAAATAATTTGGGACATTTCCCGTTGCCAGAAAAATGTGAACTTGCATTCAGTTCAGCGAAAGTCTTAGTTTAATAAAAGAAATGCATTTTTTCGCACCATAAACCTCCAACTCCCTTATTTCCTGAGGATATTGTATGTGAACATGTCATATTCAATATGAATTTCTCATCCTGCTGTATATAGGGTTGTCTCAGTTAGGACTATAGAATTTGAATTGCATGCCATTTGTGTTCTGTCAAAGATAGGGCAGAAATACTTAACGACTGTCATCTACAATCCATGCGACGTCAACGTACCGCGATTAATACTTCAACAACGATTAGTTCGTGTACAACTGTTTTATGAAAGTGAGCGATCATTTACAATCCATTAAGAAAAATTCCCATAAAATTAGGACAATATGAAGCACCTACAGAGTTACCAGTTCGTAACTTAATCAATAAATTTGAAGAGACAGTTGAAGAGAAAGGCAACACCAATACATCCTTGGTTATCGGTTAGATGAAAATATTGCTGTCGTGAGAGAAAGTGTACGGGAGTATCCAAATATGTACACCAACTCGACGTCTTGCACAAGATCCATGGAATCTGTGAAGAGACACCACATATCGGATTTTAAAGAAAGATCTGCATCTGTCAGCATACAAAATTCAGGAGATACAACAATTTTGTGTAAATAATAATAAAAAGTTATAAACCATTTACATTATTATACAGTACAACGTATAATACAGCACGTGGAAAAATAACTCTGTTGCATATCAAATTTCTTGATCATGTTGTCTTGCGGGATGCTGACATCAGTTGGCCTGCAAGATCATGTCATTTAACATCACTGGACTTTTTCTTTGAGTTTATGTGAAGGAAAAATTATATGCCACCCAGATTGTAACAATCAATTACCTACCAAAGCAAACATTCAATATGTTATTCGGGAAATAGAGTTATATGTACCCGTGCAAAGACAATTTTGGTAAATAAATAACATCATACCAGATAAGTCGAGGTGGCCACATGAACGATATTGTTTTTCATTTGTAGTAGTATCGTCTCCACTTTCTTGAAGAATAAAATATCTCAGTTTGTGAAATATTATTAGTTTTATTCACAAATAACATCATGTAGTTTCAAATGAGACATCCTATATAATTATGCCTATCGTCGTGATTACTTAAACACAACATGACCACATCACAAAACTGTTGTACGAAATTAATATTTTTACTCTGTATTCCAATTATTTGTTTTCAGTATTGATTTTTTTTGTCACAGTGCCCTCAATCTACCAAAATTAATGCATCCAAAGCATTTTATAATAACGGTACTATCGTACATGAAGTATTTCTTATACTTAATAGAAAGTTGTCCAATAGCCAGATGGTATTTTTTTGAATCAACGTCGCCTTCTAGATGAATTTCTAACATAGCCAAACTCTATTTTTTTATCAATAGCATTAACAATTGATCAGGTATTTGGTAGACGTTGAGGATAATTTCTGTTTCTGAGTACAAATCCTATCACCAAAACCAGTTTTCCACAAATATAAAAAAATTTTACTTGACTCAGCCCGCGTTTCCCAAACTAAAGCAGCATTATTGGGAGATTATTAAAACACGTAGATTTAATCATCTATCTCTCCAAGCCTATGAGTTTACTGAAAACTTCTTTTATCGTTTGCCCATATCCATAGACAAATCCAGGGTATTGCATTTAAAATACTAAGCGTATGTTGTTAATTTCTTCTGAAGCATAGTAGAGACGCCTGTTTGAGACTTTCGAAGAAGTTTACAGAAGTTTCCAAAACAAAAATTTTATATTATTCAGTAAAAACTACAACAACAGTACATATGTAATTAAAACGGTGCTTTTTATTTAGTACAATTACAATTTAATTAGTGTCAGAAGACCAATAAAAAATCACGTTGTAAATTATGTGTTTTAAAACGATCGATTGAAATATACGAGTATACATACATGATATACGAGTACTTACATTGACCAGTTTTTAAAATAACTCCAAATATATCACTTGTCGTATACATCTTAAAAACAAATTATTAAACACAACGAATTCGTTTAAATCTCAACTATTATATCACAATTTATTTAGACTGATTTCCACTACAATTCTTTATATCGTATTTATTTACAGAGCAGTAAAACAAATAGAACCATACTGCAATTCTCTCGCACCAGTTTTACGATTTTCTAGCGCACACTAACGGTTGAATAAGAACAAGAACATTTCTTCTTTCTGCTGCAGGGGATGCGCTTTAGAGCATGCGGAGAAAGTAGTTGCTGGAATTGATAATTTAATGGTACTACGTTTTTCATGTTATATGCTTAAATATTTATTGCATCGCAAAAAGAGAAACCTAATCATTTACAATTCTTAGACTTGCGTGTGTAAAACTGGAGAAAAAAATCTGTTGTATTCTAGCAATAGCGCCAGTGCTTACACAAACGAGGAAGAGTTTTGAAACGCCAATTACTCCTAATAATATGATAGTGGAATCTTGCGGAAGTCATTGTGGGAAGTGTATTTAGCTTAGTACATTATATACAGGGTATATATTGCATTGAATGCAAATAAGAATGGGTATTTTTGGATCAAAATTAATTGCCTTGTTGCATAATGCGCGTCATTCAATGTGTAAAACCATCGTAACTTAAAGGGACCCAGATGATTTCATTATGCATAACTATTACCTTCAATATCTTCAAAACTATTGAATAAATCTTCACGATTTTAGTATAATTTTGTTCAGAATCGATTTCTGAACATTTTGATACCAATCATCTAGTATAATTATTTGATTAAACAACCA
Source organism: Rosalia funebris (assembly GCA_037954035.1). Lineage (NCBI taxonomy): Eukaryota > Metazoa > Arthropoda > Insecta > Coleoptera > Cerambycidae > Rosalia > Rosalia funebris. The sequence goes on along the minus strand of JAZFAV010000006.1, from coordinate 8,185,391 downwards.
CTACATCCAAGAAACTACAAAAATACTCACACTAAAAAGACGGCTCCCGATCGGTACATTTTTCTAATAAACTACTTATCGGAAATAGTAAAAGGTAAAGGTGAAATGAAGATTGTATCGAGAGATTTTGTTAATTTATTAATTCGTGGCTATGTTACCTAAAGTTAAAAGAAATGTAAAAATTTTCACACCGTTTTATTGGTGTTTAAACTTTTTTTTTTAGGTCCTGTCACGCATTTTCAAAAAAGGGCTCGAGATTTTTCTACTGGTAATTAAAAAAAAATAAGTAAATAGATAGGTTCAACAGATTCAGATAAAATTGTACCGAAATGAAGCTTTTACGTACTTTTAAGGAATAAGGCTTTTTGTTTATTTTGAAAATGTGCGGATTTTTCTTATTCTTTCGTAAAAAATCGATTCCTTAATTATGTAGAAAGCTGTGGATGTCGATACTTACCAGAAAGTGCCATACAATCTGAATTGCTTTTCCGGGCGCACACAGAAGGGCATTGGAAACAGTTGGTCTCGTGCGCCCAAAAATGTGTTTATAACGCGAGGAATACTCTAATCTTTTACGTGTCCGATGCTGTAGGGTCATTCAACAATGGCAACATTGTTAAATATTTAAATTAAATTAAATTAGATTAAAACTGAACGAGTTTTAGTCCGCTCCAGATGATGCCAATTTGGTTGGCGATAGTGTTCTGGTATTTTGTGGAAAACTACATCAGTGTTATCGTCACACCAGAGGTTCCGTCACATCAGAATAAAATCCGGGACAAATGTTGAATCCTACCTGTGGCGGGTTTTATTTTTTGAAACCTTATCTCATCGTGCAGAAACACGAGAAAGGGGTCGAGGATCGCTTCTGGGTATAATTCAATGCCTGGCGGGGCTTTAGCCCGAGGAGTAGTTGTTTCCTAGAGCGATTATGTAATAGCTTTGCTATTCGGGAACTACATTGATAACCGCTTGGCGGCTTGGTGGTTCCTTTCTCGATTTCCGACTTATAAGTTATTAATTCTCTGTATTTATCTATTTTACGTAAAAGTAAGTTAATTTTTACTCTGATGTCCTTGTTAGGTTAACATCCCTCTCTTCCTAATTTATTGCATTTTGTAGACCAGATGTGAGCGTTTGTATAGGGGGGCATTGACATATCTGACAACTGGCAATTAATTCTATTTGAGGGCAACTCATAAAATTATATTAGCAGTTATTGCAGGTGAAATTCGTTTGGTGACTTTATATCATCGGGGGTATCGTTTACTTGCTGTTTAAAGTGATATTTGGTGCTTAACCCTTTTTAGAGTGCGTATTTTGTCTACCACAGAAGAGTTAAACTTTTCATCGACTCGTTGTCTCTACCTAGGTATCTCAAAGCGAGCGGGTGCCTGACATAAAGCGATTCCTAGAGACAGTTGTCTCACATCTAATGACAACAAACGGAAGTTTCCGATACAAATAGCATAGTTCTGTTATTTGTTAAGAACATTTAAAAACTAGAATTTCCACCTATGCGAGTTTGGGGAATGAATGTAAATGAAAGTGGATTCTGAGTTTCCATTCTATTACCGCCTTCAAGTATTAAACCAAGCAAATTAGACGTAAATTCAGATAAATAAAATCCTGAATTAAATTAAGTAGAGCAGATCATAAATGAGAATAAGAATTAAAAACACAACGTAGTAGGGTTCCTACCACTAGACAAAATCAGATGATTAGGCCAAATTTCCAGACTTGTATATCCACTCTCTGGGAAAGGGTCAGACAGGGGTGGCAGGGGTCATTGATACGTTCACCTTAGACGATAATATAATTATTACCATAACGTATATAAAAAAGTATGCTCTTCTACATTACGTAGCCAAAGGGGTTGTTTTCCATTAAAAGAAATATATCAATAACGTCATATCCCCTACACGAATCATCCTGTATGTGTTAATTATATTTTAAAAGATCCGCAATTAAAACTAAATTTGACGGGCCCGAGAGAGAGTTTTTCCCAAAAGTTACTCCTCGAATTGTTAACGGATTTATTGATTTCCTTCCGTATAGAAATATGGTCGTTGTCCATGTGCGTTTTATTTACATCACATCTGATCTTTAAAATATACATTGCATGTTATCGTGTGCCGACTACGGTAACCTTGTACTTGGCATTTATTATAATATAATGACTAGGTCATTACGTCAGGTTCATATTATTTCCCTAACAATAAAATGTTTGTGAAATCGAAAATATAAAAATAAATATGATTAGAAATATGTCTCGTCATAGCAATTAAGGTTTTAATGACTATGAGTCTATTGGAGCATATATAGGGTGATTCATTGAAAATAAAGCGATGATATATTTGTGCTAGAAGACATTTATTTGAATAATAACTTGAAACAGTTTTGGGCATTTTCGAGTTTGCAACTACTATCCTTAAGCACCTTGTCGAGCTCACATTAAAGTTCGCTACAGTTAGTTTTATAAGTAAAATAGGTATTTTCCTCTAACAAGGAAAGGTCACACCCTGTGCGTCACCGATTTGGCTGAGTCTTTATGTACTTAACCTTACGGAGGGCGCGTGGGCGGCATTTACACCGCCATTTTAGAAAAAATTGAATTCAAACGTTATTCGTTATCGGGGTCTATCGGTACCCTTCAGTATTCTCAAACTACTATTATAGACGTAAGATGGTGCGGTCTGTCTAGCTCAAAATAAAAAGTATTGGCCGTATTGACTATTAGGATCAGGAGAAAAACTGATATAAAACTAAATTTATTTTTGTAAAATGTTTCTTTAAAAAACCTTATCTTCAAAGTTATTGTTTACTTTATGAGAATGAAAGAAACAAATTTTTATATACTTATTTTCTTGAAATACAAAATAGCAGACCGACTCTGTAGGTATCTGTCTATACATACATATCAGGTGCGTAACGCGTACGTGGATGCGAGTGATGCATCGAATCGCTTAAAAAATTGGTAAATTAGTGTTATTTATAGTGTTCAATCTATTCATTCAATTGTTACAATTTTTAATTATTTTAAATCGACCGCAAACATATATTATTTATTTTAAATGTTACCATCAACTTTTTTATTTCAAATCGGCCGTGAAGACGCCCGAAATTATTGGACTCCCGCGTTACTTGCTGCAGTGTTGAATTGCGATGATCCACGTTACATCCAAGGACGCGTTAGAAGATGGGCGAAAAGGTCAGTGATCTTACGCAGTCAACAGTGGAACCTCGAGTGGGTGTTGTCATTATTTTCGGACTCAGTTATGCGATTATGTGAACGCATCTTGGCGACTGTCGCAATAACATAAGAAAGATTTGTAAGCGCTGTTTCAGGTAATTGGGAAAAACGAAAATGAGGAATGGAATTGAGAAACCGTTATTTGTGCTAGATGCCTTTTAACTTTATTGCGCGACTTTGATTTTAATTTCTGCTTAGCAGTGTTTTCTGCAATATTCCTACATTCCGAAAGTCTGTCTAAAATTCTACAGACAAAAGTATCAGATATTAGTTACTTCAATAAAAAGATTGCCGATATCAAATTTTATTTTCAAAAAATGAGAAACGAGTTTAGTGACATTTGGGACCATATGGACAGATTTGTGTTAGACAATCAACCACCAAGTAAAATAATGCGTTTGGATTTAATTCCTGAAAAAGATAAGAAATGCCCCTACGCACGATTGTTTTATGAAATTTTGGACGTTATTACTTTGAACATTAGTGAACGGTGTAGTGAAATTTCTAAACTTAAATTTTTAAATCTAGATTCCACACAATTTACTTCATTCGTGAAACGTTTTCCTGACGAACTTTTTTCTTCTTTGATAGATACATATAGAACATTCTTTGACGAAAATCGTTTAAAAAGTGAACTTTTAGTGATTTATAGTGATCCCGATATGAAAAAGAGCACTGTGTTTGAGCTTCACCAATATATTATGTCCCTTCGATTACCTTCTATATTCCCGGAGTCATCAAAATTGTGTCGTTTATTATTGACTATTCCTGCCACAAGCAATCTCGCGGAAAGATCATTTTGATGTTTAAAGAGAATAAAGACTTATCTGTGAAATTTTCAAAAACAAGAAAGACTGTCAGCTTTGGCATTAACAAATATTGAAAGTGTTTTGTTAAAAGATATGAGATCCTCTCCAACATTTGAAGAAACAGTGATAGACGTTTTCGCTGGACAAACAAAAACCTAAGAATTGATCTGCATTTTAAAGATTAGGATATATACCTCGGCGTGATCATTTTAGGTTAGTGTCTTTGTTATTTTTACCATCTTTATATGGCCTACCATACATCCGACTATACCTCTTCCCCTTATAACATTTTTATCACATCCCTAGATTCCTTTCTCACGCTAGGCCCCTGTATTACACCACTGTTAATTACAAGTATAACTGTCACTGTAAGTTATAGTTGTAACTAAAGGTACATTAAAAAGAACTTTCACAAGGAAACAAGTATTTGAAGCAAAATTTACATTATCTTTCATTGTATTACTTATATTCCCTCAAAATTAACTCGTGTGATCAAATTTTGAAGGTGGATCGATTGAGTGAAATTCTGTACCCTATTTGTACCAGTTTAGTACATATACATTCATTATCTTTGTTCTACAAATAAACTATAATTTAAATAATATTTTACTAAACAAATGTGGTACTTGTAGACAACAGTCGTAGACTAAAATTTTATAGATTTGTGGATGAATCGGTAGTCTTAATCGTTCAGGAATTGAATTAGAGGAAGGATTACGAATGAAAGAATAAACATTCATTGAACATTATCGTATTTACACAAACAATAACGTACTGAAGTGATTTGTTTTGATGTTGTTGTATAGAAATTGTTTATGTCTAGAAATTTTTATACTACGTTATTGATAAGTCATCTTATACAAAAATACTATATTGTTAAGATAAGAGATATCTTCTTTATCACTAAGTATGTACCTATATACACTGGTCGTGGAAAGTAAGTTGAAAACTCATTTATCATAGAAATAAAGTTTATTATTACAAAATACGTAGATTGATATGTAATGAAACTACATCTAATTAAATATCTATTTCAACAGAACTTATCCAAGAAGTATTATTAATGTTTAAATATATTTCAAGAAAAAAATAAATAAACCCAATATTTAGTAAAATTTTAATCCGAAAGTAAGTTGAAATGTTATTATGACAGATGTTATATAAATTTTAATAAGACATTTGATATCCACCGGCCTTAATAACGGCATAAAAACGTTTTGGCATACTGGTAAGTAATTTGTCTATGGTGTTCTGATCGATTTCAGACCAGGCTTTTATGAGCCCTGCAGTGAATGCCAGCTTAGGTTTTGGCAACATTCGTGCGTTTTGTGGTACGGTACGATCCAAGTAGTCCCATCATGCTCAAGTCGGGACTTTATGGTGGCCAGGGAAGTAATTCTATGTTATTATTTGTGAAATATCATTTAGCAACCCTTGAAGTGTGCTTGGGATCGTTATTTTGCTGAAAGATGAACGATCCCCTGAGACCTAGTTTATCCACTGACTGGTAAAGATTGTCTTCAAGTAGATCTACGTAACGTTGGCCAGTCAGTTTGTCGTTTATAACCACCAAATTTTGACTTCTGCAGCCCCAAAACAGCCCCACATGGAAATCGATCAACCGACGTGTTTAATAGTAGTATGAACCATTAACGGTTTACACCCATCGCCGTCTATTCTTCATACAGTTTTTAAGTTAAATATTTTGAATTTGTTAATATATTCATTAGTATAGTCGCATTTGTTTTATATTTGATGCATCTGTGACGTTATCCATATTTTTCTAATGTGAATGTATTTAGATAACGTACATCAATAACCTTCATAAAGATAAATTTAAGTCGCAGACGACAATGTTACTTTATTTATGAGACATTTTATACAGCATGTTCCAATAGTTTAGGATAAAAATCATCAAATTTAATTGAACATTTTTAGAAATTCCTCGGATTCGTTGACATTTATTTTGATAAAAACACACGTAGAGGTTGTTTTAAAATCTTCACCATCAATTCCCTAAGTTTCCAACCCTAACGTTAAAATTTCTAATATGAAGATACCCCGTGCGACATTCTGTATATTCAAATTCAAATTGAAATTATGTGAATATGCGGTTCAAATATTTAGAGATAAGAAATGGAAAAAGCAAAAAGATCAGGAGGAAATGACTCTAAAATACTCGGTAACTTATCACCCATTTATCAGATTTCTATCTTTCATACTCCAGAAGGTAAAAAATGATACCATTGTAAAGATAATATGGTCAATCAGTTGTGACCAAACGAGTCCATGCAGTCATTGAAACATACAATAATATAGATCAATGTAAGTTGTTAAATAGGTTGGTATTCTACTTCCTCGCAAAAGACGTATTCGAGTAGGTAGATGATGTCGCTCTCCAGAGTCTGTATTTATTGAAAATACATTCACGCTATTTTTAGCAAATATTAGCAATGTATGGATAGAGGGTGTTTTTGTACCGATATATCGAACGGGAGAAGGCTCCTTTTTGGCTAGTTATTGAAAAGCAACCGCTACAAATTTCGCAACCATACGATGTAGAATATAAGCGTATGTTAATCATCGGGATGGAAGTGAGGCCACTATATACTGGCATCTATACGATGAAGGGAAAAAGTGTTATAAAAGAACGTTATCTACAGTTTATAACTGATATGGTGCAGAATTTCAGAATAGATGAGGAACATTAGTAACGTCTGTCTTCTCCATTAAGCTTCCACTACCAAAGTATTTGGTATAGAATCGTATTCTGATCCTTGCTCTCAAATTATATACATAGGTACATAAATTTATGCTTCACATTAGAAGTTCTAATTCAAGATGAAAATGACCAAGATATGTTTCATCTCTGTTACGCCACTGTTTTTTATAAAACTTTTTGCTGCACGCATTTATGCATAAAACCTTTTATAAAAAATGACAGTTAACATTTTGTGAAACCAATTGGAATTTATTGGAGAAGACTAATATGAAAAATAGCACTGCTATCTCTGAAGATATATCTTATAGGGCCTTTTAATAAGGACGTTCGATTCTTAAATATAAGTAAAACAAATTGTGTGTGAGACACATTTTTTTTTTATTTGAAAGAATATTTTATGGTATTAAGTATGGAACATAACGTCGTTCAAATGTCTGTTGCGGCTTTGCTTCGTGATACGTATTCGGGAGGTCCAATTTTCGATAGCTTTGTCGCATAAATATAGCTAAATTTGTTGTATGGCGTTCGTTATGTTGACTTAAGATAACCCCAAAACAAGAAGTTTAAAAGCGTTAAATTGCACGATCTCTGTGGCAGGGTTCACGTCACCGCCGCGCGAAATAACCATGCTTACAAATTGCTTGTGCAGAATGTTCATCACGACATGCGCTATGTGGCACGTAGCGTCATCCTGTTGAAACCACATGTCGTCGATATCCATATCATCCAGTTTAGGCTACAAGAAGTTGCTTATCATTGATCTGTAGCGCTCGCCGTTGACGGTTATGGCAATGCCAGTTTCGTTTTGGAGTAGAAGTATTGACCGATGATTCCGCCAAACCAAAATTCGCACCAAACAGTGACTTTCAACAAATCTAACTATTTTGCTTGTTCACATAGCCATTCATCGAAAAATGGCTATCGTCGCTAAAGATGATTTTTTTTTTGCGAAATTTGGGTAAACTCTCAACTCCAGAGCCCAATCAGCGAACACACGGCGTTATCTATGGTCGTTTACCTTAAGTTTCTGGGTCAGTTAGATTTTATACGGGTGCAGACCCAAATCCCGACGCAAAATTCAACAAATTTCGAGCGTCCCTATTAAAGACCATATACATGAAAGTAAGTGAACAGTCTGTAGTTTCTTAAGACTATTTAATAAGAGACATTCTTCTATATTTGTTAAAGTTTGATTATATTATATTTGGTAATAGTTTTGGATATACTTTAAAAATGTATCAGAAAATTTTTTAGGAAATTATAAATTTCCCGCAGCATGAGGAAATTGTCAACAAAATGCTGGATAAGTTTAAGCAAATTGGTTGTAACACGATCATAAAAATCCATATTCTGCGTTCTCATGTGAACTACTTTCCAGAAAATCTTGGTGTTATTAGTGAGAAACAAGGTGAAAGTTTCGATTAAGACATAAAGGAGATAAAAAGGAGGTATTAGGGTCGATGATGGCAGATTACTGCCGGATGCTGAAAACAGAACATTCAACGAATGATTACACAAGAAAAACTACAAAACGAGACTTTTTCTTAAAAAGGAAGAGATTTTCAAAGGAAAAAAGAAATTAGATACTCGAAACTATTTGTGTCGTTGCTTTTTACTATATTTTTAAATGTTTGTTAAGTATAATGTTTATTAAAATGTAATTTTTCCTTCAGTTTTTAATTTATTCTGATTATTCAGTTGATTAAAAGCCTTACGTGAGGGGCAAAAACGGAAAGTAGATATAAAATCAGCGTAAATAATTCACTTATAATCACTTATCAAACCCAAATAAACCTTGAAAATGTCAAAATTTATATACCTCTGTTATCAAAGGGTGTAGTGTTAAGGTTATAGGTTAGTTATTAAAAGGTGCCTTTTTCTGCTTAGACTAACGTAAATAAAATGTGGTACTTTTAACGTTTTTCCTTATTTTTCGCAATTATGTGTTGATTTTAATAAAAAACGTTAAATCTTGTAATAGAGAATAGACTTTTATTGATCGAATTAAATGATCTCTTTAGCCTACGTGATATTTATTATCACTCGCCAGTCACAAATGCCGCCAAAATTAGATATTTTCTTAACTGACCTTCTTCATTTACTTATTTATAAACAATTCAGATAAAACTGTATAACCTATTTTATAATTCCTTTAGATGCCAGCCGACAGTTTATTAAATATTGCGTCAAAATATATGTTTTTCGCTTTAAAATGACAAATTAGTGAATTCATAACTATTTTTAATAATTACGAATGCGCAGACTGTATGTAACTGTCTACTGTTAGATATATCTCTGAATTAAACAATAAACGAATTAAATATTACGAATTTTTATAAATAGACCAGTAATAATATTTTTATTTATGGTATTTCGTAGTTTTATATAAAACACACTATTCCTCAAAACAATAGGATAAGATATGTTTCTAAAATGTAGTTTCAACTTTCTACATTTATCCAAGTCCTAATAAATATAAGGTCTAACGAATTATTACGCCTGGTGCAAGTGGCTATAACCCCTAAGTACAAGCTAAATTTGCTTTTATTTTATTATTTGTCAACTACAAAATATAAACAATTCCAGAGGTTAGCGAAATGCGTTTGTGAATATGTTTGACAATAGACCTTTATTTCACCAATTTTTTTAAGTTTTACTATGCATTTAGAATATCTACATTGTCATGTAAAAAAAGTATAAGATCATATGCATGAACAGTGTTTTGACGGTCATTCCAGGCTATATATTCTAAAAGCTCCTGTGAATTGTTAACCCCAGAGCTTGAGAGTCTTTCTACCAATGGAATACTTTCCGTTTCCTATGGAAAAAAACTGAAAACATTAGAAGTAAATCTTATTTGGACTCAAATAAGTAGTGTGAGAGTACTTTAAAAAACACTATTTTTTGTATTTAAATTCATTATATCGTCACTGGAGTAACAACAACAAAAAAGTAAAACTGAGTATCTTATTATAGTGTTTAACTAAAATACATATCGAATGACATTCAGTTGCATAGAGGGAAACGCAAATTTTTATAATCAAAAAATAATTGGCACAATGCACGATATAATTTCCTACGATTATTTAAAATTATTTTAAATTAACTCGATAATCACTTTAAAATTCACGAGCATCTTTAATCAGGGTAATTTTGAATATCTTGGTATAATCTTTTCCATGTAATCTATTCGTTTATGTTTGTCTCCTTTCCATTAAACAGGAAACCTGGCTAAAAGTTATATTACAATTATTGCTTGTTATCAGTATATTTCTATCTCTTCTTTTTCTCGTGAACAGCACTATAACCACCTGCTTGCCAAGAAATTGTTTAAGAAGCTATTACATATATAGGGTGTCTCATTTGGAACTCCCGGATTTGAATTACACGCCATTTCTGTTCTATCAAAGATAGGGCGTCAATGTTTAATGACTATCATCTACAAATCATACGACATCAATATGCCGCGATTAACAGTTCAAAAACAAATAGTTTGTGTACAACTATGTTATGAAAGTGAGCGATCATTTACAGATGAATTAAGAAAAAGTTGCACAAAATTAGGATAAAATGAAGCGCTCACAGAGTTAACAGTTAGTAAATTAATCAATAAATTTGAAGAGACGAGTTCTGTTATTGATAAGGCTATACCATACGTCCTCGTCGCAGTAGGTCAAATTAAAATGTTGCTACAGTGAGAGAAAATGTACGGGAGTATCCTTACTTAAAAACCTCTCTATTAACTATTCAGGTACATTATTTTTATCTTATCCTACGTTATATATACAGTTACTTAAGATGCTATCATATTTTACAGGTCGCCTATTCTACGGAACACAGCATACATTTTTATAATATATGTATGTTGCCTCCCCCATCAGCATGCCGCAAGTATGTCAGCCCCTTGTTTTGACGGGTGTTTTCCCTGTCTTTACAGAGGTAACGATCCCGCCCGATCGGTTTTTTGATCTCACTACATTGTAGGATTTATTTATTTGTTCTTTTTTTTTTCTCACTGTTCCCTAATACTACAGTGACTTATTTATTTTTATTTCTATAGAGCTTTATATTATTACATTATTATAGTTCTATATTATCTTGTGATTTTACTTGATTTTTAATATTTCATTGGAAAAATGGGAGTATCCAAACACATCAATTCGACGTCGTGCACAATAATTCAATCTGTCATGAGCCACTACGCATCGGATTTGAAAGGCTCTTGATTGAAAGGAAAGGTCAGCATATAAAATTCAGTTGACACGACAATTAAACGTTGCAAACCCTTTACAACATCGTACATTTGTTAATTGGGTGTTAAAGAATAAGAAAGAAGGTGATGCTTATTTTTGCAACAAAATTTTATTCAGCGATGAAGCACATTTTCATCTTGACGGATGCGTCACCAAAGAAAATTGTCCAGTTTGAGGTGCTTAAAATCCACATGCTGTTCACGAAAAAGAAGTGTGTCCACAGAGATGTACGGTTTGGTGTGTATTTTAGAGTGGTGAGTAACTGGACCATACTTATTTGAAAATGAAGCTGGTAATGCTCTCACAGGCATGTTACATAACACAAATGGCGCACAATTCATATCCTATACTTCTAATGAGACACCCTATAATAACGACAGGTCATGTTTGCAAAAGAATTCAGGGGTCATTTTTGAGCTTAAACTTTTTATTGCATCGTCAAATTAAGTTCCATTTTTCTAATGACTGAACAAAATGATAGAGTGGTATCCGATCCCCGCCTTATTAATACAATGAAATACTCTACCGTTCTTTCATTTTTTTACTAGACAGCAAGTCAATCGGTCGATTATCGTATAATGTGTAGGGAGGGGACACGGACGGTACGCCCTGCTTCAGGTTGTCCAGTGTCGATAATTAGCGGCGCTGCGACAGTTACGTTCTACACGTGAGGAAGTGTACATCGTATTTGTAACGGGGAAAAACTTTTACGTGGGAAGTGATGTTGATGGGTTTACTGTTAAAAGATGATCAAGGTATTTAAAGAAAAAATATCTTGGCCATATTTAACAGCAAACTATGATCTTTTTTGCATTATTTTTATAATTGGTTTTGCATTAAAAAAAAGTGCCTTCTAATAAAACGCTAGAAGGCACGTAATTAAAAAAAAAATAAATAGCTTCTCTTAAAATAATTAAAAATAAAATACAAACTCTTAGAACTTAAAAAATATCCCCTTGAATAAGAAAAAAAAAACTAAAGAAAATTTTCGAAGATGTCTCCGTCTTGCGCCAAACAATAACCCAGCCTGTCGTAAAATTCTGAACGAACGTTCAGCATAAGAGGGCTAATAGTTTGAAATAAATTTTCAATATTAGCCCTGAGTTGATTTAAATCATTAGCTCTTTCATGAGGATGCCCGTATAACTTTGCTTTAATATACCCCCATAAGAAAAAATCATTAGGGGCCAAGTCTGGCGATCTTGGTAGCCATTGAATTACGCCTCTCGTAGATATAATTCTTTGGGGGAATATCGTATTCAAATAGTCAATGACTATTCTTGAGTTATGGGCCGGACACCCATCGTGCTGGAACCAAACGTTGTCAAAATTGGGGTTAATGTTTGCCAATGCAGGAACAATTTGGTTTTGAAGAAGATTCAAATAAGTCTCCCCATTTAAATTTCCATCAATAAAGAATGGTTCAATAATATCATTCCCATAAATACCAGCCCAAACATTCAATTTTTCGGGATATTGTGTCCTTGTATTTAACAGGCCATACTGATTTTCAATAGCCCAATACCGTAGAATTGATGGATTGTGCCTACCATGTAACGGAAACGTGTATTCATCGGAGAACACGATGTTATAAATAAAATTTTCATCCGCATTTGCACGTTCCATTACCGTGTTACAAAATTCCATTCTACGGTACTGGTCTTCATCGAAAATTTCTTGATGGGCTTCGTATTTATATGAATGATATTTATTTCTCTTTAAAATTTTGTGAATTTTACCCACACTAAAACCAGTCTCCTCGGAAATTTTTGGGATAGAAATATTTGAATCTTCTTCTACTATTGCACACACCATTAATTCCTGCATTTCAGCATCCTCGTTAATTCTAGGTGTCTTGTGGCATTTACAACCTAAAATGCATCCCGTTGACTTAAACTTTTCGACTACTGTCGATATTGTGTTCAAGGCAGGGATCGGACGATTTACATATTTGACTGAGAAAAAGTCCCTTATTGCACGTAATGAATGTCCTTGAAGAGACCATGATATCAAATCAATTTTTTCCTCAAGTGAGTACGTCATAATTACTAAGTTTAGAATTAAAAGAATCTATTTAAAATTACACGTATTACTGCGAAGTTCACTCGTCTAAATGCCAAACACGTATGCGACGGTAAATGTGAAATCTAAGTCGTCGATCATCACGGCGTACGGCCGGACTCCCCACCTGAGCGGTGGCTAATTTTCCGAGAAGGACCGAACGGTGGAACCTATGTACAGTTTTAAAATGAAAGCACGGTATAACAAATACGGAAACACTGAGCGGAAAGCTCTATTAAGCTAACAGTTTTTTATAGTCCTCAATAAAATAATACAAAATCACAGTTTTTTCCATGAATAGCCATCTCTCTTGCACACCAATTTTAATAAATCCCAAGGTGCTCGTTTAGGAGAGATTTCACTCTAAATAATTGACCTATTTACTCGTAGTACTGCCCTTAGAACTGCCGTAGAGGATTAAATTACAAAAGAATATCATTATGGAAAACATTTATTTAGCATAGTATTTTTGTGAAGCATAATATTTTTCTTATTGTATTTGTCATTTATGTATTGCTTATTATTTGGTTTTTATAATTAGAAAATATTATTAGTTCTACTTATACCTATTTATCTATTGTATTTTCCTGTCCTCTCTTAGCAATATATTTATTTCCCAATAAAATATAATATCTCACTAAATTGTATTAGTATTAGCATATATTCATGACTTTTCTTATGTTATTTTAACAATCATTCAACTGCAGTACACAAAAATCGCATCTGAAGGTGTTGACGTGAATTAAAATTGACCTCACAGAAAGATTAACAACCTTTAGAACAGAAATAGAGTCGTTATCCATTTTTGAAATAAATCTGACGATACTTCATACTCTAAAGTATATATTGACAAAAACATTAACTAATAATAATTATTTAATAACATTAGTGCATAATTTCAGTGAAATAATGTTATTGCAACATATTACAAAGTAATAATTAGTGATACTTGTTCGAAGCACTAACTGTCTTCCCCATTTTGTTGTTTTTGTTCTCAAATTATACTGCGTGCTGCTTCTTCTATCACATTCACCACTGCAATGTGTTTGGACTGATTACACGATCATTAGTTTAGCTCTTAATCAGTTAGCAAATAATTTTTATCACCTCGATTAAGCTGAAGTCAGTCGGTGAACAGAATTGATATATTCGTATATTCGCCAGTCCTAAAAATAGCTAGATGCATTTCGTTATCAATGTACAGGGTCATTCACATAACATTCAACCCCCTTAACTGTCTTATTTTTTGAAATAGAAAAAAAATGGTAAATACGAAAATTGTAGAAAATTTTACCGCAATCTTAGACATGTATTTAAAACAACAATCTAATCTCGCGTTTTAGAGATCTAGACCAAACTAATGTTTTAAATAGAACACCCTATTTATTTTTCGATTTTTGAAATCTACGTGCTATTCCAATTACAACAATATGTACATGTTATATCTTTGCTCTAGTAGTTTGCACAGTATCGTCCTTTGAAATATCGAATATCAAACAAAATCAAGATCGCTATGAAAAATTTGAAACAATAATTACGAGAATTATTATAAACAGACTTTGATGGTTTAAATTATATTTTATTTTTGATGTTATCATAGTTATATCAAAACGTATATTTCTGAATGGAACGTAGCATTTTATTAAAAACTATAATTATAAATTATAGAAGGTGCTCTGTAATACCCCCATTTTGTGCAATTCAGAGAGCATACTTCCTTAACAAATTTCGTATGTAAGCCAAGATACCAGTCTCGTTGATGTCTCTGATCTCCCGGCATATTTTTTCTCTAAGTTCTTCTACGTTATTTGACCTTTCCGTATATATCCGATCTTTCAAAGTGCCCTACAGAAAGAAATCCAGTGGGGCCCGGCCAGGACTTCTGGCCGGCCATAAAATAGTTCCATTTGAACCCATCCACTCTATAAAATTATTATCTAAATGTCACTTGACAACATTTGATTTATGTGCTGGAGCACCGTCTTGTTACCAAACAATATTCGGCTCATTCAATTGAATTATTAAATCAGAAATCTCTCCTCTTAAAAGATGTAAATATTTTTGTCTAGTTAAACCGCCTTAAAAAAAAAAACAATGAAGAATATATTGGTATGGATTATATATGGTCCAATAATTGGGTTTCGAAAAATACCACACCACACATTGATTGAAGTACGACATTGTCGATGAACTGGTATAAAAGGGTGTGGATTTTCTGATGATCAGTGGTGAGTATTTATTCTATTCAAAATACCACATGTTGGAAAACTGGCTTCATCACTGCACATTATAGAATCTGTAATTATTTTAAGTACCTAGTAATAGAGTGATGGAAGTGTAGCAATAGTAGTAGAAGTAGCATAGTATTAGTACTAGTAGCTATTAGTTGTAATATTTTATAAAATAATACGCACCTACAAACAGTTCATTTTCCGCTTGTCTTTCCAACAACAAACGACAATATTCTTGTCTTCTATAATTATCATGTCCACACAATGTTTGAACTTGCAATATGGTTTAAACTTATGGATTTTCAATATTTTCTAAACGTCCATGAAATTTGTAACTATCTCGGTGCATCTTGAATATCTTTTCAAGAAATATAATAAAACTGCTTCCTGCATATTCTCAGTTGAAACATATCTTGGTTTATTTCTCTTATCCTTACTTTTTAAACTTTAATTTTTAATTTATTATAAATATATTCGAAGTATGTTTTATGTGGTATGATTTTCTCAGAGTATCTTCGTTCGTATTCACGTCTAGCACGCATCGCATTCATTTCGTACAAAACGTAACATTCAACAATGTCACTTTTTCACTAGGTAATAGTATAATAATAATATATTAAAAATTGAAAAATAAACAGGGTGTTCCATTTAAAGGACATAAGTTTGGCCTAGATCTCCGAAACGCGAGACTCGATTGTTTTTCTAAATACATGTCTGAGATCGCAGTAACATTTCCTACAACTTTCGTATTTACCATTCTTTTCTATTTCAAAAAATAAGACCGTTAAGGGGGGTAGAATGTTATGTGGGTAACCCTGTACATCTTATGTACTCGATCGTGTCGCAAGATTGCTCGCTCAAACTCCCTAAAAGTGTTGGCGAGGAAATATTGGAACTTGAAAAAGTGATTGTTGAAGAATTTTGCACTTGGCTACAAGATATTAGCCTGGATCAGTATACCAGACTATAGTATGACTGACATTATTGAGAACACCTCTACAAGAGAATGTGCTAGGTCACCCATCTACTTTCTGATGCGAGAGCAAGTGCTTGACTTTTACTGTATGTATACTATCTTTAAATAGGATTATATATGGATATATTCTTCATTGTAAAACATTGACATGTGACGCAAATAGCATACAAGGCAAACATATAAAATTAATACTGAAAAAGACGTTATATTATTGCAATGCATGAAATTAAATAAATAGTAATAGGTATTTATTTATAAGGTAATTAATCCGTTGGTGGCTTGTCTGACGTCTGCTAATCAAATCAAATCATTTTTTATTTACGTTAATTATTCCTGATTTAATAATGAGTCTGTTATATTTCACGTCATGTCATCATTTAAGTTCGATGATTCTTCATCATAAAATAATAGTATAAGATTTGTAAAACATAGTGGCGACTCTATAGAGTTACGTCGGTCTATTCATTTTTGAGAAATACTGGTAAATAGTTATTTTGCTAACAAGTGCGGAAAGTGGTACCTTTCTGTACGTGATTGTCACTGAAATCCAATCACGTGCCAAATACGTGTTGGCCAAGTAGTTCGGAAAAGTTATTTTGCTCATGTGTTACGAAAAATTTTTCTAAAAGCGTGAGGAAAATAAAAAATGAATAATATGAACATTTATCCTAATAAAATAATATTAACATCTATTCTAATGAGAATGAAATATAACTTATCTAATATTATTTGTTGTTAATGATATTTATGTTAATTGTACACTTGGATGCATTTTGCAAGTTGATTGTTAACTTATTTATTGTCAGGAGGCTGGAGAAAGAACTTACAGTGGCTTAACTAGAAGAAGAGGGTATATTTGAAGAAGTTTCGCTCTCTAACTTTATTTAATTTGGCGGGATGTTGATAGACAAGATTTTATTTGATATATTTTTTATATATATATTGTAACAAATTTACTAGAAAGTTATTTATTTCGAACGCTTATTTACAACTCAACTATTTACAAGTCTAACTAACTAACTAACTTTCTTTCTACTTTAACTTTATAAACTAACTTTCGCACTTTTACACAATGTCACTTCCTTCGCACCGTATCCACTATCGCAGTCCAGATTTAACTAACTCCTGACTGGACGACACATTTCTTATATAGGCAGTACGACGTCTCTCTAGATGTTTCTAGATAAAGAACTATGGCGAACCTTCTAGTATAGAACGCACTGGAAGTCAACTCCACACGCTCTTGATGGTTTCGAATATGTCCGGCGTTCGTGACAATACTTTTTAGTAGATTCCTTCAGTTAACCCTCGGAAATAGATATTAATGTTCAACTTCAAGTCATTTTATGTTATTTATTCGCCAAAGTCTGCCAATAATATTGATGTCGAATATTGAGAAAAACTGTGATCTATTTACAAATATAAATCAGAATTTTCCCAGATATGTTAATCCTTATACACTAAGCAATGTACAACTATTTTTTGTAATAGACAAAAAATCGTCTGTGTTGTGCTTACGCAAGCTTATATAGTTCATATGTAAGGACATAAAGTTTACATTGTCTATCTCATCAGATCCGACAAGTTTTCTGAAAGAATGATTCTTAGAGAAAGAAATTCTTAGAACTGATCGGTTTTCTTTTCTTCGATATCATCAAGAGTCATTGTTGTAATATCATCTCGACGATTAGGGACAGTCAAATTGACAATCAGTTTCATCATCAAATAAACTTCATCTGGTGCCTCATTCAGGTATTTTGCTATTTCTTCCTTATTAAAAACGTTTGCTTTTTTTGGGTTTAAATTTAACATTTTGTTTCTTGAGATGCGACGATAGTTTAAAAAATATATTATATATAGTATAATATTAGTTATAATGTATTTGGGTTACATACCTTATTATGTTCCAAAACTAGGCTAGAAAGACGTCCTTTTATAGTTTGTTCACACTTTTCTTGCCACAAGTTCGTAAACAGCGCTCATAGGTAGGTAATAAACCAAATTGACGGGTTTTGCTTAGGCCTTTGTTGGAACTATCCATTTTTTTCGCTTTTATTCTTCCGCTTAACTCCGACGTTTGATGCCAAACATTAAGGGCCCCAGGGCGTCAAAGAGGAGAGTCCTCAGCGGGGTGGTGCAGTCGATCTTACTGTATGCCGCCCCGGTATGGGTGGATATATTGAGAAGAGACAAGTGCAGGAAAGAGCTCACCAAAGTCCAGAGAAGAGCAGCGCTAAGAGTTTGTAGTGCATACAGGACCATATCGGCAGCGGCAACTCTGGTGATGGCCTGTATACCACCCATCGATCTTCTAGCAAGGGAGAAATGGGAGGTGTACGGAGGCGCTGACAGGGGTGCAGCAAGGGAGAGCCTATGGAAACACTGCCAGGAGAGATGGGAGGCGGATCCCCGAGGGAAATGGACGAGGGTGCTAATCCCGGACACAAGGCCATGGTGCAAAGGGGCATATGGCGATGTCGGGTATTACTTAACCCAGGTCCTTACTGGGCACGGCTGTTTCGCGGACTACCTATTGGATATAGGAAAACGCGAGAGCAGAGAGTGCTGGTCCTGTGGAGAGGTCGACGATGCCGGCCACACAGTGTTCAGTTGCAAAAAATTAACAGGAGAAAGAAGAGGTTTGGAGCAAAAGATAGGACATGCTATTGTTGCGGACAACATGATCCCAATCATGCTCGAAAGCAGAGAAAGATGGACAGTAACGTCCATCATGAAAAGAAAGAGAAGGAGGAAAGTGAAGTGGGGAATGAGTAAGAATCCTGATTGATATGCCGAAGAGAAGTAAAGTGAGAGCGGTTCCTCTTCGGCATCACACTGATAGGATAGCGGGGGGTTTTTAGTCGGTAGGCGTATACGAATACGACACTACCTGGCCAAACAATAACAGAACAACAGAGGCCAGGTGTCTTTTGAAGATTTTCCCCTGGAGAGAAAAAACGTTTACATGAATACGACGGATGCATTCAGTCGACGTATGTAGGAATTCAACCCACGCTCGGATTACTCTGAATCGGCACTTTAAGTCAGCTATAAGCGATTGATAATATTACCTCAGATTAATCCAGTTGATTTTAGAGATTTTTATAAAAGTCTCTAAAATCTGTGAGAGATTAAATTACGGGATAATTTACCCTCAGATGACCTATAAACAGTCATGTCAATTCGAATGAAAACAATTTTTCTTTAATTTTAAAGTTATTTTCAAGTTTTAAAGTAAACTTGTGTTAATTTCACTAATGACACAGCTAATTCACTAGTTAAAAATTAATGGTGTTGGATAATGAATGAAGGTTATAGTTAGAATTTATATTTAATACCGATATAGGCGAAGGACCACCAGCGTAGCAGGAAGATAAGGATTGGTAAATGAACTTACTTGGAATAATGTTGTCCTGGAACACTGGATGCTAGTGTTGTGTTTGGTGCGTGATATGATATCATCGATACCGGCACCCTGTTCTGCACGTGTACCATATGTTATTCTGCTTTTAACGCCTGGGACACATTTGTGCTGCACTGCTACCCAAGGGCATAGGCGGCACTGATACAAGGGCATAGGACACGGACAGGGATTTGAATTGCTGGGGGAAAAGGTAAGCCATTCGATACGAAACAAATGGTGTAAATAAAGATTGTGTCAATTTTACTTAATTTGCATAAAATAGAAGTGTATAAAATGAACGCATCGTTCTAAACTAAGACGAGTGCGGAAAAGTAGTATCTTTTTCACGCTCGTAGACAAATACGATTGCGTTCCAAGAATTCTAAACTTTTCACTTCTCTCTCATCTGAGCTCACATAAGAAAATGGCCTAAATATGTGGTTTCTGACTGTTACCTTGCAGTTACTTGATATCGATGTATATACCTGTATTTTTGCCTGGGTATCTGTCGGAAAGTTTATGAATTTTCTATTACCTCCTACCTAGGTGAACAAAAATATATTATTAGTATGTAGTGTAGAAGTCCATTTTAAAACCAGTTAAGATTCACTGTATTGGCCCGATAATGACTAGATAATATTCATCCGAAACGTTGTGAGAAATTTTATTTTATCTCTGCAGAATTTTAATTTTATTAAAATTTAAATTCTGTAAAATACTAAAATTTTATTTATAGTCCAGGTAACGAAGTAAAAATAGCGGTAATAATTCATGTAGAAACTAATTTTGGCACAGTTGTGGGAAAAGATCTCCTTAACAACATATTAAAAGTTCGGACGGATGGGAGTGAAGCTAAGGGGGTGGGGGGCTGTAAATATCCTTTGTTTTCAGTTTTTTATTTTCAGTTCTCTAGCGAAAACATGCTTATATACTAAAATAATCTACATAAACTTTTTTACAAGAAAGGTCCTATACACTTTTTCGCTAGAATCAATACTTAAGGAGATATGAAGGGAGACACATTGAAATTTTTTTAAAAAATTTGTTTTTATTGTTAGAAATGAAATGTTTATTGTTAAAACTGAAATAATTCACTAATATTAAATAATAATAATAATAATAATAATAATAATAATAGAAATAAAGAAATTTGAAGTCCAAGGATGTATATGGAACATAAATTTTAGTCAAAATCTGAATTATCATCATCATTGATGCTGTCTTCGATGGGGGCTCCATTCGTACGTGAGCCGAGGCACCGGAGCAGACAATCCCTGCTTTGCGGCAACCGCAGCGCGCCCCACACCCAGTCGTGCATCGGCAAAAGATCATATTTAAAACGGAGTCGGGTGTCACAGGGTCGTTCGTGGTAACTGGGTTGAGGATCCCATCTTCTGCCCTGTCCCAACGTCATTGGGTAGGTGGTAGAGAGTTACCGAGCCACTGTTGTATCTGTAAAAAAGTAATCAGACCAACGTAAGTATTTAGCACAAATTGATATTTGTAATTTAATGAAACCAGTATTTAACAACTATATGTAAATGGATTTACCTGTAGATATACTCTGAGCGAGTGTTGCTTTGAAGCTCCTCTGGTGGGAGGAAGAGTGGCCAAGTCTGATTTGGGCTTCGTTGACGCTCTCAGAAATGCTGAGTACCGATGTTTGTTCAGGTTGTCTTGATATGCAGGCGCTTGATATACAGCCAGAAAAAGCTTCTCGCCAGCCTGTTCGATATCCTCAGTTGATGTTGAGGGATCTGTGAATATTGCTGAGATGTCATGGGTGAGGCCAGGATTTACCGTGAAGAGCTTAGATATTCCCACTTTGCTCTTTCCATGTATCGCCGGGGTGGTGTCGCATCCGGAGAAGGTATGGAGAAGGAGGACCGTCTTAGCGAATGGAAGCTCTTGAAGTTGTCGCACCGAAAACAATTTTGTCTTTACCTACCTTCCCACGGCCTGGCTTCATGAAGTACATGTTGATAGATGGTGGTGCCAATCCAATGAGCAGAACTATCAAGTCCACATCCTCCCCAACTATTGTTACGGTTGGATGTAGAGCAGCTTTATTCAACCCACACCTCACAATAGTGCCATCAGCATCCCCTGTAGCAATAGTTGTTTCAATCCCTGTGCTGTCATTTTCTCTGTGAGCAAGTGGATCAGTCTTGTTTTGTTCCTTTTATTAACAAGAAAATGCTCCTGTTGAACTGTGATGGTCGTGCTTTCATTAAAGTTTATGTCAAACGAAGTTTTCCTGAGTCCTCATCGCTTCTGCTCTGCTCGTTTTATGCTGTTGACATCACTGGACCACCTGGCACTGAATAGGGTAGGGAGGGGAGCGCTGACCTCATTCCAACCGTTCTGCCGTTCTGTCTACATATATGCTCCAACGATGCACATTCTTGTTGTCTCCTCACACACAATTCTTCCGTTATATTATACAAGACAAGCGTTGTCCTACGGGGGGGGGGGGGGGGTAATGAGGGTAATTATCCCTACGCCCCCAGAAGGGACACAAAAGGCAGTACATGCAGTAAAGTCATTAATACGCGGTCTGAGCATGGTTCCTTTATCATTAAAACTTATTTTAATAATAAAAACCGAATTTTTAAAAATTGACATTTTGTCCCTTCAATATCTCCTTAATTATTGATTCTAGCGAAAAACTGTATAAGATCTTTTTTGTAGAGAATTGTATTTAGATTTATCTAATTTAGTATATAAGTATGTTGTCGCTAGAGGTAGTAGTTTTGGAGTTATTAACAAAAAACTGAAAACAAAGGATCTTTACAGCCCCCCCACCCCTTTAGCTTCACGCCTATATATCAGTACTTTTAATATGTTGTTAAGGACACCTTCTCCTACAACTGTGCGAAAATTGGCTTTTACATAAATTATTTCCGCTATTTGGCCTTTTTCGGTCTTCGTTGCCTGGATTATTAGGGATTTGATCTCAAAGAAAGATACAAAAAATTGAAATAAGGATTATTGAACTGGAGTTTTAGAGAACGTTAGGGAGGAGTTTTAGACTATTGACAACAATAAAACGCAGAATATTTTGATTATTCATTTTAACTTAATACATTTAATAAGCATAAAATCAATGGTAGGGAATCCATCAATAATACATTATCTCATTATCTTTTGAAAGTGCAATATACTTTATAATATTGCATTTTCTCATGAAGTGAAATCTATTGTAGTCTTTTGGCTCTAAAATAATTGGTGCATTGTTGAATAATTGGCACCATTCCGCAGGATTGGTGTGCATTGCAAACATTTTAACACTCTCGACGTGTACACGGCTGCCTATCACCATATTAACTAGCTTTATATGGAGAATGGAAAAATATACATATGTACAGTTCTTTCGTAAAGTAATGAATAAATTCGTTAAAAATTTAAGGAATAACTTTTGGAAAAAACTCTCCCGTCACATTTTAATTTTAGTCGCGCATTTTTTGATATATGTATAGTTGATCCATATAAAGTAATTTGTGTACGAAGTATGACGTCATTGATATTGATTTAATGGCAATCCCCTTATTATTACAGAATATGAAAGAGCATATTTTTTACATACACTACGAATGAAATCTATTTTGCAATTTAAAAAGAAACAAAGAAAATGTTCAGATTATACACCTTTGGCTGCCTCAAAGTAGCCAATGTCACTAATACATTCTTTTGTATACATTGTGAATAACTTCAGGAAGTATACCTTGTATTTATTAATGACTTCTTTCTTTTTTATCTTTTAAATTCTATGGCCTAATAAAGATACTTTGCCTTTTAAGTATCCCCACAAAAAGTAATCTAAGGGTGTCACATTAGAGATTTGGCTGGCCACATAATCGGACTCCTTTACCCTATCCAACGATTCTGGAAAATTTCATTTAAATAACATTTAAATAGCGCGGATGGGTTTGCATAATGGGGAGAAGCAATATCTTGTTGAAAGAAAAAGTTACTTGTTGGAAGATCAGGTTCCTTTATATACATCTGGGGATATAACTGTATTAGTGAAGGAAATAGGTTGCCCAAGAAAATTGAAATATCTTGCACCAGTTAGGTTCACGTCAAAGAAATAGGAACCCAAAATTGTTCCGTTAATTATGCTATACCATACATTCACTTTCTGGGGACTTCAAGTGTGATATTCGATCCAGGATTCTCAATAATGATAATTTTGCCTGTTGGTATACCTGTGCAAAACAAAGTTAGTAGATCAAGATGGGCTGTAATGAACAATTCAACTGCTTCTCTTTGGATGCGCTTCCTATCTCCAAATCCAATCATGTAAATAAATTCAATTGTTTCTCGTTCAGCTAATTTAACCACTTCTTACAAAACGATAAAATTGTTATTCAATAAACGTACTGCTTTTTCTAAACAAAAGATGAATAATGTATTCTTTAAGGGTATAACTCCAAAAACCAAAAAAAAACTATTTAACGAAATACGATTTCAAGCTCTAATCTGACAGTTACTACTTATAAAAAAAAAAAATAAAAAACTGAAACTTTCCAAAGTTTATTTGTTGAAGTTTAACAAATTTATTCATCGCTTTACAAAACCCTGTATACACTTACAGTATAATATAACAATTAATGTTAAAAGAAAAAAGTTGTATGATACTAAATAATTTATACAAACGTTATATTTTCAAACAATAAAGTGGCTCTACATTAAACTGTGAATAAGTCACTATATTAAAATGTAAAACTGAATCCAGAATAATGCCAGCGATATGACATAAGAATTAGTTATGTTTTATGTTAGCAGCAATATGAAATTAACTGTAAAGAGTATTGTGATTGAACATTGTTATCACAAAGAGCGTCAGTCATAAAGAAGCAATGCAAACGTTTGCAAGTTGTCAACTTCAGGAATAAATAAATAAATATAGGGTCTTCCAATACGAATGTTCGATTTTTAAATGTAAATAAAACAAGTTGTGTGGTGATATCCACTAATTTTTTTTATTTGAAGGAGTGTTTCATGACACTAAGTATGAGAATATAACGTTCAAATATCCGCCGCGGCTTTGCTTGATGGCACGTATTCGGGAGGTCCAATTTTTGATGACTTTGTCGCATAAATTTCGTTGAATTTGCTGGATGGCGTTTGTTATATTGATTTTGAGGACATCAATTGTTTGCGGTTTATTCGCATAGACCTGCGATTCAAGATAGCTCCAAAGGAAGAAGTCTAAAGGCGTTAAATTTTACGATCTCGGTGGCTAACTCACGTCACCGCTGTGCGAAATAACCATTCCCTCAAATCGCTCGTGCAGAATGTCCATCGTGACATGCGCTGTGTGACACGTAGCATCGTCCTGTTGGAACCACATGTCGTTGGCACCCATATCATCCAGTTTAGGCCACAAGAAGTTGCTTATCATAGATCTGTAGCGCTTACCATTTCGTTTTGGAAGAAATACGGATCGATGATTCTACCAGACCAAAATCCGCACCAAAGAGTGACTTTCTCGGGATACATTTGGTGTTGGTGTATTTCGTGTGGATTGATATAATCCCAAATCCGGCAATTTTGCTTGTTCACATATTCATTCATCCAAAAATGAGCCTCGTCGCTAAAGGCGACTTTTTTGGCGAAATTTGAATAAACTCCCAACTGCTCCAGAGACCAATCAGCGAACACACGACGTTGTCTATGGTCGCTTAGCTTAAGTTCCTGGGTCAGTTTAATTTTAATCGGGTGCAGACCCAAGTCTCGTCGCAAAATTCGCCAAGTTGAAGTCGTTGAAAGGACTATGTTCTTGTGAACGGCGTGAAATTGAATATAAACTGTAAACCCAAAGAATATACAGGTCATCATCATTAGGTCATCAGTCCTAAGACTGGTTGGACGCTAACCTCCAGCTTCTCCTATCTTGTGCTAACCTACGCATTTCGCTAATTGTGCTACAACCTACATCCCTTACTATTTGCGAGCAGTAGTCTAATCTCGGCCTACCTCTGCCTTTCTTCACTCCTATTTCTGCCTCCAAAATATCGCGGACTATTCCCCCATGTCTCAGCAAGTGGCCTACCATTCTATCTCTTCTCTTCTTTAAGTTTTTCCACATACTTCTTTTCTCGCCGACTTTCTCCAATACTTCTTCGTTTCTAACCCTATCAGTCTATGGTATTTTCATCATTCTTCGGTAACACCACATCTCAAAAGCTTCTAATTTCTTCCTACTTGCTTCCCCTACCGTCCAGGTTTCGCAGCCGTATAGTGCCGTGCTCCATACATATGTTTTCAAAAATCTCTTCCTTGTTTCTAAGTTTATTACCCCCGAGCATAAAAGTGCTTTCTTTTTGTTAAAAGCTACTCGACCCTGCGCTTTTCTTTGTTTTATGTCTTTATCGCTTCTTCCATCCCAATTTATTTTACTTCCTAAATAAGTGAAGTCTTTAACTTCCTCCAACCTTTCATTATTAATTTGTACTTTCGTTTTTGCTCTGCTCTCGCGCCCTCTGCACACTAACACTTTAGTTTTGTTTTTATTCACCCTCATTCCGTATTCCTCTGTCAACACTGCCTCCATTTCGTTCAATGCTGATTCTAATTCCTCCTTACTAGATGATAATACTGCTATATCATCCGCGAATCTCAGCATTTTTAGTTTCTGTCCCTGTACTTTAATCCCGAAATCCACTCTATCTTTTACCACATTAATCGCGTCTTCGATGTACAGATTAAAAATTAGTGGTGATAGCGTACATCCTTGTCTTACTCCTTTCCTAATACCTACTTCCCTTTTTTCCCCTTCTACTTCTATAACAGCAGTTTGCTCTTTGTATAGATTGTGTACTACTCTCCTATCTCTATACTTCATTCTCGCGCTCTTTAGTATCTCGAACATTTTTTCCCATCTTACGTTATCAAAAGCTTTTTCTAAATCTACAAATCCTATATAAGCGTTCTTTCCTTTTTCTATTGTTTTCTCTAACATTACGCTTAGCGCCAGAATAGCTTAGCGAGTTCCCCTATTTCGCCTAAAGCCGAATTGGTCTTCTCCTAGTATTTCCTCCGCTCTATTTTCCATCCTCTTCTGCACTATTCTAGTTAAGATTTTTGACGCATGGGAAGTTAGGCTAATCGTTCTAAAGCTCTCGCATTTGTCGGCTCCTCTCTTTTTCGGTATAGTAACGATAATGTTCCTCTTATAATCCTCCGGCATCTCGCCCTTTTCATATATGTATTTTACCAGTTCAAACATCCTATTTACTACTTTCTGTCCCGCACATTTCAAAATTTCCGCCTGTATTTTATCTACACCCGGCGCTCTATTATTCTTTAGCCCCCTTGGTGCTATTTCAAATTCCTCTCTCAATATAGGTTTTCCTACATCTTCCCTATCGATGCTAGATTCTTCCTCTAATATCTCTCCTAATTCCTGACCCTCGTATAAATTTCCTAAGTACTGCTTCCATCTATCCGCTTTCTCCTCTCTTCCGATCAGTATGTCCCCCGATTGACTCCTAACGTTTCTACTTATTGTTCCTATATCCCTGAAGTTCCTCTTAATTATTTTGTAAGCCTCATCGGTCTTACCTACTTGCAACTTATCTTCTACTTCTTTGCATTTATCCTCTATCCATTGTTCTTTCGCTTTTCTACATTTTCTAATGATTTCCCACTTTATTGACTTATAAGTTTTCAGTCCTTCTTCGTCTCGTCTGTTTTTGTAGCCTCGTCTCTTTTGCATTAAGTTTAAGATTTCGTCCGTTATCCAGGGCTTCCTAGCTTCCCTTTTATCGTGTCCTAAAACGTCCGTAGCCGCGGAAGCTAGACTATTCTTGATACCCTCCCACTCAGTTTCTGCGTTCCTGATTTCGTCCTTACTCGTTTTATTTATTAATTGATCTGTTTTATCCTGGAACTTATCTTTCATATTCTGATCCCTCAATATGTCTACATTTATACGTTTCTTATCCTTCCGGATTTTCAGATTTTTGAACTTTAATCTAGCTTTCATGACTACCAAGTTGTGGTCGCTGTCTACATCTGCTCCTGGATAAGTCTTACAGTCTTTTACTTGATTTCTAAATCTCTTCCTAACCAGAATGTAGTCTATCTGATACCTGTCTATCCCTCCTGGCATTTTCCATGTGTACCGCCTCCTAACGTGATTCTTGAACAATGTGTTCGCGACTACCATCTTGTGCTTCTCACAGAATTCTATCAGTCTGCTACCTCTCTCGTTTCTGTTTCCTAATCCATAAGGACCTACAAATTCTCCTTCTTTCCCCTCACCTACGACTGCGTTAAAATCTCCTACTATTATTAAATTATCATGACCCTTCACAAATCCTATTACCTGCTCTATGTCCGAATAAACGGCTTCTAACTCTTCCTCACTATGGCTAGAAGTAGGCATGTATACTTGCACTATTACTGTTTCCACTGGCTTCGAATCTAACCTAACCATCATTACTCTCTCGCTGTATTGTAGGTAGCTATCTACACACTGTCCTCCGTTCTTCCGCATAACGATCCCTACTCCCGCGTTTCCATTTACCGATCCTGTGTGTATTACCCTATAGTCACCGCTCCAAAAATCTCCTACTTCCGGCCAGCGCATCTCACTTATACCTACTATATCTAATCCTAACCTATCCATTTCTATCTTCAGATTTTCTAGCTTCCCTGCCTGTCTCATGCTTCTGACATTCCACGCTCCGACTCTTCTGAAATGCTACACTTCTTATTATGATTGCACTCGATCACGTCTCCCGGAACAGTCCTCACCCGGAGATCCGAACGGAGGACTATTTTACCTCCGGAGTTTTTTGTCCCAGGAGACGCCATCATTAATTTAGGATAAGCTTTCTGCTAGCTGTTCTGAGGATTATAATGTGGTGGTTTCCTCTTGCCTTCCACATCGCAGTCGTGTGTGTCATAGCACCATACCAACCCCCACGGTTTCTGCCACTATGACTGCTGAAAGAGCTGCTGCCCTCCTTCAGGGATAGGTATACAGGTACTATTCTATAATAAATAATACAATAAAATGATTAAAAATTTATGCAACAAAATAAAAAGAAGGAAATTGTTAGGAAAGTTAAGTCTATTAAATGTCTCTGGTACACAAGGAAATATTATGTCAAACTGAAAATTTGGTCCTGGGAAGGACCTGGCACCTTAGATGCAGCAATAAAAATAGGCGACATAGTATTAGTGTATTATTCTTGTAAAAAGTCCCTGACCTGTTCAACTCAGTTATATCTGGAATCGTTATATACATTTTTAATTTTAATATAGCATAGTCTAGGATATCTACTATTATGCACTGATAAGAGGTTCAATTCAGTAATCACTTAATAATCAACTTAAAAATTACTAGAAAAATTTTCACTACTCCATACTCAAGTCTGACTACAAAATCTGTTGTATTTATGGGCAAGGATAAGAGTCCTATAAAGAATCGTATTTGTACCCCGTATCAAAGATATTTGTACCCATGAAAGTATAAAGAATCAAATTTGCTTGTCTGTCATCGTGAATCTACTGTATTAACATCTAATCTAAATTAAAATCTATTTTAAAGAATGAACATCAATTACTTATTCACGGGAAGCCGCAGGGAATTCGTAATAATTTTTTATATAAAATTTTTTTAATTAAGTTGAATTAATCTGATATCTCTTCTACATATACAATAGTCTCAGAATGAATGAATGAATTTGTCCTGATTTATACACAAACGATTGCATAATCGCCTCGAGCGTTCGATTACCCACATAAATATTTTATGGTGGCCTTCTCGACGATCGACGATGCCTTCATGTTTTCCATCTATTTATCTAAACAGAAGATGATTTCCACTCATCCTCGTTTGACTCCTAACGTTCAAATGAAATCGGTGAGTTGTTTCTTCTTTTTATATATACATATTTGTTATTTAATTATTCAGTATATTACATTATATATCCTTATATTTAAGTATATAACATTATAACATCCTAAAAATTACCTATGCCACTGCAACATTAAACTAGTAATTATTATACAGTATACTACTGCTAATATTAACGTTATTTTGATTCTTAATAAATTAATTTAAATTGTTGTTTAATTTTTTAAATGACTCATACCTACCTTCACTCCGAACGTAATAAAACATTGTTCACGAAGGATAATAACATTGAAATCAGAGAAACATTGCAATAGATTAAAGTTAATAAACTATCAAATGTTTGAAAGAACTCATAGTTTATTTACATAAACAGTCTCAGAAATTAATCTAGATTCATCTAAAAGGATAATAAGTGGAATTTAGGTATTAAGTAAAAATGATTTTTACAACTTTTGCAATTACTGAAGAACTATGGTGATTTTCTGAAATCATTATTTATCTATAATTTTTTTAATAAAGTATCCACTGATGGTAAAATGGATGGTAAAATTATGTATTAAAAATTAACATATATGGGGTGAAAAAATATCAAGGTTTTTATAGGAAATCATAGCAAATCTTAGCAGATCTGTAACGCAGGCCAGATACAGGATCGGACTTAGCTCATCAAGATAAATATTAAATATATAAATTAAATATTTACATAAATTATGTTGAATAATAAGTAATCTCACTGTGTACATAGGGTGCTGTGGTGTAGGGTGTCTCAGTTGGAACTACAGGATTTAAATTGCACACCATTTGTTGTTTAAATCCAAATCATCAATTTGATTCAAAAGCAAATTGTTTAACATTTTACGATAACATTCCCCATTCACTGTGATAATCAGCTTCATTTTCGAAGAAATATGGTCCAATTGCTTCAAAATGTGCACTAAACCGTGCATCTCTGTGGATGTATTTCTTTTTCGTGAACAGCACGGGGATTTTCAGCACCCCACATTCGACAATTTTATTTGCTGACGTATTCGACAAAATGAAAATGTGCTTCATCGCTGAATAAAATTTTATGTCAACTGAATTATGTATACTAATAAATGCAGATCTTTCTAATCCGATGCGTGGTGGCTCTTCATTCAATTGTGCATGATGTCGAATAAATAAAATTGATTTGTTCCCATACATTTTCTCTTACTGCAGCAACATTTTCATCTGACCGACCACCGCGAGGACGTATTGATGTTGTCTTATCAATAATAGAGCCCGTCTCTTCAAATTTCTTGATTAATTTATGAATTGCTATGTGTTCCATTAAAAAAATTATTGCCTTAATTTTTTTAGTTAATTCTTTGTACTTAAAACCTTCAAAATAGTTCTTGTATGTTTTGTTATACATGTATGTATATAATAAATTTAACATCGCCATTCTATAGCATTTAACAGTTGTTAATTTTAGGTAATGATATTATCTATTTTGGCTAGTGTCATTTTTGCTAGACCCGAAATATCTACCCCAGCGTACACGAAACGATATGAATATAATTTGGGGGATCTTGGAGATTTCTCATTTATGTAAGTATCATACAATAATTGGTAATATTCTAAATTGGAGGTACTATTTTATCACTACTAAGTTATTAATATATTTAGGCATTGTTTATTGAAATTCTTATTGTCAAAATCAGAAATTAAGGAGGAATATTACTCGAACGAATGTGTATAGTGAGTTGCTTGAAAATTATTAATTGAGTTTTACTTATCAATTATTTATACTATACTTGTATTATAAAATTAAGTAATAATAGAAAAAGCTAATTAACCCAGAGTCCTATTGGCTTATTTTATCCACGCAAATATCTAAAAATATAATTATTTCAAAATTTGAAACAATAATATAATTGATAATATGATAATAACATATTAAATCAAAGTTCCTTAATTCATATGAAGATGTTTGTTCTTTTGACAAAGTTTCTTGGGCATACAAAAGTCCAACATTAACCTAATTTAACTTTCCTTGTATATGTTATCGTTTTCGAGTGCAAAATCGAATCCCTATAGGGAAGATCCATTCCCTTTTCTGAGAACGATGTATACACAGATTTTTTTCACTATAATTTATTAGCAATCAGAACTACAAATATGTTTTATAAGCTAATACGCTGACTTAAGAACTGAGTGGTTCTTCCTCTTTATTGACTTAGTGAGGTTTTCTCCAGCGATAAGCCCTCTTTAATCTTCCTTCAGATCACTTGGCCATTTCCTCTTGACTATTCTTGTACTTTGTGGTTCCAGAAGAGAGTTTAACCCTTATAATACCATGGGGTCACTGTTGACCCCACGCGCTTTTTGATACTAAATATCTTTGAAACTGTTTTTCATAAAATTCTACAAAAAATTGACTTTACGCAAAACAGCGTGTTTTATATTTTGGTAAAGTGTGATTCGTACACATTTTTTCGTTTTTTGAAAAATTAAATAACTTACACGTAATACCACTGGGGTCGTCAGCGACCCCCGCTACATAAGACATTTTACAACTGTTTACATTCATAAAAGTTTCTGGAATAACAGGTACTTCGGTCATTTGCTACCTGCTGGGTTTATGAGGAGTATCAATTACTGACATTTTCGTGCCTATTACTTTACCTGCTCGTATTATTGCAAATTCAGAAACAGGCATTCATTCATTGAGAAACTATGGCTGGAACAAATTCGGTTCGCGTAAGTGATAAAGGTGGGGAAGAAACGTTGCTAAAGTGGCTTGAAGAATGTGACAGTGATATTGAGGATTTCGAAAATACTATTGACAAGTCAGATGATGATGGTGAAAAAGATGTTACTGAAGTGCAGTCGGAATATGACTCCGAAAACATTTCCGATGTAGAGTCTGACATCGCTGAAAATGACAATCAGCAAAGCAGCTATTACGTGTAAGTAGCTAATTTGTATTTTACAGAGCAAATGTAGAACACTTATTTTTACCGCAGGTCAAAGAATAAACTTGAGAAGTGGTATACAGAGCCACAGAAACAATCACCTGGACGACAACCACGACGAAATGTTATTCATCAAGGGGGAGGGCCTTGCATATCTAGTATGTAAACCGAAACGTAGATACAATCTGCAGTAGTCTGCGTCTCTTTTTTAGAGATAATATTATAAACTACGTTGTTCAGTGGACCAATGCAGAATGCAGGCTCAAACATGGAAACTTGTGGACAGATATTACTGCCAAGGAGTTTCTACGCTTTATTGGTCTACTAATACTTGCAGGAGTTTATAAATCTCATAACAAATTTGTGGAATGTTGAAGGTGGACGTCCTATATTCAACAAAACTATGAGTAGAAATAGGTTTATCAAAATTTCTCAATGTTTGCGTTTTGATAATGCTGTCGTCAGAAGAAAAAATTGAAATCCAGATAAAATAGCACCGATTCGGGCACTTTTTGAATTATGGCTACCTACACTCCAAAATGCATATATGACCTATGAAAACATAACGGTTGACGAACATCTGCTAACGTTTCGAGGTAGGTGTCCCTTCAAACAATACATACCATCTAAGCCAGGAAAATATGGCATAAAGATTTGGGCAGTCTGCGATAGTCAAACTTCCTACGTTTACAATTGCCAGATATACGCTGGTAAAACAGATGATCAGAGTGAACGCAATCAAGGCAAGCGGGTTGTTTTAGAAATGATAAAGGGATTCGAAAAATCAGGGAGAAATGTGACTATCGATAATTTTTTTACAAGTCTCGAACTCGCAAGAGAGTTGAAAGAAAAAATCTAACATTGCTTGGTACGTTACGAAAAAATAAACCAGAGCTTCCTAAGGAAATAGTAGATTCGCATAATAGAACGCTATTCAACTAAGTTCGGCTATCAAGACGATGCTATTATAGTGTCTTACTGCCCGAAAAAAGGAAAAACTGTTACGTTACTCTCAACTGTACACGAAACAGGTGAAGTTTCTGAAGATGACAAGAAGAAACCACTGATAATAATCGACTACAACAGAACTAAATCTAATATAGATACCATGGACAAGCTTGTTCGAACGTACACCGTAAAGAGACAGACAAGAAGATGGCCTGTTGCAATCTTTTACAATATTATAGACATCAGTTAAAAAAAATCTACAAATGGCGACAGTTCCTTCTGCAATTGAGAAAGGAACTAGTGGCTACTGAAACAGAGATAGAAAAACCATTACATTTACAGAGACAATTACAAGAGTTACAAAAACTAAAACGTGGTAGATGTTGGGAGTGTCTACGAAAGTTAGATAGAAAGCATTCAAATCGATGCAGCCATTGCAGTCGTCTCTTGTGCAACAAACACCAGATAATCACTTGTTCAGCATGTAAAGCATAAGTAAAATATTTATATTTTTATCGGTATTGTTCATCATCATCATCATGAGGTCATCAGTCCTAAGACTGGTTGGACGCTAAGCTCCAGCTTCTCCTATCTTGTGCTAACCATCGATATTGTTATTTAAAATAAATTACATATAAATATTTTTGAGTATACTATATTACCATAAGTTGTTTAAACGATGTATACTAAGCTTAGAATAAAGGTTTTACATATTAATCATAATTTTATATAGAAACAGGTTTGGGGTCAATAGTGACCCCAATGGTATTACATGTCCTAAAAAAGTTACGATATTATAAGGGTTAAGAGTGTACTGGGATGGCTTTCTAGTCTACGATGGTGTTTAATACGTGTTTTTATGACGTCCTTAATGGATGGAACTTTCAGATCTTTGTGAATTGTCTCGTTAGATTGTTGATTGTTGATGGAACATTGATGATGATTCGCAATATTTTTGATTAACTTCTCTGTATTATTGTCATGTTTGTTTTACTGGTACATCCTCAGAGTTTTATGCCGTATGCTCATATTGGTTTGAAGATGGTTTTGTGTATTAAGAGCTTATTTGCAAGTGGTAATTTAGACTTCTCACCAATTAACCATTGTATTTTCTTAACTTTTGAGTCTATCTGTTTGTGGTTTTTGATGTTGTTTCCATGTAAACCTGTTATCCAAGTGCATGCCTAAGTATTTTGTACAAGAGGATAGCGGTATTTGGATGTTGTTTAGATGAACAGGAGAACACGTACCTTTTCTTAGTGTCAAATTTACTTGCACAGATTTTGCTTCATTGATGTTGACTTTATATTTGTGGATCCACGTTTCCACTTCGTTCAGATGATTTTGTAAAATGGCACATATTAGTTGTGGATCTTCATTACTAGAAATGATTATAGTGTCATTACCAAAGGTACCCATTGTAAAATTTTCGTTGACTGGTAAATCTGCTATGTACAGTGCATATAGTAAGGGACCCAAAACGCTGCGTTGAGGTACTCCAGACTTGATCGGTTTCATGTCAGATTCCTTTTCATTAACTCTTGTTCTAAATTTCCTGTCACATAAGTAAGATTTAATAAGATGATAGTAAGTTATGGATAAGGATATTTTGATATAGTACAATAATCCCGAGTGCCACACTTTGGCAAACGCTCGATTTACATCTAAGACGACTGATGTTTTGTGACAGAATTTCTTGTCTTTTAGTACTTGATTAATTTTGTCATAACCTTTATGAGTTTGTTGTATCGCAGAGTGGTTTTGACGGAAAGCGAACTGATGCAGGGGCATCAATTCCTCAGTGTATTTATCAAAATCAGCATTTATTCTTTGTAATACAAGTCTCTCCAAGAGCTTTGGAATGATGGACGACAGATTTATTGGACGATATGCTGATACTTTATTTAAATCTTTGCTTGGATACTGTTTAGGCTAATAATTCTGTTTTAATATAGCATTAAATGTATATGTAAGTAATAATAATTCTTTTCTTGGCATTTCCTTTAATATCTTTAGTGTCACACCATCTATACCAGGAACTTTGTGCTGATTTAATAAGCTGATGTCGTTCTGGATTCCTTTTGGAGTGAAAGATTTAATTTCAGGAACATGAATTGGGATATTACTTACTTAACTAGTTTTTCTATTTCGTCATCAGTGTGTGCAGTGACATCACTGTTTGGTGTAAACACTTCCCCAATGTATTCTGCAAATGTTTTTGTGTTTTCTACATGGCTTGTAGTCCATTGTAAATTAGGTTCTGTCTCATTTTTTATAGGAGTTACTTGATTTTTTTGTATCAGAGACCGCATCAATGGCTGGGCAAGAAACTAGCACAATAAAAGATGGAGAGGAGTAATGGGTTGTCGAATAACCAAACTCTTCATCCAATACTCAGAGATTGAGAAATGGGCAAGAATTCATTAAATTGAACAGGCACAAAGCCAGAATCCTGATGGGAATTATAGCGGGCCACCATAGTAGCCTGAATGCATATAAGCACAAGCTGAGCCTGACTGATAGCCCGACCTGCAGATACTGTAAATAAGACGAGGAAACCTCGATTCATCTTCTTTACACATGCCCCGCACTAGAGGAGAAGAGGTATCTTATCTTAGGGACCCCTGTTATCCTAGAGGAGGCGATACTTAAGACGGGGGACGTGCCTAAATTGCTCCTTTTATGGGATAGCATTTTTGGACAATGACCCGGATAAGAGGTAATCGCCAAGGGACTGCCCATGCGATCAGTGGCTGATGAGGCCCAAACCTATATAATATAATAATAATAAATACTTGATTTTTACGGTTTTTAGAGATTTTTAACGGCTTCCAGGTTGAGTTGTCATATCTGTTCAGGTTAATAACATGATCGTGAAAGGATTGATGTTGTACTTCTTTGATTTTGTGTTTAAGTTAGTTACTTAAAAGATTGACAACATTTTTATCAGCAGGAGCTTGGGTTCAATGTCATTTTGCTCTGGATTTCCTTTTATCAGAAATAAACTTTTTGATTTCTTCTAGGACATGTTGGATTGTGGATGTTTGACTGAGGAGTAGCCTGCTGGGCGGCTTCTTTGAGGATACATATCAGCGAAGTTAGTGTTTCATCGATTTCTTCTGGTTTTTTGAGACTAACATTTAGGTATTTAAGTTTTCCTGGATTTTCTTTCTGTATAGTTCCCAATTTGTTCTTTTATTGCTACACAGATTTGAACTATGATATAAACTATGTTCACAGACTATCGTGAAATTGTAACTACCACTGACAATGGTAATGAAGATACCACCTACACTTTTTGTGAATCTGAAATTATAATATTCATTGAATATAAACATATATTTCTAGAATTGACACGAGCGATGGATTTTTTCACAAAGTTAAGGGAGGTCTGAAAAACGAGGAATTGGTGGTTAAAGGGTCGTATTCATATATTGGAGGAGATGGAGTGAAGTATACAGTCGAATATGTCGCGGATAAAGATGGTTTTCAGCCTTCGGGGAAGCATCTACTAACGCTGAAAAAGGAGAAACCACTATTGAGAGGAAGCCTTCTCGAAGAAGAACCCGGATCAGTAGTCATCGGTACCAAAAGTGCAGAATGCTTCGCCTCATTGTGTGGAACTGGTCTAGGTTAAGCAAAGTGTGATAGATGTGGTAGAAATGTGATCAAACCAGAATTTAATATTACATTTCATCAACGTAGTCACATTAATATAAATTAGATACAGTACAACCTAATAATACCAAAGAAATAATTCACAGTATTTTGCTTATTTTTTAATTACCAATGCACATAGCTACTGACATATATACAAACTTAACCTTTAATCAGGCTCTGGAAACTATATTCTCACTTAAAATTTATACTGTTCTAAACTGATTTCTGTCATATTTGTTCCCACAATATCTCATAATCAAATCGTAGATGTTTACTGTCAAATGTCAACCTATCAAAATACATTTCGGAACATACTCTTTTATGTAACAGTTGTCAATTTGTTGAACAGAGCACAGAATAGAGTATTTTGAATTACTAGGGTATATAATTTGTAGAAAAATGTCTTAAAAAAACATTCAATAAGTACATTTCTTTATGTAATTAAGGTGAATTATAATATATTTATCTATTATAAGTATCCATGTTGACGTAAGTTCATTTGATTGATGTAAAAACTTCTGAAAAATTATGTGGGAGTTATTTGCCCTATGCCCTTTTGTGTTTTCCTATTATGCCTTTTCTATTATTTTATTATGACATTTTGTGCCGATGCGGGTATAATTTGACGTATTTTTCTAATTATTCTTGTAGACAGCACCCATCGGCGGTTTTCAGAATAAAGAAAGACGATGTTTTTGGGATTCCAAACGAAGTTCGGTTGGCAAACGTTGGTGTGCTCACATGTCCAGTGTATCATCCTTAAAAAGGTGCAAATTTTGTAGCACTAGAGCCAACGAAAAAAATAACCAAATATGTGTGCAAAATGCGTAAAGTAGCCATTTGTATTTTTTCCTTTTCGAAATCTTTCCATGCAACTCTAAATCCATTTTTTGTTAAGTTTAGTAAACCATTTTAGAGGTACATGTATTTATATAGTTCTACAATGTATAGGACATATATCTCCATATAATATTTGCTTTATCAGTCTTAGGAAAAATATTTCCCCCACATATATTTGTTTTGAAAATGAAAAAAAAAAAGAAACATTGTTCTTATATTTTATTTCTAATCATTTTACTGAAATAAATGCTTATACCACATTACGTTTTATGTATGCTTCACAGTGACCTGACTTACCTTACCTGACACTTACGGGTTAAATTTGGTACCTGGAATGATTCTGTCTTTATTTAGGTATATATTACATTACTTTGATACAGCATCATTGCTCTACTGTTTTTATTATCGATAGGAGAATGTGAATATGTGTTCATTTTCAAGGAATTTGAGGAACAGCTTAAGCCGATAAAAGGACCTTTTGACTACATACATTTATACTTATTTGTAGTTTGCATTTTGTTTTTATTCTAATATATATTTTTAATAAATCTTATTATAATTACTAAAAAGTACTAGGATATTATGTGGTCTTAGTTATAATCAAAGAAACGTAAACCAAGGAAGAACCAAGAAATTGTTATAATAGGGCCATGCTTTGAACGCTTACGTTTTGAATACTTTTCAACACAATAATTTTGCTGTTTTGTTTTTATACAAGAGGTAGTAATATTACTTGGATTAATTGACATATAATATTAGGTCAAATATTTTTAAAAATTCCACAAGTATTGTTTGAGTTTTCAAAAGAAAAATGGTATATCAAAATATATAACATAGAGGATTTCAGGATCCTGTTTCTTCCAATAAGAAATACGAATCTCATGTCCTGTACGACAGGACGCCACTGGCTCGGTTCAATAATTTGTTAAGTTTGTGGCGGATACAGCTAGCGCAGTTGACGGTGGTATTCCGAGTCCTACGACTATTGCTTTAAACTGATCTATCTCTTTCACTAATTATGGCAATTTTTTGAGAAAATGTATAAGAGTCGTGATAGTACTTACTCAGCTAGATCAGTCACATTAGAATGAAGTATTCAGTAGTTTTTGCAAAGTTTTTTTTTTATTTTTGTGAAAAGAAAACACTTCCACTCACTTTTTAAAACACAAACTTGAAACTGTCTTTAAATTGCTGATATATTTACAATTAGTTAAGGACTTATATCTTTAACCTCGTTGAACTGTTAGATTCATTTAATGGACGTTATATATATATTAGTTAAGATTAAAACTAGTCCTGAAAATTTTATTGCTTATTCCCGTCGTCCAGTTACATGGTTTTCATCACACAATCCGTAAACTAACAGCATCTCTGTGTATTTCCGGTGAATAAAGTCTGCTATTTTTAATATTGCTAAATTCGAGTCATGCCAACGCATGCAGCAGTGCAGATGTAATTTGCTAGAAGAAATAAACTCGGTTTATTTTAGGAAACTCGAATTGGACCCGATACTACACAAGCCTATACGACATCAACAATATATGACTGTTCACCACGTGAACGGGCTGTGAACTAAATTTTCCACTATAAGCGTACAATTACCTACCACGACCTACTTACTGGGGGTGATATTGATTATGTTACTATGAATGTTACTATTACCATAGGGATAGGTTTCTTATGTCACCAACGTACTTTTGGGTTATTTGAATAATATGTTATTCCTTGTACTCGTGGCCTTTTATGTGAACCCACAGAAAAGTCACAAAGGGTCAAATCAGATGACCAATCCCCACCACTTCTATTTGAAATGGTAATGCAGATGGTAAGGAATTAAATGTCGAAGCAAAATTGTGTTTTTATTTTGTAATAACTGACCTTGAATATAGTATGATATATGGTTTTTCGGGTTAGCACAAGATAGGAGAAGCTGGAGGCTAGCGTCCAACCAGTCTTAGGACTGATGACCTAATGATGATGATATGGTTTTTCAGATGTGACCAACTTCAATTAAAAATCTTTATTTCCTATCATATATACAGATCTAACCTATGAGTAGAATTAATCGGAATATGTAAGATATATAATAGTAGTGTACGAATCAAATATAAAAGAGCCTTTTTTTATTTTTTTTTATTTGGACTTGAAAAAAAAATGAATAACAGCTCATTTTTCTACATTATCTCCTAATCTGAAAACATTTTCCCAGCGTGTAGGTAATTTTGTAATGCCCTGCTAATAGAATAAAGTTCTCTATAAGTAGAATGGAGGTTGTGTCTCCAGTCAATTCCGCACGTAGGCCTCAACCTCCTTATAGTTGTTGAATATTTGCCCTCCCATGGCTTCCTTGAGAGAACTAAAGAGGCGAAAGTCGCAGGGCGATAGGTCGGGGCTATAGGGAGGGTGTTAAAGTGTATCTCAGCCTAATTCCTTCAATTTTTCTCTGGTCAGGGGTGCTGTATAGGGACGAGCATTTTCATGGAGAAGTTTCACTTCTCCCATCGGTAGGTCGTTTGCGACGAAATTCAAGTCTAACCTCGCTTAAAATGTCGGAGTAGTACGCCGCATTAATGGTCCTGCGATCATGCAAAACATAGAGGTGCAACAAGCCACGCTGGTCAAACAAAACTGTAGCCAAAACCTTACCTGCTGACAGCCTTAACTTGGTTTTCACGGGCCCAGCCTTCCCTTGACGTCTCCACTCCTTGCTCGCTTGTTTAGACTCAGGGGCAGTGGCGAAGCGTCCACTAAAGCTGTAAAGCTAGCTAAATTGCACATCATTCCTCGCGTACTCCCCTCTCCCCTCATTGAATCTCGGATCTCAATAAAGTCCGTTAAAACCAAGGCGACGGAAAGTTAGCCCAGACAGTGCATACACGTTGCCGGTTACCGGCATGTTGACGCGAA
The DNA here is from genome assembly GCA_037954035.1 of Rosalia funebris. Classification (NCBI taxonomy): domain Eukaryota; kingdom Metazoa; phylum Arthropoda; class Insecta; order Coleoptera; family Cerambycidae; genus Rosalia; species Rosalia funebris. The sequence goes on along the minus strand of JAZFAV010000006.1, from coordinate 8,144,515 downwards.
GAATGATATGCAATCCTGCCAGCCTCATTTAATGGATACTTCGCCACTGCTCAGGGGTATAGTGGTGCACCCACATTTCATCGCAGGTGATAACGTTAGTGAGAAACGAGTCTCCCTCTTCCCGAAATTTCTCTAGGAGACGCTCACACACCTGAAAACGATGAAATTTCTGCTCAGTTATCAGAAGGCGAGGGACTCACCTTGCGTACACTTTACGAAACTCTAGCTCCTCTGTGATGATCGAAAAAGTGCTTCTATAACTTATTCCAACCTTAGATGCAATCTCATTGGTGGTAAGCTTGTCACCCTCAAGAAGTTGTTGAACGCGAACGATGTGGTCGTTAGTGATGCTGGTGCGAGGTCGGCGGTCATGGCTTTCATTTTAAACTTTCTCACGACCCTCCACAAATTGTTTATGTCATACAAACACTCTAGCTCGGGACAGTGTCTTTTTCTTCAATTGCGTAGTCAATCTCGTCAGGATTTCAGCTGGATTTACACCTTCCGTGGCGAGAAGCTTGATAAAAACACGCTGCGCAATCCTCCTGCTCAGACATCATCACAACAGGTACTGAAAGAAACGAGAAAGGTCGTCCACCTGGTCTCCCCACTCCTAACATCCCTACCCAACACCCCACGAGGCGGGATCCCTCACGCGTTACTATTGCATGCCCAGGACCAAAAGTTTAATTTATATTTGATTCAGCCTCGTATTATGTTTCGATGCAGATAGTCATCGCCTTCTGAAACAGACAAAAGAGGGGTGATGGATCTGCGAGGTCGTTGTTATTGACCCTCCAGATTTCTACCATTTTTTAATTTACTTATCCCTCTTTAGGCTACCAGATGTGACCTGTGAGATATAATTTGGAAAATATGTATATCTCTTATGTAACGCAAAGGACAGTACGAGTACTTGAATTATTCTTATTGTTAATCTCTAGATAGAACCTGTATTGAATTAAAATCGTGTACCAACATTACAGATGATTTCATCAGGATAAGTCGTTAGACGATTATTGCTTGGTTGAGACTAGTGGAAATAAAGTAGATCCAGAAAATGCCTTCATAGAATTGCTTACAATGTAAGACAAAATACTGGCCCAAATTCTAATTTTATGCATGATCCGTCCAAAAACTAAAATGAACCCGCCCCTGGTATTGGCTGGGATTGAACGTCTAAAGTCAATTCTCCATAGTACCTATCCGTTACATATTTTTTGTTGGCAAGATTATATTTGCATAAACAACAAGGTTCTGACTTAAAACGTTTCTTTGAGATTAGTATATGAGGATTACAGAAAAATTACTGCACGAATTTTACTAGCAAAGTAATGGACGTCTATATTAACGGCAGTTACGGTGTATCTGTTTGTTATTGAGTAAAGCGATATCGTCAGCAATAAAGTTATTAAGGGCTTCTAAAACTTCCTATGCTTCTACAATTCACTACATTATTTGAAATCAGTAAACAATGTTTAATGTGATGTGCCAGCTTATTGACTGGTGATGCAAAATATAAGCCACTTCTCCTTTGTTAACTAAAGATTCTGACATAACTTTCAATGACTGTTTTAGTAGCAACTTCCACTTCCTGAGTGTTTTTAATCCAAGAACGTTGACGAAATGAATATCGGTATAATTTTCCGAACTTTGTAAAATTTGTAATACCACAAGGAATCCTGGCAAACATGTTTTTCCCTAAAGGGTGTTTAAGGCATTTAGTATTTTCATATTTTAGGAATAATCTTTTGTAAATCTCTTGGTCGAAAACTCATAAGACTCGATATCCATTGAATAATTTCAGACAATATAAATTTTCATGTTTATTGGCAATAATGGTGAAAATTTGCTGGTGGATTATTGGTAGGCTTCCATTATAGCAACCACATTTTTATTAAAATTCGGTCAATTGCTTCTTTAAAATCCTTAATAATAATGTCTGCAATTGCAAATACTTTTTTGATGGCGATATCCAATTTTTTTTCAATAACCTCTTTCTTTTAATGTATTTTCAAATGTCATTATCATTTAAGGAAAAGGCTGCTGTGAATTTCAATATGAATACCACACCATATACTATCTGGGTTACTGTATTTTTTAGAAGTTTTCAGAAAATATGCTAGCAAAATCATTGTACTTTCATGAATCTCCAACTCTCTAACATAACACAAGCACCACTTGTGGAATAAATCGTATATCACCTTATATATTTTCTTGGATATTTCTGATAAAACAATATCGATCTGATTCATTTGTACTTTTCCACACTCAATTATACAAGAACGGAAAGGTAATGTAATCGTGCAAAGAAACATCTAGCGTTTATTTTGCATTTCTCGACCTAAAGACAAAAAAAAATTGTTTTTACAAAATTTGTGTCTGTGTGTGTGTCATTGTCGTTGTCGTTGGCATTAAAATTTCTTGTTAACATGATAACTCAATTAAATAGTGTCGGATCGATAGGGTTTGACTGATTCTGATCGGGGACGTGTCCAGACGACGCCTATTGATTTTGAGGTGGATATAACACACTCTACCATGATCATGGGTCATGAGAAAGCACAATGGTGGACTATTTGAGAATTTTTTCTTTGTTATCACGATCACTCAATTAAATCGTTTCGGATCGATCGGGTTTCGACTGATTCTGATTAGGGACGTCTACCAGACGACGTAATTTTAATATCGAAACTACATCACATCTTCTTATCTAATTCAATGAGATGTAATAAGTGTATGTAAATAAAGCGATGATGGCTCTAAAAATATTAAACTTTTCAATATTTAAATGTAAAATTATATCTAAAATTATATGAAAACTATATGAATAGTTTTCTATGATGATAAAATATTATTTGAAAAATTCCCAAGACAAAATTCTGTAATTGTAAAATAATTTTTAGAATATTTCGATATTATAGAATACACCAGTATAGTATTTTAATGAAATTCCATTACTCCAATTAGTATTAATAAATCCCTTTGATTATGTATATTCTTCACAGTAATTTAGATGCGACCCTCGTTATTTGTGTATATCAGTCTAATGTAGGTTATTAAAATTTTTGACATTGATTTGGAAGTTCTCGAAACAATTCATGTTCAACTTTATGTTCAAGCAACAGGCGTTTCTTAACATTAAAATTATTAAAACATACATATTAATATAATAGTCCTTACACATCTATCACTATATAAAAAATAAAGATAAATATTTCATGGGTAAATGTTAGGTTTAATATAGAAAGGTTGACTATGAACAACTTTTATTTTACATTTTTCGGTATTTCACAATATTTGCTATATAACAGGTTTTTTGTTTTGTATTTTTCGCATATTTCTGTCCAACCTTCAGAATTTATATAAGACCTCAAAATAGTTAAAGATCGATCCATTGATTCATCTTTGTTGTGTACTTCAAGTCGCTATATGAAAGGGGTAAGTTCATACACATGCTATGTATGTATAAAATGGCAAAATCCTTATTCGATTTTTCTTTGTATTTTAATGTGAATGTTTATTTGAGGAAAGTTCAGATAGAAATGAAGTCATTTTTAACCGACAAAAAAGAGGGGGTTATCAATTGGTTTGTATATATATTTTTTTATGTATGTTCGGGTATAACTTTTGTGTTTATGAACCGATTTTAATTATTCTTTTTGTGTTGGACTCAGTATAGCTTCAAGGTAGTACCATCTTAATTTCGTTGCTATTGGACCTTGTACTTCAAAGATATACAACGGAACTCTTTATTTAAGTAGCCGTCGTTTTCTCATTCGCAAAACATCCTTAGTATGTCTACCCTTCACTTAACTAAAAAGCAAGAAATAAATATTTTGCAAGCAAAAAATAAAAATATACTTACCTTGCTACTATAACAAGCTTACATTTAAAATTGTCGAGGGCCGGCATTCGCATTACTAATATTGTGTACTTCAAAATTATATAAAACAATTAATAATAATTACATAATAAACAATAATTCCTTACATTAAAGAGAACAACAAATAAGTATTAAATTGTTGTAGAAAACATTTATTTCTTGCTTTTAACTTATTATTTTAAATTCGGCATTTGAATTTTAGGCAATAATAATTTTACTTACCCTTCTGGGGGTGGTCCTCGCCAGATTAACGGGTAAGATTGACGTAACTGCTAGACAGATAGATGTTGACGAAAACGCGTAAGTATATTTTAAGTGGTATTTAAATAGACATTTAATTCTTTCTCTTTGGATATATAATATACAGCGTGTCCGAAAAGTAAAACAAAAAATAATATAAATAGTATAAGTTTGATAAAATTTATTTGAAACTCTACTTTGAAAGCTACCCTTTAATTTTTCTACCCTTTTTAAAAGTTATTATATCGATATCTTCTATTAATGGAGAGTTCAATTTTTGGTTGCCCTAGTTGAAATAACTATTTTTTTTGCTACGAACAGCAGAAAATATTATATTGGTTATGGATGACTTTTTTTCTGTGTGAAAGACTGTAATGATTAATGAAGTTACATATTTTCCATCGGATTATGTCCTATAAATTTCCCAAATTGTCAGGACTGTTAACGTATAATTTACTTTTCAAGTAACCCTACAAAAATCAATCGAACAAAAGGACACAACAATAAAAGCACTAACTTTTAGATAATACACATAGTTGGACCCTTTTATCAGATGTAGTTTTACCAATCAATTGAAAGTATAATATGGTAGTTCAATATAATTAATATTCATCTACAATTTACACCCAATTATACCATCGAATTATTAAGATAATTAATACCAATCATAGAGTAATATAGAAATATTAAATATTCCATTTTAATATTCTCCAATACTGTTTATTTCTTTGTGTTCAGTAAAGGCATTAAAATACTAACAATAAGTACGATGAAATTTTCTCTTTGTATAATTTTACGATATAAGCCTTAAATATTAGCAATTTTATACTTTTTAATTTCTTCTGTTGTTGTTTTCGGGAAATGTTGAAACACTAATTTTTTCAGCATGGAAACAGACGACGGTTTTCACCGCAAAGTCAGAAGAGAATTGACAACTGCTGCGAGCCTAGGCGAAGGAATAGTTGCTGGAGGTTCCTATGGTGAACATACTCCGACTGTAATTCAGTCTACATTGCTACCGCCAAAGGAAGTAACTACTAAACTTTCCGAGGTGCCAGCACGAGGTTCCTTATGCTTTACGTGCGGCTTGGCCAAAACATTGGTTTAATACTAGATAATAAATATTTGTTTTAATGTAAACCGAAATAAAAGTGTTATAAATTAAATGGTTTTTGAATTAAATAATTTATAATTATGAAATACGATACAATATCCTATATAAAATATAATGGGATCACTTAACTGCATACTTAGGTGACAAAGGTGGCTTCCAACCTAGGCGTGAGTATATTGAAACTATGGTCCCCACATCCATATTACCACCAACAGAGGAATATAATATTCATCCTCTCTCGAGACCAGTAGGCATATTGATCATGTGGGATTGAAGCCTAATTAAAGGGGAAAAAGCATCAATAAATCATATACTGACAAGAATATGACCTTATATGATGTAAACTGAAATAAGACAAATATTATAAATTAAAAAATTACTATTAAAAAGTAATTTTAAATCTTAGTGTTGCCTTATTTGCATGATTTTCTAAAAACGTTAAATTTTTTATTATTAATTTACCTAAATATACAGTGCTATTCAAAAGTCCCCTCCCCCCTCTTATCTTTGGAACGATTATACATAAACTAGTGAAATTTGGTAACTGAATATTAAGGGTTGTAAACTTCCCTACTAGTGATGATAGATGAGGTATGCGTTAAAGATGAAGTCACAAGGTCATTGTGACCAATAATTTTAAATGGAACCCTATGGCAAGAGGTGTCCTCTTTTAAAAGGTATCGAAAAAACGTATTCAATGATACCAATATTGTTTGTATTTATGGTAGTTTTGATGGATTAAATCAGTAATCAGTAAACTTGGATAATAATTTTAATTACAGATTCAAGAATCAGTACCTACTTATAGTAATTGTTCGAAATGAGCTCCATCTACTTCCTGACAGTAAAACATCCTATTGCGAAACTCTTCTCGTACTTTTTCAAATGTGTCTGCGGAAATAGCCCTACATTCTGTAACAATACGTTGTTTTAAAACATCAATATTGTCAGGCTGAGTGGCGTAAACCTTCGATTTAAGATACCCCCACAGAAAAAAATCTAAAGATGTGAGGTCCGGTGATCGAGGCGGCCATTCCATTGAACCTCGTCGTCCAATCCATCTACCAGGATATTCTTCATCCAAATACCGTCTTACTGCACCGTAACAGTGTGGAGGAGCACCATCCTGTTGGAATGTTATTTCCAAAATGTCGAATTCATCATGATTATCTTCCAAAATTTCAAGGATTAACGGTTCTATTGCATTTTGCAACATCTGCAGATACACCTCACCGGTTAAGTTGGTATTTAAAAAAACAGGCCCAACGATGTGGTTTCCCAGTATACCTGCCCAAACATTGACCTTCTCGGGATACTGAGTATGTGTTTCACGAAACATGTGAGGATTTGCGTCACTCCAATATCTCACGTTTTGTGTATTTACATTTCCATTTAGATAGAAAGTACTTTCGTCACTAAAACAAATTGTTTTGACATAGTCTGGCTGTTGGTTAATTTTAGTCTCCATATTTTCACAAAATTGCAGTCTTTGGTTTGGATCGCCGTCTGAGAGTTGATGAACCATTTTTAATTTGTATGGGTGAAATTTGTTTTTTTTCAACACCCTGTGCACTGTACTTTGACTGACTTCACAGGTTGATGCAACTTGAGTTGTTGAAGAAGTAGGATTTACTATTACTTCTGCCAGTATATCAATTTTTTTCTCATCAGAAATTTGTGGTCTGCCAGATCATTATTTACAATCCAACTATCCAGTGGCGGAGCTTGAATTTTAAATTCTATTATTAACTGATTTAATTCATCACAGCTTTGCGGTTTTTGAGAGCCAGTTGTCAAAACTGCCGTAAACAGACACAATATTAGTATCATTGAATAGGTTTTTTCGATACCTTTTAAAAGAGGTGTCGCTTGCCATAGGGTTCCATTTAAAATTATTGGTCACAATGACCTTGTGACGTCATCTTTGACGCATACGTCATCTATCATCACTAGTAGGGAAGTTTCCAACCCTTAATATTCAGTTACCAAATTTCAGTAGTTTATAATCGTTCCAAAGATAAGAGGGGGGGGAGGGGACTTTTGAATAGCACTATTCAACTAATTTATACTAACACTGATATAAAAATGACCCAGTAAAAGGATTTTCCGGAATTCCTTTTTTTTAGGGGAAATATAGTCGCAAAAGCTGGCCTACGCATGACATCTGGACACTATGAGCCGATGGTGGAGGCGCCGTCTCAAAAATACCAAAAACCAAAACCGGAATAAGGAACACAAATCACAATTTTCTTATAACTAATACATCAAACTTTTATAATTCGCTTCAGTAATTTATTTAAATGTTAACTAGGTTCAGTTAGTAGACTTCAAAGGAAATATTTAGGAATATGGAAAGATTTAGATAAGTGTTGTTGTGATGCTTATTTCAAATAAACAAGTTCCTTCTTAAAAATTAAATAAAGTGCAATATGTTATGCACCGTTTCAAATAGCAGTTCTTTTAGTATTAAAAACATAAAAAATATTTGTATGTTACTTATCGTTTACTACAGTAAAGAAATGATAAAGGTCTCATGTTATTAGAATGACTTTCTCAACTTCAAGAAAACTTTTAACTGTTAGCAGGGTTCGCCCGGGTAAGTTTATTTTCACCGACTGGCAACTAAAACGATCCTGTATAAAATCCAAAAAAAATCTTGCGGATTTTTTGCACTTTTTTTGCAAATCAATAAAATATACAAAGAAGCGCGCGCGACGAACACTTAAAAATCTGCAATACTCGTTCGTTAAGAATTATGATTTTGGAAAATACGGCGTAATAAAAATACATATACATTATGGAATTTGAACAAATAAGAGCATAATAATTTCACTGAATGCCTGGATTTTAGAAATCGTATATCGGGACGGTCCCATCTGTTTTTTGTTAGCAGCACCACCATATCCCACGTTTGACCAAATATGTTTATGAGTGCCTTGCGGTTAGATAAAATAAAGTAAATGTTTGTAGTTGTAAACTTATTAAACAAAGTGGTATATCGATAAAAATGGTTTACGATATAATTTGAAAAAATTATTTTTTGGCCATGAAAAATAAGCCAAAGAGAACATTTTTTTTCTTCGCCTATATTCAGGATATTTATTCTGCGGTTATTATTGTCCTTAGAAAGGTATATAAACTTGGGTTTGTTAAAATTTTAGGTTATTAGTAATATACAAGCAATCAATAATTTGTCGCTGTCAGATGTACCTACGATAGTAAACAATGAACAATTTCAAAATTACTCAACGTAACATATGTGACGCTTTTATAGAGCGCGGAAAACATAATATATCAATAGCAGAACGGTATGTTAAGGAGCATTTCGATCTTTCTGAAGAGCAGTTGCGATGTGTTATCACCAAAATTCAGAAACACTTATTGCTCGAATTTAAGATACGCTGGGATAAAGCCGGAAGAAAAAGGAATGTTTTCTTACGCAGCAACGAGAAATTATTAGATAGCGAATTTTTTGTACCATTCCAAGAAGACGAAGAAGCATCGACGTCCTTATCTGAAAACCCATGAGGGAGGCCACGTAAGTCAATTAGCGAATCCGCAGAGAAGACACAGAAACGAAAAGCAATGAAACTATTTCGAGACTCTGGACTTGATCACATTTATCACTCATATACTCAGGGATTACGTTCAATTGGTGAGACATGGGAATCATAAATTATACAGGAACTACGTTCTGCATCACAAGAAAGGAAGGCTTTTATCCACACATTATTAAGACGTAATACTTCTGTTGAGCCTTTCACAAATCAAGAGGCCTTGGCTCTTTTCATTGATTTAGATTTAACGAAAAACCAATATTCGAGTATGTACATACCTTAGAACCTGTTTACAGGACAGACTGTACTGTACTCCCATCATATACTAAACTTACAGAAGCCAAACAAGAATGTTATGCAAAGCACATGCAAGTAACTGAAATTGGTGCTACAGTAAGTTTGCAGTCTCTTCTAGATCACACATGTAAGAGAATAATCAAAATTGATTCAATGAATGTGGCCAACTTTTCACAATTAATATTGTACAGTAAATGGGGCTGTGATGGATCTTCGGGACAAAATGAGTACAAGAAAATACTATCTGGTGAAAGTGACTTAATATCCGATACTAACTTGTTTGTAACATTCTTGGTTCCATTACAAATTGTAGATGAAGTCACGAAAAATGTCGTCTGGAAAAATCCAACCTCGTCCTCTGTTCGATACTGTAGGCCCATTTTAATAGAATTCTCAAAAGAGACTCCAGAGAAAACAAGATCTGTTGTCAATGAAGTGGAAACTCAAATAAGCACTCTTTTGCCTTCTTTTGTATTGAAAAATGAGAAACAGCTGTCTATTAAACATAAGCTGTTTTTTACAATGATAGATGGTAAGGTTACGCAAGTAGTAACAAATACTCCATCAAGTGTCACATGCCATATATGTCTTGCAAAACCAACAGAAAGGAACAATTTGGAACGTGTTAAACAGAGACCTGAGAATGAAGAGCATTACAGATTTGGACTCTCATCTTTACATATATGGATTCGATTTATGGAGTTAGTACTTCATGTTTTATATAATTTATCATTTAAAAAATGGTGAGTAACCTCAGAGGACATGAAAAAGCAAAAGTAGTCTAAAATAGCTTATGTACAGGATCAGTTTCGAAAAGAATTGGGATTACTATTGATAAACCTCGACAAATCAGCGGAACTAGTAATGACGGAAATACCGCTCGAAGATTCTTTGCTAATTCTGCTTGCACTGCAAAAATTACTTGAGTTGATGAAGAATTAATTATGAGATTTCGCATACTACTTCAGACAATGTCAAGTGGTATGGCAATCGATGCCATACAGTTTGGTGAATATGGTTTTAGAACTGCCAAACTATACGTGAACAAATATCCATGGTACTAAAGGGTGGTCCAACCATAATGCACGATGTTAATTGTGAGTTACACCTTAACGTCAAGTTTTTTGTCCAACTTAATTTGACATTTCTGTGTTTCAGTGTTTGACAAATTCAACCATGGAGAGGTACACAATTGAGCAGATCGTTAAGATTGTTGAAGCCTTTTACGAAAATGGGCGTTCAAATCAAAATGCATTTTGTGCACTTAGTGAATTTTTTGGTCAGCCTAATCGACAAAATGTGTCCACAATCGGGAGACTTGTGCGCAAATTTCATCAAACCGGGTCTGTGGGAAATGTGAAAACACCTGTGCATGCTCGCCCAGTTCATTCTGCGGAAAACATTGCTGTTGTTCGCGATAGTGTAGCAGAAGAGCCGTCAGCTCGACTCGTCGTCATGCCCAACAATTGAACATCTCACGAACATCACTGATGCGAATTTTGAATAAAGATTTGAATTTACACGCTTACAAGGTTCAATTGACTCAAAAGCTGAAGCCTACTGACTATTTTAAGCGTCGTCAATACGCCGAATGGTTGGTTGAACAGACAGAAGTGAATGGTGACTTTACAAAGAAAATCATCTTCAGCGACGAGACACGCTTTCACCTCAGTGGATTCGTTAACAAGCAGAATTGCCGCATTTGAGCAAATGAGAATCCACGAGTGATTGTTGAAAAGCCGATGCATCCACAAAGAGTGACTGTTTGGTGCGGTTTATGGGCTGGCGGCGTCATCGGGCCGTACTCCTTCGAAAATGAGGTCGGCCAAGCAGTTACCGTGAATGGTGTTCGCTATCGCGAGATGATAACGGACTTCTTGTGGCCAGAAATTGAGGATATGGACTTGGACGATATGTGGTTCCAACAGGATGGTGCCACTTGCCACACAGCCAACGAAACAATGGCACTTTTGCTCGAGAAATTCAATGGCCGTGTTATCTCACGTCGTGGCGATGTTAATGGGCCGCCACGATCATGTGATTTGACAACGTTGGACTTCTTTCTTTGGGGATATTTAAAAGAAAAAGTGTACGTCAATAAGCCAAGAACAATTCAAGAGCTAAAGGATGAGATAATTCGGCACATTAACGACATTGAACTTCAATTATGTCTCAGAGTCATTGAAAATATGGACCATCGGATAGAGGTATGCCACCGAAGCCGTGGCGAGCATTTGGCCGATATTTTGTTTCACACATAATTGTCCTAGGTCCTTCTATCATAATAAAAAATATTAAGATAATTCTCTGAAAACTTTTTGTTTTATTTACAATCAAAACATCGTGCGTTTTGATTGGACCACCTTTTATATGCCCTCCTCTGTACATAAAATACTCATTCATGGAGAAAACATAATTCGATATAATGCACTTTTACCACTTGGCCTGTTGTCCGAAGATGCACAGGAATCCAGAAATAAGGATTATAAACGTTTCAGGTTACATCATTCTCGCAAATGTTCCCGAAAATCTGCTAACGAAGATGTCTTTCATACTTTATTGTATAAATCAGAGCCTTATATAACGAGCTTAAGACAATATGTGTCACGCAAGAGTATGGAACTTGAAGAAGAAGCCTTGTAACTATTACAATAAATATTTATTTAAATATAATTATGTACATAAATTACACCTGTATGCTATCAATTATAGAATGAAATGTATAAAAACAAAATAAAAATTATTTACCATCATTACTGAACGTCAGACGTTTCTTTATATCTGTATACCGAATTTCATGTGTCTATACTAACAAATAAAAACGTTACAGATTTTTGAGACGGCGCCTTCACCATCGGCCCATAGTATCGCCGCAAGGGAATCCTTGAAAGTAATCCTTATGGTAAGGAAATTGATGTAAAAAAAGAATGTATCGGTCACGTAGGGAAAATGATGGAGATAACATTGCATAATGCAGAAAACGCGAACAAAAGCATTGGTGGCAAAGGGGAAAGAAAACTTGCGAATGAACACATTGTTGATTTGACAGAATATTATGGTCTAGCGATTCGCTGTAATTAAAATTCCGTGGAGAAAATGAAAGACGCAGTGTGGGCGAGGTATTTTTATAAATGTTCGACCGATAAAAATTCGCAGCACGACAAATGCCCCCGGGAGAAGACAGTTGGTGTACCTGGCGTAAGTCTGAAGCTACTAATTCTCTTGCTGAGTACAAGTACAAGACTCCTCCGAATGAGACGGTATTAAAAGTCATTAAGCCAAGGATTTATCTTAGGAAATTTTACTGAAGAGGTGCTTGAGAGCTTATACGCAAAATAACAATGAGTCAGTAAATGCGATGATTTGGAGAATGGCGCCCAAACATCTTCATTCTGGTTTCATTGTTATTGAGACAGCAACTCAATTAGCTGCAATTATATTTGACGGGGGTATCTCAGTACTTTTACGAGTGTTCAATATCATGGGTGTCACCGTGGGGCCTTATGCCAAGACCTACGCTGGGATCTGCGATAAGGCGCGCTTCAACGATGCCGAGCACAGGGTTTCGGATGCTGCCAAAAGGGCCACAAGCGGACAAAAGGAGCAAGTAACAGCACGATTGGAGGGTTATGAAGAAGAGGATAAAGATTATATAGTCCAGGCATTGCGGTTTGACTGTAAATTTACCTGCCTTAGAGTAATTAGCTTTCAAAACTTTAAACGCGTTTTTCTCGAAAAGAAGATTTTCAAAATGGCGAGCAAGCTTTCTCTAAAGCTATTGAATCGATTGAGCTGAAATTTCGTACACAAGTTCATTAAACAATTGTCTATCGTGTGACCAGAGCTTAAAAAATGTTTCTACAACTTTTATTAACAATTACGGTTGAAAAAGCGGGTGAAAAATTGCGTCATTTTGAAATCGAAATCGAAAAATACCCGCCATTTTGCTATTTTTTCAAATTTTGGAAAAAGCTCCCTTGACACGATAGCCAATTTCATACTAATTACTTCACAGAATCCCCCTTAATGTAATAATCCTTGCAGATCTATCAAGGTATAAAAAATGAGCATACATATTCATGGGTAAATATTAGGTAAAATATAGAAAGGTTGACTATAAAGATGGCCAGATTGTCAAGCATTTCAATGTAATGATTTATTTCGGTATTTATCAGTTTAAATGTTTCTTACAGATCGCTGACATGGTTTTCACCACACAATTTAAAATATCTACGAAATTGTTTAAATGTCCGCGCAAAGAAAATTTTGCTGTTTTTTTAATTACAATAGTTTCTACAACTTTTCACATATTCAAATTTTAGAACACTCCGGAGCATTGTGGGGTTAAACAGATATTTTTATTTTAAGTATACTTTTTTTCACCTGATACTACCATATATTTATGTACAATCATTTTTATTCAAGTCCAACACATTCATGATAAATATGAATTTGATTAAATCCAATAGAACTGTTAATTTTTAACTAGATTATATATTTTGATAGTTTTCTTTTAATTCTTATCATAATACATTGGAATACAATACCTGTAAAAAATATTAAAAGCTATTTACTGTCATAGGATCTATGACAGTAAATAGCGACAATCTATCTATCCTATAGAATAGGATAGATAGATTGTCGCGCATACGCGTGTTGTAGATGTATGCGTCCAGACGCTATATATTAACAGCTGAAGCAGCACACGTGTGTACCGAATATTTATCATTGTGTTTTGTAATTATTTACGTTATTTACATCTGTGTTCTGTGATTATTCGATAATATCCTTGAACCGTTCAACTTGTTAAAATCTAGAAGATATAATATATTTCATTGACCGCTCCCTACTGGTTTACAGCCACACAGGTACAAATGCACTTGGAAGAGGCGAAGACAAAATCCCTTTGATTCTCGGGGGAGATTTCAATGTAAATTTCGGATCCAATGATTCTTTGACGTTGATTAACTTTCTTCGAGAAACATTTGGTCTGCTTATGAATAACAATCCCAAAGAATCAACAACAAAAAACCGGAACAACAATAGATGCAATTTTTACACGTTATCTAGAAAATATCGAATCACGAACATATATTTCATATCTTATTTATCACAAACCAATCATATCAGTATTACCAATTGAACCACCAGCCGATGATAGTGTAGATAATGAATAAACCGAATATTTTTTACACAAATTTTATATTGTTAATTTCTTTTGAAATTATCCCTCTCCCTTTCTCTCTCTCTCTCTCTCTTTCAATCTCTCACTCTTAATCTCTCTCATTCTCTATTCTACAGAAGTATTCACTTCTATCACGTGTACTGTGCTGCACATAATATTTTTTTATATTATATAGATATATAACTTGGTAACTTGGGGTCTTGATTGCGTAATGGTAGTACTATTATTATTATTATATTATATAGGTTTTTGCCTCATCAGCCACTGATCGCATGGGTAGTCCCTTGGCGATCCCATCTTATCTGGGTCATTATTCAAAAATGCTATCCCGTAAGAGGAGCAATTTAGGCACGTCCCCTGCCTTAAACCTCGCCTCCTCTAGAATAATAGGGGTCCCTAATATAAGGTACCTCTTCTCCTTCAGTGCAGGGCAGGTGTAAAGAATGATAGTACTGAAGTACTAGTACTACTATATACTAGTACTAGTACTTTATAGTTGTAGTAGATAGTAAAGAGATGATAGTACTAAAATTGGGCCATTTCAGCGAAAGCAGCAGGTCTTGGATAGGAGGACCAGCTTTTCATAGTAACAGTTTAAAAAAGAATATTTCTTGCTTTTTAGTTAAGATAGTTTTTTGAAGTCAGTTTTATACAACAACTGATTTGTTATTCCGTTTAATGTAATTAAAAAATTATTGTTTATTATGCCATTATTATTAATTGCTTTATATAATTTTAAAGTCAGTGCCAAGTAAAACATAAAAGAAATATATATATACCTTGCTAGTATAACAATGAGTTTATATTTAGAATTGCCGAGGGCCGCCATTCCCATTCCTAATATTGTATGGCACCGACTTCAAAATTATATAAAACAATTAATAATAATTACATAACCAATAATAATTTCTTAATTACATTAAACGGAACAACAAATAAGTATTAAACTGTTATAGAAAACATTTATTTCTTGCTATTTAGTTAAGTTACTTTTTTTTAAATCGGTTTTTTTTAAACTTACTATTTTACAATTTTAAGTGATGGATAGACCTACTAAAGATTTGCGAATGAGGAAATGGCGGCGGCTACTTGCATAATGAGTTCCGCTGTGTATCTTCGAAGTCCAACGTCCAATACCAATGAAATTAAGATGGGACCACCTTGGTGCTATATTGATCCCAACGCAAAAAGAATACTTAAAATCGGTTCATAAACACAAAAGTTATACCCGAACATACATAAATATATATATATATATATATATATATATATATATATATATATATATATATATATATATATATATATATATTTACAGACGAATTGAGAACCTACTCCTTTATTAAAGTCGGTCAAAAATGTACGATATTCAGGGAATTGGAAAACAAAATTGAAAACTAACGTACATGATATTTATTTAAACAAAAACAAAAATGTAGCAACCTTTCGCATCTAACGTCGTGAAGTAAAAAAAAATATTTTGGGCAGTACTTCCCTGTAAAAGCTGTGTTAGTTTTTTTCTACTAGAATTGGCGGTAATACTTGTTATACTCGTAATATGCCTGTATACTGCATATGTTCAATTTTCGGTGGCAGTGTAAAATGATATTTTTATAGTTTTAATCAATCCTCCGCTTGTTTCATTAAAACTTGTTCAGTTGACTTGTAAGCATGACCTTTCCAATAAAGCTTTCAGATGAGCAAATGCGTAAGAAACTTTCCACAAAAGTTATGTATAGGTTGACTGTAATATTTATTTAGCTTAGTAAGGTTTTATTCAACATGACGTCGAGACCTGTAAGTCTACATTTTATAATTTATCCAATTGTACTCGATATATAACAATATATCAATTAACTACAATCGTACGAGAAATTATAAATGTATTTGAATGACGACCATGGAATTGTTTTGTTATATATCACTTTATTTATTCCTTGCGACTGCAGTTTTGTAGTTACATTTTCGTAGTTACATAGACTACATTTTCAAGCACAGTTAATATACAAATTAATGTTATATTATTTGTAGTTGTTGTAAAGTGTAAAATTTTTTTTTAAAACTTAGAATATCAGACAAAAATTCCCAACTTTACTTTGTTTATATGCACTGTGCTTGAAAATGCAATCTAATAACTACGAAACTGCAGTCACAAGTTATAAAAAAAGTGATATATAACGAAACAATTCCATGCTGGTTATTTAATGTAATGGAATATCACAAAGTAACAGACAAATACATTGAGATTTTATAAATATATTTATCTAATTGCTAGTACACATTTTGTTTTGAACTTTATCGTTTTCCGGCAAAGTAACTTTTAATTGGACCTTATTAAAATCATCACTAATATTAGTGTATCCTTTAGGTGATAGTTTTAAGCATCCTGTTGTGTCCTGCTGTTTTCGCTCGACCAGGAATAGATCCATCGTCTGTGGCGCAGATAAAGAGATACGATTACGTACTTGGGGAAAATGGCCAATATTCATTCAAGTAAGTGATATGTAACAAACTATATAACGAAATTTAAATAACGAACACGGAATTGATTTGTTATAGGAATATATCACTTTATTTATTCCTTACGACTGCAGTTTCGTAATTACTAGACTACATTTTCAAGCGTAGTGAATATAGAAATTAAAGTTGGAAATGTTTATATTCTTAATTAGCAGTTAATGTTGGTAGTCTATATAGTCTATAGCAGGTAAATAAGGGCTGAAAATAAGAAGGAATTCTCTGTATATATCTTGTCAATAAGAAAGATTGTGTTTAGGTTTTTCGAATGTTTGTATATTTCAATTAATTCCAATATATCTAGTTTTTTGGATTTTATTGAATAACGAATAACTTAAATTAATTATGTATGTTATCTATATTATGTCTACCGAAAAACAGTTATTAGTTGCTACTTTTTTTATAATGTTTATTTCGTTATTTAAGTTTTCTTTTGAGAGTGGTATAAAAGTGCATCGATATGCAGCGCTTTTATTTGAGTCTATCGGAATGGTTGCATCTGAAAATGTTGGTTATATATATATATATATATATATATATATATATATATATATATATATATATATATATATATATATATATATATATATTAAAGATAATCTATTTGTAATAGGCAGACAACTTACAAATAGACTATCATTATCAAACATAATAGATAAATTAATAAGATGTCAAACATAATAGATGAATTAATGAAACACAAATAAGCAGTTTACAGTCCGTAAAATCTATCCGCATATTAAAGAAAAAATAACAACAACATTTGCGGCTTTAACATATTTTGGCCTTCTGTCGGAAAAAGTTTCATACATAATATCAAAAGTTAACCTACAAATAACCTTCAGACCCAACCAAAAAGTATCAAATATTTTTATATAATGCAAAGCAAAAAAATTGGAAAAATAAAAAATTTAAAGTTTATAAGCTATCGTGTGTGGAATGAAATAGCTGTTATATCGGTCAAACGGGAAGGACATTTAATATCAGATACAGTGAACACAAAAAAATGTTTCAAAATAAAAAAAAGTAATTCAAATTTTGCAAACCATTTTTTTGACACAAACCATCATTTTCCATCAATAGACAAATTAGAAGTTATTTATTATTCAACAAAATCCAGAAACCTAGATATATTACAATCAATTGAAATATAGAAACATTTGAATAATAAGTTTAAAAAATCGACTTAAAAAAAGTAACAACTAAAAACCAAGGAATAAATGTTTTCTACAACAATTTAATACTTATTTGTTGTTCCGTTTAATGTAATTAAGAAATTATTGTTTATTATGTAATTATTATTAATTATTTTATATAATTTTGAAGTCGGTGCCAAGTAAAACATAAAAAAAATATATACCTTGCTACTATAACAACGAGTCTACATTTAAAATTGCCGAAGGCCGGCATTCGTATTACTAATATTGTATGACACCGACTTCAAAATTGTATAAAACAATTAATAATAATTACATAATAAACAATAATTTCTTAATTTCATTAAACGGAACAACAAATAAGTATTAAATTTTTGCCGAAAACATTTATTTCCTGTTTTTTCGTTAAGTTGCTTTTTTAAGTAAATTTTTGTTTTTAAACTTATTATTTTACAATTTTAAGTGATGTGTAGATCTACTAAGGATACTTTGCGAATGAGAAAATAACGGCTACTTGAGTAAGGAGTTTCCTTGTGTATCTTCGCAGTCCAAGGGTCAATACCAATGAAATTGATGGGACCGCCTTGGAGCTATACTGAACCCAACGCAAGAAGAATAATTAAAATCGGTTAATAAACACAGAAGTTATACCCGAAATACATAAAAAAATATATGTGCATATATATTTACAGACGAATTAAGAACCTCCGCCTTAATTTTGAAGTCAGTTGAAAAGCCCAAACACATTTCTTCTTAAAAGAGAATCCCTCCTTATCTTCAGTCCTTATTTAAATATTATAACAACAGACATCTATCTGCTAATTCAAGATGAAGAAAATCCGAACTTTAATTCGTATATTCACTATATTTGAGAAAACTGCAGTTGCAAGGAATAGGTAAAGTGATATTATATAACAAGAAATATTCCGTGCTCGTTACTTAATATAAAGAAATATCACTAAGTAACAGGTAAATAAATCGAGATATTAAATGAAATTTATTTAAGATATCGACAGAAGGTGATTCAGGAATGATCATAACCTGTTATTTTAACATATATTAGCATATGTTGTACTTTTTCTTTGCTTAGCTATAACACTTCAGTAGAAGGGGCCTGTGGAAAAAAATTATTTTACAAAATTTAAAGTTCAACATAGATAGTAATGGATTAAACATAGTTAGTACATAGTTTAATATAATTTAACATAAATACTAAACATAGATTAACTTTTTAAATAGACATTTAAATTTTCATTAAAGCCATGGCTGTTGAAATTTTAGCTTGATATTCGTTTTCTAAGACCTAAAAAATCCTTTTGGTTGATTTTAGTTTTTGGATTCTGCCACTGACCTCTTCTATGTGAACCTAATCGCTACCTTTCAAAATATGGTTTTCATTACTATCAACACATAACCTTATAGCTTGTCAGACGCCAAATAACTCAGAATGATGATATTTGACAGCAAAACCTATTTTCCAGGTAAAATTAATAAGCCCAATGCCACACTAGCTACTGTTAAATAGAGTTATGATGCCTACAAACTAAAATTTGTTTATTATAAAACAATATATTCTTTAATAGCTCCGAAGAACTTGCAATTGTTTTTTTTTAATATGTCTCGACCAACGCTATGTTATAGTAAACATAAGAATCGGTGATAAATCAATAAAATGTTTGGCGACTCGGTAGAGTTCTTGAGGTAGTCAATTCAAAAACACTAAATAATAACTAAAAAAAATACATAACCTGCAAATTATTCCCCCATAATGTGAAGATCTATTCAAGACTTCAAGGGGATACTAAAAATATTGATATTTGATACCTTTCTTGTTTATCCCTTTTATTTTTCTAAAGTTGGAATATGATGCTTACGATGAGGCAAATTTGTATTTGTTTAAATCTCTAAATATTCTTAGTCCCAAATAGTTAATAAAATATATCAGTAAATAGGTATCTTTTACTTTTTAAACATAAAATTAGTATTACAATTAGTGAAGGAAAATTTCATTGCCATATGTATTTGGTAATTTATTTCTTAACAAATTCCTTTTTTTTTTAACTTTCAAAATGGAATACATAAAATGAATAGTTTAATACAATTATTTAAAATAGTAATTTAAGATAAAAAGAATATGATTTTAGTCGCCTAGATGCAAAATACGACAAGTCCAGACAAACACAATATGAGATAATTAATAAAAACTTGTAACATTTTTATTCAATTGAATGCAGTGACCAAATTACGTAAAATGAGTTACTATTGTTTTTAAATGATAACAAATCATAGTTCAGAAATCAGAAGCATCCATATGACCCTCAAAATTGGGAAATAAAATGGAAATATCGATTTTTTCACCTAATTCTGTTTGAAGTGTTCAAAAAAATTTTCTGTAACTTTTGAAAATAAATTTTATTTCTCATTATTATCGAACAATACAAAATACATTCTCAAATACCAAAATGAATTGATTCTTCTTCGCAGTTACCCTCTTCTTCGACTGCTGGTACTCCATCTGAAACATTTTGGAAAGTTTCTCGAAAAAAAGTTAAGGCATCTTTTTCCCATTCCTTCCTATAGTGTTTCTCTATTAGTTTCGTTATACTTTTTTTCTTATCTTTATTAATCAGAACTCCAATTTTCAATTCCTTTGGTTCTATTTGCGAGATATTTTTCCTCTTATACATAAGCTTTTGAATGTTCACATAATATTTTTATTCATGTAAAATGCTTCGCCGCTTACAAGAGGTATGTTAATTAAAGTTAAGTAATTTTTTAACAATGGTTATCCTTTTTGAAGGTTGAAATTTAAAGTATCAATATCCTGGTTGTTCTAAAAGATTTTGAGTTTTACGTCTCCAATCCCTGATTACAAAGTCTTCTCCAATTTCGTGAACAGTAGCAAACTTTCTGATCAACTTGAAATGAACAATGAAAGAACATTTTCTGCTTATAGATTTTTTCAATTTGACCAAAAACTCTATCGGGGGGAATATAAAAATGCTCAACAACCGGAAAGAGCAACTCTATTTTCTCTACATGTGGAGGAGCTTGAAATGAGCTTCTAACCAATAACTCAACATACCAATGACAGTAGAATTTTTATTTCATGCCCACATCCATTACACACATGTTATTAAACTGACAAAATCTACAAATTAAACTGCATTACGTCATAAAATATTTTGTTTCATTGGAAATGTCTGTCTTTGCATCTAAGATTGCAAGGGACATGTCGGGTTTTACATCTGAGATCAAATTTTAAACACAAATTACTTTTGAATTGTTGGTATTTGTTGTAAAAATTTTTAAGTAGATTCAAAAGCTAGTAAAAAATGCTATTCACATGAAATAAATACCAACTGCAACTGAATGAATTTCCAAGCTATTTGAGTTATTTGTTATTATTTATAATAAATAAAGTAAAAACTATATATTTTTTAGTGTTTGAAAATGTAATTTTTACGAGTTTGGTAAAAAAATGTCGATAAATCTAATCACAAATGCATTTTCTTGAAATTAAGACAATTTTTGTTCCCCCCCCTAACCTAAGTCCTTAAGGAGGTATGAAAGTTTTTTCTGGACCATTTCTGGATTAACTGGTATAGATCCTATGAAAATCTGAGTAATAGAAGTGCTCTAAATATTTTTTTGAAAATAATGATCTGAGCAACTTCCCCATTAGAAACGGGAAAGTCTCAGGTCTCTCCCTCGATCAGGCCTTTTTATGCCTATAACCACTCGAGTTATCAGCGAATATCGATTTCATATTTTAAAAATATTATATCGATAGTTTTATTTAGGTTTCAATCAAAACGGGATATGAAAGCAGGGTAAATATGAACTTTTTCAGAAAACCGCTTCTCATAAAAAGTTTTTTGGCCTTCGGAAGAGATTTCTCAGAACCGAATGATTGTATTAACTTGAAACTTATACAATCTGTGTAACTATGTATATCAAATACCATTCACTGCTTGTGGTATTTAATAATAATACTCAAGAACCGAGAAAAAAATGTTGAACATAAAAAGTGAGGTATTTTTTACAGCTATGTATCACATCTGACATTATTAAACCAAAATTGTATAGGCTGTGACTCTGTAATAGACTATGCTGTACAATATGAAAAAAGTCAAGCAAAAATATTAATTAGATTTAGAAAATTATTCTGGAACGGAACCACTTTTCCCGTTAGGATAAAAAACAGTCACACCCTGCATCGATAAACAAATAGAATGTGCTTATTCTAAATATAAAATAAAGGCTAATGGTAAATATGAAAACAAATAGAATAAGCTAATTATTTTCATATTTCTACAAATTTGGTAGTGAATAGCGTAAATGAAATGTTTTTTACAATTTTAGATATATTTTTGTGTCTCTATTTTTAGGTGCGCGAGGCTTTGCTTAGTATTATTCTTCCACATAGTCCCTTAATATTCACATTAATATACAGATACACTTAGCCAACTAATGTGGGAATCGAACCCATTTGCAGATTATTCCGAGTCGGAAATCTACAGTATATTTTTCACTATTATTAGAATTACAAATTATATTAAATAATATTAAAAATTACAGAGGCAGCCCTACATAATTAATTAACATTCCAACTGACCTGCCTTTTTGTTACTATATTTTGAAATAAGTTATATTAATGCCCATACTCGAATTTATATTATAAATAATTTGTATTATACAAAATTATACAAATTTTATTATATTTCGGAAAAGTGTATGAAAATCAGTCGCTTCTATTACAGACAGACCTTAATTCCACAAAAACTGTCTAAAAAAATATATACACGGTGATTTTTTGAAATGACACACCTCAGCAAATAGTTCTTGTTTCTATTTTAAGGACAAATTGCTGAAATAAGTCTATTCCTATTTCAGGGAGACATATAATTATGACAAATTTATATACACACTTCACCTCCCTGTGGAGGTGACCATTAACTATTATAGGAAACAGAATCGGGTGGCCCCTCATATCAAAAATAATTTTAATTCACTTTGTAAAAATATCCAGCATTCAGGATCTATAGTGATTAATTTTGTTCCAGTTTTGTTGTTGTTAATTATTCTATTTTATCCACGAGTTGTGAGATATTTTTGATTACTAAAACAATGTACAAGTTTCTGAATCACCTTATATAGTCAAGTTTCTAAAAATATTATTTAATATATTTATGAATAAAAAAAAGTTAAAGTATTCAACACACTTTGTCTATGTTTATATTTTATTTCATATTCCTACACATACAGGTGTATTGTATATTATATACAATAAAAAATAAAATTGGATGTATGTTATTCGATAAATACTATTCGATAATACAAATACTAATGTATGATAATTCTTCTCGTATAAAATTGGCAAATTATACATTTCGTAAAATGTCTTGCAAGATCTGTCCTACGCATCTAAATATTTGATATTTGATTACATAATACAAGTATGTGAGTTATATATTATATATTATGACTGATTAATATCTATATATCTAATAGGTGATCATAGTGAAAGCCTTTATTCGACGTCATTGCCATTAAATGACGTTCAATATTTCCTTCACATTTTTTTAACCCCCTGACCTAGATGATACAATATGTAGGCGATTAAAGTTATATAACACCTCTTTTGCCAAATCTGCATATCGCCCTGAGGTGCTATTATTAAAAAAATGACGTCCAAAGACAGTTTTGACGTCATTCTGAAGCAAGAAGGTCGATAAACTTACATAATTGCATTTCGTGCATCAAGTCAAAAGGAAAGATGTATCTTTATTTCAATTATTATAGCCTCATATTACTTAAAACAAACCTGATAGGCTTTTATGATTTAAGAACTTTATTTAACCTGCACATTTCCGGTTATGTGACATCAACTTCAAAATTTTAAATGAGACACCCTCTATGTTATTACAATTTTGTGATGGTCTATTTAATACCAATCCAACGATACCATATCTGTTAGCACGTTTATGTAAGACAGTGATAATATGAGCTGTTAAATGAATGGATTGATTTTTTAAAACTTTTATTAAAGAACATTAATAATTACATAGCAACATACAATAATTATAAAAATCATTACAGCTGATGCTCAAATTGATGTCCACCTTCATTAACGCAATACTCAAATTTTTTTAAAACATTTGTGTAGCATGCTGCTCTAATCATTTCTGGCGTAACAGTTTGGTCCGTTACTCTAACTTTGTTTTGCAAATCGTCTAAATTTCTAGGCTGTGTATTGTAAACCAAACCTTTTAAGTATCCCCATAGAAAGAAATCTAAAGGTGCTATATCTGGGGAGTAAGCCGGCCAAGATATTGTACCATTACTCCCAATCCATCTTTCAGGGAAAGTAGCACCAAGATATGTCCCAACTTGCTGGGCAAATTGAGGAGGTGCACCATCCTACTGCCACCACATCGTCCCTTTTTCGTTTAAGGGAATACCTACAAGTAAATGGGGAAGCATATTCTGGAGAAAATCTAAATATTTTTCGCCGTTCAACGTTTCTTGATAGAAATATGGCCCAATTAAACGGCCGTTGAATAAACCGCACCAAATTTTTACTCCCCATGTTGTCTGGAAATTAATTTCTCGCATTCATTTTGTATTTTCAGCCGACCAGTAGTGACAACTGTATCTATTAACAGTACAGTTGTTGTGAAAAAGACTTTCATCACTCCACAATATTTTATTTAAAAAGAACGGGTCATTTGCGACTTTCACTGATATTGCAGCAATAAAATTAAGTCTTCTTTCAGGATCTTCAGGGGTTAAACCTTGCGTTAAATGTATTTTGAAATGATGATATTTATGATCTTTTATTACTCTCTGGATTGTAGTTCTACTTACTCCTAATTCTTGCTGAGGATACCGCGTCGATATATGGGGATTTCCTTGAAGATACGCCCGAATATTAATTATGGTATCCTCTGTTTGAATAGGCTTTCTTCGAGGAGTTTTCCGTTTTCCACTAAGAAAAGAACCACGTCTTAGAGTTTGTTCCACGTAAGCAAAAGTATTTTACTTGGAGCTGTTCGGTCGGGAAAACAATAACTATATAAATCTCTAGCATGTCTGGTATTTTTTCTACATTCTCCATAGATCAGCAGCATATCAACGTACTCGTCGTAAGTAAAATGTAATGGCATAATAATCTTATTACTATTTTTACAAACACAAAATCTACTAATACTGCTTGACAGATCTTGACAAGTAGTGAAGTATTTCTGTTGCTAGGACAACTTTTCTATTTTTAAGCTACCTAGGTTTTTTGTTTTAATAAAAATAAAGAACCGTTTATAAACAGTTTATCATTACAGTAGTGCCACAAAAATTTGACAAATATGGTATCATTGGATTGGTATTAGACAGACCATCACAAAATTATAATAACATATAAGGCGGCTCATTTAAAATTTTGAAGTTAATGTCACGTGACCGGAAATGTGCAGGTGAAATAAAGTCCAAACTTTTATACCAAAAATGGGCAACGCTCTTTGCTGTTTAACATTTTAAAATTATTGTTCAAATAGATTTCGACATATCGACTGGCCAAATCTTTGTGGGCCACCCTGTATATTGCCTTATATGATAGCCCATCAGTTTCTATCATCTATCGTTCTAATAACCTTTTTGTTTTGCCGGAATAAGTTTCATTCTTTCTAGTAACCTTTCTATTTTGATTTCATTACTTTATCTACTGTATTGCCTGACACTGTTGTGGGAAGTTCCTGGAGTATTCCAGAGATTAATTCCATTAATTTATAGACGACCTACTGTCTCATTTCACCACACTACAAAAAGGTCTGGGTTCTATTAAGGCTATAGATGTACCTTTCCTAGCTACTCATCGATCTTTTCGTTCAAATCTATGCTAGGATCACTTTTTTCTGATTCCTATCTTTGAGAGATTATTTACACAGTTCTATATATGAAGTAACTTGTGTTGGTTAAGTTGGTTGCTTTTTGCGTCACTTGACTGCCGAAAAATTACTACTAATTTATTAACAGTTGCCTGCCTTATAGCCTCCGCAGCTCAACACTTTAGCCTGAAGTAGATCTGGGATTTCAATGTCCCTTTTCCATAACTTCGACTCGTTGTCTTGTCTTAGAAACATCCTTATATGAGATCCTCTGAACTTTTATAGGCCGACTATTTTACATAGTTCTATGTTAGGTATTATTGTGTCGTAATTTTTATTGAAGTTATACCTTGTGATCATTGTACGAGGGTGAATCAGATATAAACGAGACTTTTGGTCCTGGGCATGCAATAGTAACGCGTGAGGGTTCCCGCTTCGTGGGGTGTTCGGTAGGGATATCAGGAGGGGGGAGAGCAGGTGGACGACCTCGCTCGTTCCTTTCAGTACCTGTCGTGCCGGTGTCTGAGCAGGAGATACCTTCGTCAATTGCGCAGCGTGTTATCATCAAGTTTCTCGCCACGGAAGGTATAAAACCAGCTGATATTCTGACGAGATTGACTGCGCAGTTCAAGGAAGAGACACTGTCCCGAGCTAGAGTGTTTGCATGACATAAATAGTTTGTGGAGGGTCGAGAAAGTTAAAAATGAGAACCATGACCGCCGATCTCGCATCAGCGACAACATCGTCCGCGTTCAACAACTTCTTGAGGGTGACAGGCGTCTGACCACCACTGAGATTGCATCTAAGGTTGGAATAAGTTATGGCAGCACTTTTTCGATAATCGCAGAGGAGCTAGGGTTTCGTAAGGTGTGTTCAAGGTGGGTCCCTCGCCTTCTGACAACTGAGCAGAAATTGCATCGTTTTCAGGCGTGTGAACGTCTCCTAGCGAAATTTCGGGACGAAGGAGACTCCTTTCTCACTCACGTTATCACCTGCGATGAAACGTGGGTGCACCACTATACCCCTGAGTCGAAACAAGCGAGCAAGAAGTGGAGACGTCAATGGGAGGCTGGGCCAGTGAAAGCCAAGTCAAGACTGTCAGCAGGGAAGGTTTTGGCAACAGTTTTTTTTTTACCAGCGTGGCTTGTTGCACCTCAATTTTTTGCATGATCGCAGGACCGTTAATGCGGCATACTACTGCGACATTTTAAGCGAGGTTAGACTTGCATATTGCCGCAAACGACGTGACCTATTGATGAGAGAAGTGAAACTTCTCTATGACAATGCTCGTCCCCATACAGCAGCCCTAACCAGAGAAAAATTTGAAGAATTAGGCTGGGAGACATTTGAACACTCTCCCTATCGCCCCGACCTAGCGCCCTGCGACTTTCACCTCTTTGGTCCTCTTAAGGAAGCCATGGGAGGACAAAGATTCAATATCGATGAGGAGGTTGAGGCCTACGTGCACAATTGGCTGTAGACACAACCAACTTCATTCTACGAGCAGGGCATTATAAAATTACCTATACGGTAAATGTGTTTCCAGATCATGAGATTATGTAGAACAATGAGCTGTTATTCTTTTTTTTCAAGTTCAAATAAAAAAAAAAATAAAAAAAAGGATCGTTTATATTTGATTCACCCTCGTATATGTGGGTATTCCCAATGTTGGTTCTGCCTTCAACTCTGTGTGTAGTTTTCAGGGATCTAGTTCATGCTGTGACCGTATAGGCATTGGGATCCGCGTTAGCATGTGTCCTGTAGTGCGCGTTTTTCTTTAAATATACATATATATGTAGGGGTGGGAATAGAATTTTTATGACAGCAATAGAAGTAGATGCCTCCGCTAAATCCAATTTGTTGCGATTCTGTTCACAGTACTACAGCTTCAAAGAAGCTCTAATTTATGTCTATAGAATTATGCTCTCTTAGTCTCTCTCTTTCTCCAGCCCTCTGTCTGGTCTTAGTTCCCAGTTTTTCCCCACACACTCCTCCGTACTTTCCTAGAGTGATTGTTGTTTTGCGTGCGACTTTTTGCATACGAATATTTATTTTATGTTTGTTTCTGGTTAAATATCACTCTATGACTTCACAGCTTTTTGGCATTTCCGCTGCTTTCAATTTTAAGCGTTGTAGTACTCTCTTTTTCGTGTTAATGTGCCTACTGAGGTTTTGTGGGGATTTATTGGGAAGTTCATTCTTTTCACACCATTTATCTTATAACATCGATGACAAGTACCACACAGTGCACAAAACATAAGTGTATTATTGTTTAATTAATACACATATTTTTTGTATTAATTACAGCTTTGTGCTTGATTGTAAAACAAGCAGAAACTCGTCTCTCCTTTATAAATAAATTATACAATTGCAGTCGTATTTGTAAAAGAGAGTGAAAATTTATACTTGAATTTTGTTTTCAGAAACTACTTATAAAACGGTGTCAATCTGTTTGGACTAGTGAATCTGGCAAATCGTATAAAACACTTTATCGTATAAACTTATATAAAAATCATATAAACTTTAATAATAAATTAGTTTTATAAAGTATAATAGTGAAAATAACAATGAAAAGTGAGGTTATATCGAAGTAAGTTTTAGCTTTTAATGATTCTTCAAAAAATAAAACCCTCCACAGGTAGGATTCGACATTTGTCCCAGATTGGAACCGAACGACATACAGCTGTTTCGAACTTATTAGTTCTCATCAGTGCCGTTCACGGTACGCCTATCCAGAACAAATGCCGAATGAAATTTTTGGGGTATACATCTTTATCGATACGATCTATGTCAGTAACACATAAGTCGGAAATCGAGAAAGGAACTACCAAACCACCAAGCGGTTACCAAAGTAGTTCCCGAATAGCAACGCTATTACATAATCGCTATAGGAAACAACTACTCCTCGGGCTAAAGCCCCGCCAGGCATTGAATTATACTTTAAAGCGATCCCCGACCCCTTTCTCGTGTTTCTGCACGATCAGATAAGGTTTCAAAAAATAAAACCCGCCACAGGTAGGATTCGACATGTGACCCGAATTGGAACCGAACGACATACAGCTATTTCGAACTTATTAGTTCGAAAACGTCAAAAACACGAGAAAGGGGTCGAGGATCGCTTTTAGGTATAATTCAATGCCTGGCGGGGATTTAGCCCGAGGAGTAGTTGTTTCCTATAGCGATTTTGTAATAGCCTTACTATTCAGGAACTACTTTGATAACCGCTTGGCGGTTTGGTAGTTCCTTTCTTGATTTTCGACTTATATGTTACTTTTAATGATTGTTTCGAATGAAATTAAATCAATATTCAAATAAATGGATTCTGCTATGCTTTTGTATTTAACAGATTCAAATGCATAGAAACGATATATTCGGAAATATGTTTAGCGAGAAATATCCCTCATGAATGCATTTTTATGAGGATGTTTTAGCGTTTGTGAGAAAGTGAAAAGACGTGAAGTGTAAAGTGCTCTATTTTTTCAGGTAGGGCGAATTTCTATTAAGCCAATTGTAATTCACTATCCTATTTACTGCTAATAAAATGTGGTCACTTTTATTTTTACTTTTTATTGTTAGTGAAGGTTAATAATATATAATTTATTTATTTCATTGTTGTGTTTTTGATCAGTTTTTTTCGAGTTGTATGTGCGTCTTGGAATCAACAACTATTTTATATTATGTATATTGACTAAACCATTAAGATAGAGGCTTGCTTTTAACCTAAAGTATACACGGTCCAGACCTGAAGATCCCAGATCTATTGTGATGAAACTAAAGATACAAAAGATGGATATTATGTATATTATAATAAAACATTTATAAAATCCCCATTGAACACTTTCGGAAACTAATGACATTTTTTATCATGAAAGGGTCAACATTTATTATTTATTACTATTACATTGTTGTTTATGCAGTTTGTCTTTTGTAAAAGTAATTATCATATCTCTAGCGATTTTTATATTTGCATTTAGTACGTCTTCAAAGCAAACTCAATTCTTTTAGAGAAAATTCGTAAAGCAAACAGTTTTCAGTGCATAGAAGCTTTGCCAAGACATATTTTCAATTAATTCGAAATATTCTACTTAACAAATAAAATGCAATGCCTAGAAGAAATATATTTTTACCTTGAAAGCAAAGTAAGTTTTACCAGTTTGCGTTTAAGTTTTAGATGTCTATGTAAAAAAAATGTACCCTTCACATTCCGTAATAAAAAAGGGGGTTGCCATAAAAAAGACAATATCGATAAAGTCAGACCTCGTACAGGACTCGTTTGTTATAAATTAATTATATTTTAAAATACTAAAATTAAAATTTGACGGGTTCTAGAGTTTATCCCAAAAGTTATTCCTCGAATTTCTAACGAATTTATTTTTATTTTACAAAATCACTCTATATACTACTCGTCAAGAATAGGAAAAAGTGTGAGATTCCTCCTGGGTGCACTTTACACGCGGTCGGATTGAACTCTGTGTACATTTATATTCAATATACATCTATCTTTGCAGAGTGTATGCAAAGGTCTCAATGTGACCTGTGTGTGTGAGTAAAGACCAGGCTACTTATTGCGCACCTCGCGGGATGTCCTATATTGCAGTTTTGAGACTTGTTCCTATTCTTGAAAAGCTGTACAGTCTATTTACGGTACTTATACATAGACTCGTTGTTTACTTTTTGCAGATATCAATACTTGAAAATTATGGCAACCTTTCCAGTTCATACCACATCATTGCAGAAGCTTTTATTACATTCACAGTACCTGTAGTACTGTTGGTGGCAAGCTACCAATAACAAATATTTCATTTCATTCAATGTAGAAAATACTCACTTATCAGTAAATTTTCACTTATCTCATTTTCATTTTATGATGCATAAGATGCATCTTCACAGATGCATATCATGCATTTTTATGATGCATGTATCTTCATAAGTGAAGACACCATGAACACCCTTTATAATCTTCCGATATTCTGGTGTTTTATCGTCCTCATCCTCTGGAGTTCTCGCTTTCTTATGTTTTTACGTTCATACGAGTTCATAATATCACGTTGTCATTATTTCACGTTCATTTGTTTGCATGGCGTACTTACGTTGTTACATTCCAATCGTCCTTACGTACATTCCTATTACATTACGTTCTGATGTCTCTCTGTCTTTACGTCCGCTTTTTACGTTCTCCCCTTCGTACTTTCTTGCGTTCTTAATTTACATTCTTAATTTCTATGTTCTTCGTACACGACGAGCTTCTCTGTTGTGTGCAATTAAGGCAATAGTAATTAAAAGGCTCTAAATATTCTGCTCTTATTAATATAAAACTAAAGTCAAGTGTATAAACATTTTATGCATCACATAAGTAAGGGACAGTAGTTAGTACAAAGTTAATCTAGATATTTAGAATAGTATCTTAAAGGCCTAGATTAGACTACTGCTCGCAAATAGTAAGGGATGTAGGTTGTAGCACAATTAGCGAAATGCGTAGGTTAGCACAAGATAGGAGAAGCTGGAGGTTAGCGTCCAACCAGTCTTAGGACTGATGACCTCATGATGATGATGATCTTAAAGGCGATTTTTCATCATTATTAATTTGATGTATATACCTTTAGATTAATTAAAATTAGATGATGAACTACATTTGTTTAAATAAATTCAAGTTAAAAAGAGGTCGATATCTCATTTAACATGAGTAGGATAGCAGTAATTAAAAAAGAAAGATGAATGGAAATAAAAAAAGATGAATGGAAATATCGTTATTTTTTTTTTTTTAGTTTCCTAAGATTGAGCGAAACTGTTGCAATCATATTCACCAATAACCTCTGAACTGTCTTCCAAAATAGGCTAAATGGGTAATTTTAGACTGATTAGTTCACTGGCCATTGAAGAAAGTGAATAAAGGAATATTCGCAAACCTAGAAAATCAAAACTGCGTATTATACATACAAGAGTAATATATTACTCATTAACGACCTATTTGGTCTTTAGAATGTAGAAATGCTATAACTATATTGATATTTTATATACTGTAATTTCAACTTGGTTCTTAATTCAAATAACATAACTGAACTTCTTGTATGAGTTGGCTAAGAAAAATGTTTAATTCAGGCGTTATGCTATTCATTTGCTAAACAACCAAAAACCACAAGATTGTTTAGTATTTGGTGGTGCTTGGAACAATTATTATTATAGAGAATGGGCATTTTTCTTAGGCATTTACTCGTACTTTGTCTACATCCATGATTTCCCATAATGATCTTTACGTTTGTATAAGTGTAACTTCTCATTCGGAAGCTTATGGGTTTATAGGGGAGGCATAATATTTGTTATTTTCTTTGACAACTAGTTGACAGAGAATTTTATACGTTTTGAGCGTTCACAATATTCTTTCAGAAATTAATAATTCACAAGTAATTACTTCAGAATACGTAGAATATAGCCAGAGATACTTTATCTCTGTACAATTTTGTTAAAAAAGAAAACTGCATTAAGACGCTTTTCAGTGATGACGTCCAGGAGGAATCTCACCCAGGCGTCGAGGAAGAACAAGGAAATGTTGACGAGGCAGACAGAAGGATAAGTGTAAAGGATTCCAGGTCCTACTTTGGATTCAATGAAGGCATAGCTGATAGTAGTGGTTTTCTATATGGAATTCAACAAATAACAATCCTACCGAATACGCCTTTATCAACAACATCACGACCTAGTACTCAATCTCCCAATAATTTGGGAAACCCATGCTTGACATGTGGAATTCAAGGAAATATGCGTCAGTAGATTGAATAACAGTCGACGCGTTATACAATCAAAATAATATAATTTTGTCTTGTATACAAGCTGCATAAAAAGTATTATTAAAAATAAATGAATATATTAAAAGTTAACAAAGATGTAAAGGGCAAGGAAAATAAATAGATAATTTATTCTTGTGTAGTTGTGTAGATATAGTTGTGTAGTTTTGTGTAGTTGTGTATCATAACTTTTCCGATTAAGAAGTTATATACAATTGTTTAAACGGCAACTCTTATTTTGGCTTTTGCCATTTGAGTATGTTTTATTGGTGTTATGTAATTTTTTTTATATTAACACAATTTTATAACTAATTCTGTGTTTTACTACAATATGGTTCATTTTGTAAAATAAACTTTGGAGTTTATATTAGCTTCAAAATTTATCTCTTGAACATAATTTAGTGGGGTTAGATATGAACACGTAGCTTCAAGCTGGCCAAGCGCGTTCTATGATATTCGACTATTGTTTCTAGGCAATTTCAATATGTAACATGATAATAGAAGTAATGTATCATATACAGAAAAAATGTGCTCTTCTAAATAACAAATCAATCAAAGATAGATGAAAGATTTTAGTCTTCTCGCCCTAACTTAAACAATTATTGTAATACATATTCTGACCTTACATGCATAATTCTATGAAATCTGAAAATATTCAACTTATTTCATTCAAGATGTGTTATCTTGATGCCATTTTAAAGATTTATAAAAAGTTCCTGTACTGATCGCTTTTTAACCCTTAGTTGGTGAGCCTGTTTTTAGCAACATACCTAGTGAATCAGGGTCAAAAAGACCCCGCAATTTAAAATGCGAATTTTGACAAAATGTGATAACTTTTAAATAAATAGCGTAATTAGATGGCTAAGTAGTATATTTTAAAATAAAAATAATCAAATGACATTATAAGAAAATAAACACAGCTTCTGATACAAAAAGAAATATAAATTATTGATTAATTTTGACACATTTATTTAATTAGTGTTTTACAATAACAAATTAATTATTAATTGACCTCCTGATGAAAATCTTAATAATAACAATAAAGACGTAACTTTAAGAAAATATAAACATGTGAACGAAATTTATTTCTACAAAAAAACGTGCAACTCTAACGTAAGGTGAAACTTAATGTGGATAATGCATTCTTAATTATTGACATTCTTTACAAATGTGCTCGCTGCAGTCATTACAAATTGTTTTTTTGCATAATAAACATAAAAACGAAGCTTTTTAACACAAAACAACTTGGACCGGGATGTTCCTTATTTGATTCATCTAAGTTAGATGCTGATTGCCAACTCTCAGAATTTTGTTCACTTTCAATGACATTCTCATCGTCTGCATCAGTGCTCACATAACTATTTGCATCACCATCTTTGGCCAACCATTTTAACAGAGTAGTTTGAAATTTAGAGTCGCCAAAACGTATACTTTTAGCCATAATTTTTGTTTCATCCTGAAGAATTAATTTGCGAGGTACTCACAGAATTATAACGCATTTAGTGAACCAGAGTCAATTTAACCCTACGATACTTACTACTGATATAAACCATGGCAGCAAACAAGCGATCGACACACTTCAGATCGCAGTCTCAACTAACTTGAACCTACCGAGACCGCTGGCTCACTATAGCGTAAATGCGCAATGCAGTTACCAATTAAAATTTTGCCCGGGTCAATTTGACCCTGGTACACCAACTAAGGGTTAATCTAAAAGATACACCTCCTAAACCAAATTTTAAATACACAGGTTGTCACATATATATGCAGTACAAAGAGATGTTTTTAAAGAATTGTGTGTTTTATATTATTGATTTCTTCATGATGAGTTGATTTCAATGACCTAAAACACTTGTGAAATAACTAACTGATTAGTTAATTGCGGGCATTAGCCTGAAAAATTATTGAAAGGATTTTTTCGAACCTACTGTTTATTTAAATATAATATACTGAATTAAACTACATACTCAAAATGTTCTCCATTAAAAATATCGGTAATTGTATATAAGAAGTGTTCCTGGGCAAATGCTTACGAAATATTTGCTACCCCCCTATTTTCGAGGGTGCTGGAGACGAACCTGGCTTCAGTTTCATCCGCTCGGTCACAGTTTTCGAGAAAATGGATTTTCCACTTTTCCGTAATACATGCTACTTTCCTTATCAAATAATTTTAACTTCACACTACGTAGGTAGCTTATATTAATACCAATAGATGCTACAACACTTCCTTTACACATATCATATATTAAACCGTCATAAAACCTATTAGAAACTTTCGATGTTTAGTTACTTCAAATGTATACAATGACTTGCAGTTGGCGTCGTCCATTGTCCACTGACTAGCCAGGTTAGGTTAGGTTAGGTTAGAGGTTAGGTTAGGTTAGGTTAGGTTAGGTTAGGTTAGGTTAGGTTAGGTTAGGTTAGGTTAGGTTAGGTTAGGTTAGGTTAGGTTAGGTTAGGTTAGGTTAGGTTAGGTTAGGTTAGGTTAGGTTAGGTTAGGTTAGGTTAGGTTAGGTTAGGTTAGGTTAGGTTAGGTTAGGTTAGGTTAGGTTAGGTTAGGTTAGGTTAGGTTAGGTTAGGTTAGGTTAGGTTAGGTTAGGTTAGGTTAGGTTAGGTTAGGTTAGGTTAGGTTAGGTTAGGTTAGGTTAGGTTAGGTTAGGTTAAGTTAGGTTAGTATCCTTCAAAGTAACAGCGTTTTTAGTTGTTAATATTCAGAGTTAGCTTTTGGAGCCTCTCTGTATGTATGTAGTTTCATCGAACGACACGGAGGGCGTACGAATTACAAGTATAGTAAGTAAGTACTAGCTAAGCAAGGGTTTCTACTTTCTAACATTTACACAACTAAAACTA
Organism: Rosalia funebris; assembly: GCA_037954035.1. Lineage (NCBI taxonomy): Eukaryota > Metazoa > Arthropoda > Insecta > Coleoptera > Cerambycidae > Rosalia > Rosalia funebris. The sequence continues at coordinate 8,109,047 of JAZFAV010000006.1, read as the reverse complement.
ATATATACAAAAACCATCACGGCTGTCAATAGGCGTATGTGGAGCCACGTGTGTCCACAATATAATACGCCGAGTTGAAAAAACTTATTTTAACCTTCCGGCGGGCGCAGCTGATCTGTGAGATCAGCATTCACTTCTTTCTTTGCCCTTCCGTGTGTATTACGAATTTTAACTCGAACTCCCTCATAGCTTTCAAACCGTTCTTCTCGATATGGTGTCGATTTTTTTAGTGTATTCCTTGGCCCTGTATCGGCCACCCGGATCTGTCAGATGCATTGCGCCTGATTACGTCATTATTTTCACATTATTTTTTGATTTTATTAGATTTCTTTTATTATTTAAATTAATAATATCTTTTGAGATCTCTACACTTACTTATTCTGTCTGTTTCTGGTATTATTATTCAAAATTAACACATTTTGGTGTTAAATTAGTGGTTTATGCTAAATAACGTTACCAAAAATGTCACCTTTATTTTTGTTTGGAACATGGAAAATGATGAAGAGGATTTATAATTCTCTAGACTTAAAATAGACAGTTACTTATAATTTCTTTCTTGTAATTCACGTCGAATATTTTTGTTATATGTAACTCTATGACTTTTATGTGAAAAATTAGGTGGTTTGTTTTTTGTATTCAAAATATTGTTCAATACTAATTTGTAGTGTGTGTTTTGACCATAAAACAGAAAAAAAACTTGTCAATATCTGGTTTTCCTATAAAAATATTCCAAATTTATTGTTTTACAACATGTAATCAGTTGTAAATTTAATTATTGCAATAAAAACTGGAGCGATATATTTATTATTGTATTGTATTAATTAAAATAAGCGTTTAATTGAGTCTCCACCTTATTAAAATCAAAATTGTGTAAGATTTGATATGAAATCTCTTAGATGCATTGCGCCTGAATGTGTTTGAATTCAGACTACGCTCGACGGAAGGTTGAATAACAAATAGACGAAGGAAATTGTACCATGAGTATGTTACACACTGTATTTGCAAATGAGTTTTTGTGTAATAAAATTGAACTCAAGAGAATCAGGTGTCTCATAAATAAATATCGTAAAGTAGATAATCGGGGCTCATTCAAAATTATTTACAAAATTTTAATTCGGAGAATTGTAAAGATCAAGGTGTTACACTACGTATTTTCCAATTGAAACTATCGTCAATATAAATAGATTCGTAGAAATTTAATTCTTTGTTAATCACTATTAATAGCGTAGGAATTAATTAATACTTGTTGTGATTAACTTATAATTTTTTGGCAACTACGCAATCTAATCTTTGTTTATGCGCGACGAAATACGTACAAATGTTTATAAATAGAAAACAATATATTTCGGGTTTGTCTTAATTTGTTGTTCGGAAATTGTCAAAAGTCTAGAAAAGTCATTTATTTTTATTTATTAGTTTTTACTAACAAACAAAATATTAAAGGATCGTTCAATAAGGACACTCGATTTTTAAACGTAAATAAAACAAGTTATGTGTGAGATATCTACTCAATTTTTTTCTTTTTATTGAAAGAATATTTTATGACATCAGGTATGGAATATAACGTCGTCGTCTAATTGTCCTTGCGGCTTTGCGTGGTGGCACGTATTCGAGAGGTTCAATATTAAAAGACTTTGTCGTGGCATGAGCTGTGTGGCACATAGCGCTGTCCTGTTGGGACCACATGTCGTCGGTATCCATATCATCCAGTTTGAGTCACAACAAGTTGCTAATCACCGATCTGCAGTACTCGCCATTGACGGTTATGGCAATGCTAGTTTCGCTTTGGAAGAAGTATGGATCGATGACTGTACCAAACAGTAACTTCCGCCAGACCAAAATCTGTACCAAACAGTAACTTTCGCGAGTTGCGTTTGGTGTGGTGTATTCGTGTAGATTAGTATCGTCCCAAGTGCGACAATTTTGCTTGTTCATACATCCATTCATTCAAAAATGGGCCTCGTCGCTGAAGATGATTTTATTAGTGAAATTTGGGTTAACTTCCAACTGCTTCAGAGTCCAATGAGTGAACACACGGCGTTGTGTATGGTCGTATACCTTAAGTTCCTGGATCATTTGGATTTTATACGGGTGCAGACTCAAGTCCAGATACAAAATTCGCCAATTCGAAGTCGCAGAAAGGCCAAGTTCTTGTGAACGACAATAAATTGACCTTGGCCTCGTGGATACCCGTACACTCTCACGCACAGTAGCGATGGTTTCAACAGACCTTGCGTTTCGGTGGCGTAGGGGTGTTGGCTGATAATTTATCAAACCGGTTGCTTGCCCACTACATGTCGAATAATTGCCTCGGCGGAACGGTTATGGCGAAGATAAAGATTAAGTAATGCGCGGAACGTTTCTCGAATGGATCACTGATTTTGAAAATAAAACTTGATGAGTTGTACACGTTGCTGAATATTATAATCTTCCACGGTGATTTTCCGTACACTACTGAACGATACACAATAAATTTTACAGACGTTGATTTAAAAACATGGCCGCTATAACCTAACAAATTTGGAGTGTCCATATTGAAAGACTCTATATTCCTAAAATTATTTGCAAATTTTGCACGATAATCTCTTCTTTGGATAGCCTTCATGCTTCTGAATTGTTTTAAACTCAAATAATGACTTCTAGTTCATAATAATAATAATATAATAATAATAAATGCTTTTATTCACTATAATAATCATAAATGTAAAATCTGTGTTAAGAGACTATATATAAAATATTAAAAATGGTGAGAAAAGTTCGATACCAACCCCCAAGAAGAGTTGAGTACTTGCACTTACACTTAACCCTAAATTAACAGTCTAATTAAATAGTAAATATATAATACAGACACAGACAATATTATATCGGCGAATAGCAAGAATTATATTCTAACTACGACTTGCAAATTAAAATGAAGATAATATACATATTTATAAGAGGAATAGCTTTATATACTCGTAGGAGATTATTGATAACAAATAACAATAATTGTGTTATTAAGAATTACGAAGAAGATTTAATAAAACTATATTGGGCAATATTAATTATTGCTATAAAATTTTAAAGTAGATTATAAAAAATCTAAAGTAACTAAAAAATAAAGAATCTAAAAATAAAATATGGCAATGGTTAGATTTTTATTTAAATCGATAGTCAATTCTCATCATAATAATTTATTTATTTATAGTATTCAATTGGTAGTAGATGGTATGCGAGGTTAGTGAAAGTTTTCTACTGTTTTCAAAAGATTTCCACTGAGTCATACTTTATTATAGATTTAATACACAGACTAGAGCAGACATTTAATACATATAGTAGAAATTTAATGCATAGAATAGAGGCGTCTTGCTTCCTTGGCAATATGTTTCAATTATAATTCACACATTCTTTGTTCTTATGTTTGTTAGTCAGTCAAATTAATGCACTGGCCTGTCAGCTATTTAATATAGCCCTGGAGAAAATCATTAGAGACACCAATCTTGAGACTAGGTGAACAATATTCACTAAGTCAGTCCAGACCTTGGCATATGCAGACGATGTCGACATAATAACAAGAACGGTAAGAAAGTCTGCAGAAAGTTTCTTAGACCTAGCAATGGCAGCGGAGGCCATGGGACTACAGGCAAACGACGAAAAGACAAAATACATTTCAACTACTTTGCAGACAAGAGCTGGTAACGTAGTACAAAACTTAGTAACTAGTAATCACATCTTTGAAGCAATCAGGGAATTCACCTATCTAGGTAATCAAGTCGATCCAAACAATAACATCTCGGGAGAAATTAAACGGCGCATAATAACGGCAAACAGATGTTATTATGGCCTTTCCAGGCATTTCTCCAATAAGCGACTATCACAAACAACAAAGCTGAGAATATACAAGACCCTAGTCATCCCTGTACTGCTATATGGATCAGAAGCGTGGACCATCACAAAGGCCGACGAAACCTCCCTACTTTATTTCGAGGGGAAAATACTGCGAAAAATTTTCGAGGCCGTATGCAAAAATGGGTCATGGAGGCGCAGGTATAATTTCGAGCTATATAACCTGTATAAAAACAAAGCGAAGGGAAGGGATATTGTCACAGCGGCCAAACTAAACAGAGTGCGCTGGGCAGGACATGTGGCCCGAGCCAGTCAAGCGAACCCCATTAAAAAAGTGCTTAGCATAGAACCTGTAGGCAGCAGGAAGAGAGGTAGACCAAAGCTTAGATGGGCCGATGGTGTAACACAGGATGCCAGAAGTATCGGTGCCCCCAACTGGAAAGCAGTAGCACAGAATCGTCAGGAACGACGGAGGACGCTTGAGGTCGAGGCCCTTGTAGGGCTGTAGCACCAATGATGATGATGCTTTTCTTTCATAAGTTTCGATTTTATACAACAGGTAATCTTCAGAGAAGTACAACTATTTTCGTAATAACTATTGAATATATTATTATACTACCATATAGACTTATAACGCTGTCTGAAATTTGGTGTAAAGTTATATTCACCAATTTGGTACCAAATAGGGTACATCACAGTTTTGTGTTAAATATACACCACAGGGTTGTAGTAGATTTTACCATTTGCTGGTGTGGTGGTGTGAATATTCATAACAATAATGGAGTTACAACACAACGTCTGATGTAAACTTTACCACTTTTTGCTGTAAGCTTTATTTCAGTTGTTTACCTTTTATTTCCAAGTTAAGAAAAACTGACTTAAAAAAAGTAAATTAACTAAAAAGCAAAAAATTTCTTTTCTACAACAATTTAATATTTATTATGTTTTTCCGATTAATGTAATTAAGAAATTATGGTTTATTATGTAATTATTATTAATTGTTTCTTAATTACATTAAACGGAACAACAAATAAATATTAAATTGTTGTAGAAAACATTTATTTCTTGCATTTTAGTTGTTACTTTCTTTTAAGTCGGTTTCTTTAAACGTATCATTTTACAATTTTAAGTGATAGGTAGATCTACTATGGAAAACCTACTATGAGAAAACGACGGCTACTTGAATAAGCAGTTCGTTTGTGTATCTTCGAAGTCCAAGGTCCAATATCAATGAAATTAAGATGGGACCACCTTGGAGCTATACTGAATCCAACGCAAAAAGATAATTAAAATCAGTTCACAAACGTAAAAGTTATACCAGAACATACATAAACATTCTCAAATGGCCACGACGCATTCTGGATGATTTAGAAAACTCATAAACCGATTCTGCTTTTTATATTTAACTAGATTAACAGAAATAATAACTGACAATTTTAAAACCTTTATTGTATCGTTATTTCTACATGAAAATTTACTTACTAAAGAGGAACACTATAGAATAATAACCAACTGAACCGACGGTAATTGAGAAGGGTATTCACTTGTTCTTGCTGGCACTATTATTGTGGCATTTAGAATTGCACGACACCTCATTGGCCCTGCAGTTGAACTTTTTTGTATTACAATAACGTTTACAATGACATATGACAAATCCTTATTTTGATCCAGACAAAAGAGCTGAAGCTTTTCTCAAATTTAATGAACAACTCAGAATATACGATCAGTTTATAAAGTTTGAATCAGCGAAGGTGAATTCATTACGACTAAAAAGTCTTTCCAGCACGCCTTCCTTGGTTCCCAACTTATACAAGCTGGATTCATTAACGCTTAGAACTACAGCTAGAACACTTCTAGGGGCAAGCCGCCCTCTGTCGACATCCGGAACTTTGACTACGACATTTTGACCGATCTGAGCAGGAGGTAGTTTTTCACGGGACAAAATCAGCATTTTTTCAGCTTGCTTCCCCATTCCAGCTTTAGCATTTTCGCGTTGCTCTCTGATTGCATTACGTCGGCAGCAAAGGCTGCATACGACTTTTCATTCAATATCAACACCACACTTCATATGTACATTTAAACTTCATGTTTTACATGGTTGGGTGATTCCAAAATGTGCGCAAATGGAACATATTACCGCACTGGATACTGCATTGATTATATTTTCTTCCCCTTCCTGGTCTGCTTCGAATATCATCCCTTCCAGAATTTTCTCTAAATCTCTTTCCGTTTCCAAAGTTTCATGTTTCCCTTTCCAGAGAAGAATCTGCCAATCCGATTCTTCGTTTACTACCAAATATGGCCTCGTAAGGACTTTTTTTAATTCCTTCATGCAGGGCACGATTTTTTTTTGCTCTGAATAAACCGTAAGCCCTCTGACCATTGTTTGGTATTATTATCAAGCATCCATACCACCAACATATCTCTGATGTCCTGATTGGATTGTTCCACCGATCCTTGGCACTGTGAATGTCGGGGCTTACCGTGCACAAGTTTAAAGCCTGGTCACAAATCCTTTAACTATTCTATTATCTTATTAGAACATTATCTTCCGTTGTCGCTTTGAAGTATAAATGGAGCGCCGAACATGCAAAAAATGTCCACTACATAATATGCGACTTCTTCAGCTGCTTTCGTTTTGAGTGGTTTCAACATTGTAAATTTTGTCAGATGGTCTTGGTAGTTCAATATGAAACGATAATCTCGGTCGGGTTCGGTCTACATATCGATAAAATCTACTTGACATCTGGAATTCATGTGCATTGATAGGATTGGTGCAACAACTAACCCCTCCTTCTTGATTTTCTTCTTTCCCTGACATTGCTCGCAGAGAGATAAATAGATCTGCATAGCTGTTCTAGTGACATTGCAGTACATTTTGTTAATTTCAGTCTCCATAACTAAAATATCTCTTGTTCATTTGTGTCCAGTTGCCATGTGAGCAGCTTCAATAATGCCAAAAAGATCCTCCATTTTACAGAAATATCGAAAAGTTTCATCCTGTGTTCCTTTGGTCTCTTCAATTAACTTTTCATATTCCCCAATTGTTATGATATCGTACCTCTTCAGTCTTCTATATTCTTTGGACAACGGCATTTTACTGTCTCAAACGTTTCTCTTCTTTCACTTCTCGGACGATCTCTTCATACCGTTCGTTCGTAAAATAATCACTTCGATCATTGCTGTTATCAGTGATATTTTTAAGTTTTTCATTAAGCGCCTTTCTCATATTGTTCTTAGCTAACAATACTAGCGACTTCGCTCAACAACATAGACAGAACTTCACTCGAAGGCAGTGGTAAACACAGAAACACACTGACAAGTCTAGACAAGAAACATCGGTTTATGAGCTTTATAAATCATCCAGAATATGTCATGGCTGTTTGAGTATTGTCCACAACGCGTCGTGGTAAATGAGAACGACCACAACGCGAAAAATTATCTTATTTCGGTATTTTGTCGTATATATATATATATATATATATATATATATATATATATATATATATATATATATATATATATATATATATATGTAAACGTTTAAGGAATATTAAATAATAATCAGGGGTTTTTACCACCTCAGACTTTATTTTTGGACTGTATTCAACATCTACAATAGTACTCGCGAATTCTCTGGGTTAGACTGCCGCCTCACTCCCCAATCGTCCCGGTGCTCGGTCCATTAGGCCTCCGTTCGGCCATCCTCCCGACTATAGCGCGAGGGTCGATATTATTGACTGTTTACACGGCCATCCTGTTTGCGGCGCGTCCTCGCACCGACCGAGGTGATGCTGATCTGGAAACAATACCGAAACAGAGACTGCCCAAACAATGGTATAATGTTATTGTTAGTACTGTGCAGAGTTTTAGGTAATACAGTCAATTACATGGTGGTACTGCCACTCTCCTAGTTTTTATCGCACATCAGGTGGTACTGCCACCTTTTCAAGGCATAGTGGTACTGCCACTATCCGCTGCTTCTTTGAATAGTAGGTGGTACTGCCACCTTCTCAAGGCATAGTGGTACTGCCACTAGCCGCTGCTTCATCGAATGGTAGGTGGTACTGCCACCTTATCAAGGCATAGTGGTACCGCCACTATCCGTCCCTTCATCTCGTTGTTAAAGGTTAGTAAATCACATTAAAATAAATCAAATCCAAATCATAGGTCAGTTACTAGGTCGTAAAACTGATGATGTTGTGTTCAGAAAAGGAGTGTGTGACCTAACTATAAACAATCTCACGCAAACACTGGATTTACTGACCTGAGGGCCAAGCTCGTAGTTGTTCGTGAGCAGCTACCGTAGTCCGATGTCCCGATGTCGTAGTCTTATGCAGCTCGTATCACTCATTTGGGAGAACTGTCCGAACAGTATACGGTCCTTTATACTTCGCTCTTAATCTGCCACCACCTGCTAGTTGCGAATCGCCACAACATCGCCTGGCTGGAAAGGTTTGACGCCGCAGCGAACGGTATTAAATTTCTGACCATGTTTAATCGCTCTATTTATAATCTTTATTCGAGCTTCTGAGACGGCCTTGTCTGGGTCAATGAAGTCATCAATCGGCATTGCATCTTTTAAAAAGTGCCGAGTTGCAGGTAATCTCGGATTCACGTCCAGCTGTAACACTGCAACGTAAGCACTACAGGAATGTTACGAGGGTCATAGTACAATTCGAGTCCGTCATCGTTTTTCTCAACACGCACACAAGGTTGACCGATAACGTCCCATCCAATAATAAGGTCAATACTACTCGGCATCACTCCATCAGGCACTATTATGAAGTTTATTTCTAAAGTAAAATTCGGCAATATTACGAGTTCACATTTACCGACAGTATAAACAACTTGGCCTCCAAATCCCGAAAAAGCACGTACACTGCGGTCTGTTTTGATAATACCATTTAAAGTTTTTACAATAGAATGTTTAATACGTGAGACGTCGGCACCACTATCAATAAAACACGGGACCGATTTCGCTTGTTCATTGCACAATAACGTTGCTATCGATGTCTCGCTCAGATGGCGTCATTTCTTTAGTACAAATGCCTTTTTCGGACTTCCATGCTTAGCCCAACAATTGGGTTCAGTGTGGCCCGGCTTTTTGCAATGTTCGCAGATAGGGCTGCTGGGTTTTGGTTTATCACTGGCACTATTTTCCTTAGCCTTGTTTCCATCTTGTAAGGCTGTACACATGTTTTGTCGATGACCTTTACGCCCACACTTATAACATGCTCCGTTCCTACCATGGCTCGAGGACCGTGGTTCTCTTAGTCTGCGCTCGTGTTTCCGTCTCCCCACTCCAGATCCTTCATGCGCGCGCATTGATGCTCCGGATGTTCTTTTGCGGCGTGCATCAGCTTCGCTTAATAACTTCAATAATTCACGTTCTGATTCTGGTTTTTGTACGTGAATCATTGAACGTGCCTCAGTGTGGTCCAGACCGTATTCTACCATGCTAAGCATAATATTCCACGGCAGCTTATTGTAGAACCGTGTAATCATTCTAAGCTTTTTATTGCCGTAATCACATAACCCATCACAGTCGTGGCTTCGGAGTGTAGTAGCCAAATATGCACCTGCTCCTGGTGTCTCCCGATCAGGAAAAGCCACAGTGAGATCAGCGCAAAAGTTGTCCCAAGTACGGCAAATGGGTCTCCAGTCGCGATAGTGACGGTATCCTCGACCTCGCAGAGCATCTCCTGCTTTTGCGATTATGAGAATGTCACTTACATTTAGTTCATGTTTTAACTTTGTAGCGTCCTCCAACCATTCCTCGATTGAGTAAGCACTCGTCTGCGGATCGTAACTTGCGAGTCTGAACTGGACCTGCGTAGTCGTTGACGCAAGCGCACTTGAACCCCCTGCTTCTGATACATTGGGCGTTGCCCCTGGTGTTGTCGCCATCTTTACATGCCGAGTTAACTCTGCAAGTTGTTGTTGTTGCATTGCAACTAAGTTGACGAGCGTCTCCTGCCACTGCACTTTGGCACGTTTCGGGTTTGACGTTTATATAGTCAATTTTCTAGTTTTTTGCTAATAAGGGCACTACGCACGGATCATTCCCACTTCTGATGTAAACGTTTAGGGAATATTAAATAATAATCAGGGGTTTTTAGCACCTCAGACTTTATTTTTGGACTGTATTCAACATCTACAACAGTACTCGCGAATTCTCTGGGTTAGACTGCCGCCTCACTCCCCAATCGTCCCGCTGCTCGGTCCGTTACGCCTCCGCTCGGCCATCCTCCCGACTATAGCGCGAGGGTCGATATTATTGACTGTTTACATATATATATATATATATATATATATATATATATATATATATATATATATATATATATATACAGACGAATTGAGAATCTCCACCTTTTTTGGAAGTCTGTTAAAAATGAAGGAAAATAAAACGCCTTTGAAATAGAATACACTTTATTATATTTTTCTTCTTAATACACAGAGTAAATTTCTTTATTACACTAATGACATATTAGTGTATATTGTATGCATGTGCTAGTGTATTAGTGTCGATTATGCATTAGTCCCTGCTGAAAATAAAAATTATAATTTAAAAAGTGTTAATATAGTAGCAATGTAATCAATAATGCACAGAATTATTAAATTCATTATTTAACAATTGTGTACATTCTTGATAAGATTAATATGTTATTATTAGCAAATGCACAATAAGAATTATAAATATAAAATATCACCTACCCAATGACATTCTCCAGTGAATTTGTCAAAATTTAATACACTTTTCAAAAATCTAATGTCTAGCAGTTTTAATAAACATGGCCATGGCAATGACTATGTTTTATTTTTAATACAGGCAAATCATTTGGACATAAGCCGATTATTCAGATATAAACAGGCGCATTGCTTCAGATTTTAACAATTATTAATCATTCGTCTTATCACAATTTAATTCTCGCTGAAAATAAAATTTTTATATATTATTATTATTATCAAATAATAAGTAGGCAATACATAATAAATTTGCAGATACAAAATATGCATTTATATTAATTTGTTTACTTCATCATCGCGAAAAACTAAGTTACAAATATATAATATCTATTCGGCGAAATCATCTAGCGACTCATAAAATTCAACACATTTTAGAAAACGTGACCGATAGTTATGAATTCCTTACTGAATTTAAAGATGGGTAAATCGTATCAACCTTAGGAACGGTGTTTTCTATATCGAAATAAGAAATGTTATGAACGAAACATATTCATATCTCTTTTAGAGTATTTGACATAATGAATACAACAAGCATTCTAGGGCGAGGTTTCCACAACTGGATAAAATAATAAATATTCAATATGTACCCACATCTATTCAAAGATCTCTAATATATGTGACGACATTAATCCAGCATAACAGCAGTCATGCAGAGCTCACACTAGGCAGGGTGTTTCAACAATAGGAAGAACTATTAAGCGACATTTACTAGATGATTGTCATACCTACTTTGGTTTTAATTATGGAATTAATAGGACTAGGATGACATTGATTAAGTCTCTCTGTCTAAGTCTCCTTCTGTAATAAGTGTCTAAGGTGATATTGGAGCTTAACCACTCATGCAGAGCTCACTTTGTGTAGATCTACACACATCTTTGAAAAAATTTCCGATAAATTTGCGCCAATCGCTTATTTCAAGAAAATCATCGATTACACTCTTAATGTTGATATTTTATGTTAATATTTTCTAAAAACGTTTTAACTTCACTTGTTTCAGCGTGGAAACAAGTGATGGTTTTCGCCATGCAGCCAGAGGAGAACTGGAAAGCGTTGGACGCCCATATGAAGGAATATCTGTACAGGGTTCCTACTCTTATATCGGATCTAATGGAATTACCTACTTAACTGAATATGTAGCTGATAAAAATGGTTTCCGTGCTAGGGGTAAACATATTCCAACTGTAATACAGCCCACATTGCCACCTAAACTATTTACTACGCCAGCAGCGATAGCCGCCCCATGCATAGCGTGTGAGATTAGAGGGAATATTCACGAGTAGAGTATGGTTAACCAGAATATGGCTTAAAGATGAATAGAAAATCTTTCGCATCCTGGATACTGAAATAAGAACAATGTTATATCGTGCTATTGTAAAATAATAAATAAATAAATAATAAATAAAGTAACGTTAAAAATTCAAGTAGTAACTTCTGGGAGAAACTCTCGGGATTCAGATTTTAGTTGCGTAGTTTTTTTTAAATATAATTAATAGATACAGGATTATTCGTGTAAAAGGTATGACGTCGATATTTTTTAATAGCAAGTTTCTATTTTATCAGGAGATGTAAAAGGACACATTCTTTTACATACGCTACGGTAATAGTTACATTATCGTAAATATACGAGGTGTAAATTAAGTAATGAAGCTGATCTTTTTCAATTATTTTATTCGAACGGAATTATAACTCAATATTGCCTCTCTAAAATTCTAATTGCATTGGGAAACCACATAGCGCCGGAGAGATTTATTCCAATCCTCATAACAGTTCTGGAATTTGAATACTGGGATAAACTTCAGCTGGTCGTTTACAGCCGTTTTAATGTTTTTGAGTGTCACAAAATGATATCCCTTGGAGCGACTTTTAAATCTTGGGAAAAGTAAAAAGTCACAAGCACTCAAGTCGGGCGAATAAGGAGACTGATGAACCACGGAAATGTTTTTACTGGCTAAAAACTCGTTTATTGAAATTGTTATGTGAAAAGGCGCATTATCGTGATGCAACGTTTTGAATTTTTAGTTCGCATATGATATAATTAAGATACTATGCAGCAGATTTACTTTTTCCTGATAGGGGGTTCAACACGGTTTCACATTTTTGCCACAAAGGTCTCATTGTCAACCTATCTTATGTAATTCGTCTATTAATGGTATAAATGATTTTATGAAGAACTCTAGTTACTTGCTTTTATATATTATTTAAAGGTGATTTGAAATTGAATAGCTATTTTTATAGGGTGCCTCACATGCAACTATAGGATTTGAATTGTTCGCGATTTGTGTTCCTCCGTTCCTCCAACGCTTTAACTCCACAGTCAGAGGAGAACTGGTAAGCGTTGAACGCCAAGATGAAGGAATATCTGTTCCTACTCCTATATCGGATTGAATGGAACAACCTACTTAACTGAATGCGCAGCTGATTAAAATGGTTTCCAACCTTGGGGTGAACATATTCCAACTGTAATACAGTCCACATTGCCACCTATACAGTTTACTAATCCACCGTTCAGACCACCCAGTACGCCAGCACAAGTAGCCGTTCCATGCCTATCATGTTACATGAAAGGGAAGACTCGTCAGTGAATTACAGCTTAACCAGAATATGACTTAAGATGACTGAAATAAGATGACATAGTATACCGTGCTATTGTAAAATAATAACTAAATACGTTAAAAGTTGAAATACTTAACTTCTGGGAAAAACTATATCCATGGGATCCATCCATTTTAGTTGCGCATTTTTCAAAATATAAATAATAGATATAGGATGATTCGATTACTGTAAACAGTGTGTAGGAGGTATGACGTCATCGACATTTTATTAAGAGCAACTCCCCTTTTCATAAGGGAATATGAAAGAGGACATTTTTCTCATATACTACTGTAATAATTAGCATAAGTGTAAGTTAGATAAATACGACGAAAAAACAACGATCGTGCAATTTCAAAGTACCAAAGGAGAGGGTACACTTTCTATAGAAAATTGGCCCTAATGATTTATTAAAATTCAAACTTGATGAGTATAAAAGAAATCTATGTATTTTGGTAAAAGAGGAATTGATCTTTACGTCCACCATTAAATAAACGGTATCTGTTGCGACGTTGTTATTAAAAGGAAATGCCAAAAACCTGTTTCATGATCTTCAGCAGAAATCGCTTATTTTTCAATATATTTTTAATATTTTCGTACATAGTGAAGGGAAGAAGCACAATTTTGTTGTGATATTATTGTAATAAATGGTAAAATCCACAACATACCAAAAGAGTTGCTTCTACACTTTGCTTACATTAAAGAAGTAGATAGAGAAGTAGATTAGAAATAAGAAGAAGAAGAGGGTTGGTTGTGAAGGCGAGTTATGTGGCAAGAAATGTCCAGCGAATCTATTTTCGATTTTTCTAAAATGATTATAGACGAGTTACAAGATTTAATCCTTGGAGTATATCAAATAAAACAGGCCATGTCATACATTTCAGAACTTCGTAGTATATTAAAAACAAAAGTGAAGGTTAATATAAACTATATGTCCACAAGGAGAGCCATAACGGAGCAGTCCGATATTGATGAAGATAGTGACTGATTATTGTAAAAATATAAAAGTATCACAGTATTGCATGAAATTGCACCATAACTTTCAACGCATTTTATGTATTTTTAAATCAATGTAAAAAAATTATTAAAACAAATCCAATTAAACACCCTATTCTCGTTAGTATTGCACTGAGTAGTCATTAAAAATAATGTAAATGTGAGTTTATTAATTGGGCCATTTTTATATGGAAGGTGTACCCCCTACAATGGCAATTATTATTTAAAAAATCAACTAAAGTAAATGTTTAAATTGTGCACCGTTGGCTACCTGACAGTAGCCGAGACGATTAATAAATTCTTTTTGAACATTGTCAATAACTTCAGGAGGTATACGTTGCATTTCTGTTATTGTATATTACTACAATATGAGTATATTACTACAATATAGACTTATTACACTATTGGAAATGTGGTTTAAAGTTTGACACCAATTCCGTATTAAATGGGGAGGCGGGGGGATAATTTCATAGCAAACATCACAGTTTGATGTTAAAATGTCACCGCAAGGCCGTAGTAGAATTTTATACTAAACATAGCCACCTCCTCGTGTGAGATTTATTTCAATTTTCCACCTTTTATTGTCATATTTGTACAATGAAAGGAATTCTTATTAATATACAAAGTTAATTTCATTATTGTACAAATGAAATTAAATTAATTATTTAATACTTTGGTACACTTTTGATAAGATTACCTAATATATTATTATTAGTAAATGTACAGTAACAGTGGTAAATATAAAATATTACTTAATTGCCTGAACTTGGCCATGACAATGACTATGTATACTTCTTAGGACAGATAAACATTTAGGCATATGTTGAGTATGATTTCGTATTTCCTATATGCTAAACAGCCAAAAAATAGATAGAAATGACGTCTATTATCCGCTGTTCCTGTAAATTACCATATTCTTAGCTTACTTATAGTAGGAGGATGGGGAAACTAACATATTCCAACTCAACAGTAATAATAATGTAGTCGTTTCTTTCACAATCCATTAACACCTGCTTCGACATGGAAACAAGTGACTAGTATGACCTCGATGTGGAGGGGTGGAGGGGACCTGACTTCTGGGATGGAAGCTACATGCTTTACGTCCGACAGTGCAACTAAATCTTCCAAGATGTTTACCGAAAACGTGACCGATAATAACGATTTCCTTGCTCGACCTAAAGATAAGCAAGTCACACCAACGGTAGATGTACTATCTTCACCGTCACGAACGCGACCCAGTATTCAGCCTCCTGATCTGGAACCGTCAAAAAGACAATGCATATTATATCAGTATTCCAGAAAATGACAGGCAATGAATTATATGATAAGAGACTAGTTAAATCGTAAATAATAATAGAATGGTGTTTTGTATATTACAATTGAAATAAGAAATATTACGAACAAGATTGATTTAAAGGATTCGACATAATACGAGGGTATATCAAATATAAACGACCCTTTTTTATTTCTTTTTATTTGAACTTGAAAAAAAAAAAAGAATGACAGCTCATTTTTCTACATAATCTCATGATTTGGAAACACATGGTTTCCAGCGTATAGGTAATTTTGTAATGCCCTGCTCGTAGAATGAAATTGGTTGTGCCTACAGCCAATTGCGCACGTAGGCCTCAACCTCCTCATCGATGAATCTTTACCCTCCCATGGCTTCCTTGAGACCAAAGAGGTGAAAGTCCCAGGGCGATAGTTAGGGGCTATAGGGAAAGTATTCAAATGTCTCCCAGCCTAATTCCTCAAATTTTTCTCTGGTTAGGGCTGCTGTATGGGAACGAGCATTATCATGGAGAAGTTTCACTTCTTTCATCGGTAGGTGCAATCATGCAAAAAATAAAGGTGCAACAAGCCACGCTGGTAAAGAAAAACTGTACAAAACCTTGCCTGCTGACAGCCTTGACTGGGCTTTCACTGGCCCAGCCTCCCCTTGACGTCTCCACTTCTTGCTCGCTTGTTTCGACTTAGGGGTATAGTGGTGCACCCACGTTTCATCGCAGGTGGTAACATGAATGAGAAAGGAGTCTCCCTTGTCCCGAAATTTCGCTAGGAGACGCTCACACGCCTGAGAACGATGCAGTTTCTGCTCAGTTGTCAGAAGGCGAGGGACCCACTTTGCACACACCTTACGAAACCCTAGCTCCTCTGCGATGACCGAAAAAGAAGTGCTTCCATAACTTATTCCAATCTTAGATGCAATCTCAGTGGTGGTCAGACTGTCACCCTCAAGAAGTTGTTGAACGCGGACGATGTTGTCGCTGATGCGAGGTCGGCGGTAATGGTTCTCATTTTTAACTTTCTCGACCCTCCACAAACTGTTTATGCCATGCAAACAGTCTAGCTCGGGAGAGTGTCTCTTCCTTGAACTGCGCAGTCAATCTCGTCAGGATTTCAGCTGGTTTTACACCTTCCGTGGCGAGAAATTTGATGATAACACGCTGTGCAATTGACGAAGGCACCTCCTGCTCAGACATCGTCACGACAGGTACTGAAAGGAACGAGCGAAGTCGCCCACCTGCTCTCCCCCCCCCTCCTGACATCCCTACCCAACACCCCACGAAGTGGGAACCCTTACGCGTTACTATTGCATGCCCAGGACCAAAAGTCTTCACCCTCGTAAATACAACAATAAAGTCATTCAAGGTCAAGGTTGCCACAATTGCATAGAATAATAAATATTCACCAATTGTACCCACATCCATTCAAATATCTCAACTCTATATGACGACATTTCAGCTGCCGCGAAATTATTCCAACGTAACAGAGCTCACGCTAGACAGGGTGTTTCAACAATAGAAAGAATTATTAAGTGATATTTACTAGATGCTCGGATTTATAGGTTGGGGTATATTAAGTCTCTCTGTAAGAGTCTCTGATAATTTTAGAGCGTAACCACTAATTCATAACTGTTCGCTCATGATGGATAGTTCTACACATAATTTTGAAAAAACCTCTGACAAATTTGTGATAATCGATGGTTTCAAGAAGATAATTGATTACTGTGACAAATGTTAATGTCTTGTGTTAATATTTTCCGAAAACGTTTTAACTCCACTTGTTTCAGTGTGGAAACAAGTGATGGTTTTCGCCATGCAGCCAGAGGAAAACTGGAAAACGTCGGACGCCCAGACGAAGGAATATCTGTACGGGGTTTCTACTCTTATATCGGATCTAATGGAATTACCTACTTTACTGAATACGTAGCTGATGAAAATGGTTTCCAACCTAGGGGTAAACATATTCCAACACAGCCCACACGCAAGCCCTCTACATACAGGCCACCGAGCGCGATCATATCGTTCATCCCGATCACTGCGCCAGTAGCCGACCCATGTTTGGCATGTTATATTGGAGGGAAGAAGCGTCAGTAGTTTTAAGCAGAATATAGCTTAAAGATGGATAGAAAATCTTTTGTATCCTGAATACTGAAATAATAACAGTATTATACAATGCTATTGTAAAGTAATAAATAATTTCACTAAAAATTCAAGGAATAACTTCTGTGAAAAAGTCTCGGACTCGTCAAATTCTATTTTTAGTTACGTAGTTTCTTTTTTAATATAATCAATAGATACAGGATGAGACGGAATGACGTCATCGATATTTTGTATAACAACCCCCCCCCCCTTTTTTTATTAGGGAACGTGAAAGGGCACATTCTTTTACAGGCGCTAGGTAATAGTTACATTATCGTAAGTGATCTTTTTTTCTATTTTTTTATTTGAATAGAATTATAATTCGATTTTGACTCTCTAAAGTAACTGTACTGAGAAGCCACCCAGCGCTGGAGAGGGTTATTCCAACATTCATAGCAGTGCTGCATTTCTGATAGTGGAATAAACTTGAGCTGGTCGCTTACAGCCGTTTCAAGTTTTCGAGTATCAGAAAATGACATCCATTGAGGCGATTTTTAAGGCTCAGGAAGAGGAAGAAGTCGCAAGGGCTCAAGTCGGGAGAAAAAGGATGCTGAGGAGCCACAAATATGTTTATACTGGCTAAAAACTCGTTTATTGAAATTGCTGTATGAAAGAACGCATTACCGTGAGGCAACATTTTTAATTTTTAGTTTGAGTATGATATAATGAAAATATTGTGCAGCTGATTTCTTCCTTCTGATAGGGTTTATTTTAACTTCTTCCTGATAGGGTTTATCACGGTTTCAAGTTATAGCCACAAAGCTCTCATTGTCGACCTATTTTATGTAATTTGTCTATTAATGGTGTAAATGATCTTATGCAGGGCTCCAGTTACTTACTTCTATATATTATTTGAAGGTAATTTGAACACAAGGAAGATGCACAGTGTCACCTATCTCAGGATATCGATAACTGCAGACCGGTTTCGACCTTATCTTGGGTCTCGTCATTGTAGTGTAAACGAGTATACCTTTGACAGATGAAGCTTACATCTAGTAGACGTTGCTATGTTTCACCGCAGTAGAGCGCACTAAATGCCGTCTCTTGGTAGTTTCGAGAACAATCTAAATTGGTGTAAAAACTTGAGATCATCAGTATAATGCAAAGTTTTACTCCGCAGAGGGTAATATTCAAACTAAAGAAATAAGGAGATTATGCTCCAACCCGTCTGCAAGATGATCTAAATAAATAGATTTGTTAAATATCGATGCCCTATCTCTAATAGAACACAAATGGTGTGCAATACAAATCCTATACTTCCAACTGAGACACCCTATTTAACATAAGTAAAAATGATATAGATAGATTTGTCCTGTGGTCACAAATAAATGACTGTGATTTAAATATTACTAACTGACATTTATTAAATAGTGGTCATATTGGTTTTAATTATGCGCTTAATAGAACTGAATTACCCACCCTATTTGGCTTTGGCCGCTCTAAAACTGTTTTGTTATTATAGTTCTCTAATCTATTTACTGGCTAATAAATAGACAGATGACGATCGAAACGGATCAGGTATAAATACTATAATGTTAACCATAGAATGTTGTTTAGAATCTGTGTACATGAACACAATACAAAAATTAAATAGAACATAAGTTCGATATAAGACGTTTGATCACTTCTTTCATTTATGCGTTACACTATTTACATTATCTATACATAAGACATCTTAAAGACCAACAAGCCTCGATTGCAAACCAAACATATTATTTGCGACTATACCAAAACTAAGAATTCCGAAGAGTGCAATGACCTAAAAAGGTGATAAACGCCATTGTCATATTTAATTCCTAAATTTCTTATATGTTCTACATTAATTCGGTAATATTAAATTAAATTGCAATTTATAATCAAAACGAAACCAGATATGTTAGAATTCAATTGCATAATGCCTATCTGCGACATAGCGCATATAAATTTATGTCATGTTTGTCAAATATAAAAAGATTGCTTCTTTCATTCTCATACTTCGCTGATTTTCTGAAAACCATGGCAACGTCGGTTTCTCAAGTTACGCACGCGTTGTCACCCTCTTTGTTTCTCTCATTTGAAGAATATTATTTATTTCACTCGTTTACATTATTTTAGATGCGCGTGGCGTCAAGAGCTGACGGCAATTAGACGGCAGTGGTGGTTCGCGAGTTAGAAAATAGGTGAAGAGTGTAAATGTGTGAACAGAGAAAAAAGTAGATTGATTTTTCTTAAGACTTATAGCCGAGCTTATAGCTATCTAATTTTTGTACACCAAATCAATTCTTCGATCTTTTAGTGAGGCATACTTATCTATATATCTTCATAAAATGACTGATTCTTCTTTAGTTCTAGCAACAACTCTTTCTCAATCGAAATAGTTGTTAAAGTGAAAGTCTTTCTTGGGAAATAGTATTTCATGAATAAGCCTTTATACGTTTAAGACACGAAAAGCTTCTTTCCACTGACGCACTTGTTGATGAAATAGTTAAAATTATACAAAACAGTTTGTAAGCTTCTGTAAAAATGTATTTGTATTCATTCAATTCTTTGAGCAGTTCATGCAGTAGTATATTTCTGTAACTTTCATCCTTATAAAACAGGAAAAGTTCGTTTTTAAGTCATTGGTGTTTGGTAAATATATTTCTATAAAATTATTCTAAATTTCCAAAAGCATTAGAAGGGAATCACGAGCTATATTTTTCAAACTTTGCAGTATCAGCGAGACATACAAATTACAACTTTTCACAGTTCTGAAACCTGACGTCTATTTGCATTATAATATGATCCAATATTTCACATAAAAGTGCTTATATCTTGTACTAATGGCTTCGTTAGGAAGACCAGCGTACTTTCGTTCTATGTCATTCTACTTGCTTTATTAAAAATTGTCTTCAAAAAGTCGTCATTTTTCTTTTCTTCAACATTTCACGTGTCTGTTTTATTTGATGCACACGAACATTAATATCTAATGATTTTTTCTGTAGGATGTCATATAAAATATCTGTAGCACTAAAAACATCATTAAATAGTACTACCAAGAACGTAAAATCAAACTCTAGTAAGCTGAATCGATTTCTGGTTCGATTCTTCAGAAGTTATAATAAATTCAAACACTTCTTTCGGTTTATCCCGGTCCTGAACTACTGTATAAACTAATTTGGAATTGGAACATCAGCGAGTTTCTGCAATAGTCAGTATTAGTCTTGCGGATGTTGAGGAAAAGGCATAGGATTACTTTTCGGATTGGTTTTTTTCCTACATTTTTTAACAGTTCTTCATATTTTAAATGCTCGGCAGAATCGGTATGTTTATGTAATGCCCTCATAATATAAAGTATCTACAAATAGTAAACAGGGCCAGCAATATAGTTTTTGTAACATTGGACTGCTACATAACCATTTATAATTATTTATGAACCAAGCAGACTTGAAATTTATGTTATAAGTTTACAAGATTTCTTAATCTCTTTTTTGGCGAATATTGATAAAATAGTCGTAGGTCTTCCTTTCAGTAGAACGTCTCTTTTATCTTCGTCTTTCCAGCGAAAGAACGGCGTTTCCAACAAATTACAAATAATATCGTTAACTGGATTCATTATAAATAATATAAATTATTGTTTCATGTAATATTGTCACTATAAAAGTTGAAAAATCACTAATCATACGATCACTCAGTTGGTTAATCAACACATCAATAATTGTAACAGTACTTGTTACTGACCCCGCCAAAAAATAAAAACATGTATGCCTCTGTTTCACTCTATGGACTTATTGGTTTCACTATAAGTATCATATTTAAAATCACTAAATTTCCACATAAGTCCTGTCACGTTGTACGGAAACAGCTGCATGTTATTGCAAAATTTCGGCATATTTACGCCATATCAATAGAGACGAGAAATATATATATATAATTATTTACATAGCTACAACTAACGAGGCAACAAACAGGCGGCTAAACACGACGACAAAACTGAACTGAATTGCTTGTGCCTACATCGATTCAAATATCACATCGGTTTACGTGACGGAATCTTAGCTGCCGCGAAATTAATCCAGCGCAACAGCACTCAGGCGGAACTCAGACTAGACAGGATGTTTTAACAATAAGAGAAATTATTAATGTAGGTACGTCATTTTAGTTTTAATTATGGAACTAACAGGACCAGCTTGAGGTGTACTAAGCCTCTCTAGACTCTGGTGATTTTAGAGCATAAATACTCATGCAGAGCTCACGGTGGGCAGTTCTTTGAACACACTTCTGAGAAATTTATGATAATCAATGACTTCAAGAATATCGTTGTTTACTGTCACCATTGTTGATATCTTGTGTCAATATTTCCCGAAAATGTTTTATCTCAACTTGTTTTAGCGTGGAAACAAGTAACGGTTTTCGCCGTGCGGCTAGAGGAGAACTGGAAAGCCTTGGACGCCCAGACGAAAGAATATCTGTGGGATCCAACTACTATATCGGATCGAATGGAATTATCTACTTAACTGAATCCGTAGCTGATAAGAATGGTTTCCGACTTAGAGATAAACATATTCCAACTGCCATACAACCCACATTGCCACCTGTACAATTTCCGGCAATTTTCGGTGCAGGATATGCATCAGCAGAACCCAATCCATGTGTAGTATCATGTAGTTTGAGAGGAAAGATGCGCCAATAATTTAATGACTTAACTAGTAACAATGTCTTAACCAGAATATGACTTAATGATGAATAGCAATTTTTTTGTATCCTGGAGGCTAATATAAGGAAGACGTGAAATTTCAAGTTTATTTTCAGCTACACACTTCTTAAAATATAATTAATAGATAGAAATAAGTTGAGACCTTTTGACACTTGAAAAACTGTCAAAAGACTGAGTATGTTATAGAGTAATGGTCCGTACTCAGGTACATCTATGACTCCTCGAGCCAGGAGTTTAATTTTATTTAAGAGAATATTTTTCTACATACACAACGGCAATAAACACACTAGTGCGAGTATAGGCTAGATAAAAAAAATGAAGAAAACGATATTGCAATTTCAAAACTCTAGATTTAATGGCAATAATTAGTTAAAAAATCAACTAAATCAATTGTTCTAATTGGGTACCGTTGGCTTCCTGACAGTAGCCCAGGTCATTAATAAATTCTTTTTGAACATTGTCAATAACTTCAGGAGGTATACGTTGTATTTCGTGACTAATTCTTACTTTTAAATCTTCTAAATTCTCCGGCCCAGTAACGTATACTCTTCTTTTTAAGTATCCTCACAAAAAGTAATCTAGGGGCTTCAAATCTGGCGATCTGGCTGGTCACTAAATCGGCCATCTTCTCTCTATCCAACGATTCAGGAGCATTTCACCTAAATAAGTGCGAGCAGGTGCTGCATAATGGAGAGGTCCATAATCTCGTTGAAAGAAAAAGTCATTTCTCAGAAAATCATATTCGTGTACATGTGAATAGAAACATTATTAGAGCACGAATAAGATAGTCTTGAAGAAAATCTAAATATCTTGCACCAGTTAGATTCGTATAAAAGAAATGGAAATCCAGAATGGTTCAGCTAAACCGTGAGAAGAACCAAAAATTCCTTGGGGTATTGCAAAATTTTTAAATTATCCAGAAAGTTATGCCTGGTATTCATTTAGCAGGACCTCAGGCAGTCCTATGGTCAACAACAACGTCGACGTTTTTAGATTGAAGAAACACGACGCTGACGTGTGAAACTTTTCAACAGTTGCTATGATAGCATCTGTGTGTTATGTGACTCACAGATTCAGTGAGACATCAAGACGAAGTCGTCAACAAGATATTCCATATCGCCAGTGGAGAAGACCGCCAATCACATCAAACATTCACTAATGATATTTAAAGTAATGTAGTGAATGTTTAATTTGATGGCTGTGTGATGTTCTTAGTGCTTGCAGATGTTGGAAGTTATAATATTTACTTACAGTATACCATGTAATGTAAAACAAGAAAATTCTGTTGCCATGGAAACTTGCAAATGAATTGGCAGTTCCACTTGCATTAAAAGAAAATGTATATAATTCGAGTTTTGCGATACAAGTATTGCAGAAACATTATAAAACCCTATCTACTAGATCACATCTATTTAAAATTTCTAGCAGATCTAACTTACCCAAATAGTTGAAGACATACTGTAGAATGTAGTAATACTGTAATCCTGTAATATAAACATAATATAAATTAATATACTATGATAACTGTCATTTTCATATTTCTTTACAAAATAAAGATGATTAAACACTTATTTCATAGTATTGTGTTTTGTGTTTATATACAATTACTGTTTAAGTTGACATATATAATATTTAGTTACAGTATAGTATACACTGTAAGTGAAACAAGAAAACTGTATCCTATTCACTTGTAATAAGAAAAATATGTATATATATATACATATTTTTCTTATTACAATATTAGTATATAATTCGAGTCTTACTAAGTATTGCAGGAATATTATAAAAGACCTAACTTTTGTATCACATCTATTCATACCTTCCTTTACAGTTCTCCTTCCCAGATCACAATAATAGGTGGTACACTTATATAACCTCGCGTCAGGCAGCAGACCTGAATACTCATCGTATTCTCAAATTCAGATCGTATAAGAGGACACAAGAATAAAAGCACTGACTTTCAGACAATACATAGAGTTGGCGCCTGTTATTAGATCTAGTCTTATCAATCAATTGCAAGTAATCTTGTCATTCAACATACTGCATACTCATCTACAACTTACATCCAATTATATGTACCATCGAATTATTAAGATAATTAATACTAATCATAATATAAAATCATTAAATATGCCATATTAATATTCTCTAATACTATTTATTCCTTTGTATTCAGTAAAGGCGTGAAACTACTAAGTACGATTAATGATATATTCTCTTTGTATAATTTCACGATATAAGCCTTAAACATTATCAATAACACTTTTTAATTTCCTCTGTTACTGTTTTCGCGAAATTCTGTAGCACTACTTCTTTCAGTGTGGAAACAAGCGATGGTTTTCACCACGATGCCAGAGGAGACCTGGAAAGTGCTGGGAACCTAGATGAAGGACTAGTTGTTAGAGGTTCCTATTCTTATATCGGATCTAATGGAATTACCTACTTAACTGACTATGTAGCTGATAAAAACGGTTTCCGACTTAGGAGTGAACATACTCCAATTGTAATACAGTCGACATTGCCACCACCAAAGGAACAAACTACTAGCACTTTTGGGATGCCATTTGCAGTCTCTCAATACTTAACGAGTGGGATTAAAGAAAAAAGGCGTCAGTAGATTATAACTTGACCAAAGGGGGGCTTAATAATGGATAAAAAACTTTTCTTTCAATCTAGACTGAAATAAAACTGTTGTAAATTAAATGGATTTTGAATTAAACACTTTATTAACACTGTTAACCATATGCTGGTAAGAATATAGCCTTATATGATGTAGACTGAAATAAAAGAATTGTTATGAATTAACAAGTTACTAATAAAGTTACTATATTGCTTTATTCGCATAATTTTCTAAAAATAACATATGTGGCGTAACAGATTTACATCTCACTTCATGGAATATCAAAATGTTTCTGTAAAGCGACAAACAAATTAATATATCTTTATTTCCTATTAGTTTGCACACAAATACAGGACAAGCGTAATACAGAAAGGAAGTAGTGTACACACAGCGACGAGCACAAATACACCCACACTTAAGAAGAGGTGCAAAACTATCATCGTTGGGATTCGAACTCAAGAATACAACGACACTCTAGAGACTAGCCCCAGCTCTCCTTCCTGGATCAAAGTAATATGTACTGCACTTATATAGCCTCGCGCCAGGCAACTGACCTAAATGGCCATCGTATTCTCCAATTAAGACTGTATAAAAGAACACAATAATAGAAGCAGTGACTTTCAGATCATATATATAGTTGGGGTCTTTTATTAGATCTAGTCTTACCAATAAATTGCAAGTATAACCTGGTGTTTCAATATAATTAATATTCATCTACAACTTACACCCAATTATACCATGGAATTATTAAGATAATCAATTATAATCATAAAGTAATATAAAACTATTAAATACTTCATATTAATATTCTCTAATACTATTTATTCCTTTGTATTCAGTAAAGGCGTGAAACTACTAAAGTACGATGAATGAAATTTTCTCTTTGTATAATTTCACGATATATGTCTTAAACATTAGCAACAATTCTTTTAAATTTCTTTTGTTACTGCTTACGAGGAATGCTATAACACTACTTCTTTCAGTGTGGAAACAAGCGATGGCTTTCACCACGAAGCCAGAGGAGAACTAGAACGTTCTGGGAACTCAGATGAAGAAATAGTTGTTAGAGGTTCCTATTTTTCTATCGGATTTAATGGAATTACCTACTTAACTTACTATGTAGCTGATAAAAACGGTTTCCGACCTAGGAGTGAACATATTTCAACTGTAAAACAATCAATATTGCCACCACTAAAGGCATTAACTACTAGACCTTTATTGTGGCAAGGTTCCTTAACGAGCGGGATTCCAGGAAAAAGCCGTCAGTAGATTATAGCTTGATCAAAGGGCGGTTTAATAATAGATAATAAAACTTTTGTTTCAATGTAGACCGAAATAAAACTGTTATAAATTAAATGGTTTTTGCATTAAACACTTTATTATGATGATATATGATACAATCTCCTATATCGGATCTGATGGTATCACCTACTTAACTGAATACGTAACCATCTAACAAAGACGGTTTCCAACATAGCAGTGAATATATTACAACTATGATACCGTCCACATTACTATCACTAAAAGAATATAATATCCATCCTATGCGGACACATAATGTAGAAACATTATGTGGGCTAACGCACAGCGGTTTCACAGTGGAAGTGTACATCCTTGAAAATGGATACGTCATCGCTGCACAACGAGTGTTCCGCATCCGATTTGAAATTCCTCGTAATCGAACAGTCCCAGATCGAAAATCAATTGTTTTGTGGTTAAAAAAACTTCAGAGAAACTGGATATGTTATCAAGAGAGGAGGTGGATGTCCATGGATAGCTCGGACACCCGAAAACGTCGAGGTAATCAGACGCTCGTGTTTCGGTCGCCTACACGATCTGTACGCAGACATGCGACCGCCCTTTATCTCTTTCTTTAAGAAGTGAGAGTTTCAGTGCGTGAAATTCTTCTCAATCAATTCGCAAACTACTTCTTCAATCGCTTGTGGGGTTCCAGCAGAGCACGGGCGACCTGGATTGTGAATTTTTACAGTCGAACCGGTATTCTCAAACATTCGAATCCATTTTCTGATCTTACAACTCTTGATTATTTCTTATGGGGATACCTTAAAGAGAAAACGTATGTAAACAAACCATGAACTTTAGTGCAATTAAAGCACAACATTCGCACCGAAATGGCCGCCGTTTCCAGAGAGATGTGTAGACGCGTGGTGGCTAATTTCCGTTTACGGTTAGAGGAGTGCCAGCAGCGTGAGGGTCAACATTTGGAGAACATAATCTTTAGTACTTAATTTTCCAAAACCTTGTCTAAAAATTAACAAAAAAATTTATTTTTTCTGACTTCTAGTTTTTTTTATTGAATCTACAAATACCCCCTACCCTTTCTGGACACCCTATATAAAGTATCTTGACTGAAATAATCTAGTTGTATAATTTCATGATATAAACTGTAAATGTTAGCAATCATGCTTTTTAATTTTCTGTTATTGTACGGGAATCAGATCCCGTACAATATGATTGCTAAATATTAGCAATCATATTGTACGGATTGAAATTGAAATACTGAAACACTACTTCTCTTAGCATGGAAACAAGCGACGCCGACGGTTTTCACCACAAAGTCAGAAGAGAACTACAAAGTACCGGGAGCCCATATATTCCACCTGTAATACAGTCGACATTGCCACCACCAAAGAATCTAACTGCTAGACGTTTCCGGGTGCCATCTATACACTCCCAATCCATAACGTTTGGGATTCCAGCAAATCTGAAGCAGTAGATTATAGCTTGATCAAAGGGCGGTTTAATAATAGATAATAAAACTTTTGTTTTAATGTAGACCGAAATAAAACTGTTATAAATTATATGTTTTTTTTAATTAAACACTTTATAATGATGATATATGATGCAATCTCCTATATCGAATCTCATAGTATCACCTAGTTAACTGAATACGTAACCATCTAATAGAGATGGTTTACAATATGGGTGAGCATATTATAACTATGATACCGCCCACATTACTATCACTAAAAGAATATAATATTAGTCCTCCCTCGAGACTAGTAGGCATTTAGAAATATTCATCATGTGGATTTAACGGGACAAGCGTCAATAGATCTTAAACTTATAAGAATATGGTGTGATGTAGACTGAAATAAATAATGACGGCTCGTAGGAGATATACGAGGTGGAAACGGAGAGAGCGGGCGCCATAGCACGGAGAAAGGGAAAAGGAAACGAGATATAAGAAGGAAAGGAGGAAACTCCAAGATAATATAAAGGCTCAGAAGAAGAAGAAATGGGACGAGCTATGCCAAGATCTTGATAGGATGTAAGGGGGGGAAGCGTATAAGATGGTAGCTAAAATAACGGGAGGCTACCAGCAGACGTTACCACTGGAAAGGATGAGGGAGGCGGTAGATGTGTTCTTCCCTAGGAAAGGATCCATAACTTGGGAGAGGCAGGAATCAGGGGAGGAAATAGCTCCCTTTTCGGAGGGTGAACTTGAGAGGGCGTGTGCTAAAATCAAAGTTGGAAGGGCGCCAGGTTTAGACGAGATTCCAGCAGAGCTTGTAAGGGCGACTGTCGAAAATTATCCACGTGTGGTGTTAAGTGTGATGAATGGGGTCCTCCGTAGTGGAGTTTTCCCGCAATGTTGGAAAGGAGGGAGGTTGGTTCTTATTCGAAAGGAGGAGAGGACTGACGGGGACCCAAGAGCGTACAGGCCGATATGTGTCACGGATGTACTCGGGAAGCTGTTGGAGCATTTGATATTGGCTAGGCTTCTCGGGGACATAGATAGGAATGGAGGCCTCTCGGATAACCAGTATGCGTTCAGATCCGGGAGGTCAACAGTCGACGCCGTCACACGGATCGGGGATACAGCATGGGCCTGGACTGCCGGTAAGTCGTGTGCACTGATCACGCTGGACATTAGAAATGCATTCAACTCGGCAGCTTGGGAGATCATCAGGGACGGATTAGTGGACAAGAGAGTGACCTCATACATTACAAACGTGGTAGGCAGCTACCTGGAGGGTAGATATGTGGTAATGAGAGATATGAATGGGAGGGAGGACAGGAGAATGATGATGTGTGGTGTTCCGCAGGGCTCGGTCCTTGGACCAGTCTTTTGGAACATCATGTTCGACGGAGTCTGCAGGTTGAGGGTCCCGCAAGGTGTCTCAAAACTGAGGCCATTCTCCTAACCAAAAAGAGGATGCCGCCCGAGGTGGAGTTCCGGGTTGGAGACATTAGCGTCAGGCCAAGAAGGATATTAAAGTACATGGGTGTATGGTTGGACCCAGGACTACAATATAGGGAGCACATCGTTAGGACGTTGAAGGAGGCTGGTAAGACGGTGGCGGCTCTGGGACGTTTGATGCCGAATTTGATGGGCCCCAGAGCAGGTAAGAGAAGAGTGCTCGCTGGAGCTGCACATTCCATCATATTTTATGCAGCCCCGGTATGGGTGAAAATCATGGAGAGGGACAAATGAAGAAATGAAGTCCTGAGAGTGCAGAGAAGAGCTGCTCTGCGGGTAATCAGCGCATATCGAACGGTCTCGGGGGCTGCTGCACTGATCATAGCCATTATGCCTCCAATCGATCTCGTGGCAAGGAGGAGAGGGGAGGTATACCGGGGTTTGGAGAGAAAGGAAGCGAGAGAGAGGATGTGGGAAAGGTGGCAATTGAGATGGAAGTCTGAGACGAAAGCGAAATGGACAAGGTCTATCATACTATATGTTAGACCTTGTGTAGAAAGAAGACATGGGGAGGCTGGATATCATCTCATGCAGGTGCTCTTGGGTCACTGATGCTTCGGGGAGTACCTGCGAGGGATAGATAAGTTTGAGTCAGATGAATGTATGTTTTGTGGAGAGGGATCACCCCGAGCACACGTTGCTCAGATGCCCGAGGTGATCAGGCGAGAGGAAAGAATGTATGGCTGGTTTGGGGTGGCCGGAGAGAGTGAGAGATCTTCTGGGTGGGATGATTGAATGTGAGAGGAAGCGGGCATATGGGGAGAGAATGAGTGTCGGGATTATGAGGGGAAAGGAGGAGGAGGAAGAACGAAACTGCTAACACCTAATAAGAAAATTGACCCCTACTTTGAGGATAAGCGAGAGCGGTGCTGAGGTAGGTGGGACACTCATCTGGGGGGCCACTTGTCCGGCTAGCGTAAGCACCGGCTACATCCCCCACAAAAAAAAGACTGAAATAAAAGAAATGTTATGAACTAACAAGTTACTAATTAAGTTACTATATTGTAGTACATGATTTTCTAAGAAAGCAGAATTACATTTCACGTCACGGTAGATCAAAATATTCCTCTAAAGTGACAAACAAATGACACACAAGTATAGGACCTGCATAATACAGAAAAAAAGTAGTATGCACATAGAGACGAGCACAAATACACCCACACTTAGGAAGAGGTACCAGACTCCTGTCGTTGGGATTCGAACTCAGAGACACTCCCGATATTACCCCAGTTCTGCTTCCCGAATCACAGTAACAGGTATAGCATTATAGCTTCGCTTAAGGAAACTGACCTAAATGTCCATCGTATTCTCATATTCAGATTGTATAAAAGGACACAATAATAAAAGAAGTGACTTTTAGATCATACACATAGTTGGAGCCTTTTATTAGATCTAGTTTTATCAATCAATTGCAAGTAATCTGGTCATTCAAAATACTACATATTCATCTACAACTTACATCCAATTATATCATCCAATTATTAAGATAATTAATACTACTTAATCATAAATTAGTATAAAACAATTAAATATTCTATATTAATATTCTAAGACTATTATTTCATTGTATTCAGTAAAGGCGACAAAATACTAAGTTCGACGTACGATGATTGAAATTTTCTCTTTGTATAATTTCACGATATTAAGCCTTCAATATTAGTAATTTTATACTTTTTAATTTTTTCCGTTGTAGTTTTCGGGAAATGCTAAAACGCTACTTTTTTCAGCATGGAAACAGGCGACGGTTTTCACCACAAAATCAGAAGGGAACTGAAAAGTGCCGACAGCCCGGCACTAGGAATAGTTGCTGGAAGTTCCCATTCTGATATCGGATCTGATGGAATCACCTACGTAAGAGACCAACCTGTAAAAAATGGTTTACAACCTAGGGGTGGACATATTCCAACTGTAACACAACCGACGTTGCCACCAGTCAAGGAAATAACTACCAAATCTTTCGGGGAACCAGGGGCAGCTTACCCGTGTTTAACGTGTCCGATTGTAGAAAAAGAGCGTCAGTAAATTATAGCTTGACCAAAAGGCAGTTTAATAATAGATAGTAAAACTTTTGTTTTATAGTAGTTATAGTAGTTTATTTGTGTAGTAGTTAATGTAGACCGAAATAAAGCATATGCATTAAATAGCTTTTTAATTAAATACTTTATAATGATGATAACGTAGCCATCTAACAAATATGGGAATATAATATTCATCCTCTCTCGAGGCCAGAAGGCATATTAAGAAGCCCAATTAAAGGGAAGAAACTACCAATAGATCATAGGCCGAAAGCATCAAGAATGTGGCCATGTATGATGTAAACTGAAATAAAAGAAATATTATAAATAAGGCTGTGGGAAATCTGGGACACGTCATAGATGTAGGCATCGTAACAAGGTAATAGAATAATAATAATACAATGTAATTAATAACAAAAACACTAAACTAAACTAAACTGTTAGAAGTAAATATAAAACTGTATGTATTTACTCTCTTAACTAGTATGATGAACTAGCATCATCATCATCACGATCTGGAGACGATCCGTAAAAACTTTGCAGCATCAGGTTTCCATATTTGTCTCAGAGGATAAAAATAAAGCTGTTCTATTTTTTGAAACCTTATCTGATCGTGCATAAACACTAGAAAGGGGTCGAGGATCGCTTTTAGGCATAGTTCAATGCCTGGCGGGACTTTAGCCCGAGGAGTAGTTGTTTCCTATAGCGATTATGTAATAGCCTTTCTATTCGGGAACTACTTTGATAACCGCGTGGCGGCTTGGTACTTCCTTTCTCGATTTCCGACTTATATGTTACTACGAATTTACTATTCAAAAGTTATTTTAAATCTTGATGTTGCCTTATTAGCATAATCATCTAAAAATTTTCGAATGTATATTGTTATTATAAATTTACTTAAGAAGTACTTTTCGTGCAAATTTGCTGAAAACCCATTCCTGGTATTATTCCAGGAAATTGGCTTAAACGATGGGGTAGAGAATTCATTTCCCTTTGTCTGTTAATTCTGGTTCAGAAACTTACTTGTTCCTGAACCATCAATCCTATTTCTACTACTAACACTTTTCATTGACTCCAGAGCTACCCACGACCTAAAACGAATTGGCAAACCCCCACTTGTATAATGGGGTAAAGGCCTTTTAATTATTTAACAGGTAATAATTAAGGGATATGGGGTGTTACGTATCCGATGCATGGTATGCTTTCTATATGAATCTCGTGTAAGTTTTACGTTTTCAAGCTACAAACATACAACCAAACATACCTATCCTCTTATTCAAACATACTTCTCCTCTCTATCAAGTATTAGAATCGTATCTTATTCAAAGATACTTTAATAAGGTGAAAGGAGAATTTACTACAATGGGGTGATTTGTCTAGTTTATAACTTACATGGTATAGAATTTCCGAACACAAAACTATATAGACAACGTCATATTTATCCAAAATATAGCTAAATCCGTTAAAGACAGTATTGTGTCACAGTTCTTGGTCCAGGGTCTTACTTTAGCTGAGACTTAACCTCTTTATTTTCTAAATATCAACTTCCCGAACTGTAGCTGTCTCCACATTATATGAGTAAAGTGGGCAGTAAAGTGGGAATTCTTTAATAATTATCGTTTCATCATTTGGTCCATGATCAAGGCATAATCCAATGATATACAATTGAAGGAGAAGCTGTTAGCAATCAGAGATAATACTTGTTTGTTTTCAGTGTGGATACTAGTGATGGATTTGAAATATTATTTTGGCCGGTACTATTAATTCCCCCAAAGTTTCTGTTACAATTATCCCCAAAAAATGAAATACATTTTTGAGTGAGGTAAAATTTCAAGTACAGAAAATAAGAGATCAGAAACAGTTTCCGACGTTTCATTATCTGTACTACGTATATCAGCTAGCTTAATCTGTATCCCCCCTTTTATAAAATCTAAATATTGCATCAATATAGGAAACATAGAATAGAATTACGATTACTTGCATCAGTAGAAATTCCAACAAACGATACGCCAATTATCTGATTTCTGATGGTTTTCACCGAATATGGTCCAAGAATTCCATTTACTATGGCTTCAACTTTAGTATGCCCACAAGTCAGGGATCTTGCAATTAATGAGTCCTGATACATTTATTTATGAAGCTGAGTAATTGCAGTGTTACAATATAATTAATAATTTAAATATATTACCCTTGTTATACAGTCCATGAAGTGGTATGACTGATGATTCACTTTGCGGTAAGCAAGGGTTGCTTCTGAAGCCTTAATAAGTTTATCATTGCATTCATTGCTTGTTGTCCTAACAAAAGTATCTAGCTTAGATGTACCTGTAAATTGTAATTGTTAGTATAATATCATTGTTTTCAATTCACTAACTAAATTGCTTGGCCTCTCAAATTTTTCTTATGTTTTTCAGTATTCACATTATCTTCAATGTCTTTTTTGCCTTTGTGAGCAATACTAAGATTTTTATTGCATACATTACAAATTACATCAGAATTGGATTTTCCTTTTTCAATAGATCCCTTCCATTAAAAAAGAAAAATCCAAGCCTTGAGCATTTTGTCTGATACTAGACACTTTCACTTTAGTATTAAAATTTATTACGCTGTTAATTTACTTATACTATGCACTATGTAAAGCAAAAAAAATATTTAAATATAGGATATAGGTAATAAGTAAAACAAAACGCAACGTTTGCACAGACTTGGGATTCACCCAGGCGCCGAACGAAAAATACTAGTAGAATTTTGACATAATGCGGTGAACGACAGAGAAAAGATGGATACTTGCGTCTGCATTAGTAGAGATGTAGCGATTAGGATTAAAATAATCTACAAAGTTGAAATAGCATATAAGTCGGAAATCGAGTACACGAGTAGTAGATGAACACCCCACGGATTTCATTCGGCATTATTTGTCCTGAATCGGCGTACCGTGTACGGCACCGATGAGAACTAATAAGTTCGAAACAGCTGTCTGTCGTTCGGTTCCCATCCGGGACGGATGTTGAATCCTACCCGTGGCGGTTTTTTTTTTTTAATATAAAGTTGAACTATTTTTTGTACCTATTATAGCGTCTCTGGTGTTTCCCGGACATGCTTATAAATTCCGGCCGGAAATCCGCGGACACCTAGAAAACCCAAACATGTGCAGGTAAATCCAGACGTATGGAAAACTTAACGCTGTGATCAGTGTCCGACACGAAGCTTTAAAAATACAGTAAATACAGTACGTTGCTCTGCAGCCACTTCATGGATGAATTACCTATCTTATTCTTTTATAGAGACGACTGCAACAAAGTCATTCATACTGTGGTTCAGGGAAGAGAACAGGGTCTAGTATTGGGATGTTGCTTTATTTTTAGGTTCCAGTCCCAACGGGAAGAGTTCGACACCTCTCCCTGAGCACGGTTGTATTTGTCCTAGTCTTTATGTGTAACCTTCCCCTTTGCAGCATAATGCTTTACGGAAAGGAACTCGTTTTCTCTGTATTTAAACTTATAATTTCTAAGGTAAATAAATAATACTATTTTTTTTTCAGTGTGGACACTAGTGACGGATTTCACCACGAAGCTAGAGGTGAATTGAAAAAAGTTGGTCTAGAGGACGCCGCGCTAGTAGTTAAGGGGACATATAGCTACATTGGTCCTAATGAAGAAAGGTACATCGTTGAATATGTTGCTGATACAAATGGATTTCAGGCTGTCAGAAAACAAATCCGAATTATTATGAAACCATTATTGCCAATATTACGTACATCACCATCGGATTCGTGCATTGCCTCATTATGTGGAACTGGCCTAGCATAAAAATATGTACAGTGTCTCTATTTAATCATTATGTGAAGAATGTTAGTTTCTATTTTTACAGTATCCTTTATGTTTTGTTTAATTTTTTAAGTTTTTTCCTTAATTTCTTGATATATTCTGTTAAATATGATTTTCTGTATCTATTTAATACACATTTGTATTATATCAATTGAAGTTCTTTATTCTTACAACAATAATAGGTAGTTTTGCATATTACTTCCATATCCCTTTGTCGTAATATTACAAGGATTTGTTCCTATAGAGTATTATAGACCAAACATCGCCCAAAACTTTAACAGTATTAATGAAAACGATTCCGAATATTAAAAGACCTGAAGGTACGCCTGGAAAGGGGTACCACACCTACATCATTTCCAATATTTAAGCGTGCCTTAAATGTTTTAATAAATATCCTGAACATGGATAACCAAAGGTACCTAAATTACCTAAAGTACCAAAGGTACCTCTTTAAATGATATAAGTCTGGTCCTACTGACAAAAAATTAACAGAGTTCTGTAGGTTAAATCATTTTCACTGAAATTGCTTCTGTAAATGTATATTTGAACAATTTGAAGTGCGTGTATTGAAAATAAGTAAGATAGCACTTTTAAATAAAGATAAGCAACTGTGTCGCAGCACTGACATAGATCATTAACAATAACTTAGATATTCTGTATTTCCACTCTTCAACTATAGATCCTTAATCCCATTTAAAATACATAGTTCTTGTTTATTTAGTTGCACAGATACGTTTATGTAAGACGACTATGTTATGAATTACATCCAAGGGATGCTACTATTTAGTTCATTTATTTTTTGACTGTCAACTGCTTTGTGTCATAAGGCTTTGTGCAGCTTTCCTGTAAAGCATTCCGTTATTGATTGATACTTTAAATGTCACAACACTCAGTGAATTTATCATAAACATTCGTAGACTTAGGGTTTTTAATGAATGAATAACTCGTTTCTTTTTTTATAATTATAATATGTTTCATATTTCCATAGTTATATTTGCTAATTTCGTACTAAAAACTGTTGTATTCATATACTAATAGTATATTTATTATTACTGTTAGTTACTTCAGTTTATTATTTGTATTTTTCTTTTGTTTATTGTTATATGCATACTGCATTATTACAATCACTATTGTTACAGTTACAAAACAGCTGTGAATAAACCGATATAAAAATAAACTGTTTTAAAATCTTAAAACGCACTTTTTCGCACGTAGAACATCTCTATCTCGAAATTGAGTGGCCGAGAAAAAATAAACCAACATATAAATGCAGAATATGTGTTTTATGCGACAGTTCTACTTTTTCCTAATAGTCCACCATCGTGCTTTCTCATGACCTATGGACAGGGTAGGGTGTGTCCTATCCACCTCAAAATCAATAGATGTCATCTGATAGACGTCCTAATCAAAATCAGTCGAAACCCGATCGATCCGACACGATTTAATTAAGTGATCGTGCTAACAAAAAGAAACTCTCAAATAGTCCATCATTGTAATTTCATGACCCATGTACATGGTAGAGTGTGTTCTATCCACCTCAAAATCAATAGGTGTCGTCTGGGAGACGTCCCCAATCAGAATCAGTCAAAACCCGATCGATCCGACGCGATTTAGTTGAGTTATCGTGCTAACAAGAATAAATGCCGACGACAACGACAACGAATACGACAACGACACACACACAGCAAACATTTTTTAAAAACCGTTTTTTTTTTTAGTTTTTAGGCCGAAAAACGAAAATTGAACCAGAAGAAATTTTGTTTTTTCAACGTCGGCATTATTATTAATTGTTTCAGCGTAATTGTTTTATTACTTCATGATTCTAGAGCTAATTCTAACGCCATACAATTTTTGCCAGGGCAACAGGTCAACCGCATCAAAGGCTCGTTGAAAGGCTACAAAAATTACAAACAATTTTTAGTTTTTGTTTTTAAAATGAATTTTTGTGTCAACGAGTATAAGACCATATTGATGCATTCAATAGTATGCATTACATTATGATAGAATATTTTTGCAGCCTTCATATCACATGGTCAGGTTTAAACACAGGAATTGAAAGAAACGTCATTGTTCAATATCTACTTAAACTATAATTTAAATTAAGGTTTCCTTCTCACTCACTTTTTATCGACTGTTTTGTACTAGACTGTAGTTATAAACACTTTCGTTTTATCATCAATATTCCTCGAAAGACTATTTCCACTACAAAATACTCTGTAATACAACTATATAAAAATCTATCTTAGATTAATATACATATACATCATTTATCTTGTGTTATAGCATCATTCCACTGGAACCTGTTTACCTCCTTGACGTTGACCTTTCTTCTTACACACGTTCATATAATAATTTGCAGTGAATCTTCATGTGCGATTAAAATACATCAAATGAAAGGGGTAAGTTAAAGATCTTTATAAAACATACCTAAATTCATTTTGTATCGTAATACCATATTCTGATAATGGTAATTAATGGACACTAATTTTAGCTAGTGACCTTGTGTACAGTAATGGGTACCGTACTAGGTAGACCAAGAGTCCCCGACACAGCTGACATAACCCGATACGATTACAACTTGAATGGAATGGGAAATTTCACATTCGTGTAAGTATATAAGAAAATATGGTTACCTTAAGGGAATTAATATGTTCAACAACATTCAAGGTGCGCTATATTAAACCTACGTTTAGTATATTATCTCATTGTTATTCGTATGTATAAAGGTGATCTGCCTTTTGAGTGTGCATCAGTTTACTAGCAACGCTCGTGTAGGTAGTAGTACGGGTTGTTCGCATTGTAGTAGATTGTGTACTATGTCGGTATTGTGAAATATAAATCGACAAGAGTATGAAATTCGGTTAGTGGGAACGATCAACGCAATTATAAAAATGTTGATGTGTTACATGATAACTGTTCACGACAGTTTCGTGAATTTGCAGACGAAGTTAACACAACGATTTACCATAGCATACTTCCGTTCGTTGGCTTAGTTGTGGAAAAGTTTGGCGCGTTTCTTTCAACTCCGAACTGAAATTGAAATATTCTTAAACGAAAGAAAATGGCTGTATACCTGAGTTAAGCAATAGTGAATGGGTTTGGAAGCTAGCATTTTTACAGGCCTCACTAAACATACGAATGACCTTAATACACGATTACACGGAGAAAATCAACTATTATCTGATATGTACACGCATATAAAGTCGTTCAGACAAAAAGGACACTTATTTGAGTCCTAGTTATCTAATAACTGTTTTACTCATTTTGACTCATGTGCAATTTTCAGTACACAAACACAATCTCCATTTCCAACTAATTTTGCACTGCAAGCTTTGGGAGAGTTGAAGACCTGTTTTGCTGACTTGATGCAATAGTATCTGACATTAAAATTTTCCAAAATCCATTTAACTCCGATGCAGGAACCCTGTTACCTGAACTTCAAATGGAAGTGATTGACTTACAGTGCAATGACATTTTGTAAGGTAAATACGACAAGTTAAATTTGTTGAAGTTTTATAAGAGCCTGCCACGAACTCATTATGTAAATCTGCGGAATCTCGCTCGAGGCCTATCCTCAGTTTTTGGAACCACTTACCTTTATGAAAAGGCCTTTTCTAAAATGAAATATACTAAATTCGTATAGAGGATCTAACTTATCTGATGAGCATCTGAAATCAATTTTAATTATAGGAACTACAATAATTGAGCCATAATTACAAGCAATGATCAGCGAGAGGGCACAGCTGCATAAGTCCCATTGAAGTTATTTTTGAAATACATATTTGCCCAGTTTTATTAATATGTATGTATGTCATTACACGCATTATATTTAAAAGAAAATAAAGTTGTATTTTAGTAAATCTAGGTATAAATAATTATAGTTCTTCCATGGCCCACACAACTCTATAAAATGGCCAGTGTGGCCCTAGTGTGGCCCTAGACAATAAAAGTTTGGAGACCCATGATCTAAAGCAACAATGAAATGCATACATACTGCATGATGGCATCCGTATGATATGGGAGAAAGTAGCATATCAGAACAGAAAAACATCATTAGCAATATCTGATAATATCTCTTTGATAATACCAAGCCTCATAAAGCAGGCATCATGATAGAGTTTTTTTTATGAAAGAGCCGTATTTTGTTTGGAATAAACCCCCGTGTTCCCCAGACATTAGCCCTACTTGACTCTGATTTTTCACATTTCATAACGTTTATTATCGGCAATCAAGTAGAAGAAAGGTTCTGAAGGAGTCAAAAGCAGGGAAGTACTTCTAGTTATATATGTTTCACACCAGTTGCACTAATGTATAACTTTTCGTTATACATTTTTTTATACATACATATTTGAATGAGATGATATATTATTTTCTGAAGGCTCTATTAATAGAGATAAAAAATGTTGACAGTTTTTTTTTAACATTTATAATGATGATAAGTATGTATCAGAACGATATCTTCTATTTATCATTTTTTATTCAAATAATATTTAAGGGTACATCTTCGATTCTTCATACCTTTACGTACAAGTTCGTCAATAATAGGAAAAAGTGTGAGATTTTCTATGTATGTATGTATGTATAGAAGAAAGCGTGAGGTTACATTCGGAGGGAAAAGGATGCAGTTTACGCACGGGCAGATGAAACTCTGTGTACATTCATATTGCACATACATCACTTTGAAAATGTCTCAATGCGACTGAGTAAAGTCTATTTGTTGGAATATTACATTCAACAATAATTATTTTATGTTTAAAAATAGTCTTCATGCGGTGCCTGAAGTTAAACATAAACATTAGGTCAGCATTTATGAGTTCGGGTAATTCAATATCGAATGTTTAACAGTCCAACTGTCGTTGGAATAAAAATAGATTATTTAGCAAGTTAGTCTGAAAGAGTATACGTTAGAATACATATCTTAATTTCTTTGTACATAATTTAGTTGTTATACAGGGTAGCAATAAACTCGTATTGTCCTCAAATTGTATCCTTAATAATTATTTATTCTCCCAAGTACTTCGAACACTATTTACTGCGCGCCTCGTGGGCGGTCCGATATTACAGCTTTGGGACTTGTTCCTGTTCTTGACGAGCTTTGTCAATTTATGATTTTAAAGGAAATACCTCATATTTTATATTTCAGAATTTTTACTTTATTGTTTTTGACACGAATTTATTTTTTACTTACCTGTCGACTGAGAGAAAAAAATTTTTCTCCTGAGAGATTCTTCTCTCAGTCCAGTATCTTAAATGTAAATGTAAGACTAATTTTTGGATAATTCAATGAAAATTGGAATTCAGTATAACATTACTTTATTCGGCTTCTAACTAGTACAACTGTATATCAAAGACTGACTGCGCTCCCCGCAATAACTCCGATTCAGCGCTCGGAATCGTTGTAGACCAAACATCCGCACGATTCGATGCTGATAGATTTGACTCACCAAAATATTGCTTACATAAAACTATCTCTTAACAATAATGTATTTGACTAAAAAAAATGTATGTTCAAGTTTGCCGACAAAGAGAACTCAGATACAGACAAAGTTAGACAAATATTTAATAAAGTTTGTATAACTGACTGGGTCACCGTTTAGCTCAATAAGAAGCCTATTTGAATATTCATCATAATTGAATCAATTAGTGAAGGAACAGTACATGTACAAAATGTGCATTTTAGTATTCAAAAACTGTTTTATTAGAAAATAGAAATTAATACTATTAAATCAATAGACAACATTCCAAAGTAAAATTTACAAAAATGTATTTTCGAAATAAAAATATTTACAAAAAATATTTTATATTTATAATGTTTTTCACTCAATTCTACTGTATTCTAAAGGATTCTACTGTGAACGATTTTCTTGTGGTTTTATCAACAACCATTCTACATATCTATAATGTATCTACATATATTTATAACATATTATTATTAGTAACATCCCATAAAATAATAGGTTAATAAAATTCTAAGTCTCTCAGATACGCATTGAAGGATTTCTTAAGATCAGCGATTTTTTTCTTGCTTCTAGGAACTATTCCATGATGCGATCTTCACTGCTAGTGCCATGAAAAGAGAGTTTCACTGCTATATGTAAACTGTCTGTAGTTGAAAACAGTAGGATTAATTTTTGGTAGATGGACTGGTTCTTTTAAAAATTTGCGCCATCAGTTTTTAAAATCAATAATGTCCTGTGGCTAATGGTAGTAATAGTTACGAGAGTGAATCAAACATAAACGAGACTTTTTTTTTCTTTTATTTGAACTTGAAAAAAAAAAGAATAACAGCTCATTTTTCTACATAATCTCCTGATCTGGAAGCACATTTTTCCCAGCATGTAGGTAATTTTGTAATGCCCTGCTCGTAGAATGAAGTTGGTTGTGTCTCCAGTCAATTGCGCACGTAGTCCTCAACCTCGTCGTCGTTGTTGCATCTTTGCCCTCCCATGGCTTCCTTGAGAGGACCAAAGACGTTAAAGTCACAGGGTGATAAGTCAGGGCTATAGGGATGGTGTTCAAGTATCTCCCAGCCCAATTCCTCCAATTTTTCTCTGACCATTGCTGCTGTATGGGGACGATCATTGTCATGAAGAAGTTTCACTTCTCTCATTGGTAGGTCACGTCGTTTGCGGCGATATGCAAGTCTAACCTCGCTTAAAATATCGCAGTAGTACGTCGCATTAATGGTCCTGCGATCTTGCAAAAAATCGAGGTGCAACAAGCCACGGTGGTCAAAAAAAACTGTAGCCAAAACCTTGCCTGCTGACAGCCTTGACTTGGCTTTCACTGGCTCAGCCTCCTCTTGACGTCTCCACTCCTTACTCGTTTGTTTCGACTCAGGAGTATAGTGGTGCGCCCACGTTTCATCGCAGGTAATAACGTGAGTGAGATATGAGTCTCCCTCTTCCCGAAATTTCGCTAGGAGACGCTCACACACCTGAAAACGATGCAATTTCTGCTCAGTTGTCAGAAGCCGAGGGACCCACCTTGCGCACACCTTACGAAACCCTGGCTCCTCTGTGATGATCGAAAAAGTTCTTCCATAACTTATTCCAACCTTATATGTAATCTCATTGGTGGTCAGACGCCTGTCACCCTCAAGAAGTTATTGAACGCGAACGATGTTGTCTCTAGTGATGCTGGAGCGAGGTCGGCGGTCATGGCTCTCATTTTCAACTTTTTCACCACCCTCCACAAACTGTTTATGCCATGCAAACACCTGAGACAGTGTCTCTTCTTTGAACTGCGCAGTCATTCTCGTCTGGATTTCAGCTGGTTTTACACCTTCCGTGCCGATAAACTTGATGATAACACGCTGCGCAATAATTGACGAAAGTACCTCCTGCTCAGACATCGTCTAGACTGGTGCTGAAAGAAACGAGCGAGGTCGCCCACCTGCTCTCCCCCCTCCTGATATCCCTACCCAATACCCCACGAAGCGGGAACTCTTACCCATTACTATTGCATGCCCAGGACCAAAAGTCTCGTTTATATTTGATTCACCCTCGTACATATTCAGTTTTCTGACAGTCGAAAATTTGTCAGCGTTGCAGCTTTATACATATGCACATTTAATTTTTTGCCTCAGAAATTATCGTATTTTCTAAACCAACGATTTTTTTTTCGTTTCAAGGATTGCTTTGTCCGTTTTGTTTGAATATTTTTCATAGAAATATCACCGCTGCTACTGATATAAAATAAATAATACCCCTGACTTAACAACATTTGACCATGTGAATTCTGTATTATCAATATATCTATGCATGTTTACTTATACTTCGCCATACTTCTACCGTTCTTCAACATGATCTACACACCCTCATTTTAATGGCAAATGGCTGGCTTATATGCTATTGTCTTGCTCATTTGCAAGAACTAGAGATAGTCAAGAACTTTGACTATCTCTACTTAAAACTAAATTTTTGGTGCTTGTATTGTTGTAATAGTATGTCAAAATACATCCTTATAATATCATTTCTTGTACATTACTTTTATACAAATGAGTAATTATTTAATATTGTAAGTATTCTTAATTACTTAAATACAGGTAATTACAATAATAAGCAATACACTCCAAAAAATTACGAAACAAAATTTCGATCATCTTGATTCAGTCAAAAATCAGCATCAACGCTTGGGGTTTCGATCGCTGTTCGAACAAATCAGTATTTTACAAGTAACTGTAGCCACTTTTATGAAGTATTAACTTTTAATAAGTAAGTTTTGAGGCAAGTTCATTATTAAATAACAAGTATATAACAAATCAAGAAATCAAGAAAAGTGTTTGCTCCAATAGATTGAGACACTACAGTCATAAAGAATAAAAACTTGTCTCTTTATGATACATAACTCATAAAAGTTTCATGTCAGAAGTTAAAAACAGGAATAAAGCTGTATACTTTTCAGGGTAGACACAAGTGATGGATTTCATCATGAGGCTAAAGGAGAAATAAAGAATATTGGTAAAGACAAACAAGAACTGGTCGTCATAGGTTCATATTCCTACACAGGATCCGATGGTGTGAAGTACTCAGTAGGATATCTTGCAGATAAAAACGGTTTTCAGCCGTCTGGCAGGCACTTACATAAGGCCGTAGCTAGAAATCTACCTCTATCATCTTCAACGACATCTCCATTAACACCATCGACTACAGAGCCACCCGAAGAAGAGTCGCTACCTCCTTTGGAGGTAGGGGAGCTGTGCATTGTATGCAGGGTGCCAGATAATCCGCGATCAAGATAGTCAAAAAGGAGATGAACAGTTATAACGAAATTGCGTATTTAAAGTTTTGTAGCCCTTTTTCAATTTAAGTTTCCTTTTAATAAAGCTATATATATATATATATATATATATATATATATATATATATATATATATATATATATATATATATATATATATATATATATAATTAATTATAGCTATACTAGTGGCAGCTATTCAGGTGAAGTCGGTGAAGTGCCTTTTCACCAAATAAATTGAGACTGGGATTTCTTTTCTTTTTATTTTTGGGATATATAATCATGCCTTTAATATGTACATTCAAATAAATTTTGCTATGAAAAACCTATTATATTTTTATGTCAAGCATAATATGCCGCTATGCTACTAAAAACACTGTGTTTACATTGGAACGTCCTTTAAATGTTCAATAGTCCATGGGTGCGTTATCTATAATATAAATAACTCGCAGATGCAGAGATGAAATTTAAGTGCCCTCAAATATTCACTGCTACAGCGGGTTGCCATGGTAACGTGACGTCACGCAATAGCTCACCTCCGTTTAGTCCGTCTTCTCCTTCCACCTAGGTGAAGAGTTTTCCGAGATTTTATACGGTATCTGCACAGTGGACTTGCATCTATTTAATGCACCGAAGCGCAGTCTGTTCTTGAATTTGAGCGATGTATTGAATTTGCGTTGTATTTTCGTCATTTTTAGACTTGCTTTTTTGATTTTAATGTGTTGATTGACCAACCGAGTGATCGTATAATTAGTGATTCTTCAACTTTGATAGTGACAATATTAAATGAAACAATAATTTACATTATTTATAATGAATCC
Source organism: Rosalia funebris (assembly GCA_037954035.1). Lineage (NCBI taxonomy): Eukaryota > Metazoa > Arthropoda > Insecta > Coleoptera > Cerambycidae > Rosalia > Rosalia funebris. The sequence continues at coordinate 8,064,534 of JAZFAV010000006.1, read as the reverse complement.
AGTATGAACGATATTATTTGTAATTTGTTGGAAACGCCGTTCTTTCGCTAGAAAGACGGAGATAAAAGAGGCGTTTTACTGGAAGGAAGACCTACGACTGTTTTATCGATAGTCGCCAAAAAAGAGATTAAGAAATCTGGTAAATCTTATAACGTAAATTTCAAATCTGCTTGGTTCACAAATTATAAATGGTTATGTAGCAGCCATTATTAGCCTCCAGTTTTCGCAACCTTATAGTGCCGTGCTCCATACATATGTTTTCAAAAATCTCTTCCTTGTTTCTAAGTTTATTACCCCCGAGCATAAAAGTGCTTTCTTTTTGTTAAAAGCTACTCGACCCTGCGTTATTCCTTGTTTTATGTCTTTATCGCTTCTTCCATCCCAATTTATTTTACTTCCTAAATAAGTGAAGTCTTAAACTTCCTCCAATCTTTCATTATTAATTTGTACTTTCGTTTTTGCTCTGCTCTCGCGCCCTCTGCACAGTAACGCTTTAGTTTTGTTTTTATTCACCCTCATTCCCTCACCCTCATTAAAAATTAGTGGTGATAGCGTACATCCTTGTTTTACTCCTTTCCTAATACCTACTTCCTTTTTCCCCTTCTACGTCTATAATAGCAGTTTGCTCTTTGTATAGATTATGTACTACTCTCCTATCTCTATACTCCATTCCCGCGCTCTTTAGTATCTCGAACATTTTTTCCCATCTTACGTTAACATTACTCTTAGCGCTAGAATTGCTTCGCGAGTTCCCCTATTTCGTCTAAACCCGAATTGGTCTTCTCCTAGTATTTCCTCCGCTCTATTTTCTATCCTCTTCTGCACTATTCTGGTTAAGATTTTTGACGCATGGGAGGTTAAGCTAATCGTTCTAAAGTTCTCGCATTTGTCGGCTCCTCTCTTTTTCGATATAGTAACGATAATGTTCCTCTTATAATCCTCCGGCATCCCGCCCGTTTCGTATATGTATTTTACCAGTTCAAACATCCTATTTACTACTTTCTGTCCCGCACATTTCAAAATTTCCGCCTGTATTTTATCTACACCCGGCGCACTATTGTTCTTTAGCCCCCTTAGTGCTATTTCAAATTCCTCTCTCAATATAGGTTTTCCTACATCTTCCCTATCGATTCTTCCTCTAATATCTCTCCTAATTCCTGACCCTCGTATAAATTTTCTAAGTACTGTTTCCATCTATCCGCTATAAAAGCTATAAAGCTATGCATGAATAATAAAATGAACTATAAAACTATATGCATGAATAATAAAATGAGAGAATGTTTTAGAATGTTTTGTGTTTGCCACTAATTAATCAATCAATTGGTTGATTGATTAATTAGTGATAACGTTTAAGCCTTACGTAAAAATTTGTTTCAGATTTTATGTTTGAGTTGTCACGTTATCTTAGTCCTTTTAAATAAACTTTTATTTAAAAAGTCAACTTTCTCTTTTTAAATAAAACTGAACTCCTGTAAGGATTTCCAATACAATCGTACCATATTAGGGGGTTTCTAATTATCCCTTATAAGGTAGAAGATTGTTTTGAGAAAAACACAAATAAAGCAAATACGACTTTATTGTGGATGGAAATTTTAAAACTATTCAAAATGTCTTTCATTAATAGTCTGACATTAGTGCTCATGTAATCTTCCATCTAACGTTAGTGTGAATACTTCGCTTTGTTCGATAATTTTATATTTTGTACGTTAAATATTTAGACATTCTCTAAATGATTTTTCCCATTAAAACAGGCACACGATTTAAGTAACAGAACAGTAGTATATCGAAGGGTATCAAATTACGCGATGTGGTGGCCATTCAGTTGCTCTTCGTTTCCTTCTCCATTTACTAGGGAAATTATCGTCAAGAATTTATCGGATATCAACAAGACGAATAACAAACTTTCTTTTAATCATTATTTTCCAAATATCAACCAAACAGTTGATATTTGTCGCCAATTGTACCATTCGTTAAGTATTCTTCTTCAATGCATCTACGTAGTGAAATGACTAAAGAAGTGACGTCGGTATTGGGAGCAAAATAAGGGATCTGATCGTCATACAATGAGCGGGGTGTGTATGAACTATGAACTCTATCTACCATCTCTCTCTCTCTCTCTCATAGAATGTGAATATACTTCTTTTAACATTGAATATAACCCCTTCTGACGTGAAATTAAAATAAGTGAACTAGCCACATTTTTCATTCATCAACAGGTTTCAATACTTTTATTAACTTAATAATACAGAAATTTCAATAGTATTATGACAGTACTAAAAAGTATTAAGGTAAAAAGTAACAACTAAGTACCTTGGTGAACTATTTTTAATACAAAACTGGTGACAAACCTTATACCTATACTTATGTAAAATTATCTTATTTAAAACAGATCACAGATCATGGGCTTGTATGTTCGACATTCGTAGGGGGTTGCCAGCCACCAAATGCCTTTTCGATTTCTATCGCCACCGCCAAAGTCAGTCTATCACAATTAGGGGCTCCAACAACCTAGAAACAAGTAACTTTTAAGGTCAATGAATGTAGAGTGTATTTTAGAATCGTCAGTCATGGTGTTTTAGAGACCAAATCAAATGAGGCTGAAATTTCATATTTTCGCAATTGACGCTTTCGATGTTGTTAATAAAATCAAGTCGATACTAGAGTTTGGTCTTATGAATTTTCCTAGCTTGTATCTCTTAGGTAGACAACATTTTCTAGATATTTGTATTCTTCTGAAACGAGACAGGTTTCGTTTAAGTCTGCACCGAATCTGAACAAAACTTCAGTATACATAGGTACTAGAGTAAGATAGTTTTATCTCAACCAAATTAGTTTTAATCACCTTGCTTGTAGAAATGCACGTCGAGCAACATATAATATTTCAATGTTTGTACACAATATTTGTACAAACAAATTTATATTTTGTTGTTGCGTTGAATGTTCAAACCTCGTACCAGGACTGATAAATTAAAAATGATCATATTTACTCATCCTGTTTTGTGATATGATAACTAATAAGGATCCTAATACATACCTGGATACCTACGGGCAGCCCCTTGCTGGTAGTACCAACGGGACAGTTGGTCACTGGCAACCCAAGGGAATTGAATATCGACAAGTACCCCGAGTCGAACACTTTCGTTATCATCTGGCCGTGATATGGCGCTTCTACGGGGAACGACGGCAGGATAAATACGCCATCGGCTCCCAATAGCTTCGTGAGCTCCCATTTGTATTGTTGTAGCCTCTCTTTCGTTTGCTCAATCATGGATCTAGGTAAGAGCCCTGTGAGTTTTCTGAGGACGCCATATGCGACTGTGGTGAACGTAGACTGCGATCTGCCCACGGCGTATTTACAAAGCTCACAGAAGGACCCTTCGCCTCGGCCGTTGAAGATGTTATCCACGTCGTCGATGTCCAGTAGAGCAAGGGAAGCCATTTCGGGGGCGTATTTCATAAACGGTAGTTGCACCTGCAGAGTTTTCATGTATTCTTAATTAAAGTGTAACTAGAGGATAATTTTTAAGAAAATTAATCAGAACTTGCTTAAAATCGAGTGTAGCTTTCAAGGGTTAAGACCTAGATAATAAAATTTTACAGATTGAGTCAATTATATCTAAAACCAATTCTTTCCAATTTCCATTGTTCTGTATTGGATATACAGGGTGGGGCAGAGCAACTTGCTTATTTAGAAATTCAATTTAAAAAAAGTAATGCGGATATATGTTTAATTCTTTGAACAGCATCAAGTACAACATTTAAATTCTATGTTTACACAGTTTTAAAGAGGATATCAAACAGGTGGCGTCCATTATTCTCAATGCACTGCGTTAATCGAACTCGGAAATTTCGTTCAACTCTTTCCAGCATATTGACGGGTATGTTGGTGACAGCTGGACGAATTATGTTCTCCGGGTAATCCAGGATCCTAGGACGATCGTTAGGCATACCGAGAAGCGCCTCACATGCATTTTCACGAGCAACAAAATCGCGTGGTTTAAGTTCCTGCCTAAAGTTCTTAAATTTTAGTTCTTCATGAAAGATTTGCCTCACAGAACGAGCACACAATGTTAATGTTTCGTGGTGACATTGCTGTTCGTGGAAGCTCGGGTCTTTTTGTTCGGATCACCACTCACTCTGAAGTTGTTTATGAAACAATAGACTGCCTGCCAGAAACACGACAACGAGGTGGAATATTGAAATGGGTACGAAATACACGTTGCGTGGCGGTGATTGAGCGACCGTTGGAAAAGTATGCCTCGAGAGCGAACGCACGCTCTACCTTCGTTCACTCCATGATGCTAACTAAACCAAGCGCAGCTACAACTTTACACCCTGTCCGCTCGAATGTGCCTAACCCCATCCACCTAGGAGCAACCATCGCTTCAGGGCGCCAAATTCGAATAATCAAGTGACTCTACGCCACCCTGTATTTCCACAACTGTCTCAAATTTGAAAAGTCTTTAGAAGAAACGCAATGGTATCCTTATACCAATAACAAAATTATAAGAATATAGGGCAAGTATCGAAAATGTACACGATGTGTTACAGATGGCACAGATATCTTTAGTGTCTATATTTGATATATCAAATGTATACACAACGGTTCTACGAAATAGATACACTTATTTTCTGCGTTATTTACAACTTTTAATGAAGCCTTGAAACACATCAATGTTTATTCTTAAAATGGTGTCATTTGAGGTGAATATTATGCAGTCTCTTCAATCCCTTAGGAGCGACAGTGGGTTGTTTAAAATTTTATAAATGAGGGTGCATGTAACACCTAATTTAAGAAGGTGCCTAATTTTCTATTCAGCTAAATGAGATTGTTTGTATCTTCCATTTTTACATGTAGATATATCATTATCGTCGAAATCTTGTCTTGTATGTCTAACTGGATTCTATTTAACGTCTATCTAAATCAGGTTTCTTATCAGGTTAAGAGAGATCTCTGTTGACGAAATTTGTATCATATTATACCAGGAAACGTAATACCCAGGATAATTCTGTTTTTATATTATGATTACTATTCATTTCGTCGCTATTTGCCAAATAAAAAATTCTCTTATCTCGCCGATAAATGGAACAGTCTACCTGAGCCTAGCCATAAAAACAAGCCACGCTATGTTTTGAGATTTTTTATTTGGCAAATAGCGATGAAATAAACTATACATCTTAACGATGTTAAAATTTCAATCCTTTGGGTTTTTGAATTATTTATTATTAAAATAATAATCAAGGTATATCGTCTTGTCAATCTTGAACAACTATATTTATATAACAAACCGTGGCGTACAAAATGTATGTGATTGTAACCCTATATGTATATGAAGTAGTGTACTAGTTAATACAATTTGAAAATACTATCAGTGTATATATTTGGATACACATAGTTTTTATCGCTCCATCAAGTTCCTAATGCAGGTAAGAAAAATAAATTTTACTTTTCCGCACTCAACTATACTAGCGGAAAAATAATGTAATCGTGTAACGAAAAATGGAAATTAATTTGTGTTTCGTTTATTTTTCATTTTTCGGTCTAAAAACCAAAAAACATGGCTTTTAAAAAATTTTGTCTGTGTGTGTCGTTGTCATTGTCATCGTTGTCGTTGTCGTCGGCATTTATTATTATTAGCACGATAACTCAACTAAATCGTGTCGGATCGATCGGGTTTTGACTGATTCTGATCGGGGACGTCTCCCAGATGACACCTATTGATTTTGAGGTGGATAGGATGCACCCCACTCTGCCCAAGGGTCATGAGAAAATACGATGGTGGAGTATTTGAGAATTTGTTTTGTTAGCACGATAACTCAACGAAATCGTGTCGGGTCGATCGGATTTTAACTGATTCTGATCGGGGACGTCTCCCAGACGACACCTATTGATTCTGAGGTGAATAGAACACATTTGACCCTGTCTATGGGTCATGAGAAAGCACGACGAAGGACTATTTGAGAAATCCTTTTTGTTAGCACGATCACTCAATTAAATCGTGTCGGATCGATCGGGTTTCGACTAATTTTGCTTAGGGACGTCTACCAGAAGACATCTATTGATTTTGAGGTGGATAGAACACACCCCACCCAGTCCATGGGTCATGAGAAAGCACGATGGTGAACTATTTGAGAAAAATTTGCCGATTTTGCATTGAACGAAACAAACATATATTCGGCCTGTATCATATATGAATAAATCAGAAAAAAAAATTATTTCGCTCGATTACAAATGTATTGAAGCAGCCGCCAATGAAAAAAGTAAAACTGTCCCATAAAACACATATGTGTTGGTTTATGTGTTGGATTAATTTTTCTCGGCCGCTCAATTTCAAGGTAGAGATGTTCTACGTGCGGGAAAGTCCGTTTTAAGGTTTTAAAACTGTTTATTTCTAAACTAATTTGTCAGTAAATAATAATAATACGAGACGGACGTACTTTCCGTATTTCTTCTTATAATACTGTGGCATTTAAGTATTCTGTAAACTATAATAATGGCATTATCTTCTATAAGCAGTTACTAGTTGAATTAAAATGCATAATATGTACATTTACAAATAGTAAAGAATAAAATTAAGTCTATACTACCTGGACAAGCCTATTATAGCATTGACGAATATTTAAATGATACTGATAATTGTAAATAACGATAAGTTTTAACTTTTAAAATTGTAATTAAACTAGATCTTAATAAATAACCACAGTATTAATATTCTTGTTTATAAACGTTTGTGTATCATTAATGCCTATTTAATCATGTTTGCCTTCGTATATGGACTTTTGACTTCTGTTGACGTTGTATATTCGTCAATTGATAAGCGACATTCCATTTTGTTTTTGGTGGCGTTTTTGCACTGGATAAGGCTGGGAAAAGGTTTTGCCCGCATAAGAAACCGACACAATCCACTATAGATTAGAAATGGAATTAGAACACTTTAGAATTAAAACCGTTAGATTGATCCCTATTTGAAAGTACCTATTAAATTAGAAAGTGCCTAGATTAAAACGTTAGATTGCTCAATATTTTGAAAGTGTCGAATATACGATATTTTCACGTCCTTTTAGATTAAAACACCAGCAAGGCAGCTCCAGAGAGTTTCCCTTTTTCCCTATCCATTCCCGCTATGGACACTACCGGAGACCTCCAAAGGGACAAGGGTGAGTTATTCATTTGTTTTTCTTTTTTAGACTATCTACAGTCGATTAGTATTATTGCATTTATTGTATGAATAAAATTAGACCAGTGGTCTGAACAACTTTTGCATTTTTTGTATATAATATACACATTTGTACGTTTGACCATTCTGATGTCTAACTATGATATTTAATATCTGTATATTGTACAGCCACCGAACGGAAACTAAGACAAGAGGGTTCACTCTCTGTCGGAACTTTGATCGTTCGCTTACAGAGGCATGCCGCCGCGCAACTGTTGAACGGCGGCATTCTTGAATATACGAGGGATACTTCTTGATACGATTACTGATTTCATCGTGGGCTTTGTTATGAGGGCTAATAGAATATGTTCTTGTAAATTAGATATAGAGCCCTTTATTAACGGAAATATTTTGATAGAAGTAAAATATTACCTATGACTTACTAACGTTTATTACATAAATTGTTGACATTTAATAGAGGTAAAACAGTACATAAACTACAAATAATATTATTCAAAAGAAGAAATATTAATATTGCGAATATATTAACAACAATATCGCATTATTTACCAACCAGATTGAGAAGCTAATAAACAAATTTTGGCAAAGTTTGGCATTTGGTTTTTGTGAAAAAACTTTTTTTTTGGTTTATTTTTCGTTTTTCGGCCTAAGAACCAAAAAAAACGTTTTTAAAATTTTCTTTGCTGTGTGTGTGTCGTCGTTGTCGTCGTTTTCGTCGGCATTTATTCTTGTTAGCACAATTACTCAACTAAATCGTATCGTATCGATCGTTTTTTGACTGATTCTGATCGTGGAAGTCTCCCAGACGACACCTATTGATTTTGAGGTGGATAACATACACCACCCTTGGGTCTATTTGAGAAATTTTTTTTGTTAGCACGATAACTCAACTAAATCGTGTCGGATCGATCGGGTTTTGATTGATTCTGATCGTCTCCCAGACGACACCTATTGATTTTGAGGTGGATATCACCCTGTCCATGGGTCACGAGAAAGCACGACGGTGGACTATTTGAGAAATTTGTTTTGTTAATATGATAACTCAACTAAATCGTGTCCGATCGACCGGGTTTTGACTAATTCTAATCAGGGACGTCTACCAAACGACACCTATTGATTTTGAGGTGGATAGAATACACCCCACTCTGTCCATGGGTCATGAGGAAGCACGACGGTGGACTATTTGAGAAATGTTTTTTGTTAACACGATAACTCAACTAAGTCATGTCGGATCGATCGGGTTTTGACTGATTCGGATCGGGGACGTCTCCCAGACGACACTTATTGATTTTGAGGTGGATAGAACACACTCTACCATGTACATGGGTCATGAGAAAGCACGAGGGTGAATTATTTGGAAAAAGTAAAACTGTCGCATAAAACACATATTCTGCATTTATGTGTTGGTTTATTTTTTCTCGGCCACTCAATTTCGAGATAGAGATGTTCTACGTGAGGAAAAGTCCGCTTTAAGGTTTTAAAACTGTTTATCTTATATCGCGATTTGCGAATTTTATAGTGTAATAAATACGCACTCTAGTATAGAGGGACAAAAAATAATACTATAAACAGATATCTAAACACTTATTTGGTGAAATCTGTAAAAGGTACACTTTTAAATATACCTTTTAGTTTTATCCCAGTTGAATCAGAACAAGCTAATTTATTGATTTAGGTCCTAAAAAGTAAACACTTAAGGCAAATTACTTCAATTCGACCGTATACCTACACCCTCTAGGGGCTTTATTTAACAATTGCAATTGCGGGTCTAAAAGGTCACTGGAGTGTTCCGAATAATAATCTTCTAGATATTTGTAAATATCTTTCAATGTTATTCCATTGTTCAGTTTTTTTTTTGGCACTGAGATGCCCCTGCAGCTCTTTTTAAAGTTTTTATTTCCTCCTTTAAGAGCTTCTTCCTCGGAGAGTTTGCGGAAAGTGACATTGTCACTGAGCGATCTTATCTAAGATAATTAATAGATGGCGGAGCAAATGTACGTCTATTCTAACTGAAAAATAGCTTTCATCTTACTTGAATAATATAAAATATGTTTATCTTCAAACACTTTTTCTTCCATGTTTGTCATCATCAAAACATCTTTGTAGCTTTTCTTTTTGCCCTGAATACGAGTATTACAAGAAATATTATCTCAATTTTTTACCGAATTTTAAATGTTCCTTTCTGGACAGATTGGCTTTTATAAAATTGTTATACCAATATATACATATATATTTATATCCAAATATAATCAAAAATATAATCAAAAATACTTACTATTTGTTAATAAATTTAATGAAGGAACCACTATAACGCAAACGCGTCTTCGAATCATTTCTAATAAAACAATCTTCAGGAAAATGTAAACTGCAAATTTTTATTCTACTATTACATTGATCCGGTGTAAGATTAGCATATCTATGCTACAGGGTGCCAACAAATCCTAATAATTTTTTTTCAACTCTGACATCTAAAAGTACCTTATAAATATTTATACGACATAAATTTAATGTATTTAATCCGAGCTGTAACCCTATTCAATGCGTAATCAACTATCTTACTTAGCTTCATCTTTTGAACACCAAAAAAATGAGGTACTAGATTCTGTTTTACAGTTACAACCATCAACCGAACACGGCGCCGTTTTTAGGTATTTAAACGCAAATTAATAAAATTCACGATTTAAAATCCGGCCGGTATAATACTTCGCCTGTGGCAATCGGTTCGGTACAGTGGCGGCTCGTGGTGATTTGTCATGGGTGGGCAACAACTAACTATTAGTAGGTTATGTAGTGCAAAATAATGAAGTAAAATATAGTGAAAAAAAGAACTTTGACTCATCACTCTGTAGCGATGCTGTTAAATTGGTGCATTAGCAAGGATAATGAGTGTGCCTCGATAGCTCAGCGGTCAGAGCAACTAACCGGAAATTGGGAGAGCCGGGTTCGATTCCCGGTCGAGCCAAAATGCACAATTTATCCTTGCAAACGTCAAAGTGGTGACCCCGACGTGATGTGATTCATTCTAGTATATGCAACCTCCCTTACATCTAAAATTCGCGGATTCGATTCCCGTCCTATCCATCGCCCTATAGTCCTGGGGGTTACCGAACAACGGATCGTAAGAATGGCGAACGCGGTCACGTTCCGTTAAATTGTATCGAGACAAACCATGTCTCTAGGGAGGGAGTACTGTAGTGACGCATTAAACCTGCGCATTAGCAAGGATAATGAGAGTGCTTCGATAGCTCAGCGGTCAGAGCACTCAACCGGAAATTGGGAGAGCCGGGTTCGATTCCCGGTCGAGGCAAAATGCACTTTTATCCTTGCTATCGCCAAAACTCTATGTTAGTCACTATACAAGTATATGTTAAGATTTAAAATTATTTCAGCTTTCAAGTTGAAAATGCATAGCACTAAAATTGGATAAAACTAGTACAGACTCTTATGAATGCTACACAATTTTTATATATACACATTTTCTAATATATTAATAAACAAAATAATTTTAGTTAATAATATAACAAATACAGTGTACAGAGTCCGATAAGAATCACGAGGAGGTCTAGAGTGTTCTCTAAAGAGGAGGGGATAGGGAATATGTGCATAAGGCATAACAGGAGAGATAGACAAAAAAAATAGTATTTTTGCTGGATTTAAAAAAGTAAATCATAAATTATATAAAAAATAAAATCATCCTCGAATAATTAAAATAAATAATTAAAACTTGTGGAATAAAAAATATAAACATATAACAAATTAGATAATAAATAATTGAACAGAAAATTCACTCTAACCAAAATAAAATATAACTTCAATAAAAATTAAAATATATAATATTATAAAAATTAAATCAAAATATTATAGGTGACGTAGGTGGAGGTGAGGTTTACGTGTAATAAGAAGGAAAGGATTTAAAAAAAGAATCAAATATTAAAGTCGCTTCAACATTGTTTATATTTTAACTGGATTCTTCTATCTTTTGTGGCAGCAAAGTGATCTATAACGCAGTCGAAAAAAGTTTTATTATCCTTCAATGATCTTATAAGTTCTCTTTCGGAGAACAGAAAATACGGAGATCGGACTTATCGGAGATTCTCGATTCCCTCCCAGCTTTGCCGAAGGCTTTTTCGGCAAGGTGGTCTAGCCCACCCGTGTCACAGCTTACTCGAGACTCGAGTAAGCTATGCTTGTGTTTCAAATTGTTTCATGTAGTTTACACGTGAATAATTTTGTTTTTATGTCTTCAAATCATTCGTAATTCTATTAATTAATTAATTCTATTCATGTGTTTACTGTTTATTTAATTTTATAGTACAGATTCCCATGTTTCTATATTATTGAGAAATTCATTAAAACTTTCAAGGGATGTTGAAAGTATACCTATGTCAATAATATCAATATTAATTTTAAAATTAATCTTGGTAGACACTTATTTACTTGTATTTATTTATTAAAGCAATAAATATAATTTTTTGTGCGAGGCGCTTGCGCTGTCTCGTATGTACAAAGCCAGAAAGGCAAAAGGCGTGGCTGCCTACCCGGCCCGGCATGTTGGCATAACCATGATAACTAGTGTAGTTCCACGTAATAGTTCCACGGTCTTACTTGCACTGCAATTTTCCACCACGATTGTGGTGCGCCGTTAGTATGTGTAATCAGAACTTTTCATTGTATTATTGTTGTTATGTAATGTATAATGTATTTAATTAATTACATATTACATAATTATATCGTCACTAATCTCTATAAACGATAAATAACGAACTTTGGAACTGTGTGTTCCTCTTCTTCTAGGAAACAGCTGGGTGGGCACTGCCCACCCTGCCACCCCTGACCAGCCGCCACTGATTCGGTGTCGAGACTGACGGTATACATCCACCATGTGCTAGTTAGCTAAGACCTTCTGTCCACGGAATGTATCGTCATAGACGCGTATGAAATTCGTCTTGCAGCGACGATTTTATTTATCTTGCAGATCTGTACACGAAGCGTACTATAGACATATAGGATTCGTAGTACATATCTATCCACAGTTCTAGATTTATTTCAGTTATTAAAAGAATGTCTAGCGACGAAGAGGATCTACTACTGTACCAATTTATTCGTCATCGCAGACGACGAAGGCAAAGAAGATTTTGGTTGCATCCTTACATTGAAAGGAATATTAATAGAATATTGTTCATTACTGCACAAGAACTCTCCGAGGATGATGCTAAATTTCAAGTATTTTACAGAATAAGTAAAAATACATTTCAAGAACTCGTGGAAATTGTAGGACCAGTTATCCAAAAACAAAATACTAATATGCGGTAATCTGTAAGTCCTGCAGAGAGAGTTATGATAACGTTAAGGTAAGTGGAAATATTTATTCAAAATATATATTTAAAAGCAGACTAATTCTTGCTGGACGACGAGATGAGGTAAGCAGGGAAACTTAGCTGGTGGAGCTTAGAGTGAAACTTCTTGTCATAGTGTCTGTTCAGTGGTACAACAAATACAAATAATATTATTATTATCATTACCTGTTCACAGCTTGTGTGGCAAACAGCATTTAAATGTCCAATCACTTTATTTATCGCTCCCAGACAATCATCGTTAACCTTGCTAGTCAACATTGACTGCATATCCTCCATGTAATATATCCTTAGTTCCTGAATATTAACCTGAAACATAATAACAATCCATCAAGTATGAAACAAAAGTTATTGTATAAAGAGTGGTATAGAAGGAACATACTCTGCAATCTAACAATGTACATTCATTAGTTACCACTTTTATCGGTTGATGAAACCACCCTACCCATACTAGTGTGTGTCGTTTGTCACAATTCACTGTGAAATTCATGGGTTTTAAATATCGGTTTGTGGTGTTTTCTCTATTTTCCGTACATAATGCAATCTAAATAAAGGATTGAATGTGTAGTAAAACTATAAGAGATATAATGCTTATAAACGAATTTCGTGATTTAAAATATGATGGGTCTTAAATATCCTGGAGTAGGTTGGAACCTTTGGTGTGAAGATAACGCTAACTAAGTTTTCCACAAAACACCAAAACACTATACACTATACTCGACGCGCTTTTCGCCAACAAAGTTGGCATTATCTGGAGATTATTAAAATAATCTTATGCTAACAATGTATTCTATTTATACCTAAATTATTGACTATAGCTCAGTGAATCCTGACTGTCACGGTTACGGCTCACCGAACTACAACCATCATGGTTGTGGCTCACTGAACTACGACCGTCACGGCTGCGGCTCAGTGAGTTGTGAGTAACTAGCCAATAGAGCAGACTATGTGGAATAGGCCCTCTGTCACTATTCATACTATTTTTACATTTTTCAATTTCTAAACTTTCAAATGCATCTAGCTGTCTTGCATTTGTTACATTCCTAATTAATTTTAAGTTGGCATGTTGGGCAACACTAGACTTATCTATTCTACAATATTTGAGATGCGCCATGTGCTCTTTGCATCTGATTTGAATAGATCGTCTGGTCTGTCCAACGTACCTTTGACTACAGTCGTTACAGCTGACTTCATAAATCCCCGACCTATCATTTGTGTTAATTTTATCTTTTCGCTTGTCTAAAAGTTCTTTGAATTTATTTTTTGACGAATGAACTACCGTCATTCCTATATCTTTAAAAATCTTACTAATACCGCGAGTGAATCGAGGATCGTAAGGAATAAATACATATTTTTCTGGATGTTCCCTTTCAGTTTGAAAGGTCGAGGAATTTCGAAGTGTTTCTGTATATCTACGTTTCCTAATCATTCTTTGAATTGTACCAGTAGAATATCCATTACACTCAGCTATATCCAAGCATGTTGACCTTTCAAAAATCTTTTTGTATAAACCTGTAAACCGTGTAACATAAATAAAAAAAAATCACCAGAGACCTTAAGCTGATCTTCGATTTAATTTTTATGACATGTCTGTGTAATATACCTTTATTTCTGTGGAGTAAAGAATATTTTGATCAGCTTTGATACAAATAGAAATTGACCACATAAAAATTAACCAGATGAAGTTCGTTGATATTTACTCTCTGTAAAAGTGAAACTTAGTGAAAATATTAAATCTCATAGATTTAATAGATAATAAAAAAACTGTGGTTAGTTGTGAACGAGGCAATTGATTCTAAAAAAAAATCTCTAAATAGCGTTATAGCACATATACTTGATTTACTTCGGTCGTCATCTAGTATTTACTAGAATGTAAGATATGAGAAAAATTTCAAATATCAACATATCAGTGTTGCTTTTTCTTAGTGATGGCACCGCAGTTATGCTTTCTATGGGCCGTTCCTTCGATAATGTGTATCGTAATTTAATACACATTACGTGTATATTTCATGCATCAAATCGTTTTCAAATGAACTCTGTAACTGCTATGTACAAAGCGATATTCGAAAAGTATGGCACAAACTAAGACCCCTTTTTCATACAAGATAATTTCAGGTAGTATTTCCAGTAAATATTATGGATAGTCTCACACCAAGCAAGGAAAGATTGAACTTCATTCTTGGTTTTCCATAAAAGAGCACTTTCGGGCACAACGACAATCCCCTAAGCCTTCTTAGTTTTCATTTTATGGGTCTTCTTTTCCCCTCCTTGGTAATATTCTAGGTTTTTTTTTCAGAGCTCAAAGATTCATAGAATATTGGTATATACTGAAACAACTTCGCCATTTTCATCTCTTCTTCTTTCTTATTATTTTGTGTCTGTTTCTTGGGAAAAGTTTTTCAGACTATCCAAACCAGATGATGTAGAGACCTCTGTTGCGTGCTTCTTACTGTAGGCGGGGACGGCTTATAATAATTTTTAAATTTGTTCAAACTGCTATTATTTATTCACAACTGCGTCTTTGTTATTGTTATCGGACAAGTAATGGCGGTATCTCTCGTTATCTCCATTCTGATTAACTTCGTCCTGTTCAGGACTCTCAGGACACTCGTCTTTGCTGGAGAAGGTCTGATGACATACATAATGAAGACGTTAAAATTTCTTGATACTTCTCCTTGGGAAGAAACTTTAAAAAATCCTTCAGAAACATCCGTATAGTCCCAAGCTGTCTACGACCTGTCGAATATGTCATATGTCTTAAAGCGCGATACGGCAACATCGCTCCAGGAATAAAAAAGGGATTCTGATCATTATCAAGATAATTTTTAAATCATCTATGCAAATGTTACATCTTTAGATGCGAGATGGTCGTGTTTCTTATTTAGATAAAAAATGTTCTCGGCGCACTGGACGTCGTTTAAGTAAGCGACTTTAGAGACCCACGCAGTTCTTTAACCAAGACAAACCATATTTTTAATACTCGCTGGGTAAGTATTACATGTTATATAAATGATTATAATTTATACGTGGTTGCTTATATACCGTGCCACCACTGATGAGGCATCCAAGTGGACAGCTCTATTTATTACTAATAACTTATAATATACTCACAGGTTCGTTCAATATAAGTGTGGTCTTCATATCAGGCTCCGATATGATTTCTAGAAGAAACTTTAGGTCTGTGGCATATCGTGCCATTGGTCCCAAAGTAAATGCTGCTTCCCATTCGTCATGGTTGGTACAACTGGGGTAATGACCGACGTACGACACCGCCCCTGGGGTAGGTTTGTGACCCCAGATTCCACAGAAATGAGCGGGCAGTCTCAAGGAGCCTGCTATGTCTGATCCAATGCCTATGATAGACCCGCCTGAAGCTAGAAGGCTAGCCTGAAAAATTACAAGTTATTTGTAGAGGTGGGAGGCTTTAATGTTTTTTAATTTATTTTATATATATGACAGTGTTATTGTGTTAGAAAGTGGATCAGAATATGAGGCAGTACTACGACCACTGATGCAGAAGACTTAGTACTGTGATGCAGACAGTACTGTTAGGAGTCTAGGAGGATAACTAAGGATCTTACGATCCTTAATTCTTTGTTTCTTGGAAATGGCTCCAAAATGGGAGCCTACACGTCGAAGTAACAATAATTACAGACTCGGTTCAACCCGATCTTTACACTCTTCTAATCATTCTTCCGGTGGAAAACTCTCCAAACATCCGTCTATGGAAAACCGGGGAATCTTCAAAAATCTAAATTTCTTTAGAGATAAAAACCAAAATTAAAGTAATAAATTGATAGGATTTTGGAAATATTCGCTAAGCAGTCGGTGATGAACACATCAGTTGCTGGTACAATATTTAATTTAGTAAACTTGTTTTTTGGAAGAGCAATTTTGAAGTTCATAGATTTTTTCCCCCTCATTTTGAAGGTTATGAGAGGTAGTAATTTCTGGTAAATTTAAAATTCGTATGATATCCATATTCATAAGTCATGTAATGCCATATTTATATCCAACAGAAAATGAATGCATTATCATGAAAGAGAACATGAGCTTTTTGGACAAATCTAGTTTCGGAAAAACGATTAATTTCAATTTTGTTAGGTCATCTTAAGAGTGAGAAGCTACATATTTTATTGTTTTTTAATCTCTTATTAGATTAATTAAAAACCTCTTATTAGATTAAGTAAGATTAATTAAGAAAATATTTTATTAAATTAAGTTGTTACTTTCTCCAATGAATTCAGTATTTTATATAGTGCAAAATAATATTTCGAAAAAAGAAACAAAGAATCTTCATAAAAAATTATAAAACTCTTAGTTTTTTATTAGAAATTGTGTATCGTATCTTATAAAACAAGCGCTGATTGATTGTTTATTTTTATTAACGATGTTAAATATACAGTACACAACGGAAATGAGTAAAACAACTACTATGTTTTATACCACTATATTGTTATATGTATAAATATAGTGGTATAAAACTTAGTAGTTGCTTTACTCATTTCCGTTGTGAATTATGAACTACCACAGAGCAACGGCTTCCTCGACTAATTTCTTAAATATACAGTATTTAAAATTCACTAATACTCATAAATAACCTACATATAGCATAATAATTTGTTTCAGTTTCTATAAAAATAGAACTTGTTGAAGAAACAGATTATTTACATAACAGATTTTTAATACCCATACTACTTGTGTCTTGTTTCTTTTTGTTATGCTGTTTTATATAATTTGATTCCAATTTATTAAACATTAGTTGAAGTCATTTAATTATAATATTACGTAGGTACTATGATTGAAATCTTCAAAAAAATAAAACCAATAATGTGAAGTTTCACTGATGCATTAATTTTGTCCAGGAGTTTATAAAAAGTTATAAAATAATGATGCAGACAAAATTTAGAACACAAAATGGCCAATTCTCTCAAGATTTAAATAGTTTATGTTATTGTTTTTAAATAATACTATCTAGAAGATTCATGAGGCAGATAAGAATCATCAAAGTCTTTAAACAGAAATGAAGAATGTCAGCATCAATTATTTAGGAAGCTACGTAATATCTCATCAGGTGATACTGATTAAACTTCTGATAGAAAAATAATTATTATATTAACAGATGCTCAATAAGGTATTTCAGTATATATGAAAAAGTATTCGACAATAAAATTATATCCCATAAAATTCATTTGCATGATTTAAGCCATTCATGAAACATTCATACCTCACCTCCTGATGATCCTCCAGGAGTCCTTATGGTGTTATGGGGATTTTTCGTAGTACCTCTTAGTTTATTCGTACTTTCCCAATGCATACAGAGCTCCGGAATGTTAGAGGTTAAAATGGGAATGGCCCCGGCGTCCTTGGCGCGCTTCACCGAAACCGCATCCTTTTTCGCTATCACATGGGCTCGGGATAGCATCCCTGAGGTGCTCTTCATCTCCGCTACTTCTATGCTTCCTTTTATGGTAATCGGTACCCCTGAAACATTGTCCACTGAGTACTACTCGATAAAACAAAGGGAGATTGATATTTTACCTAGTAATGGATGTTTTTCTCGTAATTCTTCCTCAGTTAGGGTTCCAAAGGCAATGAGCTTATCGACGTATTTCGCATCTTCTATCGCCCGAGTGAAACGGTCTTCAATAACAGCGTTTATTATTGGATTGATTTCTTGAACCCTCGCAATGTAAGTTTTCACAACATTTTCACTAGTTATCTGAAACGTAAATGAAAAATAGAAATTGTAGAAATGGAGAGGTTGCTGGACACTTGGTGAAATATTTTTAACTAGTAAACGAAAGAAAACACTTTGTAGGATTCATAAAAATTTTTAAATCTATATTTCTAACAATTGTTTCGGCTTTTATGCCATTCTCAAAGAGTAGTAAACGTTTGTTACTCTTTGATATTGGCATAAATGCCAAAACAATTGTTAGAAATATAGTTTAACAACAAAAAAATTGTGAAACCTATCAAGTGTTTTCTTTCATTCATTAGAAAAACAGAAAGCAAAATAGATGAATTACAATTTTCAAATAATATTTTAACTTTGAGTTTGAAGGAAATCACCAATTATTGACAGTAATTGTAATATAGACAGTAATTTATATCTCTCGGCATAAGCATGTAATAAACAATTCAGTGTAGTCGTTCAGATAAAGCAAATATGCTTATGAATCAGATGCAGATAAATGAATGAAATGAATATCTTTCATTTCCGTCAATAAAAAGTCATTTATGAGAATAAAATCTAGGGTAGAAGTCCATCACGATGATGTAGTAGCTGATTTCTTGTCATTGAAATAATTTTTTTATGAAAAGTGTTCCCGTAATGTGAAAATTTCGTTTCAGATACTTTGACAATTATTATAACTAATTATGGTACTGAATAGTTTCAAATTATCAGCGAAAAAGATAATTCACATCTAAACTTTCTATGACATTATTAATAAAGGTTAGAATATAGGTCCAGTAATAGAATCTTGAACAACACCTTATGTGAAGTGTGTAATAGACTTGAAAACATTAATGCTGTAATATGTTATTTTTAAATCTAACATATGACATTCCTGTATGATAAATTGGATTTGAGTAAGCTACTAATTTATTATGAAACATAATAATAAAAATACTAGGGAACAGTCAATCTGTTGCCAGTAATTTAAGAGTCGATTTTGAGTACACTACTGCCAATGATGCTGATAACGGCATTACTCTTTCTTGATTGATTCTACTTTCTGGAATAAACATACATTTCCCCAAATATTAATGTAAAGTAAGAAAAACGAAATAAAATATAATATTTCTCTTCTTTTTATTTTTTTTACATATGAAATCTAACAAAAAGATAAAAAATAATTGATGCAGAAGGTTTATAATTTTAAAAAAGTTTTTTTATGCGATTTTGTTTTATATTTTTACTGTGAACAGTCCCTCTGCAGACTCCAACAATAATCTGACATCATGTGATGATACCACCTTCGTAGATACCTTTCTTCCATTATTCGGATATCCTGATGAAGCTGTTCATCTTGTTCCTTACTATAATCTTCTAAGTTAGAAGGAAAGTCTAAAAGACTAAGCAACAAAAGCTAATTTAATATTGGCTCCCAATTTCTCAAAACATTTTAGCATCTTATGTACTAGTTCTTGGGTAGTTATTTGCCTTGTGACTCTACAACGGTCATACATCTGTTAAAATTTGGATCTTTTATCAGTTTTCGAATTTATGGATCGTTAAAAATCCCTGCTTCTATTTTTTCTATACTCAGTGCTAAAAATGCTTGGAAAATGAATTGAATATAATTACCAGCTGTGTCCAGTGATTTTACAAACTGTTTCATTAAACCCAGTTGGACGTGAAAAGAAGGCAATATTATTTTTTCTCTCTTTATTAATGGCTAGTGAACAATGTTGGCTTTTCCAATGCCCACGGCGTCTCTCAAAGGCCACATAAGTTGCTGCCAATGCTTTTATTTTGCACGACTTTTCCATAAACAGAGGTGACATGGATATTTGGTATATCCACTTTGCTGTCCAAGAAGTATGGTGTTCATTTTTAAATCGGCACAAACAAACCACTGATGCTGAGAATACGTAATATTTTTAATACCAGCTTAATATTTTCACATTATTCTGTAAGAATTGTTAAATTACCAATTGGAATCGACGCAAACTTATTTCCATAGTACAGTTATACACATTTCAAGCTGTTTTTAGACCTATCCACGATAAGCCGCCAATAATCTGGTAAATTTGAGGAGTCCATTATTTTAACAAACGTAATCAATTTAGCTAAAATGAAGATATAATGTGAAATTAGAGTCCTCGAGTACTCGATGTCAAATTTGTGGCAACGTATTTATTTTGTTCCACAGTGTTATATAATCTCCTTTCTACTTACACACACATAATATAGTTATTGGTGAATTTTGATTTTTGACTTAGAATTTTACTCACCTCTTGTCTTCGGATCCTATCTGCTAAGTCAGTGGCCCGTAGAAGAAGAATTTCATCCTTAATTGGTGGGCAAGAACGTGCCCTTTTGAAAAGTTTGAATAAATACGACGGAACATAGAGGACGTTAATTGCCTTGACGACGAACCATAAGAAAACTCGTAATGTTGTAGCACCAGCTGGCATTTCCTAGAGAAGAAAAAGTAATTCAATACATAATATTCAAGATGAATGATTGGACTGTATATATAGTGCCCGTTTAAAGTTCCTTCCCCCCCCCTCCTTTGTAACTTTGAAATTGAAAGACCTAAGAAAACGATGACATACATCAGCTTGGAAAAATAAAATTTTAGATAATAAATAGATAGTGCTGCGATCTCATTTCGAAAATTATTTTTAAATGGGAACAATGTACGACTAATATATTATTTAGAAGCTGCCTCAAATATATCTTGAAACGATTTGTTTTTTAATTTTGATGTGTCTTTTAAACTTTGAAAAAATCAATAAAATTTATTATAGCATACCATCAAACATTTGTTCTGACAAAAATCATTCAAAAAGTCACTTAAACATTTTTACATATAAGAGTTTTAATTTTTTATCATTAAAAATAAATTATAGCTTAATCGAGAACAATAAATTTAATTTACAAATAAAAATTACAAAGCTCTCCCGTTCAAACAGGCCTCTCGCATTCAAATTTCGATTTAAAAATACAGGACCAACTATGTGACTACCCAAGATCCTTGGCTCTTTCTAGAAATTGTGTATGGTTCCCATGGAATATATGAAGATTTGTATAACTCCAGTTCTTTACATTCTGAGTATTCAAATTACTATTTAGAAAAATATAGATTTGTTGGTGGTGCAAAATTATTTTTGAATATCCAGTTTCGTAGACTATTTTTTCTAATATCATTTCACTAAATTGAAGTCTGCAACAGAGATCATCTTCTGTAAGCGGGTGAAACATTCGTAGTTTATTGAAGTGACATTTTTGTTTGTTTTTTAACCCTTTACATAGTTTTTTCAAATATTCCACAAAAAGTTTGAGATCTAGAATGTGTAGGATCCACAATTTTCTCAGAGATAATATTTATTTGTTGGTTGTCTGTGTTTCCTGGATATCCAGTTCTTTTTACATTGAATATTGTTTGTTCTCTAAAACTTCTACTTCTATAGTATCTAACGTAAGTATGCTCTAAAGATAAGGCGATCGGGATATAGATTTATTTTAAGATTATTTTAAGGTAGTTTCATAGGCCAAGGCGTACGGCCACTACCCAAAGGAATCAAATGTATTCCATATAAAAACTAGTGAGTTGTTTATATTATCATATTTGATAATATAAACAGTTTTAGTACCTTAAAACGGACTTTTCCGCACGTAGAACATCTCTATCTCGAAATTGAGTGGCCGAGAAAAAATAAACCAACACATAAATGCAGAATATGTGTTTTATGCGACAATTTTACTTTCTTCAATTTTTCTCAAATAGTCCGCCATTGTGCTTTCTCATGGCCCATGGACAGGGTGGGGTGTGTTCTATCCATCCCAACATCAATAGATGTCGTCTGGTAGACGTCCCTAATCAGAATCAGTCGAAACTCAATCGATCCGACACGATTTAATTGAGTGATCGTGCTAATAAAAACAATTTCTCAAGTAATCCACCGTCGTGGTTTCTCATGACCCATGAACAGAGACATTCCCGATCAGAATCAGTCAAAATCCGATCGATCCGACACGATTCAGTTGAGTTATCGTATTAACAAAAAAAATTCTCAAATAGTCCACCATCGTGCTTTCTCATGACCCATGGACAGGGTGGGGTGTGTCCTATCCACCTCAAAACTAATAGGTGTCGTCTGGGAGACGTCCCCGATCAGAATCAGTTAAAACGCGATCGATCCGACACGATTTAGTTGAGCTATCGTGCTAACAAAAAAAGTTTCTCAAATAGACCCCAGGTAGGGGGTGGTGTGTACTATCCACCTCAAAATCAATAGATGTCGTCTGGGAGACGTCCCCGATCAGAATCAGTCAAAACCCGATCGATCCGACACAGTTTAGTTGAGTTATCAACAACATCAACAAGAATAAATGTCGACGACAACGACGCGCGACGACACACACAGCAAAAAAATTTAAAAACCATTTTTTTTGTTTTTAGGCCAAAAAACGAAAAATAAACCCAAAAAAAATTTTTTTCACTTTTTCTTGACACGATTACATTAGTTTTCCGCTTATTGTGGAGTGCGGAAAAGTAGAAATTGTAAATTATAAAACTAAAAACGTATTTTTTTAATAGTATACTAAAATTGCGTTCCCCATTTCTAGCTACTCCAAATTCAAGCTCTACAAAAATCACAATATATGTATATTTTTGGGTTACTTACCGAGGATGTATGAACAATAGCACTATATATTTTTTCTAGGCAGCTTTTAAAAAATAGTTTTATTTTAAATACGCAGGAAATCATTTTGCGCGTAACAATAAGAAATGCAAATGTTAGATCCAAACTACAGAGAGTAGAACTGACACAACATATCCCATCGCGTCAAATAAGAAACTTAAATATTATTTTTTTAAATAAACATTTATTACATAAGTGTTAAGTTAATAATAATATACACTAAGTATTCATAATACAAAGTAGTAGGAAAATGACACGTTATTGAGCGTATTTAACAGACATGTGTCTATTGTGTATTTTTTTATGATGCAGTTTTTATCGACATTTTTATAAAATTATTAATTTTGTTGAAAATAAACATTATGTTTATGTAAAATAAAATTATTTTAAAGTAACTTATTTGCTATGTATAGAAATTACTATAAGCTTAAATTTAGTCTTAATCATTACCATTAAACTACGGGGACTTTCATAATGGCAGTTAATAGACATTCCTGTAAACTTGAAATTAAAATAGACTATCAATAGATGAGTTAATAAAGTTAAAATTTATTTTGAAATTATATTATTGGCTTATTTTTACTAGAAATTAAAAACAATGTTGGTCACACTACTCTATGTTAAAGACACGTTAGCAATCAAAAGAGATGTTGACATCACAAAGTTTCCATTGAGAAGTTGCTTGTTTTTCTTAAAGTGAGGGTGGCGAGTACACACCAAATAATGTTTTACCAACCAGAACATTTGCCAACCAGGAACCACAAACTTTCTTTAGAGTATCAGATAATGGATTAGTTTTAAAAATTGGTTATTGGGTTCTTGTATAGGGTCTTTCGATAAGGACGCTCGATTTTTAAACGTAAATAAAACAAGTTGCGTGTGAGACATCCACTCAATCTTTTTTTTTATTTGAAAGAATATTTTCTGGCATTAAGTACGAAATATTAAGTCGTTCAAATGTCCGCCACAACTTTGCTTGGTGACATGTATTCGGGACGTCCAGTATTTGATGAGTTTGTCATATAAATCTGGCAGAATTTGCTGAATGGCGTTCGTTCGATATTGATTTTGAGAGCATGAATTGTTTGCGGTTTATTCCCATACACCTGCGATTTAAGATAGCCCCAAATAAATAAGTCTAAAGGCATTAAATCGCACGATTTCAGTAGCCAGTTCACGTCGCCACTGCGCGAGATGACCATGCCCTCAAATTGCAGAATGTTCATCATGATATGCGCTATGTGGCACGTAGCGCCGTCCTGTTGGAACCACATGTCGTCGGTATCCATATCATCCAGTTTAGGCCACAAGAAGTTGCTTATCATCGATATGTGGCGCTAGCCGTTGACGGTTATGGCAACGCTAATTTTGCTTTGAAAGAAGTACGGATTGATGATCCCGCCAGACCAATATCTGCACCAAACAGTGATTTTCTGGGAATGCATTTGGTGCTGGTGTATGTCGTGTAGATTAGTATCGGCACAAACCTGACAACTTTGTTCACGTATCCATTCATTCAAAAATGGGCATCGTTGCTAAAGATGATTTCCTTGGCGATATTTGTGTCAACTTCCAACTGTTCAAGAGCCCCATCAGCGATCACACGGCGTTGTCTATGGCCATTTATCTTAAGTTCCTGGATCAGCTGGATTTTATACGGGTGCAGACCTCAAGTCCCAACGCAAAATTCGACAATTTGAAGTCGCAAAAAGACTAAATTCTTGTGGACGATGAGAAATTCACTGCCTCGGGTTTTCCCGTACACTCTCACGTAGATCAGAGCTATTTTCAGCAGACCTTATGTTTCGGTGACGTACGGATGTTGGCTGATTATTTATCAAACCGGTTGACTCGAATTTGGCCCCCAAACGTCGAATAGTCGACTCGGCGAGACGGTTTCCTTGAGGATAAAAATCATGTAATATGCGGAACGTTTCTCAAACGGAGCACTGATTTTGGAAATGAAATTTGATGATATGCACGCTGTACTGGGCATTGCGTTTCGAATTGCTTCGTTGTTAAATTTACCAAATGCAGCAGAGTCTAGAGATCCATTCACTCAGAATGATTTCGGCAACAGTATTCACTGATAGTGGCGGTAATTCTACAGTTCTGAAATGCTGGATATCTACTTAAGTTGGCGGAGAATATATTGAACATTTTATTCATAGTGAAATTACAATTTTTCAGAAAAAGTAAGAGAAACAAGTAAAGCAAGAGACAATATAGAATATTCAATTTCTGTTTCAGGTCTCTCCTCGAAACGATTCTATAGACTCAGGAGTAAATTCAAAATCTTTACGGCCTGATTTGTAATATCTTCCTCTGCAGACTTATCTAGAACAGCAGATTATTATACCAGAACATATCTAGGCACACGATAGTGTGTCACCCAACTTCGAAAATGAAAGGGCGACTCGCCGGCTGTGTATAATATTACAAGAACCATTTCGACCTACATTCGACTCCCTTCCCGCTTCCGTATTTCCGCTTTCTCGTGACGACTTACGAGTGCATGTATATACCAGATGGCCCACGAAGTTTTGGAGAATCGATATCTCAAAACCTATTTGAACAATAATTTTGAAAATTGGCGATGTTAAGCAGTCGAAAGCGTTGCCCATTTTTGGCATAAAAGGACTTTATTTTACCTGCAAATTTCCGATCACGTGACATCAACTTCAAGATTTTAAATGAGACACCCCGTATGTCATTATAATTTTGTGATGGTCTGTCTAATACCAATCCAATGATACCATACGGAATACAACGGATACGAGATACGATAATACGGAAAGACATATTTTTACCACCCTGTATATTAAAAATAAAGATAATAAAAAGATCTCAAGATAAAACTACGTTAAAATAATTATTAAAAAAATGTTTTTCCATCGTTGCAATATCCATAGGCTCATATTATGCTTACTTTGCACTAAATCAACTTGGTTAATTTCAAAATAAACATAATTTTCAACTTTTTTTTTTAATCCATTATTAATGTTATTTGTCCACTGGTCTGTATTTAACTTGGTGGAATTTGAACTCTTGTGGCGTGTTTTAAGCCTTGACGAAAAATAATAATAATACTTTTAAATGCTAAAAAGTGTAGAAGATACATTATTTGCGTTTATAAAATGACAGTCCACTGTTACTGATTTTATAATATTTCATATATAATAACTGTATAAAAAAATTCTGGTTAATGTTTACAATTAACATTTCATGAAAACTTGGTACTTTCTTTCACAATTAGTTACGGTGTTTACTGTAACACCATGTTTGGTGTATTATTAATACATATGCTCTAATTAATTTTTTTATGCAATAATTATTGTCCATTATGTAGGACTAGTGAGCGTATAGAGATACACAAATTTTAATCTAATAATACATATGCTCTAATTAATTTTTTAATGCGACTATTATCCATTATGTACGACTTGTGAGCATATAGAGATACAACAATTTTAATTTAGCAATTTGTCCATGGCATTTTATGAAAATCGCTGTAATATCTACTAATGAAATATTCATCAATCTTGTACGAACATCGTTCAGTAAAAAACAATTTTAATCTTGCTCTAAATATTGTTAATTTAACACAGTGTTTTATATTACTATACTAGATAGATTATTAAATATTTCCAATCCTTAGTTAAGGCCTGGTTACACAGTACGAGCTGGCCTAGTCAGTTACTGCAGTATAATTATTCGCACAGTATGACCGCTCATACGAGTTACTGTCATGGACGAGTTGGTCAGTAGCTTGTATCCGAAGTACTTCAACATTTTTTGTTTTTATTCGCCCATCGTTTTCCCCCACCACCCACAGGGTAGCAGCTCGCATGCGACTCGGACGTCAATTCGCACGATTTTGCGAAATGTTAGTAGCTCGTATGCTCGGAACATTTGCACACAACGAAATTCATACTTGACTGCAGTTTCTCAGACAATACCTGCTTACCTGTGGCATAGCAGTTATTCTCATCGTATGACCAGTCGAAGCTAGTTGAGCTATACTATCATGCGAGTATACAGTGGCAGTAGCTGTCCACCGTCACGTCAGCAGCTCGTAAAGTTCTTTGCCTGTCTCATATATGAAATGCAAATTTCATTTCTATGGAGAAATTTCCTATTATTGATATACACATAGAGACTTTCGAATATATATAGTGAAGGTAGTATTAAAATATTAGATTAAAATATTTAAAAATAGTTTTACACGTTTCTCTGGGGAGCATCTCTAAACCTAACCTTAGTGCCCCTTTTTTAGGCAATAGCATCACTTAAATAGACTGATGAGCCCCCAAAAATATATGCCATAACTGAACATGAAAGCATTTGAGTATGATATACTTTTATTAGTTGGTCAGTGTTTAAAATATTTTTTAGATTTTTTTTTCGTAAAATTTTTGTTGGTAACTACTGGACAAAATTAATGCATCAGCAAAACTTTTCATTATTAAGATCCTTTAGTCAGTTTATATTAGTTTAAATCAGTTTGCATCCTTAACAATTTATGTAGGTAGCCTAGGATATACCCTGTCACTACTGATAAATAAGTGCAATTATGTGACAGATGTATAGTAACATTTTGTAACTGTTTGTTAACAATACATTTAACGCTGGTTAAACTGATTTGTAAAAGGCAATAAATTCAGTTACGCTAGTGATATTTTTTAAACGTAATGTCATCAAGTGAATAAAACCCTTTGTCCAATACATTTAGGGTAGAAGAAGTGAATGAAGTCCACGTAACTTCAGAGAAGATGGAGCAGTGAAAGGGGTAATTCTGATTAACGAGCGACGTAGCCCTCGCCGATATGTGGCTAATTTATTGGGAATTATACAATTAACAGATAGTCGAACAGTTAAACATTTCAATAAACTTGGAAGTTACTGTAAAACTCCAGGACAATGTCGTAAGAAGTCTAAGAGAGATGCCCGATATCTTATACAAGAGTTGCTTTAAGAAATAAGTATTTAACCAGTTTAGAGCTAACCAGGCCCCTAGCAGCAGCTCGAGCAATTTCTGGACGAATGGTCAAGAAAAGACCTATTGAAGGAAGATTGGACAGCTGAAGATCAACTATTGCACCACTGTTCACCAAAAAATCAGATCAGATGAACGTCAACGAGTCTGCTGGAGGCCAGGAGAGGGGATTGCTGCCTGCAATATCTTTCCGAGGATCCCATTTTTGATGGATCAATAATGTTCTCGAGAGGAATTTGTTTCGATGGTCGTACGGATTTGGTTACTATACGGGGGAGATCCATGAATGAACATTTCTACGTCGAAAATATCGTAGAAGAATATATAATGTTTCCATTTTCCCCATTTGCCGGGAATAATATCATTCTTATGCAGGATAAAGCTCGATCCCACGTTACTAGAGATATGCTGGAATACCTTCGATTTGTTAATATTTCAACTATGGACTGGCCACCAAGAAGCCCAGATGTGAACCCATAGATCATATATGAGATGCATTAAAATGATTAGTTAGACACTACCTACCTACCCCTATGACTTTCAGGGAACTTGAACAAGTAGTTTTTGTTGAATGAGGCAATATTCCCCAATAAACCATCCACCACTTGATGGTGGCATGTCCAGACGAATGGGAGCAGCTGCTGAATTATACACGCTGCTGAATACACGCTACTGAATTAAGTTCTTACGAATAAATTTTACCTCCAATTTTGTTTTCTAAATGTTTTCATTAACACCGTTTTCATTGCATGTATGCATGGTACAGTATTGTTCCTTTCTGTTATTTATTCATGTTTTATTTTCAATGATACCACTGTAGTTTGTTAAACATTATTTGAAATCATTTAATTATACTATAACATAAATACTATGATTTAAATCTTCGAAAAAATAATTATCAAACTTTGAATTTCACTGAGGCTTTAATTTTGTAGAATAATTTAGAACTGTGTTAAACTAGAGACTTGCTAACTTAGATATTCATAAATAGTTAAACCCAAACAATTATATACTACTAAACTGTAAACTAAAGTATTAATATCTAAAGCAATATTCTTATATGTTGTCTTTCTATTATGAAAGTGCATAAGAAGTACGTTTTTTCAGGGCTTAAAAATTGTTTTGATTATACCGTACACTCATACCAGATAGTATTTTCTGACATTTTTTCATTAAAACCTGATCTGATTTATCAGAAACAGTTACTATCTTTATATTACTTATACCGTTATCATACAAAGTGAGTTCAGCGAAATCAAATATAATACCAAGGCCATTAATGTGTATAAGTAATAATAGAGGACCCAATATTAAACCCTGTGGCACTCTAATATCGACATATTTGCTAACTGATGGTACACTATTAATTGATACATATTATCGTTGGTCTTCAAGAAAACTTTTTATACACTTTAGTGGAATGCCACGAATTTCATTCCAGTGCTTTCCTTTTTTTATGCTTATTTTAATAGATAATAGGACTGGGATTGAACAAAACTGTACAAGACAAGGAACAATAAAGAGAATTAAATAAAGGGATAGTTTGCCGGCAAAACAGCTTGATATAATTAATTTCATCTTAGGTACAGTTTATTTCATCGCTATTTGCCAAATAAAAAATCTCAAAACATAACCTTGGGTTATTTTATGGCTAGGCTCAGGTAGACTCTTCCGTTTATAGGCAAGATAAGAGTTTTCTATTTGGCAAATAGCGATTAAATGAATAGTTGCATGTCCAAGTTCTTTACAATCGTTCAGCAAGTCCGGTGCTTTGAGACGCCCTTCAAAGGTCTTATGACAATTCTCATCTCATATATGTCTCAAGTTTTTCTGTATGAAGGGTTGGAATAGAACCATCTCTTTCCATGGGTCACCAAACCAGTTTCGTACTTCTGGATTTACTTTGAATTAAGTCTAGCACGTATTTTCAAAAATTGTTGAAACATAAATGCTAACTCATCATGAGGTCATCAGTCATAAGACTGGTTGGACGCTAACCTCCAGCTTCTCCTATCTTGTGCTAACCTACGCATTTCGCTAATTGTGCTACAACCTACATCCCTTACTATTTGCGAGCAGTAGTCTAATCTAGGCCTATCTCTGCCTTTCTTCACTCCTATTTCTGCCTCCAAAATATCGCGGACTATTCCCCCATGTCTCAGCAAGTGGCTTACCATTCTATCTCTTCTCTTCTTTATGTTTTCCACATACTTCTTTTCTCGCCGACTTTCTCTAATACTTCTTCGTTTCTAACCCTATCAGTCCACGGTATTTTCATCATTCTTCGGTAACACCACGTCTCAAAAGCTTCTAATTTCTTCATACTTGCTTCCCCTACCGTCCAGGTTTCGCAACCGTATAGTGCCGTGCTCCAACATACGTTTTCAAAAATTTCTTTCTTGTTTCTAAGTTTATTGCTCCCGAGCATAAAAGTGCTTTCTTTTTGTTAAAAGCTACTCAACCCTGCGCTATTCTTTGTTTTATATCTTTATCGCTTCTTCCATCCCAATTTATTTTACTTGTTAAATAAGTGAAGTCTTTAACTTCCTCCAATCTTTCATTATTAATTTGTACTTTCGTTTTTGCTCTGCTCTCGCGCCCTCTGCACACTAACACTTTAGTTTTTTTTATTCACCCTCATTCCCTATTCCTCTGTCAACACTTCCTCCATTTCGTTCAAGGCTGATTCCAATTCCTCTTTACTAGATGCTAATACTGCTATATCATCCGCGAATCTCAGCATTTTTAGTTTCTGTCCCTGTACTTTAATCCCGAAATCTACTCTATCTTTTGCGACATTAGTCGCCTCTACGATGTACAGATTAAAAATTAGTGGTGATAGCGTACATCCTTGTCTTACTCCTTTCCTAATACCTACTTCCCCTCTTTCCCCTTCTACTTCTATAACAGCAGTTTGCTCTTTGTATAGATTGTGTACTAATCTCCTGTCTCTATACTTCATTCCCACGCTCTTTAATATCTCGAACATTTTTTCCCATCTTACATTACCAAAAGCTTTTTCTAAATCTACAAATCCTATATAAGTGTTCTTTCCTTTTTCTATTGTTTTCTCTAACATTACTCTTAGCGCCAGAATAGATTCGCGAGTTCCCCTATTTCGCCTAAACCCGAATTGGTCTTCTCCTAGTATTTCCTCCGTTCTATTTTCCATCCTCTTCTGCACTATTCTGGTTAAGATTTTTGACGCGTGGGAAGTTAGGCTAATCGTTCTAAAGTTCTCGCATTTGTCGGCTGCTCTCTTTTTCGGTACAGTAACGATAATGTTCCTCTTATAATTCTCCGGCATCTCGCCCGTTTCATATATGTATTTTACCAGTTCAAACATCCTATTTACTACTCTCTGTCCCGCACATTTCAAAATTTCCGCCTGTATTTTATCTACACCCGGCGCTTTATTGAAATGCTAACTATATTCCCAAATTGCATTGACTATCCCCCAGTTAGAAAATAGGGCTCAATCTTTTCTTCTCTATAATGAAAACCGTAATTCAAACACTGCATAAAGATACAGTGGCAAGAAACTTCACCAAAACTACTCGACAAATTGTCCCAATCAAGAAGTGATTGACATATCTGCTGGATACTATCTTAATACACATTAAAAATCCAAATCCAAGACCACATTTGACCAATATAATTTTGGATAACTCTGTATTTGAATTTGTACTTACATTCATCATACACTCGCGAATGAATATAGATACGTATTATCCCAATATAGATCTACTTACATTTAATAAAGCAAAACATTTAGAATTTAGAATACAAACTTTGATGCTTAAATATTGTATACTGTACCAATGTCAATATATCTTAATACATATAAATGAAGCTGACTTATGTTAGCAGAATATAAATACTGCCATCTATAACGTATCATATTAGTTGTAAATCCATATTTTTAAAACTTTATTACAATAATGGCGTAAAATTTGACAATTTAAAAGAGTGTTACATTTTAAACCGTATATAATAAAATTTTACCCTGATTTCACTTCAGTACATATAGTATTATTTTACTATGTTAAAGTATCTACAGTAGAAATTAATCTCGTTCAATTAAATCACTTTAAATTTGAGTAGGTATCACACGCGGTTTATTATCGTTTCTGTAAAATTAGGTTTTTATGACACTAGTCCATTATAGGATGAATATTTATACAATACATGAATATTTCATAAGGAGATTGCTTTCATAATTAAGCTATACAATGACATTAAGAACAGCTCAGGCATAAGTACACTTGTAATACATGTTGAAAATGATTTTTGGTCATTGATTTTGAGAAAGTATTTGTATTTATTTACAATTTGAAGTTTACTTTAATAACTGTATAAGTTTAATAACTGTAAATTATCAAAAGTTTTTAAACAATATATGAAGAATTAGAACTTAGTTTACTTACTGTTAGGATTTTGTCGTTCAGTGATCAAGCACGTCCAATTTGTACCGCAACACTAGGGGATGAAACTCATATTTTTGTGGTTTAAATAAATGTTATATAAATTATATACAAAGTCGACTCGGCGTGTGAACTTGATTACTACTGCCTGATGCCAACGACGTCTTCACGGAGCGACGATGTTTTACTACAACTCGAAGCGCACTGCCTTGAGCTGTCGTGCCTAAATAACCTGTTTGTTTATTGTTAATGGCATTCTAAATTAATTACCAGCGAAATTTTAATCCATTTTTCTGGTTTGTGCGTGTCGTTTCGGCATTCGAATCCAAATATAACAAAATAGATATTCATTGTTATGCAATGATTCACACAGCTAGAGTCTTGCCTACAAGAAGCGCGATATTTGGCTTATATTATCGTGATTATTATATAAATCGTGACTCGATAAGTTTAAGGTCAATGTTCAGCTACCGTTTAATCACGTTTTCTGAGATAACAGTGAAGTAAATATTTATTAATAGTTGGCTATTATATCTTTGTTTCTGTAAACGGTAAGGTACTGGGTTAGTCACCTAAAATTGACCCCCACTTTACTTCTCTTAATTTCAATCCAATCGAAAAATTCAAACAAGGATTTTACATAATTCTATATAAATTTTTTGAATTATTTAAACAAATTTTCAAAAACTCTGCAAATTGAAAGGGGGCGAACAGTTTTTTACTTTTTTTTAATGGAACGCCCTGTATTTTTTTACCTAAAAAAGTTACCCACAGTTTTCTGATCACAGAAATATAGTTCGTGAGATATTCATACAAATATATAGTCACATCACAGGAATAAGTTTGGCATAAGACCATAAATCAGGAGAGCTATGTTTTTGAGATATAAGGACACATCTTGTGTTTTAAGAAAAAAAGTATGAACATTCTTTGATGCGGCAACACATAATAATTATAATAAACAAATAAACCTTTATTAAAATGACAACAACAAAGCTTAATGAACACAAAACATAAATAACGAAATAATGATTAAAAAAAACGATGCGCAACAATAAATAACATAAAACAATGAACTTTATTAAAATTAAACATATCTATATGTTCTCCACGTATCCTCCGTTTCTATCAAGGCACAGTTGGCATCTTTTTATAAATTCATTTCTAACGTTTTCAAATAAATGAACATTTTGCCGCAAATTTTCTATTTCTTGACTGATACAGTCCTTCAACTCATCCGAGTTATTATATACCGAATTTTTGTATATGTTTTGTTTTAGTGTTCTCCACCAAAAGAAGTCCAAAGGACTCAAGTCTGGGCTATTAGCAGGCCAATGTATAGGACCGTATCCAAAATAGATATTTGTCATTTAAATATTCCATTACGTTCCGTACAGAGTGTGGAGGAGCACCATCCTGTTGCCAAATAACAGACTTCCTGGTTGCAAGGGGAATATTATCTAAATAGTTCTCTACTTCACCCCGAAGAATATTCAAATACTGAACTGCATTCAAGGACCCATTAATGAATACGGGACCCACAATTGTATTTTGATGAATACCGCACCACACATTTACTGTATTATATCCTTGGGTTTTTATCTTTTTTATAATATGTGGATTTGCGGGCGCCCAATAATTTGCATTTTTCCTATTAAAAAGTCCAGCCGTTGAAAAGCTACTTTCATCGGTCCAAAATAAGTTTTTTAAAAAGTTATTGTCGTTTTCTGTTCTCTCAATCATCTCTCTACAAAAAGCTCTTCTGTCGGCAAAGTTATTTTCAGTTAAAAGCTGAACTGGCAAAATACTATAAGGCTTATATTTGTGACGTTTTAATATACGTCTTATACTTGCTTGAGAAATATTAAATTCTTCTGCAGCAGCGTTAGTAGATTTATTGGGGTGTTCGGTAAAAAAAAGTAAAACGTTCATTTCCATATCTTCTCCTGTTTTGGGCTTCTTTCTTTCTCGTTTCTTATCTTTTAAGGATTCGCTGTCCCCAAACTTGAGATAAATATTAGAGAAAGTGTTCTTGGAGGGAACGCGTCTTTCAGGATATTTTCTTGCATATTCTCTTTTAGCTATATATTTGTTTTTATTGCTGGTTAAGTAAATTTCTAATATTTCTTTCCTTTCGACTAATGAATATCCCATATCAATATATTAGATATATTAACAAGTGTATTAAAACTTAACTTAAAGCGTATTAATAATATAACAATCAAACATAAGTCAAACATAACATAACTGTCAAACGAAGCATTATTGTTTCTTTAAATTACTTCGGTTCATACTCGTAGCTCTCCTGATTTATGGTCTTATACTAAACTTATTCCTGTGATGTGACTATATATTTTTATGAATATCTCACGAACTATACTTACCAAGATACAATAATAATATATTTTTGTGATCAGAAAACTGTGGGTAACTTTTTTAAGTAAAAAAATACAGGGTGTTCCATTTAAAAAAATACAAAAATGTTCGTCCTCTTTCAACTTGCAGAGTTTATGAAAATTTGTTTGTTTTCAAAAAATTTATAAAAAATGTAAAATCCTTTTTTGAATTTTTCGATTCGATTAAAATTAAGAGAAATAAAGGGGGGGTCAATTTTAGGTGACTAACCCGGTACATGTAGTTTATT
Source organism: Rosalia funebris (assembly GCA_037954035.1). Classification (NCBI taxonomy): domain Eukaryota; kingdom Metazoa; phylum Arthropoda; class Insecta; order Coleoptera; family Cerambycidae; genus Rosalia; species Rosalia funebris. The sequence continues at coordinate 8,029,555 of JAZFAV010000006.1, read as the reverse complement.
TCATCGTGGCTTGTTTTTATGGCTAGGCTCAGGTAGACTGTTCCGTTTATCGGCAAAATCAGAGAGTTTTTTATTTGGTAAATAGCGACGAAATGAATAGTAGATACAGTGATTTCGTAAACTAATGAATATTTTCATTAAAAATTCAAGGAACAACTTTTTCCAAAAACTACTGTATACGTCAAATTTTATTTTTAGTTGTGCATTTTTTAAAATATAACCAATACATACAACGTGATTCGTGTAGGAGGTATGATCTTATTTATATTTTTTCATGGCAACCATTTTTTGTATTATTGTCACTGAGCATTGCCATAGAGCTCATTTTTACTTTTCCGCACCCAGTTATACCAGAGCGAAAAGTAATGTAATCGTGTAAAGAAAAAACCCAAGAAAATGGTTTTTAAAAAATGTTGTCTGTGTGTGTCGTCGTCGGCATTTTAAAACTTGTTTTCACGATAACTCAACTAAATCGTGTCGGATCGATCGGGTTTTGACTGATTGTCAAAACTTTGACTTTGTGAAAGCACAAAGGTCGACTATTTGAGAAAGGCCATAGGATGATAAACATAGTGAATCGGCCCCAGAAAGATATCTGAATCATCTTTTGAGAGTACGTTGGTACTAATAAGATACGTGGATCCTAATAGTTTCAAACCTCTATCTATTTTGGTTTTTGAATAAATCGAAAAAAACGAAAAATCAAAAAATTTTTTTGTCAAAAACGGCTTAACCGATTTAAATAAAACTTGGAAATATTATATGCAGACATATAAAGGCTATACTCGAAAAAAATAATAGCTCATAATCACCATAATAATCATTAGAAACGATTTTTTCAGAAATTATTTTGTTTCTTTATGATAACGTTCTAGAACAATTTTGAAACTAACATTTTTTGTCTTTCTCGATGTAGAATAACCTCTCAAATTCTTAAATTGATCAAAAAGGTACACCATATTGAAAAAAATAGAAACCCAATTTTTTTATATAATTTCATTTATTTCAATGTTTTTACATTTGAAACAACAGAAAAGAAGCTTATTTGATTAATTTATAAGTGCAAATAATATTAAATATTGAAAACAATAATTTGAAAACATTCTTTTATTAAAATATTAAAATATTCAAAAATTAATTATAAACTATATTTAGATGTTAATAAATTTACCTAAAATATCATTTTGCATTTTAGAACAGCAATATAAATATTATTTATCAATACATATATTGATTCAATCAGAATCAGTTTTCATTTTTTATATATTAAAACTACAATTTAGACAATATGAGGTGTCCCTCTCGATTATCAGTTCGTTCGGCAACCATAAGATTGCACTATTATTCAATGCTGGTGATACTCTGTACATTGTTTACTAGTTGGTAGCAAGCTGCTAGATAGTTAACCTAATAATTATTAATTGTTGACATTAGAAACAAGTTTTGTTTGTATTTCTTTCTAGATTTAATAATTATTTTTATTTAAAGATTTTTTCAAGTAAATAAAAATATGTCCATGTTTAAAAGTAATAATCCGAGGTGTTGTGTTTGTTCAAAATTGATAAATAAATATCGGGTGCTCCAAAAAATATAGAATCAGAGGAAGATGCTGAAGAGTTTTTGACTGTATTTGAACGTGCAATTGTAGATGGTGACATGTGTCTAAATTGCCATGTATTGAAATATAAGAAAATAAAAATTGATGATAAGGAGCAGGAAAAGTCTTTGGGAGATGAATTATCTCCAGATATATGTGAGTTATTAGAAAAAACTGAATCAAGCTTATCATTGATAACTTCGTCTCAGTCAAGTTCTGATGATCTATTGTTTAATCTGAATGTTGTATGCAATGATACTGAGAAGTGTATTGATGTTAAAATCAAAAGAACTGTTATAACGCATAGATATTGATGAAATTTTGGGATCCAGGTGTAAAAGTAAATATTTATTGGCCTCAAATTGACATTTCCTCGTACAGAACGAGAGAATCTCCATATGTACATTTTCTTGAGCGAAGGGTTCACTTGTTATTGTACTAACGTTTCTGGCCTTATAACTCAACTTGGAAGTGAAGTTTATAACCGTGATGAATGGAGGATTTCTATTAATTCTTCCAAAAAAAGTATTAGGGCCGTTCTGTTCCATAACGGAAACATTTTTGCATCTGTTCCTGTTGGCCATTCTGTACAAATGACCGAAAGTTACGATAATCTAAAAGTCCTGTTGTACTGCTAAAAAAAGTCAGTACAAAGGCCATAACTGTATAATTTATGACGACTTAAAAATTGTAGGCTTGTCATTAGGTTAGCAATAAGGGTATACAAAGTATCTGTGTTTTCTGTGCGAGTGGGGCACCAGAGACAGGCGGCGACATTGGGAGAAAAAGGATTGGCCTCGAAAGGAAAACTTCAAAAAATGTTATTTATGCAAATTTGATTGATCTGCAAAAAATTCTTTTGCCGCCACTTCATATTAAATTAAGATTAATGAAGCAATATGTAAAAGCTATAGATAAAAATGGGAATTGTTTTAAGTACTTATGTGACAAATTTCCAGCTCTCTCTGAAGCAAAATTAAAGGAAGGCATTTTCGTAGGACCGCAAATAAGACGATTCATGCAGGACCAACAGTTTCAAGACATTCACAATAACAGAAATTGAATCAGAATCTTGAATATGCTTTAACAATGTAACAGAAATTTATTTAGGAAATTATAAACATCCCCAGCGTGAGGAAATTGTCAACAAAATGCTGGATAAGTTTAAGCAACTTGGTTGTAATATGAGCACAAAAATTAATTTTCTGCATGCTCATCTAGACTACTTTCCATAAAATCTGGGTGCTGTTAGTGAGGGCAAGGTGAAAGGTTTCATCAAGACATAAGGGAGATCGAAGGAAGATACCAGGGTCGATGCGATGTGGCCATGATGGCAGATTACTACCAGATGTTGAAAAGAGAACATCCAACGAATTATTGCACAAGAAAAGCTACAAACGAGGTTTTTTCTTAAGAAGGAAGATATTTTCAAAGGAAAAAAAATTAGAGACTCAAAACTATTTGTGTCATTACTTTTTACTATGTTTTTAATGTTTATTAAATATAATGTTTATTAAAATGTAATTTTTCCTTTAGTTTTTAATTTATTCTGATTATTCAGTTGATCAATAACGTGAGAGGCAAAAACGGAAAGTAGATATGGAGTCAGCGTAAATAACTCACTTATAATCACTTATCAAACACAAATCAACTTTCAAAATATAAAAATTTGTAGGCCTGTGTAATCAGTGCCGTATAGTATTCAATATAACATTATGAAATGACATCATACTCCCTACACGAATCACCCTGTATGTATTAACTATATTTCAGAAGATACGCAACCAAAAATAAAATTTGACGTGTTCTAGAGTATTTCTCAATAGTTATTCCTTGGATTTTTTAAAGAAATTATTCATTATTTGTATAAATTAATTTGACAAGAACGTTACAGGCAAGCAAGGAAAATACTCAAATGAAAAATTAAACTTAAAGACATCGACAGGGAGATCTTGTATTTCCATTCCTACGTTGTTATGTTGGTTGTAGCTACTTTTCTGGGAATTAATAACAAATAGAATCAATAATTAAGAAACAAATTAATAACAAAATGAGAGGTATTTTGAAAACGTGTATCACCATGCCACATATTGAAATAATGTCGATAGCTCATTCCGTAGTCCGTACTGTTATTATTATTAACCTTATTGCACTCAGACAATACTCGAATTTACTAGTAAATGAAGGAAAACACTTGGTGAGTTTCAGAAAAATTTCAAACTATATTTCAAATTGTTTCAGCTTGTATGCCTTTGTCAAAGAGTAACAAACTTTTACTAAACCTAATAAGTATAAAATTCAGTCTATATGGGTAGGTATCATCTGGTGATTTTATATTATGGCTGCTTTTATTATTGGAAAAATTCCAAAATCTGTTTGATCATTGGTTATTACCTTTTTCTTAAACTTTGGTTTTTCTATTTCCAATAAATCTAATCTTCTGCCTTTACGTTCATTGTGCAAAAGTTTTATTTGTTGGTAGCGCGGAAAATGATTGTTTGTTATACTCTGCATCGTATGCCGGTATGCTCTGCAAAACTAGTGCATTTTTTATTATTGAAGTGAATACTTCTTTGGCGGCGTTCTGATATTTGACGAGAATGCAGAGTGAATTGAAAAAATGTAACGTTTCGAGATTTCGTTACACGAGAGAAAAAAAAAGATATAACGTAGAGAGAAGGAGAAAGAGAGCTGTACATTTGGTATACCTAAAACACAGGCTTCGTTACAAGACAGAGTACATAGATATATAACATAGACAGAAAGAGAAAGAGAGCTATACATCATATATATCAGTTTAGGCTATCCGCGTCTCCCTTTTGTGCGGTCCTTCGTCTTTAACGCCCACTCATACGCTAAGTCCAAGGTCTAAGTTGCTTGAAGGGGGAATAGTTTAGGAAGCATCGTACGAGCAAGAGAGAGAGAGCCACGGATTCATTGAATACTAGCCGAAATAATTGTTAGAAATATAGCTTGAAATTTTTTTAAAACCTACCAAGTGTTTTTTTTTTTTTCATTTACTAGTTAAAAATGTTTCACCAAGTGCTCAGCGATCTGTCCATCTTGACATTACTGTTGAATAATATGTATAAAACTTAACAATCAGACAATGAGACGAAACTATAAAAATTATTATATTAGACAAATTAATTTTTCTAATTAGAAAGATAATCTTATATTTCAAGATCTAAGATTCTATGTTATACATTGATTTTTAATTAACTTTAATCAGCTACCTGGTATATTGCGGGAATGCATCAAACGATAATTGTAAAATAATTTGGAAACAGGAGGTACCTCCTTACTTATAGCATAGCTCTAATCATAGTCAATTTTAACATAATTCGAATGTTTATTATAAATGTTAGTCTCATGGAAATATTTTAAACTTGAATATGTATTACAGAAACAGGTTATTTTTGCGAAAGTCACGATAGCTCGCAATAGATTTACAAAAACGTGTTAATTATTTTTGTTGGTACCCTCACCTGGTCATTGTCATAGGTAACGATCGTCGTGGGCACTCTCTGATACGCGGCACTTCTTTCACTTTCTCTGACATCCATTACAGACCTTTCCGATTCGCACTATAAACTATAAATAACGCAGAAACAGAAAAAAAGTATACCATGGTCGAGGAGGAACTTTGCACCTACATTACTATTCGTAATCTGTTTTATTTTTCCGCCGATCGGGTGTTCGTTTTGAAAAATCCTACCTGCAGTTTGGACGTACGACTTACAAATTGCCACTACTAAAAACGTAGTTATGTTAGCAGTATCTCAAATAGAAATGGAGAAAGTGCGATAACATTACAATTATGATAAGTAGACTAGACTAGATATAGCCTCCAGTGGCGTATGAAATTTATTTTAGTGGATGGTTACAACGACTTTGTAGGAAACATAAATAATATTATTTGAATTAACCCTCCGTCGGGCGCAGCCCATCTGTGAGATCCGACATTTTTTTTGTTCTTTGCCTTTTCGTGTGTATTACGAATATTAACACGACTCCCTCATAGCTTTCTAGCTCCAAAACGCTCTTCTCGATATGGTCTTGATTTTTTAGTGCATTCCCTGGCCTTGGATGAGCCGCGCGGATCTGTCAGATGCATTGCGCCTGATTACGTCCTGATTTTCACTTTTATATTTTCTTAGATTTCTTTTATTATTTAAATTAATAATACTTTTTGGGGTTTATACAGTGATTCTGGCTTTTTATGGTATTATTATTCAAAATTAACACATTTGGGTGTTAAATTATTGGTTTATACTAAATAACTTTACCAACAATGTGACATGTTAAAATGATGAAGAGGTTTTATAAATCTATAAACTTAAAATAAGCAGTTACTTATAACTTCTCTTTGTGATTCACGTCCAATATTTTTTTATATATAACTTTATGATAGGAATAGATTTAGAAATCAAGTAAAAGACTGTAATAGTTATCCTGGAGCAGATGTAGACAGCGACCACAACTTGGTAGTCATGAAAGCTAGATTAAAGTTCAAAAATCTGAAAACCCGGAAGGATAAGAAACATATAAATGTAGACATATTGAGGGATGAGAATATGAAAGATAAGTTCCAGGAGAAAACAGATCAATTAATAAATAAAGCGAGTAAGGACGAAATCAAGAACGCAGAAACTGAGTGGGAGGGTATCAAGAATAGTCTAGATTCCGCGGCTACGGACGTTTTAGGACACGAGAAAAGGGAAGCTAGGAAGCCCTGGATAACGAACGAAATCTTAAACTTAATGCAAAAGAGACGAGGCTACAAAAACAGACGAGACGAGGAAGGACTGAAAACTTATAAGTCAATAAAGTGGGAAATCATTAGAAAATGTAGAAAAGCGAAAGAACAATGGACAGAGGATAAATGCAAAGAAGTAAAAGATAAGTTGCAAGTAGGTAAGACCGATCAGGCTTACAAAATAATTAAGAGGAACTTCAGCGATGTAGGAATAATAAGTAGAAACGTTAGGAGTCAATCGGGGGACATACTGATCGGAAGAGAGGAGAAAGCGGATAGATGGAAGCAGTACTTAGGAAATTTATATGAGGGTCAGGAATTAGGAGAGATATTAGAGGAAGAATCTAGCATCGATAGGGAAGATGTAGGAAAACCTATATTGAGAAAGGAATTTGAAATAGCACTAAGGGGGCTAAAGAATAATAAAGCGCCGAGTGTAGATAAAATACAGGCGGAAATTTTGAAATGTGCGAGACAGAAAGTAGTAAATAGGATGTTTAACTGGTAAAATACATATACGAACCGGGCGAGATGCTGGAGGATTATAAGAGGAACATTATCGTTACTATACCGAAAAAGAGAGGAGCCGACAAATGCGAGAACTTTAGAACGATTAGCCTAACTTCCCATTCGTAACAAAAATGTTAACCAGAATAGTGCAGAAAAGGATGGAAAATACAGCGGAGGAAATACTAGGAGAAGACCAATTCGGATTTAGGCGAAATAGGGGAACTCGCGAAGCTATTCTGGCGCTAAGAGTAATGTTCTAACATTACTCTTAGCGCCAGAATAGCTAAAAAGTTAAAAATTAGTGGTGATAGCGTACATCCTTGTCTTACTCTTTTCCTAATACCTTCTTCTTTTTTTCCCCTTCTACTTCTATAACAGCAGTTTGCTCTTTGTATAGATTGTGTACTGCTCTCCTATCTCTATACTTCATTCCCGCGATCTTCAGTATCTCGAACATTTTTTCCCATCTTACGTTATCAAAAGCTTTTTCTAAATCTACAAATCCTATATAAGCGTTGTTTCCTTTTTCTATTGTTTTCTAGAGAAAACAATAGAAAAAGGAAACAACGCTTATATAGATTATATATTATCTAGAGAAAACAATTGTTTTCTAGAGAAAACAATAGAAAAAGGAAACAACGCTTATATAGGATTTGTAGATTTAGAAAAAGCTTTTGATAACGTAAGATGGGAAAAATGTTCGAGATACTGAAGATCGCGGGAATGAAGTATAGAGATAGGAGAGCAGTACACAATCTATATAAAGAGCAAACTGCTATTATAGAAGTAGAAGGGAAGGGGAAAAAAAAGGAGAAGGTATTAGGAAATGAGTAAGACAAGGATGTACGCTATCACCACTAATTTTTAATCTGTACATCGAAGAGGCGATTAATGTGGTAAAAGATAGAGTGGATTTCGGGATTAAAGTATAGGGACAGAAACTAAAAATGCTGAGATTCGCGGATGATATAGCAGTATTAGGATCTAGTAAGGATCTATTGACAGAGGAATGAGGGTGAATAAAAGCAAAACTAAAGTGTTAGTGTGCAGAGGGAGCGAGCGCAGAGCAAAAACGAAAGTACAAATTAATAATGAAAGATTGGAGGAAGTTAAAGACTTCACTTATTTAGGAAGTAAAATAAATTGGGATGGAAGAAGCGATAAAGACATAAAACAAAGAATAGCGCAGGGTCGAGTAGCTTTTAACAAAAAGAAAGCACTTTTATGCTCGGGGGTAATAAACTTAGAAACAAGGAAGAGATTTTTGAAAACATATGTATGGAGCACTGCACTATACGGTTGCGAAACCTGGACGGTAGGGGAAGCGAGTAGGAAGAAATTAGAAGCTTTTGAGATGTGGTGTTACCGAAGAATGATGAAAATACCATGGACTGATAGGGTTAGAAACGAAGAAGTATTGGAGAAAGTCGGCGAGAAAAGAAATATGTGGAAAAACATAAAGAAGAGAAGAGATAGAATGGTAGACCATTTGCTGAGACATGGGGAAATAGTCCGCGATATTTTGGAGGCAGAAATAGGAGTGAAGAAAGGCAAAGGTAGGCCTAGATTAGACTACTGCTCGCAAATAGTAAGGGATGTAGGTTGTAGCACAATTAGCGAAATGCGTAGGTTAGCACAAGATAGGAGAAGCTGGAGATTAGCGTCCAACCAGTCTTAGGACTGATGACCTCATGATGATGATTAACGTTATGAATTTTACATGGAACAATAACTGTTTTTTCTGTATTCCAAATATTCGTCAATACTAATTTATGTTTATGTTTTGTTCTTAAAGCAGAAAAAGCTTATCAATAGCTGGTTCTCCGATAAAAATCTTCCAGATTTGTTCACAACATTAAATAACTTCTTTTGTGTAAATTTAATTATTGGGATTAGAAAAAAGTGTGGAATATTTATTATTGTATTGTATTAATTAAAATAAACATTTAATAAAGTCTCCACCTCATTAAAATATAAATTGTGTAAGACTTGATTATTATCTCTCAGATCCATTGCGCTCGAACGGAACAGAAGTTCATACTGCGCCCGACGGAAGGTCACTTTCTAAAGCATCCTGAGGAAATTTCATAATTTCATATCGTTTCCAGGCAGATGTAAAAGAGGTGTTTCAAGGCAAGTTCACTAATGGAAACCAAAATTTGCTACCGCTTTTTCTTTCGAAGACTTATAAATACTTATAGCTAACTATAACTTGTTCATATTTTGGTAGTTTGAGAAAATTGTTTATATGGCACATTGAGTAAATTGTTGCAGTAAATTTGAACGGCTTTATACATTTTTATAAATTGATGACGTCCACAGTTATTTGAAAAATGGATGGCAGAAGTACTTTTGCGTATAAATGCATTGTATAAATGCATCAGGAACATAGAAACGAGGATCAACGATAATAGTTTCCGCACAATATATGATAGGACACAAATACCAACTATATAGAGATCATAAGGGGTGAACAAAGAAGCAAAGACGATGTATGATATTACGAAAGGGATCTACTACTAGAACAGTAGCCACTTGGGAAGGGAGCCTCACAAATTGATAAAACAAAGAAAGCGGCCTTGACAGATTAAATCAAGAAGTCATGAAAGGTGTAAACACTAAAGATATATCATATATTTTTGAAATGAAAACAGGAATACGAAAAGGGAAATAAAGAAGCAAACTAGGGGAGTTAAGAGTATAGCATAGGGGGTTGAGAAGGTAAAATGGAAAATTACTAGAAACAAGTCGGTGCAAACTGAAGGATATAAAGAGGAAAAAATAAGAGTTCTAATAGAAAAGGACATAAAGAAAACGAATGCCTATGAAAAATTTATAAAGAGTTAGGAAATTTCGGTCATCGGTATGAAAAAACCACTTAAAGCCATAAAAGATGCAGATGTATTCATCATAAAAGAATAAAGACATAGGGGATGAACGAAAGGAATATATAATAAGAGCTTACTTAAGAAAATTGCCAGAACTAGGGAAAGTCGAGAAAAAACTAAAAGGGAGATTAGAGATAAATGCAAACATGGCACATAACTCAGAAAAATTGATCATCGTTTTCACGTGGCGAAAAGAGGAGACACTAATGAAAATTGATTTCAAAAATTTTCAGACGACAAGAGTAAAATTTCCATTAGCCTACCAAAGAATCACAGTAGGAAAATTATCTTGAAGATGACAAAAATATAGGTACAAAACGTCCAATATAAACGAGCGTTGCAAGAAGACAAGCAGTATAGCATAATAGATTACATAATTATAAGGGGCAAAGCAGAGGTACACACGAGAGTTCCATTATAAAACAATAAAGAAAGATACATGGGGATTTATTAAAAGCAAGCAATGGCACCAGGTTACGATGAGTCAATAGTTGATTGTGTCCACACCGAATGTCAGAACAGTTAAAGACAAGGATGTAACGATGGTAGAAAACAAAATAGAGGTGGCAAGTTTATAAGAATTAAAAGGAGAAGCAAAACGAATGGGTGCACAAGTCAGGATAGGAAGAGGAAGTCCTAATAACAGACATTTGCTTTCTTTTCCGATATCGACATCTTGTTTAGTATCCTATATACCAAAACAACTGATAATGTTTTCAATGTTAAAAACGTTAATGCCTTTCAGTTAATATAAACGTTTAGTTGAGTATTAGTATTATATACTAATACATAAAAGTATTAGCACAGTAAAAATTTTTTATTTAAACAAGTCCTTAAAAATATTATTTACACTTTAATATTATATGGTAATATGGTAAATTATATGGTAATACAATATTAGAGTGTAAATAATTTTTTGGTGTGGTAATACCAAACGCATTTCAAATGAGTCATGTAAGGCCAACAATGGGACCTGCATATCGAGGAATGGTGTTGTGGAAAGTTAAGTTTCATCGAAGATATTATGAATACGGACAAGTATGTTGACATTTTGCGCCATAGCTTGAACAGCAGTGCTTAAAAGATGGGCATCAGAGACACATTTATCTTCCAGCAGGATAATAATCCGAAGCACACCGCGAATAAATCAAAGGAATGGTTACTTTATAATTCACAACGAAAATGAGTAAAACAACTACTAAGTTTTATACCACTATATTTTCACAGAAACGTGACTGCAGTCAATAGCACATATATAGGACAAACGGGAAGCAAATTTAGAACTAGGTACCTTGATCACAATAGATCTTTCAGGTTACAGAAAACAGATTCTACTTTTGCTAATCATATCTTAGAATGTGGACATAATTTCCCAGATATTAATAATATGAAAATCCTACACTATGCCAGCAAAGATTTAATCTTAATTGGTTTGAAGCAATAGAAATCTACAAATACAACCGTAGTGATAATTTTAGATTGTTAAATGATCAAGTGGATATACTATATTCTCCTCTTTTTACTGTTACCCAAATTAATTAACTCCCTATATAATAGTTCTTAATAATATTCATGGAAATTCCCACAATTTGATGGTCGGGATTGCACCATTTATGAAACACGTTTTCTTGTAAAACTTAACTACCTGTTTATTGTCATAACATTTAGTCTCTGTATTTTGATAGTATTATATTATAGAAATAGAATGTTTGTATTTTATTCTTAGTTGAATCATCGTTTGAAAATGAGATAAAAATTGTCGAAACTCCAATCACGTTTCTGTAAAAATTTAGTGGTATGAAACTTAGTACATAGTTGTTTTACTCATTTCCGTTGTGAATTATAAACTACCACAGAGTAACGGCTTCCTCGATTGATTAAGTTACTTTATAATGTTCGTAGGCACATCAAAATTGAAATATAAGTCTCATAGAAAATTTATGGTACTTGCTGGACTCGAAGGTCCGAAAAAATGAAAAGTCTTCGAAACAGCAGCTACAAACTTATCTTATTTAAAGAATGGAATCAAATTAAACTTGAAATAACTCAAAACCTTGTATCCTTGATGTCACGAAGACTTCAGGTCCTAATTGATGCAAATGATATGATAGCAAAATATTAAAGTGTAAATAATTTTTTTAAGAACTTGTTTAAATAAAAATTTTTACTGTGCCAGTTTTTTTTGAACCCTGAAATTAATATTATTTATTATTCTTATGTTATTTTTCATTCGCTCAAACTATTGATACTTAGATGCTAGTTTTTAAGTAAGTTTAGTATTACCTTTATATTTTTTTATATTTTTGAAATTTAAGAAAAAAGTGGGGTGCGCCAATACTTTTTTGATTCACTGTATGTGATAACTTAAATTTAACTATAATTGCCTTTTATACCTTAAACCTACATCCATTTATCGTTTACCGATTTGTCAGTTGCAAGAATTTTTGTCAAAAGCACAGTGGCGGCGACAGGGGTGGGCACGGGCAAAATCCTTTTCGCCCAACCTCTTATAACACCACTGTATCACATTCGCACATAAAATATTATATTTAACGCTCTAGCCCTCCCTAAATATTTCCTGCCTATTTTCGCCCAACCGCAAAGTAATGCTAGCGCCGCCACTGCAAAGGCACGTGACATTTTTTGCTTCGGCGATACAAGCAGTGAACACAATAAAACTATTATACATTTTTTTTAGAATGGTAAATATGAATAGTCAACGTTCATTTGTAATATAGCATTAACTTGAGGTTTTGATGCATTTGTTTTCTGACTGGATTGTCCTGGTTTTAGCGTTTCGATGGGGACTTCTAGAGAAGAATCGTCGTTTTCGTGTAATTCTTACTATTCATTTAAAAATTATTTAGGTACACATAAATCGCTTTCCTTTTTCCAACCCCTTAGGCTACAGGGAAGAAGGTTACATATATAGACAAGGACAAGCACGCCCATGCTCATGGAAAGGTACCAAATTCACCTCGTTGGAACTCGAATCCAAGCATATAATGACACTGCAATACTGGGCCCAGGACACCCCGAATCACAGTATGAATGACGTTGTCGTAGCCGACTCTACAAAAGAATACTATAGGCGGCACATCCATGTAGTGATCGCAGCTCTTTATAGTTTCACGTCAGACAACTAATCTGAGCATCTATCATATTCTCAATCGTGAGATTAAGCATAAATCATACAATATGAAAAGTCTGGAATTCTGGAATAAATTATTAAAGTACGTTTTTAATTTTATGTAGTTTTTTCCTATAAAATAAACTAAATAAATTAAATAAAATAAATTAAAATAACATCCTGGAGTGCTTTCCTCCTTTTGGATGAATAAAACTCGGTTATTAAAAAATATATTTACATTCACTATTTTTATTTAAATTAGAATGTAGGGAAAGCTGTTAATGAAAAATTACATCGCCAACGTCCTTCCTTCACGTCCCTGTACCTCCTCAAGACGCGATCCAAAATTTGCGATAACTAGCCAACATAATTCAGGTTTATTTCTCTGAATTTCCTTGCATACTTTGGCTTTTAACTGAAGCAAAGTTCTACAATCGCGAGTCTACACCCTAGATTTGAAATAACTTGAAATAAAAAGAAATCTATCGGCATTAAATCGGAACTTCTGGGTGGCCAACTAATGTCCTCCCTCTTAGAAATGACTTTTCCAGGGAACGTATGTAGCTCTAACGGCTTGCATTGATAATTGCAGTATGGCCCCATTTTACTGACACCATGTGCCCCACCCTCATTAAATCCAGTAAAATTTTCTGATCTAGAAAGTTCTGGTGCCAGAAAATTCTCTAACATATCTCTATATTGGAGCCCAGTAACGGTTGTGCAACACAGTTTACATTTTCATAAAGTAAGAGCTAATTATGCCAGAGCCGTTCATACCGTTAATTTGGGAGAACGTAAGGGACTTTGGTGCTTTTCTCGAGAGTTTTCTATAGACCAGTAATGCCAAGTTTACACGAGCTTAGTACTTGGAATTAGTGTTTGTCACTCGCACTTATCACTGGCACTTGTACCCACGTGTAGACATGTACATGTACATGTGTAGACATGAGTACAAATACCAGTGATAAGTGCAAGTGGCAAGTACTAAGCTCGTGTAAACTAGAGTTTAAAGGCAATTTTAATAAATATGTAAATGGAAATGTACCTCGTCAGTGAATAAAATGTTATCGAATTCGATAATCTTCAACCTTTAAATCTTGCACCAGTTTAATCTTGCAAGGATGAAAGTTCAAATACTTTACCAGGATATCGGGGACAGCGGTTTTCGAAACATTTAAGGCAGCTACATGTTTTTGTACAGAACGGCGAGATGTACGTGTCACTGCTGCACGAACACGCTCAACGTTTTCGACACTTCGGGCTTCTATAGATCTACCCGTTAACATTTTCTTAATGATAGTGCCTTCTCTTTGAAATTTAAAGACCCAAGGTTTGATTAATTTTGCTGAAGGAGCTTGATTAATGTCGTGAAGGGGGTAATGCTCTAGATACAGGCGACAAATTATTATGAGGGAATGGTGGTTCCAGTAATAGATTGTGACACACTTGGTATGTTGCTCACCGATAGAACGATTCGTTGCAACTAAATTTCCAAGGCACCTTATCGAACAAACACGTTTGCGCGTATATTTACCACTACCACTTTCAGAGGTGTTCAACAAACAAATGAGGAAAACATTTCAGGACACCATGTGTTAAAACAAATATTATAAATATAAAGAAGATGACAGACATTATTCATTTTAATGTATTTGAATATATAGGCAATATTTACAACAATAAAGTGAGCAATCCTGGAAGATAGTGGAAACCCTCAATACAGTACAAAAACAGGATATCAGTTTTCCACAAACACCGAAAGATTAGACGTTACTCGATACGCATTTCGCCATCCAAGTTGACATCGTCAGGAGATGATTAAAACTTTAGATGTTTAAATCATTTCTTATTAAAACTTATTTTAAAATTTTTAAATTAGGGTTTTATTCATCTCTCAATTATGCGAACATGGTTGGCGAAACGTACATTGAGTAACGTGTTATCTTTCGATGTTCGTGTAAAAGTTAGCAATGATAAACGTAACTAGAAAAACGCCATTGTAGTAATAATTAGAAGGAAATAAGAAAACACAAGGTTAAATTAAGTGTAAAATTTCGTACAGTATAAAATAAATTAAGCTATATATGGACAAAATAAGATGTTCTCGTCTTCTATTCTTCCTTTTAATGTAGTAGCATATTTAATATAGCAGAATTTTCATCATTAAATTTTCTTATTTACTTTGAGTCTTTATTTGCAAAA
Source organism: Rosalia funebris (assembly GCA_037954035.1). Classification (NCBI taxonomy): domain Eukaryota; kingdom Metazoa; phylum Arthropoda; class Insecta; order Coleoptera; family Cerambycidae; genus Rosalia; species Rosalia funebris. The sequence goes on along the minus strand of JAZFAV010000006.1, from coordinate 8,014,469 downwards.
TAAATATAAATTATGCTGTATTGCCGTCATAAGAACTCGTCTATCCACTGGAAAATATGCTACTTCTATTTAAAAATAGTTTATTACGTTATATTTGAAATTTGATTAGCGCCATCTACGTTCTTTGTATAGGGTTTTTCAATAGGGATACTCGAAATTTGTTAGGTTATAGCGGCCATGTTGTTAAAGCAACATCTATATCATTCAACAACGTGTACAAATAATCACATTTTATTTTCAAAATCGGTTCTCCGTTCGAGAAATGTTCTACGCATTGCGTGATTTTTATTCTCACCACAACCACCGTGTCGACTATCCGATGTTTGGTGGCCAAATTCGAGTCAACTGGTTTGACAAATAATCGACCAACATCCGTACGTCACCGAAACGCAGGGTCTGCTGAACACACCGCTGTTGTATGTGAGAGTGTACGGAAAAACCCGAGGCAGTCAATCTGTAGTCGTTCGCAAGAACTTGGGCCTTTCTGCGACTTCAACTTAGCGAAACTTGCGTCGGGACTTGTGTCTGCATTCGTATAAACTCTAGCTGAGCCAGCAACTTAAGGTAAGCGAGCATAAACAACGTCGTGTATTTACTGATTGGGCTCTGGAGCAATTGGAAGTTGACCCAAATTTCGCCAAAAAAATGTACTTTAGCGACGATGCCCATTCTTGGATGAATGGATATGTAAACAAGTAAAATTGTCAGATTTGAGACCATACCAATCCACACAAGGTGCACTAGCACCAAATGTATTCCTAGAATGTCACTATTTGGCGCGAATTTTGGACTGGTGGAATCATCGGCCCCGTACTTGTTACAAAACGAAACTGGCATTGTCATAACCCTCAACGGTGGGCCCTACAGATCGATGATAAGCAACTTGTTGTGGCCTAAACTGGATGATATGGATACCGATGACATGTGGTTTAATATAAGTGGTGGTGGTGGTGGTGATGTGGTTTAAGGTAATAGAACGGCCGTGGCGCTACATGCCACCCAGCGCATACCATGATTGACATTCTGCACGAGCGATTTGACGGCATGGTTAACTCGCGCAGCCGCGACGCGAGTTGGACACCGATTTAACGCCTTCAGACTTCCTCCTTTGGGACTATCTTAAATCGCAGGTCTATGCGAATAAACCTCAAAAAATTGATGCCCTCGAAGTCAACACAATGAACACCATCCAGAAAATTCAGCTGGATTTATGTGACAAAGTCGAAAATTGGGTCTCACGAAGGCGTGTCACCAGGCAAAGCTGCGGCGGACATTTGCACGCCGTTATATTCCATACATAATATCACAAAATATTATTTCAAAAAAAAAATTGGGTGGATATCTTACACACAACTTGTTTTATTTACGTTTAAAAATCGAGCGTCCTTATTGAAAGACCCTTTACGTCAAAATAACAACGCAAGGAAACGATAAAAATGACTGTTATAACACACTGATTAAACGTAGACCTGTCCTTATACAGAGGACATATTAGCAGTAATCATGTGTGGCTATGATTGACCTTCGCAGTCGAATAAACACGAATGTGTTAATTGAGGAATTAAACTGGTTTTTCATTAATTTACGTTTCCACAAATTGCTAGCTGAATAGAAAATTAAGCATTAATTTTGACGACACTACTCAATACTGTTTTCACGCAATACTTATTGACAGTTAAATTTCAGTGGCGGCTGGTGTATAAAAGCTGCCATGCTGCAGTACTGACTAAATTTTGCTCGTAATAAAAAATAGAAAATAATTCCATTTAATTTATGTATTCCTATTAATTAATACAGCATTACATTATATTTTAAATCTGCAACATTAATTAAATTACAAGTCAAATTAAATTTTAAATTGCTTCCAAAAGTACCACCTTCCACGCTCAGTTTAAGTTAAATGCATCATTCAGACGTCAGAGCTTGTGAACGGTCAACGTATGAGGCAAGCGATAGAGCAATCATCAATATGTTCTGATCGAACACACTCTTACTTGAAACATTGCTTGGGGAATATTAAATCAAAGTTTGAGGAGAATTCTTCATTATAACTTGCATCCTTACAACTACATGAAACTAACAACAATATCCTTACAAGATAATGTTAGCACAAGAGTTGAGTATGGCGGATCACGCAAACCGCAAATTCTTGTGCCAGCAAATGCTTGACCAGGTCTTAGACACATCAACATTCATAAGCAGTGATGAGGCACATTTCTTCCTGAATAGAGCAGTGAACAAACAAAAATTTCGATACTGGGCCTCAAATAACCCCCGACAGCTTCATGAAAGGCCTCTCCATTCTCCCACAGTGACAGTTTGGTGTATCGTTAGTGAGTATGCAGTGATTGGTCCATATTTTACCATCACAGTTGCTCGGTATGTGATTATGTTGGAGAAATTTCTATAGCCTAGATTAGATGCTCTAGCCAAAGAAGAGGACCTGGGGTGACCTGTGGTTTCAGCAGGATTGAGCTGCGATTTTTTCCTTTGAAGGAGCTTAAAGGAAAAAGTTTTTAAACATCGCCCTCGTGCCCTAGAAGCATTGAAAGACATAATTACAGAATAAATTCACGCCATACCCATCACAGTTTGCCGTCAGGCTGTGGAAAACTTCAGAGAGCGCCTCTGACAATGTATTGACGTTAACGGGCATCATCTTGGTGACATTATTTTTAAAGCGTAGTGAAATGAAATGGGAGAACTACTCTATATAAAAATACAAAGTTTTTTTTCTGTATCTCATTCCGTTAATTTTTATTACCCTTCAAAACCGGGAAATCTGGAGTCCCCACCCTGTATAACCAAGTGGATAAGCTGCGTAATTTGCATTCTTTGTGTAAGTGCAGAGAAAAGTTCAATGCGTATTTCTAAATCTAGTCTGAATGAATATTTTAAGCTTCATTTATTTTCTTTCACAACTAACGCAGTAAATTAAACTAAAGAGTGATTTTATTCAAAATTGCAATTTTAATATTCCTACACAAACTAAGTTAATAATTTAAAAATTACAAAATCGGATTAAGTCGAATTTAATAGGTGCGGAATTTTCAATATATGTAGTAATTGATTAGAAGATACTTTTTTACAATGAAGACAATATTCACTAAGAAATAAACAATTGTATATACAGCTCTAAAAACTGCTACTCATGGACTCGAAACAGTCCATATGCAATTAGACACATTAATCTGCAACAATATATTTAAATAAATATTTGTGTGGGATTAAAATCAATCGGTTATTTGAATCACATTTAAAAAAAAAAATTAGGCATTACCTTGACAACACTTTCTAGAGTCGTTGGATTGGAGGCGGAAGTGCTATAATGTGGCCAGCTAGAAGCCCAGTGTTTATTAACGGAACATTCCAATTTGCTATTAAAGTTTTCCAATTTTCCTATACGATACGCCCCAGCTTAATGGATAAAACATAGTTATTACTTAGATAACTTTATATACTAATATGTGTATAATGTGCTGCTTAATAGAAATTTCCAATATCGTTAAATTTAGTTATTACTTAGGCAGCTTTATATACCAGCCTGTGTATAGTATGATGCATAACAGAAGCTCCCAAAATCATTGATGTATTCTATAATTATTTCAATTGATAAATACAATTTTATAACTATATATATTTACCTTACTTTTATCCACTACATTAGTTATTATACAAATTTATTTAGATGCTAATGATATTTAATTTGAAGATTAAATTCATTAATGTACTATATACTATATAGTTTTAGCTTAAAGTAGTTCCTAATAGTTTTCAGGAGAATAATCACAATTACTATTAGAATGTATTATCCTACTACAACAGTGCTACCGTATTTTTTTTTTTAATTACACGTAGTAGTGATATGGAGAATGTAGTTTAAAAAATTTATTTTTTACCTAAAAATATATCACAACTGCTGGTTCCCAATCACAGATCATATTCTGCATACTCTATATATTCTATTTTTTATACTTGTACGTATATCAAATTGCAATTACTTTCAAATTAATATAGGTCAATTTGGCTTCAGCTGCATGAAACCATACAATCTGATTTATCTTTCCGTATCTATAAGAAATATGACCCCAATTGAAGGTCGGCCTACCTTTTCCACAATTTGCGCGTTGTCTAAAACATTCCTTGATCATACCAGTCTTCAGACTAAACTTCTGACATGGTACAGAAGTAGTAGTTTATAAATGATGACCAAAATGATTGTCAAAATGATGACCACTTAATAAATACTATAATGGATAGAAACAGATTGAAAGATTTCAAATCAAAATATAACGCTGTAGAAATTTTATACATGCGATTTAGTGACTTTGACATTGCAATGAAGACGTGGGGCATTGCTGGTGCTCTACTGTGATCTTAAATTCTGTGCCATATCAGTTATAAATCCAAAATGAGTTCCTTCTTATCGTACATATATTCCATCCAACGTAAATTCAGGACCATAAAATTTTCATTCGCACATTTCGCACATTTTATTATGTTATAATAATGTGTAATATGCCTTATGTGAAGCGGTGTGAAGTAAAGTGAAGATTTTTTCATGATGTAGTGAGTTTTATTTGCATAACTAGCCCATTTACTAATGTTATCATTTTCAATATTCAGAAATATTTTTAATGTGGAATAGGTATTACTTTTTTTATTTCAGCAGTTGAAAATAATATTTATTTGTATTTTTCTTTCGTCTACCGTTTTTATTATTTATTAAAATTCACAGTAGGATAATAAAGCTAGAAGTGACCAAACTATTGTACTTATAAAAAACGAGGTGGTGTAAGTGATCTCGATTTAACTATCAAAATGAAACTTAAAGTAATTTAGAAAAACGAATTTTTGGTGTTATGAAAACGTAGATGTGCCAAGAAGATGTTTTGAATCTAACTTTCAGAAATTCATGCCAAGCTGACAACATTGCTTTTTGCCGGTAGGATGGTCAATAACTGACTCGTAGTCAGCGGGAATCCACATGTGTTAGTATTTTGAATCAAAATTTTAAAAAACTTTAAAATTGCGTAATAATATTCTATAAGGCAAAAAATACGTCTCTGGTAAAAATCTATGTACCTACCATTCAGAGACTCATCTTATATAGTCTGCAATAATGTAAAAAAATTTTACTGTTACCCACATTATCGTTGATACTAAAATGATGCGTACTTAAAAGGCAGGCCACCCTTATACATCCACCTCCTTGGATGAGATAACCTATTGTAGGTAATTTAACTTAATTTATATACAATGTACATACCTTAAAATAATTATATGGTTTTATATTTCAATCGACTAAAACTTTTTATTGCTCTGTATGTAATACGTGGATTACTTTAATTTGTTATTGGACCCTCCAATTTTCCGGTATGGTATGCCTCTGCTGAGTATATTCAAACGTAATTCCGATTAACGTTAGGTAATCTTGTGCACTAATATCTGGATAGTGTGTTGCATAATAGAGGTCTCAATTATTATTTATTTAATTATTTTTATTGATAAATGCAAGATTAAAATAAGTCCTATTATTTTTCTATATTGACTTATTAGGTGTATAATTTTCTGTGACGATTAATAAATTATTAAAAAATGAATTTATTTTTATTATTAATACCACTTTCCTATAGTAGCAGTTATAGAAAATATCTCCCATAAGTCAGGATGGCCGAGCGGTCTAAGGCGCTGCGTTCAGGTCGCAGTCCACTTCTGTGGGCGTGGGTTCGAATCCCACTTCTGACAAAAATTTTTTTTATTATAATTAATAGTAGTTCCATTCAAAAACTGTTTTTATTTATACGTAACAAAATAAAAAGGTAAGTACAGGATTAAGAAGCATGACAAATTTAATGATATAACATATAACACATCGATAAGAATTTCTTCAAGTATACCTCAAAAAAATAATTTATTTGTCATTAATGAAATAAGTAATGTCATTATGACAGCCCATCTATGCCCACCAATGCGAAAAGTGCACTCTGGGACTGATTTTAGTTAATGTGTAACAAATTAGAATGGTATTGAATAACAATAAAACATGAATAAATAATAGAACGTAACAATAGTGTCATAAATACAATGAAAATGGTATTAATGAAAATCTTTAGAAGAGAAAACGGACGTGAAATTAAACCGTAAGAATTTGAATTCAGCGGATCCTCTTCTAGCTCCTTTCACTGCTTCCATTCATCTGAGCATGTTATTCATCAAATGGCGAATGGTTTCCTGAGAAATACTCTCCCATTCGACAAGAACGACTTGTTCGACTTCCCTAAGTGTCAATAGAGCTGGTATGTGGCGCCTAACTGGTAATTTTAGTGTATATCACAGATACTCTATAGGGTTCATACCTGTACTTCTTAGGGGCCAATCCGTAGTTGGAATGTTCACAAATCGAACGTAGTCTCACCTCTCTGGCAACATGGGACCGAGAGTTATCCGGCATAAAAATAAAATTGTCCCTGACAAATGGAGCAAATGGCACCACATTTTCTTCTACAATATTTTCTACATGGATATATGTACCGATGGATTTCGAGGAATCCTAGAACATTATCGATTCAAAAAAAAATGGGATTCTTGGAGAGATATTGCAGGCAGAAAACCTCTCACCTAGTCTCCGCCAAACTCATTAACGCCCATCGGGTGAATTAAGACTTAAGGGGGGAACACACTTACCTGACGCAACCTAATACGACGCGACTTAACGTCACCCGCCGCCTTATGTTGGTGGGGTGTGCATATCAGTTCGACGCAAGCACAGTGTATGTCACGTTAGCTTAGTCAACCACACAAGTTTCTGAGGATGAATATGAAGAAGAGATCTGCCTTGCAATCTCTTCCCAAGCTTCGGTTCGCATTGATGCGTCCCTATACAATTTACTTTTAATGTCAAATAGACAAGGATGCTCCCTCAAACAAAATAAATCAGCTCAGATTGACTAGATTCCATCGCGAAAGAAGGAACAGGTGGATGTTTTTTGAGATAACCTTGGAATAACCTCCTTCAAAACAAACACTTGCGACAGTCTTGACTCGACACTACTCGACGATAATCTGGACCGTGGGGATGATGGTTGCAACACGTTGCGTATAGTAGAGTTGCGCTGCGTCGCGTCAGGCAAATGTGCATGTGGGTAATGATTTCTTATGGAAAACTGGACATTGGATTGGCGTCGGGTGGCGTTGAGTTGCGTCAGGTAAGTGTGTTCCCGCCTTTGCTCTTGTTTCGTGTGAAAACAAAACTCTCTTCCAGTCGTCAATGGCTCAATTTATGTGTTCTCTTCCAAAACGCAGTCTAGTAACTCTATGTTCTCAGGTGAGCAGTGGTGCAATATTTGCTGCTCATCTACTGCCCAATAGTCCTTCATTAAGTCTTCTTCTGACCGTTCGTCCAGAAATTGCATTTCGAACTGCTGCTAGGGCCCTGCTTAGCTCTAAACTGATAGAATGCCTGTTTCTTAAGTCGACTTGCGTAATATGTCACTCACTTTTTGCATTTGTAGGCATTTTACGACCTTGTCCTTGGGTTATGCAATTACATCCAAGTGCATTAAAACGTTTAATTTTTCGACTAATTCTTGATTGTCTAACTGCTAACAAATTAGCTACATATTACTAGCTACATCGCTCGTTAACCAGAGTTACCACTTTCATTGTTCATCTTTTAAGTTGCGTAGACGATTGATTTCTTCTGCTCTAAGTGTACTGGACAAAATGTTCATTCACTTGTCATTTAATATTAAAAAACCCACTAGCGTAACTAAATTGATTTCCTCTTACAAATCACTTTAAACAGTGTTAAATATATTATTAACAAACTACAGAAATAAGGAGATTATATTTCAACCCATCTGTAAATGCCTTATAAATATAATAAGGACCAGTGGCGGTTTTATTGTAGGTGCATTTGTGCAGTGATCTCCCTTAAAAATTCTTAAAAATACCTACTAGGTATTTACTCGTTACATTATCATTGTACATAGAATGCTCCGATATCCAACAGTCTCGCTTCAGCTTGTTACCTGTCCGAAATTCGCCAGCCCTAGAATTTATTAGATTTATTTACAGGATATTAAATCTGCAACTCGGAATATATGTATAGAGTTCAATTTTTGTATTGCACACATTAGAGAACCATTTAACCATGTGTTAGAAAGAGAGGACTCGGGTGCGTGAAACAGGAGATATCTATACGTATCTTATGAGATTTGCGTGCATTGCACGTAATATACAAGCGAACTGTACGAACCGTTTTTGAAAATGCTGAACTTTTAAAAGAATGCTTAGAATGGATTTTTGACTCTGCGGGAAATGATTACAATACAAAAAATCAGGCTCCAATGTTATTGAGTTATTTTTTATTTGAATAACGATTCGATTACTTCAAATAGTGGCTCGCGTTTTTCGCCAAGGTTATGCCTCATTGTGAAATCCTTTTTAAAGAGTTTCAGTCTCGATCATTGAATGCTGTCAAGATGAGCAGTTATCTGAATAATTTTGAAGACGCAATTAGATATAAATCCGTACAACCAATTCCTCATATTCGCCTCAAAAAAAACACAAAGCGATCCCATAATGACATATCATTTTCGGCATAAACAAAGGAAGCGCGTGATATATTGATTAACCAAACTAAATACAGATTTGAGTTTAGAGGACACCTGTTGGCGTCGAAACTATTTTTTCCCAATTTTAGTGACCATGAGAAATAATTCTCCATTTAAGATTTTGACAATGTAACAAAAACTTATGAATTTTTGGACAAAGTTAAATTGAAAAATGAATTAACGGTTATATACACTAGGGAAGATTTTCGTGAAGCAGCAAGTTGCTTAGCAATTTTTCAATTATTTATAGATCGAAACCTGACGCACTGTTTTAGTGAAACTGTTTTATTATTACAATTAAATTTATACCACACCCATGACAAGTGTTGAAAGTGAACACTGTTTTTCGACGCATAAAAGAATTGAAAACTTTTTGAGAAATACAATGGGGCAAGACAGACTAAATTCACTTTGCATGATAAGTATGGAGAAAGTGCTAATTGCAGCGATTCCGGATTTTAATAATCTTGTAATTGACGTTTTTGCGAATTCCAAAAACAGACGAATGGATTTCCTATATAAATTACCTCAGGCTTGGACAAAGGCAAGTTTATTTTAATTTTTCGTTTGTTATTATTTTATCGATTGCACCCCCAGACAAAAATTACACTGGCCACCACTGATAAGGACTAAACAAATTAGGTCAAAACAGCTACTGTCCTGGCTATATGCCAAACGCCGAGCGCTGAATTACATTACAAAATTTACCGTATTTTGTCTAACAGAGTTAGCACTGAAATACAGTGATTCAGATTATTTCAAAACCACAATGAAGATGCAAAGTGTCACCTATCTCAGGATATCGTTAACTGCAGACCGGTTTCGACTTTACCTTGGGTCTCGTCACTGCAGTGTAAACGAGTATACCTTTGACAGATGAAGCTCACATCTAGTAGACGTTGCTACGTTGCACCGCAGTAAAACGTACCAGACGCCATCTTTTGGTATTTTCGAGAACAATCTAAATCGGAATAAAAACTTGAAATCCTAATCACTGTATTTTAGTGCTAACTCTGTTAGACAAAAATACGGCAAATTTTGTCACGTAATTCAGCGCTCGGCGTTTGACATCTATCTAGGAGGATAGCTGTTTTGGCCTAATTTGTTTAGTCCTTATTATATAAGGCATTTGCAGATGGGTTGGAGTATAATCTCCTTTAGTTTGAATATTACCTTCTGCGCACTAAAACTTTGCATTATATTATTAACAATTACAATTATTAAAATGTTACTTTACATCTGTCAAACAATTGCAATTGTTTATCAGTAGTGACAGCGAATATTCTAGACCACGTACGTAAAATGTTTCAGGATTTAAAACTTGGAACACTTTTAAAAAATAATGAATAGTTTTGCTTATGCGTTAATTTTGTCCAGAAGTATATTCTTTATAAAGACGAAGAAACGTAGGAGAATTAAATAAAAAACGTATTCCCAATTAAGCTTGCGATCATTTTAGGGTAAACTTCATTACATTAGACTAATTTAGCATCGACTTTCCTTGTCACAAATAAATTGTTCTCTTAGTGTATATCTGGGTTTCGTTCTGGACAGTGGCTATATATTCAGATCTTTACTTCTGAACGAAGTAATATTTAATGTTGGGCTTCAAACTAGAGTATTAACACTCTTCCAAAATATTTTTCTTCTCGTTATCGAACAACTTCTTCTCGGGTAATAATATTATCCTTCCACTCATATATTCCATTTCAGTAACATTTAAGGAAAGCGCACACATTTTGGCAACCCTGCATCCACGTTCCAACTAACAATATCCCGGTGTAATTTATGAAGGGAGTAAACGTTGCTGAAACAGAACACGTTTCGTATTATTTCTGTTACCCTGATACTGCTGGCGCCGCCTTTTCTTTGTCCCCGGGGAACGAGCGAGGTTAGAATGGCGCTCTATTAGGCCCCGTCCAATTCCCCCCCAAAATCTTCGGAAATTCTTTTGAAGATTACTTAATCGGGACTTTAACGTTCGTTAACATCACATGGAGAGCTTTTTCAGTGTGTTCAGGTCAGTGGCGTTGCGCGGAACGTGCAACGTGGGTGTACATTTCAATGGGACATCAAGAAATAAAACTGTTATTTCTGTATAATTCATTAATTCCATTAATTCCAGATAAAAGCACGAAACACTTTATTTTTACTTTTCCGCACTCAACTATACTAGCGGAAAAGTAATGTAATCATGTAAAGAAAAGTGGAGAAAGATTTTTTTCGTTCATTTTTCGTTTTTCGGCCTTAAAAAAATGGTTTTAAAAAATTTTTGTCTGTGTGTGTGTCGTCGTTGTCGTCGGCATTAATCTTGTTAGCACGATAACTCAACTAAATCGTGTCGGATCGATCGGGTTTTGACCGACTCTGATCGGGAACGTCTTCCAGATGACACTTATTGATTTTGAGGTGGATAGGACACACCCCACCCTGTCCATGGGTCTATTTGAGAATTTTTTTTTGTTAGCACGATAACTCAATTAAATCGTGTCGGATCGATCGAGTTTTGACTAATTCTGATCGGGGACGTCTCCCAGACGACACCTATTGATTTTGAGGTGGATAGCACACACACCCCACCTTGTCCATGGGTCATGAGAAAGCACGATGGTGCACTATTTGAGAAATGTTTTTTATTAACACGGTAACTCAACTAAATCGTGTCGGATCGATCGGGTCTTGACTGATTCTGATCGGGAACGTCTCCCAGACGACACCTATTGATTTTAAGGTGAATAGGACATACTCTACTACGTTCATGAGTCATGAGAAAACACAATGGTGGGACTATTTGAGAGACTTTTTTTGTTAGCACGATCACTCAATTAAATCTTGTCAGATCGATCGGGTTTCGACTGATTCTGATTAGGGACGTCTACCAGATGACATCTATTGATTTTGAGGTGGATAGGATACACCCCACCCTGTTCATGGGTCATGAGAAAGCACGATTGTGGACTATTTGAAAAATGTAAAACTGTCACATAAAACACATATTCTGCATTTATGTGTTAGTTTATTTTTTCTCGGCCAGTCAGTTTCGAGATAGAGATGTTCTATGTGCGGAAAAATCCGTTTTAAGGTTTTAAAACTGTTTATTTACAACATTAATGCCATAAAATGACACATGGCCAGCTTGTCGCATGAAAATATCTTACAATAGTTATCTTATATCTTACAGTAGTATAGGGTCCTTCAATAGGGATGCTTGAAATATGTTATAGCGGCCATATTGTTACAGCAATATCTGTCAAATTTGTTGTGTATTGTTCAGCAGTGTATGGCGAATCACCATGGAAGGTAATAACGCCAACAACGTGTGCAAATCATGAAATTTTATTTTCAAAATCAGTGGCACCGTTCAAGAAACTTTACAATGCCGCGCATTACGTGATTTTTATCCTCGTCGCAACCGTCTCGCCGAGTCAATCAGTTTTTGCACTTCATCAACGTTTTCTGGCACAACAACTAATTTTGGACGACCTTCACGACTTTCGTCGGTGAGCGAATGGCGGACACGATTAAGCCTTTCAACCCGGAATATAGAGTACTCATTTTTTCAAAAATTTTTGGAATACTTTCGGATGGTCTCATATATTAATGCTTCAGACTTATTTTTTGTACGCGAAGGCCCTTAGAGTGTGTGGTACTTATATGTACCAACCGGGTTTTTGGTTGGTACGTTTATGAACCAACAGTGTTCAATAATTACACATTACTGTGCAAAATTTTCACGAATAACTCAATTTTATTTTCAAAAGCAAGTATCAGCAATGTGAAAATAAGTACTTAAACAAAAAGTGATATTATTTCACGTGATGAGAAACAAAACAATTCTTGCACAGGGGAATAGCACAATCTTCGTACAGTGTTTTGGTTCTGGTTTATTTCTTGTTGGTGGCATATTGTGTATATCTCCTCCGTGTTGGTCCGTTCACTGGTAAATGCAATGGTACATTTCCCATGAGCCTCAATTTCTTAGAAACTGGCCCTTTCTTGGGTGTACGGGAATTGGTTTGTTCTATGCTTTTAACAATCAACTTCTCTGCGATCATGATCACAAATGTAATAAATGGAAGTTTTGATTGGTCTCGCCTCATATCGTTGTACATGATCCATACATTCACCGCGCACATGTTCAAACAAGTTTTAAACACCTTTATCTACCATTTATTAAATTTGCGATAATAATCATAGAGGTCAATCAATTGATCAGCTCGATCTACACCTCCCCTTTTTTCCCGATAATTGACAATCATTTCTGGGCAGTCAATGTCCACATGTTCACCCGTTCTTGTTTTCTTCTTTATGGTGGTAATAATAGGATTATGTTGTAGTTGCTCGTGATGATCACTTCTTTTGTATCCTCCCATTTGGTGCAAAGTAAACCAGAATCCGTGCATCGAAATGCTGCCTGCCCTTTCTGGAGTTTACCTTTCATTACGGGTACATTTTTACGGTTGGACGTGCAAGTCCCAAAGGCAGGGAAATCCAAAGTTTCCAACAAATGCGCACTTGTGAGGAAGCGATCAAAACAGAGCAATACGTCTTGAGACTGAATTGTTGATGCAAGCGATTTCACAACTCGCTCTCCAAGAATTATGGACTCATCGTTAGGAATGCTTTCGGTATTCTTACCAGCGTAAACATTGATATCGTATGTGCGTTCAGTGGCAGAATCACAACGAAGCCATAACTTGATCCCCCTTTTCATGGGCTTCAAGGGCATATATTGTTTCAAGGATGACTGATCCTTGAACTTAGTCATTGATTCATTGATGCTTTGACAATTAATGTCTTCGCGATACTTGCAAAAGTGTGTCAGAGACAGGAGAGCAACTCATTTACGTAACACGTTTTTGACGAATTTGGAGGTTTTTCGGGAGGAGGAAAAGTACAATTATGACATCAGCATGTAAAACCGATCACTAGACATGCACTTTTTGATTGTCTTGCTGTCTATGGACTCATGTTGACTCCAATAATCTCTTATGACAGGCAGACGATTATACGACATGATGAACATACATCCAAGTAGTTTTAGAATTTTCCCTTTGTCAGTAAGCGCCTCCTTTTTTTCTTTCTTTATTCCAAAGGTCGAGGCGTTTATTATTACACTCAAAAATATGCACTATTATTAATTAACTACTATTATATAACATATAATGAATGAGGAAAAAGTTTTTCCAATACCTAGTTGTCCTGGCTTTGTTATAGTTTCATGAAGCGAACAAATCCTTGGATGTGGTGTTTTTCTTGCGGGTTGAAAATTATTAGTTGGAACCTTCTAGTCAAGGATTCGGTTTGCTGCAGCTGGTGGATTCTCAGGTTCAACTTGCGAAAAATCATCAGAAGAATCGCTGTTTTCGGAAGAAATCGATTCCTCGGTTTCTCTAGCGCATTGTGAAGTACTTGGTTCTTCCAAAGAACTACTTTCCGATTCAGAATTCGGCTCATAAAAATCGTCAGATTCAGAAGAGAAGTCCTCTACTTCATCTAAGTGTTCTGCGGCTTCTTCCAGCTCTTTTTGACTAAGGGGTCGCTTTCTTTTCAATTTACTCATGGCGCTAGAAGTAACAAAACAGTACACTTTACAACACGGATGGTACTTATGTGTACCATCACATAAGTTACCAAAAACCCGGATGGTACATTTATGTATCGCAATGATTGTTCTCAAACAAATTACGGATGAGAATTATTTCCTACTTACCTTAGAGCCTCAAGATTATCTCACCCAAGTAAAACACAGATTTCACAAAATATTGAAAGAAATGCTCAAATATCGTAGAAATGTAGCCAGAACATGAAGTACATACGAACATGCGTGAATCAGTCTGCAGAATGTAAAGCTAGGTCATGAATTCTGTCAAATTTCATTTGCAGGAAGAAAACACTGGAATGGTATACTTTTCATATGCTCAATATTACTGTTTTCGACTTCAGGCAAGTTAAAATACTTGCTGGTACACATATGTACCGTTCGGGATGGAAGAGTTAGACTTGTTATACCAGCGTTTTACAGTGGCAAAGAATGGGGCTTTATCGCCAAAAGTGGAAGTAAGTTGGTCGATGTACTCTTGTCTTGATAATCCACGTCGAAAATCGTAATAAATCATCGTTAATTCCATTCTTTCGCTGAGATACAATGTTCAAATCACTGTAAACAACACAAATCGCGCTTAAATGATAAAATGTTCTGAAGAAGGTCATGGTCAAAAATGTGAAACTTTCCGTTGGAAATGTCAGATGGCGTCTGACAACACGTGCTGCCAAGGCTCAAAATATAAATAGTGCCCCTCGTAAATGATACCCATGGTATATGTACTTACGGGGGGAATCAAATATAAACGGGCCTTTTTTTAAATTTTTTTTATTTGAACTTGAAACAAAAAATAACAGCTCATTTTTCTACATAATCTCCTGATCTGGAAACACATTTTCCCAGCGTGTAGGTAATTTTGTAATGGCCTTCTCGTAGAATGAAGTTTTTTGTGTCTCCAGCCAATTGCGCACGTAGGCCTTAACCTCTTCATCGTTATTGAATCTTTGCCCTCCAATGGCTTCCTTGAGAGGACCAAAGAGGTTAAAGTCGCAGGGCGATAGGTCGGGGCTAGGTAGGGTGTTTAAGTGTCTAACAGCCCAATTCCTTCAATTTTTCTCTGGTCGGAGCTGCTGTATGAGGACGAGTATTGTCATGGAGAAGTTTCACTTCTCTCATCGGTAGGTCACGTCGTTTGCGGCGATATGCAAGATTAACCTCGATTAAAATGTTGCAGTTGTACGCCGCATTAATGGTCCTGTGATCATGCCAGAAATCGAGGTGCGACAAGCCACGCTGGTTAAAAGAAACTGTAGCCAAAACCTTGCCTGCTGACAGCCTTGACTTGGCTTTCACTGGCCCAGCCTCGCCTTGACGTCTCCACTCCTTGCTCGCTTGTTTCGACTCAGGGGTATAGTGTTGCACCCATGTTTCATCGCAGGTGATAACGTGAGTGAGAAACGAGTCTCCTTCTTCCTGAAAGACGCTCAGACACCTGGAAACGATGCGATTTCTGCTCAGTTGTCAGAAGGCGAGGGGCTCACCTTGCGCACACCTTATGAAACCCTAGCTCCTCTGTGATGATCGAAAAGGTGTTTCCAAAATTTATTCCAACATTAGATGCAATCTCATTAGTAGTCAGACGCCTATCACCCTCAAGAAGTTGTTGAACGCGGACGATATTGTCGCTGTTGATGCTGGTGCGAGGTCGGCGGTCATGGCTCTCATTTTCAACTTTCTCACAATCCTCTACAAACTGTTTATGTCATGCAAATACTCTAGCTCGGGACAGTGTCTCTTCCTTGAACTGCGCAGTCAATCTCGTCC
Source organism: Rosalia funebris (assembly GCA_037954035.1). Classification (NCBI taxonomy): domain Eukaryota; kingdom Metazoa; phylum Arthropoda; class Insecta; order Coleoptera; family Cerambycidae; genus Rosalia; species Rosalia funebris. The sequence goes on along the minus strand of JAZFAV010000006.1, from coordinate 7,998,482 downwards.
GGATTTCAGATGGTTTTACATCTTCCGTGGCGAGAAACTTGATGATAACACGCTGCGCAATTGATGAAGGCACCTCCTGCTCAGACATTGTCACGGCGGGTATTAAAAGGAATGAGCGGGGTCGCTCACCAGCTCTCCCCCCTCCTAATATCCCTACCCAACACCCCACGAAAGGGGAACCCTCACGCGTTACTATTGCATGACCAGGACCAAAAGACTCGTTTATATTGATTCACCCTCGTATTTGTATTCCATATTGTCGTCCTATATATGGATTTTTTTCTGTTGGACAATAAAAGCATTTTTAATATTATTATTATTATCAAATTGACCGATGGAATTTAGAAGAATCTAGACAACACCCGCACAAAGCAGTTAACCCCTTTACACTACTTAAAATGGCTAATAATTTATTTATTGCGTTTCACAGTAAATTGAAGTCAGTAAAAACCCCATAACAATATTGTCGTACATATGGAGATGGGGTTCGAGGAACTTTCCATAATTTAGTATTTTACGACGGTCTAAATCGCGCCATCCGCCATTATACTCTAGGTAGGAATGACATCCGGCCGTATAATTTCGCAATTCGATGTCAAGTGATGAGTTTCGTCATGGGTTTATTATGCGTGCTCATTTTTAGCACATCATTCTTTTCGCGCTCTCGTCCTCGAGGACATTCATTTTCTGTCCTCTTAATATCTGTCCCTTGTTTTCAGCTGCGCCTAGATTTACGATAATCTCATTTGAGATCTATATCTTTTACAACGCATTACAAAATCCTTCTTGGAAGTTTGTAATTTTGACTGAAATTGTATGTATACGAGGTGTGGCTAAAAAATAGCGAGACTGATGCTGTAGAACTTTTTATTTTACACATTTATCTTGGTGCGCAATCTGTTTTATCCCCTCATAAACATGGCTTCGTAGCAAAATGCTCAACCGTCACAAATTTAGCAGAATTCACCCAGATAGTTGCAAATCATATAGATAATAAAGGTCAAGTCGATGTGGTGTATACTGATTTTCGAAAGCCATTGACAGCGAAGTGAATCATAATACAGTCCCTGCTCAATTTATTAGACTCATCCCTCATAGCGCGGTTTTTTTATTTCTGGCATATATTAAAATCAGTTGTTGCACCTGATGGGTATGCGTATGTTACAACAAATAAATATTGATGGATGCATATCCAAAAGATTTCGATTTGATAACATAATTCAGTCGGTATTGCAGAATTTTCATGCAACTGTCAGAAAGTGACTTTTTATGCTGTGTATGTCTGTTCCAGCACAAGCTGGAACTTGTGTTGATTTTGGATGAAAATAATTGTTTTGCTTTAAACTTTTCCTTCTTCTTCTTCTTCCATTTGATAGGACTATGTCCTGTTTTTTCCAACTTTTTCCAACACCAGCCATGGTCAAGAAGAGGCAGAATTTTTTATTTGGCAAATAGCGGTGAAATAAATTATACTGTTTTAAAAATTTCTTGGTAGCAGTTATTATGAAAAATGTTAAAACCTTATCGAGACTTTTAATAGTTTTAATACTTGCAGGTGTAAATACTTTTTAGATACTACAAACCTGTGTGACCCATCTGCGAAAGGTGAATTGTCCATTGTTTCCTATTTATTTTTTATTGTAAGTTATATATCGAGTTCCCATATTAAGACGCGACAATGCGAAGAGTTCACATAAGTTCAATTTTACAATGATCGAAACAACGGCTTAAGATGTTCCTTTTACTTATTGCAACATGTATAGTAATAGTGTAATAATTTGTTTATATTAGTATATTTTTTTAATTTAATTTCAAATATCACTGATGAACAATGAATAGACTACAGATATTTTAATTATAGTATAAGGAAATTCTGTGAAAAGTTGATAAAGGCCAATATGGCTTCAATATGGGTCTAATATGGGCCCAATCTGTGCATCATAAGAATAATTCAGTTTTGATAATAATACTCGCTCATTTGAAATTAATTTGTTCAGCTGCTGCAATGTATTTTGCAACAAAATCATCACATATTTTCATTGTTAAATTGAAGGTTACCATAATTAAAAAAGTTGTGCTTTTTTTTATAGTTCTACCATCAATTCTTGTGAACAGATCTTGGGAAGCACAATATATAATTTTGCAGTTCACGTATTTTGTTAAATTCAAAATATAATCATTTGATCAACTGTCTTATATATTAAAATGATAATTTCCATTGCGCTGAGTCTCTGTCAAATAATTAAATAATACGTTATGAAGGACGGTCTTTCATACTGCAGTGATATCAGTATCAGTGCTCGTATACTTAAGACTACTGATCCGAAGGTATTGGAAAAAGTTATTTATATAAAATTAGTGGATAAATTTACATAAAATGTCTCAATACGAATAAAATTCTCCACCCTAATCAATCGGCTTAGATGTAGCACAGCAACTGCATTAATGAATATAATGGTTTGTCTGGTTTACTAAGGGTTTATATAATACCCTTAGATATTACAAACTCATTGCCAACAATTTGACAATTAAAACTTGAATTTAAAAAACAAGCTTTTATTAATTGTACTATACATTTTTGGATTGATCAAGAATTCATAATTTAGCTAATTTAATTTGATTTATTGATTTAATTAGATAAGTCTATTAGGAATATATAATAAAATTGTTTACAATTGTCTTGAATGTGTTTTTCATGTTGACTATATTGAAAATTCTTCAGCTTGGAACAATACGTTTATACATTGCCAAACATGAAAGAGAGCAGGAAGTAAGAAAACAGATTATAATTTTGAAATCATTTTTCTGTTTACTATATTATTTCTGATTATACAATTCAATAGTATATTTTATTTATACTCTTTGTCCATCATAGAATATTTTAATGTTACCTGTACAATTTATAATTTTTTTTATTCAATATATGCTGTGTATACATATGGTGAATAAAGCAGGGCCTAATGCTGTGCCTTGTGGTAGACCATTTTCAGTTATGTGGAATTCATTATCTTATTAGTCAGTTTAACCTAGACTTCTGTGAATAAACTCCAATTCATTAAGGGTACTAAATAACTGAATTTGGTTAATAGTATCAAATGCTTCCATTAAATCAATAAATATGTATAGACGTAATTGCTTTGTACCCAATAAATTGTATTGGCTATCTATTAGAGGTGTAATACTATAATACTAGGGAACAGTCAATTTGTTGTCAGGAAATTAAGAGTCGATTTGGGGTACGTTACTAAATAAAATAAGCAATTTCTCTTGTTTTGATCTTTTTATATATGAAATCTAGCAAGAAATAAAGAATAATTGCTGCAGATTGTATTAAACATTATAAAAAAGTTTCTTTGAACGATTTCTTTTTATATTTTTACCGTGAATAGCCCTACAGACCTCAACAGTAATCGGCCATCATGTGACGATCCTACCTTCCTTGATACCATTCATCCATTATTTGGATACCCTGATGAAACTGTTCACCTTGTTCCTCACTATAATTTCCTAAGTTAGAAAGAAATTTGTCTTATTGTTAGTGACTATGCAAAATATTTAATTTAATGGTCATATAGGCCTTCAATTTCTAAAAACATTTTAGCATCTTATGTACTAGTTGTTGGTAGATATTTGGCTTGTGCTTGTCCAAAACATTTTGGATTACAGATACATAACTAAATCATGCATCAGATTCTACAGCGGTCATATATCTGTCAACATTTGTATCTTTTACCAGTTTTTGTATTTGTTGACCGTCAAAAATCTTTACATTTAAATGTTCCATACTCAGTTGGAAGTGTTTAGCAAATATATTTAAAACAATCACCTAGCTTGTTCAGTGCTTTTATATAGGTACTATTTCATTAAACCCAGTTATATATGAAAAGGTGACAGTATTATTTTTTCTCACTTTATTAATAGCTCGTGAACAATGTTGGCTATTCCAATGGTCATAGTGTCTCTCCATTGCAGGGTGCGGTGCTGTCGCCTCACCTCTTCAACATCTTCACGTCAGACCTGTCAAAGACAGAGCGCACGGCCACTGCACTGTACGCTGACGACACGGCGATCGTTGCGAAGTCGAGGAGAGCGCGCATGGCAATGATGTACCTGCAGCGTGATGCGGACGAACTAACCGACTGGTGCAACAAGTGGAAGGTAGCCATCAATGCAGAGTAAATCAGGGCGGTGCTTTTAAAGAAGACGCGAGAAACCCCGGAAGGGCATGTGAACTTCAACGGCGAGGACATCCAATGGCGGGACAAGAGCAAGTACCTTAGAGTTATCATGGACATGTCGTAAAGACCACATCCACCAAGTGACGGGACGCGCCAAAGCTACCGCGGTCAGACTCTGGACGATGACGAGAAACAACAGCCAGCTGAACCTCAGAAACAAGCTGGTCTTCATACGGTAAGTCCTTCAGCCCCAACTGGTGTACGCATCGACAGCTTGGAGCTACGCTGCTCAGACACACATGAAGAGGATTCACGTCATCGAAAACGTCGCCCTCCGCCGTGCCGTGGTCGCCCCGTGGTACGTGAGGAACATCGACGTCCGGCGAGACCTAGACTTCATCACTGTGACGGAGAAAATCCGAGCCAGGGCTCGAAAGCTCAGCGATCAAGCAGGTACCCATGACAATCCCCTCATCCGAGCAGCTTCCGACTACGACCTAGGAAGATCAGAAAGACGTAAGAGACCCAAGATCCAAGTGGTATAACGGCATATACCCCCATTACAGGTCAAACACAACTTTTCATTACAGCTGAGCCCTATTGCTCCACTAACCATTTTTTATGTCAGAGGGTCCTATGGCCGTTTAACCACTTTCTGTTACAGGAAAGGCACACGACTTCCCTCTCACACACACCTGACTCCAAATCCTGGGATCCTTTTCTAATAGAGAAGGACCCCTCCCGAGTAACAAGACTCACTCTCCTGACGACGATCAAGCGACGCGGTTGGTGCGCATTATCGTGGAAGATCGTCTGATATGACCCAATTCTCGGGGGTTGTGCTAGTCGCGGCGCCTATGACAAGACACCCCCCGGGGGGTTGGCGAAGCGATGCGGCAAAACAAGGCGACCAAAGATTAAGAAAAAGCTGAGAAAAAGTACCTGCTAGCGGGACTTAAGAAGGCGTCAGGACCAAAGGAGGTCGAGGGGAGCGAACCGCTGCCAGTCGCGCGGGTCTTGTTTGCGGACGGCACTTGCCTCTCGCGTACAGACCCGCGAAAGTGGAAGCAAATCTCGGCCTACCCTTCGAACGACGGTCCCGGTCTACACGATGGGCGAGTAAGGAGCGGTAATCTCATTCGACTTGCCGACATAACCCATCAAGGCCATTACGCCTGCCAATTATTAATATTGGCGTAGTGTTTCTCAAAAGCCAAACAGTTTGCTGCCAGTCCTTTACTTTTTCACAGCTATCCCACAAACAGAGGCGACACGGATATTTGGTATATCCACTTTGCTATCCAAGAAGTATAGTGACCGTTTTTAAGTCGACACAAACAAACTACTGATTCGGAGAATCAACAATTTTTTTCTAAGACCATCTTAATATTATCATATTGTTCTGTAAATTCTATTGAATAATCGGTTGGAATCGACGCAAACTTGTTTCCATTGTGCAGTAATATACATTTCAAGTTATTTTTAGAACTATCCCCGAAAAGACACCACCAATCATCCAATAAATTTAGGCAGTCTCCATTATTTTAACAAATATAGTCAATTTAACTAAAATGAAAGTATAATGTGAAATTAGGGTCCTCGAGTACTCAGACCGATCTTAAATTTGTGACATGATTTTTTTTTTGTTACCCAATGTCATGCTATATGTAATAATATATTTGTGTCTCAAAACCTTGTTATAAATTACCTAACAGTGATATTTTTCTAATTATTTAATATTTTTATAATTTTCAAACTCATTTTAATTTAGATTAAAGCTTTGTAACAGCGCATAGTTTTAGTATTCTAATCATAGTATAACGCACTTTCTACTAAAATTGGGAAACAGTTAGAAGCACTACAATCAAGTATAATATTTTAAATTAAGATATTTACTGTCATTCATACCAATTCCGTTTCTGTTCCAACAATTATCAGTTATCAGGTTTGGGTTAACATTTTAAACAAGTTTATATATACTCTCCTTATTTTGTATAGACGTCAATTTTTGTTCACAAAATGTAGAAATTTCGTATTACATAGCGATACGAGGCAACTGATGACAGGATAACAGAAGACCTAGCAAATACCCCAAGAGATGATTAATTTCGCCTTAAGTGCGGAGACTTATGTTCGGGGCATAATAAAGTTATTCTGTTTGTACCTGGCTAATATATTCACCTTAATCAAATCGTTATACTTTCGAAGGTCTATCATTATTTAACACTAAGGCTCGGCTTTCATCTTTCTAATCAGTTTTCATTTCATTGTATTAAACGACATTTAACCTTAAGATGTAAGAGGTTAAATATCGTTTAATACAATAACAGATCGAGTGATATTCTTCTAGATTTAAATAATTATGGATCAAATATGTTTCAGGTATAGCTAAAAAAGTAATTAATGATAATGTAAGTTAAAAAAGACTGAACGCCACATCTTGAATCACACAATCTCTTAAACGATTTTAAAGAGATTACAAGATTCTTGTTGTCAGTTAAATTCAGTTCAAAGAACTTAGAGATGAACCTTGGTCTGGAATTTAAAAACGGTAAATAAAGGCTGTTTCATTTGGAACTATAGAAAGTGATTTGTGAGAGAAACTAATAATATTTGACAAACTGAGGTTTATTACTCTTCAACATAAAATGGAGACGATATAACTGCAAATGAAAAAGAATATCATTCATATGGCCACCTCGACTCATCTGGCATGACGTCATTTGTTTAGCAAAATTTTTCATAACACGGGCACATAAAACTGGTTCTATTTTCCGAATAACACGTTGAATATTTGCTTTAAGGCCATTGATCGTTGCTGGCTGGGTGGCGTACATTTTTTCTTTAACATAACCCCAAAGAAAGAAGTCCAGTGGTGTTAAGTCACATGATTTTGCAGGCCAATCGATGTCAACATTCCGCAAGACAACATGATTAGATAATTTGGTACGCAACAGAGTTGTTTAGCAAAATTTTTCATAACACGGGCACATAAAACTGGTTCTATTTTCCGAATAACACGTTGAATATTTGCTTTAAGGCCATTGATCGTTGCTGGCTGGGTGGCGTACATTTTTTCTTTAACATAACCCCAAAGAAAGAAGTCCAGTGGTGTTAAGTCACATGATTTTGCAGGCCAATCGATGTCAACATTCCGCAAGACAACATGATTAGATAATTTGGTACGCAACAGAGTTGTGGTTGCATTTGCTGTATGACACGTTACACCTTCTTGCTGAAACCACATGTTCAACAAATCCAAATTATCAATTTAGTGAAAAAATAAATTGTTTAACATGTTACAATACCCCATTTACTGTGATAACTACCAGTTTCATTTTTAAATACTTCTCTAAAAATGAATAAATGGTATAAATGATGAATGAATGCTCCAATAACACAGGCCTACAAATTTTGATATTTTCAAAATAGTTTTGAGTCTCTAATTTCTTTTTTTCTTTGAAAATCTCTACATTTTTAACAAAAAACATTTGTAGTTTTCTTGTGTAATCATTTGTTGGATGTTCTTCTTTCAGCATCCAGCAGTAATCTGCCATCAACGTCACATTCCATCGACCCTGGTACCTCCTTTCCATTTCCCTTAGGTCTTGATGTAACCTCTCATCTTACTCCTCACTAACAGCACCAAGATTTTCTGGGACGTAGTCCAGATGAGCATGTACAAAATGAATTTTTGTGCTAATATTCCAACCAACTTATCCAGCATTGTGTTGACAATTTCCTCAAACTGCGGAGGTTTATAATTTCTCAGAAAATTTTCTGTTACAGTTTTAAAGCATATCCAATATTCTTTTCAATTTCTGTCATTGTTTCTTCAACTGTTGGTCCTGCATTAATTTTCTTATTTGTGTTCCTACGAATATGCGTTTTAATTTTACTTCAGAAAGATCTGGAAATTTGCCACATAAGTACTTAAAACAATTCCAATTTTTATCTATAGCTTTTACATATTGCTTCATTAATCCTAATTTAATATGAAGTAGCGGTAAAAGAATTTTTTGCGAATCAACCAAATTTACATAAATAACGTTTTTGAACCAGGTGTTAAGTTTATAACAAAATATATTTGGTGTATTTTTACAACTTCTAGGCATTTTTAAAACTAAATAAAAACACACGACGCGATGTCACGAGTAAACATACACAGATTAGAAACGTACTACAATAACTATGTAAATACCCGAATAGTATAAAACCGGAATATCCCCACCGGCCAACGCTGGGGATACTGGGAATATCCCCACACTTGTGTATACGTTTCAAACCGACTAAACATAGGTACATCGCAAAGATTGAGGCAAAATTTAATTTCATAGTACCTCAGTTTTAAAAACGACAAATTATTGTACAGTGTACATTTACAAATAGCGGTGCGTGATGGAAACAAAAGAACAGTGGTTCTGTAGTTCATGGTATGTAGCTAAGCCAAAATGTCAAAAAAGTTCGATCACAAAATCTTTGTTGGCCTGTGTAATTAATTCACAACTCCAAAATACATATCAAACCTTACCTCTTTATAGATGCTGTTACGGTTTTAAATAAACAGACCCGCGTACAATACTTTCCTATCTATTTATGCAGTTGCGGCCCCGTACTATCTAAAACTACTGCGGATTTGAGAATTTTTGTGGACATGAAGGAACAAAAAAAAAGAAGAAAAGTCAGACATCTTAGTTAATTGGTAGAGGCAGTGTCCTTTAGTGAGGAATATTTCGCAAAGATATATATTGTGCATTTAGAGTATAAAATAGTGTTCACTCACCCTTTTTGGTGGATTTTTCGTTAAAAATAATCATCATCGAAGGCCGCCTAACGACGAAGGTATGATATATTAGACTTTGTGTCCGTAAAATCTATTAAAAACAGGAATAACAGTCAGAGACTAAGACTCGTCTCTTATTCCAGGCCTTTTCTTTTTAGGTTTTATTCTTTATCTGTTTCCGTTGCTGTGCCAGTTACGTAATTTTGAGGTTAGGGTACCTCTGAAGGTATGTTAGAGGCGAGGGAGCAGGTAGCAGGATCAACCTTGCCGAGCCGTACCTGGCAGTACGACCACTGTAGGTCAACCATTTCAATCGGTTACCACGGATGTTCGCAAAACAGAAAGTAGCACGTGTAAGAAGTAGACGGATCAGTGTGATTGGGAAACATAGAATTAGGTTAGATTTAGTACTGTAGTTTCATTGCCAATATAGGCACATTTCCCGTTTTTTTTTATATAGTTAAAGTTTACCTCACTTGACCACGGCTGGAAAACGGGTGGCGCTCCTTTGGTATCCACTTCCACCTCCACTGCAGCTAACGGGTAGCCAAAGTAAGGGAGAGAAATCACGAAAAATAATTCAGGACTTACTTTATCAGACTTCCACCTGTACAAACCCTGCTACGGCCCAACCCCTTTCCTGGGACGTAGCAATGCATTTCCTTTTAGTAGATAGCACATGGATATCCAGCACCCCAATGTACAATAGCAATAACAAAATTTTGTTGCCAGCATCACCTTTCTCTTCTGACACCCATTTAACAATTATCCGACATTCTAATGATCTGTAACTCTTAATTGTTGTGTCAACTAAGTTGTGTATGCTGACAGATGCTGATCTTTCTTTAATCCGATTCGTGGTGGCTCCTGACAGATTAAATTGTTATGCACGAAGTCGAACTGATGTGTTTGGATACTCAGGTATAATTTTATTGCATATCACTATTCTTAACGTCCAAAATAACCATGATTCCACGTAGATACTGGTTATTTTGGATGTAATCTCGAAGGCACTTACTTCACATGTTAACTAACGTTATTAAATAATGCTGTATGACGAGCATTTTACTTACGAGCCACAGAGATATTTAAACGTTAAAAAAACAAAAACGCCAAAAGCCTACTATACATTTAACATTTTCGAGAAAAGTTGTTTTTAGTTTTGCTAAAATTGCAGTTTTGATGACAATTAATTTTGGTAAGTAAGTGTAGCGAAGATTGCTTTGCAAACGTAGGAATTCTTTAGTGAACAATTATGGTAAATAAATACTTCTTTGAAGTGATTTGCATCATCAGTATCCCCTTCCCCATTTCCATTTCTTCATTAGAGCGACCGTTACAGCATCATTTACTAATTAGGACATAGTACAGCCAGAGTGTTGATGGAGATATAATTGTTTTATATCATCATAATATGATGCCATTATTAAGGTAAGGTAAACTTAGGTTATTATTATAAAAATGTATCCTCCAATTTGAGAGTATCAAAGACCAGTTTTCTATCATTACCTCTATCTCTATTTTCTCTAGCCCAAACTTCCGTTCAGCCTCTAGACTATAATACCAAGTAGATAGCTGCGGTAATAAATACGGCGAACTCAATTTTCTGTGAGTGCAGAGTGAGTCTCGGCAAGGGTAAGGGCCAGATGAGGGGGAAGGGGAGAGGTGATGTATCGCCCGAGTTGAACTCCTTGCGCCCTCACTCGAAATCCCCGAGTTCCCGGACTCCAGTTCGGCTTTATACACCATCTGGTGTTGCCCCGTAACCACTTCCGCGCAAGAGAATCCCTCGCATCTACGACGGAAAGTTGCGAAAGTCTCCAAGGGTTAGGAGCGAATAAGGGACGGGATGTGGAAATTTCAGAAGGCCCCCGGTCAATTATCTTCGTGCGGAATTTCAGGCGGTGATTATTTTACAGGTGTTTGATGTAGAAGAATGGTATATTGTGGAGGATCTGGAGTCGCTTTTACAAAGTTTCGTTAGTAGAAAGTAAAACAAAGATCACTCGATTATGTAATATCTAAACTGATTTTTTTCAAATATGTCATTTTAATGATATGAGTCAGCTTTAAATAATTTATTCCTATCCAGCTGATACACTAGGCACAAAAATTAAGGGATGAAAAACATTCAAAATTTTTTGGCGATTTTCAAGGGGCTGTAACTTGGAAAGAAATAGTCGCAGAGAAATTTCAAAAAAACAAAATTAAAGCTTCAGGTTTCTAATTTTCAGATTTTGAGTTGAAAATTTTTTACCATTTTTTTTTAGTAGTTTTTGAGTGATTATAAGAAAACGATCGTAGAAAATTTTTTCCAAACTTTCCAAAAATTACAAAGTATTCTTTACAAGCCATAGTTATTAGATTTTGATAAAAATAATTTTCGTGCGAGAATATTTTTATCAATTTTTCAATCAATAGATAAAAAAATGCGTATTTAGGGATACTCGCTTAACTTGGCATAACTTTCCAAATAATGGAGAGATTAAGGATGTTCACTATTTCTTTATAACCTAAAACTATCTCAAAGATATCCTGAAAATTTCAATGCGTTGCAATTTTTTTTTATTGTATTCGGAATGATCGAATTTGTCGTTTTTGCTAAAAAGCAGTTTAAAGTTGAATTTTTTAATATTTTTTTGGGGTTGAAAATATTTTTTATCAATAATCTGTATTTTTTATCCAAAATCGTTAATTATTGTAAGAAAAACAAAATGAAAAAATGTTTTTTTTCAAAAAAAAAGTCTTTTTTGCTTTTAACGACGATTTTTAGCAAAAAATCATCGTACAAAGCATTTAGACCGCCCAAATTAAAGAGGATGAAATTATCTAACTCAACAAAACTGCTATTACTCAAAAAAACTGCTGATGGTACAAAATTTGAAGATCTGAAAACTAGAAACGAAGCCTCAATATGCTTTTTTTACAATTGCTTTGCTACTATTTTTCTCTAAGTTACAGCCCTTTGAAAATCACCTAAAAATTTAGTATTTTCTTTACATTCCTTAATTTTTATGACTAGTATTTCTGGTATTTCCGCTAAGTATCTGTTTTATTTCGGAATTGTTAGGAATTTTCAAATCTTAACCCTTTCAAGCTTAGTGGTATACTACACATACCACAAATTTAAAATTCATTTTTGTTGCTACTTTCCGGTATACTTTACGTACCACCAATCTGATACGTCCTCATCATGCGCCCTCTACTGTGCAGAAGAATAAAATCAGGTAGCTGGCTTCTGGTGCATACAATAAATAAGTTTTTAACCACTTGTCAGGTGATGTTATAAAATTTTAGCGACAGATTTGAACGTAATAATACCGAAAATAATGGCAAGTAAGTATCTAAATATGATTGTAGCAATGTACTAACATACGAATATACTGTGATTATAAATATTTACTTAAAAATGTTGCTTTTGATCGTTATTTATTTGTGGTACTTCAAACATACCACAACGTACTAACATTATAGTTCGGTGGGTTTTTTTTATCAAGTTATTATGGATAAATTTGTACATAATATTTTTTCATTAATCATAGAAAAAGCCTTTGAAGTTTTAACGACTCAGAAAAATTAAATGAAGACGAAATTGATGCATTTTTGGCAGAAATCCCTTCTGATGGAGAGCCCTTTGTTGAATTTGATGATGGAGAGGACGAGGAAAACGAGGAGAACTATACAAAGGAAATTATTGTTGCTCCTACACAAAATTTGTCTGATTCTGAGGATAATGAAGACGATCTCCCATTATCACATTTTGTAACAAAAAATAAATTTATTTGGAAAAAGCCTCTAACAGTCACCAATACGAGTAATCAAGTGGATGCTTTTCAGAAAATATCGGGTTTGCTAACATATTTGATGATATAGAATCGCCAATTGATATGATTTGGGTGTCTTATTAGCGAGAACATGATCGAACATTTTGCTTTTCAAACAAACCTTTATGCTACCCAACGTGGGAAAACATTTGTTCCTACAAGTGTGAGGGAAATAAAAATATTTTTGGCTATAAATATTTTGATGGGTGTGAAAAAACTTCCAAGCTATCAGGATTACTGGTAAGCACAGATGGAGTTGAGGAATTCTTATATTTCAACTCTAATAAGCCATACCCAATTCGATTGGTTTTTAAGAAATTTTCATTTGAACAATAACGCTCTTCAGCCAAACCGTGGGAATCCTAATTTTGACAAACTATATAAGTTGCATCCGTTTTTAAATTCTATATTACATAATTTCAGTTTTTACTACAAAATATGCCAAGCCATATCAATAGACGAATCCATGATTTCGCCACAATTCGCCAATATATGCCTAATAAGCCTATAAAATGGGGCTATAAAGTTTGGACTAGAGCAGATGTAAATGGATACGTTGATGAATTTCAAATATACATAGGAAAGGTCGACGAGACTGCAGAGAAACAACTAGGACCTCGAGTTATTATAGATTTGACCAGGTCTCTGGTTGGAGAGCATTATTATGTGTATTTCGATAATTACTTTACATCCATGCTACTACTAAGACAGTTGAAGGCGGAGAACATTCATGCAACAGGAACTATTCGAAAAAAAAAGAAAGGGAATTCCTGGGGATTTTAAAGCTGATAAACAGCTGAAGCGTGGTGATTTTGATTGAGGAATAACTAATGATGGAATTTCCTGCGTGAAATGGGTGGACAAAAGAATTTTGAAAAAAATACACATTACTATTTTACTCATTTTCTATCAGTGTACTTCAAATTATGCATGAGAAAGTACTATTTCTAAATGCTTCCTTCAAAGGGTTAAACTGATTGAGGTAAGGCCAGGTTTGGGTACTTTCCAGATTTTAAAATTTTTGGACTTTAGTTTTACACCTAGATAGCTTTTCATAAGAAATAAATATTACGGTGATATTCAGTAAAGCAAACGAGTTTCAACACCTCAAACATCTCCGGCACGTCAATTTCTTTCAGAAAATATTTAGCTGCGAATATTAGCTTTCATATGATTTTAAAAATCAATATACAAGTAAGAAACTTATATATAAAAGAAACTTTCTCGATCACCATCACATGGTATATGTAACGTCACTAGTTGAAAAGGAAGTAGGGACAGTATCTTAATACCCAGTTGAAACAGGAAAGAAATTCATTCTAAATTAATTTACTTCAGATTAGAAACAATACCTAATTGAAGTTATTTGTAGTTTTTCAATGGAATATTTTTTCATATTTGTATATTACTTTAGTATATAGGGTGACTTTAATTGAAGTAAATTTCCGTAGTGAAAGCAGTCTTTTTTAGTGTTATTCTTGACGATCACTGCTCCGATAAAAAAGACAAGGTTAGTTACTGAGTTGTTCTTTCAGTTCTGCTCTGACAGGCATTATAAATTGAAGAAAGTTATTCGCTGGAGATTTTGAAGATTTTGACAATTCATTATGCCGTCACTATGAGCAAAACAAAACGATACAATTAAATAATGTGGAAGAAAAGTTGTTTTAATAGTAGTAGTATGATAATAAAGTCTATGACCTATAGCAATGTTCAGGAAGCTGTTCAAAGAATGAACGAATGCTTTTAGGCATTAATACCCTGTTATTTGAAAAACTTATGAAAAAAGCACGAATTCCAAAGAATATACTGAGAAAATAGTATAAGACAGTTTTTTCCAGAAAAAAATATAGAAAACGAAAAAACAGTAAGCACAATAATGGACAAACTATTTTTAATAATTACTTCGGCGATTAGATATTTTATGGAAAAATAGGGAAGCTTCTGCTAGAAAAACCGGTCCTAAAGATTTTTATTGCAATGTCTACAACTGAATTTAAATAATATAGCTATATCTCAGTCAATGAGCACAAAATATCTTGGTGTTCATTTGAACAGTAGACTCATTTGGAAAATTCACATACTCAAATAACGTAAACAAATCGACTTAAGAACAAAAGACTTCTATTGACTTTGGAAGTTATATTTTGATTGGTAGGAACTTCAGGATAGGGATATAGGAACAATAAGTAGAAACGTTAGGAGTCAATCGGGGAACATACTGATCGGAAGAGAGGAGAAAGCAGATATATGGAAGCAGTACTTAGGAAATTTATACGAGGGTCAGGAATTAGGAGAGATATTAGAGGAAGAATCTAGCATCGATAGGGAAGATGTAGGAAAACCCATATTGAGAGAGGAATTTGAAATAGCACTAAGGGGGCTAAAGAACAATAGAGCGCCGGGTGTAGATAAAATACAGGCGGAAATTTTGAAATGTGGGGGACATAAAATAGTAAATAGGATGTTTAAACTGGTAAAATACATATACGAGACGGGCGAGATGCCGGAGGATTATAAGAGGAACATTATCGTTACTATACCGAAAAAGAGAGGAGCCGACAAATGCGAGAACTTTAGAACGATTAGCCTAACCTCCCATGCGTCAAAAATCTTAACCAGAATAGTGCAGAAGAGGATGGAAAATAGAGCGGAAGAAATACTAGGAGAAGACTAATTCGGGTTTAGGCGAAATAGGGGAACTCGCGAAGCTATTCTAGCGCTAAGAGTAATGTTAGAGAAAACAATAGAAAAAGGAAAGAACGCTTATATAGGATATGTAGATTTAGAAAAAGCTTTTGATAACGTAAGATGGGAAAAAATGTTCGAGATACTAAAGAGCGCGGGAATGAAGTATAGAGATAGGAGAGTAGTACACAATCTATACAAAGAGCAAACTGCTGTTATAGAAGTAGAAGGGGAAAAAAAGGAAGTAGGTATTAGGAAAGGACTAAGACAAGGATGTATCACCACTAATTTTTAATCTGTACATCGAAGAGGCGATTAATGTGGTAAAAGATAGAGTGGATTTTGGGATTAAAGTACAGGGACAGAAACTAAAAATGCTGAGATTCGCGGATGATATAGCAGTATTAGCATCTAGTAAGGAGGAATTAGAATCAGTGTTAAACGAAATGGAGGTAGTGTTGACAGAGGAATACGGAATGAGGGTGAATAAAAACAAAACTAAAGTGTTAGTGTGCAGAGGGCGCGAGAGCAGAGCCAACACGAAAGTACAAATGAAGAAAGTAATAATGAAAGTTTGGAGGAAGTTAAAGACTTCACTTATTTAGGAAGTAAAATAAATTGGGATGGAAGAAGCGATAAAGACATAAAACAAAGAATAGCGCAGGGTCGAGTAGCTTTTAACAAAAAGAAAGCACTTTTATGCTCGGGGGTAATCAATTTAGAAGAGATTTTTGAAAACATATGTATGAAGCACGGCACTATACGGTTGCGAAACCTGGACGGTAGGGGAAGCAAGTAGGAAGAAATTAGAAGCTTTTGAGATGTGGTGTTACCGAAGAATGATGAAAATACCATGGACTGATAGGGTTAGAAACGAAGAAGTATTGGAGAAAGTCGGCGAGAAGAGAAGTATGTGGAAAAACATAAAGAAGAGAATAGATAGAATGGTAAGCCACTTGCTGAGACATGGGGGAATAGTCCGCGATATTTTGGAGGCAGAAATAGGAGTGAAAAAAGGCAGAGGTAGGCCTAGATTAGACTACTGCTCGCAAATAGTAAGGGATGTAGGGATGTAGGTTAGCAGAAGATAGGAGAAGCTGGAGGTTATCGTCTAACCAGTCTTAGGACTGATGACCTCGCGATGAAGATCTTCAGGCTGTCATTGGAAAACAAAATCCTACTTTACAAGGCAAATATTAAACCAATATGAGCTTATGGAATAGAGCTATGGGGACGTGCAAGTCAATCAAACATATCGATGATCCAGCGAATCCAATCAAAAATACTCCGGATAATAACTAATGCATCATGGTACGTAAGCAATGAAACATTACATACGGACATGAAGATACCGTATATTAAAGATGTCATCAAAGAAAAAAGTATCCGTCACCATAACAAGCTAGAAAATCACCCCAACGAAGCAATGCAGCTACTGGTTGAACGACAGCTCAATGGGAGACTTAGAAGACACTGGCCAGCTGACCTAAAAGAGGACTAATGAGAGCTTCTCACTGGAGAAGTGCTTTATTACGTTATTAAAGAGCTTCATAGCTCTTAAGCCAGCACCCTGACTCATAGAATATTATGTAAATTCTGAGTGTTAACTAATAAACAAATTAAAAGAAAAATTCAAATATAAAATTCCTGATGGTGCTTTATGAAATTTTAATTTAATGATTCCTGGAGGTTATCTGGAGTCTACGGTATAGTTTTCTCCAAGGTATTTTTAACTTATTTAAAACTATTTTCTTATTTAATCAAAAATAGGTTCAACCACCATGTCTATTATACTCGTAGTGTTTTTGCGGAAACTTATTTCTGACTTTTTCTGTGACATTTCAATAAACTACCGTACTTACGTTTCAAATTAAGCATACTGTAAAACTATTTGAAATAATCATAGAGCAAAAAGGGTTGTGCGGCGCAGACAGTTATTTATTTTACTTTGTGATGTGCGCGTAGAATAGTCTCTATCAGACGATCTTTTTATTAAATCTCTTCTTATTTTTTGCTGTCTTTTTTCCACCGTTATTTGGCTAGACGGCCACTGTTCGCGGCGCAGGGGCGATACTCGGTTTTTGTGGATCAGCCGAGAAAAGATTCTCGTGCTATTATCGAGCCCAGAAAAGTAATACCGAGTGTCTGCGAGATGATTGTAATCGGTGAACTGTTAAATGGCGAAAGCAATTTTTGTTTTCTTACAATACGCGTTATTAGTTAATTTTGTGTTATACAGAGATAGATTAATAAAAAATTAATGAGAAATAGACGTTTATAGGAATGAAAAACGCCAATGTTTTATGAAATATTTATTCAAACTTTTCGTTTATATACCGTGGCATAAAATATAAAGCCTATATGCACTTCGTCTATATAGTTGCAGGTATGTTTCTATAAAAGTAACAATTTCAAAAAATAAAACCCGCCACAGCTGGCGACATCTGCCTCGGATTGGAATCGAACGACATACAGCTGTTTCGAACTTATTAGTTCTCATCAGTTCTGTACACGGTACGCCGACCCAGGACAAATGCCGAATGAAATCGTGGGGTATACATCTTTATTGATACGATCTATGTCAGTAACATATAAGTCGGAAATCGAGAAAGGAACTACCAAACCGCCACGCGGTTATCAAAGTAGTTCCCGAATATCAAGACTATTACATAATCGCTATAGGAAACGACTACTCCTCGGGCTAAAGTCCCGCCAGGCATTGAATTATACCTAAAAGCGATCCTCGATCCCTTTCTCGTGTTTCTGCACAATCAGATAAGGTTTCAAAAAATAAAACCCGCCACAGGTAGGATTCGACATCTGTCCCGGATTGGAACCGAACGGGTTTTATTTTTTGAAACCTTATCTGATCGTGCAGAAATACGAGAAAGGGGTCGAGGATCGCTTTTAGGTATAATTCAATGTCTGGCGGGGCATTAACCCGAGGAGTAGTTGTTTCCTAAAGCGATTATGTAATAGCCTTGCTATTCGGGAACTACTTTGATAACCACGTGGCGGTTTGGTAGTTCCTTTCTCGATTTCCGACTTATATGTTACTGAAAAATAACAATGCTCAACATAAAATTGGATTATTATGGGCTCCACATCTATACTAACAGATCAGTGAACTTTTGTAGATAACACTGATCTGTCAGTCAATTTGTTGCTAGGACTGTTTGTGGAACAGTCAATTTGTTGCCAGGAATTTAATAGTGGAGTCATTTTGAGTGTATTATTGCCTCTGATGTTGAAAATGGCATTATTTTTTCTTGATTTCATCTAGTTTCTTAAATAGACATACATGATAAATATTAACGCAATGTAAGAAAACTAAAATAAAATAAGCAATTTCTCTTGTTTTGAATTTTTTTGTAACCGGATGTAACAGGATCATGGTATACCCCCCTTTCATCCTCCAGTTTTGAAGATAATCGATTGAAATTTGGGATATCCTATACACATAATAAGCGGCATTTTTTGAAATACAATTGATTTTTCTTTCACTTCCGGTTTCGCCGGAAGTGACACTAACTTTCGATTTTTAAATAGAATACCCTGCATATTATTGCATTTTTGAATTCTGCATAATTTTATGAATCCAACCATACCAAATAAGTGACATTTCAATTGTCAACATTTTTTATAATCTAATTTTTAGTTTTCCATTTAAGTGTGCCATGACGTTTCCTATTTACTCTAAATGACCCGTGTAATGCTACAAAAATTGAAATCCCTTCAAAAATACTAAATCACGTGATTTATGAACAAATAAAGTTCATCAAAATTGTATTTGAGGCAAACTCAATTTTTTCAAATGGAACCATATTGGTACCGTGATACCATTTATTAGTAGTGTTAATAAGGAATTTATTCATATGTCGTACGAGTATTGAAACGTGCAATAAATGCAAACAAAATTACAGTTAAAAGAAAATAAGAAAATACTAAAATTTTCTTTTAGCTGTAATTTTGTTTGTATTTATTGCACATTTTAATACGACATATGAATAAATTCCTTATTAACAGTACTAATAAATGGTACCACGGTACCAATATGGTTCCATTTGAAAATATTGAGTTTTGCCCCAAAAACAATTTTGATGAACTTTATTTGTTCATAAATGACGTGATTTAGTATTTTTGACGAGATTTCGATTTTTGTAGCATTACATGGGTCATTTAGAATAAATCGGAACCGTCATGGCACACTTAAATGGAAAACTAAAAATTAGATTATAAAAAATGTTAACTTTTGAAATGTCACTTATTTGATATCGTTGGATTCATAAAATTATGCAGAATTTGCAAAAATGCAATAATATACAGGGTTATTCCATTTAAAAATCGAAAGTTAGTGTCACTTCCGGCGAAACCGGAAGTGAAAGGAAAATAAATTGTATGTCAAAAAGTGCCGCTTATATATAGGATATCCCAAATTTCAATTAATTATCTTCAAAACTAAAGGAGAAAAGGGCGGCATACCATGATCCTGTTACACCCGGTATATGATATATTCTATCTATACAAGAAAGTCAAGAATAATTGATGCAGAAAATATTAAAAATTATAAAATAGTTCTTTTTGTACAATTTTCTTATATTTTTGCCCTGAACAGTGCCTCTGCAGACTCCAACAGTAACCGGCGATCATCCAACGACCTTCCTTGAAACCTTTCTTCCATTATCCGGATATCCTGATGAAACCATTCACCTTGTTCCTCACTATAAGCCCCTAAGTTAGAAGGAAACTTGTTTAAATGACTATGCAAAAAAATATCTTAAATTATATTTTTTTGCTCTATTGGCTCCAAAATTTTCAAAACATTTTAGCATATTACGTTAGTTCTAGTTACTAGTTCTTGGTAGTTATTTGTCTTGTGGTTGCCCAAAAAATTTTAAATTAGATATATACATAACTAAACTATGCGTCAGATTCTACAACAGTCATATATCTGTTAAAATTTGGATCTTTTACCAGTTTACCATTTGTGGACGCTCAAAATTCTCTGCTTTTAATTTTTCAAACTGTTTCATTAAGCCCAGTGTAATGTGAAGAGGTGGCAGCATTATTTTTTCTCTCCTTCCCTGAACCTTCTTCTATTGGACACTTTGATCTACCTGAGGATAATGAGCAGCCCGGGCCTTTTGTGTTAAACGCAAGTGACCTTTGACTTTTACACAATACACTTCTATACTTTTATTTTTATTACCACCTACTTACTCATAAACACACTGGATATTAGGCATATTAATAAATTAATGGAATCAATGAACGAAAATGAATTAAAAATGTGGGTAATTAATTAATTACTATGTAGGTAATTTATTCTTTAGATTAAAAATTAAAAGCGAAAAATTAAAAGGAAAAGAGTGTTTAAACAGATTTAGGAATTTTTGTTAAATATTACCGAGGTCTATCGCCTAAATCATTTGTCTGACGAAAAAAACCTATAGGTAATACGTAATTTACTATAAATCAAATATGCACGGTCTTTCAATAGCGACGCTCGAAATTTGATAGATTATTTCGGCCATGTTATTAAAGCAACATCTGCCAAATTTATTGTGAATTATTCAGTAGTGTATGGCAAATTATCATAGAAGGTTATATCGTTTAATAACGTATTTAAATTATTACACTTTATTTTCAAAATCAGTGTTCCGTTCAAGAAACGTTTCAGGCATTACGTGATTTTTATCCTCGCCACAATCATCCCGCCGAGTCGACTATTCGACGTTTGGTGACCAAATTCGAGTCAACCGGTTTGATAAATAATCATCCAACATTCGTACGTCACCGAAACGAAAGGTTTGCTGAAAACATCGCTGCTGTGCGTGAGAATGTACTGGAAACCCGAGGCAGTCAATTTCTCTTCGTTCACAAGAGCTTGGCCTTTCTGCGACTTCAACTTGGTGAATTTTGCATCGGGACTTGGGTCTGCACCTGTACAAAATCCAACTCACCCAAGAACTTAAGATAAGAAATCCTAGACAATGCCGTGTGTTCGCTGATTGGGCTCTGGAGCAGTTGGAAGTTGACCCAAATTTCGCAAGAGAAATCATCTTTAGCGACGAGGCCCAGTTTTGGATGAATGTCCAACAACATGAACAAGCAAAATTGTCAGATTTGGGACGATACCAATCCACACGAGATACACCAGTACCAAATGCATCCTGAGAAAGTCACTATTTGGTGCGGATTTTAGTCTGGCGGAATTATCGGTCCGTACTTCTTCCAAAATTAAACTGTTATTGCCACAACCGTCAACGGAGAGCGCTACAGATTGATCATTATTTTGGTTCAAACTGGATCATATGAATACCGACAACATGTGGTTCCAACAGGACGGCGCTAAGTGTCACATAGAGCATGCCACGATGGATATTTTGCACGAGCATTTGAGGGCATGGTTATTTCGCGCAGTAGTGACGTGAAGTGGCCACCGAGATCATGCGACTTAACGCCCTTAGACTTCTTCCTTTAGGGATATCTTAAAGCGCAGGTCTATACGAATAAACCGCAAACAGTTGATGCCCTCAAAGTCAACATAACCAACGCTATCCAGCAAATTCAGTTAGATTATGCGGTAAAGTCATCAAAAAGTGGACCTCACGAATAAGTATCACTAAGCAAAGCCGCGGCGGACATTTGAACGACGTTATATTCCTTACTTAATGTCACAAAATATTCTTTCAAATAAAAAAAAAATTGAGAGGATATCTCACACACAACTTGTTTCATTTACATTTAAAAATCGAGCGGTCTCATTGAAGGACACTTTAGTTTATTTTTAAATATATATATTTCTCAAAAAGTGTTCAATTTTCAATGTAAAAAAAAAACAAAAAACTAAAAAAAAATTTTGTTCCCAATTGTTCCCAGTTATCTCAAATAGTAACATTTTTACCAGGTGGGAAATTTAAATTCGGATTTAACAACATAAAAAACATAAATAACGGAAGAGACTTCCGTTCTAACTTCTATATTTTGCCCCGTCTAACTACAATCTGATTGGACTATTATAATAGATATTAGAAACAGTGCTGCAATAGACCGGGACATTATCTTATTATCTCTTCACTGTTCGCTAATTGTGAGGAAAAACTAAACGAAAAAAGTTAATTGTAATGGTTTACTGAACCTGAATAAAACTTAGTATGAAAGTTAAGTTTTAATCATCTTGGCAGTCGACGTTGAGAGCAACATATAATTTTCCGATGTTGTAGGAAAACTGATCTCCTGTTGGTTGTTCCATTGAAGATTCCCACCCTCTTCCAGCACTATTCTACTATATTTTCAGATGGTGTATGTAAACTCAATTTTCCTAGATAACACTGACTTAGTTTTCCACAAAACGTCAAGACACTATACACTACACTCGACGCGCGTTTCGCCAATAAAGTTGGCATCATCTGGAGATGATTAAAACTAATCTTATGCCAACAATGTATCCTATTTATACCTAAATTATTTCTGCGGCTCAGTAAGTCCTGACCGTCACGGTTGCGGCTCATTGAACTACGACCGTCACAACTGTGGTTCAGTGAGTCATGAGTAACTAACCAATAAAGTGGACTATAGACCCTCCGTCACTATTCATATTATTACTATTTCTATATTTTTCAATTTCCAAACTTTCAAATGCATCCCGTTCTTTAGCATTTTTTACATTCCTTATCAATCTTAAGTTGCTAATATCTATCTCATGGTTGTTCTCGAAGGCATGTTACTGACACTGGACTTATCTGTTCTACCACATTTGAGATGCACCATGTTCCCTTTGAACCTGGTTTGAATAGATCGTCTGGTCTGTCCAACATACCTTTGATTACAGTCGTTACAGCTGATTTCGTAAATCCCCGACCTGTCAGTTCTTTTGGATTGCCTAAAAGCTGTTTCAATTTATTTCCTGATGAATTCGTCATCCCTATATCTTTAAAAATTTTACTAATACCACGGGTGAATCGAGGATCGTAAGGAATAGATCCATGTTCTTCTCAATGTTCCCTTTCAGTTTGAAAAGTCGAGGAATTTCAAAGTGTAAATTTACGTTTCCTAATCATTTTCTCAACTATGCCAACAGAATGTCCATTAAACTCAGCTATATCCTTGATTAGCGCTTTTCTTTTTCAAACCTAACTTTATTAAGAGGAAGGCTTAGTAGGCGATGGACTAGAAAATTAAGGCACGCCATCTTGTATTGAACACAATGGTGGGAATCATCATGGATATATCTGAGAATACTGGTGTCTTTTCTGTATATATGAAATTCTAACTTACCTTCACTATTTCTAATAATTAGTACACCTAAAAATGGTAGCTGCTCATTAGTTTCAACTTCGTATGTGAATTTTACTAACGCGAAACAATTATTTAATTTGGAA
Source organism: Rosalia funebris (assembly GCA_037954035.1). Classification (NCBI taxonomy): domain Eukaryota; kingdom Metazoa; phylum Arthropoda; class Insecta; order Coleoptera; family Cerambycidae; genus Rosalia; species Rosalia funebris. The sequence goes on along the minus strand of JAZFAV010000006.1, from coordinate 7,974,625 downwards.
ACGAAGTTATCAATGTTCATGACTTTTGTGTCAAGTACTGCGAACACGTCATCCACATACCTAAGCCAAACCCTAGGCAAGGACTTCAATTCTTCTTTTGCTTCTGTTTCAAATCTGTTCATGAAGAGACTGGCAATGAAAGGTAACAGCGAGTTACCCATGGCTGTCCCTTCATGTTGTTCAAAGAAACCGTTGCTGTTTCATGCAAATTTTAGTGAGTTCAATATAGTCTTTTACTTTATCTGGACTAAGATTATTTGATTCGAGTGAATCCTTAAGGTAGTCCAAAGTTTGTGGTATCGAAATTTTCTTAGAGAATAAAAAATAACCATTTAAATGAACCGTTACCCGATGATTTAATACACCGTAAACTATTTATGTAATTTATTCAGAATATTATAAATAATTTGCATATCGCCGACAAATCCGTGTAATGTTATTAACATCAATAAACGTCACCCCCATGGCACATTACTAATACATCATAAAACCATTTCGCGGTCAATGAGCATCGAACAATGTTGTTATAAAGAACAAGACATTACAAACAACAACAAAGGCGAATTAAGTGGCAGCTTTGCCTGTGATATCGACCCGGGCGGCCGGCGTGGGGAGTGTGGATTTTGAGGAGGAGCGGGCGGGGAGGCCGCGGGAGAGACGCCTTGGAGTTGACCGCCCACAGCGTCTCGGCGCCTCGACTTGTTGGATTCCGACACACTTCTCATGTCGCACCGTATTATTACTGTTTGCCGAAGCTGCATTTATTGGAGTCGCGGGAACACGTAAATTCCCCTCGTCTCCAGCATGATACCAGAAAACGTAAAACTCGTATCAAAACTACAGTCGGGCCGCTGCAACTTTACCACTACGTCACGACCATATGGTAATATCACAGACAACCCACTATCCCTATGAACGCATTTGCTATAATAGATAAACAAGAGACAGGTGATGTTATGTGTGTCTTCGGTCTTCGGAGATGACCCGCATATATCACCGACAACTGTTTTCATATTTTAACGCTAATCGGTGAGAAGACAAATAGTAACATACGTATTAACTTAAAAATATGAAACTGTTCTATTGACTAACGCAGTGTACATAATTTTCGAGTGATATTGACAGTTGTTTGACATCTGACAGCCAAGCTCGTTTCGTTTTCTGCAAATTTTTGAGCCTATTTAATAATATTTGTCATAGATCCGTTCTTTTTAGAGCGAAACTAGTTTCAGGATTGGAGTCGATGTAAGTAAGCAATATTTCTTTATGACAGTTATATGCACGTCTTGTTTTAGATCCTGGGAAAAACATTAAATTCTCAAGCACAACAAATGGTGTTGAATCTCCTGCAATACTTTGAACAGGAGAAAAGAAACGGATGCCCTTTAATATCTGTTAGTGCTGTTCAAGAGGTAAAAGACTTAAGATTCACAAATATCTGAAGCAATGTGTGTGTACTTGTTAAATTTTAGAGTAGCGGAAGCTCTTAGACTTTTGAAGAAAACAATATACACTATTATAAAAAGCAAAGAAAACAACCCAGTTCTTTCTTCACCCGGAAAAAGAAGACATTGCCGAAAGTCCATGACAAGAGTTCTACCTGAAGGTACAAAAATGGCAGTACGAGATACTTTATACAATATGTATGAAAAATATAAGTATGTTCTGGCTATATTTGTTTTGTTATATAAATATAGCGGCACTTACTGTGTAGGCCAAAATGACGTGAAAATTGTTTTTGTTTTAGGGCAACATGCAATTGTTGGTACTTTAAACGAAGAGCTTAAAAGACGAGAAATAATTCATGTGGGAAAAACATCACTTACAGCTATATTAAAGGAGGTGGGTTTTAAATTCAAGAAGGAAGACAATCGATGAGCTTTAACTGAAAGAGTTAATATAGCAGCTAAGAGGGGCAGGTTTTTAATAATATATTGTGATAACATGAATTCATAAATAAACGTGGAAGAAATCTTTAGCAACATGCAGTGAACATGTGAGCCTTTAGACGTGGCATGTTTCTATCGCTAATTTAAAAATAATGTCCTATTTAAAACACAAACAGGTTTTATGCTGGTATACCATAGCCAGCAATGAAATTATTTGTTTTATGTATTGTTATGAAAATATTTGTTATACATATTTAATTTTTAATTGTATAAGTATATAACCACTTCTTTATGGTAGAATAGCATCTTTAACATTTTGATAATTGTGTTAGCGAAACCTTATAATAAAGACATATTTAGTAACATATTACATTCGTTTGTGTTGATTTTTGACATACTGTTTTATAAACTAAATAAAATTAATGTTTTTTTTTGTGTGAAGGACGTTTACTGCCAGACGTTTTCTGTGTTTATTTTATTCGATACCTAACTAAAATGAAATTCTTTTAGTACATTAGAATTTGAATTTTAAGGTTAGTTGTGCTTTCTTCATATAGTTTGGGTGTTTATATAAGAGAACCTCTTGCAGAAAGTGCACAATTAAGGTCAGCGTACTGTAACAAATTAAAATATACTCAAATAAATAATAGTGATGAATTAGGCGAATATGTACTAGTAGTTTGTAATACTTGTATATAGTTTCATAACTCCCCAAGTTCTACAATAGTACCAAAGCTCCGATCGGCGGAAATACGCAGGTATCTTGACAATCACAGATCAATTTATATGTACATTGTGTTTTTCACATAATTTTTGCAAGTATTTTTTACGTTTGAGCCCATGGATTATAAAGTTTGTCGCCGTGATAACTTATTTGAAAGGTATTTTCTAGTTTGATTTGGCGCCGGTAATACAGTTGACTGTAAAGGCGGTAAATTTAAATGGTGTAAACAGTCGCTCATTGGACTCTGATTTTTCATCTTAGTTCATACGAATATCGTTTGTGACGTAGTGGTAAAGTTAGAATGGCCCGACTGTAGCTTCAGCGACTTTCGAACCAACCCTTCACTATCATGTGCCTTCCATGACCGAACCAACACCACGTCGTATGGCTTGTAAATGACAGTCGTTAAATATTAATGCCCTACCTTTGCCTTAAGTTCCTGGGTAAACTGGATTTTATACGAGTACAGACTAAAGTCCCGGCGCAAAATTCGCCAAGTTGAAGTCGCAGAAAGACCAAGTTTTGTGAACAACGAAAAATTGACTGCCTCAAATTTTCTCGTACGCTCTCACGCACAGCAGCGATGTTTTCAGCAGATCTTAGACTTCGGTGACGTATGGGTTTTTGGCTGATTATTTATCAAACCGGTTGGCTCGAATTTGGCCACCAAATGTCGAATAGTCGACTCAGCGGGGCGGTTGTGGCGACGATAGAAATCATATAATGCGCGGAACGTTGGTCGAACGGAGCACTGATTTTGAAAACAAAATTTTACGATTTACACACGTTGTTGAATGCTACAACCTTTCATGGTGATTTATCATATACTACTGAACAATTCACAATAAATTTGACAGATGTTGTTTTAACAACATGGCCGGTATAACCTAACAAATTTCAACCCTATATATACCCGAAGATGGTACAAAGACAGAATCTGTCGAACTCACCACTATACTACAAATATCTGCTGCAGTTAATCCTCTAGAATGACATACACTTATTATATTAAGATAGGTCAATAGTTATTGACAGAACAGTGTATTACAATAGGCCAGATATCATCCTCATTGAGAAAGAGCAACAGAGAGAAGACATTATACACATAGCTTGCCTATTGACCCAAAACATCACGAAAACGAAGCCGAGAAGATTAGGATAAATGAAAACATCGTCAATAAAATTAAGTGCTTATGAGGCCTGGATAGAGTAAATATTACTTGAATAGTCATTTCGGCAATAATAGGTGTACTGATTAAGAACCTAAGAGCTAAAACATCGAAAAGTTAGAACTTATTTTGACAAATGCAGAAGAGTTTCAAATTGTAGACCTGTCATATAAAAAATTCCTCAACGATTACTAATGGACATATTGGAGTGAACTGGAATAGAGTAAATTTTCTCCCTCATCGTCCAAGCCTAACTCCTGGGATAATCTCAAGAGCGGGTGAATATTTTCCAGAGATTTTGCTGAGAAAGTACTTTAGAAGTACATAATAATAAAACAAGTAATCGTCGAGGACATGATATACTTCCTACAATTTCCTTTGAGCATCCCGTTCTACGTTTGCATTTAATCTAAATTTCTAGACTTGGCGGAATTGGCCAACGTCCGTCTACGCTTATTGAGGTCTCGTGACGCGATGTTCTTTTTTGACATCTCCTTGCTCTGCTTTACTTAATACGTAGCTGAGGCTACGGGCAACCTTGAATTCACATTTCTAATCAACGGTTTAATTTTATTTTCATTTCCCCTTGCGAACTTTATTCGTCTCATAAACCTTAGATTAAACTTCTCAGCGTCGAACAATTACGAACAATTACGTGAAACAGTTCCGTCTGGATTTTTGTTTATTTGGAGTGAATGGAATTGAGCGGTTTGCGGAGGCTTCTCCAAACAATTGCTTTGAAACAGTAAAGTGCACAAGTAACTCGACAGTTTACGATACATGATTTGAATAAAAAAAATGAAGAAACGCACGGGAAAAAGGGGGTATGTGGGGGTATGCACGGGAAAATGTTAGTTTCGAGAAAATCGAATTTTCAAGTTTGAACACTCACTTATTTTTATCATGTTGATAAGTTTAAATAAAAACTTACTAGTTTTATTAATGAAAGTATATTTAATGAGTCTTTAATAACAGGATACCTAAAAACAATATGTATGTATACAAAAAAATACAAAACGCAAACCATTAGGTACCTGTTATTTAGGGGAAGAACGGGTATTGTCATAAAAATATACATATATTCTGGAAGTTGTCCAGTTTTACATTGTCTTCGTTCCACTTTTTTTTTGTCTTTTTCTTCTTTGAACTCCTCTTTCCTTCTTTTCCACTCATTTGAAGCTCAACAGCGTGTTTTTGGTTTATAAATGAAGCGCTCGGGAGAAAAAGGCGGTAAGCCGCAATACGTTAGTTGTGAGAAAAACGGATTTCAAAGTTTCAATCAAATCCTGAAATAATGTTATAGGATGTCTGCGTATAATATTTCTACATAATGTTCAAAATTAAGTTTAATTCGAATTGCCATACGGAAATAAGAGCTGAAATGTAAATTTTAAGAAAAAAGTGGAAAAAACACTGGAAAAATGTGGCTTATCACCTTTGTCTACTAGACACAATGGACTATATTAGAAAGTCATCACTATTTTAAATAAATAAAATATTATTGGTTACATATAAAAAAATAAAATCGTTGGAACGTAGGAAAAATGTAATCACTTATATCATGTCTGCGTCACTTCGCTTAGGTCATCATTCAGCTCTAAATCGAAGTATTCTATCTCAGGCGGTATTCTATCTAAAATCAAAGTAGCTTCCGCATCAGCGACACCAAGTATTGCATAAAAGTAGTGGTAAATTTATGGGATATATTTTGTGGTGGGTGTAGGCTCTTGCGGACAATTTCTTTTGCAGCTGAATGGCAATCTTTGACCTTTGATGATTTTTCTATACCCTTACAAGTTTTATAGGCATACCCTAAGTTCAGTCTTTTACTTTCTTTTATTCTTCTTCTATATTCAGTATTCACTCCTCCATCTGGAAGGACCCTATTTTCTGGCGTGACTATACTATATCGACTTTCTGTTTGATCTTCTCCCTGAATAAACAAAAAAAGATAACTAAGCAAAAAGGGAATATGCCACAGTATAACCGCGATTGTTTTTTAATTTAATTGTATACTCAATTGATTTCAAATAACTTCACTTCATGCAAATACTAGAATACATTGAAGAGGTTCTTGAGCAAATAACTGTTTACAAACTGTTTTTGAAGACTTTATATGATTAATAGCAAATTTTATATCTAAAGGAATATGTCCAGATAAATTTAACTATAAAAGGGAGCAAGCCACAAATAAGTTTTACTTACTGATTCTGATGAATTTTCAGACTCAAACGACTCACTTGATGGAAAAACATAATCCTCATCTTTAACACTGTCATCTGAATCACAAACACTGTCATTGTCTTCACTATTTCTACTAGAAAATAAACGTTTCCTGATAGCACTGACACTTGGTTCTGGCGCCACGATGCTTTTAATTGTGGCTTATTCCCTTTTTGCGACACACAAATGCTTGTTTATTTTTGAAATGAAAACGAAATTCGAGCACAAGTGTCGTCATCCAGTATTCAATAAAAGAAATATGATCATGTGGCTTGTTACCATTATAAAGGTTTTAGATGTGCTTAAATCACAATTTCACAAGAACTGTGGATTATCACCTTTTTCTCCCGAGCGCTTCAATTGTCATATTTTCTGTCACACCCTAAGTAAGAATGTCACCTAATTGGGAAAGTGATTTTAACAGACTCTAGTTTTTTCCTGATATGGACAATGTAGTGCATATATTTGATCAAATTGTAGTTTTTATTTTGCCCTCCACACGAATCACAAAATATCTCTACATGCTTTATATTTTGATCAAGGTAATTTTCAATAAAATGGTGTAACATTGGAATAACTTCGTAGCTTCCCTTATTACCAATAATTTCGGAATATACATAGAATATGGATTCATCGCTTGATAAAATATGGATATCGAATAAATAGACAGATAATTGCCGCTTATAGTAAACGTCAATTGTAGTGATATTTGTCACGGGCAAGTTCTTCTGGTCAAAGTCAAGTCCATACAAATGGCTTCAGTTTCGCAATCTTTTTGACATTTACATTTTGAAGGTCGTTTTCGATCGTAAAACACTTGCGCTTTCATTCTATGAAGCATATTTTCATTTTCCAGATTTATCAAATATTTCGACAGTGACCGTTGATGATGGTGAATTCTTATTTTCCTTTTCTTAAACTTTCTGCTGCTCAACAGTTCACTGTCACTGGTTTTTTCATTTATCTCCATTGGGTAGCAAAAACTCGTCCTATCTTATACAAATACAAAGGAAATAACATATATTATCACACACAATGTGCAGATGATTTTAAAATGAACTACACACTAAAAACAAAGCACATCATTCGCTTGAAAAACGGACCTTCCTCGTTTTTATAATTTTTCATTGGACATTTCCCGTTTTTTCCCTGATGCATGTTTGTCAAACACGAATATTAGCGGGCTGTGCTATCTTTTTACAGTGGAGACGTTGTTATAATAAAGTATCGAGGTTTGCCTATCCGCTGGCGGTATCAGCTCATTTCTCGATATTTGGGACATTCACCCTTTTTCCCCTGTGGGCTTCAAATGGAAAAAGATAATACACTTATTTTTCTAATATAAACAAATTAATGAATACTAAGTAAATAGCCTATTGCGATAAATGAGGCAGCGATTCCAAGAGAAAGTGTGGGTGATATTTATTCTTTAGGATCGTCGAACAAAATCCAGTTTTCTTTGTGATAATCCAGTGATAATCTACGTACGCTTGCTGGTTTCTAGGAAAAGTTTAAAGAAGTTGTGAAGAAATTATGTTTAATGAGTTATCAATACGGCTGGGGGGGGGGGGGGGGGGACAATGCATATCATTACCGCCTCATGTGGGGGCATAATATTTTTACTGAAGCGAACGTTTCGTTTATCAAATGCACAAATTTCAGCTATTCTAAAATAAAATTTCATCATAAAATGTCTAATAGATTATAAATCATGTATGATAATTCACCAAGCTAACTGTCTCTTAAGTTCTAAACAGTTTTAACGTAACGGTACGAAGATAATGCTGAAATTAGGTAAGTGGTCGACGGACCGTAATGGAGGGAAAACAACAACGCACTTTTCACTGCCGTAAGATCTTAGTTGATCTTGATTTATCGATCGAGGTGTACGTATGGTTGCCGATGTGTCAGTTGAAACGTTTTCATTTAATAAGAAAGTATATCGCACGAGCGAAAGCCTAGAAAATGTTTATATACTCGTCAAGTGAAACAGTTTATTGGTGAATTTGATGATTTATTCTATGATGGGGCGAAAGTAATGTAAAGTATACTATAAACCCTCAATGTGCTGGTCCAAATCCGATCGCACATGTCACGTGAATTCTGCTACAACATAGAAATCAGGGCGTGCCCTTGCAAACTCAATTTAGGTTTGATTTAGTATTGATAACACTAACGTAGTTTTCCACAAAACACCAAAACACGCTATTTTCAAACGTCGTTCAGTTTTTCCAAACTTTATTCACATTAAAATTTCATCTTCACGCACCTCAAACAAGAACGAAAAATTTGTGAAATAAAAATGGATAGAACTAGAAATCGGTTATATGTACCGGGTTAGTCACCTAAAATTGACCCCCCCTTTATTTCTCTCAATTTCAATCGAATCAAAAATTCAAACAAGGACTTTACATGATTTCTTATAAATTTTTTGAATATTTAAACAAATTTTCAAAAACTCTGCAAATTGAAAGGGGGCGAACAATTTTTTACTTTTTTTAAATGGAACACCCTGCATTTTTTTTTTCTTAAAAAAGTTACCCATGGTTTTCTGATCACAAAAATATATAATTGTTGTATCTTGTTAAGTATAGTTCTTGAGATATTCATACAAATATATAGTCACATAACAGGAATAAGTTTGCCATAAGACTATAAATCAGGAGAGCTACGTTTTTGAGATATAACGACACATCTTGTTTTTTAAGAAAAATAGTATGAAAATTCTTTGATGCGACAACACATAATAATTATAATAAACAAATAAACCTTTATTAAAATGACAACAATAAAGTTTAATCAACACAAACCATAAATAACGAAATAATGATAAAAAAAAACAATACGCAACAATAAATAACATAAAACCAATGAACTTTATTAAAATTAAACATATCTATATGTTCTCCACGTATCCTCCGTTTCTATCAAGGCACAGTTGGCATCTTTTAATAAATTCATTTCTAACGTTTTCAAATAAATGAACATTTTGCCGAAAATTTTCTATTTCTTGACTGATATAGTCGTTCAACTCATCCGAGTTATTATATACCGAATTTTCGTATATGTTTTGTTTTAGTGTTCCCCACAAAAAGAAGTCCAAAGGACTCAAGTCTGGGCTATTAGCAGGCCAATGTATAGGACCGTATCCAAAATAGATATTTGTCATTTAAATATTCCATTACGTTCCGTACAGAGTGTGGAGGAGCACCATCCTGTTGCCAAATAACAGACTTCCTGGTTGCAAGGGGAATATTATCTAAATAGTTCTCTACTTCACTCCGAAGAATATTTAAATACTGAATTGCATTCAAGGACCCATTAATGAATACGGGACCCACAATTGTATTTTGATGAATACCGCACCACACATTTACTGTATTATATCCTTGGGTTTTTATCTTTTTTATAATATGTGGATTTGCGGGCGCCCAATAATGTGAATTTTTCCTATTAAAAAGTCCAGCCGTTGAAAAGCTACTTTCATCGATCCAGAATAAGTTTTTTAAAAAGTTATTGTCGTTTTCTGCTCTCTCAATCATCTCTCTACAAAAGCTCTTCTGTCGGCAATGTTATTTTCAGTTAAAAGCTGAACTGGCAAAATACTATAAGGCTTATATTTGTGACGTTTTAATATACGTCTTATACTTGCTTGAGAAATATAAAGTTCTTTTGCAGCAGCGTTAGTAGATTTATTGGGGTGTTCGGTAAAAAAAAGTAAAACGTCCATTTCCATATCTTCTCCTGTTTTGGTCTTCTTCCTTCCTCGTTTCTTATCTTTTAAGGATTCGCTGTCCCCAAACTTGAGATAAATATTAGAAAAAGTGTTCTTGGAGGGAACGCGTCTTTCAGGATATTTTCTTGCATATTCTCTTTTAGCTATATATATGTTTTTATTGCTGGTTAATTTCTAATATTTCTTTCCTTTCGACTAATGAATATCCCATATCAATATATTAGATATATTAACAAGTGTATTAAAACTTAACTTAAAGCGTATTAATAATATAACAATCAAACATAAGTCAAACATAACATAACTGTTAAACGAAGCATTATTGTTTCACTAAATCATTTCGGCTCTCCTGATTTATGGTCTTATACTAAACTTATTCCTGTGATGTGACTATATATTTGTATGAATATCTCAAGAACTATACTTACCAAGATACAACAATTATATATTTTTATGATTAGAAAACTGTGGGTAACTTTTTTAAGTAAAAAAAAATTCGATTCGATTGAAATTAAGAGAAATAAAGAGGGGGGGTCAATTTTAGGTGACTAACCCGGTACAGTAAACGAAATATGCTGGACTTACAAGCATATGGACTTTACAAACAGCTTACGCGTAAGTTGAATAATTTAGAACACGAAAAGTGGTGTAATTTTCAGAGGAACATGTTTCTATCAATTGACACAATATTTATTATGAAAATGTCGTCACAAAGCAAGAAATAAAAAAAAAAAATCAGTACAGTGTTCTGCTGTTTTGTGGAAAACTACGCGAGTGCCATATTTACATCAAAGGTTCCTACCCACTCCAGTATTAGTGTTGATGTCGATAACCTGTAATATTTCACTTCACATACTAGATAAAGAATCGTTTAGAAAGTTTTGGCACAAATACAATATACAGTTCCAGTTACCAAAACGCAGAACATTATGGAGCTATATATCAACACAACAACATCATAGAGAAAACTACACCTAAATTATAAAATAGATGACTGTGTTATGTGTTGACGAGACGACACATCATAATAAAAATATGTTGTAAATATTATAAAACATGTATTGGACCCTCGGCAATAGATATTTATTATTATTATTACTATTAACTATAAAAAGACTCACTGAGTGTACTTGCAATCCAATTACGTAGATGGTTGTTGGTGGACAAGCTAGAACAATTTTAAGTGTCAACAAGTTAAATACTGACGTTTATGACTGATGGTGCTTCGACAATGCGTTCAGTAGGCCATTATCCTTCATAACACGGTTGTAGATTGTTACACATTACATGTAAAGTGCAGGCTTTACATATTGTGGCAAAAACTATTCGACAATGTTTTCCCAAGGTAGGTAGATGCAATAATAGTGAGTACAAAAAAAGTGTTTTTAAAATCTCCTAAATGTCTTTAAAGTTTTACAGAAAGTGTCCTGGAATTCCCGAACTACCAGAGCTGATCCTTATACGTTGGGAAACATAGTTGAAGGCAGCTTTTTATTATGCCGAAAATTTCCAGAAAATAAAACCTGTAATACTACAGTTCAATGCTGCTCAGGCTGCAGCTATTAAAGAAAGCCAGACACAATTTATAGATACTTACATTGAAATTGATTTAAAAACTATTCATACCCACTATAAAGGGGTACATGAGAAATTAAAAAATAGTGTGTTAGCGTCATCAGAGTTCCTGCAAATAGTCAACTAAGGAAATTGCAAAAAATGAGCGCGTCAAGCAAAAGTTCTAAGGTGTATAAAAGAAAGACATCGATCTTAACAGATTATTACAAGTTTGTGATAATATTGTTAATAGTGATAGTGCATCTACAGATCTGTTAAGTGAATGTAAAGAGTATTTTACATATGTCTGTATTACATCAGTAGATGTCGAACGGTCGCTCTCCAAATATAAGATCACATTTTCACCACAGCAAAATATCATTCTTTGAGACAAATATGGAAACATACCTGATGCTGTAAAATATTTACACGACGTAAATTTGACGTAATTAGCGATGATGATGGTAATGTTAGTTCGTCACGCTAGTTAGAGGGTAAGTACATGCAATGTTATATATACTTGTAACAGTGTAGTGCGTTTATTACTAATTACTTTGTATTATTATTTTATTATCCTTGTTAGCACATTTCCCACAGTCTTAGTAATAACAAAATCGGCTGTACACAATAAAAATACGCCCAATGAATCATTGATGAAAAAAATCAACATTTATTATTTTGCTACAATGCCGTCAAACTTTACTCGTTCAATATTTGTCGGTTGCTCCATGTAAGAACTCTTTGTACTCAATACGTATTGAACCCTTTTGATCATCCTCTCCTGTAGGAATCTTTCAAGTTAGCCTCAAACGGCAAAGGCCGCCTTTAATCACTCCTCTTAATCGAAAGCAACCCGAACTTTTTCGCGGCAACAGAGTACATATTTATCGACACCAACAATATTACAAAGGTGCCATTAAAACTTTTAAATAGGTAAAGTTTTCGTCTTTAAATTCTCGAACTCGGAGAAGAATGCATAAAACTCAACACATTTACAAGATTAAATTACCGTGTTCTCAGAAATTAAAGTTAATATCTAAAGTAGACCGTCACGTTGCGCGAGGATACAAATAAACGTCGGGATACGGGGGTTGGACGATCGGATTTTCCCTTCATTAGCGTCCGGAGAGGGTGTAAATGAGCCCTTGTTTATCCTTGAAATTTACGAACTCGCAACGGTATTAAAAGGCTAAGTTCGTGTTGTTGGAGATTGTTTGGAGAGAAAGCTCGCGTAAGGTATAACGGAGATCGGGTACACGGTGAGCGAAATAATTTGATAGTAATTAAAGGGTGTAATTAAATACCGGTCTAAGTTACAAAACCATCAATCCTAGAAAATTCGAAGTATTGTTCCACTAACTTTTTCTTTGTATAAATAAAACAAAATTGAATTGATTCGGTTATTCTAATATCATTTAAGTATGCAGTAGTGGTTTTTACAAAAAAATTAAACTTTATGTCAATATAATTTAAATGTAAATGTAACATCTTTAAGAACGTTCTAAGTCAATAAGTAACATAAATTGTGGCCTAAATGCATTAATAAGTTCTTCAAAAAAACGCTTATGGTCAGGATCAGGTAAGTAGGTAGTCAATCATCACAAAATCATCATTACAATCACGTATCTTTCCTCGGTGGTTTCATACTCAGATTGTGAAATTTTCTTCGAAATACTTGGTAGTAGAATCGATAAGTCAAGTTACTGCCAGGGGACATCTCTTTATAAGCTCGATATAAACGATGCACGTTTAAATCGGGGCCAAGGTATTTCCTTGTACTACGATTCCGTGTGTAATGTCTTATTTCACGTGGAATTAGATTTAAATGATCAACAACCTTCTGTTCATCTTCCGCTGTATATTTTTGTAGTTATTTTTATTCCCTCTATTCTCTTCATACATCAAGTCCCCACACTTTTTCTTCTCTGTCAGCGTTTGAAGTTTTCTATGGGTTACGGCAAAAATCTTGAAACGTTATTGGACACACCTGAGTTACTCCCGTATCTCCTTTTGGTACAGTATAATAAACCGTATTTGTTCTCCTACTGCTCGTAGAATCTTCATATGTTCCATATCTCCTTTTGATTTTGCCAATATGCATTAATCCGATTGAGTACTTGGATTGATTTTCATTGTCACCCATTTCATAGAATGCGTGGAACAACTTACATTTCTGCTGAAACGAAAGGGTTTTGCAACCCAATTTGCATTTGCAGGACACCTACAACGAAAAAGAAACACAATAATACATAATGTGACCAAAGCCTGAATCACCTGTTCAACCGCTTCTTTTGGAGGATTCTTCGAATCTTTTACAATGCCTTTTTGAGTCAAGTATGATTTACCACTGTTTCTATTTTGTCTCCTTTCTTGAGTTTCACTGCCTTCCCCTCTCTTTCGCTTCATTTTGCTATAAAATCCACAACTTGTTTAGCACATTTGTAAACAAAGACTGCAGTAAGAATATAAGCACAAAGAATGTTATGGCATATAGACCATTAATAACACAAGACGGTGTTGGATTTACAATTTTTGCCATTTAGCGCAGAACAGGTGAGGCTTAAATAAGATTTTATGGACACGGATCGGTATTTATGTTATTGGCAAAGCCACATAGACCACTTTGTAATGATAAAATCGAATTAATAAATTTTGGAACTTAGACCGTTATTTAATTACGCTCTTCAATTGGATATGGATTTTAAAACGAATATCAACTCCATATTGATGGTTGTATGGGTTAAAATACCACTCGAAGACTTTAGTGGATCGCTGGGATTTAGGATTAAGTCCTTATTAAAACGTTATAAGATTTGTATCTGAGAAGTTTAAGTAACAGCAGTAGAAACTAAAAAAACATTTATGCTTTAGTTTAGCTCTTTGTCAATAGATGTCAGGAATAAGTAATGATTAAATGATAATCACTTAATTTAAATTCTGTGATTAATGTGGTAAAAGATAGAGTGGATTTCGGGATTAAAGTACAGGGACAGAAACTAAAAATGCTGAGATTCGCGGATGATATAGCAGTATAAGCATCTAGTAAGGAAGAACTAGAATCAGCATTGAACGAAGTGGAGGCAGTGTTGACAGAGCAATACGGAATGAGGGTGAATAAAAACAAAACTAAAGTGTTAGTGTGCAGAGGACGCGAGAGCAAAGCAAAAACGAAAGTACAAATGAAGAAAGTGATAATGAAAGATTGGAGGAAGTTAAAGACTTCACTTATTTAGGAAGTAAAATAAATTGGGATGGAAGAAGCGATAAAGATATAAAACAAAGAATAGCGCAGGGTCGAGTAGCTTTTAACAAAAAGAAAGCACTTTTATGCTCGGGGGTAATAAACTTAGAAACAAGAAAGAGATTTTTGAAAACGTATGTATGGAGCACGCCACTATACGGTTGCGAAAGCAACTGGACGGTAGGGGAAGCAAGTAGGAAAAAATTAGAAGCTTTGGAGATGTGGTGTTACCGAAGAATGATGAAAATACCATGGACTGATAGGGTTAGAAACGAAGAAGTATTGGAGAAAGTCGGCGAGAAAAGAAGTATGTGGAAAAACTTAAAGAAGAGAAGAGATAGAATGGTAGGCCACTTGCTGAGACATGGGGGAATAGTCCGCGATATTTTGGAGGCAGAAATAGGAGTGAAGAAAGGTAGAGGTAGGCCTAGATTAGACTACTGCTCGCAAATAGTAAGGGATGTAGGTTGCAGCACAATTAGCGAAATGCGTAGGTTAGCACAAGATAGGAGAAGCTGGAGGTTAGCGTCCAACCAGTCTTAGGACTGATGACCTAATGATGGATGATGCGCTACTTTGATTTTAATTTTGTCTTAGCAGTGTTTTCTGTAGTATTTCCACATTCTGAGAGTCTGTTTAAAATTCTGCAGACAAAAATATCAGATATTAGTTACAGACATGGTTAGTATGGACAGATTCGTGTTAGAAAATCAACCACCAAGTAAAAGAATGCCTTTGGATTTAATTCCTGAAGAAGATAAGAAAAGCACCTACGCACGATTGTTTTATGAAATTTTGGACGTCATTACTTTGAACATTAGTGAACGGTTTAGTGAAATATCTAAACTGGAATTCTTAAATCTAGATTCCACATAGTTTACTTTATTCGTGAAACGTTTTCCTGATGAACTTTTCTCTTCTTTAGTAGATAGATATGGAACATTCTTTGACCCAAATCGCGTAAGAATTGTAATTGTAAAAATTTTAGTAACTTTCAGTGATTTATAGTGATCCCGATATGAAATAGAGCACTGTGTTTGAGCTTCACCAATATATTATGTCCCTTCAATTATCTTCTGTTTTCCCGGAGTCATCAAAATTGTGTCTTTTAGTTTTGATTATTCCTACCACAAGCAGTTCCATGGAAAGATCATTTGTTTAAAGAGAATAAAATCTTATCTGCGAGATTCTCAAAAGCAAGAAAGATTGTCAGCTTTAGCATTAATAAATATTGAAAGTGCCTTGTTAAAAGATATGAGATCGTATCCAACATTTGAAGAAACAGTGATAGATGTTTTCGCTGGACAAGCAAAAACCGAAGAATTGATCTTCATTTTAAAAATTAAGATATATACCTTGGCATAACAATTTTAGGTTAGTGTCTTTCTTATTTTTACCATTTTTATATGGCCTACCATACATCTGACTATACCTCTCCCCTTTTAAAATTTTTTGATCACATCCCTACATTCTTTTCTCACGCTACGCCCCTGCTTCATGCATATCATGCATTAAAATCATAATACCCGATACGTTTGGATAGGAAATAGACGATTGCATGAGAATTATAAACATTGCAAGTAAATTATCGAATCGTAATGAATAATCAGTTTTATGACGGTTTTAATTAATGTATTTTTTGATAAGGAAAAGTGGTCACATGCGAAAAATCGAAAATTCGTTTTCTCGAAAACTGTGTCCGACCGCCAAAAGCTGAAGTCAGGTTAATTTTCAACACCCCCGAAAATATGGGGGTTGCCAACATTTGGTGAGGATTTGAGAGTCTTACTCTAAAGTAAATAATTACCATATTTTTAAACAGTAGTTTCTACTTGGAATGTGCATTCTAGCTACAATTTACGATTTCGGCCATAATTAATTATTCCATGCATTTGGAGCAACCTGTATATGATCATTACACCATAAACAATAGTTTAAAATTGATTTTATATGGTCAAGAATTAGTGGGTTTTCATGACACGATTCAACAGTTATTAATAAAATATATAAAAATTTTATAAACTGACTGAATCTGTTTATTGTATAGACAAAATAGGTATATGTTAATTATTTATATCGATGTGATTCACTTATGCCTTGTGAAAAGCATAATATTTATAAATCTGTTACATGTGTATGTATAAATATGTAATAAAAAATAAGTAAGTGGTTGTAGCAATTTTAAAATATACATTTAATAAAATTTATTTTGTTAAAAGTTTATTGTTAAACAGTCTGTTCAAATACATATTCTGAGAAAATATTTATTGTGGGGGGTGTAACTCAGTGGTAGAGTGTCTGCTTCGCATGCTGAAAGTCCTGGGTTCAAATCCCAGCTCCTCCATGACTTTTTTTTATTTTTTAAAGTTTATCGGGAGGTTCTCCTCAAACTCGACCAAAAAACCGATTTTGTTTTGACTTTTTTGATACGTTTATATATCTAGAATATGTTCTTAAAACGATTTGGCCGAAAACACTTTTATAAAACAGATATTACATAATAATGGAACCCAAAAATAGAGTTCGCGCAGTAGAGCATTTTTCATCCTAATATTTTTGAAATGCGGGCCTATATTAACATTCTATGGTAAGTATAGTTACCCCAAATGCCACCATATGGCGGAGTATATGATATAATATTAGATAGTTTGCCTCTCTATACGTTATCGTTGATGGGTATAGTGTATAGCGCCAGTCGAACACGGGTTTTTCTCGAAACAATGTTTTTTAAACTGACGGGAACTGTAACTCAAAAACTAATTGACGGATTGTCTTGACTTTTTTTTTATTTTAAAGTAAATTAAATTTATTGGAGCTTATACCTAAGAAAACGTTGATTTCGCTGTTATTTTTTATAACACTTTAAGGAGCGAAAAATAAGTGAAAAATCGGTACCTAAAATTTGCAGGTCCGCCATTTTGTTAATTTTCGACTTTTATTTATTGGTACAAGCCCCAACAATTAGGTACATATTTTATAAATTTTTTTGAAATTTTTATTTCAGATGATTTTTACAAGTGCTAGAGTTCCTACCGACTGGACATCTTTTGGGACGGTCGCATTACCGAGCATATAACTAATTACCGTGTCATTTTTTTAATGTAAATTTTTTTGTACACCTGAATACTTGATAAATATGTATACAAAATTTTGAGTACTTTATTTACTTCCTTCAATGAAAAAGAAAAATGAAGAAAAACATGTCATTTTTGGGTCGCTTGATGAGGGCCTACCCTTAAGTATACAATATATTGTATTGTTATATATAAATTAATTTATATTTTTATAAAGTAACTAATATTACAGTATCAGTAAACTAGTTGTGATTCTTGTTTTTCTTAGATATCTTAATTTATAATATATCCAAGAGACGCTTTCTGTAATTCTCAAGTTTAAATTTCAAATTGTCGGATTTGGGGTGCTGAAAATCAACATGCTGTTAACAAATAGAAATGTATCCACAGAGATGTACGGCTTGATGCGTATTTTGGAATTGTGGAGTAAGTGGTACAAACGAGACGAGGCTACAAAAGTAGATGAGACGAGGAAGGACTGAAAACTTATAAGTCAATAAAGTGGAAAATCATTAGAATGTGTAGAAAAGCGAAAGAACAATGGATAGAAGATAAATGCAAAGAATTAGAAGATAAGCTCCAAGTAGGTAAGACCGATGAGGCTTACAAAATAATTAAGAGGAACTTCAGGGATATAGGACCAATAAGTAGAAACGTTAGGAGTCAATCGGGGGACATACTGATCGGAAGAGAGGAGAAAGCGGATAAATGGAAGCAGTACTTAGGAAATTTATACGAGGATCAGGAATTAGGAGAGATATTAGAGGAAGAATCTAGCATCGATAGGGAAGATGTAGGAAAACCTATATTGAGAGAGGAATTTGAAATAGCACTAAAGGGGCTAAAGAACAATAAAGCGCCGGGTGTAGATAAAATACAGGTGGAAATTTTGAAATGTGCGGGACAGAAAGTAGTAAATAGGATGTTTGAACTGGTAAAGTACATATATGAAACGGTCGAGATGCCGGAGGATTATAAGAGGAACATTATCGTTACTATACCGAAAAAGAGAGGAGCCGACAAATGCGAGAACTTTAGAACGATTAGCCTAACTTCCCACGCGTCAAAAATCTTAACCAGAATAGTGCAGTACAGGATGGAAAATAGAGCGGAGGAAATACTAGGAGAAGACCAATTCGGGTTTAGGCGAAATAGGGGAACTCGCGAAGCTATTCTGGCGCTAAGAGTAATGTTAGAGAAAACAATAGAAAAAGGAAAGAACGCTTATATAGGATTTGTAGATTTAGAAAAAGCTTTTGATAATGTAAGATGGGAAAAAATGTTCGAGATATTGGAATGAAGTATGGAGATAGGAGAGTAGTACACAATCTATACAAAGAGCAAACTGCTGTTATAGAAGTAGAAGGGGAAAGAAGGGAAGTAGGTATTAGGAAAGGAGTAAGACAAGGATGTACGCTATCACCACTAATTTTTAATCTGTACATCGAAGAGGCGATTAATGTCGTAAAAGATAGAGTGGATTTCGGGATTAAAGTACAGGGACAGAAACTAAAAATGCTGAGATTCGTGGATGATAGCAGTATTAGCATCTAGTAAAGAGGAATTGCAATCAGCGTTGAACGAAATGGAGACAGTGTTGACAGAGGAATACGGAATGAGGGTGAATAAAAACAAAACTAAAGTGTTAGTGTGCAGAGGGCGCGAGAGCAGAACAAAAGCGAAAGTACAAATTAATAATGAAAGATTGGAGGAAGTTAAAGACTTCACTTATTTAGGAAGTAAAATAAATTGGGATGGAAAAAGCGATAAATATATAAAACAAAGAATAGCGCAGGGTCGAGTAGCTTTTAACAAAAAGAAAGCACTTTTATGCTCGGGAGTAATAAACTTAGAAACAAGAAACAGATTTTTGAAAACGTATGTATGGAGCACGCCACTATACGGTTGCGAAACCTGGACGGTAGGGGAAGCAAGTAGGAAGAAATTAGAAGCTTTTGAGATGTGGTGTTACCGAAGAATGATTAATACACCGTGGACTGATAGGGTTAGAAACGAAGAAGTATTAAAGAAATTCTGCGAGAAAAGAAGTATGTGGAAAAACATAAAGAAGGGAAGAGGTAGAATGGTAGGCCATTTGCTGAGACATGGGGGAATAGTCCGCGATATTTTGGAGGCAGAAATAGGAGTGAAGAAAGGCAGAGGTAGGCCTAGATTAGACTACTGCTCGCAAATAGTAATGGATGTAGGTTGTAGCGCAATTAGCGAAATGCGTAGGTTAGCACATGATAGGAGAAGCTGGAGGTTAGCGTCCAACCAGTCTTAGGACTGATGACCTCATGATGATCGAGTAAGTGGACCATACTTCTCTGAACGCTATGGTATCGCTATCATAGGCATATTGATGTCGTATGGTTTGTAGATGACAATCGCTAAATATTGACGCCCTATCTTTGACAGAACATTAATGGCGCACAATTCAAATCCTATAGTTCCAACTGAGACATCCTATACATATTTAATTTTAGTCAATTTATTTGGAGTTATTTGCTAGCTATACAAAATGAAAATAAAAAAACATAAATTGTACATTTTTCACTTCTTTCTTCAAGCGTTAACTTCTAAACACTTTCCTAATCGGCTGTGGCTTAATGGCCGGATTGTCTTCGCCGCCACAAAACGAATGGCCCTGATTGAAAGCATTTACTACAGTATCAAAACATCCAAAGTATACAAAAGCAACGGGATCGAATTAACTGGAACTTCCATGCTTTGTGAGCGTTTCTGTACTCCGACGCTGATTAGTTTGATTTGCAACAGCGCGGGGTTAACATAAGGGCGACACCACTCATCACGATAAAAGGGGGGAGAACATCAATTCCCCCGTCGCCATCGTCGTCGTCGTCGGCGAGATGAGCAGTTGTTGCGGGGTTACCCATTTTTTCGTGTTTATTTAAAAATCTCTCGGGCTCGTTAAAAAAATGGATAATACGCAGACGAGGGTTAGTTTGTTAGATGATTTAACGTAATTAATTTTTTCCCCGTCTTGGATGAGTGTATAATGAGAGATTCTTAAAGTCTGTTCTATAGTCACGTTTTAGCACATCATTTCTCGTTTTTTAGGTGAAGTATATAGATATTACCCTGGAATCTGTTTTATGAATGAAATTCGTAACTGACAAAGCTCTACAAAGCGGTCCAAGAAAATTATATATGATAACTCAGTGAATATTAAGTTCGGCTCGAAATTAACTTTTTTGGATCTTTAATATCTCATATCTCACATATATGCGCAAGAATATTTTGAACTAAATGGGACCCTGGTCTACAACAGCCCTGTGGCTCTGAGGTAGTTCGCTGGTAAATTACTGTACAAGGGGCGCTACTTGTCTTTCAGTGCGAAATTGCCGGTAAATTTGAACATAAATTTCAAAATATTAATTCACACAGGTAATTAATATAAGTTTATAGTAAAGGGTGGTCCAACCATAATGCACGATGTTAATTGTAAATAAAACAAAAAGTTTTCAGAGAATTATCTTAATATTTTTTATTATGATAGAAGGATCTATGACAAGTATGTGTGAAACAAAATATCGGCCAAATGCTCGCCACGGCTTCGGTGGCATACCTCTATCCGATGGTCCATATTTTCAATGACTCTGAGACATAATTGAGGTTCAATGTCGTTAATGTGCCGAATTATCTCATCCTTTAGCTCTTGAATTGTTCTTGGCTTATTGACGTACACTTTTTCTTTTAAATATCCCCAAAGAAAGAAGTCCAACGGTGTCAAATCATATGATCATGGCGGCCAATTAACATCGCCACGACGTGAGATAACACGGCCATTGAATTTCTCGCGCAATAGTGCCATTGTTTCGTTAGCTGTGTGGCAAGTGGCACCATCCTGTTGGAACCACATATCGTCCAGGTCCATATCCTCAATTTCTGGCCACAAGAAGTCCGTTATCATCTCGCTATAGCGAACACCATTCACGGTAACTGCTTGGCCGACCTCATTTTCGAAGAAGTACGGCCCGATGACGCCGCCAGCCCATAAACCGCACCAAACAGTCACTCTTTGTGGATGCATTGACTTTTCAACAATCACTCGTGGATTCTCATTTGCCCAAATGCGGCAATTCTGCTTGTTAACGAATCCACTGAGGTGAAAGTGGGCCTCGTCGCTGAAGATGATTTTCTTTGTAAAGTCAGCATTCACTTATGTCTGTTCAACCAACCATTCGGCGTATTGAGGACGCTTGAAATGGTCAGTAGGCTTCAGCACTTGAGTCAATTGAACCTTCTAAGCGTGTAAATTTAAATCTTTATTCAAAATTCGCATCAGTGATGTTCGTGAGATGTTCAATTGTTGGGCACGATGACGAGTCGTCGTTGACGGCTCTTCTGCTACACTATCGCGAACAACAGCAATGTTTTCTGCAGAACGAACTGGGCGAGCATGCACAGGTGTTTTCACATTTCCTACAGACCCGGTTTGCTGAAATTTGCGCACAATTCTCCCGATTGTGGACACATTTGGTCGATTATGCTGACCAAAAAAGTCACCAAGTGCACGAAATGCGTTTTGATTTGAACGCCCATTTTCGTAAAAGGCTTCAACAATCTTAACGCTCTGCTCAATTGTGTACCCCTCCATGGTCGAATTTGTCAAACACTGAAACAAGGAAATGTCAAATTAAGTTGGGCAAAAAACTTGACGTTAAGGTGTGACTCACAATTAACATCGTGCATTATGGTTGGACCACCCTTTATATACTACAAATTATAATATTGTAAATTGGAAGTAACCAAAGTATCCTTGAAGGGAAAATGAAGCTATCTATTTCACTGCACTTTACCGAAAATAGAACACGCCACAATATCGCAAATTTTGAACACAGTTGTGTACAATTGTGGATAACAATTTAACATGGAAGGTATTTTAGTATAAATTATGTCTTCCAGTGTATTGTGAAATGTTTATAGACAGAAAGCTTAATTGTCCCTTTAAGTGAAGATAGGGTTAAGATTTGCACAATAGAGCAAGTTTGTTCTTTTCGTAATTACATGCGGGCACTATGCAACGTCGTACCACACGACGCATTTTCTTTTTTACTTTCGGCGGATCCTCCATTTTACACTATTATATTTATATACTGCAGATTCATTATAACTCGTGATTACGCGTTTGTTTACATGAACGCGAGGTTATGTTTACTGTTACTGTAGGTGAGGGACGTAAGCGAAAGGGGGAAACGACACTGCAAGAGCACTAGCACCCCTGGCGGCCGTTGTACACGTAATTTAAAGTTCGCACTACGTAACATATAGGCAGTGCCAGCTCCCTGGTCTACACGTGGCTACAAATGCGTATGCGCAATATCATTACATATGTAGACAATCATCAAGTGCTGTGTACAGTTTACCTCTAAGAAAATACATTTATATGATCTTTATTCGTTCACTGGAAATATGCCAAATTGTAGTTAATGTAATGTATTCCACCACAAACCAAATGATCAGAAACTTAAAAAATAATGTATTCTTTATTTGGTTAAATTTTGCAAACAGAGTGTTAAGACAAGTTAAGATAAGTATTTGCGTTTACGTAATATACTTTTTGATGATAATATTGACAACTCTCGCGAAGTATCCCGTATTTTATAAAGTTGTAGATTATTTTGAATTTATATTGATATTAATTCATCTACAGGGAAAGTATAATAGTGTAATTAAATCATTATCCCAATAGATACTTCTGTCACAATTTATATGTCTTTAATTAAAGCAATCTCACTATTAAGTCGAAAATTTTGTAGGTGATAAACTAGAAGACTGAGTGAGAAGTCTGTAGTTCTATGTTGTGTATACAAAAGTAGTGTACAAGGGGATATCCAAAAAAAATGATATTTTTTTTCTGTGGGAAAGTGGATTGGCAGTGCTGCCCTCTATCGTCAGGTATGTATACTAGACACTTCCTCTACTTGCAATTAATTTTTTTTTTTAAGTCCGTTCCAATGCTTTCGGCGATTTTGCAATGGCAAACTTTAAGGAGCAATGTGCCCACATCAAATTATGTTTCCTGTTAAAGAAAATTGTGCATATATAGTTTCAATGCTTCGGGAAGCTTACCTAAAAGAAATTTTAAGCCAGACAGGAATTTACGAGTGGTTAGCCCGGTTCAGAAGTTGTTAAAGATCATTTTAAAATGAACATAGTTCGAGTGGTCCCTCAACATCCAGAACAGCAGAAAATGTTCGAAAAGTACGTGATGCCATCATTTTTTATCATCGCAGAACAATCGACGAATTGGAGAAAGTAACTGGAACATCGTGGAGTTCATGTCAAAAATCCTAACAAGATTCAAACATGAGACGCTTCGCGGCAAAGTTTGTTACATGACTGCTTTACGATTACCAGAGAAAGAATCGCTTCAAAGGATTCGATTTAGTACAGAGTATCATGAGAGTGTCAAAGGTTTTGTTACAGTCTAAAAAACTAAACAACTGTTTTCTTGATATCACCTGAAAATATAATCTGTGAGCTGTAATAAGAGGTCATTGTACTGTGGTGGATGGGAAAAAATCTGTCACGGTCATAGTCGCCTGTAAGATTTATTACTTAAGTTATTATTTAAGAATATTACAAACTGCTCTTAGTAATTAATTCAAAAATTTTCGAAATGACTAGCAAAATACAAAGCTGTGAAGAAATATAGACTCACCCTTAATTTTCAGTACATCATGAGTAAAACTCAAAACTGAAATTAATTTTATGGATATATTGGAGCGGTGTATTACGTGATATCAGTGTTTTGTGGTACGAGTTTTTAGGATCTCATGTATTGGTGGAAAATAGAGATTTATGAAGAAATGGGTCTGTAGTTTGTGAAAAAACATAAACTCGCTCATGTTTTTATATTTTACTTGGACTAATACTTTCCATCCATTTACCCTTATTTTTTATTACATTTAATAAGCGAATGTTCATATTATTTATTAAATTGTTTAAAATTGCCTATGGAATTTTGTCCCAGACAGCGACAATTAAACGCCTCAGTTCATCAACACTTTCATTTGAAGGCTTTATTGGATTATATACTGCTCTTGCCATAATCCCCGTAGATTTTCTATAGGATTAAGATCGGCACTTAATGCTGGCGATGGCATAAAGTTGATTTTCTGTTTTGAGTTTTACTCATGATGTAGTTCAAATTAAGGGTGAGTTGATATTTTTTGCACAGCTGTACTAACAGGGCGAAATTCAGACAATCCGGTAAGACTAATTAATTTTTGGTAACGGAATAACAATTGCATCTTTCCAAGCGGAAGACCAAGCCCAAGGAGAGGCATTTCTTACTAAAAGCGAGATCACATAATTGTGGCATAACTATAAGTGAAATGTTCGAGTAGAATTGAACAGAACTGAGAATTGACAACGCTCAGATTTTTTCATTTCAAACTAGATATGAAATTCATTAGAAAAATCTGGATTTTTTTTGTTTTTCGTAATTAATTGCAATACATTTTCGCCAACATTAATCCGAAGTATTTTATTAACAAAAAAGCTATTCAATTGAACAGGTTCAACAAAATCGGTTTTGGAACATGATTATTGAGAATTCTTAACGCCTTCCAAAAATATTGAGATTTATTTTTACATTTGCAATATAAAAACTGTATTGTGTACGCATTGTTCGGGTCGTATAGTTTTCATCCAAATGCCAGATCGGCGGTGAGATGACGGTAAAAATTGTTAGGGGAATTTACTGGGTTCGCTCCACGTGAGGGGTGACACACTCGTCATGGCATACGCGATTGTCCTGAACTCCTGATCCTGCGATATTATCCGGCGAGGATAGCCGATGACGGCCGAAAACCGTATTGATTCACGCGGAGTTAACAAATGAAGAAGTGTCAGAGGGTGGTGGGGATGCGATGTAACAATGATGCAGCACGCCAGGACGAGTGGTGACGAGTGAACTGGAGATACGGAGAGGGAGGAAAGGACAATTTGAAAAGTTCCAGGGGAGGGTCTCGGGAGGACCCCGTGGTGGGGTCCCGGAATGTTTGGGATATTAATTTGTAAGTAATTGATATAACACCTCAGTTTATGATGGGATTTTAATAATGCGAGTAAAGGCGATGGAAAAACGTTGGCTCTTGTTTGGCAACGATTTATGCGTAAATCGTTTCATTTGCTTGTCATGGTCGGTTCGGTTTTGAAGTGGGTGACTTCAGGAGGGCGTGAGTTTTAATTTTCAACGTTTAGTTGCTACCCTTGCATTGACAGTAAACTTTTCCTTTTTACGTTAGTATCTGTTTTCAATTTGAATAAGAAATTGAGAAATTCTCAACACGTGAAACGTAAAGACGCATTCTTGAATTCTTTAGAGAAATTAAATGATCCATACTTCCAGTGTTAAGAGGAGTCGACTTTCACGCCCAGCTCATTTCATTATACATAACTACAATGGGCACTATTTATACTGTGAGCCTAATCATAAAAAACACTAATTTGTCATTGAAAATTACTTTATCGTTTTTCAAAATATTCTCCTTCATGATCATGCGTTCGAACCATTTGTCAAAGCATTTTTCCGATTCCGCTTGAGATATATCCAAAACATGGTTTTTGAACGCATCAACGGCTTCTGCTGACGAAAATAGTTGTCCACACAATTTATTTTTGATGTTTGGAAACAAAAAAAAGTCATTGGGTGCCAAATCAGGAACAGTCCTGATTTGACACCCAATGACTTATTTTACTTTTCGCTGTATAGACGACGGATGACCCACTAATTCAATTTTTTGAGTGTTCAAACATTCAGTTGTTAGACGAGATATGATAGAGCTCACATTGTCATGATGAAGAATGATCTGACGGCGCCTGTGCGTTTGGCTTATTTCACCGAGACTTCCGGGAAACGAATGGTTGTGAGGTTGTGTACCATTTAAATTGGCTGTTTTACGTTCCTCTAAAGGCAATGTTGCTACATGACATGTTGCTACAGTTTTTCTGAAAAACCAAGCGACTATTTGTTTCGAAGTGCTTCGAGCGCGAACAACCTTTGTTGAATTTGGTTCATCTTGAAGCACCCACACAGCCGACTGCTGTATACTTTCCGGCTCATACGCATTGATCCATGATTCGTCATCTCTTATAATGCTATATACGTCATTTGTTTGCACAAATCGATACGAGCATATTTTTGAGATTTTTTCAAATTATGTGGGATCCAACGAGAACAAAACTTTTTTACAGCTAAATGATCATGCAATATTTGATATGCGCTAGTCGAACTAATGCCTAAGGTTGCCTCAATCTCGCAGTATGTCACATGACGATCTGGAAGTTTTCGCACAGCATCAATGTTTTCTGGCATAACAACTGATTTTGACGACTTCCACGACTTTCGTCGGTGAGTGAATGGCGGTAACGATTAAACTCGTTATACCAGCGTTTCAAAGCGGAAAAGGATGGGGCTTTATCGCCAAAAGTGGAACTAAGGTGATCTATGCACTCTTATTTTGATATAATCCACAATCACAAGTTGTAATAAGTCATCGCGCGAATATTTTCACGAGTTAATTTCGTTTTTTCGCTGAGATACAATTTTCAAATCACTGTAAACAATACAAATGGTACTTAAATGATAAAGCATTGTGAAGTTATTGTTAAGTGTCAAACTTTTCATTGGAAACGTCAGAAGGTGTCTGTCAACACTTAGTGTTGCCAAGGCTCCAAATATTAATAGTGCCCCTTGTATTACCTTTAATATCTTCAAAACTATTGAATGAATTCTCACGATTTTTCATGGTACTATTTTGTTCAGAATCGCTTTCTGAACATTTTGATACCAATTATCCAGTATAAATATTTGATTAAACAATCATTATCAAGAAACTACAAAAATATTTACGCTCAAAAAACGGCTCTCGTTTAGTACATTTTTCTAATAAACTACTCATCGGAATTAAACGTTTTTGTCTTAAATTAAAGTTTGTCTCGAGAGATTTTGTCAATTAATTAATTCGTGGCTATGTTACCTAAAGTTAAAGAAACGTGAATATCTTCGCGCCGTTTTTTTTTTTGTGTTAAAACTTTTCTAGGTTTTCTAGGTTTTTAGGTTCTGTCACAAATTTACAAAAAAGAAGGCTTTAGACAACCTTAATATTTCTCTATTGGTCATTTAAAAACATAAATAAGTAAGTAGATAGGTTCAATAGATCCGGAAAAACTGTACCGAAAGGAAGCTTTTTCGTACTTTTGGGAAATAAGCTTTTTTTGTTTATTTTGACAGTACGCGAATTTTTCTTATTCTTTCGAAATAAATCGATTCCTTAATTATATAGAAAGCTATGGATATCGATACTTGTCAGAAACTGCCATCTACCCTCTTGTTTTATCAATTATTCTGGCACAGGTGGTGGAATGGAGGTAAGTAATTATATACACACAACTAATTTTAGTTTTTTGTACATTTTTTTACAAGTAGAGGGAGTAAAAAATTTTTTTTCTACTTTAGAGGAAAAGTACGGAGTGCGCTACAGGAAATACCTTGGGAATGGGGACTAAAAGGCTTACAAGACTGTGTGTGAAGCTGCCCTTATGGTGCTGTCGCAATTGAAAAGTTGGAGTGTACAGGCCATATCCAAAAAAAGAATGGGCACTATCCTAACGGTCCTAAAGACTAAGGTAGGTATTTTTACTTGTTTTGAAAAAAACTCACTTTGCAGGTTACAAAAATTGGATGATGGGAAACCAATTGGAGGAAAAGGGCCCCTAACCGACAAATTAATTGGAGATATCCAAATTTTTTATGGTCTGGCCATACGACGTAACCCTGACAATTTAGAAGCGATGAAGGAAGCTGAAGAAGACGGACTGGGCGGTTTATTATATATATATATATATATATATATATATATATATATATATATATATATATATATATATATATATATATATATATATATATATATATATATATATATAAGGTGGATATACCTTATATCTACCGACGAAACTTCAAACCATGGTCTTTTGTGCAGAGGATTGGTGCAAATACAATAAAGCACAAGCAGATGGTAATAATACATACTGGTAATTTTTTATTTTTCCTGTTTTCATAATATATTCCATTTTGTGTCATGAATACAGCCATGCTGCACAAACTTATGTGGCACCAGCCATGAGTACCATAAAACCTATTTTCAGGGACTTGGCAAAACATGAATTGCTGAGGAATTGCCTTTCTGGACCCACACAGAACCCAACTGAGAGCTTCAACAATGTTATTTGGTCTCTTGCACCCTAAAATGTATTTATAATGAGGAATAACCTTTTGCATGTTCGATGCTGTAGGGTCATTCAACAATGGCAATATATTTCGGTAAGTAGATAAGCGTGATTGTTTCATTTGTACTATAGTAATTTTTTGTTTTAGATGTAAAGTGTTGAAGCATCTTGGTATTGATCCCGGACAATGTGTCGAGATCCAAAAAGCTGCCAACAAATTGAGAGTCACCAAGGCTGAAAAGGTATTTCAAAATATAGAAAAAAATCCGCCAAAAGAGAACGACAGCTAGGAGGAAACTGGAAAATGAATTTGCTTAGAATATAGAACTTTCTTATGGAGCGGGCCAATTTTAATTTTTTTATGACCTTGTCCTGGGGTTGTACAGTAACTTCCAAGTTCATTGATACGTTTAACTGTTCCACTAATTGTTGCTTGTCTAGCTCCTAACAAATTAACCACATATCACTGGCTACGTTCCTCGTTAGTTTCCTGGATGATTAATTTATTCTATTCTAAATTTACTGGATGAAGTGTTATTTATAAGTGAAATTTAATGGCTTTTACAAATTACTTTAAAACGTTAAATGTATTATTAATAAACAATTACAAAATGTTAATTTACATCTATCAAACAATTACAATTGTTTATCCTAGTGACAGAAGATATCCTGGGTCACCTACAGAAAATATTTAAGGATTTAAACCTTCGAATAATACAATTATAAGAAATAATGAAATATTTTGCAAAGTCGCTAATCCTCGAATATATGTCAATTTCTATTTATAATTAAATTTCAGCGATCGCGTAGTGGTAATAATGATTGAATATCTATTGTGCTTTTTGATTCCGACGTTCGCTGTTCTTTTTTTCATAAAGAAATTATGAATTACGATAGACAAACTGACACTACTCTTCAAATTTACATTGAGTGCCATAGAAACCGTTACCAAACAGTAGTAAACAGTATTTGTACATGGTGTGTTAGAGAGGGTTCCTGATAAAGAGGTTCCAGATGCAAGAAAATTCGGTAGACGTAGCAACATGTAAAAGTGAGTTTTTATAAAACCTAAACAGGAAAACCGAATATTTAGTGGAAATATAGAATTGAATAGTTCAAGATAATCCAAAAACATTATTTGTTCGTGAAATTACCAATAATGTGATTATATCGAAAAGCACTATTCAAAAAATATTGAGAAAGTACAAATTCAAGCCATTTGTATCTCAAATAGTGCAAGAATTATATGAAATTGATCATTGTCGACTAGAAAATTTTTGTCATTTCTCTTGTAAACATTATGCAACGAGATACGTACCATAGGAAATCATTTGACCTGATTTGACCTGGTACCTGATTGAGATACGTTTAGTACGAACGCGATTTTTTACAAAAATATTCATAGAAATTGTAGCCATAAATCCTAGAGTATTCTAAAAGACTTTGATCACTTTTTTAGTGATTTGTTTCTTCCACAACTTAATAGAATCAACTTTCATTAACATTAGTCACATCTTGCTGGCCGCGCAATTTTGGCGCATAATTTAATTGGACTAATGATAATTTTAATGAATGGTGGATAGGCATACATAAGCCTTCCACATGTAGCCTTATAACTACATGGAGGAGGATTTGGACCTGCATGCTCAAGGGCTATAGTCGTAAGGCTAAATCATATATTACAATTCAATAGACAACAAAAAATAGATAAAACCTGACACGAAATTTTATTTCAATCATTCTTCAAGGACTCCGACTTTAAAAACCAATAGTGTCAAGCGTAGTTATATCTCGATGTTTTGAGGACGTATTTTACGGAAATGTAAACTTATCTATTTATAATCTTGACATATCATTATCCAGTGACTTCATCGTTCTTGCTTTTTTAACAACCTTCTTACCTTGGCTATAAAACCCTTATATAAAAAAGAGTGGCGAACGAAGACCTGACCTAAGTATAACTATCGAAACACTCAATATTTATTATCTTTGTCTGATTTATGCAGGTTTAAAAATGCATACGTGTCAGTGCGCTTCAGTAGTTTTAAAGGTGACCTAAGTAAAATTCTTTTACTGCATTCGCGTGGGAGAAGGTAAGCTATACATTGCTCTTTGTCGCACGGTTTATTGCCGACTTGCTCTTCATAAAATAATTCTACTATAGTTGCATTGGTCTGTATAGTGTTACTAATCTGAACTTCTCGCTCCGCAAACCATAAACTGTGAAAATTCCATATGGATGGTTTCAGGATATAATATATACCTGGAGATCATGTACTAAAATTCTTGACGATCATGAACCGGTTCAGTGACTTGTGCGTTCCCTTGATTTTACAACAGTCGATTTTTAGCCTCAAGGCTACGAAAATGTACAGTTTATTTAACCCGTCTAGAACACATTTCAAGGCATATACATAATTATAAATGCATGTCGCAAAATACTTCCAAATTTTATTTAAAATGCACCTTATGGAGTGACTAGAAGGTGCAATTTATATATTTAGCAGTTAAGTTATTCTTATAGTTATTCCAATAAATCGCCTTTTTATATCTTCTTTTACTGTCCTAAAATGTTATCATATTCACGTTGTCCCTTGATTCCTTTGTTTATCACGGCTAATATCACAAATTTGACGCAAGATGCAAGTAATATTAAAGGAGTGTTTTACATACTTTGTCCAAAACCATTTACTTGAATTTCAATGTATGATAATCATTAAGTTTATAGAAAATATTCTAGCGAGGCAAAAAATTGTCGTTCCATTTAAACATAAAGAATTGATGAACACTTGACGCTTCGGCTGACATCGAAAGAAATAGTACCAGTTCGTAGTGCTTCTTTGGCTCTTTAACTTTTTGTTTTTTAAAATCGATTAAATATAGGAGAGGTACAACTTGCGGCGTTTTTTGCACACTGGATGTGTACACTCGGTGTATTTTAGAAATAGTATTTCCGCAGCCACCATCTTTTACTTTAAATTGATCTCTAATATTGGTGCTATAGTTCTACTTATCGCTATTACTATTTGTACTTTTGTTTATATGTAATATCGTATTAATGGACTGTATGATGGTTCAAACTTTTATTTTGGTTGTAATACAACACATTTTGTTCAATAACAACAACTAACAAAAAACTCGGTCAAATCTGTCATTCTTCCTCGACGGAAGTCTCTACACCTTCACGCACTTTCGCGGTGACCTACTTGGCTTCGCCTCGGTGAGTCGTAGCGCGGGAATTTCGTCTTAACATAGAACCCCCCACCATTGAAAGTACATCTTTCAATTAACTGTCCAAAGGTAATGAACAAATTTTGCTGAATACCCTTTTGATGATGCCATTGGCTGTTCTGATGGCTGCTACTCTCGCTACGCCGTCTCTTCCTGGATAGATCTCTGTGATGCGATCTAGTCGCCATCGTAAAGGAGGAACATTATCTTCTTTGATGATCACTAGCTGATCCAACTTCAGTTCGCCTTGTGATTGTTTCCATCGGACTCGCTGTTGCAATTCGGATATATATTCTTTACTGCATCTCTCCCACAAATGTTGCGTGAACTGTTGAAGCATTTGATATCTGCTAAGTTTTGAAATCGGAATGTCTCTTTGATTATGATCTGGAGATGTTGTCAATGGTCTTCCTATCAAGAAGTGAGCTGGAGTGATGGGAAGTAAATCTTGGGGATCGGAAGACATTGGGTAAAGTGGGCGGGAGTTGCTTCGACCTTCGCCAATAACGTCTGTTATTGGTGCAGGTCGAAACATCCCTATCTCTAAACATCCGTTTAGTTTCTCACATGTTTTCCTCTTTCCATATCATGCCTTAATTTCTTTTTTAGATTTTTTTTTTGTTTTTTTTATGTTACCTCTGTCTCTGTCTCTTCTGTTTGTTGTGTTAGTTCTCTTGTTACTTTTCTCATGATCTTTTATAGAAAATATTCTTTATAGAAAATATTTTAGAAAAAATTCAACAACCCTTCAATATTTAATCGGCTTCCAGTTTGAATATTCCATTGAAATTGTTCAATTTTAATTTTTTTGCAATAAAATTTAATAAAAACACGTTTGTGAGGATTTGCTTATAAAAGTTGTAAATTACGTGGGAAACGAATAAATCCACAAGCTATGAACAGTAGTATATGAATGACTGCATTTACTTATTTTTTTTAAATATTGTAGCATCCCAGACATTTTTTTCTACATCGACTGCATACCGAAGGACGAACCAGAGTTTATGTAAATAAACACCAGTCAACAGATTCTTCAAATTTACGACGAATCATGAGTATATGGGAAAGGTTATGTAATTTAAACATAACTGCCCAAGATGGATTAATGCCTTCCAGATGTTCAGCGATCTACGTTGGTTGTTATACATACGAAATGATTTTTATTTAAACAGTACCCAAAATTAGATGAGTTTATACAATATGTGGGTATCAGTTAAATATGTTATCAATGCGACCCTTTTGTTTTCAATCTAATTAAAAATACTTTGCGGGGATATTGGTGCAGGGACAAAAAATATTTTATGTAAACCGTGAATACACTGCGAAAGTAAACAACTAGTTAATCGTTGTCTAGGGAGCTTGGGCCATCTGTGAATGCAAGAATATCGTAATGAATCAATTACTCTTGTATAAAAAATTAAAAACTTATTTGTTTCAATTTTTAAGACATTATGGAAAACAAAACAAAAATAAAAGGACGTCAATTTCCCCCGTTCCTCGGAATCCCCCGTTACAACAATTCAATAATTAGTGGAAATTAGGTCCGAAATATCTTTTCCATTCAAAACAACTAAGGAAAAATAAATATCAATTGAAAACAGGTTCTCAAAATAAGATACTTCATATCAATGAAAAACATTACCTTAAATCCAAAGAAAGCACATGACTTCGGCCCAATTACAGGGAAATTTACTAGAATTTCAGGAAATAATTTCCAAACAAGGGCGTAAGGGCAATTCTCCAAATATTTTACCAACCAGTTGCTATAGTGGCAACTTAATACTCTCCAAGCCAATGGAAAACAGTAGAAAAAATTACGATCCCCAAAGCTGGTAATTTTGCATAAGAAGTTAATTATTGCAGGTCGATTAACTTTTTACTGACGATGCCATTGATGACCAGAACAACTTTGATGAACACAACTAATTCCAGATCGCCAAATTAGTTTCAGAGGTTGTTATGACACAATAGAACAGATCCATAAAATAGCCAATTAAGTCGATCAAGATCTGGACAGGCGTATGTATTGTTTAGCTGAACTTTTAGGCATCACACAGGGGTTCAACAAGGTGGGGATAAAATACTGTTCCACAAACTTAAACTAGTATTCCTTCAGCAGGTACTTGAAAAGTCAAGATCCCACTTCACTAACAGGCACTTTCTAATTGAACATAATAATGAAAAACAATACATTATGTAACGTCTGGTGTACCACAAGGTAGTGTCCTTGACCCTAATTTATACTTAATATACACTACTGACATGTTAAGATCTAGAATGACAACTCTACATTATTTTGATACAGCTGTACTATTTTCCTATTGTATCCAGATACAGCTTCAATGCATTTATAAAATCATTTAAATGGCATTACAAAATGGTTGAAAGAATGGAGAAAAAATTTAAAGAGAGCAAATTAATTCACATCACCTTCAGTGGCAAAAAGACGGATTGTCCTGCTGTGATATTAAATGGACAACATTTAAAACGTTAATTCTGTGGATATCTAGGCATATACCTGGGTAGGAATCGCAACTAGCGAAAATACATTTTCACACAGCGTAAGGAACTAGGCATACAATTCACTAAGATAAAGTTAAATTGGAAAGATGAAGAAAGTTGGAATTATCAAAAACAGGAGACCAGTTTTCCAAAACATAAAAAGATCACACGTTTCTCGACGCGCATTTCACCAACCATGTTGTTATCATCGGGAGATAATTGAAACTAGATTTAAACTACCTCTAGTATCTATTTATACAAAAATTTCTACTTCTGATTACAATCTTAGCAACTTATTCCATAAATCCCTGAACTTTCTTTGTTTTCAATTTTACTTTTGGCGTTTCCCAAAAGTTGTTGCAATCTGTTTACAGAATGGTGCCCTAATCTGTTCCCCAATTTTTTAAAACTCTTTTGAGGCTTCTAGTAAATTGTGGTTCCCATGGAATTGACACAATTTTACGATTTTTGGAATCCTTGCGAAAAGTTGTGGAGTTAAGAACGCCATATTCCAAATATGGCGGAATTAATTTATCTACTATGTGAGAAGAATATACATTACTTTTAGCTACGTCCTTAATGATCTTTTTTTCTTTTTCAAACCTACCATTAGTAGGTGGCGAACTACGAACCAGAAAACTTAAAGAAAGTTGAAGGAGACCAAAAAATTTAATTAGTGAAATTTCAGTCTCCTTCGATGCAAATTCGTTATTTTCAAATATTCTTCTATTCCAGAAACTTGAAAATATCTTGTTTATTAAAGCAATGTTTGAAATAGTCTCTCCTTATCTCTCTCTCTCTTTCTTGCTCTTAATTCCCTAGAATATTTCATTTAAAATATTCTTTGCTAACGGTCATATTTCGAGAAATAAAACGGCCTTACGGCACTTCTAACCACCTTGTTTATTTTTATCAAACATAAGGAAAACTCCAGATTCCTCTTTACCCACGCCACCTGGCGGGGAATCACCCTGCGAAATTAGCCTCCCGAAAAAACTCCCGCACCGCCTCTGCTAATACGGTTCATACGTACTTTGATCGCAGGTTAAACTGCGAAGGAAGCGCCCAACAAAGACGGACAAACAAGTGGTAGGGGATAAAAATAAGAACAGTATCACGGCCCGTCAGGGATAGCATCCAGGGCGCCTTGTCGCGAGAAGGACGGTCGATCGGGCACAGTGTGGCAACGTCGCGCGCGAGACAAGGATCAGTGCCACTGTAAGTTATATGCAGTCTTTATGTATGCATTTGCAAACGAGATGTTTGTACACCGTCGAGTTAAAAGCATGGGCGTGCTGACGGGGGGGACGTGGAAAATTAGGGGGCCAGCGTGCGGCTATATTTAGAATTGCGAATTGCGGAGGAAAACGCGTTCGTGTGCGAAGGTTTATGAACGCATCATCTGCTTATGTTTATCTCCTAAAAGTGTATGCCTGTGGCATTTACGAAAAATATCTAGCTGTATATACTAACCGATGTTATTTTCTTTTAACGATTTATTATTATTTACATTATTACAGGAAAATATGAACTATTAAATATTTCCACAATAACTAAGTTGTAGGTCAGTAGTATTAGTAAATCCTTATGCCTTCTGAGCAGGATTCTGAATGAATTCTTTCCTGAACGGTTCTGCTAGTGTATGTCTAAAACAGCAATCAACAATGAAGTGAAGATTGGGGGACGAAATGTAACTTCTGTTGTCGACATTTTCCTGAATCGTCTCTGGATTATGTGTGATCGAACAGTAATACCTCAGACTGCTTGTATTATTTCAGGTAGCCTGCAGATTACCTCAGACCACTTAAGGATTTTCTCAGATCATCGGAAATTTACTGCTCCAATTATATTACACTTTAAAGAAAAATGTTAGCTGCTCTTCATTTATTTTCCAACGTGCTAAATTAGTTTAAAAGTATTGTTCTATTCTCTTATTTTTCTTTTTTTTTTTTGTAGCACAACTAAGAACTTTGGGGCTACTATTTCATTTAATAATCAAAACCCTGATCGCTCCACGCTGGTAGATCTGCCAGTATTATTACACATTAAAACATTTGAATATTTTTTGAAAGCTAAACCTTGTCTTAGCGAAAATTCAGTTCAACTTATATTATCTACAGAATGTGCAAGATGTATTATATGGTACATCTGGAACTTCTGTCCATATAAGATCAGGACCTATCAGCCTCTATTCGATGACGCTATGTTGAAGAAATGAAGCTTTGCTGCTCTAAAATACCAAACACTGAGAAGAAAAGGAAAAGAAGAACTCCTTAACTTCTGTGATAAGACTCAAATATGGTTTGGGGAGCATATTAACTACCAAATATAGAGAATCTAAGGAACCAATAACCCCCATGGCGTTTCTTCTAAACCCTTATATCGTATAAATTAATTATAGCACTAATATAACAAGGTAGTTGCTTTTGGACTGCTAAGTACAACGTTGATCATCAAAAATATATCCGCCTTTTGAACATTGAAATTCCATCCCCTTTTCGAGGAAGAGATACTTTAAGGCGCCATATATGTGACCACGTAATAGTGCTAGATTACCCTATAAGTTTATCGGTAAAAGTCTAGATTGGCCACCTCATTCTACCGAACCTAATCTAATAAAGTTTTTCTCTAGGGTCACCTGGATGATGATGTCTATAAGAACTTTATTCTTCAGCTTTAAATCTAGTATTATAGTTAAATTTCGTGAACTGAAACAAAGCATTACAGAATCTAAGGACAATTTTGTTCATCGCCTAAAATTGGTGGGTAACTCTCAGGTTCGCTGTGATCAAATTTGCATATATAAACAGACTACTATTGTACCAGTTAAATTAGACATATGCATATTTTGTTCGATCTGTCTTTCTAGTAAAATAAAAGTTGGAAATTTGCAATTTTTTGAGAAGTTTTTAAAACAAACCAAAACATAAATATTTGGTATGACTGAACCAATAATGACTATTATTCACGTTTTCCTTGAAATTCTTGTAATGCTTAAAAAACTTTACATAAACAGAAAATAACATCAGTAGGTTCATGTCATGTTTATTAGATCAAACATGGACATCTGGATTTCATTCATGGAAGGGAAACAAAATTTATTAACTTGTAGTTTAAAACTTTTATTTTGATTCACTAAACATTCCTATTGCATTTATATTTACAAGGGAAATCGTATTGTATATTCGTAAACTAGAAACCTCAAGGACGACGAAGAAACACAAGAAGTTTCTCTACAAAGAGGTGGAAGAGGAAGTCATTGCCTAGGAGATTTCAAAGTTTTAAAATATGGATTCAATTAAGTTAGACGAAAAATAGTTTTCTGATATATTTAAGTGAAAATTGCAATATTCTTCAATTTGAACAGGACATAGTTTATGTTACATGTGAGGGGCATATTACCCTTTGGCTTGATTAAAGTTGTAACAATAGCAAAAATAAAATTCTATATCCATTAATAATTACCTGTAATAAACCAGAGGATGACATGACTAAATGGTTGGTTTTGAGGAAAATACAAATTATTCTATTGGTTCCTTATTAAATAACTGAGATTACATACAGGGTAGCATTTTATTACAACTTATATAACTATTTTACGTTACTATAACTATGTGCCTATTTGATCTATTAAAATAGATCCGTGATTTAACCCTCTGTTACACGCTATGCGTTCCCCAGGAGCGCATTTTCATGAAAACTCCACCACACATGTAGAGCCAGGGATATCCATTAGTATTCTTCT
This sequence comes from Rosalia funebris, assembly GCA_037954035.1. Taxonomy (NCBI): domain Eukaryota; kingdom Metazoa; phylum Arthropoda; class Insecta; order Coleoptera; family Cerambycidae; genus Rosalia; species Rosalia funebris. Next base: position 7,936,272 of record JAZFAV010000006.1, on the reverse strand, counting down.
TCTATTGTGCTTAGAACATCACAGGTAAGGAGTTGGGTTTCCTCAACTCTCCGGCAGTCGTTGGCAGAATGTTCTTGTGGAAATTTCCATGTTCGGTGTATGTCATTACTAAGAAGCAGTGTAACGAAGGGTTAAAGTAAGACCATAAAAAGAAATTCAAGGAGATCAAGCCAAGTGAACGTGGTAGTCCTCCTGTTGGTCCTTGTTACATTGTACATCTGCCAGGGATATCGTCAAGAAATAAGTGAACATCAATAAAATTACCTTGTCAATTTGATTGATTTTGAGTTGATGTTTTCTCCATCTAGTTTAAAATAAAGTGTCAGTCATTAATCAAGGAAACATTATTATTTTCGCTGTTTGTATAAAGAACTGCTGAAGCTGGAGCGAAGTCGAATCGTAGAAATTATAGATATCTAGTAGTAATGAACCTGGAAAATATATTCCATTTTTAATTTGCATAAAAATACCTCATGCTCCGCCTATGCTCGAACAAAGTTAGAAAAGCATATTATCTCTACCTCGGTTCTCTCTCGTGCACTTTCTCAAGCAATACGCCGTCCCTTTCTGGGTTTTTATTTGATCTGAGAATCGCTCTTGAGGAGTTAGCGTGGATTAAACAATTACTTAAATATTTACATCTGCTGCACTTCATTGCTTTGATTAACTCGAGTTTTCTTTGCGTGCAATTAAATTGTTTCCAATCGTTCATTCAAGAGCGTTGAATGAACGAATTAATCAAAATTTCATATTCGTTCGACGGAGCAAGGTCAATCCGTCAACGAGAATGTGGGTTTCTTGGTTGTAATAAAATGCAGTTTAAAAAAACGGTAATACTCTCTTTTATATAAATGTATTTATCGTTTCATCTTACAGTTACTTGTATATTTTGTGTTTGGGTTTAAAGGAAGATCCTAATTCGATTACTTTTGTCAACATATTGGGGTATTTTTAGGGGACGATATATTCAAGGTCATCTGAAGGACGCGTAGATATTTTTCTTATGGAATTGTAAATTTATATTCTTCAAATTATTAGATTATTAAAGCCTGTAACTAAAACAACAGGACATCAAATTTCTAAAATGGTTTTCTTTAATTGACATTTTGTATTTCTACTACAAAATTTAGGACATTTAAGAAACGATATCTTTGAGAGATAAATAACTCGATGGCAATAAAAAATTGTTTTAAATAGCCCTAATCAATATACAGCGCACTGTCACAAAGTATGGAAGTACAACATTAACAGGCATAGAAGTCCTGGTCTTGACCAAATCTTGGTTAAGTTGTTAGGTCTTCCCATATGTAATGGGACATCTCATTTAAATATCCGTGTATACAGGCTGTTCTATTTAAACCGAAACATTCAGAATAACTTTTGAAATAATTATTTTACACGTCAGTTTTTGTTTTAAAGGAGGCATGTTTTGACATAAATGTGTGACATCCCCTGTCGCACCCAACTACCCCTTAAATATTCAAATAGGTATATATATATCAAGTGATACATCGTTTAAGAGGTCTCTCGACCCTGATAACGACGGTGGTTTTGCTCGTTATCCAGTCCGTAGTCGGGAAATTTGATAAGAACTGTTTCAGAAGTGCGTAGGGTTAACACTACTATAATAAGCTAAAAAAAGGGTTTTTTACAAGTTTTTTTTTTTGGATGGAAGAAAAAGTAATAAGAAAATAGTATTTAAGAAAGTTATTAGACATATATTTAGGTATCATACAAAAGATTATTATCAAAATATATTCAAAAATGGCGACATTAGAGCCATTCTCGCGAGACATGTCGAATTTAAGGCGATCTGCGACACGCAGTGTGTGTAACTGGTGCAAATTTGAATCTGGAAAAAAATTCACTTAATCCACATGTTTATAGCTAACGAAATATTGATAACCAGACAAAAATACTGATTTTTGTGCGATTGGTGAGTATCTAAATAAAGAACCTTAAATTTTCGACAAAGAAGAGCAGTCATGTGTTAATAAATAACATTTAAATTATCTTATTGAAAATTATTCATACGTATTCACTTCAGAATCTTATTTTAGAGATATTATTAAAAATTCGCATGAAAATAATGTGTGTACAGTCCCTGCTCAATTTATTAGACTCACCCCTCATAGCGCGGTTTTTTTATTTCTGGCATATATTAAAATCAGTCTTTGCACCTGATGGGTGTGCGTATGTTACAACAAATAAATATTGATGGATGCATAACCAAAAGGTTTCGATTTGATAACATAATTCAGTCGGTATTGCAGAATTTTCATGCAACTGTCAGAAAGTGACTTTCTATGCTCTGTATGTCTGTTCCAGCACAAGCTGGAACTTGTGTTGATTTTGGACGAAAATAATTGTTTTGCTTTAAAATTCTCCTATTTTCACTATAGTAATTCAAAGGTGAGTAATGATTTTACTATATAATACCATTATTTATGGTTTTTATACTTTTTGTTACAAAAACTTCAGTCGACTAACCCCTAAATGGATTTTTTTTAGATGGGTAAACGTCAAGATCTTTGTTCGGACGAAAAATCGTCTGTAATTGCACTTTTACGAAATACTGAATACGGTCAACGGGAAATTGCAAACAAATGTGGTATATCCCAATCATCAGCTCGACGGTTGAGTCAAAAATTGCAAGCGGACCTACCTGTTGGTTCAGCTCGGACAGGTCGCTGTGGTAGAACATCGCTGATAGCTCCTAGAGGGCAGAGATTCTTAAGAAATATGGCTGTGGAATACAGAAGGGCAATCCACAGTGAAATAAGGAATAAGCTTCATGAGGCAGGCTACAAGGTATCGGTGGCTACTGTACGAAGAAATTTATACGGTTTGGGTTTCAAATGTCTAAGATCAGTTAAAAAACCAAAACTAACACCAGCTATGGTCAGGAAGAGGTAGAATTGGGCTATTTTGCATAAAAGACTTTCTGTCGATGACTGGCAAATGGTAGGTCATTAAAATTTATTTTGTTTTGTGGTTTTATTATTTTTGTTGCATGTCTACAGGTCTGCTTTAGCGATGAAGCAACTTTTCAAATTATGGATGATAAAACCCAGTTTGTTCGAACACATCCAAGTGAAAAGTTTAATACAGATTGTGTAGTAAAGAGAGTGAAGCATCCTACATCTGTGATGATATGGTCTGTCATAAGTGGGAAGGGATTGGAAAGTCTTTATGTCGTAGAATGAACCATGCGGCAAGATCAATATAAAAAGGTTCTCCAAATAAAATTGATCCCACAGATGAGGGAATGGTTTGGAAATGGTCGTAAGATATTTATGCAAGACGGGGCCCCTTCCCATGCAGCCAAAAATATAACAAAATTCTTAGCGGAACAAGGAATACCTTTATTACCATGGCCAGGGAACTCGCCAGACATGAACCCTATCGAGAATGTATGGGAATGCTTAAAACGAGAATTAGCAAAGGAAAAGATAACCAATAAGGTTCAATTAATTGAGAGAATAATTTATCATTGGAACCATAATGATCAATTAAAGGATATTGCAAAAATCTGCATAAATAGCATGCCTCAAAGGGTGGACGCGCTAATAAAAGCCAAAGGCGGTTTAACAAAATATTAGTAGTATAAAAATATGTTCAGTAATTAGTATCAATATATATTTTTTTTGTATAATAAAGAATCAGAAATGTGAAACCACGCTTTATTCTCATGTACATATACTTAACAAAGCCAATATTATTTATACACCTCAAAAAACAACAATTTTACAAGTGAGTCTAATAAAGTGAGCAGGGACTGTAAATTGTTAGAGTTATTCCTCGTGTTGTTTTGAAAAATCATGTTTTCATCAAAAACATATTACAAAATCAAAGTTTTAAAATGTGTTATAGACATAAAAAAATAAAAATTCGACTGTTTAAAACTGTTTACCATTAATCTGTTATCTCAGGACTACGAGGCTGCCTTTTTATATTTAAATATTCTTCCTCATTCTCTTTCCTCGAACATTTTATGTTAGAGCGTACCTCTTTCGCTGCGCCTGTCAAAGACATCTCGGCGTCCTTGATCCACTTAGCATCGGCTTCTAGACAAAAATTATATGTTTGGACGCCAATATCCACCTCCAAACCTTTCATAATTCGAGGAACATTAATCAGACCATCATTAAAAGTGCACACAGCAATATCACTCACTATATTCAAGATTTTTGGGCCACTTGAATAAGATTTTGGAGCCAATTTCGAAATAGTAGCATTGAAACTTTTATTACTATTTTGCGTGTAGCCTCCCAAGTAACGGTTTAAGAATTCGTCTCGGCTCAGGTCCTCATAAATCGGTTTGATGGCTTTAAAAACTTCTTCAGGAAGTGGAGGCTTGCGATGGAAGGTAGCCAAGGAATTCGCTGCTTGCGCCTTCTTCCAGTAACACCTAGATTTACTTCTCGTGCTACGGATTGTCGTCAGCTGATAACTTACAAAATAAGGTCGTTCAAATTTCATTCTTCATATTTTCCAAGGTGTTCGGATTCCGACGTATTGCCAAACCGTAATAAGTTGTTAATTGATCAATTAATTTGGCAGTTAATTTACCTTTTCTTCCGAGGCCATGCACGTTTTTTTAAATGCTTCTGACTAAACATAAACATCTTTTAACAATATCTGTTGTTTGTTAGAGAAGCTAGAAATCATAAGGTAAAACATTAGGCTGTACCTAGAAGATACCTTCCCAGCAGGTATTTACTTGATGCAGGCGTAGTTTCGGAGCAGTCCGACATACTTAGGAAAGAGCGCGAAATTTCAAAAACATTTTTACGAAAATTTTCTGCCCCATGTTCTAAGAAGGTTGAAAACATTTTCAATAAATAATAAAAAATAGATTTTTTGAAAAATTTACATGGTGCTGCCTCTTAATCATTACATATGATAAAGATAACACCTACAGTTGTGCCTGTTGTCAGCTCTGTTGAGGCCTGTTGTGCCAGGTAAAGAAGATGTATCTTCTTTAATGGTGAAAGTAAAGGTTTTTAAACAGTTCTTCGTTGATTTTGATGAATTTCGTTAACGTTAACGTTTCTACCCTATATAACTGCTATTTTATGGTCCCAGTTCTACTAATATTCTATAACAAGGTCTATTTCAGAAACGGCGTATTTAATTTTTCCGACGTCCGTTGACGCATATATTATTTTTAAGAGGCATTATAAAAGAATCCATCACTCACATAAATACCTCCCGTCTCGATATAGACGCGCACACTTAGGACATTCGCTATTTAAAATCGCCCGTCAATACACCACCAAAACGTTCTAAATTTAGTGAAATCCAACAAAAATGTACACCATCGAGGGACGGCGAAGTCCGTCCTAAATATAGGCGGCTCAAACGTAACACGGAGTTATGCTAATGTATTGTGAATCATAAAATTAAATTCTATATTTAAGTTGCCATATTAACAAAATAGGTGATTAAAAATGCCTCCCGAATAAAAATAAACACACATATACATGCGTGCGTACGCTAATGCGAAAATAGATCGTTTCTCAACTCGGCAGAGCAGACTTTTTGTTTACATACAATGTTGCCAGTCACGAATAAAACCTTTTAAAAATATATCACACACTGAAATAACTGGAAGTGTTCTCGGTTTAGAGCATAATCAGGTTCTGTTCCATTACATGACTGCAAGCAATTATACGTTTATATTTTACGGTTGAAATGGGCATTTAGAAAGGATGTACGAGAGTATACATACAGGTGGACGAATTTTACCCTTTCATATAAAAAGGCAAAGTAAATACGTTTTTAGTACAAATAAATAATAGAGCTCTGTCTCGAGAAAGAACCCCTTTGTGTTGTCTACACCCATAACAGTTAACTCCAGCGACATGAAATGTTAGGAGCTAGAGGTATTATGTAAGTTATGTCAAAATGCAACAACATTAACCTTCCGTCGCATAGTGGTCCAGGATCCCCGAAAAGCTGGCCAAAAGTCCAAAAATCGATTTCGCGTTCTAAGCCTCGCGAAGGTATGGTATATTACTTTGATAAATGAAGAATTTTATGCACCTGTCCAAACATGCCGTAGTTCACACCTTCGAGCAGGGCGCCTCACCAAACACGACAGTAGTCGACCACCGGAACTCTAAAAATGAGTGTAGTGATCTGTTGAAATTTTTTTACTTCATTTTATACAAAAGTATAAAATCAAGTAAAAATAGGTTGTACACTATATTCTTCCAAGCCATACAACAGCGCACCCAACTATTAACAGGAAAACAGTAAAATGATCCACATTTTTTCGTGCGGTCACCATGACCGCGCGTCAGTTACTGCGTAACAAAACTAGTACCACGGTAGTTAAGGGTTAAAGAGTACATTTCAGTACGATTCTTGTCTGGAAAACTTACACCATCGTGGCGTGACACTCGCCAAAGCTACCGCGGAAAGTCCGTATGGGAAAAATCGTCTGGGAATCTTTTCCGAGGTGCATTTGCATGGGCTGGCGGCCAATGTGTCGCAATGCGCGCGATCAACCAGAGGTATTAATAAATGCCTGGAATACGTGAATTTCGCCACCTTACTCTGGCATGTGACTTTCGTAAATCGCAGCGCATGCCGCCCGAATAGCAATTAAATCTATTTACAACGCCGGATTTACGATGCCGTTGGGCCGCGGAAAAATATACATTAACTGCGGAGATGTGAACGCGCCGTTCTGAATTCCAAATCGAGCCGAAAGTGGTTGGCTGTAATGGGGCCATTTTAGGTGGTAATGACAACGTATGACAAAATTCTTAAATTGTTTCTGTCACTATCATTCACACGAATAGACTTACCAAAATTGTACTCAACTTTATTTCCTTGCAAAAGTATAAAAAAATGTATTTTATTAACATGGTTTTAGTTCTGACGAAATACTTGCAACATGAGGTATTCCACAAGGATCTCTTTTCTCCATTTGTACATTAACTGAAATTGAACGAAGAAAGCACTCGAATAAAGACAAAATTGAATTTTTTTTCTCAATTTAAAGCCTTCCGGAATAGGAACGGTCTTTTACTTCTGAATCAGCAATCTTTCTAACAACACTAGGCTTTACTTGTTTTGCCACAAGCTTGTCGATGTTTGGGGCGTTCAAATTTTGAGCGCCACTGTGGTATATTAAACTATTATTAGTAGTAAGGCTGTGGGAAATGTGCTGCATGTCATAGACGTACGCATAGTAAGGATAATAAAGGAATAATACAAAGTAATTAATACTAAACGCACTAAACTCTTACAAGTAAATATAACACTGTGTGTACTTGCCCTCTTAAGGTGAGGTTCTCCCCAAGCAACTCAAAAGTTACGCGATTTTCTTCATTTTTTTTCCATAGAAGGAAGTAAATAAAGTACTCAAAATTTTCTATACATATTTATCAAGTATTCAGGTGTACAAAAAAATTGTTTTTATTAAAAAAAAAATTACACGGTAATTAGTTATATGCTCGGTAATGTAACCGTCCCAAAAAAGGTGTCCAATCGGTGGGAACTCTAGTACTTGTAAAAATCATATAAAATCAAAATTTCAAAAAATTTATAAAACATGATATTTGTTGGAGCTTATACCAATAAAAAAATCGAAAATTAACAAAATCGCGGACCCGCGAATTTTCGGTACTGATTTTTCACTTATTTTTCGCCCTTTAAAGTGTTATAAAAATAACAGCAAAATCAATGTTTTCTTAGGTATAAGCTCCAATAAATTTAATTTACTTTAAAATAAAAAAAATCTAGAAAATCCGTCAATTAGTTTTTGAGTTACAGTTCCCACAACAATCTACAACCTGTTGTGAAAGAGAACGGCCTACTGAACGCATTGTTGCAGCACCATCGGCCAGAAACATCAATATTTGATTTGATGGCACTTGAAATTTTTTCCTAACATTTCTAACCTGCGTAATTGTATTGTTAGAACACTCAGTGAGACTTTTGCTAGTTAATAGCAATGAAAATATCGATTGCCGAAGGTACAGTACACGTACTATAATATTTATAATATTTTTCTTACGATCGATAGTCTCGTCAACACATAACCACAATCGTCTATTTTATAATTTACGTGTAACTTTCTCTATAATGTTATCGCGTACAGTTGATATATCCCTGTATAATGTTTTACGACTTGGTAACTGGAACCGTGTATTGTATCTGTGCCAAAACTTTCGAAATGGTTCTTTATCTAGTATGCGAAGCGGAATATTACAGATTCAACAACAACAATAGATTAAACCTAAATTAAGTTTGCAAGGGCACGCCCTATTTTCTATGCTGATTGTGCACAAAATTCACGTGACGTATTTCAACTAACAACAAGATGTTTCAACTAACACAGAGGTGACCGTATGTATACTTCGATCGATAAATCAAGGTCAACTACGATCGTGAAAGTGCATTGCTGATCCCCCTCCACTACGGTTTGTCGAGCACTTACTTACCTCATATCAGCGTTATCATTGCATCGTTACGTTAAAATTGTTTAGAAATTAAAACACAGTTAACTCCGTGAATTACCATACATCGTTTACAATCTAATAGAAATTTTATGGTGAAATGTTATAATGAAATTTTTTGAATACTATAATAGATGCAAGATCTACAGATTTATATCTCTAAGATTTGTAGATCTTATGATCTACAAATCTTAGAATATTTAAGATTTGTAGATTTGATAAACGAAGCGTTCGTTGTAGTAAAAATATTCATGCCACCACATGAAGCGCCAATGGCATGCAGCGCTCGTCCACAGCCTTAATTCTTAGTATTGCTGACTTTGGCCCCAATACCAAAAATTTGTCAAAATTCTGAGAAACGGAAATAAAATTTGAAAATAAATTTGAAAATGAAAAATAAACATATATTTTAACAGTACTGAAGGTCCCTGAGTGTGAAATTCGTCTTCTGCAGCTTTATTTTTTTAAAATTTCTATTTCAGTGTTTCTGACGATGGATCTTTCTCATCTACATAATATATGAGCCTCGTAATTAACGCTTAAAATATAATACTAATGAGTTTTTATGAAGATATGACCACTATAAGATTCACTAGGTACCACTACACTACACTAGACGCGATGAATGTCTCATACTAGTGGTGGAAACCCATATTAACATTCGTTGGTCTCATATAAAATATCTTAATGTCTCACTTATTTAATAAAAAGTCAATAATATCTAAACTAATTTAGGGATAATGATACTTATTTTGCTAAGCAACTTACTATTCGAACTTCTCATATTCCACTCTTTTATTATAATGTATTCTTTATTAGAAGTAAATCTTTTCATACCTAAACCACTTCGTGTACTACGTATGTATGTAGAACACAATAATATTATACATACTAGGCAGGTGAAATTTGTATTACTTTTCTGCACTCCACTATAAGCGAAAATGTAATGTAATCGTGTAAAGAAAAAGTGGAAAACAAAATTTTTTTGGGTTTATTTTTCGCTTTTCGGCTTGAAAACCAAAAAAATTTTTTGTGTCGTCGTTGTTGTCGTCGTTGTCGTTGTTGTCGTCGTTGTCGTCGTTGTCGTCGGCATTTATTCTTGTTAGCACAATAACGCAACTAAATCGCGTCGGATCGATCGGGTCTTGACTGATTCTGATCGGGGACGTCTCCCAGGCGACACTTATTGATTTTGAGGTGGATAGCACACACCACCCCCTCCCTTGGGTCTATTTGAGAATTTCTTTTTGTTAGCACGATAACTCAACTAAATCGTGTCGGATCGATCGGGTTTTGACTCATCCTGATCGGGGACGTCTCCCAGACGACACCTATTGATTTTGAGGTGGATAGGACACACCCCACCCTGTCCATAAGTCATGAGAAAGCACGATGGTGGACTATTTGAGAAATTTGTTTTGCTAATACGATAACTCAACTAAATCGTGTCAGATCGATCGGGTTTTGACTGATTCTGATCGGGAACGTCTCCCAGACGACACGCATTGATTTTGAGGTGGATAGGACACATCCTACCCTGTCCATGGGCCATGAGACAGCACGACGGTGGACTATTTGAGATTTTTTATACGATAACTCAACTAAGTCATGTCGGATTGATCGGGTTTTGACTGATTTGGATCGGGGACGTCTACCAGACGACACCTATTGATTTTAAGGTGGATAGGATACACCCCACCCTGTTCATGGGTCATGAGAAAGCAAAAGGGTGAACTATTTGAAAAAAGTAAAACTGTCGCATAAAACATATATTCTGCATTTATGCGTTGGTTTATTTTTTCTCGGCCACTCAATTTCGAGATAGAGATGTTCTACGTGCGGAAAAGTCCGTTTTAAGGTTTTAAAACTATTTATTTTCATTATGAAAGGAATATTAAATCCATGTAACTACGATTAAGAACCAATGCAGAAATATCAACAGATATTTTCCTGATTTTCAAACTCAAATATTTTATTACAAAACGAGACAATCAAATTTTGATAGTCCCGTACGTAAAATCGGCTTATATAGCCTTTGAACGTGAGCTTTCAGTGTGTAACTGCAATCGCATGAAGACGTATATCATCTTGTAATCAGAGATTCGGCGAAAATATTTCTGATCTTCATGCCAAGAATTTATTCGCCAGATAATGGCTACTTGATTGTGAAGTTTACGACGGGAATTCTGCCATGAAAACGTCAATAGATGCTCTGCTGACTATATTAAAAATAATATATCGGGAATAAATGTAGAGGTGAGTTATCACGACGCGAAACGTGGGCTCCGGTTTTATCCTAACTTTCGGAATTAAAAATAACCATTTGAGCAATAAAAATGACGACCGAATTTTCCGTAGGCGTGGCGAATGGAAAACTTGAAGACAAAAATTTTACTTCATGAAATACAAACATATAAATACGTTGTTAAAATTCAAGTATTTATAAGAATATCTATTTCTGTCATGGTTGCTACATCTATACAATGAGCATGTAAAAGTAAAATAAATCCTTACGAATTTAAAGTAACTCGACAAAAATAGTCTAGCGGACTTAGGTCCCGAAATCTAGCTGGCCATTCACTAGCTCTTTTACCGACCGTAGAATGGGATCTAAGATGGTCTAGGTTATCACATACAATTCGTAACAATGTGGTGGCGATCCTTGAAATATTAATTTGTTCTGTGCATGAAGGCTGAATGATCTTGGCTTTTCTTAATAATAGTTTTAGTATCATGGATATTCTATTATGGATAGCTGTTAATAAAATTTGATTGACGGTGTTCAGAAACTTATCAATCTCGTCATTCCAAAATGTTACATTTTTATAGGAACTTAAGAATAAGGTAATCTTTTCAATATGTAGGTATTTGTTCCGTGTCCTATTTCTGTTGACGTTATTTGGGCGTGTTTGGTTAGGTAATACATATGAATTTAAGTCTTAAGAAATATTTATCCCAACTTCTTACTCGAACATTAGAACTTATCAGTATTTCCCCCTCTTTGTTTTGATACAGCTATTGCGCTGCTTTTACAATTTTATAGTATTAGTATAATGCAAAGTTTTACTATGCAGAGGGTAATATTCAAACTACAGAAATGAGGAGTTTTACGCTCCAACCCATCTGCAAATGCCCTTATATAATAAGGACTAAACAAATTAGGTCAAAACAGCTATTCTCCTTGGCTATATGCCAAACGTCGAGCGCTGAATTACATGACAAAATTTGCCGTATTTTTGTCTAACAGAGTTAGTACTAAAATACAGTGATTGTTCCAAAACCCAAGAAAGCTGCAAAGTGTCATCCATCTCAGGATATCGTTAACTACAGACCGGTTTCGACCTTTCTATCTTGGGTCTCGTCAGTGCAGTGTAAAAACGAGTATACCTTTGACAGATGAAGCTCACATCTAGTAGACATTGCTACGTTCCACCGCAGTAGAACGTACCAAACGTCATCCCTTGGTAGTTTCGAACAATTTAAATCGAAGTAAAAACTTACTTATATATATATATATATATATATATATATATATATATATATATATATATATATATATATATATATATATATATATATTATAAGAACATATAGCTCTTATTATAAAAACATAGTTTAGGTAGGCGTTTATAACTAAATCTCCATTTTCATTAATAAATGGTTTCTGTATTTCTCCATAACAATTTTAATGTTATGGAGTACTGTCGCTTTCGACCTTTACGTTTCGATCACCCAATTAATATTTTCAATCCGATTTTTCTATTTGGTTAAGAGTGTATGTTAATAGCTCATAAGAAAAGTAACTTTCTTGTGTTGAGTTTGAGATCAGACGAACATCCGTATGTCTATGGCCGTTGTCTTTCACATCACATTAGATTGTTATATCTTAAGTGTAAAGTGCATTGTTTACATTTTATGTCTGAAACTATTCGATAATGATTTCCCAAGGTAGATGCATTAATGGAGAGTACAAAAAAAGTGTTTCTAAAATTTCCTAAACGTCTTCGAAAGTTTCACAGGACGTGTCCTGGAATTCTCGAAACACCAGAGCCAATCCTTACATGTTGGGGAATATGGTTGAAGGCAGCTTTTAATTATGCTGAAATTTGTCAGCGAATAAAATCTGTAATGCTACAGTTCAATCCTAGAGAGGCTGCAGCTATTAAGGAAAGACATCCACAATTTTTAGATATTTCCATTGAAACTGAATAAAAATTATTCATTTCAACTACAGAGGAGTGCATGACGCAATATAGAAATTGCAAAATAGAAATTCACTGCTGCATGCTATAGATCAATGGTTCTCAACCGGTGGTACGCGTATCCCTTGGGGATACGCGAAAATCTGTAAGGGATACACAGTTAACTACCAAAAATTATACAAAATTATATTAATACATGCTAGAATTTAATTGTGACAAAAGTTTGAGTAATGATTTAAAACTGAAAACTATCAGTAAAGCAGCAAGCAAACACGTCGCTCGTTACTACTATATTTGTTTAATAAAATTCCTCCTATTCATAATTAAACTTTAACTTAACTAACATAACACATTTTAATAAAACTAAAGTGTTTTTATTCAGGGTACGTATAGTTAATGATATAAAAAAGGGGTACGTGGGTTGAAAAAGGTTGAGAAACCCTGCCTATAGGTAATGCAGAAAATGAGCGCGTCAGACAAAAGTTCAAAAGTGTGTTAAAAAAAGACACCGATTTTGACAGATCGAGACAAGTTTGTGGTGATATTGTTAAGTAGTGGTAGTGCATCTACAGATCCGTTAAGTGAGTGCACCTGTACAACATCAGTAGATGTCGATCGGTCGTTCTCCAAATATAAGAACATATTTTGACCACAGCGCATATCATTATCTGAGACAAATATGGAAACAAATATTATGCTCCAAACTATTTAGAGATCGTCTCCAGTTTGTGATGATGATGATAATACTAGTACATTATGCTGGTTAGAAGGGTCACTAAATACACTGTTACATTTACTTGTAACAGTTTAGGGCGCTCGATACTAATTATTTTGTATTATTGTTTTATTACCCTTATTACGAGGCGTACGTCTATGGTGCGCAGCCCATTTCCCGCAGCCCTAGCTATGAAGCATCTACTGTATTTCGTCAGTATTGATTGAATAGAATCTGTCGACATATTGGTTTATAACTTAAACTTACATACAATTTCAAAAATAAAACCCGCCAGAGGTAGGATTCGACATTTGTCCCGGATCTGAACCGAACGACAACGAAGTCGTTCGGTTCCGATCCGTGACAAATATCGAATCCTACCTGTGGCGGGTTTTATTTTTTGAAACCTTATCTGATCGTGCAGAAACACGAGAAAGGGGTCGAGGATCGCTTCTGGGTATAATTCAATGCCTGGCGGGGCTTTAGCCCGAGGAGTAATTGTTTCCTAGAGCGAATATGTAATAGCGTTGCTATTCGGGAACTACTTTGATAACCGCTTGGCGGTTTGGTGGTTCCTTTCTCGATTTCCGACTTATATGTTACTTACATACAATGTCCTATAATTTTAACTATTACCGTCAACTGGGGTTACTTTGCCCAGTTGAGGTAACTTTACTTATTTTTGAAAAAAATGTTTGAGCGCCAAACATTAATTACTTGAATGGTCGCTGGATGCGCAGCAAATAATCAGGGCTACTAGTTGTGATGTTGGCAAAGTTGAGCCATTTTTGCCTATCTATACTATCACCACATGGAAAAACTTAAGAGCCTTACGTTTTTTCCATGTGGTGATAGTTTATCAGTGTAAAACTGTAAGTTGTATAAGAGGACTCCAAGACAGATAATTGGAGTACCTAAGCGATTTTCATCAGAGCAGAAAATAACGAAAGCTGGTAAGTTTTATAAATTATTTCTATTTGTGTCGCATATAATAACGATTAGAGTAATATCATAGGGGAATTTTTACACCTTCATCTTCATGTGTTTGTTTTGATGGACAATGTTACCCCATGCTCTGTAGACAAATTGGGGTTATCTTACCCACCTCTCAATGAACTGAGTATGGACGAACTATTAAGATCTTTAAGTAGGTTACCATAATGTTTTCAGCCACATAGTTTTTATTCGTAGTGCGCACTGGGTAGTATACCTTCTTCCCACCCTGTATCAGTATTGGGAGAAGGTGCAAAACACAAAAACACAGTACACAGTAAAAAGTTGCTAAACCTACCTAAATTTTGATACCTACCTACCTAAAGATTGATATACCTACCTAACTTTTTATTTCAGAATAATGTCACGAAAATACAAACCGAAGTTGGGGCGCCGTCAATACAAGGATTATTCTCAACAGGATCTTGAAGAAGCTCTGAATGCTGTTGCCAACGGATAGATGTCAATAAGGCAAGCTGTATCAAAGTTCAACATCCCAAGAAAGACCATTGGCAATAAATTCACAGGAAAGCACACAAAGTCTGTTGGTCACTCAACTGCACTTTCTTCAGCTAAAGAGTCTAAAATTATCCATCAAATCCTTATATGTCCTGACTGGGGGATGCTTTAGGTGTTTTGGAAGTGATACTAATCATGAGAGACTACTTGATGAGATGTGGCCGGGGTGTTAGGAATTTTAAAGGCGGTAACCTGCCAGGAGAAGATTGGTACAGCTCACTTATTCAACGCCACAGAGATGAGTTAACAGTCAGAAAATGTCAAAATATATCTCGAGGACGAGCCACTGTACGTGAACTACAACGAAACTTATCTCATGAAGTTTATTACTTCAGAGGTGGCAAAATAAATTTTTAGTCAACTGTTCTCATGTTCGTCTTGGCTTATTTTACCCCCTACAAAGGTAATATTGCCCAGAAGAGACTTTGAAAGCACTTTTCAATAGAAAACCATATTTGCCTCTATTGTGGGCAAACCCCTCTGTCCAGGTAAGTTTGCCCACCAGGTTTTTGAATTTTTACAGAAAGAGAAAGCAACGAAAATATATTTTAATATGATGAATCAATTCTACAAGCCCTCTCCCGATCCTAGAAAATTTTCCTCCTCTCCAACCGATAGGGAACGAATTTTTTACTTGAAATTTAAAAGTAGGTCAAGTAATCCCGGTTTACGGTAAATGAAACCGGCCCCATCATTACTTTAAGAACCAACATAAACTTTAACTTTAAGAGAACTTTTGAGACAAGCGCAGTATGCCAATCATGGTTTTTGCAATCCAGGACTGCCCAGGAGTTAAAGATCCTTCACGTAGCCATTATGTCTGCGTTCAATTTCACGCTTCAACTATGAATATGAAATCCATATTTCAGTATCCATATCACATACATTTCACGCCGTCACCAACACGAATACGTATGAATTAACACTTAATATGTAAATCATCTACGGATCGCTCATAAAACATAATTGCCGATAAATAAACTAGCAAAGTGTAAAATACGATTAGCGATTGAGGCGGGAGATACCACAAAGTATCCTGTTACAATATAACTCATAATCGCGTATTATCCACCTATAACCCCTTTGACTGCCTCCAAGAGTTTCCGCAAACCATAAATAATAGAGGAAATAAAAATTAGCCGAACGCAACCATGTCGTTTACACGTTTGTTGATCGCCCATGTCACCGCAGCTTGCAAAAACCTGTTTATTTATTAGCAGTACGAGACTATGGTATTTTACAATTCACATAAATTCGAATAGATAGCGGCGAGCTTCGAATCTTTTATTGTGACGAGTCTCTGATCAGTTCTGTTCTCCTTAACGACTTGTTCACTAAATTTAAATCTCGCTGCCCGTGTTTAGTGCTTGTCGAACATGCTCGCATTTGTCTAAGCCGCATTCATTCCAGTTGTCTATTTTCGTTATTGTAAGGCTTACCCGGTGAAGTGTGTAAAATTAGTTTTACGACGTTTATAGCTTATTCTCGGATTATCAATGTAAACACATTAGAGGAGCGCGCGACATGACTTTCAGTCCCGGATCTAGGGGGGAGGGGGGTAAACTGGAGTACCTGTCCCGGGCGGAAATTTAAGGGGGCGCCAAATTCATATTTTTGAATAAGAACTTGTTTCACTAAAGTGCCTAGAAATCAGAGTGCGTCGTACTATCGAGTGTTACATACATTACATTATGTTATATGGGTTATATGGGAGCAATTTAGGCACGTCCCCCGCCTTCAGTCTCGCCTCCTCTAGGATAACAGGGGTCCCTAATATAAGGTACCTCTTCTCCTCCAGTGCGGGGCAGGTGTAAAGAAGATGAATCGAGGTTTCATCGTCTTCTTTACAGTATCTGCAGGCCGGGCTGTTAGTCAGCCTCAGCTTGTGTTTATATGCATTCAGACTACTATGGTGGCCCGTTATGGTTCCCACCAGGGTTTTGGCTTTCTGCCTGTTCAATTTAATGAATTCTTGGGCCCATTTATTAATCTCTGAGTATTCGATGAAGAGTTTGGTTATTAGACAACCCGTTACTCCTCTCCATCTTTTATTGTGCTGGTCTCTTGCCCAGCCATTGATGCGGTCTCTGATCAGATTCCGACTTATTCCCACTGCAGGTTTTGGTCCATAGGGGTTTTCTCTGGTCTCTAATCTGGCAAGGTCATCTGCAATTAGATTTCCCTTAATGCAATTATGCCCAGGTATCCATAAGGGTTCCACCGGTCCCTTCCCTACCAAGTGGTTCAATGCTTTATAGCAATTATAGACCAGCTTCGACTTTGTCGTTGCTGAATTCAGGGCTGCCGCTCTGCTATCCGAGAAAATACATACCTTTTCCTGGGTTCGATTTTGCTCGGTTCCCGGAACACCGTATGTAATTGCAACTACCTCGGTTTGGAGTGCGGTAGAGTGTTTGCCCAGGGGGAAGGTTTTACCTATCCCATCGCGTAGCCTATACACCCCCGCACCCACTCTGTTCCCACTCTTGGCTCCATCTGTGTACCAGATGTCTCCATTAAGCGATAATCTAGCTCGACCCTCCATCCAGTCGGTTTTACTGGTGAGGGTGATCTTATATTTCTTCTCAGACAGGTGAACATCCGTACTGTCAGAGGGCATTCATAGGAGTTCCTCCTCAGTGAGCTCTCTTGAGAGTCTACTCAGGTCCCTTACCTTCCTATTCATTTTTCCCACACTGTGCATTGCCTTTACGGCTTCCGCTTTCAGGGTGAAATAAAGAGGTGGTATCCCGTCAGTATCCCCATCGCTTCGATCGGTGTTGATCTTAGGGCTCCGGTTATACTTCTTAGAATCAATCCTCTTAGCTTGTTAAATCGGTTGGCTTCCGACTTTAAACAGGCTCTCTCCCACCAGACCAGTACTGCATACGTCAGTCTGGGTTTGAGAATTGCCTCATACATCCATTTCATGGTCTCCGGTTTCAAGCCCCAGCTATTACCAATGGCTCTTCTCAGTTGCCAAAGTGTTGCTGTGATCTAGGAACATATGTAACTTAGATGTTTTTCCCATGACAGTTTCCCGTCCTAAGCTATAATAGCGAAGTATTTCACTTCGCTATTATAGCTTAGTTCTTGGCCACTTGGCAAGTTACAGCGGATATGTTCTGTTCCACTTATATTTCTTGGTGAACACCATCACCTCAGTCTTAGAGGGATTGACCGAGAATCCCTGCACCAATTCCCAACTTTGTTTAATACTCCCTGCATTACATCGAGAATCGACTCCAGGAAAGGACCCTTCGTTATTATTACTAAGTCATCGGCATAGCCAATTACTTGGTAATCCTTTAACCTTTCAAGCAGCTCATCTACTACCAGGCACCACAGAAGGGGAGTCAATACCCCTCCCTGTGGACAGCCCGAGTCGACAAGGCCCTCGATGGTAGCCTTGCCTTTATTGGCAGTAAGCTGTCTGATGTTGCTGACACTTGAATGATTTAATGTGTTAAATCATACAATTTCTTACGTCTATGGAAAGTTTATTTAGTCTGGTGTGATGTCGACCTCCTCTGTATTTTGCAAGAGCACCAAAAAGCTATAACGATTTCTGCAAACCTTCAAAATCCATCTGGGGTAAATCTAACTTTGTATGAATAGAATGCCTGGTGAAAGTTTGCGAGGTTTTTATCAGCCACTCTTGATCGACGTTGCTGTACAGGAAGAGCTGTATCCAATTCGCGTAACTACTTGGTACAGAATGATTCTAATTGGAGTGATTGGACCATAATTTTTGAGAATAATGAAGCAATGACTGCAATGACGGTCAAAGTGGATCGATACTAAATAATGGTTTGAGAATTTTTATTTTTAGATTTTACAAAACCCCAATAATTTATTAATTCAACAGGATGACACCACATGCCCCGCTGTTAGGCAGGGTATTGACTCTTTAAATGCTGTGTTTCCCAACAGAATATTTTTTCGTAATTGCGACCTGAACCGACCTTCAAAATCGCCCGACTTAATGGCACTCGATTTCCTTTCATAATAATTCCGCACAAATAACTATTTTGTTCACCCACACAGTATTTAATAGATTGAAATTTCTAATCATTATATTTCTGGCCTCCAAGGGAACGTTATCAAAACATTTCAACCGTTTGCGGTGACAATTCTCTCCAGTTACATGGCTTTGGAGGTTGTTTCTTATTCACATCGCGTAATCTTCCATGTTTCCTTCTTTTTTCCCCTTATTTTCAACACGGTAACTTTTTTAATATTCTGCATTACTCTCTACTTTTTATACACAAGTACACCATTCACCAGCAATAATAATAAACTAGATGTTGTTTCGACTGACTGAACGTGCTAACACAATGGCAAAACAAAATATTTGTACTGGCCTCGTTGCGAGATTTGCGATAGTTGACATTCCCTCGTCTTGGCTAGTACCGTATGGACATCCCGCGTTTTTCTCCTGTATTATATATTTTTCAATACCTATAACTTTGTACTCTATGCATCTATGCCTGAAATGAGTAGTGCACTGGAAATATTGGGCCTTTGACTACAAGATCCTGTGACAATCTCAATTTTGTATTTTTACTGACAAACCGCCTTCTTCCCCTGTACCCTTCTGTTGTTAAAATCTGAGCAATATGCCTACTTATGAATAATCAACTTATACTCAAATTATGTATCTATCCTAAGAAGCAAACATAGTCACTGTCATGGCCAGATTTATTAAAACTAATAGATATTAGATCTATTGGGTTTTAAAATTCGCGATTCGATCATTTTGTTGGGTAGGTAGTCAATTTGTATTTTATATTTCTCATTCTTATTGTATACGTAATAATACTAATACTACTCTTATTACTAATCTTATTAAGAATGTGCCCAATTCTTAAATAATGAATTTAATAATTAGGATCAACATCGTTAATACTGCACTAATACTGTTTAAATTATTTTTTTTTCAGTTAGAATTAAATCCCCTCCTACTCTTTCATTTCAAACTTTGTTGAACTATTTCATTAGTTCAACAAAGAAGTTAACTCTGTATATTAAAAAGAAGAAAATGACAAATTATTTTATATATCAAAGACGTTTTATTTTATTTCAAGGTACAATATGAACAGTCAAAGGCGGGAAATTTTACACCTAAATGTGGTGAAGTTTATACCAGAAGTCGCCGTCGCGACAGCGACGTGCGACGCGTCCTTTAATGGACAAAAATAAAAAATGAAGAATTTTGTTAACGATTTTAAAATCCATAGTTTGTTTCAGAGATGCATGCTAATGTATAAGCAAGTGTTAGTAAACAAATAAAAGGATTAATCTGTGTAGAGGTAACTCAGAAGGTAAACATATAATGAATAAGTTTCCAATATCCTGTCAGTTGTGCATTGATTATTGTCAAGATACGATCATTCAAGATAAATCTAGTCCTAATTAACAGTAGGAATACCTATGTTTCGAGAAGATGGCAGAAGGGAGTAAGTTTTACATTTAATATTTCAAATCGCTCTTTCTCGATTTTAACGCAAAACGTCCTGTCCTTTTAGTAGATTTCAATTAGTCGCTTATTGTACTCATAGATTGTTTTCCATAAAAGACATGGATATGTCTTACGGCTGAGGCTCAAAAAAAATCCAACAGGAATTAAAACCCCTTTTAGAGCTCATTGTGGACAAACCAAAACCAGGATTTGGATCGACAAACGACGGAAATACCGCCAGAAAGTTTTTCAGTAACTCTGAAATTAGCTGCCAAATGACAAACACGGATGTAAATTTAATTAATAAATTTAAAATTATTTTAATTATTTATTATTTAATATTTCATCTTGTGAAGAGAAAATAAATACCAACTCCTTTAGCGAACTATTAAAAAATACTTTTGAGTTAAATTTGAGTCAATATAGTTGGTATTATTTGCCGATCACTGTTCATAAAGTTCTGATACACGGTTGAGACTTGAGACAATAATTTTTTTTTATCTCCCGATAGGTGTGTTCTAAGAAGACGCTTTAGAAGTCAGACATAAAGATATAAGAAACAATCGTTTGCGTCATAATCGTAAGACGGGTGGGGGAAAATCCAATAATGACTTGTTAAATAGTTTACTCCTTACGTCAGACCCTCTTATATTAAATAAACGAAAAAACATTTCTAAAGTTTCCAAGTACTATAACAACAGATATAAAAAACTATCTGCAACTTGACGACCAGGCAAGTACAACCATGGAAGCTATCGAAGAAGAAGAAGAAGAAAGTACGAAGAAGAAGAAAAAGAAGAAGAAAGAAGAGTCTGATTTTGGTTAAATAACAATATTATAGTAATGAAATAAAATTAAGAGTTTTTTAACAAATTAATAATAAAATGTAATAATAATAACAGACTTTTCTGTTGCTGAATTTTCTTATATATATATATATATATATATATATATATATATATATATATATATATATATATATATATATATATATATATATATTATATTTAGAAATAATCCTGAATAAATAATAATTTTTGATAATAATTAAAATAAGTAATAATTTAGAAAAAAATATCTTTTATGTACAGGGTGAGGGAAACTCGATGTCTCAGCTCCATTATAAGAAAAGGAAAAAAGATAGAAACAATCTGAAAAGAGGTCCTTAAATGGGGTTGAGTAAGGTCTGTTCTAAGCCAAATTTACATATTTTTCCATATTTGGATACTGAAGTAATTATGTCATGGAATTATTTTTCCCAAAAACATACCTATGTGTTGGCATATTTAAAAAGAGCTAATTTTTCTAAACAAACTTTGTAAAGAAAAAAATTTGCTATCTTTTTTCGTTAAAAAATTATAAGCAAATTTGTAAAAACAAGTATTATCAGAAATTCGCAATCGTCACGATTTAAACAAATAGGCTTTGAAAACAAATAGCAAAGTCGGATCTGTCAATTATTAAACAATATTAATTAGCATTATTTATTAATTTAACATTATAAAACACATAATATATTACAACTATTACCACAGAAAAAAAAAACAAAGTATGTAGGCAATTACTACAGCAAATTTTCAATGTGACCATATTCTACTTCTAAACACTTATCCAATCTCCACCTTACTTCTCTCACTGAAGCCTTACGAAACATATCTCTAGATAGTTCATCGCAAGCATTTCTGATTTTTTCGTTTAAGTGTTCCAAGTTAACAGATGGTGTTCTGTAAACTTTATTTTTCAAAGTTCCCCACAATAAAAAGTCTAGTGGGGTCCAGTCCGGTGATTTAGGTGTCCACTCTATCAGTCCATTTATACCTATCCAATTTTCTCCATAAGTTTCATTTAAATATTGTTGGGCAATTCTTGCTTTATGCGGTAGAGTTTCGTCATGCTGGGAACACATGTTTGCTTGTAGCTATAATGGCACATTTTCGAGAAGCACAGGAAGTTGTTCTTGAAGAAATTGCAAATATCGCGCATTATTTACAATTTCTTCGTAAAAATATGCACCAATCAAATGCCCATTAATAATACCACACCAAACGTTAATTCCGAAGTGTTCTTGGTTTTCAATCGGATTGACAAAATGTGGACTTTCAATATCCCAAAAATGTTCATTTTTTTTTATTGGGCTTACCGTTACTAACAAAACAGTTTTTTTATCCGTCCACAACACATACTGAAAAAGCCAATTGTCATTGATATCTAAATTTACCATCACTTGGGCAACATAATTAATTCTTCGTTGTTGATGTTGATATGACAAGTGTTCTAAGTTATGAATTTTATAATCGCGATGACTACTTTCTTTCAAAATTATTCATACCGAACTATATTTTAAATTCAACTCACGATAGGCTTGCCGAATCGAGTTCCTTGGATGGTCTTCAAAATACTGCAAAACAGTAGCAACAGTATTGTTTAACAATTTTTCTTCCCTTTCGAGAAGAAAATGCCTCGCTATTTGCACGTAAATTGCGTTCCAATCTTGCAAATCTTTTTAATCGGGGTATCTCTGGACGTATAACTGAACTATTCTTCTGGGGCTCTTTTGAGATTTTCCATAAATTAATGGCATATCGACTTTTTCGTTGTGCGTGAACATTTTTCAAAGTCAAATGACAGCAAAACAATATTTGTCAATCATTAGATTAATTATTGACAGATGCGACTTTGCTATTTGCTTCTAAAGGCTACTTGTTTAAATCGTGACGATTGCGAATTTTTAATAATCCTTTTTTTTTAAATTTGCTTATAACTTTTTAACAGAAGACGCATTTTTTTCTGCACACAATTTTTTAACAGAAATTAGCTCTTTTTAAATATACCAAAATATAGGTATGCTTCTGGGGAAAGGAATCGATGACGTCATTACTTCAGATTCCAAATATGGAAAAATATGTAAATTCGGCTTGAAATCGACCTTATTCAATACTATTTAAGGATCTCTTCTCAGATTTTTCGTTTTTCCTTTTCGTATAATAGAGCTGAGGCATTGAGTTTCGCTCACCCTGTACATGGATATTGTTTATCTTTGAGTTTTCATTCATCAAAAATAAATGTTTTCAGTTGAAAGTTGAATTATGATTTTTGTCGCAAGTAGTGTCACATGGCACATGGCACAAGTAGTGGATTATCCTCCACTACTTGTATTTAAATTCACACCAAACTGGTATATCCTTCTATGTACCCGATTTGATGTAAAATTGGTATTCAATTTCACACCACATGTCAGACAATGTACAAATATACGCGTCGAATCC
The DNA here is from genome assembly GCA_037954035.1 of Rosalia funebris. Classification (NCBI taxonomy): domain Eukaryota; kingdom Metazoa; phylum Arthropoda; class Insecta; order Coleoptera; family Cerambycidae; genus Rosalia; species Rosalia funebris. The sequence goes on along the minus strand of JAZFAV010000006.1, from coordinate 7,912,642 downwards.
CCCACCCCTTAACTTTAAAATATGTACCTAATGATTTAATCTTTGCATTTCATCAGTTTTAAATCTTGTTCTCGAACCCCAGATGTATTAGAAATGACCAGTTTACGTAATAATGGAATAACAAATAGTGATATACTATTTTTATCATCACCTGGATTTCGGTGACAGCCAGAGCTGTGATGTGTCGTCACAATAGATATTTTTATTGCACCACATAAGTTCCAATAACATTGCGAGGCACTATTTTTATTGTAAATGTATAAATAACTTCGGTGATTTGCTAAGGAACGTGTAATTAATCAGTCGAATTTTTCAAAGGCAGGTGACGAATATTATGTTTGTATTGCCCAGTATGTGGACATTCCTACCATGATTTATGACTTAAAAATTATGACTTCTAAATTAAAGAATATGTACAAAAATAATCAAGGAAAATATGAATATATCTAAATTCTCATAAAATTGATTGACTTTCTAATGTACACTAGGCACAACAATTAAGGGAGGTAAAAATGTTCTAAATTTTTAGGTAATTTTGAAAGGGCTGTAACTTGGAAAAAAATAGTCGTAGAGCAGTTTTAGAAAAAGAGAATTGAAGTCCCAAGTTTTTTAGGATTCAGATCTTGAGTTAGAAATTTTTTGAAAAAATGGTGGAAATTTGAAAAAATGCAAAAACATTTAAAAATTGCAAAAAATGTACATTTACAAAAAAATAGCAATTTCTATCGGAAAACAGACGATAAATCCTATAATTACGTTTTCGATTAATGCGGATCAAATAAGCGTAGTAGGAGTTACAAATTAATGAAACAATCTGCAATAATTGAAGTGCCATATTTTTGAAGACACTCACTCTTCCTCCAAAATATAAAGTTTGGTGGAAATCGGGAGTACAAAATTTAAAGGACGTCCTATAAAGGACGTTGTCACTTCGTTTCGATTACCATATTTGCACGTCTACGCACAGATAACTAATCGCAACAAAATTATTCAATATCGATTACCGATACTGATAATTGTCACTAAATTATAGTAACAGTCAAATCCCCTAACGGCGGTTCATTCAACCAACACCGCGGGGTTGAAAATCGCATAAGCGCAGGGAGTATCCGTGTCCTACACATACGTTACATTGTTTATCACCTAATTTCTATAGTAATTAGCGCTACATTACGGACTAATTAATTCGAATAGTACTCCTGCGCAGTTGGCTTGCTCTCCCTACTATTTGGTTACCACATTATCGTCTTTTCTTTTTGCCGTATACCCAATTTGAATTTATTTAATTCAATGCATGACTTTGTTTTGTAAAGGGTCTTTCAATAAGGACGCTAGATTTTTAAACGTAAATAAAACAAGTTGTGTCTGAGATATCCATCCAATATTTTTTTATTTATAAGAATATTTTATGGCTTTAAATATGGAATATAACGTCATTCAAGTCCCAGCGGCTTTGCTTGGTAGCACGTATTCAGAAGGTCTAATTTTCGATGACACCAAACGTCGAATAGTCGACTCGGCGGGACGGTTGTGGCGAGGATAAAAATCACGTCTCGAACGAAGAACTGACTTTGGAAAATAAAATTTGATGATTTCCACACATTATTGACTGGCTGTAGCCTTCCACGATGATTTGCCATACATCGCTAAATAATCTATAGTAAATTTAATAGATGTTGCTGTAACAACATGGACGCTATGACCTAGAGAATTTCGAGCGTCCCTATTGAAAGACCTTATATAACACAAATAAAAGTGGCTATTTCTCTATTAACTTTAGATCGGATTGTAGGATGCAATAATTCAAATATTAGAACATGTATCGGTTTTTATTACAGTTGTTGTTTAACAACACACACTGTTTTCATTAACACAGTGTTTATGTTCAAGAATACGCAAATATACAAAAAATAACACAAGAAGCAAGAACAAGCGACAAAAAAATTATATAAAAACACAATAAAATGACTACCATTAGCTATAAAACAGTATATTTTATTTAATGAACAGTAAAAAACGGAATATCATCATTATTTCCAATTTTAGAGCACAGTGTAATCATTTGATATAATGAGGACATTATTAGAATATTGGTACGAGCTGAGACCTAAAGAAACCGACTTGATATTGTGGTGGGCGGAGTTTTTATAGTACCACATTCTGCCTCTAGGAGCGTATAGATACCACTCCCGAGTCAATGAGCCAAGCGTCGTCGCTAAAGAAGGTTCCTTTCGGCTTGTGTGATTTTGTTAGAGTTATCTTGTGTGCTCGTCGTTTTTGCAATGGCTGATTTTCACGAACAGCGCGCGGCTGTAAAGTTTCGCTTCTTGCTCGGGAAAACTAGCACAGAAACTCTTGAAATGTTAAAAATGGCCTACAAGGATGATGCTACTGGGAAAATCCAAGTGTTTGAGTGGTTTTCCCGTTTCAAAAGAGGTGAAATGTCAATTGATGATAAACCTCGCTCTGGTCGTCCTTCTACGGCTCGAACCAATGAAAATATTCGCGAAATCATTCTGAAAGATCAACGAAGGACCATTGGCGAAGTTGTGAAAGTTTTTGGTCAAAAACTAGCGCACAGACAGAGCTGTGTGAGTAGGGGCGTTATTGTGGACGAAAAACCAGTCGCCCAACTAGCACAAATCAGACCTCTTCTGCCGCAAACTGTTGCGTAATCGTCTCAAAACTTCCAGGTAGAAAGTATGGTTAACTGTCTGATGCTCAAGTCATGTCTATCCACTTTATGGGAGATTTTTCAGAAAGATTTTGGTTTAAGAGCTTATAAGATCCAGCTCGTGTAGAAGCTGAAGTCGGTTCACCACCGTATGCGTCGTATGTCCGTTGAATGAACTGAAAACGAGATTACCGTTGATCCTTATTTTCGCCACAACATTTTGTTTGGGTTTGTTGTGGTTTGGGCTCATATTTGGTTGGTTGGCTACGTTAATAATTAACAAAATTTACACATATGGAGTGAAGGAAATCCACTAGCCTTTATTGAGACATCTTTACATACACAAAAAGTTACTGTTTGGTGCTCTTTATGGGCTGGTGGAATAATTAGTCCATATTTATTCAGAAATGATGCCGATGAGAACGTTACAGTCCATGGAGACAGTGACTTATCCGTGATTACTGACTTTTTCGTTCCCCAATTAAATGGCAATAATATGGAAGAGTTTTAGTTTCAACAAGACGACATGTCAGACACACAGCGCATGCCAGAACCAATTTATTGCAAGAAACATTCCACAAACGCATAATTTCGCGTAATAGACCTGTGAATTGGCCTCCAGGATCTTGCGATCTGACGCCGTTAGACTACTTTCAGTGGAGATATGTGAAGGCTCTAGTCTACGCTAATAAGCCACAGATAATGGACGACTTGGAGGCCAACATTCACCCCGTTATTGCCGATATACGGCCGATAGGGGTCGACAATCGGACTTCCAGATTGCGCTGTGTTTAAGCCAGCCGCGGTGTCCATATGCCCGAAATTATTTTTAAACAATAATGGCATAAAATTAGCCTTCTAATAAATCCAATACCATGGCCATTACCACGATTTTTATGTGTTTTATTTCATTTTAAATTTCTATACCTCTGCAAAAAAAAATACACCCGATAGCTTTGCAGTAGTTTTACTTCAAATGTTAGTAATAAAATATGTAATAGATTAAGAAAACGCAATATAAAACCTACATGTGTAAATAAAAATAATTTAGGCTCTTTATTAGTAAATAATAAATCAAGAAAAGTTGATTAAAAAAAAAAAAAGTGGTGTTTATGAAATAGGATGTAATGATTGTGACGCTATTTATATCGGCCAGTCAGGTCATTCTGTAAAAAGCGTTATGATGAACACAAAAAATATATTTTACACAAAACAAACAGTTTTAAAACATTAAAACGGACTTTTCCGCACGTAGAACATCTCTATCTCGAAATTGAGTGTCCGAGAAAAAATAAACCAACACCTCAAATAGTCCACCATCGTGCCTTCTCATGATCCATGGACAGGGTGGAGTGTGTCCTATCCACCTCAAAATCAATAGATTGCGTTTGATAAACGTCCCTAATCAGAATCAGTCGAAACTAACACGATTTAATTGAGTGATTGTGCTAACAAAAACAATTTCTCAAATAATCTACCATTGTGCTTTCTCATGACCCATAAACATGGTAAAGTGTATTCTATCCACCTCAAAATAAATAGTTGTCATCTGGGAGACGTTTCCGATCAGAATCAGTTAAAACCCGATCGATCCGACATGATTTAGTTAAATTATCGTGTTAGCAAAAAAAAAATTCTCAAATAGTCCACCATCGTGGTTTCTTATGACCCGTGGACAGGGTGGGGTGTGTCCTATCCACCACAAAGTCAATTGGTGTCGTCTGGGAAACGTACCCGATCAGAATCAGACAAAATCCGATCGATCCGACACGATTCAGTTGAGTTATCGTGCTAACAAGAATAAATATCGACGACAACGACAAGGACACACATACACACACACACACACACACACACACACACACACACACACACACACACACACACACACATATACATACACAAAATGGTTTAAAAACCTTTTTTTTTTGTTTTTAGGCCGAAAAATGAAAAATATTCCCTAGAGGAAAACATTTTTTTACAGGATTGCTTTATTTTTCCGCGTATAGTGGAGTGCGGAAAAGTAATAGCAGACTATTATATAACAAACAATCATTTTCCGGACTATCAAAAAATAAAACTTTTACACAATGAACGTAAAGGCAGAAGTTTAGATTTATTAGAAATATTAGAAATAAAAAAGCAATATTTAATAAAAAGGTAATAGTCAATGATCAAACAGATTTTAGAATTTCTCCAATAATAAAAGCAGCCATAGCATAAAATCACGAGATGTTGTTACCTGCCTATATACACTGAATTTTGTACTTATTAAGTTTAGTAAAAGTTCGTTACTCTTTGAGAATGGCATAAAAGCCGAAACAATTGTTAGACATAGTTTACAATTTTTGTGAAACCCACCAAGTGTTTTTTTTTTCATTTACTATATGTAATTTTGTACTTATATTAGTCGTTAATGGTATAAATACATCTACCATAAAATATTCACCCTTTCTTACGTAGTCTTCCGGAGACTTGAAATAGTAACATCGATTCTCAAAATTGTCTTCGTTTTGTATAAAAAAGTTTCCTTTGGCTAGTTTCCGCATTGGGAAAAGTTGCAATAAATTGCATCCGCATGCAAACTATTTAGGTTTTTGTGCCACAAACGCTACCCACGCAATAGATTCCAGAAGGACGTAAATTAAATTTTTTTAAAATCGAAAACAAACACGCGTACGTCATAAATTCGAAATGAATAGGTAAATAAATATAAAATATTTTTAGCACAAATTGAATTGACATGAAATTAATTTAAATCGTGACTAGTAAAATTAAGAGAGCTAGAACGCGGAACTTGTAATAAGGAAATTAAAGAGGCTTTTAGTTAATTATTGTTTGATGTGCGACAATACCGACAGTATTTTAGGTCTCCCGCATTTCGTAGTATGCGAGCTTTTTTTTTTGAAGCGAGTACAAAGTGTACTTTATAATAACACAACTATCAAGCCAGGAGACTATTTTTAAGTGGGTGACCTACTATAAATAATTAGATTTCTATTACAACGTACATTACTTGTGTCAAACTACAAAATGTATATTTAGTATTCAGTTTAAATACAAAATGTTTGGATCGTAATTATAACGACTTTACTTAATCTTTCCTGACGTTTGAATTTATTAAATCATCGCCGCTATAAAATATTGATACATTATTACAAGTGTACAGAGTTATCCACATAATATTCTATTCCCCTTAACTGTTGTATTTATTGAAATAGAAAAAGTGGTAAATACAAAAGTCGTAGGAAATTTTACTGGGATCTCAAACATGTATTTAGAAAAACAATCGAATCTCGCGTTTCGGAGATCTAGACCAAACCTATGTTTTTCTTAAATATAACACCCTATTTATTTTTCGATTTTTGAAATCCACGTGCCCTTCTGATTACAAGAATATATACATGTTATATCTTTGCTCTAGTAGTTTGCACAGTATCGCCCTTTGAAGTATCGAATATCAAACAAAATCAAGATCGCCATGAAAAATTTGAAACGATAATTACGAGAATTGTTATTTTGACAGCTTGTCTGAGGTGTAAGTTATTGTAATCCACCGTTATTTTTTAAAAATGGTAGGTATATCATTATTATACTATGAAATGAAAATGGTGAAAAGAATTACTTTGTTGAATGTTACGTTTTGTACGAAATGAATGCGATGCGTGCTAGACGTGAATACCAACGAAGATGCCCTGGGAGAATCATACCACATAAAACGTACTTCAAACATATTTATAATAAATTAAGAATTACTGGACGTTTAAAAAATGAGGATAAGTGGAAATCCGAGACACTCTATTCAAGATGCATCGAGATATTTACAAATTCCATGGACGTCGGTCCAGAGAAAATTGAAAATCCATAAGCTTAAACCATATTGCTTCCGTCCAGTTCAAAAACTGTATGGAAATGATAATTATAGAAGACAAGAATATTGCCGTTTGATGTTGGAAAGACAAGTGGAAAATGAATTGTTTGTAGGTGCGTATTATTTTATAAATTATTACAACTAATGCTACTACTACTACTGCTATGCTACTTCTACTACTACTGCTAAACTTCTATTACTCTATTACTAGGTACTTAAAATAATTACAGATTCTACAATGTGGACTGATGAAGCCAGTTTTTCAGTATGTGGTATTTTAATAGAAGAAATACTCACCACTGGTCATCAGAAAATCCATACCCGTCTATACCCGTTTATAGTTTATCGACAAGGTCGTACTTCAATCAATGTTTGGTGTGATATTTTTTGAAACTCAATTATTGGACCAGTATTTTTTGAGGTTTAACTGGACAAAAATATTTAGATCTTTTAAGAGGAGAGATTATTGATTTAATAATCCAATTGAATGATCCGAATATTGTTTGGCAACAAGACGGTGCTTTAGCACATAAATCAAATGTTGTCAAGCGACATTTAGATAATACTTTTATAGAGTGGATAGGTTCAAATGGAACTATTTTATGGCCGGCCAGAAGTTCCGACTTGACCCCACTGATCGCAGGAAAATTTCCTACAACTTTCGTATTTACCATTTTTTCTATTTCAAAAAATAAAACAGTTATAGAGGGGAGGGTAGAATATTATGTGGATAAACTTGTATAATTATTTAACTTGTTTTCTTGTATTTAAATCTTAGAAAGTGATCGTTCCTATTATAAAATTATAAAAGATGTTACTATAAGAGCACACAATGTGAATTTTAAATAAAGCATGGTTTTCTGTAGCAAACTATTGCAATGTTTACTGATTCACAATGTAAATATTTGGGGAATTGTGTATGGAATAACACATCCTGTAAATGGCTGCAACGAATTTGATGGAACACGCAGTGGCGAAGCGTCCACTAAGGCTGTAAGGCTCAGCCTACCCTATATATTTTAGATGGTAGACCCCGTTTTTATATTACCACTTGCCTTTGTCGGAATGGCAAACATTTGCTATTCATATTATCACCTATTTCCATTTAAATTGAAGCGCCGGCATGCCGGCAACGGGCAGTGCTTAAGCCTTGGCAGGTCTGCGCACTGAGATTCTGAGCTGACACTCTATCGCCTTGAATTTAACGGATTTTATAGAGATCCGCCGTGCACAGGGGACAGAGGGGAGTACGCGAAGAATGATACGCAATATAGCTAGCCTGATCGATCAGTTTGCGTAATGCAGTGGCTATAATATTGACTTGGCACTAGTCGTAGTGATTAGTGTTATTTTTAAGGATAATGACGGCCCTAGACACGGCGGATTTAGTAGACTTTTTGATTAATAAAAGTGATTATTTTAATAATTTATCTTTAGAAGATAAACTGAAAAATTGAAGCGGCAAAACCTACCAATTTATTTCAAGAACTATAGATGTTTTTGCAGAAAAGAAACACAGCGAATGGAATTGTGTTTCGCATGACTTGTAAAATTTGGGAACAAATTATGCTCGTTAAGCGAGGTTCCAGTGTATATTTTTGAATTGTTAGTGAATACCTACGTTAATCAACTGGTGTTTACTGATCGTTACTGACCGTTAGTGAATACGTTAATGAACTGATGTTTACTGATCGTTACCGAAGATGAATTGTATTAGTTCTCTATACATTAATATACATAAATGAATTCCAATTCCTTATATTACATATACATATTATTTATAACTTATGAAACCACTGTACATCGATCCACAAAGTCGTAACTTTCGGCATGCTCAGTGATAAAATAACATCGAATTTAATAGAGAGTGCTTAGATAGCACATGACTGCATGAAAATTGTAAACACTGTAAGAAAATTAAAAATATAATGACTAACTTTTATGACGATTTTAGCCCTTTCGTGCACGCTTTTATTAAATTTTTGTTTTCTTAAAATAAAATTCATATTGAAGTTCAAATTATGATGTGGAATAAATAATCAGTATACACTGTTTCCCTAAAAACAAAATGTTCCGCAAAAAAAACAAGAAGTTTCGTACACTTTAGTGGATACCATGTATTTGTATTAAGTGGGGTAAAGCAAAATATAATTTTTTTAAAAACATTATATTTATATTTGGTTTCCTTGCAAAAATATAATCAAAGAAAATTTATAGATATTAAAAACTATAAAGGTGTATGAAAATGTTCAAAGCTGTCTAGACCAATGTACTCTTTACACTTTTTGCAAGTATACTTGGTTCTTCGTTTACAAATCTTGGATTTACACCAATTCACATTCTTTATACTTGTTAGCCTAGACCAATACCATATTCCATCAAAATGTATATTGACAGCTGTCCGTTTCACAGATTTCATTTTAATAGAGGAGGGTGGAGTTATAGATCTTGAACGTCCTACCTTTGCTCCTTTAGAACCTATATTTATCAGCATTTTGGCCATAGATCCTTTCCTATTGATGGTGCTTTTATCTTGAAATACAGGTAAAACTGCTGAGTCTCTAATACAATCTCTAGCAAGCCATGTACAATTTCTCTTACTCCTTATTCTATCTTGAAGTATTTGTAATGGAACATTCTGCTCACTATTAGCTTCACTTTCACTTGATTGATCTGACATTGGCATAAGCAAGTCTTCAAATTCATCTTCTGAGGAATTCCTATCATAATATTTGTCATCACTTGTTGAAAGTCCATTAGAATTTTTCGCAGAATTTTTATGAAGAGCGAATAGCCTCCTCCTCTGATTCATTTAAATCCTCAAATACAACGTTCTAGAAACAAAAAATGATATGCATATATCAGATGTTACATTATTTGCACGCAACTCATGTTGTAAATGGAAAATGCATAACATCTACTAGGGTGAATGTTTACAAAATGTGCTAAATATAGAAAATGTGTTACCAGTTATAAAATATAATATGAGTTTTAAGAAGATGTTATACTAAGTATTATAAAATATCATTTTTACCTTTATTTTTTGCAATCCACAAAATGATAATTCTGGTATTTATAACTTCTATATTTTCATATTCACTGTTTACTCATAGATCTCACTCTACGTACTGATTCTACACTATCCACTGAAGTGTATTTCATGCACACTAAACAAAAGATTGATGTTTTTAGGGGCGTAGCGTACATGGATGCGAGTGGATGCGTCTCTTAAAAAATTGGCAAATTAGTGTTATTTAAAAGTTCAATCGATTTATTCAATTATTACAATTTTTTAATTATTTTAAACCGACCGCAAACATACATTATTTACTTTAAACGCTACCATCAACTTTTTTATTTCAAAACGGCCATGAAGGCGCCGGAAATTATTGGACTCCCGCGTTACTTGCTGCAGTGCTGAAATGCGATGGTCCACGTTACACCCAAGCTACGCGTTAGATGGGCGAAAAGGTCAGTGATCTTACACAGTCAACAGTGGAACCTCGAGTGGGTGTTGTCGTTATTTCCGGACTCAGTTATGCGATTATGTGAACACATCTTAACAACTGTCGCCATAACATAAGGAAGATTTGGAAGTGCTGTTTCAGGTAATTGTGGAAAATGAAAATGAGGAATGGGATCGAGAAATCGTTATTTGCGCTAGAGGCCTTTTAACTTTATTGCGCGACTTTGATTTTAATTCTTTCTTATCAGTACTTATTTTACTGCAATATTCCCATATTCCGAGAGTCTGTTTAAAATTCCACAGATAAAAATATCAGATATTATTTACTGCAATAAAAAGATCACCGATTTCAAATTACATATTCAAAAAATGAGAAACGAGTTTAGTGAAATTTGATCGTATGGACAGATTTGTGTTAGAAAATTAACCACCAAGTAAAGGAATGCGTTTGAATTTTATTCGTGAAGAAGATAAGAAAAGAACCTACGCACGATTATCTTGTGAAATTTTGGACGTTATTACTTTGAACATTAGTGAACGGTTTAGTGAAATTTCTAACCTGAAATTCTTAAATCTAGATTCCACACAATTTACTCCATTCCTGAAACGTTTTCCTGGCGAACTTTTTTCTTCTTTAGTAGATACATATGGAACATTATTTGACACAAATCGTTTAAAAAGTGAATTTTCAGTGACTTATAGTGATCCCGATATGAAAAAGAGCACTGTGTTTGAGCTTCACCAATATATTATGTCCCTTCAATTATCTCCTGTTTTCCCGGAGTCATCAAAATTGTGTCGTTTAATTTTGACTATTCCTGCCACAAGCAGTTCCGCGGAAAGGTCGTTTTCATGTTTAAAGAGAATAAATACTTATCTGCGAAATTCTCAAAAGCAAGAAAGGTTGTCAGCTTTAGCATTAATAAATATTGAAAGTGCCTTGTTAGAAGATATGATATCGTCTCCAATATTTTAAGAAACAGTGATAGACGTTTTGGCTGGACAAACAAGAACCGAAGAATTGATCTTCATTTTAAAAATTAGGATATATACCTCGGCATAATCATTTTAGGTTAGTGTTTTTATTTTATTTTTATCATTTTCATATGGCCTGTCATACATCCGACTATACCTCTTCCCCTTATAAAATCCTTATCACATCCCTAGATTCTTTTCTTACGCTACGCCCCTGATGTTTTTATAATAAACAAAAGTTTTTAATTTATCCATACACTACAGTGTATACAGTGCATGAAAGGGTTAGTGTATAAAAAGAAGTATAATATGTTTAAAAGAAGTATTTTAGCATCTACTTATATTGCTATTTGGTATCTACCTAATGTAAAGTGAAAGTTATGTGAAAGAAAATTCATTTCCTCGAAAACTTTGTCTGAGAGCCAGAAAGTGAGCCAGATTCTCGTTCAGCTTCGTAAAAAATTGGAACGTAGCTACATTTTGGTGGTGATTTGAGAGTTCTACGCTAAAGTAAATAATTACCAAGATTTTATCCCTTAAACACATTCTCTGTATATCATATATTTATACAGTGAGCCGCAATCCCAATCTGAACCTATCACGTGTAATACTTCTCTCAGTCTATTCAATATCTCATCTCCGACGTCGAAAATAATTATTATGCCTATTAAGTTACTCAAAGGAAAACTGGTCGATTTCCGCGTGGAATCGGTAATATTGAAACTCCTACGTCGACCTGCCGTGACCATCGGCCATTAGGAAGTTAATTAACTTGCAAAAGTTATATACTTGCGTCAGGTATATGCCTTTCTACGAGTATATTAGGTAGAATCAATTTTCATAATTTGCATGTCCATTAATTACGTGGAAGATATCGAAAGGCCGTACGCATAAACATTTTTCGTAGACGATTTTAATTCCGTTAAAAGGTTTATAAAATATCAACTTCGTGACGTATCGCGGGGATTAAGCAATTAATCTATATTTCGTGGGGGGTTGGAAGCGTCACCGTTAGACGCCTTTGTCTTCTAAAGGCAAGATATAAAATAAAATATATAGACGTGCGTTCAAGTTCTAAGGTCTCCGATTTTATTTCTCACAAATTAATCATACAAAAAATTTTAAACTTATGCCACTTTTCAACGTAATCTCCCTGCAGCCGTACACATTTTTCACGATGTCGACGCCATGATTCCATGGCCGCGGCGAACGCTTCTTTAGGAGTATGTTTTGACCACTGGAAAATCGCTGGTGCAGTAGCGACACGACTAGTGAATGTGCGACCACGGAGAGTGTTTTTCATCTTTGGGAAAAGCCAAAATTCTCTAGGAGCTAGGTCCGGTGAGTAGGGAACATGAGAAACCACTTCAAATTTATTTTCTAGAATAAACTGCTGTGTCGCGTACGCGCAATGGGCTGGTGCATTGTCCTGATGAAGAAGCACACGTGCAGCCTTGCCTGGCCGTTTTTGTTGCAGTGCTGGAAGAAGCTTGTTCTTCAAAACATGTCGGCAGGATGCACTTGTCACCGTAGTGCCCTTTGGAACGCAATGAGTAAGGATTACGCCATCGCTGTCCCAACAAATGGCCACCATAATTTTCTCAGCACTGGTGTTTACCCAATTTTTTTTTAGTGGCGGTGAGTCTCATTGAGCTGACTGGCGCTTCGTTTCAGGATTGAAAAACGGCATCCATGTCTCATCCATTGTTACACTTGATGAAATGAAAGTCCCACTCATGCTTTCATCACGTGCCAACATTGCCTGGGAAATTGCCACGTGCGCAGCCTTGTGGTCGTCCGACAACATTCGTGGCACCCACCTGGAGGACACTTTCCGCATTTGCAGGTCCTCATGCAGGATTATGTGCACAGATCTCACGGAAATTCCAACTTTGGAGGCGATAGCTTTCATAGTCACTCGGCGATCCTCCAAAACAACTTTCCCAACTCTCAACTGTTGTCAGATCGGAGGAGGACCGCATTTTGGTTCATTATCACACGACGTTCTGCCTTCTTTGAACCGTCTGACCCTCGAACGCACATTTGTCACATTCGTGACACCATCACCACATGTCTCAGTCAACCGGCGATGAATTTCAATGGGTGTCGTATCACACAAGTGAAGGAAACGAATGATTACTCGCTGTTATTATAACGAAAATGTCACCATGTTAAGTGTCAACAACACTCCTCACTCTCGCCATCAGCCCTAGAGGATCTGTGTGCCATACAATGCTGACATCTTTGTCACGCATTGACAAAGACTTCACACGTATTGTAAACCAAACCGCATATATCTATCTGCTCCCAGTCATGAAACCTAGAAATCGGAGACCTTAGAACTTGAACGCACGTCTATAGTATTGAATTTTAGAACACTCGTTTGTCTAACATCCAATCTAATATTAAAGTGATAAATACTATACATTAGATAATTTATGGGAGTGATCAACTTTTTAGATTTAGTTGCAGTGCAATACATTTCTACAACTTTCTATAAGTGCAGGCTTTCAATAAAACATCCTCAAACAAGTATATTTTTCAGCCTACAGTGCTGCTGGTTGGAATGAGTAGCCCAGTAGTACTGTTGCCGGTCCCAAGCCTGGAAGAAAGAGGAAGGTTAGAGGATCAGATTAGCTGCCTACCCTCTGTAAAAACAGATAACTTGCTCAAAGTACCGCTATTAATCGACTAGGAACAATTCATAGACCTCCTATAGAAGAAGAAGAAGTATATTTTTAATTATCGTTCCCTATATGTCTTAACTTCGGGGGATGTAACAGCCCCAAGTCATTTGGGGACATATCATTTGAAAATTCGCATTGAGAAGAATAGAATGCACCCTCATTTTCTAATTTTTTCCAATTATTACCCTAAAATATAACTTATTTTTATGATAATCACCACTCCATCATAAAATATGTTTTGAAATTGTACCGTTTTTTTCTTCTTAGTATTTTTGTTATGAGGAAAATAGATTTCAATAAGGACGCTCGATTTTTAAATGCAAATAAAACATGTTGTGTGTGAGATATCCACTCAATTTTTTTTTCTTGAAAGAATATTTTGTGGCATTAAGTCTGAAGTATAACGTTGTTCAAATGCTCGCTGCAGCTTTGCATAGTGGCACGTATTCGGGAGGTCCGCTCCTCGATGACTGTGTCGCATAAATCTGGCTGAATTTGCTGGATGGCGTTAGTTATGTTGACTTTGAGGGTATCAGTTGTTTGCAGTCTATTCGCATAGATCTTCGATTTATGACAATCCCAAAGGAAGAAGTCCAATGGCGTTAAATCGGCACGATCTCGGTGGCCATTATACGTCGCCGGTGCGCGAGATAACCATGCCCTCATATCGCTCGTCCAGAATATCCGTCGTGGCATGCGCTGTGTCGCACGCAGCGCCGTCCTGTTGGAACCACATGTCGTCGGTATCTATATCATCCAGTTTAGGCCACAAGAAGTTGCTTATCATCTATCTGTAGCGCTCGCCGTTGATGGTTATGGCAACGCAAATATCGTTTCGTCAAGAAGTACGGACCGATGATTCCGCCAGAGCAAAATCCGCACTAAGCAGTGACTTTCTCGGGATGAATTTGGTGCTGGTCTATCTCGCGTGGATTGGTATCGTTCCAAATTCGACAATTTTGCTTGTTCATCCATATACATATCCATTTATCCAAAAACTTAGGTCAACTTCCAACTGCTTCAGAGCTCAATTGCGAACACATGGCGTTGTATATGGTCGTTTACCTTAAGTTCCTGGGTCGGTTAAATTTTGTACGGGTGCAGGCCCAAGTTCCGACTTCAACTTCGCCAAGTTGAAGTCGCAGAAAGGCCAAGTTCTTGTGAACGACGAGATATTGACTGACTTGGGTTTTCCCATACACTCACATTCACAGCAGCGATGTTTTCAGCAGTTATTGCGTTTTGGCGGCGTACGGGTATTGGCTGATTATTTATCAAACAGGTTGACTCGAATTTGGCCACCAAACGTCGAATAGTCGACTCCGTGGGACCGTTATGGCGAGGATAAAAATCACGTAATGCGCGGAATGTTCCTCGAATGGACCACTGATTTTGAAAATAAAATTTAATGATTTTCACACGTTTTTGAACGCTATAACCTTTCATGGCGATTTCCTATACACTACTGAACAATTCAGAATAAATTTAACAGATGTTGCTTGGCCGCCATAACCTAACAGATTTGGAGAGTCCCTATTGAAAGACCCTTTAGATGCTTTTGTTACGGGGTTAAGTTGAAAAGCAATTCATACTGAAACTTTGCCCATTACCTAATTTCTATTTATATTTAATATATTTTGTATACATATACATATTAATTTACAGCTAAATAAAAACAAGTTATTATTATTATTAGTTAGTGGTTCAGATCCATCAGAGTTCAAGCATGATTTCTGTTACTGCATGAGAAGAAAAATATAGATTAGATATGTTTTTACTGTTTTATTATTATTTTATTCAAATACAATTTTGCATATCTATAAAGAATGGTTATGTTTGTTTGCGATAAGAAAAATAATAATCAGTAACCAAAACGTCTTTTGTTTCATCAATTTCCATAACCTTCGACAGTACCGTCAAGGGCGAGTGCTACAGATCGATGATAAGCAACTTCTTGTGGCCTAAACTGGATGATATGGATACCAAAAACATGTGGCTCCGACAGGAAGGCGCTACGTGTTACACAGCGCATGCTACGATGAACATTCTGCACGAGCGATTTGAGTGAATGGTTATCTCCCGCAGCGGCGACGCGAACTGGCCACCTAGATCGTGGGATTTAACGCCTTTACTCTTCTACCTTTGGGGCTATCTTAAATAGCAGACCTATGCGAATAAACTGCAAAGCATTCATACCCTCAAAGTCGCCATACAGCAAATTCAGCCAAATTTTGCGACAAATAAAAAAAATTGATGAGATGTCTCACATACAGCTTGCTTTATTTACGTTTAAAAATCGAGCGTCCTTATTGAAAGACCCTATCGCATCGCATATCTGAGGAAATTATCAATTACCAGTTGATCGTATGTCAAAATGTATTAACATATTCAGCTGTAATTCTTATAAAACACTGGACCTGAATAACGCTCTGACTTAACCACTTGCTTTCAGTCATTTTTATGAAACAACCATTAGTCGAAATATCACTGACATTTCCACGCTGCCGCAGATCGTTCATAACTCACCAGCGCTAATAAGAACTTGTTTTTATTTATGTTGACAGATAGCGTTTCGTAATGAGCGGTAATTTTGTAACTGAATTAAATTATTATTTTCTACGTATTATTCTCCCAGATATAAGCAGCATTATTTTAACGATGTAGGAGTATTGGATTACATCAATGTTAAGTGAAAGCAGGCAGAGTCGAACAAGCAGTATTAGGAGTAAATTCCTGATCATGTTCTGGCCATTCTTGAGCTTCATTATCTGTAAAACACGGGTACGTCTAATGTAAATTGGACTCATTTTCTTCTTGTTAATTACGACATCATGTTTTTTAAAGGAACATATCATTTTCATGACTTTTTCTATTAAGAACGTAATTCTACATCATACTTAATGTTTTATTAAAATTATTGCTATAAAGAATACATATTTATTTAATAAATAACATTTACTTTTGACAGATTTCATTGTATTATAAAAGACAAGTTAAAAGTTATAATATAGGCACAGAATGCATAGGTTATATGCCTCATACAGGGTGTTTTCATAATGTGTGCATTTAATCTAAATTAATTAATTAACTACGTGAATTTTAGAATTACTTACGACATTGAAGGTGAACACGGCCAGCAGACACTTTATTTAACCAAATGAAAATTAAATAGTTTTATTGGAACAATCCCCTTAATAGATATGTGTTTTATTCCAATAATTTTTCGCTATCAAGATTTCACAATTCTATCCAGCATCATTTATGACCAGTTTTGTTCAATGTTTGAATAATCTTAAATATTATCACATTGTTATAGTACTGCTAAAGCAATCCTTGATTGTCTCGGACCAGCCAAAAGTCGGCGTTGACGTTTCGAGTCTTGATCGCTGTTGCCCAATCAATATCGTATAAGTAACCGTAGCAACTCTTTTGGAGTAATAATTTTTAAGTTGTTAAATATATTCAATATCATTATTAGATATGAACAAAGTCAACAAAGGTTTTCGTTTATGCTAGTGACCCTTAACTGATCAATGCATAATGTCATCGTCATCGTCGATCTTGGCATATGCAAATATTACAATAAAATATATTACAGGCAATAAACAAAAGTTCAATAAGATCGAGAGATAGCTTACTAGTAGCATACGCAGATGAGCTAGTACTAATTGCTAAAAGAAGGAACATTATGACCAGCATACTAAAAGTAATAGTGGAGGAAGGCAAGAAGCTTGAACCTAAAATAAACAAAAGCAAAACGAAAACAATGAGGATAGGAAAGGACTAGGAAGTAGCTCAATTAAAGTAGGACCACTAATTCGATGATGTGGATAGATTCAGATATATGGGAGAGAACAGATAACAGAGAACAGATGGAGAACGCAGTACGGGAAGAAGAAATTTAAAAATAGAAGAAAAATTAAAATTAGATAATATAATAGGAATGTAATAGCGAACCGAGAAGATGTGATAAATGTAATAATGGAATGGGAACCAGCAAGCAAGAGACGTAGAGCTATACTAAGAGAAAATTAGATGCTAGAAGTGAAAGACGACCCGAACAAAATCTGAGTAAGAAACTTAAAGGATGAAGCCAGGGGTCAGAGGAGATGGCATAATATATGGAGGAAAATCAAAAAATTGTAGAGAACTCATCATCCCCCAAGAAGTTAAATCTAGAAAGCTTTTAATCATTACCCCACTTGAGGTGTTAAGCCAGTCATACATACATTCATATTTCTTTCAGATAACCTCATCTGCATTCTAGTTTAAATTTTGTAGTTGCTCTATATTCCTTAACTAATTTAACGTCTTAAGTAGATCAAATATATTACGAAATCAATCATTCAATTCAACTTAAGTTACATCTTACTTGTTTCCAACTGGAATACCAGGGGAATTTGTTGGTACCCATGCGAGCAACTAGTTGAATATAAGTTTCTTACATCATTCTCAAACTCTTAATCCGGATCATGGATACTGATTGTACAGATTGGTCGGCTGATGCTTATCGCACATCTTAAGTCAATCACGATTACCTGGGCAAATTTTGTTTACCAAAGTTACAAGAACTTATTGCAACTTAACATCTTTCATTCTGTTGCGAAATAATCGAGAACAGTATTGAATTGAATTGGATGTTCCCTATTTAAATGAATAAAAAAAAGAAGAAAGAGAATTAGTGTGTACAATTACTATTTGTCTTTTGTTATGTACAAGCTCGTCAATAGTAGGAGAAAGTGTGAGATTTTCTAAGTATACGTAGAAAAAAGAGAGAGGTAATAATCGGAGGGAAGAGGATGCACTTTACACGCGGCCAGATTGAACTCTGTGTACATTCAGATAGCACATACATCACTCTGCAAAGACTTCAATGCGACTGAGTAAAGACCAGGCTATTTACTGCGCATCTCGTGGGCGGTCCGATGTCGCAGTTCTGAGACTTCTTCCCATTCTTGACGAGCAGTATACAATTATTGACAGTGGGGATGGTTTTCTATTGTTCAAAGTATTTCGATTGTTTATGTAATCACATTTGTTTAATAAATAGTAAACAATAGTGTTAAAACATGCATTTAATTGAAAAAAATTAATACTTAAAATAATGTTAGCTTCTATGCCTAACTTATTTGTTAAAAAAAAAAGTATCATGTATGTGTTTAATAAAGAACAGATTGAAGTCGAACTTCCATTAAATGATTCAATACGTTGCATTTTGAACTAAAGGGTACCATTCTTCCTCTGAAAAATCTAGGATTACATTATTATAAAACTATTTTCCTAAACTACTACTAAATGACTGGTATAAGCAACTAGTATAGTGTATTATGCCTTAAAAACATATAGATATTATAAAGTTGTTTAGATAAACTATTTATTTGAATCGAATGCCAGGAAGATACGAAACAAAACAAAAAAATCGTGTTTTGTACGTAAACAAAGTGATTTTCTTTAAGAGGTTGATTGAGGAGAGAAATCATAACTCATCGCTTAATCTCACTGTGATTTAAATTCTGTTTTATTCACAAGATATTAAATGGCAAATATTTCATGAATATAATGAAAAAATAAAGTTTTAAAACCTTAAAACGGACTTTTCCGCACGTAGAACATCTTTATCTCAAAATTGAGTGGCCGAGAAACAATAAACCACCACGTAAATGCAGAATATATGTTTTATGCGACAGTTTTACTTTTTCAATTTTTTAAAAATAGTCCACCATCGTGCTTTCTCATGACGCATGGACAGGGTGAGGTGTGTCCTATCCACCTCACAATCAATAGACGTCGTCGTCTACCAGACGAGATTAGGGACGTCTGCCTTAATCAGAATCAGTCGAAATCCGATAGATACGACACGATTTAACTGAGTGATCGTGCTAACAAAAACAATTTCTCAAACAGTCCGCCATCGTCCTTTCTCATGACCCATGGACAGGGTGGGGTGTGTCCTATCCACCTCAAACTTAATAGGTGTCATCTGGGAGATGTCCCGAATCAGAATCAGTCAAAACCCGATCGATCCAACACGATTTAGTTGAGTTATCGTGCCAACAAGAATAAATGCCGACGACAACGACACACACACTCAAAATGGTTTAAAAACCCATTTTCTTTGCTGTTTTTAGGCCAAAAAAGGAAAAATGAACCCTAGAAAAAAAAATGTTTTACACGATTACATTACCTACTTTTCTGCGTATAGTGGAGTGCGGAAATGTAATATAAAATATTTATTATGCAGGGTTCAGGGTAGTTTCTGAAAACGTGAACCCCGTCAGAATAGTCACAGTCAACATCGACTAAATTAATCTTAAATTAAAACGGTTCAGCGGGATCAAACATACAAGCTCTTAACCAATTTTAAACATTCCAGAAATTTGAATCTGTCTGGAAGAGCTGTTTCTTTCCAAAAAAAAGTAACGCTCCGAAAATAACTGAAGTGTATACTTCGTTCTAAGATGGCTGCTCTAACTCGGTAAGTACTATAAAAATAAGACACTAAGTTAATCGAGTTTGCATATGCTATAAGAAGTTGCCACGATTAGTGAAAGAGAGATTAGTGAAAAGTAATAGTGACAGGACACGGAATATCAACATCGACTGCACTGGCCGAATTCGCCCTGAACCTAATTATTGCTTTCAATTTACAATTTATTGGAATTAAAACCCGATTCCATTATGTGTCTATATAAACAAACAATATCTTTGAATTAATTCCTTAAAATTTCGTTTTATCATCAGAGATATATTCATAAATAAAAAAGCTGCTCCTAGATTGTCAGAATTATGAGCAAAATATTTCATAAAACTGTGCATCAATCTTTAACACACAATTTCCAAACCACGGGGAGTACGAAGAAATGGGATCATCGCCCTTTAATAAAGTAGAGTTTAGGATTATTACGAAATAATTACCGTATTGTCAGTACATACTGTGTTTATTTTTCAAGAGCCCTTACTGTTTCGAATGGTAGTTAGATTACTAATATTTCGAAAATTAAACATCAAGATGAAAGTGGTGAAGCGAATAATGTCTGTAGACTATTCATTGCGAAAACTTCAGTGATATTAAAGACGCGAAAAATTAAAAGTGACGCCTGTGACTAACCGTAAAACATATATAAGTAATTAAAAACCCGGAACTTTGTTCAATCGTAATCGAAAAAAAAACATCACAATTAATGATATGTGGGTTTAAAACTAAATCATATACTGGACATAAAACTTGACAATGAATGTAATCAATGTACAGGGTTTTTCGATAGGGGTGCTCGAAATTTGTTAGGTTATAGCGGCCATGTTGTTGAAGCAACATCTGTCAAATCTGTTGTGAATTGTTCAGTAGTGTATGACAAATCACCATAGAAGGCTACAGCGTTCAACAACGTGTGCAAATCATAAAATTTTATTTTCAAAATTAGTGGTGTGTTTGAGAGAGTGTACGAAAAAACCCGAGGCAGTCAATTTCTCGTCGTTCATAAGAACTTGGCATTTTTGCGACTTCAATTTGGCGAATTCTGTATCAGGACTTGGGTCTGCAGCCGCATAAAATCCAAATGGCCTAGGAACTTAAGGTAAACGACTATAGGCAATGTCGTGTGTGAGCTGATTGGCCTCTGAAGCAGTTGGATATTCCCCAATTTGGATACAAATTTCGCCAAGAAAATCACCTTTAGCGACGAGACACAGTTTTGGATGAATGGATAAGTGAACAAGCAAAATTGTCAGATTTAGGGCGATACCAATCCACAGAAGATACACCAGTACCAAATACATCCCGAGAAAGTCACTGTTTGGTCCGGATTTTGGTCTGGATGGTCATCGGTCCGTACTTCTTACAAAATTGAACTGGAATTGCCACAACCGTCAATGGCGAGTGCTACAAATAATAATCAACTTCTTGTGTCCTAAACTGGATGATATGGATACCGACGATATGTGGCTTCAACAGCACGGCGCTACATGCCACACAGCGCATGCCATGATGGACATTCTGCACGAGCGATTTGAGGGCATAGTTATCTCGCGCAGCGGCGACCTAAACTGGCCACCAAGATGGTGCGATTTAACGCACATTTAGACTTGCTCCCTTTGCACCGCAACCGATTTATGTCCTGAAAGTCGACACAGCGAACGCCATCCAGCAAATTCAGCCAGATTTATGCGACAAAGTCGTCGAAAATTGGACCTCCCGAATACGTGCCCCCAAGCAAATCCGCGACAGACATTTGAACAACGTTATATTCCACATATAATGCCATAAAATATTCTCTCAAATAAAAAAAATTGAGTAGATATCTCACACACAACTTGTTCTAGTTACATTTAAAAATCGAGCGTCCTTATTGAAGGACCCTTTATCCACGAAGACTGTATGGCACATAATACAGTTAATTTCAGCACATGAATTTCGTTTAAATATTCCTGAAAAGTTGATATACTTTTCCACACTTTATCGTCACAAAACAGTCGATGTATTTTTGAATAAATTTCCGGTACGTAAATCTATAAATGTTGACCGTAAATCTGACGTAAATCACATATTTATTAAAACGCATCTAAGTGCAACTCCGATATTCGTTTTAATTTCTGGACTTTATTGGATAGTGTTCTGGGTAACCCGGTATTTTAAGATTTCTGAGAATTGTACGGATTATTATCGATCGAGTGTTCCATTTTATATTTCAGATACCTACAAAATTCTCTTTGCAGCGTTATAGATAGTTCAATATAAATAGCACGCATATAAGTTAAGCCTGATTGGCAAGAATTTACATCAGGGACGTATCGAGCGATTTCACTTACTCGTACATTATAAAGAAAAATAAAATAAAGATATTATCAGTGAAATATTTTGAATTTGTATGTAACACTGTTTATGGTAAAATCTGATATTTATGTATATGTATTTATTTACTATAGTACTATACCACTTACTGGCAGTGACTCATATTCAAGCATTTGGAGCGTCGCGGGTCATAGGCGGGTCATGGAAAAATGGTCAAAATTTTAAAAAATATGAATAAAAATATATTTGCATGAGAGATATAGAATGGGGAGGCTTTCACTGTTTTCCACACCACCCAAGAGGTACAGTGTAATAAGGTGCGTTTTCTTTATACTGATATCCCCAAGAAGACTAATCCAGTAAGAAAAAGGTATTCACCAAGCCCCAAGTACGGCCACTTTGCCTATTAACGGAGCTATCAACGTGAAAATGGGCCTCGGCGCTGAAGATGATTTTGCCCACAAAATCGGCATTCACTTCTTATTGGTCAATGATCCAATTGGTGAACTCCTTTCGCTATGCATGGTCTGTAAGCAGATGTTGTTGAGTCAAGTGGACTTTATAAGCATGGAAATATAATTTTTTAATGGGATATAGTGAAGAGTGGTTGTTGAAGAATTCTTGTTCAAGATGCCGAATCGAGATTCGTAAGCTCTCGGCCACACTTCGCGAACAGTCGTGACGGTTTATTCTGAACGACCACTATGAACTCGTGTTGTATGTTTCACATCAAAAACTGAACTAGAACTTTATAATTTTCCAATTGTTCATTTCACAGTTGCTAAATTTGGAACATTATTTTACCAAAAATTGGACGCACTTTACGAATTGTAGCAATCAAACTTTCAGCATTTTGATAGTAATGTTTAACAATAAGTATGGGTTTTTGTATCGTGTAGCGGCTTATGTTTACTATCTGTCTCCTATCGACCTGTCACAATTTTTGACCTATTGAACCATGACGGCCAAAATGACGCGCAATTCAAATTTTGCGCTCTTATAGTAACACCCACATGTAAATGTATCTTCAGACTCTTCTATCCGGAGACTACCTCCAAATTATATTGCAAATATACTAAATCAAAATAAGGCTTCAGTAATAGAAGTTTTGTGGTCTGTTGATAACTGTACATTACTTTAAATTTGCCAAAGATTGTCTCAGAGAGAACATCACCAGAACTGCCTAGCAAATTTTTAATCATATTGAAATTAAAAATCTAAGTACCTACGAAAAACTGTGTTTCGTATTTAGATTTTTAAACCCTAAGTATACACCGAGTATATTATTATACATAATGCCGAAAGTATTTGTTAACACGTAAACATTAAAAATACCTTTAAAATTGATTACGTGTAAAATATTTTTCAAAATGTGAATAACCTATAAATATGTTGGATCGTTGTGTCTAATTAGATGAGTGCAAATATTTCAATTTTAAAAATAAAGTTAGCAAGCGAAATGTCAGCGAAAACAAGCATGATCCAAATAATATCGGACAATAGATAAAAAAAAAAATAGTGTTTGATAATCGTCTTTGATGAATAACATACCGCGTATTATCGAGATAGTATTTTGATTTCTTTAGTTAGTGAACAAGTGATTGAGCTTGATTACTAAATTTGTATACTACGTCGCTTAGGACAAGTTCTTGTTTTTGAAATAATACAATGGCTTATAAAAAAGACTGAAATATTTTGTTAATTAATTTTCTTAAAGACAAGTATTATAATATGTTCTACACTATTTGAAAACATGAATAACTTAATCGGTTTATATTATTATTCTATACTTGAAAATGCCTAAAATTTCTAATAAAAATTTCGAAGAGCAACATCTATAATATATTGTAAAAATACGGCGATTCTGTGAATGTTGATGTATTTTGAGGTGGATAGGACACATCCCACCCTGTCCATGGGTCATGAGAAAGCACGATGGTTGACTATTTGAAAAAAGTAAAACTGTCGCATAAAACACACACTCTGCATTTAGGCTTGTTGGTTTATTTTTTTTCGGCCACTCAATTTCGAGATAGAGATGTTCTTCGTGTGGAAAAGTCCGTTTTAAGATTTTAATACTGTTTATTTTTCTTGTTGACGTGATGCATAACTTCGAAAAACACAAGTGTATTTATCATTGACATAATAAAATAATTCGTGATTTTCTAGAATAATAAGCTACAGAATTTTCTAGAATATGCATCAAATTATAATTACTCTAGAATGAAAAATATTCTGTACTTGTATTCACGTATATTTTTCTATCCTACATGGTTTACATGCAACATTATAAGACAAATAAAACTGAGAAAAAAATTTAGACGTGAATATAAATCTACTGGTAATCCGCAAATCTTGAAAATTACAAAACTTTCCATAAGAAAATTAAAAGTGACATGGCTATTTCACATATCAGTTATTTACATATTATTGAAATAAACTTACAAAACAATACCTCGCAATTTTGGTCATATTTAAATAATATTCATAATATTTCAATAATTTCTAACTCAACGAATTATCAGGAAACATATTATTTAACAAGTCCTCAGCAGATTGTTGACCCATTTGCCTA
This sequence comes from Rosalia funebris, assembly GCA_037954035.1. Taxonomy (NCBI): domain Eukaryota; kingdom Metazoa; phylum Arthropoda; class Insecta; order Coleoptera; family Cerambycidae; genus Rosalia; species Rosalia funebris. The sequence goes on along the minus strand of JAZFAV010000006.1, from coordinate 7,887,606 downwards.
TTTCTTCTAATCGACATACACCCAGTCAACAGATTATAATCTATCGAATGGGTCTACAGAAATTATTAACATACCTCTCCTATTACTTCATAATATAAAAGAGGAGGAAGTTATAAAAGCACTGAAAAAATGCAAATAAATCCAAAATGCCAAGTGATCCAGATGGAATTCTGTCACTTATTTTGAAAGACAGGGCATTTCTCTTTGCTAAACGTTTAGCAATATTATTCCAGTTAACTCTAAATACACAATGTTCTCCTAAAGTCTGTAAAAAGCTAAAGTGTGCCAAGTATTCAAGAAAGGTGACAGATACGATAATTTTAGCAAAATCTTCGAAATTATGCTGTACGATGTAATACTATCACAGAACGTCTCAACCAACTGAGTGTTAACATGGATTTGTTAAGGACAGATCTACTATAACAAATTTGATTTGTATGGCATAGTTTGTTGCTTGCGCATTGGATGAAGCTTTCCAAGTAGATTTCATTTAGACCGATTTCTCCAAATCTTTCGACAGGCTAGACCATGTATTTTACTCAAAAATCTAAGCAACTTCAGACAGTTTTATTGTTTTTTCAAATTATATTTAGAGAATAGAAGACTAACAGTTCAGTGTCATGGTTTTAGTTCTGTTTAAAATCTTGCAACATCCGCTATTCTACAAGGATATATTTGGGGCCCTCTCTATTTACTGTGTTTATAAATGATATATGCCAGGGTACAGAGTCGAAAATGTTACTGTATGGGGACAACTGTAAACTATTTCGTCAGATAAAATGGAAACATGGGTGCAGGACTGTATTTTGCTTTAAAATGGTATTAATAATTTAAATACATGGAGTGATATTAATCTACAACAACTCAATATCAGTAAGTGTAATTTAATATATTTTACTCGTAAAGAGGTTCCTATTACTTTTGGTTATAATATTAATAATATGAATTTAGACAAAGTTAGTGATTTTAGAGACTTAGGAGTGATCTTTGATTTCAGACTGGCTTTTATTAATTATGTAAATAATGTAAGCTTAAAGCATGAGTTATCATTGTGATGGTGTGTGTATATAGTTAGAAATAGTCTACATGAAAGTTTATTGAATAAATTTGAAGTTAAACTCTTAGAAACTTGAAGGAATAGTTAAGTGTAATCTTTTTAAACTACAAATTTTTACATCTTCAAAGTTAATTTGGGTTTGATAAGTAATTATTAAGTGAGTTATTAACGCTAATTTCATATCTACCTTCCGTTTTTGCCCCTCACAAAAGGTTTTTGATCAACTGAGTAATCAGAATAACTTAAAAACTAAAAAAAAATTACATTTTAATAAACATTATATTTAAAAACATTAAAAAACATAGTAAAAAGCAACAACACAAATAGTTTTGAGCCCTTAATTTCTTTTTTTCTTTGTACATCTCTCCCTTTTTAACAAAAAACTTCGTTTTGTAATCATTCATTGGATGTTCTCTTCTCAGCATCCAGCAGTAACCTGCCATCATCGCCACATCTCATCGACCCTGTTACCTCCTGTCCACCTCCTTTATGTCTTGATGGAACATTTCACCTTGCTCTTCACTAACAGCATCACAAAATTAATTGAGAGCATGCAGAAAATGAATTTGCAACTTCATCCAAGCTGACTGTTTTTTTTTTTTTTTTGAATATGGATATCTGGTCCATGTACAACCGGTCTGATGGCTGATATAACATTAGGATATACTATATTTTTAATGTTCTCGATATTGTATCCACTTACTTTCCATAAATAAAAGTAGCAATCATCAAAATGATTTCTAGGTTCTCTGCAAACCACTGGTATACCAAAAGAAAGAAATATCCTTGTTCCATTGCTCCAATGCCTTAATTCTTCTTCACATACTTTGCACATAATATGGGGTGCCCAGGGTTTATCCTGATCTCCAAGCTTAATTTTAAAGTACGAGTAATATTGTTTTTGTAATAGTAGTGCAATATTACGCCTAAACTTTTTTACAACAAAACAGCCACAGTCATAACAAAATATATTTGGTGTATTTTTACAAGTTCTAGGCATTTTTAAAACCAGATAAGACACACTATGCGATGTTACGAGTAAACGTACACATATTAAAAACGTACTACAGCAAATATGTAAATACCCGAATAGAATAAAACCGAAATATCCCTTTCCCACTAGCCAACACTGTTTCGGTAAATCCCCCACACTTATGTGTACGGTTAAACACAGGGGCGCCTCAAAGATTGTAGCAAAATTAAATTTTATAGAACCTCGGTCTTAAAAACTACAAATTATCGTGCAATGTACATTTATAAATACTGGTGCGTGAAGAAACAAAAAAAGTATTCTGTAGTTCATGGTATGTATCTAAGCTAAAAAGTCAAAAAAAGTCCAAACGCAAAATTTTTGTTGGCCTGTGTTATTAAATAATTGTATTGACTATCCACACTTTCTATCACAAATTAACATTCACGTGCCTATATTGCCTGTACGTAGTAACATAAATGTTTTACAATATTACAACTCCTAAAATTAATGTACTTTTATTTTGACCAGTATATAAAATTTGTATAGATTTCCAAACAATACAAAGTAGGGTAGATGTTTGCAACTCTAGTCATACAGAGATACGTAATGCTATTTTGTGTAATATTTAATGTTAAATTTTACTTTTCCACACTCCACTATATACGGAGAAAAGTAATGTAATCGTGTAAAAAAAAATTTATTCTAGGGTTTATTTTTCGTTTTTCGGTCTAAAAACTAAAAAAAAAATTTTAAACCATTTTGTGTGTGTGTTGTTGTCATCGTTGCCGTTGTCGTCGGAATTTATTCTTGTTAGCACGATAACTCAACTAAATCGTGTCGGATCGATCGGATTTTAACTGATTCTGATCGGGGACGTCTCCCAGACGACATTTATTGATTTTAAGGTGGATAGAACACACCCCACCCTGTCCATGGGTCATGAGATAGTACGATGGTGGACTATTTGAGAAATTAATTTTTTGAACGATAACTCAACTAAATCGTGTCGGATCGATCGGGTTTTGACTGATTCTGATCGGCGACATCTCTCAGACGACACCTGTTGATTTTAAGGTGGATAGGACACACCGCACTCTTTCCATGGGTCATTAGAAAGCACGATGGCGGACTATTTGAAAAAAGTAAAACTGTCGCATAAAATACAGATACTGCATTTATGTGTTGGTTTATTTTTTCTCAGCCACTCAATTTCGAGATAGAGATGTTCTATGTGCGGAAAAGTCCATTTTAAGGTTTTAAAACTGTTTATTTTAAATATAAATATAGTTTCATCTTCAATTTTGCTATTCCTTGACTTTATGTATACTCGTATATGGTTTGTGTTGAGATTCTCCCATTCTATAATAGGCCTTGGCTCTTGAATGGGGTATTAATAAGTAAATAAATAAATATAAAACATTTACGTGTATCGGTTACTTTCAGGAAATACGTTTTTGTTTTATTTTTGAAATAGATAGTAACATTAGCTTGCCAGGTGCCACTCTAAATTTTGCCTCCGTCATTCGTATTGACTCGAATTTGATGCCTTCCTAGTTTAAGAATTTAATAATAGCTTGGCTAATTTTATCCAGCCTCACATGAATCTAAATTAATGTATAAACACACACTTTGAAAAAACCGATTGCACAATCCGAACGAGTCCAGTTCGATCAACATCGTACACTTCGCCGTCTGACACAAAACTTTGCAATTTTTTAGTCTAAATTGGTACTCGCCACTCATTGCTATTAATTTACTCCTCGAAATAGCCAACACATTGGCAATGTTTAATGTACTATTGACGTTTCATGACCTATTGGACAGTTTCGCTAATTGTGTTTACGGTTTGGTATACAGAGAGCACAAAAAAGCTGGAACCAATTAAGTAAAATAGTTAACAGGCAAGTAGGAAAAAATGCTCGAATAGATCGATTTTTTAGATGCGCTTTTTATTTAGATGGCGGCTAGGGTTAGCTTAGGGCCATTCTTCTGCCTAACCTCCAAACACTCAAACAGATCCACATAAACATACCCAGCCGGCTAATGTGGAAATCGAACCTATGACCCCATTACTCCGGGCTGGCAATCTAGGCCAACTGCAAGCTTTTATGATCGTTACTCGAATTTTATATCGAACATTCTTTTGACTAACAATAAGTACGATCGTTTGTAATCGCTACTTACATGCCTTCTGTGAGATAATTATGAGACAATTTACTTTCGAATGTGGCGATGTCTATTAACATCTATATAAATTATGAATGTGCCATACCTCGGTTTCAGATTTATCGATTTTAGCTGACTATGCAGATTATGTCAAATCTTCATTTCCGATTATGCAAAACACATTCCTTTTTTATTATTTGCAGAGGTTTCCTGACGTAAATAGCTCCATATTTTCAAATTTGAATTAATTTGAAGTAACTATTTATGTGTCGTGGTACAGTTGATGTATTTTTTATGGCATAAGGAAAATTTTTATAAAAATACTTTCGATGTTCATGGAACTGGACATTTTCACAGATCTGGGTCTACCTGGGTCTACCTGGATCTTAGGTCTCTTGTGTCTTCCTGGTTCTCCTGGGTCGTAGTCTGAAGCTACTCGGATGAGGGGATTGTCGTGGGATGCGAGAAAGTATAGGGTATCCAACCATAACGCACGATGTTAATTGTAAGTCACACCTTAACGTCAAGTCTTTTGCCCAACTTAATTTGACATTTCTTTGTTTCAGTTTTTGACAAATTCAACCATGGAGAGGTACACAATTGAGCAGCGCGTTAAGATTGTTGAAGCCTTTTACGAAAATGGGCGTTCAAATTAAAATGCATTTCGTGCACTTCGTGACTTTTTTGGTCAGCATAATCGACCAAATGTGTCCACAATCGGGAGAATTGTGCGCAAATTTCAGCAAACCGGGTCTGTAGGAAATGTGAAAACACCTGTGCATGCTCGCCCAGTTCGTTCTGCGGAAAACATTGCTGTTGTTCGCGATAGTGTAGCAGAAGAGCCGTCAACCTCGACTCGTCGTCGTGCCCAACAATTGAACATCTCACGAACATCACTGATGCGAATTTTGAATAAAGATTTGAATTTACACGCTTACAAGGTTCAATTAACTCAAGAGCTGAAACCTACTAACCATTTCAAGCGTCGTCAATACGCTGAATGGTTGGTTGAACAGACAGAATTGAATGACGACTTTACAAAGAAAATCATCTTCAGCGACGAGGCACACTTTCACCTTAGTGGATTCGTTAACAAGCAGAATTGCAGCATTTGGGCAAATGAGAATCCACGAGTGATTGTTGAAGAGCCGATGCATCCACAAATAGTGACTGTTTGGTGCGGTTTATGGGCTGGCGGCGTCATCGGGTCGTACTTCTTCGAAAATGAGGTATCGGCCAAGCAGTTACCGTAAATGGTGTTCGCTATCGCAAGATGATAACGGACTTCTTGTGGCCAGAAATTGAGTATATGGATCTGGACGAAATGTGGTTCCAACAGGATGGTGCCACTTGCCACACAGCCAACGAAACAATGGCACTTTTGCGCGAGAAATTCAATGGCCGTGTTATCTCACGTCGTGGCGATGTTAATTGGCCGCCACGATCATGTGATTTGACACCGTTGGACTTCTTTCTTTGAGGATATTTAGAAGAAAAAGTGTCAATAAGCCAAGAACAATTCAAGAGCTAAAGGATGAGATAATTCGGCACATTAACGACATTGAATCTCAATTATGTCTCAGAGTCATTGAAAATATAGACCATCGGATAGAGGCATACCACCGAAGCCGTGGCGAGCATTTGGCCGATATCTTGTTTCACACATAATTGTCACAGATCCTTCTATCATAATAAAAAATATTAAGATAATTCTCTGAAATCTTTTTGTTTTATTTACAATTAACATCGTGCATTTTGGTTGGACCACTTTTTATGATACCTGATCAGATTTTTATGTAGTGGGTAAATTAAACTGCTTAAAATGTTCTTAGCAGAAATTGCTCTACAGGAAAAACAAACAAATTTTAAAATAAAATACTATATTAGAAAAGGACAACGAGGTGGCCGTGATTGCGGTTAGATATTATAGAAGAACTTATTCTTCAAATCCTTGATCCACTTGATCAATAACGCACATAAGATCTGAAGCTATTCTGCATTATCGTAATTCACTTAATACTTCAAATGCAATAAGATAATGACAAATTGGAAATTAATGTAAGAATTATTAAATAGTAACATAAGTAAAACCTCATAGATACGCAGATTACATTAAGAAATGTGCAATTATTGTTCATACGCGTCTTAGTCTATTAAAAATAAACAGTTTTAAAACCTTAAAATGGAACTTTTCTGCACGTAGAACATCTCTATCTCGAAATTGAGTAGCCAAGAAAAAATAAACCATACACATAAATGCAGAATATGTGTTTTATGCGACAGTTTTACTTTTTTCAAATAGTTCACCCTCGTGCATTCTCGTGACCCATGAACAGAGTGGGGTGTATCCTATCCACCTCAAAATCAATTGATGTCATCTGGTAGATGTCCCTAGTCAGAATCAGTCGAGACCCGATTGATCCGACACGATTTAATTGAGTGATCGTGCTAACAAACAAATTTCTCAAATAATCCACCATTGTGTTTTTTCATGAACATGGTAGAGTGTGTTCTATACACCTCAAAATCAATATAGGTGTCGTCTGGGAGACGTCCCCGATCCGAATCAGTCAAAACCCGATGGATCTGACATGACTTAGTTGGGTTATCGTGTTAAGAAGAAAAATGTCTCAAGTAGCCCACCGTCGTGCTTTCTCATGACCCATGGGCAGGGTGGGGTGTCCTATCCACCTCAAAATCAATAGGTATCGTCTAGGAGATATTCTCGATCAGAATCAGTCAAAATCTGATCGATCCGACATAATTTAGTTGAGTTATCGTATTAGTAAAACAAATTTCTCAAATAGTCCACCATCGTGCTTTCTCATGACCCATGGACGGGGTCCTGGGTGTATCCTGTCCACCTCAAAATCAATAGGTGTCGTCTGGGAGACGTCTTCGAACAGAATTAGTCAAAACACGATCGATCCGACACGATTTAGGTGAGTTATCGTGCTGATAAGAAATGCCGACGACAACGACGACACACACACAGCAAACAATTTTGAAAAACCACTTTTTTGGTTTTTAGGCCGAGAAACGAAATATAAACCCAAAAAAAAAGTTTTTTTCACTTTTTCTTTACACGACTTAATTACTTACTTACTCCGCTTATAGTGGAGTGCGAAAAAGTAAAAAACAGCTGAGTTGCCTAAATGATCGCTTTTGAGATCCGATAAGACCAGATTCACATAAGTTTAATGACCAGCAAATTTGGTAAGTGGCCTCTTTTAGGAAAACTGAAACTTTAGGAAACTTTAGGAAAACTTTTATGTACTGACTAAAGCACTAAGTTTTTGTAAAACTAATTCCATATTAACTTTTTACACTTATATTTTATGCTGTTTTCAATTTCATGAGAAGCAGTATTTAATAAAAAAAAGGTATACACGAAAAAATTAACTTCAAGTTCATATTCCACATAGAACCCTCTATGATTTGTCTATAATCTACATATAAGGGTTACAATAGAACATTTCTTACATCTGGTTTTTGGGATAATTATTGCACAGGATGTTTTCTAAGTACATGTAGTTTAATGATGGGCGATTTCTTATCATAAAATATTTTACGTTCCAAAAAATTCCCCAAATTCTTAAATGACCTATAAACACCCAATTCCAGTTCGAATTAAAAGTCAAGTGGTTATGTGAAGAAACACCAACATGTTCTTCCAGCACTTGGGATGCCACGCTGCGCCGGCGCCGGCCTGGGAGACTTGACCTGTCTCCGTTATTTTTCTATTCTTGGCATCATCACTGTTTAAGCTATGATGCTACGTCTTTGATAGTTTTATTAAATGACAAAATCCTTCTCGGATGATACCAATAACAATAATAATGCCGATAAGAGAGCGTTTTCTTTTTGTATAGCGCGTAGAAATTCGTGGTTACATGACAGCCGAGAAATTTACTAATTTATTTTTTTTATTGACATTAAATGCTCAAAAGTATCAATCAATATTGTATCAGCATGATGGCACGCCTCTTAATTATTCACTAATTTTTCATGATTATCTAAACATCGCCTTTTCCAATAAGTGGGTAGAAGCTATTAAGTGACCAGTTAGATCTTCAGATCGACTATACTATAGTGTGTAGAATTTCTGTCTTAACTTTCATACCTTAAATTAAGCATTTAAGTTAACCAATTACCGCTTGATAAGGTAATTAGTTAATTTAAATGCTTAATTTAAGGTAGTTTTTCCGGAAACCCACTTTTCTATAAAATTTCATCAAATTTTGAGTGCACGTAAAGAATATACTTCCCGAAAGAAATTGCTGAAATGAAATATTTTTGCCCGTACAATATTCACCATCAAAGTTGGAACTTTTTACGTGGTTTGAATATATTAGTTGATTAATAGTTACACATTTTACATCAAAAATTGAAACATTTTTTATACGTTTTTTCCAAAAACAACTCATCTGTACATTAATATATTACGAATATTTTGAATTAAAAAAATCGATTGTTGCCCGATATGTTAGAAAGATAAACACTTTTAAAATATGCCAGTTTAAGCTCTGCTCGGTAAGTTGAGAACTTGTCAATTTAGAGTTTGGCAACGCAGCGGCATGCATTTTACCAGTCGCCACTTATGTTATTACATTACTGCATATTCGTCACAAACATTTGACAAAAAACAAAGATTCATTTTTGCAATACAATTAAAACATTTCTGTATTACTTTCCGCTTTTAAAATTTTCCTTTATTGTCCCGCAACTGATCAGGACAAAAATTAATTTTTAATTTTCCTATAAATTTTCTTTCAAGCTCCGAACAAGTTTATAAAGTAAAATATTTTTGGTTTGCATCAAAATAAGATTTGATGATTTGTACGTTAAAATGTGCTCTTTTAAATGGAATAATTAGATTTCTTACTTTTTACGCGACAAAATCCAAAACCTTTATTGTTGTTAAGATGCTTTTACCGTCCATTAAATGATCGTTAATTGTTGAGTCTAGATTTCCGAAGAACATTAGAAGGTCAAACGAAATGGAAGCGAGTGTAAGTTTTTCTTTTTGAATATATTGTTAGTTGAATACTATCTAAAATATGTGGTTTTGAACAAACTGACATAATCAGGCTTGTAGAGTTTGCGTAAAGTATAGAACATATATTGTCGTTTGTTGTTGATTATTACCGAATTACGAAGACCAGCTTAGGTTTAATTACTTTTTTCGTTAAGTGAAAACACCATGTTATTATTATTATATTCTATAGGTTTGGGCTTCATCAGCCACTGATCGCATGGGTAGTCCCTTGACGATCCCCTCTTATGCGGATCATTATCCAAAAATGGTATCCCATAAAAGGAGCAATTTAGGCACGTCCCCTGCCCTAAGCCTCGCCTCCTCTTGGACAACAGGGGTCTCTAATATAAGGCACCTCTTCTCCTCCAGTGCGGGGTAGGTATAAATAAGATGAATCCAGGTTTCCTCGCCTTCTTTACAGTATCTGCAGGCCGGGATGTCAGTCAGCCTCAACTTGTGTCTATAAGCATTAAGGCTACTATGGTAACCCATAATTATTTCCACCAGAGTTCTGGCTTTATGCCTGTTCAATTTAATTAATTCTTGGGCCCATTTCTCAATCTCTGAGTATTCGATGAAGTGTTTGGTTATTCGACATCCTGTTACTCCTTTCCATCTTTTATTGTGCTGGTCTCTTACCCAGCCATTTATGCAATCTCTGATCAGATTCCAATTTATGCCCACTGCAGGTTCTGGCCCAAAGAGGTTTCCCTGGTCCCTAGTCTGGCAAGGTCATCTGCAATTAGACTTCCCTTAATGCCATTATGCCCAGGTATCCATACGAGTTCCACCCATCCCGTCCCTGCCAAGTGGTTCAATGATTCATAGCAATCATAGACCGGCTGCGACTTTGTCGTTGCTGAATTCAGGATTACTAACACCGCTCTGCTATCCAAGCACATACATACCTTCTCCTGGGTCCGAGTTTGGTCGGCCCCCATGACACCGTATGTAGTTGCTACTAGCTCGGACCTGGAGTCCGGTAGTGTATTTGCCCAGCCGGAAGGTTTTACCTATCCCATCGCGTCGCCTATACACCCCCGGATCCACTCTGTTCCCACTCTTGGCCCCATTCGTGTACCAAATGTCTCCATTGGACGGTAAGCACCATATGTAATTGTCTCCTTTCTAATTCTTCTTACTGGAGTTTCTAATTCCTGTAGCATACTACCAATATTAATTCGTATCTTATTTCTGTTGACTTCGGACCATTGTCTTTCTATGACTTATATGGAGCAGATATAAAGCAGATCAGTAATTCATTACGCATTTGCGAAGGGTGTTGCTATTATAAGAAAACTATCAATAATGTCATAACTCCAACATTAACGATGTCAAAAAGATACACGTACAGTTGTGTGCAAAAAATAGCAGTGCACTTATAATTGAAAACATACTTCAAATTCTCGTCATATATCTTGAGGTAGGTAAGTGAAATCTAAAAGTGAAAAGAGGTAATTACACAGTAAATAAGATAATGCATATTACTATTGCAGACAAATGCAAGATTATGATAAGTCAGCTGTTTATTGTATAGAGTCCGTGTCACTTTTGTGCAAAATAATAGCAGTGTCTGCAAGAGTCAATATTTTATTGGTATGTGTTATCGACTGTTTTATCAAACTACATTTAAAAGGTAGGTACTAATTGTTGTAAGTATGGCCAACTACATGTAGTTAATATATGTATAAGTTTTAGAAGTAATAATGGGTTGTGCCAGACATTATATAAAAGAGCAACGACAAACGATAATAAATTCAATTCGCCAAGGAAAAACCTATAAATTTATCCAAAATACACTTGGCTGCTCTGCAAAAATGATTAGGTATGCTTTATCATGACCGCAAGACTAGAAATGCGAGGATGCAAGCGAAAAACGGCAATGAGACAAGATAACCTTACAATACGTTTAGCACAAAAGGATGCTTTTGCAACATCTTCGACAATTAAGCAGAAACTTGGCCTTTCAATAAACACTTCGACTATTAGACGACGATTGCTGGAAGCAAAACTAATAGGTAGAAGCCCACGCAAAGTGCCACAGTTAACAGCAAAACATGTTTCCCGCCCACCAAATTGCAAAAGAGCATGTTGGGTGGCCCACGTCCAAGTGGCGGAACATCCTATGGAGTGATGAAACGAAAATTATTTTATACGGTTCGCCGGGACGCCCAATGTATGTTCACAGACCACCAAAGTCAGAATTCCGACCACACTACACTGTAAATACAATAAAACATGGTGGTGCGTGTATTATGGCATGGGGTTATTTTTCTTATACAGGCGTAAAACCTATTTATCAAATTGAAGGTATCATGGATCAAAATTCTTATGTCAATATGTTACAGGATGTTATGCCGCCTTATACGGAGAAACAGATGCCTTTGAAATTTTGAAATGGCGTTTTATGCAGGATAATGATCCCAAGCATACCAGTAAAAGGGATCGAGAATGATTTACTGTCAATAATGTTGAGGTTTTGGGCTGGCCAGCCCAGTCTCTAGACCTCAAACCTCAACCCCATAAGAATGTATGGACAGATATGAAAAAGATATAAAAAAAAATATCATGTACAGCACAGTACACGTGATAGAAGTGAATACTTCTTTAGAATAAAGAATGATAGAGATTAAGAGTGAGAGATTGAAAGAGAGAGAGAGAGAGAGAGAAGGAGAGGGATAACTTCAAAAGAAATATAACAATATAAAATTTGTGTAAAAAATATATTCGGTTTATTTATTATCTACACTATCATCGGCTGGTGGTTCAATTGGTAATACTGATATGATTGGTTTGTGATAACTAAAATATGAAATATATGTTCGTGATTCGATATTTTTTAGATAAGGTGTAAAAATTGCATCTACTGTTGTTCCGGATTTTGTTGTTGATTCTTTGGGATTGTTATTTATAAGCAGACCAAATGTTTCTCGAAGAAAGTTAATCAATGTCAAAGAATCATTGGATCCGAAATTTACATTGAAATCTCCCCCGAGAATCAAAGAGATTTTGTCTTCACCTCTTTCAAATGCATTTGCACTTGTGTGGCTGTAAACCAGTAGGGAGCGATGAATGAAATATATTATATCTTCTAGATTTTGGTTCGGTGAGATATAGATGGCTGCGATGACGATATTTTTTCATCGCTTCGTACTGAGTATATATCTCTCTCTCTCTCTCTTGCTCAACTCCCGTGTGGCGTCAGAGTTGTACGTACTCGCGCGCATGCGCGTCATACTATATTTTCTTCTATTGCCTAGTATTCAATGAATACGTGGCTCTCTCTCTTGCTCGTACGATGCTTCCTAAACTATTCCCCCTTGAAGCAACTTAGACCTTGGACTTAGCGTATGAGTAGGCGTTAAAGACGAAGGACCGCACAAAAGGGAGACGCGGATAGCCTAAACTGATATATATATATATATATATATATATATATATATATATATATATATATATATATATATATATATATATATATATATATATGATGTATAGCTCTCTTTCTCTTTCTCTCTGTTATATATCTGTGTACTCTGTCTTGTAACGAAGCCTATGTTTTAGGTGTAACAAGTGTATAGCTCTCCTTCTCCTTATCTCTATGTTATATATTTTTTCTCTCTCGTGTAACGAAATCTCGAAACGTTACATTTTTTCCAATTCACTCTCCATTCTCGTCAAATATCAGAACGCCGCCAAAGAAGTATTCACTTCAAGAAGGCCGTCTTTGAAAGACATGCAACTATGAAGGCGAATGTGTGGAAAGTGGTAAGAAATGCATAGTTCACTGTTCCCGCAGAACGCTGTCAAAATCTAATTGATTCCATGCCTCGCCGCTGTAGGGCAGTAATAGCTATAATACAAAATATTGACATTAGGGTATATTCAGCTATTATTTTTATTTCGTTTTTAATTATTTCATTCTTTTCTATAATAATGCTATTTTTTGCACGCCTGAAATATGTATCTTTTACTTATTATATTATTATTTTTCACTTGATGTGTTTTTTTATTACCAATTTATACTCCTTCATATAGCACAGGAACAGATATTCACTCTTGTGTAAAAGGACATGTTAGTTCCTATCAGTCTGATTTTTAATATTCTATTCCTTTCAGAGTTCTCCTGCACTGCTATTTTTTTGCACATAGCTGTATACCAAAAAATAAGATAGGTGTGAGTATAACTCGTATTTACCCTGTAACGATTTGATTGAATTCGCCTCCAACTTTTACATGTTCACTGTATTTGTAAAGTTTGCATTTCAATGGAATTCTTCAATCTGGGTTGCGATTCCGATTTAGTAACGGCGAACATAATGCCTAACGTAGACGCGTGGGAACGTCATATTAAAAAATATAGAACCGCTACTTATCCAACCTCTGTGTACAGCTACGAGTAACGAACGAAATATATTTTATTAAGCTAGTGTTGGGAATATAAGAACCATAAACATCTCTTTAAGCTGGCATACTGGTTAAAGCAAATCTGTATTTATTTTATAGCAGTTTTCTATGAGTAATACCAACCAAAATTAGTTGTGATGTTAATATTATAAACTACAATATAATACTTGTATGTATATGGTCTTTCAATAGGGGCGCTCTAAATTTACTAGGTTGTAGCGGCGATGTTGTTAAAACAATGTCTGTCAAATTTATTGTGAATTGTTGAGCGGTATATGGCAAACCACTGTGGAAGGTTATAGTGTTCAAATACATGTGCAAGTTACGAAATTTTATTTTCAAAATCAGTGCTCCGTTCGAGAAACGTTCAGCGTGATCATTACGTAATTTTTATCTTCGCCAAAACCGTCCCGCCGACTTGACTTCTCGACGCTTGGTGGCCAAATTCTAGTCAATTCCATTTGGTGTTAAGACTTCTATTAGTTTATGGCAGTGGATTTATTAGGGTCACAGTAAATACATAGTTTCGTTCCCTTAAAAATGTATTTATTATGGCAACGGTCGGCTGTATTTATTTCGGAATCCTTTCTTACTGTGCGGAACTATGTTGAACTTTAACTTCCCTTAATTTTGTATTTTTTAATAATAGTCTGTTCCAGCATATTCGATGGTTAAAAAGTAACACAAAAGCCACCCCCATCGCGTCACAACAGATGTTAGGGACAGGCTATAAAACAGAAAACCGAAAGCCATGCATTGTTACATCCACTGCCTAACACGTAACTTAGGCATTAATCAGTTTTATAATCATTATACAGAAGGTTTTCTTTAAAGTGTGCACCGTTGTTGCTTAGTTTTAATAAATCTATGTATTGAAGTAAACACCACTGTTTATTTCACAACCCTTAAGGCAACAACAACAGATGTGGTACAACTACGCCCTAGTGATGCGAAACAATATCACAATAAAAAAACAACTGGTTTGATAAATAATCAGCCAACACCCGTACGTCACCGAAATACAAGGTATGCTGAAAATATCGCTGCTGTGCATGAGAGTGTACGGGAAAACCCGAGGTAGTCTATTTCTTCGAGTCTTCGTCGTTCCCAAGAACTTGGCCTTTCTGTGACTTCAACTTGGCGAATTTTGCGTCGAGACTTGGGTCTGCACCCATATGAAATCCAACTGATCCAGGAAATTGAGGTAAACGACCATAGACAACGCCGTGTGTGCGCTGATTGGGCTCTGGAGGAGTTGGAAGTTGACCCGGGTTTCGCCAGAAAAATCATCTTTAGCGACGAGGCCCATTTTTGGATGAATGGATATGTGAGCAAGTAAAATTGTCTCATTTGGGACGATACCAATTCACACGAGATACACCAGCACCAAATACATCCCCAAAAAGTCATTGTTTGGTGTGTGTGTGTTTTGGTCTGGTGGAATCATCGGCCGTACTTCCTCCAATACGAAACTGGCATTGCCATAACTGTCAACGGCGAGCACTACAGATCGATGATAAACAACTTCTTGTGGCATAAACTGGATGATGTGGATACCTACGACATGTGGTTCCAACAGGATGGCACTACGTGCCACACAACGCGCATCATGATGGACATTCTGCACGAGCGATTTGAGAGCATGGTTATTTCGCGCAGCGGCCATCTGAACTGGTTATTGAGTTCGTGCGATTTAACGCCTTTAAACTTCTTCCTTTAAGACTATCTTAAATCGCAGCACTGCGTGAATAAACTGCAAACAATTGATGCTCTCAAAGTCAACATAATGAATGTTATCCAGTAAATTTTGCCAGATTTATGCGACAAAGTCATCGAAAATTGGACCTTCCGAATACGGCTTGGTGGCACACCAAGCAAGGCCGCGTCGGACATTTAAACGACGTTATATTTGATACTTAATGCCATAAAATATTCTTTCAAATAAAGAAGAATTGACTGGATGTCTGACACAAATTGTTTTATTTACATTTAGAAATCGCGTCTCCTTATTGAAATACCCTATGGATTATTTACACGAAAGAAAAAACAAATAGCGTCCATAGAAAGTATATTTCTTTAAATCGACCGATGTTGTCAATAACAGAAACAAATGAGGTTATAAGAAATACACATTTCTTAATTAAACGATTACAAATAACACAGGTTTGCAAAAAAGCATTTTTAAAAATTGTTTTGATTTAGTTAACTGATCTTTATGTAGTTTTTTGCGCTAATTTTAAAAATGACATTGGTTTTTTTCTATCACGTAAGGCTTGTCTACAAAATAAAGTTGAAGTTTTTGGAAAAAGTACAAAAAACGGAAAATTTTGGATTTGTTTTTATTATTTTAACATGAAGTAAAAGCAAAAAAAAAAACAACGATACCTAGCTAAAATGAGCATAATAGTGCTGCACATGTGTTGCAAAGTTATTATAAGTCTTTGTAAAAACGTTTTCTTTTTCCATCAAAGCTTCTTTTGGTACTAAACTTTGTCTTTCAACATTTTTAACTCCAGGAATAAGAGCCTTTCTGATTGGCCATGTCTGCTTGACATAGTATTGTTTCCTGTCACGGCTATCCCATTCACAGAGGAAACATGGAAACTTTGTGTAACCACTTTGTTGACCTAGTAACATGGAAATAACTTTCAAATCCCCCACAAATGGTCCATTTATGGTCAGAATAGCCGAGCTAATTAAGAACAAACTCAAGATTTTCGTAGCATTCTTTCAAATGGACTGAGTGTCCAACAGGCACAGAAGCATATCGGTTACCATTGTGAAGAAGTACAGCTTTCAAACTCTTTTTTGATGAATCGATGAAAAGTCTCCATTCCTCTGATTCGTACGTGATTTTGAACATTTCCATGATTCCAGGTACATTGTTGCAGAAAACTAGGTCACCCTCTTGTGTAAAAAGAAAGGGACAAATTCCTTTTCTCTAAATCGGTACCATGAAAATGAAACACCGGAGGCTAACATATGTCTTTCTTTAAGCCTAGACCCTAAAACTTCCGTTGAATCCTTTGGGAGGCCCATATCTCGTACTAAATCGTTCAAGTCTTATTGAGAGACATGTTTAGGGTCATTGGTACCTGGATGGTAGCTGTCCTCACTATCGCTGCTACTATGTGACATTTGGCCTAAATCGTCTAAAATATTGTCCAGGGTATCCGGAGGTGAAGGAATAGGCAAGTCAGGTCCATGAGGAACAGGGCGAATAGCCGAACGTATGTTGGTTGGGTATGAAATGTCCTTCCTGTTTTTTAAATTGAAACCTTGCACTGAACAAGAACAAAAATAACAGTCATCACTGTGATTTTTAGGCTCTCTCCAAATCATGGGTACTTCAAAACGAAATGATTTCTTCTTACCTTGAAACCATTGTCTCAGTTCTTCAACACACACAGAACACACTATATGGGGAGCCCAAGATTTATCTTGGTCCCCTAATTTAACACCAAAGTATGCTAAATACACCTTCTGAACAAAATTAGAAATGTTCCTTTGTTGCTTATTGACGGTATAAGACCCACAAATATAACAGAAACATTAGGAGAGTTGACACATCCTCTAGTAGCCATTTCTTCTAAATAGCACAAAACTGTTTGATGTGTACACCACAGTGGCTAGCTCCACACTGAGTCACTGACTGCAATCAAGGTCACGGCTCACTACATTCCTCATCTAGGTTCTCACGACGTCTAGCAGACAGTAGGATTGGGGAGGGAGCAGACAGACTGAGACATGTCTTGTTCCAGTAGGAACTGGATTTTCCCAGTTTAGATTCATTATCTTATTCAAATAAATAGAATAAAAACATTTTTTTTGCAAACAACATATTCACATTGTTTAGTAACCTGTTCACCATGAAAGCTCCATAATTCAGACTAAATTTACCACTTATATAGGCTATAATATTGAAAAATCGTACGCATACTGAACCTGAAAATCCCTGAAAATAAGAAAATTTCAGGTGAAATTTGTGACTTATCTAGGGGTGATGGAATTTTTTCACTATTTTTTCCGTAATCAGCACAATAAATACTGTTAAATCCACTAGTTAAATATGCTACAATTTTTTCATCACAGACCTGTGTAATGTAACACATTTATATGTTAGTCATATTTAAATATTCGGACTGACCTGTGTGAGCAATTTCGTTGTTCTCCTTTCAAGATTTCAATCAAGCTATTCCAGTCATTACATGGCCAGTGTATTTCTATGTCTATGAAAATTATGTTGTAATTATTGACTGAATATATACCTGATTGGTGTAACATGTAAAATAACAGTGTACTCCACTGTTTAGTTCGGATAAGATGCGACAGTACTCTATAAGTTAGAGACAAGGCGCTCGCGGAGGTGCAACTGTTTTGCAATTGAAAAATTAAGCTGCTAAGAAGCTAAGGTCACTCCTGATTTATGTCCCGGTTTGTATTCCGACTTTGGTTCTCACCACTTTCCCACATAGTTTCAGTCCACGTTGTTCCCGTAAACGATGTACCTGTTTCGTGCATTTTTGTTGTATGTGCAGGCTTATATACGATGTGGAAGAATGGTAAGAGGAATAAAAATAAACCCCATTTCAGTATATTTTTAGTCATGATGCATATCACAAATTAGTAATAACAATAGTCCTAATATTTATTTGTATTGATATACCATACAGGGTATTTGCGAAAGGTTGGAAAATTTCGTAACTACTAGCGACCAAGGTATGTCGACTGAGCCAAATATTTCTTCTACAAGTGTCAAATGTTGCTGGTTTTAGAGATACGGGGTGTCCAATGTTGAAATTTCTTAATTTTGACAGTTGCCCTAATATGAACAAGATATTTTGCAACTTTACATTTTTTTTTTTTTTTTTTTTTTATATGACAAATAAGAATTGTCAACTAATTTTAATGTTGCTCATAGAAGACGCTCGTTATACCTTATTGTTTTGGTAAAGAACATTTTGGTTTTGGGGGATAAAAATGTTGTTGCATTTATTACTGCACTAGTTTTTACCTAATTTTAAGTTTACCTGTAAGTTCTAGATTATTTGCAATTCAACATTTAAATTTTCGCGAAATTTCACGCTTCGTATGATATGATAGGAAAACAATCAATTTCTAAAAATAAAATACATTAATTTAAATATGGGTAGATACATTTTTACGTTGCATTATTGCATATTATGCCAAGCATAGCGTTGCGTATTTACAACATTCCATTCTCTGTATACAGTATAATGTTTTCATCATAGATGGTACCATGTGTACAATTTCAGTTAAAAGTTACAAACAATTCTTCAGTTATCAGCTGTCAGTTGGTGGTTTATGTGTGAATGGATCAAAATTACTTATACATTTTGTATTTTTACAGTAAATTACGCAAAATAATTGTGTTTGTATCCAATAAGGTATGTAGTAGTGACATATTTATATGATAAATGTCACATATAATAAATTGACAGTTATAATTGAAATTTCATTGTTTTTATTGTTGTGCATTGGAAGATAAAGTTTTCATAATCAGCATGGATTCTAAACAACTTACCGAAAACGAACTTGCTGAAATTTGCGACAATTGGTCAGGTAGCTAGGATAGATTAGGTAGATAGCGAGGATGGATTAGACTTTTCTGATATAAACAGTGTCGCTGATCCAGATTATATACCTAGTGATGCAGATATAAGTGATATTATAAATATAGATCGAAATTTAGATGATATTATTCAAGATCCGTCCGAGATATGTTCCAGTGAAGGTGATGAAATTATTGAGCCAGCAGATCAAAGTTAACCTATAGTGCAGCATGCAGCCAAAAAATTATCGATTAGAAACAAAACGATGCAAAAGAGAGAGGTGATGTGGAAACATACAAGTATTCATCTCAATGATCTTCAGTTGGCATTTTATGGAAACACTGGCCTTTCACCTGAAGTTATGGCTTTAGAAACTTCATATAATTCCTATTTTCTTACTGACGAATTTGTTAAAAAAAAATTGTGGAGGAAAGTAATTTATACGCTACTCGACAAAATCCAAATAATTCTATAAATTTTACTACAACAGATAATAAACAGTTTCTGGATATTTTCTTTTACACATCAATAGCTCATTTGCCTAGCATTAAAGCTTACTGGAGCATAGACATAGGCTATGATCTTGTCAGAAATGTAATGCCTCTGAATAAATTTGAAAGAATTCGACGGTACATTCATTTCAAAGATAATTCCAAACATGTATCACACGACAGTCCAGGTGATGACAGGCTACATAAGGTTCGACCTTTGGTTGATCACCTATATGAAAGATTTACTAACATTTCACTTGAACCTACTCTTTCAGTGGATGAACAAATGTGTGCCACAAAATTGAGGCATTATATGAAACATGTATTATATACATTATATAATATATTTTATTATATACAAACTTTATTTATTATATCTTATGTTATTACAAACAAACAACTAAGAATGTTGACTATTACTTTTTAACCTCAAGGTATCCCAAGGGAATCCTGAAAATTTCAGAATGATTGAATTTGTCGTTTTTGCTAAAAATCAATTTAATAATTAATTCTTCATTTGTTATTAATTGTTTGAGTTTTATTTGAGTTGAAAATGTTTTTTAGCAAAAAAATTAAAAATTTTTTATTTCAAAAATTATTCAAAACTGATTTCTTTGCTTTGAACGGCGATAACTTAGCGAAAAATCATCCTACAAGGTTTTTAGGCTACTCAAATTAAAGGGAATAGAATCATCTAAAAAAGCTTTATCATGGAATCACTAAAGTCCTTATGATTGGGGTTTTTATGATTACGGAAAATATTTAGATCTGAAAACTAGAACCTTCTAGATTCAATTTGCCTTTTACTTTTCCGCACTCCACTATAAGTGGAAAAGTAATGTAATCATGTAAAGAAAGATTGAAAAAACAAACTTTTTTTTTGGTTTACTTTTCAACCTAAAAACCAAAAAAAAATGGTTCTTAAAAAATGTTTGCTGTGTGTGTATGTCGTCGTTGTCGTCGGCATTTATTCTTGTTAGCACGATAACTCAACTAAACCGTGTCGAAGCGATCGGGTTTTGACTGATTCTGATCGAGGACGTCTCCCAGATGACATCTATTGATTTTGAGGTGGATAGCACATACCACCCCCTCCCTGGGGTCTATTTGAGAATTTTTCTTGTTAGCACGATAACTCAGCTAAATCGTGTTGGATCGATCGAGTTTTGACTAATGCTGATCGGGGACGTCTCCCAGACGACACATAGACTTTGAGGTGGATAGGACACACCCCACCCTGTCCATGGGTCATGAGAAAGCACGATGGTGGACTATTTGAGAAATTGGTTTTGTTAATACTATAACTCAACTAAATCGTGTTGGATCGATCGGGTTTTCACTGATTCTGATCGGGAACATCTCCCAGATGACACCTATTGATTTTGAGGTGGATAGGAGACACCCCACCCTGTCCATAGGTCATGAGAAAGCACGACAGTGGACTCTTTGAGAAATTCTTTTGTTAACACGATAACTCAACTAAATCATGTCGAATCGATCGGGTTTTGACTGATTCTGATCGGGGACGTCTCCCAGACGACACCTATTGATTTTGAGGTGGATAGAACATACTCTACCATATTCATGGGTCATGAGAAAGCACAATGGTGGACAATTTGAGAATTTTTTTTGTTAGCACGATCACTTAATTAAATCGTGACGGATCGATCGGGTTTCGACTGATTCTGATTAGGGACGTCTACCAGACAACATCTATTGATTTTGAGATAGATAGACCACACCCCACCCTGTTCATGGGTCATGAGAAAGCACGAGGGTGGAGTATTTGAAAAAAGTAAAACTGTCGTATAAACAGATATTCTGCATTTATGTGTTGGTTTATTTTTTCTCAGCCACTCAATTTCGAGATAGAGTTGTTCTACGTGCGGAAAAGTCCGTTTTAAGTTTTTAAAACTATTTATTTTATAATTGCTCTGCCTTACTATTTTTTTTCCAGGCTAACAGTCCTTTGAATATCGCCTAATAATTTAGGATTTTTACATCCCTTAATTTTTGTGTCTAGTGTATTTATCATGTATGTTTATTTCAGAAACTAGAGCCACTCAAGAAAAAGTAATGCCATTTTCAGCGTCAGAGAATGCCCTCGAAAATGAATTGTAAATTTCTGGCAACAAGTTGACTTCCTCAGTGTAATATTATTGAATATTAAAACTACTATATTTACGTGAAAAATATTAGCAGAGTATCCATCCCTACTCGAATCTGCCATGACAATTAAATATTACAAACAACGAAGTAATTCCAGATCATCCTGCAACTAAAAACGCACAAAACATTTATGCTTTCTAATGCTTTGGAAATACTTTATCGAGTTTATTCTATAATGTTTATACAAAGAACGATGTATATTACACTCCTTCTTTTATCTCTCCGTGAAAAGTATCCTGTTGGTTAACACTGTAAATAAATTAGGTAATTATATCGCGAGGAAAATAGTAACACCATAAATAATTTTATCTTGTGGGCAACGCATTGTACACAAACGTTCTTACAACAATGAGGCAATCAGACATCAAAGAGTTCGACCATCCACGCGCATTTTATCCCGAGTTGCGTTAATTACAATGTAAATATTATAAAAACGACGAGACTGTTTGGATTTATTTAGGTTAAACTTATAAATATATCTAAAAATTGTAACAAGGTCGATTCGCTGTGTAGGGCTGATCATTTCAATGAACAATAAGAAAATATATAAATTCATCCCACATTTTCAGGGATACGTTTGATAATATTATACTTACATGGCGGATATCGAAGTGTGAGAATCATTCATCACTTACGTTATTGTTACCTACGTTACTTTTCGTTGCGTTACTTTACGTTACGTTACGTACTTTACGTTGCGTTACGTTACGCTACTTTTCATACTTCTCGTATTAAATAATAATAAGTAAGTACATAACATATACAATATGATGGTGGATGTAAGAAGGAATTAACTCTTCATCTTCTAGAGGATGAAGAGCTACCCCTTGTCTTAGTTGCTACAGAATAAACGTTACTACATAATAAAAGTACCACCGCATATTGCATGCGATTAATGAAGCCATAGATGGGAAAAATATTGTACAACGGTATCTATAGATGTGAATCAAGCGTTTGATAAAGTTTGGCACGACGGCCTGCTATATAAAATCAAGCAAACACTTCCCAAACAATATTACAATATTTCAAGGTGATACTTATTAGATAGGCATTTTAGAAGAAGACTAAATGGAGAAACTTAGGACTTTCGCCCTATCAAAGCTGGTGTTCCCCGGAGAAGCATTCTGGGATCCATCTTATTTCTAATGTATACTTCAGACCTCCCAACATCTGACTTCATTTTCAGATGACACAACATTCTTGTCTATAAAAGAAGACCCAATAACTTTCTCCTCGAACCTCCAGGACCAACTTTTTCAACTAGAAGAGTAGCTTAAGAAATAAAAAATCGAAATTAATGAAACTAAATCACAACACATAACATTTACCATAAGAACAAATCCCACCAGTATTTATGAATAATGTAGAAATACCAAAATCAACATGCATAAGATACTTAGATGTTCACCTTGATAGTAAACTCCATTGGAAAGATCACATCCAAAAAAGAGAAAACAGACTGGCCTGAATGAAGGAATTCTATAGCTTAGCGAGAAGAAAATCAAAAATGTCATTAGAAAAGAAAATCTTAATATACAAAGCTGTTATTAAACCAATTATAGGCGTGTGGCATAGACCTATGGGGCTGCTTTAGTAAATCAAGCGTATCGATTATACAACGGGCACAATCTAAAATCCTCAGGGCCATAGCTGACGCGCCATGGTACATTACAAATCAAACGATAGTCAACGAAGTTCGCATATCACCAGTCCAAGAAGAAATACATCAAAGAAGCAATAGAGGCATCACGGGAGACTAGCAGTGCATACCAACCTCCTGTTGCAACCACTTGTGCTAGAATACAACAGCAGAAGACTCAAAAGATGCTGGCCATCATACCTGAAATGGAATTCTAGAGGTATTTCTCATTAGAGGAGCCTCATCATGTCAGAACGGAGGGAACAACCTTCAAGTTCTCTTAAACAACAGAGTAGCCTATGGATTGTATTACTGATTGCTGTTACAATAAATTATAATAGATAAATAAAATTATTAAACGTAAATTAGCATTGTCTAGGCTGATTCGTATTAAGAAACTCATGTGACTTTCTTTAATCCTAGAGATTAAAGAAATATACCTATACCTAAACTAAAGTATGCAAAATATCATAGGATTTAGGACTAGCAAGTATTTAGAAATTTTATCTAAAGTAATTGAGAGTATATTTAATGTTCAATTTAAGGAGAACATAAATACTTTTAACTCACGGCCACAAGTGCAATCTGAATTTTAGCCTAATCATACTATACTACAAGTGTTTGATAGATGGAGTATATGTGGAAGTAGTGTCATTGCTCTTTTCTTTGGTGGCCAATGCATAGAAATGAAGTAACAGTTTTGGTCGATGGAACTGATAAAATTGTAATTTATTTTTATTATTTAATCGATAGAAGAAAGATAGTAAAATTCAAGACATGCTATCTGAAATAAAATATTACGTGTGGTGTTCCTGAAAGATTCACTTTAAGGCCATTAACTTTGACGGTGCACCGAAGCCTTTTGATGTATAATTTTAAAAATTATCTAGTCCATAGAAGACAAGGAGCAAAATTCATGCGATGCATGGTATCTGAAATAAATCATTATTACAAATGGAGTTCCTCAGGGATTAATTTTAGAGCCATTATTTTCTACGATGTACACAAACGAATTAACGTCTTTTCTTAAGAATTTATCATGTCATATATATAAAATTAGAGTCTTACTTATCTATCACGATAAGTACCAGAAACTAGCATTTGACGATCAATCCAGATAAATCTTGAGCTATTTATTTTTGCGGAAATGTATTGCTGTTGCAATGTGAAAATCAAGTAAATATCATATTATAATAAATTATCCAATAAAACATTTCATGTCAGTAACTTGTCTACACTCTGGCCCATTCCTTGTAATGTAAATTAATTGCTTATATAAATTAGTAGGACATCAACCAATAATTTTATATTACATAAAATGTATTCATTGACCACCTGACACCTGCTGCTCTATTTGTTTTACTAGAAATATTGAAAGTACTGTCGGAGGTGCATTACGTGTGGCTAATAGTAAAGGTATGCGAGAGCGGGGCAGAGGAAATATCTCTTATCGAGAAAACTCGATAGTGATGAACGTAGACACAGAAGGCGCTCGAGTAGCGGCGAACGTGGTAGGAAAAGGAGATGCGATAGTGAGGACAAGTAAAGGGTGGTCCAACCATAATGCACGATGTTAATTGTGAGTCACACCTTAACGTCAAGTTTTTTGCCCAACTTAATTTGACATTTCTTTGTTTCAGTTTTTGACAAATTCAACCATGGAGAGGTACACAATTGAACAGCGCGTTAAGACTGTTGAAGCCTTTTACGAAAATGGGCGTTCAAATTAAAATGCATTTCGTGCACTTCGTGACTTTTTTGGTCAGCATAATCGACCAAATGTGTCAACAATCGAGAGAATTGTGCGCAAATTTCAGTAAACCGGGTCTGTAGGAAATGTGAAAACACCTGTGCATGCTCGCCCAGTTCGTTCTGCGGAAAACATTGCTGTTGTTCGCGATAAGGTCGGCCAAGCAGTTACCGTGAATGGTGTTCGCTATCGCGAGATGATAACGGACTTCTTGTGGCCAGAAATTGAGGATATGGACCTGGACGATATGTGGCTCTAACAGGATGGTGCCACTTGCCACACAGGCAACGAAACAATGGCACTTTTACGCGAGAAATTCAATGGCCGTGTTATCTCACGTCGTGGCGATGTTAATTGGCCGCCACGATCATATGATTTGACACCGTTGGACTTTTTTCTTTGGGGATATTTAAAAGAGAAAGTGTACGTCAACAAGCCAAGTACAATTCAAGCTAAAGGATGAGATAATTCGGCACATTAACGACAATGAACCTCAATTATGTCTCAGAGTCATTGAAAATATGGACCATCGGATAGAGGTATACCACCAAAGCCGTGGCGAGCACTTGGCCGATATTTTGTTTTACACATAATTGTCATAGATCATTCTATCATAATAAAGAATATTAATAATTCTATGAAAACTTTTTGTTTTATTTATAATTAACATCGTGCGTTCTGGTTGGACCACCTTTTACTAGTCAAATAAAAGGCGTTAATTCTAATTGTTATTGTTTAAAGTGTGATGCTTGGTAGAAGATGTACACACAAATATTTATTTTAAAAGCTAATTAAATAAAAAAAGTCTGCAACACGTAATCTAATTCGTAACGGATATATTAATATTTGGGATTGTTGGCGATCCTCGGGTATCCGGCAACCAGGGAGTCTTGCCCGCCGATGTATTTCGAGTTGTAAATCTTCCAGTAGACATCTCCCACCTTCCTGGCAGGATGGAACAGACCCTAAACAATAATCATAGCATTCATTACTTAGGTAAATGTCGCCACAATCATTATCGTCTAAACAGAAAATTAGAGGTTTACAGCAACCTTATTTCTATGACGTTATTTTTTGTTAACCTTTAAATTGATTAGGCAAGACAGGATACTTATTGATACGTTCCTTAAAAAAAAAGGGAATATACAGGGTTAATATGAAATACAGGGTATCCTTTTAAAAATGATAAATTATTGCTGAAATAAAGACAGTACACTAAAAACTTTTAACTAAGTGAATGGGTTGCCAAGAAAATTACATTTAAATATTTACAACATTTCAAGGACAACCCTGTACAAAGACGCGGTAAGTACGCAACCCACTGTATGTGGTGTATGGGATTTGTATTGGTTTAGTTGACGTTCTTTAGTTGACGTTCTTTCTAGGGTAAAGGAACTGTTCAGCCAGAAAGTGTTTCTGTAACAATGTCATCCTAAAGAATTAACAAAATTTATGTTAATGTATGTCAGGTGTCCCCAGTCCCCATTGATATTGAAGAGACGAGGCGGTTATGAAGAGAATGTTTTCCTCAAATAAAACAACACAAACGATTCATTGTTTTAAAAAATTTTTGGTCCTTTGCCTAGCTAATCAACTTTCTTTTCCTTTTTTTTTTTAATTTGCCTAATATTTAAATTTCCTTATTATTAGAATTTCCTATACAATATATATATATATATATATATATATATATATATATATATATATATATATATATATATATATATATATATATATATATATATATATATATATATATATATATATATATATATATATATATATATATACGGCAATGCCGTTCGATCAGTTATATGGTTCTTTACTATTGACACATTTCAATTATGGTCATGTTATTTATTTATGGATCATGTGTAACAGCATCTACTAACGTTGAATATTAGCAAATAATATCGTCTCAAACATAATTTTGTAAAAACTTTTATGAGTATGTCTATCCAAAACGAATTCGACACATGTAAAACTCAGGTGGATGTTACTAATCCATGAAAACCGATCGAAAGCTGGACAAATTCTTCCGGAGGACTTGTTGCTGAAAAGTGTGCGCGATGTTTTCCCCGCTACAAGTTTTATTAATTTAAAAATTCCCGGCTATTGTGATGTTAAAAAGCCAACTCCACAGAAGATAGATTAAATTCAGGGAAAACTGCTATTTGTGAGGCGGTGGCGCCCGAAAGCTCTCCACGCTATGCAAATGTAATAAGCGTAAAAGCTGTGCCTTAATCTGGCAATCAGGACATGCTTTGAATAAAGCATTCGGTTAGCCGAATGCCAATAATATGAGGCGAAATCTAGAAACTCAATTACATTTTTCTGCTATTTCAGCACTAAACGCTCTTTGCAGCGGCTTCGTTTGAATATAATATGGGCATTGTGTGACGAAAACACGGACTGACTTTTTGTTTGTCGAAATGTAAATTGATAGCTCACGGCTTCGCTAGACATTTATACCCCGCAGATTTGTTACGAAATGCAGTTGTCATCCGATTATTACAAACTGTTGATTATAAGACAAATAAATTGGTCATTTCAAAAAAAGCACATGTCAATTTTTCAGCCATTTTAGGTTTGTCTCAAAAACATAATATTTAAAAGTAAATACACCATTCCAGACAGTAACAGCACTTGTCAAGCAATATTTTGATAAACTCTGAATGCCTATATATCGGATTGCATTCAGAAACTGCACAAGTCAGCGACATGTGTTGTTTCTGAATGCAAGATGCGTATTTAGAGGCATTAATGGGACATGTAAACGTAAAAGATTCCAAAACGCTCAAGCCAAAAACGTATTCTTTTACATATTTTGTAACTTGTTCCTCTGGTCGCGTAAGGGTCTGCAAAATAGCATTTGTTAATATTCATGCAATTATGCCCGCGAGAATAAGCAGCCTAATGATAAACGAGGAGAATGTATTTCGGGAAACGCAATTCCGGGAAATACAGTTCTCCAAATTGAAGACCATATTAAAGGCTTTCCCATAAAAATTTCTCACTACAGTAACACAGAGAAACACTATTTACATGAAAAGTTGAAAGACGAACCCATCGACCAAAGTACAGAAATACAATTTTATTTAAAAATTGTTAAGGAAAGATTTTCTTTTGGATTTGGTCGATCTCAGGTGGACACATGTGAGGAATTAAAGAAATTAATCGAGGAAGCCGTTGGTTGCTCTGTGGTAGTTCATAATTCACAACGGAAATGAGTAAAAACAACTACTACGTTTTTATACTACTATATTTTCAAAGAAACGTGACTGCAGTTTCAACAATTATGTCATTTTCAAACGATATACTTAGTCCCTGTATTTGGATAGTATATATTATAGGAACAGAATGTTTGTATTTTATTCTTAGTTGAATCATCGTTTGAAAGTGACATAATTGTTGAAAACTGCAGTCACGTTTCTGTGAAAATATAATGGTATAAAAACGTAGTAGTTGTTTTTACTCATTTTCCTTGTGAGGAATTAAATATAAAGTTTGAAAGTCGGCATTTAAACGATACTGAAAAATGCTCAACTATTACGGACTCGATAATACACAAACGTAGGGCCAAGTTTTATATCAAATTAAAAGTTCTAACTGAGTTCAGCTAATCCTGATAATTCTGATACAGTCGGAATCACATTCGATTACATGCAAAATCTCCACTTGCCTGTGATTCCAGTATAAGGAAATTTTTACCTGAGGCAGTTATGTATGAATGTATTTGGCATACGTCTCGTGGGAAAACAACAAGCTAGATTATACGTTTATCATGAAGGTATCGCTAAGAAAGGTCCCAATGAAATTGCATCGTTTATTATGGATTTCATAAGTAATGAAATACCTGCGACTGTTAAACACTTGCATATTTTTTCTGATAGCTGTGGTGGTCAGAACCGTAACCATACTAAAAGGTGGTCCAACCACAACACACGATGTTAATTGTAAATAAAACAAAAAGTTTTCAGAGAATTATCTTAATATATTTTATTATGATAGAAGGATCTATGAAAATTATGTGTGAAACAAAATATCGGCCAAATGCTCGCCACGGCTTCGGTGGCATGCCTCTATCCGATGGTCCATATTTTCAATGACTCTGAGACATAATTGAGGTTCAATGTCGTTAATGTGCCGAATTATCTCATCCTTTAGCTCTTGAATTGTTCTTGGCTTATTGACGTACACTTTTTCTTTTAAATATCCCCAAAGAAAGAAGTCCAACGGTGTTAAATCACATGATCGTGGCGGCCAATTAACATCGCCACGACGTGAGATAACACGGCCATTGAATTTCTCGCGTAAAAGTGCCATTGTTTCGTTGGCTGTGTGGCAAGTGGCACCATCCTGTTGGAACCACATATCGACCAGGTCCATACCCTCAATTTCTGGCCACAAGAAGTCCGTTATCATCTCGCGATAGCGAACACCATTCACGGTAACTGCTTGGTCGACCTCATTTTCGAAGAAGTACGGCCCGATGACGCTGCCAGCCCATAAACCGCACCAAACAGTCACTCTTTGTGGATGTATCGGCTTTTTAACAATCACTCGTGGATTCTCATTTGCCCAATTGCGACAATTCGGCTTGTTAACGAATCCACTGAGGTGAAAGTGTGCCTCGTCGCTGAAGATGATTTTCTTTGTAAAGTCACCATTCACTTGTGTCTGTTCAACCAACCATTGATCGTTCAGTCAACCGGCGTATTGACGACGCTTGAAATGGTCAGTAGGCTTCAGCTCTTGAGTCAATTGAACCTTGTAAGCGTGTAAATTCAAATCTTTATTCAAAATACGCATCAGTGATGTTCGTGAGATGTTCAATTGTTGGGCACGACGACGAGTCGAGGTTGACGGCTCTTCTGCTACACTATCGCGAACAACAGCAATGTTTTCCGCAGAACGAACTGGGCGAGCATGCACAGGTGTTTTCACATTTCCTACAGACCCGGTCTGATGAAACTTGCGCACAATTCTCCCGATTGTGGACACATTTGGTCGATTATGCTGACCAAAAAAGTCACGAAGTGCACGAAATGCATTTTGATTTGAACGCCCATTTTCGTAAAAGGCTTCAACAATCTAAACGCGCTGCTCAATTGTGTACCTCTCCATGGTTGAATTTGTCAAACACTGAAACGAAGAAGTGTCAAATTAAGTTGAGCAAAAAACTTGACGTTAAGGTGTGACTCACAATTAACATCGTGCATTATGGTTGGACCACCCTCTATAATAAGACTTCTTATGGCTTTGGTCCACACGCGCAGATTTGAAATTATTAACCACTATTTTCCACAAAGGAGCCATTCTTTCTCATCAAATGATTGCAATTTTGCAGATATCAAAAAAATACTCAGAAGGCATGACCGAATAATATACTCAATAATGGAGTCTACTGAAACTATCGTAAATGCAATAAGAAAATCACAATACTCTGTAAAAATGGTTAGAACTGATGATATTATTGATTATAAAACATGGTAGCCACGTTTTTACAAACAAAATAGCCTATTTGTTGATTCCTTTAGGAGAGGTGTACCAAGAGAACAAAAACAAAGTTTCCAGATAACAAATTTTACCTATTTTTACTATTTTTCAGATGAACCAGGGGTAATCCAAGCTTTTGACTTTATAGATGGATTCACAAGCCATAAATTTAGGCTTTCTACATCCAATTTGGTCACGCTGCCTCATCCTGTATGATTCCGGGCTTATTCAGAGCGTTTAGTTCCCATAAATTCAGAAAAACTTGATAACATAAAAAAATTTTTTTATGTTACGAAAAAAATGTTTTTATATGTTTTTTTTATATTCCTGACGAGCATCAGGACTTTTATAGTGAAATTCTACGCTGGTCGACAACGGACAATGAAGAAAATAATGAGTAAATTGTCCTTAAAAGACGTTTTGTACATAGTTCTTGCTATTTGTAAAAAGGTTATTGAAAAATGATATCCGTCTCTATTGTTTTCGTTGTTCATTTCAGAAACAGCACATGTCGACATTTTTTCAATGGCTATGTATATTAACATAACTTAATATCACCGATTGATGCACAGGTGACATTTGAAATATTTCTTTTATCTATCTTCTACTCTATACAATTTTTTTCACTTTCTGTGAATCAGTGTTGAATTGATATGTGCTGTTTCTGAAATAACCGATTGAAATGTAGGAAAAGATTTATTTCATCTTACTTTTAAACTATATTTTTTCCTGCAGTTTAGCGACATTTTCTCTTATTTATGATTATTATAATTGATATTAAAAACAAAAGATCCAGAGCAAAACATACTTACAAAAACTTACATCCTGAAAATTCCACAGCCTCCGCTATAATCTCCAGGGTACTACTTATTTGTTTGACTTCTTGACATTATACTGGAGTGGGTTGGAACCTTTGATGTGAAGATAACACTGACTTACTTTTCCACAAAAAAACTATACACTACACTCGACGCGCGTTTCACCAACAAAGTTGGCATCATCTGGAGATGATTACAACTCGCTCAGTTTTAATCATCTCCAGAATGTAGTGTAGTGTTTTGTGAAAAATTAAGTCAGTGTTTTCCTTGACGTTATCCGACTGTCCTGAATACTGTTAGACTATTTTTTTTTGAGATAACTCATTCATTTGAGATTAAAACAAAATTGATTCCTATTGCTGTCTGTTAATCCAAATATATTTTACCAAGAAGTGTAAAAAAATATAAAAAATATAAAAAATAAAAGTGCGTCCCTTGGTTCATAAAAATACATAAAAGTAAATCCTTGTGAATATCTTTATGTATATCTTCTGGGTTCGTGATCATGAAAAATGCTAATTTTTTTTAATAATAGGCCTCGCTTAACCGGTAATATATAAGCTGATATAATTCGATGCACGCACAGAAGCTTTAAATGTTATCCAGCGACTGATCGCAAGTTTGAATTTGAAGCAATTTGTTACGTAAGTAGATACATTTTTTATGTATTGTAGTGAAGTCTGTACATTTATAGTTACTTACTTTAATATAATTTAATGTACTTTTATATAAACTGTGATTGAAATTCAATCTACAAAAATGTTATTCAATCTGATATTGTATGAGTGATGATATGAAAATTGTGGAAAGAATAAAAATGAACGTATATAAATAAATGCAAATTCAAATAGTCACAATTGGATTTTTGAAACTAATTACTGAAATCCAACAGAATTAAATAAAGGAAACATGGAAAATTATGTGAAGAGTCAATTTCCATTCCTTTTTGAAGACTATAAGCAATTCCTATGACTAGAGACTACCTACGAAAGAAGAAAATATTTCTAGTAAGGCCAATTCTGTTAATGACATGTTACTTTCGAGACTGCTCTTCAAAGACTAAAACTATGAACCAATAAGAACCAAAGAAGGCGAAGTGTGGTTTTCTTTAAGGAGAGTCCAATAATTTTAGACTTAAATTAACATCTTGTAGAGTAACATTTATCCTTTGGGATGAAGATTTCTATTCTGATGATTTTCGCTTGATTTCTATAATCCAATTTCAACCAGGAACGATGTCCCATGTAAGTTTTTAACGAATTCCTACAATTTACTAATGTATTAAAATTACTGGATCGATGGATATAACTTCCTATGATGTTAACCGCTTGAATGTAATTAAAAACATCTAGTAAATTTTTTGCTACATATTAGTTATGATAACATATGAACTCATTATATTTTTAGCACGAAAGCCATCAGTAATTGCGTTTTTTAGCAAACAAACTCATCTAGTATATTATATATATTTCCATAAAAAAATTCGCGCGCTGAGTTGAAATCTTTAAGAATTTTCAATCAATTTGTAGTGATATAAATTGATTTGGTCCGAAAAAAATTTCCCGAGGAAGCTCATAAATAAATATTTGGAACATTTTTAACTTGCGGTATTTCTTTGGATTTCGTGTCACAATATTTGAAAACTAGAAGCTTCAAGTTTCAAAATACTTTTATTTCATCTCGATACGACCATTTTTCATAAAGTTATAGCCACTTAAAAATAACTGAAAAATGTTCGGTATTACTTTGTTCCCTTAACTTTTTTGAGTAGTATATTTATGCTTTTTTTATTTTAATGCAATTTATTTATCATCAGAAACAAAACTGATCACAGCCGAAAAAAAATATTAAAGGAAATACGTACAAATATAAACGAAGAATGTTTCCTATATTTCTTTGTCCCTCATTACTAAAGCTGCGCGTGTGAGCCGTGAGTGCTTGCATTAGGTATCTGAATACTATAGTAGCCTAGACGCCGTCGTGTCAAGACTCGAGATACTTCAATGGATGTAGGTACAAGAAATTCAGTTTAGTGTTTGACCATTTATTATTTCATTGATTGGATAGTATAAATGCCGACTGGGTAATTATTATATAGGGTACTTCAGTTTGAACAATAGATTTGAATTGCGCGCCTTTTATGTTTTGTTAAAGATAGGATGTCAATATTTAATGACTGTCATCTACAAACCATACGACGTCAACATGTCACCATAGAGTTCCCCATTTACTGTGATAGCATTACCTGATTTATTTTCAAAGGGGTACGGTCCAATTACTCCACCACTCCTAAATGCATAACAAACCGTGCATCTCTGTGGATGCATTTCTTTTTCGTGAAAAGGAAATTCGTCGATTTTGTTTGCTGACGTATCCGTCAAGATGAAAATGTGAATATCCGTTGAACAAAATTTTGTTCAAAATCGTAAAATCAGTATCGAAAGATGCAAAAATCAGGATCACCATTTTCTTATTTTTTTGTTTAACACCCTATTAACAAATGTACGACATTGTAAATAGTATGTAACCTTATAGTTCCAACTGAGACACCCTATATAACACCAAAGAAAGTGGCTATTTCTTAATCACAACTACACGTAGTTGCTTATAATTGGCACCGTTCCTAATGATGTATCCAAGTAAGCAGCTTTACTCATTACTACATCGTTTTCTATAAAATATAGACATCTGAGTTGTAGATGGTTTGATCTGTAATTTAATGGTTTAATCATCAAGAATCTCGATGGCTCGATAGAAGACTCGATGGCTCGATAGAAGACTCGATGGCGACTAAATCTGGAAGAAATTCGAAATCAACAATGTCGACTATCTCCTCTCCTTGTGCCCTAACGTCAAACACTCACTTGTGGCTAAGGTAACATTCCAGTCTACCAAATCCTGTAATTGAATTTAATTACGTTTACGAATTTCCACTCTTACAACCGACACTGTGCGTTATAAAATAACAGGGAGTTCGCGGGACGAAGGGTGTGCGTTTTGCTGACGTTTATTATGCGAAATTGAAATAAGATTTTAACTTACTTGGTTAGGAATGTCGAAACAAATAACACACTTTTATGAGTCTGCTCCGATGTAAGTCGAGATGTAAGCAGACACCCTTATGAGATAAATGGAAAGTCCTTTGTGGATCTGTTGCTCTGCGACAGTGGCGTGTCTCATAGCGGGGTGCTAGAAGATTGAAAAAATAAATATAAGGATGTGATAATAAATGGCACTTTAGATTTTAGATCAGTTTTTACAAATAAAATAATTTTTGAAAATTCATATTCCTTAAATAGGGAAGGAATGGTTATTATTATTATTTGCTATTGAGCGATAAAAGGTTTGATTCAACAATTAAGTAGGAGAGAATGCAGGCAAGAGGATATGAAAGTAAATCAAGAGAAAAAGGTTAATATAAACTGATGGACGGTATGAAGAAACAACTAGGACTTGGAAAAAGTAAATGATGTGAGACATTAAGAAACATCTATATAACGTTAAAGTTAACCAAGAGGGGCTTAACAATAACGTAATTAAATCAGATAAACAAGTAAACGAAATTGCCAGTAACCCAAATACCGAAATGTATAAAAGATTTAACTCTATTGAGAACAGTAAAGGAAAAAGTAAATGACTTCAAAAAGGAAATGCAGGAAAATTACAAACATAAGAGAAGGGGGTGATTCCATTGAAGATAGATACAGATAGATAGATGAACTATTTATTCTACATATATATGATGGCAAGGTTTCATGGTAATCGAACATATCGTTCGATTGACCCAGCTCCCATAATAATCACTGTGGCTAACCAATAATAGCTCTACAAGGCGAATGATTAGAAATTCAGCAAATATTAAACCAAGAAAAGAACACAACAATTTCATAAATTAGAACTTCACCTGGAAATTAGATTCGACGACAAATATTTGCGACAAGTTTACCAGGTACAGTTGAACGTAAGTTCAGTGCATTAATGAAAGCCCACAGCAGTACGAGGTAGTAGTATTAGCAACTTCTACATCTAACACATCCAACAGTTCCAGAAAACTGCTGAAAGGCTAGCTATGCAAATATTCATCAGTGGTGGCAGTAACAGTTATAAATTAGAAACAAGACAATTAGAAGCAAATTACAGTCAACCCACATGAAAGAAGAAATAATGCACTAAGTTAATTAAATGATACAAGGTATCCTGAAATGTTTTCCTAATTTGTTTGCTGAACATATCTGAAAGTGGTAGTGGTAAATATGTGTGAACATGTGTTAGATACTACGCCTTGGAAATTCAGTTGCAATGGATCGTTTCACTGGTGAGCAACGTACCATGTATGTCAAAAACTTTTATAAGAATCATCGTTCTCTCATAATAGTTCGTCACTTGTATCAAGCGCACTACCTCCTTCGCGACATGAATCAAGCTCCTTCAGCAAAATTGATAAAATGGGGTAATTGAATTTGAAAAAGAAAGCACTACCGTTAATAAAAACCCAGCTGGTCGACCCAGAAGAGCAAGAAGTGTAAAAACGCCGAGCGTGCTCGTGGAGCAGTGGCACGTACAGCTCATCAAGAATAGGAACAAGTCCCAAAATTGCGATATCCGACAGCCCACGAGATGCTCAGTAAATAATCTGATCTTTACTCAGTCGAATTGATACTTTTGTAGAGTGAATGTCTATGAATATATATTGAATGTGAATGTACACAGAGTTCGATCTGGCTGCACGTAAAGTGCATCCTCTTCCCTCCGAATGCTGCCGCACTCTTTCTTCTACGCATACCTAGATAATCTTACACTTTTTTCTATTTTTGACGAGCTTGTACATAATAAAAGACAAATAGTAATTGTACACACTAATTCTCTTTCTTCTTTCTTTTTTATTCATTTAAATTGGAAACATGCAATTCAAACATGCAATACACCTCACGGTTCTGTATGAAAGCTGCCTTAAAATTTTCGAAAACCACTGTCTACGACATCCTGGCAAAGAATCTGAACTTTCCTCCTTAAAAGATTCAACTGGTGCATGCTTTGAAGGTTGAAGATCATCCAATGCGATCCGCTTTTAGGCAAGAGTTATTCGCAAGCTTTGAAAATTATGATAACATCCTATTGACCGACGAATCACATTTCCATTTAAATGTAATTCCAACAAAATTGCCGTTACTAGTCAATAGAAAACTCCCGAGAGAAACACCAAAATTCCTTGCATTCTCCCGAATTAACGGTATGGGCGGCAATGAATACATCTGGAAAAATTGACTCTTGTTTTTATGAAAATACAAACGGTGTTACACTATCGTTACTTCATTTCAATATAGAGATATGCTAGAAAATTTGCTGGTAGCGGAACTTAAAAGTTCCGTGGTTTCAGTAAGATGAGGCTACAGCTCAGTGCAAATTTATGAATGAAAGCCGTTAGGTAACCAGGGTTACCTTCGATTTTTGCTCTCATCGCCCAGAAAAATACACATAAACCATTGTATATAATTATTTGTCAGAGCTAGCTGCAAGACTGAATAGCATCCATGAAAAAGTGCGGAAGAAAATTAAATTAGAAAGGAACAAATTGAGTATTCGATATGACCCTAAAGCTAACGGCAGTGGTTTCCATGAAGGCGATAATGTTGGACTATATAATTCTGTGAGAAGAAATGAAGAATTTTTAAGATGTAAAGATTTTGGGAATGGCAAATTAACCAAGACAACGAACAAAATCGTCTACAGCATCTAAAGAAAACCCCGAACAGAAATGAAGGTAGTTAACCTAGACCGTTTAGTTCATACAAGACCATACAACCATACAAGAAGTTACGTAATACGTAGTAGCGGAATGCTAGTTGATAGAGAAGATTATCTTTAGGAACGTAAAAGTTGTGAAGCTGTCGTTATTTGTTTGCTAATTTAAAACTACTGATTATTTCTACTGGTTACGAATGTTCGATATATTGCTAGATGTCTGTTTCCTTTTCTGATTTTTGACTTTGCGCACACGATGAAGTACTGAATGGTGTAACAAGTGTTGTATTTAATAGTGCTGTATTTTTATTTCATAACTCTTCAAGTTAACATATCCTATAGTGTGATTTACTGTTGCTGGGTTCTTAAAATAGTTTCTCCGATACCGTCCGATTCAAAAATAAATGCGCGGATAAATTTAAAATAGTTATATGGAATATCAGTAGTCCAGTGTTCATTATTTTTGTTCAGAGACTGTACCTTACCCAGACACCGCATATATACGTATACGCACAATTACATGTATATTAGTTGAAACTAAAAACATGGCAACGTTGCGTTCTGTCTTATACTTAACCTAACCTTAAACTTTTTCGGAGCGTGAAAGAAAATTTATAGAAAAATTAAAAATGAATTTTTGTCGTGATCAGTTGCGGGACAATAAAGGAAAATTTTCAAATCGGAAAGTAATACAGAAACGTTTAAATTTTATTGCAAAAATGAATCTTGCGAATAGTAAACTGAACTAAGCATTGAACGGCCGGCGTATTGTTGAATTGAGCGAGCTTGGCAAAAATTTAAGATGTTGTGAATGTAGAAACGTTCTTTCACTTGAAAAAATAAAAAAGGAAAGTCCTTTAGGAAGTTTTTTGAACGTGCAGTAGCAATATAAGTGGCGACTGGTAAAATGCATGCCGCTGCGTTTCCAAACGCTAATTGGCAAGTTCTCGACTTACCGAGCAAAGCTCAAACTGGTGTATTTTAAAAATGTTTATCTTTTCAACTAATCGGGCAACAACTGATTTTTATAATTCAAAACATTCGTAATAAACTAATGTATAGATGAGTTGCTTTTGGCAAAAATGTATATAAAAGTTTTCAAGTTATGATGTAACTTTTAGTCAACTGACTACTGAAATGAGTAACTGTTAGTTACGTTATTTGATTTAATACTGACAGGAGGCAATAAAAAGGAAACTCAGAATCCACTTTAATTTACATTTATAATCTAAATTTATTGACAAACAACATAACTCTGTTATTTGTAACGGAAACTTCCGTTTACTTAAATAATGGCTGGCATACGCATACGCAGAGAGGGACTCCTCTCACCAACGTTTATATGGTGAATTGGCACACACGGAACTCCGTAATATGCCGAGAGGAACTCCTCCCTTTATTATTTGTTAATTTTGCTCATACTCCGTTGCTGTTAAAGCCTCCTCGTGTCCGAGACGGCAATATGATTATCTTGATATTTTGTTTAGATATTTTAAGACTCTCTGAATACTTTTAAAACGTGCTTAATAAATGAAATGAAAATAATTTAGGTACAATTTTATATGCCAAATTAGTTTAATAATGTTACGAAAATTTGAAATATACCGCGTGATCTTATAGCCCGGGTACGGGACGTTTCAGTACCCGAAATTTGATGAAGATCTATAGAAAAGGGGGTTTCTGGAGAAACTAGCTTAAGAAGAACTAAGAAGCAACATAGTCTCGTTGTTGTAGTCTCCAATTAGTTCTTCTGTTGCCGATAGTTCTTATTTTACTATCTGAAAAAATTAAAATGGACTTTGAACAATGCCATTTCGACAGCGCAGCCTCCACGCCACTGGATTCAAAGAATATTAAGGCGGTCGTAGAGTTATTTCAGTTATTTAATTGCAAGAAAGAGCAGAGCAATTTAGCTCAACCTGTCGGCATTCTAACGCCATTTACGACAGATTTTAAATGGCACGACAAGAAACTCATAACCCCACTATTAATTTATTCCATGCAAAAGTTAATTAAAAACAGTCGGGTCGATCAATTAAATAATTAACCCATTATGCCGACAATATTCTAATGCTCTCTTATTACTTTAAGCCGGGAGTAATGAAAAGCAAATTCTACTTTATCCTGTTGCTTTATTTACTTGGGAAACTTTTTTTTGTGTTTTGTACCGATTCATTCAGTCGAAGGTGAATGGCTCGGGTTCGTTTGCATATACGGGACGGTAAATAAATTTATTCGTAAAATGAATATCGCCTATTAGAATAAGATAAGGTTTGCATTTGAATTATAGGAAATACTGATTGGTAAATGATAATGATAAAGCAATAAATATTATACTTCATTAAAACAGTCCATCAGGAGTGCGACATCAATGGTGTTACATTTGGATAACTCCGCGGTAGCCCATATGCCATCGTGCAGACTTGGGATATTTGGAACGATGTAGGTACAAGAAATTCAGTATAACTTTGTCGTCATGTTTGAGTTATCTGTTGCATTGTTATTTGATGTAGTGTCAATATGTAAATTCATATTCGGCTCTATAACTTTCGTATAGTGTAAATATATCGAAAGTCTTCAGTAACACCTAATTGCTTACCCTTAATATCATGGATCATTGTTGGTGGATGGATGCATTATCAAATAATCTGTTTGGTTTCTGATCGGAACTTGTTGATATTCAAGAAATCTTTACATACAGGTAAAGCATATAAATAGTGTAATACGTAAATGAAAAAAGGGAAGACGATATACTGAATTTATTTTCAATTTATCTAACCAAAATTAACAAAATTCTGAATACTTTATTCTTCTTTCTTAAATGATGCCACATAGTACAAAAAGTGCTACAGACTTTAAATAACGAGAAAAATAAGTCATATTATTATATAAATTTTTATAACATATACATGTAGGTATTTATACAGAATTTCAGGATAGCTTTTGCCATAAATTTATAAAGAGTGTCTAATTTGGAACTATAGGATGTGATTTGTGAATAAAACTAATAATATATGACAAAGTGTGGTTTCTTCTTCTTCAACATAAAATGGAGACAACACGGCTACAAATCGAAAAGAATATCATTCATATGACAATCTTGACTCATCTGGAGATCAACTCATGATATCATTCGTTTAGCAAAATTGTCTGTAACGTAGGCACACAAGACTGACCCTATTTCCTGAATAATACGTCGAATGTTTTAAGGTTTAAAACTGTTTATT
The DNA here is from genome assembly GCA_037954035.1 of Rosalia funebris. Classification (NCBI taxonomy): domain Eukaryota; kingdom Metazoa; phylum Arthropoda; class Insecta; order Coleoptera; family Cerambycidae; genus Rosalia; species Rosalia funebris. Next base: position 7,847,057 of record JAZFAV010000006.1, on the reverse strand, counting down.
ACTGTGTGTGTGTGTGTGTTCGTTGTCGTTGTCGTCGGCAGTTATTCTTGTTAGCACGATAACTCAACTAAATCGTATCGGATCGATCGGGTTTTGACTGATTCTGAATGGGAACGTCTCCCAGATGACAGCTATTGATTTTGAGGTGGATAGAACATACTCTACCATGTAAGTGGGTCATGAGAAAGTACAATGGTTTACTATTTGAAAAAACAGTATTTTTTCAAATAGTTAATATATTTTTTTGTTAGCATGATCACTCAATTAAATCGTGTCGGATCCATCGGGTTTCGACTGATTCTGATTAGAGACGTCTACCAGACGATATGTATTGATTTTAAGGTGGACAGGATACACCCCACCCTGTCCATGGGTCATGAGAAAGTACGATGGTGGACTATTTGAAAAAAGTAAAATCGTCGCATAAAATACATATTCTGCATTTATGTGTTGGTTTATTTTTTCTTGACCACTCAATTTCGAGATAGAGATTTCTAAATATTAAAAATTCAATAACTCCGTTAATAATGATATTCAGAATAATCTTCACTATAATCCTTTACGAGGTGTAGACATTAAGCGGTCAAATATACGAGGTACATATATAAATTAAGTAATGAGACTGGCAATGTAGGGTTCGATCTGCCAGCACTTAAGACGCGGGATTTGTAGGGCAGGTGAATACATATGTGATACGTCTTCAGTACGAGTTTGAACTCGCTAGAGTCATGTGATTTTCCGTAGCGAGTTTTTTCATTTAGAATGCACTTTTTTCTAGTGCATTCTAAAAATGAGTAACATAATTTTCGAGCGACAGTGTACTATTAGGTTTTGCTTCAGATTTGAGCACAGTGCAATGGAAACTCTTGTAAGACTTCAGCAAGAGAGTGTTTTGGCAAGAGCCCAGGGTTTTCGGTGGTTTAAGGTATTTTCAGAAAGAAGAAAAGTCGATTGAAGATTAACCTAGCAGCGGAAGGCCTTCGTCTTCAAGAATCGATGAAAATGTCGACAGAATCTGGGTACTTGCGCGTTCAGGTCGTCGATTGACAGTCAGATGATCGGAATGGAATTTGACTCACACCACTGTTCTTCGGATTTCGACCAATGAATTGAAGATGAGAAAAGTTTGCGCAAAATGGTTCTGAAAAACTTTTCCAACGATCAAAAGGACATCAGAGGGGAAAGGTGTTTTAACTTTTTGAAATCAATTGAAAATTATCCCCATTTTTTGGAACGTGTCATTACTGATGACGAGTCTTGGGCGTTTGACTACGACTACGAACTAAGCCCCAGATCGTGAAATTATGCACTTCAACCTCTCCAAGTCCCAGAAAATCAATAATGAGCAAGTCTAAGATCAAATACATGCTGATTTGCTTTTTCGATAGCCAGGGAATCGTTCACAAAGAGTTTGTGACTCAAGGTCAAACGGTTAATTAAGCACTATTACCAAGAGGTTCTTTGAAGCACTACGAAAAAGGGTCATGCGTGTGAGACCAAACATCAAGGACAACTGGGTGTTGCATCACGACAATGCGCCTTGTCACACAACGATTTCAACAAACGAGGTTTGGCCAGTAAAGCATTCCCGTAGCCCCTCAGCCTCTTTATTTACCTGACTTGAGTCCTTATGACTTTTTTCTCTTCCCGAGATTGAAAAATCACCTCAAGCCGCGTCATTCTAGGATACTCATAGGAAAACATGCCGTAACCGACCAGCCTATTCCAGAATCCGAGTTCCAAGACTGCTATGAGGATTAGAAGATCCGTCTCTAGCTCTGTGTAGCTTCCCAAGGAAGTTATTTTGGGGGACACCATATTGAATTGTAATTCTATTCGAATAATGAAATCGGTCTCATTACTTAATTTACACGCCTCGTATGTACAAAGACACACCTTGTACTTGCCAAAATTTGACATTTTGTACTTTTGTTTTACTTCTTCCTAGAGCTTCTAATGAAAACTGCTTAACAAAACGCATCAAATTAGAATATCGACGTTGGCTTTTCCTCCTCGTGAAACGAATGGTTTTTTTTCAGCGAGTGTTTTCACTCGATTCTGTATGCGCTGGTGCTAGGGGACGGCTCAGGATTTGTCGAGATTCTCCATTTTGTATTCTAGCGGCATCCGTGTTAGTGTTTCTACTTCACGTGTTCCATTTTGGAGAGAACAAAGGAAATTCAGTATAGTTTCCAGTAATTTTAAGCAGCACGTTGCTGATACGACTTATTTATGAATTATTAGCATAACTTGTTCTTCGTTAATAAAGGCGCTATCAACGCGGAAATAATTGGGGGAAATATTGAAATGCAGGGATATGCCGCGCGGGCGGAACCGGTAAACGGATTCAGACAACACAAGTAAGTATTCCTGTATACATGACGATGGCAATCTAATGAGGAGAGCTGCCCACTTGAATGCCACATCAGTAGTGGTACCGTATATAATAATAATTCTTTTATTGCACAACAGATAAATTCATTTATAGGATAAAAAATACAAATGAATACTCACATACATATGTGTACAAATTATAAAAAAAGTATAATTAAAAAAAAATAAAAATAAATAATAAAGTGTGAACCGCTAAATAACTATGATACAAATAAACAATCGATTACTTCAGTTTCATATAATTTACGGGACAGTAAAAAGTTGCTTCCCTACAGACAGTAACCCATTAAGAACACAATTGTTCAAATCACAAGTGCTAGATATTACGTTAAAATTCTGAGATAGCAAACACTGGTGACTTTAACAGCACATTAGTTCTTGCAGGCTGGCAATAAAATATACTTTCTTCTCGAGAGCCTAGTCTAGGTTTACATACATTGAACATGTTTAGCAATGCGGGCACATCTATAAAATTGTGGAACATTTTAAATAAAAATGAGAGGTTGGTAGGTACCCTTCTAGTGTTCAATGACAGAATATCAAATATTTGCAGAAGCAAAGTATGATCGTAACCTCTTACTGGATAATAATTGTCTATACGAAATGATAGATACTTCAAGAAACGCCGTTGAATATTTTCAAGTTGATTAATGTTATTTAGATATCGAGGATACCTGATAAAGTTACAATATTCTAATTTTGAACGAATTACCGCAAAATATAATAGTTTTAAGGTAATAGTGTTATTAAATGTAAATAATAATGTGTAAACGACAGAATGAATATGACTGCGTATCAAAACCTGTTACCATTCTTAACCGTTGAAGATGAGGGTGCAATGTTTCAACAGGATAATGCATCTATTCATTCTGCAAGGTCCACAGAAAACTGGTTTCAACAGTATAGAATCGACCTTATGCGACGGCCAACATTAAGCCCTGACCTTAACGTATAATATCGTATAGACGAAAATTGGACGCACTTTACGAATCGTTGTAACCAAAATTTCATAATTTTGACGGTAGTGTTTAATAATAAGGATGCATTGTTATACCATATAGCGCTTCACGTTTACTAACTCCTATCTATTTCCTATCGAGCTGTCATAACTATTGATTTATAGAATCATGACAGCCAAAGTGGCGAGAAATTCAAATATTGCGTTCTTATTGTAACACCCTTTATAATACGCACAATTAGTTAACTAATTTGATAGGTGTTAATACAAAATATGGATTTCTGAATGTTACAAATAAATACATACCAAGAAATATCAAGATATGTACCATGATTTATACCAAGAAGATTTCTAAGTTAGCATCTCTGACATATACATGCCTAAGTTGGCATCAATGATATCTGGAGATAATCATAAAGTCAAAGTTATAGAATATTTCTAACAATAGAAAAACAATAACAATTATATTGACGTATCAAATCCAAAACTATTACGCTTCAGCAACATCTATATCTTACTGGCTCTGCGATCTGCCAAGTGAACAGTGCTTCAATCGCAGACAAACAGCGTGTGCATTACATATCTCCAACAAATGCCAATGAAATGGCAATGCTAATGACAAACGTGACGGTTTGATGAAATCCGGACAAATCGGGGTTTGGTAATGCAATGCAATTACCATTTGTTATTAACATAATTAATATATATATTTTCAACATAGAACTGTGCAACCGACGTTAGTTATCATTAGCACGAACGATTTGAAATTCGCCAGCAAATATGGTGGCGTGAGAACAGAGACAAGTTGAGTCGTGCAACTACAATGAAATATACCTAAACCATTGGTGTAGGCGGTGTATTAAATAATGTTAAATGGTGATAACGATATAGAGAAATCTAAACAAAAATATATAGACTAAAGAAGGCCCAATAAAGTCAATGGTTCTTTTGGTTTTACTCTAAAATCGAAGGTTCTTTTAATACGACCGAGTTTCGATAGAAGATAGTCACATCATATCTCAACAATAGAACAGATTTATTGGGTTTATAAAAAAATCGTCAGATTTTCAGTAAAACGGAGGGTAATCTCACATTCTAGAGATTTATTTACGTGGGTTTCGATTTAGTTTGAGTCGATTTTCATACATTCAGATTTTTAACAAAATTCCCTTACTACACACACCGTCAAAAGTGTTGGCCTCCCGATGTTTTGTATTAGTAAATATTTTTTTTAATACTGTATTTGTTTTTCAAAGTATGTTTTTTTTAAATGTGTTCTTTTTGTAATACAGGGATAATTTTTAAAAAATTTAGTCAATTAAAAAAATCAGAAAATTTTTGTTTAAGTAAATTTATAATCAGTAACATATAAGTCGGAAATCGAGAAAGGAACCACTAAACCGCCAAGCGGTTATCAAAGTAATTCCCGAATAGCAAAGCTATTACATAATCGCTCTAGGAAACAACTATTCCTCGGGCTAAAGCCCCGCCAGGCATTGAATTATACCTAGAAGCGATCCTCGACCCCTTTCTCGTGTTTCTGCACGATCAGACAAGGTTTCAAAAAATAAAACCCGCCACAGGTAGGATTCAACATCTGTTCCGGATCGGAACCGAACGACATACAGCTGTTTCGAACTTATTAGTTCTCATCAGTGCCGTACATGGTACGCGGATTCCAGGACAAATGCCGAATGAACTCTATGGGATATATATCTTTATCGATACGATCTCTGTCAGTAACATATAAGTCGGAAATCGAGAAAGGAACCACCTTTCTCGATTTCCGACTTATAGATGGTAAGAGGAAAGTCGATCTCTTTATGTTGAACAATATTGATTTAATTTTGAAAAGTTAGTTCAATGTGAAATCAAATAAAATGCAGGATACAAGCCAATAACATTCGTAACCAAAAGCCATTGAACGGATATGGCCAGTGTGTTTAGCTAGTGCGATAGATAAAAGTCACTATGAATCAATAAATCCCCAACTTCCCCAAATTCGCTTCGCTAACATTACTTACATTTTCGAGGAATTTCCGTAGAAAAATTAAGTTAACCAGTCAGATTTCGTTTTTAAATACTCGTACACACTTCTCTGGCATCGATACGAACTTTTAACGTGTCTGTTTTTAGTAAAAGTTCACCAAATCATCACCGGTAGTCCTGATGAAAGCTCCAACTACTATAGGGTGTCTCAGCTGGAACTATATGATTTGAATTGCGCCTCACTTGTGTTCTGTCAAAGATAGGCCATCAATATTTAACAATCGTCATCTACAAACCATACAACGTTAATATGCCGCCATTAACCGTTGAACAACGAATATTTTGTGTACAACTATTTTATGAAAGTGAGCAATTATTTACAGTCGCAATAAGAAACATTCTCATAAAATCAGTACAAAATAAAGCACCTACAGAGAGTTAGCAGTTCATAACTTAATCAAGAAATTTGAAAGATCAGGTCAAAATATTGCTGTAGTGAGAGAAAATGTAAGGGAGTATCCAGATACATCAATTCCGCGTAGTGCACAACAATTGAATCAAGAGTTACCACGCATCGAATTTTAAAGAAAAATCTACATCTGTCAATATACATCATTCAGTTTACACAATTAAAAGTTAAAAACCATTTACGACGTCGTAAATTTGTTAATTGGGTGTTATATAAGAAAGAAGGTGATGCTAATTTTGACAACAAAATTTTGTTCAGCGATGAAGCAAAATTTCATCTTGACGTCAGTAACTAAAATTGTCGAATTTGGAGTGCACTGACGAGACCCAAGATAGAAAGGTCGAATTCGATCTGCAGTTAACGATATCCTGAGATAGGTGACACTTTGCATCTTTCTTGGTGGTTTTAGAACAATCACTGTATTTTTAGTGCTAACTCTGTTAGACAAAAATACGACAAATTTTGTCATGTAATTCAGTGTTCGGCGTTTGGCATATAGCCAGGAGAATAGCTGTTTTGACCTAATTTGTTTAGTCCTTATTATATAAGGCATTTGCAGATGGGTTGGAGTATAAACTCCTTATTTCTGTAGTTTGAATGTTACCCTCTGATAGTAAAACTTTGCATTATATTAATAGTTTTTTAGTAGTTTTTGATTAGTTTCAATTTTTTTATACAAAGCCTTAACTGTTAGGAGTAGACTTAGTAACACAAAATGGCAGAACCTCCATGTTCCCGATCGGCAACAGTGTGCATACAAATTTTAATGTTGTTTTGTAATTTGTGTAAATGTTGATGCAGTGCACTGGTATGACAATCGTATAGTTTCTTTGATTTCCACATTTTCTGGAACAGAGACACTTACCTAAATAACACGATTTTTTAAATCATAAAATTGCAAAAAATGCATTGATCGCCCAGATATTGTTTCTATTTATAATATGCATATGTGTGGTGTGAATTTACAGGATTCTTTGTTAGGACTATATCCTATCAAATTAAAGAGTCGTAAATGGTACATGCGCATATTTTTCCATATGATTGACGTTGTGGTGGTCAATGTTTGGCTGCTTTCACCACGGATTAACAGACAACTAAATAGAAACAATAATTTACCTCTTTGGAGTTCAAAACAGCAATAGCGCAGGATTTATGCTTGAATGGAAAAACATTGGAAAAAAAGGGGACGATCCAGCTCCAGAACGCCGACTAATTCGCTTATACTCTTTACACCTAAAAGAAGATGTCTAGAGCTACGTCCAACAAACACCTTCATATCCGACAATACTGAGCATTGGTTTCTGCATACTGACAACACAGAAAATTGTAAAAATTGTAACTGCAAAAAAAACCTAGGATAATGTGTGAAAAATGTAAAGTGCGTCTGTGTTTCTCATCATCATGAGGTGATCAGTCCTAAGACTGGTTGGACGCTAACCTCCAGCATCCCCTATCTTGTGCTAACCTACGCATTTCGCTAATTGTACTACAACCTACATCCCTTACTATTTGCGAGCAGTAGTCTAATCTAGGCCTACCTCTGCCTTTCTTCACTCCTATTTCTGCCTCCAAAATATCGCGGACTATTCCCCCATGTCTTAGCAAGTGACCTACCATTCTATCTCTTCTCTTCTTTATGTTTTTCCACATACTTCTTTTCTCGCCGACTTTCTCTAATACTTCTTCGTTTCTAACCCTATCAGTCCACGGTATTTTCATCATTCTTCGGTAACACCGCATCTCAAAAGCTTCTAATTTCTTCATACTTGCTTCCCCTACCGTCCAGGTTTCGCAACCGTATAGTGCCGTGCTCCATACATACGTTTTCAAAAATCTCTTCCTTGTTTCTAAGTTTATTACCCCCGAGCATAAAAGTGCTTTCTATAAACTGTGTTTCTATAAACATAATAATTATTTTAAACAACTTCATTGTAATTAAATTGTATAAACATTTTGTTTAAAAAGCTGTGAATTCAAAACATTGTTCTTGGTGTTCATAATGTTCCCATTTGGGAACAATAACAATTTTTTTGTTTAAAAATACATTTTGCAAAATTACATTTAGGTCACTTATTTTTAATGCCATTTGATAAGAAAAAGTACAGAAATTGTTTTTAACAACAAAATAAATCATGTACTATAGGGTTAAAGTATGATGTTTCAATACGATTAGATGAGTTGAAATGAAATTCGCTTATTCTGCATTTAGCAATGAATCTTGTATAGAATCATCTCCATCCTTACGAACTTAAGCATACAACGAATATTAATTTACTTTAAAATACTGCTAATGGCAAATTTAACTCGTATCTCATGTTAAGAACCGATTCCGACTCTAAATATTAATTATTGCTCCAATAAAATCAGTATATTCTAATGAACCAAATTTAATATAATCCAACGTCAGCCATTTTCATTTGGCTAATGGAAGTCTAAGGTCAAACTCGCCTACTATATTTCGTAATTAACTAATATGTGTCCGTATTAGGAAAATAACTTTATGTTCTAATCCAGTTAAAACTTTTGAACCTTGACCTCTCTCATTGATAAACTTGTTTCGGTGCCGGTTGTGTAAAATATTACTCGGTCGTATAAGGTCATTAATGTGCGATAAAAATGGGATTATTGGCATTATTCATACTTCGATATCCTTTACGTTAATGGGCGGCATAAGGTTAGCGTCAGATCCATCAATTATAAGCTATATAGATCGTACGGATTGAGCACTCGCGTATAAAAATGGGTGTCATAAGCTCATTTCAAGTCGTCAACGAGATTACTACCGTAATATCAAAAGTTTTTAAATATGCAAAAAGTTATGAGTACGATAACATTACTTTTATAATTGCTTGTCGTTGATTAGTCATAAAGAGATATAGATTTATTGAAGGCGAACAACACAGGCGAAGAGGATGAGGCAGCATACTCCGTTCATTGTCAGACCTGCACTGTTCGAAGTCAAGCAACGGATTGCACGGTTGCGACTTGGATGGGTGACGCATGGTCTTATTCTCATGGTGCCGCGGTGGTGCTGACTTGGTATTTGGTAACAGGGTGGCAACTGGGCCAAATACTGGGCACATTGTCTGCGTGAGTTCGATTCTCACCAGAGGGAACTTGGCACTTACCTCAGGGCTGGGTGTTTATCCGCGTTTATATGTGTAACCTTCCCCTACACAAAACCTGTCTGTAGGCTTTCTGGGGAAGGATGTTCTAATTTCTGTGTGTCCAAACACACTAAACTACTGTAAAGTTAGTAAAACTACTTCCAATTCTATTAAACTTACTTTTGGGTTGTAAAAGTTGTCTCTTCGCAACTCTAGGATATGATTTGTGAATAAAACTAATAATATTTGAAAACCTTAGCTTTTTTATTCTTTAATATAAAATAGAGACGATGCGGCTGCAAATTGAAATGAACATCTGGTATGATGTCATTCGTTTAGCAAAGTTGTTCATAACACGGGCATCTAAATCTGGCTGTATTCCCTGAATAACACGTTGAATATTTGCTTTGAGGTCATTGATTGTTGCTGGTTGGGTGGCGTACACTTTTCCATTGTCATGTCCCCAAAGAAAGAAGTCCAGTGGTGTTAAATCACATGATCTTGCAGGCCAATTGATGTCAGTATTCCGCGGGACAACATGATTAGGAAATTTTGTATGCAACAGAGTTATATCACGTGCTGTGTGACACGTTGCATCGTCTTGCTGAAACCACATGGTGATATCCAAATCATCACTTTGATGGAAAAAGAAATTGTCATATCACAAAAACATATCACAAAAGCGTTCCCCGGTTACTGTGATAGCATTATCAGCTTCATTTTCAAAATAGAGTTGTCCAATTACTCCACCTCTTAAAAATACACACCATACCGTGACATCTTTGTGAATTCATTTCAACAGCATATGGATTTTCAGCAGTGTAAATGAGTATACCTTCGATAGATAAAGCTCACATCTAGTAGACGTTGCTACGTTTTACGACTGAACCTTCCCAGCAAGTATTTATTTCACGTAGGTGTCGCTTCGGAGCAGTCTGACGCGCTTAGGAAAAAGCACAAGCAAGAGCACAAGGAGCAATTTCAAGGAAAAAAATTGTCTGCTCCATATTCTAAAGGCTCAGAGAATTTTTTAATCTAAAAGGGAGTTAATTTTTTGAAAAATTTACAGTAGCGTTGCTCTTAAATCTATATCTGTCTGAGTCTTGTAGTCAATTCAAGAGGCAGCACACGTTTCAGCCTACGCACTTCACTCATATCGCGCACATTTAACATATTGGCTAGTACATTAGGATGCACTGACACTCTTTCACTCTATTTTTCACTGAATCGTGGTATGATTTCCTTGATGGATTCCAGAGAGACATGCTGAATTACTACGTTGGGGATGTAATAAGGTGCGTCGACAATGGTAGGTAATACCTTATTCTAGAACCTTTGTTGGAAATACTAGTCAAGAGGGTAGATCTCGCAGCTCAATTCTATAATTCCAAACGGGCTTAAGAATGGACTTGTATAGTAATAATTTGTTGTGCAAGGACAATTTAGATTTATGGCCTATGATGCAATACATATGGCTTAGTTTAAGTCCTAGCTGCTTACGTTTGGTTAATACATGTTTTTTCATGTAAGACGTTGATCCAAATGCATGCCGAGGTACTTGGCATTTTCGACCTGAGGAAGTTGGCAGTTGTTAATCTTCACACAAGGACATGTTTCCCTTCGTAATGTATATATCACATGCATGGGCTTGGTTTGATGCTTTGATGCGCCATGTTTTTAACCAATTCTGACTTTTATTTAAGTTTATTTGAATGTTTCTTGAGGCTGATTGATTTGTGCGATTAGGGTGATTAGTGTGATTGGATTAGGCTGTTGGATTAGTATGGGATGCTAAGACTGCTGTGTCGTCAGTATGTGTTATAACAATGGTCGTTCTTCCTATCGGGAGGTCAGATGTATACAAAAGGTATAATATTGGGCCAAGTACGTTACCTTGAGGAACGCCTGAGTATTACTTTTCCGCACTCAACTATACTAGCGGAAAAGTAATGTAATCGTGTATAGAAAAATGAAAGAAAACAATTTTTTTCGTTTATTTTTCGTTTTTCGGCTTAAAAACAAAAAAAATGTTTTTAAAAAAAAATTTCTGTATGTGTCGTTGTCGTTGTCGTTGTCGTTGTCGTTGTCGTTGTCGTTGTCGTTGTCGTCGGCATTAAAATTTCTTATTAGCACCATAACTCAACTAAATCATGTCGGATTGATCGAGTTTTGACTGATTCTGATCGGGGACGTCTCCCAGATGCCATCTATTGATTTTGAGGTGAATAGGACACACCCCACCCTGTCCATGGGTCATGAGAAAGCACGATGATGGACTATTTGAGAAATTTCTTTTGTTAATACTATAACTCAACTAAATCGTGTCAGATCGATCGGGTTTTGAATGATTCTGATCGGGAACGTCTCCCAGACGACGCCTATTGATTTTGAAGTGGACAGGACATACCCCACCCTGTCCATGGGTCATGAGAAAGCACGACGGTGGACTATTTGAGAAATTTTTGTGTTAACACGATAACTCAACTAAATCAAGTCGGATCGATCGGGTTTTGACTGATTCTGATCGGGGAGGTCTCCCAGACGACACCTATTGATTCTGAGATGGATAGAACACACTCTACTATGTTCATGGGTTATGAGAAAGCACAATGGTGGACTATTTGAAATATTGTTATTGTTAGCACGATCACTCAATTAAATCGTGTTGGATCCATCGGATTTCGACTGATTCTGATTAGGGACGTCTACCAGATGATACCTATTAATTTTGAGGTAGATAGGACACACCCCACCCTGTCCATGGGTCATGAGAAAACACGATGATGGACTATTTGAGAAATGTTTTTGTTAATACGATAAATCAACTAAATCATATCAGATCGATCGAGTTTTGACTGATTCTGATCGAGAACGTCTCCCAGACGACGCCTATTGATTTTGAGGTGGACAGGACACATCCCACCCTGTCCATGGGTTATGAGAAAGCACGACGGTGGACTATTCCAGAATTTTTTTTTGTTAACACGATAACTCAACTAAATCATGTCGGATCGATCGGATTTTGACTGATTTTGATCGGGGAGGTCTCCCTGACGACACCTATTGATTCTGAGGTGGATAGAGCACACTCTACCATGTTCATGGGTTATCAGAAAGCACAATGATGGACTATTTGAGAAATTGTTTTTGTTAGCACGATCACTCAATTAAATCGTGTCGGATTGATCGGGTTTCGACTAATTCTGATCGAGGACGTCTCCCAGACGACACCTAATTAATATATGTCATCTGGTAGACGTTCCTACGTCTACCAGATGACATCTATTAATTTTGAGGTGGATAGGACACACTCCACCCTGTCCATGGGTGTATGTGCAGAAAGCACGATGGTGGACTATTTGAGAAACATTGAAAAAAGTAAAACTGTCGCATAAAACACACTGCATTTATGTGTTGGTTTATTTTTTTCTCGGCCACTCAATTTCGGAAAAGTCCGTTTTAAGGTTTTAAAACTGTTTATATTGAATGTAATTCAGTGTATTCGCCTCGTTCAACCATACAGTGTCTATTTGTTAGATAATATTTCAAAAGTTGAAAGTGAAGGTGAGGAAGAAGCCTCTTTAGATTAACATGCAATCAAGCGCGCTGCGCTTTGTCAAAACCTGGGAAAGCGGCTCAATAATATCTTTTAGAATTTAAATCTTTGTTTATCTAGTTGACCAGCCTATGTAACCTTTCGATACTCTGAAAGACTATTCTTAACAACGTATTCCAATAATAAAGTGCCAAACATGTTCTTTTTTTAATTACTATATGGGAGTTTACAAGATATGAACTTAACAAGATAATTTTTTAATATATTTGTATAAAAATATTGACTCACTTAATCATGTCCTGAATGTTTTAAACAGTTTTATGGGCTCTATAATAGCCTACAGTAAAATGTACTATGCCCCAATTGAAACTTCACACTGTATATTAAGAAGGAAATATTTTCATTCATGACTCATCCAAAAAGACTGTGTACATTCGTGGTTCGTACAACTCGCCATAAATCACCCCGTATAGACTATTAAATTAGTACAATGTAATTATGCGTGAGATTTACCTGTCTACAACCCTCAGCATACCCTTAATTTGGGAGATGAAACTTTACCACTCAACCTATCTGCGTAAAAGAGGCTAAATTACCAGTTTCAATAAAATCGATAGCGAGCAGAAATCTGGATTGTAAAGATGAAGAATACGAAATGAGGCAATGAAGTGAAATCCGTAATAAGGGGTTGTGATATTCTGAAACGTCTCTGAAATACCGATTTACCCTCTGCAATGTAGACTGAATGCTGTAATATTCAAAGATATATACATATAGTGTTTAGTATGGAGGAGATAGGCTTCGCTCGGCATCCTCGTTGGATAATATATCATCTAGAATTTTTGATTAAGTAATCAAGGTAGCTTGTGAAATAAGACGAATTTATCTCGACTCGTGGGGCCTATTGCGTTCTGCAGTTTTCGTAGTTCATCTTCCTATGTATTTCAATTAAGAATAGTCGCAAATAAACTACGATTACAGTTTTATGTACTAAATACAGTACGAGGGGCACTATTTGCACTTTGAGCCTAATAATAAAAAAACATTAATTTGTTTGAACTAATTAATTATTTGAACATTACTTTTTAGCTTTTCTAAATATTCTTCTTCATGATCTATTGACTTTTGCATGCGTTCGAACCATTTGTCAAAGCATTTTTTCCATTCCGCTTGAGATATCTCTAAAATATGAGACCGCTTGAGATATCTCACACAATTTATTTTTGATCCAACGGCTCTTGTTTGTTTTCCTTATTTCACCGAAGACTTCCCGCAAACAAATGGCTGTGTACCATTTAGATTTGACCGATTCACGTTCCCCTTAAGGCACTGTTGCCACATGACCAGTTTTTCCGAAAAAATAGGCGACCGTTAGCTTCGGAAGTGCTTCGAGTGTGAACAACTTTTGTTGGGTTTGATTCATCTTGAAACACCCATACAGTCGACTGCTGTTTATTTTCCGGCTCATACGCATGTATCTATGATTCGTCACCTGTTACAATGTTATTTATATAGGTCTTTTGAGATTTTTTCAAATTATGTGGGAACCAACGAGAACAAACCTTTTTTACAGCTAAATTATCATGCGACATTTTATATATGCTAGTCGAACTAATGTCTAAGGTTGCCTCAATCTCATAGTATGTTACATGATGATCTTGCATTATCAGTTTCTGCACAGCATCAATGTTTTCTGGTACAACAACTGATTTTGGACGGCTTTCACGGCTTTTGTCGGTAAGCGAATAGTGGCCACGATTAAACTCGTTATACCAGCGTTTCACAGTGGCAAAGGATGGGGCTTTATCGTCAAAAGTGGAAGTAAATTGATCCATGAACTCTTGTCTTGATAATCCACGTCGAAAGTCGTAATAAATCACGTAGAGGATAAAAATCACGTAGTGCGTAAGTTTCTCGAACATATGACTGATTTTGAAAATAAAATTTGATGATTTGCACACGTTGTTAACGCTATAAGCTTCTACGGTGATTTGCCATACACTACTGAACAATTCACAATGAATTTGACAGATATTTCTTTAACAACATAACCGCTATAACCTAACAAATTTCGAGCGGCCCTATTTAAAGACTCTATACCTTTAATAAAAATGTATTACACCTGTATGATAGTATGTCATTTAATTTTTAAGTGGAGGGGTGGGGGTAAGGGTAGCTGGGGTAATAGGATGAAACCTATCCTGTAAGGGACACTGATTTTAAATTTCCCCTTCCATGTTTAAATGCACGTGTTTTTTGTCTATAGATAATTTTTCTTGTTAAAAGTGATGAAGAGGTGATTGTTTTGAAATTAAAGCACTGTATAAAAGTTGTGATATACATACTACACAATATAATTATGGCAACTATTATTATTATTTCAGGAGTACGTCAGGGTAATATTTTGTTCTTTTTTCATTATTTCATTAATTTTTTTGCAACCACTTCTAAATTGATTTTACTAATAAGGTGCTGTAAGAAATTATTGTTTACAACAATATGTAATCATCTTATCTCTAGTAAGATCAGAAAATATTTTAATTCGATAAAGTACATCTGCAGTTTTATTCCTTACATCGTTAGCTGCTGAAATATTCTCAATCGGTTCAACTGACTATGGAACGAAAGGACTTATTTACTTGTTTATGGTGTGATCGATCAAATAAGTACAAGCTATAAATACAAACAAGCCAGCCGTAAATAATGTATATTTTTAGTGTTCTTTGTGTAATATTTACAAGCTTAATGTCTTCAGTTAAATGTAGCAGAAAAATACTTTCTATTTTTAAAACATCTGGAAACGTCTCGGCGGCGGTATGTCTTTATTCAAATTCGTAATGGCTAATGCATGAATTTATAGTAAATGTTGTATTATTTAGCAAGTAGTTAGTAGATTATTTAACAAGTGAAGAGTCGTAGCTTCTAATATATAGTAAGATATATTCAGTGGCGGAGCCAGGGGTGGGCGAGCGCCCAGGCAAAATCTTTTTCGCCCAACCAGTCGCCCAACCTGTTATAACAACACCACTATATCACATTCGCATATAGAATAATATATTTAACGCCCTCGCCCACCCTAGATATTTCCTAGCTATTTTCGCCCAATCACAAAATAATGCTAGCGCCGCCACTGGATATATTTATCACTTTGTGATAAAAAAACAGATGTTGCCGGCAAATTAAAATCGCACAATAAAGTGTAAACTACAAGGTGGTCCAAAAGTAGGTAAACCATTTATTTTTCAAACATTACAATTCAATATAATGTTTTATTTTCAAACGATAATAAGCTGACCTCCTCCTTCTGTTCACACAGCCTTGCTCTAACCACATCAAATAGGCAAATGCTGTTGGCAATGAAACTGAACAAAAATCAAAGCAAAAAAGGTGGAAGGCGAGGAAGTAAATAACGAAAGCAAAAAAGGTAGAAAGAAGAGGGTCTGTCATATGTTGCAGGTTTGTTTAATTATGTATAATTTATTTGTAAATTTTGTGGAATGTAATACTTTATTCGACAATATCTTTTTAGTTGTTTGTCATCTTATACATATACTATGCCTAGAAGAGCTATTTAACTCACGATTATTGAATCATCATTAAAATGACTAAAAATGAGCCATATCGTTCTTTTCAAAAATATATTTAGAGCACTTCTAGTGCTCAGATTTTCATAGGATCAATCAGTCAATAGGATCAAAACCAATCAATCCGAAAATAGTTTCAGAAAATAAAATGAAAAAACACTTTTTTGAAATGAAAAACGGCCAGGCTCTACTTAACTGAACTTAAATTAACTTAAATTTAAAATAATTTAGTCACTGTATTTTTTTAAAAGCTTGTCCCATTATCTGATTTGTAAACACAGTGGCGTACCATATCTTACAAACTACACTCCTATTAGATATGGTACAATTAGTTAAGAGTCCAAGCTTTTCATTATTCAGACGAATTATTACTTTATGTCTGTAATATTAGTTTATTTAGTCAAGATAATTGAACTCACAGACATCCTATTATTTTTATTCTCAAACACTTATAAGTGTAAGTATATTCACACATATATTTTGTAATGAACGGCACAAAACCAGTGAAAATAAATATTTCCATAAATCCAAGCTCCTACTGAGAAAGCAACCTAGCCATATTCTATCAATACTTTCAAATGTCGCTAAAAAACCTATTATTTTTATTACCATATATATTTAACGGAGAAATATACACACCCTGTCTAATAGTGGACAAAAAATCGTGGCTGTTTCCAAATAGCCATATTCTATCATTATTCTCAAATGTCGGTAAAAAGTATTATTTTTATTAGGTACCAAATATATTACACGGGGAAACATACACACCCTGTCTAATAGTGGAGCAAAAAATTCTGACTGTTTTACACGGTCGATAATTTATATTAAACAACCAACCCCGAATGTATAAACAAAATACGTATTCAGTGCAACTGAAGCGCTTTTTTACAGTAGGCCACCTGGGTGTTAAAAAAATTAAAATGTTCCTCCAACATCGCGTATCGCTCGAGTATTTATAAACTAAAACCAGCACAAACGCATTACCATTCTCGAAAATATCAACATCGTCATCGCAGACAAAAAATTCGAGACTCGTTCACCAACACGACTTACCCTTGACCTGTGCCGGAAGTTGCAGCCCTTACCACATTCTTTGGCACCTCGGACCACCGCGACGATGAGCTGTCTGCCTGATACCACAACGAATACAGTAAACAGATACACTTCGATAAACCAAATAGCATTGTTCCGTTCTGTAACGCTAAGTAGGGATATAACTGTGTTTTAATATTTAAAATCATAATTAATTAAATTATCCGGTTTTTTATAGGTAATTATGAGTAACTAAATTGCTGTTGTAACTTTGAAATCGTTATGTCAATTAGGTAAAATAGGGTAGAGGTGCAAAGCCTTACCAAAAATGTAGAAATAATATCACAGTGATAAATTAAACTATAAAATTAATAATGATGATAATGAATTTGTTGCCAGAAAACAGAAAAAATTCATTTATAGGACAAAAATACAAAAAAAAAAAATACATATATACGTGTGCAATACATAACTAAAAAATAAATAAAATGAAGGGCGACCTTCAAATTACTTTGACAAAGATAAACAATGGAATTCTTCAGTCATAAGTAACTTACACTACAGTAAAAAGTTGTCGTTTTATTAAAGATAATATAATAAAGATAATATTAAAGATATATTAAAGATAATAACTCATTACTATCAATTATTCAAGTATTGTGCTAGAAATGCTAAAATTTTGTGACATTTCTTGCAGTCTGGCAATAAAAAAACTTTCTTCTCGAGAACCTAGTCTGGGTATGCCTGTATTAAACATGCTTATTAATGAGGGTGTATCTATACTATTAGGGAACAGTTTATGGTGTTCGCTATCGCAAGATGATAACGGACTTCTTGTGGCCAGAAATTGAGGACCGGGACGATATGTGGCTCCAACAGGATGGTGGCACTTGCCACACAGTCAACGAAACAATGGCACTTTTGCGCAAGAAATTCAATGGCCGTGTTATCTCACGTCGTGGCGATGTTAATTGGCCGCCACGATCATGTGATTTGACATCGTTGGACTTCTTTCCTTGGGGATATTTAAAAGAAAAAGTGTACGTCAAAAAGCCAAGAACAATTCAAGAGCCAAAGGATGAGATAATTCGGCACATTAACGACATTGAACCTCAATTATGTCTCAGAGTCATTGAAAATATGGACCATCGAATAGAGGTATGACACTGAAGCCGTGGCGAGCATTTGGCCAATATTTTGTTTCACTCATAATTGTAATAGATACTTCTATCATAATAAAAAATATTAAGATAATTCTCTGAAAACTTTTTGTTTTATTTACAATTAACATCGTGCGTTTTGGTTGGACCAGCTTTTAGAAATAAAGTATAATTGTAACCTCTTACTGGAGGATAATAATTTTATTATCTTTGCGAAATGACAGATGCTTTAAGAAACATCGTTTTCAAGTTGATTTATGTAACATAGATGCCGAGAATACTAAGTATGGCAACAGTTTTTTATTTCTGAAAGAACTAATGCAAAATATAGATATTAAGCAGGCAGTGTTAAATTATGTGTTTCTCATCAGGAAACCAAGGGTTTTAAATTCATTAAGATCCACATGGTTAATATGTCTAGAAAACGATAGTTTGTCATTATCGCCAAGGTCCTTAATATTTTCAGAACGTATTAAAGCTTTACCATCAAGAGAATAGTCACATATTAGTGGTTACTCCTTTACAGTATACGAGAAAACTTTTCAATTATGTTTATTGGTAGTTTATTCTACCATCACCACATAAACCATAGCACACCACAACACAACAAGATTGATGAATTTTGCAGCCTCAAATGATCATCTAATCAAATTATATTTCAAAATAATTTTAAATCATTGTCAAAAAGGTGACGTAACATAAGTATTAGAAGCAAATTAAATAAATTTTAATTTATTATAATAAATAATATAAAGAATAATTGTCCCAAACTTGAGCCTTGAGATACACCAGAGGACACTAAGAAGGTCTCGAATTTAAAGCCTTCATATGAAACAAATAATATACGTCTGGATACATACGATTTTACTGAGTAAAAAAAGTTACCAATGAAAACATAATCAGTCCACAATCCATATCTACTTAATCTTTATCCTCTATGTGATTTGCGATTATCTGGATAAATTTTGCTAAATTTGTAACTGAATTTTGCTACAAACTCATGTTGATTGGGAGATAACACGGGTTGCACACTAAGATAAATATGAGTGTATAATGGCATATCGAATATATTTGCAAGATTTGACAGAATACAGTGATTGGACGATATTTTGTTATGCTAGGTGGATTGACACCTAACTTATTTAACATAGGGCAGATTCTTGCTACTTTCTACCCCTTAAGAAAATGCTCTATTAAGTCTCCTAAGCAATTTGTAAGAAAATTCGGGATCTAGTCATTGCCATAGGTTATTTTGCTTTTAAGTTTTCATAATCATAGACAAATATCCATTTTTGTAAACTTTACTATACTGACACAGGTTAAGTGATTGCAGAAACTGTGCTTATAAGCACATCGTCAGTGCAAAACACACTGGAAAAATATTTAGCGAATCCATTTAAAATGTTATTGAATTTAGGAGCATTAAAAAGTTCTTCATCGACAAAAATCGTTGACGGAATACGCGTCGAACATTTATTATTCCGAATATAAAAATAATTAAGTAAATTATTCACTTTAAATTAAAAATAACAGATTCTAAGTTACAGAAATTTATCGAGTTGAGGATTTCTTTTTCACAAAAACTGTTCGATATAACTTTAAATACTTATTTATAATGGTGATTAAACTATTGTAAGATGGATATACCGTACACGTTTGCCGAATGAACTGATATGCTATTAATGTTAGCTAGGGTTTTATAAAGAAAATTGTCGTAGAAGCATCTGCGAGTATAATCAAAGATATCCAAATCAAGTTTCAAACTATTACACTTTTAAAAATACTGGAAAACGTCATAGAGATACTGGTACGCTTGAAATAATCCTGGGTAATCTCGTCAATATTCAAACAATTCGAACAATTCTTGTAGAAGAAGATATCGTGGAAGTGAGTGAAGAAAACCAGAACTAGTAGCGGATTAACAGAAAGGCAAATTAGAGTTTCAAAAGGTACAGTGAACAGAATAGTCTAGCTTCTTTAGTCTTTTTACTTTCTTGATTTGCCTTCTCGGTTATGATTCGGTTCTTCTTATGATCACTGTTTTCTCAGCAACGGCATCGGCAAAAGTTTTCTTGACAATCCTGGAGTAGGTTCGAACCTTTGATGTGAAGATAACACTGAGTTTTCCACAAAACACCAAAACACTATACACTACACTCAACGCGCGTTTCGCCAACAAAGTTGGCATGACCTGGAGATGATTAAAACTAATCTTATGCTAACAATGTATCCTATTTATACCTGAATTATTGACTATAGCTCAGTGAATCCTGACCATCACGGTTGCGGCTGACCAAACTATTGGTCGACAACTTATCATTTACAGCGTTATTATTAGATCGAATAATATTTTTAAGATCACCTTTCTCTCTTGCGATATAGTATTGTAGATTTTCAAAATCTCTGGAAAACCTAGTAAAAAACAATATAAATTACACAATATTCACAAAACCATTTAACACCATTAGAATTAATAATTGTATAAAACTGTCTACCTGTAATATTAAGACATTTAGGATGAAAATAATTTTAAGTACAGTCCTGAACATTTTAAATTATCTTCGTTGTCTGCTATTTTCCTATCACATTTAAAACAAGCTAATCTTGCCATATTGGGAATATGTTATTTGGGTTCGATATTTGTTCTTGAAGCCAGACCTGTACTGGAGTGTATTTCCACAAAAGTTATCATTTTTTACCATTTTATACGCATAAGAAGTTTAATAGCTAGTCCAATTTCTAGATTACCTCAATAAAAATTGCTTAGTCAAAGCAATTGTCTATGCAACAGAAAGTTTACATTTTCTCTACATTTTGGTATATAGTTCACCTATTAAATGCAAGTTCTTCACAGTTAAATCTTTATAGTTCTTCACAGTTTAAAAAAATTATGCAGGGTTACTAATATTTATATATTTGAAATTCTTATGTAAATTTACTTCCATTTCTCTAGATTGCAGATTTCAGACTTAAATAAGTACCACAAAAAATATGGGTGATGTTTGGGGAGTTTCCTGGGATTCCCCAATTTTTTTTGTGCTTATTTACGTGATGTTTTTGTCAATAAATTTTTAATACAGCCGGTCTTTAGGCCATCTCTGCATACTTTAACGAAAGCAAATAAACAGGGGATAACAGATAATACGATCAGGGAGGGCGTCATCGCCAAACAGCAGGCTCAGGCCGTCATAAAAAAAACGCCCGAATTTGTGGAAATGCCTAATGACGCGAAATTCTTAAAAATCATAATTAACCCTCGCCGCGAACGTTCAGTTGCGAAAACGTGCTTTTTTAAATAAATGATTCATTAATTTACATTCCCCACCGGTTTTCGGGTGGAACAACACCCCGCGTGTCTCCTAGTCCTAGGCGATCCATTTTTTTATTTACGTTCGGCCCATCTGTGTGCCTTCGTCGTAGGGGTAGGGGTGGCGTTACCATCGGAGCAGGTATGTACAGTCGCCTTTCAAATTCGGTCCGACAGGAACTGCGGTATTTGTTAAATTGGTATCATTAGTTGATTGTGAGTGGTAGAAGAAAAGCCACCCTCATTAAAAAATAGTTCGCCGCCGAAAATAGCAAAGAATTTCTAGGAAAGAGTCGGCGAGAACTGTTTCAGTAGCGTCAATTAGTGGGATTAATTGGGATGCTATTTTTCGTGAAATATAAATAAATCCAGATTGCTTCGCGGGTTCTTTTCGTGGCGAGCCTCTTCCTCATAAAATCAGCAACCAGAAAACTATTGTTGTTTAAATATTATTTATCTACGATATCTAAAGTAGAAAACAAATCTATTATTCTGTAAAATTTAAATATTTTAGAAAAACGCTTGAACAAGGTGAAAGTACTCACTATTATTTCCTTCCTGGGAACATCCATCATCCACCTCTGGATTTATGTTTTAATCTAAAATCTGATAATAACCATTCTATAAAAAATATATATATTTTTCGTTTAATTTCAAGAAAGATAATTCTAATAAACTGTAGAATGATTTAGTATTAACTAGCTTTTCCTGTCTATTTTTCATAATGTAAACGATGTTTGTTTTCAGATTTTACTTCTCCGCACTCAACTATATCTGAGCGGAAAATCTAATCGTGTAAAGAAAAATGGAAAAAATTTTTTTTTTCTAGCGTCTATTTTTCGGCCTAAAAGCAAAAAAAAATGGTTTTTACAAAATATATGTCTGTGTGTATTGTTGTCGTTGTCGTCGTTGTCGTCGAAATTATTTGTCAGAATCATTTTGACTGATTCTGATCGGGGTTGTCTCCCAGACGACACCTATTGATTTTGAAGTGGATAGGACACACCCCACCCTGTCCATAGGTCATGAGAACGCACGATGTAAATTTTTATGTTCATTCTGAGATTTTAAACACAACCATTCAACGCGTTGCTGATTTTGCATTGAACAAAAAAAAACATATATTTGGCCTGTATCATATACGAATGAATGAGAGAAAAAATAATTTAATTCGATCACAAACGTATTGATACGGCACTGAAGCAGTCGCCAATGAAAAAAAGTAAAACCGTCGCATAAAATACATATTCTGCATTTACGTGTTGTTTTATTTTTTCTCGGCCACTCAAGTTCGAGATAGAGATGTTCTACGTGCGGAAAAGTTCGTTTTAAGGTTTTAAAACTGTTTCTTTGTTTATTAGAATACGTTTTTGGTGCAAGTTTTTCGAAAACCACTCCTAGGAATAGCTCATATCTACCCTGGTGTTATATGGTTTAATAACCTGGTGATATTGACCAAGGATAGTAAACAGAAATTTCGTCTGGTGGTCTGGTGCATTTATTTAAGAAAGGGATATTTTATACTTAAGTCAGTTTAAGTCACTATTTTCTAAAATACAGATGTGGGTACCTCTCACATACCTCAAAAATATATCGAAGATATTGGAGCACAAATTAAAATAAATTCTACATGTTTTTAGTCTTTGACCACTAATTTATATCTACGATTTCATTATCGATAACTTTCAATAATACGTTATTTAATGATTCGCAAAGTGTGGCCATTACGTTTGCTAATTATTTTCAATTTACCTTTATTTTGTTATCTCCTTATTTAGTAATATTTAAAAAAACGTAAACCCTTAACATCCCAATTATTAGAGGGCAAGATGTCTGTATAGCTTTAAAGAAATTCAACAACAAATTAACTAACACTGACATAGTTTCCCACAAAACACTACACACTACACTCGATGCGCGTTTCGTCAACAAATCATTACCATCATCATCTGGAGATGATTAAAACTGCGAATTAGAGTTTAATAATCTCCAGATGATGCCAACTTTGTTGGCGAAACGCGCGTCGAGTGTAGTACATAGTGTTTTGTGGAGAACTACGTCAGTTTTATCTTCTCATTAAAGTTTCTAACTCACTCCAGTAACAAATTAACTGCAAGCCCGGATGGTACCCGGACATTTGTATCAGAAGATTGTGTGTTGTTGTTTTTTCACATCCCCTAACTATTATTTTTATTTTGGCGATTCACTTTGCCACTTTTCGTGAAACTAGAAATTTTTTATTAATCTGACGAATGGAATAACAGATTATAAATCAATAGTTATTCTTTGTAATTTAAACACTCTGTTCGAAACTATTTTATAGGACTTTTTATTTTATCATGTTAAATCTCAATTTTTATTTCGTCAACTCAGTTTTGTATCTGGCCAATAACTAATCTTGTGAATAGTTGAAAGTGTGTGGTTGTTTCTTAAGGGTTGAAAAAGGTAAAAAGATTTTTTAAGTCCAGAGCCAGCAAGATTTTCCTATGCAATTTCACATGGTTATTGATTCTTCTTTTTGTCTTTTAAAATAACAAATACATTGACTAAACTCCTGGACAAAATTAACGCATCAGTGAAACTTCATATTATTACTGTTATTAATATTATAATTAAATTATTTCAACTAAGGCCGAGCTAGTTGGAATTACATACGGTGTTCTGGGGGCCGACCAAAATCGGACCCAGGAGAAGGTATGTATCTGCTCGGATAGCAGGGCGGCGGTGGCAGCCCTGAATTCAGCAACGACAAAGTCGAAGCTGGTCTATAATTGCTATGAAGCATTGAACCACTTGGCAGGAAAGGGACCAGTGGAACTCTTATGGATACCTGGGCATAATGGCATTAAGGGAAATCTAATTGCAGATGACCTTACCAGACTAGGGACCAGGGAAAACCTCTATGGACCAGAACCTGCAGTGGGAATAAGTCGGAATCTGATCAGAGACCGCATCAATGGCTGGGCAAGAGACCAGCATAATAAAAGATGGAGAGGAGTAACGGGTTGTCGAATAACCAAACTCTTCATCGAATACTCAGAGATTGAGAAATGGGCCCCAGAATTCATTAAATTGAACAGGCACAAAGCCAGAGCCCTGGTGGGAATCATAACGGGCCACCATAGTAGTCTGAATGCATATAGCACAAGCTGAGGCTGACTAATAGCCCGGCCTGCAGATACTGTAAAGAAGACGAGGAAACCTCGATTCATCTTCTTTACACCTGCCCCGCACTGGAGGAGAAGAGGTATCTTATATTAGGGACCCCTGAAATCCTAGAGGAGGCGAGGCTTAAGGCGGGGGACGTGCCTAAAGTGCTCCTTTTATGGGATAGCATTTTTGGATAATGACCCGGATAAGAGGGGATCGCCAAGGGACTACCCATGCGATTAGTGGCTGATAAGGCCCAAACCTATATAATATAATAATAATAATTTCAACTAATGTTTAACAAATTATAATGGTATTATCAAGATAAAATATGAATTAATAACAGAAAGGAACAATAATGTACACTGCAATGAAAACGGTGCTCATGAAAAACTTTGGAGGTAAAACTAAATCGTAATAATTTGAATTCAGTAGCGTGTAGATCCTCTAGCTCTTACAGCGGCTTTCACTCATCTGGGCATACTATTAATCAAGTGGTAAATGGTTTTCTGAGGAGTATACTCCCTTGTTCGAGAACGGAGAACGACTTGTTCTAGTTCCCCAAAGGTCATAGGGGCAGGTATATGGCGCCTAATTGATCGTTTTTGTGACTCCCATAGATGTTCTGTGGGATTCGTCTAGACTTCTCGGTGGTCACCCCAGAGTTGAAATATTCATAAACACATTCGAAGGTAGTCCACTATCTCTCTAGAAAAATGGGGCCGCGTGTTGTCCAAACGGCTTCACATGGTCCTCTATCATGTTTCCTACGTAGAAATGTGCATTCATGAATCTCCCCAGCATAGGAACCAAGTCCGTGCGACCTTTCAAACAAATTCCTCTGCAAAAGATACTGCAGATAGCAAACATCTCTTCTGGCCTAAGTCAGACTCGTTGACGTCCATGTCGTGATTTAAGACTTAAGACTTACTATTGTTTCGTCTGAAAACAAAACTCGCTTCCAGTTGTCAATGATCCAATTTACACGTTCTCTTGCAAAACTTAGTCTAGTAACTCTGGTGAGCAGTGGTGCGATAGCTGGTCTTCTACTGTTCAAACCTCCTTCAGTAAATCTTCTCCTGTACGTTCGTCCAGAAATTCCTACATTTCGAGCTACTACTAGTATTCTGCTTAGCTCTAAACTGATATGACTATTTGTTAAGGCGACTTGCATAAGATAGCGCTCAACTCTTGCATCTGTAGACTTTTTACGATCTTATTCTGGTGTTCTACAGTAACATCCAAGTTCATTGAAACATTTATCTGTTCGACTCATTGTTGATTGTCTAACTCCTAACAGATTAGCTACATATCATTGGCTGTATCCCTCGTTAACCAATGTTACTTCTTTGACTGCTTCATCTTCTCCTAAGTTGCGTGGACGATTCATTTCTTCTCCCCTAACTATACTGGACAGAGAGTTTTATTCACTTGATGAAATCACTTGAATAAATCACTAGCGTAACTGAATATATTGTCTTTTACAAATCACTGTAAACATCGTTAAATGTATTAATCACAAACAATTACAAAATGTTACTTTACATGTGTCAAACAATTGCAATTATTTATCAGTAGAGACATAGAATAACCTAGGCCATATAAATAAAATGTTTAACGATTTAAAACTTCAAAGGGAGTGTATATATAGAAGATATTCTGGGACGCCCTGTGTACCTTTTTATAATATATGGTCATAGGACAGCATAGGCTAACTAGATGTGTTGTTGTTTAGGGGTCAATAAGTTCAGTGTTTATTTTTTGTTTAGTGTAACTGTAAAAAAATTGATCTCTATGTGTCCTGTTTCAAATTTCCGTATAGTATCGTTCCGTAATCTACAAGTGTAACGCACACTACTGTCCCAAATCCGATCAAACATTAACAATTTCGATTGCGGACGTATTCGCATGGCAAGCGAAAATAATACAGTTGTTTGACCAAGTTACGGTGGAGACGATGCGGACGTGTGTGCTTCCGGCAGCTGCGCAGTGCCCACACAATGCCAGGCTTTATTCAATAAGTCCCTAAGTTGCTTTTGTCTTACCGGTGGGGGCGAGGTAAGGAGAACGCCGGCCGAACCAAACAACCCCAAAGAGTTACGATGTCGGGGTTCAACTTAATGGAAGGAATGCATTACCGAAATAACTTCGGTTACAACGCCAACTTAACAGTTTCCGTCGCCTTCTAGAAGCGCGCGAATGGCCTGGATAAATGGAGATGTGTGCGTTTACCTGTAATTAGACGGAGTTAGGCCTTGTTTTCAGGAAAAAAAACGACTATTTGGATTGGGTTGCCGTGGGGCTTTGACTGTAATCAAATCGGGGAGAAATGGGGAATCGTCCTTGGACTACTAACGTTTGCTAGATCACTGCTGATCTTATCCAACGGTAATATTGGTGGTACACTATCTAAAATGCTGTGTAAAATTTCACGCTATAGACTATTACAAATTTTTCGCAGTAACACTGTAATGGTGTAAAATTTCATTATTTCATTATACACTAGGCACAAAAATTAAGGAATGTAGAAACATGGTAAATTTTTAGGTGACTTTCAAAGGGTTGTAGCTCGGACGAAAATAGTCGCAGAGTAATTAAAAAAAAAACAAATTAAAGCTCCAAATTTCTAGTTTTCAGATCTGGGTTAAACATCTTTTACCATCAGCAGTTCTTGAGTCATCATCATGAGGTCATCAGTCCTAAGACTGGTTGGACGCTAACCTCCAGCTTCTCCTATCTTGTGCTAACCTATGCATTTCGCTAATTGTGCTACAACCTACATCCCTTACTATTTGCGAGCAGTAATCTAATCTAGGCCTACCTCTGCCTTTCTTTACTCCTATTTCTGCCTCCAAAATATCGACGACTATTCCCCCATGTCTCAGCAAGTGGCCTACCATTTTATCTCTTCTCCTCTTTATGTTTTTCCACATACTTCTTTTCTCGCCGACTTTCTGTAATACTTCTTCGTTTCTAACCCTATCAATCCAGAGTATTTTCATCATTCTTCGGTAACACCACATCTCAAAAGCTTCTAATTTCTTCCTACTTGCTTCCCCTACCGACCAGGTTTCGCAACCGTATAGTGCCGTGTTCCATACATACGTTTTCAAAAATCTCTTCCTTGTTTCTAAGTTTATTATCCCCGAGCATAAAAGTGCTTTCTATTTGTTAAAGGCTACTCGACCCTGCGCTATTATTTGTTTTATATCTTTATCGCTTCTTCCATCCCAATTTATTTTACTTCCTAAATAAGTAAACTTATATGTCTTTAACTTCCTCCAATCTTTCATTATTAATTTGTACTTTCGTTTTTGCTCTGCTCTCGCGCCCTCTGCACACTAACACTTTAGTTTTGTTTTTATTCACCCTCATTCCGTATTCCTCTGTCAACACTGCCTCCATTTCGTTCAACGCTGATTTCAATTCCTCTTTACTTTAGTTCTTAAGTAATAGTAAGAAAACTATCTATCGGAAAAAATATTTTCCAAATTTGTTTATCTTTTAAAAGGTTCACGGACTTCAATAAATATTTTTCAGTGATTTCATCATAAATGTTTGTTTGACAATCTTATTCTCCTTAATTTGAGCGGTCTAAAAGCTTTGTACGACGATTTTTCACTGAGTTATCATCGTTCGAAGCAAAAGAATCCGGTTTACCTTTTTTTTTTTGAAAGAAAAAATCACTTTTTCTTACAATAATTAACATGTTTTGATAAACAATATGGATTATTGCTAAAAAATAATTTCAACCTCAAAAAATGAATAAAGAATAAAAAATTCATGTTTAAATTGATTTCTAACAAGAACCACAAATTCAATCATTCTGAACACAGTCAAAAATAAATCGAAGCGCTTTGAAATTTTCAAGGCTTCTTTGGGATACCTTGAGATTAAAAATAAACGGTTGGATATACTAACATCCTTAGTATATCCATTATTTGCAAAGTTATGTCAAGTTAAGCGAATGTTCCTAAATATGCAGCTTTTTACCTCTTTTTTAATCAACATTCCCACCGATTTATTTTTATCAAAAACCACTATCTGCAACTTATAAAGAATATTTTGCAGTTTTTAAAACCCTAATTGAATTTTCTATCATTATTTCCCAAGTAATTAATTACTAAAATGTTTTGTTTTGAACGACGATAACTCAGAGAAAAATCATCGTACAAGGCTTTTAGATAGCTCCTCAAGTTTAGAATAGCTTCAAAGAGAATAAAATTATTTTAAAAAGTTTTATGATAATATAACTGAGAAAAATTTAAAAGTCCGTGGACCTTTTGAAAGCAGTCAAAAATTTTCAATTTTTTTTTTTAATGGTTTTCTTATGATTAATCAAAAACTGCTGGCAATAAAAAAAATTGAACCCAAGATCCGAAAACTAGAGACAGAGATCTTCAATTTCCTTTTTTTAAAATTGCTCTGCGATTATTTTTCTCCAAGTTACAGTCCTTTAAAAATCACCTAAAAATTTATGATTTTTTTACATCCCTTAATTTTTGTGTCTAGTTTATATACTTTAAATTTCTTCTGTAGAAGCTCTATCAGATTCTAAAAGGAAGGGGTTGAGTCTCGGTGGAGGGAATGGTTACATTTGACAATGGAATAGATATTGCAACCACTAAAATTTAATACCATTTCCGGCAGAGATCTGGAGACGTTTAAACGGATTATTTAACCAAGAACGTATGATTTTTAGGCAGAAATCGTATTCAGTTTGAATATATTTAATATTTGTTCCACTCTCAAATATAAGCATTTCCTTCCATCCAAATCCAATTCCTTCCTTTTAGAATCTGATTGAGTTATGAATAGCTGGCTGAAAGCTAGAGGTAGAGAAAGATAAGGGAAACTAGCGATGATAAGAGAAACGCTAATTTCAATTCGATGACGACACCGGAATAGCCCGCAAGAATTTACTTTAATTTCTAATTCCATTCACTTGCTTAAAGGGAAATTATAGAATTGTTAATAATGGTTAGTGCTACTCGAGGTCTGAACTAAGGCATATTGTCCTTAAAAAATTGTAGGTGAAATTAAATTATAGGTAAGAATTTGAATTCAGTAGCGAGTAGATCCTCCTTCAGATCTCATCGCTGCTTCCACTCATCTTCGCATGCTATTGATCAAGAAGTGGTGAATGGTTTCTGAGGAATATTTTCCCGTTCAACAGGAACGACTTGTTCCAATTCACTAAAAGCCATAGGGGTAGGTATGTGGCACTTAACTGATCATTTTAATGCATACCATATATACTATATACGGGGTTTATATCTGAGTTCTTGATATCCAGTCAATAGTTGGAATATTCGCAAATGGAAGGTAGTCCAATACCCTTCTAACAAGGTGGGGCGAGCGTCATCTTGTATAAAAATGAAATTATCCCCAGACAAATGAGACAAATGGCATTACATGTTCCTTTACGATATTTTCTACGTGGCAATGTGAATTCATGGTTCTCTCCAGCATAGGAAATAAATCCGTGCGACCGTCGAAATGAATTCCTCCGAGAACATTATTGATCAACTAAAAAATGGGATACTCGGAGAGATATTGTAGGTAGAAAACTTCTCTCCAGCTCTGCTCTAGACTTGTTGGCGTCCATTCTTGTTGGTAAATTAGGATCTGTTCTCGTTTCATCTGAAAACAAAACTCGCTTCCAGTCGTAACGTATTTTCCTGTAAAACTAAGTCCAGTAACTCTCATTAAACCTTTGCCTGACCGTTCGTCTAGAAATTGGTACATTTATAGCTGCTACTAGGCCTCTATAGTACACAATCTATACAAAGAGCAAACTGCTGTTATAGAAGTAGAAGGGGAAAAAGGGAAGTAGGTATTAGGAAAGGAGTAAGATAAGGATGTACGCTATCACCACTAATTTTTAAACTGTACATCGAAGAGGCGATTGATGTGGTAACAGATAGAGTGGATTTCAGGATTAAAGTAGAGGGACAGTATTAGCATCTAGTAAGGAGGAATTATAATCAGCATTGAACGAAATGGAGGCAGTGTTGACAGAGGAATACGGAATGAGGGTGAATAAAAACAAAACTGAAGTGTTAGTATACAGAGGGCGCGAGGGCAGAGCAAAAACGAAAGTACAAATTAATAATGAAAGATTGGAAGTTAAAGACTTCACTTATTTAGGAAGTAAAATAAATTGGGATGGAAGAAGCGATAAAGACATAAGACAAAGAATAGCGCAGGGTCGAGTAGCTTTTAACAAAAAGAAAGCACTTTTATGTTCGGGGGTAATAAACTTAGAAACAAGGAAGAGATTTTTGAAAACATATGTATGGAGCACGGTACTATACGATTGCAAAACCTGGACGATAGGGGAAGCAAGTAGGGAGAAATTAGAAGCTTTTGAGATGTGGTATTACCGAAGAATGATGAAAATACATACCATGGACTGATAGGGTTAGAAACGAAGAAGTATTGGAGAAAGTCGGCGAGAAAAGAAGTATGTGGAAAAACATAAAGAAGAGAAGAGATAGAATGGTAGGCCACTTGCTGAGACATGGGGGAATAGTCCGCGATATTTTGGGGGCAGAAATAGGAGTGAAGAAAGGCAGAGGTAGGCCTAGATTAGACTACTGCTCACAAATAGTAAGGGATGTAGGTTGTAGCACAATTAGCGAAATGCGTAGATTAGCACAAGATAGGAGAAGCTGAAGGTTAGCGTCCAACCAGTCTTAGGACTGATGACCTCATGATGATGACTAGGCCTCCGCTTAGCTCTAAACTGGTAGAATAACTCATTCTTAAGGCGATTTGCATAAGATATCGCTCATCTCTTGCATCTGTAGACTTGCTGTGACCTTGTCCTGGGATTCTATAGTAACTTCCAAATACATTGAAAGTTTTAACTGTTCGACTAATTTTTGATTGTCTAACTCCTAACAAATTAATTACATATCACTGACTTCGTGCCCCACTGACCAGAGTGTCAGCTTTCACTGCTTCATCTTCTCTTAAGTTGCATGCCCCTAATACCCTATATACCCTCCTAATATATATTCAAAGTCTTTACTTTTTATTTCTTCAATCACTTCTTTCAATAACAAACAATAGTTGCATGGATAATAATAGTATATGATTATATATTTTTAGATTTTCTCAAAGCGTAAATAAACTTTAGTATTAGTATAAGATAGGGCTTAATTTACTCATTTGTTAAAACTTTAAAAATACATCAAAACATCAGAAATTGTTCGAATTCTTGGTACGCATCTTCATGAATAGATAATACACAATGATTTTCAGTGTAACGATTTATTTGGTATAATAATATAGTTGCAATTGACAAAGAAACTGTTTAATTGTAACGCCCGGTAATAATAGAACTTGTTTAGTTTATCGTGTTACGATTGACAAAGGTCAACATACGGTTATGGAAAATATCGCAATCGATAGGCAAACAAATCACCCCTGCATATCTGATTTTCCCGTAATGCTGTCGATATATATTTTCAGTTGTCTACACAGATTGCACGCGATACACACGTCCTAAAAACGTTTCAGCATTGGAGACAGTAGCGGACCTGAAGGTAATAGTATTACTAAAACAAGGAGGAACATAAAAGGATTTAGAATTGAAAAAGAACAGTAGATTATAGAACGACAAATACGACTGATTGTAGAACGACGAGCATATTTAAGAGTGGAGAGAATGAGTAGTGTAGCCCCGTCTTGCCGAAAATAAACTGCATCCATGTTTATGTTACTCTTGATGCCTTCTCAGTTCTTCACGAATAAGAAATTCGCGCAGCATAACATAACGGTATATATTGACAGTTACTGTGCTTCAATCTTCTTTAAAAATAAACAGTTTTAAAACCTTAAAACTGACTTCCGCACGTAGAACAACTCTATCTCGAAATTGATTTGCCGAGACAAAATAAACCAACACATAAATGCAGAATATGTGTTTTAAAGACAGTTTTACTTTTTTCAAATAGTTTACCCTCGTACTTTCTCATGACACATGGACAGGGTGGGGTGTATTCTATCCACCTCAAAATCAATAGTTGTCATCTGGTAGACGCCCCTAATCAGAATCAGTCGAAACCCGATAGATCCGATACGATTTAATTGAGTGATCGTTCTAACAAAAAAAATTTCTCAAATACTCCACCATTGTGCTTTCTCATGACCCATGAACATGGTAGAGCATGTGCTATCCACCTCAAAATCAATAGGTGTCGTCTGGGAGACGACCCTCATCCAAATCAGTCAAAACCCGATCAATGACTTAGTTGAATTATCGTATTAACAAAAAAAATTTCTCAAATAGTCCACCGTCGTGCTTTCTCATGACCCATGGACGGAGTGGAGTGTGTCATATTCACATCAAAATCAATAGGTGTCATCTGGGAGACGCCCCTGATCAGAATTAGTCAAAACCCGATCGATCCGACACGATTTAGTTAAGTTATCGTGCTAACAAAAAAAATTCTCAAATAGACCCAAGGGAGGGAGTGGTGCGTGCTATCCACCTCAAAATCAATAGGTGTCATCTGGGAGACGTCCCCGATCAGAATCAGTCAAAACCCGATTAATACGACACGATTTAGTTGAGTTATCGTGCTAACAAGAATAAATGCCGACGACAACGACGACAACGACGACAACGACGACAACGACGACAACGACGACAACGACGACAACGAGGACAACGACGACAACGACGACACACACACAGCAACAAATTTTTAAAAACCATTTTTTTTTGTTTTTAGGCCGAAAAACTAAAAATAAACCCAAAACAAATTTTGCTTTTTTACTTTTTCTTTACACGATTATATTACTTTTCCGCTTATAGTGGAGTGCGGAAAGGTAATAAATATTCATAGTAGGAGCATTCAACATTGAAAATGGCACTGTAGGAAGAAACACTCCAGCCTGATAAGGGTAGGTAATAGCTTTTTCACGCCCGATAAGGATGCTGTGATAATTGATAGTAAACAAGATTCGTCATTACCTTTATATAGTTGCAACATCCCCTGAAGCGAAATGAAAATATGACTAAACTAAATTAGCTGTGGAGGAATATTTTCGAAATATATTTTGATGTATGTTAAAGACTATGTACAATAAAGACTATGTACAAAGAACAATAGAAGGACGTCTTATAACGAGAAAAATATTTAAAATTGGAAGTTTAAACCATATTTTTGAAGTTCAGCAGTTTATAGAAAAATGATCCTTGATATATGACACTATCCTCTGCGTATGCTACGGTAGCGCTTCTTTATGTACAGATACTGCAAGATACAGAAGCACAATGCATAGATAGGTGTAACAATAATTAATATTATAACCACAACAAAGATGCGAAACATTATATAACACTTAAATGGTAATTCAAACGTGACTGCGCATGCCCTGCTGCGGCATTGGGCATATGATTGTATAACTAGCGACTTGACATGTAGTGGGGTAAATGGAACAGCAGGCTATTGTTTAGGGGATCAATCAGTGCCGCAGGCAGGGGATGTTTCGGTAAGAGGACGCTACGGAAGATGCTCGAACGACAGGATTTACAACTCTGTTACCTTAATTCTGTTAGTATTTTCTTTCTCCACTCCAGCATAAGACGTGCGCTTTTATATAATTTTAACACATATTATTGAATTTCAGGAGTTAAAAACTGACGTTTATTGTGGTAATTCGAATTCAGCCTATAAGATGATTCATGTCATAAAGGAATCGGAACATTTCAGCATTAGAACTACTGCAGAAACTACTTTGATGCTGACCGGGCATTCGCAGAGTAGGGGGTGGGGTAAAAAAGTCGACGGCGACGCTTGCAGTGGACACTAATTGCACTACAGTAGGCTGTCAGTAGTAGGCTGTCAGGTCATATGTGTGTTTACAAAAGTTAATTCGTAAACAAATGTAAAAACAAGCGTTATATTTGATGTGTTATATATTGCAATAATATCGGAAGAAATAGTAAATTAAAATTTTATTGATTTCCTATGGCAGTTGTTATTTCCGGATTTTGTTGTTGATTCTTTGGGATTGTTATTTATAAGCAGACCAAATATTTCTCGAAGAAAGTTAATCAACGTCAAAGAATCATTGGATCCGAAATTTACATTGAAATCTCCCCCGAGAATCAAGGGGATTTTGTCTTCGCCTCTTCCAAGTGCATTTGCACCTGTGTGGGAGCGGTGAATATATTATATCTTCTAGATTTTAACAAGTTAAACGGTTCAAGGATATTATCAAATAATTACAGATGTAAATGAAACACGGATGTAAATAACGTAAACAATTACAAAACACAATGATAAATATTCGGTACACACGCGTGCTGCTTCAGCTGTTAATATATAGCGTCTGGACGCGTACATCTATAACGCGCGCATGCGCGACAATAGGGAGACGCGGATAGCCTAAACTGATATATATATATATATATATATATATATATATATATATATATATATATATATATATATATATATGATGTATAGCTCTCTTTCTCCTTCTCTCTACGTTATATCTTTTTTCTCTCTCGTGTAACGAAATCTGGAAACGTTACATTTTTTCCAATTCACTCTCCATTCTCGTCAAATATCAGAACGCCGCCAAAGAAGTATTCACTTCAAAAATAAACATTTATTATGAATAGTCAACATTAGCTCTTATAAACATTTCTTCCTATTTATTTATATCTATTCTTATTTATTTGGTATTACATAAAATCTATATTAAATTGCCTACATCTTTTCCAGTGTTACTTCGTTTTTCATGTGTCACATTACTGCATGAAGTAGTATTTTTCAAATACACCTCTTGTAAATATTGTTCAAAATAAAAGATTTCACTACATAATATCGCATGTTTTATGAAAACTTCATATCTTTATTGAAAGAAAATGCTTGCTAAGGTTTTTGTCCATAAAAATTGATGCAGTGCGATTAAATTTAATGCGATTTTACGTGCAATTTTAATATTACCAATTTAATCAGATTTTCTGATAGACACATCACAAAATTATGAACGCTACGCGGCCCTGGTGTCGCGCACGTAGCGAATGAGGATTGTTCAAATTGGGACATTGGGACATGTCATAAAAAATCAAAAAATTTTAGCATTGGAACTACTGCAGAGACTATTTTGATGCTGATCATTTGTGGGGATAGTTCACATTCACATCATAAAGGAATTTAAATTTCAGAATTGGAACTACTTCAGAGATGATTGTGATACTGATAAGTTATGGGGATGTGTATCGAAATCAGTCGGAAAGATCCTGAAAATTGCTAACGTTATCAATTAGAAGTATATATCTTTGCCTGGTATCTCACAGGAGATTGTGACTAAACTTCATGCAGAATTCTGTTAAAAAAATTCATCATTTCGTAGAAGACGTAATAGATACTCTAGCGGAAGTGTTAACATAGTCTAACATTAAGTTACCTAAACTCTGTGAATGATTCCAAGAAAAACAACTTCATCCATATAAAATGACATTTATTTAAGAATTTAGAGAAAACGAGGCATATAGTAATACTGGAGTAGGTATAGTAATATCAGACAGTAATGTTCATGTCTGCGAATAACTAATGAACAAATTATATATGAATTAAATAGCTCTTGGTTCTAGCTTGGTTCTTTTTCAAACGAATCAATTTTCGCGGGAAATGGAGATCCAAACTGGCAGAATTTTAAGTATCGACCAGCAGGGAATCTTGATTGGACGCATGAGGCACCTTAAAATGTAAAAGGTTTTAAATAAACCTTTATTGAAGACAGCTTTACAGTTTAAAAAACTTATGACCAAAAATGAGGTTTTTATATTCAAGCAAACATATCTAAGTGCAGTACTAATGCATTAGATAGGACCTTACCAAGTGAAGCAGTAATGAATTCAGAACACATTGATTGATTTTATTAAAGAAAAGCTACAAAAATAAATACCTAACAAATATTTAACTTTGAATTTGCTAAAGGAGAACTAGGAAAGGAGATACAATGTCGAATATTTTATAACTTATTTACCAAAGGAAATGCACATTATTTAAAACTATATAGAATAACTTCTTCAACAAACGAAATGGTATATAACAATGTACGTCTCAGAAGTGATTTTTGTTTGTAACCTCGCTAAATCTAGACATACCTATGTACTTATACGAGTATATCTAGGTTCCTTACATAATTTAATAGTGAAAAAACTATATGTGTATAGAAAGTGAGTACAGTCGTAATACAAAATAAACAGGTTTAAAACCCAAAAACGGACTTTTCCGTACGTAAAACATCTCTATCTCGAAATTGAGTGGCCGAGAAAAAATAAACTAACACATAAATGCAGAATATGTGTTTTATGCGACAGCTTTACTTTTTTCAAGTAGTCCACCATCGTGCTTTCTTATGACCCATGGACAGGGTGGGGTGTGTCCTATCCACCTCAAAATCAGTAGATGTCGTCTGGTAAATGTCTCTGATCAGAATCAGTCGAAACCCGATCGATCCGACACGATTTAATTGAGTTATCGTGGTAACAAGAATAAATGTCGACGACAATGCTAACGACGACAACGACGACAACAACGACAACGATGACAACGACGACAACGACGACAACGACGACAACGACACACCACAGCAAAATTTTTTAAAAACCATTTTTTTTGTTTTTATGCAGAAAAACGAAAAATGAACCCAAAAAATATTTTTGTTTTTTCAATTTTTCTGTACACGATTACATTACTTTTCTGCTTATATAGGAATCCGAAAAAGTAAAAACTAGTTGCTTTATGGAAAAAAATCTAATTATAACAACTTATTTTAATCACTCTACATTATCTCACTTAACGCGCAAAAAAGAATAATTATATGTTGAACAATAATGAATTATTACAAAGTGGGACGTCAACCGCGACCCTCCCTTTGTTAATTTGAAATTAAGGCAAGACTCAGACAGTTTGTTAGTGTGCAAAAAGATCGCGAGGCACTAAATAATGAAATTTAGTCGCCCTTCAATTGCTCTTGTGTGAAAAATATTATTCTTATGTTAATTGTCACTTCCTTCCTTCGGCAACAGGATACAAGTTTGTTGACATGCGAATTTAATAAATGATAAATCGACAGACTGTCTCGGAGAATACGTTGTTAATACGGTGTGGATCAAAAAGTAAGTAGTACGATTCGTATTTCTCCAGGTTTCGTTTTCACGAAAGGAAAGAAAGTGTTAGGGTGTTTTATGTTTGGCAAGTTCTTAGCATGCTTGGAACTATAAATTTTGGAAACTGGGCGTCGAAAAATTACCAAAATATTTAGCCAGATAACTTGCTGCTTCAGCGAGATGATGTTGCTTAACATTCTAGACGTGACGACATAGATTATAAAAGGTGGTCCAACCAAAGCGCACGATGTTAACTGTAAATAAAACAAAAAGTTTTCAGAGAATTATCTTAATATTTTTTATTATGATAGAAGGATCTATGACAATTATGTGTGAAACAAAATATCGGCTAAATGCTCGCCACGGCTTCGGTGGCATACCTCTATCCGATGGTCCATATTTTCAATGACTCTGAGACATAATTGAGGTTCAATGTCGTTAATGTGCCGAATTATCTCTCCTTTAGCTCTTGAATTGTTCTTGGCTTATTTACGTACACTTTTTCTTTTAAATATCTCCAAAGAAAGAAATCCAACGGTGTCAAATCACATGATCGTGGCGGCCAATTAACATCGCCACGACGTGAGATAACACGGCCATTGAATTTCTCGCGCAAAAGTGCCAAAAGTTTCGTTAGCTGCGTGGCAAGTGGCACCATCCTGTTGGAACCACATATCGTCCAGGTCCATATCCTCAATTTCTGGCCACAAGAAGACCGTTATCATCTCGCGATAGCGAAAACCATTCACGGTAACTGCTTGGCCGACCTCATTTTCGAAGAAATACGGCCCGATGACGCCGCCAGCCCATAAACCGCACCAAACAGTCACTCTTTGTGGATGCATCGGCTTTTCAACAATCACTCGTGGATTCTCATTTGCCCAAATGCGGCAATTCTGCTTGTTAACGAATCCACTGAGGTGAAAGTGTGCCTTGTCGCTGAAGATGATTTTCTTTGTAAGTCACCATTCACTTCTGTCTGTTCAATCAACCATTCGGCGTATTGACGACGCTTGAAATGGTCAGTAGGCTTCAGCTCTTGAGTCAATTGAACCTTGTAAGCGTGTAAATTCAAATCTTTATTCAAAATTCGCATCAGTGATGTTCGTGAGATGTTCAATTGTTGGGCACGACGACGAGTCGAGGTTGACGGCTCTTCTGCTACACTATCGCGAACAACAGCAATGTTTTCCGCAGAACGAACTGGGCGAGCATGCACAGGTGTTTTCACATTTCCTACAGACCCGGTTTGCTGAAATTTGCGCACAATTCTCCCGATTGTGGACACATTTGGTCGATTATGCTGACCAAAAAAGTCACGAAGTGCACGAAATGCATTTTGATTTGAACGCCCATTTTCGTAAAAGGCTTCAACAATTTTAACGCGCTGTTCAATTGTGTACCTCTCCATGGTTGAATTTGTCAAACACTGAAACAAAGAAATGTCAAATTAAGTTGGGCAAAAATCTTGACGTTAAGGTGTGACTCACAATTAACATCGTGCATAATGGTTGGACCACCCTTTAGTTTACAGGAAGG
Organism: Rosalia funebris; assembly: GCA_037954035.1. Taxonomy (NCBI): domain Eukaryota; kingdom Metazoa; phylum Arthropoda; class Insecta; order Coleoptera; family Cerambycidae; genus Rosalia; species Rosalia funebris. The sequence continues at coordinate 7,807,665 of JAZFAV010000006.1, read as the reverse complement.
AGGTAGTGATAAAGGTGGTATAAGATTTCCCTAACTTAAGACCACCGCACTTGTTTTTGTGGGGCCATTTAAAAATAAAGTGTATAGAATAGATCAAATATCATGGAATAAAACAAATTAAGCTAGCATAAATCAAGACGTATGTTGTACGATTGTAAACATATATAAGATTATAGAGTGTGCGGCTCTTCAAGAATAGGCACAAGTTTCAAAACGGCGATATCGGACCACCCAAGAGGTGAGCAGTAAGTAGCCTGGTCTTTGCCCAGTCGCATTGAGACCTTAAGAACTCTTTCTTCTTCGTATGCCTAGAGAATTTCACACTTTTTCCTATCCTTGTGGAGCAATATATTACCCTACAAGCCAAAACTAAATTTATTTATTTGAACATCATGTTTTTCGTTCCAGAAATATTATAATAAATATCAAATACGTTGATTTTCTACACAATCTTATACTTTCTACTATACAATTTACAACACTTTAAATTTGTTGAGAAAATAACATTATTCGAATGATATTTTATACTTTTATTCTTACAACTTTATTATTTAAAATTTACAAGATAGGGAAAGTCATATATGAAAAATAACATCGTCAAAGTGCCTTCCTTTACGCCCCTGTATATCCTCAAGGCACGACCTAAAGCCTGCGATAATTTGACGACATAATACTCATTCAGTTCTCTAAATTTCCTCGCCTATTCCTTTAACTGAAGAAACATCCTAGAAGCATGAACGACACCTTTTGCTGATGCTTCTGGGTTGCTAAAACGCCACGTTTTAAATAACCTCATAAGAGGAACTCCATCGGCATAAAATCGGGACTTTTAGGCGGCCAATTAATGATTGGATAAACTTCAACCTTTAAAGCTTGCACCAGTTGATTCTTGCAAGGGTGAAAGTTCACATCCTTTGCCAGAATGTCGTGGACAGTAATTTTCGAAAGACTTAAGGCGGCTGCAACTTTTCGTATTGAACGGCAATGTGTACTGCTGCACGAACTTCTTGCTTTTCTGGGTCGATACGTTGGTTTTTTCTTAATGGTAGTAGTGCATTTTCTTTAAAATCTATTCAATATTTGATTAACTTTGCTGAAAGAGCTTGACTAATGTCGTGACGGAGGTAGTGCGCTCGATACAGACGACGTATTATTATGAGAGAACTATGATTCTCGTAAAAGCTTCTGGCACACATGGCACGTTGATCACCGGTGAAACGATCCATTGCAATAGGATTTCCAATGCGTGGTGTGTAACAAACGCATGTGCGCGCATTTACCACTACCAAATTCCGAGATTTCCGACAAATAAATGAAGAAAACATTTCAGGTATTTTGATTACAATTTTTAATGCTACAATTTTTGTTTATAGTTGCTACAATTTTTTTACCTGTACACAATCAATGACGGATCAAATTCCAATCTCGGCCAAAGAAGAAATCGTAAAGTCCCCGTTTTTTTACTTAGGTATTTCCGTGTTATCGCCTTTGTTTGCATCGGCAAATTGTGGCTATGAAATTTCGACAACCGACTCGAGACAAGTTAGTTTAACAACAAGAAGCTTATAAACTAAAGCTAGACGTTGGCAGTATGATTGATTAAGTTTACAAAATGTATTTATTATTGCTATTACGTCGACGGGTTTAGGCATTTTCAATAAATGCAGTTATCATGTCGCATAAGTCTGATGGATTGTCAAGTGAAAAAACACGTTTTAAACCGTTTTGTCCGAGTGGCAACTTTTTGTTCACAATTGGTAGACATCGTCTGTGTTTATTAAATAGTAATAAATTATTTCTCATGAAACCTATGTGTTATTTTGGTGTAACAGTACTATCTTTTTGATCGATTTAACCTACATACAGCGACACAGCGTACATGGATGCAAGTTATGCGTCACATCCCTTAAGAAATTGGCAAATTAGTGTATATTTAAAAGTTCAATCGATTTATTCAATTATTACACTTTTTTAATTATTTTAAACCGACCGTGACCATACATTATTTACTTTAAATGCTACCATCAACTTTTTTATTTCAAATCGGCCGTGAAGGCGTCCGAAATTATTGGATTCTCGCGTTACTTTCTGTACTGCTAAAATGCGATGGTCCACGTTACATTTAAGCTATGCGTTAGATGGGCGAGAAGGTCAGTAATCTTACGCAGTCAACAGTGGAACCTCGAGTGGGTGTTGTCGCTATTTCCGGACTCAGTTATGCGATTATGTGAACGCATCTTGGCGACTGTCGCCATATCATAAGGAACATTTGGAAGCGCTGTTTCAGGTAATTGTGGAAATTTAAAATGAGGAATGGGATCGAGAAACCGTTATTTGTGCTAGAGGCCTTTTAACTTTATTGCGCGACTTTGATTTTAATTTTTTCCTAGCAGTGTTTTCAGCAATATTCCCATATTCCGAGAGTCTGTTTAAAATTCTGCAGACAAAAATATCAGATGTTAGTTACTGCAATAAAAAGATCGCCGATTTCAAATCACATATTCCAAAAATGAGAAGCGAGTTTAGTTACATTTGGGACAGCATGGACAGATTTGTATTTTAGAAAATCAACCACGACAACCATCAAATAAAAGAATGCGTTTGGATTTAATTCCTGAAGAAGATAAGGAAAGCACCTACCCACGATTGTTTTATGAAATTTTGGACATTATTACTCTGAACATTAGTGAACGGTTTAGTAAAATTTCTAAACTGAAATTCTTAAATTTAGATTCCACATAATTTTCTTTATTCGTGAAACGTTTTACTCATGAACTTTTTTGTTCTTTAGTAGGTACATGTGGAACATTTTTTGACGCAAATCGTTTAAAAAGGGAACTTTCGGAAAGATCATTTTCATGTTTAAGGAGAATAAAGACTTATCTGCGATATTCTCAAAAGCAAGAAAAACTGTCTTTCTTGTAAAGCTTTCTTGTAAAGCTGTCTTCTTTATAAAGCTTTAGCATTAATAAAAATTAAAAGTGCCTTGTTAGAAGATATGAGATCGTCTCCAACATTTGAAGAAATAGTGATAGACGTTTTGGCTGGACAAACAAAAACCGAAAAATTGATCTTCATCTTAAAAACTAGGATATATACCTCGGCATAATCGTTTTAGGTTAGTGTCTTTTTTTATTTTTAAAATTTTCATATGGCCTACCATACATCGGACTATACCTCTTCCCCTTATAAAGTTTTTATCACATACTTTAGATTCTTTTCGCACACTACGCCCCTGCCTACATAACGGTCATGGACGTTATAATAACAGCCGCGGACGTTATTTAATAATTATTTTAATCAAATTTATTCCAAATTTTAAAGCAAAGTACAAATCAATAGAACACTATTTTGTATGACAAGAAGTGTAAGAATTAAACACACAATTGTTGTTTTCAGAAATTGATACTTTTTCATTTCATCGTTGTTTGTACCGTCTTTGGAATAAGTTTCTGAAGCTAGTTCAATATCAGTATCTACTCGATCAATACTATGGTTATTCTGACTATTAAAAGATTGATTAAATATTCTGATTTTGTGCCCACAAGTGTTTTCTGAAGGTTGTAGATTATTCGCAGGAACAAAAATTTGCTTCAATATTTTAACTTTCTTGCTAACTGATCCTTCGACAGACTGTTTTGCAATTGCTCCAGATTTCCAACCCCAAATTTCTTCAGTGTAAACAAATCGCCTCCATTTTCAATCAATAGCTGTAGCTGTTAATCGCCTAAAGCAATGACCCGTGTAATTTTGATAATGATCCCATTTTAAAACCTCCGCGATGTTTTGAGGAACGCCTCCAATTTTATTAAATCATATTAGCTGTCTTATGAATTTACCATGTCTGTAATTGTAACACATATTGACTTTGTACACCAACTGGCCGAAGAGCGTACAGCCTTTAAAATGAATGTGATCGTAATAAATTTCCGGTGAGTCTTATTTTTATTTTTTGTGTCTTCCAGTATTACGATTATCAATTTTTTAGTATCTTTAATTGATTGCAAATTCAAATGTTCTTGCCGATTACAAGCTCCAAAAATTCCGAACACTATAATAGAATTCTCTAAGCAAAATGTAGGCGTCTGATGCTTCCAGAAAAAAAAATTGTGTTTTGCTCCCCTGTTAGAACGTTTGCCTTTTTTGGTATATAACATTTAGATTTGCGTTTCAGGAACATAAAAAGTTTTCCATATCTGTAACAAACGTAACTTTTGAGTAATAAGAAGTAAGTGGAAGTGATTAATGCTAACCTACAAATGTCAACATTCTCATGTAATTTCAAGCAGATCTGTATCATGGACATTTTTTACCATGAGCTGTTTTGCGCAAAATGTTTACTGAGTTGTGACAGGTAGCAGAGCAAGATATCTTCATTGACCCCCTCAACGCGCCTGCTTTTACTCCATGTTGTAAAATCCGGGTGTATCAAGAAAAACGCCCCAGCCTATAACTTTTTAATTATCGACGCTAGAAACGCCATTTTTTGGACTTCGGTGTTAAAGTAGGTTTTTTACAAGCTCTGCACACAATATGTAACATGTTGCTTCCGGAAGTGACCGGAAGTTATATCAACTTTTTTATTTTAAATGAAACACCCTGTATATTTTTACGGTATCAGATGGCACACTTTAATCTGAATCCATTGATATAATATTGTTTGTGCTTACTGCCAATTGGATCACTGAAGAAAATTAAAAAAGAAAATTCAACAATAGCAAATGAAATGAAACAGTTGGACGTTTTACTGGCAATTAAGGAAAATGCTCAAACTTCAACTCGGCAAATTGGAAATAATTAAAATATGTCGCATTCAATGGTGCACAGAATATTAAGAAAACATAAAATGAGGCCTAATCTACAGGAAGTTGATGCTCCTAGAAGTATTTATTTTTGTAATACTTTTCTGCAAATAATAAATGACGATTATTTATTTTTAAATAACATACTATGGTCGGATGAAAGTACTTTTTGTAACAATGGTATTTTTCATAGGAATGTTCATTACTACTGGAGTGATGAGAATCCCAGACACGCTAGAACTACAAATTTTCAGCAGCGTTTCAGTGTAAATGTTTGGTGCGGGATGAAACGCAATAAAATAATAGGGTCTCACTTTTTTAATGAACATTTAAATGATATTATTTATAATCACTTTTTAAGAAAATATTTGGAGAATTATTTTGCCTGTCAATGAATACGTGAATGTGATTTTCCATCAAGACGGGGCCCCTAGCCATAATGCCCGTATAAATGTAAACTATTTAAATGGGCGATTTGAAGAAAACTGGATCGGAACGAATGACCCAACAAGATAACCAGCTAGGCCACCTGATCTCAACCCATTAGATTTTTTCTTATGGGGCCATTTAAAGGATCAGGTGTTCCTAACAATTTCGCAAAACCTTGAAGACCTAAAGCAAAGGATAGAGTGGCTGTTGACAACATATCACCTCAATTTGTCCACAGGTCACCAATACGAAGGTGTCAGTTATGCATTGAAAATGAAGGTTGGCAATTTGAACAATATTTAAATTGATAAATTAATAAATACTAACAGATTTTGAACTACCTGGTACATTATTATTCGTTGGTTTTCTTAATGAAACGTTATATTTGTTTTTTCTAGATTCTTTATATTATTTTTGTTATTGAATTGTTGGTTTTGCTGCTGTTTTTCATTAAATAGTTTTGTTTATACCTAGATATTCGTATTTTATTTACCGTCATTCTCAAACTATTAACACACATTCTTCTAAAAAAAATGTGGTATTATAATGATATTCGTTATTCAAGATATGTCTCACAGCTCCCTAGTGCTACAATGTAATGCAATGTACAAAGGTCTGTATTTTGCTAACCGTTGACAGTAAACACAAACAATATTATATTAGTGGATTCAGAATAAAGTGTGCCATGTAATACCGTAAAAATATACAGGGTGTTCCATTTAAAATAAAAAAGTTGATATTACTTCCGGTCACTTCCGGAAGCGACATGTTATATATTAATATATATATATATATATATATATATATATATATATATATATATATATATATATATATATATATATATATATATATATATATATATTAATATAATAATAACTTCGTTAAATTTCGTTTTTAGTATATTAACCTGATATAAAGAATTGGACATAGAAAACTTTTCAATTTCAGGTTTTGTTAAAGTTTTTTCGCTATGGCATGTTTTATAATTTTTTAGTAATTACATAAATAAATAAATCATGTAAGGCATAATTTTGAAATAAAAAACAGGAGACCAGTTCTTCAAAAATAGGAGGCACTGAAAGTATACACGTTACTAGACTTGCGTTTCGTCCACCAAACTGAGATCAGCAGTAGATGTTTAAAACTGGTTTTAAAAGTTTTAATTACAATACGAAAGTACGTGGAAAAAATGGTCTGCTGTTTTTGTTGCTCGTTCGAAGGTTTCAATCCATACCCAGGATAATTTTAAAATATTGAAAAATATTATCATCAGCAACGAAAAAATGACCATATCTGATGTGAATGATCCATATTTTTGCAATATTTATTACAAAATATATTAAGATCATTATATTAAAACAACAAAACCTAAATTCCGAAATTAAATCGACTGAACTCTATTCGGATACAATTTTACTTTCCTAAAATATAGCAAAATTAGTCAGAATGTGATATTAAAGTAGATTCTACAACTTTATTACCATCGTATTTAATAGTTACTAATAAAAGTACTTTTAAAATAAGTTGTTAAATTTGGCGAATGCGCCAGTAACAGTACATTGACTTTTTTAATAATTATTATCGATAATTTCTTTGATACATTACATAATTTAAGGGAAACTACGTGGAATTTAAATGATAATTATGTGAAAAGCAATAAACAATCCAAGATCATTTTCAGTATTAGAATTATTTATTAACGACTTACACCAATTACTTATCAAATGACTACGTTTTTGGTTTGGTAATTCTGTCGCAATATGAACAATGTAAATATGCAGATAGAACCCTCGTATACAGGGTGACCGTCTGAAGTGTTGGTATACAATATATGGTTTATCCTTCAATGTAAGAAAACAATTAAACTGAGATTTCAAAATTTAAATTCACCTTCTCTCTTGATGCCTAAGTATATACAAATATTTTAAGATATGTAAGACCTACCAATTTGAGCCTAGAATCATCAACCGGTTTATAATAATCTGTTATAATTAATACATTGAACGTTTAGGTCTTCGATTGTCGGAAGAGATTGTCCAAGATTCAATTTGTTCAAATTATTCGAAATATATGTGTGAAATACGATTAAAACAACCATATGATAGTATGATTAGAACTTTAGAACACTCCGAATAACTTTTTGATCTTTATCTGTAAAGAAAGTGCTTCCAAAATTTCATTTTTTTCGGATTAAATGTCCACTTATAATTTTTAAACACGCTTCATGTAAATATTTTTTCCAGGAATTATCCACAAATAATAGCTTACTATGTAGAAATTTACCTGGAGTAAATTATAATTATAATAAACAACATTATAATAAACAAATATAAATTATAATAAACAAGGAAGAGATTTTTGAAAACATATGTATGGAGCACGGCACTATACAGTTGTGAAACCTGGACGGTAGGGGAAGCAAGTAGGAAGAAATTAGAAGCCTTTGAGATGTGGTGTTACCGAAGAATGATGAAAATACCGTGGACTGATAGGGTTAGAAACGAAGAAGTATTGGAGAAAGTCGGCGAGAAAAGAAATATGTGGAAAAACATAAAGAAGAGAAGAGATAGAATGGTAGGCCACTTGCTGAGATGGGGGAATAGTCCGCGATATTTTGGAGGCAGAAATAGGAGTGAAGAACGGCAGAGGTAGGCCTAGATTAGACTACTGCTCGCAAATAGTAAGGGATGTAGGTTGTAGCACAATTAGCGAAATGCGTAGGTTAGCACAAGATAGGAGAAGCTGGAGGTTAGCGTCCAACCAGTCTTAGGACTGATGACCTAATGATGATGATGATGAAATTATAATTATTCAGGGCGTTAAAAAATTGTATTTTAGTGGAATTAAATTTAATTAAAGCGGTATTACTTTCCATATTACCATATTATGATTCATAATTTAATTTGTAAACCGTACCAGGTATCGTAATATCGACTAGAATCTTATGATACTTTGAGAGATTGTTAGAAATTTACTGTTACCTATTTAGTTCTATTTGTCAGTTTGATTATTGACCCTTGATAGTTGATCTCGCTACCGTAATATGCAAAAGTGTATTTTATATTTGTTGTAAATTAATGTTTTACTAATTAAATATTGTTATGCCTTATTAAATTTATTTTACAATGGTACTTCTATCTCAGCTGTAAAAATCTAAAAATATCTAATATATATATATATATATATATATATATATATATATATATATATATATATATATATATATATATCTAAAAATATAGTCGTTAAAGTTGTTATAAAAATAAATTAACGTGTTAAAGATTCTGATGAAATGAGATTGATTAAATAAAGCGAAAAATATTTTTAATTTTAATTTGGCTTTCTATTTATAAGAAACGCTAATACTCTTTAATTTAAAAAATTCAAGCTTGCAGTTCACTATTATTTGCTGAACGTAGCCAGCAAACACATGCACTTTATTGATAATATCAGTATCTATATCAGCATCTATATCAGTATCTATATTGATAGTATCAGTGTCAGGCTGTGTAAAATGTGACACCTATTTCACATCAAATGGACTACATATAGTGAAATGAACTCCGCAAGGTCGTAGTAAAATTTTGCCATGCGTTTGTGTGAATTTTCATATGGAGTAAAATCAAGACGACGCCGACGTCCTGATGTCGTCTTCACCACCTTTGTTGTAAGCCTTATTTCAATTTTACACTCTTCAATATCCATGCTGTACATACAATGCAGGAAAACCAATTTGAAATAGAATACGCCTTATTATATCTTTTCATTTAATATACAAAGTTAATTTCTTTATTGCACTAATAAAATATTGTTGTATATTATATATATTTATATATTCGTGAACACCGCAACTAAATTCTTAATTATTATATTTGAAGTAGTACTTATATTATCGGACTCTTCAATTAAATATTATGATCTCTATCCTAACGTGAATGTTCTTCCAGATTAATAAGTAATAAATGAGTAAGCAAATCGCAATAATACTGCGCCGTCCTCTCGCTCACATCGAAGGCACCTCCGGAGCATGCCTTTAGATTAGAGGCTTCGGATCAAAAGACAAAAGTTACCGCGTTGTTCGCAAGGGTCGATTTACTATATTGATTTTGTCAAAATGCCGAAATACGAACGAAAAGCATTTCGCACATAGACCTAAAAATTTCGTGACACACGAAAACAGCTGTAGTAAATAGAGATATACTTCGTTCACCTAGATACCTTTCAGTATTCATTAATAATTATTCTTATAATAAGGGGATTTAGTTTTTACTGAAAATCAAAATTTATACAGTGTTTATATAGTAGTAACATAATTAAGAATGTACTCAATTATTATGGCAACTATACAACAAGAATGTCAAGTATAAAATATCCAACCTCACAATATATGCTCCAGCGAATTTAATAACATTTAATATATTTTTCAGACATGAAATACTTAGTAGTTCTAATAAACTTGGTCATGACAATGACTATATTTGCCTCTAAGGATAGACAAATAGTTTGGACAAAAGATGATTATTTAGAAATCATAAATATGTGCATTGCTCCGGGTTTTAGCAATTGTTAATAATTTTTTTATTGGGATTTAGTTCTCGCTGGAAATAAAAATTTGATGATACTCTTGATAAAATTTGTATATTATTATTATCATTAAATAAGTAGACAATAAATATGTAATGACAGATGCAAAATATGCATTTATATTACCTTTTATTACTTCATAGTCGCGAAACACACATAGGTTAGTTAAATGATAACATCTTTTCGGTGAAATCATCCAGCTATTCGTAGAATTCAACACAGTATTCAGTCATCTTGGCAACACGTTTTAATATATTTGACCAACACAATGATCTTTTGCTTCTTCAGACACATAACAGGCATTTAGACGTAAGTTAGTTAATTAGAAATTACTAACAACCATGTTGCTTCACATTTCAACAGTGTCAATGTGAAGACTACATGGATGCATAGTTTAGAATAGTTACCACGCAGGGACTATAATGTATTCCATGCGGAGTAAAGTGTATTGTGGCGTAAATATATTAGTACACCAGTGTACTTGTGTGATAATTGATAGAGTTTTGATTTTCGATACCGAACTTGAAGGACCACCTGCAGACGCAGGGATAATTGGTAGGGATAATAAGTAAATAACGGGACTTACTTTGATAGGATACGTTGGCTTGCCCGGAACTCACACGATGTCTTACTGTCTGTAGTTGCTATGATTCTCTTCTGTCAACACCTACGATCCAGCTTGGCCGCACTAAACGATATACATAGGCGGCACTCGCATATGGGCGCAGGGCAGGATACAGGGAAGGAGATGGCAGGCAGGAAGGAACATGGAGGTAGTTCGGTACGGAACAGTACTGTTAGGTTTAATACCAGAAATAGTGAAATTTTACACCTTTAAGTGGTGAAGTTTAATTAACAAATTAACTTCAACAGTGTAACTTGTAAGCTTACAGAATTATTTCAAAATGATGAAATAATTGAAGACTTATATTTTCCATTTCAACACTACCTTTGACCAAAATAGTTTTTGATATTTTTTAGAATTTCTCGACATCAGTAATGGTAGACAATTCTATTATTTATAAAAATTTCAAACCTAGCTTAATTGGCTTAAATTGTCAGTCTCTGCTAATTGTTATAATGATACTGACATAGTTTTCTTTATGCTTGCAAAGAAGGTTTACATTATCCCTACCGTCGGGCGCAGTATGAATACAAACACATTCGCGCGCAATGCATCTGAGAGATCCCATAATAAAATCTTACACAATTTAGAGTTTATTGAGGTGAAGACGCTTAATTAAACGCTTATTTTAATTAATACAATACAATAATAAATTTTTCACACCAGCTATTAATCACAATAATAAAATTTACATAAGGGAACCCAATTAATGTTGTAAAACAATAAATTTGGAAGATTTTTATAGGACAGCCAGCTGTTTTAAGGACAAAACACAAACATAAATTAGTATTGAATATTATTTTGAATACAGGAAGCCAACCACCTATTTTTTCATGTAAAAGTAATAAAGTTATATGTAAAAAAATATTGGACGTGAATTACAAAAAATTTTATAATTATCTGCCTATTTTAAGTATAAAGAATTATAAATCCTCTTCATCATTTTAGCATGTTCCAAACAAAAATAAATGTAACATTGTTGGTAACGATATTTAATATAAACCAATAATTTAACACCAAAATGTGTTAATTTTGAATAATGATACCACAAAAAGCCAGAATGAGCGTAGAGATCCCAAAAAATATTATTAAATTAAATAATAGTATAAATCTAACAAAATATAGAAGTGAAAATAATGACGTAATCAGGCGCAATGCATCTGACAGATCCAGGCGACCCATACAAGGCCGGGGAATGTACTAAAGAAAATCGACACCATGTCGTGAAGAGTGGCTTGAAGCTAGGAAGCTATGAAGGAGTTCGAGTTAATATTCGTATACACACGAAGGGACAAAGAAAAAAGTGACTGCCGGATCTCACAGATCGACTGCGCCCGACGGAGGGTTAAACAACGTTCCCCGTGAAATTTCCGTCATTAATATTAATTTTTGATACCATTTCGTTTACGACGTTCATCTGGCCTGACACAGTAATACGTCCACACCTCGTAACATCAATGGATCCTCTGCCAGGGCAATTAGCGGACGCAGGGTATTACCGACTCGTTCGACTCGAGATGCGATAAAAGACGTTCGCCCTGAAATACACGTAATTTGTTCTCGAGCGTATGATTTCGAAATAAATTACCCGCATTTTATTTGGTGTTAACTTTCTTCGAGTGGGCCGATCGGCGGTATTGTATGTTAATTACGAAAGTTCAATTAGTCCTTTTCCCTCTTGGAATGTAAGCGATACAAGTAGTTTGTAAGTCGACACACCTCGGAGACAAGCGTCGTTAAATGCGCATAATTCAATTTCGGTCAATCAGCGTGGCGCCCATGAAAGTATATTATAGCTAGGAATGAGATAATCGAATTTAAGTTCAAAATAATTACAGAAAATCAACATGGTTGCCTCCCATCTAATCAGTAATCTAATCAAACATCACTGAACATTTTCCGGAGTTTCCTTTGACTTACCCCAGGTGATTTCCCTTTGTAAACACTACTAAAAGGTGGTCCAACCAAAACGCACGATGTTAATTGTAAATAAAATAAAAAGTTTTCAGAGAATTATCTTAATATTTTTTATTATGATAGAAGGATCTATGACAATTATGTGTGAAACAAAATATCGGCCAAATGCTCACCACGGCTTCGGTGGCATACCTCTATCCGATGATCCATATTTTCAATGACTCTGAGACATAATTGAGGTTCAATGTCGTTAATGTGCCGAATTATCTCATCCTTTAGCTCTTGAATTATTCTTGGCTTATTGACGTACACTTTTTCTTTTAAATATCTCCAAAGAAAGAAATCCAACGGTGTCAAATCACATGATCGTGGCGGCCAATTAACATCGCCACGACGTGAGATAACACGGCCATTGAATTTCTCGCGCAAAAGTGCCATTGTTTCGTTGGCTGTGTGGCAAGTGGCACCATCCTGTTGGAACCACATATCGTCCAGGTCCATATCCTCAATTTCTGGCCACAAGAAGTCCGTTATCATCTCGCGATAGCGAACACCATTCACGGTAACTGCTTGGCCGACCACATTTTCGAAGAAGTACGACCCGATGACGCCGCTAGCCCATAAACCGCACCAAACAGTCACTCTTTGTGGATGCATCGGCTTTTCAACAATCACTCGTGGATTCTCATTTGCCTAAATGCGGCAATTCTGCTTGTTAACGAATCCACTGAGGTGAAAGTATGCCTCGTCGCTGAAGATGATTTTCTTTGTAAAGTCACCATTCACTTATGTCTGTTCAACCAACCATTCGGCGTATTGACGACGCTTGAAATGGTCAGTAGGCTTCAGCTCTTGAGTCAATTGAACCTTGTAAGCGTGTAAATTCAAATCTTTATTCAAAATTCGCATCAGTGATGTTCGTGAGATGTTCAATTGTTGGGCACGACGACAAGTTGAGGTTGACGGCTCTTCTGCTACATTATAGCGAGCAACAGCAATGTCTTCCGCAGAACGAACTGGGCGAGCATGCACAGGTGTTTTCACATTTCCTACAGATCCGGTTTGCTGAAATTTGCGCACAATTTTTCCGATTGTAGACACATTTGGTCGATTATGCTGACCAAAAACGTGCACGAAATGCATTTTGATTTGAACACGGCTTCATAAAAGCACAAATACGAACACGGGTTTGTAAAAGGCTTCAACAATCTTAACGTGCTGCTCAATTATGTACCTCTCCGTGGTTGAATTTGTCAAACACTGAAACAAAGAAATGTCAAATTAAGTTGGGCAAAAAGCTTGACGTTAAGGTGTGACTCACAATTAACATCGTGCATTATGGTTTGACCACCCTTTAGTATTTCGAAATCATGATACCAAGCATTGTATCCGAGGAGTGTTCAAAAAATAAAGGAAATTTTCGTTTTTTGGAAATAATTTTATTTATTCGTTTACGTCAATGTTATCCCCTTCAAAATAGTCTCCATTAGATATTACACACTTATGCATGCCAGCGCTTCTTCCAATCCCCGAAGTACTTCTGGAATTTGATCTTTGGGAAGTGTTTAGCTCTCTCAGCGATGTGCTTTTAATCTCATCTGTGCTTGCAAGACGATGGTCCTCTAGGATGCTCTTTATTTTTGGGAACAGAAAAATGTCACACGAAGCCATATCTGGCATATATGTAAGCTGGGAACTATTATAGTGTATGAATGGTGTAAAAGTCATGAATTGTTTCGCCACAAATCCGGACGTTTTCTATCGAATTGCTTCATTGAATCGGTATTAAACTTATAGGTAGTACTTCTTATTGATCATTTAACCTTTTGGTAAGAACTCATGGTGCACTATGCCGTAAAATCGAAGAACACAGTATAACCTTCACATTCGACCGCACTTGTTCTACTTTTTTCGTTCTTGGCAGTCTAGAATGCCTCCACTGGGACGATTCAGCCTTAGTTTCGACGCCATATCCATAAATTCTTCTTTCATCATCTATTATGACACGTTTCAGTAGTTCTGCATCGTTGTTGACTTCATTTAGTGGCTCTTCAGCAACGTCCATTCGCCGCTGTTTGTGTTCGAAATGCAACAATTTTGGAGCAAATTTTGCTGCCACACGTGTCATACCCAAAACACCCGAAAAAAATTCATGGCATGAGCTAATTGATATGCCAACATCATCAGCGATAATCTGATTATGATTCAATGATCGTTCATAATCATTTCTTTCACTTTCTCCATGTGTTCATTGGCTGTTGATGTGCTGGGACGTTCAGGGCGCTCGTCGTTTTCATGACCTCCTTTGAAACGCTTATACTATTCGTAAACAACTCTTTTACTCGTACTCGTAGCAGACTTACCAAAAGCTATATTTAACATTTCTAAAACACTTTATTCCATTCTTTTAGCAAAATTGAATGCAAATTCTCATCCACTTTTTAAAGGAATAAATAAACGTCGATCATACCAAAACACATGTAACCTTTTTGACAGCTGACAACAGACTAAACATCCGATATGGCTAAACACCTTTTACAGATATTTCAGACATGTTTACTAATACAACAACGAAAAAATCGCGCGAATCGGACTAATCCAACTCACGAAATTACAAAATTACCGCTACTTCTTGAACCGACTTCGTATCTTTTGCAAAAATTTGTAGTCCAATTCCCCTCAATATTGTAAAAAATACGAATAGATTGTGAAGGGTAGGCCAAAAGTAGGTAACCCGTTTTCATTGATTCTACACTGTTACCATTTTATTTCAGAATTATTGTCATGATAACTGGGACATTCATAATGGAGTACATATCAGTTGCACCCAAACGCACAAAAATTGTCGAATTGATAAAAATTGTAGTTATCATATACGTACTGAGTGAATATCCTGTGTGTAGAAATTTTACTTGAATTTACAAGACTCTCCTCTAAGTTCAAAATTTATATAACCAAGTAGAGTCCAGAACCAATAAGAAATGTAGCTGTTATATACGTAGTGAATGAATGTCCTGTGTGTAGAAAGCTTACTTCTATCTACTAGACTTTCCTCTAAGTTTAGCATTTATTTAAGCAAGTATAGTCTGCAAATAATAAAACGTGTAGCTGCTATATATACGTATGTATTAAGTGATTATCCTGTGTCTAGAAGGCATACTTAAATAAACAAAGTCTGCAAATGATAATAATTGTAGCTGTCATATAAGTTCTAAGTGAATATCCCGTGTGTAGATAGCTTACAGTTATTTATAAGATTTTCTTCTAAGCTTAGAGATTTATCTAACCAAGTATAGTCTGCAAATGATAATGATTGTAGCTGTCATATAATTACTTAGAGAATATCCTGTGTGTAGAAAGTTTACTTCTATCTACAAGACTTTCCTCTAAGTTTAGAATTTATTTAACCAAGTATCCTTCCAAAACTTTATAAGACCATCCTTTAAGTTTAGAATTTATTTGAGTACTGAGTGAAGATTCTGTGTGTAGAAGGATTACTTCTATTTACTGGAATGTCTTCTAACTTTATAATTTATCTACTAGGTATAGTCTGCAAATGATAAACATTGTAGCAACCATATACGTACTTTGTAAATATCCTGTGTGTAGAAAGCTTACTTCTATTTACAAGACTTTACTCTAAGTTTAAAATTTATATAATCATGCATAGTCTTCCAAAACTATCTAAGACCTTCCTTTAAGTTTAGAATTTATTTAAATAAGTATAGTCTGCAATGATAATAATTGTAGGTATTATATACGTGCTTAGTGAATATCCTGTACGTAGAAAGCTTATTTCTAATTACAAGACTTTCTTCTAAGTTTAGAATGTATCTAACCAAGTATAGTCTTTAAAAACTTTCTAAGACCTTCCTTTAAGTTTAGAACTTTTCTAAATAAGTATAGTCTGCGAATGATAATAATTGCAGCTATCATATAAGCACCGAGTGAACATTCTGTGTGTAGAAATATTATTTCTATTTACTGGGCTTTCTTCTAGATTTATAATTTATGTAAACAAATATAATCATCCAAAACTTTCTAAGATCTTTCTTTAAGTTTATAATTTATTGAAATAAGCATAGTCTGCAAATGATAATAATTGTAGCTGTCAGATAAGTACTCAGTGAATATTCTGGTGTAAAAGTATTACTTCTTTTTACAGGAATTTCTTCTAAGTTTATAATTTACCTAATCAGGTATAGTCTGCAAATGATGAAAATTGTAGCAATCATATACGTACTTAATGAATATCCTGTGTGTAGAAAGCTTACTTCTATTTACAAGACTTTTCTCTTAAGTATCGAATTCATCTAACCAAGTATAGTCCTCGAGAACTATCTAAGACCTACCTTTAAGTTTAGAATTTATTTAAATAAATATAGTCTGCAAATGATAATAAATGTAGGTGTTATATATGCTGTACTTAATAATCGAATTCGGCCACTGACTACAATTTATACCCAGAACGCGTCGTGAACTTCGATAATTTCTCACATCACATTTAGGGTACATTTAGGGTACATACACGACGATTTTCGCGTTATCAATATTATAAATACCCACAAACCAAAACTTTGTTTTTAAACAAAATTATTCGAAATAAATTCTATAAAAAAATGTAAAATACAAATACTTAACATTATATAACGTTTCAGTTTTATTTATGTATTAAAAAATTTCCAAAACAACTATATATCTTCATTTATTTATTCATTTTGAGTTACATTTTTTGTTCCGTTGTTTACAGGAGTATTTATTATCACCACAAAATATTTTACGGTTGCATCTGAGAAAGCCTTGACCAGAACCTTTAAATGATAGATTTGCTGCAGTTCGCAAAGGTATTTCCTTGCTATTGATATTATTTTATTCAGACATGAACTGCGAATCTGTTTGAAGAAGTTCATTTCTTGAAAATAATCTATCCGGGGTGTATAATCGACCTCTATCAACATCCGGAACTCGAATCAAAACATTAGTTCCTTTTTGTAAAGGAGCATATTTTTTATTTGACTCACATGGCATTTTTGTTGCTTGAATTTTCATCATTTTATGTGATTTCAGACTTCGATAATGTTTAGATGAAAATGGTTTGCCCAATCTCTGCAATTCTTGTGCTTCTTTAACCTCACTAATTGTTTTCATAGTTACCTTCTAAGAGTAGTGTAGATCTAATAGTGGACTCTATGTAAAGTTTATTCAAACCATCCTCAAATTCATCAAAGGTTTTCGATCGATTCACTCATTTTATTAGAAACTAAGCTAGGAATAAATAAATACTTGTTACCCGTTAGATTTCTTTACACAATACCGTTAGGTTATGCGATTTCTGATTTTCATTTTGCGGGTATCTATATATGACCCATAACGCGAAAAACGTCATGTGTCACCGATTGTCGTCGTAATTTCGCATTGTGGGTTCTTCAAATTTATCCACAACGCGTTCTGGGTACAAACTTCGGTCTGTGACCGAATTCGGCTATTGAGTACAACATATACATGCTTAGTGAATATCCTGTGCGTAGAAAGCTTATTTTTGTTTACAAGACTTTCCTCTACGTTTTGAATGTGTCTACTAACCAAGTAGTCTTTAAAAACTTTCTAAGGCCTTCCCTTAAGTTCAAAATTTTTCAAAATAAGTATAGTCTGCAAATAATAACCATTTCAGGTGTCATATAAGTACTGAGTGAACATACTGTGTGTAGAAATATTACTTCTAGTTACTGGACTTTCTTCTACGTTTGTAATTTATCTAAACAGATATAGTCATCCAAAACTTTCTAAGACCTTTCTTGAGTGAAATATTGAATATTTTTAAGTACTCAGTGAATAATCTGTGTGTAGAAGGATTACTTCTATTTACTGGAATTTCTTCTAAGTTTATAATTTATCTAACCAAGTATAGTCTGCAAATAATAAAACTTGTAACGATCATATAATACTTAGTGAATATCCTGTGTGTAGAAAACATACTGTTATTTAGAAGACTTTCTCAGTGTATAACTGACATAAATCAAGTATAGCTTCCAAAAAATCAGGGTTGTAGCTGTCATATACAGCCTACTGAGTGAACACCTGTGTGTATTTCCAAGACTTCCTCTTAATATAAAATTTATCAAACCAAAGATGACTTGCAAATAATAAAAGTTGCAGCTTTCAGATACGTATTGAGTAAAGACCTGGATGTAGAAAGCTTTCTTCTATTTGCAAAACATTTCTCTCAGTATAGAATTTAATTTATAGAATCTAACCAAATATAGTTTGCAAACAGGAAACGAAGTCACTATCGTATATATACTGAGTAAATGTCTCATGCGTAGAAAGGTTGCTTCTATTTGCCAGGCTCAATGTAGAATTGATCAAATCCAGCATAGTTTGGACATAAAAGGTGTAGCTGTCAAATATGTAGTGATCGAATACCTGTGTGTAGAAAGTCTTCTTGTCACTTAAGACTTGATCAATCTAAGTATAGTTTGCAAATAATACGAGGTGCACTATTTATATTTTGAGCCTTGGCAACACTAAGTGTTGTCAAACGCCATCTGACGTTTCCAATGGAAAGTCTTAACATTCTTGACCATAACCCTATTCAGAAAATTTTGTCATTTAAGTACGATTTGTGTTGTTTACAGTGATTTGAAAATTGTATCTCAGCGAAAAAATGGAATTACTCGTAAAAATTTTCGTGAGATGATTTATTCCTTTAACGTTCTATGGCTATTTAAAAGACCACCTTCATTGCGGTGAAGCTTTAGTACATTTTAGTACAATAATAGTCATAATGGTATTGTTGCAAGCTCTTTAAGTGCATAAAATGTTTAGGCAACCACAATTTGTAATAGGTTGCGCATGACAAAATAAGTGGTTTTCTGAGAAACCTAGGACCGTTGTTGTTATTACACAGTGTCAGTTTGGCAGTTGTGCATTGTTAAGATGTGTTTTGAAGATTTTCATTGTTTACAAAGGAAATATACTGCACTTGGTAAGAAAAATGAATTTCAAAGAAATATTACTAAATATTGACTACACTTTTATTTTCAAATTGCCAAATCACAGGTAAAAAACAAAAACTTTTGTTGGAAATTTGTGGTGAGTTTATGAATTTATTGAACAATTTGTTTCATTTTGTTTTGTGCACACGTGAATATAGATCCAAATTTGTTTACTAAATGTTGAAGTTCACTCATGGCTTTCATCTAATAATAATTATTTCACTAAATTATGAACGGCTTTCGAGATATAGCATTATACTTATAGGTGTTTGGTGAACTTCATACAAGTCTTGCACGTGTCTATAGAAATTGTTCCTACTGATCACATTTTGCTATTGCGTACATGTACCAATCATATTATATTATTATAATAGGTGCAATACATACATTTCTATTACTTCATAGTCAGTAGCGTAACTTTTTTTTTTGAAAGGGGACAATGATCTACTTTTGCAGATGTATTCTAGTGTTTCATATAGTTAATTGGGGTATATTTTTTAGCATATCCGTAATATAAAAAATAATGGATATAAATCTGAGTAAACTGGCAAATTTACCGCAAGCCTATTTATACAACTGGTTCGACGGAACACCCACGGAGCAAAAGTGTGACGCTGATGATACACTGCCTCTAAATTCGTTGTGCTTCACCAAAAATGCCTTCGGGTATCACTAAATCAGCGTCTACTAGACTAGGTAAATTCTTGACATAAAAAACTATTTACATTTTGAAGGCTTACACATTTTCTCGTTTCTTTAGATATGATAAAAAATGCTTTTCATACATAATAATTTGAAATAATGAAATTAATATGAAATGAAAAAATAATTTTCAAAACTCTTCCCTGACTAATGTCCCGCAAGTTTACCACATACCATAATGTTGATGCTGCATTAAAAACTTTTCTTGTCATAATAAAAACTGAAAATGCACCTATTAATTTATTTCATATTTGTGGTTGATATAAAAACCTATACACATCATATCAAATCATCGACTACAGACGATCATAGGTTGATATAAAAACAACCCATTTTTGAAAGGAAAATGCATACATATTTTTTTTAATCAATTTTGTCTTCCAAAACAAAGCACAAGAAATAAGCTTTTGACAAGAAATTACTGATTACCACAAGAAACGAGTTTTGCATGTTAAAGGGTTATTACGACTTTCGACGTGAATTATCAAGACAAGGGTGCATCGATAAACTTACTTCCACTTTTGGCGATAAAGCCCCATCCTTTTCCACTATGAAACGCTGGTATAACGAGTTTGATCGTGGCTGCCATTCGCTCACCGACGAACGTCGTGAAGGTCGTCCAAAGTCAATTGTTGTACCAAAAAACATTTATGTGCAAGAACTGATAATGCAAGATCATCATATGACATACTGTGAGATTGAGGAAATGATCATTTTGCTGTAGAAAAGGTTTGTTCTCGTTGGATCCCACATAATTTGAAAAATCTCAAAAAGATGCTCGTTTCGATTGGTGCAAATAAATACTCACGAAATACAATGGCGGTGCTTCAAAAGGCGTATATAACATAACAAGTGACGAATCATGGATTTATGCATATGAGCCGGAAAGTAAACAGCAGTCGACTGTATGGGTGTTTCAAGATGAATCAAATCCAACAATAGTTGTTCACGCTCGAAGGACTTCGAAACAAATAGTCGCCTATTTTTCCGGAAAAACTGGTCATGTGGCAACAGTGACTTTAGACTTTACTAATAAACTATTTGTTTGCCGGAAGTCTTCGGTGAAATAAGGAAAACGAACAAACGCTCTCGGAATATTCTTCATCATGACAATGCGAGCTCTCACAAATCTCGTCTAACAACCGAATGTTTGAACACTCATAAAATAGAATTAATGGGTCATCTGCCATACAGTCCTGATTTGGAATCCAATGACTTCTTTTGGTTCCTGAACGTCAAAAATAAATTATGTGGACAACGATTTTCGTCGACACAAGAAGCCGTTGATGCATTCAAAAACCATGTTTTGGAGATACCTCAAGGGGAATGGAAAAAATGTGGTTCGAACGCATGCAAAAGTGCGTGGATCATGAAGGAGAATATTTTGAAAAACGATGGAGTAATTTTTAATGACAAATTAATGTTTTTATTATTAGACTCAAAATATAAATAGTACCCCTCTACAATAATAAGTAACTTTCATATGCCCACTGTACAAACATTCTGTATGTAGAAGACAATTCAAGGCCCTATGCTATTACTGCAGTTGTATTTTTCCGAATTATAACTTATCCGAAAAGAGCTTCTATACCAGATCAAGATATAATCCTCGTCATGGTCAGCCCCAGTAGTACACACGTACGGAATTCAGCCCGGAAAGCCAGAAGAGAACGTTATCTCTAATTGTAAAATGGGGAGATGTTTGTGATGGGCGGCCATAGCGGCCGTCGGAGAGCATGTTACGTATCCCCGAGTAATGCCGGCGTAACTGCTGTAGTCCATTGTGGATATAGATATGTTAGGTCCGGTGGAGTGGGTGTATGGTAAATCGGTCGTGAAGAGCTTGGTGACATTTAATCAATAGCAGCAGCTCTCTGGACACTCAGCGATTCGGCCGGTACGGCTGCTTGTGCGGCAGTGTGGCTACTCCTACTATCCTCTCGGTGTGTACCAACTGCACGGAGCACATAGGGGTATTCATATAAAATAAACAGTTTCAAAACCTTAAAACGGACTTTTCCGCACGTAGAACATCTCTATCTCGAAATTGAGTAGTCGAGAAAAAATAAACCAACACATAAATGCAGAATGTGTGTTTTATGCGACAGATTTACTTTTTTCTATTTTTATCAAATAGTCCGCCATCGTGCTTTCTCATGACTCATAGACAAGGTGGGGTGTGCTCTATCCACTTCAAAATCAATAGATGTCGTCTAGTAGACGTCCCTAATCAAAATCACTCGAAACTCGATCGATTCGACACGATTTAATTGAGTGATCGTGCTTCAAAAACAATTTCTAAAATAGTCCATCATTGTGCTTTCCCATGATCCATGAACATGGTAGAATCTGTTCTATCCACCTCAAAGTCAATAGGTGTCGTCTGGAAGACGTCCCGGATAAGAATCAGTCAAAACCCGATCGATCCGGCACGGTTTAGTTGAGTTGTCGTGTTAACAAAGCAAATTTCTCAAATAGTCCATCATAGTGCTCTCTCATGGCCCACGGGCAGGGTGGTGTGTGTCCTATCCACCTCAAAATCAATAGGTGTTGTCTGGGAGACGTCCCCGATCAGAATCAGTCAAGAGCCGATCGATCCGACACGATTTTGTTGAGTTATAGTGCTAACACAAAAAATTTCTCAAATAGGCCCATGGACAGGGTGGGATGCGTCCTATCCACCTCAAAATCAATATGTGTCATCTAGGAGACGTTCCCGATCAGAATCAGTCAAAAGCCGATCGATCCGACACGCTTTAGTTGACTTATCATGCTAACAAAACAATATCGCAAATAGTCCACCATCGTGCTCTCATGACCCATGGACAGGATGGAATTTGTGCTATTCACCTCAAAATCAATAGGTGTCGTCTGGAAGACGTCTCCGATCAGAATCAGTCAAAACCCGATCGATACGACACGATTTAGTTGAGTTATCGTGCTAACAAGAATAAATGCCGACAACAACGACAACGATACACACACACACACACACACACACACACACACACACACACACACACACACACACACACACACACACGCACGCACACACACACACGCACGCACGCACGCACGCACACACACACACACACACACACACACACATACACACACACGGACACACACGGACACGCACACACACGGACACGCGCGCGCACACACACACACACACACACACACACACACACACACACACACACACACACACACACGCACACACACACAAAATGGTTTAAAAACCATTTTTTCTTGTTTTTAGGCCGATAAACGAAAAATGAACCATAGAAAAAAAATTTTTACACGATTACATTACTTTTCCGCGTATAGTAGAGTGCGGAAAAGTAAAATCCGGTCATTAAGTCGAAAATATCAAGCAGATTATCCTCGTAAACTCGCTAAAATCTCTTACGTTTGAAGCTTAATAATCGGTTCGTCAAATGTGAGTCACAAAAGTCACAGGGCACTCGCCCCACCCCACATAATCAGCGGTAACTCAGTCGTTGTTTAAGTCGCATGTCTTTGTTCTTGACGCTTAGATTTCCTCGCTATATTGTTATTGAAATTGTATTTTCGTGTGGTGGAGTGTGGAAAGAACCCATTTTGAATATGGAAGTCGAAGGTATGTACATTATTTTTACGCAATATTTTATTAATTTGCAGTTTAAGTAATATGTTTAATAAATAAATTTGAATCGTAAAAATATAATTTATTTGTATGATGCTGCTTAAAAAATAATGTGTTTGTTTACTTGTCAAACCTTGTCAAGCATTCCTTTTTTCACAGACTTGTTACTAAACTTGTTATTAAGCAAATAAAATAGAAAAATCGCGCGCCACACGCGCCATTTTGATTTTCGGTACGTTAAAGACAGCAGGTTAATATGTGGACGAGGAGGACGCACCGTCGACGGGGCCACCGCCAATTTCACCAACATCACGACATTGTAAGGAAATCCATTATCACTTCAAGTTTAAAATGGGTATCGCTGAACTTGCCCGAAAGCGAATAGCCTTGCGGCTGAACAGTCAACGTACCCGTAAGCGGATAGAAGTACCTCCGGAGTATGCCTCTAGAGGCTTCAGATCAAAAAAACAAAAGTTACCACGTTGCTCGCAAGGATCGATTTACTGTATTGACTTTGTCAAAATGTCGAAATTCGAACAAGAATCATCTCGTATATCGACGTGTAGAGAATTTCGTGACACACACACACACACACACACACACACACACACACACACACACACACATACACGAAAACAGCCGCTTAGTGAATGGGATGATTTTTATTTTACAGCTTTTGATTTTTTTCCAGATACTCCAAAATCAGTGAAAGATTTTACCACAAGGGATTTGTACAACATGATGCGAGAATATAAAGGAAAGAAAATTGAAGAAAAGTTTGACTTCTAGGAAGGAGAAACTTGCTGAAGTTACTAAATGACCTAACGCTAAAAATAGTATTTTAGATAGTGCCTTGAGGTTTTTTAAGACCCATTTCAAAGAGAGATGGGTTGCAGCTAGCTGTAAAGAAGCGTGTTTGTTTATGTAATAACGAAAAATGACTCACATTATCTATAAAGCTATCAAACTTCAGTGCAAAGGCTATACATAAACCAGGACGTCCAACAAAATGCTTCAAGGACTTAAGTTACATGTAAGTGATATGTAACACTCGCTGTTGACGGTTGTGACAATGCCAGCTTCATTTTGGAAGAAGTACATACCGATGATTCCGCCAGACCAAAATCCGCGCCAAACAGTGACTTTGTCGGGATGCATTTGGTGCTGGTGTATCTCGTGTGGTTTAGTATTGTCCCAAATCCGGCAATTTTGCTTGTTCATATATCCACTCATCTAAAAATGGGCCTCGTCGTTAAAGAAAATTCTTCTGGCGAAATTTTCGTCAACTTCTAACTGCTCCAGAGTCCAATCAGCGAACACATGGCGTTGTCTATGGTCGTTTACCTTAAGTTCCTGGGTCAGTTGGATTTTATATGGATGCAGACCCAAGTCCCGACGCATGATTTTCCAAGTTGAAGTAGCAGAAATGCCAAGTTCTTGTGAACGATGAGAAATTGACTGCCTCGGGTTTTGGCAGTTTTGGGTATTGGCTGATTATTTATCAAACCGGTTGACTCCAATTTGGTCATCAAAAGTCGAATAGTCGACTCGGAGGGACGGTTGTGGCGAGGATAAAAATCACGTAATGCGAAGAGCGTATCTCGAACGGAACACTGATATTAAAAATCAAATTTGATGCATTGCACGTGTTCTTAAACGCTATAACCTCCTACGGTGATTTTGCACATATTACTGAACAATTCACAACCAATTTAGCATATCTTGCTTTAACAACATGGCCGCTATAACCTAACCAATTTCGAGCGTCCCTATTGAAAGATCCTATATAAACGAAGTTAAAAGACCACTGGCACATTATGAATATTTCTGTGGAGTTCGGAGGTCTTCCGACACGTCACTATGTCCACTCCGCCGCCATCGCCTGTGGCTAATCATCCTCACCCACATTCTTCGTGCCCTTACCCTCCCGATCCTTATTTCCATTCGGCGGATTAATAAAAGTGACATCTGATTTTTGTTACCGTCAAACTCGTCCTTTACGCAGGATAATTAAACAGCGAAACAATGGTCTGTCTGTAAATAAACGAGACCTTTCGAAAAGCTGTATTACGT
Source organism: Rosalia funebris (assembly GCA_037954035.1). Classification (NCBI taxonomy): domain Eukaryota; kingdom Metazoa; phylum Arthropoda; class Insecta; order Coleoptera; family Cerambycidae; genus Rosalia; species Rosalia funebris. The sequence goes on along the minus strand of JAZFAV010000006.1, from coordinate 7,781,907 downwards.
TGGATGGCGTTTTCGTCCCTGTGGAGGGTATTTCTGCGTTATAGGTACATTTGAATAATGTAATTATAAACACGAATTCGTTGTAGAGAAGTTTTTCGGTGATGGTCTCTCTATAATTTCATTATTTCGTGATGTTATATTGCTGTATATCGAATTTTATTCCGTTGAGCTTCGATTGTATGATATTTTGTACCTTGGTCATTATCTACAGTATCATATGCCTACTACTTACCCATTCTATGCCTATAAATGCATACACTCAGAGTTTCAGTACTAATAAAATAGGAATTAGAGTAGTAAGAGTTAAAATCTCCATCGAAGAAAAAAGTATTAAGAAGGCAGCAAAGAGTATTACAATAAGAACACAATATTTGATATGCGCATCATTTTGGCTGTCACAATTCGATATGGTAATGATTGTGGTAGATAGATAGGACACAGATAGGAGTTAGTAAACATAGAGCGATACATGATACAACAACCGTCCTTATTATTAAATATTACTGTCAAAATGGTGAAAGTTTGGTTGCTACGATTTGTAGTTCGTCCAATTTTCGGTAGAAATAATGTTCCAAATTTATTAACTGTGAAAAGGATAATCGAAACGTTCGAAAGTACTGGTTCAGTTATTGATGTGAAACACACGACACGATCTCGAATTGGTCCTTCAGAGCCAAACATCACGGCAGTTCGCGAGAGTGTAGTCGATAATGCAGGGACCTCGATTCGTCATGGTGTACAGGAAATGAACATTTCAATAGCACAGAATTCTCACTAAAGATTTGCATTTCCATACTTACAAACTCCAATGCGCTCAACAACTTCTGACAGTAGATCATGCGCAGAGAAGAAAGTTCACCAATTGGATTCAATAAGAAGTTAATGTCGATTTTGTAGATAAAATCATCTACAGCAACAAGGTTAATTTTCACCTTGATAGCTTGATAGACAAAATTGCCGCGTTTAGAGCGCAGAAAAACGAATCATTTCTCACGAATGATTTATGAGAAACAAATACCTTACTAGCTTCATTTTCAAGGAAGTATGGTCGAATTACACCACCACTCCAAAATGCGCACCAAACCGTGTATCTCTGTGATTGCGTTTCCTTTTCGTGAACAGAATGTGAAATTTTGTTTGCTGACATATCCGTTAAGATGAAAATGTGCTTCATCACTGAACAAAATTTTGTTGCAAAGATCACCATACCTAATCTTCTTTCTTCTTTAACACCCAATTAGCAAATGTACGACGTTGTAAATAATCTGTAACTTTTAACTGTGGTGTCGACTGAATTTTGTATGCTGACATATGGAACTCTTTCTTTAAAATCTGATGCGTGATGGCTCTTAACAGATCGAAGTGTTATGCACGACGCGCGACGTCGAATTTATGTGTTTGACGCATACTCCCGTATGCTTTCTCTCACTGTAGTAATATTTTCATCTGACCCACCACGACGAGGACGTGTTGGTGTTGCTTTATCAACAACAGAACCCGTCTCTTCAAATTTCCTGATTAAGTTACGTACTGTTAACTCAGTAGGTGCTTCATTTTGTCCTAATTTTGTGAGAATTTTTCTTAATAAAACTGTAAATGATCGCTCACTTTCACAAAACAGTTGCACATAAACTATTCGTATGGTTTGTAGATGATAGTCCTTAAATATTGACGAACCATCTTTAACAGAACACAAATGGCACGCAATTCAAATCCTGTAGTTCCAACTGAGACACCCTATATATAAAAATATCTTTATCTTTATATATTTTTGTGTATTTATCTTATCAACTCCCACTCCACATCTATCAAAGCTGAGAAGAGGTAGACGTTTAAAAAAAATGTCATGAGTTAAGTAAATTATATATATCTGAATGTTATTCTCTTCGATTACTTTCACCGAAAATCGAATTAATCTGAATATATAAAGTACCTTCGTTACTCCCTTTACACTTAGACCTGCAGAAACAACTCATGCCGTGGACTAGAACATCTGAACTTGTTCCTCTGTAAAGGAAGATATCCGAATTAAAAATGTAATTCCCGATAATAAGCCAGCCAGCCTAACGGTGCCCAGCCCAAGAGAACTCGGCGACAGAATAATTTGTAAGGTAAAACTTAAATTAATCGAAATTCACCTGACCTTGACTGGACAAATAGAAAAGGAAATAACTAGTGCGTATGGCGTATGTGAGGAGGAGATAAACGGCTGCTAGTCCGGTAAAACTGTCCAAATATATTGCTTCGTAATACATACTAGTATATCCCGTAAGTTTTTTTAGATATTCAGGGTATATCTTGAGTATTTCATTAAATTAATGCAGGCTAATACAATGCAAAACATTCAATTATTCATATTATTTACAGCTCAGCAGTGTTATATTCAGCAGGTAATTCCCTGGCAGCCGAGATGCTGTCTCGGCTGCACATTTTAAATATTTGAATCGATGTAGGTACATGCAATTCAGTAGTGTTACCGTTGTGTTTGTCCACCTGTTGTTTTATTTATTGTTGCAATGTCAATATTTATATCTCATCTCATCCACAATGTGGGAAGGTACATACAGGAATTTCCCGATTTAAGACATAAATATCAAATATGTTTGGTTTATAATCGAAGCTTGTTAGCTGTTAAGATATTTTTATATGTAAAGTGGGTAAACATTGATTCAAATACAAAAAAGTTGCCTAAGACCTTATACCGACGCATTTTCGATTAATAAATTTATTTCTTTATAAAGTCCAACTAACTAACTAACTTTCTTTCTACTTTAAGTTTATAAACTAACTTTCGCACTGTATTACACAATGTCACTTTCTTCGCACCATATCGCTCACTAACGCGGTCCAGATTTAACTAACTAACTCCTCGCTGGATGACACAATTCTTATATAGGCAGTAGGACGTCTCTCCAGACGTTTCTAGATAAAGAACTTTGGCGAACCTTCTAGTATAGAACGCACTGGAAGTCAACTCCTCACGCTCTTGATGATTTCGAATATTCCCGGCGTTCGGGATCGCTCAAGGCGTTCGTGACAATATTTTATTATACTAAGTTGACAAATCTTAAACATTACAAAATATATTCTACAAATTGTGTTATTATAAACATGCAATATTGCCTTATTATTTAAGGAATTAGTTTTAGTTTTTACTTTTATTTTTGTCGCCCATAATTAGGTGATTTACATAATATTCTTATTTTTGTAAATGTAAATGGTAGAGTTTAGCACCCGTGGCGTATAAAACTTATGTATTTAGGTCTAAGCTATCAATTGTTAAAGCAGCGGCAATTATACTGGCTACACCCTGTATATGGCGCCGCTATTGATAAAGCATTCAAGTAAGTAGCTCTAGTCCAATATTATATATATTGGAGGAAGTTAAAGACTTCACTTATTTAGGAAGTAAAATAAATTGGGATGGAAGAAGCGATAAAGACATAAAACAAAGAATAGCGCAGGGTCGAGTAGCTTTTAACAAAAAGAAAGCGCTTTTATACTCGAGAGTAATAAACTTAGAAACAAGGAAGAGATTTTTGAAAACATATGTATGGAGCACGGCACTATACGGTTGCGAAACCTGGACGATAGGGGAAGCAAGTAGGAAGAAATTAGAAGCTTTTGAGATGTGGTGTTACCGAAGAATGATGAAAATACCATGGACTGATAGGGTTAGAAACGAAGAAGTATTGGAGAAAGTCGGCGAGAAAAGAAGTATGTGGAAAAACATAAAGAAGAGAAGGGATAGAATGGTAGGCCACTTTCTGAGACATGGGGGAATAGTCCGCGATATTTTGGAGGCAGAAATAGGAGTGAAGAAAGGCAGAGGTAGGCCTAGATTAGACTACTGCTCGCAAATAGTAAGGGATGTAGGTTGTATATATATATATATATATATATATATATATATATATATATATATATATATATATATATATATATATATATATATATATATATATATATATATATATACGAGTATATATACACATAGTGTTTCATTACTAAAAATGCATATTTCTTGATCAGTAATTTATCCAGTATATTTAACAATTCATTTTAAATACCCAAACCTCTAAAATACCGCTAAAAATATATTTATTTATTTGTAATTCATTTCATTTCCTTTCCTTTATTGGCATTTCGCGTATCTTCTTTTTCCAACAATTTCTATCCTGTGCCGTCTTATCTCACTCCACTGAATTCCTCCTAAAGAGTGTAATTAAGTAACCCTCTAAGTGCCAAAATTTATTAATTCGATTTTATCATTACAAAGTGGTCTATGTGGGTTTGCCAATAACATAAATACCGGTCTGTGTCCATAAAGCTTTATTCAAGTTTCACCTGTTCTTCGCTAAATGGCAGACATTTTAAATCCGACATCGCTTTCTGTTATTAATAGTCTATATGCCATAACCTTCTCTGTGCTTATATTCTTACTGCGGTCTTTGCTTGCAACCGTGGTGAACGAGTTGTTGTGGATTTTATACTAAAATGAAGAGAAAGAGAGGGGAAGGCCGTGAAATTCAAGAAAGGAAGCAAAAAATAAATAGTGGTAAATCGACTCAAACTCAAAGAGGCATTGTAACAGATGCGAAGAATCCTCCAAAAGAAGTGGTGTATGAACAGGTGATAAGGCACATCGTGTATTATTGTGTTTTTTTTTCGTTGTAGATATCCCGCAAATGCAAATTAGGGTGCAAGGCCCTTTCACTTGAGGAGAAATGTAAGTTGTTCCACGCATTCTATGAAATGGGCGACAATGAAAAAAGCAGTCCACGTATTTAATGCATATTATTAATGCATATTGGCAAAATCAAAAGAAGAAGACATGTACTATATAAAGATCCTGAGAACAGTAGGAGAACAAATACGGTTTACTATACTGTACCAAAAGGAGATGGAGGAGTAACTCAAGTGTGAAAAATGTTTCAAGAGATTTTTGCCTTAACCCATAGAAAATTTCAAACATTGATAGAGAAGAAAAAGTGTGGGGACCTGATGTATGAAGAGAATAGAGGCAATAAAAAGAAGCACAGAAAATATACAGAAGAAGACTAACAGAAGGTTGTTGATCATGTAAATATGGTTTCACGTGAACTAATCCATTACACACGGAACCGTAGTTCCGTGTGTAATGGAATACCTCAGCCCTGACTTAAAAGTGCATAGTCTGTATCGAGCTTATAGAGATGTTCCCTGCCACTAACTTGATTTATCGATTCTACTACCAAATTTTTCGAAGAAGATTTCCCAATCTGACTTTCAAAGCACCGAGGACGTTATTGGAATGATGATTTTGTGATGATTGACTACTTGTGACCTGACCCTGACCATAAGTGTTTCTTTGAAGAACTTATTAATGCATTTAGACCATAATTTGTGTTGCTACTTGTTGACTTAGAACGTTCTTAAATATGTTGCCTTTACATTTAAGTTGTAATGACGTAGTTTCGTCTTTTTTTTTTTGTAAAAACCATTATTGTATATGTAAGTGGTATTAAAATAACTGAATCAATTCAATTTTGTTTTATTTTTGCCAGGAAAAAATGAATGGAACAATACTGGAATAATGGAACATTTTCTCGGATTGGTGATTTTGGCACTTAGATCGTTATTTAATTACACTCTTCAATTATAAATCAACCTATTAGTATTTTTGATATCCACGTGAAAGAAAGTGCGATTTTACTGGACTATTCCGTGTACAAGAGGTACCGTCGCCGCTGTAAAACGAAACTCGCTGGCCGTCACAATCGTACATAATATTTAATTGGGCCCGTAATCCCATCGCCTCCCACGTGTCTGCACAACGCAACGGCTACGTCGCACATATACCATACCTTGGCTGTGTGCAGCATCTCCGGCTGGATCACGTATCTACGAGTCGCTTGCATGTGACAGTCGGCCATGTTAGTCTAGGAAGAACGTGACAAAACATCGGCAATAATTGGAAATTGCGATGCTGCTTCACTGTGGAGGCAATTAATCTTATTTCCATTGTTGCAGGCGGTCCAACTCATGCACGCTCCAATGGCGTTTACATTGCATGGTATTAGCTTTGAGTGTAAATGGACCAATTTGGGATAGACCTTGTAAGAATACCAAACCCCTCAAACCCTTTGTCACTACATATAATTATTGAACCGGTATTTATCTAACAGTAGTAATGCAGAGTTAAATCACGCAGGATGTTCTGGATAATGTGGCCAAACCCCTACCCACTTATGAATCTATAAGTTGGTGGTCAAAAACGGATAATGATGTACGCAAAATGTAAGCTATCGGATGCGTAGTATCCAGCGGGTACAAGGTGTCGTGAAACCTTTTTCTTCATTTACTTGTTGAATATCTCGGAAAGTGGGCGTGGTAAATGCGTGCGCGCATGTGTTTGTTTGACACCACGCCTAGAAATTTCAGTAGCAAAGGATTGTCTCGCCGATGAGCAACATACCATGTGTGTCAGCTTTTACAAGAACCATCGTCCTCTTATAGTTAGTTGCGTGTATCGAGCGCACTATCTCCTTCATAGTGTTAATTGAAGCTGTTCATTCGGCTTAATTAACCGAATTGTGGGCCGCTAAATTTGAAATAGAAGGCAGTACCATTAATAAAGGACTAATAGGTCGACGAAGACGAAACTAGAGGAGCAAGAAGTGTCAAAAACGTCGATCGTATTCGTGCAACAGTGACAGGTGCACCTCGGCATTTTGTACGAAACTGGCCGCCTTAAATGTTTCGAAAATCACTGTCCACCACATCCTGGCAAAGGATTTGAAGTTTTATTTGAAGATTCAACTGGTGCAATTAAGGTAGAAGATTATCTAATTCTATTCACTTTTGGTCAAGAGTTATTCGGAACCTGAAAATTTTAATAACATCCTATTCACCAACGAGGTATATTTCAATTTAAATGGATATGTAAATAAATAAAATTTCCGTTATTGATCTATATAAAACTCTCGGAAGAGGCACCAAAGTTCCTTAAATTCTTCCAAATTAACGATATGGGTGGTGATAAACGCATCTGGCATAATTGGCCCTTAATTTCATGAAAACGCAAATTGTGTTACTACACTCACTGTTACTTCTTTTTGGTGTAGAAATATACTAGAGATTTTTTTGGCACCACAACTTCAATATATTTCTGGATTTAATATAACACATAGTTTCAGTAAATTCGACTACATCTCATACTCGGAATTTATCAACGGAAGCTGTTACAGCAATGTTCTCTGGAAAAGTGATCTCTGAGCGGGGGCACATTAATTGGCCATCTAGAAGTCCCGATTCAATACCTACGGATTTCATCTTATGGGGTTATTTTAAATCTAAGGTATTCGCTGATGCTCCTAGGATTCTACTTCAGTTAAAAACTAGAACTAGAACGCGCGAGCAAATTCATAGAATTGAACTAGGATTACGCGCCTCGAGGGGGTACAGAGACGTGAAGGAAGGCACCTTGATGATGTTACTTTTTATACATAACTTTCCCTACATTGTAAATTTAAATAAAGAAGAAATAGTGAATTTCAATATCTTTGTTAGTAACTTTTTCACCCAAAAGGAATATGCAAGAAATTGTCTACAATAACGTCTAATAAGAGTTTTCAAGAGTAAGTAGCGGTTGTTAGTAACCAGAGGTGGCAGTAATGACTAGTGGATGATAAAGGGTGTGAAATCGTGACAAAAAAAAAATCATACCGGTATTTAGAAACACACATCCACACTAAGAAGAAACATGGCGATATTAAGAAAGATATATATTAATAAAAAATGGCCGCTTTAAGAAAAAATAAGGTGGCGTTAAACAAATAATACGATGATGTTAATTAAAAATGTGATGTGATATTAATTAAAAATGTATTGTCATTTAGGAAAAAAACCGTAGTATTAAGGAAAACTATGGCGAAATGAAATAAATATGGTGGTATTTAAAAGAAAAAATATTACAATCGTAAGAAGAAAATATGGTAGCATTAAGAAAAAAACACGGTGGCGTTAAGAAAAAAGAGGGTGTAATACGAAAAAGATTTCGGAATCAACAGTAAAGATGGTGGACTATAAAATAGTGGTGATTGTATTACAAAAATGGATGTATCAAGAACAGACAGCAGTATAAAGGAAAAGGGTACACGAGGTATCATGGAAGAACAGCTGGAACTATCAAAAAATAATCAGAAATATCTTCCCACTACATCCAATTTTCCTGTACATATCAATTTAAGGAAATAGAAAATCTATAAGTACGACAAAAGATAAACAAGCTAAGAAAAAATAAGGTAAAGAATATGATGACGTTAAGAAAATAAAATATGGCAGTGTAAGATGTATACGTTAGAAAAATAAAATGATAGTATTAATAAAAGAAGATTTGCCATATAGGAAAAAATGTGGTCATTTAGGAAAAAAAGGAAAATAATTACTATATTATGGAAAAATATGGGTTAAGAATTATTTACGTAATTCATTAAGTCAATTTCATTTGAGCAATTTGTCACTTTATAGGATATGATGTTGTTCAATTGTCAAATTATGAATCTATTATTGATAAGTTCGCAAGATTGATGACAATAAAAGTTCCACTTTAAACGAGCACCACTCGCTTAAAGTGGAACACTGTTCATCTTTATTAATTACCAATACTAAATTACTAAAAATATGACGCAATATTTTACTGCGATTTGTTTCTTTACATGAAAATGTGATTTTTTCCTTTAAATGGGAATGTGATTATTTTTTTGTGTTTTTGTTGACTCCAAAAATAAAAAACGTTTGTATTCATTTTCTGCATGGTTCATTTTAGTGAACCATCCCATTCTTAGTAGGATCACTAGAGGGCCTCCAGATCGGGTTGCGCCTGGGACTCCACAAAATCAAGATCCGTCACTAACTGCAACAGATAAATTTCTTTACAAGTATTAGGAACGTAGTAGTTCTAATATACCACCCTGTGGCACGCCCATTTTTGCAACAACAAATTAAGAAAAAACCCCATCTGTTGATACATCGATAAGGCAGTAATTTACTGTCTGAAACTGAAATGAACGAAGCCTCGAACAAACTCCTGAGAATTACGGCGGCGATACAACACCGCTGTAAGGAGGACAGACGATGTGTAACGTCGCAACAGATAAACTAATGCAACGCTGAGGCCTCGAAGTCTCATGGCGCCAGACGCCGTACATGCACATGTGAGCCGTGTACTTGTCTATGACATTCATTCCGTATACATACGTTGCCGGAGCGGCCAACGAAAAAATTCGAGCCTAGAAAGAGGCAAATTGTTATCGGGGCGAGATTACGGATGCAGAGCTATTAGATTTGCCCCGAAATGCCAGATGGAACATCGATAAAAAAATCGTTACCACCACTCGATACTGAGTAAACATAAACATGTGGTGCCAGAGAAATACGTATTAGTTTTTCGTGAGATTTAAACTGAAAAATCGTCACAAGTTATGAAGCTTCATTTCATATTTTCATCAATTCCATCGTGATTTAAAAGACATGACTCTAAAAGAGATATTTTGTAACCATTTAAGATCAAATTCTGCGATAACTCAACGAAAGAAAATAATACTTCGTTATAGGTAGTAAATGTAGTAGTCAATTTTACTTTTCCGCACGCAACTATACTAGCGGAAAAGTAATGTAACCGTGTAAAGGAAAATGGAAAATTTTTTTTGTTTATTTTTCGTTTTTCGGCCTAAAAACAAAAAAAAATGGTTTTTAAAAAAATTTTTCTATATGCGTGTCGTCGTCGGCATTTATTCTTGTTAGCACGATAACTCAATTAAATCGTGTCGGATCGATCGGGTTTTGACTGATTCTGATCGGGGACGTCTCCCAGATGACACCTATCGATTTTGAGCTGGATAGGACGCACCACACGCTGTCCATGGGTCATGAGAAAGCACGATGGTGGACTATTTGTGAATTTCTTTTGTTAGCACGATAACTCAACGAAATCATGTCGGATCGATCGGATTTTGACTGATTCTGATCGAGAACGTCTTTCAGATGACAATGACACCTATTGATTTCGAGGTGGATGGGATACACACCACCCTGTCCATGGGTCATAAGAAAGCACGATGGTGGACTATTTGAGAAATTTCTTTTGTTAATACGATAACTCAACTAAATCGTGTCGGATAGATCAAGTTTTGACTGATTCTAATCGGGGTCTGTCGGGGACAGACACCCTGTCTGTCTGTAGGATACACGCCACCCTGTCCATGGGTCATGAGAAAGCACTATGGTGGACTATCTGAGAGAAATTTGCCGATTTTGCATTGAACGAAAAAGACATATTCGGCCTGTATCATATACGAATGAAGGAGAAAAAGAATTTCGTTAGACCACAAATGTATTGACACGGCACTGAAGCAGTCGCCATTAGAAAAAAAGTAAAACTATCGTATAACACATATTCTGAATTTATATATTGGTTTATTTTTTCTCGGCCACTCAATTTCGAGATAGAGATGTTCTACGTGCGGAAAAGTCTGTTTTAAAGTCTTAAAACTGTTTATTTCTATTATCAATCATAATTACAATATATGTATATTCTGTAGGATAATCTGCTCGCTTAAGGGCTATAGTACCCTATAATGTGATGAATCAGTGATGAATCCTCAGTGTCTTGTGAGATCAGTTGGCCATTTTCAATTTAACCTTTTTGGGGTAGGTGGTTCCAATAGTTGATGCGTCAGGGCGTTTGGATGACTTTCCAGCTTATTGCGATATTTTATATTATTTTTATAACATCCTTGACTAATAAACCTGAAAGTCTTCATAGAGGGTTTGGTTTTTGGCAAAGCCCGGGTGCATCGGTAATCATGCGCACTATTTTATTTAGATTAACTTCTTTGGATGATACCTACATATGTATGTCCATATAGATTTGATTAGTTTTATATATCAGAAACTTATTTTCTAAGGACAATTTAGACTTTCTTCCAATAAGCCAGTACAGCTCGTTCACCTTCAGATCTATTTGCTCTTTTTTTTTAATGATCTCAATTTGTTGTCCATGTGCAATCCTAGATATTTTGTACTTGTGGATTTGGGAATTTATGGTATATATTACCGTCAGCTGGGGTGTAATGCGCACGGATTTACAATCATTTCAACTTCGCATATATGAAAGATGCACGTAAAGTAAAACTTTGCATAGCCATAAAAAAGTATAGATCTCTGGTTTGTAATAGTACCTCATTCAAAGCTGTAAGTCAATTACAGAAAAAAATATTAACACATTTTGTTGTATACATTTGATCTCTTCAAGTGAGGTCAATTGATAACACCCCCTTTTTCCAATACAACACCAAAGGATACACACCACTTCTGTAAGCATCCCTTCGGGTGATTATTAGGTGCTTCTGAATAGAATGAATATACAAAAGTTGTCCAACGTTGTTATTTTTCAAAAAAATTGTAGGATAACTCGTTTCTTTTTTAGTTTAGAGGACTCTTAAATGAGGAACACAAATGAACATTAAATTAATGAACATCAAATAAAACGCAATACATATCAATACACAACTCAGCCTTAATAAGTAAAACAAAAAAACCAGCTTAAAAATGTGCAAAACGTTCAAAAAACAATTTAAAAATAAAGTACTTAAGACTTAAGACTTAAAAATAAAGGATCTTCTTACAATAGTAATTACTAGTAAGTACTATCAACCTACTTTCTACCTATGGTTTTAAGTCAACGAAAATATTTATTATTTCTCTAGGAGAATTAATTATTCTGACAACTTTCGATTTCTCATACCAAATTTCATCATTTAGTTGTGGCCACACCCAATATTTTCCGCTTGTCATGATGCAAGAGACTTTTATTTCTTGATCACTGTGATCTATTGGTAATACCATACCTGGATAGAATGAGGCTTCATCTTCCCCAAGCACGTAGTCCCCTACTGAAACATTAAGATTGATGTGGGTAGTGGCGAGGCGTCCATTAAATCTATAAAGCTAGCTAAATTGCACATCATTCCTCGCGTACTCCCCTCTCTCCTCACTGCACCGCGGATCTCAATAAAATCCGTTAAAACCAAGGCGACGAAGAGTTAGCCCAGACAGCGCATACGCATGGCCGGTTACCGACATACAGACGCGAAAATGCAATTTTTCCAGCCTCACAGCCTTAATGGACGCTTCGCCACTGGCTGTGGGCACTACGAGAGACTGCATGTGTTTCATTTTCAAGACTAGCAAATTTCATTTCATCCCTAGATTCAGGCAAAAGGATTGTTGATGAACACTGATGCTTTCTTCTTCTTCACTACTCAGATCACTGCTTTTTGGTTCATTTGCTCAGTATTCCTCCAAAGTTGGTAGTGGATCTTCATGGCCGTAGGTAATTTCCTCTTCTGAACTATTGCAAGAGGAGCTTTCATCATCGTTTCTCTTCTGGGGTTTCTTCTATTTAGCTGCAGGTTTCCTTTTACCGTCCAAATTTTTTGATGAATATGGGCGATTTTCAGGCTGTTCCTGAACTTCATTTTGGTCTCCATCATCAATGTTGCTGATCATATTGAGGAAAGTCGTTGGGTGTAATTCCCTGACCAGGAGGTACATTCATTTTATCCCTCGCCTTTTTGGAGCACCCACTGTGTCCGTGCGAATTTTTTGCAAGTGAGTTAAAAAATAATGTGACATACATGTGATTTTTAATATCCGTTTCCCTGTCTAGGACACTTTTCTTAATTCTTTTAACACCTCATTTTTATTAAATGAATATATTTCGCTCACTATGAATCCAGATTGTAAGTTGCATTGCAATGCCACACTCATCTTAGACATGAATTCACCAAGCAGTTTTGGAAAAATTTGTTTGGGGGAAGTAGGACATTGTTTTTCCAAATTCTGTCTCCTTCCACTCATCTAACACCTTTCTGCATGACCCTTTCATGGAGTAATTTTTTAACAGGGGTTTTCTTGAGAGTGTGTAGCATTGTACCTATAAACCAATCTTTGAATGTTCAACTGTCCATCCATCCACTTTTGATTCCATTATATCGGCATTGGGGAGGGCCTCCTTTTGTCTATTCTTCGTAAAATCCTTCAATTCTATAATTAACAAGGAGAGGAGCAAAAATTCTGGCTGTATTGCGACAATATATAGGAGTGGTGCATCGAATTTCGAATTTTCTCTGGGTACTTTGTGCCTCTCTTGACTAGTACAGCTTTCACACCTGGATCATCGACTAGATTTGTTTCATCGTAGTTCCATATTCTGTCCGGAGTTACTTCCTGCAACTGGTTGTTCAAATCATCAAAATAGATGTTGATGTCCTCTTTAGTAATTGCTGCGATGTTGTGATGTTTTTACCAATCCTGAGTTGAGTTAATTACTGTGACGTTTCAAAAATGACATCGCCCACTCTTTTCTAGGAACGATTCCTCCCTTGAACTTCAGAACTTTCTTGCCAACACGTTCAAGGTATGATTCTGTTATGATTCTTAAATCAGTGATACCAACAGGGAACCCCGTGATGGACACAGCAATCACATCTCCAACAAGCTTGTTCTATTGAATAGAGTGGGTCTAGAAGAAGACTGTGTAGTTTTGTATTTTTCTTTGCAGACTTGATCAGTATGCAGACAGGAATGTTGAACTTTTCTGTACAATTTCAATACAATTATGGTTATGTGAAATTTTACTAATTATATTGGACGGTAGGGGAAGTAAGCAGGAAGAAATTAGAAGCTTTTGAGATGTGGTGTTACCGAAGAATGATTAAAATACCGTGGACTAATAGGGTTAGAAACGAAGAAGTATTAGAGAAAGTCGGCGAGAAAAGAAGTATATAGAAAAACATAAAGAAGAGAAGAGATAGAATGGTAGGCCACTTGCTGAGACATGAGGGAATAGTCCGCGATATTTTGGAGGCAGAAATAGGAGTGAAGAAAGGCAGAGGTAGGCCTAGATTAGATTACTGCTCGCAAATAGTAAGGGATGTAGATTGTAGCACAATTAGCGAAATGCGTAGGTTAGCACAAGATAGGAGAAGCTGGAGATTAGCGTCCAACCAGTTTTAGGACTGATGACCTCATGATGTTGTTTTATACCAGAAATAGTGAAATATTGCACCATTAAAAGTGGCCAAGTTGTACCACGGTAGATTTTCTACAATATAGGTAGAAACCCGTCTACTAATTTTACCCTATCATATAACTCTGCTGAGGAAGCACAAGATATTATATACAACAGGGAAAAATTCTCTACTTGACCCGAAAATAATCTGGTCTGGAGATATTTGTGTAGTCCCGTGGCCTAAGTAGTAAATTATTATATATCGTTGAACTTAGGAAACAAATTTTAATTTAGTATTAAAAAAATTATTATATGTTAGGGATAATATATCACGTGTAATTAGGTTACATAGTGCGCACAGGAAATTTTGGTATTAGTAGAAAATAATTTTACACTATCGTTTCCATTCAGCTTATCACCCTTTTCTTCTTCAGTCGTTTTCCTAGCGCTTAATACAATTAACATTCGTAAAATTTGTTTAGTCCGAGTCCGGTCCTGTACACAATAATACAATTAATGTGTTATGATGGTTTTCATTATGACAATGTAGCGAGCTTGTTGTAATCAATGCTAACAGCAGATAGTGGAGCGCCAACCCTAATCAATACACTTGATCCGCACGCTATTGACAACGTGAACGCTAGGAGGTACCGCCGGTCGGGCCGACCCAGTGGTGCACACGCGAAAGGGACCAAAAGAGACAAATCCGCCCTTCTTGAACAAAGCAAATTTATTATGCTCTCAATATTTCCCCAGATAAGCGTTTTAGGTCGCCCTCTTTCTCGTGGACGCAGAATCGGTGCTATGATTTTTTATTAGAGAACAGCTTTTATTATCATTCTCCTCTGTCCCTTTTAAAATTGTGTTTGTGTGGGGCTGTGTAAGGTGTCTCATTTGCGTTAATTTGTTTTGTTTAATTTGTTATGGAGAGCGACAGAAAACAGCCTGATATAATTGCGGAATATTATTGCAGATTTTTATTTCATAATTAGTTACACTATTACACAGGACGTAAAGAGATCAGATTAGATGACTTTTAATTATATAGTGTTTCTCTAGGGGCATAGAAATTTTAAATGAAATAATACACATAAAAATCGTAGTAATGGCCATGGTATTGGATTTATCAGAAGGCCAATTTTATGCCATTATTGTTTAAAAATTATTTCGGGCATATGGGCACTGCGGCTAGTTCAAACATAGCGCAATCTGGAAGTCCAATTATCGACCCCTTTTTCCAGCATCTGGGGCCGTATATCGGCAATAATGGGGCGAATTTTGGCTTCCATCGTCTGTGGTTTATTGGCGTAGACTAACGCCTTCACATATCTCCACAGAAAATAGTCTAGCGGCATGAGATCGCAAAATCTTGGAGGCTAATTCACAGGTCCATTACGCAAAATTATGCGTTCGTGAAATTTTTCTTGGAATGAATTGATTGTGGTATGCACTGTGTTGAATGTTGCGCCGTCTTGTTCAAACCAATACTCTTCCACATTAATGCCATTCGACTGGGGAACGAGAAAGTCAGTAAGTATGGATCTGTAGCGCTTTCCGTTGACTGTAACGTTCTCGTGGCATCATATGGACTAATGATTCCATCAGCCCATAAAACACACCAAACAGTAACTTTTTGTGTATGTAAAGCTGTCTTAATAATGGCTCGTGAATTTTGTTCATTCCATATGTGGCAATTTTGTTTATTGACGTAGCCACCCAACTAAAAATGAGCCCAGACCACAACAAACTCAAACAAAATTATGTGGTGAAAATAAGGATCAACGGCAATCTCATTTTTAGCTCATTCAGTAAACGTACGATGATCAATCGGCTTCAATTTCTACACGAGCTGGACCTTGTAAGCTCTTAATCCAAAATCTTTCACAAAGTGGATGAACATGGCTCCAATTGTTGTGCATGATGGTGAATCGACACATTTGAGTAGTCCTCAATACTACGCTCCACAGCACCAACAACTTCTTCAAATCGCACTGCACGGTGTCTCTGAGGATGCACATTACCAATTAGAGTGTACTTGGTATGCAAACGATCCATGGTTTCTCTTATTACTTGCTTAGATGGTCGATTATGTCGAAGTAAAACGGACGCAACACGTGGTAAGTTTCGCGAACTGAATCACGATTTTCGAAGTAAATTTGGACAGTTTGCAAGCGTTGTTATGGCATAAGCCTATTCATGGTGAATTCGCAAATCAAACTGAGCACAAATCAGTTGTCAGCTGTCAATTTGACTGTCACTAGAAAAAGTCTTTTATTCGAAAAACAAACCTCTAAAAAAACACCTAGATGATTGTAAGATAAAAATTATTTACTGTATACAGGGTCTTCGGAAGGTAATGGGCGTCAGTGTAAGCATGGCTTCATAATATTAAATGGAATTCATTAACATATACATACCATAATCTGAAAGTGTTTCGTTTAGAAATTGTACAGCCTTACAACTTTTTTCCTTTATTATACTTCAGAAACGATCGTTTTCTAGGTCGTATATTATATAGCACAAAATATTAGAACCAAAATTTAATAAACTAATCTACAGAAAATGTTGGCATACCTCTTCTATCACTTCGTAATATAAAAAAGAAAGAAGTTATTAATTCACTAAAAAAATGCAATTCCAAAATGATAATTGTTCCAGATGGAATAAGCTTTTGAAAGACTGAGCATTTATCTTTGCTAAACCTTTAACAATATTATTCCACTTAGCTCTTCATATACAATATTTTCTTAACGTCTAGAAAGAAGGTAAGATATGTACAGTATTTAATAAAGGTAACAGATGCAAGATTTAAAACTACAGACCTATTACGATACCATGTAATTTTAGCAAACTCCTCAAAATTATGCCGTACGCTGTAATATTCTGTCATGTAACGTCTCTAATTACTGAGTACTAACACGGATTTGCTAAGTGCACATCTAACGAATTTGGTGTGTATTATACAGTTGTTTGCATCCGTATTGGATAAATCTTCCCAGGTAGATGTCATTTACACCGATTTTTTCCAAAACGTTTCACAGGATCGACCATGGTATTTTACTCAGAGATCAAAACAACTTTGGATTATCGAACGGTATTATTGTTTTTATTAAATCATATCTAAATAGAAGAAGACTAACTATTCAGTATCAGGTTTTATCTTTGTCGAAATTCTTACAACATAGGGTGTTCCACAAGGATCTGTTTTGGGGTCCCATAAATGAATCGTGTTGCCAGGGTGATAATATATCTTCCAGGATATAGAGTCGAAAATTTTGTTGTATGCGGACGACTATAAACTATTTCATCAGATTTTCCTTCAAAATAATAAACTTGAATACATAGTGTGAGCCTTATCTGTTACCTTTCAATACAGTAAGTGTAATTTAATATATTTTATTTACAAAAGGTCTCCTATTACTTTTGATTATAATATTAATAACATTAATTTAAACAAAGTTAGTGAATTTGTAGACTCAGGAGTGATCTTTGATTGTTGACTGACTGACTATTAATCATGTAAATAATCTTCGATGTAATAATTAAATTAATTATGTAAATAATGTAATTTTAAACTATTACAAAATGCTTGGGCTTATAAGAAATTGTAAATAGTTTACAATGCCATTGTACGTTAAAGCAACTATTTGAGCTTAAGCATCTTTTGTGAAATTTAAGTTAGACTATAGATGTGTTGTATGGAATCCAAGTTAGTATGTTCATGTACTATTAATATCATTCCTATTTGCCAAATAAGAAATTCTCTTAATCTTGCCGATAAATGGAGGAGTCTACCTGAGCCTAGCCATAAAACAAGCCAAGGTTATGTTTTGAGATTTTTTATTTGGCAAATAGCGATGAAATAAGCTATAGGTAACGTAGAAACAGTTCAGAGGAAATTTTTAAAATACGTCAGTTTTCGCTATGATGGAGTTTATCAAGTTGGAGTTTATTGAATAGATTTAAAGCTCAACTCTTGGAAACATGAAGAAAATATTTAGTTGTAATATTTTTGTATAAATTATTAAATGATTGTATCGACTGTCCACACTTGTTATCACAAATTAACTTTCATATTCCTACAGCAGAGTTAAGATGGGATTTCTATAATATTTCGCAAGTGTGCCCTGGCAATGGTCCTAGGATAGGCTAGATTAGGTTTTTATAGGGTATGAAGATGGTTAATCAACTCTAGGAATCCAGTTAATTCGTTACTGTCACATAAGAACCATCCTTAATTTGTATTGAATTTAGCTCGTGAACCAAAGTTTAGAGGTTATTTTGAGAAATTTTTCGCATAACTCCTACTACCTTAACTATGTTTTAAATTTCGCATAACTCCTACTACGTTGTGTTCGCTATCTGTCCGCGAACTACAACCCTTTCCTTAATCACTGATTGAGTTTACCTTACAATTTCTTAGGTGTGGTACCGAAATTACATAAGTTGTAAATGATATTTATATAACTGTTAATAACTTTTTTATTTGAGTGGGTCAACCAGCGAAGTACTCCAGTAGTTATTGTTGCTTGACTTTAGATATCAATGACACCATTTATAGGGTCATAAAAGCATTTACTCTTCTCCAACAAGAGATTTCATATTACTTTAATTAGACACTCATAATTTAAAAAACAAGTAATATAGAAATTCTCATCGAAATAATGAGGTGTCCAACTAGTTGTTATCTGGATCAGGTGCACTGTATATTGCACCGTGGTAATCAATGAACCATTTGGACTAGGTAACTTAGGAAAAGCTGTCGTTCTTTGTTTTGTATTTTCGGAAAATTGGCCCTTTAATTGGTAGGATCAAGGTTTTAAGATATTTCAAAATCAAACAACCAATTTGATCCTGTACTTGCTTTATTTGCAAGAATATCCCATAAAAATAAAGAAATAAAAACTTGCAAACTTGCAGAAAAAAATAAATACATTACAGCCTATACTTAATAATTAATTTAAGTTCAAACTTCCCATGTTACGTAAACCGTGTCACGCAACGTCACGGATGAAACGTAAACGCATTTGTTCTTTCTCTGTGACTTACTTTCGTAGAAAATTACTACATAACTGCAAATATAGTTTCAGTTCCATGTTAATAGTCAGATGACCTACTATCCTCCCACGTACAACAATTATGGCCATAACCGACTGATGAGCATGACGAAATAAGATTTTTAGTGGGACAGTAAATGCACAATTAGATTTTTAGATGTTTACAATGAGATTATTGTAATTATATTCAGTTAACAATGGAATGTTGTATAAAATATATACAATAAATCGTATATCATGTTGTAATGGTAATTAAAGCATTTAACGGGGTTTTCAATGGCACAGAAGATGCTAGAAGTATTTAAAGTAACTTTTAATGGAAATCAACTGCCCCCTCTCAAATTTATTGATTTCAAATCAGTTATATATAAAACAAATATTTAAATATTCATTGAATTCACATAACGTTCTACAAACAATGTTAGTTTCATCAGCATAAGTTATTTAATGAAATTTGCTACAGTTATTAAAGGACTACAAGCATTGTATTGGCAATGATTTTATAAATAATATAATTTATAACAATATATGTTGAATCAGTATTTGATTGTTTTATTAAATCCCGACGCAATTGAGTAACGGTTTCCTCGATCAATTTTTTTATTTTATTAAACGTTAAATAGATATGTACATTCCTATACATACAATTGGTAATATAATGAGAGATTTTGTATATGTTCTCCTTGGTCTGGGCTAATAATGAATGAGTTTTTAAGGTTAATTAAAAATGAAAGGTTCGGCTGTAAAATCTGTTAAGTAACATGTATTGGAGATATTTAACGATTTAGATAAGGTTGTAAAATTAAAATCAGCTTTATAAAATTTATGCAATTTTTTACACGAGTATATCGCAGACATTTCTTAGGCAGTCAAATTTAATTAAAACAAAATATAATGATTTTTTGTGTCTTGATCCTAAAAAATATGTAAAGAATTGTTAGTTAACATGTTTTACGCCAGAATTACTTTCCACCTCTGTATGATCTGTAACTCTCACCACTATCTTTTAATAGTTTAATTTTATTTTGCAATGACAAACCTTGTTTTCCCTTTTTTCCCCTTCGAGGTTGTTCATTGTCCTGAATGTATGTAAAATCTGTCACGTACAGGTTTACTTGACAGGTACAAACTTAACATAGCAACATCATAGTTTTCATGTAAAATAAGTTAAGTGCAGCACAAATCAAGTTTTACGTGAAATCGTGCCAATAATCAAATTTTACCAACCTCAAAATACTCCCGATTTTCTACTGAAGAGTCAGTATTTGAATAATCTGGATCAGCATCTGAATCATCAATCGTGCTTAGGATGTCACTATCAGAAATAGTTTCCTCCATAATCACAAAGATATATGAAAATGCATGTCACTGTTAACTACAGGATGCATCAACGTGTGTACATAACAGGTTTTACTTGAAGAATACCTTCGAAAGTATCACTTGCCAGCAGCGCCACCAACTAGCACCGCACCACTTAAACCTCTGGCGCGAAATTTAAACTGTTAGTCTGAAGACTTCTACATGCAAAAAAAAACAATTTATTTTGGATATGTCACTTGATAGATTTTACAGCCGAACCCCTCAAATATGAATCACTTGGTTAATTGAACTATACCGTCGTTTCAAAATTGTAGGCAGTAAGTAATTCCCAACATGTGGACCAGACAAGGCAAATGGAAAAGGCACGCTCCTTGGAGTGGTCTTTACAATTTACACGTAAAAGAGACACGAGAATTGTTGAATCGTATTACCAGCTTATAAAAATAGTGTTCTATACCTTACTGCCCACTATTTTGAAACCGGAGTATAATGACTAATATTTGAAGAATAAGGGAGTTGGTTCAAAATATAATTTGATAGCGTAATCTTGGTATAATGTGAAATCTCACATTTCTGATGTTCATCTGTGTTCGAAAATAGTGCACACATCAGTCGGAAACCGAAGATATAGTTGCGCTGGAACACACGGAACAGCATTTTGATGCAACAGCTGAGGAATTCGTGGTGGTTGATCTTCGATGGTTAATCAGAATCGGACCCGGTTTTCATCCAGGGTTGATAAAAATACTAGAACTTCATATTTTATTTGCCATCTATATTTATTGACAAAAAATCACATAGTGGTACTGCTCCTCAATAATAGTAACAAGTGTAAGATTTATCTATGTATGTCCAGAAGAAATAGTGAGGTAAGCATTCAGCTATTTACATAAACCAGGCTATTTACTGCGCACCTCGTGAGTGGTCCGATAGAGACTTGTTCTTATTCTTGACGAGTTCAAGTATATTTTCAAGTTATTCATCTACTCATATATCATATGGGTCACCTAGCTCTACTCTTCGGGCCAGTTGGCCGATATTTATTTTAAAATTATATTTTAAATTGGACCCTATAGCCTCCGATTTTTGGTTACTGCGGTATCGGCTTCGGCTTCTATAGGGTGTCTGAGTTGAAACTATAGAATTTGAATTGCATGCCATTTGTGTTCTGTCAAAGGTAGAGCGTGAATATTTAATGACTGTCATCTACAAGCCATACGACGTCAACATGCTGCAATTAACAGTTCAACAATGAATGATTTCTAGACAACTGTTTAATGAAAGTGAGCGATCATTTACAGTTGCATTAAGAAGAACTGGCTCAAAATTAGGACAAAATTAAACGCCTATAGAGTTAAAAGTTCGTAACTTAATCAAGAAATTTGAAGAGACTTGTTCTGTTATTGATAAGGCAACACCAATATGCCCTAGGCGTAGTCGGTTTGGTGAAAATATTGCTGCAGTGAGAGAAAGCAAACAAAATTATCGAGTTTGGGATGCTGAGAATTTACATGCTGTCCACGAAAAAGAAATGTATCCACAGAAAAGTAAGGTATGGTGCGCATTTTGGAGTGGTGGACTATAATTCTTTGAAAATGAAGCTGGTCATGCACAGGCATGTTGACGTCGCACAGTGGACGAAAAGCCAAAATTAGAAAACTCATGTAATCCAATCAAAAATTGGTACTCGTGGGTTATCGAGGTCACTGATTATAAATCTGGTAATGATTTATCAAAAAATAAAATGGCGGCTCCAATATGGCGACCGAAATTATTCAAAATCTTATTACTCTTAATGAAAATTGGTACCCCGAGGGTTATCGAGGTCGCTGAGTACGAATTTGACAACGGTTTTTTATAAAACAAAATGGCGCTTCCAATATGGCGACCGAAACTATTAAAAAGCTTATTATTCTTAGTGAAAATTGATACTCGGGGGTTTTCAAAGTCGCTGAGTATGAATTTGATAATGATTTTTCAAAAAACAAAATGGCGGCCCCAATATAGCGACCTAAATTATTCAAAAGCTTATTATTCTTAGTAAAAATTGGTACCTGGGGGTTTTCGAGGCCGCTGAGTACGAATTTGACAACTGTTATTCAAAAAACAAAATTACGACTCCAATATGGAGATCACAAAATAAAAAAAATTGATCATTAGTACTGACAATTTGTTACCTGAGGTATAGTGGGAGAAAAATAAAATAGCGTTCATTAAAGTCTACATTTTATTACATCCAATTATAAAAATATACAGAAAGTATACAGTATTGAAGGCAGAAACATTTTTTAATCGGCCTAAAACTCATTATTATGACATTATGTCTATTGTAATTTGCAACTCATCATTCAAATGTGTTTTTAATAAGAAAAACAATTCCTTTCTCGTTATAGAAATTGCTTCTCCACTGCTCACAACATCTGAAACAGAGGAAATATGTACGAACACATTATTTTTCGAATATAAATGTTGATAAAAGCAAAAATAAAAATCATCGCTATTTATTTGCAATAAATATCATAAATAAAAAAATTCATTGTTCTATGGAAAAAAATGTTAATAATAAAAGAAAATTGTTCATATATATAAAAAAATTTAATAATAAATATGTGTGAAAGTAATGTTATAAATCGAATTTTACGTGTTGCTACATTTGACACCGCGTAACAATAAATATCATTACAGGCACAGCCGCAGATGGCCGTAGCCAATTCTTCAATTTTTTGTAAGATAAACATTCAGGGTGTATCACAGAATAAAGATTATTAAACGAGTGTGAACGAGTGATAAACTTTTTTCACGATATACTAAAGAAAACAATTTTTCTTTTTCAAAAAAACTATCTCCATTGCACTGTTAATAATTTTTTTCATATTAAGAATTAACAAATTTGGCTCTCACCTGTTAATTATACATACCTTGCGGAGGAGAATTCATGTTGCAAAACTGTTCTAGCGCTTATAGCTCACTTTTTATTGTACTTCTCCTAAAGGCTTACGAAACGTGCGATGCGAAATACACGAAGCGCTTGCTGCAACGGTCAAATTCAGAATGCCCTTACAAAACAAAGTGTAGGGCCGTTGGAGACCCCTCGGAACCGGTTTTTATTATACCTAGCATACCCTACTAAACATTGAGAGACAAAAAATTCCTAAACTGGAACCTTCATTTTCTGAATTTTGGCCAACTTTTCGGCGTTTTCGTCCACTGTGCGTCGTATGGTTTGTAGATGACAGTCGTTAAATATTGACGTCCTATCTTTGACAGTATACAAATGACGCTCAATTGAAATCCTATAGTTCCAACTGAGACACCCTATATAAAGGGGAAAGTAGACAGAATCCATATTTTTATAATTGGAAATGCCTAATTTCTCTTGGATAGAGGTTCTGTTCTGTTGTATTTTAAATAAATAAAAAATAAAAGAATATTAGTGGTCTAATTGTTTACGTTATCAATAGTATATCCAACCTTTTTTAATTCGTTATTTTTACGACTAATTAAAACTGTGACGGTAGAAATAATTTTTCTACAGGTATTATCAAACTCGAACTAGAACACTGCGTCTCGTACTCGTATAAGCGACATTATTGTCATGTCGACTGGTTCCATGGTAATTTATTCATACTTTTCGATAACAATGCCTTCGATACTGTACACAACGGTAACCTGATTTACAAGTTGGTTAATATTAATCAATATTACAAGTGACACAGAATAAAGCTAGGTGTATGTATATGGACGCGGATAAGCATCGAATTCTATTTGTTTAGTTTTATCTAGTTTGCTTTGCCGGTCTACGGTGATAATTCAGATGTGTCCATTTATATGTTTTATTAATTTTATTATGGTGATGAATTTTTCCGTAATACGTTGTCGCTAGGAGCTTAATTTGGGAGAGTATTGAATTAATTAGTAAATTGTATAATATTAACGAATTTTGCTAAAGGATTTTGTTAATAAATATTAATATGTATATATACTGCTACTTTTTTATAAATTCATAAATTATAGCATGCTATTCCGAAAACGTTAGCAAGCTGGCTTGATTTCTCGGGGAAACAGTGGCGTACCAATTTCGTGCAACGGTAGGTAAGATATAAAATAATAAGTAATAGTAGTACTATTACCACATGTGGTAAATACCACAACACTACACTCGACGCGTGTTTCGCCAACAAAGTTGGCATAATCTGGAGATGATTGAGATAGAGCTTTAATCATTTCCAGATAATGCCAACTTTGTTGGCGAATCGCGCTTTGAGTGTAGTGTATAGTGTTTTGGTGTTTTATGGAAAACTAAGTCAATGTTAAACAGTGGCAAAGTAGGTAAACCAATTATTGAAAAATGGCCTCCTGGTTGGAGCTTTAACTCTTTTGGGGTTTGTATTACATCGACCAGCTAATAAAGGGCATTACCCAGATGATCGCAAATTCCATACATAATCTTAGTAGAATCTTAGAGTAATCTTCTTCACTTAATAAAATCGTATTTACCCAGATATACGTTATTTGTTTCATATAATGGCTGTAAATATAATGCCTTCTTAGCGTCCTCTAGAGTACCCCAAAGCTCAAATTTGGGACCATTATTATATATCTTATTAATTAACGATTTGTCTCTAATTCTTATGTTGCATCATCTTCTTTTTGTCGATGACTTGAGATTATTTTTAAATGTAACCTTCTTAGGCGTTGTGTCGCGGTATTCTGAGAATAAACTATCAATAAACATAGATAAATGTAAATTTTGCTCGTATACTTTAAAGAGATAACAACTAATATATAAATATTCTCATGATGCTGCAGTTTTTACATTAAACTGTATGATTTATCGAAAATATTAATTATAAATACTTGGTGTGTATTTTGATGATAAACTATCGTTCTCTGGGCATACCAACCATATGGATCTTAATGTATATAAATCTCGGTTCATGATTAGAAACATAAAACTGTTTAATAACACTGCCACCTTAAAATCTTTATATTTTGTTAGTTCCTTCGAAATTAGAATATTGGAGCTTTATTTGATACTTCCAGTTTCTAAATCATATGAATCAACTTGACAATATTCAATGGTGTTTCTCAAAGTATTTGACATTTCGCGTAGATAATTATTATCCAGTAATGGGTTATGGTCATACTCTGTTTCTACAAATATTTGACATTCTGTCATTGAACTCTAGAAGGGTGCTTACTGGCTTCTAATTTTTATTTACTGTTCCATAATAGTATAAATAGCATCCGCATTACTAATCATCAAGAATACAGTTAGGCACCTCAACCACAGAGGATGTGCCGATATCGATAGGTATCAGGCAAGGAGATAGCCTGAGTCCGCTACTCTGCAACCTGGTAATGGACCGCATCATAAACCGGGTGAAAAATGTAGGACGAGATTACAGAATGGGACAAACCGAATTCAAAATATTGTGCTATGCAGACGATGCGGTTCTCATGGCAGAAAACGAGGACAACCTGCAGCGAATGCTATTCGAGCTAAACCAGGCCGCAAAGAAATACAACATGCATCTCGATACCGAAAACCAAGGCCATATGACCATAAGCAAGGAACCGATACGATGCAAGCTGGCACTAAACGACCAACCAATCGAACAAGTGATGAGCTTTGAATACCTGGGGATAATAGCTTCAAGCAGCCGAAATACATATGACGAGGTGAAAGCACAAGTAAATAAAGCAGCAAGAGTGTCTGGCTGTCTACATAATACTATTTGGAAAAACAAACACATGTCGATAACCAGCAAGGCCAGAATCTACAGAACAGCAGTGAGGCCCATCCTCACCTACGCAGCGGAAACGAGAGCAGACACCAACCGGACGAAAAGAGCACTACGAACGACCGAAATGAGGGCCCTACGAGCGATCGCTGGCGTCACACTGAGGGACAGGCAGCGAAGCAATGAGATCCGGCAGCGATGTGATAGGATGCCAGATGTTAGATGGTCACGAAGAAGAAGAAGCGAGAGAGCATGTCGACAGGATGGGAAACGATAGACTCGCCAAGGCCGTATACAAGGAAAAACCGAACACGACCAGACCCTTAGGAAGACCACCAAAAAGATGGGCCGATTCCTGGACTTCATCGTCACAGGACATCGAATAAAAAGTTGGAAAAAAACAGGACATAGCCCTATCAAAAAGAAGAAGAAGAAGAAGATTACTAATCATGTTTAGTTACCTAGACTAGGCCCTCGAAAAAAAAGTGTGTTTTATTGCCAGACTGCAAGAACTAACGTACTGTTAAAATCACCAGTGTTTGTAGTGCCATAAACTTTTATAAAAACTTAACTGTGGAAGAAGCCTTACGTGAATGCAAAATAGTTCTCTTTATTTAATGCAGACCAAATCAGATGGTTACCAAATCAGAAAAATGTAAAAGGAACCAGTTGTTTTGAATTCATGTCAAAAAGTTAGGGGAAGAAAGAGAAAATATAACAAGTTTGACTTCGCCCTGAAAAACTTTTAAAAAATGAATTAATTGGATGAATAATTATTTTTTATGACTTTTATTAGGAAAAATAAAATTCGCAATAAAAATTACTTTTCCAAGTGAATATTAGTATATTCTAGATGATTATGCAAATCGTGAAAATTGTTGATATTGGACGACCGAGAATCCCCATTCTATACTCCTCATCAAGAATCGGAGAAACTATGAGACTCTCTAGGTATGCGTAGAAGAAACAGTGAGGCAGCATTCGAAGGGAAGAGGATACACTTTACGCGCGGCCAGATCGAACTGTGTGTACATTCACATTCAATATACATTCATCGATATTCACTCTGCAAAGATCTCAATTCGACTGACTGAGTAAAGATCACGCTATTCAGTGCGCACCTCGTGGGCGGTCCGATGTCGCAGTTTTGAGACTTGTTCCTATTGTTGATGAGCTGTACATACCTCACACCCAATAGCTATAAGGTTTACTGATTATTCACAAATTGTAGACAATGAAATGATAGATTGTACATCTTGGACCTGATATGGAAACGATAGGAGGGCAATCCACTTAGGAATGATAACACTCGAGCTTCGTTAAGCCTTTTGCACATTATTCCTGAAATATCTCACCTTAGATACAGGTATGAGCCAATATATTATTACAAAATGGGTGATGATGTCGCCTAGGGGAAGTCCTCTTATGTTCGCTATAATTGACCGCCGTTCTCGAAAGATTACTTCTCTGATAGCCGAAGAAGTGTCAAATTAGGATTTCTGTTGCCAGGTGCTAGTTTTTCTTCGATATTATTACGAAAATCACTGCTGTACTTTTACTATGATATTTTAAAAACTGCATAGTAAAGTGATACCGTTCCACATCATCCCACAATGTCTCAAATCCTCATGTGTGTTATCTTTAATTACTTTCTCTATTGCTGTGGTTGGTAGGATGTACATTGTTCAGGTAATTCAAGATAAACTATAGTACTCGTATAGTACGGAGATCTTCCTGAGTATGACTTATGACATAAACAAAACGAAACGTTATCTCCGATATCTTAAGATACGAAATTATTTAGACGAAATTTTTGGTTATGGGTGGATGAATAAAAAATCATCTATTGAATAACTTACCATATGTCTGGAGTTACAGCCACTCGATTACTCGCTATGAGAACATCGAGTGGTCAATATATCTATGAAATAAGTCAGATATAGAAATACTTCATGTTTACTTAGAATTTACTGTTCTTCAAGAATAGGAAAAAGTGTGAGATTCTCTATGATGCATAGAAGAAAGAGTGAGGCAGCATAAGAGGGGAAAAGGGTGCCCTTTATGCGCGGCCAGATCGAATTTGTGTACATTCACATTCAATATAAATATTCATCGATATTCACTTTGCAAAGGTGTCAATGCGACTGAAATTCTATTTACTGCACACCTCGCGGGTGGTCCGATATCGCAGTTTTAAAACTTGTTCCTATACTTGATGAGCTGTACGTCTCCTGCATCTATATACTTTCTACTTCTATGTAAATTTGTCTGTTAATTTGGATTTTCGAATTTTCAAAAACTAATGATTTAAGTTAATGGTACTGTTTTAAATTTAATCAAAACTTGGGTATATAAAAATTGAAGAGACGTATCCATAAGGTTATTCATGGAGGGTCTCTATTCGTCGTCTAATCAAATTTTCACATCGTGATTCGCGTTTTCGGCCAGCCGTACGACGTAATACAAAAGCAGATTTTCATGTTATCAACATAAGTAATACGTTTAAACGTTTTAGGTTTTATGCATCAGCTCTCTTTATACGAGTGAGTTTATTCAGCTAAGTTGGGCAGATATTTCAAAGATATACCTGAAAGTGAAAGTTGATGACTTTCAGATTTTTTTCGAACCTTGTTTTGATACATATTGTTAGTTTTCCTTCCTTCGGACTTCGAACAAAACAAACAACCTTTGGTATTTACATGTGTTAATGTACTATTTAAACAATTTCATTAATACCAAACTATTTTTACGATTGTTTTAACCGCCTGAGGAACTCACGATACGAATGCTAGGATCGACGTTATGAAGATATCAAGGACGGGGCCGCCTTAGTTCAATCTAGACTTGACCCACTTTTTTAAATTGATTTAAAAAATGTACCAGACACTAATGAAAGGCGTATCCTGTTTTCGTTAGTGACAGAGAATTCCGATATGTGATCTATTCAAATTCTCGATATTTCGTAAAATTTATAAATTTAGGACATGTTTAGATTGTGAC
Organism: Rosalia funebris; assembly: GCA_037954035.1. Classification (NCBI taxonomy): domain Eukaryota; kingdom Metazoa; phylum Arthropoda; class Insecta; order Coleoptera; family Cerambycidae; genus Rosalia; species Rosalia funebris. Next base: position 7,752,730 of record JAZFAV010000006.1, on the reverse strand, counting down.
TAAATAATGAAGTTGGACGAAATTAAGTCTCTATTCCATAGAAGGCCATAAAAATTAAATTTTCGTACTATACAAAATAATATTATTAAAATAATGATGCAAAAAAATAAACAAATTTTAAAACCTTAAAACGGACTTTTCCGCCCGTAGAACATCTCGAAATTGAGTGGCCGAGAAAAAATAAACCAACACATTAATGCAGAGTATGTTTTCTGCGACAGTTTTACTTTTTTCAATTTTCCTCAAATAGTCCACCATCGTGCTTTCTCATGACACATGAAAAGGGTGGGGTGTGTCCTATCTAAAATGTGGTCCAACCAAAATGCACGATGTTAATTGTAAATAAAACAAAAAGTTTTCAGGGAATTATCTTAATATTTTTTATTATGATAGAAGGATCTATGACAGTTATGTGTGAAACAAAATATCGGCCAAATGCTCGCCACGGCTTCGGTGGCATACCTCTATCCGATGGTCCATATTTTCAATTACTCTGAGACATAATTGAGGTTCAATGTCGTTAATGTGCCGAATTATCTCATCCTTTAGCTCTTGAATTGTTCTTGGCTTATTGACGTACACTTTTTCTTTTAAATATCCCCAAAGAAAGAAGTCCAACGGTGTCAAATCACATGATCGTGGCGGCCAATTAACATCGCCACGACGTGAGATAACACGGCCATTGAATTTCTCTCGCAAAGGTGCCATTGTTTCGTTGGCTGTGTGGCAAGTGGCATCATCCTGTTGGAACCACATATCGTCCAGGTCCATATCCTCAATTTCTGGCCACAAGAAGTCCGTTATCATCTCGCGATAGCGAACACCATTCACGGTAACTGCTTGGCCGACCTCATTTTCGAAGAAGTACGGCCCGATGACGCCGCCAGCCCATAAACCGCACCAAACAGTCACTCTTTGTGGATGCATCGGCTTTTCAACAATCACTCGTGGATTCTCATTTGCCCAAATACGGCAATTCTGTTTGTTAACGAATCCACTGAGGTGAAAGTGTGCCTCGTCGCTGAAGATGATTTTCTTTGTAAAGTCACCATTCACTTATGTCTGTTCAACCAATCATTCGGCGTAATGACGACACTTGAAATGGTCAGTAGGCTTCAGCTCTTGAGTCAATTGAACCTTGTAAGCGTGTAAATTCAAATCTTTATTCAATATTCGCATCAGTGATGTTCGTGAGATGTTCAATTGTTGGGCACGACGACGAGTCGAGGTTGACGGCTCTTCTGCTACACTATCGCGAATAACAGCAATGTTTTCTGCAAAACGAACTGGGCGAGCATGCACAGGTGTTTTCACATTTCCTATTGACTCGGTTTGCTGAAATTTGCGCACAATTCTCCCGATTGTGGACACATTTGGTCGATTATGCTGACCAAAAAAGTCACGAAGTGCACGAAATGCATTTTGATTTGAACGCATATTTTCGTAAAAGGCTTCAACAATCTTAACGCGCTGCTCAATTTTGTACCTCTCCATGGTTGAATTTGTCAAACACTGAAACAAAGAAATGTCAAATTAAGTTGGGCAAAAAACTTGACGTTAAGGTGTGACTCACAATTAACATCGTGCATTATGGTTGGACCACCAGAATTTTTTCAGAGTCAATAGATATCGTCTGGTGGACATCCCTAATCAGAATCAGTCGGAACTCGACCGATTCGAGACGATTAAATTGAGTGATTGTGCTAACATAAACAATTTCTCAAATAGTCCACCATTGTGCTTTCTCATGACCCATGAATATGGTAGAGTGTGTTCTATCCACCTCAAATTCAAATGGTGTCATCTGGGAGACGTCCCCGATGAGAATCAATCAAAACCCGATCGATCCGACATGATTTAGTTGAGTTGTCGTGTTAACTAAAAAATTTCTCAAATAGTCTACCATCGTGCTTTCTCATGACTCTTTCCTGGCGATCAAAGGATTACTTTATATCATGTCCCAGTATCTCTGCTCTCACAGTTTCTAGGGTATCTACAATTTTTGCACGTATATAATTCGTCATCGTTAAGAGCTCTTTAAAGTTCGTGCTCGTAGATTTTTGTCTTCATATATCTCCTTAAAAATAAATCAATTGGCGTTAAATCAGGGGATCTTGAAGGCCATTTAATTGTACCATTCCCATAACCTGATAGAAACTCCTGCGGCATCCTACCAGATGCATCCCCGCCCCCTATTGTTTACATATTAGCTCCCCGGTAGCATCTAGGCAAAAAATATTAATGGCAACAAAGCAGATAACAGCTATTCCTGTTTATAAGATGAGTATTTCTATTTTTCTTCTTTTACTATACATAAGTCGTCCGAAGTCGTTTTCAGTTGGAACTATAGGATTTTAATTGCGCTCCTTTTGTGTTCTGTTACAGATCAGTGTCAATAAGGGCGCTAAAGAGCGTCAATATTTAACGACTGTCATCTACAATCCACACGACGAATATTCCGCGATTAACAATTATTCAACAACGGATAGTTTGTGTACAACTATTTTATGAGAGTGAGCGATCGTTTATATTTGCATTAAGAAAAATTATTACAAAATTAGGATAAAATGAAGCGCCTACAGAGGCAGTGACAGTTCGTAACATAACCAATAAATTTGAAAAGACAGGTTCTTGTATTGATAAGACAATACCAATACGTCTTCGTCGTAGTCGGTCAGATGAAAATGTTGCTGCAGTGAAAGAAAGTGCGCAAGTGTATCCAAACACAAAATTCAGTTGACACAGCAAATAAAAGCTACAGATCATTTACAACGTCGTACATTTATTAATTGGGTGTTAGAAAAGACAGAAGATAATGCTTTTGAGTATTGCCACGAAATTTTGTTCAGCGATGAAGTACATTTTCGTTTTGACGGATACTTGAGGAAACAAAATTGTTAAATTTGCTGTGCTGAAAATTGAAGAAAGAGAAATGCAACCATGGAGATGTACGGTTTGGTGCATATTTTGGTACGGTTTGGTGGGGAAATTGGATCATATTTCTTTGAAAATGAAGCGGGTAATGTTATCACAGCAAAAGGTAAACGCTATCGTATGCTTTATAGACGATAGTCGTTAAATATTATATACAAATGACGCGATATTCAAATTCTGTAGTACCAACTGAGAATACCACACCAAGAGATAATTCTGTATGACATATTCTGCTCCCGGTACCATACAGTAATGGCGATTTTTGTCAATAAGAAACAACATGACTTTTTTGTCAAAATACATGTCATTTTTATTCGCCATTGACGTTGATGGGCCAATATTAAATAGTTAAATTTATAAGTGAATACGTAATTTAGCGACAACAGCTCTTTAACAACCGTGAACACACTTATAATAACACTTCGAAAAATTACTACACAGTATTCTCGCGAAGTCGGGGACTCCTAGAAACAATAGAGGATCGACAAGATGGTTACGGCGATAACTGCGAACACTAATTGCGTAAAGGTAATGAAATCATGAGACATGAATTCGGCTAAGTGCGACACCGTAATTTTTTTCCGCAATGTGACCGTATGCGTGTCGTGTCATTTTAAATCTAGTAGCCCCGAAACAATAACACAGATCCATTTCGAGATATAAGGCCGACAGTGCCCACCGAACTGTGTTCATCTTGACAGAGGTTGCATGACTATTGATCAAAATTAAAAAGATATATCTGCTATCTACGCTAATGATGACAGTTTAGGGACGCTCCGGCACACCGTATCATCGTAATTACGCGAGGATTTGGTCCGGATGGTAAGGAAGGAAGAAGTTTTAGCGGATTAAAAATTACATGATTGCTTCATTAAATTCGTTCTTCCTCCTTGGATTATGAATAATGGCCGCGAGTAAATCGTGCATGACACAAAAGTCAGCACAGCACAACAGGAGTAATAAATGTCAGTGGACACAAAATCATTTAACTGCACTGCACACTAATCATTTTTAAAGTTCCAGTATATTAGCCAGTATATTAGCCAGTATATTAGCCAGTATATTAGCCAGTATATTAGCCAGTATATTAGCCAGTATATTAGCCAGTATATTCCAGTATATTCTAGGTGTTCAGGCGTGAACCGTTGACGCCTACCACTCAAAATCTATTTGACTGGTAGTATGAAGCTATTGAATAGTACCTGAGTATTTAATAGTACCGTAATTTAATCGCAACATTTTTGCCAAAAACATCAAATTCATCTTCAGTTTGAATATTTAATAATTTCTCATTTACTGTTGTTAGTAAATCATCAGTAGAGTCTTGTTTCTTTCGTTTCTGTCCTTGTTGAGTGGTCAAATTCGGACGTGTGAAAGGTGTCGAAGATCCATCTCCAGATTGTGTCGTGGAAGAATTATTTTCAGTACATTGCGTTTCATAAAAATCATAGGTGGCCTAAAAATAAAAACATGTCCGGCACATATTGTTTTTGGCAATTCCCAATTAAAATGTAGGTAATTTGGTTAGGGTAATTGAAAATAACTCTTTTTCTTTTTCAGTTTCCAAGGACACAAAATGATTGGAAAACAATTGCTAAACAATTCGAAGATAGATGGAATTTTCACATTTGTTAGGGGCAGTTGACGGAAAGCACGTCCAAATTATCCCTCCTCCTAATAGTAGATCTTACTATTATAACTATAAAGGAACTCATAGCATGGTTTTAATGGCTATAGCAAATGCAAATTATGAACTTATAATGGCTGATTTTGGCATCGATGGACGGGCTTCCGATGGAGGCGTTTTAGAATATACCTATTTTTATGACATTCTTATAAACAATACAATGAATATATCTCAACCAGAAAAGGCTGGTAAGAGTATAGAAAAGCTGCCCCACGTATTTGTTGGAGACGCAGCATTTTCCCTACACACGGATTTCTTAGAGCCTTTTAGTAGAATAGATTTCATGAACCAAAATAAAATTTTCAGTTACAGACTTTCCAGAGCTCGTAGAATAATAGAAAACGTTTTTGGTATTTTGGCTGAAAGAATTCGAATTTTAAAAATAGAATTTGACGGGTCTATGACTTTCGTGATAAAGTTTAACATCTCTATCACGAAATTTAGTGACCGAGAGAAAATAAACCAACACATATGTAAATGCAGAATATGTGTTTTATGCGACAGTTTTACTTTCCTCGAATAGTTCACCATCGTACTTTCTCATGACTCATGATCCATGAACAGGGTGGGGTGTATCCTATCCACCTCAAAATCAATAGATGTCGTCTGGTAGACGTCCCTAATCAGAATCAGTCGAAGCCCGATCGACCCGACACGATTTAATTGAGTGATCGTGCTAACAAACAAATTTCATAAATAGTCCACCATTGTGCTTTATCATGACCCATGAACATGGTAGAATGCATTCCATCCACCTCAAAATCAATAGATGTCGTCTGGGAGACGTTCCCGATCCGAATCAGTCAAAACCCAATCGATCCGACATAACTTAGTTGAGTTATCGTGTTAACAAAAAAAAAATCTCAAATAGCCAACCGTTGTGCTTTCTCATGGCCCATGGACAGAGTGGGGTGTGTTCTATCCACCTCAAAATCAATAGGTGTCGTCTGGGAGACGTTCCCGATCAGAATCAGTCAAAACCCGATCTAGCCGACACGATTTAGTTGAGTTATCGTATTAACAAAACAAATTTCTTAAATAGTGCACCATCGTGCTTTCTCACGGCCCATGGACAGGGTGGGGTGTATTCTATCCACGTCAAAATCAATAGGTATCGTCTGGGAGACGTCTCCGATCAGAATCAGTCAAAACCCGATCGTTTCGACACGATTTAGTTGAGTTATCGTGCTAACAAGAATACATGCCGACGACAACGACGACACACACACAGCAAGAAATTTTTAAAAACCATTTGTTTTTGGTTTTTAGGTCGAAAAACGAAAAATAGACCCAAACAAATTTTTTGTTTTTTCACTTTTTCTTTACACGATTACATTACTTTTTCGCTTATAGTGGAGTGCGGAAAAGTAAAACATTTCTCAAATACTCCACCATTGTGCTTTTTCATGACCCATGAACATGGTAGTGTGTTCTGTCCACCTCAAAATCAATAGGTGTCATCTGGAAGACGTCCCCGATCAGAATCAGTTAAAACCCGATCGATCCGATACGATTTAGTTGAGTTATCGTACTAACACGAAATTTTATTAATGCCGACGACAACGATACACACACACAAAATTGTTTAAAACCCATTTTACAGTTCTGCACTCCACTATACGCAGAAAAGTAGTGTAATCGTGTAATTTTTTTTATTTTTATGCCGATAAACGAAAAATAAATGCTAGAAAAATTTTTTTACACGATTACATTACTTTTCCACGTATATTTGAGTGCAGAAAAGTAAAAATAGACTACTCTAAAAGTTCTGGCCACTAAAACAGGGAGGTACGCCGAGAAAACTATCACCCAGTATATCGCTGTAATCAATATTTTTAAAAATGATAGGGTTTACTTGTGCAAATTATTGTTCCAAGTTTCAATTCGATCGGTAAAGGGGTTATGGGGTTATTAATTGAATAATTTTTTTTGGACAACTTTGAAAGCCTATAACTCGAAAAATAAAAATTTTATATTAAACTTTTTTTCGAACATCGTATTTATTTATCATCTCGTCTGTATGAATATACAGTCTAGCGTTGTCGGTGAAATTTGCGGATACCCTAATAAATTATCTGAAACGCTGAAACTGAAGTCATTATTTAGATTCAAAAAGAAAATAAAATGATTTCATGTTAATAAATGTTTTTATGACTTTAATATGACTATTAGAGTATCTAGTTTTTAACTTATTGTGACCATTAACATATGTATTTTATATCACTCTTTATTATTTTCACTTTTTAAAAACTATTGAATTACAATTTACGATTTTGAACACATACTTATGCCAAAAAAGGAGTAACCTCTTTTTATACTTTTAAACTTGAAACTTTTCGACGATACTTGATACTTACTTGCTGACTAGTTGAGGATTACCGAGATACTGAAGTTACTTGTCGAATAACTGAGGATTACTAAGGAATAATTGGACATTTCTCTATTTAAAACATTTCTGTTGCTGAGGAGGCAGGAATGTTCTAAGAAGTGTTTTTCTTTAAGTTTCGCGAGTTGCAATAAATGTGATAAAATACAACGTAGTTTTGAGATAAAACGCGAAAAGACTTAATTACCTGATAACCGAACCGACTTTGGTATACTCTTTTCTAGACATAACATCCTGTATGTGAATGCCCTAATATAATATTATAAAGTACAATACTTATTCTAAGTCTTAATCTAATAATCAGAGAGGATTCTCTATCTATATCAGTTGTATATACAATTGTATATTTTAAATGAAATAAATATTATTATCACTTAAGATGTCCAGCAAGCATTGGAATGGCTATGGCGTGTTAAAAATTAATATAAATGTAAGATGCGTTACTTGCGACGACATCGGCATTATAAGATTCCACAAATTGCCTCGTGTATCATATTAACTAATTAAATAATTAAAGCAGCACAATAAGATTACCGTGTACACAGTTACACGGATGCTTATATAATAAAAGGTCAAAAATATATATTAATAGCTCGCAAACAATATTTCGCTGATCACAAACAATCACAAGGATGTAATTATATACTATCAACTCTAATGTCGTGTCATTATATTATATGTAGTGAAAACGCGATATACAATCGTGACGTTTAGTAGGTTAGTAGTTGTATTGAAAGAGAAAAATATGATTGTTTTAGAGAATAAGTATATAATGCGCTACTAAAGTCCTTCTCCCTTCAACTTCTTTAATTTTGAAATTAGGAGATTTAAGACAACGAAATTTGGCATTAACTGAAAAAAATATATTTTAGTTAATAAATAGCGATATAATTATCATCGAATAATATTGTGTATCATGTATAATGATACACATCATCATCATCATCATTAGGTCATCAGTCCTAAGACTGGTTGGACGCTAACCTCCAGCTTCTCCTATCTTGTGCTAACCTACGCATTTCGCTAATTGTGCTACAACCTACATCCCTTACTATTTGCGAGCAGTAGTCTAATCTAGGCCTACCTCTGCCTTTCTTCACTCCTATTTCTGCCTCCAAAATATCGCGGACTATTCCCCCATGTCTCAGCAAGTGGCCTACCATTCTATCTCTTCTCTTCTTTAAGTTTTTCCGCATACTTCTTTTCTCGCCGACTTTCTCCAATACTTCTTCGTTTCTAACCCTATCAGTCCATGGTATTTTCATCATTCTTCGGTAACACCACATCTCAAAAGCTTCTAATTTCTTCCTACTTGCGTCCCCTACCGTCCAGGTTTCGCAGCCGTAAAGTGCCGTGCTCCATACATATGTTTTCAAAAATCTCTTCCTTGTTTCTAAGTTTATTACCCCCGAGCATAAAAGTGCTTTCTTTTTGTTAAAAGCTACTCGACCCTGCGCTATTCTTTGTTTTATGTCTTTATCGCTTCTTCCATCCCAATTTATTTTACTTCCTAAATAAGTGAAGTCTTTAACTTCCTCCAATCTTTCATTATTAATTTGTACTTTCGTTTTTGCTCTGCTCTCGCGCCCTCTGCACACTAACACTTTAGTTTTGTTTTTATTCACCCTCATTCCGTATTCCTCTGTCAACACTGCCTCCATTTCATTCAATGCTGATTCTAGTTCCTCCTTACTAGATGCTAATACTGCTATATCATCCGCGAATCTCAGCATTTTTAGTTTCTGTCCCTGTACTTTAATCCCGAAATCCACTCTATCTTTTACCACATTAATCGCCTCTTCGATGTACAGATTAAAAATTAGTGGTGATAGCGTACATCCTTGTCTTACTCCTTTCCTAATACCTACTTCCCTTTCCTCCCCTTCTACTTCTATAACAGCAGTTTGCTCTATGTATAGATTGTGTACTACTCTCCTATCTCTATACTTCATTCCCGCGCTCTTTAGTATCTCGAACATTTTTTCCCATCTTACGTTATCAAAAGCTTTTTCTAAATCTACAAATCCTATATAAGCGTTCTTTCCTTTTTCTATTGTTTTCTCTAACATTACTCTTAGCGCCAGAATAGCTTCGCGAGTTCCCCTATTTCGCCTAAACCCGAATTGGTCTTCTCCTAGTATTTCCTCCGCTCTATTTTCCATCCTCTTCTGCACTATTCTAGTTAGGATTTTTGACGCATGGGAAGTTAGGCTAATCGTTCTAAAGTTCTCGCATTTGTCAGCTCCTCTCTTTTTCGGTATAGTAACGATAATGTTCCTCTTATAATCCTCCGGCATCTCGCCCGTTTCGTAAATGTATTTTACCAGTTCAAACATCCTATTTACTACTTTCTGTCCCGCACATTTCAAAATTTCCGCCTGTATTTTATCTACACCCGGCGCTCTATTATTCTTTAGCCCCCTTAGTGCTATTTCAAATTCCTCTCTCAATATAGGTTTGCCTAAATCTTCCCTATCGATGCTAGATTCTTCCTCTAATATCTCTCCTAATTCCTGACCCTCGTATAAATTTCCTAAGTACTGCTTCCATCTATCCGCTTTCTCCTCTCTTCCTATCAGTATGTCCCCCGATTGACTCCTAACATTTCTACTTATTGTTCCTATATCCCTGAAGTTCCTCTTAATTATTTTGTAAGCCTCATCGGTCTTACCTACTTGCAACTTATCTTATACTTCTTTGCATTTCTCCTCTATCCATTGTTCTTTCGGTTTTCTACATTTTCTAATGATTTCCCACTTTATTGCCTTATACGTTTTCAGTCCTTCTTCGTCTCGTCTGTTTTTGTAGTCTCGTCTCTTTTGCATTAAGTTTAAGATTTCGTCCGTTATCCAGGGCTTCCTAGCTTCCCTTTTATCGTGTCCTAAAACGTCCGTAGCCGCGGAATCTAGACTATTCTTGATACCCTCCCACTCAGTTTCTGCGTTCTTGATTTCGTCCTTACTCGCTTTATTTATTAACTGATCTGTTTTCTCCTGGAACTTATCTTTCATATTCTGATCCCTCAATATGTCTACATTTATACGTTTCTTATCCTTCCGGGTTTTCAGATTTTTGAACTTTAATCTAGCTTTCATGACTACCAAGTTGTGATCGCTGTCTACATCTGCTCCTGGATAACTCTTACAGTCTTTTACTTGATTTCTAAATCTCTTCCTAACCAGAATGTAGTCTATCTGATACCTGTCTATCCCTCCTGGCATTTTCCATGTGTACCGCCTCCTAACGTGATTCTTGAACAATGTGTTCGCGACTACCATCTTGTGCTTCTCACAGAATTCTATCAGTCTGCTACCTCTCTCGTTTCTGTTTCCTAATCCATAAGGCCCTACAAATTCTCCTTCTTTCCCCTCACCTACGACTGCGTTAAAATCTCCTACTACTATTAAATTTTCATGGCCCTTCACAAATCCTATTACCTGCTCTATGTCCGAATAAACGGCTTCTAACTCTTCCTCGCTGTGCTTCTAACTCTTCCTCGCATAATGATACACAATGATAGCTAATTTGGGAGCTATTTCAAATATTTATTCAAACGTTGTTTGTATTTTGACATGCCATTTGATTTAAAAAAAATCAATCATAGCTAATATTTGCATACTATCATCAATTTTTTTAGAGATCTCCCTGTAAAAGCTAGTTGTCAGGATTTTTTGACAGAAATCATATAAAAAATCACTTAAATATTTTTGCATATTCGATTTTACTTTGTGTTTACATTTACAAATTTACTTTAGCCTACTTTTGATTGATTCTAACATGGCACGTACTTTAGAAGAAAAATTTAATGCGATCCTTATAATTATTGAGGAAACTTAAAGAAATCTACATGCAGCTGAAAGAATTTTCAAGATTCGTGATTCAGAATAGTTCAGTTAGTTGCTGAAATGCATAGTAGGCTGAACCGTTTGTAGCGTTTTAAAACGCTAGGCGTAGCGTAGACTCGGAGAATACCTTCTATGTATTCGCTGCCTAAATTTAAAATGCAAGGCATTATCAACATATATAAGAAACTGGATGCACAGCCCAAGGGAAGAAAACTGGTCGACCATCCCTAGTCTCACGGTTAAATCAACATGCTCTGAAGAGGATTGTAACAACAAACCGACGATCCAGTGCAAAATAACTTATGGTACTATGGAGGCAAGTCATTGGAAATAATATTTCTGTATCCACAACTAAACGCTCAATAAAGAAAATGGGATACAAATTGTACAAGGCAAAGTTTATTTTCACTTTTGAACTTACCGGTTTTTCCTTCAAGCAAAAGAAAAGCCCTTATTAACTAAACGACAGAATCAATTGGTTATTGTAGGCCAAAGAACGTAAGCACTGAACTTTACAACGATGGTACCAGGTAATTTGGAGAGGCGAATCCAAATTTGAAATCGGTTTGGGTGGTGCCAACAAACGTGTGCTAAAAACCCCATAGAACTTATCCTGACTGATTGGTTAGGAAAGTGAAGTTCCCTGCGTCTCTTGTGATCTGGGAGTGTATGAGTGCTATGGGGGTAGGAAATTTTCATTTCGTAGATGTTGCTGTGATAGTAGAAAAATGTAAACAAATTTTGACAGACAGTTTATTGCCGCGAATAACTCTAGCAGTCCAGACCTCTCGCCAATAGAAACATTGTGGCATAAAATGAGAAAACAGTTACGCAAACATCCAGCCCGTTCATTTAATGATCTACGCACCAAATTGCAAGAAACTTGAAACAACACGCTTCCTGAAGAGTGCACTAAGATGGTAGATACAATGCCTGCCAGAATATTTTTTCATTCTCCTAATGGAATGGAAATAGATTGTAAATTTCTATTACCAATAAAAACAAATGTTTAGTGAAACTTACGCACAGTGTGGATCATATATTTATATGGAACAAATTATGTTTTATTATATTTTCCAGTTAACGTCACGGCATTAATAAATTACTTGTTAAAAGTGTCAGCCCTCTTAATAAGGCTTTTTCATTTATTAATTTTATTGTGGCTCATTTATAGGAATCTCACAGAATAGACATTTCACGGTAATTATGATTGGATATGGTAATAAAACAATAACTCAAAAGGAGATACATATGTGAAATGGTTAATAGTAAATACCAACCAAGTCAACCCGTAACACAATCTACAGTTAGAAATGTATGAAAAAGTACATGATCCAATCTTATAGAGTTAAGGGACAATGATCCTAATGGAAGGTTTGAATTATGAAGTAATAATGACAGGTGCCAAGCAGATATGCAGTTTCTAAACAAAATTGCATTTTTCTGATGAACTTACATTTCTTTTAAATGACACTGTTGTCAAACAGAATTGTTTCCGGCTGTCAAACTGGAATAATCGATATTGGAGCAAAGGGAATTATCATTGAATGATAAAGGTACACACAGGGTTCCCTAAACAAGTTTAGTTTGGTTAGTATTATTAATAATCAAATTATTGGTCCATATTATTTTGACGACACGATGGTGTCGTCCTGGTACGTACATTAAATTGACATACCTAAGACTAATTGACATTCGAGTTACCCAAAAGAAGCCGAACTGATATTGTGGTAGGCGGAATTTTTGTAGTACAGCGTTCTGCCACCGGGAACATATAGAGCTACCATCCCCGAGTCAGTAAGCCAAGCACTGTCGCTAAAGAAGGTTCGATATCGTGTACAACAACTGAATCTATCAAGAGCCACCACGCATCAGATCTTCAAGAAATATCTGCATCTGACGCATACAAAATTCAGTTGATATAACAATTAAAAGGTACAAGCCATTTACAGCGTTTTGCATTCGTTAGTTCAGTGTTAGAAAAGGAAGAGGGTGATGCTGAAATTTGCAACAAAATGTTGTCCAGCTTAAATATATATATATATATATATATATATATATATATATATATATATATATATATATATATATATATATATATATATATATGTGATGAAGCACATAAAAATGTGCTTCATAACACAATTTTATAGCCTTAAAACGGATTATTCCGCACGTAGAACATCTATATTTTGAAATTGAGTGGCCGAAAAAGAACCCAACATATAAATGCGGAATATGTGTTTTATGCGACAGTTTTACTTTTTTCAATTTTTCTCAAATAGTTCACCATCGCACATTCTCGTGACCTATGGACAGGGTGAAGTATATCCTATCAACCTCAAAATCAATAGATGTCGTCTGGTAGACGTCCCTAAACAGAATCAGTCGAAACCCGATCGATTCGACACGATTTAGTTGAGTGATAGTGCTAACGAGAACAATTTCTCAAATAGTCTACCATTGTGCTATCTCATGACCCATGAACATGGTAGAGTGTATTCTATCCACCTCAAAATCAATAGGTATCGTCTGGGAGATGTTCCCGATCAAAATCAGTCAAAACTCGATCGATCCGACACGATCTAGTTGAGTTACCGTGTTAACAAAAAAAAATTCTCAAATAGTCCACCATCGTACATTTTCATGACTCATGGACAGGGTGGGGTGTGTCCTATCCACCTCAAAATCAATAAGTGTCATCTGGGAGATGTCCCCGATCAGAATCAGTCAAAACCCGATCGATCTGACACGATTTAGTTGAGTTATCGTGCTGAGAAAAAAAATTTCTCAAATAGTCCATCATCGTGCTTTCTCATGACTCATGACCCATGGAAAGGGTGGGCTGTGTACAACTCAAAATCAATAAATCAAAAAAACACACACACACACAGTCAGCTTATACTATATATTGTTACTGATCGTGAGTAATCTTGACATAATATAAACAGAATACCAACACCTCTGAACATTGATAAACGCTGTTGAGTCACAGTGAGATTAGTTCCCTAATTAATAATTAGTAATGTAAAACACTGCTTAGCAAACAGTTCAGCTATAAAAGGTGTACTGTTAACAATTATACATAATTTATGGCGTTGATAGTAATTGTAGATAAGTTAGAGAATAAATTACAATAACAATATTATTTCTACCTGTGCATAACGTAAACTGGCATGACTGAATAGGAGAGATGAATCGAATAGGCAGCTTGGATATGTCAAAATACTTATAATTAAAAATTAGACAATCAGTAACAAATGTCAGGACTTTTAAATCAATGCCATCTTCGATTAAGTTAAGGATGTAATAGGTCTTTCAATATGGACACTCGAAATTTGTTAGGTTATAGCGGCCATGTTGTTAAAGCAACATCTGTCAAATTTATTTTGTCAAATGTTGTATGGCTCAGTCTATCGTAAAAACTACCACGTACACTTCGAATTCATTCAGGAGAAACTGCGTTATGCAACTTCGTTCTTGTAGGCTAATTTGGTAAGATTTTGGGCACGATTTTTATACACCTTCAATTTTAAGTGTCCTCATATGAACAAATCGCAAGATGCAAGGTCAGGAGACCTCTGTGGCCACTCTTCTTCTGTGAATCCAACGCTGTGGGAAGACTTGATTTAAATAGCGGCTCACATCACGATGGCAATGAGTTGGCGTTCCATCTTGCTGAAACCAGATGTCCCGAATTGGCACTCCAAGGGCAGCAATCACTTCATGTTGTAACAGTTCTAAATACCTCTCTTCAGTCAAGTTACCATTAATAAGAAATGTAATAATGCGGTTGTCATAGATATACCCCACACATTTATATTTTATGGTCGTTGTGCATGCTGTTCCATCATCCAATGGGGATTCTCTTTGGACCAACAGCGACAATCGTGTTTGCTTACTTTATCATTTAAACAAAACGTGGCTTCATTGGAAAAAAAACAATATTGTAAAGGAAGTTCCGATTATTATTAATACTGTCCATTACAAATCCACAAAGTTCATTATTCCTATCACAATCATCATCGTTCAGTTCATGCAACAAGACAGAGACGTACATGTTCCTTTTATTATAGTATGTACAGAATCTTTACTTATAGAGTTTTACATACCACTGACTGAGTAATCGGGTCTCGGTTGAGATAGAGTTCGTTGAAAACGTTCCAGGCTACGATTTGTGTCCTATTATGATAAAATTTGGATTCTTTCTGTCCCTGTTAACTGAACCATTCTTCACACTAAGAGCACTCAACAATTATTATTGTTTTTTTATTGTGTGACTTATGTCACGTTGACAAATTGACGTTACATGCAAAATGGTAAAAAATTTCACTAGGACCCTCTCTTCGGCAACGCTCTTGAATTAGAATTTTTGCATTTGTACTGAAATGCTAGGTTTTTAAAAAAAAATTATAATGCAACCCCATTTTACACGTCCGTGCGAAAAATATTTGACCCTAAATAAAAATAGAAAATAGTGTGGTGCCATTTAAAAAGCAAAATTGGTTGCCATGACAACGAGATTACTCCTCTCCAAAACACTGTTAGGATTGCAAAAAGGAGCAAAAAATTTAACCAAAAAATAATTGACTTAACAATTTTTTTTGCAAGGGTGTTTCTAAAATGTTATAAACATGATTCCATACATATTGGGCACCCTGTATAAGCAAAGAAGGACGTTTTTTATTTCATAATTACCTTTGACCAATTAAATGTCGAAATCTAGGTATCCATCTGAAACACTAAATAAAACCTACTACTTTTTATAACATTATACATATAGATTTGTTGCACAATTTCGTAGTTTCCTCACTTGTTCTACCCACTTCGTCATTAATATTTCTATAGAGATCTATTTATTTTACTTTTAAAAGCGGCTGCATCTACCGGTTTCCATATTAATAATTCCAATTAAAAAAGTAATTAGACGCCATAATAAACTTTTTTTAATTCGTTGTCTAAACACCCACTAATCGACTCGAGATCAAAACTTGTATTTGTTCCACGGCGTCTTCAAAGCGATGCAGCGATCGACCACGACAAAGGGAAACTTGATTTACAGGTTTAATAACTAACGAGATGTAAAATAAAAGTATTTATTTAATTCTCGGAAAGGCATATATTATTAAGCTTCTTTCTACTTGATCTTCTTCCGAAGCAATACTGTGGACGAGAGTAAATTCGTCGTTCTTATAAAGCAGTAATCTAAGATGCTCAAGCACCGTATACGAGCCCAGGCTCATAATAGTTCGGCCAGGCATTATTTTATAACTAATATATTTAAATAAAAGTAATAACACTTTCAAAACTATTTTATTAAAGAATAAAAATATTGATAACAGAAATATAAACTTTTAACTTAAGTACGATAAAATATTACTATGTTATGATATGTCACTGACAGGTTTGTTAGTAAAAAACATTAAGATTCGCTAACAGCTTTAATTCTGGCAGGCATTATATCCACCAGTTTAGCGCACTCTTCAGGTAGGAGTGATGTCCCAAATTTCTTGCAATTTGGTGCGTAGATTGTTAACTGAACGGGCTGGACATTTGCGCAACCATTTTTTTTTTTTCATTTTATGCCACAATGTTTTTATTGGCGAGAGGTCTGGAGTGTTAGAGGGCCATTCCATAACAGGGACATTATGTTTTGTACACCAAGCTTTGACAGTTTTTGCTGTGTGGCACACAGCACCATCCTGCTAGAAAATATACTGCGCGTCAGTAAACATATTGGTATTGACGGCAATAAACTATCTGCCAAAATTTGTTTATATTTTTCAGCTATCACAGTACCATCTACAAAATGCAATTTTCCTACGCCCATACCAGTCATACACCCCTAGATCATAAGAGACACAGGGAACTTCACTTTCCTAACCAAACAGTCAGGAAGATAAGATTCCTGAGGGGTTCTTAGCACACGTTTTTTAGTATCACCCAAACCGATTTCAAATTTGGATTCGTCACTCCAAATTACCTGGTGCCATTGTTGTAAAGTTCAATGCCTATGTTCTCTGGATCACCGTAACCAACTAATTTTCTGCAGTTTAGTTAATAACGGCTTTTCTTTTGCTTAAAGGAGAAATCGGAAAATTTTACCTTATAGAATTTATATCCTATTTTCTTAATTGAGCGTTTAGTTGTGGATATAGAAATATTGTTTTCCATGGCTTGCCCCCATAGTACCATAATTTTTTTTGCACTAGGTCGTCGATTTGTTGTTACAATTTTCTTGGGAGCATGTTGATTTAAGCTTGATATTTGGGATGCCCTACCAGTTTTCTTCATTTGGGCTGTGCATTCAGTTTTGTTTACAAGTTGGTAATGCCTTGCACTGTAGATTTAGGCAGCCAATACGTATTAGTATTCGCATTGTGTAGCTGTATGAGCATTGACAACTGATTTTTGCATGTCGTCACTTAATGCCATGCCACGTGCCATTTTTTTTAATTCTAGCAGACGTGTTCAAAACACACATTATAATATCTGTTTCACTTTGACAACACTTGAGATTTTATTTTGGTTTACAAACGCTTAGCCTATTATGGATTTCAGTAACTGGCCGAACTATTCTGATCCGCCAATCTTAACGTTTTTTTATTAACAAACATGTATTGACACATCATAGTAGTAATATTTATCGTATTTAAGTTAAAATATTATACTTTGTTTCTGTTGGCAATATTTTTCTCTAATAGAATGGTTTTGAGAGTGTTACTACTGTTATTTAAATATATTAGTTGTAAAATTATCTTGGGCCGAACTATTATGAGCTTGGGGACGTATTTTATTAATAGATAGTTAGTGACTTCGTTAGGAAAGGTTACTTATTTCTAATTTACATTGCAAAGCAAATATAAACTGTGGGTCTTTGAGTCGTCCATACAGACTTGGCAAAATAAATCTCGAATGAACTATTTATGTGGGGTAGAAAAAAATAGAAATAGTAAACGCATGTACCCAATGCAAGCCGACTATATAACAACAATGCCAGATTTATATTATTTTTACAACTCTATGAAAAAAACGAATCATGTATCTAAAAGCGACATACGTTATGAATGAAATTTCTAATTTATAAAATCATCACTAGATAAATGCACGGGTAAGATTAGTACAGTTTCTTTTAATAGGGACGCTCGAAATTGGTTCGGTTACAGCGGCCATGTTGAAGCAACATCTGTCAAATTTATTGCTAATTATTCAGTAGTGTATAGCAAATGACTATGGAAGGGTGTAGCGTTCAACAATATGTGCAAACCATTAAATTTCATTTTCAAAAGCAGTGCTCAGGTTCGATAAACGTCCCGCGCATTAAATGATTTTTATCCTCGCCACAACCGTTCCGCCCAGTCGACTATTCGATGTTTGGTGGCCAAATTCGAGTCAACCGGTTTGATAAATAATCAGTCGACACCTATAAGTCACCGAAACGCAAAGTCTGCTGAAAACATTGTTGCTGTGCGTGAGAATGTTTGGAAAAACCAGGACAGTCAATTTCTCGCCGTCTCCAAGAACTTGGCCTTTCTGTGACTTCAATTTTGGACTGGGAATTTTGCGTCGGAACTTGGGTCTGCACACGTATAAAATCTAATTGACGCAAGAACTTAAGGTAAACGACCATGGAGAACGCCGTGTGTTCGCTGATTGGGCTCTAGAGCAGTTAGAAGTTAACCCAAATTTCGCCAAAAAGAATCATTATTAGCAACGAGGCCCGTTTTTGAATAAATGGATATGTGAACAAGCAAAATTGTCGGTTTTGGGACTATACAAATCCACACGAGATACACCAACACCAAATGCATCCCGAGAAAGTTACTGTTTGGTGTTGATTTTGGTCTAGCGGGATCATGGGCTCGGACATCTTCCAAAACGAAACTCCCCTTGCCATAACCGTTAACAGCGAGCACTACAGATCGATGATAAGAAACTCTTTGTGGCCTAAATTGCATGATATGGATACCGACGACAAGTGGTTCCAAAAGGACAGCGCTACATGCCACATAGAGCATGCCACGATGGACATTCTATACGAATGATTTGAGGTCATAGTTATCTCGATATTTCGCGCAGCGGCGACTTGGACTGGCCACCGATATCGTGCAATTTAACGCGTTTACATTTCTTCCTTTGTGGCTATCTTAAATAGCAGGTCTATGAGAATAATTTACAGACAAGTGATGCCCTCAAAGTCAACATAACGAACGCTATGCAGCAAATTCAACCAGATTTATGCGACAAAGTCATCGAAATTGAACCTCCCGAATACGTGGCACCAAGCAAAGCTGCAGCAGATATTTGAATTGCTTTGTATTCCATACTAAATGCCATAAAATATTCTTCCAAATAAGAAACAAAGTTACTGGATATCCTACACAAAACTTATTTTATTTACGTTCAAAAATCGAGCGTCATTATTGAAAGACCCTTTGCTTACATTCGCAAACTGACAAAACGAATACCCTACGCGACTGATCCTATATCATTAGTATCATTATAAGTATCTCACTCGGGTAGGGTTTATTGAACTCGAATACTTTATTATAAATATAAACAGTTTAATGCAGCAATCGGTCGTTCCATATGAATACAGTTATGCTTGCCGCGGACAGTCACTGTAATTGTCGGCGGAATATATTTTCATTGCGTAACCGATGGCATGGCTCGTTATTTCCACGGTTACAATGGGAAATTTATGGGTAATGGAGTGTCCGAACGGGCGCTTGTTCGCTTCCCCATATCTGGAATTTCGAATTGATCAGCGCTAGTATGAAGAATTTATAATGATGTACAGAAAGAGATACGTTGAAGAACAAATAAGGAAGTCCTTCTATGTTCTGTCTATTATTCTTATTACTAAAGATGGCCACAGTGAGCGCTGCATCAGCGATGGTACACTAAGGTAACTTTGTGGCAGCTGAGCTTCCGTCACGCAGACTTGAGATATTTGAATCAATGTAGGTAAAACTAATTTATTGCAGTTTTGTCGTCATGATTGTGTCGAAATTCTGTAGTAATACGAGACTGACTGTACACAATGTGAGAGAGTATATGTGGGAATTTGACGGATCTTAAATTATATCATCACATTTCTTTTTACAACTGGTCGTTTTATAAACCTATACAGAAAAGAATAGAGAGTGTTTAAATTTTAATTCGAAATTTATTACCATTTCCGGAGACACAGGAAGTGATATGAAATATTTCTATTCCCCTTTAGAATTATTCCTAATAGTATGATTTTGGAAGATCACATTTTACTTGTTTCCTATTTCCTAGAATCTCAGACAATTAAAATGAAATAAAAAAGTGTTTACTCCAATATTTAGATTTTAATCATCATCTAATAAATATATATCACCATGTATATGTGATACACGAGACTCCATGTTGACTATTTCATATTTATGTATTTCATATGAGGATTTTTGCGTAGTTGAAATACAATTCTGTTTGGTTTATCGTGCGTTTGTTTATGCTATTGATGATAATATATTTGAAAATTCCATAATAGCTAATAACTAAATAACTAATAACATTAACTAAATAATATTTGGACATATGTTTCTTTATAAGAAGTCCTCAATCACCATTTTAAATTTATTTCAAGGAAAACATCCTGTATTATGTTTCAAATATATTAAAATTAATCTCTACTGAAATTTAGTAAGAATTAGAAGTGAAGAACAAATTAGAGTTGAAGAACAAACGCGGAAGTCATATTCTTTTCTGTCTATTAGGTAATTATTATTATTACTAAAGCTAACCGCCGTTAGTGCTGCATCACTGGTGGTGATGGTGTATACTACAGTAACTCCCTGGGAATCTAAATGTCATCGCGTAAACTTTAAATATTTGAATCTATGTAGGTACAAGCAATTCAGTTTAGCTTTCCTATTCCTCTCGTCTCCGTGGCTTTTTAGCATAGCGTATGTACACAGAACATTTGTAGTAACACGTCTCGGATTGCACAGAATGTGGGAAGGCAATTTATGTGGAAATGCCCAAATTTAAAATATGACAAAACTCTATATATAATATGTTTGGTTTGTGATCGACGATTGTTAGTATTTAAGAAAACTTTATGCATAAAATGAAGCATATAAATACTGTATCACATAACTAAACAAAAGTGGCCGAAAACCTTACACTGAATTTAGATTCGATATAATGCTTATACCATGTTCATATAATGTACTGTTATTTATATTGAGGCAATATTATTATTATTATATTATATAGGTTTGGGCCTCATCAGCCACTGATCGCATGGGTAGTCCCTTGGCGATCCCCTCTTATCCGGGTCATTATCCAAAAATGCTATCCCATAAAAGGAGCAATTTAAGCACGTCCCCCGCCTTAAGCCTCGCCTCCTCTAGGATAACAGGGGTCCCTAATATAAGATACCTCTTCTCCTCCAGTGCGGGGCAGGTGTAAAGAAGATGAATCGAGGTTTCCTCGTCTTCTTTACAGTATCTGCAGGCCGGGCTATGAGTCAGCCTCAGCTTGTGCTTATATGCATTCAGGCTACTATGGTGGCCCGTTATGATTCCCACCAGGGTTCTGGCTTTGTGCCTGTTCAATTTAATGAATTCTGGGGCCCATTTCTCAATCTCTGAGTATTCGATGAAGAGTTTGGTTATTCGACAACCCGTTACTCCTCTCCATCTTTTATTGTGCTGGTTTCTTGCCCAGCCATTGATACAGTCTCTGATCAGATTCCGACTTATTCCCACTGCAGGTTCTGGCCCATAGAGGTTTTCCCTGATCCCTAGTCTGGCAAGGTCATCTGCAATTAGATTTCCCTTAATGCCATTATGCCCAGGTATCCATAAGAGTTCCACCGGTTCCTTCCCTGCTAAGTGGTTCAATGCTTCATAGCAATTATGGACCAGCTTCGACTTTGTCGTTGCTGAATTGAAGGCAATAACAATTTCAACAATTTTGGAGCAAATATAATACTATATTGAAATTGCAAAGCCAAAGTACGTTACAAGGATAGTTATCACAAGTTCACGAGAGACTCAAAAATAATATTAATCGAGTAAGCAAGTCGCAATAATATTGCGTCGTATTAAGTAAGTATGCCTTTAGTCTAGAGGCTTCGAATCAAAACAAGTTACCACGTTGTTCGCAAGGGTCGATTTACTGTATTGATTTTGTCGAAATGCCGAAGTTCGAACGAAAATCGTTTCGTACATCGGCCTAAAAATTTCGTGACACACACACGAAAACAGCCGTTTAGTAAATATAATCACAAATAAATAATAAGAAATTCATTAGCTGTAGACGAGACAATATATTCAAAAAAGCATTTGTGTTGTCAACGTTATATATAGTATGTATGTACATTTGATCCGTTCCATCATCATCTACGTTTTACAAGCTAGTAAAAGATTAGAAGAATATACTAGCGAAGCAATATACTACCTTATATACACTATCTTATATTAACTATATTATAAATATTTAAACTTTCAACACATCAAGTGTTATTATTTATTGGTGATGACAGCGCGATGCTTTCTACGAGTGGTTCCCTCAAAAATGTTGTAGTTTATACATGTTACTTGTATATTTCATGCATTACATCTTATTGCCGAAATGATTCAAAAGTGTATTCAAAAAGATGCATTAGCAGCCGAGTCCAAGACAGTATTTCTCACATTTCCCAAACCCTCACTCTCTCGGGAATTTTAAAGACAGTGTCCCGGTATTCCAGAGGCGCCCCAATCGAGTCTTACACGATGGGGAACATAGCTAGAGACAGTGTTTTATTATTTGGAATATTTTCTCAAAAGAAAGTCCTTAGATTTATAGTTCAATTCCAAAGAATCAAGATTTAAAAGTGAGCACAGATTTAAAAATTACATTTTAAGTACGAAAAATTAACGAAGGCCATCAAGATATTCCAGATACTTCATTATCTTTAGATGAATCACTTCGGGGAGTAGTTGTTTAAGGACAACAGATTAAATAGGGATATTAATTTTGTCATATATCATGTATTTTGTTTAGGTAAACACAATTTTTTTTTAATTTCAGGTTCAAAGCAACAACTTCGAAATGTATACCTACTTAGAGAACCTCTGGATTTAAGGAGAATTGGATAGCGCCATTGAATTGAATTTATCTGTCTTCCTTACAAGTGTATGATTTTTTTCTCTAGAAAACGTTATTTCTTTGTGGAAAATCAATGGACAAAGCAAGATAATTTTGTCGAAAATATAGAAGTTTCAAAATCGATGCAAATGAAATGGAATACCATGTAAATCGATCGTCTGAGCACGATAGCATTCTCTAATTGTCGCTTTTTTGCGATTTTTTCTTAAATCTTTTGAGATTTCTTTTTCGAGAAAAAGTTTTTTTCTGAAGGAAAATCGATGGACTATGGGCAAGGTAATTTTGCTCAGACTAAGGTCTGAAAATCGACACAAATTACATTGAGTACCATGTAAATCAGACTTCTGAATATTATACGATAGCTTTCTCCGTATTAATAAAAAATTGTCGGTGTTCTCGTAAAAACGAAAAAATTTTTTCGAACTTCAAGTTCATAGTGACGACTACGAAATTCATACTAGCGTAAAGCACCTGTGGATTTAAGGAAAACCGGAAGGCGTCATTGAATTTCTCTATCTTTCTTACGTGTGTTTGGAATTGTTTTAGATTTGCTTCTCGAGAAATGTTTTTTGTGGAAGAAAATCTATGGAGACTATATAGGGTAAACTAAAAATACGGAAGTCTCCAAATTGGCGTATAAATTACATAAAATACCATGTAAATCGATCTCCTGAACACGATAGAAGTTTTTGTTTTAACAAGAAACTGTCACTTTTCTCGTAAAATCCAAAAAGATTTTTTTATTTATTTTATATGACCTGACGTTTTTCTTAAAAAGTAAAGTACCGACACAGTAGATTATTGGATAATGAACATCCAAAATAATGGACCTGAAGGAGAATGATCATCAAGAAAAATTACATTCTTTGACGTCCCTTAGTGGTACTAAGAGTAGACCATCATAAACCAGGAAATCTTCTCCACTGTCTGAAATTAAATACCAACCTGTAAAAGTATACTTTATTATATTACCATTTTCGGTCCTCTACTTCGGGGATATTTATTTTGTCGGAGAATAAGAATTATTCTGAAATACGTTCCAATATTCACATTACACTTTACAGAAATTAACCGAAGGAGCTCCTAATATTCCCTTAAGATAAATACTGACTTATACTAGTTACACAATTCAGTCGATTCAATTTTTTCATTATTTTGTTATAATCGATTCATGATAGCCTACAAATTTCTACACGTTTTAAGAAAAATATTCTGTGAACTCTTAAAAGTAGCCTAGACGAGGAGGAATGTTTAATTCATCATGTGTTGAATATAATTATTCCATAAATGTATACATTTATTTACATTTATTCTTGCTGGAACTATATTAAAGTTCTTGACCTTCTAATGTATTGTATTGCATTTGTCCCTAATCATAGATTTGGGGAATCTTAAAGAAACAAATACCAAAGATAAAACAATCTAGACAATAATTTACAACTACTGAAGGTAAAATGGATGGTACAAGTTTAATGGATGTTTAATATTTCGAAAATGTACCAGTGTGCGATGAAAACATGTTGAGCATTTACACTTTCCTATTGTTTACAAAAATTGTATAAGTTTTGTTTAATCCATTACCATTAATACACAAGTTACAAGTTACTGTGGCAATTATATAAACTCTTGTCTAATTTTATTTGATTTCGGTTTGATACCTGTCACGATATTCTGTGAGCTAAATTAAAATATTACGAACTTAATGATATCGATTTTTCATTTTTTCATAACTATCTTTATAGCACAAGTCTGGAAATTGTATTCGCTGGCAAAATTTCCAGGCTGACTTATACTCCAAAAGGTGTACCACAAGGTAGTATTTTAGGACCCCTATTATTTTCTGTTTATACTACTGATTTGAATAGCTGTCTTATACTTTCCTATCTTATCTGTCTTTTATACTTTCTTATAAAATGAATTCCGATTTATCCAATATAGCAAAATTTTTAGCTGAACATGGTTTATATTTTAATAAAAGTAAAACTGGACTATTAGTATTTGGTAAACATAGGAAATATATTATTATTGATCCTGTTTTTAATCTCATTAAACAGTCTAAATCTAAATATTCGTCGAATATTGTAAAAATATTGGTGTTTTGATAAATACAGAATTAGGTTATTTTAAACATGTTGGTAATTTAATACAGAAATCTCATTGCAACCTTATATTGCTATATACGAGATGTGACTACAAAATAACGAGACTGATGCTGTAAAGCCTATTATTTTAAATTTATACGTAATTTAATTGTTATCCCCTTCAATATACACCCCTCTTCTATCCCTACACCGCTCCGTGCGACTTTTACATTGTACAAAACAGTGCTGGAAGTCTTCTTCTGTGAGCTCGTTCATCATGCGTGCCGATTTTCTTTCACAGCTTCAACGGTCTAAAATCTTGTTCCTTTTAATGCAGATTTGACGCTGGGGAATAGATTAAAGTCACATGTTGCCAGGTCAGGTGAATAAGGCGGATGGTCTAAAAATATTTTGAGTACAAATATTTTTACGAGCTTCTTTCTGTTCGACTGTGTAGGTCCCTTCAAATTAGGAAAATCGAGGGAAATTTTTCCTACAGCTAAGCGAAATATACAGAGTTGTACAAGTTGTGTTGGGGTTGTGTCAACATATTTTTCACCTATTTCAAATTACATTGTAATCAAATTATTTAACTTAATTCCTAATGAAATAAAATTGTGTTCAAATATTGATACACATAGTTTCAGAAAGTAGATCAAATCATCTACTTACAGTAAACGTCAAAAATATTTTTATTTCTTAATTAGTTTTATTTCTTAATTGTTGTTAATTATAATAACCTATTCACTATACCTTAGAATGGAGGGGTTATATGGAAAAGCATTCATATGAATATTGCCACCTTTGCATCATTGCTTTTGTTGTATTTGTATGTCAGTAAACGTACTTATTATTATTAATATCTCGTATGTGTATTCCTACATACTGGGAAATGTTTGCGAAGATCATCCATTATGTTACTGTACTGTAGTAGGTGATTCTGTTGCTGATACAGATATGATATAATATGCTCACTTCAAGAAATATGCTAGATGAAAAAAGATGAGGGTCGCTGAGGAATGTATAGAAAATTCTCTGGAGAATAGTAAGTTAAAACAGCAAAAAATATTTATTCGAAAAAATGGTTTACACTGAACAGATCCCTAATGTGCAATAGGCAGTTTCCAAATGTTTTAAGAAAAATTATTACATTAAAAAAATCGTATAGTTAATATTTCTAGTAAACAGAGTGTGATATATTTTATTTTGTAAATATAATTTTGTTGTCTGTAGTATTATTTTCAGATTGATCTATTGCTAATGTTGCAATTCCTTTTTGATACTATACTGAATATCAAAAAGCTATCATTATATAGTAACTTTAGAATTTGTATGTGCCGAGTTCATTTTCAGTTTTGATAAAGAACCGCATTAATTTTCGCTTTAATTAATTAATTAAACGTTATAAATCAAAACGATGGCGATAATATATATTAATGGAAAATTATAGGCAGAAAATAAACAGAGTTTCATATAATATACGAATTATAGTTATCAAATGTTTTTTGTAATGAAACGCCATTTCATTTGGTTAATGGATACTCACACTCTATTTCAAATATTACCGAAACTAAAATTACCAAATGGGAAAAGTACGCAAAATAAACAAATTCGACAGGGATTGCCAATATGAGCTATGCCTAGTTCGTCTTTTTTTGGCGGTCTAATATTCGGTAATCTGAGCATCCACCGGCCAAAATGCACATATGCACTCTACTCAAATAAATAGAATATCGATTATCGTACTAATATATTTAGTATAGAGTATTCCACAGCGTTTAAAGAAATACATTTATTGAAAAAACTGAATGGAGTTAGCCCTTAGTTCTTGATAGTTGATCATAATGATACACTAAAACACTTAACGTTCTTACTATCACAGATTTTATTGTAACTTAACACTACTACAGTTTCGACACTTTCAGCGTATCATTTTCAATTCTTTTGAATCGTTTTGAAATTGATACGCTGAAAGTATCTTAACTATATATAGTAGTGTTGAGCTACAGTAAAATCTGTGATAGTAACAAAGTTAAGTGTTTTACTATATCATTACATTCATTGAATTATCTGGATAAAAAAGTTATTCGGCTAAGTATTCTTTTGTGGATGACATACCGGATGATTTTTGAAAGAAGGATATTTGAAAGGAAATACCTCTGTATCTCTGTTAATACTGGGTTTATGATATAATTCTTTAGAAATTTTATTATATTGGCATGTAAACTATTGAAAGGTGAACAGGAATATTTTACATCACTTCTGGTGGAAGAATAAATGGCATTAATGTTTGAATTTTATCTGGGACATACTTCTGTGAAATTTTATAGAAACATCAATTGGAAAGTTTTATTTAGATTGAGTCACATTTCTAAAACCAAAAACAACTCAGCTATGAGTAAAACTCTTTCTTAATGTGCTTGATCGATCCTACAATACAACGAACCAAAGAGACATATTAAAATACTACAAAAAAACTTAAAAAAAACATAAAAACAAATTAAACTACAGAAATAAGGAGTTTATACTCCAACTCATCTGCAAATGCCTTATATAATAAAGACTAAACAAATTAGGTCAAAACAGCTATTCTCCTGGCTATATGCCAAACGCCGAGCACTGAATTACATAACAAAATTTGTCGTACTTTTGTCTAACAGAGTTAGTATTAAAAAAACAGTGATTGTTCTAAAACCACCAAGAAAGATGCAAAGTGTCACCTATCTCAGGATATCGTTAACTGCAGACCGGTTTCGACCTTTCTATCTTGGGTCTCGTCAGTGCAGTGTAAACGAGTATACCTTACACAAATGAAGCTCACATCTAGTAGACGTTACTACGTTCCACCGCAGTAGGACGTACCAAACGCCATCTCTTGGTAGTTTCGAACAATCTAAATCGAAGTAAAAACTTGAGATCATCAATATAATGCAAAGTTTTACTATTAGAGGGTAACATTCAAACTACAGAAATAAGGAGTTTATACTCCAACCCATCTACAAATAGCCAATTGGCATATAGCCAGGAGAATAGCCGTTTTGACCTAATTTGTTTAGTCCTTATTATATAAGGCATTTGCAGATGGGTTGGAGTATAAACTCTTTATTTCTGTAGTTTGAGTGTTACCCTCTGATAGTAAAACTTTGCATTATATTGAAAAACAAATTACATTAAAACGATTTTCTAATAAATTTCCCACTCAGTTTTCTATTGTTTATGTGTTTCGCCATTAATTGTTGTAAATCTACACAGTCCAAAGGATTTCAAAGGTCAGAAGAAGATGCGGGTGGCTAGAATATATTGCTGGTTTCAATCCGTCTGGCATCAAAAACATTTGTAAATATTGGTACCGCAGTGATATGTGGAAGAGCTCCATCGCGTTGCGGTGAAGAAAGTTGTCTCCTCCAAAGATGAATGTTATCTAAGAAATGGTTTTCAACTTGATGAAGAATATTCAAATAAATACCGCTATTAAGATTCACATAATAAATGGGGGCCAACATTGTGATTGTTTATTAAACCATTCCATATACTAAACTATACAGAAATCTGAAAATTTATTTCTTTATACTGATCATCACTTTCAGCAGCTCAGTAATGATGATTATCATCATCATCATAAGGTCACCAGTCCTAAGAATAGTTGGATGCTAACCTTCAGCTTCTCCTATCTTGTGTTAACCTACGCATTTCGCTAATTGTGCTACAACCTACATCCCTTACTATTTGCGAGCAGTAGTCTAATCTAGGTCTACCTCTGCCTTTCTTCAGTCCTATTTCTGCCTCCAAAATATGACAGACTATTCCCCCATGTCTCAACAAGTGGCGTACCATTATATCTCTTCTCTTCTTTATGTTTTTCCACATACTTCTTTTCTCGCCGACTTTCTCTAATACTTCTTCGTTTCTAACCCTATCAGTCCACGATATTTTCATCATTCTTCGGTAACACCACATCTCAAAAGCTTCTAATTTCTTCCTAATTGCTTCCCCTACCGTCCAGGTTTCGCAACCGTATAGTGCCGTACTCTATACATACGTTTTCAAAAATCTCTTCCTTGTTTCTAAATTTATTACCTTCGAGCATAAAACTGCTTTCTTTTTATTAAAAGCTACTCGACCCTGCGCTATTCTTTGTTTTATATCTTTATCGCTTCTTCCATCCCAATTTATTTTACTTCCTAAATAAGTGAAGTCTTTAACTTCCTCCAATCTTTCATTATTAATTTGTACTTTCGTTTTTGCTCTGCTCTCGCGTCCTATGCACACTAAGACTTTAGTTTTATTTTTATTCACCCTTATTCCGTATTCCTCTCTCAACATTGCCTCCATTTCGTTCAACGCTGATACTAATTCCTCCTTACTAGATGCTAATACTGCTATATCATCCGCGAATATCAGCATTTTTAGTTTCTGTCCCTGTACTTTAATCCCGAAATCCAATATTTTACCACATTAATCGCTTCTTGTACAGATTAAAAATTAGTGGTGATAGCGTACATCCTTGTCTTACTCCTTTCCTAATACCTACTTCCCTTCTTTCCCCTTTTACTTCTATAACAGCAGTTTGCTCTTTGTATAGATTGGGTACTACTGTCCTATCTCTATACTTCATTCCCGCGCTCTTTAGTATCTCGAACATTTTTTCCCATCTTACATTATCAAAAGCTTTTTGTAAATCTACAAATCCTATATAAGCATTCTTTCCTTTTTCTATTGTTTTCTCTAACATTACTCTTAGCGCCAGAATAGCTTCGCGAGTTCCCCTATTTCGCCTAAACCCGAATTGGTCTTCTCCTAGTATTTAGTAATCGTTCTAAAGTTCTCGCATTTGTCGGTTCCTCTCTTTTTCGGTATAGCCGCGGAATCTAGACTATTCTTGATACCCTCCCACTCAGTTTCTGCGTTCTTGATTTCGTCATTACTAGCTTTATTTATTAATTGATCTGTTTTCTCCTGGAACTCATCTTTCATATTCTGATTCCTCAATGTGTCTACATTTATGCGTTTCTTATCCTTCCGGGTTTTCAGAGTTTTGAACTTTAATCTAGATTTCATGACTACCAAGTTATGGTCACTGTCTACATCTGCTCCTGGATAACTCTTACAGTCTTTTACTTGATTTCTAAATCTCTTCCTAACCAGAATGTAGTCTACCTGATACCTGTCTATCAGCCTCCTGGCTGATTATGATGATTATGATGATTAAATATTCAATTACTAAAATTAGCTTCATCCCTCCATGTACTACAATTAACGTAAATATTCTACGTTTTCCTGGACTCCAGGAAGAGACCTCTCGCAAAATTATATTCATCTCTGTGTATGATCAGCTTTCAAAGGTTTGTAGTATACATATTTGTAGGAGTGATAGTTATTTTCTGTAAAGTCTTAGTTTGCAAAACCCTTCATAAACCTATTTGGAGATATGGCGTCCACCTTTGGAGGTCTGCGGCAAGATGAAACATGAAGGTGGAAATGTAGCAAGATGGAAATACTGGAAACATTCCAGTGAAGAGTACTACAGTTAACTGGGAACGCCCCTCGGTATGTGCCAAACCGCATTATAGCTTACAATCTCCAAATAGGAACCATCAATGAAGAAATACCAAAATCCTATCAAAATTATGAAAGTAGACCAAGAGCATATCCAGTCAATAGTCTAGCAAAGAATCTAATAAGTCAACTAATTAGACGAATACTACAGAGACACATACAAGACTACAGAAAACTGCTAAGTAGATTTTAAATGTACTGCTTATTAAGAATAGATGCAATGAAGAAAAGGATGCATTTTACGTGTGGCCATATTGAACTCTGTGTACATTCACATTTAAAATATATTCATCAATATTCCCTCTGCAAAGATTTCAATTCGACTAAGTTAATGCCAGGCTATTTACTGCGCACCTTGTGCGTGGTCCGATATAGACGCTTTGAGACTTGTTTCTATTCTTAATAAGCTGTAGCTGTTTCTCTAAATAAACCCACTCCTTCGTAGATTGCAAACTTATAGAAGAATGTGTATGAACATTTATCCTCCAAATTAACTATCATATTGTAATATAATACAATTTACTTACTGTAATTCTAATTACAGTAAGTAAATATACTTAAGAAGTTAAAAAGAATCTAATGTTTCGATTTTAATTTCCATCTTCAAAGTAATTACAATACAACAATCTTCCAAGGTCGTATACTTCTTACATGAAACATTTTTGTTTAATTTTTGTGTATTTTATGCGAGGGCTTTTACGTAACTGAGTTGAGGTACAATTCTGTCTAGTTTGGTGTCCGTTTGTTTCTGTTATTGATGATAATATAATTAAAAAATTCATAATGCGAACAGCCAAATAACATTATATTATATTTGTAGGAACTTTATTATTTGTTTGAAATCTTCGCTTTGAAATTTCCTTCAACTAAAGCATAATACAGGATATTTTAAAGCTAGTTTTTACTGAAGATACGTTATTTCAATATAATACTCCTTCCAGCAGAACAGAAACGACCCACTGCTAACGCCTTGAAAGTAGCGAAGACGTAAATAAGTAAAACTCTATCTGCGTTATCCCTGGCGGGGATATTAAATATTCCCTTAGACTTTCGGGCAAACAAACCCACAAAAATAGCTTTATTGGTTCGAAAACTGACGTCATAAAAAAGTAATACGATTTATAAGTGTCAAAATCTGAGATACATATGGTTTCCAGACGCATTTCCCATTGTATCGTACACAGGAAGCCCCGCAAGTGGCCGTTCCCCAACGCGGTGGTTTAATACGTCGGGGGTGAACGGGCGTCCACAATACAACATACACATCATCGATGCACAGTTTATTGAATTTCAATGTTGCCGACATGAGGAGACGTGATCGAAGGTTTTCCTCGTGCGCCAGTCGGCACAGCGGCGTACGGAGATATTTAAGATTAGATTTATACTGAATAAATGTATTCGGGAGTTGTTGGAGAAAGTCGGGCACGTCGGACGCGCTTTTGGTCGGAGAAACACTCTTCATTTAGTTTATATTTCAAACTATTTTTTTTTTTAATTAAACATTTTAAAAGTATTTTTAAAATTGAATTTTATGTATACAGGGTAACAAAAAAGAAAATATAACATTAGATATACAATATTATACAAACATGGTTATTCTTATTTTACTATTTTTATGTAAAATCCTGATTCTATTATATCTACGAGGGGGTACCTAAAAGAAACCGAGCTGATGTTGTGGTGGGCGAAATTCTTGTAGTATGTATCGCCTTCTGCCACTAGGAGCGTACAAAGCTACCATTGCCGAGACAGTAAGCCAAGCGTCGTCGCTAAAAAAGGTTGCGTTCGGCTTGTGTGAATTTTTTAGTGAGTGTTTTGTGTGCTCGTTGTTTTTTTGTTTCTTCGATGTGAGATGAGTTATCCATTCAGAGTTTGTTTCACAGGGTCAGACAGTTAACTAGGCTTTCTACCTGGAGGTTTTGAAAAGACTGCGCAACAGTTTGCGGCGGAAGAGGGCTGATTTATGGGTTTGCTGTCGGGCGACTGGCTTTTCCACCACAATAAAGTCTCTGCTCACATTAGCCAATTTTTGACCAAAAATTTCCACAAGTTCGCAAATTCTTTCAACATTTTCATTGATTCGAGCCGTGGAAGAACGAGCAGAGCGAGGATTGTCATCAATTGACATTTCACCTCTTTTGAAGCGGGATAACCACTCAAATACTTGAGTTCTCCCAGTAACATCCTGGTAAGAGTTGGCAAGATAAAACTGCTGCAGCATAAAGCTGGTATAAGGAGTTTCTTTGTCAGTTTCTCCGAGCAAAAAGCAAAACTTTACGGCCGTGGTTCACGAGAATCAGCTATTGCAAAAATGACGAGCAGACAAACAACTCTCACTAAAAAAATCACATAAGCCGAACGGAACCTTCTTTAGCGACGACGCTAAATGCTATATAAATATAATGCTATTATTGACGCTTGGCTTATTGATAGGAATAGTAGCTCCATACGCTCCTAGCGGCAGAACGCGGTACTGCAAAAACTCCGCCCACCGCAACATCAGTTCGGTTTCTTTTGGGTACCCCCTCGTATTATACCTTACATCTAAATCCAAATGTTTCTGTAAAAATTACACTTAACTTACTGTAATTTAGCTGTAAACACAATAAAATTTATTTAATCTTAGAAGTATTAATAAATACATCTTACTTCTGCAACAATTACGTCAACAGATATTTTCATTAAATCAATGAACTAATTATACCCTTAGGGATATTTCCCTATTTAAATACTGCAGGACAGATATTGATCTATAAGCAATAAATACCAAAATTTACAGAATATTATATATTCTGTAAACTTTGGCAATACTGCCATTCGCCCTGTCCTTGTTGGAAGGACAATAGTAAATTTCTTCTATGATTCACTAAAGCAGTTCCGGGGTTTTTTTTTCAGAATCACAATTTGTATCGTAGAGCACAGTACTTACAGCTCAGCAAGAATAGGAACAAGGCTAAAAACAGCGATGTCGGACCGCCCACGAGGTGCGCAGTAAATAGCCTGGTCTTTACTCAGTGGCATTGAGACCTTTGCAGATGAATATCGATGATTATATATTAACAGAGTTCGATCTGGTCGCGAGTAGAGTGCACTCTTTTCCCTTCGAATGCTGCTTCACTCTTTCTTCTACGCATACAGAGAGGATATTACACTTTTTCCTATTCTTACTAAACTGTAAATGACCTAACATTATTTTCGAACTGATATGTTAGTTAATGGAATTTAGTCGTGTGTTTGCACACTTCTCCAGAGTACTCCATAGACATAGCGGTAACGCTAAAGGATTGTATGTATATTTTAAAGATTGTGTTGGTTTCTTTCGCGAAACTGCCTTTCTGAGTCATGAGAATATTGTCGGTAGAAGAACCGTTCGTCTAAAAAAAGTCCGTACGTTAGAGAACGGCACTAACGTTCTCCACTGTACGGAATCTTCAACAGTCTACATACTTTTGAAAGGTCTGTCTCAAGAAATTAGACTTTCTTATGGAATATGCTGAACGACTATAAGGCAGAACTCGGTCATTCGTTCTTATAAGTTGTAGTGGATTAATTCAGGGAACTTGTTAGATCCTGGAAGATAATCCTTCTGCTAGATAATTATGGAATGATTCCTTCGGAAGATCTGGCAATACCTATTAACATTTATGTCATTCGGCATCAAGCCGAAAGTCAAGTAATTATGTGAAAAAAACCGCGACAGCACATTACCCCGCAGCCACTACACACATGGGCCATTCGTACTTGAAGAAGAGGAAGAAGATACGGGTGCCTCAAGAGAAGTGTTCCCAATACACAAATATACTATTATTTTTAAAATATTTATTAGAAATATACTATTAATTTAAGTGGTTAGATAAAGGTTTATATTATATAATGAAGAAATACGGGGGTTTTAACAAGTGTTCCCAATATATGAATATGCTTAACTATTTTCGGGAACAGGGTTCTTTGTTAAAATAATTTGTATGCCCGTTATATTAATATAGGTAGTTCAGATTAGGTAATGAAGAAGTGTCGTATCTTAAGTAATGATCAAGAAGAAAATACGGGGGTTTTAAGAGGAGTACTCCCAATATACCAATATGAATACCTATTTTTATCATTCGCATTGTAGTCCAGAGTGGCAGATTGAGTTCAGGTTTGGAGTAAAGATATCCATATTTCAAAATAACTGTAAGTCATCGACAAAAAGATAATGAGAGAAAAATTAAAGATAAATTGTTAATAAATAAGATAAATAATAATGATCCTAAATTTTAGCCTTAAGAGACTGCAAAGGACGCTAAGAAGGTCTCTTGATTTAAAGCCATTATATGAAATAAATAACGTACGTCTGGACAAATATGATTTTACTAAATAAGAAGATTAGTAATGAATCCATATAACGCTAATTCTGAAATTAATATACACTAGGCATATAAAAGAATTAAGGAATATAAAAAAATACCTTTTTAGGTGATTTTCAAAAGACTGTAACTTGGAGAAAAATAGTCGCAGGACAATTAAAAAAAATTAAATTGAAGCTCCAAGTTTCTAGTTTTCAGGTTTTGTTTTCAGTTAAAAATTATTTATTTTGTGATTTTCAAAAGACTGTGACTTGGAGAAAAATAGTTGCAGGACAATTAAAAAAATCAAATTGAAGCTCCAAGTTTCTAGTTTTTAGGTCTTGTTTTCAGTTCAGAATTATTCACCACGAGCGGTTTTTAAGTAATCATAAGAAACCATCGGAAAATAATTTCCAACTTTTTGCTGGCTTTTCAAAAGGTGCACTGAATTTTTTCTAGAGATTTCATCATAAAGCGTCTTTAGACGATTAAATTAGCTTTAATTTTAGTGGTATAAAAGCCTTCTACGGTAAGTTATCGTCGTTTAAGAAAAAAGTCACCTTTTTCTATTTTTTTTTTGGAAAACAATTTTTTTCATATCTTTTACAACTAACATTTTTAGATAAAGAAAATATAGATTATTGCTAAAAAACATTTTCAACTTTAAAAAATGAATAAAAAATGAAAAATTCATCCTTAAATTGAACTTTAGCAAAAACCGACAAATTCAATCATTCCGAACACAATGAAAAAAAAAATTGCTGCGTTTTGTAATTTTCAGAGTTTCTTTGGAATATTTCAAAGTTGAAAATAAACAGTCAACATCCTTAGTCTATCCTAGTGGCGGATTTACACTTTTGCCGCCAGTAGGCTATCCAAATGTTGCCACTCCTACCGACCTCTGCCACTCGATTAGTTAGACCTTAGTTCACAATCATATTAATTGCAATTTTTGTTGTCAATGAAATTGTAACTTTATGTTTTGTGCACTCACCCTAATTACACCACCTTTTTCCCGTAATTAATAGATTGTGAACTAGGAAATCGATGTGTCAGTTCCTAGATTATTTTTACAACGGTTTAGTTAAGATTGCACGAGAAATAGTTTTTGGGTATATTTCTGAGTTAATAAAAGCTCAATCATGTACTACTAATAAGGCGGTGTTAAAGTATGCCTTAATAGGGGTAATTTTGTAACTTATATCGTTAAAAATTTTTAACGTCTCAATTATCCATTCTGATTGGACAAAACTTATTATTTCCATAGAAAGTTATTATAAGTAGCCGCTAAATATTTTAAAAAAAGAGGGTCCTAGACAAGAGCCTCTAAATTTAACTGGAAAACTGACAAATTTAACGCTTGCTTGTATTTTGTTGCTATGAATTTTTATTGCGTTTACTTACAGAATAAAAACAATATATTGTAACGAATTTACTAGAAAGTTCTTTATTTCGAAAACTTATTTACAAATTAACTATTTGCAAGTCCAACTAACTAACTAACTTTCTTTCTACTTTAACTTTATAAACTAACTTTCGCACTGTATTACACAATGTCACTTTCTTCGCACCGTATCGCTCACTATCGAGGTCCAGATTTAACTAACTCCTGGCTGGACGACACAAAAACGAAAACGGTTGACGAAAAGTGATGTCACTCGTTCCCACGCTGCAACCAAACGTCACTACGCAAATTGTAGAAAAATTTATCTGTGGTAAAACATATTACCCGTTTAATTGAATTTGAATACCTAATAACATTTGGGTATATAAATATGAATCTTGTTGATTTCTGTAAGACAAAAAATATTTTGGCCCCAAATTTGCCGCCCCTAAAATCTGCCGTTCTAGGCTCCGGCCTACTCAGCCTGCTGGTAAGTCCGCCACTGGTCTATCCATTATTTGCAATGTTATGCCACGTTAAAATAATATTCCTAAATACGCAATTTCTTACCTCTTTTTAACCCTGATTCAATTTTCTGTACGATCATTATTTCCCGAGTAGAAGGCTTTTAGACCCCTCAAATTAGAGATGATAAAGCTATCTTAAAAAGTTTTATGATGAAATATCTGAAAAAAATTATTGAAGTCTGTGGACCTTTTGAAAAGCAAACAAAAATTTCCAATTTTTTTTCGATGGTTTTCTTCTGATTGCTCAAAACCTGTTGATGGTAAGAAAATTTTAATTCAAGATCTGAAAACTAGACTAGAAACTGCGGGCTTCAATTTGCTTCTTTTTTTAAATTCCTCTACGATTATTCTTCTCCAAGTTATAGCCCTTTGAAAATCACCTAGAAATTTAGGATTTTTTTACATCCCTTAATTTTTTGCCTAGTTTTATGATTCATCTTGTTAGAGGTAAAATCAGTATACACCACATCTACTTGACCTTTAAAACTTGGAAAACAGTCTCCTATTTTCGTTGCTTCATCAAAAGTTCCAACCCCTTCCCAGGACGATTCAATTAGTTCAGAAGAGTATTATAAAAAAAATCATGTGCAGCACAGTACACGTGATAGAAGTGAATACTTCTTTAGAATAAAGAATGAGAGAGATTAAGAGGGAGAGATTGAAAGAGAGAGAGAGAGAGAGAAAGGGAGAGGGATAATTTCAAAAGAAATATAACAATATAAAATTTGTGTAAAAAATATTCGGTTCATTCATTATCTACACCATCATCGGCTGGTGGTTTAATTGGTAATACTGATATGATTGGTTTGTAATAACTAAAATATGAAATATATGTTCGTGGTTCGATACTTTCTAGATAACGTGTAAAAATTGCATCTATTGTTGTTCCGGATTTTGTTGTTGATTCTTTGGGATTGTTATTTATAAGCAGACCAAATGTTTCTCGAAGAAAGTTAATCAACGTCAAAGAATCATTGGATCCGAAATTTACATTGAAATCTTCCCCGAGAATCAAAGGGATTTTGTCTTCGCCTCTTTCAAGTGCATTTGCACCTGTGTGGCTGTAAACCAGTAAGGAGCGGTGAATGAAATATATTATATCTTCTAGATTTTAATCTGGAAACTTAATGGTAACTTAATGGAAACTTAATCTGGAAATTTAATGAAATCTGGCAACGTTACATTTTTTCCAATTCACTCTCCACTCTCGTCAAATATCAGAACGCCGCCAAAGAAGTATTCACTTCAATAATATATATCACATCTCTCGGCAACCGAGTGTGGACCGTAAAATCTCTCCTCACGTAGGTATATCGTTCGAGGTGACACACATAGCTCGTACAAAGGCGACCTACTTGAAATTTGCGACAATTTGTCTCATTCTCATTGCATATTCATTTAATAATAAAATCATTGTTTCTAGAAAGTCGAAAGCGGCTCAAGAGATGTCCCAATTTGACCCGGTGACGGCGCGACGGTCACTCCCGGTCGTTGTTTTCAGCGTTTCGCTTGCAAATAGAGAGAATCAAGATCTTGTCTCAAATTGCTAACTACCGCACGGAGAAGCCGGCGAGTGCGCCACGGCATTGCCGTTTAAAGTCATGATGTAAGTGCATGCCTTAAATATGCAGATCGCCGATTAGTCAGTCATCATAATGTAGTAACTATTAGTTGCTTTGTTAGGCATATATGTATGTATGTCGTGGAATAGGGCATTATTATAATTTACCCTTAATCTGATCAAAATCTTACCTTAGACTTACGATACTGTAGAGTGAGGAATTTTCCGTGTATTCCAGGATCGTTCTAAGGTTTCGGTACCCAGTTTATTTTAAGCAGGTTTTTACCATTTCTTTCTGTAAAATTAAATAGAAATAAATATCAAGAGTAAACCAACAAACAATAAACATACAAAAGTAAAAGTTGTATAACAGAAAATAAACGGCTAACTCTTTGTACATAGAGAACAAAGTCCAAATAATATAATGAATAAATATTATTCCAGAAAGGTCAAAATATCGACAGGCAGGGCTGCCCTGTCTTACCTCCTTTATATGTTTCAGAGAAGAAAAAGACGTGAAATATCTACGAATATATATGAACTATAGTATATCTATATTTTGTAAACAATTAAATAATCCG
Source organism: Rosalia funebris (assembly GCA_037954035.1). Lineage (NCBI taxonomy): Eukaryota > Metazoa > Arthropoda > Insecta > Coleoptera > Cerambycidae > Rosalia > Rosalia funebris. The sequence continues at coordinate 7,713,734 of JAZFAV010000006.1, read as the reverse complement.
CTAAATACCTTGATACAAGAAATATAGAATAGAATTGTAGTCATAATAGGAAATAAAATATTTAAAATGAATGTATGATACCCAGTTAATTTACAAATAAACAGTTTTAAAATCTTAAAACGGAATTATCCGCATGTAGAACATCTCTATCTCGAAATTGACTGGCAGAGAAAAAATAAACCAACACATAAATGCAGAATATGTGTTTTATGCGAGAGTTTTACTTTTTTCAAATAGTCCACCATCGTGCTTTCTCATGGCCCATGGACAGGGTGGGGTATGTCCCATCCACCTCAAAATCAATAGATGTCGTCAGGTAGACGTCCCTAATCAGAATCAGTCGAAACCCGATCGATTCGACACTATTTAATTAAGTGATCGTGCTAACAAAAAAAAATTCTCAAATAGTCCACTATTATACTTTCTTATGACCCATGTACATGGTAGAGCGTGTTCTATCTACCTCAAAATCAATAGGTGTCGTCTGGTAGACGTCCCCAATCAGAATCAGTCAAAACCCGATCGATTCGACAGGATTTAGTTGATTTATCGTGCTAACAAGAATAAATGACGACGACAATGACACATACACAGAAAACATTTTTTAAAAACCGTTTTTTTTTTGTTTTTAAGCCGAAAAACGAAAAATAAACTCAAAAAAAAATTGTTATTTCAATTTTTCTTTACACGTCTACATTAATTTTCCGCGTATAGTGGAGGGCGGAAAAGTAAAATGTAGATAGCAAAGGTAAATTGATAAATCGACACAGGGGTCATTAGGATTCATTTCAGCAATAGAACAAAGTTAACAATCTCCTGAGCTGACGAATGGACTCATATATTCGTTCTTGTGTTTCTCTGTTATCGAACTGCAAGTGGATGCTTCCAATATTGAAAAGCTTGATATCAACCGTATAGAAGTCCTGTTCTTGTTTCCCATGAGACTCATGGAGAAATAGTTTCTTGAGAACGTATATTTTCTCGTAAAGTAAAGCTCAGTCCTTTAGGAGCGTTAAGCTGAAACTCTGGATCTTGTGCTGGAAAGCTCTAGTCACTTTCCAAAAATATTGAATGTGTATTGGTAGTGGACGCTGGAGTGATTGCTCTCGATATATAATTCGATGAATGTTTTTTTCTCATTCTCTCTGTTTGACTCTTACACGTACTCTTGATTAAACTCTCTCGCATGGTACTTGTTAGCTATCAATTTTATGGGCATATTTAGTATTAGATATAGTTTACCAACCTCTTAGGGCTACCTCTAACAGTTGGATGTCAGAGATCAACCCTGATTCGTAGTGAATCCTTATCATTAAAAATTTTATTATGAAAACTGTTAAATCAAACTGATTGATGTTTAATTAGTTCTAGCTGAAAGCGATAACTAATAATGAGAAAGAAACGTTCGAGGGGTGAACTACCTAAACACAATATGAAGAGAAATAAAGAACAATGTCATCGAAAATAAGTAATGCTGATTGCTGCTCAAATCATTGTAATTTTTTGAGTAATTAATTGAAAGGAAATAATAAAGACAGCTCACAAAAATTATTCCATATCATCGTTAATTATGAAACAGAACATTATCATTTAAAATCTTAAATCAAATTGTCTTAAGTATAATAGAAAAACGTAGAATGGATATATTATGAATATAGAAAATAACATGCCTCAAAAAAGGTCGTAACCAAAAAAATCGAAGTGTTTACTGTGTCCTAAATATGAAAGACTATGATCAACTTTCAACTATATATTAACAATATACAGTTGGTGTAAGTATTGGGTAGATTATATTTTGCTGTCAGGTACTAGCATTTGCATTTTCCTTTTACATCTGAAAATAATTAATATTTTGTACAAATATACATTTTTTTGGGTATTCTAGTTTTAAAATAAATAAATGAAGTTTATATTTTCTCTGTAAAGAACTTTATCAACGAATTGCTTACATTACAAAATATTACCAACCATATATATAAAGGAGTTTTATGTCCTAAAAATTAATCCATTGTTATTGTCAAAGTTCTTCCAGAACATCAGGATTTCGAGGTATCCTAACCGAAAGGTACAAAAATAGCAATTTTTAGCAATATTTGAAGAATATAACAAAAGAGGGATTCGTTCTTGAAATTACTTACATCATTTAAAACTACCTTTTATCTCTCATTTCCAGTTTTGCAAGCATTTTTCTTTTTCAAGAAGACAAAACAAGAAGGATTTTGTATTGCGAAGATTTGTATCTACTATGTTAAAAAAAAATTTGAATTTTTTTGAGTTCACTTAGGATCTTATAAAACCATCTCTGTAAAATTCCGACAATTTACACTTGCTCTTTCTATTTCTCTCCATATCAACACGTTCACATTAACAAAACTGCTTTCAATAATTCTTGGTGAACTTTATGCCTTTTCTCTATAAAATCAACAAAGGGTGGAACATGCTTAACTTCCCTTTTCGGACCTAATAGCTTTTGTTAATTTATTTCACCCTTTGACGGATTATTTTCTGCATAATCTCAATGATAAAAAGGGCCCCATTTTATTTACATAACCGGGGAAATGGACGTAAACTCCCCCTAATTGATCAATACATTCGTTTGGAAGCGATTTTGTGGTATTATAACAACAATGAAGCGATGATTTTATGGTTTTATAATACCGATCGTTCAACAGTTTGTGACGAATGCATGTCCCTTTTATTTGCTTAACTTCAAATCTAGGTTGTTCAAAAATGCTATGATAGATAACGTATTTTTGTTAGAATAGCAGTTCATAGACTAATTTAAGAATTTTAAATGGCAAGATTTGTCAGTACATTTGGCATAAAAATTTATAGAATTAGTAAACAAATAGGTCAAATTTGTAAACTTATATTTTCCTTAATATTTAATCAATTTGAATAAATTTTCATTTACTGATTACTCACTCCTTGTAGTAGCGCATATTGGATTTAACTGCAGGTGTTGTCATATGTCCTAATACTCAAAAAGTATTAGGACATGTAAATTCATCAACATTTTAATTGAGTCTGTAAAACTTAGGAGATTATAACAATATTTCCAAGTGTTCCATGCATAGTAAATCTCACATATTTACATATTTGGCACTTTTTCAGAGTTAGAGTTCAGGTAGTAGAAATAACATATGAAGAATGCGTCTATGCAAGAGAACTCTTTGATTAGGACCAATCTCAATCTGATATAGCTGAACTTACGGGCAGAACACAAGAGACGATATCTGAAATTCTAAGGAGGTAAAGACAAAATGAGTCCAACCGAAGGAGACCAGGACGAAGTAGGAGAATCTTATCGTCGGCTAGCTTTTTCAGCAACATATAAGTCGGGAATCGAGAACAGAACCACCAAACCGCAAAGCGGTTATCAATTTGTTCGATAATAAGTTCGAAACTATTAAATTCGAAACAGCTGTCTGTCGCTCAGTTCTCATCCGGAACGGATGTTCAATCCTACCCGTGGCGGGTTTTCTTTTCTGAAAGCCTAGCTTTTTGTCAAGAAAGAAACGGTACCTTTTGAAACAATATATTTTGGGGAAACACGAATTGTTCGTCGTTGTTGAGTTTTCGACATACTCTTATGTCTGAACAAAGTTGTGGGCGGTTACATCCCCCAGTTCGTCTATATCATGAATTTTTATTAAAATCCTGCGTATTCAAGAAAATGTATTCCAGTTAAAATTTTCACCCTGTATGTAATGTACAAGGGCTGATCGAAAGATACGGTTAATGAAATTTTATATCAGAAACTGTTGATGCTACATTTGTGTGAAACAATGCGTACGATAGTATGATCCTTTGAGATAGTCAGTGTCAAGTTTGAACAAGTTGTCAATTAGCTTCCAGGGTTGGAAGAGTGAGGACATGTTTATCATGTCGATCGTGCATCATGGATTTCGAATAACGCATTAATATTAAGTGTTGTTTTAAATTGCAAAAAAGTACCAAAAAGTCTCATAAAATATTAAAATCAGTATGTGGTGATAATATGGTGACTCTGAAGACTGCTTAGAAGTGGGATGAATGATTTAAAAGTGGAAATGAGTTGGTTGAAACCGAGCAACGGCCGGGACGCCCTTCAACCTCAAAAACAGACGAAAACATTGCAATAGTGGAGAGACGATTCGCCCAAACAGTCGAATAGACATTCTCTCGAACAGACTATTCGAGAGAACGATGTATGTAGAAAAAGACGAGAAAATGGACCAAAGGCTTCCTCCTTCATCACGACAACGCGCCGTACCACACCTCACGTTTGATCCCTGATTATGATGACTTTTGGCTCCAAAAAATATTCCTGTCTGTCCACATCCGCCTTACTCTCTCCGTCTTCTGACTCTTTCCAAAAATCAAAGCCGCGCTAAAAAGAAAACGTTCTGACACCTTTCCCGACATTGGCACGGCCACGACGGAGCAGCTGCAGACCCTTCCGAAAGAATCTTTCCAGAAATGCTTCCAATTATGGAAACAACGTTAGAATAATTGCATCGCTATGCAAGAAGAGTGCTCTGAAGGAGATCTGTTCAAATTTCAAATAAGCTTATTACTTTGTCCATAATAAAATTATTCAGCGTATTTTTTATCAGACCTCGTATTATTCGTTCATATACCTTACACGTACAAATAAGTAAATGAAGACATCAATGATACTGCTGGGAATTATCCGAGAGCAACAGACGCATTATTTCATTGTGCAGTAAATAAATTATATTTGTCCGTCTAGGCATGGCCGTTGCATTCCTCCGTTTTGGGATCATGGTCGCCCATGACACATGCACCCAGACCTTGCGAGCTTCTCCCACCAAGTAATAATTGCGGCCGACTAGGATATTGTGCGCATCTCATTTCATAAACTGGTTGACGTAATTTATGGGTAGTAAAGGATAAGCTTCGTTACGTTGTTTTTTTAATTAATAGACTGTTTAAGCTGGATTATTTAGGTATGAACGATAATCGACGATTGAACTGGATAGTTTATTAGTAGTTAATTGTGGGTTGTAACTGTAGGCTTCGCGTGTTAGGTGAAATATCTATAGAAATAAAATTTAACTCAAAATAGTAGTAGACACACGATGTTTCCGAAATAAGTATTCAAAATTTCGAAACATATAGAGCAGGTCGAAGTATGATGAAAATTCCAACATAGATTTTCTCTGGAGTGACACAGCCACAGTTCCTTAAAGGAATGGTAGTGATTTTCTTCTTGAATAACTTCTAAATAATTTGATATAAAATTGAAAAACTTTGGTAGGCTGTTAAACGTTTTATGCATGAAGATTGCTGGTTTCCCTTGGTCAAACTTCTCAATAACCTCCACCTCAGCTTCAATAAATGCTTCTTCCATTTGCAAATTGAGAAGTAAGCAAAACTAAGATTTTTTGCACTCGTCCTACTGTACTTGACAATCTTCGAAGCTTAGCTTCGAAGCTTAGTTGTTATACTAAGAATCTGAAATTATTTTTGTTTTGTCAATCGTAACATGTTCTGTACTTGTGGTGCGTCACGTTGATTGTAATGCTGAGTTTACACGTGTCAAGTAGACGGTCATGTAGAACGACAAAGTGACGTAGAATTTTCGACTTGCATCATGTGAACAGTCCCAGTCAAGTCAAGTACCGATTTGCATCATGTAGTGAAGCAAGTCAAGTGATTCTGCACTGTGGACAAGTAGCTTGACTTGCCTACTACCAACACCACCATTCTTTTCACTTAATAGCTTTCTGAACCGCCTACTTTACCAATGTGAACAGCTGATGATTCAACTATGCATTTATTTCAAGTAGGCAGTTGTACAAGTATAACCTTAGTTGATATAACCGATACTATAACCTATAACCTTATAGATACTGTGTGATCTTGATCGTGTATTTGTTCCCTTTGTGCATTTTCTGAATGATGAAGTAGTCAGAAGAAGAAATTACTCTGGAGTAGCAGTTATGGAAGTTATGGAAGAAGCGAAGGATCTCTCTTCTTCCATAACTTCTACTACTTCCTCCAAGAGAAGATTTGTTAAATTAATTAAACAATTTCGCAGAACCTCGCGACTTCGCGACACTGAAACAGCCATGTTACACATGCACTTGAATCACAAGCTTCTTCTCTACTTAACCACGTGTAGAAGCATTGGCTCAATCTGTAATTGAAACAAGTAAAGTAGAATTAAACTAGCCAAGTGTGGAGGCAAGTTACTTGATCCGCGACTTGGCCCGTGTAAACCCGGCTTAAGGGAGAAATGTGCTCTCTCTTTTATATGAAAATGTATAAATGGGGTTTAATGTATAAAAAACCTGTAACGTAATTATATCCATAAATATACGTTAATAAATGTTTACAAATCATAGTTTGATGCTATGAAATGCAAGAAGAAATGGGAGTAGTTTGATAAAACCTACAAAAGTACGAAAAATTCAAAACGTTTCCTGCCACATTAGCAGAAGAAAATAGAAAGGTATTTTCTTCATTTTCTTTGCATAGAAGGAAGTAAGTAAAGTACTCAAAATTTTGTATACATATTTATCAAGTATTGAGGTATACAAAAAAATTGTCCACTACTAAGCAACGATCTCTAGCTATTCTTGAGGAACTATGGTTTTTAATGTCATTCAACATGTGATAAACAATATATTAATCACAATAAATAAGTTGTAGAATCAAAATTAGACCTATATAATATTGCTCACTTAAGTACCTTAAAACAAATATAACGACGAAGATCATATTGATGATAATAGTCGTTGGTTATAAGTTGTGTCAAATTTTGTATAATAAATTTTTAGATTTAGGGTATAGTTAAGTTTTTTTCTCAAGATAATATCTGCGCGTGTCTGACGAGGATTTATATCAAAAATACTACTAACAGGTTTAATGATTTTCAGATCAATTCCTGAGGAATTTGTGGATTTGAGACTAAATGTTAGTTGTTATATCATCTGTTATATCATGTTTTTCAGCCTGCAGTGCTGCTGGGTGGATTGAGTAGCCTAGCAATACTGTTTCCGGTCCCAAGCCCGGAAGAAAGAGGAGTGTCAGAGGGCCAGGTTAGCTGCCTACCCTCTGTAAAAACAGATAAACAGCTCATAGTATCGATGATATTCATCAAAGAGGAACAGGTCATAGATCTACTTTAGAAGAAGGAAGAAGAAGAAGAAGAAGAAGAAGTTATATCATCTGATGTTATACATAACACAAAAATATATATGTTACATTATCACAAGTAGTAGACATTGAGGATGATTATTACCTGAGAAATGCTGATTAATTTTATTACTTGATACTATTGTAAAATAAGACTGAAATCACTTACTGCTTTTGAAGAACAAAAACTCTGTTTATTAAGATGGCTGTACCCCATAGTAAAATGTTATATGACATGTGCATATACTGAAGCATAGTATGAATTCAATGAGAAAATAGGATCCAGGGTTTATTTTAAAGAGGTCAGATCAAAACAGGCACTATTAAGTTTATTGCATATATTATTTATCTGAAAGTTTATCATCAAAAACTGTCCTACAGACATTTTTTAGACAATTATGTTGTAAATTAACTGGTATTATGCCTCTTTTATAAAAGTATACACATTGTGTTTTGTTGAAGTTTAGAATTAATTGTATTCTCTACACCATATGTTGAACTGTGTCATAATTTCTAACACTGAGTTTCTGCAGCTTCGCAGGGTTTGATGCGGATACTACTGCAGATATACCATCGGCCTACATTTTTCTTCCAGATAAGATGGCAGTTCATTGATATATAGCGAAGATATTAACAACCTGGGGACTAAACCCTGTGGAGCACCAAGGTTGACTACATGATCGTCGAAATAAGTATTTCCTATTTTTACACGCGCAATACGTTCAGAAACATATGAATTAATCAAGTTAGGAACAGCTGCTCTGAATTCTAATGTATAGCATTTTGTTGGATATAAATTATATTAATGCTCAGCTGAGGTCAAAAAATAATCCAACAACATGCATTCCTTTAGCTAGTTCGTCCTACACATACTGCATAAACTGAGTGCTAGTTGTTTCAATCAAATGACTTTTTCAAAAAATAAAATAAAACCCGCCACAAGTAGGATTCGACATTTGTCCTGATCGTATGACCGAACGAAGGTTTCAAAAGGGTTTTATTTTATTTTTTGAAACCTTATCTGATCGTGCAGAAACACGAGAAAGGGGTCGAGGATCGCTTCTGGGTATAATTCAATGCCTGGCGGGGCTTTAGCCCGAGGAGTAGTTGTTTCCTAGAGCGATTATGTAATAACTTTGCTATTCGAGAACTACTTTGATAACCGCTTGGCGGTTTGGTGGTTCCTTTCTCGATTTCCGACTTATATGTTACTGACAAATGACCTTCACGGAAACTATGTTGAAGTTTTCTTAAAGTACTGTGTAACAGTATAGAAAGTTATACTATTACTATTAGTAAATAGTAGTATAACAAACTTATATTGCTGGAAAGTATTATTGTTTATTTAAATAATAAATAAACAGTAACCTTTCTGTATACAGTCTTCTCTATGATTCTGGAGATAATATTCAGAACATATATTGGTCTGTAAGTTTCGACATTATGGAATTTTGATACATTGTGGAAAAATTCCAGAATTAATAGATAAATTTACAAGATATGCCAAGGAATCTATAACATGACTAACGGACTTAATTATTTTCAGAGTGAGACCAACTCCTGAGGATTTTGTTGATTTGAGACTATAAATGGTAAACATAAATGGTGAACATAAATAACATAAAAAATCTGTCTGTTATATTATCAAAAGTAGTACACATTGAGGATGTATTACCTGAGAAATGCTGATTAATTTTATTACTTGATACTGTTGTCAAATAAGACTCAAATCAATCATCAACCTCTTTAGTGTTGCTGCTTAATAGTTTCTTTTCAGAGACTATTTAATTGGTAATAATAATATATATTTCAATTTTTGAACATCTACTTATTACTATAACCCATACATTATAATTAATATGCAGAGGAATACAACCTTAACGACGCGTGGGAAATAATAGTTAAAAAAGCGCAATTTACCTGCGTCCTCTCGGCCAACCTGACCGAGGGCGTACAGCAGGTCGAAAGGGGGATAGATCCGTTGGAGCTCACTATGCGTCAGCTACGCCAGCTGCCTTGTGGGTGACGAGCAGATGATTTGGGGTGGGCCACCCTGCCCCTCTTTCTCCCTCTCTCTCTTTCTCTCTCTCACCGACACATATCTGTGTTTATCCCGCGCCGCCGCCACCCCCGTCGCGGGATATCCGCACTTATCGTCGGGTTAACTTACCCCCCCGCTCTGGTTTTCATTTGGCCGCACGTCGTCCGAAGATGTGCGAGTAATACTCCCGGTAATTTAGTCATGGGATCCGTATTATTTGTCTGTATTAAGATATGACTTAATTTGTTTATAATTAAATTAGGGAACGCTAATGGAAAATAGATTCTGATTGGGGGTTTGCGGCAGCCATTTGAAGTTCTGGTGCAGGTGGGTGGCGTGTAATCAAGTACTTAAGCGAACTTGATTAATGGTTTCGTGGTGGCGAGATTTTTACCGTTAGGTTCCGATAGAAGACGATTACGCGGCGTTGTCTCTTCCTTTCGCGTTTTTAGGATCGCGCTTTTTGGGACTTCGTGGCCACGAGGGATGCATAATCACGATGCAGAACTTGCAAACGTTTCGATATGTATGCCATATTATTAATGCAGAAGAGTGAAGATTCTACAATGTAGGTTTAATTTCAAATACAGCGAGTATGTACAGTACATCAAGAATAGGAACAAGTCTCAAAACTGCAATATCGGACAGCCCACGAGGTGCGCAGTAAATAGCCTGGTCTTTATTCGGGCGCATTGAGACCTTTGCAAAGTAATGTATGTGCAATGTGAATGTATACAGAGTTCTATCTGGCCGCGCATAAAATGCATCCTTTGCCTCCGACTGCTGCCTATTTCTTCTATGCATATTAGATAATCTCGTACTTTTTCTTATTATTGACGAGCTGTAAATGTTGGAAGAAATTGGAGCGATGCAACGGCATAGTACATGCTCAACTGTAAGCAAAACAGAAGCAAAAGTTAGAAGTTTTGATACTGTGAGGACTATGCCAAAGGTAGTCCTATCGTTTCTGATAATACAGTCAGATATGTTACTAGCTGTGCAGAAAAATCCTCACGAATTAACTTTCAAAACCGCACTGGAGCTTGTAATATTTCAGTCATCTCTTTTGAAATGCATGAGAAAGGTTACATTGGGGAACAAATAATTTTTTATGTTGCCACAAATTTAAGATCGGTTTCTGAGTACTCGAGGACATTAATTTCACATTATATCTTCATTTTAGCTAAATTGACTACGTTTGTTGAAATAATGGAGACTCCTGAAATTTACCAGATGATTGGCGGCTTTTCGTGGATGGTTCTAAAAAGAGCTTGAAATGTGTATTACTGCACAATGGAAGTAAGTTTGCGTCGATTACAATCGGTCATTCGACAAAACTTACAGAATATTAAATATTAAATTGTCTACGATCTTGTCTGGATACGATCTCTGTCAGGAACATATAAGTCGGAAATCGAGAAAGGAACCACCAAGCCGCCAAACGGTTATCAAAGTAGTTCCAGAATAGCAAAGCTATTACATAATCGCTCTAGGAAACAGCTACTCCTCGGGCTAAAGCCCCGCCAGGCATTGAATTATACCCAGAAGCGATCCTCGACCCCTTTCTCAATGCCTGGCGGGGCTTTAGTCCGAGGAGTAGTTGTTTCCTAGAGCGATTATGTAATAGCTTTGCTATTCGGGAACTACTTTGATAACCGCTTGGCGGCTTGGTGGTTCCTTTCTCGATTTCCGACTTATATGTTACTGACAGAGATCGTATTGATAAAGATGTATACGCCATAAAGTTCATTCGGCATTTGTCCTGAATCGGCGTATCGTGTACGGCACTGATGAGAACTAATAACTTCGAAACAGCTGTATGTCGTTCGGTTCCGATCCGGGACAAATGTCGAATCCTACCTGTGGCGGGTTTTATTAAATTGGTATTAGAGAAATAAATAAATAAATTGATTTATCTGTGTCGATTTAACAATGGTCACCAAACATCTTGGACAACAAAGTGGATATATCGAATATCCTTATCACCTCTTGTTGACACCCTTCGTTTAGGGAGTTGGCGATATACCGACTTACTTGTTGGCGATTGCCTCCACTGTAGGCCTACGAATTTCTTCAAGTCAGTGGTTGATGTTTGTGTTAAGGTTTGATACATACCCAGCCAAATTGACACAGAACATTTATTATTTCAGCCAGTTGTCGGTCATTTCGGTACAATCTCTCTCAATACTAATTTTTGCCACACGCATGCGTATGGAGAAACAGCCAACTAAACACCCCTGTTTATGCGACAGTCGTGCAAAAGAAACGCATTTATAGTAAACTATTTGGCATTTGAGAAACGCTACGACCGTTGTATAAGCCAACATTGTTCACGAGCCATGAGCCAACAAAGACAGAAGAAATAATATTGCCACATCTTCACATCAAACTGAATTTACAAAACAGTTTGCAAAAGCACTGGACAAGTCATTTGATTGTTTTAAGCACATTTGCCAAGCATTTACAGCACTGAATATGGAAAAATTAAAAGCAGAAATTTCTAACTCTGCACAAATTCGAAAACCGGTAAAAGATCAAAATTTTAACAGATATATAACCGTTGTAGAATCTGATTCATGGTTTAGTTATGTATCTGTAATTCAAAATTGTTTGGGTAATCACAAGACAATTAACTACCAAGAACTAGTAAGATGCTAAAATGTTTTGAAAACTTGGGAGCTAATATGAGTATTAAATTACATTTTTTTGCACAGTCACTTAGACAAATTCTGTTCTAACTTAGGAGAGTATAGTGAAGAACAAAGTGAACGGTTTCGTCAGGATATCCGAATAATGGAAGAAAGGTATCAAAGAAGGTGGGATCATCTGATGACCAATTAGTATTAGAGTCTGCAGGGTGACTGTTCACAGCAAAAATATAAAAGAAAATCATACAAAAAAATTATTGTTTATATTCTTGTTGGATTTCATATATGAAAAAATTAAAAACAAAATAAACTGCTTATTTTATTTTGTTTTCCTTACTTTGCATTAATATTTATAATGTAGGTATGTTTATTTCAGAAATTAGAGCCAATCAAGAAAAAGTAATGCCATTTTCAACATCAGGGGCGCTAATGTACTCGAAATCGACTCTTAAATTCCTGGCAACAAATTGACTGTTCCCCAGTGTTATCGCTTCTGATAATAATTCCCTCAATATGCTTAAATTAGCAGTACATAATTTATTAAAACACATTTTTTTACTTTTATTATTAATACATCTATTTTAACATTTACCTTCTTTAAACTGTGAAACCGGACCGATTGATTTTTTTCCATCATTACCATAGTCATGTTAAGTCATGCAGTACACACAGGCGTACCCCCTGACCAAATATCAGATATAGGGCCTTACCGACAGTCACCTCTCGCTCCGGTATCCCCTGGAATTGGCTAGATCAGTCTAGTTGGGTCACAGCTTACTCAATACTAAGCTGTGGGTATTGAGTAAGCTGTGGTTGGGTCTTCGGTTACTGTCCTTGGGTGGGAGTATTCTCTGTAAAAGCTCGGCCACACAGATCGTGCGATCGTCACAGCGGTCAGCGATATAGCACTGTCACATACAGTGCGATATCTTTGTGAGCGATCCAGTATTGTGTTTGCTTTCGGGTGAACGGTTTCACACAGCCTTGTTGCTTTTTCTTCTTAATAGATTTTGGGACAAAATGAGTAGTAGTTGATGAAAGTTGCTGACAAGTCGCAACTCCTTCTATTAGCATTACGAAACAATAGAAAGAAAAGACGATATTAGGTGCATGATATCAATGCGAGCAGAGAATAATTTGGGGAATACCATCGCTTATGTATTGAAGTGAAGTCATATGAAGATCGGTTTTTTTAAATATTCTCGTATATCGACATAGTTGATCCATACTACAAGTTTTTTGATATAGGATTTTGAGGTATGGACGTCATAGCGACAACGCATTTGTTGAAAATTATATTTTCTACCGAGAGTACATTGATGAAAAAGTTATTCTACCTTCTAAACCACTTCCGGGTACAAGCACCCCTATTCCTCATGTTCTGGTAGGTGATGAAGGGCTTTTCACTTCAACCATTTTTAATGAGATCATACCCCAAAGCAAGAATAATCAACAATGTAAGAAAGAAACAATTCAATGCACAACTTATTATATCAAATAAGAATAATAAGGAATACACATCTACTGAAACTGGAGAAGACTCTGCCTGTACGTGCATTCATGTCAACATTGTCAACTAGGTTAACCAATAGAAGGTCAACTATTGCTGCAATTCAAGGTCGTGAACAGTTTTCCGATTGCTTTGCCAGAAAATGAAGCATGCAACAGGAAATTTAATTTTGTTGCTCCTAATTTTAATAAAAGTCAAGTATTCCAAGTGTGTGTCAAGTGTTATAGTAATTTTAAGGATCCTTATTATAATAATACATAATATTTATTATGTATCCCTGTTATAATAATAAATATAAGCATTCCTGTTATAATAATTATTATAATAATTATTTTTAATTAATTATTTGCAATATAAAAACGCGAGACAAATCTGATTGGAACTGACCGCTCAACTGCGCGATATTTTGTAATTATGTACAACTGTATCGCTGCACGCTACGATCTAGATTGGCCCGCTGCGACAGACCGGAAATGGATGATATAATATTACATCATACAACTAGATCGCCTGGCCGATGCGGGCAGAGAACGCAGCCCGCGACGGTAACCGGGCTCTGTGTGGCCCAGGCTTAATCTCGGTGTTAGTGAAGATAAGCTCCGTCCCAGTTGATAGAATGCACGACTGATGACTAATTCTTTAATTGAGGTTCTGCCTGATTTAGGTATGTGTCGTCGTCCATCCTCGTCTATATTGGCACCTACTGCTCATCAAGATAGGAACAAGTCTCTATCGGACCGCCCACGAGGTGCGCAATAAATAGCCTGGTCTAAGTAAATAGACCAATGCTGCCCTCATTCTTTCTTTTACTCATCTAACGAGAAATCTCACATTTTTTCTTATCATTGATGAGTACGTCGTGTATCATTTCACTACTTCGACTGGTAAAATAATGAATTAATGCAATGTAAATTGATTTTCTTTTATTCATAAAAGTAACAGGTTCAAATTGCAGAAGACCTTGCCAGACTAGGGACCAGGGAAAACATCTATGGACCAGAACCTGCAGTGGGAATAAGTCGGAATCTGATCAGAGACCAATGGCTGGGCAAGAGACCAGCACAATAAAATATGAAAAGGAGTAACGGGTTATCGAATAACCAAACTGTTATGGGCCCAAGAATTCATTAAATTGAACAGGCACAAAGCCAGAACCCTGGTGGGAATCATAACGGGCCACCATAGTAGCCTGAATGCATATAAGCACAAGCTGAGGCTGACTGATAGCCCGGCCTGCAGATACTGTAAAGAAGACGAGGAAACCTCTATTCATCTTCTTTATACCTGCCCCGCACTGGAGGAGAAGAGGTATCTTATATTAGGGACCCCTGTTATCCTAGAGGAGGCGAGGCTTAAGGCGGGGGACGTGCATAAATTGCTCCTTTTATGGGATAGCATTTTTGGATAATGACCCGGATAAGAGGGGATACCCATGCGATCAGTGGCTGATGAGGCCCAAACCTATATAATATAATACTAATAATAATAACAGGTTCAAACTGATAAATACTTGAATATTATATGTAGCCAAAATGCAGTAACATTGATTGCGCAAAGAAATACAAAATTATAATTTTAAAATAAGTTGGAAAACTTTATATGAAACCTCGTTAATTACTGGAAGTATAGAACAATATACCCCACACTATCGATCTATGTTTTCCTAGTTTCTTTATCATATAATGTATATCATATCTTTAAAAATGCTTAAGAGCGCTTTTTTAGTTTTCGATACATGCCAATAACTCGGTTGCTTTTGGAGTGCATGAAAAATTAAAAGGCATAGACCCAGGTATTTCTCGAATAGAATAATATACCTTTAAACATACTTTTATTATCATTAGATTTATATACCTAACTAAGCCCCGGATTTGACTGCGAACATTTCAGAGTCGGACTTATACGTGTTCCGAAATATCTATTAGAAGTACAATCACCGTAAAGAAATATCACAATCTTATAATAAATTATACAATAAAACATTTCAAGTCAGTAGCTTGTCTACACTCTCATTTTTTTGTAATATAAATTAAGGGCCTGTATAAATTAGTAGTCAACCAACAATTTTATATTAAATAAAATGTATTCATTGACCGCCTGCTACCTGCTGCTCTATTTGTTTCACCAGAAAAATTGAGAGTATTGTCGGAGGTGCATTGCGCATGTGTTTATACATAACTCAAGACTATCGTAGTATTTTGATTTGTGAACAATACTACATATAGTTACAGTGCATGATAGTTTGACAAGTATTTTAAAATGTCTCGACCAAAACTATCCCTTGCCACAATACAGCGTTGGATAACGGAATTTTTAGGTTGGTGTCAAATGACGGTAGTGAATTACGATGCTCCCATTGTGATATATACATAGCGTATACCCGCAACTCGGATGTTGCTAGACATTGGTGTTCCAAAAAACATAAAACCGCGATTATTGGACAAAGCAGACTTTAGCGGATCCAGCTTAGAATATGATTTCGCGTACATACGCGACAATTTTTTTCGCATACCAAAAGCCATTAAGAGGTTGGAAAAAAACAACAGGCAGATGAATTTTCAATAGTGGTTGCTATAAACGTTGTTTAAGACCTTCGGCAGTATATTTTTCAGTTAGAAGGGAATACTGCGAAGGCTATAACGAAAAAAATTACTGCAGTTTTGAATAACAACCCGGGGTTTTCTACTATAGCAGTTATAGTAGATAGTTTACAACAAAGAGAAGTTCATGTTTCTAATTCAGAAATCAATATGAAGACTCTACAACATTATAAATATTTTCGATATGCTCCGTTGCCTTCCGTTGATGTAGAATGGCCATTTTCACATTATAAATGGATATTTACTGACAACCGTCGCTCGTTGACTGCTGAACATTCAGAGCAGCTACTAATAATGTACTCATGTGATCATACGCGTAAATAGTGTTAGGTGTGAAGTGAGGGAACCTTGAAGAACTACTGTGTTGCCCAGGTCATTTTGACAACGCAATGACGTGTTGACTTGCCTTGTCCCCGGACCTGACTACACATTTTTATAAATACAATTACAAGTTCTCATTTGTTCCTAAACGACCACGCAATGAAAGGTAAACTAATATGTGAATAATTTTTTTATATAATCTGCTCTTCATTGTAAGGCCGCCTCTGTTATTTATGTCATGTCGGCAGTCAAATCCGGGGCTTAGTTATAACGTGGACTTGTATTTCTTCAGGTATAAGCCATAGCTGGATCCATACAGGGTCCATCCTGAATTGATGATTTTAATAAACATTAATTTTCTTAAGGTACAGTGTTATTTTTACCATTTTTGCCTAATAGGCGATTTCCACTTTGAAGAATGACAATGATTACAGATATTAACCAAAATAAATACATTTAATTGTTGGATATTTGATTGTTTTTTACAATATTTCAGTACAAAAGTTCGAAATGTTAAAAAAGTTTAATATGTTCGCAAATGCAAGACAATTAAAATATAAATAAAAACTAGAACTCAATTAATAAAACAAATGTGTAAATGAAAGGGTAACAAGGTATTTATTTCTAAACGTACAATTATTTAAAAAAATTCTATGCAATACTACAAACACCACGCCATATCATTATATTGGTTGATATTCTAATCTGATGAGTAATCAGAAAAGTATGTATCAGTTTACATATCAATACGTATGCGATGGGGTGAACAGGGAGAAGTGCCGCCGAGACGAATCTCTATTTAGTGAATTTTCCACGTCTTCTCCGTTCATCTTCTCATTTCTGATTGACGCTAGCGCGTCGATTCATACAAATTTTGCGTAATCCGAATGGAATGCAAATGGCAGACAGATGACAAATTGTCCTTTGTTTTAACGTGTAAGTTTTTTAATAATCGTGAGAGGGAAGATGGTTAACTGCGCTGGATGCCGAGCGGGTCCGAGATAATTATACTTATTTACGAAAACGGTGTGTTGTAGTTAATGGTCTTGTCTTTTCTAAAGAGATAGAAACTCTATTACATAATGGCAGTGGATAGCTCTACGAAAGTCGGAGATATAACGTCCGCGTTATATCTCCGACTGACTGTCGGATGTTTAACGATTATGCTTAAATCTACGACAGCTCTTGCGTTTAAATCTACGAAAGTTAGGTTAGGTTGCTAGAAATACTAAGTTATCATTTTGTAATTAAGTTTAAAGTTAATGCAATAGCAGAAATGCCCGTTTTAGAAAAAGGGTCTTTAACCGTAGAATACGGGACTGTTTTGCCAAACGTAATTACGGGACTATCGTAAATTTTACTACTCAATAAAAAATGGTTTTATTTATGTCAAACTTTTATTTTTAAAAATTGCAAGAAAAACATGTTTTTTATTATCAGAACCGACTTTTCAGATTATAAAACAATTTTTTTTATTAATTTTCATAACATACTCTGCAAATATCTCTTCGATGTTCTCGGCAAATCGACTTTTTGCACTCCTTACAATAATTGATTGTCATACGCCTTTTTTTTTGCTTGGACAGTAGAAGCAAGTCTTCCTTTTTTTTTCTTGGGGTTGTGTTGACGTCTTCATTTGATAAACCCAATATGTCAGCTATATCTTGACGGATATTTCGCCGTAGAGTTAGGCTGTTATATCTATGCAACTCTTCTTCTGTCGTTGGGGAACATTCTGGTTGCCGCTGTATTTTTGGGCTTGTATGGCAATTTCTACATTTGTATGTTGCAAAATAATATCAAATATATTGTCAGAAAAAAAAATGCAAAAAATAATCATCCAAGTTAGAACAGTCTTTCACATTCTCTCTAGGACCCGATATAAAATGAATAATATTCCTAGCAGCTGTTCTTTTGGATTTTATAGGCAATTCCGTTGACCATTTGTGACAATTCTTGCCCTTTAGGCTTTTTGTTTTGAAACTTATTACATATTTTCAGCGTGTACGTACTTGTGATAAAGGAATATCATCTTCATCTAAACTAGGTTCTATTTGTTCTTTAGATTGAATAGGGCTATATTCCTGTTGGATGAGGGGATCAGTCGAATTACTACCGATATCATTCTCACTATCAGATCCACATGATTCAGTTTCTAAATTTTCCTCTTCCCGATCACTGCCACTGTCTTCAAATGGCTCTGGATCACTTTCATCCCCACGCATGATACGTGCCGCTTCCTCCTCAAGTCGTTGTTGGGTAAAAAATTTTTGATTTGACATCTTACTATAAATATATATCTAAACAAGAAGAATATGAAATGATCTTACCTCAAATGTCTTTTACTAAACACTGAAAAACGATACAAAAATAAAAATCAGTGGAATTTAAAAAACTACTTACACACGGGAAATTTACGAATCTATCACCAAAAATCGCTTTTAAGTCGGAAATTAAACTAAAAACTAAAAACAGAAACTAAAAATGCTGAGATTCGCGGATGATATAGCAGTATTAGCATCTAGTAAGGAGGAATTAGAATCAGCATTGAACGAAATGGAGGCAGTGTTGACAGAGGAATACGGAATGAGGGTGAATAAAAACAAAACTAAAGTGTTAGTGTGCAGAGGGCGCGAGAGCA
The DNA here is from genome assembly GCA_037954035.1 of Rosalia funebris. Classification (NCBI taxonomy): domain Eukaryota; kingdom Metazoa; phylum Arthropoda; class Insecta; order Coleoptera; family Cerambycidae; genus Rosalia; species Rosalia funebris. The sequence continues at coordinate 7,694,827 of JAZFAV010000006.1, read as the reverse complement.
AAGCAAAAACGAAAGTACAAATTAATGATGAAAGATTGGAGGAAGTTAAAGACTTCACTTATTTAGGAAGTAAAATAAATTGGGATGGAAGAAGCGATAAAGACATAAAACAAAGAATAGCGCAGGGTCGAGTAGCTTTTAACAAAAAGAAAGCACTTTTATGCTCGGGGGTAATAAACTTAGAAACAAGGAAGAGATTTTTGAAAACATATGTATGGAGCACGGCACTATACGGTTGCGAAACCTGGACGGTAGGGGAAGCAAGTAGGAAGAAATTAGAAGCTTTTGAGATGTGGTGTTACCGAAGAATGATGAAAATACCATAGACTGATAGGGTTAGAAACGAAGAAGTATTGGAGAAAGTCGGCGAGAAAAGAAGTATGTGGAAAAACATAAAGAAGAGAAGAGATAGAATGGTAGGCCACTTGCTGAGACATGGGGGGAATAGTCCGCGATATTTTGGAGGCAGAAATAGGATCGAGGAAAGGCAGAGGTAGGCCTAGATTAGACTACTGCTCGCGACTAGTAAGGGATGTAGGTTGTAGCACAATTAGCGAAATGCGTAGGTTAGCACAAGATAGGAGAAGCTGAAGGTTAGTGTCCAACCAGTCTTAGGACTGATGACCTCATGATGATGAAGTCGGAAATCAGAACGACCGCATAACACACTGTCTAGTTTAATACTAGACTGGAAGGTACTCGGATGGGCGATTGGATAGAATACCCGAAAATGGGAGAAAAACACAAAGTTCTACGAGCGTCGTAAAATTTACGAATGATCCATATTCTAGGGTTAAAACATTATAAGAACTTGAAGAATTCATAAAAGATATTGAAAATGAACAGAACTACTGAAGTGGGGAGATATCTCCACACCATCTGCAAATGCCTTATACAATAAGAACTAAACAAATTAAACCAAAACAGCTATTATCCTGGCTATATGCCATCGACTTTGCATTATATTAATGATATCAAGTTTTATTTTGATTTGGATTGTTTTAGAAATTGTCGAGAAATGGCGTTTGTTACGCTCTACTGTGGTAGAACTTAACGGCATCTACAAGATGTGAGCTTCATTTGTCAAAGGTGTACTCACTTACAGTGCACTGACGAGACCCAAGATAAGGTTGAAACCAGTCTGCAGTTAGTGGTATAGAGATAGAGGACACTTTGCATCTTCCTTGTGGTTTTCGAGCAATATAAATCACTGTATTTTAGTGCCAACTCTGTTAGATAGAATACGGCAAACTTCGCCAATTTTCGCAAATTCAAATATAATTCAGCACTCGTCGACGGTATATAGCCAGGAAAATAGCTGTTGTGATTTAATTTGTTTAGTCATTATTGTATAAGACATTTGCAGATGGTGAGGATATATCTCCTAAGTTCATTAGTTTGTAAAAATTACCATCTGCCAAGTAAAACTTTGCATTGTATTGTTTATACAATTATATAAAAGGTACTCGAAGAAACTTAAATCTATGATCAAGGCCTGTCCAAAGAAGTGTATGTTTGTTATAATGATGACTGTTCTATGAAATTGGCTTTCATATTGTGCTCAGATGGACAGGGGTTAGTATTATCTAATATTAACGAAATAACGACGAAATAATGTTCACATTGCTTCCTAAACAACGAAAACTAAATCCAGAAGAAAAAAGTTTTAAAGCTAAAACAATTAAAGCTAAAATAATTGTATAAATCGTTCATTTGCAACATCCTTTATGAACCCATCAAGTTCTTGTAATGTTTTAAATGTCCTGCCTTTTTCCAAAACGGGCATTTCTGCTATTGCACTAACTTTAAACTTAATTATAAACTTATGATGATGTACCTAGTATTTTTATTTCTAACCTAACTTTCGTAGAGTTAAACGTAAACAGTAAAGACCCGGCAGTGACCAACATAAATGCTTTCGCAAATTTAAGCATCAACATTTTATATCCGACTACCGACTGTCAGAGATATATCGCGGACGTTATATCTCCGACTTTCGTAGAGCTATCCACGGCCTTACATAATACGGATACTTAAAAATGAATCGACATGTTGACATATTATTATTAACATCGAAGAAACGCGATAAGTATATGTATTTAGTGTTGTTAATTATTTATTTAGTTGTAAATTATACACTTTCTACTATTTCTCGACTTGCAAAAAGTTTTCCTAACAGGTGTGGTGTTTTCTAATATATTATTCACACGAGTTCGTGAAAAAAAGTATTTTATATTTCACTATAGTCATACTTTTTACAGTTCAGGGAATTATGTACCTAACGACTATCAATTATTGTGTCCAATATCCTTTTATCATTGCGCCAGTATATTGTTTACAACTTCAGTTCAGTAGTTCTTATACAGAAATAACAAAAAATAGCCAAAGGGTACATGATTGTGTATATGATTTTAAAGAGAAAATATAATTATCAACAAAATTTATGTGAAGCTTTAATTAAAGCATCTTATAACTTGAAACATATTATATTATAATATTATATTATATAGGTTTGGGCCTCATCAGTCACTGATCGCATGGGTAGTCCCTTGGCGATCCCCTCTTATCCGGATTATTATCCAAAAATGCTATACCATAAAAGGAGCAATTTAGGCATGTCCCTTGTCTTAAGCCTCGCCTCCTCTAGGATAACAGGGGTCCCTAATATAAGATACTCTTCTCCTCCAGTACGGGGCAGGTGTAAAGAAGATGAATCGAGGTTTCCTCGTCTTCTTTACAGTATCTGCAGGCCGGGCTGTTAGTCAGCCTCAGCTTGTGCTTATATGCATTGAGGCTACTATGGTGCCGCGTATGATTCTCACCGGGGTTCTGGCTTTGTGCCTGTTCAATTTAATTAATTCTTGGACCCATTTCTCAATCTCTGAGTATTCGATGAAGAGTTTGGTTATTCGACAACCCGTTACTCCTCTCCATCTTTTATTGTGCTGGTCTCTTGCCCAGCCATTGATGCGGTCTCTGATCAGACTCCGACTTATTCCCACTGCAGGTTCTGATCCATAGAGGTTTTCCCTGGTCCCTAGTCTAGCAAGGTCATTTGCAATTAGATTTCCCTTAGTGCCATTATGTCCAGGTATCCATAAGAGTTCCACCGGTCCCTTCCCTGCCAAGTGGCTCAATGCTTCATAGCAATTATAGACCAGCTTCGACTTTGTCGTTGCTGAATTCAGGGCTGCCAACGCCGCCCTGCTATGTAATTCCAACACCGTATGTAATTCTAACTAGCTCGGCCTGGAATGCACTTGAAACATAACACATATATATTATGGTTGAATTATGAGTTAATTTTGCTCATATGTTCATGTCACAAGAGGCCAAGAGACGGAATCATCAGTAGATCATTTACTTAATTATAGTTATGTTTGTGCAACCTGTTAGATTCATCAAATGTATTTTACTTTCCAGACAACTTAAGATGAATATTGGGTTTATAAAAAAATCTTGTCAGACAATGAAACTAGTTGTACTTTTTTTTTAATAATCTTATTGATACTTAATTTTAATCAGTAATATAATCCACTCCTATCTCTACAACATTGGCCCACCGATTGGGCTTTTCGGGGATTCACTAAAGCTATTTCAAGAACTTCAGAGGCTGTTGATTAAAAAAGGCGGCACGAACATATTCACCTTGTCGATATTATGGAACTTTTTATTAGTTAAATATCGTTTGCCTATCGTAAGTGCCTGAATAAATAAAATTCGAACGGCGCGAAGTCGAGCCAATGTAATGAATGTAGAATCGTGACCCAGCTAAAATCAATTAACATTTGTTGGAATTCATTTTCCATGTATGTCTTCACGTTATCATGAAGCAAGTGAACAGAAGCATGTCTCAACGTTTTTCTAGAATTATTCCGCAAGTTTTTGCAGTTCGTCACGTATGTAGTAGCGTTAACCATCCCGCCTTGAGGAAGAATGTCAAACATAGCACGTCCTTCGCATCTCATAAGGAAAACAACAGAACTTTGGGCGATTGGAGGTCTACTAGCCAACTGTATTGATGGATCTTGTTTTCGAAGAAACCAACGATGGAAAGTGTACTGCTCTAATAGACCAATCTCACCTCCTGTCATCGGATCCTCAAGAAACTCCTTGTATCGTGGTGTCTTAATTAATGCAGTGTGAAATCTAATGTAGATCTCTGTAATCGAAATCATGAATTTCGATCCTAATTCCCCCATTTGCGTTCATTTTATTGCAGATAAATCATGGTGACTCCATTACAAGAGTGCACCAAAGAGGAACAACGAGCAGTGATCCGGTTTTTGTGGTCGCAAGGTGTATCGGGAGCCGCAATCCATCAAATACTTTCGACACAATACGGAAACAGTGTCTTGCCGCAACGAAATGTCTACGAATGGATTGAAAAATTCAAAAATGGTCGCACGAGTGTTACGCATGAGGAAGGAGCCGGACGACCATCTACGGCCACAAATGATGACAACATTGAGCGTGCACGTGACATGGTTCTGTTAGACAGACGAGTGGCTATTGATGAAGTGGCACATCTTCTGCAAATTAGACATGGTTCTGCTTACGAAATTATCCACAACAGACTTGGGTTTCATAAAGTCTATACAAGATGGACCCCAAAACGACTCGCGGTGTTGCATAAACAAACACGCTTGGGCATCTGCCAGAAACATTTGGATCGCTATGGTAACGAAGATGACGGCTTCTTAGATAGAATCATCACTGGTGAAGAAACCTGGATCCACCATTCCGAGCCGGAGAATCAATGACAGAGAATGGAATGGAAACATCCACAATCGCCCAGCAAAAAAAAGTTCAAAACCCAACCATCCGCAGAAAGACTGATGCTTACCGTTTTTTGGGACGTAAAAGGCCCAGTACTGGAACATTATCACGAAAGAGGTACAATAATAAACAGTGCGCGTTACAGTGAGATGCTTACTGACAAGCCAAAGCCTGCAGTTCGAAGCAAACGCCGAGGACTACTGTCCAAAGGTGTTGTATTGTTGCACAACAATACCCGTCCACATACTGCTGAACAAACTGCTGAAACGCTCCGAAAACTCAAGTTTTATACTCCAACTCAACTCCGTATAGTCGTGGTCTTGCCCCTTCTGACTATCACTTGTTTGCTCCTCTCAAAGGGGCAGTAAGGGGCCATCGATTCACTTCGGACCAAGAAGTGAAGGACGCGGTGCATACGTGGCTCACTGCTCAACCGAAAACCTTCTTTTCTGAGGTCATAAGGAAGTTTGCGCAACGATGGACCAAGTGCGTGGAAAATCAAAGAGACTATATTGAAAAATTATGTTATATTCAGTTTCCTATTTGAATTGCAATAAAAGTTATAGCTACATTGCGGATAATTTTTGACTCTTAATTCTAAGGAAGAACATTTTTAATTTTCTACTAATTCTGTAAACGAGCCACTAATATGAGAACACAGATTCTCATATTTTCTCCAATAATATGTTTATAAAACAAATTAAGCAAACCATGTATGTATAACCTTTTTTATCGCTCCATCCGCCCACACAGCTTGGCGCATAATAAATTTAATTCCCATCTTAAATAGGACCTTTCAGTAATGAATCAAAACCATTTACAACATAGCCAAGCCAGCTCTTATAAAAGGAAATAAATACCTCTAACAGTGATTATCCACCCCCGTTCATTGTTGACAAACTCAACACCACTTTGTGTGCAATCAAAACGTTCTTTATCAGAGTTCCGTCTCTCTCTATTTCTTTACACAGTGTCTCAAAGAAGCATCATTGCTCAAACAGTAATCCGGATGAAATTGAATGAATGAGATGATTTTTTGCTACACAATTGTTTCAATATATAGTAATATATTTATTAATCTTTTTAATTTAAATGTTTGAATAAAAATTTCGCAATTGTAGTCTGATACGCCTGATATTTTATGTAATATACACAGAGAAAAAGGATTTTTTCATTAAGTAGACATTTAAAAAAATGTTATAACTTGAAAAATACTTGTTAAAATTAAGAAACATACCTGTTTCCTCTACCACTTATTGCACAATATCTTTTTCTTTTAAAAGCATTATTTACAATTTCACTTGCTTGTTAACCAATGATTTGAATCCTACCTCAATTTATTTGACCTCTTAACTCATTATTACAAAATAATAGTCATTATTCGAATAAAAACGAATTTGTTTCATGAGTAAATCATTTTACCGTAAAGGCAATGCATAGGATGGGAAACATGAATAGGAAGGTAAGGGGCCTGAATAGACTCTCAAGAGAGATAGCTGAGGAGGGACTCCTATGGATGCCCTCTGACAGTACGGGTGTCCACTTCCTGTTTGACAAGAAATATAAGATCACCCTCATCAGTAAGACCAACTGGATGGAGTGTCGAGCTGGATTACTGCTCAATGGAGACATCTGGTATACGGATGGAGCCAAGAGTGGGAACAGAACGGGTGCGGGGGTGTATAGGCGACGCGATCGGATAGGTAAAACCTTCTCCCTAGGCAAATACACTCCAGGCCGAGTGCTAGTTGCAATTACATACATCGAGTGTTCTGGGGGCTGACCAACATCGGACCCAGGAGAAGGTATATATCCGCTCGAATAGCAGGGCGGCATTGGCAGCCCTGAATTCAGCAACGACAAAGTCGAAGCTGGTCTATAATTGCTATGAAGCATTGAACCACTTGGCAGGGAAGGGACCGGTGGAACTCTTAGGGATACCTGGGCATAATGGCATTAAGGGAAATTGCAGATGACCTTGCCAGACTAGGGATCAGAGAATACCTTTATGGGCCAGAACCTGCAGTGGGAATAAGTCGGAATCTGAACAGAGACCGCATTAATGGCTGGGCAAGAGACCAGCACAATAAAAGATGGAGAGGAGTAACGGGTTGTCGAATAACCGAACTCTCTTCATCGAATACTCAGAAATTGAGAAATGGGCCCAAGAATTCATTAAATTGAACGGGTACAAAGCCAGAACCCTGGTGGGAATCATAACGGGCGACCATAGTAGTCTGAATGCATATAAGCACAAGCTGAGGCTGACTGACAGCCCGGCCTGCAGATACTGTAAAGAAGACAAGGAAACCTCGATTCATCTTCTTTACACCTGCTCCGCACTGGAGGAGAAGAGGTACCTTACATTAGGGACCCCTGTTATACTAGAGGAGGTGAGGCTTAAGGCGGGAGACGTGCCTAAATTGTTCCTTTTATGGGATAGCATTTTTGGATAATGACCCGGATAAGAGGGGATCGCCAAGGGACTACCCATGCGATCAGTGGCTAATGAGGCCCAAACTCATATAATATAATGCCCTGAATGAAATAATTTTTATTTACAAACTACTTCCATACAATTTAGTCAACATCTGGTTAAGTTAATCTATCAGACTTTTGTACCATACTTTATCGAAAACTTTAGCTACACCCAGAAAAACTGCAGAGCAAACCTGTTTCTCTTTCAGTGTACATTCTATATATCAATGATTCGATGTACAATAAATGGTCAATGGTTGTGTATTTTAATTCGAATCCAACTTGATAGTTTAATTATATTATTAGTTTCAGTATTTTTCATAGTAACTTTTCAAGTAGCTTTGAAATGGTTGGCAGTAATGCAATAGGACTAGGTAATTTGTCTCGTTTTTATAAAATACTCTTCTTTGTGCGCTTTTGAGTATTGAATGAAGTTTGAGTATTTCTTCCAATTGAATATCTTCATTGGTTTGGCTTGGCGTAAATATATCTACCAAGATCTATGCAAATACCTCGTTGTTCAGTTTTATTCAACAGACAAACTTGTCAAATTTGGGGTGCTGAAAATCCACATGCTACATCCACGTAGATGCACAGTTTGGTGCTCATTTTAGAATGATAGAGTAATCGGACCATACTTGTTTTTTGTTTGTGTTTATGTTGAAGAATAACAAATCTCTGTTAAATATTATGAGTATTATTCACAAATCACATTCTATAGTTCAAAATGAGACCATAGGTCTTTTAATTTTGTTTGTTACCTTCTTAAGTGAATTATCTGTTTATTCATCTACCACTATGTTTTATAGGTGTAACTCAATTTGCAAGTGATCACAATGTACTGGATGTATTATGTTAAGTAAATCTCAATTGCCTAAACAGATAATTATCAATTTTTCGAACGACCATCAACATTTACATGATATTTTTGATGGCTTGAGGATCGAGAGATGTCAGTTTCAGTCTTCGTTTCCATCAAAGAATCTTTCGAATCTTAACAAACGTCAACGAAATTCTGGCAGGATTGGAGTCTCGCAGGATTGTCGTTTGGGTCACTCGGTAGACAGATATTCACATAATGAAAAGAGAAACGACTATGTCGGTATATAAGAGAAGGGAGTAAATATCGAAGGGCATATATGGGACCATCTGTACAGTGTATGCCAGCGGACACGTGCAATCGGTATTACGTCATCCCCGACCGATATACACTGCATTGAAGTGTTTCTGCCGAGTAGATAATCAATTCCGGAGAAATTGCACTGTCATATTGATATTTATACGGGGGATACGCGAAATCGTGCCGCGCAGTGCCTATGAATTATTTTGATGATTTGATTTCTCGGAAGACTTTGCGTAACAGCTTCCTAGTAAACTTAGGCTGTAATAAATACAATATGGTCAGCAGATTATTATCTATTTTATTGTCTGTGTGTTATAATTATAAGTGTAGATTTCATTCGGGCGTGGGAGGGCATGCTGAAACAACAAGAAATCCTTTTTTTCTATTTGGAATGATGATTATTTTCATTACCTATGCAGGCTGGGTTTTTACCCTCTTAACCCGATATGACGATCATATCCATGATGTAAATATACTTATCTACGACCGACGACCGTGCTGTAATATGGGGTTCACTGAACTATTTTGAGTTATGTAATGAGCTCTATTACATCACCGTTATGTAATAAACTCATTACGTTACTGTTGTGTAATTAACTCATTACATAAATCATTTTAAATTATAAACGAAGAAGTAAATATTTATTGAAACTAGAAACAATACAATAATTATTTGTTATTATAAATACTAATGACACATTTTTTGCATTTTGACATATTGATACCAGCTGATGTGGTTAGTTGCGTCGTATTGTTATTGCTTATTTCCAACGTTGAATTATTCATGTAATAACTACTTGTCGAGACTTCGTCTTCTCCAAGAATCTTCATTGCTACTTTCTCTTTATCTTCCTTTGACGTATCAATGTATCCCTCGGCAATTGTCTTACAGTCGGATCGTTCTAACTTTACCACTACGTTATCACTATACGGTGATATCACAGACAACCCGCTATCCCTATGAACGCATTTGCTATAATAGATAAACAAAAGACAGGTGATGTTACGTGTGTCTTCGGTCTTCGATCTTCGGAAATGACCTGCATATATCACCGATAACTGTTTTCATGTTTTCACGCTGATCGGTGAGAAGACAAATAGTAACATACATATTAGATTAAAAATATGAAACTTTCCTATTGACTAATTACTAAAATAAGTAATGCCATGATATGGTACATTGCCTGTTATTATTAAAGATGGTTCTTCCAAATTAGGTATTAACCGTTCATTCACCCATTTAATAAAAATATTATCATTCATTTCACCATGGCAATCATGGATTCTTCATTCAGAGGCGAACAACAAATCGGGATCTCTAAGAAAACCTTTGCTAGATCCAGCATACAAAACAATGAACCGTTTACCATCGTAACCCTTTGGTTTTCAAACACTTTTAACTTTGTCATATTGCCAGGACATTCTTTTGCCGCCTTTAGCATCATCATCATGAGGTCCAAGAAATTATGGATTGGTTAAAAAAATACAATATATATCATAATGAACAAATGACTATACCTGAATTATTATTTCTCGCCAAGCAACACAAAAAAGACAATAGGTATGTAATTGACGAACTGTTACAAAAACACGGCCATCAAGCTTTAAGGTTACCACCATACCATTGTGAATTTAATGCCATCGAATTAATTTGGGCAAAAAGTAAAGCATATTATAATGATAATTCTACAGTTATTTCCAAGTTCATTGAATTGTTTAACTGCTCGACCAATTATTGTTGATTGTCCAACTACTAACAAGTTAACATTTCGCTGACTATGGCCCTCATTAACCAAGGTTATCGCTTTCACTGATTCATCTTCTCTTAAATTGCGTGGGTGATTCATTTCTTCTACTCTAAGTGTACTGGACAAAGTGTGTCTTTCGCTTGTTGACATTCAATATTAAAGAAATAACTGGCGTAACTGAATTTATTTCCATTTACGCACTTTATAAATGTATTATTAACAATTACGAAATGTTACTATACATCTGTAAAATAATTGTAATTGTTCATCAGTAGTGGCAGAGGGTACTCCTAACCACAGATATAAACTGTTTAAAGATTTAGAACTTTATTGAATGAAAAGTTTTGCTGATGCATTAATTTTGTATATATATATATATATATATATATATATATATATATATATATATATATATATATATATATATATATATATATATATATATGGAGCCTATTCTATTTGTTCTTCGTCAAAGTTCCTCAGTTCCAGTAATCAGCGCCGCACGGAGACAACACCGCCTTATCAATATTCAGGTTCGGCATCTGCCAAATCAACGTCTGACATTTTAAAATCCTCGCGCCCATAAAACATCTAAAAATAGCATTAAATAAGCGAGGAGCGAACCCCGGCGAGGCGCCCTCGCAAATAAACCGGTCTATGGAGTGTATACGACCGGAGTAACAAAACAGCAGCATCTAATAGAAGAGCAGTTTAGTCGGTGATAGCATCACGTGACCTTTAATTAGGCGGCGAGCGGAACACTAGGGCGGTTTTGAGGGTTACGGGTCACGCCATCCTTGGAGGCATTCCCTCATGGCCTACGCGACCCGAACTGATCGATACCAGGACCGTACCCGACACCCTCGCCATCAAGATGCTGATAGTTTCGAAGTGGCGGAGGAGAAGGTTGTCGCAGGATTCCAGGATTTATGTTATATGGGTCGCATGGATTTCGGGACAGTATCGTCCCCGTATCCCTCTCATAGGGAGATATTTGGTAGTTGATTGAGAAGGATAATGACGCTCACCATAATAAGTATTTGAGATTATGCCCTCGTACCCTGACATATGAGGTGTACAAAAATCCTGTTATAAGCGGAATTAACATCAGCATTGAATTGTATCAAATCTCCTTGTGGTGATTCTTATTTACATTTTAAGAGATGTGAAATGGTCGAAAAACCATAGGACGATAAGCATAGTGAATTGGCTCCAGAGGGATATCTAGATCATCTAATGGGATGAGATACGTTGATCCTGCAAGTTTCAGATCTCTATCTATTTTGGTCTTTCTTTGAATAAAACGAAAAAAACGAAGAAATTTACCAGAAAATAATTTTTTCTCAAAAACGGTTTAACCGATTGGAATGAAATATGGACACATTATAGAGATATATGTATAAAGGCTATACTCTATAATAAATTTATAATAACAGCTCGTAGTATTCATAATAATCATTAGAAACAGGCGATTTTTCCCTAAATAATTTTTTTTTCTTTATCATAACGTCCCATAACAATTTTGAAACTAACTTTTCTTATGTTTTTTCGATGTAGAATAATCTTTTAAATTAATAGATTTATATTTTTTGATATAAAAAATTTTTATAAATATTTTTTATAAATTTTTTATCAATACATTGATTTAATTAGAATTAATTCATTTTTATATAATAAAACTACAATTTAGAGAATATAAGGATTTCCTCTCGATTATCAGTTCGTTCGGAAACCATAAGATTGCACTGTTATTTAGTGTTGGTGACACTTGTGTCTACGATGAGCAACTACCATACCTGCGGCTGTACATTGTTTACTAGTTGTTAGCAATCAGCTAAATAGATAAACTAATAATTATGAATTGTTGATTTTAATCAGTTAATTGAATGTTTTAATATTTCAATAAAACAAGTATATATATTTTCCAAGTATAGCCTTTATATGCCTCTATAATGTGTCAAAATTTCATTTAAATCGGTTAAGTCGATTTTTTATTTATTCAAAAACCAAAATAGACAGAGGTCTGAAACTTGTAGCATTAATGTATCTCATTAGTACCAATATACTCTCAAAAATCCCAAAGATGATTCAGATATCCCTCTGGGGCCGATTCACTATACTTATCGTCCTATAATAAGAGCGCCATCTAGAGGTATGTGCACCAAACGCTAAATTGACCTTAAACTTTCAGGAATCATATTTGTGGAAGAATATAAAGATAGTGGTTAAGATTCAAATTGCATAGGGCGGTAGAAAAGTTTTATCCTTTCAATTTCTCTATTACAGTGATTTAAAATAATTTCAACTACAGTTGATGCAGATTGACCTGCTGAAACAATTCATCAAACCAATCCATCCATTTTTTTTTCAAAAGATCGGCACATTTCGATCTTGGTCTAATGCTACCAAAAACTCTTCGCCACTAGAAAGACGCTTTCCTTTCATATTTTTTTAAATAGTAACTCACCATTGTGTAAAGAAAAATTGGTCCCTACTTAAAATACATGAGGGTCGAGAACACTTACTGATGATTCCCATAGAAAACTGGCATTTTTCGAAACAGTGTGGAATACGATATATGATAACCAAAACTTTTTACATAATATAGTATTTTCAGACGAAAGCACATTTTGCCTTTTGCCTGTGTAAGTAGACAAATGACCAGATACTGGAATGATATAAATCATTACTGGCTTCAAGACACCTGTCCCCAAGGAATACGAATATTGAATATTTTGGCAAGAATAATTATTGATAGAACATTCAGATTATATATCATCGAGACAAATGTGTAAGCAATTGAAATTGTACCGTAAAATTTCAATTAATTTCAGCTTTAATCATTTCTAACATGATGATAAACTCGAATTTGTCCATAAACGTATTTTTCTCCAGTAAATATCCCGGGAATCGGGAAATTGTGCCGAATCCCCACTTCTATAATAAGGCAGGGATATTTTACTTAGCTAACATGCAGTATAAACAAGGGACTTATAATTTAACATCCTATCTGAGGGATGGTATGTTTTCTACACAAACTTCATCTAAATTCATGTAGCTTCTATGAATCGAGACATACAAATCATAGAAGAGCCATCCTATGGTCGTCCATCCTAGTAGTAACCGCGCCCGTAGTTAGGAGCAGTTACTACTGTTACTTGACTGTTATCAATTATTGTGCATCAAAATAGCCTAGGCTACTTTTCGCCCCTGGTGTCACTTTACAAATAAAAATCGACATACCCAAGAAGTTGCACCAAAAAACGTCTTAATTTTAACTTAATGAATTTTAGAACATTCAGTATATGACACAGTCCTTTACCATCATGGATTATCTTTACTATAGTATTACCACAATATATATAGTAGTGTTAAATGAGATAGAGGCTCTTCTATGTATAGGGTGTCTCAGTTGGAACTACAGGATTTGAATTGCGCACCATTTGTGTTCTGTCAATGACAGGGCGTCAATATTTAACGACTGTCATCCACAAACTATACAACGTCAACATGCTGCGACAACAGGTCAACAACGAATAGTTTGTGTCCAATTATTTTATGAAAGTGAACGATTATTTACAATTGAATTAAGAAAAACAAAATTAGGACAAAATGAAGCATACAGAGTAAGTTAACAGTTCGTAATTTAATCAAGATATATGAAGAGATAGGTTTTGTTATTGATAAAACAACACCAATGCGTCCTTGTCGTTGTGAGTTAGATGAAAATATTGCTGCAGTGAAATAAAGTGTACGGGTGCATCCAAACACTGCATTTCGATGCCGTGCATAACAAATGAATATGTCAAGAGCTACCACACATCGGATTTTAAGGAAAAATCTGCATCTGTCAGCATACAAAACTCAGTTGATACAATAATTAAAACTTGCAGGCCATTTACAAAGTCATACATTTAGTTACTTGGGTGTTAGAAAAGAAATAAGATGATGCTTATTTTTGCGACAGAATTTTGTTTTGCGATGAAGCACACTTTCATCTTGACGGATATCTTAGCAAACAACATTGTCGAAGTTGGCGTGCTAAAAATCCACATGCTGTTCACGAAAAAGAAACGCATCTACAGGGATGCACGGTTTAGCACGCATTTTGGTGTGGTGAAGTAATTGGACCATACTTCCTTGAAAATGAAGCTGAAAATCCTATCACAGGCATATGACAGTCGTTTAATCTTGACGCCCTATCTTTAACAAAACACAAATTGCGCGCAATTAAAATCCTATAGTTCCCACTGAAACAAAGTTATTCTACATTTGGTGTTAATTTCATTTTAAAATATATTACCGAAATGGTTTACTGAAAAATATCTCATTTCTTTATTTCCACATCTCCACTTATCCCACGGCAATTTCTCGAATAATGAGTATCAATTTCGTTTCAAACTGAAAACAGACTGCAACCCAACGTATAATCCTCGGGGCAGTCTTATTTCCAACAGTTAGGGATTCCCCAAGTTAGAGCGAGGGAGTAATTCGAGGCGAGAGTGTCCACTTCCGTTATTCTAGTAGGGACCATCAGACTCTCGACAATCCTGCGGCTTGATCTTCCCCATCAGAACTCCGCTTTCACGATGGCGGCCAATATTGAAAGTAATTCGTCAGTAGAGCTTCCCTAGAATTTGATATATGAAAATATACATATCCCCCCTCTGTTCTATTATCCGACGCTGTGGATTGAAATATCTGGTTTCCTGTATGTATCACATGTCGGAATAAATATTAATAATACGCAAATCAGTTTTGTGATATATATATATATATATATATATATATATATATATATATATATATATATATATATATATATATATATATATATATATATATATATACAGTATATATGTATTATATACAGTACAGTATATAAATCAAATAAATATATAAAAAACACGATAACATCTAAATAACTTTAAGATATAGTACAATTGTCCTAGTCACAGGTGCTGGATTAAAATTTTGTGACATTATGAAGACTAGCGATTTTAACAGTTCTTCCAGTCTGGCAATAAAACATACTTTCCTCTCGATAACCCAGTCTAGATATGTGTATACTAAATATGCTTAGTAACGTGGGTGCATATATGCTATTATGGAACAATTTAAATAAAATTGAAGGACTAGTAAGCACCCTTCTCGAGATCAATGATTGGATGTCAAATCTTTGTACAAGCAGAGTATGGGTTGAAACACCTTACTGGGTAATACTTGTCGATGCGAAATGACAGATGCTTTAAGAAACGTCATTGAATATTTCAAAATTGATTCATATGATTTACGAGCCCAAAATCACATGAGTTCGTTCGTACTGACTTTTTAGTTTAATGAGCTATAAACGTTTTAACACAAGAAGATTATTATAATAATTCTCATCCCTAATGCCAAGTAGGATCAATTTGAGTAATTCTTATAATAATAAACAAAAACATCACCTTCGAAAATATAATTTGTGCTTAAATGTCTGATTTGAGTAAATCTCGCCACCGAAGTCGAAGTGTAAACATTGACGTCAAACCATTATTTTGTATGAAACTAGATCACGATACCTCCGCTGATGGTGTTTTGTGTCTTGTAAATAACCTTGTGACAGTTAGAGTCGCAATGGCGCGTGGAAGCAATATCGCAAGATTTACGGAAAGTTTTGATAAAACTGCACCATCAGGGCAAAGTGCCTACTAGATTGCAAAATCATTAGAATTGTCCCGTTATACTGTTAGCGACATTGTGCGTTTGGATAAAGTTACGGTTTCTACAGTGATAAAAGCACATGTTGGTAGAAGAACCGCAGTGACTTCTGCAGAATTAAGAATTTTGGGACGCATCATGAAGAAAAACCGTCGTGCCAACTGCAGTGCTCTAACAGTTTTAGGGAATGAAGCGACAGACAGGCAGTATTCTAAAGCGACTTGTACGAGGGCACTGAAGAAAACTGGATTCAATTTTTATAAGGTACCTAATTTTGGTTTTATACTTCAATGCATACATGTAACTCTTCTCGTTATTAGACACAAAAACCCCTACTCATTAAAAAACAGAAGAAAAACCGCTTAATATGGGCCAAAATACATAAAAACTAGACTTTGGATCAGTGGAGGTCGGTTATTTGGACCAACGAATCAAAGTAGGAGTTTCGCGGAGTAGGGTAATTCGAACAAAAACCGAGGCTTACAACAAAGACTGTCTTCGGCAAAAAGTGAAATTTCCCGTTTCAATTATGGTATGAGGATGTATGTCTGCTAATGACGTTGGTAGGCTTCACATTTGTTGAAGACACTGTAAACGTAGAAAAATACGTAGTCATTTTAAATCAGTGCCTTCTTCCATAAATCGAGTCTCTGCTATTAGCTAACCGGGAATTTCTCTTCCAACAAGATGGTGCGGCTTGCCATACAGCCAAACATGTGAAATCCTGTATATGGGAAAACGATATCTCCATCCTAAGTTGGCTCTCGAGTAGTCCTGAACTTTCTCCGATCGAGACATTACGGCATTGAATGAAAAATAATTACGTAATCGTCCGGCTAAAAGGCTTCAGTCATTGCGACATTGTCCCCAAGAAATATGGGACTCTTTTTCTTTACAAGATTGCCAGAGTCTTGTATACACCATGCCTAGGCATATAAATGCTGCTTTGAAAAATAGAGGTGACGTAACATAGTGGTAATTGACTTTACAACTCACTGTAAACTAGGTACTGAAAATTTTAAATTTAACTACTTTATGTTTTTATGCTTTCTTTTGTCACTAGTTTTCTTATTATTGCGAATAAATGTGTATAGTTCTTATATTTCTCAAGTACAAATAAAATCTGTTGTATTTATTAGCGTAGTTTATTCCTACCTTACCGCTTGTACTACGTGGACGTGAAAATATCTAACGGGCGAACTCATGTGATTTTGGGCTCGTAGATACCGGGGACACCAAATAAGGCTACAATATTCTAATTTCGAACAAACTACCGCAAAATACAAGGTGGGGCAGAGCAACTTGCTTATTTCAATTTGGCGTCCTGAAGCTCCTACGATGGCTGCTGCTACGAGGGTGGGGGTAGGTACATTCGAGAGGGCAAGGCCTAAAGTTGTACTTTACGCCACAACTACTACAAGCTACAACTTCACGCTCCGCCCTGTCGGGTGTGTCCACCCCCACCCTTCTAGGAGCAACCATCGCTTCAGGGCGCCAAATTCAAATAAGCAAGTTGTTCCGCCCCACCTTGTATAAACATTTTAAAGTGATAATGTTATTAAACAATGTCGCGTCTGTAATTTCGAAACCAAGCGTTTTATACGCGCTAAGAACCACATAGTTGAAATGCCCAAAAAACGATAGTTTATAATCAAGGCACACATTAAAATTTTTAATATATTTAGAACGTGTTAAAGCTGTACCTCCAAGAGAATAGTGACATATTAGTGGCTGCTTCTTTAAGAGATACGAAAAAACTTTACATTTATCTACGTTTATTGACACAACATGACACAACAAAGTAAATAAGTTTTTGCAACCTGAACTGATCGTTTAAGCAAGTTAGTTAGTAGGTAAAAGGAAGATGAGGCGACATAAGGATTAGAGACAAATCATTAACAAATAAGATATACAATAATATGGGTAACGGTCATACCACGTTAAACATCGTCCGATCACTTGTGTGTGTGAGTGGTATGGGCATAGAACCCATTTACGAAATTGCAATTCATTGATGGTACTGTGACAGCTGACAAATATAAACAAATTTTGACACACAGTTTGGTGCCGTCAGTACCAATATATTAAGGCACTGACGCGCAGTACATTTTCCAGCATGATGGTGCTGCGTGTCATGCAGCAAGAACTGTCAAGGTTTGGTTTACTGAACATAATATTCCTCTTATGGAATGGTTCTGTAGCAGTCTATTAATGTTAATATAACAATGTTACAAGAAATTTGGGACAACACGCTTCCTGAAACGTGCGCTAATCTAGTAGATACGATGCCTGCCAGAATTAAAGCTGCTATTGTTAATAAAGGTGATGTAACACAGCTTTGATGGAATGTCCGAACTACTCTGAAACGCGAATCTTAATGTTTTTTATTAACAAACTTGTCACTGACACATCATAACGTAGTAATATTCCAACGTGTTTAAGTTTATACCTACTTTGTTTCTGTTACCAATAATTTTCTTTAATAAAATAGCTTTTAGGGTGTTATTACTTTTATTTAAATATGTTAGTTGTAAAATTATGCCTGGCCGAACTATTATGAGCCTGAGCTCGTACACATTTTTTTTTATTTAACTAATATTAACCAGTTGTAATCTTACACTCTTACCTATTTTTTTACATTTAATATCATTTGTTTTTCAATCAACAGTTCCTATACAATCACCAGTATTTAGGGTGTCCAGAAAGGGTAGGGAGTATTTGTAGATTCAATAAAAAAAAACTAGAAGTCAGAAAAAATAAATTTTTTTGTTAATTTTTAGACAAGGTTCTCCAATACAAGGTGTATGTTCTCCAAATGTTGACCCTCACGCTGCTGGCACTCCTCTAACCGTAAACGGAAATTAGCCACCACGCGTCTACACATCTCTCTGGAAACGGCGGCCATTTCGGTGCGAATGTTGTGCTTTTATTGCACTAAAGTTCGTGGTTTGTTTACATACACTTTCTCTTTAAGGTATCCCCATAAGAAATAATCAAGAGGTGTAAGATCAGAGAATGGATTCGAATGTTTAAGAATATCGGTTCGACTGTAAAAATTCGCAATCCAGATCGCCCGTGCTCTGTTCGAACCCCACAAGCGATTGAAGAAGTGAGAGTTTCAGTGCGTGAAAATCCTTCTCAATCAATTCCCAAACTCTCACTTCTTCAATCGCTTGTAGGGTTCGAACAGAGCACGGGCGACCTGGATTGCGAATTTTTACAGTCGAACCGATATTCTCAAACATTCGAATCCATTCTCTGATCTTACACCTCTTGATTATTTCTTATGGGGATACCTTAAAGAGAAAGTGTATGTAAACAAACCACGAACTTTAGTGCAATTAAAGCACAACATTCGCACCGAAATGGCCGCCGTTTCCAGAGAGATGTGTAAACGCGTGGTGGCTAATTTCCGTTTACGGTTAGAGGAGTGCCAGCAGCGTGAGGGTCAACATTTGGAGAACATAATCTTTAGTACTTAATTTTCCAAAACCTTGTCTAAAAATTAACAAAAAAATTCATTTTTTCTGACTTCTAGTTTTTTTTTTATTGAATCTACAAATACCCCCTACCCTTTCTGGACACCCGTTACCTTACTAGTTTTACGAAATTCTTTGCAGGCAGATTAATTGAATTCCTTAGTATATTATAAAAATCAAACCCATTAGGTTGTCTTAATTCTTATCTAAGAATTAAGACAGCGTAATCAATTGACATATCTATAATAGAGATCGACAAGATGTGTGATATACTGATATATAATTAAATTACGCCAAGATTATATACACATCTACACAGATTCAGATAGAACATTCGGATTATTACTCCCCAATTTACCAACTTCCGAATATCTATACAATTCGAACCGTGTAGACTAACAAACAGAACTAATTTAGAAATTAACCGAACTTCGAAGTTATCCGCCTTATACGGCGCTGCATACAAAAGGAAGTAGTTCCTGATTATAGGAGTTAATTTCAGCTAAAACACTTCGAAATGACAAAGGGTTAAGGGCGGATCTTTTAATTATTCAGGCCAAGTTCGAACGCGAATTATTAATATCCCAGGAAGAATTGCAGCCGAGGCGTAATGAACTAAGAAATGTAACATGTTTAAGATATTTATTATTAATTGGTGCGCCTGGGGGTAGTCTTGGATGAAGGTATTCAAAGATGAAATTGAGTTTATTGAGTGGGTGGCTCGGTGGCTGTTAAAGGTAACTGTAAAAATGAGTTAAGGGATAACACCGCTGTAATAAGCTAAAAAAGGGCTTTTTTGATAATTTTTTTTGGTGGAAGAAAAGGTAATAAGATAATAATATTTAAGGAAGTTATAAGACATATATTTAAGTATAATACAAGAAATTATTATCAAGACATATTGGAAAATAGCGACACTGGCGCCATTCTCGAGAAACATGTCGAATTTAAGCAACACCCACTGAATAACAAGGCCTTAGTGCTTGTCGTGTGACGTCCTCAATGTAGGCCGTGCAATTTTAATCATATAAGGGGATACATACACTAATATTTATGAAAACTATCAATAGTTAACTTATTTTAAAGAACGCTAGTTATATGACAGGCTTCTTGACAAATCCCAAAAATTATGTTTGAGTTTTGGTTTAATACTAGGTGTAGTATTAAGTGCAGGCTCCCAACTCCTCTACACCTGCGCCAAAATTCAGGATATGTATTTATGTATAATAAACGTTTTTCACACTACTGAAAAGACTGATTTATTACACATAAATACATATACTGAACTATTCCACACCTTCTCTTAATTATTATTACTTAGTAGGTATAATGTAGGTATGCATGTTCATGTTATGCAGTTTCAAATTTCATTTACCTACCTAACATCGTGTATAACTTAGTGTTGAGGTGAGAGTTTAGGTATAAAAATATATTATAGAACACAAGCCATGAAAATACATTAATTAAACTTTTATAGAAATAGGTCCCAAATTATATACGTTTAGTTATAAAAAATATTTATGCATGTATAGGTAGGTATATGGCCTACTTCGTTAATGTATCGAGTTTTCTTTTTTATTTCCTTTTTCTAAATGATCGCTATTTTTAGCTCAATAATTTTTAAGAGGGCATTGGAAATACTTTTGAGAATAATTTTTAAAATGTCTTTTCCATTATGATTAGCGCATCCATCGAAATGTGAGACATGTTTCTGTTCAATACAATATTCCAAAATTAAATGAACCATGAACGATCTTTTATTATAGATTTCTAGAAATGTGTCCTCAAATTCATTTATTAATTTATTGAACATTATATAAGTCACAGATACAACATTTATAACTTGTCCTTGGGGATATAAAAGTCCTCCACGATTTAATTTATTAATGAGATCAAAATTGTCCTCAACAATAAATTGCTCGTCATATACTAATTTTTGTTTACAGCTGGCACATTGTAATTTTTTTAACGTAATATAGCAACAATAACCACCTAAATATGTAATTAACGGCAATACATCGTTGATATCGTGAAAGTGATCATCATTTATTAAAATTTGAGACAATAACGTTTTAATTTGAGAAAAGTCTTGTTGAGAGCAATTTTTGCTTATTTCAAGGGCTTTTGACAAATTTAACTCATCAATATTTTTGAGCTTTTCATCTCTACTTGGCCGTATTTTGACATCTTTTGATAAATAAATGGGGCAATTTAATTTAAAAAAATAGATGGTATACAGTCTTCTTTTATCCGTGGTTTTAGTAAATCTATTGTAAAAATCTTACCAGTGTTTGAGTCTTGAACTGTTGTACTTTTTAGTATACTACCTTCAGGAAAATGAGCTTCACATGCTCTCGTGTTTGTGGGCTGAAAGTTATCTCGGGGTATCGCTTTTAGCCATTTTTGTCGTAAACTTACGTCCTTTGGAAAACCGAATACATGAACTTTAGGCCAATTTTTATAGTTTCCGTTACAGCGAGGAACACAACACTTTTGAGGCATAATTTCACTAAGTATCAGTTACCACAAAACTAGCCGAAACCAAGAGAAAAACATACAATTAAACACGAACAAAAACTTATAAACTGTGCTGTAAACAAACCGACGGACCGCCAAAAAAGCAACAGGTTATAAGTCCGAAATATATGGTTTTACGTATTTAAAAATACGCCTAACAATATAAACGGTATACCTAAATATACAACGAAATATTAGGTACAAGTTTCACGCACTTAAAAGCACATAAATAGTTCTGATTTCAGAAAAATGTAAGAAATAACGCTGATTATAGCAACTTTTAGGTTTACAGGTTAGCGTACCAGATGAGCGCTGTTGCCGGCTCCGTATTTTTGGAATATTTTTGAGTATTTTTGTTAGGGAAGTCGAACAAGGTAGTAATATTTGATAATTAAATAAATAAATTACGAAATACCACATTAAAAAAAGAGGAAAGAACATCTTATGGAAATATGTGTTTTACGATATTGAAGAAGAAAATGGTAATTTAAGAGAAAGAGATACATCCTTTATATACTGGAATCCTAATATTCGCTAGTATCGTAGTAGTCTGGCAACGTTGCAAACATCTATGGTGTCTCGATCGTGTTTACGCCACCTGTAAGCTGGCTTCCTACATTCATGACGTCACGAGCTAAAATTTTGTGAGCGCTTTGTCCTTATGTAGAGGTGTTGTTGATTTAAGGCTCTCTGCGGCACGCAGTGTAACTGCCGCAAATCTGGAAAGAAAATTTACTCAATCTACATGTTTATGGCCAGTGAAATATTGATAATCACAAAGAAGTATTGATTTTTGTGTAATTAGCCAGTACCTAAAAAAAATGTTAAATTTTCTACAAAAAGGGGCAATCATTTGTTAATAAATAATGTTTAAATTAACTTATCGAAAATTCCGTATGTATTTCACTTCAAAATGTTATTTTAAAGATATTATTAAAAATTCGCATGAAAAGAATGAAAATTGTTGGAGTTATTCTGCTTGCCGTTTTGAAAAATCATGTTTCGAAGAAATTTCGTTTAGTTTGTCGAGTTTTGAATTGTGTTATAGACATAAAAGAATAAAACATCCGACTTTTTAAAAATCTTAAAAATTAATCGGCTCTCTCAGGACTATGAATCTGTCCTTCTATATTTAGATATTTTTCCTCATTCTCTGTCCTCGAACATTTTATG
Organism: Rosalia funebris; assembly: GCA_037954035.1. Lineage (NCBI taxonomy): Eukaryota > Metazoa > Arthropoda > Insecta > Coleoptera > Cerambycidae > Rosalia > Rosalia funebris. The sequence goes on along the minus strand of JAZFAV010000006.1, from coordinate 7,671,830 downwards.
TTAGAGCGTGCCTCTTTCGCTGCATCTGTCAAAGACATCTCGGTGTGCTTGATCTGCTTAGCATCGGCCTCTAGGCAAAAGTTGTATGATTGAACGCCAATAGCCATCTCCAAAACTTTCATAATTCGAAGAATATTAGTCAGATCATCATTAAAAGTACATACAGCCATAATTGAATAAGATTTTGGAACCAATTTCCAAACAGTAACATTGAAACTTTTATTAACATTTTGCGTGTAGTCTCCCAAGCAACGGTTTAGCAACTCGTCTTGGCTTAGATCCTCATAAATCAATTTGATGGCTTTAAAAACTTCCTTAGGAACTGGCTTATGACAAAAGGTGTCTGCTCGCGCCTTGTTCCAATCACACCAAGACTGAACACTTCTCGTGCTACGGATTTTCGCATTTGGTATCTTACGAAATAATGTCGCCCAGATTTTATTTTTCATATTTTCCAAGAAACGATAACTATTTTGTCTAAGACTAGGACTCAAGGACTTCTTTCATGAAACATGATGTTTGATTTGCATGCTTACACTTCACGTGTTGCAATATAATAAAGAAAACGGCAAAAAATGTATAATTCAATTGCCGATTTCATAATAAATATCTAAATCTTCATCAGAAACTTTTAATTTCTTGACAGAAGCACTGAAACCTATTCAACAGTCGTCTCGATTACGTACTGCTCTGATGCCGAGTTGGATACGATTTTTTTGTACCTTTTCTGCCCTTTTCTTTTAGTGAGGCAGGAGGAAATCTTCAAGAGATACCTAGAAGTCCAGGTAGAGTCGGATTCCTGATGCAGATCTACTGCTTCACGTCTACCAACTAAATAGCTCCAGTCCCTTTACCTAGATACTCACCTTTCGGCATTACTTCTAGGTTTTCTCCTATTTTTAAATTATTCTATCTCACTTTGATTTTTACTCTATCTACCTTTCCTACCCTGGTACACTTTTGCGTCACTAATCGTAACTTATAAGCACTCTGCGATTACAAATAAACTATTAAAAATCAGCATTACACACGAAAACGGTAATTTCAAGCGACGAAATTGCCTTTTTTATACATGTACTGGTGTTATACAAACGCACTTTTGTTTGTAAGTGCTTCTGATTAAACATAAACATTTTTAACGACATGTGTTGTGTATTAGAGAAGTTACAAATCATACATTAAAACATTAAGCTGTACCTAGACTGCAACTTCCCAGCAGGTATTTATTTGACGCAGGTGTCGTTACGGAGCAGTCTGACGCACTTAGGAAAAAGAGCGAAATTTCAAGGAGAGACATTTTTTAGGAAAAAATGTCCTGCCTCATATTCTAAAAGATTCAAACAAATTTTAAGCTAATAAAAAAATAAATTTTTTGCATACTTCGTTTTTATGCTTGTTGAATAAATACATAATACCAATAACCTTGCATTGTTTTTTAAGTTTAACTTAAATGGTGATATTTTGAATTTGGTGGTAATTTAAGAAACTTCACAATTCACAATAGATTACGAAAAGTGAGATCATTTTCCAATAAGTGATATCCAAAATAAATATTGACGCATTTACATTTTATAATCAGTTAGAACATATTTTAGCTACTAGCTTCAAAAAATACATCAGAAGGAAGGAAAACACTAACTGAGTTTTCCACAAAACATCAAAACACTATACACTACACTCGACGCGCGTTTCGCCAACAAAGTTGGCATCATCTGGAGATGATTAAAACTCAATCAGTTTTAATCGTCTCCAGATTATGCCAACTTTGTTGGCGAAACGCGCGTCGAGTGTAGTGTATAGTGTTTTGGTGTTTTGTGGAAAACTCAGTTAGTGTTATCTTCACACTAAAGGTTCCAACCTACTTCAGTAAGAAGGAGGGAACAATAATATTGAAATATAATTAAAGCACGAACATACAATAAAGAACAAGAAGCATGAAATATTGGAATATATAAAATAAGCTTTATCGTGTACACTACACTGTTCATTAAAGTTATTCATTTCTCAATGAAGATTCAATACTGAAATAATAGTATAGGTGGTTATTGCCTTTGATTTTTTTAAAGATCTTTCAAACTTTCTTTAATGTTTGAATTTGTGTCAAACATATTCGTCGATCTGGAAGAAGACTTATGATATCTCAAAAAGTATAATTTTCAGAAAAGTGATTTGAAGTTTAAAAAAAATTTAACTTTATTATTTTCAATGATGGTAATAGGCGGAAACCTGAAATTTTTACTTCATAACCTTAGTACTTTTAGTAATGATTCCCTATTATTTTAATTTGTTTAATCCTAGGGGTTACCCACACTTCCGCCAGTTTTCTCCTTCTATTTTGAGTTATAATAGTTTTATTTCTACAAATGTATTCACCAACTTTTGGATTTATGGCCTTGTAAAGGTAAACTGAGGGCTTTTATCGTGATTTAAAATGGTTTATTAAAACATGTGACGATCCCACTTTCCTTGATACCTTTCTTCCATTACTTGAAATCCTGATGAAACCATTCGCCCTGTTAGAAAGAAATTTGTCTAAGTGACAAATGCCATAAATACAATTTAATGCTCATATTGGCTCCCAATTTTTTAAAACATTTTAGCATATTTTGTACTAGTTCTTGATAGTTATTTGCCTTGTAATCGTCCAAAAAAAATTTTATTACAGATACAGGACTAAACCATGCATCAAATTCTACAACGGTCATATGCCTGTTAAAATTTGGATCTTTTACCAGTTTTCGAATTTATGGAGAGTCAAAAATCCCTGCTATTAATTTTTCCATACTCAGTTGCTGGAAATGCTTGGAAAATGTATTCAAAATAATCACCTGACTTGTCCAGGGCTTTTACAGACTGTTTAATTGAACCCAGTTTGAAGTGCAGAGGTTGCAGTATTATTTTTTATCTTTTCATTAATTGTTCGTGAATAATGTTGCTGTTTTCAACGGTCCTAGCGTCTCTCAAAGGCCAAACAGTTTGCTGCCAATGCTATTCTTTTGTACGACTATCCCATAAACAGAGGTGACAAGGATATTTCGTATATCTACTTTGCTGTTCAACAAGTAGGGTGACCATTTTTAAATCGACACAAACCAGCCGAGAATAAACAATTTTTTCTAAGACATTTTTCTTAATATTTTTATATTGTTCTGTAATGTTTGTTGAATGACCGATTGGAATCGACCCAAACTTATTTCCATTGTTCAGCAATACACATTTCAAGCACATTTAGAACTATCCAGAATAAGCCACCAATCAATCATCTGTAAATTTCAGGAGTCTCTATTATTTTAACAAACGTAGTCGATTTAGCTGAAATGAAGATATAATGTGAAATTAGGGTCCTCGAGTACTCAGAAACCGATCTTAAATTTTTGACAATGTAAAACAATATTATTTGTACCCCAGTATTATCTATTAGTTTGAATAAAACATTAGCCATAAAAATGAGTATGTTTGCTTCATAGGATAGACAAATCATTTGGGCATAAAATGAAGATGAGAAGACAAACAATTTGGGTCCGAGCAGCCATATTGCCTCATATTTACTCTCTGCTTACTCTAGAATAGTTACCACGTAGTGTGCGTATACTATATTATGGTGGATTTATATTAATTTTATACCTGAAATGTATAAAAGTTTACAATTATAGTGGTGTAAAATTTTACCAATTGCACTGGTGTTAAGTTTTATAACAGGAATAGTGAATTTTACACTACTACAAGTTTTGTCACGACAGATTTTCAACAGCTTAGATATGAGACAAAATAATTATGACTATGAAACCTTAAATATTTATATTGTTTAAATATATTTGATGTTTTATTTGAATTAGGAATTCTCGTAATAAATCACTCAAATTAGTTAGTTGTTCATCTGAAGTTACTGTCACTGTAAAAGTCTTTGGAAAGGCTTACAATAAATATGTCACGAAAGAGGTCATAGTTATTATAATTAGTCAGAACTAAATAACACATAATTCAAGAAATCAGTACCTTACATCGCACGATACGATAAGATGGTCTAAATTTTCCCCATTTGCTAAGGGTGGCCCTATTTTCCCCGTTAATTTTCTACGTAGATAAAAATAGCGTGATATATTTTAATGCCTTGTTCTACATAACCGTAATTGTGTCACACTCGGCTTTTTTATTAATCAACATTCGCGTGGTATGTCATGGGGTTAAATAAATACACCGATCTATTAATTCTCGGGGTGGATTGGGACCGGAACGGAACTCCATTCCGTTATAAAACATCGTCGGAGGTATTTTTAGGGCGAGGTAATATTGGGGCATACATTTTTTATTGTTACAGTATTACGTTCCGTGCCAAAAATGAAATATCAAGATAATTCTTTACCCGACCGTCGAATGGGCATTAATTATGCATATGTGTTCGTCCTTTTTTATCCAAATGATCTATCGAATAGATTGGTAGATCCCATGGGGCACAAGTTTTTATATAATAAGTATGGAATTTTATACAAGAGAATTTTTGTCCTATGTAATTAATTCCTGATGTAAGTAACTGCATGTCACGATTTCATCCTGATTGGGAAACATCAGTGCAGCGTATTCGATGCATGATGCTCTGAGGACAATTATCATAGATGAATCGTTTTACCATTTAGAAAAACGGGTGTACACAGACTATCGCTATATGGAGGTAGCAAAAGAAATTAGACTTATACATGGATTTTCCTTTAAATTTTTCAAACCATGTTAATCATGTAATGGGTGGTCCAACCATAATGCACGATGTTAATTGTGAGTCGCACCTTAACGTCAAGTTTTTTGCCCAACTTAATTTGACATTTCTTTGTTTCAGTGTTTGACAAATTCAACCATGGAGAGGTACACAATTGAGCAGCGCGTTAAGATTGTTGAAGCCTTTTACGAAAATGGGCGTTTAAATCAAAATGCATTTCGTGCACTTCGTGACTTTTTTGGTCAGCATAATCGACCAAATGTGTCCACAATCGGGAGAATTGTGCGCAAATTTCAGCAAACCGGGTCTGTAGGAAATGTGAAAACACCTGTGCATGCTCGCGCAGTTCGTTCTGCGGGAAACATTGCTGTTGTTCGCGATAGTGTAGCAGAAGAGCCGTCAACATCGACTCGTCGTCGTGCCCAATAATTGAACATCTCACAAACATCACTGATGCGAATTTTGAATAAAGATTTGAATTTACACGCTTACAAGGTTCAATTGACTCAAGAGCTGAAGCCTACTGACCATTTCAAGCGTCGTCAATACGCCGAATGGTTGGTTGAACAGACAGAAGTGAATGGTGACTTTACAAATAACATCATCTTCAGCGACGAGGCACACTTTCACCTCAGTGGATTCGTTAACAAGCAGAATTACCGCATTTGGGCAAATGAGAATCCACGAGTGATTGTTGAAAAGCCGATGCATCCACAAAGAGTGACTGTTTGGTGCGGTTTATGGGCTGGCGGCGTCATCGGGCCGTACTTCTTCGAAAATGAGGTCGGCCAAGCAGTTACCGTGAATGGTGTTCGCTATCGCGAGATGATAACGGACTTCTTGTGGCCAGAAATTGAGGATATGGACCTAGACGATATGTGGTTCCAACAGGATGGTGCCACTTGCCACACAGCCAACGAAACAATGGCACTTTTGCGCGAGAAATTCAATGGCCGTGTTATCTCACGTCGTGGCGATGTTAATTGGCCGCCACGATCATGTGATTTGACACCGTTGGACTTCTTTCTTTGGGGATATTTAAAAGAAAAAGTGTACGTCAATAAGCCAAGAACAATTCAAGAGCTAAAGGATGAGATAATTCAGCACATTAACGACATTGAACCTCAATTATGTCTCAGAGTCATTGAAAATATGGACCATCGGATAGAGGTATGCCACCGAAGCCGTGGCGAGCATTTGGCCGATATTTTGTTTCACACATAATTGTCATAGATCCTTATATCATAATAAAGAATATTAAGATAATTCTCTGAAAACTTTTTGTTTTATTTACAATTAACATCGTGTGCGTTTTGGTTGGACCACCTTTTACAAAAATGTTTTGGAAAAATTAATGTGACATACAGCAATAAGAGTGCCCTGTCTACTACAAGTAAAATTTTATTGTAAATCTCTTGTCCTCTTGTAATAGAATTATGCAGTTATTGTAAATATATAGGCCGTTATCAAGCAAATGTGGGAGTCAGGGAATTATATTTGGATTGTGGAAATTTGAACATATCGCATTCAAATTTTCGTATATGGCTGATAATAAATATATCTGATATAAATATCAGAAATAAATGTTCACTGAATATTATTCTTCACAGGACATCATTATATATCAGAGTTTATTTTGATATATTATTCCTTACTACTTAATAAAATTTCATGTGACATTAGAAACTTACCTCTTTCACAAGTTAAGAAGAAAATTATTTCAAAATATTTTAAAATTTTACTAGGCATTTTTTCTTTGCAAATATGCTTAAAATTAATATTTCATAGTTTTCTATTTTCTTTTTTCGCAAGTTTTCATGGTGCCAAATTGCTTATAAGTTTATTTTATTTTTTGGTTTTTATGTATTTTATAATTTATAACATTTTGAATTAAAATTAAATCTGTACGCGATTTATTATTTACGACTTTTTTTACTTCTCCACACTCATCATTTCCAATAGTATCGACTTAAAACCTAACTAAAACTATTGTGTTTACAGTTTAACTATTGATTTCTTCAACGTTCTGTCGGAAAAATTATTATGGTAGACTAGAGAATCATATGGCGGACCATACTATTTCGGTTTCGCCACGTTCCATTCCAAAGAGGAACATCGTGGTCGTGAGTATATCGTGGGGGAGTATCGCTATCGGAAAAATATCAGGTCGACCGTCGCCTACATTAATTCACCTGCGATTGTCGGCGTTTACGTTGGTGGCAAGCTGGAGAGGCACGCGGACGCAGTGCAGCGTCGCGACGGCCGCGCTGGCGCCTCCTAGCGCCACCACCCGCGCCCCCACGCGTCGGGCACCTTCTCTTTCATGATTAACAATTGATTGTTTTTTGTGGGACGCGCGTTGGCTTAGGTTGAGGATCGCTACACTCGAAACGGCCAAAAGGATTATTTGGCGTCCCTCCTAAAGTTTTCTTTTCCAAGCTTTTCTTTGCGCTGACGAATTTGTAGCATACAATACATAGGGTGGACTATTTAGGAGTCAAATTTGGGAGATTTATGAGAAATCCTGGAGCAGTTAGATTTTTAACACTTTGGCTACTGAGCTAATTTTATATAAACTCACATATTTGTCTTTAATATCTTTATTTGTATCTTACAAAAATAGCAAAAGAAACATGCAAACATATTTTTTCATATTTGTTTTATGTATATAAATGTGTATCCAAAAATAATACACACAGTTCACTCATATAGAAAATAATATTTTTTCTTTTCAAAGACTGTGTAGTATATGTTGACACCATATAGTACACAGCTTTCATCTGATTCGATTTTCGTAAAACCCCAAAGAATCGTAACCATCCTCGTGATTACGAATTTGTTAGTCTGCTGCAGTCTAATTCAACTAGCCTCGATATTCCCGACTCGGATGATGAAGATTATGATGAGGATGACGATGAACAGTCACTCCCAATTTTTGGCAGTGATAGTGATTATTTATATATATATATATATATATATATATATATATATATATATATATATATATATATATATATATATATATATATATATAGTGTTTTATATATGTACATGTATATGAATGCCAATATGTAAATAATTTAAAAATAGATTTTTCAAACAATTGTTACATATTTGAGTCAATCATTGTAATTTCTATTTCATTCCGATAACTCAAAAAGGCAAAAAAATATTATTTTTAATTGTTTAGGGTATATGTATATTACCATATGTATGTATATATTATTTTTGTTACTTTAAATATATTTTTTGACGATTTATTGTTTGCGTACAGTGTTCTTGTTTCCTTATTTTATATATTGTGTTTATTTTATTATTAGTTCGTGCTGTGTAATTTTTATGCTAAGAGGCTGGTTATGTGCTCAATTATTTATGCGGGGTTGTCCCCCTACAACATTTACTAAAGATCAATTTTGTACAAAAAGGTCAATAAATGCTTTCTTTAAAAATTACTCTTTTAATTTAAAAAATTAAGGTTTTCTGTTTTTTTTTGTTCAAACGTCCTAGGCTTGGTTTGCAGGCCATCATATGGGATGTATTTGAAATCAGTGGAAAATCTCCAATAAGATAGGAAAATGGCGATGTTGCCCGATGTGCATCAAGTTTTAGTTGATCCACTGTAGCAAATATGTAAATAAAACTCTCACATATCTCTATAAAAAACAAAGTATTATATATAGCAATATAGTTACTATATTACCCCTCTTTCTTACATTCACCTGCTAGTAAAAACACCATCTCAAGCAGTTATTTCGAAATGTGGTATGTTATGCAACCATGAAATATTAGTATTCGTTTATTTATGAATTAGTACTACTGAGTTTCTGCGTACGGAAATAGCTAGTCAATCTATTTGATGTCGTAAAGATATATTATTTCTTATGTCAATTCATCTTTTTCATACAATTCTGATAGCTCAGTTCCTTATAAAACTGAATGAATAAAAATAATTTAGAAACAATGTAGAATTTATTTATTAATTTCATTCCTATGACTTATTTAATTTAGTACTGAATATTTTCGACTTTTATTAGTTTTCCGCACTCCACTATAAGCGGAAAAGTAATGTAATCGTGTAAAGAAAAAGTGGAAAAACAAAACTTTTTTTGGGTTTTTTCATTTTTCGGCCTAAAAACCAAAAAAATGGATTTTAAATTTTTTTTGCTGTGCGAATGTCGTCGTTGTCGTCGGCATTTATTCTTGTTAGCACGATAACTCAAGTAAATCGTGTCGGATCGATCGGGTTTTAACTGATTCTGATAGGGGACGTCTCCCAGAAGACACCTATTGATTTTGAGGTGGATAGCACACATCACCCCCTCCCTTGGGTCTATTTGAGAATTTTTTTTGTTAGCACGATAATTGAACTAAATTGTCTCGGATCGATCGGGTATTGACTAATTCTGATTGGGGACGTCTCGCAGACGACACCTATTGATTTCGAGGTGGATAGGACACACCCCACCCTGTCCATGAGTCATGAGAGAGCACAATGGTGGATTATTTAAGAAATTTGTTTTGTTAATACGATAACTCAACTAAATCGTGTCGGATCGATCGGGTTTTGACTGATTCTGATCGGGAACGTCCCCCAGATGACACTTATTGACTTTGAGGTGCATAGGACACACCCCACCCTGTCCATGGGTCATGAGAAAGCACGACGGTGGACTATTTAAGAAATTTTTTTTGTTAACACGATAACTCCACTAAATCGTATCGGATCGATCAGGTTTTGACTGATTTGGATCGGGGGCGTCTCCCAGGCGACATCTATTGGCCATTAAATCGTGTCGGGTCGATCGGATTTCGATTGATTCTGATAAGGGACGTCCACCAGACGACATATATTGATTTTGAGGTGGATAGGACACACCCCATCCTGTTCATGGGTCATAAGACAGCAAGAGGGTGAACTATTTGAAAAAAGTAAAACTGTCGCATAAAACACATATTCTACATTTATGTGTTAGTTTATTTTTTTTCGGCCACTCAATTTCGAGATAGAGATGTTCTGTATGCGGAAAGTCCGTTTTAAGGTTTTAAAATTATTTATTTTATAGGAAATATGCTCCTAAATAGATTGGTTAATTTTAATAGGATAAAAAAACAATAATAATAATAATTACTGCACGACAAGACATTAAAGTGGAAAGTACTAGTCACTTAGTCTCACGACATGGGCTAATCCCAGCGGCAGCACTGGCAATGTCGATGGAAATGGGGTTTTCCTGCATTTTCTCGTGTACATCCCTCTCTCAGGCGACTTCAGCTTTGAATTTGGAGGATTGTCTGATTTGTGTCGTGTTTTATATTTTTCAAGCTCTATAGTTTATAAACAAAACTAATTTCAACTTAGATACGTTTGTTACACATCTTCTACAACATCATTTCGTTAATACCTGACAGTTTCCAAGAAATCTGACCATTCGTAGGCATATGGCTAACCCGGTATTTTATTTCCACATATTATTATAGGCGATTCGGCATATCCCAATATTTAATCCACCTGTCGATGACTCCGCCCCAGGCACATTCGGTAAATTGCGTAGTCCGTAATCATTATTTATAATGCCACTATAGACTTGTGTAAATGCGACGGGCGCCGGCACTAATTTCGAGGTAACAAAATTAGATATCAATTCTACCCTTTGACAAATGGGGTTAATACGTATCACTTTTGATTCAGCTAACGATCGGCTCGATGCCGAACGCGGAGTATGCTACACCAATCAGCTGATAACTGGCAATTTTGAGTAAATACAATTACAATAATTCATCAGAGTCGTATCAATAGATATTTGTGAATGTGTATAGGAAATAAGGGTGATTATTCTATAACTATGTAGACAGGGTATCACTCGAAAACATCCTCCAAATAGCTCCTAGGAATATATTCTCCTTGGTTTAATAATGGTTTAATAACACAAGCCTACAAATTTTGACATTTTGAAAGTCGATTTGAGTTTGATTAGTGATTATAAGTAAGTTATTTACGCTGATTTCATATCTACTTTCCGTTTTTCCCAGCACGTAAGGTCTTTGATCAACTAAATAGTCAGAATAAATTAAGAAATAAAGGAAAAATTACATTTTAATAAACATTATATTTAATAGACATTAAAAAACATAGTAAAATGCAATGACACAAATAGTTTTGAGTCTCTAAATTCTCCTTTTCTTTGAAAATCTCTTTCTTTTTAACAAAAAACTTCGTTTTGTAATTTTTCTTATGTTCATTCGTTGAATGTTCTCTTTTCAGCATTTAGCAGTAATCAATCTTCCATCATCGCCACATCCTATCGACCCTGGTACCTCATTTCAATCTCCTTCATATGTTGATGGAGACCTCTCACCTTACTCCTCACTAACAGCACCAAGATTTTCTGGAAAGTAGTTCAGATAAGCATCCAGAAAATTAATTTTTATATTACAACCAGGTTACTTAAACTTATCCAGCATTTTGTTGACAATTTCCTCATACTACAGATGTTTATAGTTTCCTAAAGAAATTTCTGTTACATGTTTAAAGCATATCCAAGACTCTTTTTCAATTTCTGTCATTGTTTCTTCAAACTGTTAGTCCTGCATTAATTTTCTTATCCGTGGTTCTACAAAAATGCTTTCCTTTAATTTTGCTTCAGAAAGAGCTAGAAATTTGCCACATAAGTACTTAAAATAATTCCCATTTTTATCTATAGCTTTTATAAGTGGCGGCAAAAATCCAGGTATTAAGTTTATAACAAAATATATTTGCTGTATTTTTACAGCTTCTAGGCATTTTTAAAACAAAATAAAAATACACGACGCGGTGTCACGAGTAAACGTACACACATTAAAAATGTACTACAGCGACTATGTAAATACCCGAATAGTATAAAACCGGAATATCCCCACCGGCCAACTCTATTTCGGCAAATTTCCCACACTTGTGTATACGTTTCAAGCAGATTAAACACAGGAGTGCCGCAAGGATTTAGACAAAATTTAATTTTATAGAATCTCTGTTTTAAAAACTACAAGTTATTGCACAATGTATATGTATAAATATTGGTGCGTGATGGAAACAAAAAAAAATAGTGTTTCTGTAGTTAATAGTATGTAACTAAACCAAAAAGTCAAAAAACTCCCCGATCACAAAATGTTTGTTCGCCTGTGTAATTAATGCAAGCAAGAATTATGCTTTGGGTATTATGCTACACAACAATAACGGATATATACATTTTTTTATTTTTTCAGTAGGAAGGGAGTGTCCGATTATGTTTGGAGTTTCCTAAGCGTTGTTGCAATTTGTTTCCAAAAGAGTGCGCTAATGTCATTACTAAATCTTTGATTTTTTTGAGACCTTTGGTTGAAAATTGTGATTCATATGGAATTGGCACAATTTTACAATCTTTTGGAATCTTCACGAAAGGTTTGTGGAGTTAAGAGGAGCTTCAACTCATTTTGCAAATTGTCCAAACATGAACGAATAGAAACACGATATCGTCTAATGAGACTGCTACTTTAAAATGTTTATATTTTGATATATAATGACGTTGGTATCTCCGATATCTAAGTCATTTAAATCAGCATGAAAATATTCAATGACGTTTCTTAAAGTCTTTGTCATTTCGCATATAATTGATTATGCAAAATGACGTGCGTTCAAGTTCTAAGGTCTCCGATTTTTTGTTTCATGATTGGGAGTAGATAGACACATACAGTTTGGTTTATAATACGTGTGAAGTCTTTGTGAATGCGTGACAGAGATGGCAGCACTGTACGGCACACAGATCCTCTAGCGGTGACGGTGAGAGTGAGGAGTGTTGTTGACACTTAAAATAGCGACGCCTTCGTTACAAGAACAGTCAGTAATCATTCGTTTTCCCCACTTGCGTGATACGACATCCATTGAAATTCATTGCCAGTTGACTGAGACATGTGGTGATGGTGTCATGAATTTGAAAAATGTGCGTTTATGGGATTGTTTATTTTGGAGTTTTTTTGTAGTTGTTTTGGAGAATCGCCGAATGAGTGTGAAAGCCATTGCCTCCAAAGTTGGAATATCCGTAGAATCTGTGCACACAATCATGCATGAGGACCTGAAAATGCGTCTTCCAGGTGGGTACCACGAATGTTGTCGGACGACCACAAGGTTGCGCGCGTGACAATTTCCCAGACGATGTTGACACATCGTGATGAATGGTGATGAATGAATGAATGGGACTTTCTACTCATCAACTGTGACAATGGATGAGACATGGATGCCGTTTTTCAATCCCGCAATCCGAAGCGCCAGTCAGCTCAATGGAAGCACAGAGACTCACCATCACCAAGAAAATTTCGGGTAAGCGCCAGTGCTGACAAAATAATGGTAGCAATTTTTTGGGACAACAATGGCGTAAACCTTACTAATTGTGTTCCAACGAGCACCACGGGGACAAATACATCCTACCGACATATTTTGAAGAATAAACTCCTTCCAGCACTGCAACAAAAACGGCCGGACAAGGCTGCACGTGTTCTTTTTCATCAGGACAATGCACCAGTCAATCGGGTGTACACGACACAGCAGTTTCTTCTTGAAATTCTGAAGTGGTTTCTCATGCTCCCTACTCACCGGATCTGGCTCTAGCGATTTTCGGCTTGTCCAAACGATGAAAAACACTCTCCGTGGTCGCACATTCACTAGTCGTGCGCACATCTCAGAGGCCATGGAATCATGGCGTCGACGTTGTGAAAAATGTGTACGGCTGTAGGGAGATTACGTTGAAAAGTGACAGAAGTCTCAAATTTTTTGTATGATTAATTTGTGAGAAATAAAATCGAAAACCTTAGAACTTGAGAACCTCGTAATAAGGAGTTACGATCATACTCTGCTTCTGCAAAGATTTGCCATCCAATCATTGAACTCTAGAGAGTCGCTTGTTAGTCTCTCATTTTTATTTAAACTGTTCCGCAATAGTATAGATACACCCGGACTAAGCATATTTAGTACATGCAAATAGACTAGGCTTTCAAGTGGAATGTATTTATTTGTATTCCATATTTTTGAGCTAAAAATATATATTTTTTTTAGGCAATAAAGACATTATATATATATATATATATATATATATATATATATATATATATATATATATATATATATATATATATATATATATATAGCGAGGTTTTGCAGCATCATTGCCGCTTCTCGCATCCTAAGCGCCATCTCTCTTTATCATTCCAGTCTCCTTCCTGTAGTCCTCGTTCTTCCATTCCTTTGTGAATATTCATTATCCACTTCTTGCGTGGTCTTCCTCTTTTATTTCGTTTGTATGGGGTCCAGTTCCAGATTTTCTGTGGTATTCTTTCTGCGTTCATGCGTCTTAGATGTCCGTACCATTTTAGTTGTTTTTCGTTTATTGTATCTGTAATAGTGTCTGTAGCTGTCATTCTTTCTCTAATATCTTCGTTTCTGACATGATCTAATGAAGTTAACCTGCAACATCTTCTCCAATACGACATCTCAGCTGCAAGTATTTTCTGGTTCATATTTTCGCCTGTAACCCACACCTCTGATCCAAACGTCATGACTGGTTCTATTATTGATTTAAAAATATTCTTTTTTGTTTTAATTGTAATATTACTTTTCCACAGGATGGGATGTAGTGTTTTTATCAAGTTCCTTCCTTTAGCCATCTTCTCCGTGATGTCCTTGTCGTCTCTCCCATTTTCACAAATTGTAACCCCAAGGTATTTATATGTCAATAAAGACATTACTGTTATTATTGTTATTATTAAACTTGGTGACGCAGAACTTTTGCCACCATGTGTATATATCTTAGAAATACTTTATCATCTTCATCTGTATTATATTCTGAGACGGATTTAGCTTTAAAAACATGAAACGCTTCCACAAGATTTTCTCTTCTTATTTTAAAATACCCATTAAACGACGATCATCGCCCGTCGACACCATCCGCGCTTTATTCTGCGCCTCGAATTCTCCAACCTTGGACTTCACGTAGCGTTTATTGGCGCAAGACCTTAATAACGGCGCTGTGTCGCGCAAACTAATTAAATGATTATATGTTTAATTACCGCCTTATTGAGATGGGTCTTAGGTTGCGCCGGTAATTTGTTTATATTTATCAATTCCGGGCACGGAATGAACAAATACTTCTTTTTTTTTGTACTTTTGCGCACCCGCGCAACTCGTCGCGTCGGACGAAAGTCCAAAGAAGATTAAATCGAGCTCGTGCGTACTTGGAATGACAATAGAAAGAAGTGGGACGTTGTTTATAGAGCCGCTGGCTGCAAAGTAACAGAGAATTTCCACGAGATAAATGAAAAGATGGGAGATAGAACTGAGAAATAAAAGAGGAACATACAGGGAGCACTTAAAGGTTAAAATAAAATCATTGTCGGGGAATTACGAAGGAAACCTTGATAATCTCTATAGAAAATGGTTTAATACCTACATATCGGCTGTCCAAAAAGTCTGGAAACGGTCAATATCTCGATAAATACACATTGGACGCAAAGAATAAAAAACACATCCTTGATAGCTTTAAAAGCGCTCTCCAATGATACTAAACACAACCCCTCACCCCACCCCTTGGGGTGGGGCGGGGGACAACTTTAAAATTTTAAGTGGGTACCCCTACTTTTTATTTCAGAATCGAATTCTACGGCAAAAATTACGTTAAGTTTATCGGAAACATCTTTTTCCATTTTCGACAGATGGTTCTGTAATCACAAAAATATTTTTTTCATAATTTGCCTCTCACCATCGCCATCGGGGTGCTTGTTTTAAGTGAGTTTCTTTGCCTTTCATCGCCGAGGCTATAACGGCAAAATCCCCTACTGAATGAGATGTGCAAATTGATGACCTTCAGCTATTTGACAGTGTCCCAATCGTACGTACACATTGTTTTTAAAATAACCCCAATAGTAATAATTTAGAGGAGTTAGGTCAGGTGATCTTGGTGGCCACTCAATCGCACCCATTCTACCAATCCAGCGCGCAGCGCCCAGGGAAAGTGGTGTTTAATACATTGCGTACAATCAACGCAAAATGACATTGAGTCCCATCCTGCTGAAACTAAACATTGCCTAACGCTATACCAGCAATGTGTTGGATTTTCGGTATTATCTGGTTGTTTAATAAATCGACGTACGTTTGACTTTTAGTAAAAGAGTTTTAATCATTTTTAGATGATGCCAATTTCGTTGGCGAAACGCGCATTGAATATAGTGTAAAGTCTTCCCTCCTAGTGTATTACTTTCCCTCCCCCCACGATGGTGGGAGGGTATTAAATTGAACACTATTGAATGGTTCTTTTTACGTAAATGAACTCGTACTTTATTATTTCTCATTCTTCCGTAGTTTTTTAGAAATTACGAAAAAAAAATGCCATTACAGCACCATCTGTCACGAATCGAAAAAAACGTTTCAGACAAATTTGACGTAGTTCTTGCTGCAAAATTCGATTCTGTAATTAAAAATAGAGGAACCCATTTAAGATTTTAAAGTTTCCCCCCGCCCCGTCCCAAGGGATGGGGGGGTCGCATTTGGTGTCATTGGATAGCACTTTTAAAATTATTAAGGATGTGTTATTTATTTTTTGGATTAAATGTGTATTTTTCGAGATATTTGACCGTTTCCAGACTTTTTGGACACCCGGTATATATTGTCTTTATAATTACTATTTTTGTCCTAAAGTATCGACCACAAATGGTTCTTTACAATTCGTAATAAAAATAGCTCTGTATGCGCTAACAGAGTTTCATAAATCAAAGTCGATGTTGTTTTTTTAGATGAGCATTTTTGGTATACATTTATTTTCGACATTACTAAAACGTCTATTCCTGCAAACTGCAACAGAGACGGACTAACAATCATACGTTGCGATATCCGTTTCTATAGCAAAGACATTGCCACCGCATGCTACACAGAGGTTTATTAGTTTGTTTTTGTTTTGGACCAAAAATTCCCTAAACCAACCACACTAAGGAACAGATATGTTGACCAGATATACGAGGACGTATTGCAAAATATTCGCAATCACTTTGGAAAAAAATGTATGTACTTCATTATCGACGAAGTAACTGATGCATGGGGACATTCAGTGGTATTTTTTTTAACTGGTGAGTTGAAATCTAACAGTGCTAGTGACAGCCATTTATATTTATCATATATAGACAGACATTTATAAATTCAACAAAAGAAAAAATATTTATTATTTATTTAATATGCCTTGTAATTCATCATCCGGTATTGAATTAATTATTTTTAAAACAAATGTAATTATTATAATTAACCATTAAATAAACATAAGAGGTATTTCAACCACTTTTGTAAATCTAATATAAGAACAAACATTTTATTTTTTATTTGATATGCCTTTTGATTCATCATCCTGTATTTAATTTATTATTATGAAAGTAAATGTTCTCTCAAACAGCATAATTATTTGTATTTTAGTAACTACAATAACAGATATTATTATGAAAGTACAATCACTTACTGTTACTGAAAATCGATAGTTAAATATCGATTTGATATATATATATATATATATATATATATATATATATATATATATATATATATATATATATATATATATATATATATATATGTATATATATATATATATATATGTATATATATATATATATATACATACATATATATATATATATATATATATATATATATATATATATATATATATATATATATATATATGTATATATATATATATCGGTAATTAATTTACTTGTCTAATATATTTCTTTCTACCGCTCATCAGATTCTAATACCCTAAAACAATGCGTTCAGTTCTATTCGATTATTATCAATGACCTCGATCCATAAAAGAATCAGTCTGTGATTGCAGAAACGTAAGGGCTACTAAGTTGGCCGTGGTGAAAAAACCCGTCTGAACAAAATATTTCGGCTGTCAACAATTAGTGGGGTTTGCGGATAGCGTATATTTAGTGTATATCGTAGTACTGTTAATATTGTAACGAAATTGTAGTAAAATATGTACTAGTGGATAAAAAGACTTGTAAGATAATGAAATTGTAATAGTAAAATACGCGAGTGATGATATTTTGTCAATTTTTCATGAGTGACAAGACAAAGCAGGCGATCTGTGAGGTACGTAGTTTTATTGTTAGGCACTAGCTTTGTTGATGTTTCCGATATCATAAAATCTGTAGTGTTGGTCAAGTGTTTAAATGAGATTTTCGTTTTTTATACTATATTGCACATATTTCTCATTTATACTATCATTTTTTCGTACCTAGTATTGAGTAATATTGTATACTATATTAGCTATATATACATGTTTTATTTTCTAGGTTATTCTAAAAAGTAAAATGGTTCTCGACAGTCGGTGAGTTCTTTGTTCATATTTAAATAATTTAAAATTATTTTTCTTAAGACCGGTTTTAAATATAAAACCGGTCTTCCCTCTAAAAAAACTCTAAATACTGAGAGTAAAATAAACAAAGAACATGTCACCTGTTCCTATGGTATGTCAGGTAGTATGCCTGTGCAATGTTGAGTATGAAATCTTGATTAATATAGCAGAACTTGTGGCTATACAAGATGTTTCATTAACATTTACAACGACTTTTTTTGTAATTTATCACAATTTTTTACTCGCTGTATTTCTGTTCTATTAACGGAAATATATTAATAATGCACCCTTATACAGAGAACACTCTGCATATTTGGCCTTTATTATATTTGAGCGATAAATATTTAGGTATTTATCGGTATTTAGGACCGAATTTAGGTTAGAATTTCAACAACATACCCTAAATACCCTAAAATAAGAAAAAACACTTTATTCTCTGTATAATTTTTTTTTCACTACCCCGTATTTATTTTTTAATTAATTATTTCGCAGACAAATATTCTGTCAATCTGCAAAATTGATCTTTATATAAATATGATCATTCATATGTGCACAAAAATACATTGGTTAATATTATTGAAAACACATTCACACATGGATTTGACTTGGTAATTAATTTATTTACCTTATCTGTAATGCATCTGAACTTCCATTGAACCGATGTAAACAACTAACAAATACCGTAAAACAGTCAGTATTAATTCTCTGAAGACTATTATCAATGAGTTCGATCCATGGAACAACCAGTCGTCTCCGCTTGCAAAACGTAAGGGCCAGTTGGCTGTGAAAAAAACGCGCCCGAACAAAATATTTCGGCTGTCAACAATTAGTGCGGTGTTTACGGATGGCGTTATATTATCGTGTTATTGTGAATATTTTAATAAAACTGTGGTGAAAGATGTGCTAGTGTACAAAAGACTTGTGTTGGGATCATATTATTATGATAGTAATATACGCGAATGACGATTTTAGTTAATTTCCATCTGTGAGCGATAATGCAGACCATTTCAGAGGTATGTATGAAGTTTTCTATAGGTAAACGCATTGTTGATTTTTCAGATCAAACAAAAATCTCTCTCAAAATACAGATTTCATAAATCTGTATTGCAGTAGGTACAAAGGGTTTAAAGAGAATTTCGTTTCTTGTCATATCGCATAGGTTTTTGGGGTACAAATCATTTTCTAAATACCTAACTATATTATTTCTATTAAATGCTTTATTTTATAGGTTACAAAAAGAACTGAGATGGTCATGGATAGTAGGTGAGTGTTTTGATCATATTTTTCAATGAAAAGGCGTTTAACTAATTTAATTTAAGCTAAACTAAACTAATTTTCAATTCAAGTAATGGTAATTATTTTCTTTACAGTAAAACTCTCAAATCCTCAGGAAATTTTGGCAACCTCTCTAATTTCGGGGGTGTTGAAAACGTGACTTCAGCTCTTGGTGGTGGCACACAGTTTTCGAGAAAACTAATATTCAACATTTCGCTAGTGATCACTTTTCCTTATCAAATGTCTTTCACTTTACATTAATACCTAATGAGTAAACAAATCGCAATAATATTGCGCTGCCCTCTCGCTCATATCGAAAGAGCCTCCGAAGCATGCCTGTAGAGGCGGATGCTTCGGATCAAAAAACAAAAGTTACCACTTTGTTTGCAAGGGTCGATTTACTATATTGATTTTGTCAAAATTCCGAAATTCGAACGAAAAACATTTCG
Organism: Rosalia funebris; assembly: GCA_037954035.1. Taxonomy (NCBI): domain Eukaryota; kingdom Metazoa; phylum Arthropoda; class Insecta; order Coleoptera; family Cerambycidae; genus Rosalia; species Rosalia funebris. The sequence goes on along the minus strand of JAZFAV010000006.1, from coordinate 7,651,992 downwards.
TACATCGACCTAAAAGTTTCGTGACACACGAAAACAGCCTTTATACATATACATTGAAACCGTCATAAGACTTATTATTTATTTATTTATTTACCAGTAAAATTTACATATAGTTATATAACATAACAGTAAATTATCGCAGAGATAAACACAGTTATCTGTTCGCGACACCAGTTTGCTTAAAACTAATAAAAATAATAATAATCTAAACTAAAACTATGACCCTTATGGTCGCAACATAGACTAAAAATTTTTATTTTTATTCTCCATACAAATTACAATAAACAATTGAAAGATTGAATAAATACTTTTATGTATTACTTTTGATCCATCTTTTCAAAATTGATTTATAATTCTTAGTATTGATAATCTTTAATTCATTTGGAAAATCATTATATACCTTAACTGCTTTAATATAACTATTTTTATTACTTATAGCTTTGTGACTAATCGGTAACTGTATACATTTGTTTCTAGTTTTACTACTTGAGTTAATATATTTATTCTTCAGTAGCTCGTAGTGATAGACAAGGGATTCATACTCAAATAATTGCCTTATATTCATTGGGTTATCCTCAGTTATAAATTGATTCTTATTTATAATTTTTAAAATTCTATTTTGTAACGATTCTAATAAATTCAAAGTATTCGAATATGCACCTCCCCAGGCAGTAATGCCATAACTTATAATACTATGAAAGAGTGTCTAATACAACATTCTCAATGTTCTAGTATCCATGTAACTTTTCAATTTTCTTAAAATAAAAATTAAATATTTTGTCTTATTAATTATATATTGTATATGTTGTAACCATGTCATATTATAATCGACGATTATACCTAAATATTTTGAGTTTTGAACTCTATTTAAATTGTTTCCATTAATACTTATATTAATTTCTTTTGGAACACTGTTACAGTAATTTTCAAAAGTCATGAATACTGTTTTATTAACATTCAAAGATAGTTTATTTAGTGTTAGCCATATATATATTTTGTGCAGGTATTGATTCATTTTTGTTTCCACCCCAGACCATGTATTCTCAGTAGATATTATCGCTGTATCATCTGCATATGAGACTATTGAATTATCTGGCATTTCCTTTAAGAGATCATTAACATATACAATAAATAGTAACGGGCCTAAAACTGTACCTTGAGGTACTCCTGTCGTTAGTATTATACTTTCGCTTTTACAATTATTAATCTTTACACTTTGGTGTCTATTTTCTAGGTAACTAGTGATCAGTTTGTTTGCTGTTCCTCTAATTCCATAGTTATATAATTTATCTAATAAAATTCTATGATTGACTGTATCAAACGCTTTAGCAAGGTCAAGAAAAGTAACTGCAATCGGGTTTGCTCTTATCTAAATTTTCATAAATCAATTTTGCAATTAACGTAATTGCATCTTTGGTTCCTTTATTTTTCACAAAACCAAACTGTTTATTTGATATTATATTACACATGTCAAAAAAGTTCCAAAATCTAGTGTATATAACTTTTTCAAATATTTTGGCTAAATTAGAGATTAATGATATAGGTGTATAATTTGATGCTGATTTTTTACTACCAGCCTTGTGTATTGGTATTATTTCAGCTTCCTTTAGTTTATTTGGCCAAACAGATTGTTGAATATTCAAATTAATTATATAGACAATCGGCTCAATAATATATTTTTTCAATGCTTTGAGTGTCTTTGAATTTATGTTGTCAACTCCTCCGTTTGTTAGATTCATTTCTTCAATTATTTTATTTACTTCTGTAAAATTGGTTGGATATATAAAGATTGATTTTTGATTCATTTTTGGCAATTGAATTCTTTCATTATTTAAGATATTATCACTCAATTTCTTACCCATGGTAAAGTATTCATTCATATATTTAGCTATTTTTTTGTTGTCAGTTATTATGTTGTTTTTTTCATCATGTAATTGATTTATAAAATTCTCTTTTTTATTATTTTTACCTAGCTTTTTATTAATTAGTTTCCAAAGATTCCTTGGCTTATTACAGTTTTCTTCAACTTGTTTACGCTCATATAAAATTTTGGCCTCTTTTATTACTTTATTTAGAATTTTCGTATAATTTTTGTATTCTGTTTCAAATGTCTCATTACTTGGATCCTTTCTCCAAATTTCATACAGAAGCTCTTTCTGTTCACATGAATTTAAAATCGCTTTTGTAATCCATTTATTTCTAGGAATATATTTACCTATCTTTTTATTAGAGTTACTGTTAACAGTTGCCATTATTGCACAGCTGTTCAATTTTCTTACTAATTCTTCAATTGCCAGATCAGGATCAGATATTTTTAAAATCATGTCCCAATTTTCTTTTCTAGCTAAATTATCTAATTTTTTATAGTTTACAAATTTCAATTGGTAATCCGATCTCCCTTTCTTGACCTTACTTAATGACATAAATAAAGGATAGTGATCCGTAAACGAGCTTATAAGTTTAAAATGTTTGCTTATAATTGTTTCTGCCTTTGTATACATATTGTCAATACAAGTTCCTTCTGTACATGCATTGCCAGTATGATTACAATTATTCATTACAATTTTTAAATTTACTTGGCATGTTCACAATTTTCATATAACCATTCATTTGCTATCTAAGTGTTTCGGGTTATAGAGGGCGCTAGAATAGTAAATAGACGGCTTCATGAAAATTGTAAGCGTTGGAAATAATTTAGAAAATCGTAATGAGTATTAAGTTTTATGACGACTTTAATGCATGATATGTATAAAGTAAGTGTTGTAGCATCTACTTACATTAATATTAGGTATAAATTTAATGTAAAGTGAACGTTATTAGAGAAGAAATTAAATCTCGTGCGGAAAAGTTGCAAATTCATTTTCTCGAAAACCGTGTTCGTTCGCCAAAAGCTGAAGCGAGATTCGCTTTCAGCTCCCCCGAAAATGAAGAGTAGCCAAAATTTGGGAAGGATTTGAGAGTTTTACTCTAAGGTAAATAATTACACTAGAAACGTATAAAAATTGTGACAGCGATGATATTATCAGTAAATTGTTATTAGGACGTTTATATATTTAAATGGTCTAATGAATTTTGAAGAGAAAGAATTAGTGTAAGTAATTAGTGCGTTAAACATGTTGTAAATTGACATGGTAACATTCACAGTTGACTTTTACTTTACATTTTGTGTTTATTTATTTTTTATATACAGTTTATATACTATATACAGTACCATACAGTTTTATATACTGCAAAATATTCCCTTTGCTGCAAAAAATCTAGCAATATTCCATGATCTACAGTATTCGATTAAAACAATAAAATTAAGAAACCCTACAAAATAACCTTTTATTTCATAAATTGAGGAGAGTAAATCCCAAAACAAATTCAAATTAACAAAGTTAAAAATATATTTTGTTTTACACAGAACTCACATTTTTTCTCGATACCGTACATTTTTTAGAATTTTAAAGTAATACGATTTCTTGTTTTAAGTATTTACGTCACTTTAGTTTAAATCACTTTGTGTTGCCTTTTTTTGATATTCTGGTTATTTTTCACGCAAATCTTGATTCCAATCCATCATTTGTTGTTGGTAGCGTTCAGTATTTACGGTTTGGCCAGGTTTTAGCAGCTCATGATAGATCACACCCTTTTGATCCCACCAAACACAAGCATTGTCTTCCGTCCGTAGCGATTTGGCTCTGCAGTCGATGTCGATGATTCCCCTGGAGTTACCCATGACCTTTTACGCTTAGGTTTCTCGAAATATATCCACTTTTCATCGCCAGTCACAATTCGATGGAGAATTGACTTTCTTTTGTACCTGGCGAGAAGCATTTCGCAAATGATTTTTCGGTTGCTATCTTTCATTAAGCTCATGTGGAACCCATTTTCCCATCTTCTGGATCTTTCCTATGGCTTTCAAACGTATGGAGACGGCTTCTCGTGTTACATTTAATTGATCCGCGAGTTCTTGTTGCGTTTGAGTGTCATTCTCATCCAACAGTGCTTGCAATTCGCTATCTTCAAACTTTTAGATGGTCTCTGACGTTCTTCATTTGTCAAAACGTCAAAATTGTCACTTTTGAATTTTTTAAACTACTCAAAGCACTGTGATTTACCAAGAGCATGCTCATCGTAGGCTTCGACAATCATTCAATACGATTCTGCAGCAGTTTTCTTCAAATGGCAACAGAAAATCAATGCTGTCCGTAAATCGTAGCTTCCAGGCACAAAATTCGACAGGTTCAACGCTATTAAAAACCATGTTGTTGTGTGAACCTTGTATTGTTGTGAGATAAAAACCTTCATCAGATGTCAAAAGAAAAAAATGGCGGTATAACGATAACTACTTGAGCAGCTAGGCCATCTATGGGCAAATTCCGGTTTTATACCTACAAACCTGGTAAATCCTGGTAAATAATATTTACATATCTGGTAAATCTTATAATTCAATAAGAGCGAAGATTTTAGACCACAGTCTACACTCTTCCACTTATCCCTCGCCTATTATGATTTTCCTAATTGTACAATTATTTGTCTTTTTAAGTAAATAAATAAAAATTCTTTACTGACTGTGTAATAATTGCTTTTTTATTTTATACTTACGTTATTTAGACTTTTAACACTTATTTTAACAGTTATTTAGAGGTTATCTTGTTTCTTATTTTTTTTTGCTTTTTAGATATATATGTACATACTGTACTCATACACATGTACATATATATTTATTTGTATTTTATTTTTTGTTTTATAAATGGATGATTTTCTGTTTGGCAATAAAGGCATTATTATTATTATAAATTTTTGAACTTCAATAGAAAATTGTACATTACATAAACAATTTATTTGTTCCTTAATTATTGACCACAGTCCACACATAACCATAATAAACACAACAAATAACAATTGGCGTTGCACTGATATCTACCACCTATTTTAGTATCTTTTTTTTTTCGAACTTTTCACGAATACCGTTTAATATTTATTACCGGGCATTACCAGATATCGCGCTTAAAGCTAAACACGCTGTAAAATAAGCCGTGATTCAATCTGCCACATAAAAACCTAATCCCCCGATTAATTATAATACTGGCGCAATGTAAATATTTTATTGACGTTCTACCTCAATTATAATATATTAATTGGTTTAATATCGAGCCTCCATAAGATAATCATCGTGATTAAGGTATATCCACTTAACTGGTAATAAAACATAAGCCTTAGTTAGTTAACGCCAGTTCGGCGCAACAGAGATCGAAGTAGGCGCACTTTGTGGTAGAGGTAGCTGTTTCCTTCCGGTGTACCCTTTACCAGCCTACTGGGCCAGCACGTGGGGTAGCTTGGGGCAAACTTGATTTGTATATGAGTAAATAGGTTTCACGAAATGAATTATTTATTTATGCGTGTAGAATAATTCTCCTAACAGGTAACGTTATGCATTTAAAAATACATACCAAGTATATAAATATGAAACAGGAATTTTTTGTACAGAGAATGCACGTTTATTGTATAAAAATGATAAAAAATATTTTCCACTGTTATCTACACATTTTTCCCATCTCTCTGACAATGTGTGGATTCCATGTCAAAAAAATTCTTGCTCTTTTGAGGCAAACCAGTCATCTATACATTCTCGTAGGAAGTGAACCCCTACTCAGCATGTGCGTGTCCCATAGATAAGTACTAATCAGACGGAGTCAAGTCTGATGCATAAGCCGCATGCGAAAGTATTTCCGAACTAGACGCCTTAATCGTTTCCTTGGCCAGTTTTGCTGTGTGTAATAGCGCATTATCATGAAGAAAAATCACTTTTTGTTGCCTTTTTTGATATTCTGGTCGTTTTCATGCAAAGTTTGATTCAAATCAATCATTTGTTGTCAGTAGCGTTCAGTATTAATGGTCTGGTCAGGTTTTAGCAGCTCATAATAGATCACACCTTTCTGATTCCACAAAACACAGAGCATTATGTTCTGTCCATAGCGATTTGGCTTTACAGTCGATGTCGATGGTTCGCCTGGAGTTACCCATGATATTTTACACTTATAATTCTCGAAATACATCCACTTTTCATCGCCAGTCACAATTCGATGGAGAAATGCATTTCGCAAATGGTTTTTCGGTCTTCCTGCTGTCTTTCATTCAGTTTATGTGGAACCCATTTTCTCATTTTCTGGATCTTTCTCTGTTCGAAGTACTTGGGAGAATAAATAATTAAAGATACAATTTGAGGACAATACGAGTTTATTGATACCCTGTATAACAACTAAATTACGTACAAAGAAATTAAGATGTGTATTCTAACGTGTAATCTTTCAGACTGACTTGCTAAATAATCAATTTTTATTTCAACGACATTTGAACAGTTAAACATTCGATATTGAGTTACCCGAACTCATAAATGCTGACCTAATGTTTATGTTTAATTTCAGGCACCGCATGAAGACTATTTTTAAACCTAAAATAATTATTGTTGAATGTAATATTCCAACACCCCCTCGCAACTATAATTATTTTTCAATCAGTCAACCAGACCACCCTTGGTACTTAAATGTTCTAGCTTTACTTTATTTAGCGGCTTGGTTAACATATCAGCTATCATTTTTTCAGTCGGACAATACTCGAATACAATAACCTGATTTTCATACAATTCTTTTAAAAAATGATACTTTGTATCAATATGCTTCGTTCGATTGCTAAATTTATGGTTTGCTAGCTGCTTTAAACAGCTTTGATTATCTTCGTACATAACCACTTTCGGTTCTAAATTCGTAAACTCCTTTATCGCCTGCTTTAACCAGATTGCCTCTTGGCATCCTTCGGCCAGTGCTATGTATTCAGCTTCGGTCGATGATAGTGATACGCAACTCTGCTTTCTGCATCCCCAATTAATAGGTGCACCCCGAAACATAAATATGTATCCACTATTTGACTTTCTATCCTCTTTATTTTCCGCCCAATCGGCGTCTGCATACCCATATAATACATTATCTGTACTGTGTTCTCCTAATATTAGCCTTTTGTGTTTTGTTTTCTTTAAATATCTCAACACCCTTTTTGCTTCATTCCAATCTACTTCTCTCGGATTTTTGTTGCGTTGACTTAATATGGTTACACTAGCTAATATATCTGGTCTCGTATTCACTGCAATATACAATAATCCTCCAATAATTTGTTGATACTTTTCACTGTTCTTCATAGGCTCCCGTCCGTTAAGTTTATAATATCCAACATCCAATGGTATATTTGATTCTTTTGAATCTCTCATTCCAAACTTATGCAATAGCTTGTCTATATACTCTGCTTGATTTAAACTGTATATTCCTTGATCGTTTCTTGCAATCTTTGTGCCTAAATAATTTTTCAGTAACCCCAAACTTGTTATTTCGAAATGACGCTTAAGTTTTTCTGCACACAAGTCGATAATTCCGATATTTCTTGCTGCAATCAATATATCATCTACGTATATTATTATGTAAACCTTTTGATCATCAATAACCTTAATATACAAACATGCATCTATATTACTTTTACGAAACTTATCGCTTGTCAATACTTCATCAAGTTTTTGGTTCCAAGTTCTAGCAGATTGTTTTAACCCGTATAAACTCTTTTTCAATTTGCAAACAAAATTTTTGTTTCTTTCTTCAAATCCTTCGGGTTGTTCCATGTAAATTTCTTCTGTTAGTTCTCCATTTAAGAATGCTGTTTTTGCATCTAGATGTTTTATTATTAGTTTTTGATTCCATTTTATTATTAGTTTTTGATTCCATGCCTCTGTTAACAATATTCGAAGAGTTGCTTGCCGCACTACAGGCGCAAATACTTCATCGTAATCCACACCGAATTTCTGACTAAAACCTCTCGCTACCAATCGTGCCTTGTACTTGTTCGAGATCTTATCTTCACATGTCTTTAGCTTAAACACCCATTTACATGATATGATGTTTTTGTCTTCCGGTGTAAGTACTAAATCCCATACTTTGTTATTCTTCAAAGATTTCATTTCCTCTTCCATAGCTTTCCTCCATTTTTCGCTATCACTGCTGGCAAGAGCTTCTTTAAATGTTTTAGGTTCTATTTCCAGAAGTTCAACTAACTTTGCTGTGTAGCGCTCAGGTGGAACTCCTTTATTTATTCTATTTGATCTACGATCACCTCTGTGCTCTATGTAGAACTCTTCACTTGGTTGATAGCTGTTATCGCTGCCACAAGATTGTTCTGTACCTGAACTTTCATATACATTAAATTCCTCCGTAGCTTCTTCTAGTTCTTCAGTTTTTTCGAAATCTGCGGCCTCATGTCTCCCAGTGTCATTTGGCTCCGTTCTTTCTTGCTCCTTTTTGAACTCAATAGTCACTTCTTCATCTTTTATCTTTTTTTCTTTAACACGAATATTTCTTTCAGGAAATATCGCACTACGGCTAATTTTTATACGCCCTGTATCTAAATCTAACAATCTATATGCTTTAGATTCATCAGAATATCCTACGAAAATTAGTGATTCTGCCTTTTTATCAAATTTATTTTTAATTTGTTCCTTTGGAATATGACTATACACTTTAGATCCAAATATTTGCAAATTCGACACATCAGGTTTGACTTTATGCCACAACTCAAACGCTGTTTTCTGTTTTAACTGAGTAGGTAGTCGATTTTGCAGATAATTGGCTGTAACAACTGCTTCCCCCCAAAATTTCTTTGGTAAATTCGCATCGATTAACATGCATCTAGCCATTTCGACTAGCGACCTGTTCTTTCTCTCTGCAACACCGTTTTGCTCTGGAGAGTACCCCGCCGTGTACTGTATCTTTATGCCCTTACCGCTTAAATATTCCCTTAACGCATTATTTACGTACTCGCCACCCCTATCTGACCTAATAACCTTTGGTACCCTGCCTGACTGATTACTCATTAACTCGATAAACTCTTTAATATATTTTTCAGTTTCATTCTTATGTTTCAGTAAATACACAGTTGTGTATCTTGAGAAATCGTCTATTATAGTAAGAATGTACCGTTTACCCCCTGGAGTAACAGTCTTCATGGGACCGCAAACATCTGTATGTATTAAGTCAAGTATATTAAATGTGTTGCTTTGAGAAAATTTCGGGAAACTCTTACGAATAATTTTACCTTTTACACAGCAGTTGCAAGTTTCCCTAATCCTACAATCCTTAATATTAATCCCGATTGCCTTTTTCTTTCCATCAAGCGCTTGACTGCTTCTATGTCCCTGTGCCCAAAACGTCGATGCCACGTATGCTGACAGTTGCTGGAGTGTTCATTCACGATGCTCAGTGCCTGTTCTACAGTTGACAGCTTGTACAAGTCGGGCGCCGGCCTTGCACTCGCAATCACTTTTCCGCCTGAGACAATTTTACAGTTATTGTTGTCGAACTGCACGTTATACCCCGCACTAGTTAACTTTTTCACAGAAAGTAAATTTGAATCTAAGTCCGGCACATACAACACGTCGTCGATTTTTAGCTTATTCACTCCCGCACTATTCGCGCACTTGATGAATCCTGTTCCTATACCCTGAACCTTGGAGTGTTGCCCTTTCTCCGCTAACCTCACAACGCCTTTTCTGCTACCGTCAAATTGGGTATAAAATTCTTTGTAGTTTACCATGTGACTCGAAGCTCCTGAATCCACATACCACGAAGCAGAATCCCTGTTTACGTCAGTTGAACTTGAATTTACCATAAGACACGCTTCATCACTGTCACCAGTATTAATTTCAGTAACTTTATTGGCCTTTTCTCTTTTAAACGCTTTATACTTGAAACAGTCCCGTTTAAAATGACCTTTCCTGTTACAAAAGTAACATTGCTTTACATCTGTACTTGCAGTTTGATTACTTTGGATCCTTTTATTATATACTGATTTCATGGCTGACTCGTTTTGACTTTTCAAAGCTCCTTGACGCCTCCTGTACTCATCGATTAATTTACTTTTTACGAATTCAAGCGTGAATTCACTCGATGACTTACTTTCCAGCGCTGTGATTAAAAAAACTGTATGAGTCTGGAAGACTTCCCAGCAAAATGCCTGCCGCAAACCTGTCCTTAATTTCTTCCCCTAAAGCGGCCAGTTTATTCAATAATTCCAAGAATGAACTTATGTGTGCTTCCATATCACCATTCTCATCTAGCGATAGCCTGCAAATTTGCTTTAACAGAAAAACCATGCTAGATAAACTCGATTTTTGATGATACTCCTTTAGTGCTTCCCACGCATCATGCGCGTATTCCTTATTTCTGATATGCACTAGTTGACTAACATCGACAAGTAAGGCTATGGTTGATAAGGCATTGTCATTTTTCTTCTGCCAGGTGCCGTTTCGTTCCTCCGGTGTTGGTAATTCAGTCGAAACTACATCCCATAAATCCGCATTTATTAATAACATTTTCACTAAATAGTTCCAGGACTGGTAGTTTTGCCCGTTCAACTTTTCGATGTTATACTTAGCACTTTCCGCCATTTTCCAGTTGTCTATACAACAATAGTTATCACTCGCGATGTACCTTTTAATTATTCTCCCTTACAAGTGAGCTTACGCGACGCACCTGGGCCCATAACCTGTTCGAAGTACTTGGGAGAATAAATAATTAAAGATACAATTTGAGGACAATACGAGTTTATTGATACCCTGTATAACAACTAAATTACGTACAAAGAAATTAAGATGTGTATTCTAACGTATAATCTTTCAGACTAACTTGCTAAATAATCAATTTTTATTTCAACGACATTTGAACAGTTGAACATTCGATATTGAGTTACCCGAACTCATAAATGCTGACCTAATGTTTATGTTTAATTTCAGGCACCGCATGAAGACTATTTTTAAACCTAAAATAATTATTGTTGAATGTAATATTCCAACATTCTCATGGCTTTCAAACGTATGAAGACGGCTTCTCGTGTCACATTTAATTGATCCGCGAATTCTTGTTGCGTTTGAGTGTTACTCTCATCCAATAATGCTCGCAATTCGCTATCTTCAAACTTCTTCGGTGGTCTTCCACGTTCTTTGTTTCTCACGCCAAAATTCCACTTCTGAATATTTTAAACCGCTCAAAGCACTGTGATTTACCAAGATCATGCTAACCGTAGGCTTAGACAAGCATTCGATGCGATTCTGAAGGAGTTTTCTTCAAATGGTAAGAAATTCTGTCCGAAAATAATAGTTTCCAGGCATAAAATTCGACATTTTCAACGCTACTAAAAACGATGTTGTTGTATGAATCTTGTATTGATAAAAACATTTATCAGATGTCAAAACAAAAAAATGGCGCCAATAACGCGGTATAACGTTATATAGCTATATTAGCAGCTACGCCATCTATGGGCAAATTCCGATTTCATATTTACATACCTGGTACATATACAAGGCGACTCTTTGAGTTATTACATTTACTACAATTACAATATAATCGTTTATGATTAATAAGCAATTTTAATTCAAATTAATTTACTATTTACAATCCTAACCTAAGGGCCTTACTCATTGCTAGTTCCTTAGATTCTAATACAAATAAACACTAACACTATTGTGTAAATATTGCGCTTTTCTCAGCTTTACACTGGCACTTAGTTATCTAACTCATATGGCTTTGTTCTCTTAGTTTTCTTGTCTGACCTCAACATTCACGTGATTTAAGATTCGTTGTTTATGACTCTTAGCAAACTTGTTGATTGTCTGTCTAACAGTGTCCATCTCAAGATCTCCATGGCGGTCAATATTTCGGAAGTACTAAGGAACATTGACTGTGCTTCTCAGTACTAACAGTTTTGAAAGGGTTATATGACCTGGATGTTGCTCTCTCTAGCATAGCTCCAAAGCCGAATACCATAGGTCCATACTGGTTGAAGGATTTGCTTGTGTAACAGCAATTTGCTGTATGTGGACAGAGTAGAATCACGTCCCAGTATCCGATATATTTTTTTGGACTTGATTTTGAGCTCTTCTTGTTTTTTCTTGACATGACAGCTAGCTTACTAGGTGACTTCCAGTTAGCCTTACGTCTAGGGTAATACCCAAATACTTTGCTGTATTTTCATAAGGTATCTGAGCATTATTTAATCTAATAGGTAGATGTTTGTATCTCCTGTGGTGAAATTTGTATGAACTGGTTTTATTTCTTTCAACTTAATTCTCCATCTTCTAGTCCAGATGTTAATGTTAAGTTTGGTAGCAGCTTTTTCTGTTCTCTTCTCTGTTATTTAGTTTTGTCAATGGCTAGGATAGCCGTGTCGTCAGCAAACTGGCTAGAGTACTATAATCTAGGGTTGGCATGCCACTAGCGTAGAATAGGTAAAGGACTGATGGTCCTAATACACTGTCCTGTGGTTCTCCCGCTTTGATTTCTCGTAATTCAAAATATGCTTCTTCTTACTTTATTGTGAAGACTCTGATATATAGGAATCTAAGAGTTGTGAGTACTATTTAGGCAGGTGACATCTCATTTTATATTTTAGCCGGCCATGCCATACTTTGTCAAAAGTCTGTGCAGCATCTAGAAAGATTGTAGAATAGACTTTTCTCTATTCTAGTGTCTTTTTATATTATTTTAGTTATTCTATGTACCTGATCTATTATAAAATGGCTTTCTCTGGATCTAACCTGGTGGTCAGGTATTAGTTTTTTTTTCTTCTATTGTTGGATTTAATCTTTTCAGTAGAAGTTTCTCGAATGGTCTCGACATTGCAGATAGTAACTGAAACTGGCCTATAAGAAGAAACTTCTTAAGGTATTTTGCCTGGTTTAAGTATCATTATTTTCTTTATATTAAAATATTATTACGATCTAGTTGAAGACTAATGAGTAATCTATTTCTAATCCTATTACACTAAATTATTTAAATTGTCAGAGTCACCCATTGATATGTCCTTAGCCATTTCTAACAAGTATGGCACTTTCTTTTGTGCACTACATAGATTTTTCTGCTTTTAGTTTCACTCCAAGCACTACAGTAACTCGTGGGGTTTAAGTCTTCTTCGTGGGTTATCAAGGAGCTGCATGGTCTCAATATTCTCGTGTTGTAGATGCCTTCCTTCGTGGCTTTTTGCAAATTTTTGAATCTCTATCTCAATGTTTTCTATTCTAAGATCTCGGTGGAGATCTTCATTTCTTATATACCAAGGTAAACTAACGATGTTCCGTAGTACTTTATTTTGAAAGTTTTGTATAATTTTAATATTTCACTTTCTGGTACAAGCCCAAAACTGAATACCATAATGGCCAGTACATTTTCTTATATCTTATATCTAATTCTTGTTTCTTTTTTACGTGGGCTTTCCAGCGGAGCTTCGTATCAAAGGTAAGGCTGTATTGACATATGGGACTACTGTCTGTGCATACTTATTGGAATATGCTCGATGTGTCTATTAGTAAAATCGATATGAACTAATTTTTCCTCATTTAATTTAATTTTCTATTTCTTGATCCAGTTCTGGATTTTATTGATGGAATTTTGAAGTTTATTACCTGTTTCTATATTACTTTTGCCCGTTGTTATTATAGCAAATCGTTATAGTATCGTTGGCAAAAGTGGTTACAAGTATTATGTTCCAGCTCTGGGAGGTCGCACGATCACAGAAGGTAGAGCACAGGGCCTAAAACACTGCCTTGTAGGACTCCTGCTTCGATTTCTTTAAGGTCAAAGTAGGCATTTTCCTGCTTAATTGAAAGTGTGTCTGCTAAAGAAGATTTTAAAATATCTGCATATTGTTCAGGAAGGATACATTTATAATTTATAATATAACTCCTCATGCCCAACCTTATCAAATGCTTGCACTACGCTAAATGACACAAATTTGCTCTAGCGCATTCTCTATTATATTATATTATAAATGACAGGTAAAACATATACATTTATATTTCCTTGGTTACTTCATCATCGCAAGATACAAATAGATTACGTGCATATAGATATCTCTTCGATAAAATCATTCAGCGATTCATAAAATTCAATACATTATTTAGTCATGTTGCAAAATAAATTTAATAAGCTTGGCTACACGAAGACAACATGGATGCATATTCTAGAATAGTGTATCACGCAGACGCAGGGATTATAATCTACCTCACTCGGAGTAAACGTACTATATTCTGGTGTATCTATATTTGTTTTATACCTAAAATGTATAAAAGGTTACGATTATAATAGTGTAAAATTTTATCCCAAAGTGAAATTTTACACCATTTTCACAACAAGTTTACAGGTGGTAAAGTTTTAACAAAGCAGATATTCAATAGTGTACCTGTTAATAAGTTAATTTTTAAGATTTTAGTCCTTGAAATATCGAAAACTGGGAAAGCATGTATAAAATTTTGGCAGAAATTCCATTCCTACATTATTATACCCTCCTGTAAATATTGGCCAAAGTAGTCAGTATAAGTTGTACAATTAAAATATATTAAGTCATGAAATTGCTAAATATACCACGTGAATATTCCAAGCATATAAGTACATATAAGATAATATATTTCCTTGTAAATGGAGATCCAAAAGAGGGTGTTATAATAAGAGTGTATGATTTGAATTGCGAGCCATTTTGACTATCATGATTCAATAGGTCAATAATTGTGACAGGTAGATATGAGACACAGATAGGAGTTACTAAACGTGAAGTGCTACATGATACAACAATGCGTCCTTATTGTTCAGCATTACTATCAAAATGATGAAAGTTTGGTTGCTGCCGTTCCTAAAGTGCGTCCAATTTTCGGTAGAAATAATGTTCCCAATTTATCAACTGTGAAAGGAATAATCGATATATTCTAAAGTATTGGTTCAGTTATTGATGTGAAACACACGACATGAGTTCGTAGTTGTCACTCAGAACAAAATATCACGGCAGTTCGCGAGAGTGGGGCCCAGAGTTCAGGGACCCCGATTCGTCATCGTGCACAAGAATTAGATATTTGAACAGCCACTCTTCGATGTATTCTCCCTAAAGATTTGCATCTCCATGCTTACAAAGTCCAATTGCCTCAACAATTTCTGCTAATAGACCGTGGCACAGCAAAGAGATTTCACCAATTGGATTATCGAATAACAATAAATGAATTCCGATCTTGTGAACAAAATCATTTTCGATGTATCGATGTATACGCCACAATTATGCAAAACCGTTATTGAAAATTTCGCCAGAGGTGTACTTGTGTCCCACCAAGGCCATGGCGGCCATTTACCTCATGTGTTCCATACATAATTCCCAAACATCTATATTATAAATTAATAAATATTTCAATACTTTGGTACAGAAAACAATGTTTTATTTAACATTCATATCTTGCGCTCCTGTGACACCCTTTATTTCAATTTACTGTTCGATATATGCAGCCAAACAGTAAGAATGTTACTAAACTTTTGTCTCAGTTCCAGTCTTTATTTGAACCGGTACTGACGAATTAAAAAAAAACAGTTGTCGTTGGTTTTCGACATATTGAAACAATGTTAGATTATCAACAAGGTGACATATTTTAGACCAAAATACAAACAGAAAAAAAGGTGTTAAAATTTTTTCAAACTGACGATTACCTACAATACCTATGGATAATAACATCAATATTGTGTGAACTGCTCCGATCACACCCACGTAAGCGGTTTGTAAACGCGTCTGCCATCGTACGTCCCCACTGTTGCATCCTGCCCCGTGAGAACAGCTCACCACCGTGTACACTTTTCAATTGAGAATCCGTGGGAATGACTGACTTTCGGAATAGGGTGTGTGCCGGTCGGCTTTCTCCAGTGGCGGAATATGAATCGTTTGCTTTTTTGTGAGCTGTTAAATTAGTCTCGATCCCAAAACAATGACACCTTCGGGGTTTTAAACTACGGGGCACTTGTGGGAGGGTATGTTTCGTTTTGATGGTTTGTTAGATGTTACAAAGTAGCTGAACTGGAAGTTGATTATTAAAAGGGAGAAGGCCACTGGACGGTCGAAAAATAACCGATTTTTAAGATTTTTTCCTACATGGATAACTAATTAATAAAGGGATCCGATTGTTGTTATTTTATTAGGTGTATATTAAACTTGTTTTATATAAATTTTTATTAAAAAATTTTAAAAATTAACAAAGATATGGGTTTTGACTTAACGCCAATAAAAAAATGTCTCCTCGATTGTGGCATTGATATCTCGGTGAAGGGTTATCTGAAAATAAAAAACAACATTTTATCAACGTTACGCGTAGCCGTTTTTTATTATTTACAAGATGGCAACGGATTCAATTCTTTTTATTTTTAAGGCCATTCTGTTATTCAAGCAGTTTGTAGTATTTATTAAAATTTATTAAATCACCTACGTACAGACTTAGCCACTGGGATTATAAATATTTAAAAAAAAATTAAAATCGTTTTTAAATGCGACTGAGCAAAGACCAGGCTATTTACTCCGCACCTCGTAATCCGATATATGTTTTGAGACTTGTTCCTATTCTTGCTAAATTGTACTTGGAAAGTGCTCCTGGTGAAAATTATGAGAAACTACGTGAATACGCATTTATTGATAGTGAATGATTATAACAGCAAAACACCGAGGTGAGAACTAGGAGATTATGCGCGGGACATCCTGTATATCTTCATTGTCCCAGTTATCGACGACAAGCTTTTTATCGTGCGTGAGTTGATTATTCTGCCGTTTGCGTTGTTTGTGTGAGAAGGGAGGCAACCGCGACGTCTTGTTTGACTACCTTGAGGCAAAACGACACTCTTATTTTACGTATTACCATAAAAGTTACCAGAGCATAACCCTAGCAATTATTCGGTTGTGTGGGGTGCCAGTTTTAAAGCTTTCAAGACTGATCTGCTTCCGGTCTCGCCATTGATACGCCTTTATCGCCACTTTACCCAGTCAAATTAGCGTCTTTTTATAGAGAACGGTTTATTTATTATAATATAATTATAACACAGACTCGGAGAGATTCGGTCATACGGTGTGGTTTAAAACTAACGAATAATGTTCATATTTTTTGTATTGGTTTGTTTTAAGAGAAATGCAAAAACATATTTAGGAGAATTTTGTAATTGACGACTTCATAACATTATTATTTATAGCTTTTACACTGTCTGAAATGTAATGTAAAATTTAACACAATTTCACACCACACTATATATGTACATAGGAATACACCAGCTTGGTGTGAAATAAACACCACAAAGCCGTAGTAGAATTTGACCATTCGCTGCTGGTATGAATTTTCATACCAGTAGTGGAGTAAAATAAAACAACGTGATGTGCAAACTTCACCAGCGTTTCATGTAAACTTTATTTCAATTTTACACCTCTTACCGTCCATACTGTACAGGGTTATCCACATAATATTCTACCCCCCGTAACTGTTTTATTTTTTGAAATAGAAAAACATGGTGAATACGAAAGTTGTAGGAAATTTTACTGCGATCTCAGACATGTTTCCAATATCATACAGGGTGAGTTAGATAATGCTTTCTATAAGTGACTTAGAGAAATGCACGAAGGTCAATTTTTTTTAATGGAATTCCCAGTATATTATCACTAATTCGGAAAGGTGATACACTTACCTATCTAAAAATGTTAATGTACCCTATACCTAATGTGTACCGTTTTCGATATATAGGCACTTTTCTGTTACCCTTCCAAGAATATTATATCTTTTGGTATGTTGTCATAACGGGTGGGCCATGAAATTTTTATATTATCATTTTGTAATGACAACAGACATGCTATTTTTCTAAGTAAATTTGACATTAGTAATATTTGCACTTAATTTGAAAAGCTGTAGCACAAATATGGCAGAAAATAATTATACAAACGCAATTTTAATGGATTTGTTTATTATTCATGGATAGTGCAATAAGATTATCAACAGAACTTGTAGAATATTTAATGAGAAATATCCGAATATAAATTTTGGTTCGTCATTAAGAGAACAATAACAACAGTGTCAGTATTAAAGAAAAATAATACCTAAGCAGCAATAACAGTAATAAAGGCTATAAGTAGCAATAACAAATAATACCAATAACTAATAAAATGTATAAAAATCAACAAGTTCTATATTTTTCAAGTGACAGATTATCAACGAAGTCTTCCACAATTGTTCTAATTACATTTAAATATTTTCTGGAATTCAATTTTTCGTCGCATATGTAATATTTTATTTTATCATCCATTAACATACAAAAAAACATTTAAACTAAATTTAACTTGAAAACCAGCCTCTCTAGTAGTGTGGGGGTTGTCTGTGGTCCGATGGTGACGATTTCCTGTGTTACAAATCCCTTCCCTAGAAAATTTGGATTCATCAGTCCATATAACTTTCTTTAAAAAATTGGGGTCCTCTTGCATACGTACTAGCAACATTGCACAAAATTCTGTTCTCCGTAGATAATCCTGAGGCATGAGAAATTGGACTCTTGTAAATTTATAGTTATGCATTTTATGGTTTGCTAGTATTCTTCGAATGGATGAATATGGCAATCCTAAATCCTGTTCAGCACAACGTATGGAATACTGGGGATTTACATGAAAATATACTAGCCCATTGATTTCATTTACCTCGTCAGATGTACAGGTTTCGGTAAATTCCTTGGTTGAATTAGTTGTATAATTATGCCTGGCAGAACTATTATGAACCTGGGCTCGTATGTTCCTTGTGAATAATAACGCACAAAAGCAAATAAAACGATTTAACCTGAAGATTTCATATGATGCATTTTAAGTGAAAGTGCATCCTTAAATAAATAAGATTTACAACATAAAAAATGACTGAGTTATGAACATTTAAAGCACTTCTTTCGCGATATCTGTTTATTTGGCGGTTCATCTTTGGTGCGTACTCCATTACGTAATTTGTTTGGACTTCTTATTATCTGTCTATCCACCTCTGGCTGTAGCATTGCGATAAATCACATGTTTGTGTACATTTGCATAACTGAATTACATTAAAACCGAATAACTGATTTATTAATATTAATGTTCATTTTATCTATAAATGACTTTTCTATGGACTACTAATGATTTGCGAACGATTGTTTGCATCTAATTTATGTGTAAGGTCTTAATGGTCGTAATTAATTTTAAACAATTTAAACATTTTGCGTATTTTAGTTAATCGATAAAAGCGCATAATGTGGTCAGTCGGTGTTTAATTTATTAAGATGCACACAAATACACTGTGAATGTGTTTTAATTTTATTTCTTCCCATATATGTATATTCAGTGAATCATATGGAGAATATACAGTGTGGTCAATAAGTAATTGATACATTAATTTTTTACAAAATTTATGATTTTGATTATACTGCTGTATAGAGAATTAAAAACGTTCTCCAATTATGTAATACCAGGTATGTAAATATGAAACCGGAATTTGCCCATAGATGGCCTAGCTGCTAATGTAGTTACCGTCATACCGCGTCATTGGCGCCATTTTCTTGTTTTGACATCTGATAAAGGTTTTTATCTCATAAGAATACAAGTTTCATACAATAACATCGTTTTTAATAGCGTTGAACATGTCAAATTTTGTGCCTGGAAACTACGATTTTCGGACAGCTTGATTTTCTGTCACCTACCATTTGAAGAAAACTGCTACAGAATCGTATCGAATGCTTGTGGAAGCCTACGGTGAACATGATCTTAGTAAATCACAGTGCTTTGAGTGGTTTAAAAAATTCAAAAGTGGCAGTTTTGACGTGAGAAACTAAGAGCGTAGAAAACCACCGAAAAATTTTGAAGATAGCGAATTGCAAGCATTGCTGGATGAGATGTTGAGAATGACACTGAAGCGCTAGAAGAACTCGCGGATCAATCAGATGTGACACGAGAAGCCGTCTCCATACATTTGAAAGCCATAGGAAGGATCCAGAAGATGGGAAAATGGATTCTACATGAACTGAATTAAAGACAACAGGAAAACAGAAAAATCATTTGCGAAATGCTGCTCGCCAGTTACAGGAGAAAAGTCATTTCTCCATCGAATTGTGACTGCCGATAAAAAGTGGATATATTTCGATAATCCTAAACGTAATAGACCATGGGTAGGGTAACTCCAGGCGAATCATCGACATCGACTGCAAGACCAAATCGCTATGGACGGAAGACATTGCTCTGTGTTTGATGGGATCAGAAGGGTATGATCTATTATGAGCTGCTAAAATCTGGCCAAATCATTAATACTGAGCACTACCGACAACAAATAATCGATTTGAACTTGCAACACAAAGTGATTTTGCTTCATGATATTGCGCCATCACATACAGCAAAACCGGCCAAGGAAACGATTGAGTCATTTAGTTGGGAAATACTTTCGCTACGGCTTACTTACCAGACTTGGCTCCATCCGATTTCTACTTACTTGAATCGATGGGAGACTTGCTGAGCAGGGCTTCACTTCTTACGAAAATGACTCGATGACTGGTTTGCCTCAAAAGAGCAAAAATTTTTTTGCCATGGAATCCACAAATTATCGGAGAGATGTGAAAAATCTATAGCTAGCAATGGGCAATACTTCGAATAAAATATTTTCTATCATTTTCATATAATAAACGTGTATTTTCTATACAGAAAATTCCTGTTTCATATTTGCATACCATACATTTCATATTTGGTATATCATAGCTATTTTTTTTTTATTTTAAAGGGAGGAACGTAACATTTTAGAGTTACCAATTAAGGTTTTTCACAATTTTACTTCAAAATCGTATGTAATTTAGTAGATAACCTTACATTTTCTTTTTAAAAATCAGTTATACATGTTAATATATTTTGCAATAAACGAAAACAAAATACACTACATAAATTGAACAATTGCTCAAAATCAAAGCTGTCTGGGTGGAGGATACACTTTGAGAAATTGCGGAAAATACCTATTGCCTCCGGCATTGCCAGTACCGGTGCTTGAAATAGAACCAAAATTACAACAGTCTATTATCTAATCGCATTTGAAACATAACGCACTCTAACCTACTCAGCTATCGTGTGTAATGTCATGTTTTTTTTGACGCGAAGAGGCTTTGATTGCCAGTATCATTTGCCGCTTGATACATTTCTAGTTTTGTATTTTCTTAAAGGAAGAATTTTCTTAACAGAGAGAATGAAGAAAAAAGATGAAAATAATAGTTATAATGTAAAATTTCGTTACGGGGCGTATATAAAAATGCATTGTGTCATAATAATAGATAATACATCAACATAATAGATCAGAAAATATGCTTTTATATACACATATACAATGATGTAACATATACCTTTATAAACATTGAAAAGTGAAACAAAATTTCAGTAATAAAATATTGGGAAGTTTTATTTATACTGATTACTCATTAAAAATAACTGACCGAATTTCTAGAAAACCGTTGATAAAATTTGACTACAGTTTAAAATGTCTAACGTCTGAGCCTTCAGATAAGGACACAATATCCTTAATGATCCTACGATGTTGTAGTTCTTTGGGGTGGATTTACTGTACAATGAACATTTACTCTACGTCTTCAGGTTAGAACAAATTACGCAGACTACACTGAACAGTTTTGTCGATGTATAGTAATTTATTTTGCAGTAAAGGATATTTCTTCATTTAGAAGGTATTCTAAGCTGTCACATAATCGTGTATATGGGAATTTTGTGGAAAAAAAAATTGTAAGTAAAAATTATAAGCAAAGTAAATATATTTTTGTTCATCTTGCTAATCATTAAACGATATTGCGAAGCAATAATTCTTGAACTTTTAATTATTTTCAAAACTTTGATTATTCGGAAAAAATACGGTCCGATGGATCAATTTCAAAATTCACAGAGTTATTGGGAGTATAATAAACTAAGAAAAAAACTGGCAACATTAGTTTTTTCCTCAATATTTACAAAGGGGCGAAAAATTTTTTTAGGGGTCAGAAAAAGTATTTTTTTGCTTTTTTTAAATTAATAGCGAGGATAAAAAATCTTTTTGTGTTCAAAAATGAGATACGTTATTTATAGTGGTGTTGTTCAAGTTTTCAAAATCATCCTTTGGTTCGCTGAGATATCGTTTAGTTCCTGAGATATCGATGATCAAAGAAAAAAGCGTAATTCATTCATCCACCGATATATCAGTAACAAATAGTTGTACAGAGTCCGTTAAAAATCCCAAATTTTAGCTGAATAAACAGGCTAATCGACCTTTGCATCAATTTAGTTCGAAATAATTTTCATAAGCCCGGGGACACTCGTAAAAAGAATTTTTTTTCTCACCGTTTTTCGTTGGACTGCGCAATAACCATAGCTCAGAAGATTTCAAACTAGAAATTTAAATCTTTAAAATGGTTTCACAATCACTGTTCATAAAGTTACATCCTTTCAAAATGCACTCAAACTTTTTCGGAATTTTTTTGTTCCCTTAATTTTTTTCAGTATGTAGTGTATTTCCGAAATTTGTCTTAAAGTAAAGTACGAGAATCAAGTTATTTAGGGTGGTTCATTTTAAAAAGTCATAATCTATTGTATAAAGTATTGCACTCTAGGCCTGAACATGGATGTGTTTATCCTTGTCTTTATGTGTAACCCCTAGCAACCTGAAGCTTAAGGAAAATAAAGTATCCATTTTTATGTATCCAAATAAACTTACATATTTTACCTCTATAAATAACCCAATTAATGTTGGGAAATTAATTAAAATTTTAAACACATACCCAGCATTACTTAATATTTGATTAATCACCTATTTAAGTAGGTCTCAAATTTTTCATATTCCATTCTATTTCGAATTATTGTCTGATAATACTTAATCGTGGAACTGCAGTTACAAATTTGTGTAAATATAGCGGTATAAAATTCAAAGCAGTGTTGACACATTTTATCTCAATAAGTGACATTTACTTACAATCTTACAATCTTATGATACGTTCCTCTGATTGTTCGAAAAATAAAAGTTGTATCAAAATCTCAAATCCATCTACTGCCTTTGGACTATATTACATACATACATATCTATATTTAATTCAGGATCAGTTATTTTCATTCGGTTTATATTATTATAGAGCAGCCTCCATCTTTTTACGTATCCATTTTCTTATCTTCTGGATAAATGGAAGTGTCAGGAATGAATTTATTTGTCACTTAAAAGTGCACAGCTAATCAATGAACATCCTGTTCTTGGGAGCGAGTAAACAGGTCTATAAATAAATGATGCGAAAATATTTGTATGTTTACCAGTTAAGAATTGCAAAACTCGTCAATTTCTAACAGCGTTTCGATAGGTAAATACTCTCACATGGAAAATTTTTCAGTGTGGCTCTAATGTTTACCACTTATAGAGTGAAATAATTTAGACGATTTATGTTAATAATGAGGAATCTGACAGAAATAAGTAAAGAGAGACTGAAAAATAAAAAATATGGATAGAGAAGTAGTTAATACGTGTATTATTCAAAATGGCTGGGGCTCGTCGCCTCTTTAACATAGATGGTCACCATTAGTATACGTTTTTTAATCTTCGATGAAATATTTGGGCGACATACTGCTAGGTTAGGTTAGGTTTAGTTTTCTAAACCTAAACTTAAACTAAAACTTCTGGGAAGGCCCCGAAGCCCTACGATTCTCAGGCTACCACCTATTGTACCTCCACATAAAGCAATCAATGCTGGAGTATGGATTTAACAAAAGCTCAATATCCTCTCCAGGATGATCTTTCTTTGTTTGCTTGGGTCCAAGGAAAAGAGCTCAATCGAGCCTACGCCATGCCAGAGCCAAGCACTGGCATAGTACATGTTCAGAGGTCTCCATTTCTCCTCCATACCATCTGCATTCCTTGTAGGCACTCAAACCAATTTTGCTAAGATGGTAGTTAAGATGACAGTGTACTGTTAACAACTCCGTGAGTCCCCGAATAGTCTCCTTATCACCATTCAGGAGCATTGCCGTCCAGCAGCTATTAGATATCAAACCCATCAGCAGTTTAGCTTGCCTGGATTCCTGGGTGTTCCGCCAGTGATTGAGTCCTTTATTCTCCAGCCATTCCTGGATTTCCCTCTTGTCAAGACAGTGTGCAATCTTGACCACTGGTTGAGGTCTTATTCAGCCCCTCTCGGTTCCGTTTCTAGTCAGCTTGTCTGCCTTCTGGTTGCCTCGGATACCTGTATGATTCAGCATCCAGATCAATGTCAGCTTGTTACTCCTGACTAGTGTTTCGACTGCATCTCTGCATTGCTGCATCAACAATGATTTTACTACTGGAGCCTCTAGAGCCGCCCTGCTGTCGGAGCATACGGTAACGCGTGTACCAGCCGCTCCATGTAGCAATTGAAATTCTACACAGACGTGGAGGGCCATCACCTCCTCCTGGAACACTGTGGCATAACTTTCGAGGGCAATCAAGTACTCTTCTCTTCTATTATGTCCGTATAAGCCAGCCCCAGCCTCCCCTCGGCCTTGGAGACATCCATGAACCAGTTGTCCCCAATCAGAGGGACGGTGTCATTTATCTAGTCCTCGTACTACTAACACACTACTAATTAGTTATTAAAAAACTAAGTGATTATTAAAAAAATATCAAAAGCTAAATATTTCAGTATGTCATTAAAATATGTTCACGTACGTTAAATAAAAGAATACACAACTTTCCATAGAAAGGTTTTTTTAAATTATAAGAAAAAGGCCTATTATGGGCGATTTCTTTGGAAAAATGTCAATTTTGACAGGCGTCAAAAGTCATGTGACCGACTTTGAGTAGGCTATTTTTTATCTTTTTTAAAGCAAAATGTAATACCAAGGTACAATTTTAAATAAAATCTAATAAATAATTCGCATGTGATGCGGATTTTGTGAAGGATACTGTATGAGATATTTTTAATTTATGAAAAAAAAACGCGTCCTTCGAAATCGCTAGTCTTCATTGTCTAAAAACTGTAAAGCTTGTGGAAAAAGTGTGTATTTCTATTTATTATTTTTTTTGCAGTGTTATAACTGTTGCTTATATCTCTATTTACTAAACGGCTGTTTTCGTGTGTGTCACGAAATTTTTAGGTCGATGTACGAAATGCTTTTCGTTCGAATATCGGCATTTTGACAAAGTCAATATAGTAAATCGACTCTTGCGAACAACGTGGTAATTTTTGTTTTTTGATCCGAAGCCTCTAGAGGCATGCTCCGGAAGTGCCTTCGATATGAGTGAGGGGGCGGCACAATATTATTGCGATTTGCGTACTCGTCTACTATTATGTCAATATGACACATATTTCATGACAGCAATACGAGGGCTAATACCTGTATAGCTGTAAGAACAAACAGATGTTTTAAGAAACATAATAACTACATTGATTGAGAATTACAATGTAAAATATAATTTTCTAGTACTCTGCACAAGAAAATAGCACAAACTTTCTTACAAGCAAAATTATTAAGATATTTTTAACGCAACAAAATCTGTTACTAACAATAAAAATCCGCCGAGTAAAAATAAATATTTATCTATCAAGATCGAGAAATTAAAACAGAAAATCAATTTTCTAGGAACACCAAGAGATCACACGGTACTCGACGCGACCTTCGCCAACCAAGTCATCATCAGGAGATGGTTAAAGTATTAACTGTTTCTCGATGATGTCACTTCCCAATCAGGTGGTTGGCAAAACACGAGTCAGGCATACGTAATATTTCAGTATTCATGGAAAATTAATCCTTTGTTCTTGTTGCTGAATTTAAGGTTACTTTCTTCTCAGTCCCTTCCCAGGATCAAAAAATAAATTAAAAAAATGTAAAACTGTAACTATTTGCATAGATCTTTAAAATCTAATTTATCTCTTAATTCTCGTAAATTATTTTGCCACTAAGACAGCATCATCATCATTAGGTCATCAGCCCTAAGACTGGTTGGGTGCTAACCTCCAGCTTCTCCTATCTTGTGCTAACCTACGCATTTCGCTAATTGTGCTACAACCTACATCCCTTACTATTTGCGAGCAGTAGTCTAATCTAGGCCTACCTCTACCTTTCTTCACTCCTATTTCTGCCTCCAAAATATCGCGGACTATTCCCCCATGTCTCAGCAAGTGGCCTACCATTCTATCTCTTCTCTTCTTTAAGTTTTTTCGCATACTTCTTTTCTCGCCGACTTTCTCCAATACTTCTTCGTTTCTAACCCTATCAGTCCATGGTATTTTCATCATTCTTCGGTAACACCACATCTCAAAAGCTTCTAATTTCTTCCTACTTGCTTCCCCTACCGTCCAGGTTTCGCAGCCGTATAGTGCCGTGCTCCATACATATGTTTTCAAAAATCTCTTCCTTGTTTCTAAGTTTATAACCCCCGAGCATAAAAGTGCTTTCTTTTTGTTAAAAGCTACTCGACCCTGCGCTATTCTTTGTTTTATGTCTTTATCGCTTCTTCCATCCCAATTTATTTTACTTCCTAAATAAGTGAAGTCTTTAACTTCCTCCAATCTTTCATTATTAATTTGTACTTTCGTTTTTGCTCTGCTCTCGCGCCCTCTGCACACTAACACTTTAGTTTTGTTTTTATTCACCCTCATTCCGTATTCCTCTGTCAACACTGCCTCCATTTCGTTCAATGCTGATTCTAATTCCTCCTTACTAGATGCTAATACTGCTATATCATCCGCGAATCTCAGCATTTTTAGTTTCCGTCACTGTACTTTAATCCCGAAATCCAATCTTTTACCACATTAATCTCCTCTTCGATGTACAGATTAAAAATTAGTGGTGATAGCGTACATCCTTGTCTTACTCCTTTCTTAATACCTACTTCCCTTTTTTCCCCTTCTACTTCTATAACAGCAGTTTGCTCTTTGTATAGATTGTGTACTACTCTCCTATCTCTATACTTCATTCCCGCGCTCCTTAGCATCTCGAACATTTTTTCCCATCTTACGTTATCAAAAGCTTTTTCTAAATTTACAAATCCTATATAAGCGTTCTTTCCTTTTTCTATTGTTTTCTCTAACATTACTCTTAGCGCCAGAATAGCTTCGCGAGTTCCCCTATTTCGCCTAAAGCCGAATTGGTCTTCTCCTAGTATTTCCTCCGCTCTATTTTCCATCCTCTTCTGCACTATTCTAGTTAAGATTTTTGACGCATGGGAAGTTAGGCTAATAGTTCTAAAGTTCTCGCATTTGTCGGCTCCTCTCTTTTTCGGTATAGTAACGATAATGTTCCTCTTATAATCCTCCGGCATCTCGCCCGTTAAGACATCAAGACTAAGACATCATAAAATTCAAATAAATAGAAATAATAATTTCTCTGAAGCTCTCAAAATTAAAAAAAAATGAAGAATTTACTAAATGAAGTCACTTATTTTATTATTCACTTATTTATATTTTATTATTAACACAATAAATTATAAATTAAAATTATTGACACTAACAAATAAAACATAAAATTGACATTTTTGCCATTTGGTCAACATAATTTTGTATAATATATTAGTGACAGCCAGTTAGATTTTGTTATTTCAAGTTATCAATGCGCAGTTGAAAACTCAGGGGATGCATTATTCACGGAAGACGGTTATCATTTGCCTCGTGAAATATCGATTAATGTTAACAGAGCAGTAATATGACTTTGGCAAGTCAAGCCCTTTCATTCTACACTGAGAGAACAAGTTATTTATCATTAAGTAATGAATTACAATCATTAGTCTAAAATATTATAATTGATTTTAATTAAATCAATAATGACCATGGACCAATGAAACTATGCATCCCGTTGAAATGCATAAAACTGAGAAAAGTTTTTTACTATAATTTCTTATTCATTGTTAAGTAATAACGGCAAGTAATCTATATAACCTATATAACCTACTTTGATATACATTTTTGTCTGTCCAATAATTACTTACTACAAGAGCACATCAAGTAAGTTTATATCATCTCTATTTGCCAAATAAAAAATCCCAAACGGATCTTATCTCATACCGTGGCTTGTTTTATGACTAGGCTCAGGTAGACTGTTCCGTTTATCGGCAAGATAAGAGAGTTTTTTATTTGGCAAATACCGATGAAATGATTAGTACATATTACCTCAATGTGCACCTTCATGAATATAAAATACATGTCAGGTCATCTACATGAAATACAAACTCATGTGATGAATTGTGTTAAATGTGAATGTTAGTTGCACTTATAAATTAATAAAATAAGCTTCGTTTCTGTTGTTTCAAAGGCATAAACATTGAAATAAATCTATTTTTATATCAATTAATCAATTAATATAAACAGTTTTAAAACCTTAAAACGAACTTTTCCGCACGTAGGACATGTCTATCTCGAAATTGAGTGGCCGAGAAAAAATAAACCAACACATAAATGCAGAATATCTGTTTGTGTGGGGTGTGTCCTATCCACGTCAAAATCAATAGATGTCGTCTGGTAGACGTCTCTAATCAGAATCAGTCGAAACCCGATCGATCCGACACGATTTAATTGAGTGATCGTGCTAACGAAACAAATTCTCAAAAAAGTCCACCATTGTGCTTTCTCATAACCCATGAATATGGTAGAGTGTGTTCTATCCACCTCAAAATCAATAGGTGCCGTCTGGGAGACGTCTCCGATCAGAGTCAGTCAAAACCCGATCGATCTGACACAATTTAGTTAAGTTATCGTGCTAACAAAAAAAATTTCTCAAATAGACCCAAGTGAGGGGGTGGTGTGTGCTATTCACCTCAAAATCAATAGGTGTCATCTGGGAGACGTCACCGAGTCATCAGTCTAAACCCGATCGATTCGACACGATTGCTAGTTGAGTTATCGTGCTAATAAGAAATTTTAATGCCGACGACAACGACGATAATGACAACACACACACAGAATTTTTTTAAAAACCATTTCTTTTGTTCTTAGGCCGAAAAATGAAAAAGAAACGAAAAAAAAACTAGTATAGAGTGCGGAACAGTAATGCATATACAGGATTAGGAGAGTATTAACCAAAAATTTTATTTCAAAGGTAATATTCAGCTGATTCCTAAATTCGGATGGATTTTTGAATCGCAATTTTTCAACTATTTTCTGTATACCAATTCAGAATATGTTTTTCTATTACTATTAAATATACACAAGAAAGTGTTTTCACAGTAATTCTAAGTTGTATCAAAACGGCAACATCAGTTATTTTTCCAATGCGGTTAGTATTAAAATGTTATATGAAATTATATTACAAACTTCATGGTAAACACAAATTATTGCAAAAGATACAAGGTTTCGTGTTTCAATCAAAATTAATAACTATATTAAACATAAACTTTCTTGAACTCTACTACTTATATGGAATTTGCTTATTAGCTCTTTGCTTAAAATATTAAAATAGTAGAATTAACAGCAAGGAACGTATGTATGTAGGGATATATATTTACCCTACATACGATATATAGAATTCCGTTAAACTTTCTACTAATTCCATATTACAAATTTTAATACACCAAATATTTTAATACTTCATTATGGATGAAGCAACTGACGCATGTCCAACAGTGCTAATGGCAGTCGTTTAGAGTATTCTAAAAGAGAAGACAGAACTAACCACAAAACAATTGTATATTTTATTATTGAGTGCTTTCACTGTATATAGCCAAATTAAGACAATCCTCAGAAAGTATTGGTAATTCCGACAGACGCAGCTGCATAAATGCGAAAAGCAGGAGACCTGTTGACTAAAACTTTCTTAAATACGATACACTACGTGTGCAGCTGATGTACATAACCAAGTAGCTAAAAAAATTTCCGTTTCCGGAAAGAGTTTACTCAGAGAGACACATTTAAAGAAGCTCTGCCAGACATACATTTACCTCCTGAAGCAGTTGTAACAACATGAGGTTCTAATTACAAGCTATATCTTATTATGATAATCATTTTGAACAACTAAAACATGTTCTTTAGATTTTATCCCAACGAAAGCAATGCCATTCACATAGTTTAGAACTCACTGCAATTACAAAACATATGAAATATTGTTCATTACATTAATAGTAACTATTTCGTCTTAATTGCTGCAACAAAGAAATTGGAAACACATGGATTATCGTCACAAGAGCAGTCTATAGTATTAGATGCTGTTAAACAAGAAATAAACAACCAGTTGCGTTTTCAAGTTTTCCTCAGCGTGGTTGCAAATATTTTTCAATGCGTCCTCGAATATATGGTCAACATATGTGTTTCTAAGTGTAGTGGGATTAGGGAGTTCTCGATCCATATATTTTTCCAGAGACTGCAATAGTGTGGGGCTCTGCATTTCAGTGGGCTACAGTCAAGTCATAGAAAAATATAATAGTCATCGTTATCATGACCGCTAAACGAAGCATGGATTTTCACATATTCTGTTACATTACTCTTTACTATACCGTTACAAATGTTGTTACATTACATTACATTACATAGACGCATATAATAATGTAACTATAGACGCATTAATAATTCGTAATAAAATAGATCATTTCCTCTAATACACATGTCCGCAACAACTCTGGGTAATTGCCCAGTAATTACTGAATAGTAAATAAGTAAATAATTATTTACTTTAGAGTAAAACTCTCAAATCTTCACCAAAGTCTGATTACACCCCATTTTTGGGGGTGCTGAACACGAATCTGGAATTTAGTTTTTGGTGATCGGAGACAGTTCTGAGAAAACGAATTTTTCCGCACGTGACACTTTCTTCTCAAATAAATTTCACTTTACGTTATGTAGATACCTAATATTAATGTAAGTAGATGGTACAACACTTCCTTTATACATATCATGCTTTAAAGTTGTCATAAAATTTATTATTCATCATGATTTTCTTAATTAACTTGAAATGTTTACAATTTTCATGAAATCGCCCATTTGCTATCCTAGGGCCCGGCCCTTTATAACTCGAAACGCTTGGATAGCAAATGGACGGTTGCATTGCAAACATTGCAACCACTGTAAAAATTGCAAACATTGCAAGTAAATTAGAAAATCGTAATGAATAATACATTTTATGACGGTTTTAATGTATGATATGTATAAAGGGAGTGTTGTAATATTTACTTACCGTAATATTAGTTATCCATGTAATGTAAAGTGAAAGATATTTGACAAGGAAAAGTGGTCATGGCGGAAAGAAAAAAAAAAAAAATTCACTTTCTCGAAAACTGTGTCCAACAGATAAAATTTGAAGCAAGATTCGTTTTCAGGGACCCCGAAACTGGGGGTGGGGTAACCAAACTTTGGTTAGGATTTAAGAGTTTTACTTTAAAGTAAATAATTGCACAACTCTGAGTCACTATTAATCTAGGTTTGTAGTAATACTGGTCTGGAATTTTCTGTCTCGTGCCATGTTAATTTTCACATTACCACACAAATAAATACACAGAAATTGAATCACACGACGTGATACACAAAGCCCTGTAAAGAGC
This sequence comes from Rosalia funebris, assembly GCA_037954035.1. Lineage (NCBI taxonomy): Eukaryota > Metazoa > Arthropoda > Insecta > Coleoptera > Cerambycidae > Rosalia > Rosalia funebris. The sequence goes on along the minus strand of JAZFAV010000006.1, from coordinate 7,620,647 downwards.
TATGAGATAAAAACAACACCACGATATGCATCTGTGTAACATGCGGTGGCAATGTCGCATCGATTGTTAGTCCGTCTCTGTTGCGGCTCGTCGAAATAGACGCACTATTTATAACTTAAGGAATGTATTGTATGCTCCGGCCTGTTCCGAGACCTCATTCTTCTAAACGATGCGGTTAATTTGTACCAGTTATCGTAAAGAAGCTTGCACCGCACACCGGCACAGGCCGACGATCGAGTTCCTTTTTTATTAATTTGCGATATGCGGCTACCAACACATCGCCCGAATAATTGGATGCGTATATGCCCATAGTTCGTGGCACAGAGCCGGGCAAAAGACTCGACCTTCACGGGAGCCTGTCTTCGGAGTCATTTAACCATCGTTTTAACATTTCTTTGTTTTGCTGTCTGTAACACTTTTTTACCCCGCGCCGTCTCCCTTACCGCTGCCGCTCGTGTGAGGCGAATATCAACGGTGGAGCGGGGCAAAAAAATCCCGCTGGCGGAGAGGATCATAGCAACAGCTTTGGTTTGTTTGTTATTTGTTTTTTTTTCCCTTTATTTGGTGATCAGTGATCGCCAATGGTTCGTCTTTATTGTTTGATAAGTTTCTTCCTAACAAAGGAGGTATCTCAGGTATTATACTAAAAAATAAACTATAAATAGACTATATTGAAAAATGTAAGAAACATATTTTCTGTTAGTAGATATGAGTATAAGTGTAGGAAACTGAAAATGTCCATTCGGGATTAAGAAAAATATCTTCGCGTTAAGGAAAATCGACCAAGGGGCATTTCTACATTGTAATATGTCTATCTCTTATTACTAGGCTCCGGATTTGAGTGCGGACATTTCAAAGTCAGACTTATAAGTGTTCTGAAATATCTATTAGAATTACAAACACCGTAAAGAAGTATCACAATCTGGCTCATTTTTTTGTAATGTAAATAGACTGCTGTAAATAGACTGCTTGTATATAGTATATAGTTATAGTAGGACATCAACCAATAATTTTATACTAAATAAAATATATTCATTGACCGCCGTCTACGTGCTGCTCTATTTGTTTCATTAGAAATATTGAAAGTATTGTCGGAGGTGCATAGCGCTATGTGCTAATAGTAACAGTATGCGAGGGCGGGGCAAAAGAAATATCTGCAGGGATGACCGATGACGCGATACCGTCCGATAAGTTACAGTGATATTTGAGAGTGGTGTGTGTGTGTGTGTACACAACTTGGGACTGTCGCAGTAGTTTAATTTGCGTATGTATGGTAATACATACAAATAGTTAGAGTGCGTGACAATTTGACAATAAGTATTTTAAACTGTCTGAATCAAAACCATCCCAAAATAATGTCCTGTGGACCCAACTAGACAATCCTAGTTTTAAGAACTATAGAGAAATGTTTAAATCGGGAATTTGGCAAAGTAAATTTGCCCACAGAATCGACTATTCGAAGAAATTATCTACCGCAAGCTGCTGGCATTGTCAAATCTACAGAAGTTGAGGATAAATATCTATGGATTTCTGTAGATGAAACCACAAATGCCTGCGGCTTGCATGTGGTGAATGTAGTTATAGGCGAAATGAGCGGCAACGCAATCACATATGATATCATCAAAAATATTAACAAAAACGAATGCTGAAACCATAGCAAAATTAATTCATGAGACGTTAAAATAAACATCAGGAAAACAAAAACATGGCTCTACTTTTTGTTACGGACGCTGCGCCATGCATGAAAGCAGCTTGTCGACTTTTGAACTGAACGTATAATTACGATATGTTACCTATAACTTGCCTAGCGCATGGTCTTCATCATGTATCAGAGGCAATCCGGGACCGCTGTCCGAATATCGATCACCTGATAGCGAATGACAAAATGTTTTTAAAAGCCCCGCAGAGTGGCATTCTTCACAGAAATGCCTCCCCACACTCAGTTACCTCCAGCGCCAGTAATAACCCGGTGGGGAACATGGATCGAGGCAGCTTCATATGATTACTGCAATTTTGAGCATATCACCAGGTTATTTCAACAGTTGGATCCAAATGATGCTATTGCTATTGCGAAAGCGCAGCAGACTTGCAGAAAAGTTGGAAAATACCAGGGACAGATGAATTTTCAATGGTGGATGCTATAAACGTTGTTTGGGACCTTCGGCAGTATATTTTTATTTCAGTTGGAAGGGGGATACTGTGACGTATATAAAGAAAAACCTTACTGCAGTTTTGGATAACAACCCGAGATTTTCTACTATAGCAGTTATAGTAGATATTTTACAGCAGAAAGAAGTTCATATCTCTAATCCAAAAATTAATATGAAGGCTCTACAACGTTACTCATATTTGCGGTATGCTTCGTTGACTTCTGTTGATGCAGAATGGTCATTCTCACTATATAAATGGATGTTTACTGATAGACGTCACTCGTTGACTGCTGAACATTCAGAGCAGCTACTAATAAGATACTCATGTGATCATACGCGTAAATAGTGTTTGGTGTGTGATGATATTACCCTTCAGAGCTACTGTGTTGTCCACAGTACTGTTTTTGTTTTCCTCATGTTCAGCGCCCCATACTTAGTTTAACGTCTCATCAACTAATTTTTCAACGATTTCAGCATTCATCTATGTCAATATTTTTGATGCTATCACATGTAGCGTTACCTTTTGAATCGTCGATTCTGTGGGCATGTTTACTTTGCTGAATTTCCCATTTAAACGTTCCTCTAGAAAGTCTTTAAAATTAAGATTGTCTAGTTAGGTCCAGGAGATATTACACCCAACCATGAATTTAACTAATTGGCTATAGAACGTCTTGTGTCTTTCACAAGCATTGCTCTGTCCAGTAACCGTGGTATTATGTTGTTCGGAACACCAATGTCAAACAACATCCAATTTGCGAATACGCTATGTATGCATAATTTATTATAAGATTGTTATACATGGTGAGTCATAGGAAACGGACGTTTTTAGAACGAATAGTATACAGCTTGTGTCAGGGGTATGTAAGTGGGAGAAATGACAGTCAACACTCCTTGAGTTGCCATTTAGTATCCATCATGCCGTTGTGGACAAGGGAACACCGCGTGTCTGTTTACGACGAGTTTGTAAAAAGTGGAGGTTCAGTGACAATAGTGCAACGTCTTTTCAGACGGCGTTTCAACATTGGCCGTCATGGTGCCCTCCCTCAGCGGAATACCATTCTTAGATGGGTTAATTCATTGCGAACGACAGGGTCACTGTTTAAAAGGAAACCACCCGGCCCAGTTCGAACGGCCTGAAGGCTGAAAATGTGGATCGAGTAAGGGAAGCCATGAACCGAAGCCCCACTCGTTCTGCTAGACGACATTTTAGGGAACTGCAAATAAGTCAATCCACGATGCAGAGAATGTTACACAAAAACCTTGCATTTCATCCCTATAAAATTATGATGGTTCAGAAGCTAAATGAGAGACACTATCAGCAACGAATGACTTTTCGTCAAGCAATGCTTCACTTATACGAAGAAAATGAAAATTTGATTATCATAATGAGCGACGAAGCCCATTTTCACCTGGAAGGGGCGGTTAATAAGCAAAACTGTCGATATTGGGCTGCAGATAATCCTCGGGAATTACATGAGAGACCGCTACACAGCTCTAAAGTTATAGTTTGGTGCGGTATTGGACGGTGCGGGATAATCGGACAATTTTTTTTTTAAGAAAACGAGAGAACGGTGACTGTTAATTCTGATCGCTATGTGAACATGTTTGAAACTTTTTTCTTACCTGAACTTCGCAGGCTAAGAACGAATAGGGCAGAGGTGTGGTTTCAACAGGACGGGGCGACCGCTCATACAGCAAGAGCTTCCTTGGCTGTTGTTCGAACTGCATTTCCTAATCGCCTCATTTCACGCTTCGGAGACCTTTCTTGGCCGCCGCGCTCGCCCGATCTTTCCATTTGTGATTTTTATCTTTGGGGGTATTTGAAATCAAGGGTATATGAGCGTAAACTCCGTACATTAGAGGACCTGAAGACAGCAATACGTGAAAAAATTGCAGAAATCAACCTAGATACGTTGCGATACGTAGAATCAAACTTTCGAAAACGACTTGAGCTGTGTATACGTGAAAATGGCCGTGATTTATCAGATATTATTTTTCGCACTTAGGCATATAAAATGGCATAGTTTATTGTTTAATTCTTTAAAAATAAAACTTATTTTTTCCTAAAATTGCATGAGTTATTCTTTGTTGAAAAACGTCCGTTTCCCGTGACTCACCCTGTACTTCTTTACGGTGTTTCTGTGTATCTCTAATAGATATTTCAGAACGCGTATAAGCCCGCCCGACTCTGAACTATTCGCAGTCAAATCCGGGGTTTAGTGATGATATTTAATACAAACTTAAAATTTAACTTTGCTAGTTGTTCTATTTTATAATACAAACAATTTCGTTGAATATAAAACTTGCCAAGTTATAAATTCAATATCAAAAAACGTAAAATTTTGTTTGGGGTGGATAGTTTTCAAATGCAAATACTGTCGGTATTTCGTGTGATCAATATTATGTAACACAAGGAAGACTTTTTCCATTAGCTGCTGCAGTGTTACATAACATAACAGTGTTGATGGCACATTACTCCTTGCATGAATAATTACACTGTCATGACATCGTGCATGTGCCAAAAATAACGATAATATCGAAAAATTCATTACACGGTGGTTCCTTTCCATCCTACCCATGCATCTGCCTAGCTCGTAAAACTGTAAACATATTTATTTAATTTTCATTTAAAGCGAGATGCACCTGTGTTTTGTAGAATGCTTTACCTGCGAATAGATGGCTCCAATAAGGAGCCGCATTACTTTTATGCTCATGTTTTTCATATAAACAGGTGCTTAGCGATGTACCTTCGATGGCTTGTGTCTTCTGTAGAAATCTGCCACCTGTATTTTTATCTCGGAGATAACGCGACTTTCTTCATTTTCATTTCGCGGGATTTACACGTTTCTTAATTCACGATTATTTGCATGACACACAGTTAGCCGATGTCGCTTGATACTTTTTCCTTAATTGATAACTTGCCGGGTAAGCAGCTGCGATGTCAGTCGCGAGAAATAACAAGATGGAAAATTATAGGGTCATTATGCGTAAATATGTGATGTTAAAATTACTTATTTATAACAGAAGGCTATCCATACTGAATAATAAACACTTTTTCCGATACCTGCATTGCAAGGCTTGTATTAACTAAAACAATTTCTTAAAGTAAGTGAATCTTACCAATCTATATGCAAGTTTGCATGACTACAGAATTTTCTTATTTCTCTTATTGTTAGACCGACCGCAACCTACAGACTTTTTATCGGCCGACAGTTTAGTTGGTTGCTCGTTACTATGATAACTTTATGGAGTGTTCACACCTTTATGTGTGCGCACTCTTCTCGATATGATGTTGACTTTTTAGCGCATTCCCTAGCCTTGTATGGGCCGCCCGGATCTGTCAGATACATTGCGCCTAATTACGTCATTATTTTCATTTTTCTATTTTGTTAGATTTCTTTTATCATTTAAATTAATAATAGTTTTTGGGATCTCCACACTTACTTATTCTGGCTTTTTATGGTATTATTATTCAAAGTTAACACATTTGGGTGTTAAATTAGTGGTTTATACTAAATATCGTTACCAACAATGTGACGTTTATTTTTGTTTGGAGCATGCTAAAATGATGAAGGGGATTTATAATTATTTAGATTTAAAATAGGCAGTTATTTATAACTTTCCTTTGTAATTCACGTCCAATATTTTTTATATATATAACTTTATGACTTTTATATGAAAAAATAGGTAGTTTGTTTTGTGTATTCAAAATATTGTTCAATACTAATTTATGTGTGTATTTTGTCATTAAAAGAAAAAAACTTAGTCAATAGTTCGTTCTCCTATAAAGATATTCCAAATTTATTATTTTACTATATGAAATTAGTTCCTTTATGTAAATTTCATTATTGCGATTAAAAACTATTGTCAAATATTTGTTACTGTATTGTATTAATTAAAGTAAGCGTTTAATTGAATCTCCACCTCATTAAAATCTAAATTGTGTAAGATATGATAGGGGATCTCTCAAATGCATTGCGCCTGAATGTATTTGCATTCAGACTGCGCCTGACGGAAAGTTAAATACCTATCCGAATTTAACTAATATTACAACAAATAATACATCGATATTACACTTTGAAAATTCTCGGAAAATGATGTACTGGTTGTATAAAGTGAATTAAAAAATAAAATGACATCAGGAAGTAATCATATTCCAAGTTTTATAGTTAGGGAATGTAGATATGTTTTTGTATAGCCACTACTAATATTGTCAATTTATCTGCATTTTCTCAATATGTTTCAAATATTATCGATAATAATGGCCAAGTAGATGTGTACACGAAGTTTACCAAAGCTTTTTATAGAACTAATCATGGAATAATTCTAAAAAAAAATTAAATCTTTTGACTTGGACTGAACCTCTACTAAAATTATTTGTTTTATACTTAACTGGTAGGTCACAATACGTAGCGTAGAATGAATTTAATTTTAAATATTTTGTTCTACATCTGGAATACCACAGGAATCTAATCTAGGACCATTACTATTTGTAATATTCATTAACGATATTAATAGCGTCCTAGACTCCCACTATGAATTATTTGCAGACGATCTCAAGATATATTACGCTATTGAAACTCTTGACGATTGTGTATGTATTCGAGAACAATTAAAATAGCCTAGATTTAAATTCAAAAAATAACTTTTACTCTTATGTAATAGCCACTCAAAAATGCGTACAAAATAAGTCAATTTCAGATATATATTTGTCAATTTATAAAAGATTTAAGTGTAATCTTTGATAATAAGCTTTCGTTTACTCAACATATCGCACAAACTGCACCAACAACATATAAAGCTTTGTGGTTCATAATCAGAAGCTGTAAAAATGTTAATTCGATTAAAATAACTTACTATTCGCTTAAACGGTCCAACCTGGAACGTTCTTCTAAGATATGGTACCTCTATTACAATAATTAAAAGAATCTAGTAGAACAAGTTCAGAGATTTTTAAAATTTTTATTTAAGATATATGGAATATATCCTGGAGAGGCTACAATCATCAATACCACTTGATAATTTTCAAATGTTACCTTTACACTTGAGGCACGTCTTACCTAGCACTAGTTTTAGCTTAAGTTAATACATAAGGAAATTGATTTTAGTTATCTTCTTGGTCAGTTGAATTTTCGAATACCATAATATTCTTCTAGGCAGTACACCTTTCAATTAACAATAGCCATAACTAACATACTTTTGCGGTCACCATTGTATGCAATACGTTTTAATTCAAATCAGGTTACTTTATTTTGTGACATATATCATGTAAATTTAAAAAAAAATATGCAATATTACTATTGAGTATGGTCATCTCAAGGGTCTTTGCTATACTTTTTTTTAAACATCGTACATATTCGCTATGTGCGCGACAGCAGGGCCGCGTAACGTTCACAACTTTGTAGGCTGTCATGTGTCTGTCAGAAGTTCTGATTAAACTGGTAAAATTAAAATCGCATTAAATTTAATTGCACTGCATACATTTTTATGTACAAAGATCTTAGCAAGCGTTTTCTTTCAATAAAGGGATGGAGGTTTCATAAAACATGCAATATTATGTAGTGAAAGCTTTTATTTTGAACATTATTTACAAGAGTTGTATTTGAAAAATACTTATAGCAATAATGTGACACATGAAAAACGAAGTCTCACTGGAAAGATGTAAGCAATTTAATATAGACTTTATGTAATACTCCTACTAAATAAATAAGAATAAATACAAATAAATAAGAATTAATGTTGAATATTCATAATAAATGTTTATTTTTTATTATTTATTTAATCATTGGGGGTTGTAAATTTACCAATACACAACAAACATGTACAATGGTATCAACGGGCTTAAATAGATAAGTTGGAATTTTGTTTAAAATCTGATAAGTTCTTAGTTTTTGCATTACTCTCCCGACATGAATTCTGACACGGGCAATATTGTAAGTTTCTTGAATTTCTTCTCTGGAAAATTCACTTCCTGTCTTGTAGAAAAGGTGGCATATAACTATCCTCACTTGCTTCTAGCTTCGTGCAGAACTCGTCTTAGTTCTGGAAACAATTTGTCCGTCAAAATAATGTCATCATCTTCAAAATAATTTATTAATCCAGATTTTACAATCATTTGTGAATAACTTTTCCTTTCACCTGCCACATTAGACTTAAATGAAATAAAGCCTCCAGCAGTAATACCAGTAAGCAACTTCTTAGCAAACTCCTCTTTCTCTTTCCCTAAATTTCTTGTATTATTCTGATTTACAAGCTGCCGTAGGAAATCGATAAAATTTGCATTTATTATTTCTTCCGGTATTATTGCAATTTATAACATAGCAACTATAAAGGTCCATCTTTAGATTCGTTTACGAATTAACTTTTGTAAATACACATATGACCTGACATCCTACTACTGACCGCCTACTTTAATACAATTTGTGTCCACTGCAAGCGCTGCCATTGACTTCATTACCCCCACCCCATACTCTGTACACAAAGAATATTATCATAATTACAATATGTGTTGTGTACTCTGTTTTGAAGTGGATATTTTGAATAATTCTTTCTAATTTTGTATTTTTGTAATGTACAGTGTGTCCAATTTTCGTTGTATTTGCAGAGTTTCTCCTATTTCCAGCGGAGATAGAGAGCAAGTTTTACATTCCTGTACTACTTTTTTGAGAAATGAAATGAATTGAGAATTTTTTCAAATGGAACACCCTGTTTATTTTTTCATAATTCGATTCAGCTCCATTTGTTCTTTTCAAAAATATGATATAGTCTATAGTTATTTTAACTACTTTCGTCGTAAACTGCAATTAATGGAGATTGTGACATTACCTACGAGGCGGAGATAGGTATGGAAGTCATAATTTACAATAAAATTTACGAACAGACATGACATATTGAAATAAAGCTCGGCTGTGTCATAAGCATTTCTTGACTTTAAAAATAAATAGTAACTGGCGCCTAAAAACTCAAAGTGTCTTAATATCGTTGATCGGTTTCATTGACAGTAGGCTATGGCAGATAAACAAAAAACTATTCTACCTGTCAAATTTATTCTATTTATCCAGTCTAAATAAAGCATTTGATTATAATAAAGCCTAAAATTTATCTTGATTTAAACAACAAATCCCGATATCTACAAATTTTAGAAAATATTTTACCAGATTTGTTAGATGAGATCCCTTTGGGACATTTTCCTGAAATATACTTTCAGCAGGATGGAGCCCCAGCTCACAATTCTCGAATTGTGACTCAATATTTAAACCATAATTTCCCGGACCACTGGTATGGTACTAGAGGGCCTACATACTGGCCTCCTAGGTCACCTGACTTGTCTGTGCTGGATTTCTTTGTATGGGGTTATATAAAAAATAAAATATATAGTGTGCGTCATGAGACTAAACATGATCTTAGGGTTGCAACCGAACAGGCATTAAGACACTTACAAGAGCGACCTGTCATGATTATTAATGCTTTGAATACTATAAGAAAAAGATGTGAAATGTGTATCCAAAAAAATGGAAACGTGTTTGAACAGTATTTATAATTTAACATTCATTGGAATAGCAGTTATTTAGTCATTCGTTACTTGTTTGTTGTGTTTTTCTTTTATGTATTATTTTGTTATTAAAATGTTTGTTCTTGCGTTTTTGTATTAGTTGTTTTCTATTTATTTATTTCTATATTCTTTTATTATTAATGTATTTGTATAGCACTAAATATATATGGACACTTAATTTCAGTTACAATTTATAAACTTACTATTCTTAGAAAAATTAAGTTACTGGGTTGTATTTATTTTACCTAAATGTGAAAATCTCCATTAATTGCAGTTTATAAAAGTAATTAAAATAACTATAGTCTATATCATATTTTTGAAAAGAGTAAATGGAGCTGAATCGAATTATGAAAAAATAAACAGGGTGTTCTATTTGAAAAAAACAACGTTACTTATTTTTCTCCAAAACTGCCGCCCTGAGAAAAAAAACTACGTACCCCAGTGGATTCCACGTAAAAAGTTCTGTAAGAAGCCATTTTCAGATTGTTGATAAGTTGCAACATAAGCGAGATACAGGATGTGTCGGAAAATGCTAAGTTGTCAATTTCACCCTGTATCTCGGAAACAAAAAAAGCTACCGACAATCTGTTTGCGCCATCCTTCATTTCTCAAAAAAGTAGGAATGTAAAACTTGCAAGTCTCTATCTCCGCTGGAAATAGGAGAAACCCTGCAAATAAAACGAAAATTGGACACACTGTACATTATCAATTAAGCTTTAGCACCACCCTTAGTTAAACTTTATATTAGATACACCAGGTTAATTTGATCAATTTGTCTTGTAATTGAATTGTAATATGTTGGGCAATGAAGATATATATTATTACATTGTAAAAAATTATAGTACTCGGTAAATTACAGTAAAAATTTGTCAGTCAGCGATTATCACCTCGAAACAATCACTATTTTTACACCATAAAAAATACGTGTTAAAATTGTATTTGATTCACAACTGGCTACGTTGTGATTCGGCAATTTTTGTATTCCTTTCCCGTTGATGAAAGTGATTTCAATAATATGAGGAAAAGTAAGTGCATTAGTAATGCAAGAGGAAACACGTTTCATCGGACTGGATTTTCACCGGCGCGGCATGGAATTAAAGACATTTGCCTCGGGTCACCCAGCTGAGCAACATTTAATGCATATTTAGTTATATAATACATACATACGCGACGATGCAGTTTGCTGATAAGCCGCGACTCTTTCTTTTATTAAATAACCTTATGCAAATCTCACATGAAATCCAAACGTCACGAGTGCAGTCGGCGAATGTCACGAGGCGCATTCGTAATGATTTAAAATGCAGAAACGAGCGACGACGACGCGACTTTTTTTTATTCGGTTAAATTTGCGAAAGTGTCCCCGTACAATATGATATTCCTACGAGATTGCCTGATTGCCCGTTTACACTTTCACTGTTATTGTGTGTGCTGCTGATATGTTTGCGATTCCGAAACGAAATATAAACATTTCGTCAAGTGTTTGATATTCACGGACAGTGGCGTCGTGCACAATTTTTGTGCACACATAATTTTTAAAAAATGTAATATATTATATATTTCATAGGATTTTTCTTTTCATTTATATACAGGATATAGTGCTTCGTATGAAAATAATCGAAAATAAGCACACGTATTAAGGTTGTCTGAGGGGTGAAATGAAATGTCAAAGTTTACACCTCAAATTATATATTGCATTTTTTAAGTCTAGGTAATACATAAATAAATTTTCTTTTTTTGAATGAACAATGCGCCCAATTATAAGGTTAAAAATCATTTTAAATATGCTTTAAATTATTACAGTTACTCGAGTCTGTATTTTCTCTCTGGTCCGTCGTAGTTTTTAACATTTATTAGCTCACTTATTTTATCACTAGTGTGGCTTTACTACATAATACGCTTCTTCTCACTCGTCGCACAAGCTCAAAAGGTTTACTCTTGAGCCATCGCACCAAGCCTTGATTTTCTAAAAGTTAAAGCACTTCAACGCTAGGGTGTTGTGGAGCTTCTTCTCATAACTCCTGGTAATTTTCATGATTTTTTGTACTTACCTGAAGTCTGTGATGAAGGAGCGTTTCGAACATACCAAAGAGCATACCAAGGGAAATGTTCTTTAGCACTCTACTAAAGTACTAGAACATTTATCATGATCATTAGATTGGGCGTGGAGTTTTTGTTTCATGGCCACCTAGAAATTCAGGTCTTAGTTCAGTCGATTATTCATTATGAGGGTATTTTGGAGAAACTAGTACAAGAGAGCAATTAATTAGAAAAATAAATTAGTGTTGTGATCATATAAAAAATATATTAAACAATTTATTACATACCTGAATATGCAGCAAAGAAAACGTCAAAGAGCTGGTGTTTTATCTTGCTAGTTGTTAGGAAAAATAAATTAAAAGACTAGAATTAGATTAGAATTTTTAAATATTGTATTTATAGTTTAAACTGCTTATCCTACTATTTCCTATATCGAAATTTAGAAAATGTGTTTAAAGGAAGAATTTTTTGACGTCTATAAAAATTTGACTAATTTAATCTGGTCTTGATTTTTCTTAATTTTTGGATGAACTTTGTGATGGCATACTCCCAAGTGTACTGCACATCAAGTTCATTAAACCTACTGCGACATATTCAAAAAATGCATGCATTTAAAATTTTCAATAAAAGTAAGAAATGACTTGATGTATCAAAAACGAAAAGTTAATGAACATCTTTATTGGCCATTCCTGCACCCAACTGGAACTGGTCGTATATGAAGTCACCCAACAAGACTCTATATACAGCTGGAGTGCGTAGAACTCGTCATGAATCACCCACTAGAAGATATTTAGTTAGATATTTATTTTTATATATAGGGTCTTTCCATAAGGACGCTTGATTTTTAAATGTAAATAAAAAAAATTGTATGTGAGACATAGCCCCAAAGAAAGAAGTCTAAAGGCGTTAAATCGCATGATCTCGGTGGCCAATTCACGTCGCCGCCGCGCCAGATAACCATGCCCTTAAAACGCTCGTGCAAAATGTCTATCATGCGCTAGGTGGCATGTAGTATCATCTTGTTGGAACCACATGTAGTCGATATCCATATCATCGAGTTTACGCCACAGTAAGTTGCTTATCATCCATTTGTAATGCTCGCCATTGACGGTTATGACAATACTAGTATCGTTTTGGAAGGAGTACGGACCGATGATTCCGCCAAACCAAAATCCGCACCAAACAGTGACTTTCTCGGGATGTATTTGGTGCTGGTATATCTCATGTGAATTTGTATCGTCCCAAACCCGACAATTTTGCTTGCTCACATATCCATTCATCCTAAAGTGGGCCTCGTCGCTAAAAATGATTTTTTGGTCGAAATTTAGGTCAACTTCCAACTGCTCCAGAGTCCAATAAGCAAAAACATGGAGTTGTCTATGGTCGCTTACCATAAGTTCCTGGGTCAGTTAGATTTTATATGGGTGCAGTCCCAAGTCCTAACGCAAAATTCGCCAAGTTGGAAAGGCCAAGTTTTTATGAACGACAAGAAATGGACTACCTCGGGTTTTCCCGTATACTCTCGTGTACAGCAGCTGTGTTTTCAGCAGACCTTGCATTTCAGTGACGTACGGGTGTTGGCTATAACCTTCCATGGTGATTTGCCATTCATTGCTGAATTGCTTTAACAATATGGCCGCTGTAACATAACAGATTTCGAGCGTCCCTATTAAAGAACCAAGATATTACTTATATTTTCGAGAAGAGTTTTTTCAAAGTTTCTCATTCTGTTCTCAGAGTTTTCTGTTTTAGTATCGAAGCCTAAGGTACATAATTATTTTATACCTAGGATAGAATATACAGGGCTATTCAAAAGTCCCCTCCCCCTCTTATCTTTGGAACGGTTATACATAAACTAGTGAAATTTGGTAACTGAATATTAAGGGTTATAAACTTCCCTACTAGTAATGATAGATGACGTATGCATCAAAGATGACGTCACAAGGTCATTGTGACCAATAATTTTAAATGGAACCCTATGGCAAGCGACACCTCTTTTAAACGGTATCGAAAAAACCTATTCAATGATACTAATATTGTGTCTGTTTACGACAGTTTTGACAACTGGCTTTCAAAAACCGCAAAGCTGTGATGAATTAAATCAGTTAATAATGAAATTTAAAATTCAAGCTCCGCCACTGGATAGTTGGATAGTAAATAATCTGACGTTTTTGCAAGTCTCCCCAATTTGATGTTTTTTTAGCTGTCAAAGTTTTTATACATTTAATAATTTGTGTATTGTTGATCGAACGTTTAACTGTTTTAGTACCTTGTGGTAATTTTAAAATATTTGTACATTCAATAATTTGTTAAACTGTTGTGAGCTGAACGTTTAAGTGCTTCAAGAAGAGAAATGGTACGTGTTTTAGGTGATAAAGTAGCAGCGATCCTAATACTTGGTGAAACTGGAGAAAATATTCATGCAGCAGAACGCAATTTTAATGAATGGTTTCCCGATTGCCCAGTTTCGAGGACTTATTTGAGAGAGCTTCTTCGTAAGTTTAAAACAACGGGTAATATTAATGATGCAAAACGATCTGGCAGACCACCAATTTCTGATGAGAAAAAAATTGATATACTGGCAGAAGTAATAGTAAATCCTACTTCTTCAACAACTCAAGTTGCATCAACCTGTGAAGTCAATCAAAGTACAGTGCACAGGGTGTTGAAAAAAAAACAAATTTCACCCATACAAATTAAAAATGGTTCATCAACTCTCAGACGACGATCCAGACCGAAGACTGCAATTTTGTGAAAATATGGACACTAAAATTAACCAACAGCCAGACTATGTCAAAACAATTTGTTTTAGTGACGAAAGTACTTTCTATCTAAATGGAAATGTAAATACACAAAACGTGAGATATTGGAGTGACGCAAATCCTCACATGTTTCGTGAAACACATACTCAGTATCCCAAGAAGGTCAATGTTTGGGCAGGTATATTGGGAAACCACATCGTTGGGCCTGTTTTTTTAAATACCAACTTAACCAGTGAGATGTATCTGCAGGTGTTGCAAAATACAATAGAACCGTTAATCCTTGAAATTTTGGAAGATAATCAAAATGAATTCGACATTTTGGAAATAACATTCCAACAGGATGGTGCTCCTCCACAGTATTACGGTGCAGTAAGACGGTATTTGGATGAAGAATATCCTGGTAGATGGATTGGACGACGAGGTTCAATGGAATGGCCGCCTCGATCACCGGACCTCACACCTTTAGATTTTTTTCTGTGGGGGTATCTTAAATCGAAGGTTTACGCCACTCAGCCTGAAAATATTGATGTTTTAAAACAACGTATTGTTACAGAATGTAGGACTATTTCCACAGACACATTTGAAAAAGTACGAGAAGAGTTTCGCAATAGGATGTTTTACTGTCAGGAAGTAGATGGAGTTCACTTCGAACAATTACTATAAGTAGATACTGATTCTTGAATCTATAATTAAAATTATTATCCAAGTTTACTGATTACTGATTTAATCCATCAAAGCTACCATAAATACAAACAATATTAGTATCATTGAATACGTTTTTTCGATACGATTTTCGCTTGCCATAGGGTTCCATTTAAAATTATTGGTCACAATGACCTTGTGACGTCATCTTTGACGCATGCCTCATCTATCATCACTAGTAGGGAAGTTTACTACCCTTAATATTCAGTTACCAAATTTCACTAGTTTATGTATAATCGTTAAAAAGATAAGAGGGAGGAAGGGGACTTTTGAATAGCACTGTATAACCCATTTTACAATGTTTGATTATTTTATATTAAAAGCCTCCTATCCCCCTTCAAATCTACGCCTATGACGATGTCGTTACTTCGCGTCGGAGAAATCGAACAGTCGTTACATAAATCTAAAAACTCTTACTTTGAACCAATTTCCTCGTACTCGAACCAAATATCTTCGCATTAATTATTTTCTAATATTTAGCTGACGGTGGTTTTTTATTTATGTAACCGCTCCAGATTGAACGAGCGAATCGATACTTTCATGTACAGGGTGGGCGTCGGTAACCACGTCGATTTATATGTTAATGAACTTTTACTGGAACAATTTGACTGTGTAAACATCGTGAATTATTAGACTGTGAGATTGTTATGTAGATCCTTGTCTAGGATGGTTTCTTTGCCTTACGTAACGCTCGTTATTGTTTAATAAATTAGTAGACATTTGTGTGAACAACTTGTTCAATAGATTTAGCGGCAGTTTTGTTACCAGAAGAATTTCAAATATCGTTTTAAGTTGATATCATTAAATAAGCAATCTATGGTTAATTTATAATTGGATTTATAATGTTACCAGCTCCAATTGATGTATACGAGCCCAGGTTCATAATAGTTTGGTCAGGCGTAATTTTACAACTAATATTTTTAAATAAAAGTAATAACACACGCAAAACTATTTAATTAAAGAAAAAGATTAGTAACACAAACAATATATAAACTTTTAACTTAAATACGATGAAATATTACTACGTTATGATGTGTCACTGATAAGTTTGTTAACAAAAAGATATCATGTGCAGCACAGTACGCGTGGTGGAAGTGAATACTTCTTTAGAATAGAGAATGAGCGAGATTAAGAGTGAAAGATTGAAATAGAGAGAGAGAGAGAGAGAGAGAGAAAGGGAGAGGGATAATTTCAAAAGAAATATAACAATATAAAATTTGTGTAAAAAATATTCGGTTTATTCATTATCTACACTATCATCGGCTGGTGGTTCAATTGGTAATACTGATATGATTGGTTTGTGATAACTAAAATATGGAATATATTTTCGTGATTCGATATTTTCTAGATAACGTGTAAACATTGCATCTATTGTTGTTCCGGATTTTGTTGTTGATTCTTTGGGATTTTTATTTATAAGCAGACCAAATGTTTCTCGAAGAAAGTTAATCAACGTCAAAGAATCATTGGATCCGAAATTTACATTAAAATCTCTCCCGAGAATCAAAGGGATTTTGTCTTCGCCTCTTCCAAGTGCATTTGCACCTATGTGGCTGTAAACCAGTAGAGAGCGGTGAATGAAATATATTATATCTTTTAGATTTTAACAAGTTAAACGGTTCAAGGATATTATCAAATAATCACAGAACAGAGATGTAAATAATGTAAATAATTACAAAACACAATGATAAATATTCGGTACACACACGTGCTGCTTCGGCTGTTAATATATAGCTTCTGGACGCGTACATCTATAACGCGCGCATGCGCGACAATAGGGAGACGCGGATAGCCTAACTAAGCTGATATATATGATGTATAGCTCTCCTTCTCTTTCTATCTATGTTATATATCTGTGTACTCTGTCTTGTAACGAAGCCTGTGTTTTAGGTGTACCAAATGTATAGCTCTCCTTCTCTCTAGGTTATATCTTTTTTCTCTCTCGTGTAACGAAATCTGGAAACGTTACGTTTTTTCCAATTCACTCTCCATTCTCGTCAAATATCAGAACGCCGCCAAAGCAGTATTTTCTTCAAAAACATTTTATAAGATTTGTGATTCAGAATAGTTCGGCTACTTCATCAAAACTGTGTTACATCATATTTATTAACAATAACAGCTTTAATTCTGGCAGGCATTGTATCTACCAGCTGAGAGCACTCTTTAGGAAGCGTGCTGTCCCAAATTTCTTACAATTTGACGGTCTGTCAAAATTTGTTTATATTTTTCTGCTGTCACAGTACCATCTACGTAATGCAATTTTCCTACGCTCATATCACGCAAGACAGCCCCAGATCATAAGATATGCAGGGAACTTTCCTAACAAAATAGTCAGGATTATAAGTTTCCTGTGAAGTTCTTAGCACACGTTTTCTAGTATCACCCAAATATATTTCAAATACTGATTCGTCACTCCAGATTACCTGGTGCCATTGTTGCAAAGTCCAGTGCCCATGTTACCTAGCCCACTGTAACCGATTGATTTTCTATCGTTTAGTTAAAAAATGATTTTCTTTTCCCTGAAGGAGAACCCGGTAATTTCAAAAGTAAAATGTAAAGAATCAAACTTTACCTTATAGAATTGGTGTCCTATTTTCGTCATTGAACGTTTAGTTCTGGATACAGAAATAATTTTTCCAATGGCTTGCGCTTCCATAGTACCATAATTTGTTTTGCACTAGATTGTCGGTCTGTTCTTACAATCCTCTGCAGAGCATGTTGATTCAAGCGTGGAATTTAGGATGGCAGACCAATTTCCTTCATTTGGACTGTACACCCAGTTTCTTACAATTTGATAATGCCTTGCACTGTAGATTTAGGTAACGAATACGTAGTAGATATTTTCGGAGCCGAAATTCCCTATTTATGAACATTAACAATTGGCTCTCGCATATAATTGCAACGCCACGTACCATTTCTTTTTTAGAAAATTTTAGCAGACGCGTCCAAGACAGGCATAATATCCATTTCACTTTGACAACAATTGAGATTCTATTTTGTTTTAAAATGCTACAAACGTTTAACCTACTATGCATTACAGTAACTGGCCAAACTATTCTGAACCGCGAATCTTATGTTTTCTATTAACAAACTTGTTATTGACACATCACAACGTAGTATGTAAAATTTCATCGTATCTAAGTAAAAAGATTATACTTTGTTTCTATTACCAATATTTTTCTTTAATAAAATAGTTTTGAGAGTGTTTTTACTCTTGTTTAAATATATCAGTCGTACAATTGTGCCTGACCGAATTATTATGAGCCTGGGCTCGTACAATACAGTAGTTTTGGTCATTCCAGATATAACTGTTCGTTGAAAAAGATATGATGAAGTAATGAGAGTAATATAATAGAAAAAAATAATGCAACGAATTTACTAGAAAGTTCTTTATTTCGAATACTTATTTACAACTATTTACAAGTACAACTAACTAACTAACTTTCTAAACTAACTTTTGCACTGTATTACACAATGTCACTTTCTTCGCATCGTATCGCTCAATATCGCGGTTCAGATTCAACTAACTCCTGGCTGGACGACACAATGCTTATATAGGCAGTAGGACGTCTCTCCAGGCGTTTCTAGATAAAGAACTTTGGCGAACCTTCTAGTATAGAACGTACTGGAAGTCAACTCCGCACGCTCTCGATGGTTTCGAATATTCCTGGCGTTCGGGATCGCTCGAGACGTTCGTGACAGTAATTTGTACTGATCTCTGTAATGACATATCGAGAATAACACCCCAGAATAAATTGTGATAGTGACAAAATATTGGATAAAATTGCGAATATTTTGCAATACGTCCTCGTATATCTGATCAACATCGAGGGGGTACCCCAGAAAACTTATTATTTAAGAATAATAAGTTTTTTTAAGAATTAAGAAGAATTGTTTTAAGAAAAGCATTATTTTCTATAGGCAAGTGAGTTGGCAGTGCTGCCCTCTCTCACTAGGTATGTTTAATAGACACACTCCTTTCTCAGCTGGTCAAGAATTGTTCAAGTCGAATCATCGTAGCGGACAAGGTAATTTTTTAAGCCCACCGAACGCTTTCGGTAATTTTGCGAAGGCAAACTTTACAGAGCAACGCGCCAACATCAAGTTCTCTTTCCTGTTAAGGAAAGCAGCGGTAGATACAGTTCGATGCTTCAGGAAGCTTATGGGAAGTAATCTCTATGCTAGGCAAGAATTTACGAGTGGTTTGCTCGATTAAAAAGTGGCCAAGCGTCACTTGAAGATGAACCCGTTCTGCTTATCCCTCAATATCCAGAACAGTGCGATCGAAATAGTGCGATGCCATTATGTTTGATCGTCGCAGAACAATCGATGAACTGGAGTAAATAACTGGAGTTTCTTTGGAGTTAATGCTAAATAATCCTAACTAAAGATTTGAACGTGAGGCGGGTCGCAACCATGACTGCGTTCTGTCACCAGATATAGAACCGTCTGAGAGTGTGCCAGGAATTGAAAAAATAGGCACAGACCTATTTAAAAACCTTCAGTTTTTGTCAAGATTAATCAAAGAAGATCAATCTTTGCGTGACGGCTATTACCCCAAAACAAAACAACAATTCACTCAGTGAAAGATACCTTTATCGCCCAGACCAAAAACCCACAGCAAGTGAAATGAAATGTGAAGTCCATGTTGGTTTATTTTTTCGATATCAAAGGAGTCGTACACGTTAAATTTATTCCTCGGTGTACCACACTGAGCCAAAATTACTATCTGGAAGTGCTAAAGCAATTGCGTGAGCAGTGAGAAGGAACGACCTGAATTGTGGAGATCAAGGGACTGGTTTCTTGTGGGTGACAGCGCGCCTACCCACACGGCATTGAAAATCAACCAGTTTTTGACAAGACGACATAACAGCGGTTTCATGCATCTCTTACTCACCCGACCTACCCCTGCGACTTTTTATTTTTCTCCAAAATGAAGAAAAAAAAGAGAAATAATTTTCAGTGTATAGAAGAAGATAAGAAAAAATCGCTGAATGCACTTAACAGCATTAGTTTAGAAGAATATAAAACATGTTTCGAACAGTTGAAAAACCGTCGAGGTCATAGAAGAATATGGTGTCACACATTACTTTTTTTAGATGAATTAATATTTCGTATACACATATTACAAAGTTCACAAGAAGTTCAAACACACAACGTGATCCGCAAGGCCGCATAAAAAGCGAGAACAACGACGAGATGAACACAAACCCATAAAAGGCCTCTGTGTAACGTGCGATGGCAATGTCGCTGTTATAACAGCGGATATCGGTATCGCATCGATTGTTCTAGCCTGTCTCTTTTGCGGCGCACCGGAATAGACTTTTTAATTATAAGACCAAGACAGACTTCCTTATGATCCACCTATTGAAAGAAATTAAGCGATTATAACATCAACCATATTCAAGAGTCAATCTGTTTCAAATTGTTAGTTGCAATTTACACTAGTTTATATTTGAATGTGTCAATTTGTGGTCAGCAGAGACTAAATTTAATTTGAATCGCACTGAACTGCTTGTACCTATATTAATTCAATTACCTCAAGCCTACGCAGTGACATCTCAGTTGTGGCGGAGTGGTACATATTGGTTAGTTCATATTATAACAAATGTTCTTATATTTTGTTATAAAAGTTATTATTATATATGTTCTTATTAAAACAAACGTATTTTTTAAAAAATTTGCAACAGATAAGATTCACCTATTTCATTAAACTGTAAGGCACTAGTTATATGGTAAATAAAGTCAAAATAATCGACGCCGCTAACAGTGTGATATTATTTCATTGCGGGAAGAAGTCATGGACATTATGGCGATATTACTACAGATTCTAGTGCACTTACACGAAAATAAATACATATAAACAGTTTCTTTCGGTGCTGTTGGTTGCTATTCCGTGTCGTTTTCACAGATACGGTGATAATATTGTAAACATTTTAAATTATAAACTGTTTTGACACTTTTTATGGGCCATGAAACTGCGTAAACATTGCGGGCTTTTGGTTTGTTAATTTACTGCATTTTAATGATGAAGTTTATATTTTTCCTGCCTTTATAACATACGTATCAATAATGTCACGTTTGATTTTTACTTTGGGTAAGTATCGGATCTATAATTTTTTGGAAAATTGCTATTTTTTAATTTAAGTCACGATAGAAATTATATATACGTCTAATTAAAATCAGATTGATAACTGAAGCACATTGTTAATATTTCCTGTTACATTCCACTGACCCAGTCAGTGGTATGTAAAACTCTAAAGAGGTCTAGAGAAATAGGTAGTGTAAAGGATATTCCAAAGCTTGTACCTCAGACAGTTGCAACGAATATTGAGGAAAAGTTAGATGTGTTGCTGAAATCTACTGAAAATCCTCATGTTCAACACGTTATCGTTAAATCAAGGTATAAGTAAAGATTATGTACATACTCGCACTATACTAAAAAAGGAACATGTACGTCCATACAAAGCTATCTTATTGCAAGAACTGAACAATGATGATTATGATAGGCGTAATGAATTTTGCGAACTTTTTAATGATGGACCGTATGAATAATATTCGGAACTTACTTTACAATATTGTTTTTTCCGATGAAGGCACGTTCTGTTTAAATGGTAAAGTGACAAACACAACAGTCCCTCAATCCTCATTCGATGATAGAGCAACATACACAACGACCTCAAAAAATAAACGTGTGGGCCGGTATATACGATAGTCGCATTATCTGTCTATCTCTTATTAATGGTAACATAACTAGAGACAGATATTTGGAACTGCTACAAAATGAAGCGATTCCTGCCCTTGGAGTGCTAATATATGGTTTCAACAAGCTGGAGCGCCATCGCATTACCACCGTGATGTGCACCGCTATTTAAATCAAGTCTTGCCACAGCGTTGGATCGACAGAAGAGGGGCCTTAGGATGGCCAACGAGGTCTCTCGACCTTGTAACTTACGATTTCCCCTTATAGGAACACTTAAAATCCGAGGTATATCAAAATCGTCCCAAAAATCTTGCCGAATTAGAATAGAGCATAAGAGACGAAGTTGCGTTAATGTCTCTAGAATGGATTAGAAGTGTATGTATTTGGCCGTTTTTACGACAGATGGGCCATTGTCTCGCTGTGAATGGGGAACACTTCGAGCATATGTTGCCTTAAATTAGCGGTTTCCGATATTAACTAATTTTAATGTATTATCGGGTTGTACAAAAGTTCGTTCGGTTTTTTCATAAGTATTTATTATTAACATTATAGTTGTTACAAATTATTTTAATAAAAAATGTACCTTCCCTCATTTTCAATAACTTTCTTCCATCTCTTAGTAAGCGTCATAATACTATTTTCATAAAAACTATACGGTTTGCTCGTAAAAAACATTTTTAAATGATTTCTGACTTCTTCGTCATTGGTAAATATTAAGTTTTGTAAACTGTTATCCATGGAGCGAAATAGGTGAAAATCCGAGGGCGTGAGGTCTGGAGAATACGGTGGATAGGGTAAAACATCCCGCTCCAACTCCAACAATTTCTTCCGGGTCTGCAGAGAAGTGTGAGGTAGAGCGTTGTCGTGATGGAAGACGACCTTCTTACAGTTTACAAGTCCTGGGCGCTTTTCCTGCATCGCTTGGCTCAATTTTTGTAGTTGTTCGCAGTAAACGTCCGAACTTATTGTTTTCTTCCTCGGGAGTAGCTCAAAATAAATTATTCCTTTGAAATCCTACCAGACAGACAACAAAACTTTCCTGGAGTGAAGGCCTTTGGTATGGATTGAGAAGGTTCACCGGACTTTCCCCACAATCTTTTTCGACTGACGTTGTCGTAAATGATCCACTTTTCATCTCCAGTAACCATATTTCTCAAAAAGGGCTACGTTCACGAATCGTTAACATATCGCAGATGTTAATGCGATCCATTAAAGTAGATTCGCTGAGTTTGTAAGGAACTGAAACATCGAGTCTAAAGTTGTTTAAGGTGAATGTGTACACCAGATTTTGACGTCCCGAATTTTTCTGCAAGCTCACGTATAGTTTGGCGAGGATTTGCCTCAACTAAGGCTCGTAAGTGCTCGGGAATGACTTCTTTAGGTCGGCTTGACTATGAGGCGTTCGTGAGGGAATAATCGCCGGATCGAAATTACTTGAACCACTTTTGTCGCGTTGGATCTCGAATAACATTTTTGCCGTACACAGAACACAATTTGCGGCAAGTTTCAGCGGCTATTTTGTCTTCTTTAGAATAAAAAAGCATCACGTGACTACAATACTCGGTTTCACTCATTTTCAATTAAATCTACACACAATGGTAATAAAACAAGTTCGCGAGTATAACGGCACTAACGGTAAACAACAGTTAAATATCAGAGTTAAATAGAGAGGAAGGCTTCAAGGCTGCAGCTGTGCTCATAACAACATAGGCCGTGACGTAAGTGGTAACTGGGAAAACCGAACGAACTTTTTAGACAACCCAATATATTGTACTTTTTTCAAACAAATTTTAATTTTCTGGTAAGATACATTTTAAAAGTCTTGTATTACTTATGTCACGTTGACAAGTTGACGTTACATGCAAATAGGTCCAAATTTTCACTAGGCATCATCCTCTCTTGGGCAACGCTCTTGAATTCAAGTTTTTGGATTTTTACTGAAATGTTAGGTTTTCTCAAACATATTTTAATGCAACCCCATACACATTTTACACGTTCAGGTGTGCAAAATGTAAAGGGTGGTCCAACTATAATGCACGATGTTAATTGTAAATAAAACAAAAAGTTTTCAGAGAATTATCTTAATATGTTTTATTATGATAGAAGGATCTATGATAATTATGTGTGAAACAAAATATCGGCCAAATGCTCGCCACGGCTTCGGTGGCATACCTCTATCCGATGGTCCATATTTTCAATGACTCTGAGACATAATTAAGGTTCAATGTCGTTAATGTGCCGAATTATCTCATCCTTTAGCTCTTGAATTGTTCTTGGCTTATTGACGTACACTTTTTATTTTAAATATCCCCAAAGAAAGAAGTCCAACGGTGTCAAATCACATGATCGTGGCGGCCAATTAACATCGCCACGACGTGAGATAACACGGCCATTGAATTTCTCGCGCAAAAGTGCCATTGTTTCGTTGGCTGTGTGGCAAGTGGCACCATCCTGTTGGAACCGCATGTCGTCCAGGTCCATATCCTCAATTTCTGTCCACAAGAAGTCCGTTATCATCTCGCGATAGCGAACACCATTCACGGTAACTGCTTGGCCGACCTCATTTTCGAAGAAGTACGGCCCGATGACGCCGCCAGCCCATAAACCGCACCAAACAGTCACTCTTTGTGGATGCATCGGTTTTTCAACAATCACTTGTGGATTCTCATTTGCCCAAATGCGGCAATTCTGCTTGTTAACGAATCCACTGACGTGAAAGTGTGCCTCGTCGCTGAAGATGATTTTCTTTGTAAAGTCGCCATTCACTTCCGTCTGTTCAACTAACCATTCGGCGTATTGACGACGCTTGAAATGGTCAGTAGGCTTCAGCTCTTCAGTCAATTGAACCTTGTAAGCGTGTAAATTCAAATCTTTATTCAAAATTCGCATCAGTGATGTTCATGAGATGTTCAATTGTTGGGCACGACGACGAGTCGAGGTTGACGGCTCTTCTGCTACACTATCGCGAACAACAGCAATGTTTTCCGCAGGACGAACTGGGCGAGCATGCACAGGTGTTTTCACATTTCCTACAGACCCGGTTTGCTGAAATTTGCTCACAATTCTCCCGATTGTGGACACATTTGGTCGATTATGCTGACCAAAAAAGTCACGAAGTGCGCGAAATGCATTTTGATTTGAACGCCCATTCTCGTAAAAGGCTTCAACAATCTTAACGCGCTGCTCAATTGTGAACCTCTCCATGGTTGAATTTGTCAAACACTAAGACAAAGAAATGTCAAATTAATTTGGGCAAAAAACTTGACGTTAAGGTGTGACTCACAATTAACATCGTGCATTATGGTTGGACCACCCATTATATGGACTTACATTAAAAAATATTGCGTTTGTGAACAAGAGCAAGATTAGAGTTGATTCCAAATAACAACAGAAAATAATGTGGTGTAATTTAAAAAAAGAAAATTGGTTGCCGATCGATATTAATGGCTTGGAAACAAACTGAAGGTTACCAAAAGGAACAAAAATCTACTAAACAGAAAAACTTTTGCTGAACAATTTTTTTATACGGAGTGTTTTAATAGGTTATAAACATTATTCCATACATATTGGGCATATGTATTCCATATAACAATTGACCCTGTATACAACAATATAATATACTATTAAGACATAAGGAGACGGAACATGCCAAGCAATATTTTTCAAGTTTTTCTTCTTTGTGTTATTATGAAACAAAGAATCCTAAAATACCGGCATATTTGTGACCTACTGCTTACCGCACAACATCTGCGCGATCAAATCAAGGTAACGATATTCATTTTAGATTTTGTTTTGCGTTTTGTGGTCAGTTTAGTCAGGACGGAAAGTTTGTCGTTGTCTTATTTTTCTTTGTTGTCGTCTGCCACGGCTTAAACAAACAGCTGAAATGTCCCCGTCTATTCAGATTAAAATAGTCGTTTGACTTTTATTTTACATTCAGAGCTGCAAAACCCTAAACCTGCAGAGTTATTAAAATTCCTACAGTAGTGTATATTTTTGCATTTGCATAGCTGCGAGTTTTCCACAATTGTTTGAGTGCATTCATAAAAACTAGTATTCATTTATATGCAGGTACAGTGTCTCAATGTATCGCCTTATTAGCAATAGCTTTAATTCCGATTTTTATACTTATTTGGATAGTAGTCTTGTTCAAAAACGCTGAAGGCTAAAATCGATTTTCGAATGAATGAAAATTGCTATTGTAATAATACAATAATAAAAATAATTGAAAGAAAACTACAAATATAAATTTCTTCCAAAAGGAAACTATATCAACAAAGTTGATTTACAATACTCCCTAAGTATATAATTTATATATTTAGTTAATTATAAACATATATACACACATGACAATCTGGCACAAACAAACTGAAAAGTAACAATAAATCTTAAAATAGGTGTATATTAAAATGCAGCAAATTTGACGATTATATACCTTTTTAATTTAGTTCTGATTGTTGCCACCGACATATTGTGATATTGAGTAGGTACGTTATTGACGGCATACGTTACTATATACGAAGAAAAGGATTTAAACATTTCACTTCGATGAGATGGTATGGAAATCTTATTTTCCATTTGTCTTAAATCTTTACTGTGAGTGTTAGTTCGCCAAATTAATTTACATATTACATCATTAGTCAGGTCTTCAGGTGTCTTGGTCTGTATAATATTTATATTTAAGACACTTTGACTTTTTTGTAAATCTAAATATCTTTTAAAAGAATACAGCTGTCTTAAGGAGGAAATGCTTGCTTACATATATTATGTTACTGATATGACAATATGAAAAATGTATAATCAAACGGAATTCTGAAATTTAACTCCAGCATGAATTTTGCAAGGGAATTTTTGAAATTTCTGTCACTTTTAAATTAACTTATGAAACGCAAACGACTAACAACTATTTTTACTTCTGTTTACTACATCGGTATAGACAGCCGTTCGAAAAGATTTTTATTGAATTTTCTTGTTATTTATTAACCACATTTTGTATTTTCTTGTTGAATTTGGTACCACGAGATGTGCTAGAATTGTATGGTACCTTCATGTTTGAAATTTTAAAGCTGAGTTATTAGGACTTCTAGATTTAATAGTGAGAAGTCGCAAACAACTCTCACAGGTATTGTTTTCAAAACAAAAATTTACGTCTCCAAAGAGTTTCTCCAAGAAAAAAAAACGTTCATGCTGCTTTGATGAATTATATTTCCAACTTTAGTGGAGTACTGTATACACAGATATCATTTGTAATTTTGTTTGAATGACTACATATATAATCATTCGTAGAATTTCTAAGCCCCAAATGCGACAATTTTGTCTATCAATGAAGCCATCAAAGTGAAAATGGGCCTCGTCTCTGAAGATGACTGTCCACAAAATTGGCATTCACTTCTTGTTGTTCAATGATCCAATTGGTGAACTCACCTTGCTGTGCATGGTCTCTTAGCAGAAGTTATTAAGTAAATTGGACTTTTTAAGTATGGAGTTGTGAATCTTTAGTGAGAATACGATGAAGAGTGGCTGTTGAAATGTCCAATTCTTGTGCACGATGACGAGTCGAGGTGCCTGGACTCTCGGCCACACACTCGTGAACTGCCGTGATGTTTTGTTCTGAACGACCACTACGAGCTCGTGTCGTATGTTTAACATCAATAACTGAACCAGTGCTTTTGAACTTTTCGATTATTCTTTTCACAGTTGATAAATTTGCAACATTATTTCTACCGAAATCTGGACGCACTTTACGAATTTTAGCAACCAGACGTTCACCATTTTGATAGTGATGTTTAAAAATAAGAATGCATTGTTGTATCGTATGGCAGGCGCTTCATGTTTACTAACTCCTATCTGCTTCCTATCGACCTGTCATAATTATTGACTTATCGAATCATGACAGTCAAAATGGCGCGCAAGTCAAATATTGTGTTCTTATTGTAAAACATTTAATTTTATATTATTGATAACCAGGTTATCAATATATGTATGCATATCAAGCTTGAAAGAGTGTAGTTTTATTTGTTCAAAATATCTTCATTTTAATTTGATGAATTATATTTCCGACTTTAGGGCATACTGTATATCTAGATATAAGTCCTATAAAACTTCTATTTCATAGATAATTAATGGATGTCAAGTCTCGAGGATTGTAGTTTAATTTATTCAAAAAACTTATGATGAATTATATTTCCAACTTTAGGGAAACACTAAATATAAATAAATATAATTCGTAATTTTGCTGAGATAACTACATATTAACAATGTGAATATAATGCCTTTACAAAGCTTTTACTTTATATTATAGATAATCAAGCTATCAATAGATATCCAAGATTATAAAGGTCGTTCAAAAAGTTCTTGCGGTTTTTAACCTTTAAGTTCAAATGCACGTATCTCAGTTCAAACAAAATTTTATTAGTCGAAATAAGAACCGCTAGAATCAACAACACACTTTACAACGAGAAGCAAGTTTATTTATGTCGGTAGCGTAGAAATCTGAATTTCTGGAAGCGACGAAAGCGTTGAAGGCGTTTTTGGCATCCTCTTGGTCACCAAACAGTGACCATAACCTTCTTTTGGTACAATGCCAGATTCGGGAAGTGTTGTAGAGCTTGATCACGAACCACCCACTGAGCCGAACGTCGCCGGTTGTCGTATAGGATCCACTTTTCGTCGACCGTTACGATTCGATCAAGAAAAAGATCGTTTTGGTTGCACAGAATGAGCGAAGACGTCACCTCAAAACGGAAATTTTTTTGCCTGTCGTTCAATTCGTGCAGCACCCACTTCTCGAGCTTTTTCAACTTCCCAATTTCTCGCAGATGGTTCGAAATCATCCCCGTTGCGACGTCTAATTCTTCTGCAAGCTCCAGAACAGTTGTGCGTGGATTGGCTTCGATTAAGACTCTCAATTGGTTGTTGTCAACATCCGATGGCCGGCCACTGCGCTCATTATTTTCAAGACTATCGTCACCGCTGGGGAATTTCTCGAACTACCACTGTGCTGTAAGTTCGTTAGTGATTCCTGGGCCGAACGCATTATTAATATCGCGAGCTGTTTCGGGAGCTTTTCGGCCTAGCTTGAATTGAAACGAGAAAATCGTGCGAATTTGCCTTTTGTCCATGTCGTATTTAGTCCTGAAAAAAGTGGTCAAATTATCTTATAACAAAACTTAATGTCAAAGCAATATGGCAAAAAAATTTATTTGAAAATACGTCTTTAAAATTACAATAATAAAAACCGCAAGAATTTTCTGAACGACCTATAGTTTATTTCGCTCAAAAAATATTCACTTTGATGAATTACATTTTCAACTTTAGGGACATACTGTATACATAGATATTATTTGTAGTTTTATTTAAATAGCTACATATAAACAATGCGAATGTAATACACAGCTTCTATTTTATAGGTAGTCAAGCTGAAAGACTATTCAAAGTTTGTAGGTTTATTTGTATTACGTATTCTACTAAAGGTATCGAAATAATACACGTTCCTTATTGATCCGAACGAAAAAAAAAATAGAAATAACTCGCGACATAGGAACGGGTACATACAAACAGGTTATTAGATGTGGCCGTAATTGAATCAAAGCCTTATTATGGTCGAGTGGGATTTCCAGTTTGTATATAAAATATTAAAACAGTATATCGCGTGTTCTCGTGTATTAAAGCGGGCACAGTTGAATGGCAAGGACCGTCCATCACGTGGATGGTGGCAGTTAGGACTGTTTTAGAAACGGTTGAGGAGGAAATTGGGAGTATTTATAGAATATGTTTACTGGAAAAGAAGATTTTTTTAGCTTGCGGAGACGGCGCTACGTGCACAGCCATGTTCTTATTTTAAATTGAAATTAAAATTAAAAATAGCTTGGTCGAAATATAAAAAAAAATCGCGCTCAAGAACATTTTATAATTGGTAGTTATCACAAGTATATGCATACTTATTTGAGTTTAAGTTATGTATAGAGTGTCCTGTTCAAAACGAAACAATTTAATTTTAAATATTTGTGTTCAAGGTGACATATTTTGATATACAATCCGTTACTATCACTAACACCTTCTTCCGTCAATAACTATCCCTTTAAAACATTCGACTAAGAGCATAGGTCGACATTTGAAGTCATCATTTCAAAGAGCTCTCAGCTCTTGTTAGCCAGTCTGTAATGTCAAATCTTTGTAGAAGCAGAGTACGATCATAACTCCTTACTGAATAATAATTATCTATGTGGAACGACAAATACTTTAAAAAACACCTTAATACTGGAGTAGATCGAAACTTTTGGTGATCGAAACAAAGATAACACTGACTTAGTTTTCCACGAAATACCAAAATATCATTTTACCTTGTTTACTTCATCATCGCGAAATACAAATAGGTTAGGTATATATACTTAATATCTCTTCGGTGAAATCATCCAGCGACTTACAAAAGTCGACATATTCGATCATCTTGGCTAACCAATTTAATAAACTTGACCAACATAATTAATGTTGATTAATTAGAACAAACATAAGTTGGTTAATTAGAAATGACGAACAACCGTATCGCCTCACGTTTCAACAGCGTCAACGTGAGGACTACATGGATGCGAACCCTATATAATAGTTACCACGTAGGCATAGAGAAGAAAAGTGTACTTACTGTATTGTGATGTATTTATATTAGTTTTATACCTGAAATGTGTAATATACTAAGCACAAAAATTAAGGGATGTAAAAAAATCCAGAATTTCTAGATCATATACCTAGAGAAAAATAGCCACAGAGAAATTTTAAAAAAGAAGTTAATTAAAGTAAAGCTCCAGGTTCCCACTTTTCAGATATTGGGTTCAAATTGTTTACGATGAGCAGTTTTTGAGTAATCATAATAAAACCATCAGAAGAAAATTTACTAATTTTTGCTTGCCTTTCAAAAGATTCCCGGACTACAATTTTTTTTTTCAGTATTTTCATCATGAATCTTTTTAGATAATTTTATCCTCTTTAATTTGAGCGGTCTAAAAGTCTTAGACAATGATTTTTTGCTGAGTTATCGTCGTTCAAAGGAAGAAAGTCAATTTTGACTTTGGTAATTACTCGGAAAATATTTGTTTTACAATAATTAACATTTTTTGATATAAAAAAATGGGCTATTGCTAAAAATCCTTTGCAACCTCAAAAAATTAATAAAAAATTAAAAATTCGTCCTTAAATTGATTTTTAGCAAAAACTACAAATTCAGTTATTCTGAACACGATAAAAAAATCGCAACGCTTTGAAATTTTCAGAGTTTCTTTGAAATACTTTTGAGGTTGAAAATAATCTGTCAACATCCTTAGTCTATTACCCATTGTTTGCAAAGTTATGCCAAGTTAAGTGAATATCCATAAATACGTAATTTTTTGCCTCTTTTTCAATCAACATTCTCGCACTGAATTTTTTGTTTTATCAAAAACCAATAACTACGACTTATAAAGAATATTTTACAATTTTTAAAACCCTACTTCAGTTTCATGTACGATCATTATTTCCTGAGTAATTAATTACCAAATTCAAAACTAACCTTTCCTCTTTAAACGACGATAACTCAGTGAAAGATCATCAGACAAGGCTTCTAGACCACTCAAATTAAAGAGGATAAAACAGCCTAAAAAATATTTATGATGAAATTATTGAAAAATTGTTATTGCAGTTTGTGCATCTTTTAAACAGTAAACAAACATTTGGAAATTTTTGTTCTGATGGTTTTCTTATGATTGTTTTGATTAAACTGCTGATAATAAAATATTCTCAACTCAAGATGTGAAAACTAGAAACTTGGACCTTCAATTTTCTTCTTTTAATTGTTTTGCGACTCTTTTTCTTCAACTTACAGCCCTCTGAAAATCACCTAAAAATTTAGGACTTTTTACATCCCTTAATTTTTGTGCTTAGTGTAGTTTACAATTATAGTGATGTAGAAATTTACCAATTACACTAATGTTCAGTTTTATACCGAAAATAGTGAAAAACCAAATTTTCAACAGTGTGTCGAGAATTCTTCCTCACAGTTTATTTCACGAAAATGTTACCCAGTGCCCAATGTTTATGAAATAACAATGTTTGTTTGTGTTCTACACAAAAGTGTGGAAGTTGTTACGCAGTGTAACCGATCGTTTATTTATCATGTGTAGATATTTGTGGACTATGTATTTGTCACTTAATCAATTACCTAACCTTTAATAGTTGTTGCACAAAATAATTTTCAGCTCATCGCGTATAACAAATTTTTACCACGTTTTTATTAACTCATGTTTGTCTGTCTATCTGTTCTGTACAAATTTTGCAATTGATTTCAAACTAACTTCCCGATGAGCTAGAATCTTGAAACTTTAAGCATAGCTCAGAATTGGATGACAATATTAACTCGTCTGTTCTATAGAGTTCCGTATGGAACCCTACTACTAAGCTCATGATATCTGTCCGTCCGTCTGTCTGTCCTACCTTTAAAAAGCTGTATCCTTTTGAATCGTAAGGTTCAGTATGGATTAGAAATCTCGATTAGGAATCTGGGTTAGTAATCTGAATTATAAGTCTGGATTAGGAATCTGGATTAGGAATTTCATCAAAATGTTTAAAATCGATAGAAAAATATCACACACATCAGACTAAAAAGCAGAAAATAATTAATTGAATAAAAGAAATATGTTTAATATACCATGTTTTTAAAACGGACTATAAAGTATAAAATAATTTTTCCTAGCCCAATACAGATTCCTAGCCTCATACAGATAGTCCCGAAAATTTGTGATTGTGAATTTTTAATAAGTAAGATTTAAAATGAAAAAAGTGGGGCGCATGCAATAGATAATAGTAAGGAGTGTAGAGAGTAGCTGTCGTTGAGAAAAGTCACACAACACTTCCATCATTTGCAGTGCAATAAAATTATTAATGACTTAGGTGAATTCATGCATCAATTATGTACTGCATAAGCCCCACAATTTTCATTTTAAATCTTACAAATAGTTTCATAGCTATGAATAATTCACAATCACAAATTGTCAGGGCTATCTGTATGGGGTTATCAATATGTATGGGGCTAGGAGAAATTATTTTATACTTTTTAGTCCATTTTAAAAATGTGATATATTAAAAAAAATTATTCAAATAATTATCGAGTCTACAAGACGCAATATTAATAAACCTCGATACACCACAATACTTTTTGAAATGAACAGCGTTGTCCAAAACACCATTTGAAAGATCAGTACGAGAACTTTTGTGTATTCACGTGCATATACAATTTATTTGTGTGTGCAAAAGAAGCACACACAAATGTTCAATGCATAATGAATATATGCATCTATTAAATAATATTTTAACAATAGTAATTCTTCCTCATTTCTGCTTATCACATCACATGTCCGTTTAGAATCCGAATCCGATTCCGATTGGAACACGTCTAGCATAAAAGTCAAGCACGCATAATCTTTCAATCGCAATTTGCAATTGTAATGAAATTGGATTGGAGCAACAAGAGAGGTAAACATATTAGAGAGTGATTAGAGTCCGAAAGGGAGCAGCTGCAAGTGTCTAAAGGCTGCAGATGCAAATTAAATACGTATACATATATATAGTGGGGTCGGTAATTGTCTTCCGAAGGGGCGATAAAACGGTTGCATATTCGCGGATTAAATGGGATTTTTAAGAGTCCAGAGTTATACAGTAATATTTCGGAGAGTATTGATTCGTCTCGTGGTTACCACCAATATAAATAATCTCCATTAGTAGTGATGAATTTGGTATTTACGTTTCTCACATTTTAATTATCAAAATTTTAATAGAAATACAAGCCCAGGCCCATAATAATTGATCCAGGATAATTTTACAGCTAATATATTTAAATAAAAGTAATAACACTCTCGAAACTATTTTATTAAAGAAGGATATTGGTAACAGAAACAAAATATAAACTTTTAACATAAATACGATGAAATATTACTACGTTATGATGTGTCAGTGGCAAGTTTGTTAATAAAAAACATTAAGATTCGCGGTTCAGAATAGAAACAGTAAGCAAAATTAATTAAAAAAATAAATAATTATCAAAAGCTAAGATATTAAATTAATTAATAAAGCCTATATTATAAAGGAGTTGGAAAATAAAAGCAAATAAATAAAAGTTATATACCCAGGATGTTAGACTAACGACTGGGTGTTACGAATTGCGTAAAAACAATCTAGGGTGGACGCGCCCGGTTATAGCCATTTTAAGAATTTTTTTGAAATTGATTCAGTGTACATGACGTAGTGTCAAGCAGTTCTTACGTTCGACGGTGCTATGGGATAGCTTGTACATTTGTACTCACTATTATTTATAGAAAGAGATGAAGCATTACTTCTGTGAAATACAACAAATAAAAAAAATCGAAGAAGTACTATTTTCCTATTATAGCCACTTCGACATCAATTGTAGTCAGACAGATGTACCGTATATAGCCACCAAATCCAAACGATAAAAATCAATAGTATATTTAAAAAAATGTATTAATATGTATACTCAGGTAAGAAAATATGTAAAAAAAGAATAAAATATTTATTGAATAATAAACCTTTGCAAATTATGCCAACCACCTTACAACTGCGCTAGCAGTTCTTATCTCAATTCTTAGAGAAATGCTGACAGCAACATATTAAAACCTATGCTTTATTCTGTATTCATATAGTTAGTTCTGATTTAACATTCAAATTGTAAAGACATACTTAAAATAAATGTTTTAAAAATGAATGTTCAATTGTCAAGTTTTGTTTTTTTTTTTAAATTGAAAATCGGCGACGAGGTATATAAGTTGCATGAAATTGCATTTCCTCTACAGAGAATAATCCATGTGAACTTATACTTTTTCTTCTTTTTATACACCACCTTCTTTTCATTTATTCTTGACACTTTGGGCATTTTTTCCCAGTTTCAGACTGTAACTCATTCATCTCTTTTCTTTTTGTTATAAGCGCCTCCTTTTTGCATTGCGTTCCTTTTCTTTTCTACTTACATTCGTTTTCATTCATTTCTTTCCTCCTCTTTTCATGACAATTCATCTGCTGCTTGTGCTAATTGAATCCACTCATCAATGGTTAAAATTGAAGGCAATTTTTCAGTATTTCTCTATTTTGACGACGGTTTAGGATAGGGATACTGAAGCACATCTTGCAGAATATTTGCTACAGTTGTCTTCGGTTATTTAATAACTATGTTCTGATGAATTTTAATTGATCGATTTTCTTTATCGTTATTTACATTGGACGAATTTCTTCTGCCTAAGGTTTCCGTTTCATCATTCAAACATACGACTTACTTAATTTCATTGGATTCAAATGTTTCTTTAGGATTTGTATCAATGTCAGGTTTATTCATTTTATTATCTCCTTTGTTAATGTATATCTCAGCTGCGGCGCGTCCGTTTTTGTATTCATCGGTTTTGACATCATTTCCAGATTCTTTCTTAATGGCTGAGAATTTCTATATCTTCAGACAAAGAGGAATTTATTTCTGAAAACAAGGCTCTAGTTCTTTGTTCAGTAATAGCGATGCCCTGTTAATGTATTCGGCATGTTTTGGGTTATTTTGGGATGACGTTTAAGAAATTATTCAAACCATTTCCTCCCTAGTGTTTCATTCGAAAATGGAGTATTCAGGTTACTCTTTTTCAATATTTTCTGAACAGAATATATTAACCCTTCCTTGTTTACCGGGAACCCATTGGCGACATTAGTCAGTATTCAACGTTCAAGATCATCCCCAATTTTTTTCCTAGGATGCATTTCTTTCCTACTTGTTCTATAGTGGCCGAAGTTCTTTCCATTACTTTGGATTGCTTGTAGTGCAAGAGTGAGTTGTTCTTGGGTATACTGATGTATAGACCCTTTATTTCTTTATCTAGCCTTTTCTTTGCCTTTTCATTTTGCTCTTTTGGTGGTGTCATATCTATATGTCGGAGATTTAAAGAAAAGTGGCTAAAAGAAATATGTTGTCCTAATATAGCCAGCCCTATGACTATAAATGAAAAACATTTTCCTGAGTGTTCCATTTATAGCCATACTCAATAATACTATATTCCGCAAAAAAATTGCAATGTGAAACATTTTAATACATGCCATACAATATATAAATTATTTAAAAATAGTTTCAGAACATTCTAACTTAAAATATAGCTGAATACAATTGCCTTACT
This sequence comes from Rosalia funebris, assembly GCA_037954035.1. NCBI lineage: Eukaryota > Metazoa > Arthropoda > Insecta > Coleoptera > Cerambycidae > Rosalia > Rosalia funebris. Next base: position 7,584,555 of record JAZFAV010000006.1, on the reverse strand, counting down.
CACCTTACGTAGCTTAAGAAAGACGATAAGAAGCCAATGCAGGTCAAAGTAGTAGACACATGCGTACAGTTTTTAGGTTAGGTTAGGTTAGGTTAGGTTAGGTTAGGTTAGGTTAGGTTAGGTTATGCAGACAATGACTATGCGCAATATATGATATCAAACTAGAACATATAGCCGAGCAATATTAAGCTTTAGGCAAAACATTTTAAGGACCATAGCTAAATAACACTACAATAATGGATGCAATGGCTATAAATGGGGCAGTGGCTACAACCGGTGTATCTACCCTAATACACCTGTCAAATATATGTATATTTATAAAAATATGTACAAAACTTGTTATATAAATGAGATAAAAGTTACTCTATATCATATTATAATAACATCTAGGTTAATTTTATTAAATATGTACAGACCTCAACGGAATAATAAAAGAGATAAAATAAGAGTTCAAATCCCAACAGGGGTAGTTTAGCACCTCTCTCTGAACATGGCTGTGTTTGTTCTTGTCCTTATGTGTAACCTTTCCCATAGCCTGAGGCTTTCGGTGGAAGGAGTCGATTTCAGCGTGTCTAAACTTTTAAAACTTTTTTGAACTTTTTAAAATATGCTTTGAATTAGAGATGAATTTTGTATTTATGTTTCTCACATTTTTGTTACCAATAATACATATGAATGTGTCTCTTAATAGAAGTAAATTTGGTATTTACTTTATTTAATTTTACTTCTTATGTCCGTTTCTCTTTTAGTGTATTATTTTTTATTTTGTGAATGTTTAATAATTAGAGATATGATGTTTCATTAACCTCGTTAAAAGTAACTAAATAGGAGATGAACTACACATACTGTTAGTGAATTGGAAATAAAACGTGCGGCTTAATTTTGAAAAGCCCAGGTCCGTATTTAATATTTATAGTTACGAGGGTCAAGCTACAATACATTCGATTTAAAACTCGATATTGTTACTAAACAGAAAATAAATAAAATTCCATTATTTTTTTTGTAATTCCGTAAACAATGTTGGAAAATTTTGAAATTGAAAATTGATATTTATGACTTTACACTGTATGAGATGTGGTGTAAAATTTAACATAAATTTCACACCAAACGGGATACATATTTAGTACATACACACCACTTTGGCGTGAAATAAACACAGGCCAGAGTAATTTTTTAATGGTTACTCCTCGATTTTCTTAAATCTGTCGAAGTGAAAAATATTTTCTCATAAAAAATTCCGGTTAATTTTATTTTACAAATATGTCAGGGTCGTATCTGAAGTAATATTTTGCTTGCAACAAACTATATAAACGTTCTAATTTCTGTAAAATTATTGGCTTCTATTTATTATTTTTTAAAGTTTCTATAAATATCAACATTTACACAAATTAGAGAAATTCAAAATAGTTTCAAACATTTAAAAAGTATTAAAAACTTTCGTTTAAAAAGTTTTAAAATACTTCTAAAGACTTTATTATGAAGTTTAGTCACAGGACGTGTATTTATATAAATTACACTTGGTTTCAATACAAAGCGTAAGTGAACAACATTTTTCCGAGCCTATTATATACACTGTTAAAATATCTGATAAATTTGAATTTTTCGGTTAAAATCAAACATTTATTGACGTACAGTTTTATTTGCTTTAAAAAATGATGTACGGTTATAAAGTTAGTGTTTAAAAATGTTCATAAGTCCATATTTTTAGAATTTCTAATAAATCTCATTACCCATCAAAGTATAAGTAAAATATATTATTTATTCACTATTTATTAAGTAAAACATTATTCTTACACTTCAATATATGTACAGTCCCTGCTCACTGTATTAGACTCACTTGTAAAATTGTTGTTTTTTGAGGTGTATAAATAATATTGGCTTTGTTAAGTATATGTACATGAGAATAAAGCGTGGTTTCACATTTCTGATTCTTTATTATACAAATATATATATATATATATATATATATATATATATATATATATATATATATATATATATATATATATATATATACATATATATATATATATTGATACTAATTACTGAACATATTTTTATTTTATACTACCAATATTTTGTCAAACCGTCTTTGGCTTTTATTAGTGCGTCCACCCTTCGAGGCATGCTGTTTATGCAGTTCTTTGCAATTTTCTTTAATTGATCATTATGGTTCCAATGATAAATTATTCTCTCAATTAATTAAACCTTATTGGTTATGTTTTCCTTTGCTAATTCTCGTTTTAAGCATTCCCACACATTCTCGATAAGGCTCATGTCTGGCGAGTTCCCTGGCCATGGTAATAAAGGTATTCCTTGTTCTGCTAAGAATTTTTTTTATATTCTTGGCTGTATGACAAGGGGCCCCGTCTTGCATAAATATCTTACGACCATTTCCAAACCATTCCCTCATCTGTGGGATCAATTTTGCTTGGAGAACCTTTTTATATTGATCTTGCCGCGTGGTTCCTTCGACGACATAAAGCCTTCCCAATCTCTTCCCACTTATAACAGACCATATCATCACAAATGTAGGATGCTTCACTCTCTTTACTACACAATATGTATTAAACTTTTCACCTGGACGTCTTCGAACAAACTGGGTTTTATCATCCATAATTTGAAAAGTTGCTTCATCGCTAAAGCAGACCTGGAGACATGCAATAAAAATAATAAAACCACAAAACAAAATAAACTTTAATGACTTACCATTTGCCAGTCATCGACAGAAAGCCTTTTATGCAAAATAGCCCAATTCTGCCTCTTCTTGGCTACAACTAACACCATGGCTGGTGTTAGTTTTGTTTTTTTAACTGGTCTTCGACATTTGAAACCCAAACCGTATAAATTTCTTCGTACAGTAGCCACCGATACCTTGTAGCCTGCCTCATGAAACTTATTCCTTATTTCACTATTGGTTGCCCTTCTGTATTCCACAGCTATATTTCTTAAGAATATCTGCCCTCTAGGAGTTATCAGCGATTTTCTGTCATAGCGACCTGTCCGAGCCGAACCAACAGGTATAGGTACGCTTGCAATTTTTGACTCAACCGTCGAATTGATGATTGGGATATCCCACATTTGTTTGCAATTTCTCGTTGATTGTATTCAGTATTTCGTAAAAGTGCAATTACAGACGATTTCTCGTCCGAAGAAAGATCTTGACGTTTACCCATCTAAAAAAAATCCATTTAGGGGTTAGTCGACTGAAGTTTTTGTAACAAAAAGTATAAAAACCATAAATAATGGCATTATATATATAGTAAAATCATTACTCACCTTTGAATTACTATAATGAAAATAGGAAAAGTTTAAAGCAAAACAATTATTTTTATCTAAAATCAACACAAGTTCCAGCTTGTGCTGGAACAGATATACTTACAGAGCATAAAAAGTCACTTTCTGACAGTTGCATGAAAATTCTGCAATACCTACTGAATTATGTTATCAAATCGAAACCTTTTGGTTATGCATCCATCAATATTTATTTGTAACATACGCATACCCATCAGGTGCAAAGATTGATTTTAATATATTCCAGAAATTAAAAAACAGCGCTATGAGGGGTGAGTCTAATAAATTGAGCAGGGACTGTACATATGCCAATTTTCATTCTTTTGGATATCCCTAGCTTCAAATTTAACGAGGAGGAAAAAAAACTTTGCGCGTAGACTGTATAGAAGGGTGTAATTAAAGAAAAAATAAACTTAACAAAAACGAATAATTAATCATATTAAATAATATAAAGATACAAATTTTGCCTACATTTACTCTACCTATTTCAAGCTGATACTTCTTGTGAAATGTCATTATGGGATCGCCTTGTATTTTTTTCAGGCGATTTTGAGTAAATAGTTGTACGAGTTTTTATAATTGCGCCTTCAAAATTATTCAAATAACTGCTCATCTTAACAGCATCCAATGATCGAGACTGAAATTCTTTAAAAAGGATTTCACAATGAGGCATGACCTTGGCGAAAAATGCGAGCCAGTATTTAAAGTAATCGTTATTTAATTAACCCAATAACATTTGAGCCTGATTTCTTGTATTGTAATCATTTCCCGTAGTGTCAAAAATACATTTTAAGCATTCTTTTAAAAGTCCAGCATTTTCAGAAACGGTTTGTACAGTTTGCATATATATCGTAAGTCCCATAAGATACGTATATAATATCCTCTGTTTCACGCGCCGGAGTCCCCTCTTTCTAACACATGGTTAAACAGTCCTCTGCTGTGTGCAATAAGAAAATTGAACTTCCTATGTATTTAAGTTGCAGATTTAATATACCGTAGATAAATCTGATACATTGTAGGGCTGGCGAATTTTGCGACATCTAACAAGCTGTAAGCCAGACTGTTAGATATCGGAACATTCTATGTATAATGATATGATAATGTAATGTATAGTAAATACCTAATATGTATATTTAGGAATTTTTAAGGGAGCTCACTGCACAAATGCACCTACAATAAAACGGGCACTGGTATATACTATAAATTCCAGCGTAATGTGTATCTTGTGCAGCATAAATGTGGTAGAAACCTTCTAACACGTTTTTTCTGGTGTCCGATATTATGACCTTATTAAAAGTCCTGAAATCAAATACATTTTGGAAAATTATCATTTACTTAGACATAACCTCAACAACAACACAGTTCCAAAAGCAAAATTGATGTGTGTCTTTATTCTGCAGTTACTAAACCTTCGCTCTACTATATTAAATGAGAAAGTTTTTCTCTATGTTTTCCCTTTACTTTTCTTTTACATATATTCAACATATATTTTTCCTTATACGTACGAGGTGTATTAAAAAATAACGCGAATTTTCGTTTTTTGGAAAGAATATCGTCTACAACAATGTTATTCCCTTCAAAATAGTCCCCATTAGATACTATATACTTATGACAGTGCTTCATCCAATTCCCGAAACACTTCTGGAACTCGATCTTTGGAATAGCGTTTAGCTCTCTCAGCGATGTGCTCTTAATTTTATCTAAGCTTGCAAAATGACGACCCTTTAAGGTTCTCCTTATTTTTGGGAACAGAAAAATGTCACACGGAGACATGTTTGGCGAATATGGAGGTTGGGGCATCATTACAGTGTTGATCTTGGCCAAAAATTCACGAACAAACATGCATCGTGGTGCAAATGCCATGAATTGTTTCGCCACAAATTCCGGCGATTTTTTCGAATTGATTCACGCAAACGGCATTGAACTTGTAGGTAGTTATTCCTTATTGATCGCTTAATCTTGTGACAGGAACTCATTGTGCGCTATACCAGTAAAATCGAAGAATACAGTAAGCATAACCTTTACATTCGACTTCACTTATCAAGCTTTTTTCGGTCTTGTCAATGCAGAATGCCTCCACTGGGACGATTGAGCCGTAGTTTCAACGTCATATCCGTAAACCCATATTTCGTCATCTGTTGTGACACGTTTCAATAGTTCTGCATCGTTGTTGATTTCATTTAGCGACTCCTGAGCAACTTCATTGCGGGCATTCGCCGCTGTTTTTGTTCGACAAATTTGGAACACACTTTGCTGCCACGCGTTCCATTCCCAAAACACCCGAAAAATTTTTATATAATTTATATGCCCACATCATCAGTGACTTCTATGATTGTGATTCGGTGGTCGTTCATAACCATTTCTTTCACTTTTTCCACGTTTTCATCGGTTGTTGATCGTTTTCATCGGTTGGGGCGTCCAGGGTGCTCGTCGCCACTCCTAAACCCTTGTTTTACTCATATCAGACTCACCAAAAGCAATATTTAATATTTCCAAAACATTGCTGCACTTTATTCCAATCGTATAGCAACATTTAATGCAAATTCTCTGATCAATTTTTTAAAAGAATAAATAATCGCCGATCCTACCAAAACACAGGTAACCTTTTTGACAGCTGACAATAGACTAAACATCCGATATGGCTAACAATCTACAAATACTTTTCAGAAATGTTTACCATCACAACAACGAAAAAAATCGCGCGAATAAGACTAATATAACCCGCGAAATTGCAAAATTTCCGTTACTTTTTGAACGCACCTCGTATATAACAAATTTGTTCTACTAAGAATGTACTTGTAGGTTAAGAATATTATGTTACATATATGTACCTAACCCTTTCATGTAAGCTCATTTGTAGAGTTTTTAATTGATTAAAAGATTACATTACATATGTTTATGTATTTGTTTACAAGACACGTATATTTATGCCACACCTGATTTAAGTCAAATCTAATCTTAAATCTAAATATTATAATTTTCTACTCAACAGATAAACAATAAAAATAACCTCGGCAATTTGCTAGCGAACACCTAAAATTCAGATAATATTTTTACATTTAAGAGAGCCGTATTAATCCTGGGTAAGTATCGTAAACTTCCTCCCCGAGCTTTTATATTTAGGAAATATTTCGAAACGCAGATATTTATCTAGCAACATTTATACTTTAAAATAAATATGTTAAGGTCGGCATTCGAGTTAAGTAATCTTCGGTTTGTACATCTCATTTTATTGTAGTAAAATCTACTATTAATACCGCTTAATGTAAACAGTGATTTATTTTCGAAAGTATTCGGGCGTGATTCATCAAAACAAAATCTTACGTTAAGTACCCTAAAACATTTTAAAAAGCGTTTAAATAGAACTGTTACCAATAATCACGTTATTTGTTGATATATCCACCTACTGCCAATTCAGATCAGACGATACATTACTGTATATTTTGCTAGCAGCACGACCACTTAAAGGATTATCGATTGTCGAATTTTGGCAATACATACATTGGTAGGAAAATTATCGGATATCGGATAAATTTTGCGGAATTTCAGTCATTCCGAAAAATTTATTCAACATTTTATATTAGAATAGTTTACATCACAATTCAATTTAAATATCAAAACATTTTATCAAAATACTAAAATAAAACACTTTTATGTATCTAACATTTATAACTTAAAGTCCAAATGACCCTCGGCTATTCTACTTAACCTTATATTCGTTTTACCTTTATCTACATACTCGGTAATATGTTAGAAAAGTATAATACAACATACAGTGCTTCAGAAAACTTTGGGATAAATTCATTATTTTAATAGTATGTATTCTTGAGATATACGAGGTGTGGCTATAAAATAACGAGACTGATGCTACTACAGACGAGCTACGCATACGCCAAAGTCATACAACCGATTAGTTCCTTCAAATTAGGAAAATTGAGGGAATGTTGTGTTAGGGTCGTGTCAACATATTTTTCACCTAGCGCATGATAAAAAAAGGGTTGTTTTTTAGATATAGACATGTTGTAGATTTTGAGATTCTCCACAATTTTTGTTCTTTTCATTTTTTCATTCTGCTTAGTTGCTCCGCTAGAGCGCGCTGAAATATTTTTGAGCTGTTTTTCGATTTTAAGCCAAAACTATGCATTACAGAGAAATATATCAAGATATCAAAGTTATAGATATAAAAACTTCCGACACATTTTGTTCTTTTGTTTTTTTTTAAGTCGCACGGTTTTGTCACTAGAAGGTGTAAACCGTTTTCTTTTTTTTTTTTTTTGTAATACTCTTGTGGGAATGAAAAAGACACTCTAGCACATTATTTTTGATTTATAGGCAAAACTATGCATTTTTTAGAAAAGTGTTTTAATAGAGCAACGAATTGTTGTGAAATTTCATATGAAAATTTTCTGAAGAATAAATAATACTGGAAAAGTAATTTGCAAAACCATTTACAATTTCTTGTGTTACGTCAAATTTCCCCTCGTCCAAAGTAAAAGAAGATTTTTACTTTGCACCAAAGACGAAAACATTTTCGGATCGTTATGAAAATTATCCTGAATTGATACTAAATAATTCTTAAAAGCAGCAGATATTTGCTTTTTCACAATTGCTCACAATAAATTAATATGATCCGATTATTTACTCTCATAGCTCTTATAATTACTCTTATAATATTCCAACCTGAGATAATCACCCTAGGTGTGATTTAAAATTACTATTTGCATTATTTAAATCTCTTTAGACGTCATTAATTATTGTCCTAGTTTTTTTTCCTGATATTGGAATTTTACATACCCTGCTTTGTTAGCAAAACAAACGAAAATTGACTGGGGCGTGGTAGTCGACCAGAAGGTACCATCATAATTTTCCATACTGCATTTAATTTAACCTCAATCGAGAGAAGTTAAATGCCAACATAAAGAATCCTCAAATAAAGGGTGCCATCTAATACCTTAATTTGTATTGATTAAAGATAACGTTGAGCCTATATTAAATTATATTGTTATGGGGGCTTCCCAATGAACTAATTAATAGACTTTAATTGACCAATAATCTTTAATTTAATTAAGACTGATAAAGAAGGGAAACCACAATGTATTAATAAGTTCGTTTAATTAATCTAATTACACGATCATGAGATGTTACAGAGTTGATATGGGCTGCATTCGTGTATCCTAATTTTGTGTAAGGATAAAATTTGTGTTATAGATTATAATTTGTTTTAGTTCTCGTAGTGCCATTTGCGTGTTCAGAGGAATTCTTGTCCTTACTGTATAGAATGCATTACATATTCAGGATGGTAACAAGAATAGGGTACATCTTGTAGCTTTCTTATTATTTTTTATTTAAAGGGCTAATAATGGACATCACGACGTTTTCATTTTTGGATAATTTTGAATTTGAAATTACTTCCAGTTTCCCCAGAACTACGAATTTTTATCTGGAACACCTTTGGTAGAACCATACATTTTTGGAGTCTGCGAATCATTTTCGATTTTTCTTTGACATGTATTTGTGATTTAATTTTTTAAAACAAAATTAGTTGGTTGTGGATCTGATAAATTGTTGTTATTATGGATTATGATTATTGATCAATTTTGCAAAGCTGGAGTTTCTTATTTACTTTAGTAGTTATTTCTATTCAAATTTGGAGGGCTTAAAATAGACATCAACACGATTTTTTTTTTGGATAATTTTTGGATAATAAGTATTTCACTAATTTTTAAAACAAAACTAGGTGGCTGTGACTGATAAACAGCTATTATTATGGATTTTAATTATGATAAATATTCCAAGTCTGAAGTTTTTTCTATATTTTAGTAGTTATTTCCACCTAACTCTGGACAGCTTATAATAGACATCAACACGTTTTTTTTTGGATAATTTTGAATTTGAAGTTACTTCCAGTTTGTGCGAGAATTTGCAAAACACTTTCCATTTTTCTTGGAAAATAATTGTTTCTTATTTATTTTTTTAAAACAAAATTAGATGGCTGCGATTCTGATAATTTACTGTTATGAATTTTAATTATGATAAGTATTCATTCCAAGCCTGGAGTTGTTTCTATATTTAATAGGTAGTTTCCCCCGAAATTTCAAAACATCGTTTTTTCATAAATACTGTTTTCTCAAATAATACTTTTCTCAAATTTTTGCTACAAAAATTTTCTAAACTAAGAAAACAAAATCATAGCATTAACAAACATTATTTTCAAAACCATATAATTTTTAAGCTAACTACAACAGTGAAAGAAATAATCAGCTGTTTTGCATTGCGTTTTTAATTAAATTAACGAAATGGAATGAATATTTTCTTTGTAAAAATTTGTGGCTCTTGAAACAATCGATCAAAATTATCCATAAGCTTGTTCAGTACATCTACTTAATTTCACATTTTCAATTCACTTTGTCCATAATTCTACAGCAAAAAATTACCCCGATTTACCAAAGCAATAGGGTATAACTAGCGCCTTCTAAGATCAAAGTTAAAATTAGTTAAAAATGTTTATTTTTGTTATGTTAAAAACGTAAAGCTGCCAAAGTTCATGTTCATACTAAGAAAACTTTCAAAATTATTGAGGAATGTCAACTTCTTAATAAGGCAACTTTGATAACAACTAACACTAGGGTAACTTTGAACATCCGGTATGTCTGACACCAGCAACTTTTGCACAAGTACCGTAATTGACATATTTGGGTCACTAATATCTCCAGTTTCGAGGTGTTTTAACCTTTCGCAATCACCCTGTATAAGAATATTTTCTCACTATCGTCAAGGAAAATCATATTTTGAGGTATACTCAATGCTGATAATTAGTCGAATAAATTAGGATTCTTTACTAAGTAATTATTATATATTATATAAATTAAACATATGTAGTTGCTTATACAGTGCTGTAAAAAAATATAGACTACGTTTATATTTAATGACATGTATTATACCTCTTACAACAAAGACTCGTTAACATATATTATCTAATCTAATAGAATACGGGTTGCTACTGCGAAGTTGGCAAGTCCTGCAGCGTATGTGTGAATAAGTATAAACTGATTTGGTTTAAACAGTGAGCGAAAGTGCACACCAATACAAATTTTGAGTAGGAATTTGTTCAGAGGTTGAGAGATATTTGCAAGTGATTTTTAAAGTGTTAGCGACTCGGAGCGTTCGTTTAATTTATTTTAATAAATTAAACGAACCGTGTTATAGAGAATTGAATGATACGAAAAATATTTAAAGAGTTTATCAAAACCTTTTAGAAGATTACCTGTTACCATTTTTAACCCTTACCGAAGATGATGGTGCAATATTTCAACAGGATAATGCATTCATTCTGCAAGGTCCACAATAAACTGGTTTCGACAATGTGGAATCGACCTCATGCCATGTCCAGTATTAAGTCCTGATCACAACCCGATAGAAAATCTAATGGGGGATTATGACAAGAGCAGTATACAATCCAACAGAGCCTTCAATAGGAAGTGTTGATAAACTGAAGCACCGAATTGTAGCTGGCTGTCTATAACATTCGCTTATTAGAAGAAGTAATAAAAAAATAAGGGTAAATGGACGAAGTATTAGTCGAAGTAAAATATAAAAACATCAGTGAGTCTATAATTTTCCACAAACTAGGATCATTTTTCATAAAACTGTTATTCATCAGTACATGAGATCCTAAAAACTCGTAATGTAAAACACTGATTTCACGTAATATACCGCTCCAACACAGTGGGGACTCGTGAGTTTTACAACTGAGGGGGCAATAAATAAATATTAATTTACGTATTTTACATTAGGCACCTAGATGGTTATATTTTTAAGTAGGTATATCATAGTGTTTTAAGTCAGGTTTTAAATATCAGAAGAAAATTATGAAATTAAGTACATACCTATTTAGATTTTTTGATCCGCTCCTTCAGAATACCATCGATTTCCGCAAGCAAATTTACTAATCCACGAAGAATTCGGGAGTTCGCAATACCTTCTTTCTCATCGTGACCCCGTAGTGCTATTTCAAACATTCCACAAAATTTAATACAATCAATTAACTTGCTGAGAATATATCGATTCTTAGCTACCTGTTCATTTTGTTGGATAATATTTAATCGATATGCTCTATTCACATTTCCTAAAATCGAATATTCAATTACATTTCAAAGAATTTCGAATTAAATAAACGAAACAACCTAACCTAACCTAACCTAACCTAACCAGTCTAGCAGACTGGCTTTTAATGATACATAGTTTCATTAAATTTTCTCGTATAACTATTGGCTCCTGATATTTTCTGGAAAATTGTCATATTCGGCCGAGGACATCCAAAATCCTTTTTCTGAACTTTTATCTCGTATATGAACTCATTGTTATCTATTAATTTAAAAATATTGTCAACTGAATTATTCATCATGAATAAATAGTCCCGTAAACTCGTAAACAGCAATAATTGAAACTATGTAGTAGGTTTAAGAATGCCTGCATACTCTCTGAAAGCCGCTTGGCTTGGGACAACTTAGTTTTAGCCCAAATGATGACGTAATTCGACGGACTTTAACTGCATGCGCTACGCTTTTCACCTCCGACCATTCCGAGTTGCGCGGGACTACTTCGTATGTCACCCCGCTGTACACTCGCTGTAACCAGTAGTACACCCTCAACCACAAATTGCGCGGTTTCAGCAAAGCGGCCAATTAAAATTAAATTTCAATTAAAAAAATTATAAAAAAATAGAACTTCAATTGACATAATGATAAAATTTACGCAGAACCTGGATTAAATTATTAATAAAATATAGAACTTTAAGAACTTAGTTGGGGGACCCTGCATCAGCCGCCACTGCTCCAATATATCCATAAAATTATTTTCAGTTTTGAGTTTTACCCGTGATGCAGTCCAAATTAAGGGTGAGTCTAATATTTTTTCACAGCACTATATGTAGTTGCTTATGACGACGCCACCCATGAGGCATCCCACTACTGATACGATTCTTGAACGTATTCCAGACGGTCTAATTGAAGCGTCCTCCCTGTACATCGCCGTGTAACACTTTCGCGACAATGCGCATTGCGTTTCCTCACCTTTTCACGGCCGCTTCCGGCTCACTACCTGCCCGCCGCCTTCCTCCTTTCAACTCGAACTGTTGATATTTCATAGATGAGAAAATGGAGCCGTGAATGAAAAACAAGTCCTTCTTTGTAGGCTCGCCGATTGTGTTGTACGCGATTGTTGATTTCCCTGGTGAATGGAATTACCACAATAAAGACCCCCGTAAGAGCCCCGAGCCGTTTAAGACTCGTAAATGGGGTGAAGACTGGCGAACGATTACTTTGCCGAATCAATCAAACTCAAATTAATAATGGTTTTATTAAGAGAGACGGTTGAATATTAACGGTAGATTCGGATTTGATTGATGGCGGCCTAGGTTCAGTGGAATTAGTTTGCAGTCTTATGATGTACAGGATGTGTGTTCCTTGATGGCTGAAGGTCGTCTGGCGCGAATGTTTTTATCAAGAGAGGCTTTGGTTGAGTGCAGCCCCCTGGCACTGCGGTAGTTCGCTGGTAAATTACTGTATAAGGGGCACTAGTTGTCTTGCAGTGAGAAATTGCCGGTAAATTTGAACATAAATGTTTTTAAATTTTAATATATACGTAACAGATAATGTAAAATTAATAACAAAATGAGTTTATAGGAAACTTATCTGAGCTACAATGTATTACGTCAGTGGCGACTCGTGATGAAATGAAACGGGTGTTCTGCACAGGGCCGATCCTAGGATATTGGCCGCCCGCGTGCAAATTTCAAACGTATCCAAACTACTGACGCCGTAGGGGCCGCAAAAAAAATTGCGCCGCAGGCGACAATTTTGAAAATTTTCTAGGTCACGCGTTTTCCTGATACTTCAGAATTTTTATGTAAAATTCGTTTATACAAAAATATAGACTTTCACAAGAAAAACTTTTGGAATTTAATACCTTTTTGAAGAGCCTTCATGTTTGCCGTCATATTCTTTGGTTAAGAGAAAAGGCTTGTAAGGTGAATTTTCTACTAGAGGGTCTATATCACTTAAAATATTTTCCGAAAGAGTTTCAGCGTCACATTTTGTAGGTTTCAGGTATGTCCAAAAACGTTCAATCGGTCCACCATCGAGAATATATCTTAAAACTACCACTAACTGAGTTTCTGCAGATACATCAGTTGTTTCGTCTGCCATAACTGCCAAAAATTAAGGTTTGTTAATTTCTTTAATTATTTCTTCATGACATACTTTTAATATACAGCCTAAAAGATCATTTTGTATTTCTTTAGAGGTCCCTTTAAATACTGAAGCATTTTGTAGATGCTCGCTTAAAGTTACATCAAGCTCAGCAGAAAAATTTATCAAACCACGAAATATCCCCGGGTTTTGAGAGGTTTCAGCTTCGTCGTGTCCTCGCAGCGCCAGTTCAAAGGCCCCACAAAACTTTATGCAGTTTATAATTTTTGACAAAACGTATCTCTTTTTTGTCACATTATCATTATGCTTTTGCACATTTATCCAATAAGCTGAATCTAGCTGCGCTTTAATATTAGTTGTTCCTAATAAAGCTAATTCCATTGTATTATGTAGATGGCTTTTGGAGTTGTCGTGCTTTTTTATTTTTTCAGTTAAGTGCACCAAATCTGTCACCCCTACCTCCGTCCATGCTTTATCACCGCCAAAAAGTAAACAAGGAACACAAAATAACGCATTTTTTTTTGTTGCACCTACAAATACAATTGTTTTTCGAATAAATGTCTCTATTAAATTGACGTTTATATGCTTTTCCGCGGCTAACACCTGCAGTCTCAATAACAATATCGGGCAATGGCCTACCATTGTTTTTTAAATCAATTTTTTTTTCATAAGAGTATTTAAAAAATCGCTTCACATGAACTAAATTATAAACTAAATCCATTGTCACTATCACAGTATATAAATATTAATAATTAGTACAATAAATCACTACACAAATTCACAAAACAGTATTTAAAATCTCAAATTAACACGAAATACGAAATAGGTACAATTTACGCCCGCCCGAGTAGGAAGGAGTAAACATTCACTGATGTTGCCTTAGCTGGAAGAAATACAGGTCACTGACCGTGTAAATTCGCGCATTTACGAGCGCCAAGTGTGGCTTGTCGCGGGAGTTGAGGGGGAGGACGGGTGTGCCGAGCCGTGCTGAGAACTACCTCGTGTGACCCAGTTCAATGTACCGCGACGCGCTCGCGTAGAGACCCAGATAATTCATCTGGTCTACTACTCAATAGAGGACGGCGGACAAAATGCGACTTTAACGCAATAATTTGGTTAGCTGCACCAACTAACCAAATTATTTTATTAATAAATTTTAGTAATTATTATGTCGCGAAAATATACAAATATCTAATTTTTTTGGCAGTTCTGCAGCTCTGCAGCACCTATATTACGTAAACATTATTATTGTTTACGGTATAGGTGAATATGAATTAGGTTAATTTGCAATTATAAAAATATGTTTTCATGTGTTCCTGCAATAATTTTTTAGTTACACGTAATATGTACACATACGTATATAATCATAATATGTCTGAAAGGTGCTGAAACTTATTCTATGAACATTTCTGTTACAAATAAGAGAAATCATTTCAAAATATTAATTCACAGAGGCAAATAATATAAGTTTGTAGTATATACAAATTATAATATTGTAAATTGGGAGTAATCAAAGTATCGTTGAAGGGAAAATGGAGCTATCTATTGCATTGCATTTCTCTGCCGAAAACAGAACACGTCATAATATCAGAAATTTTGAACACACTTGTGTACAAATGTGGATAACAATTTAACATGGTAGGTACTTTTAGTGTAAATTATGTGTTCCAGTGTATTGTGAAATGATTATAGACAGAAAGCTCCATTGCCCCTTTAAGTGAAGTTAGAATTAAGATTTGCACAATCGAGCAAGTTTGTCCTTTTCATAATTGCATGGGAGCACTATGTAACGTCGTATCACACAACGCATTTTCTTTTTTACTTTCGACGGATCCTCCATTTTATACTATTATATTTATATACTGCAGATTCATTACAACTCATGATTACGCGTTTGTTTACATGTACGCGAGGTTATGTTTACTGTTACTATAGGTGAGGGACGCAAGAGAAAGGGGGAAACGGCACTGTAAGAGCTCTAGCACCGCTGGCGGCTGTTGTACACGTAAATTCAAGCTCTCACTACGTAACATACATGCAGTGCCAGCCCCCTGGTTGAGTGCTGTACGTTCTGTGCCTTTTAAAACCAATTTGCCATAAGAATAGCTAGGAAATATAGAAATATTTAACCACTGTTTAAGGGGTAACAAAACTGTAAATTTTTCAAAAAAATCGCTTAAAATATTCTTCAAACCTTTTAGAATATGGAGCAGAAATTTTTTAAAAATTTTTTCCATAAAATTTCCTAAGGGCATCGGACCGCTCCGAAGCCACACCCGCATCAAATAAATACCTGCTGGAAAGGTATGGTGTAGGTACGAAAATTTTAGAGTACAATAGAAACAGTGTTATTGATCATGTACAAAAGAGAATGGGTCTCGGTTGAGAAATCTAAAAGGAAACGTGTATGCCCTCGGAGATAAAGGGTAAATCAACTGCTAAATTAATTGATCCATTAGCAATTTATTATGGCTTGGCAATACGTTGGAAACCGAACTCCTTGGAAAATATGGAAAATAAAATCTGGGCGACCTTATTTCATAACTTATCAACCAACCAATGAGAATCTGCAGCACGAGAAGTGCTCAGACACTTGGTGTACGTGGAAGAAGTCGCAGGCGCAAGCAGCGAATTCCTTGGACACCTTCCATCATAAACCGCCACTTCCTAAGGAATCTTTTAAAGCCATCAAACCGCTTTATGAGGACCTTAGCCGAGATGAGTTGCCAAACCGTTGCTTGAGACGCTACACGCAAAATAGCAATGAAAGTTTTAATGCTACTGTCTGGAAATTGACTCCAAAATCTTATTCAAGTGACATGAAGACCTTGAATATAGCACCTGATATTGTGCACTTTTAATGATAATGTGGCTAATATTCTTCGACTTCGGCGCATCAAGCACGCCGAGGTATGTTTCCTGCGAATCCTACGAAAGAGGCACGCTCTAATATAAAATGTTCGAGGATGGAGATTGAGGAAGAATATTTAAATATAGAAGGACACATGGGCGCCGGCAGCAGGGTGCAAGGGGGTGCACATGCACCCCCTGTCAGGAAAGAAAATACATAGAAAAAATTAATTTTTTTTTATTAAGTTATCGTTTGAATACAAACTAAAGGCGTCTAGGTTGCTGTCCAAATTTGTTCATCACCTTGTCAATACATTCAGTATCCTCCTCTACTCTTTTCTTGTGAACACTGAGCACTGAGCATGCACAGGCCGCTTAGCCTGCGTATTCAACAACAGATTCATTTAAAACCGCATTATTTGCTTCATTTGTCTTCATCATCTCGTACCATGTGGTAGCTTCGGTAATAAAATTATGTAGAATACCTCCGTAGAGGTTCTGTATATCTTCTGCTATCGCTAAAAATGCTGATTTGTCTAATTTTATCATATTTTCTGGGTGAAGCTGCATAAACGAAAATGCTTTCTTGTGTGTTGAAGAAAATCGATTTTTTAGTGAAGAAATAATAGAATCTAAGTATGGGATAAATATAGATATTCTGAAAAATTCTTCCACTTTTTCAAATGGTTGATTTGATCTGTAATTCTGTTTTGCCACTACTCGAGGACGCTTAAATTCAACATCCAGTTTTTCGCAAATTTTTTGAGCTTTCTCGAAAATGACCGCAAACTCCATTGATGCATTATTGCGGTGAGATTGAAGCACATCAGTTAATTTATTTACGTGATCGTGTATTGCCTTTATATT
The DNA here is from genome assembly GCA_037954035.1 of Rosalia funebris. Lineage (NCBI taxonomy): Eukaryota > Metazoa > Arthropoda > Insecta > Coleoptera > Cerambycidae > Rosalia > Rosalia funebris. Next base: position 7,567,336 of record JAZFAV010000006.1, on the reverse strand, counting down.
CATATTTACTGCTTGTAATTGATTGCACACGGGTTCAAGTTTGGCAGAATAGGCAGCAATTACTAAAAGTGTCACAATGTATGTTGGAGTAGTTATAGTCGTGTAGCTCTACACGACTATAACGCTTTGGTTTTCGTTTTAGAATTCGGTGCGTCCTGCGAAAGTTCTTCTAAAACTTAATAATAGTCAGAGCACAATAGTCAGAAAGTTTACAGAAAATTTTCTGATACTTTTGTACTTTGCTGTCCAACGCGTTTCACATAATAGAGGTATATTTGGAATTTTATTCCGCCGCAACGTACTCTCTCAAAAAAAATTTATAATGTTCTTTGTAGTCGCAGCAGTATTTCTCACTTCATTGACAGTATTCAGGTCATTAATGACAAGATTCAATATATGGCTTGCACAGTGGAAAAATAGGGCTGAAGGATATTTATCATTAATAATTTTCTGAACACCACCTATGTGACCTGCCATTGCAGCACACTCGTCGTATCCTTGGCCAACAAGTTTATTTAAATCAAAATTGCAATCTTGCAGGAAGCGAATAACAGTTTCTGAAATGGCTTTTGCGTTCAATTCTTTTACCGGTACATATCCGAGGAATTCTTCACCCCCACCCGCATCCGTCACGCGACATCGGGGATTCCCCGAGCAATAATGCCAACCATCGACTACAGAGATTAAGTGTATTTTCGATGAGCAAAATATATTCAATCAAATACCCGCGCGATTTGAATTTGACATTACATTTATTTTAAATATAAAATAAAATAAAAATGATATGTCGTATAGAAGTTTCACTTCGTACATGTGTGCACTAATACACGCACATTTTTTTCTACATAATATACATGTATAATTCTATATTTTATATTAGTTAATAATGTAATGTGTAGATGCAGATACACCTCCCTGAAAGTAATCCTGGCGGCGCCCATGGAAGGACAGCTTTATGGTCCTGGGATAGCAGATTAATGGTACACATTTTTAAACAGTCGGATTTTTCATTTTGTCATGTCTATAACACATTTAAAAACTTTAAACTTGTTTTTGTCGAAGCATGATTTTCCAAAACGGCACGGTGCATATTTCCAACAATTTTCATTCTTTTCAAGATAAGTTAATTTAAACATTATTTGTTAACAAACGATTGCCCTTTTTGTCGAAAATTTAAGGTTTTTTATGTAGACACTCGCTAATCCCACAAAAATCAATATTTTCAAAATCCCCTACGTATTTCACTAGCTATAAACATGTAGTTTAAGTGAATTTTTTTGCAGATTCAAATTTACACCAGTTACACTGTCTGTCACAGAACGCCTTAAATTCGACATATTCCGCGAGAATGATTCCAGTGTCGCCATTTTTGAATATTTTTGATAATAATTTTTTTATTATACTTAAATATACGCCTAATAACTTCCTTAAATATTATTATCCTATTACCTTTTATTCCATCCAAAAAAATTGCCAAAAAAGGACTTTTTTAGCTTATTACAATGGTGTTAAAAGCTTTAGTAGAACGTTCTATATGCTATAATGTGCCGGAAAGCTAGTTTCACATAGTATTAGCTGTGACATTTTATAATATCGGAGAAGTGTACAAGAGTCGTTTTATTAAAGAATAAGAACGTAGTGACGTTCAGTGGGATTTTTTCTATGAGAAGGAATACAGGAAATAATATGTAAAACAGGTTAAATTGTTAGAGAAAACAACGGTGGAAACAGTTGAAATCGTTCTCTTTCTCTAGCTTATCGATTTTCAAAAGGACTTACTTTAAAAGAGAGATAGATGAATGTTTAGTAGAGTGAAGTAGTAAAGTTGTTCAGCAGAGCTTCATCCGTAGACACCCCCTGCATAATAGCAACATTATATTGGGGCAACTGTATGAAACAAAATGATTCATAGACCAATTTTTTATTTTATGTTGATCTCATCCTTTTATTGCGAACTTCTAATATTAACAATTTACAGTTACATAATATTAACAAAATAAAATGTAAATCACCAGTCGTCGTCCAACATCACAGCAACAAAGACATTTTGATACGGTCACACTCGTGGCCCAATATCGGATTCCACGTCAACGAAGCCATCCTGATCCAGCATTCTGCACTCGAGTTCCGTTACAATCTGGCACACTTTTAATTTTGCCTCGGCCGCCAAAGCTGGCGGAAAACTCATAACCGTATTGGCCATGCTGTCGAAGAACATTTTAATTGGGTGTTGCTCCGTCTGCGCGGCATCTCTAATTTCGCGCAGCAGTTGTACGCACTCGTTCTCCTCTTTGGTCGTCTCTTCGCAGAATTCGCTTTTTATCCTCTTGGCTTCTGTGAATACAGAATGAAGGCGTTAAGGTGGAAAGGCGTTAAGGCGCCAGTGTAAAACGTCGATATCAGTATTTATTTTTATATTTAATGGTACCTATGCAATGAAAGACATAAACAGCAACTGACGATAAGGTCATAATTGACCATTACTTGTTCCTGTCACTTGAATATGCAATTTTAAACGCTTGGTGAGAGGTACAGATTACGTTATCTATCGATAGCATGATAATAAGGTGCAAAAACCTCCTTCCTCTTTTGTATTATAATAAGATTAGTGTTATTGCTGTGATGAGGTAATGGTACTAAACATTCACTCTCCTAAATTAGATCAATAGCTTACACCAGAAGGATGAGAAGAGAGGCCAAGCTACTAAACTATGTTTCAAAATTGCAACTCTCCCATTTGATATATGCTATCAACATAATAAACAATCTCTTAATAATATTACCATCACTGTTTACTTACAATCAGTAACTGACGAAGACTAACTGGAAGTTGAATATCACAATTACTTGACGAGATGTTTTGACTTTAAGACATAGGATTCTGGATAGATGAAAGTATCATTCAAAATGATATTCATAAACAATTAAAAAAATTACTAAAATCCACCACAAGTTGAAGATAGGTTGAGATTTAGAAGTGAAAAAAAAATAAGGGAAATGAAAGGAGATAAAGATAGATAGAAGAAAAGAAGATATGGAAAGACTTCTCCTAGACTTGTCTAACAAATAGACAAATCTAGGAGATTTAAACCAAATCTCCAACAAGTACGGGGCCCAGAATCCAAAATTTATATCTAGATCGTGAAATTTATCAGTAAATAATAAATGAAAGGAATACCAGGACAAAGTAACCATATATTGAAATGAAAAAACTTATGTTAAAAGTTACGTAAAGTTGAATAAAAAAACGTTACATTTTGAAAAAAGAAGGATCAACCAATAATAATCAATTACTGGTAGTATAATTGAGCCTTCTATGGCTGTTGTCCAGTGAGGTAAATTCTTCCGGGTTAGATCACGGTCGTCGTCGAACTCATCATAACGTTTTGTTGATGAGCCTTTTCAGAATAATTCCAATCACGTGTTTGCTAATTTATATTCATAGAACATTGTTCAATGAACAAACGTTGTTCAGAACAACGATTTATAACGTTGTTCTGATTCATTCTCCTTTATATGGAGTACAACTGTATTCGTGCTTCTGGTGGTTCGAGTAATATAGCCCTTTCCATAGCAATACTGTGGCTCCTATACATATTTCTTTAATAATTCTGGAATAGTGGTACTTATTGCGTCCTCTTAGTTGTTCAGAAGTGTACGCCTAATTTATCGCTGTGCAATGTTTTCGCTAATATATTTACTACTTCTTATAATGTATATTTTTATATAATGTAAGGTAAACATGCATAACTCATTGGTGGCTGTTGGTCTTCAATTTTTATGTTCTCGTTCTTATATTATGTTCTCAAGAACATGAGTCCATTTCCATTCACTTCCAAATCCTTTTCGACCTTTTTTAATTCCTCAGGTCTACTTAAATCATCTCATATTATGTTTTATAGTGGACTATAAGTCAGTGTGCGTTTTATTCCTGTGGACACTATAGACCAGTTTGTTTTGTCCAAGATTGACAGATTCCCTTCTTGCTAAGATTCCTTTGGGAAACCGTTATTTGAATATTGGTTATTTAGACGATCAAGACAGTTAAAGGTGATTTTCCATGTGTCCAGGTGATCCTTCCAGTGACATCCACATATCGTAAACAGCATTTTGGTTTCATTGCACTGCAACGTATCGCCTTTTCCTTAAATGCTTCCATGAATAAAATAGCCACTACCGAGTGAAAGGAGTGATCTCATAATTGATTCGTCCTTCTGCTCGTAAAACTCTTTATTCCGTAGCAAATATGCCGATGATAAACATAATTGGGCTCGGTACACGATGTCTTCTTTTAAACCTTTACTAGAGTTGTTAGCGAATCATTGCTAGAGAGTCGGCATTGTCATTAATAATACATTGGTTGACTGCACTATTAATGATTCTTTAATAATGGAATCATTGGAGAGTCAGATGATTCAAGTACCTTTAACGTGACTTCAATGATAACCACGGAACAACCAGGAAGAATTTACTTCAATGAACAAGGGCCACCTCCACAAGGGAGGCATCTACGGGGATTCCCTCATTCTACGGAGAGGATATCTATTGGGCGGCATAAGCATATGGGTTCATATGAGATGTAAGTTTCGATGAAGCAACTTACCTAGTAATGTGGTGCCTTCAGCTGGCGGTCTCTTGAAAATGTTAATTTGGGACTCGCTTATGTTATATGGCACTGCTATCAAGTTCATGTAGCTGTTCTGAGGGAACTGTTCGTTACTCTTGTCATAATTGTCTTCGTCTTTTTCTTCAGGCGAATCTTCTGCATTGGGGTCGGTTCTAATAAGTATATAATAACATATATATATTTAATAACATATATAGTTAATAACATATATATTAACTACTTTATGTGTAATAAAAATCTAGACTTACTTTCTCTCGGTGGTGAAGTGATCCAAGAAGGTCAGCATATCCATGTATTCCCACAGGCAACGAGTTTGCTTTCCTTTCTTCTGGTCTTTCTTCTTTCGCTGGAAGAGGTCTCTCAAGCTTCTCCATCTTGTCTTGCATTCGATTACTAAAAATAATTCCGTTACAATATATTTAGTACTGAGTATTTAACATGCAATTTTAAATATTTTGTGCTTTCTAGAATTGAAATTAAAAAATGTATGTAAATTGTTTTCGCGAGATTTTTTATAAAATACAAAGCAATAATACAAAATAAGATAATACAGACATAAAACAAATGAAGCCCTTAGAAAACTTGGGTTTTAAAATTTAGGAAGAACTAGGTTCTGAGAGTTTAAGAACGATATACAAATAAAGGTGTTATTCCATACATAATTCCCAAATATCTACATTATAAATCAATAAATAAACAGTTTTAAAACCTTAAAGGGACTTTTCCGCACGTAGAACATCTCTATCTCGAAATTGAGTGGTCGAGAAAAAATAAACCAACACATAAATGCAGAATATGTGTTTTATGCGACAGTTTTACTTTTTTCAAATAGTTCACCCTCGTGCTTTCTCATGACCCATGAACAGAGTGGGGTGTGTCCTATCCACCGCAAAATCAATAGGTGTCGTCTGGGAGACGTTCCCGATCATAATCAGTCAAAACCCGATCGATCCGACACGATTTAGTTGAGTTATCATATTAACAAAATAAATTTTTCAAATAGTTCACCATCGTGCTTTCTCATGACCCATAGACAAGGTGGGGTGTGTCCTATCCACCTCAAAATCAATAGGCGTCGCCTAGGAGATGCCCACGATCAGAATTAGTCAAAACCCGGTCGATCGGAGACGATTTAGTTGAGTTATCGTGCTAACAAAAAAAAATTCTCAGATAGACTCAAGGGAGGGTGGTGTGTGCTATCCACCTCAAAATCAATAGGTGTCGTCTGGAAGAAGTCCCCGATCAGAATCAGTCAAAACCCGATCGATCCGACACAATTTAGTTGAGTTATCGTGCTTACAAAAATAAATGCCGACGACAACGACGACACACACACAGCAAAATATTTTTATAAACCATTTTTTTTTGTTTTTAGGCCGAAACACGAAAAATAAACCCAAGAAAAATTTAGTTTTTTCACTTTTTACACGATTACATTACTTTTCCGCTTATAGTGGAGTGCGGAAAAGTAATATTTCAATATTTTCAACCCAAGTGTTTTGGTTTATTGGAACAATAAACTTAACGGTATTGGACGACAAAATAATGTACAAACTAAATAATGTAAAACAAACAATTTATGACTGTCCATTCATAGCTAAGCTACTGTTATAATAATCTTAAATAAAGTCAGTGAAGAAAGAAGGCGACCACGTTTTTCAAGATTTTTTCAAAAAGTAAGGGAAAGTTCTTCCTGTATTACCTCTCTTAAGTTAACCAAAATGAAAATATTTAGAAACATTTTAGAATAATATACTAGAGTAATATATTTAGAGTAATTGTATATGTATCTGTTATTTACAGATAACAGTGACATTTTCAAAGAGTGAAGTTCTGAATACAAAAGATATTTCCAGTTTCGTTAATTTATGTGTATTAAAGCCTATTGTTAATTTACAAAAAAGGATAATTCTTGCATACCCGTCGAAGTAATGTTCAATATGTGACTGTACTGATGAATTTGAAAACTGTGTACGCACATGGGGTGAAAAGGAGATTTTAGAAGCTTCTTCCACAAAAAAAAAATCACATCGTAGTGATATTTAATTTGCATATTACCACTTTCACTTTTAGCTATTGCATTCAATTTTTAATGGAACAACGTAATCAAAGGGTAATAGTATACCTGTATGAGTAAATTTAATATTTTAATATTATGCAGTTAACTGCTAGAGTAATATATCTGAGACGTGTAATTTCGATCATTTACATTCAATTCTTTAAAGACTCCAGTCTGGTGTAATGTATACTTATTAGTATATATCTGAAAAGGTTTCCTAGACCGAGTACGGCCTCGGGTTACTTATCATTACACCGGGAAGTGTTTTATTTAAGTTTAAGATTAAATAACGCGAATGTGATAGTCCATGCATAGTAATTACACTTAGCATGGAAGATAATTAAGTAGTGCTTCTGTATCAGATCGTTTCTGGAATTGTGGGGTAATAGAATGTTATTTAAAAACGGTCTTACTTGAATTGGATATAATTGATAACCTTATATGTAATAGGAATTTTTGTTGAATAGATATAAACTATACAGAGTGTCCTATGTAAAACAAGATATCCGGAATAACTGACAAAATAATTTTTACTTTTCCGCACTCCACTATACTAGAGGAAAAGTAATGTAATCGTGTAAAGAAAAAGTGAAAAAATAAATTTTTTTTTGGGTATATTTTTTGTTTTTCGGCCTAAAAACAAAAAAAAATGGTTTTTAAAAATGTTTTGCTGTGTTTGTGTTGTCGTTGGCATTAAAATTTTTTGTTAGCACGATAACTCAACTAAATCGTGTTGGATGGATCGGGTTTTGACTGTTCCTGATCGGGGACGTCTCCCAAATAACACCTATTGAATTTGAGGTGGATAGCACACACCACCTTGTCTATGAGTCATGAGAGCACGATGGTGGACTATTTGAGAAATTTGTTTTGTTAATACGATAACTCAACTAAATCGTGTCGGATCGATCGGGTTTTAACTGATTCTGATCGGGAACGTCTCCCAGACGACACCTGTTGATTTTGAGGTGGATAAGACACACCCCACCCTGTCCATGGGTCATGAGAAAGCACGACGGTGGACTACTTGAGAAATGTTTTTTGTTAACACGATAACTCAACTAAATCATGTTGGATCGATCAGGCTTTGACTGATTCTGATCGGGGACGTCTCCCAAACGACCCCTATTGATTTGAGATGGATAGAACACACTCTACCATGTGCATGGGTCATGAGATAGCACAATGGTGGACTATTTGAGAACTTTTTTTGTTAGCACGATCACTCCATTAAATCGTGTTGGATCGATCGGGTTTCAATTGATTCTGATTAAGGACGTCTACCAGACGACATCTATTGATTTTGAGGTGGATAGGATACACCCCACCCCGTTCAGTGGTAATGAGAAAGCACTAGGGTGGACTATTTGAAAAAAGTAAAACTATCGCATAAAACAGATATTCTGCATTTATGTGTTGGTTTATTTTTTCTCGGTCACTCAATTTCGAGATAGAGATGTTCTACGTGCGGAAAAGTCCGTTTTAAGGTTTTAAAACTGTTTCTTTTATAGAAAAATACCATCAGATGCCACTTTCTGTGTTTGAGGGCACATACACTAGTCAAAATATTTAAGAGAACAACAAATTTTGAAAAATGTTCAATGATTTTAGAAAGGCTCTAACTTTATGTTAATTAGGAGATAAAACAAGCTGAATACCAAGATAAATGTTGGTCCATAATAATATTTCGAAAGCTTTTGCAACATGTGATAGAATATTGATTGGGCGAGAATTTTTATATCAGATAGACTGCTACTGTTAAATACAAGACAGATTCTTGCTTTTCGAATCTCAAGAAATGTGTGGATAGTGAATATCAGATTTAAACAAAATGAAAAGTGGTTTTCTTGAGGTCCCTTTAAAAATAAATCTCAGTATCTGGTCATCCTCACGAATTATCTTTTTTTTTTAGTTTTGATAATGACTGACGAATGTTTGTTTCTGTAAATTTTATAACAATTAATACAGATTGAGTGTCTATGAGAATTTATGTTTAAACCCCTGAACATCGTCAGAAGAAAAATATTTAGGACTTATAATATCTTCACCTTTACTAGGGTACAGGTCTTCAAACAATGGTCTATAGATTGCTCTTCATGGTTACCGGACCTAAAAACCACCAGACTTTTTTTAATCTCTATAGAAATTTTAAATTAAAGGTCTATGTACACATTCTTTTTTTTATAATAATCCTTCTTAGGATTCCTTAAGCGAATTATTTATCATAATTTTAACGAATCTTGTTCACGAATCCTGTCGCTCACTGTATAACTTTGAAATATGTTTCAAAGTTTCGAGAAGAATTCCCGAATATCTCTGCTTTATATTTCTTAATGCGGTTGAAGCAACATTCGCTTTTGTTTACCTATTACTTTCCTCTATTCGTTTTGAATAATTTAGGAGAAGTTTTGTGTGACGTGGACGAGACTCAAGTGGAAAAGTTTGATGGAAAACAGTCAGAGGCAGAGCGCAATTTGACGTATATGTATGAAAAAAATATGTTCGTTCATGCCTCGCTTTCCCTGGCCGCGTACGAATAACAGTATGCAAATATATTCGCCGTGTTTTTTTGTCTTTATTTGAATTGACTGAAAAAATACTATATCTTAATCTACGAATATATCAAATGTGCCTCTTTCTCGACTATTTTATTTTGCTTTTAACTTTAGTATGAATATCGACTGTAGGGTAAAAAGTCATTTGAAATTTAAATGTTAGTACTGTTTTTTTGCAGTCGAAAAAAATATCAGCGAAAGTTTCAAATACAAGTTTCAAATATTATTTTTTTATAATGGTGTTTGTTAATACAGGGTGTTTCATTTGGAACTAGAGGATGTCTATTGTATAATAAAACTAATAATAATATTTGACAACCTGAGTTTTTTTATTGTGCAACATAAAATGGAGACGATATGGCTACAAATGGAAGAGAATTGCAAAGCAAAAGAATAGCAAAATTGTCCATAACACGGGCACATAAACTGGTTCTATTTTCCGAATAACACCTTTAATGTTTGCGTTGAGATCATCATTGTTGCTAGCTGGGTGGCGTACACCTTTCCCTCGACATAACCCCAAAGAAAAAATCCAGTGGTGTTAAATCTTGAAGGTGAATTGATGTCAGCATTTCGCGAGACAATATGATTAGGAAATTTTGTGTGCAACAGATTTATTGTTACACGTGCTGTATGACACGTTGCACCGTCTTACCTGAAACCACATCTTGTATAAATCAAACTCATCAATTTGTTAGAAAAAGAAATTGTTTTGCATGTAATGGTAGTGTTTCGCGTTTGCTGTGATAACATTACCAGTTTCATTTTGAAAGAAGTATGGTGCAATTACTCTACCACTCCAAAATGGGCATCAAACCGTGCATCTCTATGGATGCACGGTTCTTTTTTGAGAACAGCATGTGAATTTTTAGCACCCCAAAGTCAACAATTTTATTTTTTGACGTATCCGCCCAGATGAAAATGTGCTTCATCGCTGAACGAAGTTTTGTTGCAAAAATCAACATCACCTTTTTTCTCTAGCATCCAATTAACAAATGTACGACGTCGTAAATGGCCTGCATCTTTTAATTGTTGTGTCAACTGAATTTTGTATGCTGACAGATGCAGATCTTTCTTCAAAATGTCATGCGTGGCGGCTCTTAACATATTCAATTGTTATGCACGACATCCAATTTATGTTTAGATACTCCCGTACACTTTCTCTTACTACAGCAATATCTCTATCTGATCGACCACAACGAGGACGTATTGGTATTGCCTTATCAATAATAGAACCCGTCTCTTAAATTCTTTTGATTAAGTTACGAACTGTTAACTCTGTAAGTACTTCATTTTGTTCTAATTTTGTGCAAATATTTCAGAATGCAACTGTAAATGATCATTCACTTTCATAAAACAGTTGTACACAAACTATTCGTTGTTGAACTCTCAGTCGCAGCATGCTGACGTCGTATGGTTTGTAGATGACAGTTGTTAAACGTTGACGCCCCATCTTTAACAGAACACAAATGGCCCGCAATTTAAATCCTATGGTTAAAACTGAGACACCCTATACAGCATGGACAAAAAAGATTAAAACTTCTATGGGAGCTTCAAACGAGATACAAGTCAGTTCATATAATGATTTTCAAGCTAAAATTATTAATAGCAATTCTTTAATACAATAAAATTGAAAAAATTTAAACGATTTAAGCGAAAGGTATAGATATTTTTGTATTGTAATCTACAACTTAACTTCTTTAATATCGTTTTTTCTAACACATCCTAGTAAAAAAGTCAATTCAAAGTTTCAATGAAGTTTAAAGTTCTCGGGGACGACGGGGAGTTTTAGATGATGAAAAGACAACTATCGGTGTGTCATGATTTTCATAAACACAAGCCTACAAATTTTGACATTTTGAAAGTTGATTTGAGTTTGATAAGTGATTACAAGTGAGTTATTTACGATGATTTCATATCTACTTTCCGTTTCTGCCCCCCACGTAAGGATTTTGATCAATTGAATGATCAGAATAAATTAAAAACTAAAAAGGAAAAATTAGATTTTAATAAACATTATATTTAATAAACATTAAGAACCACAAAGCAACAACATATGTAAATAGCTTTCAGTCTCATTTCTTTTTTCTTTAAAAATCTCTCCCTTTTTAACAGAAAAATTCGTTCTGTAGTTTTTCTTGTGTAATCATTCGTTGGATGTTCCCTTTTCAGCATCCAACAGTAATCTGCCATCATCACAACATCCCATCGACGCTGGTACCTCCCTTCCATCTTCTTTATGTCTTGATGGAACCTTTTACCTTGTTCCTCGATAAGACCACCAAGATTTTCTGGAAAGTAGTCCAGATGAGTATGCAGAAAATGAATTTTTATGCTCATATTACAACCAAGTTTCTTAAACTTATCCAGCATTTTGTTGAGAATTTCCTCATACTACAGATGTTTATAATTTCCCAAAAAAATTTTCCTTGCATTTTTAAAGCATATCCAAGATTCTTTTTCAATTTCTGTCATTGTTTCTACAAATTGTTGGCCCTGCATTAATTTTCTTATTTGTGGTCCTTCCGAAAATGCCTTCCTTTAATTCTGCTTCAGAAAGAGCTGGAAATCTGCCACATGAGTACTTAACACAATTTTTGTCTATAGCTTTTACATATTGCTTCATTAATCCTAATTTAATATGAAGTAGCAGCAAAAGAATTTTTTGCGGATCGACCAAATTTGCATAAATAACGTTTTTTGAACCAGGTGTTAAGTTTATAACAAAATATATTTGGTGTATTTTTACACCGTCTAGGTATTTTTAAAACAAAATAAAAACACACAACGCGATGTCACGAGCAAATATACATACACTAAAAACGTACTACAGCGACTAGGTAAATATCCGAATAGTATAAAACCGGAATATCCCCACCGGTCAACTGTGTTTCGGTAAATCCCCCACACTTGTGTGTATGCTTCAAACCGATTAAACACAGGGGCGCCGTAAAGATTGAGGCAAAATTTAATTTTATAGAACCTCGTAGTTTGAAAACTATAAACTATTGTACAATGTACATTTACAAATACTGGTGCGTGATGGAATCAAAGAAACTGGTGTTTCTGGAATAGTATGTAACTAAGCCAAAAAATAAAAAAAGTCCGACCACAAAATCTTTCTTGGGCTGTGATAATTTATGTCTTGCGAATATATTGTTTTTTGTTGATTTGTTGTTTTTTCTTCCTGCAAGTTATGAAAATTCATAACTTGCAGGAAGGTATTAATTCAGGTATTACTGGATTGCATTGTCATAACTGCAGGTATTGATGTAAAGAGAATTTTCATTGAATTTAAAAATCGCATAGTTAGCGTCATGTGAACTAAATGTACATATTTATATATAGAATGGTAAGAAGTAATTTTTTAAGCATTGACCTTTTTGATGAAAATTTAACTCCTCCTAGATATTTAGAATTTCTATTTTCGGACATATTTCCAGTTTCAGCATTCCTTATCCAAATGAGGACGACATTTCTCACTAAAAAATTTGGTATTAACAAAATCGAGTCAAATGAATAATCGCCGAACAAATCAAAATATTTGAACGATGCTCTAATAAAGCCAGATTTCATTTTTGTCAATTTTTGTTGGAGCTGTAGTTTGTTCTCAAAAAAACGACAATAATTATTCAACGGCGCATAATATTTAAACTAGTTAAGACCATTACTGTTATTTTTTACCGAAAAGAACATATCATAGGAGGCAAAAACAAATGACAGGTAATAAATACACTTTTCCACCTTCGTAAAAATCGGGAATAAAGAATAACTAATTTTCTATACGATCAATAGAATCTGCCGTAAAACTGGTACTCCACTTTTATGATTTCTGTAATGGTTTGTTGTTTTATTTGGCTTGTTTGTTATTTCGCCACATGAGACTTGCTTTTATGCATGAATTTTATAGTCAACATTTCATTACCTTTATTGTCCCAGTCAATACTTTAAATAAAAAGTGGAAAGATCATATATGTATTGCTAAAATCAACATTACCTTTGGGAGATAAAAACGTTACGGCTTATATTGTTGGGCTCTGGTAAGAATTATTCATTTTTGTCTCTGCGAAACACAAGAAACTGAATTTGGTTAAATAGTGTTATTGATTAAATAACGCCAGCTAGTCTATAAATAACCAACAAATTACCTTTCTTGTCAATAACCAGGCAGCACTTACAGGGTGTCCCATTTAATACGAAACACGCGTAAAAATTGTAGATATGAGTGCGACACACTCTCCCATGAACCACTACCACTGACTTAATGAGATGATGGTAAGGTTGTGGTAATTTTCCAATACTGTTGAGCAGTATCTTTGTTTCAAAGGACTCTTTTATCACCTCCACCAGTCTATCAACCTGTTCAATTGTAGCATGTTCCTGAAAGCCGAATTGGTGTTCTGGTGTGATATTTTTCTCCTTCAGTATTGGCTTTTGTCTGTTCAATATCAGTTTCTCAAGAATTTTGGACATAATCGGTAATATACTTATAGGGCGATATTTTGTGGCCTCTTCTGGTGGTTTTCCTGCTATTGGTATTAATATAATTTGTGATCTTCAATTAAGATAGGAAATCCATCTTATTTGAAGGTCTAAAATCAATCTTACCTGTAGTACCTCCTACTTTATCTGTGTTCCTAAAAATGCGTAGTTAAGTCCGGGGACAGGGCAAGTCATCACGTCACTGTATTATCAAAACTATCTGGACAACGCAGTAGTTCTTCAAGATAACATCACCACACACCTAACACTATTTACGAGTACGATTACATGACTATATTTTTAGTAGCTGCTCTAAAAGTTCAGCAGTCAACGAGCGATGTCTGTCAGTAAATATCCATTTGTAATGTGAAAATGACCGTTCTACATCAACGAAAGTCAACGGAACATAACGGCAATATGAATAATGTTGTAGAGCCTTCGTATTGATTTCTAGATTAGAGACAAGATCTGATGCAAAATATCTACCATAACTGCTATAGTAGAAAACCTCGGGTAGTTATCCAAAACTGCAGTAATTTCCTTTTTTATAGCCTTCGCAGTATCCCCCTCTAACTGAAAAATATACTGCCGAAGGTTCCAAACAATGTCTGTAACATCCAACATTGAAAATTCATATCTGTGTTTTTTTTTAATGGCGCAAAAATTGCAATGTATATACGTCCAGTCCAATATTGCAATTTTGTTGAATAGCTGGATACATATGTTGCGTATTCGCAATAAAATATGTTGCGTATTCGCAATAGCAATAACACCAGTTGAGTCCATCCGTTGAAATACCCTGATGATATTCTCAACATTTCAGTAATAATATGAAGCCGCCTCGATCTATGGTCCCCACTGGGTTATTACAGGCGCTGGAGGTAACTGTATATATGGAAGCATTTCTGTGAATAATGCCACCCTTTGCGAGGCTTTTAACAACACTTGTCTGATATTCGCTATCAGAAGATCGACACTCGGATAACGGCCATGGATTACCACTGCTACGCGATGAAGACCATGCGCTAGGCACGTTACATGTAACGTATCGTAATTATACGTTCCGTTCAAAGGTTTCATGTATAGCGTAGCATCTGTAAGAAAACGTAGAGCCATGTTTTTGTTTTTCTCATGTTTAGCGCCTTATACTTCTTTTAACGTCTCATCAACTAATTTTGCAACGCTTTCAGCTTTCGTCAACATTTTTAATGCTATCACATGTGATTGCGTTGCCAATATATCGCTCATTTCTCCTATAACTACATTATCCACTTGCAAGCCGCAGGCATTTGTGGTTTCATCGACAGAAACCCATAGATATTTATCCTCAACTTCTGTAGATTTGACAATGCCAGCAGCTTGCGGTAGATAATTTCTTCGAATCGTCGATTCTGTGGGCAAATTTACTTTGCCTTATTCCCGATTTAAACATTTCTCTATAAAGTCTTTAAAACTAGGATTGTCTAGTTGGGTCCACGGGATATTACACCCAACCATGAACTTAATCAATTCGCTATAAAACGTCGTGTAACTTCCACAAACACTGCTCTGTCCATTAACAGCAGTTTTATGTTTTTCGGAACACCAATGTTCAATAAGATCCGATTTGCTATGTATGTAGCAAAATATATGTATACGCTATCTATATATCATAATAGGAACACCGTAATTCACTACTGTCATTTAACACCAACCCCGAAAATTCCGTTATCCAACGCTGTATTGTGGCAAGGGATGGTTTTAGTCGAGACATTTTAAAATACTTATTATCAAATTGCCATGCACTGTAGCTATTTGTATGTAATACCGTACGCAAATCAAAATATTATGACAGTCCCGAGTCACGCACAAACACACACCACTCTCAAATCAAACGACATCGCGTCATCGATCATCCCCGCAGATATTTTTTGCGGCCCTCGCATTCCTCGCATTCTTTTAGTATTAGCACATAGCGCAATGCACCTCCGACAATACTTTCAATATTTCTAGTGAAACAAATAGAGCAGCAGGTAGCAGGCGGTCAATTAAAAAATTTCATTTAATATAAAACTGTTGGTTGATGTCCTACTGTTTTATACAAGCAGTTAATTTACAAGCGAGAGTGTGAACAAGCTACAAACATTCAATGTTTTGTTATATAATTTATTATAAGATTGTGATATTTCTTCGGTGTTTGTATTTCTAATAAATATTTCAGAATATGCATAAGTCCTATACTGAAAACTGTCCGCAGTAAAATTCAGGGCGTACTTATAAACAACTGAAAACACAATAGCTAGTGTTAGTATCTGCTGTTTTTAAAAATACATTTTAATGTTAATACTTGAGAGCAAAACAATCGACTCAGCAACATGCTACAAATTTCAATGAACTGTTTGAAAGTTTGAAAACAGTTGTTTCAAATGATACCACTTCGATTGGAATCGGACCTGTTCTGACAAAGTTATGAGCCGAACAACATGTGTATAAGGTATGATGTCGCTATTTTATATAGTGGGTGCCGCTGCGTTGATAACTGCATTAAAATGTTGCTATAATAACAACAAGTCGCTACAGTGGACAATGCTGAATTCAGTGATCTTAATACAAGTCTGTCCCGAGTAAATGAACCATTTATAACTCCTCCGTACTTGGCAAAGGCGCAACGAGTAAACAAACCATACAGGAGAACGACTGCTCTAGCTCTACCGTAACCGTATACTATACCCTGCCAGGCTTCCTAGCCTAGCAATGCGATGTCAGCGTTTAGGCGTAGCCGGCCGAATTGAATCGCGCCCGGCGACGGTGGTTAATTTTTATTACGCGCAATTAAAAATCCGCAACAAACGCTGACCCAAACACTCCGATTCGTCTGATATGAAAGCTACGTATACGTACCGCTCTTTCCCACAACGGTCGATATGGCCATCCAGACGTCGTCCCTGACCGCCTGATCCTTGTACAGCTTGTGGCCGGTGTTGTAGAGCACCTCGTTCTTGGAGACGAGCTCTATCAGCTTCTCGTCCATCTCCCTGTTGAAGCGGCAGAGTTTCTTAACTTTGAGCGACATGTCTGAGGAATGCCGAACGTTGGCGTACGTCGACCGGCTCTCATACCCGCAGAGGACTGCTGAGGATGTGCGCTGCGCGTCATGTCCGCAGCGGCCCGGTTCGTGAGCGACCGAACGATCCAAACACGCCAACTTAAAGCCGATGCCTATGCGATAAAAATGAAGGGAATTGAGCCAGGTGATGGTGACGTGAGGACTGGCGGGTTTGTACGAAGCGTCCGTACCATTATACAGGGTGTCTAGAAAGGATAGGAGGTATTTATAAATTCAATAAAAAAAACTACAAGTCAGATTTTTTTAATCTGTAGAAAAAAGTTTTGTTGTCCAAATGTTGACCTTCACGTTGCTGGCACTCCTCTAACCGAAAACGGAAATTAGCCGCCACGCGTCTTCTACACATCTCTCTGGAAACAGCGGCCATTTAGGTGCGAATGTTGTGCTTCAATTGCAGTAGAGTTCGTGGTTTGGTTTCATAAATTTTCTCCTTAAGGTGTCCCCATAAGAAATAATCCAGGGGTGTAAGATCGGGGCTTCTCGGAGGCCAGTTGATGGTGCCTCGACGAGAAAGCACTTTTCCCGGAAAAGTTGATTGACAACCTCAAACGATTGGTATAAGGTGTGGCAAGTGGCCCCCATCTTGTTGAAACCATGTTTCCACATTAAAGCCTTCAAACTCCTGCAGTAAAACCAAAAAGTTCCTTAACATGTCGCAATACCGTTCACTGTTTACCGTAAGTACTCGGTCTCGCCGGTTTTCAAATAAATAAGGCCCAATGATGCCTTTACGGTACACGGCAGCCCACACAATAACTTTTTAACTATGTAGTGGTTGTTCATGTTTCTGTCTTGGGTTTTCGTTGGCCCAGTAGTGGCAGTTCTGTTTGTTTACGTGACCATTTAAGTGAAAGTTCGCTTCGTCACTAAATATTTTGAAACTTTGGGAAACCTTGAAGCATTTCATTTGCAAAATTCAGTTGGAGAGGATAGTCGATAACGTTCAGTTTTGGAACGAACAGGATGGATTTTCACGCACTTCTCCAATCGTTTGTTGGGTTCAAACAGAGCGGGGGCGACCTGGATTGTGAATTTTTACAGTCGAACCGGTATTTTCAAACATTCGAATCCATTTTCTGATGGTATCGTCCTTCGGTGCATTCCGTACATTAAATTCTGCACGATATAGACGTTGAGCTGTGACTATCGAATCACCATTGCGATAATAGGCGCGTACGCAAAAAGCGCGATTATCTCCCGGGTACACTTCCATGGCTACTAAATCTCCAAAGAGTTGTGCAACAACCTACCCTTACCGCGCCGTTGCATAGACAGCACAGATACAAATACCCCCTATGGCCCCTACCTTTTCTAGACACCCTATATAATATTGAAACTCAAGAATACATTACTGTTAAATTTGGGATAAGAAAAACTTTGCAGGAAACTTTCCTGTGGCTAAACGGGTTTTTGATATTACCAAGTTTTCTGTCAAAAGGTGTCTGTCTATCAGAACGGATAATAGGTATAAGTAGGTACCAAAGAGGTTTCATCTAGTTGGCGGAAATTCAATACCCTTGGAAGAATATTCATAGCTGGTGGCGGCCTGGAATATAATGCCAAGCATACAGCATGGGGTTCTAGGCTAATTACAACAAACCGCTAGGGAACCGCTTAAAATAATACATTCCAATAATTTAAATACGATATCTACTAGCCAATCAACTCACAGGCCAACAGACAGAAATAAAATGCCAGATTTAATTGACTTTTGCATTACAAAATATATAAACACCAAAAAAGTTAAAGTAGAATATTGTCTGAATCTCCTCTCTGACCATACATGCTAAATCTTGAGCATGCTGACTCGAATAATACAGAAAGAAAAGCAGTACTCATTTTCAAGTAAACTAACAGACTATACTAAGTTCAGAGAACTTGTTAAACTTATATTATTGAGTAGTTCTTTAAAAACAGCAAATTAATAACTAGTATACGACAAGCTGCATGGCGCATGCTACTCCTTGTTGCTAATAGTAAAGAACTTGAAGAAAATATACCCTTCAATATCAAAGAGGAAATAGCCGAACAGAAGCACTGTGGAAAAGATGACAAGAAACTAGATATCAAGCTGTTATCACATTACTCAGTAGGGCCATTAGAGAACTGAAAGAAATGCGGAATCAAGAAACCAATCGGATACGAAAATATCTGAAGTCTAACTGCAAGTGAAGCTACTGACTATTCTCCATGGACAGCCTCCAGAAAAGGCCATATCAAACGTTACTTCCCACCAGAGACGAAATAAATAGTAAATGTGCTATGAACAAGTAAGTAAATATATAAAACATCTTAAACTAGTACAAAAATGGCATTTGAAAGTAGCCTTTGGCAAAACATGTTATCCTAGTGAACATATTTACAAAGTGACAAGAATTCAGACATAATATCTGTTTTGCCATCACCTGGGCATCCACCAGTCTAAAGTTAAGACAAATATTCGCATCACTAATAACTATGAGAAGAAGAGGAAAAGAGTCTCGAAAAAAAATTCAAATAGTTTTATTTGTGAAAATTGATTTATTTATAAAAAAACAATATTAATACATTAACTTATAATCTGTTCAAACTGTTACCCATTAGCTATTTGACAATGTCGTACTCTCAAAATGTATCATCATTCCATGTAACATATCCTGTCGAATTAGTTCCTTTAAATTATCTATGTTTTCTGATTTATTAACAGACTCGGATTTATTGAATGTCTCCATAATAAAAAATCAAGGGGTGTAAAATCTAAAGAATGAAGTAGCCACTATATAGCTCTACGTCGCCCTGTCCATCGTTGTGGAAATATGTTATCCAACGCGAACGGGAAGAGCATAATGAGGATGTGCACCGTCCTATTGATACCAAGGTCTGTTATGAGGTATGTCTTGTTTATTTGCATTTGGGTATATAGCTGTCAGTATTGGAATTAAGTACTGTAAAAATTGCAAATACCTTGTACCGGTCAAGTTGTGATAACAAGTACGGACCCAAAATGTTTTTTCTGGCTGTACCTGCTCAAACGTTCATTTTTCTTGGATATATAATGGATATCCAAGTCGCATACTCGAGCTCTGAGTATACAACTTATATATCCATCGTGGATTCTGCGATGCTGAATACGTACAGTTGTGTATATTTACAGTTCGATTAAGGAAAAATGTGGCATCATCCGAACAAATAATATTTTTCGGAAACATATTGTCCTTATTATAACGTCATTACATTTTCTCGCAGAATTGCACTTACCACAAGATAATCAAAATCATCTTGTGGTAATTTTTGAGTCAATTTAATTTTATACGAATCATATTTATATTCATGTAAAACATTAACCACTGTTTGACTTAAATTCATATCTAAGCCAATTTAAGAAGAACTAGAACGTGGATTTTCATCAACTCTTACTAAAATGTCAAGTTGTGTATCTACATTGATTGCTTGGTGACCAGCTCTGAGTGAATTGTATACATACCCATGTTCACTGTATTTACCTACAATTTTATTGAGAGTAGATCGTGCTGTAGACAGAATATCTTGATGAGCCTCATTAAAGACGGCGCAAACTTCTAATGTAGTTCTCCCATCTTCATAACTACACATCACAAGAATTTCAGTGCGACCTGTTTTCGAAGGAGATATTGTCACAGAATTTTTTTGTCTTCAGATAACAGAAGATCGCGAACGTCAATTTT
Source organism: Rosalia funebris (assembly GCA_037954035.1). Taxonomy (NCBI): domain Eukaryota; kingdom Metazoa; phylum Arthropoda; class Insecta; order Coleoptera; family Cerambycidae; genus Rosalia; species Rosalia funebris. The sequence goes on along the minus strand of JAZFAV010000006.1, from coordinate 7,546,824 downwards.
GTCGAAAGCTAACTTGACGTAACTGACATTAAATAAAATTTGCTTCAGTGCCTTGCTACGCCCCAAGAAAGGGGTTGTGCCGTAGCAAGGGTTGTACGGGTGGAAGTCTGGAAAAGTAACTCCTGAATTCTCTTTCGTGATTTCTCGCCTTCATTTTGGCTACCCGCTAGCTGCAGTGGAGGTGGGAGTGGATCCTAAGGAGCGCCACCCGTTTTCCCGCCGTGGTCAAGGGAGAGAAACTTTAATTATACAAAAAAAAAGGGGAAATGTGCCTATTTAGCAATGAAACTACAGTACTAACCTTTCTATCCTTACATGCATATACATATCACAGAATAACCTAACTCTAACCTAATTCTATGTTTCCCAATCACACTGATCCGTCTACTACTTACACGTGCTACTTTATGTGTTGCGAACTTCCGTGGTAACCGATTGAAATGGTTGACCTGTGTACGGCTACAGTGGTCGTACTGCTGGGTACGGCTCGGCAAGGTTGATTCTACTACCTGCTCCCTCGCCTCTAACAGGCACTCAGAGGTACTCTAACCTCAAAATCACGCAAGTGGCACAGCAACGGAAACAGATAAAGAACAAAACTCAAAAAAGGAGTAGGCCTGAAATAAGAGACAAGTCTTAGTCTCTGACTGTTATTACTTTCTTTAATCGATTTTACGGGCACAAAGTCTAAAATATCATACCTTCGTTGTTAGGCGACCTTCGATGATGATCATTTTTAACGAAAAATCCACCAAAATGGGTGAATGAACACTTTATTTTATACTATAAATGCACAAATATGTATCTTTGCAAAATAATCTTCACTAAAGGACACTGCTTCTACCAATCAACTAAGATGTCTGACTTTTTTTTTTTTTGGCTCCCTCATGCCCACAAAAACCCTCAAATCCGCAGCAGTTTTAGATAGTACGGGGCCACAACTGGATAAACAGATAGGAAAGTATTGTACGCGGACCTATTTATTTAAAACTGTAACAGCCTTCTAGGCAACTTATTTAATGAATCGATATTCACGGTGAAAACTGTATTTACTTTATGCAATTTAATAAAGCAATTATAGCAATACTAAAAAATGTGCTCTTTCATTGTATCGAACGAAAAATAGGGGCTGTCACTTAAAGAAATATGCCCCTTTAATTTAAGAGAACGTACGCCACTGCACATAGAATTAGAGCACTCCTTCGATTGTTTTTTCAAAAGAAGATGTTTTTCGAGATTTCTCAGATATTCCAAACTCCTTTTCCAAAATGTATATACGTTTATCTCAAAAATATAAGTGTTCTTTGGGTGGAGCGAAAAAATCAGCTTCTATATTTTTAGTTCTAATAGTGAAGAAAAATTGTCACTATAGTTCAGTTACTATTCTAATTTTTCTGAAAAAAATCTGGTTATATATTTTCCTTCTACTCGCCCTTAAAGTGGGGGGGGGGGGAGAATTCTGAAAAATTTCACCAACCCGTATTAAAGGAGTTTAAAAGCAGTTCGTCGCTTGACGAGGTTACTAATCAACCCAGACGGAACCACCACGCGATGCGCGTTCCACCCATCCACCTTCTAACTACTTTAAACTTCTATTGGTTCAATTCCTTTTTTATATTAAATGCTAGGTATTGCTTATCTAGGTTTATGAGTCTAACTTCACTCTAAAAAGGCCATCATCGATCGATCATCATTGCCAATCACATTTTGCGAACCGTCAGCCACCAATTTGACACATCTTTCCACCACTTGGGTATGGCAGGGAAATAACATGAGATGTGCCAACGTTTTATTCTTAATTGAACTTAACTAAATTATAATTTCTTCAATGGTAAGATCATTTAGAATGAGTAGCGTTGTTATCTCACTAGTTTGGCAATCTATAAGGTCGATATAATCGCTTGCCTCAACATTTATCTTTGGAGAATGACTAATGAATATTCTCTTTATGTCGCAGGCTATTCTAGCCTTTAGTATATGTCTTAGTACTAGTTCTGGAACATGTCTTCTGTCATACAATAGCAAGCTCACACATTAACAGGTTTTCAGGGTGAAGAGAAACGCATTGCGTTGTAACACTGGATCAACAATATTTCTTTGTTCTAGTTTTAAGTATCGACTTAGCTGAACCGTTTGCCATATACATATGTTTGGCATCAACGAGTGGTTTTCTACGACGAGTTTAACTTGGTATTAAACCACATTGGTGGTGCGTAGATCGATTGAATAAATTAAGTCAGATCTTTGACATTGGATGTCTATCAGTTTATGTCCCAATATATAGTCGATTGGCTGTGGGTAACGACCCGGAATGAGCATTGTTTTAATAGTTTTCATATTTAAGATACCTATGACTCTGTTTTTGATCCAGTGTTTAATACAGTCGTAACAGATCCCATTGCTAACAAACCATCTAAGTTAAAATTATATGATTCAAAAAATACTAGTATGGACTCTTGGTATGTAATGGACTTAGTATATAATATTTTTAGCAGATCCTGAAGAATGTATAGTATGAACAGATCCAGATTTTCTACCAAGGAAATGTGCTCGTTCACTAATAGTTTTTCTATATCGTTTGTTTTGAACTATTTCTTGGGTCCAAGTTCCATTATTTCTCCCATCAAAGTAAACCATTCTTATTGATCTCCCAAAGCATTGTCTTGAAAGCATTACCTACGTTTTCTCTAGCTCTTATATATTTTTATCTTTTTCTAATGCTAATAATAATTTCGCAAAGAAATCGTCATTTACTTTAACAGTAAACTGAGACCAAGTAAAATCGTCATCAGTATAAACATAGACATAAGTTCTGGTCTAATACGTCTGTGGTAGTGCATATTAGATAAGGCACCAGTTTATACTGATTACGATGACAACTGTACCACGTGGTGATTGTACTACGCACGGCTTTTCTGACGTGATTTGTTCCAGTGCACTACATGGATCTTGTAATAGGGTGGCAGAGGAACAAATCTGGAGGGGTGGAAATGTACTATACATTTGTATTAACCTGGAAAAATCTGATTTTCTTTAATAGTGTTATAACGCAAACTTTGTTATGATACTAGTATCTTTTAGCCCTTCAAACTACGTATATATTTCATTGTATACTATTGCACTAACTATACTAACGACAGGGCAGAATTTTCTAATTTTTCTATTGTCTCCACTAGTCTATTTTAATTATCATGAATAGTTTGTGCTTGAACTTCATATTCCTTGCTAAGTTTGATCATAGATTCAAGAAGAAGATACGGGGGTTCGGGTGTTTCAAATATACGAATTTCGACAAATACGAATTTTTGAGAATAAGTTTCTCTGGTAAACTAATTTATAGAAAAGGTTAAGTTAACATGGGTGTCTAGGTAAACGTTCCTATTAGAAGTTGAAGAAGAACATTGAAGAAGTTTCGGATCATAGGTAATGTTCACAGAGAAGATACAGGGGTTTTTAATCTACGAGGTTCGCACATTTGATATGCGACTATGCAGTCGTATTTTTAAGAATGGGTTTCTTCGTTAAAATAATAGTTAGAAACATACTATTAATTTGGGTAACCAAATAGAGGTCTAGATTAGGTAATGAGGAATTTCCAGATCATAGGTAATATTCACGAAGAAAATATACGGGGGTTCGAGCTTTAAGAGAAGTATTCCGAATATACGAATAGGCGTACGTATTTTTGAGAATAAGTTTCTCTGTTAACCTAATTTATAGAACCGTTATATTAATATGGGTGACTAGATAAAGGTTCAGATTAGGAAACGAAGAAGTTTAGGGTCATAGGTGATGCTCAGTGAGAAAATACAGGGGTTTTAAATCTACGAGGTTCGCATATTTGAGTGATCAAAGTATGCGAATATGCAGTTACACTTTTAAGGATGGGTTTCTTCGTTAAACGTGCTATTATTATTACGCTTGAAACGTGCTATTAATTTGGGTAGCTAAATAAAGGTACATATTAGGTAATGAAGAAATTTCGGGTCATGGGTAATGTTCAAGAAGAGAATACAGGGGATTCGGCTTTTAAGAGGAGTGTCCGAATGTACGAATATGTATACGTATTTTTGAGAGTAGGTTTCGTCCTTAATATCATGTATAGAAAGTTATAGTAATGTGGGTGGATATAGATAAAAGTTCAGATGAGGTAATGAAGAAGGTTTCGGATCATAGGTGATGTTCAAAGAGAAAATACAGGGGTTTTAAGTCTTCGAGGTTTGCATATCTCAGTGATCCAAATCTGCGAGTATCGTATTTTTAAGAATGGTTTTCTTATTAAAATGATTATTAGAAACATACTATGAATTTGGTAGCTATATAAAGGTCTAGATTAGGTAACGAAGAAGTTTAGGATCACAGGTAATGTTCAGGAAGAAAATACGGGGTTCGAGTTTTAAGGGGAGTGTTCCGACTGTTTCCATAGAGGGCAGCTGCCTCTATATGATCAAATTATAATACTACAGACATTATTTTGTGGAACTCGGCCAGCAACCCAGAGATTAAGATTAAAATTAGCCCAGTGATTGGCTGTGATAGTTCAGGGATGTCGGGACGGGGCAGTGTCTGTGAAATTATGAAATACGTTTAGGAGATTTGAGAAATACCGCTCTTGTATCTAATATTAATGCATTTACACTTGGATAATATCTTTGAATATTGTTTTCGTATTGTTTTATTATGCATTAGTGTCATTCTCAATTCTTTGAAACCTTTTTTGAATCCTCTGATAAATCGTCCTTTATAAGGAATGGATACTAGTTTACGATTTTGAGAATCTTCTCGAAATATAACCTTTAGATATTTTTGGAGAGCTGGTTTCGTGTTATCGATTACTATCATTATTATTGCTATCAAAGGGTGTCCCAGCGAGAGGCAGCAGATTATGTTTGTAATTATTGGGCAAATAAATAACATTTCTACAATAACTTTGGGTTCAATTGTTTATTTAAACTATGTCATTAGACATGGAATACAATATCTTGTAAGTGGCCGCCTCTGCTTCTCTGACAACAGTGGATTATTTTTATGAAGTTTTCCATCACTTCGCGGCATAACTGTGGCCCTATGTCCGTAATAACTTCGCTAATGTTATTTTGCAGTTGTTCAATCGTAACGGGATTATTGGCATAGACTTTTCCGTTAACGTAGACCCACGAGAAAAAGTCTAATGGGGTCTTATGGGGTCTTAAACGCTTAGCAGGTGCCTCATCACGATCCATAATTGCGCGTAATTTTCTTTCACTGCCCATAATTGAACCATTACTTTCGTAGTACACTTGACAATAAGTATGCTTTGCTGAACAGTATAGTGCTCCATTTTGTAATGGCATACTCTCCACATAATAACTATGAAGCATCAACTTCAAAAACCTACCGCAAGAGTAATGGCCGCAAGTTTAAATCGGCTACTTCTCGCTAGGACACCCTTTATAACAAATAGGATCGTAGTTTGTAAACTTTTCGGACAGATTTTATCGTTGAGGACCCATACTATGACGGTACGCTTGCGACCGCATTCCGGATGACATCCGGCGCGCATGTCCGCTACAGACGCAGTGGATGTGGTACCACGTGGGCGCCGTTCGTGTAGGCAAATTAAAATTGAATTCATTCACTTTAAACGGGAGAGGAGAGATCGCCATCCGTTGCTGATACGTCGACAATCGAAATTTCGCCCGAACTTGCGGGTTTACAAAGCAATGAAGTCGAGGCTCCATCGATAAGTCGTTCTCTACAGGTTGTTCGTTTCACTATTTGTTTGTTATTCATGCGGCGTTGCTTAGATTGTATCGCGGTAGTTTTTGGAGGCGCGCAAATATGATTTATTATGCGGGTAATTGTTTGGGATTGATAATTTGTTGATTATGATGAAGTGGTATTTGTATACATGTTAATTTGTATGAATTAGTAGATATTAATATACGCAAGTATTTATATACAGAGAATGCATGTAAAGTACAAGTTTTTTCCTACGGTGGATTTTTTTTTATTTAAATGACAGCATTCTGATTTAAATGGTAGCGTATGATTACTGTAATATCGGTTATTGAAAGGATATAAGTTAGGGAAAAGGGAATGGAAGGGACAGTACGTATGGAGAAGTCGCAAGACATACAACCAATCCCTGACACAGATTATTGTTATAGTTACCTTGTAAATAAAGTGCGAACCCCATAAGTGGCATTTAGAAAATGACATTATGTATTGAGATAATCTTAATCATTTAAAGACGAAATTCCATTTTGACTTTTTACGATTTTTGGTTCGATTGGTATTTTGAAGGAAGTTTTAAAAAACATTGTAGTAAAAATTGTAGGATTTAAAGCATAGCATCACATAACAGTGAAACTAACCGGGAAATATGTTACACGGCGTAATCACAACATCCCTTTTCTAATAAGAGTATTTATACAAAAGAGTTGATACTCATTTGTATTTTTCATGTTTCAAATCCTTATGAGCCGCGAAATGCGCGAAAGGCTCTCCCCATTATTCTACTTTGTAAGTCAATTGTGAAAACATTGGCTCACCGCTGGACCATGTGCCTATATATTAATTTCACAAGATAATTCACTTACATGTTTTAGCTGTGACGATTATATAACACTGTAGTAATGTAAAATCTTTAAAATGCAACAAACAACTCAAAAGAAAATAAAACGTAATTGGATCAGATATCTGTTTATAACGAGAGCTCGAGATAAACTGTGGTGACAACGCAGCTAATGTTTTTAGGACGTAGAATCGAGGCACCGCACCGGCCGTGATTACGTTTCTGCGCATATGAAGGTCAAAGCTCATAAGGTTTTGAAACATCTCTACAAATGTTTCCATATTTTGTTTGAAATTCGGGTTATTTAAATTCAAATGTAGCATTAGCCTCGTGACAAGGATCTAGTTGTCTATTTATCTATATATAAATGGCTGAAACTAACGGGTGTCCAGAAAGGGTAGGGGGTATTTGTAGATTCAATAAAAAAAACTAGAAGTCAGAAAAAATGAATTTTTTTGTTAATTTTTAGACAAGGTTTTGGAAAATTAAGTACTAAAGATTATGTTCTCCAAATGTTGACCCTCACGCTGCTGGCACTCCTCTAACCGTAAACGGAAATTAGCCACAACGCGTCTACACATCTCTCTGGAAACGGCGGCCATTTCGGTGCGAATGTTGTGCTTTAATTGCACTAAAGTTCGTGGTTTGTTTACATACACTTTCTCTTTAAGGTATTCCCATAAGAAATAATCAAGAGGTGTAAGATCAGAAAATGGATTCGAATGTTTGAGAATACCGGTTCGACTGTAAAAATTCGCAATCCAGGTCGTCCGTGCTCTGTTCGAACCCCACAAGCGATTGAAGAAGTTTCAGTGCGTGAAAATCCTTCTCAATCAATTTGCAAACTCTCACTTCTTCAATCGCTTGTGGGGTTCGAACAGAGCACGGGCGACCTGGATTGCGAATTTTTACAGTCGAACCGGTATTCTCAAACATTCGAATCCATTTTCTAATCCATTTACACCTCTTGAGTATCTCTTATGGGGATACCTTAAAGAGAAAGTGTACAAACCACGAACTTTAGTGCAATTAAAGCACAACATTCGCACCGAAATGGCCGCCGTTTCCAGAGAGATGTGTAGACGCGTGGTGGCTAATTTCCGTTTACGGTTAGAAGAGTGCCAGCAGCGTGAAGGTCAACATTTGAGAACATAATCTTTAGTACTCAATTTTCCAAAACTTTATCTAAAAATTAACAAAGAAATTTATTTTCTCTGACTTCTAGTTTTTTTTTTTATTGAATATACAAATACCTCCTACCCTTTCTGGACACCCGTTATTATATAGTGCGGGTCTAAAATTCTTCATTGTTCTCCTAATTTTTAACGTGTAAAAATAATGTTTTAGTTAATAAATAAATACTGATAGAATCATCAAATACAGCGTTATAGCGCCATTTTCATGTGCAAGTAACACCGCATTTGAAAGTTACTTCAAATATACTGCTCATCAAGAATAGGAAAAAGTGTGGAAATCTATAGGTACGAGGGTTGCCTTTAAGTTTTTACAATCGAAAAATAGATGGCGTTACTGAGATGTGGCATCACTGTATTGGTGAACCTCGACGTTTGTTATTGCGAAGCCAATGGCAACTTAGAAATTGAGCTAGCAGTGTATTGACAGTGAAGATTTAAAAGAAGCAATTTTGTGCAAAAATGAAAGTCACCCGTGAAGGTTTGTGTTGGATGATTTTTTATGATTCTAAGAAAGGCCTTACTCAAGAACAATGCGTAGAATCGCTTCGTGCAACTTTTAGTAATGAAGCACCATCAGAGAAGACTGTTTACAATTGGTTTGCAGAATTTCGTCGTGGTCGTGCGTCCGTCAGTGATGAATGTCGTGATGATCGACCAAAATCGGTTGTTGTTTCAAAAATCATCGATACTGTGCACAACATGATTAAAGAAAATCGGCATGTAACTTATAGGCAGATAGAGGCCTGTAAGTGTCTCTTGGCATATCGCAGACTGCAATACAAGCGATTTTGCATGAACATTCGGCTGTGAGAAAGATTTGTTCCAGATGGATTCCACATAATTTGTCCGAAGCGCAAAAAAAGGCTAACCACATCACCAGTCAAGAAACTGGTCCATCACATCAAACATTTACTAGTAATATTTCAGATAATTTAGTGAATATTTCACTTGATTAATTTTCACTGATTTTTATTACTCATTTTTCTGAGTTTTTAAATAAAATGATTGCATATTCTTAATATATGCAGATGTTGATATGTAATATTTGTTTACAGTAAACCGTGCACTATAAGTAAGAAAGTTGTGCAACTCTGGAAACTTATTGGGAATAAATTGGAAGTTTCACTTACATTGAGACGAATTGTTTTATAATTAAAGCAACTCTTACAATAACCAGTATAGCATAAAGAAAATAGAAACTTCATTTAAATATTAGCAGTTTCATCAAAAACATATCTCGTACATAACCTCATATCACCATCTACATGTTTCCTAGTTGACATTGACTACTGAAAATAATACAACGACTGCTTTAGACATTGTAATTATAACGGAGGCATGAAAAGCACTAAAGGCATGTTTTATGTCTCACTGACAAAACGTTCTGTGTTTACTCTCGTAATATAATAAGACTAATGATTAACCCGACAGAAATTTCTGGATTCCGAGAAATTCCTTTGTAACCAGATTTATTTAGATACAACAAGGAGTTATTTTAAATTATTTCTAAAAATGTATCCCCTTCTTCTCGGTCTCGGTAATGTAATGGTAATAAACTAATAAATAAGGCGTCTAATAATATACCACTGTTCAAATACAGTCTGGGAACTGCTTCCTTCCTCGTGTAAAATTAGACGATGGTTCGAGTGAGACTACCAGGGGCGACAGAAGGGCGAGCCGAATATCGTTCAAGGCGGAAGGCCACTTCTAATTTCTCCTCATTATAGAAAATTCACTATAAAAGTAACACACTCGTATAAAATAACATACACAGTATATAAAGTATGTTTTAATACAAGATGAAAACCACTTATAGGAAGAATTTATTTTTGACTATATACACTCACAGACAAGAATATTGTATATTTCATTTTTAGTCATTATTTTTATTTTATTTTTTTTTTTAACTTTTTGTATTTTCTATTGCTAGATACCCTGTACTGGAGTGTTAGTATACTAAAATGTATTTCGGTTAAAAGAATGATTAGATATAACATTAACAGCTGAATAAGCAATAATGTTAAAAATTACAAAATATTGTGTACCTTGGCGACTAACAGCGACTGCTGCTTTATTTGTTGTTATCAAAATGACATTTCTAGTGCTTTATTTATTGTTTCGGTTAGTGATATGTCACATTTAAGCGAGTTAAAATTGTTTAGCCAACGAGGGTTACACACAAGAAGATATTGCGAGGAGATTGCATATTCATCAATCGACTATTTCTCGTATAGTAAATCGATACAATGAGACTCGAAACTACAAAAGACGGCTTGGTTAAGGATATAGAAGGTGTACAACGTCAAGAGATGACCAATATTTGAGAACCCTATCCTTGCGAAATCTCTCACTTACATGTCCGCATCTGAGAAATGAATTACTGATTATAAGACAAGTCAATGTAAGTGTCAAAAGAGTAATAAGAAAACCTAAAGAACTGGATTTAAACCCGAAATGTTCTGATAGAGTTCCTAGACTTCTCCCACGCCACAAATCTAGACGGCTACAATTTGCAAGAGCCCATTCTAATTGGAATGAACATCGATGAGGAATAGTAATTTTCACGGATGAAATAAGAATACAATGATATAAGCCAGATAGACGTGGTCGAGCAAATAGAATGTGCGGGGAATGTTTTGTAGAATGTAATATTGCACAAAACATTAGCTTTGGTGCCGATTCCATTATGCTTTGGGAGGGCATTAGTTAGAGAGCCGCACGGAGCTTGTCGAAGTAAATTTAAGAATGAATGCTGACTGGCACATACGTAACATCCTTGAAGAGCATGTTTTGCCTTATGCCGGCTTCATTGGGCACGATAACTTTGTGCTAGTGCATGATAATGCCCGGGCTCATTCCTCTAGAACAGTGATCCAGACCTTGAGGATGTCGGGATTGAGGCCCTAGAGTTGCCACCAATGAATCCTGATGCTAATCCCATAGAACATCTATGAGACATTCTGAAGCGACATATACGAGCACGAAATCCAACTCCTAACTCAATTGCGGAATTATTAATAATTGCTGCATAGGAAGAATGGAATCAAATTCCACAAGAAACCATCATTCTGCGGAGCATGCCTAGAAGGATGCAAGCTATCGCTAGAGCTAGAGGAGGAAATACCAAGTACTAAATTTGTATTATATTGCCTTAAAGTATATTAATACTTTTATATATTACCGTTATTGTTTACTCTTCCTAATTAAATGTGATAACCAAGTTCAGGCTAATTTATTAGATCCTCTACAAATCTGTTGTAAAGCTTCAATATGTAATTTATTTAACTATATTATACGTAAAAAACTGCACTGTACGGTATCTAGTAATAAAAAACGCAAAAAGTTTTAAAGGAAAAAAATAAAATAAAAATAATGACTTCAAATAAAATATGCAATATTTTCGTCCGCGAATGTATTAAAGATTTTGAGAAACGTACTGATGTGGTACACTTTGTACCACAGCACAGCACTTTGTACAGCATATCTCTGTACCATAAGGTAGGCTGATGGTACAGTCATGTTAACGAGAAATCTTGGAGGGATGCAACACCTGGCAAAGTAAGTGATCGATGTAACGAGTAACGTCTAAAAATAAGTTTTAGTAAAACTAAACTAATGGTGATTATCAGATCTGTACGGAATCAAAACCAACTAAACCTGACAGTAGTGAATACCGTCATAGAAAATGTGCAGACATATAAATAGGCAGGAACCTGGGTAGAAAGATCGAGCGTTCAAACAAAGGAGATAAAAGCGAAAATAGAAATAAGCAGATCGACATTTATGAAAGTGAAACAGTTTTCCACTAGTAGGGATATTAATACGACTTGGGACGGGGGTACTGCGTCGTTATCTATTTTTTCTATGGATTTTCTATAAATTTTAAGCGTGGACTCTCAAAAATAATCACACGGAGAAATTGCAAATTTTCGAAATGTGCTACTAGCGCAGGATGTGGCGTATACCCTGGACAGATAGAATCATTAACACCGAAGTTCTAAATAAAATGCAAAAAGAGTACAAAATAACTAATACCACAAAGAAGAGAACGCTTCAATACATAATGAGGGGTCCAAAATACACATTTCCCAACTGATAGTTCAAGAAAAGATTAGGGGAAAGAGGAATATTGATAGACGCCGTGTGTCTTGACAGGAAAATTTTATTGTTGGACCTGGTTTGGTTGTAACAAAATTCAACTATTCCAAGCTGCTATCAATAAGATCCAGATAGCTGTGATGATAACGAGTCTCTTATAGGAGATGCACTATAAGAAGAAGACTAATGTGATAGGTATCCAGCCAGTTCGAGAATAGATCCATTGGTTGATGAACTAATCTGGTTGCTTTCAAGTCAAAAAGTCAAAAGACGCACTAGTGCCTACTCTGCCTTTGCGATTTCTTTGCGTGATGTGCACCTGATTTCTAGATAATGTGCAGACCTTTTTAACGCTTTCGCTCATTCTTTGTGTATTTAGGATGCAGTTTTACCCAGTAGAGTACTAATTTTTATATAATTTCGTTAATCATTGTTACTAACTGAACTCTGTAACTCTTGTGGATTCATGTTTCATAATGTAAAAATAATACACAGTCTAATATAATGCAAAAGACCTACACTACTACTCACACCAGTATCAGTAGTAACCTGATACCCTTTTAAAAAAACTTTTCTTTCTTTAAAAATTTCTTTAATTAAAAAAAAACATTTACATGTTTGAATGAGATGAATTTCCAAATGAAATTCAAACGAATTTAGAGCAACATAAGTTATCAAGAATATATTTACATTACCGAAAGGCGAGGAGAATTTACGCACACCCGTTTGGCTATTTTGAAGAATACGTCGGGGTGGAAGGGTCCCAATCAGAACTAATAATACACCCCCTATAATACCACGCGCTAAATACAAACTCGTTTGGGTTGTTATATGAAGATTAATATATGGGATGTAGGGTAGGTTCAAAAGACATATTCGCTATCCTATATTTAGTTTTAACTCGTGTTCTTCAGTCGCGAATTAACTAAGATTGTTAGTTCATTAACAAATGTTTATTTTTTGTTGGAGAATAAAAAACGTACCATGTTATTACATACAGGGTGGTCCAAAATGAAGGAATGAGATTTCTGCTTCTTTGTTTTGTTGTCCGTAATAATTAAATTTGTGAAAGTCGCCTCGTTAGGATTCAATTCGATGATCACAGGAATTGATTGTAGTTTGAATGCTGGGTTGTAGTTTGAATTGATGTAGTTGGAATGTTAAGCTGGTGTTTACTTGTTATCTTATATAGTCTCACAGTTCGTTAGTGGTGTTTGTTACATTTGCATTAATAAAAAAGATCCAACGAAATAGTAAATTTAGTCTGGACTGTATTTTATGCCTTACTATAACACAGGTGGCTAAAAAAGACGTTGTAATTTTTCATGAAAGATTGGAGCAACATGTGTATTATATCGATGATGAAAAATCCAGAAATCTTGGCCGGTCGCATGCAGAAGGCCGTAATTCTCGGCTCGCTACGTCTACTCAGGGCACACGACTCGGCCCAGTAATCACTAACCGAACGGACGCGAGGAGTGATTACTGGTATTACCAGCACACCTTCTGTGTGAGTCGGAGTCACAGAAAAGGATGACTGGCTTTTAGTAAAAAAGATTATGTATATATATATATATATATATATATATATATATATATATATATATATATATATATATATATATATATATATATATATATATATATATATATATATATATATATAACGAATACACATCCGTTGATTAAAGAAATAGTGACAGTAAATCCGAACGAACTAGATGAGGATATAACATTTCAACAAGATGAATCTATATTTTTTTAGATATATGCGTGACTGGCTTATAAAATATATCAAAACCGATGGATTGGTAGACGTAGTCCAACAAAAATCGTCAGTTCAGTTAACAGATTTAATACCCCTCCACTTATTTCTGTTAGGATATTTAAAATTGCGACCAGAATCAGTGGAAGGACTAAGTTATATGAAAATTCACACCGGTGAATGACCAGTGGCGGCTCGTCGGGGTAGGCAAGGTAGGCGCCGCCTACCTTTAAAATTTTACGTCATTTCTCATAACAGCGTAATTACAATGAACTGTTAACGTCCCTGATAATACAGAAATATTTAATATAATTAATAATAACTACTTTATACTAATTAAATTATCTATCGCCGTCGGCGGCGCTGATGCCGTAAACACCCTTTATATATAACACCGCACGGCGCCGGCGCCGCGCCACATCGAATTAAATCATTTTGTTCCTAAACAGAACAACCAGACCAGGCTCGGTTCTCCATCCCACCGCCTGAAAATCGATAGCTACACGTCAACCAGATGTCGGTAAGACGACAAACAGCGTTGTTGTAAAGGCAAAATAATCGCAGCTCAGACGTCTGCAGCCAATTATACTCTTTAAATAAAGCAGTTGAAGGCGAATGCAATCGCCGCCTGAAGTAGATCGGCGTTCTTCGGCAGATCCGAAGACGCCTTCGCATTGAATAAGCCGTGACATTACTGGGGATATTGGGTTATATACCTATTGTGATGATCAATTTGAAACATTAAATATCGAGTCAATGTTGAAATGTTTTGTGGAATATGAATTTCGAGAAATATTTCCAGAGGTTTTTAAACTTATTGTTTTAATTGCTACAATTCCAGCAACAAGTACATCGGTTGAAAGATATTTTTCTTGTTTAAAACGCATTAAAATGCATAGTCGGAACTCTATGAAGAATGAACGATTATCGTCGCTTGCACTTATTTCAATTGAAAAGGAATTATTAGCACACTTCAGAAATCTGATGACTTCACGGAAAATATAATTAACAAATTTTCATTAATTAAAGATAGGCGCATTAATTTAAATTGTAAAAAGTAGTAGGTATCCACTTTGTAATTGTCAGTCAATAATGGCGATGGTTAAGGAATGCTGTGAGGGGAGGAGGAGGCCTATACCCTAAAGAGCCCTAAAATAATATATTATTGCCAACCCAATTTACATAATATAGGTATAATACTCAATAAATATATTTCGTTTGTTCCAATTTATTTATACCCACAATAACTATTATTATTCACGAATAACAAAGAGGTATCAAGTTCAAAAAATTCTTGTGAAAGTCTATATTTTTGTATAAATGAAATTCAATCATTGAAATTCTGAAGTACCAGGAAAACGCGTGACCTTGAAAATTTTAAAAATTTTCACCTGCGGCGCTATTTTTGTGGATTCATGAAACTCATATGTCGCTATCACCTACCCTAATATGAATACCACGAGCCGCCACTGTGAATGACAAAACACTACTACGGCCTTGGGGTGTTAATTTTACAACAAACTGATGTGTCCCTATATGTGTCCCTATGTGTGCCTATATTCACACCACTTGGTGCAAAATTGGTGTAAAATTTTACACATTATTTGAAATACTGTTACGTAAACAATATATGTTTAAACTTTCGCTTATATAGGGTCTGTCAATAGGGACGCTCGAAATTTGTTAGGTTATAGCGGCCATGTTGTTAAAGCGACATCTATCAAATTTACTATGAATTATTTAGTAGTGTATGGGAAATCATCATCGAAGGCTATACAACAACAACGTGTGCAAATCATCAAATGTTATTTTCAAAATCAGTGCTCCGTTTGAGAAACGTTCCGGGTATTATGTGATTTTTATCCTCGCCACAACCATCCTGCCGGGTCTACTATTCGACGTTTGGTGACCAAATTCGAGTCAATCGATTTGAAAAATAATCAGCCAACACTCATACGTCACTGAAAAGCAAGGTCTGCTGAAAACATCGCTGCTGTGTGTGAGTCATTATTGAACGACTCTATATATCGACCATAATGCGGAATATTATCACTTCATCGTCAGATGCCATGTTACCAATTTGCGCAAACAAACATCCTGTATATTATCTATTCTTATAGCCTATAGCTGTGTTATTGCTCAATCGATAACGCTTACACTTAACAAAACGCTGCCATTTAATGCTTGAGAACTCCAATCCTGCGAGGGACTCATCGATGGTGCATATTAACAATAGTCAATTAAAATATTCGCCCTCTCATCCTTTTGAAATGATTGTTGCATGGAAATCATCGTGTAGGGGCGTAATTTAAAATCTGACGGATGAGGGTAGGTGGCCACGTGAGCGGCTTATGACGCATTTCGGAGAGCGTCGAATCGCATTCTCGTCTCGTCGGAGAGCGTCTCGTGCTCCGGCGTCGCCGTCGTCGTCGGTAATAATGGCACACAACAGAAACTATAAAGTAAATTACTACAAAACTACCGCCGCCGCGTAATCCCCATATTCCGGATTTCCCAAAAGTGCAATCAATCGTAATATTGCACAAACTTGCGGCGTTATTATTTTGACGTTTCGTGCCGGATCAGACGAGGGCCATAAATAAAATCTCTTATCAGATTTAAGAGAATAAAAGTCCCATGGTGATAATAATAATAATAACTTGATTACTACCTGCTTGATTTCATCAAATATTTATTTCACAGTCAGTATGAGAGAAGGTACATTAATGACCACTACGTCTGCGAGAAGTATATACGAACAATAAATACACTGCCTGGAAATGTGGTGTAAAATTTGACACCAATTTTACGCTAAACGGAGTATATATAGGGACACATCAGTTTGGTGTGAAATACGAATACCACCATAAGGCCGTGGTGGAATTTTAGCATATGCTGGTGTAAATTTTTAAACTAGTAACGGAGTAATATCAAATGTACGTCTTATACAATTATATATTGTAGTCCTTAGTAATTATAATTGTAGTCCTGTTATATATAGTATAACAGGACTACAATTGTGCTAATATTATTCTATAGTCTAACAAATGCAAGTAACCAAGTAACGTAAAAACATCGTAAAATCTTCATCATCATGAGGTCATCAGTCCTAAGACTGGTTGGACGCTAACCTCCAGCTTCTCCTAAGTTGTGCTAACCTACGAATTTCGCTAATTGTGCTACAACCCACATCCCTTACTATTTGCGAGCAGTAGTCTAATCTAGGCCTACCTCTGTCTTTCTTCACTCCTATTTCTGCCTCCAAAATATCGCGAACTATTCCCCCATGTCTCAGCAAGTGGCCTACCATTCTATCTCTTCTCTTCTTTATGTTTTTCCACATACTTCTTTTCCCGCCGACTTTCTCTAATACTTCTTCGTTTCTAACCCTATCAGTCCACGGTATTTTCATCATTCTTCGATAACACCACATCTCAAAATCTTCTAATTTCTTCCTACTTGCTTCCTCTACCGTCCAGGTTTCGCAACCGTATAGTGCCGTGCTCCATACATACGTTTTCAAAAATCTCTTCCTTGTTTCTAAGTTTATTACCCCCGAGCATAAAAGTGCTTTCTTCTTGTTAAAAGCTACTCGACCCTGCGCTATTCTTTGTTTTATATCTTTATCGCTTCTTCCATCCCAATTTATTTTACTTCCTAAATAAGTGAAGTCTTTAACTTCCTCCAATCTTTCATTATTAATTTGTACTTTCGTTTTTGCTCTCTGCACACTAACACTTTAGTTTTGTTTTTATTCACCCTCATTCCGTATCCCTCTGTCAACACTGCCTCCATTTCGTTCAACGCTGATTCTAATTCCTCTTTACTAGATGCTAATACTGTTATATCATCCGCGAATCTCAGCATTTTTAGTTTCTGTCCCTGTACTTTAATCCCGAAATCCAGTCAGATTGCCTCTTCGATGTACAGATTAAAAATTAGTGGTGATATCTTATCCTTGTCTTATTCCTTTCCTAATACCTACTTCCCTTATTTCCCCTTCTACTTCTATAACAGCAAATTGCTACAGTAGTATACAATCTATGTATAGATTGTATACTACTCTCCTATCTCTATACTTCATTCCCGCGCTCATTAGTATCTCGAACATTTTTTCCCATCTTACATTAATAAAAGCTTTTTCTAAATCTACAAATCCTATATAAGCGTTTTTTCCTTTTTCTATTGTTTTCTCTAACATTACTCTTAGCGCCAGAATAGCTTCGCGAGTTCCCCTATTTCGCCTGAACCCGAATTGGTCTTCTCCTAGTATTTCCTCCGCTCTATTTTCCATCCTCTTCTGAACTCTTATAAAGTGCATAAAATGCATAAAATCTTATAAAGAGTATAATAACTCTCAACAAAATTCATGCCAAGTAACGTAATAGTTAATATAAGGAAATTAACAAGCTTTTAATCCACGAGAAAAAATGGGCACGCCGAGAGCGCCCATTTTTTCGAGCGGCTTAAAGGCTGTTAATTCCCGAATGTAATTCAACGTTT
The DNA here is from genome assembly GCA_037954035.1 of Rosalia funebris. Lineage (NCBI taxonomy): Eukaryota > Metazoa > Arthropoda > Insecta > Coleoptera > Cerambycidae > Rosalia > Rosalia funebris. The sequence continues at coordinate 7,528,706 of JAZFAV010000006.1, read as the reverse complement.
TATCCACGACCACGGGCAAAACTGGTCAATTAGGAGGTGAAACATTTTCTGAATTGATGAAATCTGTCAAATCTGTCAGATTTGACAGATTTATTTTGATCAAGAATATTGATTTTGAGCTGAAAACTAGAAAGCCTTGGAGTCATTTCTAGGACATCCGTTTGTTTATTTGTCAACAAGACCGACAATATTTGCAAGATCGACATAAAAAATGAGTGACAATGCTGAGAATTTCCTCATTCCGACCGAAATCCAGCAAGAAGCTCAATAAGCAATATTACGTCTGTTACCAACGAAAAGCAAAAGTATACGAGAAGGAATTGGTGGAATTCGACAACTGGCGAAAAAAAGGAGCATAGGAGAAGGAGCATTTACAGAAGAGATACTACTATCGTACTTTTTCAATGTGGAGAAACGGTTTGCTGTCTCTTCAATGTGGATAAAGTATACGATTCTAAAATCAATGTTGAAAGTGCACAAAGGTATTAATATTTCGAAGTATGGTAAACTTACTTCATATTTGAGAGCCGGATCAAGAAATTAAAGCAAAGAAGGCAAAGATACTGGAAAGAAACCAAATCGAAGAATTAAAAAAAAAAGCACCGGATGAGGAATATTTACAAATTAAGGTAGGAAATACACGATGTCAATATTTCAACTTATACATTGAACTTTTTATTTTGAACTCTTTACAGGTTGCAACAGTCATTGGAGTCGCAGGTGCTTGTCGTAGCAATGAATTAATATTTTGGATATCAGCCATGTCCAAGACAAAGGCAGTTACTTGTACGTACTCATTCCGGATACGAAAATAAACATTTCAAAAAGTTTCACGATCATAGAAGAAGCTTTTTTAGTCAATGCTGTAGAAATGTGTAGAAAATACATCAATCTGCGACCTAAAACTGCCGGTGGGAAATTTTTCTTGCGATATGTGGCTGGAAAATGTACTACAGAACATGTAGGCATCAACACAATTTCGAAAACCTTTTGAAGAGTGGCTTCATTTCTTAGGCTCCCTATACCCTATCCGGAATGTTATACTGGAATGAGGTGTCCTTCGGCAACATTATTGGCCAATGCTAGGGGCAATATTATCACTGTCAAGCGTCACGGTGGTTGGAAATCGACTACGGTAGCGGAAAGTTATATTGAAGAATCACTGTCCAGCAAGACGGGAATTGCTGAAAAAGTCCAGGTCCTACCTAATGTCGGCGAAGTTGTGGAACTCCTTATCGAGTGAATTTGAATAATCCCGGTCAAAATGACAAGATCGTTCTTAAGACATATGTTAATGTTAATTAATAATAATTCTAAATAAAATTCTATAAAACCGAAGCGTGGTATTATGAATTTTAATCCACTAGTGTATTAGAAGGTCTTTAATTTACGGAAAACAGACGTATTAAACCTTCCTAATATAGTGGTCGTGTAAAAAAGAAAAAATTTATAAATAACAAAGTAGAATTCTCAAAAAGTGTATTATGATTGTCGGAACAAAAGAATGGAAATATGTGTTATTAAAAATTAAATTAATTAATACTGGAGTAGGTTGGAACCTTTGGTGTGAAGATAACACTGACTTAGTTTTCCACAAAACACCAGAACAATGTATACTGCACTCGACGCGTGTTTCGCCAACAAAGTTGGCATCATCTGGAGATGATTAAAACTGATGAAGTTGGCGAAATGCGCGTCGGGTGTAGTGTATAGTGTTTTGGTGATTTGTGAAAAACTAAGTAGGTAAGTGTTAAATTAATTAATTTCTCGAAATACACTCCTGAACAAAATTGACGCATCAGTGAAACTTCTGATTATTTACTTTTTCGAAAATTTAAATCATCAGTACCTACGTGATATTATAATTAAATTATTTTAACTAATGTTTAAAAAATTAGAATGGTATTATCAGGAAAAAAACATGCATAAAAACAGAAAGGAACAAAAATACCAAAAGCAATGAAAACAGTGTTAATAAGAGCTTTAAAAAAATTAGGTGAAATTAAATCGTCGGAATTTTAATTCAGTAGCCTGTAGATTCTCCTCCAGCTTTTATCACTACTTTCATTAGTCTGGGCATGTTATCGACCAAGTGGTGAATGGTTTCCTGAGGAATATTCTCCCATTCGACAAGAATGGTTTGTTAGAGTTCGACAAAAGTCATAGTGGTAGGTATAGCGCCTAACTGATCATTTTAGACATCTATGGGTAGATACTCTGTGGGGTTGTTATCTGATTTTTTATGGCCATAGTTGGAATAATCACAAATTGAAGGTAGTCCAATACCTCTCTAGCAATATGAGGCCGTGCGATATCCTGCATAAAAATGGAATTGTGCCCGACAACCGGGGAAAATGGTATCACATATTTTCTATGATGTTTTCTACGTAGAAATGTGCATTCATGGATCTCGTCTATATAGGAACCGAATACGTACGACCGTCGAAACAAATTCTTCCCCAGAATATTATTGATCCGCCAAAGAAATTGACATTCGGCTGACTCGCTGACATCCATCTGGTGAATTAAGACTTAGTCTTGTTTCGTCTGCAAACAAAACTTGCTTCGAATCGTCAATGGTCCTAATTATGTGTTCTCTTGCAAAACGCAGCCTAGTAACTCTATGTTCTCTGGTGAGCAGTGGTGCAATTGCTAGCCTTCTACTCCAATTCTTCTTCCTTAAGCCTACTCCTGACCGCTCGTCCAGAAATTGCTACATTTCGAGCTCCTGCTAGAGCTCTACTTAGCTCTAAACTGGTATAGTGCCGGTTTCTTAAGGTAACTTGCATAAGATATCGCTCATTTCTTGCATTTGTAGACTTCTTACGACCTTGTCCTGGGGTTCTACAGTAACTTCCAAGTTCATTGAAACATTTAACTGTTCGACTAACTGTTGATTTTCTAGTTTCTAATAAATTAGCCACATGTCGCTGGATATGTCTTTCGTTAACCAGATTTACCGCTTTCACTGCTTCATCCTCTCTTAAGATACGTGGTCGACTTCTACTCTAAGTGTACTGTGGAGTGTGTTTCATGTACTTGATAACAGTGGCGGATATTCAGGTGAAGTAGGTGAAGTGCCTCTTCACCAAACAAATTGAAATTGGGATTTCTTTTTTTTATATTTTTGGGATACACATATAATCGTGCCTTTAATATGTACAGTGTGTCCAATTTTCGTTGTATTTGCAGGGTTTCTCCTATTTCCAGCGGAGATAGAGACTTGCAAGTTTTACATTCCTGTACTACTTTTTTGAGAAATGAAAGATGGCGCAAACAGATTGTCGGTAGCTTTTTTTGTTTCCGAGATACAGGGTGAAATTAACAATTTAGCATAATCCGGCACATCCTGTATCTCGCTTATGCTGCAACTTGTCAACAATGTGAAAATGGCTTCTTAGAGAACTTTTTTCGTGGAATCCACTGGGGTACGTAGTTTTTTTCTCAGGGCGGCAGTTTTGGAGAAAAATAACTAACGTTGTTTTTTTCAAATAGAACACCTTGTTTATTTTTTCATAATTCGATTCAGCTTCATTTACTCTTTTCAAAAATATGATATAGTCTATAGTTATTTTAAATACTTTCGTCGTAAACTGCAATTAATGGAGATTGTGACATTACCTATGAGGTGGAGATAGGTATGGAAATCATAATTTATAATAAAATTTACGAACAGACATGACATATTGAAATAAAGTATATAGTGTGAAATAGCGTGAAAAAATAAAATATACAGTGTGCGTCATGAGACTAAACATGATCTTAGGGTTGCAACCGAACAGGCATTAAGACAATTACAAGAGCGACCTGTCATGATTATTAATGCTTTGAATACTATAAGAAAAAGATGTGAAATGTGTATCCAAAAAAATGGAAACGTGTTTGAACAGTATTTATAATTTAATATTCATTGGAATAGCAGTTATTTAGTCATTCGTTACTTGTTTGTTGTGTTTTTGTTTTATATATTATTTTGTTATTAAAATGTTTGTTCTTGCGTTTTTGTATTAGTTGTTTTCTATTTATTTATTTCTATATTCTTTTATTATTAAAGTATTTGTATAGCACTAAATATATATGCACACTTAATTTCTGTTACAATTTATAAACTTACTATTCTTAGAAAAATTAAGTTACTGGGTTGTATTTATTTTACCTAAATGTCAAAATCTCCATTAATTGCAGTTTATGACAAAAGTATTTAAAATAACTATAGACTATATCATATTTTTGAAAAGAGTAAATGGAGCTGAATCGAATTATGAAAAAATAAACAGGGTGTTCCATTTGAAAAAAACAACGTTAATTATTTTTCTCCAAAACTGCCGCACTGAGAAAAAAAACTACGTACCCAGTGAATTCCACGCAAAAAGTTCTGTAAGAAGCCATTTTCAGATTGTTGATAAGTTGCAGCATAAGCGAGATACAGGATGTGCCGGAAAATGTTAAATTGTCAATTTCACCCTGTATCTCCGAAACAAAAAAAGCTACCGACAATTTGTTTGCGCCATCCTTCATTTCTCAAAAAAGTAGTACAGGAATATAAAACTTGCAAGTCTCTATCTCCGCTGGAAATAGGAAAAACCCTGCAAATACAACGAAAATTGGACACGCTGTACATTCAAATAAATTTTATTATGAAAACCCTACGAGTATTATGTTTCTATGTCAAGCATAATATGCCGCTATGCTACTAAAAACACTGTGTTTACATTGGAACGTCCTTTAAATCTTCAATAGTCCATGCGCGTTCTCTATAATATAAATAACTCGCAGGTGCAGAGATGAAAGCCATGTGCCCTCAAATATGCACTGTTACAGCGGGTTGCCATGGTAACGTGACGTCATGTAATAAGCCTACGTCCGTTTAGTCCGTCTTCTCCCTCCACCTAGGTGAAGAGTTTCCCGAGATTTTATAGGATATTTGCACAGTGGACTTGCATCTATATAATGTACTGAGGCGCGGTCTGTTTTTGAATTTGAGCGATTTATTGAATTTGCGTTGCTTTCATCATTTTTAGACTTTTTGATTTTAATGTGTTGATTGACCAACTGGGTGACCGTATAATTAGTGATTTTTCAACTTTGATAGTGACAATATTAAATGAAATAATAATTTACATTATTTATAATAAATCTAATTAACGATATTATTTATAATTTGTTGGAAACACCGTTCGTTCTGCCGCTGGAAAGGCGAAGATAAAAGATACGTTAGGAAGACCTACCACTGTTTTATCAATATTCGCCAAAAAAGAGATTTAGAAATCTGGTAAATCTTATAATGTAAATTTCAAATCTGCTTGGTTCACAAATTATAAATGGTTAAGCAGCAGTTCAATGTTAAGAAACTATATTCTGGCCCTGTTTACTATTTTCTAATAAACAATTGGTTTGGAGCAGGAATGGATTTGTAGATATTTTAAATATTACGAGGGCATTATATAAATATATCGATTCTGCCCAGATATTTTATATGATATCCTACAAAAAGAATCATTAGATATTAACTTTTGCGTGTTCAAATAAAACAGACACGTGAAATATTGAACAAAATTAGAAATGACGACCTTTTTAAGACAATTTTTAATAAACCAAGTAGAATGATGGAATTAGAAATTACAAAACGACAATACGCTGGTCTTTATAACGAAGCCATTAGTATAAGATATAAAGCACCTTTTTATGAAATATTGGACCACATTTTGGAATTAAAATGGACGTCAGGTTTCAGGCTCGCTGATACTGCAAGATTTGAACAATATAGCTCATGTTTCCCATCTAATGTTTTTGAAAATTTAGAACAACTTCATGTAAATAACATATAAGTCGGAAATCGAGAAAGGAATCACCAAGCTGCCAAGCGGTTATCAAAGTAGTTCCCGAATAGCAAAGCTATTACATAATCACGCTAGGAAACAACTACTCCTCGGACTAAAGCCCCGCCAGGCATTGAATTATACCCAGAAGCGATCCTCGACCCCTTTCTCGTGTTTCTGCACGATCAGATAAGGCTTCAAAAAATAAATGTCGTTCGGTTCCGATCCGGGACAAATGTCGAATCCTTCATGTAAATATATTTACCAAACATCAACGACTTCAAAAACAAACTTTGCCTGTTATATAATGAACAATGTTACAGAACTACACCGCTGCATGAACTGCTCAAAAAACGGAATGAATACAAACACATTTTTACAGAGGCTTACTTACAAACTGTTTTGTATAATTTTATCTATTCCATCAACAAGTGCGTCAGTGGAAACAGGCTTTTCGTGTCCTAAACGTGTAAAGACGTATTCAAGAAATACCATTTCCTAAGAAGAAATCTTTAGCAAAAGTTTCTATTGAGAAATAATTGTTGCTAGAACTAAAGAAGGATCAGTCATTTTATGAAGATATAATAGATAACTACGCCTCACTAAAAGATCGAAGAATTGATTTGGTGTACAAAAACTAGATAGCTATAAGCTTGGCTATAAGTAAGCCTTAAGGAAAATTGATCTACTTTTTTCTAACTGTTTACACATCCTAACTCTTCACCTATTTTCTAACCTGAGAGCCGTCACTGTTTTAAATCCTTAAACATTTTATGTTTAAGGATTTAAAACCTCGAAGAATTATTAGAAATAATGAAGAGTTTTGCTGGTAAGCTAACTTCGTCCAAGAGTGTAGTTCTTATCTAGCCTATTACAAAATTTGACGCACCATATGTAAGAAAATATGCTCTCGTTAATGATGAAATCACATCACGGCATTGTCATTTAACAAAACCATAATTGACGTTATAAAATCAACAGTTATGTCACAAAAATATATACAAAAATATGTGCCTGTATTAATTTTCTAATTATCTGGTATCAATATTATAGGATTTGTTCACAGATTATGTACTCGCTGTATAACTTTTTTTAAAAATACGTAAAACTTTCAGTTACAAGAAAAAATCCCATACGTAATAAAGTATGTACTACAAAGGAGAGAATTTTCGCAAAAAAAATTACCTTGTGCTTAATATCCCAACTCTTCCAGCGTTTGCGTAAATATCAGTCCACCCTTTTTCGTAAACTTCTTAACCTAAGCAGCGCGACTCCCTTGTAATCATTCAAATCAACATAATAAAATTACAGACGAAAACAAAGTGTTGTCTACACACCTTTTCGCGTTTATATTTACGAACCAGCGAAAGTGGGCTGATGACGAAACGAGCAATCCGTGTGGATATTCTAAAAAGTCGGCCCATAAATTCTCCCTCTCTAATAAAAATCCCCCAATTTGTCGAACGGGAAATGATAATGCAGTGAACAACATTTTAGTGGAATGTAAAAAAAAAACGAAAAACTCCGCGTACCCTTCTCATCCCGTGATATATCGCCCCGGATAGAATATTTATTGATTTTATTGGTCTTGGTGGATTGTTTATGTTACAGAACCCGCCACTTGAATGGCTGCTCAACCGACCTATGGTAAAAATCGATGTTTCTTGTTTGCAAAGCAAGGGTGAATGGTCTCTTTATTACAATATGTACTCTTAGTATGAAATGCATTAAGCGTTTGCTCTGTGGGTAACTCGCTAAGTGAAATGAGACCGAACTTCTGTTCCTTTCTAGAAATTCTTGGGATAGTTCGACTTTCAACGATACTTCGGCTTCTTCCTTCCTCATTGCTCGTATACGTTTATTTAAAACTGTATTAAGTGTAAATTCACGAGATTTATTTATGTCGCGGAGAGCTGAACGACTTAAAACTATTTTAGATTGTTTTCAAAGTGACGGCAATAATAAAAAAAAATCATATAAAACGTATTTAATATATTTTAATTAATTTATACCTTCATTAAGTATTTAAAATCAATTTTGAGTAAAATATCAGTGTATCAGGTTGGACAAATTTTGTTATGAGGAATCTCGTTTACTATAGGAGGTATGGAAAAGCGGATTCCCTCATTCTCGATCCCTTTTCGAAGGAAATTCAACAGTGAATACTAGAATGAGATCTCTCTTCATTTTCAGACTATAGGGTCTAGCCATAAGGACGCTCGATTTTTAATCGTACATAAAACAAGTTGCATGTGAAATATCCACTATTTTTTTTTTATTTGAAAGAATATTTTATGGTATTAAGTATATTATATGACGTCGTTCATATGTCCGTCATGGCTTTGCTTGGTGGCACGTATTCGCGAGGCCCAATTTTCGATGACTTTGTCGCATATATGCGGCTGAATCTTTTGGATGTCGTTCGCTATGTTGATATTGAGGGTATCAATTGGTTACTGTTTATTTCCATAGACAATCTGGGTAGCCTGTTCAGGTCGCTGCTGGGCGAGATAACCATGTACTCAAATCGCTCGTGCAGAAAGTCCATCCTGGCATGTGCTGTGTGGCACTTAGCGCCGTTCTGTTGGAACCCTATATCGTCGGTTTCCGTATCATCCAGTTTAGGCCACAAGAAGTTGCTTATCATCGATCTGTAGCGCTCGCCGTTGACGGTTATGGCAATACCAGTTTCGTCTTGGAATAAATACGCACCGATGATTTCGCCAGACCAAGATCCGCACCAAACAGTGACTTTCCCGGAGTGCATTTGGTGCTGATGTATCTCGTGTGGATTGGTATCGTCCAAAATCCAAAAATCTTGCTTGTTCACACATCCGTTCATTCAAGAATGGGCCTCGTCGCTAAATATGATTTTTTTGGAGAAAGACCATAGGACGATAAGCACAGTGAATCGGCCCCAGAACGATATCTGAATCATCTTCTGAGAGTATGTTGGTACTAATATGATACGTTGATCCTGCAAGTTTCAAACCTCTATCTATTTTGGTTGTTGAATAAATTGAAAAAAACGAAAACTCAAAAAATAATTTTTTGGTCAAAAACGTCTTATCCGATTTAAATGAAATTTGGACACGTTATAGATGTATATAGAGCCTATACTTGAAAAAAATAACAGCTTATAATCTCCATAATAATAATTAGAAACAGGCGATTTTTTCAGAAATAATTTTTTTCTTTATGATAACATTCTAGAACAATTTCGAAACTATCAGTTTTTTATGTCTTTTTCGATGTAGAATAACATCTCAAATCCTTGAATTGATCAAAATGGTACGCCATATTGAAAAAAAAATAAAAACCGATTTTTTGATATGATTTCAATGTTCATTTATTTTAATGTTTTTACTTTTGAAACAACAGAAACGAAGCTTATTTGATTAATTTATAAGTGCAAATAACGTTGAATATTGACAACAATAATATTATAATACTTTAATATTTTAATACTTTAATAAAAAAAAAATCAAATTATTGTTTTCTGAAAAGCCTGTTTCTAATGAATATTATGGAGATAATGAGCTGTTATTTTTTACGAATATATTTTTTATATACATCTTTAATGTGTCCAAATTTCATTTAAATCAGTTAAACTGCTTTTGACAAAAAAGTATGTTTTGAATTTTCGTTTTTTTTTATTTATTCAAAAACCAAAATAGATAGAGGTTTGAAACTTGCAGGATCAACGTATCTTATTAGTACCAACATACTCTCAAAAGATGATTCAGATATCCTTCTGGGGCCGATTCACTATGCTTATCGTCCTATGGCCTTTGGATCAACTTCCAACTGTTCCAGAACCCAATCAGCGAACAAACGGCGTTGTCTATGGTCGTTTACCTTAAGTTACTGGGTCAGTTGGATTTTATATGGGTGCAGACGCAGGTCCCTACGCAAAATTCGCCAAGTTGAAGTCGTAGAAAGGCCAAGTGCTTGTGAACGACGAGAAATTGACTGCCTCTGGATTTTCCGTACACTCTCACGCACAGCAGCGATGTATTCAGCAATCTTGCGTTTCGATGACGTACAGGTGTTGGCTGATTATTTATCAAATGGGCTGGAAATGGGTTTAGTACAAGATAGGAGAAGCTGGAGGTTAGCGTCCAACCAGTCTTAGGACTGATGACCTAATGATGATGATGAAATGGGTGGAGTTTGGTCACCAAACGTCGAGAAGTCTACTCTTCGCCGGCGGGACGGTTGTGGCGAGGATCACGTATAACGTTTCTCGAACGCAGCACTGATTTTGAAAATAAAATTTGATGAGTTGCATACATTGTTGAACGCTATAAACTTCCACGGTAATTTGCGACACACTACTGAACAATTTGCAATAAATTTGACAGATGTTAACATAGCCGCTATAACGTCCCTATTGAAAACCTCTATATTAAGAAATTTTTCTGCAGTTTTATTGTTGCTGTAAAAACTAAAAGCGTAGGTTCTGCTTTTCAAATTTCAACGTTGTTATACATGATTTACATAGTGTTGAGGTCAAATCCAAACAAATTATTTGCCGTGTAAATTTCCCCCTATATTTGTTTCGTGTCTCGCGAACTAAACCCCGGACCTGACGCGGTAAATATTAAAACGACAACCCTGTACATAAACAAAAGAACTTATTTACTCGGCCTAATATTAAGGTCAATGCGGCCCCGGCATCACTGGCAACACGGTAACCTCATGCACGTACAATATTTTCGTATTCATGGTGCGTAAATATAATCCAAAGCCCGGCGGGCAAACAATGATAATCGATAACGATATCCCGATACGAGTCTTAGTTCAGTTGTTAACAAATGAAGGGAGCCCATATGTGAGACAATACTCGCAGGTCTCCCTGCGCCGCACTCCATAACCCCTGCTAAGTGAATCCCCCAATTTCTGAGTTGATTACCGAAGCCAGACTGCTTTGTTCGACGCTAGTCCTCGATTACATCTACTGTTCGCAATTGTTTTACATTAAATACGCGAAAATACACGGCCTATACGCGATGCCAACAATGGACTATTAACCATTAATCGTTCGGGGCATTATTGGACAAAGTAACGCCGAAACCGGTATCGGATACCGTGTGTTTATTATAAATTGATCACGCGGTTTTCTGATCGTGTCGATTTTACTCTCTAAAGCGATGTACTCGTATATAATTAATTAGTATTGCTCAGTGATATGAAGTTAATTTCCATCATACTAATCAACAAATTCCAGGCTTTATTTATGCGAAATAAAAGCTATCTTTAGCATTAAATACGTAGATTAACATTCAATTAACTAAAAGTTACCTAGTATCAAATCAATACATTATTGTCAGGGGCGTAGCGTGAGAAAAGACTCTAGGGATATGATAAAAATTTTATAAGGGGAAGAGGTATAGTCATATGTATGGTAGGCCATATGAAAATGGTAAAAATAAAAAAAAAACACTAACCTAAAATGATTATGACGAGGTATATATCCTAATTTTTAAAATGAAAATCAATTCTTTGGCTTTTATTTGTCCAGCGAAGACGTCTATCACTCTTTCGTCAAATGTTGGAGACGATCTCGTAGATTCTAACAAGGCACTTTCAATATTTATTAATTCTAAAGCTGACAGTCTTTCTTGCTTTTGAGAATTTCGCAGATAAGTTTTTATTCTCTTAAAACATGAGAATGATCTTTCCGCGGAACTGCTTGTAGTAGGAATAGTCAAATTAAACGACACAATTTTTATGACTCCGGGAATACAGAAGATAATTGAAGGGACATAATATATTGGTGAAGCTCAAACACAGTACTCTTTTTCATATCTAGATCACTATAAATTACTGAAAGTTCACTTTTTAAACAATTTGCGTCAAAGAATGTTCCATATGTATCTACTAAAGAAGAAAACAGTTTATCAGGAACACGTTTCACGAATGAAGTAAATTGTGTGGAATCTAGATTTGAGAATTTCAGTTTAGAATTTTCACTAAACCGTTCACTAATGTTCAAAGTAATAACGTCGAAAATTTCACAAAACAATCGTGCGTAAGTGCTTTTCTTATCTTCTTCAGGAATTAAATTCAAACGGATTATTTCACTTGGTGGTTGATTTTCTAACACAAATCTGTCCATACGGTCCCAAATGTCACTAAACTCGTTTCTCATTTTTTGAATATGTGATTTGAAATCGGCAATCTTTTTATTGCAGTATATCTGATATTTTTGTCTGTAGAATTTTAAACAGACTCTCGAAAACTCTTGATATAATGACAATACCCCCTCGAGGTTCCACTGTTGACTGAGTAAGATCACTGACCTTTTCGCCCATCCAACGCGTAGCTTGGATGTAACGTGGACCATCGCATTTCAGCACTGCAGCAAGTAACGCGGGAGTCCAATAACTTAGGGCATCTTCACGGCCGATTTGAAATGAAAAAGTTTATAGTAGCGGTATAGTAAAGTAAATAATGTATGTTTGCGGTTGATTTAAAATAATTAAAAAATTGTAGTAATTGAATAAATCGATTGAACGTTTAAATACTGCTAATTTGCCAATTTTTTTAAGGGATGCGACGCATCATTCGCATCCATCTACGCTACGCCCCTGATTATTGTACTTATTTCAACTATGATTCTCGTTGAAAGGCATAAAATGAAAAGAGAAAGCTTTATATAGAATATATTATACTATAATACTTCATTTTCTTAAATGATGTTCCTCTAACGCCACGTAATGAATTATCTACGAGTAGAATTAATTTTTAAATATATAATAAAAAATATCTAGTCGATAATATATATCTACCACAAAAACCAGTAAGTACACATTACCTCAACATGCACCTGAATTAATATAAAAGTATAATACAGATCATGTAATCTGTATTACAAGTTATAATAATCTATATACTAATACACAACTTCAAGAAATTAATTTGATTCAAATAAATAACTCCCGCTTTGTCGTGTCTACACCGATGTTCAGCTACTTTACATCAGCAATATAAAACACCGTACTTTATGACGTATTTTGATATGTTCAGCGCAATGAATTATAGGTTCTTAGTGCAATGGAAATGAACAATTTAATATGTAAAGGAAGACAAATAACTTTTGCACTATCGTGTCTACCTATGTCCGGCTATAGAAAATATCAGCATAATATAAGATACCGTACTTAATAACGTATTTCAATTATTCTCAGCGCAATGAGTGCTACTAAGCGCAATGAAAATTATCACCTTAAAATACATGGTGTTCAACTCGTGGTCTATTAACCTCATTAAAATTTCTACAATTAAATATCTACAAAATAGGTGAAAAATTAAAACTAAAATACCTACGATATTTAAACAAGACAATATACTAAGATGGCTTAATATATATTCAAACAGAGCTAAATCACTCTATCTACGCTGTCAGTAACCAGAAGATTTATAGGGTTATAAGGAATTTTATAACCTCTGGGACAAAGTAGGTAAACGAAGAGCGTTCTTCTTCCATGACTCCTATATCTATAAAGGCACTTCCGCAGTCCCTCTACCGGTGGCATTTTGAACTTAATATAAGCGTTTTCAACGTCTTCTACCACCTCCTTCTACTCCTTCTTCTTTCTTAACACTATTACGCGTGTTCTATTGACAGGGTTGACAGAAGTAATCGAATTCAGGCTGTGAACTATTGAATCAATAAATGTTATTGAATATTTAGATGATGTAAGTGTAGCGGTGGATGCAACAATATTAATCGTAGGTCCAATATTGAGGGTGTCTTCGTTTGCTTGGGTTCGAGTTCCAATGGGGAGAGGCTGCCACCTCTTCCTCAGCAGGGGTACGTTTGTCCTCGTATGTATGTGTAACCTTCCCCTCTACAGTCTGAAGTTTTAGGGTAAGAAGGCAAGTTTCTGTGTGTAAACTTGATAATGCCACAAAATAGAAATGTGTCGGAATTTGATTTTAGCTAAACGTCGATATTACTTAATTTCTGTTGTGAAAATCCCTAGGAATTTTGGGATAAAAGACAAAGAAACAAAACCCACTAAAATAACGAATTGTATATTTCTGACTTGTATTAAGTAATCCGTACATTTCCGATAGAAGAGGACGATCTAAGAGTGTAGCTCATTGTTCGTCGCAATGCGAACAACGTGGGTAGTGAGAAATAATTTTATCGGGGGAAAAAATCTAAATTACGTTTTCAGTGTCAGTTAAACAAAACGGCATTAAATGGTAAACGGGACATTTAAGTAACGTATAATTACCGTAATGCCGTAATAATGGGATCGGAATTTCAGTTTAACAAAGACGAAACGAAATGTCCCGATTAGAATAATGCACATCGTTTAATAACATTCCCAGAAAGTTAAACGTATAAACAATCGCCTCGCGTGTGTAATAAGTAGGTACGTCTCACAACATCCAAAGAGTTGTGGGATAGAAATTTAAAACTAAATAAATCAATGTAGAATTTTATTACGTTTTGTGTAATCAAGTACACAAGACGTAATGAAATGATACATTGATTTACTAAAAAAAAATACTTCTATTCACTAAAAAAAAACCTTATATTTAATCATAAAAAAATTCAGTTATTATTATTTAATTATTTTAGTATTAAAAGGATTTTTTGCAAAAAATAAATAAATGTAGGTAACGTTTTATTACGTTTTGTGTAATCAAGTACACAAGATATAATAAACCTTATTTACTATTTTTGTATTTTTTTAATATTAAAACAATTTGTTGCAAAAAATAAATCAATGTAGGTAGCGTCTTATTACGCTTTGTTTAATCAAGTACACAAGACGTAATAAAATGCTACATTGAATTACTAAAAAAATACTTTGTTTACTAAAAAAATCATTAAAAAATCTTATATTTAATCATAAAAAACTTTAGCTATTATTTTTTAATTCTTGTAGTATTAAAATGAATTATTGCAAAAAATAAATCAATGTAGGTAACGATTTAATTTCGTTTTGTGTAATTAAGTACACAAGACATAGTGACATGCTACATTTACTTACTAAAAAATACTTCTTTTCACTAAAAAACCTTATTTTTGTTCGTAAAAAACCTTATTTCCTATTTTTGTATTCTTTTACTATTAAAACGATTTGTTGCAAAATATAATCAATGTAGGGTAGCATTTTATTACGCTTTATGTAATCAAGTGCACAAGAAGTAATGAAATGCTACGTTGATTTACTAAAAACTTCTTTTCACTAAAACACCTTATTTTTATTCGTAAAGAACCTATTTCTTACTTTTGTATTCTTTTAATAATAAAAGGTTTTGTGGCAAAAAAAAATCAATATAGGTAGAGAGTTTTATTACATTTTGTGTAATGAAGTACACAAGACGTAATGAGATGCTACATTGATTTATTAGAAAAATATTTCTTTTCACTGAAAAACCTTATTTTTATTCATAAAAAACCTTATTTATTATTTTTTAATTCTTTTAGTATTAAAAAGATTTGTTGTAAAAAATAAAACAATGTAGGTGGTGTTAATTATGTTTTGTGTAATAAAGTACACAAGACGTAATTATTTGCCACATTGATTTGCTAAAAATATACTTATTTTCACAGAAAACCCTTATTTTTATTCCTAAAGAACTTTATTTATTATTTTTTAATTCTATTAATATTAAAAGGATTTGTTGCAAACAATAAATCAATGTAGGTAGCATTTTATTGCGTTCTGTGTAATCAGGTACACAAGACGTAATGAAATACTACATTAATTTACTAAAAAATACTTATTTTCACTGAAATACCTTATGTTTATACATAAAAAACATTATTTATTATTTCTTAATTTATTTAATATTAAAACAAAATCTCAAGTCTTGTCAAAGTGAAACGAAATTTATAATGTGTTTAGGATGCGACTGCTAAAATTTTCTAAAAAAAAAAATGGCACGTGGCGTGGCATTAAGTGATGATATACGAAAATCAATTGTTAATACTCATAAACAGGGAATTTCTGTCGGAAAATGTCTGCTACATATTCACTGCCTGAATGTATAGTGCAAGACATTATCAACTTGTATAAAAGAACTGGATGCACAGTCCAAAGGAAGAAAACTGGTCGACCATAACAAAGTTCATGAATAAATCAACATGCTCTGAAAAGAATTGTAACAATATACCAACGATTCAGGTCAAAAGAAGTTATGGTACTATGGAGGCAAACTATTGGAAAATAATATTTCTGTATCCACAACTAAGTGCTCAATAAAGAAATTAGGATACAAATTCTACAAGGTAAAGTTTGACTCTATACATTTTACTTTTGAACTTACCGGTTTCCCCTTCAGGAAAAAGAAAGTCGTTATTAGCTAAATCAATTGGTTACGGTGGTCCAGAGAAGATAGGCACTGGACTTTAGAATAACGGTGCCAGATGAAGTGAAGTTCCCTGCGTCTCTTATGATCTGGGGGTATATGAATGATATGGGAGTAGGAAAATTTTATTTGATGGATGGTACTGTGACAGCAGAAAAATATAAATAAATTTTAACACAGACGGTTTATTGTCGTCAATACAAATATGTCAAGGCACTGAAGCGCAGTACATTTTCCAGAAAGGGGTGCTGCGTATCACACAGCAAAAATTGTCCAAGTCTAGTTTACAGACCATAATGTCCCTGTTAATGTCCGCCAATAGAAACATTATGGCATAAAATGAAAAGACAGTTAGACAAACATCCAGCCCGTTCAGTTAACTATCTTCCTGAAGAGTGCGCTAAGCTGGTAGATATAATGCCTGTCAGAATTAAAGCTGTTATTATTAATAAAGGTGACACAGGTAATATAGTTTCTGTTACCTATATTTTTCTTTAATAAAATAGTTATGAGAGTGTTATTACTTTTATTTAAATATGCTAGTTGTAAAATTATGCCTGGCCGAATTATTCTGAGCCTGGGCTCGTATATGTGGTCCAGGACTGTTTGGTTTCAGATGAACCATCCTATAGATAATTGGCATAAATCGTAATCGATAATCCAACTTTCGTAGAAATGCGCAGAATAACTGAACAGGTGTCCGCCAACACATGCTCAAAGAAACCATACAAGAGCACTCAACTAACACAACCTCAACTAGTTACACCAGTACGCTTAATTTATACACGACTTCAGGATTTATACCATATAGCGCGTAAATTTATTTACTTGCCGTTACGGATAGGTGGATTTAGTGACAAGATCTACGATTGTTGTATTGTTAGAGCTCTCGATGGGCCCGTGCCGCTTGTGTATTGTACAAGGTGATGGTCAAAGACCCATACGAACTCCTTCGAGCAGGAAATATCGACGTGCCGTGTGTGGCTACGGGCGTATTCTACATAAGAGATCGCTCCGGTTCTGCTGTGGGGAGGCTGTCAATTGCTCCGAGGACTACGCCAAAGTAATTAAGCAATTACTGCGTACGGTGAAATTCATCAAGTTGGCAGGTGAATTTGAACTATTTCATCTGTCACCTGTTCGCCTGAGGCAGGCGGCTTTGTGTTTTTGTACATTAAACTTTAATTTCGAACATCGTTCGAATTACTTAATTTTTCGAGGCTATATATTTAGTGATTGTTACGTAGACATTGTTCTTACTCATTCTATTTAGTCTGATACTCTCCATCCACACGTTTCCTGAGGTATGGAACATAGCAATGATCTGTCCCATATTAAAAAGTGGCCATCCATGTGGTATAAGGAATTACCGGCCAATAACTCACTATTCAAAAGTTTTCGAAATGTCCATTATACATTTATCTTGGTGTACAACCTATTTTATCTCCTACTCAGCACGAGTTTGTAACAAAACGCTCCACAGTTAATAATTTAACAGAATTTAGCCAGATACATAATCGCATATCACATAGATAATAGAAGGTCAAGTAGATATGGGGTATACTTTGGCAAGGTGAATCATAATATACTAATTTCAAAATTGGAATTATATTGATTCAGTAGTGATATTCTTCACTTAAGCAAATCGTATTTATCTAGACGTACATGATTTGTTTCATATGACTTTAAATTAGCCTAACGATTAGCCTAACCTCCTATGCATCAAAAATCTTAACCAGAATAGTGCAGAAGAGGATGGAAAATAGAGTGGAGGAAATACTAAAAGAAGACCAATTCGGGTTTAGGCGAAATAGGGGAACTCGGGAAGCTATTCTAGCGCTAAGAGTAATGTTAGAGAAAACAATAGAAAAAGGAAAGAACGCTTATATAGGATTTGTAGATTTAGAAAAAGCTTTTGATAATGTAAGATGGGAAAAAATGTTCGAGATACTAAAGAGTGCGGGAATAAAGTATAGAGATAGGAGAGTAGTACACAATCTATACAAAGAGCAAACTGCTGTTATAGAAGTAGAAGGGGAAAAAAGGGAATTAGGTATTAGGAAAGGAGTAAGACAAGGATGTACGCTATCACCACTAATTTTTAATCTGTACATCGAAGAGGTGATTAATGTGGTAAGAGATAGAGTGGATTTCGAGATTAAAGTACAGGGACAGAAACTAAAAATGCTGCGATTCGCAGATGATATAGCAGTATTAGAATCTAGTAAGGAGGAATTAGAATCAGCATTGAACGAAATGGAGGCAGTGTTGACAGAGGAATACGGAATGAGGGTGACTAAAAACAAAACTAAAGTTTTGGTGTACAGAGGGCGCGAGAGCAGAGCAAAGAGCAGAGTTAAAAACTTCACTTATTCAGGAAGTAAAATAAATTGGGATGGAAGAAGCGATAAAGATATAAAACAAAGAATAGCGCAGGGTCGAGTAGCTTTTAACAAAAAGAAAGCACTTTTATGCTCGGGGGTAATAAACTTAGAAACAAGGAAGAGATTTTTGAAAACATATGTATGGAGCACGGCACTATACGGTTGCGAAACCTGGACGGTAGGGGAAGCAAGTAGGAAGAAATTAGAAGCTTTTGAGATGTGGTGTTACCGAAGATTGATGAAAATACCATGAACTGATAGGGTTAGAAACGAAGAAGTATTGGAGAAAGTCGGCGAGAAAAGAAGTATGTGGAGAAACATAAAGAAGAGAAGAGATAGAATGGTAGGCCACTTGCTGAGACATGGGGGAATAGTCCGCGATATTTTGGAGGCAAAAATAGGAGTGAAGAAAGGCAGAGGTAGGCCTAGATTAGACTACTGCTCGCAAATAGTAAGGGGTGTAGGTTGTAGCACAATTAGCGAAATGCGTAGGTTAGCACAAGATAGGAGAAGCTGGAGGTTAGCGTCCAACCAGTCTTAGGACTGATGACCTCATGATGATGATGACTTTAAATCCGAAACTTTCTTATTGTTAGTGTCATTTGGAGTACATAAAGGCTCAAGTTTGGGACCATTGTTCTTTATCTTATTTATTAATGATTTGTCTGTAACACTTAAAAATTTCTCTGACTTAAAACTATTTTTAAATATAACCTGCTTAGATGATCATTTTTGATGGTTAGAATAACTCATTGACCTTTTTGGGTTATGGTATTCGGAAAATAAGCTATCAATAAACATAGATAAATATAAAGTTTGCTCATATACCTTAAAGAAATAACCAATAATATATGACTACTCCGTTGGTGGTACAGTTTTAACATTTTCCGAAAATATCAAGAAACTTGGTGTGTACTTTGATGATAAAGGATTTTTCTCTATGCATATCAACCATGTGGCTTTTAATGTATAAATCAATTGAATTTGTGATTAGAAACACGACATCGTTTAATAACAGTATTTACTACCTTCAAATGTTTCTATTTTACATTAATCCGTTCAAAATTAGAATATTGTAACCTTATTTGGTATCCCCGGTATCTAAGTTATATGAATCACGTTTTTACTTTTATTTTATTTTTTTTTAGGTATATACTATACACATATGCGTATGTATCCATATTTTTGTCCCGCAAATGATTTTCTCTCTTGAGAAATAAAGGCATTATTATTACTATTATAATTTTAAAACGTTTGTAGTCCAGGCGCTTGCTTCAAAATACCTCCGTTGTTTAAACTGCTTTGACGTTTTTGTAACTATCATACATATTTTTCCAAAATTAATTTTAGTTTCACATCACTTTGAAAAAATATGTGCAAATTGTTTTGCCCAATCTGATAATATATTCAATTATACTTGTAAAGTACGTGGCTATAGTCCTATGGCTATAGTCCTATAATAAACATATACAAGGACACCCAAAAAAAACCAAACTGATGTTGTGATGGGCGGAGGTTTTATAGTACCACGTTCTGCTGCTAGGAGCATGTAGAGCTACCATTACCGAGTCAGTAAGCCAAGCTTTGTTGCTAAATAAGGTTCCGTTCGGTTTGTGTCTACGATAATCCACCATGATAATCGTGGTGGAAAACCAGTCGTCCGACTGCCGCAAATCAGGCATCTTCCATGCAAACTGTTTCAGTCTTTCCAAAACTCCAAGGTAGGAATCCTGGTTAACTGTCTGACCCTGTGGAACAAACCCTGAATGGACAACTCCTCTCGTATTGAGAAAACAAATCATCATTGTTTTAACATTTGATTTCACTTGACGACCTCTTTTCGGGATAAGGCAAACTTGAAGTCTTCCACTGGCTTGATTGTTACCTCATTTTAGGATCGTAATCGTAGCACCATGATTCGTCATCTATGATGACCTTAAAAGAAAGTTTAGATCATTTCGGAAAGTTCACGTTTCAAAGCACAGCTTTCGCGCGAAAGTTCATGTTTTGTGTTGCTACACAGCTTGTTTTTAAAAAACAGTCAGCAGTCGAGGCACAAATTTGGCAGCCACCCTTTTCCTCCTAAATCTTCCGTTAAAATTCGCTGAACTGAACTCCAAGTCACTCCAGATAGCTCCACAACTTCGTCAATGGTCCATCGTCGGTCTCCCAGGATGACTTCGTGAACTTTTCAACATTTTCATCGGTTCGAGCCGTGGAAGGACGACCAGAGCGAGGTTTGTCATTAATTGTCATTTCACCTCTTTTAAAATGGGAAAACCACTCAAACACTTGAGTTTTCCCAATAACATCATCCTTGTAGACAGTTTTGCTGTTCACGAGAATCAGCCATTGCAAAAATGACGATTACACAAAATAACTCTCACTAAAAAATTCACACAAGCCGAACGGAATTTTCTTTAGCGATGATGGTTAGTTTACTGACTCGGGAATGGTATCTCTATACGCTGCTCGCGGCAGAACGCGGTACTACAAAAACTCCGCCCACCATAACATTAGTTCAGTTTCTTTTGAGCACCTTCTCGTATACCAACTTCTATAGTAGTAGATCTGCCATTTAATTATCTCAAAACATCAGGCATTGAATACGATACAGGGAAGAGTTCAAAAATGGATGAAATCGTAATAAGCAGTTCTCGTGAATTCATTTTGGACGGAACAATTCTCTTACAGAATACTTAGTAGAAAATTTACATCAAGCTTTTTGAACGTATGGTAAAGGAAAGTCTGATAGACCTGTCTAACACAAAAAATCAGCGCAAAAACTATCGTTCCAAAATTCTGTTGTCTTTTGCAGACTCTTTGTCGATCCTAAGTATCTGCAAGACTATTTGCTACAGATTGGAGGTTTGATCATGCAATGCAAATAATTATTGAATATACTAGGGGTAAATAAATGGTGTCATATTATGTTGAGTGGAGAAACATGGGGAAAATAGTGGAAATGAAGAGATGAATATCTTTTTTTAGACTTTTTATTCGATCTGGAACTACCAAAGACTACACGCTTATGCGTCACAAAGACGGGTAGGCCAGAATCAGCAGCTGTAGTCAAGAGAACAATTTTGAATTCTCGTAGGAACGCTGAAGGGATATTGCAGGCTATATAAGCATCTACACATTAAGAGCTATACTGATAATCATACTCGTAGAGAGTGCAATTTTGGGGATGGGACTGCATAAAACATTATAAAGAGCACTCTCAGAAAAACGAGGAGTTATCTTGGTGAATTATTGGTCGAAAATGACCAATAAATGTAGACTTTTACTAAGTATTCTTCGTTGATACATGTATACAGTAAAATGGATGACAGAGAGAGGTCCTGTTGTTGGAAATATGATACTCACAGAGGTCATACAATGGACCTAGCACGATGACCTGAATGCATGTGCACACTATCGACTCCCATAGAGTCGACGTTCGGTTTGTTACAGAAAATTTGCATTCTTTCGTTTCATCATCGCAAACCAGATTTATTTATTAGACCATAATGCTCTTAGAAATAAGAATTACCACCTTTCTTCTTCTTCTTAGTCACTTTTAAAACTATGGATGTAGGCCTCCTTCATAGTACGCTATTTCTGTCGATCTTGTGCGATCTCTATCTATTTCAATCCAGCTGTTCTTCTGATATCATCGTCCCAACGCAATTTGTGGCCTCCCCTGTGGGCGTTTTCACCCCACGGTCCCCACTCGGCTAGTGTTTTACACCACGAGTCCTGTTTTCGGGCGACGTGACCAGCCCATTGCCATTTGAGCTTCCCGATGTGCTTGATGACGTTAGTGACTTTGGTTTGTTCTCTGAGCTAAACCTTCCTTTTGCGATCTCTCAGTATGTTGCCTACCACTTTCCTTTCAATTTCTCTCTGGGCGACTTTCAACTTTTTAATTATATCTTTTGTGAAAATTCAGGTGTCAGCTCCGTAAGTAAGTACCTACTGGTAATATGCACTAGTCGTGTCTGCGAGCTTTCCGTTCAGGTTTGATTTTCATCCTGGAGGCAAATTCAATTTTGGAGTAGGCTGCCCACGTTAACCTTATACGCCTATCGATTTCTGTCATTTAATTTTCCTTGCCTATCACGACTTTTTGACCAAGATATACATATTTTTGTACGCGTCCAATGGTAGTTCGGTTTACTTGGATGCTCAAGTTGTTAAGCGAGCAGTTGATCATCACCTTAGTTTTGTCTAGATTCATTTCTAATCCAAATCGTCCAAAATCTAAACTAAAGTCCTGTACCATAACCTCAAGGTCGCGGAGGTTGTCCGAAAATAAGGCGATATCGTCAGCGAACCTCTAATTAGTCAGTCTAGTTCCCGCTATGTCAAGACCACCATTTTCCTAATTCAAGTTTTTGAATATATCTTCCAGTACCAACGTAAACAGCTTTGGGGACAGAGTATCATCTTGCCCCACTCCTCTCTCAATGTTTACTGGGTTTATTTCTGGTGGTAAATTTAGCGTTAAGCGTGCAAGTCGGTAAATGTTTTCTATTAAGCTTATTGCCACCCTTATGTGGTCAATACTATTCAAGAATTTCAGGTAATGAACATTACAGGGGATAGATTGGACTTGCAAACATGACTCGCTACTTGACTAACTGACAGAATTGTTCAAACGAATGATATAAGAAGCTAAGACGGATATTTTCTAGTTCACGGCCAGTTTTAACCAAGATTTTTGGTATCTTGGTATATATAAATTCGATACTAAACTTTAAGAAAAACACTTTCAGATTTGCTCCAGATTATAATAAATATTGAATAGGTCTAATTCATGACTATCCTCTCGACTCACCACTAATAAATCGTTATTTAAGCGACGCTCTTCTCAAAAGTTGTTCCCATAACTATTTCTCACGTATTACATTATCAGCTTCGAATATATCTTCTTTAATTGTGTACCATTGTTTACGCAACCATGACGGTACTGGAATTATGTCTTCCAGCGACTTGTATTGACCCTAAGAAGTCATACCCCATAAAACCGACGAATACGTAATTTCATATTCCAGTGCGCAAAAAAATGTAGGTACGCGAGTAATAGTTCAAAATCGATTAAGCAGATACAAATTTTTGCCATTGGATGTCTTGTCTGAATTTAATCGCAATGTTGTATGAAAACGTAACGTTTTATGAATCAAATATGGCATCATATTCCTGACGGTAATAATTTTTTTTATTTATTTATAGCTCCATAGTCACATACCATCTTTCTACAATAACAAAGGTAATAAGTAATTCGGGTATCATAAACTTCTGGACAATATTAACGCATCAGTGAAACTTCACATTGTCCCTTTTATTTTTTTGAATATTCAAATGATAATACCTACGTGATATCATAATTAAATTATTTCAAATAATGTTTAATAAATTAGAATGGTATTATCGGGGAAAAGGAAATATGAATAAATAACAGGAAGGAACAATAATGTCAAGTACAATGAAAACGGTGTTAAAGAAAAACTTTAGAAAAAAAAATTGGAGGTGAAATTACATGAATAGTAAGAATTTCAATTCAGTAGCGTGTAGATCCTCTTATAGCTCTTATCACTGCTTCCATTCGGCTGGGCATGCTATTGATCAAGTGATGAATGTAGAACATTTGCCCATTCGACAATAGCGACTTGTTCGAGTTCCTTCAGAGTCTTACAATCAATGACAGATAGGTGGCACCTAATTAACGGAAGGTAGTTCAGTAGATATCTAGCAACGTGAGGCCGAGCGTTGTCCTGTCTAAAAATGAAATTGCTCTCAACAAACGGAGCAGATGGCATCACATCTTGCTTTGTGGATGGCTTCCATAATATTTTCTATTTCAAAATGTGCAATTATGGTTCTCCCCCGTATGAGAACCACGTCCGTGCCACCATCGAAATAAATTGCTCTCCAAAACACTATAGAGCCATCAAAAAATGAGCTCCTTGAACATATATTGCAGGCAGCAAATCTATCTCCTGGTCTCCATCAGACTCGTTGACATCCATCTGGTATATTAAGTGTTACTCTTGTTTCGTCTGAAAACAAAACTCGCTTACAGTCATCAATGGTTCAATGGTACGCGTTCTCTTGCAAGACGCAGTCTAATAACTATGTTCTCGTAACTAGTGTTGCAAATAGCTGGTCTTCTACTATCCAATTCTCCTTCCTCCCTTCTTCTGACCGTTCCTCCAGAAATTGCCATACTTCGAGCTGATGCTAGGGCGCTCTTTAGCTCTAAACTGGTAGAATGCCTGTTTCTTAAGATAGCCTACCTGCTGACGCTATTTTTGTATTATTCCTGGAAGTAACGGGAAATTTCTTAAAATTTTATACCTCATTCGAAAGGCGATGAAGCACAGAAGTTTTAAATAATTTGTACGTTTAATGTATTTAACTTTTTAAATAAATCCTAGTGAATCTACAATTAGGTTAAAGTTTCTAACAACCGTTGCAGGTTTTAGCTCCTGTATTTTTGTCATATCAAACTATTTAACATAATTTTTGTTACATAACATGAACTACTATGTGTATTAATGGTAGAAGCAAAATAAATTACAAAAAAACACGGTCTTTTTTTAAATTTTACAATTAGTAATAAGAAGAAGAACATTATAGTAGTACATTAAGTAGAAGTAGTACATTAAGAAAACACAAAAATTGAAATATCTCGATAAATATCAACAATGGTATTCTGAATCTATTGAATCAGTTGTTGCTTAAACACCCTAAGTCAATTTTTGGCTGATATCACTTATGAGCAGGAAATGTTATATTCGGATATTTTGCATCGGTTGATGCTAAAATGCCATAAGTTCCTGTATTGCGTATGTTCAAACTAGCTGCCGCTATTCAGTGGAGTGCTTAAATACCCTAACTCACTGACTTAAGGGATTTTACCAATAAACGTATACGTACTAAGTATGAAGCTTTCTACAACATGAATACCAATTTATATTGATGGTAGAAGGGTCAAAGTTTGTAGAAACGTTTTCTGCACTATACATGCTGTATCGGTAGATCACTTAAAACGTATGGAGAAATTACTGCTTTCAAATGAAGCTCCTCGTGACAAACGTGGTAGACATGCAAAAGGCAATACCATCAGTTATGATACAAGGGCTTCAATAAAATCACATTAACTCTCTCCCGGTGAAGCAGTCACATTATTCTGGACGGGACTGTTAGTTTCTTGATGCCCGTTTAAACATCAAAATTATGTATGATTTGTATCGTGTGAAGTCTCCAGATGTTAAAGTCAACTATTATTTCTACAGACAGTTTTTTTCATGATAACTTCAATTTACACTTTGGTCGTCCACAGATTGATGTTTGCCATACATGTGATGAGTTTAGCTTAAAAATTAAGAGCAATACATTAAACGAAACTGCTACACAAACTGCTGTTGTCAAAAAGATGGTGCACGAAAGACGAGCGTAAGAGTTTTATAACGCTTTAAAAACTTCCACTAAAGAATGTAAGCAAAGAGATGATCTTGGCGTGATATGCTTCCATTACATGCAAAACTTGCCACCGCCTTTGATCTCTGTACAAGATGCATTTTATTTAACGCAACTCACTGTCTCAGTTTTCTGTATTCATAATTTGAAATATGATGGGTCATATTTTTATGTGTATTGTAAAAATAGTGCTGGGAAAAGTCCCAATGAAGTGTGTTCATTTTTAAAACATTTTTTTACAGAATTATGTGCCATAAGAAGTTACAAAACTGCGCCATTTTTCAATAAATTGCCTAGGGTAAAACAAAAACCATTGTGTTATTCGGTTCTGTGCAGCATTAGTTGAAGCTAAACTTTTTATAAAAGTAGAACAGTATTTTCCAGTCCGTGGACATTCCTTTCTGCCTTGCGATAGGGATTTTGCCTTTATGAAACGAAATTTGAAAAAATATGATATAATTTATGATGTGCAAAAATATACAGAGATTATTGTATCTTCGAGTGCCAAAAATAACTTTACAGTGTGTGAAATTTATCCGGAAAATAATGAAATAATTTTAGATTTCGAAACTTGGTGGCCAACCTATTACAAGATGGATTGTGTGTCAGAAGAATCTCGGAATCTTTCACGAGACCAGATGATCACATTTTCGATATCACGATTTTTTCACTTTGTTCATGATGAGGAATATTTAGGTGTTATTAAAACATCTGAATATATTAATGGTCTTAACTGGCAAACATTTAAACTTACACAACCTGGAAAGTCAAAACCTCTCCAGTTTCCTATAGTGTCTGCATATAAAAGCCCCCTTCCTATAGTAGAGAGTAAAGTGAAACATCTAACGACTTCATTCCAGTAGGTTGAGGATGAACACAAACTGTTCTATGAAAAAATTATATATTCGAAAAACACAAAGCGAGGAAAATATTGCCCCTCTCAATAAAACCCATAATTTAGCGATTATCATCATATATTCGTATTTGTTTTTGTATGTTCCTGTTGTGTTTTTAAAACACCTCAAGTCAAGCTGTTTAATCTGTTTTTGCAAAAAAATCTTCTAAATAAAGGATTCAGTGCTTTTTGTAAATGGATTATATTACATTTCTTTACACTAATGTAATAAAATAAATTGATTGAATATTCATTTGTGACTACAGAATGTTCTTTTCGTTTCCTCAAAACCTATCAAAACTGACTTAGTGGAGTTAAGCAACCACCGATTCTATGGTTCAATTGACTGAAAATTGTCTCTACTAACACCTCTTCAAAGGAATACGTCGCGGTACCAGTCACCCTGTATACGTTTTATGGTTTTCTTACTGGCGAAACTATTTGTAATATCAGTAAAATCAAGCGCACTAGTTAAGTCATGATTTATTGATAGCATAGATAAATTATTGAGTCCTTCGTGACTAATTGCATTACGTAAATATGATTTTGTCCTTTTCAAAGTAGAAAATGATCTTTCTCCCGATGCATTTGTGATTGGAAGAGTAAGAAAAATTCTTAATGCAATTTCCATATGTTTATTCCCTAATAAATATTAACATGCCTCTAACATTAACGATATTTTCTATTTTTTCAACAAAATATTTGAATTCAATACATTATTCAGCAAAGCATTCATCCAAATTGTTTGAATATTCAGCTTGAAAATTACTTGAATCATTTCTCATGTCGTTGTCATTCATAATCTTAAGTTTATTTAAAAACGCGAACTTTTTTCTATTTTTACGTAAGTCATCAATCGTTTCTTTAATTCTTGATCTAGCCTATCAATAATAGCAAGAAATCATTAATTCTCGTATCACTTTTGCCACCAAAATTGGTTTCATTTTCATGAATTCCGTCAAATTGAAGTTTTCTCTTCTGTATCCTTTTTTATTATTATTATATTTCAAAATTTTCGATAGTTATTTGCCCCTTTCTTCATATTTATCAAACTGGTCTCGGTCTCGTAATGATTTAAAGTAGCCAAAAAGTGATTAAAAAATTGCAATCATTGTTGATAAATCAATATCAGCGGTTTATAAAGTCTTACTGGCTTTATCAAATTCCTCTAAAACAACGGCCAATTCACATATTCGACCCGCATCTGTGACCAAATCTGTCAGACAGAAAAGAAATGATAATACCTTTTAAGAAAATTTTTATTTTTTGGTGATAATTTTCAAGTATATGAAAATTTATTGTTTTTTTTGTTCATCGCCGGCGCCCCCCGAATCGTCGGTGAGCTAGGCAGCTCCCTATATTGCCTTATGGAAAAGTGGATTTGATATGAAATTGTTGTATAGTATTGGACTGAATTAAAATTAGTAATTTGGAATAAATTTTCTTGCTTCCAGAATCGTATATTTTTGTAGCAAGAAAATTTCAGGAAATTTTCGAAATTTATTGATAAAATTGGCAATAGGATTATTGATCTGTATGATATCATGTCATAGGCATTTTTCATTGGTTTTGACAACATGACAGTTTGCGCAAGCTTCACTGACTTACAAAATGGCCAAGTTAAATAAAAATGACGATAGCAATAACTAATCAAATTAAAGAAAAATCCTCCGATTTTATTTATCGACGAGACTGGAAGGCAAAATCTTCATTAAGATTTGTCCTAAAAAAAGGCATGACAATTTAAATCGCTTAAGTTGGTTTAAACGAGTAACAAAGAAGCAAACAACCCACGTCTATAAATTAGATAGAGAGCGTGGGATTAAAGCGTCGCAGCTAATAACTCCTTTTATATTTTAAAAATAGCGCAGTGCTGGCCGAAGCATTATTATTATCCTTCTGCAAATTGGGTAATCCTTAGGAACGCTTGACCTGTTGTGCACAAAGGGCTGATAAACTAGTCCCGCGAATGTCCAATGAGAAAGAAAAGAGTCGAGGGTCACACAAAGAACAACAGAAATATAGCGTAGTGTGGAATGGGCAAAGGAGAAGGACACAACTGAATTCTATATCAGTGGCGTGCGAGACATTTTAAAACTTTGATTACCGTAAAGCATTTGTAGAGCAGATAGTAGTGCCTAATCACATGCATAATATAACATGGATGGGCGTTGCAATAATGACCATGGTGTGCAATGATGTACGTCTGTGATAGTATACCCAAATGGCTAACTTTATGAAATACAAATTTAACAATGGTTCCAGTTCGCTCAGTAGGTTTGTTGCTGAAAACTATTTTATGCCAAAACCACAT
Source organism: Rosalia funebris (assembly GCA_037954035.1). Classification (NCBI taxonomy): domain Eukaryota; kingdom Metazoa; phylum Arthropoda; class Insecta; order Coleoptera; family Cerambycidae; genus Rosalia; species Rosalia funebris. The sequence continues at coordinate 7,499,489 of JAZFAV010000006.1, read as the reverse complement.
GCCAGATACTGCTCTAAAAAAAATTCAAAATTAAAATTTAAAAAATACAATTAATATCATCATTCCATTTATTTAAAACTTTTTTATTTTCTAATCTTTAGTACATTGATCCTTAACCTATCTAAATATGTGATAATGGGGATTATATTCTATAATATACCTAGAGTTTTACTGGTGACGAGCGGAGCGACAGTCTCTCGCGATGATGGTAATCCATGTTCCTGACCTCCGTGTATATGAGTTTTATTATTTAGGTGCACCATTCTGTTTCTCAGTTTTGTTACATAATGTTTCTTTCGTTGTACTTTCAGCATTAAATAATATACGTTTTAATTGTTTATGTACAGGAACTGGTAAAAACCTGCTTCAGTTTAAGAAACTGAATTTTATGTTTATTTAATTATTCAAACTACTGAAATAAGATTATACTCCAACCCATCTGCAACTGCCTTATAAAATAAGGACTAAACAAATTAGGTCAAAACAGATATTCTCCTGGCTATATGCCAAACGCCGAGTACTAAATTAACTGACAACATTTGCCGTATTTTGTCTAAGAGAGTTATTACTAAAATACAGTGATCCAGATTGTTTCAAAACCACAAGGAAGTTGTAAAGTGTCATCTATCTCAGGATATCGCTAACTACAGACCGGTTTCGACGTTATCTTGGGTCTCGTCAGTGCAGTGTACGGGAGTATACCTTTGACAGATGAGACTCACATTTAGTAGACGTTGCTACGTCCGCCGCAGTAGAACGTACCATTTATTTAATTTAATTAACGGATCTAACGTAACGTAACGTATTTAATTATTATTTGACAGTTTTATTGGAATTCTTTTTTGTTTTTCTCAAGGATATTAATATAGTTACTATTTTAATGTGTTTTTGTTTATGGGTGTAGAAGGATAAATATGCAGGGAAGGGGTGGGTGTGGAGTTGAGGCTCGAGCGAGATTATGGTGGGGTTGTAGGAAATTGGGTGGTATAAGAGGTTGGTGGTGTCTCGTTATTTTAGTTGTAGAGTGTCTCATTTATTTGTGTGGTGTATTCGATGCGCGTTTTAAATGTTGTATTAGATATGCAGTGTATAATGATCATGCTGCTATTTCCTTTATGTAGTGTTTTATTGGCGTAATTTGTATGTTGTCCTGGAGTGTTTGTATGCTTGTGGATATGTTCGCGTTTTTTAGTAGTCATAGTAATTTAGTTTGTTGTTTGTAGTCGTTTGTATTGATTGTTGGTGTTTATTGGTGTTTATTTGGTATGATATATGTCTTCTGGTATTATTTTGTTATATGCGAAGATCTGTAAGTATTGTATGGTTTCTTACATACCAGGCAGTATGTACAACTTGATGAAGTATCTTGGATTGTGATATTTGATTGCCGTAATATTTGATTTAGAGACATATTCCCACAGTTTTAGTCCATACTTCCAGATCGGTTTAATGACTGACAATTTATTTGCAGCAGATACCCGAGATTTTCTTCCTAATAGCCACTGAAATCTTCTTATTTTTATTCCTACTTGTTTCCTCTTTTTGTGTGGTATGAAGTTTCCAAGTTAGTTCGCTAAGTGTAGCCTTACCTATTTCACAGTCTGTGTTTGTAGTATCTGTACATTTTTAATTTATTTGGATATTGTTAGAGGTTATCTAGATGATTTTGTAAGAATTTTGAGGCTACTTGAAGATACTGATGGCAGGCGAGAGTAGCTATATTCTCGCCCAATTTTCATATATTTTGTACTATGTGTAGATCTGACGTATGCAAAACATATAGTATTAGTGCAAGGACACTATCTTGTGGTACTCCTGAACAAATTGGATAGTAGTTGGATTTCTTCTTATTTATCTTAATTTGGAAGATTCTCTAAATCAAATATGATTTTTGAAGGTTGAAATTAAAAACGACTATACTGATCATCAACTCATATGAGCTGGGGTACCGCAAGGCGCCGTATTGGGTCCGATCCTTTACTTATCACATACAGCCTATCATTCCCGGTATAACAACAGCCACCTTTGCTGATAATATGGCAATAATAGCATCTAACAAAAGCGCAACTACAGCTTCTGAAATGTTACAGGAAAGTCTAGATAGTATACAATGGAAAATGAAAATCAATGGAAACAAATCTGTACACCTAACATTCACAACGAACAAGGTTCCCTGTAACGCTGAACAAATAAGAAGTTCCACGAAAGGAAGAGCTTAGACATCTTGGAATGTATCTTGACAAAAGACTGGCTTGGAAAAAACACATATAATCATAATAATTAAGCCGATATGGATATATGGAATTGAATTATGGGGAACAAGCTCCTCTTCAATTATCGAAATAATACAGAGATTTTAATCGAGAAAACACTAAGATCCCCTCACTAAACGCCTCATTGTTTACCACAAGTCAAGCAATACACAGATACTCTCAATTACTGTATGTTAAAGAAGAACCACATAATAGCGCCAGATGATATAAAGAGAGTTTACAGCCCACTCTAACATATTTGGGAAGAACCTTATGACATCGGTTAGAACCACGATAAGACTAAAACGCAGACTGCTCATTGTCAGAGTGCTAGGTGTCTAGTTAGTGTCCATTGTCAAGAATAATCATTATGACTAAATATAATAACCAACACACACCAACTGTATGTACAGGTTTATTATATAATAATATATACTCGATTTAGAGTTGTAGATAGATTGTAATATAATGGGGAACTAACCAAAAAATTTTCTCTGTTTAGCTAATTTTCCTAAAAGTACAACTACCGGGTTAGTCACCTAGAATTGACCCCCCCCCCTTTATTTCTCTTAATTTCAATCGAATCGAAAAATTCAAACAAGGATATTACATGATTTTTTATAAGTATTTTGAATATTTAAACAAATTTTCAGAAACTCTACAAATTGAAAGGGGGCGAACATTTTTTTATTTTTTTTAAATGGAACACCCTGTATTTTTTTACTTAAAAAAGTTACCCACAGTTTTCTGATCACAAAAATATATTGTTGTATCTTGGTAAGTATAGTTCTTGAGATATTCATACAAATATATAGTCACATCACAGGAATAAGTTTAGTATAAGACCATAAATCAGGAGAGCTATGAACCGAAATGATTTAAAGTAACAATAATGCTTCGTTTGACAGTTATGTTATGTTTGACTTGTGTTTGATTGTTATATTATTAATACGCTTTAAGTTAAGTTTTAAAACACTTGTTAATATATCTAATATATTGATATGGGATATTCATTAGTCGAAAGGAAAGAAATATTAGAAATTTACTTAACCAGCAATAAAAACAAATATATAGCTAACAGAGAATATGAAAGAAAATATCCTGAAAGACGCGTTCCCTCCAAGAACACTTTCTTTAATATTTATCTCAAGTTTGGGGACAGCGAATCCTTAAAAGATAAGAAACGAGAAAGAAAGAAGCCCAAAACAGGAGAAGATATGGAAATGGACGTTTTACTTTTTTTACCGAACACCCCAATAAATTTACTAACGCTGCTGCAGAAGAATTTAATATTTCTCAAGCAAGTATAAGACGTATATTAAAACGTCACAAATATAAGCCTTATAGTATTTTGCCAGTTCAGCTTTTAACTGAAAATAACTTTGCCGACAGAAGAGCTTTTTGTAGAGAGATGATTGAGAGAGCAGAAAAGACAATAACTTTTTAAAAAACTTATTTTGGACCGATAAAAGTAGTTTTTCAACGGCTGGACTTTATAATAGGAAAAATACACATTATTGGGCGCCCGCAAATCCACGTATTATAAAAAAGTTAAAAACCCAGGGATATAATACAGTAAATGTGTGGTGCGGTATTCATCAAACTACAATTGTGGGTCCCGTATTCATTAATGGGTCTTTGAATGCAGTTCAGTATTTGAATATTCTTCGGGGTGAAGTAGAGAACTGTTTAGATAATATTCTCCTTGCAACCAGGAATTCTGTTATTTAGCAACACGATGGTGCTCCTACACACTCTGTATGGAACGTAACGGAATATTTAAATGACAAATATCTATTTTGGATAGGAAGATACGGTCCTATACATTGGCCTGCTAATAGCCCAGACTTTGGACTTCGTTTTGTGGGGAACACTAAAACAAAACATAAACGAAAATTAGGTATATAATAACTCGGATGAGTTGAAGGACTGTATCAGTCAAGGAATAGAAAATTTGCTGCAAAATGTTCATTTATTTGAAAACGTTAGAAATGAATTTATTAAAAGATGCCAACTGTGCCTTGATAGAAACGGAGGATACGTGGAGAACATATAGATATGTTTAATTTTAATAAAGTTCATAGTTTTATGTTATTTATTGTTGCGCATTGTTTTTCTTTTATCATTATTTCGTTATTTATGTCTTGTGTTCATTAAACTTTGTCGTTGTCATTTTAATAAAGGTTTATTTGTTTATTATAATTATTATGTGTTGCCGCATCAAAGAATTTTAATACTTTTCTTCTTAAAAAACAAGATGTGTCGTTATATCTCAAAAACATAGCTCTTCTGATTTATGGTCTTATGGCAAACTTATTCCTGTGATGTGACTATATATTTGTATGAATATCTCAAGAACTATACTTACCAAGATACAATAATTATATATTTTTGTGATCAGAAAACTGTGGGTAACTTTTTTAAGTAAAAAAATATAGGGTGTTCCATTTAAAAAAGAATAAAAAAATGTTCGCCCCCTTTCAATTTGCAGAGTTTTTGAAGATTTGTTTAAATATTCAAAAAATTTATAAAAAATCATGTAAAACAATTTTTTTATTTTTCGATTCGATTGAAATTAAGAGAAATAAAGGGGAGTCAATTTTAGGTGACTAACCCGGTACAGGCAACATCTCCCTAAAACGTATTTAAGCAACCAAGAATATGTATTATTATATTAGCTATTCCCTTTAACTAAAATTTAATTTCCCTTCTACATCCTGTATCCCCTTACCATTCGCCTACACTGAACTGTTTCGGGAGGCGCTTGTAACACATTTAGAGCCACTTGCTGCTGCGCCAGTGGGAAGATCCTAGCGGTCGACCGGGAGGCTGAAAACGGGAAGATCATCCATAACTTACTGCTTTACGACCAGATTGACTCCGGAATTATTAAATAAACTGTATAAAGTGGCCTTTGTCGCAGTTTTTCTTCAGCGAAATCGTTATTTTTAGTGTTTCGAGCGGAGGAATACTGTTAACATAAGCAGCGGACGTTACATGAAATAGATCAGGCAGGATAAGCATAATGCGATGATGTAGTGAGAAACAGATACAAAACTAAAATAGACAACAATAACAGAACGATCTAGTATAATATATATAGAGAGTTTGAACTTCAATTTCTAACACAGACATCCTGTTTGTTTTTAGAATTACCAGGATATGTTAATAAACTATTAGTATACCGTCAACTGGGGTAACTTTGCCTGATATTAAAACTGAAATTAAAAATTTTCATTCTGCCCGTTGATTAAATTGAAGGTCGAAAATAAAATTTGTACATTTGGTTCATAGTTCGTAGATATGATTTATGTAGTTGTTATTTTAATGGATCATCCCTCCTTTTTATGAAAAAACAAAAACAAGGTGGGGAAAGTCACCTGGCATAATGGGGTCACTTTGTCCACCATCTGATTTGTGCATATAACAAGGCTGTGAGTGGATTTAGGGCAATGTGACCTCCAAGAGAAGCTCAAGCTGTCAAGAGAATCACAATGACACAAAAAATTACGTAAAAGAATCAATTTTATTTTATTATACATGCCTTAATTGACAAAGAAACTCATAAATCTATTAAACGATTTAAACAAAAAACAGAAAAAACTAAAATAATCTTAAATATTTAGTTGCCAAAATATTTAGAGAAGTCTTCATTAAACTGGAAGATAGACTGAAAGACTTTCGCCTTTCTTTAAGGGGAGTTGGCTTGAGGACAACATCGTTGACAGAGATCCTTGCCTCGTCCGGCACCTGGGGAAAATTGAAAGTTTCCTTTATTACTTGTTCTCAGGAAAGAAACTTCCAAATCTCCATCATCAAACTTGTTCACAATTTTCGCCATGTAGTGTTTTATTTATTTTTCCCCAAAAGTCTTCTTATCACGAAGTCGCCAATTTCGAAATTCTGTGGTTGCCACTGAATATTATGTTGACTCAAGTCTACGTAAGTCTTCTTCGTTACATTCAGTTATTTTAAGGCTCAGGGAGTCATGCAAAAAAAGTATCATGTTCCTCCTGACTGCTCAGATGTTCAGCTTCTTGTCGTCTCTTCCTTGAAGCTGGTCTACGTGAAGTTGAAGGGATAGAAGCATCATACTCCTGTAGATCTTCCGCGCCAATAGCTTTCCCTGCAGGAACAGGTTTTCTTCATTGTTCCAAATATACCAGCAGTGTATGACTTATCTTTCATTGTGTTCTTTAATGTTTCGGAAGAATATTAACCTATTAGTACGAAGAGTAAGTACCTATTATATGAACGGTGACCCAATTTTGGCCTGTAAGTTCTCATGATTCTGAAACAAAATAAAGCTGTAAGTGGGATAGATCTATTCAAACCGCTCATTATAACCAGAATAATTTGAAGAAACATCACGATAAATGAAAAAAGCACAATAACAGATAAAGAATGGGAAAGGTGAGCCCCAAATTTCCCATGGAATCTAGGGTGATATTGCCCACTAAAATAAAAACCTTCAGGTAAGGTTCATATATATTTTATATCGTGGTCGATAAAAATCAATTTTTAAAAACAATTTATTTTTGAAATACACAATTGAACGTTTTGTTATAAAGGATTTAAAATTATAATAATATTAAGTGAGTACCGGAGGTTTGAAATGAGTTATGCTAGTTTGCCGGATACTATGCCGGTCTGCCGGATACTATGCCGCTCTGCCGGATACTAACTTCTGGTCGCACGCTTTCGCCTATATAAACTGTCATTTGCTGACTCTGCATGGGAATGGCTTTAGCCATGAGTATTCTTAGAAGTTAGGCGTGAGTTGCTGACCATAAGCAAGTCTTTGTTTTTGAGAATAAGATAAGTCACGAATAGTATCAAGTAACTATGAGAAACAACTGATAAGAAAAAGCAAAGATTGTGTTACTTGAGATATGATACAATGTAAATTGTACCTAACTGAAATTATTCTAAGTATTCTAAGTCTAAAATGTATACAATTAAATATTTTATATAACAACTCCCCCCTTATAGAAAAGTTGGTGGTATACAGCAACTTTTGGATAAGCAGAAAGTTCCAAAAATATGAATGTTGCTATTAAGTGCAACATAAATGCAATAAGCAATATAATAATATAAGGTAAAATTGTAGTAAAATCAAGTGAACAAAATAAAATAATAATAATCACATAAGTCCAGTTCACTTGAACACTAGTCACAAAATATAAAATGTTAAAGTTCCAAAATCACTATAAAGTCTCAATTTAGTTCAATATCTTCTGGGGAACTGTCTGTTGGTCTGATAGCTGGCCTTCTTCTTGAAATAAAGTTGGTGAGTCGTCCAACGGGTTTTGATTGTCCAGGAGGCGGTGGAGGTAAATTTGACGTTAGGGAAATAGCAAGTCTTCTTCTTCTTCTGCATTTGCATGTGAAGTATAGGATGACGAGTAGAATTATGACAGTAATTATGAAATAGGTAAACCAAGAAATGTGTTTCGTGACAAAAGGTTCATTGATTAAGTCATCAAGGGTTTTGGAATATTCATCTAATTTGTGCTTTGCAACTTCAAGGTCTTCAACGTTGAGATTGTTTAATTTTAAAGGCTTTAATTTTGGAATTTGTAGATCGTTAGGAATGTTGTCACAACAGTTGTAAGGGATTAGAATAGGGTGAGAATCATCATGAGTTACAGTAGTGTCTCTAGAGTTTGCTTGGAATTTGGTAACACCAACAAAAGCACTACAATAAGGTTGTAACTTGAGAATAGAATTTTTGAAAATGACTTCAGTTTTAGAATTTCGGTTTTGACATGAGATGGTTATTTGAAGGGGTTCAGAATTGATTATAAGCCAAGTGTTGTCTTCTAGATTGTGAACTTTGTATCCTTCTGCAAATATTAAAGATGTCTGGCAATTTTCCGGAAGGGTCCTGGTGTTCTTCAGAATTTTGGCTTCGCATATGGCGTTGTCATCAATGGGGTAGGCGAACAAATTTGAACACAGTTTTTGTCCAAAGACGAGTGGTTTGCATCCGTCGAGATTTGACATAGGAATGTACATTATAGAATCGTCGTCTCGCGCAACATATTTTTGATTGGTTGACAAAACATGATATAAACCAGTCCGATTATTGAGGATAGGCATTGGGAATAATTGGAATAAGGAAAATCTTTGTTGATCAATAAGAGGAATTTTTAGAACAAATATTAAATCTGAATCGGTTTGAAATGCTGATAGTTCTATGATATCTAGATATCTACCAACATCAGATAATTTTATTGGAAGTGGTAAATTATTTTGATGCAAGTTTTGAGATATCTCCTGTAATGCGGATATCAGATCTCTAGGATTTATAATAGAAGTATGAATGATTTTTAGACGCGCGAATGTAATTGAATTTAATATGTCATTTAATTGGTCCTCAATGTACAAGTAGCTTTCCATTAATATTTCGCATTTTTCTAGGAATCTTAATTTTACTTCGAAAATTTTGAGTTTCTCTTTAGTTCTGTAAATTGTGTCAGATATTAATTTAATGTCTCTGTTAAATGTTTCTTCGTCTAGTTGTAATTTTTGAATAGTTGTGTTGAAATTCTTTATTACCGATGTTGTTACGGATATTTGATTTTTTAATAAATTTTCAATTTGATGTTCGTCTGTAATTAATTTGTTAATACTGTTTGTGTAATATTCGCCATCTTCTGCGTCTAGATTTCCTGTGATTGCTTTAAATACAGAACCAATAGCATTTAAAATACCACGTTTATAGCGTTTTGTATCATAATTAATTTCATTTAATTTTTCTTTAATATTACCAGAAATTTGTGTTAATAAACTGATGTGGATCTTTACTTCGCCTCGAAATAAATTCATGTTTTCAAAAATAGGGCTGACGGCACGTATTAAATTTTCAAGAATATGTTCATTATGTTGATAAGCTAATCTTAGAGCTGAAATGTTCTTGTGAACAAGGAGAGTCCAATGCTTGTTTGTCACATAAATATCGCTTTCATGGTGATAATAGACTCCGATTGTATTTTCTATGGGTGTTATTGAGTATTGGGATGCTGCTGTCCCTATCAGCAGGAGAAACCTGTAATTAAATTTTCAAAATAGGGTTTCATTCGGTCAAAATTTACTTTAGTTGTTTGATTCGTTTGAGAGTTTAATAGGATTGCAGAATTTTTTAGTATTTCTTGAATTTCGAAGGGACCGTTAAATTTATTGCTAAGTTTGTTTTTGATCTGTGACTCTTTCACGTAGACCTTGTCTCCGACTTTAAATTTGTATTGATTTTCGGGGACATTTTTGTCAAACCTGGTTTTTGATTTTTGCTTAGACAGTATAGTTTTTTCACGGGCAATTTTGTAGTAGTGAGAAATTCTGTTATTGAGGTCTCTGATATATTTTGAAATTAACTGGTTTTCATTATATAATTTTTCTGGAGGTCGGCTGGAAGTATGACCGAAAATTAATTCGTATGGGGAGAATCCATGGGTTTTGTTGACGGAATTGTTGTAGCATATTACAGCATATGGGAGTACTGTTAGAGGGTGTTCGTGAGGGTTTTCTGTTTTATTTATTCTAATCATCTCTAATAAGGTTGCGTGGAAACGTTCAACCGATCCGTTGGATTGCGGATGATTAACACTGGAATACGTCAGTTTAATGTCATAGAGGGTACAAAGATCTCTAAGCAGGGTGTTGTCGAATTCCTTTCCATAGTCGCAGTGAATGCGAAGGGGTGTGCCAAAGTGTTGGAAGTAAACAAGTAAAGTATTTACTGTCGATCGTGCGGTTTTGTCTTCAAGCGGGTATGCTTGAGTAAATTTAGTTAATTCGTCTCTGATGGTCAAAACATAATTCCGAGTGGGGACTTCTAGAATGTCAATGTTAACTCGTTCAAACGGTGTTTTCGGGGTTTCCGTAATTACTAGAGGACTACTTAAATTTTTTCTCAAAATTTTAGTTTTTTGGCATGTCTCGCAATTTTGAATGTATTTTTCGACATCTTTTAGTAAACCGGGCCAATTATATTTTTCTTTGATTCGTCTAATGGTTTCATTGATTCCTCGATGAAGGTTAGATTTTCCTGAATGATGTTGATCAATTATAATTGGTATTTGGTCATCGTCAGGTCGTTTGACTAAATTTTGACAAATAGTAAGTTTTATGTCTTTACCTGAATAAATATAGGAAAACATTTCTAAAGTTGGTAGGTCTAAATTATTTTCAATATAATAATTTTTTGTTTCTTCAAAATTGTCTTGTCCTCTGAATAATGTGATAAAAAGCGTTTCTATTATACTATCAGGTTCAAATGGTAAAAGAATTATATAGTATTTACGATTTTTAACGGATTTACTAGAGACTATGTTAATTTTGTTATTCATAAAATCGGGTTGCTCTTCGAGTATATCCTCGATAATTTTATAGTGTAAATCTGCTAATTTATCTTTTTGAAAGAATGTAACAATATCTTTATGTTTTTTATCTAACAACTGATTATTAGTAAATTGGATTTTGTTGTAATCTATTAGGGATTGAGTTTTATACAAGTTTACGAAATTTTGGAGTTCTTCTACAATTGTCTCAGGGGATTCGTCAGTACTGATAGATTCGTTATCGTCATTGTCAGAATTTGAATTTAAAACTTTTGTTTGTAATTTTGCACAATTTCTGAAATAATTAATTTTTATTCGCGATAGTGCGTCCGCGTTTTTATTTATCTTACCTGGTTTATACTCAATTTCGTAGGAGTATTCCTCTAATTTTAAACGCCAGCGCGCAAGGCGGCTGCCTGGATCTTTAATCGAAAAAAGCCATGTAAGAGGTCTATGGTCTGTGACGAGTTTAAATTTTCTGCCAAAGAGGTACGGTCTAAAGTGTTTTACACTCCAAACAATAGCTAATAATTCACGTTCAATGGTGCTGTATTTAGTTTCTGCTTGACATAATGTCCTTGAAGCATATGCAATGGGGAGGTCTTTACCGATAGGACCTTGAGATAGAACTGCGCCAATTGCGAATGCACTAGCATCCGTTGTCAGTACAAATGGCTCATCGAAATTTGGATAATTTAGTATAGGGGTAGTGGTTAAAGCTTCTTTCAATTGTTCGAATGCAGTAATACAGTCACTGTCAAAAAGGAATGGAACATCTTTTTGAAGTAATTTTGTCATTGGTTTGGATAATTTTGCAAAATTTGGAATAAATCGGCGGTAATAACCTGCGAGTCCGAGAAACGATTTAATCTCTTTTTGATTTTTAGGTTGCGGAAAGTTTGCAACACAATTAATTTTGTCGGGGTTTGGTTTTACACCGTCAGGGGTTATTATGTGTCCAAGATATGCGACTTCTTTCCGGAGAAATTCGCATTTGTCAGGTTGAATTTTGAGGTTCGCGTTTCGTAGTCTCTTAAATACGTCTGTAAGTCTTGACATGTGTTCCTGAATAGTGGGTGAATAAATGATAATGTCGTCCATATAGACGAGACATCGCTCATTTTGAATTCCTAATAATATATTGTCCATAACACGTTGAAATGTGCTAGGGGCATTTCGTAATCCAAAGGGCATTCTAACAAATTCATAGTGACCATTATCGACAGAAAAAGCAGTTTTGGAAATATCTTCGGGATTAATTTCTATCTGGTGAAATCCAGAGGCGAGATCTAAAGTCGTAAAGTATTCGCACTTACCGAGTTGATCTAATATATCCGAAATATTGGGCAAAGGGTATTTATCACCTACTGTGGCTTCATTTAATTTACGGTAATCCACCACAACACGCCATTTTTGTATACTAGAGGCGTCCATTTTTTTTGGGACAACCCAAACAGGGGAGGACCATGGCGAAACTGATGGCCTAATTATACCTTGATTCAACATTTTAGATACTTGATTTTTTACTTCATCCTTGTGGATGTGCGGGTATCTATAAGATTTGGTGAAAATGGGTTTCGAATTTCCGGTATCAATTGAATGTTTAATCTCGTTAGTGAAAGTGAGGTTATCTCCTTCAAGATAAAATATGTCTGAAAAGTTGAGGCAGAGTTCCGTTAATAACTCTTTTTCTTCTTTATTTAGATGTTCAAGTCTTAACTGATTTCTTATTTCAAAATTTCTATCAATAAATTGACCTGAATTTTGAATTTGGTCATTTAAATTGAACGCTGAAAAATTTTGAATAGGTTCTATTTCAAATTTAGAAAAGTCAATAGTTTTTGCTATAGCGTTAGCATTGATAACTGTTGTTAAAAATTCGCCTTGGTTATTAATTTTCACAAGGGCGTTCGGTATACGAACTTTTTCTATTTCTTGATTACATATTATTGCGTCAGTATTAAAAAGATTACATTTAAATTTGAAAATTTGTTCAGTTCGAGGACCTATACAAATTTTATTTTGAATTTTGGAAGGTTTTTGGATTACTTTTGGAGATGTTTGATTATAATTTGGAAAACTAAAATTTTTGTTCTCAACTGTAGTCAGTTTTTGATCGAATTTAGAAATTTTTGGAAGAGGATGAGTCACTTCTTTAGTCTGATTTGGAATGGAGGGCGGCAAATCAAAATCTTGAGAAGGGTCTTCGACCTTAAATAGAGGTACTGTTTTAAAGTTCGTTACGAGTTGTCTATTATTAAAATCAATTACACAATTATAATGCTCTAGGAAGTCAGAGCCTAGTAAACCATCGAAAGTAATATCAAGATTGTAGATATATACTTTATGTGGATCGTTGTCAGCGAATGGAATTAATGTTGATTCAGTAATTAGAAGTTTTTGATCGGTTATACCCTGTATAACAACGTTTTCAGGGGACCTTTTTTTATAATTTAGACATGTTTTTGGCTTAAAAATTGAAATACCTGCTCCTGTATCTATTAATATTTTAAAAGTATTAGTTATGTCCTTTATATAATATAGGTTGTGAGGATTTACGGTGAGTAAAGGCCTATTTACATGAATTTCTGTTCTTGGCTGTTTTGATTTTGATTTAAGTTCATCGTTTGAAATTGAGCTTGAATTTGTTCTAAAGCGGTTGATTGATTCGGCGGGTCTTCGTAAGACTGGGGGTCTAATTGAAAATTTTGGGTATTTGAATTTTCAGGATATTGAGTAGTATCGAAATTTTGAGTATTATCGTTAAAAGTAGCGTCGTATGAGTCTTGATTTTGAGCAGTATGATTATATTCGTAATTATCAATTTGATAATTGGGCTGAAAATATTGAGTTGAACTTGAATAAGCAGGACTATTCGTCATTCCGTATTGTTCATTTTCGTACAAATGAGCAGTATCATTTGTGTAATATGTTTCATAGTACGGATGAGCAGTATCATCCACAGTTTCATTTAAATGATGCGTACGTTGTTGATTAAAATTTGGATTTGATCTTATCACGGAGGGTCTCTGAAAATTTGGGTTTTGTCTAAAAATTGGTGGTCTATTTTGCATAAATTTGTTTTGTTGAAAATTATTATTTGGCTGATTTGTAGACATCGGCCTAGGTTGATTTTGGGTAAATGTAGGTCTTGGAAAAGTTTGTTGACCTGGTTGATGAAAATTTGGCCTAAAAGTGTTATTAGAAAAATTCGTAGAATTATTATTATTAAATTGGTGGGTAGCTTGTCTAGTGCGACATTCGTTTATAGTGTGTCCGTTTCGTTTGCAGTACGAGCAGACTTTTTGTACACTAATTTGAGGCTTCTTAATTTGAGATGTATTTACTGAACGAGAAAATTTTTGGTTTTCAAAATAGGAAAGCTGTAGCTCTCTTTTAATTCTAGATATTGCTTCTAGCATATTACAAGGATTGCCAGCACGAATTATTGAGCCAAGTTTAGGATCTAGCCCTGTTAAAAGAGTATTTAATGTTATCGTCTCTATTAAAGTAGATTGTGCTAATTTTTGCTCTGGTGTCAATGGTTGTTTCTGAACACAAGCGTGCATTTTCGCATTATGTGACTGAAGTCTCGAAATAAAATTTAAAGCGGATTCATTCTGATTTTGTGAAATGCGTTGAAGGTCTTGAATGAGAGATGTGAGATCCCTAGAATCTCCGAAATGAGTTTCTAATAATATTTTAATCTCGTCCCATGTTGCAGGGTTGCGAGAATTAATTAATTCAGCAGCTTTACCTTTAAGCTTATTTTTGACATGGAGGGTCAATAATGTTTTTTGGTTGCCTACAGCCATTTGGAAGGCACAACGAACAGCGTTTAAAAATGTTTGTAAGAAGATCTGATTTCCATCATATTCGGGTACAATAGAAAATACTTCTGAAAGTTTATAAGCTTCTACCTGTTCTTCAATTTGATTATTTACGTTGGCAGTTGCCATTTTTAATAAATCGGTTAGAAAAATTTAAATAAAATAATAAAAATAGGTTTATATATTTTTTCACGTTAAATGTAAAATTAGGGAGTAAAGTAAATATAGGAGCAATAGCGACTGGACTATACCAATTTATTTTTAGATGTAGATAAAATGTAAGTAATGCGATTAGCGGTATAATCGCGTAATTAAAATGTGACGATTAACAGTATAATCGTATAATGTAATATACACTTTGAGAAGTTTGAGATAAGGCGTGACAATTCTATATGAATGCACTTACCAAATCAAATTCATCCGGACGCTGGCCTGGATATCGCAGTTAATGAGGCAATTTCCGTGTTTTAACTGGGTCACCTGGGAACAGCTGATCTTCCGGGCTTCAAGAGGTTCGGACCAGTTAGGCGATTCCGTGTTCTGGAGCGATTTTCTTCTTGGGGTTTTCTTGCGTTCTTCGTAAAAATTGTTTTCTTTCTTGAGGTTCTTTGTAGTCACTTGGGAATTGGAATTCCACGACGATAGTGAGGAAAGTCCGTGTTCTAACGACGTGTGAAAATCCGAACGACTGCGCCAGATTTTTATATCGTGGTCGATAAAAATCAATTTTTAAAAACAATTTATTTTTGAAATACACAATTGAACGTTTTGTTATAAAGGATTTAAAATTATAATAATATTAAGTGAGTACCGGAGGTTTGAAATGAGTTATGCTAGTTTGCCGGATACTATGCCGGTCTGCCGGATACTATGCCGCTCTGCCGGATACTAACTTCTGGTCGCACGCTTTCGCCTATATAAACTGTCATTTGCTGACTCTGCATGGGAATGGCTTTAGCCATGAGTATTCTTAGAAGTTAGGCGTGAGTTGCTGACCATAAGCAAGTCTTTGTTTTTGAGAATAAGATAAGTCACGAATAGTATCAAGTAACTATGAGAAACAACTGATAAGAAAAAGCAAAGATTGTGTTACTTGAGATATGATACAATGTAAATTGTACCTAACTGAAATTATTCTAAGTATTCTAAGTCTAAAATGTATACAATTAAATATTTTATATAACATATATATATATATATATATATATATATATATATATATATATATATATATATATATATATATGTTCAGTTTAGAATGTTCAGTGACGCTATATATATATATATATATATATATATATATATATATATATATATATATATATATATATATATATATATATATATATGTTCGGTTTAGAATGTTCAGTGACGCTGTCCGATTTCTACATTCCACTTCTTCCTATCTTCCCATTGGCCATCTTGTAGGTTGCGGGCACTCATGGCTTTTCTCATTCCCTCTGTCCAGTTTCTCTTTGGTCTACTTCTATTTCTCCGATGTGCTGGTATCCACGTCATGGCTTGTTTGGGTAATCTAGAATCGGCCATAAGGTGTACGTGAGCGTACCATATAAGCTGTTTTCTTTCAATATCACGGATTATAGTGTCCGTAAGTCCAATTTGTCGAAGTACCTCATGGTTCTTATTCTTTGAATTCCTGATATGCCAGCCGATCTTCTCAGAGCATCCATTTCCGTAACTTCAATCTTCCTCTTATTTCTGTCCGCAAACCTCCATGTTTCAACCCCATGGATTAAGGTGCTTTTTATTAGAGTGTTATAAATATAAAATTTTCGTCTTTTGTTTATGTTTTTGATCCATAGAATGCCATTTAAACACCCAATTGCTCTTTTTGCTCCCAATTGCATCTGTTCCCGTTGAATCAAACATAGTTCCCAAATACTGATATTCGTTGCACCCTTCTATTGTTTCCAAGTCGTTGATATGTAAGTCACTCTTGTCATTGCCTATGCACAAATATTTTGTTTTCTGTGTGTTCATTGACAGACCCCATTCCTCGTATGTTTCTTTCAATTTCCTAGTCATGTATTCTAGATCTTCTTTGCCACCTGCCAGTACTGCTTGATCATCTGCAAACTGTAATGTGGAAATGGTTGAGTTTGATAGAGGTATTCCCATTCCGTGGCATTTCTGTTTCCATTTCCACAGAGCTTTCTTGATGTATATCTTGAACAAAGCGGGTGAGAAGCAACATCCCTGTCGCAAACCCTTTGTAATTTGGAAAGGCCGCGATAGCTTGTTCCCCACTTTAATTCTTGAATTTCACTCTTTAATTTCTGGAGTTACAATATTGATTACATCTATTAATGATAATAATAACTGATGGGAGTCATCTCGTTATCAAAAAGGCTGCACTAGTTAAAGTTTGAAGTCTTTGAATTTTCTTTGATATTGAATCCGGTTGAAAAAGCAGCTGATCGGCCATAACATTCCCAAATATAAGGTTATCAAATATAAGGTTACGTCTCATCTACATGTTGTCGTCTCATCTACAAACGAATTCCTCGACGACTGCAGCACCACAAACAATCAATTAAGTAAGTTTTTCATCGCCATATATATTTTTTTATATTGGGCAAAGTCACCCCAGTTGACGGTAACAGAAATAATTAAATATTTTTTAACCAAATATTTTTTTAGTCAAAGTACGAGTAATCGCGTTCCAAGTTTGCGCAGTTAGTGTGACGCACAAGGTTGGTTTCGTTTAAATACTTCTTCAATTTTGCAAATAAATCATGGTTCAAAGCGACCAAATTCGGTGAATAGAATAGATGATCAATGAATTCGATGTTTCCAGTCCAGTGATTCCTTGTATAGATAGCAAGCTGAAACACTGTATAGTGTGAGCCAATGTGTTTTAACAATTAAATCGTCGAATTTAAGGGAGTCCAATGTGTTTAAATAGCCTCTCATGTTTGGCGGTGACTCCTCTGGATATGTCAGAAAAGTATAAAGGGAGCTATTTGATATGTTTGTAGTTTAAGTTTCCAAAGATAAGGCTATTTTATGGGGTTTTTAATAGACTCATTTTTTGACTGTGGCTTATCTGACTTTCAGAAGAGTGGAAACAGATTTGATAAGATTGACAGTGTGTAATGTCTCAAGTGATTTACAATTTAGAGAACTAATCAAAAGAAGAAGTGGCCAACTATTTTTTTGCAGTTGTAATAGAAAAATAATAAACAGGGATATTTACAAACGAAATTACAGGAAAACTAATTTTTTAGATAAAACATTTCTTGACGCGCGTTTCGCCAACCAAGTTGGCATCATCGTTATCAAAACTTAAAAACTAAATGACCCGCGCGGTTGCAGGAAATAATAGGGTAATAGAATTATATTTTCAATTCTTTAAGGTGTATACCTATATAAATTTAAGTTTTAAGCAATTGTTATAAAATATGTACTTTTAGTAAATATGTAATGCGGTTTTTTATTATTAGGTATGTTATAATCTCGTAATAGTATATTATATATCAAGTGTGGTAACAAGTTTTTAGCATACGGAAGCGAAGTTTGCAAACTTCCCCTACGTATTCACTCAAGCTCGGTTGGTATTCACTCAAGGGCATTAAAACCGTTACCATATGAGGTATAGTACAATGCTTTCGTAAAGTAGTGAATGAATTTGTTAAAAATTCACGGAATAACTTATGGAAAATACGCTCAGACCCATCAAATCTTATTTTTAATTGGGTATTTTTTGAAAATAATTAATATATACAGGGTGATTCGTGTAGGAGGTATGACGTCATCGATAATTTTTTAATAGCAAACCCTTTTCTTAATTGTGAAATATGAAAAAGCACATTTTTACATACGCTACGATAATAATTATATTAGTGTAAGTATAGGTTAGATTAAAAAAATGAAGAAAAACTATTTTGCAATTTCAAAGTACTAAATTTAATGGCAATATTTATTTAAAAAGTCAACTCAATTAAATATTGAAATTGTGCACCGTTGGCTGTCAGCAATCAAGACGATTAAATTCAAATCCAAATTCGACTCGCCGATTCAAAAGGAATATATCCTTTTGAACATTATTAATTACTTCAGGAGATATACGTTGTATTTCGTGCCTTGCTTTTTTAAGTAGTTCCAAATTAAACTAGCTAAAAATTAATCTAGGGGTGTAAAACCTGGCGATCTGTCTGGCCACTTAATCGGCCTCCTTCTTCATATTCAATGAATCGGGAACATGTCATCTAAATAAGCACGGACAGGTACTACGGAGATACACGCTCTTGTTAAAAAAAAAAAGACGGATCATCTTCTGATGATGAGGATTGACGAGATTTAAAAGTACCAGGAACACGCCAAAATCGCGGTATTAAATTCAACATCGCCTTGGATACGCATCATGTCTCCAAATCCAATCCCTTAAATTTTTAACAAACTTATTCATTGCTTTGCGAAAGCACTGTATATTATCTTATAAACGTCAACTCAGTCAAATATAGCCTTTGCAAAAGTCACAATGAAATTAATTTCTGAATGCATTAGCAGCAGTCAGAAATGTAAAGCTTTGCGAGTGTTATGAAGAAAATGGAAAATTAAGAAATTTCTAAATTTGCCAAAAAGCCACTTACAGCTTATTGTCGTAAAAATCCGGGCACCTTTATGAAAAATAGTACGCTGCTTGTGCAATTGCGCTCCTCAAAAAGTATGTCATACAACGCAGTGAAAGAAGATGTGATAATTCCATATTCTCTAGCCAGATTTACAGACAATAAATGTTATCAGAAAGCCGACGTTTTCGCCCGTGCATAGATTAACTCATTTTTAAGCGAAACCTATTTCTGATTAATGCAGATAAATACTATATTAAAAAAATCTGCAGAATGTTTAGTAATCCTTGACAAAGATTATTGTTTATTGTACTTTACATATATTTTCTGTTGTTTAAAGTTTATTTAGCATTGGCTTGTAGCAGAGAAAAATTAACTAAAATGCAAATTGAAAACATCAAAAGAAAAATTCATCCTAGTTATCCTAGATTCATCCTAGATTCCTGATAGTAAAAATCATACTGCAAGAAAATTTGTCCTTTGCGCAAAGAACGAAAACTACAAAAAGTATGTCGACCTGCGATCCGGCAGCATTTCACATGATCGACTGTTTATTTAAAGAAAAAAATAGGAAATCACCAGTCATTCGGTAGGCATTAATACAATTGGACTAAATTCTTTCTAAAATTGCAGAATACATAAAATTAAAAGACTTAAAAATCGATGAAGGAGTTAAAAACCTGGCCCTAAAAGGCCACAAATGGTGGAAATCCTTCACAGTGGCAGAAGAATACCTCGAGGACTGTATGCAAAATAAATTAATGATTGTTAAAAAATATTGCACCAACAGCAATTTTAGCATTGAGCTTGAAATGAAAATAGAGAAACCATTCAAAATAGAGGCAAAATAATCACCAAAAGAAAGAAGAGAAATCATCATTCAACCCAAGAAAAAGTCAACGCAAAATACGATTAAATTCTATTAAATTTTAATTAGTTTAGCTTAAAAATTAAAAACGATAGAAATTTTTAAATAATCTCATAATTTTTAGTCAAATTTGATTTATTTATTTTACCGCGCTAGTACGGTAACGTGGCACTTACCACACTAAAAATGGTACGTGTAATCTTCGTTACCATACGACTATCCGTGTTAAATAAATTATTAATTACATGAAAAGTCATACCCCGATAAATTACTGAAACGCACAAAAAGTCATTGGTGCTGACAGATGGCGTGGTAGCGGTGAAATTAAATAAACACCCCTTCTTTATATGCCGAAATTAATTTCACTCCGTTTTAGTTCACTGATTTTTTTTCTACGAGTTACACTTATGAATTCATGGCGATCGTTGCAATTCCCATTCCCTTTGATTCGATCTGGCCATATAGCAATGGCAGTACACAAACAATAGTAAATATATTATTAGTAATTTGACTTAATGATTCCACACGATGAATAATACAAGAGGTTAATATAATTATAAGCTGGATATAAAGGGACTTTCAATAAGGACGCTCGATTTTTAAACGTAAATAAAACAAGTTGTGTACGAGATATCCACTCGCCCAATCAGCGAACACACGGCGTTGTCTATCGTCGTTTACATTAAGGTCCTGGGTCAGTTGGATTTTGTACGAATGCAGACCCAAGTCCCGACGGAAGATTCGCCAAGTTGAAGTTGCAGAAAGGCCAAGTTCTTGTGAACGATGAGAAATTGACTGCCTCGGGTTTTTCCGTACACTCTCACGCACAGCAGCGATGTTTTCAGCAGACCTTGCGTTTCAGTGACGTTCAGGTGTTGGCTGATTATTTATCAAACCGGTTGACTTGAGTTTGGCCACAAAATGTCGAAAAGTCGACTCGGCGCGATAGTTGTGGCGAGGATAAAATTTGATGATTTGCACATGTTGTTGAACGCTATAACCTTGAATGGTGATTTGCCATACACTACTTACTCAGCAATTCACAATAAATGTTTGTTCACAATAAGTTTGACAGATGTTGCTTTAAGAACAAGGCAGCTATAACCTAACAAATTTCGAGCGCCTCTATTGAAAAACTCTGTAGTATTGACACATTTGGTAAATCTCAGACGAATATCAACTTGGAAAGCAATAAATAATATATTTTAACGAGTACTTTATTCAATAAGAGATTCCATGAAATTGGTGGTAGTAATTTGAGCACCAAGATCCGAATACATTTTTGAGGTTGTTTCAACCTTTCTTAAATATGCAATAATAATAATATACAAAAAGGGGTAGAAGCAATGCAGTGGCGATGATCCAACATTTGGAAGTAATATATTAAGTGCAATACAGTAAAATGTATAAAATTTTACAAGATGAGAAGAACAAATAGTTTTTTTTTATCTTAGACCTCATTCTTAATACTATATTTTGAAAGGTATATAGTGCGCGTCTAAATTAGTACACACACATAATCTGCGTTTGTAAAATGATATCCGAAAAAATAGCCTGAGCAACCTGAATATTCAAAAACAATTTGTTTTACCGATGAATCCATGTTTTTTCCTAAATGGTAATGTGAATACTCAGAATTTGGCACTAGAGTGATGATTCCTCATATATGTATCTCATGAGAGCCATACACAATTTCCAGAAAAAGTCATCGTGTGATCAGGGATTTTGGGTAATCACATAGTTGGATCTGCGTTTCTTAATCGAAATTTAATGGAAAGGTATATTCTATTGAGCCACTAATTTGGAGATTCTAAATGAAAATCTTGATGAATTTTGAGATTTGCAAATAATTTTTCAACAGAATGTTCAGCCACACTATAAATACACCAATATGAAATATACCAATAATGAAATACACTTTACTCCGCATGGGGTTGATTATACTCCCTACGTGGTAACTATTCTATAGTACGCATCCATGTAGTCTTCATGTTGACACTGTTGAGACGTGAAGCAATACGGCCGTTCATGATCTCTGGCTAATAATATATAAATCTTACCAAGAATCACCAATTTTTTCTTTTTAGGGACAACTAAATTCCAATACCAATTATTAATAATTGTTAAAACTGTATCTATTCATGAATAATCAAATCATGTTCAAATGGTTTAAGAAGCAAACATAGTCATTGGCCATAGCCAAGTTTATTAAAATTAATACATGTTACATATTTAGAAACGTATGTTAAATTTTGATAAATCCATTGGTGGATATCGTTGAGTAGATAATTAAGAGATATTTTATATTCGTCATTCTTACTGTCCACTTACTAATAGCAGTAATAGTCCAATCAATAGGGAATAATCCGGTCACTAATTGTAAACAGCAAAAAAAATTGAGAATATAGAAAATATAATTTCAAGAAACTTACAATTTTTTGCTATCAAAATGGCGGTCGCTAAGATAACCTAAAAAATTCACAAAAGTCAAAATCATCGCTGTTTTGGCAATAAATTCTTGTAATAAAACCGATGTACGAAAATCACGTCATTTTCAAACGCGATTTTTTATATAAGAAATTAAAAAAATCGATTGTTGCTGAAAATATATTTGTAGTACAACTCCTAACGAAGAAAATAAACCCTCAAACAAGTCTGTAAGACCATCCGTTTCGATGGAAATGCCGTTTTACGAAAACACCTTTTTTACGAAAACAGCAATAACTTTGAAAAAAAAATTTGGAATTGTACAAAAACGATTGTTTTCGTCTCACTTAGGATTACATTTTCTGAAATTATTAAATGTCTTCATCAAATATTGTTATTTTTAGAGCAAAATAAAAAAAACGCAATTTTCAACGGTTTTCTCGATATATCTAGAAAAATAATGAATCAATTCGAGCTCACAAAAATTGATGTTTTCATTATCTACAACTTTCTCGTTTAACATTTTCCAATTCGAGCACAACTTTCTTTTTTATTCGCGAAAAACTGTTTTTTTGACTTTTGCGAATTTTTTAGGTTATGTTAGCGGCCGCCATTTTGAGAGCAAAAAACTGTAAATTTCTTGAAATTTTATTTTCTATATGCTCAATTTTTTTTTGCTGTTTACAATTAGTGACCATTTAACATAGGGGCTCAGACAGATTGATTGGACTATAAGAATTTATTTCAATGAACAGTATCTCAATACATATTAGATTTCGAGGTACAATAGAGTGTCCTCCTCGGTTTCCAGATCTAAAGCCCTTCAATTTATTTTTACGAGTCTACGTAAAATATAAGGTATAGGGTACATAATCTGTTAACATGGAGGTCTTAAAGCAGGAAATTACTAAAAAATATAGGCTAAAATCCTCAACAACACGTGAACGGGCGAGAGAAGAAAAAAAGAACAGGATGTTGTATTATCAGCATGAAGGAGATGCACATTTTAAGCATTTATTTGACAATTATTGAAAGGTCTTTGGTACTTACTCTTCAAATTTATGATTTTATTATTTGTGGATAAAATTTATTATTTTCCATTAACCTACAACTTATTTTTAAAGAAAAAATTTAAGATAAAGCGCACTGTATATCCTGACATCCATTTCGGTTGTTTTTTCCTTTTGTAGTATATTACGTAACGAATTTATCGAAAAATGTCTATCGAAGTAATTACAGAAATATACTTACGAATAGAGAAAACACTTTTCAAAGTGACCCATTTTCAAGAATATTCATATATTGTCGTGTAGTTATAATAATAATAATTATTATTATTATTATTGATTTTTTGATTGATTTATTGATGTAGTAATTATTATTATTATTACTATTATTATTATCATTAATTTTTTATGCTATTAAAATTAACCAAACTATTTAGCAGCATATTTCCTATAAAATAAAAGTAGAAAACATTCAGTATCTAATTAAATAAGCCATAGGAATTAAATTAATAAGTAAATTCAACATTATTTCTAAATTATTTTTATTCATTAATAACATTCCGCATAGCAGAAATTTATCATGTAAGGCATATACAGGATGTCAAGTTTCATATTTCAATTATCACTCATAACCGCGCTATACAAACGCGCAAGTAAACAAACTGTTCAATTCAACCTATAAGGAAAATGCTGAATAAGTAATTAGGAATCATATAAATACCGTAAATTATTAGATCAGGAGAGTCGAGCAGTCGATCAGTCGATCTACACCGCCGATCTCTCCCTCAACATGGCTTACTGGTAAGAATTATTTTATTTTATATTATAATTATTATTTGTTTAACATTTTTGTCTGTCTTATTGGTCATACTACGTGTGTAGTAATAAATATTTTCATCATTCACTTTAAATAATTATTAATAAATGTTTTTATTATTTATTTTAACTAATTATTTTTCTTGTACTTCGGTACGAGAAACCTCTCCAAGCCAAGCACCCCCTTAACGGCCGAGTCACAGCTTACTCAATAAGCTGTGGCCCTGGGTCGTGACAATATTTTAAAGCTCCACAACATATAGCAGCAATACTATTGTCTAAATCATGTGAGACATCGGATAAATGTTATATTTTCTGGATAAGGAAATAAAAAACATACGAAAGAAATCAAATCATATGATACCGAACGAAATCAATATTGTTGTACTCGTATATATTCCAGAGAAGCTTGTGCAGATATAGTCGAGCAGATTTCTAATGTAAACAACCATTCGGCAGGTTAACGTTAAAAAGTTTGTTCATAAACATTATTGCCATAAATCTTTGAGAACATATATCAGTAACGTGTATAGTAAAAGCTCCACATTGGAGTATTTCCAATTTTGAAAGGACATACTTGTTCATCGCATTATCCGAATTACCTTTAGTTTCCTTTTTCGTCCCATGACGCAGTGGAAACCTAAATTTTCATCCTTGTAGAAGTAAATGATCAATATAAATACATAACTAATTAATATGACGTATTTAGGCTAAATATATTCCTAAAGTCTATTATTTTGGACAACCGTTTATTATATTCCCTTTAACTACAGCAAATAGTTTAATGCGCCCGTATATACACGTTTCGATAGCAGTACTATCCTCGTCAGCAAGATATGTTTTCTTATTCGACTGCAAATTTGAAGTTGTTTCAACTCAATACCATAAAAAGATTGTTCATTGCGAATAATTTCTAGTGCATTTTTGTCCAATATCTTGTATAATATATGCCTTTCGTTTTGTGTATTTTTACTTTTCCGCGCTCCACTATACTAGCGGAAAAGTAATGTAATCATCTAAAGAAAAAGCGAAAAAAAATTTTTTGGGTTTATTTCTCGTTTTTCGGCCTAAAAACCAAAAAAAAAAAATTTTTTTTAAATGTTTTGCTGTGTGAGTGTCGTCGTTGTCGTCGTTGTCGTCGACATTACAATTTCTTGTTAGCACGATAACTCAACTAAATCGTGTTGGATCGATCGGGTTTTGACTGATCCTGATCGGGGGTGTCTCCCAGATGACAGCTATTGATTTTGAGGTGGATAGCACACAGCACCCCCTCCCTTGGGTCTATTTAAGAAATTTTTTTTGTTAGTACGATAACTCAACTGAAACGTGTCGGATCGATCGGGATTTGACTAATTCTGATCGGGGACGTCTCCCAGACGACATCTATTGATTTTGAGGCGGATAAAACACACCCCACCCTGTCCATGGGTCATGAGAAAGCACAACGGTAGACTATTTGAGAAATTTTTTTTGCTAACACGATAACTCAACTACATCATGTCGGATCGATCGGGTTTTGATTGATTCTGATCGGAGACGTCTCCCAGACGACACCTATTGATTTTGAGGTGGATAGAACACACTACCATGTTCATGGGTTATGAGAAGGCACAATGCTGGACTACTTGAGATTTTTTTTTGTTAGCACGATCACTCAATTAAATCGTGTCAGATCGATCGGGTTTCAACTGATTCTGATTAGGGACGTCTACCAGACGACATCTATCGATTTTGATGTGGATAGGACACACCCCACCCTGTTCAATGGTCATGAGAAAGCACGAGGGTGGACTATTTGAAAAAAGTAAAACTATCGCATAAAACAGATATTCCGCATTTATGTGTTGGTTTATTTTTTCTCGGTCACTCAATTTCGAGATAGAGATGTTCTATGTACGGAAAAGTCCGGTTTAAGGTTTTAAAACTGTTTATTTTTTAATATTAATCATTTATTTTTTAAGCAGTTGAAGAAATCCTTCGGAACATTCCGAAAAATAATATATTAATAATTAATAAAGTTGGAGATGTATCCGTATACGTTGTCAATAATCTGAAGCTCTTTTTCTGGCAAACCACCCCGGGCGTCTTAATAATTTAATGAATGACGATCCGATAAAATTAACATTGTTTTCTAACTAAGCTTGGCTTCTTTTGTGGAATGTGGAGCACTGATAATCTGAATATTTTTGTTGAATATTCTTTAAAACTTTTCTATATTGAAAACTTCTTTGTACTTTTATCAATCAATCCTGGGGGGCAGTTTTTTTAGCCACGGAACAAAAGTTGGCGACAAGTAATTGACATTAAACTAAGGTAATTCCAACGAGAAAATTACACACACCAAGAGATAATTTCTTCTTCTTTATTTGAGATGAGGAAAAATAAGCTTCCAATGCAATAGCCGTAAAAGGTCCCAAGGAACTATGAGGAATAAATGGATGTAATGGTGCGCCATAGATCGTATTTCTACGTCTGCGTGTTTCTGAGATTAGGAGAAACTCCTTAGCTGTGGACTGTACTGTTCGTCAAGAATAGAAAACAGTGTGAGATTCTGTAGATATCCGTAGAAGAAAGAGTGCGGCAGCATTCGGGGGGAAAAGGGTGCACTTTATGCACGGCCAAATCGAACTCTGTGTACATTCATATTCAATATATATTCATCGATATTCACCCTGCAAAGGTCTCACTGCGACTGACTAAGGACAATTATATTCTTGCGCACTTCGTGAGCGGTCTGATATTGCAGTGTTGAGACTTGTTCCTATTCCTGACGAGATGTAACTCCGCATGCCATTTTTTGCACGCATGCAGGGACAATGTTATATTTGGTATTTATATGGTTGAAAAATACTAAAAAAGAAATCAAAATGTGTTTATTATTTCATATAGGAATTCAATACATTAAATATTGTAGTAATAAAAAAGTACCTAAGCCACAAATATGAAAACAAAACTAATGACATGAATAAAAAACCGAATAAACCATCTTACGTATATTCTAATGCAGTGATGGGCAAACTTTTTAAGGGGGGGGGGGGGGGGCAGATAAAATAAAAAATTATCTAGGCGGGCCGAAAAAAAAATTGGACAAAACAGATTTTTATAAGTGATAAACTTTATTTTTAATTTTTACATCACACACAACTTATATTATATAGATTATACTTATATTATTAGAAAAAAAAGTTACAAAAATTGATTATTCTTTAGAAGAGTGTGGCTTATGTGACAGATGAAACTATGACTGATTCGTTCCGAATTTGGCCGAGCAACACACGTATTGCACTACGCCTACGCGAGGTTGCGTGTAAACTCAGATAATACGTACTTAAAACGCGATGAGAAGGAAACCATTATTCTATTCTAGCTACGCAGAAAATACATTTTGTCCTATCCTAGGTGTAATTGTAGGGGATATTCGAAACCATGTCGCGGGCCGGATTGACTACCCCCAAGTGCCGCACTTGGCCCGCGGGCTGTACTTTGCCCATGACTGTTCTAATGTATGAAATAGTTGTTATTGTAAGTAGTATACCATACATACACAGGTTAAATGTTTGAGGCACATAAACTTGCCACATGTCTGGCACGAAAATCGTGTTGGTCGGTTTTTTCTCCCGTCGCAATAATAGCAACATCCTCGTGTATTCACAGGATTCGTGACAGATTGGGGATTTTCTATTCGAAGTATTTCTTGCAATCTGGCCGTTATAGTTTTGGGAAGATTGGTTTGAATTGCTCGATCACGAAGCTAAGGATCAACGAATTCGGAAACCAGAGTCTGCAGAAATATTCATTTCAGGCATTTTTTTGCTCAGAAATCTGAAGATAAAATAGCACCATAGAATTCACTCCGGCTATATTGAGTAATGGTAAAAAGATCACCATTGGCCATCTCTGTGTATTTCTGGCACAATTATATCCCGCACACATGTTCTCCAACGTCTGCGGCATAACCAAGTTGACATCACCAGGAAGTGATTAAGGCTGTTAGATACTGGATACTGGAACTAAATAATGGTGTGGCCTACATTAGTGTTTCACTTGTATTACACTGGAGAATAGCAATTTGGTTGCCTTAGATCTGTGACTTGCTTTTGAATAACTTTTGGCCTCTGAATCCAAAAATACCCTCAGTTTCTGTCTATCATGTCAACTATTTAAGCTACAGGATACCCTCTCTTTGTCACAAAAGTCACACAAAATGTGCATATAAAGGGAAATAAAGGAAAAACTTACCAAATATACTGTCAACAAAGAATAGTTGTATTCATACAGAGGCTATATATAATTACTGCAAGTTAAATTGTATTCACACAAATAGTAAAGTTTCTTTACCAAACAATAAGCGTACATATTAAAGTAAAAATTTTCGTTGATAGCTTTTTCTATGGTGTTTAATATGTGGACATCTCGGTTGATGCTCCAACAATAGTCAACTATCTATCTGTACATCCCATCTACCTTGACACCGTGCCTCCATGATCTTCAAATCTTGGTGGAATCACTCATCCTGCTCATCACTGACTGCACCAAGATTTTTCGGGAGGTCAGCAAAATGACTATGTAAAAAATTCAACTTGATGCTCATGTTGCATCCAAGCATTTTGTAGCTCTCCAGGAGGTGCTGGACAGTTTAAGTGTAATTATGTTCTTGTGTATTTTCAAGAAAGTCTTTGAAAATGTTTTTGAATGCCAACCAAGCAGTTTTTTGAAGTTCTGTCAATGTTCCGATGTAATGTTCATCGAGCTTTAACGAGCTGCCGAATCTGTGGATTTAAGCAAATACACCGACCTTTATCTTTTCAAGAGACAGGCTAAGAAATTCTGAAATGAGATACTTGAAACATTCTCCTTCAATTGACAAAGCTTTAACAAACTGCTTCATGAGGCTCAGTTTTATATGCAGAGGTGGAAATATAATGTTCTGTCTGTCGAAAGTGGCTGATGTAGAATGTTTGGATCATCAGGTTTCTGGTCAGATCTTGGCGACCAATTCGACTGCACCCAATGCTTCTCAGGAGCCCTGCTGCCCCACATACACGGAAAACAGGGATACTTTATATATCCGCGTTACTGGCCAAGGAAGAAGCAGACCATTTTAATGTCAACACAGATGATCCATTGGTGCATTTGATATTGCAGCAAATCAAAGACCCTCTTTGTCTTTATATTTTTCACGCAAACAAACTTAATAGCCTATTGGGACTCCACCAAATGGGACTGCACCAAATTTTTATTGTGGAGGACACACTTCAAGGTCGGCTTTGAGCTAGGTGTACAACAAGAATTTGACGTGGTAGAAGGACTACACTTTTGAAATCAGCATGTCTATTTAACTCTAAAAAATCTCAAAAATTGAACTCAACAGGAATTGCGTTAGAAATTGTTCCCCAGTGTTATCGAGCGTTCCTTGATGTGAACGCATATTCGGCAAAGGGCAAATAGTCAACCGAAATTTGGAGAAACTCAAACACGGAAGGGTCCATTATTTGCAGTGAGCCGTTCGGGCGGCGGGCGAGCCGCGGTCCACCTATCCCGCCTTCCATAAATATTTACGTCATATTTACAAGTGTCGGTTCGGCATGGCTTATAGCGGACCTTTTCCCACTTGGCCTCCGGTTAATGCAGCATTATACGGGCGCCGCGACGTCGATTCGAGCGTCGAGTGACGTCGTTTCAAGTCTAACCACGTGTCCCATATTTCATCATCTCCCCGCTTGTCAACGCTCGTTTCGGCGGCCGATGCGCCACGGATCGACCCGACCCAAAAGGGATAATGGAGGATAATAAATAAAAAAATATCCTTCTTTTCCCTGTGTTGGCCAGATTGACTCCCGGTTGCCGGGCAACAGCGAGGCTCCGAACGATCGATATGCGGAAGATTTCCTCAGTCGCAGCAGGCCGTGTAGCCGCTCGCAATGGAACAAAAGCAGCGCATCATTGAACTTGGAACAAAAGTTTTGAGGCTTTTCGATTTTACTAGAATATAAGATTGTCGGGATGCGGAGCGGGATGCTTTAATCCCTTTGCAAACAGCGGAACCGTTTGACGGAGTACAAGGAGCGATCCAAAACTCACTTGCAGAAAATTCTTGCTTTCTATAATATACAGTGCGCATGGAAAGGTTGGAATTAATTCGACAAAATTCTTACCGAGAAAAAAGAAAGAAATATCCTTTGATAAGGCCACATGTGTACTTTTTGATATACCTATTTCCTAATTTATTTATTACCTAATTTATAGAGTTATCACCCACCCACCATTAATACCCTTACCTAATGCCACTTAGAGAGTCCAGAGATAGCCCGGAGTTCTTTTACGTATGGTGAATCGAATTCTATACTTTCCAATTGTATTACCTGTATGTTCACGTTACTTGGTTACTTTCATATGTTACGCTTTACGCTAGTAAAGTATCTTTAGCGGGCAGCCTTTGCACCATCTGGTTTGTGTTTTTAAATCTTGAGTAGGTCGAAGCCTTAGTGTCATATGGTATAATGGATTTTAATAAGGATTTGTTACTAAATAAAATGAAAATGAAACAATCAAGACGCAAGTGTTGTATTGTTAATTGTGACAATATAGATGACCAAAATCCAGAATTACAATTTTACCGTTTTCCTGGACAGTCTTACGAATTAGAGAGGAAATAAAATGGATTGTAGCAATGAATCGTCAAAAAGTAATTTTTTAATCTCATTATTAAATACATAAAACATATGATACTTGCCATCTTGTTAAAAAAAATGCAGGTTGTTTAGGCTTTGCACATCAGTTGCCTAGATGCCAAACCCAACAAGTCACCCTTCCCTCGAGACATAGTCCAAGGGAATTCTTACAACAAATACCGACAAATTCAAAGTAATTTGAGTTTAAAATTTCATCTCAGATGCAAAACCCGACATATCCCTTGCGGTCTTAGATGCAAAGGCAGACATTTCCAATGAACCAATAAGAGATAAATATTTCATCACGTTAATCTGTAGATTTTATTAGTTGAATAACGTGTGTGATGGACGTGGGGCACAAAATTCTACTATCATTGGTATCTTGAATTATTGGTTACGATTCCAAGCTCCTCCACATATAGAGAAAATAGAGTTGGTCTTTCTGGTTGTTGGGCATTGTTGTATTCCCCCCGATCGCGTTTTGGTCAAATTTAAAAATCTATAAGAAGAAAATGGAAGTTGTTCATCCAAAAGAGTACATCAATATGATCAAAAAATTTGCTACTGTTCACGAAATTGGAGAAGACTTTGTAATCAGGGATTGGACACGTGAAACTCAAAATGTTTTAAAACAGCCTTCAAAAATTCAAAAAAAGTTTCGACTGATTCTGATTAGGGACGTCTACCAGACGACATCTATTGATTTTGTGGTGCATATAATACACCCCACCCTGTCCATGGGTCATTAGAAAGTCCGATGGTGGACTATTTGAAAAAAGTAAAACTGTCGCATAAAACACATATTCTGTATTTATGTGTTGGTTTACTTTTTCTCGGCCACTCAATTTCGAGATAGAGATGTTCTACGTGCGGAAAAGTCCGTTGTAAAGTTTTAAAACTGTTTATTTCATATATAGTTACCATTTTTAGTTAGAAATTTTATTGGTGTGAATTTTAAGTTGTGATCTGAGATAATAGAAAATGAACTGAGGATAATATAATAATGTATATGATAATGATGTATATGATAATGATAACTTTATAATTATCATATACACAGGGTCGCATTTAAAACGAAACACTCTGAAAAATTACTGAATTTTTTCTTATAGGAAAATTTCCTACACGTCAGTATCAGTCTTCAAGGAAACATCTCTTGACATAAAGTTCGTACCTGTCACTTACACCCCCTCCCCAGACAACCACCCAACATTCAAATGAAAACATAAGTCAGGTAAATATCATTTGAAATATCTCTTGGCCCTAACAACATCAGTTCTTTATTATTGATCATTAGCCATTTGGTAATCGGAATTTTTAACAAATACTGTTTCGGAAATGCATCTATGTATTCCCTATGGGCTTTTATATTTAGTTTAATGACCTGTACTGTAGATGGTAATCTAATTTCGTTTAAAGAAAATCATAATTCAGTTTACAAAATTGTTCTTCAGATTAGAGTAGGTTTACTTTGACGGATGCTGTCAATGAACACAATTACAATTAGTGGCCTAACTAAAAGTGGTCCCTCTATAGGGAACACCATATGAAAAAAAAAACCAGAAAGACGTACTGTATAGGTGGGCACTTTGAGCCGTCATATCCGCCATCACATTGGTCTTCTTTTTGTTCCCGCACATTTAAATGGAGAAATTTATTTTAATTTACTAGAGAATTTGATAGAAGTATTATAAGGACAATAATCTGCAGAAGGATGGGCTATTTTTCTAGCAGGAGGGAGCTCCTTCGCGTTGTGATCTTCTAGTAAGAGTACTTTTTCCGTTGAGCTTTAGGAGGAAATGGGATAAGATTCATGGTGCAGTGAGGAAGATCATGAAGGAGAAGGAGTTGGACGAGCGAAGACTACAGGGTCTTGGGGGTCACTAGATAGGTTTAGAGAAAGACTTAGTTAGAAAAAGGAGGTAGCAGAGAGAGGGAAGAGGAGGATAACTTTTAGGACATCAACTGCTCTGATATAAGACACATGGTGTCGTTTCCAGAGCAGTTGTTAGGCGGAGGGATTTTAGTGGGTAGAAATCCCACGCTACCCTGGTATGATACGATGTAAAGGGTGTGTCTTGAAGATTTCCCCTCCTCCGCAAAGAAAAGTAAGAGTACTTTTGGACCAGAGATTTACTGAGGTATGGATCCAATGAAGTGATCTATTGGAGTAGCTCACCAGATCGCCAGATCTGACACTACTAAATTTATTTTTATTGTGACCTGAAGTAAAAATGATATGCCACTAAATCTGGTAGTCTAAACGAAAGGCGGGCATCAATTTTACAAGAGTGTCAACGAATAACACCAGAAATGTTACAAGCAGTTGGTACAACGAAGTTCGAACAACGATTATACCACTGCATGGAAGGTGGCAGTGGTCATTACGAATACTTACTTAAATTAATAATTTATCGTTAATTATTTTGTTAAGTAATAGCTTTTATAATAAATTTTTTGTTTACTTTTATACTTACTTTCTATGCATTTCTATGTACCCATTTGAATATTTTAAGGAATTAATTATTTACAGAATGGAGTATCAGTGAGAGTAATGGATTTTATGTCAAGAAATGTCCCCTTGAAAATAAGAACTGGCGTGAATTCTCCCAGAAAGAATATTTCAACAGTTATTCTACGTGTTTCATTTTAAATGGGGCACCTGGAATATGCATCTAAACCACCATAGACCATTTAACCATAAACCATCTAACGCGCTTTCTGGAAATTCTGAAGTATATATTCATAGATATTTATTAATATATTTTCCTTTATTTTCAGGGATCAATCAGGATCTGGGATACTCAAGATGGACAAGAAAAATATTACAAGGTATGTGCTAAAATAATATCTTATAAAATTATAAGATGTCGTAAGGAGGCTTATACTTCAACCATCTGTAGGTCCTTAAACATTAAGGATTAAACAAATTAAGCCACAACAGCTATTCCCCCAGTTATATGCCGTCTACGGGTGGCGAAATTTTCCGCATTTTATTCTAACATAGAACTAAAATACTGCGATTTGGATTGCTCGAAAACCATAAGGAAGATGCAAAGCGTCCTCTATCTCAGGATACCGCTAACTATAGACCGGTTTCGACCTTATCTTGGGTCTCGTCAATACAGTGTAAGCAAGTATGCCTTTGACAATCGAGGCTTCACATCTTGTAGACACCGTTACGTTCTACAGTAGTAGACTGTAAATATGTATGAGACTGTATCCTGAGACAGAAGACGCTTTGCATCTTCCTTGTAGTTTTCAAGCAATTCATCACAGTATTTTAGTTATATGTTAGAATAAAATACGGCAAATTTCTCCATGTAATGCAGCGCCCGTCGAGGTCATATAAAAATCACTAATATCACTGCTTTTTGATGCTTACTTCTGTTAGACAAAATACGGTTAAATTTCGTCATATAATTGAGCGCTCTTCGATAGCATATAGCCAGGAGAATAGCTGTTTTGGCTTAATTTGTTTAGTCATTATTGTATAAGGCATTTGCAGATGGTGTCAAGATATCTCCACTTCAGCAGTTGGTAAAAATTACCACCTGCCGAGTAAAATTGTATTCCACATAATTGTTTAAATCCATGGTAAAAGTGTAACTATATTCTTGAACTTCCAGCAATACGCTTAATTTAGTGTTTTCAGTTACCTAAGGGTCTACTTTGTTGAGATATTTTTTACATTGCCAGTTCTTGAAACTTTGTGAATACCTGCTGACAGTTGAGCTTGAAATGGGTGCTCTAGCAGGCTGTTCTGGACTAAACAACTGACACTCCTTCTTGTGAGAGAGATGTTAATCTCTCACCATATCCAAAACACTTCTCGTCATTAACAATTCTCCACGAGCTAGAAAAACGCAAAATTTTTTGTGTTTTTCTGACAAAAAAGGCAATTTTTGCTTCACGAATCACGCTTTATTTCTTTTTAAATGCAATCTTTAAAAGCTCTGGTAATGTCAGTGACATTAACAGAATAATTAATGAACTTAGTGATCTGATATTTCTTCAACAGTTTTAATTTTAAATGTATGGTCAGAAAATGTTTTATTATACATTAATACGAGTATATATACTTTCTTCAGTATCTTATTCACGTTTTCAGTTTTGAAAATAAAATGAACATATTATACGAAACTAATGGACCAAATATTTATCTAATACGAGAAATCTTAAGATTTTTGTTAGAGAAACACTTAAATTTTTATTGTAATCGGATTATGCAAGTGCAAAATAAATAGTAGATCCTTAATATATAAGATATTCCTGAACTTGAAAAGCTTTTTTAAAGTACATTTGATACTACAGATAAAATCTCTGAAAATAAACGACAAATAAGTGTAAGCATTTTGAAAAAGAAAATTGTAAGATAAATAAGAGATGTTGCCAAATGATTAGTACAATGTACTAATATAATACTAATTGCATTCACATTTACTTATTCTTATTTATTGGATAGATAATTTATTTATCTAACGTAACCTAATATAATCATCGAAATGACACTTAAAATAGAAAAAAAATTCTCATCTGCCTTTTAATAAAAACAAATGAAGTTTCTAAATTGTTATCTACATAGTAATTATTTATATTTATTTTATTGTATTGTTTTATAACGGCAGAATATTATTGATGTTCAAGATTAGTAAAATATTTTGAAAAATTTGGACTCACAAAAGTCAGTATTGCGAAGGAGAAGGTTATACATAGAGTCGAGAATAAACCTTCACGACTTCAAGCGTACAACACTAGCAACCCCAATGCTGTCCAGATAGCTTAGTATTCCATTCTTAACCACAATACGAGTGACATAGTTGCAGACATCAGACGCGAAGGAAAATACTGCTCATTAAGAATAAGAAAAAGTGTGAGATTCTCTAGGTATGCATAGAAGAAAGAGCGAGGCAGCATTCGGAGAGAAAAGGATGGCACTTTACGTGCCGCCAGATCGAATTCCGTGTACATTTACATTCAATATATATTAATCTATATTCACTCTGCAATGGTCTCAATGCGACTGGAGTAAAGACCAGGCTATTTACTGCGCACCTCGTGGGCGGTCCGATATCGCAGTTTTGACCTTGTTCCTAATGTTGATGAGCTGTACCTTTATTAGCAACGCGTCGAGAAACTGGCCTTGCATGCTCACCCACCATATTCCCTTCATCACTAATATCAATTAAAAATGAACTTTAAAGACAAAGCAGTGAAATCCTAATCTTAAGCAATTTATTTCTGTTAAAAAAAGAGGAAGTAAAAGTTAAAATACTACAGTGTAATGTCACAACTCTAACAAATGTTTATGTACGTGTGTCGGTCAATATCTCGTTCAAAAAAATTAATAACGTAATAGGGTGTGGTTGTACGCGTCTTTACGTGTAACCTTCTTCTCCGCAGCCTCCTCAGGCTTTAGGGGAAGCCAGCCGATTTCTGTGTGGGCAAACTTTTAATTATGAACATTGTGCTAAAGTTTGTCAACCACTCTGTATGCCAGATTCTAAATAAACTCCTATAAATACATTATATATATGAATTATTTCTTGTATTATACGCTCACATGCAAAAATATTGCATGTTTTATTTTAAGTCATTATTTCTATACTATTTTTTTCCTTTAAAGCTTTTTGTGTTTTTTATTGCTAGATACCCTGACCCTGCACTGTTTTACCTATATGGTAGTCAAATAAATTCAGTGTCAAATAAATATGTAGTTAAATTTGTAGAGAGGAACTAATAAAATAGCCCGAATTTGGTTATCACATTTAATTAGAAAGAGTACATAATAACGACAATATACTAATACTTTAAAGCAACATAATAAAAAATGTAAAACTTAGTATTTCCTCCTCTAGCACTAGAGACAGTCTACATCCTTCTAGGCATGCTCTGCAGAAGATCCTTGATGGTGTCTTGTGGAATTTGATTCTATTCTTCTTGTACAGCAATTCTTAACTCTGCAATTGAGTTAGGAGCTGGATTTCGTTCTCGTATATGTCCCTTCAGAATGTCCCATAGATGTTCTATGGGATTAGCACCAGGACTTATTGGTGTCCACTCTAGTGCCTCAATTCCGACATTCTCAAGGTACTGGATCACTATTCTAGCGGCATGAGTTCGGGAATTATCATGCACTAGCACAAAGTTATCGTATCTAATGAAACCGGCATAAGGCAAAACATGCTATTCAAGGATGTTGTGTATGTACCAGTCAAAATTAATTCTTAAATTTACCTCAATAAGCTCCGTGTGACTCTCCCAACTAATTTTATTGTCTTTGTAAAACAGAATGGAACCGCCACCAAAGTTAACGTTTTGTGCAAGATTACATTTTGTAGAACATTCCCCAGACCTTTTGTATACTCGACCACGTCCATCTGGCTTCCATAATTGTATTCTTGTTTCGTCTGTGAAAAGGACTTTTCCCCATTGATGTTCCTTCCAATTAGAGTGGGCTCCTGCAATTGTAACTGTTCGTGACATGGAAGAAGGAACCAGGAAATTTCGGGCTTAAACCAACTTATTTGTGTCCTTATTACTGTTTTCAGATTCGGAGCTGTAAGTGAGTGATTTCGCAAGGATAGAATTCTCAAATATTGGTCTTCTCTTGGCGTTGTACATCTTTTACGTCCTTGACCAGGTCGTGTTTTGTATTCTCCAGTCTCAATGTATCGTTTTACTATATGAGAAACAGTCGATTGATGATGATGAATATGCAATCTCCTCGCAATATCCTCTTGTCTGTAACCCTCCTTGGCTAAAATAACAATTTTAACAGAAACTAACTCGCTTAAATGTGACATCTCACTAACCAAAACTATCGAAACAATAAATAATTCACTAGAAATGTCATTCTGATAACAACATACAAAACAGCAGTCGTTAGTCGCCAATGCACCACAATATGTTTGTAATTTGTAACATTATTGCTTATTCAGCTATAAAAGCTATATTTAAACATTCTTTTATCCAAAATATCAGTATGCTTAAAACACTCCAGTGTAGGCTATCTAGCAATAAAAAACACAATTAAAAAAAATAATGGCTTAAAATAAAATATGCAATATTTTGTCCGTGAGTGTATATTTGATGAAACGTTAATTGGGTGAGTCTCTCCTATTTTAATTTAGAAATCGTGTTCGCGCAAAGGCATACAAAATGCTCGGTTCAACTGCACATTCCGTCTTTAATTTTCTCGGCTTTCCTACCGAATAAAAGGAAAAAAAAACCGCCTCGAAATAACATGTCGGTGAATCATTCCGTTTATATACATGTTATATTTAAAGATATGCTCCGGGATTATGGCACTCTCTGTTTGGGGTGAAATGATTCTCTCTCTCCTCGCATTCGAGAGCTGAAACCGGTAAAGTGATTCCGCTACCGCATCACCGGATATACGGTCGCCATGGCAACTGCACCGGAATCCTCGACATCTGAGCATCGCTCAGGATTAAACAATCCTTAAACAACGGAGAGAGAGAGAAGGAGCGCGATATGTGTTCAAACTTACAGTTTTCCACTTTCGTGCTGAAAACTTCGGCTGCTGTAACATGCGGTGGAAATTCAATACACTGTGTTTTTGCCGGAGATACATAACTTTTAGCCACTCCTGGATCTTGGGGCATTTATTAAATTTTCACGACACTCCGTGGATTATCAAACACTTAGGCTGACGAGATAACCTAGTTCTGGAAGAAACGGTTCACGTTCGAATTAGCGAGGAGTAACTTGCTTTATGCTTAGGAGGGGTGAAGGGGTGGCTGGTAGACTCGTGAACAAATCAACACAATTGTGTAAAAACATTACATGACTATTGCATTTAATTCTTTGTGTATCTAACAATTTATAACCAGTCTGCAAGCTCAGACTCATAGTAATTCGGCCAGGCATAATTTTACAACTCATACATTTTAATAAAAGGAATAACACTCTCAAAACTACTTTATTAAAGAAAAACATTAGTAACAGAAACTTTTAACTTAAATACGATGATATATTACTACGTTATAGTGTGTCAGTGACAAGTTTGTTAATAAAAAATATCATTAAGATTCGCAGTTCAGAATAGTTCGACCTTTTCATCAAAACGGTGTTATATCACCTTTATTACGAATAACAGCTTTAATTCTGGCAGGTATTGTATCTACCAGCTTAGCACACTCTTCAGGAAGTGTGCTGTACCAAGTTTCTTGCAATTTGGTGAATAGATCGTTAACCGAATGGGCTGGATGTTTGCGTCATAAACTGTTTTTTCAGTTTATGCCACAATATTTCTATTGGCGAGAAGTCTGGACTACTAGAGGGCCATTCCATAACAGGGACATTATGCTCTGTAAACCAAGCTTTGGCAGTTTTTGCTGTGTGACACGCAGCACCATCCTGCTGGAAAATGTACTGCGAGTCAGTGTCTTGACATACTGGTATTGACGGCAATAAACTGTGTGTCAAAATGCTTTTATATTTTTCTGCTGTTACAGTACCATCTACGAAATGCAGTTTTCCTACGCCCATATCACTCATACACCCCCAGATCATAAGAGACACAAGGAACTTCAATTTTCTAACCAAACAGTCAGGATGATAAGTTTTCTGTGGGATACCAGAAAATGTTATCTGGTATCACCCAAATAGATTTCAAATTTGGATTCATCACTCCAAATTACCTGGTTCCATTGTCCAGTGAAGTCCAGTGCCTGTGTTCTCTGGTCCACCGTAACCGATTGATTTTATGCTGTTTAGTTAATAAGGGATTTTCTTTTGCCTGCAGGGGAAACCGGTAAGTTCAAAAGTAAAATGTAAAGAATCAAACTTTACCTTGCAGAATTTGTATCCTATTTTCTTTATTGAGCGCTCAATTTTGAATATATTTTACAATGACTTACCTCCATAATTTCTTTTACACTGGATCGTTGGTTTGCTGTTACAATCCTCTTCAGAACATGATTGATGTAAGCGTGAAATTTGAGATTGAAATTATTTATTGGCAACTAGAATTAGTGTAATCTCTGCTGTTGCAAATTAGATACCAAATAATTTATATTAGGTTCATACTTTGTAAGTTTTAGCAGAATGCAAGCTGAACTAGAGTCATCTGTCAAACAATTTCTAAAGAAGTCTTTAATGTTATTCATTTCTGAAAATAATCACTTACAGGCGTAGGTAGACAAATATATTGTCAACATAATAAACGCCAGCTTTTTAGACAGCTATATGTATATAGAATTGAATTCCAAGTTTCCAAAATTTTATGATCTGCATTTGAACTTATAATACCTGACAGTCTCTCTGTTTCGATTAATTCCAACCCCTCCCTTACTTTGACAAATTTTTTGTCCAAAAAAAGTCCATATTGAACTAGACTGGAAATAAATCAGCTGAATTTCAATTTTAAACCAAAAAAATTTGGATACGTTGAGTTTATCAAGGGAAGTCACATCAGGATACATAAGAAATTTGAGTGTTTCCGATAACTCTTTAAACTGAGAAAACCTTGATGAAAATTGAAAAATTTATTACCAAAGAAAACTCTTCAATGACTTTTGCTTGGTCTGGTTCTTCGTGTAAATTCAATTCGCTGAGTGGATGAAGCACCAGCATACTATGAAAGATAAGTTTGAGCCATTCTCAATGAAACATTTCAAGGTCGTTAGATTAGACGCAGATGTTCTGTAGAATATCCAGCGCACTTTCCGGATTTTAACCTTTGTGATTATTTTCCTGATGCTATATTAGAAGTAAAGTTATAAAATCATTTAACTTCGAAGAATCACTTCTTAAATCACTTCTTCGAATAAAGAATTCGAAATGATATTCAAAGGATCAGACCTTAGATTATTAGAAATGTTCCAAATTAATTTGAATACCGTTTGGCTGTTAGCCCAGGAAGTATTTCGATCTCACATCGGACATTTAATTTAAAACGTTTTATCTCATCTTCTTTTAGTGTTATGTTATATCTTTTTTATTTTTAAAAGTTAGTTAGTTTTTAAACTAAATAATTTATTTACTGACCCTGGTATACTAAAAAAATAATACCTAATCAATTTTTTAAAATAGAACAATTATTATTTGTTAGGATTTTTTTACAATCAGTGCGCAAATAATATTTCTCTCGTCATAATTATTAACAACTATAATAACCATGTTTAATTAAAAACATATTAGATATATTAACTAACGACAATAATTAATATATGTTTACATGTTAGCTACATTTACTGCAATTTGTTATCGTTAAATTAAATGAAGTTACGTTAACACTTTTCCTATAATTATCGTTTTTATTTGTGGAAAGTTTTATTTCATTTCTTTCTCAGGTAATGAAAATAATCGAACTACCGTCTAGCATGCAGAAAATACAAATACAGAACAAATAACTTATTATTAATTATAATTACTATTGAGACGCCTATTTCGACGGACTACAATAGAGATGGACCAACAATCGATATGCTGCTGATGTCCATTTCTATAGCAATGACAGTGCCACCGCATGTTACACTTGTTATGGGTTTGTTTTCATCTCATCTCTGCTTTGACTGTTTGCGTCGCCTTGGATATCGTGTGTATTATAATCTATTTTCTGTAAATTTTCTGTAGGCGCAAAGTCATACTATCTCCACCAGCAATTATAACAATAATCATGTAAATGTTTGTTCTATAATATAAACTATAATTTAAAAACGACTTTGCAACTTTAAATTGCAACAGCTAGAAAACTTCACCAGAACTGCTCTTGAAGTTATTCTTGATAATGAAAATTTTATTGGCATAAACACAGGATGACTTGGCTACGACAATTATATTCAAATTCACGACCCCCTTTGAATAAGATATTTCGTATCTCGGCGTAACATGTTGAATACAATGTTTATTTGTGAAAAAACGACTGATTTATTTCTACATCAAAATGTCTTTTACAATCAACAAAAAACTATAAAACAATCGTGGGATCCATATCCGTCGACCTGGTTCCGATCTGCGATTTAATAGAAGAGTCATTCAATTCAATGAAGAATTGAGATACGGCACTATTAGACGTTGACCTGCATAATTCCTGAAACGTAAATAAATAGAAATCCCATTCTGCATATTATGTTAAACTAAACAAACGATTTACCTGTTCATGAAATCTTCATTCGAAAGTTGTAAGTTTATTGCAAGATAAAACTGCCTTGAGACTGACTCGGTAATGATATACATACATACATTTCAAAATGGCCTGCTCCCATCATTTATTTTAGCAAGAAGAATTATATCTAGATAAAAAACACGTAAATTACTTCCAGCCTTACCCCCCAAAAATTTTAAATGGCACCCCTATCATGCAATACACCATTTTAAAAGTCATCGTTTTAAAATTCTTATTCAGCGTCGTTTAGAAAACTTAATTCGGTTAAAATTTAAATAAAAAATAAAAAAATGAATGGAATACATTTACTTTTCACGATTTGAAACCTTATTTGAATAAGTGCTGAAAATTCTCACCCTTGTTGACTAAACAAAAGCACAATCTATTCTCGAATTTTTGTCGGACGTCTTGAAACGTATCTTTAGTAACTAAGCTGCATGTATGGGCAATCTTGAATAGGCCTTGTAGATTCTGGGGTGGTATTTTGTATATAATTGTCCTCAAATAACTCTAGGCAAAGAAATCCAGTGGAGTTATATATCGAGAGATCACCGGTCTTTCCAAAGCGCTTCTTCTACCAAACTATTTGTCTATTGTCTGTTGTATCTGTTGAAATTTTCTTCTATGAAAACAAGTCCCATTATTCTATTGCCCCAATTTCAGCCTATACGTCAATTTTTTGAGGAAACTGAATATGATCCTCTCGAAATACATGTAGATTTTTATTGTCCCACTATCTATGATTATGTTTATTTGTAAAGTTATTAAGAAAAAATATAGCTTCAAATATTTTATACCCAAATTAGGGCATTTTGAATTCTCGCATCATTCACGCGCATAGCATATCGTCATTATTTAACAAAATTGAATGCTTGTCTCATAATCATTTTCGTCGAATGTTAATTTTATAAGAAAAGAACTTGTACAGTTTTAAAGCTTTGTGTATGGAATCAAGTGAACTATTTGTTAACTTATTGAATATTTGTTGACTTTTGGAATTGAAATAGTAGAATCAACGGTGAAATGCTAAAACTCCAATTTGTGCAGCTTCAGTAAGAACTCTCGGCTGCTTATTTATTTTATTGCACACGAACCGAGTGTGTATTTTCGACACGATAAATAACAATAATTTTAGTTCTTTCTTGTAAAGTATACACCTTTATGAACTCTATCATGTACTGACACCATTTAACAAAACAGTTTAAAATCACTGATAGTTCCGATAAATGTTTTCAGAATTTAATTCTAGCGATAATCATGAACGTGTGCGCTAAAATATAAATAAGCGGCCATTTAAAATATATATTCTCTCATTACACTTCGAATATGAGCAAGTGATTCATGAAAAAGAAGAAAAATGAAAGAAATGAAGCTTGTCGGTGTTGAGTCTGTGGCAGCGATTCGACAAGTGCTTCCTACTCTCATTGAACTCATAATACAGTATTTAGAATACTCCATTATTTTATTTTGCTTTATTTAAATTATTTTATTTTTGCTTCTGTTATGAGAACGGATAAACCGATCAGTATTGGATAGCTCCGGTAATCGGTTCAGTTTTATCAAGTCGAATCAGAATTTTTAAGACTGCAGTAGTTTTATACTAATATTGGTTTTAAACCTCTCCTGCGGTCTCTAAGTTTGCGTGTTTTTTGTACAGAGGTTATTTTACTTACTAACAGAAATAATGCGAATGGGCTGTTTTGAGGTGGAGACACTACGTATGTAATAGATATGCATCTAAAAAACATTATCAGAATCAGAAGATAGTTCAAATATCCATCTATGTATAAATAGGGTGTCTCATTTGAAACAATAGGATGTGATTTATCAATAAAACTAATAATTGGTTTTTTATTCTTCAACATAAAATGGAGACGTCGTGGCTACAAATGGAAAAGAATATCGTTAATATAACCGCCTCAACTCATCTGGCATGACGTCATTCGTTTAGCAAAATTGTCCACAACGCAAATAAAACTGGCCCTATTTCCCTAATAACACGTTCAATGTTTTCTTTAAGGTCATTGATTGTGCTGGCCAGATGGCGTACACTTTTCCCTTGACATAACCCCAAAAAAAAAGTCCAGTGGTGTTAAATCACAAGATCTGGCAGGCCAATTGATGTCAGCATTACGCGATACAACATGATTAGAGAATTAGGTATGCAACAAAGTTATGGTTGCACCATCATAATCCAAATAATCAATTTGGTAGAAAAAAATTATTTGACGTGTCGCGATAGTGGTCCTCATTTACTGTGATAGTATTACCAGCCTCATTTTCAAAGAAGTATGGTCCAATTACTCCACCACTCCAAAAAACGCATCAAACCGTACATATCTGTAAATACATTTCTTTTTTGCGAACAGCATGT
Source organism: Rosalia funebris (assembly GCA_037954035.1). Classification (NCBI taxonomy): domain Eukaryota; kingdom Metazoa; phylum Arthropoda; class Insecta; order Coleoptera; family Cerambycidae; genus Rosalia; species Rosalia funebris. The sequence goes on along the minus strand of JAZFAV010000006.1, from coordinate 7,455,173 downwards.
GGATTTTCGGCTCAACAAATTCGACAATTCTGTTTTGCATGAAAATGTGCTTCAACTTTCAAAAAAATTTTAAAATCAGCATCACCTTCTTTCTTTTCTATCGCCCAATTAACAAATGTATAACGTTGTAAATGGTCTGACACTTTTAATTGTTGTATCAACTGAATTTTGTATGCTGACAGATGCAGATCTTTCTTTAAAATCCGATTGGTGATGGCTCTTGACAGATTCAATTGTTATGCATGACGTCGAATTGACGTGTTTGAATACTCCCGTACACTTTCTCTCACTATAGCTATACTTTCACCTGACCGACCACGACGAGGACGTATTGGTGTTGCCTTATCAATAACAGAACCCGTCTCTTCAAATTTCTTGATTAAGTTACGGACTGTTAACTCTAGGCGTTTTATTTTTTCCTAATCTTGTGTGAATATCTCTTAACGCAACTGTAAGTGATCGCTCACTTTCATAAAACAGTTGTACATAAACTATTCGTTGTTGAACTGTTAATCGCGGTATGTTGACTTCGTATGGTTTGTAGATGATAGAAATATTGGCGCCCTATCTTTGACAAAACACAAAGTGCGTCAATTTAAATCCCAGTTCTAACTGATACATATTAGGACTAGAACAAAACACCTAGTCCTGAATAAATTCTTCATATGTAAGGACAAAATATTTTATTATATAATAGTCGCAGGGCTAAGGCCCTTATAAGAAATAGTAGTGGAATCCAGAATAAAAAATACCATTTTAATTATCTTACCCCATAACCCATGTTACGTTCAACTATTTTACACTAGGTATAACTTAATATATAAATCGAGGAATAGCCTGTGTATTGCCTGTCATCCTACCAAAGCATATTTCGACTTGTGACGTTTTTTATACCCCTACTATGTAATATTTTTAATAGGTAAAATTGACGTTTACGCTTTATTTATATGTATGTAAGCAACATATTCGAAAAAATAGATATTTATCTGTTCATAAAAATGCTATATTTAATTCGAACATCCCGCACATGAGACTATGAAGATTTTGCCAAGAAAATGACGGAATAAATTTTAGTTAAATATTTTATTAGGATAATGTGATGAGGTAGGTAGAGCATAAAATATAATGAAATTACACTGTTTGAAATCTGACATGACATTTTACACCAAACGGGGTACATATAGGGATACACCAGTTTGCTGGAAAAATAACACTGCAAGGTAGTGGTAGAATTCCACCATTTGTTGGTGTGAATATTCACACCAGTAATCAAGACGACGTCCGGTGTAAACTTCATCATATTTTTGTTATACTTTATTTTAGTAGTTTAAGAGGTCTATCCATATTGTACAATCAAGGAAAATAAAACGCCTTTGGAATAGAATACACTTTATTATATTTTTCTTTTTAATATACAAAGCTAATTCCTTTATTACTCTAATAAAATGTTAATGTATATTATATGTATATGCTAGTGCAAGAAAATATTTATATATTCGTGGACAACGCAACCAAATATCTAACTATTATATTTAAAATGATAATTGTATTATCGAGCTTTCCAATTAAATATTGTCGTTGATATCCAGATGCCTTTCGATATCTATTAATAAATCTGATAATGAGAGGATTTAGTCCTTACTGAAAAAAAATTATAATTTAAGCAGTGTTAATGTAATAGTAATCAATAATGTACCCAATAATTAAATTCATTATTTAATAATTGAGTATAAACTTGATAAAATTAATGTTATTATTAGTAAGTACACAATAAGGATGGCAAATATAAGATGTCATTTAACTACCTAACAAAATCCCCCAGCGAACTTGTCAAAATTTAACATATTTGTCAAGCATCAAATATCCACTAGTTTTAACAAACTGATCCATGACAGTGACTATCAGGTATGTAAATATGAAACAGAAATTTGTATAGAAAACATAGGTTTATCGTATGAAAATGATAAAAAATATTTTATTCGAAGTATTACCCATTGATAGATATACACTTTTCACATCTCTCTGACAATTTGTGGATTCCATGCCAAAAAAATTCTTGCTCTTTTGAGAGAAACCAGTCATCGAGCCATTTTCGTATATTCTCCCTTCCTTTAAATGAAGCCCTTCTCAGCAAGGGCGTGTCCCATCGATGCCAATATGTAGTAATCGGACGGAGCCAAGTCTGATGAGTAAGCCGTATGCGAAAATATTTCCCAACTAAACGCCTCAATCGTTTCCTTGACCGGTTTTGCTGTGTGTGATAGCGCATTATCATAAAACAAAATCACTTTGTGTTACCTTTTTTGAAATTCGGATCGATTTTTACGCAAATCTTGATTCAAATCGATCATTTGTTGTCAGTAGCGTTCAGTATTAATGGTTTGGCCGAGTTTTTGTAGCTCATAATAGATTACAACCTTCTGATGCCACCAAACACAGAACATTATTTTCCGTTCATAACGATTTCGCCTTGCAGTCGATGTCGATGGTTCGCCTAGAGTAACCTATGATCTGCTACGCTTAGAATTCTCGAAATATATCCACTTTTTATCGCCAATAACAATTCGATGTAAAAATGACTTTCTTTTATACTTGGCGAGCAGAATTTCACAAATGATTTTTCGGGTTTTCCACTGTCCTTCATTGAGTTCATATGGAACCCATTTTTCCATCTTCTGGATCGTTTCCATGGCCTTCAAACGTATGGAGACGGCTTCTCGTGTCACATTTAGTTGGTCTGCGAGTTCTTGTTGCGTTTGAGCGTCATTCGCATCCAGCAATGCTTGCAACTCACTATTTTCAAACCATCTCGGTGGTTTTCCACGCTCTTCGTTTCTCACGTCAAAACTGCTACTTTTGAATTTTTTAAACCACTCAAAGCACTGTGCTTTACTAAGATCATGCTCACCGTAGGCTTCGACAAGCATTCGATGCGATTCTGCAGCAGTTTTCTTCAAATGGTAACAGAAAATCAATGCTGTCCGCAAATCGTAGTTTCCAGGTACAAAATTCGACATGTTCAACGCTATTAAAAACGATGTTGTTATATGAAACTTGTATTGTTGTGAGATATAAACCTTTATCAGATGTCAAAACAAGAAAATGGCGCCAATGACGCGGTATGACGGTAAATACATTAGCAGCTAGGTCATCTATGGGAAAATTCCGGTTTCATATGTAGATAATGTACCCTTGTATGTTTGCTTAAAAATATAATGTACTAAATGACAGTGTATTCATATACTGAAATAAAACTTATTTCAGTAAATGCTGAAAGTGACGACCGTTGATAATTTCCAAACAGTGCCCAAAAAAATTTAATAACATACTGAATGAAGAAAGAGCTTTCAAATGATGTATCACACGCCATATATTGTCATTTAAGAAAAATGTCGATGACGTCATATTTTTGACAGATGTCAATAAAAAAACAAATGAATTCTAATAGAATGTGGGAAACTGGAAAACTAAATCGACGTGTTCAATCGTTTTCCATAAAACCTGAAGACTACAAAATTATTACGGGTAGTCCATACTTTTTTTCCACACTGTATAAGTTAGTATTGTACAGTCATTGTTATTTTTTACTAATATTGCCAATCTCTAGCAATATTCTTAAATAATATACCTAAAATTCCTTCTTTCGTTTTTTGGTAAACTATTTTCGAAATAAACATGATTCACCATTGTTTACCAGTACTATACTTTATCAAAAAATCCTCAAATTACTAATTACATTTTACGCCAATCATTCATTTTTACTTTATACAAGTTCATACCAGTAATGTCCTGAGGATATATGGTATTTTTTCTAAGATATACGACATTTAATCCAACTGAAAAATTATAACTTATGCTAATTATTTCCGTGAAAGAGCCCTAATTAATCAATTCCCTTACTGTAGACGTCATAATTTTAACTTATGTTTTTATTAATTTATTTAATTTAATTTATTTAACTTTAACTTTAATATTATTAAGCATTGATCGAAACTTTCTTGTTTTTAATTATAGTGATAGTGTTAGTAACAGGCTTTGTCATGTTTGACTTATTCAAAAGATCATTTGATAATAACATCATCAATACTGTGCGAAACTTTGTCATCACGCTGTATATATTTCGGTGATAACAACGCAGTGACGTATTTTTTACCTACTGTTCTCTCTACCTTAATTTAAATAAGCAATCCTTGCTAGCTCAAGCTTTTTGTACGCTTTTTTTTTTGTCTTTTTATCGGGTGCGTGCAACATCTTATCAGCATTACAGGTCAGATAGTGTCTGTGCAGTTATTAGTGGTGTCGTGTCGTTGTTTGGAATATATTAGTTGTACTGAGAGTTTTCCCAGGATTCCGTAAAGTATATGTGAATATATGTTTACTACAAGTTTCGCATCAACCTTTAGTTTATGTTGTTTTTGGTAAACAAACTTGTGATTGTAAACACATAAAAGTGTGTTTACTGATGGAGCGAAATGATAGGTATTTTCGGTAATTCTGTCTTATTTTTTATAACACGTTTAATTGACAAATAATTTAATGATACGACGATACGTGTAAATTACATATATTCACGTTTTTATATTTAGTTTTTATATCTATTATGTAACAGGCTGAAAATAAACACATTTACTGCTTCTAGTGATTGTGGGAGAGACAGCATATCCTCGATTAGTTCAACTAGAGCTATAAACTACGGTTACGATTTATATTATAATTTTACATTAATAGTTTCACCATAAGCAACAATGAACAACAAGTTCATTGATAATTTTATGATACGATGTTTTATTAATTTTAGAGGAGACCTGATTATTTTTAAGTATTACGAATAAGAAATAGATAACTGTGTATACTAATTAATATAATACACTGTATGCACCGTTGGCTAATTGATAGTAGCCAAGATGATTGATAAATTATTTTTGAATATTGTCAATAACTGCAGGAGTTATACGTTGTAACGGGTATCCCAGCGAGAGGTAGCCGATTATGTTTGTAATTATTAGGTAAATAAATAACATTTCTACAATAATTTTGGGTTCAGTTGTTTATATAAACTATGCCATTAGACATGGAATACAATATCTTGTAAGTTGGCCGCCTCTGCTTTTCTAGCAGCAGTGGATTCTTTTGATGAAGTTTTCCATCACATCGTGGCCCTATGTCCGCAATAACTTCGCTAGTATTATTTTTCAGCTGTTCAATCGTAACGGGATTATTGGCATAGACTTTTTCTTTAACGTAGCCCTACAAGAAAAAGTCTAATGGGGGTCAAGTCACAAGAGCGTGGCGGCCAATCAACTTCAGCTCTGTGAAAAATTATGCGCCCAGGAAATTTGATACCCAAAAGATTCAGCGCTTCGTTAGCTGTGTGGCACGTGGCACCATCTTGCTGAAACCATATATCACTTACATCCAAATCATTGATTTATTCGAAAAAGAAGTTTGTTAACATCTCACGGTAATGTACACCATTTACAGTAACCGCTTCGCCTGCTTCGTTTTCGAAAAAGAACGGCCCAACAACTCCTCCTGCCCACCAAGCGCACCACACGGTAACCCTTGCTGGATGAATGGGTTGTTCTTGGATGAGACGTGGATTTTGAGCTTCCCAGATGCGGCGATTTTGTTTGTTTACGTACCCTATTAATTGAAAATGCGTTTCATCGCTGAATATCAGTTTTTTTCCAAAACGTGCCGTCAACTGCGATGTTCTCTAACACCCATTCATAAAACTCACGGCGCCGCGGCGTCGTGCATGGTCCCGTGGTTTCAACTCTTGTGTCACCTGGATCTTATACGCATAAAAATAAAGGTCTTTCGTCAAAATTCTCTGTAATGTTGATTTTGAGAGATTTATTTGTTGGGAACGATGTCTTACGGATATGGCGTTATCTGCAGCTACACTTGCACTGACCGCTTCAATATTTTCAACTGAGCGTTGCCCACGGTGACGTATAGGTGTTTGTTTATCACACACAGAGCCATATTCCCTAAATTTCGCCATGACGCGTTGACTGGTTCGCTTAGCAGGTGCCTCACGACGACCGATAATTGCACGTAATTTTCTTTTAGTGCCCACAATTGAACCATTGCTTTCGTAGTACGCTTTGATAATAGGTATGCGTTGCTGAACAATATAGTGCTCCATTTTGTAATGGCATACTCTTCACGTAATAACTACGAAGCATCAGCTTCCAAAACTTGCCGCAAGAGTAATGGCGGCAAGGTTAAATCGGCTACCTCTCGCTAAGACACCCTTTATTTCATGACGAAATATTGATTTTAAATGTTCTACATTGTCAGACTTGGCAACGTATACTTTGCTTTTTAAGTATTCTCACAAAAAGTAATACAGGGGTGTCAAATCTGGCGATCTGGCTAGTCGCTCAATCGGCCTCCTTCTTTCGAACATCTCATAGTAAAAGCTACAAATAAAATCAATAAAGAAACTAAGACAATAGCTGGTGGATGTATTACAATATAGTTTATAACTATAAGTAAATTATATGTTCTGAGTATCATTAAAGAAAGAATAATAAGTTTCTTGTAATATATGTGATATATTAAACAGGTACATTTCAGTAACAGTAACAGATTTTGTGTTCCTATAGTGTTAAAACGTTTGTACTTGGCATATAGGGCAATCTTTCTGTATAAAATATTCAATAAAAATGTCATTTTACAGACATTAAGTCGGAGAAGTAATGTATAAATTTAGTAAAGTAAAACATATAATTTTATTATTTTATTAAATCGTTCAGGCATGTTAAAATATCATCATCATTAGGTCATCAGTCCTAAGACTGGTTGGACGCTAACCTCCAGCTTCTCCTATCTTGTGCTAACCTACGCATTTCGCTAATAAATATTTTAAATTTGGGGTTAATAATGCAAATAATTATATTTTCAAGGTGATTGTCGATAACAATGGAAATGCCTACAAATGTTTTCCTTTCAAATGTAACACTCCCTGTATACTATTACGTTTTTCAAATTGTAACTAAACTCACTCTAATCTAAAGTTACTATTAATTCATGTTTGCAGTCATTCCAGGCTGGAATTTCTTGACATGACATGATCGACAAGGTCACGTTAACAATGATACCCATATCAGGCCTCTGTGTAACATGCGGTGGCAATATTCTTACTATAGAAACGGATATCGGTAGCATATCGATTGTTAGTCAGCTTGTGTTGCGGCTCTCCACAGTAGACTTATTGGTGACTTAAATAAGTAACGTCACCGGCAGTTAGGCACTATTTGGCTGAATATTGTTGTTGAACGTATTACTCAAGGCATTTAAACCGTAATTTCTCGTACCTAATTAACATAAAAACATTACGCTTCAGTCAGATCCAATTGTGCAATAGAAACGCAATCCCGTAACCCACACAATGGGGCCCATTATTACAAATCCTTCCCCGGAGCGCCGGCTCGGGCTCTCAACTTGAACTTAGTCCTAATATAACGTAACGCTTACTTTGTAATGTTATTGAGACGGCGAAAACGCCCTCTCGATCGTGATGTAAAGAAGTTATGACACGGTTTGCTGTAAAAGTAAAAGTGATTAGGCGTTTCCAAAATGTTAAGGCTGAAATCTGAATTAGTAAACAAACAGTTTTATTCTCAATGCGAGGTCTTATTAGTTGTTTTCACAATAGTAATTCAACTCACTTGTTATACAAGGTGTCAATAAGATCACGTATCAGTCGGTCAGAGCAGGTGTTTTAAAATTGGTAATAAATTAAAACTCTTAAATGGGAGAATACCACTTCCATTTATACAGAAAGTGTTATCAATTTTGAATTTTTAAATATCGTGCCCTGTATATTTTGATTTTCGGCATCAAAATTGTTATACAAAGAATCTGATTTTTTGAAATTTCCCTCGAATAAGGTAGGACTTATATTTCTTTTTTTTTTTTTTTAATTAAAATTTTAATCTTTCTATGACGAAAATTTTGCAGGTAGCCAATCGTTATAGCAATCATTATAATTTAAGCTTGAAAGTGGTACAACGAATTGTAACTGAATTGTGGAAAAAGTAACTTAGTTTATTTGCAAATTATTTTAACACCACTGTAATAAGCTAAAGAAAAGGTAATAAGACAATAATATTTAAGGAAGTTATTGGACATATATTTAAGTATAATACAAAAAATTATTATCAAAATATATTCAAAAATGGCGACACTGGAGCCACTCTCGCGGGACATGTCGAATTTATGGTAAGGGGCTCTGCGACACGCGATGGACATAACTGGTGCAAATTTGAATCTGGAAAAAATCACTTAATCTACATATTTATAGCTAATGAAATACGTGGGGGATTTTGAAAATATTGATTTTTGTGTGATTGGCGAGTATCTAAATATAAAACGTTAAAGCTTCAACAAGAAAAGTGCAATCGTTTGTTAATAAAAATAATGTTTAAATTAACTTATCGAAAATTCCGTATGTATTTCGCTTCAAAATGTTATTTTAAAGATATTATTAAAAATTCGCATGAAAGGAATGAAAATTTTTGGATTTATGCTGCGTGCCGTTTTAAAATAAACTCTTTTAAAATCTTAAAACGGACTTTTCCGCACGTAGAACATCTCTATCTCGCCATTGAGTGGCCGTGAAAAAATAAACCAACACATAAATGCAGAATATGTGTTTTATGCGACAGTTTTACTTTTTTCAAATAGTCGACCATCGTGCTTTCTCATGACCCATGGACATGATAGAGTGTGTTATATCCACCTCAAAATCAGTCAAAACCCGATCGATCCGACACGATTTAGTTGAGTTATCGTTTTAACAAGAATAAATGCCGATGACAACGACGACAATGACGACAACGACACATACACAGCAAACATTTTTTAAAAACCATTTTTTTTTGTTTTTAGACCGAAAAACGAAAAATTAACCCAAAAAAAATTTGGTTTTTCAGTTTTCCTTTACACGATTACAATATTTATCTGCGTATAGTGGAGTGTGGAAAAGTAAAATAATGTTTCGAGAAAAACGCGTTTAAAGTTTTGAATATCCTTCCTCATTCTCTTTCCTTGAACATTTTATGTTAGAGCGAGCCTATTTCACTGCAACTGTTAAAGACATCTCGCTGTGATTAATCCGCTTAGCATCGTCTTCTACTTACATAAAAATTGTATGATTGTCAATATCCGTCTCCAAAACTTTCACAATTCGAAGAATGTTAGTCAAACCATCATTAAAAGTGTACACAGCAAAATCAATCGCTCTATTCAATACTCTCTTGCCACTTGAATAAGATTTTGAAGCCAATTTTTAAACAGAAGCATTGAAACTTTCATTGCTACTTTGCGTGTAGACGTCCAAGTAATGGTTTAGCAACTCATCTCGGCTCAGGTCCTCATAAATGGGTTTTATGGCTTTAAAAACTTCCTTAGGAAGCAGCGGCTTATGATGGAAAGTGTCCAAGGAATCTGTTTATTGCGCCTTCTTCCAGTCACACCAAGACTGAGCACTTCTCACGCTGCGGATTTTCGTCGGTTAATACCTTATGAAGTAAGGTCGCCCAGGTTCCATTTTTCATATTTCTCAAGGAGTTCGTATTCCGGCGTATTGATAAGCCATAATTGTTAATTGATCAATTAATTTGGTAGTTAATTTACCTTTTCCTCCGAGGCCATGCACGTTTTTTTTTTTTGATTTCTCAATCTATAGCCCATTCTCTTTTGTACGTAATCAATGCACTCTTTCTTGTGTACTCTAAAATGTTCGTGTCTAGATTGTATCTTCCCAGCAGGTATTTTTTTGACGGAGGTTTCGTTTCTGACCAGACCGACGCGCTTAGGAAAAAGGGCGAAATTTCAAGGAGAGAAATTTTTTTAGGAAATTGCAAAAAAAACATTTTATTAGAAAAAAAATTCCTGCTCCGTATTCTAAAAGTTTCAAAGAATGTTCTAAGCTAATGATAAAATCGATTTCTTGAAAAATTTATAGTGTTATAGTATTACCCCTTAATGCTTCTAATTAATATTTTTCATATGAAACCAAATTTTCTTAGTTTCCTACAATTCACTTACAATTAAATCTGCTATATTTATATCAATTTAAAACTTAAATTATAGCGGTTCTTATAGGGAATGAATAAATGGGGGTTGCTATTAGAAGAATAATAGTAATTGTCTCCCAATGTCAAGAATAAATTATTTTAATGTTTTTGGAATTATCTCATTATAACTATTCACCTATATTGCACCCAAATATAAAAAAATTCAAATAAGTAGGTACGCCATATCGGGTCAATATCACAGATTTGTATTCATTATGTAGCAAATTTCATCCAGAATCGGGATATGTTATAATATACAGGGCTTCTCATTTAAAATTGTAAATTTGATAATGCTTGTGTCATCAGTTAATATTTTTCGGTACAGACATTAAGCAAAAAGAATTAAGGGATGTAAAAAAATACAAAATTTTTAGGTGATTTTTAAAGGGCTGTAACTTAAAGGACTGTAGAAGGAAAATAGTCGCAGAGCAATTAAAAAAAATCGAATTGAAGTTCCAAATTTCTAGTTTTTAGATTTTGAGTTCAAATTTTTTTTATAAGCAGTAGTTTTTGAATAAAACCATCGGAAAAAATATTCAAAAATTTTTGTTTGTTCCAAAAGGTCCACGGACTTTAATTTTAATAATTTTTTTTCAGTGATTTTATCATAAAGTGTTTTTAGATGATTCTATCCTCTTTAATTTGAGCAGTCTAAAAGCCTTCTACGATGATTTTTCGCTGAATTATCGTCGTTCAATACAAAAAAGTCAGTTTAGTAGTTAGTACTTTTTTAGTACTTTTTTTTAGTAGTCAGTCATTTTGGTAGTTAATTATTCGGGAAATACTGATCGTACAGTAAATTTAAGTACGGTTTTAAAAACAGCAAAGTATTCTTTACAAATCATAGTATTGGTTTTTCATAAAAAAAATCTGTGCGAGATTGTTGATTGAAAAAGAGGTAAAAAAGTCCGTATTTAGGGATATTCCCTTAACTTGGCATAACTTTGCAAATAATGGATAGACTAAGGATGTTGATTATTTCTTTTCAACCTCAAAGTATCTCAAATAAACTCTGAAATTTTCAAAGCGCTGCATTTTTTTTTTTTTTCATTATATTCGGAATGATTGAATTTGTCGTTTTACCTAAACATCAATTGAACGATGAATTTTTAATTTTTTATTCATTTATTGAGTTGATCATATTCATTATTAAGTTGAAAATGTTTTTCTAGACATAATCCATATTTTTTTATCACAAAATGTTAATTATTGTAAGAAAAAGAAATGAAAAAAAAAATTAAGAAAAAGAAGTCAAAATTGAATACATATTTTGATTTGAACGGCGATAACTCACCCAAAAATCACCGTACAAGGCTTTTAGATCGCTTACTCAAAAACTGCTGATTTGAGCTCAAGCTTGAGCTCAAAATCTGAAAACTAGAAACTTAGAGCTTCAATTTACTTTTTTAAAATTGCTTTGTGACTATTCTTCTCCACGTTACAGATTTTGTTATATCCTTTAATTTTTGTGCCTACTGTAGTTTCACTTTCAGATAACATTTATTTTGCAACTCAATACAGTACTTTAAGCATACACTGTTAAATAATGGCAAACTGTCTAAAAAGTTACTCTAAATGTGATTGACGCTTCCTCTGTTAGCGGTATGGTCGTTATATAAATATGTTTGCATCCTTATGATCCTTTACCTTAACATATGATCCTTTTCGGCGAAAAAATGTTTACCCTTGTGAGAGACTATTAACGCAAATGTATTGTTGATTTCAATATAATTTATATGAGATATAATTTTCATTATCACACAAATATAGATTTTAGGGTACTTAACTCAAAACAGGAAAATAATTAGTTACTACAGTCTTACATAGCTTTAAAAATTCGGTCTTACCGTCATGTGTAAAATAACGTCCTGTATAATAATCAGTGACAAAACTCGCTGTGGCACTGGTTCAGATATAGCCTAACCTGTTTTGTATTCAGTGCCGGACAGGTCATGTTAGCTATTTACCAAGAAAATTAGTTTAACGTGAAACTAATAGCAGCAACTTCTAATCAGTATCGAATTAATTAACTTTACCCTCGGCGTTTATCAATTTTAGGTGCCCCTTACCGATCGGTTGGCAGTTAGGAGCTGAGCATAAAGGCCGGTCCTAATAACCGTCGAGCCGTGGCACGCTGAATAAATATTAGGCATCTGGGTTTTGACCACGTAAGAAATGACCCGCAGAAAAACAACTTCCAGGCCTATTTTCTCCCTTCTCCGTTACATATATTCGGTGAATATTTATCAAGGAGTAAATTTGGTATCTAAAACATTGATTTTTGGTCGAAAGAATGCCTGGAACGGATTGAAACTAGTTGAAGTTTTTGCTAATATTTTCGTTGAAAAGTTGAAACTTCTGTGTCGTTATCTAAGACTACTTCACAGTTTCGCTTCCATCTACAGTTATCCAAATGTTACATACTACCGATTATACACACTATAATAATTGTTTGTTGGGCATATTTGTCTTATGGAAAATATTAAGGGAAGTGAAGCTTTTTTTGAAGGGAACTAAAAAGCTGTTACAATAAGAGCGCAAGATGGGAATTTTAAATGAAACATGGTTTTCTGAAGAAAGTATTGAAACATTTATTTATTGATTTATAATGTAGACATTTGGGAGTTATGTATGGAACAACACATCCAGTAAACGCCGCCACGGCTTTGGTGGCACACGAGTACCCTTCTGGCGAAATTGTCAATAATGGATTTGCATAAATGTGGCGATATCTTGATATCACAGCGTTAAATTTCGGCCTTCAACACTTGGATGGTCGTGGGAACATAAGCCTTCATAAACACACAATAACGTCCATGGATGTTAAATCAGAAGATAGTAGCGGCCAATTGTGATCACCAAAACGGGAAATGACACGACCAAGAAAAAACTGGTGCAAGACCGTCAATGTTTTACGAGTGGTATGACAAGTGGGACCGACCTGCTGAAACCACATGTCTTCAAAAGTAATATCTTTCAATTGAGGCACAAAAAATTGAGTTATCATGTCACGATATCGTTCGCCATTTACCATTAATCCATTACCTGCCTTGGTTTCAAAGAAAAATGATCCAATGATTCCTTCAGACGACCATTCACACCAAAGAGTGACACGTTGGAGATGCAGAGTCCCAAATGCGGCAATTCTGCCTAGTAACGAAGCCTACCATAATGGACTTCGTTGCTGAAGGCGATTTTATTCACAAAATCGGAATTCACTTCTTGCTATTGAATGATCCAATTGGTGAACTCTTTTCTCTATCCATGATCTGTTAGCAGAAGTTATTGAATCAATTAGACTTTGTAAGCATGGAGATGCAAATCTTTAGTGAGGATACTGTGAAGAGTGGCTGTTGAAATGGCCAATTCTAGTGCACGATGAGGAATCGGGGTCCTTGGACTCTCGGCCACACTCTCGCGAACTGCCGTGAAGTTCTGTTCTAAACGACCACTACGAGTCGTGTCGAGTTTTTACATCAATGATTGAACCAGAACTACATCGTTACCCACTGCCACTACCGTCGCCACAAATTTTATAACTTTAGACTTTTTCTCATGATATTTCATCACCATAATCTTCGTTGTCTTGCATATAACGCTAGAGATTTTTTCGGAATAGATGGAAGGGATTTGGGGTATATTGAGGATCAAATTATTACACATTCAGAATTACCTCATTAGCTATATTTCTATCTTTCGCTATTGATCTTTTTCTTTTGGGAAATGTTTATGTATTTACAAATTTTACAGAAAATGTGGAAGAATTGCAAAAAAGGTGAAATATATCACTTATTCTCTTAATATAAATACTCTATGATTTGTAAACGTGTTGCGAAACTTCATTAGAAGTTTTGAATGTGATAATGCTGTTCACTGTTTGACATTTTTTAGAACAATTGTTTCATTTGTCAATAATAATCTCAAATTATAACAATAAAAACAGCAGCAACAGTGAAATATTCCTTTCGTAACACTTTTATAATATTTTTTCTTTATATTCATATTTAATTCGCGGTAAATAGTGTATCAAAATTTGTTATAAAGAAGTGCCGTCAGATTTTTCATAACTCCCTAAACAATACCAGATTATGCCATTCAAAGTGAGGATGGAAATAAAAATATTGTAACGAATTTACTAGAAAGCTCTTTATTTCGAACACTTATTTACAACTCAACTAGTTACAAGTCCAACTAACTAACTAACTGTCTTTCTACTTTAACTTTATAATCTAACTTTCTCACTGTATTACACAATGTCACTTTCTTCGCACCGTATCGCTCACTATCGCGGTCCAAATTCAACTAATTCCTGGCTGGATGACACAATTCTTACATAGGCAGTAGGACGTCTCTCCAGGCGTTTCTAGATAAGGAACTTTGGCGAACCTTCTAGTATAGAACGCACTGGAAGTCAACTCCACATGCTCTTGATGGTTTCGAATATTCCCGGCGTTCGTGACAATATTATACAAAAATGTACAATATATAGGCATCTTCATTTAGGCATGTAATGAATATTACACTTACACCTCAATAATCTATATTTTCTGTATATGTCAATTCTTATGTATGAATGATAATCTTAATTGTTTTCTTGAGAACAAGCACTTAGCTCCTTTTGAACCCCAAGAGATCTACTTACGTAACTACGGAGCTATGTACATAGCTCTACACGGTACCTCCTTGTACCCCTTGGTACTCCAGGGGAGCTACGTAAAATTGCGAGTCAATTATGAAACCTTTATTATCGAAAATATCGAAAACGTATGGACCTTTTGAAAGACAAGCAAAAATTTGGAAATTGTTTTTCCGATGGTTTCCTTATGATTACTCAAAAACTGCTCATGGTAAAAAATTTTAATTTAAGATCTGAAAACTAGAATCGTGGAGCTTCAATTTGGTTTTTAATTTTCCGCACTCCACTATACTAGCGGAAAAGTAATGTAATCGTGTAAAGAAAAAGTAAAAAAAGTAAATTTTATTTGAGTTTATTTTTCGTTTTTCGGCCTAAAACCAAAAAAAAATGGTTCTTAAAAATGTTTTGCTGTGTGTATCGTCGTTGTCGTCGGCTTTAAAATTTCTTGTTAGCACGATAACTCAACTAAATCGTGTCGAATCGATCGGGTTTTGACTGATCCTGATCGGGAACGTCTCCAAGATGACACTTATTGATTTTGAGGTGGATAGCATACACCACCCCCTCCCTTGGGTGTACTTGAGAAATTTTTTTGTTAGCACGATAACTCAACTAAATCATGTCGGATCGACCGCGTTTTGATTAATTCTGATCGGGAACGTCTCCCAGACGAAACGTATTGATTTTGAGGTAGATAGGATACACCCCACCCTGTCCATGAGTCATGAGAGCACGATGGTGACCTATTTGAGAAATTTGTTTTGTTAATACGATAACTCAACTAAATCGTGTCGGATCGATCGGGTTTTGACTGATTCTGATCGGGAACGTCTCCCAGATGACACCTATTGATTTTGAGGTGGATAAGACACACCTCACCCTGTCCATGGGTCATGAGAAAGCACGACGGTTGACTATTTGAGAATTTTTTTTTGTTAACATGATAACTCAACTGCATCATGTCGGATCGATCGAGTTTTGACTGATTCTGATCGGGGACGTATCCCAGACGACACCAATTGATTTTTTGAGGTGGATAGAACACACTCTACCATGTTCATAGGTCATGAGAAAGCACAATGGTGGACTATTTGAGAATTTTTTTTGTTAGCACGATCACTCAATTAAATCGATTATCAGATTGATCGGGTTTCAACTGATTCTGATTAGTGATGTCTACAAGACGACATCTATTGATTTTGAGGTGGATAGGGTGAGGGAACAGGGTGGATAGGACACCCCACCCTGTTCAGTGGTCATGAGAAAGCACGAGGGTGGACTATTTGAAAAAAGTAAAAATGTCGCATAAAACAGATACTCTGCATTTATGTGTTGGTTTATTTTTTCTCGGTCACTCAATTTCGAAATAGAGATGTCCCACGTGCAGAAAAGTCCGTTCTAAGGTTTTAAAACTGTCTATTTTTTTTAAATTGCTCTACTACTATTTTTTTCCAAGTTACAACTTTGAATAGTTGGTATAGTTGTGATACATTTGTACACATTTCCTTTATTCCCTCTTGGGTATTGACGATAATATCGACATTTTCACAACGACTTTATCTCTGCCGTTTATATTTCCATGTGACGACGATCATGTAACATAATTCTATATTATGTAAAATTAAAATATCACAATGCAATTACTTCCTGCATAATATCGGGTATTGTTTTTATGAGAGCCGAAAACCACCCCGGTCATCGCGCTGCGCTTAATTTTCATTGGTGGTTTAACGCTAAGCGCCATAAATTAAAGGATGATGTGATGGACCACTACAATAATTTAAGCGTCCTGTCATTTATACGGGATTCGTAATCAAATATACATCGATTATGGAGTTTCATTCGGTGAATCACCGGCGATGGGGTCAGTGCATGAAGTGGTCGATGATTTATAGGGGGTGTTCGTCGACATCAATCATACCGAGTACCTGACCATCTGGTAAGTGTTTAGTGAATTTTGTTTTAAGCTCGTGTTCCGATAAACTAATTGCATGAAATGGACTTTTGTACGGTCAAACGGTATGGCTATGTTGATATGCCAGTCTATATTATTTATATTTGATATAATTCAACGCATATGCAATATACGAGGATATCAAAAATGTTTTAATTATCTCCAGATGATGCCAACTTTGTTGGAGAAACGCGCGTGGAGTGTAGTTTATAGTGTTTTTGTGATTTATGGAAAACTTAAGTCAGTGTTATTTAATTCCACGTAAAATAAAAACACAAATTTAAACCATTTTATGGGAAAAATATTTCTGTATCTACAACTAAACGCTCTATAAAGAAAATAGGATACAAGTTCTACAAGGTAAAATTAGATTCTTTACATCTTACTTTTGACCTAACCGATTTCTCCTTCAGGCAAAAGAAAAGCCGTTTTTAACTAAACAACAGAAAATCAATTATTTATGGTGGGCCAGAGAACATAGACACTGGAGTTTACAACAATGGCACCAGGTAATTTGGAATGACGAATCCAAATTTGAAATCTAATTCCGTGATACCAGAAAATGTGTGCTAAGAACCCCACAGGAAACTTATCATCCTGACTGTTTGGTTAGGAAAGTGAAGTTACCTGCGTCTCTTATGGTCTGGGGGTGCGTGAGTGGTATAAGCATAGGAAAATTGCATTTCGCAGATGGTACTGTGACAGCAGAAAAATATAAACAAATTTCGACAGACAGTTTATTGCTGTCAATACCAATAAGTCAAGGCACTGAAGCTTGGTTTACAGAACATAATGTCCCTGTTATGAAATGGCCTTCTAGCAGTTCAGACCTCTCTCTAATGGAAACATTGTGACATAAAATGAAAAAACAGTTGCAAACACATCTAGCCCATTCAGTTAACGATCTACGCACCAAACTGCAAGAAATTTGAGATAACCTGCTTTCTGATGAGTGCGCTAATCTGATAGATGCAATGCCTGCCAGAATTAATGCTGTTATTGTTAATAAATGTGAGGTAACACAATTTTGATGAAGCGGCTGAACTATTCTGAACCTCGAAACTTAATATTTTTCTATTAACAAACTTGTCACTGACACATCATAACGTAGTAATATTTCATCTTATTTAAGTTAAAAGTTTATATTTTGTTCCTGTTACCAAGATTTTTCGTTAATAAAATTATTTAGAGAGTGATATTACTTTTATTTAAATATATTAGTTGTAAAATTATGCCTGGTCTAACTATTACGAGCCTGGGCTCGTATGACCGTTTCCTTACTTATGACTAACCCTGTATTTTATATACTTTATCTTGCTATATTTTTCTCGGTGGTGTTAAGTAATCGTTGCTGTTAAACAATTTTGGATCATAATTTCAGCTTTATCTCGTGTGTTTAATTTTGAAATAATAGTTCATTTCCTAATAATTCCTTTATTAGACGCCTGGAAAACAATGTATTCTTCAGATTAGAAACGTCATAGTAGGTAGAAGTTTGAGTTTGTTAAATGATCAATTAGCTGTATATTCTTACTTATCCCGTATTCAGCTTACTCTTCAATCCCCTTCAATATCTTACAATTAAATAGACCTGTCCAGTTGAAGAACTAATTTGAAGAAATTGACGACGAATTTGCTATAATTATAGATATATTTATTGTTTAACTACAGGGGCGTAGCGTGAGAAAAGAATCTAGGGATGTGATAAAAATGTTATAAGGGGAAGAGGTATAGTCAGATCTGTACGCCATATGAAAATGTAAAAATAAAAAAAAGACACTAACCTAACATGATTATGCCGAGGCATATATGCCTAATTTCGAAATGAAGATCAATTTTTCGGTTTTTGTTTGTCCAGCGAAAACGTCTATCACTGTTTCTTCAAATGCTGGAGACGATCTCATATCTTTTAACAAGGCACTTTCAATATTCATTAATGCGAAAGCTGACAGTCTTTCTTGCTTTTAATAATTTCGCATACACGTCTTTATTCTCTTTAAACATGAAAATGATCTTTCCGCGGAATTGCCTGTGGCAGGAATAGTCAAAATTAAACGACTCAAATTTTAATGACTCCGGGAAAACAGAAGATAATTGAAGGGACATAATATATTGGTGAAGCTCAAACACAGTGCTCTTCTTCATATCCGGATCACTATAAATCACTGAAAGTTCACTTTTTAAACGATTTGCGTCAAAGAATGTTCCCTATGTATTTACTAAAGAAGAAAAATGTTTGTCAGGCAAACGTTTCACGAATAAAGTAAATTGTGTGAATTCCAGATTTAAGAATTTCAGTTTAGAAATTGCACTAAACCGTTCACTAATGTTCAAAGTTTCATAAAAGTTTCATGAAACAATCGTGCGTAGGTGCTTTTCTCATCTTCTTCGGGAATTAAATCCAAACGCATTATTTTATTTTGTGGTTGATTTTCTAACACAAATCTGTCCATACGGTCCCAAATGTCACTAAACTCGATGTATTATATTATCTGATATTTTTGTCTGTAGAATTTTGAACAGACTCTCGGAATGTGGGAATACTGCAGGAAACACTGCTAAGAAAAAATTTAAATCAAAGTCGCGCAATAGAGTTAAATAGCCTCTAGCACAAATAACGGTTTCTCGACCCCATTCCTCATTTTCATTTTCCCCGATTACCTGAAACAGCGCTTCCAACTCTTCCTTATATTATGGCGATTGTCGCCAAGATGCGTTCATATAATCGCATAATCGAGTTAGGAAATAACAACACCCACTGGAGGTGGTCCACTGTTGACTGCGTAAGATCACTGACCTTTTCGCCCATCTAACGCGTAGTTTCGATGTAACAGGGACCATTGCATTTCAGCACTGCAGCAAATAATGCCGGAGTCCAATAATTTCGGGCGCCCTTACGGCCGATTTAAAATAAAAAGTTGATGGCAGCGTTTAAAGTAAATAATGTATGTTTGCGGTCGGTTTAAAATAATTAAAAAAATTGTAATAATGGATTAAATCGATTGAACTTTTAAATAACACTAATTTGCCAATTGTTTAAGGAATGCGAAGCATCTACTCGCAGTCATGTACGCCCCTGCTTAACTACATATTCACTTAATCTAATATACGTACCTGGGCATCTCGTGGATTTAAGTAATATATGACGATCATTTAATAAATAATTCCAATTTTTCAGAAGATTAGTTTCTCTTTATATATATTTTCTATAATATACTCGATGGTCGTCTCTCATCATTCACCCATACATTTATCGATAAAGGAAACTAATAAAAGAAATAGTTTTTATTGTGGCCCGCAAAGTATAGCATATCAATTATTTAAAGAAAGACTCGAATTAAAATTCCAATCGGCAGCTACGAATTTTCAATGATCACAAAGGCAGACGCCAAGGAATATACCTGGTTAGACAATTGACAATATCTTGTTGGATCCGACGACACGTTTGTGGGATACATCGTTAAATACCGCCTTATGGAAAGCATTTTAATAACGCTGAATAACAAAGATGTAAGGTGGCATCCTGTAATTAAACGCATTTGTTAATTATATGTGATAATTGTTTTCCGTGATATCCACCAGTTTTATACTTCACGATTACGGTAGCGAAGAGGGTTTGGAAATTTGAGCACCATTGCAATCTATTAAACAATTAAAGTCTATTAAACAATTCAATTGGTATTCTTGTGTGACTTTGTTTGCGTTAAAATACTAAATGGAAGCATGAGGATGCTAATTAAGGGTAGTCTATAACCAGAAATCTCAGATCTAAAATCTAATGGGGTTGCAATTTCTATATTTTCTTTATACCAACATAACATCGATACTACGGTGCTACATGGATATATCGAATGGAATATCTATAAAAAATCCCTATGCAAGTAAATTATATTCCTCAAACTTAAAAACTATATTTTGGTCTTCCTTCTTGGAGGGGTCTAACTTGACAAAGGTGAATTTAGAATAAAAGTATTCACCTTTAACCCTGTCTCTTTCCTACACCTCAATATTTTCGGACAAAAGTAATAATCCCTGCCAGTGACCATACGTCGGAGTGTACACAAGCAGATCAACCCTTTCTTCCTCTGCTACGCCCAAATATATCCGCTTTTACTTATGCTGTCTCTTGGTGTTTACTTTACTAAGCACATACAGTAAAAAGTCCACGCGTGTAGCCTGTGCAGAGGTCCATTAAATAAGGAAAAGGTTAAATTTCGTGAAGAAACCACCTTCTGAAATGTTTCCCATTTTTATTTGAACTACTTTCTATACATGTATAATACAAATTATCTGTAAAAATTCCAACAGATGATAGAATTCCTTTTTAGACATTCTAAATTGTATTAATTAACTTAAATAATGAATTTATTTGATTGGGATTTGAGAAAGATTACCACAGTTTAAACTTGGGCAATACATCTCAATTTTGAAAAGCAGTACCCCATTTTTAAATAGAACGTTTTAGTAATGAGGGTAGGACTTAAAATCGTGCGTTTACATTAAATATATAAAATGAATTTCTGGAACTGGATAATTTAGCGACAGATGACAAATCATATACAGTTATTTTATAGGGTTTTTCAATAGGAACGCTCGAAATTTCATAGGTTTTAGCGGCCAAGGTGTTAAAGCAACATCTGTCAAATTTATAGTGAATTATTCAGCAGTGTATGGCAAATCACCGTGAAAGGTTATAGCGTTCATCAACGTATGCAATCATCAATCTCTATTTTCAAAGTCAGTGTTCCGTTCTAGAAACCTTCTGCGCATTACGTGATTTTTATCCTCGCCACAACCGTCCCGCTGAGTCGATCATTCGACGTTTGGTGGCCTCAAATCCAAGTCAACCGAAGTCAAATTCGTGTCAATTATGTATGAAATTGATAGACAACCAGCCAACACCCGTACGTCACCGAACTGCAAGATCTTCTGTAAACATCGCTGCTGTGTGTGAGAGTGTACGGGAAAACCCTAGGCAGTAAATTTCTTGTCGTTCAAAAGAACTTGGCCTTTCTGCGACTTCAAATTGGCGAATGTTGCGTCAGGACGTAGGTCTGCACCCGTATAAAATCCAACTGACCTAGAACCATAGTAAATGACCATAGACAACGCCGCGTGTTCGTTGTGTGGGCTTTGGAGCAGTTGAAAGTTGACCCAAGTTTCGCCAAAAAACTCATATTTAGCGGCGAGGCCCATTTTTGGATGAATGAATAATGAGAACAAGCAAAATTGTGGGATTTGGGACAATACCAGTGCACACGAAATACACTAGCACCAAACACATCCCGAAAAAGTCACTGTTTGGTGCGGATATTGGTCTGGCAGAAAAATCGGTATATACTTCTTCCAAAACGAAACAGGTATTGCTATAACCGTCAACGGCCAGCACTACAGATCGATGATAAGCAACTTCTTGTGGCCTAAACTGGATGATATGGATACCGACGACATAAGGTTCCAACAGGACGGCGCTACGTGCCACACAGCGCATGTCACGATGCACATTCTGCACGAGCGATTTGAGGGCATGGTTATCTCGCGCAGTCGCGACGTAAACTGGCCACCGAGATCGTGCGATTTGACGCCTTTAGACTTCCTCCTTTGGGGCTATCTTAAATCGCATGTCTATGCGAATAAACCGCAAATAACTAATACCGTCAAAGTCATTTCATAACGAACGCCATCCAGCAAATTCAGCCAGATTTATGCGACAAAGTCATCGAAAATTGGACCTCCCGAATACATGCCACCATGCAATGCCGACGTTATATGCCATACTTAAGCTATAAAATATTCTTTCAAATAAAAAAAAATTAATGGATACCTCACACACAACTTGTATTATTTACGTTTAAAAATCGAGTGTCCTTATTGAAAGACCCTTTATAGTTAAAAAAAATTTCACCCTACAGCTCCGACAAAGTTGGAAGTATGTCGATATGACACTTAAATATGAATCTAACATTAGTCACTAGTAGAATATTATCACATATTAGCCGATGAAAATAGCCGCTGTCATTGTTTGAAAAAACTTCGCCACATCAATTTTTTGAACATCGATCAAATCATATTTATTTCAAACAGTGAATGGACAGTAGGGTAAAGAGTTCTAGATTACCCTAACCATTTTTTCTATAATCCCTCCACCTTCACTGCACCCAACAGGGCACAGAGAGCAAAGGTGGGAGGGGTTATAGAAGAAATGGTGGAGGTGGTTTAGAACTCTCAATTTTACCCTACTAGGGACGTGTTCTATCGTCAATAAAACTAAATATTTCATTGTTGGTAATAAACTGTGTCATAAAATCAGAGGTGGTGTCAATGTTGATTCATGAGGAACCCTCCAGTTAATAGTCAGCCAAACAAAAGCTCTTTGAAAATTATCTCTATAATAGTAATTTATTTAAGAAAATTAGTTATAAAATAGGTTGGATAAGTTATAAGTAACTATAGAAAAAGGAATATCGAATAAAAGAAACTATAAACATATTCCCTAAATTTAAATAACTCTAATGAAGTAAATTTTGATTGCTATCAATTAATTTCCAGGAAAGATTATTTTGAGCTAACAACATAAATTAAACAGTTTAGAATTCTCAGCAGTTTTCTTCTCAGATTCTCTGCAATTTCTTCGCATGTAATAAATGATACATTAAGTGTATTAACTAAGTTACTTAAAAATGTTTGCCCAGATGACCGAAAAGTAATCTCAAGAGAGTCGCTATGTATATTGGAACACTATTTTAAAGAATGCCTGTCCTAATGCCCTAACATTTGTATTTAAAATATTGTTTTCTAAATGTATTGTTTTCGGAAAATGATACTTATAATTAACTCTGTATATAAGATAATACTGAAGTTAATGGATTGATAGGATATTTACTAAACTATTTAATAAACAGATTTAGTTAGACAACTAAGCCATAACGAATTTTGAAAAAGGACCTGTTTTTTATAGTTTTATAGGAATATTAAAGAATAAATTTTAATGTTTTTCTTTTTATAACATATGAACAATGTTGAAATTTATTTTAATATACGTTAAAAATGTCTACGACGCAAAAGCAAGAGTCTCAATTAGAATACTGTTTTTTTTCTAATTATTGACTATCCCTTATCGTCCCTTGACTTTTATCCTTTGGAATTATTTCTGGACAACAATTTTGAGAGTTCAGAACTTGCTTATGATATATTACCGACCAAGAATTCGTATTTACCACATATGCCCTTCGAATACTAATCAAATTATTATTACCATAAATAAGTACCAATAAATACTGTCATCACAAAAGATCAAGTTTTAGTATGAATTTCGCCCCACAAGATTCCTTGAAAAACTCTCGTTTTTATGATCGTGTAATAAAATAACAACAGGTCCACCAGAAGTTTAGTGAAAGTATCCCCTAGCCTCGTCATAAAAACGTAACAATGACGACCTAACCACTTCCAATAACGTGTAGGGTTGAAATACTATAAAAGTGTATTTTGCTGTAGATCCGCAATGAACCGGTGATTTTTACATATACAGAGTCGTCCACGCAATTGCCTGCGTACACAAAGTTCTCAATCTCTAGAGTTGGTAATGGTGATGTGAGTACTTGTTTAAATAATTTTTAATGCATTTCTAATTGTACTAGAAGCACCTAAAAAGTTTTTCAATAAGGACGCTCGATTTGTTAAATGTAAATAAAACAAGTGTGTGAGATATCTACTCAATTTTTTTTGTTTAAAAAAATATTTTATGGCATTAAGTCTGGAATAGTCTTAAATTTAATATACTGTTACATTACATTACATAAGATATTGTATTTAAGTAAACAGTTTTAAAACCTTAAAACGGACTTTTCCGCGCGTAGAACATCGCTCGAAATTGAGTCGCCGAGAAAAAATAAACCAACACATAAATGCAGAGTATGTTTTATGCGATACTTTTACTTTTTTCAAATAATCCACCATCGTACTTTCTCATAACCCATGGACAGGGTGGGGTGTGTCCTATCCACCTCAAAATCAATAGATGTCGTTTGGTAGACGTCCCTAATCAGAATCAGTCGAGGCCCGATCGATCCAACACGATTTAATTGAGTGATCGTGCTAACAAAAAAAAATTCTCAAATAGTCCACCATCGTGCTTTCTCATGGTCCGTGGACAGGGTGGGGTGTGTCCTATCCACCTCAAAATCAATAGGTGTCGTCTGGGAAGCGTCCCCAATCAGAATCAGTCAAAACCCGATTGAGCCGACACGATTTAGTCGAGTTATCGTGCTAACAAGAATAAATGCCTACGACAACAACGACACACACACACACACAAAATGGTTTTTTAGTTTTTAGGCCGAAAAACGAAAAATGAACCCTAGAAAAAAAAATTTTTACACGATTACATTACTTTTCCGCGTATAGTGGAGTGCGCAAAAGTAAAATTATGTTGTAAATTATTATTTACAATATGAAGATACCAGTACAGATTTTAAAACAAATAAATATCGATAACAAAGTTTTCTTGAATCGATTGGATGAGAATGGAAGGAATGTGAAGAGGATAGAATCTTTCATTGCTCCCACCTATTTCCATATGATCTTACCTCTCGTTTCAGTATATAAGTCTTTATATATGTATCTCTAATGGCCTCACTTGTACTGAGTGGGGAAAAATTTGGGTACCTTTATAGAGATTCTTTATAACTACGGATAAAAAGGAATACGAAAAAATGGATAATTATTACTTACTGACTTCTTCTTTGTGACAAATTTGTGGGAAAAATCTAAAATTCTCCCTTCCGAAGTTTTCTTAGCGTAACATAACTTTATTTCCAAGTTGTAAACATAATTTGATTTTTTTTTACTTTTTTCTCTGAGTTTGACATGTAAAGTATCAAAATTACCATTTCATGAATTACATTAACTAATAATATTTAATAGTAATAATAATAAATAAATTTTATTGCCCGACAAAATAATTCAATTACAGATGATCCCTGTATATACATATCGTTCATATATACGTCTCGTTCTGACAAAAATCACGCAAAAGGTCGCTTAAGATCGAGAATAGTTTTTATATAGTCGAATTTTATTTTGTGTTTACATTTAGAAATTTACATTAGCGTACTCTCAATCAATACCAAGACACAAGACATGTTTAGAAGAGAAAGTTAATCCGGTTCTAATTATTGACGACTGAAAGGCATACACATGCAACTGATAGCATATTCAATGAATATTATCCCGATCGCCTTATCTCTAGACTAGAGCATACTTATGACAAATACTGCTGAAGTTTCAGAGAACAGGATTCGGGATGAAACATGGACGCTTAGGCATTGCAGAAAACCAACAAATAAATGTTGTCACTGAAACAGTCGCGAATCCCACACAATTTGCATTTCAAACTACAGCTGTTTGTCGAGTCTCTACGAAAACTGTGCACAGGGTTTTAATAAAAGAAAAATATATCATCCTACAAATTACAAATTGATCACAACCTCACAAAAGATTATCTCATTCGTAGATTTCAATTTTAGCAAATTTGTCTTACCGATGAATCTACTTTTTTCCTAAATAGCAATGTAAAGCAACTGAAGGGATACTCAACATTATCTTTTATAAGAACCAAATACAATTTCCATAAAAAGTTAACGTGTGGGGAGGGACCTTGGGTAATCACATAGTTGGACCTAATTCTGATATCAAAGTTTAACGGAAGAGGTGTATTTGGACGTATTGTAGAATGCTATTGAGTCGCTAATTCTAGAAATTCTAGAAGAAAATAGTGATGAATTTCAAAATCTGGAAATGAATTTTCAACAAGATGGTGCTTCTCTACATTGTTATGACGCAGTAAGAGTTTATGTCAATGAACAGTATCCCAATAGATGGATTGGACGCCGAGGTACAATAGAGTGATCTGATCGATCTCCAGATTTAACGCCCTTAGATGTATTTTTATTGGGCTTCTTAAAATCTAAGGTATACGTTGTGCAAGCCGCTAACATCGAAGTTTTTGCTGGTAGAGAATTACTACACAATGTTAATTTCTCCAGAAATATTTGAAAGGGTGAGAAAATGAGGATATTATACTGTGAACAAATGGGATGTTAAAATCAGCAGCATTTATTTTAAAATTCTGTCATAAACGCCTCGAGCGATCCCCAACGCCGGGAATATTTGAAACCGTCAAGAGCGTGTGGAGTTGACTTCCAGTGCGTTCTATACTAGAAGGTTCGCCAAAGTTCTTTATCTAGAAATGTCTGGAGAGACGTCCTACTGCCTATATAAGAATTATGTCGTCCAGCCAGGAGTTAGTTGAATCTGAACCGCGATAGTGAGCGATACGGTGTGAAGAAAGTGACATTGTGTAATACAGTGCGATAGTTTATAAAGTTAATGTAGAAAGAAATTTAGTTAGTTAGTTGGACTTGTAAATAGTTGAGTTGTAAATAAGTGTTCGAAATAAAGAACTTTCTAAACATATCTGATACTATGTTTAGCAATACGTATTTGATTTTGTTATTTGGTAATTAAATTTATTGTATTCCATTAACCTACAATTTATTTTTCCTGTGTATACAAAGTAGTTAAGTTTAAAGATTATAAAGTTTAATTGAATGCCTATATTAAATTTAGTAAATCTTTTTAAAAAATGATGTCAAAAACAAAACAACGTTTGAATTGTATGTACATACATATATTTTCAGCAGCTTCCAAATCAGCTGTTACTCGTACACTGTTGCCATTTAAAAAATAATTCAAAGTGGCAACATTATCTTTACACTTTAATGCATGTATATCGATTTTCGTTCTTATCTCTCAATTTCAAAGTTAAAGATAGAGAGGAGAGAGAGGAAGGGACTTCAGACGAGCGCTATATAGTAGACCTTCTTACATATGTACGTGCATACAATAATTATTTGGACAATGGCTGAAACTCGGTTGAAATTAAAGAAATTATATCCTTTTTACAAAATGACATTATTTTTATTAAATTCTAATCACGAAATAGAGAAATTTTTAATATACGCCAGAATACATTATATTGTGGCATTCTATATTACTCATTTTCCTATTTTTCTTGTCGAATTCTAAAAATATAATGTAAATGGAAATACCCATTTATGTACATGCATTACTATTCATTTCATCGCTATTTTCCAGTTAAAAAACTCTCTTATCTTACCGATAAACGGAACAGTCTACCTGAGCCTAGCCATAAAAACAAGCCACGATATGTTTTGAGATTTTTTATTTAGGAAATAGCGATGAAATAAACTATATGTACGTACCATACTGATTTGCTGAAAAAAAAAAAAAACAAAAACAGAAGGCCAGTCACACGTGCAATATTTCAGTGTTTGTGAAAACGTGGAAAACTGGTCTTCTGTTTTTGTTCCTGCACCGAGAGTTTCATCCCTCGTCCACGATTTGCTTTTCTATTTAAAATTTTTGGCTCTTATATCCTATACCTTTTTATTGATTTTATTGAGGAACCCTATTGATCTTAAATTTTTTCATAAGTTTTTAACTACAAGACTACAACTTTTTAAATCCAAACTACAAAAAATGTTATAAAATTGTATTTCAATGCATTTTGAACAGCGTTCTTTCCAGTTAACAATATAAACATAATATATCCAATGACGGAAGCAAATAAAAGATAAGGATACTTTTTTAAGGATACTGCGTCTAAGTCGTTAAAGGTCAGTCTACGTAGTAAACACGGAAGGGGAAGCGTGGATGAGTTAGTTGTTTTATCAACTCGCTTCTAAATCATCAAAATTTTCTGCGACATTTGTTATGCAACGAGTTTTTATGTCGTGTTAAATCTTCCTTACCGGCAAATTGTATAAAAGCATTATTGATGATTTTTATTTTAAACACATGCTGTTCCTATCCAGCAAAACATAACTGGAAATATTCCATTTTAATGGCGTCGCTAAAATGAATTGATTAAACGACCGTATTTGTTGTGGGATATAATACCGACATTGAGACTGTTTTCGTTTTAATGCCCTTGAGAGTAATAGGTGACATATCGATCAGAGGAATTAACTAACCTTTCCTCAACCTCGTCGTTGAGATGAAACTTTCCATGTATAGGATGTACTGGAATAATTAATGAAAAGAAGGAAGAATGGAGTTGGGAGACGCAATAGTTATTAAGTTTGTTTTTTGAGATGTAAACAATAAGTATAACAGTCAAAAGGGTAGGTACGCCAATGTGTAACCAATTTAATTGTATTATTGTTAGTCGAACGGAAAATAAATATATGTAAGTCAGACATTCCTTGTTGGAGAGCATAAAAAACGGCGAGTTCTCCTGAGTCAGCGGGTGTTATCGGGGCATCATCGCGTAACCGATTTGTGATCCGGATTTGGAAATATAATTCTTAGATATATTTCTAATAATATTCTTTTAAAGTAGTGCACTGTATTTTGTATAATTTATATATGTTTGTGAGAGGGTTAAATGTCCCATTGTGAGAGGGTTAAATGTCCAACTGAGAGGGTTAAATGTCCCAATGTTAGAGGGTTAAATGTCCCAATGTGAGAGGGTTAAATGTCCCACTGAGAGGGTTAAATGTCCCACTGAGAGGGTTAAATGTCCCACTGTGAGAGGGCTAAATGTCCCATGTTACGGAGTTAAATGTCCCACTGTTACGGGGTTAAATGTCCCACTGTTAGAGGGTTAAATGTCCCACTGTTAAACGTTTGTATATATATTGAGAGGGTTAAATGTCCCACTGTTAAGGGTTTGTATATATTTAGAGGGTTAAATGTCCCACTGTTAGAGGGTTAAATGTCCCACTGTTAGAGGGTTAAATGTCCCACTATGAGAGGGTTAAATGTACCACTGTTAAAGGTTCAAATATATACAATTTGATGTCTATGCGGTGGATTTATGTCCTTAGGCAGTCATTTACATTCGTAGAGAAATGTGTATTTCATGGGCTATATGGCCTGGTAAGTGTATGTTCATATGAAATCCAGGGGTATATGAGTGTTACCTGGATAAGGGTCCGTAGGTTGTATCCATTATATATTTCGTAGCACACCAACATCCTGTTCAATGGTGAAACGGTGGCTGTGTTTGTAGATATTTCATCTGTGCCGCCGAGTAACTAACTCTAAGTAATTATCGGCCATAGTTGACCGACAATGTATTTCATTAAGGCATTCGTATGGTCGAGTTCACGATGATCAACACATCATAGCATTCTAATTAATTCAACCGTAAATCAATAATACTGAATAAATCTGTTTCTGCTATTGTTGCTTTCATTCTTCATATTTATTGACAAAAAAAAAAACAGGGTCTTCAACTATTCTTTTACTTTAATAACTTTACATAAGCTGCACCTAGCGGGAACCCCTACATTTAGAGGTCCAAAATAATAGTTAATGCCTAAACGTGATATTTCTACATATATGGTTTGTATAATGATTCTTTGAGTGTGCGTCACAGGTAAGAATCGTATGAATCAATCAACTAGCACTTTTGTGTCGTGCCAAAAACATATTTTAGGATAACAGTTAGTGCAATACAAGAAATCATTCAATACAAGAAAAACATTCAATGGAAGTGATATTTACATCAAAATAAATGAAACAAATTCAACAAAAACCGAAATAAATGAAACAAAAATGAAATAAATTTTACAAAGATATTGAGACGCCAATGAATTATACAAAAAAGCTAGACGTGACTTCATAATTGTATTTTGTTCGGCAAATTATTAACAGTCTATGCCATACGTAGTTGATTGAAACATATGTCGCTAGCATACGTGCTGGTAATTGTGGCATATTAGTAACAATTGCGAGTGGTGTAGCATGTGATCCATGCGTCGTCACTAAATTGATACACGCCTAAAGATCCATTATACAAATTGTAATAAAATAAGTAAATGTAATTGTAATTGTAATAAGTAAGGCTGTGGGAAATATGCTGCGCGCCATAGACGTACGCATCGTAACAAGGGTACTAAAATAATAACACAAAGAAATTGTAACAAACGCACTAAACTGTTACAAATATAACAGTGTATGTACTTACTCTCTTAACTAGCGTGATGAACTAACATCATCATCATCACGAACTGGAGACAATATAATCCGTAAATATTTTGCAGCATCAGGTGTTTCCATATTTTTCTCAGAGAATAAATTTCGCTGTAATGAAATATGTTCTTATATTTTTGAAGAACGACCGTTCATGTAATACGGGCATACGTAATATACTCTTTGCACTCACTTAACGAATCTGTAGATGCACTATCAATATTATCAGTGTCATCACAAGCTTGTCTTAATCTATTAAAATCAGTGTCTTTCTTTAACATACTTTCGAGCTTTTGTTTGCCGTTTTCATTTATTGCATCCTCTATACCATGTAGCAGTCAATTTGTGGTAATGGTTTACTATTTGCAGGAACTCTATTGGCTAACGCCAATGCACTATTTTGTAATTTCTCTATTGCATCATGCACTTCTTTATAATTGGTGTGAATAGTTTTTAAATCAATTTCAATGGAAATATCTAGAAATCGTGTATGGCTTCCTTAATGGCTGCAGCCTCGGCAAAATTAAACTATAATATAATAGGTTCTATTTGCTGCAAACTTTCAGCACATTCCTCATCTTCCTTTTCAGCATAAAAAGCTGCCTTCGGCCATGTTCCCCAATTGTAAGGGTCGGCTCTGGTGGTTCGGGAATTCCAAAGAACTCGCGAAGACATTTAGAAGATTATAGAAACCCTTTTTCTACACAATAGTTTCTTCCACAAGATCTAAAGCATCCACTTTACACGTAACATGTACTCGTACAACCATGTTGTGAAAAAGAACAGCCTGGTGAACGCACTGTCGTGGTACCTTCGGTCACAAACATCAATATTTGACTTGTTGATACTTGAAATTTTTCGAACGTTTCCAGCACCACCCGCGTGGTTGTATTGCCAGTACACTCAGTGAGTGTTCCGCTAGCTAATATCAATGGAAATGTCGATTGACGAGGGTCCAGTACACATACTATGATATTTACAGTAGAATTTTTTACGACAATTCGTCTCGTCAACACATAACCACAATCGTCTATTTTATAATTTACATTCTATTTTTGTTATTTAGCTTCCGTGGGTAGTTTACCAGGTTTCAAAATCTAAATTATTTGTGCAAATTTCTATTGGATGAGGAAGTAGCATAATTGAAGCATACTGTTATATGTTGTTGTTAAGAGTACTACAGATTTTTGGGAAGATGTTTGAGGATTTCTCCAATTGTCAAATCACTATGATAAAAAGGGGTTCCACTAAGATAAAAAACAGTCGATGTACAGAGGTGTCGGAAAAGATGTATTCGACGAAATAGGATGGAACTTAATTGTTTCGAAATTAATACACATTTTAATACACACTATATATGTATTACGGTGTGATACATGTGAAAGCATTGCCATCCAGATGCCCCTCTTATCTGTGCTTAAAAATAAACATCGCTGTTCTCATCCCATCTAGAACATTAATGATTTCCCTCAAATTTGATTTAGTCTATGGGGCGCTTCGACAGCATTTACCCTCAAATCTAACACGTTACAAGTGGGGTTAGAACGGATGATGAGAATATGGCACCTCCCACAGTCGCAGTTAAAATAGGGCTACAAATCATAACAACCCTCACCCTGTCATCAGGGGCGACTCGTATTCGCAAATACTGATTTGATTTCTTTGTCCTCCAAGTCTTAAGGAGCTTAGTTAACTATGATGCCGTTATTAGGTGCGGAGCTGGTAAGCTCCTTGATTATGTCTCGGTTAAATAAGAATTTATTGGGAATAATGTTAGTTTTACTTTTGGGGATTTACCAAATGATCTCTTTATCTTTTAAACAGACTTAATAATGCTTTATTAAAAGAACGCAGATTTTATGGATCAATACTGTCGCCCATATTAGAATGCGCTTTGTTTATCTATTCGTAATTAATTGTTAACTTAAGCTTATATAATTCGGTTAATATTTCTCTGTACCATCAAGCAATTTGATATGTTTACTGCATTATGACATCAGATAGTTATGTTTACAATTACTGATCGGTAAATGATTTACTTATAGGTCACGTGATCGGTAAGTTCAATGGATATAAATATGTCACATTTATAGCTTTCTGTTGTTTGTTTATTAAAAACGATATCGAAACTACAATTTGAACAATTATTGAAAGTCGTTGGCGTACTTGCAGTGATAGACTTTTCCAATTCAATATTCTCCCCGGAACATTTTCAGTGTTCTCCCCAGTCTGTTCCTCCAATTCATTGGAGGAATAGATCCTCAATTGACGAAAGCCCCTTTCTGTAATATACTCTCTCAATTCCCAGTAGCAAGTCAGATATACACTGTTTGACAAAATTAATGCACCAGCAGAACTTTTCATTTTTTCTTATAATTTTTTGAAGTTTTAAGTAACATTTTATAATCGTTTGTTAATAATACATTTAAAGCTATTTAAAGTGATTCATAACAGGCAATAAATTCGGTTACGTTAGTGATTTTTAATTTAATGTAGTCAAGTGAATGGAACACTTTAGCTAGTACACTTAGAGTAGAAGAAATAAATCGTCCACGCAACATAAGAAAAGATGAAGCAGTGAAAATGGTAACTCTGGTTAACGAGGGACGTAGCCAGCGGATATGTGGTTAATTTGTTAGGAGTTAGACAATAAACAATTGATCGAACAGTTAAACAAGGACGGAGATTGGTAGACAATGTATTTATAATACACAGAGAAGACACATACATTCTTGGAGACTCCTTTGTTACTCTAGCATTTTCACTACCGAGCTGTATGGCATTTGGTAGGCCCCGAGATATACGGAGTACAATTGAAATATGGATATTTTAATTGTAACAGACTCATTAATTTCTATTCAGTATTTGAATACCCTTACAGTAAATATCCTTCAGTTTAACGAATACTGGCTTTAATTAGTTTACATAAAAAAATCATGTGCAGCATAGTACACGTGATAGAAGTGACTACTTCTTTAGAATAGAGAATGAGAGAGATTAAGAGTGAGAGATTGAAAGAGAGAGAGAGAAAGAGAAAGGGAGAGGGATAATTTCAAAGAAATATAACAATATAAAATTTGTGTAAAAAATATTCGGTTTATTCATTATCTACACTATCATCGGCTGGTGGTTCAATTGGTAATACTGATATGATTGGTTTGTGATAACTAAAATATGGAATATATGTTCGTGATTCGATATTTTCTAGATAACGTGTAAAAATTGCATCTATTGTTGTTCCGGATTTTGTTGTTGATTCTTTGGGATCGTTATTTATAAGCAGATCAAATGTTTCTCGAAGCAAGTTAATCAACGTCAAAGAATCATTGGATCCGAAATTTACATTGAAATCTCCCCCGAGAATCAAAGGGATTTTGTCTTCGCCTCTTCCAAGTGCATTTGCACCTGTGTGGCTGTAAACTAGTAGGGAGCGGTGAATGAAATATATTATATCTTCTAGATTTTAACAAGTTAAACGGTTCAAGGATATTATCAAATAATCACAGAACACAGATGTAAATAACGTAAATAATTACAAAACACAATGATAAATATTCGGTACACACGCATGCTGCTTCAGCTGTTAATATATAGCGTCTGGACGCGTACATCTATAACGCGTGCATGCGCGACAATAGGGAGACGCGGATAGCCTAAACTGATATAGCTGTATAGCTCTCTTTCTCCTTCTCTCTACGTTATATCTTTTTTCTCTCTCGTGTAATGAAATCTGGAAACGTTACATTTTCTCCAATTCACTCTCCGTTCTCGTCAAATATCAGAACGCCGCCAAAGAAGTATTCACTTCAAAGTTCACTGTACGAGTATGATGCACAAGCCACATTGACACGGAAAGTAATGAAATGGTAAATATTGATGATTGTTAACAAAATGTCGGAAGGAGGCTTTATCCAACCATCTGTAGGTCCTTAAACATTAAGGATTAAACAAATTAAGCCACAACAGCTATTCCTCCGGTTATTTGGCGTCGACGGGCGCTGAAGTACGTAGCGAAATTTGCCCTATTTTATTCTAACAGAAATAAAATACTGTAATTTGGATTGCTCGAAGACCACAAGTAACATGCAAAGCATCCTCTATCTCAGGATATCGCTAACTATAGACCGGTTTCGACCTTATCTTGGGTTTCGTCAGTACAGTGTAAGCGAGTATGCCTTCGACAAACGTGGCTGCACATATTATAGACACCGTTACGTTCTACAATACTAGACTGTAAAATGTAACCAAGCGCCATCTCTCGGTAGTGTCGGAAACAATCCAAATCGAAAACGAAAACTTAGTCATATACAATGACAGGAATCATCTATAAACGGAAAGTTTTCAGATGGTAAGTTTTACAAGGTGTCGTAAGGAGGCTTATACTCCAACCATCTGTAGGTCCTTAAACATTAAGGATTAAACAAATTAAGCTAAAACAGCTATTCCCCCGGCTATATACCGTCGACGGGCGCTGAATTACGTGGCGAAATTTGCCGTATTTTATTCTAACATAGAAATAAAATACTGTGACCATTGTAAATGTTGCTGAAGCAGCAAATACGCAAGTAGTTCATGATGTTCCAATAGAAATAATTGTTTACCAATAGTGACAGAGGATATCCTAGGTCCTAGGGCACCTACATAAAATGTTTAAGGGATTAAATCTTTTAACATGTAAATTATAAGAAATAATGAAAACTTTTGCAGATGTATTAATTGTGCCCAGGAGTGTAGATGATGATTAATTCATGAGTATTTATAATAACACTGAACATGTTTTGTCATCTATGTTATGTATGTAAATACACAAGGACTAGCTTTTACTTTCGCAAATATTTCAAAATTTCTCTACATTCAGGCATGCATACACGATTATTACTTTTGGTCATATTTTGATGAAAAATGGAATATGGAATATATTAAGAAGCTTGTATGTGTGCGTATGTTTGATCGCGCAGTAGATCTCCACTTACGTGCATGCACCCAGTCCAATTTCACTTTGATCTAACATATTTGGTCGACAAAGAGACCGATCCGCAAAGACCAGACGTTCTTATCTCTTTAAATAACCCCGTATTTGAACGAGATAATATGAACAAAGCGTACGGCTGAACTCCTCAAGATATACTACCGCCGGTCGGAACTCCAGTCTCCAGCCATTCAGCAAATATTAAAGAACCGTGAACAGTGCTTGTAACTCCTCTTGAATTTACAGCATCAAGAAAAAAAAACGTATACCCACAATAACATAATGTCCCTTTCCGACAAAACAAGCTGCGGAATATTTACGGTGGTTCTGTAAGCAAGCAGTTTTGTGCCACGAATAATGTTCGGCGACTAGTTGGAATTGCTTCGTATATCGTCTGCTTAGTATCCGTATATGTCTGTGCACTTGCACTTTATACTGAATGTAGTGCTGATAATTCGATGGCGCGGCGATGGCAAATTGCTCTCACCTTTCAGATAAAACTCTTGTACAAGATTGTGCAACAGTTTTTATATACGTTGATTTTTTTTCTCTATTAGTTTACAGCACAGCTATTCCATGGATTTTTTCTACTTACGTATGTATGTAATACTAGATAAAGGGTGTCCCAGCGAGAGGTAGCCGATTTAACCTTGCCGCCATTACTCTTGCGGCAGGTTTTGCAAGTTGATGCTTCGTAGTTATTACGTGGAGAATATGCCACTACAAAATGGAGCGCTATACTGTTAATCAACGCATACCTATTGTCAAAGCGTACTGCGAAAGTAATGGTTTAATTGTGTGCACTGAAAGAAGATTACGTGCAATTATGGGTCATCGTGAGGCACCTGCTAAGCGTTTAAGACCCCATATGACCATAAGACCCCATCAGACTTTTTCTTGTGGGGCTACGTTAAAGGAAAAGTCTATTCTAATAATCCCGTTACGATTGAACAGCTGAAAAATAACATTAGCGAAGTTATTGAGGACATATTGCCACAGCTATGCCGTGAAGTGAACGAAAACTTCGTCAAAATAATCCACTGCTGCCAGAGAAGCAGAGGTGGCCACTTACAAGATATTGT
Organism: Rosalia funebris; assembly: GCA_037954035.1. NCBI lineage: Eukaryota > Metazoa > Arthropoda > Insecta > Coleoptera > Cerambycidae > Rosalia > Rosalia funebris. The sequence goes on along the minus strand of JAZFAV010000006.1, from coordinate 7,418,383 downwards.
ATTCCATGTCTAATGACATAGTTTAAATAAATAATTGAACCCAAGATTATTGTAAAAATGTTACTTATTTGCCCAATAATTATAAACATAATCGGCTACCTCTCGCTGGGACACCCTTTATATAGTCAATATTTAACGACTGTCATCTACAAACCATGCGACCATGTCGCGATTAACAATGCAATAACGAATAGTTTGTGTATAACTGTTTTATGAAAGTGAGCGATAATTTACAGTTGCATTAAGAAAAATTCGCACAAAATTAGGATAAGATGCAGCGCCTACAGAGTTAACAGTTTGTAACTTAATCATGAGACTTAATCATGGTAATGCTATCACAGTAAATGGGGAACACTATCGTGACGTGTCAATGTAGTATGATTTGTAGATGACAGTCATTAAATACTGACGCCCTATTTTGGACACAACGCAAATGGCGCGCAATTCAAACCCTACAGTTCCAACTCAACATAATGCTACGTACTATCTACCTGATACACGCGAAACTACTGAAGTCTTTCATTCTGCATGTTTGGAGGAGTTTCATTAAAGTCTAAAGTTTCGACATACAGGAATCGAATTCCTTTCCCTAAAGCCTCAGGTCACGGAAGGGAATGTTACAGATACAGCCTCTTAAGAACTCATGCTGAAGATGCCAAACTCTTCCCGTTGGGATCCGAACCCAAGCATACAGTGTTACCCCAATACTGAGCCTAATCCACTACTGTGGGCCACAGTATAAATGACATTGTCGCGGTTACCTCTATGGAGGATACGATACGATGGGTTGTCCATCCATGTAGTGGCCGCGTGCTGCACATTTATAGCTCCGCATTTGAGCGCCCATTGAATTACATTCTAATATATTCTATCATTGTTATGCTAACGACAATTGTAATTTTAATGTTGCTAATTTTAAATTTTGAAGATTCCGAGACTATTTAAACCTTTAGGAATATGAGGATTATATTCTAATATATTCTAACATTGCTATGCTAACGATAATCCTAATTTTGTTGATATATTAATTTCCATTCCATTAATCCTAATGATTTGAGGTATAGTTTCTTATATGTTTCTTAAACACAGCAGATTATATAAATTTAGTGATATTTGATTCTAATAATTTTTTCACTTTTGTGTGTATTGAGAGCCATTTTGGTAATTTTATAAATATTAAAAATGCCGAGAATTTTTTAACTTAGGAATATTGGGAATTTTTTGCTATTTGAAAATTTTATTGTGACAATTTAAAGAATTTCCGTGATATTAACAACAGTATTAACAATTTAAATAATCTCGATAATTTTCAGTTATAAAAATTTGGAAATTTTGGGCACCGAATTTTAATAATTTTGAGAATTTTTATAATTTTGAAAATCTTTATAAATTAAAGACTTGAAAATGAAAAAATGTTAGGTATAATAAGAATTTTGATAAGTTGATGTCTAAATAAAATGAGTGAGATTGCACTAGTTTTATTTAGAGATATTTCATAATTTCGAGTTGTGAAAATTTTGAGTTTTGAAAATTTATACGTCAATTTATAAATTTTAGAAATATTGAGAAATTTTAAGACTTCACGAATTTCGATAATTTGAAGAGTTTTAAGAATTTTGAAATTTTTTGGAATTCTAGGTGTTCAAACATTTTTATATAATTTGTAGAAATTTCACCGACTTTTGGGAGTTTTGAGTTTTATTCTAAATTTTTTTTATTTTCAGAATTTTTAAAATTCGTGATTAAACTTTTTTTAAATTTTTAGAACTTAATTGAATTTTTAGAATTTCGAGTTGAAAATGTCTGCAATTTTGATTACTTTGGAAATTTGAAGACTCAAATTTCATTTTTGTTTTGAAGATTCTTACAATTTCGAGAAATTCGATAAAATTAAGAATTATGGGAAGAAATAAATTTTTGAAATTCCAAAAAATAAATAGGAAATCGATATCTTTTATTAATTTTCCAAGTTGTATTGATTTTATAAATGCCTAGGAACACTGGAAATTTTTAAATATAAGAATCATTACAGATTCTCGACGCCTTAGAAAGTTCCTCTCTGAAACGTCATGAATTTTATAAATATTACATATATTGAAAATTCAATTCTAAAAGGTATAAACAATCTTAGAATTTCATAAATTCTGACTATTATACTGGGAACCCTTATTACCTTTAGAAAATTAGAAAAATATTATAAAACTTATATTATCTTATATATTTTATAAATAATCAAAGTTTTAGTAATTTCAATTTTATTAATCTTTAAAACATTAGAAACTTCAGAATTTTTGGAGATTTTTGACGTTTTAGCTATTATAGACGAATGAGGAAATAAAGATATTTTAAATATCTAAACAACTGATTTACAAATGGTTAATGGAGTCATTAATTGAAAAAAAAATAATTCTATACACTTTATGGCAATTAGTAATTATTAATTTTGAAACATTTTTGTAAATTAATGTTTTTTAAAATTTTTAAAATTTTAATTATTTACAATTTAGAATTTTTTAAATCATAGAGTTGAGACAATTTAATTAAAAGATGAAGAGAAGAAGATAGAATTTAATTAAGAGATGAAGATAGGCTTAAATTGGTCTATTCTCTTTTGCGTTCATATTTAAGACTGCCACATGTCGAGTCTCACGTTAAAGGAATTGTCCTTCATATTTCCTTTAAAATCGAAAATCGCTTTTTCTAGCAGGGCTCCTTTCAGTATATTTGCAATCCATCTTTGTATAAAATTGACGCGTTCACTGGCTACCCATGCCAGCATACACCGCTTGTTTACCTTTTCAGTTCTCGATCTGCGAATCTTACAAGGCGATCATCCCTCGAGGGAAACTCGGAGGAATTCACGATATCCAGGAATCTTACATATCCAATGTCCCTTTCTAAAACATGCCCGCGGCATATTTACGATCGGGCCGAGTGAATGCGCGGTGGCAACACGTGATAGTATTTATATTTATTATTCTATTCCAGCATCGTGGTACTTCTTTCTTTTTTCGTTCGTCGATCGCGTCCGATCATTAGACGGGAGATGATTGTTCAGCATGGCCCGCCATCGAGATTTTATAGATACAAATCTCGGTATAACGAATTTAAAAAATCGTATAAATCGCTTCATACTAGCCGAGGCGTACGCGATCTAAGACAAAACAAGATTAACCTGTTTTTTGCGGTACACTAGCGCAGCTCCGGAAGGCCGTATGAAAAAATTTCACCGGCTCACCTGTGCGACTGATCCAAACGGTTAACGGCTTCAAATGGAATGTCACTATCAAACACATAAATATTATAAATTTAAAATTAGCTTGTACTGAAAGAGTATACCTGCCATTAAACCAAAGATTTAGAAATTTAATTCAAAGCACACTTGTAAATATGAGACATGAGACACAGAAAAGATTATATAGTATAAGCTATTTAATTAAGCAATTTAACCCATATTATAAATACATGTCTTAATGAAAGTGTATTTCTAGATCGTTGGAAATCTCAGATGGTTTCTTCACATCTCTGTCTCGTATCGAAATATCAATATTTTCGGCGACGGTGCTATTTTGTCTGCTTTAAAATCTTGTATAGTTACTGCGGTATCTTTTGAGGTATCTATATACATATGTATCTGTATAGATGACACTTTCTTCCTTTTTCCATTCGGTCCCCTCAGTGCTCTTTGGTGCTATATTCAATCACTTTCTCTATCTGAGTGAAAATATCTGAAAACTTCTCTCTATCCATAAGTTTTTCTTGAATGTATGCCTTTTCGCATATTTCATAAACTACCTCTTCCCTGACCGACATCTACATTGTAAACTCTTTTTGAGGTGATAGTGCCATGTCACATAGGTTAGTACCTTGTTTTTCCGCTTCAAGAGCGATCGTTACCTTCTCTGTTTCCTTTGTTATTTCTAACTCCTCTCCTGGTTTCTCGGAAACCGGTTCTACTTTCTTAGCCTCTAATTTATCCACGTCTTCCAGATATGGTTGTTCTACATGTGGTTCTTCAGGTGCTACAGTTTTATCGAATGAAGCAGCATTTTTTTTTTCTATTCCCGTAATAGGGATTTCTGTCTCTCCTTCTGTCGGCATTGTTTCCTCTTTGGTTACTTACTCACATATTTTCGCTGTAAATCACATGGTTGGTTCATCATCTTGTAACGAAATATCTACCTTGGTATAATTCAGCTTTTCTTAAGATTTTTCCAGCGACGGTAAACTTTGAACGACTTCAAGGTCTTGTTTGGTTGCTACTGCATATAGGGATGCACGGCTTGACTTGACTTTCAAGCTACTTGACTTGACTTGACTTGAAATCAAGTCAAGTTCAAGTCAAGTAGTTATATTTCAAGTACTTGAAAAATCAAGTAGTTCTTGAGGACTACTTGATTTTTCATTAATCATTTAATATTATCAAGAAATAATAATAAAGGAAACCTTGCAATAAAGCCTTTTATTTCCAAAAGTAAATCTTAAACCATAATCCATATAATAAATATAAATGTAAAAAATACTAATAATAAACTATTAATTGGGCATATTAATAACATAACAAATTATTCTAAAATATTAAACAAAATAATAAAACTGATAACAATAAAATGATTTTCCAATGTATGCCCTCTTTTTCTTCAGTAACATAGTAGTAATAGCAAAATTTATAAGAAGTCTTTAAGAGCGATGTCAAATTCACCGCAATCACTATTTTCATCTGGTTTTGAAGATGAAGATTATATGAGCAACGAATTGGACCAAAAATACTTTGTTTTGAAAATTTCTTCAAAATGCTTGACTGCATCCATCTGCAAGTCCTTTCCCCAATTTGTATTGGATAATGTTCCACCTTATGTCGGGGGTCTAAGATTAAAACAACACAGTATATCCAGTTACTTCTCTCGTAATGTTTAATGATTTTGTCCCTTGCCACTTGAATGCTATATATATATATATATATTCTCATGAGTCATCTCTATCTGGGTTATTGTCGAGTTCTATAACCCATTTTTCAAGTTTATCCAGAAGCATATCTATACCAATTATCGCCATCGGAAGTGTATAGTAGGCTTCATCTTCTAATGATGTGGAAATCGCGCGTTCTCGGACATAATTGAATGGTTATTTGGTTATCAAGTAATATCAAGTAGCTTGAAATTATTTGATATCAAGTCAAGTAGTGAATTTTTGAAAAGCTTGGTTTTCAAGTCAAGTCAAGTAGTTTATAAAAACATCAAGTTACTTGACTTGATGCATCTCTGACTGCATCATTTATGCTAACTAGTACTATAGACTTTTCTATATGCTCCTCTTCCTGCACTCGCTTTACCGCGTGCCCTTTAGTAGTCTCTTCATACGCCTTAGTAACCCCGAGTTTTCTTCTCAATTATTGTCATTATCTTATTTGCCTTGGTTCCCAGTTTTACCACTTCTTTTGACTTCTTTAGCTTTTCTCACGTAGGAGGAGGTCCTTCTGGTGTCAGAATTTTATCAAATATTTGAGCAGTTATCTTTTACGATTCGTTAGCAGGTGTGTTTGCCTCATGTTATATATACGCTATTTTCTCTTTGGCTGATTCGTCTGGTTTAATTCCTTGCAACCCCATTCAGATGCAAGTTAGTAATTCGAATGCGTTGTTTCCAGATGAATGTTTCCAGATCTCTGTCTCAAATGGTAGTAAATTTCAGTGGTTGTAATATCTGTTCCACTCTCAAATATAATCATTCCCTTCCATCGAAACCCAACCCCTTCCTTTTAGAATATGATAGAGCTAAGAAGAAATAGGACCTTGGCGAATTTTACTAATTTCTGTTTTTTTTTCTTCTGTTCTGTTTTGTTAATTTCGAATTCAAAGATTTGCATTCCATTAATATCTTACCAGTGCTATCAAAAGTATTGGGAAGAGAGTCCTGGAAAGGAATTGAAATCTTCGATCCAGCAACAAAAACCAATTTTTCACAAACACCGAAATATTACATGTTTCTCGACGCGTGTTTGGCCGACCCAGTTGGCATCATTGAGAGATGGTAAGGAGTAGTTTTAAACTGCTTCTAATTTATATTTATATTTTTTATTATATCACTAATAAACTGACTTAACTTGACTATTTTTCTTCACGGTCAGTAAACAGTGAAGCAATAATTCGTTACGGTTTACTGCACCACTCTTTTTGTTCATTCATGGTTAGTGAACGGTAATGAGGTACCTGAACATTCGGTTCAGTGATCCGTTATTGTCGTCATTCACCGTATCAACCAAAACAACGGACTGTTAGGCATAGGGCCCTTAACATTGTTAATACTATTATCACATTAAACTATCTTACTTTCCATATTATCTAACAATATGATGTTTTTAATCTTCCATATTTCAAATAGAATATGTGCTCCTTAAACCTAGCTACAATTGCTCTTTTTGTTTGCCCAATTTTCTTTTGACTAAAATCTTGATAGCTTATTTCGTAAACCCCCGATCTTTGGCTATCTTCAATTTTATCTTTGGGATTTCCCAAAAATTGTTGCAAAATAAGAATAGAAAAACATTCGTAATGTTTTACTGAACCCAAACAAAATTCTGGTATAGATAGAACCGAGAGGTTGTTTAAAACCAGTTTTAAATATCTCCCGATGGTTGCAACTTGTCTCCGATAGGAAGCTGTTCTCCTCATCATCATCATTATGAGGTCATCAGTCCTAAGACTGGTTGGACGCTAACCTCCAACTTCTCCTATCTTGTGCTAACCTACGCATTTCGCTAATTGTGCTACAACCCACATCCATTACTATTTGCGAGCAGTAGTCTAATCTAGGCCTACCTCTGCTTTTCTTCACTCCTATTTCTGCCTTCAAAATATCGAGGACTATTCCCCCATGTCTTAGCAAGTGGCCTGCCATTCTATCTCTTCTCCTCTTTATGTTTTTCCACATACTTCTTTTCTCGCCGACTTTCTCTAATACTTCTTCGTTTCTAACCCTATCAGTCCACGGTATTTTCATCATTCTTCTGTAACACCACATCTCAAAAGCTTCCAATTTCTTCCTACTTGCTTCTCCTACCGTCCAGGTTTCGCAACCGTATAGTGCCATACCGTTCGCAACCGTGCTCCATACATACGTTTTCAAAAATCTCTTCCTTGTTTCTAAGTTTATTACCCCCGAACATAAAAGTGCTTTCTTTTTGTTAAAAGCTACTCGACCCTGCGCTATTCTTTGCTTTATATCTTTATCGCTTCTTCCATCCCAATTTATTTTACTTCCTAAATAAGTGTGAAGTATTTAACTTCCTCCAATCTTTCATTATTAATTTGTACTTTCGTTTTTGCTCTGCTCTCGCGCCCTCTGCACACTAACACTTTAGTTTTGTTTTTATTCACCCTCATTCCGTATCCCTCTGCCAACACTGCCTCCATTTCATTCAACGCTGATTCTAATTCCTCTTTACTAGATGCTAATACTGCTATATCATCCGCGAATCTCAGCATTTTTAGTTTACAGATTAAAAATTAGTGGTGATAGCATCCTTGTCTTACTCATTTTCTAACACCTACTTTCCTTCTTTCTCCTTCTACTTCTATAACAGCAGTTTGCTCTTTGTATAGATAGTGTACTACTCTCCTATCTCTATACTTCATTCCCGCGCTCTTTAGTATCTCGAACATTTTTTCCCATCTTACATTATCAAAAGCTTTTTCTAAATCTACAAATCCTATATAAGCGTTCTTTCCTTTTTCTATTGTTTTCTCTAACATTACTCTTAGCGCCAGAATAGCTGCGCGAGTTCCCCTACTTCGCTTAAACCCAAATTGGTCTTCTCCTAGTATTTCCTCCGCTCTATTTTCCATCCTCTTCTGCACTATTCTGGTTAAGATTTTTGACACGTGGAAAGTTAGGCTACTGTTCTATTTAAAATAAAAAAAGTTTATATGTGCAATCTTGGCTGCTCTATTGTATATAACAGATGATAGCTTGAGGAAAATATATATTATAAAAGTAAATTCCTATTCAGCTTATATAAGGGCTTTCGTTTATGTTTCTTTTACGTTTCCTACGCATAATTGCTCTTGAGGAACTCTTAGGAATATACGACACCATTGGTATGTTATACATTTTAACAACAGATGTTTTACTATTAAAACCACATTGCATCTCTCACACCTCGGTGGGTAGTGTCCGTTCAATAGATATTCTGAACTTACCTTTGTATGGACAATTCTGTCTTGAATTATTTCTTGTTCGCTCCATCTGAATGTGGACCTTTTTTCTTTAATTTTCTCTAGTTTTCTTCAGTTATATTCCATTCGACTTGCTACAAGTTATCGACCTTTTGCTTTAATATGTTTTCAAATCGGTGAAATGTAAAGATATCTCATCAAGAGTGTTACTGGCTAACTCTTTGACTGCACAATCTGCTGCTTAATTTCAACTCTTGCCCACTTGACTCGATGTTTAAATAAAGCATTTTTTTATTTCGGGTTTGTAGCCAGTGTATTAGCTCAAAGGTGGACAGTACTAAAAAATGAGTAATAAAGATGTTCATTAATTGTTGTAATTCTATTGTAATCCAAGAAAATTGGGGTATATAAGTATACTATTTAACGAACTTTGCGTACCTCAGTGCCTGCCAGATGGCATGGAGCTTTGCTGTGTAAATACTAGCCTCTCTTGGTGGTCAATACCAAAAAATGGACTGCCAGCTCCGTGTTCTAATTTAGATTCATCTGTATGTACTTTATGGTATCCATTGTACATATTAATAACAGAATAGAAATTCGATATACCAAGTCGTCGATTTATTTCACCCTTCATACACCTATTATATATGATGAATTTCATAAAATGTATCGAAAAGTGACATTGCTTTGGGTTTTCCTCATAATCACCTTTCCAATAGGACTCAATTGATGAACATCGGTAGTACTGTATTTACGTCGCTTGAAGCGTTATCTGGTGTGTCACACGGTTAAATTATAGGTTCTCTATTCTATATTGTACATACATAGTTAGTGATAGTCCTGTATGTATTATATACTTATGATCTTTGTGAGTAAAGAATGATTAACTTAATTATAACAATGCAATTTTTTTACATATACATTTAATAAACACATTCTTAAGAACAATTTTAAGCGTAATATATGCCATAAATGCTTAGGTTAAATAAAAATTAGTGCAACTGTAAAATTATCATATATCTATTTATCAAAATTTAGTTTCAAAGTGTCAAGGAACATATAAAAATCTGTGGAAAGTTCCAGCGCCAATTGAAAAATAAATTATACACAATCAAATTCGAAATGACTAATAATCGTGAATTATTAAGGGCAAAGCAAAAGCCCCCATCACCGTGAATATTGAAAGGGTAACAGTAGTATTACAAATGTTTGTATTTGAACAACTGACGCTAATATGTACGACACAGTTGTCATGTCATTTTTGATAGCATTACTCCTCAGTTTACCATATTTTATAATATATTATACTATAATAGATACTTTGTATATCTTGATACAAATTGATACAAATACAGAAGATTGAATTTATACAGAAAATACAAATTTTCTACATAAATATATGTATAGAAAACCCTTATAATAAATATTTGTGAAGGATTTCTACTCGATACCACTTTTTAAGATTCTATAATAAATAATTTCTGTAATTGTGATTTTCGCATTTTAAGAAGAGAGACACTTATTATGACACAGTTGTTCTAGCATAATTTCAAATAAATTGCACTGTATTGTTAAAAAATATCCAATATTATCTGACATTAACCTATAGGATTTTATTATACATACACAGTATAGAGCCCTTGCCGGTTTTAAAGAAACTCAAAATATTTATGTAATGAGTATTTACAGGAACACCGCGAATGGCCACATTTACTTTAATGACCACATAAAATCATCTAACAAACAAATTTATAGTATTTTAGAATAAGGTGAAGGTTGGGTAATCAGTTTTCAGAACTTACACAACCTTCCTAACGAACAAATATTATTAGACACTGTTTAAGAACTTCGAAATGTTGTCCTCGATCGTAAACATCACTTGACCTTACAAACCAAAACTGATATTTTATCGTAAGTCGTTATAAAGTAAACAGTTTTAAAACCTTAAAACGGATTTCTCCGGACGTATAACATCTCTATCTCGAAATTGAGTGGCCGAGATAAAATAAGCCAACACATAAATGCAGAATGTATTTTATGCGACAGTTTTACTTTTTTCAATTTCTCTCAAATAGTCCCCCATCGTGCTTTCTCATGACCCATGGACAGGGTGGGGTGTGTCCTATCCACCTCAAAGTCAATAGCTGTCGTCTGGTAGATGTCGCTAATCAGAATCAGTCGATCGATTTAATTGAGTGATCGTGCTAACAACAAAAACAATTTCTTAAATAGCCCACCATTGTGCTTTCTCATGACCCATGAACATGGTAGAGTGTGTTTTATCCACCTCACAATCAATAGGTGTCATCTGGGAGATGTCCCTGTTCAGAATCAGTCAATACCCGATCGATCCGACACGATTTAGTTGAGTTATCGTGTTTCTCATGACCCATGGACAGGGTGGGGTGTGTCCTATCCACTTCAAAATCAATAGGTGTCGTCTGGGATTAGAATCAGTCAAAACCCGATCGATCCGACACGATTTAGTTGAGTTATCGTGCTAACAAGAATAAATGCCGACGACGACGACAATGACACATACACACACAAAATGGTTTAAATACCATTTTTTTTTTTATTTTTAGGCCGAAAAATGAAAAATAAAGACTAGAAAAAAAAATTTTACACGATTACATTACTTTTCCGCGTATAGTGGAGTGCGGAAAAGTAATATCAATATTAAATTACGTATGTACTATGCATTGTAAGTCATACTTTCATGGTCGAGAATGCAATTTAGGAAATCGAGACCTGTTAGGGCTGATGTTTCCTATCGATTCAAGGCCCTAAAAGTGGCCTACAGTATATATATATATATATATATATATATATATATATATATATATATATATATATATATATATATATATATATATATATATATATATATATATATCAATTCATAGTTATCAAACTGCCTCTCTTTTCTATGGTGTAAAATTTAACAAAATTCGAAATTTTGTTGTCATCAGAACTTTTATGTGCAGCCTTTTTGGTAAAAATTGTATTAGAAATTGATCAAACAAACTTCGAATCCGCTGCAAATGCTGCATGTCTCTTTTACCAGAAAAATTTAAGAAATATATGAAATTGAAGTCAAAATCGCGGGCAACCAATTCTGTAAACGATAAATTTGCCATTTCAATATGCACTAAATTAAAGACGTTTTTAAAAAACAAAAATACTCGATATCTTCCTACAAATCTAAAGTATTTACGGTGGAAGACTGTATTATACTTTTCAAGGAGGTACCTGGCAACACAGATTTAACGAAAAAAGTATTTGCTATAATAGGAATTGCCGGCGTCTGGTGCTAAGAGGAATTATGCGTGATGACTCTATGATGCGTTTGATAATGAGACTTATTAGAATACTGATTTAAAACAATCATTAAGCGACTATCAGAAATCCGCATCCTACCCCTAAAGCCTCAGGCTGCGAAGGGGAGGGTTACACATAGAGGTGAGGACAAATACATGCTTATGGGAACGTCCTATACTCGTCTAGTTAGGACTCGAATCCAAACGTGCAATGACACTCGCAATATTGGGCCCAGTCAGCTACCCCAGACCTTATTACCTATACTATTGATCATTCTCTTGTGCTTTAATGCCTTGTAATTTATAAAGTCGCCATGTCTTTTCTTGTCCTTCATAAATATGACTTCTATTTGTTCGCTAGGCGTAAACAATTTAATATAATATAATAAATTATAATAATTATACAATAATACAAAAAGTAATGATTCACTAAAAATTCAAGGAAGAATTATTGGGAAAACGATTCGGACCCGTCAAGTTTTATTTTTAAAATATAATTAATGCATACAGGGTGTTTCAAGTAGGAGTTATGAATAACGTCATCATATGTTTTTAATGGCAACCCCCTTCTTTATTACGGAATGTGAAAGAGCATATTTCTTTACATTAGTACGTCTATATGTAATAATTACATTAGTACGTCTATAGGTTATATACAAAATAATTAAGGGAAATTTGGAATTGTACCGATAATCCCCGATGGATGAATGTAGCAGTTTCATAGTCAAAATCCCTTGAAAGTCCATTTTTCTTTTGGGTCCTTTTTTCTTTGACACGCGGCGCACTGTCTTAGTGAAACAAAAATTTTATACTCTGAAATTTTTTTGTCTGCAAATGTGGCCATTTTTCCGTGAATTTCTACCTTCAGCTTGTCGAATAATGATGCTTCTGTAATGGTTTTTCCTTTTTGAAGATAATCGATTAAAATAACTCCATGACTATCCCAAAAAGAAGTCGCTATCATTTTCCCAGCCAAAAACATAATTTCGGCTTTTTTTGGAGCCGATTCCCCCTTCACAGTCCATTGTCTTGACAGTATTTTTGTTTCTGGGTATAATAGTATATCCACGTTTCATCTACAGTAACTAATCGGTGCCAAAACTCTGATATTTGCGCCTAAACTGCGCCAACAGAGATTTGGAAATGTTCATTCGAGCACGTTTTTGGTCTAACGTGAGCAAACGCGGCACTCAATGAGCGAACAGCTGTTTCATGCCTAAGGCCAGCATCACACTGACGGAAATTCCGTCGCCGAACTCACGCAGCGGAACTCTTTTCTATACAAATTACTTAACCGATCTTCCGCGAAGTGTTTTCAATAATAGTAATTCGTATATAAAGAAATGTATTGGCGATCCGCCATGTAAGTTCGGCGACGGAATTTCCGCTTTTGGTCTTAATCTTAATTCAATATCTTGACCCTTCAAACACGTCTTGATTCGATATGTGAATTTGGGCATATTCATAGCCTCTGCTATCTGTCTCACTTTAATTCGACGATTATGTAGCACCATTTGGTGAACTTGAGCTGTGTTATCGTCAGTGATTGCAGTTTTTGCACGTCCCGAACGTTTATCGCCTCTCAAACTGATACAGCCACATTTAAATTCAGCTGCCCAAAATTTCACGGTGGTAAATGATGGCGCAGAATCCCCGTACACAGAGTGCAGCTCCTCTTTGATTTGCGTAGGCGTATTGTCTTTCAAAAACAAATATTTAATGCCAGCCCGATACTCGATATTTTCTATTTTCACAAAAACACTCACATCGACTCACTCAAACCATTGTCAAACAGTGAATACGCGTCCAAAATGGGTGACATGTTGGTGAGTACCTTTTAAAAGATGCTCAAACACATACCCTAGCTTTTGTTGACGAGTGCTGACATCTTCATGTTGAGGTCGAAAACTTTTCAGACCACCCTCGTATATCGAATATTGAACCGTAAGTGCAGTACACTCTAAATAAAACAAGAAAATTATGTAGCGAAACTAGTAATTAAATTAGAAGTTTTACAGATATTAAGAAATTTTTTTCACACAGTACAGGTGTCGTAAGAAAAGAAAGAATGTTAGAAAATACTCATCGAATTTAAAACATGAGGTAACCAGTCCTTTGAAATTTTAAAGCAATTCATACATTTATCATCATCATTAGGTCATCAGTCCTAAGACTGGTTGGACGCTAACCTCCAGCTTCTCCTATCTTGTGCTAACCTACGCATTTCGCTAATTGTGCTACAACCTACATCCCTTACTATTTGCGAGCAGTAGTCTAATCTAGGCCTACCTCTGCTTTTCTTTACTCCTATTTCTGCCTCCAAAATATCGCAAACTATTCCCCCATGTCTCAACAAGTGGCCTACCATTCTATCTCTTCTCTTCTTTAAGTTTTTCCACATACTTCTTTTCTCGCCGACTTTCTCCAATACTTCGTCGTTTCTAACCCTATCAGTCCATGGTATTTTCATCATTCTTCGGTAACACCACATCTCAAAAGCTTCTAATTTCTTCCTACTTGCTTCCCTTACCGTCCAGGTTTCGCAGCCGTATAGTGCCGTGCTCCATACATATGTTTTCAAAAATCTCTTCCTTGTTTCTAAGTTTATTACCCCCGAGCATAAAAGTGCTTTCTTTTTGTTAAAAGCTACTCGACCCTGCGCTATTCTTTGTTTTATATCTTTATCACTTCTTCCATCCCAATTTATTTTACTTCCTAAATAAGTGAAGTCTTTAACTTCCTCCAATCTTTCATTATTAATTTGTACTTTCGTTTTTGCTCTGCTCTCGCGCCCTCTGCACACTAACACTTTAGTTTTGTTTTTATTCACCCTCATTCCGTATTCCTCTGCCAACACTGCCTCCATTTCGTTCAATGCTGATTCTAATTCCTCCTTACTAGATGCTAATACTGCTATATCATCCGCGAATCTCAGCACTTTTAGTTTCTGTCCCTGTACTTTAATCCCGAAATCCACTCTATATTTTACCACATTAATCACCTCTTCGATGTACAGATTAAAAATTAGTGGTGATAGCGTACATCCTTGTCTTACTCCTTTCCTAATACCTACTTCCCTTCTTTCCCCTTCTACTTCTATAACAGCAGTTTGCTCTTTGTATAGATTGTGTACTACTCTCCTATCTCCATACTTCATTCCAATATCTCGAACATTTTTTCCCATCTTACGTTATCAAAAGCTTTTTCTAAATCTACAAATCCTATATAAGCGTTCTTTCCTTTTTCTATTGTTTTCTCTAACATTACTCTTAGCGCCAGAATAGCTTCGCGAGTTCCCCTATTTCGCCTAAACCCGAATTGGTCTTCTCCTAGTATTTCCTCCGCTCTATTTTCCATCCTCTTCTGCACTATTCTAGTTAAGATTTTTGACGCATGGGAAGGCTAATCGTTCTAAAGTTCTCGCATTTGTCGGCTCCTCTCTTTTTCGGTATAGTAACGATAATGTTCCTCTTATAATCCTCCGGCATCTCGCCCGTTTCGTATATGTATTTTACCAGTTCAAACATCCTATTTACTACTTTCTGTCCCGCACATTTCAAAATTTCCGCCTGTATTTTATTTACACCCGGCGCTCTATTATTCTTTAGCCCCCTTGGTGCTATTTCAAATTCCTCTCTCAATATAGGTTTTCCTACATCTTCCCTATCGATGCTAGATTCTTTCTCTAATATTTCTCCTAATTCCTGACCCTCGTATAAATTTCCTAAGTACTGCTTCCATCTATCCGCTTTCTCCTCTCTTCCTATCAGTATGTCCCCCGATTGACTCCTAACGTTTCTGCTTATTGTTCCTATATCCCTGAAGTTCCTCTTAATTATTTTGTAAGCCTCATCGGTCTTACCTACTTGCAACTTATCTTCTACTTCTTTGCATTTATCCTCTATCCATTGTTCTTTCGCTTTTCTACATTTTCTAATGATTTCCCACTTTATTGACTTATAAGTTTTCAGTCCGTCTTCGTCTCGTCTCTTTTGCATTAAGTTTAAGATTTCGTCCGTTATCCAGGGCTTCCTAGCTTCCCTTTTATCGTGTCCTAAAACGTCCGTAGCCGCGGAAGCTACACTATTCTTATCAGACTTACATTTATCAGTAATTCAGAAATTCATGCAATTCTCGCTATAATCTGACGACAAAATCTGCGTTTCAAATAAAGTTTGTATCTCCGAGCAAACGGTTACTGTTCATACAAACAACAGTATAGAATAACCACTTTTTGTGCACGTGGGACCCTAAGTAAGTCAGCTATCTCATCATCAATGTTGATTATATAAAGACAGTAAACGGGCATAAATAATGCGGCAATTAAACACTATAATAAACAATATTTAGAAGTAAGAGATTAAGAACATAATTTTCATGTGCATTGCTGTAAAAAATCCGTACTCTGCAATAAAGTGCATTTAGTCATACCGGTTGCAGTACGCGCACAATAATTGCTTTACCGTTTTTATCGGGTTATGTATTACTGTACCGTAACTGTATAAAAATTGGAGTAAAAATAAATAGTTCTACACACAGTGGTCGAGGCAACGATTAAGTGCGTAGCAGATTTTATTTTATAAAAACTATTTTATTAAAATTATTTGAAAAAAAATGCGATTTTTTGACGAAAAATCTAATCTACTCTAGTCTACTTTAGTAATACGAGTATACTAAATATGTTTCATCATTTTTCATGTCTTTTTTTCCATAGAAAACAATAGCTACAACCATATGAAAAATGCATGTAGTATATATATTTAGTAGTATATTTTGGTGCGATGCCATCATCTTTGATCGTCGCAGACCAATCGACAAATTGAAGAGAATAACTGGAATTTCCTGGAATTCATGGCAAAAAGTCCTAACTGAAGATTTGAACATGAGACGATTCGCAACATTGTTCCACAACTGCTTTCCGATAACCAGAGAGAGAACCGTCTCAGAGTATGCCAGGAATTGAAAAAAAGCACAGACTAGTCCTGATTTTTTGTCAAAAGTCATCACAGGAGATGAATCTTGGTGGTACGACTATGACCCCGAAGCAAAACAGCAGTCCAATTAGTGGAATAACTACGACTTGTAAAAAATACTTTGTAAAAGTTTTTTTTACAAGTCTTTTTTTTTTGTTTTTAAAATCATACTTGAATTTTCTGTACGATTATTATTTCCCAAGTAATTAATTACCAAAGTCAAAACTGACTTTTTTGCTTTGAACGATGATAATTCAGCGAAAAATCATCGTACAAGGCTTTTGGATCACTCAAATTAAAGAGAATAAAATCATTTAAAAAAGCTTTATGATAATATCACTTAAAAAAATTCATTGAAGTCCGTGGATCTTTTGAAAGGCAAGCAAGAATTTGGAAATTTTTTCTCTGATAATTTTATGATCACTCGAAAACTGTTGATGGTAAAAAAAATTAAACTTAAAATCTGAAAGCTATAAATTAGAAGCTTCAATTTGCTTCTTTTAAAATTGCTCTACGCCTATTTTTATCCAAGTTACAACCCCTTGCAAGTCACCTACAAATTTAGAATTTATTTACATCCCTTAATTTTTGTGCCTAGTGTATATACAATTACAACAACAAATAGTAATACATATAAATTATATCTTTAATGTAAGAGCGCTAACCTCTGATTGTCAGACAACTTGTTATCTGGCACTAAAATACAACATTTGTTTATAGCTTTTGGGCAGATTGCAAGTCCAATTCTTTCAATAGGGACGCTCGAAATTTGTTAGGTTAAAGCGACCACGTTGTTAAATCAACATCTGTCAAATTCATTGTGAATTGTGCAATGGTGTATGGCCAATCACTATAGAAAGTTATAGCGGTCAACAACGTGTACAAATTATTAAATTCTATTTTCAAAATCAGCGTTCCCCGCATTACGTGATTTTTATCCTCGCCACAACCGTCCCACTGAGTCGACTATTGGAATTGGATGCTTGGTGGCCAAATTCGAGTCAACCAGTTTGATAAATAATGACTAAGGAGTCAATACCCGAAGTCACCGAAATGTGAGGTCTGCTGGAAACATCGCTGTTGTGCGTGAGAGTGTTCTGCGTGGGGACTTGGGTCTGCACCCGTATAAAATCCAGCTGAGCAGTTGGAAGTTAATCCAAATTTTGCCAAAAAAATAATCTTTAGAGCGACGAGGTCCTTCTTTGGATGAATGGATATGTGAACAAGCAAAATTGTTGGATTTATGACGCTACCAATCAACATTACACCCTTTATTGGTCCGTACTTCTTCCAAATTGAAATTGACATTGCCATAACCGTCAATGGTGAGCGCTACAGATCGATGATAAACAACTTCTTGTGGCCTAAACCGGATGATATGGATACCGACGATATGTGGTTTCAACAGGATAGCGCTACGTGCCACACAGCACATGCCACGATGGACATTTTACACCAGCGATTTGAGGGCATGGTTACCTCGCGCAGAAGCGACTTAAACTGGCCACCGAGATCATGCGATTTAACCTCTTTAGACTTCTTCCTTTGGGATTATCTTAAATCACAGGTCTACGCGAATAAAGCGCAAACACTGATGCCCTCAAAGTCAACATAACGCCGTCTAGCAAATTCAGCCAGATTTATGCGGCAGTCATCGAAAGTTGAAAAATATTCTTTCAAATAAAAAATAGAAAATTGAGTGGATATCTCACACACAACTTGTTTTATTTGCGTTTAAAAATCGAGCGTCCTTATTGAAAGACCATTTAAAATAGGACTTGAACCATTGGGTTCCCCTCGTAAAAACAAATAACAAATCGGGAAGGCGGGGGTCCATATTTCCATACCTCTTATATAGTTCGACATCTCGAACAAGATTCTTTATACAATCGAAATTTACCCACTCGACACAATTTATAATAAACAGTTTTAAAACCTTAAAGCTGACTTTTCCGCACATAATAGAATATCTCTATCTCGACATTGAGTGGCCGAGAAAATATAAACCATCACATAAATGCAGAATATGTGTTTTATGCGACAGTTTTACTTTTTTCAAATACTCCACCATCGTGCTTTCTGATGACCCATGGATAGGGTGGGACGTGTTTTATCCACCTCAAAATCAATAGATGTCTGGTAGACGTCCCTAATCAGAATCAGTCGAAACCCGATCGATCCGACACGATTTAATTGAGTGATCGTGCTAACAAAAAAAAATTCTCAAATAGTCCACCATTGTACTTTCTCATGACCCATGTACATGGTAGAGTGTGTTCTATCCACCTCAAGATCAATAAGTGTCGTCTGGGAGACGTTCCCAATCAGAATCAGCCAAAACCCGATCGACCGTGCTAACAAGAATAAATGCCGACGACAACGCCAACGGCAACGACACACACACAGCAACATTTTTTTGAAGACCATTTTTTTGGGTTTTTAGGACGAAAAACGAAAAATAAACTCAAAGAAAATTCGATTTTCACTTTTTCTTTACACGATTACATTACTTTTCCGCGTACAGTGAAGTCCGGAAAAGTAAAAAGTGATATGTGACGATTTATCGACCAAAAATAATTTATTACAATATTTCAGGGAAAATAACTTCCGTACTAACGTAAACATTATTATTAGAAAAGTTGCAAGCACACCCTGAGATTTGCCACGGGCTCAGAACGTATTTCGATACGGTCGGCGTAAAGATGTGACCGTATTGGGAATTCCTCTTGCATACCGGACGTTTCTCACGTTTTCATCTTTTCAAACTTTCCGGGACGCCTTTGTGTCTCGCGTCCCGAGGCGCAGAACAGAAACTTCTAGAAAATAGATGCCCTGGCCTCTCTCATTCATATGGTCCCGGTATTGCGGAGATGCTAAAACCCCCTCGCTTTTTTTTTACCTAGACAAACCTATTTACCGCAAAAACGTTTTCTGTACTCGCATCTGACCCAACAACAACGGGGACACAAAAAGGCCTTTATTGGGGGAGCTCGGCTGAAAGAAAACATTCCATTAACAAATGTTTTTTGTATCGTAATATAGTAATTTTGATATTGCCGGACGCAGTGGCGTGCCGTAAAGCTCTCTCTATTTAAATTCGCAGTGATTTTAAGTAATGAACAAATTCGAATAACTTTTGGGAAAAACTCTCAGACTCAATTAATTTTATTTTTAGTTGCGCATTTTTTAAAAATGTATATAATTAATACATACAGGGTGATTTGTATAAGAAGTATGATGCCATTGATGTTTTTTTTAATGACAACCCTCTTTTTTATTTCAAAATGTGAAAAAGCACATTTTTTACATACGCTATGGTAATCATTACATTAATCCTCAAGCACTCGCATTATCCACTTCAATACTCTCATGGCGAAAAAAGGGCCGCATTTCAAGGTTTTATTCATTATTATTTTGTAAGGTTTATCTATTTTTCTAGATGTGTTCTGTGAACTATCAAAGAAGAAACTTCTCCAAACATAATATTTTTTATATTTTCAAAGGAACACACGTGTTTCATTCAGCATAACATTTGGACAAATATTTCAGTCATCAACATTAATTTTACAAAGTATCAGTCGTCTTAGGAACTAAAATCCAGCTCTTTGTTCATCATGAAAGCACAAACACATAAGCCAAAATAAAGATGAATACACAATTAACACTTCGTAATTTATAAAAGTTTCAAAAGAAGCAACACATAATTCTTATACTCAAAAGAGGACAGCTTTCATATTGTTCTATGAACTAGAATAAAGTAAAACAAATTGAAGATAAAACAAGTATTCTTCTTCCTCGTTTTTGTTGATGAGGCATCGTTGACAGATTACTGCACGCTGACTATGCATTTTACAAACACAATATTTGCACTTTTCACGAGTAACTTTGGTTTTACTGTTTTTGTGAGAACCACATAAGTTACAAGTGATTCACCCTATGCGAGTTGAAATGTTAGGCTGCTTGTTGGGGGTTACTTTGTATTTGGAAAGAAACATTCACACATCTTTGGGTAGACTCCAGAGCATAACCCTTCGTATCAAATGTTGTTCCATCAAGTCATAGGCCAAGGCATTTAGATATTTTCTTCTGGTGCAGTGCTTGTCAATGTTGTTATTCAGATATATTTTATAGGGGTTTATCCCAGCTATATCCAGCTCCTTAAAGAATATGACTATAGGTCAAAGTTTTGTTTTGTACGCAAAGTAGAAGAGTTGAGCACATTTGATCGACCGTAATCACGTCTCCTTTAGTGGCGTTATAGTTCATAATCATGAAGAGCTTTCCAGTTTCAGGATCGAACTCTTCCTTGTCGTGCTCGTACAGCTTCGTTCTATTTGGCGACATGGCTCACTAACGAAAAGTTGTATTGAAACCCGAAAAGGATTGACCCAATAGACCGTGATTTGTCTGTGAGAAATTTTGTGTTGCATCATCTGCATAGTTGGCATCATCTGTTTGCATCTATCCGTATAGTATTTCAAAGGTTGAAAATTCAAAATATTTACGGAGTTATAGCTATTTTAGTGACCATTATTTGACTATTTCCGCGGCGCCGCGGCAACCGTAAAATTTTGTTCAAAACTTTAAACGAGTTTTTCACCACGGCGCGGCGGCTGCCTTAAAATTTTATTCAAAACTTTAAACGAGTTTTTCTCAAAGCTACTTTTTTCGACCTGGTTAACATAATATCTCAAGTTCTATCCAACCGATTGACTTCAAATTTGGCATGGACCTTCAGCCTACAATTCTCTATCATCGCTACCATTTTTATATCAAAATACTCTTTTAAAATTTTTACAAAAATCAAAGCTTGCTGAAAAAAAATGGGTAAAATTTTTCTTTCGAACAGCCGCCATTTTGCGAAAAAAAAATAGTTTTCTTTGGTACCAATGATAACGACATTCTTACTAATTAAGAATCTGCTTTTAAATTTTGTTTCAGATGAACGGAAGGCAATCATGTTGACAAGTTTACCCCCTTTTTTACCCCCGCCTTTGGCAGCTTATAACTGTTTTCATTTTTATTTTTTTTTTCATCGAGTTTTTTTATGTTCCTAAAATATCAATAAATATATTGTGAAATGGATTGTAAATATTTCTTTTTTATCGAGCCCGAAAAAGCACCCAAAAAGGTCTAGAAAACATTTAGTAGATACCAAATGTGCAATAAAAATATACCATTCCACTTAAGATAGATAAATTGATAGTAACTTCCAGAGTATAGCCAGACGTGCAACCATTCAAGGATTCTTTTTGAGAAATATGGTCACTGGAGATGAAAAGTGGATCATTTACGACAACGTCAGTCGAAAAAGATCGTGGGGAAAGTCCGGTGAACCTTCTCAATCCACAGCAAATGCAAAAATTCACCCCAGGAGACTCTTATTGTCCATCTGGTGGGATTTCAAAGGAATCATTTATTTCGAGCTACTCCCGAGGCACGAAACAATAAATTTGGACGTTTACTGTGAACAACTACAAAAACTGAGTCAATCCATGCAGGATAGCGCCCAGGACTTGTATATCATAAGAAGGTCGTCTTCCATCACGACAACGCTCGACCTCACACTTCTCTGCAGACTCGGAGGAAATTGTTGGAGTTACAGTGGGATGTGTTACCCCATCCACCGTATTCTCCAGACTTCGCGCCTTCGGATTTTCACCTATTTCGCTCCATGGATAACAATTTACTAAATTTAACATTTGCCAATGACGAGGAAGTCAGAAATTATTTAAGTGTTTTAAAAAAGTTTTTAGGAAAATGATATTATGAAGCTTACTGAGAAATGGGAGAAAGTTATGAAAGTGGAGGAACGTACATTATTGATTAAAATAATTTGTAATAACTATAATGTTAATAATAAATATTTATGAAAAAACCCAACGAACTTTTTGAACAACCCATAGTTTTAATGAACAACTTTGATCAACCAGTCTGTACAATACACTCTATTAAAAAACTTGTAATTCATATATTATACTCGATTATGTCATCTGATTTAAATTATTTGCAAAAAAAGTGTCCCAAAAGACATTTAAATATTTTTAGATCTGATAAACGATTCTAGGAAATATCCATTGTGATCCGTGGCCACCGCATCTACATACGTAAATAAATATCCACTCAAGGACCAAATACTTATCGCCATACAAATTCTAATTATCGTCTAAAAACAATAAATTAAATTGCTCCCAAACTGAGGCGTACTCATGTTCGAAGTATTCGTGAGCTAATTCGATTATTACGATGCAAAAATCGTTACGTAACAAAACAGGTAGTCGACAAATTAATTTTTACCTTGTACTTTAACAAATGATGTTTGTATTGATATGTCGCGAGCGCTATTATTAATAATTGCGGTGTGAATGTCAATCATGTGAACTCTTACGCCCGCCTTATATAACTTATGGATTTCTTCGGAATTTAATACAATGGCCTGGTAATTACTTCGTACAATTAATGGTTTATTCTTTGTTTCAGTGACGGCATTTCATCTGAACTATTTGAAAATTATCGCGAGCTAGCCGAGCAAAACGTGACATGACATCATATATCAATAACTTGTAATATTTACAGGGTGGAGGTAGAAAATGGCACAGGTCGCAAAAAATTAACAATTTCTGCAACTAAAAGCCTACTCTACGTTGACTATAATAAGAGACTTTTCATCAAAGTCACGGGAAAAATTATTTTCTTGATGGGGAACAAAATGGGGACCGGGACCAAAACAGATTCTTTGGATCTACAACGCCATAATTATTCTAAGGCTGACCTACTCGGCAATAGTATGGTGGAGTAAGGTAGAATTAAAAACGGCGCAGCGCAGCCTCGATAGGCTGCAGGCTCTCTTCTTCCGGATAACCTGTGCCGCAGGGAGAAGCACCCCGGTCGCGGCCATGAGGGCCATACTGGGAATGCCATCCCTTGCACTCAAGATCAAAATGGAGGCAAGTAGGGCTGCCTACAGGCTTAGCTGCACGGGGAAATGGAACACCAACAGTATGTTTCATTGTGAGTTAAGCAGAGGTAAGCTTAACAAGGAAATCTGGGGCAATCCCCAGAGCAAAACCAGCAAGAGTCTACACTGGAATAGAGCTTACAAGGTTCTAATACCAGGAAGGGACGGTTGGGACAACATGATTGGACCCAAACACGGCGAAATTTGGTTTACCGATGGATGCAAAACCAGAGAAGGAGTGGGAGCTGGCTACTGTGGACCCAGAGTTCGGTATGAATATTATACCAGACTGGAGAAATACAACACAGTATTCCAAGCGGAAGTCCACGCGATATTTTGTTGCGCGAAGGAACTTCTGGAAAGGAAGAAGACGGGACAAACAATCTGGATGTGCTCGGGCAACCATATGGCACTAGCTGCCTTGGCTGCCGTAGAACATAACTCCAGATTAGTGGGGGAAACAAAGGACTGCCTGAATAAGCTTTCCAGAAGAAACAAACTCCACTTAACTTTGATACCTGGGAATTTCGGGTGGAAAGAGAATGAGAGATCAGATAGACTGGCTAAGAAAGGAACCTCACTATGTGGTCCTATCAAAAAACCAGTTGGAATGCCTTACCAAGAATGGTTAAACTTGCTCAGATCCCACTATGAGAATCAGCAAAGTAAGGAATGGCTAGAGACTCTCGGCTGCCGCACTTCCAAAGCTCTAATGGGGCTAGAAATAGGAATATGGGCAGATGCGTTGAAAACATTCAGCAAGGCCAAGACCAGGATTGCTGTAGAACTGATAACGGGACACGGCAACCTGCGACAGCAGAGACACAGGATGGGCAAAGAGGAGTCCCCTCTTTGTACCAGTGTGACATCGATGCACTTCCTATGCGTGTGTCCTGCCAGATCACTTTATAGGATGACATGGCTGGGCAAGCCGGAATTATTACCGGACGAAATCAGGGATCATCAGCTGCAGCATATCATCGGCTTCAGCTTAACGGCGGGGCAACCTACCGCACCCTGAGGAAGATAGTAGGATAGAATACAAAAGCCACAGCTAAGTGCTCGTATCCGTAAAGGTCCGCTAGATTAATAATAATAATAATAATGGGGTACATACATCCCTGATTTCGATTCGTATATACATACATACCTTGTGATCCAATACATTAGATTTTAAAAGAATGAAGTTGGGATAAAAGAAATGATATCAATTCTCTATATGTAAGAATTAAAAAAGTGCAGGTAGAGTTTTTGAATTTTTTTTGTTTTGTTAATAAAATACCCTAATACGAGTATAATATTTATTATAATTACAATCTGATAGTTTACTATGAATGAGCTGTTGTAACTTAACTTAATTTACTATTTGCAATCTTTTAAACTAGGGGTCTTATTCATTAGTAGTACCTTAGATTCTAATACAAGTAAACACTAATACTATTGTGTAATAACCGTACTTTGCTCTGCTTTACACTGGCACTCAGGTAAATAATTCATATAATAGGGCTTTGTTTTCTTGAGTCTTCTTGTCTGGTTGGTGTTGTCGAGGAGCTATACGGCCTCAACGTTCACGTGATCTAAAGTCGCGTCCTCATTATGCAGATATACTCCAAGTGGCGAGGCCAAATGGCAAAGCCAGTTGCCGCTGCCACAAACAATTTACGGCGTCCATATTGGAAATGACATTCAATCGCAGTGTATATCGACGAGGACTTGCTTGTTGCTGCTGCAGCCGTAATAATAGTTGATCAAGCGAGTCATAAACCACGGAATTAACAATTTTGGGTACGTCCGAGCCTTGGTAGAGGTAGAGCTCGATATGGAAGGAGTGAACTGATGAAACTGACGACGGTCGGGAATGAACTCAGGCCGCCGGAGGCCAATTGGCACGTCCTCACTACACTTGCCACGTGGCTTCCTTTGATTTGGACCGACACTCGTCGGGTTCGGATTGGCATGCTATCTGACACTATTTTACCAACTGGCACGAGCCGCCAGAAACATCCACATCACTTTTGGGTTTGCGGTTTGACCTTGCCACTTGGTACGTATCGGCATAATTAGGACGCAACTTAAGAGTCGTTGTTCATGACTCACAAACTTAGTAACGGTTTGTCTAGCAGTATCCATCTCTAGGTCCAAATGAAGGTCACTATTTTGAAAATACTAAGGGGTATTGGCTATGCTTCTCAGTATTTTGTTTTGACAGCGTTGTATCATCTAGATGTTGCTCTCTCCAGCACAGCCTCAAAGATGAATACGATAGGTTCATACTGGTTTCAAGATTTGTTTTAATAACAGTAATTTATTGTATGTGGACGAAGTAGAATTGCGTTCATTATCA
Organism: Rosalia funebris; assembly: GCA_037954035.1. Taxonomy (NCBI): domain Eukaryota; kingdom Metazoa; phylum Arthropoda; class Insecta; order Coleoptera; family Cerambycidae; genus Rosalia; species Rosalia funebris. The sequence goes on along the minus strand of JAZFAV010000006.1, from coordinate 7,392,614 downwards.
AGTACTTTTTTTACATTATTTTCAGCTATTTTAGTTTTTTCTTGACATTTGACTTCCAGCGTAGCCTTGCGTCTAGGATAATATCCAAAAACTTTGCTGTATTGGCATAATGTATCTTAGCATTATTTAGTCTAATAAATAGATGTTGGTATCTCTTGCTGGTGAAATTTATATGAATTGATTTTGTTTCAATCAATTTAATTCTCAATTTTCTAGTACAGATGTTGATATGTTGGTATCTTACAGTTTGGTTGCAACTTCTTCATAGGTTTTTCCAACGGCTAGGATAGCCGTGTCATCAGCAAAGGTGGCTATAGTACTATAATCTAGGGTTGAAATATCACTAGCGCATCATAGATAAAGGACTGGGCCTAATATACTGCCCTGTGGCACTCCCGCTTTGATTTAGCTTCATTCAGAATATTATTCTTCTTACTTTAGTCACAAGACTCTTTCTAATATATATGAATCTAAGAATTGTGAGTACTGTCTAGGCAGGTGACATCTCATTTTGTAATTTAGTCTGTCATGTCATACTAATTCAGGATATGCTTCTTGTTTTATTCTGAAGACTCTTTCTGATATATAGGAATTTAAGAATTATGAGTAGTTTACGCAAGTGAAATCTCATTTTGAAATCAAAAGTTTCTTCGTGTCTGCGAGTTAAACTATTAAAGTTAAGAGGTCACAAACATTGTTTTTTTTAATATCTCGTTTCCTATGCATCACATGACTTTCATCACAGAAAATTAAAAAAAACTCCCGAAATCGGTGGCACTAGGTATATATAAAAGGTTAAAAACTTTCTAATTAAAATCATCATCAACTTTCATAAATCGCTTGTAGTTGCAGATTTATAGAAATATTACATATAATTGATATACACTGATTTATTGTTGTGTTTACATATAACATTTTGGGTTTTATGAGACAAGCACAGTGATAAACATTTTAAAAACTACATATACTCCTAATAAGAGCATATAAGTATATTCTAAAATAATTTCGAATCTGTATAACTACTCACTATCGCATAATATCGTGTCGTATTTTAAAGGAAGTAACAAACCGATGAAACTTGAGAACCCGTCTGATAAGGCTGCCAGTAGATTAGAGAAATATTTTCATATTTTTCCTGGAAATGCGATAACCTCGTCAGAGAGTTACCGATCGTTTAAAACAGCATTCATATACGAGAACGTATCATACAACCCCGTACACTTGTATCCAAATACAAAATGCTCCCGGCTGACCGTGCTGTGACCGCAAGACTATAAATAATAGCCCATATGCCTTTTCGACAGGACTGATTCCGGTACAGGGTGACACCACTCAAAAGGATGAATGAGAATAAATGTGAACTTTTGGTCATTGGCCAAGGTGAATATGATTATTTATTACATAATTAACAAAGGCCTTAAACGTAGTATTAAAAACATAGTAGTAATTATTTTAATTAATAATAATAATAAATCGAAATTGTGTTATTACAAGTCAATCGCAATATATCAGACTAGACTAGTTCAGGGGTTTAGTTCTAAACCCCTGGACAAATTAACACATCAGTAAAACTTCACATTATTACTTTTATTTTTTCGAGGATTTAAATAATAATAATATAATATAATCTATACCTCTCCTACCGTTAGGTGTAGAGGCTAAATATACATTTCTTTAAACAAATAATCTAAATACTACAATTACAGTTACTTAACTAAATATCCCATTTCGTGTTAAACAACTTAAAAGAACTTCTAACAATTTCATTCCACCCTATCTTGCTCTATCCCTATATCTAAACTCCATACCGTTTGTGGTATCATTTGTCACTTCACTACCACTTCCCTTATGCGCTCCTCTTTTCTCCTCTTTCTCATCCCAAACCTATCAAGTATGATGAACACCTGACTTCACTTCACTCACATTTGCTTCCCCACTTTCACGGTTTTCTTCACTATTTTATCGTTAATCTCCATCTAACCCTGTCCCTTGCTGTAATTTCAGCCTGCTTCCACGTGATTCCTCTTGTCTTCATTATCTTCGCCACTTCTCCGTCCCACGTCATCCTTGGTCTGCCTTTCTTTCTCTTTCCAATGGCTTTTCCTTCCCATATTTTTCTTACTTGTCTTTCTTCGCTCAATCTTTTCATGTGCCCCCACCACCTCAGCTGAGCCCTCTCTATGACCTTCTCGATACTTTCGCTATCCAATCTTTTCCTTATTTCTTCATTTCTTATTTTATCCATTATCGTAACATTTGCTACTTTTCTGAGATACTTCATTTCTAATACCTGTATCTTTTTAAGTTGCCTCTCTGTCAACATCCATGTTTCGCATCCGTACAGTAGCGTCGGCAAATATACAGTTTTATAAACTGACATTTTTGTTTTATTGCTAATTTCTGCTTTACTAATGAACCCCCTTTTCATACTATGAAAAATCTTTGTCGCTGTTGTTATTCTATTATTTATTTCTTCATCTTGCTTTCCTCCTTCCTCTATGGTTACTCCTAAGTACTTTAGGCTTTTTACTTGTTCCACTATCTGATTATTTATTTTTATATTCATTTCTCGCTCATTATTATTGCTTATAACTACTACCTTTGTCTTGCTTACATTTACTTTCATTCTCTGTTTGTCCAACTCTTTCACCCATAGATCCACATTAAATTGTAACTTTGTTTCCGTGTCTGCCACTATTGCAATATCGTCTGTAAACACACATTCGCTCACTTCTACTGGCTTCATTTTATAGTATCCTACCGTCACCTTCTTACTTTCTCTGCTTACTTTTGTTATTATTTCATTCATGAAAATGATAAAGAGCAGTGGGCTAAGATTTCCCCCCTGTCTCACTCCTTGTGTGGTTCTGAAAGTTTTGGTTTCCATATTGTCCTTCCTTACTATATTTTCCGTTTTACTGTATAATGATTTTACAGCTTCTATAAATTCTTTTGCTGTACCATTTTTCTCTAATATGTCCCATATTTTCTCTCTCACCACCTTATCGAATGCTTTTTCCAGGTCCACACAACATATATATATTTCTTTGTTATAAGGAAGCATTTTCTCTATTATATTTCTTAATGTAAATATATGATCTTGTGTGCAGTAACCGGACCTGAAACCACTTTGTGCTCCATGCAACTGTCCATCTACTTCCCTCCTTAATCTTTCTTCCAATATCATCTCATATACCTTGCATGTTGTGCAGAGTAGCGATACCCCACGATAATTTGCACAGTCTTTCTGGTTCCCTTTTTTTGAAAATAGGTACTATTATTGCAATTCTCCACTCCTTAGGTACTGTATGTGTTACCCATGCTCTATTTAATATACTTTGTAATAACGCCATTCCTTCTTCACCCATTCCCTTCAATAGTTCTGCTTTTATTCCATCTACTCCTGGAGCTTTCCCGTTCTTCAACTTTTCTATTGCCTTCTTAACTTCATCTATGCTAATGCCATCACTTATTTCATTCTCTTGTCTACTCTTTCTCTCTTTTCCAATTTCCTCTTCCTTTTGTGTTCTTTCTTCCGCATTCTTCACTGTTATCTCTTCCCCCTCTAACATCTCCTGGAAATATTCCTTCCATCTTTCCATAATTTTATCATCCTCCATTACTATTCTTCCCTCCCTGTCCATGATCTGTTTCGTCCCGATTTTCCTTCTTTTATTTCTCATGTTCTTCAATACCCTATAGAATAACTTTTGATTTGCCCCTTTGTCCTTTTCCATCTTGGTCCCAAATTCTTCCCATTCCTTGGCTTTAGCTAATTTGACTTTATCCTTTGCTATTTTTCTCACTGCCTTATATCTTTCATACGCTTCATCACTCTTTCTATGTAGATAGTTTTTCCAAGCTTTCTTCTTTGTTTTAATGGTATTTTTAATTTCTTCACTCCACCAACTTGTTCTCTTCTTCATTCCTCCTGTTGAGGTTAACCCACAGGCTTTGGCTCCTGACTTTTTAATGATTTCTTTAAATTTTTCCCATATCTCTTCTATGTTCATTTCCACTATCTCTTGTTCCATTTCTTGTATCCCCTTCCTGATCTGTTCCATGTACTCTTCTCTTACTTGTTGGTCTTGCAATCTGTGTATCTTGATCGTCTTTATTTCCTTCTTCTCAGTTTTCTTCATTATCCTCTCTTCATCCTTTTCTTTTTTATTTTTTATTTTTGCTATTAATAGGTAGTGGTCAGTCGATAATTCAGCCCCCCTGTAAACTCTCACATCCTGTATCATTTTCCTATTTATTCCTTCCGTTATTATATAGTCAATAACTGATCTCTCATTTCTCCCTGGTTCCTCCCTAGTATATTTATGACATTCTTTATGCTGATACAACGAGTTTTGTATCACTAAACCATTCTGTATACAAAAATCAATTAAATACTCTCCATTCGCATTACTTGTTATCTCTCCATGACGTCCCATTACCCCTTGTCTCCCTACAATCTCATTTCCAATTCTTCCATTGAAGTCTCCCATAATTATCGTGGGGTTGTCTGATTCTTCATATAACATTTGAAGTTCTTGCCAGAACTGCTCCTTTTCTTTCTTCGCCTCATTTTCTCCCGGTCCATATGCTATTAGTACATCCAATTTCTCCTGATTATAATGTGCAAAAGTTACTTTCATTGTCCTTTTGCTCACTGCTTTCCAGTTCACTAGTTTCCTCATATACCTCGGACTTACCAGGCACCCTACCCCTGCCGCGGCTCTTTCTCTCTCATCTACTCCACTGTATAACAGCCCGTATCTTCTATTATTAATTCTCCCACATCCTTTATTTTTTCGAGGATTTAAATAATTAATTTAATACCTATGTGATATATAATTAAATGATTTCAACTAATGTTTAACAAATTGAATGGTATTATCTAGAAAGAAACATCGACAAATAAAAAGGAAGGAACAAAATCTCAAATGCAAAGGGAACGGTGTTAATGAAAAATTTTAGAAAAAAAAACATTGGAGAGGAAATTAAATCATAAGAATTTGAATTCAGTAGCGTGTAGAACTTCCTCTAGCTTTTATCACAATTTTCATTCGTTTGAGCACGCTATTGATCAAGGGGTGAATGGTTTTGTGAGGAATATTCTCCCATTCAACAAGAACGACTTGTTCGAGATCCCTAATGGTCATAGGGGCAAGCATGTATTGCCTAATTGATCTTTTCAGAACATCCCATAGATACTCTATGGGTTTCATATCTGGGCTTCTTGCTGGTCAGTCCATAGTCCATAGGAATATTCAAAAATTCGAGATAGTCCAGTACCTCTCTATCAACGCGGGGCAGAGTGTAATCCTGCATGGCATCATATGTTTTTCTATGATGTTTTCTACGTAGAAATGTGAATTCATAAATATCCCCTGTATAAGAGCTAAATCCGTGCGATCATCGAAACAAATTCCTCCCCAGAACACTATTGACCCACCAAAAAATTGTATCCTCGGAGAGATATTACAGACACAAACCTCTTTCTTGGCCTCCGTCACACTCGTTGAAGTCCATCTAGTGAATTAAGACTTACTCTTGTTTCACCTGAGATACTCGCTTCTTTCTTCCAGTCGTCAACAATCCAAATTACATGTTCTCTTGCAAAACACAGTCTAGTAACTCTATGTTCTCTGATGAGCAGTGGCGCAATAGCTGTTATTTTAGTGTCTAATCTTCCTTCATTAAGCTGTCTCCTGGTCTTTCGTCTAGAAATTACTACATTTAGAGCTTCTAACAAAATAGCCATATATCGCTGGCTACGTCCCTAGTTATCCAGAGTTACCGCTTTCATTGTTTCGTCCTCACGTAAGTTGTGTAGACTTAAGATAAGATAGATAGATAGAGATTCATTTCTAGTAGTAGATATAGGGTCACTTGAGTGTGGGAAAATTCTGATGACCGTGGGAAAATTTGTCGGCACGCGTCATATTGAGATCAAAGGATGCCGCCAGAGAGGTGTTAGCGTCAAAGGTGACAAATGACATATCAATTACAATCAATTAACAGTCGGCGGGGATCTTTGGCGACATATATCAAAGGAACCGCTAAATAGGCATGATATTTCTCATGGTAGAATTTTTTTCCCAGTGGTCGAAGACTGTCAATAGGGAGGCTTCAATTTTATTTCAATACTATTTAAAAAAAGTCGGACTCATGGAGGAGTTGAACCCGCGACCTCCGGGTTCCCAGCTAAACACTTTGGCGATGAGCTATCGAGGTCCTCATAGGTGTTTGTTGCTATATACTAAAATTAGTTCATGCTTATGGCTATTAAATGACTATTTTTAATGGGCGTTTTATATTAGGGCACATTTTAATTTAAAATCTGTAAATAATCATCGTGTGTGGTCGTATAATGGATCCTTATGTAGTCAAGATTCCCCATTGAACAAAAATATCGATTAGATAAAATGAATCTCTATTCACTCTAAATGTACATTCATTCACTCTAAATGTACTGACCAAAGTATTTCATTCAAGTTAAATCATTTTAAATAGCGTTAAATGTATTATTTATTAGCAAACATTTACAAAATGTTGCTTTGCATATGTCAAGCAGTTGCAATTGTTTATCAATTGTTTATCAGAGAATGTCCTAGGAAACGTATGTACATAAAAGGTTTAAGGATATAAAATTTCGAAAAATTATAAGAAATAATGAAAAGTTTCGCTGGCGCATTAATTTTGTCCACGAGTGTAGATAGATTGGTCATATTCAATAACTTCCATATATGTACATAAATTATATTTTTTTTGGGTGTTCTTCATATCTATCCATGTATTTTCAAATAGGCAAAATCATTGACTAGTTGAATGACGGTTTTAAGATAGTACATGAAATTGCGAGAATTTGTTTTTATAGAGGTCTCCACCTACAAAGTACAACTTAATTGACAAAACGTACATCGATTACTCTAGTTATAGTAGTTTTTCTATGTAATTATTTTTTCTATAATTGTAATTTTTCTCACAATGATGGTAACCTGATTGAAGAAATGCTGATTCAAATGTCATATAGTATATCAGTAACATATAAGTCGGAAATCGAGAAAGGAACCACCAAACCGCCAAGCGGTTATCAAAGTAGTTCCCGAATAGCAAAGCTATTACATAATCGCTCTAGGAAACAACTACTCCTCGGGCTAAAGCCCCGCCAGGCATTGAATTATACCCAGAAGCGATCCTCGACCCCTTTCCCGTGTTTGTGCACGATCAGATAAGGTTTCAAAAAATAAAACCCGCCACAGGTAGTATTCGACATTTGTCCCGGATCGGAACCGAACGACATACAGCTGTTTCGAACTTATTAGTTCTCATCAGTGCCGTACAGGGTACGCCGATTCAGGACAAATGCCGAATGAACTTTATGGCGTATACATCTTTATCGATACGATCTCTGTCAGTAACATATAAGTCGGAAATCGAGAAAGGAACCACCAAACCGCCAAGCGGTTATCAAAGTAGTTCCCGAATAGCAAAGCTATTACCGTGTACCGTGTACCAATATTGAGGAACGATAAACATTGTGGTTTTATGTTCTAGACAGCCTGTCACTGAGGAAGTAATTTTTTAACTGAAACATTGGTTTTCTGTATTTGTTTGAAAATTCAAATGATAGTATATTAATAATATCAAGATTTGTGAGTTGAGTTAGCCCAGTGCGGTGGTCTTTATAATATTTAAAACAATATACAAGGTGCGTTCAAGTTCTAAGGTTCTTGTTTCATGACTGGGAGCAGATAGACACATGCGGTTTGGTTTACAATACGTATGAAGTCTTTGTGATTGCAGCACTATACGGCACACAGATTCTCTAGCGGCACAGAGAGTGAGGAGTGTTGTTGACACTTAAAATGTCGACGCTTTAAAATGTTTTCCAATCCGGAAGCGAAGCGCCAGTCAGCTGAATGGAAGCACAGAGACTTACCGCGACCAAGAAAATTTCTGGTAAGCGCCAGTGCTGACAAAATGATGGTGGCCATTTTTTGGGACAATGATGGCGTAATCCTTACTCACTGAGTTCCAAAGGGCACTACGGTGACAAATGCATCCTATTGACATGTTTTGAAGAAAAAGCTCCTTCCAGCACTGCAACAAAAACGGGCGGATAAGGCTGCACGTGTGCTTTTTCATCAGGACAATGCGTCAGCCCATCGGGAGTACGCGACACAGCAGTTTCTTCTTGAAAACAACTTTGACTCCTAGCGATTTTTGGCTTTTCTCAACGATGAAAAACACTCTCCGTGGTTGCACATTCACTAGTCGTGCCGATATTGCATCAGCGATTTTCCAGTGGTCAAAACAGACTCCCATAAAAGCGTTCGCAGCGGCCATGGAATCACGAAGTCAACATTGTGAAAAGTGTGTACGGCTGCAGGGAGATTAATACGGTGAAAAGTGATAGAAGTTTCAAATTTTTTATATGATTAATTTGTGAGAAATAAAATCGGAGACCTTAGAACTTGAACGCACGTCGTATAATAAATCTCCCATCAAATATTTTCAATAAATTAAATGCACGCTATTCTAATTCAATGAATTGTGTTATATTAATTGGGTATATTTTTCGTTGATGTGTAGCTAATAATTAATAATTTTTTAATTGTACCATGTCCTGTGCATACTTTTTATTGTTTGGGGATTACAAAATGACAGCAAGTATTATTTAACCTCTTATTAAATTAAATAAGAATACGTTCGTTCGGGTTTGGCACTAATCCTATATCTTGATGTAGATCAGGTAGCAAGGATCTACCTGTGAAGTGACCTGCATAGGAGACGGTAAACCTATAAATAAAAATGCCAAGATATTAAATATTATTTTGGTTAAAGTGGTCCTAAAATGGAAATGGTCTGTCTTAGCTTATACCGTCCCTTTGAATTAATTCTGTCAAAGTTTGTCAAGTTATGTGTCGTAGTGACATTATCAGTCACACCCAAATATATTATCGATTCTAAATATAAAATAATAATGAATTACGAATTTGAAATTTAAAATGAAGAACTATTACAGCTTGACAATAATAGGAAGAAGTCTCAAAATAGCGATATCGGACGGCCTACGAGGTGGGCAGGAAATAGCCTGGTCTTTACTTAGTCGCATTGAGACCTTTGCGGAGTGCATATGGAGCGAATGTGAATGTACGCAGAGTTCGATCTGGTTGCGCGTAAAGTGCATCCTTTTTCCTCCGAATGCTGCCTCACTCTTTCTTCTACGCATCACAGAGAATCTCGCACTTTTTCCTATTCTTGACGAGCTGTAAAATTATAGTTAACAAAAAAACAGATTAAAGTAACGAATGGAAAAATTCCCCGCCTTGTTTAATGCGAAAGTTTACGCGTCTACTCAAGTTACCAAAATCATTTTGCGGCATTTCTAGCAGTACTGTTGTCCAAAATAGTCCAACGTCTTGAGAAAGACGTTTCACAAGTTTTTTAGTGTCTTGTCTCATACTAACATGATTAATAACTTCTTTATCCATGGTCTATAATAATAATAAAGGTCTTTTTTAATGAATTCTTACGACTGACCAACGACGAAATTTGTAGACTATCGGTTACACATATTCGTTTAACCATGACCTATTAAGAATTTTCTAAATATACAGGGTGAGAGAAACTCGATGTCTCAGCCCTATTATAATAATAAACAGAAAAACGATAGAAAAAATCTGAAAAGAGGTTCTTACATGGGATTGAGTAAAGTCCATTTTAAGCCGAATTTGCATATTTTTCCATATTTGGAAACTGAAGTAGTGACGTCATTGAATTTTTTTCCCAGAAACATAAATAGATTTTGACATATTTAAAAAGAGCTAATTTTTGTGAACATATTTTGTAAATAAAAATTTGCAATCTTTTTCCGTTAAATAATATAAGCCAGTGGCGGCTCGTGGTATCCATATTAGGGTAGGCGATAGCGGCGTATGAGCTCCATCAACCCTTAAAAATAGCGCCGCAGACTAAAATTTTTAAAATTTTCAAGGTCACGCGTTTTCTTGGTACTTCAGAATTTCAATGATTGAATTTCATTTATACAAAAATATAGACTTTCACAAGAATTTTTTGAACTTAATACCTCTTTGTTATTCGTGAATACTAATAGTTATTGTGGATATAAATAAATTGGAATAAACGAAATATATTTATTGAGTATTATACCTATATTATGTAAATTGGGTTGGCAATAATACATTATTTTAGGACGCTTTAGGGCATAGGCCTCCTCCTCCCCTCACAGCCTTCCTTAACCATCGCCATTATTGACTGACAATTACAAAGTGGATACCTACTACTTTTTATAACTTAAATTAATGCGCCTATCTTTAATTAATGAAAATTTGTTAATTACATTTTCCGTGAAGTCATCAGATTTCTGAAGTGTGCTAAATAATTCCTTTTCAATCGAAGTAAGTGCAAGCGACGATAAACGTTCATTCTTCATAGAGTTCCGACTATGCGTTTTAATACGTTTTAAACAATAAAAATGTCTTTCAACCAATGAACTTGTTGCTGGAATTGTAGCAATTAAAACAATAAGTTAAAAAACCTCTGGAAATATTTCTCGAAATTCATATTCCACAAAATATTTCAACATTGACTCGATATTTAATGTTTCAAATTGATCATCACAATATATAACCCAATATCCCCAATAATGTCACGGCTTATTCAATGCGAAGGCGTCTTCGGATCTGCTGAAGAACGCCGATCTACTGCAGGCGCCGAATGCATTCGCCTCCAACTGCTTTATTTAAAGAGTATAATTGGCTGCAGACGTCTGAGCTGCGATTATTTTGCCATTACAACAACGCTGTTTGTCGTCTTACCGACATATGGTTGACGTGTAGCTATCGATTTTCAGGCGGTGTGATGGAGAACCGAGCCTGGTCTGGTTGTTCTGTTTAGGAATAAAATGATTTAATTCGGTGTAGCGCGGCGCCGTGCGGACTGCGACGGTATATATAAAGGGTGTTTACGGCACCAGCGCCGCCGACGACGATAGATAATTTAATTAGTATAAAGTAGTTATTATTAATTATATTAAATATTTCTGTATTATCAGGGACATTAACAGTTCATTGTAATTGCGCTGTTATGAGAACTGACATAAAATTTTAAAGGTAGGCGGCGCCTACCTTACCTACCCCGACGAGCCGCCACTGATATAAGCAAATTTGTAGAAAAAGTAATATCAAAAATTCGCAATCGTCACGATTTAAACAAGTAGCCTTTGGAAACAAACAGCAAAGTCACATTTGTCAATAATTAATCTAATGGTTGACAAATTGTAATTGTTTTGTTGTCATTGGACTTTGAAAAATGTTCACGCACAACGAAAAAGTCGATATGTTATTAGTTTATGGGGAATCTCAAAAGAACCCTACAAGAGCAGTTCAATTATAGGCCCAGAGATACTCCGAATATGTAATTTCAAGCTTAAAAATATTTGCAAGATTGGAACGCAATTTACGTGCAAATAGCGAGGCATTTTCTTCTTGAAAGGGAAGAAAAATTGTTAAAAGGGTAAATTCTGACAATACTGTTGCCACTGTTTTGCAGTATTTTGAAGACCGTCCAAGGAACTCGATTCGGCAAGCCTGTCGTGAGTTGAATTTAAAATAAAATACACAGTACGTGGACTAAAATTACTTCAGTATGGCCGAAATTATAACCAAATTAAATTCGCTTCTATTTTAATTACATTGTAATTAAAATACAAATTGCAGTTTGCACTCATCAATTAACTAAATCATAAAAGCAATTAACGATTTACGGTACGAATTCTTCTTGATTTCAACTAAATCACTTGATAAACAGAAACACGTGTTAGTTTTGTTTTATATCTAATAATATAGAATTATGTATTATTTATATCGATTAATGACCATTATAATTTGAAATATTGACCAACACTATATTATTACTAAACTATAACAACGACATTGTCACCGCATGTTACACAGAGGCCTGTGGGTTTGTTTTTAAACTAGAATGAAAAAAAAATTTTGAATCTTGAAGTTTCTAGTATTTAAATTTTTCAGTAAAAATAAATCTTGAGCTACGGTTACTACGCAATCCAAGAAAATACCGCGAAAAATCCTTTTACATTTTTTTACGAGCATTTTCAGGCTCAATAATTTTTTTTTCGGACCAAATCAATGCAGAGGCCGGTTAGCCTGTTGATTTAGCTTTAATTTTATTTTTTAACGGACTCTGTATGACCATTTGTTCCTAAGAATGATGCTTTTGTCTTTGATCATCGATATCTTAGGAACTAATAATCCTACAGCGAATCGAAGGATGATTTTTAAAACTTGAATAATACCCCTATAAACGACGAATATCGTTTTTAAGCACAATTTTTTTTTAACCTCACTACTAATTTGAAAAAGGCACAAAAAGTTACTTTTTAAAAAATATCCCGCCACTTTGCAAATATTGAAAAAAATTCTAGTATTACTGGGTTTTTTGTAGCTTATTAAACTCGCAATAGCTTTTTAAAGTTTCAAGTTGATCTATCGAACCGTTTTTTTTTCCTGAATAATCAAAGTTTTGAAAAGAATTTGAAACATCATTTAATGATTAGCAATATGGGAAAAAACTTCTTTACTTTGTTTACAATTTAACTTTCAATACTCATTAAATTAAAAAAAAACCTTTTTAGAAAAAATTCAAAATTTTTTTATAATCAATTTCTACCGCCGGCATTAGCATTACTAACACCCATCATATTGACACCGATAACCCTCCTCAACAAGTCACCAATCAAGTAACTTCAGGCTCGGACAAATTATGTCTAGGTACGATAAAAAAATAAAGAAAAGATTTGATTTAATTCCAAAAAAATCAATAACTTGTTTGTGTATAAACCGAGTCTAAAATACGGTTAGGGGCATTAATATTAACTTTTGGGTTTAATTTTAATTCGTAAAATTATGACAACTGCCAGATACTACATTCCAGATGCTACATTGAGGAAGCAGTAGACCCTAGATCGACATTCGAAGTAGAAATTGATTAAAGAAAAAAAAAATACAAAATGTGGAAAAAATGTTGTTCTTTTTTTTTTTTATGAGTATTGTAAACGAAATTGCGAGCAAAGTGAAGAATTTTTTCCATCTCGCTAATCATTAAATAATGTTTCAAAGCAATAATCCTGTTCCTTTAATTCTTTTCTAAACTTTTATCTTTCGGGAAAAAACGATTCGATGGATATATTTGAAAATTTACAAGACTATTGGAAGTATAATAAGCTAAAAAGACCTGACAGTACTAAGTGTTTTCCTCAATATTTGCAAAGTGGCAATGGATTTTTTAAAGAGTCAAAAAAAGTAATTTTTTACACCTTTTTCAAATTAATAGTGAGGGTAAGAAAAATGTTGTGCTCAAGAACGACATTTTTATACACTTTTTTTAGGTTTTAAAAACCATCCTTCGATTCGCTATACGATTGTTAGTTCCTGAGGTAACGATGATCAAAGAGAAAAGCATCATTTTTCATTCAACCAAACCAAATTAAAGCTGCATAAACAGGTTAACCGACCTTTGCATCGATGTAGTCCGAAAACAAGTTCCTGGGCCTGGTGAAGCTCGTCGAAGAAAAAAAAATTGGAAAATTTTTGTCTTACGGTATTTTTGTCTCTTTTGTTCTTTGGATTGCGCAGTGACTTTGGATCGCGCGTAGCTCAAATATATTTTTCCCAGAAGATTTCAAAACTTCAGGCTTCAAAATACTTTTTTCATCTCGATACGATCATTTTTCATAAAGCTACAGCCTTTCAAAAATCTCTGAATATTTGTCCACGAAATTGTTTTATTTTCTTAAATTTTTTGAGCAGTGTATATAACTTCTCGTACTGCCCTTTGGTAACAGTAGGCGTTGAAAAGACTTTTTTATTACGTAAACTACTATTAAGTGATAGGCATTGGGATTTTACTGCACAAAACTTAAGAAAAGTACCTACTAATGAACTTTCATTATCTGCCCATTCTTCATGCGAGTCAGAAACCGAAACCGACTAAGACATGTTGGTAATTTATTTTATTTATATATTTCTTTTCCCGTTTTTCTATTTATTCTAGTATTCATTAATATTCATTATTATTGTATTATAATGTATTTTCTGTGAACTATCACTGCGTAATAATAGTGACCTGAGTACAACTCTGTTGCGGCTCTTCAGCATAGACGCTTTAATTATTACTTTTTTTAAAACATTACCATAGTCTACGATAGTATATAAATTCGGATTGTATCAATTGGTGATTTCCAGTCTATAAATCATATAAATAAATAATATAAAATTAATTTCTTTGACATCTACATACAGACTCAAATATTCCTAATATTTTAATTTAATAGAAGCCGGACGTTTCCTGGAGTAAAATATGCATTATAACATATACAATACGTTATTTCCTTACACTCCCTGTATCCTTTGTTGCACTCTATTTAAAGAATATCGCACTCACAAATGTTAAAAGACCGTGCCGGTATTTCGGTTGTTCATTCTCTGCCACCCTAGTTCTCAGAAATGTGAGCTTGGGCCAAACCAGTCATTTGGGTGAAGAGCCTCTCGAATAACGAAAATTGAAAGAATTTGAATCAGTGGCTTTTTTATATACGTCAAGAATATGCACCGTAAGTAATCTGGCATGTGTCCCGAGAAGCGAACATGGTTTGGCACTATTGACGAGGCAGATATTTTTTTTATAAATGCCTGATTTCAAACGTGAGGTTTTTTAAAGTGGAATATATTTATATATTTATAATAGCAATAAGATAGGTATGTGTAATATTTTCCCGACACATTTTTAATATCCTACTCAGATATACGAACAGAATAGTTTTGTGTTCAATATTAACAACGTAAATATCGAACAAGATAGTGTAAAGAAAAAGTAAAAACGTGTGGTACACAGGGTGCTTTATTGCATCGTAGTTGATATACAATTTTCAATGAGTTTCTCTATTATATACATTTAGGGTCATTTTAAGGGGTAAAACACCACTGTAATAAGCTAAAAGAAGGGCTTTTTTGATAATTTTTTGAATGAAAGAAAAGGTAATAAAACAATAATATTTAAGGAAGTTATTAGGCATTTATTTAAGTATAATACAGACAATTGTTATCAAAAAATATTCAAAAATGTCTGTCAAAAATATTCTCGCGAGACATGTCGAATTTATGGCGCTCTGCGGCATGCATATGTTAATAATAGCTAGTAAACCGCGCGAGGGATATTGAAAATATTGATTTTTGTGTGATTAGCGAGTATCTAATTAAAAAACGTTAAATTTTCGACAAAAAAAGGCAATCATTTGATAATAAATAATGCTGAAATTAACTTACGTACGTATTTCACTACAAAATGTCATTTTAAAGATATTGTTAAAATTCTTATGAAAATAATGAATATTGTTGGAATTATGCTGCGTGACGTTTTGAAAAATCGTGCTTCGAGAAAAACACGTTTAAAGTTTTGAAATTTGACTGTTTAAAAAAATTTACCATTAATCTGCTATCCCAGGACCATAAAGCTGCCCTTCTATATCTAAATATTTGTCCTCGTTCTCTTTCCTCGAACATTTTATGTTAGAGTATTCCTGTTTCTCTCCATCTGTCGAAGACATCTCGGCATGCTTTATCCGTTTAGCATCGGCTTCTAGACAAAAATTGTATGATTGGACGCCAAATATCCATTTCCAAACTTTTCCTAATTCGAAGAATATTAGTCAGACCACCATTAATAATGCACGCAGTAATATAAGTCGCTATATTCAAGACTTTTTTGCCACTCGAATAAGATTTTGGAGCCAATTCTTAAATAGTAGAATTGAATCTTTCATTGCTATTTTGCGTGTAGCCTCCCAAGCAATGGTTTAGCAACTCGCTTCGCCTCAGGTCCTCATAACTCGGTTTGATGGCTTTAATTAAAAACTTCTTTAGGAAGCGGCGACTTATTATGAAAGCTGTTGAAGGAATCCGCTGCTTGCGCCTTCTTCCAGTCACACCAAGACTCTGAGAGCCTCTCGTGCTGCGGATTTTCGTCAGTTGATAACTTCTGAAATAAGATGGCTCAGACTTCATTTTTCATATCTTCCAAGGAGTTCGGACTCCGATGTATTGCCAAGCCATAATAAAGTGTTGATTGATCAATTAATTTGGCAGTTAATGTTTCTTACTGGAGTAGGTTGGAACCTTTGGTGTGAAGATAACACTGACTTAGTTTTCCACAAAACACCAATGCACTATACACTTCACTCGACGAGCATTTCGCCAACAAAGTTGGCATCATCTGGAGATGATTATAACTATTTTGCGTGTAGCCGTTGTAGCAGTCGGTATTAGTTAATGCTTCTGACTAAATATAAACATCTTTTAACGGTATCTGTTGTGTATTAGGGAAGTTAGAAATCATAAGGTAAAACATTAGGCTGTACCTAGACTGTATCTTCTCAGCAGATATTTATTTAACGCAAGTATCGTTTCGGAGTAGTCCGACGTGTTCAGGAGAGAGCGCGAAATTTCATGAAAAAATTTTTTTCCCATATTTTCCATATTTTAAAAGATTCAAATAATTTTTTAAACTAACAAAACAATCGATTTTTCGAAAAACTTGTCGTGGTGTTACCCCTTAGGAACAAACAGAACTTGCAATGCAAAAATTCAGGTTGTGGGCCCTATCTACACTGTAACAATCGAATATCTAGTTTTCATGACACCTTCTTAATTTTGTTATTTTCATTTTATTGTAGAACTTTGAATAAATGTGTTTATTTAATGGAACCATATTTCAAATGATATTAAAATAATCAGTCATGATTTGTCGTAGTTGACACACACATACGAAGGGGTACCTAAAATACCGATGTTGTGGTGGGCGAAGTTTTCTTAGTACCGCGTTCTGACGCTAGGAGCGTATAGAGCTAACATTTCCGAGTCAGTAAGCCAAGTGTCATCGCTAACGAAGGTTCCGTTCGGCTTGTGTGAATTTTTTAGTGAAACAATTCTCACTAAAACATTCAGACAAGCTGAACGGAACCTTCTGTAGCGACGACGCTTAGCTTACTGACTCGGGAATGGTAGCTCTATACCCTCCTAGCGGCAGAACGCGGTACTATAGAAACTTCGCCCACCACAACATCAATTCTGTTTCTTTTGGGTACCCCCTCGTATAACTATATTTCCGATCATGCAATCACCTGATCCAAACCCAGTCCCAAACCCGATTTTTACTTACGACGTTTTGGTTAACTAGGACGCCATCAGAGCATCTTTATCGACTATTAAGGGTTCAATGTCAATCAAGTGAAATACTCCTACTCCACTGTAACAATGAAGGTTGTGGAGAATGGCAAAACTTATAGGGTAGAAATACAGCAGAATCCAGAACGATTTCAAAGGGGCTTTTAAAATTACACATAGTAGATTGTATATATACTATGCCCCTAACATTACGGGTGGCTCCGCCACTGAATCCAACTATAAAGGTGGCATTAGAGAAGATTATCCTACTCCATCATAGATTTCAAAATATAGCGATTATGTTTGCTAATTTATCGTTGATTGTCGTGCACTTACAAAACAATGTAAACGCGAGTGTTGCAATAATTTAATTAAGAAATATCTGTACCTGCTGATTAAAATTAGCGTCTAATTGGTAACCGTAAATGCCAATAGTTATAGATTGTTGCGTAATGAATATCTGCGAGACTTCATGACAATATATTATGGCTTATTATTTGCTGGCAATATAGGATTATCTCGTAGTGCTGATTCTTCTGATTGAGTAACCCACGCATTGCAATGCATTTTGTAATAAATTGATCGATAAGTCCAGTCTAGTAGCCGATTATCTATTAATCCACCGTTTGTCCAAACAACATACAATAAATGTTCAGGATTAAGGCTTTTTTAATTTGTATTACGTACTAATGAAAAACTTACCAATTGTGACTTACTATGCAATACAAACTTTATTTATCCAAAATTGAGGATATAAAGTGTATCACGTTAATAAAACAGCAAAACAAAAAAGTACTATGTGCGGAATACCATGTACGACAGAGTACCCTATTATTATTCATTTTGATGCGTTGAACACCGATCTGAAGTCAGATTTTCCCCAATACCTCGAAATTTTCTTCTAACCTCAAAAAACATGTGACTGATCAAACATGGAGCACCAAATTAAGAAATCTATTGGAAATTCCTGGGAACTTGGTATTTATAGATTTTCGAGGTCACATGTTTACGAGGTTTATAGGTTTTCGAAGTAACGAATTTGGAGTAAAACTTTGAAAAATTCAAAATTAATCCAATATGGTAGACCAGTTGTTCAAAAAGATTTTCGATATCTACAAAACGTGATATCTAAGGGTCTTTTAAATCACCAATAATGAATCTAAAGTACAACTTTCAAAATTCAAAATAGCCAATCCAATATGGCATAAAAATTTTACAAGAAATTTCCGGATGTCTACAAAATTTGGTATTTGGGTGTTTTTCAGGGCAAACCAATAACGAATCTGAAGAACTTTTTCAATATTGATGAATATGTATGAAACACAAGATTTATTCATATATTTTATGGTAGCGAAGTCTTTTGTCTTGAAAAGATCTGTGCGTTTTTCAGGGCAAACCAATAACGAATCTGAAGAACTTTTTCAATATTGATGAATATGTATGAAACACAAGATTTATTCATATATTTTATGGTAGCGAAGTCTTTTGTCTTGAAAAGATCTGTGCAGTGGTTTTCTTTTCAAGTTCAGTCCTCCTGGTACAATCTCATTTTTCAGCACCCAATACCGAATTTAGCCAACATATTCACATCCCATCTTCCTTGATAACGACAGTGATTTCTTTAGTTGTTCTTGCTTCTCACTATAGTCTTCAGAATTATTGGATATTATTATTATTATTATATTATATAGGTTTGGGCCTCATCAGCCACTGATCGCATGGGTAGTCCCTTGGCGATCCCTTCTTATCCGGGTCATCATCCAAAAATGCTATCTCATAAAAAGAGCAATTTCAGCACGTCCCCCGCCTTAAGTCTCGCCTCCTCTAGGATAACAGGGGTCCCTAGTATAAGATACCTCTTCTCCTCCAGTGCAGGGCAGGTGTAAAGAAGATGAATCGAGGTTTCCTCGTCTTCTTTACAGTATCTGAAGACCGGGCCATTAGTCAGCCTCAGCTTGTGCTTATATGCATTCAGGCTACTATGGTGGCCCGTTATGATTCCCACCAGGGTTTAGGTGGGAATTGTGCCTGTTCAATTTAATGAATTCTTGGGCCCATTTCTCAATATCTGGGTATTGGATAAAGAGTTTGGTTATTCGACAACCCGTTACTTCTCTCCATCTTTTATTGTGCTGGTCTCTTGCCCAGCCATTGATGCGGTCTCTGATCAGATTCCGAATTATTCCCACTGCAGGTTCTGGTCCATAGAGGTTTTCCCTGGTCCCTAGTCTGGCAAGGTCATCTGCAATTATATTTCCCTTAATGCCATTATGCCCAGGTATCCATAAGAGTTCCACCGGTCCCTTCCCTGCCAAGCGGTTCAATGCTTCAAAGCAAGTATAGACCAGTTTCGACTTTGTCGTTGATGAATTCAGGACTGTCAACGCCGCCCTGCTATCCGAGCAGATACATACCTTCTCCTGGGTCCGATTTTGGTCTGCCCCCAGAACACCGAATGTAATTCCAACTAGCTCGGCCTGGAGTGCGGTAGTGTATTTGCCCAGGGGGAAGGTTTTACTTATTCCGTCGCGTCGCCTATACACCCCCGCACCCGCTCTGTTCTCACTCTTGGCTTCATCCGTGTACCATATGTCTCCATTGAGCGGCAATCCAGCGCGACCCTCTATCCAGTCGGTCTTACTGGTAAGGGTGATCTTATATTTCTTGTCAAACAGGAAGGGGACAACTGTTCTCTCAGAGGGCATCCATAGGAGTCCCTCCTCAGCTAGCTCTCTTGAGAGTCTATTCAGGTCCCTTACCTTCCTATTCATGTTTCCCACCCTGTGCATTGTCTTTGCGGCTTCCGCTTTCAGGATGGCATCAAGAGGTGGTATCCCTGTCAGTATCCCCATCGCTTCAATCGGTGTTAATCTTGGGGCTCCGGTTATGCTTCTAAGAATCAACTCTCCTTAACTTGTTAAGTCGGTTGGCTTCCGACTTTAAACAGGCTCTCTCCCACCAGACCAGTGCTGCATATGTCAGTCTGGGTTTTAGAATAAAAATCCATTTCATGGTTTCCGGTTTCAAGCCCCAGCTATTACCAATGGCTCTTCTCATATGCCAAAGTGTTTCTGTGATCTTGGAACATATGTGACTTAGATGTCTTCCCCATGACAGTTTCCCGTCCAGGATTACTCGGATACGAAGTATTTCACTTCGCTATTATAGCTGAGTTCTTGGCCACCAAGTTTCAGCGGACATGTTTTGTTCAACTTATATATCTTGGTGAACACCATCACCTCAATTTTAGAGGGATTGACCGAGAGTCCTTTCTCCCTGCACCAATTCCCAACCTTATATTATTGGATAAACAATTCAAATGGAAATGTAAGAAATGCAACTTCAAATTGATCAAGCATTCCAAATTACCTAAGCATTATTATTTACTATTTGCTCCCAATTTTTAATTTGGAAATTAGTATTGCCAAGAAGTTGCAGTTCCTGATCTATAATTGTTTACCAAAGGATTCTCTTTACATAAATTTTATGAGTTCTTGACAAATGTAAATACTAACAATAAGTTGCACCAGTAAAACTATATTATATACCAAGTTCCTATTTCATGTTTTGAGAAATAGAAGTTTAATCCAGCCCAGTATGATCTGCTACTTAGTTGCAATGACCTTTAAATTCTCTGAAAATACTAAGTTTCGTATACATTACTTGTTTTTATCACCTACGTTTTTTGAGGTTAGGAAAAACTCCTGACATGGTGGAGCAAATCTGGTTTCAGATTTGTGATCAGTGCATCAAAATATATAAGTATAGGTTACTCTGACCTGCCGCACATGACAGTTTTTTGTGGGGTTGTGTAATTAATGTACTATATCAGGAATATGCGAAGGGATGAAAAACAAAGTATAGAAATGTTTGGTGCACATAGCTAACCTTATTGAGCTAAAAGCTCAACTTTCTCTCACGGTACTTGTATGTATGTCCAGTGTAATTTGTATACAGGACGAAAAGTTTGATTTATATGTAAATCCATCTTAGGTAACATTTTCAAGATTTCAATGTGCATAAGTTCATGAATTCATTGGTTAATATCAACTGAAATGACAATAGAACAATGCATGAAAAAATATTTTTGTTTGTGGATTTCAACTATAGCATTGAAAAATACATTTCGCAAAAAAATTGTGGAATATGTAAAAAATAGGTCAATTCTATATACCCATATTCTCGTTAATATTTATGCAATTCCAATAAGTTTATTTACAGACTATACACTCCCTCCGCGATTTAATACTGTAGGTTCGCTTTAGTTGCAAGCATCGTCTTACAAAGTCAGACAGATTGTCTGTTTTATGAACGTTAACGGAAAAAAATTACACCGGATGTGCCTATGCAAAAAACTGTTTAAACAGGGCCAATCTCTATCTGATTTATCCCTGAATCTGGTCATAGATGTAACGTATAATACATCTTGTGCTTTGTTTAGTTAACTTTTAAGCTGCAGCTTCTTGAACTGCACTAGAATCACCCTTAAAGAATTCTTTAACCAACCGAATCTTGTCATCTATGGTACCACTGGCAGATTGTCTGGAGTAGTGATCAGATACCTAATCAAATGAAGCAGTAGCCTCAAATTTCTGAAGTATACTGTAATAAACCAAAGGAGAATGAAGAAATAGATGATATTTAATTTATCATATTGGATAATAACTAAAATTTAATATCCCATTAACATTTTTCAATAAAATGTAAATGATTAGAGTAATTTATTTCGTTGTCTCATGCTGAGTTCCATACAATATAGCTGACCAATATAATAGCTACAGCGGTCATGATAAAGGCGATGATTTCTAAAAAGCAATAAGTTCAGTTACACTAGTGAACTCTTTTAAATTTAATGTCATCAAGTGAATGAAATACTGTCCAGTACACTTAGAGTAGAAGCAATAAATCATCCACACAACTTAAACGAAGATGAAGCAGTGAAAGTCGTAACTCTGGTTAACGAAGGACGTAGCCAGCGATATGTGACTGATTTGTTAGAAGTTAGATAATCAAAAATTAATCGTTATCGTTAAATTAAAGTGTTAAACGTTTCAATTAACTTGGAAGTTGCTGTAGAATTCCAGGACAAGGTCATTAGAAGTCTATAGATGCAAGAGATGAGCGGTATGATATGCAATTAGTAGCGGCTCAAAATGTAGCAATTTCTGGATGAACGATCAGGAGAAGGTACAATGAAAGAAGATTGTATAGTAGATCAGCTGTTGCATCACTGGTCACCAAGAAACATGGAGTTACTAGACTGTGTTTTGCAAGAGAATGCGTAAATTGGACCATTGACAACTGGAAGCGAGTTTTGTTTTCAGACAAAACACGACTAAATCTTAATTCACCATATGGACAACAACGAATCTGGCGGAAGCCAAGAGAGAGGTTTGCTACCTGCAATATCTCTCCGAGGATCCTATGTTTTGGTGGATCAACAATGTTTTGGGGAGTAATTTGTTTCGGTAGTCACGTATTTGGTTTCTATGTGGAGAAAATCTATGAACCCACATTTTTACGTAGAAAACATTGTAGAAGAACATGTGATGTTATTTGTCCTGTCTTTTGGGGACAATTTCATTTTTATTCGCTAGGCTCCACGTCACTAGAGAGATACTAGACTACCTTCGATTTGTGAATATTCCAACTATGGACTGGCCACCAAGAAGCCCATATATGAACACCATAGAGCATATATGGAATGCACTAAAACGATCAGTTAGGTGCCACGGACCTGTTCCTATGACGCTTAGCGAACTCGACCAAGTCGTTCTTGCCGAGTGAAAGAATATTCCTCAGGAAACTGTTCACCATTTGATCTATAGCATGTTCAGATGAATAGAAGCAATGATAAGAGGTAGAAGAGGATCTACACGCTACTGAATTCAAATTCTTATAATTTAATTTCACCTCCAATTTTGGTTCTAAAGTTTTTCATTAACACCGTTTTCATTGCATTTGATTTGCGTCACTACTTGCATTGCTTAAATATGTTGAAGTAATATATATTTTACAGCATAGTTTAAATATACTGAAGTGATGTAACTTTTGTAAGATATTTTCGGTTTTGCTAGAAATGTATCTTACAGTGAGTTATGGTAATTAAGAACAAACATATTTTTATATGAATGATGTATTTTGCACATGTTTTCTGAAAAAAATATTAAAATACTCCATTACCTCTTTCTCGAGTGTCAAATCTTTTTTTGGGATAGCGTCTAAGTTAGTTTTTCAAATTTCAAAGAAAACAACCCGTCCCAACTCTGGTGCGTATCCATGTTAAACACGGGTAAACATTTTGAAGGGTTAGCAAGGTAAAGGAACCAATGCGAATTGTCCATAAATCACCGGGGCGATTGACCAGTGCCCAGAGCGTTGCCGAACATCAAGCGCTCGGCTACCCGGTAAGTGCTCGGGCGGGGTAGTTGTCACAACCCGCACCCTGCCTCACCGCAAACTGCCGTCTCACTAGTAAACAACTGCAATGTCGTACCCAATCTTGGCCAAGGCCCATCTATTATTCGCTAAATGGACAGGGACTTGTCACATCTGCACCTATTGTAGTTAAGATGTTTTCAAAACTCCCTACCTCCGTCTTATTATCATATTTACCAAACAAATTGCCGCCGACGGCGACGTGCCCTTGTGCTTGTGGCCGTTGCAATATTTCTATTATGTGATTTTGCACGTATGGGCCAAAATAAGAAGTAAAAACCTGTGCGGATTCTCGGAATGCTCCACGTTATTTGGCATGGGATCAGGTCGATGTACATATATTACTCCTTGTATCGTGAAATCCTTCAGGAAAATTAATTGTATTAATATAAGGCTTATTATACCACAAAGATATTACTTGAAAATACAGTAGAAACTCGATAAGATAATGACCAAGGGAAACGGTAAATAGTTTGAGTTATCGAGATTTTAACTTACTAAGGGTTTAAGTTAAGGAGTTTTTCATGGATAATATTTTTACTTAGTGAGGTTCATTTATGTGCTTTGTTTAGAGCTTATACAGAATTAGAAAGACTTGGTTAAATTCAAATGTTATTTATACATACACACTTTATTTTAGGATTAAAGGTACAGTTATATTATTAAAGATTATTTAATCTATAGGAAAGAGTCGGTGATTTATTTTTGTTTTAAGCAAATCATACTTTCTAAATCAATTTTATTTTCATATGCACAGCGATCCTGCCTGGGAAAAGGCTAAAAGCTAATGATCAAAATAAGTTACTGTACTTAGGCCTCAGTGGACAGTTCAAACTTATAGCCATCTGGTAAGTAGGTGTAAGCAATAGCAACAAATTTTTAGACAGACGGAACCTTTTGTTTGCTCATTCATTTAAAATGAGTCACTGACAGATACTTTCAGTTATTGAGGTCGTCAAAATATTATTTTGAGTTACTGAGGTACAATGACCAATTTATTCGGTTAAGTTATAGAGGGTTCGTATTTTAAGTAAAAGGGGTTTTGGGCTCTGAGGGGAAGGGAACACAAAACTTTATTAAGTTATAGAGTTTTTTACGTTATCGAGATTTAAGTTATCGAGGTTCTACTGTATTTACAATCACTCACACTAGACAATGTTTCTATGGTTTTGACAAATACAGCACATTTATAATATTCCCCTTGACTACAATCAACATTTTAATGCGCTTATGTATGTACGCATATTTCATTTAAACTAGTTCTCATTGGAATAAGAAACAACGTATTCCGCCGACATAGACAATATTACTATCGAAATATGTAAATCGCTGTATTCAAATATCGGATGAAAATGAGAATGTAATAATGTAATGTGTATCGGGGAAATATAATAAATGTGAGGGAAAGTTCTTTATAATGCTATTACTTTTCCGCACTCCACTATATAAGGAAAAGCAATGTAATCGTGTAAAAAAAAATTCTAGGCTTTATTTTTCGTTTTTCGGCCTAAAAACAAAAAAAAATGTTTTTAAACCATTTTGTGTGTGTCGTTGTCGTTGTCGTCGGCATTTATTCTTGTTAGCACGATAACTCAATTAAGTCGTATCAGATCGATCGGATTTTGACTGATTCTGATCGGAAACGTCTCCCAGACGACACCTATTGATTTTGAGGTGGATAGCACACACACCCCACCTTGTCCATGGGTCATGAGAAAGCACGATGGTGCACTATTTGAGAAATGTTTTTTATTAACACGGTAACTCAACTAAATCGTGTCGGATCGATCGGGTCTTGACTGATTCTGATCGGGAACGTCTCCCAGACGACACCTATTGATTTTAAGGTGAATAGGACATACTCTACTACGTTCATGAGTCATGAGAAAACACAATGGTGGGACTATTTGAGAGACTTTTTTTGTTAGCACGATCATTCAATTAAATCGTGTCGGATCGATCGGGTTTCGACTGATTCTGATTAGGGACGTCTACCAGATGACATCTATTGATTTTGAGGTGGATAGGATACATCCCACCCTGTCCATGAGTCATGAGAAAGCACTATGGTGGACTAGTTGAAAAAAGTAAAACTATCGCATAAAACACATATTCTGCATTTATGTATTGTTTTATGTTTTCTCGGCCACTCAATTTCGAGATAGAGATGTTCTACATGCGGAAAAGTCCGTTTTAAGGTGTTAAAACTGTTTATTTTAAGGAATATTCTGTATATTTCTGTATTATTAAATTATTATTGATGAGCTGATTTGTTAGTTCAGATATTAACCTGCAATCATTAAAATATAGTATTTAAACGTTAAAATTAAATCTTAGATAGCGAGACAATGACACATTTTATTGTAAAACTACCAAGTATATTTTTCATCCATTCTGGAGAAATTAACTCAACTTCGTCTTTAATGCGCAATTCTAATTCGGCGAGATATTGAGGACGATTTTTATACATCTTGCATTTTAAGTGTCCCAATAAGAAGAAATCGCAAGGTGTAAGGTCAGAAGATCTCGGTGGCCATTTTATGACCACTTTTCTGTGGGAATACAACGCTGTGGGAAGACTTGATTTAAATAGCGGCACATATCACATGACGGTGATAATGCTGTGGTGCTCTTGCTCTTGCTCAACCTCGAATCTCTCAAATTGGGCAGGAACTCCAAGTGCAGAGATCGCTTAATTTTGTAGCAGTTGTGTAGATCGATAATGTCGGTCAGAGATACCGACCCACACATTTATTTTTTATGATCATCATGTTTGCTGCCCTATCATCCAATGAGGATTTTCTCTGGGCCAATAGCGACAATTGTGTTCGTTCACTTTACCATTTAAACAAAACGTGGTCTTATCGGAAAAAAATGATATTTCAAAGTTCCGATTATTATTAATACGGTCCATCATAAGTTCGCAAAATTCATTACGCCTATCATAATCATCGTCGTTCAGTTCTTGCAACAAGACAGCTTTATATGGACGTACATATTCGTATAGTATGTACAGTACCTTTACTTATACCGTGTTAAAAGATGGGGATTTTCAATCACTTCCAGCAACACATCCAACTTTCTCTTAAATCGTTTGCTTGATAAATACAGTATATTTATAATATTCCTCTTAACTCTAATCGACACTTTAATGTGCTTGTGCGCGCATATTTCAATCAAATTTCTAGTTCGTATTCGAATAAGAGACAGCGTATCCTGCTAACGAAGACAGTATTACTATCGAAATGTACACATGGGTATATTCAAATATCAGTTAAGAATCGGGGGAGTATAGTAAATGCGAGGGAAAGTTCTTTTTAATGCTATTTTATTATATGTATGAGGCGAAAACCTCTTAAAAAAGTGTGTTGGCGTTATTTTAGAGATTTATGCCTAACTCCGGGTAGGTTGATTTTTAATCTAAAAGGTACACGTCTTCCAAACGAATTTTTAAATACATTGTGTGATTTATATAAGTACGGTAGAAGATAAATATTTTTTAAGGAATATTCTGTATTAATAACCTGTGTTATTAAATTCTTCTCGATGATTTAATTTATTCGTTCAGGTCATAATTCTTAAAAAATATCCCTAGAAAAAAATAAAGGTTGCTATTAAAGTTGTACTTCAAATAGGTCTTTTGACGTACCCTAGAATTTTGAAAAACCAAAACGTTAGTGGCAATTTTACCGGGTTTATACACACTACTTTTCGACTCATTGCATAGATGTCTATATAGGGATTTTGTTTTCAATGCCTAGGTTTTAGGATTTCTATTTCTTCTTTCGTTACAATTAATCTAAAATCATTATTTTTCAATTAATTAATGAACACCTACTTAAATTCGTGTCAAGAGTTGACTAATAAATTAAAATACAACAAGAAAGTAGTACCTATTATAAGTTTTTATCGAGGTCTTAGATTAATGTAACCTATTACCTATCCTAACTTATTCCTATTAATTTTATTATGAGATAACAATAAGACAAAGTATTAAAATCACGTGACGCCCCCAGTTAGTTTTCAATTTTGTACTGTATATTTACAATCATTTTAATATTGAATAGGGAGGTTTTCTGTGAGCTAATTTGAGGCACAGAATACCACCATTTTACTTTTTTGTCTTATTTGAAAATAGAATTAACTCAACTCTAAAATCAATGACACTCTCCAGTAATAATAATAACAATTATTATTATAAATAGCTTTTATTAATAAGAAATACATCAACAAAAAATAAAATGAACATTTCATAATATTCCCAATACATATTTTGCTAAAAGGTAGAGTTTGGAAACTTATCTCCTCTTCCACTCAATTTGGGGTAACAAATTAATATATAAATGCTATAATTAATACATTACTATATACTATAATATAGTTAACAATCCATCGAATAAATTAATTAGTAAGCTTCAAAGTAAATCGAGATGTAAATAATAAATAAACAATAACAAATTCAACAATAAAAAATAATAAGTATAATATAAAGAAAAAAGTAGTAAGTGGAAAATCACGTACAGCTAGTCAAGAACAGGAACAAGTCTCGAGACTGCCATATTAGACCGCACACGAGATGCGATAACAATATTTTTTTTATTTTAAATTTACTTAAAAATGACCCACGTAATATCTGCATAATTCAATTGCGAGTGGATAGAAGATTCATACAGTAATAATAAAATATAGTATATAGTAAAATGATTCCTATGGCTGCATTACAATTGTATATTTCCAAAAAATGTTTGTATTACGTATATGATTGAAATGATTTAAAAAATTTAAAGATGAATCCATGTACAGCTTGTCAAGAATAGGAAAATGTGTGATATTCTCTAGCTATGCTTAGAAGAAAGAGTGAGGTAGCATTCGGAGGACAAAGGATGCACTTTACCCTGTGTACATTCACATTCAATATATGTGCATACACTTAGGTGCAAAATTGAGTCAATAAAAGATAACTTTCATTGTTTCCGTGTTGATAATAAATAAATGTTACACTGTTAATAAACAAACCTAATATTAGTGGACACTAAATTAATTCCTACTTCAACAAATAAATACAGTATAGGCTGAAAACCTATTTTTATACAAAATAACATTCATAATAACTGGTTCGATTTTGCACCACTTTGTCGAGTGTATTAAATACGAACCTTAATATTATTTAGTGCAAAGTCCTTTTGCCTTTTTAACAGCAATCAATCGTTGTCTCATACTTTTGACAAGCTTTTCACAATAATCGGGTGGAATTTTCTCCCATTGTTCCTGTAAACGCTCCCATATAACATGAATATTTGAAGGGGGTTAATCATAATTATTCAAAAGTCTATTTCTAAGATAAGACCATAAATTTTCAATAGGGTTGAGATAGGGTCTTTAGGCTGGCCACTTTAATACTTGAAAATTTTGCAGACTTAGCCATTCCTTTACGAAGTTAGATGTATGTTTTGGTTCGATGTCTATGTTTGTTCGATTTGGTTTGTTTGCTATGGGAGAATTGTATTTATTTCTAATCCATTGCACTGTTGATTAAATAATACCGAGTTTCTGAGCAATTTCTCATATCGACCTTCCTTCCCCGATTAATTGTTTTGCAGTCTCCACAAAAGCCTTGGATATTGGTCACCTCCTCCAAATCTTTATGTTCTATTGGACCGTTTATAGGAATAACGGGAGAAAATTTCACCAGACTATTGTGAAAAGCTTGTCAAAAGTATAAGACAACAAGTGATTGCCTTTAAAAAGGCAAAACTTTGGACTATATATTAAGGTTTATATTATTTAATACACTCGACAAAGTGGTGCAAAACCGAACCAGTTGTTATGACTGTTATTTTGTATGGAAATAAGTTCACAGCCCATACTATATTTATTCGTTGAAGCATCAATAAATGTAGTTTCCACCAATACTAGTTTTTTTATTAACAGTGTAACATTTATTTAATAACACGGAGAAAATGGAAGTTATCTTTTATCGACTCAATTTTGCACCTGAGTGTATATTCCTCGATATTCACTCTGCAAAAGTTTCAATTCGACTAAGTAAAGACCAGACTATTTACTGCGCACCTCGTGGGTGGTCCGATATCGTAGTTTTGGGACTTGTTGCTATTCTTGACAAACTGTATAAGCATAATCTCTTTGCTACCTCTGTCATCTGTAATCGATTACCATAACCCTTTTTAACCCTTTAATAATTGAATCTCCTCTATTTGTTATATGTTCTATTTGTTCCTCTGTTTGTTATAAGCATACAGGTATGTATATATTTCCATCCTCTGCACTCCACGACTCACTGAGTATCGCCCAGTATAATTAACTCGGGTCTGGCATACATGTTTGATAAACGCCCCGAAGGAAAGCTCCCGATATTCAATGAAAAGTCGCGGAGATTATGAATTATTTATAAAGTCAGTTTGCGCTTAATTAACACTTAGTTGCACGCGATGAAATGTATTTCTACTAAAATAGTAGCCGGATAAACGTGTAGGCCGCTATTTATAAACAAAGCGTTGTAAATGAAACAAATTATTAAAAAAAAACCACACCGAGCGGATCCCGAGTGGAAATCAAACGTCGACAGGGATTAACGTTAACTCGACTCGTGGAACTGGTTTCGTTTACTAATTACTATTTACTGGATTAAGCGTGTTATAGGTAATGCTAAACAAATCGTTCGTCTACTTACTTAGAAGGCGTTAGAATGGAGAGTGCTTCGATTAAGCGCTAAGGAGATTATATTACATTGTCTAAGCTATCAGTGTTGTCATAACAAATAAGTTGTGATGCATACTGAAGATTTCGTATTGTCATAACGCCAAAGCCAAAATAAATTACACAGGCCTACAAATTTTGACATTTTGAAAGGATTTGGGTTTGATAAGTGATTATAAGTTAGTTATTTACGCTGATTTCATATCTACCTTCCGTTTTTGCCCTCACGTAAGGTGTTTGATCAACTGAATAAGCAGAATAAATTAAAAACTACAGGAAAAAACATTTTAATTAACATTATATTTAATAAACATTAAAAAACATAGTAAAAAGCAACAACAGAAATAGTTTTGAGTCTTTAATTTCTTTTTTTCTTTACACATCTCTGCCTTCTTAACAAAAAACTTCGTTTGTAGTTTTTCTTGTGTAATCATTCATTGGATGTTCTCTTTTCAGCATCCAGCAGTAATCTGCCATCATTGCCACATCCCATCGACCCTGGTACCTCCTTTCCATCTCCTTTATGTCTTGATGGAAACTTCCATCTTGCTCCTCACTAACAGCACTAAGATTTTCTGGAAAGTAGTCCAGATGATCATTCAGAATATGAATTATTATGCTCATATTACAACCAAGTTGCTTAAACTTATCCAGAATTTTGTTGACACAATTTCCTCGTACTGCGGATGTTTATAATTTTATAAAAAAATTCTGTTACATTTTTTAGGCATATCCAAGATTCTTTTTCGATTTGAGTCATTGTTTCTTCAAACTGTTGGTCCTGCATTATTTTCTTATTTGTTGTCCTACGAAAATGCCTTCCTTTAATTTTGCTTCAGAAAGAGCTGGAAATTTGCCACATAAGTACTTAAAGCAATTTCCATTTTTATCTATAGCTTTTACATATTGCTTCATTAATCCTAATTCAAGATGAAGTAGCCAAACCAAAACTAAACCAAAAGAAGTATCAACCAAATTTGCATAAATAACGTTTTTTGAACCAGGTGTATTAAGTTTATAACAGGATATATTTAGTGTATTTTTATAACTTTTAGGCATTTTACTTTTCCGCACTCTACTATAAGCGAAAAATTAATGTAGTCGTGTAAAGAAAAAGTGAAAAAACAACATTTATTTGGGGTTTATTTTTCGTTTTTCCCTTGGGTCTATTTGAGAAATGTTTTTTGTTAGCACGATAACTCGACTAAATCGTATCGGATCGATCGAGTTTTGACTAATTCTGATCGGGGACATCTCCCAGACGACACCTATTGATTTTGAGGTGGATAGGACACTCCACCTCAATTGTATGGTTGGACGCCAATATCCATCTCCAAAATAATTTGAAGAATATTAGTCAGATCATCATTAAAAGTGCACACAGCAATATTAGTTGCTATAGTAAAGTGTGTTTTGCCAATAAGATTTTGGAGCTGATTTTCAAACAGTAGCATTGAGACTATTTTGCGTGTAGCCTCCCAAGCAACGATTTAGCAACTCGTCTCTGCTCAGGTCCTCATAAATCAGGTTGATGACTTTAAAAACTTCCTTAGGAAGCGACGCAGTGACTTATGATGGAAGGTGTCCAAGGAATCCGCTGCTTGCACCTTCTTCCAGTCACACCAAGACTCTGAGCACTTCTCGTGCTCCGGATTTTCGTCAGTTGATAACTCATGAAATAAGGATGTCCACATTTCATTTTTCATATTTTCCAAAGAGTTCGGATTCCGACGTATTGCCAAGCCATAATAAATTAGTCGATCTACTAATTTCGTAGTTAATTTACCTTTTCCTCCAAGGCCATGCACACGCTTCCAACTAAACAAACATGTTTAGCAAATAGAAACAAATAACGCCAAATTGTATATAAAGAATCTGGGAATAAAGACAAAAGACAACGTAAGGTCTACTAGATAAAATTGAAGAACACGTCCAGTAGTCTACTTTTCGACAACTCTTTTAAAGAGCTGTCATTGCAAAGAAATAAGTGATGTGATGTCCAAAGAATACCAATTATTACACCAAAGTCAAACTTGAGACAGAAAAATTTTATTACTATTTTAGTAAACGTTGTTCTGGTCATAAATTAGTTTTCTACTTTCGGGTAAAATAAATCATCCCTCCTGAAAAGTTATGATTCTCTGGCATATAGTCGTAATAATAATATAGACATAATTCATCAGTGATTAGGGTTTTTGTTAAGGTTTGAAGTTAGGATCGCTAACACTCAACTCAACTTTGAGTTCAATGATACGGATCCTTACTCTATTTGTTTTGATGATACTATTCAGCATAATTGCTGAACGTTATTGAAAATACAGCTCGTCAAGAATAGGAAAAAGTGTGTGATTGTCGGTGTGTGTGGGTAGAAGAAAGAGTGAGGCAACATTCGGAGGGAAAAGGGTGCACTTTACGCGCGGCCAGATCGAACTCTGTGTACTTTCTCATTCGCTCCATATTCACTCTGCAAAGGTCTCAATTCGACCGAGTAAAGACCAGGATATTTGCTGCGCACCTCGTGGGCAGTTCGATATAGAAATATTGACATTTGTTCCTATTCTTGACAACCTTACTAGAATTCTGAGAAGGGGCTGAAATTTTCGATGTAGAAACAAATACACATCATCATCATTGGTGCTACAGCCCTGCAAGGGCCTCGACCTTCTCAAGCGTCCTCCGCCATTCCTGACGATTTTGTGCTCCTGCTCTCCAGTTGGTGGCACCGATACTTCTGGCATCCTGTGTTACACCATCGGCCCATCTAAGCTTTGGCCTACCTCTCTTCCTGCTTCCTACACGTTCTATTCTAAGCACTTTTTTAATGGGGTTCGCTTCACTGGCTCGGGCCACATGTCCTGCCCAACGCAGTCTGTTTAGTTTGGCCGCTGTGACAATATCTCTTCCCTTCGCTTTGTTTTTATACAGGTTATATAGCTCGAAATTATACCTGCGCCTCTATGACCCATTTTCGCATACGGCCCCGAAAATTTTTCGCAGTATTTTCCGCTCGAAACAAAGCAGGGAGGTTTCGTCGCCCTTTGTGATGGTCCACGCTTCTGATCCATATAGCAGTACAGTGATTACTAGGGTCTTGTATATTCTCAGCTTTGTTGTTTGTGACAGTCGCTTATTGGAGAAATGCCTGGAAAGGCCATAGTAACATCTATTTGCCGTTACTATGCGCCGTTTAATTTCTCCCGAGATGTTATAATTTGGATCGACTTGAGTACCTAGATAGGTGAATTCCCTGACTGCTTCAAAGTTGTGATTAGCAGTTACTAAGTTTTTTCCTGCGTTACCAGCTCTTATCTGCAAAGTAGTTGACATGTATTTTGTCTTTTCGTCGTTTGCCTGTAGTCCCATGGCCCCCGCTGCCGTTGCTAGGTCTAAGAAAGTTTCCGCAGACTTTCTTACCGTTCTTGTTATTATGTCGACATCGTCTGCATATGCCAAGGTCTGGACTGACTTAGTGAATATTGTTCCCCTAGAAACAAATACAGGAGACCAGTTTTTCACGTATACCGAAAAATTCCATGTTTTTCGGCACGCGTTTCGTCAACTAAGTTGGTATCATCGGAAGATGATTATAACTGAAATATATTTACAAAACCATTTGAAAAACAACTGCATAACGGTTCACTGCAAGAGTTCAGAAAACCAGGATAATTTTTACAACACATATGTAAAAGCAGTTGGAGATGGTTGTCCGAAGACGAAACGTTGAACAAAAATAAATTGAAAATGTGATACTAAAGTTCATTTAAATTGATCCAAAGAAATCTGAATAGGTTTTTTTACGCCAAAAGAAAATTATATTTAGAAATCCGAACATTTTTTCACAATAACTTCATATAATAAAAAATAAATGAAAAATAATATCAACAATTTTTAGAGGTCATTTCGTAAGTCCTTTCAGTACGTAAATTTTTCACATTTGAAATTTATCTCCCTAGATCTTCATACTACATAGTTCTCATTAATCGACTTCAAAAAAAGGAGGAAGTTCAATTCGTCTGTATATATTTTTTATGTATGTTCAGATATAACTTTTGTTTATGAACCGATTTTAACTATTCATTAGTATTGGACCTTGGACTTCGGAGATACACAACGGAATTTCTTATTCAAGTAGTCGTCGTTTTCTCATTCACCATCACTTAAAATTGTGAAATAATAAGTTTAAAAAAACACTTAAAAAAAAAGTAACTTGACTAGAAAGCAAGAAATGAATGTTTTCTACAACAATTTAATACTTATTTGTTGTTCTATTTAATGAAATTTAGAAATTATCGTTTATTATGTAATTACTATTAATTGTTTTATATAATTCTGACGTCGGTGCCAAGAAAAACACAAAATATATACACCTTGCTACTATAACGAGTTTACATTTAAAATCGCCGAGGACCGGCATTCGCATTACTAATATTGTATGGCACCGACTTCAAAATTAAATAAAACAATTAATAATAATTACATAATAAACAATAATTTTTTAATTACTTTAAACGGAACAACAAATAAGTATTAAATTATTGAAGGAAACATTTATTTCTTGCTTTTTAGTTGTTACTTTTTTTTAAGTCGGTTTTTTCAGTCATTGTATATTGTCCAACATGGTCACCAGATTTGAACTCGATTGAATATTGTTTGCTTACATCTTTTTACAAAAGTATACAACGCATTAATTCATAATTGTTTATATTATTCAACAACAGCCTGTATATTTATTGAAGATGTGGTATTTACCAAAGAAAAAAGCAACAAGTCGACTGTAGATACACATCTGTTGTTAATAGCTTTATTTTTTAAACCCATATGCTAATATGCCCGTCAACCACCTTATACAGTAAACTCGACATATGTAATTAGGATCTTAGCAGTAATTAACTGTATATTTACCATGGAATAATTAACAATTACACTACAATTATCCACCCAACTTGACGCGCGGCATATTACGGATTCTTTTTGATACTCCTTCGATGATGGACTGGCAATAAAACGGCTTACCTGGCTTGTTGACAAAAATAATGTAAATATCAAAGAAAACTGACTGACTTTCTCAAGGGCACTCCGGGATCTCTTTGTGCGCCGCAGAGATTTATAGGTTATTTTTTCAATAATAGTTGGAAGATATGGCCAGCCGTTCAGTCAATAAAGATCTCACAATGGTCGACTAACTAATTTGGAGAAATATTTCGACCTAAATTAGACACAGTCCTTGTTTAAAAAATGTTGAACCTTCCCCGGTTTATTGGCTCATTTTCGAAGTAAGACTGTTCCCAAAATTCGTGACAAACGCTGCCAGAAATCTTTTGTGTTACTGGGGTTTGTTGAAATGGTTTATAGAAATATTGGGACCGTCTTTGTTGTAAATGGAAGCTAGATAATAAGTAGAATTTGGATCGGTCTTTTATCATTTCAAATCGTTGGACAATGAGGTACAGATGGAACAAAATACTACTACTCGGAATAATATAATACTACTTGGAAATACTTTTTTTAATATAAGGGGATGCCTATAATATTATTAGTTAAAAAACAAAGGAAAGTTTGACAGTTAATAGTTATTTACATTATTAGTGGGATATGGGCATGTGCTCTAGCCCACGTGTGATGTACAACATTTTCTCTACGACCGCTTGGATAAGAAAAAGAGATTAGAAACCGATTTTTTACAAAAAATTCAGATTTGACATTTAAATAATTGTGACATCCGTTAAAAGTCGCTTAAACATTTTCATACCAAATCAAAGTAACATGATGCACCAAATTTGTTAAAACCATAGTAACAATCCAGTTGTTTTAAATAACGCTTAGTTTTGTGATTCTCTCGTCGCGTTGTGCGTTATCTACGTCTAAAATCTTACTAAAATCTGGCGAAAATAATATTAATATTTATAATAACAAATAATTATTGTATTGTTTTTAGTTTCAATAAATTTTTACTTCGTTTATAATTTTTGGAAATCAAAATGAGTTATGTAATGAGTTCGTTACATAACAGTGATGTAAGGAGTTCATTACATAACGGTGTTGTAATATAGCTCATTACATATCTCAAAATAGTTCAATGGATCCCATATTACAGCACGGTCGTAGATAAAAGTACATTATAAGTAACTAATTACTCATAAATCTATGAAAATTAAGAAATAGTGTCTTGTCAAAGAGAATTCTAGTTTAGAATAATGTAGACCAAAGAAACTCATTTAAGAAAAAAGTTCATAACTGTACGGGTTATCTTAGGACAATCTACGTTTTTTCGGATATTTCAAACTGACAGAAATTGTTCTTATTGCCTTCAGTAGTTGCTGTACCGTATTTTTTAAAAATGAATTCTAAACTGACGTACAATTTCCCTGTGCAAACCAATCTATTAATGTAACAAATCGTGTCAGAAAGTGTCAGTTAATTGGTAATATAAAATGTGAGAGATACGTTAATGTATGTACACAAAAAAAAATTTAATTAGGTAGAATTTGCACAATTGTCTGCCAAGTGATGTGGTACTAAGACATCATGGATATTGGATTAGTTTCAAATCTTCAGAATTTTTTTCTGGAGGTTATGTTAGATATAACATATGGTATGTAAAGATTAGTATAATAATGTAGAAGATTCGGAGACTACAGTTTTGAAACATTTCGTAAAATTTCTAGATGTATTCTTCATAATGAACAGTTATTTGCATATTTGCTGTGGTGGTTATTCGTTTTGTTTTTTAAATAATTAATAATAAAAGTTATTATTTTATACTGCAGTTTTGTAATTAACTTTTTATAAATTGAGAATTTTTAAATTATTAATAGTGTCATGAATCAAACTTCCAAGCGTCTAGTTTTGAAAAATCGATATCAAAAAAATATATATAAAAAAGGAAAACATGAATACATGAATATTTAAAATAAGAAACCTGATGTTGGTCAAGGAAAGACAAAACATCTAGTGGCCTAGAATATTGTTTACAGAATTTTATAGAGAATAAAACGTGACAATAAAAAAGTGCTTTTACTTTTCCGATCTTTTCGATCTATTCAGATTCAATGACAGAAAACACTAAAATACACTAGGCACAAAAACTAAGGGATGTAAAGAATTGTAATGCTCCACGTTTCAAAGCAAATTGAAGCTCCAAGGTTCTAGCTTTCAGGTCTTCAGTTTTAGCAGTTTCAGCAGTTTTTGTGTAATCATAAGAAAACCATCGAAAACAAATTTCCAAATTTTTACTTGCCTTCCACGGTCCACGGACTTCAATACATTTTTTTCGGCGATTTCATCATAAAGCTTTTTTAGATAATTTTATCCTCTTTAAGTTTTGCGATCTTAAAGATTTGTACAATGATTTTTCGCTGTTATCGTCGTTCAAAGTAAAAGCCAGTTTTGACTTTTGAATAAAAAAATTTCATTTGTTTCCTTACAATAATTAACATTTTTTATAACAAAATGTATGGATTATTGCTAAAAAACATTTTCAACCTCAAAAAACTAATAAAAAATGAAAACTTGAAAATGAACGAATAACTCCTGAAACTGAGTTTAGTTCAAATTTAATTACTCCGAACACAATAAAAAAAATTGCAGTGCTTTGAAATTCTCAGAGTTTCTTTGAGATAGTTTAAGGTTGAATTTAAGCCATTAACTTCCTTAGTCTATCCATTATTTGCAAAGTTATGCCAAGTTAAGCAAATATCCTTAAATACGCAACTTTCTTCTTCTATTTCAATTAATATACTCGCACCGAAAACTTTTTTTTCAAAAACCAATAACTTTGACTTGTAAAGACTACTTTGTAGATTTTAAAACCCTACTTTAAATTTCTGTATGATCATTATTTATCCAATAATTAATTACCAAAATCTATCTTTTTTGCTTTTAACCACAATAAGTCGAAAAATCATCGTATAAGGTATTTAAACCGCTCAAATTAAAGAGGATAAAATTATATAAAAATGCTTTATGATAAAATCACTGAAAAAAATGTATTGATGATTGCTCAAATGATTACTAAAAAACTGCTGATGGTAAAAAATTTTTAACTCAAAATCTGAAAACTAGATATGTACTTCGAGCTTCAAATAGCTCTTCTTAAAATGCTCTGCAACTATATTTTTTCAAGTTGCAGTCCTTTGAAAATCACCTAAAAATTTAAATGCCAAATTTCCCATCCCATTACAATTTTTTTCTATCTCTTAATTTTTGTGCTTAATGTAGTTTAGTGTTTTCTGCCGTTGTTTGAAAAGACATCGGAAAAGTAAAAACACTTTCTTATTGCCACTTTTTATTCTCTGTTAAATTCTGTAAACAGCCTTTTGAAAATCACATAAAAATTTAGGATCTTTTACATCCCTCAATTTTTGTGCCTAGTGCATATTTTCTAGAATTTCGCTTTTTTCAGATATTATTAAAACTAATCTAGGTATCCGTGATTAGGTACCATACTGTTAGGCATATAACTGTGTAAGGTTAACATAATTTAACGTCTTGCATACCTCTTATCTGGAACACGGTGTGTGAATTTTTCTAAAGAATAGCTGGGATAGGGTAGATTTATAAGATCAAAATTAACTACCAAATTAATGTACCTAATTTGTGATAGACATTTTACACGTCGTTTTGTATTTAAGAAGAATTCTCTATCTAAATATCTTTTGTCTTTCTATCTTCTCTTTTGTGAAATTCCCTGCTGGTTCGTTAACGATTCCTATTTTTACTATGACATAATTGTTATTGGTAGAAGATCACAATGTATACTCGTATGTACTATTATATTAGCCATAAAAACAAGCCACGGCATGTTTTTATATTTTTTATTTGGCAAATAGCGATGAAATAAACTATATGTACAATTTTGTAATCAAATTTGGCTAATAAGATTACAGATGTTGATCTAAAACATTATCTCAGTATATTATTCAGGTAGTATTAGAAAGATTGCTTTTACTTAGCATTTTGTCATTTTCTTAAAAAAACAAGAAGTTTGAGATTAAAAAAACACCATGATCACGTGATCACGTCACAGCTCAAATACAAAATGTGTAATGATGGCAAAACATTTTCTGTCTACATCTCTTAACATTTTTTTCGTCGATTTTAGAATAGTATTTTCTGGATGTGCCTAGTAAGCAAAATTTTTATATATAAAAAAATATATAAATATATAAAATATATTTCGTTTATAAAAATTTTATAAACGAAATATTTCTTTAAATTATCTTTGCATTTTTGCCTCTTCTACTGCTTGCTACATATTTTAGCACTTTGATGTATCTTCATGGTCGTCAGTACCCATACGCAACATAATATAGTATTTTGATGTTCTGCTATTCAAACTGAGAATCAAATACCATGTCCGCGATTTAAGAATGTTACTTGAGCTGGTATATAAGACGCAGTAATATGAATTGATGTAAACATAAAATAATGATAATAATAATCTCTCTATTTCCTCACAGAAAAAAATCCATTTAATAAAATAAATCCATTGTTTGTGTACAGTATAACTAAAAGATAAATAAAAGAAGGGAACCTCTAAATAACTTTGACATAAATAAGCAATTGAATAGTTCAGAACCTATAACGTACGGGATAGTAAAAAGTTGTTGTTTCCCTAAATATAGTGATTCATTATGAGTACAATTGTGCAAATCACAAGTTTATTATTATATTTCTATTATTATTACAATGTTATATTTAAATTTTGTAACGAGTCGTTAATAAATAAGATAAGACATAACGGTCCCAAATTTGGGCCTTCTCCAAACTCCAGGAGATGCTAAGATGCTTAAGTCTCAGATTTAAAGCCATTATATGAAACAAATAATGTATGTGTGTATAAATACGATTCTACTAAGTGAACAATATTACTATTTAATCCATATCATTCTAATTTTGAAATTACTATATTATGATTTACTGTATCAAAGATTTACTTGGGCGATCTTTGCTTCTTTCTAAGCCCTTAGGAAAAGTATGGGTAGACAGTAAGTATCAGATTAAACAATAAGAGAAGTGGCTTTATTAACACCCCTGAACAATCTTTAATAAGAAAATTCAGGATTCCCCACGGTACACACTTTGTTTTTAAGTTTTGATAATGATTGA
The DNA here is from genome assembly GCA_037954035.1 of Rosalia funebris. Taxonomy (NCBI): domain Eukaryota; kingdom Metazoa; phylum Arthropoda; class Insecta; order Coleoptera; family Cerambycidae; genus Rosalia; species Rosalia funebris. The sequence continues at coordinate 7,352,094 of JAZFAV010000006.1, read as the reverse complement.
CGAATATATGTTTCTGTAAATGTTATTTTATTGATACATGTTAAGTGATTATCAAAATCATGCCAACATGAGTAGGTCATCGTGATGTCAATGTCAACATTTTAAAAAGAGACATAATGAATAAATGAAATGAGTAAGATCATGTACAATTTGTATAATGGATCTTTGCGCGTGTATCAATTTAGAGACGACGCACGGATCACATGCTACACCACTCGCAATTGTTACTAATATGCCACAATTACCAGTACGTATGTCTAGCAACATATGTTTTAATCAATTACGTACGTAGACAGTTGATAATTTGTCTAATAAAATGTAATTATGAAGAACGTCTTAGCTTTATTGTATAATGTGATTCATTGGCATCTCAATATTTCTGTTAAATTTATTTTCGTTTCTTTTATTTTGATTTTTGTTGAATTTATTTCATTTATTTTGATGGAAATATTACTTCCATTAAATGTTTTTGTGGAGAACATTTACATCACTCTGTCATAGGTTGACGGATTTGTATTGTACTAACTGTTATTCTAAAATGTGTATTCGGCACGACACTGTTCAAAAATGTCAGTTGATTGATTCATACGATTGCTACCTGTGATGCACACGCAAAGAATCGTTATACAAACCATAAACCCAAAACAAAAATACGTTAATAACTCAATCGAAAGACTGAGTATAGTTTATTTCATAGCTATTTGCCAAATAAAAAATCTCAAAACATAACCTTGGCTTGTGTTTATGGCTAGGCTCAGGTATAGTCTTCCGTTTATCGGCAAGATAAGAGGGTTTTTTATTTGGCAAATAGCGATGAAATGGATAATACACTTAAATTTATTTTGAATTCCGAATATAAATGATATATTCTAGCTACGCCCCTGTCTATGGGTCGGCTAGGTGTACGACGTGTCGGTCGAAGACAGCGGGGCGCGTATTACAGTATTCAAGGCCTATTCAGTTCTCATAAAGGAACAAATATAAAATTTCAAGTGCAGCATCTAACAATGTGTAGAGCCTCTAACAAGGATATCATCGGCCAGGGTAGGCCAGAGACCAGATGCGCAAGGCCGTCTAAGAGGGCCATGCAACGACAAGACAATGTTGGGGCAATACACAGCATGGGCATGGGCTGTCGTTGTCCACAGGAAGCGACCTCGAACCTCGATGTCGTCGCTGTTCCATTAGGTTTGTTTATGCGATAGTGCGAATTATGATAAATAAGTCACCCCTCGGAATTATATACAGGGTGTTCAAAAATATATACAATCTCTCTGGGGTCTAAAAAGATCGAAGAACATAATAAGTTTATACGAAAATTTTTCCTATGCTGTACCCTGTTTGTTTTGTTTTCGATAATTATCAAGAAAGATCGTTAATTTGTTATTATACAATTGTTGATAACACGCCAGTGACGGCAGAGATGATCTACTCCGCTCTTGAATTCCATAACTTTTCTAAAAATAATGTACCCTCATTTGATTTAGATTATGCTAAATGTTTTCGAGAAAAAGTAATTTTTCAAGTCAAATTAGTATTTAAATAACAATTAGTAATAAACAATATTGTTTATAGATTCAGTTCTTCAACTTTTATGTTGGTATTATATACAGGGTTAATCATAAGTAAAAAATAGTCTCTGGAACCGTTGATCAGATTGTTGTAATTAAATTTGGTATATACTAGTATACTAAGCACAGCGGCTAAAAAATGATACAGACAATGTTGCCACATCTTTACTTTTTCAGAAATTATGTCAGATTTATTATTTTAAATGAAACATCTTGTATATTACCATATTACATTTTATTCATAAAGAGCAGAAAAGGTGCTGTACGATATGTTACAAATAATTTTTTTGTTTTTGTTGCATTTACTTGTTTTTTTCAATTTCTTATGTAATTCTTTGGCAACAAATAAAAAGTAGTTTTGGTTAGCTAAGTAGCTCATAGTTACAAATATCAAAGTCTAATTGATAGCTATAGTGTTAAAAATAAAAATAAAAAGGCTCTTTTGAGGGCTTAGAAATTATAGTGAAATTAAGTGAAACTAAACGCATCGAAATTCTAAAAATGGTTGATTGTGGAGACTTGCAACGTTCTTATGAAAGCGTTTGCCGTTTATTTTCTGTAGCTCATCCGAATAGAGACCTTGTTGTGAAGTCTACTGTGACAAAGATAATTTACAAATTTTCTATTAAAAAATGTGGTTGTCTAAAGCTGCAACCAATCAAGATAAAGCTTTAAATGTTTTACTTTCGTTTCAAGAAATGAAACATTGTGGGCACGTCATTATAGGTATATCTTTCCGTCAACAGACACTAACGGACGAGAGATATCTTTATTCGTTGCAGCACTATGCCATTCATTCCGGTACTATGCCAAAAAAATTGTATTCCAATCGACCACAATTTAACGAAATTCATCTTTAGCGAGATAGTGTGCCTCCACATTATGCTACAACTGTTTGGAACTATTTAAATCGTGTATTTTTGAACTGTTGAATTAGAGGAAAGGAACCTGTGGAATGGCCGCCAAGGTCACCGGATCTAAGTCCGTTGAATATTTTTCTTTGGTGACATAACACTACTAGTTAAAAATGGTATATAAGCCAAAGAATTTAGAATACTTGATGAATACAATACCTGTTACGGTTTAAGATATAAAGAAATATTGGCTTTTAAATTGTATACAAGTTTAAGTATAGGTTGTGGCATTGTATAATTGTCACTGTAACGAGATGACAGTTTGAACATTTACTTTAAAACATAATTTGTTTACATTTAATTGGTTGTTAGTTAGTTTGTAATAATTAAGTGAAAGCAATTATATCACTATAATACCGAAAAACTAGTAAATGCAATGAAAACTAAAAATGTATTTACAATCTATCGTGAAGTATTTATATGCTCTTTACGGGTACAATACAATATACAGGATGATTCATTTAAAATAATAAATCTGACATAATTTAGGAAGAAATTAAAGATGTGGCAACATTGCCTGTATCATATTTGAGTCTATAGTGCTTTGTTACCTCTATATACTATTTTTCATTAAATTCTGAAAAGCGGTTCCAGAGATATGTGACCGCAATTCTCTTTAAATTTCAAGGGTAATTATTTCATTCGGATACCATTTTCATAAAAATATTCAAATGGACTCACGGTTTTATTTCCACCTGATCCACATGGCCTTGAAAGATTGTCCACGTATTTTGAAACATCCGATAAAATAATCCACTGGTCTTGACAAAAAAAAAAAAAAATTCAAATAATATATTTTGTACAGGGTGTGCCAATATGTATTATTCACAGACAAGTATGGTGGTATTTAGTATTATTATCCTAACTATTATACAAACATTTCCTGTTACTATCTATTTGATGCACTTTAGTATATAAATGGCAGGGTGAATAAAAGTACGATGGGCTTTAATTAGGGAAACCTGGTGGTAATTTGACATACTACTTCCCTCTGACTGTACAGCTGCCTGAGAAACTGAGTACTCCATCTCTGACATCACATTAAAATGAGGAGAAACTCCAGATAGTGTAGCAGTCACAAAATATTTTCAGGTATATTAGAATTACCTTAGTTGGGAAAAATGTATTTGTAAGGGTATAATAAGGTCAAAGCAAGGTAAAAAAACAGCTATTAAATTGATGTTAGATCCTTTTCTAGTCCAAACCGTTACCTTTTGTAGTCGTTGTGTATAAGTGTGAATTGTTTTGTTATGATTTTTTTTATCCAGTAAATATTTTATATGTCAGCTATTCTGTTTATTAACAGACGTACTTAGAGCTATGGACACAAGGTGATATTCTAGAAATATATTCTAACTTTGCGATTTACTTCCAAATCCATTTTCATTTCGCTATTTTTCATTTAGAATTTCCATTTATTAAAAATCCAGTTTCAAACTCAAATTTCACATGGTATTTAAATCTTATTTTTGTTTTTTCCCCTTACAACTGATACAATAAATTCAATTAAAGTATAATTTTATTCAGAATTACAATTCTAATATTAGTTAATAATTCTAATATTGCAGAACCGAATTAAATAAGATTTTGTGTGTACTTTTTTGTCGAATTTTCAACAGAATAGATTTTTTTTAATTGATAATTTTAAACATAATTTCTAATTTACTTTTTCATTTTTTGAGGTTTAACAGATGAAAATAATAAGATAAACATGAAAATAACAGATGAAGATAACTCATTTGGGACCATCATCCGTCTTGACTTTATTGTGCAAGTAATTCAGTCATTAAGGCATTTTAGTATATATTTAGTATAAAATATTTTAATTACAATTATCAAAAATCTATTTAAAAAAATCGGCGGAAATGTACCCATACATTTTTATTTTTTCCGCTCCTGAAATATTTAAATTACGGACAGGTGCTGTACAAAATTAACTGTAAATCCTAAAAAAAATATTCTCTAGACCAATTTACTCTATTAGTCGTAAGGGAGAATAAATTAAAATAAGATTTAAAGTACCTAGTATGTCTACCTACTCAGTTTTAATTTAATACGTCTATTTTTGAATTCCCATATCGAAGTCTAAGAAATATGTTTATAGAATGAACTTTATGCCATGTATACAAAAATCGACGAGTGTAATTAAATAAAAGTGCCAAAACCAGCAATCCGAGAAAATGCAGTGTTATATAGTGTTTAAGTGCACATAAAATTTTCTTTGCATAAGTAAGACAAAATTGAATTGATTCAGTTATTTAATACCATTTAAGTATACAGTGATGTTTTTTACAAAAAAAAAACAAAACTTTATGTCAATACAACTTAAATATAAAGGTAACACCTTTAAGAACCTCAAGAAGTCAACAAGTAGTAATACAAATTGTGGTGGATAAGTGCACTAATAATTCTTCAAGAAAAACGCTTATGGTCAGAATCAGGTAAGTTGTCAATCATCATTACAATCACATATCTTTCCTGGGTGGTTTGAAACTAAAATTGGGAAATTTTCTTCGACAACTGGTAGTAGAATCGATAAGTCAAGTTACTGTCAGGGAACATCTCTTTATAAGCTCCATACAAACGATGCACGTTTAAGTTGGGGCTGAAATATTCATTTGAACTACAGTTCCATGTGTTCCATGTGATCTGTTCATATTCTTCTGTATATTTTCTGTGTTTCTTTTTATTGCTTCTATTTTCTTCATATATCAGGTCCCCACACTCTTCTTCTCTGTCAATGTTTGAACTTTCCTATGGGTTAAGGCAAAAATCTCTTGAAACGTTTTTCGACACACCTGAGTTACTCCCCCATCTTCTTTCGGTACAGTATAATAAACCGTATTTGTTCTCCTACAGTTAGCAGGATCTTCATATGTTTCATGTTTTCTTTTTTTGATTTTGTTAATATGCATTAATCCCATTAAGTATGTATACTGCTTTTCATTGTCACCCATTTCATAGAATGCGTGGAACAACTTACATTTCTCCTCAGACGAAAGGGCTTTGCAACCCAATTTGAATTTGCAGGACACCTACAACGAAAGAAAAAAACACAATAATACACGATGTGACCAAAGTCTGCATCACCTGTTCACGTCACTTCATTTGGAGGATTCTTCGTATCTTTTACAATGCCTCTTTGAGTCGCGTATGATTTACCACGGTTTATCTTTTGCTTCCTTTCTTGAATTTCACTGCCTTTCCCTCTTTAGCTTCAATTTGGTACAAAATCCACAAGAACTTGTTCAGCACGTTTGTAAACAAAGACCGCAGTGCAGTAAGAATATAAGCACATGGAATTAATAACAGAAACCGGTGTTGAACTTAACAATTTCTGCCATTTAGCGGAGAACAGGTGAGGCTTAAATAAAACTGTGTGGACACAAACCGGTATTTATGTTACTGGCAAAGCAACATACACCACTTTGTAATTATATACGATTCCATCCTAGGTTTTTTCAATTCTTAAATAGGCTTGTATTATGGCCTGTGCCTATGATATGGCTTGTATTATAAATTTGATATGCGATATATTTGGTAGAAGTATATAGCGTACCTATCAAATTTGATTAAATTGCTGGATCATTCTTAGAGCGTTCTCACTCATTAAAGATTAGGCGCGAATCAAAACGATACGCTGTATATCCACAAATAAAAGTTTACGAACATTTTTATTGACCGACCCAGTGTTACTTTATCTACAGCCTACAGCCTTAGGTTGTACAACTTGTCAAGAATCACCCGGTATACGTAGACGCCACATCTATAAACTCAGCATTATAAGCTGTTAATTGCAAGCCATTCGATCGAATTATAACAAGTATTCAAATACCAAGCGTTAATCAGTCGGTAGTATTTCGTCGCGCCACCTGTCGATCAGCTGTACACCCCGCACCTGGACTTCTAGCTACCTCCTTGCCAGCCTTGTTTCCATCTCCGTCCCGTCCGTCCCGTCCGTCCCATCCGTCCGTCCGTCACCGTTCGCCCTCTCTTCACGCCTTCCCGGGGCCGCTGACGTCTTCGAGGAATTCGCCCGCCATTGATCATTTTTTATGCTCCACAACCCCCGAATGTCTCTATAACGGGTCGGTATCAGCTTTTACGTTCCCCCGAATCTCTATTATTAGTTCTACGTAACAGTCGACCTTGGTTTCCGGATGCGCGGTGTTATTTATAACTCGACTTTTTATATCCGCGAATTTCATTTTCTCCGACGCCAACATCTACCTAGCAGTGTTCCAAATTTTCTAGGTATGTGTACGGGATTGATGTTTGGAGAAAAATAATGAGCGATACGTTGCAAATTACACTAGGCACAAAAATTAAGGGATGGAAAAAAATCGTAAATTTTTATGATTTTAGTATTGGTGATTTTCGAAGGTCTGTAACGTGGAGAAAAATAGTCGCAGAGCGATTTTAAAAAAAGCAAATTGAAACTCCCAGTTTATAGTTTTCAGATATTGAGCTATTTTTTTTCCATTAGCAGTTTTTTAGTAATTATCAGAAAAACATCGAAAAAAAAATTCCAAATTTTTGCTTGCTTTTTAAGAGGTCCACGGACTTCAATATATTTTTTTCGGTTATTTCATCATAAAGCTCTTTTTTAGATTATTTCATCCTCTTTGACTTGAGGACCTTAAAAGCCTTGTATAAGGATTTTCAGCCGAGTTATTGCCGCTCAAAGCAAAAAAGTCAGTTTTGACTTTGAACAATTTTTTTTTATTTTCGTCTTATAATAATTAACAGTTTTTGATAAAAAAATATGAATTATTGCTAAAAATACATTTTTAACCTCAAAAAGTTAATGAAAAATTAAATATTCAACCTTGAACTGATTTCTAGCAAAAATCATCACACTCGATAATTCCGTATACAGTGGAAAAAATTGCAACGCTTTGAGATGTTCAGGATTTCTTTGGGATACGTTAAGTTTGAAAGGGAATGATCAATATTCTTAATATTTCCATTATTTGCAAAGTTATGCCAAGTTAAGCGAGGGTCCCTAAATACGCAATATTTTACCTCATCTTCCTCACCTCAAGAACCAATAACTGTGACTTGTAAAGAATACTTTGAAGTTTTTAAAACCCTACTAGAATTTTCTGTACCATCATTATTTCCCGAGTAATTAATTACCAACGTCAAAGCTGACTTTTGCTTTGATAATTCAGCGAAAAATCATGGTACAAATCTTCTGGACCACTCAAATTAAAGAGAATAAAAGTATCTAAAAAAGCTTTATGATGAAGTCACTGAAAAAAAAATTTATTGAAATCCGTGGGCCGTTTGAAAAGCAACCAAAAATTTCGATTTCCTTTCCGATAATTTTCTTATGATTATTCAAAAACACATTTGAATTAAAGATCTGAAAACTAAAAACTTGGATCTTCAGTTTTTTTTAAATGCTCTGTGATTACTTTTCTTCAAGTTATGTACATCCGTTTGAAGATCATCTAAAAATTTTGGATTTTTTTACATCCCTTAACTTTTGTGTATTAGAAACTATACTGCTCAAATTTTGAATAGTAATACTGAACAATATTGAACAGAATGACTGAAGAGTCTATTTACCCATGAATTCGATGAAAATATCCATCCACTCCTTGAGAAAAATATATACGGTGCATCCTAAAAATAATGCTCATCTTTTAATTACAGACAATTCACGTCTGAACTACCTGAAACCAAAGAATATTCCACTAACCATGTCATATGAGATACAAATAATTACACCACATGTATAGGGTGTCTCAGTTGGAACTATAAGACTTGAATTACACGCCATTGTTTTCTGTCAAAGATATTAACGACTATCATTTACAAACCATACAACGTCAACATTCCCATGTCAACATTTACTGGGACAGCATCACCAACTTAATTTTCAAAGAAGTATGGTCCAATTACTTCACCACTCCAAAATGCGCAGTGTTGTGCATCTCTGTAGATGATTTTTTTTTCATGAATAGCATATGGAGTTTTATCACTCCAAATTTGACAATTTCTTTTTGCTTATGTATCCGTCAAGATGAAAATGTGCTTCATCGATGACTAAAATGTTGTTGCAAAAATCAGCATAGCCTTCTTTCTTTTCTAACACCTATGGACTTTTTTCTGTGGGGTTTTCTGAAGTCTTAGATTTACGCAAACAAGCGGACGACCACCTAAGCATTGAAGGCCAATATTGAACGCTGTGTGAATGAAATACCGCCACATTTATGCAAAACCGTTATCGATCAGGAATCAGGATATATTATTTGGTTTATTTAACACCTTAGAATGATTTTACTGAAGAAGGTCAAAACAACTGATTTTAATATTACGCAGTCTGTTGCTTTTTGCCTAATCGGCAGTCAAAAAATTTATAGATGCTCGTGCTTTGTACCATCAAAATTTTGATTGCAACAGCTAGAACAATAAACTTAATCTTCTTATTGGGGAAGAAAAAAGAAGAAAGAAATTCATAATTATAACGCATTAAAAGGATTAAAAAGCAAAATTATTAAAAGTAATAATACACTTTAACAGGAATACCTAGACAAATGGAATAGCGTAACAGAAAGAATAATAGTAAAGCCTAATATTATTCAGAAGATCACAACCGTCACCACAGGGATCTCCTGAACTCTCAGGGATCTCTTTTACCGTGAGACACTGCTTAAATAGTTTGATGGTACCTATGTCAATATTCATTTTAAACGATTTTTTGCAATAATCAAACATATCAAAATAGAAACAACGTTTCAACACATATTTGAAGCAGATTCCTAATGAGGTGTTACTCTAGCTATTGCCATTTAGAAATAACTTTCAAATTGGTGCCGCAACACCTTTGATGATTATTATGATTATTTATTAACTAAAATATTATTTTTATACTTTAATGTACATATACCAATTCTCGTTCTCTCACATCTCTCAGTTGAAAAGTATAGGGGGGAAAAGGAGTTTACACACGCCCTCCTGTATATATAAACTTTACGACATTTTACTTTCGTCACAGTACAGGGTGAGCGAAACTCGATATATCAGCTCTATTATAAGAAAAGTTATGGGGAATCTCAAAAGAACCCTAGAAGAGGAGCTCAGTTATACGCCCAGGGATACCTTGAACGTGTTATTCCAAGCTTAAAAATATTTGCAAGATTGGAACGCAATTTACGTGCAAATAACGAGCGAGGCATTTTCTTCTCGAAAGGGAAGAAAAATTGTTAAAAGGGTCAATTCTGACAATACTGTTGCCACTGCTTTGAAGTATTTTGAAGACTAGTGAGTTGAATTTAAAATATAGTTCGGTACGAAAAATTTTGAAAGAAAATAGTTATCACGATTATAAAATTCATAACTTAGAACACTTGTCAAATCAACATCAACAACAAAGAATTAATTATGTTATGTCCAAGTGATGGTAAACTTAGAGATCAATGACAATCGGTTTTTTCAGCATGTATTGTGGACGGACGAAAGCAGTTTTGTTAGTAACGGTAAGCCCAATCAAAAAATGAACATTTTTGGGCTTCTGAAAATCCACATTTTGTCAATCGGATTCAAAACCAAGGACACTTCGGAATTAACGTTTGGTGTGGTATTATTAATGGGCATTTGATTGGTCCACATTTTTACTAAGGAATTTTAAATAGTGAGCGATATTTGCAATTCCTTCAAGAACAACTTCCTGTGCTTCTCGAAAATGCGCTATTACAGCTGCGAGCAAACATGTGTTTCCAGAATGACAGAGCTCCACCGCATAAATTGAGAATTGTCCAACAATATTTAAATGAAACTTACGGAGAAAATTGGATAGGTATAAATGGACCAATACAGTGGACGCCTAAATCACCGGACTTGACCCCACTAGACTTCTTCTTGTGAGGAACTTTGAAAAATAAAGTTTACAGAACACCATCTGTTAACTTCGAACATTTAAAAGAAAACATCAGAAATGCTTGCAATGAACTATCTAGAGAAATGTTTCGTAAAGCTTCAGTGAGAGAAGTAAAGCGGAGATTGGATAAGTGTTTAGAAGTAAGAGGTAATCATATTGAAACTTTGTTGTAATGATTGCCTACATTTTCTTTTCCTTCTGTGGTAACAGTTGTAACACGTTATGTGTTTTGTTAAATTAATAAATAATACTAATTAATAATGTTTAATTATTGACAGATGCGACTTTGCTATTTGTTTCCAAAGGCTACTTGTTTAAATCGTGACGATTGCGAATTTTTGACAATACTTTTTTTTACAAATTTGCTTATAATTTTTTAACGGAAAAAGATAGAACATTTTTTTCTTTACAGAATGTATTCATAAATATCGGCTCTTCTTGAATATGTCAAAATATAGGTATGTTTCTGGGAAAAAATAATTCGATGACGTCATTCCTTCAGTTTCCAAATATGGAAAAATATGTAAATTCGGCTTAAAATGGACCTTACTGAATCTCATTTAAGAACCTCTTTTCAGACTTTTTCTATCGTTTTTTCTTTTCTTATAATAGAGCTGAGACATCGAGTTTCGCTCACCCTGTACATCTTAGCACAAAGAACTAATACTTCATTAAAAATAAACTGTTTTTATATAAATAATGCAATTTTGAGCATACTTTTTAAACACCCTATATGTGTTTTTATTGTTATAGACAGACCATTTAATAAAACCTTTCGATTAATATTAAAAGTGTTTTTTAAAAATGAATGTACATATAAAAAAGGTGGTCAGATTTTCCCAAAATATAAAGAACAATATATTGTACAAATACGAATACACGTTTCGCCGATGAAGTTGCCATCATCAAGAAATGGTAAGAATTATCTACATTTCAATTATTATCCCCCCCTATTAAAAGGGACTTTCAGAAATATGAAACCAATGAAAGAAAGAACAAAGAGATTTAGGAAAACAATATATCTTTGTAAGGTGTCATAAAAAGTGCATTGTTATACAAAACAAACGGATTAAATTTTTTGTTTTAATTTATCAGACAAGAAATCAGTAGACATTTGTTTTATGCCGCAAAAACTTATACCTACGAAATTACGTATCTAGATGTGTTTCTTTTCAGTGTTCGATGTATTATCGTTGTAAACGGTCTGTGAAAAGTGTTTTAAAAATGTAAACGTGAAATAAGAATAATAACGAAACGGCTTTAATTCAAGTTAAAAAACGAAAGGGGATGATACACGGGTGTCATTAAAACTGTTATCGTTTGTAATTATATTATACGTGTTTTAATTTTATTCTTCATATTTGATTCTGCATATTTTATTCTATAACAAAGTAAATTTAATAAAGTTAAAAAACAAAAGGGGGTGGTGTACGGGGAGAAGTGACGCATTGTTCTAAAATTTCGTGATGCAGTGCAACGTTTCAGAGTATTTCCTAGTGCCGCGTGTCTACAAGAATATAGCAACAAAGTAAGCAAAAACATTTTTACAATTTTTTAGTTGTTATTAGTATTATACAGTATTAGAAGAAAACAATTACGTTGATAGTCATCCCCTATCATAATTGTTAAAATTTAGCAAGGAAAGTTATATTGCCTATTTTCCTTTCACCTGAAATAAAAAATATACAGGGTATTGGTTGATTGACAGATATTTTTAAAGAAATGGTATAAGAGGTGTCTTAGTATTTTTTTAATATTATGTATATACCGAGTGCTACGGATCTTGAGATTCGTGTTTTTTTTTGTGATAAATTTATCCGTGTTTCCATTTTGTTTTATTATTATTATAATAATGTATAGTCTTTCGAAATACACCATTAAATAAGTTTAAAGTATTGAACAAAAGAAAATAGCAAAATAACACCCCTACCTGTGTGATTGCAAAATAAAATTTTAATTCAGATAAGGACAGCAAAAAAATTGAGAAAGGAAAATAAATAAACATTATTATGAACCCACTTTACTTTAAGAATGCGAAATTAAATCTGTTCGTTTAGGAATGTGTATGAGATTTTGTTAGAAATTGTAACAAACTGTAATCCTTCATTAGAAAAGTCTTTTACAACCCTATCGTAATATTTCAAATTTAGCAAGGGAAGTTACGTTACCTATTTTTCTTTCATATAAAATTTAAAAATACATACAGGGTGTTTGGTTCACTCGCAGAAAGTTTTGCAGGGATCATATATACAAGATCACTTAGAACTTTTCTAGCCTTATATGTATGTATACGAAGTGGTATGAATCTTGAGGTTCGTTTATTTAATTTGTTATAAATTTCTCCATGTTTCACATGTTCTTTATTATTGCTATAATGTACAGTCTTTCGAAATATGCCATTAAAATATTTTCAAGTAGTGAGCAAGAAAAAATAGCCAAATAACACCTCTACATGTATGATTGCAAAGTAAAATTTTAATTCAGATAATGACAACAAAAAAATTGACAACTGAAAACAAATAACCATTATTATGAACCTGCCTTACTTTAAAAATCCGGGATTAATTCTATTTATTTAGGAATGCGTCTAATGTATCTATTAGAAATGTCTTTATTAGAAATGTCTTTTACAACCCTATTATAATATTTGACATTTAGCAAGGAAAGTTATGTTGGCTATTTTCCTTTCGCTTAAAATTAAAGAACATATACAGGGTGTTTGGTTAATCGACAGAAAGTTTTGCAGGGATGATATACGAGGTTACTTAGAACTTTTTTAACCCTATATGTATACCAAGTGCTATCTTGAATGAATCTTGAGATTCGTGATTTTTTATTATATCATTAATTTCTCCATATTCTTACATGGTTTTTATTATTGCTATAATGTACAGTGTTTCGAAATACGTCATTAAAAAAATTTTAATGGCATATTGGCAAAAGTATTGAACAAGATAAAAGAGCCAAATAACACCCATACAAGTGTGATTGAAAAATAAAATTTTAACTCAGATAATGACAACAAAAAATTGACGAATGAAAATAAATTATAAACCCACTTTACTTTAAAACGCCGAGATTAAATCTGTTAAAGCAATGCGTATGAAATTTTATTAGAAATAGTAACAACCTGGGATCATTTTTAATAAAGCCTTTTGTAACTGTATCATAATATTTAAGACTTAGCAAGGGAAGTTATATAGCCTATTTTTCTTTAAAAGTTAAAATTAAAAAACATATACAGGGTGTTTGGTTCATCCAAAGAATGTTATTGAGGGATATTATACGAGGCACTGGGAACTTTTTTAACCTTATATGTATATCAAGTGCTATGAATCTTGAGATTCGTATTTTTTGTTTAATTTGTCATGTTACTACGTTTTTATTCTTGTTATAATGTACAGTCTTTCAAAATATGCCAAAAACTAAAACAGTTATGCATAAAGAGAAAAATAGCCAAAAATATATCTACTTATATAATTGCAAAAATAAAATTTTAATTTAGATAATGACGACATTGATGACAATACAAAGTTAAGAATTGAAAATACAATTGAAATACATTATTAAAAACCTAGTTTGTCTTTAAAAATCACAGGTCAAATCCGTTCAAAAAACATACAGGGTGTTTGGTTCATCTAGAAAATGTTTTGCAGACAAAATGTTTTTTAAAAAAGGAAGTTATGTTGTCTATATTCCTTTCAGTTCAAATAAAAAATATATATATAGGGTATCTGGTTTATTGTCATAAGTTTCTAAAGAGATGATATAAGAGGCCACTTAGTATTTTTTTTAACCTTATCTATATACCAAGTGCTACGGATATTGACACTTCTGTTTTTGTTTTGTTTGTGATACATTTCTCCATGTTTCCATATTGTTTTATTATTATTATTATACAGTCTATGCAGAAATTGTACAGTCTATCAAAATATGCCAACATAAGTTTTTAGTATTGCACAAGGAAAAATACCCAAAACTAACCTACTTGTATGATTGCAAACATAAAATTTACATAACGACGACAATACAAAGTTGATAAATGGAAATAAATACATTATTAACAGCCCTGTTAATCCTTAGAAATTCAAGGTCCAATTAGTTTATTTGGGAATTTGTATGAGATTTTGCGAGAAATAGTAACAACCTGTGATTCATTATTAGAATAGCCACGAGACAAAACGATAAATATTTCAAAACTATTTGAACCCTTATTTATTTCTTTTATTGATTTAAGGTACACTATCTCACGCAATAAACTTCTTAAAGTATAAAACTATCTTAACAAGAAAATATCTAAAGCAGAATATCTATCTTTAATATTTGAAAGAAAATATGTACCAAATATGTTATTAGGACTGTCTTAGGAACAGGTTTTTCAATTTAGTTTTCAGTTTTACATTTGAAAATGTCAATATGATTATTATTCAAATAATTAATTAACACCACGCTTTAGACTTACGTAAATTGTTTTTAGTTAATTTATTATTAACATTTACAATGTGGAAAACATGAAAAGGAACAAATTTAAAACAACACAAATATCTCAAAACAGGTAACACTTGGTACGTAAGATTAAAAAGTTCTAAACGGTCTCTTCTATCACCCCTTGAAAACTTTCTATCGACGTACCAAACACTGTGTATACACATTTTTTAGTCCTTCTCCTCTTCTCTTCTTTACTCCTTCTCCTTTTCTCTGTACTTAAAATTTTACTTTTTAAAAATAAAATTTTTATCTATATTATTTTGATACCCACAGACATGGATACGTTTTTTTTTATTAAAAAATATTCAGCGGTTAATAATGATATTTACCTACATCCCTGGGGGCCTAATTGGCCGTTATTATCCTTAGCCACCCCTCATACGGCAAATTTATGTTCTTGACTTAAATCTTAAACAAACTTAATCGACAGTTGCTAACTTATTGTATAGATAAGTAGTAAATAGAGCTGCCCACTCGGATGCCTCATCAGTGGCGACGCCATATATAAGCGACTTCGTACGGGTGTTATAATAATTTATATAATGTATAATGTATTACCCCATTTATATAATATGTAGGTAGTCAAATACGACGGCAAAACTAAACTGAATTTCTCGAACCTACATTGATTCAAATATCTTACATCCTTGCGACGGCATCTCGGCTGCGGCGGGGTTAC
This sequence comes from Rosalia funebris, assembly GCA_037954035.1. NCBI lineage: Eukaryota > Metazoa > Arthropoda > Insecta > Coleoptera > Cerambycidae > Rosalia > Rosalia funebris. Next base: position 7,336,554 of record JAZFAV010000006.1, on the reverse strand, counting down.
GCGAGTACAACGCCACTGATGAATCACTCACGGTGGGCAGCTTTAGTAATGAATTATTTATTATTTATAACACGATAATTTTATTTCAAACATTAATTGCGTATATTTGTTGCAGATAACTCAGTGTTAGTGCTACGAAATATTTCCTATTGAATCATCCAGACATTAGATGGAGATTAAGTTTGCCACACGACTAATTAGTAAGTCATTTTTTATATACATACATATGTTTACGGTTAAATGAAGATATAAAAAAGTCTGTAGTTTTTTGCAATTTGCTACTAATTCAATTCAATAATTGAATACAATTAATTTGCTACTAATTCGAAATGATCACCATAATGTGAACCGTTGTTTTTATTTTATGAAGAATATATCTTTTTATTCGGTTTCATAATAGTTGCCTGAAAATTATAGTGGTAGATGTCAAAGTTAAAAATATAATCGAGACAAAGAAGTTGTGAAAAGTATTATACTGAATTAAATATAAATGTAAATATAAAAGCAGGTGTATTTTAAACATATATGTACGTGTAATGTCTCTTTCCAATTATGATGTTCATTATTTAAAAAAATATTTTATTGGAAAGGCAGGGGTGCTACCATATGAAATAAGACTCGAAACAAAAATGAAACAATTGATACAAAACAAGTGTAACTGTATTAAGACTTTTATCCTTAGGTCCTCTTATCCTTATTTATTACATATACAGTGCCTTCGTAAAGTAACGAATAAATCCGTTAAAAATTCAAAGAATACCTTTTGAGAAAAACTCTGGACCTGTAATTTTTTTTAATTGTACATTTTTTAAAATATTATTAATACACGTTAATATATATGTAGGACGTATGACATAATCGATATTTTGTTAACGGCAACCTCCAAAAAAGAGGTTGCCATTAAAAATACCGATTACGTCATATTTTCTACACGAACCACCCTGTATATATTAATTATATTTAAAAAAATGCCCAACTAAAAATAGAATTTTGTAGGTTCGAAACTTTTTTCCAAAAGTTATTCCTTGAATTTTTAACGAATTTATTCATTATTTTACGTAAAACTGTATGTATCTCATAACAATTTCACACAATTAGCCATAAGTGTGTTTATCTCTTGTAACAGACAATCGCTTTATACAAGGTGTTTCTAAAATGAGCATTGAAAAGACCAAAGTAAATATAAGTTGAAACACGGCAAGAATTCCCATACATTTTTGTTTCAATTAGAACTATTTAACCTAAAGAATTAGAACTATTTGACTAAATTACAACTATTTAATCTCAATTAGAACTTTTCTAACTTCAAGATATTACCCCGAAAATTATTCTTTAAATATATATGCAAAATACAACCATAAGAAATTATAAAATTTTGGTCAGTTGCTTTGTTTGTATGTTTAACAGTAAGAAACTGCTATAGTAGGTGATATCTCAAAATTGTGTACAGGGGTGTGAGAAAATGGGATAGGCGGGGGTAAAATTGTACCCTAGCTTTTGTATACGTACTTTTTTTAATATTAGAAACATAAAAATTCTTGGAAATTCTTCATAAAAATTCTTATGTAAAAAGAGAGTGAGTGTTTTTGAGCTTTCATAATAAACCACAAGTGCATAGCTAAACATTTGATAGACGCGTTTGGAATTGTTAAAATTTCGGTTGATAGCAAAGGTCAGATTTTTTTATTATTTTTGCTTCTACAATTAAATATACTAGTAGTGTTTCTTATAAATATTACGTTATGAAATAATAATGAAGAATTAAATGAAATAAAGAAATATAAGTATGTGATAGACAATCTAGATGATGAAAACATTAACTGGTGAATTTTAACAGGGATTTTTTTAATACTATATTTATTATAAGCATATTTTATGCAATTTAAAGAGGGTTCGCAGAGAACTTTCTATTTCCGATTTTTCCAATGTTAGGCTTTTGTTCGTATATGAATTAATTTCATATTATTTGTGTATATGAAAATGGTTATATCGTCACAGATCAAATATGTTGACATTTCGGCAATTTATTTCATTATTGAAAATCAATTGTTCCTGTTCGTTCATCCTAATACTAATACTTTTACGACGTTTCCCAATATCAACAGCCTTACAGAATTTGCTTAAAAAAATTAATACACGAGATTAAGCTCACTTATTATCTACCTATAATTAACCAATATTTGGCAATGCCAGTATACTACCTCAGACTTCTTGCGTATTGGTTTTTTGGTAATTTAAGGAAAGACCGTCTGCTAAACTTGAAATCTTTGGACGTGGTTGGAAACAAACCTTGTTAGTCGATTTTTTTGTAATTTCATTGTAGATGCAGAGCTATATACAAACAAATTTTTGTCCGAATTTTTCGCAACTGCATAATGTTGAGAATATCCAAGATGGGTATTTTCAGCGAAACGATGGAATAGTGCATACAAAACGTGGCACTATAGTTTTTCCCCGCGAGTGTTTTCATGACCGACTGATAAGTTTGTATACATAAGTTGATTTTTTTCCGAGGCTTCCTCGTTTGATCATCATAAACTATTTTGAGTTCTCTTGTGTAAAAAAATGGTTGTTACAAATGTTGTAACTAATCTTCAAGAATGGGAACAAAGAACTGAATAATGTGCAACGGTAACTATATATGTATTACCTAAAATGCTTTTAATAATATGACGTGCCTAAATTAATTAAAATCAATTTTGCATTGAACAAAGCGGGGTGCATTTCCAACAATTACTTTTTTTATTTCCAACATTTTTGAAAGCGTCTAACAAACGCCTCGTCACAATTACAGAGGGCCATATTTTGAAAAATGATATTGACAGCGATACGTGGAATTTGGACGCCTTCTATACTGTCAATATTTCTTGATATAATCAAAATATAAAATAAAAGTGAACCATGTCCGAGAATTTCGTTTAAGTATCGATAAAAAGTGATGGTAATTATTTACCTCAGAATAAAACTCTAAAATCCTCACCAAATCTTCACTACCCCCTATTTTCGGGGGTGCTGAAAACGAATCTGGTTTTTGGCAGTTGCACAGTTTTCGAGAAAATGAATTTTTAACTTTCTGCACGTGACTACTTTGCCTTATCAAATAACTTTCACATTACATTACATGGTTATCTAATATTAATGTAAGTAGATATTTTTGTATAGAAAATACACGTTTTTTGTATGAAAATGATAACAGATATTTTATTCAAAGTATTGCCCATTGCGAGCTATACATTTTTCCCATCTCTGATTGATCTCATCTGGAATTTGTGGATTCCATACCAAAAAGAAATTCTTGCTCTTTTGAGGCAAACCAGTCATCGAGCCATTTTCGTACATTCTCGTAAGAAGGGTTTCCGGTGTGCTGTGTGTGATGGCGCATGATCATGAAGCAAAATCACTTTGTGGTGCCATTGTTTGATATTCGGGTCGTTTTTCACGCAAAGCTTGATTCAACTGGATCACCTGTTGTCAGTAGCATTCAGTATTAACGGTTTAACCAGGTTTTAGCAGCTCATAATAGATCACACCCTTCTGATCCCACCAAACACACAGCATTGTCTTCCGACTGGAGGTCCGATGGTTCTCCTGGAATTTCTCATAATCTCTTACGCTTAGGATTCTCTAAATATATCCAATTTTCATCGCCAGTCACAATTTAATGGAGAAATAACTTGTACCTGGCGAGCAGCATTTCGCAAATGGTTTTTCGGTTTTCTTACTGTCTTTCATTGGTTCATGTGAACAACCCATTTTCCCATCTTCTAGATCTTTTCCATGGTTTTAAAACGTATGGAAATGGCTTCTCGTGTCACATTTAATTGATCTGTGAGTTCTTGTTGTATTTGAGCCTCATTCTCATTCAACAATGCTTGCAATTCGCTTTCTTCAAACTTTTTCGATGGTCTTCCACTTTCTTCGTTTCTCACGTCAAAATTGCTGCTTTCGAATTTTTTAAACCACTCAAAACATTGTGATTTACCAAGAGCATGCTCGTCGTAGGCTTCGACAAGAATTCTATGCAATTATGCAGTTTTCTTCTAATGGTAACAGAAAATCAATGCTGTCCGCATATGGTAGTTTCCAAACACAAAATTCAACATGTTCAACGGTATTAGAAACGATGTTGTTGTATGAAACTTATATTGTTGTGAAACAAAAACCTTTATCAGACCTTTATCACACAAGAAAATGGCACCAATGACGTGGTACGACGGTAACTGCATTGGAAGCTAAGCCATCTATGGGCAAATTCCGGTTTCATATTTATATACCTGGTATATCATGCATTAGATCGTCATAAAATTTATTACTCATTACGATTTTGTAATTTATTTTCTAAAGTTATTTGAGAAGTAAGTGGTGTCATGCGGAAAAGTTGAAAATTGTCTTGAAAAAAGTTGTTCTCGAAAACTGTGGCCAACCGCCCAAAACAAAAACCAGATCTGTTTTCAACACACCCGAAAATGTGGGGTAGCCAAAATTTGGTGAGGATTTGATAGTTTTACTCTAAAGTAAATAAATACCAAACATTGATCATTGATATATTAATTTTTTTGGAAACTTTCGCCCCTCACTGTATATAATTAGGTGCTTTGAAATATCAAAAAACAATGTTTTCCTAAAGGACAATATATTTAAAAAACGTTTTACAAGACTACGTCTATATATTAAGTTCAGTGTGTTCGCACACACTATCAACAACTATGAAAACCTGTATACTAACAATTTATTTTTATACACGGCAGTGTAAACACATTTTACGTATCGATTTCTCCGCCGATAAGTGGTATAATTCCTCGTGTAACACGGATCGATATCATTCATTCGGGGTGATACAACAGAAACGCGTACAACGACGTACCGATAGCTGTTTTCATAAAAAAAACGTCGGTTCCGGCACACAAATGTCAAAAAGTGGTCCGCTGTTGCGCGGCACACAACTGGGTGGCAGATGTGGCCCGGCTCGTGCCACTGTGTGGGACTCACCTGGCCCTCCTGTTCGTGGGGCCCCAGGTGACCCACACCTGCCGCGCCACAGCTATGCTAACGCCGAGCCGCGAAACATCTTGAACTGCATGTGATAGCTATAATATAATTATGATCCTCGACTGCCACATTATACTTTGCGCCCGGCTCGACAGACGCGCTGTGTTATACGGCCTGGACGCCATCAGGAGAGTGCGAATTGCTTTGTTGAAGTCTAAGACTAACACTTTCAGTGTAACGGGCCCGATACAGGCTGTCCCGTTTTCTTAAAATATTTTTTTTTATAAGGAAGTCCCATGACAGTTCAAACAAGTATTATGTAGATAATGTTTAGGAGGTGATTTCTTTGTAGTAATAAAAATATAACCTCCTGGACAACGTTAACGAATCAGTGATATCACTATACAGGGTTTCTCACGGTAGCCGTTCGTTAGAAGTTTTCGGGGTTGGAAAAAACTTAGAATTATGAATATTTGGACTCCAGGATTATTCAAGATTCTCTTTCATTTTGAAATATTTTTAAGGTCATACCACTTCCGATTATCCCGGAAATCGCCAGTAACTTCCTTATTTTAAATAGAACACCCGGTATATTATTTCATTTTTGGATTTCTGAGATAATCTCATGATGAGTTCCATCAGGTTTCTCTATACTTATTTTCAACTGTTTCTTAGATATCTTGATTCTTTTGAAAATTATGAAAGACGTAGCCTTATTTTCAACACTATGCCTTTTACCCATTTTCGACTGGTGTTAAGCGCTTCTGGGGTAGACGGAAGCACAAGAACGGTACTTTCGAAATACAAATTGACAATTAATTTATCGCAAACGGGGCGTCCACAATTTGATCACCAATTACATCATTTTCAAAGTTGAAAAAGTTCGTTATTTTAAATGTGACACCCTGTATATTATTGGATGATTGGATGCAGAATTTTATTCTACATCGATTCGCTATAACTTTCCCTATACCTATTTCCAACGGTTTTCTTGTTAATCCATTATTTTTTACCAAAAGCCGATGAAACTCCAAAAGTCCTATCTACTAAGACGCCTTGATTTTGGCAGGAATTGAAACAATGTTGATTTTATGTCAGTGTCAGCTCACAAATTCGTGAAGTTATCTACTTACAGTTCTAGTGATTTTGTTAATTTTCTCAAGTATAGTTTATAATGAAGAATATTGAAGAATATTTCAATAATGATTTATTAAATTTATTTTATACGCATGGTGAATGTAGACGAATTGTCAGACGAACATGCGCAGACTTTTTAATGAACGATATCCGGGACCTACCAACAGTGACTCCCGGAAAATTCGCAAGAATCGAAGCTCGGTTTATGGCAAGTGGGAGTGTACGGATAACACGAAATCATCGAAAGCCCGTAACAGATAATGAAGATAACGAGGTGAATGCGTTCGCTTATTTTCAAACTTATCCCCGGAGTTCAACTCCAGCAGCAGCGCTGGATTTGGGTATTTCAAGAGCCTCAATCCACAGAATATTAAGAAAACATAAAATGCATCCTTTTTCTGAGATAATTCTGCAAGGATTACGTCTTGGTGATGAGACAAGACGAGTCGACTTTTGCGAGTTCATGTGCATAAAAATAACCGAAGATCCGTGATTTCTTCAAAAGATTATGTGGACTGATGAATCAAAATTCAGCACGCAAGGAATTATAAATCACCGAAATAATCACTACTGGGCACAAGATATTCCACACGTCATAAGGGAACATAATCACCAGGACCACTTTAGTTTTAATGTTTAATTATGGACAATAGAGTGGCATATCAAATGTACGATTAAAATTTGAATGGGGCTAGATATCTGGAGATACTCAGAGGGTTTGTTAGTGATTTCCTAAATGCTCTACCTCCACGTTACAGAGCAAACTGTTGGTATCAGCTGCATAGTGCTGCAGCACATTCCACTATAGCTGTACACCAGCAGTGAACCTGGATGTTCAAGAATCGGTGGATTGGCCCACAGAGACTCTGGCCACCTAGATCACCCGATTTGACGCCCTTGGAGCTTTATCTCTGGGGCTGTATAAAAGAACTAGTGTACTCTAGGCCTGTATAAACTAAACAGGAATTATTGAACCTAGTTCACGATGCGTTTACTAAGCTAAGTCCAGACGAACTTCGGAGGTCTGTTTCGCGATGAGTATATGACAGAGTTATCCAGTGTTTGAACCAAAACGGCGGTCATATAGAACAATTATTGTAATTTTACATTCATTTATTATTTATTGCCATTATGTTCCAATTTCTTTATATTTTTCATTTGTTATTACGTTCTAAATTTTGTTCCTGTTTTGTTTTCATGTTCTAATTAAAGTGAATTTATGCCATTTCAGTAATTCATATTGTTTCAAAAAACAAACGATGTTTCAGTTTCTGTCAAAAATCACATTAAAATAGAAAATATGGATTAACAAGAAAACCGTTGGAAATAGGTATAGGGAAAGTTATAGCGAATCGATGTAGAATAAAATTCTGCATCCAGTCATTCAATAATATACAGGGTGTCACATTTGAAATAATGAACTTTTTCAACTTTGAGAATGATGTAATTGGTGATTAAATTTTGGACACCCCGTTTGCGATAAATTAATTGTCAATGTGGATTTCGAAAATACCATTCTTGTGCTTCCGTCTACCCCAGAAGCGCTTAGCGCCAGTCGAAAATGGGTAAAAGGCACAGTGTTGAAAATAAGGCTACGTCCTTCAAAATTTTCAAAAGAATCAAGATATCTAAGAAACAGTTGAAAATAGGTATAGGGAAATCCGATGGAACTCATAATGAAATTTTGTCAGGAATACAAAAATGAAATAATATACCGGGTATTTTATTTAAAATAACGAAGTTACTGGCGACTTCCGGGATAAACGGAAGTGGTATGATCTTGAAAATATTTCAAAATGAAAGAGAATCTCGAGTAACCCTAGAGTCAGAATTCTAGAACCCAAAAATTCAGAATTCTAAGTTTTTTCTAACCACGAAAACTTCTAACGAACGGCTACCGTGAGAAATCCTGTATGTCATATAGTGAAACTATATGGCATTATCACTTTAATCTTTTCGAAGATTTAGATTATAGTACCTACGTAATATTATAATTAAATGATTTCAACTTATGTTTAACAAATTAGAATAGTATTATCGAGGAAAATATGAATAAATAACACAAACAAACAATAATGTAAAATCCAATGAAAATGGTGTTAATGAAAAACTTGGAGAAAATTGGAGGTGAATTTAAATTGTAAAAGTTTGAATTCAGTAGCGTGGAGATCCTCCTCTAGATCTTATCACTGCTTCCATTCGTCTAGACATGCCATTGATCAAGTGGTAAATGATTTCCTAAGGAATATTCTCCCATTCGACAAGAACGACTGGTTTGAGTTCCCTAAGAGTTATAGGGGCAAGTATGTAACGTCTGACTGATCGTTTTAGTGCATCCTATAGACATTCTAAGGGGTCCATATCTAGGCTTCTTGGTGGCCAGTCCATAGTCGGAATATTCACAAATCGAAAGTAGTCCAGTAGTCTAGCAACGTGGGGCCGAGTGTTATTCTGCATAAAAATGGAATTGTCCCCGACAAATTGAGCAAATTGCATCACATGTTCTTTCACGATGTTCTTCACGTAGAAATATGCGTTCATGGATCTCCCCCATATAGGAACCAAGTCCGTGCAACCATGGAAGCAAATTCCTCCCCAGAACACTATTGATCGACCAAAAAATGGGATCTTCAAAGAGATATTGCAGGCAGCAAACCCCTCTTCTGGTCTCCAGAATGAGACCTTCGACAGACTGCTGGCAATTATTGGACCACAAATATACTATAAAAATACTACGTGGAGAAGCGCAATATCAATCGAGGAAAGATTATCGGTTACTTTAAAGTAGGTAAAAAAAACTGTATGTTTGTGTAAATATTTATTATTAAATGTGATATAAGTTATAATTCTGTTAATGTAACATCATAACAATCTTCCGAATCTTGTGAAAATTCGGATTCAGGACGCCAAACTGACTGCAAGGGACCTGTCGCGAGTCCGATTGTTTATCGTAATGCGCGGGTCTTCATATAAAATGTAACAAATCACAATTTTAAAATCGCCGCGATTCTTTTCTCGCATGTGCGCGTAGTACAACACATTTCAGTGCGTCACATTTCTGCGATAAAATAATGGCACAATTTAATATCGTCGTGCGCGCTCAGCCTTAATTGGTATTCCGAACGTATAAAAAACCGCGTAGATGTTCTATCTAAACGTCGATTGTGTATCGCGACATTCAAACCCAATTCGTAATAAAATAATACACCAAACGAAATTCCTCGAGGCTTTAGCGCACACCGAATTAATTTCGAAAACGAGTCGATTTTAGTTTAATACCACGCCGCGAGGCTCTAGCTACACCTGCACACCCAAATTACGCGAGGTTATTTACTTTTTCTTAGTAGTTCCGAAGATATGCAAACTCGCATCCGAATAGATTGCTTACTTCGTTTAGAAGGGACCGATAATTAAGTCATTAGGTGGCGCTGGTAAAATGCGAAAGTGATCTAGTACGCATATATGTACGTGCCAGGTGGATAGTCGAGGCGAGATACTTAGAATGGACGATGGAGTAATGGGCCAATTAAAGTAGAAATTAGAAAATGATATGGGAGTAATTTGTAGTAATTCGATTTGGCCGAGAATTGGGTTAGAGGTGTGATTAAAAACGCCGCACAAAACGAGTCGGTTCTGCGATTTTCAAAGACGTAATTAATATGCTGTTTGATTAACCAACACTAATAATCTCCAAAGTTCATTATCTTAATAATAAACGAGTAGGGGAGATATACAGGGTCTTTCAATTACGACGCTCGAAATTCGTTAGGCTATAGCGGCGACATTCTTAAACCAACATCTATCAAATTTATTGTAGATTGTTTAGTAATGTATGGCAACTTACTGCGGAAGGTTACAGTGTTCAACAATGTGTACAGATCATCATATTTTATTTCAAAATCAGTGCTTCGTTCAAGAAACATTCCTGCATATCATGTTCCCTCAATATCAGAATCGTCTTACATCGCATCATATTCTATGGTACAACCAATTCTGAATTGTATGCAAAAAATAAGAATTATTGAAACAATTTTTGAGTAACCTAAATTTTCATTATTGCTTTTCCGCACTCCACTATAAGCGGAAAAGTAAAACTCGTTTTTAAAACTTTTTTGCTGTGTGTGTGTCGTTGTTGTCGTCGGCATTTATTCTTGTTAGCACGATAACTTAACTAAATAGTGTCGCATCGATCGGGTTGTGACTAATTCTGATCGGGGACGTCTCCCAGACAACACCTATTGATTTTGAGGTGAATAGGACACACCCCATCCTGTCGATGGGTCATGAGAAAGCACGATGGTAGACTATTTGAGAAAATTTGTTTTGTTAATACGATAACTCAACTAAATCGTGTCAGATCGATTGGGTTTTGACTGATTCTGATCGGGAATATCTCCCAGACGACACCTATTGATTTTGAGGTGGGTAGGACACACCCCACCCTGTTCATGGACCATGAGAAAGCAAGACGGTGGACTATTTGAGAAATTTGTTTTGTTAACACAATAACTCAACTAAGTCATGTCGGATCGATCGAGTTTCGACTGACTCGGATCGGGGACGTCTCCCAGACGACAACTATTGATTTTGAGGTGGATAGAACATACTCTACCATGTTCATGGGTTATGAGAAAGCACAATGGTGGACTACTTGAGAAATTTGTTTGTTAGCAGGATCACTCAATTAGATCGTGTCGGATCGATCGGGTTTCGACTGATTCTGATTAGGGACGTCTACCAGACGACATCTATTGATTTTGAGGTGGATAGGACACACCCCACCCTGTTCATGGGTCATGAGAAAGCACTGAGGGGGAACTATTTGAAAAAAGTTAAACTGTCTCATAAAACACATTTTCTGCATTTATGGGTTTATTTTTTCTCGGCCCCCAATTTCGAGATAGAGATATTCTACGTGCGGAAAAGTCCGTTTTGAGGTTTTAAAACTGTTTATTTTTAACAGCGTTAGGGAGTTAACCTAGCCTAGAAATCATTTCACATGCTATTGGAACAATTAACATATTTTCAAATATAACGAATCAATTTTTTAAAATGAATTACATAAACTGTAATTAACTGTAATGAGAATAGTGTATGGAAAAATTATTAAAAATTGAACTTTCATACCAAATTTGTTACTACTACTTTGCTAGAAAATCATATCAACCTTGCACTAGTTTACCCTACTATTATTTTGTTCTTGTGTCAGTAAGAAGGTACTTATAATAATTCTATTTTTATTGCAAGTAATAATAGGCAACTGCTTTATTGTTAGTGTAAATTATGAATGAGTATCATCGGGAAAGAATGTAATGACAGATTGTGGATATATTTCCTTTAAATATAGACAATAAATGAATTAATTTTAAAATTAATAAATCACCAGAGGATCCGACGATTTAGAGCCCACAGTATACACTATAAAATGTCATAACTATACAGGGTGTCTGATAAAAGTTATAATATCTCGAAACTGTAGTTACCAGCGACCAAAATATGTCGATTGAGCTAAATATGCCTTGTACAAATGTTCCTTGTTTCTGAGTTATGGAATATTCAATGTTAGAATTTTATTTTTATATTTCTTAATGAATTAATTTAAAGTTCTCATAGTATGAACATGAAATTAAGTTATTTTTTTAAGTTAAGAATTGTAGACACAGTGAAAGAGCGCCTTTTGTACATAAAAAAGTTTCACTGTTTAACTTTGATATCTGCACTCATTTTTAAAAAATGTACCGATAAAAGCTTCAATACATTTCCTTTTTATTCGATTTTTAATCATTGAGTTAAACTACAAAGGTGACTTGATGGCTACTGAATGCAACTTTGTTTATATTTTAATGATTAGAAGAGAAATCCATAAATTAGGAAAATAATGAAATTGGTTAGTAGAAACTATGTATAAAGGATAAATAAGAAATGAAACGGGAAAATAAGAATTAAAAAGACTATTAATAATTATTAATATCTACAAAAATTATCAAAACAAGTACCACCTAGCCTAATACACTGTCGAACTAACACTTGGTACAGTCTCCAAAGAATTTGAATTTTATGTTTTTCTTTCTTGGCTGTGGTGGAAAATTCTTATCCAACGTTTATCCTCTGTTGCCACAGGATTGCCAGTTATCGCTTGCACATTTCATCTTCTCTTAAATTTTGAGAACAATTAATTTCTTCTACTCTAAGTGTACTGGACAAAGTGTTTCACTCAGTTGATAACATTGAATTATTGAATTAAAAAAAAAACACTGCTTTATTGTCCAACAGAAGAATCCATTTACAGGACAAGAAATACATGTATAGGATGTCCCTGCGAGAGGTAGCCGATTTTGTTTGTAATAATTGGGTAAATAAATAACATTTCTACAATAATTTTGGGTTCAATTGTTTATTTAACCTATGCCATTAGACATGGAATACGATATCTTGTAAGTGGCCGCGTCTGCTTCTCTGGCAGCAGTGGATTCTTTTAATGGAGTTTTCCATCACTTCGCGGCATACCTGTTGGCCTATGTCCGCAATAACTTTGCTAATATTATTTTTCGGCTGTTCAATCGCAACGGGATTATTGGGATAGACTTTTCCTTTAACGTAGCCCCACAAGAAAAAGTCTAATGGGGTCTTGTGGAGTCTAATAGGGTCTTAAACGCTTAGCAGGTGCCTCACGACGACCCATAATTGCACGTAATTTTCTTTTAGTGCCCACAATTGAACCATTACTTTCGTAGTACGCTTTGACTATAAGTATGCGTGCTGAACAGTATAGCGCTCCATTTTGTAATGGCATACTCTCCACGTAATAACTACGAAGCATCAACTTCCAAAACCTGCCGCAAGAATAATGGCGACAAGTTTAAATCGGCTACCTCTCGCTGGGACATCCGTTATAAATAAAACTAAATATAAACATATTCATAAAAATAGATATGTATAACTAAACACAAAAAGTAACTCTAAATAAATTTAAACGTAAATAAATAATGAATAATGGAGTACAACTATAACTTTTAAACATAAAGAAATAATGGAGTAATAATGAGGTACTAAGGATCAGATGATGTATACTTAATTTTCTTCTTCTGCTTCTCAATTTTCTTTAAATAAACTGGACATTTACTGTCATATATAAAATTATTTACATCAATATCTACTTTTAATTTGTGTTTAGCCTCAGTACAATTTAATCTTTTGAAATAATTATCTACGCAGGATTCGGTAGAATGATATGATGCGGTACACTGTAAACATTTGCCTGGATTTGCATAATTATCAGCGTGATGGTCAAAACTACGACATTTGAAACACCTGAAAACGCCTACCTATTCGAATACTCTACACTTAGTCCAGTCAATAAAGAGGGAATTTTGTTGCATAATTTTCTTAAATGTTTCAGGATCACAGTAAATGGTAGCCATAAATTTAGTTCATCTTCTTTATAACTTTTACTTGTAGTTCACATTCATCATGTGAAATTGAAGTATTTTGTTTTCTTATGTTAAGTAATTCATTACCATCCATATTATTCTCTGTGTCTACGACTATAATACAAAGATTTTTTAAATCGGGAGCCTTGATTTCATAATATTTATGCAATTTCTTTTCTGCAGCTTTTTTTGTAATTTCTTTTTCTTTATTGTATATTTCTTATTATACCTCCTCCTTGCTATTCTTTAACTTTCCTTTTTAATATTCTTTAGCTCTTTTATTCCGATTTCCAAGTTCGCTGGTTTCAAACTTATCTGTATAGCTTCTTTAGTATTTTTACATTCTTGATTAGCTTCCGGTTTTATGATCACTACTTCCTCAGAAACAGCATTGGTAGAAGTTTTAAGTTTTCTTCGCAAATTATCATTTACAGCGTTATTATTCCCGACCGAATAATATTTTTAAAATCACCTATTTATCTTACGACATAGGATTAATTTTCTAAATTTCTGGCAATCTTACAATTAGTAGTAAAGTAAAAATAACGAAGGGCCCTTGCCTGGAGCCGATTCTCGATATAATACAGGATATAATACAGGAGCATTAAACAAAGTTGGGAATTGGTGCAGGAATAGAGGACTCTCGGTCAATCCCTCTAAGACTGAGGTGATGGTGCTCACCAAAAATATAAGTGGAACACAACATGTCCGCTGAAACTTGGTTGTCAAGAACTAAGCTATAATAGCAAGGTGAAATACTTCTGGATGGGAAACTGTCATGGGAAAACATCTAAGTTACATATGGTCCAAGATCACAGCAACACTTTGGCAACTGAGAAAGGCCATTGGTAGTAGCTGAGGTTTGAAACCGGAGACCATGAAACGGATGTATGAGGCGATTCTCAAACCCAGACTGACGTATGCAGCACTGGTCTGGTGGGAGAGAGCCTATTTAAAGTTGGAAGCCAACCGACTTATCAAACTAAAAGGATTGATTCTAAGAAGTATAACCGAAGCCCCAAGATCGACACCGATCGAGGCGATGGGGATACTGACGGGGATACCACCTCTTGATGTTACCCTGAAAGCGGAAACCGTAAAGGCAATGCACAGGGTGGGAAACATGGTTAGGAAGACCTGAATAGACTCTCAAGAGAGCTAGCTGAGGAGGGACTCCTATGGATGCCCTCTGACAGCATGGGTGTCCACTTCCTGTTTGATAAGAAATATAAGATCACCCTCACCAGTAAGACGGACTGGATGGAGAGTCGAGCTGGATTACCGCCCAATGGAGACATCTGGTACACGGATGAAGCCAAGAATGGGAACAGAGCGGGTGCGGGGGTGTATAGGCGACGCGATGGGATAGCTAAAACCTCCCCCCTGGGAAAATACACTACCGCACTTCAGACCGAGCTAGTTGCAATTACATACGGTGTTGTGGGGGCCGACCAAAATCGGACCCAGGAGAAGGTATGTATCTGCTCGGATAGCAGGGCGGCGTTGGCAGCCCTGAATTCAGCAACGACAAAGTCGAAGCTGGTCTATAATTGCTATGAAGCATTGAACCACTTGGCAGGGAAGGAACCGATGGAACTCTTATGGGTATCTGGGCATAATGACATTAAGGGAAATCTAGTTGCAAATGACCCTGCCAGACTAGGGACCAGGGAAAACCTCTATGGACCAGAACCTGCAGGGGGATAAGTCAGAATCTGATCAGCACAATAAAAGATGGAGAGGAGTAACGGGTTGTCGAATATATAACTCTTCATCGAATACTCAGAGATTGCGAAATGGGATCAAGAATTCATTAAATTGAATAGGCACAAAGCCAGAACCTTGGTGGGAATCATAACGGGCCAGCATAGTAGACTGAATGCATATAAGCACAAGCTGAGGCTGACTGACAGCCCGGCCTGCAGATAGTGTAAAGAAGACGAGGAAACCTCGATTCATCTTCTTTACACCTGCCCGGCACTGGAGGAGAAGAGGTACCTTATATTAAGGACCCCTGTTATCCCAAAGGAGGCGAGGCTCAAGGCGGGGGACGTGTTTAAATTACTTCTTTTATGGGATAGCATTTTTGGATAATGACCCGGCTAAGAGGGGATCACCAAGGGACTACACATGGGATCAGTGGCTGATGAAGCCCAGACCCATATAACATAATGTAATGTAGTAGCAAAATCAATCTAAGCTACGCAATATTCACAAAACCATTTAACATCGTTACAGTTAATAATTGTATCAAACAGTCTACCTGCCATATTAAGACATTTAGGATGAAAATAATGAAACGTTTTGCTGATGCCTTAATTTTGTTCAGGAGTGTATTTCACGGGAACGTATAGAATGTCTGTCTCATTACATTAATTCCTGAAGGTACATATAGTACCTTCAGCGTTTATGTGTCAGGCATCCTTCGTCTGTTAACTTATTAAATATGAATGTCACATTTTTAATAAACTCCACATAATCTGATCTCATAAAGAGCATTTACGAGCGTCGCCGTCGTTCGATAGGCACTTCCTCATCTGTCTATAATTAGAAACAAATCATATAATTATGCGCTTATACACATGTACCGGCCTTGGGAAAGCGCTGCTGGGAGTGATCGAAATGCCGATAGTGACATATTCTCGTCTTGAATTGATTTCATCAACTCTAGAACGGCCTCATAATTGCAGTAGAATGTCCTTAGTCATGTGGTTTCGTACGCCGACAAGCAAAATCTACTGTGAAAGGCAGTGGCGGCTCGTGGGTTAGAAAATAGGCGAAGAGTTAGGATATGTAAACAGTTAGAAAAAAGTAGATTAATTTTTCTTAAGACTTACTTATAGCCAAGCTTATAGCTATCTAATTTTTGTACACCAAATCAATTCTTCGATCTTTTAGTGAGGCGCAGTTATCTATTATATCTTCATAAAATGGCTGATTCTTCTTTAGTTCTAGCAACAATAATTCTTTCTCGATAGAAGCGGTTGGTAAAGATTTCTTATTGTCGTTTTCTAATTTCTAATTCCATCATTCTACTTGCTTTATTAAAAATTGTCTTAAAAAAGCCGTCATTTCTCTTTTTGTTCAATATTTCATGTGTCTGTTTTATTTAATGCACGCAAAAATTAATATCTAATGATTCTTCTTGTAGGATATTATATAGAATATCTGGGCAGAATCGATATAATGCCCTCGTAATATTTAAAATATCTAGAAATCCATTCATGTTCCAAACCAATTGTTTATTAGAAAATAATAAACAGGGCAATATAGTCGTTTAATATTGGGCTGCTACATAACCATTTATAATTTGATTTACTAATTTTTTTTAATCTCTTTTTTGGTGAATATTGATAAAACAGTCGTAGGGCTTCCTTCCAGTAAAACGTCTCTTTTACCTTCGTCTTCCCAGCGGTAGAACGGTGTTTCCAACAAATTACAAATAACATTGTTAACTGGATTCATTATAAATAAAGTAAATTATTGTTTCATTTAATAGTCTCATTATCAATGTTGAAAAATCACTAATTATACGATCACTCAGTTGGTCAATCAACACATTAAAATCAAAAAAGCAAATCCAAAAATTATGAAAACACAACGCAAATTCAATAGATCGCTCAAATTGAAAAACAGCCCCTGTCATAATACCATGTCAACCCGCTGTAACAGTGCATATTTGAGGACACCTAATTTTCATGTCTGCACCTGCGAGTTATTTACATTTATTACATATAGATAACGCGCGCATGGACTATTGAAGATTTAAAGGACGTTCCAATGTAAACACAGTGTTTTTAGTAACATAGCGGTATATTATGCTTGACATAAAAGTACTATAATAGGTTTTTCATAACAAAATTTATTTAAATGTATTAAAGACATGATTATATATCTCAAAAATATAAAAAAAAAGAAATCCCAGTCTCAATTTCTTTGGTGAAGAGGCACTTCACCTACTTCACCTCAACAGCCGCCACTGGTGAAAGGTCGCGTGTGTTATTATACCAGGCATATTCGTATTTGCGTGACCCATTTGCCACAGATATTTTATTGGTGTAAGTCTCGGTTTGAAGAAATCGAATTAGGGGTTATGTTTTATGACTATTTGTCTTCCTACGATATGTCCTGTTTGTGTCCTGATTGTGCTTGACGTTTGAGTTCCATTAAACATATACAGGGTGTTCAAAAAGTCTCAGAATGGATTTATATTTGTGGAAATACTGATACTCAAGACTTGTAACTGAAAATGTCTTATTTATAAAAAATTTGGTTTGGTTTTTGGTTTAGTTTGGATTTTCTGAAAAATTCTGAAATGTGTCAACTTTATGGTTTAGAATGACATGAGTAACTTTTTATTCAGAGCTCGTGTTTGAGCTGTGACTGCATTGTTTTTTTTTAGGTGGCATACACCTTTCTTTAACAAAAACAAATTCTTAAGTTTCCTAAGTAGAAAGGTTGCCCATGTTAGGGGTTCTGTGTACCATTTATAAGACAGAGAGTGCTTTTGAAGAGCCCAGACTTATAATAGTTCGGCCAGGTATAATTTTACAATTAATATATTTAAATAAAAGTAATAACCCTCTCAAAACTTTTTATTAAAGAAAAATATTGGTAACAGAAATAAAGTATAAACTTTTAACTTAAAAACGAAGAAATATTATTACATTACGATGTGACAAGTTTGTTATTAAACAACATTAAGATTCGTGCTTCAGAATAGTCCGGCCAGTTGCTGAAATCATAGTAGGCTAATCGTTCGTAGCCTTTTAAAACAAAATAGAATCTCAATTGCCATCAAAGTGAAACGAATATTATAATATGTGTTTTGGATGAGTCTGCTAAAGTTTTGTAAAAAAAATGGCACGTGGCGTGGCATTAAGTGACGATATGCGAAAATCAATTGTTAATGCTCATAAAGAAGGAAATTCTCTGACTAAATCTACAGTGCAAGACATTATCAACTTATATAAAAAAATGAATGCGCAGCCCAAAGGAAGAATACTATCCCAAATTATACGCTTAACCAACATGCTCTGAAGAGGATTGTAACAACAAACCGACGATCCAGTGCAGTTGAAATTATGATACTATGGAGGCAAACCATTAGAAAAAATATTTCTATATCCACAACTAAACACCCAATAAAGACAATAATTAACAAATTCTACAAGTTTGATTCTTTACATTTTACTTTTGAACTTACTGGTTTCTCTTCTTCTTCTTCCTTCGATAATGGGTCTATGACCTGTTCCTTCTTCGATTTAGTCCTCATCTTGGACCTAAATTGTCACTCCATCTTTTCCGTGGTCGGCCTCTGCGGCATGTACCACTAGAAGATTTATCTCTTGCGATATTTTACCAATCTATCTTCTGTCATTGGGCTTATGTGTTGGTTCCATTGTCTCTTGCGTTGCAGGACCCATTCATTAATGTTGTCTATGTTGCATGATTGCCTGATGTTTTCACTGCGTGGTTCGTCAACGTTGGATCAGTCCATATCCGAGGCTTTGTATCGGTGCTTTGAGCTGGTTACCTGTTTTACAGAGAGTAGGCTGCTAACCTAATCCTCTAACCCTCCTCTTTCTTCCAGGCGTGGGATCGGCAACAGTACTACTGGGCTACTCAATCCACTCTCAATGCAGCAATGCAGCAGAAAAACTGGTTTCTCTTTTAGGAAAAAGAAAATCCGTTATTAATTAAACGACAGAAAATCAATCGATTACGGTAGACTAGAGAACATAGGCACTGAACTTTATAACAATGGCGCCGGGTAATTTGGAGTGAAGAGTCCAAATCTGAAATATGTTTGGGTGATACCAGAAAATGTGTGCTAAGAACCCCATACGAAACTTATCCATCGTGTCTGTTTGGTTAGGAAAGTGAAGTTCCCTTAGTGCGTCTCTTATGATCTGGGGGAGCATGAGTGGTACTGGCGTAGGAGTATTGCATTTCGTAGGTGGTACTGTGACAGCAGAAAAATATAAAACAAATTTTGACCGACAATTTATTACCGTCAATACCAATGTGTCAAGGCACTGACGCACAGTACATTCTCCAGCAGTATGGGGCTGCGTGTCACATATCAAAAACTGTCGAAGCTTAGTTTACAGACCATAGTATCCCCGTTATGGCATGGCCCTCTAGCAGTCCAGACCTCTCGGCAATAGAAACATTGTGGCATAAAATTAAAAAACAGTTGCGCAAACATCTAACCCGTTCAGTTAACGATCTACGCACCAAATTGCAAGAAAGTTTTAACAGCACGCCTCCTGAAGAGTGCGATAAGCTGGTAGATACAAAGCCTGCCAGAATTAAAGCTATTATTGTTAATAAAGGTGATGTAACACAGTACTGATGAAGCGGCCCTGAACTACTCTCAACCGCGAATCTCAATGTTTTTTATTAACAAACTTGTCACTGACACATGATAACGTAGTAATATTTCATCGTATTTAAATTAAAGTTTATACTTTGTCTCTGTTGCCAGTATTCTTCTTTAATAAAATAGTTATTACTTTTATTTAAATATATTAGTTGTAAAATTATGCCTGGTCAAACTATTATGAGCCTGAATTCTTATATGAACAATAAAACAATTATTATAAGCACCCATAACTTCCATTGGAACACAGTAAAATATGACCCTGTATTCATCATTAAAATGGCACTTTTTTAATATTTTTTTCTCTATAAGAAAAACACATTTTTTGCTTCCTTTTTCAATCCAAATAATAGCACAATCTATACAGAACGGTATCACTTTGTGCAACTGAAGTAAACATAAACGTCATTGTCGATGGATGAACGGTCTATGTAGGTACGTCGTGCGTATTATCGTGAATGACTAACAGTTTTTTTTTTCTCGGTTTGAGGTCAGTTACGTCGATAGTTATTCCAGTTAGAACAAATCAGAATAACACAACATTGACATAAATCACACGCTTAACGTTTATGGGGAAATTGAACAATGAGATTTTAAACGTATCCAACCAATATTATCGTTGAATACTTAACGTGAATACTTTATCGTATCCTGGATGTTTAGCATAAAAGAAGGACGCGAGATCTGGAAAAGGAATTCGCTCCAAATGTCAAATAACCGTATTTATATCACAGTCCTGCCCGTGGGATTGGAAAGTTGTGACACGTGAGTTCAACAACGCCGATATCGCGAAAACGTAAGGGTCGAATGTTCATGTTAATATTTCGTTTTCATTACTGTTCAAACTGTTCGGGGATGGTTTGACGAATTTTGACGGAAATTTTATTGCCCCTATTCGTTACGTCATATCGTGCCTGTTGATAATTGAAGGGTTCAGGTGTAAACAATGGTAACTCATATTTTTTAAGTTTGGAGATAATTATACCTAAATGTTGAACTAAATTCGGATTTCTATTTACATCAGTTTTTAATCTGTAAAGTTTATAGGAGGTTATGATGTCCGGCAGTCTTTAGAATGAAATATAGGCAAATATATGACGAAAGTATTTTGTTTTTACTTTTATATCCATTTTTTTCTTTTAAAGTCACGTAGATACCATTGTTTACCTTGCTTTACGCTTTTTCTAGGGGAGATACCATGCAGATATTACCATAATAAGTTGTAGTAAACATCACAAACTCTTATTAGCAAAAATTTTACATCTAAGTACCCTTCCTTCAACTAAATTATTGTAGTATTGGTGATATGCTTCTAGTATCCAAGACAGGTACGACTTTACTGCATCCAGTTTACCTTTTTCAACCGATCTTGGATGACATTGTTTTCGAGGAAGTTCTTCAAGAAAACCCTCAAGAAAGTTGTCACTTCGACCCCTTTTCCTTAAAGACACAGTGGTAAATGGGCCCGTGTAACTGTTAGAGTAAAATAGTTTGTCTGGTTCTTCTGCTCGGACTTCTAGCCTAACACCATTACATATACCAAACTTCTAAAAGTATTCGTTATTGTTTGATGGCTAAATTTTGTCTTCAGAGACGATAAATCCAAAAAATTCTCCTGGGACACTTGAACCACTTTGAAAGGTCTTTTTTGGCAGTTTTGTAATATTTTGAGCTACTCATTAGGGTGGTAGACATATTGGACATGCCTACGAACAAAATTTTCTAGTTGAGCAAAATCTCTATCGAACGGCAGCATACTGTGAATACTTGGGGAAAAACATGAGTAGTAACCCTAAACTTTCTGTTGGCTAATAATCGTAAGCAAGTAGCTACAATATTCCAATTTTTATTCTGCACGCAGCAGTTGTCTGATACAGCGTAAAGGTGGTTACCCTCAATTTTGTTTAGGCTAAAATACTTCAGTAAACAACTTGCCATTACTTCTGACCCTCTACCGGCTGTTACCTCATCCCAGAAGAAAAATTATCCTTGGTCATCTTGGTACACTTGGGTTGTGTACACTTAGGTTGTAGCAAAACATTTTTTTTTTTTTTGTAAAATGTAGGGCCTGTTGAGAGTTTTGGTAAGGGTAAAGTCTGTTTCAAGTCGAATGTTACTACATACAGAGTTCCTCCCCCTTCTGCCTCTTTAATAGCTTGAGCTATAAAATTCTGCCCCCTTCTCTGCCTTTCTTAAGTGCAACTCCTTCTTAATCTCTAACAATCGAAGCTCTGTCTGATTGTTTTCAGACTTAATGAATCGCATGTAACACATGTGTCAGTCTTTGGCATTTTAAAACTGATGTTGTGCTCTTCTGCGAAAATGCGATAAAACTCATCTATGGATACAAATACTCTTTATTCATCTTCACATTCCTTGTTATACCTATCGCAACACATTTCAATAGTATATTCCATGGTCGTGTATATTTTGTTAGTAGTGTCTTTTCGGCTATAGTAACTTTTATACGTTGGTAGTTTCCGAATAAACTCATTAACACCATTTATGTCGACTACGGTGTACCTTTTAGGATGATTTTTATGGGTTCCTCTTTTATCAAGAGGTGGGGTGACATACGTGTTGTTGGTTCTTTTGGAAACTAAATCTTCAACTCATCCTCTGTGATT
This sequence comes from Rosalia funebris, assembly GCA_037954035.1. Lineage (NCBI taxonomy): Eukaryota > Metazoa > Arthropoda > Insecta > Coleoptera > Cerambycidae > Rosalia > Rosalia funebris. The sequence continues at coordinate 7,313,986 of JAZFAV010000006.1, read as the reverse complement.
TTGGAGTTTATGAACATTAAAGAATTCTTTCTTAACACCTACAACCACCGACGCGTTATTGTCTAAAATTATATAAGTTATAGTATTAGAACGCTGTAATGGTGAATCAGTCTTCTTTGTTTATCCGCGGATAACCAAATTACGTATTCTACCATATATGTAAGAATTCTGGAGATTATAGTTTCCAAGACGCCCAAATTCATCAAAAACTTTGCGTCGTAGGTCTTCAGGTAGCTTTTCAAAACATTTACCATTACAGTTACAATTTGGACCAGGATTTACTGCTTCCATTAAGTTGCCCTTGCCTCTCTTCTGTCGATAAGCAAGTCCTTTCTTCCGCAATTCTTTATTCCTTGTCTGATTACTCATATTTTTATTCCTTTTTCGCCCTTTTGGAGCGTTTTCTAATTCACTTCTATTTTCATCCTGCTCTGCCGCCGATGATTCTTCATCAGACGTATCAATGTTAAATTGCGCGTGACCCTCTAGATTAGAAATATCCTAGAATAGTAAAATGAAACATTGTGGTATGTGCTTAAAAGTAAACTTGCATTTTCGCATGTAAATAATAGTATCTACGAAGGACGTGCCGAATATTCGCAAGTATAAAATGGTATGTGCTGCGGGTACCATTATTTACATGCAGGTTGTTTTTAAAGGGTAGAACATTTTCCTTACCGTATTTCCTAATAATGTCAATCGTTGGGAAAGCGACATCTTTTCTGAATATGAAGGATCAAACGTAGGGTCATTATCTTTATCATCTGGTTCAGTTTCCGTCGATAAAACCGAGGGACTTTCAGGAAAACTGAAGTCGAGTCTACGCTGTGCCACCATGTTGACTGCATAATTATACCATTATTTATTTGCTCACACTGACAGTTACCATAATTTTCAATGAGTGCAACAGCGCCTCTATTAGCATAAAATTAAAGTAACCACTATAAAAGAGCCCTATATAACAGTTACCATTGTTTACACCCCAACCCTTCAAATATAAAAAACTGCAAATCCGTTATTTTAGATGCTTATAATATTGTTTATATTTCTTTCGGGAGATTCCACTAATTGCAGTTTTTGAACCGAGTTTTTGTACAGGACAGTAATTCTTGCTTTATAATGTAAAGCCAGTTAAAATAACGTCTTCTATTCTGGTAAGCGTAAGGCAACTCCAAAAGAAGTACCATCCTATGGAAGGAACTTCCACAGATATAGAGTGTCTCATTTGAAACTATAGGATGCGATTTGTGAATAAAACTGATAATATTTAACAAACAGAGGTTCTCTATTCTCCAACATATAATGGAGATGATACGGCTACAAATAGAAAAGAATATCGTCCATATGGCCACTTCGACTCATCTGGCGTGATATCATTCGTTTAGCAAAATTATCCACAACAGTGTTGAATGTTTGCTTTAAGGTCATTGATTGTTGGCTGGGTGACGTATTTTCCCTTGATATATACCCCAAATAAAAACCTCCACTGGTGTTATGCCATATCAGATGATCTTCCAAGCCAATTGATTTTTTCAAAATTTTATTGCAAAAATCAGCATGACCCTCTTTCTTTTATAACACTCAATTAATAGATGTACGACGTTGTAAGTGGTCTGTAACCTTTAATTGTTGTGTCAACTAAATTTTGTATGCTGACAGGTGCAGATCCTCCTTTAAAATCCGATGCGTGATGGCTCTTCTATTCAATTATTGTGCACAACGTCGAATTGATGTGTTTGGATAGTCCAGTGCATTTTACGCTTCAATTTCAGTGAACTCTGTAGGCGCTTCACCTCGTCCTAATTTTGTGCGAGTTTTTCTTAATGCAACTGTAAATGATCGCTCACCTTCATAAAACAGTTGTATATAACCTATTCGCTGTTTAAGTGTTAATCACGTCCTATTACACGTCGTATTGTTTGCAGATAATAGTCGTTAAATACTAACGCCTTATCTTTGACAGAAAACGAGTGGCGCTCAACTGAAATCCTATAGTTCCAACTGAGACACACTATATTTGGTTGTTTTTAGAAATGCATCCAACTATTAAATAATAATATACGAACCAGTTCATATTGATTTTAACTTACATACCCTTTTATGAGTTTGTTGCATAGAAATATGCTTACATAATCATTTTTAAGTAAATTTCTATAAAAAGTTCTTATGGAAAGATCTATAAGTTCAGTCCAATGACGGTTTTACTGTTATAGAAAAGTTTTTCTTGTTTAAATTCGAACAATAAACTAAAGTTTCTGTTAAAATACTTACATATACCGGGTGTAACAGGATCATGGTATGCCCCCCTTTCCCCTTTAGTTTTGAAGATAATTGATTGAAATTTGGTGTATCCTATACATATAATAAGCGGCACTTTTTGACATATAATTGATTTTTCTTTCACTTCCAGTTTCGCCAGAAGTGACACTAACTTTCGATTTTTAAGTGAAATACCCTGTATATTATTGCATTTTTCAATTTTGCATAATTTTATGAATCCAACGATACCAAATAAGTGACATTTAAAAAGTCAAAATTTTTTATAACCTAATTTTTAGTTTTCCATTTAAGTGTGTCATGACGGTTCCGATTTATTCTAAATGATCCGTGTAATGCTACAAAAATCGAAATCCCGTCAAAAATACTAAATCACGTGATTTATGAACAAATAAATTTCATCAAAATTGTTTTTGGGGCAAAACTCAATTTTCTCAAATGGAACCATATTGGCACCGTGGTACCATTTATTAGTACTGTTACTAAGTAATTTATTCATATGTCGTATTAAAATATGCAATAAATACAAAAAAAATTACAGCCAAAAGAAAATTTCTGTATTTTATTATTTTCTTTGTTTGTATCTTACTGAAAATATATATTTTTTTATATTATATGTTTCTAAAATGAATTTATAGAGGTGTTTATATGAAACACACTTATTATAATTTAATACATATTATAGACTAAAAATTTTCAGAATTGATGTGGTATAATTCTATATCGCTTAGATAAAACGGTAATACGTAATTAACTATTAATTAAATAGACAAATACGGTAATGGTTAATACATACTTGCGATTTATACTTAATATTTATTTAGATCCGCAAAGGGCGTTACTGAATTACACCTCACCTTAACAGTCATTCTATAAAGATTTCTTGGAATAAATGTTCAATGTAATTTCGTTCCATTTCAGTCGAAAGTAGAAAAAAGCAAAAATTAGCAATTGTACTGATCTTCCACAAAATTTGTATATGTTATGGTATTTTAACTTATTCAGATGTCGTATTTTAGAGAGAGCCGGTATCTTGAATCCTAATAAAAAGAATAAAATAAAGGGTGTTACAATAACAGCGCAGGATTTGATTTGTGCGCCATTTTGGCTATCGATAGGTCAATAATTGTGATAGGTCGACTAGAGACAGATAGAAGTTAGTAAACGTAGAGCGCTACACGATACAACAACGCGTCCTTATTGTTAAACATTACTATCAAAATGGTGAAAGTTTAGTTGCTACGATTCGTAATCATCATCATAATGAGGTCATCAATCCGAAGACTGGTTGGACGCTAACCTCCAGCCTCTCCTATCTTGTGCTAACTTACGCATTTCGCTAATTGTGCTACAACCTACATCCCTTACTATTTGCGAGCAGTAGTCTAATCTAGGCCTACTTCTGCCTTTCTCCACTCCTATTTCTACCTCCAAAATATCGCGGACTATTCCCCCATGTCTCAGCAATTGGCCTACCATTATATCTCTTCTCTTCTTTATGTTTTCCACATACTTCTTTTCTCGCCGACTTTCTCTAATACTTCTTCGTTTCTAACCCTATCAGTCCACGGTATTTTCATCATTCTTCGATAACACCACATCTCAAAATCTTCTAATTTCTCCCTACTTGCTTCCCCTACTGTCCAGGTTTCGCAACCATATAGTGCCGTGCTCCATACATACGTTTTCAAAAAGCTCTTCCTTGTTTCTAAGTTTATTACCGCCGAGCATAAAAGTGCTTTCTCTTTGTTAAAAGCTACTCCACCCTGCGCTATTCTTTGTTTTATATCTTTATCGCTTCTTCCATCCCAATTTATTTTATTTCCTAAATAAGTGAAGTCCTTAACTTCCTCCAATCATTATTAATTTGTACTTTCGTCTTTGCTCTGCTCTCGGGCCCTCTGCACACTAACACTTTAGTTTTGTTTTTATTCACCCTCATTCCGTATTCCTCTGTCAACACTGCCTCCATTTCGTTCAACGCTGATTCTAAGTCCTCCTTACTAGATGCTAATACTGTTATATCATCTGCGAATCTCAGCATTTTTAGTTTCTGTCCCTGTACTTTAATCTCGAAATCTTTTACCACATTAATCGCCTCTTCCATGTACAGATTAAAAATAAGTGATAATAGCGTACGTCCTTATCTAACTCCTATCCTAATACCTACTTCCTTTCTTTCCCCTTCTACTTCTATAACAGTAGTTTGCTCTTTGTATAGATTGTGTACTACTCTCCTATCTCTATACTTCATTCCCGCACTCTTAGTATCTCGAAAATTTTTTCCCATCTTACATTATCAAAAGCTTATTCTAAATCTACAAATCCTATATAAGCGTTCTGTCGTTTTTCTATTGTTTTCTCCAACATTACTCTTAGCGCCAGAATAGCTTTGCGAGTTCCCCTATTTCACCTAAACCCGAATTGGTCTTCTCTTAGTATTTCCTTCGCTCTATTTTCCATTATCTTCTGCACTATTCTGGTTAAGATTTTTGACGTGTGGGAAGTTAGGCTAATCTATCTAAAGTTCTCATGTTTGTCGCTTCCTCTCTTTTTCGGTATAGTAATGTTCCTCTTATAATCCTCCGGCATCTCGCCCGTTTCGTATATGTATTTTACCAGTTCAAACATCCTATTTACTACTTTCTGTCCCTCACATTTTAAAATTTCCGCCTGTATTTTATCTACACTCGGCGCTTTATTGTTCTTTAGCCCCCTTAGTGCTATTTCAAATTCCTCTCTCAATATAGGTTTTCCTACATCTTCCCTATCGATGCTAGATTTTTCCTCTAATATCTCTCCTAATTCCTGACCCTCGTATAAATTTCCTAAGTACTGCTTTCATCTATCCGCTCTCTCCTCTCTTCCTATCAGTATGTCCCCCGATTGACTCCTAACGTTTCTACTTATTAGTCCTATATCCCTGAAGTTCCTCTTAATTATTTTGTAAACTTCGTCGGTCTTGCCTACTTGGAGCTTATCTTCTACTTCTTTGCATTTATCCTCTATCCATTGATCTTTCGCTTTTCTACACTTTCTAATGATTTCCCACTTTATTGACTTTTTTCCCACTTTATTAAGTTTTCAGTCCTTCCTCGTCTCGTCTGTTTTTGCAGCGTCGTCTCTTTTAAGATTTCGTCCGTTATTCAGGGCTTCCTAGCTTCCCTCCTCTCGTGTCCTAGAATGTCCGTAGCCGCGGAATCTAGACTATTCTTGATACCCTCCCACTCAGTTTCTACGTTCTTGATGTCGTCATTACTCGCTTTATTTATTAATTGATCTGTTTTCTTCTGGAACTTATCTTTCATATTCTGATCCCCCAATATGTCTACATTTATACGTTTCTTATCCTTCCGGGTTTTCAGATTTTTGAATATTAATCTAGCTTTCATGACTACCAAGTTGTGGTCGCTGTCTACATCTGCTCCTGGATAATTCTTACAGTATTTTACTTGATTTTTAAATCTCTTCCTAACCAGAATGTAGTCTATCTGATACCTGTCTATCCCTCCTGGCATTTTCCAGGTGTACCGCCTCCTAACGTGATTCTTGAACAATGTATTCGCGACTACCATCTAGTGATTCTCACAGAATTCTATCAGTCTGCTACCTCTCTCGTTTCTGTTTCCTAATCCATAAGGACCTACAAATTCTCCTTCTTTCCCCTCACCTACGACTGCGTTAAAATCTTCTACTATTATTAAATTTTCATAACCCTTCACAAATCCTATTACCTGCTCTATGTCCGAATAAACGGCTTCTAATACTTCCTCACTATGGCTAGAAGTACGCATGTATACTTGCACTATTACTGTTTTCACTGGCTTCGAATCTAACCTGACCATCATTACTCTCTCGCTGTATTGTAGGTAGCTATCTACACACTGTCCTGCGTTCTTCAGCATAACGATTCCTACTCCCGCGTTTCCATTTACCGATCCTATGTGAATTACCCTATAGTCACGGCTCCAAAAATTTTCTACTTCCGGTCAGCGCATCTCACTGATATCTACTATATCTAATCCTAACCTATCCATTTCTATCTTCAGATTCTCTAGCTTCCCTGCCTGTCTCATGCTTCTGACATTCCACGCTCCGACTCGTGAAATGCTACACTTCTTGCTAACCCTACTATTGCACTCGATCACGTCTCCCGGAACAGTCCTCACCCGGAGATCCGAACGGAGGACTATTTTACCTCCGGTGTTTTTTGCCCCAGGAGACGCCATAATTATTTGGGATAAGCCTTTTATTAGTTGTTCTGAGAATTATAATGTGGTGGTTTCCTCTTGCCTTCCACATCACAGCCGTGTGTGTCATAGCACCATACCAACCCCCACGGTTTCTGCCACTATGACTCCTGAAAGCCAGAAGCGTACTCGTGTGTCACAAAGCTGTGGCGTCCATTTATCGGTCGGTACATAATTCCCAAATATCTACTTTATAATAATAATATAATCTATACCTCTCCTACCGTTAGGCGTAGAGGCTAAATACACCTTTCTTTAAACAATTAATCTAGATACTACAATTACAGTTACTTAACTTTCTGTGTTAAACAACTTAAAAGAACTTCTACAATTTCATTCCACCCTATTTTACTCTGTCCCTATATCTAAACTCCACTCTGTTCGTGGTATCATTTGTCACTTCACGACCCCTTCTCTTATGCACTCCTCTTTTCTCCTCTTTTTCATCCTAAACCTATCAAGTATGATGAACACCTGACTTCCCTTCACTCACATTTGCTTCCCCAATTTTCACGGTTTTCTTCACTATATTATCATTAATCTCCATCTAACCCTGTCCTTTGCTGTAATTTCAGCCTGCTTCCATGTGATTCCTCTTGTCTTCATTATCTTCGCCACTTCTTCGCCCCACGTCATTCTTGGTCTGCCTTTCTTGATCTTTCCAATGACTTTTGCTTCCCATATTTTTCTTACGTGTCTTTCTTCGTTCAATGTTTTCATGTGCACCCACCACCTCAGCTGAGCCCTCTCTATGACCTTCTCGATACTTTCGCTATCCAATCTTTTCCTTATTTCTTCATTTCTTATTTTATCCATTATCGTAATATTTGCTACTTTTCTGAGATACTTCATTTCTAATACCTGTATCGTTTTAAGTTGCCTCTCTGTCAACACCCATGTTTCGCATCCATACAGTAGCGTCGGCAAATATACAGTTTTATAAATTGACGTTTTTGTTTTATTGCTAATTTCTACTTTACTAATGAACCCCCTTTTCATACTATAGAAGATCTTTGTCGCTGTCGTTATTCTATTATTTATTTCTTCATCTTGCTTTCCTCCTTCCTCTATGGTTACTCCTAGGGACTTTAGGCTTTTTACTTGTTCCACTATTTGATTATTTATTTTTATATTCATTTCCCGCTCATTATTATTGTTTATAACTACTACCTTTGTCTTGCTTACATTTACTTTCATTCCCCGTTTGTCCAACTCTTTCACCCATAGATCCACATTAAATTGTAACTTTGTTTCCGTGTCTGCCACTATTGCAATATCGTCTGCAAACACACATTCACTCACTTCTACTGGCTTCATTTTATAGTATCATACCGTCACCTTCTTACTTCTACTTTATAAATCAATAAATATTTCAATACTTTGCTACAGAAAACCATGTTTCATTTAAAATTAACATCTAGCGCTCTTATTGTAACACCTTTATGTCCTGTTATACTTTCAAGTTTTAAGATGTTTGCAAACATAACGTAAAGTTATCCTAAATCTTATCCAGATACAAGCGTATATGAAAAATTCGGTGACTACCTAGAAACTCTTTTTAATTTAATTCTTGTGGGCTTAATTAAAGACTCTCCTGGAACTAATATAGAAACGTGGTGAGAATTCTAATAAAGTACAATACGTTATTGCCCCTGTAATATTAACACAACAGCTGAGAAGATTTCCTAAGAATACAATGAAAACTATAAATACTACCATTATAGTAATCCTATATTGTAAACACTTAAGTAATGATACTAATACAATATCGTTTTGTCCTCATTAGTTATAAACATTGGCTGGCACCTACTTTTACTTTTGCTTGCTGTTATTTACCTTGTAGTTGCAGAAATAACGCGGTAAATACCATATAAGGGCAGCATGATATTTTATTAGAAACCTCCAACTGTAATTTTCGTTATTATACAAATACTTGAGATGTTTAGGTCGATTGACTGATGTGTTTAAACGCGAACTGTTTCTGTAGCATTTTTAGTTTTATTAATATAATCGTGTTACGTATATAGGAGTATATGCCAAACTGAAAGCCGGCACGTATTTATTATTCAAAAAGCTTCAAAATAAAAAAAAATATTTTCATTAGTTGATATTTCTCATGACTCTAATATAAATAATGTCAGTGTATATATACATACTATCTTTAATACTAAAACTTATTCTATAATATATTAAAGATAAAGGTCTATTAAAGGGTGAAGAACTGGTGTGGAATTTTTTGTTTGACCAAATTGACCAAATAAAATTGTAATTCTTCAAATCCCTTCATATGCCAGAGGTTGCTGGAGGTAACTGAGACCAAAGGCTGTTCATAACAGCAGTAGAGTTTCAGCGTCATCATGGACGTTCACCAATTCTTTAGATTCTCGGAAAATGTTATTTCTGTAATTTAACTGACTGCAACTCACTGTACCCCACAAATTAAGATAAATCAGCCTTAAATAGTGAATTGCGAAACCGCTAGAATCGGCAACCAGGTCTTATAAGTCGAACAATATGGTTGTATAATGATTCTTAGCGTGTGCGTCACAGGTAAGAATCGTATGAATCAATCAACTGACATTTTTGTCAGTGTCGTGCCGAAAACACATTTTAGGATGGGATAACAGTTACTACAATACAAATCCGTCAACCTGTGACAGATTAATGAAAAGGTTCTCCACAAAAACATTTAATGGAAGTGATACTTCCATCAAAACAAATGAAATAAATTCAACAAAAATCAAAATAAATGAAACAAAATTTAAATAAATTGTACAGAAATATTGAGACACCAATGAATCAAATTATACAATAAAGCTAAGACGTGAGTTCATAATTGCATTTTGTTCGGCAAATTATTAACTGTCTATGGCGTGCGTAGTTGATTGAAGCCTATGTCGCTAGACGTACGTGCTGGTAATTGTGGCATATTAGTAACAATTGCGAGTGGTGTAGCATGCGATCCGTGCGTCGTCACTAAATTGATACATGCGCAAAGATTCCTTATAGAAATTGTAGTAAGGTTTAGAGTCATAATTTTCAGTGTTTTACAGGTTACCTCGTTCTTAAAAGAAAATATGTATTTTCTCGTTCTGATACAGTTCAAGTTTAAATCATGTTTCAGTAGCTTAGAACATCGTTATCTTGTGTATCTTTTTCTGGGGGACCAAGTGCAAGGGAAAGTATAATTTTAAAAGTTGTAGACTGAACCTCTTTTAAAAATTCACATATCCTTTTATATAGCAAACGGTCATAATAATACCACTTCATGCTCTGTACGCTTGAGGTACGAAAAATTGCCTCGGAAAGAATTCAAAATATATTCTCTCTGATCTTTATTTTTTGCGATGCTGTAAATTATACAGCATGGTGGTAAAGTTTCGTACAATATTCATAATTTTATATGTCCTATTTAAAAGTAAACACCCAGAAAAGCTGTTGAAATAGTTTGTGAATAATATGTCAGTTTTCAAGGGGCCATATTTTGACAGAAAAGGGCTTTTAGTGCCACTGATACCTCACGTCGCGAACACTACCCCTTCGCAATATTCAAATGGGAACATAGGTCAAGTAATACATAATTTAAAAGGTCTCTAGATCGTGATACTGGCGACGACGGTTTATTTTTCAGTTTTCCGCGAACATCGAAATTCCATACATTTTTCGACACGTGTTTCACAAAATTGGCATTATCACGAGATGACTAAAACTATTGGCGAGACACGCGTCGAGAAACGAATTTCGGTGTTCGTGGAATACTAGCCTCATATTTGTGCTTTTCTTTTCTTTTAAAACTAGTCTGCTATTAATGAAATGTAGACAATTTTTTTCGCGTGTTTTTAAGAATAGGATAACAGAAAGAAAATAACACAAAAGCAAAAATTTTTAACGTAAAAATTGTGTGGCTTTTATGATAAAAAAATAACAGTGTGTTTTACTACGATGCCAACAGTAGGTAATTCAGTTTTGTATCTATCTCTCAATACAGACGAAGAATGTATAATTGACTGTTTGAATATCTCGATGGGGTAGTTGTTTGCGGAAAGGACTATCCGTAACAGTAGGGAATTTTATGTCAAAAAGATGTTATGATGAAAACAAAAATGAACGTGTCACATCACTTTCTTATATAACATTTATTTCAACGGTTATTCGTTTTAATGGGAAACCCCGTATATGTGTATGGTGGGTTTAGCACCACGTTATGTACCAATTCTCTATGAGATTTTCCTCTCTTGCGCCTATCGAGCGGCTTCCAAATTTGGTCGTCTTTTGGCAAGCCATATGTCAGTATATGTTTTATTCATTCAAACCACACAAGCGTCGAGTTTCCACGGGGTGGGGCATAGAAACCTGACGATTTTTGAAGTGAAATAACGTTGAATATATAAGTTTTATCCAGTGGCTTTTTCTTTAATGCAGAAACACTTTGTTGAAAATTATGCACATATTACTTTGCGGTGCTACAGCGCCAGGAATGATATGGAATTTCGAAATATACGAGCTAAATTGTCGCTGAGTTTCGATAACTCATTTATCATAGGTCAAAAAACTGTTCTATCACGAACGGACAATACTGTCCAGTCCACAGTTCTACATCGACTGAAACAGCATTAAGTGAGCTCTTCCCTACCTCCCGCTGGACCCCTCATTTCAAGTCACCAATCGACATTTTATAACCGTCAGGTTCCTATGCCCCACCCTGTATTTTTTGTGTGATGGTTTTTGTTGTTTTAATTTTTTTTTTCTCATTGAGTATATGTTCCAGCCTTGAGAATCTATAACTTATATATGCAGAATATCCATTTCGTTTGCTTTCAGTCTCGGTTTCAGTTATTTCACTCTCTGTTTCTTATTTCCAAAGTTCTCTTATATAGTATCTTATATAGTTAAAATATACTTTGAATATATAGTATCACATGTTCCTCTTTTTGTTTGTTTTTCGTCACTGTTTCACCATGTCAAGGGCTTAGTTTGATTCATACTTTGTTTGTACTTGCTTTTTTGAAAACTGAAAAATGTCAACCTTATTTTTTGAGACAGAATTTTCCTTTTTTCAGATTTTGTCTTTGAGTTGTTTCTTGAATCTTTTTTTTTTTTTTGGTAAATATTTTGGTAGTCATGGCATTTTTCTATTTTTTAAACAAAAGCAAGATATAGGAAACGCCTAATATGGTAACAATTGTACTTGCAAAACTTTAAGGATTTCACTTTTATTGAAAAAGGGGGGGAGGGGCATAATTAAAAAAAAAGACCATGATGATATGTTTCAAAGTTTTTCAAAAAATCATTTAATAACAAAATTATGAAAATTGTGCGAAACCTTACTCGAAACTGTTTAACATGAAATGTGCATTTTTATCCCACACACTGTATTCAAATGAACTCACAGAGTTTAAATTCCTCTTTCTTCTAATATGTGATAAACTTCTTAACGTAAAGCATTTAGCGATTTGCCTGTTTAGCATTTAATTTACGTATTTGTCACGCTCAGGCATTCCTCTTTCTATTTACGATAACATAATATAGTAATAGGTAATAAATTCCCAGCTCATATTAATATTAAAATGTATTCTTTCGCATAGCGGTTGTCACGTTTAATTAAGAAAGTTGAAAGTACTTGTATCAGTATACGCTCACGTATCTACGACGGAATGAAACGGCGTGAATGCGAATAATAAATGTAAGAGCAAATGTTACTGCATTTCTTATAGTTATAATATATATATATATATATATATATATATATATATATATATATATATATATATATATATATACATATCGGTTTATAACGTCCTTCGCTGTCTTCCGATTCCTAATCTCCATTCCTCTCTATTTCTCCACATGTCCTCGTCCAGACCTCTCTCCCAAACTTCATTATCAATGCCCTGTCTCCAACTTTTTCGTGGTCCTCATTGTGGTTTCCAGTTTAGATTTTTTTTGGTTATTCTGTCATTTGGCATTCGCTGAACATGCCCGTACCATACAAGTTGTTTGGTTCTTATATCATCTACAATGTCATGTGTTATTCCCATCATATTTCTTATTCTCTCATCTGTTATCCTTTCTCTCTTTGATTTTCCAACTGACCTCCTCCAGCAGTCCATTTTTGTGGTTCTTATCATTTTTTCTGTTCTTTCTTTTATTGGCCATACTCCATAACTATAGGTTACTATACTTTTAATTATTGAATTATATATATTTTTTTATTTTCTTTTGTTATTTGTTTATTCCATATAATGCTGTTCAACATTGTAATTGCTCTCCTTCCTTGGCTGTTTCTTTCCGAAATCGCTTCAACAAGTGTCCCGTCGATATCTCGCGCAATAACAACTTGGTCATCCGCAGAGGATAATGTGTATAGTGTTGATGTATCATCTATTTGTATGCCCATATTGTGACATTTTCTTTTCCAAGTCATCAATGCGCGTTCTAGATATATCTTAAATAGTGTAGGAGATAGGCAGCATCCTTGCTTAAGTCCCTTAGTCACTATAAATCCCGTTGTTATATAGTGTCCTATTTTTATTCTAGATCTGGTATTATCATACAGAGACTTCACAGCCCTTATTAATTCTACATTTATACTAGTGTTTTGTAAAGTTTCCCAGAGTTTTACCAGAAGTACGCTATCATATGATTTTTTAAATCCACATATGGTAAATGTACTTCTTGGTTAAATGCTATCTTCTTCTCCAAGATTTGTGTGACTGTATATAAGTAATCGATTGTGGATCTTCCTGCTCTGAAAGTGGCCTGTTCTTCTGCCTCCATTTCACAAAATTCATTCTCCATACGGTTTTTTAATATTTACCCATATATTCTGCTGATGGAATTTGTAACAGATATTCCTGGATAATTGTCACACTCACTTTTATCCCCTTTCTTATGAATTGTGAATACATTATGATACCTTCCACTCTTCTGGTACTTCTGATCTACTCATACATCTTTGGAAGAGGTCTCTCAGTGAATGGTATAGTTTGTCTGTTCCAAATTTTAAGTTCCCCAGGAATATTTCCTGGTCCTGGGGCTCTGCCATTCTTTAGTGATCTACATACTTCCTTAACTTCTGATATACTTATTCCTATCGGAGATTCTTGAATAACTATATTGGGATTAACGTTTTCTATGTTTTTAAATTATTTTATGTCTTCTGATAACATTTTTTCAAAATATTTATTCCATGTTTGCGCTAGTATTGGTGAGATGATATCTTTTGTCCGCTCCTGTCTCATTTTCCTGAGTAGTCTCCAGCTTTCCGTACTTCTCCTACCTCTTATATATGTGTTAAGTCTAGAACATGTCACTTCCCATTTTTCATTCTTTTTTGTACATATCATTTTACGCACTTTTGCTTGGACTTCTTTATATGTCAGTTTGACATTCATATTTTTTTCGTTTTTCCTCTATTTCAACCTTAATTTCGTCATCCCACCAACTTATAACTTTCCAGTATTAAATTTGTCATACCTATCACTCCAAATTTTCAACGAAACATGTAAATAATCAGAATTAAAGCAGCAAGCTACAGCTCGTCAAGAATAGGAACAAGTCTCAAAACTGCTATATAGGATCGTCCACAAGGTGTGCAGTAGATAGCTTGGTCTTTACTCAGTCGAATTGAGACCTTTGTCAGAGTGAATATCGATGAATATAATCGCGAAGTACCCTGACTTCACGGTGAGTGGCCTATTACACGTTTTCGAGAAACTACAAATAATTTGGAACTGAAAATTTGCATATGGGGGTTTTTAGCCATGCTCTACCTAATGAGAATAATGTCATGTATGTGAAGATTCCAATTTTACCGGAAGTCGGCAACAACTTCCTTATTTTAAATGGAATATCATATATTTTATACCAGATTCGAATTTTAATTATTATTTTGGGGTAACTTTTAGTACTATTCCCTATTCCTAAAATCAATATTTTCTTTAGATATTCCGATTTCAATACAATTTCATATGAAAACTAACCCGTAAATATAAATTAATAACATTCGCTGTGGCAAGTTTTATTAACTAATTATTTTCCCGTATGTTAAAGAGATACGGAACTTATGTATATATAAATTACAAATTTTCCAAAATACGCAAGGTGTCCACGACATGAGGTCAACCATTGAAAACTTGGACCTTCAATAAGTGGCTTATTTCAAATAGAACATACTGTGTTTCATAATCCCATTCGCTTCGTTTTTTGATTACCTTTCGACTTATATGGGCACTTCCTATATCTAAATTGTACTGTTCTTGGGTTATTTAGAGTTATTTAGAAAAATCTCTGAATTAACATCAACATTGAGCGTAGTGTACCATGAAGAACAAAGTTAAATTTTCGTGAAGTAAAGGGCGTCTCATCCACTTTGGTTTTCACCTTTCCCCAAAGATAGAAATTAAGCGGGGCCAATCCAGGTTATATCCAGGAATGCCCCCTGCATTCCAGGAATGCAGGGGCCGCGTCGCCCAATCCACTCATCTTCAAATTTATCATGTAAAATGTAAAATAGTGGTAGATAATCCAAAAAATCGGTAGCTATTATTCTTAGTATCTCCATATAACGCTGAGAAGTTAAGGTTCCATCGTAAATATGGAATACCTGTAAATTCCTGGAATCTCCTTTCCCTTATAGCGGGTTTTGATTTGCCCAAATATGACAGTTATGTCTATTAAATATTCCTTCACGACAAAACTTCGATTGGTTAGTCCAAGATAATTTTCATTCAAAAAGTCATTATCTTGAATGTTAATTAAAATCATTTCAGAAAATTGAACACTATTATCTGCATCTTCTGCATGCAGAGCTTGAACTTTAAACTTACAGTTATGAATTTTGTGTGCCTTTCCCCGTTGCAGAATAATTTAGAATGACAAGACGAATATTTATTTGTTTTCCAATGCATACTGCACTTTATGTAGTTAATTTAACATTTCTAAATAACTCAAGAACCGTACAATTTAGGTATAGGAAATATTCATATAGATCGAAAGGTAATTAAAAAAGGAAGCGAATGAGGTTATGAAATATAGTATATTATATTTGAAATAAGCTACTTATTGCAGGTCGAAGTTGTCAAAGATTGACCTCCTGTTTTGCACACATTGTGCATTTGAAGCATTTGTAATTTATATATATGTACATAAACTCCGTATCTTTTTAACATATGGGAAAATAATTAATTAATTAAACTTACCTTAGCGAAAGTTATTAAGATCTACGCACACGTTAGTTTTCACATAAGATTTTATTAAAATCGAAATATCTAAAAGCTATTAGTTTTAGGGATAGTATTGAATTTTAATGGTATTGAAAGGTACCTCCAGGTAATAAGTATATTTCTGATCTGGCATAAAAAATGTGGTATGATATTTAAAATAAGGAAGTTGTTGCCGACTTCCGGTATAACCAGAAGTGTCACATACTTGGCACTATCTCCATTAAATAGAGCATCGCTAAAAACCCTTATGTACAAATTTCCAGTTTCTCGAAAACGTCTAATAGGCCACTCACCGTGAAGTACCCTGTATATCGAATGTGAATGTACACAGAGTTCGATCTGGCCGCGCGTAAAGTGCATCCTCTTCCCTCCGAATGCTGCTTCACTCTTACTTCTACGCATACCTAGACAATGTCACACTTTTTCCTATTCTCGACGAACAATATGTCTGGTAACTTACCTTTTCATTTATGCGAAAAAAACCGTGGATAGGTCAGTTCTCATTTCAGAAACATCACTTGCTGGTATTTATTACATTTTTGTATTACTTGCTTATTTGGTAGCAGTGCAAGGGAATTAGATTAAGACAGGTGAATCGTCTGTTTCTTATATACATATATATATATATATATATATATATATATATATATATATATATATATATATATATATATACATACATATATATATATATATATATATATATATATATATATATATATATATATATATACATACATATATATATATATATATATATATATATATATATATATATATATATATATATATATATATATATATATATGAATAAACAGACTATCAGTAAACACATAATTTCGATTATAAATTTTTTTGTCTTTTATAAATAACTTCTTATAATTTCAGAAAATCCAAAGTCTCAAAGTATGGATTAATTTAGCCTCCCAGGAACCTTGTCCTTGGTTTCAGGATGCAGAATCGTCAGGTGAGTGTATCCTATTTTTTAATATCGGATCATAACATATCCCTTTTATACTTACCAAGTAATGAGACCATTGTTAGAATATTAAATACAAGTTTAAATTATTCAAACTGTACTATTACAAAGGTTGGTCGTTTGATTAAGAAGGCAGTCGCGTTACTCTGTGCGTACAGACACAAAAAAACATAAAGGGAATACCAAATAAGATATAAAGGCTTAAATGAATGTGTATATCATGGGGGTTATAGGCCTGTTTCCTCGGTTAGCTACTAGACAACTGTAGAAGCACTACTACACATAGTTAGCCTAGAAGTAGCTCGCGCAGTGATGCATAGGCTAATGTAAGGCTCAGTACCAATAAGACAACAACACGAAGAAACACTTGTTAATATAAAATACGTAAATCTAAATATGGATCCAACAGATGCAGTTATCTCAATTACAACAAATACCTGCATTGTCATAAAAATTCTCTAAAGAGATGCCTCCAAAAATTACAAGCCTGTAATACGCACAAAAGGGACCTATAAATACATACAAAGTATGATACACGAATGACTCCAAGACAGAATATGGAGTTAGATTCAGGATTTACGAGACAAGGTGAAACATAAAAATCCTGAAGTTTAGATAAACATACAACGGCATACAGTGTTCCGTTAAGAAAATAATAAGATCGTATCATGCAATCAGAAACCACTACTACCCACGCAAACGACAAGCGAGCCATGATGGGCCACAGACGCCAGCCAATCACAGAGCGCCGAAGCCAACGACGCAATAACGCGTGTATAAATATGCGCACCACACCGACAGCGGGATCAGGTCCGGACAGCCATGCAAGCGATACAAAGCTAGAAGCGAGAAGTAATCATCCAAGCAGTCAACTGCGATCCAAATCGAGCTCTAACAAGTCTCAAAGTAGATCATCAGATTGTTCTGGACCGCTACAGCAGTGAGCAAGCTGCAGGAGGGTTTCCGTAATCATACCGAGACCCGCGTCTTAATGTACCTCGGGTCCAAAAAGACACCGAGGAAACCTATAGGCGAGCATACAAAATTTCTGCACCAGGCACATAGCTCCCAACCAATTCTCTCCTATCATATATCATATATCCCATCTCCTCTATCCTATCTCCTCTCCTATCTCCTCTATCCTATATATTCAATCCTCTCTCCTCTATCTTATCTGATCTATGCTATATACACTCTACTCTCTCCTATATCCTCTATCCTATCTCCTCTCTCATTTCTATTTCTCCTCTATGGTATCTCCTATCTCCTCTCTCATATCTATTTCTCCTCTATGGTATATCCTCTCCCCTCTACCCTATTTCATCTATCCTACTTTCTCTCTCCTATCTCCTTTATCCTATATCCTCTCCTATCTCCCCTCTCCTATCACCTCTCATCCTATCTCCTCTATCCTATATGCTCTCTCCTATGTCCTCTATCCTATCTCCTTTCACCTATCTCCTCTCTCCTCTATCCTATCTCTTCTATCCTATCTCCTCTCCCCTATATCCGATCTCCTCTGTCCTATCTCCTCTCTCCTATATCCTTTATGCTGTCTCCTCTATCCTAGATCCTCTCTCCTATATCTTATCCCTTCTATCCTCTCTCCTACCTTCTATATCCTATGTCCTCTATCCTACCTCCTATCTCCTCTATCGTATCTACCCTCTCCTATCTCCTATATCCTTTTTCCTATCTCCTATTTCATATCTCCTATTTCTTCTATCCTATCTCCTATCTCCTCTAACCTATATATTATCTCCTATCTCCTGTCTCCTCTATCTTATCTGCAATCTCCCCTCTCTACTTCTATCTACTCTTCTCTATATCCTATTTCCTCTATCCTATCTCCAATATCCTCTATCCTATCTCCTCTATGCTTTATCCTATCTCCAATCTCTCCTCTCTCCTATATCCCATATCCTCTATCTCCTATATACTATCTCCTATGTCCTTCTATTTCCTCTACCCTATCTCCTCTTTCCTCTCTCCTATCTCCTTTACCCTATCTCCTTTACCCTATCTCCTCTATCATATCTGTTATCTCCTCTATTCTATCTCCTCTCCCCTATATTCTATCTCCAATATCCCCTATCCTATCTCCTCTATGCTTTATCATATTTCCTCTATCCTATCTGCTATCTCTCCTCTCTCATATGTCCTATCTCCAATATCCTCTATGCTTTATCCTCAATCCTATCTCCTCTATCATATCTCCTCTATCTTATCTCATCTATCCTATATACACTCTCCTCTCTCCTTTATCCCATATCCTCTATCCCGTCTCCTCTATCCTATCTCATCTATCCTCTCTCCTATATCCTCTGTCCTATTTCCTATCTCCTCTATCCTATCTGCTATCTCTCCTCTCTCCTATGTCCTATCTCCAATATCCTCTATGCTTTATCCTATATCTTCAATCCTATCTCCTCTATCTTATCTTATCTATCCTATATACACTCTCCTCTCTCCTTTATCCCATATCCTCTATCCCGTCTCGTCTATCCTATCTCATCTATCCTCTCTCCTATTTCCTCTATCCTATCTACTATCTCTTCTATCCTATCTCCTCTCTCCTATCTTCTCTATCCTATCTCCAATATCCTCTATCCTATCTAATCTATGTTTTATCCTATCTCCTCTCTCCTATTTCTTCTCTCCTATCTCATATATCTCATCTCCTCTATCCTATATATTCAATCCTATCTCCTCTATCCTATATACACTCTCCTCTCTCCTGCATAACCTATCCTATCTCCTCTCTCCTCTACCCCCTCTTCTATTTCCTATCTCCTCTCTCTTATCTTTCTATCTCCTCCATCCTATCTACTATCCCCTCTATCCTATCTCCTATATCTTCAATCCTATCTCCTCTATCCTCTCTCCTATCTCATCTTTCCAGTTTACTATCTCCTCTCTCCTTTTTCCTCTATCGTATCTCCTCTATTTTATCTCCTATCTCCTCTATTTTATCTCCTATCTCCTCTATTCTATATCCTATCTCCTCTATTCTATCTACTCTCTCCTATATCCTTTCTCCTATCTCCTATATCATCTAATAAAAATTTCAGGAGCTGAAGTCGACGTAATAAGAGACCAAATTCTCAGCCGAAAGGAAGCAAGAGAGCTACCAGAGGGAAGCTGAATCGTTCTCCCAAACGATATTCAATCGCAAGAGGAGTGAACTATATCAGTCTGTGTCGAAATAACGAAACGAGAGGACGTAGTTACCAAAGTGCTCCCGACAGTGACCCGAAGCTGACGCAATTAGCGTAGGAAAACCCCGACTACCAGCTCAGGCGACGTCACCTAAGCGACGAGAAAAAACCCCGACTACCTGCTCAGGTTACGCCACCTAAGCGACGAGGATAACCCCGGAAAACCACTCAAGTTACGCAAAATTAACTGGAACAATGACTTGTCTATGCATAGACAATTGATCGACTTTAGTTGATTTCATTTACAATTTAATTTAATTAATTTGATATATGTACTTTTCTGTTTTCAGGATTAATCATACTTTTCTTTTTTCAGGATCACTAATACAATTTAATTTAATTTAATTTATACTTTTCTGTTTTCAGGATTAATCATACTTTTCTTTCTTCAGGATTACTAATATTGTTCTGTTCCAGGATTAATAAAACTATTCTTTTTCAGGATAGTATACTATCTTTGTTTTTCAGTTCTATCCGTGCAGATATAGGGTGAAAATCGTAAGATATAAACCACTTGTACACTGCTCAGAAAGGGGGAAAACAAAAGTGGAAAACCGTGAGATTACCGAGAAGGACGATGACATGTACAAGTCGGGTTATACCGACCTGGACTCCTCGACTTCGGAGAGTGAGGACTCACCGGAGCCAAGGGCCTGAAGTAGGGGTCGCTCTCCTTTGCGGGAGTGCGAAGTAAATTTAAGGGCGGAAACAAAACGCTGCGGATTGTAATCCGCGTAATCCCAGATTGCTTCATGGAGGATGACGTAACAGAAGGTCTCCACAGTCAAGGCTTTCAGCTGGTTGCCGTTCCCCGGATGAAGTGCCGTAGGAGGAAGACAGCGATGCCGCTCGTCGTCCAGCTGCCGGAAAGCAGCAACTGAAGCGGTACAGATCAAACGCTGCTGCAGGCTAGTTGTGCGAGTGGAAAGACAAAGGAGCACCACTCAGAAGATGCACTGCCATCGCTGCCAAAAGTTCGGACACGGGCAGAGTCGATGCACGGCAAACCCCAAGTGCGTGAAGTGCGGCGAAAATCACCTAACCACGGAGTATACCAAGGAAAGGACAACGCCGGCAAAGTGCGCCAATTATGGAGGACATCATCCGGCGAATTACGGCGGATGTGAGAAGATTCCGAAGACAAAGCCGCAAGCAAGAAGGACTGCTACCCCTGCCGCATCCACCGCAGCAGTATCCTCTACGATGAGACCAACATGCAGCAAATGTACTCGGCCCTGAGTGTATTTTCGTCGAAAATGCCAACCATGGGAGTACCCTAAATGGAAACACCCAGATGCAAGGAGGTCCCTCAAGATTGCGTCATGGGACGTCTCTACGCTCAAAGGAAAGAAGAGTGAGCTAGAAGAAATTCTCGAAAGTCATCAAGTCGACATCATGGCCCTCCAGGAGACCAAGTTGCATACAGACGACCCCCTAAGAGTATGTGGATACCAGGTTCATAGACGGGATAAAAACCGGCGCAGCGGCGGAGTTACGCTGTTGGTCAGGACAGGCATCGCCTATCACGTCCAGCCTCATCCGAACACGGAGAGCATGGAAGCGGTGATCGTGACCATCCGAACAGGACAACAGGACGAGCTTCGGATCATATCCTGCTATCAACGAACGAGAACCTAGATGAGATCTTCCTCGTAGGAGGCAGCACCCTTGCTGTGGGAGATTTCAACGCCAAGGACCCGTTATGGAATAGCCGAATAACGAACACTAGCGTTCATACTACATAGCGTTCGTACTACTGGCGTTCATTGAAAACCACCCCAAAGTCCAACCCATCGGATCGGCCCCCTAGAACCATCACATGATAGGGAGACCGGATGTACTGGACATCGCCATCGTCCAGAATATCCACTTCGAGAACATCGATAACCTGAGAGATGGGTCCTCGGATCATGAACTCATCCTGGTTCACCTGAAGAATGAGGCACCGGAGGCGAGAGATGACTTTGTCACCAGACACACGGGTTGGAATAAGTTCCGGACGTGTCTGAAATGTCGCATCGAGGTCATTCCCCTATTGGAAACAGCGCTGGACGTCGAGGCAGCAACGATTCGGCTCACCGAGGACATCCAGGCCGCAATAAGGGACAGCACAACGGAGAAAACGGAAAGGAAAAATGACCGACATTTTGGCTGGCTTTCTTGTCTGGACGAAGACAGACAAGAAGCGTGGAATCGCTACCTGATGTCCCTCGACCCGACGGACAACAGCCTGTGGAGCACGCAGAGAGTCATCCGCCGAGCCACACCTTCAATCCCGCCGCTACACGGAGAAAGAGGGACACTCTTATTCACTGACAAAGACAAAGACAAAGGCTTTCTCGGACAGTCTGGAGCTCCAGTGTCGCGAAAATCAGCTGGACGACGAGGACGAGGACTGGACGGATGACGCTCGGAGGAGGGCACGTCATATCGGCGACGCCGACGACGACGATTTCCACTTCCGGCCAGTTACGATGGAGGAGATCAAGGCCATTCTGAGCATCCTTAAGATCAGGAAAGCTCCGGGACATCATGTCATCGGCAACATAGCACTAAGGAGGTTGCCAAGGAAAGGAGTCGCCGCATTGCTAAACATCGCAAACGGAGTTCTGCGGACCCGCCACCTCCCAGAAGGATGGAAAATTGCTGATGTGATCTTCATACCTGAACAAGGTAAGAACTTAATTCATCATTCATATCTCTTCATTTTCATCAAGCAGGTACCCATGACAACCCCCTCATCCGAGCAGCTTCGGACTACGACCCAGGAAGACAAAGAAGACACAAGAGACCCAAGATCCAGGTAGTATAACCTCATAGACCCCCTTTACAGGTCAAACATAACTTTTTATTACAGCTGAGCCCTATTGCTTCACTAACCATTTTTTATGTCAGGGGGCCCTAAGGCCCTTTAACCTTTTCTATTATAGTAACGACACATGACTTCCCTCTCACATACCCCTGACTCCAAATCCTAGGATCCTTTTCTAACAGAGAAGGACCCCTCCCGAGTAACAAGACTCACTCTCCCGACGGTGATGCAAGCGACGCGATTCGTCTGCATTGTCGTGGAAGATGGTCTGATATGACCCAATTTCCGGGCGTCGTACTGGTCGTGGCGCCCACGATAAGACACCCCCGGGGGGCTGACGCTGGCGAAGCGATGCGGCAAAACAAAGCGACCAACGATTAAGAAAAAGCCGAGAAGAAGTCCCTGCCAGCGGGACTTAAAGGCGTCAGGACCAAAGAAGGCCGAGGGCAGCGAACCGCTGTCAGTCGCGCGGGTCTTGTTTGCGGGCGGCATTTGCCTCTCGCGTAGAGACCCGCGAAAGCGGAAGCAAAGCTCGGCCTACCCTCGTACGATAGTCTTTGGTCTACATGATGGGCGAGTAAAGGGCGGTAATCTCGTTTGTCACCCTTCGATAGAACCGTATCCAATCGATCACATTCACTGTAAATCATCATCGTGTAGTAATAAAAGGAGGAGACAAAGGTAAAAATTTGTATTTGTGAATGGGATTGATCTGTCTGTCCTCACTGAGTAACGCTGCCAATTTTCCGACCAAAAAGCTACTGTAACTAATATATAGAAATATGTGAATTTCCCACATTTAAATAAAACAACTACTTGTATAAACACTTTTATATTACTGTACGTATTATATTCTTATATTATATAGCTTTATATTAATTTTATCATAATTCTAAATTACAATGATATACTTCACAATGTATACTACGTTAATCCATGCGAAGATATGGAGTGAGTGGCTCCATATTTCGAAATCTCTTTGAGTGGCTCGAAGTTCGCGAAGGCGGCATTCTTCTTCAAGTAAGGGTCATCTGAAACAAAGTAAACACTATACAAGATATAAGATCTCGGGTGGTTTATTATTATGTAGATCAGGATTCCGTCCATCCATCCATCATATCTTCTATCCCCTATCTCCTCTCTCTTATCCCCTCTATCCTATCTCCTCTCCCCTCTATCCTATCTCCTCTATACTACTTCCTCTATCCTATCTACTCTCTCGTATCTCCTCTATCCTATCTCCTCTCTCATATCTCCTCTATCCTATATGCTATCTCCTCTATCCTATATTTTATCTCCTATCTCCTCTATCCTATATTTTATCTCCTATCTCCTCTATCCTATCTCCTGTCTCCCCTATCCTATCAGCAAACTTCTCTCGCTACTACTCTCTACCTCTATCTACTCTTCCCTATATCCTATTTCCTATCTCCAATATCCTCTATCCTATCTCCTATATGATTTATCATATCTCCTGTATCCTATCTCCAATCTCTCATCTCTCCTATATCCCATATCCTCTATCTCCTATATCCAATATTATATTTCCTCTATCCTATCTCCTCTCTACTATATCCTTTATCATATCTCCTCTCTCCTATATCCTCTATTCTATTTCCTATCTCCAATAACCCCTATCCTCTCTCCTCTATTTTATCCCCAGTCTCTCCTATATCCTCTCTCCTCTATCCTCTCACCTATCTCCTCTATCCTATATCTTCAATCCTATCTCCTCTATCCTCTACCCTATCTCCTCTAACTTATCTCACTTATCCTATATACACTTATCTCACTTATCCTATCTACACTCTATCTCCTTTATCCCATATCCTCTATCCTATCTCATATATCCCCTCTCCTATTTCCTATATTCTCTATCCTATCTACTATCTCCTCTCTTCTATCTCCTCTATCCTATGTAATCTATGTTTAATCCTATCTCCTCTCTTCTATTTCCTATCTCCTCTCTCCTATCTCTTCTATCCTATATCCTATCCCCTCTATCCTATCTGATATCTCCTCTCCCCTATATCCTACCTCCTCTCTCCTATATTCTCTATCCTATTTCCTATCTCCAATATCCCCTATCCTATCTCCTCTATGCTTTATCATATCTCCTCTCTCCTCCATTCTATCTCCAGTATCTCCTCTCTCCTATATCATATATCCTCTGTCCTCTCACCTATCTCCTCTATCCTATATCTTCAATCCTATTTCCTCTATCCTATCTCCTCTAACTTATCTCACTTATCCTATATACACTCTCCTCTCTCCTATCTCCTTTATCAGATATCCTCTATCCTATTTCATCTATCCTCTCTCCTATTTCCTATATCCTCTATCCTATCTACTATCTCTTCTATCCTATCTCCTCTATCTTATCTCCAATATCCTCTATTCTATCTAATCTATGTTTTATCCTATTTCCTATCTCCTCTCTCCTATATCCCATTTCCTCTATCCTATCTCCTATATCCTCTATCCTATCTCCCCTACCCCATCTCCCCTCTCCTCTATCCTATCTCCTCTACCCTGTCTCTTCTATCCACTCTCCTATATCCTATCTCATCTCTCCTGTATCCTATTTCCTATCTCCAATGTCCCCTATCCTATCTCCTCTATGCTTTATCATATCTCCTCTCTCCTCCATTCTATCTCCAGTCTCTCCTCTCTCCTATATCATATATATCCTATCTCCTCTATCCCATCTCCAATATCCTCTATCCTATCTGATATATGTTTTATCCTATCTCCTCTCTCCTATCTCTTCTATCCTATATCCTATCTCCTATCCTATCTCCTCTATGCTTTATCATATCTCCTCTCTCCTCCATCCTATCTCCAGTCTCTCCTATATCATATATCCTCTCTCCTCTCACCTATCTACTATATCCTATATCTTCAATCCTATCTCCTCTCTTCTATTTCATATCTCCTCTCTCCTATCTCTTCTATCCTATCCCCTCTATCCTATCTGCTATCTCCTCTCCCCTATATCCTACCTCCTCTCTCCTATATTCTCTATCCTATTTCCTATCTCCAATATCCCCTATCCTATCTCCTCTATGCTTTATCATATCTCCTCTCTCCTCCATTCTATCTCCAGTATCTCCTCTCTCCTATATCATATATCCTCTGTCCTCTCACCTATCTCCTCTATCCTATATCTTCAATCCCATTTCCTCTATCCTATCTCTTCTATCCTATATCCTATCTCCTCTCCCCTATATCCTACCTCCTCTCTCCTATTTCCTATCTCCAATATCCCCTATCCTATCTCCTCTATGCTTTATCATATCTCCTCTCTCCTCTATTCTATCCCCAGTCTCTCCTATATCATATATCCTCTCTCCTCTATCCTCTCACCTATCTCCTCTATCCTATCTCCTCTATCCTATCTCCTCTAACTTATCTCACTTATCCTATATACACTCTCCTCTCTCCTATCTCCTTTATCCCATATCCTCTATCCTATCTCATCTATCCCCTCTCCTATTTCCTATATTCTCTATCCTATCTACTATCTCCTCTCTTCTATCTCCTCTATCCTATCTAATCTATGTTTAATCCTATCTCCTCTCTTCTATTTCATATCTCCTCTCTCCTATCTCTTCTACCCTATCCCCTCTATCCTATCTGCTATCTCCTCTCCCCTATATCCTACCTCCTCTCTCCTATATTCTCTATCCTATTTCCTATCTCCAATATCCCCTATCCTATCTCCTCTATGCTTTATCATATCTCCTCTCTCCTCCATTCTATCTCCAGTATCTCCTCTCTCCTATATCATATATCCTCTGTCCTCTCACCTATCTCCTCTATCCTATATCTTCAATCCTATTTCCTCTATCCTATCTCCTCTAACTTATCTCACTTATCCTATATACACTCTCCTCTCTCCTATCTCCTTTATCAGATATCCTCTATCCTATTTCATCTATCCTCTCTCCTATTTCCTATATCCTCTATCCTATCTACTATCTCTTCTATCCTATCTCCTCTATCTTATCTCCAATATCCTCTATTCTATATAATCTATGTTTTATCCTATCTCCTCTCTCCTATCTCCTATATCCCATTTCCTCTATCCTATCTCCTATATCGTATCTCCTATATCCTCTATCCTATCTCCCCTACCCCATCTCCCCTCTCCTATATCCTATCTCCTCTAATCTAACTCATCTCTCCTATTTCCTATCTCCTCTCTCCTATATCCTCTATCCTATCTCCTCTATGCTTTATTATATCTCCTCTCTCCTCCATTCTATCTCCAGTCTCTCCTCTATCCTCTCACCTATCTCCTCTATCCTATATCTTCAATCCTATCTCCTCTATCCTCTACCCTATCTCCTTTAACTTATCTCACTTATCCTATATACACACTCCTCTCTTCTATCTCCTTTATCCCATATCCTCTATCCTATCTCATCTATCCCCTCTCCTATTTCCTATATTCTCTATCCTATCTACTATCTCCTCTCTTCTATCTCCTCTATCCTATCTAATCTATGTTTAATCCTATCTCCTCTCTTCTATTTCCTATCTCCTCTCTCCTATCTCTTCTATCCTATATCCTATCTCCTCTCCCCTATATCCTACCTCCTCTCTCCTATTTCCTATCTCCAATATCCCCTATCCTATCTCCTCTATGCTTTATCATATCTCCTCTCTCCTCTATTCTATCCCCAGTCTCTCCTATATCATATATCCTCTCTCCTCTATCCTCTCACCTATCTCCTCTATCCTATCTCCTCTAACTTATCTCACTTATCCTATATACACTCTCCTCTCTCCTATCTCCTTTATCCCATATCCTCTATCCTATCTCATCTATCCCCTCTCCTATTTCCTATATTCTCTATCCTATCTACTATCTCCTCTCTTCTATCTCCTCTATCCTATCTAATCTATGTTTAATCCTATCTCCTCTCTTCTATTTCATATCTCCTCTCTCCTATCTCTTCTACCCTATCCCCTCTATCCTATCTGCTATCTCCTCTCCCCTATATCCTACCTCCTCTCTCCTATATCCTCTATCCTATTTCCTATCTCCAATATCCCCTATCCTATCTCCTATATCCTCTATCCTATCTCCCCTACCCCATCTCCCCTCTCCTCTATCCACTCTCCTATATCCTATCTCCTCTAATCTAACTCATCTCTCCTATTTCCTATCTCCTCTCTTCTATCTCCTCTACCCTGTCTCTTCTATCCACTCTCCTATATCCTATCTCCTCTATCCTATTTCCTATCTCCAATATCCCCTATCCTATCTCCTCTATGCTTTATCATATCTCCTCTCTCCTCCATTCTATCTCCAGTCTCTCCTCTCTCCTATATCATATATCCTCTATCCTCTCACCTATCTCCTCGATCCTATATCCTCTATCCTATCTCCTCTATCCTATCTCCTCTATCCTATCTCCTCTATCCTATCTCCTCTATCCTATCTCCAATATCCTCTATTCTATCTAATCTATGTTTTATCCTATTTCCTCTCTCCTATCTCCTCTCTCCTATATCTCATCTCCTCTATCCTATCTCCTATATCGTATCTCCTCTATCCTATCTCCTATATCCTCTATCCTATCTCCCCTACCCCATCTCCCCTCTCCTCTATCCACTCTCCTATATCCTATCTCCTCTAATCTAACTCATCTCTCCTATTTCCTATCTCCTCTCTTCTATCTCCTCTACCCTGTCTCTTCTATCCACTCTCCTATATCCTATCTCCTCTATCCTATCTCATCTCTCCTCTATCCTATTTCCTATCTCCAATATCCCCTATCCTATCTCCTCTATGCTTTATCATATTACCTCTCTCCTCCATTCTATCTCCACTCTCCCCTCTCCTATATCATATATCCTCTATCCTCTCACCTATCTCCCATATCCTCTATCCCGTCTCCTCTATCCTATCTCATATTTCCTATATCCTCTATCCTATCTACTATCTCTTCTATCCTATCTCCTCTCTTCTATCTCCTCTATCCTATCTCCAATATCCTCTATCCTATCTGATATATGTTTTATCCTATCTCCTCTCTCCTATCTCTTCTATCCTATCCCCTCTATCCTATCTGCGATCTCCTCTCCCCTATCTCCTATTTCCTATCTCCAATATCTCCTATCCTATCTCCTCTATGCTTTATCATATCTCCTCTCTCCTCCATTCTATCTCCAGTCTCTCCTCTCTCCTATATCATATATCCTCTATCCTCTCACCTATCTACTATATCCTATATCTTCAATCCTATCTCCTCTATCCTCTATCCTATCTCCTCTAACTTATCTCACTTATCCTGTATACACTCTCCTCTCTCCTATCTCCTTTATCCTATATCCTCTATCCCGTCTCATCTATCCTCTCTCCTATTTCCTATATTCTCTATCCTATCTACTATCTCTTCGATCCTATCTCCTCTCTTCTATCTCCTCTATCCTATCTCCAATATCCTCTATCCTATCTAATCTATGTTTTATCCTATCTCCTCTCTCCTATTTCCTATCTCCTCTCTCCTATATCCCATCTCCTCTATCTTATCTCCTATAGCGTATCTCCTCTATCCTATGTCCTCTATCCTATCTCCTCTTCCCCATCTCCCCTCTCCTCTATCCACTCTTCTCTCCTATTTCCTATCTCCTCTCTTCTATCTCCTCTATCCTATCTCATCTCTCCTCTATCCTATCTCCAATATCCCCTATCCTATCTCCTCTATGCTTTATCATATCACCTCTCTCCTCCATTCTATCTCCAGTCTCTCCTCTCTCCTATATCATATATCCTCTATCCTCTCACCTATCTACTATATCCTATATCTTCAATCCTATCTCCTCTATCCTCTATCCTATCTCCTCTAACTTATCTCACTTATCCTGTATACACTCTCCTCTCTCCTATCTCCTTTATCCTATATCCTCTATCCCGTCTCATCTATCCTCTCTCCTATTTCCTATATTCTCTATCCTATCTACTATCTCTTCGATCCTATCTCCTCTCTTCTATCTCCTCTATCCTATCTCCAATATCCTCTATCCTATCTAATCTATGTTTTATTCTATCTCCTCTCTCCTATTTCCTATCTCCTCTCTCCTATATCCCATCTCCTCTATCTTATCTCCTATAGCGTATCTCCTCTATCCTATGTCCTCTATCCTATCTCCTCTTCCCCATCTCCCCTCTCCTCTATCCACTCTTCTCTCCTATTTCCTATCTCCTCTCTTCTATCTCCTCTATCCTATCTCATCTCTCCTCTATCCTATCTCCAATATCCCCTATCCTATCTCCTCTATGCTTTATCATATCACCTCTCTCCTCCATTCTATCTCCAGTCTCTCCTCTCTCCTATATCCTCTATCCTATTTCCTATCTCCAATATCCCCTATCCTATCTCCTATATCGTATCTCCTCTATCCTATCTCCTATATCCTCTATCCTATCTCCCCTACCCCATCTCCCCTCTCCTCTATCCACTCTCCTATATCCTATCTCCTCTAATCTAACTCATCTCTCCTATTTCCTATCTCCTCTCTTCTATCTCCTCTACCCTGTCTCTTCTATCCACTCTCCTATATCCTATCTCATCTCTCCTCTATCCTATTTCCTATCTCCAATATCCCCTATCCTATCTCTTCTATGCTTTATCATATCTCCTCTCTCCTCCATTCTATATCCAGTCTCTCCTCTCTCCTATATCATATATCCTCTATCCTCTCACCTATCTCCTCGATCCTATATCCTCTATCCTATCTCCTCTATCCTATCTCCTCTATCCTATCTCCAATATCCTCTATTCTATCTAATCTATGTTTTATCCTATTTCCTCTCTCCTATTTCCTATCTCCTCTCTCCTATATCTCATCTCCTCTATCCTATCTCCTATATCGTATCTCCTCTATCCTATCTCCTATATCCTCTATCCTATTTCCCCTACCCCATCTCCCCTCTCCTCTATCCACTCTCCTATATCCTATCTCCTCTAATCTAACTCATCTCTCCTATTTCCTATCTCCTCTCTTCTATCTCCTCTACCCTGTCTCTTCTATCCACTCTCCTATATCTTATCTCCTCTATCCTATCTCATCTCTCCTCTATCCTATTTCCTATCTCCAATATCCCCTATCCTATCTCCTCTATGCTTTATCATATCACCTCTCTCCTCCATTCTATCTCCACTCTCCCCTCTCCTATATCATATATCCTCTATCCTCTCACCTATCTCCCATATCCTCTATCCCGTCTCCTCTATCCTATCTCATATTTCCTATATCCTCTATCCTATCTACTATCTCTTCTATCCTATCTCCTCTCTTCTATCTCCTCTATCCTATCTCCAATATCCTCTATCCTATCTCCAATATCCTCTATCCTATCTGATATATGTTTTATCCTATCTCCTCTCTCCTATCTCTTCTATCCTATCCCCTCTATCCTATCTGCGATCTCCTCTCCCCTATTTCCTATCTCCAATATCTCCTATCCTATCTCCTCTATGCTTTATCATATCTCCTCTCTCCTCCATTCTATCTCCAGTCTCTCCTCTCTCCTATATCATATATCCTCTATCCTCTCACCTATCTACTATATCCTATATCTTCAATCCTATCTCCTCTATCCTCTATCCTATCTCCTCTAACTTATCTCACTTATCCTGTATACACTCTCCTCTCTCCTATCTCCTTTATCCTATATCCTCTATCCCGTCTCATCTATCCTCTCTCCTATTTCCTATATTCTCTATCCTATCTACTATCTCTTCGATCCTATCTCCTCTCTTCTATCTCCTCTATCCTATCTCCAATATCCTCTATCCTATCTAATCTATGTTTTATCCTATCTCCTCTCTCCTATTTCCTATCTCCTCTCTCCTATATCCCATCTCCTCTATCTTATCTCCTATAGCGTATCTCCTCTATCCTATGTCCTCTATCCTATCTCCTCTTCCCCATCTCCCCTCTCCTCTATCCACTCTCCTCTATCCTAACTCTTCTCTCCTATTTCCTATCTCCTCTCTTCTATCTCCTCTATCCTATCTCATCTCTCCTCTATCCTATCTCCAATATCCCCTATCCTATCTCCTCTATGCTTTATCATATCACCTCTCTCCTCCATTCTATCTCCAGTCTCTCCTCTCTCCTATATCATATATCCACTCTCCTCTATCCTCTCACCTATCTCCTCTATCCTATATCCTCTATCCTATCTCCTCTAACTTAACTCACTTATCCTATATACACTCTCCTATCTCCTTTATCCCATATCCTCTATCCCGTCTCCTCTATCCTATCTCCTATCTCCTCTCTCCTATATCCCATTTCCTCTATCCTATCTCCTATATCCTCTATCCTATCCCCCCTACCCCATCTCCCCTCTCCTCTATCCACTCTCCTATATCCTCTATCCTATCTCCTCTACCCTGTCTCTTCTATCCACTCTCCTATATCCTATCTCCTCTATCCTATCTCATCTCTCGTCTATCCTATCTCCAATATCCCCTATCCTATCTCCTCTATGCTTTATCATATCTCCTCTCTCCTCCATTCTATCTCCAGTCTCTCCTATATCATATATCCTATCTCCTCTATCCTATATCTTCGATCCTATCTCCTCTATCCTCTATCCTATCTCCTCTAACTTAACTCACTTATCCTATATACACTCTCCTATCTCCTTTATACCATATCCTCTATCCTATCTCATATTTCCTATATCCTCTATCCTATCTCTTCTATCCTATATCCTATCTCCTATCCTATCTCCTCTATGCTTTATCATATCTCCTCTCTCCTCCATCCTATCTCCAGTCTCTCCTATATCATATATCCTCTCTCCTCTCACCTATCTACTATATCCTATATCTTCAATCCTATCTCCTCTATCCTCTATCCTATCTCCTCTAACTTATCTCACTTATGCTATATACACTCTCCTCTCTCCTATCTCCTTTATCCCATATCCTCTATCCTATCTCATCTATCCCCTCTCCTATTTCCTATATTCTCTATCCTATCTACTATCTCCTCTCTTCTATCTCCTCTATCCTATCTAATCTATGTTTAATCCTATCTCCTCTCTTCTATTTCATATCTCCTCTCTCCTATCCCCTCTATCCTATCTGCTATCTCCTCTCCCCTATATCCTACCTCCTCTCTCCTATATTCTCTATCCTATTTCCTATCTCCAATATCCCCTATCCTATCTCCTCTATGCTTTATCATATCTCCTCTCTCCTCCATTCTATCTCCAGTATCTCCTCTCTCCTATATCATATATCCTCTGTCCTCTCACCTATCTCCTCTATCCTATATCTTCAATCCTATTTCCTCTATCCTATCTCCTCTAACTTATCTCACTTATCCTATATACACTCTCCTCTCTCCTATCTCCTTTATCAGATATCCTCTATCCTATTTCCTATATCCTCTATCCTATCTACTATCTCTTCTATCCTATCTCCTCTATCTTATCTCCAATATCCTCTATTCTATCTAATCTATGTTTTATCCTATCTCCTCTCTCCTATTTCCTATCTCCTCTCTCCTATATCTTCTCTCCTATCTCCTATATCCCATTTCCTCTATCATATCTCCTCTATCCTATCTCCTATATCGTATCTCCTATACTCTTTATCCTATCTCCCCTACCCCATCTCCCCTCTCCTATATCCTATCTCCTCTAATCTAACTCATCTCTCCTATTTCCTATCTCCTCTCTCCTATATCCTCTATCCCATCTCCTCTCTCCTCCATTCTATCTCCAGTCTCTCCTCTCTCCTCTATCCTCTCACCTATCTCCTCTATCCTATATCTTCAATCCTATCTCCTCTATCCTCTACCCTATCTCCTCTAACTTATCTCACTTATCCTATATACACTCTCCTCTCTTCTATCTCCTTTATCCCATATCCTCTATCCTATCTCATCTATCCCCTCTCCTATTTCCTATATTCTCTATCCTATCTACTATCTCCTCTCTTCTATCTCCTCTATCCCATCTAATCTATGTTTAATCCTATCTCCTCTCTCCTATCTCTTCTATCCTATATCCTATCCCCTCTATCCTATCTCCTCTCCCCTATATCCTACCTCCTCTCTCCTATATCCTCTATCCTATTTCCTATCTCCAATATCCCCTATCCTATCTCCTCTATGCTTTATCATATCTCCTCTCTCCTCTATTCTATCCCCAGTCTCTCCTATATCATATATCCTCTCTCCTCTATCCTCTCACCTATCTCCTCTATCCTATATCTTCAATCCTATCTCCTCTAACTTATCTCACTTATCCTATATACACTCTCCTCTCTCCTATCTCCTTTATCCCATATCCTCTATCCTATCTCATCTATCCCCTCTCCTATTTCCTATATTCTCTATCCTATCTACTATCTCTTCTATCCTATCTCCTCTCTTCTATCTCCTCTATCCTATCTAATCTATGTTAAATCCTATCTCCTCTCTTCTATTTCCTATCTCCTCTCTCCTATCTCTTCTATCCTATATCCTATCCCCTCTATCCTATCTGCTTTCTCCTCTCCCCTATATCCTACCTCCTATATCCTCTATCCTATTTCCTATCTCCAATATCCCCTATCCTATCTCCTCTATGCTTTATCATATCTCCTCTCTCCTCCATTCTATCTCCAGTATCTCCTATATCATATATCCTCTCTCCTCTATCCTCTCACCTATCTCCTCTATCGTATATCTTCAATCCTATTTCCTCTATCCTATCTCCTCTAACTTATCTCACTTATCCTATATACACTCTCCTATCTCCTTTATCAGATATCCTCTATCCTATTTCATCTATCCTCTCTCCTATTTCTTATATCCTCTATCCTATCTACTATCTCCTCTATCCTATCTCCAATATCCTCTATTCTATCTAATCTATGTTTTATCCTATCTCCTCTCTCCTATATCTTCTCTCCTATCTCCTATATCTCATCTCCTCTATCATATCTCCTCTATCCTATCTCCTATATCGTATCTCCTCTATCCTATCTCCTATATCCTCTATCCTATCTCCCCTACCCCATCTCCCCTCTCCTATATCCTATCTCCTCTAATCTAACTCATCTCTCCTATTTCCTATCTCCTCTCTCTTATATCCTCTATCCTATCTCCTCTACCCTGTCTCTTCTATCCACTCTCCTCTATCCTATCTCATCTCTCCTCTATCCTATCTCATCTCTCCTCTATCCTATTTCCTATCTCCAATATCCCCTATCCTATCTCCTCTCTCCTCCATTCTATCTCCAGTCTCTCCTATATCATATATCCTATCTCCTCTATCCTATATCTTCGATCCTATCTCCTCTATCCTCTATCCTATCTCCTCTAACTTAACTCACTTATCCTATATACACTCTCCTATCTCCTTTATACCATATCCTCTATCCTATCTCACATATCCTCTATCCTATCTACTATCTCTTCTATCCTATCTCCTCTATCCTATCTCCAATATCCTCTATCCTATCTGACATATGTTTTATCCTATCTCCTCTCTCCTATCTCTTCTATCCTATATCCTATCTCCTATCCTATCTCCTCTATGCTTTATCATATCTCCTCTCTCCTCCATCCTATCTCCAGTCTCTCCTATATCATATATCCTCTCTCCTCTCACCTATCTACTATATCCTATATCTTCAATCCTATCTCCTCTATCCTCTATCCTATCTCCTCTAACTTATCTCACTTATGCTATATACACTCTCCTCTCTCCTATCTCCTTTATCCCATATCCTCTATCCTATCTCATCTATCCCCTCTCCTATTTCCTATATTCTCTATCCTATCTACTATCTCCTCTCTTCTATCTCCTCTATCCTATCTAATCTATGTTTAATCCTATCTCCTCTCTTCTATTTCATATCTCCTCTCTCCTATCTCTTCTATCCTATCCCCTCTATCCTATCTGCTATCTCCTCTCCCCTATATCCTACCTCCTCTCTCCTATATTCTCTATCCTATTTCCTATCTCCAATATCCCCTATCCTATCTCCTCTATGCTTTATCATATCTCCTCTCTCCTCCATTCTATCTCCAGTATCTCCTCTCTCCTATATCATATATCCTCTGTCCTCTCACCTATCTCCTCTATCCTATATCTTCAATCCTATTTCCTCTATCCTATCTCCTCTAACTTATCTCACTTATCCTATATACACTCTCCTCTCTCCTATCTCCTTTATCAGATATCCTCTATCCTATTTCATCTATCCTCTCTCCTATTTCCTATATCCTCTATCCTATCTACTATCTCCTCTATCTTATCTCCAATATCCTCTATTCTATCTAATCTATGTTTTATCCTATCTCCTCTCTCCTATTTCCTATCTCCTCTCTCCTATATCTTCTCTCCTATATCCCATTTCCTCTATCATATCTCCTCTATCCTATCTCCTATACTCTCTATCCTATCTCCCCTACCCCATCTCCCCTCTCCTATATCCTATCTCCTCTAATCTAACTCATCTCTCCTATTTCCTATCTCCTCTCTCCTATATCCTCTATCCCATCTCCTCTATGCTTTATTATATCTCCTCTCTCCTCCATTCTATCTCCAGTCTCTCCTCTCTCCTCTATCCTCTCTCCTCTCTCCTCTATCCTCTCACCTATCTCCTCTATCCTATATCTTCAATCCTATCTCCTCTATCCTCTACCCTATCTCCTCTAACTTATCTCACTTATCCTATATACACTCTCCTCTCATCTATCTCCTTTATCCCATATCCTCTATCCTATCTCATCTATCCCCTCTCCTATTTCCTATATTCTCTATCCTATCTACTATCTCCTCTCTTCTATCTCCTCTATCCTATCTAATCTATGTTTAATCCTATCTCCTCTCTCCTATCTCTTCTATCCTATATCCTATCCCCTCTATCCTATCTCCTCTCCCCTATATCCTACCTCCTCTCTCCTATATCCTCTATCCTATTTCCTATCTCCAATATCCCCTATCCTATCTCCTCTATGCTTTATCATATCTCCTCTATTCTATCCCCAGTCTCTCCTATATCATATATCCTCTCTCCTCTATCCTCTCACCTATCTCCTCTATCCTATATCTTCAATCCTATCTCCTCTATCCTCTATCCTATCTCCTCTAACTTATCTCACTTATCCTATATACACTCTCCTCTCTCCTATCTCCTTTATCCCATATCCTCTATCCTATCTCATCTATCCCCTCTCCTATTTCCTATATTCTCTATCCTATCTACTATCTCTTCTATCCTATCTCCTCTATCCTATCTAATCTATGTTAAATCCTATCTCCTCTCTTCTATTTCCTATCTCCTCTCTCCTATCTCTTCTATCCTATATCCTATCCCCTCTATCCTATCTGCTTTCTCCTCTCCCCTATATCCTACCCCCTCTCTCCTATATCCTCTATCCTATTTCCTATCTCCAATATCCCCTATCCTATCTCCTCTATGCTTTATCATATCTCCTCTCTCCTCCATTCTATCTCCAGTATCTCCTATATCATATATCCTCTGTCCTCTCACCTATCTCCTCTATCGTATATCTTCAATCCTATTTCCTCTATCCTATCTCCTCTAACTTATCTCACTTAT
Source organism: Rosalia funebris (assembly GCA_037954035.1). Taxonomy (NCBI): domain Eukaryota; kingdom Metazoa; phylum Arthropoda; class Insecta; order Coleoptera; family Cerambycidae; genus Rosalia; species Rosalia funebris. The sequence goes on along the minus strand of JAZFAV010000006.1, from coordinate 7,276,632 downwards.
CCTATATACACTCTCCTATCTCCTTTATCAGATATCCTCTATCCTATTTCATCTATCCTCTCTCCTATTTCTTATATCCTCTATCCTATCTACTATCTCCTCTATCCTATCTCCAATATCCTCTATTCTATCTAATCTATGTTTTATCCTATCTCCTCTCTCTTATATCTTCTCTCCTATCTCCTATATCTCATCTCCTCTATCCTATCTCCTCTATCCTATCTCCTATATCCTCTATTCTATCTCCCCTACCCCATCTCCCCTCTCCTCTATCCACTCTCCTATATCCTATCTCCTCTAATCTAACTCATCTCTCCTATTTCCTATCTCCTCTCTCTTATATCCTCTATCCTATCTCCTCTACCCTGTCTCTTCTATCCACTCTCCTCTATCCTATCTCATCTCTCCTCTATCCTATTTCCTATCTCCAATATCCCCTATCCTATCTCCTCTATGCTTTATCATATCACCTCTCTCCTCCATTCTATCTCCACTCTCCCCTCTCCTATATCATATATCCTCTCTCCTCTATCCTCTCACCTATCTCCCATATCCTCTATCCCGTCTCCTCTATCCTATCTCATATTTCCTATATCCTCTATCCTATCTACTATCTCTTCTATCCTATCTCCTCTCTTCTATCTCCTCTATCCTATCTCCTCTCTCCTATCTCTTCTATCCTATCCCCTCTATCCTATCTGCGATCTCCTCTCCCCTATATCCTATCTCCTATATCCTATTTCCTATCTCCAATATCTCCTATCCTATCTCCTCTATGCTTTATCATATCTCCTCTCTCCTCCATTCTATCTCCAGTCTCTCCTCTCTCCTATATCATATATCCTCTCTCCTCTATCCTCTCACCTATCTACTATATCCTATATCTTCAATCCTATCTCCTCTATCCTCTATCCTATCTCCTCTAACTTATCTCACTTATCCTGTATACACTCTCCTCTCTCCTATCTCCTTTATCCTATATCCTCTATCCCGTCTCATCTATCCTCTCTCCTATTTCCTATATTCTCTATCCTATCTACTATCTCTTCGATCCTATCTCCTCTCTTCTATCTCCTCTATCCTATCTCCAATATCCTCTATCCTATCTAATCTATGTTTTATCCTATCTCCTCTCTCCTATGTCTTCTCTCCTATATCCCATCTCCTCTATCTTATCTCCTATAGCGTATCTCCTCTATCCTATGTCCTCTATCCTATCTCCTCTTCCCCATCTCCCCTCTCCTCTATCCTAACTCTTCTCTCCTATTTCCTATCTCCTCTCTTCTATCTCCTCTATCCTATCTCCAATATCCCCTATCCTATCTCCTCTATGCTTTATCATATCACCTCTCTCCTCCATTCTATCTCCAGTCTCTCCTCTCTCCTATATCATATATCCTCTCACCTATCTCCTCTATCCTATATCCTCTATCCTATCTCCTCTAACTTAACTCACTTATCCTATATACACTCTCCTATCTCCTTTATCCCATATCCTCTATCCCGTCTCCTCTATCCTATCTCATATTTCCTATATCCTCTATCCTATCTACTATCTCTTCTATGCTATCTCCTCTATCCTATCTCCAATATCCTCTATCCTATCTGATATATGTTTTATCCTATCTCCTCTCTCCTATCTCTTCTATCCTATACCCTCTATCCTATCTGCGATCTCCTCTCCCCTATATCCTATCTCCTCTCCCCTATATCCTATCTCCTATATCCCATCTCCTCTATCTTATCTCCTATAGTGTATCTCCTCTATCCTATGTCCTCTATCCTATCTCCTCTTCCCCATCTCCCCTCTCCTCTATCCACTCTCCTCTATCCTAACTCTCCTCTCCTATTTCCTATCTCCTCTCTTCTATCTCCTCTATCCTATCTCTTCTATCCTCTCTCCTCTATCCTATCTCATCTCTCTTCTATCCTATTTCCTATCTCCAATATCCCCTATCCTATCTCCTCTATGCTTTATCATATCTCATCTCTCCTCCATTCTATCTCCAGTCTCTCCTCTCTCCTATATCATATATCCTCTCTCCTCTCACCTATCTCCTCTATCCTATATCTTCAATCCTATCTCCTCTAACTTATCTCACTTATCCTATACACACTCTCCTCTCTCCTATCTCCTTTATCCCATATCCTCTATCCTATCTCATCTATTCTCTCTCCTATTTCCTATATCCTCTATCCTACCTACTATCTCTTCTATCCTATATCCTATCCCCTCTATCCTATCTGCTATCTCCTCTCCCCTATATCCTATTTCCTCTCTCCTATATCCTCTATCCTATTTCCTATCACCAATATCCTCTATCCTATATACTCTATGCTTTATCATATCTCCTCTCTCCTCCATTCTATCTCCAGTCTCTCCTATATCCTCTCTCCTCTATCCTCTCACCTATCTCCTCTATCCTATATCTTCAATCCTAACTCCTCTATCCTATCTCCTCTAACTTCTCTCACTTATCCTATATACACTCTCCTCTCTCCTATCTCCTTTATCCCGTCTCCTCTATCCTATCTCATCTATCCTCTCTCCTATTTCCTATATCCTCTATCCTATCTACTATCTCTTCTATCCTGTCTCCTCTATCTTATCTCCTATATCGTATCTCCTCTATCATATCTCCTATATCCTCTATCCTATCTCCTCTATCCTATCTCCTCTACCCTATCTCCTCTACCCTATCTCCTCTACCCTATCTCATCTCTCCTCTATCCTATCTGCTATCTCTCCTCCCTCCTATCTCCTCTATCCTATATACTCAATCCTATCTCCTCTGTCTTATCTGATCTATCCTATATACATTCTCCTATCTCCTCTACACCCTCTCCTATTTCCTATCTCATCTCTCCTCTCTCCTATATCCTAGCTCTTATCTCTTTTATCGTATCTCCTCTCTCCTATATCCTCCATCCTATCTCCTCCATCCTATCTGCTATCTCTCCTCTCCCCTATCTCTCTCTCTTATGCTTTAGCCTATCTCCTCTATCCTCTCTCCTATGTCCTCTATCCTATATCTTCAATCCTATCTCCTCTATTTTATTTCATCTACCCTATCTACTCTCTCCTCTCTCATATCTCTCTCTTCTCTCCTATTTTCTATCTCCTATGTCTTCTCTCCTCTATCCTATATCCTCTCTCCTATCTCTTCTATCCTATCTCCTCTCCTATCTCCTATCTCATCTCTCCTATATCCTCTATCCTCTCTTTTATCTCCTCTCTCCTATATTAAGTCTCCGATATCCTATCTCCTATATTCTATCTCCCCTCTGCCATAGAGGAGATAGGAAATAGCAGAGAGGCGATAGGATATAAGAGAGAGGAGATGGGATAGAGGATAGAGGAGATGGGATAGAGATAGGAGAGATGATATAGGAGAGAGGAGATAGGAGAGAGAAGATAAGAGATAGGATAGAGGAGATAGGGTAGAGAAGATAGGAGAGATGAGATAGGATATAGGATAGATGATATTGGAGGTAGAAAATAGGATAGAGGATATAGGAGAGAGGAGATAGGATATAGGGGAGAGGAGATAGATAGAGGATATCGGATAGAGGAGATAGGATAGAAGATATAAGATATAGGATAGAGGAGAGTAGATAGAATAGAAGATAGAGGAGATAGAATAGAGGATATAGGAGATAGGATATAGGATAGAGGAGATAGGATAGAGGAGAGAGGAAAAGGGAGAGACGAGATAGGAAATAGGAGATATGACAGAAGAGATAGGAGCACGGAGATAGGAAATAGTAGAGGCGATTAGGATATGGGAGAGAGGATAGAGGAGATGGGATAGAGGAGATAGGAGAGAGGAGGTAGGATAGATGATATAGGAGATAGGATAGAGGAGGATATAGGATATTGGAGATAGGAAATAGGATAGAGGATAGAGGATATAGGAGATAGGAAACATGATATGAGATAGCAGAGGCGATAGGATAGAGGAGATGGGATAGAGGAGATGGGATAGAGGAGATAAAAGAGAGGAGATAGGAAATAGGATAGAGGGTAGAGGAGATAGGAGAGAGGATATATGGTAGATGATATAGGAGAGAGGATATAGGATAGAGGAGATAATAGATATGATAGAGGATAGAGGAGATAGGAGAGACTGGAGATATAATAGAGAGGAGATAGGATAGAGGATTTTAGAGATAGGAAATAGGATAGAAGATATAGGAGAGAGGAGTTAGGATAGAAGAGATAGGATAGAGGATATAGGAGAGGGAAGATGAGAGGGGATATAGGAGAGGGGATATGGAAAGGATATAGGAGAGAAGATAGACGAGATAGAAGGTAGGATAGAGGATAGAGGAGAGAGGATAGAGGAGATAGGAAAAAGGAGAGAGGAGATGGGAGAGTGTGGATAGGATAGAGGAGATAGCAGATAGGATAGAGGAGATAGGAGATAGGAAATAAGATATAGGGGAGAGCAGATAGGAGATAGGAAATAGGATAAAGCATAGAGGAGATAAGATAGAAGATATTGGAGATAGGAAAGAGTATGTAGGAGAGAGGATATGGGAGAGAGGAGATAGATAGAGGAGATAGCAGATCGGATAGAGAAGATAGGAGATAGGATAGAGGGGATAGGATAGAGGAGATAGCATAGAGGACTTAGGAGACAGAAGAGAGGAGATAGGATAGAAGAGATAGGATAAAAGATATAGGAGGGAGGATAGAGGAGATAGGATAGAGGGTAGAGGAGATAGGACAGAGGAGATAGGATAGATGATTTAGGAGATAGTAGAGAGGATATAGGAGAGTGTATATAGGATAGAGGAGAGATGAGATAGGAGAGAAGAGATAGGAGAGAGGTGATAGGATAAAGCATAAAGGAGATAGGATATTGGATATAGGAGATAGGATAGAGGAGATAAGGAGGAGACAAGAAGAGAGGAGGAGATATAGGAGAGAGGGAGGATAGTAGAGGGGAGACAGGAGAGAGAGGAGATATGAGATAGAGGAAATTCATATCTTCTCTATCTCAGAAATAGAGAATATAGGAATGATAAAGGAGGTAGGAGAGGGGAATAGAATATAGGAGAGAGGAGGTACGAGATATGAGATAGGTAGGATATAGGAGAGAAGATAGAAGATAGAGGAGAGAGGATATAGGATAGAGGAGAGGGGAAAAGGGAGAGAGGAGATGGGAGAGAGTGGATAGGATAGAGGAGATAGCAGATAGGATAGAGGGGATAGGATAGAGGATATTGGAGATAGGATAGAGGAAAGAGGATATAGGGGAGAGGAGATAGAAGAGAGGAGATAGAAAATAGGATAAAGCATAGAGGAGATAAGATAGAGGATATAGGAGAGAGGATATGGGAGACAGAAGATAGATAGAGGAGATAGCAGATATGATAGAGAAGATAGGCGATGGGATACAGGAGATTGGATAGAGGAGATAGGAAATAGGAGAGAGTATAGGGGGTAGAGGAGATAGGACAGAGGAGATAGGATAGATGATTTAGGAGACAGTAGAGAGGATATAGGAGAGTGTATATAGGATAGAGGAGATAGCAGAGAGGAAGTAGGAGAAAAGAGACAGGAGACAAGAGATAGGAGAGAGGATAGAGGAGATAGGATATTAGATATAGGAGATAAGGAGAGAGGAGGAGTTGGGAGATCAGGAGAGAAGAAATAGGAGAGTAGGGAGAGAAGAGACGGGAGAGGGGATATAGGAGAGAGGGGAGATAGCAGAGGGGAGACAGGAGAGAGAGGAGATATGAGATAGAGGAAATTCCTATCTTCTCTATCTCATAGATAGAGAAGATAGGAATGATAGAGGAGATGGTAGGAGGAGAAGAGATATGAGAGAGGAGATAGGATATAAGGAGAGAGGAGATAGGATATAGGAGACAGAATATAAGAGAGGAGATAAGGAGGAGACAAAGAGAGAGCGGAGGAGATAGGAGATCAGGAGAGAGGAAAGAGGAGATAGAATAGGGGAGGGGGAGAGATGATATATGAGAGATGAGACAAGAGAGAGGAGATAGGAGATAAGGAGACAAGGAGAGAGGAGGAGATAGGAGATCAGGAGAGGAGATAGGATATATGAGAGAGGAGATAGGAGAGCGGGGAGAAGAGAGATGGGAGTGAGGATATAGGAGAGAGAGGAGATGGAAAATAGTAGAGGGGAGACAGGAGAGAGGTGATAGGAGACAGAAGATAGGAGATAGAGGAGATATGAGATAGCGGAGATTCCTATCTCCTCCATCTCATATCTCCTCTATCTCCTGATAGAGATATAAGAAACATAAGAGATAGAAGAGAGGAGATAGGATATAGGAGACAAATATAGGAGAGAGGAGATAAGGAGACAAAGAGAGAGGAGGAGATAGGAGATCAGGAGAGAGGAAAGAGGAGATAGGAGAGGGGATAGAGGCGATATGACATTGGGAAGAGAGGGGGAGAGAGAAGAGATCGGAGATGGTAGAGATAGGATATGGTAAATATAGGAGATAGGAGAGAGGATATAGGAGAGTGGATATAGGAGAGAGGAGATAGGAGAGATGAGATAGTAGAGAGAAGATAAGGGTAGAAGAGATAATGAGGAGACAGGGAGAGAGGAGGAGATATGAGATCAGGAGAGGGGAGAGATGAGAGGGGAGATAGAGAGTGGGGGAGAGGAGAGGCGAGAGAGAGGATATAGGAGAGAGGGAGATGGGATATAGTAGAGGGGAGATAGAATATCAGGAGAGGATAGAGGAGATAGGAGAGGGAAGAGAGGAGATAGGATAGGAGATAGGATATAGGAGAGAGGAGATAAGAAGGAGACAAAGAGAGAAGAGGAGAGAGGAAAGAGGAGAGACGAGAAGGGAGAGGTGATATAGGCGAGGATATAGGAGAGAGAAGATAGAGGAGAAATGAGATAGAGGAGACAGAGAAGAGGGGAGAGGAGATCTGAGATATGAGAGGAGATAAGGCGGAGACAATGAGGGAGGAGGAGATAGGAGATCAAAAGAGAGGAAAGAGGAGATAGGAGAGGGTATATGAGATAGGAGAGTGGGGAGAGGAGAGGAGAGACGAGAGAGGATATAGGAGGGAGGGGAGATAGGAGATAGAGGGTATATGAGATAAAAGAGAGTCCTATCTCCTCTATATCCTGATAGAGGAGATAGGAGAAAAAGGAGAGATATGAGACAAATATAGGAGAGAGAAGATAGATAGGAGACAAAAAAAAGGAGGAGATATGAGAGAGGAGATAGGAGCGAGGAGATATGAGATAAAGGAGAGAGATAGACAGGAGAGAGAAGAGATAGGATAAATGGGAGATGGTAGAGATAGGAGAGAAGAAAGAGGAGAGGGGAGAGAGGAGAAGAGATAGGAGATAGAAGAGAGGAGACAGGAGAGTGGGGAGAGGAGAGACGATATAGGAGAGAGGGGAGATGCGAGAGCGGAGATAGGAGAAACAGGAGAGATAGGGGAGAGGATATAGGAGAGAGGAGATATGATATAGGAGACAGAATATAGGAGATAAGGAGGAGAAGGAGATAGGAGATCAGGAGAGAGGATATAGGAGACAAACACAGAAGAGAGGAGATAAGGAGACAAAGAGAAAGGAGGAGATAGGAAAGAGGATAGGGGAGGAGATAGGCGAGGAGATAGGAGATATGAGATAGAGGAGAGATAAGAGATAGGAGATGGTAGAGATAGGAGATAGAATATAGGAGATAGCAGAGAGGAGATAGGAGAGCGGATATAGGAGAGTGGAGAGAGGATATAGAAGAGAGGAGAGACGGGAGATAGTAAAGGGGAGATAGGAGAGAGGATATAGGGGAGGAAATAGGAGAGTGGGAAGAGGAGAGAAGAGAGTGGGAAGAGGAGAGAGAGGAGAGATAGTACAGGGGATATCTCCCCTGTACTATCTCCCATCCTATCGGAAAGCGAATATAGGAGATAGAGGAGATTCCTATCTCCTTCTATCTCCTGAAGAGGAGATAGGAGAAACAGGAGAGAGTATATAAGAGAGAGGAGATAGGATATAGGAGACAGAATATAGGAGAGAGGAGATAATGAAGAGATAAGGAGAGAGGAGGAGATATGAGATCAGGAGAGAGGAGATAGCAGAGAAAATATAGGAGAGATGAGATAGATAGGAGACAGGGGAGAGGAGATAAGGAGAGAATAGATAAGGAGACAGAGAGAAAGGAGGAGATAGGAGATCATGAGAGAGGAAAGAGGAGACAGGAGATATGAGAGAGGAGAGAGGATATAGCAGAGATGGGAGATAGTAGAGGGGATATAGGAAAAATAAGACATAGGAGACAGAGAGAGAGGAGGAGATAGGAGATAGAGGAGAGAGAGATAGAAGAGATAGGAGAAACAGGAGAGATAGGAGACAAATATAGGAGAGAGAAGATAGATAGGAGACAAAAAAAAAGGAGGAGATATGAGAGAGGAGATAGGAGCGAGGAGATATGAGATAAAGGAGAGAGATAGACAGGAGAGAGAAGAGATAGGATAAATGGAAGATGGTAGAGATAGGAGAGAAGAAAGAGGAGAGGGGAGATAGGAGAAGAGATAGGAGATAGAAGAGAGGAGACAGGAGAGTGGGGAGAGGAGAGACGATATAGGAGAGAGGGCAGATGCGAGAGCGGAGATAGGAAAGAGGAGATAGGAGAAACAGGAGAGATAGGGGAGAGGATATAGGAGAGAGGAGATATGAGATAGAGGAGAGAGAAGAGATAGGAGATAGAATATAGGAGATAGCAGAGAGGGGATAGAAGAGCGGATATAGGAGAGTGGAGAGAGGATATAGAAGAGAGGAGAGACGGGAGATAGTAAAGGGGAGATAGGAGAGAGGATATAGGGGAGGAAATAGGAGAGTGGGAAGAGGAGAGAAGAGAGTGGGAAGAGGAGAGAGAGGAGAGATAGTACAGGGGATATCTCCCCTGTACTATCTCCCATCCTATCGGAAAGCGGAGATAGGAGATAGAGGAGATTCCTATCTCCTTCTATCTCCTGAAGAGGAGATAGGAGAAACAGGAGAGAGTATATAAGAGAGAGGAGATAGGATATAGGAGACAGAATATAGGAGAGAGGAGATAATGAAGAGACAAGGAGAGAGGAGGAGATATGAGATCAGGAGATAGGAAATAGGAGAGAGGAGATAGCAGAGAAAAGATAGGAGAGATGAGATAGATAGGAGACAGGGGAGAGGAGATACGAGAGGAGATAAGGAGAGAATAGATAAGGAGACAGAGAGAAAGGAGGAGATAGGAGATCATGAGAGAGGAAAGAGGAGACAGGAGAGGAGACAGGAGATATGAGAGAGGAGAGAGGATATAGCAGAGATGGGAGATAGTAGAGGGGATATAGGAGAAATAAGAGATAGGAGACAGAGGGAGAGGAGGAGATAGGAGATAGAGGAGAGAGAGATAGAAGAGATAGGAGATGGTAGAGATACGAGATAAGGAGGAGAGAGGAGGATAGAAGATCAGGTGAGAGGAAAGAGGAGAGGGAAGAGAGGAGATAGAAGAGAGGAGACAGGAAAGTGGGGAGAGGAGGGACGAGAGATAGGATATAGGTGAGAAGGGAGACAGGAGACAGAAGATAGGGGAGGAGACATGAGATAGAGGAGATTAATATCTCCTTTATCTCCTGATAGAGGAGATAGGAGAAACAGGAGAGATAGGGGAGAGGATATAGGAGAGAGGAGATAAGGAGGAAACAAGCAGAGTGGAGGAGAGAGGAAAGAGAAGGCAGGATAAAGGAGAGAGGATAGGGGAGATAGGATAGTGGGGAGAGGAGAGACGAGAGAGGATATAGGAGACAGGGGAGATGGGAGATAGTAAAGAGCAGAAAGGAGAGCGGAGATAGGAGAGAGGAGATATGAGAAAGGATATAGGAGATAGAATATAGGAGAGAGGAAATAAGGAGGAGACAAGGAGATAGATCAGGAAAGAGGAGATAGGAGATAGAGGAAATATGAGATAGAGGAGAGAGCAGAGATAGTAGAGAGAAGATCGGAGATAGGAGATATTAGAGAGGAGATAGGAGAGTAAAGAGATGAGAGAGAAGATATGGGAGAGAGAGGAGAGATAGGAGAAGGTAGAGGTAGGAGAGAATAGGTAGGAGAGAAGAGATAGGAGATATTATATAGGAGAGAAGAGATGGGATAGAAGATATAGGAGAGAAGAGATAGGAGAGAGGATATAGAAGAGAGGAGATGGGTAAGATAGGATAGAGGGAAGAGGAGAGATGGAAGAGAGGAGTGGGGATATAATAGAGGGGATATATAAGAGGGGAGAGGAGATAGGAGAGATGAGATAGAGGAGATATGAGAGAGTAAACAGGAGAGATAAGGAGAGAGGAGGACATAAGAAGATAGGAGGAGATAAGGAGGGATGATGAGATAGGAGATAAGGAGAGAGGATATATGAGATAGGAGGTAGGAGGAGATAGGAGGAGAGAGGAGGTAAGAATAGATAAGAAGATAGAGGAGGTAAGAAGAGATAGGAGGAAATAGGGGATAGGATGAGATAGAAGGATATAGGAAATAGGTGATGATAGGAGGAAGGAGATTGGAGATGATAGGAAGAGGGAGATAGGAGGAAGGAGGTAGGAGGGAGATAGAAAGAAGGAGATGGCAGAGAGAAAACATTGAAGAGTGAAGAAAATAGCGAATAGAGATGAAAGAGGACAGCGAATAGAGATGAAAGAGAGAAGAGCGAATAGAGAGGAAATAGAGAAGAGTAAATAGAGAGGAAATAGAGAAGAGTAGAAAAAAAAAGAAAAGAGCAGGTAGAGCACAAATAGTAGGGAGAGGAGAAGAAAAGAGTAGGGAGGGAAGAAAAGAGTGGAAAAGAAGAAAATAGGGGAGATGGGAGAGGATATGAGATGGGAGAGATGATATAGGAGATAAGTAGGCAGGAGATAGAAGAGAGAAGATAGGAGAACAGAGGAGGAGGTAGGAGATGATACGAGATGATAGGAGATAGGAAGAATGAGATAGGAGGAAGGAAATAGATATGAGATAGGAGAAAGGAGATAGAAGGAAGGAGATGGGAGATAGAAAACATTGAAGAGTGAAGAAAATAGCGAATAGAGATGAGAGAGGACGGCGAATAGAGATAGGAGAATATCGAATAGAGAGGAAATAGAGAGAAGATAGAGAAGAATAGAGAAAGAAGAAAAGAGCAGGGAAGAAAAGAGTAGAGGAGTGGAAGAGAAAGAAAGCCAAGAAGAGAGGAAAAGAGCGAATAGATAGAGGAAAAGCGAATAAAGAATAGTTGAGATAGAGACATAAAGAGAGGAAAGAGGGGGTAAAGTAAAGAGAGATAAGAGCGGAGAGAAGAAAGGAGCTAGGAGAGAAGGGCGGAGAGAGAGGGCAATTGTAAAAAGAGAGAAAAGAGGGGAAATGAGTGAAGAGAGAAGAGCAGGGAGAGAGGAAAGAAGTGAAGAGATAAAAGCGGAGATAGATGAAAGGAGTGAAGAGAGAGAGAGAGAAGAGCGGAGAGAGGGGAAAAGAGTGGAGAGAGACAACAAGAGCGAAGGGAGAAGAGTGGACAGGAGAAAAGACCGAAAAGAGAAGATTGGAGAGAGTGAAAAGACAGGGAAAAGAGAGAAGAGTTGATAGAGGGGAAAAGAGTGAAGAAAAGTCGAAAGAGAATAGTTGTGAGAATAGTAAAGAGAGAAGATCTACAGGAGAATAGTTGAGAGGGAGAGGTGTAGAGAGGATATGGGAAGAGTGGATAGAGAGAATAGTTGACAGATAGACAAAGAGAAGATTAGATAGAGAGATAAACAGTGAAGAGAGAAGGGTGGAGAGAGAGGGGAGCAGAGTGGAAAGAGAGGAAAGGAGTTAAGAGCGGAGAGAAAGGAAAGGATTGAAGAGCGGAGAGAGAGGAAAGGAGTGAAGAACGGAGAGAAAGGAAATGAGTGAAGGGGAAGAGAAGTGTAAATAGAGAGGAGTGAAGAGAGAATTTTGGAAGAAAAGATACAGGAAAGGAGAGTGAAGTGGAGAGAGAGATGAAAAGAGAGAAGCAGAGTAAAGAGAGAAGAGTGAAGAGACAAGATATAGGAAAAAGTGGAATTAAGAGAGAGAAAAGGAGTGAAGATAGAAGAGTGGAGATACAAGATATAGGAAAGTGTGCGTGGAGTGGCATGCAGAGAGATGTGTAGAAGGAGAGTGGCGGATGTAGAGCGAAACGAGAAGAGCGGAGAGAGAGAGAGAGAGAGAGAAGGGAGAAAAGTATAGAGCGAATTGAGAACAGTGGGTATAGAGAGGAGAGAAAAGTGTAGAGGGCGATTAGAAAAGTGGAGAGAGGAGAGAAGAAATGAGAAAGAGAGGAAGAGCGGAGTAAAGAGGTGAGAAGGAGTGAAAAGTTAGTGAGAGGATTGATAGTGAGTAAATGAGTGGGACAAGTGAAGTGAGTGGGGCAAGTCAAGTGGATGGGGCAAGAGAAGTGAGTGGAGCAAGTGAAGTGAGTGAGTGAGTGAACGAGTGAGTAAGTGAGAATGCATGCGTGCGTGAGTGGAGTAGTGTGAATTAAGTGGAATGAATGAGTCAAGTGAGTGTATAATTATGTAGTTATAATGTGTAACTTCATACCACCGTATGAAGTACGAGTAGTAATTGGTCTATACTGCAATACCACATACATGTTTCCTACAAAGGTGATGTCGAAATTTCGCCATGGCATGGAAAGCATATGGAGATTTCTATAAATACAAATCTCCATAACCGACAGTAGTCTAGTGTTAACATATTATCGGAGCCAGATAACCTAATATAGGAAGTTAGCTGATACCTCAGAATATGGTGTGGAACCGTGTTTAAGTCTTTTCTGACATTTCCGCGTTCGTTCACTGACTGTCGCATCGAGTAACGTTATTTAATAGTTATAGATAAATATACATTGTGGAATGCGTAATTACTAGAGTCAAAGCATTCAACTCCTTGATGCACTGTTGCGACTAAAATAAGTGTCCAGTCGGAGGATCATAGCAGTTTTACCATTATTAGTTGTTTTGTTGATACCATAGATACATCGGAGTAGCCTATAAAATACAAAGTAATTAATAATTACTTTAGTTGATAATGACAACAACTTATTTTCCATGCAAGTTAATAGTACAGCATATACTAAGAATAAAAAGAATCTATTCAGTTCCTAAGTATTCAATTTAAAACTTTAATAAACTGGAAACACGAATTTCTTTTCCCGACATATTTTACTATCGATTGATTTTTATTCTGATTTTTTTTCAGAATTAAGGGTCGCAATGGATTCATCTTGCAGACGTCTTATACACAATCAGCGGTCTACCGAAAATCGAAAAAATATATTGAACTGTAAATATATACAAAGAATTTTTATAACTTTTGGGACACCTTGTATAATATTTGTTGTAATATATTTTCAAAATCCTCTGTCAACTTTGTTATTTTAATAAAAAAAATTATATTATAAAACATCTAGTATATATTAATTTTACCTCCCACCATTTCTAATGCAACAGAGAACACGAAAGTGATTTATTACAGCTATTTTTTCATCAAATAGCAAGAGATGTTATTTTATTTATAACATAATATACAGTGTGAGTCTAAAGTTCCTCTCCCTCGGTTAACTTTGGCACTGAGAAATCTAAAAGCACGAGCATGGGTAAATACATACATTATAGTGTAAAAATAATGTTATTGTTAATAAGTAACGATATAATTATCAAAGATGGCATTGCGGCGCCATTCTAATTTTTTTTTTAAATAGCAATAGTATGCGAGTAACACCTAACTTTGAAGCTGCTTCAAATATCTATTCAAATGTTGGCGCTATTATGACATATCTTTTGACTGTTGAAAAAAATTATATCGATTAAATTTAATATTAGCATACGATGAAACTTTTTAGGCAGTAGCTTCCTGTAAATGCTGTGTCAGGTTTTTCGGACAGAAATCACGAAAAAACTTACTTAGATGTTTTTACATATCCGAATCTTATTTTCGGTTTACATTTAGAAATATCCTTGGCGTGTTCGTGATTGATTCTAATGACATGAAAACAAAAGTTAATACGATTCTAATATTGACGAGATTGGTAGAAATTTACATGCAGCTGAAATAATTCTCAATGAGAGATATCCCGATCGCCCTGTCTCTAATTGTAAGGAATACTTACAGACACTGCAGAAGCTTTAGTGAACATACTGGACGGCGAGGCATTTCAGAAAACCAACAAATAAATATTTTCACTGAAATAGTCGTGGTTCCTACATAATCTATATCTCAGACTACAGTTATTTGTGAGTATCTAAAAGAACTGTACAAAGGGTTTCAATAAAATTTTCACTCCTACAAATTACAAATGGTCGCCAGATCATAGAAGATAATGCCTATCGCAGACTTTAATTTGATAAAATGATAATCATAAAAAATACTACCTATATATGAATACTATCTGTTCTCTGCAGTATGCAATATCTATCGTGCGAAAAGAGCGAAGAGAGCGGAAAAGAGTGAAGAGGCAGGAAAAAGTGAAGAGGGAGGAAAAAACCGAAGAGAGAAGAGTGGAGAGAGGGGAAAAGAGCGAAGAGAGAAGATTGGAGAGAGTGAGTAAGAGAGCGGAAAGAGAGGAAAAGAGCGGAAAGAGAGGATAAGAGTGAAGAGAGAAGAATTGTGAGAAAGGTAAAGAGAGAAGAGCTGAGGGAGAATAGTTGAGAGACATGTAGAGATGAGATGGGAAGAGTGAATAGAGAGAATCGTTGATAGAGACATAAAGAGTGAAGAGAAGAGTAGATAGAGATAGAGGAGATAGAATACTACCTGTTTTCTGCAGTATACAATATCTGTCGTAAATATATCTAAAAACTTGGTGATCGAGATATATCTCATTGAAAATTGTTTCCACTACTGGAGTAGGTCGGAACCTTTGGTATGAAGATGACACTGACTTAGTTTTCCACGAAACACCAAAACACTATACAATACACTCGACGCGCATTTCGTCAACAAAGCATCATCTGGAGATGATTAAAACTGGTTTTAGTTTATGATTAAAAATGGCTAGTTTTAATCATCTCCAGATGATGCCAACTTTGTTGGCGAAACGTGCGTCGAGTATAGTGTATAGTGGTGTATAGTGTTTTGGTGTTTTGTGGAAAACTAAGTCAGTATTGTCAATTCTACGTAGACTTCTTCCAATCTCGCCACGTACGTGTCACTTTATTATAATCAATCAAAAAAAGTACGCTAAAGCAAATTTCTAAATGTAATTTAGAAATTACATACATTTAAATATACACAATAAAATTCGGAAACATAAAAACGCCTGAGTGACTTTCTGTTTGATTTCTGTTGAAACAAACTGCCACTCAGCTCTTAGAGGGAGATACTGGCTAAAAAGTTTGATAGTATATCAATACTAAATTTAATATATTTTTTTCAAAAATCAAAAGTTAGATGTCAAAATAAAAAAGTTTGAATAGAACTTTCAAGCTTCCACATAAGGCGCTACTCGCACACTGTTACTATTTAAAAGTAATTTTCAAGATGGCTTTGCAACACCACCTTTGATGATTATTCACTATTTAATAACTAAAATATTATTTTTATACTCGTACTTTAATGTATGATATGTATGCCAATTTTCATTCCTTTGAGTCTCTCATTTGCAAAGTTAAAGAGGGGAAGGAACTTTAGGCCCGCCCTGTATAGATTAATTTATTCTTCAACCAGCTTTATGTCAGTTCTCAATAATTTTGTAGAAGGTAGGTATGCATAGTATATGTAGAGTATGACCTATAGAAGTTTTCTTTTGGGCAATAATATAAAGTGAAAAACATCCTAAATAAGTATCAGAATTCTAGATAGTAAAGAACATCAGTGACAAAACTACACTAGGCAGAAAAATTAAAGGATGTAAAAAATCCTAAATTCTCAGGTGATCTTCAAATGGCTGTAACTTGGAGAAAAATAGTTGCACAGCAATTTTAAAATAAACATTTTTAAAACCTTAAAACGGACTTTTCCCGCACGTAGAATATCTCTATCTCGAAATTAAGTGGCCGAGAAAAAATAAACCAACACATAAATGCAGAATATGTGTTTTATGCGATAGTTTTACTTTTTTCAAATAGTCCACCGTCGTGTTTTCTCGTGACTCATGGACAGGGTGGGGTGTGTCCTATCCATCTCAAAATCAATAGGTGTCGTCTGGGAGATGTCCCCAATCAGAATTAGTCAAAACCCGATCGATCCGACACGATTTAATTGAGTAATCGTGCTAACAAACAAATTTCTCAAATAATCCACCATTGTGCTTTCTCATGACCCATGAACATGGCAGACTGTGTTCTATCCACCTCAAAATCAATAGGTGTTGTCTGGGAGACGTCCCCAATCCGAATCAGTCAAAACCCCATCGATCCGATATGACTTAGTTGAGTTATTGTGTTTAGTTGAGTTATCGTGCTAACGAGAATAAATTCCGACAACGACGACACACACACACAGCAAAATATTTTTAAAAGCCATTTTTTTTTTAGTGTTAGACCGAAAAACGAAAAATATACACAAAAAAAATTGTTTTTTCACTTTTTGTTTACACGATTACATTACTTTTCCGCTTATAGTGGAGTGGGCAAAAGTAAAAAAGCTTTATGATGACATCACTTGAGATCAACATTTATGGAACCGTGAACATTGTGAAAGGCAAACAAAAATTTAGATATTTTTTTCCGATAGTTTTGTTATGATTACTCAAAAACTGCTGATGGTAAAAAATGATGAACTCAAGATCTGAAAATTACAGACTTGGGACTTCAATTTGCTTTATTTTAATTGGCTCTGCGACTATTTTTGTCTAAGTTATATCCCTTTGAATATCAGCTAAAAATTTAGGATATTTTTCTATCACTTAATATTTATATCCATATGCCTAGTATTTGCCTATGTGGAAGATGGAGATTTAAATTACTTTCAGTCCAACTTTTAGGGTGTTCGACTGTCAATACATGAACGCGCACTAGCCAGCCAATTCTGAGAAAAAAACATTAAAAATCGAAGTCAAAGCCCGATCGATCCGACACGATTTAATTGAGTTATCCTGCTAATAAGAATCAATGCCGACGACAACGACACACACGCAGTAAAATTTTTTTAAAAACCATGTTTTTAGGCCGAAAAACGAAAAATAAACCCAAAAGAAATGTTGTTTTTTTACATTTTCTTTACACGATTACATTACTTTTCCGCTAGTATAGTGGAGTGCGGAAAAGTAAAAAATTCGAAACAAGAAAAATTGCTTATATTATTTTGCTTTTCTCACTTTGCATTAATATTTAACATATGTTTATTTCAGAAACTAGAGCCGATCAAGAAAAACTAATGCCATTTTCAGATTTGGGGTTAGTAGTGCACTTACATCCGATTCCTAAAGTTCCTGGAAACAAATGACTGTTCCCCAATATAATAGGTACAAAGCTTTCGCGGAATTTCCTCGAAGTAGCAAAACAGTGATACGTACTAATTGCAAGCCGTAAAAAATTGTAAATTTTCAATTAATTCGACGCATTCATTAACCGGCCATTAACTTTTTAAAATTTGCCATCGTCCGAATGAGGCGATGACTCCGACAATATCAGCATGATTAACATGCAAAATAAAGATAAACATTTTTAACCCGATAAACGGCGTGGCATACGAGGCGTTCGTTCGACTTAACGTCTCAATTGTGTTTTATATCTGCGAAACCAATGCAGCGTAGGTATTTATTAAGATTGTTATGAGCTTTATGGAATTTACGATCTCGTGTAAGACGCATGGCATACATAGCGATGACATATCATTGAACAATTTAAATAAACCATTTGCATTCGTGACATTTTAAATTATAAAACCTTGGCTCTCGATTATTTGAATTTAAAATTGAACGGACGGCATCGAGGATTGTTTTACCTGCCACTTTCATATTTCCATTGTGCGAGCAAGATGAAATTGATATCTGTCGCTTTAATTTGGAATAGGTCAGACCTAAATACGAATCGTAATTAACCGACTTTTTGTTGCAAATACGTTACGCAAATCGATAGTAAATGTGACCTGCAAATATGTATACAGGGCCCGCCATAACTATGAATTACGCTTGTAACTTTCTAATTCATTAACACTGACTTAGTTTTTCACAAAACACCAAAACACTACACTCGACGCACGTCTCGCCAAATAAGTTGGCATCATCTGGAAATGATTACACTCTTTATTAACAAATTTTGTGTTAATTGACAGAAATAACTTCCCCTGAAAGTCAAACCACTATTCATGTTCTAAATTATTCAACTTATGGGTGGGCTTTTTCTAAAGTCCATATGTTTGTAATTCCAGCATACTTCTTTTACTATACATATACTTTATTCCTAGTTCTAGCCATTTTTGTTTCGCAGAATTTTCGCTCTTATTTGAGGTACGTGAAGATGAAATTTTAAGTATAATGCAAAGTTTTACTCCACAGATGGTAATTTTCAAACTACAGAAATAAGGAGATTATATTCCAACCCATCTGCTAATAATAAGGACTAAACAAATTAGGTCAAAACAGCTATTCTTCTGGCTATATATCAAACGCCGAGCGCTGAATTACATGACAAAATTTGCCGTATTTTGTCTAAGAGAGTTATCACTAAAATACACTGATTCAGATTGTTCAGGATATGCCGGTAACTGCAGACCGGTTTCGACCTTACCTTGGGCCTCGTCAGTGCAGTGTAGACGAGTATGCCTTTGACAGATGAAGCTCACATCTAGTAGATGTTGCTACGTTCCACCGCAGTAGAGCATACCAAACGTCATCTCTTGGTAGTTTCGAGAACAATTTAAATCGAAGTAAAAACCTCAGTACAATGCAAAGTTTTACTCCGCAAAGGGTAATTTTCAAACTACAGAAATAAGGAGATTATACTACAACCCATCTGCAAATGCCTTATATAGTAAGGACTATATGCTTTATATAAGATCGAAACCGGCCTGTAGTTAACGATATCCTGAGATAGGTGACGCATCTTTCTTGTGGTTTCGGAACAATCTGAATCACAGTATTTTAATGCTAACTCTGTTAGACAAAATACGGAAAATCTTGTCATGTAATTCAGCGCTCAACGTTTGGCATATAGCCAGGAGAATAGCTGTTTTGACCTAATATGTTTAGTCTTTATTATATAAGGCATTCGCAGATGGATTGGAGTATAATCTCCTTATTTCTGTAGTATGAAATTTTAATGCGAATAAAGTTTGGAAGAACTGATCGACGTTTGCAGGCTTTTAGAACCCAAATATCTGCTCCTATTAACTAATGTTAACACCAAACTTATGATAGAGATTCAATTCCGTTGGCCGTAAAGCCACCTTAATACTGGAGTATGTCGGAACCTTTGGTGTGAAGATAACACTGATTTAGTTTTCCATAAAACAGCAAACTGAGTTTTAATCATCTCCAGATGATGCCAATTTTGTTGGCGAAACGCGCGTCGAGTGTAACGTATAGTATTTTGGTAAAAACTGATTCCTTATTTTACTTTACTATATGTACCTATGTAAAATAAGGTCTCTCAAACAGGATAGTCGAGATGGCAATGAGGATTTCCATTAAAAATATGTATCAATAACGTCACAAATTTTAAATATCCGCTGGAAAAAAATAAAGATAGTTCTCAAATTTTCAATTAAAAAATATATATAGATGACGTCATAAATAAACAAATATGGCTCGAAAAAATTTGAGGATAATTTTGAAACTTTCTATTAAAAAAATATATCGATTACATCATAAATTTTAAAAATATGGCTCGAAGAAAAATTAAAGGTAACTTTCAAAGCAGCATTTTGAATACCTACGTCTTTTGACATGCCGACGATTCTAAAAAAAAAAAAAAAAAAAAAAATTAGTACTAATATTGAATTTATTTTGCGCTCACTGTTTAATATAGTAAATGATAAACATGGCGATAATGATAAAGTTTTACACAGTATTCATAATTTGCTCATTAAATGATTTTTTGAAAAACTTTGATACATTGCCAACTTTATTTTTTAAAAAGACTGACTGATGATCGCATGTTATTTTTTTCAGATTTTGTATTTGAGCTATACTGTCATAGTCTTTGCAACCCTATCCTTTTTTAACAAAATATAATTCCTAAACGTTTTCCGATGACAACGGCACCCCACTTTTATTAGAAATTTCCTATTTGCTGTTTATATAAGAGGATGTAAGAAACTTAAAATTGTAAAATAATATTTTATACTATAGAGGTAAAAAGTAGACTAAACGTTAGTTCATGATCTATACTAATTTTGTTATCAAAATTTGAAAATGTAAATAAAATCAAAATGTAACCGAGAAAGGTAAATTAATTTATAATAAAAATATAGTATTTTAGGGCATTTTGTCATTCGAAGAAAGGCCTGCTGTTAAATATTTAAACATTATTGAACATTTGGAGGACATTTGAATAACTTTCTATCAAAAATGAAGCAGTATTTGCTTTATTAGTATTTTTCTCAAAAACATCGTCTACCTTATAAACGGTAAATACAAAATGCCTATAAAAAGCACAAAAGGTTTTGTTAAGGGTATTTCTTAATCCAACTTATAATTTTCACACATTTACCCAACTCTGTATGTAAAATTTTAAATAATCGTTAATGTCCGTGGTATCTCCTTTCTTATTAACCAACCACCTATCACACCGGTCAAATCTAGAATTTCATTTACCTATTGCGTTACACAATTACAATTTAGTCCACATTTTCTCACATAGACGATATGCCTCACTGAAAATATGTTAATTAAATATTACAGATACGAATGAGATTTCGCTTCCTTGTCCCATTTGAATGGTCCGATAAATAATGTCGAGGAAGAGTACAGAACCGGCACGTTCTCTAGACTCTTTCACTTGACAGTAAAATCGAAACGGCGTGTAAGGTTGACTAATTTTCAATGTATTTTGCAACAAATACTTACTCTCTATCATAATAATTTATCGATTTATGGCGTTATCAGTAAAAAATCGCATTACTTTCATTTGTGTTCGGAAATAATATTAAATATGTAACCACTTTGTGTACGTCGTGTCTTGCGTAAGAAAATGAAAGTTAATTGTGTTATAATATGGCCCTGGTATGGACTCGAATTTGTTTATGTTCCATCTAAGATAAGTTTTAAAGTGACATGAACGGGGTTCTACGAAGCCAAGTAATGTTACAACGTATTAAAAATCCTATTAGTTTTTCTTATACACAGTATGTGAATCACTTGGAATGGAAATATTTTCGGAATTATTATGGAGATTCATGAAAAATGTTCGGATACGTGGATTGAATCTAAATAATTATTTGATTAAAAAAGTATTTAATATATCACGTTTTTAAAACAGACTAAAAAGTAAAAAATAATTTCTCCTAGCCCCATACAGATTCCTAACTCCATACAGATAGTCCTGAGAATTGTGATGGTGAATTTTTAATAGCTATGAAAATACGTAAATTTTAGAACGAATAAACAGTTTTAAAACCTTAAAACGGACTTTTCCGCACGTAGAACATCTCTATCTCGAAATTGAGTGGCCGAGAAAAAATAAACCAACACAAATTGCAGAATATGTGTTTTATGCGACAGTTTTGCTTTTTTCAAATAGTCCGCCGTTTAAAATAGTCGTGCTTTCTCATGACCCATGGACAGGGTGGGGTGTGTCCTATCCACCTCAAAATCAATAGATGTCATCTGGTCGACGTCCTTAATCAGAATCAGTCGAAACCCGGTCGATCCGACACGATTTAATTGAGTGATCGTGCTAACAAAAAAAAGTTCTCTAATAGTCCACCATTGTGGCTGCCACCTTGAATATTAAGCAACCCATTACAAATCTTTCATTGCAATGGCTTCTAATAGTAAATATATGTGAGCTTCGAGTTGTTAAGGTCATGGATGTAGAGTCAACACCACATATATACAATATATTATGATACTGAATAAAGTATTGAAATTCCAAAAAACATTTTTGATTTTCTGGCTAAAATGAGAACGCATTAAGCTTTTAACGTTTCAGAATTTCAATATAATAAGCAAGAAGGGCCAGTGAATTATTTCTAAGGGTAACTAAATTTTATTTATGTAATTTAAATGTAAAATAAATTTGAAATATTGCTGACTTAACAACAAAAAACAATAGTTGCTGTAATGCCATACACTGTTTTAAATCAATAAAGAATAATTCGACGTATTAAATTGTTTTAATTCATCTATTACTAATATAACCACAGTTTCGGTATTTTAAAGTATCATCTTCAATAACATACACTCAAGAGTATTCTTATATTTTTTAAGGCACCCTTCTTATGCACAATGATATATTTTATGCGATAATTTTAATCTTCAATATCTACATGTACAGCTTGCAAAGAATAGGAAAAAGTGTAATATTCTCTATGTATGCGTAGAACAAAGAGTGAGGCAGTGTTCGGAGGGAAAAGGATGAAGCACTTTAAGCACGACTAGATCGAACTCTGTGTCCATTCGATACACTCGATATTCAACTCTGAAAAAGTCTCAATGCGACTGAGTAAAGACCAGGCTATTTACTGCGCACCTCGTCGGTGCTCCGATATCGCAGTTTTCAGACTTGTTTCTATTCTTGACGAGCTGTACTGTTTTAATTTTGGAATTAGTAGAAACGTGAGGGTTTCAAGTTTAAATATGGGAAAGTTTTTCCGTTGTCATCAATTTAGAACTACTTTTTATTACAAATTATGCATATAATCATTTTACTGGGTTTAAGAAGTCATGTGAGTGTGAGTTGGTAAATATTAAATACTTTTATGTCCTTTTTGCACAGACGGTGGGGCAAAAATACCTAGTTAAATGCGTAGGGATAAGAGCAATTTACGTATGTAATATAATGAGAAAAATATTTTAGTGTCAAATATATCCGTATCTACCTAACGTGTGCCATATTTAAAATAACTACGCCTCTGGACTAAAGTAATAAATGGAAATAAAGCTAAACAAGTTAAAAATTCTTTACAATCTTAGACAGTACTTAATATACAGTGTGGAAAAGAAGTATGGACTACCCCTAATAATTTGGTAGTCTTCAGGTTTTATGGAAAGCGCTTCAACACGTCGATTTAGTTTTCCAGTTGCCCATATTCTGTTAGAATTCATTTGTTTTTTATTGACATTGTCAAAAATATGATGTCATCGACATTTTTCTTAAATGACAATGTATGGCGAGTGGTACATCATTTGAAAGCTCTTATTTCAATCAGTATGTTCCTATATTTCTTTGCGACTCTGTCGTGCCGTCTCAAAATGGCGACCGTTCAATTGTGAAAATTATTTTAAATTAATTTCCAGTAAAAGAATAACTTTTTCTTGTTTCATCAGAAAGAATGCAAAATATTGAACATAAGTTTTATTATCAATCAAACTAACAACGCGTAATATGAAATAAAACAAAACAAGGACACAATAAAGAATAATCAAATAAATAATAAACTAAGAATGATGTGTTGAGAATGAAAAACAAAAATTATTTCAGTAAATGCTGATAGTGACGACCGTTGACAACTTGACAGTGCCCAAGTCTAGAAACAATTTCTTCTTGAACATTTCGTATCATTTCTGGTGAAATTTTTCGGATTTCCGTTATATGCGGCACTTTAGATCACCAATATCACTTGGTCTACTTAAAAAAACTTTGGATTGCAAATAACACCACAAAAAGAACTCTAAAGGGGTCATATCAGGTGACCTGGCTGGCCATTCAATGGGACCCCGTCGGTCAATCCATTTTCCTGGAAACATCAAATCGAGATATTCCCGAACTTGTCTTGCAAGCGGGACTCCATCTTGTTGCAGCTAAAATTCTGGACTGGACAAATCGGGATTATTGTGATCAGGATAAAGTTCTTTTATAAATTTTTGTTTGTGATTGGTTTGTCTAAGCTTACTATGACCAAAACTGCTATTGCAACATTGAGATATTGAATTATTTCCCACGATGCATGTAAAAACAAGCTCAGGTCAAGAAACTTAATGTAAGGGCAGGCATTGAATGATAAATTCTTAAGGCTGTCTTAGTATGATTATGTTTGCTTTTTTTCTGATAAAACAAGAAAAAGTTATTCTTTTACTGGAAATTAATTTGAGATTATTTTCACAATTGAGAGGTCGCCGTTTTTAAACGGCATGACATAATTAAAAAAAATCTAGGAACATACTGAGTGAAACAAGAGCTTTCAAATGATGTATGACACGCCATATATTGTCATTTAATAAAAATTTCGATGACGTTATATTTTTGACAGATGTCAATAAAAAAACAAATGAATTCTAACAGAATATGGGAAACTGTCGACACGTGCTCAAGCGTTTTTCATAAAACCTGAGGACTACCAAATTATTAGGGGTACTCCATACTTTCTTCCACACTGTATACAGCTTATTAAATTGCGCTACGCATATGAATTAACATACGCCAGCAGATTCGCAAAAAAAAACTGAACACTCGCAAAAGTACAAAAAAGTCGAAAAATCCCGGAGATCTAGATCCAGTGCCTAATTCAATCCATTCAAATTTGTTCGCGCTATGTTAGCGGACTCATTTACTTGACAAATCCTCTTAATTAACTTAAATAGCTACCATAATAACACGTCATTAATCATCTTAATAAAACTTTAAAATCCATAATGTTTGAACGTTTTGAATGTGGGAATGATGCCAGAGCTGTAATTGTTTTGCGTATTTGACTAATTCAATTAATATAATCGATTTTTTAATGAGCCGGAAAATTGCTACCGGGCGTCCGTATTTCGCGGAACGGAAGGATCGGGAGTGAGTTCACAAAGAAATGTTTATGGAGGACGCCTAGCTTTAAAAAGTATAAAATTAGTATTATTCATTTCATCGCTATTTACCAAATAAAAAACTTCTCTTGCCAATAAACGGAATAGTCTACCTGAGTCTAGCCATAAAAACAAGCCACGGTATGTTTTGAGATTTTTTATTTGGCAAATAGCGATGAAATAAACTATACATATAGACTTCTATGATTTCCATATAAAGGACGAATGATTTTATGGGGTTGGAATAACGTACAATTTTGAAATACACAAAAAATGAAAGAAAACAGAAAAGACATTACAGACAACACCTAGAAACAACTAGGTTTTTATCTACTATACACATAAACCTATAATAAAAACATATATTTGAAGATAAATATATACATTTCTCTCGAAGTTCATTAGTTTTATTAAAATTTATTAAAAGTAGTCCTACACGACATACAAAAAAAAATTATTTCATTTTAATGTGAAACCAAGAATAGAATTTTAATATATTTTTTATTTTATAACAATGATAAGCCAAGTGTGTATTATTCATAATAAATATTTCATGAACTATCGTGTCTTACCTATTATTTATTTATTTAAGTCATTTATTTAAGTCATATTTTATGAAAAAAAAAACAACAATATTTTACAGTTGAAAAATCTTCTGCTAAAAATTATAATTTTTACAAGGACGTAATAACGAAGGAATAAAAACTGTATTTAACTTTTTCATCCAAGTACACGCTGACCAATAAAAAATAATAAAAAAATTAAACATATATTTGATACATACGTATATTACCCATATTTTACATATAGAGTCCGGCATAAGTATGAATTAATACCTGTAGCATTTTTATTATCTGTTTGTTATAATTATTTTATTTTTTTATTACATATTGTGGTGAGCTTGAATCATAATTTTTTTTGTTATGACTACTATCGCACTATGTTAAATGTATTGTATTTTTATATTTTTTCAATTATATTCTGAATAACCACATTGTGGTGTAATTAATCTCTTATGTCTCCATAAAATATTGACTTGTCTCGTATTTTCCGGGTTAAAAACTCGGGTCGTTTAAGTCATTTGGTCGTACTCTGTACAATTTTATCCCCCATAAAAAAGTCGCAGGGGTAAAGTCAGGTGATCGAGCCGGCCACTCCACCGCTACTTTATACCCTAAACACTTATTTACAAAAATAGTATCTACAATAATTACTAACCCTAATAGAACTATGATGTAGGGTGAGGATGACCTTGCCACAATACAACATTCTTTCGGCAGAATGTGTGTTCTGTTAGCATATCAATCCAATTTTTTTGTCTAAATTAGTAACATCTCAACTGATGTCTTAATTGAGAGATTTATCAACAGTGTCTTTCTTGTGAGAATGGACAAAACATATTAATTCATGATGTCCCAAGTTTTCATAGCATTTAAACTTAGCATCGTGCAAAACAAATAAATAAGTTTAGCTGAGGGAGATGGTACAAAAACCTGACAATAAAAAAACTAATTAATACTTTTAGTTGCAGTATTATATCTCCAAATTAAAATGTAAAAATACAGGCATGAGAGATGTTAAGGATACACCAAGACAGGGACGACCAAACTCATGACGATGTTGTATTAAATATGTTTTTAATGATGTAGAGATCATCTACCACCAATTTAGAATAAGACTATGGGATATCCGAAAAGTTCCTACTTAAAATTATGGAAACGGAAAAAACCCACCCCTTTAAAATACATTCAAAGATGGCTTTGACAGGAGGGTTCAATTCTCTGAAATTATGAGGTGAATGTGCCAACAGAATCTGTATTTTGTCGATTAACTTGTATTCTAATCGAGTTCTAAATAGGCCTAAATGACATTATTAGGTCCAGCAGTCACATCACTTGAATGTTTGAACAAGCATAGCAAATCACATAATTTGACTTCCATAGATTTTCCTATAGAAGAAAATAACAATGGAAAGCTATTTATCTAACATTATTCCTGCCATATAAGCTCTGCATCCTGATGATAACAATGTTTGGTTCCAATAAAATGGGGTACTTCTCTACATTGGAAATGCGGTAAGATTAATTAATTAATTAAATACAGTTTTTTACAAAAGTAGATAGGGCGTAGAAGAACAGTGAAGTGGCCAGCTCGGCCATCTGATTTCATACCTTGTACTTTTGTATGAGGTTACATAAACGGTCATATGCACAAGAAATGACAAAAGCATTTAAGTGACCTAAGAGCCGGAATTATTCATGAAATGATGACGATAAAAAGTTAAATTAATGTAAGGCGGTCATTTATATAAAGACTGGAACTACACTCCTGGATAAAATTAATGTATCAGCAAAACTTTTCATTTGTTCTTATAATTTTTCGAAGTTTTAAATCCTTAAAAATGTTATGTACATAGGTGGCCTAGGACATCTTCTATCATTACTGATAGACAATTGCCATTGTATGACAGATGTAAAGTAACATTTTGTGATTATTTGTGAATAATACATTTCATGCCGTTTAAACTGATTAAAAAAGCAACTAATACTGAGTAAAAAGCCAACTAATTCAGTTACACAAGTGACTTTTTTTTTTTAATTTATAACCGAGTGAATGAAATACTTCGTCCAGTACATTTAGAGTAGAAGAAATGAATCATCCACGCAATTTAAGCGAATATGAATCAGTGAAAACGGGAAACTCTAGTTAACGAGGGACGTAGCTAGCGATATGAGGCTAACTTGTTGGTAGTTAGATAATCATCAACTATCTATCGATAATTGGTGATATATCAATAGTCGAAACGTTTCAATGAACTTAGAACCCCAGAAAAAGACCGTAAGAAGTCTATAGATGCACGACGTGAGCGATATCTTATCTTAAGAAACAGAACTTCTACCAGTTTCGAGGTAAGGAGAGCCGTAGCAGCAGTTCGAAATGTAGCAATATCTAGACGAACGGTCAGGAGAATGCTTAATGAAGGAGGATTGGTCAGTAGAAAATCAGCTATCACACCACTGCTTACCAGAGAACATAGAGTTAATAGACTGCGTTTTGCAAGAAAACACGTAAATTGGACCATTGGCGAATGGAAACGAGTATTGTTGTCAGATGAGACTAGAGTAAGTCTTTTAATTCACTAGATAGACGTCAAAAATTCTGGCGGAGGCCAGGAGAAAGGTTTGCTGCCTGCAATATCTCTCTTACCGTCCCATTTTGTGGTGGATCAATAATGTTCTGGGGAGGAATTTGTTTCGATGGTCGCACGGATTTGGGTCCTATACGGGATCCTACGTATTCTACGTAGAAAACATCGTAAAAGAACATGTGATGCCATTTTCCTCGTTTAACGGGGATAATTTTATTTTTGTACAGGATAACGATCGGCCTCACGTTGCTAGAGAGGTGAGACCCCTAGATTTGTGAATATTCCAACTATGGACTGGCCACTAAGAAGCCCAGAAATGAACCATTAGAGAATTTATAGGCTGCACTAAAACGATCAGTTAGGCGCCACATACCTACCCCTATGACCCTTAGGGAACTCGAACAAGTCGTTCTTGTCGAATGGGAGAATATTCCTCAGGAAACCATTCACCACTTGATTAATATCATGTTCAGATGAATGTAAGCAACGATAAGAGCTAGAGGAGGATCTCCACGTTACTGAATTCAAATTCTTTTAACGATTTAATTGCACCTATAATTTTTTTCTAAAGTTTTAACACCGTTTTCATTGCATTTTGTAACAATACTGTTCCTCTCTGTTATTTATTCATGTTTTTCCCCTAAAATACCATTCTAATTTGTCAAATACTAATTGAAATAATTTAATTATAATATAATTGTAGGTACTATGATTTAAATCTTGGAAAAAATAAAAGTAATAATGTGCAGTTTTACTGATACTGCGTTAATTTTGTCCGGGAATTTATATATATATATATATATATATATATATATATATATATATATATATATATATATATATATATATATATATATATATATAGAAAATAATGGTACAGATTTCGAATATTTAATCTAACCGATATGTTATAAGATTTCTGTTTTATTATAAAATATCACTTATACAACGAATTCGTAATTATAACATTATTTTTTCTTTCAGTGTATTTAAAAGAACCTGTTTCTTTGACATAAATGCAAATCAAAAACTTGGTGCATGATGAGAAGATCCCGTACGTTAAACCTCAAACGAGCCTGCAATTTATTCCGTGTATAAAAGTGACTCAACGAATAAAAGCGACAAATTCATTACTTCTAATAATATTCGATATTTGAAATTCGTTCCCGGCGCCGCGCCGCTCCATTCTTTGGTACGCAAATTATTTTCCACCGACTTTGTCAAAAGATTAACGTTTATTTTCGGATCCCCGTACAATAGCGGCGCATCGCGGGCACGTTAATTGAATTGTCAAAAGGCGTGCGGAAAATGCAGACACATCCTCCGCGCCACGCAAAAACGAGAAAGAAACAATTTAACTTTGCTTATGATGTGTGTAATTGTGTGTCCCCGGCTTTATTAAATTATCAAGAAAGTCTGTTTCATATTTGGGGCAATTTCTCAAGTTTACGGAACACGGTGGATGTCGAGCGGCGGGCGGGAACCAACTAGGAGAGCCTCAGTCTGGCTGAGAATAACGTTTTATCTTATTTAATTCCGGTAGGCCCGGAACCCAGTTAGTGCGACACCTCATCTACATGCAAATGAGATAATGTTTGGTTACGGCCACGAAATGGAATAACCTTCCACTGCTGAATACATTGATATGCTGGCAATTTACTAAACAAAGACGCCAGCGCTACGTGAGCATATTTTTACTGGAAAATCGAAAGATATATTGCTCGGTGCTGCGAACGCGTACCGACAAACATTTCTCTAGGCAGCGTGGCCTCCTGCGTACATGGCGGTACTGTTTCGTTTCGTTGTGCGGGAGATCTATCTCATCTTTATGGCTTAAAAACTATTTATGATTTAGGATCGCACCTAAATGCAATATCGGTATATTTGAAAACAGGAGACTGGTTTTCTGCCAACATCAAAATACTGGAGTGGGTTAGAACCTTTGGAGTGAAGATAACACTGACGTTGTTTTCCACAAACCACCAAAACACTATAAACTACACCCGACGCGCCTTTCGCTAACAAAGTTGGCATCATCTAGAGATAATTAAAACTAATCTTATGCCAACAATGTATACCTAAATTATTGTTTACCTAATGAGCCCCAATAGATTTGAAACAGAAGCAAAAGAAGAATTGGAGTACTTCCCTAGGGCTTGGCTTAGATATGTGGATGATGTGTTCGCAGTATTTGACACAAAAGTCATCAATATTGATAACTTCGTTTTCAAATTAAATAACCGTTTCGCGTCAGTAAAATTCACATACGAAGTTGAAACCAATGAGCAACTTACTATCTTTAGATGTACTAGTTATTAGAAATAGTGAAAGTAAGTTAAAATTTGATATACAGGGTTTCTCACGGTAGCCGTTCGTTAGAAGTTTTCGTGGTTAGAAAAAACTTAGAATTCTGAATTTCTGGACTCCAGGGTTATTCAAGATTCTCTTTCATTTTGAAATGTTTTCAAGGTCATACCACTTCCAGTTATCCCGGAAGTCGCCAGTAACTTCCTTATTTTAAATAGAAAACCCGGATTATTATTTCATTTTTGGATTCCTGAGTTCCATCAGGTTTTCCTATACCTATTTTCAACTGTTTCTTAGATATCTTGATTATTTTGAAAATTTTTAAAGACGTAGCTTTATTTTCAACACTGTGCCTTTTACCCATTTTCGACTGGTGCTAAGCGCTTCTGGGGTAGACGGAAGCACAAGAATTGTACTTTCAAAATCCACATTGACAATTAATTTATGGCAAACAGGGTGTCCAAATTTTATCACCAATTACATTATTTTCAAAGTTGAAAAAATTCGTTATTTCAAATGTGACACCCTGTATATTATTGGATGGCCGGATGCAGAATTTGATTCTGCATCGATTCGCTATAACTTTCCCTATACCTATTCCCAACGGTTTTCTTGTTAATCCATTATTTTTTTTATTAAAAGCCGATGGAACTCTAAAAGTCCTATCTAGTAAGCCTTGATTTTGACAGAAATTGAAACAATGTTGATTTTATGTCAAAGCAGTATCAGCTCACAAATTCGTGAGGTATCTACTTACAGTTTTAGTGATCTTTTTTAGTTTTCTCAAGTATAGTTTATAATGGAGAATATTGAAGAATATTCCAATAATGATTTGTTAAATTTGTTTTATACGCATGGTGAATGTAAATGAATTATCAGACGAACATGCACACTTTTGAACGAACGATATTCGGACCTACCAACAATGACTCCCGGAAAATTCGCAAGAATCGAAGCTCGGTTTATGGCAAGTGGGAGTGTAAGGGCAACACGAAATCACCGAAAGCCCGTAATAGATAATGAATATAACGAGGTGAATGTGTTGGCTTATTTTCAAGCTTATCCACGGAGTTCAACTCCAGCAGCAGCGCTGGATTTGGGTATTTCAAGAACATCAATCCACAGAATATTAAGAAAACATAAAATGCATCCTTTTTCTGAGATAATTGTACACGGATTACGTCTTGGTGATAAGGCAAGACGAGTCGACTTTTTCGAAGTTTCGAGTTTCGAAATTTTTTCTAACCACGAAAACTTCTAACGAACGGCTGCCGTGAGAAACCCTGTATATAGAAAAGACAGCAGTACTCTCAAATATATCCCTAATGATTTCTATCATTGTATTCAACACAAATGGCGAACCTGAATATTCTAGTCCATCGCCTACTAAGCTTCCCTTTCAATAAAGATAGGTTTAAAAAAGAAAAAGCGCTAATCAAGGATATAGCTAACGTATATTATGTTGGTATAGTTGAAAAAATGATTAGGAAACGTAAATTTAAAGAAACACTTCGAAATTCTTCGACCTTTCAAACTGAAAGGGAACATCCAAAACATGTATCCATTCCTTACGATCTCGATTCACCCGTGATATTAGTAAGATTTTTAAAGATATATGGATGACGGTAGTTCATTCATCGAGAAATAAACTATAACAACATTTACGCAATTCAGAAGATAAAATTAATACAAACGACAGGTTGGGGATTTACGAAATTAGCTGTAGCGACTGTAATCAAAGATATGTTGGACAGACCAGACGATCCATTCAAACCAGGTTCAAAGAGCACATGGCGTATCTCAAATATCGTAGAACAGATAAGTCCAGTGTTACCCAACATGTCTTCGAGAACAACTCTAAGGTAGATATTAGCAATTTGAGATTAATTAGGAACATAAAAAATACTAGACAGCTAGATGCATTTGAAAGTTTATAAATTAAAAAGTATAAAAATAGTATGAATAATGACAGAGGGCATATTCTACATGGCCGGCTTTATTGGTTAGTTCCTCACGGCTCAATGAGCAGCAACCGTGACGGTCAGGGCTCACTGAGCGCTAACAATAATTTACGTATAAATAGGATACATTGCTAGCATAAAATTAGTATTAATCATCTCCAGATGATGCCAACTTTGTTGGCGAAACGCGGGTCGAATATAGTGTAGTGTTTTGGTGTTTTGTGGAAAACTACGTCGATTTCATCTTCACATCAAAGGTTCCAATCCACTCCAGTATAAATAGCTTAAAAACTATTTATGACTTAAGGAAAATTTAAGGTTTAAAACTATTTCATTTCATTTCGCTAGTTGTAATGTAAACGATTCGACAGTGAGCGCATGGCCCGCGAGCTATCATCGAAGGCGTCCAACTACACCCTCAATCTAAACGATTTGCTTTCTTGTTTGAAGCTTCTGTTGGTTACAAAATATTCACTGCGCGCGTCTTACCGTTTCTTAAAGGTTATTCCCTCAAGTTTACAGTTTAATTATTTACGCAATTGTACATATTTAATACACGAGTTGATAAATAAAGCTTTTGGTAATTCAGTTAAAGCGAGTTCTCGTTAAATTAATGCCTGACAAAGAGACTTCGCGATCCGGATCTCACAATAGGCATTGCTCTTTTTATGTTTTAACACTCCTTTATTATTATCGCAAGGCGATTCGTAATTAGAAAAGGAAAATTTGATAAAGCAATATCCGCAAATGAATCGGCGCAAGTAGATTTGGCGGAGGATTTTTTTCTTCGATAAAGGCAAATATTATACAAGTCTGGAAAATATTCACGAAACGGCGGACAAAAAACTGATAAATGCCATCTTGTTAAACTTAAAAAGTGACAATAGAAAAGCTGCCTTGAAAATTAAATATTTCGAAATTGAAAAAGATAACTAACTTTTGTAAATTTCCTGTAATCGGTATTCAAACTGCACCATTTTTTCTTAATTTAACCAATTACCAATAACTAAATTTTTTTAATTTAAGACAGGAGGGGTGATGAAACTCCTGTTATTTCCAAGATATTAATGTGATCCTATCGTTATCTTAAAACATATTGTATATAATGACAATGTGAACATAACCGAGGTTTTGTTTGAAAAGTCAGGACATTTTAAATACGGAAAATGTTTAAACAAACCTGCACTTAAGCAGCCTCACCTAGAAACCAGATTAAAATTCGCAGAGTCTGTTCAAAAACAAACATTTTAATACTACGTAAATAATTGTTAGGGATAAAAAAAGAAAATTAATTTGGATGAAGTTCGATGAAACTATTATTAACATGATTTTCGAAAAATTATGTCAAGAAGACCTCAAACAGTTGGTCCTATTATGATATGGGCGGCGTTCAAAAAGGGTATGGAAAACCAACTGGCATTTGTAAATGGCAGAATGAATGCGACTGCTTATCAAAACCTGTTAAAAGATTACCTGTTATTATTTTAACCCTTACAGAAGATGATGGTGCAATAACTCAACATGATAATGCACCTATTCGTTCTGCAAAGTCCACAGAAAATTGGTTTCAACAGTAAGGAATCGACCTTATGCCATAGCCAGAATTGTGATCCTAATCCGATAGAAAATCTATTAGGGATTATGGCAAGGTATACGATCCAATATAGTATACAATCCAGCAAAGACTTCAATTGAGAGTGTTAATGAACTCGAATTATAGCTACCTGGGACGAAATTCCAAAGGCAACTTTAAACTATTCAATAAATGGTATGAACATTATTAAATTATTAAAAAATAAGCCTATTAAATATAATAAAAAATAAGGTTAAATGGACCAAGTAAAAAATAAAAACACCAGTCAGTTTATAATTTTTCACAAACTATAGACCCGTTTTTTCATAAATCTTTGTTGTTCACCAATACATGAGATCCTAAAAACTCATAATATAAAACACTGATATCACGTAATATATCGCTCCAATATATCCATAATATTATTTTCAGTTTTGAATTCTACCCATGATGTAATCCAAATTAAGGGTGAGAATATTTTTTCGCACGGTATATTTTACTTCAATTATGTAAATTGTTTTCAATTTTGCCCCCCCCCCCCCCCCGCTGCACCTTTCAAGAAATATTCCTTGCAGACACCCATGCCTACACTGTCAACTTTGAACATTGCTATTTGAAGAAACCGCGTAAAAGCAATTCCATATGTATATCCTTATTCACCGTATAATATGTTTTAAAAATACTATAATTAGTATCGCTAATACGATTCACGTTTAATGATGCATTACGTATGTAGATACACTGAATACGTTCTAGTCCTCTATATAATAACCCGCAATCTCGCGTTCGCTGTTGGATACACGTGTCTCGTGTCAAGTGACATTGCTAATGTGACGGGGCACATTTGACATTGAAACGCTGTTTTGTCGCTGTTAGTTGGTTACATAAACAAAGTCATGTAAACAAATTAAAAGGATCACTTGTAAATTTAATTATTTAATAATCCTAGTGTAATTTCATTTAATAATCCCAGACCCGATGCGATGGGACCTGGACTCTTCGGTTATCGGATGACGCTGGGAGGTCGCTCGAATTACGATTTCCGTTCAATTAAAAGCCGTCATTGTCTCAGGCGAGGACGGGACGGGACGTTTGTAAAGTTTCCGCTCGTTCTCGGTATTTATGAATATTGTATTACAAAAATGTGTCTGATTTCACTCTTGTACAAACAGTGGACACAAGGTGATGCGCGACTTGTACAAGGTGTTCCGCACGGCACCTTCGAAAGTCGACTTAACCCTTCGTCGGGCGCAACGGATCTGTGAGTCACTTTTTAGGCCCTTCAAATTAGACAAAAAATCACAGATTTTGGAAAATTTTTGCTACAGCTAAACTACCTATACAGAAAGTTGTGCTAGGATTGTGACAACATATTTTTCACCTAGCGCGTGATAAAAAGAGGGTTGTTTTTTAGATATAGACATATATATATATATATATATACGCGTTTTTGGCCATTTTTTTCGGTTTTTTTGCGTTTTTCTGAAAAACTATGCATTTTTGGGAAACAAAAATCACATGACCTGATTTGATGTTGTAGATTTTGCGATTCTCCACAATTTTTGTTCTTTTCATTTTTCCGAAATTCTGGTTAGTTGCGTCGCTAGAGCGCGCTGAAGTATTTTTGATCTGTTTTTCAATTTTAAGCCAAAACTATGCATTGTAGAGAAAAATATCAAGAGATCAAAATTGTAGATATAAAAACATTTTGTTGTTTCGCTTTTTTTCAAAGTCGCACGGTTTTGTCCCTAGAGGGCGAAAACCGTTCTTTTTTTTGTAATACTCTTCTGCAAATGAAAAATACACTCTAGAGCATTATTTTTGATTTATAGACAAAATTATGCATTTTTTAGAAAAGTTCAATCACAAAAAAAGTTGGAGAGCAAAAACTTTCTACAAATTATTACTTTTTTTTACAAAAAATGCATAGTCTTGCCTATAAATAAAAAATAATGCCCTAGAGTGTTTTTTTCATTCGCACAAGAGTATTACAAAAAAAAAATAAAACGGTTTTCGCCCTCTCGGCAAAACCGTGCGACTTAAAAAAAAACAAAACAACAAAATGTGTTGTAAATTTTTATATCTACAACTTTGATCTCTTGATATGTTTCTCTACAATTCATAGTTTTGGCTTAAAATCGAAAAACAGCTTAAAAATACTTCAGCGCGCCCTAGCGGCGCAACTAAGCAGAATTTCGAGAAAATGAAAAAAACAAAAATTGTGGAGAATCACAAAATCTACAACGTCAAATCAGGTCATGTTTTCCCAAAAATGCTTAGTTTTTCAGAAAAACGCAAAAAACCGAAAAAACGGCCAAAAACGCCTATATCTAAAAAACAACCCTTTCTTTTATCGTGCGCTAGGTGAAAAATATGTTGACACAACCCCAACACAACTTTCTGTATAGGTCGCTTAGCTGTAAGAAAAATTTTCCTCAATTTTTCTAATTTGAAGGGACTATTTTTCTTTGCCTTTTCGTGTGTATTACGAATATTAACTCGAACTCCCTCACAGCTTCCTAGCTCCAAACCACTCTTCTCGATATGGTGTCGATTTTTTTAGTGCATTCCCTGGCCTTGTATGGGCCGCCCCGATCTGTCGGATGCATTGCGCCTGATTACGTCACTTTTATATTTTATTAGATTTCTTTTATTACCTATTTAATATAATAATTTATTTTGGGATCTCTACACTTACTTATTCTGGCATTATTATTCAAAATTAACACATTTGGATGTTAAATTATTGGTTGAATTGGTTGGTACTGAATGTCGTCACAAAAAATGTGGCTACTTGAAAACATTCTAAAATGATGAAGAGGATTTATAATTCTTTACACTTAAAATACGCAGTTACTTATAACTTTTCTTTGTAACTCATGTCCAATATTCTTTTATATATATAACTGCATGACTTTTACATGAAAAAATAAGTATTTATTTTCTGTATTCAAAATATTGGTCAATTATAATTTATGTTTTGTTCTTAAAACAGAAAAAACTTGTCAATAGCTGGTTCTTCTATAAAAATATTCCAAATTTATTGTTTTGCAACATGAAATGAGTTTATTTGTATAAATTCAATTATTGCGATTAAATACTAGTGTGAAATATTTAATATTGTCTTAATATATAATTTGTCTTTTTTTCGTCAATTAATGCTTTACCCCGCTTTGCCTACGCATGATTCTATAATAAATTATTTTTGGGGTATGTACGAGTTTGGATTTGACTGATTGGTTATAAAGAAACGAACGGAAACAGGTTTCAGTACGATTATATAGAATACAGTACTTCCGTAAAATAATGAATGAATTAGTTAAAAATTCAAACACCAAGATTTAGGGAAAACTCTCAAACCCGTCAAATTTTATTTTTGTTATGCATTCTCTAAAATATAATTAAGATATACAGGGTGATTTGTATAGGAAGTATGACGTGTAAGATATATTTTTAATGACAACTTCCTTTTTTATTATGGAATTTGAAAAGGCACATTTCTTTACATTCAATACGGTAATAATTACATTATCCCGAGTACAAGTTAGATAAAAAAAATTAAGAAAAATGATTTCGCAATATCAAGATATGAATGGCAAGGACTTGTGCGCCGTTGGCTGCCTGATAGTACCCTTAACGACTGATAATGTTTTTTTATTGCTGTCAGATAAAAGCTTAATCGTACCAAGAATCCCCAATGGATGATGGAGTATCGCATTAGGTACCTCATACACTAATCACTTTGTATGTACTAATTATATTTTAAAAAATGTGCAACTAAAAATAAAATTTGACAAATCTAAGAGTTTTTCACCAAAATTATTCTTTGAATTTTCAACGGATTTATTCATTACTTTAGGAAAGTACTATATATTAGGTAGTTAAATTATAATTTCTCTTATCTATTTTTACATAATCCGACAATTAATTCTCGTAAACAGATCTTTCTTTATATTGTACAATTTCATATTTTTCAAATACTAGTTTCGTTTTATCAATCATTTTTCTTCCCCTTTCCATATATTAATTATTTCCATTGAAAATTAATTGAAATGCGTTATAAAGAACAGCGTTTTACATTCCTCTGGCATAAGCCAGCTAGACATTAGTATACTCGTAGACATAAGAGTACGGGAGCTATATAACTTAATTAGTTTAAGTACTTAAGATTGGATAGCGTATAGATGATTACCTGATCTGCATGGGACCTCTATATTTATTCATTCAATTGCATATTGGAATAATGTGTTTTGTTTTTGTAGAAATATTAGAGATTATCTGGTATATTTATCTACTTTAGTAAGTTTACATAATAATTTTATTTCATTTTTCCCTTTTATTATGCGCCTTTCAAGAAAAAAATAATTAAATAAAGATGGGTATATGATGTGGACATGATACATGATAACATCTGATAAATTTAATATTAATTACTTGTTTCATAAATTTATTTAGGTGGCGCTACTTGTATACGTAAATTAATAAGTAATAATTTTACTTTAAAGACAACAATTTTTATTTTAACATTAATTTCAAGAAAGTAATTAGTGTTTCGACTTAATAAATAAGAATTTATAATCTAATAAAAAGAATCATATCTAATATATTTGCATTAATCAGTGCATTAAATATATTTGTAGTAAGCTATTATTCGTTCAAAAGAAATTTATATTTGTTGTACCATATTAAAATAGCATTCAATGATCTCGGTGTTGGTAAAAATAAGGTACAATGAGAAAAATAAAAAGAAATCTAAAACGTGAACAAGAGAAACAGGATCGCCTGAATTTTTAAGTTATACATTTCTTTAGTATCAGTATATAAAAATATGTACCAATTTCTAATGTAGATTCATGAAAAGTAAATTTTACCAGTATATACAGATTTCATGTTATTGAAGTCGAATAACTATACTTTTTCCACTTAGCAGTGGTGAAAATGACTTGAAAATCTCACATATAAGAAAGAAATTAATTCGAATAAAAAAAATTACTATAATTTAAATGTATAAAACTGATTTATTTACGGTTTTGATGTTTTTAATAATACGTTAATATCTATGATAGTAATGATCGAGATAATGATCCGAAGCACACCGCCAATAAAACAAATGAATGGCCCCTTTATAATGTTTTTAGACAAATCAAAACTCCACCTCAGTCCACGGATATAAATTCCATACAACGTTTGTGGTACTTGCGGACTTGAAGGTCCGAAATAAAATTTCTTCCAAACATCAGCTACAAACGGCTTTATTATAAGAATGGGATCAAATTGGACCTGACATAACCGAAAACTTTGTATCCTCAACGCCACGAAGACTTCAGGCCGTAATTCATGAAAATGGTATGGTAACAAAATATTAAAGTGTAAATAAATTGTTTAAGAACTTGTTTAAATAATAATTATTCTGCCAATACTTTTTTGACCCTTGAAATTCATGTCCTTATTTATTATTCTTATCTTATATTTAATTCTCTCTATCCATTGCCACCAAAAATTATATATAGTCGGATGCTAGTTTTTAAATAAATTTAGTATCAAACTATTCACCTTTATATTTTTGAGATTTAAGAAAAAAGTGAGGTGTGCCAATACTCTTTGACACGCTATATATTAACATATCTGATATATTCTGATATGAACATTCGACACTAAAAAAAGTAGTACAATGATTGATAAAATGTTTTATTATTTTTTTTTAGTTTTAAAATAATGTGTCTAAATATTTGTTACATTAAAAGCTTAATAAAAGGATCGCGAACTTAACGAAAAAAGAGACGAAAAGAAAAGGTTCAAATAACCGTTAATAGCCCGTTCCACATCATAAATCTTGCAAAAAGTTAGGACTTTTTTATTTTTCAAAACAAAGTTATATTAGGAAAAATTATGTAATTTTTATAAAGTATACTCATCTTTAAAATTCTCACAATACAGAAAATAAATTATGAACTATAAAGAATATATTTGAAAAAAATATTAAAAATTATATTACAAAAATACTTGGCACTGTAATTCATATTCGTACTTTACTTGCTTATTATTTCTCTATCTCTGAATGCATTTATGTGAATTAACCAGTTGATATATTTCAGCATACCCAAACGTAACAAGGAAAACTACATAGCAAAGCGAGAACAATAAAAATAAATCCAAAAAGTGAACAAAGAGTAATAGAGTCGCCTGAATTTTTAATGTTGATATGCATATTCTTTAATAACAGTAGATGTATAGAACTGTGTACTAATTTCGAATCTATATTCAACAAAAATTAATTTAGGTACACACTTCATGTCTATCTAAATTATAATTTTTCTTCTTCATACAAAAATTTCGAAAATCGGATAACTACTATGGTCACTTAGGCATGGTTCGATTGACTTGAAAATCTCCATATACAACAAAGAAAATTAATTCAAATAAAAAACATTAGTATAATTTAAATTTATAAAACCACCGATATTTTTAAATTGTTAATATCAAGTACAATACGTCTCCAAGAATCATTCTGTATGAAATAACGTATTTTCTCTTTTTATATCAATCACACCTTTATTTCTGAAATTCCGCTAAGATATCTCCAAGTACAACAGTGTTAAAATTTCATATCAGATTTCCAACAATAATGTTGATATATCAATTTTATATTCCACATTGTATATTACAAAAAAGAGATGTGAAACCCACGTTGTTAATATTAAAATAAACAAATATAAAAGGTACTCACTAATTACTTGTAGTGCATCATGGATGTCATATAGCAGAAATATTCAACGTGGCACTATCGAAAATCACATATAAACAGGCACGCACTCACACAAATAAATTAAAAAGTATAACAGCCAGTCCACTAAATACGACTCAAACATTGAAAATCTTAACAAAGCCTAATTTATATTGGGAATTTAAAAAATGCATAAAAAGTTATCATTTCGTAATAGTGGATAAGATAGTCTCAGTAAATAACGCATACAAGAAATATACCTTTTAATTGATAAGTTTTTGTTAAACCCTAAAAATAATCACCAGCGTTTCAATACAATTACCTATACATATACAGTGCGGTGATAAAATTTGGCATAATATTTATAATTTTGTTATTAATTACTCATTTTGATATTAGTCAACCTTATTTTTGAAGAAACATCCACTATTTGAGATGTAACGTCATCATAGTCTTCTATAAATAGTAGCTCCTTTTCTAACAAAAATTAATTTATCGATTATAAAATAGTTGTTAATTTACAAACATAATTACATTGAAAAATAAAAATGTTTTGCAACATCAAATAAGGAGCAAGGATATGGAATACGTGTTAACTAAACTTTAGCTCTTTGTTGCTATGTTATATTTATGTAATCCTTACATATTTACCAGGCAACTGGACTTAAATAATTACGTCGACTATTCTACATTTGGTAAATTATAAAAAACAAACAAATTCCACCTTTATAAGGTATATTTGGTAAAATAAATTAATTAAGGGTGATCTATTTACTGAATTACTCAATATATTATGTCATGTACCCAGATTCAGCTTTCGTAGTTCTTTATTCAAATAATGAGGAAGGTGATGTTTCTCACCAAAGAATTTAGTTTCAACAAGACGAAATTCCACCTTATTTTAGAGTTAATGTTCGGTCATATCTTGATAATACTTCCTGGCAGATGTATAGGGCGACGTGGAGCTATAGAGTGGCCACCTTCGTTACAATCTTACACCCCTTGATTTTTTCTAATGGGGTAATTTTAAAATCAAAATCTATGTCAATAAACCCAAAAATATAGAAGATTTAAAGGAACGAATTGGACAAGAAATACGCAATATCGCACCGGAAATAATTTACAGAGGGCAGAATAAATTTATTTTCAGATTAGGACATTGTCAAACAGTCAACGGGCAACAGTTTGAACACACTATTACTTATTTATTTGGTTTGTTTATAAATAAATAAAGTTTCACAATTGAAATTTTATTTGCATTTTTCTCGAAACTCTCTTTATGCAACTTAATAAAATGTTTATAACAATACTAAAAAAAATGTGCACTCTCATGCCCATTAAAAATACGCCCCTTTGACTCCGTAAACGTATGCTAATGTACATAGAACATAACATAAAGTATTTCAAAGACGACAAATTAAAAATACCGTTTGACCTTATCGAGCGTTCTTGCAAGAAAAAACGATTTCGCGAAACTTCAGGTGTTCCTGACTTCTTTTCCACAGTGTGCGAGAGCACAGTGATCGAGAACGGTTAAATTATGAGATACTGGACTGCTTTA
Source organism: Rosalia funebris (assembly GCA_037954035.1). NCBI lineage: Eukaryota > Metazoa > Arthropoda > Insecta > Coleoptera > Cerambycidae > Rosalia > Rosalia funebris. Next base: position 7,234,491 of record JAZFAV010000006.1, on the reverse strand, counting down.
CTAATAGAAAATGTACTTTTTTGTTAGCATTACAAGGAAAATACATTTGAAATTGTTTCTCAAATAACGTATAGCGTAATTTCAGGCTTCAATAGTGACGTTTCAAGATTTTATATAAACAGATACACTAGGCACAAAAATTAAGGGGTGTAAAAAATTCTAGGCGATTTTCAAAGGGCTGCTTGAACTTGGAGAAAAATAGTCGTAGAGCAATTATAAAAAAAAATTGAATCTCCAAGTTTCTAGTTTTTAAATCTTGATTCAAAATTGTTTATCATCGGCAGTTATTGAGTAATCGTAAGAAAATCATCGGAATTTGTTTTTTTAAATTTTTGCTTGCTTTGTACTTTAATAAATTCTTTTCAGTGATTTTATCATAAAGCTTTTTTAGATAATTCCCCCTTTAATTTTGACGATCTAAAAACTGCAAACTGTAGTCTTTACAAATCGTAGTTATTGGTTTTTGATAAAAAAAAAAATTCGATGCGAGAATGTTGATTGAAAAAGAGGTAAAAAATTGCGTATTTAGGGATATTCGCTTAACTTGGTCTAGCTTTGCAAATAATGGATAGACTATAGCTGTTGACTGTTTACTTTTGTACAAAGTATCCCAGAAGAACCCTGAAAATTTCAAAGCGCTGTATTCTTTTTTCATTGTGTTCGGAAAAAGACAAATTTCATTAAATTTGACTTTTTTTTGTTAAAAATCAATCTAAGAATGAATATTTAATAATTTATTCATTTTTTGGGATTGAAAATGTATTTTAGCAAATAGCCCATATTATTTTACCAAAAAAGTCCATGGACCTTATGAAAATCAAACAAAAATTTGGAAAATATTTTTCTGATGGTTTTCTTATGATTACTCAAAAACTGCAGATGGCAAATTTTTTTAACTCAATATCTGAAAACTATAAACTTGAAGTTTCAACTTGCTTTTTTTTAATTGTTCTGTGACTATTTTTCTCCAAATTACGGCCCATTGAAAATCACCTAAAAATTTTGGATTCTTTTGCATCCCTTAATTTTTGTGTCTCGTGTATGTTTAAATCAAAGTTTAATATATTCGAGAGAATCTTATAACACGAAAAACTGTACTTTTACTTAATTAATATACTATTTATATGTATGCAATGCACTGAATACGTGTAATCGTTACACAAAACATGAATCGTTGTTAAATCTTAAACAATACGTGTTAATCATTGCGGTAATAATTATCGTCTAAACGTCGATTTCTGTAAATATTAATCACTGCTGTTTATGTGGCAAAGTGAAAATCCCACGAAAACTAGAAAAAACTGACCCATGAATTCCATATTTCTGTTAAACACATTGATTGTGACCTTGCATAGACGTCGTGATTATATAACAACAATAACCATGATATATATTGTAATTTATATAATTCATATAATACATGAATCACACATATTATTTACGATAAAAATGTGGAATGACACGTATCGTTATGGGTGAATTCAAGCGAAAAGAGAAGTGATTTAAAAAATAACGTAGACGAGGGGATTTTTATATTATCGTGTAGTTACATTCTTCAATTAAAAAAAAATAGTTTCAAGTTAATTAGACTCAGTTTAGCTGTTAGTTCTAAGGTCCTTATTGAAAAACCAGACTAAGACAAGTCCCTGAAGGAGGGCAACAGCTCTTTCAGTAGTAATAGTGGCAGAAACCGTGGGGGTTGGTATGGTGCTATGACACACACGACTGCGATGTGGAAGGCAAGAGGAAACCACCACATTATAATCTTCAGAACAGCTAACGAAAGGCTTATCCCAAATAATGATGGCGTCTCCTGGGGCAAAAAACACCGGAGGTAAAATAGTCCTCCGTTCGGATCTCCGAGTGAAGACTGTTCCGGGAGACGTGATCGAGTGCAATAGTAGGGTTAGCAAGAAGTGCAGCATTTCACGAGTCGGAGCGTGGAATGTCAGAAGCATGAGACAGGCAGGGAAGTTAGAAAATCTGAAGATAGAAATGGATGGGTTAGGATTAGATATAGTAGGTATAAGTGAGATGCGCTGGCCGGAAGTAGGAGATTTTTGGAGCGGTGACTATAGGGTAATACACACAGGATCGGGTAAATGGAAACGCGGGAGCAGGAATCGTTATGCGGAAGAACGCAGGACAGTGTGTAGATAGCTACCTGCAATATAGCGTGAGAGTAATGATGGTCAGGTTAGATTCGAAGCCAGTGAAAACAGTAATAGTGCAAGTATACATGCCTACTTCTAGCCGTAGTGAGGAAGAGTTAGAAGCCGTTTATTCGGACATAGAGCAGGTAATAGGATTTGTGAAGGGTCATGAAAATTTAATAATAGTAGGAGATTTTAACGCAGTCGTAGGTGAGGGGAAAGAAGGAGAATTTGTAGGACCTTATGGATTAGGAAACAGAAACGAGAGAGGTAGCAGACTGATAGAATTCTGTGAGAAGCACAAGATGGTAGTCGCGAATACATTGTTCAAGAATCACGTTAGGAGGCGGTACACCTGGAAAATGCCAGGAGAGATAGAGAGGTATCAGATAGACTACATTCTGGTTAGGAAGAAATTTAGAAATCAAGTAAAAGACTGTAAGAGTTCTCCAGGAGCAGATGTAGACAGCGACCACAACTTGGTAGTCATGAAAGCTAGATTAAAGTTCAAAAATCTGAAAACCCGGAAGGATAAGAAACGTATAAATGTAGACATATTGAGTGATCAGAATATGAAAGATAAGTTCCAGGAGAAAACAGATCAATTAATAAATAAAGCGAGTAATGACGAAATCAAGAACGCAAAAACTGAGTGGGAGGGTATCAAGAATAGTCTAGATTCCGCGGCTACGGACGTTTTAGGACACGACAGAAGGGAAGCTAGGAAGCCCTGGATAACGGACGAAATCTTAAACTTAATACAAAAGAGACGAGGCTACAAAAACAGACGAGACGAGGAAGGACTGAAAACTTATAAGTCAATAAAGTGGGAAATCATTAGAAAGTGTAGAAAAGCGAAAGAACAATGGATAGAAGTTAAATGCAAAGAAGTAGAAGATAAGCTGCAAGTAGGTAAGACCGATGAGGCTTACAAAATAATTAAGAGGAACTTCAGGGATATAGGAACAATAAGTAGAAACGTTAGGAGTCAATCGGGGGACATACTGATCGGAAGAGAGGAGAAAGCAGATAGATGGAAGCAGTACTTAGAAAATTTATACAAGGGTCAGGAATTAGGAGAGATATTAGAGAAAGAATCTAGCATCGATAGGGAAGATGTAGAAAAATCTATATTGAGAGAGGAATTTGAAATAGCTCTAAGGGGGCTAAAGAACAATAGAGCGCCGGGTGTAGATAAAATACAGGCGGAAATTCTGAAATGTGCGGGACAGAAAGTAGTAAATAGGATGTTTGAACTGGTAAAATACATATACGAAACGGGCGAGATGCCGGAGGATTATAAGAGGAACATTATCGTTACTATACCGAAAAAGAGAGGAGTCGACAAATGCGAGAACTTTAGAACGATTAGCCTAACTTCCCACGCGTCAAAAGTCTTAACCAGAATAGTGCAGAAGAGGATGGAAAATAGAGCGGAGGAAATACTAGGAAAAGACCAATTCGGGTTTAGGCGAAATAGGGGAACTCGTGAAGCTATTCTGGTGCTAAGAGTAATGTTAGAGAAAACAATAGAAAAAGGAAAGAACGCTTATATAGGATTTGTAGATTTATAAAAAGCTTTTGATAATGTAAGATGGGAAAAAATGTTGGAGATACTAAAGAGCGCGGGACTGAAATATAGAGATAGGAAAGTAGTACACAATCTATTACATTACATAACAGCAAACTGTTGTTATAGAAGTAGAAGGGGAGGGAAGGGAAGTAGGTATCAGGAAAGGAGTAAGACAAGGATGTACGTTATCACCACTAATTTTTAATCTGTACATCGAAGAGGCGATTAATGTGGTAAAAGATAGACTGGATTTCGGGATAAAAGTACAGGGACAGAAACTAAAAATGCTGAGATTCGCGGGTAATATAGCAGTATTAGCATCTAGTAAGGAGGAATTAGAATCAGCGTTGAACGAAATGGAGGCAGTGTTGACAGAGGAATACGGAATGAGGGTGAATAAAAACAAAACGATCCCGATATGAAAAAGAGCACTGTGTTTGTTCACCAATATATTACGTCCCTTCAATTATCTCCTGTTTTTCCGGAGTCATCAAAATTCGTTTAATTTTGCCTATTCCTGCCACAAGCAGTTCCGCGGCAAAATCATTTTCATGTTTAAAGGGAATAAAGACTTATCTGCGAAATTTTTAAAAGCAAGAAAGAATGTCAGCTTTAGCATTAATAAATATTGAAAGTGCCTTGTTAGAAGATATGAGATCGTCTTCAACATTTGAAGAAACAGTGATAGACTTCGTTTAGATTAGACAGATAGTTTTCGCTGGACAAACAAAAACTGAAGAATTGATCTTCATTTTACAAATGAGGATATATACCTCGGCATAATAATTTTCGGTTAGTTTTTTTTTTATTTTTACCATTTTTATATGGTCTACCATACATCCGACTATACCTCTTCCCCTTATAAATTTGTTATCACATCCCTAGATTCTTTTCTCACGCTACGCCCCTGGTTATATTAGAACAAATTTCGCGTGTTTGTTATATATTATCCACACCGTATTTTTCATATTAGACACAAATATACCAATTTCCGTTTTATCATAGCCCATACCACTCACACACATAACCCAACATATGAATGTATTATCTCGGTTTTGAGCACGTTTTGTTTAAATATCGACGTTACACAACCTCCTGAAATCAGAGCAAATTCCAAGAATTAACAGTTTTTACTGCGTAAGCTACACACGTTCATCCGTATATTCGAAATAACTAGCTCTGTTTATGAGATCATAAAACTAATTTATTAAGGGCCGCTTTAAAAAGTAAGGCGTCCAACGGTAACAACTCGGAATAGTTGTATTTGCATTCACTTCGTTGATATACTCGACACGATGGTGTATTATTTACTGCAAGAGAATTGTTTAGAGATATTATTCATGCCTAAATTAATCACGTTCATGATCCACATTTTTGAGTTATTGACATACTAAAACAGCTAGAGTTAGTCAGTGGAAGTTTGGTGACATAGGTTGTGTGGAAGCCGGAATTCTTCTGTGTAGTATCATATTTTAACGCCAATACAATTTCAGTAAGTTCTCTTCTTCTAGTTATGAACAATAATAATAATATATTGCACGAGGGTGGATCAAATATAAACGGGATTTTTGTTCCTGAGGACGGTTGTTAGGACCGGGTTCGAGGTTCTAGTATGCTTGGGTGGGATCATTACGAATGGGAAGAGTTAGCCATTACCTAATTTCAACCAGTTCGTCAGTAGCGCTCACGATGTCGGAGCGAGAAGTGCACCCCGCTGTTGTGCAACGCATTTTTATAAAATTTCTTATTCATGAAACCCCTTCATGAACAAGAGGCGGAAATTTTCCGTAGATTGACTGCGCAGCTCAAGGACCAATCACTGTCAAGGTCTCGTGTATTTGCCTGGCATCAAAAGTTCAAAGAAGGGCGAAAATGAGTGGAAAATCAGGAACACGATCGCCGTCCCCTTCTTTCGACCGGCGAGACATTTTGATCATTGATTTTTTGAATGAACGACGCACAATCAATGCTGCTTACTACTGCGAGCTGTTAAACCAGGTGAAGGTGGCATATCGCCGCAAAAGAAACCAACTGATTCGAAAGATAATTCTCCTTCACAGTAACGCCAGGCCCCATACTGCAGCCCTAACTAAAAGAAATGCACTGGACTCCACTTAACCGTCCTGCCTACAGCCCAGATTTATCGCCCTGCGATTTTCATTTGTTTGGCCCGCTTAAAGAAGCTCTAGGAAGGCAACTATTTGAAGATGACCAGCGAGTAGAGGGATTCGTGCGCAATTGGCTCCTGACATAACCAGCTTCATTTTATGATACCGGAATAAAAATCCTTCCTTCTCGCTGGGAAAAATATATTTGTAAAGCAGGAGACTATGTAGAAAAATAAAATATCTTTGCCTTTTGTTTTTCAATCAATATTTTTTTTTGTAAATAAAATCCCGTTTATATTTGATCCGCCCTCGTACATATACTTATTGCATGAAATTTGTTTATATTATTATTATACAAAAAAAACATTAAGCTATCTTTTATAAGACACAAAAATCCGTCTCATGATAACGCTCATTACAAGATGCCGTTTTGTTATTATATGAAAAACATTAAAAAACAAGATTTAAGAGGGAAAAATAGCGTCATCTAAGTGGCGACCATTTTTTTTAAAGCAGTCCCGTTTCAGCAATCCCAGTTCTATTTATTTATTCACAGCGCCCGACAAATGGAAATGCGCCTCGTCACTCGTTATCTGTACAGTGTCAGGTGCGAGTAATTCTAACATGGTTTCTGCGAATATGAACCTTCGTATAAAATAATTTTGACGAAGTTCCTGACCCACCATGATTTTCTACGGGTGGTGGAAGTGGAGGTCTAAATGCAGAATTCATGGGACTGACCTGTCAAACAAACGCAGTGCAGGAACATGCCGTACAGCTGATCACCGCGGACTGGCTTCCACTGCTGCAGGAACTCTTTCTACGTTTTCGGGAGTTCTGTAGTCCCGGAGGTCTTCCAGGTCCCAGAGATTCAGTTGTACGGAGGTTATTCACCCACTTCAAAATCGTGTTTCGGGTAGGGACACTAATGTGTCTTTCAACACTGAAATGATTTCAAAACCTACGTTGCGTAGCGACAACTAAACGACCGGTCTCTATGAATGTGTCGTAATCTAAAACACGATACTCGAGCGTCTACGACTCCACGACAACTGAAACGGCATCTCCTGACCTTCACATATCAACTATTCCGAAGACATTAGCCTCCCCCTCTGAACTGTTATACTAATTGCAAAAACGTCATACATCTCTGCCGGACCCTGTACATGTATAGATACTATTTTATTTCCACGAGAAAGTACTCTATAGCTGAATTTCTACTTAGTGCTTTAAACAACAAGGCGATTCATTTTAGGTACAAAAAATGCAGGGGTGCAATTTGATAAATGTGGTTGGGGTGGTTTCATAAGGGTTGGTAAGAAAAATTACAATTTAAAACGGTTTTTGATTCTGTTTTTTTATTTTTTCAAATACCGAAGATGTTGGCTGTAAAATATATTCTATGACACCCTGTACATATTTATATATAAGTAAAATATAAAAATGTTTACTGGAATAAGACAACCAGTTAAGAATGTGTGATCAGTGGAAATTACTGGCAAGGATTACCGACAATTACTTTACCTTGTGGGCCTGTTTACGTGCGTCTAAAATTATTCTTCGCAAAGTGCGTAGTTAACCCCGCCATAAAACGTAATACAACCGAATTAATGATATTTTTAAGTGTGCTGCGGCGGATCATGTCAAAAGTTTACTTAATTTTACATAATCGAACTTTATTTTTAACGCTTGTTTATACTTTAATGTAATTTATTGTACTGTAAGGAAACAACGGTATGTTTTTAATAGCAAAAGAATAAGTTTTCCCAGAAATGTGTTCGGTGATATACATAAACAAAATAATGTTTTGAAATTAATTTTTATTATTATTAGCTATTACGTCATTGGGACGAATATTTTTATCAACCAACATCTTGCAGTTATATATGTATTAGAAAAGAATTAACACGCTTGAATAAATACGAAGAATTAAATTAAAAATATTAGCTGAATTTCACTTGAATTACATATCATGTACATAATAAAAAGTTTTTAACCCCAGTTATGTTACGGCCCATAGAACAAAGATATACATTTAATATGTATTTCATAATTTTTATTTATTTAACTTTACTGCGTATCATGATACAAAAAATGATATAGAGTTTATGATAATAATTAACAGAGAAAATGAATCAAAAAATAAAACTCGCCACGGGTAGGATTCGACATATGTCACAGACGGCAACCGAACGACAGACAGTTGTTTCGAACTTATTAGTCCTCACCAGTGCCGTACACGGTACGCCGATCCAGGCCAAATGCCCAATGCAATCCGTGGGGTGTACATCTACATCGATACGATCTATATATGTCAGTAACATATAAGTCGGAAATCGAGAAAGGAACTACCAAACTTTTATTTTTTGAAACTTTGTCTGATCGTGCAGAAACAGGGGTCAAGGATCGCTTTTAGATATAACTCAATGTCTGGTGGGGCTTTAGCCCGAGGAGTAGTTGTTTCCTATAGCGATTATGTAATAGCCTTGCTAATCGGAACCTATCTGATAACAGCTTAGCGCGGTGGGTTGATAGTTCCTTTCTCGATTCCCGACTTATATGTTACTGACAGACTATGAAGAAAATAATCAAAAATGGTAATTATAATGCAAATTTTCGTTACAGAACTTGATGTTCTGTAACGAAACATAATATATCAGAAAATATGCTTTTGTATATGGTACACATGCATAATGATCCTACATATGCCTGTATGAACATTTAAAAGTGAAACAAAGTTTCAGTAACAGAATAAAAGAGACTTGTAATTGTATGCATTACTTTTTAGAAATAAATGACGGAACTTTCAGAAAACCGATGATAAAATTTGACAATAGTTTGAAATACTTAATATCTGACTTGAGATAAGGACACAATATCCTTAAGGGTTATTTCACTTTTTAATCCTCAGGGCTAAGAACCCTACAGGAAACTCATCATCCTGACGGTTTGGTTACAAAAGTGAAGGTCCCTGCGTCTCTTATGACCTGGGGCTGTATGAATGGTATGGGCGTAGGAAAATTGCATTTCGTAGATGGTGCTGTGACAGCAGAAAAATATAAATAAATTTGGACAAACAGTTTATTGCCGTCAATACCAATATGTCAAGGCTCTGAAGCGCAGTACATTTTCCAGTAGGATAGTACTGCGTGTCACACAGCAAAAAATCTCTAAGCTTGGTTTACAGAACATATATCCCCGTTATGGAATGGCCTTCTAGCAGTCCGGACCTATCGTCAATGGAAACATTGTGGCATAAAATAAAAAATAGTTACGCAAATATCCAACCCGTTCAGTTAACGATCTACGCACCAAATTGCAAGAGATTTGGGACAGAACGCTCCCTGAAGAGTGCGCTAAGCTGGTAGATGCAATGCCTGCCAGAATTAAAGCTGTTATTGTTAATAAAGATGATGTGACACAGTTTTGATGAAGCGGTCCTGAACTTTTCTGAACCGCGAACGTTAATGTTTTTGATTAACAAACGTGTCACTGACACATTATAACGCGATAATGTTTCATCGTATTTAAGTTAAATGTTGACACATTGTTTCTGTTACCAATATTTTTCTTTGGTAAAATAGTTTTGGGAGTGTTATTACTTATATTTAAAAATAAGAGCTGTAAGATGATGCCCGGACGAATTATTACGAGCCTGGGCTCGTATAACGTTTATTGGCTTCATTCATCTGTAAAATAAGGCACTTTGAAATTAAAACACCCCGTATAAAAACAGACACCTCTATAGAGAAAATGTGTATAGGTAATCCATATCGACGGGCAGAAGTCTTCAGACGAATCAGGCGAAACGATGGAAATTCTGCTGGTAGGATTACAACGACAAACATAACGTAGCTGAATAATTCATCCATATTATCTAATATATTCATAAGGCAATACGCTCGAAGTTTAACGAACACTCGACGATTTATCGTATTATATTTCGCGAGATACAAAAAGAACGACTCCGATCTGGTCGGCGTATTAAATTCACGAATGTCGTTTTTTGCACATGTGCAGCATTCCTGTCGACGACATTAATCGTGACTTAAATGATCACCGTTACGGTTACGTTACAATACTGGATCTTGTACGACAACTTGTCATTTTTAATAAACTTAAACTACAATTTGTTCGGCACGTAAAGAATAAAAGGCAGAAGGCAACGCATTTCATATTCCTCGCGAGCGCCTTCGCAGAACAAACGTTTTTAGTATAGGAGATGGGTGCCGAATATGATTCTGGAAGCAGTGGAAAGGAATAAATAGTTTATCTTATGGGGTCAAAGGACTGGAAGGTTGTGAATCTCTTTACTTTGTAATATTATCAGAGAAAATAGATGATGTATAATTATACTGTTCAACATATATTTGTCGTGTAAACAATTGTTACTTTTAATGGTATGAAAATGGTGTAAAATTTGTGGTAAAAACTTAACACCACTGTGATTTGCTAAATTTTACACTATAGTTGTAAACTTTTATACATTTTAAATATACAACTAATAATGCAATACAGTCGGACCCCAACATTCGCAGCGCAGCTCCAACACACGCGGATTCAACATTCGCGAAAGAAAAAATAGATACCCAGTTTCTAAAACGTCAGAAATAAACAGTTTTAAAACCTTAAAATAGACTTTTGCGCACGTCGAACATCTCTATCTCGAAATTGAGTGGCCGAGAAAAAATAAACCAACACATAAATGCAGAATATGTGTTTTATGCGACAGTTTTACTTTTTTCAATTTTCCTCAAATAGTCCACCATTGTGCTTTATGATGACCCATGAACATGGTAGAGTGTGTTCTATCCACCTCAAAGTCAATAGGTGTCGCCTGGGAGACGTCCCCGATCAGAATCAGTCAAAACCCGATCGATCCGACATGACTTAGTTGAGTTATCGTGTTAACAAAAAAAATATTTCTCAGATAGTCCACCGTCGTGCTTTCTCATGACCCATGGACAGGGTGGGGTGTGTCCTTTCCACCTCAAAATTAATAGGTGTCGTCTGGGAGACGTCCCCGATTAGAATTAGTCAAAACCCGATCGATTCGACACGATTTAGTTCAGTTATGGTGCTAACAAAAAAAAAATTCTCAAATAGACCCATGGACAGGGTGGGGTGTGTCCTATCCACCTCAAAATCCATAGGTGTCATCTGGGAGACGTCCCCGATCAGAATCAATCAAAACCCGATCGATCCGACACGATTTAGTTGAGTTATCGTGCTAACAAGAAATTTTAATGCCGACGACAACAACAACGACGACACACGCACAGACAAAATTTTTTTAAAACCATTTTTTTTCTTAGGCCGAAAAACGAAAAATAAACGAAAAATAAACGAAAAAAAACTTTTTTCCATTCTTCTTTACACGATTACATTGCTTTTCCGCTAGTATAGTTGAGCGCGGAAGAGTAAAATTTTCTTGACCTCAGGGACCCTTGTAAAGAAAAATTGGAATTTTTGTCTCGCGGTATTTCTTTGGATTACACAGTAACCGTTGCTCAGACAATTTATTTGTCAAAACATTTCAGAACTAGAAACTTCAAGCATCAAAATGTTTTTTTCATCTCAATACGACCATTTTTCATAAAGTTACCGCCTTTCAAAAATTCAGGAAATATTCTGTTCCCTTAATTTTTTCGAGTAGTGTAGGTAATATTGATTTTATTTTTAGTTGAATATGATATTGGTGAATAGATTCAAGAAGTCATATGATTCTTTCTTGACGGTACGTCTCTCAATCCCGTAAATTGGTTATAACCGTTGGATGGAATATCTAAACTAAATAATAAAATAAATAAATAAATAGCAGTTTCAGGATAACGTAGGTTAAGTATCTTTTGGAGGCAGACCGTTCTCCCATTGCAGAGGAGCGATATTATTTCTAACTTCCACCTAAAGGATACGTGTGTGCTTTGGCGAAACCCAAATAAATTGCCCGACCCGCTGGAGGAAAGCTTTCGGGGATCCACTCTATACGTTACCCTTTGCGGAGCTGTTTTGAAATGCAGGATATTGCGTAAGGTAGGGCGGCGTGGCGGCGAGAGGCTGGCAGGGACTACTCGATCGGACCGGGTCGGGGTTGACCTGTTCGCTACCGTAATTTAAACCGGGTCCGGGTAGATGCGTGTGGGCTCACCCGCATATCAGGTGGGAGGACCATGGGTGGTAGGCCGCTTCAACAAGCCATTCTTTGACGCCGCTTGTAAACTCCGACGTGCCTGCTCTGGGGTGCCGTATACTGTGTCTCTGAAGTATGGGGGAGACTTGGAAATTATGTTTTAATAAAACAACGGTTTCTTGTCTTGTTTCCCGAGACGTTTGCGGTCTCTTGTTTGTATAACGTTGCCGAGATGAAAAATTATTATTTCTGCGAGTACTTTCCAGTGGCCTCGGTTGACTGCCGCATTTCGTGAGTCGATCTTATTCCTACGCGTCCTTTAAAAACTTCATTCGTACTAAAAATTACTTAGCAAAGTGGGAGGTTGATAAAAAATTATTAATAAGTAAATCATACTGGGAAATTCAGATGTATTGAAGGCAGTGGCGGTGCGTGATCCTAAGATTGGGGGTGCACCATACATAAAAATAATGATAATCATAATAATAACAATATCCCTAATATGAGATAAATATTTATATGTTATATTTAATATGAGATAAATATTTATCTCATATTAAGGATATTCTCATTAATTTTTTTAATTTGAAAACTTACCTAATTTTCTTTGTAAATGAGCTCAATTCTGCGATTTTTACACTGTGCAAATTTTTCAGTTACTTTGTTGTTAAAATTTTCGATATTTGTAATAAAGTCTTTTTCAATGGAGAGCATAGCCAAAGCCGACAGTCTTTCCTGGCACATGGTGTTGCGCAAAAATGTCTTTATTCGTCTTAAAGCCGAGAAACACCTTTCGGCTTCTGCTGACGAAACAATAACTGTAATGATGATTTTCAATAATTTAGCACTTTCTTCAAAAGTTGACTCTAGCTTATTGGAATTAATGAATGTATTTAGTGATAGAGCTCCGCTTAAATTTCTAAACTCAATTCTTTGATAAATTAAGGACAACTCGGTACGTAATTTATTTATGTCCAAAAACGGGTAAGATTCGACTGTTGAAAGTAATTTTCGAGAATTTTTTTAACATATTCCGAAAATTTTTCTGGGAGAAGTAAATTGGATGCTACCAAGTGTCCAGTAAAATTAAATCTCTTCTTAGCTTGACATATTATAATGTCACACACTTCCTTTAGTTCTCTATTTTTGTCTTCCGTAGAAGTGTCTACTCATCTCCTTTTTATTGGTTGCATTTTATTTGGTTCATCTTCAGTGCTTGTGGCGGTTTCGGTGCTATTTCGTATTGCAGAAGTTTCTCTAATAAAACCATCTATAGATGTTTTTACAAAAACTGGATCAGTTTCTCTTTTTTGTAACTGATTATACAGAATGTTAACATGTGGCATAATTTTGTGAAAATTACCTAACCAAAATAGAAAATCGTTACCCTTTAAAGTTCTTTTCAATCCACTGGCTTTATCAATAGTAGATGTTGTATGTGATTTTTTTTCATCTCAATCAATTCCACACATTCCAGAAATTCTTCTTTGTTTTCAAACACAGTATTTGCTATTCTAGAATTGAAATTCCATCTTGTAGGTGCTGATCGGGGTAATCGAGTTCCTGCTACTTCATCAAGAACTGCGGTACATTGTGCGGAATTAGAGAAAAATGAGCAAAACCCTCCCAAATTTGCAAAGAATACTCGTACTCCGATCAGCAGAAGCCGCATTTGCCATAATTAAATTTAATTGATGCACATATTGGGCAGTTGGATAACTCATCTTAATTCTGGCTTGAACTCCATTCGATGATCCACTCATAACGGCAGCTCCATCATATGTTTGAGCAATCAATTTATGTGGGTCATTTTTAACATGGTAGTCTAGTTCACTTTTTAAACACTCCGCCAATGACTCTGCATCATGTCCTACTGGTTTTAAAAAACTCCAGAATCTTTCTACAGGCTTTCCACCTACCATGTAACGATATATTAAAGCCAACTGAAAAATTGTAGAAACGTCTGTAGTTTCGTCTGCTATTATAGCAACAAAAGTGGATTTTTTTTATTTCAATGGTTATTTCATCGTGACAAACTTCAAGCATGCACTGAAGTAGCTCGTTTTGTATAGTATTAGAAGTTCCTTTAAAAGCCGCCGCGTTTTGTAAGTGATACTTAATAGCCTCGTCTAATTCGGCACTGAAATCAATCAACCCACGAAAAATGCCTGGATTGGCAAAAACGAATACAGTTAATAATAATGTTTAAAACATACCTGTTTTTTTGAAACCGCTTCATTGTGTGCTGCCACTGCTCGTCGATAAGCAGAATCGAGCATTGTCGCAATATTTGCAGTGCCTAGCATGGCTAAATTCAAAACATTATTCATGTGTCCAGCAGAATGTGCATGTTTTTTTATTTTCTCGTTTATGTGATTTAAATCCGTTACTCCAGTTTTGGTCCAAGGTGTTTCCCGGCCAAACAAAACACACGGAAAACAAAACACTGCGTTCAATACATCGCATCCACTTAACCACAAATGTTTTTTAAATAAGTCATTATTAAATGTTCTTACAAATTGTTTATTTTTTCCTTTCACGGCTAATTTTAAATTAATTTGTGGAGTGGGCCTACCTAGAGTTTTAATTTGCACTTTTTCCTTCTAACTCAAGCTAGAGAATGGAGTTTTTAATAAGTTTTGAATAGAATTCATTATTCCAAACTATATTCTAACCGAAAACCGGAGTTTATATTTATAAAACGTAAGCGATAAGACAGCTTACGAGACAAGCGATGTACGAAAACAATTCACAAACTAACCGATTCTAACCTCTCTCAATTTCGTGCGCTCTTAAACTATGCACATAATATCTATAGAATTCGCCCACTACATTTCCTAATTGTGGAGGGGCAAGCAGTAACAATACGCGTTCGTTTTTTCATATTGCACGGAAGCACGATCGCCGTGCCGCGATCGGAAACCGAACGCTGCGGCCATATAATATTTAGATGGTATTAACGCTAGGGATGCAGAAAGGCGATAAATTAAGAATGCATCCATTAATTACTAAATAAAATTACTAATGCTAAATTATCGGTAGAGCGCGCGCACCAGCCCACCTTATAGCCCACCGCCACTGATTGAAGGTGACGTCACACTGGAGTCGATAAAACCGATTTTAATTTTTTTAAAACTATTTTCGTATAATAGCAGTCAATATTTTCATCAATTTGATGACTTAATCGCTAGATATTAGAGGTTTTTAAAATGCATTATAAACCATTTATAGGGTGTCTCAGTTGGAACTATAGGATTTTAATTGCGCGTCATTTGTGTTCTGCCAAAGATAGGGCGTCAATATTAACGACTGTCATCTACAAATCATACGACGGTAACATGCCACGATTAACAGTTCAACAACGAATAGTTTGTGTACAACTGTTTTATGATACTGAGCGATCATTTATAGTTTTAAGAGAAATTCGCACAGAATTAGGACAAAATGAAACACCTAGAGAGTTAACAGTACATAACTTAATCAAGAAGTTTTAAGAGACGAGTTCTGTTGTTGATAAGGCAACACCAATATATTCTCGTCGTGGTCTGTCAAATGACAGTCCACAGAAATAGTACTGCATTGAAACAAAGCGTACGGGAATACCCAATCACATCAATTCGACGTCGTGCACAACAATTGAATCTGTCAAGAGCCACCACGCATCGGATTTCAAAGAAAGATCTGCATCTGTCAGTATACAGAATTTAGTTGACACAACAATTAATAGTTACATACCATTTATAACGTTGTACATTTGTTAATTAGGTATTAGAAAGAAAGAAGGCGATGCTGATTTTTGTAACAAAATCTTGTTCAGCGATGAAGCACATTTTCGTGTTGACGGATACGTCAGCAAACAAAATTGTTGAATTTGAGGTGCTGAAAATCTACATACTGTCCTCCAAAAAGAAATACATTCATAGATGCATGGTTTAATGGGCACTTTGGAGTTATTGGACCTACTTTTCCACAAAAGTGAAAATTTGGATTTGAACAACATGTGATTTCAGCAAAACGGTGTAACGTGTCAGACAGCACGTTCCACCATAAGTCTGTTGCAAAGCAAATTTCCTGATCATGTTGTCTATCATCAGTGAAACTAAGATAAGCTTGAGAGTCATCAGCATAGTTATGTACGTTATTGCCTCTAAGATATTTATAATAATCAGAAATATAAATGAAAAATAATAGAGGGCCGAGTACAGATCACTGAAGGACTCCATAAGTTATGGCAAGACATAAGACACACTAGAGTCTATAACGACTTGTTGAGTGCGCTCAGTATAGACCCCCTGAATGAGATCAAGTCCAATTGTTGTTAGTAATTGGGGCAAACGTCACAGATTCCTGATCAACAGACTAGAACATAACCGTGTTGACTATGATTTTGGACTTTGATATACGTTGCGGAGCATCATCTGTTTCTGACTGACGTGGTGCAGGGTTGCCAATAATATTCTTTGGTCATGACAATATCAGGACCGAATGATATCACAGTTTTTGCTGCATAACGGCACTTAGAACCCGTTCTCTTATTTTCCAGATATTAGCAAGCGGATTTTGGCTATTTCCACCTTTTATAACTTTCGTCGACATTCGCAGTTTTAAATCAGTTCTCGAACAGACATTATACACTAGACACAGAAATTTTTAGCATTTTAATGAAAAAAATATCCTAAATTTTTAGATGATTTTCAAAGGGCTGTCTGTAATTTGGAGAAAAATAGTGGAAGAGCAATTAAAAAAAAAAAAAAAAAGAAATTGAAACTCCAAGTCTCTAGTTTTCAGAGTTCTTGAGTTCAAAATTTTTACCATCAGCAGTCGTTGATTAATCATAAGAAAACCATAGGAAAAAAATAAATTTGCAAAATTGCTTGCATTTCAAAAGGTTTACGGGCTTCAATAAATTTTTTTCAGCGATTTCACCTTAAAGTTTTTTTAGATGATTTTATCTTTTTTAATTTGAGTGGTCTAAAATCCTTGTACGATGATTTCTCGCTAAGTTATCGTCATTCAAAGCAAAAAAGTCAGTTTTGACTTTGATAATGAATTACTAGGGAAATAATGATCGTACAGAAAACTCAAGTACGCTTTTAAAAATTTCAAGGTATTCCTCACAAGTCCTACTGATTGATATTTGATAAAAAAAAATGTTGGATTCGGTGCGAGAAGGTTGATTGAAGAAGAGGTAAAAAATTGCGTATTTAGGGATATTCGCTTAACTTGGCATAACTGCAAATAATAGATAGACTAAGGATGTTGACTGTTCATCTTCAACCTCAAAGTATCCAAAATATTTTTTTTCATTTCTTATTAATATTTTGAGATTGAAAATGTTTATTTAGCAATAATCGATATTTCTTTATCACAAAAAATGTTAATTATTGTAAGAAAATAAAAAAATTTCCAAAAAAGAATCTCAAAACTAACTTTTTTGCTTTAACCGACGATAACTCTGCGAAAAATCATCATATAAGGTCTTTAGACCGCTCAAATTAAGAGGATAAAATTATCTAAAAAAGATTTATGATGAAATCACTGCAAAAAATCGGCAAGCAAAAATTTGGATTTTTTTCCCATGGTTTTCTTATGATTACTCAAAAACTGCTGATGATAAAAAAAAATTGAACTCAAAATCTGAAAACTATAATCTTGGAGCTTCAATTTTCTTTCTTTAAAATTGCTCCGCGACTATTTTTCTCCAAGTTAATTTGTAATTTGCCTAGTGTATTTCTGTGCCATATTACAAGTTTAAATTAGGAATAGTAATAATCAAAAGATGTTTTGGGATGTTTCAAACCGTATTTAATACATCACTGCCCATATATGGTATGTATTGACGTATTGAACTTCGCTATTAAATATTATAGACGGAACTTAACATCACATGGCAGGACCTAAAATTATCAACAAAATGGCAACAACAGCTGAACATCTTATTTTATAGTTTTGCTAAATAAATAAACTTAGTTATCAGCGTAAAAAATCAGTATATATTATGTCAGTGACCCGAGAAATCAAAATATTGACCCGACTTTAATCTAACTAGTATGACAATGACTTCGCAATAATTCCATTTGAAACAACTGATTGTTTTAGTTATTTTTTAATAAGTATGCATACTATTCCTTATACATATATAATAAGAGGCCGAGATGGGAAAACCGTGATCTAGAACTTACAATTACTTAACAGTATTCCTTTAATGAAATTATTAAGAACCGAGAGCATTCGCTAACGAAGCCTATTGGTTCTTTAGTAATTATCTTGGGAAAGAAACGAGTAACGAACTATAGTGATTATTTGTTGTTTACGTCGATTCTGCGTCATTTACAGACGTCTGCGTTTATCATTTGATTATTGCTTGATGCATTGAAAGCGCAGTCAGGTCAAAATCCGGAATTTTCGTGGAATACCAACGACTCGGTGATATATTTAGTGCAACATACATACAATACATTACAATAAAATATTCATTATGTATTATTTCCTGGCAATTTTTATACCATATTATATATCAAGTGTAGTAATATGGTTTTTAGCACATGCTTGTGAAATTTGTGTTTACTTAAATACGCTAAAATTGTTACCATACGAGTTATATATGTATATACATATACAAACGTAAGGTTTTTAAATATTTTTAAGGATTAATTTCTCGTTTAATAAAAGCTGTCTCAGTGCCTTTTTCATTTGATAACTATTGATGAAACGTGGGTCCATCGTTAAACTCCTATAAGTAAACAACAGTCAAAATAATGGACTGGAGTAGGTAAACCAACCCCAAAGAACCATCAATGGTGAATACTTCGCAGAGTTATTAAATCGTTTGAGTGACAAAATGAAGGAAAAATTACCTCATTTGGCGAAGAAAGAGAGATCTTGTTTCACCATAACAATGTACTTGTTCATTCGTCAGTCATTGCAATCGCTAAAATCAATGAATTAATGTTCGAATTATTTCCACATCCAGCGTATTCACCAGATGTAACCCCCAGTGACTGTTATTTGTTTCTTAACTTCAAAACATGGCTCGGAGGTAAAGAAATTTGGAGCAAGGAGGAAGTCGTAAATGCTGTAAATGCGTATTTTAAAGGGTTTGACAAATCTTTCCAAAAAAGTGGTATCACTGCATTATAGCACCGTTATGAAAAATGTATTAGACTTGATGGAGACTATTTTGAAAATAAAATAACAAAAAATAAAAAAAACATCTTTCTTCATCATGTCGGAACCTTTTCACCCCACCCTCGTATGTAAATTGACTAGCAACACTCAAGTTATGATACAATTTTATAAAGTGTATCAATTTTATTTCTAACGTCCTATAAAGTATAGAAAAATTTGTATAAAAATATATAATACCCTTAGAAATATTTCAAAAGGACGTAAATTAAGTATTACAAACAATGGACGCCAATTTGAAAAATGGAATAACCAAGAACGAGAACAAAAAGACCAAAAAATAAAAAAGCAGTAGTCTAATCTAGGCCTACCTCTGCCTTTCTTCACTCCTATTTCTACCTCCAAAATATCGCGGACTATTCCCCCATGTCTCAGCAAGTAGCCTACCATTCTATCTCTTCTCTTCTTTAAGTTTTTCCACATACTTCTTTTCTCGGCGACTTTCTCCAATAATTCTTCGTTTCTAACCCTATCATTCCACGGTATTTTCATCATTCTTCGGTAACACCACATCTCAAAAGCTTCTAATTTCTTCATACTTGCTTCCCCTACCGTCCAGGTTTCGCAACCGTATAGTACCGTGCTCGATACATACGTTTTCAAAAATCTCTTCCTTGTTTCTAAGTTTAATACCCCCGAGCATAAAAGTACTTTCTTTTTGTTAAAAGCTACTCGCCCCTGCGCTATCCTTTGCTTTATATCTTTATTGCTTCTTCCATCCCAATTTATTTTACTTCCTAAATAAGTCTTTAACTTCCTCCAATTTTTCATTATTAATTTGTACTTTCGTTTTTGCTCTGCTCTCGCGCCCTCTGCACAATAACACTTTAATTTTGTTTTTATTCACCCTCATCCCGTATTCCTGTCAACACTGTCTCCATTTCGTTCAACGCTTATTCTAATTCCTCCTTACTAGATGCTAATACTGCTATATCATCCGCGAATCTCAGCATTTTTAGTTTCTGTCCCTGTACTTTAATCCCGAAATCCACTCTATCTTTTACCACATTAATCGCCTCTTCGATGTACAGATTAAAAATTAGTGGTGATCCACTGTGGTGGTGGAGTGGTACATCCTTGTATTACTCCTTTCCTAATACCTACTTCCCTTCTTTCCCCTTCTACTTCTACAACAGTTTGCTCTGTGTATAGACTGTGTACTATTCTCCTATCTCTATACTTCATTCCCGCGCTCTTTAGTATCTCGAACATTTTTTCCCATCTTACATTATCAAAAGCTTTTTCTAAATCTACAAATCCTATATAAGCGTTCCTTCCTTTTTCTATTGTTTTCTCTAACATTACTCTTAGCGCCAGAATAGCTTCGCGAGTTCCTCTCTTTCGCCTAAACCCGAATTGGTCTTCTCCTAGTATTTCCTCCGCTCTATTTTCCATCCTCTTCTGCACTACTCTGGTTAAAATTTTTGACGCGTGGGAAGTTCTAATCGTTCTAAAGTTCTCGCATTTGTCGGTTCCTCTCTTTTTCGGTATAGTAACGATAATGTTTCTCTTATAATCCTCCGGCATCTCGCCCGTTTCGTATATGTATTTTACCAGTTCAAATATCCTATTTACTAGTTTCTGTCCCGCACATTTCAAAATTTCCGCCTGTATTTTATCTACACCCGACGCTTTATTGTTCTTTAGCCCCCTGAGTGCTATTTCAAATTCCTCTCTCAATATAGGTTTTCCTACATCTTTCCTATCGATGCTAGATTATTCCTCTAATATCTCTCCTAATTCCTGACCCTCGTATAAATTTCCTAAGTACTGCTTCCATCTATCCGGTTTCTCCTTCCTCTCTTCCGATCAGTATGTCCTCCGATTGACTCCTAACGTTTCTACTTATTGGTCCTATATCCCTGAAGTTCCTCTTAATTATTTTGTAAGCCTCATCGGTCTTACCTACTTAGAGCTTATCTTCTACTTCTTTGTATTTATCTTCTATCCATTCTTTCGCTTTTCTACACTTTCTAATGATTTCCCACTTTATTGACTTATAAGTTTTCAGTCCTTCCTCGTCTCGTCTGTTTTTGCAGCCTCGTCTCTTTTGTATTAAGTTTAAGATTTCGTCCGTTATCCAGGGCTTCCTAGCTTCCCTTTTCTCCTAAAATGTCCATAGCCGCGGAATCTAGACTATTCTTGATACCCTCCCACTCAGTTTCTGCGTTCTTGATTTCGTCATTACTCTTTTTATTTATTAATTGATCTGTTTTCTCCTGGAACTTATCTTTCATATTCTGATCCCTCAATATGTCTAAATTTATACGTTTCTTATCCTTCTTAAAATACAGTATGTAATATTGTGTCCTTAAATAACAATATGAGGGTATTTTAAATCTTTATTCTCCTTCTGTCCTTTCGGTATACCAGGAAGTATTATAGCATCATCACATTGTGAATAGTTTTTTAAATAACACCTCTGGCAAAAACAAACGCATTATAAACAGTAATACGGTAAGCATAATCTCTACTAATTGAAACAGTTTATAGCTAAAAGCTTTCCTTTACCCGCCCCGATTTACTATCTGAACTAATTAATTATTTCGGAATAATATGCGAGCAGCACGGCGTTTCCTTACTTTCACCTAAAATATGTAGTGCTGTTAGTTCACTTTAACATCCCCGTTATCTGAATTACAAAAATAGTTTCGTAAGAATTCAAAACCCGGTAGTAGCCGTTAGTCCTTGATTTGTTTGTAAATATCAGAAGTAAGCGTATTTGAAATGTCGACGACAGAACTAATGTGATCCGTAAAATAGTATTCCTATATAACAGGATATTTTAAATAGATTTGTTTTCACAATCCGCTAATGAGTTAACTTTTTTTGTGTGTGTGGTATTTACCCGGTAGTAAGTTAAGCGTGTAGTAGATTATGACTACGCATATAAAGAATGCACTTAGTGAAGAAAAAAGCGTTGGCCGATAATAATTGTAATAGCAGTTGAGGATACGGAGATTTTTACAGAAATCTATACAGGAGATTACTTTAAAGAGTCGCGTAATCTCCAAGTGCCGAATCTAGAATAAGAGTTGTTTCTATGTATTTACAAAATAAATACATGAGTAAAAGTTGATACAGAGCATTCAAGTGCGTCAAGACGAGAAGCCGTCTCCATACGTTTGAAAGCCATGGAAAAGATCCAGAAGATGGTAAAATGAGTTCCACGGGAAATAATGGGAAATAAGTGAACTAAATGAAACACAGCAGGAAACACGAAAAACCACTTGCGAAATGCTGCTCGCCAGGTACAAAAGAAAGTAATTTCTCCATCGAATTGTGACTGGCGATACAAAATGGATGTATCTCGAGAATCCTAAGCGCAAAATATCATGGGTAACTCCAAGCGAACCGTCGACATCGACTGCAAGGGCAAATCGCTATGGACGGAAGACAATGCTCTGTGTTTGATGGAATCAGAAGGGTGTGATCTATTATGAGTTGCTAAATCCTGGCCAAACCGTTAATACTGAACGCTACCGACAACAGATCATCGATTCGAGTCAAGTATTGCATGAAAAACGACCAGACCAAGTGATTTTGCTTCATGATAATGTGCCATCACACACAGCAAAACTCGTCAAGGAGACGATTGAGGCGTTTAGTTGGGAAATACTTTCACATGCAGCTTACTCACCAGAATTGGTTCCATCCAATTACTACTTATTTGTATCGATGGGACACGCACTTCCTGAGCAGGGCTTTACGTCTTACGAATATGTACGAAAATGGCTCGATGACTGGTTTGCCTCAAAGGAGCAAGAATTTTTTTGGCATGGAATCCACAAATTGTCAGAGAGATGAGAAAAATGTATAGCTAGCAATGGGCAATACTTCAAATAAAATATTTTTTATCATTTTCATACAATAAACGTGTATTTTATATACAAAAAAAGTCCTGTTTATATTTACATACCTATGGTACATATTATACTGTCACTAACGCCTCGAGTAATCCCGAACGCCGGGAATATTTGAAACCTTGAGAGCGTGCGGAGTTGACTTCCAGTGCGTTCTATACTAGAAGGTTCGCCAAAGTTCTTTATCTAGAAACGTATGGAGAGACGTTCTACTGCCTATATAAGAATTGTGTCGTCCAGTCAGGAGTAAATTGAATTTGGACCGCGATAGTGAGACACTATCATACTAGACAGATAGAAATACAGTGCGAAGAAAGTGATATACAGTGCGAAAGTTAGTTTATAAAGTTAAACTAGAAAAAAAGTTAGTTAGTTAGTTGGACTTGTGAATAGTTCAGTTGTAAATAAGTGTTCGAGAAATAAAGAACTTTCTAGTAAATTCGTTACAATACTGTGCGTTCACGATGAGAGGAACAAACTCAGAATAATTTTGACACTATAATTATCTTTTAACAAAGTAAAGAAATATTCGTTAATTATTATTAAATAAAATAAACCACAAATAAGTTTAAAAATTCTTGAAACAGTTTTACTTCCTTGAAAATTCGTAATGAAAATGTTTATGTAGGGTGTCTGAGTTGGAACTATAGGATTTGAATTGCGCGCCATTTGTGTTCTGTCAAATATGGGGCTTCAATATTTAACGACTGTTTTGATTAATAGTGAATAATTTATATGCAACTGCTGTATGAAAGTGAGCGATCAAAGAAATATGGCTCAATTGCTCCACCACTCCAAAATACGCATCCCTGAGAATGGATTTCCTTTTCGTAATCTTCATGTGGATTTTAAACACCCCAGATTCGACAATTTTGTTTGCTGAATATGTACTTCATCGCTGAATAAAATATTGTTGCAAAAATCAGCATCAGCTTCTTTCTCTTCTAACACTTAATTAAATTAACAAATTTGTGACGCTGTAAATGGTAT
The DNA here is from genome assembly GCA_037954035.1 of Rosalia funebris. Taxonomy (NCBI): domain Eukaryota; kingdom Metazoa; phylum Arthropoda; class Insecta; order Coleoptera; family Cerambycidae; genus Rosalia; species Rosalia funebris. The sequence goes on along the minus strand of JAZFAV010000006.1, from coordinate 7,210,489 downwards.
GTGACTTTTAATTGTTATGTCAACTGAATTTTGTATGGTGAGTATTGAGTACTGGTATTTTGAAATCCGATCCGTGGTGTCTCTTGACAGATTCAATTGTTGTGCATTTCATCGAATTGATGTGTTTGGGTATTCAAATACGCTTTCTCTCACTGCAGCAGTGACCGACCATGACGAGGATGTATTTATTGGTGTTGCCTTATCAATAGCAGAACCCTTCTCTTCAAATTTCTTGATTAAGTTACGAATTCTGTAGACACTTCATTTTATCCTAATTTTGTGCGAGTTTTTTTTTAATTCAACTGTAAATTATCCATCATGTTCATAAAATATTTGTTGACGTCGTATGGTTTGTAGATTAGACAGTCGTTAAATATTGGCGTTCTATCTTTGACAGAACACAAATGGAGCACAAATCAAGTGCTATAGTTCCAACTGAGACACCCTATACAATAGTAAAGTAAACATCCCTAAATAAGCGTGTTTCAGAATACTTAAAAATCCTGCATCCGTATGGTTTCATCATCGCAATATTTCCAAAGGTCAAACGAAACAAAATATGGTCGAGCACTTACGTGTACCCGATATTTCCAATTCAAACAATATATTTTACACTCTCATATGCAGTATGCTAATACTCGGCGTTTCTTATCTAAATTCTCAGTAAACGAACAATAACTCGGTATTTTTACGACATGCACCAAACGGTTATCGCGCGTTTGTGTAGGATTTCGATAAGTTCATTGTAATAATTAACTCTAAATGATAAAAACTCATTGAGCGATACACAGTTTTATCAAATCGTCTGAAGTAATTTCCTGCAGTTGGCACGAGTAGCACAAGCTACAGCATTACCGAGAAATCGTACAGTTTATTAATGATAAATATTATTATCACGATGAAATGGCAAAGGAATTTTTATACATTAGGTATTTAGAATGAGGGTGAATAAAAATAAAACTAAAGTGTTAGTATGCAGAGGGCGCGAGAGCAGAGCAAAAACGAAAGTACAAATTAATAATGAAAGATTGGAGGAAGTTAAAGACTTCACTTATTTAGGAAGTAAAATACATTGGGATGGAAGAAGCGATAAAGATATAAAACAAAGAATAGCGTAGGGTCGAGTAGCTTTTAATAAAAAGAAAGCACTTTTATGCTCGGGGGTAACAAAGTTAGAAACAAGGAAGAGATTTTTGAATACGTATGTAACTGGTTATATACGGTGCACGGCACTATACGGTTGCGAAACCTGGACGGTAGGGGAAGCAAGTAGGAAGAAATTAGAAGCTTTTGAGATGTGGTGTTACCGAAGAATGATGAAAATACCGTGGACTGATATGGTTAGAAACGAAGAAGTATTAGAGAAAGTCCGCGAGAAAAGAAGTATGTGGAAAAACATAAAGAAGAGAAGAGATAGAATGGTAGGCCACTTGCTGAGGCATGGGGGAATAGTCCGCGATATTTTGGAGGCAGATATAGGAGTGAAGAAAGGCAGAGGTAGGCCTAGATTAGACTACTGCTCGCAAATAGTAAGGGATGTAGGTTGTAGCACAATTAGAGAAATGCGTAGGTTAGCACAAGATAGAAGAAGCTGGAGGTTAGCGTCCAACCAGTCTTAGGACTGATTACCTCATGATGATGATGAGGTATTTAGATATAAAGAGTTAAAACCAAAAATATATATATGATGTATAATTAAATATGTATATACTAATAACATAAATTCGATGTCCAGTTTCCTGAATTAGTCTTGTACTGAAGATGAATCATTTATATGTTTACATCAAACTTATTTTAGGAAAGTCCTTGTTTTTATTTTTTATAGAAATAAAATACAAAAATTGACAAAACTGTATTTTTTATCAAATTTCATAAATATGGATAATTTGTGACAATATTACATATTAAATGAAACCTTTATGTCATCAGTTAAGTAATTGAACTTAACCCTATAAGAAGGTAAAATCCCATGTGCATGTGTCAAATAGTTACAAAAAAAAAACAAGAGGTATTCTTATCTCTCGTTTTTTATTCATGAATTGTTATTATTATCACAAATTTGTTTTTGGAAAAAATAATTGAAGTTAATTCACAAATATTCAGTGCCACACTATTTTGACACGCCAATTTGTGTTATTTTCATAAATAACATCAATTTACTTGATGAAAATATAAATGTGATATTTTACAACCAATAGAGTATGGTATAGTATGAGTTTGACTGATATATTTTAAACTCCCAAATAATTATATATAAATAAAGATCGACTTACCAAAGCAGTACATATTGTGATAGAAGCGTACGTATTTCCCTAGTTACAGATGAAGGTGGTCCAGCATCATCCCATCTTCGAAATTATGATGCTGAAGCAATAATGAATGTTGTATTATTACAAAACATAATACTGAAAAAATATGTATTTGGATACAGTTTCTCATGTCGTCTAAATTTTAAAGATTGAGTTTTACATTAAATCTTTGAAATCCATCTATTTGGGAAATTTGGAGAAGAAAAGAACGAAAGATCGAATTCATACAATATGGCGCAGAATTGTAGCTACTCAGGCTACATATAGAAAGAAATTCTTCAGAGAGTTTTTGTCTTTACTGTTGTAATTATTTTAAAAATTCACTTATATAATGAAGGTACATATGTATATACTGTATAAAATAAAGAATATGACCGACAAATCTGTTATAATCATTCACTTGTTTTTCTTATAATAATATCTCTAGACGTTGAAAGGAAATGTTTAAAAGATAAATATTTGTTTTATAATGCGCAGGAATCTAATTAAAATATTAATTCGTGTTTCAGGTGGGTCAAAATTAACACTTGTAGACAATCCTGGAAGGGGTCTAGAACTTTCGATGCAGCAACAAAAAACAGAACAACAGAAGATTACACGTTTCTCGACACACATTTCGCAAACTAAATTGGCATCATCAGGAGGTGATTAAAACTCAGTTCTAATCATACGGATAATGTAAATACGATGTCCAGTTTCCTGAATTACTCTTGTACTAAAGATGTATCATTTATATGAGACTTATTTTAGGAAAGTCTGTTTTTATTTTTTTATAGAAATAAAATACAAAAATTGACAAAACTGCATTTTTTATCAGATCTCATAAATATGGACAATTTGTGATAAGATTACATATTAAATGAAACCTTTATGTCATCAGAATCTAAGAAGAGTTGTGTTTATTTATAAACAAAACTTTTTTTAACAATTGTTTGATAATTTATTTAATAATTTACTTTCGAACTTTATAAAATTAATGTGAAATTAATTTACAGTTATTAAAGCAACAGATCATGGAATTTAAAATAATCAATTTTTCACAATTTTATTTAAATTGATAATCTCCAATTTTGATTAACTTTAATATACGAGGGGTGTTTTACGAGAAACGAGAATTTTTTAGATTTATTGAAGACTTAGATTTTCTACATGATTTCCCCCCTTGTCTATACATGTTTCACATCGAATTTGGAGTTTTTTTATCCCTGTAACACTATAAAAAGAGAGATATCTGGAGACAATTGCGCACTCTACCCCGGCATTATTGTTAAAACTCTGCCCTCATAAAGTCTCTCCTCACTGTCCAAATATGTGAAAATCACTCGGCGATAAATCCGGAATGTATGGTGGATGTTCAGGGTTTCCCACAAGATTTTCTCCAATTTTCGAAGTGTTTGATTTGCCCTATGGAGCTTGGCATTGCCATGAAGCAAAATAATAGTCCTGATGGGCAGGGATTTTAGGTAATCATGTAGTTGGACGACCTGTGTTTTCGAAATTAACAGGAAAGGTGTATTTGAAAACGTTGCAGAATGCTAGTGAGCCTCTAATTTTGAAAATTCTAGAGGAAAATCCTGATGAATTTCGAGATCTGGAATTAACATGTTAACAGGATGGTGCTCCACACGATTATGGTACAGTAACAGCTTATCTCAATGGACAGCGTACATCAATAGGTGGACTGGATGTTGGAGAGTTCAATAAAGTGGTAGGCTCGGTCTCCATATCTAACGCTCTTTTAGACTTATGTATTTCTATGGGGCTACTTAAAATCTATCTCTTAGAAGCGCACTGTATATTTTGGCGATAACAAGGATAAATGTGCATTTTGCCTCGTCCGGGAATCGAACCCGGCTCTCCCAATTTCCGGTTGAGTGCTCTGACCGCTGAGCTATCGAGGCACACTCATTATCCCTGCTAATACGCCAGTTTAATGCGTCACTAGAGTACTCCCTCCCTAGAGACATGGTTTGTCTCGATACAATTTAACGGAATGTGACCGCGTTCGCCATTCTTACGAACCGTTGTTCGGTAACCCCCGGACTCTAGGGCGATATAAATAATTTACAAATAGTATTGCTGACCCCCTTGCAAATTGAGTCGAGTCTGTTACCAAATTCATGACAATGTATTTTTAAAACTATATTATAATTTGTTTTTACTTTTCCGCACTCCACTATACTAGCGGAAAATTAATGTGTAAAGAAAAAGTGAAAAACAAATTTTTTGGGTTTATCTTTCGTTTTTCGGCTTAAAAACCAAAAAAATTTTTGTTGTGTGTGTAGTCGTTGTCGTTGGCATTAAAATTTCTTGTTAGCACGATAACTCAACTAAATCATGTCGGATCGATCGGGTTTTGACTGATCCTGATCGGGGACGTCTCCCAGATGACACATTTTGACTTTGAGGTGGATAGCACACACCACCTCCTCCCTTGGGTCTATTTGAGAAATTTTTTTGTTAACACGATAACTCAACTAAATCGTGTCGGATCGATCGGGTTTTAACTAATTCTGATCGGGGACGTCTCCCAGACGACACCTATTGATTTGGAGGTGGATAGCACACACCTCACCCTGTCCATGAGTCATGAGAGCACGATGGTGGACTATTTGAGAAATTTGTTTTGTTAATACGATAACTCAACTAAATCGTGTCGGATGGATCGGGTTTTGACTGGTTCTGATCGGGAACGTCTCCCAGACGACACCTATTGATTTTGAGGTGGATAGAACACACTCTACCATGTGCATGGGTCATGAGAAAGCACAATGGTGGACTATTTGAGAATTTCTTTTTAGCACGATCACTCAATTAAATCGTGTCGGATCGATCGGGTTTTAACTGATTCTGATTAGGAACGTCTACCAGACGACATCTATTGATTTTGAGGTGGATAGGACACACCCCACACTGTTCAGTGGTCATGAGCCAAGCACGAGGGTGGACTATTTGAAAAAAAGTAAAACTGTCGCATAAAACAGATATTCTGCATTTATGTGTTGGTTTATTATTTCTCGGTCACTCAATTGCGAGATAGAGATGTTCTACGTGCGGAAAAGTCCGTTTTAAGGGTTTAAAACTGTTGTTTTTATTAAAAGATTTTTCTCATATAAAGTAACCATCTTGGCATTAAACATCGAATATAGTCGCTTTTATGTTACGATTCCAGTACAATTTTTATTTAAATAATAACTTCAAAAATCAATACTGAACTAAATTTAGATTTTTAATGAAATTTTATATATTAACTTAGTTCTTTAAATCACTTTTCCCCAATTATAATTATTACCTAAACTATTTTTATTAATAAATTCATACAGGGTGGCTCGCCAAAAACAATGCATTCCATTTTTCAATTTAAAAGAATATATTGTACAAAAAACTCCGACATTCCTTAACTAAGTATTCTCTAAACATTTTCTAAGTATTCTTAAAATAATATTAGTTTTAATTAAGAAAGTATTTTTCATGAAATTCAGCACCATTTAAGGGCTGAAGTGGACAAAATCGAAACTATGGTTTTAGTACCTCTTACAAAATATGTAAGTCTATGAAACATAAAAACTACTTTTATATAGATTTTTTAATTGCTCTGAAATGTACGACAACCATAACCACATTTTATAACGCCCAATAAAACTGTAAATGATTCATGGTCGTATAGACCGATATCTGGTGCATATCGTCGTTAATAAAATATAAGAAATTTAATTATCTAATTAAAACAATACATAAAAACTCTAAATAGTTTGATAAAGGTCTAATCAGTGCTCCATTAATTAGTTTTTTATCGGGTCCTATAACGAGTAGCCAAAACTCAATTTGTATTTTAATTAAAAAATCTACGAAAAAATATTTTGACAAACCATTCAGATAAGTTACATTTTGTGCTACGTCATACTGTTAAGTAATCATTGCATAATTTTTGATACAAATGCGATAAAAAAAATGCTGACAAATTCTTTGTATCGACTTATGCTGATGAGATAATAGCAGTTTCAACAGGCGGTATGCAGATTTCCTTGGATTAAATATCTCATTCTCTTTTCTTCGTAATGGAATGACTTCATAATTTTCATCATCTAATAATATACATACATACTTACATATTATGTATTATGTGTATTAGAAGAAATGCACGGTTATTCTTGAAACCAGAAGATTTTATAAATTTCATATACAGAAGATATAAACTAAAGACACGAGTTTGAAAAGATGTACAAGGTACACTACTGTGAGAAAGATATGGAGAAATGTAAGGAACTAGTACGTAGGAAATAGTTTGAAGAACTAACAACAGACACACCTGATGGGCCAATAATAGAATTGTGTAGTACTGGTTTTTATATAAAAAGTCCAGATTTTGAGTAGGTGGTAAAAACTACTGTGTCTGAAAAAACTGTAGGCTCCATAAAGCGATAATATTAGACAGTTCAAAATCAGTTGTTGGAACAAATGGAGAAAATTTTTAGCTATCATTGGAGTGATTGCAGGATAAATTGATAAATTGAAGTGAAATGTTGTATATTCAGTGATGGCATATATGAACGATATAGGTATCATCGATAAGTATAAGAACCCACCGGATAATGCATTGCAGAAATTAAATGAAATAGCAAGGAAAAGGGCCTTAATATCAATGGAGATGGATCTAAATAGATAGATATACGAGGTGTGTAAATTATGTAATGAGAATCCATTACGTAAGTGCAACACTTGGGACATGGAACGTGGAGAGGCGGCAGGTGAACATGTGATACGCCTTCAGTAAGAGTTTGGACTCGTTAGTCCTGTGGTTGTCCGTAGCGATTCTTTTTTGTGAAACAGTTTTTTCTATTGCATTCTAATGAGTGACAGCAATTTCGAGGAACGGTGTGCTATCAGATTTTACTTCAGACTTGGCCACAGTGCAACGGAAATGTTGGAAAACTTCATCAAGCCTACGGAGACAGTGTTTTGTCAAGGGCCCAAGTATTTCGGTGGTTTAAGGCATTTTCAGAAGGAAGAAAAGTCGATTGAAGATGAACCTCGCAGCGGAAGGCCTCCATTTTCAAGAACAGATGAAAATATCGACAGAATCCCGGATCTTGTTTGTTCAGATCATCGGTTGATTGTCAGAATAATCGGAGAAGAGTTGAATTTGATTCACACCGCCGTTAAATTTTTACCAATAAATTGGGGATGAGAAAAATCCGCGTAAAAATGGTGGGAAAAACCTTTAGCAGGCCCGAAATAACATCAAGCGGGAAAAGTGCCTTGACTTTTTGGAATTGATGGAAAATGATCCCCATTTTCTGGAACGTGTAGTTACTGGTGACGAGTCTTGGGTGTTTAAGTACGACCCGGAAACCAAGTCAGAGCAGGAAATGGCACACTTCAATCTCTCCAAGGCCCAAATGTATATTGATTTGCTTTTTCGATAACCAGGGAATTGTTTACAAAGAGTTTGTGCCTCAAGGCCAAACGATTAATCAACACTTTTACCGAGAGGTTCTTGGAAAATTTCGAAAAAGCGCCCACGCCTGTGAAATCAAACATCAAAAGACAACCGGGTGTTGCATCACGATAATGCGCCTTGTCATACAGCGATTTCAATAAACGTGCTTTTGGCCAGTAAAACATTTTTGTAATTTTTCTCTTCCCGACATTGAAAAATCAGCTCGAGGACCGTTTTTGGAACAAGAAATAATTATTTCTTTAATAATTAATAATTTTAAATACTTGTATTCTATGTAATGTATAATATTTTTTATTCCATTATTATTTTAACCCAATTAAGTAAATGTAAAAAACATTTTATTTATTTATAAAAAGCATTGTTAAGAATTTATACTAATTTCTATTAATTATATCTATAATTCCATTATTTATGTTATATTAACCTTACTCGCAGATAATCATAGCAAAAATATTAATTACTAATTTATATTAATAAAAAAACAATAGTCCCGCGGGTGTATAAAATATTGTACGCACCTTGGCCGTAATACTGTCTGATCCCTCAACGTATTACAGCCCTTGACCAAACGCACAGTCTGCTATTATTTCCCGCCGTAGGCCTATCTTATGCCCCTAATACATAAATAACTATTACTTACTTAAACGAATACGTGCAAAATCTTGTACTCAATAATATGTCAACGTATTTGTTCGACGATTACCTACATATCTTTACGTTCTGTGAAAAATAATAGCGAACGTAAATGCAGAGAACATTGCCAATTGGAATTCATCTATTTAAGAGTTTACCCAGAATAATTCAGATATATTTAGAAGCCGTTTTACTCGTATATAAATATTTACAATGTGTTTAAAACATCTCATCAAATTCACCAAGAACTATAATACCACTAAATCATTAATAACAAATTTTAATAACAAATTGTGACAGGTCGATAAGAGTTAGTAAACATGAGGCGCTACAATAACGCGTTCTTATTGTTAAACATTACTATCAAAATGGTGAAATTTTGGTTGCTACAATGCGTAAAGTGCATCCAATTTTCGGTAGAAATAATGTTTCAAATTTATCAACTGTGAAAAGAATAATCGAAAAATTCGAAATTACTGGTTCAGTTATTGATGTGAAACACACCATCATACGAGCTCGTAGCGGTCGCTCAGAACGAAACATCACGGCAGTTCGCGAGAGTGTGGCTAAAAGTCCAGGGACCTCGATTCGTCACCGTGCATAAGAGTTGGACATTTCAACGGCCATTCCTCATTGTAGTGTCACTAAAGATTTGCATCTCCATACTTACAAAATCCAACTGACTCAACAACTTCTGCCAACAGACTTGTGCCATGCACAGCGAAGAGAGTTCACCAATTGGATCATTGAACAACAAGAAGTGAATGCCGATTTTGTGGAGAAAATTATCTCTATCGACGAGCCTCCCTTTCACCTTGATGTCTTCATTAATAGGCAAAATTGCTGTTTTTGGGACTCAGAGAATCCACCAACGATTCATAAGAAACATGCATCCCCCAACGTGTCACTGCTTGGTGTGCATTGTGGTCTGAAGGAATCATTGGGCCATTTTTATTAACGGTAAATGGCGAATGCTATCGTGACATGATAACCCACTTCTTTGTGCTTCAATTGGAAGATATTGCTCTTGAAGACATGTCGCTTCATGAGGACGACGCCATTTGCTATACCATCCGTGAAACATTGACGATATTGCACTAGTCTGTTCCTGGTCACGTCATTCCCTGTTTTGGAGACCAGAGTTGGCCGCCACGATCTTGCGATTTAACAACACCCATGGACTGTGGAGTTTTTTGAAGTCTCAGGTTTACGCCAACAAGTCTACGACCACCTAAGCATTGGAGGCCGAAATTGAACGCTATTTGGCGTTAGCACGGATAAAAGTGCATTTTGCCTCGACCGGGAATCGAACCCGGCTCTCCCAATTGCCGGTTGGTTGCTCTGACCGCTGAGCTATCGAGGCACACTCATTATCCCTGCTAATGCCCCAATTTAACGCGTCGCTACAGTACTCCCTCCCTAGAGACATAGTTTGTCTCGATATAATTAACGGAATGTGACCGCGTTCGCCATTCTTACGAACCGTTGTTCGGTAACCCCGAGACTATAGGGCGATGAATAGGACGGGAATCGAATCCGCGAATTTGAGATGTAAGGGAGGTTGCATATACTGGAATGAATCACATCACGTCGGGGTCACCACTTTGGCGTTAGCACGGATATAAGTGCATTTTGCCTCGACCGGGAATCGAACCCGGCTCTCCCAATTTCCGGTTAGTTGCTCTGACCGCTGAGCTATCGAGGCACACTCATTATCCTTGCTAATGCGCCAGTTTAATGCGTCACTACAGCTATATCAACGAAATACCGCCACAGTTCTGCAAAACCGTTGTTGAAAATTTCACCAGAAGGGTACTGGTGTGCCACCAAAGCCGTGGCGGTGTTTTTTTTGCCACATGTGTTGTTGCAAACATAATTCCCAAATATCTACGTCATAAATCAATACATATTTCAATACTTTGCTACAGAAATCCATGTTTTATTTAAAATTCACCTTTTATATTAGAGTCTATATGTCACTGATAAATAAATATTATTATTATGTAATCTACGATGGATTTTTCCTTTTCATAACCACCTTTTTGATCGAGTTAATTTTCGATATCTTAGAAAAGTGAGTACAAGCATCGTTGAAATATGTCAAAAACTTCGGGTTAGTTGACATATCATTCTCTTTGCTCCGCAACACCTTGAGCCAAGGCGCTTAAAACTAACACGAGTCCTACCACATTAAGTTAATAATTTATTACCTGCAAATTAAATATTAGCCTTAATAGCCGTGTATAAAAACAGGCCGCATTATGTATCATTTAACGCGGATTTACATCAATTTATGCAGGATTTAATAGGTATTTCACGGGAATGCCAATACCGATTTTTTTGCAACAGCAGGGTCATAGCCGGTAGGCTGGGTGTCGATGTCGGTAGATACTACGTACTGTATACCAGCTGGAGTGTGGATAATTGTACACGACTTCGAAAGAATTCTGTTGTGAACGGCGGATGGCGTAAGGTTGTTATTAATTTTCGAGTATTATATATAAGATGCGTTTATACGTGACATACATACATATGGCGTACGGAAGGCAGTTGCTGCATTTGGCAAGGCTCTTAACATTTGGTTTTATTTCCATAAGTTTGGCCGTTTAGGTAATCATTAGACCACACAAGCACACACGCTCGAAGAATCATGCCGAAATCTGCTTCTTCAACGCAGCATTCTGTGTCAAACATGATTGTCCTTTAACAATTGACAAACAACGCTGCAGAAATGTTATCTACTGATTTTGATAAAATCTTACATAAACGTCGGGTATTACAGAGTAAGGGATACATATATATCTATAAAGGGTCTTTCAATAATGACGCTCGATTTTTAAACGTAAACACAAGTTGTGTGTGAGATATCCATTCAATTTTCTTTATTACGTTTCCACACTTAACTATACTAGCGGAAAAGTAATGTAATCGTGTAAAGAAAAGTGTAAAAAAATTTTTTACACATTTTTTTCTGTGTGTGTGTCGTCGTTGTCGTCGGCATTAAATCTTGTTAGCACGATAACTCAACTAAATCGTGTCGGATCGATCGGGTCTTGACTGATTCTGATCGGGGACGTCTTCCAGACGACACCTATTGATTTTGAGGTGGATAGGACACACCCCACCCTGTCCATGGGTCATGAGAAAGCACGATGGTGGACTATTTGAGAAATATTTTTGTTAATACAATAACTCAACTAAATTGTGTAGGTTCGATCGGGTTTTGACTGATTCTGATTGGGAACGTCTCCCAGATGACACTTATTGATTTTAGAACACACTCTACCATGTTCATGGGTCATTAGAAAGCACAATGGTGGACTATTTGGGAATTTTTTTTGTTAGCACGATCGCTTAATTAAATCGTGTCGGATCGATCGGGTTCCGACTGATTCTGATTAGGGACGTCTACCAGACGACATCTATTGATTTTGAGGTGGATGGGACACACCCCACCCTGTTCATGGGTCATGAGAAAGCACGATTGTGGACTATTATTTGGAAAAAGTAAAACTGTCGCATAAAACACATATTCTGCATTTATGTGTTGGTTTATTTTTTCTCGACCACTCAATTTCGAGATAGAGATGTTCTACGTGCGGAAAAGTCCGTTTTAAGGTTTTAAAACTGTTTATTTGAAAGAACATTTTATAGCATTGAGTATAGAAGATAATGTTGTTTGAATGTCCGCCGCCGCTTTGTTTTGTGGCACGTATTCAGGAGGTCCAGTCTTCGATTACTTTGTCGCATAAATCTGGCTGAATTTTCTAGATGGCGTTCATTATGTTGACTTTGGGGGCATCAATTGTTTGCGGTTTATTCGCATAGACCTACGATTTAAGTTAGTCCCAAAGGAAGAAGTCTAAAGGCGTTAAATTGTACGATCTCGGTGGCCAGTTCAGGTTGCCGCTGCGTAAAATAACCATGCCCTCGAATCACTCGTGCAGAATGTACATCATGGCATGCGCTGTCTGACATGTAGCGCCGTCCTTTGGGACCGCATGTCGTCGATATCCATATCATCCAGTTTAGGGTGGATGAGCTTTTTCCTAATCGATGCTAAGATTAGTTTAGAGCTATTTTTTGTGTATAGTCTTTATATATCTCTATAGTGTGTTCAAATTTCATTCAAATCGGTTAAGCAGTTTTTGAGAAAAAAATATTTTTTCATTTTTCGTTTTTTTTTTCGATTTATTCAAAAACCAAAATAAATAGAGGTTCTAAATTCATTTGTCATTCTAAAGGAGCAGGATCAATGTATCTCATTAGTACTAACATACTCTCAAAGAATTATTTAGATATCCCTCTAAGGCCGGCTCACTATACTTATCGTCCTATGGCGTTTGATGAAATTTGGAATTTATTCTAAAGTCTTGTAACTAAACTACAAATAATACAGAAAAGTGCGATCTTTGAGAAAAAAAAAATCAGTTTTAAAACTTTAAAACGGACTTTTCCACACGTAGAACATCTCTATCTCCAAATTGAGTGGCCGAGAAAAAATAAACCAACACATAAATGCAGAATATATGTTTTATGCGAGTTTTACTTTTTTCAAATAGTCCACCATTGTGATTTTCCATGGCCCAGGGACAGGATGGGGTGTGTCCTACCCACCTCAAAATCAATAGATATCGTCTGGGCAACGTCCCCGATCGAAATCAGTCAAAACCCGATCGATCCGACACGATTTAGTTGAGTTATCGTGCTAACAAGAAATTTTAATGCCGACGACAACGAAACACACACAGACAAAAATAAAAAAATTGTTTTTGTTTTTAGGTCGAAATCGAAAAATAAACGCTAGAAAAAAAAATTCCACTTTTCTTTACACGATTACATTACTTTTCCGCTCTGGTATAGTTGAGTGCGGAAACGTAACAACTTATCAAGAATACAATTGTTTTCTTTTTTTTTTTTTTTGAGAAAGTTTCAAACCGATCGAATTTGGACCACCCTGTATATTTATATAGAACCGACACCACGGTTCTGATTTCTTCTATTCGTCCATACCACAATAACCGAACCTTTGCGCTCGATCCACGAAGAATCGCCCGACGAATTCAAATAGTTAATCGCCGTTAATCGGCTTGATTAACGCTAGTTGAAATTGCGGCACGAGATGACCTCGGGCGTGGGTGCACCGTGGAGGGCGCTGGAGGCGGATGTTAATGCAATATCCGGCGGGAAATATTGCCGAGGCGTGATTTTACTCGACGTTTCAGGAAAACGTCTTCTCTCGAAGCTGGTTACGTCCGTAGATGGGCGTGCCGTCACCAAATAATCGTCTTTTACGGATACGTCGTCCGTTTCTAATCCGTATGCCGATGTCCCGCCAATACGACAGTCGGTACGGTATACAGTAGCGGATAACGAACTAGGCTAAACAATCGAGAAATAATACAGGGTGTCCCGTTTAAGATAAAACATCCGTTTAAATAGTCGTTGAAATATTTTTTTATAGGAAAATATAATAACGTGTCAATTTTTGTTTTCAATGGAACACATTTTTTGACATAAAATCCGTTGATATCTTCTCCTGTAAAGTACTACCCCTTTTAAAATCTCAAATACGAATTTAGAATAAGTGATACATCACTTGAACGGTCTCTCAAGCCTGATAACGGTGGTGAATTATTTGTTTCCTTAGCCACTCAAGATATTTGATAAAAACTGTTTCAGATACGCATCTGTTACATACGGACCTTTTGAATTTAGTTTAATAACCTGAAATGTATGTGACAACCGAATTTCATTTGTCATTCAAATTATGATCAAATCGGTGTTGTTGAGGTTTTATAAGTTAATATAATTAAATGGCTACGTACTAGACAGCTGTCTTGTGAAAGTGAAGTGCTCCGGAGTTCCATACATAGAATCCTTAAATTTGCCAGATTTCAGTCTTATAAAATTGGCTTTTTACCAAAGGCTAAATAACGATATTTGTGATATCATCACACATACACTAGGCACAAAAATTAAGGAATGTAAAAAAATCCTAAATTTTTAGAGGGTTTTCAAAGGTGTAACTTAGAGAAAATTAGTCGCAGAGCAATTTTAAGAAAAGCAATGAAACTGGAAATACAATCTAGTTTTCACATATTGGGTTAAATAAACAGTTTTCAAACTTTAAAACGGACTTTTCCACACGTAGCACATATCTATCTCGAAATTGGGTGGCCGGGAAACAATAAACCAACACATAAATGCAGAATATGTGTTTTATGCGACAGTTTTACTTTTTTCAATTTTTCTTAAATAGTCCACCATCGTGCTTTCTCATAACCCATGGACAGGGTGAGGTGTGTCCTATCCACCTTAAAATCAATAAGTGTCTTCTGGGAGACATCCTCGATCAGAATCAGTCAAAACCCGATAGATCCGACACGATTTAGTTGAGTTATCGTGCTAACAAGAATAAGTGCCGACGACAACGCCAACGATGACACACAGCAAGAAAATTTTAAAAACCATTTTTTTTTTGGTTTTTAGGCCGGAAAACGAAAAATAAACCCAAAAAACATTTTTTTTCACTATTTCTTTACACGATTATATTACTTTTCCGCTAGTATAGTGGAGTACTCAAAAGATCAGTAGCTTTTGAGTACTCATAAGAAAACCATCGGAAAAAAATTTTCCAAATTTTTGTTTGCCTTTCAAAAGGTCCACGAACTTCACGTAGACAATTTAACAAAAAAGATACAAAAATCATGTTGACAGATAACTGCAGTTCTATATATGATAAATAAAAAGCAAAAGTGCTCCAGAAGAGTTGAAAAAGCTATCATATAAAAAAAGTTACGGAAACTTTGAATGAAAACATCTCCCCATGGAAAAGTAAACTTGAATAAAATCACTAAAGACCTGAAAAAATTAATTTCTGAAGAGAATAATTAAAATATTAATCATAACCTACAAGAGTTATTTCCTACATAAGCCACTGAACACTCATAATAGAAAGCTACTAGCAAATTCAACAAATCCCAAGAATGCCTACAACATTCTATAGTACACATTCCTCCTATAAGCAAAATCGATGGCAGTTGGACATTCTAATATAAGAAAAATCGATGGAAGGACGGTAGAGAAAAGGTATATACCTCCGCAGAGTACCTAACCAAAGTTCTCCAATCCTTTCCATCAGAAATGACACCAGAAGATGCTAAAATCTTCGAGGGATTGGAAACCCTAGATCAACTAGACCTTTCCATAAAGGCAGTAAATATTTCTGAAGTAGATGTGATAACTAATGAATTGAATCCAAAGAAGGCGCCACGGTATGATTTAATAAGTGGCGCCGTCATTAAACAGTTGCACAACAAAACTGCAATATACCTTCAACATGTCTTCAATGCAATTTTAAGAATAGGTCATTTCCCATCTTAATGGAAGATATCACAAATTATATTAATACCAAAAGCCGGAATCACCAGAATAGGCCACATTATATCGGCCTATAAGTCTGTCCAAAATCCCTGAGAAGCTAATATTGAGCAGACTAAAGCCAATACTGAAGGAGGGAAATATTATACCAGAACATCAGTTCGGCTTTCAGGAACAACGTACTACAATTCAACAGGTGCGTAGTGTGAGGGAAAAGATTCTTTTGAAAACAAAGCATACTGCTCGGCAGACTTTTTGGCAAGCTTTCGTTTAAGTTTGGCATCAAGGGCCACTTTCAAAACCAAAAGATAATTACCACAACTTCACCATCAATTTATTAAATCCTGTCTAAGCGATCTATACTTCATGATAAAATACCAAGATCAAGTCACAAACCTACATCCAATAACAGTAGAAGTGTCTCAAGGGAGTGTTCTGGAAATTTCACTCTACCTATTGTACATAGGTGGTATTCCAACATCTTCATGCACAACAACAGCTACCCTTTCCGGTGATACGGTAGTACTATGCGTGAAGCAAGCCAGAATGGTCTCCAAAAATTTACATAAGTCACTCAAGGACCTTGAACATTCGAACATCAAAGTAATGTAAATAAATCATTCCAAATGACCTATACTCTACGGCGAGGTACATGCCTTGTGTGCAAATCAACAATCAAATGCGTCCATAGGCTCAATTGGCAAAGAATTTGGATATATACCTTGACAGACGCCTTACCTGGCAAAAGAACATTTTTATAAAACCTAAACAGCTTGGCTTGAAATTAACTAAACTGTACTGGCTAATTGGACGCAGGCGCCGGTCTAAACTTTCACTTGAAAATAAACGTACAGCGTATAAGGTGGTTTTAAAACCAATATGGACCTATGGTGTTCAGCTATGGGGCATCACAAGTATATCAAGTCGAAATCATCCAAGGGTTTCAAAATAAAATACTAGGGACCATCGCAAATGCACCGTGGTATATCTCCAATGCATCGCTACAGTGCGCAAAATACCTCCAAAAGTTGGAATCTCAACCTAACCATTTGGATGTTAACCTCTTAGATAACAGCAAAGCAACGTACCAACTCAGACGTACCACTTTACAACGGCATTGGAACCACAGGAAAGTCATCTCTAGTGGAGAGTAGCAAATTAATATGGAAATGCAGGTTAGCGACACGACCGACACTCTGTGTTGGGCGTGTGAGTGCTAACGATGATGCTCGACGACTTTTCTGTGGTTCCAATGCCATTGTAAAGTGGTACGTCTGAGTTAAGCCTAAGAAAATATTGTACCTTGGACTTCCTAACAGACAAGTTTAGACTAATTGTAAGTTAAATACCCATGTCATAATATTAATATTTCTGATTAAGTTATATATATATATATATATATATATATATATATATATATATATATATATATATATATATATATATATATATATATATAGTTGGAGCTTTAATGTAAGTCACTAACCTCATGCTTCAACTTATCATATATACCAGGTTTGCTTATTGTCCACGGGCAGATTTTATATACCATATGGGAGTTTGAATACCAAAAAAAAAATCTACAATAAGGCTCACGTACATATAAAGGGTGGTCCAACCATAATGCACGATGTTAATTGTGAGTCACACCTTAACGTCAAGTTTTTTGCCCGACTTAATTTGACATTTCTTTGTTTCAGTGTTTGACAAATTCAACCATGGAGAGGTACACAATTGAGCAGCGCGTTAAGATTGTTGAAGCCTTTTACGAAAATGGGCGTTCAAATCAAAATGCATTTCGTGCACTTCGTGACTTTTTTGGTCAGCATAATCGACCAAATGTGTCCACAATCGGGAGAATTGTGCGCAAATTTCAGCAAACCGGGTCTGTAGGAAATGTGAAAACACCTGTGCATGCTCGTTCAGTTCGTTCTGGGGAAAACATTGCTGTTGTTCGCGATAGTGTAGCAGAAGAGCCGTCAACCTCGACTCGTCGTCGTGCCCAACAATTCAACATCTCATGAACATCACTGATGCGAATTTTGAATAAAAATTTGAATTTACACGCTTACAAGGTTTGATTGACTCAAGAGCTGAATCCTACTGACCATTTCAAGCGTCGTCAATACGCCGAATGGTTGGTTGAACAGACAGAAGTGAATGGTGACATTACAAAGAAAATTATCTTCAGCGACGAGGCACACTTTCACCTCAGTGGATTCGTTAACAAGCAGAATTGCCGCATTTGGGCAAATGAAAATCCACGAGTGATTGTTGAAAAGCCGATGCATCCACAAAGAGTGAATGTTTAGTGCGGTTTATGGACTGGCGGCATCATCGGGCCGTACTTCTTCGAAAATGAGGTCGGCCAAGCAGTTACCGTGAATGGTGTTTGCTATCGCGAGATGATAACGGACTTCTTGTGTCCGTTGGCCAGAAATTGAGGATATGGACCTGGACGATATGTGGTTCCAACAGGATGGTGCCACTTGCCACGCAGCCAACGAAACAATGGCACTTTTGCGCGAGAAATTCAATGACCGTGTTATCTCACGTCGTGGCGATGTTAATTGGCCGCCACGATCATGTGATTTGACACCGTTGGACTTCTTTCTTTGGGGATATTTAAAAGAAAAAGTGTACGTCAATAAGCCAAGAACAATGCATGAGCTAAAGGATGAGATAATTCGGCACATTAACGACATTGAACCTCAATTATGTTTCAGAGTCATTGAAAATATGGACCATCGGATAGAGGTATGCCACCGAAGCCGTGGCGGGCATTTGGCCGATATTTTGTTTCACACATAATTGTCATAGATCCTTCTATCATAATAAAAATATTAAGATAATTCTCTGAAAACTTTTTGTTTTATTTACAATTAACATCGTGCGTTTTGGTTGGACCACCTTTTATTAGTATCCATTCAGGACAATTATTCACATGAGTATCATACATAATTACTAATAACTAAGATTCTCGGGCATCGCAATTTCATCTATTTTCGTGACTGGCCACACTCCCACTACGGCCTTAGGAGAACGTAAACTTCGAGAAAGTGACTATTCCAATTGTCTCAATTAAGAAACGTTTAATTGGCGCTAATAGAAAGTACGGACGTATATAAATAACAATTAAACGAAATATCGACCTTTATTTAAACCCCGACGAATATTAGCCGATAGAGAGGAACGTCAATCATTTCAGCTCGAGCAGGATCTGTGGAAATTCACACGCTATCCATCATTCCCGTAATGCCGCCGCAATGTAATTATTGGAATTTTACTAGCAGATTAAGCTTATTTCATTGTTAAATATAAATATTTAATCGCGAATTAAGACGATTGTTTTGAAACGTTGTTTACATTATGTTCGTTCTGTGATAGCCAAATCCGTTTATTATTCCAAACCTATTTGGGTCAGGTTTTCAATGTCAGAACTAAAATTTTTACGTACATACAGTGGCCCATGATTTTTCGCCATGGGTTGGAATGTACTTTCCCCCTTCCCGCTTCTCGATTAACTGCTACGCTCCAGAAGGGGGTGTTGACCATAGAAAGGGGGTATACGGGTGGAAGTCCCCAAAGGTAAATCCTGAAATTTCTCCTTCACTTTAGCTGCCAGCTAGCTAACAGTAGAGGTGGGAGTGGATGCCAGTGGAACGCCATCCGTTTTCCAGCTTTTGTCGGGAGAGAAAGTTTAGTGATACAAAAAAAAATGGATCACAGGATATATAAGAACAACGCAAATCTGACCTATCTCTATTGTTCATAATTGCACTGATCTATCTCTTTATAATTATCAGTACTATGTTGCTGTTGGATATCAGCAAAATGTATAACTGGTTTAAGGTCAATCCATTAGTCAGTATGTTTTGATTTCTTAGCGGCGTCTTTAATGACGATTTATTACTGTAAACTACTTAGATCTTAATACGCTATTTATTTCTATATTTGTAACACACAAAAAGAAATAGTTAGTTGTCGTTTGGTTCGCATACTGAATAGAACATTTCTCCCCTCACTCTGTGTTTTATTTACCCAAACCTACAACAGTTGCCAACCTCTGTAATCAACGATTGCAATAGTTAACCTAAACGAAATTCAAGGGGTAGTTTTGACAACACAACGAAGGAGTTACTAGCCGAAAGGGCTTACATTTGAGTACTGCTACTCTCTTGAGTATGACTCCACAAGAGGCTAATATTGTTGCCTGCTCTTCAGTCCTACATGGAAAATCTGCAAGGAGAGAGATATGTAGACACAATCCAGTCCAAACATAGTGTAAAGCCGAAAACAAAGGAAAGATGGCTTAAAACAAAAGATAGTTTCTTTGTCTTTTGTACTGTCTCAAAACAAAATAGTTAGACAGATAATTATCTTCAACACCAAATCCATCAAAATAAGTGAAATGTACACATTACGCTAATGGAGATACACAATCTATGTTATATTTGAAATAATTCATCACCAAGAGACTCTAAATTAAAGAACTATGAGGAACCAATACGTGACTTTTTTCCTTCTTAGCCACAAAAGCTATTACACTTGCGGGGATTCTAGTTCCTTTCTAATTTTGAATCAAATGTCGAGGGTCATACATGTAGTCAGTTTTCCATGAAAATAAATAGAACGGGACCCACTTGGAATGATAGGTGGAAGAGTAATGTAAAGTAAAGTTTGGCTGTTCCTTATCTGTTCAAAACCGTAACATTACTTTCATCATTATTTACCTTTTAATTCTAAAACGACAAGGTTTACTAACAATAAGCCGTTTGCAAACACATAGTGCAAATATATCCAGATTGACTGAAGGTGACGTTACACAGAAAATATTGTACACTAAAATTGCTAAAATTGATTTATATTCTCCAGAGAAGGAGCTGGAACCAAACATCAAGAAAAGGAGGGAACAATTTGAATTTTATCTAGGAATATTTGGGAATTTGTTTATTGCTCCATATCATTTTGTCTGTCACAATAATTGGAAACATCAGCCATACCAGGTCAATGATTTTTAACCTCGAATGCCATACTGGTAATGTTCGCAAAGGTAAATCACCTTGGGGTCATAAATCTAGTACTGGACAAAACGTTCCTTGCTGATGAAGTATGATTTAAAGCATTAATGGCAGTGAAGGTTACTATTTCTTTATACATATCTAAGAGTAAGTCGATTCTCAAAATATGCGAATGTGGAACACTGATAATGATACTTTGTTGATTCTCCCACCGTATGTATCATCACAAAATTGGTATTTGAAGGGATTGCTAGTTCTCATCTACTTTCAATTCTACCGTCAATGTAAAGCCGTAACGAAACAACATTTTGGCTGAATTCAATAACTTGATGAAAAATTTCAGTATAATTTTAATCACCGACTAATAAGATTGCATATCCAACTTAAGTTTCTTCTATTTTTTAATTAGCCTATGTTAGCTTTTAGACGTGCAGTTCACATTACTTTATCCATAGAATTTTCAACACATTTGCACGTGTGGGCACACGTGGCCCAACATATGCCTATTGACAGCCGTGATGATTGTTTGTATATATTAGTTTCAAGTGTTGTAAATATTAGAAAGTAGAAACCCTTGTACAATATATTAGCTAGTACTAGGACCAAGGGCACATCTGTTTCTTATGGGTAAAAGTGCGATCATCTCAGGCCTGGCTAACCGCTCCAGGCCATCGGCTTTTGCGATAAGTTTGAATCAAACAATTCCCGCATCTCGTCCCGAAACATTGTCGCCTCTTTCGGAACTAGCTTGCTGGTTATTTAATTTATTTAAAAACACTTTATTGAACATGCCAATATAACATATAACATATAACTTTAACTTGACAAAATTTGACAGAATTATTTGAAAATGATTATGGAAGCTAAGGCGAATGTCTTTTATTTCATAATTAACTTTGATCACTTTTTAATGTGACTTAAAAGGGATTGTCTTAAACGTGAACATTATTGAGATTAAAAATTGTCTATCCAATTATGTAAATAAAAATAGGAAAATACAAACTATAATTGTTTTTTAACTGTAAACAAGTAACGGATTTAAATAGACGGATTACAGCTAAAAGAGATATCCAATTATAACAACTTCTCATGGCAATATAAATATAAATATAAGTATGTAAGTGTATTGTATGTAATATGCTGTTCTAAATTTACGTCTATGAATGTATGTACATATATAAACAAAGATATCCTTGTTCTCTTCCTAGGAAACTGAGTCGTATCGTTTTAGCCGAACACCTTGCAGACATTTGTAATATTTGGTTATAAATATCAAGGTTCTACTGCAAGGAGTGAATAATAAATAAATGAGTCAATATTGCCATTATTTGTTTTGTATTTAGTGTTTCTTGCATCTTAAATATTAATCACAACCAACGAATTATGACACGTAATGAAATGTGCGTCATTTTCACCTCAAGCACAAAATTTAAAGCTTATCGTAAACGCTGAACCAATATATGTAGGTGTGCGTACAGGGCGTTTATATACTTATTGATATAACGACTCAAGGCAAAAGTAAATTTTAAATGGAAAACATTAAAATTAACCTGTCCTAACCAAAAACGTTGTCTATTTTCGTCCTTTTACTTAATACGTCATGAGAGCATTGCGCGTCTGTGGCATCTCAAATATAACCTCCACTTTCTTATTTGAATGGCCCAAACTTGCAGGATATTTTCAGTAATAATAATACTTATATTTTTTTTTGTATTTAATTGAATTATACTGAAAAGTTTACTTCTGCAACATGGAAAAATTTTATTTAGATCTCTTATCAACTGATAGAACAGCTGATGAACTAAAATTAAAAACAGTTTAAATATATATTCTTTTTAATATATATTGTATAAATTAACGCAAATGAAATAAATCAGAATGTAATAAATTAAAACAAAAATGCATTAGTTGTTTTTTTACTGAAGCATCTAATGACGGTTTCATTCATATTACCCGTATAAAATCCAACTGAACCAGGAACCATATGACCATAGATAACGCCGTGGACTCGCTGATTCGGCTCTGAAGCAGTTAACCCAAATTCCGCCAAAAAAAATCATCTTTAGCGACGAGACCTATTTTTGGATTAGTAGATATGTGAGCAAGCAAAATTGTCGGATTTAGGATACCAATCCGCATGAGATACACCAGCACCAAATTCATCTCGAGAAAGTTATTGCTTGGTGTGGATTCTGGTCTGGCGGAATCATCCGCCAGACCGCACTTCTTCCAAGACGAAACTGGCATTGCCATTACCGTCAACGGCGAGCCCTACAGATCGATGATAAGCAACTTCTTGTGACCTAAAGTGGATGATATGGATACCGACGATGTATGGTTCCAACAGGACGACGCTACATTCTGCACGAGCATTTGAGTGCATGATTATCTCGCACAGCGGCGACGTGAACTGGCCACGGAGATAGTGCGCTTTAACGCCTTTAGGCTTCTTCCTTTGGGGCTATCTTAAATCGCATGTCTATACGAATAAACCACAAACAATTCATGCTTTCAAAGTCAACATAACGAACGCTATCCAACAAATTCAGCCAGATTTATGCGACAAAGTCATCGAAAATTGAACTCCCCGAATACGTACTACCAAGCAAAGCCGCGGCAGACATTTAACCGACGTTATATCCCTAATGCCATAAAATATTCTTTTAAATAAAAAAATGAGTGGACATCTCATACACAACTTGTTTTATTTGTAAAAATCGGGCGTCCTTATTGAAATACGCTTTATAATAAAGAGGAATATAAATTTCTCTAGGAAAAAATGTCTCTATTTCTCTAGAGAAATAGAGAAATTATTGGCTTTAGGCGTAGCAAAAAAATAGTAGTTTCACATTCATTCACAAAAAAAACTTAGATATGTAGTCGAAACAAATGTTCGTAAACATATTATCTGAGAACGTTTTAAAGTTAGCTATAAAGGAGGCTTCTAAATATTATTCAGAAATTAAATAACATACGAAGTGAAACAAGCAAACCCACTCTCACTTCCAACTACACAGTATGTGCTTTCCACAAAAAAACATTTATGTTAACGTAGTCTACGAAATAACACTTAAACTCTTGTCGAGCAAAAATTGTTATTCGTTTATCGACTGGATGTAACGGGCATGTGTCAGAAATCTCCGGTATTATATCCAACATCAATCGTAACTCAATAAACCGATTTTACTTTTTTTTTTTGTAAATACAGTTCGTAACATATCTCTTAACTATGAAATGCCATATTGCTTAGATTTAAAGCGTACGCAACACAAACACATACGTATTCGATGATAAATCATCTTCGCATAAAGAAAAATGAAATAAATTACCGACACAGGTCTTATCTGATTAATTAGCGTAGCATATATTTCATTCGGTATTTGGTACGCAGGTATGATAAGCTCGTTTACGGTAATTTTAACGATTTAGTTGGTTGGACGCAAACTTTGGAAATAATATTTTGTTTATGTCGATGGCCGCTTTGCTTAGGCCGAAGATAAATAAGAAATACTCCTACATTGAGGGATACGAGAAAAGTGATATATGTACTGCTCTGTCGCCTTTGGGTTTAAAAAAAATTATCATCATCATTTTATACACAAGAATAAACATTGAGTAGAAATGTATGGGGTGTCTCAGTTGAAACTATAGGATTTGAATTGCGCGTCATTTGTGCTCTGTCAAAGATAGGGCGACAATACTTTACGACTGTTATCTATAAACCATACGACGTTAACATGCTGTGATTAACAGATTAACAACGAATAGTCTATGTATACAACTATTTTATGAATGTGAGCGATCATCTACAGTTGCATTAAAAAAAATTCGCATAACATTAGGACAAAATGAATAATCTGGAGATGATTAAAACTGTTAAGAGTTTTAATCATCTCCAGATGATGCCAACTTTGTTGGCGAAACGCGCGTCGAGTGTAGTATATAAGTAGTATAGCAATGCCGCTATCAGACCATTTTGGCCGCTACCAGACCACCTCTTAAACATGTCTGTACAGGTCTTAAACAGGTATAAAACAGGTCTGTACAGGTTTAAAACATGTTCAAACCTGTATTATAGTTGTTTAAGACCTGTTTCAGGCCTTTACAGACCTATCTTATGCCTGTACAGACCTGTTTTATACCTGTACATACCTGATTCAAACCTATACAGACCTGCTTAAGAGGTGATCTGGTAGCGACCAAAGTGGTCTGGTAGCGACTTTGCTATACTACTTGTATGGTGTTTTGGTGTTTTGTGGAAAACTATGTCAGCGTTATCTTCACACCAAAGGTTCCCAACTTGTCCAGTTTTAGTTAATAATGCTCAAATATATATACTACTTTTATTATATGATGAATATTTTTTCCTTAATAGAATATTTTGAATTATCTTAAAGTAAGTACAAATCAGAAAATGCGCAAAAGTGGAAAAATCTTAAATGCTCTGGTTGTGTTCAAGATTGCCGGTCCACAAGTTATTGGCTGGGTTGCCAAGAATCAGTGAACTAAGCCTTAAATAATAGATCGCCCTCCATGTTCACCAGATTTGGTTCCTTCGGATTATTCTTCATTTTCAAAGTGGAAGATATACTTGAAAGAAAATAGATTATATAAAACAAAAATAGTTGGTGCAAAGGAATAACTCACAGACTAATAAATACACAGAATCAATGAAGAATGTTTTCACAATTAAAAAATGTTTTGTAAGTATTATATTTGAATAAAAAAAATTTAATATACCACCTTTTTAAAGCGGACTAAAAAGTATAAAATAATTTCTCCTAGCCCCATACAGATAGTCCTGAGAATTTGTGATTGTGAATTTTTAATAGCTATGAAAATAATTGTACTGCAAATTATATGAACTGTTGTGTGAGTTTTCTCAACGACAAGTACTCTCTACACTACTTACTATTATCTATTGCATGCGCCCCACGTTTCCCATTTTAAATCATACACGTATTTTCATCATCATCATCATTAGGTCATCAGTCCTAAGACTGGTTGGACGTTAACCTCCAGCTTCTCCTATCTTGTGCTAACCTACGCATTTCGCTAATTGTGCTACAACCTACATCCCTTACTATTTGCGAGCAGTAGTCTAATCTAGGCCTACCTCTGCCTTTCTTCACTCCTATTTCTGCCTCCAAAATATCGCGGACTATTCCCCCATGTCTCAGCAAGTGGCCTACCATTCTATCTCTTCTCTTCTTTAAGTTTTTCCACATACTTCTTTTCTCGCCGACTTTCTCCAATACTTCTTCGTTTCTAACCCTATCAGTCCATGGTATTTTCATCATTCTTCGGTAACACCACATCTCAAAAGCTTCTAATTTCTTCTTACTTGCTTCCCCTACCGTCCAGGTTTCGCAGCCATATAGTGCCGTGCTCCATACATATGTTTTCAAAAATCTCTTCCTTGTTTCTAAGTTTATTACCCCCGAGCATAAAGGTGCTTTCTTTTTGTTAAAATCTACTCGACCCTTCGCTATTCTTTGTTTTATGTCTTTATCGCTTCTTCCATCCCAATTTATTTTACTTCCTAAATAAGTGAAGTCTTTAAATTCCTCTAATCTTTCATTAGTAATTTGTACTTTCGTTTTTGCTCTGCTCTCGCGCCCTCTGCACACTAACACTTTAGTTTTGTTTTTATTCACCCTCATTCCGTATTCCTCTGTCAACACTGCCTCCATTTCGTTCAATGCTGATTCTAGTTCCTCCTTACTAGATGCTAATACTGCTATATCATCCGCGAATCTCAGCATTTTTAGTTTCTGTCCCTGTACTTTAATCCTGAAATCCACTATATCTTTTACCACATTAATCGCCTCTTCGATGTATAGATTAAAAATTAGTGGTGATAGCGTACATCCTTGTCTTACTCCTTTCCTAATACCTACTTCCCTTTTTTCCCCTTCTACTTCTATAACAGCAGTTTGCTCTTTGTATTTGTAGATTGTGTACTACTCTCCTATCTCTATACTTCATTCCCGCGCTCTTTAGTATCTCGAACATTTTTTCCCATCTTACGTTATCAAAAGCTTTTTCTAAATCTACAAATCCTATATAAGCGTTCTTTCCTTTTTCTATTGTTTTCTCTAACATTACTCTTAGCGCCACAATAGCTTCGCGAGTTCCCCTATTTCGCCTAAACCCGAATTGGTCTTCTCCTAGTATTTCCTCCGCTCTATTTTCCATCCTCTTCTGCACTATTCTAGTTAAGGTTTTTGACGCATGGGAAGTTAGGCTAATCTTTCTAAAGTTCTCGCATTTGTCGGCTCCTCTCTTTTTCGGTATAGTAACGATAATGTTCCTCTTATAATCCTCCGGCATCTCGCCCGTTTCGTATATGTATTTTACCAGTTCAAACATCCTATTTACTACTTTATGTCCCGCACATTTCAAAATTTCCGCCTGTATTTTATCTACACCCGGCGCTCTATTATTCTTTAGCCCCCTTAGTGCTATTTCAAATTCCTCTCTCAATATAGGTTTTCCTACATCTTCCCTATCGATGCTAGATTCTTCCTCTAATATCTCTCCTAATTCCTGACCCTCGTATAAATTTCCTAAGTACTGCTTCCATCTATCCGCTTTCTCCTCTCTTCCTATCAGTATGTCCCCCGATTGACTCCTAACGTTTCTACTTATTGTTCCTATATCCCTGAAGTTCCTCTTAATTATTTTGTAAGCCTCATCGGTCTTACCTACTTGCAACTTATCTTCTACTTCTTTGCATTTATCCTCTATCCATTGTTCTTTCGATTTTCTACATTTTCTAATGATTTCCCACTTTATTGACTTATACGTTTTCAGTCCTTCTTCGTCTCGTCTGTTTTTGTAGCCTCGTCTCTTTTGCATTAAGTTTAAGATTTCGTCCGTTATCCAGGGCTTCCTAGCTTCCCTTTTATCGTGTCCTAAAACGTCCGTAGCCGCGGAAGCTAGACTATTCTTGATACCCTCCCACTCAGTTTCTGCGTTCTTGATTTCGTCCTTGCTCGTTTTATTTATTAATTGATCTGTTTTCTCCTGGAACTTATCTTTCATATTCTGATCCCTCAATATGTCTACATTTATATCCTTCCGGGTTTCCAGATTTTTGAACTTTAATCTAGCTTTCATGACTACCAAGTTGTGATCGCTGTCTACATCTGCTCCTAGATAACTCTTACAGTCTTTTACTTGATTTCTGAATCTCTTCCTAACCAGAATGTAGTCTATCTGATACCTGTCTATCCCTCCTGGCATTTTCCATGTGTACCGCCTCCTAACGTGATTCTTGAACAATGTGTTCGCGACTACCATCTTGTGCTTCTCACAGAATTCTATCAGTCTGCTACCTCTCTCGTTTCTGTTTCCTAATCCATAAGGACCTACAAATTCTCCTTCTTTCCCCTCACCTACGACTGCGTTAAAATCTCCTACTATTATTAAATTTTCATGACCTTTCACAAATCCTATTACCTGCTCTATGTCCGAATAAACGGCTTCTAACTCTTCCTCACTGTGGCTAGAAGTAGGCATGTATACTTGCGCTATTACTGTTTCCACTTGCTTCGAATCTAACCTAACCATCATTACTCTCTCGCTGTATTGTAGGTAGCTATCTACACACTGTCCTGCGTTCTTCCGCATAACGATCCCTACTCCCGCGTTTCCATTTACCGATCCTGTGTGTATTACCCTATAGTCACCGCTCCAAAAATCTCCTACTTCCGGCCAGTGTATCTCACTTATACCTACTATATCTAATCCTAACCTATCCATTTCTATCTTCAGATTTTCTAGCTTCCCTGCCTGTCTCATGCTTCTGAGATTCCACGCTCCGACTCGTGAAATGCTACACTTCTTATTATTATTGCACTCGATCACGTCTCCCGGAACAGTCCTCACCCGGAGATCCGAACGGAGGACTATTTTACCTCCGGAGTTTTTTGCCCCAGGAGACGTCATCATTAATTTGGGATAAGCTTTCTGCTAGCTGTTCTGAGGATTATAATGTGGTGGTTTCCTCTTGCCTTCCACATCGCAGTCGTGTGTGTCATAGCACCATACCAACCCCCACGGTTTCTGCCACTATGACTACTGAAAGAGCTGCTGCCCTCCTTCAGAGACTTGTCTTAGTCTGGTTTTTCAATAAGGACCCTCCCACTATGGTTAAACCTATGGTACGGCTCCTTAAATCATTAAAACGCGCAAGCCGACCCACCCGTTCTAGTTTGCACTAGAACTTCGTCAAGGTTCAAGTCCTATCGGATCGGACGTATTTTCATAGCTACTAAAAATTCACAAGTACAAATTTTCAGGACTATCTGTATGGGGCTACGAGAAATCGTTTTATACTTTTTGGTACGGTTTAAAACGTAATATATTAAACACTTTTTTTAATTCAAATATTTATTTTATACTTTCAGTCTTGATTGACTTTAGATTGAACATTACGGCGCAAAAGATGCAGCCCTTTAAAGGTAGGATAGACAGACGGACGGACAGATAACGCGAGCTTAGTAATAGGGTTCCGTACGAAACTCTGACGGGTAGACAGACAATAAAGCGAGTCAATATTGCATTGACATCCAGTTCTGAGCTATGTTTAAGGTATCATGTCTCTAGCTCATCGGGAAGTTAGTTTAAAATCAGTTGTAAAATTTGTACCGAACAGACAGACAAACAGACAAGAAAGCGAGTTAATAAAAACGATTAAGCAAATCGCAATAATATTGCGCCGCTTCCTCGCTCATATCGAAGGTAACTCCGGAGCATGCCTCTAGAGGCTTTGGATCAAAAAACAAAAGTTATCACGTTCTTCGCAAGGGTCGATTTACTGTATTGATTTTGTCAAAATGCCGAAATTCGAACGAAAAGCATTTCGCACATCGACCTAAAAATTTCGTGACACACACACGAAAACAGCCGTTTAGTAAATAGAGATGTAACATATAAGTCGGAAATCGAGATAGGAACCACCAAACCGCCGAGCGGTTATCAAATTAGTTCCCGAATAGCAAAGCTATTACATAATCGCTCTAGGAAACAACTACTCCTCGGGCTAAAGCCCCGCCAGGCATTGAATTATACCCAGAAGCGATCCTCGACCCCTTTCTCGTGTTTCTGTACGATCAGATAAGGTTTCAAAAAATAAAACCCGCCACAGGTAGAATCCGACATCTGTCCCGGATTGGAACCGAACGACATACAGCTGTTTCGAACTTATTAGTTCTCATCAGTGACGTACACGGTACGCCAATCCAGGACAAATGCCGAATGAACTCTATGGGGTATACATTTTTATCGATACGATATCTATAATTCAATGCCTGGCAGGGCTTTAGCCCGAGGAGTAGTTGTTTCCTAGAGCGATTATGTAATAGCTTTGCTATTCGGGAACTACTTTGATAATCGCTTGGCGGTTTGGGGGTTCCTTTCTCGATTTCCGACTTATATGTTACTGACAGAGATCGTATCGATAAAGATGTATACCCCATAGAGTTCATTCGGCATTTATCCTGGATCGGCATACCGTGTACGGCACTGGTGAGAACTAATAAGTTCGAAACAGCTGTATGTCGTTCAGTTCCGATCCGGGACAGATGTCGAATTCTACCTGTGGCGGGTTTTATTTTTTGAAATAGAGATGTGGTGAAATAGGCGAGTTCGGCCCTGTATACCGGATAACCATTACTATTACAAATATTCTTAATAATATATCCATGCGCATTATAATATCTAAACGTTTTTATGGTAATTAGATGGTATGGCATAGCCTCCATTACGAAACACGTGTCTGCGTTAATCACAATAAATCACAGAAGACACGCAAGACGATCGCATGGTCTAAGGTATTTGTAACAGGGACGCTTTCTCTTCCACCATTGTATCAAAGGATGCGCGTAGGTGTTGGTGTCGATATTAATTCCACCTCCTAAATCTCAGACGAGGACCGATTTTGATAGAAATTATGTAAGATCGGCTCCGTATTGCCAGGTGAATAATCTGTGCGAGCATTTTCTTTGTCTTGAGCGTAAAGTTCTCAGAAAACTTTCGGGTCAACTATCTCGGGTTGTGCGTTAGACAAATGCAAGCGAATGCTTCCTTGGAGTGAATTTTCTTAGACTTATGTTTTCTAAAAGCTATAATAATACCACACGTAATAATAATAATATTTAGTTAGATACTTTTACTTTGATGAAAGTAGTCCGGCAGAAAAATAACAACAATTAATTTTCACTAAAGAGGCAGTTAAATAATAAGTAGCAGTAAATTCCTCTGCCAGCAATTTAATATGAAAACTGCACCACTTTCTCCATCAAATTATAAAAATTCAACTAGTATTAGTGTTTGGAACATAATATAAAAAACCCTATAAAATCACTCTCACATTTCTCTCCCACTTCATAGAAGATGGTTACAAATTGATTTCATTAGCATTGATTTAAATCGTTTCCAAAGCGAAATTTGGCGAATAGACACATCACTAAAGAAAGAGAATTTCTGGAACTGTCCACTAATTTCCACCGCCAAATTAACAGGCATTTTGAAATACACCTCCTTTAGTTTACTTAACTATTGCAAAATTAATGGTCTCAACGATATCTGTTAAAAAAAGGGTTTCTTACGTTACGATTACCTACGTATTAATCTTAAAGTAGTCAAAGTTTTGGTGATCAAATATCAAGAAATAGATCAATAAAATTACCGCCTAGACGCCTTAATTTAATACGAGCCCAGGTTCATATTGGCCAGTTTGGCCAGACATAGTTTTACAATTAATATATATGATTAAAAGTACTCTCAAAACTATTTTATTAAAGAAAAATACTGATAACACAAACGGAGTAAGTATATATAAACTTTTAACTTAAATACGATGAAATATTATTGCGTTATGATGTGTAAGTGACATGTTTGTTAATAAAAAACATAAGATTCGCGGTTCAGAATAGTTCGGTAAGTTGCTGAAAATAGCAGGCTAAACATTTATAGCGTTTTAAAACAAAATAAAATCTCAATCTCAAATATTGTCAAAGTAAAACGGATATTATAATGTGTGCTTTCATGCTAAAATTAAAAAAAAAATGGTGTGGCAATAAGTGACGATATGCGAAAATCAATCAGTCATAAACAGGGAATTTCGTCTTGGAAAATATATGCTATGCATTCGCTGCTTAAATCTACAGTGCGAGGCATTATCATCTTGTATAAAGAAACTGGACGCACAGCCCTAAGGGAGAATATTAGTCGACCATCCCAAATTTCATGCTCTGAAGAGGATTGTAACAGCAAGTCGAGGATCCAGTTCAAAAGAAATTATGGTACTATGGAGGCAAGCCATTGATAAAATATTTGTGTATCCACAGCTAAATGTTCAATAAAGTAAATAGGATACAAATTCTATAAGGTAGAGTTTGATTCTCTACATTTTACTTTTGAACTTACGGATTTCTCCTTCAGGCAAAAGAAAAGCCGTTATTAACTAAACAACAGTAAGTCACTCGGTTACGGTGAGTCAGAGAATATAGGCACTAGACTTTACAACAATGGCACCAATTAACTTGCAGTGACGAATCCAAATTTGAAATTTGTTTAAGTGATACCGGAAAATGTGTGGTAAGAACCCCACAGGAAACTTATCATCCTGACTGTTTGGTTAGGAAACTGAAGCTTCCCGCGTCTGTTATGACTTGGGGGTGTATCAGTGGTATGGGCGTAGGAAAATTGCATTTCGTAGATGATACTATAACAGCAGAAAAATATAAACAAATTTTGACAGACAGTTTATTGCCGTCAATACCAATATGTCAAGATACTGACGCGCAGTACATTTTCTAGCAGGATAGTGCTACGTGTCACACAGCAAAAACTGTCAAAGCTTGGTTTACAGAACATAATGTCCATGTTATGGAATGGCCCTCTGGCAGTCCAGACCTCTCTCCAATAGAAACATTGTGGCATAAAATCAAAAATAGTTGCTCAAACATTCAGTCCGTTCAGTTAACGATCTAGGTACCAAACTGTAAGGAATTTGGATCAACACGCTTCCTGAAGAGTGCGCTAAGCTGGTAGATACAATGCCAGAATTATAGCTGTTATTGTTAATACAGATTATGTAACACGGTTTTGATAAAACGGACGACCTATTGTGGACCGCAAATTTTAATGTTTTGTATTAACAAACCTGTCACTGACACATCATAACGTAGTAACGTATCTCTCCATATCATTTAATGTTAATCATCCAAAATTTTGTGATGATACTATACCATTTGTTGTGAAAGCTAAAGGAGCTAAATAGATCTTTTTTATCTCTCTGCCATTCAGGCATTCATTTTGAGCTTACAAATAAGAAAAATCTATTATTATGTCTTGATGTTCTAAAATTAAAAAATCTCAAGCTCGGGATATTGGTCTTCATAATTTGGTATTCTTAAACGACCAGATACCATCAATTTTAATGTTTCCCTTTTCCCTTAATTTTTTTTTTACTAACATCGCCTTTTCAAAAATGTTTTAAACAATTGTTAAAGAAATAATATAACATCTATATATTTTTATTTTTTTAAGAAATTGTGGAAACAATTTTGTTATGTCCCGTTACATAAATTACATTTATTGGTTTTTTTTCATAGATTAAATTCGCATGGTCAATAACTATATACGTTTGGACAATCTTTTGAATAATTACCAACTTTCGACAACGCCATTATTCATTCTGATCCCATTAAAATGAATGAAAATGTAGGAGTGTCCATGAACAGTAGGGCACACACTATAACTAATTAAACAAAATGATTTATTGTATCTCGATAGTTTCAGCATATAGTTAATTTCCCATTTCCTTAAAAGGATTACTTGCATATTTATGCTAAAAGCAAATAAGACTGTTTACGCGTATTCAAATTCTATTGACAAATCCATCAAAAGAATGTAGAAGTACCTTGAGAAAAGCGGAGGTCGTTTTGAATTCCTCGTTTTATTTGTATTTGAAGACTTTTACGTTTTTTTTTTTTAACACAATGTCATAGTAATTGGTATACAATGCACGAACTCTGGAAACTCGATTTAAATAAATAAACTAGATACTGAGAAGTACCAAAACCGTCATCCACCTACCTATCCTTGAAGACCCCATATCTTCTCAGCGATAAATTTGAAGACTTCTAATTTTACACAGGCATAAATATCTTTTTACTCTAATAGTAAACCGATAGCAATAAATTAACGTTCGCCACAACTCCAACGAAAAAAAATCCTTGAACTTTATTTGTCTTCCTATTTTAAACTGGCACTAAATTATGTGCAAGAGAAACGGTGAAGTGTTACAGATAAATTCTAATTTAATAGAAGTAGGTATGTTAATTTAAAACTAGTTTCAGAAATAGATTGAGCGATTGCGACCATAAATTATTCCTTAAATAAACTAAAATTTCAGGGTTGGTGAGCGGTGTCGCAAGTAGGTACGAAATCGATGTACTGATATTCCGTATAGCGCCTACTTATTTACATATAAATACAGTTTAAATAAATTAATTATTCAATAGATATTACCAAATCGGGTTGGCTTAGATCACCAAGAAACAGATAATAATAACAATAATACCTCAAATTGTATTGCCCAACAGAAAAGAAAACTATTTATAGCACAAAAATATGGAATACAAATAAATACATATATAGGGTGTTTCAGATGGAACTATAGGATTTGAATGGGCGCCATTTGTGTTCAAATGCCCTATCTGTCAAAGATAGGGCATCAATATTTAACTACTGTGACCTACAAAGCATATGCTTTCAACAGCCGCGACAAATAGTTCAATAACAAATAGTTTTTGTACAACTGTTTTATGAAACTGAGCGAGCATACAGTTCCAATAAGAAAAAGTCGCACAAAATTAAAACAAAATGAAGCAACTACAGAGTCAACCGTCCGTAACTTAATCGGGATATTTCAAGGAACGGGTTGTGTTATTGATAATACAACACCAATACGTCCTCGTCGTAGTCGATCAGATGACAATATTGCTGCAGGGAGAGAAGGTGTACGGGAGTATTCAAACATATCAATTCGACGTCGCACAGTGATCCAGGATTCCCGAAAAGCTGGCCAAAAGTCCAAAAATCGATTTCACATTGTAAGCTTCGCAAAGGTATGGTATATTACTTTGATAAATTAGGAATTTTATGCGCCTGTCTAAACATGCCGTAGTTCACACCTCCGAGCAGACCGCCTCACCAAACACAACAGTAGTGGACCACCGGGAACTCTAAAAATGGGTGAAGGTGAGGTGAGGTGACTATGTGATCTTTTGAATTTTTTTTACTTGATTTTATCCAAAAGTATGAACCCAAAAAAAGGTAAGTAGTTTTTAAATGTTGAGCTTACGTACCTGGTGATTTAATTTTTGCTACTAAGCTACTCCGGAGAATGTCGGAGAAGGCCGGAATACATAATAGAAGTTTGCATGAATACAGTTATCGCAATGGAAATGAAAAAACAATCACCATGTATGTAAACTAAACATTTGAAAAATGACTTATCTTCTTTTGGGTTCATCCTTTTGGATAAAATCAAGTAACAAAATTTCAAAAGATCACATAGTCACCTTCACCCATCACCGGGTGCCTGGTGGTCCACTACTGTCGTGTTTGGTGAGGCGCCCTGCTCGGAGGTGTGAATGCGGCATGTTTGAACATAACATTCCTCATTTATTCAAGTAATATACCATCCCTTTGCGAATCCTAGAACACGAAATCAATTTTTCGGCTTTTGGCAAGCCTCTCGGGGACCCTGGATCACTATGCATCGGCGTAATAATTGAATCTGTCAAGAGCCACCACGCATCGGATTTTAAAGAAAGATCTTTCTTTAAAATCCGATTCCACCCATGAACTGAATCCAAAATTCAGTTCACACAATAATTAAAACATACAATTACAACGTCGTACATTGTTCATTGTGTGTTAGAAAAGAAAGAAGGTGATACTGATTTTTGCAACAAAACTTTGTTCAGCAATGGAGTACATTTCCATGTTGACGAATACGTCAGCAAACAAAATTTTCGAATGGATTGTTTGGTCGTTTCATGACATTGGTGATGTTTATCCATTGTTTAAAACGGCACAGCTTGTCAAGAATAGAAACAACTTTCAAAACCGCGATATCGGACAGCCCACGAGGTGCGCAGTAAATAACATGGTCTTTACACAGTCGGATCGAGTCATTTGCAGAGTGAATATCGAGTGTACAGTCAGTGAAAAAGGTGGACCAAGTGTAAATTGCAAAAGTATAAGATGCATTGCTGCTCAGACAAGATGAAATTGCTTTGAATGTGAATGTACACGGAGTTCGATATGGCCGCGCGTAAAGTGCATCCTTTTCCCTCCGAATACTGTCTCACTCTTTCTTCTACGCACACATAGAAAATCTTACAATTTTTCGTATTCTTGACAAGTTGTAATGATATTTAGTCCTTAAAATCTTATGGTGCGTAAACTGCCCTCTACATGGGTATCTCAGAGCGAGTGGATACGTGACACAAAACTATTACTAGAGACAATTGCCTCACAATATGTATAGAGAGTACGAGGTGTTACAGTACGCTTAAATGAACAATAAGTTAGTTCTCTTCTTAAGATCACTGTTCTAAAGAGATCATATTTGGCAGCCTGTTTGCAGCTTATATTATGGTTGACGCCGCTTGATGTGACCTTAGATTTTTGTGTTGGACGGTAAAATTAGAAATAAGGCTAAAAGCGTATTCCTCTGAATCAGATTAATATACTTAATTTGGTAACACTGATCAATGTGCGATTAAATTTCCTTCATTTTGATATAATAATGCATAAGAAAGGATTGATCTAGTAGCCTACCACTCGCTGTACAAGATAAAAATCATTTAATCTACACAGTATAATGTCTGTTCTTCTTCAGTCTGTGTTATATTCATGTTATCTCTATTTACTAAACGGCTGTTTTCGTGTGTCACGAAATTTTTAGATCGATGTACGAAATGCTTTTCGTTCGAATTTCGGAATTTTGACAAAATCAATATAGTAAATCGACCCTTGCGAAAAACGTGGTAACTTTTGTTTTTTAATCCGAAGTCTAGAGGCATGCTCCGGAGGTGCCTTCGATATGAGCGAGAGGGCAGCGCAATATGATTGCGATTTGCGTACTGTTCGTATTCCGTTAATAAGCTGCTCTCATCTTTTTGTTTCTAATTACAGATAATATTATCTCCTTGAACTGCTGACTCTCCTTAAGCAGTTCCTTTAGCGAAAAATAAATTCGCTCTAAAACCCGCAGCCGACCGACGAATAAATTCATCTGTCGGTCAACTTATCGTGAGGGTACTGTGTCGTTTTTCCCGTGCATCAAGTTAATCTGGCCGTCCGTCTTTCGCCCGGAGCAAACATCTTCTCTCCCGGCCCCGATCTCGAACTGCCGTCACTACCGAATCCCATCAGGCCTGGGCTCGCCCGTTCTCATCATCCCTTTCCCTTCTCATTTTCGCTATTCCCTTTCGCGCTGTTCGTTCGCTGATTTACAGGGCGCTACAATCTGCTCCTGCTCCATTCCGCCCCCACCCACGCTCGCCGTGACGTCTCATAACAATAAAACTCTTCCGCCGGTGGTGATAGGGATCAGACGGCGCTGCGGCGTCTACGTCGCCCGACACCATTGCGATGTAATTATTGTTTACCTATCTAATCGAATCGTATCACTTTATCAACTCCGATATTGCTGCAGACCCTTCTGGGGTAACGTAATCATCTATAATTATATTCATAATATGTATACTTCGTATAGAAAATTGAAGGAAATTTAAGTAAAGGGTCTTTCAATAGGGACGCTCGAAATTTGTTAGGTTATAGCGACCATGTTGTTAAAGAAACATCTGTCAAATTTATTGTGAATTGTTTAGTAGTGTATGGCAAATCATTATGGAAGGCTATAGCGTTCAATAGCGTGTGTAAATTATCAAATTTTATTTTTAAAATCAGTGCTCCATTCGAGAAACGTTCCGCGTATTACGTGATTTTTATCCTTGCCACGACCGTCCTGCCGAGTCGACTATTCGACGTTTGGTGGCCAAATTCGAGTCCGGTTTGATAAATAATCAGCCAACACCCCTACGTCGCCGAAATGCACGGTCTGCTGAAAACATCGCTACTGCGCGTGAGAGTTTGAGTGAATAGTCCGCGATATTTTAGAGGCAGAAATAGGAGTGAAGAAAGGCAGAGGTAGGCCTAGATAAGACTACTGCTCGCAAATAGTAAGGGATGTGGGTTGTAGCACAATTAGCGAAATGCGTAGGTTAGCATAAGATCGGAGAAGCTGGAGGTTAGCGTCCAACCAGTCTTAGGACTGATGATCTCATGATGATGAGTACAAATGTTATTCACAAAGAGAAATTAGAAAATTATTTCGCATTAATTTGAGTTTTAAGTTGCTTTCTATGTTTTAATATTACTAAAGGATTTGTCAGCTGGTGGATTGAAAATAAAGTCAAATAAAAGCGCGTTATCATCATAAATGAATTGTTCCCTCAGTGTATGTAGTAAACAATATGAAGAAACAATAATTACGGAAAATATACACGTAGGTTCAAAAGTAAACAAGTACGAAAAGCAATTAAGAAACATAAAGTAAGTGCCTGATATATAAAGAATATATAATATTTTATCCAGTTACGAGGGTGGGGTGAAAAGTTTCCGGCCTGAGCCAGAGATAGCGCCTAATCAGGTCTAATTTTTCACGCGTATTCTATTGTACAGTACTATCCCTGACTAGCTTGTATAATAACTTTCAGGTCGATTGCTCTGTTAGTAGGTATATGTTTGATAGCCTACTGAATAAGAC
This sequence comes from Rosalia funebris, assembly GCA_037954035.1. NCBI lineage: Eukaryota > Metazoa > Arthropoda > Insecta > Coleoptera > Cerambycidae > Rosalia > Rosalia funebris. The sequence goes on along the minus strand of JAZFAV010000006.1, from coordinate 7,171,822 downwards.
GCCCGGCTTGCTTACGTGAAAATGGAAAAATTTGAAAAGAATGAGGTCATCAAATACATGTATTTGAAAGGCTTAAACTACTTAAAATCAAACAATAAGTGGATTCAACGCTGACGGACTGTTCTCCATCATATTCAACAGCCAAACAGTGGGTTTCTGAATTTAAAAAGGTCGCACGAGCACTGATGATAAAGCACGCTTAGGATACCCCGTTGAGGTTGCAACTGCCGAAATGATCGAGAAATTCATAAAATCGTGGTAGAGGACCGCAGATTGAAAGATAGTGAGATAACTGAAACTACTAGGATGTGAACTGAACGTGTACGCAATATTTTACATAACATTTATGCATGCAGAGGCTCTGTGCTAGGTGGGTGCCGCATTTCCTAACTATCGATCAAAAATTTCGCCGAAAGACATAGATCGAAAGATAGATCGAGAATTTGGCACTGTACGAGCGATACCTCAGCGAATTTGTGCGTCGATTTATAACTGTTGACGAAAACTGGGTCCACCTCCTTAAAGTAAACAACAGTCAAAATGGTGAACATTACGTAGATTTATTAAATCGTTTGAGTGACGAAATGAAGGAAAAATTACCTCATTTGGCGAAGAAAGAGATCTTGTTTCACCATGACAATGCACCTGCTCATTCGTCAGTCATTGCAATAGCTAAAATCAACGTATTGAAGATTAATTCCAGATTTAGCCCCCAGCGACTATTATTTGTTCCTTAACCTCAAAACATGGCTCGAAGGTAAAAGATTTGTAGATTTGTAATCAACGAAGAAGTCATCAATGCTGCAAATTCGTATTTTGAAGTGCTCGACGAATCCTTCTAAAAAAAATAGTATCGCTGCATTATAGCACTATCAGTAGAAGACTATATATTTGAAAAATAAAATAACAAAAAATGAATAAAAGACATTTTTCTTCATCGAGCTGGAAACTTCTCACCCTACCCTCGTAATTTGCGGTCTGCGCTTTATCCGACATTTTTAGGGTTTCGTCTTATTTTCAATACACTTATATAACTCGGCGTAGATTCTTCTCTTTATCTCATATCTAAGCGTCATCATTCTCCATTACGGCTTGCGTAAGCTGGACAGAAGCCCTCACCCACACCCCTTGTGACGTTCCGGTCTCCACCTACGTCACTTGCCAACTAAAGGTTTAAAATATCATGACGTGCACGTATTATAAATGCGAGGACGTCGATTTCATCTAACATCACATGGGACATCTGTGGAGAACATGTTCGCGCAATAAGTCAGAATTTTTTTCTAGTTTTATTATTTGATTTGATGTCAGGATACTCCGCATTCATTCGTTTCATGGGTGAGCCCCGTTTTGGCTTAACAGGGTTGTTTTTCACATTCCTGAAAAGTTCAATCGTCGAGATATATTTAAAAATAACGCTGGCGTTTTATACCACGCCAAATACATCGTCAATGTTTCCATTAGATCGATATGTCAGTGTTTATATTCGGCTCCAGGTTGTACATTTATTTGTATTTCCTCGGTAGGATATGTGCGACTTGTTTCTTGTTGAATGAAAGCTAATGTTTTCATTACTGAATGCTAACTTTTGAAATGTGAAAATAAAGTATAAGGAGAAAATAATTATTTGAAGAAAATGTGTCTGTTTTCATGAAATCATTTCTTCCGATAGAGCCGAGAAAAACATCTGTTCAAACTGTAAGCAAGGTTCATGGAAATATAATAGGAATTATTATTTAAAATAATGAAATTATTTACCAAATTCAATATTTGATAATATATGAATTATTTTATTTACGTTAAGGAAATATATTATTTATTTTAAAAATATTTCTTATAATCAAATAATTGCATTCCATTATCTCATTAGTCCAAGTATTCATATTCCCAATTGTCCTCTCTTGTGATTTATTTAGGCTATATGTATTACAACATGAGAGGCATGTGTCAATTATATATTTAACGCAACTTTTAGAAGAAGACATTGGCCGAAACACCTCAAAATTGCAAAAATCAGCCTAATACTTAAACCAGGTAAAAATCCTAATAAAGTAGAATCATATCGTCCAATAAGCCTACTTTCTATAATCGCCAAGCTCCTAGAAAAACTTACAATCAAGATCGATGAATGAATACCAACGCACCAGTTTGTTTTTCGTGAAACAGTACAGCAAGCTTCTATCATAAAAATGGAAAGAAATCGACTTAAAAAATAAAATAAACAGTTTTAAAACCTTAAAACGGACTTTTCCGCACGTATAACATCTCTATCTCGAAATTGAGTGGCCGAGAAAAAATAAACCAACACATAAAAGCAGAATATATGTTTTATGCGATAGTTTTACTTTTTCCAAATAGTTCACCCTCGTGCTTTCTCATGACACATGAACAGGATGGGGTGTGTCCTATCCACCTCAAAATCAATAGATGTCGTCTGGTAGACGTCCCTAATTAGAATCAGTCGAAACCCGATCCACCAGACACGATTTAATTGAGTGATCGTGCTAACAAATTTCTCAAATAGTCTACCATTGTGATTTTTCATGACCCATGAACATGGTAGAGTGTATTCTATCCACTTCAAAATCAATAGGTGTCGTCTGGGAGAAGTCCCGGATCTAAATCAGCCAAAACCCGATCGATCCGACATGACTTAGTTGAGTTATCGTGTTAACAAAAAACATTTCTCAAATAGTCCACCGTCGTGCTTTCTCATGACCCATGGACAGGGTGGGGTGTATCCTATCCACCTCAAAATGAATAGGTGTCGTCTAGGAGACGTTTCCGATCAGAATCAGTCAAAACCCGATCGTTCCGACACGATTTAGTTGAGTTATCGTATTAATAAAGCAAATTTATCAAATAGTCCACCATCGTGCTTTCTCATGACCCATAGACACGGTGGGGCGTGTCATATCCACCTCAAAATCAATAGGTGTCGCCTGGGAGATGTCCCCGATCAGAATCAGTCAAAACCCGATCGATCTGACACGATTTAGTTGAGTTATTGTGCTAACAAGAATAAATGCCGACGACAACGACGACACACACACACAGCAAACATTTTTTAAAAACCATTTTTTTTTGTTTTTAGGTCGAAAAACGAGAAATAAACCCAAAAAAATGTTTATGTTTTCACTTTTTCTTTACACGATTACATTACTTTTCCGCTTATAGTGGAGTGCGGAAAAGTAATAAAAGAGCTATTGCTGGAACTCCAGCCTGTCATTGGAAACCAAAATCCTACTTAGCCATAATTAAATATGATTATAGCTAATTATAATTAATGCCATAATGATAATTAAACCAATATGGGCTTATGGAATAGAGCTATGAGGATGTGCAAGCCAATGAAGCATCGATAATCCAGCAAATTGAATCAAAAATACTCCGGATAATAACTAATGCACCATGGTACGTAAGCAATCAATTATTACATTACGGACATGAAAATACCGTATATTAAAGATGACATTAAAGAAAAAAGTATCCGTCAACATGACAAGCTAGAAAATCACCCCGACGACAAAATGCAGCCACTGGTTGAACCGCAACTCAATAGAGACTTAGAAGGCATTAGCCAGTCGATCTAAAAGAGGACTATAGGGGGCTTCTCACTGGAGAAGTCATAGTTCCAACTGAGGTACTCCGTTGTGGTACTGGTCGAATGAAGTAAGTACAAAATTCTGTATTTTGTTTTAATTTATAATAAATTAGCATTTTTACAGAAAGAAATCACAAATTCTTTTTCTTTCTCAATAAATCTAACTTCGTATTAATCTTTTATTTATATGCATTATCGTTTTATCCAAAATATTTTTCAAAATAAGGGGAAAAATTGTAAGGTAGACAAAGAAAAAATAAAAATTATTTATGTACAATTAATAAAATTTATTTGGTTATCATAGAGCGTCTAAAAAACGCAAATAGCCAAGTTTTCAACTTAAAAAGGTCATTAATAGAAAATACTAACTTTAAAATAGGCGGCAAAAATGCACTAACATTGCAATATTTCCGGAGTGGATAGTCCTGCATCGGCTGAATCTAATGAGACCATCGGATCTCATTAGATTCAGCATGTCAAAAAATACACATCTAATATGTGATACTTCGCACAAACTTTCCAAATTTTGATTTTTTTATTAAAACTTTGAAATTTCAACCCTTTTATATTATTGGGATGTCTAACGAACCCCTCCTTACAATGGACGAATTTGATTTTTGTGCAAAATCAGTCTCTAGCTCAATCCATTAATTTCGTATACCTAAATTAGTCATTTTGTCGACTGTTCGTCGTCCATAAACACCCCGTATAAGGAATTTTTTCAACAACTATCGGGATACAACATACATAGTTGCTTATGTACGGCTCCGCCACTAATAATACACAAGAACAAAAAAAATTGTTACTACAAATTTCTGATCGATTCCTGAGATTCTGGGGATCCAAATTTAACATTATACAGGTATCTTCATTTTAACTAAATTGACTACGTTTGTTAAAATAATTATAGGAAATTTGCCTATTCTCCCCATTAGTGGTTTGTTTGTGTCGATTTAAATATGATCACTCCCCATACTTCTGGGACAGCAAAGTGGATAACCAAATATCCGTATAACCTTTATTTATGGGATAGTCGCGTAAAAGAAAAGTATTGGCAGCAAACTGTTTGCTATATGCCATGACCATTAGAAAAACCAACATTGTTCACAAGCCGTTAATAAAGAGAGAAAAAATAACACTGCTCTTGATATCAAATTGGGTTTAATAAAACAGGCTAAAATTGTAAAAGCACTAGACAAGTCAGGTGATTGTTTTAAATATATTTGCTAAGCATTTCCGGCACTGAGTATGGAAAAGTAGGAAATTGTGACAGTCTAAAAACTCGAAAACTGGTAAAAGATACAAATTTTAATATATTACCGCTGTAGAATCTGATACATGATTTAGTTATGTATCTCCAATACAACATTTTTTGGGCAATCACAAATAACTACCAAGAACTAGTAAAGGGTGGTCCAACCATAATGCACGATGTTAATTGTGAGTCACACCTTAAGGTCAAGTTTTTTGCCCAACTTAATTAGACATTTCTTTGATTCAGTGTTTGACAAATTCAACCATGGAGAGGTACACAATTAAGCAGCGCGTAAAGATTGTTGAAGCCTTTTACGAAAATGGGCGTTCAAATCAAAATGCATTTCGTGCACTTCGTAACTTTTGTGGTCAGCATAATCGACCAAATGTGTCCACAATCGGGAGAATTGTGCGCAAATTTCAGCAAACCGGGTCTGTTGGAAATGTGAAAACACCTGTGCATGCTCGCCCAGTTTGTTCTGCCGAAAACATTGCTGTTGTTCGCGATAGTGTAGCAAAAGAGCCGTCAACCTCGACTCGTCGTCGTGCCCAACAATTGAACATCTCACGAACATTACTGATGCGAATTTTGAATAAAGATTTGAATTTACACGCTTACAAGGTTCAATTGGCTCAAGAGCTGAAGCCTACTGACCATTTCAAGCGTCGTCAATACGCCGAATGGTTGGTTGAACAGACAGAAGTGAATGGTGACTTTACAAAGAAAATCATCTTCAGCGACGAGGCACACTTTCACCTCAGTGGATTCGTTAACAAGCAGAATTGCCGCATTTGGGCAAATGAGAATCCATGAGTGATTGTTGAAAAGCCGATGCATCCACAAAGAGTGACTGTTTGGTGCGGTTTATGGGCTGGCGGCGTCATCGGGCCGTACTTCTTCGAAAATGAGGTCGGCCAAGCAGTTACCGTGAATGGTGTTCGCTATCGCCGAGATGATAACAGACTTCTTGTGGCCAGAAATTGAGGATATGGACCTGGACGTGGTACTAACAGGATGGTGCCACTTGCTACACAGCCAACGAAACAATGGCACTTTTGCGCGAGAAATTCAATGGCCGTGTTATCTCACGTCGTGGCGATGTTAATTGACCGCCATGTGATTTGACACCGTTGGACTTCTTTCTTTGGGGATATTTAAAAGAAAAAGTATACGTCAATAAGCCAAGAATAATTCAAGAACTAAAGGATGAAATAATTCGGCACATTAACGACATTGAACCTCAATTATGTCTCAGTCATTGAAAATATGGACCATCGGATAGAGGTATGCCACCGAAGCCGTGGCGAGCATTTGGCCGATATTTTGTTTCACACATAATTGTCATAGATCCTTCTATCATAATAAAACATATTAAGATAATTCTCTGAAAACTTTTTGCTTTATTTACAATTAACATCGTGCGTTTTGGTTGGACCACCTTTTACATAAGATGCTAAAATATTTTGAAACATTGGGAGCAAATATGGGCATTAAATTACATTTTTTGTACAGTCGATTAGAATTTCCTGCTAACTTACAATTAGATTCTAGTGAGGAACAAATAGTCCCTTCAAATTAGACAAAAAATCACTGATTTTGGGAAATTTTTCCTACAGCTAAGCGACCTATACAGGAAGTTGTGTTAGGATTGTCAACATATTTTTCACCTAGCGCATGATAAAAAAAGGGTTGTTTTTAGATATAGACATATATATATATATATATATATATATATATATATATATATATATATATATATATATATATATATATATATATATACACGTGTTTTTTGCCGTTTTTTCGGTTTTTTGCGATTTTCTGAAGAACCATCCATTTTTGCGAAAATATGACCTGATTTGATGTTGTAGATTTTGCAATTCTCCACAATTTTTGTTCTTTCCATTTTTTTGAAATTCTGCTTAGTTGCGCCGCTAGAGCGCGCTGAAATATTTTTGAGCGGTTTTTCGATTTTAAGCCAAAACTATGCATTGTAGAGAAAAATATCAAGAGATCAAAATTGTAGATATAAAAATTTACGACCCATTTTGTTCTCCTGTTTTTTTTAATGTCGCACGGTTTTGCCACTAGAGGGTGAAAACCGTTTCCTTTTTTTTGTAATACTCTTGTGCAAATGAAAAAAACACTCTAGAGCATTATTTTTTATAGGCAAAACTATACATTTTTTAGAAAAGTTCAATCGCATAAAAAAAGTTGGAGAGCAAAAAACTTCCTACAAATTGTCTTACACTTTTTTTTTTTTTTATAAAAAATGCATAGTTTTGCCTATAAATCTAGGATAGGAACTATGCTGAAACTGCGTATTAATGACTTTACTGCATATACTGCCTTTTGTGTCCGTTCACGTTCACGTTCATTTATGTGTATCGCGGCAAAACAGAGATTCACGAGATCGAGCTAAGATTCAGGAATGGTTCATGACCATCCCCCTTTTCCAAAGTTGAATTCCCTCCCCTCATGTCGCTGTCAATGAGCATTCTGGGAAACTCCCCAAAGTAAACTGCCACCAAGCCCTCGATATTGGAAACAAAACCATGCAGTTTCATTGGCAGCAAATTTGGTGACATGAAGCAGTCTAAGAAGAATGTGGTTTTATCACTAGCCAATATGAGCAGTACCATTAAAATCAATGGTGAGACAGTTACTGTTAACCCTCTGACAATCTTTTAAAAACTCTCGTAGCAAAAAAGAGCGACGAAGATGTAACAGAGCTTTTGACATATGAATTAACTCCATTCCTCATGGCTCTGTTCAACGAGGGCGGAATGCCAAAAGGAAAGAAGTCTTCTTTCTACGATGTTTTGCCACCAGAGAACAACGCAACTCTCGATCTCACCCAAAGGACCACTGTGGTAGACGGTGGTTTCCTTCTCCACCGCATTAAGTGGAAAGAGTCCTCCCGCATTTCAATTTTCAGTGTACGGTGGTTTTGTACGGTGGTTTTTGATGGTTACAGTGATGTCAACAGCACAAAACAAGCAGAGCAGAAGCGAAGAGGGCTCACAAAAACTTCGATTGACATAAACTTTAATGAAAGTGACTTTAATGAACTGTGATGTGCGCCTGCACATCACAGTTCAACAGGAGCATTTTCTTGCTAATAAAATGAACAAAACAAGACTGTTCCACTTGCTCACCGAGAAAGTAACAGCAGCAGATATTGAAACAACTGTTGCTACAGCGGATGCTGATGGCATTATTGTGAGGTGCGGGTTGGATAAAGCTGCTGTACATTCAACCGTAGCAATGTTGGAGAGGATGTGGACTTAATAGTTCTCCTCATTGGATTGGCACCACCATCTATCAACATGTACTTCATGGAGCCAGGCCGTGGGAAGGTGGAGACAACATTGTTTTCGGTGCGACAACTTCAAGAGCTTCCATTCGCCAAGACGATCCTCCTTCTCCATAGCTTCTCCGAATGCGACACCACTTCGGCGTTACATGGAAAGAGCAAAGTGGGAATCTCTAAGCTCTTCACAGCAAATCCTGGCCTCACCCATGACATCTCGGCAATATTAACAGATCCCCCAACATCACCTGAGGATATCGAACAGGCTGACGAGAAGCTTCTTCTGGCTGTATATCAAGCGCCTGCACATCAAGACAACCTGAACAAACATCGGTACTCAGCATTTCTGAAAGTGAAGCTCAAATCAGACTTGGCCACTCTTCCTCCAACCAGAGGAGCTTCAAAGCAACACTCGCTCAGAGTATATCTACAGGTAAATTCATTTACACATAGTTGTTAAATACTGGTTTCTTTAAATTACAAATATCAATTTGTGCTAAATATTTACGTTGGTCTGATTACTTTCTTACAGATATAATAGTGGCTCGGTAACCGCCTACCACCTACCCAATGGGGTTGGGCCAGGGGAGAAGATGGGATCCTCAATCCAGTTACCACGAACGACCCTGTGGCACCCGACTCCGTTTTAAATATGATCTTTGGCCGATGCACGACTGGGTATGGGGCGCGCTGTGGTTGCCGCAAAGCAGGGATTGTCTGCTCCGGTGCCTGCGGCGTGTGCTTCGGCTCATGTACGAACGGAGCCCCCATCGAAGACAGCATCGATGATGATGAAAATTCAGATTTTGACTAAAATTTATGTTCCAGATACATCCTTGGACACAAATTTCTTTATTTCATTTATTACTATTATTGTTATTATTTATTATTAGTGAATTATTTCAGTTTTAACAATAAACATTTCATTTTTAACAATAAAAACAGATTTTTAAAAAAAATTTCAATGTTTCCCCCTCCATATCTCCTTAATTATTGATCCTAGCGAAAAAGTGTATAGGACTTTTCTTGTAGAGAAGTTTATGTAGATTAATTTAGTTAGGCATGTTTTCGTTAAAGGCAGTATTTTTCGGGTTGTTATCAAAAATCTGACAAAAGGGACTTTTACAGCCCCCCCCCTCCCCTTAGCTTCACTCCCAAGCATCAGCATATGTTGTTAAGGACACCTTCCCCTACAACTGTGCAGAAACTGGCTTCTACATAAATTATTTCCGCTATTTTTCTTTCGTTGCCTGGACTACAAGGTGGGATCGTTCCATGATGGTCGATTACTGTTGGAGTCTGCAGAGGGGCTGTCCACAGCAAAAATATAAAAGAAAATTACACAAAAAAAACTTTTTTACACTTATTGATATTTTTTGCATGAATTTTATTTATTTTCTTGTTAGATTTGATATATAAAAAAATTTAAAACAAGAGAAATTGCTTATTTTACTTAGTTTTTCTTACTTTGTATTAATATTTATCAAGTATGTTTATTTCAGAAACTAAAGTCAATCGAGAAAAATTAATGACATTTTCAGCATCAGGTGCAGTAATCGACTCTTAAATTACTGACAACCAATTAACTGTTCCCCAGTGTAATGCATTCAAATGGAAAGGTCTAATCTAAACCAAATAAAAGGTAGCAGTACAATCTCATCGAAAATGGACACAGTGAATAGACAAATTAAAAAAAGTCGTCTTCTTACGTCACCATAATTCAAAATAATAACACTTAGATACTGTGTACTTGAACACTTGTTTCAACAACTTCCCTCGATAGGAGACTTATTACCTCAATACTGTTCCGTCTGTCGTGATAATATAAAACAATATCTCGCATCTGAACCCAACTAACAGGCAAGTAACCTTCTGTAAATTTTATGGGCTACTACTAATTAACAGGTTTACATAAAACGGTTGGTTACTGTTAGGAACAAATCACGTACACTTCACGCAGTATGCCTCCGACGTTGATGGTTTTTCTTTAGGGAAAAAGCTCGATAGGAAGATACGAGCAGGTACGTACGTTTTAATACGAAGTAATTATATATAGATAACGTTTTTTCTTTTTACGGGAATGAATAAATAGTATACCTAGATCACAATCTAACGGTGTTTTCAGGTGAAATGAATTATTCTATATGAGTAATATATTGGGGAGTCTTTTCCCGATGATCTCAATCTGAAGGTAATTTCGTAATTTAGATGTTTGCATTTAAGTAAAAAAACATTAAGTGGCTATTTGTTGTACAAAACACGCAATTAAATACAACATTAACAAGGACTAGCATTAATAATTTTTTTTAAAGAGAAAAAATATGATTTATTAATATTTCGATAAAAATGCGGGAGCGGAAATGCTATAACTTGATTTAGTTAGTAGACTTATTATTAATAGTTATAAAAATATATTGGTATTCATCATCAATGAGAAATCAAATTTTGATTTATCAAATGGCAATTTATCTTAATGGATTAAAATTGAGTTTTAATTATCTGCAGATTATGCCAACTTTGCTTCCGATATTTTTAATCAATGCCTACGATATTTTGAAACTTTCTTTGAAATGTTACTCCTTTTAATAAATTAGTGTGTCTGGATTTCTTATATCTTAAAAATTTTTACTTTTCCGCACTCCACTATACGCGAAAACGTAATGTAATCGTGTAAAGAAAAATTGAAAAAAAAATTTTTTTTGTGTTTAGTTTTCGTTTTTTGGCTTAATAACCAAAAAAAAAAAAAATGGTTTTTAAAAACTGTTTGCTGTGTGTGTCGTCGTCGTTGTCGTCGGAATTTATTCTTGTTAGCACGATAACTCAACTAAATCGTGTCAGATCGATCGGGTTTTGACTGATTCTGATTGGGGACGTTTCCCAGACGACACGTATTGATTTTAAGGTGAATAGAACACACTCTACCATGTACCTACATGGGTCATGAGAAAGTACAATGGTGGACTACTTGAGAAATTTTTTTTGTTAGCACGATCACTTAATTAAATCGTGTCGGATCGATCGGGTTTCGACCGATTCTGATTAGGGACGTCTACCAGACGACATCTATTGATTTTGAGGTGGCTAGGGCACACCCCACCCTGTTGGTATGTCATGAGAAAGCGCGATGGTGGACTATTTAAAAAAAGTAAAACTGTCGCATAAAACTGTCGCATAAAACTGTCTGCATTTATGTATTGGTTTATTTTTTCTCGGCCACTCAATTTCGAGGTAGAGATGTTCTACGTGTGAAAAAGTCCGTTTTAAGGTTTTAAAACTGTGTGTACTGTACAATAACAGTACTTTTGAATTTATTATGTCTCGACAAGAAACAAGTCGCACAGATGATTATTCTTTTCAGTTGATAAATTTAGAACATTATTTCTATCGAAAATTGGACACACTTTACAAATCGTAGCAACCAAGCTTTCACACTTTTGATAGTAACGTTTAACAATAAGGACGCGTTGCTGTATCGTGTGGCTGTCCATGTTTACTAACTTCCATCTGTCTCTTATCGACCTATCATAATTATTGACGTATCAGCCAGAATGGTGTGCAATTAAAATCTTGCGCTCTTATTCTAACACCCTTTATTTTCTATGGAATTGAAAAAGTATTTTTAATTTTAAAATTTTTAGTAACAGAATACGCAATACATCAAAATACGAGGTATTATTGCCCTTAAAAATCCTTTCTCTAAGACGACTGCTTTTATAAAAATGAATTTGATTACTAGAATTTCAGCTTCCATTTTGTTAAGCACATTGTTACGTGATGAATGACCAATCCAAACATTTTTTATTTCTCGCCTCGTAATGATTTTATTAAATTTGCCCCAATTTCTAAATGTTCTACGAGGAGCACTATTTATATTTTGAGCCTTGGCAACACTTGGAAGTGTTTCAGACGCCATCTGACGTTTCCATTGGAAAGTTTGACATTTTCACTAACTTTCTTTAGAACATTTTATTATTTAAGCGCGATTTGTGTTACTTACAGTGAATTTGAAAATTGTATCTCAGCGAAAAAATGGAATTAACTCGTAACAATTTCTGTGCGATGATTTATTACGACTTTCGACGTGGATTATCAAGACAAGAGAGCATCGATTAACTTACTTCCACTTTTGGCGATAAAACCCCATCCTTTGCCACTGTGAAATGCTGGTATAACGAATTTAATCGTGCTGCCATTCGCTCACCGAGGAATGTCGTGAAGGTCGTCCAAAATCAGTTGTGCCAGAAAACATTGATGCTGTGAAAAAACTGATAATGCAAGATCGTCATGTGATATAGTGTGAAATTGAGGCAAATTGAAAAAGGTGAGATTGAGCTGTAAAAAAGGTTTGTTCTCGTTAGATCCTACATAATTTGAAAAAATATCAAGAAGATGATCGTGTCGATTGGTGCAAACAAATGCTCAACAAATGAAGGTGCTTCAAAAGACGTACATAACATTGTAACAGGTGACGAATCATAAATCTATGTGTATAAGCCGGAAAGTAAACAGCAGTTGACTGGTATTTCAAGATGAACCAAATCCAACAAAAGTTGTTCACGCTGGAAGCACTTCGAAACAAATGGTCGCCTGTTTTCCTCGAAATGCCGAGGAAAAACAGGTCATGTGGCAGCAGTGCCTTTAGAGGATCGTAAAACGGTCAATTCTGAATGGTGCACAACAATTTTTTGCCGGAAGTCTTCGGCAAAGTAAGGAAAACAAACAAGCGCCGTCGGATCATTCTTCATGACATCATAAATATGCGAGCTCTCACACATCTCGTCTAACAACCGAATATTTGAATACTCAAAAAATCGAATTAACGGTTCATCTGCCGTACAGACCTGATTTGGCACCCAATGATTTCTTTTTGTTGCCGAACGTCAAAAATAAATTGCGCGGACAACGATTTTCGTCGGCAGAAGAAGCCGTTGATGCATTCAAAGACCATGTTTTGGAGATATCTCAAGCGGAATGGAAAAATTCTTTGACAAATGGTTCGAACGCATGCAAAAGTGTTCCTGGGCAAATGCTTACGAAACTTTTCCTACCCCCCTATTTTCGAGGGTGCTGGAGACGAATTCAAAGTTGTTAATATTCAAAGAGCCTCTCTATATGTATGTAGTTTCATCGAACGACACGGAGGGCGTACGGTTACAATGGACAACGTCAACTGCAAGTCATTGTATACATTTGAAGTAACTAAACATCGAAAGTTTCTAATAGGTTTTATAACGGTTTAATATATGATATGTGTAAAGGAAGTGTTGTAGCATCTATTGGTATTAATATTAGCTATCTATGTAGTGTGAAGTGAAAGTCATTTGATAGAGAAAATGGCCTCATGCGGAAAAGTGGAAAATTCATTTTCTCGAAAACCGTGTCCGAGCGGATGAAACTGAAGCCAGATTCGTCTCCAGCACCCTCGAAAATAGGGGGGTAGAAAAAGTTTCGTAAGCATTTGCCCAGGAACACTTCTTGTATACAATTACCAACATTTTGGATTAAAAATCCGAGTGTTTATTCCCTAAGTGGCTTCCACCCTAGACGTTGATCCAAAAACAACTACGTCTTTATAAAGAATTTTATTGATTTATACGCAGAATGTGCTTTCAAAAAGTATGTTTCGAATGGGATTTCTACATCGATAAAGAAGAGGAAAATGTGATAGCGTTAAGAAATAGGAGAATCTCTATTATTTTTAACGCGTACTTAGTGCTTAAAACCTGAACTCTAGATTGAGACATTGCCGAGCATTGCACGGTCGACTTGTCGATCTCATGTATACGTTTGTGTTTATTAATTTATACAGACGTCCGAGAACTCGCAAACTGGAGCGAACTCGCGTGGTGCTAAAATAAAAATTGGAGACAATGTTGCCTATGTGAGGCGTAGGTGCGGTAATGTAACATTATAGACTGTGACTGTAACCCAAATAAACGACACGGCCGCGCGTTCGGTTGCCGCCGAACGTTTTTGTCGTTTCGAAATCGAATGTTTCAATTACAGGAAACGGCCGGTGATCCCGCGCGCTGCGCCGTTCTACCGCTTGGACGTTGTGCGGTGTGCAAATGTTATTTCGACAGATCCGTCAATTGTATTAGATTTTTGGACGAACGAATGAGCGCCAGTAAATTTATTTCGCGGCCTGATTAAAAGCGGGGTCCCGCATTGAAGGATCGACGCTTTTGCGAAACTTTTTAATGGCCGTACTTTATGGCTGTCAGTAAAAAAAATACAGAAAGCGATACAGAAAAATGTGTAAAACTGCTGAAACTGGCTCGTTCGGTAATACACAGCATATCCAAGATAAACAGAATAGCGTTGGGACCTTGGAAACTATACCAGGTACCCACGTATGTATGTAAATATGAAACCGAAATTTGCCCATAAATGGACTTAGCTGCTAATGTTGTTACCGTCATACCGCATCATTGGTGCCATTTTTTTGTTATGACGTCTGATAAAGGTTTTTATCTTACAATACAAGTTTCATACAACAATATCGCTTTTAATAGCGTTGAACATGTCGAATTTTGTGCCTGGAAACTACGATTTGCGGACAGCATTGATTCTCTGTTACCATTTGAAGAAAACTGCTGCAGATCGCATCGAATGGTTGTCCAAGCCTACGATGAGCATGCTCTTGGTATATCACAGTGCTTGCTTTGGGTGGGTTTAAAAAATTCAAAAGTGGAAATATTGACATGAGAAACGAAGAACGAAGACCACCGCAAAAGTTTGAAGATATCGAATTGCAAGTATTGTTAGATGAGAATGACGCTCAAACGCAACAAGAACTCGCGGATCAATTAAATGTGACACGAGAAGCCGTCTCTATACGTTTGAAAGCCATGGGAAAGATCCAGAAGATGTGAAAATGGGTTACACATGAACAGAATGAAAGACAGCAAGAAAACCGAAAAACCATTTGCGAAATGCCGCTCGCCACGTACAAAAGAAAGTCATTTCTTTACGGAATTGTTACTGGCGATGAAAAGTGGATATATTTCGAGAATCCTAATCATAAAATATCATAGGTAACTCCAGGCGAACCATCAACATCGACTGCAAGGCTAAATTGCTATGGACGGAAGACAAAGTTCTGTGTTTGGTGAGATGAGAAGGATATGATCTATTATGAGCTGCTAAAACCTGGCAAAGCCGTTAATACTGAACGCTACAGACAACAAATGATCAATTTGAATCAAGTTTTGCGTGAAAAATTACCAAAATATTAAAAAGGCAACACGAAGTGATTTTATTTCATGATAATGCGCCATAACACACAACATAATCGGCCAAAGAAACGATTGAGGCATTTAGTTGGGAAATATTTTCGCATGCGGCTTACTCACCAGACTTGGCTCCGTCCGATTACGACTTATTTGCATCGATGCATCGTATTTTAAACAAAGATCTGCATCTGTTAGCATACGAAATTCAGTTGACACAACAATTAGAAGTAACAAACCATTTACAACTTCGTACATTTATTAATTGGGTGTTTCTACCAAATTGATGATTTAAATTTTAACATCATATGGTTTCAGCAAAATGGTGCAACGTGTCATACAGCACGTGCAATCATAACTCTGTTGCATACTAAATTTCCTCATTATGTTGTTTCGCGGAATGCTAGCATCAATTGGCCTGCAAAACCATGTGATGTAACATCACTGGACTTTTTTATTTGGGGTTATGTCAAAGGAAAAGTATACGCCACCCAGCTAGCAGCAATCAATGACTCAAAGCAAACATTCAACGTGTTATTCGGGAAATAGAGCCAGTTTTATATGCCCGTGTTATGGAAAATTTGCTAAAGGAATGACATTATGCCAGATGAGTCGAGGAGGCCATAATAAATGAATAGAATATAATATTAGAATAATAAATGAATTGAAATAAAGCTTACACCAAAAGGTGGTGAAATTTGCATCAGGCGTCCTGTTGATTTGCTCCATACTGGTACGAAAATTCATACCAGAGAATGGTGCCACGTGAAGAAATTGGTGCCTAATTGTTATTTTAAACCACATTTTAGAGAGTGTATAATACTTTCGTATAGAAGTAAATACATACTTCATCTTCTGTACTATAGTATAGAAGGATTCTTCTATTATAACATTTTATCTTTCACGGATACGCAACATTAATTCACACAGCAAACATAATAATTAATAATTATATACACATGATAATTATATATAATTAGCACTATATAGACTCATCAAAGTTTTTATCGTTAATTTGAAATATACGAAAAAGCAAGCATGAATGCATTCTTTAAAACACAAAAAACGAGATCAGCTAACAATTTCAACCTCTAACATAATTAACCTATTTCTCGTCGTCGAACGTTAATAAGGTGCGTTTAATTTGTTCTACTGCTACTCAAATTATGAAGTTAATTTTAATAAAGCTGTTAAAATACAGGTTCCAAGCAGAAGCCGACCAAGTAGCCATCTAGAACGGACGATTAAAAAACAATTTGGGAATGATACATGCCAACTGGCTCTACGCAATGTAGAAAAAACCTCGATGCTAAATGAGCAATAGTTCATTAACTCGTATCGCCTCCAGAAGTACCATAAATCAACATCCAGAAGAAAATAATAATAAATCAATATACACAAAAAATAATAATAATAAGTTAAGAAAATTATATTTATATATTCGTAACAAGATATACAATTTTAATCATTATGAACGTCAGGGGTCAAATTTAATTTCATCTTTCGAATATTGAAACATCAAATAATGAATATCGAAAGATGGAAAACGGTACAGTGCTGTCGTAGAGTAATGCATAAATCCATTATAAATTCAAGGAATAAGTTTCGAGAAAAACTCTCAGAAACTTCAAATTCTATTTTTAATTGTGGATTTTTTAATTTAATAAAATTAATACATACAGGGTGATCCGCACAGGAGATATGATATCATCAATTTTTAAGTAATATTAACGGAATACGAAACAGCACATTTTTTTACATAGGCTGCGGTAATAATTGCATTAGCGTAAGTATTCTTACGCCTTTAACTAATACATTTCTTATTATTTATTTAGAACAATCAGTGTGTTTGACTTGTTTATTGAGTAGTAACTTTGTTATTTTGTAAAAAATGGTTGTTAAATTAACTAAACGAGAAAGAATTGAAATTCTTTGCATGATCGGATTTGGAGACAAGATGTGCATCCAATAAAAAGTAAACTAAAACCGTTATAAGTTTACCACTACGTCACCATCATACGGTAATATCACAGACAACCCGCTATCCATATGAACGCATTTGCTAGAATAGGTAAACAAGAGACAGGTGATGTTACGTGTGTTTCGGTCATCGGAGATGACCTGAATATATCACCGACAACTGTTTTCATATTTTCACGCTGATCGGTGAGAAGACAAATAGTAACGTATTAGATTAAAAATATGAAACTCTTCCATTGACTAACGCAGTAGATAATTTTCGATAGATATTGATAGTTGTTTGACATCTAACATTAAATTCTCAAGCACAGCAAATGGTGTTGAATCTCATGGGATACTTTGAACAGGAGAAAAAAAAACGTAGGCCCTTTAATATCTGTTATAGTCCATGGATATAAGGTTTGTCGCCGTGATAACTTATTTGAAAGGCATTTTCTAGTTTCCTTTGGTACCAGTAATACAGTTGACTGTAAAGGCGGTAAATTTAAATTACGTAAACGGTCACTCACTTGAGTTTGATTTTTCATCTTAGATCATATGAATATCGCTTGTGACGTAGTGGTAAAGTTGTAACAGTTTGACTGTACATGAATTGTTCAATGCAATTCATCTTGATCGGCAACCCATTAGCCAAAGCACAGTAAGCAATCTTGAATCTAGATGCCGTGAATTTGTGCATGTTCGAAATCTTCCTAAATTTGGTCGACCCTCACCATCGATGAGAACAAGACAGACAACACAACAGACGATCAGATTAATACTTTTTTGGTATTACAATTCATAGTGTGAGTCTAGAATGTTAGCAATATCATTGATAAATATTACAAATAGAAATGGTCTTAGATTTAACCCTTGTGGTAATCCAGATGTAACTGAATCCATTATGCGCTACATACCTGTATTGTGACCTACCACTTACATACGAAATAAATAACTTTACTAGAGGTTCACTAAGTCCAAAAGATATCAGTTTTTTTACAATTGTTCCATGATCAATTCTATCAAAAGCTTTGGTAAAATCCGTGTACACAACATCTACTTGGTCATGATTATCGGTAATATATAAAACACATTGAGAAAATTCAGATACATTATTGACTATTTTCTATGAATCCATACTGATAGGAGATATATAATTTGTTATAGAAGGATATATACAGTTGTACATCTCAAAAACTTTAGTGAAGTTGCAATAATACAGAAATTGGTCTATAATTACATAGAAGAGAAGTATCACCAATTTTTTCAGCTCGACAAATACGAGCTTGTTTTCCTTTAATCAGGAAATATGATTTTTTACTTTTCCGCACTCCACTATACGCGGAAAAGTCATGTAATCGTGTAAACAAAAAGTGAAAAAACAATTTTTTTGGGTTTATTTTTCGGCTTAAAAACAAAAAAAAATGGTTTTTAAAAAGGTTTTGCTGTATGTCGTTGTCGTCGGCATTTATTCTTGTTAGCATAATAACTCAACTAAATCGTGTCGGGTCGATCGGGTTTTGACTGATTCTGATTTGGGGACGTCTCCCAAACGACACCTATTGATTTTGAGGTGGATAGAACACACTCTACCATGTACATGGGTCATAAGAAGGTACAATGGTGGACTATTTCAGAAATTTTTTTTGTTAGCACGATCACTCAATTAAATCGTGTCGGATCGATCGGGTTTCAACTGATTCTGAGTAGGGACGTGTACCAGACGACATCTATTGATTTTGAGGTGGATAGGACACACCCCACCCTGTCCATGGGTCATGAGAAAACACGATGGTGGACAATTTGAAAAAAGTAAAACTGTCGCATAAAACACATATTCTGCATCTATGTGTTGGTTTATTTTTTTCTCGGCCAGTCATTTTCCAGATACCTAGAGATTTTTACGTGCGGAAAAGTCCGTTTTAAGGTTTTAAAACTGTTTATTTTTAAAACAAATTAAACTAAAATCCTTTACTAAAAAAAGAGGAATTTGATTATTATTTGATGTATTTTTTATTTAGTATTCAAGTTGCATTAAATAAAATTAGTTCATACTCTGAACATTGAAACTCCAAAACACTCCCATATGGGTAGCTATAAGAGTTTTATTTTTTGAAAGTATACCAATTAAGAAGAATTCATTTTGTTTGATTATAATTTGTTAGTTTAGTTGTCGATATAAAATATAACAAAAAAATTAATGTTTAAATAATCGGGTGTGAATAAACCTAGCTCGTTTTTAAGATAATCAAAAATTCTCCTCGTAGAGAAGGAACATGACCTCATTACGTTTTAAAAAATGAATGGCAATATAAAATTTCAAAATAACCCATAAATAAAGGCTCCACTGACAATTGATATATTTTTTATTACTTCTCGATTGTCACCAAAAAAACAAGGAAGCAGTCGTTAAATATTTACTTTTTACATAAGAGATATCTAAATATTTTGAAAGCTAGACACGTTAACTGTCCCATTCTATTTTTTATTTTCCACATTCCTTACGCGGCATGTGTTTCATTCACGCTCAACTTCACTCCAACACATTTAACATATTTGATTTTATTAGACATATACACAGCATAAAATAAAAGCTTGTATTATGAAACATTTTCACATATGTTTTGAAGTTATAAAAATACATGATAGTTACATTTTCAGAAAGCAAGGAAATACATATAAATTAGTATCTGTCTAGTGAATTTTGTATTTTTCATTGGTGTATTATGTAAAAAATGTCATACAATACTTTATGCACAATTCTTTACATTTAGTGTTTTTTATTTCATATGTAGTAGATGTTTGTCTACAATTAGGCTGCTACATGTTTGCAGATCTCCATGCTCAATCTGTAGCAAAGTAAAAAAATAGAACACAATTTGTGTAACAAAGCTCTCATAACTTTAATAAAATCTTTAATATTACTTCAAACCCATAAAAAATGCTTGTATTCAATTTTCTATTTAGTTAATTACAGACCATCTTAATCTGAAGCATTTATTTATAATATATGTTACTAATTTCACGATGCACTGCCACCTACAATGTCAGGACGTTTCCAATTCGACTACTCCAAAGAATGACCTAAGCTCGAGACCGAGATTGGATTTATACAAGGACAATTGATAATTTACATAGTGTAATAGACACTCTACGGTACGATCAAAAGGAAGCTGATCGTAAGTGGGTTATAAAAAAATTATGCATATGTATTTCTAGTTCATTTGAAATTTAAAGAAGTCGACATGATATCTATCGTGTCTGTGTGATTTCATTTTGACCTAATAATGAGACCAATAAATTTCTAAAAACGTTTCGAATGACAGAAAAGTGTTCAGATAAATAAATCTTAAAGATGTTAAATATGTTAACCAAAGTATATGTGAGATTAGTTAACCAAAATATATGTGAGAGTACGTAGGACATGTACCATGGAGGCAAAATATAATGCGACACTGTCGATACGTTAAAGACTTCACTTGTTTAGGAAGTAAAATAAACTGGGATGGAAGAAGCGATAAAGATATAAAATAAATAATAGCGCAGGGTCGAGTAGCTTTTAACAAAAAGAAAATACTTTTATGCTCGGGGGTAATAAACTTAGAAACAAGAAAGAGATTTTTGAAAACGTATGTATGGAGCACGGCACTATACGGTTGCGAAACCTAGACGGTAGGGGAAGCAAGTAGGAAGAAATTAAAAACCTTTGAGATGTGGTGTTACGGAAGAATGATGAAAATACCGTGGACTGATAGGGTTAGAAACGAAGAAGTATTAGAGAAAGTCGGCGAGAAAAGATGTGGAAAAACATAAAGAAGAGAAGAGATGGAATGGTAGGCCACTTGCTGAGACATGGGGGAATAGTCCGCGATATTTTGGAGGCAGAAATAGGAGTGAAGAAAGGCAGAGGTAGGCTTAGATTAGTCTACTGCTCGCAAATAGTAAGGGATGTAGGTTGTAGCACAATTAGCGAAATGCGTAGGTTAGCACAAGATAGGAGAAGCTGGATGTTAGCATCCAATCAGTCTTAGGACTGATGACCTCATGATGATGTCGATACGTTTTCCTAAACAATAATATTTCCAGAGCGATAATAAATTGATATTACAATTGATTATGTACGAGCCCAGGCTCATAATAGTTTGGCTAAGAATAACTTTACAACTATGTAATACATTTAAATAAAAGTAAGAACACTCAAAACTATTATTAAAGAAAAATATTGGTAACAGAAACAAAATATAAATTTTTAACTTTAATACTTTTTATGAACAAACCTGTCACTGACACATAATAACGTAGTAATATTTCATTGCATTTAAGTTAAAAGTTTATACTTTATTTCTGTTACCAATATGTTTCTGTAATAAAATAGTTTTGAGAGTGTTATTACTTTTATTTAAATATATCAGTTGTAAAATTATGCCTGGCTGAATTATTATGAGCCTGAGTTCGTACTTGGTGTGAAAGAGTGTAATTAATTGATAAATTAATTTCTAAAATGTGTTGCCTATAGCTGTGAACAACATACCAGAGTATATTATTATATTCTTCCACAATAGTACATAAAATGAGGTACACAAACGGTAAAACCAGCAATTTCTTTGCTGGATGATTAACATCTTTTTCACACTAAAGATATAAGAGCCAGACATAAAGAAGATATTTGCTACAATATTTGCTTGTTACCAATAATGAATTGAATAGCGTCGATTTGCAATGCTGGTCACCGACAGCGACAGAGCATGGTCACGTTAAGCTTAAGATGGTCACGTGCTTAAAGCTAGCCAAATACTCAAAACATATTTTCCATATCTCTTATGGTCTACTATACGTAGTTCAATTGTTAATAGGTACTATCAGATAGAACTATTCAGGAGTAGATCAGCTTATATAGACAATATAGAAATAAATTTTGTTAAATCCTCTAAACTGATTCGGGAATTCCAGACATGTCTTTCAAGACCATTACTAACTCAACTGACATTAATCAGATGAAGTACGTAAATTGAAGTCGCACGGGTCTAGAGTAATTAACCGAAATGAAGAACAACTAACTTTGTGTCTTTCAAGTTATAACAGATACAGCAGAGATTTGTGACAAGTATTCTTTCAGCACCAATTCAGCAATTACAAAACACCTTCAGCAGAAGCACTTACTATCACTGATAACTTAAAAACGTCCCTGGATAACTTGATAGATAGTATACGAATTGTTATAGCTCAAAAATTTACTGCAGTGTTAAATCAAAATTCATATTTACGGTCATGTGATGGAGAGGATGGAGTGGAAGTAGATAAAGTCCCGGCAAGAATTGGTCGAGGTATTGTCCACCTGACAACGTAACTTTTGCGTCTAATCCGAATTGACATGGATGTTTATAGTAAAATGAAGCTGATTCCAATGGCTTGGAGCTTTATTTTTGAAAATATACGTTAGAAGTTTAAGGGGATCTTCGAGAGAAACACCACTAATACTAAACAGTATACGGGCAGTCTTCTTTACCGTAAGTGTATTTAAATGATTTTTAATGTATACCTCTGCCTTT
The DNA here is from genome assembly GCA_037954035.1 of Rosalia funebris. Classification (NCBI taxonomy): domain Eukaryota; kingdom Metazoa; phylum Arthropoda; class Insecta; order Coleoptera; family Cerambycidae; genus Rosalia; species Rosalia funebris. Next base: position 7,148,910 of record JAZFAV010000006.1, on the reverse strand, counting down.
GTATGAACGTTGTACGCTACTGAGGAGCGACGATATGTACAAGTCTAATAATTCTCTTGAGAACTACTTTAGAGATAAATATAAGTTCCTGCTCCTCAACTGACGCTATATCTGCTGCTAGATTTTCCATAAAACATAAAGCTGAATTAAGTAAAGCTCGCCAAGAATAGGAACAAGTCTCAAAACTACGATATCGGACCGCCCACGAGGTGCGCAGTAAATAGCCTGGTCTTTACTCACAATCAGTCGAATTGAGACCGTTGCAGAGTGAATATCGATGAATATATATTGAATGTAAATGTGCACAGAGTTCAATCTGGCCGCGCGTAAAATGCACCCTTTTCTTTCCGAATGCTACCTCACTATTTCTGCAACTATGCACACATAGAGAATCTCACACTTCTTCCTATTGTTGACGAGCACTATGTTAGTAAACTCCATCTTTAACGCGAGTTAATTGCGGTAGACCTATACGCCCCGTAAAAATAATTCGTTCTGTATTACAAATATCGCTTAATGCGAACATAAAAAGGAGGAAAATCACAACAGTATACCTACCACTCGTAGCTTGAACATGGCATCCACTTGCGGAGCACAAGAATATGATTTATTATAAAGTATGCATTGGAGCCAATGAACTGAACGATCAGATTTTAACGCCTGTTAGCGAGATATGTTATTCGATATTTAACATTCTGTTCGGCGTCGTGCCCTCTCTCTTTTCAAGTCTATCTCGAAGGTTATTAAAAAGAAAATGAAGTTATTCGATGCCGTGGTAACTGGCCTTTAGTGCCGCAGACACCAGTTCCCTTTTCGACCGCCTTTCTTACGGACTGTAAGACTGTATGATTTGTAATAGCCCAGTTAAATTAGACAAAAAAAGAGCAATCGATGGAAAAAATCCCAGAGTTTTGGAAATGATCTTAAACGCTTCCTTTAGACTTGGGTTGATGTGTGTCAAAAGTCCCCGAGGGTGGGTGGTGATCTCGAGGAGGGGGAAGGGTTTAAATGTCCCTTTCTTAGTTTTTCGCTTGTATCTCGGAAACTATCACTCCTACAGAAAAATATTTTATATACAAAATTGAAGCTGAAAAAATTTCACACAAGAATAGTACGCATTTTTTTCCTAAGACGTACGGTCACCAAGCTATGAGTTTCTGAAATTTGGATGCTAAGTCAAATTGCATATTCCAGCGTTCAAAATTCTTCCAAACTAATTTCATTTGTATACGGTAAGCCTTTATATGGAAGTAGTGTGTGTAGAAATCAAATTTGAAGTTTACAAAGAAGCAGATGAATGGTGTGATGATGCGACAGCGAAGGGAGGGGGCTTAGATGCGTCCCTCAACTAGAGGGTGGATTAAGATGTGGACCTTCTGGTTCTGCTGATGGTTTTAGCTCCAAGGGAACAAGAGATAAAGTTTTTCAAACCAGGGAAGGGGAATGAGAAAAGCAGAATTCATTCCTCCACGGAATTGCAGGAACATGACTTTGCCAAGAGCATCTTGTTCATTCACAGTTTTACCGGCTGTGATACAATCTCTGCAATTTTCCGAAAATGCAAGTCATCGATTGCTAAATTATTCATGACGAACAGCAGCCTGTATTCCATCTCCCACGTCTTTTACGCAAACACCTCAACACACAAGGAAGCCGCACACGCAGGGGAACAGATGTTCCTAGCAATGTACAACGCCAGAGTAACAGACCTGGACGAACAGCGCTACTTAGTCTTCCTAAAATCCACCACAAGGGTGAGGCTAGACCTCCCCTCTCTACCACCAACAGGCTCTGCACTGCAACATTCATACAGAGTCTAGTTGCAAGTATAGGAATAGCTGGGAAACAAGCTGCCACCTATTGATTGGGGTTGGATGGAGGGGCAGATGGAGATCTTCAACCCTTGCCTATCTTGCATCATGCTGCCCCAGCTGCTATACTATCAACAATATTCTGCAGCTGCACCAAAGGCGGTGGACATGCTGTGGATGCCTTAAGGCAGGCATTCATTGCTCTTCAATATGCGGTTGTGAGAGCGCGTGCACCAATGACCATCCAGTTGAAGATGAGAATTCAGCATATGAGGACGACACTGAAGACCCCCTTGACACCCTATAATAAACTGTTTGACCCAATACATTCGATTTACGTACTGGCTACAATTAAATTTACTCATAATATAATTAAAATCATCAATATTAACGTACAAGATAATTGTAGACAATTGTAATTTGGTTTTAAATGCGAATAAAGCACAACTTTTGAAATGGCGTTACTTTTGTCAGCCCTGTAACATTTAACAGGTTAGTTCTAGAACAAAAATGCATAAGACCATTTTTGTATGAAATTTGGTCAGCTTCATTTTGTATATAAAGTATTTTTCTGCAGGAGTAATAGTTTCCGAGATACAAGCGTAAAACTAAAAAAAGGAACATTTAAACCCCTCCCCCTCCTCGAGCTCACCCACCAGTCTTGGGGACTTTTTACGCACGTTAACCCAAGTCTAAAGAAAGCATTTAAGACCATTTCCAAAACTCTAGGAGTTTTTCCACCGATTTGTCTAATTTGACTGGGCTATAAATCTAATCGGTCGTATTAACTAGCGCGGATTTATGCGCCTGTAATTATATTCGACTGCTGAAGGTGGAATTTTTCCGATTGTTCCGAAACGGTGGTATCATTTAAGACGATCTTCTCTTTGTAGACAATTCAGTACATGAGCTTTGTTTTTCAAGTCGATGCGTTACAAATTGCTTAACCATATAAGATGGTTTTTATATGACATTCTCCGGCCTAATCAATCTGGTTTTCGACCTGACACAACAAGCGCACTCATTAATATTATAGACATAATCGTTAAAGCGCTTGACGATGACCTAATTATCGTTTCTGTATTTTTAGATCTCTCCAAAACTTTTGATCGGGTTAATCTTAAACTATTGTAGGCAAAATTAACAAATACATTATGTTCTAAGGTTAAAATGACAGTTAATCGTATGCAACTTGGCTTGTCATTAAAAGGAGAAATAAAGTCGGGTGTTCCACGAGGTTCGGTATTCGGGCCTATTCTATTTCTTCTACATACCACAGACATTATGAACTTTATAAAATTAATGGAGGTGCATGTATGTGCTGATGATACACAGCCGATACACAGCTCCAAATCAAATGATCACCAACAAGTTATATATTCCATAAATAAAGACCTTAATTTATTAAATATAAATTGTGAAAATCATGCATTATTAATAATAATAATAACGCTTTTGGTTTTATATGGTTTGAAACCGAGGGTTTTATATGCATTAAGAGCTACATATTTAAATGATCAAAGTATACGCCGAGATCCTTAACATTTTAAGAACGCATTAAAATTATACCGCCAAAGAGAATAGTTATATATTAGTACTTCTTATATTTCTTATATTATATATTAGCTTCTTTAAGGTATACGATCAAACTTTACACTTATCTATGTTTATCAGTAGTTTATTTTTCGAACGCCAAAACACAACAAAGTCGATGAGTTTTTGCAACCTCAAGTGGTCATCTAATAATTTTATATTTAAAAATAATTTTAACTCATCGGCCAAAAGATCATGCGACATAAGTATTAGACATGAATCATTAATAAATAATATAAATAATAATCGTACCAAATTTGAGCTTTGAGGTACCCCAGAGGACGATGAGAAGGTCTTGGATTTAAAGCCATTATATAAAATTTACGTTTTACTTATATAAAATTTAAACACTTTAGAAAGTAATGCTTATGTTGTTCTATAAAAGATCACATTACGGCTCACTAAAAAAAGAAGATCTGCATATTCTGCAGCATATTCATTCTGGCATCGTCAAAAGTCTAGAATTTATATTTGATGTGATATGATTGAAAAAGATCAATATACAGTTAAGCTGGCTGTATTCTAATAAATACGGTATTCATTGTATTGTATAGGGTCTTTCAATAGAGACGCTCGAAATTTGTTAGGTTGTAGCTGTCATGTTGTTAAAGCCACATCTGTCAAATTTATTGTGAATTGTTCAATAGTGTGTGGAAAATCACCAAGGACGGTTATAGCGTTCAACAATATGTGTAAATCATCAACTTCTATTTTCAAAATCAGTGCTTCGTTCGAGAAACGTTCCTCGCATTTTTATCCTCACCACAACCGTCCCGCCGAATTCCACTATTCGACGTTTGGTGGCCAAATTCGAGTCAAACGATTTAATAAATAATCAGCCAATACCCGTACGTCACCGAAAGGTAAGGTCTGCTGAAGACATTGCTGTTATGCGTAACAGTGTACGGGAAAACCTGAGGCAGTCAATTTCTCGTCGTTCACAAGAATGTGGTCTTTCTGCGACTTCAACTTGGCGAATTTTACGTCGGGACTTGGGTCTGCACCCGTATAAGATCCAACTGATCCAGGAACTTAAGGTAAACGACCATAAACAACGCCATCCGTTCGCTGTTTGGGCTCTAGAGCAGTTAGAAGGTGACCCAAATTTCGCCAGTAAAATCATCTTTAGTGACGAGACCCATTTTTAAATGAATGGGTATGTAAACAAGCAAAATTGTCAGATATGGAGCCATACCGATCCACACGAGATACACCAGCATCAAATGCATCCCGAGAAAGTCACTGTTTGGTACGGATTTTGGTCTGGCGGAATCATCAGTCCACACACTCCTTCCAAAATGAAACTGGCATTGCCTTAACCGTCAACGGCGAGCACTACAGATCGATGATAAGCAACTTCTTGTGGCCTAAACTGGATGATATCGATACTGACATGTGGATTCAACAGGACGGCGCTACGTGCCACACAGCGCATTCCACAATGGACATTTTCACGAGCGATTTGAAGGCATGGTTATCTCTCGCAGCGGTGAAATGAACTGGCAACCGAGATCGAGCGATCTAACGTCTTCAGACTTCTTAAAGCCGGAAACCGGCTTTTTCTTAAAAATAAACCGCAAACAATGTATGCTCTCAAATTCAACATAAAGAAACAAGTCATCGAAAATTGGACGTCCCGAATACGTGCCACCAAGCAAAGCTACAACGGACATTTGAACAGCGTTATCTTCCATACTTAATGCCATAAAATGTTCTCTCAAATAACAAAAAATTGAGTCGATATCTCACATACAACTTGTTTTATTTACGTTTAAAAATCGAGCGTCCTTATTGAAAGACCCGTTATTATCCTGTAAAACTTACTGCATGAAAGGATACCATAGGCAGCATAATATAGTATCCTTATTTGGATTCAACTACCAAGCGACCAACCATCTAGCTCTCTAACGATTCCAAATTTTCTTTTCTGCTCCCGGAGCTAGCTACTGGAATCCGACCACTAACTCGTCTATAACTTCTAGGGTTATAGACATTGTTAAGAAAAAAACAGGTGATCAATTATCCACAAGCTTTTCCACCGAAATATTCGAATCGAGGGTACCAATCCTCTCCACGGTCTTAGTTAAGGTTAAAACTGATTATTATCGTAATGCAATACAGTCTATTAATTTTTTATAGTCTTTCATTGATAGGAAACTCAGGTTTGCGCATAAAGTACGTCCCAAGAGACTTTACATAGGATGTAGGACGTGAATAGTTAAATTTGGATTTACATAGATTCAACATAGTAAGCCACAATATTATCCTAATTTCCCCATGAACTAGCAACTTTATCGTGAAGTTTCGCAACAAATTGGTTTGGCGAAATTTCTACAGAATTAGCTGAAAACAAACCAGTCCTCTAATTAATCGCCCAACTAACGGCAGGTACAGTTACTTTTTAATGTCTTAATATAAGTTTCACTTGAGCTTTATATAATATGAGATCAGTTAATAATAATTTGTTAACAAGTCATTAAAAAATTGCAAATTGCCGTGGTGATTTTTTGCGATACTCGTTACTGATATAGTGCAACTGTTATTTAAATTAATGCGGTAAACATTGCTGTGGCAAAACGCCGCCCCGGGTCGTACATGACATTTTTTAAATTATGATGTGGGAATATAATTGATGTTTGTAATGAATACAAGATTAGATTTCAATCATGCGACATAATCGGTTTGCTAATGAAAATATTAGTGATGTAGTGGTTAACGGTTACGCCACATATACTAGGTGAACAATTATAAATAGGCTCATTACTATCATAGTAGGTATTGTACTATCATATTCCTACAATTCCATATACACTACTCAAAAAAATTAAGGGGACCAAGAAACTTTTGATAGGCTGCAACTTTATAAAAAATGGTCGTATCGAGATGAAAGAAGAACCATTTTTAAACTTGCAGTTTCTAGTTTCTAAATATTTTGGCAAGCAGATTTTCCGAGCTACGGTTACTGCACAATACAAAGCAATACCGCGAGACAAAAATTCCTCAAATTCTTTTACGAGCGTTCCAGGACTCAGGAATTTTGTTCGGATTAAATCAATGCAAAGGCCGATTAGCCTGTTTATTAAACTTTAATTTGGGGCCTTAACGGACTCTGTACAACCATTTGTTGCTGAGATATCGGTGGTTGAATGAAAAATGACGCTATTGTATTTGATCATCGATATCTCAGGAAGTAATAATCGTAAAGAAAATCGAAGGTTTTAAAAACTTGAATAAAGGACAAATGTCATTTTTGATCACATTTGTTTCGCCCTCGCTATTAATTTGAAAAAAAATGCAAAAAAAGACTTTTTCTGACTTTTAAAAAAATCTACCGCCATTTTGTAAATACTGAAGAAAATACTAACATTGCTAGGTTTCGTTTAGCTTATTATATTCCCAATAGCCGTCTAAATTTTCAAATTGATCCATCGAAATCCTATGAACATTGAACCACACTTTATGATATGGAAATATTTCTGAGTTTAAGAACACACAACTTTCAAAAGCTTTCATATATTTGCTTAAAATTTTAACCAGGTACTTATCACAAGTGTAGTAATATTTTGATTTTTTTATTTTATTCCCAATAGCCGTCTAAATTTTCAAATTGATCCATCGAAATCCTATGAACATTGAACCACACTTTATGATATGGAAATATTTCTGAATTTAAGAACACACAACTTTCAAAAGTTTTCATATATTTACTTAAAATTTTAACCAGGTACTTATCACAAGTGTAGTAATATTTTGATTTTCTTATTTTATTCCCAATAGCCGTCTAAATTTTCAAATTGATCCATCGAAATCCTATAAACATTGAACCACACTTTATGATATGGAAATATTTCTGAGTTTAAGAACACACAACTTTAAAAAGTTTTCATATATTTGCTTAAAATTTTAACCAGGTACTTATCACAAGTGTAGTAATATTTTGATTTTCTTATTTTTTTTTAATTAGACGCTGTAAAATTAATATACACAATTTCATCACTATTTTTTAACTTTTAGTCAATATCTTTTAAATCGTCTACGTTAGGGCATTTCTTCACTATTAAAGAATAGCCCTTAAAATTTGCTATTAAATCCAAGTAATTTCATGATCGATTTATTATTTTCTTTGGTAATACTGAGTTCTTGAACGTTGAAATCTATCAAGTTACAAATTTTTGTGTTTTTACGAGTGTTTTGTATATTTCTGTGAAAAATTAAAATAATGTCTCGTCATTCGAAAAAGTATTCTCGTACAATTGTGCGTACAGAAGATTAAAAGAGAAGTGCAACATCTAAACATCCTGCAGGAGTTTAACATTGTGGTGCAGAGGAAAGGGAAAAGACAACTAAACCATCCAGTTCCCGAAGTTCTTCGAGGCACTCTTCGTTGTCCTCGTCCGGGGCTAAACTTGGTATCCTTGATGAATACGATAATTTCAAAAGCAATTTGGCCCACTATTTACTAAACATAATTGATCGAATTGACTCTTTGAGTTCTTTACTAAAATGTTGCGAAAGTAACGGAGGTCTAAGTGTATGCACTGAAAGATTTGGTTTGGCAATGGAAGTTATAGTTTCCTGTCTAAATTGCCCGTTCAGAAAAGCTATGATGAATTCTCCTACGATTGAAAATGAGATTGAAGGGAAAACCAATAGTTTATGAGTGTAATATAAGGCTTTCTTATGCCAGTAAAGCACTCGGGGCAGGGATGGAGGCATTGCGTTCTTCTTTGCTGTAATGAATTTGCCTCATCCATCTAGAAAAATGGCCACGTAATACAAAATCCTTGTGTTTGCAATAGAACACAGGCTAGAAGATCACTACGAAACATTTCATGATTTTACTGTTTTATTGTCTCATCATAAGCATTGATTTTTATTTCCTAAATTTAATGTTTCCATTGCAGGGCCAAAGTACATATAGTTCATATAAAACAAAAAGCAATAAACGTCATAATGTACAGCTGATGAGTTAGAGACGACCGCTGTTGCCACATTGACAAAAATACTATAGAACTCAAGGAAATGTCATAAGACTAACAATAAGGTTGTTATAACTAACATTTGTAAAGTAAATCTTGGACCTATTTTTATATAAATTTCACTTTAAAAGGATGTGTTTATGCACTATGGCCTGAAATAGGTTTTATAAGAGAAAAAACGTTTTTGTTATTGATTGTTTTGACAAAAGTTTATTCTTTAGGTATAACAAGTTTTACTTACGCCTAAGGAAACAAACCCCATTTCTAGAACATACGTAGAAAAAAAAATGCTATTTGAATTATAAAATATTTATTATCATTTGTTTCTATTTAATATTTTAAGTATACCAAAAAGTAAGAGACAAATAATTTTTACTATATATCTATAAATGTAAAAAAATAAAGCAACCACAACAGGCATATTTCTCTCGAATATTAATGCGAATCTGATTCCAGGCTACTAAAATCGCTATGTTCATGATCAGTGTTAATGATGATAGGAACAATATCCTGTCTGTCGAATAATCGTTTTCTTTCATACCAGTTTGCAAGTGATTCACGCCACATACTCAAACAGGCATTGTGAATATTTCTGTGTCGGCTGCTGATATACAAATTTATATAAAGTTTCCTCTTTTTTTTTTCATATACATCTTCAAAAATTCTGTACATTTAGTAGAAATATTGCCAAGTTCCTAAGTCCCCGCCTAGGATCATCTTTTTTACGCTTGAAACCTATTTGTTTCAGTAAGATGCTTAGTAAAATACGACAACCATTGAATAACTGTTTCGCTCTTAATTTTTGCCATAATGACGATAGTAGGTATTACATGTTCTCCTGTAAATATAAAAGTTACTCCAAACACTGTACATTACAATCTTTTCTTTTTCTTTTTGTAAAAAAATACCATGGAAAAATAAGTACATAAATACTTACTTCTTTCGTACATCTCATAAATCGTATTACGGACAGTACTTATATCTAACATAGCGGTATTAGTAACTCTTTTATTGTAGCTACGTTTTCTTGAAGGCGATTTTGACGACTCATTGTCTCTACGTGCTTGTGAAATTCTACTAATAGTCGAAACATCTAAATTCAAAGCTGCTGCTACACGCTAAAAAGGTTATGTTATATAATTTCCAAACACTTATTTCCAAAAAGTAACTTACATCCCTACGACCTGTTAATGGCAACAATGGGATTTTGTTGTCTCGTTCTTGTTCAAAATAATGAAGCAAACCTGCTACCAATTCTTTACGACGACTGTTTAATTTTTTCGGCATTGTGTAAACATCAGCCCAACGTATGCAACAGTACCAATATTGATGGTGCTTGCGCTGGCCAATACCAGGTACTTTCGCTCTCAAAAGAACAGTTTTTTTTTATTAATTTGTGGCTAAAACACTTGGAAATCGAACAGTCTAAACATCCAAGAAACTTGACACCACGCACGACATATGTCAATTGCTGCCAATTTCAAAATGGAAGCAAAATTTAAATTTCCATTGATTAGAAACGAATGAAATTTTAAGGGTAGTGGTAATGAATTATTCCACATGATGACATGCATTACTTTTTGTTTTATATGAACTATAGATGAAAGCCAGCGATAGCTGAAATTTATAAAAAAAAATAATAAAAAATAGTTCTAGATTAGATAGAGGCGTGTGGCATATATTTTAAAATGTGGAGGAAATATGGAAGGTTAATTTAAAGAGGAAACTATTTTTTTTTTATTTTCGATATGTCTTAAAGCATAACGTAGTAACACGAAAGCTATTCCCAGTTTATTTATAAGTAAGTACATAAGAAATTTAATTTTATACATTTTACACATATAACACCTTATTTGCATTATAGATAATATCTACACCCAGCAAGTATGCCAGAGATATTACTAAACCGGCCTTGAATTAGATAATTCAGTTCTTATACTGACATTCCTGAAAATAAAACACGCGAACAGCACTCCGCCGTTTCCGCTCGTAGCGTTAAAAATCCCAATAAAATTTCCGCCCCAAATAAATACAAGAAACCGTGGAATTACGTATGCAACGGTGTCTCCTACTTTGCGAGTGGCTGTTATCAACAATGGCACAGCGGGAAATTATAAGAAGCGGTACGGCCCGTGGCAAATAATTATTAAGGCTGCAGGAGAAACGTGCTAGATAAAGCAATTAAGTAATTGATAAACAACCCCTTCTAGAGAGTGGAGCGATGAACATGCCCTGGCGCAGTGTAGCGGGCAGAACCGTTTTGGATGAATTTAGAGGGTAGCTTAAAGAGCGGGGCCCGTATTTAGACTGCCGAATTGACAAAGGAAAGTCAAGGGGTAATTAAAAAATATGTTTCATAATGAATTGTTTCTGTTTACATTTTTCCGTACTTTCTACGCTTTCTATTAAATTTCTCAGTTTATACTACAAACAGGAAAAATCGATCTAAATTGTAGATTAAGCTTTATGCTCAATGAATTTTATTCGCGTAGTCTGATTTGGCTGATCTTTTTATCGTAATTTATCAGGTATCTCTATTTACTAAACGGCTGTTTTCGTGTGTGTGTGTGTGTGTGTGTGTGTCACGAAATTTTTAGGTCGATGTATGAAATGCTTTTCGTTCGAATTTTGGCATTTTGACAAAATCAATATAGTAAGTCGACCCTTGCGAACAACGTGATAACTTTTGTTTTTTTGATCCGACGCCTCTAGAGGCGTACTCCGGAGGTGCCGTCGATATGAGCAAGGGGTCGGCGCAGTATTATTGCGATTTACTTACTCGTGTAAATATGAAACAGGAATTTGATCATAGATGGCCTAGCTGATAATGTAGTTACCGTCAGTACCGCGTCATTGGCGCCATTTTCTTGTTTTGACATCTGATAAAGGTTTTTATCTCACAACAATACAAGTTTCATACAACAACATCGTTTTTAATAGCGTTGAACATGTCGAGTTTAGTGCCTGGACGCTACAATTTGCGGGCAGCATTGATTTTCTGCTACTATTTCAAGAAAACTGCTGCACAATCGCATCGAATACTTGTCGAAGTCTACGGTGAACATGCTCTTGGTAAATCGCTGTGCTTTGAGTGGTTCAAAACATTCAAAAGTGGCAATTTTGACGTGAGAAACGAAGAACATGGAAGACCACCGAAAATATTTGAAAATAGCGAACTGCAAGCATTGTTGGATGAGAATGACGCTCAAACACAACAAGGACTCGCGGATCAATTAAGTGTGACACGAGAAGCCGTCTCCACACGTTTGAAAGCCATGGGAAAGATCCAAAAGATGGGAAAATGGGTTCCACATAAACTGAATGAAAGACAGCAGGAAAACTGAAAAACCATTTACAGAATGCTGCTCGTCAGGTACAAAAGAAAGTCATTTCTCCATCGAATTGTGACTGGCGATGAAAAGTGGATATATTTCGAGAATCCTAAAAGTAAAAGGTCATGGGTAACTCCAGACGAACCATCGACATCCGACTACAAGGCCAAATTGCTATGGACAGAAAACAATGCTCTGTGTTTGGTGGGATCAGAAGGGTGTAATCTATTATTATTAGCTGCTAAAACCTGGCTATACCATTAATACTGAACGCTACCGACAACAAATGATCGATTTGAATCAAGCTTTGCGTGAAAAACGACCAGTTTATTAAAAAATGCAACACAAAGTGATTTGTTTCATGATAATGTGCCATCACACACAGCAAAGCCGATCAAGGAAACGATTGAGGCATTTAGTTGGGAAATACTTTCACATGCGGGTTACTCAGCAGAATTGGCTCCGTCCGATTACTACTTATTTGCATCGATGGGACACGCACTTGCTGAGCAGGGCTTCACTTCTTATGAAAATGGCTCGATAATTGGTTTACATCAAAAGGGCAAGAATTGTTTTGGCATGGAATCCACAAATTGTCAGAGAGATCGGAGAAATGTGTAACTAGCAATGGGCAAGACTTCGAATAAAATATTTTTTATCATTTTCATACAGAAAACGTGTATTTTCTATACAAATAATTCCATATTTCCTTATCTGGTATATAAATATGACGGTATCATATTTACATACCTGGTATACACAAACTTATCCAAGCAATTTTGCTGTTTGTAAATTTCAGAAAAAACTGTTGACATGTTGCAATGTACAAGGTGTCTCGAAATGTGTTTCTCATTTGTTTGTTGAACATCTCGGAATGTAATAGAGAAAAATGTGCGCGCGCATGTGTTTGTTAGCCACCAGACAAGACGGGGTTACAACCCGTATTTATTAATTTATCAATGGGATCCGTTATAGCGACGTTCCCTGGAAAAGTGATTTCTAAGGGGGTGGGCACTAATTGGCAGCCCAGAAGTCCTGATTTAACGCTGATGGATTTTTCATGGGGTTATTTAAAATCTCAGATGTACATATGTACATTAATGCTCCTAGGACTGTTTCAATAAGCGAGAAAATTCACGGAATTGAACCAGCATTATCTCGACGAGTTATCGTAATTTTTAGGTCGCGCATTAAGGATGTACAGGACGTGAAGGAAGACACCTTGGCGATGTTATTTTTCATATATAACTTTCCCCACACGTGAATGTAAATATCTTATTTAATAATCGAGTTTTATTCACCCAAAGAGGAAAATTCCAGAACACCTGTTACATGGAGGGCAGAATATTATTTTTATTTCCCTATATTTACAACACCCTATAGATAAGTATATTCGTTACAGTTGAAGGAATTCGGGATCGAAATCGTCTTCCTACATGTCCCAAACATTCTCAATCGGACTGATATCGAGACTATTCGCTATCAATCGACTTGCTATCTTGTTCATCTAAGTAGTCTTAAGCGATTCAAGCTAGATGAAGATGAGCGTCATCACGCATGCACTAGATTTTTCCAATGTACCTATTTATAGTTACTGTTTCACCATTTGCCGCCTTACACCTTTAATGAGCCACCACCAACACTAAGTCTTGAGTTTTGGCACAATATTACACTGGGGAACATTTCTCCCGATCTACGCCATACTTCTTGCTGACCGGCGACCACCCGAGATGTCAATCTCAGGTGGTCAAGAATTTCAGGTCGCTTTTTAAATATTTTCAGAATTAATCTAGATATTAACGATTTCTTGGTACTATACTATAACTATATCATCTATATTAAGCTGGATTATACTTTATATATAACACGGTCTATATACTTTTTTAGTAGCTTTAATTTTTAAATAAAAGATGCAATACAAGGAATACGTTTAGACAATGGTGCTGCACTTAGTTCAAGGAAACTGTTTTTCTCCAAACAAATATTCAACCAAAATAAGACATCAGGTAATCAGTACATAAATTTAGTTCATCTTCATTAGAGACAATTTCTCTGCTACTCCGTCTCATACCAAACCCATTGTCACGGTTTAAGCAAATACTTATGAACATCCCCTGGGTATATGTTGTATTTAACACTCTCTGAGTCACAGCACTTAGCCTCGTAGATCTTAGCCTCTTTCCCAACTCAGTATTTAAAAAAATAAGCATAAAAAGGTATTATTCATGAAACATTAAAAAAATTTAAAACATGCGAATTGACCGTTTTTGTAGGTATAATGAAAATAGTGTTTTGCTGGAAATTCTTTTTTTGGCCTATTATCTTCAAAATTACAGAAATTGTATATCTTTATTTGCGTATACATTTCATTTATTTTGTTGAATTTTCCATTATCTCAAAATAATTGTATCTTCCACCGATGATATTACAGCAATTAAACTTAATTACAACAGGCCACTTAACATCCTTGGTATACTACTATTTATTACCCATAGAAACCTTTAAAATATCCCTAATATTATCAAGAGACTAATTTTTCTCATTTTTCGTTCTACTCCCTCTTTGCCTGATTACTTCGTTGAATACGTATTTCTTCCCTGGACAGTTTTTATTGGCTTTTGTGAACATACTTCTGTACGTCACACGCGCAATAGCAGTCTCCTATTCAATCAGTCATGCTGTACACCTATATACCATGGTGAACCCATATGAATTATTTCTGATTTTTTATACCTTTAACCGTCTATTTCCCCCATCGAGTCCCATCACCATCGTCAGCAGAAGTTACAATCCCAACCTTCACTCCAATGGGATCTTTTAGTTACCGAATATGTGATAGATAAGTATATATGGTCTTACATCCCATCCGAGGGACTGTATGTCTTCTACACAAACCTCGCCAAACCAGGTACGTCTGTTAGGTATTTAACCTTATAGCTATCAGTAGTTTAACCAAAAATTACGATACGGTTTGCCGATAAGGACCCGGAAAAGAATATATATATATATATATGAGTTTAATTCAATTATTTAAATTAAACCCTAATAACAATTGAAGAAACTGGAGTTACATGGACTGCTATTATTGAACAGATTACAAGCGGCGTATTGGATTACACGCCACAATATATTAATTCTGTTCCTCTGGAAATACTCGATAACGAGCGACTCCACAAATATGCCATAACGACGTAGCCCCTTGCTCTGTGACATTTCGACGTCGATCCAGAACCAACCTTATTAATATCTCCTAAATTTAACGCAAATATATGTCCTTTACATGCGAACGACGACGCTACTCCTCACCGTCGGGTAAGCGATCCGGGGTCAGAGTCACCCCCTCGATTCGCCCCTGCCGAAGTCGGCAGCGTATCGCAGTAGGTCTGGGTTTGGAAATAGAAGTACGAACTGTATAAACTTTGTATCAAGTCCCAAAGTCCTGCCTCGCCTGGCTAAACGCCACAGGCCGTATTGATCTCCAACAAGATTACATCCCCTTTGACACCACGCAAAGTATCGCGCTCCTCGTCGCACCGAACATACCTCCAAGCAGACAAAAGCCACTAGCGCGCTCCCGATTTCATCAGGAGGGCTTATAATTGCTCACTTTTCATCTGCCAGTTATTTTGACGGGCTGGATAGGGCACTTCTGGGTTAGGTCGCTGTTTGGCCGTTTGTCTCCGGATAGTCAATATTTATGCAAATACCAGGAATTAAACAATAAGGATAACCAGAAAAATACGCAAATCGAAGAAAACGTTATGTAAATAGTATCAATCATCATGTGAATAATTTTAGATAAAATTCTAATGTTAACACAAAAATAATTTTAATAAAAATAATTTGTTGTATTCAAGAGTTAAAACAAAAATAGCTTTAATGGATGGGTCCTAATACTAATAATAATAATTCAGACAAATATTTCGCTGTTAAAATAATTAAAACCAATTTCACTTCACAACAGTAACACACAACAGTAACATAGTTTTTTCGTAAGCAGGATTAAAACGCAACAAAAGCAATTAAAAAACAGAAAAAACTTACGTAGATTTCACAAACGCAGATAAATATAATAACACAGTTGTTACGCTAAAGAACGATTATAATATCATGAAAGATGATAAAATTTCAAAATAATGTTCATAATTTTATCATTAAATTATTTTTTGAAACACGCAACATTGTTTTAAAAATAATTTTACATTAACTCACATACATATTTGTTTTAATTCTCTATTTGAGCTGTGAGTATTTTTTTCCTAAATTCAACCCCCTCTTTTCTGTGAATAACTGAATTCCATAAAGTTCTCCGAGACAATAGTACTCATATTAGGGGTTTTCTATTCATCGACATAATACGTTGGGCAGATCATTGAATTTAGGGGTGAAGCGTACATGGATGCGAGTGTCCACGTTACATCCAAGCTACGCGTTAAATGGGCGAAAAGGTCAGTGATCTTACGCAGTAAACAGTGAAACCTCGAGTGGGTGTTGTCGTTATTTCCGGACTCAGTTATGCGATTATGTGAACGCGAGACTCTCGCCATAACATAAGGAAGATTTGGTGGCGCTATTTCAAGTAATTGTGGAAAATGAAAATGAGGAATGGGATCGAGAAACCGTTATTTGTGCTAGAGGCCTTTTAACTGTATTGCGCGTCTTTGATTTTAATTTTTTCTTAGCAGTTGTTTCTGCAATATTCCCACATTCCGAGAGTCTGTTTAAAACTCTACAGACAAATATATCAGATATTAATTACTGTAATAAAAAGATCGTCGATTTCAAATCACATATTGAAAAAATGACAAACGAGTTTAGTGACATTTCGGATCGTATGGACAGATTTGTGTTGGAAAATCAACCACCAAGTAAAAGAATGCGTTTGGATTTAATTCCTGAAGAAGATAAGAAAAGCACCTACGCACGTTTGTTTTATGAAATTTTGGACGTTATTACTTTGAACATTAGTGAACAGTTTAGTGAAATTTCTAAATTAAAATTCTTAAATTTAGATTCCACACAATTTATTTCATTCGTGAAACTTTTTCCTGACGAACTTTTTTCTTCTTTAGTAGATACATATGGAACATTCTTTGACGCAAATCGTTTAAAAAGTGAACTTTCAGTGATTTATAGTGATTCATATCAGAGCTTCACTAATATATTATGTCCCTTCAATTATCATCTGTTTTCCCGGAGTCATAAAAATTGTGTGTTTAATTTTGGCTATTTCTGCCACAGTCAGTTTCGCGGAAAGGTTATTTTCATGTTTAAGGAGAATAAAGACTTATCTGCGAAATTCTGAAAAGCAAGAAAGACTGTCAGCTTTAGCAGTAATAAATATTGAAAGTACCTTCTTAGAAGATATGAGATCGTCTTCAATATTTGAAGAAACAGTGATACATGTTTTCGCTGGACGAACAAAACCGAATAATTAATCTTCATTTTAAAAATTAGAATATATCCTCGACATAATCATTTTAGGTTAGTGTCCTTTTTTTATTTTTACCATTTTCATATGGCCTACCATACATCCGACTATACCTCTTCCCCTTATAAAATTTTTATCACATCCCTAGATTATTTTCTCACGCTACGCCCCTGATTGAATTGTATAACAAAAACAAATTATGCATGTCTTTCTATTCTTCGATGTCGGCTCTTCATGTGAAGCGCCGACAAGCATGCAAATATTAAAAAAGTAAACTAGCTAGATAAACTATTTTTCGAAAATCTATCGTAGTAAAACTTCTACTTTCAATCGTATAAAAGTGTAAAATTCACTATTTCTAGTATAAAATATAGCACTACTCTAATTAGTAAAAGTTTTATACCATAAATAGAGTTGGTGAAAGCAGAAGTGATGAAGTTGAAAGATTTTACTCCATTACTGGTATGAAAATTCACACCAGCGAATGGTAAAATTCTATGTTCATTTCACACTAAACTGGTGTTCCTATATGTACCTCATTTAATATGAGATTGGTGTCGAAATTTATACCACATTTCAGACAGCGTATATGAAGTCATGACGTTTGTTAAAAGTCATTTAAAAGCTTGAAAAACAACAACATTCGGAAGATAAAATCAATAATAATGTACAGACGATTGTTTGGGTTACATCAGAACAATTATATGTAGTCTGTATTATGAATTTCTACCTATAAAAGTAGAAATCTTTAACAGAATTGCGGTCGTTGTAAAGATAAGAGTTCTTATTTTGTTTGTCAGTTTTGCAGAATACACAAGTCAAAATATAGTCTAGGATATAATTCGCCTATATGACTGTCCTTAAAGTAATTATTTATAATACTTACATAGATATTAGAAGACCATAGAATCTGTAACAAAAAAATAACATTAATTTATTGTCATATTTATTGCAAAATTTAAATCATCAGTATACAGATTATATATTATTTTCCAAAATGTGTCCGTTATGTTTTAACTCAAACGACATTAATTGATTTCGAGACGCTAATATGATTTTCATTATCATGTAATCGTGTCACGAGAGACCACTGGATACTGGCATCCTTAGTAATAATATAAAAATTGAGCTGAATACTTATCCTATGATCAATTCTAAGATAACATGAGTTGATTGCACAATGCACAAATTTTGTATTAAAGTATTCATGAGGGAATAATAGTTTTGATTTAAGCACTTCCCTTTTTGAAATACACAGTTTTGAATAAAGAATTCTGAATATTAGTAAGCTTGCAATCAAAAAACTATATTTATTTTGGGAATTACAAGTAAAAATATTTTCAAATTTCGTAGATTATGACAGTTTTGTTTACAGAATTTGTTGTACATGGAAGAATACAATTAGTCACCCATCCATGCTGTGGACGCGGAACAGAGCGTTCCGCTTTTATTGCCTCCGCACCGAGCAACTGACTGGCACCACATTTTCACCTTGTACTTTGCTGGAAAGTATTGAAAATCAAATATTGTATGTATAGTTTATTTCATCGCTATTTGCCAAATAAAAAATCTCAAAACATACTGTATGTGGCAAATAGCGATGAAATGCATAGTACGTGTAATTATACGAGGGTGAGTGAAATATAAAGCAAATTTTTATTTTAACGCTCGTTGGGTAAAGAGACTGCCACGCTGTCTTGACATATATTAGGTGGGGATGTGAAAAGGAGGGGATTACATCGGCGAGACCGCCAATGCCGATTAATTATTAATAGCATCATGCCTGAGCAAGAGGTACATACGTCCGTTGAGCAACGCATTATTATCAAATGTTTGACGCGGGAAGACGTAAAACAGGTTGAAATTTTGCGTCGATTGACTGCACAGTTTGCCAACAAAACGCCTTTAAAGACCCAAGTCTATGACTGGCATAACAAATTAGGCATAACTTAAAGAAGACCCATCTCGAAAAGCCAAAGCTCTCTCTGCGAGCAAAGCTCTTGCCACTGTTTTTTGGGATTGCAGAGGGATACTGCTCATTGATTTCCTTCACGAGCAACGTAGAGTTAACGCCGCCTACTACTGACAGCTCCTTGATGAAGCAAAACTGGGCTTTCGGCGGAAAAGACGAGATATGCCTATCCGAAGTGTGATTCTTCTTCACGATAACGGTCGGTTACATACAGCTGCTTTGTCCCGAGAAAAACAGGAAATAATCCATTGGGAAATACTTAAACATCCACCATATAGCCCGGATTTGTCACCATGTCACAATCACATGTTTGGACCACTGAAAGAAGAACTTGGAGGACGCCGCACCGTTTTAATGACAACCAAGACGTGAAAGCGTTTGTGCGCAATTGATTAGAGGCACGACCAATTTCATTTTTCGATAATGGCATTAAAAAACTTCCAATCGTGGGGAAAAATGTATTGATAAAAGAGGAGACTATGTAGAAAAATAAGATGTATACCAAAATGGTCTGACTGTGACAATAAATTTATTTAAAGAAAATTCCGGTTTATATTTGACACTCTTATATAATTATAAAAAATAAATAGATTTAAACCTTAAAACAGACTTTTCCGCACGTAGAACATCTCTATTTTGACATTGACTGGCCGAGAAAAAATAAACCAACACATAAATGCAGAATATATGTTTTATGGGACAGTTTTACTTTTTTTCAAATAGTCCACCATCGTGCTTTCTCATGACCCATGGACAAAGATGGGGTGTGTACTATCCACCTCAAAGTCAATAGATGTCATCTGGTAGACGTTCCTAATCAGAATCAGTCGAAACCCGATCGATCCGACACGATTTAATTGAGTAATCGTGCTAACAAAACAAATTTCTCGAATAGTTCACCATTGTAGTTTCTCATGACCCATGAACATGGTAGAGAATCAATAGGTGTCGTCTGCGAGACGTCCCCGAGAAGTCAAAACCCGATCGATCCGACGCGATTTAGTTGAGTTATCCGTGCTAACAAGAATAAATAACGACGACAACGCCAACGACACACACAGCGAACATTTTTTAAAAACCATTTTTTTTTTTTTGGTTTTTAGGCCGAAAAACGAAAAATAAACCCAAAAAATATTGAATGTTTTCACTTTTTCTTTACACAATTACATTACTTTTCCGCGTATAGTGAAGTATGGAAAAGTAATAATTAAATGTTAATCTCTACGGTGTATATGAAGCCTGGGAGAGGAAATTGAAGAGACAAATTGTTTTGTCTCACATAATGCGGGACGACTCATATATCACTGTAAAAGTTATTGTAAAGTAATTTTTTACTTTTATATTACTAACCAAGTCGATTGTTTGCCAGTGATTTATTATAATTCCAAAAAACAATTTTATGTTTATTTCGCAATATTACCAGATTTACGAAAAACAACTGAGATGACGAATTTTCGCTTAAAAATAATCTACGACCAATCGACACTTAGCTAAATAATATAAATACTCTTTTAATAGGGTTAACCTAGTAATAAATTTAACGATAAAGAAAACTATCGATTTCGTATGTTTATATATTTGTCATTGCAAAATAGTGAACAAGTGTTCGGTTTTAGCCTCATAAACGTCGACGATAGATAATATTTATCTTTGGATTAATTATATGCGTTATGTCATCCGGTATTTAGATTGCACAGTTTTATTATTCTTGATACGTCCTATTGATACAAAAAAATGCACTAATTAATTCATACACCTGGTATTGTTTAGAGCATTACTAACACGAATAACTTCATATATGTCGGTTGTAACAGCCGAAATACGTATCAACGGACCCGATAAATAAATATTTATTGTATCTCGACGGTGATATGACAATTATTATCGATCGAGATTTTATTTCTTTAGGGTTTAAATGCAAAAGTAAATATGTGAGCATAACCGTTTTTTTCATGTTGTATCTTTAAATAGAAATTGTCTGTATTGAATTAATAACCAATAGCGGTAGGATTGTGAATCACAATAGGGAAACCGGAAGAGCTACTGTTATCCGGATAAGAACGTCTGTATTTTATTCCGGCGCAACCTAACGTAAACTCGTAGTAATCGGAATACACAATTTCAACAACCGTTGCGTATAAGCCTAATATGGCCAGTTCAACAACAGTACTTTTAACTATAGACCAGGCAAGGAAGCCTGAAAAAAGAGAACCTCAGTTAAATGCAAGCATGTCAATTTTCCTAAATATCAGTGCAGAATGGTATCAATAATGACAGGAAAAAATGCGTACCTCTAAAGTCACTCACTGTTTAAACAAATGACAAAAAACTGAAAAATCTACCCCTAAATTTCTATATACTTTAATAAATAACTCAAAATCTATGGGAACCCTAGAATACTTTATTGATTTAAAATTGTAGAGCACAAAATTTCCTACAAATAACTCCTAAAAAACTTTGCCCATCTGTTTAAATGATAGAGTGCATTAAAGTTGCGTCACGAAAAAGTCGAGATCATCAAATTGTACATTGCACTAAAAAATCGTTGTTCTTGAAAAAAAAATTATGGGCTTTCTATTATGATAGAATAAAAAATTTCTGGACAGAACAATGTTTTTGAACTCTTTTTGTTTATTTAACGACCCCTTATTATTATTATTATGTTATATGGGTTTGGGCCTTATCAGCCACTGATCGCATGAGTGGTCCCTTGGCGATCCTCTCTTATACGGGTCATTATCCAAAAATGCTATCCCATAAAAGGAGCAATTTAGACACGTCCCCCGCCTTAAGCCTCGCCTCCTCTAGGATAACAGGAGTCCCTAATATAAGATACCTCTTCTCCTCCAGTGCGGGGCAGGTGTAAAGAAGATGAATCAAGGTTTCTTCGTCTTCTTTACAGTATCTGGAGGCCGGGCTGTCAGTCAGCCTCAGCTTGTGCTTATATGTATTCAGGCTACTATGATGGTCCGTTATGATTCCCACCAAGGTTCTGGCTTTGTGCCTGTTCAATTTAATGAATTCTTGGGCCCATTTCTCAATCTCTGAGTATTCGATGAAAAGCTTGGTTATTCCACAACTCGTCTCCATCTTTGATTGTGCTGGTCTCTTGCCCAGCCATTGATGCGGTCTCTGATCAGATTCCGACTTATTCCTACTGCAGGTTCTGGCCCATAGAGGTTTTCTCTGGTCCCTAGTCTGGCAAGGTCATCTTCAATTAGATTTCCCTTAATGCCATTATGCCCAGGTATCCATAAGAGTTCCACCGGTCCCTTCCCTGTCAAGTGGTTCAATGCTTCATAGCAATTATAGATCAGGATCCACTTTGTCGTTGCTGAATTCAGGGCTGCCAATGCCGCCCTGCTATCTGAGCAGATGTAGTAGAATTACTTTATGAAGACCAAGTAGGCAATAAATCGTGCGACAAAGACATATGCATGTCTGATTTTCTTTCATACCAATCCAATCTGAATAAGAGACACAGACCTGCCTATAAATCATTTGCGCGCGCCGCAAATGATTTATTTCTTTTACTGCATTCGCGTGGGAGAAGGTAAGCTATACATTGCTCTTTATTTTATTGGCGACTTGCTCTTCATAAAATAATTCTACTATATATACCTTCTCCTGGGTCCGGCCCCCAGAACATCGTATGTAATTGCAACTAGCTCGGCCTGGAGTGCGGTAGTGTATTTGCCCGTGGGGGAGGTTTTACCTATTCCATCGCGTTGCCTATACACCCCCGTACCCGCTCTGTTCCCACTTTTGGCTCCACCCGTGTACCAGATGTCTCCATTAAGCGGTAATCCAGCTCGACCCTCTATCCAGTCAGTCTTACTGGTGAGGGTGATCTTATATTTCTTGTCAAAGAGGAAGTGGACACCCGTACTGTCAGAGGGCATCCATAGGATTCCCTCCTCAGTTTAAATTAATTGACGACCCCTTAAATTAATTAATAAAAAAATTTAACTGTTAAGGGGTTAATTAATTTTCGACAATTTCTTTTTTGTATATTATTTTTATAGTATTATATATATGTATAGTATTATTACAGTATGAAGGCTTAAGAATATATTCTGAAAGCTTCAAGTCGATATCTTTAAAATTTACAGAAATCTAAAGCTTTCAGTCACAGGGTAGAGGGAGGTTAATGCTGCTACCTGGGCTCCTTAATAAGCACCCTCATCGGTAGTGACGGCGACAGAGGTGGGCACGGGTGGGCGAGCGCCCAAGCAAAATCATTTTCGCCCAACCTCTTATAACACCACTATATCACATTCGCACATAAAATAATATATTTAACGCCCTTGCCCACCCTAGATATTTCCTGCCTATTTTCGCCCAACCGCAAAATAATGATAGCGCCGCCACTGCTCGTCGGATGCGGAACAATGATCGACTTATGATCGATCTTGCGCTAAGAAATATGAGACAAGCACGAGAAATCATCACCTTAAAAAAAAAGACAACGTCTTTTGAATTTGAAACGGTTTTTATGTAACTAACCGGCAACTAAATTTCAATGATACCTGGTCAGATATTTATTAATTGAGGATTTTCATTCGCCCAGGCATGTAAATTATACCATTTCCTGTGAAACGAAGCAATAAAATCCTGGGTGTTTCTGTGGTGTTCTGACACCCAGTTTGCAAATTGTATTCCAGCAGGAAAATCATCTGGAGTTAGAGCATGTACCTTTACGATATGCAAGGGGTATAGTAATTGTTCCCGAAAGACTCTTGCCCCAATATATTTTGAGGTATTACACTGAACCGTAAGTTTTCTAATACTAGTGAAATGATTTACTGCAAATAGGTACAGGGTCTTTCAATACGGACGCTCGAAATTTGTTAGATTATATCAGATATGTTATTAAAGTAACATCTGTTATTTGTTGTGAATTGTTCAGTAGTGTTGGCAAATAATAATGGAAAGTTATTATAGCATTCAACAACATATGTAAATTATCAAATTTTATTTTCAAAATCAGTGCTCCGTCCGAGAAACGTGCGCATTACCTGACTTTTATCCTCGTTACAACCGTCCTGTCGAGTCGACTATTCGACGTTTAGTGGCCAAATTCGAGTCAACCGGTTTGATAAATAATCAGCCAACACCCGTACATTATCGACACGCAAGGTTTCCTGAACACATCACTGCTGTGCGTAAGTATGTACGGGAAAACTCGAGGAAGTCAATTTCCCATCATTCATAAGAACTTAACCTTTCTGCAACTTCAACCTGGCGAATTTTGCATCGGGACTTGGGTCTGCACCAGAATAAAATCCAACTGACTCAGGAACTTAAGGTACGACCATAGACAACGCGTTTGTTCACTGATTAGGCTCTCGATCAGTAGGAAGTTGACCGAAATTTCGCAAAAAAATCATCTTTAGCGACGCAGCCCATTTTTGGCCGAATACATATGTTAACAAGCAAAATTGTCGGATTTGGGACGATAGCAATCTACACGAGATACACCAGCATCAAATGTATCCCGAGAAAGTCACTATTTGGTGCGGATTTTGGTCTGGCGGAATCATCGGTCCGTACTTATTCCAAAACGAAGCTGGCATTGCCATAACCGTCAACGGCGAACGCTACAGAACGGTGATAAGCAACGGTGATGACCTCAACTAGATGATATGGATACCGACAATATGTGGTTCCAACAGGATGGCGCTACGTGCCACACAGCGCATGCCACGATAGACATACCGCACAATCGATTTGAGGGCATGGTTATCTCGTGCAGCGGCGACACGAACTGGCCACCGAGATTGTGCGATTTAACGCCTTTAGACTTTTTCCTTTGAAGCTATCTTAAATCACAGGTCTATGCGAATAAACCGCAAACAATTGATGCCCCGCAAAGTCAACATAACGAACGCTATCCAGCAAATTCAGCCAGATTGATGCGACAAAGTCATTGAAAATTGGATCTCCCAAATAGCAAATACCAAGCAAACCCGAGACGGACATTTGAACGACGTTATTTTCCATACTTAATGCAGTAAAATATTCTTTCAAATAAAACAAAATTGAGTAGAAACCTGACGCATACCTTATTTTATTTATATTTAAAAATCGAGCGTCCTTATTGAAATACCCTTTATAAAACATTTCCTCTAACTGCATAGAACTGTTCTTTGGAACTATCTTCGATAGAGCTGAACTGAATTGATTGCACCTATATCGATTCAAATCTTCGAACGGCATATTGGCTGTATCGGTGTATACCATTGATGCAGCTTCAGATTCTGTTATCATCATCTCCATTTTTCATGTATCACAACATGAAAATTATTATCGAGTATACGACATACTTCACAATCCTCGCCCCTAATGAACAGTTGCCGTTCACGATCGACCACCATTGAAAGCAAAATCTCGCTATCGCCGCTTATCGTTTTCCCCAAATTATTTCGCCACCTCTTTCGTGTTTGGCGCCATCTCAAAACTGCCAGACGTAAACCTTAAAATTGATATTAAAATACGCAAGATAAATGTTCGAGCCTCAACACCGATATACATTATGTTCGTAGGCTTTTAGGGAAATAATAATTTAAGAAATTAAGAGCGTCACGAAGAGAGGGTGAATCCCCGGGTACGCCAGTAAAAGCGAGTCAGAGCCGCAATTGTTGGGAAGTACAAAACTACCGTCGAGAACGATACGATTTCATCAACATAAAAGTCCTCCGTCCTTGTTCTAGAACGGGTCGGATCCCCTGCAGGGTATATGCGACTCCTCCGGAGGAAGGCAGGCGAGAAAGAGAGAGAGAGAGAGAGAGAGGAGCAGCGAGAGATAAGCAGGCGTACAGCGTCCAATTTGTATTGAATGAAGCCGAACTCAAGTGTAACTTTGACAGCCATTTGTGTATTCATCTTTGATCTTTGGTTAACAATCCGGGCGATACTCACTGCGGATGTACCAAAACCCTTAATTTAATGGAAGCGAACTGAGTTTATATAATATGACGGCGTTTGGAGACGCATCTTCTCCAATCTATTTAGTTAAATGGAAAATCGTGGCTCAGTCATTTTAACTGTGTAAAAACGCATTATGTGAATTCACCGATTTATCGTATACGTTCCACGATAAACCCATTTTTAAAATACTATGGCCAATTGTTACTGAGGGTTTTGCAAACAAATAACCCATCCTAGAAAATTTTATTAAATAAATGCAAGAGTTATTTAAAGAATTATTTTGATATGTATCTATGCATCATAGACGTGAAGAGGCAATTGGCAGTTGTTTAGAATACATGACAAATACTGCTTTGAATACATAAGATATTAATAACATTGCTTAGATTATGTGATAAGTGACTGAACCTGTCTCTATCTGTAAAAGAAAACCATGTTTATTGTTGAATTACAACATCGATGTTTTTGAAAGGGGTTCTATTAGTCACAAAAGTAATGCTAAAGAACAGTAGTAGTGCATAACGTTAATAATTCATCATAAATTATGAGTATAAAGTCTACAAACATTCAACACTACACAATAATATAGAGACAAACAATAAGACACGTCGAAAGCAGAACTGTACCAATAACTAAACAGATACGAATTCATTAAACAGCTTATCGACCATAATTATTTAATAACATAACGAAAATTTTTTCGACGCTACTATACAGGGTGATGATCGCACAATATTCATATTTTTGTTCGAAACGATTTTTTTCAATTCTTTTAAAATACATTACAGTCTTTATCCGTGTTTTATTACTTGTTAAATACAACTCCTAAAACCACTATCTTCCAAAAGTCAACTTGACAATAATAGAATAAATAATCGGTTTTGATTTAGAATAGTTTTAATTTACTTATGAGCAACAAATATTTTCTTACATATTAATTTGGCTTTTTGAAGTGCAAAGTGATTCTGCAACTGTAAGTTTACCACACCCTTCAGTTTTGTTAAAAATTGAGGAGGTTGTAATACAAGGCTATGATGGCGTCAAATCATACACATATAATTTAAAAAAAATTGCCATTGAATATGTATTTTAAAAAAATATGATTGACGTGTTTGAGTTTTTCAAACAATCATTCAATAACAAAATTATGAATATTGTGCGAAATATATCAACATGCTGTATGTATAATCACAGCTTTTTGATTATCTGTTTAATGTACTTTGGTGATTAAATGCTTCACTCTTTCGTTCCAGTGCAAAAATTAACAACTTGTACAATTTTTTATATTCGAGATACTAACTCTAGTACTAATTTTTCACAGATAACGTTATCCATTTTGGAACGCTAGGAAATTGTAGCCAATTTTACACGACCGTTTTTCATATTGTTACTTTATTCTCAAAAGATTTTTTTATATATCCCTCAGCCTTACTGGTAATTTTCAAACCACCATGTTTTTGAGGGTGATCATATTGATTGGAGTATTAGTCGATAATCTAGCGAAAGTATTTTTTTTTGAAAATATAATTATTTTTGAGATTGTTCCAAAAATGTTAATGCCATTAGGTTGAATAGAGTATTTACCAATTTCGTAATTAATAAAAAAATGTAAATGATCAGCATGCTTTGTCCGCAGACTGGCCTATCTTTCAAATACATTCAGTAAATTTACACCATCAGTTTCTAGTAATTGTCAATTGTGTCGATTACTTTGTTCTGGTACTAGGTAACGTGTATGAGATTATCCAACAAATTACATTTTCAATGTTATTAGTTCGCATTTAGATAAACTGAAGAGTGGAAAAGCTAAGTGATCTAAGTGCCAAAAACATTTTTCCCGTTCTTTATACCAAAGTGTTCTACAAACAAGGCCAATGCAGTGTTAAATGATCTATCTCCTGATTCGTTGTGGAAGCAGTCCTAACAGAGGCCGACAGATTGCGTTTGTGTAACTCCATTAGTCTATTCCGAGATAGGTGATCTAAGTGCCACGCATCAGATAGAGACACGCATTAATTGAGAAAGGAGCTAAATGCTCAAATCTTCAGGTAGTGACTGATGTGAAGAAAATAATCAAGGAAGCTCGTCTCTCAAGGCCCTTTAAAGTACTAGACATGAGTCGAAAATCATTCTTTAATTTCGACAAAGCTTCAAACCAATACATCGATACGTCCAAGTTCTTGGGTATAACCCAACCTTCTTGGCTAAGAATAACAAAAGAAAATCCTGTCGTAGTTTACTACAAGAAAAACTTCGGTGATTTAGTATATTTTGAGATGCGTCGAGTACTAAGAAAAAACGTAAATCTGCAACCTCTTAGGTTTGCTGCTCTCTCTGCATTACTCAAGAAAATACCTCTTAGTGCCAACAAGAAGAAGGACATCACGAACATGCTCGATTTCATAGACGAGAAGAACATGAAATTTTTCGAAGACGTTTTGAGTACTTAAGAATAAAAACCAAAATATGTGGAGATAGATCATTTCATAACAATTTGGTACTTAGATCGTTCCATACATTTTTTACGATTTAAACGACACAGAATTTTTTCCTCAATTTTTTTTAGTAACATTCTTCATTGTGAGCATTTCTAATTTGATGCTTTTTTCCAGAATAACTTAATGAAAATTGTATATTCTGTGCAGTTTTTCTTAATTTTCCGAAAATTCGATTTTTGGCAGTTAGATCACTTAGCTCTGCCACTCTACAACGTTTTTCTACAGGTCCAAAAGATCCAACAATTATCGTAACTTAAATTAAATATAAAATAATAATTGATATTTATATTTTTAAATACTCAGTTTTATGAAGACTTGGTAAGTAATTGCAGTCATACACTTCTTTCAAAAGTGGTTCGATATTTCATTTTATTAATTAATATATTATTTTTCTTAGGTGGTGTATATCGAATATCTCATTAAATTGGGATACGGTCGTTCGTACACCGTCTAAAATAAATTTTAGTAAAACTAACCTAATGATGGATAAACCTAACCGTTGTGATCACCGACACATAAAGAATGTGCAGACAGATATGTAGATATCTCAAAACCTGGGTAAAGAGATCGGGTGAAGAAGTAAGATAAGAGCAAGAATATAAATAGATCCAATATTTATGAAAATGATAAAGTTTTTCACTAGTCGTGATATTAACATAAGACTTAGGAGGAGGATGCTGTGTTGTTACATATTATCCACGCTTTTCTATAGAGCTCAAGCATGAAAAACTCTCAAAAAGAATTACAAGAGTTTTTCAAAAAAAAATTACATGAACAAATTGCAAAACCTTCAAAATGTGGTGCTACCGCAAAATGTAGCGTTTACCCTGGACAGATAGAATCACTAATAACAAAGTACTAAATAAAAAGCAAAACGAGTGCAAAATAAATAATATCATAAAGAAGAGAAAGCTTCCAGACTTAAGCAACATAATGAGATTCCCCAGATACACACTTCTTCAATTGATAGTTCAAGGAAATAAGTAGTTTTGAATTTTTGAAGGAAAAATTTTTGAAAATTATATTTTTCCGAAAAATAAGCTAGCATAACATTTTCTGAAAAATTAACACCTTCTTCTACTGTCATTACGTGTCAAATTTCTTTCATTTCAAATTCGTAAATTTGTTTTGATTTTTCAGGTAAAACTCAGCTTCTTAAGGTATTTCGACCTTTCATTTTTTACTCTTTCTCAAAACGACCATTTACAACTAATCCATATAATATACATACAATAACAACCTCTGTATAATTTTGTTCTGTTTGTTTTTGTATCAGATTTTGAACAATTCCTGGAACAATCACCACGCCCTGTATAGTGTAGCGTATCGAAATCGGGTTGATGTAAATATATCCGTGTTTATTATATTGCGTAATCAACATATTAAAACAATCATCAAATTCTTAAACAATAACTCATTTTGTTCAATATTAAACAAATACAAAATATGTATGTATACATGCAGTTAATCGTCTGTGAGGTGACTCAGAAAAAATAATGAATAATAAAATATAGAAGCGTAATAGTTTACAACTTATTTTCATTCTATTGATTATTGTTACCATTGCCAATTTTCTTTTTTACATAAAATACGTGTTTCAATAACAAACTGATTTATATGATCATTGTTATAATTAGAATATTTAAATTTCGCGCGTATTTTAACAAATACAATGCTTCCGTAAAGTAATGAATAAATTAGTTAAAAATTCAAGGAATAATTTTTGGAAAAAACTATGGGACCCGTCAAATTTTATTTTGAGTTGCGCATGTTTGTAAATGTATATATCTATACATTAGAGAGGGTATATAGGTTAAATAATACATAGACAATAATAGATTATATGTAGTTCAAAATACAAAAGAGAATGGCAATGATTATTGTAAAAACCAACTAAATTAAATTTTCCAATTGTGCACCGTTGGCTGCCTGACAATAACCTTAGCGACTGATATTGATTTTTTACTATATTATAGTTGAAGAAATGATTAGGAAACGTAAATGTAAAGGAACACTTCGAAATTCCTCGACCTTTCAAACTGAACGGGAACATCTAGAAAAACATCTGTATATTCCTTAAGATCCTCGATTCACCTGTGGTATTAGTATGATTTTTAAAGATAAAGGGATGACGGTAGTTCCTTTATCAAGAAATAAATTAAAACAACTTTTAGGCAATACAAAGGATAGTATCAACACAAACGAGAGGTCGGAGATTTACGAAATCAGCTGTAACGACTGTAATCAAAGGTATGTTGGACAAACCAGACGATCTATTCAAACTACGTTCAAAGAGCACATGGCGCATCTCAAATATAGTAGAACACATAAGTCCAGTGTTGCCCAACATGTCTTAGAGAAGAACAATAAGATAGATATTAGCAACTTAAGATTAATTATAAATGTAATAAATACTAGACAGCTGGATGCTTTTGAAAGTTTAGAAATTGACAAGTATAGAAACAGTATGAATAGTGACAGAGGGCCTATTCCAAATAGCTCGCTTTATTGGTTAGTTACTCACGGCTCACTGAGTCGAAACCATGACGGTCGAAGCTCAATGAGCCGCAGCCGTGACAGTCGGGGATCACTGAGTCGCAACAATAATTTAGGTATAAATGATATACATTATTAGCATAAGATTAGCTTTAATCATCTCCAGATGATGCCAACTGTGTTGGCGAAACGCGCGTCGAGTGTAGTATACTTATAGTGTTTTGGTGTTGTGGAAAACTAAGTTAGTGCCACCTTCACACCAAAGGTTCCGATCTACTCGACTATCTTGAATTTTTAACGAATTTGTTAATTCATTTACGAAAGCACTGCATACTAGAAGTATTATAAGCGATATTGTTGGCTCGTAAAATATATCCAGAAGACCTCCAATAAAATATATACAGATAAAAATTTACTACATTTTTTTTTACTAACAATAACCAAAAGAGTTCATATCCCACTAACCTTTGGACGAGCCAAATAAAACCAACATAATCTAACAAAAACTTTATAATCAATCATTATCAAAATATTTAACAGGACTCCTAGTTTACGGTGTCTAAGTCAAGAATGTGACCTTTACGCTGAAAGTTGTAAAACTGTGCCGATTTATAAAGTGCAACCTTATTTACTTATTAGTTTCTAATTATAATAGTTTCATTACTGACCTTGTTTCTAACGCACAGGCGGAATGTGCGCCGCATATACGATCAATGTTTTAATACCCCTTTACACAATAGTCAGTTTATATGGTAAAAAAATATGTTATATAATATACATGTAATATAGTAAGCAGAAATACAATTGTTACTTTTTATTATCTTAAAATACTATTTGTTATTTCGGAACAACTTTCTCTTGCACTCTAGTATATAACTATTCATTGTATGTATATACATATGTATTAAGAATTATAATTCTCCTAATAATCAAAACTAATCCTTAGAATCATTGAACTGAATCATTGATATGGACTGAACCAATTTGTGAACACAAACAATTCTTCTTCACAGAATTACTTTACCAAATCGCTTGATCGATTGACTTTGGTCTCTGCTTAATTCCAAATGGTATTAAGTAAAATCCTGAAATACTCCAATTTGTAATTATGAAACGACATGAAAATTTTATATCCTTTTCCATCCCTTGTTTTTATCCTGAAGTGCATATCCTTTAAAACTTCTTAGATGGAATAAAGGTATGTGTGTATATTACATTTAAAATTGCTTCAATTCTCTATTCACGAATATAAGGGGTGTTCAGTTTTGTGTATTATTTACCAAGAAAATGCAATTTAAAATTTTGTAAATAAATATCTATATAATCTGGATCTAAAGAATCCTAAAATATCCAAATGCCTATTTACCAGATACCTGGTCAAATTTGATTGGTAGATTAAATTTAGTGTCATACTTATTTAAACATCCAGTAGAGTTATATCATTTTTTGTAGCACACATTTAAAGAGAAACTTTTTTTTTGTTTCCTAAGTTTGTGTGAACTTCTAAGTCTGGCTATTTATCGTGAACTGTCAATCTTGGTAAGAAGTTGGAACTATCGTAACAACAACAAAAACAGGAGACCAGGTTATAAGCATCCAGATATGCGCTATACGAGTTTAGTTAACCAAATTGGGGTAATCAAAGGATGATTGAAACTCATCATTTCGTGATTCTAACAATTTCTTGGTGATGTCGCGTAGCTTTAATAATTTCCTGATGATGTCACCTTGGTTGTCGAGACGCGCATCGACTAAGATATAATCTCCCGATAATTATGGAAAACTGGCTTCTTGTCTTTGTTTGTTATAAAGTTGATATATTTTTATTATTATTTTAATGAGTATTCCAAGAACTCATAGAAACCACAAGGAGTAAAATAACAAGTTATCTGCCCGTCGATTTCTTTAGCCTACAATTACTAGAATAGAAAAAATAAATTGCCAATTTGGAAATCTCATACATCTATAAAAACTGAATGCGTAGACTGATATTCCTGGCCAATAAAATTACGTCCACATTTCATACAAGTTTCAGTGCAGATATTTTTAATGTTTGTCTGTATCTATATTACCTTTTGAACTGAAAGCCGAGGATTTATTGAATGACTATCAAAATCACCAGATACAAACCCTATGGACATTTCTTCTGGGGTCATTTAAAACCCTGGGGCTACGAAGAGAATCCCCCTAAACTTGCAAGTGATAGAAACGAGATATGAAATTCGGGCCATCACCCGAATGGCTTCAGGACGTTATACGTTATATTTCAGATAGTCGCGCACGCTTTCGAGCTGTAGAATGACATAATGTTGAATATTTAATTTATATTATTTGTTTCGAATTTTTGAAGTCAATACTTCTTTGGCGGCGTTCTGATATTTGATGAAAATGGAGAGTGAATTGGAAAAAATGTAACGTTTCGAGATTTCGTTACACGAGAGAGAAAAAAGATATAACGTAACCGCCTTAAACAATGTGCTGTCTAGCATTTTTGTTTCTCATTTACTTGGTTATAATTTTATCGAATTTGATTCAATCTCGGCATACTCACTGTATGCATTTCAATATCATATAACTTGGCTGTTTGACAGTGATAATGAAATATAGCGACATTAGCGACGATCAGATACCGATACCTTCGCAGTGCTCTTTTTTCCACGCAATTACACACCAATTAACAATTTACATAATCCACCGGGGACTTTTTCAGCAAGAAACTGTATCGAGCTGCTCCACCATTAGAAAAGAACCGACAGGCTATGCGTCCAGGAGTAATAAAGCACGGCATAGCGGAGAGAAAGTAGATGGTGAAAGGAGGGTGGAAGGAGGTCAGAGAACGTCTACGGACTGCGATGAATAAACACGTGCTACTGAATTAGACCAGCGCAGAACTATGGAGAGAAGCCCTTGTGATACATATTAGTTTGTTACACAATTAGAGAAACTATTATACGTGTGACTTACGGACACTTGTGGGTCAACTAAGGCATCCTACATCGTGAAACTATTACTCGCAATTGGATATTGGCGTAATGTTTTTATTTTCAACGCCGTTAAGTGGGTTAACGCTCTACCTCGAGTTCCACTATGTGATTGCGAAATTACGCATAGGGCTAGACAAAGAACAATGAGAAAATTTGGAAATCGTTAAAATGCATCGACGAGAATACAATGGGCATTCAGGTCAGTTACCCGACGCCGCAGCTAATGAAAATGCAGTAGTTTGCTCCACATCCACTACATGGGATGGGTGACCTGTGGTATTCCCAAGAGGTAGTTGCAACAGTATAATTCGTACTGTGGTCCTGGGTGGCGAATTGGCTCCAATATTGGGGTATCCTTCCATATACTGCATATAGAAAAATGTGCTCCTCCAGACAGACAATTCTAACAGGGAGTTTGCTTTTTGAAAAAAGTATCGATTCTATCATAACATCAAAAAGAAAGATTTTAAATAAATAGATCATAGTAGTATAGCAAAGGGGCTATCAGACCACCCTCGGATTTGTCCGCGGACATTTGATGCGGATGGCATGTGGTCATTGTTGATCTAAAGAACTCTTGGCGCAGGTATAAAACAGGTCTGTACAGGTATAAAACAGGTGTGTATCGGTTTAAAACAGGTATGGTAACCTGTTTAATGACGTCATGTTTTTTTCCTAATACCACCATACCTGTTTTAAACCGATACACACCTGTTTTATACCTGCGCCAAGAGTTCTTCAGATCAACAATGACCACATGCCATCCGCATCAAATGTCCGCGGACAAATCCAAGGGTGGTCTGATAGCCCCTTTGCTCTACTACTGATCATCTCATTAAAGTACAGAGGTTGGCACTGAGAGGCCCAATTTTCGCAATATCGACGATGATTTAATAGTTAAAAATTCTGGAAACCTGCATCACATTTTTGCTCAATTATGAAATCGTGGGGTGCCCACCTGATTTACAATTTCCACATACTGAGGTGCGCTTCACGAAATTCTCTATCGGATCCTATACTATACATAAGGAATACGCATAGTTGCCAAGTGAATATTGTATACCTCTTACCAAATAGCACCAATTTATGTATATAAATTTAATGATGGTGTTATAACAATCTACTATAATACGTCAGATTGGAATTACTACCCACACCAGCGTTAATGATCAATTAATGCGTACTCGAAGACCTTTTTAATTAAAATATTTGTCTGACTACATTCATAAGTGTGTAATGAAAAATTACACACCTTGTAGAAAACTAGATAGCAATTGAAAACCATAACTAAGAAATTTTTATATTTTTTTTTCATTTATGTATCAGTGAATGTGTATATGTCTATTTTCCTGAAAAGTATGACAAAATTACACTGCAACTTCGTTAGTATTTGAAATATACTGTAAAAGACAATACATTAAAAGACCCTAAACCATTATTTGGATGTTAACATAGTACGAGTAGTATGACAAAGACAGAATTAGAATGATTTTTTTTTGCAATATATGATACTTTTATCTACAATGGCTTTTATATGTTCTCTTTAGAATTAAAATAGAACACTTTGTCCCACTAGTGCGAAGAAATAACAGTTTAAACAATTAAATTAGAAATAACTCTACAGATAGCAAAATTTATATATTGTAAATGTTATTCACATAATTCTATGTTAGATATATTATTACTCGAGATGTACCTATTTCAGAAATGTGATCATTATTCTTGAAACAGTCGGACATTGTAGCCAATTTCACATCAGAAACCCAGATTATTAACTTTGAACCCAGATAGTTTCCTATCTGAGTTCAAAGTTAATTAACTCTATCCATTAACAACACTGATAATTTTCCACCCACCATCTCTGTTGAGGGTGATCATATTGGCTGATCTTAAACTTGGAGTAGAAAATTATGATAAAAGAAAGCGCTCGAGGCGATGATAAAAGAAAACGTGCTATTCTGAGGGAATCATCAACTACAGGAGCATCATCTTCTCAGGCTATCCGTCATTTTAATTTAGACTGTGGTCCCAGTCTCATAAGAAAATGGGCGGCGAAGTCAGAACATCTTAATACAGAGTATGTTCAAAATTAAAATTTTCGGGACCATGAAATCTTTAGCGATAAAAAAAAAGAATTTGGATGGACCTGATGGGTTTAGCTATTATTGGCATGGAAAATGAAGGGAGTGAAAAATTATGTCAAGACCTCAAACTGTTGGCTCTGTTGATATGGGCGGCTTTTAAAAAGGGTATGACAAGCCAATTCGCATTTGTAAATGGTAGAATAAATACGATTGCTTATGTAAACCTCTTTCCATTTTTAACCTTACTGCAGATGATGGTGCAATATTTCAATAGGATAATGGACCTATTCGTTCTCCAAGGTCCATAAAAAACACTATGGAATCGACCTTATGCTATGGCCAGCATTAAGTCCTGGATCCTAACCCGATAGAAAATCTATGGGGAATTATGGCAAGAGCAGTATACAATCCAATAGAGCCTTCAATTGAAAGTGTTGATGAACCGAAGCGTCGAATTGTAGCTGCCTGGGACGAAATTCCAGAGGCTTCTTTAAACAATTTAATAAACAGTATGAACATTCGCTTATTAAATGTAATAAAGAGTAAATGGACCAAGTATTAGTCCAAGTAAAATATAAAACATCAGTGAATTTATAATTTTTCACAAACTACAGACCCGCTTTTTCATATATCTATGCTATTTACCGACACATGAGATTATAAAAACTCGTAATATAATACACTGGTTTCACGTATATCGCTCCAGTATATCCATAAAATTATTTTTAGTTTTCAACTTTACTCATAAAGTATCTAGTCCAAATTAAGGGTGCGACTATATTTTTTTAATAGCACTGAATAACATATTGATCTCGCACAAAATGTTACATTTTTTACTGCACAACAAATATTTAAATACTAAATAATAATGTGTTAATTCCTATTTAAATAAATACATTCTACCTTTATATAAAATATAAAGTAAACTGTATTTCGGTGTACTTCTATTCGTAAGATCAAAACATTGCGCAACCATTTTGTATTTATACGGGAAAAATAAATAAACTTAAAAGATTTGCATACATTTATTAGAAAAAAATTAATCTTAAATCCAGTGCTCACCATTTCGCATTTTGGGCTTGACACAGAAATGTATATCATCATCATGAGGTCATCAGTCCTAAGACTGGTTGGACGCTAACATCCAGCTTCTCCTATCATGTGCTAACCTACGCATTTCGCTAATTGTGCTACAACCTACATCCCTTACTATTTGCGAGCAGTAGTCTAATCTAGGCCTACCTCTGCCTTTCCTCACTCCTATTTCTGCCTTCAAAATATCGCGGACTATTCCCCCATGTCTCAGCAAATGGCCTACCATTCTATCTCTTCTCTTCTTTATGTTTCTCCACATACTTCTTTTCTCGCCGACTTTCTCTAATACTTCTTCGTTTCTAACCCTATCAGTCCACGGTATTTTCATCATTCTTCGGTAACACCACATCTCAAAAGCTTCTAATTTCTTCCTACTTGCTTCCCCTACCGTCCAGGTTTCGCAACCGTATAGTGCCGTGCTCCATACATACGTGTTCAAAAATCTCTTCCTTGTTTCTAAGTTTATTACCCCCGAGCATAAAAGTGCTTTCTTTTTGTTAAAAGCTACTCGACCCTGCGCTATTCTTTGTTTTATATCTTTATCGCTTCTTCCATCCCAATTTATTAGAAATGTATATATAATTACAAAAAGTTAATATACCGCCTTGGAAAAGTATTAGCTACTCCGGTATTAATATCATAGGAACCACATTAAATAACTAAATAAATAAGCCGGCACTTTAATCAGACACGTAATTCTGGCTTAAGAACGACTTCCCAAAAATGTTTAAAATTCCTGAATACTCTAGTCCGTTAATTAGCGTAAAATATCCATTAAGAGCCTATAGAATCGAACAGTATAAATCATATATAGAAAAAAACAAAACAAATAACCGATCAGACGCCCAAATCTTAATGATAATTAGACGTTAGGAAATTGGACTTCCTGCGAGATCTAAACGGCGATGAAATGTTGTATGTAAATCTGTCTATTAGATCCGAGTAAAAATAGATAATGCGTATAATTTATTGGTATATCCAGTAGACGTGGATGTCAATGGATGGATGTCAAAGTACTAGGTTTATGGTTTATGTGTCTGAATCCAAGACCCGGCATTGGCTAGAACGGGCAAAAATACTGGCGCAAAGAAAATTTCAGCTGATATTATAAAATTGCAACTACGAATCCAAAATGTTTTATCTTAACGAAGTATTTTTCCAGACAGTATTTCAATTTACTCGAGACATTTTTAATTACAATATTTTATTTTCCTAAAATTATATTTCACCATGCATCAGAAAGGAAGTCTGGAACACCTGAAAAGTCTCGCAAAATTATTTCTTCTTGCAGAATTGCTCAAAGGATTCAACAAATATTTTAAATCTCCCGTCTTCTGAAATATTTTAGTTCTACGTACAGTGGCGTACGTTTGCAGGGTCCAAGGGGATACATTTTTTTTAATAGGAACCCCTATTTTTCATTATACACTACGCACAGTAAATACCACATCTTGTTGGGTACTATTATAAAAATTGTATTAATTTGCATAAAGAAGGTTTCGAGAAAAATGCAAATAAAGTTTTAATAGTGAAAATTGATTTATTTGTAAACAAAAAACAAATAAATCCATTAACCAATAATGTGTTTTAACCGTTGCCAATTAACTATTTAATAATGCCCTAGTCCCAAAATATATTCATTTTACACTCCTCTTAACTGTCGCTTATTTCCGGCTCGATATTGTTTATTGACATAAATTTTAATTTTTAAATGGCCTCATAAAAATCAAGGGGTGTAAGATCTGGCGAACGAGGTGGATATTCTATAGATCCACGTCTCCCTACCCATCATTGTGAAATGTTATCCATATAAGTGCGAATAAGAAAAGCGTCATAAACAGATGCACTGTCATGTTGATACCAAAATCTGTTTACAAACGAAATGGTACATACAAGGAAAAAGAGAAACGACAGAAGATACCACCCCCAATTATTGGGCACAGCGCAATATCACCTAACCCCTACTCAATCAAATTTCACGTTGTCTTTTTCTACTTTTCCGCCCTCCACTATACTAGCCAAAAAGTAATGTAATCGTGTAAAGAAAAAGTGAAAAACAAATTCTTTCTTGGGTTTATTATTCGTTTTTAGGCCTAAAAATAAAAAAACTGGTTTTTAAAAAAATTTTGCTGTGTGTGTGTCGTCGTTGTCGATGCCTCTTGTCGACGAATTTTTTGTTAGCACGATAACTCAACTAAATCGTGTCGGATCGATTGGGCTTTGACTGATTCTCATCGGGATCGTCTACCAGACGACACCTATTGATTTTGAGGTGGATAAGACACACCCCACCCTGTCCATGGGTCATGAGAAAGCACGACGGTGGACTATTTGAGAAACTTGTTTAGTTAATACGATAACTCAACTAAATCGTATCGGATCGATCGGCTTTTGACTGATTCTGATCGGGAACGTCTCCCAGACGACATCTATTGATTTTGAGGTGGATAAGACACACTCTACCATGTGCATGGGTCATGAGAAAGCACAATGGTGGACTATTTGAGAATTTTTTTTGTTAGCACAATCACTCAAATAAATCTTGTCGGATCGATCGGGTTTCAACTGATTCTGATTAGGAGTGTCTACCAGACGACATCTATTGATTTTGAGGTGAAAGCACGAGGGTGGACTATTTGAAGAAAGTAAAACTGTCGCATAAAACAGATATTCTGCATTTATGTGTTGGTTTACGTTTTTTCGGTCACTCAATTTCGAGATGGAGATGTTCCACGTGCGGAAAAGTCCGTTTTAAGGTTTTAAAACTGTTTATTTTGTTCTGTATCTATGTATATCTGTCTTACTCGTCAATTTGTGATCATTACAAGTGAATCGTCATGTAGAACTGGCATATAATACGAGTTATACTTGGTTAGACATATTACAATATCTCACACGTTTAGCAAAAAGGATGTACCTTACCAATTGCCTATTTATAGCCCATGAAGTTTTTTTAAATGTCATGATTCTATTTTCGGTAATTCTTTGACCTCTTCTTTGGATACCTACAGAAAATTGTTATTCGCCGTGTTTGTATGTTATTTTTTTTTTCGACGCATTCCTCATCTTTTGTTCATTAATATTCGAAGAGTTAGTATCATTATATATAGAAGTAATTTATTCAAATTGCCGAATTTATAATTTGAATCATTAGCTGACTATTAGTACGCGGATATCGTTCACGGACGAATTGTTAGGAAGTATGGCCGCCCTCTTGATCGTCTGACATTTTTATATATTTATAAAGAAAATGTTAAAAATTAGTAATATTAAGGAATAATATTATACATTGTTATCATTTACTATTAATGTTCGTTCATATTAATATTGTGAAATTTCTCTAAAAAGTCTTATATACAATATAATATATAGAAATGATATAGAAATAGTACTATCGTCTTTACTTTGGAGTACGAGGGTAATATCAGAAGTACCCGACCTGACGTATAGATGGCGGTTGTTATTTGAAAGGAATTACTAAGGTAGAAAGTACCAATCTTATAAAGCTTAAGTTTGAAGATTGATAACGCTACGTTGTTTAGTATTTGTTTGACAGCCATCAATAATGAACGCTCTAAGTAAATTTGTAATTATGGAAAAAATTCCGTCTAAAAGAGTCCTAAAAGTCATCGTTATGTCAAGCAATACTTTCATTTGAAAGGCCTCAGTCCAGCCGATATCAAAGCGGAGCTAGAATTTACTCTGGGGGAGTCTGCTCCTTCGTTTACAATAGTAAAATATTGGGTGGCAGAGTTTAAATATGCATGAATTGATCATGAATTCATGCTTTGAATTCGAGCATTTTAGACACATGATGCTTTTTTATTTTAAAAAGGGCAAAAGAGCTGCTGAAACTTTCCGCAAATTGTGTTCTGTGTACGGCAAAAATGTTATTCAAGATCGAACGTTTCAAAAGTGGTTCGAGATTTCGATCTGGTGATTCTTTCCTCACGGGTGCCCCAAGGTCGGGCCGACCTAAATAATTCGTTCCCGAGCATTTACGAGCCTTAGTTGAGACAAATCCTCGCCAAACCATACGTGAGCTTGTAGAAAAAATCGGGACGTCAAAATCAGAATAACGTACAGAATCACCTTAAACAGCTTGGGTTTGTCAGTAGACTCGATGTTTAGGTTCCTCACCAACTCAGCGAATCCAATTTACTGGATCAACATGTGTAATATGTTAAGGATTCGTCAACGTAGCGATCCCTTCTTGGGAAATATGGTTACTGGAGATGAAACGTGGATCATTTACGACAGCTTCAGTCGAAAAAGATCGCGGGGAAAGTCCGGCGAACCTTTTCAATCCACACCATAGGCAGGGCTTCACCCCAGGAAAGTTTTGTTGTCCGTCTGGTGGGATTTTAAAGGAATCATTTATTTTGAGCTACTCCCGAGAAACAAAACAATAAATTCGGACGTTTACTGCGAACAACTACAAAAATTAAGCCAAGCCATTCAGGAAAAGCGCCTAGGTCTTGTAAATCGTAAGAAGGTCGTCTTCCATCACGACAACGCTCGACTCACACTTCTCAGCAAATCCGGAGGAAATTGTTGGAGTTAAAGCGGGATGTTTTACTCCATCCACCGTATTCTCCAGATTTTGCGCCCTCAGATTTTCACCCGGATTCCGCTCTATGGATAACATTTTATGAAACTTAAAATTTGCTAATGACGAGGAAGTAAAAAATCATTTAAAAACGTTTTTTTTGCAAGAAAATCGCAAAGTTTTGATGAAAATGGTATTATGAAGCTTACTGAGAGATGGGAGAAAGTTACTGAAAATGGACGAATATAAATTATTGATTAAAATAATTCGTATAACTACAATGTTAATAATAAATATTTATGAAAAAGCCGGACGAACTTTTTGGCAACCCGATAGAATATGAAATTAAAAGCCCTTCGAGATGGTGTCACTCGCACCTTCATTTAATTTAAAAATTCCAAAGGCGGTTAAAATGGAAGGCATAAATGTGTTGAAGTAATATCATTTTTGAATTAAAGATTGGCTTGTTCTAGAACGTTGCTTAAAATTTGCAAATTACCTATAAAATTAATGTATCCATTAATAAAACATTCAGTATAGCGAAAATGTGTATATGTAATTATCATATAAATATTTCCATGTTAATAATTATATAGAGCTAACATAAGTAAATACTTTTCTTGGTTTACGGTTGACAGCGATCTCATATTAATTTCTAATCAATAAATAGATTGTTCTGTTCTAATTTATATGGGTCACGTGATCCTACTAACAATAGAAACGTTATTTCATAAATTACGTAAAAATAAAGAAACCGCTTTAGACAGTATGTAAAAGAATATTTAGTTATGAATGTTATGATATAACAGATTACTGAAAGCACAACACTCTCTCTTTCAATAGATTTCTTAAGTGGACAAAAACTGTCATTTCTATAATGCTCACTCGCTCGATGATTTGTTTGCAATATGTAATCCGTTACAATAACCTATTGTTTCTTATTAGTCTAACGCTAAAATGTGACAAAGAAAACGTAACAATTACAGTATCTAATATTCTCTCTTCCATCACTTTAAATGGCTAGGTATAAACATGCTATGACTCAGTAAAATAATACAAATCGTTTAAGAGACAATAAATTACAGTAAATAACGTGAAAAGCTTTAAAACTTAAATGTGGTGTTCATAACTTCGGGAACTCGCATCAATATTAATTCGAACTGACACATAATCGTCATAGTTTTCGAAGTTTACTTAAACAATATGCTCATGTGATAGATTTATCCGAAACATATGTAACACCTACGAGGAGCTGTCGAATACAAGTTGTTAATATTACAAAGTTTAATTTAAAAACTTGTCTTTCATAAAATCTCGTTCACCATTTCTTAAATAAAATGTAGACAGGGAGTCGTCCTTTCAATTTTATAATCAATCATTCAGTTTCCATATTCTTTAAAAAAGATTAATAAGGACAATTGTCATGAGTAGTATTTTTTTTTCTATGTTCCTATAAGCATAAGAGATATCAAATGTTAGGTATACAACATCTATATGTTTATATAAGTATAATAATAAGCATTGTTATAAGCAATCTTACAACGTTTTTATTCAAAATAAGTAAATCTCTTGGAATATTGTTTTTTTTTTTAATTTTCTAATCAATCATCAATTAG
Organism: Rosalia funebris; assembly: GCA_037954035.1. NCBI lineage: Eukaryota > Metazoa > Arthropoda > Insecta > Coleoptera > Cerambycidae > Rosalia > Rosalia funebris. The sequence continues at coordinate 7,105,540 of JAZFAV010000006.1, read as the reverse complement.
TTTCCTTTTCTACTTATGGAAATTAATCTCAATATAAACAGTCCAACGAATTTATGTAAATATAATACAATTATTGTTATGTTAATTCTCTAAACATAGTCTCTAAAATTTTAGAATCTATATGGCAATAAAATCAATTTATAATAATATTCATTAAAATTACAAAATACAATCGGTTTTAGAAATTATTTAATTGAAAACATGTAGACTTTTAGATGTACAAAGACAAAATCTGGAAAATAATCATATCGAAATATTGAAATCGAGCAATCTAACTATTTTTAATGAGACTTTCAGAATTTTTAGAACTATATTGTTAATAACAATATTTTGAGAATACGAGTATTGTATAAATCGCAAAACATTATAGTCAAACCGAAAAATTATGGTGGTGGACATTTAACGAAGATTAGTGTACATTATTGTGTCCTTGATAAAACTTTAAATTTATTATGATGCTGTGAACTTGATTTAAAATTCAAAGGTAATAATCGAATTTTTATTTCTAAAATATAACCGACTCTGTATACCCTGGAAAAATTGAAAGTCCTGGTATATTAGATGACAAAGAGATCATGTATCAATCTATTATTTTTGGAAAAATTAGAATAAAACATTCAAAACATTTACATATAAAACATCAAGACGGCGTTTTTTACATAGAGATATTATCAAAACCACTTTCATAAATTTTGAACACCCTGAATCTCTCAGATTTTCTGTATAATACATCTAATTTTTTCTTAATTCTCTCAACTACACACCCATTTTTGTGCAACAATTATTATTTCCAACATATATGTTTTTAAACTCTTGTGCTTCCTTTTTATAGGCATCATTGTAATTTATATTTTAAATTAGTGTAAATATAATATATTTAGATCTGTAGATTAATATATTTGACATGGAATCAAAAGTTTAAAATTCTTCATATTTACTTCTCATGCATAAGTTTTAAATTTAAAAGATTTACTTCAATGTTTAACAAAATGGCAGGCTGATACATGATTGTGTCTACACCTCATATATGGGTCTACTATAATACATATTAAAGATATATTTCATGTTAGATAAAAATATAAATTGATGATAAATATATAAAATTTATGTAACAAAATACTTGTTTACCCCGAAACTAATTCCTTTATCGCACTCCGTGAAATAATATAGTCGTTATTTTTCTCAGTGTAGAAATAAGAAGGTCAATTAGTTTTATTTCAGTGAGGTACATATTGCAGAGTATAAAAAAGAGAAAAAAATTACCAAATATATTTTAATACCATGTATTTTTTAAACCTGCTATTATTTACTTTTAGCAAAAAATTGCTAAATTATTTTTTAATTGCTAAATACCTAAATACTTATTTTAGTTTATTTACATTATTTACTAATTTTTTTTATTATATAAGGACGAAATCATTTTTCTGAGTAATAAACTATTATTATTATTATTATTTTCAAAAATAAGTATCTACTCGAATAAATTCTATAATAATGTGGTAGTTTTAAAGTAAAATACCTAAAACACCATGTCATCGTTTCATAATTGCACGTTTAAAGACGCTATAATATAAATATCTCCATAATTCTTTTCTTTTAAATTAATATGGTAATATTCTTATAAGTAACGGCCGAGGTCTCTATCACCCACAAAAAAAAAGCACAATTGCCGAATGCATTATGCAAAAATGCTGTATTTTGCGGAGTAGATATTATGCAAATTTCAATTCTAATTTGAAGGTTATTTTAGAACGTTCGCATCATAAAAAATGCACAAGTGTTGCAACGAAACGTGTAACATTTTAACGTAAAGTCAAAACAGGAAATCGATTTAACCCCGATTATAGGAACGGGCATAGAAATTCACTCGTGTACCATCTTAGCGATATAGGCATATTATAAAATTTACAGTTAATTTAATTACTCCTTCCTTGTTCTATCAATTTTCGAACGGCGTTTTGTCAAATTGTTGTTTTTTTGGCGTTTTAAAATAGACTTACATAAGACGTGACTTGCGAAGCATGACGTTTCATCTCGTAACTGCCCTGATTCGAGTTCATAACACACAGTCAGACGCACCACAAAACACTAATTATTACTATTATCATTATTATTATTTAATTTAGGGTTATTATTCCGCATTAAACATGATAAAAGCGTACTTGTACGTACAAAACCACTGATAATACTGATACGGCTCGATTTACGACAGATGACCTGTCGGTAGAAAAACGACATTCTTATCGGGACATTTTTTGTGGCTTGGGACTTGGGATAGATCGCGGAGCCTAAATTTTTTTCAGGTAGACTTATTTGTTATTTTACTGAAAAATATATGCAGAGATAACTATTTTACGTATATCTCTTTTTACACAAAAACTGTACCAATTTGTATAATGGATCTCTGCGCGTGGATCAATTTAGTGACGACGCACGGAGCACATGCTACACCACTCGCAAAATTGTTACTAATATGCCACAATTACCAGCACGTATGTCGAGCGACATATGTTTCAATCAACTACGTACGGCATAGACTGTTAATAATTTGTCGAACAAAATACAATTATAAAGGCACGTCTTAGCTTTATTGTATAATTTGATTCATTGGCGTCTCAATATTTCTGTAAAATTTATTTTAATTTTGTTTCATTTATTTTCGAAATTAATACAGCATTATCTTACATGTATCTTAGAAAACGTAAATTTTTTCTACAGACAAACTACAATAACTAAAATCCCATATTACGGATACATGAGAATAAATATTGAGCAATCATGTGGCTAAATAATAATACAGGGTGGGTCAAAAGTATGTAACTCATTTTAATTGCTTCTAGTTTTTCTTTATTCTTTAATTGTTTCCATTTTGTTTCGCAATTATAAAGAAAATTTAGGAAAGTTATAATGGAGTACCTATCAGTTCCCTAACGCACAAAAATTGTCGTATTCTGTTTTCTAAATCAGCAATCCAAATACTCTGATTATTTCTAAATCAGAAATAATAATTTTAACCCAGCATCAATACCGTGCAAATTTTAATGCCAAACTTGTGCACATTTTAATACCAAAAATGCGCGTTTTGAGTTAGTTTTAGTCAAAAATTAGTTGAAGTGCGAGATCGCTCTAAAACAGGTAGACCACGTTCAGCTAGAAATCCGGAGAATATCGAGCGAATAAGGGAGAGTGTAAATGACGATCACTCAAATTCCACCTGAAGATGATCAAATAAAATTGGAATTGGCCAGGACTATACTGAGATGGCTATTGAAACTTGATTTGCATCTCCCTTACAAAATACAGCTAGTGCATGATATTAAACCTCGCGATAAACAACAGCGTCTACAGTATAACGTAGCTCTTTAACAATCAGTTGCAGGAAATCCTTATTTCATCCATAAATTAATTATGAGTGACCAGACACACTTTTATCTGAACGGACATATTAATAAAGAGAATATGCGCTTCTGGACCACTGAAAGTCCTCGAGTAATTCAAGAGAAAAAGCTATAAAAGGTGTAACCATTTGATATGGAATGACTTTAACGAGAGTGATCGGGTCTTATTCTTTTAGGATAATGAAGGCAACGCAATGACGGTCCATGCGGAGCGTCGCAAAATAATGGTTAGTGAATTTTTATTTTCAGATTTACAAAACATCGAGACTTTATTGCTTTAGCAGGAGAGTGCTACCTGCCACACTGCTAGGCACAGTATTGCCCTTTTAACAACCATATTTCCTAACAGAATAACTTCTTTAAATTGAGACCTGAACGGCATTCAAGATCGCCTGACTTAATGGCGTCCGATTTTTTCTCTGGAGCTACCTAAAAGAAAGAGTACACAAAAATAAACCGCGGATACCTCTGGAACTGAAAGACGCTATTAGAAACGAAATTGGGGCAATACCAATAGAAACGTTAACGTTAGTGATGGAAAATATAGTGGTTAAGGCAAGATTGTGTGAAGAAGAATGCGGTAACCTACAAGACGTTATTTTTTACAAATATACATGTTTTTAGTTGAAACCAGACATGGTAACGTTACGTTGTGTCGTATTTTAATCTGTTGTGATTGTGTATGTCTTATACTTAACATGACTGTGTAAACTTTTTCGGAGCGTGAAAGAAAATTTATAGAAAAATTAAAAATTAATTTTTGTCGCTATCAATAGCGGGTCAATAAAGGAAAATTTATAATAAAGGAAAGTAATACAGAAACGTTTAAAATGTACTGCAAAAATTAATCTTGCGAAAAGTAAACAGAGTAACCAACCTAAGAATTGGACGACGTACATGTGAATGTAAAAACGTTCTTTCAATTGAAAGTCGTTTAGGACTAAATTCAATTTTAGATATTGTTTGTGACAAATGTGCAGTAATAACATAAGTGGCGACTGGTAAAATGCATGCCGCTGCGTTGGCAAACGCTAATTGACAAGTTCTTGACTTATCGACCAAAACTTAAATTGGCATGTTTTGAAAATGTTTTGTCTTTTCAACAGATCGGGCGACAACCAATTTTTTAATTCAAAATATTCGTAATAAACTGTATAAATGAGTATAGATGTATAAAATGTATAGATGAGTATAGATTTTTTGGAAAAAATGTATATAAAAGTGTTCAAGTTATGATGTAAAATGTGTAACTTTTAGTCAACTGGTACATTGAAACCACGAAAAAAGTTCCAACTTTGATGATGACTTTTATTGTATGGACAAACATTTTTCATTTAAATACAATATATGAAAAATAAGTATGTTACCTACTTGTGGTCTACCTTGTATAAAAAAACTCAGTGAGCGACGAACAATCTAAAACAAACATACATTAATGATCCACAAATGATATGCCTCGAACATCCATTTACTCCGGCATGAGCGGCACATTGATTGACCGCGAAGATCGCGATATCGTTTTTATTGCGGCAAAAAGCATTCCCAATACAACAATGAACACAGGCTCCCATCACTTAAGCGACATTCAAGCCGAACATCTACACATATTTGTATTACAGCTAACAAATTTATTGGATACTCCCACACGGCCAACAATACCGTCTATTTTTACGCACACGGTTCTTAAATAAGTAGGTAGGTGTTATCCATCTCGATAACAGTAATTTCTCTAGAGTAAAGAAGAACTGGAAGCCTCTAATTGAATGCTATTACACCTCACGATTTTGGTAGCGATGCCAGGATAACGGTTTTTGGTACTGCCATTTACTAATATGATCTGTTCAGTTGCTATTGTAAATAGGACATCGTTTTATTCCACAATATTTGTGGGAAATATTCGGAATCAATTTCTAATTCAACGTTGCTGATTTTGAACTTTTTGAATACCATATTTCCATTGGGTTCATTGATTTGATATTACTAGTATATAACGATATACGAGTATAATACAACAATATAACAATATTTACTAAACACAGTTACAGGAATAAATTTAATATACTAGTAAGGATTACGGGATAACAGCATAGAAGAAATGCCAATAACTAACATACTGTCTGTCAAGAAGTGTCGCAGGTTTTACTCATAACCCATAAAAGGTATCGCTCTAAATATTTCATCAGTCGATAGAGGGAACCTTTGTCCTTGATGTATTGTTATAAAAGATTCAGTTGTGGTTGATCTTTTGTAAGAGAAACACGTTAAGCGCTATGAGGGCCAAATATACGTCGTGCTACGAGTCTATGTTCTTGTACCCACCCGACAGCTTCGAGAATGTCTCATCAATAGCGACTGCCAAATACATGAGAATGTCGCGATATTTCATACAGAAGTGGATGCAGCGATATAAAGTGGCAAAAAATGTCGATGATTTACCGGAACGTGATAGGTAAATTAGGCCAAAAAGACGACAGATTATGAATCTGTTTTATGGAACCCTGGCTTACTACTGTATCAGGGACAATCAAAATTGGAGCATAAAGGGTTAGATATATGATGTGAAAAAATTCGAACCCGTCTCTGTGATCATGACATGAAGTGGCGCGCGACAGTGAAGAAATCTCTGTTGACTGAAAAATATTTAACGAAGCGACTTGCTTGGACGCGCAAACAAATCGATCGAGATTTTAGTAACGCAATTTTTACTGATGAGTGTTCCATATGGGCAATTTGTATCCTCACGCGACCCAGATCAACTTCCACCAATAGGTTTGTTCAGCAGACTATCAAACACAGAGTAAAAGTGAATCTTTGTGGCTCCTTCTCAGATCAGAGGTTCCGCGCTTTGCACCTGTTTATCAACAACCTAAACGCCCAGAAAATGTGGAAAATTTATGAAAAGGCTTTACTGTTGTCTGCTAAACAATGATTCATCGATAAAAATGAGGACTGGTTTCTGCAGGACAATGTAACAAGCTTTGTACCGAGTGGAACGCAATCTGGCATCGTTACACTGGATTGGGTGTCGCAGTCACCGGATGCAAATCCTATCGAAAATCTATGGGCATATATTAAGCACAAGCTTCGTGGAACACACACGTATACTTTAAAGAAATTATTCCATAAGATTCGTCGGATATGAAAGTCCTCTCCGACATAATACGTCGTCAATTTGGTCGAAATAACGCCTCAGAGATGCCAAGTAATTCTTGTGGCCGAAGGACACTGAATGCATTATTAACCTAATTGTATCTTTGTTGTTATCGAGTGCAAAATTTTGTTTAATATATATTTTTTTTATAAATTTATCTTGCCACGCTCCTAAAAGGTAGCTCTAAAGGAAGAAGTTTAAAGGCATTAAATCGCACGATGTCGGTGGCCAGTTCAGGTAGCCGCTGCGCGAGATAACCATACCCTCATATCGCTCGTGGAGAATGTCCACCGTGGCATGCGCTGTGTGGTACGTAGCGCCGTCTTGTTGGAACCACATGTCGTCGGTGTCCGTATCAGCCAGTTTAGGTCACAAGAAGTTGCTTATCATCGATCTGTAGCGCTAGCCGTTGACGGTTATGATAATGCCAGTTTCGTTTTGGAAGAAGTACGGATCGATGATTTCGCAGATCAAAATCCGCACCAAACAGTGACTTTCTCGGGGTGCTGGTGTATCTCGTGTGAATTGGCATCGTCCCAAATCTGAAAATTTTGCTTGTTCACATATCCATTGATCCAGCAATGGGCCTCGTCGCTAAAGATGATTTTCTGGCGAAATTTGTGTCAACTTCCAACTGCTCCAAAGCCCAGGCAGCGAACACCTGGAGTTGTCTATGGTTGTTTACCTTAAGTTTCTGGGTCAGTTGGAATTTATACAGGTGCAGACTCAAGTTCCGACGCAATATTCGCCAAGTGGAAGTCCACCACGTTGATGCCATTTGTTATGTATTGGTAAATTTACAACCCCCAATAATTCAAGAAATAATAATAAAAATAAACATTTACTATGAATTTTTAACATTAAGCCTTGTAATTATTTACAAACGTCTCTTCTTATTTATTTACATTTATTTTTATTTATTTGGTATTACATAAAATCTATATTAAATTGCCTACATCTTTTCCAGTGAAGCTTCGTTTTTCATGTGTCATATTATTGCTACCAGTAGCAGTATTTTCCAAATACATACAACGCTTGCAATTAATGTTCAAAATAAAAGATTTCGCTACATAATATTGCATGTTTTCTGAAACCTTCTTCCCTTTATTGAAATAAAACGCTTGCTAAAGTCTTTGTCCACAAAAATTTATGTAGTGCAATTTTTAATAGGCTTTCACGTGTAATATTAATATTACCAATTTAATCAAAATTTCTGACAGACATGTGACAGCCTACAAAGTTGCGAACGCTACGCGGCGCTGATGTCGCTCACATATCGAATAGAAAATGTTAACTCTCGGATATGGAGTACGATTCCGATGCTATTAATAAATATATCATATTTAAAGACATTAATGATAGGCTGTTAAATAGCACATATCTGTTATTCAAGGTTAGTGAACAGCGGATATGATAGACGTACTCTGACAAGTTGCCTACGTCAAATATGCTTTATTTATATATTACATCTATCATTAACAATACACTATTTGCAGGTATATTAAATTTAAACGAACATATTAAACAATAATTGATGTTTAACACAACAACGCAATTTTTAAAATTGCGGTTACACAAGTGAGGAAAGAAATTTATGTTCACAGTATGCATTAATTACTGTGATTTATATAAATTTAATGATAAATAGTACCGCTACCGAATACGTGTGCGGTAGCCGTATTACTCACACCAACGTTGATAGTAAACTGATGTGTACTTAAAATGCAGGTTACTTTTATACACATTTGAATAAAGTGACTTGCGGTATTTACTACTATCGCTGTCTTAAGTCTCATATATCTTACAAAAATTCAAGTATAATACTATTCACATGTTTTAATGACATTTTGCGTTGTTTCAGCGTTAAATACATTCCAAACCTTGTTTATAAATAAATCACAGTTTTGAGCGAATATTTTTGTGGTTTTAATCCTTCACGTATCTGTCTTTTCTCTAATAAATTAGAGCAATACTATTTAATAAATAATTTCCATTGCGTAAGTTTATTATCAACATTTATCGACTTAATATAAACATTCTTAAAGATCGACCGTACATAATACACTACCATCTTCATTGCTCAGATATTTAATTAAAATTTAGGTGTACCGCAAGGATATATATCGAAACCTCTGTCATACCTAATATGTATTAACGACGTATCGCCAATATTCCTATGTAAGGCAATAAAGTTTATTGCCTTACATATGCGAATACTTTGAAATAGTCTCTCTATATAAAAATTTTGATGAAAGGTTTTGTAGAATCATAAATTAGTTTCAATGTAATTATTTACATGTGTACCATCTGTAAAAAATGTAATAAGACACTATCTATAGATGCATATCCCTGAAATATAGGCAATACTCAACATATTTTGAGTTATTTATGTTTTTGGACAATGGCAGGCATATCCATTTTGATATCAAGAACATTATTAACCTCAAAAATGAATTTATTATTATGTATACGTCAGGAGATACATGGAAAGTGTGTCAATACATTATTTGTTAATGGTATATGATAGTATATGTTTAAGAAATATTGTTAAAAATCTGTGACATTTTTGGACTTGGAACTTGGTTTTAACTGTAATTTAATAAGTTAATAATATAACTATTATGAACGCTTAACTGAAACGCTGTAACTAATTTTAACTGTAATTTACTATCTCTAATTTGAATCCTAACCCTTTGGACGAGAATATAGAATAGAATAGAAGCGTTCTCAAAATGAAACCAACAAAATTTGTCATTATAATAGTATTGGATAAGAGAGTACCTTTTATTCAGCTATACTATGTATATTTAATATTAAAGATATTTCTTGACGATGAGTCCAAGTTAACATTTCATTTAACAGATTATATAAAACCACTTTAGTGTAACACCGAATTAGTTCCGAATGTATAGAAACCAAGCTAGGGAGCTTTCCACAGAGACGTATTAGGTATAGGTATCCTAAATTTCAATCAATTCTCTGAAATTATTAAACGGTATATGAAAATTTAAACTGACTACGAACCTACCTGACTTAATATTCAGTAGTAACATTTCGGCTTAATATAATAAAAAAAAATAGTAGCTCTTAGAGGAAACACTTTTGCCAAACATTCCATAATTCTCAAATCTTGGGCGTTATTAAATTAAACTACTTCCTCTGTAATTTTTAAGAAGGTATCAACAAGATACGAATACAGTTTTGTAATAAACTTACTGAAACTCTTATTGGATTTAACTACACGAAAGGGCTTTAGATTAGCTGAAGATGTTCACTTGGATGCCTCAAATATCTATTTAATAAGTCTACGTGATGGAATATCAGCTGCCGCGAAATTCCCTGATGCAACACCATTAATACAGCGTTTACGGTGGGTAACTTTACTTCAGAGACAAAATAATTCACATTTGTTCTAGGTTAACCACTCATTAGAAATTAGTACATATTATGAATTGTCGTAGGCTTATCAGGCGATTACTTTAAGTTTAATTCTAATCAAATTAATTGCTGCAGCCTCGGAGAGACGATGTTAAACATCGTTGATCGATGTATATCGACATTATTCTTAAAGAATATTTTTGATTTTACTTAGAATGAAAACAGAAGGGTGGGGCTATAGAGAAGGATAGAGAGAGAAAGGTATATATAACTGGTATCCCAGCGAGAGGGAGCCGATTTAAACTTGCCGCCATTATTCTTGCGGCAGGTTTTGGAAGTTGATGCCTCATAGTTATTACGTGGAGAGTATGCTATTACAAAATGGAGTGCTATACAGTTCAGCAACGCATACTTATTGTCAAAACGTACTACGAAAGTAATGGTTCAATTGTGGGCACTGAAAGAAAATTACGTGCAATTATGGGTCGTCGTGAGGCACCTGCTAAGCGGACCATTCAATGCGTCATAGCGAAACTTAGGAAAAGTGGCTTCGTGTGTGATAAACAAACACCTATACGTCACCGTGGGTAACGCTCAGTTGAAAATATTGAAGCGGTCAGTGCAACTGTGGCTGCAGATAACACCATATCCGTAAGACGTCGTTCCCAACAATTAAATCTCTCAAAATCAACATTACAGCTTCATTTTCATGTGTATAAGATCCAGTTGACACAGGAGTTGAAACCACGGGACCATGCACGACGCCGTAAGTTTTGTGAATGGGTGTTAGAGGCAGTTGACGGAGAGTTTTAGAAAAAACTGATATTCAGCGATGAAGCGCATTTTCACTTAAAAGGGAAAACAAAATTGCCGCATCTGGGGAGCTGAAAATCCACGTCTCATCCCAGAACAACCTATGCATCCAGCACGATTTACCGGGTGGTGCGCTTTGTGGGCAAGAGGAGTTGTTGGGCCGTTCTTCTTCGAAAACAAAGCAGGCGAAGCGGTTACTGTAAATGGTATACGTTACCGTGAGATGTTAACAAACTTATCTTTCGAACAAATTAATGATTTGGATGTAGGCGATATATGGTTTCAGCAAGATGGTGCCACAGAGCTAACGACACGCTGACTCTTTTGGGTATCAAATTTCCTGGGCGCATAATTTCTCACAGAGCTGAAGTTGATTGGTCACAAAGCCTTTGTAACTTGACCCCATTAGACTTTTTCTTGTGGGGCTACGTTAAAGGAAAAGTCTATGCCAATAATCCCGTTACGATTGAACAGGTGAAGAATAACATTAGCGAAGTTATTGACACAGCTATGCCGCGAAGTGATGGAAAACTTCATCAAAAGAATCCACTTCTGCCAGAGAAGCAGAGGCGGCCACTTACAAGATATTGTATTCCATGTCTGATGGCATAGTTTAAATAAACAATTGACCCAAAATTATTGTAGAAATTTTATTTATTTGCCCAATAATTACAAACATAATCAGCTACCTCTCGCTGAGACACTCTTTACTATGGGTTATTAAGGGTTTTAAGGGGGTTATTTGTTATTAGTAATTTGTAAAGAAATTAGAATACCCCCAGTTTTAAGTCTTGAATGCAGACCTGGATTATAGAAATTCATTAAACATTTCCAAATTACATTCATGTTCATCGCAGAACACACAGTCTATATGCCTATAACTTATTTACAGCCGGTATGTTAGTTAATAGAATTTGAGATTATAGTCAGGATTTTTATTTGGACAACTTTTGAGGATAAAGGATTTGTATGCGTTAAAAATTACGAACCCCGGTCCTGGGATCTATAAAAAGGTAGACCAATCGATTGTCCATAAGAAGTGACAAAGACGTTCGTCAACGTATGGTATAAGAATCTATAGAACTTTACAAACGTCCAAACCAAATACATCGATCTCAGTACAAGCGATTGACAAGAGGAACTCGGAGATGGATTAAACAAGTTTGCATACACAAGTTGAGTTTCTTCCGAAGTCTCTTTAATTAAGAAATTGAGTTTTCAACATTCTAGTAACTAATCTGTAACAACTGGAACAAAGAACGTTATTTAAAAATGTACAACCATAACGCCAGAATACTGCAGAATGATGATTTGGTATGAGGAAACTTGCGAACTTAATCAGCTGGAACTGTTACAGACGCCTGGCCATCTGAAGCTGTCATGGGCTCGCAGCAATTTTCTGCTGCGAGTTCCGTGTTGCGTTTGGGTGTTGTATGGGTAGCCAACGAGACTGACGGCGATCTCTGGTCATTCGAGATCAGGTGTTTGAGTTGCTCCACAACTCCGCGTCATTTTTATTATATCCGTTGCCATTACCATTGTCCATTGCATACATTAATTTAGTTTTTTGATTTTGTTTAAATAGTAGGGTAGTGTTAGTATTGTCAATAGTACTAGTAGTAGTTGTGTGTAATTGTATTTCGTTGTGTGCGTGTTCTCTTTTTGTAATAAATTAGTTAGATTCAGTGTGTATTATTTGGCTGGCTAGCAAAGTGAGTTATACTCTTTTTTCTCATTTATTTTTATTGTATTTGCACTGGGCACGACTGCCGTCGTCTCGGATATTTGAAAGTTATCAACAAACAAGTTCCGATGAAACTCCCACCAGCACACAACGATGGTATGGATGCACTCTCCCCATGCATACTGGGATACGTACACGACACTACCCCCGGTATTATGTTTGCACTCCTAACAACTCCCTGGGACAACTATTGGTATTGGAAACACCCCGAATTAACCTGGATCAGCTTTCTCCATTCTACGTAACTATTGATAATACAATGGGGATATTGGTCGTCACTGCCGCGCCCCGCGCGCATGCGCACTCGTCGGCCGCCCGCCAGGTTGGCGGAGCGGTGCCGACGTGCACCGTAGAGAGAGAGAGAGAAGAGGATCCAATTAGATTACAGAACAAAACGGAGGACATTTCCAACAGTTAGTTTTTTGTTAATAAAAAGATTATCAGACTTTCATTTTAATTTTCAAATTTGTCAAAATTATTTTAGAAAGGTAAGATGGACGTTTCGTCTCTCTCTGGAATATTTTTTATATCTCAGTAAAACCATATATCCAACATCACATCCTGACTAGAATTGAATCAGAATAGAATACATAAAATCTGTTTATAGAGTTTATAGAACTTATTCCATTTTGTATTCCATCTCTATAGCGCTTCCTCGATACATTTCAACTTGCCATCTGCTACAGTCTCAAAAATGATGGGAAAATCGAACTGGGACGCATAATATTGATCAGCTTTTGTTCAACAACAAGGTGATAGTAACGTTGACCCGTCAGGTATATGAATGAATAAAAAAAGAGGAAAGCACAAAGCTGCAGAGAATACCTCAGTAATTGTTTGACGTGACGAGATTAGTGAGATTACCTAATACGTTTACAATTTCTTATAGCGAGTTTATACATATGGCTACCTGTTAGGTGAACACGCCGAGATATACCTGGCAAACGTTCATAAATCATAGCAGGTAACATCGATCTATCTGCCGTAATCTACGATTAGATATGGGCGTAGGAATCGCCCATTCCCGGCTGTGAGAATTGAATTATACACCGCTCAATTCCTGCCGTTCCTCGCTGTACTATTACCAAAATCGTGAGTTGTAATAACGTCATTCGATCAGGGGTCCCGATTCGTTATTACCGAGGAAATTACTGTGCTCAAATTGGATAACACCTACTTATTTAAAAACTGTACGCCCAATATAAACAATATCGTTTGCAGTATAAAAATCACAACTATAAGTTTATTAAGCGACCACAGTATATCCACTGTATTCCCTGTATTATCGAGATTTATTGCGTTTCTTGGGACGCAAACTTTGGTCTCTTATTTGTATTGGTTTTCATTCATAAAAAAATCGGTACGAGCAGGAAAATGAAATATTTCTTTATAAATTTGTGCAATACGCCAATTTTGATGAGATGAGATTCAGATGAAAGGAGATTATTTGGCTATAATTATATACCTTCTTTCTATTTCCTTTGGCAGAAAACTATTATATGAGGGGCACTATTTATATTTTGAGCTTAATAATAAAAAAACATTAATTTGTCATAGAAAATTACTTTAACGTTTTTCAAAATATTCTCCTGCATGATCTATACACTTTTGCATGCGTTCGAACAATTTGTCAAAGCATTTTTTCCATTTCGCTTGAGGTATCTCCAAAACCTGATTTTTGAACGCATCAACGGCTTCTTCTGCCGACGAAAATCGTTGTCCACCCAATTTATTTTTGACATTAAAAAAAAAGGAAGTTATTGGGTGCTAAATCAGCACTGTATGGCGCATGGCTCGTTAATTCGGTTATTTGAGTGTTCAAACATTCGGTTATTAGACGAGATGTGTGAGAGCTCGCATTGTCATGATAAAGAATGATCCGACGCCGCTTGTCTGTTTTCCTTATTTCACCGAAGACTTCCGTCAAACAAATGGTTGTGTACCATTCAGAATTGACCATTTTGCATTCCTCTAAAGGCACTGTTGCCACATGTTCAGTTTTTCAGAAAACACAGGCAACCATTTGTTTCGAAAAACTTCGAGCGCAAACAACTTTTATTGAATTTGGTTCATCTTGAAACACCCATACAGCCGACTACTGTTTTACTTTCCAGCTCATACGCATAGATCCATGATTCGTCACCTGTTATAATGTTATATACGTCTTTTGAAGCACCACATTTTATTTCTTGAGCATTTATTTGTACCAATCGACACGAGTATTTTTTGAATTTTTTTCAAATTATGTGGGATCCAACGAGAACAAACCTTCTTTACAGCTAAATGATCATGCAATATTTTATACAGTGCTATTAAAAAGTCCCCTCCCCCCCCCTCTTATATTTTTAACGATTATACATAAACTAGTGAAATTTGGTAACTGAATATTAAGGGTTGTAAACTTCCCTACTGGTGATGATGGATGACGTATGCGTCAAAGATGACGTCACAAGGTCATTGTGACCAATAATTTTAAATGGAACCCTATGGCAAGCGACACCTCTTTTAAAAGGTATCGAAAAAACGTACTCAATGATACTAATATTGTTTGTATTTATGGTAGTTTTGATGGATTAAATCAGTAATCAGTAAACTTGGATAATAATTTTAATTACAGATTCAAGAATCAGTACCTACTTATAGTAATTATTCGAAGTGAGCTCCATCTACTTCCTGACAGTAAAACATCCTATTGCGAAACTCTTCTCGTATTTTTTCAAATGTGTCTGCGGAAATAGCCCTACATTCTGTAACAATACGTTGTTTTAAAACATCAATATTGTCAGGCTGAGTGACGTAAACCTTTGATTTAAGATACCCCACAGAAAAAAATCTAAAGGTGTGAAGTCCGGTAATCGAAGCGGCCATTCCATTGGACCTCGTCGTCCAATCCATCTACCAGGATATTCTTCATTCAAATACCGTCTTACTGCACCGTAATAGTGTGGAGGAGCACCATCCTGTTGGAATGTTATTTCCAAAATGTCGAATTCATCTTGATTATCTTCCAAAATTTCAAGATACACCTCACCGGTTATGTTGGTATTTAAAAAAACAGGCCCAACGATGTGGTTTCCCAGTATACCTGTCCAAACATTGACCTTCTCGGGATACTGAGTATGTGTTTCACGAAACATGTGAGGATTTGCGTCACTCCAATATCTCACGTTTTGTGTATTTACATTTCCATTTAGATAGAAAGTACTTTCATCACTAAAAGAAATTGTTTTGACATAGTCTGGCTGTTGGTTAATTTTAGTCTCCATATTTTCACAAAATTGCAGTCTTCCGTCTGGATCGTCGTCTGAGAGTTGATGAACCATTTTTAATTTGTATGGGTCAAATTTGTTTTTTTTTAACACCCTGTGCACTGTACTTTGACTGACTTCACAGGTTGATGCAACTTGAGTTGTTGAAGAAGTAGGATTTACTATTACTTCTGCCAGTATATCAATTTTTTTCTCATCAGAAATTTGTGGCCTGCCAGATCGTTTTGCATCATTAATACTACCCGTTGTTTTAAACTTACGAAGAAGCTCTCTCAAATAAGTCCTCGAAACTGGGCGATCGGGAAACCTTTCATTAAAAATGCCTTCTGCTGCATGAATATTTTCTCCAGTTTCACCAAGTATTAGGATCGCTGCTACTTTATCACCTAAAACACGTACCATTTCTCTTCTTGAAGCATTTAAACGTTCAGCTCACAAGAGCTTAACAAATTATTGAATGTACAAATATTTTAAAATTACCACAAGGTACTAAAACAGTTAAACGTTCGATCAACAATACACAAATTATTAAATGTATAAAAACTTTGACAGCTAAAAAAACATCAAATTGGGGAGACTTGCAAAAACGTCAGATTATTTATTATCCAACTATCCAGTGGCGGAGATTGAACTTTAAATTTTATTATTAACTGATTTAATTCATCACAGCTTTGCGGTTTTTGAAAGCCAGTTGTCAAAACTGCCGTAAACAGACACAATATTAGTATCATTGAATAGGTTTTTTCGATACCTTTTAAAAGAGGTGTCGCTTGCCATAGGGTTCCATTTAAAATTATTGGTCACAATGACCTTGTGACGTCATCTTTAACGCATACGTCATCTATCATCACTAGTAGGCAAGCTTACAACCCTTAATATTCAGTTACCAAATTTCACTAGTTTATGTATAATCGTTCTAAAGATAAGAGGGGGGGAGGGGACTTTTGAATAGCACTGTATATGCTAGTCGAACTAATGACTAAGCTTGCCTCACTCTCACAGCATATCTCATGATCTTGCATTATCAGTTTTTGCACATCAATATTTTCTGGCACAACTGATTTTTGACTTTCGTCGGTGAGCGAATGGCGGCCACGATTAAACTCGTTATACCAGTGTTTCACAGTGGCAAAGGATGGCGCTTTGTCGCCAAAAGTGGAAGTTGATCAACGTACTCTTGTCTTGATGATCAACGTCGAAAGTTGTAATAAATTATTGCACGAAAACTTTCACGAGTTAATTCCTAATTCCATTTTTTCACTGAGATACAATTTTCAAATCACTGTAAACAACACAAATCGCGCTTAAATAATAAATGTTCTAAAGAAAATTATGGTCAAAAATGTCAAACTTTCCATTGGAAACGTCAGATGACGTCAGACAACACTTAGTTTTGCCCAAGGCTCAAAATATAAATAGTGCCCCTCGTAACTCAAGCTGGAAGGAGGAAACTCGTAGAAGTGTGGGTATGTCCAAAGATTAAACAGAATAAAATGATATGAGATTGTTATTAAAGGTACTAAGGTTATGAGGTAAATATTTCAGACACCTGCTTATTGGCATTTTGGAAAAAGTTCAATTTTTTTTAAATGCAAATTAGGTACTTTGCTGAAAATTGCTACTTTTCTGAGAATACTTAATTGAGATATCATACATGGTCTTCTTCCAGGCCGACGGTTATATTTCATGAAATGGATGATCTAGTTACATGTGGGTGATACAGTCGCTGGTCTCACATCTTCTGTCGTATGAACGATTAAAATTGTTAAGATGTTAATTAAAATATTAACTGCAAGGCTGTCGCTTGGATCAAGCTGTTTTATCCCGCCCCGATGTCATCCCGCATCACTTAACCTTTGTCGAAGTCGAGTGGACACCGCGGATAAGCCTCATTTTTTTATGACCGCCCGAATTTGCACCCACTCCCGGCGTGACCTTGAAAGTACGTCAGCCGTGTCGGGCCGAGTTGTCAAACCTTGTACGGTTGTCGCAAATCACTTTTTATGAGAATCTCGACTCCGTTGAGATGTCCATATGTGTGTTCCCACTAAAACAAGTGAAATGACTGTTCGACGCGTGATGGGATTCTCAAGTGGTAAACTTTTTATGCCAATGTTACGTCTGGCCATAGTCTGATGCATATATGTTTATATATCCTCTTCGAGTATCTGTGGCACAGAATTTTAAATACCCCACCAAAAAATTATTATTCAACCGTCGGGGCATACTTAGAGGCGAATTTATTTTTATTGCACGGAATAGCCGAACTTTTGTTTTCACTTTCGGTGATCCTCTAAGCGACAGGATCGTATCGAGGCGGTGCAACAGACACTTGGATTTTTACCACATTTTATCGCAACTTGTGGTTGTTGTACAATCTCAATATACACCATTTTCCAAATAAAGAATTACATGAATCTCCGGATCTCGATTGAATACACTCAATCCGCGTTTCTTATTAACATAATTCACGCAATGTCAAATAATACGATGGGATGCCCAAAAAAAAAGCGGGTTGGCAGTGCTGCCCTCTCCCGCTAGGTACGTTTACTAGACACTCCCCTTACTCAGTTAGCCGCTCATGTGAAACCATCGCAGCGGACAGAGTGATTTTTTTCTTAACCCGTCTCAACACTTTCGGAGATGGCAAACGGCAATGGCGATTTTATGATGGCTCACTTTAAGTAGCAACGCGCTAATATCAAATTCTATTCCGAGCTAAAGAAAATGCAGCAAGTACAGTTTCAATGCTTCAGGAAGCTTGTGGGAAAGAAGCTCTAAGCCAGGCAATAATTTACGAATGGATTGCTTGGTTCAGAAGTGGTCAAATGTCACTTAAAGATGAATCCCGTTCGGGTCGTCTATCAACGTCAAGGACAAACGAAAATGTTCAAAAAGTGCGAGATGCCATCATGTTTAATTGTGACAGAACAATCAACGAATTGGAGATAATAACTGGAGTTCCCTGGCGTTTACTCCAAAGAATTATAATTGAAGATTTGAACATGAGACACGTATCGGCAAAGTTTGTTCTACGATTTCTTTTCGATGACCAGAGAGAGGGAACCCTATGAGAGTGTGCCAGGAATTGAAAACACAGACATAGACTGATCATAATGTTTTGTTAAATGTCACCACAGGAGGTGAATATTGGTTGTTACGTCTATGACCCTGAAATAAAACAGTAGTCCAGCCAATGGTAGACACGTTCATCGGCCAGACCAAAAACAGCACGGCAAGTGAAATCAAATGTGAAGTCCATGATGGCTTTTTTTCGACATCAACGGAGACCTTCACGTTCAATTTATTTCTCAAGGCACCATAGTGAACCAAAATTACTATCTGGAAATGCTAAAGAGATTGCGTGAAGCAGTGAGGAAAAAAAAGACCTGAATAGTGGAGATCGGGAGGCTGGCTTCTTCATCAAAAGACGCCTGACCACACAGCGCACAAAATCAACAAGTTGTTAACAAAAAAAAACGACATAAATGGTTTCGCACCCCCCTTACTTACCTGACTTAGCCCTGGCGACTTTTTCTTATTCCCAATAATGCAGAAAAACCTAAAGGGAAATCGTTTTCAGAACATAGAAGTTAAAAAATTGCTGGAGACATTTGACAACATTCAGCAGTTCAGAAAAATACAAAAAAATGTTTTGAACGGTGGAAAAACCGTTGAGACAACTTCACATCATCTAATGGATAGTATCTTGAAGGAGATTGATCTCAAGATAATCAAGTCAGTCAATATGCCAATATATCTTAAATCAAAACAAATTAAATAAGTAATTTTGGTTTTTTTTTATACCCCCTCGTACCTATAAAAATTTATCGAAAAAGTAAATCTAAGACAGGTTCACGTAATTTTTATGTGCAATTTCTCAAAAGTAAGTTGAATATCTATTGATTCGTAGTAACTATTGTCTTGTTCTAAGCACACCTCGTAATATGAAAGTATAATAAAGCCCTAGGCCCTCACGGAAAACCGGAAAGCGTCATGATCGAGACTTCGCAATGTTTTTATCAGTGTGTATGTATGGCTGACTTAACACCCCGAGTGGGGTAGTACCGCTTATAAAAGTTTTCTAGGTTTAATTTCTTAGGGATGATCAATTCCTTATAATTTTGAGATCTCAAATATATTATGCCATTTTTTTCCATCCCTGCTTCGCCTTTTAGGTTTCTTACTCTGGTATTGTTCAGGTCGTCTTTAACTTTTTATGTCCAAATTGATCTCGATCTACCTCCACGTCTCTTGCTTGCTGGTTCCCATTCCACTATTACATTTATTACATCTTCTCGGTTCGCTATCCATACATGACCCAGTTTTCAGTATTTGCTCTTTAAGTATCCCTATTACACTATGCCCTTTCAATTCATCTTCTATATCCAAATTGGTTTTCATTTTGTATTCTCCATCTGCTGTTCGTACTGGGTCTAATATGATTCTTATGGTTTTCCTTTCAACAACTTTTACACTTTCATCTTTTTTTGTCATGGTTATTGCGTCTGCTGCACAGGTAAGTATGAGCCTTATTAACGTTTTATATATTTCTAATCTTAACTTTTCAAGTTAATGTCTGTTATTCTTTAGTAACTTCATCTTCGCTTGCAGGCTTTATTGGCAGGTCTAATTTTTTCCTTAATTTCAATTGATCTATCTCCATTACTCGACAGTACTACTCCCAGATATCCGAAAGGAGCTATCCGAATACATAGCTCCCTACATTAATTGGCCTACTTCCTAGTTCCTTTCCTATTCTCATTATTTTCGCTTTGCTATTGTTTATCTTCAGTCCAATATTATTACCTTCCCCTACTATTTCTTCAACATGCTGACCATACATTCTTTTAGTAATTAGTACTAGGTCAATTGCATATGCTACTAGTTGACTTTCCCTAGATCTTATTGTACCCTTAGTTTTGCTCGTGTAATATGTTCTATTGCCATATTGAAAAGCAAGGTAGACAATGAGTCTCCTGGTTTGGCACCTTTGTCCATGTTAATTTCTTCAGTTTCGCCTTCTTTGTTTTTATACTAATTCTAGTTTCACACAAGGTTGCATATATGTCTTCGGAGGTTCGCTGGTATTTCTAGCTCCCTCACGGTCATCAATTCTTTTCTATTGACCGTGTCGACATCTTCGAAAGCTACAGATAGTAGATTTCCATCAGTGTATATATAGGGATATATTGTGAGACTGAAAAAGCTGAATAGCAGTTGCTCAGTGCTTGGAGCAAATGTATGTTCCAAGTCACTTATCCTAACAGAAATAATATACATCTGAATATTTCTGAACGAATATACATCTCAAACCATGGCAGAGTTCGTCATTGTTTAGTTGTCTAAATTCATTAAAAACGTTGTTTTTGTACCGCTCTGCATTGATTGAAAAATGGTCCCAAATTTATTAGGCCCAACGTTATTGGATCCGTTATTCTTCTGTGAGAAGCTGCCACCCAAGCGCAATTTTTGGAGCATTTAGTGGAGATTCAACAAGAATATGGCGAATATCAGTGTTTCAGTCAGTGTTTTCATATAAGTATTTCTGCTTAAATGATACTGATATGAAAAAATATTTAGAACATCATCATCCATTAAATTATTAACAAACTACTAGGCAGTATGCATAATGTCTGGGTGGCTTTCCGGCAAAAGAGTTTAAAATTATTGTCTTATATCAGTGCATATGCAAGTTCTACAACCATTCGGAATGTCCCATAACAAGACCTAATTTCTTGAGACAGAAGTTTCAAAAGTTTTATAAGGTCATTACCATTAACTGTTTCCATATGAACTATTGGTTTACCAGTACTATTTTTGTCAGACTGACAGAGAAAGAATCAGCTTCATGAAATACACATTTTTTAAGACCCGCATAAAAATTCATTTGCATTATTTTTAATCCCAGGAAATGTTTCCGAAAACTTTCTAAATATAAATGCTAATAATTATATTAAAGTCCAAGACCACCTTTGACCAAAATAAGACAATTTTTGATATCCCAGTTAGAATTATTTATGAAAAATATTAGATTATTTAAATTTATAAAAATGTACATAGTATTGACTGAGAGAAAATGTTTGCACCTTGAAATCAAAGCTCCAGTATCAGTTAATAAGTAAATAAAATGACAACAGTTTCTGTATGTGCGGGGCCACACAGTACCCCACACCACTTGAATCCGGTCCTGATAAACGCAACTTGACCGCTTCTTAAAGCGTGTAAATTAATGCCTTCTCCTATACAATGTTTGTAAATGGCAAGAATTTGCATTAGTTACGGCTTAAAGACACCCTATTACAGCATTTTATATCCCATTTGCGGTATATTTATCCCATGGACGCGACGGATTTTTAACAGAAAAGAATAATACGTTCGCCATGCGTGTATCAAAAGTTGAGTGGCTTTACACTTCGCCGTCGACCGACAAACGGTAAATATCCTCCTACAAAATTCCACGATACACCTCAGGGTCAAATATTTTCTCTACAACTTGAACAGTGTTTAGTATTCACACCGATTTATAATTTCAGGTGTATAATTAAATTCCGATTCTACGTTGGAGACCGCTATTTGTGGTGGATGTTGAGGAATATTGTCATTGCTATAAAATAAAAAATACGGCGAGTTTACTATTGAAACAAAAAAAATGCTACATATTCAATAATGTAAAATACCACTCCATTTCGATACCACTATCTTCCCATATCGATAATATTGTCTGGTAAAAAAACACCGAATTTGTCTGTAGAAAATTCGTGGTATAGTTTTCCGTAGTATTTATTTGTTTATTAATAATAATGCTGCACATGTTTCTAAACACTTGCTTGCCTTTTTATAAATTAGAATTCAAAAAAAAATTAAACCTATTACATATGACAAAATATATATAGGAATATTAACAAATATAAGCGAATATAGTTTCTAAAATCATATACAATGTGTCTACCGTTTAATGCCATCAAAAAAAGAAGATTCTGTCATTAAATCTTTTTTCTTTAACACAAGTTGAGGCAGTCAATATAACAGATTACTTAAATACTTTACAATCGGCCGACAGAAAAATTACAGGAACGAAACTATCCTGAGGGAACTAGTCAGGGACTACTCTGAGGAAGCCAATGCGTTGACGAAACATTGGTATCTAGATTTGAGCTTTGGCACAAGTGTAGTCCTATACAAGACGTACATTTGGAGGTAACCAACTTAAATTTAAGTAACAAACTGAAACAACGGCAGCAACCCAAATGGGGCGCAAGAAAAAAGTTATATAATTTTTTGTTTTCAACTTCATAGGATACCATGGAAATGGAAAAAAATATTGATCAGAAGTGTCGAATTGACAAAAAATACATTTGAAGAGAAAAGAAAACAAACAAATTTCTCTTTAACGAACACCTACCACTAATATGGCCCTTCAGAAAACACATAGAAGGTAGAGAGAGAGGTCTAGAAAACACTAGAGAGCAACTGAATCAAATATGTTTACAAAATTCTTCCAGAAAACGTCTATCCACACCTACATGAATTTCAAGTGGAAGAACTGAAAACGTCCGACTCGGTCTCATTGTTCACACGACAGCCTCGAGATAGTTCTGCTATATAAGAGCAACCATATATGCTTGGGCATTTCAGCCACGTAAAGCGGAGACAATAGTGTGCGTCTGAGCGACCTTTAGAGAAAAGCAACAAACAAATGTGGCTGTATCTCCTTCGAGCTGAATATTTACACGTACAGTCATCTTTGTTTGTCAAACGAGCCCGCGGTCAGGACTGAACAAGGATGACCCTCTGCCAGCACGTATTTGGAGCAATGACTGGAAGGCGTTCTGCGAGCCATAGCCAAGGTGGTGGGCCCGAAAACACTTGCGATTTTTTGTCCCAAAAAGGAAGCACCTGTTTGCGTTAATTGTACATATATACAATTTGCGGCAGTCTTCCTTTAGGAGGTCTCTTCCAATACACGTACTTCCTCAAACAGTCTAATTCGATTTATATGCTACTAGAAATATTCCTTCTAGGTGATATATAAGCATAGTTTAGATTATGCGCATGGATTAGAATATCAACAAAACAAGAGAATATGTTTTACTGTCATGGAAATTATATCATAGACCAATTACGTTCAATGTAGTTTGCACAATTGTATACTTACTTGTATACTTAGACCCAGGGGCGTAGCGTACATGCTGTTATTTAAAAGTTCAATCGATTCATTCAATTATCACAATTTTTTTATTATTTTAAACCAATCGCAAGCATACATGATTTACTTTAAACGCTACCATAAATGTTTTTATTTCAAATCGGCCGTGAAGGCGCCCGAAATTATTGGACTTCCGTCTTACTTATTGGAGTGCTGAAATGCGATGGTCCACGTTACATCCAAGCTACACGTTAGATGGACGAAAAGGTCAGTGATCTTATGCAGTCAACAGTGGAACCTACCTTGATTGGGTGTTGTCGTTATTTCCGGACTCAGTTATGCGATTATGTGAACGCATCTTGACGACTGTCGTCATAACATAAGGAAGATTGGGAAACGCTGTTTCAGGTAATTGTGAAAAATGAAAATGAGGAATGGAATCAAGAAACCGTTATTTGTGCTAGAGGCCTTTTAACTTTATTGCGCGACTTTGATTTTAATTTTTTCTTAGCAGTATTTTCTGCAATATTCCCACATTCCGAGAGTCTGTTTAAAATTCTACAGATATTCAATTCTATCAGATATTAGTTACTGCAATAAAAACATCGGCGATTTCAAATCACATATTCAAAAAATGAGAAACGAATTTAGTGACATTTTGGACCGTATGGACAGATTTGTGTTAGAGAATCAACCACCAAGTAGAAAAATGCGTTTGGATTTAATTCCTGAAGAAGATAAGAAAAGCACCTACGCATGTGTTATGAAATTTTAGACGTTATAACTTTGAACATTAGTGAACGGTTTAGTCAAATTTCTAAACTGAAATTCTTAAATCTAGATTCCACACAATTCACTTCATTCGTGAAACGTTTTTCTGACGAACTTTTTTCTTCTTATATATACATATGGAACATTCTTTTACGCAAATCATTTTGAAATCGAACTTTCAAAATGATTTATAGTGATCCCGATATAAAAAAGAGCACTGTGTTTGCGCTTCACCAATATATTATGTCCCTTCAATTATCTTCTGTTTTCCCGGAGTCATCAAAATTGTGTCGTTTAATTTTGACTATTCCTGCCACAAGCAGTTCCGCAGAAAGATCATTTTCATGTTTAAAGAGGATAAAGACTTATCTGCAAAATTCTCAAATGCAAGAAAGACTGTCAGCTTTAGCATTAATAAATATTGAAAGTGCCTTGTTAGAAGATATGAGATCGTCTCCAACATTTGAAGAAACAGTGATAGACGTTTTCGCTGGACAAACAAAAACCGAATAATTGATCTTCATTTTAAAAATTAGAATATATACCTCGGCATAATCATTTTAGGTTAGTGTCTTTTTTTATTTTTACCATTTTCATATGGCCTACCATACATCCGACTATACCTTTTCCCCTTATAAAATTTCATCCCTAGATTCTTTTCTCGCGCTACGTCTCTTCTTAGAGCATATATTTCTTATATCTCTATTACATAGCGAAATCTGTCCCCTGGAATAAGAAAATGATATAACCTCTAGGAATGTTATGTCCCTACCTGAAAATTTAGATGTCAAACTATTGTCAAATTTGAGTACTGGTTTCTTGCATATTCGAAAATTTTATACATCGGTTGTTCTGTTTCAACTAGTTAAATCTAAATGTACTTCCGTCCGTTAGTTAAATTTATTTCCACCAAATGAAGGGGGAAAATGCTATAAAACTTGGGATAAGTTGATATGCGTATGTAAATAAAAAATATAAGTAGTACAATGTACTATTAATGGCAAGAGATGTACATATGTAATGATTAAGTGTATATTTTACTAAGATTTACAAGAAAAACTGTTTTATTACATTTATTGATAAATCAATACAAACACAAAATCATAAAGCTCGAATATAAAAAAAATATTTCGTGATTATAAATAGAAATCAAAATAAAACATAGGCGAATTGAACCTCAAATATTATGTTTAGGAATTTGGTTACCTTATTTACGAATACATAATAATTAACATTCCGTGTACCACCTACATATCATACGAAAAGTCTTATTAATTCTATGTGTTGAACTGAAAAATATAAGTGTATACAATAAAATATTGCATTTCAAAAGTGTTTCATTTTCTTTTTATATAATACCGACAGTTAAAATTGAACTACAATTTCCATCAAGAGGTGGCGTTGAATTTATTCTACCACTGGTATAAAATTTGGTGTTCATATCACCATTAAATTGGTGTGTTCCTGTTGTCATACTGTGTATCAAATTTTACACACACATTTAAACACATTTCAGATAATGCACGAGAGGGTACCCGAACAAAATCGAGAATTATTTTCTGTAGACAAGTGGATTGGCAGTGCTGCCCTCTTCCATTAGGTATGTTTACTAGATACTCCCGTTGCTAAGTTGGCCAAGTACCGCTTATGCGAACGTCAACGCAACGGACAGAGTGATTTTACATTTCCGCACTCCAGAAAACTAGTGTAATCGTGTAAAAAAATTTTTTTTCTAGCGTTTATTATTCGTTTTTCGGCCTAAAACCAAAAAAATGGATTTTAAAAAACTTTGCTGTGTGTGTGCCGTTGTCGTCGGCATTTATTCTTGTTAGCACAATAACTCAACTAAATCGTGTCGGATCGATCGGGTTTCGACTGATTCTGATTAGGGACGTCTACCAGACAACATCTATTGATAGAACACACCCCACCCTGTCCATGGGTCATGAGAAAGCACGATGGTAGGCTATTTAATAAAAGTAAAACTGTCGCATAAAACACATATTCTGCATTTATGTGTTGGTTTATTTTTCTCAACCACTCAATTTCGAGATAGAGATTTTCTACGTGCGGAAAAGTCCGTTTTAAGGTTTGTTTTTCTTAAGCCAGCTCCAACGCTTTCGGCATGACAATGGTTTTGCATCCCCTTTACTCGCTCGATCTAGCCCCTTGCGACTTTTTCTCATTTCTAAGAATAAAGAAAAACCTAAAGGGAAATCGTTTTCAGGACGTAGAAGAAAAAATCGCTGGAAGTACTAAACAGCATCAGTTCAGAGGAATATAAAAAATGTTTCTAACAGTAAAAAAAACCGTTAGAACAAGTGCGTGCGACCTAATTGATAATATTTTTAAGGAGATTGACGTTTTCAAGGTGTTATCTTAAATTAAAAAAAAAACAATTCTAGTTTTTTTGGCACTCCTCGTACTTGCGAACGTAAAACGTTTAATTTTTTAATTGAATTAAAGTAATATGATGCAGCAACTATTTTTGCCTGTTGCAATTGAAAAGATATAGCAGATACATATATGTGAATGTGCTCTACCATTGGACATGCTATAATAAAATTACAAAATAGTAAAATATTCTTATGAGAATCGTTTAATATAATTGATAACTTAAAAACTATATATATGTAGCTTGCTTGACAGTTACCATTGATCATCAAATAGCCCACAAATTTCCCTTGCCGTTTCCTAACAACCCATATTTCTCACAAATTCAGTCACTAAGCCAGTATACTATAGTATTTCAGGTGATACTTGGATGATTCAGTATATTTCATCAAAAGCAGCACCGCAGGAAGTGCGAGAGCTGTCGTATAATTGCAGAAATTAGTACCAATATTTACGAAATATTTAAAACAAATATCTTCTTACGAAGTTGACGTAACACCCACTGCACTTTCACTTCATCGGCTTGCTTGAAAACAAATAAAAAATTGAAATGGTCCTGATGCGTTACATAGTTGATTTTTTTTTTTGACATTTTATGTAAGGCTTCGCGTAAGATCTGCGTTAATTTTAATACTTCGGTCATCCTAACTAATCCTTATATAAATTTTGTTCTACTAGTAAGAATATGGAGCAACTAATTAAAAGCGCCTGAATGTCAATATTTTTCCATTTTCCTGATCGAATATTGTTATGTTGTTTCATACGTATTATTGCAGAACTGATTAGAATTTAAAGAAAGTAGAGAATAGAATACGCGCTAGAATAATAGTAATGAAATATTAAGAAAAAAATCGTACGTAATACTAATTGTTGGAGAAAGTTACTTGAACTATCTAACGTAATCTGTAGGCGGTGTAAATTACGGTTTTAATGAAGAGAGCTCGATATCCACCTCATGTTTCTGTCACCTTTCTATTCGTAACAGAGAAATCAATAAAAAAATTTATCAACGCTCCCTCTGCAGCCCAAATGTTGTTATAATAGTTATTTTGTTGTGTTACATATGTGACACAAATATAATAAAGTCACATCTAGAACTCATATTAGTGTTGATAACACTGGAGAACAATTTTTTTATTGTTCTACAAGCTAGTGAACTAAACTAGTAAAGTAGGCGAACTTAACAGTACTTTTTACATTTATTTCGATTGTTTTCAGATTATTATTATTAGGCAGGGTTTAAAAGTGACAATGCAATAAAACTTTGCAAAAGTATACACTGTATGTAACACTGGGGAACGGTCAATTTGTTGCCAGGAATTTAAGAGACAATTTTGAGACTGCCCCTGATGTTGAAAATGGCATTACTTTTTCTTGATTCGCTCTAGTTTCTAAAATAAAAATTTATATTTATATTAGAGCGAACATTATTTATACCTGATAAATATTAATGCAAAGTAAAAAGACTAAATAAAGTCAGCAATTTCTCTTGTTCTGATTTTTATATATCGAATCTGACAAGAAAATAAGGAATAATTGATGCAGAAAATATAGAAAATTATAAAATGTTTTTTGTACGATTGTCTTTTGTATTCTTGCTGTGAACAGTCCCTCTGAAGACTCCAATAGTAATCGGCCATCATGTGACGATGCCACGCTCCTTGATACCTTTATTCCAGTATTCGGATATCCTGATGAAACCGTTGACTTTATTCCTCACTATAGTTCCCTAAGTTAGAAGGAAATTTGTCTAAGTAACTATGCAGAAATTGCAGATATAGCATAAATAATTGGGGTAGTTTACATAGTTTCTTGATATTTTTTCGAGTGATTTGGTGATTGGGGTTTCACTACAACAGTTATAAACACAACACTCTTTCGATAAACTTAAAACTGCTAGACTTCTTACAGGTAACATGTCTAGACGTGTTCTGCAGGACAGTAGGAACCCACTTTCATAGATTTGTATTTCCAAAAAGAAACTGTTGTACTACACAATTAATAGAATACCGAGTAAGCAAATCGCAATAATATTGCGCCGCCCCTTCGCTCATACCGAAGGCACCTCCGGAACCATGTTGTTTTTCAAGGATCGATTTACTATACTGATTTTGTCAAAATGCCGAAATTCGAACGAAAAGCATTTCGTACATTGACCTAAAAATTTCGTGACACACACACGAAAACAGCCGTTTAGTAAATAGAAGATGTTTCGCACAGGTTTTGTGTTAAATGCCTCTTACAATACATGTATCAATTCTATTAGTGACAAGTGAATATATTGGAACACAAATATAAGGGTGGTAAGATATTTTGAAAACATCATTGATTTCAGCATGCAAAAATATATAGGAAACAAATATTGTCATATTTGGGACAAAACTCTTGTTAGCAATTTTATGGAACTTATTTTACGGACTACCGAAAGTACCGAAAGTAAATAAATTATAATACATTTAGAAAAGCTACATGTTTAAGTGTGCCCCAATTGATTTTAAAAGAGAAATACTTATTTCTTAAACCGTTTTAAAAATATTTCTTAACTTTCGAATTTTAAATGAACGCCCTATATTTTCCTTTGTGTAGTTTTTAAGATTCTGAAATTTTCTCTGCAATAAATTCGATTCCTTTGGTTCAAATATATGAAATAATATATGTAACAGTATATTTTTCTTCCTGGTCCTATGCTTTCTATAACGTTTTGTCAGCTATTGTGGATGACTTCTTTAGGATTACTTTTTTGACAATTGCTTAGGGCCAAGACCGTGGAGAAATTATCTAAAAAGCAGCCCTGAAGAAGCGGACAGCAATAAATGAGGAAACGTTTACAAAACAGAACAAACTAAACCAGTCCATAAAAGCTAAAACTAAACCGTTATAACTCAATGGTATGACTTAAAGATATACAATATTAAAAAAACATATTAGTTGAACAAGTAGAATGTATATCGAAATTAAATGGTAATAAATGTAAAAGTATTATTTAAGTAGTTTATGTTTAGAAATATTATGTGTACTTAATGTATTTCTGTTCGAAATCTAAATGTTTTCTTAATGTTTTATTCATTTTTACTGTTGTAAACATTAAAGACATATTCGACAGATTTTCAGGCTAATGTTAAAGAAGATTTTCAGGTAAAAAATGCAATATTCTTTTTTTTTTTGTCAAAATATATGAACTTAGATATGCCGTATTGTCGTTTTTAGTGTTGTACTTCTAATTAGAACCTTGAATTAACATTTAATAAACAGTTTTAAAACCTTAAAATGGACTTCGAACTCGAAATTGAGTGGCCAAGAAACACATAAATGCAGAATATGTGCTTTATGGGACAGTTTTACTTTTTTTTAAATAGTCCACCATCGTGTTTTCTCATAACCTATGGACAGGGTAGAGTATGTCCTATCCACCTCAAAATCAATATATGTCACCTGGCAGACGTCCCTAATCAGAATCAGTCGAAACCCGATCGATCCGACACGATTTAATTGAGTGATCGTGCTAACAAAAAAAAATTCTTAAATAGTCCACCATTGTGTTTTCTCATGGCCCATGAACATGGTAAAGTGTGTTCTATCCACCTCAAAATCAATAGATGTCGTCTGGGAGACGTCCCCGATCAAAATCAGTCAAAACTCGATCGATCCGACACGATTTAGATGAGTTATCGTACTAACAAGAAATTTTATTAATGCCGCCCACAACCGTAACAGAAGCGGCAATGGCAACAGCAACGACACACACATACTCACACACACAAAATTGTTTAAAAACCTTTTTTTTGTTTTTAAGCCGAAAAACGAAAAATAAACGCCAGTAACTTTTTTTTACACGATTACATTACTTTTCGACGTGCGGAAAAGTAGAAACTATATGGTAGCTGCAAGAACTTTAACGTAATTTTATGGTAGCCGCGACTTTAAAGAAGAATATGCTTATAATAAGTGGGACTCATAGGTATTTTTTACTTTGGAAATGGAAAATGGAAAAAAAAATTTTTTGTTTTTCGGCCTAAAAACAAAAATAAAATGATTTTAAAAAAATTTTGTCTGTGTATGTCGTCATTGTCATTATCGTCGGCATTAAAATTTCTTGTTAGCACGGTAACTCAACTAAATCGTGTCGGATCGATCGGGTGTTGACTGACTCTGATAGGGGACGTCTCCCAGACGACACCTATTGATTTTGAGGTGGATAGCACACACCACCCTGTCCATGGGTCATGAGAAAGCACGACGGTGGACTATTTGGGAATATTTTTTGTTAGCACGATCACTCAATTAAATCGTGTCGGATCGATCGGGTTTCGACTAGTTTTGATTAGGGACGTCTATCAGACGACATCTATTGATTTTGATGGGGATAGGACACATCCCCACACTGTTCATGGGTCATGAGAAAGCACGAGGGTGGACTATTTGAAGAAAAGTAAAAACTGTCGCATAAAACAGATATTCTGCATTTATGTGTTGATTTATTTTTTCTCGGCCACTCAATTTCGAGATAGAGATGTTCTACCCGCGGAAATGTCCATTTTAAGGTTTAAACCTGTTCATCTTAGAAACTAAATATTTATTTACAAAATGGATATTATCTACTATAAGGAGAACGATCGAACATTCAGTAGTATGTATTTAAACATCACGCTACGTTTTAAAGTTTTACTTGTATTCGTGCTTTCCTAAGTACATATGTCTAGCGTAAATAGTAAGGAACGAGTTGTTGCGTCAATGGATGAGAAGTAAATCTTACATACTTGTACTTATATACAGGTCTAATAGACCGTTGAATTTAAAAATATAGTTATCTAAAAAGAATTTGTAGCCTTTTGAGCCAGCTTCGCATTTGCCTCATTTTTTTGTGGGTTTTTATTCAAAATGTCGCGCGACGAATAATTAATCAAGTAAAATACGTACATTTTTTACACAATTTGTTTCTATTCGTCTTTTGTATAATATTGATATATTTAATTATGGACTCAATAATTCTGGAAACAATTCTAGCCATATCAGTGACGGCGCCCGGGGAGGGCCTGGGTAGGCCCAACCCAATCAGTAACATCGCCCACCCAATCGGTAACAGTGCCCACCCAAAAAATTTACTATCTACAAAATTATAATACGAAACAAAATATAAATATAAAATTCTGATTACGACTATTTCAAAATTTGAAAACGAACAAAATATTAAAATCAACAATATTTTACAGCTATCCGACCGACATGCTGAATAAATACAGATTGGCATTCAATGAGATTTATAAATTATGTTCAATATGTATCGCAATTCCCGTATCAAGTGCGGCATGTGAAAGGACCTTTTCACATCTGAAAAGATCAAAAAACTATTTAAGAAATAAAATGAAACACGAGAGATTAAGTAATTTGTCTGTACTAAATATAGAGAAAAAAAATTGCTAAAAGCTTGGATTTGGATAAGATTGTTGAGGAATTTGCAACAAAACTGCAGTAATTTTATTAATATTTTAACTTTATTACCTAATGTACCTACTACTAATTTCTTTTTTAAATTGTGTTTATGTTAATCTTTGTTTATCTTTGTACTGATTGTATTTGTAACCTAAAAATTTTGTACCCGTTTGTGCCCACCTATTTTAAAAATCCTGGCGCCATTACTGAGCCATAGAGGTTTGGTAATATGCGATATGTTCTATGTCAATATATAGCTGCTAGGCAGTACATACAGTGAAAAATAAATCATTTCGTTGAATCTATTTCAATATGCCTCACCAAGATTTTTTATGAGCCACCTCTGGAATTTTCATTTTATTTATAGTTTTACAAAAGTACATGAAAAGGATAAGAAAAAGCGCCACCTATTCGCCGCCTATGCTATGAAAAATACTCTACGTATGTACTAAACAAATTAGAATACAATTAATTTTGCTGATTATGCATAATATGTGACATCAAAGCTAGATTCTGAAACAATACCAATAGATGCAACATCTAAACTATTCGGCAGGCATGTCCCCCATCGCATACTAATTTCGATGAATGATTTAATTCAGCATGAATGCATTAAATAGCGACAATAAAACCGATCCGCTGCCATTAAAAAAATTAAGAGTCGAACACCTGGGACGGGCGTGTAGAGATTTTCAATAGCCGCATCATGTGCATCCACTAAATATTCCTTTCGGATAAATATTTACTCGTCAAATAATGCAAAATAAACATCGCTTATTGTTGCTAATAAACCGTTGAGAGTTTAACAATGTACGAAATTATTCTTGTCATTAGGACGTTATTTACATCGTTATGTGCAATTTTTTTCAAAGTAAATTAGTTCAAGGATGCATAATTGTACGAGGTAAGTAGTATGCTACGTAATATGATTTGCATTTGACTATCAAATCTCCATTTGATATTTCCGCATACACAATGATCAATTTTGAGATGTCTGTTGATTAATGCTTTCAAATATAGAGACGCATCAAACAAACATACTAAACCCATTTCATACATGAGTTTGGATTGATAAAATTTTCTTTGCATTACATTTTTAATGAAAATTTAAAAAAAGTTAAACTATAAGAGAAATGATTTAAGAAACAGAATTACCCCAAATAAAATATATCCAAAGTGCTTTACATATTTCTCTATTAGCAATTACGTGAAGAAATTAGTAAGTAATTCACCCAGGATATCTTCTCTCTTTAGATATCTCTTTGGATCCCTATACCAAATAAACTCATCAAAACAAATATGCTTATAATAAGATCAAATCAGATAACTTTTGTTAAGTATGTAAATGTGTGATAAATTTTATACGTTTGAATATTTTATCCAAATTAACAATAATTCTTCATAATTATATATTCTTCCTCATAATTCTAGAACAGTTTTCAAAACTACTCAGTGTTGATTAAATACAACTAGATAGGAATAAGAGAACTGGTGAAGTAGTTATTACGTTTCTAATCTAACGATGTCACACACATTTTTAAGGAGGAGGGGACTAAAATAAAGACAGGTCATATAACAATAAGTGATATTAATAACAGAGCCTCACAAAAAGAAATTACCTTGTGAGAAAGATCATAGTACTCTATTCTTATATATTCTAATGCGTTGAATACGAATCTGTGGTCAGACTTGCTCCATCACATGAAGATTTTCTAATTTCAAAAAACATAGCTTATCAGACATGAAATCAATGAAATCTATTGGAAATTTCCGAGTACCTGATACCTGGAAATCTATTGAATATTTCCGGGTACCTGGTACCTGAAAGCTTGGTACCTGGAAGTCACCGGTTACGGTCACCGGTTACGGTCACCGATAACGATTCTGAAATTCATCTTTTAAAATTCAAAATGGCTGATCCAATATGGCTGACAAATTATACAGAATTTTCCGGAACTTGGATGCTTACAAAACATTTTGTAGACATTCAGGTTTTTAAGTTTATTGTTGTATTATATACCTATATTATTTATCAACTACCTACCTGTCCATTTTTCATATTTCAAGAACTAGAAGTTACATCCAGCCCAGTTTAATCTACTGTCTAGTTTCAGCGATCCTTAAATTCTCTGAAAATACTAACTTTCGTAGAGATCCCAAAATTGGTTGAGAAACTCGTCAATCGTATTGATATTAAGTTCAAATCGTATTGATATTAAGTTCAATCAAATATTAAGTTTTGTAAACATCTGAAAACTTTTTGTAAAATGTGTCTGTCATATTGGATCAATCATTTTGAATTTTGAACGTTAAAGTTCAGATCCGTTATCGGTGATTTAAAAAACTCCCATATACCAAGTTTTGTGGATATCTAAAGTTTTTTCGTGTGCCATATTGAATTCGCCATTTTAGATTTTGAAAGTTTTACCCCAAATTCGTTATCTGTGATATCAAAACCCATAAAGATCAAGTTCCAGGAAATTCCTAACTAACCTCGTTGATTTCGAGTCAAGTGTGTAATTAGCCATGTTTTCTGAGGTTATGAAAAAATCCTCATGTGATGAGCAAATTTCACTTCGTGTAGATTCGTGTTCAGCGCATCAAAATACATAGGGATAGGGTACTCTGGCCTTAATACCTTCATAGGATACCTTGATCGTTAACATATCCTATTTTTCTTTAGGTTGTTTTAAGTGAAGAAAAAAATTTATTAATATATTATTTTAGGTTTAATTATTAATAAACTACTATTTATTTATACTTTGACGAAATTTATATATTACTGGCATTGCTGTCTATATAACACACAACCCCTCCTCTAAAATAAACAGTTTTAAAACCTTAAAACGGACTTTTCCGCACGTAGAACATCTCTATCTTGAAATTGAGTGGCCGAGAAAAAATAAACCAACACATCAATGCAGAATATCTGTTTTATGCGACAGTTTGACTTTTTTCAAATAGTCCACCTTCGTGCTTTCTCATGACCCATGAACAGGGTGGGGTGTGTCCTATCCACCTCAAAATCAATAGATGTCGTCTGGTAGACGTCCCTAATCAGAATCAGTCGAAACCCGATGGATACAACACGATTTAATTGAGTGATCGTGCTAACAAAAAACATTCTCAAATAGTCCACCGTTGTGCTGTCTCATGATCCATGAACACCCATAGAGTGTGTTCTATCCACCTCAAAATCAATGGGTGTCGTCTGGGAGACGTCCCCGATCAGATTCAGTCAAAACTCGATCAATCCGACATGATTTAGTTGAGTTATCGTGTTCACAAAACAAATTTCTTAAATAATCCACCATCGTGCTTTCTCATGACCCATGGACAGGGTGGGGTGTGTCTTATCCACCTCAAAATCAATAAGTGTCGTCTGGGAGACGTTCCCGATCAGAGTCAGTCAAAACCCGATCGATCTGACACAATTTAGTTGTTATCGTAATAACAAAAAAAATTCTCAAATAGACCCAAGGAAGGGGGTGGTGTGTGCTATCCACCTCAAAATCAATAGGTGTCATCTGGGAGACGTCCCCGATCAGAATCAGTCAAAACCCGATCGATCCGACACGATTTAGTTGAGTTATCGTGCTAACAAGAAATTTTAATGTCGACGACAACGATGACGACACACACACAAACAAATTTTTTTAAAAATCTTTTTTTTTGTTATTAGGCCGAAAAACGAAAAATAAGCGAAAAAAAATCCTTCCATCCTTCTTTACACGATTACATTACTTTTCCGCTAGTATAGTTGAGTGCGGAAAAGTAAAAATTGTAGTATTCTTTAAAGAAGAATAATAACAATAATAATTTTTAATATTATCATTGTTTTTTATGTTTGGAGTGTGTCACCATTGAATACTCTCTATTTAGATTTAGCTAATTTGATATTACTTTTCGATTAGCATAAATTAATAATAAATTAATAAATTATAAATCTAAATTGTATTTTTATGTAAATATATAATATATTAAATACAAAAATATAATATTTTTACGATAACTAAATTTGTTCATTATTTTATTACTATTATTAATAATAATATTTTCGTATTAAGCAACACTGTTTTGTAAAATATAAAATACTATATCTATCAAAAGAACTATGTTTATGATGTTTTTCTTTCATAGTCGGTTAAATTTTCTGTTGATATCTTCTCGCCACGTTTATCAATAAATTGAAAAAGCTGTTAGGATACTCAAAATGTATTTACTTAAAAATTATCGAAACAAAAACAGTTACGATAGTTAGGAATAGATTTATTAAACTTATGTTTATTTTTTTCATCTAAAAATAAGGTCTATGTATATAACGAGCTGGGCCGAAACAAGTAAGAATTTATACTTTATTATTAATTCACTTCGAGGTTGTAACGTAAACCCGTTCCGAGGTTGACATAAATAATCGTCGAGACAAGAATAGAGCCTCGTCTAGCACTTCTAGTACGAGCATTATTAATTTCCTCTGATCGTGAATGCATTTCATTATTTTAAGTGAACGAATATAATATATTCGTTCTACTATATTTGTGTTTCCAATGCAATATTGATGAAATATTTTGGTATGTATATACGGTGTTTCTAATAATAAGTGTCCTATACTTCACAGAAAAATTCCGTGTGTGGTTCTAAGACAAAAGAAAATTATAAAAATATGGTCAAAAATTAATTATTTCTTTAGATAACCAGTTCAAATTTTGGAAATTCAATTATCGTTACAATGTTAACAATGTAGTTTTACTGATGTTTACTATGATCTACAATACCATCGTTTCTCTGGTACCATGACACTAAAGACATTTTTTAAGGCACTTAAAATGGAAACAAGTTTATGAAATATTAACATCTTTAATTAACAAATGTCAAATTGAAAATAATTTTAATAGTATTTTAAGTGAGCAAATATTTCAATAAACTATTAGCTTTGATTAAGTTTTATGTTTTCCATACACGGACGGATATTTTTCTAAATAATTCCAAAACAGTCAAAACATCAGAAAAATGTCTGCAATTAAAAATAGTTAGAAAAGGGCAGGGACCTTAATTTCAAATACGGAGAAAGTAAGTCCCGCCGTCAATCAAGTTCAGGATGATAAAAAGTGCCATGGTCCCAGAAGAATGATTACTCTGTAGATGGTTTTACACATAAATGGCTACATTATAGCCATTGTAATATATGTACATTGAATGTGCCAAATTTGAATCGATTATCTAAAACACTGTGAAATAAATCTAAAAAATAAAAAAAAACTTTGTATATTAAAAACAAAGCATCTTTGACCACATATTTATAAGACTTTTTTATTTTAGATTTACATAAATAACTGTCGTGTGAAATATTGGATACTTATTTAAAGACACTCTGTATATAATCAAAAATAAACAATTTATCCTCTTATTAGTATTTAGATCAGGGATGAAAGAACTCTTGACTTTACTTGAACTTATTAATTTAACTAGTCAAAACAATGTTAATATTCTGATAAAATAAAAAGATATAGTAACAAAATCAACATTCAGAGTTTCAAATTCAACATTTAGATAAGGGATGAAAGAACTCTTGACTTTACTTGAACTTATTAATTTAACTAGTCAGAACAATGTTAATATTCTGATAAAATAAAAAGATATAGTAACAAAATCAACATTCAGAGTTTCAAAATCAACATTTAGATAAGGAATGAAAGAACTCTTGACTTTACTTGAACTTATTAACTTAACTAGTCAGTACAATGTTAATATTCTGATAAAATAAAAAGATCTAGTAACAAAATCAACATTCAGAGTTTCGATTGATAAAAACGACAAAACAAATTAAATATACAACTTATTAACATACAATATACAATAAATATACCTTTGAGAGCAATGATTTGTAAAAGGTTATATATATAAAACGTCCAAATATGTCTTGTCCCCATTTATTTGTAATACAGTATATAGTTCATTTATCGTATATTAAATTTTTTGTAGTTTATTCTTATACATTTATCTTCATATATTGTTCATATTTATCAAATGCAGCATACAAAATTAACAGTGATAGGGTTCGTCATTCCTTGCTCTCCATCATCAAATATAGTCCAGGAAATATTCCATTCAAGTAACCACGGCATAAGGTGAAAAGATAAAAATGGAATTGAACAGAACTCATTCTGCATAATTTATGGCCTAATAAGGTTACTTACGCCTTTAACTACTTGAATTCTGTGTAGTTTGTTCTTATACACTTGACATTTCAAAAACATCATAAAAATCATTAACAATGACATATTGCAACACAGACCAGCCACTTGATTGTTCTTGTTATGAATTCAATGAGCAAATCTTATATCCCAAGAAATAAAATCACTGAAAATTAATCGGAGTTTTTTTTGTTCCTTTATTCTCTTTGAGTAGCGTACACAATCCTGTATCCTAATTTATTTTTATCTAACCTATAGTCACATGTACAGCTTGTCAAGAATAGGAACAAGTCTCAAAATTGTGATGTCGGACCGCCTACGAGGTGTGCAGTACATTACTTACAATTATAGTAAATACATTTACTTACAATTAGTCGCATTGAGACCTTTGCAGAGTGAATATCGAGTATGTATGAATGTACACAAAGTTCGATATGGCAGCGCCTAAAGTGCATCCTTTTCCCTCCAAATGCTGCCTCACTGTTTCTTCTACGCGTGCACAGATAATTTCACACTTTTTCCTATTATTGACAAGCCGTAATTATTGTATTTTATATAAAGAAATGTATTCTTTCACATTCCATAATCAAAAAGGGAGGTTGCCATTAAAAAAATATCGATGACGGCATACACGAATCACGCTGTATGTAATAAGTATATTTTAAAAAATGCGCAACTGAAAATAAAATTTAACGGATCCAATAGTTCCTCCCAAAATTTATTCCTTGAATTTTTTACGAATTTATTCATTGCTTTTACCAAAACACTACATTTCATAGCGATACGTTGTTATTTGTTATTGTCGATTCTTGGACGATTTAAAAAGTAGATACATTAACGACAATTTGAATCTATTTGAACAATAAATAATGGAAACTAAAACGTTACAATTGAATGTGTAATACCGCACGATAAACATAACAGCATATCCTGTTACTAGACTATTAAACTACATTTCATGGACAATAATTGGCACGAGTTTAAAGCAAATCCAATTACCGGTCGTAGCCGTGAAAAATAAAGATGCATAAATGTGTGTATCACCCAGAGCTATGTACGTATGTACATATGTATGTATGAAGATCAAAACAATTTTTTCGATTTGCTTCGGACGTACTCACTGATGTCATGTCACGACCTGATGACGCACCGGTCATTTCTCGAAATTTGTTTCCATCGCAATAAGAAAGATATTTGGTTAATACGACTTGGTCCGTTTCTAATCGGACGGAGAAAAGGTGATGCCCAGCAAACGTAGAGAAAAGGTAAGAGCACAAGCGGAGCAATAATAAGTGAGGTTGCCGGCACAGGGCAGGACTTACAATGGCTGTTCAATTGATTAATACAGAAAATAAGAGTATATTTGGTAGCTGATTCAAGTACGTCATTGAATACCATTTATTTTATTTTATTGTATTTAAGTTATAAATAAGATGGAAATAAAAATCAATATATTAGATACAAAGTGGGAAAAATTACACATGTATTTCACTTTACCTAAAATTGGCACATAGTGGTGACGACAAACAATCAAACCACCGTCTGCCAAAAGATCACCCTATATATTCCGATTCTGAATGACTGGGAAGCTCAGATCACAGCCTGTCTTATTTTTAGTGGAATGAAAATTTACCCGATACTCCTGCCCATTGATTTACAGAGATTATACCGCTGATAAGTTTTCGAGTTGTCGCAAAACTCGAAAGACTAAACAATATTACGAGTCGCAAAGACAAAAACACTAGATCTGATTCATTAAACCTCAAACAGTAAAATATTCTTCCGTAAATCTGGATATATCCACCAAGAGATTCATATTTAAGTGAGTGTCCAAAACTAATCACTAAAGAACTTCTTTAATAAGCAAAAATAATCATTTCCATAATAGCCAATTTGAGTGTAAGTTACGTAATAGTCAATCTCTTTCTGTAGCGTAGTATTTTTTTATAATAACCAACAATGAGAGAGAAAAATATTTCATAACTACCTCACACTACTACTTTATATTTTGTTAGTTGGTTTTGTCACACAGATCATAGATAGCATTGACATTGTATATGAACTCTTTCTCCTACATGGAGTCTACCTAGGATTCTGGACAAAATTGTACAACTCACAAAACGGTTTAAGAGATTTATCGTTATCTAGTTCGACTAGTCATAGTTATTTCTGTTTTATTTAATTGCGCATATCCTTATTTATACATTTTTTACTTTTCCGCACTCCACTATCAGCGGAAAAGTAATGTAATCGTGTAAAGAAAAAGTGAAAAAACAAAAATTTTTTTGGTTTTATTTTTCATTTTTCAGCCTAAAAACAAAAAAAAAATGGTTTTTAAAAATATTTTGCTGTATGTATGTCGTCGTTGTCATCGTAGGCATTTATTCTTGTTAGCACGATAACTCAGCTCAATCGTGTCGGATCGATTGGGTTTTGACTGATTCGGATTGGAGACGTCTCCCAGACAACACCTATTAATTTTGAGGTGGATAGAACACATTCGACCATGTTAATGGGTCATGAGAAAGCACAATGGTGGACTATTTGAAAAATTTGTTTGTTAGCACGATCACTCAATTAAATCGTGTTGGATCGATCTAGTTTCGACTGAATCTTATTAGGGACGTCTACCAGGTGACATCTATTGATTTTGAGGTGGATAGGACACACCCCACCCTGTTCATGGGTCATGAGAAATAACGAGAGTGAACTATTTGAAAAAAGTAAAACTGTAACATAAAACACATATTCTGCATTTATGTGTTGGTTTATTTTTTCTCGGCCACTCAATTTCGAGATAGAGTTATTCTACGTGCGGAAAAGTCTGTTTTAAGTTTTAAAACTGTTTATTTTCTTATAATTTATTGTACATTTGCTAAAAGCAGATACGCCCTAATAATTTAAATTAGGTGTAAAATTCCATGTAGACTTCGCTACTTCTAATTTAGAACTGCCTGGGATACCATTCACTAATTTCCTACATTAATTGATTTAATCTATGAAATAAATAAACTCCTTAAGTCTTTTTATAAAAAAAAATTAAGGATTTTGGAAAGCCTCAAAAAAGCGTCAGCTGTGTAGGGAAAGGGTACACACAGAGAGTACACAGAGAAGAGAACAAACAACACATCCATGGTCAGAGAAAGGTGGCAACTCCCCATTTGAGGCTCAAATCTAAGCATCTAAACCATCTCGCTTCTCTGAACTACAGTACGAAGGACAGAATTCTAATTTCAGGTATTATATCACTAACAATGATAAGAACAACAATCACTCAAAAGTCTCAAAACAAGGAATTTGAAACTTAATTTTTTTAAACTAATTTGATCTAGCATTTTCATAACGAAAATCTGCCATTTATAAGTGAGGATAAAGAAAAAATAGTCTACATAGTGAGGCACGAAATATTTTTCAATGGTTAATATTTTTACTGTAGAATTTAAATGTATTAAAGTGATTTAGGTTCAATTTTTATTATAAACATGTGAATGGATAGATAACTTTACTATTAGATAAATCAGAAATGGAGGGCTATCAACAATACTGTACAGCAATTAAATTACTTGTTGATGAACTTGAAGGCCCCACATTGGGCGCCACTTCGTGCAAGGTAAGGAAAAGTTACCCTACACTGTTTTCGACGCAATCCTGAACATCTTTGTATTAGTAATATAGAGGTACCTCAATAACAAAGTTTCAACAGTCAGAGAGCTTATGGCACTTAACTGCTGGGGATTTGCGTCTATAAAAGGACCTGTTACACATATCGCTCCAATGACCTACTTGAGCCGCCTGCTTATCTCGACCCGAGTCCGTCCCTGCGCCGGGATCGATACAGAGAAAAGCAGAAGCGAGCACGGCCAAGCTGATCACTGCATAACTCAGGCTTGTTGTTTTTGAGCCCGACTACAGATATCAAGTTCGTAGGAGTGCGATGTTGTCAAGTGAAGTAGAAGAAGGCAAAGTGGAGGAATAGTAGGATGTGAAAGAAGACGTAAGCGTAGCGGTGGTCGGCCTATTCGTGACAAATGCAAGCATGGGGATATTGACGATTCAGATTAGAGAATGTATTGCGGTGTTGAATGCCCGTGGCTACTTTTTTTATGCGGACGGATCATTCTTCTGATCTATTTTTGTAGGAGTGGCAGTGTGCGCAATTGTTTGTGGAGGAACGTGTGAAGAAAAGTAGGAAATGATAAATTATTATATACATATGTATACATGACATGCAAATGTATTGAATTAATAGGAGTAGTAAGTAAAACGTGGATTATTAACAATTTTGTAACACTAATTGAGTGAAATTATTCAAGTACCTATATTGTTCTTTTCTTTTTTTTTTTTTTTTTGTAAATATGCGTAGTTTTTTATTTAAGAAAGCAAATACAAAAACATATTGTCTACATAATTATATTTTACTTGATTTTTCTTGAGGTTATCGATCAAATAAATTAATAAAAAATAATTTTGTTCTTACGTTTTGACTTTATACAACCACCTTCAAGAAATCTTGGTATAGGTTACATGAATATAAATGCTTTTATATTTACGTTCAGTCTGTTACAGATGATCAAAACATAATTAAGGATTGTAAACGATTATCTTCAGTATTATCTTCAGTAAGGAATCAATCGATAAATATGGGAAAATTATACTTTATTTAGCTTCAAAGATACGTCGCCCAGAATCAAGACAAACGATAATCTACATCTGGCTTGGAAAACAAAATATCTCGAAAACCAACTATTTTCTATCAAGATTGATTTTATTGACAAATTATTCATTATTTTCTACATAAGACACATAATTTTCTTCAAGAATTATTTTCAAGACACATTGAACTCACCATTACCAAAAATATAATTATAACATTACATACCTCGTCTCTTCCCGCTGTCACACATTACACGTTTCTAGGATCAAGATAAAGGGTGGTCCAACCATAATGCACGATGTTAATTATGAGTCACACCTTAACGTCAAGTTTTTTGCCCAACTTAATTTGACATTTCTTTGTTTCAGTGTTTGACAAATTCAACCATGGAGAGGTACACAATTGAGCAGCGCGTTAAGATTGTTGAAGCCTTTTACGAAAATGGGCGTTCAAATCAAAATGCATTTCGTGCACTTCGTGACTTTTTTGGTCAGCATAATCGACCAAATGTGTCCACAATCGGGAGAATTGTGCGCAAATTTCAGCAAACCGGGTCTGTAGGAAATGTGCAAACACCTGTGCATGCTCGCTCAGTTC
This sequence comes from Rosalia funebris, assembly GCA_037954035.1. Classification (NCBI taxonomy): domain Eukaryota; kingdom Metazoa; phylum Arthropoda; class Insecta; order Coleoptera; family Cerambycidae; genus Rosalia; species Rosalia funebris. Next base: position 7,061,598 of record JAZFAV010000006.1, on the reverse strand, counting down.
ATTCTGCGGAAAATATTGCTGTTATTCGCGATAGTGTAGCCGAAGAGCCGTCAACCTCGACTCGTCGTCGTGCCCAACAATTGAACATCTCACGAACATCACTGATGCGAATTTTGAATAAAACTTTGAATTTACACGCTTACAAGGTTCAATTGACTCAAGAGCTGAAGCCTACTAACCATTTCAAGCATCGTCAATACGCCGAATGGTTGGTTGAACAGACTGAAGTGAATGGTGACTTTACAAAGAAAATCATCTTCAGAGACGAGGCACACTTTCACCTCAGTGGATTCGTTAACAAGCAGAATTGCAGCATTTGGGCAAATGAGAATCCACGAGTGATTGTTGAAAAGCCGATGCATCCACAAAGAGTGACTGTTTGGTGCGGTTTATGGGCTGGCGGCGTCATCAGGCTGTACTTCTTCGAAAATGAGGTCGGCCAAGCAGTTACCGTGAATGGTGCTTGCTATCGCGAGATGATAACGGACTTCTTGTGGCCAGAAATTGAGGATATGGACCTGGACGATATGTGGTTCCAACAGGATGGTGCCACTTGCCACACAGCCAACGGAACAATGGCACTTTTGTGCGAGAAATTCAATGGCCGTGTTATCTCACGTCGTGGCGATGTTAATTGGCCGCCATGATAATGTGATTTGACACCGTTGGACTTCTTTCTTTGGGGACATTTAAAAGAAAAAGTTTACGTCAATAAGCCAAAAACAATTCAAGAGCTAAAGGATGAGATAATTCGGCACATTAATGACATTGAACCTCAATTATGTCTCAGAGTCATTGAAAATATGGACCATCGGATAGAGGTATGTCACCGAAGCCGTGGCGAGCATTTGGCCGATATTTTGATTCACACATAATTGTCATAGATCCTTCTATCATAATAAAAAATATTAAGATAATTCTCTGAAAACTTTTTGTTTTATTTACAATTAACATCGTGCGTTTAGGTTGGATCACCTTTTATATCCATAGTATTCTATGTAAAAATGTGTAAGGAATCGATTGGTAGGTACGAGAAAATTGTTCTTTATTTAGTTTCAAAGATAAGAATAAAGACAAACAAGAATCTTCAACATCTTGCTTGCAATAAAAAATTAATACCCGTCATAGCAGATCATAACATTCATCATTATTTTCTATAGCGTGTCTCAGTTGGAATCATAGAATTTGAATTGCGCGCCATTTATGTTCTGTCAAAGAACAGTTGGTGTACAACTTGTTTTATGAAAATGAGCGATCACTTACAGTTGCATTAAGAAAATTCACACAAAATTGGGAGAAAATGAAGCGTCTATATAGTTAACAGTTCGTAACTTAATCAAGAAATTTGAAGAGACGGGTTCTGTTATTGATAAAGTAACACCAACACGTCCTCTTCGTGGTCGGTCAGATGAAAATATAGGAGTTAGATAATCAACAATTAGTCGAACAGTTAAACGTTTCAATGAACTTGGAAGGTACTGTAAAATCCCTGGACAAGGTTGTAAGAAGTCTACATTATTTAGCAAGAGATGAGCGTGAAAGATATTTCGTGAAAATCGCCTTAAGAAACAGACATTATATCAATTTAGAGCTAAGCAGAGCCCTAGCAGCAGCTCAAAATGTAGCAATTTCTGGACGAACGATTAGGAGAAGGTCTAGTGAAGGAAGATTAGACAGTAGAAAATCAGCTGTTACACTATTGCTCACCAGAGAGCATAGGGTTACTAGACTGCGTTTTGCAAGAGAACACGTAAATTAGATGATTGACGGCTGGAAGTGAGTTTTGTTTTCAGACGAAACAAGAGTCTTAATTCATCAGATGGACGTCAACGAGTCTGGCGGATGTCAGGAGAGTGGATTTCTGCCTGCAATATCTCTCAAAGGATCCCATTTTTTGATGGTTCAATAATGTTCTGGTGAGGAATTTATTTTGATAGTCGCACGAATTTGACTTCTATATGGGGGAAATCCATGAATGCACATTTCTACGTAGAAAACATCGTAGAAGAATTTTTTATATATGTAGGAACATTTTGTTTCTAGTTTATTTATTCACATATATTCCTTCCTCGTTACCTATTTCTGTTGGTAAGTCCCCGAACGCTCGTCAGGTGATGTGACTCATGCTAGGCGCGAACAGGGAACGCGTCACAGTGTTTCTGGATGTTCGAGAAGTCAGTCGATTGGAAGCCGCCAATTGAGGAAAGACGTTTTTAGCATTTTCTTGAGTAAGACGTAAGACGGTTGCCCTGTGTAACAAAAAGTGTCGATCACGAGTGCTGAGACGAGTGATTAAATGGGACGTTACTTTAGAAATTATGTGTTTGTCTTATTTCAACATTGTGCTGTGTACATTTATTTCCTGGAATATATTGTCTATCTGTAACATTCAATCCGCCCTTGTTTATTTTATTAAATTATCCCTAGACCTAAAAGAAAAACTACATTTGATTCTGTGTGTCGCGTTTATCACGGAAAATTTTATTTGTATGCAGGATAAGGCTCGGCCCCACGTTGCTAGAGATGTACTGGAGTACTTTCGATTTGTGAATATTCCAATCATGGACTGTCTATCAAGCAGCCCAGATATTAACCCCATATAACATCTATAGGATGCACTAAATCGATTGGGTAGGTGCCACATACTTGCCCCTATGACTCTTAGGGAATTCGATCAAGTCGTTCTTGTCGAATGGGAGAATATTTATCAAGAAACCATTCACCACTTCATCAATAACATGCCTAGACGAATGGAAGCAGTGATATGAGCTAGAGGAGGATCTACACGCCACTGAATTAAAATTCTTACAATTTAATTTCGCCTCCAATCAGTGGCGGCTTGTGATGAAATGAAACGGGTGTTCTGCACAGGGCCGATCCTAGGGTATTGGCCGCCCGTGTGCAAATTTCAAACGTACCCAAACTACTGGTGCCGTAGGGGCCGCAAAAAAATTGTGCCGCAGCCAATTTTGAAAATTTTCAAGGTCACGCGTTTTCCTGATACTTCAGAATTTTTATGTAAAATCCGTTTATACAAAAATATAGACTTTCACAAGAAAAATGTTTGGAATTTAATACCTTCTTGAAGAACATTCATGTTTGCCGTCATATTCTTTGGTTAAGAGAAAAGGCTTGTAAGGTGAATTTTCTACTAGAGGGTCTATAACACTTAAAATATTTTCCGAAAGAGTTTCAGCGTCACATTTTCTAGGTTTCAGGTATGTCCAAAAACGTTCAATCGGTTCACCATCGAGAATATATCTTAAAACTACCACTAACTGAGTTTTTTCAGATACATCAGTTGTTTCGTCTGCCATAACTGCCACAAATGAAGGTTTGTTAATTTCTTTAATTATTTCTTCATGACATACTTTTAATATACAGTCTAAAAGATCATTTTGCATTTCTTTGGAGGTTCCTTTAAATACTGAAGCATTTTGTAGATGCTCGCTTAAAGTTACATAAAGCTCAGCAGAAAAATTTATCAAACCACGAAATATTCCCGGGTTTTGAGAGATTTCAGCTTCGTCATGTCCTCGCAGCGCCAGTTCAAAGGCCCCACAGAACTTTATGCAGTTTATAATTTTCGACAAAACGTATCTCTTTTTTGTCACATTATCATTATGCTTTTGCACATTTATCCAATAAGCTGAATCTAGCTGCGCTTTAATATTAGTTGTTCCTAATAAAGCTAATTCCATTGTATTATGTAGATGGCTTTTGGAGTTGTCGTGCTTTTTATTTTTTCAGTTAAGTGCACCAAATCTGTCACCCCTACCTCCGTCCATGCTTTATCACCGCCAAAAAGTAAACAAGGAAAACAAAATAACGCATTTTTTTTGTTGCACCCACAAATCCAATTGTTCTTCGAATAAATGTCTCTATTAAATTGACGTTTATATGCTTTTCCGCGGCTAACACCTGCAGTCTCAATAACAATATCGGGCAATGGCCTACCATTGTTTTTTAAATCAATTTTTTCTTCATAAGAGTATTTAAAAAATCGCTTCACATGAACTAAATTATAAACTAAATCCATTATCACTATCACAGTATATAAATATTAATAATTAGTACAATAAATCACTACACAAATTCACAAAACAGTATTTAAAATCTCAAATTAACACGAAATACGAAATAGGTACGATTTACGCCCGCCAACTGTACGAGAAGTAGGAAGGAGTAAACATTCACTGATGTTGCCTTAGCTGGAAAAAATACAGCTCACTGACCGTGTAAATTCGCGCATTTACGAGCGCCAAGTGTGGATTGTCGCGGGAGTTGAGGGGGAGGACGGGTGTGCCGAGCCGTGCTGAGAACTACCTCGTGTGGCCCAGTTCAACGTACCGCGACGCGCTCGCGTAGAGACCCAGGTAATTCATCTGGTCTGCTACTCAATAGAGGACGGCGGACAGAATACGACTTTAACGCAATAATTTGGTTAGCTGCACCAACTAACCAAATTATTTTATTAAAAATTTTAGTAATTATTATGTCGCGAAAATATACAAATATCTAATTTTTTTGGCAGTTCTGCAGCTCTGCAGCACCTATACACCAGCCGCCCCTGCCTCCAATATTATTTCTAATGTTTTACATTAACAATGTTTTCATTGCATTTGACATTATTCTTCCTTCCTGTTATTTATTCATGTTTTTCCCGATAATACCATTCTAATTTGTTAAACATTAGTTGAGATCATTTAATTACGATATCACGTATACTATGATTCAAATCTCCGAAAAAATAAAAATAATAATGTGAAGTTTCACTGATGGATTAATTTTGTCCAGGAGTTTACATCCATACAGGTACATCCTGAGTCACTGTGTAAAAATATTATTCAACCGATTATTTATTATGTAACGATATGAAATATTAAACATGTATCGAATGTGATTAAATTTTAGATGAGCCCGTGAGTGATACTCGCATTCCTCTTTGTCGTTGCGGTGTCCAAAACGTTCCCGCCAATAGAAATCGTATCCGAGAGAAATATTTGGAAGCACTCGAGCTCGCCCATACGCGAAGCTCGTCCTTTAGAATTTTCACTTTAAAGTAAACCAAGTTTCTATTAATACAGTTTACGAGTGTGTGAATTTGCGCTATTAAACTATCCGTGTGACCGCGAAGTATCGCCACGATTTACATACAAATTGGGGTAATAATATCGTGGCCACCAAAGCCGCCTAGACGTCCACGTTTTTAATCGCGTCAGGTGGATAAAGGAGCAACGCGTGATTGTAATTGTTTTAAATGGATTTGCAGTCGGGAGATTTGCGTCAATTGTTGAAAAAAATCTGCGCGTCACAGGGACATTTAATACGCCTTTAGTTGATGAGCTTTTGCGTGTTGGTTTTTAATGTGGATTTTTTAAAAGCAATTAATACAACATTAACACTTAACGTAATCATTGGTTTCATAATGCTAGGTTTTTTAATCAGACAGTCGCGACGAAAATATTCGTTACAAAAAAAAAATACTTAAACACAAGAAGCACGTACAATACTCCTACAAATCTGTTATGATTGGGGGGAAAAAAGACGGCGTACAATGAGATATGTCTATTGACTTGTACTAGTTTCATAGGAGTATCTGTTTATGTAATAAATGAAAGCCCCGGATTTGACAGCGGACATTTCAGAGTCGGACTTAAAGTGTTCTGAAATATCTATTAGAAATACAAACACCGTCAAGAAATATCACAATCTTATAATAAATTATACAATAAAACATTTCAGTCAGTTTGACCAAACTCTGACTCACTCTTTTGTAATGTAAATTAACTGCTTGTACAAATTATTATACAAGCAGTTAATTATATTCTTTGACCGCCTGCTACCTGCTGCTCTATTTGTTTCACTAGAAGTATTGAAAGTATTGTCGGAGGTGCATTACGCAGCACACTTAGAGTAGAAGAAATGAATCGTCCACACAATTTAAGCGAAGATGTAGCAGGTAAATCAGCAACTCTGGTTAACGAAGGACGTAGCCAGCGATATATGACTGATTTGTTAGGATTTAGACAATCAACAATTAGTCGACCAGTTAAACGTTTCATAAAACTTAGAAGTTACTGTAGAACCCCAGGACAAGGTCATAAGAAGTCTGCAGATTCAACAGATGAGCAATATTTTATGCAAGTTGCCTTAAGAAATAGGCATTCTACCAGTTTAAGGCTAAGTAGAGCCCTAGCAGCAGGTCGAAATGTAGCAATTTCTGGACGAAAGATCAGGAGAAGGCTTAGTGAAGGCTTCATTCACAGAAATGCTTCCGCACACATAGTTACCTCCAGCGCCTGTAATGACCCGATGGGGAACGTGGATCGAAGCGGCTTCATATTGTTACTGCAAGCTTGAAAATATCACCAGGGTAACAGTGGGACCCAAATGATGTTATTGCGAATGCGCAACAGAATTTAGCGGATCCAGCTAGACAATCGACAAGATTTGGCGATTATACATGGCAATTTTTCGCGTATACCAAAAGCCATTGAAGTTGGAAAAAAAAACACAAACAGATGAATTTTCAATAGTGGATCCTATAAACGTTGTTTGCAACCTTTGGCAGTATATTTTTCAGTTGGAAGGGGATACTGCGAAGGCTACAAAGAAAAAATAACTGCTGTTTTGGAGAACAACCCAGGGTTTTATTCTATAGGAGTTATAGTGGATATTTTACAGCAGATTCTCAAAATTTACGCAAAGAAGTTCATGTCTCTAATCCAGAAATCATTACGAAGGCTCTACAACATTATTCATATTTCGGGTATGCTCCGTTGTCTTCCGTTGATGTGGGACGGTCATTTTTATTTTATAAATAGATATTTACTGACAGACGTCCTTCTTTGACTGCTGAACATTTGGAGCAGCTCCTAATAATATACTCATGTAATCATACGCTGTTCAAGAAAATCGATTTTGTAGACATGGGCGTAAACATCAACGGCGAGAGACTAAATCACCTACGATTCACGGATGACATTATCATAATAGCTGACCGTATTGACGAAGCAAGTGAAATGTTACAGAGACTAGACAGTGCTTCTGAAACAGTATGTCTAAAAATTAATACCAACAAAACACAATACATCACAAATTTGGTAATAAGCGAACAAATATCCCTAGGTGATAACCACATAGAACAAGTAAGCTCATATAAATATCTAGGCCATGAGATCCGCATAGGAAGAGATAACCAAACCTGTGAAATAGGACGTAGAGTTAGCTTATCTTGGGCAGCGTTTGGGAAGCTTAACAACACTCTAAAGTCGAACATTCCAACTTGTTTAAAAACGAAGGTTTTTAATCAATGTGTACTTCCTGTACTTACTTACGGAGCAGAAAATCTACATTGACAAAGAAGACCGTCAACAAAATACGTGTTGCACAAAGAGCCATGGAAAGGTCAATGTTGGGTGTTTCCCTCAGAGATAGAAACTCAAATGCAAGGCTTCGTCAAATGTCTGGAGTAACCGCAATCGAACGCATAACAACGTTGAAATGGAACTGGGCTGGGCATGTAGCAAGAATGAGAGACGGACGACGGACGAAAAAAATCTTAGAAGACCCCGACAACAAAACGAGACGACAAAAGACGCCTTTCGACACAGAGGACGCCCACCAATAAGATGGGCAGATGATATCAAAAGGATAGAGACGAACTGGATGAACGCAGCACGTGATCGCAGACGATGGAATGGACCACGGGAGGCCTATGTTCAGCAGTGGACACAATTGGACTGATTGATGATGATGATGATGAATCATACGCATAAATAGTGTTAGGTGTGTGGTGATGTTACTTTGAAGAACTGTATTGTCCAGACTCTTTTCTTGGCACCAATAATTTATACGTGATTTATAAGAGAAATGCTTTTCTTAAACCGTTATTTTCGATTTCCAATCAGTTTTCAATCACAAATAGTAATTTCAAAATTTTAGGATTTTTCGAAAATTGTGGAACTATGCTGGTAACATTTCTTCATTTCTGTGTTTTCTACTCTGTCCATCTACTAGCGTATTTTTTGGTTGTAAATTTTATTCATTTGCTATTTTGGAGTTTTGTATGTCAAACAAAAAGCGGTGAAAACTTTCTCAGCCAACTCTGCGGATTATCCAACCTTTTTCAGGTCTCTAGACCAGCGGTAGACAACATTTTAGATATTGCGGACCACTAAATTACAAATTTAAAATTTCGCGGATCACTAACATAATTTTTTAAAGTACCAATTAATATGAGTATTGAGTATGATATACATATATGTATGTTAATTTATATATTAATAATTTTAACTGCATTTATTTGACAGTAACACAAAAAGGGTAATAAAAAAAATAGTAATATACTTTAAAAATTAGTGCAACATTTGTTAATCTTAGTTTAAAATCACTTTAAGATACACTTTCTTAAGAGTACAAAGCTTCTGGACAAACCAGTCACGCACACATTAAGCGCAAGTTTTGTTCTATCAATTTTACTATCTACACATTTAAAAAATATAGATTTTAATAGATTCATCGTAATAGAAATTAAGTTAGTTATAGTAATTATTAAAAAAATACTTTTTTTCAATGATTGTAATTTTCATCTTGGCGCCAATAATGTATGTCAAATATATTAAGCGACTTATAAGTGAACACTCATTTCTTAATCTTTCTTAATCTAGAATATTTTTTAATCTTCAATCAATTTACAATCACCAAAAAATTTGTGAACATATTTGGGCAATTGTTTATTTTTTTGATTTCTTATCCACTATGTCAATCTCCCAGTGTGTTATTGTTTTTCAATGTGTTATAAATAAAACACATTTTTATTTATGTTTTTTTAGTATGTTAAACAAATTAAAATAATTTATTTAGTTTAGAATAGTTAGAATTTAGATACTTCCATATATTTCATGTATTTAATCAATATTCAAGTCGTGAATTTGAGTCAAAGGATTTTTCTTGTCCATATATTAATAATGTAATAAGTTTGGCACCTCTCCCCGAGCATAGGGGTGTCTGTCCTCGTCTTTATGCGTAACCTTCCCTTCTGCAACTTGAGGTTTCAAGGGAAGGGAAGTGAGTCAATTTCTAAATACCCAAACTTTTAAAGTTATTAAAAAAATTGTACGTTAAATAAACTCTTAATTATTACACTTATACGAAAATTAGAAATTTAAATTTATCTGTTTATTGTGTTTGACTACTTGAACAGATGCTCTTCTTTAAAGAAGTAATTAAACTTACCTTGTACTAACGAAGAGAATCACTAGAAGTCTTTGGTAGTCACCACAAGAAAAATGTCAATTTCATCAATCGTAGATCAAACCTGAAAAGAAAATACCGTTAAACGATCTTTGATTCTCACCCAGAGGTATACTCATTGAGCTACTTCTATTCATTGATCGTTAAGGAACTTGCACACTGAAAGGTTTCTCCAGTTTTATAACAGAGAAAGCCTCTGTTCCTCAATATATTACGTACTTTGAACTTTAAGTTACTTTTAACGTCGATATTGCAGTTTGAAGAATTGGGAGTTTTGGGCCGAGATGTAAATAATTTTTTTGCAATGTCTGCACAATTAGAATAAAACAAAGTGCTAAATAATAGATTCACAAATTAAAAATTATCAAACTTCACTTTTTGCTTTACTTTTCTATTATATAATAATCGATCAAAAGAGAGTTTAAAAATTAATAGTTCGTTGAAATTTTTGACTCTGCTGTCATCTGAAATCTGTTTAGTAAAACCTGTTAAACCTGCCGATATTCGTCGGCAGAAGAAGCCGTTGATACGTTCAAAAACCATGTTTTTCAAGCGTAATGGAAAAAATGGTTTGACAAATGGTTTATGAAGGAGAATATTTTGAAAACCGATTTTCAATGACAAATTAATGTTCTTTTATTACTAGGCTCAAAATATAAATAGTGCCCCTCGTATTATTGTTGTACCTTTATCAAACAGGGTGGAAAAGAAATGAGCATTATTGTGTTAAAACTAGTCCGTCCCTGGCGAATTAAATAAACCAAATGTATTAAAAAGGTATCATTTTAAGGAGTCCTAACTGGTATCTCATCATATTAAAAAAGTATTATTACCCCAAATACTTTAAAAATTATTCAATGAAAACCGAATTCCAGTGACGTACTTTAGGGGACCATAACTCCGTAGGGAAAGGCCTGTAGGAAAAAACTTATAGAAACTTGTTACGTTCTTTTTATGTTTTCTATATGAATCTGGGAAATTGCCCACATGTTCTCGGACATGCTGTATATGCAAATATTACAATATAGGTAATAGGTATTGCAAAACTAGTTTTTTCCTGCGTGAGATGAATATACAAGAATGGAAAAATATTTCTCACTGTAATAAAATAAAAGTTAATCTAATTTCTGGGCAAGCTTGCGGGCTTACATTTTTGTTAAACAATTAGCAAAAAGCACAGCCATGTCGGCGAGACATTTTCTAATTAAGCCGCGGGAATTGCCAGTTTAAATAATGTATTTTAATGAAAATTGTACCCGCCTCACGTGGTCATTTACTGCGTTACTGTCGCCGGTCGAAAAAAAAAAACCGCGCGCGAAAGACACACTTGGCTATATTAAACGTTAAACTGTGACAATATTCAAATACACTTCCTAATTTTTCTCGAGACGAATTAAAACAGAATGCCTAGAGAAAGTTCGCGTTCTGCCGCGTTCGAAGGGAAGCTTTCACATGGATCTTAGATTAAAAATCGCCTCGTAAAATTACGCTTTCAGTAAGAGTATCATTTATATTATTTATATACTCAGCCACTGTTAAATTGTTTTCTCTTGAACTATTCTAAATATACAGCCGGCACAAATTTGCTTCTGATGTGTACATCGCCCAGTAATCCAGAAGAACATCGAAACGAAAGGCTAACAGGAAATTATTGATATACTACTTATATACTGTATAAGTCAGGTTAATTTCGATGTACTTTATTCAAAGAGTATTGCCGTAAAACATTTCCTCACATATTTTTTTATGGAGTTTTGGCGTTAGCACGGATAAAAGTGCCTTTTGCCTCGACCGGGAATCGAACCCGGCTCTCCCAATTTCCGGTTAGTTGCTCTGACCGCTGAGCTATCGAGGCACACTCATTATCCCTGCTAATGCGCCAGTTTAACGCGTCACTACAGTACTCCCTCCCTAGAGACATGGTTTGTCTCGATACAATTTAACGGAATGTGACCGCGTTCGCCATTCTTACGAACCGTTGTTCGGTAACCCCCGGACTGTAGGGTGATGGATAGGACGGGAATCGAATCCGCGAATTTGAGATGTAAGGGAGGCTGCATATACTAGAATGAATCACATCACGTCGAGGTCACCACTTTGGCGATAGCAAGGATAAAGAGTGCATTTTGCCTCGACCGGGAATCGAACTCGGCTCTCCCAGTTTCCGGATAGTTGCTCTGACCGCTGAGCTGTCGAGGCACACTCATTATCCCTGCTAATGCGCCAATTTTAATGCGTCACTACAGCACTCCCTCCCTAGAGACATGATTTGTCTCGATACAATTTAACGGAATGTGACCGCGTTCGCCATTCTTACGAACCGTTGTTCGGTAACCCCCGGACTGTAGGGTGATGGATAGGACGGGAATCGAATCCGCGAATTTGAGATGTAAGGGAGGCTGCATATACTGGAGCGACGAATCACGTCGGGGTCACCACTTTGGCGTTAGCACGGATGAAAGTGCATTTTGCCTCGACCGGGAATCGAACTCGGCTCTCCCAATTTCCGGTTAGTTGCTCTGACCGCTGAGCTATCGAGGCACACTCATTATCCCTGCTAATGCGCCAGTTTAATGCGTCACTACAGAGTAATGAAGTAAAATTCGAGTCACTTTCAAGTAATCTCATTTCGCTTTTATTGCAGATCTGCAGCGTATATCATGTTAAGTGGCTATTTGAAAAAACTATAAATAATATTACGGTAAAAGTTTACACGTAAAGGTTTTCATAGATTGATGAAAACACCACGTATGTTACAGTCCTAGTTATACAAGTCGACATCAACTTACGACACACCGTACTTCTTACGCTATATAGAATCGAATTCTGCTCATTGTTTTACATGAGATAGCTTCAAAACCATTTCATTCCTCTCAAACTATAGCTTCTGGAAATAATCTGCCGCGCAATTGAGGCGTTGCATCCAAAAATTAAGCTAATTTAAAGTACCGTAAGCTTCTACAGAAGTTAGTTGATCAAAACAATCTTCCTTTTGCTGAAACACAGACGATTGTCACAAAGGGATCCGTTCATGGTGTCGTCTTTCTAGGCTTGTTATGCAAGGTGACAAAATACTGTATAGCAAAAATTCTAATACAATATCGCTTCCATTTGGATGTTTTGTACAGCTACAACTAAGAGATGAACAAATCATAAACTCCGTAGTCCAAATCATCATTATTTTTAGCAGAACAACGATCGTTGAGATCACTCAAGTTCTTCGGGAGTTGAAGCATATTAAATTGGACTAGAATTTTTCGGTAGACCACTTCTTCTAATAATAAATTTACTGGTTATAAGACAGTCATGTTTATTATATAGATTAAATATAAAGGATCTTTCAATAAGGACGCTCGATTTTTAAACGGAAATAAAGCAAATTGTGTGTAAGATATACACTCAATTTCTTTTTACTTGAAAGAATATTTTATGGCACTAAGCATAGAATATAACGTCGTTAAATGTCCGCCGCGACTTTGCTTGATAGCACATATTTGGGAGGTTCATTTTTCGATGACTTTGTCGCATAAATCTGGCTGATTTTTTGTGGTTTATTCGCATAGACCTGCGATTTAAGATAGCTCCAAAGGAAGAAGTCTAAAGACGTTAAATTGCACGATCTCGGTGGCAAGTTCACGTTACTGCTGCGCGAGATAACTATACCCTCAAATCCCTCGTGCAAAATGTTCCTCATGGTATGCGCTATGTGGAACGTAGCACCATCCTGTTGGAACCACATGTCGTCAGTATCCGTATCATCCAGTTTAGGCCACAGGTTTCTTATCATCGATCTGTAGCGCTCACCGTTGAATGTTATGGCAATGCCAGTTTCGCTTTGGAAGAAATAAGGACCGATGATTCCACCAGACCAAAGTCCGCACCAAAGTGATTTTCTCAGGATGCATTTGGTGCTGGTGTATCTCGTGTAGATTGGTATAGTCCCAAATCCGACAATTTTGCTTGTTCACATATCTATTCAGCCAAAAATAGGCCTTGTCACTAAAGATGATTTTTTGGCGAAATTTGGGTCAACTTCAACTGCTTCAGAGCCCAATCAGTGAACATACGGCGTTGTGTATGGTCGTTTACCTTAAATTCCTGGATCAGTTGGATTTTATACGGATGCAGATCCAATTCCGACGCAAAATTCGCCAAGTTGAAGTCGCAGAAAAGCCAAGTTCTTGTGAACGACGAGAAATTGACTGCCTCGGGTTCTCCCATACACTCTCACGCACAACAGCGATGTTTTCAGCAGACGTAAGGTGACGTACGGGTTTTGGCTGATTATTTACCAAATCGATTGACTTGAATTTGTCCACCAAACGTCGAATAGTCGACTCAGCGGGACGGTTGTGGTCAGGATAAAAATTACGTAATGCGCGGAACGTTTCTCGAACGGAGCACTGATTTTGAAAATAAAATCTGATAATTTGCACACGTTGTTGAACGCTGTAGCCTTCCATGGTGATTTGCCATACACTACTGAACCATTCACAATAAATTTGACAGATGTTGCTTTGACAACGTGGCCGCTATAACGTAACAAATTTCGGGCGTTCCTATTGTAACTAAAACGTTTTGTAGATCATTGCAAAAATTAATAAACGTTGTTTCATGGATTAAATGTACGTACAATTTGAATAAGACCTCAAACTAAAATTGCCTAGTTTCCTGATTAATAGTTTTTAGCTAAAATAGGAAAAGTTGTAGAACATTTTTTAACTAATGAGAGATAAGGGGATAAGGAAACGCATTTGACATTAAACCGATGATGAACTTGTCCATACGAAGCATCATTTAATATTGTTTCTTTATATTATACTACGAATCAATTGGATATATTAAAAGACCTATTCGACGTCAAACGATACATAGGATGTAAGAATAGTTTCTGGCATAGATTTAGTAGGGTTCCCACTATCAGAGACCTAAAGCTTAAATTGTAAGGCAAGTTAATAAAAAAAAAACCATGCCTCCTAGCACACAATCGCACTAGGTCAGGCCAATAAATTGTTAGGTTCAGGGCGAATACAGCTAGTGCAGTTGACGTTGATATTCCGTGTCCTGTTGAGTATTGATTTACACTAATACCTCTGTTTCACCAATCACCAGAGGTTTCTGCATGTGGGAAGTGAAACTTTATGTAGCTAGAAAAAGACTACTTTCTATCATATTTTAAGACGCAGGCTTAATACTGTCAGATTTAAATTGATAGCTTCTTTAAAATTAGTTAAAGGCTTGTATTTTTGACCTCACTGTTACCATTAGCGTAGAGAGACAGAAGGATGCTAATTGCAACTTGTTTTACTTTCCGTGAATTAGAAAATTAAAGGGAATTGGTGCAATTAATGATAATTGATAATTACAAAATATAATATAAGATCTATAATATAATATAAGATTTAATGTGCACAAATCGATTTTGTTAAACCTGTGAGTTATGTTTCTCTGATTTTATGTAAAGTTTTGTGTCAGTAACGTTTCATTCACTTAAAAAATGTGTTGTATATTTTTCAAAAGCGAGATATATAATATTAACTTAATGATGTATAAAATTTAAATGATTATTCTTTTATGTTTCGGACGTCTTTAATGAAAGATTTTTTTCTGTATATCTATCCACATACCTTTCGCTCGCCGTACTAAAAAGTGTTCGCTTCACTAAATAACCTCATTCATAATATAAACACAATTCTTTTTTTTTAATCGTAGTGGCGTATAGCGTATCGGCAACCTCAGCCACGGATACGTGTCCTTTTTTAAGCTACCCGAGCCGGAGCACAATTAAAGTAAAGAGTTATCAACGAATATAATAATGATTAATGGTTACCTTACTCTAATAAACATAAAATGAGATTTCCAAGTAGTGACTTGAGAACGGTACCTTCACAGTTATTCCTCAAATTAACTCTTCTGCCTTTTTTATTACATTCACGGAGCGCGGTTATAATTTTGTGCAGCGCACTTAATAAATTAATTAACCTTATATCGGCAAAAGGTCTTTGTAAGTTGTTCACTATCATATGACTAAAGAAAATGTACGTACCGGGTGGACAAATTTCCATGTTTGTATAGCGAAGCTCGTTAATTATAGAAGGTATGAAAAATGGATCACCCCAAAACCTTCGTAGCATCACCTGAAGTATGTACCTCAAGGCTCAAATTTGGGACCATTATTCTTTATATTTATTAACTATTTGTCTCGCTTATGTCGCATGTTCTATTTGCAGATGACTTAAAATTATTTTTAAACATAACCTGCTTAGGTACTCACTTAAGATTGTAAAATCTCGTCGACCTCACTGTATCATGGTGTTCAGAGAATAAATTATCAATAAACATAGATAAATGTAATGTTTGATCGCACACATTAAAAGAACAACCACTAATTTATGGTTATTCTCTTGATGGTACAGTTTTAATACCTTCTGACAATATCAAGAATCTTGGTGTGTACTTTGAAGATAAGCTATCGTTTTCTGGGCATATCAATCACGTGGCTCTTAATGCATATAAAACCCAGGGTTTCCTGATTAGAAATACGACATCGTTTAATAATATTGCTTAAAATGTTTATATTTTGTGTTAGTTCACTCGAAATTAGAATATTAGACCCCCCCATTACTCAAAAAGTATTAGACCTACACACTTGCAGTTTTGCATGTTTAATAAGACCCTCTTGAATACCTAGAATCCTATGAATAAACCTATTATAGTTCTCTCGTGCTATTTTTATTACTCACTGACTGACTTACTCATCAAAAACCTAGACCACTTCTAAGTGACTTTCGATTTTGCCAAATTTCGAGTTTCCTCAAAATTTGACATCAAGGTAGATCATTAGGTGCATAAAAGGAAATTTAAAACCACAAATTATCGATGTTCGGTGTCGACAAAGTTATTGGTGTGGTTAGTTTCAAGTACTAAGTATCAATCAATCCAACAAAAAGAGCTGGCAACACTACACTACGTGATTTGTTAAATTATTTTCTTTTTATCAAATATCACACATAAAAGTAACATAAATATTCGTACCTGATTAAAGTAAAACAGACAATTTATATTAAGGTATACCCACAACAACCACATTGCGTTATATTAAATAAAACTTTTCTCGAAAACTAATGATATCTCACCAGAAACATAAATGTGAAAAGGGGGGCCAAGTTCGATACAAATGACGTTGTCGGCTTCGTCGATAAAATTTGAGATCTGAAAGGGTGCCAAGTTCCATAGGAACTTACAACAAGAACTTACAATAGCCAATGTGCAGTCTTCAATTTACTTAAAAGAACATTTGCTACGTTCTTTGATATTGAATTTATAACTTGGCAAGTTTTATATCCAACTAAATTGTTTGTAGTATAAAATAGCACAACTAGCAAAGTTACATTTTAAGCTTGTATTAAACATCATCACGTTAAACGTAATTTATTGACTACTAAAACTTGTCAAGTTATAAATTCAATATCAAAGAACGTAACAAATTTTCTTTTAAATTAATTTAAGACCGTTGTACATTCCTATTGTAAGTTCCTGTTGTAAGTTCCTATGAAACTGGGCACCCGTTCAAATCTCAACTCTTTTATCGGCGAAGCCGACAACTCCG
Organism: Rosalia funebris; assembly: GCA_037954035.1. Classification (NCBI taxonomy): domain Eukaryota; kingdom Metazoa; phylum Arthropoda; class Insecta; order Coleoptera; family Cerambycidae; genus Rosalia; species Rosalia funebris. The sequence continues at coordinate 7,044,731 of JAZFAV010000006.1, read as the reverse complement.
AACGTCGTTTGCATCGGACTAGGCCATCCTTTCACATTTATGTTTTTGGTGAGACATAAGTACGTCTAGAAGAGTTGCAACAGTAGCAGTAACTTGCGTAAGTTGGTTTATTATTTGAATTAGTCCAAATCTATAAAAAACAATGGTGAAAGTGTTTATAGCTGTTGCTTGAATGATTCAAGCAATCAATATTAAAGTCGCCCCCCACATATCACTTTATCAAATTTTGGTAATGATTGAAGAGTATAATCAAATAATGGTCTAAGTGCCAAAATTTATTAATTCGATTTCATTATTACAAAGTGGTCTATGTGGCTTTGCGAATAACATAAGTACCGGTCTGTGTTCATAAAGCTTTATTTAAGCCTCACCTGTTCTCCGCTAAATAGCAGAAATTATAACTCCAACACCGCTTTATGTTATTAATGGTTTATGTAGGTATATATAACATAACCTTCTCTGTGCTTATACTCATATTCTTAGTTCGGGTCTTTGATTATAAACGTGCTGAACGAGCTGTTGTGGATTTTATACCAAAATGAAGTGAAAGATAGGGGAAGACAGTGAAATTCAAGAAAGCAAGCAATAGAGAAACAGTGGTAAATCATATGTGACTCAAAGATTCATTGTAAGAGATGCGAAGAATCCTTCAAAATAAGTGGTATGAACGGGTGATTCAGGCTTTGGTCACATCGCGTATTACTGTTGTTTTTTTCGTTGTAGGTGTCCTACAAATGTAAATTGGGTTACAAAAGCCCTTTCGTTTGAGCATAAATGTAAGTTGTTCCACGTATTCTATTAAATGGGTGACAATGAAAAGCAGTCCACGTACTTAATGAAATTAATGCATATTGGCAAAGTCAAAAGAAGAAAACATATGAAGATGATGCGAACAGTAGGAGAAAAAATACGGTTTAATATACTGGACCAAAAGGAGATGGGGGAGTAACTCAAGTGCGTCGAAAAATGTTTCCAGAGATTTTTGCGTTAACCCATAGAAAAGTTCAAACACTGACAGAGAAGAAAAGGTGTGGAACCTGATGTATGAAGAGAATAGGGGCAATAAAAAAAGCACAGAAAATATACAGAAGGAGACGAACAGAAGGTTGTTGATCATGTAAACCTGATTTCACGTAAAATAAGCAGTTCAAAGGAATACCTCAGCCCCGGCTTAAACGTGCATCACTTGTATCGAGCTTATAAAGAGATTTTCCTTGACAGTAACTTGACTTATCGATTCTACTACCAGGTTTTTCGAAGAAAATTTCCTAATCTGAGTTCTAAATCATCGAGGGATACGTGACTGTGATGATGATTTTGTAATGATTCACTACTTACCTGATCCTGGCCATAAGCGTTTTTTTTTTTAACTTATTAATGCACTTAGGCCATAATTTGTGTTATTACTCGTTGACTTAGAATGTTACTCGATGTTACCTTTACATTTAAGTTCTACACATTGACATAAATTTTCGCTTTTTTTTGTAAAAACCATTACTGTATACTTAAATGGTATTAAAATCACTGAATCAATTCAATCCGGTTTTATTTATGCAAAGAAAAAGTTAATGGAACAACAGTGCATTTTCTCGGATTGGTGGTTTTGGCACTTGGACCGTTATTTAACTACACTCTTCAATTATCTTACAAAGTCCTCGAAGGTGTATAAAAACAAGAAATTTTTGCGTATGGTAGGTGACCTTCTGCATAATGATTTATTAATTAAAGTTACTGAAATCCCTAAGTAAATATATCAGCAGTTATTCTAGGTGTTTTATTTTAAATGAAACACTCTGTATTTACCACTATGTAATAATGTAATACTTCTGAACGACAAAACAAACAAACGAAAGGATATGAAATTTAATTATTTATTTCTGGGACACCGTGTATTTTGTTCACCCGATATTACCGTTTTTCAGTTACGAAGCGCCTTTAACCTCGGGAGTCGATTTATTCGAATAAATTAGTACTCGTATAATACCAGTTTGTACCTGGAACTTGTACCTACAAATTGTGACTGCTACGTTAACAGTTTGACACCTGCCCGAGACCGAACATGAAAAATAATAAATTCGTATGAATGAACCAAACATATACTCAAAATTCCCTCCTTCTCTTGCGCGTCCTTGACCACAGGTTCGATACCGGTTTCACGTCCAAATCAAATAAAAGCAGCACATAAATCTTGGACAAAAAAAAAAAAAAATAAGCGAGCCGGCAAAAAATAAGATCGCGGATTAAGTGATCCAACATGGATCTGCTAATTAACGCGCCGATTACGCTGATGAGGACACGATTTACAAAATAACGAAAACTAATTCAGTAATAACATGCAATTAATAAACGGAGGATAATTTTCGAATTAGAAATTAAACAACTGGTTTTAACGCTTCAGATATATGTAACACACTACGACAAACACCTGTGCAAATTCACTCTATCCCGGAAGTCTAGCGTGCGGTCACACATTCTAATGTTTTTATGTACAATAATAATTATTATAAAAATGATATCGCTTAAATGGACTGTGTTCCATGTCTACATCACGCGCGGCCTTGAATTTTTATTTGTATATTTCAGAAACTCCAGGTAAGTATTCGTATCGATGAGCTACAAATAGAATTAACACTTGGTACTCGGTAGCCACAATACCCCTCTTATCAGAGAGTATTTTAAATGTTTACCCGTCATTGCAGTGTTATTGTTGAAATAATAAATCATAAATGAACGTTGGCATTCCTTAAATAATTATTCTTTCATGCAATGCCACCGTGTGTGTTCTTCAGTGTAAAATTAATAGAAATTGTATTTCTCTTTTCTTGAAACCTATTAACTTAATTTCTTGTATATATGAGTCTATATTATATAATCATTATATACAGCGTGATGATAAAGTTTGGCACAATATTCATAATTTTGTTATTAAATGATTTTTTTTTAATTCCGGTACACTTTCTTTTTTTAAAAGGCATTGATTAACCTAAAGAGGTTATTCCTAGGTTATACCCTCCCAGAGGGTAGTCCCAGAAGTACCCAACATAAAAAAAACGCAATAAATTTGGGAAAACATTTCGTTGTTTCTCTACATGGTCTCCTTTTAGCTCGACACTATTTTCCCAGCAATGTTTCAATAGATTCGATACCCTGTTTATAGAGAGAATCGTCGAGCTCCTCAAAGTAACCATCAACCGCAAACTCCACCTGTTCATTCCTGGCAAATATTTAACCACCGAGTAATTTTTTCAAGTTTGGAAACAGAAAATAATCCGCGGGGCTAAATTGGGGGAATAGGGTGCGTGAGAAAGCAAATCGAACTTTAACTCATTGATTTTGGCCATCGCGATAAAGGATGTGTGAACTGGTGCATTGTCTTGATGAAACAAAACTCTGTTTTTCGCCAACTGCAGCCGTTTCTTTTCTTGACTCATCACTCAAATGCTGCAATAAGTTTGCATAATATTCGCCCTTGAGTTTTTTCCTTTCTGAAAATAATCAATCAAAATTATCCCACGCGCGCTAAAGAACTGACCCCACGGCCTTCAGATGGCACTATATTTGCCTTCTTTGGAGCCGATTTTCCCCCCCTTTCAGTCCATTGTTTTGACTGTTCCATCATCTCAGGTGTGCGGTGTATAGGACTTTTTGAAATGCCTACCATATGTGCTAGCTCGCGCACTTTCAGTCGACGGTCATCCAATACTATTTTGTGGGTTTTCTTCATCACTACTGGCGTGGTCACTTCATTTGGTCGAATACTGAGATACTCATCTTGGCAGCTCGTACGGCTTCGTTTAAATTCTACCACCTCATATTTTACTATTGTAAACGAAGGAGCAAAGTCCCCCAGAGTAGAGTCTAGCTCCGCTTTAACATCGGCCGGACTGACGCCTTTCAAATGAAAGTACTGTATCAGATAACGATGACCAATTTTTCCCGTGTTTACAAATTCACTGAGAGCGTTCACTATTGGTGGCTGCCAAACAAATACTAAACAACGTAGCGTCGTCAAACTTCAAACTTGAACTTTACTCGTATAAGGTTGGTTCCCCGTTCTGTAGGAAAACATGCAGCCGTCTTAAATCTTTCGAAAATCACTGTTAACGACATCTTAGCAAAGGATTTGAATTTCCATCCTTACAAGATTCAATTGGTGCAATCTTTGAAGGTTGAAGATATTCAATTTGATCAGATATTCAATTTGCTTTAGGGCAAGAATTATTCGAGAACTTTGAAAACATCCTATTCACCGACAAGGCACATTTCCATTTACATGGTTATGTAAATAAACAAAATTCTGTTAAATTTTTGGTAACAATTTTGCTGGATTTAATGACGATACATGGTTTCAGCAAGTTGGGGATACAGCCCATACGGAAAATTTATCAATGGAAGTCGTTAGAGCGACGTTCCCTGGAAAAGTGATCTCTAAGCAGGGGGAACATTAATTGGCCGCCCAGAAGTCCCGATTTAACGCCAATGGATTTCTTTTTGTGGGGTTCTTTGAAATCTAAGGTGTACATTGATGCTCCTAGGACTTTGCTGCAGTTAAAAGCCAGAATACGCGAGGAAATTCAAAGAATTGAAATTGAATTTATTCCCTAAATTGTACTGAATGTAATGTAAATGTGAATGTAAAATACTGAATGTAAATGTATTTTTAATAACCGAGTTTTATTCACCCAAAAAGAGGAAATTTTGTGTTAGCGAAGACGATATCATGAGACGTTGTGACTAAAATCCCAGCTTAAAGTGTTTTTTTTTTTGGGGGTAAGTGGCTTTCCCAGAATGGAACAGTAGATAGTCATAACTACAAATACTGGTCTCAAAAGAATTGTCATTGGATTCAGGAATCGCCAAGGTAAAATAAAAGTGTAGGCTGAAATGATAGGAAATCATTTATTTCTTTGAAGAACATGTAACTGCTGCTAGATATTTGGAATTTCTATGTTTCGACTTAGCTCCAGATTTAACAGTTCTTTATCTGAACCATGAGAATGATTATGTTTCCCAAAAAAGAATTTGGTTTCAATAAGATGGAGCTCCTCCTCGTATTGGTGTTGATCGCCAGTCATTTGTTGACAACACTTTCATGAGAGATAGATAAGGTGACTAAGAGCAACTAAATGACAGATTGTCATTTTTTTCCATACTATTTTTCTTTCTAAAGATTCTAAAATTGTTTTTCATTTAGTTTGCACAGCCAACTTTATGATTAATTGTTCTTGAGTTATGATGTTGAACATGTTTTTCTAAACAGCAACCAGCAATTTGTTTGTTAGAATTAAACGGTCATCAATTGTTGAGTACGCTGATACCCTATTGGTGGACCTTCCATAGATTATTTCCCGTTTACAAATTGTGATTTATTCAGAACTACTTTTTCTAAAATTAAAATAGAAATCTCAGTTTTAGAAGATCATGATTTTAACCATTTAAATGAAATTAAAATGAGATACTTCCTTTACTGAAAATTCATCTCCAACATGGAAAATATAGTAAACACATCCAATATGAAATATACATTTCTTATAAAGCGACATATTGCCGTGATTCTATTTACGCAAATATTTTGAGCTTTGATCTTGTCGAAATGTTATTAGATTATTGCCCGAGACTTTAGAGGAAGGTTTGACGGTTACTGTTAATAGATTTTGAAGAATTAATTAAGTGTAAGAATTATTAGTTGATGTGTGATCACTTTGTTTCATTTGTTTTTTATTCCATTACTAACCATACCCATCACGCCTTGCTGTGCTGTTTACTAAATTTCAAGAAATACTAATATTTTCGTTATTGTGTGTATAGTTTTACTAACTCAGAAACCTTCGCGGGCTGAATTTCATCGCAATCGGGTGAACGGTTTAGGAAGGCATAAGAGACATACATACAAACATTCATTTATATATACAGGTATATAGATTTTGGTGTTTGGTAGAAGAAATGTTTTGACTCAACAAGTGCAAGGAATGGTGGCAAGCTGTCCTTTAGCAACCGAAGCAAAACCTGCAGCTGCAGTGCAGTTTTTCGCACGCATGCTAGTTTGATATGACCTATTAATAAATTATTATATTTAAGGAAAGAATATATCATCAATTGGTGTGTATGGATATGTCGCCTGATTTATAGCAAAGCCAACCCTGATTCGAATAAAATACAGTAGCTTGCGTACAGACGATCAACAAAAGGAAACAATTACTTCGGAAAGCGTCTGGGAATCACAGATAAATCATCCGTTTATCATTTATCACGCCTCATATATCTACGCGCCGTTATAAAGTATTTGTTTACAAATACGGCTGTAATCTTGTTTTGAATAAAAAGCTTGATATTTAAGAAGCTTACACTATCAACGCCGTATCGCCGTAAATTATTACACCAATTAGGTTATCTCTCTAATTTAATGTTATCAGTCTTAATAATAGAAAGCGATACGTTGTATAATTGAATAAATCTTAATGAAATATCATTTGCGGGTTAATTGAATTTTGTAACACGATACTTAGAGACACAGGTATAATTATGCACGATTACGGTCAAGTTGAGGTCTGCTTCTCACCTGGAAACTACAATTTATACCTAGGCAAAGGAGCAATTTACCAAACCACGTAAGAAAGACTTTATTAACAATACGAGGATGGATCGATTATAACTGAGGCTTTTGTTCTCACGGTTTAAAAACGAGGTGGTAGAGGCGAGGCTCATTCAGGAGTCATAAGGGCATGTGAGAAGAAGGAAGGAGCCCATTATCGGTGAAGGTTCACCTGTTTCTCAATTGTAAATGCAACGTCGGGACGTGTTTTTATAAAATATTTGGCTCGTGAAGGCGTAAGACCGGCCGAAATTCGTCGGAGATCACTTCGCAGTTTCAAGGAAAGACAATTTCAACAGCCAGAGAATTCGCATGGCACAAAAAATCGGTGAAAGCTCAGAAAAAGACCCATCAACGGCGTAATTAGACCAGTATTACAGAAGAACACATTGAAGGCTTATTCAGGAAGATCGTCGGCTTACTATAGCTGAAATCTTTCTAAAATTATCCGTAAGATATGGCAACACACAATAAATCATAACAAGTAACTTAATGTTTCGAAAAATGCCCACTAAATGGGTGTCTCGTCTTTTGAACCCATACCAAAAACAAAACCGTTCAGATATTTGTCAACTTCATCTCGAGCGCTTTGGGAGGAAAAGTGAAACTTTTCACTATATTATGCTATAAAAATTATTAGTTATTAAATTGTAAAGAACAAATTAAAAATTAAAAGAGTACATTCGTACGTAAGAACAAAACGAAAATGAACAGAAATAGCAAACAAGACAAATAGTATTATTATTGTAACCAGTATTTACTAATGCCATTTATTTCGTACCGAGATATCAAAAATTATCTTGATCAAAGTTGGCAGTGAATTTAAAAATAATTGTCGTACTTAATATCTTTGCATTTATGACAAATCATTTTTTGATTGTCAGCATTTTTCAAGAAGTTCTGGTGAAGTTCTTTTTGCCATTATAACCTCAGGCACCTCTCCAATTATAGTTTTTACCATAGCATAAAATATTTACATGGTTGAGGTGTATTTTCAGACGGGCGTGTTAAAAAAATATAAGAATGCAGTCAGCGTTTAAGATTTCTATAGTTTATGGCAGTGGTTTTATTAAGGTTACAGCAAATAATTTGGGTCTCTTAAAATTGTACTTATTATGGGAATGGCAGGCTGTATTTATTTCGGAATTATATCTTACTGTGGAACTATGTTAAATTTTTACTTCCCTTAACTGTGTATTTTTTAATAGCCTGTTCCAGCAAATTCGATGGTCAAAAAAATTATACAAAAGCACCACCATCGCGTCACAACCAGATGTTAGGGACAGGCTATAAAAGAGAAAACCGATGGCCGACCGACATGCATTGCTATGCTACAAAATCAACTGCCGAATATATAACTTAGGTATTAGTAGGTTTTTATTATTATTTTAGAAAGTATCGTTTAAAGTGTTCGCCGTTGTTGCTTAAATTATTAATAAATCTATGTGTTAAAGTAAGCACCAAAGTTAATTTCACAGCCCTTAAGGCAATAACAACAGATGGGGTACAGCAGTACGTCATAGTGATACGAAACAAGATCACAATTAGAGACAGCGTTTATGATTGGACAATTTTGTGGAACACTTCCTCAACTTAGTAATACTGAACATTTTAAGAATGCCTTAAAAACTGTGGCGTATTTCACAAAACTAACTCAATGATGAAAAAAGGTCTGGTAGACTAGTCGCTTGTACAGAATTTGTTGATGATATTCGTCAACGTATGGAACCAGAACCTGCAAACATTTAAAATGTTTGTATCAAGAGATTGGACTTTCTTAAGGAACATGCCGATCGATTGTAAATCAGAACTTCGACATGCATCCATGATCGCATGTAAGATGCAATTATTATATCAAGCATGTCTGCTAGGAGACCACCCCAGAAATCCTCCATCCTACTAATGATTTGTATAACAGTTTAATGATTGACGAGCTAAAATAATTTTTATGTGGGGCACTGAATTCAAGCATGTATTTATTGGATCTTCTAAATTGGTATTGATGAGGAACTACAAGATGAACTTTAGCAAGATACTGCAAGAGCACATACTATAAGAAACACTATATATAGCGCTATTTTCTTGTTAACCGGCTACCGGCCTGGAAATTTGCATATACAAGATGAGTTTCCTTCAATGTCTCTTTATTTCACCATTAGAAAGTATTTCGTGTTCTCTTGCGTAGACAATAGGACATTGAGAATTCCAGTCGTTTATTTCTAACTGGACTAAATAATTACACAGGCCAACAGAGATTTTGTGATCGGACTTTTTTTTTATTTTTGGCTTAGTTACATACCATTACAGAAATACTGTTTTTCTGTTTCCATCATTCACTAGTATTTGTAAATGTACATTGTACAATAATTTGTAATTTTTTAAAACAGAGGTTCTATAATTACCGAAACAGAGTAGGCCGGTGGGGATATTCCGGTGTTATATTATTCGGGTATTTACATAGTCGCTGTAATACGTTTTTAATGTGTGTACGTTTACTCGTGATATCACGTCGTGTGTCTTTATTTTGTCTTAAAAATGCGTCGAAGTTGTAAAAATACATCAAATATATTTTGTTATAAAATTAACACCTGGTTTAAAAACGTTATTTATGTAAATCTGGTTGATCCGCAAAAAATTCTTTTGTCGCCACTTCATATTAAATTAGGATTAATGAAGCAATATGTAAAAGCTACAGATAAAAATGGGAATTGTTTTTAATACTTATGTATGTGGCAAATTTCCAGCTCTCTCTGAAGCAAAATTAAAGGAAGGCATTTTCGTAGAACCACAAATAAAAACATTAATGCAGGATCAACAGTTTGAAGGAACAATAACAGAAGAAATTTAAGCAACTTGATTGTAATATGAGCATAGAAATTCATTTTCTGCATACTCATCTGGGTTACTTTCCAGAAAATCTTGGTACTGTTAGTGAGGAGCAAGGTGAAACATTCCATCAAGATATAAAAAATATGGAAAGGAGGTACCAGAGTCGATGGGATGTGGCGATGATGATGTAAATAACTTAACTGCCAAATTAACTGATTGATTAACAACTTATTATGGCTTGGTAATACGTCGGAATCCGAACTCGTTGGAAAATATGTAACAAAAATAAAATCTGGGCGACCTTCTTTCATAAGTTATCATTGTTATCAACCGACGAAAAATCCGCAGCACGAGAAGTACTCAGAGTGTTGGTGTGACTGGAAGAAGGCGCAAGAAGCGGATTCCTTGGACACCATCATAAACCGCTGCTTCCTCGGGAAGTTTTTAAAGCTATCAAACCCATTTGTGACGACCTGATCCAAGACGAGTTGCTAAACCGTTGCTTGGGAGGCTGCACGCAAAATAACAATGAATGTTTTAATGCTACTATTTGGAAATTGATTCTAAAATCTTTTTCAAGTGGCAAAAAAGTCTTTAATATTGCGACTGATATTGCTGTGTAGTTTTAATGATGGTCTGACTAATATTCTTTGGAGATAGATACAGGCGTTCAATCATACAATTTTTGTCAAGAAGCCGATTTTAAGCGGGTCAAACACACCGGGATGTCTTTGACAGATGCAGTGAAAGGGGCACGCTCTAACATAGAATGTTCGAGGAAAGAGAATGAGGAGGAATATTTAAATATAGTCGGATTTTTTATTTTTTCATGTTTAACGCGTTTTTCTTGGCACATGATTTTTCAAAACAGCACGCAGCATAACTCCAACAATTTTCATTCCTGTCATGCGAATTTTTAACAATATCTTTATTAAACTAAGTTAATCTAAACATTATTTATTAACAAATATTTGCCATTTTTTTTGTCGAAAATCTAACATTTTCATTTAGATACTCGCTAATTACACAAAAAACAATATTTTTAAAATCTCCTACATATTTCACTAGCTATAAACAAGTAGATTAAGTGATTTTTTTTCCAGATTCAAATTCGTACCAGTTAAACTGCGTGCTGGAGAAAATTGTCAAAAAAGCCATTTTTTAACTTATTACAGTGGTGTTACCCCTGAACTAGTTTTATAATGCAATATACTGGCGCCATTAATAGGTTATCATAATATTACAGCGTTCCCATAGTATATTTATGAAATAAAAAAAATTAATTATAATATATTATGATACACTATCATTAATATTATGACATAATATTTATTTGGCGAATTAAGTGGAAAGATTTTATCTCATTCAACGTATTTGTTACTTATAAAGTGGCGTAAAGCCAAATAAACAAAAAAAAAACAACAAAAGGAATATGCCAACCATTTACCAAATCATCAACAAGTACGAGAATGACAAGTATCATGACAGGCGACAACAGTAATCTAAATTTTTACATCCGCAAATAACAAATTTCAAAGCCCCAGGTTAAAAATTGTAGAACACCAGAATAACAACAATAATCAATTAACCTAAGAATTTAAATCGATGCGATGGCTCCTTGAGAATCCATTAATTTTTTTGCATCCATGACATCACGTAGACGTCGAAAATGTATGTTAAATTTCTCGTTCAGGAACAGGCGCCCATTATACTCCTATTTGCTAGGCGATTGACAATGATTCTTAACTTCCTAAATTCTAATTAAGTCGTTACATCATTGTTTAATAATTATAATTAGCGCGACAGTGAGGTAACTGTTTTGAATATCGCAAACACAAATACTATTTTGGTAGCAATTGCGTTTCACGGATCGAGTACATTTCTATGTACGTGAGACGTGAGAAGGTTGAAGAAGAAGGTTGCTATTTATTTACTACGTTTAAATTGTCTGTCTAAATAAAAACAATACAAAATAGTACACAGATGTATACAGGGAGTTCCAAAAGTAATAAATAAATTCGATAAAATTTCTAATGCAATTACTCGGATATGTCAAAAGATGTATTTGAAATGCCGCTAGGAGTTACCCTTTACTTTGTTTGAGCTGTATTTGTAGAAATAATGACATCATCAAAGGCAGGGGGTTACTTGAGCCTGGGAAAATTTTGATGAGTGTAGGAACTTTTTGTTTCTTTGCCGCCAAAGGCGCATTCTGGAAATTTAAAAGGAATTGCAGTCAATCGTCACTGCTGGGATTCCTCGACATAATCTCCTATTTGTTAAACAGATTGTGATTTCATTTGATAGGAAAATATTTCATTTTATTGATAATATATAATTCAGTCAAAAACTGGAATTCAGTTCCTTAGAGCTAAAACTTCACTTTTCAAATATTGAGACGCTTTTATTTAAAATACTGTCCACTACATACGGATAATCTCTGTATATTTTATTATTATAAACGCATTTAACTCTTTAAGGCTGGATAAGAACATATTTTTATTTCCACTTTACATGAGAGCCATTTTTACGGTTCAGATATAACATTTTCAATCCTGCAACTTGGACTGCACTGAGTTTGGGGAATTTTCCAATGATATCATCGATTTCTGTTTATGGAAAGCTCCATTTTGATTGCGTCATTTGAAAGGATGACTACTTTTTATGAACAATAATGTAAAATAGTGAATAAATTCGTAAAAAATCAGGGAATAGCTTTTAAATTTTTGCTTTTAAATCTTGTAATATCGTCGGCCTAGTAACGTATACTTTGCTTTTTAATTTTAAGTACCCCCACAAAAAGTAAGTAAGAGGTGTCAATCTGGCTGACCACGCAATCGGCTACCTCCTATCTAATAATTCGGGAACATCTCGTGTAAATAAACGCGGACAGGTGGTTGTAAAGAAGAAAACAGGAAAGTAATTTCTCGGAAGATCAGGTACCTCTATATCTGGATATAAAGTTATTAGTGCAGGAATAAGGAATAAGGTCGTCTCGCTCGAAGAAAATCTAAATATTTTGCATTGGGCATATTCGGTAACCCAGTACCGCTGGTTCTGCCTATTGATATGGCCGTTCAAAACCTCGTCAGGTAGAACCGTCAGAAAAAAAGTTATTTTACAAAATTATTATCATTATTGCATTACTGTTGCATTTGCTCACAGAATTGATTTCGTTGATCAATGTCGTATTCAGAGGGTTATTATGGACAACGGAGGATACCTTATAAGAATGGTTCTTTGCTTTTTTCACAATTTTGTGTACTGTAGACGCTAATGATATCAGAAGTCAATTGGTTAAGTGTTAAGTGATGATTCTTGCATTGTCAACAAAACACTAAGCTGATAGTCTTCTGTTGACGAGGACAGACTAGATTTAGGAAGATCACGAACATGCCCAAACTCGGGTTATTTATGTTGGAATATTACATTCAACAATAATTATTTTAGGTTTAAAAATAGTCTTCATGCGGTGCCTGAAATTAAACATAAACATTAGGTCAGCATTTATGAGTTCGGGTAACTCAATATCGAATGTTTAACTGTTCAAATGTCGTTGAAATAAAAATTGATTATTTAGCAAGTCAGTCTGAAAGATTATACGTTAGAATACACATCTTAATTTCTTTGTACGTAATTTAGTTGTTATACAGGGTATCAATAAACTCGTATTGTCCTCAAATTGTATCTTTAATTATTTATTCTCCCAAGTACTTCGAACAGGTTATGGGCCCAGGTGCGTCGCGTAAGCTCACTTGGAAGGGAGAATAATTAAAAGGTACATCGCGAGTGATAACTATTGTTGTATAGACAACTGGAAAATGGCGGAAAGTGCTAAGTATAACATCGAAAAGTTGAACGAGCAAAACTACCAGTCCTGGAACTATTTAGTAAAAATGTTATTAATAAATGCGGATTTATGGGATGTAGTTTCGACTGAATTACCAACACCGGAGGAACGAAACGACACCTGGCAGAAGAAAAATGACAAGGCCTTATCAACCATAGCCTTACTTGTCGATGTTAGTCAACTAGTGCATATCAGAAATAAGGAATACGCGCATGATGCGTGGGAAGCACTAAAGGAGTATCATCAAAAATCGAGTTTATCTAGCATGGTTTTTCTGTTAAAGCAAATTTGCAGGCTATCGCTAGATGAGAATGGTGATATGGAAGCACACATAAGTTCATTCTTGGAATTATTGAATAAACTGGCCGCTTTAGGGGAAGAAATTAAGGACAGGTTTGCAGCAGGCATTTTGCTGGGAAGTCTTCCAGACTCATACAGTTTTTTAATCACAGCGCTGGAAAGTAAGTCATCGAGTGAATTCACGCTTGAATTCGTAAAAAGTAAATTAATCGATGAGTACAGGAGGCGTCAAGGAGCTTTGAAAAGTCAAAACGAGTCAGCCATGAAATCAGTATATAATAAAAGGATCCAAAGTAATCAAACTGCAAGTACAGATGTAAAGCAATGTTACTTTTGCAACAGGAAAGGTCACTTTAAACGGGACTGTTTCAAGTATAAAGCGTTTAAAAGAGAAAAGGCCAATAAAGTTACTGAAATTAATACTGGTGACAGTGATGAAGCGTGTCTTATGGTAAATTCAAGTTCAACTGACGTAAACAGGGATTCTGCTTCGTGGTATGTGGATTCAGGAGCTTCGAGTCACATGGTAAACTACAAAGAATTTTATACCCAATTTGACGGTAGCAGAAAAGGCGTTGTGAGGTTAGCGGAGAAAGGGCAACACTCCAAGGTTCAGGGTATAGGAACAGGATTCATCAAGTGCGCGAATAGTGCGGGAGTGAATAAGCTAAAAATCGACGACGTGTTGTATGTGCCGGACGAAGATTCAAATTTACTTTCTGTGAAAAAGTTAGCTGAACTTCGGGAAATAGAACCTAAAACATTTAAAGAAGCTCTTGCCAGCAGTGATAGCGAAAAATGGAGGAAAGCTATTGAAGAAGAAATGAAATCTTTGAAGAATAACGAAGTATGGGATTTAGTACTTACACCGGAAGACAAAAACATCATATCTTGTAAATGGGTGTTTAAGCTAAAGACAGGTGAAGATAAGATCTCGAACAAGTACAAGGCACGATTGGTAGCGAGAGGTTTTAGTCAGAAATTCGGTGTGGATTACGATGAAGTGTTTGCGCCTGTAGTGCGGCAAGCAACTCTTCGAATATTGTTAACAGAGGCATGGAATCAAACACTAATAATAAAACATCTAGACGCCGATTGGGCGGAAAATAAAGAGGATAGAAAGTCAAATAGTGGATACATATTTATGTTTCGAGGTGCACCTATTAATTGGGGATGCAGAAAGCAGAGTTGCGTATCACTATCATCGACCGAAGCTGAATACATAGCACTGGCCGAAGGATGCCAAGAGGCAATCTGGTTAAAGCAGGCGATAAAGGAGTTTACAAATTTAGAACCGAAAGTGGTTATGTACGAAGATAATCAAACCTGTTTAAAGCAGCTAGCAAACCATAAATTTAGCAATCGAACGAAGCATATCGAAGAATCGAAAGTATCATTTTTTAAAAGAATTGTATGAAAATCAGGTTATTGTATTCGAGTATTGTCCGACTGAAAAAATGATAGCTGATATGTTAACCAAGCCGCTAAATAAAGTAAAGCAAGAACATTTAAGTACCAAGGGTGGTCTGGTTGACTGATTGAAAAATAATTATAGTTGCGAGGGGGTGTTGGAATATTACATTCAACAATAATTATTTTAGGTTTAAAAATAGTCTTCATGCGGTGCCTGAAATTAAACATAAACATTAGGTCAGCATTTATGAGTTCGGGTAACTCAATATCGAATGTTTAACTGTTCAAATGTCGTTGAAATAAAAATTGATTATTTAGCAAGTCAGCCTGAAAGATTATACGTTACAATACACATCTTAATTTCTTTGTACGTAATTTAGTTGTTATACAGGGTATCAATAAACTCGTATTGTCCTCAAATTGTATCTTTAATTATTTATTCTCCCAAGTACTTCGAACAATTTAGACTCAATATTACTCCCTATGTTTTGGTTAATGGGTTGCCCATCATAATGAGTTGAATTAAACAATTCTACTGCTTGTCTTTAGATGTGCATCTTGTCTCCAAATCTGATTATGCAAAGCATTTTAATTCCTTCTCATTTATTTAGTAGTAACTTTGGTAGTTTTTTACAAAATGACAAAAGTTACTACTAAAAGTAGATTATTTTAGAACTTACACATGAAAATTCCTTTAGAGAATGTTATAATAATGTTAAATATACATTTATGTATACTTATTTGTATGAGGGGGTACCCAAAATAAACCGAACTGATGTTGTGATGGTTGGAGTTTCTGCCGCTAGGAGTGTATATGGCAGAGCTACCATTCCCAAGTAAGCCAAGCGTTGTCGCTAAAGAAGGTTCCATTCGGCTTGGGTGAATTTTTTAGTGAGAGGTGTTTTGTGTGCTCGTCGTTTTTGCATAGCCTATTCTCGTTAATAGCGCACGGCCGTAAGGTTTTGCTTCTTGCTCGGAAAAACTGGCACAGAATCTCTTGAAATGTTAAAAACGGCCTACAAGGATGATGTTATTGGGAAAACTCAAATGTTTGAGTGCCTTTCCCGTTTCAAAAGAGGTAAAATGTCAATTAATGACAAAACTAGCTCTGGTCGCCCTCTCACGGCCCGAACCGACGAAAATGTTGAAAAAATTCTCAAAATCACCTTGGAAGATCAAGGACGAACCATTGACGAAGTTGTGCAAATTTTTGGCTAAAAATTGGCACACAGAGAGGGCTATGTGAGCAGGGGTGTTATCGTGGTAGAAAAGCCGGTCGCAAGACTGCCACAAATGAGGCCTCTGTCGACACAAACTGTTGCGCAATCTTCTCAAACCTTCCAGGTAGAAAGCCTGGTTAACTGTATGATCCTGTAGAACAAACTCTTAATAGAATAGAGGAACCTTCTTCAGCGATGAAGCTTGGCTTACTGACTTGGTAATGGTAGCTCTATGCGCTCTTAGCGGCAGAACGCGGTACTACAAAAACTCCGACCACCATAACATCAGTTCCGTTTCTTTTGTGTACTACCTCGTAAGTTGTTACTTGTCTTACTTAGAATGGTATTTGAATAACAATAATCAACCGGTGATAGATCAGCCGAACGAACTGACAATTCATAGTTCTCTTTTAGTCTATTTTTTCCATTTATACTCCCATTTAATGTATCTAGTGGTGATTTTAAGACCGTAAGTCCAAGTCATTCTTCTATAGCCAAAAAAAGTGAAACATTAAAATCGATACGTTATATATTTTCAATAGTACAGTTTGCGGTAAATGAACAAAAATAATCCACCTCACTTATAAATCAAGTGACCGATACTGAAAGGTTATTGTATATTTTGTCTTCCTATACTGTCAAGAACTTATTTGAAATAAGCGATAACAATAAAGGAATTACTAATTAAGAAAATTTTATTGGTTAAAAGGAATTACTACCATTTTATTGGTTTTATTAAACCATACTGTTGGAGTAAATTACTCTGTTCAAGAGTTCTTATTCTCTAACGGCAAATCTGAATTGTCGTAATGGTAATGATGTATCACCATAATAAGGCTAATAGAAAGTATAAAATTCTTTAGGAACTCCATCATTTTACTGCCGTATATAGAACTGCCCATCATTTTCAATTACCCGTGTAAAATGACGAACTAATTGAATTATATGATTCAACCTGGCACTTTCCTAGCGAAAGTACCGTAATATTGTGTGTTCTGTTAGGCGTTTATTTCGTAATCATAACTACATGTAAATGAAAGGTGTTTAATATTTTTTTTAATTTCACAGGAATGGTATTTCTTTCAACGAAAAATAGTACAACAAAAACAAAGTATAGGGTGTCTCAGTTGGAACTATAGGATTTGAATTCCGCGCCATTTGTCAATGTGTAATCTTTGCGATCTAGATACTAGTCAATAAAATGTAATTTCAAAAAGATGAAGTATTCCCGCATTATGAAACAAATATCGGACTAAGTGGACGAAGGATTTCTTGAGTGGTGGTCGAAGATGACTTTTGGAATGGCCTCCTCGGTCGCCAAATTACCTCCCTATTGATTATTCCCTTAGTAAAGTTTATTTTACAAAACCAGGAAGTCTGGACGAACTGAAGGAACGAATACGGTACCACATTAAATATAAGCTTCAGTGCATACTTTTTCACTGTATAATAAAAAAATGTACTGTTTATCAATTTGCGGCGCTTCGAAAGTAAGGACTACGATTACTATTGAACTGTCATGCGAAACGCCTTTACGAGATACAACGATTTATCTTCAACCTTAGAAGTAAACCAAACAAAAAATCGCCATTCAGATCTGGAAAGATCCGCAGGGTCACGAGATTACACACAAAATTCAATTGACTAGGAACAACAAATGTTCATTTCTCCTTGACAGTTACAACGCGATATTAATAATATTTGTTTACCATATACAAAAATACATCCATGGCCATTGGTAATACGTACATATCTATAATTCATAATCGATATGCCTTATTAAACTCGCGCGGAACAAAAGCGTCCTCCACCATCGCCGGCGAGAGTTAAATGAATTTTTATCGCCTCACCTCCATATAGCGGCCAGATAAACACATCAGTCACATCACATGTATTTGCGCGCGTATAAATATGGAAGATAAAATATCGCGGAAAAAGGCGGCTAACAACAATTGTAAAGTCACTACATAAATAAAGTTATTTTTCGCTTTTTCTGCTACCCTAAAGAGGCGGTGTTCGTACCATGCACGGATGCCAACCATGTCAGGAAAATGCAACAACGCTCGATCCTATCGACGGGCGACGAGCTTTCAAGCGATCCCGGACGATTTACGAGGTTTCCGATAAGTGAAACCCCAGTTAATAAGAGTTTCTCGAACAGGTTCTGCACTCGTGCCATAAATTATCTAATAACAAGTAATTTGTTTAAATATCGATCTGTAATTTATTAGATTATAGGTGTTCCCTGGTTGCTTATAAAAAATTTTATATTATACGATACTATGTTGCCAAAAGTAGTTAAAGTGTAGTAGCTGAAATAGGATATGTATACAAACAAAACAAACTACGAATTTATAATTTGAGTTTCTTTGACTTGGTGATCTCTTAATTTTAAAAGATGTTCCTTCGTCGAAGTCAATATATTATTATGAGCTTTAAATAATTTTTTGAACGATCGGCTAATTATATATGTCTACTGAATTTATTATTACATCAGAAAGTTATGTTTAGAAATTACTGATCGGTAAGTAAGAGTTTTACTTACAGATTACATGATCGGTAAGTAAAATTAGAATAAGTATGTCACATGTATAGTTTTAAATTATTATTTTCTTAATAATTCTTAATAATAATAATAAAAACAATATTGAAATTACAGTTTGAACAATTATGGAACATTTTTGGGGCGTTTGCAGCAATAGATTTATTCCCCAACAGAATGTTCTTTTCGATACTAGAAGTAACGATACCTGCAGGACCGCTGGAATTATTGGAATTCATTACTAGGAAAAATGGTGATACCTGCAGGCCGGTGAAGTTTGCAGGGACATATTTATTATCCAAACCAATGTTATTGTCAATACTAGGAGTAGTGGTGGTACCTACAGAATCAGTAGAATTACCGGAGTGCTTTCAGCGACTAACTTATTGTCCAACTTAATTTTATCTTCAACACTAGGAGTGATGGTGATACCTCCAGGAATGCAGTATAATTACTTAACCGTTTGCAACGACAGACTTATTCTCCAATACAATGTTATTTCAATACTAGGAAAAGTCGTGATACCTGCAGGGTCGGTAGAATTATTGAAGAGTTTGCAGGGACAGATTTATTCTCCAAAATAATGACATTTTCAATAATACAAGTAGTGGTGGTACCTACAGAAGCAGTAGAATTATTGAAGCGCTTTCAGCTACTAACTTATTGTCCAACTTAATATTATTTTATAAACACTAGGAGTAATGGTGTTACCTGCAGGAATGCAGTAGAATTAGTGGACCGTTTGCAACAATAGACTTATTATCCAATATAAAGGACGGTAGAATTATTGAAGAGTTTGCAGGGACAGATTTATTCTAAAAAAAATTACATTTTCAATAATACAAGTAGTGGTGGTACCTGCAGAAGCAGTAGAATTATTGAAGCGCTTTCAGCTACTAACTTATTGTCCAACTTAATATTAATTTATAAACACTAGGAGTAATGGTGTTACCTGCAGGAATGCAGTAAAATTACTAGATCCTTTGCAACGATAGACTTATTCTCCAATACAATGTTCTTTTCAATACTAGGAAAAGTCGTGATACCTGCAGAGCCGGTAGATTTATTGAAGAGTTTGCAGGAACAGACTTATTCCCCAAAACAATAATAATCATATTTTGGATAATACGAGTAGTGGTGATACCTGCAGAACAGGTAGAATTTTATACCAGTAATTTGTAAACGTAACATTTTGATGTCATCATTTATTCGGTAAACATATGAAATTACCCAATCGAGCAGAAACGTATCTTTCTGATTTCCCACATAAATAATTTAACGATGTCAACCTTTTGTACAAAACTCTACGTAACAGTTCATATACAAGGGAATAAATATGTATGTACAGGTGCCTGAAGGTTCTGATAACATAAAGCTCTTAACAATACCCGATCCTTATGCATATGCTACGGCAAACTTCGAAATAAACTCGGTAATATCTGCGCCTCTTTGTGAGGACAGAATGGACGAAGCCCAATAAATTTTTTATTGCCCTGAATTTCTATATGGGTGTTCCATAAAATTCATGGCTTGACCACATATATCTTTCCTAAATGACATTTCACAACTTATATCGTCCGTAATTTGATTCTCCTAAGGTCGCTGCGAACTGATTAGACTGGAAGCCCCGGAACCAATCCGACGACTGGGATTTTATACGACTGCACGTAAAATGAAATTGTTACAGTCGCCTCTTAAAAGATTTCAAATTATTTCGAAACTGAAAAAGTTTAAAGCATCGAGGGAGAATACCAAAAATAAAAATAACGATAAAACTCAAATATTAACTGGTAGGAAAATATACACTGGGTATTTGAAACATACTATAAGAGTATTACAAGTAGTGACAACACAAATGTATTTTAAAACAGTTTCAAAATTATATATGGTAAGGGAAAAAATAATATAGTAAACTGGAAACGATCTTGTCAAGGCTTTCATTTACGTTTAATTTAATTTCGTGCAGTTTTGGAATGTATGCATTTGTTTTTTGTTTTACTACTAAGAAAGGAAAAGAAAGGACCATTCTAATTTAAGGGAAATCTTAAGGTATATAAAAAGGTTTCCTAGAGTAGAACATATTTGTAATCAGGGCACGTTTTTCTTATAGAAAAGCCAAGGTTTATTTTACATTTAAATAACTTAGTAAGTTACTACCTAGGATCTATTCTATTGTTTGCGAGAAGATTTTGGGCAACCGAAGATTTTTTTGATCTACACTTTAATTCAACCACGTTCTCCTTAAAACTAGAATTGCTTAGTTCGTCTGTGAGAGGAAATTTTCTCTTCGGGATTTCCCTAAAATTGTTGCCAAGAAAAAAGCACTGATGTCATCCCCAAATATTGTAAAGCTTTTCGGAGTATACTCGAATAATAACTAGTAATAATAATAATAATAAGTAATAATTTCATTAGTATGAGTATAGGTTAGACAAAAAAAAAATAAGAAAAACAATTTTGTAATTTCAAAATACTAACTTTAATCGCAATGATTATTTAAAAATCAACTAAATGAAATATTCAAAATAGGCACCGTTGGGTGCTTGATAGTAGCTTTAGTGACTAGATAATGTTTTAATTAAATTTTCTTTAATTTTATTGCTGTCAGATAAATTGAATTTCTACCAAGAATTCTCGATGGATGATGGAATATCACACTGAAAATCCCTAGAAAGTGAATGTGTGGTGCAGCATAGTCGACAGAAAAATTGTGGGTCCCTATTTCTTTGATGTGAACCTAACTGGTGCAAGATATTTGGATTGAATGGCCAGTCAGATCGCCAGATTTGTCACCCCTAGATTACTTTTTATGGGGATACTTAAATAGTAAAGTGCACATTACTAGAAGATTTAAAAGCAAACATTCGTCACGAAATACCTCCTGAAGTTATTGACAATGTTCAAAAAGAATCTATCGATCGTCTTGACTACTGCTAAGTATCTAACGGTATTTACAGCTCATCAAGAATGGGAACAAGCCTCAACACTGCGATATCGGAGCGCCCACGAGGTGCACAGTAAATAGTCTGGTTTTTACTCAGTCGAATTGATACCTTTGCAGAGTGAATATCGATGAATATATATTGAATGTGAATGTACACAGGGTTCGATATGGCCGTGCGTAAAGTGCATCCTTTTCCCTCCGGATTTTGACTCATTATTTCTTCTACGCATGTCTTGACAATCTCACACTTTTTTCTATTCTTGAAGAGCAATAATTTAGTTGATTTTTTAAATAGTTATTGCCATAAAATTTAGTATTTTGAAATAGCAAAATCGTTTTTCTTCATTGTTTTTATCTAACCTATACTCACGCTAATGTAGTCATTACCGTAACATATATAGAGAAATGTCCTTTCATATTCTGTAATAAGAAAGCAAGTTGTTATTGAAAAAAATATCAATGACGTCATGCTTCCTACACGAATCGCCCTGTATGTATTGATTATGTTTTAAAAAATGCGCAATGTGTTTTAAAAAACTGAAAATAACATTTTATGGGTCCGAGAATTTTCCCCAAAGCTTCTTCCTTGAATTTTTAACGAATTTATTCACGAATTTGTTTTACGAAAGCATCGTAAATATGTATCTGATTTTGAATGCAGTTTTCTGGGCCGGTCATATCTCTGCGGTACTTCTGTTTCTCACTGTATATCATTTCTATGACCAAATAGTCAAAATCAACCAATTAATTGAATCATCCTATATATAAATGATAACTATTAAATCTTGTAAAACTAGTAACAGCTAGAATTAATAAAACTCAATTTAAGCATTCGAAAAGAAGAAAACCAAACCATTAACCCAAGTAGGTACTGACACAAAACGCAGCGATAAAATGGGCGCATAATGCGTCCTGTATACAAATTACCTCGCCCATTTTCACCGCTTTCCATTAGCGAGTGCGTGGACGACTTTTGATTTTCACTTTCGTAATCGCCCGTTTTATTCACGGGGCCGGCCGGCCAGGCTCTCTCGTTCGCATCGATAAGGCCGATATAGCCGTATTAATGTAAATATGTGGCAGACCAGCAGGTGATGTGTGGTGGTCTATAATCAGCCATCAGTCGCGATATGCCGACCGACAAACGACTGTAAAAAAGTGATCGGCCGCACTTACTCAACGCAGGCCACCAACCACATCTGCCCCCATGAACAATCTAAGGACGCGCTGCTGCTCAATGGGTTCCCTTTCGGAACATCGTCAACTGGTCCGAGAGCCAATCCATCGATCGATGGCAAT
Organism: Rosalia funebris; assembly: GCA_037954035.1. Classification (NCBI taxonomy): domain Eukaryota; kingdom Metazoa; phylum Arthropoda; class Insecta; order Coleoptera; family Cerambycidae; genus Rosalia; species Rosalia funebris. Next base: position 7,021,742 of record JAZFAV010000006.1, on the reverse strand, counting down.
TGTTTAATGCGTTTTGTTACACTTCTTTTATCTCGTCTCGTATATTAGACATGGACATTTGCAGTCATTACATTACCAGGTACGTAAATATGAAACCGGAATTTGCCCATAGATGGCCTAGCTGCTAATGCAGTTACCGTCATACCGCGTCATTGGCGCCATTTTCTTGTTTTGACATCTGATATAGGTTTTTATCTCACAAGAATACAAGTTTCATATAACAACATCGTTTTTAATAGCGTTAAACGTGTCAAATTTTGTGCCTGGGAATTGCACAGTGCTATGCGATTTGAGGACAGCATTGATTTTCTGTTACCATTTGAAGAAAACTGCTGCAGAATCGCATCGAATGCTTGTCGAAGCCTACGATGAGCATGCTCTTGGTAAATCACAGTGCTTTGAGTGGTTTGAAAAATTCAAAAGTGGCAATTTTAACGAGAGAAAGGAAGAACGTGGAAGACAACCGAAAAAGTTTGAAGATAGCGAATTGCAAGCATTACTGAATGAGAATGACGCTCAAACGCAACAAGAACTCACGGATCAATTAAATGTGACGAGAAGTCGTCTACTTACGTTTGAAAGCCATGGAAAAGATCCAGAAGATGGAAAAATGGGTACCACATAAACTGAATGAAAGACAGCAGGAAAACTGAAAAACCATTTGCAGAATGCTGCTCGTCAGGTACAAAAGAAAGTCATTTCTCCATCGAATTGTGACTGGCGATGAAAAGTGGATATATTTCGAGAATCCTAAAAGTAAAAGGTCATGGGTAACTCCAGGCGAACCATCGACATCGACTACAATGCCAAATCGCTATGGACGGAAGACAGTGCTCTGTGTTTGACGGGATCAGAAGGGTGTGATCTATTATGAGCTGTTAAAACCTGGCCAAACCATTAATACTAAACGCTACCGACAACAAATAATCGATTTGAATCAAGCTTTGCGTGATAAGCGACCAGAATATCAAAAAGACAACACAAAGTGATTTTCCTTCATGATAATGCGCCATCAAACACAGCAAAACCATCCAAGGAAACAATTGAGGCATTTGGAAAATACTTTCGCATGCGGCTTACTCACCCGACTTGGCTCCGTTAGATTACTAATTATTTGCATCGATGGGGCACGCACTTACTGAGCAGGGCTGCACTTCTTACGAAAATGGGTCGAAGACTAGTTTACCTCAGCAGAGAAAGATTTTTTTTTATCATGGAATTCACAAATTGTCAGAGAATTAATACTTCGAATAAAATAGGTCTATTTTATCATTTTTTATCATTCTCATACAATAAACCTGTATTTTCTATACAAAAAATTCGTTTCATACTTACATACCTGGTATGTTATCAACTTAATTAATATTGGTAAGGTGTCAATGCATTTATTAGATTACTTCAGTTTTTAGGTCTAAGGTTTTTAGAGGACCAATATTTTAGAGCTGTGTTTCATATTTTAAGCTTGTCTAAATAAAATAATGGATATTCGAAGATACCACATAACGGAAATGACATTTGAATATTAATAATCATGTAACAAAACTTATAATAAACCACAACAAAAGAATATCTTAATTAATATTTTTTATTAAAATTTTTTACGTAAAAAAATTATTCTTATTCTTAAAACATTATGTCTGGAAATAGTCTGCCCACCCAGTTTATCCACCTTTATGTTTCCTGAAAACTAAAATCATAAATAATACTAGTATTCTGTAATTCATAAGTAAGTTATAATAAACGTTCGAAATTGTACTCTTGCACACTCAACATAAACTTCAAAACGTCGTAACAACTAGTTTTCTGGTACATGCAGTTCAAACCATAGTTGGTGTAATGGAATTCAAGGGATAAATTTGATACGAGACCTTTGAGATAACTACACAAGGTGATTTATAACGGTGTAAAGTCTGGAAACCTTGCAAACCAACTAATCGGACTCCTATTACTATCCATCTATCTCGATCTTAACAGATATGATCTAAAACTTCTGGATTTTGAAAAAGATTCAATAAATAACGTATTCTTGTTTTTTTTTGCACTCCGACATATGCATTGCTTTTAGAGGCGATTTCAGATTATTAAAAATTTAACTTCACACAATTTAACTTTTATTTTACACAATTTTCAATACGTATATTGCAATTTTTATTTATTTATTTATTTCATAATCATCTAAACATTTTTATATAATTTTCTAGACAAAAATGATTTTAAAACATTATTCTCTATGGAGAATTGTACATTTCTGTGTTCACAATCAAATATAATTTTTTTATAGTACAGAAAAGTAGTACACAATCTATACAAAGAGCAAACTGCTGTTATAGAAGTAGAAGGGGAAAGAAGGGAAGTAGGTATTAGGAAAGGAGTAAGACAAGGATGTACGCTATCACCACTAATTTTGAATCTGTACATCGAAGAGGCGATTAATGTCGTAAAAGATTGGATTTCGGGATTAAAGTACAGGGACAGAAACTAAAAATGCTGAGATTCGCGGATGATATAGTAGTATTAGCATCTAGTAAAGAGGAATTGGAATCAGCGTTGAACGAAATGGAGGCAGTGTTGATAGAGGAATACGGAATGAGGGTGAATAAAAACAAAACTAAAGTGTTAGTGTGCAGAGGGCGCGAGAGCAGAGCAAAAACGAAAGTACAAATTAATAATGAAAGCTTGGAGGAAGTTAAAGACTTCACTTATTTAGGAAATAAAATAAATTGGGATGGAAGAAGCGATAAAGATATAAAACAAAGAATAGCGCAGGGTCGAGTAGCTTTTAATAAAAAAGCACTTTTATGCTCGGGGGTAATAAACTTAGAAACAAGGAAAAGATTTTTGAAAACGTATGTATGAAGCACGGCACTATACGGCTGCGAAACCTGGACGGTAGGGGAAGCAAGTAGGAAGAAATTAGAAGCTTTTGAGATGTGGTGTTACCGAAGAATGATGAAAATACCGTGGACTGATAGGGTTAGAAACGAAGAAGTATTAGAGAAAGTCGGCGAGAAAAGAAGTATGTGGAAAAACATAAAGAAGAGAAGAGATAGAATGATAGGCCACTTGCTGAGACATGGGGGAATAGTCCGCGATATTTTGGAGGCAGAAATAGGAGTGAAGATAGGCAGAGGTAGGCCTAGATTAGACTACTGCTCGCAAATAGTAAGGGATGTAGGTTGTAGCACAATTAGCGAAATGCGTAGGTTAGCACAAGATAGGAGAAGCCGGAGGTTAGCGTCCAACCAGTCTTAGGACTGATGACCTCATGATGATGATGACAGAAAAGTGGAGGTGCAATTAAAAAAAAGTTGAGAGCAGTTTCTTAAGAGCTAAAAAGCAAGAGAATTTAAGTTCAAAAATGAACAAGGTTTTTTCATATAATTTAAAATATTATTGGCTCATCTTTGTATCTTTTCAAATAACAGAGATATTGAATGTAAAAGACAATCTGGGTCACACTGTATATGGACTTATACTACGATTAAATATTTATAAGTTTGAAAATAAAAAAATTCAATCCCCGAACATTATAGATTAACATTTCCTCTTCTGTTTCATTAAATACATATATCATTAAAAGCAGTTTATCTCGTTCATTGCATCAGAAAATATACGTAGGTTGTCCAAATACAACTATAACAAGCGGAATTTACCACCGACCGATACGCACGGTCCGTCTTTCTCTTTTTATTGATAATTCCCTCGTAGCATTTCTCTTTTCCAACTGAAACTACACTGAATAAAATCAAAAGATGCTCTCAAATATTTTACCTGGATCCTGTGAGAACCCGGCCTTGAATTCGGAAACGTTACGAAAATCAATGTAGCTACAATGGGAACAGGATTTTATGTCTGTATCAGAGGATTGTATCATTTTATATACGTATTTTATGGCCGTAACAAGATTACCGAAAACGGGCGATGAGATCGAGACAAAAGTCGCCGACTGCGGCCTCGCAGATAATTATTATCGAGATCCACCCGACGCAGCTCAGATTATGATCGTCAACCGTTCCACGTTGTAAAACACCAAGCTCTTATGATTTATTAGGTTTTATTGTCTGCCAGGGGTTGATAGTTCCTAAAACTGGTTGAACTCAAAACTATGTTGGTAAAACTAACTTCGGTATGGATATAACCAGCATAAGCAAGATTTCAATGTAAAATGGCATAGGATTCTTCAATTTGTATTATCTAATTTCGTAATGTCATAAAATCTTTGGTTGACATAAGGTTTGTCATAATTTCTCTATAGTTACTTGTCACTTTAACATGCGAAAATTTTACATTCAAAGCATTTTTGTTATAATATACCACATAATACTTGAGATCTAAATATTTTCAATTAGGTATTAATTTTGATTTTTTTTAATTGTCCACCGAATTCAGCATATTTCAGGGAAGTGTCAAAAATTCAGATTCAAATTTGAGCAAATTCAATGTAGAGGGGATGTTAATATATACAAGATGTTCCATTTTAAAATGTGAAATTGATCAAACTGATTATATTGATAAAATATATGTATGTCAAACTAAGCCGATTTACTCATATTGATATACTACTTTTTAAGTTTTAAAGTTGTATTTCAATTAAAAAAACAAATGGTTGCTGATATGTACATGATCTAATTGATATCTGGTATATATGTACACATAGAGATATACAAATAAACTACTATATGTACATATACCTATTTGCAGTAATATATTTATCATTGTTGCCTTGGAAATACGACGGTATTACAAATATAAAAGTGACCTACACCTACATATTATGCAAGTATGCATAATATATATTTATGTAGGAAAATAGTATGTAACTATATTACGCAAGGGGTTTTTAGGAAAAACGAAAATACATTTTTTCATATTTTTAAGTTTTGAAATAATAAAGAATTAGTCTACAATTCTTTATTCCGATTCTTTTCCGAATGAACTATTATAATTTTTAGTGCCTTTTCAAACTGTTTTAGAAAATTTTGGTTTTTTGGTAAATATTTTTTTTTCTTCCGCTGTAATATTCACTAATTTTATTTTCTATTTATAGTCTAATAGTTTTTAATTATTGATAGTTAATGTTAATACATTTTTTATCAAATTTTTATTTTTTTAAATCTATTACCATAATTTTAATATCATTCTACGTATTTGCAATCTAAAATATCACTGATATCAGAAAAGTTTAAAACTTAACCCGGGCTGTCAATAGTGAATTATACTATTACATATATGTATAACTATTTACATATATGGTGAAAAATAGACACAATACATCTTCCTGTGGAACGCCATATTTTATACTTCTCGCATTACTCAAAGTTCTATTAATTTTGTATATTGATGTAAGTTTTTGATATAAGATAACTTGTTATTAATGGAAAACTATAATCGCTAAGACCAATGTTTCGCATCTTTGTTAATAAGTATAAGTATACGCTTATGACTAAGCATATCAAAGGCTTCCACTAAATCTATAAAATACAAAGGGATGGTTTATTTTCGTGTAGTTTCTCATATATTAATAAGTTAAATAAGCTGTGACATTCAATTAGTGAAATAATCACCAGACATTATTGTCAAATCTTTAACCGTTAGCGAAGCAAAGTGTAAAAAGTTTAATCCCCGCAAAGTGCCCATATTTAACAGAGACAATTATAAAACGTATCAAGAAAATAGACATACCCGTTTACAATCACAGTTTAATTTTTCTATCAACGAAGTTTCTTCAGAATTAAGATTTCTTTCCCATTAAGTAAGTCAATTCCACTATATTACGAATATAGTGGATCAGTCTCTACAATTTATAACATGAAATAAAAAAAGCTAAGCGGATCGATAGACCAGGATGAGGACTTCACGTAGTCCTTCCTTTCTATATACGTTACCCACAGGCCGCGAAGTTTGACCTCTGCCTAGACAGTAATGCCTACCCATCGTTATAGACACTGATAAAATTACCAACAATTAGCTGGTAATTTATGACAAACGTTCCGTAAAACATTTAAGGCTATTGTTACGCCATAAACTGATAAAACATGCTAGCCTCTTGAACCGATTGTGAGACGATGATGCAGTAAAAAATCCAAAACATTATTTCAGATAGCCGTATTTTTTTTTTTCTATAATCAGAGCACTGACCTGCAGTGACTAATGTTAATTCCCTGTAACATTCGGATCACTTTCTTTGATATCTTTATAGTAAACAAACATAAGTCATAGCCTAGTGCTGTAAAAGAAAATTATTTATGTTTCCTAAATATTTCAGTTTAACAAAATAACAGGATATGTGAAATAATGAAACTACAAATTATATGAGACTAAAAATAAAAAGGGGGGAAAGGGATTACAAATTCTCTATTTGATGAATATTTTGCCATGTATCAGTGTCCAGTATACTGTAAAACCAGTAATCCAATATACTGGTAAGTGTAGAACGAAATTTAATACAGGGTCCACCAAGGAGGTATGGTGTTTTTGTGACGCCTTTTTAAGGGAACGTTTCCCTGCGCACGTGATTTCGTCGCGCGGGGATATGGAATGGCCTCCTGGGTTACTGGAGCTGCCACCTTGTGACTACTTTGGGGTTACTTAAAAGGTAAAGTTTACATAGACAAACCGCGAACTCTTGAAACTCTTTGAACTCTAAACCATAACGCGCGAAATTAGAAGGATTCCTCGTGTCATGCTCGAAAGGAGTGTGGATGATTTTGTCACCCGTCTACAAGTATGCTTCGGCAAAGATGGACGTCACTTAACTTTTGTCGCAGCCGATTCATGTTATATATTATGCAATGGCAATACACGACTAATGTATAAAAACAATGAATTTAAAATTCGTTCAAAAATGAGCTTGTGTCATTCTTTTCAAAAGCACGATACTTCCTGACTACAATAAAATACAATATTATACTTTCTTGTAGTATTTCGCGTTTCTTCCTTTCCCAAAAATTTTTATCCTATGCCAATTGTTTCATTTCACTTGTATGAATTCCCCGTTTTTCCGTTTTCTTTTTGTCACACTTGTCCTCCCATCTTAGTCGGGGGCATCCTATTTTATTATTTCCCTGTGCTCTGGATTCGTAGGTTTTTCTTGTTAGTCTTTCTTCCTTCATCCTATGTATGTGGCCTTGCCAACTCAATTGTATTTCACCATGACTCATTCTATTGGTTTTATACTTAACTTTATTATTATACTGTCTGGTTTCTTATCCTGTATCTTCCTGTAACCCCTTTTATTCTTGGAAATCTCATTTCGGTAACTACGATTTTTGCTTGTGTTTTTATTTCCTTTGATATCTTTTTCCTTCCTAGAAATGTGTTTTTTATGTTGTACAGCCTTTCAGTTTTTCCAATTTTTTTGGAAAAACTTGTAGTTTATATTCTTGTCTATTTTCCCGATTCTTCTATGATTGTGGCTGTACAGTACTTGTCCCTGTACGACAATTCTATGTTTACTTTTTTTCTTGGAAAATATAATGGTCTTCTGTTTCAACTACCGAAATAATGTCTATGCAAATAATAGTTTTTGTAGTATCACATTTTCCATTTTCCTACTGTCAGGTTTTTACATTCTTCTTTGCATACTTGCGTAATGTCGTCTATGACTAAAGATTTTTCTCTTTAGTTTAACGGGCTTAATGTACATCCTTGCTTCAATCCCATTCTTGTCTCAAATTCTGAGGATTTTTGGTTGTACACCCTTATTTTGTTTCTATTGTTCTTATATAGTGTATGATATTTCTGTCAACTCCTCTTTGTCTCATACAATTCTAGATATCATTTGTTCTTATTCTGTCAAAAAGATTTTTTAAGTCTATAAAACTGAATCCCTTTCATTTCCTTAGTAGCTTTTTTCCTGTTTATCTTAAAATAAATAGAAGGTCCTGGGTACTACTTCCATTCCCGAATCTGTGTTGAGATTCTTCCGTAGTTGTCTCCAATTTTCTCCCTTAATTTATTTTCTACTATTCTCGTAAAAACTTGTTGTATAAGTTTTTGTCCAATTTTTTTAAACAATTGCATAATTATGTAACTAACCCTTAGATTAATATTAATACTTAAAACATTGCACAGTATTCACTGTTTTCTCTTATCTTATTTTTCAAGTGACATTAGTTGACTTAAAAAGTCCATTCTGTTCAGATTTTGTCCTTAAGCTATGAATTCATAATAATGTTGTTTTCATAACTTTTTCCGTTAACAAAAATGGTGCCCCAATATTAAATAGTTCGTATTTATCGTAGAGGATATTCTTTCTTGAGAAAAATACAAATAAAGCAAATAGGACTTCTTATTTTTAACAGAAATTAAAAGTTATTCACTATATCGTTCATTTGTTTAACATACTGACATTGGCCGGAATGCATATTGACACTTTGTATTTAACATTTTAAGAATTTTCGGGCTAATATTTTCTATTTTGATTATAAATCCTTTTACATTCTATATTATTTGGCTTATTAAAATAGGCATGTGAGTTTATGTAATTTTGTAGAAGAAAATCGAAAAGGATCAAATCAGGTGAACCTGGTGGCCATTAAGTTGGTCTCCGCCGTCCTATCCACGTCAAAGTGGTATCTCTGATATCTGATACGAGATATTATGAGGTATTTTACATTTTCAGTTAGTCTCCGTCACTCTATCAATCACCACGTTGGCCTGCTTTGACCTCTTTGGATTTTTTTGTGATGTTAATATCTTATTCATATTTCTCTCTAAAACACACAATATTCCAAACAGGAAATGCAAAAATGGAAAACTGTACAGAATTCCTTTTCTGTTAAAAGAAGAAGAGGATTGAAATTCAGAAAAGAGTATGATGACATCGCAGTTTAAAGAAAAAAATCTGAAAAAAATAAAATTAGTTTTTTTACTAGGTTTACGCTTTTCAGATCTTTTCAGTCGTGAGCTCTTCCTCCCAAATACATTTTAAAATCGACGCCTCTGCCGCCGATTATCAATAAAATAAACATTAAATTTTTATGGAAAACAGTCGTGTTTTCATCGGCCAGACCGGTAAATAAAGAAAAAAAGAAGCGATTGATTAAAATTGAGCGGTCGGTGACAATTGAATTAATCTGCGGTAAATACGTTCAAATGCTACAGCAGCTTCTTTGTTAAGAAATGAACAGGTTCTCTAGACAATCTCTTCTTTCTTTTATATATCTCCACTGCGCTCTTTATTCCGGCCGTGCTTTGAGCGTCGATCTCTGTCGGGCGTGGCGGCAGCGGTAGCGGCCAGAAGAGAGACGGAGGCGAGCTTTATTTTTCAAAGATCCAGAGGTAGACTCGCCCTATGCCGAGGGAAGTGTGGCGGCCGGAGCACACCGCATACCAGCACGCTACAATTATCTTTTCATGAATCGATTACATCGAATTATTTATTAGGTAGACTCAATTATAAGTTTACAGCCTTTTTGCCGGATTAAAAGGCGCGTTTAATTGTAAACACCTTTCATCCTTGTAATGTGATTATTTTATTACGATGCTATTATCCTAGATTATCTCGTAAAAATTTAACGAGGACTACCTATTATTATGGGCCTTCGCGACGTAATTTATGCATTTTTTTGGGCGCATAAATCATTCCGTTCGGCTTATTAGGATAGCGACGTCGACAAATTGTTTGCCTTGCATAAAGTTGCACGTTTATTTTCTAATCGAACAAGTTTTAGCATGTATCGCATCATTATTCATTACGTAAATTAACCAGTGACGCATAGCGGCCAATTTTGCTATCGTAGGTGGACAACGTTAGTTGAGGTAGTTTCTCCGAAAACCTACTGTTCTATAGAATTTCATCATTCATTTCGGGTGCACATAAAGAATAAACTTCCCGAAATAAATAACTTAAATGAAAAAATTTTGCCCGTACAATAAAGGAGATATTCACCATCAAAGTTGGAACTTTTTGCATGGTTTGAATGTATCAGTTGACTAAAAGTTACACATTTTACATCATAGCTTGAAAACTTTTCTATACATGTTTTCCAAAAACAATTCATCTATACATTACTTTATTACGAATATTTTGAATTAAAAAAAATTGGCTGTTGTCCGATTTGTTAAAAGATAAACATTTTTAAAATATCCAACTTTGAGCTTTCATCGGTAAGTCGAGAACTTGTCAATTAGCGTTTGGCAACACAGCGGCATGCATTTTACCAGTCACCACTTATGTTATTACTGCACATTCGTTACAAATAATATATAAAATTGAATTTAGTCCTAAAGGACTTTGCTTTTTATTTTTTTTTTCAAGTGAAATAACGTTTTTACATTCACTTAAATTTTTGCCAAACTCGCTCAATTTAACTACACGTCGTCCAATGCTCAAGTTAGTTACTCTGTTTACCGCACTACAGGCCGAGCTAGTTGCAATTACATACGGTGTTCTGGGGGCCGACCAAAATCGGACCCAGGAGAAGGGATGTATCTACTCGGATAGCAGGGCGGTGTTGGCAGCCCTGAATTCAGCAACGACAAAGTTGAAGCTGATCTATAATTGCTATGAAGCATTGAACAACTTGGCAGGGAAGGGACCGGTGGAACTCTTATGGATACCTGGGCATAATGGAATTAAGGGAAATCTAATTGCAGATAACCTTGCCAGACTAGGGACCAGGCAAAACCTCTATGGACCAAAACCTGCAGTGGGAATAAGTCGGAATCTGGTCAGAGACCACATCAATGGCTGGGCAAGAGACCAGCACAATAAAAGATAGAGAGGAGTAACGGGTTGTCGAATAACCAAACTCTTCATGGAATACTCAGAGATTAAGAAATGGGCCCAATAATTCATTCAATTGAACAGGTACAAAGCCAGAACCCTGGTGGGAATCATAACGGACCACCATAGTAGCCTGAATGCATATAAGCACAAGCTGAGGCTGACTGACAGCCCGGCCTGCAGATACTGTAGAGAAGACGAGGTAATCTCGATTCATCTTCTTTACACCTGCCCCGCACTGGAGGAGAGGAGGTGCCTTATATTAGGGACCCCTGTTATCCTAGAGGAGGCGAGGCTTAAGGCGAGGGACGTGCCTAAATTGCTCCTGTTATGGGATATCATTTTTGGATAATGACCCGGATAAGAGGGGATCGCCAAGGGACTACCCATGCGATCAGTGGCTGATGAGGTCCAAACCCATATAACATAATAATAATAATAATAATACTCTGTTTAATTTTCCCAAGAATCATTTTTGCAAAAAATTTAAAGGTTTCTGTGTTACTTTCCGCTTTGCAAATTTTTCTTTATTGTCCCGCAACTGATCACGACAAAGTAATTTTTAATTTTTCTATAAATTTTCTTTCACTGTCAACAACAGAAACCGCCAAACTCGCGTTTAAATGATAAAATGTTCTCAAGAAGGTTATGGTTAAAATGTCAAACTTTCCATTGGAAACGTTAGATGGCGGCTGGCAGCGTTTCCAAGGATAAAAATATAAATTGTGCTCCTCGTAATAAAACTTTTTATTGTCTTTTAAACCAACTAGAGGCAAAACTTGTACTTGTTAAGGTGAAAGCATTGTTACAGTAGGCCAATCAGATTAATTTAAGAATTCGTTGCACTTCTTTACTCATCACCTATTTTAATCTATGTTGGTAACTATTGTTGATGCTCATGTATTTTGGTTTATTTCATTATACCCAAGCACGTTGCATCGAGTTTTCATAATAAAATGGAGAAAGAGTTACAGAATACCTGAGACGAGTAATCGAAAATTTACTTCACTTTACAAAACTTGTGATCTCGTTACACAACTACATATTATATTATATAATCTGAAATAAACTATCATTTAAAAATATTTGCCTATCTCTTATTTAATTACCGTCAATAATTTGATTGTATCGATTCCAGATCCATTACTCCCAATCAGGGATCAGTTCTTAATTATATTTATTAAATTAAGATCCTTTCCAAGCTTCATTCACTCACTTCTATCTGATGTAGATGATCAACTTCCGTTTTAATAAACATTATGGTTGAATGAATACTTATTTTTACGATATCGACGTTGCAAAATTACAGTAAAGACGGTCGCTTGCAGGTGCGCATTTGTTCTGTATATATATAATGCGTTTATAGCCACGAAAATTACTCAGAATATATGATACGATATGGCATTAATTTCACTATCATTTACGTCTCCATTTGTCGTCACCGTTAAATCATAAAAAAGGCCGTAAATCATAAGAATGTACTGCTATAAAACAATAACAGTAGAGATAACGTTCTAGAAATAGCATTGATTAATTTCTGTTACAAATTAATCTCGTAATACATCTGGTAATGGTTTTAAAAGATGTTTAATCTAAAGAAAAAATAAAGCGATCTAAGATAAATTGAATTATTCTCTCCTGAGATTAAAGCATTTGCTTATAATATTCTCCAATTGATAAAATCTTAACTTTCCAAATGCCCTTTTACTAAATCTGTTTCACCATTAGTACTATCAATATTTACAACAGATTTCACAATGTTGATAACGTTACATTGTGATAGACTCTTTGCATACAACAAGAAAGGAACTCTTTCTAACTGATATTCTATTTCCAGGATCTCCATTATCACAGCGCCTCACTGTTTGCTGTGTCCAAGAGAAGTTTTCTTGTAGGCGATTGTTCCATAATAATTAGAAGTATCAGATTTCACTAACATATAATATAAACAATTGATAACCATTTTACGTAGAGTGTCAACCTTAGTAACAAGCCACGTTACCTTAAAGATGATCAGAAGGTGGTGATTTTGAACTACTGCTAGCAAGTTTCGTCATGTAGGGTGAAACTGAGGATCAGATCATAAATATTTTTGTTGAGTCAGGCTAGTCTAAAATGCCATCGATAACGATCTATGCTGCTAATTTCCTTAAAAGTTCGGCATATTATATAGATTTACAATATACGAGTATAAGTTATGAATTATGTAACTCTTCTGCGCAAAGAGTTAGTTACATGCGCAGACAGTTATCATGCCTGAAGATTGACTTGAAAATAATATTAAATCTCAAATATGAAAGATGTTACAATAAAAGTGCAAGATGTGAATTTTAAAATAAAACATGGTTCTCTGTAGCAAATTATTGAAATATTTATTAATTTATAATATAGATATTCGGAAATTATGTATGGAACATCACAACCAGTAAAGAGCCGCCACGGCTTTGGTGACACACGAGTACTCTTCTCGCGAAATTTTCGATAACGGTTTTGAATAAATGTGGCGATATTTCGTTGATACAGGTTCAATTTTGGCTTTCAATTCTTGAGTAGTCATGGGCTTGTTGGCATAAACCTGAGATTTCAGAAAACCCCACAAAAACAAGTTCATAGGTGTTAAATCGCAAGATTGTGGTGGCCAATTCTGGTCACTAAAACGGGAGATGACACGACCAGGAAAATACTCGTACAAGACCCTCAATATTTCACGGGTGGTGTGGTAAGTGGCCCATCTTGCCGAAACCACATGTCTCCAAGAGCAATATCTATCAATTGAGGCAACAAAGAACTGGGTTTAAAAAAATATTCCAATGATTCCTTCCGACAACAATACACACCAAACAGTGACACGTTGAAGATGCATTTATTTCTCATGAACTATTCGTGGACTTTCTGAGCTCCAGATGCGGCAATATTGCCAATTAATGAAGCCATCAAGGTGAAAATGGGCCTCGTCGCTGAAGATGATTTTGTCCACAAAATTGGCATTCACTTCTTGTTGTTCAATGATCCAACTGGTGAACTCTCTTCGCTCTAAATGGTCTGTTGGCAGAAGTTGTTGAGTCAATTGGACTTTGTAAGCATGGAGATGCAAATATTTGGTGAGAATGTGGTGAAGAGTCGCCGTTGAAATGTCCAATTCTTATGCACGATGACGAATCGAGGTCCCTAGACTCTCGACCATACTCTCGCGAACTGCCGTGCTGTTTTGTTCAGAACAACCACTACGATCCCGTGTCATGTGTTTCATATCAATAACTGTATCAGTACTTTCGATTTTTTTGATAATTCTTTTCACAGTTGATAAATTTGGAACATTATTTCTACCGAAAATTGGGCGCACTTTATGAATTGCAGCAACCAAATATTCACCATTTTGGCAGTGATGTTTAACAATAAAGACGCGTTGTTGTATGGTATAGCGCTTCATGCTTACCAACTCCTGTCTGTCTCCTATCAACTTGTCATAATGATTGACCTATTGAATCATGAGAGCCAAAGCGGAGCGCAATTAAAATCTTGCGCTCTTCTTGTAACAACCTTTACAATTAAAATATGTGGTTAGTCGTAGATGAGACAACAATCTAAGAAATATTGCGGTGAACATTGTAGTATGTACATATGATCTGCTTCGACCGTCAACTGCATATTTAGGTACTAGCTAATAAAAGATTTATCAGCCAAATGTATCAGATGTTTAAAATATACCGGTGAGGCAATATCGTATTATTTGATATTAACTAAACATCTGATATTAACTACATGACAAATATTTCAACTTTCAACAAATGTAGTTGCCTGCATAATGCGCCGCCACTGGCGAGGCGTCTAAGTGAGCAGCTGTAATCATATCACTAGCTTATAAAATTTTAAGTTTAATTCCATTGAATTATCATGAAAATTTTTTTATAAATGGTTCTTAAATTTTTTCCCTTGTCTGTTATTAACTATGTACATATATTTTATAATTGTAATTAAGGCAAAGTTTTCTCTGATATATTCTGATTTGCTTTTCTTCACAACTAATATTTGAAATTCCATGCGGAACCTTTACAAAAACTAAAATCGATAAAATCTATTCTAATCGATTTATTTATATATACATATAAAAAAATACTAACAATCATTTTTCTCCTTGGCTAATATTTGTTTCTGCTGCTACATTGAGAGGTTTAATTACGTACCTGTTTTAGGCCCACATATCTCTTTTTTAGTCACGTATTTGTTCTTGCCATACACACACACACGCATACAATTAGTAATGCCCTTTTTTATATTTAAAATATCAGAGGTCAATATACCAACATTTTATTAACAAGCCCGAAGAGTATCCCGAAATATTCTGTAATGTGGCCGATCTGACATCATAAACGTGGGTTCGTGAGTCACTATTATAGTAAGCCAATTTTTCCAGGTGTACCTTCCTCCCATTATATTGTGAAATATTCACAGAACATTAATTAACTTCTCCATTATTACTTAATGATATAACTGCAGTTACTATTTTGGTCAAACTAGGTCTGTATTATCGTTCATATTTTATTGTTACATCTTAAATACGCGCAGAGATGAGTCAGTCAATATTTTCACGATACTTAGAGGAAGTATACATATGTATGTAGATAGAAAAGTAAGTTGTGTACTACATTCTTTCTATTTTTCAAACAGTTTATTATTATTGGCTCCGAAACGATGATTTTTACAATACTAAATTCCTAAGTCGTAATAACTGATTTATAGTACTGGTGAGTAATATATTTCAGGAGACGTATATTTAAAAATATCTCGCGGAAGGATCAGGAAAATTATCGGAGTGAACAACATTAAAAGACCACTAACAAACAAATTCTCTGTTCTTATTTGGTTTATTAACATTGACAGTAAATACCTAACGGTACATAATCAACGATCGCCTCGTTAGCGACTTGAATGGGTGACCGACTAGTCTATATTTTCGTTAGTGCACGAGCAGAAACTATAGATAGACGTTATATATACTGATATTTCTAAGGTATTCGATAGTATTTTGCATAAATTACTGGCCCCTTGCAAATATTACTTAGCAACCAGGATGCAACATGTTATATTCAATGGTGTCAAATCTATCGAATACTTAATAGCATCGGGTATTCCTCAGCGGAAAGCAAAGCAGTAACGTTTAAATTGTCTTGCAAAAGTGAAGTAAACAGAGTAACTAACCCAAGCATCGGACGACCTATTGTTGAATTGAGCGATCTTGACAACAATTAAGATGTTGTGAATGTAAAAATATTTTTCACTTGAAAAAATAAAAAAGGTAAGTCGTTTAGGACTCGATTTACCGAGCAAAGCTGAAACTGGCATATTTTAAAAATGTTTATCTTTTTAATAAATCGGGCAACAACCGATTTTTAATTCAAAATATTCGTCACAAACTAATGCATAGATGAGTTGTTTTTGGAAAAAATTTATAGATGATGTAAAATGTGTAATTTTTAGTCAACTGGTACATTCAAAGCATGCAAAAAGTTCCAACTTTGATGGTGAATATCTCCTTTATTGTACTGGCAAGCATTTTTCACTTTAGCAATTTCTTTCGGGAAGTTTATTCCTTATGTGTACCCGAAATTTGATGAAATTCTATAGAAAATCGGGTTTCCGGAGAAACTACCTTAAAGTATTATATAAAAAAAGCTTCCTGTTGCAAAAAACATGACATTTCATGTGTGTCAACCTTGTACTATCTAATGGTTGCATACTGTGCAAACATTCGGCAGCGCCCCAGGTGCAATAATTTATCGCCAATTTGTTTACAAATGAGTTTATTGGGGTAACTAAAAATCCATTAAGTTAATCGCCGTTTATTGTTTCTCGACCCCGAACGCTATTAATCAAAAGTCAAATTGAGACCTTAAAGTGTATTATGATTATAAAGGCAAATCATATGCGGCGTTGAAGTATGCAATAAAATGTGGGAAGTGGTCGTATACCGCGGGCGTGCGGAGGAATAAATCAAACATCCCATTCGAGCGCGCAATGTTACCTAAACAGATTAAAAGTGTATTATTTACGTTAGTTGTTAAAACACTCCATGTTTGAGGTAAATAGTAGCGTACAAGAGCTAAGGCCTTATTAGCGGCGTATAAAAACCGCCCGTACAATGGTCGCGAGGATGAATGAGACATGCTCTCTGAACGGCCAAAGACCGGCCCCGGTCCATGGGCTGCGGGGTGTCAAAGAGTTGGCCATGACAAGGCTGCCACAACAAGCATCGAGCGGTGGAGGGGCGGCCGCGGTCGCTCTGCCTGCTTGACCTCACTCTCTCACCGAGACCTGATATGGATATGAAAATAATACGATTTACGCACAACCGGTGGACACGACCGGTGGACACGACCGGTTGGATACAGCAGGTATCGCACCAATTATGAACTTTTGGCCACGGAATCAAGAGCAGGCTGTTGGATGGCTCGTCGACGGTCACGGCTATTAGCAGCCGCGCGTCTCGCCACTGGAAATTACGCACATCCTCCGCCGCGTCTCTTTCGATTCGCGAATTTCCTCGCCCTCCAAGGCAAAACGTACTCGGATCATCATCGAATGTGAGGATTTGGATCAATTCATACGATATTATTTCTGAACTAATCATAAGTGATAGATTCTTGATTCGACTTGGCTTTATCAGAGGAAAATAAATGATCGTTGATAATATGTAATAATAATAATAATAAGCTGAGGAGATCAAGCACATGTGGCAACAGGAGAAGGTCACCATAATTCCTATAGTAATAGGCGCCACAGGTGAAATACTGAAATACCTATTATACCAGCCTGAAAGCAGCCCTAAGGACATTGAATATTAAGGAAACACCTACCTCCAGATGCAGAAATCAGTAATCATCGACACGCGCAGCATCGTTTGCAGACTTCTACAACTGCAATAAAAATACAATCAAGCTGACCACAGGTCCCTTGACTGTTCATACACCCTCCTAAACATAGGAGAGCACTCTGTAAATAATAACAATACCCCTTCCTTCATCACTTAAACGAAAAGTAACTTAATTAGGAAACAGTTATCAAGATCTCGTCATCAACTCGCCATATCAGTGCTATTTGGAGCCATATAAGAACAGTAAAGTATTTTAACTATTGCTATTTCACTTATGTAGTTACTGTTGATAAAAAAATAAGACCACAACCCGTTAATGGTTCTTTTTTTCCGGAATTTGGGAAAACTAGTTCTACCCCTATGAGAAAAAATGAGATAAGGTTGCAATGTAAAAAATTACTTAATTACTATTGTTGGCTTAATTACAGTTTTAATATCATATGTATGGCCACTATATTATAGTTATACATATATATGGTAATCCCATATTATCATGAAACACTGATACATTCTCATACATTACGTCAATCAAGTTGACATCATCGGGAGCGAATCATTCAATAGTTGTCCAATCAATCGACTCGATTTAAATACACATTTATCCCATCTTCATGTATTGTATAAATGATATTTATAAAATGATAATTATAAGCGTTCTTTGATTAAACTTTGTTGATTTTTTATAGATCATAATGTCTAGAAATTAGGAGTTATTTGCATCATAATATGAGTTCACGAAATGGTTATTTAAAGAGTTTCAATTCAAACGACATAAATAAAAAATCATTGTCTTCAGGCTACTATTACTTTATTCCGGTTAATTTACGTATATAACCTTAGAGAGCTATTTGCATTGGAGATTAATGGCGCAGACATTTAAGTAATAAAGACGTTTCAGTCTCTCAAATACGGCAACTAGGACTATTCAGTTACCAGTATGGTATAGAGCGAAGCGAAAAAATAAAGATAAAATATTAATATATTAACGTTTACAGCAGTTTATACTTAGAATTCAAAATTGTGTCAATGTGTTTGTTTTATTACCTTATTTGTAACAGTTATTATTGTTAACAGTATAAAATAATCACGTTTCAACACACAAGACTGACGTGGCCTACATTCTGCGGCGATGAATCTCTGCAAGAGTAATAAATATGTATTTTTATATTGTCTTCTAGGTATTTCTCCCGTCCTTATCCATCATATAAAATATATATAAATATTCGAAGTGTTTCACATACACCCATATTTATACGAAAACGTCTAAATATACAGCGTGTCCCAGAATTTGTAGGCAATCACCCGGATTCATATAAAAAACATTAAAATAACGTGACAAGTTCCTATAAATCTTTTCCTTCTTTTTTCCTGTCCCCAAAGGACGTCGCTGGAAATCGGTTTTCCTTGATTAACTTTTTAAAGTACTTTGGTGTAATTTAATATTTTTTTAATATGGTGGATACCAGTTAGTACTCCTTAAAATACAATAAGCGTTAATACAATAATGCTCATTTCTTTTACACCCTGTATGATAAAGGCTCACAATAATATGTTTACTTTGCTTGAACTTTAAACTAAAAAAGAGGTGCTCTTGTTCGATATCGATAAACTAAACCATTTTCGAGATATTTATTCGGATTCCGTTTCGACCATATTTAAATAAAAATAGTTTATTTATTTACCGCCCTGCCAAGTTGACTATTTGAGTTTGGTCGCCAAATTTGAGTCAACCGATTTGATAAATAACCAGCCAATACCCGTACGTCCCCGCTGCTGTCCGTGTGAGTGTACGGGAAAACCCGAAACAGTCAATTTCTCGTCGTTTACAAGAACTTGGCCTTTCTGCGATTTCAACTCGGCGAATTGTTCGTCGAGACTTAGGTCTACAACCACATAAAATCTAACTGACCCAGGAACTTAAGGCAAACGACCATAGACCACGCCGTGTGTTCCCTGATTGGGCTCTGGCGCAGGTTCGCAAAAAAATCATATTTAGCAACGAGGCCCATTTTTGGATGAATGGATATGTGAACATGCAAAATTGTTGAATTTTGGGACGATACCAATCCACACGAGATACACCAGCACCAAATCTATTCCAAGAAAGTCACTGTTCGGTGCAGATTTTGGTCTAGCGGAATCATTGGTCCGTACTTCTTCCAAAACGAAACTGGGATTGCCATAACCGTCAACGAGCGCCACAGATCGATAATAAGCAACTTCTTGTGGCTCAAACTGGATCATATGAATACCGACGACATGTGGTTCTAATAGGACAGCGCTACGTGCCACACAGTGCATGCCACGATGGACATTCTGCACGAGCTATTTGAAGGCATAGTTATCTTGCGCAGTCGCGACGTGAACTAGCCACCAAGATCATGCGATTTAACGCCTTTGGACTTTTTCCTTTGGAGCTATCGCAGGTCTATGCGAATAAACCGCAAGCAGTTGATGTCCTCAAAGTAAACATAATGAACACCATCCAACAAATTCATCCAGATTTATGCGACAAAGTCATCGAAAATTGGACCTCCAGAATACGTGCCACCAAGCAAAGCCGTGGCGGACATTTGTACGACATTACATTGCATACATAGTGCCATAAGATATTCCTTCAAATAAAAAAAAAACTTGAGTGGATATCTCACACACAACTTGTTTTATTTACATTTGAAAATCGAGCGTCCTTATTGAAAGACACTTTACATGTAAATCTTGCTACAATTTTCACTGCCTATCTATTAAATATTAGTCACCACCTGACTAAAGCTGTTTATAACTCGTATACCGAATATAGTAGCCTTCTCATATTTGTGTTGGAATTACTTAATTTTATAGTAAATATACAAATAGTGATAGGTATGAGATTAGGTAATAATACGGTTATTTACATAATCAATGTAACCATTCTATCTTCTGGAGTTACACAAGTGCATCTTAAATACGGATTATCGTGGGGATTTGTCAATGAAATGATTATTTTGTCTAAGAATATAGTATTTTTTTATACAATTCTTTCATGAACCCATGTGCCTCTTCGATGATATCTCTTGTTAGTATATAAATATATATTCAATAGTCCTACATATTGTTAACTAAGTATTACCATGAACAAACCAACTAACAATGGAATGAAATGTAACATGATGGTATAGGTGGAATTTCTTATTGTAATATATGTGTCTATTCTTTGATATTAATTTATTTCGTCATTTATACTGAAACATATTTAGGAATAATATTTTAGAGGATTGAAGTAACAATATATCAGGGCTAGCTTTTTCTGGACCTTAATTGTTAATTTCGATACAAAAAAAATCATTCTTACATAGCTAACTTATAGCAATACATAGCATAGCATAAATTTACTGTTACAATGTTTTTTTTTTGAGTGCGAAGATTGCAGTAAAAAATATCCCTTCTTATATCTGCGCATGGATTATTATTCTTAAGGTAATTCGATCGTACCGAAAACATTCTACTCAAATGGTATTTAAAGGATTGAAGACAGACAAAGAAGAAGGGTATTCTTCAATGTATATCTGCTTAATTGAATATTGATATTTATTGAATATTGATGTTATTCCTCTAATAATACTTATATTCTTAAAATAATGACAAAACAACTATTATAAAAAACACAAAGAATTGAAGAAAGAGAAATAGATCAATATTGTGGACATCTAGTCTCCTGCTTTTGTTGCTGCATAGAATATCTCAATCCTCTCTCAGGAAAATTATCTGATTTGGTATTAAATTGGATAACTTATCCTAATAATCTGGTACGTTATTACTGTTATTAGTTTCTTGAATGAAAAGTGTTATTAATTCAAAAAATTATGGAGTAAAATACATGTACATAATAGCATTTCAATACCAAAAGCATTATCTTTAAAATCGTCGCACAATTCTGAGATTTTGTCTATGTTGATCCACACCTAGGAAAAACATCCTTAATAATCTTCCAGTTCTATAGAAGGATGATGCAATTTAACGTCTATCTGATAAACTAATCAAAAAATTATAGAAAGTTGAATAGTCCGGAATAACTAAAAAAATTTCTTCTGCCATATACTAGACTTACTATCAAAGAAATGATATCCTTACAACATTGTTGGGGTCGATGTTTGGGATCGACTTTCAACTAACGGAAAACAACTCTGTTTTTGGGAACAAATTGTGGATTTATTAATCAGAAATGAAATACTGTAGTGTGCAGATGACTTCTTTTGAGTTATGTCAGTCTTTCGACAAGATGGAGTCATTGGAATCTTTCCGAAGAGACATTAAGATAATTCCGATTATCCAAAGAAAAACCACAAAGTTTTTAAAGGTAGAATGCGTTTCTAATGTTTCAAAAACGAAATACGCGAGTAAAAAATCTTATATTTTATGACGAATCCACAGCTCACTATACCAACATGTGAAGAAGTAGTTTAGACCTGGATAACAGAATATGGTTTCGACTAAGTTGAGACGTTTCGTCTCTTAGATGCAAATCTAACCTAAGTCACAAAATGTTAATTTTACAATTTTACTTTTTTCCTTTTTTTTTCTTTAATAAAAATATAAAACATTATCAGAAAATTGTATGACCATGTGGAACGTGTTACTTTCTTCATATTTTACACGATAAAGGCCAAGTTCTGGAGAGAGAATGGACGTAGAGAAGAAGTCTTAATCTGATAGACAATCAGACCCTATGTTTCTATCCAAGATATCGATATAGGATAATTCGATTAGGATGATTACGTAGTAAATAGGTAAAGGACTTTAAATAAAACATTAACTCATAAATGTATTACAACACTCTAAGTATTTAAAAATACATTTCCTAAACAATAATTTGCAAGTTAAAACAAGACATTATTAGGAGCATTATTATTGTGTTTAAACAACAAACAAATGGAACAAAATAGCAACTGGATAAATTAAACAAAATTAATCTAATAGGAACTAAAGATAAAAAATTATATTTTCTCACTGTCACTAACTGAATATTGTGCTACTCGCTTTTCTTCATAAGGAAGGGTTTTAAAGAAATCATGATACTGACATGAAATAACCTTTTTTGACATCATGTAAATTTTACTTGATTTCACCAGTATTTAGTTAAAACTTATTTTTTGAAGGAAAGTTGTAATTAACTTAGCTAGTTTAACGATCTGACTAATACGTAATTTTTTTGTTATCAAATGGCAAAATACAGGCGGAAATTTTGAAATCTGCGTGACAGAAAGTAGTAAATAGGATGTTTGAACTGGTAAAATACATATACGAAACGGGCGAGATGCCGGAGGATTATAAGAGGAACATTATCGTTACTATACCGAAAAAGAGAGGAGCCGACAAATGCGAGAACTTTAGAACGATTAGCCTAACTTCCCACGCGTCAAAAATCTTAACCAGAATAGTGCAGAAGGGGATGGAAAATAGAGCGGAGGAAATACTAGGAGAAGACCAATTCGGGTTTAGGCGAAATAGGGGAACTCGCGAAGCTATTCTGGCACTAAGAGTAATATTAGAGAAAACAATAGAAAAAGGAAAGAACGCTTATATAGGATTTGTAGATTTAGAAAAAGCTTTTGATAATGTAAGATGGGAAAAAATGTTCGAGATACTAAAGAGCGCGGGAATGAAGTATAGAGATAGGCGAGCAGTACACAATCTATACAAAGAGCAAACTGCTGTTATAGAAGTAGAAGGAGAAAGAAGGGAAGTAGTATTAGGAAAGGAGTACGACAAGGATGTACGCTATCATCACTAATTTTTAATCTGTACATCGAAGAGGCGATTAATGTGGTAAAAGATAGAGTGGATTTCGGGATTAAAGTACAGGGACAGAAACTAAAAATGCTGAGATTCGCGGATGATATAGCAATATTAGCATCTAAGGAGGAATTAGAATCAGCATTGAACGAAATGGAGGCGGTGTTGACAGAAGAATACGGAATGAGGGTGAATAAAAACAAAACTAAAGTGTTAGTGTGCAGAGGGCGCGAGAGCAGAGCAAAAACGAAAGTACAAATTAATAATAAAATATTGGAGGAAGTTAAAGACTTCACTTATTTAGAAAGTAAAATAAATCGGGATGGAAGAAGCGATAAAGATATAAAACAAAAAATAGCGCAGGGTCGAATAGCTTTTAACAAAAAGAAAACACTTTTATGCTCGGGGGTAATAAACATAGAAACAAGGAAGAGATTTTTGAAAACGTATGTATGGAGCACGGCACTATAACCTGGACGGTAGAGGAAGCAAGTAGGAAGAAATTAGAATGAGAAATTAGAATGAGATGTGGTGTTACCGAAGAATGATGAAAATACCGTGGACTGATAGGGTTAGAAACGAAGAAGTGTTAGAGAAAGTCGGCGAGAAAAGAAGTATGTGGAAAAACATAAAGAAGAGAAGAGATAGAATGGTAGGCCACTTGCTGAGACATGGGGGAATAGTCCGCGATATTTTGGAGGCAGAAATATTAGTGAAGAAAGGCAGAGGTAGGCCTAGATTAGACTACTGCTCGCAAATAGTAAGGGATGTAGGTTGTAGCACAATTAGCGAAATGCGTAGGTTAGCACAAGATAGGAGAAGCTGGAGGTTAGCGTTCAACCAGTCTTAGGACTGATGACCTCATGATGATGATCAAATGGCATATATTTTATGTAAGCGCCTAAAACGCCACAGCGCGAAAAATTAAAGAGGACGTTAGGCGTTATTGGCAAGTAAATATAATAAGACTTTAATACTTAAATCTGAAAGTTAATAAGAATTTTTAGTTTACTAGTTATTTTTTCTTATCTGCTTATCATTCACTTTTTATATTATTTTTATACTATTAACATATTTATTTCAGTGATGATGGAATAAAACCTATTCGTGGAGTTATAAAAGAATTAAGAGGAGCATGTCTGTTGGCAACAATTCAATCATTAAATTACTACAAACCTGCAGTGAACACATTAATAAATGAATGATTTATTTGCACATCCGGTGGTTATATTGCATTTAAAGGAAATCGTAGCCTTTCTGTGTTTATATTCGTTAACCTATACTGGTGTCTCTGCGCCGAGAAATGCTGCAAATCACGAACGGTAAAAATAATACTAATTTTGAAACAGCACCAGTACGTCGCGAACATTATACGTCTGCGTACTCCAAACAAATGTTTTCTTAACGAATTGATGGCCGTCCATTTTTAGTACGAAACATACAAATTAACGGGCAGCCATTCGAAAATGATTACAAATTATTATTTAACTAATAAACAGGCACTAAATGTATTTTAGGAATGTTCAGAAATTAAGATTTTATGGTGTCGTTGATGTCAATTTTCCTAAACAAAATGTTTGAAAGAGTGTCTGCTTTACACGAAATCGTGCGGAAATACTAAAACTTTTACTAATCCTGTTTTGTAATTTCCTTGTAATAGCTTGTCTGTCCTCTGTTATATATTTCAACCTCGTTGATCTACTTAGTGATATGTCAGTGATGGTACGGCTGTATATTACTATTTATTGGTATAAAAATGATTAGGTTGAAGAGGATGACTAAAATTGAATTAAATTGTCGCATCCTCGTGTTGCCAATTTAACTGACAAAGCTCGCATGCCTTAACTGTAGCAAAATATACCGATATTTTGGCGTTTTAAAGTTACCTGTCTTAATATTTAACAATTGCAATAAAAACAACATTCCAGGTATACATTTTTCGTAGTTATACACTGTAGAAGAGAACTAAACACTGAAAAGGTGTCTGGAGCACCTGAGAAATCTCGCAAAATATTTCTTTTTTGCAAAAACGCTCAAAGAGGCAGAATGTATTTCAAATTTGCGGTTTTTTTAAATACTTTAGTTCAATGTACAGTGGTGTACGGTTGCAGGGTCAAAGGGGTGCATTTTTTAGTACTGTCATAAAAAACTGCATTCCCATTATTTAAAATTTTCGTCAGTTCGTACGATTTTCTCCTATTTTTCTATGTATTTATAAAGATATTGAGTTATTCATTAATTAGAAGTAAATCTATAAAGAATAATTAAAAAATGTATAAAATATTATAACACTATAAGTATTATAAATTTTTAGTTATTATAACGTTTTTCCACTGCTTCTATTAAAATCTGTGATGTCTAACAATAAAAACTTATTAGATCAAATATTTAACGTTTTTTGTTAAATTTTTTTATTAAAATAAACGTTATTTGTTAAAATTTATATAAAGCATGCATAAAACAACACCATGTTTATGTACCTTTAATTTGTTACTAATTTCGTAACAAATTAGAATGAATAATTACTGAAAATTAACGTATTCTTATCTTATCAGTAATATGGTCAAAAATGATTTGCTGGTTTCATATTATTCAATTCAGAAGTCTAACGGTTTCTGTCCAATAGGATTTAATGAATATATTTTTAGAGAACATTAGGCACCAAGTATTTCTCTCCATTTTCACCATCGATCAACATATTTCAGATAGATCAACAGAAATTCTTTGTTATTTAGAACTGAATATTTTTGACCAATTTTTAGTCAGTTTTTAGAGAGTTTTCATTATCCAGCAAGATTTCATTATCAATAGTATTGTCAATCAATATGTTGGTTATTACAAATTACTGAAGTGAAGAGATATCTCCACACTATCTGCAAATGCCTTATACAATAGGAACTAAACAAATTAAACCAAAACATCTCTTGGCAATATTCCAACGACGAACGCTGAATTATATGGCGAAATTTGCCGTATTTTGTCTAATTCAGCGCTCGTCGTTGGCATGTAGCTAGGAGAATAGCTGTTTTGGCTTAATTTGTTTAGTCCCTATTGTATAAGGCATTTGCAGATGGTGTGGTGATATCTCCCCACTTCAGTAGTTTGTAAAAATTATCATCTGCCAAGTAAAACCTTGCATTGTATTCATGTTGGTTATTGTCAATAATTGACAATAACCAACAAGCTTCGGTAGTTAAATTATCAAATAATGACGTTTATAGAGTACCATACAAAGTCATTTTTGAATTGCGGTTTTCGCTACAGAGCAATTTATATGATTCAAGTCTGTCGAACTGGTGTTGTAGTTAATAAAATTTGGAACACAGACAGTTTTTATATTCGAAAAATCTTCGAAAGAACTCCCCAGAGTTCGTTGAAATATAAAAATAGTTTTGCGTGTCTCAAAAATTGTATTGTTGTGTTTTGTCAAACTGCTTCAGTGACTTTGCCGGGAGACTAATTATTTGTATAGAAAGAATTGTAAACTTCTTCTATACGAACTGTGATGTATAACACATATGCCCTTTCTCTACGAATTTTTTTTGTGTATTTATCGGCTGATAAGTTTGCATCCATCTTTGTTTCACCATTATGGACTATATTGTGTATCCTTACCTAAGCTTCAGTTCATAATTTTGTTTCTAGAACTAATAACACATTTGCCAGTTATTGATAATGTTGGAATATTACATTCAACAATAATTATTTTAGGTTTAAAAATAGTCTTCATGCGGTGCCTGAAATTAAACATAAACATTAGGTCAGCATTTATGAGTTCGGGTAACTCAATATCGAATGTTTAACTGTTCAAATGTCGTTGAAATAAAAATAGTCTATTTAGCAAGTTAGTCTGAAAGATTATACGTTAGAATACACATCTTAATTTCTTTGTACGTAATTTAGTTGTTATACAGAGTATCAATAAACTCGTATTGTCTTCAAATTGTATCTTTAATTATTTATTCTCCCAAGTACTTCGAACAGGTTATGGGCCCAGGTGCGTCGCGTAAGCTCACTTGTAAGGGAGAATAATTAAAAGGTACATCGCGAGTGATAACTATTGTTGTATAGACAACTGGAAAATGGCGGAAAGTGCTAAGTATAACATCGAAAAGTTGAACGGGCAAAACTACCAGTCCTGGAACTATTTAGTGAAAATGTTATTAATAAATGCGGATTTATGGGATGTAGTTTCGACTGAATTACCAACACCGGAGGAACGAAATGGCACCTGGCAGAAGAAAAATGACAAGGCCTTATCAACCATAGCCTTACTTGTCGATGTTAGTCAACTAGTGCATATCAGAAATAAGGAATACGCGCATGATGCGTGGGAAGCACTAAAGGAGTATCATCAAAAATCGAGTTTATCTAGCATGGTTTTTCTGTTAAAGCAAATTTGCAGGCTATCGCTAGATGAGAATGGTGATATGGAAGCACACATAAGTTCATTCTTGGAATTATTGAATAAACTGGCCGCTTTAGGGGAAGAAATTAAGGACAGGTTTGCGGTAGGCATTTTGCTGGGAAGTCTTCCAGACTCATACAGTTTTTTAATCACAGCGCTGGAAAGTAAGTCATCGAGTGAATTCACGCTTGAATTCGTAAAAAGTAAATTAATCGATGAGTACAGGAGGCGTCAAGGAGCTTTGAAAAGTCAAAACGAGTCAGCCATGAAATCAGTATATAATAAAAGGATCCAAAGTAATCAAACTGCAAGTAGAGATGTAAAGCAGTGTTACTTTTGCAACAGGAAAGGTCATTTTAAACGGGACTGTTTCAAGTATAAAGCGTTTAAAAGAGAAAAGGCCAATAAAGTTACTGAAATTAATACTGGTGACAGTGATGAAGCGTGTCTTATGGTAAATTCAAGTTCAACTGACGTAAACAGGGATTCTGCTTCGTGGTATGTGGATTCAGGAGCTTCGAGTCACATGGTAAACTACAAAGAATTTTATACCCAATTTGACGGTAGCAGAAAAGGCGTTGTGAGGTTAGCGGAGAAAGGGCAACACTCCAAGGTTCAGGGTATAGGAACAGGATTCATCAAGTGCGCGAATAGTGCGGGAGTGAATAAGCTAAAAATCGACGATGTGTTGTATGTGCCGGACTTAGATTCAAATTTACTTTCTGTGAAAAAGTTAACTAGTGCGGGGTATAACGTGCAGTTCGACAACAATAACTGTAAAATTGTCTCAGGCGGAAAAGTGATTGCGAGTGCGAGGCCGGCGTCCGACTTGTACAAGCTGTCAACTGTAGAACAGGCACTGAGCATCGTGACTGAACACTCCAGCAACTGTCAGCATACGTGGCATCGACGTTTTGGGCACAGGGACATAGAAGCAGTCAAGCGCTTGATGGAAAGAAAAATGGCAATCGGGATTAATATTAAGGATTGTAGGATTAGGGAAACTTGCAACTGCTGTGTAAAAGGTAAAATTATTCGTAAGAGTTTCCCGAAATTTTCTCAAAGCAACACATTTAATATACTTGACTTAATACATACAGATGTTTGCAGTCCCATGAAGACTGTTACTCCAGGGGGTAAACGGTACATTCTTACTTTAATAGACGATTTCTCAAGATACACAACTGTGTATTTACTGAAACATAAGAATGAAACTGAAAAATATATTAAAGAGTTTATCGAGTTAATGAGTAATCAGTCAGGCAGGGTACCAAAGGTTATTAGGTCAGATAGGGGTGGCGAGTACGTAAATAATGCGTTAAGGGAATATTTAAGCGGTAAGGGCATAAAGATACAGTACACGGCGGGGTACTCTCCAGAGCAAAACGGTGTTGCAGAGAGAAAGAACAGGTCGCTAGTCGAAATGGCTAGGTGCATGTTAATCGATGCGAATTTACCAAAGAAATTTTGGGGGGAAGCAGTTGTTACAGCCAATTATCTGCAAAATCGACTACTAGTTAAAACAGAAAACACCGTTTGAGTTGTGGCATAAAGTCAAACCTGATGTGTCGAATTTGCAAATATTTGGATCTAAAGTGTATAGTCATATTCCAAAGGAACAAATTAAAAATAAATTTGATAAAAAGGCAGAATCACTAATTTTCGTAGGATATTCTGATGAATCTAAAGCATATAGATTGTTAGATTTAGATACAGGGCGCATAAAAATTAGCCGTAGTGCGGTATTTCCTGAAAGAAATATTCGTGTTAAAGAAAAAAAGATAAAAGATGAAGAAGCGACTATTGAGTTCAAAAAGGAGCAAGAAAGAACGGAGCCAAATGACACTGGGAGACATGAGGTCGCAGATTTCGAAAAAACTGAAGAAATAGAAGAAGCTACGGAGGAAGTTAATGTATATGAAAGTTCAGGTACAGAACAATCTTATGGCAGCGATAACAGCTATCAACCAAGTGAAGAGTTCTACATAGAGCACGGAGGTGATCGTAGATCAAATAGAATAAATAAAGGAGTTCCACCTGAGCGCTACACAGCAAAGTTAGCTGAACTTCGGGAAATAGAACCTAAAACATTTAAAGAAGCTCTTGCCAGCAGTGATAGCGAAAAATGGAGGAAAGCTATGGAAGAAGAAATGAAATCTTTGAAGAATAACGAAGTATGGGATTTAGTACTTACACCGGAAGACAAAAACATCATATCATGTAAATGGGTGTTTAAGCTGAAGACAGGTGAAGATAATCAAAGCTGTTTAAAGCAGCTAGCAAACCATAAATTTAGCAATCGAACGAAGCATATTGATACAAAGTATCATTTTTTAAAAGAATTGTATGAAAATCAGGTTATTGTATTCGAGTATTGTCCGACTGAAAAAATGATAGCTGATATGTTAACCAAGCCGCTAAATAAAGTAAAGCTAGAACATTTAAGTACCAAGGGTGGTCTGGTTGACTGATTGAAAAATAATTATAGTTGCGAGGGGGTGTTGGAATATTACATTCAACAATAATTATTTTAGGTTTAAAAATAGTCTTCATGCGGTGCCTGAAATTAAACATAAACATTAGGTCAGCATTTATGAGTTCGGGTAACTCAATATCGAATGTTTAACTGTTCAAATGTCGTTGAAATAAAAATAGTCATTTAGCAAGTTAGTCTGAAAGATTATACGTTAGAATACACATCTTAATTTCTTTGTACGTAATTTAGTTGTTATACAGAGTATCAATAAACTCGTATTGTCTTCAAATTGTATCTTTAATTATTTATTCTCCCAAGTACTTCGAACAGATAATGTCAATAAACTACGTAAAAACAAACATTAACGGAGTAATTTCAAAAGGATTGCGTAAATGAAGACAGACGTTTTTTATTTCATGACCGTATCTGTCTTACTAAGATAAGTCTTGATATCCCTGTATTAATAGTGGATTGTAACAATATAGGGGTAATTACAAAATCAGCTGTCCAGCCTGACATCGCCCTCGCTTTGCAGAACCTGTAGTTTTTGTTATGATTTTAATTATGCGTTGGTCATTCTAGATCCTGTTCTATGCATTAACGTGTTACTAATTAATCCCTGAATATATTATTATGTATTTTAAGACAAGAGCAATGTTGAATATTTTACAGTTTAATCAAAGTTTAATCAATAATTTTCAACAGTCTAATTTAATTCTTAATTCAAATGATAAAATCTTAAATCTATGCATGTCCAACCTCAAATGTGTTCTCTTTTGTGTTCTCATCCCATATTTGAAGACGATAATTACAACCCCTCCCTATTAGTAAATATTGAGGTTAGTATATCTGAACCATGTAACTTTATCACCAAATCTAAAAATAGAACATACAGTATTAAGAGAGCTAATTTTGAAAGCTAATAGAGCCTGGGTTGTATTATGCTTTACTGTATAGTAATTGGGAGTTCTTAATAATCCATAGTGATATCAATTCTGCTTGTGAAGTATTTTTGTAAAAGTTTATTGTTCCTGTATATATAAAAAATTAAGCGTAAATATTCAGCATGATACACTGCTGAAATAATTGGGAATATTAAATTGAAAGCTTACCATGACAACAAATTTAAAGAAAGGGATTACTTAACTGATGTTATCAAGATATAATAACATTCAAGTAAGATTCAAGTGATGAATTCAAGAGATTGTGAGGTATTATTAAAGCAAAAATAGTTGATGCTTATACTAAGTACTTAACATATGTTTAGTAAAACTTTAAGAGTGATCCTAGGGGTTTTTGGTGTTATGTTTGGTCTTAATAAGAAAAGTTCGACGTGTATTCCATTAAGGGTCTCCTTCGATGAAGAATCTTTTGATGCTCCAAATAAAATTGTGAGTGGATTCGCTAGATATTTTCCTAGTAGCTTTTCCACTGAAGATTTGCTAGCCACAAACATAAGTTCTGGCAATCACTCAACCTGTATCAATATAGTAAAATTTATAGAAACGGATAAAAAGTACTTCAATGTTTTTGTTAGTAACAGGTAATAATTTGAAAAATTTAGCAAACTACATGCGTTCTGATCCTGTCCATGCTCAGAATTCAATACGCTGAATTTGAAAAAAAGTTGGAGGCGGTTACATCCCTTAGGGTGAGGACAACTGCCCGCTAACTGTAGGCAACCAAAATAAAAAATCGACTTGTTTCGGGAATGTTTATTGAAGTCCAATTAATTCGAGTTATAAAATGTTTTCCAGTTAAGATTTCCACCCCGTATATCTCCGTTAATTTAACCTTCCATCGGGCGCAGTCTGCATCCAAACAAATACGGGCGCAATGCATCTGAGAGATCCCATATCAAATCTTACACAATTTAGATTTTAACGAGGTGAAGAACTCAATTAGACGTTTATTTTAATTAATACAATACAATAATAAATATTTCGCACTACTTTCAAATTTCGATAATTAAATTTACATAAAGAAACTCATTTCATGTTGTAAAATAATAAATTTAGAAGATTCTTATAGGAGAACCAGCAATTGACAAGTGTTTTTTGTGTTTTAAGGACAAAACATACATACTAATTAGTATTGAATAATATTTTGAATACAGAAAACAAACAACCTATTTTTTCATGTAAAAGTCATGAGTTATATATAAAAAAATATATTGGACGTGAATAAAAAAAAAAAAAAGTGAAAACTGTCTATTTTAAGTGTAAGGAATTATAAATCCTCTTCATCATTTTAGCATGTTCCAAACAAAAATAAACGTCACATTGTTGGTAACGATATTTAGTAAAAACGTCACATTGTTGGTAAAGATATTTGGTAAAAACCACTAATTTAACACCCAAATGTGTTAATTTTGAATAATAATACTATAAAAAGCTATAATAAATAAGTGTACAGATCTCAAAAAATATTATTAATTTAAATAATAAAAGAAATCTTACAAAATATAAAAGAGAAAATAATGACGTAACTAGGCGCAATGCATCTGGCAGATCCGGGCGGTCCATACAAGGCCAGGGGATGCACAAAAAAATCGACACCATATCGAAAAGAGTGGTTTGGAGCTAGGAAGCTATGAGGGAGTTCGAGTTAATATTCGTAATACACACGAAAGGGCATAGAAAAAAGTGACTGCCGCATCTCACAAATCGGCTGCGCCCGACGGTAGGTTAAAAGCGTACACGCTTAAATTTATTACATATTGAAATGGCTGTAACAAAACAGACGCATAGCATACTGTATCCTAGATACAAGAACCGAGACCCGTTGCTTTCGTGACTCTAGTTAGCACAGAAACAAAAATGTGTATCACCACTATATGAATTACGGTATCAATTGTTAATCGCGGCCATCCAAGCTTAAAACTGCCCGTCGAGAAACAAAGGAATGCGATTTAGTTCACCTCAAGCTAACAGTAAAATCGTTGCCTAATAATGTCTCTCTTTGTCTTCGTTCTTAAATTAAGACCGTCGTTACATAACGAGCAGACATGCAGTTTTCGAGTCGCGGATGTGTCCGCGCCGTGCCAAGGGACGGCGGCGGCGACGATGCCGAGCGGGTATAGCATCTGTCCGACTTGGGTCACCACACATCTCCGACGAGTTCACTCCACTGACAACTAACGGACATGAGCTGGTCTTCACTCACGAATTCCATTGTATCTTCATGTGAAATCTCTATTTGTTTGCTTTTCTAAGCATTCCAACTATAAATACCATTTAAAATACGTATGTTAACAGCATGTTTCGGCTTAATTGCTCTGCCACCGCTTTCGCCCCACGAAAGATCGTCAACATGCGTACACGTATTGTGCAAATTTGTTGTGGCGAAGGTGTATTTTTGACGCATGGAAGTCGCGCACAACACCATGGTGTCCAAACACGTATCTCAAACGCGGTCAAAAAAGGAGAATTTACTCGGTTTAACCTATTTCCTCCTAGCGTTGCAATAATGGAGAAACAAATTCCAAGTGTTCCATTATTGGAACAACAAAATTGTTACTCCCCCTTCTCTCCAAATATCGTAGATGGTGCGTGCTAGTGTTATTGTAATGGCTATAAAATGTTTAATGATGTTGTTCCAAGCTTGCCACCGAATGCATGGAGAGACAATAGAAATCCTGAAAACTTTCTCAGGAGATTTGCCTTACAAAGATAGTTATATTCGGAAGAAGGTTGAATCTTCAAATGATTGTTTGAGATTGTCAGTCAATGGAAATCAGGAATAGAACAATGCACCATTTCACTGTTTTGCCAAACTAAGAAAATGACCGTGTAAATGATAAATGGAAAATGTAAGGAGAGTGGGTAACGAAATGGTGATGGAAACCGAAGTTACAAATAACATTAAGAAGCAACTAAAAATAGACATAGAATTTTGAGCATTAATTACGAAATTTCATTACCCCTTATATATACATACATATTTTATAAAACACATTTGGCGATGATAATACCAGTCTTAACCCTTTTCAGTCCAATGATGTCATATGTAGTTTTCGTATGAATATTATTGCACACAACTATGTTGTGTGTAATACACAATTATGTCTTTCGGTGTAAACAATTATGTCGGATTTGTGTTCGGTTATTAAATTACGTTTCTGGATGGTACTGAAGATGGATGAATAACTATGTAAAGAGACAAATACAATTTTTTTCATTAAAAAAAAGTGCATATTTTGTAAATTTTTACAAAATTTAAGAAATGTAATGATTGAAGTTATTTCAATTTCATCTCTAAACTCTAATAGAAACTCCATTTGGTATTACTGGACTTATAGTTTGATTGCATATTAAAGAGGTGATATCATACGATGTAACATTTGATTATAGGGAATTGCAAGACTGAAAGAAATTAATTATTACATCTCATTCATCCCAGTCAAATTTTATTCAGTGTATTTTTATTTATTAATTTTATGTTTTGTAATTCGGGGACCAGGAATAGGGTCCCAAAGATTTATTCCTGGTCCCCGAATGATGGACATAAGACCAAAGTGTTGTCATATATAACTTGTTTCTAGCTCTCGGGATACTATAAAATACGAAATGATGAAATAAGGCTGCACTCAATAATAACTACACAATCCAGTTACATATTAGAAAAGCAAATCCTTTTCTTTTAAAAAATTCTGATCTTTCCAAATGACAACAGACAAATTAACTGAGAGGAAGAAGAACTGCTATTTATTTTACTATAAGGAGATGGGTCAGACATAGACTTTATTTGCGCTAACGACAATGACGATAAAGAGAGAGAATACAGATGATAATTTATCTTCACAACATCCTGGCTACCCATCAATATGCAGAGATATATGCAGAGTAATCTTGGTGCTTAAGTACAGGGTAACATGGCAAGAAGTAGAGAAAATGATCGGGAAGATGATATTATTCTGTTATTGACACTCCTGGAAATAAAGGTGAAGATGGTGTAGAAGATGAAGAACTCTGGGTAATGTGGTGATGTTTCTCACTATATACCGAATATAAAAAACATCTAGAAACTGCACTAAAGCCCGTTCAAAAATCGGATTCAGACCTGGGCATAGTACTGCCCATGCTGCTGCAAACGCAAAATCCCATTCTGGCATTAACAGAAACAGTAGCTGTATTTCTGGACGTAGAAAAGCGTTTGACAAAATATGGCATAAGTTGTTTGCTATATAAATTAAAATAATAGTATAACTTACCACCGTACTACTTCTATGAATAATGTACAATAACAATATATCCGTTAGATACCCGTTGCCATATTTAGTTAGGTTAAGGATTATGTACCAAAGATTAGAAAATAAAAGATTCAAATAAAAACAGAAATAAAAGACAGAAATGTTCAAAGCAGCAAAATCACGCAACATAAGAGCAGATTGAGCAGTGAAACCGGTTGATCTGGTTAACGAGGCGCTTAGTCTGCGATATGTGGCTAATTTGTTAGGAGCTGGGCATTCAACAATTAGTCGAACAGTTAAACGTTTCAATGAATTTGGAAGTTACTGTAGAACCCCAGGACAAGATTGTAAGAAATACTATTCATTTCATCCCTATTTGCCAAAACAAAACTCTCTTATCTTGCCGATAAACGGAAAAGTCTACCTGAGCCTAGCCATAAAACAAGCCAAGGTTATGTTTTGAGATTTTTTATTTGGAAAATAGCGATGAAATAAACTATATATAGATGCAAGAGATGAGCGATATGCATGTCGCCTTAAGAAAGAGGTATTCTCAGTGGCGAAGCGTCCATTAAGGCTGTAAAGCTACCTAAATTGCATATCATTTTTCGCGTACTCCTCTCTTCCCTCACTGCACCGCGGATCACAATAAAGTCCGTTAAAACCAAGGCGGTGGAGAGTTAGCCCAGACAGCGCACACACATTGTCGGTTACCAGCATGCCGACGCGAAGAATGATATGCAACTTTGCATGCTTTACAGCCTTAATGGACGTTTCGCCACTGGGTATTCTGCCAGTTTAGAACGGATAGGCGGAGCCCTAACAGTAGCGAATTTCTGGACGAACGATCAGGGGAAAGCCTAATGAAGATTGGATAGTAGAAAACCAGCT
The DNA here is from genome assembly GCA_037954035.1 of Rosalia funebris. Classification (NCBI taxonomy): domain Eukaryota; kingdom Metazoa; phylum Arthropoda; class Insecta; order Coleoptera; family Cerambycidae; genus Rosalia; species Rosalia funebris. The sequence goes on along the minus strand of JAZFAV010000006.1, from coordinate 6,985,404 downwards.
ATTGCACCACTGCTCACCAGAGAACATAGAGTTACTAGCCTTGTTTTGCAAGAGAACATGTAAATTGGACCATTGATGACTGGAGATGAATTTTGTTTTCAAACGAAACAAGATAAGTCATAATTCACCAGATGGACGTCAATGAGTCTGGCGGAGGCCATAAGAGAGGTTGCTGCCTGTAATATTTCTTCGAGGATCCCAATTTGGTGAATCAATAATTTTCTGGAGAGGAATTTGTTTCGATGGTCGCACGGATTTGGTTCCTATGCGGAAGAGATCTATGAATGCATATTCCTACATAAAAAATATCGTAGAGGAACATGTGATGCTATTTGCCAGGGCCAATTTCATTTTTATACAGGATAATGCTCGGTTCCACGTTGTTAAAGAGGTATACCTTCGATCTGTGAATATTAGTGGCGACCCCCAGGAAGTCCAGATATTAACCCCATAGATCATCTATGAGATGCACTAAAATGTTCAGTTAGGTGCCACATATCTGCCTCTATGACTTAGGAAATTCGAATAAGTCGTTCTTGTCAAATGAGAGAAGATTCCTCAGGAAACCATTCACCACTCGATCAATATAATCACGAATGAAAGCACTAATAAAAGCTAGAGGAAGATCTAGCTTTCTACTGAATTTAAAGTCTTATGATTTAATTTCACCTCCAATGCTGTTTCTAAAGTGATTCATTAACACTGTTTCCATTGCTTTTCACATTATTGTTCCTTTCTGTTTTTTTATTCAGTTTTTCCCCGATAATACCATCATATTTGTTAAACATTAGTTGAAATCATTTAATTATAATATCACGTAGGTAATATGACTTAAATCTTCGAATAAATAAAAGTAATAATGTTAAGTTTCATTGATGCGTTAATCATATTCAGGAGTTTACATACATTCAGTTTCAATCTGTGTAAACAAAAAAAATCTTCAAAATCGGTACAAGTATGTACATAAAAATAAAAAAATATTTCTAATTTTCTTAAAGAATTATCGGCTCAAAGACTTCTGTCAGCTACTAACACGCACTATTTCAACATTAACGTTTAGTTTTATCTATTACACTCTGTATTATAATATAAGTTATGTTATAAGCATAAAAGAACGATTCAGCGCGTTTACCAGTGGCCGTAAATGTGGCTCATTTGTTTCTCGCACATGAGTGAACATATTCGAGATTAGGTGTGAGAAGACGAGATAAACATCGAAAATATTACAGTGGAACAACGGAGTGTCTAAAATTTTATACGTGAGATTATTTTATAACACCTCCATTACGCGGCACAAGTTTCGATTGTTTGGACTATGTATCTGCAACGGATAATAAATGCATATTACTTGTTGCTGCAATAGAGCTAAGATATTAAATTAAACTATCTATTTCCATTAATTGTGTAAGGTTTCTAATCTAATACTATCTGAGCAATGTGAAGTGTTAATTACGTGTAATGACTCGGTACCAAATAAGGTTACTGGTAATACTATAAATATACTTTTTTCTCTAAGCGTGTATACTCGTATGTCTATAGAAGCTTTTGTAATTTTATAATCATAGCGCACATTAGTCGTTTACTACCATACGGTTCAGTATACAAGGTGTTTCACAAGTAATTATCCAAACGATAAAAAAAAATATTGCTTCATTACGGAAACAAATAATCTTAATCAAATTCTTCTTTCACAAAATTTAATTCTTCCATCATAGTTCTAGTAGTATATCTTCACTAAGTTGTTGAAGAATTTTCAAAGGAAAAAACTTGTTCAGTTTTAAAGCTTTGTGTATGGAACCAACTGACACATTTGTTAACTTAGCAGCTTTTGGACTTGAAGTGACAGAATCCATTCCAATCCAAAGTAAAATTCCAATCTGTGCCACTTCAGTAAGAACTCTCGGCTGCTTACTTCCTTTGTTGCACATAAATAAAGTCTCTTGAAATTTTTGAACAAAGTCCAGCACGTATCGGTATCCACCATTTTTATCATGATATATTTCATTAAAACCTCGATCTATCTGCATCAATATTTTTACTATAACGAACGTTTCGTTTATTAAATCTACAAATCTTAGCTATTCTAAAATAGTAATATTCATAAAATTTCTGTTAGATTGTAAACGATGTATGATAATTCACAAAGATTACTGTCTTTTAATTTCTAAACAGTTTTAACGTAACGGTGAACGATGATAACGCTGAAATTAGGTAAGTGATCGACCAGAGGGCCATAGTTGATCTTGATTTATCGATCGAGGTATACGTACGGTCTCCGCTGTGTTAGTTGAAATGTTTTAATTCAATAACAAAGTATGTCGCACGAGCAGAAGCCCAGAAAACATTTATATGCTCACCAAGTGAAAAAGTTTACTGGTGAATTTGATGATATATTCTACTATTGAGCGGAAGTAATGTCCAAAAAGATGCCATAAACCCTTAATGTGCTGGTCCAAATCCGACTGTACACGTCACGTGAATTCTGTGCAACATCAACATAGAAAACTGGGTGTGCAAATTTGCAAACTCATTTTAGGTTTGATTTATTGTTGATATTAATAGCTTGTAATATTCCGCTTCATATACTAGGTAAAAAACCATTTCGAAAGTTTTGGCACAAATACAACACACAGTTCCAGTTACCAAGTCGCAGAACATTATGAAGCGATATATCAACTGTACGCGACGATATTATAGAGAAGATTACACATATGTCAATTGCAAAATAGGCGACTGGTGTTATGTGTTAACGAGACGATTGATCGCAAAAAATATTCTATCGTAAATACTGTAGTACATGTACTGGACCTCGGCAATCGACATTTCCGTTGCTATTACCTAGAAAATAACTCACCGAGTGTACTGGCAATACAATTATGCAGGTGGTCAAGTGTCAAGAACTCAGTTTGTGATGCTATTGCTAATACTGACAGTGCATCTGCAGATCTATTAAGTTAGGGTATTATTAAGAAGTATTTACATTCACATTCAATACGAGGTCTGGTTAAAAATAAACCGGACCGAATATCAAAGAAATATTGATTTACTGTTTAATACATTTTAAGAGTGATCGCCTTCTATATACTTGCCATCTTGATTCACACACCGCTCCATACGAATTTTCTATCGGGAAAAACAATGTTTGAAATCTTCAGGTGAAAGGCTTTACAGAAAGTTTGCCGTTTTTTCTTTCACCTTATCCAGTGATGAAAAATGTGTCCCCTTGAGTTCAGTTTTGTTTTTTGGGGAAAGGGTAAAATCACATGGGGCTAGATCTGGCGAATACGGTGGGTTCTCGAGTAGAGAAATGCTTCTTTTTGCCAGAAATTGCTTAATCGAGAAAGCATTGTGAGCTGGGGCGTTGTTTTCGTGAAGCACCCACCCCGCTTTCTCCCACAAATCATGCCTTTTCTTCCTCACTTGTTCTCGAAGAGATTTTAGAGCTTCCAAATAGTAAATTTGGTTCACTGTTTGTCCTTAAGGGACCCACGGAACATGAATTACATCACGAATGTCAAAAAACACAATCAATATTGCCTTAAATTTTGACTTGCTTGCTCTTGATTTTTTCATTCTTGTGCCATTCAAACACTTGAGTTCGCGACATGCAGTCATCTCCGTACACTTGTTTCAACATTTCAAAACTTTCCGTGGCTGATTTGTTGTTGGCTGATTTAAATTTCAAGCTTGACATGATTGCGGCAACAAACACAAAGAAGGTTGAATAAAAACTATTTTATCATTCGCTACAATCTTACTAGATAACTGAGGTTCGATGGTACTCAGAGGGGGGATAGACTTCACAGAAGCTGCCTAACCATTTTCCAGACGGTTTTCCTGGAAATTGCCGGTTTATTTTTAGCCAGACCTCGTATATATTTATCGATATTCACTCTGCAAAGGTCTCGATCCGACGGAGTAAAGACGAAGCTATTGCGCACCTCGTGGGCGGTCCAATACCGCACTTTTGAGACTTGTTTCTATTCTTGACGAGCTGTATTTACGGATCGTCTCCAGTTCGTGATGATGATGATGCTAGTTCATTACGCTAGTTATGTAAGAAGATAAGTCCATCACTGTTATATTTATTTGTAACAGTTTAGTGCGTTTTTGTACATTTCCCAAAGCCTTAGTAGTTATAAGTGAAAATGAAAATCCCATTTTCTTTAATCACCCGATATGTTATTTATTGTTATTGGTCAAGTAGATCAGATGGGATATAATTAGTTAGTAGAGTATCAGTTAGTTGATATTATTCACACATAGCAACTATGTACGGTGTTGATTTTAAGCTCCCCACCATTTAAAGGCCAGGATTAAACGGTGGGTATTACATTCCTGAAGTCGTGATTGCAAATTCTCTGTAACTCGTAGCAGCATCTCCTGGTTTATCGCTCTGATTTCTCGAGTAATGTTGTCTTTTAAAATTTGTAGTGTTTGAGGTCTATTTTCGAAAACCCTAGCCTTCAAATGTTCCCATAAGAAAAAATCAGGGCTGGTCAAACCTGGTGACCTCGGCAGTCAATTAAAATCACCATGACGGGATATAAGTCGTCCAGGAAACATGTTTCTTAGAGCAGCCGTGTAAATCCGCGCAGTATGGCTTGTTGCTCCATCCTGCTGGAACCATAAGACGTTATTTTCTATCCCCAGCCGTTGCAATTCAGCAGGTCAAAAATTTTGAAGCATCTCCAAATATCGTTGAGAAGTTACAATCACTGTACGGTCATTTTCTTCAAAAAAGTACAGGCCTAGTATTCCGAATGCAGACACACCGCACCATACGGTAATTTTTTCAGAACGCAGAGGTTGTTCGTGATTTTGTTGAGGTTATTCAGCAGCCCAGTATCGAAAATTTTGTTTATTCACATATACTAATAAATGGAAATGCGCCTCATCAGACATTATTAAAATTGTATTCGTGCTGGTAAGTCTTGCGGTAAAATTTTATGAACAACTTGAATTTTGTATGGATGAAATCGTAGGTCTTCGTGTAAAATTCGACCCAAACTTCTTCATGTAATGTTCAATGCTACCGCTTGACGCCTTTCTGAATGAACTGGACTCCTTATTACAGCTTGCCGTACTCGCTCTACGTTCTCCGGTGTACGCACAGTTTTGACAGAACCGACAAATTCATTTTTTACACTTCCATGATCACGAAACTTTGCAAACCACCGCAAAATTGTGCTGTGCGAAGGAATTCTACCAAGCCTTGGAATGTTATATTCACTTGAAAACTGTCAAAACAGACCTCAACAACTGTCGTTGCACCTCAATAACAGACTCCGATCGGTGATACGCCCTAACGCAAAAGCTACGTTAATTCACTGGCCACGTATCCATGGCTACTAAATGGCATTACATGCGGAATATTTTAAGCGGTTGAATATCCCCTCCACTTTACTCATATTTGGACAGTGGCGTCTCAAAAATCGTCAATACCCATTGCGCCACCCTGTATATTATACACGGATCATTAACCTATAGAACTGTACAAGTATTCCATTTCGGCAGCTCGAAAATGTGTCTAACTGTTTACAAATTAAAACTGGAAAGAATGGATTATTATTTATTCTAAAGCCCGAATGTCTTCCTTGGGCAGTCCGCAGAGGATATTAACCCGCTGTATATCCCAGTGAATATAATAGAAAGATTAATTAATGAATATATCTGTCAGTAAATACCAGTTCTAGTTCCATTACTTTTTTTATAGGCTACGGCCAGCGCGGCGGATCGTGGCCCATCTCTGCCGGGGCACAGGTTCAGACCCACGATGACGCTATGGGTCCGAACCGAGTTACTGAAATATTTCCTCCGGGTGGCAGTGCAATGATCTTAACATCTTGGTACACACCGGACTTACGAAACTCGTTATGCAATCGGGCGCTGTAAGTGAAATTCCTCGTAATCGTGAACAATTAGAAATTAAATTGTATTATCAATAACGAAAGCTTATCCTTATTTGAATATTGTTTACGGTTGTTTTATTTGGTGACGAAATTTTGGTTAAGACAAACAGTTTATTTTTCATAAATGCCGCGTTGGGAAACAAACGTCCGATCTTTGCCCGCGCGTAGTAGCTCCAATTGTTACAAGTGTGAAGTAATACTCAATCTGGGTTATACAGCGCGTTGTAGAAGTGTGATAAATTTGGTATTCTAAATAGGGTGCATTGTTGAGCAATATTCTCAGACACGTCGATTTTATTTTGTTGTTGCACACAACATTTTGTTTTGTTTGATGTGCAAGTGCTATTCAAATTCTGGGTTTGGCATATATTTTTTTTAAAATAGTAATTTTAAAAATATATATAAATTTTCCTGATAGAATGTTGAACACAAGCTATTTAAACAGAGACTAAGAAATATAAATATATAGTGACGAAAATTCTGGTTACGTAAAAAACGCTGCTACATTAAAAATAATTAGAAGGCGAGAAGTAATAGGCGAGTGAATCCAGTGCTTATCATAGTGGATCAACCATCTAAGTATCGATATAATATATGTTGCTGAACTTTATATATTGATACATGCGTTAATAACACTGGTCTGCAACGAAATCCTGCTTTAAATAAAAATGTTATGAATATGAAGATTTTAACGTGCTGAAATGTACATGTTCTTTTATTTTTTGCTATCACATATATTTTTCAAAACAATTTTTTTTCATTTCTCAAAATTCAGCATTTGTTATGTTTCGTTTTTGCATTAACGCTACTTTAATCCCTTTAAATCGTATCTCTATACATACAAAGCTGATTTGAACTGATAGGAAAATAAAGAATAGAAGTGCTCCTCTTAGTATAGAAGGCGATTTACTAATTGGGACCAAACCCCAATGAATTTCCAACGATAAAATGATTAAAACCCTTTTTTAACCAAGAATCAATTATCCCAAGATAGTATAAACAAATAAAATAAGATTTTATGGTTCAAGCTAAATATAAAATAGAAATTCTAAATATATTTCTATATACGTTGCAGGAAATTAATTGAAATAGGCTATTAAAGATAGTCCACAACAAAATCCAGGATCGCATAAAACATTTTCAACACAATCGACTTTTTTAAATTGATAACTTTAGATAATAATAAACTTAATAGCATTTTAATTTTTTTCATAACAATAAATTGCTTGAATGTAAAGGAATAACCAGTCATTCTAGTAAATTTTGTATTACACCTAGTAAAGTGTTTTATTATGATTTTGATTATTTTATAGTTACAGTTATAACTTTAAGTGTTTTCATAAAAAAGAAATTGAATTTAATTTTGAACTCCAAGAAGATACGCAAAACATTTCATACATAATAAAAAAAAATCTAAGCGAAAACCTACTCAAATGCTGTAATGGCAGGTTATTTTTTATAAAATAAATTTGAAAAAAGATGATGGTATAAAATAAGTTATTTTCTATATTGTAACTTATTGTTAACAAACTTTTCCTGTAATATTATTAAAATAAAGCCAGAAAGTTCATTATTGTTTGAAACTATCAATTTTGTTGAATATTCAACATAAACCTTATAAATCCGGTACTGGAATATTTTAATGATTAATCATCTGTGAAAGATTACAAAAATTGCAATTCTGAATAAAATCATCCCTTAGTTTAATTAATTTACTGTATTAGTTGCAAAGAAAAAAAAAGGATTAGAAGTTTGATTTGATTCCCAATAAGTTTTAACTACTTATCGTTTTATTTGTGTAGTCCTGTAAAGTTTTAATGGATGAGCTTGTTAATAATATATGTATCAAAATAATTTTACTTTATTGATCTGGTTCTAGATTTTTTTTAATTAAGTTTTTAGATAAGAATTGTAATGACTTCTATATATGTATAATTGAGTGTTCAATATACATGAACATTCAATTTGATTAAATTATTGCAACGTATTTAGAAGACACACGCATTTATACACCCATTGAAAGACACAGATCCAAATGAACCTCTGTATGTATCATTCCTGACTTACCCAATGAGACTCTATCTACAGCCAGAGTTTCTAAAATTCGCCACCATGAATCACCTGGTACTTACTATATCAGAATATTAGCCTTTGTAGTTTAATTACATTTCAACACACAGGACTCCAGTGTCTACTTTCCCTTCGAACAGTTCGAACAGGAGATCGGCATATCGAAACTATTGTGGAGAGACACGCTTATAAATATTTAGATAACGGATGCAGAGACGCCGTCGTACAGGTGCCCGAAAAGAAAAAAATTGAACCGATAAATATCGATGATTCGGTAAAACGCCGGTCGCCAAACCATTATATGAATGGGAATTCAATAAGCCTGTTGACACTGACTCAGCGCATTCTGACGCGGTGGTTTATTTATTTATTTATCGGTATTATGTCTGCTTGTTCATTTACGATTTTTTCTTAAACATACAAAGTTCATTTATATAAATTGGTTTTGCTCACAAGTGCGTACGCGCTATATACATACAGCGAGCACGTAAAAGTTGAAAGAAATTCGATAAAAGCGTTACCGCGCAAATAGGAAAAAATACGAGGGTAGTCTCAGAAGTACCCGACCTGTTGTTGTTTGAAAAGAATGACTATGGTAGGAAGTCCCAACCTTGTAAAGCTTAAGTTTGAAGTTTGACGACGCTACATTGCTTAGTATTTGTTTAGCAGCCATCACTAGTGAACGTTCTCAGTGAATTTGCAAACATGGAAAAAATTGGTCATCGCTACGTAGTACGATACTTTAAAACTCATTTAAAAGGCCTTAGTCCAACCGATATCAAAGCGGAGCTAGATTATACTCTGGGGGACATTGCTCTTTCGTTTACAATAGTAGAATATTGAGTACCAGAGTTTAAACGAGACCGTACGAGCTATCAAGATGAACATTGCAGTGGTCGACCAAATGAGGTGACCACACCAAAAATATCGGAGTAAATCCATAAAATGGTATTGGATGACCATCAACAAAAAGTGCGCGGGTTAGTAGACATTTCAAAAAGTGCTGTACATCGCATATTGACTGAAAATTTGAACATGAAAAGGCTGTGCGCAAGATGGGTGCTGCGATTACTCACAGTGGAACAAAAACACTGTCGTGAGAATGTTTCAATCGAGTGTTTGGAGACGTTTCACAGGAATAAAGCCGAGTTTTTGTGTCGATTCATAACCATGAATGAAACATGCGTCCATTATTTCACACCTGAGATGAAGGAACAGTCAAAACGATGGACTGAAAGGCGAGAATCGGCTCCAAAGAAGGCGAAGACAGTTCCATCTGCAGGCAAGCATACATGGCGTCCGATTTCTTGGAGTGCGCATGGGATAATTTTCATTGATTATCTTCAGAAAGAAAAACAATCACCGACGAGTATTATGCGAAATTATTGCAACGTTTGAGTTATGAAATCAAGAAAAACGGCTGCATTTGGTGAAAAAGGAAGTTTTATTTCATCAGGACAATGCGCCAGTTCACACATCCGTTATCACAGTGGCCAAAATTAATGAGTTAAAATTAAAATTGCTGCCTCACGCACTCTTTTCGCCAGATTTAGTTTGCTCGGATTACTATATGTTTCCAAACTTGAAAAAGTGGATCGGTGGTAAAAGACTTACCAACAATGAAGAGGTGGACTTTGCTGTTGATGGCTATTTTGAGGAGCTCGACGATGCTCACTATAAACAAGGTATCGAAGCTATTGAACATCGCTGGAAAAAGTGTATCAAGCTTAAAGAAGACTATATATAGTATATATTGAAATATGTAAAGATATTTTTTTCCGAAATTTATTGTGTCTTTTTTGTCAGTGACACAGTTTAAATTCCTTCAGTAAAATGGTTCAGTTTATTGGATGGCTCCCACACACATTAAACCACACCAAACATTAAAACAATTTTCAGTCATTCTCAAAGTTCAGAAGTATTATTTAGGATCTTCTAATGCTATTTCCTTGAGAAAAGAATTAGTAGCTTCTAGTTCGTCTCTATTTTGAATCCGTTTTTGTACCCATATATATTTTTTTTCGTTTATCACGCTAATTTCTTCATCCATTTCTTCTAAAATAGCCATTGCAGTAAGCTTTATTAGCTTATTTACTTTGTTGCATTGTCTGTTGATCTTGTAATACACTACTTACTAATATACTGTACACGACTGTAGTGCGAACGCTTTTTGGTCAGTTCGTACACGTTTAGTTACTAAATTACTCGCCACTTGACTAACCTACTAGCATAGGCCAAATTAGGCTTTAAGCTTGGTTCGGAGTATGCTAGTAATTTCGTCAAGTGGCAAATAATTTAGTAACTAAACGTCTACAAACCGACCAAAAAGCGTTTGCACTATAGTCGTGCAGTGTATTAGTGAGTAGTGTATTACAAATATGAATTGGGTGACAAACATGAATTTACATGTTGTAGCTTCATTCATGTTGTTTCACTCTTTCAGTATGCAAGGAACAAATAACAAAACGTTGCTCATTCCAGGCGCAGCACTCAGTGGAGATGCCATTTGTGAACTACACGATTAGGGGTCAACATTTTCAATTATTACTCTGATGTGTAATTAGCAAGGCCTTCTAGAGCTCGCAAATAATATTTCTGCCAGCAATCGGTGCATTTTTTTACGATTTTCATTTGACTCTCCCTCATATAATTATTTCTGTCATTGTAGATTAATATGTGTGTATTTTTTATAATAACAAACTAAATAAGGAAAAAATTCTATAATGTAATTTTTGTAAAATAATATTAACCTTCCGTCGGGCGCAGCCGAACTGTGAGATTCGGTAGTCACTTTTTTCTTTGCCCTTTCGTGTGTATTACGAATATTAACTCGAACTCCTTCATAACTTCCTAGCTCCAAACCACTCTTCTCGATATGGTGTCGATTTTTCTTTTGCGCATTCCCTGGCCTTGTATGGGCCGACCGGATCTGTCAGATGCATTGCGCCTGATTACGTCATTATTTTCACTTTTATATTTTGTTAGATTTCTCTTATTATGTACTGAAATTAATACTATTTTTTTGGGATCTCTGCACTTACTTATTCTGGCTTTTATGGTATTATTATTGAAAATTAACACATTTGGGTGTACCAACAATGTGATGTTTATTTTTGTTTGGAACATGCTAAAATGATGAAGAGGATTTATTCTTTACACTTAAAATAGGCAGTTACTTACAACTTTTCTTTGTATTGTAATCACATCTAATATTTTTTTATATATAACTTTATGATTCTTACATGAAAAAATAGGTGTTTTTTCTGTATTCAAAATATTGTTCAATACTAATTTATGATGTGTTGTGTCTTTAAAAAAGAAAAAACTTGTAAATAGCTGGTTCTCCTATAAAAAAAAAGCAAATTTATTGTTTTACAACATGAAATGAGTTATTATACGAGTATATAAATTTAATTATTGCGATTAAAAACTAGTATGAAATATTTATTGCTGCATTGTATTAATTAAAATAAGCATTTAATTGAGTCTGCACTTCATTAATCTAAATTGTGTAAGACTTAATATGGGATCTCTCAGATGCATTGCGCCCGAATGTGTTTCCATTCAGACTGCGCCCGACGCGAAAGAAAGTTAAGTAAGATAACGATTTGAATACTTGAATATCAGAGAAGACCAGATTTTGTAATCTGGACATCTCGATAGACTATTACTGCACATCTCCAAGAAAAAAATAACCAGATGTTTCAAACAATCTATTTCAAAATCTGCAATACGACATTGTTTGTCATCCGCCTTATATGTAATCATTACCACATACTCGATTCGATTCGACGAGGATTAATATATATATATATATATATATATATATATATATATATATATATATATATATATATATATATATATATATATATATATATATATATATATATATATATATATATATATATATATATGTACTCTAAAAATCTGCGTCTCCAACTGAAAGCATAGAGCCCCACTTTATGCCTTTTGGGCACGACGTACTTATTACGCGCGCGAATTACCCTAGATTTGTCGAAGAGTTTCTTTTTCATCCTAAATTCACGTCTAGATTATTAAGAGGAGCTGAGACCGTCCGTCCGTGACAATAACAAGTTAATATTAATAAGCTTTACTGTTCAAGATCTCAGACAAAAACCAGTAAATGTATGTAATAATGGCAATATTAAATAGATGTTAAATAACAGAATCCCGGTTGCCAGATCGACCGATTTTTTTTGGATCATTTCAAGTAATCTAGAAGTTATGTAACTGTAAAATAATAACAGAACGTCGGCTATTGCGATATATTAAATTATTTACTGTGTTTCGTTTATTGACTTGCTTAGAAATTGGTGTCGGCGCATTTTATCAGCATGAAATGAAGTAAATAATTTATTCTTATTATTAATAAAATAATGAAATATTAAATTAAGTGGAAATTTTTGCACGCATACTGAGGATATTCTAAATATTAGTGTTTGTGGAAAACGAATTCATTTTCGAATTTGAGCATCAACAACGATTATTCCGAGGTCTTATATCAAATCTATGACGTCACATTTAGAAAATTATTTAATGTCATAACTAAGGCTGTGGGCGAGGGCTGCATACCCATTGGCGTTCCATGTGCAGACATGAATATTTTTACTGCAACGAACGTTTCGTTTATCAAATCCACAAATGTTAGCCATTCTAAAATAATAATATTCATAAAATTTCATTATAAAATTTCGTCATAAAATTTCTATTAGGTCATAAACGATGTGTGGTAATTCACCGAGATAACTGTCTTTTCATTTATAAACAGTTTTAACGTAACGGGGCGATGACACTGACATGACATGAGGTAAGTGGTGGACGAACCGTAGTGGAGGGGGATCAACAATGCACTTTCTCACGCGGCCGTAGGTGATCTTCATATATCGATCGAGGTGTACGTACGGTTCCGCTGTGTTAGTTAAAACGTTTTAATTTAATAATAAAATACCTATGTCGCATGGGCCAAAACCCAGAAAACGTGAATTCTGTACAACATCAACATAGAAAACATGACGTACCCTTGCAAGCTCAATTTCGGTTTGATTTATTGGTGATATTGATAGCCTGTAATATTCCGCTTCACATACAGATAAATAACCATTTCGAAAGTTTTGGCACAAATACAATACAGAGTTCCAGTTATCAAGTTGCGGAACATGAAGCGATACATCAACTGTACGCGGCGACATTATAGAGAGGATTACATATAAATTACAAAATGTACAACTGTGGTTATGTGTTGACGAGAGGACAGATCGTAAAAAAATTCTATTGTAAATATTATAGTACGTGTACTACGCCCTCGGCAAGAGACATTTCTATAGCTATGTATTTCTATAGCTAGCAAAAGACTCACTAACAATAAGTGTACTGGCAACACAATTATGCAGGTGGTGTTGGAGACGTTAGAAAACAAGTGTCAACAAATGTAATCAATGGTGCCGTGACAATGCTTGCAGCAGACCATTCTCTTTCACAACCGGTTGTAGATTGTTACATGTTACATATAAAGTGCATGTTTTGCATCTTGTGGCAGAAACTATTTAACGATATTTTTCCAAGTTAATTGCATTAATAGTTAGTACAAAAACAGTATATCTAAAATCTCCTAAACGTCTTCGCGAGTTTCACAGAAAGTGTCCTGGAATTCCCGAACCATTAGAGATCTTTATATGTTGGGGAACATGGTTAAAGGCAGCTTTTTATTATGCTGTACATTTCCAGCAAATAAATATGTAATACTACAGTTCAATCCTGCCGAGGCTGCAGTTATTAAGGAAAACCAGATACAATTTCTAGATATTTCCATTGAAGCTGATTTAAAAACTATTCATATCAACTATAGTGTCATATGTCATATCAACTATAGTATAGTCAACTATAGTGACGCAATAGACAAATTACAAAATAGTGCATTGACGTTAGCAGAGCCCGTGCAAATAGTGAACCAAGTAAATTCACTGCTATAGGCTACAGATAATGCAAAAAATGAGAGCGACAAACAAAAGTTCGAAAGTGTGTTAAAGAAAGACACCGATTTTAACAGATTAACATAAAATAAAACGTGAAAATCTAACCAGTGAACGTTTTAATTTTGTATAAATATGGATATTCATCAAGTGACGGCCCAATCAAGTCAGAGATTAAAACAAGTTTGTGATGGTACTGCTAATAGTGATATACATGTGCATCTACTGATTTATTATTATTTATTACCGATTTATTAAAATACTCTTTGACCTCAGAGTATTTTACGTATGCCTGTATTACATCAGTAGATGTCGAATGGTAGGTTTCCAAATGTAAGAATATATGTTCACCACAGCGGACATCATTTTCTAAGACAAATATGGAAACCTGATGCTGCAAAATATGTACGGATCGTCTCTAGTTCGTGATGATGATGTTAATTTATCGCGCTAGTTAAAAGGGTAAGTACATACAGTGTTATATTTACTTGTAACAGTTTAGTGCATTTGTTACTAATTGCTTTGTATTATTATTTTATTTCCTTATAACGATGCGTACGTCTATCGCGCGCAGCACATTTTCCATAGCCTTAATCATAACCTTAAATTCTAAAAAAAAATGCTGATTTCATTCTAATTAAAGTGATAATAAAGTTAAAATGCAAACACTACCTATCCTCTTCGAAGTTGTCAATTATGATTCATATCAGCGTCATATTGTTCATATCACCTATGTTGAGATAAGCCGTCACCGTTATTTAAATTTTGTACGAATTTCTGTATAATCTAGCGTTTAACAAAAAGTTCTTTTCAGAACTAATACAGTCTATTGTTTACGTCGCGCCGTGTCTATAAACTATTACAATGCCCAAACCGTTACCCAACCGTTAGCAAGAAATAGTAGTGTCCCTAATACAATATTTTTAACAGAAACGTGATAACTGAGGGCTTCCATCGTTCACTGCTGTAAGAGACCTGAGTAATAATTATCGCATTCATAATTAATACATTATAATTAAAGCGAAAAGATGTTTGTAATAGATTCGCCACTTATAAAATTTAAATTATAATATTTAGTTTAGATAAATTCATTTTTTTTTCGCACGAGAAATACATGTAAAGAAAATATTTGTAGTTTTCTACGAGGGTGAGTCAAATATAAACCGAAATTTTTATTTTAACGCTCGTTGGGTAAAGGGATTAGCACGCCCTCTTGATATATATTAGATGGGGACGTGAACAGGAGACGACTCCATCGGCGCGTACCACCAAGGCCGATTAACTGTCAGGAGCATAATGCCTGAGAAAGAGGTACATATATACGTCCGTTGAGCAATGCCTTATTATTAAATTTTTGACGCGGAAGGGCGTAAAACCGGCTGAAATTTTGCGTCGATTGACTACACAGTTTGTCGACAAAACCCCGTCAAAGGCCCAAGCCTATAACTTGCATAATAAATTTGGCATACCCTGAACAAGACCCACTTCGAAAAGCCAAAACTCGTCATTCTGCAGGCAATTCTTGCCACTGTTTCTTGGAATTGCAGATGGATACTGCTTTCTGATTTCCTTCATAAGTGGCGTACTGTTAACTACTGCCAGCTCTTTGATGAATCAAAACTGGGTTTTCCGCGAAAAAGACGAGATATGCCTATCCAATGTGTGATTCCTCTTCACGACAACGCTCGGCTACATACAACTGCTTTGACCCGAGAAAAACTGGAAAGAATCCATTAGGAAACACTTAAACATCCGCCCTATAGCCCGGATTTGTGACAATCAAATGTTTGGTCCACTCAAGAAGAACTTGGAGAACGCCGCGCGCCGTTTTGATGACAACCAAGACATGAAAGCGTTTGTGCGCAATTGATTAAAGGCGACCAACTTCATTTTTCAATAACGGCATTAAAAAACTTCCAATCATTGAGGAGACTACGTAGAAAAATAAGATGTGTTCAAAAATGTTCTTACTGTGACTGTGAATAAATTTATTTAAACAAAATTCCGGTTTATATTCCACTCACCCTCGTATGTAATTCACTTTTACTTTCACAATAAAAGATAAAAGAGAATATTAGTGATTTTGCAAATACTTTACTATTATTTTTTTTACGAGGGCACCATACCCACTGATATTGTATAACATTTTACATTGAATTATGGCTGCCCATCGCGTAAAGATATAGATACAAGCAAATCAGTTTAGAATTGTGGACGTATTTAACCCACTATTAGTTTTTATTGTTGTGGGAGAAGGTTTACGTGAGAATTTCCTTATTTAAAATATGAGTGGTCCAGTGTACAATAATATATTAGAGCACGTATGGAGGGCAATACATAAATTAAAAAAAAACTAAAAAAAAAAAAATGGGAAAATTTTACGATAGTAAAATTTCAGCGGTGTAATACACATTTTATAAGTCATGTCATGCACCACTAAGACATTCCTTGATCATTTTTGAACCTTGAATTTATTTGTCTTGCTTTTCAGATTCTATATACTTTCGTTTATTATTGTCACAAAGTGATATTTATTTCACGATGATGAAATACCTAGATGTCAAAATAACAAGCCTCTAGTTCTCAAAATGAGAGGCGTATTTCAGGTATAGAAGGGGAGAATTTGGAACTTCTCCCTGAGCATGGGTGTGTTTGTCCTCATCTTTATGTGGACCCTTCCCCTCCCCAGCGCTAAAAGGGGACAAGTTCACCTTGAGAGTGTGTAAACATTTTAAAACAAACTGTCATTTAATTAGTGTGCAAAGAAACTTACGGGAGGAAACCATTTGTAGTATTTTCATTTCATCCAAAGCCATTTTTAGGCCCTGACGCTGATTTACATACAAATTATGCACAACTGACTCATTGTTTCTTGGCATTTACTACTAACTCAATCATAAAATGATGCTAACCATCAACATTATTATTCCACTCTCGTTTCAAGTCTATTTAAAAACAGATTAAACACGATCAAAGACTATATTGTGTACATAAAAACCGCAATCCAGAAGGTGTTATTAGCAACGCATAATTCACATCACCATCCCAGGTGGACATCACTCACCATGCGATACCCAATACATTACACGTTTTACAGAACTATTTAGCATGTTAATATGCACGATCTTTTCGCGAGAGCAGATCCTGCGAGTGTCTGCGGGGAAAGTTGAAGGAACTTTTCACTTAACAACATTTCAGGTTCCACAAGGTTATTAGTTGGTGAGCGCGGTTTTCAGTAATTACGTTTCAGCCATTAGAAGTGCGTGCGAATATTGTGTGAGTAATTGTTGTTAATGTATCTTCTTAATCCTACACGAGATGTTAATGTATGCAGCGGTCAAGAATTTATATTTTAATCGGTTCGGTTCAAGCAAGATATTTAATGAATCATTGATAAATTGACTGATTAAATAGTTGATGAGTTTTTATTATATTTCACCAACTTATTTATTTAGAAATAATAATAAAAAGATTCCATGAAGTATAGTATATGATACATTGATGTGTACTCGAGACAGGAGCTAATAGACGATCACAAATGGAAACCATTAGAGTTGATCAGCAATGTTTCAAAGACTGGTTGAAAACCTTAACATGTTTAAACATATACCACCAAATAACACCAGGGTGTTTTAAGGGGTAATACCATTGTGTTTTTAAAAAAATCAATTTTTTATTAGATTAATGGTAATATTTTTTTAAACAATCGTATTTTTCATTATTTTATGTCTATAACACATTTCAAAATTTGAAACATGATTTTTCAAAACGGCACGGCTCAAACAATTTTCATTATTTTCATGCGAATTATTAGCAATATCTTTAAAATAATATTCGGAAGTGAAATACGTACGGAATTTTCAATAAGTTAATTTAAACATTGTTTATTAACAAATGATTGTCCATTTTTGTCGAAAATTTAACGTCTATTATTTAGATATTCTGCTGTTGATGTTTTCGAATGTTTTGGGTATGATACGTGTGGCTGCAAAATTTGTTCCGAAATTGTTGAATTTCGAACAAAAACAGTGGCGAACGGAAGTTGCTCAGGAGTCGCTAAATGAATTCAACCACAGCACAGAACTACTGAAACGTGTCATAGCAGGGGATGAAATATGGGTTTGCGGATATGATGTCGAAACTAAGGCTTAATCGACCTAGTGGGGGCATTCTAGATCGCCAAGACCGAAAAAACTCGACAAATAGTAAAGGTTATGCCCACTGTGTTCTTCGATTTTACCGGTCACAAAGTTAAACCATCAATAAGGAGTACTACCTCCAAGTTCAACGCCGTTTGCGTGAAGAAAATCGAAAAAACCCCTAGATTTGTGGCAAAACAATTCATGGCTTTTGCACCACGATGCATGTTTTTTCGTAAATTGTTGGCCAAAAACAACACTGTAATGATGCCCCAGCCTCCATATTACCCAGATATAGCTCCGTGTGACTCTTTCTGTCCCCAACAATAAAAATAACCTTAAAGGGCCGTTGTTTTGCAAGCATAGATGCGATTAAGAGCATATCGCTGAAAGAGCTAAACGCTATCCTAAAGATCGAGTTCCAGAAGTGTTTCGGGAATGGGCAGAAGCGCTGGAATAAGTGTATAATATATAATTGGGACTATTTTGAAGGGAATAATATTGATGTATACGGTAGATGTAAATTTTTTTCCAAAAAACGAAAATTTCCGTTATTTTTTGAACACACCTCGTACATATGGCACTGATTTACAATATCACTTTTTGACTTGAAACTCCGACTTGGATAATTCAGGATAAATCCGCTTAATCCGAGTTAAATACAACTCACGAGCCATAAGATCACCTGCTCATCAAAGCCAGTCTTCGGTGAAGAAACAGCGTTACGTTATTTTATTACGCATCTGACGCAGTTTTCCGGAAAATCGTGCGATATCGCCTCAAGATCGTGAAGTTGATCGACGTGTGCGGTCCCGAAGTAAACACATCGGATTATTGGGGAGGCATTCCTGCGACCTTAGTCCAAGAAGAGTAATTGTTCGAAATATACATGATCTCATTGAGGGCGCATCTCTGCCGAGGCTGAGCGCGTCGATTGATTCAATCGGTCCGCGCCAGAACAGTACAAGGGACGACACCGAATGGTCGACCCCCGCCGCCCGCGACCGCATTCCAACCAGTGTTGCCAGCAACAAACAGTTTACGCATTCATTAGTAATACGCCACAACTTCCAGCTTTGTAGAGAGATCGGCCGATGGGAACGAGCGAGACAGAGATGCGCTCGTGGCACTCGAATAGTCATAGTCATAGTCATAGCAGAGACGCCGCCGACAATGGCTGACCATAAATGCGAATGCAAACTATCGTTTAGTGAGCTCCGATATGTGTGTGTTGTTATCTACCAATATGGTAACGTTTTGCTTGTGCACCGCGGATCGATGCGAGCAGCAAATTCGTAACAGAGCCTCGGTTATTGTTCCGAAGAACATGTGGCGGCTGATCGTTATGTTCGAAGAATGAAAACAAAAACGTATAATACACAACGAAAGTAAAAACAAAGCGGACAGATCATGTGAATTAAGGAGATACACAACCGTTTCGAAAGAGGACGACGAACCTTTACAAATAAACAACGTTTACTCTCTTACAATAAACATCTTTTACAGGAAAATGGCAACGAAGATTTGTTACCACCAACTGTTTGAGTATCTCCTTTTCTTTGGCAACTGTATTATCAACGATAACGCAACAATTGTAGCTAGAGCTGCATTTAATGATATAAAGGACAACCTTTTCAAAAATACATCATTTCAGAAGTTCTAAGAAAACTTCCAAAAACGAGATTAAGAAGAAGCAATAGTATACATTATAAAATTTGTACATTTCACTAGATGACGTGTTCAAAATGATGATAACCATTATCAATTTAGCAGTGGCTATTTCCATATTTAAATCCATTAACTGAATGTTGAAGAGTATTTGTTGTTATGTTCTCTAATTTTTCCCTAATCTATCTGGTCTACTTAAAAATGGTGTTAAATAAAGATTTTTTATTCTCTCGTTAATTCATCTTTTTGGAATATACTTCATAAAGATGATTCCTTATATGAAGCTGTAAATAAAAAGATGCATCATCCTGTACCGAAACTTTAGGTACTGGTCGTCAAAAATAGCAAAAAGTGTGAGATTCTCTAGGTATGCGTAGAGAACAACGAGTGAGGCAGCATTCGGAGAGAAAAGGATGTACTTTACGTGCGGCCAGATCGAACTCTGTGTACATTCACATTCAATATATATTGATCGATGTTCACTCTACAGAGGTCTCAATTATTCGACTGATTATGAGTACAGATAAGGCTATTTACTGCGCACCTCGTGAGCGATCTTATATCGCAGTTTTGAGACTTGTTTCTATTTTTGATGAGCTGTACATCATGATTATTTTGTTTGTACATAAATATTGTTAAAAAATACTGGGGAACGAAACAGTTCTCCAGTATAAAAAGAACTATGTTGGTATTCAACAGTTTTACTCAATCCGGGAATCCCCAATATTTACATCTTTCATAGTTTGTGTATAAATAGGTAGTATTGACCTGTATATACAAGTTTTGCATAATTAGGACGGTATTGATTTCAGACTCAATTTCCTTTATAGTCACCTCGATCAATTGCCAGAGAACCTTGGCGTTGTAAGTGACGAACAGGGGGAGCGTTACCATCAAGACTTCTTGACTATAGAAAAACAATACCAAGGGCGTTGGGACGAGCATATCATGGCAAATTACTGCCGGAGCATCAAACTAGGTTTTCCTGAGATCAATGATTTGCTGCAGAGAAAGATCTTCTAGAGCAACGAGCAGTTTAGAGTGTTGCTGCTGTAATTTCCCACCAACTGGAAATTCCTACTGCAACTCAACAACCCATTTTAACGGAACACTTCAATATACGGAAACTGTTCAGTATATCAGGGTACCCCGTGTTGTTGTTTACGAAAGATGTAATCTAATATGTGATGCGGCTTCCCACAGCCTGTATTTGATAAGAATGTATCGACGATACACACGACGAATGTATCGATAAGACGACTTAATTGTTTCTCAAGTGTGTTGGTTCTATTATTAGGGAGGTTTAAAGGTAGGTTACTACGTAATTAAATATAATGGTAACAAAAATAATAGTATTAGGAGTTTGTACTTATTGGAATATTTTTTCGGATTATTACGGATGATCTAAAAGGTGTAAAAGTTGTTAAGATGTCTAAATATCTATATATTTTTTGAATAATACATACAGGGTGTCTTATAATATCTATTATAGCCAATATTGGCTTTACATATTTAACAAAATAAAAGATTTACGAAAACTATGTATTATAAATTGTATAGAAGAAATCCTCCATTACAGCAGGAATAACTTCCAGAACTTAAACTCTAAGTTTTTCAGCCCTTAAGAAATTATCCCCAACTTTTTTTTAATAGCACCCCTACTTTTTTGAAAATGACACCCTAATTCATTCTGAAATATAACATACTTAAAATTTAAAATTAAATTCTTCATAGAAAGGCATTTTTGGTTTTCAAACAATTAGTTACTTAATTTACTTACAAAATATGGAATGACAGTATTATTTACGACGAAGTTTCGGCGAATAAAAATGGTGGGAACTGGAGGGGCAATTACTTTAAAATTAATTTTATATATTTTTTAAAGAATAAATAATCCTTACTTGTATGAAGAAATATAATTAAAAATTATACACGTCTATGTTATACACGTCTATGTAATTATATACGATTGAAGTGGATATTCATTTTCAGTTCAAAAGAAACCGAGATGCAGTTTGAAAGAATTAGGGGTGGTTTCTTTAGGCTAAATAAAAGCAAGAAGGTTTTAAATTTGCAATTAAGGCAAGTTTTCTTGATACAATTTAAAATAGTTCTTAATTCATCTTTCTATATTGTCAAATAATAGATATATTGACTACTTAATAGACATTTTGGGACACACACTATATTAGAGTAAGTATTCATTGATAACACTTAAAACCCAATTGTGATTAAAAGTATTATTTTGCAATACATTTTAAAGAGTATCATTGTTACGAGGGGCACTATTTATATTTTAAGCCTTGACAACACTAAGTGTTGTTAGACGCCATCTTTGACATTTCCAATGAAAAGTTTGACATTTTTGACCAAACCTTCTTCAAAATATTTTATGATTTAAGCGCGATTTGTGTTGGAAGTGATTTGAAAATTGTATCTCAGCGAAAAAATGGGATTAACTGAATGAAAGAAATGGAGTTAAAAATAGAAAATATTCGTCCGGAAACCCGTCCGTTCTGTCCGGTTTATTACGACTTTCGACGTACATTATCACGACAAGAGTGAATCGATCAACTTACTTCCACTTTTGGCGATAAAGCCCCATCCTTTGCCAATGTGAAACGCGTATAATAACGAGTATAAACGGGTATAACGAATTTAATTGTGGCCGTCATTCGTTCACCGACAGAAGTCGTGAAGGTGGTCCTAAATCAGTTGGTGTACCAGAAAACATTGACGCTGTGCAAAAACTGATAATGCAAGATCGTCATGTGACATACTGTGAGATTGAGGCAACCTTAGGCATTAGTTCGACTAGCATATATAAAATATTGCATGGTCATTTAGCTGCAAAAAAGGTTTGTTCTCGTTGGATCCCACATAATTTGAAAAAATCTCGAAAAGATGCTCGTGTCGATTGGTACAAACAAATGCTCAAGAAATATAATGGCGGTGCTTCAAAAGACGTATATAGCATTGTTGCAGGTAACGAATCATGGATCTACGCGTATGAGTCAGAAAGTAAACAAAGCAGTCGACTGTATAGGTGTTTCAAGATGAACCAAATCCAACAACAGTTGTTTGCAGTTGAGTTGCCCTCGCTCGAAACACTTGGTCGCCTATTTTTTCGGAAAAATTGGTCATGTAGCAACAGTGTCTTTAGAGAAACGTAAAACGGACAATTCTGAATGGAACACAACCATTTTTTTGCCGGATGTTTCGGTGAAATAAGAAAAACAAGCGCCATCAGATCATTCTTCATCATGACAATGCGAGCTCTCACACATCTCGTGTAACAACCGAATTCTTGAACATTCATAAAATCGAATTAATAGGTTATCCACCGTACAGTCCTGATTTGACACCCAATGACTTATTTTCGTTCCCGAACGTCAAAAATAAATTGCGTGGACAACTATTTTCGTTAGCAGAAGAAGCCGTTGATGCGTTCAAAGACCATGTTTTGGAGATATTTTAAGTGGAATGGAAGATGACTTATTTTGTTCGAATTGTCGAAAAGCTTTTATTACATTGCAGAATTTGTGGATCGTAAAGAATAATCCGCAGTTCCTAAAAAAAAAAATCGTAGACACGTTCTAATTATATTCAATATTTAACTTTACTGTTAACGTATTTGGCAAGGTTCAGAACGAAACAGCTTTGTCTTAGATAACTGTAAAATTAGCCGTGTAATAATATAGTATGACACGGGAAAGTAGCCGATTAATATTTCAATATCGGTACTACGTTTTAGAATATAAGACGGCCAGTCGCATTTGTACACTCGTAGACACATAAAATTGTTGTACGCGCTTTAATACCGACTGGTTATTTTAAATAAATGCCTATACTCGAACACGTGATAAAATAAAATTAAAAAAGAAAAAGAAGTCAAATAACCTGTACATATCCCGCGTACATCTGAATGAAATAGTTTTAACGCTCCTCCGATAAGGCGACCGTTGCACCGCACCCACGCATATCTCTTCTCGTCTCCTTCGTCGTCGTCGTCGTCGTCGCCGTTACCACTGACGAAACCGGCGTAGAGAGAAAGAGGTGGCCGGCCGGCGCGGCGTGCCTATTACCTAATTTTATGATTTACGGTCTAGTTTGGAAACAATAAACGTTAGGAATGTTACGTAACGTGAAATTCTTCCGCCTTTCTTTTCGTCGCGTCCTCCTTATTCATTATCTCCGATTAGGCTCGACAAGTGGATATGATTCTTGCATTTGAAGCCGACTACGTTTAAGGGGCTACATTCACCTAAAATCTTCAAAATTTTCGATAATTTTTGTTTGTATATTATTATAGTGTGCAGGTTTAAGAATATATTACGAAAGTTTCAAGTCGATATATTTAAAACTTACAGATACAAAGCTTTCAGTCACGCGGTTGAGGGCGGCTAATGCTCAATGAGCGCCCTCGTCGGGTGCAGAATAATGATCGACTTAACTAATCAGCGAAAAACTCGAGGAATCATTGTTTCATGCACCTTTTTTCTACTATATTGGAATAATGTATACGCACAAAATTTCTCACGTCAAGAAAGATGAAATAAACACGAGAATCCATCATCCTAAAAAAAGGCAACGTCCTTTGAATCCGAAATGGTGGTATCTCGAAAACCGATCGACGAATGCATTTGAAATTTACAAGCGCACAATCGCGCTTTAAGCCATTGTTAACAGAATGACGATTGCATTTTTTTAAAATAACCAAATTTGTTTAAACAAATTACGATACTAACTGAGTTTTTACCGAATTTTCGTACTTCAGTTCCATGAGCCGTTTTTTTTTTTTCGGAAGAATAATTTTCGGAAACGGCGATCGTCAATATGTTTCGTCAATCAACTTAACTTCATGATAGCTTACTATCTTTGATTTCAGATGATCAGTTTTAGCAGTAGGGTCGCGAAACAAATGCTCCATTTCCGGCGGGCATACATCTCTTCCGATTTTAAATACTGTTAAATTATGTTCACTTCACCAAGCTTACAATAAATTTATCTTCAATTAAGAAAAATGTTTATCATTAATAGTTCTCAAGAAAATTCATCCTGAAGATCGACTATTTTTTTATGTTTCTGGGTGGATGTAGCTTAAGCGCCCCATTGAAGTGGTAATATTTTTATTAATAGGGAACAGCAGCTTTGCTGTTTTAGTTAATCAATTAACAACACTGACGTAGTTTCCACAAAATACTATACACTCAACGCGCATTTCGGCAACAAAATTGGCATCGTCTGGAGATGATTAAAACTAAAACTCAAAATAAATACTAAGAATCATATCCAGACGATGCCAACTTTGTTGACGAAACGCGCATCGTATAGTGTATAGTGTTTTGTGGAAAAGTACGTCAGTACCAACTTTGGTGTGAAGATAATTACTTCAACCCACTCACTCCAGTATTAATCAATTAACATTCACACAATTAACACTTGGTCCCTTTTCATTAATCCCTAAAGTTTATCACAATTTATGAAATACTCTACCTACAAGGTATCCCAGAACGTCCATTAAAAACAATATTCCCATTATTTGAAAATAAAAATATATTACAAAGTAGAAACTATAATTTTAAATATCACCAAAAAACCTTGCTGACTACAAACTTAAAACCTATTTGTTTTTTTCAATCTTCATGAAACGATCCCCAGCTTGTTTTCACATTGCACCTCTACTTTGTTTATACTGAAAATGAAATGAATCCCCTAGAATGGTAACTTATATGTTCATAATGAATTCATTCTGAACATGTAAGTGTACTTACATACGGTGTCTCAGTTGGAACTATAGGATTTGAATTGTGTACTATTTGTGTTCGGTCAAAGATAGTGCGTGAATATTATTACCAGCTTCATTTTTAAAGAAATATGGTCCAATTAGTCCACAACTCCACAAGTATGCACCAAACCATGTATCTTCGTGGATGTGTTTCTTTTTCGTGAACAGCATGTGAACTTATAGCACCCCAAATTCGTTTCAATTTCGCTTGGTAACGTATCCGTCAAGATGGGCTTCATCGTTGAACAAAATTTTATTACAAAAATAAGCATCACCTTTCTTTTCTAACACCCAATTAACAAATATACATATAAGTGATATATAAATTTTAATTGTTGTGTCAACTGAATTTTGTATGCTGACAGATGCAGATCTTTATTTAAAATCCGATGCGCGATGGCTCTTGACATATTCAATTGCTGTGCACAACGTCGAATTGCGATACGTTTGGATACCCACTTTCCCTCATTGCAGCAATATTTTCATCTGGTGTTACCTTATCAATCACATAACCTGTTACTCATCCTTATTATCCTTCCAATTTCTTGATTAAGTTACGAACTGTTAACTTTGTAGGCGGTTCATTTTGTCCTAATTTTTCTTAATGCAACTGTGCAATGCAATTTCAAATAACCACTCACTTTCATAAACCAGTTGTACACAAACTATTCATTGTTGAACTATTAATCGCAGCATCTTGGCGTCGTATAGTTTGTAGATGACAGTCGTTAAATATCGACGCCTTTATCTTCGACAGAACACAAATGGCGCGTAATTCAAATCCTGTAGTTCCAACTGAGACACACTATAGAATACTCTTAGTATTGTCATGCCCCAAAACGTTATTTATTAAAAGAATCAGATCCCAGCCTATCCTGTTGTATTAACTAACATTTAATCTTGTTATAAATAATACTGGTCTTTCATATTTTATAAGTTAAGTAACTAATAATTATTTTGAATTTAAAAACAAACAACAGTTTGCATCTTTACATAGAAAATAAAGATAATCGATGTCACCAGTAACGACTGGAATGGAATTACAAGAAAAGTTGATAATTACCTCCTGAACTAGTGTTCAGGAGGTTATTATGAAAAATCTACAAAACGTCCCTATAGTTTCCTGGTGCATCTACCTACGATGGTTCCCTGGTAGAATACGTCGAAAAGCCTCACGAATTCTACATTTCAGACTGTTAAAATTCAAAAGTTGAGATTAATATACAAGATCTTCCAGATAACCCCATAAGGAGACAGTCCAGTTTATCTATCTTTAAATACAGATTTCTGCATTATGGGTAAGACATATCTATCTATCTCTATCTATCATCTTTTTGAAGATCTTCGTTCCTCTAAAAAAATCTCCCATAAGTTCCGACAATATATTTATATGAAAATCCATGTATCCTTCCTTGTCCTATTAAAATTCATAAAAGTCTGGCTCAAGTAAATGCCCGATAAATAATGCATACCAGATATTTATACCCCAGATTGTAAATGCGTTTGCTCAATCCGATAGGCATTTTCGTTTGACCAATAATGGGGGTTATGATTATTTACGGCATCATTATTATAGAAGCAACTCTCATCATTCCAACTAATTTGGTCCAAAACTCCTGAATCCTCGTGAATTATAACTTGACTTAGGTCGATAAACTGTAGTCGGTGTTTCAAATCAGTGGGTAGCATTAATAGATGGAGCTTAAATGAATAGTGCTTATGTTATTTTAACATATTCGCGTACAAACTATCTAATTTTAGATTTTCAGAAAAACTTTCAAAATTATTGAAAGTTGTCATGTTCTTTTCAGTTTTGTATGTCGAATACAATGAAGTAAGTCTAATAAGTTTTGGGGCACCACAGGGTTCAGTTCTGTGGCCACTTATTTTTTTAAGATATTGTCAACAACCTGAATATGTATTGCCTTGTAATGTAGATCTAAAACTATACATGAGAATTTACGACTTACACGACTATTTAATATTTAAATGAATTCTTAGTATAAAATAGTTGTGGTGTAATACGAGCAACCTGCATCTAAACGTTAATAAGGTTTTGTAGTTACGAGTACATATTCAATAAGATGAAGTAAAATAATTTCCAACTGCGCTATAGGCAACTCCTTATTAACAAGATGTATCAATAATCGTGACTTTTGTATCATTTTCGAATCCAGACGATGTATATTTCTCTTTACAGATTCTAGACTCTGCAGTTCTAGAGCTCTTGGCCATCAAAAATTCCCTTCAAACTTAACCTATATATGTAAAATATAAACTAATACATGGTGAAACAGACTATTATCCATTATACTATCATCCAGACTATCATATCAGAACATCATCTATTCTAAATATAAGAATGGAAAAAAAATTTTCTAAGTAAATAAATAATTGTTCTTAATAATCATTTGGGTTATGTTTGGATAACTTTGTTGTAAGCCTGTTGAGTTTATTGGTGGTGTGGAGAGTTTGAGAATTATTTGAAAATATTAGCAAAATCAAGGACGCGGTTTATAAAATCTTCTATGACTGATGGAGAAAGAATGCTAATTTTGAAGTAATTGAAAAGACTTCACAGTCACTACGAATGTAGACTTTCAAAAATTTTACACGTAATTGCGATAAATTAAATAAAATCTTATATTATCTTGATAAAATTGACTCAATACTGATTTTAAAAATTCTAGACTCAAAGATAAATGTCGTTTAACAATTTTCTCCTAAAAATTCTCTAAAAATTCTCCTAAAAATTTCTCCTAAAACGGAGGTTTTAGGAGAAAGGTTACACATAGAGATGAGGATAAACATAATCATACTCATGGAAGGGTGACAAAATTCTCCCTTTGGGACACGAGGCATACAACTTCCAGTGTCGTATATGGAAGAATAGTATTTGCTTATTGTCGATACAAATATGAATTCCGTTTCTATTATTTAATTTCATATTAACGTTTATACGCATATATGTAGATCCGAACCTGGATTGTACGATTTCCTCGCGGGCATTTAATAAATAAATATAAATAACAAAAATAATAATAAATAAAATATTTATTGTTTTTAATATTATTGTGAAAGGTAAATGTCTAAAAAACTGAAACTTAGTGAAAATAATGATCATCTCAAAATTCACCTAACTGCCGCTTATTAACATTGAAAGTTAATTAGTAGAAAATTTTATAAATTTTTTTGACATTGAAAATCATAATTAAATACGCTATATATACAAAAATTCACAGTGTAATCAAACGTTCAAATTACCGCACATTAATACACTTATCCTTGATCTATTCTAATCCTATAAACACGAAAATATTTTCATATCGAGTCTTCTGATGTGAGAAACACTTCAGGGCGTCCTTTATGTTGCGGTAATTAAGACATTTTTACGACGTGTTTTTCAAGCACTATTACCAGTTTGTAAATTAATAAAATAAAGAGAAGCAAAAAGTAATTAAACAAATTTCCATTTAAATAAATACAAGTAAATATTTATAAATTAGTCGACTCGTGGAAAGAGCGGTGTGTTGCAAGGACTTGGTCAACTGGTTTGACTTAAAAAATCGCACAATTACGATTAGAATGGATACTTTCAATCAACATTAATTCTACCGTCTAAATTATGACAGGTAAGTTGATTGAAAGAAGCTTCTATAAGACTTAAACTTACAGTTTCTCACAATACAACATTCACACTTCAAGAATATAGAAACTTATCCTATATTTCTTTATTCAAATAGGATGCATTTTTTCTAAATACGAATAAACTCGTTAAGTTAAATGTTATACTCATTGGTGAGAATGTGCCCCTGTGATTATTGATAATGCTAATAAGATCAGGGTAACTGCATACAAGAATAACATCGCCTATTTCAAAATTTATTTAAATAACATATCACAGTAATTAGTTATTAAAGATAAATAATACCTTATACATGAACCTCCCAAATAACAGCGCGTCTTTTTCTTATAAATTTGGTTTAATTTTAATATTGCATGACAGCATATACAGTTGTTTACATGTTTGTTGTTTTTGTAGATAACGTTGTTTGTAAAAATGTATTTTCAGTTTAAGACGCCTGTTACGATGATAGCTCTCATAGTGTGTTGTGATCTTCACTGTCTTTGTTTTCAATTTTGCTATTTACAAATAGAAATCGAGTTATTTCCTATTTACCTCAGGGCTTTATCCTATCCAGGGTCCTATTTACCTTTTACCTAACTTCTAAGCCGGAACATGTTAATCTATTAATTTTAAATGCTAATAATTGTAGACAATTGTTCGATATCAGATTTTTAGGACCTATTATCTCTATTTCATAGCGCTTTGGAACAAGTCTCTCTAAGTAGTTTGTTTGACGATGGAAATTCACAGATGATCTGATATCCGTATATTATTTTATATATGTTAGTTGCTATTAGGTTTACAGGGTACTATCTAGATTCATTAGAACGAAAATGAATATTTATTAAGATCTTCATTGTCACACAATAAACTACATGTTACAGTTCTTCTATGGTATGCCCTCGTGACTGGTTTAAGCAATCGACCAATCACAGACGATTGCTCTGCGGCAATTAATTTTCCACAGGACTGTAATATTTTCTGCTACTGTCATTTTTTATCTTCCTTCTTCGTTAGTGTGCCAAAGATTTTTGATTATCCAAATCATCTTTGGTTAGGATTTCTTTTTGCTGCAATAAATTGAGGATGTTGGGGAAATCGGTTTCCGTGAATGGAGTATTTTCAGTGTAACTCTAGAATTTTAAACTTCGCGGAAAGGATTAGTGATACTCATGAAAGCTTAAGAACAGTGCAATATATCATAACTAAACAGCAATTTAGGTACGTTTCAAATATGAAACGCTTCTGAATAAGAAAGTTCGAAAAAAAAATATGGCAAATATGGCATCCATAAGAAAAACAAAAATTAGCTGTGACATCTCAAAAACAAAATACCTACTGCAGAAGATTCGCTGTTACACCAAAGTGTTGGTCTTCAAAAAGTGTCTTATGTAAATATCTAGAACCTGACCAACCAAGCATTACTTAACTACCTACATACCAATAGATATATCACCAAAATTGAGTTTTTTTTTTTAATTTCAAACACGGTTTTGACTAGTCGTGATTCCTTGAATTATTTGCAATCAACATAACACTTCAACCCAATTAACCCGCTTTGTAGCTCTTAGAGTTCCCGAGATCTCACTGATGGATGAGCATCGAAATTGGAAGACACTTCATAAGAACCACCCCATCCTCATTAAGCTAGATGAACACCCCTCTCTCGGCCAGCAGCTGAGATGGAATTCTCTGTACACCAAGTACGATTTGTGTTTATGAAAATATTTTAAACTAACGATGGTCAATCTTTCATGGTATTAAACTATTACTAATGGTGAACACACAACAGGATAAAAACCGAGAAAATGAATTGAATACAAAAAGGCTTACGCGTTCTCGACCTCCAAGTTACCATGATCGAGAGACAACTACATCATAAATTACTACTGTAGAACCGTTTTAAAATTCATTCAAACCATATGGATGTGATTAAAGTACGGACAATAAATATTCTATAAGACGAAATTGGCACTTATCACTCACTTATCTTCTTCGACCTATGTATTTTCTTAAAATCGACGACGTAGTATCGGGGACAATACTGGAGACAGAACTCTACCTACTGTCTGACTCACTATACGGGGCAGGCAGAGGTCAAATAATTAAATATTTATATATTTTCAGTTCATTTTACCGTGGTTCACATGACTGCGTATGACAAAACTTGAAAATATTTTTACCTGCAATAGAGGACACTAAGAACACATCATCGAACGATCTTATTCATATCCTTCTAAACTGCATAATGCGACAATAAAGAAACTGGCCAGACAAAAACAAACAGAAGGTGCGCAGAAAGTATGTAATTATGTTTAAAAAAAAAATAATACCTTTGTCCCAATAATTGAATTATAATTAGGAATTTTAGTTCAAAATAATATCAGACCAGTAAGTTTCAGCGGTAAGTATGATAAATTAATAAGTTCCGTCGTTATTTAATAATATGGGTATAAAACTCTAATTGAAATATAAATCCTTTTCTAGATATCCTTTAGGTATTTATTTTCCTGTTTCAATTATGTAGGTACTTCACTGATACACACCACAAGAATACATTACCACTATCTATGTATTGGAACACATAATATACACCAGAAATATCATGATGGATGCAATATTAAAAGTATATTTTGAACGATCGTGTAATTTGATATATTGACTGACTTAATTATGATGCCAAAAAGTTATGCTTAGAAATTCCTAATTAATAAGTGATTTACTTACTGATCATGAGATCGCTATGTTGAATGAATATAAATATATAATTTTTTATATTAAAAAAGATATTGAAATTACTGTTTGGAAAATTCTGACATT
Organism: Rosalia funebris; assembly: GCA_037954035.1. Classification (NCBI taxonomy): domain Eukaryota; kingdom Metazoa; phylum Arthropoda; class Insecta; order Coleoptera; family Cerambycidae; genus Rosalia; species Rosalia funebris. The sequence goes on along the minus strand of JAZFAV010000006.1, from coordinate 6,953,386 downwards.
TGCCGCAATAGACCCATTCCCCAACACAATAAAAGGACTGGATATATCAGTGCCAGTATACGATTCGTCACATTCATTACACGGGGGAACAGTCAATTTGTTGTTAGGAATTTAGGAACCGAATTTGAGTACATTAAAGTAATGGATGACGCGACGTCACAGTTCTGTCATATATAAAGTCCTTCAATAGGGACTCTCGAAATTTGTTAGGCGGCCACGTTCTTAAAGCAATATCTTGTCAAATTTATTTAGAGTTCAATAAAGTGTGCAAATCATCAAATTTTATTTTCAAAGCTCATCATCATCAATGGCGAGCGCTACAGATGGATGATAAGCAACTTGTGGCCTAAACTAGATGATATGTATATCGACGACATGTGGTTCCAACAGGACAGCGCTACGTCCCACATAGCGTATGCCACGATGGAAATTTTGTTGCTTTGACGATTTGAGGGATGGTTATATCGCGCAGCCGCGACATGAACAGGCCACCGAGATCGTACGATTTAACGCTTTTAGACTTCTTCCTTTGGGGCTATCTTAAATCGCAGGTCTATGCGAATAAACTGCAAACAATTGATGCTCCCAAAGCCAACATAACGAACGCCAGTTAGCAAATTCAGCCAGATTTATGCGACAAAGTCGTCGAAAATTAGACTTCCCGAATGCGTGCCACGGCGGTGGACATTTGTACGTTATATTCCATACTTAATGCCATAAAATATTCTTTCAAATAAAGAAAACTCAATGGATTTCTCAGACACAACTTGTTTTATTATTTACGTTTGAAAATCGAGCGTCCTTATTGAAAGACCCTTTATGATAGAATGCAGCAACCACGTAAATATTTGAACATTTTCGTTCAGACCATATTGTATAAGAACTGAAATATGTACGCACAAATAAAATTACTTCAATTTATATTAAATAAATTAATGCTATTTGATTAACGTGTTTTCATTCCTGCATTTTAATGTAATTTCTTTTACAATATTTCTGCGAATAATTTGAATAGTGTTAGTGATTACTGATTAGTTTAACAACGCTAACTATTCAACCATCTACAGACTAATGTCTTATCGGTTAAAGTGAGTTATAAAGACTGCATCTTATCGCAATTAAAATTACTCAGCCAACAATTAATTAACACGAAATGAATGTAGACGTGTACAGGCTCACACACTAAAAATTTCTTCTACCAACTTATTCATTATTTACTTTTCTAACTACAAACTCAATACGTCGATATTGGAAAAAGTGTGCCCGCATAACGTGCTGAATGCTATTAATCAATAGAGGCTAAATATTAATGTCTGCAGTGATATATTAATTGCGTTACAATTATAACTTGGATACCTGAGATTTTTGTAGCGTGAAGGCCATTTTGTGCACATAGTAATTCAGGGTCTCATATGTCTTAACGTTGATACGTAATAACTGAAGAAGGCATTATGAAATTCAAACGCAACACTGGGATTTAAAATAAGACAGACGCATAGTTGCAATGCAAGTAACTTATATAATAAAATTGTCATCTACAAATTTTCTTATGGGCATTTTTCCTCTATTCAGGATGTAGGTACTTCATTCCATATCCTTGACAACAAATGTCGTCCTGGAAATAAGAAGTAAAAGGACAAAATAATTGGGAATGGAGTAGGCACTTCCCACAATGGAAACAATACTTTATAAAGGAACGATCGCCTAAAACTAAGGCTTACTATGTTCAAACAGAAAGGTCATCAGTATAGTTAAATCTAACAAGTGGACACTGTTATCTTAATAGATATATGAGTCAGTTGACAGTTGAGGCAATATGTAGATGTCTTATACATTCTTCAAATGTGTTACACATTTGAAGTTCTAGCTATTTGATGAAGAAACACCAAAGACTAAAATCATGCGAGAAGGCCACGGTCACGCAAATCAACAAAAATATTTTTCTTCGAAGTAGGTAATCACTGAAGTAAAATTCTTCCAACTTATGTTTTGGTTGTTATCGAATTCGTAGTCGCCAAAGTTTTCTTTGTCTTTGTAGAAAATCGCAGTATTTGGACTTTTCTCTGAAGAAACTGATAGGATAATCTATGAAACGTGTTCAACAACAACCACGAGTAGTGAATACCTTCATTCTATGAACGTAATCATCTGTAAAACTTCTCAGTCTCAGTATAACCCTCATGAAGTAGTTCTAAGCCTTTGGACTTAAGTTTGTTTTGGTTTACAAGCTACTACTCTCCATTTATTTCTGCCTCATTTGATAACAATCCCTTTTCCTTGAAATAATTATTCTCAATTTGGAAATAGATGACAGTCCCAATGAGGTAAAGCTGATAAATAGGGGGATAATCTCAATAAATGCAGAGCGAGGTTCACAGATATCATGCAACCAGAGGGTTTTGAGCTAACATTGTCTCGCAACAAAAAAAAAAACATTTTTGGGGACATCTCCAAGACGTGCAGCAAAAATGGCCCCCTAGTTTGGCCTCTCTTTAGGCTATGATAATTATTCTATCTTTCTTATATATGGGAGGACCTCCTTTTGGACTGTGGTGTCTTTCAAATATTCAATACTCTACAAATCGTTCATAGAAATCCAGATGCCTCATCTTCTAAAACAATCCCCTATAGAGCATCAGTACTTTCTCTAGTAGCCCCAAAATTGATCTTACTACAGTGATACAACTTTTACAAAACTTATTTACTTGATGTTACAATCTACCATCAATTGGGAACGTAAGATGAAACAAATTTAAAAATATTGAAAGAATATGAACTACAATAATTGTATTCTAAATACGTAGTTCAAATGTGCTTTTGTCTAGACCTTATTTGACATGAGCAGAGGCAATAACAACCATGACAAAAAAATAAGAAGAAAGAATGAAAATTGCTTAAGGGATAATATCAGGCCCGATACGAACAGCAGATGAAGAATACAGAATGGGAACCAATTTGGAAATTGAAGAAGAATTAAAAAAAGAGAATACGATAGGAATAATTAAGGATCAAAAACTAAGATGGCTGGGACATGTGTGGAGAGCGAACTGAGAAGAGTGTAATAATGGAATTGGAACCAGTAAGCAAAAGACGTAGAGGTAGACCAAGATCAATTTCGATACAAGAAGTTAAAGATGGCTTGAATACTATCGAAGTAAGAAACCCAAAGGACGATGTCAGGGATTGAAGAAATAGCATGATATGTATAGGAAAGTCAAAGAATTATAGGAGATTGATTATTCCCAAGAAGTTAGATCTAGAACGATTTTATAAGCGGTGTTATACCACTTAGGGTATGTTAAGCTAACTATACATACATACATACATACATATACTTGTTTGACTTGCTTCATTCTTGCATATTTTGTGATATTTACATTTGGAGATGCGAGGTAATGTTTAAAAAAAATAGTCAATTCGTAATAAACTTTTACACATAATACTCAATAGAAGCGCCCTACCAAAAGTAGCGAACTAACTTTTTGTATCTGACCTACAAAGCACTTTTTCGTGCAATCACATCATTGCCTATAATAAGAATCTGACAAATTAACGTCGACTTAAAGAACTACTCCGTTTTTGTGCGTGACCGTCCACCCACAACAAAGACACTTCCTAGTAAATGCACAAAAGGAGTTATACGTCACAACTAAGTAGCCTCTCGTCCAAGTCTCGTTTGTAACACCTGACAAAAAAAGACCAAAAAAGTATCCATCAATTAGGCGCTAATGATTTATTTATTTTAGTGGTTTCCACTTTCACGTTTTTGACCCTCTTCTTGTAGTTCCTTTATTTCGGTTACGCGGAGCTGTATTTATCTAATATAGCTAATAGTTTTACCCAACTGATGTGCAAGGTGTTTACTTTATACAGATGCAATCACAAATTCTGAGAATATATCATATTGTATCCATAGTAATAGTGATGCCGATTATAACTGATGCCTGCAATTGTTTAATGAATATAAAACAGTTGATAAATAATTTAATCTTAGTACTTTTAACTATTCTAAATGTATTAATATATTACTTTTATTTCATAAAATTAACTATAATCATTAAGTAAAGGTAAAGAAAAGTGACTACATATATCGAACTAACGAAATACAACGTAATCTAAGTATATTTCTGCGCCCTCTGTCTGGGTTATTAAGTGATTTTGAACTAATTCCACACTTTTTAAATGTTCAAACAAAAGGGACAGTTACTTATTACTGACAGAAAGAAATTGGCCACAATAACTTGTATCTATGTAATAAATAAACAATTATGTTTATGGTGTATTAACTAAAGCGTATTAACTAACTTTATTGTATTAACTAAAGCGTATTAAATGAAATCGTTTGAAGAAACTGTTGGATTAAAGAAATCGTCTAGGATGATATATTTTAAGTAGATATATTTTAAGAAAAAAGTCTCTGATCTTCAAATTTGGGACACTTGTATACCTACTAGATGTCATTAAAGTTGCATAAACTTCAGTCACACTTACATGGACCGGGCAAAAACTAAAAAATATTAGGTGAGAAATATGATGAAGTGTTTCAAAAGTTTTCATCAATTTGAAAAAAAGATGTATCAAAAAATAGAAACCAGATACTTAGTGTGTCTCTTTATAGAAGTATTCAATTCATTCATATTTATAGGGCACAGTAAAATGACACTATCAGTTATAAAAGTGCTTTAGAGTATTTTAAAGTACAGCTCAACAAGAATAGGAACAAGTCTCAAAACTACGATATCGGACAGCCCACAAGGTAGGCACCAAATAGCCTTGTCTTTATTCAGTCGAATAGATACCTTTGCAGAGTGAATGTTGATAAATATATAATATATTGAATATGAATGTACACACAGTTTGATATGGCCGCACGTAAAGTGGATCCTTTTCCCTCCGAATGCTGCCCACTCTTTCTTCTACGCATACACAGAGAATCTCACTCACTCTGTCTCAAAAACACAGGTTTTCCTATTCTTGATGAGTAGTAATGGGACAAAAATGTTGCATTTATTACAAGCACTTGTCCTGACTGCTCATCAAGAATAGGAATAAGTCAGATAATACTAACTGAAGATTTGAATATGAGACGCGTCGTGGCAAAGTTTCTTTCACGACTGCTTTCCGATGGCTAGAGAGATTCGTCTGAGAGTCTACCATTACCATAGCATTAAAAGAGCAGGCATAAGCTGACCTTGATTCATTGTCAAAAGTCATCACAGGAGATGAATTTTGGTATGACGGCTATGACACCGTAACAAAACAGCAGTCCAACTACTGGAGGACAGCTTCATCGCCCAGACCAAAAAGCACGGCAAGTGCAATAAAATATTAAGTCCATGATAGTTTATTTTTTCAACATCCAAGGAGTCGTTCATGTTGAATTTGTTCCTTAGGGCATCACAGTGAAATAAAATTACTATCTAGGACTGCTAAAGCGGTTGCGTGAATCAGTGTGAAAAAGAAATGACCTAAATTATGGAGATCGGAGGATTGGCTCCTTCATCATGATAACGCGCCTGCCCAACACAGCGTTGAAAATCAACGTTTTTGGCAGAAAACACGGTTTCGCACCCCCTTCCTCGTCCGATCTAGCACCCTGCGATTTTTTATTATTCCCAAGAATGAAGAAAACCCTAAAAGAAAATTGTTTTCAGGACGTAGGTTAAGAAAAAAATCGCTAGAGGCACTTGGCAGCATTAGAGGCATACAAAAAATTGTTTCGAATAGTAAAAAAATTGTTAGGATGAATGTGTATTATCTAATGGGCAATATTTTGACGGAGATTGATGTTTCCAAGATATTATCTTGAATTAAAAAAAAAAAATAAATAAACAATTTTCGATTTCTTTTTGGTATTCCTCGTACTTCTTCTGCACACATACTTTCAAACATGTAAGCGCAAACTATTTGCCTGCAAGCAAGCAGGGAGCTGCTTAAAGACAAGATGGATCACGCCTCAGATACCCGTGTTGAGTAAATGTGGGGTACCAATGGAGTTTTTCTTTTTTAACCGACTTCAAAAAAAGGCGGAGGTTCTCAATTCGTGTGTATTTATATTTTTTATGTATATTCGGGTATAAATTTTCGATTTATGAACCGATATTAATTATTCTTTTTGCGTCGGATTCTGTATAGCTCCAAAGTGGTCCCATCTTAATTTCATTGGTATTGGACCTTGGATTTCAAAGATGCACAACGGAACTCCTTATTCAAGTAGCCGTCGTTTTCTCATTCAAAAAGCATCCTTAGTACGTCCATCACTTAAAATTGTAAAATAAAAAGTTAAAAAAAAACAAAAACCGAGTTAAAAAAAAGTAACTTAACTAAAAAGCAAGAAATATATGTTTTCTACAACAATAATACTTATTTATTGTTCCGTTTAATGTAATTAAGAAATTGTTGTTTATTGTGTAATTATTATGAATTATTTTATATATTTTTGAAGTCGGTGCCATACAATATTAGTAATGCGAATATAAACTCGTTGTTATGGTAGCAAGGTATATATTTCTTAAGCTTTACTTGGCACCGACTTCAAAATTATATAAAATAATTACTAATAATTACATAATAAATAATAATTTCTTAATTACATTAAACGGAACAACAAATAAGTATTAAATTGTTGTAGAAAACATTTATTTCTTGCTTTTTAGTTAAGTTACTTTCTTTTTGAAGTCGTTTTTTTTTAACTTATAATGAAACTATCTTACATTTAAGGCTGTTAATACAAAGAGAATGCTAAGATAAACGAAGTGTTCCTATGGATACTACACCCCGCATAAAAATGTCGGAAGTTATAGGATAGCTGGTGCATCATACGATTAATGCGTTAACTTACGCCTTGTTAAAAACACGAAAAAGTCTGAGATTCGCTATGTTGCGTAGAAGAAAGGGTGAGGTAGTATTGGGAGGGAAAAGGATGGACCTTACGTCCAACCAGACCAAACTCTGTGTACATTCACATTCAATATATATTCATCGATATTCACACTGCAAAGGTCTCAGTTCGACTAACAATGAGTTAAGACCAGGCTATTTACTGTGTACCTCGTGGGCGGTCCGATATCGCAGTTTTGAGACTTGTTCCTGTTATTGATGAGCTGTAATATGATACACTCTGCATTCAACATAAAATTGCATGAAAACCAGAGCATATAACGGAAAACCAATTTCAGATGAAAATATTACTAAAATCTGACTGACAAAAATTGCCCCCCAGTGTTATTTATTGTTTATCACAAAGAGGTCGTAATATTTGAAAGCGACTACTCCCGACTGAAATTAAATTAATTTTCAGCCTTGCAACAGGTCTTCTCCTAACGGTATCTTCCGTAGAGAAAGAGCGCAGAGCCCCCCCGTTCCATTATCGACCAAAATCGTCGCGCGGTCGCCAATACACAAATTTACAACCACCTCGGCCCGTCAGCAATCAGAATACCCCATTCCGATCGGGAGCTTCTCGGTAAAAGGAAGAAGTGCTCACTTGTGCGTTTTGTTGTGGTGGCCTCTGGCCGCCGAAGTCAGCGACCCCTGTGAGAACGCAAGAACACGATATCGGTGTGAGAGCGAGAGGAGTTCAGGCTTTCCGCAATCCGACCGAGGAGGACGGCGGACGGTAAGAGCTTTCAGGAGTGACGAGGAAGTAAGAACAAAAGCATCAGACACGAGACACGGTAAAGCTGAGCAAAGCGATCGAATCCGACGAGAGCGAGAAAGAATAAAAGAATGCACCGCCAATGTAACTAACTCTTCGGGTTATCTATCTGCATGGGCGCAGAGTTGTGCGATTCGCTATGGCTCTCCCGCTCTATAAAATTGCTTTATGCCGCGCAGATTTGTATAACAAGTGTCGTTTTTCTTTTTAGGTAATTGGTCGAGACGCGATACCGCGGATTAACTTTTAAATAATTATAATGCGACGGTCTCCTTATAACGGAATAATTTAGATAAAATTAAATTAACTATTCCTTCGTTTCAAAGTTTTACATTCTTCGTCTGATTCAACTGCTGATAACTCGAAATTACATGCGGTAACTTATCCAGCGCTAGTGGGAACTGCTCTAATAGAGAAGACTGTTATTTATCAGCTCTCGTATAATCGCCCGGGGCCTCTACTAGTAAGTACAAATGAAATCGACTAAGTATGCGGGATAAATCCACTGGATGGTCCAAATTCGTTGGGATTTTGGGTTTAATCGACAGTTATAAAAAATGCAGAAAAACTTATCTGTGGTTCCTGGAACCGATTTTGTAGAAAAAATCATGCACACACCACTCTTCTATCCTTTCTCTATCCGTTTCAGAGACACATACATCATTTCTAAAATAAACAGTTTTAAAACCCTAAAACGGACTTTTGCGCGCGTAGAACATCTCGAAATTGAGTCGCCGAGAAAAAATAAACCAACACGTAAATGTGTGTTTTATGCGACAGTTTTACTTTTCTCAAATAGTCCACCATCGTGTTTCCTCATGACCCATGGATAGGATGGGGTGTGTCCTATCCACCTCAAAATCAATAGATGTCGTCTGGTAGACGTCCCTAATCACAATCAGTCGAAATCCGATCGATCCAACACGATTTAATTGAGTGATCGTGCTAACAAAAAGAATTTCTCAAATAGTTCACCATTGTACTTTTTCATGACCCATGTACATGGTAGAGTGTGTTCTATCCATCTCAAAATCAATAGGTGTCGTCTGGGAGACGTCCCCAATCAGAATCAGCCGAGATCCGATCAACCCGACACGATTTAGTTGAGTTATCGTGTTAACAAGAATAAAGGCCGACGACACACACAGCAAAAAAAATTTAAAAACCAATTTTTTTTTTGTTTTTAAGCTAAAAAACGAAAAATAAACCCAAAAAAAATTAGTTTTTTCACTTTTTCTTTACACGATTACATTACTTTTCCGCGTATAGTGGAGTACGGAAAAGTAAAATGTCACTTTGAACTGACCCCTGTATCTCAATATCTAAGTGTTGTATCAAAAAAATGTCAAATACTTTGTGAAGGCACCCTTATTAAACAGTTGAAAAACTTGATATATGCTATACATTTTTGAGATATGTATGTATACAAATTATACTTTTTTTCATGTCGAAGAAAACATTTGATTATGGGCCTCATAGAATGTGAGGAAAATTTACAAGATTTTGAACGTTTTTTTTGACAAATAAGAGTTTTATAGTAAATCTTAATCACAAATATTTTATATAGTATAGGTTGTCTCACTTGGAATTATAGGATTTGAATTGCGCGCCATTTGTGTTCTATCAAGACGTCGACATTTAACGACTTTCATATACAAACTATACGACGTCAACATGCTTGGGCGTTTCATTTGGAACTAAGATGTAATTTGTGAATATAACTAATAATATGTGACAAATTGAAGTTTTTTATTCTTCAACATAAAATGGATAAGATACGGCTACAAATGGAAAAGAATATCGTCCATATGGCCACTTCGACTCATCTGGCATGATCATCTGAAATCTGTCATTCATTTAACAACAATTGTCTATAACACGGGCACATAAAACTGGCCGTATCTCCCAAATAACACGTTGAATATTTGCTTTGAGGTCCATTGATTGTTGCTAGCTGGATGACGTACATTTTTTCCTTAACATAACCCCAAACAAAAAGTCCAATGGTGTTAAATCACATGGTCTTCCAATTGATGACAGCATTCCGCGAGACAACATGATTAGGAAATTCGGTATGCAACAGAGTTATGGTTGCACGTGCTGTATGACACGTTGCACCGTCTTGCTGAAATCAAATATTGTTCAAATCCAAATCATCAATTTGGTGGAAAAATAAATTGTTTAACATGTCACGATAGCGTTCCCCATTTACTGTGAAAACATCATCAGCTATCATTTTCCTGTATGGTCTAATTACCCCACTACTCCAAAATACGCACCAAACAGTGCATATCTGTGGATGCGTGTCTTTTTCCTGAAAAGCAGTGGATTTTAAGCACTCCAAATTCGACAATATTGTTTGCTGACGTACATATTAAGCGAGATGAAAATGTGCTTCATCGCTGAACAAAATTTTCTTGCAATATTCAGCATCACCTAGTTAAAAAATGTATGACGTTGGAAACGTTCTGTAACTTTTAATTTTTGTGTCGACTGAATTTTGTACGCTGACAAATTTTAAAGATCTACTTTCTTTAAAATCCCATGCGTGGTGGCTCTTGACATATTCAATTTGTGTGCGAATGTCGAATTCGTGAGTACTCCTGTCCACTTTCTCTCACCGCAGCAATAGTTTCATATGATTGACCACGACAAGGGCGTATTGGTGTTGCCTTATCAATAACAGAACCTGTCTCTTCAAATTTCTTGATTAAGTCACGAACTGTGAACTTTCTATTCATCTCGATGCAACCAGTTCTCATAAAGTAAAAAAGTAAAGTACACATAGGAGAAATATTAAAAAAGATCTCCACTATATTATGTTCGTTTTTCATAATAATGATATGTGTTTGTATTTATTTTGCTTCCTATTCTGTAATTGGGTCTTAGACTTACGTAGAATAGCGTAATAAAATAAATAAAAATAAATAAATACGACTTCAAAGAATATCATTTTGTACACATATGGCAACATCGTTGATGTCAACTTCTTTTTCGTGTTTCACTTTTACTTTTACTTGCACCACTTCATATTAATATACACGGCTATTAGTATTACCTAATAAACCAGTCGAAAAGCATGTATTTACGCCTCCTCAAATGAGCTGCAATTAGGCGACTATTTTACTAAAACCTATGCACGTCGTAAAACCAAGAAATATTAAAAATAATACTTCCAGTGTTCGGCTGATGTATTACCAAATATATCTATCCACGTTTATATTTCCGACAATTAAATTTTATTGTTATTATTTATTTGGGCAATAAATACGTAATACTGAAAATGAGCAGTAGAATATTGACAGGTGGCTATTTAAATGCCAGATTTATTTTATTATCGATCGCATTGTTTGTATTGCTTCATATAAACTATTCATGATGATATTCGTTTACTGCGACAGCAGTTCAAAACTTCTAATTAAAAAAAAAGGATCAGTCATAAAAGTGTACATTTAATAATATAATATCTAAGATTTAATGATTAATCAGACACAGATTAACTTTACACCATAAAAATTATTTACTGTGTAAAACATAAAAAAAAAACATGTTTCAAATTTATTTTACGATGAAAAGAACTTTAATATACAGCGTTATAGAAAAAGGTGGAACGAAACAATTCTCGTACGTTCGAATTCAAAAAAAAAATTATTACAATTATTATAAGTGATTTTTCGGCTAGTCTATTCATTGACGCGTTTATTATTTCTTTTAATAAACCGATATTTCTGTAAATATGTATGAAACCATATATCGCTTACTATTTAATCATAATTAGAGAATGTTAGAAATATACCCAACAAAAATAGGAAAAGATAGAATCACATATTTGCATAGATAATGTCATATCGGAAGAAGTATGGTAACTATTTAAAATAAATTGCAACTATACCTAAATAACGTACTAAAATGAAATGCATAAATTTTTATTTTTATAAGAAAATAATAGCGAAGGAATGAAAATTATATTTGACAATTTCATCTAAATGTACATAAGCAATCAGGAAAATAACAATAATTTTTGTGTCATTCGTTGTTGCAAGATCTTTTTACTGATTTTAGTAACAGTTTCATCGCTGATTTCAAATTTGAAATTGTATTTTCGCTACCTGGCCTGGTTGCCATGCAATTTGATGTTACGTTAATCTGTTAACCTTATGATGCACCACCCATCACAAAACTTTTGACACTTTTTTTGTACAGAGTATTTTACCCTTAGAAATGCTCCCTTTATTTATTACACCATACTTTTTGTACTAACAGCCTTAAATGTGAAATAGTTTGCACTGAATACTGAAGGTGAATGTTTTCGCCACATACTTTCTACTTTCCCTGCTCTAACTTTCGAGAAGATTGAAGCAGGTGTATTGAATGGTCCTCAAATACGTATACTTGTCCGTGATGAAAATTTTTGCCAGGAAGATGAATGGCAGCTTGAAAGCATGGTGGCTATCTTTCGTGGTAGTTATATAAAAGTTACAACGATACGGCAAGATGGTAATTTTAAATAAAACATGGTCTTCTGTAACACAGTATTGAGATATTTATTTACCTATTGATTTATAATGTACATATTTGGGAATTACATATGGAACAATATATCCGGTAAATGGCCGCTATGGCTTTGGTGGCGCATGAGTACTCTTCTGGCGAAATTTTCAATAACGGTTTTGCTTAAATGTGGCGGTATTTCGTTGTAACGCATTCAATTTCGGCCTGAAATGCTTGAGAGGTCGTGGACTTATTGGCGTAAATGTGAGACTTCAGATAAGCCACAGAAAAAAGTCTATAGGTGTTAAATCGCAAGATCGTGGCGCCCAATTCTGGTCAACAAAACGGGAAATGACACGACTAGGAAAAGACTCGTGCAAGACCGTCAAGGTTTGCTATACGGGTAGTATGATGAGTGACACCGTCCTGCTGAAACCACATGTCTTCAAGAGCAATATCTTCCAATTGAGGCACAAAGAACTGGGTTATCATGTCACGATAATATTCGTCATGTACCGTTAATGAATTTACCTGCCTAGTTTTCAAGGAAAAATGGTCCAATGATTCCTTCAGGCTACAACGCACACCAAACAGTGAAACATTGGGGATGCATTCATTTCTCATGAATTATTCGTGGATTTTCCGAGCCCCAAATGCGGCAATTTTCCCTATTAACGAAGTCATCAAGGTGAACATGAACTCGTCACGGAAGATGATTTTGTTCACAAAATCGGATTTCAATTCTTGTTGTTCAATGATCCAATTGGTGAATTCGCTTCGTTGTGCATGGTTTGCTAGCAGAAGTTGTTGAGCCAATTGGACTTTGTAAGCATGGAAATGCAAATCTTTAGTGAGAATACTGTGAAGAGTGGCTATTGAAATGTTCTATTCTTGTGCACGATGACGAATCGAGGGTCCTGGACTCACACTGGCCACATTCCTGGGCCACACCCTCGCGAAGTGCCACGATGTTTTGTTCTGAATGACCACTACAAGCTCGTGTCGTGTGTTTCACATCAATAACTGAACTAGTATTTTCGAATTTTTCGGTTATTCTTTTCACAGGTGATAAATTTGGAATGTTATTTCTATCGAAAATTGGACGCACATTACGAATCGTAGCAACCAACCTTTCACCATTTTAATAGTAATGTTTAAGAATAAGGACGCATTGTTGTATCGGGTATAATTCTATGTTTACTAACTCCTCTCTGTCTCCTATCGACCTGACACAATTATTGCTCTGTTGAATCATGACAGCCAAAATGGCGCGCAATTCAAATCTTGTACTCTTATTGTAACACCATTTATACTACTTCTTTTGCAATAAAAAAGCTCCTTACTATGAAATTTTGGTTATGACAATGCTGTTGGCATTTCGAAGATTTCGAAAAACCAACAAGGGTTGCAATATAAGTGACGTAAAGGGAGAGTTTATATTAAGATCCCTTAACGACGGAAGAACGCTACCAGGAGCGTTGGGACAAGCATATGATGATAGACTACTGCTGGAGCATCAAAGGAAATTGCTTTGAGAAGGAGTACGGGCGCAAAAGCTACAAGCGTACATTTTTGCTCGAATAAGAGTATCTAAATTTCCATCCATATCAGTTGTTACAAAAATCGTCTGTACCTACCCATATTTGAATATATGTATTTTATTTTGTACAACTGATTTTTTTGTCAGCACGTCAGTATACGAAGCGTCCAATTTCGCGAAAATGAAAATGTCGAATTGCACATAAAAAAATAAGCAGTTTTAAAACCTTAAAACGAACTTTTCCGCACGTACAACATCCCTACCTCGAAATTGAGTGGCCCAGAAAAAATAAACCAACACATAAATGCAGAATGTGTGTTTTATGCGACAGTTTTACTTTTTTAAAATAGTTCACCCTCGTGCTTTCTCTAAACCCATGAACAGGGTGGGGTGTGTCCTATTCACCTCAAAATCAATAGATGTCGTCTGGTAGACATCCCTAATTAGAATCAGTCGAAACCCGATCGATCCGAGACGATTTAATTGAGTGATCGTGCTAACAAATTTCTCAAATAGCTTTCTCATGACCCATGAACATGGTAGAGTATGTTCTATCCACCTCAAATCAATAGGTGTCATCTGGGAGACGTCCCCGATCCGAATCAGTCAAAACCCGATCGATCCGGCATGACTTAGTTGAGTTATCGTGTTAACAAAAAAAAATTCTCAAATAGTCCACCGTCGTGCTTTCTCATGACCCATGGATAGGGTGGGATGTGTCGTATCCACCTCAAAATCAATAGATGTCGCCTGGGAGACAAATCAGAATCCAGACCAGTTACCGATCAGAATCAGTCAAAACCCGATCGATCCGACACGATTTAGTTGAGTTATCGTGTTAACAAGAATAAATTCCGACAAGCACAACACACAGCAAAAAATTTTTAAAAACAATTTTTTTGGTTTTTAGGCCGAAAAACGAAAAATAAACCCAAAAAAATTGTTTTTTCAATTTTTCTTTACACGATTACATTACTTTTCCGCTTATAGTGGAGTACGGAAAAGTAAAAATCAGAAGGTAAAAGTTCTGGAGCTGGCTGAATGTAAAAAAATCAATTACAATTCACGGAATACTCTCTTCACTGTACTCTTCAAAACTGTAATCTATCTTTCTGTTAATTCGACACTAGTTTTACGATTTTCTTCAACCACTTCCTCTGCTACAAGAATTGTTCGAATTTGATGAAGCCACCCGGCGTTACGCCTATTTTCCCACCAGTTTCTCTGGGAGAGCGTTTAATATTTTTAAAAGTTTGATGGTTCAGATGCCTTCAGTTACACTCGCGGATACTTCTATGATATATTCAACAACCCCTACTATTAATAACACAATTTTTTCCACCAATGTCTACCGTATACCTATCTTCGTTCAGTTAAAATCATCATTTGCTTGAACTGATTTGATTAGATATCTAACTAAAGCTATTGTAAGTAGAAATAATAATGGTTTTTACATCTGAATATTAAAAGCGCTAACTATATTGAACAGTTTTTGATAATAATAAAACAATTAATGAAGGTAATACTTTTACAAAAGAGAAAACCATTTTCAGAAGTGCCTTATATTACGATAAAAATTAAATGGTGTCCTCTAGCGGATAAACGAAGCAAGACACCCTGTATCTTGAATATAAAACTATATTAAGAATAATTGAATTGTATTGCTGCGCAATGCCATAACTTGGGTAATGATTTATTAATTAGAAAATCCATTTTTATTTCATTGAGACGGTATTGTTTCGAGGATGTACTGAAAATCGAAATTCAATAACATATCAGCGCGACGTATTACAACCGGAAACTCTCTCCACTGAAACCGAATGACATCCTTTACCAGTTGAACGTTCCGAGTTCTAATATAGTATGAATACAACATAGACAATACTATATGAAAAATTAGCAAACAGGAACGCGATACCGTTTTTTTGTGCCAGCAATGAGACTTTCAATTTGCCCGTGGTCGACGACAACTAACTGCTTCCCAACTGCTTATAGCGACAGAAAACCGTTCGGCCGCTGTTTGTCATGCACAAATGCGTCTAACTTTGAGACTAAATAAAAAAAAATGTTCAGTTCGTTTATGGTCACGTATGAAGGAATGTATCCACAATTCATTCGGAAATGTCATAAACACAATTCCATCACGCTTCTTTCTGACGCCTCAAGAAAGTATCGAATATTGAATTTAAAAAATAATAGGAGTATACGTGTTAATGAAATGCTTAAATTAAAATATGTTCTAGAACGTTTTTGTTCAGTCTAAACAAGACTGAATAAAAATGACTGAATACTGATTCAATATTCCAATGGTATTTTACAGAAGTTTATTTCTTAAAAAAAAAAAACGTGTTTATTTGACCACAATTTGTTCAATGTAAACGTGTTCAATTGTAGCTACATACTGTAATGGCATTTTATCATCAAACTATTGCAAACGTTATTAAATCAAATAAATTATCATTTACCACTATATCCATTACACCTTATTAGCTGCACGTAACTGTAGCTAGTGTACTGAGAAATTTGTGCTAGTCTAGCAGAAAATTATATCAGAGATGAAAAAATGCTAATAACAAATTCATAATTCTCACTACAAACAAGATATCCCAATAGACTAAACGATATACGAAGTGCCTCATCATACACATTTCGTCTTTCTCCCAAAACTACAAAAAATCTAGCATTGTCAAGTTTAGTAAAAAGTCGTACGTTTGCGAAATTAGATGACATTCCATCAACGATTGAAAGTTATCTTTAGTTTATAAAAAGAAAGTATTTTGACCGTCGAAATCAATAAAAATTGTAAGAATTGTGTGATATTGTCCGTTAGGTCCTTTTAAGGACACCTCTAATCTATTGAACTACGCCTTAGCAACTTAATTTCTTACATAATAAAGGTAATGCATTTTATATTAATATCTGAAATTAAGAACAATAACAGGGTCTTTCAATAGCGACGCTCGAAATTTGTTAGGTTATAGCGGCCATGTTGTTAAAGCAACATCTGTCAAATTCATTTTCAATTGTTTAGTAGTGTATGGCAAATGACCATGGTAGGTTATAACGTTGAACAACGTGTAAAAATCATTAAATTTTATTTTCAAAATCAGTGCTCCGTTTGAGAGACGTTCCAAGCGTTACGCGATTTTTATTCTCCGAGGGTAAAATCCTCCCGCCTAGTCGAGTATTCGATGTTTGGTGGCCAAATTCGAGGCAACCGGTTTGATAAATAATCAGCCAACACCCGTACGTTACCGAAATGCAAGGTCGCCTGAAAACATCGTTGCTGTACGTGAGAATGTACAGGAAAACCCTGGGCAGTCCATATCTCGGAGTTCACAAGTATTTGGCTTTTCTGCTTTTACCTTCTTTTACGTCTTTAGACTTCTTCCTTTGGGGCTATCTTAAATCGCAGGTCTATGCGAACGAGCGGCAAACAATTGGTGCCCTCAAAATCAACATAACGAACGGCATCCAGAAAATTCAGCCAGATTTATGCGACAAAGTCAGTAAAAATTGGACCTCCCGAATACGTGCCACCAAGCAAAAGCGGCCGCGGATATTTGAACGACGTTATATTAAAAATCTAGCGTCCTTATTGAAAGACCCTTTAAAGGCTAAGAACACGATTATTTGTGAATTTTCGATCCTGTAGGTTTTGTAACAGTCTAAATAAGTAGTAATAGCATTTTGTTTATGAATTAGACGTGATATTGATTCAAGTTGACCTTGAAATTAATCCTAAATTTAACCCAAAGTTAAGACAAATTATATTTTAGATTCGTAGTGTAGCGACGCGTTAAATTGGCGCATTAGCAGGGATAACGATAGTTCAGCGGTCGGAGCAACCGACCAGCAATTGGGAGATCCGGGTTCGATTCCCGGTCAAGGCATATGCACTTTTATCCTTTCTATCGCCAAAATGGTGACCCCGACGTGATATTCAAGCGAAACATACCGGTTTTTTTAGTGGTGTTGCTGCCGCGATTTCGGGGGAATTTTCGTTGTAACTGAAAGTGAAAGTTGACGCGTAGTAAGTAGATAAGCTTATCTCTACTGCAGTGACATTTAAACAGTGAGTTACCGTAACAAATTCATTATTGTTACGGTAACCAACGACGTTAATAACCACACGGATGGAGATGCTCACAACACCGAAGACGTCACGAAAGTTAACCGTGTGTCCATGAAAATTCCTCTATTTACATTCGACGATCCGGAAGTATGGCTGAAACTAGTGGACTGAAATTTTATACTCGCGAGAATCACCAGTGAGGACACAAAATTTAACCACGTGGTGACATCACTTGATTCTCGAGGCGTGAACGAAATTAGAGATATAGTGATGGACCCTCCTGAAGATAAGCCATACACCGCTCTTAAGGCTGCTTTAATTACAAGGTTAGGCACGTCTCAGGAACAAAAGACGCGACGACTCTTTGAACGCGAAGAGATGGGCGACTCGAAACCGTCGCAATTTTTACGCCGCCGTTTAAGGGCGCTGGCAAGTAATGGCATTGCCGAATCCTTATTACGAACATTATGGACAGGACGACTTCCTCAAAATGTCCAAGGAATTCTTGCGACACAAAAGAATTCCCCCCCTAAATGAGGTAGCGGAAATGGCAGATGATATTATGGACTCGTCTCCCAACACCCTCGTGCTGGAAACCACTAGGTCGCGTAGCTCCGAAGGCGATCGATTCCAGGAGTTGAAACAGTAGGTACTTTCTCTAACACGAAAAGTAGCAAAACTACGTACCGGTCATGAAAAACGTCCGCGAAGAACATCCTCACGATCTCACCCGCGAGACCAATCGCGATCTCATTCGGGAGTTCGTTCACCGTCGCGATTTCAATCATGGGACCGTCCCGACGACGACGGAATTGATTTGTGTTGGTATCATAGATGTAAGGGAGTTTCGATGTACTGGAACGAATCACATCACATCACGTCGGGGTCACCACTTTGGCGATAGCAAGGATAAAAGTGCATGCCTTGACCGGGAATCGAACCCGGCTCTCCCAATTGCCGGTTGGTTGCTCTGACCGCTGAGCTATCGAGAGACACTCATTATCCCTGCTAATGCGCCAATTTAACGCGTCGCTACAGTACTTTTTAGATTCTCAACTCTATATGAAGCACTTCTTTTAATGTGCGTATTCTACGAGTCCTTGTGGTGTTGGTATATTTTGTATTCTCTATACAAATTTACAAAAACCTAAGCGTAATGGCTTTGGAGTCGACTGTATCCATCGGGTATTTTTAGGCATTTCACCTTATTCGAAAAGGGGATGTTGCTTTCAAACACGATGATGAGAGCTTGGAAGAAATCAAATACATTATCTTTATAACTTACAAGACGTAATTGTTAATTGAGAATTTTTTTCTATAAATTACATTAGTAGACGATCACATTCACCGACAACAGTAATAATAATAATTTGAAAACCGAATCAACAGAAATATAGTTAAGAGCAGTACACGTCCATTCACTTCTATTTATTTATTAAATATATATCTGCGCTATATAATAAAAATTACAGTAAAATTAGCTACAGTAGTAAAACTCAATTATAGGGTACACACGTTGATCATCCTACGGTCATCACCAGATGATTAGATTATCGACAAAAAAAAGTTAATAAAGATTTCGTTCTAATTTCTACACCTTCGTAAAATATCCTCGTGTAAGTGTACCCATATCGGTTATGCTCATAATAATTATTATATTATACTTAAACTGGTTGCTCTTAATTTGAAACCGCGTCGAGAAAAACGTTACAAATACGTTGGAATAACGGTAAATCAGCGTTGTTATCCTCACTTTAAAAATTCTATATCGGTTAAGCAACGCGCAGTAAGTCAATGGTTACATCAAATTATTTCATAACTAATCCTGTTCAACGGCGTCGCATATGAAATTAAGAACAACCTTAAAGTTTAGTGTTATACGCAGGTTTCGAATGTCGCATTATTGAAGCCGTTTAGTTCGTTGTACTTCTCTCACACTATTTATGTTCGGATTTGTTACAGATTATTACCATATAAAACTTAATTAAGTTCTTAATTATCTGTTAAGTTATTGTTTCGGTGAACTAAACTAAAAAAGGCTAATATTTACTAGCCACCAAAATTAAGGAAAAGGTCATAAATAAAATAATAACTGATTTAAATAATTATCACATATTATTTAAATGTTAATTATATTATTCTGTTATTATAAAAATGTATTTCATTTGTTAGACGACAGTTATTTGATTTGTATTACTACGCTCCTGGATAAAATTAATGTATCAGCAAAACTTTTCATTATTTCTTGTAATTTTTTGAAGTTTTAAATCCTTAAAGATTTTATGTAGATGGCGTAGAATATCCTCTGTCGCTACTGATCAACAATTGCATTTGTTTGGCAGATGTAAAGTAACATTTTGTAATTGCTTGTTAATAATTCATTTAACAGTGTTTTGTAAAAGGCAATAAATTCAGGTATGTTGGCGATTTTTTTAAAATGTAATATCATCAAGTGAATGAAACTCTTTGTTCAGTACACTGGAGTAAAAGAAATGAATCGTCCACGTAACTTAAGAGAAGATGGAACAGTGAAATCGGTAACTTTGGTAAAGAGGGACATAGCCAGCGACATTCAGCTAATTTAGGAGTTAAACAATCAACAGTTAGTTGAACAGTTAAACATTTCAAAGAACATGGCAGTTACTGTAGAACCCCAGAATAAGGTCGCAAACAGTCTACAGATGCAAGAGATGAGCAATATCTTATGCAAGTCGCCTTAAAAATAGACATTCTACTAGTTCAGAGCTAAGCAGAGACCTACAGAGACCTAGTAACAATTTGAAATGTAACAATTTCTGGACGAGCGATGAGGACAAGGCTTAAAGAAGGAATTGGACAGTAGAAAACCAGCTATTGCACCATTGCACACCAGA
Organism: Rosalia funebris; assembly: GCA_037954035.1. Classification (NCBI taxonomy): domain Eukaryota; kingdom Metazoa; phylum Arthropoda; class Insecta; order Coleoptera; family Cerambycidae; genus Rosalia; species Rosalia funebris. The sequence continues at coordinate 6,932,750 of JAZFAV010000006.1, read as the reverse complement.
CACCAGATCATACAGTTAGTAGATTGCGCATTACAAGAGAACACTTAAATTAGACCATTGATGACTGGAAGCGAGCTCTGTTTTCAGACGAAACAAGAGTAAGTCTTATTTCATCAGATGGACTTCAACAAGCCTGGCGGAGGCCAGGAGAGAGGTTTGTTGCCTGCACTATCTCTCCGAGGATATTCTTTGTAATGTTCTGGGGAGGAACGTGTTTCGATGGTCGCACGAATTTGGTTCCTATATGAGCGAAATACATGAATACTCATTTCTACGTAGAGAATTTCGTAGAACATGTGATGCTATTTGCTCTGTTTGTCGGGGACAATTTAATTTTCATGCAGGATAACGCTCGACCCCACGTTGCTAGAGAGGTACTGGGCTACCTTCGATTTGTGAATATTCCAACTATGGACTGGCCACCAAGAAGCCCAGATATGAACACTACAGAGCATCTTTGGGATTCACTGAAACGATCAGTTATGTGCCACATATCTATCCCCATAGCTCTTAGGGAACTCGAACAAGTCATTATTGTCGAATGCGAGAATATTCCTCAGGAAACCATTCACCACTTGCTCAATAGCATGTCCAGGCGAATGGAAGCAGTGATAGGAGCTAGAGGAGGATCTGCACGCTACTAAATTCAAATTGTTACGATTTAATTTCACCTCCAATTTTTTTAAAGATTTTCATTAACACCGTTTTCATTGCGTTTGGCATTATTGTTCCTTTCTGTTATTTATTCATGTTTTTCCCGATGATACCATTTTAATTTGTTAAAAATTAGTTGAAATTATTTAATTATACATCACATAGGTACTATGAGTTAAATCTTTGAAAAAATAAAAGTAATAATGCGAAGCTTCACTGATCACGCGTTAATTTTGTCCAGGAGTTTATTTTCCATTAACTTTGTTAAGGATTTCAGCTAAGATATGCCTCATTTTGGGGGCTCCCTTGAAATATCATCAATAATAATTTAATTTAAAAATTAATTACATTCATAGTCAATAGAGGGTTTAAGTATTTTGAGATTATTACCAAAAAAATATAGTAGGATAATAGCTTAGTTACAAATTTTTAGTACAAGATTTTTTACAACTTACAATAATTAGTTCTACTTACCGAAATTCCTATTACATACATTACCCCCATTATGCGTTATACAACTCGAAAAAATAAGAAGAATATCAAAATGTACAAAAAAAAAACCACAGATAAACTATTAGGAATTATAAAACGGCACTTACCCATTTCCCTTCATTATTACAATCAGTATGGTGAAACCTGAAACATAAAAATATAGTTAATTTTCTTAGTTCAGTTGAATCGAAGAAAAAGAAGACAGAAAACAAAATATGAATTTATCTTCTTAAAAAGTGACTGCATAAAGAAGACTTGTCTCAACTACGTCTTAGGCATGCATGCGTGATTAGTAGTGTGAGTTTTCCGTATTATAGTAGACTGCACATTATTTCGGCATCATTAGTTAACGACAATATTGAATGCAATTATATAAAATCTGATGGCCATTAGAAAGATCTACGTATTAATTAAGAACAATGCAGGTTTAAATGAATACATCTGTGAGGACAAGATGGGTTATTACTATAATAGCAACAGTGTTTTTATAAAAAAATAACAGATTTTATTTTGACCTGGTCCATAATAGTCGATTTAACCCTACAACATGTGAGCCACATATCTGGAATATTTCCGGTCTAGTCATTCATTAAAAAATTAGTATTTAATTAGGAAATTGTAGCTGACCTTGAAACGACCTAAGGTCAAAATTAAAGTCAGGTCAAGTCGCAGTTTTCCAACCCTCCAACTTTGTTGTTATCGTCTTTTAGGCATAACCTTTGCATGTATCGACTATTATTTGTTCCCAGCATTTAATAATTCCACAAATAGTAAATACTTAGAATGGCAAATATTAGGTGCTTATGAACCGGTGAAAATACACAAAATAACTAAAAGCAATATCTTATGAAAAAAAAAAATTGGTTTACTATTAATTTTTTGTTGAAAAGGGAAATTGACTATATGGCTTCATATCTATTTATTTATCCAGATCTCCCATGTGTATGTCGAATATTGCCTGCCCTGAACGAATATACTCTAATCTACATATATTTACTGAACTTCGCTAATCAAAGAATCACGTTAAATATTTGATATAAATGATGAGACCATATTAAAAAATAATATTGTTAAGTATAGTTAAGTAAGTATGGTAAGTATTGTTAATTTGCGTATACTTAAATTCACTTGTCATTTACTTTTTAAACCAATAATAAAAAATATAAATATTTTAATATACGAAGGAACGAAAATTAATTTAAAAATACACCCCTCAGGATTAAACATATGAGTAAAACATGACTGACGAAAATAGAGGAAAAAAATACATCAAACTAATTTCCGAAGGATTTTTTATTCAGAATATATTTAGAGGGAGGAATATTAGCCAATAGTTATAGTTGACCATGTAACAATGTAGGAAATCAATTTAAATAGTTTACATTACATTAAATTAAACAAAGAATAGCGCAAGGTCGAGTAGCTTTTAACAAAAAGAAAGCACTTTTATGCTCGGGGGTAATAAACTTAGAAACAAGGAAGAGATTTTTGAAAACGTATGTATGGAGCACGGCACTATACGGTTGCGAAACCTGGACGGTAGGGGAAGCAAGTAGGAAGAAATTAGAAGCTTTTGAGATGTGGTCTTACTGAAGAATGATGAAAATACCGTGGACTGATAGGGTTAGAAACGAAGAAGTATTAGAGAAAGTCGGCGAGAAAAGAAATATGTGGAAAAACATAAAGAAGAGAAGAGATAGAATGGTAGGCCACTTGCTGAGACATGGGGGAATAGTCTGCGATATTTTGGAGGCAGAAATAGGAGTGAAGAAAGACAGAGCTAGGCCTAGATTAGACTACTGCTCGCAAATAGTAAGGGATGTGGGTTGTAGCACAATTAGCGAAATGCGTAGGTTAGCACAAGATAGGAGACGCTGGAGGTTAGCGTCCAACCAGTCTTAGGACTGATGATCTCATGATGATGATACTTTAAATTGGAAATATTCCCTCCATTGTTGTTTTAATATTAGCACATCTAGCAATACTAAAACTGCTACAAAAGATATGGTAAAGATGCATAAGGGAACTGAAAAATATAAAGACTTGTAAGCCTATAACATTCCGTAAATAATAATGCATACAAAAACAAAATGGTGAACACCCACAAATTTTAAAATGTAGAGTCGTGTATTTAGATTTTTACAATTCGAATTATTTATTACGCGCTTAATTTTTTTTGTTTCCACATGATGATAAACCCGATTTGATTCCAGAACGTAAATAATTTCAGTAAGACGCTCTTGCAGATAATGCTGCAAATTTGGAAGACCTTTATCCGGAATATTTCCGAATAGATTAGTAGGCGAGAGACAACAGAATGATCTCTAAGCTCTCCCGACGTAACCTTCATAGATTTTCTAATTATGGGGTTGTCTAAAAAGTAGGCTTTCAGTGAATCGGCCGGGAAGAATTAGAAAACTAAATGTGGTTAAGGAAATAAGGGAAATTATTAGTGAAATTCCACCTGACACAATTAGTTCTTCTGGATATGCTGTACAGGATAAATTAAGTTATTGCTTGTTGTAAACGTTTTTGTTTTGTCTAGTTTCGTTGTTTGAAATAGTGATTACAATTAAACATGTGGATCCATGTTGTTGAATATCTATTATTTGTTAATGAAATTTCTCAATTTGACATGAGAAATTATTAATAACACACAGACGTGCTTTAGAAGAAAAACAAGTCTGTTCTGCGGTTTTATTAGACGTTGTACAAGCCTTAAGAATTGCTATATAAACTAAACAGCATGCTACCAAAACGATACATTGATATTCTAACATCATATGCATCTGACAGATTACTTAGAATCAAGTAAAAAGATGAATACTCCGATGTGAAAAATTCCCTATTTGCTATTTGCTATTCCCTATTTGCTATATACCACCGACATATCAGTATTATGAGACATAGATGTTGCATTTGCTAATGATACTGCTCTTCTTGTAGTAGATCAAGATCACGAAAGCTTTATTCGAAAATTACAGATAACAAGCAATGCAGTAGTAGATTGGGCCCGGACAATGCAAAATTAGACTCAATGAATTTAAATCTATAGAAGTAAACTTCACTAACAGAATAGTAGCAGAGCTTCGAGTATCAAACAATAGAAATACCCCTTGAGGTGTTACAATAGGAGCGCAAGATGTTAACTTTAAATTAAACATGGTTTTCTGTAGCAAAGTATTGAAATATTTGAGTTATAATGTAGATAGTTGGGAATTATATATGAAACAACACATCCGGTAAATGGCCGCCACGTCTTTGGTGGCACACGAGTATCCTTCTGGCGAAATCTTCAACAAAGGATTTGCATAAATGTGGCGGTATTTCGTTGATACAGCGATTAATTTCGGCCTTCAATGCTTGGGAGGTCGTGGACTTATCGGCGTAAATCTGAGACTTTAGATAACCCCACAGAAAAAAGTCTATAGGTGATAAATCGTAAGATGGTGGCGGCCAATTCTGGTCACCAAAACGAGAGATGATACGACCAGGAAAAGGCTCGTGCAAGACCGTTAATGTTTCACGGGTGATATGGCAAGTGACACCGTCCTGCTGAATCCACGGTGTTCAAAAGCAATATCGTCTAATTGCGGCACAAAGAACTGGGTTATCATACCACGATAACGTTCGCCATTTACCTTTAATGCATTACCTGCCTCGGTTTTAAAGAAAAATCGTCCATTAATGCCTTCAAACGATAATGCACACCAAGCCATGGCACGTTAGGGATGCATTTTTTCTCATTAATTATTGATGGATTTTCTGATCCCTTAATGTTGCCGCATTAGGTTTTTGCTTATTAACGAAGGTGAAAATCACCATCACCATCAAGGTGAAAATGGACCTCGTCGCTCTGAAGATGATTTTGTCCACAAAATCGGCATCTACTTCTTGTTGTTCAATGATCCAATTGGTGAATTCTCTTCGCTGTGCATGGTCTGTTGGCAAAAGTTATTGAGTCAACTGGACTTTGTAATGGAGATGGAGATGCAAAGCTTGAAAGAGAATATGGTGAACAGTGGCTGTTGAATTGTCCAATTCTTGTGCACGATGACGAATCGAGGTCCCTGGACTCTCGGCCACACTCTCGTGAACTGATGCCGTGATGCTATGTTCTGAACGACCACTACGAGATCGCGTCGTGTGTTTCATATCAATAACTGAACCAGTACTTTTACGATTATTCTTTCCAGAGTTGATAAATTTGGAACATTATTTCTACCGTAAATTGAACGCACTTTACAAGTCGTATCAACCAAACTTTCACCATTTTGATAGAAATGTGTAACAATAAGGACGCTTTATTGTATTGTGTAGCCGTTCGCTAACTCACTAATTCACTAACTCTGTCTTTCCTGTTGACCTGTCGCAATTATTGAGCTATAGACTCATGACAGCCAAAATGGCGCGCAGTTCACGAAATTTTTTATGTCAGGTTGTTAGAGCTCAGGGGATTTATGGTGAAGAGTGGCGAACAATCCCTACAGGTATTGTTTTGAATATAAAAATCGTAGTATCCAAGAAGTATCTTCAAAAACGTTCATTTTAAATCGATGAATTTTATTTCAAACTTTGGGGGTATACTGTACTCGTATATGAATAGTGCAGTTTTAACGAATTAATGCGGTACTTGTGTTGTCGACTATATTTAATTATACAAACTTTTATTCACAAATAGTTATACAGTGGATCATTTGAGTCGGTATTTATTTAGGGCAATTTCCACTCTGAATATTTAAACAACGCAAACCAAATGGCAGCAGCGCAGCGGTCCAGTTCATCGAGTCATACGTGCAACAAACTCGACGCATTTTACGGCACATTTTCCGCTGTCGACGATCGTAAATTGTATACGATATTTTTAATGGGTTAATAGGACAGTTTATGTATTTATTTGTTACATTCGCCGTAATTGACGTAATCGGGCGCTTAACAGAAGAGAACGTTGAAATAATCTGCTTATTCTGCAGAAAAAATAAAAACGTATGGTTAACGATATGTGTCTTGTGGATGGTGGAGTGGTGCAAAGCGTGATTTTCACAATAACACGAGTGCGTCATATTCGTTCAACGATGAATTATATATGTACGAGTTCGTGGTAAACAATTACACATTAAGATTGACACAAACAATACGAAGACAATGTGGGTGTACAGGGTGAGCGAAACTCGATATCTCGGCTCTATTATAAGAAAAGGCAAATATAGAAAAAATATGAAAAGAGGTTCTTAAATGGAATTGAGTAAGGTTTATATTAAGCCGAATTTGCATATTTTTCCATATTTGAAAACTAAAGTAATGACGTCATGCAATTTGTTTTCCCAAAAACATACCTATATGTTGGCATATTTAAAAAGAGCTAATTATTGTGAACAAATTTTGTAAAGAAAAAAAATTGCTATCTTTTCCATTAAAAAATTATAAGCAAATTTGTAAAAAAGGTATTATCAAAAATTCACAATCGTCACGATTTAAACAAGTAGCTTTTGAAAACAAACAAAGTCGCATCTGTCAATAATTAAGCTAATGGTTGACAAATATTGTTTTGTTGTCATTTGACTTTGAAAACTGTTCACGCACACCGAAAAAGTCGATATGTTATTAGTTTATGGGGAACCTGAAAAGAACCTTAGAAGAGCAGTTCGGTTATACGCCCAGAGATATCCCGAACGTGTTATTCCAAGCTTAAAAATACTTATAAGATTGGAACGCAATTTACGTGCAAATAACGAGGCATTTTCTTCTCGAAAAGGAAGAAAAATTGTTAAAAGGGTCAATTCTGATGATACTGTTATCACTGTTTTGCAGCACTTTGAAGACCATCCGAGGAACTCGATTCGGCAAGCCTGTCGTGAGTTGAATGTAAAATATAGTTCGGTACGAAACATTTTGAATGAAAATAGTTATCACGATTATAAAATTCATAACTTAGGACACTTGTCAGATCAACATTAACAACGAAGAATTAATTATGTTGCCCAAGTGATGGTAAACTGGGAGATCAATGACAATCGACAATAGACAATAGTGTTGTGGACGGACGAAAGTCGTTTTGTTAGTAACGGTAAGCTGAATAAAAGAAATAAATATTTTTAGGTTACTGAAAATCCACATTTTGCCAATCCGATTGAAAACCAGGGACACTTCGGAATTAACGTTTGGTGTGGTATTATTAATTGACATTTGATTGGTCCATATTTTTACGAAGGCATTTTAAATAGTGAGCGATATTTGCAATTTCTTCAAGAAAAAATTCCTGTACTTCTCGAAAATGTGCCATTACAGCTGCGACCAAACATGTGTTTCCAGCATGACGGAGCTCCACCGTATAAAGCAAGAATTGTCCAACAATATTTAAATGAAATTTACGGAGAAAATTGGATAGGTATAAATGGACCAATACAGTGGACACCTAAATCACCGGACTTGACCCCACTAGACTTTTTATTGTGGGGAACTTTGAAAAATAAAGTTTACAGAACACCATCTGTTAACTTGGAACATTTAAAGGAAAACATCAGAAATGCTTGCGATGAACTATTTAGAGAAATGTTTCGTAGGGCTTCAGTGAGAGAAGTAAGGCGGAGATTGGATAAGTGTTTAGAAGTAGGAGATGGTAACATTGAAAATTTGTTGTAGTGATTGCCTACATACTTTGTTTCTTTCTGTGGTAATAGTTGTACATATTATGTGTTTTGTAATGTTAAATTAAAAATGATACTAATTAATAATGTTTAATTATTGACAGATGCGACTTTGCTATTTGTTTCCAAAAGCTACCTGTTTAAATCGTGACGATTGGGAATTCTTGATAATACTTTTTTTTTAATTTGCTTATAATTTTTTAACGGAATAAGCAATTTTTTTCTTTGCAAAATGTATTCAGAAAAATTAGCTCTTTTTAAATATGCCAAAATATAGGTGTTTCTGGAAAAAAAAATCGATAACGTCATTACTTCAGTTTCCAAATATGGAAAAATATGTAAATTCGGCTTAAAATGAATCTTCCTCAATCCAATTTAAGAACCTCTTTTCAGATTTTTTCAATCGTTTTTCTTTTTCTTATAATAGAGCTGAGACAACGAGTTTCCTCACCCTATACAGTAAAAATAAGTGTTTACTCATTACAGTACTATTCATGGACCCTATCGCACCGATGTTTGTTGTTAAGATACAGAGACAGGTTCAGATAAACGCGAGATTTACTTACATATGTATATTCTTATTTATTCTAGACGAAAATTACCATAAACTGTAGAGTATTCATTCAACATTATAGGAAAATAAACGTTACAATTTTACACGTATATTATATAGGGTTTCCGCAAATTTCACCGACAACGCTTGACTGTATATTTACGATGATAAATAAATACGATCTATGTAAATAAGTTTAATAAAAACGTTTTAGTTTCCGAGTTACAGGCTCTCAAAATTGTCCAAAAGAAATTCATTTAATTAATAACGTCATAACTCCTTTACCAATCTGGTTGAAATTTGAAACAGTAATTTAGACCAGTAAGGCCTATTATAACTCAAAATATTAGTCAATCCGATATACTGAGTGACAGTTTTCTCGGCGTCTCTCCTTCTTTTAGTCAGAACTTTTACTGTAGTCGTATTTTTTAAACGGATATCAACAGTGAAAAGATAATTTTATTCCCGAGAAATTAGTCAATATCTTAAAAAATAAACATCAGTTATCTCCTTCTTTCATGGATATATTGGAGATTCCATACACTAGATGAACACGCTGTATATTACAAAACCTTCACCCTGTTAATGGAAAATAAAATCTCCAAGACCTTTTACCGAAATACCAGTCTAAACTACTGTAGTGACGCATTAAACTGGCGCATTAGCAGGGATAATGAGTGTGCCTCGGAGCAACTAACCGGAAATTGGGAGAGCCGGGTTCGATTCCCGGTTAGTTGCTCTGACCGCTGAGCTATCGAGGCACACTCATTATCCCTGTTAATGCGCCAGTTTAATGCGTTACTACACTACTTATTTCAACAGTTTCTGCTCAACCCTTCCTGTTCACCAATTTTATAAGCTTTTGTAATTTATTTCCTGAAGATGATCCTGAAAGATCGAAACCAGTGAAGTTCATTTGGCTACATTGAAGAAATAAAAAAATAACGACGATGATCAAAGGAGTCATTAAAAGAAACCAAAACAGAGACTACGAATATTAATATAATTTATTTCATTCTATAAAACTGAAAGTATTTATTTGAGGCGTACTTTCCGGGACACTAAGACGTAAAATATGTAACAGTGAGGCGTAAGACCATAAAGCTAATAATCCCGGAAAAGTACCGAATCCGAATTTTAACAACTCGCATGAACAGAAGACTTAAAAATGTATTTTTAGTATTTTAATTATTTTATTTTTATTACCGACTGTGATAAGGCGCTTAGAAGTGTGTGCCTCATGGAAAATTCGGCAGTTGAAGTTTATTTATTTTTTATTATTCTACAGGAAGGTCGCAATAAAGATAAAAATACCCTATACAAAGTATATAAACATATAAATTTCGTAAAAACATTAGCGTTCGAATCTCTAATTAGGTGTAAAATTTGTGTGAAGTATTATACTATTAGTTGTAAAATGAATCTAGGGCATGGCTGAGATTGTTTGAAATATTTATTGCAGGTCCTACGTTTACATTTAGGTTACATTAAATATATAGTTATCTATACTTAAATATTTAAATAATTTATAATTAATATCCAAGATTCTAAAACTTGAAAGAGATATGAAAATACAGAGTGCATAAGGAAGAAGCACTGACGATAATAACTTGGAAATCTAGGCCAATATAAAGAATATATAGAAAAGGAATATATAGGGCCAGTCTCACAACTGGTTCATTAAAAGTTTTCCTTGTTCCAATGCCAATAAAATTATAAACAATTGTTGTTAATAATGAATCTTAATGTTCATTTCAATTCGTTTAATATTAAGGTCCAAGGTAACTTCCACTTATACCAGAACTGGCTGTTAATTTTCTTATTTTACGTACAACACTTTATATTTTTGCATTTTTGAATTCCTTTGTTAATTCTAGCTTGACTTTGTTAGGATTCCCTATACCTATCTTTAGTAATTTCTAAAATAATTGCATTTAATTGTTAAAATTCACAGTTTCACTACAATTTTGAGCTTATTCAAAACCAGTTGCGCGACAAATTTTTCGATAATGTATTAAACCCAAGTAAGTACAAGATATTCGCTCATATCAAAATGTTATATTCATACCATCATTCATGACCACACGGTGATATACCATCGGGTAGTCATACCATCATCCTTATTTTTAAACATAAATACTAACAATATTTTTAATAGTTATAAATAGAAATGCATTGTTATTGTTTACCGTTTATATTGTATGTTTGTAGCTCAATAGCTACAAACATACAATTTAATCTCTTGCTGATTGTATCATAAGTAATATTACACTTTTCATAAGTTTTCAAGTAGGTAAGTAAAACATGTTAATCAACACAAAACATTTAAATATTGACATCTTATCATTTTTGTATTTAGTAAGACACTTTTCTAGTTCTAATAGTTAAATAAGTAATATCAAGAATATGGAAAAGTTAAAATTTATTAGAACCGATTCAAAAATGTATTTAAACCCTGTACATATCTGATAAAATAAATTCTACATAATTGACAATACAAGAACGTTTCCTCCAAAAAGAAAAACACTTTTAATGTTAATTATATAGATGTTTCATCTTAATTATTAAAACTATTTATTAATTAAGTAATGTGAGTATATAGGAGACGAGGATCATAATAGTTAGGCCAGGAATACTTTTACAACTAATATATTTAAATAAAAGTAATGTCACTCTCACAACTATTTTATTAAAAAAATATAATGGTAACGGAAACATAGTATAAACTATTAAATTAAACGATGAAATATTAGTACATTACATCACTGTGTTACATCACCTTTATTAACAATAACAGCTTTAATTCTAACAGGCATTGTATCTACCAGCTTAGTGCACTCTTCAGGAAGCGTGCTGTCCCAAATTTCTTGCAATTTGGTGCGTAGATCGCTAACTCAACGGGTTGAATGTTTGTGCAACTGTTTTCATTTTACGCCATAATGTTTCTATTGGTGAGAGATGTGGACTGCTAGAGGGCCATACCATAATAGGGGCATTATGTTCTGTAAACCAAGCTTTGACAGTTTTTGAAGTGTGACACGCAGCACCATCCTGCTGGAAAATGTACTGCGCGTCAGATTTCACATATTGGTATTGACTGCAATAAACTGCCTGTCAAAATTTGTTTACATTTTTCTGCTGTTACAGTACCATCTACTAAATGCAACTTTCCTACGCCCATACCACCCATATACCTCCAGATCATAAGAAATGCGGAGAACTTCACTTTGCTAACCAAATAGTCAGGATGATGAGTTTCCTGTGGGGTTCTTACCACACGTTTTTTGATATCACCCAAACATATTTCAAATTTGGATTCGTCATTCCAAATTACCTGGTGCCATTGTTGTAAAGTCGAGTGCCTATGTTCTCTAGCCTACCGTAACCGACTGATTTTCTGTCGTTTAGTTAATAACGGATTTTCTTTTGCCTGAAGGCGAAAATAGTAAGTTTAAAAGTAAAATGTAATCAAACTTTACCTTGTAGATTTTGTATCCTATTTTCTTTATTGAAAGTTTAGATGTGCATACAGAAATATTTTTTCCAATGGCTTGCTTCGATGGTACCATAATTCATTTTGCACTGGATCGTCGGTTTGTTGTTACAGTACTCATCAGAGCATGTGAATTTAAGTGTGAAATTTGGGATGGTCGACCAGTTTTCTTCCTTTTGGCTGTGCATCCAGTTTTCTTTATACAAGTTGATAATTTCTTGCACTGTAGACTTAGGTGGCGAATATGTAGCAGATATTTCCGAGCCGAAATTCCCTATTTATGAGCATTAACAATTATTTTTCGAATATCACTTAATGCCACGCCACGTGCATTTTTTTAGAAAATTTTTGCAAACGCGTCCAAAACACACATTATAATATCTGTTTCATTTTAACAACAACTGAGATTCTATTGTGTTTTAAAACGCTACAAACGTTTAGCCTATTATGCATTTCAGCAACTGGCCGAACTATTTTCAGCCGCAAATCTTTGTTTTTTATTAACAAACTTATCACTGACACATCATAACGTAGTAATATTGTATCGTATTTAAGTTAAAAGTTTATACTTTGTTTCTGTTACCAATACTTTTCTCTAATAAATTAATTTTGAGAGTGTTATTACTTTTATTTAAATATATTAGTTATAGAATTATGCCTGGTCGAACTATTATAAGCCTGGGCTATATAAATTGATATAAATATTACAGAAACGAGAGGATAATTTATGTAAGGATTAACTTCTTAATTCCTTCATTAACAAGCTTATACTTTGATACAATTACGCTCGAATATCAGCTACAATAATTTGAATATTGCAATCTACTGACTGACTACTTTACTTATACTGACAAAGGGCAAAATAATATTTTACAACTTCTTATTTTACAACATCGTAATAATGAAAATTACTATACTATATTTTTACCTTTCATTTTAACCATATACATAACAAGATATTATCTTGAGTACGTAAAATCTGTACAATAAAAATAGCATGCTTCTGTTTCACTCGTTATCTGTTGGAATATCATTTCGAGTTATGCACAATAAAAACAAATACAAATTAAGCGAGTAAAAGTACGCTAAAGTGCGGACAAAGTATCATTGAAAATGTTTGTAATGCCACTTATTATTGAGAAATTCGATAAATTATCTTTTTATCCATTCATTTCAACAGCGTCATTGAAGGTTCTTATATAGATTTCATTTAGATGGCATATAATAAATGTCAATGCCATTCAAATTGAACTATATTTCGCCGTTAATTATATTCAGGAATTTTGCAATTCGAAAGAGCAAACCAGCATATTGTTTCAGCAATCTTGTTTCCATGGTGTATTTAGAATAGCAGATTAAGGATAAAGGAAACATTTTTCACTACAAATGCAATTAACTATAATTTAACTACAAAGATGTAATTTACCTTAATAAAATATATTTTCACTTAAACATCTTAGACTCAATTTGTTATGTGTATAACATATCTGAATACCTTCGTTAATATCTTCGATTTTTTCTATTTAGGCTCCTCATTTTTATTTTCTGAATATTTAAAAAATTGTGTATATTAATATTGTCTCTAGGGCCAATAATTTACGTTAATATGGAGTAATTAGTCCACAAATTTGACAACTGCATATGTAACAGCAGGGGCGTAGCGTACATAGACGCGAGTGATGCCTCGCATCCCTTAAAAAATTGACAAATTAGTGTTATTTAAAAGTTCAATCGACTTATTCAATTATTACAATTTTCTTATTATTTTAAACCGACCGCAAACATACATTACTTACCTTAAACTCTACCATCAACTTTTTTATTTCAAATCGGCCGTGAAGACGCCCGAAATTATTGGACTACCGCGTTACCTGCTGCAGTGCTGAAATGCGATGGTCCACGTTACATCCAAGCTACGCGTTAGGGCGATACGGTTAGTGATCTTACGCAATCAACAGTGGAACCTCAAGTAGGTGTTGTCGTTATTTCCGGACTCAGTTATGCGAGCAATTTTGTGAACGCATCTTGGCGACTGCCATAACATAAGGAAGATTTGGAAGCACTGTTTCACGTAGTTGTGGAAAATGACAATGAGGAATGGGATCGAGATACCGTTATTTGTGCTAGAGGCCTTTTAACTTTATTGCGCAACTTTGATGTTAATTCTTTCTTAGCAGTGTTTTCTGCAATATTCCCACATTCCGAGAGTCTGTTTAAAATTCTACAGACAAAAATATCAGATATTAGTTACTGTAATAAAAAGATCGCCGATTTCAAATCACATATTCCAAAAATGAGAAACAAGTTTAGTGACATTTGGGACCGTATGGACAGATTTGTGAAAAAAAAAACCAACCACCAAGTAAAATAATGCGTTTGGATTTAATTATGTTTGAGCTTCACCAATATATTATATCCCTTCAATTATCTTCTGTTTTCCCGGAGTCATCAAAATTGTGTCGTTTAATTTTGACTATTCCTGTCACAGGCCGTTCCGCGGAAAGATCATTTTCATGTTTAAAGAGAATAAAGACTTATCTGCGAAATTCTCAAAAGCAAGAAAGACTGTCAGCTTTAGAGTTAATAAATATTGAAAGTACCTTGTTAGAAGATATGAGATCGTCTCCAACATTTGCCCCTGTTGCATATGTTGCATAACAGCATATTTGAAAACAGCTTTAAAAAGTACGACAGACCGTACGTGTAGCTTCTGATGTAATCTTAACTATGTAAATACCTTGTATTGTAGATATAACGTTTAATATTGTTATTGGTGTTTGTCGGATTAAAATTATAAGGGAACCTATCTCTTGTTGTTTCTCCTATTCGATTAACTGCGTAAGTCATAAAATCTACAATTATATTGTGGTTGATTCTGTCGAATATCTTAGAAATCACTAAATGGCTGCCAATGGCACTGTTAGGGTTTAATGCACCAATTGAAAAAATTACCACTTAACGTCCGCGTGCATCAGTTGTTTCATCTATAATCGAATGTACAAAACTTTCCCCAACGTGGTTGTAAATGTTTTGCAATATCTTCTCGTATATCTCGTCAACATATCTGTTTCTTAGTGTAGTTGGATCTCGCGGTCCGTATATATTCCTAGAAACTGACATAATGTGGGGCTATTCAGATTATGTAACGGAACACGACTTGCCAAAAAGGCTACCATGAGGCCTTAAAAAAGTCACATCACAAATTACATCATTTTTCAGTTTTCAGCAGACAGATCATCAGAAATTCTGGTCTTATTTTTTTGTTCCGTAGCATCTGTCCACTAGGTAAAAATAGTAGAACGATATTTGAGATAATAGTCTCTATTCTTCCATATTATTCTACAATTCTATTTGGAATGGAACAGGACCTTCACACCAGGATTACGGTATAAACAAGCCGTTGGTGAAGAAACAGTAATAAATGCACTATTACAATACATAATTAAAACATTTTACACTAATATAATAAATATTGTACCGGTTACACATGCAAGTTGAAATACTTACTTGAATACTACGGTGATAGTAAACAAGAGTACATAAAGTAAATGCAATAATGTTATACAGAGGTAAGTACAAATGTTTTACAAGTTGATAAACAACGCAATGTTGCACATATGAGTTCTAATAGAAATAAATTGATATTATATATCATTTGATTTGGTTCAAAAACGATGTAATTCAAGAGTTGGAGAGCGAGACTTCAAGAGTAATTCAAATAGCAACCCAGAATAGGAAATTTGCATGAAACTTCTATACGCCTGAAAATATATTTTTTCTGCCATATAATAAGTACTTAAGAAGAATATTATAGTAATTTTTCATGAAAATCTGTAGTTTTTACATAATTAATAAAATTAATTCACTCATTTATGTAAGCAAAGTCACGTGTTCGAAAACGCTAGTCTGATTGGGCTACGTCACTGTATAGGGAAGTATCCCAATCGTCACTGTTTTGATTTAGTTTAGTGCTAACAGTTTGTAAAATCTGTAACAAGTGCGTTTTATAAAGTGCCTAACGGTATGGAGTCGATAAAACACAAATTTTATAACATCGTGCCAATGTGTACAAATACTACGGTATCAACGCCCCAAAAATTGTTCTTCTCGGTTCCCAAAGAGGAAAGAATGCGGAAGAAATGGCGCGTAGCAATCAAAAGGGACGAAAACAAAAATATAAAGCAATCAAGTTTGACGCCGCTATATTGTTCCGAGGATCATATAATTGTGAGTACCTAATAACATTTATTTGTTTTGGATGTATTTGTACATAACCCCACTGTCACGTTGTATGCTGTTTTCATATTACTTGCCGCATGGCATATTTAGAAAATGTTTGTTTTGGAGGTTATTAGATATAGATACTTAAATAAAATTTACATTTGAATCTTTTTTACAGTTAGAGGAAGTTTTAATTCCTCTAATTTCAATACCCATAAATTGTGAATTTTCCCCTAGAAAGGAAAACATGGTCAAGGAATCAATCTTTGGCAAGTTATCAGATTGTCCTTGCACAAATCCACTATATGTTGCCATAGTCTACACACAATTGTTCAATATTAATAATAATAAATAGATTCGCACACCGAAAAAGGAATATTTAACGAAATTACACTAAACGCCCATCTATCTCTCAACAAAATAATATACAGTGACGTCACGCGACAGGTATTTGCATTTCTTGTGTTTACGCGCGCCGATAATAATTTCAAATTTCATTTATTTATTTTGTGTCTATTATTGCACAAAAAGTGATAAATTTAACGCTGTATGGATTTAATGACCTATAGAATGTTTTGATAACATAATTAAAAATCATGGAAATTATCTAATGTCCATTGTCGGTTAACTAGACAAAGAGCAGTAATCCTGTTTGGTCAAAATATTGGAGCATTCCCTTCGTTGTTTAAAACTCAATCTTATATTTTATAAATATCTTCGACTACTTATGTAAGTATGTACGTCTGCGACAGTTTTTTATAAATAAGTTGGCCATATTTGCTTCTATTGATTATAATCGTGCCCTAAACAATTAATATAAACATAAAAATTGTGCCGTCGGACGATCTGCACTTTTCCGCAACAAATTTTTAATAGTGAAAAAGTATAGAAAATATGCTATCGAAAATACCAGAACATTCATATTCTAGTTTAAATGATGATAAAAAAGCAGTTCAAATCACTACATTTATTTTTTATGTATATTGATAACTTTAGAATATTAAGAGGATACGATGGTCATTCTGGTCAATTGCCCTACGCGGAGCTGTAAAAGTTCAGCACTTGGTGTATGAGCTCCATGACCACTACATACATGAATTACCTATGATTTGCTTCTTGCATCGTTTCGGAAAACTAATATATGTTACGACTAGTTTTATATACGACTAAGTTCCTGAAGGTATTAAAAGTAAATGTAGTAAAATGTAAACCACATATAGTTGCAAGGTGTTGGTTTAATGTATTTGAAAAAGCATTACTGGAGAAAGGTTTTCACAATCCTTCTATTGATCGTTCTATACACATATTGAACAAAGGTAGCATTTATAAGAATATTTATATATTACTTTATGTAGACGATGTAGTAATAAAGCTACTCCAGATATTGAAACAATGACCAATTTTAAACATTATTGATGAATAAATATTGTATGCACGAAATAAAAGAAATAAAATATTTTCTTGATATTTCTAGAATAAGCAGTACTGCTACAAATTATTTAGACCAGACTAATATTATTTAAAATCAGTCTTTGAAAAATTTAACATGCAACACTGTAATACTGACAGTACACCACTCCCCAGCAAATTAAACTATGTTACTCTAACTTCAAATCAGAAATACGATGCCTTTTGTCGAAATTCTGTCCTTTGTTTAATATACATACATATACAATGCTCTATACGAGACCTGATTTGAGTGGTTCTGTAAACATTCTAAGTAGATATGCAAATAAAAATAATAAAGAATGATGGCAATATATAAAATAAGTATTAAGATATATTAAGGGTTCAGTAGAAGTTAATTTATACTAGAAATAAAAATACAAATCTATTTACTATATGGTTATGTAGATTCTGATTTAGGGCGGTAATGCAAGCGTGAGGTAAAGCAATGCAACCTTGAGTTGGTCGAAGCCTCATATGTAATAAATGAATCTTAATATGGACTTGATACTAAATAAATTGAAAAATAAATAATCAAGACGTAAGTATTGTGTTATTAATTACGAAAATATAAAAATAAACAGTCTTATGAATTAGAGAGAAAGAGAAAACGGATTATAGCAGTGCGTCGTTAAAGGTAATTATTTTTCTTTAGGTCTCAAATCATTAAATACATAACAAAAAAAATACAGGTTTTTTTAGGCTTTGGACATATAACGACAGACGAAATTATGAAGAAATTTACTGGAATAGACTTATTTCTTTCAAAATTTTACTCAAATTTATTGTTTCTGGAAAAGATAGACAATCTGCATTTTTTAAAACAGTTTCTGTTGAGAACAGACTTATGATATTTCTTATGAATATGAAACTTGGATTACCTTTCGCTGTAATTGGCTGTTTGTTTACGGTATTCCTTACATCTGTTGTAAACATTTTTTCAAGTATTTTGAAAACGTTAATTGCTAAAACAAAAGCTTGGATAATTTGGCCATCAAAAGAGACTATTAGAGCAACATTGCCTTAAATTTTTTTAACTAACCGAACTGTCGAGCAATAATTGATTGCTCTGAAGTTTGTTTCTTTAAAAAAATGCAGATTGACTATCTTTTCCAGGAACAATAAATTTGAGTAAAATTTGGAAAAAAAAGTCTATTTCAGTAAATCTATTCAATCATTGCCTCTACCGTTATATGTGCAATACCTAAAAAACAAAATTGTAATTATTATAAGTTTTATGTATTTAATAATGATTTGAGATATAAAAAAATATATAATTACCTTTGACCGCGCACTACTACAATCCATTTTATTTTCCTCTCTAATTCACACGATTGTTCAGGAAAACGGTAAAATTGTAATTCTGGAATTTGACCCTGTATATTTTTATAATTAATAACACAACACTTACGTCTTGATTATTTATTTTTCATTTTATTTAGTAACAAATCCTTATTAAAATCCGTTTATATAACATGACACTAAGGCGTCGATCTACTCAAGGTTTAAAAAATCAAACACGAAATGGCGTAAAGGCTGCCCGCCAAAGATACTAGCGTATAGTAAATGGCGGCAACAATTCTATTCCTACTGTGGTCCGGGGCGGTGGCTCAGTATTGATTGCGTCACTGTTGCTTGGGTTCGAGCCCCAACGGCCAGTTTGTCACCTCTCTCCGAGCATGGATGTGTTTGTCCTCGTCTTTACGTGTAACCTTACTGAAGCTTTAAGGGAAGGAGGTCAATTTCCGTGTGTGCAAATAAACGTTTTTAAAGTGGGTATTGAACGCCAGTTTATTATATATTATGTAGTTATTTGAATCGTTTACGCATACACGGAATAACGCGGAAGACAGAAAAAATTATTAAATAGTTAATGGAAAGTGGCGAATGAAATCCTCGAAATCAAGGTATTTTTCGGCAAAATTAGAGATGCTCTCATCCACAAATACTTTGGTCGGCCGCCGAATGCCCTTCTAGGAGATAACGAATAACGATAGAACATGATTACACAAAAAAAAGCATTCAAGGCAACGCCAATTTCAATGCTATTAATAAATTCTATAAACGATTTTTTATTTTAGACACTTGAGAAGTGTTATTGGAATTATATTTTTACACAATTCAGATGGCATATAAAAAATAAATGTCAATGCCACTCACGGCGAACTATTTTCGATAACTAATTAAACGTTTCTAGTAACCTTCTTCATCTCGGCGGACTTTCTTCATTGACCCAACCTCGCGAAACTATTTACTTATCATTGCGGGTCTATTTCAATAAGTCGCAGTATTTTCATATACTGGGTACCGTTCCATTATCTAATCGTGTGCTGTTATGTTATGATATACCGCTAAAAATCAGCACACCACATATTACGCAACACGTGACAAATTTGTATACAGTTAATATGAAATGAAAGTCAATACATCGTTTCACGAGTGAAGCAACCGTGAGCACATTCATTTGTCAATCATAGCGATATAAAACAACATCAAACGGTCTTGATGTTGCGAATTATATTGAGTAACTTCTGTCAATATTAACGAGACAAAAATGTCGTCGGCTTAACTGTAACACATACGTCAGTGAAGATGCTATTAGATATAATCTTTTGCAATGATATATTCTACCGTTTGTTCTGTTCTGACGACGACAAAAAAGAAATAAAGGTCACTATCTTACGAAGGTACAGTTAACTTACATTTTATTTGAATTGCAACTATGAAAAGTTAAGTCAAATGTCGAACATTTCAAATGAACTATTCCAAATAGTAGTTTAAATACATTTCCCTAAATAGCAATAATAATTTATTTACATAACAAACATTTGTATGCAATAAATTAAGTAATAACGTATGAAGTCTAGAAGACGTCATGATTAGTACTTATTTTATATACTTTAAGGTTCAAACCCACAACACAAGTAAATAACTATGAGTAAAAACTGTATCTAAATAAATACTATATAAATAAAAACATCACAATATGTTATTTACCTAAAAAATCTATATATACAGTGCTTTCGAAAAATAATGAATAAAATCTTTAAAAATCCAAGGAATAACTTTTGGGAAAAATTCTTGGACTCGTCAAATTTTATTTTCAGTTGCGCATTTTTTAAAATATGTACAATTAATATATACAGGGTGATTCTTGTAGGAGGAATGACGTCATAGATATTTTTAATGGCAATGTCCTCTTTTAACACGAAATGTGAAAGAGCATATTTTTTACATAAATTACGGTAATAATTACATTAACGTGACTATAGCTTGGATAAAAAAATGAGAAAAAGCGACTGTACAATTTCAAAACACTAAATTTAATGGAAATGATTATTTAGAAAAATCAACTAAATTAAATGTTCAAATTGTGCATCGTTGGCTGCCTGATAGTAAGATGATAATAATTTTTTTTTCCTGGACAATTTTACGAATTGCAGAGGAAAAGAAAATGAATTGCAGTAGTGCGTCGTCAAGTTAATTATTTTTCTAGACCTCAAATCATTATTAAATACAAAAAACATATAATAAGTGCCGTTTTGTTGAAAAAATACAGGTTTTTTAGGCTTTACATATAGCGACATACGAAATGATGAATACATTTACTGGAATAGATTTATTTTTCATTTTACAAATTTTTGCTCAAATTTATTGTTCCTGGAAAAATAGTCGACATGCATTTTTTTTAAAGTTTCTGCTGAGAGATTATATCTTTTCGGGGAACAATAAATTTGAGTAAAATTTGGAAAAAAATAAGTGCTCTTTCATATTCCGTAATACAAAAAGGGGTTTCCATTAAAAAAATATATAGATAACGTCATACTCTACATATAGGGCAAGGAGAAAACATTAATTTTGGAGAGTCCGAGTTTTTTCGAAAATTTTTTCTTGAATTTCTAAAGATTTTATTCATTACTTTACGAAAGTACTCTACGTCAAAAGATCATAAAATGACATATTTAATTTGTGATCGAAAAAAAATTTAGTCTTCGATATCGTGTTTTTATTTTTCTTTATACAACTATGTTAAAACATTGTTATTTATAGTATTATACGTATATATGATAATCATATGTTTTTATTACTACTTTAATAATGAAATAATTGTATTTTATTATTCCTTGCGTGTTGTAATACATTTTGTTTTGTCAATTAAGTTATGTACCTCAAGGCGATTTTACTTTTAGTCCATTGGTTTATTTTGTATTTAAATGGTTTTCTAATTTATTACTTTTAAATTTGGCGGTATTTATGATAATGTACAATTTGGGGTTTAAATAGTAGTAGGGTTTTTGTATAACTCTATGTTTATACATATATTTATATATATAATTTTCTAAAATATACACAAGATTATTTTGAAAAATTTCATGTGAAGGTGGTGAACTCCATACATGTGACGAGATGAAATTATATTGTTGAACATTATACCGCCTACAGGTACGATGATAGGATATCGTGATCAAATCATGTATGATCAAATTCTACATGCAATTTAAAAATATAATAAAAACAGAGTAAACCGATGAAATATGAGGTTTAACGTGATATCTTCATTCCAAGTTACTCTGTAGGATTATATTTTACAGGTTGTATTAATTAAATTAATTACGCAGACGAACTATAAAAAGTAATTTTAAGACAAGTCTCAACACGTATCATTTTCGAGGTGGTTTTGAAATTTAGTTTTTGAAATTTATTAGGCAGTTTTAAAGTCAATTAAGTCAAACTCTGCACATATACCTTTAATAGTACCTACCTATGCAACAATGTTTTGAAATGATCTAATGTCCTAATTCTTTTGGAATCATGGCCTTTAAGCTCCTTTTTTGCTACGATAACACTAAGTTTGAGAATAAAGTCAATTTAACATTTTCTTATTAAATTTTCACTGTCCTGAAGTTTTTCATTATATTTAATGGCTTAGCAGATATTTCGCAAAAATAAATGTATAAATGCATTGTTTTAAGGATAACTTAATACTTTTGACAGTGCCCGCGGAACATAGTGATATATTTTGAAGCAATTTAGAAGATACCAACCAATTAGAGCTAATATTATTGTAACTAAAAAATAAAAAATTTAATAAAAAACTAATAATCACATAATAATAATAATACTTGACAATAACAAAGCAGATCTTGATTAACGATATTTCTTTTCCGCACTCAACTATACTAGCGGAAGAGTAATATAATCGTGGGAAGAAAAGTGGAAAAAAAAATTTCGTTTATTTTTCGTTTTTCGGCCTAAAAACAAAAAAAAAATGGTTTTTAAAAAATTTTGTCTGTGTGTGTGTCGTCGTTGTCGTCGACATTAAATCTTGTTAGCACGATAACTCAACTAAATCGTGTCGGATCTATCAGGTTCTGACTGATTCTGATCGGGGACGTCTCCCAGATGACACCTATTGATTTTGAGGTGGATAGAACACACTCTACCATGTTCATGGGTCATGAGAAAGCACAATGGTGGACTATTTGAGAAATTTTTTTTGTTAGCACGATCACTCAATTAAATCGTGTCGGATCGATCGGGTTTCGACTGATTCTGTTTAGGGACGTCTACCAGACGACATCTATTAATTTTGAGGTGGATCACGCTTTGTGTATGGTAACCCTCGTGTACCAAGACGAATATGTCAATGAATATTTCAAAGCAAACCTAGGACAGTAAGGACCATTCAGATAGAGCAAGTTGTACTTAATGAAACTGAAGAAAATTTTGCAAGTGATACAAAAAACTTGCGGTTCAGTTAAACATTATCAATGTATTAGTATGGCAAAAAGAGAACAGTAAATTTATCCCTATCATATACAGCGTGTTCAATCTCTTTTGCCTTAAATAAGTAAGCCTTTTGTACTTAGATATATATTACATTAGTGAGAAATGCAAGTTTTAATTCGATGAGGCATGTCTTTCCTGTAATATAATAATAAACTTTCACAATAATTGCATGTGGGCTATAGCCCACACGTTACGATTACTCCAAGTGAATGGCCCCAAGAGCCATTTTCAGTGAATGTCTGGGTTAGAATTTTCTTATTGGGTCCCATTGTCTGCCTCCCAGGTTGAATGGTTATGGATACCGACAAGTTATAGAGTACGTCCTATCCAAATTCCCACAAGATGACCCAATAAAAGAAACAGCTCGAATTTGGTTTATACGTGATGGTGCTTTACCACACTCCTGTTTAGTGTTTAGATGAAAATTCTGCCAATTGATGAATCGGCGTGAAATGATGAATTAATTATTCTTAAAACTGGGTAAAAAGAACGTAAATCATGTCTTGATTGATCTCGAAAATAGCGTTTAGGGCACATATTTATACGAATATTTTGTCTTAAAACACACATGGAATCCCCTCTCAAAGGATCTTAAAAATATTTGTGTACCTACGTATTTAAGTTAATACCCTGTATATAAAGCTTATTTTAAAATATTTGAACATAAAAAAACTAATGCGAGCGTCATTCGGGAAATAAGTTTATAAATTTATTCCAACTTTACGTATTGACTATACTAATATAAATTATTAATACTTATTTATTTATATAACCAGAGAATCTACAGGCAGGTAAAAGAACCTTCAACAAATTTTACAAATTATAGATATTGCAATAAATCCAGAAATCGAATTTATAATTTTACAAACTTTTAATATACACCTATTCTATTTATCACATTGTGTTTATTCATAAACAAAGATCCATTTTTGTTTTCATAACTCGCTAAATTATGCACATTCTAAAAAAATTATGATGTGTATGAAATATATATGTATGTATGTACAACGTAAAACAGTAATTAAAATGTTATACTTTGAACTAGAATTAAAAAATGACATTTTTCAATTATTGCTAATAATAGCTCTCAGCACACGTGTATGACTCTTTTGATTAATGCATTCTTTTTTAAACAGTGATAATTAATTTACTTATTCAAGTGCGGTAATTAAATAACATCTGTCTATATCTTAAATATCTCAGGTCACGTCTGACAATTTTTATTTATTTTCATTTAAATTCAATAACGTTTCTTACTGTAAAATATATTGGCAGATATACGATTTTCACATAAATATAAAGATAAAATAGTTAATAGTAAGTAATTAATTCCATGCTTATAATTTTATACTAGGATTGTTTAATATTATAATAAATAATAAGCCATTTGATTTACAATTAAACTTATTTGAGGATTAAACATTTGGAAATTAAAATAAAATGATTACATGTTTCTTATTAATAAGAGCATCCTCTATAGGTTAGGTATAAGAACAGAGTCTACGCCTCTGTTTATTATTATTAAGATTAATAACCTACAATAATATACTTTAAAACAATATATCCCATTTTGTTCTTAAAAAGTTCAAAAGAGTTCATATTATTACACATAAATAAGGTAAAATCAGTGCAATTACTTTTTTTAATCCTCGGAATATTAAATAGGCAATGTCCAATTTTTTGCAATAAAAAAATCTGTCAAAGTCAATGATGTGTAGAGTTGCTCAAGTAGATTCCTCATCAGCGGCGGCACCGTATATAAGCAACTACGTATAAATTGTAATAATTTATATAGTACCTATTGCCACAACAGACTAAAAACGTTGGTCAAACATGACTAAACTACGACGAAAGCTAAACCGACTTACTTGCACCTACATCGATTCAAATTTACCTAACGATTTCAAGTCTACGTGACGGCACCTCAATTGCCTCGGATACACCTAAGTGTAACAGTCACCATAGGCAGCTTTATATTGCAAAGCAATAATATAATTCTTGATCCCATGGTGTCCCTAAAACTCAAAATTAATAAGCCAGACTGGAGATGGAAAATTTTATATAGGTATCCTATTACAGAAATTTAACATGAAATTTTCATTATTACAAAGTTTAAAAACGTATAAATTTTTTTAAATTATTTCAAAAATATTTCAAAAAACAAAGAATAGCGCAGGGTTGAGTAGCTTTTAACAAAAAGAAAGCACTTTTATGCTCGGGGGTAATAAACTTAGAAACAAGAAAGAGATTTTTGAAAACGTATGTATGGAGTACGACACTATACGGTTGCGAAACCTGGACGGTAGGGGAAGCAAGTAGGAAGAAATTAGAAGCTTTTGAGATGTGGTGTTACCGAAGAACGATGAAAATACCGTGGACTGATAGAGTTAGAAACGAAGAAGTATTAGAGAAAGTCGGCGAGAAAAGAAGTATGTGGAAAAACATAAAGAAGAGAAGAGAGAGGAATGGTAGGCCACTTGCTGGGACATGGGGGAATAGTCCGCGATATTTTAGAGGCAGAAATAGGAGTGAAGAAAGGCAGAGGTAGGCCTAGATTAGACTACTGCTCGCAAATAGTAAGGGATGTAGGTTGTAGCACAATTAGCGAAATGCGTAGGTTAGCACATGATAGGAGAAGCTGGAGGTTAGCGTCCAACCAGTCTTAGGACTGATGACCTCATGATGATGATTTCAAAAGTAGAATAATCAAAGATTTTACGTATTCTCCTCGTAGTAAGCTTACGTTCACACAGTTCGATATACTCTATACAGGGTGGTCTACTTCGAATGGATTCCCTTGTAAAATATATGTTTTTATACGATTCAATTGGGTTATTTTTTAGATAGAACACAAAAAATTTACATACGGTGAAAATGTTGAGAAAATTTGATTTATAAAAAATCGAATGTTCCCAGTAAATTCAGGAATATCTTAAATGATTATATCTCAATGTTTACGAAGAAATTGACTAGGTTCACGTTCTTCAGATATATGTCAAAAGTAATTAAAATAATTTTCCATGCTTCTTTCGTCATAAATCTGCTATTCCTCAAAATTTCCCAAGGAATCTGGTATTTACACCTTGGAGAAATTTCTGAATCTAATGTCATTAAACTTGATAAAACTGAAATGATAAAAATGTAAAGACTAGTCTCAGGTTTCCTAAAATGAACTTTTTCAATGGAAAAATAGGGCCCAATTTGATTACCGTCTTTACTTTATTACAATTTAACGTTACCATTAAACTCAAAAATATCCCAAATAAATTCTGAAAAAATTAAACTCCTTTAGGTTACGAAAAAAAGCACTATCTATTTGAACCAGTTACACAGGTCTACAAAATTTGACATTTTGAAAGTTGATTTGGGTTTGATAAGGGATTATAAGTGAGTTATTTACGATGACTTCATTACTGCCTTCCGTGCCCCTCACGTAAGGTCAACTGAATAATTAGAATAAATTAAAAACTAAAGGAAAAATTACATTTTAATGAACATTATATTTAATAAACAGTAAAGAACATAGTAGAAAGCAATAACACAAATAGTTTTGAGTCTCCAATTTTCTTTATTCTTTGAAAATCTCTCCCTTTTAACAAAAAACTTCGTAACGTTTTTTGAACCAGGTGTTTAAGTTTATAAAATATATTTGGTGTATTTTTACAACTGCCAGGCATTTTTAAAACACAATAAAAACACACGACGCGATGTCAAGAGTAAACGTACACTCATTAGAAACGTACTACAGGACAATGTAAATACCCGAATAGTATAAAACCGGAATATCCCCACCGGCCAACTTTGTTTCGGCAAATCTCCCACACTTGTGTGTACGATTTAAACCGATTAAACACAGGGGCGCCGCAAAGATTGAGGCAAAATTTCATTTTATAGGACCTCGGATTTAAAAACTACAAATTATTGTACAATGTACATTTACAAATACTGGTGCGTCATGGAAATAAAAAAACGGCATTTCTATGATACATACGTAAAAAAAGTCAAGTTCTATCACAAAATCTTTGTTGGCCTATCTTATTATTCAAGGTTTTTTCTTGGCAATTGGATTTATCTATTCGTTCCTGAATCCAATGCTATTGTAATAGAAATAAATGAAAGAATTTTTGTCATAGAGCACAGAATTCTCATTGTCCTATATTTTTAGAAAATGTTCATTTTACGTCATATAGTAAACACATTTTATATCTGTATCTATCCAGCGTATATAGGTCACCCTGTGCATATAGCGGATAAATAAATTTTTACGCGTATTTATATAAATATTAATAAGATACCAACAATTCTTTTTTGAGAATCTGTGACGTAAGATATGTATACATTTTTTCCAAGGTAGAAATATTTTACGTCATAAATACGATATCACAGCAGGATATAAAAAACGTGGTTATATTTTTTACAGTTTTGTTCATGGCTACATATGGTTTTTTTTCTGATAATTCTATTTTATTTTAGCACATGAACTCGTATGATTATTATTATATAACGCACACGATATACATCGTAGGAATGAAGTAGCGGGTCTCCTCCAAACAACAGTAGACATGGACGGATCATTAAAACATAAAAACGTGGACCTTTCTAGAGCAGTCAGAGGTTCTCGGTGGACGTCTGCCCAACCTGTATATCGATTCTCGAGTCGTCGAATGACGACTAGTAGACGACGGCTAACTAGATTTATCAATCAATGTAGAGAGACTATCGCGCTGTTTCTTTTTTATTTTTATATATAAATACGTTCAAACGATGTTTGACCTTTGCGACATATTATCATCGGCGTGATTCTTATTTTGGTTATAGTCAGGTTGCACAAGAAACATAAGAAAAGTAGTACTTATACATTCCATAGACGTTCTACAAATAGTATAGTATTCCTTAATACATCATATAATGTTTATCATGAACTAAGGTCTTATTTCTTCCTTATAACCAGAGGAATAAGCAAGATAGAAATAATGAATGATAGTAAATGTGCTTCCCCTCCCCAAAATGTCAAGTATGCTTGATTATTCACAGTTTAGATCTATAAGTAAAGACCTATATAAAATGATGCATCTTCAAATTTCCTTTATTATATTTAATTCTCCATATTTCCAAATGGTTCTCAAATACAATTACGCTGGCCAGTTCTTCCAATGTTCAATTAAATCTGTGCCTCTTCTATTACGATACTTGCGTCAATATATTCTAAAAGTTATTTATTTATCGTATGGCTTAACATATGGATTCAAATTACATCTTGTTTTCTGAGCTGTGGCGGAGCGATGTGGCTGAGTGTTGGTAGCCAGTATGTCGGGGTAGATTTGATGCATCCCGTAATGTTGCGCATTGTGCAGTTCAGTTGTGTGTCGAGTTTATGGACATGTCTACTGTTTAACCATACAGGGGCAGCGTATTCCACAGTACTGTATACGAAGCCCATGGCAGGGCTACGTAGGGTGTTCGCTGCTGCTCCCCAAGTGGTGCCGCTAGAAGTTGTACTTGAACTTAACGGAGTCTTCTAAGGCTCGTGTCACATTAACCCGGCAATCGGGTAAACGACACTGGGTACACGGTGATTGACTGAAAAATCGAATGTACACGACCACGACCTTTGCCGGCTTGATGTGAAATATCTTATTCGATCTTTCACTCTACAGTCGGGTAACTGGTGTCGTTTACCCGACTGGCGGGTTAATGTCGACTAAAGACTAGGCTATTTACTGCGCACCTCGTGGGCGGTCCGATATCGCAGTTTTGATTGAGACTTGTTCCTATTCTTGACGAGCTGTACCTTGTCAGACTATTTTATTGATAAGCGAATTTTAACATTAGATTATTTTAATTAATGATAATTAACGAAACTGTTAAACAACAGAATAGATTGTGAACAATGGAGTTTGGTTGATAAAATGGCGAAGAAGACTTCCGCATCGACTGTATTGCTTTGGGTATTGCTTTAACGACCTTTATCCTGCTTACGCCTTTTATCGAGATACAGAAAACGGATTGCCGATATCAGTAGAAAAAAAAAATACATCAATGACCCCATGATAGATATTGAAATTTGGTAAAAAAAATACTGCGACGCCCACAGAACCACATTGAACGTTGCACCTTGTAACGTAGCACTAAAATAAAAATAAAGGTAGGTAATATCGATTATTTATCATTAACTTATTTGACTGTGACATTGAAAAATAATCTGTTCATTGTTTTTATGGCGAATTACGCAATAGCGAGCTGATAACTTGGCATTTTAACACAAATTTCATTAGTTTTACCATTGTCTGACAATAAAACGTTTTATAGTTTTGCATAAAGATAGCGCAAATTATTTAATAATAATATGCACGTGTCGTACTAGCGGTACAATACGTCATATATACATATGACTGAATTTATTGCGCCGTTTGATGTGCACTAATCATTGCTTGTTGTAGAAGCAGCTGGAAATGCCTGACTATTTAATTTGCATTTTTTAGTTCTCAATATATGAAAATAGAGACCAACTTAGCTTTCGTTTTTAAATTAATTTTTAGAAATAATTTATGTGGCTTGACAAAGGGTTTATTAGGTAATGAAGAAGTGTCAGGGCATACATTATATTTGGGCATAAAATACAAAATTTTGTAGTTACCCAATTTAAATTATGATGGTTTCTTCACTATATCTATGGCCCCAGTTTATAGAAATTATTTAAACTTTTTAATGAAGATGAAAACTATTATCAAAAATAAGTCGCATATTCAAAAGGCCTCTTTCAAGAAAATCTAATTTTAAACCATATATATTTCATGTTGATTGTTATTTTTAGAGTCTCTATTTCTTTTTCTACAAAAATCCACATTTACTACCTATTTTTCATAACACGCTATAATTGGGAAATCATTAAATGTATTGAAACACCTTTATGATTCTAGATGAGGTTTGAAAGTTCAAAAACTAAATTAAATATATCAAGCACCACCTGCGTAATTGTATTGCCAGTACACTTATTGGGTCTTTTGCTAGCTAATAGAAATAGAAATTTCAATTGCCGAGTGTACACGTACTATAATATTTACAATAGAATTTGTTACGATCGGTAGTCTCGTCAACACATAACCACAGTCGTCTACATAGTATCGTCACGTACAGCTGACGTATCGATCTATAATGTTGCTGTAACTGGAACTTGTGTATTGTATTTATGCCAAAATTTTCTAAAAGGTTCTATATCTAGTATGTGAAGCGGAATATTACAGGTTATCAATATCAACATTAAATCAAATCTAAATTGAGTTTTCAAGGGCAGTCCCTGTTTTCTATGTTGATTTTGCACAGTATTCACGTGACGTATACAGTTGGATTTGGACTAGCACATCAAGGATTCATCGCATACTTTACAGATTACTTCCCCTCCATCGTAGAGTAAATCATCAAATTCTCTAATAAATTTTGTCACTTGGTGAAACTTTTTCTGGGCTTTCGCATGTGCGACATATTTTATCATTAAAATCAACTAACACAGCGGAGACCATACGTACAGCTCGATCAATAAATCAAGATCAATTCCGACCGCACGGCCTTAAAAGTGCACTGCTGATCCCCCTCCACTATAGTCGGTCGACAACTTACCTCATTTCAGTGTTATCATCGCATCGTTACGTGAAAACTGTAAGAAATTAAAAGACAGTTATCTCAGTGAATTACCGTACATCATTTACAATCTAATAGAAATTTTATCACGAAATTTTATAATGAAATTTTATTATTTTAAAATAGTTAAGATTTGTGGATTTGATAAACAAAAGGTTCGTTGCAGTAAAAATATTCATGCCCCCCACATGAAGTGTCAATGGTATGCAGCGCTCGCCCACAGCATTAATTGCCACTAATGTCTATGACTTACGATCGCGAACTGAGCAAGATTATTGCTCTGTCGGGGGTGCTTGTCCAAATAAAGTGAAATAAATCAGATTTATCACTTTTTCCTTCAAACATTTTATTAACCTTACGTATGTATACCTACGCTATACTTCTCCAAATCAGAAAACGGATATAGGTAGCGCAATAAAAAAAAAGAAGTAACATGTCGTGTACGCCCCCATCAGAACTGTTCAATGGTATTGTACACCTAATTAACTTCTTTTCGGGCAAACGCTGAAACCTACATTCCGCGACATTTTGGTTGCGCGGAGATCATATAACCAGATAAGATGTTTAGGCAAGGCATATTTCACAATGTAATAATAATAATAATAATAATATTAATCTGGCGCGTGGGCGGATTAAACGGCAGCAAAAGTGAGGGAGGAGGCGACACGGGACGGCCGGAGAACTAGCGTAGCGATAGTGGAACAGGGCTCAAGGACCATGCGACACTGTGGCGTTGAGGTGCGCGCACTCTCATGTTCCTACGGTATCACTCTGGTTTGAATTATAAATGGCATAAACGTATGTATTATACTGTATGTCTGTGAGCTCAGTATACACAACAGTGTACCCATGTAACGCGAGGAATCTCAATATCTCCGTTAAGGAAATATACAGCGAGCAGTTAAAGGTTGATATAAATTAAATAAACAGTTTTAAAACCTTAAAACGGACTTTTCCGCACGTAGACCATCTCTATCTCGAAATTGAGTGGCCGAGAAAAAATAAACCAACACATAAATGCAGAATATGTGTTTTATGCGACAGTTTTACTTTTTTTCAAATAGTTCACCCTCGTGCTTTCTCATGACCCATGAACGGGGTGTAGTATGTCCTATGCACCTCAAAATCAATAGATGTCGTCTGGTAGACGTCCCTAATCAGAATCAGTCGAAACTCGATCGATTCGACACGATTTAATTGAGTGATCGTGCTAACAAAAATTTTTCAAATAGTAGTCAGTCCACCATTGTGCTTTCTCATGACCCATGAACATGGTATAGTGTGTTCTATCCACCTCAAAATCAATAGGTGTCGTCTGGGAGACGTCCTCGATCCGAATCAGTCAAAACCCGATCGATCTGACATGACTTAGTTGAACTATCGTGTTAACAAAAAATAATTTTCAAATAGTCCACCATCGTGCTTTCTCATGACCCATGGACAGGGTGGGGTGTGTCCTATCCACCTGAAAACCAATAGGTGTTGTCTGGGAGAGGTCCCCGATCAGAATTAGTCAAAACCCGATCGATTCGACATGATTTAGTTGAGTTATCGTGCTAACAAAAAAAAATCTCAAATAGACCCGAGGGAGGCGGTGGTGTGTGATATCCACCTCGAAATCAATAGGTGTCATCTGGGAGATGTTCCCGATCAGAATCAATCAAAACTCGAACGATCCGACACGATTTAGTTGAGTTATCGTGCTAACAAGAATAAATGCCGACGAGAACGACGACACACACAGCAAAACATAAAAAAAAAAATTCGGTCTAAAAACAAAAAAGTATTTTTTATTGTTTTTTAGACCGAAAAATGCAACATAAACCCAAAATAAATTTTGTTTTTTCACTTTCTCTTTACACTATTACATTACTTTTCCGCTTATAGTGGAGTGCGGAAAAGTAAAAAATTGAGAATTCTTTTTCTCAAGTAGATCCGTCAATTATTTATTTTATTTGGATGATAGGATAACCTAGGACTTTTATTTCATTGTTGAACTCCACGTAAAGATAAAACCCTATCACACTGGAAGATAAAACCACACTTCATCAGAAAAAATAATTAAATACAGTTAAGGACGTCAGCAACAACTTATGTAGGAACGATTGGCTTACTAGCATACATAAATAGGGAAGTCAGGACCTAGAAATAAACAAATGACAATCTAGGGAGGACACAAAAACGACCGGGCAGCCCTATTATCCCCTTTTATCTGTTTCATGGAGAAATACCACCTGCAGATTGCAATGAATGCGCGTCTATATGTATGTACTTACATATATATATATATATATATATATATATATATATATATATATATATATATATATATATATATATATATATATATACATATATATATATATATATATATATAAAGGGTGTTACAATAAGAGTGCAATATTTGAATTGCGCGCCATTTTAGCTATCATGATTCGATAGGTCAATAGGAGACAGATAGGAGTTAGTAAACACTACACGATACAATAACGCGTATTTATTGTTAAACATTATTCAAAATCGTGAAAGTTTATTTGCTACGATTGGTTGCTTACTATGTAAAGTGTATCCAATTTTTGTCAGAAATAATGTTCCAAATTTTGAATTTCAAATCAACTTTGAAAAGAATAATAAAAAAATTCGAAAGTACTGGTTCAGTTATTGATGTGAAACACGCGACACGAGCTCGTTGTGGTCGTTTCGAAGAAAACCTCAAGGCAGTTCGCGAGAGTGTGGCCGAGATCCAGGGACCTCGATTTGTCATCGCGCACAAGAATTGGACATTTCAACACCCACTTTTCACCGTATTCTCACTAAATATTTGAACCTCCATGCTTAACAAGTCCAACTGACTCAACAACTACCAATAGGTCATGCACAGAGAAAAGAGTTCACCAATTGGATCATTGAACACCAAGAAGTGAATGCCGATTTTGTGGACAAAATCATCTTCAGCAACGAGACCCATTTTTACCTTGGTGGGTTAGAAATTGCTGCATTTGGGGCTCAGAAAGTCCAAGAATGGTTCATGAGAGACAAATGCATCCCTAACGTGTCACTGTTTGGTGTGCATGGTGGTCGGAAGAAATCATTGGACCATTTTGCTTTGAAAACGGGACAGCTAATGCATTAACGATAAATGGTGAACGTGATCGTGACTTGAGAACACAGTTCATTGTGTCTCGATTGGAAGATATTGCTCTTGAAGACATGTGTTTCAGTAGGACGGTACCACTTGCAATACCACTCGCGACACATTGATGGTGTTCCACGACTCTGTTCTTGGCCACGTCATCTCCCACTTTAGTGACCAGAATTGGCCGCCACGATCTTGTGACTTAACACCTATGGACTATTTTCTGTGAGGTTTTCTGAAATCTCAGGTTTAAGTCAACAAGCCAAGCATTGAAGGCCTAAATTGAATGCTGTATCAACGAAATATCGCCACTTTTATGCAAAACCGTTATTGAAAATTCGTACTCATGTGCCACCAAAGACGTAACGGCTATTTACCAGATGTATTATTTCATACATAATTCCCAAATATTTACATTATAGATCAATAAATATTTCAATACTTTATTACAGAAAACCATATTTAATAAAACTAGTTGTACCCAGCCACGCGTTGCTGTAGCTTTTTATCTGTTACAGATGTAACATCTATATAATAGTAGGTATATAAAAACATGGGCGTATTCGAATGCAACGTTGTGTCAAAATTTCAAAGCAGTCGGTGAAGAACCTTCGGAGATTTAAGATTTTGAACAATTCAACATTTACATTTTTATTTATATAGATTATATAGATATTGCGCTCTTATTGCAATACCTTGTATATGTAATATTTATGCAGTAATCACTGCATATTAAGATTAAATACCCTTGAAATGATTGTCATATAATACTATGTAAGTCAAAATAAAAATAAAAAGATTTAAGATGAAATGGTTTATAGTTTATTTCATCGCTATTTGCCAAATAAATATCTCAAAACATACCGTGGAGTTTTTTATTTGGCAAATAGCGATGAAATGAATAGTACTAGCATCATTCCTTATGGGAATCACAGAGTTGCTTCATGAAACATTCATGGTACATCTTATCTGACAAAATGATATGAAGCTAAATAATTTCCGAGGCCAACTATTTGTTGGCGATTTGTTAAATAACACAGATCAACAAAGACTTTGGGATCGGACATTCTTTGACTTTTTGACGAAACCCTACTGCATTTTTGTTACCATCACGCACCAGTATTTGTAAATGTACATTGTATAATAATGTGTAGTTTCTACAACCGAAGTTCTATAAAATAGACGTACACACAAGTGTGGGGGGATTTACCGAAACAAAATTGACCAGTGGGGATATTCCGGTTTTACATTATTCGGGTATTTACATAGTCGCTGTAGTACGTTTTTAATGTGTATACGTTTACTCGTGGCATCGCGGCGTGTGTTTTTATTTTGTTTTAAAAATGTCTAGAAGTTGTAAAAATACACCAAATATATTTTGTCACAAACTTTGGTTTTCATTTGGTTGATCCGCAAAAAATTCTTTTGCCGCCACTTCATATTAAATTAGGATGAAGCAATATGTAGAAGCGATAGATAAAAATGGGAATTGTTTTAAGTACTTGTATGGCAAATTTCCAGCTTTTTCTGAAGCAAAATTAAATGAAGGCATTTTCGCAGGACGACAAATAAGAAAATTAATGCAGGACCAAGAGTTTGAAGAAACAGTGACAGAAATTGAAAAATAATATTGGATATGCTTTAAAAATGTAACAGAATTTTTTTTAGGAAATCATAAATATCCGCTGTATGAGGAAATTGTCAACAAAATGCTGAATAAGTTTAAGCAACTTGATTGTACTATAAGCATAAAAATTAATTTTCTGCCTGCTCATCTGGACTACTTTCCAGAAAATCTTGATACTGTTAGTGAGGAGCAAGGTGAAAGGTTCCGTCATGACATAAAGGAGATGGAAAGGACGTACCAGGGTCGATGAAATGTGGCGATGATGGCATATTACTGCTGGATGTTAAAAAGAGAATATTCAACGAATAATTACATAAGAAAAACTACAAAACGAAGTTTCTTGTTAAAGAGGGAGAGATTTTCAAAGAAAAAAAGAAACTAGAGACTCAAAACTACTTGCGCTGTTGATTTTTACTATGTTTTTTAATGTTTATTAAAATTAGTTTATTCTGATTATTATAATTATTCAGTTGATCAAAAACCTTACGTGAGGGACAAGAACGGAAGGTAGTTATGAAATCAGCATAAATAACTTACTTATAATCACTTATCAAACCCAAATCAACTTGCAATATAAAATTTGTAGGCCTGTGTAATGTTTGAACAATAAATTTGCTCTGCTGGAGATAAGAAAAAATACTTTAATTTATTTAACAAAATAGTGTGGTCCAATATATCAGAAGCTTTGCTAAAATCTAAACAGTATTAAACACGTGTTTTGATTGCAACAGTGGTAGTAATATGTAACGTAGTACTATTACCCCTAAAACTATCAATTCCTACATTTCAAGGATATCTACTTGAAATTTTTTTTGCATAAACTTGTAATTGAATATACTTATTTATACCACAATAACGTCACATATTTGCAACAAACAAGGGTCGCCTTCAAAACATGGCATTTCGCACGGCCGTTTAAAAAAAGCAAACCATTTGCATAAAATTAGTACATGCATCTGTGGGCATGTGCACTGAATATGAATAGCCTTCGTCTCGTGTTTATAACTTTGATCAAAGAGGAAAAAAACGTCGAAGGTATCACTTACTATTGTTTTAACCTTGCACTTCCTGTTATTTTTCATTTGCGGTGGATAAAACGGCTGGAAACCCAGTTGCGATTCTCAACATTTTACCGAGAAATCGCAAGGTTATATTTTCAATATAGCTAAATAGAGATGCAATTAAGATTAGCTGTTTGTTATTATTCGAATGTGGGCGCTAAGTAACCTTAAGATTGTTGCTCAAGTTTCCTTTTAGCAACCAATACTGTTTTATTGAAATATCAGAAGACAAAGTGTACTGTTGAAAATCTGTCGTGGCAAAACGACTTACCACTTTGAATGGTGTGAAAGTTGTGTAAAATTTCACTATTTCCGGTATATAACATAACTGTAAGCCAGTATAATTGGTAA
The DNA here is from genome assembly GCA_037954035.1 of Rosalia funebris. Lineage (NCBI taxonomy): Eukaryota > Metazoa > Arthropoda > Insecta > Coleoptera > Cerambycidae > Rosalia > Rosalia funebris. The sequence goes on along the minus strand of JAZFAV010000006.1, from coordinate 6,895,641 downwards.
AATTTTATACCACTATAGTTGAAGACTTTTATACATTTAAGGTATAAAAGTACCTAATAATAAAAATAAATACATTACAGTATAAAGCCTCTTGGAGAGTGGAGAATATAATCCAGTGCCTCCATGCAGTTTTCATGTTGACACTGTTGAAACGTGAGACAAATGGTTGTTCGTGATGTCTGATTAACCAACTTATGACCAAATGCTGCTTTGTGTCTCAAGAAATACAAATCAATTGTATTGGACACGTTTATTAAATTTTTTTGCCAAGATGACTCAATGTGTTGAATTTTATGAATCGCTGGATAATTTCACTGAATAGATATTAAGTATATGTATTTGTACTTGACCTATTTGTGTTTCGCCACGATGAAGTAAACACGATAAGAAATGCATATTCTGTATCTGTTATTTTTCATTTACTGTCTGTTTATTGTATAGTAGTAATAATTACTAATTTTTTATTTCCAGCGAGAACTATTCCCAATAAGAATAATTACTAGTAATTGTTAAAACCTGAAGCAATGCGCTTATTCATGATTTCTGAAAAATCAACTTATGCTCAACTGGTTTGTCTGTACTAAAAAGCAAACATAGTCATTGTCATGGCCAAGTTTATTAAAACTAATATGATATTATGCCGGTTGTAAATATTGCGAGTTTTCCTCGCGAGGCAGTTTCGCGCATCAAGTCTCAAATATGTGAAATTTTGATAAATTCGCTGACAATCTTGACAAATTTAAATTTTGACAAATTTGTGATACTTTACATTCGCCATTCTAATTGTGTATTAATTTTATCAAGAATGTACCCAGTTATTAAATAATTAAGTAAATAGTTAGATACATTCTTGATTACATTGCTAATACATTAACGTCGTTTAAATTATATTTTTTTATTTTTATTTTCAGAAGGACTCATTACAAGAAGAAATATAGACATCTGACAAGAAAAACATTCACATTAGGCTAGGATCATAATATTGAATTGGAGAGCTCTACAATACAAATACTTATTGCAAATATAAAACATGTGTCTTAAGAATGTTTTAGGATGAAAATAATTCGGTTATTAAAAAAGATATTTACATTCACTATGTTTTATTTAAATTTACAATGCAGGGAATATATGAAAAATAATGTCGTCGAAAATAATAACTCGCCGATATAATGCTGGTTTAATTCCCTGAATTTCCTCACGTATTCTGGCTTTTAATTAAAACAAAGTCCTAAGAGCATCTGTGTATACCTTGCGCATTCCAAATAACCCCATAAAAAGGAATGCATCGGCGCGGCGTTAAATCCGGACTTCTGGACGGCCAGTTAATGTTCCTCCGCTAGAGATCACTTTTCCAGAGAACATCGCTCTAATGGTTTCCATCTATAAAGTTGCAGTATGTGCTGTAGCCCCATCTTATCTGGTATGTAAGAAACATACACGCGCGCATTTACCGCTAGCACTTTCCGAGATGTCCGACAAACAAATGAGGAAAACATTTCAGGACACCTTGTATTTTCTGGACTTGCACTAGCACATACATATACACCAATATTTTAAATTAAATTTGTATATTAAAAAGAAAAATATAATAAAGTGTATTATATTTCAAAGACGTTTTATTTTTTCATTGTACAATATGGACAGTAACAAGTGTAAGACAGAACCAAAACAGTATACCAAAAAGCGGTGAAGTTTAAACGAGACGCCGTGTTGATTTTGCTCCATTACTGGTATGAAAATTGCATACCATCGAATGGTAAAATTCTACCACGACCTTGCGGTGTTCAATTCATACCAAATCGGTGTACCTATAATATGTCCTGTTTGGTGCGAAATTGGTGTCAAATTTTACATCTCATATCATAGTGGCTTTCATTTTCAATCCAGTTCTCTATATGTGGCATATAAAGGACAATGAACCCTCAATGTGTTTGATATGTCTGCATATATTTTGTCACCTAACAACCTTCTCGGAAAGAATAATTCGGGATTGGTATTCAGGACTATTAAAGGGTAGGTTTTGCTCCAATATGTAAAAAGGCTATTGAATGACAGCAATACTTTGGGGTGATTAATACGGTTTTATTAATATTTTCAGTTAAGTATGTGTAAAATTTCAATTATGGCGTCAATTAATGCAAATATGCCGGCTGCTTCATGGAGTTAATATGATTTTATACGCCTAATAAAATTAATAAAGCAATCTACGTAATTAATTATTACGACAACTGTAGCCGTCTTTTTACGAATTAAACTTTTAATTGACTTGATTGTAATTACTTAATTTGGTGAACTTTTATAGATCATGATAGTTTCGTCTCGAAATGCTGGGGCTCAACTCGGCGAAGACAAATACTTAATAAACATTTAATCGTTAATCTTCGCTGGCGATAGGGCGTTAAAAAACCTGAATCGACTAAATCCTTTTAACGTTATTATTTTTAGTGAGGCATTCTCACAACAACCTTTACGAACCCCTTTAGTGAAATCATAATATTTAAAGAAAACAATACACTTAAGCACACGCACGACTGAGGTAAAGATATTTTCAGTTGTCTCCATTTCTCGCTACTTCTGGACGACGAATAAATATCAGTAGCATTATCGGCAATTCCTTTATCAAATATCTTATCAAGAATAATTTCATATCTTCGCGTAGGAATTATAAACAACCACCTTAATTTTGCTGTAACATACACTGTTGAAAGTTTGCCGGGGTAAACTTTACCACTTTGGTGGGAAAATGGTGTAAAATTTTAGTATTTCTGGTATAGCACTTAATAGCAGTGTAATTAGTAAAATTACTAGATTATAATCATTAGATATAATCACCTGAGTGTGCCTGAACCTACATGCACAAACACCGCATTACGCATACACCCACTGCACATACATGCGTATACACTTACATGCGCAAACATGTGTATGTTGGTGTATGCGCATGTAGGTGTATGCGCGGTAGGTGTATGAGCATATAGGTGTATGCACTTATACCAGGTATGTAAATATGAAACCGAAATTTGTCCATAGATGGTCTAGCTGCTAACGTAGTTACCATCATACCGCGTCATTGGCGCCATTTTCTTGTTTTGGCATCTGATAAAGGCTTTTGTCTCACAATACAAGTTTCATACAACATCTTTCTTAATAGCGTTGAACATTGTGCCTGGAAACTACGATTTACGGACAGCATTGATTTTCTGGTGCCATTTGAAGAAAACTGCTGCAGCATCACATCGAATGCTTGTCGAAGCCTACGGTGAGCATGCTCTTGGTAAATCACAAGTGCTTTAAGTGGTTTAACACATTCAAAAGTGGCAATTTTGATGTGAGAAACGAATAACGTGGAAGACCACCGAAAAAGTTTGAAGATGGCGAATTGTAAGCATTGTTGGATGAGAATAACGCTCAAACGCAACAAGAACACGTGAATCATTTAAATGTGACATGAGAAGCCGCCTCCATACGTTTGAAGGCCATGGGAAAGATCCAGAAGATGGGAAAATGGGTTCCACATAAACCGAATTAAAGACAGCAGGAAACTCGAAAAACCATTTACGAAATGCTACTCGCCAGGTACAAAAGAAAGTCATTTATCCATCGAATTGTGACTGGCGATGAAGAGTGAATATATTTCGAGAACTTTAACCGTAAAAGATGATGGGTAACTCCAGGCGAACCATCGACTTGACTGCAAGGCCAAATCGCTATGGACAGAAGACAATGCTCCGTGTTTGGTGGGATCAGAAGGATGTGATCTACTATGAGCTGTTAAAACCTGGCCAAACTGTTAATACTGAACTCTACCGACAACAAATGACTGATTTGAATCAAGCTTTACGTGAAAAACGACCAGGATATCAAAAAAGGCAACCCAAAGTGATTTTGCTTGATGATAATGCGCCATCATACATAGCAAAACCGGCCAAGGAAACGATAGAGGCATTTAGTTAGGAAATACTTTCGCATGCGGCTTACTCACCAGACTTGGCTCCATCCGATTACTACTTATTTACATCGATGGGACACACACTTGCTGAACAGGTCTCCATTTTTTACGAATATGTACGAAAATGGCTCGATGACTGGTTTGATGACGTGTGTTCGCTGATTGGGCTCTAGAGCAGTTGGAAGTTGACTTAAATTTCGCCAAAAAAATCATCTTTAGCGACGAGGTGACCCATTTTTGGTAAACAAGCAAAATTGTCGGATTTGGGACGAGACCAATCCACACGAGATTCACCAGCCCCAAATTCATCCCGAAAAAGTCAATGTTTGGTGGGGATTTTGGCCTGGCGGAATTATCGGTCATTATTACTTCCAAAACGAAACTGGCATTGCCATAACCATCAACGGCAAGTGCTACAGATCGATGATAAGCAACTTCTTGTGGCCTAAACTGGATGATTATGGATACCGACGACATGTGGTTCCAACAGGACGGCGCTACGTGCCACACAGCGCATGTCACGATGGACATTTTGCACGAGCGATTTGACATCCCACGCAGACACAGTGGCCACTGAGATCGTGTGATTTAACGCCTTCAGACTTCTTTCTTTGGGGCTACCTGAAATCGCGGGTCTATGTGAATAAACCGCAAATTGATACCCTGAATTTCAACATAACAAACGCCATTCAGCAAGTTCAGGCAGATTTATGCGACAAAGACATCGAAAATTGGACCTACCGAATACGTGCCACTAGGCAAAGCCGCGGCGGACATTTGAACGACGTTATAGTCCATACTTAATGCATTAAAATATTCTTTCTAATAAAAAAACAACTTGTTTCATTTACGTTTAAAAATCGAGCGTCCTTATTGACAGATCCTTTATTAGACGTACATGACATTACACAATAGTGTACTGTGAATCTTAACATATAACCTTAAACACATTATTATTAAGATAACCGAAGGTTGTTATTTTTTCTCAGAAATATAGTTTTAATACCATAAGGAAATGCAACGATTTTTGAAAGGCTATAATATAGGGGAGGGCATAAAGGCCAAATTGCGTCGAGGGAAGAAAACTCAAAAGATATTTGCCATGAATTTCCCTAATTTCAATTAATGTTTCTGAATAATAAGGATGAGTGAGGGTCACTCCAGAATGAGTGATTTTGTAAATAAGGCATGTCATATGGGCTTGATACCATTAAAAGATACTCAGTTACGTTTGTTCTACTTTTCAATTACTTGAAATAAAATTGACCTGAGCCCGAACTACTAAGTAAGTTGGAGTATTTATAATATTTAATCAAATAAAGGATAATAATCCAATTATTATTCATGGCTAACGTGAATTATTTGGTTTCACCCTCAATTTCGTGTATCGAATGATATTTTCGTGTCGACGAATGATTTCGTCCCCACGAAAAAAAATACACTTCGCCTTTTATTTGACCTACTTTTTTCGGTTTACATTGTTACCGTATTTCTACATAAATAATGTACTGGGAGAGGAATGAGAACAGAGTGTAAAGTAAATTGAGAATTTCTACCTCGAAATTTAGTGCCGAAACTTTTTTTATCTAAATAAAAGCACTTCTTGACAACTGCTATTTTCATAACTCGCAGCTGGCTTTTTAGCGTCCCTCATCCGACTGTTTCTCCCGTACCTTTCATTGAACTTATTTTTGCACTTTCTTAATGAAATATAAAATTGTAATAGGCCGTGTTTTGTAAATGAGCATTAATGATTTGCTGACGGAGTGATAATTTTGTGATATATTTTCCAGTCTTATCTAAATTCATCCTATCAAAATCAGTTTTACAATTTATTTACTACTGCCTTCTTGTCTTTTTGAAAAATAGGATTGACGAGTTTCAGAATGTTCAGAAAGTCGTTAAATGACAAAATTATGATTAATATGGGAAACTTTATCATCACGTTTATATACAGGTTTTATGAAGAATAAAATTAAAATGTTTTTTTATCGATTTTGAAAAATAAAAAATTAAAAGTTTGTATAAATACTCGCACTAGAATCTGGCACTCATCGATTCTTTTATTGGTGTTCTAGTGGGGTATTTACTTTAAGTTATTTACAAAAGGAAAAATAAGAAATCCCCACAACCAAAACATTTTTCGTTTTACTTACGAACACAACTTTAATTCGTTTTGTTACAGGTTGTCAAGAATAGGAACAAGTTTCAAAACTGCGATATCGGACCGCCCACAAGGTGCGCAGTAAATAGTCTGATCTTTACTCATAAGGGGAACATCCGACGCCTCCCTCTTCGATTTCAATGAAATTGTGTCTGGTGGTTCTAGGTCGAAACGTGTCCAACCGTTCCTCAGAATGGGCATCAGAGACCCCAGAAAAATATGTTTTAGGCCGAAAACTGGCTAAAAATGGCATTCTCGAAACACGTACTGCTCCTAGCTCACTGAATGGATCTTAATAACATTTAAAGGGATACTTTTACATTAACAAGTATCAGACACGTGTATAGAGGTTTATCAAATATGCCCTACGAAGGCCAGAACGAGATATTTAACATGAGTCTTACGTCAATAGTGTTAAGCGGCTATATTGCAGCAAAGAGTGCGTTTAATCAAACAGTTGATATCAGATTCGTGTTTCTCATCTCCAAAAACCCCAGTATATAATTTTCCCCCAAAAAAGAATATTGTTTTTTTCGTCAAAATGAAATCCAACGGGTCAAAGTCAGATAAGGTACGAATGTATACGAATACCTAATAATAATACAAAGGAAACAACTGTCCTGTTGTTTCTTGTTTGTTTTTGAGGACATGAACAGTTCCAAGAACGACGATGATATTGGTTTTCAAGCGCAGTATATTTCTTTAGCCGGGTCAGTCGGTTTCATCGTCACTATGAATACCGTACCAGTATTAAAAACTAACAACAGTGTGACTGCGGGTGAAATTGGTGGAGGAATAAAATATTGCATCGATTTGCTGCGTGAAGGTGGAATAATGGATGAGTCTCCCAGTCATAATTCCAAGGTGGGTGTGATTTTGAAAGTCAACTACTATTTTTTTTTAATTGCTAGCGGAAGAAAAATAGTGTAATTTCTGTAATGACAGTAAGCATACATTTCTTTTGAGCTTATACTAGATGAACTTTCTCCATCCGATTCAGATATGCTCATGTAAGTCCACTCGGTCCAGATTCATCTTCTGCTTCGACAGGCAGCGCGTTGCAAACCTCGAACGAGTATTTCTGGATCAATTTCTTCATATAATTCGTAACCTCCTCGTTGATTAACTTTGACCTTTCGGAAGAACGGCCGGACACGTGTCGACTCATTTTCGACCTAGAATCACCGGACAAAATTTCATTAAAACCGGAGAGGGAAGCGTCGGACGATTCCTTGTCAGCCGCATTAAGACCTTTGCAGAGTAAATATCGAGTGTATCGAATTTACACCGAGTTTGATCTGGCCGCGCGTAAGGTGCATCCTTTTCCCTCCGAATGCTGCCTCACTCTTTCTTCGTGGCATACATAGAGAATCTCACACTTTTTCTCATTATTGACGACCTGTACTTAGGATTTACTAATTTACAGCTACTATTATGCCAATTTTTAATAATCCGAACTAAATAGTCTCGAATAATCCTATACGGTCTAAAATAAGAATGCAATTTGAGTCTTTATAATACCAGCTTTAAGTATAATTAGCTTCCATGCAAAAGCAGCATAATTTACTGGACTACAGCGGCTTCTCCTACCTAAGTCGATTTATTTCTCCGAACACGTTTAGTTCCTATCGCTGAAACTGATATAGTTTTCCATGTAAACCTATTTATTCTGAAATTCTCGGCTCGTTCACATAATCATAATTTACATCTGAAATTCCTGAACTATTTACACTGGCGTTAGTTTCACGTTTTCACGCCGCGAAGGGCGCAACAACCTCGTTACTTTGTTTGTGGGCGGTATTGCCGAGCTATTTTTCTATTACTCCATCTAACAGACCGTGACAAAAGAATTAATTCTTTGGGATTTCAGTTCACACACACTGACAATGAGACCGTTCACCAAGGGAATAAGGAATACATTAAACGCGGCGGAGTTTTTTCTGTGCCTGGAATTATATTTAAATACGAGTTTAAATACGTCGGTACGATGCCGTGTATGTCGGGCACAAATTCGTGCCTTTTGTCGTTGGAACTAGTATCTCCAATTGTGAAATTCACACATGTTTAATACTGCACAATAATGTAATACAGATTACATATGTATGTCCAAAACTGTAATAATAATAATGTGCCATAGGTATCCCGTTTTTCCATGTGGTAGTTTACCTTATTTTCCATCAATTTTGTTGCCACTCAACAGCAGTGGGTTTGACGTAAACATGATAAATCCACAGCAGCCGTCATCATCAACCCTCCACATCGAAAGAACTTAAGATAGAAAGAAGATAAGTACTACTCGATGTCTATAAAATTTTAAATAAAACTTTTAAATCAAATTAAAATGAAAATTGGTAGAACTCCAAGCGCATGTAACTTTTTATGTTCAAAACGGCGTCTGTGGGGGATTTTCCGACTCCTCACTATCAACCCCTTAAGCCCTAACCATCGCAACATTAATATTCTAAACATGAAAATACCCCGTAATTTGTAATATAATAAGATATGTGAAAAGCCATGCTTCCTTCTATAGAGAGATCATGATAACAATGACACTATGGTATATATTTCTATGACCTCAATGAAATCCTAATTATGATTCAGTTCGAAGTTCTTGATAAATTAAAAATAAAATACCGTATACTATTCGAAAGTAGTTATAGAATAGAAATCAGTTTTAATAACTTTAGTACATTTTTATCTGACATCCATCGCCTTTAGTTAATTTAGATCTGTCGATATATCCCCACTTACATATCTCTTGGTTGAGTAAAAACTTCCGAATAATCATATTCAAAATACACATGTATTCTAATACACATCATCATTAGGTCATCAGTCCTAAGACTGGTTGGACGCTAACCTCCAGCTTCTCCTATCTTGTGCTAACCTACGCATTTCGCTAATTGTGCTACAACCTACATCCCTTACTATTTGCGAGCAGTAGTCTAATCTCGGCCTACCTCTGCCTTTCTTCACTCCTATTTCTGCCTCCAAAATATCGCGGACTATTCCCCCATGTCTCAGCAAGTGGCCTACCGTTCTATCTCTTCTCTTCTTTAAGTTTTTCCACATACTTCTTTTCTCGCCGACTTTCTCCAATACTTCTTCGTTTCTAACCCTATCAGTCCATGGTATTTTCATAATTCTTCGGTAACACCACATCTCAAAAGCTTGTAATTTCTTCCTATTTGCTTCTCCTACCGTCCAGGTTTCGCAACCGTATAGTGCCGTGCTCCATACATATGTTTTCAAAAATCTCTTCCTTGTTTCTAAGTTTATTACCCCCGAGCATAAAAGTGCTTTCTTTTTGTTAAAAGCTACTCGACCCTGCGCTATTCTTTGTTTTATGTCTTTATCGCTTCTTGCATCCCAATTTATTTTACTTCCTAAATAAGTGAAGTCTTTAACTTCCTCCAACCTTTCATTATTAATTTGTACTTTCGTTTTTGCTCTGCTCTCGCGCCCTCTGCACACTAACACTTTAGTTTTGTTTATATTCACCCTCATTCCGTATTCCTCTGTCAACACTGCCTCCATTTCGTTCAATGCTGATTCTAATTCTTCCTTACTAGATGCTAATACTGCTATATCATCCGCGAATCTCAGCATTTTTAGTTTCTGTCCCTGTACTTTAATCCCGAAATCCACTCTATCTTTTACCACATTAATCGCCTCTTCGATGTACAGATTAAAAATTAGTAGTGATAGCGTACATCCTTGTCTTACTCCTTTCCTAATACCTACTTCCCTTTTTTCCCCTTCTACTTCTATAACAGCAGTTTGCTCTTGGTATAGATTGTGTACTACTCTCCTATCTCTATACTTCATTCCCGCGCTCTTTAGTATCTCGAACATTTTTTCCCATCTTACGTTATCAAAAGCTTTTTCTAAATCTACAAATCCTATATAGCGTTCTTTCCTTTTTCTATTGTTTTCTCTAACATTACTCTTAGCGCCAGAATAGCTTCGTGAGTTCCCCTATTTCGCCTAAAGCCGAATTGGTCTTCTCCTAGTATTTCCTCCGCTCTATTTTCCATCCTCTTCTGCACTATTCTAGTTAAGATTTTTGACGCATGGGAAGTTAGGCTAATCGTTCTAAAGTTCTCGCATTTGTCGGCTCCTCTCTTTTTCGGCATAGTAACGATAATGTTCCTCTTATAATCCTCCGGCATCTCGCCCGTTTCATATATGTATTTTACCAGTTCAAACATCCTATTTACTACTTTCTGTCCAGCACATTTCAAAATTTCCGCCTGTATTTTATCTACACCCGGCGCTCTATTATTCTTTAGCCCCCTTAGTGCTATTTCAAATTCCTCTCTCACTATAGGTTTTCCTACATCTTCCCTATCCCTATCCCTAATACACATATATATATATATATATATATATATATATATATATATATATATATATATATAAAATCACATCTATTTTGTTAATACCATAAAATTTACACGCTAGAAATGTTTTTATTGGTATATAAAAATAAGAATCAAAGGCATAATTCTAAATTCATAATAAAATAGCTTTAAGAGGCGTTATCGACGGCTCAATCGACTGCATTGACAAGTACTTCAGGATAATTATCGTTTTCCTCAAATGTGTCAATTATGCAGCTTAATTATTAGTGAAAACTTCTTCTTACTAGGCAATTGTTATTTACATGCCTGAATATTATTCTGAATTTATAAGAATAGATTTCAATTACTTTCTATGAAAATATTCTTCTATAAAAAGAACGATTAAATTGGTATGAAATATTGTATCTCAACTTACTCTAGTTTAAGAATGTGGCTAATTGATATTTCAAAAGCGTTAATAAGACTGTCATGGTAAAACAGATGTAAGAATCAACTGATGTATCAAAAGGAGTGTAAAAATTTAGGTATATACAGCTCGTCAAGAATAGGAACAAGTATCAAAATTGCTATATCGGACCGCCTACAAGATGCGCAGTAAATAGCCTGATCGTTACTCAGACGAATTGAGATTTTTGCAGAGTGAATATCGATGAATATGTGAGGTGTGGCTAGAAAATAACGAGGCTGATTATGTAAACCTTCTTATTTAAAATGTATTATCCCCTTCAATATCGACACCCCTCCTCTATCTTTACAGCCCTCCATGTGAATTTTCCATTGTTTAAGACAGCGCTGAAAGTTTTCTTCTGTGATCTAGTTAATCACGCGTGTCGTTTTTTCTTTCGAAGCTTTAATCGTCTGAAATGTTGTTCCTTTTAATGCAGATTTGACCTTGGAGAACAGATAAATGTCAAATGGTGCCAGGTCAGGCGAATAAGGCGCATTGTCTAACACTGGGATGTTATACTTATATATACTGAGGTGTTATACGTATAGAAACGTGAGAATTTTCGGCACCATATTCGCACATACTTTTTGCATGTTAAAATTGTTTTGTAAAATTTGCCTTAGACATTCTTTGATAATTCCTATAGTTTCAGCAATCACACGAATAGTTAACCGACGGTGAGGTCGATCTTGGAACCGCTTAAACCATTTACAAAAAAACAGATCTCATACACACGAAGGCCATGGCCAGACTAATATGTCAGCACACACGGGAGGGGTAACAATTGAAAGAGAAAGCTTCACGCTACACAGATGTTGGTTATACGACTTTGGCGCATGCCTAGTTCGTCTGTAGTAGCATCAATCTCGTTATGTTATAGTCACACCTTGTATATTGAATGTGAATGTATATGCAGTTCGATTTGGTCGAGCATAAAGTGCATCCTATTCCATCTGAATGCTGCCTCACTCTTTCTTCAACGCATACCTACAGAATCTCACAAAATTGTATACATCTTGACAAAATTTTATTTGTCAATGTGAATCATGTTCATATACTGGGTGGCACAGGAGACATGTAACACCCCGTAGCATGGTTAGTTAAAAAGGGTTTATGTTGAAATTTGGTAGACTTGTATTATGCGTGATTGTCCTTGATTGAACCCAAACAAATGTTTTATTTCCACTTCCGGTTTAACCGGGATTTTTGCAATTACGGTTTTACTTTGTTATTTTAAAGAGAACCCTGTATATATTTTTTATCCAAGCTGATTTCCCTTACATTTCTCTCTTCAATTAGGTATATATACCAAAATGACATTTGTTTGTAAAATGACTGCTGAAAACCATTTTATTGTATTAAGTCTAGATGACTGTGGTATGAAATGTGGCGCTAATTAATGCTTATTGCAGTGCGATATGAAAGGAACCCTGGTAGACAATTTTGTGTTTCATATTTGTTTCGGTCTAATCACTAGCTGAAGAGACTGTGTAAAACTTTAATATTAAAAAAAATTGCGAAATTAAATCACCGATATCATAAAAACTAAGAGAAAAACGCCAATTTCAAATTTGATCCATTTGTAAAATATTTATTCATCTTTCACTTTTACCTTATACAATTCATTGTTATTACTGATGTCGCTTCCACTGCGTCCTAAATATTTTTGATATATATATATCAATAGGTAATATTAATTTGCACAATTTCATTCAAAAGCAAAATCGTCGTTACACGCAATAGCTACAATTTTCTATTAAGTTACAAATTGCTGATGCATTTACACATTAATATATACGAGTAAGCAAATCGCAATAATATTGAGCCGCCCTCTCGCCATATCGCAGGCACCTCCGGAACATGCCTCTAGAGGCTTCGGATCAAAAAACAAAAGTTACCACGTTGTTTGCAAGGGTCGATTTACTGTATTGATTTTGTCAAATTCGAACGAAAAGCGTTTCGTACATCGACCTAAAAATTTCGTGACACACACACGAAAACAGCCGTTTAGTAAATAGAGATTACACGTGTTTATAACATACACTAATAGCTTCTAATAATGGTTAATATATTTCCCTTATGTTACATATATAAGTATAATAAGAAATTATTCGAGGTGTTATGTCGATTTTTATTTCGATATAGTAGCACTCTGTCATCGGTAATGCATTGTTTCAATATTTTACAAGCCCAGCCTAGTATTTGTTAATAATGAATCACTATTGACTAATTGAAAATAAATTGGAGATACGGCAACGTAACCACAAAGATGATACAGATACGACAACTACGATATGAATAACGCGAAATTCCATATTTCTTACCATTAGGTAACGAAAAAAATACTCGGAAGTGGTGCGGTGACAATTTTTAAAATCACGTACGCGTATACGAAAAAATGATCGAATCAGACCGTAGAACTGTTAGTCAACTGTTATAATTTATGAATATTAAATTTTTGTGGTGTGGTTACGGGTTTTCACAAAATGGGAATAGGAGAGGGATTTCCACGGAAAAGTCAGTTCATGAAGAAACAGTGTAATAATAGAGGATCGTGTACATCCAGTATAAGTACCTATTGTATTACCGAAGTACCTGCTATAGGAAAATATTAATATTTAATTAATAATCAAATTTGCTGTGCCCTTTGGGCAAACATTGGCGTATAATTCCGCACCAAACCAGACAAAATATCGTATTGACAATCTTAAATAAACTGAATAGTAGCAGTTGCATTACGTCGTCCGGTCATGTGCCGCGCGTTATGCGTGAGTGTAAAGCTCATCTCATGAACAGAAGAAACTCACCTCTAAGAAAATAGAAATAACGTATATTTTCATAATGGCTTTCTTCTCTAAAGCACTTTTAATTGAGAAACGCTTTAGAAAAAAAATATAGTAATCAATTTGAAAGTATTATGGGTTTAAATCAAAGGAAATTAATAAACATTTTCTTTACGTATCACGATACCTTAAGTTCAGAGATATACAATTTATGGATTTAACTAAAGCCATCGTCTCATACAATAAACCGATTTTGTGATACAGAATATTTTTGAACTCAATATAGTAAAGAAACAAAAATTGTTAAATTAAAGAAATATTCGTCTGTGAATAGTTTTTTATTTTTCTATTTTTCTTATCTTTCTGTTTTTTAGAAACTTATTCAATAACATATATCAAGTGTGTCATGGTGAAACTACTCGGAAACAGGGGATATATGGAAAAAATTTTCGTCCTAAACATTGACCAAAATTTTAAAAAATATTACCATCTTCGGATCAGAAGGTAGCAATTTATTGTTACATTTTTTAAGCCACATAATTACAGAGTAATTAACTTAATTTACACTTTGATGAAGAATTGATGGGGGATAAATATTTTGGAAATATTCCTGCTATATTTCACTTCCATTATACCTTTATTATTCAAGAAGTTCTATGACTTTTCATATATTTACTTTAGATTCGCGAAACTGACAAAGAGGAAAGTACAGGGTTAGTCATAAGTAAGGAAACGGTCATATGTAGTTGGTAATCTGCTTTACTGTACTATTAGTAAAGTAAAAAATGCACAAGCTTCAAAATTATATAATAAGAAGGGGATACAGAATCAATTATATTTTATGAAAAGTGTAAGGATGTTTAAAAATTTCCTCAATCTTTCTTCTCTTTCAAAATAACAAATGAAAGAATCACAAGATGGTATTCCATTATGTAGATATATATTTTTTAAATATCAGAGAAAGAAACTAAAAAGGAAAAATAAGAAATATGATAATAGATAATAATAAGTGCAGATTATAAAAATACAAACATACACAGTATGTCCCCAAATGAAATATTGCATTCTTGTGATAAAATTGATCATAAAACATACAGGGTGTTTAATAATTTAAAAAGTGTAAACTTCTGTTCTTTTAAATGTGTATTTCTTAAAAAACTGTCTAAGAACTTGAAAGTTTAATCAAAAAAGGATCATAATCATATTTTACAGAAAATAGATGCCTTAAAACACTTAAAAAACTCTCAAAAAATTCGAGAGTTTAGTTAAAATGATAAGAATCATATTTAACAGAAAATAGACGCCGTGATATTGTAACTATATTATTTTATGAAAACCAAAATTATAAAGACATTCTTAATTTGCATTTAATTACCCCATGGTTTTCTCAATATATATATATATATATATATATATATATATATATATATATATATATATATATATATATATATATATATATATATATATATATATTTTTTTTTTTTTTTTTTTTTTAAAGGCTCTAGAAAACCCCATATTTAGGAGTGCCTTAAGACTTGAAAACAAATTTGTTAAATACTGTTTCAAAAAACTTAAAAATTAAGCCATTTAAATGAATATTTTACACTTTTTACATTTATGAGCACAGTCTTACCACTGCTCAAAGTTTTCTAAGACAAGCAAAACGTTTTATAACGAATTATTTTTTCTCGAAAAAGATATAAGGAAATTTACAAGACGTCATCCAGGAACAGACTGTATATGATGCAAAAAATAATATTACTTAATCACAATTACTAGATTTTTACTTTATATCCTGATTTCTTGGATAACCGGTTCTATATATTTTTTTACTTCTCTATAACTAATATAGTTATAGGTTAACAATACAAGGTATATGACAGACATAGCATTCCACATTGTTCTATAGATTTCTTTCATAAAAATAAAAAAGAAAAGACGAATTCAAATGCCAATATTTCATTATAGCAAAGATATTAACTGCCACACGTGATATGTATTTAATGTGTTTGTATTTATAATATTCCATAAAGGTGTATCCAGACTTAACTTTAACCTCCACATTACATAGAAATTTTACACAGACAAATAAATGAACGTACCTATAAAATGAACTGTAGTATATTTAGCTCAAGATCTATCAAAATGCAAAAAATGTGTCTATAAAAGAACCAGATACATGGATGTTAGAAGAAAAAAATATATTCTTGTCTAATGAACGTAGGAACTACATTTTTATAAATAATACAAATTATATGAAAATTGTTTGCGAATTGTTTTACAACAGATTATACTCTATTTTTGATGTATATGTTCTCACGTATAAAAACAAAAAACATCTGTATAAAACACACTTTAAATGATTTACGACATAAAACTTAATTGAAAATATTATAAGGAATAATAACCGTAGCGATCAACACCTCAAGAACTTTAAACTATTAAAGACGTTATAGTGAAAACGCAGACAGATGAGGCATACAAGAGCTACGTGGATCGAGTAGAATAAAGTGTCATGATTATTCAAAATATGTTTGGACTTTTATACAGAATAAAAAAATATAACCCGAGTTCCAAGTAAAATGTTCTTTAACAACAACACAAACACATTAGCAGTGTTTATTTACCGAATAACTATACATATATTAATAATATTAAAAATTTTTATAAATATTATTTTATTAAATGAACATGAAATTACTTAAAAAAATACAATAAAAGCAGGTTACAGTCAGATTCAGAATTCTTTGTTAAGAGCTTGCTCACAAAAATTTAGAGCTCCTTTGGATATTATATTTAGTACCATATTATATACCTCTATTTGCCTTGACTGTTAAAACTCACCAAAGTTGTCTATGATTTTAAAAATGAAAATAAGGCATATTTATAGAATTATAGATCTATAGCTATAATAGCCATCCCCGTATTATCCATAAGGCAATATAGGCAGCTGCCTAGAGACACCAACGGCTTGGGGGTGCCGGCGACGAACAAAAAAAAAACAACAAATTTTCATAATTGACAATTATCAACAAAAAATAAAAATATTCTTAAAAAATATTGTCATTTCTTTTCTGTCTGGTAGATTTTGACACTTATGAGGGTCGAATATGTGATTTGGCCGTTGTTTTAGATAAATGTGATAAAGCCAGTCAGAGTTTACAAACCGTTGATGTTGATTTATCAACAACGATTGCAATTTTTTAATCACTGATTGGCTACCTAAAATCATTACGAGATCGAGACCAGTTTGGTATATATGAAGAAAGGGCAAACAAATATCCAATATTATGGAATATAATAAAGACAAAAAAAACTATACTCAAGAGAAAGTTTCAATTTGACGGAATTCATGACAATATAACCAACTTTGACGGCAATAGTGATATGAAAATTAATGTTTTTCTTGCTATTATTGATAGGCTAGATCGAGAATTAAATAAACGATTGATGGCTTACGTAGAAATAGAAATATAGTTCGGGTTTTTAAATAAACTTAAGATTATGAATGACAACGACGTAAGAAATGATTTAAATAATTTTCAAGCTGAATATTCAAACGATTTGGACGAATACTTTGCTTTGAATTCAAATATTTTGTTGAAAACATAGAAAATATCGTTAATGTTAGAGACATGTTAGTATTTATCAGGGAAAACATGTTATGATCGTGTTTGCTAATGTGGAAATTGCATTAAGAATTCTTCTTACTCTACCAATAACAAATTCGTCAGGAGAAAGATCATTTTCTACTTTGAAAAGGACAGAAACATTTTTACGAAATGCCGTTAGTTAAGAAGGACTTAATAATTTGTCTGTGCTATCAATAAATCATGACTTAACTAGTACGCTTAATTTAATAATATTATAAATTGTTTCACCAGTAACAAATCCAGAAAACGTATATAATAGTTATTTCAGTCGCCTAGATGCAAAACCCGACAAGTCCAGACAAACATAATATGAGATAATTAATAAAAACTTGAATTTATTCAATTTAACGCAGTGACCAAATTTCGTAAAATGGGTTATTATTGTTTTTAAATGGTAACAAATCATAGTTTAGAAATCAGAAGCATCCATATGACTCTGAAAATTAGGAAATAAAATGGACATGCTGATTTTTGCACCCAATTCTCTTTGAAATGTTCCAAAAAAATGTGTGTAAGTTTTGAAAATAAATTTTATTTCTCATTGTTATCGAACAACACAAAATACATTTTCAAATACCAAAAGTAATTGATTCTTCTTCGCAATTACCCTTTTTTTCAACTGCTTGTCCTCCATCTGAAACATTTTGAAAAGCTTTTCGAAAAAAAAATTAAGGCATCTTTTTTCCATTCCTTTCCGTAGTGTTTCTCTAATAGTTTCGCTATACTTTTTTTCTTGTCTTTATTAATCAGAACTCCAATTTTCCCAAGACATTTGGTCCCATTTGCGAGATGTTTTTCCTCTTTTACATAAGCTTTTGAATGTTCACATAATATTTTCATTTATGTAAAATGCTTCCCCGCTTACAAGAGGTGTGTTAATTAAAGTTAAGTATTTTTTTAACAATGATTATCCTTTTTGAAGGTTGAAATTTAAAGTGTCAATATTGTTTTAAAACATTTTGAGTTTCACGTCTCCAATCCCTGATTACAAAGTCTTCTCCAATTTCGTGAACAGTAGCAAACTTTTTTATCATACTGATGTACTCTTTTGGATTAACAACTTCCATTTTCTTCTTATAGATTTTTTCAATTTGACCATAAACGCAATCGGGGGAATAAAGAATACCCAACCACCGGAAAGAGCAACTCTATTTTCTCTACATGTGGAGGAGCTTGAAATTGTAACCAATAACTCAACATACCAATGATAGTAGAAATTTGTTTTGTGTCCCACATCCATCACACACATGTTATTCAACTGACAAAATCTACAAATTAAGCTGCATTACGTGATGAAATATTTAGCTCGTATTGGTTCATTGGAAATGTCTGCCTTTGCATCTAAGACCGCAAGGGATGTGTCGGGTTTTGCATCTGAGATGAAATTTTAAAGTCAAATTACTTTTGAATTGTTGGTATTTGTTGTAAAAATTCCCTTGGACTATGTTGGCATTTATATTTTTAATCTATTGCCATAACAATCTCATTTTTGAGGAAAGGGTCTTTTCATGTTTTGCATCTAGGCGACTGATTTATGATACAAGAGTTAAAAATGATGTTTTATTTACAAAATATTTGTTTTTATTATTTTGTTCGCTCGTTCCCCACTCACAAAATAAAATATCATTTTTAACACTTGATCATAAATAACTATTATACCTACTTATTTAACTTTTTCAATTTAATATTTTGTATTCGTTTGTTTGTGCTGAGTATATATTATTTTTATATTATATTTTATATTATATATAAGTTTTGTAATGGGAGGGGGGGGGGAGGCGCTATAATATAGTTGTCTCTGGGCGAAAAAAATTATAATGCGGCCCTGATAATAGCAAAGATATTGATACATTTAATATACAGTCACTAAAATACGGGAGAATTATATATTCTTTAAAATTCTTGTACATATTGTTACGTAATCAAGTTGACTCCTCACAGATATAAATATTCATGTACCCTGGATTTATCCCGTTATTCAAATATTTAATGATAGATTCGCCCCTAATTTTATATTTTGTTTATATCATTGACTACTGTTCTAAATTTGTATGGTTTATGTTTTCTTAATAAACCCAACATGTGAAATATTATACAACTAATTTTGTAATAAGTTTGTACTTTATGTTTTATTTAAGCTACTCTTAAATAACTATTATCTACTTTCTATATTTTTTGGAATTGTATGTTCAATAACTGTCTGTTATGTGTTATGTACTGTAAATAGTTGTTTTCTTGGGGAATTTAATAAATTATTATTATGCATTGCGAATTATATACGTCTAACCATACCTTAACATAATACGCAGTTCAAGAATCCTGCTTTACACCCAAAAAAAACTAAAAAGTGTTTCCATTAAGTTAACTTGTGATATTAGCATATTTTTTTCCCTGCTATTGTTTAATATTCATCAATTAACTAAAACATTTTAGTCGATTTAGAAATAGAATATTCATATATTCATACTGAAATATCTCACAGAGAAGAGAATAGTTCACACCAGAGGAGTATCAAACATAAATATAATTATATTAATTAATATAGTATGTACCTTTTTGTTCGCAATATTAAAATGTGCGTTAAGAGTAACTACGATATAAATTGAAATAAATAGAAATATTGCTGTATTGTAAAATACCCAACATAGGGAAGACGTATCTTAGTTTTCCTTCAGTACACACGAAGAACATGGTTAATATGTCTGATTGCATGTGTGTGGTCTTGTAATTTGATACTACTACGAGATTTTTGTAAATGCCAATATTTTGTATAATTGTTAACTAGACCTAGTAATAATTTCCACATTCTAATAACAATTTGTGAAAATTTGGTATATATATATATATATATATATATATATATATATATATATATATATATATATATATATATATAGATGAGCTACAGTTCAAGTGTATTCTTTCAAAACATGCCATCAAATAGTTCTAAGTATTAAATAAGAAAAGAGAGTGTATTTACTGCAAGGTAATATTTCGCAGATCTCCAAGAATGTACAAATGGTGGAAAACTGTGATAAGACACTAGAATATCCATAAGGAGATTATTTTAAACTTCTATTAAAATCCTGTTGATTTAGCATTATTTTATAAAAATAAGACAGCATAAGTTTGAAATTAAATTTGCAGCCAAGTAACACATTTTATTTGGCTCTTGTTTTGTCCTTGTCCATTACTCGATATCACTACTATTTGATGATATATTTCGAAATAATAGTAATAATAATAATAATAAACTTAGGTGTATAAAAAATGAGGTTGGCCAAATCAATTGATTATTTAATATTAATAATGTGAGTAAAATGGACAAAATTACCAACAAAAGAAAACACAAATATCTCGAAATCGTAGGATTTGGCATGTAAGGTTAAAAACTGTCTAAATTACTTCTTTCATAACAGCTTGTCTATTGAGGTACTATAACAAAGCAATTAGAATGCTGAAGATTTAGGAATCTTGATTTTGTTGTAACAATATATAATACTTGTATTGAACAGGATATAATAAATATGACTAACTTCTTGCTTCTGATTTCAGGATATACCCCCGTTAAACTTGATTTTTCTCAGCAAGCTGCCCAGAAGAAGATATCAATAATGATCGGTGAACATTGGATACAATATTTCATGAACTCGCACAAGCACCCAGAAGCATCCAGTCCATGGAAGCAACTTTGCAACTTTTATTTTAGATTCGTAGCATTTATTCTAGATTCTAACTTTTAATTTGGGTATCTAAATTGTGGCACATTAAGGTAAACTTGAACTTCAATTTCCTAGATACTGATTTTCTAGATACATTTCTTTCCTAGGTACTGATACTGGGTACAGCGCATTTTCTTAGTAAAGCTTATCACTTTTCACTAAATTTTCAATGCATCCCTGGTGACTTTCATCTTCCATGTTTTTTAAAGATAGCTATCAACATCAGTCTCCATTAAAGATGTTGCCGAGGGTTAATGGAACTAGTATATTAAGACAAAAAATTCGACATCGTCGAAGTGTTTATAAGGATATATACAAATTATTTTAGACACTTGTATACTTTACAAAAAAATAAAAAAAAATAAACTAGATGTCGCGGTTTGTTAAAGTAAAATTAAACATCCGCGTTTCTTTGAGTTAAATGTATTGAAAACATAATTTGAATGTCGTATTAACCTTCAATCCCTAAGTATATCTCCTGCAACTGTTAGATTCGTTCAACAAATAACCATTTTCAATCTTTTGTTATGGTATAATCTCTCCTATTTTTATTCTCCTTGGTTTATTATGGCATAATTCAGAAGTTTAAGCCAACACTCAGAGATCTGATGGCCCCTGTTGATCTGTTAGTGTCACTACATATGGACTAAAGTGTTCCAGTTGGTTGAAGAGCTCTTCAATTCTAACCTTGGTGCCTTAGTTCGCTAAGTTACAGCTTGGCTTTAGTTAGCTAGAGAAAGCATAAGATTTTATATCGATGTAATCGTTCATCATCAACCTCTCTCCGAAGATGGAAGCTACGTAGAAGAGAAAAAGCTTCCGTGTTTTAATAAACAGTAAATTTTAGAATAGAGAAATTGATCCACTAAAAAATAATCTTCAGCGGTAGGGCCCACTTCTAGCTTACGGGGGATACATTAACCGTCAAAATTATAGAATTTACAAACGCGAAAACGCCCACCTCCCCCTTATATCGTAAAAACTTTTACACCCTTATTTTTAAATCCTTATATCGTAAAAAGAAATATGTATAAATAGCGATATTGGGCCACTACTTGCCCAGGTATTTCCCTCCTATGGAAGACAACATCGCATTGAAGACAACATTATACCACAAAAAATATATATTTCGCCGTCTTTTGTTCAAATTTACTAACTATGTATTTTAAATCTATCTATTTTCCAGAAGAAGCGAGACTGGTTTATGCGGGATGACTTCATTCAGCTTTTGTTAGAATATTAGAAAGCAATTTTGGTGACCGCATAATTTTCGGTAATATTGTAAATTGACCTTATTTCTCCAATGTGGGAATCGAACCCACACCCGGATTACTACTAGCCTGCAATCTATGCTAACTCTAAACGATTGGTATCGTTACTCCGAATCAATACAGGTAACTTGGAGATCGTCTGCGAGGTAATTATAGAACAATTTACTATTATAAGGTCTGGTCATACCTCTAACATCCATGCAAAATCGGATTCGAACCGGAGGTCAAATAACCTATATGAACATCTCGCCCAATTCTTATCGAAACTCGACATTGAACTTGAACTGTGTAATATCTGGCTAACTCTTAAATATCTCATTTTGAACACATATACGAAGGGGTACCCAAAAGACGAGAATTATTTGTTTAATTTTTTTTTAATTTAAGATCTTGAACATCTTGAAAACATTAATCTCCTTCAAAACACTGTCCATTAGATGATATGCACTTATCCCAATGCTATTTCCTCAGGCGCATTGTCATGATGAAGAAACCAGTATCCGGATCTCCACAATTAAGGTCATTTTTTATCGCTGGCTCATGCGCAATCGCTTTAGCACTTACAGATTTCACTTGCAACACTTTTTTGGTCTGAGCGATGGTGTCTTCCACTAGCTGAACTGCTGTTTTGTTTTGGGGGCCATAAAAGTAACACCAAGAGTTCATTTCTTGTGATGACTTTCGACAAAAAAATCAGAGCCTCTGTCTGTGCCTATTCCTGCAATTCCTGACACATTCTCAGGCGGTTCTCTCCCGGCGCACTTTTTAAGCATTTTCGTCTGTTCTGAACGTTGTAGAGCGACTCGAACGGAGTTTATATTCAACTGACATTGGACACTTCCGAAGCTTAGAGCTTCTTTCCCATAAGCTTCCCACAGCATTGAAGCTGGATCTGCCGCTGTTTTCTTTTAAGAGGAAACAGAACTCAATGTTGGCCGTTGCTCCCTAAAGTTTTCTATCGAAAAATCACCGAAAGCATTAGGACGGGCTTAAGAATAAAAATTACTCTGTCCTGCGATGGTTTCGCATGAACGATATTTGGCCAACTGAGTAGTGAATACACCTAACGGGAGAGAGCAGCACTGCTGATCCACTTGTTTACAGAAATTTTTTTCTTTTTTTGGGTTTCCAAGTAGCTCTCTTAAAATTATATTAGATATATTTTTTATTTGATATTGTGATATTTGTAATGCCTTCAGTGACACTGTATTTTCCATAAAACTCGTTTGAAAAAAATTATGAAAGAAAGGCTTTTCTCAAGACATTTTTTCCATATATTTCTTTTCTTCTTTACTTTAAGTCGTCTCTGTGTTTACCTACTCTGGAGTTATACTAGACTAGAGAAGATTGAGGTAAAATGATTACCTACTGAAACAAATAAATATTACCGAGATATTAACACAAATACAAAACGCCCGTAATAGTTACTCCGGGGAAGATAAAATATGATATTACACATTCCACGACGTTAATATTCCCCGAACCAGACGGAACGTTATCTAACATTTTTGTTTTCTAATAAACACACATTCGGTATGCATGTGTCTGCCCGGCTGTTAATTTATAGTGGCACCGAGTAAGCGCTGGAGATAATCGACCTGCAGAAGTACCTATATTTTGAATAAATATGAACGTAATAAAGAATGCTACGCGGTACGGTTTATGCTCACGGTGTTCGCCGAGATTGGATGGTGTAAATCCTCCTCGTTGCCCGGTATAATGGTCAATTATACTGCTCATTCGTGTGAAGGGTATAGATTAAAGACCTACCCGCTGCTTTTGTTTCTAGTGGATGGTACAGCCAATGTGAAAACCGTGTTAGAGTGTTTGTCCTACTGACAATGAACGTTGCTTTTGGTGCCCCCCTCCGATTTGGATATTTTCTAGAAAATATAAATTAAGAAACACCGGAGTTTTTTTCTTATCTGCTGTAAAACGGTCTAAGGAGGTGAAATTATTCCTCAGAATTGAGGAATATTGGAGGGTGGTTTTGAACTCATATAAAATCACTCGACTGATTTGAATAAAAAATGAGGCGGTACTCAAAAAAAAAACCGATTTTTTTTTGTTTTATTTAATTTTTAAACAAAACCTTCAATTCCCTTCAATGTACTGTCCACAGGCACTAGTACACTTGTCTAATATTTTATTCATTGTTCAAAACATTTTTGGAATCCACCTTCAGTGATGCCTGATATGGAGAAGACAGGGGGCAAGGTCAGGTGAATAGGGAGAACGGAGCAGAGGAGTTATGCCATTTTTGCTAAAAAAAAAACTTTGGTCAAAAATCAGCCGTAGAGGCACGAATTTCATCCTCAAATATTCTATTAAAAAATCGCTAAGCTGAACTCCAAGTCATTTCAGACAACTCAACAACTTTCAATGGTCCGTCGATCTTCCAGGATGATTTCGCGAATTTTTTCAACATTTTCATCGGTTCGATCTGTGGAAAGACGACCAGAGCGAGGTTTGTCACCAATTGACATTTCATATTTTTGGAAACCACTCAAATATTTGAGTTTTCCCAATAAGATCGTCCTAGTAGGCCCCTTTTAATATTTCAAAAGTTTATGTGCCAGTTTTTCCGAGCAAGAAGCAATACCTTACGGCCGTGCGCTATTAACGAGAATAGGCTATGCAAAAACGACGAGCACACAAAACAGCTCTCACTAAAAAAATCACACAAGCTGAACAGAACCCTCTTTAGCGACGATACTTCGCTTACTGCCTCGGGAATGGTAGCTCTATCCGCGCCTGGTGGCAGAACGCGGTACCACAAAAACTATGCGCACCAAAACATCAGTACGGTTTCTTTTGGGTACCCCCTCGTAAACAGAATAATGTTTAGAAAAGCATATGTATCAAATGACAGTCATTTTCCATGGCTGATCATATTTAATGGAATAAACTACACGGTGATTTCTGTCTCTTTCTCTCCCCTACGACACATTAATTAATATATTTAAACAAAAGTATGACCACTTTATAGAGAAGAGAAAAGTAGGGTTGACGTTTTTTTAATTAATTATTTTCCGAATAACGGTTAGGACGTAACGGTCCTAATGGTATGCTGCGTTGGCCTGTACATAGTCTGGATATGAATCCATTAGATTATTTTTATGGGGGCACATGAAAAACGTTGTTCATAAAACAGAGCATTGTGGTTTGCATTCTTACTGGCGATACTTATTTCGAAGAGCATCTATAATGAAATGGTATGTTTTCTTTCCTCTATTTTATGATGGTATCTATGGTATTGTAGGTAAGTTTATTATCTTATGTGTCGACTATTTTTTTTAAATGTGTACTGATTAAATTGAAATAGTTAAAAATCAAAATCAAAATTCTACTTTACTACGTATACCTACTTTAAAATCTGGCACAGTTATCTCTCCAAACCGTTGAACGTTAGCAGGAACGGCTTCATATATTTTGTGCCCAATTTTACACCCACGAAAAATTGTTGACGCCCCAAAGTCATGACCCAATAAAAACATCTTTTATTTTAAACTAACCCTATATATCATCGTTATAAAAAGGGTAGCAGATTTTTTCTATGTGATACCCTAAAATTTCGTAATTAGTTCATTTACTATTTTATAGAAATATTATGTCTTGTATTTATAGTATTTTCGTAATGTAATGAATAAATTCATTAAAAACTCAACGAATAACTTTTGGGAATAACTCTCGGACCAGACAAATTTTATTTTTTGTTGTGCATTTTTTAAAATATAATTAATACATACAGGGTGATTCGTATAGGAAATATGACGTTATAGATATTTTTTACTAGCAACCCCCTTTTTTTAGTACGGAATGTGAAAGAGCACATTTTCTTATATACGCTATGGTAATAATCATATTAGTGTGAGTATATGTCAGATAAGAAAATGAGGAAAAACAATTTGGCAATTTCAAAATGCTAAATTTATAATAGCATACTTTCTCATTATTTAAAAAATCAATTAACATAAATGTTTAAATTATGCTGGCTACCTGACAGAAACATTAGCGACTGATCTTATAATGTTGTTTTATTGCTGCCAAGTAAAAACTTTCATAAAAATCGTACTTCGTTAAAAAGCTCCTATTTTGGTTTTTGAAGTTATTTCTTTAAATAATACATTTTTACTTTTCCGCACTCATCTATACTAGCGGAAAATTAATGTAATCGTGTAAAGAAAAATGGGAAAAAATTGTTTTCGTTTATTTTTCGTTTTTCGGTCTAAAAACACAAAAAAAATGGTTTTTAAAAATGTTTTCTGTGTGTGTGTCGTCGTCGGCATTAAAATTTCTTGTTAGCACGATAACTCAACTAAATCGTGTAGTATCGATCGGGTATTGACTGATTCTGATCGGGGACGTCTCCCAGATGACACCTATTAATTTTGAGGTGGATAGCACACACCACCCCCCTCCCTTGGGGCTATTTGAGAAATGTTTTTTGTTAGCACGATAACTCAACTAAACCGTGTCGGATCGATCGGGTTTTGACTAATTCTGATCGGGAACGTCTCCCAAACGACACGTATTGATATTGAGGTGCATAGGACACACCCCACATTGTACATAGGTCATGAGAAAGCAGGATGGTGGACTATTTGAGAAGTTTGTTTAGTTAATACGATAACTCAATTAAATCGTGTCGACTCAATCGGGTTTTGACTGATTCTGACCGGGAACATATCCCAGACGACACCCATTGATTTTGAGGTGAATAGGACACACCCCACCCTGTCCATGGGTCATGAGAAAGCACGACGGTGGACTATTTGAATTTTTTTTTTTTTTTTTGTTAGCATGATAACTCAACTGAATCATGTCGAATCTATCGGGTTTTGACTGACTCTGATCGGGGACGTCTCCTAGACGACACATATTGATTTTGAGGTGAATAGAACACACTCTACTATGTTCATGGGTCATGAGAAAGCACAGCGGTGGACTATTTGGGAATTATTTTTGTTAGCACGATCACTCAATTAAATCGTATCGGATCGATCGGATTTCGACTAATTCTGATTCGGGGCGTCTACCAGACGACATCTATTGACTTTGAGGTGGATAGGACACACCCCATCTTGTTCATTGATCATGAGATAGCACGAGGGTGGACTATTTGAAAAAAGTGAAACTGTCGCACAAAATAGATATTCTGCATTTATGTGTTGGTTTATTTTTTCTCGGACACTCAATTTCGAGATAGAGATGTTCTACGTGCGGAAAAGTCCGTTTTAAGGTTTTAAAACTTTTTATTTATCTTTTGTTTAGCAAAAGCAGTGTGTTTGAAGTGTCTATTGAGTAGTAACGTTGTCATTAAGATATGTACCATTAAGATGAAACCTCTAGATTGCTTTTTGTTGGGGGTACTTAAGACGCAAAATATACGCTACTAGGCCAGAGAATTTGGAAGATCTAAAAGCAAGAATTCGTCAGGAAATACAGTGTATATCTCCTGAAATTTATTGTTAGGCAGCCAATGGTGGACAATTTGAACGTTTGTTTGGTTGATTTTTTATATAATCATTGCCTTTAAATTTTGTAATTTCAAATTGCCGAATAATCTTTTTTTATTATTTTTTTTTATTTAATCTATACTGACGTCGATGTATTTACTACAATAGCGTATGTAAAACAGTGCTTTTCATATTCCGTAATGAAAAAGGCAGTCGTCATTAAAAAATCTTCAATAACGACATACCTTCCACACGAATTACCCTGTATGTATTAATTATATGAGGAGCTGGCGAACAAAACGGTACAATTACGCTTCTGGTCAAAATACTTTCTCATTTTGAAGTTCAGTTTTTAATCCGGACGTTTTTGGCCCACCGAATACAAATCTGAACTCATTTCCAAGTAAAACTACCTAAAATTGAGTCCAGAGTTCTTGGACTTCGATCAAAACGGTACAATCACAGTAAAGTTTCAACAGTTTTGAATAAGCGAGCACGTTTTCGTTCAAAATGAAATAAGTTTCATACAAATTTGTAAGATGTCAATCAAAATGAAATAAGTGACACCATTTTTTTTTGCGCTTTCAATACTGCACTGCTTTTAATGAGGCTACATTAGCTCTTGTTCTTATTAGTAGAAAATAAGGTAAAGTATGTGGTCAAAGAGTGTAATCTGTGGTAAAGCTGTTTGAGTTCTTGGTTGTCCATTGTTTATTCGCAGTTATTGAGTTATTTTGGAAATAACTGGGAACAGTATCAAAAATTATGTTGGTATAAGGAAATTTTAGGGAGTCCACAAGAAAGCAATGAGGATGAGAGGGAAAATGATGAAGGAGGATGTTAGGAAGATGAACACGACGGAGATTGCGATTGTGAGGACATAGACATTGAGCTCAGTATATAATGAAAACATTGGTGATTTTTTATTTTGAGAGGGAAGTGTCTCATTGTTTCTTTTTTAGAAGAGACTGTTTTTTTATGTTCTACGATTAGTAAGTTTATGGAAACTGCAATCAAAATGGCTTAATTGCATCCTAGTGGCAATGAAAACGTAATAATTGTATCGGCCGCAATCAAAACGACATAATTGTCTTTTTCAAATTTAAATATCTTCCGCTTTATTAGAGATAGGAATCTGTAAGTATGTCATTCAGTCTTTTGCTGCTACTGAAAAATTTAATTACGTGTAATTATACCCTTTTGTTGACATCATATTTAAAAAATATGCATCTAACAATAAAATTTCATAAGCCCGAGAGTTTTCCCCAAAAGTTATTCCTTCAATTTTTAACGAATTTATTCATTATTTTACGAAAGCAATGTATATTCACCAAATATGCATGATTTATATTTATCACTAATTTTTGTAGTTGTGGTCAATTAAGTACTGTTATATAAGTAAATGAATATCAGAAATTCTTATAGCACGTTATTACCCGTGAATTAGCACTACAGGATATGCATGGTGATTGTCATGCAATGAGAAGTTACATTATATTTTTTTAATTCATAATAATTGTTACATGTGCTTGATATTAATTATTTTTATGCATGCGTTGACAGATAATACAAGAACTTTGTACTTTGGAGTTGCTAATTTTTCTCGGATTTCGTAGAATATTACCAATGTCACATTCGCGTAGTAAATCTATGCAATTTCGGTCTACCCAATGCACTAAATGATTTAAAATTAACTGTTAAATAAAATAGGATATTTCGAAAGAAAAATTAGACATCAATCGTGCTTACGATATTTAGTAAAAAAAAATAGATAGTTACATTGAATTCATATCAATACACGACAGGCAAGATCAGTAAACTAATGTTGGAAAGCATTTGAAATGTACTTATTCAAGCAGACAGATTTGCTTGTAAAAAATGTTGTATTTATATCAAGCTGTTACCATAGTGGTTACTATTGCAATAATTGAATATATCCATGTGAAATGAGCCTCAATCACTCTGTGAAAGGTAAGAACATTATCGTATTTGTATAGCCAAGTAAAAGTGCGTGCTGCAGAAGGAATGTATAAATATAATTAACTCCTTACAATCACGTATTCAACAATCACCACAGTATTTTGTAGAAATTAAGTTCTTTTCAATCAGTTAACAAGTTAGATAATGCTTTGAATAACTGTCTACAAACGGCTTGCATGATGCAATATTAGATAAAGTCAGATAACGTTCATGATCTCAAAGAAAGAACACAAAGAGGAATAGTAAAAGGATTAATTTTACCAATTGTGCCAAAAATTTAGGTATTAAGTATTTTAGATGAGAAGATGAGGTTTTACGAACACCTTAAGAAATAATCCAGAAGTCTTATATTTGCTTAAAACTATTATATTCAAACCGACAAGTTAATTAAACTTTAATATTAGGAAGCAACTTTGTGACACTTTAGTACTATCCATTTTTACTTTTCTGCACTCCACTATAAGCGGAAAAGTAATGTAATCGTGTAAAGAAAAATGAAAAAAACTAATATTTTTTTGGGTTTATTTTTCGCTTTTCGGTCTAAAAACCAAAAAAAATGGTTTTTAAAATTCTTTTGCTGTGTGTGTGTCGGCATTTCTTGTTAGCACGATAACTCAACTAAACCGTGTCGGATCGATAGGGTTTTGACTGATTCTGATCGGGGACGTCTCCCAGACGACACATATTGATATTGAGGTGGATAGCACACACCACCCCTTCCCTTGGGTCTATTTGAGAAATTCTTCTTATTAGCACGACAAATCAACTAAATCGTGTCGGATCGATCGGGTTGTGACTAATTCTGATCGGGGACGTCTCCCAGATGACACCTATTGATTTTGAGGTGGATACGACACACCCCACCCTGTCCATGTGTCTTGAGAAAGCACGATGGTGGACTGTTTGAGAAATTTGTTTTGTTAATACGATAACTCAACTAAATCGTGTCAGATCGATTGGGTTTCGACTGATTCTGATCGGGAACATCTCCCAGACGATACAAATTGAATTTGAGGTGGATACAACACACCCCACCCTGTCCATGGGTCATAAGAAAGCACGACGGTGGACTATTTGAGAAATGTTTTTTGTTAACACAATAACTCAACTAAGTCATATCGGATCGATCGGGTTTTGACTGATTCGGATCGGGGACGTGTCCCAAATAATACCTATTGACTTTGAGGTGAATAGAATACACTCTACCATGTTCATGGGTCATGAAAAAGCACAGTGGTGGACTATTTGAGAAATGTGTTTGTTAGCACACTCACTCAATTAAATCGTATCGAATCGATCGGGTTACGACTGATTCTGATTAGGGACGTCTGCCAGACGACATCTATTGATATTGAGGTGGATAGGACACACTCCATCCTGTTCATGGGTCATGAGAAAGCACGAGGGTGAACTATTTGAAAAAAGTAAAACTGTGGCATAAAACACATATTCTGCATTTATGTGTTGGTTTATTTTTTCTCGGCCACTCGATTTTGAGATAAAAATGTTCTACGTGCGGAAAAATCCATTTTAAGGTTTTAAAACTGTTTATTTATTATTTTAATTAGTATATTTTCTGTGTTCAGATAAAATCTCAAAAAATCGAATTCAGAAAATTTAGAATACGTTGTTTTATATTTGGTTCGAGGAAGTATGATCACCTTTCTGACAAAATGAAAATTGTAGATTGGATCCATATGGATAATTTAGTAAAACATTATTTATTTTTTATTCATAAATTATTAAAGTCTAGAATACATATCTACCTGGCAGAGAAAATAATAGAGTAAGAAAATCCTAATGGTTACTCTTACTCTAAACTTCGCCCTTTGTATTAGGACAAGAATTGTTGTATTTTCCTAATTCCTAATTCAATAAAAATATATTCTTATTAAATACGGAATATTTCACCTCATGTTTTAAACAATGTTAGGCAGAAGTTTTACTAGGACTTTATTGGCAGCAAGTAAATGGAGAATGTTATTTTAATGTAATTAAGAAATTTGAAGAAACAATAACTTTCAAATAAGTTATTTAAAAACTTTCACATAGGGCGTGCAGTGGGCCCACTGACTAATAGCGTTATCAGTCAACCACCACGGCTGTGGTGATTACCGCTGAAATTAGTGACCTGCTGACTGCTACCAATAACTTGTATGTACAAACTTAGACGAGGTTTGTGTAGAAGACATACCATTCCTAGGATAGGATGTAAAACCGTAGGTCCCTTGTCTATTACATGTTAGATGGATAATGGATCCCTACATTATACCGTACATACATGAATGATAATGTGATATTGTGTGGGGGGATAGTCGGTGATTTCTTAGCAACTGCATCTATCTCCTAATAGGACCAAGCTTCGCAATATTTATTATTGTTGATATTCATTAAAATATAATACAAATCGTACTAAATTCCATCATCACAATTTCTGACCTAACGAAGAGGAGATAATTAAAGCATTTCTTGAAGGAAGGGGACAAACTGGAGAAGATATACGCGCAGTAACATCAAGAGAAGTAAAAAGCATCATTAAAAATTAAGTAAATCCCAAAAAAGCACCAGGATATGACCTGATCAATGGAGAAATAATGAAGAACATGCCACGAAAAGCAATGGTTAACGCAACTTTTCAATTAAGTGTTTAGACTAACATATTTTCTCGCTTAATGGAAAGTCGCAGAAGTAATTCTCATACAGAAACCAACCAAACCGTCAAATCAACCATCATCATATAGACCAATAAGTCTACCTATAATGTCAAAAATAAAAGAAAATCACTAGCAAGAAGTGATTAAACATACTAACGGAGAAAACCCTGATCCTTGATCACCAGTTTGGGTTTAGGAGACGTCACTCAACCATTGAGCAGGTACTGAGTGGTTTACACGATAAATAAAATGTTTGAGGGAAAAGAATACTGCGCGGCTATTTTCCTTAGTGTCAGTCAGGCTTTTAATAAAATCTAATATCAGAGATTATTGATGTATAAACTCCAGAAAGGTTTATCTGGAATAATTTACAATATCTTAAAGCCATACCTAATAGTGAGATATTATCAGGCAAGATGTGAAACTGAACACACCCTCCAATAAGATCAGGCGTATCATAAGGCAGTGTACTGGGACCAATATTATATTTCATTATACTGCCTCAACGTTTGCATATGATACAGTAGTCATGGCAGTACATCGAGATTATATAGAAGCAGCTACAATATTGTAACACAAACTGAGAACCGGGCAAAGACATGGTGCATAAAAATAAATGACTCAAAATCGAATCACATATTGTTTACAAAGTGCCGCGGAGAATCACCCGCAGAAACAGTTAATAATAAACATGTTCCTAGAGTAGAATGTGTCAAGTATTTGGGTATGCACTTGGATTGGGTATTGACATAGAGAACCCATATATGGAGCAAACATAAGAAACTTGGCCTAAAATTACAAAAAACATTACTGGCTCTTCAAAACTTTCCATCACCAACAAATTCTTATAATTCAATGCGATCTTCAAACCAGTCTGGACATATGGACGGCAGCTCTGGGGTACAACATCAAAATCGAATATATCCATCATCTAGTAGTATTGAGAGATACTAATCAAAGGTATTACGTGCAATAAGGGATGGTCCATGGTTTATGACAAGCAGGGACATATACAACGATCTGGAGGTGCCCACAGTACCTGAAGTGGTTGCCGAATGTGGTGTAAAGTATATCCGAAGGCTAGAAAAGCCACTCGAAGCCACTTGTAATAAATCTATTGGACAACAGTGAACAAACTAAGCGATTAAAACGACAGACTCCACTGGATTTACCATACAACTAATAAGTGAAACATGAATGAACCTTGAAATATATAAAGTAGTCATAAGATGTATTTAATGTAAGCCATATAGGGATAGTGTTATTGGACACAACCTCTTCACGTCACTTTACCTGTTAGCAAAAATGCCTATTGTTATGTTGTAGCAGATTGCATAGAAAACAAAAAAAAAACAATTTCTATACAGCATAGCGTCGACAAAAGAAGGCAACAGCACATCGTAACATGATTTAGTACAGGTCAAGAATAGGAAGAAGTCTCACAACTGCGATATCGCACCGTCCACGAGGTGCGCAGTAAATATCCTGGTCCTTACTTATAATTAGTCGTACCTTTGCAAAGTGAATATCGAATGTACTGCTCGTTAATAATAGGAAAAAATGTGAGATTCTCTAGATATGCGTAGAAAAAAGGGTGATGCATCTTTCGGAGGGAAAAGGATACACTTTACGCACGGCCAGATCGAAATCTGTGTACATTCACATTCAATATGTATGTATTCATCGATATTCACTCTGCAAAGGTCTCAATGCGACCAATTAGAGACCAGGTCATTTACTGGACACATCGTGGGCGGTTCAATGTCGCAGTTTTGAGACTTGTCCCTATTCTTGACAAGCTGTACACAATGTACATAGAATTTGATCTGGCCGCGCGTAAAGTGCATCCTCTTTCCTTCGAATGCTGATTCAACGTCTTTTTTTATTATTATTATTATTTTCATTGCCTTCTCATCTCCGACGAACAGCAGAGAATAAGTTAATAACGAGATTCCATTAAGGACGACCATAAATCGCGAGATAATGTCATATTCCTATACGTATTATTTATTATCAGTAGTGCCGGTGGAATTGATAGTATCCGAACGTTCGCCGCCGAGACTTCTAGAATGCATATCCGGCCTAACAACCAGAGCAGTCATGCCTGACACGGTCAGTTATGGAGGTTAGCTCACCTCCATAGCCACTTACTTTGTCGGTATTAAGCACTATTTACAGCCACCTAACAATCCGAATAGTAACCGCCGCTACTTTCGTCGGGAAAATTTTTATATTGTGTCCATTCTTTCTCCTTATTAACTTCTGCTTTTACTCGAATCGAATGGTATCGTTATATCGGCACCGCAAATAAGGCTATTGTTGTTAATCGTTTAATGCGACTGCCTGCCGATACTACCATTTTATTTATGCATCGGCGGCATAATGAATGTTTTAGAGCGTAATGTCTTTATTGATTTTATTTAAATTTACGAGCGGGACTGGAAGGAGCGGGACTTGTTTAGGCGACCGGCTGGATACCAAATATGGGGACTCTGCTGCTAGGAAAGCTGCTACTGTGCAAAGAAAAATGGCACAAAAAATTGCGCGGAAGCTGCAACAAGTAATGTTTCAATTATTGCGATGTATCAATTATGCGGATGCGACGTATAATGAATAATAAAAGCAGTACGTATTTAATTATGCTGATTACGTTATAGCCTATATTTCCACCGATTAATTAAATTTCGTGGCAGTTCACAGTAACTTTTTTTCTGTTAGAAGTACTACTGTAATTACTGTAAATTTAATAGCACAAACCGCATTCTTCTTTCTCTCCCGTTGTCTTTAGGTTTCAGGTTGATTTTAAACTTCTTAAAAAATTGTCCGTCGACACATTGTTTGTACGTACAAAAATAGCTTTTTAGTACGCTTTATGTTATACACTTTGATTTATAATAATTAAAGCATCTATTCCGACGAGAGCCGCACCAGAGTTGAACTCTGTTCTTCGGAAAAGAAAAAAAAATGTATAAATAAAAAAACTTGCCAAAACATGTCTCAATCGATCTCAGTTTCTGACTCGCATGGAGATAGGCGCCGATAATGAAAGTTTATCACTAGGTTTTCCTTTCTAAATTTTCTGTAATAAAACCTCAACGCCTCGATCACTCAGCAGTAGTTCACGCAATGAAAATAAATAGTTTTAAAACCCTCAAACTGACTTTTCCGTAAGTAGAACATCTCTATCTCGAAATTGAGTTGCCGAGAAAAAATAAACCAACACATAAATGCAGAATATGTGTTTTATGCGACAATTTTACTTTCTTCAAATAGTCCACCATCGTGCTTTCTCATGACCTATGGACAGGGTGGGGTGTGTCCTATCCACCTCAAAATCAATAGATGTCGTCTAGTAGACGTCCTTAATCAGAATCAGTCGAAACCCGATCGACCTGATACGATTTAATTGAGTGATCATGCTAACAAAAAAAAATTCTCAAATAGTCCATCATTGTGCTTTCTCATGACCCACGAACATAGTAGAGTGTGTTCTATCCACCTCAAAGTCAATAGGTGTCGTCTGGGAGACGTGCCCGATCATAATCAGTCGAAACTCGATCGATCCGACACGATTTAGTTGAGTTATCGTACTAACAAGAATAAATGCCAACGACAACGACAAACATATAGGGAAATTTTTTTAAAAACCATTTTTTTTTGTTTCTAGACCAAAACCCGAAAAATACACGCTAGAAAAAAATTCTCCAAAAAATCCATTTTTTTTACACGATTACATTACTTTTCCGCTCTGGTATAGTTGAGTACGGACATGTAAAACCCATTCAACGTCTACTGTCAGCAAAGGACAGTATGAGAAGTTAACTATATATTAACTATAGAAAAGTTCGGAGATAAACTCTTGATGTACAGCCTTTAGAAATGAACGCATGTTCCACACAACCGTATCCAGGATTTTTCTTAAACATCTTGCAGTTAATTATTAATGACAGTACTGACCTCAATGTGTCTTGTGGTTTATTTTTTTATTACAGCATCTAATATGATACCATAAGCCGTTCCTTTAACGATAATCATATGTTTCCAGTTTCTTTATTACAGTAACTGATATGGAATAGTTACTATGAATATATAATCTGAATAAATAGACATTATCTCTTATACTTTGTATAGGATATTTCAATAGGGACGCTCGAAATTTCTCAGGTTATAGCGGTCATGTTGTTAAAGCAACATTTGTGAAATTTGTTGTGAATTGTTCAATTGTGTATGGCAAATCACCGTGGAAGGTTATAGAGTTCAAAAACGTGTGCAAATATCAAATCTTATTTTCAAAATCAGTGCTCCGTTCGAGAAACATTCCGCGCATTACATGATTTTTATCCTCGCCACAACCGTCCCGCCGCGCGCCGAGTCGACTATTCGACGTTTGGTGACCAAATTCGAGTCAACCGGTTTGATAAATAATCGGCCAACACCCGTACGTCACCGATACTTTTAAGATCCACGGATTTTCAATAAAAAATCAGTGTCTTTTAAACAACGGCATGAAATCAAAGTAGAAATAAAATAACTCTCTCTTTATGAAAGATCCGACGTCTCTTCACATTTAATATCATCATCAGGGTATGAAGACGCGTAAATAGATCAACACGTATCCGAAGGTGGAAATAGAGATTACTCAGAAATTAGCACGTACATATATCCGTTCGTGTATTGCCCTGAAGATAACCTTGAAGAGGTAGAAACGTCGCCATAATTATTTTCCATTTTTTTATATAGACTAATAAAATTTATTTACTCATGTTAAATTGGTTTCCAAACAAATTTAAAAGAGTTCTGTATTTAACAGCGATTAAATAACTTACTTCTATTTGATGGTTTTATAACCCGTGAGTCTTCCTTATGATTAACAAAAAGTCATTAATATTGACGAGGGATGTAGGGTAAAGCGCGCGAGAGTGTACGGGAAAACCCGAGGCAGCCAATTTCTCGTGGTTTACAGGAACTTGGCCTTTTTGCGACTTCAACTTAGCAAATTTTTAGTCGAGACTTGGGTCTGCACCCGTATAAAATCCAGCTGACCCAGGAACTTAAGGTAAAGGACCATAGACAACACCGTGTATTCGCTGATTGGGCTCTGGAACAGTTGGAAGTTGACCCAAATTTCGCCAAATAAATCATCTTTAGCGAAGAGGTCCATTTTTGGATGAAAGGGTATGTGAACAAGTAAAATCATAGGGTTTGAGACGATACCAATCCACACGAGATACACCAGCAGAAAATGCATCCCGAGAAAGTCACTGTTTGGGGCGGATTCTTGTCTGGCGGAATCATCGGTCCGTACTTCTTCCAAAACGAATCTGGCATTGCCATAACCGTCAACGGCGAACGTTACAGATCGATGATAAGTAACTTCCTGTAGCCTAAACTGAACGATATGGATACCGACGACATGTGGTTCCATCAAGACGGCGCTATCTGCCACACAGCGCATGCCACGATAGACATTCTGCATGAGCGATTTCAGGGCATGGTTATCTCGCGCAGCCGTGACAAAAACTGGCCACCGAGATCATGCGGTTTAACGCCTTTAGACTTCTTCCTTTGCTGCTATCTTAAATCGCAGGTCTATGCAAATAAACCGCAAACAATTGATGCCCTCAAAATCAACAAAACGAACAAATTCAGTCAAATTTATGCGATGAAGTCACCGAAGATTGGACCTCCCGAATACGTGCCACCAATTAAAGCCGCGGCGGACATTTGATGACGTTATATTCCATACTTAATGCCATAAAATATTTTTTCAACTAAAAGAATAATTGACTGGATATCTCACACACAACTTACTTCATTTACATTTAAAAACCGAGCGTTCTTATTGAAAGACCTTATACAATTAATATTAAATATAAATCCTCCTCAACAAAAGGATATATTTTTTGTATTAATTACAACTTGCAATTTTGAAGTAAAAAAATGGAAGAATAATAAAGAATCCTACTAATCGCTTTATATCCGTCATCAACAAGTATTGAGTGAACTTATTCTGTGATTTTGTGACAACCACGGTATTAATGACCTCCATATAGAAATTGATTGGAATCCGAGTATAGTTTATTTCGTCGCTATTTGCCAAATAAAAAATCCCAAACGGATCTTATATCATACCTTGACTTGTTTTTATGACTAGCCTCAGGTAGACTGTTCCGTTTATCGGCCAGATAAGAGAGTTTTTTATTTGGCAAATAGCGATGAAATGAATAGTACTGGATTCTCTATTTATGCTCCCTTAGTGATAAAACATTATCTACATCTGATATGTAGCTTTATTCCGTGTCATACCCCAAATCAGCTATTGTTACTTTATTCCAATTGAAAGTGTGCCACATTTTTTCGTTTTCCCAACTAATACCTAATAAGTTGTAATACCCTTGATATGGTCTCGACCTCGAGAGAGGCACCGACTACTAATTGCCGGCGCTGCCTCTGCCTAAATTCGCGAAGCGAGTTCATGGGTAAGGAATTCAATTAGACCGACTTCTAATCCCTAGACGGTGACATTAAAAACCTCGACCCAAAAATTAAAGATTTAAGGTAAATTTCACTTTTCCGAGGTAGATACCGCGACAGCGCTTAATTAACGAAACGCTCGTAACAATGCAACGTTCGTTTCGTTATTTCTTTTTGCAAATTAAAATAAGAGATCCGATAAGATCGAGTCGGTACGTCCTGGCAAAATCAGTTAAAGAAAGACGCCGATGGGCGTAAAAGGAAAGAAACGTTTATGTAAAATGTGCACGACGCGCGAAGGCTGATCATCAACTTCGCGTAGCCTAGCTGCCGATATGTAGCAGCGAGGCGATGGGCCAGCGGCGGCGCAACGGGGTACGGAGTTTAATAAATCTTGTATTTTATTTTAGAAGCCTGTCGTCTGTCGAACGCGCTATTTTCGGTGCTATTTGAATGTATTATTGTACTAGTATTTGAAAATGTGTATACACTAGCAAAATATCTCTGGCGGGCAGCCTTTGGGTAATATCGTGTTTGTCTTTTTTAAACCTTGAGTAGGTCAAAGCCTCAGTGTCATATGTTATAAATGGATTTTAATAAGAATTTGTTACTAAATAGGAGACGTAAGTATTGTGTTGTTAATAATTATGAAAATATAGGGAGTCAAAATCCATAATTACAATTTTACCGTTTTCCTGGATAATCTTACGAATTATAGAAGAAAAGAAAATGGATTGTAGCCGTGCGTCGTCAAAGGTAATTATTTTTTTTAAGATCAAATCATTATTAAATACATAAACATATAATAACTGCCATTTTGTTAAAAGAATGTAATTTTTTTTAGGTTTTTCACATATAACGATAGACGAAA
This sequence comes from Rosalia funebris, assembly GCA_037954035.1. Taxonomy (NCBI): domain Eukaryota; kingdom Metazoa; phylum Arthropoda; class Insecta; order Coleoptera; family Cerambycidae; genus Rosalia; species Rosalia funebris. Next base: position 6,855,846 of record JAZFAV010000006.1, on the reverse strand, counting down.
TGATGAAGAAATTTACTGAAATAGACTTTTTTTTCCAAATTTATTATCATTATTATTTTTCTAAAATTTATTGTTCCTGGAAAAAATAGTCAATTTACATTTTTAAAAAAAGTTAAAATCAAAATTCTCTTTTCGGCTATTCGTGGTGTGTCAGTACGAAGTTCAGTGCAATCAATTATTGCTCAGCAGTTCGGGTAGTTTAAAAAACTTTAAGGCAATGTTTCTCTAACAGCCTCTTTTGATGACCAAAATATCCACGTTTTTGTTTTAGCAATTAACGTTGGCAAAACACTTGAAAAAATGTTCAAATATCTTAAATACGCGTGTATTTTGTTTTGTTCCAATATATACTTGTTAGGGCTCGTATATTACTTATTCTAACAGTGGAGTTCGTGAAAGAATTAACGTCTTCATTTTTAACCGGTTCAATCTTCTGGTACATTGCACAATATTATTTTCATTCAGCCACAGTCTCATTTTTGAACCTTTTAAGTTGATACGATAATTTATAACCCTTACTTCGTTGATATACGATTATCACGAACCGCCACTGCCGCTAACAAGGATGATGTCGCGTTGTTGTAAGCAAAAACCAAACAGGTTCAGGTTTTGCGACCCTGGCGGTATAACATTCTTTACTTGTGCACTACCGTACTTAGCGCTGCTAATACCAGATTAGGAGCGATACGAAAATATTATGAAATCCGTACCTGCAACCGGTATATAGTCGATTACTTTATTACTTCGTATTATGGAAAATTTGTTCGAATTACTCTAATCCCATTAAACAAGTTAACGCTGCATCTACGTGTATTTTGCTTGCGCTTTAAATGTGGTATAACTTATTTTTTTCGTGAGCTTCTGTGGGACTGCTCTCTAATAATGTATTGAGTTTTATATGGTATAATAATTGGATTATTTGGTAATAATTCAATTATATGAATTAAAAGGTTGTATTATTAATTAAATGAGACATTCTAAAATTTGAATACATAGTATCACTATAAACATTTTTCTTGGTTGTTGAAAATTAAAAAAGTACATGGTTCTTATGCTTTATTCGGATTTGATGAATGAATTTATATATAGTGCTTTCACAAAGTGATGAAGAAATTCAATGAAAATTCAAGGAATATTTTTTGGGAAAAACTCTCGAACCCGTCAAATTTTATCTTTACTTGCGATATTTCTAAAACATATTTAATACATAGTGATTCGTATAGGAGGTATGCGGCCATCGATATTTCTGTAATGGCAACCCTCTTTTTACTTTTCCGCCTTCCACTATACGCGGAAAAGTAATGTAATCGTGTAAAGAAAAATTGAAAAAACTAAATTTTTTTGGGTATATTTTTCGTTTTTCGGCCTAAAAACAAAAAAATTGTTTTTAAATTTTTTTTGCTGTGTGTGTGTGTGTGTCGTTGTCGTCGGCATTTATTCTTGTTATCATGATAACTCAACTAAATCGTGTCGGATCGATCGCGTTTTGACTGATTCTGATCGGGGACGTCTTCCAGACGACACATATTGATTTTGAGGTGGATAGAACACACTCTACCATGTACATGGGTCATGAGAAAGTACAATGGTGGACTACTTGAGAATTTTCTTTTAGCACTATCACTCAGTTATATCATGTCGGATCGATCGGGTTTCGACTGATTCTGATTAGGGACGTCATCTATTGATTTTGAGGTGGATAGGATACACCCCACCCTGTCCATGGGGCATGAGGAAGCACAATTCTCATGGTGGACTATTTGAAAAAAGTAAAACTGTCGCATAAAACACATTCTGCATTTATGTGTTGGTTTATTTTTTCTCGGTCACTCAACTTCGAGATAGAGATGTTTTACGTGCGAAAAAGTCCGTTTTAGGGTTTTAAAACTGTTTATTTATTACGGAATATGAAAGAGCATATTTTTTACATGCGCTAAGGTAATAATTACATTAACGTGAGTATAGGTTAGATAAAAAAAATGAAGAAAAACGATTTTGTAATTTCAATATACTAAATTTAATGGTAATGTTTATAAAAAAAAAAGAACTAAATTAAATGTACACCATTTATAAAATATCTAATAATAACCAGAAACATTTAACACATTTTCGATAAACGATATTAATTTTCAAAATTTAAATGGGCCCCCTCATACTTTTTATTTAGTATTGTAGATCAATCAATCCCAAACAGCTTTGCAAATAGGAATATATATTTAAAATAAAAATTTAAAATAATTAATTGGCTATGTAAGGAACATAGCATGTATTTATTTATTTTGTTACCCTACAATATCACAGACCAGAGATGGCAAGCAATTAATTAATTATTATATTACACAAAATAAAACGGTCAAAATTAAGTTATAAAAATGCCACCATTGTTATAAATACTGGCCCCTAAATATCGCATTTTCTGATATAATTTGTAATATCTCCCACGCCTAGTTTTTCATTATTTCCTTATTATCCCATTTGTTATAAATGTGATCTTTAATCCATTGAAAAAAAATTAACTATTTAAATGGTCATTTATTTACAATCCACCTCTTGCCGTAAATATTTATTAAATACTTATTATTTAAATAGACAAATTATAATGACATTATGGGGCGAAACGCCATTGTGATGGGAAAAAAATTATCCCATCTCCACAAGAATAAAGTTATATGAAAATTGGTTTTCCATAAGACGAACAAAATTTAAGCAACTATAGCTATTTAGATTCTCGTTAAAAAAAACCAATTCGGTTCTTTATTAAATATCAAATTTACAAGATTTGTGGCCATTTGAGGGTTTTATAAATGTATAGTATTTTTTTCGGATAAATTATTTATTACTATTATTATTATCATTAATTTTAAAATACGCACGTGTGTAAAAAAAAAACTAAGTACAGACAAGTATTTACTTGCTCTTTTATTTAGTCCAGATTTAGTCCAGTTATCTATATTAATTTAGTTAATGCTATTATACCTTAAATTATTCCCAAGGTTCCAAAGGCTTATTTTTTTCACTTTCTTGACTAATAATATGAGAAATTATCCCCAATCCTGGGAAAATTAAAATGTAAAGCCGGGTTTGCACGGGTCAAGTCGCGGGTCAAGTAACTTGCCTCCGCACTTGTCTAGTTTCGTTCTACTTTACTTGATTCAACTACAGATTGAATCAACGGCGTTTATATGTGGTTCAGTAGAGAAGAATCTAGTGATTCAAGTGCATGCGTAACATGGCTGTTGCAGCGTCGCAAAATAGCTTAAGTTATGTAACAAATCTTCTCTTGGAAGAAGTAGCAGAAGTTATGGAAGAAGAGAGATCTCTCTTTGTCCATAACTTCTGCTACTCCAGAAGAATGTCTTCTTCTGACTACTTCATCATTCTGAAAGTGCACAAATCAGGGAGCAAACACACGATCAAAACCACAGAGTACCTATAAGGTTATAATATAGATTATACCAGACAAGATTATACTTGTACAACTGCCTACTTGAACTGCATACTTGAATCATCAGCTGCTTACATTGGTAAAGTGGGCGGTCCAGTAAGCGATCAAGTAAAAAAATTGGCGGTGGTGATAGTAGGAAAGTCAAGCTACTTGTCCACTGTGCAAAATCACTTGACTTGCCTCGCTACATGATGCAAGTCGGTACTTGACTTGACTGGGACCGTTTACATGATGCAAGTAGAAAATTCTATTTGACTTTACCGTTCTACATGACAGTCTACTTGACCCGTGTAAACCCGGCATAAACTTCAGGGTGATCAAAAAGCCACAATAGATGTTGATATAATATTGGGTCTCCTCCTCTAGCTGGATCAAAAAATTATCAATATTTCGATGGATTAAGAGTATGGTGATAGCTCCGGTAAGAACCGGTAGAGCTAGAAGAAGAATGACTTGTGTTTTCTCGATCGATTAGTAAACAAAGACAAATGATAATTTGATATGGGATTTTTAGTTCACTCTATATGTAATTTTTACCAAAAAAAAGTGTTTCGGTAAGTATTTTATTATATACTAAATTTCGATTCGTGTACGTGGTATATCAAGTATCAAATATTCGTTGGAGGACGATTGAAGGACACGTTTATCGCTGGCGAATCTATTTTTTGTCGCATCACCTTATAGAGGACATTGTTAAAATAAATCAATGAAACATAACGGCATCACCAATCAAACTTAATCTTCAAATATTCATTATCTCGAGTATCTCCCTTTGTTTTTACGGATTAGCGGTCGATAATCCAATTATTCGTGTGCACATCGTCCTACCAATCCCTTTTATAAAAATCGTAAATAATTTATGAATCTTAACAACATTGTGGGAGTGAGCCGCGTGGGAGACACTTATCGTGTACCGTGCCGCAGAAAATAAAGGCAAATCGCGAATGTCGAGGGCGATCCGACGGAGAGGGCACGTCCAACGGGGTACCGACGATTATTGAACATCTCATTAATGGGCACATACGTGCATGTAATTATTTTAATAAATCGATTTGTCCAAGAAAGCCAGTTCGGACTAGGACAGGTCAAGGTTGGCCGAGAGCGAGCTGTCACAGAGTGGGTACTCTGTCATTGACACACTCTGCTGCATTGTGTTTACGAAACTAAATTCGTTCAAAGGAAAATTAATTAAGCTAATTCGAACGTTAATAGTGTGGTACGAGATACATATTATTTTCGTTCGGGTTTGGATATATTCGTGTGGACTGGAATGTGGCGGGAAAAAAAATCTATTGGGAAATTTTCCTCGTCGAATTAGGTTGAGGTTAAGATTATATTACGTTACGTGATATGCCGCGTACTTTTATCACGATGAATTTAAAAAAATAAGATTGACATTCTCGTGATTATGGAGATGCTAATGAATGATATCAGTATGTCGTCTTTCACTTCTCATGCAATTACTAATATCTCACGTATCTTATGTTCATTTGGGAAGTATACACATTTAAAATACTGTTAAAGGTCATATTTCAGCGTATTTCAAAGAGGCACGAGTGAAAAAATTGTATTTGTTAGAAAAGGATGCATCACAATGAAATAGAATTTCTCGAAATAGACGTATCAAAGAGTTTGTAAACTCTTATTTTATACGTTTTAGTGAACGAACATTAAAAGCAAACGTCTTTTGTTTAATGGCTAGGGCACTAGCACCATTTTTATGAGTTATGGACTTAATTTCGCTTTCCCCGCATCAATACTATTTTTAAGTCACACATAAATATCTTCAGAAATTCCAGAAGTCAAAAAAGTGTTGGTTCCTTCGAAAGCGCTGACTGCATTTCAAATTTCATCGACTGTCACCCATTTTGTTGCTCAGTGTAAAAAAACCATAGTTCAAAAACTACTTAAGATTATAATAGCAATCAAACTACACGAGAACTGACAATTTTTGAAACTATGAAACTTTCATCTTTCTTCTGAATAATAGTTGTTTCATCTTTTTTTAGTAGTGATATTGACTTCAATTGAACATCAACAGTTTCAGTCTTTTATTTCATTTTTTATTATTTCAGTTTTCTTGAGAACCATTTGTTGCTCTCATTAGATGGAATAGGTTCTTGATTTTCCGTAGTAGGAATCTTGTCTGTTAGTGTTTCATCTGATTTCGCCCCTTTTGACCAAGGTTTTGATTCTTCTGGAGCAATTTCCATCAATTTCTCTTCCGGTTGTTGTAATTCTCGTGGTGCTTTTGTGGGATTTTCCTCTTTAAGTCGTTTTCCCTAGGTCATTTTCGTACTTCTAGAGGTTTTCGCTGAATTACTTCCATTGCATCTTTTATGATTGACTTGTTTTCTATAGTTGTTCCTCAATTAAATTGAGGAATTTTTTCCTTAAGCCAAATTTACTTTTCAAGATGCTCTTTTCAAGATTTCGTGCGGATTAATTCCACGTCTTGAATTATCACCTTTATTTCTTCCTTTTTCACTCGTTTCCTTAAGGTAACTTGTTCCTTATTCCATGATATAACTTATTCTTTTTCTAACAGAATAATTTCCTTTTTCTTTATTCGGACGCGTTTGTAGATCAGAATCGATTTCTGTTGTTTCTATATGAGTGTGTTCAGCAACAGCATCTTCTCTTTGAACAACTTCAGTAAACAATTATGTTTTAAATTATAGTAAATTGAAATATAACAAAAGCGCAAGTTATTTATTCATATTTGATTAACATGTGAATTCACAATATGTATTTCTGCAATAGCAGTAGGTTTGTTTAATAGTTGATTGACGTATACATTTTCTACGTAATTCACTACTTTTACATACAATCCTAAAAACATTCAAGACTTGGGCCCTTCATTTTTGGTCATAATTGGAATGGCGACATCTACTTACAGATGCTGCAAGAAAATATTATGAGCAAAATCTGCTGTATGAGAAGCTATTGGGGGTATTAACAAAATTTGACACGAAGGTTGCCTAATTCATAACAGGCGTATATTTTGAAAAAATAAATTAAATATGCAGTCCTAAATCCTATAATTTTCTGATCACATGATACATAATAGTATTGAATCCTAGAAAAATCCAATATGGCATCCATATGCAAAACAAAAGATAATACCATTTCGTCAGGAACAAAGTGTAGGCTATTTTGTTAATACAGCTAAAGATGCCTTCAAAAAGTATCTTAAGAATGTACTTGCTAAAATAATACCACATCTACAATTAAAGAGATATTTAAAATGCAACCTCCTGTGGCAATTATTAAAAAAAACGAAAATACGTAAAATTTGATAATGCACTGAAGAGACAATTAAAATTCTTTCAAACCTTCCCCGTTTAACCATCTATCTCTGATAATAGCCGAGATAGCAATGCATGCAGCACCAAAGTAGGCCACGCTATATATTCTGCTCAATTTATTCTATCTTAAGAACTGAAATAAGAAATAAGTCTCTGCCTGACCATGTAGACCCATTTGTAGACGATGTTGACAATATTCCTTATTTGCACTTGTAAATTTCATATTAAACAAAAATTGTGTATCCAACGCCGCAATATCTGTCAATGATATTGTGTTTTAATATTAAATGAAATGTTTATCAATATTCATGGACCTCTTAGAGATGTTTATTTAATAATTTAATAAGCAATAACAATTAATAGTTATTAGTTTATTAGCGACCTTATAATCGATTGGTAATTGATTTATATTATCCTCTTATTAAAATAAAAATATAAACAAGCCGATACTGATTCATTGGAGACCCACTTTGGTCGGCAATAATTATTGATGTTATACGTTGAATGAACCATGCCACATGCCAGCATTGGAATAAATCACTACGTGAATATACAGGGCCCGGCAGATATGTACGTTTACAAATGGATAATTATTTCAGTCGTATAGTAATTTATTGAACCAAAACTAGTGGCATTTGAGAACTTTTACTAAAAAAATTTGCATTAAAAATAACTATTATGACAATAAAAATGGTAATACGATGATGAATAATATGCGATTTAATTCAATTCACAAAATTACTTTGCTTAAATAGCAACAAGCATTGAAAGTAGTAGATTTATTAGAATAGATGAAATATATATTCAAGATAATTAATTATGAAGTTAATGTCCAAAAATGTGAGTGGTCTCGATACATTTAGCTGTCGATATTAGACAGATCATACGACGAGAGGCCACTGAGCATAATTACCCTGAACAACGAAAATAAAGGTTTCACCATTGCACATTATACAATACTACGATGAATAGTTGGTATTGGCATTTTTCGAAAATGCTTCCATTTTAGGTATTATACAGGATCTGCCAGGGAGGTATGGTATTGTTGAGATAACTTTTATGCGCGCCTGCGTGGAGCGAATGTTTTCAGGATGGTTGATATCTACTCGTTGCGGGTATGTGATTGCAGTAGCCATGGAGCCGTGGTCTGTGGCACATCGTGTGTTTATTTACAACACTTTCATTGAAACTGGTCATTCTGTGGTGCTCTTTGGAACGTTTCCCTGATCGCCCGATTCCGTTGCGTGGGAATATGGAAAGGCCTCTCGGTTACCAGATCTGTCACCTTGGGACTACTTTTTATGGGACCACTTAAAAGCTAAAATTTACATAGAAGAACCGCGAATCCTTGAAGTTATTTCCGAAATCACAATGCGCGAAACTGAAAGAACTCCTCGTGCCATGCTTGAAAGGACTATAGAGCTGACTTATGTTATGCATTCTTCAATGGCAATACACGGTTAATATATAAAAACAATAAATTTTAAAACTCGTGTAAAAATAACCTTGTCATTATATTCAAAAACACCATACCTCCCTGGCGAACCCTGTATAACGATATTTTTGTCTTCATATCCAGATTTTTCTTAATATCTTTGCTTTGCTGTTTATTTGTTGGCAATTAAGTTTACAAATCTTCAAAGAAATCTTTTACAATTTCAAAGTAAGGGGGATGATTTGATTTTCGCTTACTTCTTGAGTATTTAGGATATTTTGAAAATCACGTCTCATGTGAATCCAATATAATATTTACTTTAGTTCTTGTAAATTATAATTATACATTATAGATAACTTACTTTTACTTTAATAATATAAATTTTAAATCATATAATATTATTTCCACACAAAACAGCACAAATTAATACACCCTATTAAATTGACCCAATATGATTATGTAATAGGATTAATATCAGGTTATGTATTTGGCCAAACTATTCAAGTTAAATTTAATTGTAAAAAATATTTAAAAAGGAACTAGCTAAGCTGTGACGCTTATAAATGAGCAAATTGTAGAAGACGTGAGGAACCAAAGAAAAGGAGAAATGAAATTAAGAAACTATAGTTTCTTCATTTCTTATGTTCATTACTTTCTGCAATGAGCGATACTGTCATACTCAGTTAAACATTCAACGTAGAAACTTCGTCATTTTTTGTAGCATTTAAAACAACATCTTTTTGATTTGTTAACTTTTTAGAAACGTCTGATTCTAGTTATGTATCATATATTGTCAAGTTTATTTATATTACATTGTACTCATTGTATTTTGATAATAAGTATCTCGGAAATAGAAATAATTAAACTTTTAATATTTAAACCGTTGCACCTGGTGATTAAAGATGAATACAGAATACATCCTGACTTAGAGTACAGAAAAAACTCGCCAATTTGGAAATGTCAGAGACATTTTTAAACCTGCTAAGAAATCCATTTTAGACAGCAAAAAGTAATTGAATTTATTGGTATTTATCAATATTAAGAATAATGCGATCGATAGTGATATAAATAAGATGTCTATATTATTTCTAAAAAAAAGAACCGCCCATGTAATTAAAACTACCTGAACAAGAATCTTACGATAATCTCATGGCCGACTAGAATTTTGCGAAATCATGGTAAATAGTTACCAAGAAGATATATTATAGATAGAAAAACATTCTTTATTTTGATCAAGCAATATTAGTCTTCAATGAAACAGCCAACGAACTATAGATACTGGAATAGATAACATCTGCATTGGACGATGGAGGTTCACCCAAACACCACAATTGCAAATAACTTTTCAACAAAATTTTTTTTTAAACAGTAACTGACCAGTATTATTTGGAGTTTTCATAGTTAATTTCAGAGTTAAGGAGATTTTTTTCTGATGTATGATGATGGTAACACTAATAAAATTGATTAAAATGTTTGGTATCACCAGGATGGAACCACACCACATTTTGTAATGGAAATAAGAATCTACGTCATACAACTTTTTCCCAACAAGTGGATTTATAAACGCAGTGAAATTCAGTGGCTAGTCCATTCCCCCGATGTAATTCAGCGTTATTATTTTTATGGGGTTATGATGCACATACATATATTTGAACAAATAATATAGTGTTAAGGCACAGAATAAGGCATGAAATTAATTACTTAATTCTGGAAATAATGGGAAATGGTTTAGAAGAATTTCAGCGGTTCTCCTATTATCGCCAAGAGGTAACAAAACTTTGTTTAACTAGATTTATAATAACATTAAGAATGTTTTCATTAAAAAAAAAGACAGGAAATACATTTTAAGATGGTAACTGTCTCTCAAGGGGATTGAAGGCAAGGTATAAAATTCTGCTCAAATAACATTATTTTATAATACAGAATTTGATTCTTTCATGATTTTCCTTAAAAACTTAAAATTTATGTATTTGTCCGTTTTAATAATGAAAATGAATTCGTCCGCTAATCTATTCTGGTCTCAAAGATAACAACAAAAATATAGCCGGCAGAAAAGTGTAGGCCACGTAAATGATACAATACATCAATGTATGCAGACGATATATGGAAAATCGTATAGCGAATTATGCTTACAACACCGCATGACAATGGATTAATTTTCTCAATTCTACAACTTTGTCTACAATTTCAGATTCCGCGAGGTCTGCGTTCAACACCAAAATTCTTTTGCAATCCATTCTTTTCGGGATCCATACAGAAACCATCTCAAAAGATAAACATGTGAGACGACGCCTTTTTCTTAATAACACTTCGAGCTAGACGATTATCGGGCGCAAGCAGCAAGCAGTTTACTAATAAATATTTATGTATGTAGAGAGTAAAGACGGACTCGGCAAAATTATGTAGGTCATACAGCGTGTTTACGTATTGTTTTCGTAAGCTGATTTGCAACATCCTTTGACATTGAAACATAATAATTCGAGTTGTGCGATATTTCAAATTAGAATTAAAAACTGCACCGTCGTCATGTTATGATATGATTATTGTTTAAGTACCCAGCTCTAGCTTTAGAATCAGCTGGTGCTTACAATTATCTTAGTTAAAGGGGCCTTCATTCGATGGAGTCATTTGCAAAATATAACAAAATATTATTAATTAAAAATGAACATTAGTAAAATATATTTTATGTTACATGTATCATGTTTGTTATAGTTTGGATACATTTTTGGGTAGTTACCACCCAGCATCATCTAAGTTGCTCTAACTGTGACTAAAACTACCAGCAGATAGTTATTACGTGATTTGTACTAAATATACCAACTTACAGTTAAAATTAATTTAAACAAGAAAATTAGTCATTATATATATAGTTCTAAACCCACTGCCTATTGTAGCCATATACATATGTAGTTTTATTTATTAATTCTAGGTATTTTTTGAAATATATTGACTGATATATCAATAATTATAATATATTAAAGTTATTAGAATAGTGAAGTAGTATACATACAGTATTGGATAAAATTAGCGCGACTTTTTAAGATTTATTGAAAATACTAATTTTACTTTTTATTCTAGTAACAAATAGACTGTTCTTTATTGTTTACTGATGATAATCAAATCCATTATTTGTTGAAAATTTATTGTAGATAAAATGATGGGACACATCTTTTCTACAAAATTAAAGAGCCTTTTTTATTTTCTGGGGAATTTTTTTCTAATTGAACAACGATAATTCAGGCTTATATAGCCGGCCGTTGATAAAAAAAAATATTAGTGCAGTGTTTTCCGTATTGAAACAAGTTTTTTCAAAACTTATCAAAAAATTTCGGTTTCGGGGAGCACTAATTCTATCACTAAGAGAACGTAGTCACCGAAAAACAACTGTATGTACCCATAAATATACCCATAAATACATAGGATAAGCCCTTAATGGGGCCCTACAATGTCTCAGCTTTTGGCGGAATTAGATGTTCCAGGAGTACGTGCAAGGACTTATATTAGTGGAGGATTTGCCCAGCGGTAATGCAAACTAAAGTATAGATGATTTTAAGAAGATTATTTTCTTGGATGAATCGAAGTTCAATATGCAAAAAAGTGATAGTGCTGATTTTGTTCATCACCCCAGAAACCACAGACTTAATCCAAAATACATCTCTACAAGAGTAAAGCACTGCGGAGGAAAAATTATAGCATGGTGTTGCTTTTCAGCATCTCATATGGCTCCTATTTACAACATTTAGGGCACTAGAGATAGGTATATTTATCACAACACTCTTGAGGGTGTTGTGAGCTGAGATTTATTTTTTAACACGATAATGACTCAAAGCATACGATCAAGTTAGTAAAGGAATGGTTTACCGAAAATAGTGTAGAGGTTATGAAATGGCCAGCTCAATCTCTCGGTCTTAATCCTATTGAGAAGCTTTGGGAGATTATTTGAGTTATAATGTGTGCTAAAAATGTAGACTGTCGCAATATTGTGCATCGCGGGAGGCTATCGAAGAATTAGTGAAAGCTTTATTTAAAATATAATGAATATTGTAAAAATAATGAGAAGAAATAAATAACATAGGAGCCAATTCATAAAATATTCAATATATATTTTAGCCTCCTCCTCAATAATATTCTAAAACCTTAGGAGTAAACTGGAAAGCCTTACAATCTACTTTGCATTTCATACCTTGCATACTTTGGCAATACATATCTCTCAAACTGTACAGATTGTATATGTCAATGTTTATGTTGAATGTTTTCTAATGTTACATATTTATGTACGTGTGTTGTTAATTAATAAAAATATTTCTAGATGTTATGTTTCTTTTATAAATACGTAAAGTATATTAGAAATAAAAGTCTTAGGTTATTCAACAAAGTAGGAACAGTGCATCAAGAAGTCGAATTTACGCACTATTAGAACTGTGTAAATTATCATTTTACGCACTGTTATAGAAAAAGGTTCTTTGTATAGGATAAATGTAGAGTGGCAGAGCTAAATGATCTAAGTGGCAAAAACCAAATTTTCGGGAAATGAAGAAAAACTGCACAGAATATACAATTTTCATTAAAATTTATTATAGAAGAAGCATCAAATTATAAATGTTCACAATGAAGAATGTTACAAGAGTTGAGGAAAAAATGCTGCATCGTCTAAAACTTGAAAAATGTTGGGAAATTATCTAAATACTAGATTGCTATGCTGGATATGATATATATTCACATGTTTTTTTATTCTTAGGCACTTAGAACGTCTTCGAAAAATTTCCTGTTCTTCTCGGCTATGAAGTCGAGCATGTCCGTGATATCCTTTTTCTTGTTGGCGCTAAGAGGTATTTTCTTGAGCAATGTAGTGAATATAGCAAACCTATGAGACTACAGATTTACGTTTTTTCTAAGTTCTCGACGCATTTGAAAATATACTAAGGCACTAAAACTTTTGTTGTAGTAAATTACCGCAGGATTTTTGTTATTTTTAACCACGAAACTTGGGTTATACCCAACTTGGACGTATCGATGTATTGGTTTTAAGCTTTGTCGAAATCAAAGAACAGTTCTTGACTGATGTCAAAAGAGCCTACTTTAAAGAGCCTTGAGGGAAGAGCTTCCTTGATTATTTTCTTCACATCAGCCACTATCTGAAGTTTTGAGTATTTAGCCCGTTTCTCAAGTAATGCGAAGTCTCTATCTGATTCGTGGCACTTAGATCAACTAGCTCGGAATAGACTAATGGAGTTACACAAACGAAATCTATCGGCCTCTGTTGGTACTACTTTCACAATGAATCAAGAGATAAATCATTTAGCACTGCATTGGCCCTGGTTTGTAGAACATTTTGGTATAAGAAACGGGAAAAATTTTTTTTGGTACTTGGATCACTTAGCTCTGCCACTCCACAAATATAAACGATAAGCTGTCGAAAGTTGCCTAGCAGAAAAGGTGTAAAAGGTGTCTCATTTAGAACTATAGCATGTGATTAGTGAACAAAATTAATAATATTTGACAATCTGAGGTTTTTTATTCTTCAACATAGAATGGAAACAATACGACTGCAAATGGAAAAGAACATCATTCGTATGGCCGCCTCGACTCATCTGGAATGTCATTAGTTTAGCAAAATTGTCCATAATACATAAAAATAGTTCTATTTCCCAAATAACAGACCAATTGATATCAGTATTCCGCGAGGCAACATGATCAGGAAATTTGGTATGCAACAGAGTTATGGTTACACGTGCTGTATGACACGTTGCGTCGTCTTGCCGAAACTGCATGTTGTCCAGATCATCAATGTGGTGGAAAAAGAAATTGTTAACATATCACGATAGCGTTCCTCATTTACTATTTATTTATTAGCTTCATTATTATTAAAATTAGCATTATTAGCTTCGTTTTCAAAGAAGTATGGTCCGAGTACTCCCCCATTCTAAAATGCGTACCAAACCGTGCATATCTGTGGATGTTTTTCTTTTTCGTGAACAGCATGAATTGTCAGCATCCCAAATTCGACAATTTTGTTTGCTGAAAGATGGAAATGTGGTTCATCAATGACTAAAATTTTGTTGCAAAAATCATCGTCACCTTTCCCTTCTAACACCCAATTAACAAATGTATGACGTTGTAAATGGTCTGTAATTTTAATTGTTGTGTCAACAATTTTGTACGTTGATAGATGTAGATTAGAGTTAGATCCTTCTTTAAAATCTGATGCGTGGTGGATCATGACAGATTCAATTATTGTGTACGACGTTGAATTGATATGTCTCGATATTGTCGTACACATTCTCTCACTGCGGCAATATTTTCATCTGACCAGCTACGTCGAGAGCGTATTGGTGTCTTATCAATAACAGAACCCACCCCTTCAAATTTCTTGATTAAGTTATGGACTGTTAACTCTGTAGGTGCTTCATTTTGTCCTAATTCTGTGCGACTGTAACTGTAAATGATCGCTCACTTTCATAAAGCAGTTGTACACAAACTATTCGTTATTTAATTGTTAATCGCGGCACGTTGACATCGTATGGTTTGTAGATGATAGTCGTTACATATTGACGCCCTTTTCCTATCAAATTCAAATCCTATATTTCCAATTGAGACACCCTATATACCATGTAAATTATGTATCAGTAATAGTTTTGTTCATATCAGCAATAGATTTATGCATATTTTACGTAGGGCAAGAATTACTTTAAAAAGAAGAATTGTTAAAATGTGGATCTGTGATCGATACGAAAATGTGGAAAAAGTATGTGCCCCACGTCACCTCCACCATCGGCTTCGCATTGACCTCTCTTTGTGCATTCCACGGTTCTCCATTAGAGGCCGATCAAACAACGCTCCGGCTAGTTCCTTGCATTACAATATCAGAAGAGTGTAGTAATGAAGGTAAACGATTCCCTGGGAATGTGTGTAGGTACTTTGGTCGCATTAGCCGTTGAAGTCAACAGTTGAACATCGATTTATAATAGTGACAATTGATTTACGGCGCCTCGCGGGATTGGCTGTTAGCCGCGATACAAATAGTCGTCGACCGGTACGACAAGTTCTGAACCTATACGATATGTTTAAAATCTAAATATTATTAAACAAACGCGCTTCCTCCGTAGTACGGTCCGATGCGATGCTCGATTCACCGTATAAAAGTAATTTATTTTTTATCGGAAATAGCTCGAAATGAACGGTTTTTGTTTGCGCCGATTTTAATTCATCTGTAGACGGGCGGCGTGGATTATTAGTGGGTATGTTCTTAATTAAAGGCAGAGCAATCTAATTTCGATCATTATTGTGAAAACTGTAACCCATTGTTAACTAGGCCATGACTTGGCGAATTAAGAACGAATGGGCTTAGAACAGATAAGCTTCGTTTACTCATCTAGGTTACATCAATAATATTTACGGCAATAAAAAAAGAGAAACAATAAAAACGGAAATGGGCCAGAAAAACGTTCGCCACTGAAAGTACTCGAAGAACATATACGGTTTAATATCGCGAGATAGATTAAGATACAGTGTAATGATGAAATTTCGCACAATATTCCTAATTTTTTACATCCTAATAGACCATTTATTTCAAGATCCACGGTAAGAAAACTAGTTAATGTTCAAGAAGATCTCCATTTAATTTTTCTGTTAATCCGTTCATCTGTTGAAAATACAGGATTTTTCAATAGGGACGCTCGAAATATGTTAGGTTATAGCGGTCATGTTAAAGCAACATCCGTTAAATTTATTGTGAATTCTTCAATAGTGTATGGCAAATCACTATGGAAGGTTATAGCGTTCAACAACGTGTGCAAATCATCAAATTTTGTTGTCAAAGTCAGTGCTCCATTTGAGAAACGTTCCACGTATTACGTAATTTTTATCCTCGCCATAACCGTCCCGCAAAGTCGATTATTGGATGTTTGGTGGCCAAATTCGAGTGAATCGATTTGATGATCAGACAACACCCGGACGTCACCGAAACTCAAGGTCTGCTGAAAACATCGCTATTGTGCGTGAGAGTGTATAGGAAAACTCCAAGCAGTCAATATCTCATCGCTCACAGGAACTTGGCCTTTCTGCGATTTCAACATGGCGAATTTCGCGTCGAGGATTGGGTCTGCACCGGTATAAAATCTAACTGACCCAGAAACTTAAGGTAATCGACCAAAGACAACGCTGTGTGTTTGCTGATTGGGCTCTGGAGTAGTTGGAAGTTCAACGAAATTCCGCCAAAAAATCATCTTTACCGACGAGGCCTATATTTGGTTGAATGGATATGTGAACAAGCAAAATTGTCGGATTTAGAACGATACCAATCCACACGAGATACACCAGCACCAAATGCATCCCGAGAAAGTCACTGTTTGGTGCGGATTTTGGTCTGGCGGAATCATCGGTCCGTACTTCTTCCAAAACGAAACTGGCATTGCCATAACAGCGAGCGCTATAGATCGATGATAAGCAACTTCTTGTGACCTAAACTGGATGATATAGATACCGAAGACATGTCGTTCCAACAGGACAGCGCTACGTGCCACACAGCGCATACCACGATGGTCATTCTGCATGAGCGATTTGAGGGCATGGTTATCTCGTGCAGCGGAGACGTTAACTGGCCACCGAGATCGTGCGATTTAACGCCTTTAGACTTCTTCCTTTGGGGCTATCTTAAATCGCAAGTCTATGCGAAGAAATAGCAAACAATTGATGCCCTCAAAGTGAACATAACGGACGCCATCCAGCAAATTCAACCAGATTTATGCGACAAAGTCGCATTCTTATTCTTTCAAATAGAAGAAAAATTGAGTGAATATTTCACACACAACTTGTCTTATTTACATATAAAAATCGAGCGTCTTTATCGAAAGACGCTATACATTCTCAGGCAGACGGATATGGCGACACTGAATGGCCACCACGTTGACCTGATTTAAACAAATTATATTTCTTCTTCTAAGGTCACTTAAAATCGCGGGAAATAGGCCAGTCAAATAATTTAGAGAATCTGAACGAATTCGAATAGAAATTTATGTCAAAAATAAAATCGTATTGGCTTTTTTTCCTCAGAAAACACCCTCTATCTTATAAAGGGTAAACGATAAACCCCTAATATAAATAAAAGGTACCATTGAATTCGATGCAATTGCAATTTAAATTAAGTTTGATCATGTCACAACCTAAACAATCGTCGTTTATTATTTATTATCAAAATTTATTTTTTAATTGTTTTGTTTTCTATTTGATGGTAAAGGTCATCAAAACTTTCATGAATCTTAAAGAACAAATGCAGGGCGGCTTCGTAATCCAAATCCAAATAATAACCAAAAAACAGATCAGTCAGCTCAAAGCGACAGATTGAAGTTTCAACAAGTAAGTACAGTGAACAGAGTAATCATTGAACAACTGATACATCCTTTCCATATTCAGCCAGTTTATCTACTGATATTGCTATTCTCATGGATTATACTCATAGATGTTTTATTATAGACGAAGCAACTGACGCATGTGGACGTTCAGAGGCAAATTTTTTAATTGGTGTTTGATTGATGCTAAAATCTAACCCTCCCTTACCTCCCACGCATACCGTTACCTATTGAACCAATTATCATAAGATGGGGTACTTGGGTAGAGGCTGTAGCTTATTATCATAACCATTTTCAGGAACTAAACTTAACGGGAGCTGAAATTTAAATATTAACGCCCTAACAGAACACAAATGTCGCGCTATTTAAATCCTATAGTTCCAATTGAGACACCCTATACCAGGTATGTAAATATGAAACCGGAATTTGCCCATAGGTGGCCTAGCTGCTAATGTAGTTACCGTCATACCCTGTCATTGGCCCCATTTTCTTGTTTAGACATATGGCAAAGGTATTTATCTCACAATAATACAAGTTTTATACAACAACATCGTTCTTAATGTGGTAATAATGACGTGAGAAACGAAGAACGTGGAAGATCACCGAAAAAGTTTGCGAAGATAGCGAATTGCAAGCATTGTTGGATGAGAATTAAATGTGACACGAGAAGCCGTCTCCATACGTTTGAAGCCATGGGATATGTCCAAAAGACGGGAAAATGAGTTCCACATCAACTGAATGAAATACAGCAGAAAAACCGAAAAACCATTTGCGAAATTCTGCTCGCCAGATACAAAACAAAGTCATTTCTCTGCCGAATTATAACTGGTGATGAAAAGGGGATATATTTTGGGAATCTTAAACGTAAAAGATCATGGGTAACTCCGGGCAAACCATCAACATCGACTGCAAGGCCAAATCGCTATAGACGGAAGACAATGCTCTGTGTTTGGTGGAATCAGAAGGGTGTGATCTATTATGAGCTGCTAAAACCGGGCCAAACCGTTAATACTGAACGCTATCCACAACAAATGATCGATTTGTATCAAGCTTTGCGTGAAAAACGACCAGAGTATCAAAAAAGGCAACACAAAGTGATTTTGCTTCATGATAATGCGCCATCTCACCCAGTAAAACCGGTCAAGGAAGCGATTAAAGCATTTAGTTGGGAAATACTTTCGCATGCGGCTTACTCACCAGATTTGGCTCCGTCCGATTATTACATATTTGCATCGATGGGACAGGCACTTGCTGAGCAGGTCTTCAAAAGAACAATATTTTTTTTGGCATGCAATCCACAAATTGTCAGAGAGATGGGAAAATTGTATAACTAGCAATGGGCAATACTTCGAATAACATATTTTTTATCATTTCAATACAATAAACGTGTATTTTCTATACAAAAAATTCCTGTTTCATATTTACATATCTGATATAAGGCATAACATCGGACGAGTTCCATACGAAGACCTATACCCGCATTGGTTGCGTATAGTACGTCGCATCAAAGGTAATATTTAAAATATGATAGGTGTAGTGACGCATTAAACTGGCGCATTAGCAGGGATGATGAGTGTGCCTCGACAGCTCAGCGGTCAGAGCAACTAACCGGAAATTGGAAGAGCCGGGTTCGATTCCCGGTCGAGGCAAAATGCACTCTTTATCCTTTCTATCGCCAAAATAGGCGATAATGTGCATCTTTTGGCTTGCTATGCGTCGATAATAAAAACATTTGCATCAACGACGACGCAAAGTCAAATACACAAATTTCGTACGCGGTTTATTTTAAGTGATCCACCAATTAGCGGAATAGCTTTCAGGGGCCGTTTAAAGCCAGTCATTAGCGACTAACGATGGAATGGTCGAGGCTTCAGCAGACAGGAGACTTGAAATAATACACGGCGCGTTATCGCTTGTCAAATATATCAACAAAATACGTCTCTGTGTTTGACAAATCGTCGACTTAATATCTGTTGCTTGAGCGTCACCCACATGTTGAGCGACGCTTTGAACCGCGATGGTTTTTTAACGGCCTACTAGTCGAGATTAAGTTGTTTTATCGCGTATTTTTTAATATTTATGATACTATTTAGGCCCTGATTTATAAGTAATCTACTGCTTTCAAAACACTAAATGCTCAAAATAAAATTAATACGGCGCTTGATAAGATTAATATATTGAGATGCCGCTGCCAACTGTAAACTCCTCTAATTTAAAAATCCGTCTACGACTGTTTTTATGTATTCGATGATCGATATCAAAACAAAGCTTTTTCAAATAAGTTCGCGGCGCGGCTAATTTTGGATCATGGCAGACGGAAATAGAACAGGACCGTATGCAAACTCGGTTATCAGTGGTTATATCTGTCCTGTTTACATGTTCCACATCAAAATTTAAAAATATCCAGTTCGTTTTAAATGGACACATTTAAATAATTTGTTCATTATATCCTGCCCAGGCAGAAATATAAATTACTTCATTATAATAACACTTCACGCGTATTACATAATTGTTGTTGTAAAATATTGTAGGAAACCCTCCCAAATTGACCACCTTTAGATATCTTGGAAGAGGGATGAACCCTCTCATTTAACAACAAAAATAGACTCGTTTTTTATAAACATCAAGAGGTTATATGTTGTTCGACATGCAGTTTGCTAACTCGTCAACCAAGTCGGAATCGTCAAAAAAAGATAACTCAATATCCTGATGAAAACTGGTATTCTGTTTTACTTTTAGATATAATTATCAAAGGATAAGCTAGGATGAGAGAGTATTGCAAGAAAAGTAATCAAAATTGAAGAAACATAGAGGAGCATGGAAATGCTAGAATATTAAATGTGGCTACAAATCCGCCACCGAAGTGTGACCACATGGTTTTTCCACAGACCTTCCTCTATATATACACATATATATATATATATATATATATATATATATATATATATATATATATATATATATATATATATATATGTATATATATATATATATATAACTAATGGGATATAGAACTGGCAAGGGGAAATTGACCTTAAAACGGCTTCGAATCATATGCCCACAAACAAAGAAAAAAAAGTTCTGATCCACAAATAAACGAATCATACAAACCAAGGAACCACAAAGGAACAAAGGTTCTAATCCACAAACAAAGGAACGTGGTATTAGTAACACTACGGTATTTCAGGCAACTATTTGCATTATCCATATCCTACAAAATATTAGAAGGAAGCATACATATCTCCATAATCAGTGATAGTGAGGTACTCCTAAAGCAATCTTATCATAACAATTTGGATCAAAATTGCTATGGGAATTCTACAACATGTCCTAGAACTAGCTAACTATAACAAAGTTAACAACATATGCTAGGACACAAGGGAATATTACATAATGAAAGAGAGAATGCTGTGAATGAGAAAGTTTTACAGTATTTAGTATTACTAAAATAATAAAAAGTATAGTTGTCATTAATGACAACCACACCAATGATTATTGTATTTATAAATCTAGCTAACTTATTTAGTGTGCATTTTATTCAAAAAATTTTATGTAAATCTTTCACGTTTCACACGAAATATTGGACAAATAAGAATGACATGCGTATTTGTTATGTTTTTCAAGGGCACGACCTATAAAAATACATCATAGCTACCATTTTAAGATTAAAAACAAACATCAAATTAAATTAATAATAGAAAACAAGTGCGAACTATTTTTTTATGTTAAAATACAGTTTAATTTTAAACAGATATTGTTATTTAACCGTAATATTGTTACGGTTATGTAAAGTTATTTTAGAAATAGTTCACAATAATTTTGTACATGTTTTACGAAATTCTAAACTGAATTTCGTTGAAACTTTTTTTATTCTCTTTTTTTATTATTTTATTTTGAATTAAACAAAATGAAGACTCTTTCCTAAAGGGCACTCATAACATTTTTCTACTCCCTAATTTAAAACCTACAAATAGTTGACGAATGATTAACATTTACGTTAGAATTAAAGTTACTTTTTAATTTTAGTCAACGGATTTCCTTTGATGATGATGCTGACATTTAAAACAAAATTATTTGACGCAGTAATCTCATTTAAATTAATTCTACTTCAGTTGATTAAAAAATATATAATTTTTCGAAAAAAAAAATGGGTCTGTTATAGTACCAAATTAATAAAGATAACTAATAATAAAAATAATCAATAATAAGTTAATAATAAAATTTATTAATCTATTAAGAAAGATTTTTATTAATTTAAATAATTCTCCCTGTGATATTTGGAAGTAACGCCTTTATTATTTTATGTCATTAACTATTGAGAGAATATCTTTAATAAATACTCGTAACATGGAAATACAGAAAGTAAAAAAGTAAAGAATACTTTTGACATTGAGGAACTGTATTTAAAAAAATAGAATTCTAATTTAAAATAAAAAATTTTAAAACCTTAAAACAGACTTTTCCGCACGTACAACATCTATATCTCGAAATTGAGTGGCCGAGAAAAAATAAACCAACACATAAATGCAGAATACGTGTTTTATGCGACAGTGTTTTACTTCTATCAAATAGTCCACCATCGAGCTTTCTCATGACCCATTAACAGGGTGGGGTGTGTCCTATCCACCTCAAAATCAATAGATGTCGTCTGGTAGATGTCCCTAATCAGAATCAGTCGAAACCCGATCGATCCGACACAATTTAATTAAGTGATCGTACTAACAAAAAAAAAGAATTCTCAAATAGTCCACCATTGTACTTTCTCATGACCCATGAACATGGTAGAGTTCTATCCACTTCAAAATCAATAGGTGTCGTCTGGGAGACGTCCCCGATCAGGATCAGTCAAAACCCGATCGATCTGACACGATTTAGTTGAGTTATCGTGCTAACAAGAAATTTTAATGCCGACAACGACGACACACAGCAAAAATTTTTTAAAAACCATCTATTTATTTTGAGGTGGATAGAACACACTCTGCCACGTTCATGGGTCATGAGAAAGCACAATGGTGGACTATTTGAGAATTTTTTTTAGCACGATAACTCAATTAAATCGTGTCGGATCGATCGGGTTTCAACTGATTCTAATTAGGGACGTCTAACAGACGACATCTATTCATTTTGAAGTGGATAGAACCACACCCCACCCTGTTCAGTGGTCATGAGAAAGCACGAGGGTGGACTATTTGAAAAAAGTAAAACTGTCGCATAAAACAGATATTCTGCATTTATGTGTTGGTTTATTTTTTCTCGGTCAATTAATTTCGAGATAGAGATGTTCTACGTGCGGAAAAGTCCGTTTTAAGGTTTTAAAACTGTTTATTTTTTTGGCTTTTAGGCCGATAAACGAAAAATAAACACTAGAAAAAAATATTTTTTACAAGATTACCTTACTTTTCCGCGTATAGTTGAGTGCGGAAAAGTAAAAATCGACGAGAAATGTTCACAAACAGAAACATGTCAGTGTAAAACAAATTCATGAATATCAAAAAATTTTCAGAATTTGAAGAATCAGAATTTGTCCACTTATATGAAATTTATGTGTAATGTGTAATAAAACAGGTTATTATAACAAAATTCTACGAAATGTAGTAATAAAATTTACTTATCTAAATATTTCCTAGGAAAAGGTACTTTAACATCTTATAATTTCCAAATTTTAAATGATGTATAATAAAAATGTGTATATCACAATCTGCTCGCCATGCTTCAAAATATGACGTCATTAAAAGATAAAACAATTTCGTCCGACTTTCGTTTTCACAGGACGTTGCCCAACACTATTTTGTTTAAATATTTATTTATCTAATATTCATCACCAGGCGACATTCATAAAATGAATCAAATAAAAAACGAGTACCTTCCAGTACCTTGAAATTAACATACGCCCAAGAAGTTACTTCAATAGAAGTAGAAAAGTTTAAAAATTGAAAGCGATTCCTCAAATTAGAATAAAAGATTGAGGAGCCTTTAAAAATGTTTCAATTATGTGGAACAAATTAAAATTCGTCGTCCAGTTGTAAAATTCTTGATGACAGACCACGAATGAATTACGCAAAATTTTCAGTGAAAAAATATTTCCTATACTTTTTTTAGATCGTTACAAATTTTGAAAATAATAGTACACATTGTCTAATATTGAATACACAGTTATAACCGCTATGACTGTCACGTAAATTTAAAAAATACGCATTTCCTTAGCGAAATAAAAAAAGAACACAGCCACTTAATAGAGACCGAGTGTCATTAATATGCCTATTAAAGTCTTGACATAATTTCATATGGTAGCTAGCTGTCAACTTTTACAATAAATAAATAAAATAAAGGTTACAATGTATATATTTTACGCAGAGAATTCAAGGTTTTTATTTAATGTTTATACAATTTTTAAACCTCGCCACTTTTACCTTGATGCGGTACGCTGTTAGCTGTTGTACAATCATCATTAGACTTTTCTGTACTAAATTAATTAAGAGACCGGAAAAAACGCTCGATTTAGAATTTTTTATTTTCCCTTCCGGAAACAAGAACATCTATTTAAGACACCCTCATATTTACAGTCATCTGCTACCGAAATTCCTCGATATTTATAGATACAGGCTTCAGACTCATTTATTACGCTTATCTATTTTTAAATATAAATATTCTGATATAGAATAATTGCCCCAAATTCGTTACGCTTTCAGAAAAAAAAATAGAAGGGACTCAATGAAAACAGATCAGCGACTGTTATTATTATTAGAATAAACTAATAGCTGTGTCAGACTAACACATGTATATTTACAAGCGGGGAAAAAAGATGGAGAAAATCTTAGATGTTACCCAAATCTTATGAGATCTTTCCAGTACATTTTTTAGTTTCTGCAGGCGGAAGAAAATACTGGGATTTATATTACCTGATATTAAAATGAATGCTTGTGTTCTTCGTTCAAGACCAAAGAGGTACAAATCACATTCATACACTGAGATTTAATTTCAATTTAAATAATGAAAAATCCTTTGATAATTAAAAATACAACATGGAAAACTATTATCAAATCAGCTACGTAAACGTCAAAATTTAAATATGCGTAAAAGTTCAATACAAAATAACAAAAACAATAAATATTGAACAAATATGTCATATCGTTTTAAAAATAAGTAATCGATTGATATACGTATTTATATATATGTACGTATATTAAGTCTTTAATAACAGTTTAATGAAAAGAGTTAATAATTAAGATAATCTATAATTTTTTATAGAGAATCGTTAGTCGGGCAAACGGTAGTTTGCTAATTTATTAATTATTTTACACTGATAGATTGAGATAGCAGAGAGATAAAAGCTGATAAACTTCTGTTGACGTTGTTTGAAAAAAGGGTGGACAGTTTACTAACTTAAACTTAATTAATTAATTAATTCTACGAGAAGTGTTAGGAATATACAACCTGATATTATTACAGTATTTTCAACTAGTTGTTATCGATATTTTTTTATTAAAGAGAATGATAACCTGTCTGTAAAATTTAATTGAATTAAGGCCATCAGGGTGTGAAAAATTAATTCATGATATTCCATCGTAAATATATCCACTATGTATAGTGGCTTCTGATGAATTCCTTAGTTCTGCCCGCTACAATATTTTTGCTTGTTCTAACCTATACATGAAAAAAAAAACAGTTCTTCGGGCAATAATATTTAATAGGTTAAAAAAAGAAGGCTTCCTAATAGAACTCCACATTCCCTTAAGTGAACTATTTATTGCAGTCACAAGGTTACTCTCATAAGTCTTTGGTGTCGTATTTGAAATGTATTGAAAAGTTTACACGAATTACATAATGTAGACTTTTGTGAACAAAAACATGAACAAAGTTTGATACGTGTTTTTTTATTATTAAGCTTATCGTACTTGTGTTTAGTTTTATAAATGGAAGTAGTAAATCTCAGCGAATAAAGATATAATAGATTAATAGATAGACAATTAAATTATCTTTCCTAAATAATTTGTAGGTAACTTTACCTGCATAAACAGAAAAATACACTTATGACAAATTTTCACAAATTTTAATTTAAACAAAATTAATTTTTCCATTTCTTATGTTCTTTCGTGTCATATTTCTGAAATTAACAACTGTAACAGATCGGTACACAAGCTTTTACAGATAATTTAAGCTTCAAGCTGTTTCTGAAGCGTTATTTGTTAGGAATTGTAAAAATAGTTAAACAAAGTTATAGTTTGAAAGGAAAGCGTCTATTTTTTCTAATATGTTGTCATTTTTTAATCTGATATATGCAATGTATTAGAATAGAAAAAGTTATTATAAATACCTCTCTATAATCCTGAATTTAATCCTATTGGATTACACTACATGCGGAAGAATTACATGTATTGTTCGTATAAATTCAAATGCTGTCATTAAAGATCAATATATTAAATATTAGATTATTGATCTTGTTCAGTCTCAAATAACACCAACCATATTACAAAAGCGCCAATAAAAATAGTTTAGAAAGTTGCCAAGTTATATTTAAATGGAAATTGAATTCATCCTACTTTTCTATCAAGTTGCATCACAGTTCAAAATTACTTCTTGTTTGTTAATTAACTATTAATATTACTTACTCTTATCAACAAATGTTATGTATAAAAAACATGTGATGTGACGGAAAAGATGTTATGAAAGCAGTAAAAAGACTGCGAGGCATACCTAAGACTCGATCAAGATAAGACTCGTATTATATCGTTTCTAATCATATATTTTACCCGGTAATACATACGAGGAGTGATCAGAAAATAGGGTGAACGAAGAAACTGCTGACGCTACATTTATGTGAAATAATGCGTCCGATAGCCGGATCCTTTGAGAGTTAGTGTCAAGTTTGAACAAGTTGTAACTTGTCAATTGACTTCTAGAGCCGGAACAGTGAGGACGTGTTTACCATGTCTGTCGCGCATCATGGATTTCGAAGTTTTGTTTTAAGTTGCAAAAAAGTTTCAAAGAATCTCATGAAATGTTAAAATTAGTGTATGGTGATAATGTGGTGACTCTGAAAACTATTTGTAAGTGGTTTGAACGATTTAAAAGCGGAAATGAGTTGAAGACGAGCAAAGGTCGGGACGAGTTTCGACCTCAAAAACAAACGAAAACACTGCAAAAGTGCAAATGATTTAAGGTTTAAACAGGCGATTGACTGTTACACAGAAAATGTACGAAGAAAGAGACCAGAAAAATGAGCGAATGGCTTCCTCCTTCATCACGACAACGTGGCGTTCCACTTCTTGCTTCTGATTCGCGAGTTTTTGGCTGAGAAAAATATCCCTGTCTGTCCACATCAACCTTACTCTTCGGATTTAACACCATTCGACTTCTGAATCTTTCCAAAAATCAAGGCGGTGCTAAAAGGAAAACGTTTCGATACCATTCCCGACACTGAGAGAGCCACGACGGAACAGCTGCAAGAAGCCTTCCAGAAATGCTTCTAATCATGGAATCAACTTTAGGATAATTATATCGCTAGCCAAGGACAGTACCTTAAAGGACATTAGTTAAAATTTGAAGTGAACTTATTACTTTGTTCATAATAAAATTATTCACCGTATTTCTTGATCAGACCTCGTACATACATATACAGAAAATATGTTACATACTTCAGGAGAAAAGCGAATATAAATTTGTATTATCCTTTGGTAATAATTAAAACGTCTTATTTATTAATCGACGAAACTAAACGAAAAAAGCGAATTTTACGAGTATTCTAATCGAATAAATAAGACCGACTTTAATTCAGACAAACGTGTAATTAAAGATTTTCGCAAATAAAACCTAATTAACCTTTTACTGAAACTCTACACACATTCATCTTTGTCGGCAAATTCGAAAGTACGCGGGTATTAAAAAAAAAGTGTCCCCTAATAACGAACTACGCGACGTCGCCCATAAATTTTTCGTATGAAAATCATGAATCAATTTTAGATTTCTAATATCCACATTAATTAATTAGACGCTGATTAGTTAACCAATTATGAATAATTAAATGTTGCCAAAACAAATAAAACATTTTCTTACTTTGATGATCCACCACGAACGTTGAATTAAAATTTAATTAGATGGCTTTCACGATAAAATTTGTTTGTATAGGGACAGATCTGCTGAATGAATGAAGCCTAGATATTTATCTTAAGATGATTTGTTCTAGACTCTGTATAGGTTTATTGACCCGCCTTTTAAATCATGTGCTGGGAAAACATCGAATTTTATTACGTGCCTTATTCGGTTTAGATTTAGGACGTGTCGAAACGAAATCACTAAAGCAATATGTGGAATAAAATTTGTTCCAGATTTATTAGTCGTTTTAAAACGAAAAATATCGGTAATACAATTGTAGCTGCAAGCTGTAATTTCACCATTTTTTATCCGATTTTAACAACCGAACAAAAAAAAATCATTATTTTTAAGGGGGTAAAACCACTCTAGAGGCCGAAACACAGAGAAAATTTCGGGAATTTTTCTCAAAATCATATCGAAATTTGGTAAAAAGTTCTTTGTTATATAACTATTGAAGTGTATTTTTAAATTTTTTCGGAGCTGTAAACAACAAAATGGCGGCTTCTCAGTATTTTTCCCTGGGCATTTTTTGTTTTATGGCTGCGTGACCGAACCAATAACTCCTGTAAATTTAAAGATACAATCATCATGAGCCAAGAAAATTTTGATTTAATATGATATTAGCTACAACAGTACGTGGGATTTTTGTTTTAAATTGATTTTTGCAAAATGGCGTTTTTGAAAAAATCGAAAAAACGAAAAAAAAAACCGGTAGAAAATCGTTAATAAAAACTGAACTATGCATTATTTAAAAAAAAAAACTAAACAGTACTGCCGAGGAGAAAGTATTTTTAAATATTCAGTTAAAATTTCAAGCCAATCGAACAAAAATATTGGTTCGAGATATCGGTTCGGCCGACTTGAAATTTGTTGTTTCGAGAAAAACGCGTTTAAAGTTGTAAATACCGAAAAAATAAGAAAACATTCAATGTGCCTTTAATGTGCATTGCGCGCATAGAGCAGCGAAAGGGGCCGCGTTGCATTTAAAATTCGAGCCCTTGCAGATTTCTCCCGTGCATGAAACTTTGCCACGTGATTTTTACGATACTAAGATACATTTCGATTTTTCAAGAGTGGTTTACTCCCGTTTAAACGGAACGATATATAATGTGTCTCATTTAAAACAAAGACACCCAAATATTCTCATCACGTTTTGAAATTCAAATTTGAGCTTTGGCATAATTGTAGACCTATGTAGGACGTACATTTTGAGGCAATCAACTTACATAAATCCACATACGGTTACAATTTTGGTTTTCAATTTAGTAGGATGCCATGAAAACAAGAACTATGATTAAATTAAATGTCAATCTGATAAAACTTTGAATTATATTGTGTAAAGTTCTAGTTGACAATCATAAAATGCGTCTGCATTTAAGGGAAAAAATCGAAATAATAGTTATTTGGTGATGGGGCTCGTAGTAGCAAAGAAGTAGCCGCAGAATTTCACTGAAGACCTCCTTTACGAGTCGCTATTAGTCATGGAACTGCAACCGCCATAAATGCTCTCTTCAATGAAACTGGCAGTGTTATTAAAAGATTTCAGAATGATCATCCTCGTCGAATATGTCCGCCTCCTCAAGAAAATGTAATTTTAGTAGAAAATCAAGAGAATCTAAGAGTGAGTCTAGAGATTTAGCATGTCAACTGAATATCGACAAGGCGAAAAATAGATATTTCAGTCGTCATAAAATCAAGCTTCATAAAGCAAAATGTTGACATACTTTGACAGAAGATGATGAAAATAAAAGGTTAGAATATTGCTATTGAGCTCAGGGAAATTTTTTAAATGACCGGAATTTTCTACACCAAATTTAGTTTACTCATATTAAACTAAATTTAATTTATAGTTATATTTACAACTAATGGGGTGGTATCTTCTCAAAACTGTAGATATTGGGTTATAGAAAATCCTCAGTGGGTCAATTGTAAAGACCAGTATTCAGAGAAAGTTAACGTATGGTGTGGAGTTTTAGGAAACAGAATAATCGGTCCGTTGTTCTTTAATAATTCGTTAAATGTTGACCGTTTAGTTAACTTTTTGGATACGGAATTATGGAATGCAATTGAAAATCTCCCTCTAATGTGCGACAGAATGTGTTTTTTCCAGCTAGATGATGCGTCAATCCATAACTCCAGAATTGTTTGTCAGTGGTTGAAAGAACGTTTTCTAATGCGGTGGATAGGAAGAAATAGTCCTTTTGAAATCTGGCCTTTAAGGTCCCCCGATATTACACCATTACATTTTCATCTCTGTGGAAAGGTGCAGAATAAAGTTTACAAAACAAGTCCCAGAAATCGAGAAGAATTTTGTGCTAAAATAAGACGAGCGAGCCTGTCGTGAAATTCCAGAGCTGAGAAGGGTAGCCAATCATAATCGTAAGAGAATTGGGAAATATATTCAAATTGAAGGAGGATTAATTGAGAGAGGCTACACCTGATAAAATTAATTAAACTTTTTATTTATGTGCAATGAGTAATTATCTCAAAAATTGATTGTTACTTTAAACTGTTATTTATTTTTTTTTATTTATTTCAATTACCAAAAGGTATTGTTTGTTCTCTTTTTTCTTAAAATGTATTTCTTATCAAATCGACACTTCTGTTTAATATATTTTTCCTATTAAATTAAAAACCAAAATAATAGCCGTGTGTGAAGTTTGCGGAGAAATATTAAAAAAATATGCAAATTTGGTAATGAAATTTGTTGTTGGGGCAAACTTAGATTCTGAAAAACTTTTTCTAATAACTTTTTTTGATATCTTCAATTCGAAGCAAAATATCGGGGATGGGTCTCATTTGGGGATCGCCGTTATCCCAGTTTATTACTTAAATGTATAAGTTGGTCTTATATAGGACTACAATTACGAAAAAGCTCAAATCTGGATTCCAAAAAATAATGCAAATATCCGAGTGTCTTCATCTTCGATGGAACACATGGTATATGTTTTGTTTTTACTTTGCTGGATTCAAATTTCTCCTCTAAATTTAACGATGTATCACAATTTGATGTTTATCAGTGAGATATGGATAAAGTGTGTAAAATTCTTATTTAACATTAATTATAACTTGTAGCGTTAACCATGAAAAACAATATAAGCAGTGGAGTCAACAAAGTTGTAAACGCTCGACCAAACGTCAGTACTCACGTAGCAGTAATAATTATTGAATACCTATTGTTTTTTTAATTCTCACATTTGCTGTTCTCTTTTTCATAACGAAATAATGAATTACAATGAACAAACTGATATGCTACTAGTATATTTTGAGTACGATGTTGTGTTTCCTTGATAGAGAGCTTCCAAATCAACTAGAATTCAGTAGAACTTTTGGTAGACAAACAGGAAAATCGGATGTTATCGGAAAAAAGTCATATAATATATACTCGTATCTCAAAAAATGCAAGTACATTAAAATTATCATGGTCGACAAAAGAAACTTTACGATTTTTTCTTCAATATGATCATATTTTTAATAGGAAAAAAATTGTCTGATGAATATACATTCAGTAACGGTATTTTATTGGAAATATTCATCGATATTGGAGCCAGGAAAAATGTAATCATGGAAAGATACTTCCAACAAATATGTAATTTAAATGTTTACTGTCGTATTATCGGTGACATATTGATAAGGTAATATTTCATAGATGGTACCTTAACTGCACCAAAACATCATCGATCATTGAGTGACGGCTTCGATCGCCTTTTAAAGGACTTGTTTCTTGCATAACAATGTAATTTAGTTCCAATAAGATGGATGGTGGATAGATACTCAAGGACCTGTTCAGTGGCTTGCTCGCTTCCTTAATCTTATACCCATCGATTTTGGTTTTGGACCTATATAAAGTTTATTAAGGGGGCATTAATGATAAATTAAAAAAAAAGAATATTTATTGCCTTAAAATAAACTTCTATCTTTTCTGCGTTTTTGAAATTAATCCCACATCTCTATCTAATCTAGAAAGTTTTTTTATGTTTTAAATAAATTTCAGCTACCACTGGTTGATTTCATGTATACACTTTGGTCCTAGAATGAAAACATTAAGTTTGGAAAATAACAATTAATGCTTATGTATGATAAGAAAATATAACTGTTTTATTATTGGCTACAAAAACTAATATTGTCCTGAGATATAGGAAGGATTATCAAGGTCTTCAGTTTATTCGTAGTGATCGTCTAGCCTCTGTTCTGCTGCAAGAATAAGGGCTTTGTAATTTGTAGCCACTCATCTAGGTGGATGAGGAAAATTAAGGACACATTTTTTATTAAGAAGAGTGGATTATTTCCATTCATTTCCTGATTACTGTACTGGCATAAGCAAATCTTATATAACACTCATAAAGTCTATTAGTCTTCACTTCAATCTTCCTTTCAATCGTAGGACAATTTAACTTGTTGAAGAACTTCGGGAACTCCATGGTGTAGGTGTATTTTCCGTTTTCCCTTTTGCTTTTTGTACGAACAAATTTACGAAAATACTTTTTAGAATGACGATCATGATTCTAACTTTTCGCAGAAACACACAAAACACTGAAAACAACGGTAAAAACACGAGGGATTGTAACCTAGTGATTTTGAATGCTTAGGAACCCAGTGTTACCAGCGAAAATAAGAAATCGATCATGAAAGAAATACAATCGACTAACATAACGACAATCTTGGTGGTTCTCCTCCTGAAAAGTTAGGGTTTGTCCCTTTAGGAACACGAGACTCCTAAATTGTTCGAGTTCAATAGCTGACAATTCAATTTCAACGCATAAATAGTGTACAAATTTCCTGCCGATTTAAAAAATATTGAATGTTAGTTAAAAAAAAAATGATGACATTTTGTCAAATTTAAAAAGAAATTACAAAAACTCTTGTCAGATTATTACTGCACACGTAACAAGTAAGTGACTGGTTAACATTTCAAGCCAAAATATGAAAACAGAACAGAGAACAAAAGTCATTCAATGTTATGTGTTCCTAAACTAGGAGATATTTCCTATATGGATAAAGTGTGGTCGCGGAATACCTGGAGTGGTATCTAGAATATTATTCCAGATACCGCTTACAGAGTAGAAGGGACAATTTACGCCTTCGCAAAGTCGTTTGGTTGTTCAAGCAATTCCTATATGAGCCCTTTCTTGTAAATCTTCATTACTGTCATTAAATTGTGTATCTAGATTCTATTGTTTTTCATGACTAACCAATTAAATTAAAGACATATTTTCCACAATTTTCCGAAAATCTTTACTCAAATATCAACTAATGATACATCGTTCAATTCAAACTCGTTGGATCCAACGAGGAAAACATTTTGCATTTAGCAAAATTAGAAAAAAAAAGTTGATATTGGTATCAATTTATGATGTTTACAGCATAACTAATTTTGTCTTTTTTTACTTTTCCACACTCAACAATACCAGAGCGGAAAAGTAATGTAATCGTGTAAAGAAAAATGGAAAAAAATGTCTAGCGTTTATTTTTCGTTTTGCGGCCTAAAAACAAAAACAAATAGGTTTTAAAAAATTTTGTCTGTGTGTCGTCGTCGGCATTTTGAAACTTGTTAGCACGATAACTCAACTAAATCGTGTCGGATCGATCGGGTTTTGACTGATTCTGATCGGGGACGTCTCCCAGACGACAACTATTGATTTTGAGGTGAATAGAACACACTACCATATTCATGGGTCATGAGGAAGCACAATGGTGGAGAATTTTTTTGATAAATTTCTTTTGTTAGCACGATCACTCAATTAAATCGTGTCCAATCGATCGGGTTTCGACTGATTCTGATTAGGGACGTCTACCAAATGACATTTATTGATTTTGAGGTGGATAGGACACAGCCCACCCTGCCCATGGGTTATGAGAAAGCACAATGGTGGACTATTTGAAAAAAGTAAAACTGTCGCATAAAACACATATTCTGCATTATGGTTTATTTTTTCTCGGCCACTCAATTTCGAGATAGAGATGTTCTACGTGCGGAAAAGTCCGTATTAAAGTTTTAAAACTGTTTATTTTTTTGTTTTTTTTTTAAATCGAATAAAAAATTGCAAGTTTATAGCTGATTATAAAAAACCGTATATATGATGAGTTATAGCACAACAAATTGTGTACTAAATATTGACCAATGTTTAGCTTTAAGATAACGGTCTGGTGTATTTAGAATCAAAATATGAATTCAATTCACTTAAATCAATTTATTAAATTAAATTAGTGAACAAGAGCAGTCGTTCAGTCTATCATTTAACCATGTCTGTTTATATACTGTTTACTCACGCTGTGTCAAAGGTTATCGTATTTATCTGTTAAAATTAAGAGTGGTTAGTTAAAAATTGATCAGCACCAGTCTGATGTCTATAACAATTCTTCTTATTTATATTTTCACAAGATGCAGCTGCATAGATTTACGTGGAGCATCACAATACATTTTCAACCCACATTCGCATAAACGTCATTTTTCAATTAAATATTTGAGGGTAAATATTTGATTCAGTAACCTTTGTCGGGTTTTAGACCTTCATTTATCCCCACATGTCATTTGTTTTAATAATTAACTACGCTAAGGACCAAAATACGGAACTGTATATATACTGATATAAAAATATATTATTTCAAGCAATGAAAAAGGAATCCAGTTAATAGGCTAGAACTGATTCCTTTCAAAATGGCATTTTCCTTCTTTCGAAATAAATTACGAATCCCTTTTGAAATAAATCTGTCAAGTTTTGTAGATGTATTGTTAATGCTAGAGACAAGATAATAATTAATGATAAGTTTTATTAATAAAAAATAGTCAACAGAAATTCAATGCACGATTTTACGCGTCTTCTAATGCTATGAAAAGTATTTTTCGGCATTTCTAATGTTACAATTCCTCATTCTTCAAGAATTCTTTACTCCAGTTTATGGAAATTAGTTACAGAAGTTATCTGAAAGTCACAACAGAAAATAATCCACAATTGTCAGACGAGAAGACATCGGAGTAAATTCTGCTTGGAGTTGTTCGACATTTTCACAAATTCCGTCAAACTGTTATTTCTGTACCGCTCGGCATTGACAGTGAAGAAAAATGAACTCAATTATTCCTCTGCAATTCGAAGATACAATAGCAAGAAAACTCTGCCAGAGCTGCTTGACAAATTCTGTGCACAATAGTACAGAAGGACCAAATTCGAGAACTATTTTAAAAACCATGACTACCATTCACCAACAGCAAAATATTACACGTTTCTCGACGTGCGTTTTGCCAACCAAGTTGGTATAATCGGGAGAAGATTAAAACTAAATGTTTTAATGATTTGTTGATAATTCAAAATTTCGTGACCTTGGAAAATTGATCTCGTGTTTCTGTTGCTGCATGAGAAGTTCCAGTCCCTTTTCAAGATAATGTTTGATATCTACGTAAAAGACACGATTATATAATTAGGTCTTCAACTCCTTTGACTTTATTAACATGACGATCGCTTCCATGGCCTTCTGTTATCAGAATCCGAGTGATAGCGTTAAATGTGGTATAGATAATGAAATCCATCCCTAACAAATAAGTATTAATTAATAAAACATTATTTTTTCCGAGCTGTTGTAAAGGTCAAGTCAGCCTATCGGGAGTGTTATTTATTAAAAAACGATGGAGATAAAGTAGGTCGTGTTACAAACAAATAAAGCATTACAAAATTATAAAGTCAGATATTTGACGTTATGAATAGAAATAATGAAACCCTTGGGAATTAGACAATAATCTCAATCACTGTGAAATGAAAGAACATTTGAAAATTAAAAGGTAAAGCACTATCACACCGTCACTATATTACGAGTACATACGTATGTATAAACAACTGGAGATCGATTAGTTTTCGACAAACATCCGACGAATATATGTCGCTCATCACGCGTTTCGCCAACCAAGTTTCCATCATCTGGATTTGATTTAAGTTGCAGCTTTAATCATTTCCTGATGATGCCAACCCGGGTGTTGAAACGCGCATCGAGCAACGTATAATTGTGTTTATGAAATGCAGGTCTCTTGTTTTTGTTGGCGCATCGAATGTTCCAACAATCTCCCAGAATAAGTTCATGTATATTCATATACATTTGTGATTATTATACTTTATTGGATCAGTAAAATAAGCATTATCAAATATATTTGATGAAAAAGCTTGTTCAAGAAATTGCGGTAAATTGAAAAATTTTTATTTTGCATTTTTTATTTTTTGAGCCTGCAATAGTATCTAGCAGCAAACACTAGCAAATGAGCGAAGTTTAGCCAAGTGATTTGGAGATAATGTGTATATGATACTATATAATCTTAAAGAAGTTTTTATATATTCATATGTTAGAAATAGTGATTCTTTAAAATTACTAAAATAGTGTTACATTCGCCAATTTATCTATCAAACATGATAATATCTTTATATACACTACACTCTGTGGGCTGGAGCTTTAGAGGTCGTCTTGCATGTCTAAACTTAAAGATGTTTCAATGATTATCTAATTAATGTAATGCACATGGTTGGTCAAAAGTAGGTAAGCCATTTCAACTGCTTATATTTTTTAGTATGTTTTAATTGTTTCCATTTTGTTTCCGAACGGTAACGAAATCTTGGTAAATTCATAATGGAGCACCTATCAGTTCCCCAACGTATAAAAACTATCGAATTTTATTTTCTAAATCAGAAGTCCATAATTTTAACCCAGCACCTTTTAATATCAAAAAAGCACTCACTAAAAACACTTCGTAATGTTGTCGCTAAGTTTTTAGATATAGGTAAAGACTGAGAGAACATTCTAAAGCAGGTAGACCACGTTCAGCTAGAAATCCGGAGAATATCGAGCGACTAAGAGAAAGTGTAAATGATGATCCATCGAGTTCGATCAGAAGACGATGAAATGAACTGTAATTGATCAGGACTAGCCTGAGACGGGTATTAAAACTTGATTTGCACTTTTTTCCTAACAATATATAGCTGGTTCATGAAGATAAGACTCATGGTAAACAGCAGCGTTTACTACAGTATAGGGTAGTTCTTCAACAATTAGCTGTTGAAGACCCTAATTTTATTCATCAATTAATTATGAACGACGAGGCACACTTTCATCTGAACGGATATGTTCCAGGAACAGAATATGCATTACTGAGTCACTGAAAATTATCAAATAATTCAAGATAAAGAGCTGTATCCAATACGTTTGGTGTGGAATGACTTCAACTACAGTGATCGGGCCATATTTTTTTGAGGATAATGCAACGCAATGACGATCAATGCGGAGCGTTACCAAATAATGTTCTGGAGCTTGTAGAAGAATTAGGCGTTGCAACGGGGATGATTTCGAACCATCTGAGAGAAATTGGGAAGTCGAAAAAGCTCGAGAAGTGGGTGCCGCACGAAGTGAACGACAGACAAAAAGAATCGCCCTTTTGAGGTGACGTCTTCGCTCATTCTGTACAATCAAAACGATCCTCTTCTTGATCGAATTGTGACGGTCGACGAAAAGTGGATCCTGTACAACCGGCGACGTTCGGCTCAGTGGTTGGACTGTGATCAAGCTCCACAACACTTCCCGAAGTCGGCATTGCACCAAAAGAAGGTTATGGTCACTGTTCGGTGGACTGCGGCTGGTCTCATACATCACAGCTTCCTGAATCCGGGCGAAACCATTACGGCAGAGAAGTACTGTCAGCAAATCGAAGAAATGCACCAGAAGCTTCGGAATATGTGCCCGGCATTGGTCAACAGAACGGGACCAATTCTGCTCCATGAAAACGCACGGCCGCACGTCGCACAACCGGCTCTGCAAAAGCTGAACGAATTAGGCTACGATACTACCTCGTCCGCCATACTCTCTGGACCTCTCGCCTACCGACTACTAATTTTTCAAGCATTTCGACAACTTCCTTCGCGAGAAATGCTACAAAAACCAAGAGGGTGCCAAAGACGTCTTCAACGCTTTCGTTGCCTCCAGAAATTCGAATTTCTACGCTACCGGCATAAATAAACTTGTTTCTCGTTTGAAAAAGTTTGTTGATTCTAACGGTTCTCATTTCGATTAATAAAGTTCTGTTTGAGCTGAGATATGTGCATTTGAACTTAAAGGTTAAAAACCGCAAGAACTTTCTGAACGACCTTATAGATTGTAACCGAAAGTTGATATCTCGATCATCGAATATTTAACAGATCGTCCAGATTTAACAGAACGTATTTCCAGAATACGTTCAAAACACGCGGATTTCTCCAAAAATATCGCGTTAAATATAAAAGTGACAGATTACTCCATTCGTGCAAATTCATTTGGGCTAACTAAATACCAACACCTACACCTATTAAAAATATAATCAGCACAATCTATTTTCACTTAGAAATACGTCCAGTTACTCTTATTGTTACCGAGAATTTTTTCCAACATATAT
Source organism: Rosalia funebris (assembly GCA_037954035.1). Taxonomy (NCBI): domain Eukaryota; kingdom Metazoa; phylum Arthropoda; class Insecta; order Coleoptera; family Cerambycidae; genus Rosalia; species Rosalia funebris. The sequence goes on along the minus strand of JAZFAV010000006.1, from coordinate 6,817,820 downwards.
TTTTAATTCGGTTATTTTTACCTACCCCACAATACCGCCAATTGGCACGCACACCTTCCATGTTTCGGTAAACATTTAAGCTATTTGCAAGTGTGAATAATGCGATCTAAAAATTAATAGCGAAGAGCGGGGGAGATCGAGAAAGGGAGAACGAGAAAGAGAGAGAGAGAGAGGGAAGTGATTTTAAGTCGAAATGGACGCGGCAGCAGACAGTGCACGTCGCCCGAGTCTGGATCTGGAATAAATGTGTCCCTATTAATAGTTCGACAGGCGCATAAAAATACGTCCGACATCGCCACCGCCGCCTTCGACGTTTCACCGAGCCATCACTTAATTACGGCCAGAGATAACCGCTCCAGAAGATGGCCTCGCGGCCGAACGTCGCCGTCGCCAGATATGAAACAACCCCGATTCAGTTTACGCGCCCACCCCTTTGGCGCCCTCCGACGCTACTCCTTTACATCACACCGATATTAATTACGTACAACTGTTCGTCATTTGTTTCCGTCGACGTAACGCTGTTATCCGCAGGTATCCGAGGTGCAGTAGGTGTCACTGCTGTGTTAACAGTGGAAGCTTCATTAGTCGGTGGGAGCTACTTCGGGATTTATTTGGTTTTATTCGTCTAATAAGAAACGGGAAAAATACCAAAAACGTAGCTTAACTGTATCAATATTTTAATAACAATATGTTGCTTTGCTCCTCTTGCTTGTACCGGTATATAAAACAAATGTCTTGCCTAAAGTTAGCCTAGAATATCGTTTTGGAAGAATTCTATCAGTCCTTCAAGTTACTACTCGTCAAAAATAGGAAAAAGTAAGATTCTCAGGTATGCGTGGCAGATAGAGCAAGGCACTCTGAAGGAAAAGAATGCACTTTACCGCGGCCAGATCGAACTCTGTATACATTCACATTCCACGTACATCATTCTGCAAAGGTCTCAATGTGACTGATTAAAGACCAAGCTAATTACTGCGCATGTCGTGGGCGGTGCGATATTGCAGTTTAGACACTTTTTCCTATTCTTACGACGAGTTGTTCTGTTGACGAGCTTCAGTGCCATAATGACTAGCAATAATTTGCAAATATGTTATTTTCCATAAAAATAAAATAACGTTTCTATTAATATTTCTATAGCGTCTTTCAATAACGGCCATGTTATTAAAGCAACATCTGTCAAATTTGCTGTGAATTGTTTAGTAGTATATGGGCAAATCACCATGCAAGGTTATAGCGTTCAACAACGTCTGCAAATCATCAAATTCTATTTTCAAAATCAGTGCTCCGTTCGAGAGATGTTCCGCGCATTATGTGATTTTTATCCTCGCCACAACCGTCCCGCCGAGTCTACTATTTGACGTTTTGTTGCCAAATTCCAGTCAACCGATTTGATAAATATTCAGCCGACACACGTAATATCACCGAAACGCAAGGTCTGCTGAAAACATCGCTGCTGTGCGTGAGAGTTTACGGGAAAACCCGAATTTCTCGTCGTTCACAAGAATCTGGCCTTTCTGCGAATTCAACTTGGCAAATTTTGCGTCGGTACTTGAGTCTGCATCCCTATAAAATCCAACTGATACAGGAACTTAAGGTAAACGACCATATACAAAACCGTGTGTTCGCTGATTGGATTCTGGAGCAGTTGGAAGTTAACCCAAATTTCCGCCAAAAAAATAATCTTTAGCGATGAGGCCCATTTTTGGATGAATGGATATGTGAACACGCAACATTTGTCGGATTTAGGATGATACCAATTCAGGTGAGATACACCAGCACCAGATACATCCCGAGAATGTCACTGTTTGGTGCGGATTTTGGTCTGACGGAATCATCGGTTCGTACTTCTTCCAAAACGAAACTAGCATTGCCATAACCGTCAACGACGAACGCTACAGATCGATGATAAGTAACTTCTTGTGGCCTAATCTGGATTATATGGATACCGACGACATGTGGTTCAAATAGGACCGCGCTACATGCCACACAGCGCATGCCACGATGGACATTCTGCACGAGCGATTTGGGGGCATGACTATCTCAGGTAGCGGCGACGTGAACTTGCCACCAAGATCGTGTGGCTTAACGCCTTTATACTTCTGCCTTTGGGGCTTTCTTAAATCGCAGGTCTATGCGAATAAAAGCCAAACAATTGATACCCTCAAAGTCAATGTAACGAACGCCATCCAGCAAATTCAGCCAGATTTATGCGATAAAGTCATCGAAAATTGAACCTTTCGAATACGTACCACCAATCAAAGCCACGGCGGACATTCGAACGACGTTGTATTCCATACTTAATGCCAAAAAATATTCTTTCAAATAAAAATAAAATTGAGTGGATACACAACTTGTTTTATTTACGTTTAAAAATCGAGCGTCTTTATGGAAAGATTTCTTATTAACAAAAACAGATAAACTAAATTACTATAACAGTAAACAAAGCAGAAATTTACGCCGTTCCTCGTGCTATCAAAAGTATTCTGCAGGATATTTTATGTTCGCACAATCTTCAACAATCCTTTGTTCCAGTTCTTTTATATGAGCTATTGGAGTTCGTGAGAATGACTAGAATTACTGCGATTCCTATTTTTTATACAAGGAAACATAAAATAGTGTATGATAATCAAACAAGGGGACAGCGAAGGAGACTTATCTTGTGTATTCAAACTTATCAGGAGTCAAAAAGAAACTAGCAGAGAAACTGGAATAGTTTGTGCCACAAGTACTTTATGAAAGTGAGCGATCATTTAAAGTTGGATTAAGAAACATTCGCACAAAATTAGAACAATATGAAGTGCCTACAGAGTTAAAAATTGTAACTTAATCAAGGAATTTTAAGAGACGGGTTCTGTTATTGATGAGGCAACACCAATACGTCCTCGTCGTAGTTGGTCAAATGAAAATATTGCTGTAGTAAGGGAAAGTGTACGGAAGTATCTAAACAGTTCCACATCGTGCACAACAATTGAATCTGTTAAGAGCCATCACGCATCGGACATTAAAGAAAGATCTACGACAAGATCTATGATATAGAAAATTGAGTTGACCACAATTAAAAATTACAGACCAATTACAACGTCGTACATTTATTAACTGGGTCTTAGAAAAGGAAAAAGGTGATGCAGATTTTTGCAACAAAAATTTTGTTCAGCGATGAAGCACATATTCATCTTGACGGATATGGTAGCAAACAAAATTGTTGAATTTGGTGTGCTGAAAATCCGCATGCTATTCTCGAAAAGGAAACGCTTTCCCAGAGATGCCCGGTTTAGTACGCATTTTGGATTGGTGGAGTAATTGAAGACCCTGGTGCAAGAATAGGATAAGTTGCAATATGTAAATTTTTCAGGAGAGGCAAAAAACCTTTTTATTTCGAAGGTAGTATTTAATGTTGTCATATGACATGTCTAAGTAAGTAAAATATTTGCATATGAGTTGAAGTGAGATCTTCATGTAAATAATGACGAGATGCCAAGAAAACCATTTACGGTCCAACAATGGGATATGTGAATGCGTTTTTAAAACTTTCCATTTTTAAATTTACAGCAGGTGCAAGAAGAGGATATATAACATTTAATACTTTTTTCTACACAATTTATTGTTTACATTTCTTACAAAAATTAGAATACAGTTTATTTATATAAAAAATATTGAAACCCTTCGAAAATATAGGGCACCGAGTGTAAAGAAATTATCAAATATATGGTGCAACAACGGGATCAGCGACACGTAACTTATCCCATTATTGCACCACTCTTCCCAAGTGATTCCATCTTATAATTTCATTTCTATTAATCACATATATCTCATATTTGCACCAGACGAAAAGAGCACACTTTTAAACCAATATTTGCAGTTATCTCATTTCTCATATATATGCACATATCCCCTTCTTGCACCAGGGTCTGCAATTGGACCATACTTCTTTGAAACTGAATCCCCTAATACGCTATCGTGACATGTTCACGTCGTATGGTTTGTGATGATAGTCGTTAAATATCGACGCCTTATCTTTGACAGAACACAATTGGCGCGCAATTCAAATCCTATAGTTCCAACTGGGACACCCTATAGATATAACCTTTCTTTATCTACGTTGTGGATGTTATATTTTATAAAATGTAAACAGATTATAATTACGATATTTAAATAATTTACTTCTTACTATAACCTATCTTTAAGATACTGAAGATGGGATTAATATTAATTACAGAAACATTTTCTTGTAGTTAAATCTTGACCGTCCAAAATGGTGATCAAACTCCTCCTGAAACTAACCCCCTCAAAATTGGGAGTAGTCAGTAGTACTCAGAATCACAGAGATTGTTTAAACAAAATTACATAACGTTACTGATGTTTTAATTACCAAGCCAATACTACTGCACATAGAAAAAGGTTTCTTTGATTAAAAAATAATATTTACCTCAAAGCAATCACTTGTTTTCAAGAAAGCCAATAAAATAATGCATGTATGTGCATTAAACCGATAACCAGTACTTATTAATATATCAAAGAAACGATTATTTGAAATCAATGAAAATCATATGAATATTATTGATTAAAAAACTCTGAAACTTAAAGAAATATAATTCACAGATTCTTACTAGTCTGCATGCGTACATTTTTTGTAATTATACAAAAAATAAATATAAAATTCATGTCATAAATGTTCAAATTACACCTACTGAAACATTAATGAATTATTTATATGTATAAACTAATGTTTATATATTTATATACACAATTTACACATAACTTTTAATCTTAATTTTTCAGAATAAACGGCGCCTCCGACTACCACTGTTTACAAATATTCAGCCGCTCAATATAACACGTTTCAGACTGTGTCCAAAACAAAAAGCCCTATTATGCGTGTTTACTAACATATAAACAATGAATTGACATAACGCAGCAACGTACTTCATTAAATTCGATTGTAGTGTACTCGAGTGAGCAACGGTATAATGACCCCAAAAACTGTAGATAGATGCATATGTGTATCAAAGAGATTCGTTTGTATATTGTACGACTTGTGGGTTGCAACAGAAGAGAAGCTATAGGCATATATAATTAGATCATCGATATGATAAGAAATAAGCGTAGAAATTAGTTCCAAGTGCCCTAAAAAATATTTCAGATTTTGAACCATCTACTTCGAAAGTGTCTTGTTTTTAACTAGGAACATCACTTTCTCACACGCGTACGAAAAAAATTACAATACAAAATTCAGCAATACAATAGGCTACTTCAATCACATATGCGCATACATAAGATCGACCTGTTTTTTAGTTTACTATCAATTCTGGTGTGGGTAGTAGTGTGTGTCTTCCACATTACAGTAGACTGTGTATTATTTGGGCATCATGAAAACATTATGAAATTCAGTTCTATTAATTATCGACGAAATTATATAAAACCTGTTGCACTACTCGGAAGAGTGCATCCAATATTTGCAAAGAGTGAAAGCGTTAAAGAGGTCTGTATATTGTTTATGAACAATGCATATGGAACACAATGAACGTATTGTGATTTTATAGACAAACGAAGAGACCAGAGTGTCGCTGGAAATTCATACACCGTATTTTAACGGAACACCTCAACATGCGGCAGTTATTGATTAGATAGATGCCCTGATTTCTTATGAAAAATGTAATTGAGCAAAGATGTGATGCGACTTTCCAGAATCTGTGTTTATTAAAATAGCATTCACGATATGTACCATATACATTGGCTGTGGATGAAGGTTGGATAAAAAGTTGTACCGCCACAAATTCCTCATCGGCAAGGAGTAGAGTCGCGATGGACTTTGATCATGTTACCTACTGGAATTAGTACGATGAGGGGCACATGGATCTTCACGTCTTGGAATACATTATATCTTCAGTTCAAAAAACAGAAGAACATCATCAGGCCTTTTAAAGCTCAAAATAGTGTAACCATATTTTTATCGAACGTGTTTTGAGTTATCAAAACTCGTTATTCTTCAGATATTGCAACTTATGTTGCACTGTTTACATGTTTTATACATAAATATTTCTTAAATACTATAACACATTATTTGAAGCTCGTCATAATTTAAATTAGTAAATTCCTATAATAAACCTTTTCACATTATATACGAAAGTTACAGAGCCGAGGTAGAAGTATCAATATTTACACTGCATCAAAGAACAAGAAATCAAACGCAACGGCAAAGTTAAATTGAATTGCTTGTACCTACTTCAATTCAGGTACGTTAAGTTTACGCGACGATATCCCTTAAGTGATAAAATTCCCAATAACTTCGTCCTATGTCGCATAAATATCTAGAATTTACTTGTTATGAATTGAAAAATTTAATTTCTCAGATTTTCAGAATGTTTGAACAAATTGATTGTCACGTCCAAAACGCATACCATATACACAAGTTAGGAATTGCCTTAGAAATAAACGAGTTATATTCGATCAACATGCGCACCATGAGAAATAATAAACTTGTGACACATGAATGTGCTTAAAACTAAAATATCTTAGACGTTATTAATAATACAACTGAAAAAAGTATGGAACGTACATAATCCATTTCAGTTCATCGAACAAGTTGATGACCTTCTCGAAGTCTATACATACAAGAGATACGGACTCAATAATTTAATACGGAAGCGGACTAGCCTTTTCTAAGCCCTCGGGCGTGTGCTATATATGTGACCTCCGGTCTTCCTCTTCCACCCAACAGCCCTGAATGGTGTAACTGGCAGACGCCCAATATTAGCGCTTAATGGGGCTGGGCTTCTCTTATCATCAAATAAAACGATCTCTCGTCTAGGATTAAATACCACGAGAAACGTCAGAAGTGCCAGCTAATTAGAATACTTACAACGAAAGGCACAAAACTTGGATTCCATATAATAATGATTGCAATCCTCACTTACGAGGGGTATTCGAATATAAACGATTTCAGGCGAGCGATCTTGAAAAAAGCAAGGTTAGGTTGGGCACTAGTGGGGACTGAAGGAGAGGGTAAAAGGAGGCAAGAATGTCGGCGACGCAACTCTAAGAACGTTAGTGTGGCGGTAGCAAAAATGAACGAGAGCAATGTCTGTTGCGAAATGTATCATAATTAAGTTTGACACGAGGTGGGCTCCGTTCGGCTGAAAATTTTTGAAAATTGCGAGAACAGTTTGGCGAAAATACCCTTTCATAGCCACGAGTGCTTTATTGGTACAAAACATTCTCTAAAGGAGCAACAGAATTGTCACGATCGCTGGCCCAGGACGAGTTTAATCGAAGAACGTCCATTCAAGCGGTTCGTGACCTTATTGAAAGCTACCGCCGCCTCATCGTTGCTGAAATTGCTTCCGAGGTAAACATCAGCATTGAAAGTATCCATTATATCATCCACGACGAGCTCGGTTTCAGCAAGATTTCGGATCTTTGGGTGATCAACAAAAAAAAATTCATCTTGAAGCCGTTGATCTGTCAACGGCTTCTCGCTAGTTATCGAACTGAGGAAGACCGTTTCTTTAGTTGCATTGTGACCTGTGACGAGAGTTGGATTCATTATTACACTCCCGAGAGCAAGTAGAAGACCAATGAACGGCAAGAGTAAGGGGGATCCGTCCCGAGAAGACAAAAAAACGTTTGTCAGCGAGGAAAGTTCTCGCGGCGGTTTTCTGGGATTTAAAGGACGTTAAACTTTTGCTGATTCATCGTCCATGACCAGAGAACAATTAATTAATGCTGCTTACAATTAATGTACTCTCTTGGACCAAGTGGAAGTCGCTTATTGGGGCAAAATATACGTCAGGCACATTTACATACATCATTTTGATTCACCATAATGCCAGGTCTAATACGGCAAACCAAACACATCTGATACTGAACGAAATCTTCTGGGAGACCTTTGAATACCCACCATACAGTCCGAACTTAACGACGTGTGATATTCACATGTTTGGACCAAGGAGGCTTTAAGAGGGCACCGTTTCAACGAAGTGTGGAGGCGTTCGAACGCAATTGGCTCTAGACCCGACTTTTTTTTTATATAGAAATGGCATAAAAAAACTTCCAATTCCATGGCAGAAACATGTAAACAAAAGAGGAGACTATGTAGAAAAAACTGTTTTTGGTAAATTTGTTTGGTCTTGGCAATAAATAAAAAAAATTCTCGTTTATATGTGTACGCCCCTCGTATACATATAGCACAGATACTGTACGCCCCAAATACATACAGTACAGATTAGTTCATAATTTTATACATTAAATTGTAAAAATTTTCGACTTGGTTAATTCATTAAGTCCTGAACACTTAAATGTTTAAATACTACAACTTATTTTCTAGGGAAATGAATTTATATCTACTACACCTTATATTTAATATTTATACTATACTTATATCTAGAAATCAATACATATATATATATATATATATATATATATATATATATATATATATATATATATATAAATTCCTAAGAAATTAATAGAGAGAAGAATCTTCAGACACAAAAAAATCCGGTGGGCATTCACCCCGACTGAGAAAGTAGAGACTAAATTTTGTACTTGGAAACGTGATGGTATTTTATGTGAATGTAAGCAATGAAAATTTGCAGTTAAACTGAACATATAAAATTTTAATAATCACCCTCTAATCGAATGCAAAGCCATTCGCCCTAATTAGCTAGAAAATTATTTGCACGAACGAAAAAAAAATACCAACCCCTTGGAATTATGAAACCGATATAGATCAAACTCGCGTTTGCATAATTTTCTTGGTAAAATTTGCATTTATTCATATTCACGTAATATAATAATACGGGTATACATATAACAGTGCATATTCTTGTTAAATTAAATGCTATCACAGAAGTGATTGGAAAGATCTTATGGTACCAATTATTTCATTTTATGCAGAATTATTATTGCATTTTTATTATATTCATTGATTCAGTAACGAGGTTCCTGGTGCCACAGAATGTCAGTGGTGGCTCGATATAATCCTGAAAAATAATTGGAAGGAAATAGATTTTGTAAGATTTCTTAGGTATATCGAGAGCTGTTGTAGGAGTTAGTAATTATTAGAGTTAGAGATACTAGAACTATAATAGAAGAAATTCATCCAAATATTGGGAAAATTCATTATTCATTCAGAATTCAGAGTTCTGGTCATTGTATTTTAATAAAATTAGAGTGATTCAAGATAGAGACGATAATCGTCTAATGAAATAATAATAATGAGTAAGCAAATCTCAATAATATTGTGCCGCTGGTAAAAAAAAGTTACCACGTTGTTCGCAAAGGTCGATTTACTATATTGATTTTGTCAAAATGCCGAAATTCGAACGAAAGACATTTCGTACATCGACCTAAAAATATCGTGACACACACACACGAAAACAACCGTTTAGTAAATATAGACAAGAACAAAAACTGAAGGTAGAAAAAGCCAGTAAGAAAAATAGACTAAATAACTACGTAATGCTGAATAAGATTGTATTACATCAAAAATATTAACGACGTTAAAATATTCAAAAGAATGCACTTATTAAAGAAGCTTAATCATTTTAATCAAGTATATGGTATTATTGGTTTTAATATGTTTATTATCATTAATACGTATATAATTCTAAGTAGGAATCGATAAGAGAGATTGGCAAATGACAATCAGATAGATAGTGATAAAAAGAAGAGTCAGAATCACAAGATAATTAAAAATGAATAAGACAAAAATAATAATGGATTTGTTTTCTCTCAACGAACAATTGCATTTAACTATTTTAGAAAATTTTAAGTTTCGACTCTATAAGGAAAAGTAATTGAATTTAAAATATTGAAAATTGGAAATAAAACATGTGGTTTGTATAAAATTTTTATGTTGTATAAAGTGAAATGAAGACAAAGTGCGACGAACATAAGGACAACATTTTCGTTTATAATTTGTGTAGTTGTCTGCAAAAATTTGACTAATACGTAACGAAACGAATAGTGTTAAGCAATTATGGTATTATAAATAAAAATAGTAAATACTAGTATCTACAAAGAAGATAGTGTCACAATCATTACCGCCATGTAAAATTTTTTGGTTTTTATAGAAAACTGGCCTCCTGCTTTTTATAACCTATATAAATAATAATGTAAATGTTCGTTTGTTTAAAATCTTAAATCTCCGAAAGTTCTTCACCAATTGCTTTAAAATTTTGACACAAAATTGCATTCGAATACGTGCATGTTCTTATATACCTACTTAGTATGTAGATGTCACCTGTGACAGGTAAAAAGCCACAGCACAGTGTGGCGGGGTACAGCTAGTAAATATAGATATAAGAATATGTGTCAAAAATGCATAGACATCAACAGAAGATAAAATGAACACTAGCTTTATTTTTTACCGCCAACTATTATTATTATGTATATATTTCGAGATATGCCATTTTATCTACATAACATACTGATTTCTACAGCTACTGCAATACATTTAAGATATATGATATAATATACATATATCCCTATATAAAAGATACGAGTTGTAATATATACCCCAGAAATTGATGTATGTGCCAGTTTATATTGTAACATTATTGCATTTTATTTAAAACAGTGCTTTAACCATGTTTTTGCTGCGTTTTTTTATCAGACACTTAAATATTAACATATAAGATAATATAATAGGTCAATGTAAAGTGTACATTTTTGAGAAACGCTCTGTATCTCTGAAACGGAAAGATATAGAAGGCTGTGGTTTTTTTCATTGCTCTTGTATCGAAAACCTGTCCTAGAAACGGTACATCGTCGGTTTTTCTGTCAGTTTTCCAGAGCGGCCAAATCTCACCAAATTTGGGCCACCCTGTACTTTTGTAATTCGTAAACAAAAATTTACGATCCCCTTTCAAAAAACTACAAAATCTTATCATGCAGAACGGAAGAACGGACTCCTAGGGACGTCATTCTCGTACCAAAGCGTGCCCGTTTCCTAAATTTATTTCGATGTAAAACACTTAAGAGCTCAAAAGTTTACTGTGAAGTCAGCAATAAATACATTCCAGCGCAATAAATCCATTTTAATAATAATTTGTAAACAAGAAGCGAACCGGAATAGAAACGCTATTTATCACTTTTACTTAAAACTTCTACACGTCGTTCGGTGCACCCGCCGAAATCCGTGCACAAATCGGAGAGGGACGGTGGCATTTTAACGCCAGAACACAATAGGCCAAGCACATTTTTTGGTAGCAGATCGTGCCAATAGATTCGCAAAACTTATAACGGAGCTTAATTCTATACAGATACAGGGTGGCCCATCTGAAATTTAAAAAGCTCGAAAATATTTTATTTATTAAGAGATATCTACGGGATTTATTTTTAGATATAACACCAGAAATTGTATTGCATAATAATCTTACTTTGTATTTGCAGACATCGAGCCCTACTGCGATTGTCTTGGGAAATTGACAATTAAATTTGCAATATTTTTATTAATTCATTATTATGAATAAAGTAGGCCATGGAATAGGCACGAAAAACGGTTACAACACATTTATTATATATTTACCTTAAGCCATACATTATTATACATCAGGATACGTACATGGATGCGAGTGATGCGCCGCATCCCTTAAAAAATTGGCAAAATAGTGTTATTTAAAACTTCAATCGATTTATTCAATTATTACAATTTTTTTAATTATTTTAAATCGACCGCAAACATACATTAGTTACTTTAAACGCTACCATGAACTTTTTTGTTTCAAATCGGCCGTGAAGGCCCCCGAAATTATTGGACTCCCGCGTTACATGCTGCAATGCTGAAATGCATGATCCACGTTACATCGAAGCTACGCGTTAGGCGGTGTTGTCGTTCTTTCCAGACTCAGTTATGCGATTATGTGAATGCATCTTGACGATTGTTGCCATAACATAAGGAAGATTTGAAAGCGGTGTTTCAGGTAATTGTGGAAAATGAAAATGAGAAAAGGGATCGAGAAACCGTTATTTGTACTAGAGGCCTTTTAACTTTCTTGCGTGACTTTGATTTTAATTTTTTCTTAGCAGTGTTTTCTGCAATATTCCCACATTTCGAGAGTCTGTTTAAAGTTCTACAGACAAAAACATCAGATATTATTTACTCCAATAAAAAGATCGCCGATTGCAATCAGCTATTCAAAAAATGAGAAACGAGTTTAGTGACATTTGTGACCGTATGGACAGATTTGTCTTAGGAAATAAACCACCAAGTAATGCGTTTTGTAACCACCAAGTAATGCAATTTGGAATGCGTTTGGATTCAATTCCTGAAAAGATAAGAAAAGCACCTACGCACGATTGTTTTATGAAATTTTGGACGTTATTACTTTGAACATTAGTGAACGGTTTAGTGGAATTTCTAAACCGAAATTCTTAAATTTAGATTCCACATAATTTACTTCATTCGTAAAACGTTTTCCTGACGAACTTTTTTCTTCTTTAGTAGATACATACATATGGAACATTCTTTGACGCAAATCGTTTAAAAATTGACTTTCAGTGATTTATAGTCCCGATATGAAAAAGAGCACTGTGTTTGAGCTTCACGAATATATTATGTCCCTTCAATTATCTTCATCAAAATTGTGTCGTTTAATTTTGACTATTCTTGCCACAAGCAGTTTCGCGGAAAGATCATTTTCATATTTAAAAGAGAATAAAGACTTATCTGCGAAATTCTCAAAAGCAGGAAATACTGTCAGCTTTAGCATTAATAAATATTGAATGTGCCTTGTTAGAAGATATGAGATTGTCTCCAACATTTGAAGAAACAGTGACGGACGTTTCCGCTGGACAAACAAAAACCGAAAAATTGATCTTCATTTTAAAAATTAGGATATATACCTCTGCATAATTATTTTAGGTTAGTATCTTTTTTTTATTTTTACCATTCTCGTATGGCCTACCATACATCCGACTATACCTCTTCCCCTTATAAAATTTTTATCGCATCCCTAGATTTTTTTCTCACACTACGCCCCTGTTATACATAATCTAAAATCCGACCGGTATAATACTTCGCCTGCGGCGATCGGTTCGGTATCCAGGCTGACGGTATACAAGCGTCACGTACTAGTTAGCTAATTCTCGCTGGACGACGAGACGGGGTAAGGAGAGAAACGTTCGGGGGCGTTTGAAGGACGTGAATCTTCTAGTATTAGTTTCTATTCGGTAATGTTATCACGGTAAATGGGGAACGGTATCGTGACATGTTAAATAGTTTCTTCTTTCACCAAATTGATGATACGGATTTGAACAACATGTGGTTCCAGCAAGACGTCAAAGCAGTTTATCAAATATTATTAGTTTTATTAACAAATCACATTCGATAGTTCCAAATGAGACACCCTATATTTTATGTTACTGTGTTTATTTTAGATCTCACTAGTATAATTTCTTCCTACTCCTAATCTGCCTACTCTGTAGCTGAGATTTAATCAATTTCCCCGTCTTTTAAGACGTTATTCTTCCCATTGATGAATCTCCTTGTGTGAGGGCAACTGTTCTATTAAAACCTGATTAATCCACTGTATTAGCCTCATAAGGATTGTCTATTTTTCGCGAAAGCAATCTCCTATTAGCGCCGATCCTCGTCAATTTTCCGTCTAGAAGTACCGAGCTAATAAACCGGAGATATCGCGCGCTATACGAAATTAAGTAGCGACAGGAACGTCGGGCGTTTGTCCTAAAAATATCTTCGGAGGCGTGCTAATCAAGAAATGCTTATAGAAATTGTAGTTTAAACAATTACGAGGGAGTACGCGAAGAGCAGGACGATCCGCGGCGAACGGATGCGGGCGAAAAGGACACCCTGCTCGGCGGGTAGCTCGCTGAAACGCTGAAATATACTATTTCTGGCGAGTGCTCTCTTTCAGTCAGCTATTTCAGTCGAGAGGGAAGGGCGCACCGAGCCGCGGCGTTAAATTTGGCGTCTCTGCCGTGAGCAGACCAGAAAATCTAAACAAATGTCGCGTCTCTAACCACAAACTCACTTATTATAGCTTATAACTATTTATTCCCGACTCGATTCCATTCTCTTTTATTTTGGCTGCCTCATTTTAAATACTCTCTCGCTGAAATGTCGTTACCGAAGGAGCGCGGAATATGTTCGCTCGCACGGTGCCGGCCGACGGTGTGGGTTTCCGTTCATTAATTCTCGTAATTTGCCCAATCATCGTGAATAAACTAATAATTTTTTTTGTGCTGTAAGGCCCAGCTACAATTATATTCAAATGGCCTAACCAAATGAGAATACACTTATAAGATCATTTATTTTTTACTACGCTTGAAACAAGACTTTTGGTATTTAGTTTCGAACCACTGATATACAAGGTGTTCAATGTGCCTTCTAACATCGAGAAAAATGATTATTAAACTGTATTGCTAAAAAAAATATGAGGTGTAAAACTTATATTACTACGAATTGCGGCAAAATATATCTATTTTCTTATCTAGGATGTCTCAGTTGGAACTATACGATTTTAATTACGCACCTTTTGTGTTCTGTCGAAGAAAGGGCGTCAATATTTTATTTGTGTACAGCTGTTTTATGAACGTAAACGATCTTTTACAGTTCCATTAAGAAAAATTCGCATAAAATTAGGACAAAATGAAGTGCCTGCAGATTTAACAGTTCGTAATCTGATCAAGAAATTTGAAGAGGCGGGGTCTGTTATTGATAAGGCAACAGCAGTACGTCCTGGTCCTGGTCGGTCCGATGAAAATATTTCTGCGAAGAGAGAAAGTGTATGGAAGTATCCAAACACATCAATTCGACGTCGTGTCGTGCACAACAACTGAATACATCAAGAGCCACCACGCATCGGATTTTGAAGAATGATCTGCATCTGTTAGCATACAAAATTCAGTTGACATAACAACTAAGAGTTACAGACCATTTACAACGTCGGTCGTACATGTGTTAACTGGGCGTTAGAAATGAAAGATGGTAATACTGATTTTGTTATGCTGTTATGATTTGGTAATGCTATCACATGTTGACATGGACGTGTTGACGTCGTATGGTTTGTAAATGACAGTCCTTAAATGTTGATATCCTATCTTTGACAGAACACAAATGGCGCGCAATTCAAATCTCATAGTTCCAACTGAGACACCCTATACTAATGTCAAATAGCCTACAGACGTTTGGTATACGTATTAAAGGTCAAGCAACGGCAGTAGCTACCATTACTTGAATGAATGACGCGGTGTCTCGCCTATAATTTGTAACGGCCTTAGTATGTACTACTGGAGGTCTTTTGACTATTAGACACCGCTGAAAATCTACCGAGGTAAAACTTTGACGCTTCTAATTGTGTAAAAATATAGTAAAATTTCACTATTTCTGTTATAAAACTTGGTAAAAATTTTTACTCCTAAAATTGTAAACTTTAATAAAACATCATTAAATCCATTTTCTCATGTTGTTTCACACTTCGGGTACCGAAATTTTAATTTTTACTCTACTTGCCTGCAAAAATGAACCGTGGTGGGGACCCTGGTACCTGGACGCATATCAGGATCACAAAAAATGTGTGTCTTTGACAAAAATGCCTATGCTTTGTGTTGCCATACCACAAACATTGGTCTCAGGAACTATTTGAACTAAATGGATTAAATCAATTAAACATCAATCAATCGATCAATGTACTCGTATTACTGGAATTGTATGAGACAAAATTGTTTCATATTCAATAACGAATATTTTGAATAGCATCAAAGCTACCGTATGGGTAACTAAGTCTATGTCGCTTTTCATTACAAATTACTTCTCTAGAGTATGGTTCAGACATGTGGGAGATGTGTTTGCACTTTTCAATACCACAATAACAGATACATGTATATATTTTTGTTTTGTTTGATCATTTTGTTTAGAGTCTTGTTTCAATATTTAACAAAAGTTAGAAAACAGTATACTTAACATACGAAATCGAATACCATAAAGTTCTTTTAAAGGAAAGTCTGAACCAAATATATACTCATTTAACTCACCAGAACCCAAAACAGTTGTGCACCAAATTCATTTGGTGCAAAATTTATAATACTCGTACTACTAAGATATATATTATACTTGTATTAGTACTTTAATAATAATTAAAGTACTAATACAAGTTTTATCCGTAAATATAACTTCTAAATTATGTTATTAATTTAATTTAAGGAAATATAGAATACCGCTAATAATAAAAAATAAATACTCACTGTTCTGTTTTGATTGACGAGCTGATTTCGCTAATCTTACCTGCAAAAAACAGACTATCAATATTCTAAAAGTGTAAATAATTAATCAAAATGTCATTAAGTTTACTTTTATGATATGATCACACCGCCTAAGTGTGATCCCAAATATTTTCTACGTAAAGCCATCACTATTTTCTTCTCGTTATAGACTGCATATTAATTTGTGATATATTTGAATACGCACTGTTACTTATTTTTTTTAATTCACGTAAAAACTACAACTTTTTTTAATTTAATTCAAAAGGGCTATTCTTATAGATACAAATAATGTGAGCTTACAATATCCTACATACGTTAACATATTCATATTTCTGAATTCTTAACGTAACCAACGGAAGTTGCACTGACACAGTCATCAATACATACTGAAATTCTCAAAAACGGAATTATTATCAAAAGCAGTAGAAGGTAAATGCATGGATGGATATTGCATGTACTCCTAAATTATGTATCCCTAAAATTTGGGGAAAATTCATCAAAGTAAAGTGAACGTTTTTTGGAGAAAGTACTCCAGGCATGTCGATATTTATTGTACTCGGAGATGTCGATATTTATTTTCAAAACAACACCTGTAGGTTTGTTTTTTAACTCTTCACCTTCAACCCCCATTTTGAAATTGATAATAACAGCATTTCCAGAAGAACTTATTGTATCAAGCAGATTTTGAAGAATAATCACTCTTATTTTAATCATTAGTTCTTTGACGGTTCCTGGTTATTTACGAAACCCTATTTTTATGTGACCCCTGATCCCATAACTAAAAATGTAAGGGGGTTATGTGGGGAGATGTTGAGAGTCATATTGCTTCCCGTCTGCCGTTTGTTTACTTTCTATCTGTTTTACTTTTATGATATGATCTACTATTCATCAATCTGTTTGGAAAATTATCTTGCTGGAACAAGTACATTTATCAATCAAACCAGGTTAATTATCACGTGAAAATAAAACCATTAAAGCCAGAAATAATTCGAATTGTAAAGATATACATCTTCCTTCTCATTTTCCTCGAAGAAATATTGTCCCAAAATTCTATCGCCAATTATTCCTGCCTAAACATAATTTTTTTTACAGTCTTTGTGATTGGACCTTTTATATTCAATGAGGAATTATGTTATAGTATCTTATCGTTTGATTATCTATAGTGCCAATAAATGTAAAATGTAGCTTCGTCTGAGAAAAGACGTCTCTTCAGAAAAATTCCAAAAATTCCAGTCATTGCCAACATCATCAAGTACGAACCCCTCAACTTCATGTACTTTAAACGGGAACAATTTTCATTTCTTTATATAACGATAAATTGATTCATTTCAAAACGTCTTGTTGCTGAGCTAATTTTTTCACGGAATTAATTGCGATTCCATTAAATCGAACATTATTTAAATCTAAAGCCATCACTTATTTTTTCGACTCAACATTATCTTTCGTTATATTCTTTCATGATCGAGACAAACATTGTTAAACATGTCTAAAACTTCGAGCTAACTTCTCATTTTATCTCAAACGCCACTATTTTAACTACAACACTACCTACTTTTTTGATAAATCCGACATATTAAGAATAGTTGTAATTTGACAAATTGTCTTGTATTTAAGTGCAAAGTAATCTTCAGTAACTTGTGAAACGCAAACAAATTATTTACTTAATACTTTTTTAAGTTTCAAAAAGAAAAAAGATTCAATATATGCAACACATATAATAGAAGCAGACCATACTTTTAATGAAGAATTTAAAATTGTACATGTAGAAAAGAAAGGCTTAAAATTAAATTCATTAGAATCTTTAGAAATTAATAAGGCAAAGAAATATGAAATCATATTAAACGATCAAATTATCTCCGTTATTAAAATTATATTAGTACCTACTTGCTATCCAAAAATCTTGTTTAAAATTTGCAGATACCATTTGTTGGAAAATTTTATAATTTAATCACAATAGTTTAATAGTAGGAATCCCCATAGTAATATACCTAGAATTACCCTAGTTATATAAACGCAGTTCCACATTATAAAATTTAGTCTATGTACTCAACATCTGACGAAGCCACTGTGTTACAATTATTTACTTATATACTTTTTATTTGTTAATCATAACAATTGTTGATTAACAAATAAAAAGTGAAAATCTAACCAGTGATCGTTTTAATTTTGTATAAATATGGATTTTCATCAAGTAACGGCCGAATCAATTCAGAAAATATTATACATCTATTGTCGTAAAAAATATGCGGATTTAACCTCATTCCTCAGTTAAAAACTCAATCCAAAGGTCTCCCTTAAAAATATTCTCCCTTGGTACTAAAAACTAACCTTTTTAAAAATTAACTCGGGGTAACATAGTTCTGGTTCTTACTTCTATATGCGTTAAAACCGGAAACCTTACGAAATTGTTTCGGCAGTTGAGAATTTTGTACTAAAAAATAATGCCAATACTCTTTCGAACGTAATTTATTTCCAGTGATCGTCTATCTTCAAGCCACAAACCGACTGAGTTAACTCATTCTTGATAAAAAGCGAGCTATAAAAAAAGGATCCTATTTATACAACAGTTAAATAAGAAAATTTAATGTAAAATACTCAAACGAACAGTTATCCCTATAAATAAGAACGAATGTTAGCCAAATATGTTTCGTTGGACTTGGGACCCTATGATAGTGGGATCTGTCGCTCAGAGATCCAGTTAATTTATCAAAGTCCATCCGAAATTAATTGCAAACTCGCTTACGGACGAATTTGCCAAGATTCTATTTCACAAATCTGCGGTATCTGTTCAGTTAGAAAATAATTTCGTTTCAATTTGTTTTTCATGAAGTGTCGTTAGTGTCATCACAATCCTTTACAACAGGAATTACATAATAAATGAAGTATGGGGAATAAAAATAGACTATATGAATAAATATAGTATATGATTCTTAATTTATTTGTTGGTAAATATGGATAATACTTCATAATTAATGCTCGGTATTAGTGACGTTGAAATCACATTCGTGGATTTACAATAAAATAAAAATTTGTTCTGTATTAATAGTAGGAACTGATACAGGAAAGACACGTTCTAGATGTTGAATGTTTTTCTACTAGCGTTTGAAAAAGATTATTAAACTGAAATATTTTGGCCGTTAGTAAATTTAAAGAATATACATATTAAAAAAATGACGATTCAAATAAGAATATCTTACTGATAATTTGGGGTTTGATGTAAAAAGAGGTGAGTGCAAGTGATCACTGAAGAAATATTCTTAATATATTTCAAACAAAAATACAAGGGTATAGAGTTCTACTCTATGAAATATTTGTAACGACGCGACGTCTGTATTGTATGGTAGGTATCGAAATGAACTGGTATCTTTTTATTTTTTACTACGCCCTTATTCTATTTCTTCAGAGTTCAATCTGGCCACGCGTAAAGTAAATCCTTTCCATCCTTTTGCCTCCGAATGCTGCTTCACCCTTTCTTCTACGCATACCTAAACAGTCTCACACTTTTTCCTATTCTTGACGAGTAGTATGTTCCGCACATATCGATTAAACTAATCCTTGGAGAATGAGTCCTAGCTTTCTTTGTATTAAAACTCTACCAATCAGAATTCGTGTCAATTCACTATAAATATAATATAGCTGTGAGGTGGTTTCTTTCAGTAGAGTATTATTAATTATTACCGTATTTACCCTCATTCATAAATTATTATTTGTCATTACTTTTTATGTAGTTACACATTTTATCATTTACTTGCGACATTATTTAGTGTAACTGCTACAACTTTTTGCAACAGTTTTGATGCAAATATGTCTCCTTTATTATGCCTTACATGTTATTACAATAACACCATCATCCCTATTAGAGCCCTGACATATGTTCGTGTACATTTAGAAGAATATAGTAGAATATTAAAAATAATTATTGAATTCTAAGAACATTACGTAGATTTCTTTGCAGCATTACGTAGATTTTTTTTTTATAACGAATGGAGTGCTTTTATAATGTCGGGCGCTATTTTTTGTGCCATTTCAAAATAATTTCCACTGCGGTCATTTTAAGAAAATTACGGCCCATTCGATAGGACTTGAACCTTGACGAAGTTCTAGTGCAAACTGGAACGGGTGGGTCGGCTTGCGCGTTTTAATGATTTAAGGAGCCGTACCATAGGTTTAACCATAGTGGGGGGGTCCTTATTGAAAAACCAGACTAAGACAAGTCCCTGAAGGAGGGCAGCAGCTCTTTCAGTAGTCATAGTGGCAGAAACCGTGGGGGTTGGTATGGTGCTATGACACACACGACTGCGATGTGGAAGGCAAGAGGAAACCACCACATTATAATCCTCAGAACAGCTAGCAGAAAGCTTATCCTAAATTAATGATGGCGTCTCCTGGGACAAAAAACTCCGGAGGTAAAATAGTCCTCCGTTCGGATCTCCGGGTGAGGACTGTTCCGGGAGACGTGATCGAGTGCAATCATAATAAGAAGTGTAGCATTTCACGAGTCGGAGCGTGGAATGTCAGAAGCATGAGACAGGCAGGGAAGCTAGAAAATCTGAAGATAGAAATGGATAGGTTAGGATTAGATATAGTAGGTATAAGTGAGATGCGCTGGCCGGAAGTAGGAGATTTTTGGAGCGGTGACTATAGGGTAATACACACAGGATCGGTAAATGGAAACGCGGGAGTAGGGATCGTTATGCGGAAGAACGCAGGACAGTGTGTAGATAGCTACCTACAATACAGCGAGAGAGTAATGATGGTTAGGTTAGATTCGAAGCCAGTGGAAACAGTAATAGTGCAAGTATACATGCCTACTTCTAACCACAGCGAGGAAGAGTTAGAAGCCGTTTATTCGAACATAGAGCAGGTAATAAGATTTGTGAAGGGTCATGAAAATTTAATAATAGTAGGAGATTTTAACGCAGTCGTAGGTGAGGGGAAAGAAGGAGAATTTGTAGGGCCTTATGGATTAGGAAACAGAAACGAGAGAGGTAGCAGACTGATAGAATTCTGTGAGAAGCACAAGATGGTAGTCGCGAACACATTGTTCAAGAATCACGTTAGGAGGCGGTACACATGGAAAATGCCAGGAGGGATAGACAGGTATCAGATAGACTACATTCTGGTTAGGAAGAGATTTAGAAATCAAGTAAAAGACTGTAAGAGTTATCCAGGAGCAGATGTAGACAGCGATCACAACTTGGTAGTCATGAAAGCTAGATTAAAGTTCAAAAATCTGAAAACCCGGAAGGATAAGAAACGTATAAATGTAGACATATTGAGGGATCAGAATATGAAAGATAAGTTCCAGGAGAAAACAGATCAATTAATAAATAAAACGAGTAAGGACGAAATCAAGAACGCAGAAACTGAGTGGGAGGGTATCAAGAATAGTCTAGCTTCCGCGGCTACGGACGTTTTAGGACACGATAAAAGGGAAGCTAGGAAGCCCTGGATAACGGACGAAATCTTAAACTTAATGCAAAAGAGACGAGGCTACAAAAACAGACGAGACGAAGAAGGACTGAAAACGTATAAGGCAATAAAGTGGGAAATCATTAGAAAATGTAGAAAAGCGAAAGAACAATGGATAGAGGAGAAATGCAAAGAAGTAGAAGATAAGTTGCAAGTAGGTAAGACCGATGAGGCTTACAAAATAATTAAGAGGAACTTCAGGGATGTAGGAACAATAAGTAGAAATGTTAGGAGTCAATCGGGGGACATACTGATAGGAAGAGAGGAGAAAGCGGATAGATGGAAGCAGTACTTAGGAAATTTATACGAGGGTCAGGAATTAGGAGAGATATTAGAGGAAGAATCTAGCATCGATAGGGAAGATGTAGGAAAACCTATATTGAGAGAGGAATTTGAAATAGCACTAAGGGGGCTAAAGAATAATAGAGCGCCGGGTGTAGATAAAATACAGGCGGAAATTTTGAAATGTGCGGGACAGAAAGTAGTAAATAGGATGTTTGAACTGGTAAAATACATATACGAAACGGGCGAGATGCCGGAGGATTATAAGAGGAACATTATCGTTACTATACCGAAAAAGAGAGGAGCCGACAAATGCGAGAACTTTAGAACGATTAGCCTAACTTCCCATGCGTCAAAAATCTTAACTAGAATAGTGCAGAAGAGGATGGAAAATAGAGCGGAGGAAATACTAGGAGAAGACCAATTCGGGTTTAGGCGAAATAGGGGAACTCGCGAAGCTATTCTGGCGCTAAGAGTAATGTTAGAGAAAACAATAGAAAAAGGAAAGAACGCTTATATAGGATTTGTAGATTTAGAAAAAGCTTTTGATAACGTAAGATGGGAAAAAATGTTCGAGATACTAAAGAGCGCGGGAATGAAGTATAGAGATAGGAGAGTAGTACACAATCTATACATAGAGCAAACTGCTGTTATAGAAGTAGAAGGGGAAGAAAGGGAAGTAGGTATTAGGAAAGGAGTAAGACAAGGATGTACGCTATCACCACTAATTTTTAATCTGTACATCGAAGAGGCGATTAATGTGGTAAAAGATAGAGTAGATTTCGGGATTAAAGTACAGGGACAGAAACTAAAAATGCTGAGATTCGCGGATGATATAGCAGTATTAGCATCTAGTAAGGAGGAACTAGAATCAGCATTGAACGAAATGGAGGCAGTGTTGACAGAGGAATACGGAATGAGGGTGAATAAAAACAAAACTAAAGTGTTAGTGTGCAGAGGGCGCGAGAGCAGAGCAAAAACGAAAGTACAAATTAATAATGAAAGATTGGAGGAAGTTAAAGACTTCACTTATTTAGGAAGTAAAATAAATTGGGATGGAAGAAGCGATAAAGACATAAAACAAAGAATAGCGCAGGGTCGAGTAGCTTTTAACAAAAAGAAAGCACTTTTATGCTCGGGGGTAATAAACTTAGAAACAAGGAAGAGATTTTTGAAAACATATGTATGGAGCACGGCACTTTACGGCTGCGAAACCTGGACGGTAGGGGAAGCAAGTAGGAAGAAATTAGAAGCTTTTGAGATGTGGTGTTACCGAAGAATGATGAAAATACCATGGACTGATAGGGTTAGAAACGAAGAAGTATTGGAGAAAGTCGGCGAGAAAAGGAGTATGTGGAAAAACTTAAAGAAGAGAAGAGATAGAATGGTAGGCCACTTGCTGAGACATGGGGGAATAGTCCGCGATATTTTGGAGGCAGAAATAGGAGTGAAGAAAGGCAGAGGTAGGCCTAGATTAGACTACTGCTCGCAAATAGTAAGGGATGTAGGTTGTAGCACAATTAGCGAAATGCGTAGGTTAGCACAAGATAGGAGAAGCTGGAGGTTAGCGTCCAACCAGTCTTAGGACTGATGACCTAATGATGATGACGACCCATTCATCAAAATGTATTTCTACTGTCTGAAATGGGGTGTAAAAGTAAACACTAATTTTTCACCAAATGGGATACATATAGGGTATAAGTTTGATGTGAAATGGACACCACAAGGCCACAGAATAAGGAACAACCTTATTCTGTAACAAGGCTGTGGTAGAATTTTACCACTCGCTGGTGTGAATTATCATACTAGTAATAGAGTCAAATCAACACGACATCTGGTGTAAACTTCGCCACTTTGTGGAGTAAACTTTATTTCAACTTTACACTTTTTAATGTCCATACCTTTTAGTGTACGCTGAAGAAAAATAAAACTAATTGTTCTAATAAAATATTGGTGTATATTTTATATATGTGTTAGTATGCATACATAGAAAATATTTATTTATTCGTAAACAACACAACCAAATTCATCATCATCATTAGGTCATCAGTCCTAAGACTGGTTGGACGCTAACCTCCAGCTTCTCCTATCTTGTGTTAACCTACGCATTTCGCTAATTGTGCTACAACCTACATCCCTTACTATTTGCGAGCAGTAGTCTAATCTCGGCCTACCTCTGCCTTTCTTCACTCCTGTTTCTGCCTCCAAAATATCGCGGACTATTCCCCCATGTCTCAGCAAGTGGCCTACCATTCTATCTCTTCTCTTCTTTAAGTTTTTCCACATACTTCTTTTCTCGCCGACTTTCTCCAATACTTCTTCGTTTCTAACCCTATCAGTCCATGGTATTTTCATCATTCTTCGGTAACACCACATCTCAAAAGCTTCTAATTTCTTCCTACTTGCTTCCCCTACCGTCCAGGTTTCGCAGCCGTATAGTGCCGTGCTCCATACATATGTTTTCAAAAATCTCTTCCTTGTTTCTAAGTTTATTACCCCCGAGCATAAAAGTGCTTTCTTTTCGTTAAAAGCTACTCGACCCTGCGCTATTCTTTGTTTTATGTCTTTATCGCTTCTTCCATCCCAATTTATTTTACTTCCTAAATAAGTGAAGTCTTTAACTTCCTTCAACCTTTCGTTATTAATTTGTACTTTCGTTTTTGCTCTGCTCTCGCGCCCTCTGCACACTAACACTTTAGTTTTGTTTTTATTCACCCTCATTCCGTATTCCTCTGTCAACACTGCCTCCATTTCGTTCAATGCTGATTCTAATTCCTCCTTACTAGATGCTAATACTGCTATATCATCCGCGAATCTCAGCATTTTTAGTTTCTGTCCCTGTACTTTAATCCCGAAATAATCTTTGTGGTAATCTTTTACCACATTAATCGCCTCTTCGATGTACAGATTAAAAATTAGTGGTGATAGCGTACATCCTTGTCTTACTCCTTTCCTAATACCTATTTCCCTTTTTTCCCCTTCTACTTCTATAACAGCAGTTTGCTCTTTGTATAGATTGTGTACTACTCTCCTATCTCTATACTTCATTCCCGCGCTCTTTAGTATCTCGAACATTTTTTCCCATCTTACGTTATCAAAAGCTTTTTCTAAATCTACAAATCCTATATAAGCGTTCTTTCCTTTTTCTATTGTTTTCTCTAACATTACTCTTAGCGCCAGAATAGCTTCGCGAGTTCCCCTATTTCGCCTAAAGCCGAATTGGTCTTCTCCTAGTATTTCCTCCGCTCTATTTTCCATCCTCTTCTGCACTATTCTAGTTAAGATTTTTGACGCGTGGGAAGTTAGGCTAATCGTTCTAAAGTTCTCGCATTTGTCGGCTCCTCTCTTTTTCGGTATAGTAACGATAATGTTCCTCTTATAATCCTCCGGCATCTCGCCCGTTTCATATATGTATTTTACCAGTTCAAACATCCTATTTACTACTTTCTGTCCCGCACATTTCAAAATTTCCGCCTGTATTTTATCTACACCCGGCGCTCTATTATTCTTTAGCCCCCTTAGTGCTATTTCAAATTCCTCTCTCAATATAGGTTTTCCTACATCTTCCCTATCGATGCTAGATTCTTCCTCTAATATCTCTCCTAATTCCTGATCCTCGTATAAATTTCCTAAGTACTGCTTCCATCTATCCGCTTTCTCCTCTCTTCCGATCAGTATGTCCCCCGATTGACTCCTAACGTTCCTAACCAATCCTAGCCCCGATTGACTCCTAACCAAATTCATATCTTACTTGAAATAGCTACTACATTTGAAATAGTACTTGCATTATAGAGCTTTCCAATTAAATATTATGATCCTAACCTAAATGCAACGCAAAGTTTTACTTGGCAGATGATAATTTTACAAACTACTGAAACGGGGTGATATCTCAACACCATCTACAAATGCCTTACACAATAAGGACTAAACAAATTAGTCATCCAAAACAGCTATTCTCCTGGCTACATGTCGACGACGAGTGCTGAATTATATGGCGAAATTTGTCGTATTTTGTTTAACAAAGTTAGTTCTAAAATACAGTGATTCGGATTGTCCGAAACCGCAAGAAGGATGCAAAGCGTCCTCTATCTCAAGATATCACTAACTGCAGACCGATTTCGACCTTATCTTGGATCTCGTCAGTGCAGTGTAAGTGTGTATACCTTTGACACACGAGACTCGCATCTTGTAGACGCCGGTAAGTTCTAACACAGTAGAACGTAACAGGCGCCATCTCTCGACAGTTTCGAAAACAATCCAAATCGAAATAAAACTTGATATCATCAATACAATGCAATCGTCGTCGACATGTAGCCAGGAGAATAGCTGTTTTGTCCTAATTTGCTTAGTCCTTATTGTATAAGGCATTTGCAGATGGTGTGGAGATATCTCCCCACTTCAGTAATTTGTAGATACTAACCTAATGTGAATGTTCTTTCGAATTAATAAGTAATAAATGTGCTTCGTTGTTATCCCGGTGTCTGTGGATATTTATTAATAACTCTTATAATGAGGAAATTTAGTACTTACTGAAAATAAAAATTATAAAAATAATAACAGAATGTTATTCTTAGTCACTGGACAAAAAGAATGAAAAATATAAAATATCACTTAACTACCTACCCAACGAAATCCTTCATCGGAATTTCTCAAGTTTTAGTTTTAATAAACTTGGCCATGCCAATGATTATGTTGGATAGATACACCATTTGGGTATAAACCATTTGGGAATGTAAACTGTGTTATAGCCATTATGAATCTATATTTTTTCAAAATTTAATTGTAATTAGAACCATATTAGATGGGATTCACTACATTAAGACCAAATCATTTACTTCTACGTCATTTTGTATATCAGTTCTTATTTATATATAATAAATTCACATATTATAAGTCAATCAACACATACTTAATTAACAATAGGTAAATATTATAATTATTTTCGACTTCAATTATGCGAGTAAAGGCGGATTTAAATCGACCACTTGACATATGTAGGTACGTTCCTTATTAATTTTAATGGCATTGACGTCTTATATGCAGGTAGTAATTCTTTGAAACCGTACAATACAGCAAATAATGAGCAAATAAATTTTAAATAAACAACCCAAAGGTCACCTCTATTTGGAGGGACATACGACACAGTAAATCATATCCCGTGTATTTCTGGGCTTTCTTTTATTTCTGATTTTATCAGGAGGACAATAAAATATTACGTGCAGACAGCGCGTTGCACATTTTCTTATTTAAATGAGCATATGTTTTCTCCGCGTTTTTTTTTTAATATTGCGAAAGTACTCGAGTTGCATATCACTACTTTTACGAACAAAAGTAGTATAAATACGTTCTGAAGTAAATATACTCCTATACATTACCGAATGATACAGTTGGAAAATGTTATCGTAGACATTAAAATAAATTTGAATGAAATTCATTGAATGAAATTAAAATACCTAATTTTGTTCAATTCTTAATTGTAAGAAATCGAGTATTTACAATTTTAAGATACTAAAATTTTATATTCTTAATTTTTTTAAGTATTTTTCCTTTGGATATAATCTGTTATATCCAAAATTTCTGTTTTTCAATTTAATGATATCTTATACGGATAGTTATTGCTGTTTTGAATTCGAATTTTATTTTGAAATTTCCAATACTCAATATTTTTTATTTTTATTGGTACCTATATAAAATATAGCAAATGAATCCAGGAACTATGGAGCAGACATAACTTAGAGAAGCAGTTGTGTTGTGTAAATATAGCGACTAAATACGAGATTTCAGGATAATTTATGGTAGAACTTTATATATGTACATATGCCTCAGATAGTAATAAATATAAAAACATTACTGAAGTTTTAATTAATATTCTTCCGCCTCTCCTGTAGGTTAGTGGTAAAATTCATAGCAACATACTAAATATCACAGTAAGTTCACGTGGTGAAAAGACTATTTACGTAGTGTGGGGTCGTGTAGTATCATGTCTATCTCCAAATCTCTAAAATAAACCGGCTTTAGTTTATCTGGAAAATTACATCTGTACTGCCGCAAGCGTTGTCATTTAGACTCAAACTTAGCAATATTAAAATGGCACATTTTATTCACCATAAATACGTAGATGCTGTTAGATTATAGCACTAAGACTTCCAGAGCTAGTTTTAATCTTAGGTTTATTTAATCGGTGTTCGTCAGAATAGTAGTAATACAGTCTTAACATCGATTAAATTAATCTCATATTGAAACAGTTCAGGGAGGTCAAAAATACAGGCTCTTAACCAATTTATATGTATACAGCGCTGCGAATACCAACGTCAACTACGTTTGCTATATTCGCCCTAAATCGCGACACATACGTAACGATGCTAAAGAATACTGATTGTGATCTGTCAATTTGAAGAAAGTATATACACATAATGAGTTTTAAATATTCCAATATTATCTGGCTTTCTCTCATGCTAGATGGTTCATTAGCATCCAACTTAAAACTGAGAACTTAAAATAATAAAACGCTGCTTTTGACCATGTTCCCCGTCACCTAAAAATTGGCTATTGAGGTTCTAGAATATTAGGACATTGTTTATGGAATTCTCGAGTGTGTTTGGGACATTTTAGAAAAACCTCTTGGTTTGAACTATAAAAGAATCTACATCCGGAAAACACATGAATAATGTCGAATGTGGGATACACATTTTTAATAACTGCGGTGCCACCATTAAGGAATAAGGAATTGGTAATTAAATAGGATTAAAGAATAGTAAAAGCTTTACTGGCTAGTGAAATATGTAGACGAAGATTGAAGCAGATTAAGTGTACGTACTATAATGTTGCCCACAGAATATGTTTTAGAACTTATTGTCTCGTCCACGGCTAACCACAGTTTTTATTATTTATTTGCGATTTAATATTGTTTTCAAGTCTTGCTCACAGATGGTAAATGTCTTTGCAACATAATTTGACTGGATAATTTACATGTCGAATTACATTTGTACCAAACCTGATGAAGCGGTTCTTTATTTAATATAAATAACGGACCATGGCATAAAAAATAAGTTGAAAATAAATTCTATATAAGGCCTTTGACCATTTTACATAAAGATTTCTTAAAAATATGTAAGCTTTAATAATAAAGGAATTTTTTGATACCGTTCATTTAGAGATTTTAAATCAGAAAACTCTATATATGTACGCTATGTGAAAATCACAGAAATGAGATATAAGTATATGCACATATTTATATTATGAAGAAAATAATTGGTAATGAAAAATGAGGGTAACACTAAAATGAATTGCTTGTACCTACATCGATTCAAACATCTCTAGTCTTCGCGGCGCATCTTAGCTGCTGCAGAATTACACGGTAGGCAGTCTTAAACATCAGAAATATTTCAGTTGCATTATATACCACATTTTAATGAAATTTTGACATACCATTTCACTTATCCATTTTGCACAACGATGAAATATTTGTACAAATTAATTATAATCAACCATTAGATACACATTTACTTGGACCGTTATTAATAAACGTTAAATGTCCTCAAGTCGTTTTTGTCTTTTTTTTTTGTTATTCGAAAGTAACCTTTTCAACTTGACGCATAAAAAAGTGACACTGCGTGATTTCGGCGACCTCCACTGCAACCCCGCACAAAAGAAAAACAACGAAAGTCCGATAATGACGACAGCACACCGTGAGATATTATTTTATGCGTTTGCCAAAATATTTTTCATTTGGTTCATTGACTGGACTACTATGCGATTACAAGAAACAAATGAAAGAATGCCGAGAGCACCTGCCGTTAATGGTCATTGCACCAAAAATCTCCGAATCGGGCATATCTGGAGAATATATGTATGTATAAACGGAGTCCCCTCGTCTGCTCATTTATCGGGTTCGAGTTCGTTAAGTCGTTCTTTGTTAGCCGCCCGTCGTCGTCGTCGTCGTGATTTATTTTTATGCAGGGTCAAAATAAAGCGGATATTATTATTAGATGACATTTACCGTTTTCTAGTCAGGCAGGCGTTTAAAAGTATTAGGCTTTTGGTGAATTCTAATACAAGGTTAACTACCTTTTTAATAATAGTATAGACGCTGTTGAGCAATGTAAGTTAATATAGTTCGCTGTAAACACTACCGCATTGAGATATAAAAAATAGCACGTATTAAAAATGTTGAAAGTGGAATTTCGAACGCCGCTGAATATAAATTACATGGTAATGGAATGATCTACTTAACGGATTTATCTCGGCTAGATGGGCCGTGTTTTTTTAGGTTATCGGTTTAGTAATAAATAAATAAACAAGTTCTTTGTGTTTTTTATTGTTACAAAATGTAATGTCGGTGCGGGTCGCACCCAGATATCTACAGCGCGACCCAGTAAAGTGCAATTCGCTTAAAACCAATTTTGATTTTACCAGATCCGAACGAAATTTTCAAACAACACATTCCATTCTACTTATAGCCAAAGAACCTTTCGATTCCTTTAAATGTATAAATATTTACCACATCAAAATAAATGGAAATAAACAGTTTTAAAACATTAAAACGGACTTCTCCGCACGTAGAACATCTCTATCTCGAAATTGAGTGGCCGAGAAAACATAAACTAACACATAAATGCAGAATATGTATTTTATGCGACAGTTTTACTTTTTTCAAATAGTCCACCATCGTGCTTTCTCATGACCCATGAACAGGGTGGAGTGTGTTCTATCCACCTCAAAATCAATGTCGTCTCGTGGACGTCCCTAATCAGACGTGGACGTCCCTAATCAAAATCAGTCGAAACTCGATAGATGCGACACGATTTAATTGAGTGATCGTGCTAACAACAAAATTTCTCAAATAGTCCACCATTGTGCTTTCTCATGACCCATGAACATGGTAGAGTGTCTTCTATCCACCTTAAAATAAATATATGTTGTCGTGGAGATGTTCCCGATGAGAATCAATCAAAACCCGATCGATCTGACACGATTTAGTTGAGTTATCGTATTAACAAACAAAGAATTACTCAAGTAATAGTCCACCATCGTGCTTTCTAATGACCCATGGACGTCCCCGACCAGAATTAGTCAAAACCCGATCGATCCGACACGATTTAGTTGAGTTATAATGCTAACAAAAAAATTTCTCAAATAGACTCATGGACAGGGTGAGGTGTGTCTTATCCACCTCAAAATCAATAGGTGTCATCTGGGAGACGTCCCCGATCATAATCAGTCAAAACCCGATCGATCCGACATGATTTAGTTGAGTTATCGTGCTAACAATAAATTTTAATGCCGACGACAACAACGACACACACATACACAGCAAACAATTTTTTTCTATTTTTCTTTACACGATTACATTACTTTTCCGCTAGCATTGTTGAGTGCGGAAAAGTAAAAATAGATGTCGGGTTTCATCCAAACCTAAAACAATGTACTTTATGCTAAGAGCTGAAGTTGCTTAAAATACAAATGTCGCAGGCGTATTTTCAGCTCCAAGTATACATAAAATTCAAATTTTTATTCTATAACAGGGAGAGTAAAAAGAAACATGCACTCAGGCTATCATATGGGGTCTATTGTGCCGCCTCCATTAGAGCTGCCAACTTGTCACCAAACACCGACCTCACTCCTTTAGCCATCCCACCGCGTTAATCTATCGAAGTCCATTCGATGGTAGTTCATGAAGCCCGGCCAATAGTTCCTCGAAATAGCTCCTCGTTTTCCATCCATTCCACCCGTTTCCGGCCATCCTTTACATAGAACTAAAAATACATCCAATAACATGGAGAACACTGTTGAGCCTACAATATCCCGTCAACAATTCTATTCGGACTCATAGATTTGTACGAAACAGATTGATGCTAGTTTGCTGCCAGATATAGATAAAAGTGTTTTCGCTTGTCTAGAACTGTTAGCTTCAACCCACCTGTAGTGTTTCAGCGTGTAGCCTTTTATGAGCAAAGGTATCTGCTTCCTCGTTCCCACGATTTCCTACATAATTCTTCACCCACCAAAGTGACATCGTTTGTTTACCCTAGCAGTAGTTCCGAGTTGGTATTGCAATTGGTTGAGGCTAGCAACGAGACCTTACTGTCTGTGAATATGCCAATGGTTTTACTACACATTCCTTGGTTAGTAATTAGTAATTTGTAATCACCTGTAGTACTCCTATAACCCCAGCTTAGAATACTGTGGTATGGGGACCCAGTAAGTCCCCAATTCGGAGATTTAGATCTTCGGAGAAAATCGTACATCTAAACTTTCCTAGCAGTCTTAAACAATCTGTGTAGATTAAAATTTACGTTTTCAGGGAGTTATCGAAATTCAGTCCAAACCGATCGTCCTTTTTAAATAGAAAAATAGGAGATACCCGATCCACGCTCGTGTCCAGAAGAGATACATACTATTATTTCGATTAGTGTGCCATTTATGTCTCATAATTCTGCAAATATATCTTTGCTTGTATACATATTCCGCTAATAAATCAGGAACAGTCAGTCTATTGCATCATCTTGACTATTCTGAAATGTACACCTACACTTTTCATATTTAAAACTTCAGTCTATCGGTTACTAAATCACTATATAGCAGACATGCATAACTCTTTGGTTGCTCTTGGTCTTCAGTTCTTACATTCCCGTTTATGGCCTTTTGTATATGTTTCCGCTCATATACATTCCTTGGCGGGACCTTTTCGATAATTCTTAATTCTTCAGGTCGCCACATATTATGCTAGCTCTATGGACTAACGTTCTTCATAGGGATCTCTTCTATTATTAGGTAACTTTTTGAGAGCAACGAGGTTCTATCCTTTATTTCATACATATTTCCAGAGATACTACCCGACAAAATGGAATATTACTATAATTAAAACTCTTAGTGGCGTGCTGAGAGTTTTTGAAATCCTTTGTTTGCATTTATATAACCTTGTGCACGTTACGTCCCATTATATTTTTCAAATTCTCATTAATGATATAGGAGAATAGTACTCAGCTATTCGCAGAACCCTCACAATGCAGTATTGTGGCATACAGCTACCACTCCAAAATATCAATTTCTGGATGGTATTTTACAACATGCAGCAGAATTTTATAAATGGCACTTTTTCTGGGACATATTCTTTGTCCCTGTCCGAATCGTATCCATTCCAAAACATCGAATCCTCATTACAATCTTCAGAATCACTCATTTTTTTACTTAAACACGAATAACCACCAAACTAACGGCGTATGTGACAATTATAACAATAGTGTTACAAAGTTGTATGTTCATACAAACAACCTTGTTGCTAAAACTAAACGCTAAAATGACACACCTATCTAATTTTTTTCATATATTTGTTAATATTGATGTTGCCATCAATTCTTCGGTAGCAAAATGAGGCCAGGAATATAAATACAACTTTGTCATTATACCAATAAATCGGAATGTGAAAAAAATTCCAGATACAACCTTGTAATTTTAAGGTGACGGTTGGTGTAGTCTCTTCTTTCTTCACTCTTCACTAGCCATGGAGGAAAATAATTACCAAGGAGTTAGCCTATTAGTGAATGGTGTACGAAACTGTAGACAGTGTTTGTAATGATTTACTAAATCTGAACAAAATTGGTCTTCTGTTTTTAGTTAATAGGCCGAATTCATAAAGAAAAGGATATGATTATACTTGCAAAATATGAAGGAAATCCTTCTGCTTGTATTCATAATAATTTCAAGTAGAACCTTATACTTATAAAGTACAAGCATATCCTTATACTCCTATACGAGTAAATGAGTATACATAATATTGACCTTTTACTTTAAATAAAAAGCATATCCTCCAAAAATGCCGAGTTTGGTCAGTAGCAGATTCAGCTCTGTAATGACAGATTGTTTTGTCCGATTTTCAGCGCGATGGCAGATATTGTGGATGTGAGGGACATTAAACATTACAAGCCCTGCTTATCTATGTACATTTGTTCGTGAATTTAAAGGATTATACCGTTTTGAAGAAAGAAATGTAGAGTGGCTTGCGGACCGATTTTTAGGTATAAACGAAGAAACTCAATCAAAAAGGTATTAGTCAAGAACTTGGTGTTAGTCAATATACAGTATCTCGGACTGTGAATGCAGTAATTGACAGCATAATTACGCATTCAAATGAATGTATAAAGTTTCGAACTACCAACAATGAAATAACTGAGGCAAAATAGTTATGGAAAATCAAGTATAAGTTCCCGACAGCTATTAGTGTTGTTTATTGTACCAACCTAGGGAAAAGCTGAAGCCAAAATTCCATGGAGATGAATACATCAATCGAAAAAGTAAGCCTACTTTAAATGTTCAAGCCACTTATGCTCACTAACGTCGACGTTAGTTGACCTAGGTCTGTGTACGACTCAAGGATATGGAAAAATTCACAAGTGATATTACAATTAAGAAATAAAAGTAACGTTGTGCTACTTGTTGATGATGGATATGGGATAAAGCCATGCCTCATGATTCGATTTAGAAATCCTACTCCTGGTGCTGAGTTAAATTATAAAAAGCCATTGAAAATAGAGAAAGTAATAATTGAACGATGTTTTGGCCAACTGAAACGCCGATTTCCTATCTTATAGTAGTTTGTCGCGTGAAATTGGAAAATGTACCAAAAATAGTTCCTGTGTTGTACTCCATAACGTTGCAAATACTTTAGGTGATCATAATTTCGAACCAACTGAAGAGGCACCAGAAGAAGATGAAGAAAACCATGAAATCAGAAGAAACTTGAGTATTGTAATAACAATTTTAATGTTAATTAAGTTTACAAGTGATGCATTTTACATGTCTTGTTAAAACAATTACATATTTACGAAATTACAATTTTGGAAAATAAAAATTTTTGTCTGCAAATAAATTTTTTTGAACTCTAATAACACACGTGTAGTGACGCATTAAAATTGGCGCATTAGCAGGGATAATGAGTGTGTCTCGATAGCTCAGCGGTCAGAGCAACTAGCCGGAAACTGGGAGAGCCGGGTTCGATTCCCGGTCGAGGCAAAAAAAAAAGCACGCTTTATCCTTGCTAACGCCAAAGTGGTGACCCCGACGTGATTCGTCGCTCCAGTATATGCAACCTCCCTTACATCTCAAATTCGCAGATTCGATTCCCGTCCTATCCATCGCCCTACAGTCCGGGGGTTACCGAACAACGGTTCGTAAGAATGGCGAACGCGGTCACATTCCGTTAAATTGTATCGAGACAAATCATGTCTCTAGGGAGGGAGTACTGTAGTGACGCATTAAAATTGGCGCATTAGCAGGGATAATGAGTGTGCCTCGATAGCTCAGCGGTCAGAGCAACTAGCCGGAAACTGGGAGAGCCGGGCTCGATTCCCGGTCGAGGCAAGATGCACTTTTATCCTTGCTAACGCCAAACACGAAAGTTTAAGTGAAGGAAGCAGGGGCATCACGTCAGAGCATGTTAGAACATATTCTAACATGTTGCTCAGGGCTCAGACGAGTCAACCTTTTACTTGTGCTTGAAGGATATCCTCGCAAGTATAAGGTAATCATTATGAATACGGAAAGAAGGAAATGCTTACTTCTACCTTTTACTTTAAATCATAACTTCATACTTCTACCTAACGTTTGGTAATGACATCTTTCATTTTTATGAATACGGCCCAATATTTGCAATTATACGTGCCACTAGAGCATCGAAAAATAAAACAAACAAAATCAAAAACGATCGAGCCAAGCCTGTATGAGCCAATAAAAGCTTACAAATTTTGCGTTAACGCTGCGCGAGTATTGGCATACAAATTCGTTTATTTATTTCCGATATATTAATCACACTTCAGCCCATGCATGTGTTCCTGTCATGTTTCGCGTTATGCGAAAAGAGAGACGAAAGAGATCGCGCCGCCGCGAATTGATAGACGGCGCTAATTTAAATACTTTTTCGTGATCGTTTACCAGAGATAACGTCTTAAGGCATAACGAAATAAACGAACGTCTTTCAATAGAACGAAGGAAACAACTTCCGAGATTAATGAAGGAGCGCGAGCTAGCGGTGTGAATCCGAACGCTTATTATCCCGGAGCAATCCCGAATAAACTCATCTCCAAAACAAAAGCATCTAAATCCGCCAGAAAGCTGACAACCGTCAACAAATTGTAATTTTGTTGAGTTCCGCGCGCGCCAAAAGCCGACTATTAGTTCTGACGGCTCTCCGTGTTTGTTTGTGTATTTCGTAAATCGCATTTAAATACACGGGATTTTTTAATGACGTTCTCAGGAGCGGGCAACTAATATG
Organism: Rosalia funebris; assembly: GCA_037954035.1. Lineage (NCBI taxonomy): Eukaryota > Metazoa > Arthropoda > Insecta > Coleoptera > Cerambycidae > Rosalia > Rosalia funebris. The sequence goes on along the minus strand of JAZFAV010000006.1, from coordinate 6,781,573 downwards.
ATTGCCGGGGATGTATTATTGTGAGAAATCCCACGAATTTTCTACGGCTGTTGGGTACGAATCAACTCTGTAATTACCGCTTCCACGTTCCTATAAACACAGCCACCTAACACATTCTATACAGAGTGCATTCCTCCATACGGGGGGGCTCGGTAAATTAAGACGAGAACCCATAACGTACCAATAAAATAAATATGTAAAGATACACTGTCAATTGGTACTCCTGACGTACAAGCAATTATGAACTTATGAGTTAATTATGTTCTTGATCAGTAGAGGACATGGCCATGTGAGATAAATAGAAAGATTAATCGATCCAAGCGATAATATATAGGGCCTTTCAATAAGGACGCTCGATTTTTAAACGTAAATAAAAAAAAAACATTGTGTGGCTTTATGAAACCACGATGCAAGTGAAACTTTTTTTCAGATTGTAAGCATTTAACTGAAAATTTTCGGAAAATTATTCGATTTAGGGTATTAAAATCGCGTTCTTAATCTTAACTTAATAATTGGAAAATGGGAATGATAATGGGAAATCAATAGTAGACAAGATATCCAACTATAAATTTTAATTTCAATCTGCGTATTAGAGTACGGAATACATAATAAATACAATCATTCAGATGATAGACGACAGTTGGGCATATTTGTCGCAAAATTGCACTGCACGATAAAGGCAGACTTTTTAAATCATTTTCGAATCATAGTCTATCACAAACAGTGCACGCAAAACCAAATGGATTATTCTCAAATAAGTTTTCGAATAGATTATGAGCTCCATTATGTCTGATATACAACGTATAGATCGATAACGGATCTTCTTCTGCTCGTGTTCTTCGTGCATTGAGTCTTTCTCGGTACCGACAACAGTATACGCCCGCAGGAGTGCTGGAATTTGCGTCGTTTGCGTCGTCAGTTATATTTTCAGGAGCCTGCGACGAGGATTCATCGTTGGAAAAATCTTGAGTGTGATTTGACGAGTTTTGGAATTCCTCTGCATCAATAACTAATCCTCGACTTGTGCTTGTATCTCGACTCGTACTCGTATCACTGTCGCTCGTGCCTTGATTAGAACTGGCGCCCGATTTTAGCCGCTTGCATTTTTGACGATACCTACGGCATCTTTCCGCATTTAGTTGCTTTTGATGTAGAATTTTTTTTTGCAACAATATTTTCGGATACAGGCTCGCCACTTTGAACGATAGGCGTATTATATCCAGAACTCGACGCTGGACCCCTACTAGTACTCGGCATGGCATCTGTCATCAGTCTACTAATTTTTTTCCGGCGGCTCAGAGTTTAGTTCGGCTTGTGAAAATGACTGGAGGCCTAAATAAAATTAAATATATTGAATAGACCGGATATAAATTAAAACACTTCATCAAATATTCATATGAAATGAGTAAAAATACATTCAAGCACTCAAAATCAAAATTAATACATAAACAACGATATGCACCAGCAGTAAGTTCTAATAATTCTTATAAATTCACTATAAAAATTAAATTAACTCACCAAGAGCCTTTTTCCTTTCCCTACAAGCACGAACTTTCTCGGCGTTCTGTCTCTTACGGCGTAAAATTAATTCACCGTCGGATATTTTCGCACTATTCTTGGTTCTTCCCTCGTTGACCGGTATATTTGACTCACTAGCTGTATCGTTGTCCATTACGATCAAGTAAACAACAATATTTACATCAATACACACAAATACCGCAGAGCACTTGCACGAAGGAGTGAGAATATAAATGCTACACGGCCAGCTGATGCGAGCCATGGACGCCGTCATATTGGTCTTGGTTGCTCTGCCGAGCGCCTTTAACTTTACCCCTACTCTGCGGCCGACTATAATGCGATATGCGATAGATGGACGAAAAAATTTGAGGCGATGGAAAAAAAGTTTCACTTTAACAAATTGTGTGAGATACCCACTCATTTTTTTTTTATTTGAAAGTATATTTTATGGCATTAAGTATGGAATATAACGTCGTTCAAATGTCCGCCGCGGCTTTGCTTGATGGCACGTATTCGGAAGGTCCAGTCCAATTTTCGATGACTTTATCGCATAAATCTGGCTGAATTTACTGGATGGCGCTCGTTATGTTGACTTTGAGGGCATCAATTGTTTGCGGTTTATTCACATAGACTTGCGATTTAAGATAGCCTCAAAGGAGGAAATCTACAGGCATTAAATCGCACGATCTCGGGGACCAGTTTATGTCTACGCTGCGCGATATAACCTTGCCTTCAAATCGCTCGTGCAGAATATCCATCGTGGCATGCGCTGTGTGGCACGTAGCGCCGTTCTTTTGGAATCACATGTCGTCGGTATCCATATATATTAGGCCACAAGAAGTTGCTTATCATCGATCCGTAGCGCTCGCCGTTGACGGTTATAGAAATGCCAGTTTCGTTTTGGAAGCAGTACAGATTGATGATTCCGCCAGACCAAAATTCACACCAAGCAGTGACTTTCTCGGGATGCATTTGGTGCTGGTGTATCTCGTGTGGATTGGTATCGTCCCAAATCTGACAATTTTGCTTGTTCGCATATCCACTCATCCAGAAATGGGCTTCGTCGCTAAAGATGATTTTTTTTAGCGAAATTTAGGTCAACTTTCAACTGCTCCAGTGCCCGATCAGCGAACACACGGCGTCTATGGTCGTTTATCTTAAGTTTCTGTGTCAGTTGGATTTCACACGGGGGCAGTTCCAAGTCCCAATGCAAAATTAGCCATGATGAAGTCGCAAAAAGACCAAACTCTTGTCAATGGCCCGAAATTGAAGAGCACTGACTTTGAAAATAAAATTTGCAATGATTTTCACAGGTTGCTGAACGCTATAACCTTCCACGGTAATTTGCCATGCATTATTGAATAATTCCTAATAATTTGACAGACGTTGCTTTAACAACATAGTTGTTAAAGCAACTATAAAGCTATAATCTAACAAATTTAGAGCGTCCATATTGAAAGACCCTTTACATTGGCACCGGGCAAGTTCATACCACAGATGTAACCCAAAACTTAAAATCAGTACGTATGTATCAATAATAAAAATAATAATTCATTTATTGCTCAACAGAATTAATTCCAGTTACACGACAAAACAAAATACAAACAATATTAGTATGTGACAATATATTAGTAATATATAAATAAAAATAACAATATATAAATAAAAATATGTAAGTAATAATTATTATCCATTAACGTGAATTAAAACGTTGTTCCCCTAAAGATAACAATTTAATCAAGGTACAGTTGTGCAAATCATAAATACTGGATATTTGGTTATAACTAAACTGGATATAAATAATAATTGAAAATATTATAACCTGAAATTGTTATATCAGTAATATCATTTTATTGCATCCAGTTTTCCAAAACCAGTTTCCAGTTGTCCTAAATGGAAAATCAGATAGATACAGAATACTGACACTGATCGAAGCGAATCGCTCTTAAAGAAAATTTACTCCGGAATTAAGAATGAATCAATCTTATGTATCTCGAACATGAAATCGGTCCATAAAACATATTCGACGCAGGATCGTTCAAGAAGTGGTAGGCCTCGTGTTGGTAATGTAAATTCTGATAGATTTATGTCATTGATGGCCCGCCGGAACAGATACTTAACCATTCGTAACATTCAAAGAGAAGTTAGACATGGTACGCGTTATCTCTAACAACAATACATAGATCATAGCTGGCTTTGGATTAAAATTACGAGTACAAAAATTAACATTACACCACCGATGGATTCGATTACTGTCGTGTGGAAATTTCAAAGGCGGGATATGGATCTTTACCGACACAGTATATGAGTATTCGGACGAAAGTCGTATGTATCGAATTTGAGATAACACAGAAGCGGTATTTTAAAGTTCAAAATCAACTCATGCCTCATCAAAACTGTTTTAGGAAAATATAATAATTGCTAAACGAATTCCGCTGATTTCAACTTTGGGTATACCAAAAATTACATCGAGCACATTCTGGAAAGGCATGTTCGACTACGGTGACGACCTGTTGTAGGTAATTTTTTAATGAATGATGATGTCTCTCTACTTAGAACTAATTCCGTCCATAATATTTTAGAGAAGAAGAGAATCGCTCAGTTTATCAAAATTAGTAACAGTGGCGATAGTTGTAATACTTTATCAACCTGCTAAGTAGCTTAATTTAATAGCAATACCAGACATTAAAAACCGTTAAACATTGGTTCAAGTACATCAAATTAACACAAGAATTCTGTGATACCAAAATTAATAATACTATTCTTCCAGATTTGAATGACGATGATAAATGATAAGGAATTCAATGCGTACATTAATTCAAGGCATACATTAATCTTGTGAAGTCCATGGCAGTAATTTCCAAAACGTATAATGGCTTGCATGGTTGTAACAATAGATGATGATGATGATTATTGCCAGAATTATTGCCGTCAGTTCTATTGAATACGTATCGGAAGAAACGAACTTGATACATGAGGTTTTTGATGATGATGATGATGATAATGATATTGAAATTATTTATTTCAATAAAAAAGGAGATCAGAGTACTGTGCAAAAGAAAAAGATAGACAATAGATCATTATCATTTTTGGACTCGATTGACATATCGGAGAATGTTGAAGTCACTATGGATAAAATTTCTCCATCAACCAATACATCTTTACCAGATCATCAAACACCGGTCGTCAGTTTAGTTTCAACATCTACTACCACGAATCAAATGGATGAAGACGGTTGAACATGTGATATATTGCAAAATTTTACGCCACAAATTTCTATTCCATGTCCTCCCATAAGTGCTTTAGATACTGTAAATTTGAAATTAAATAATAACACTGTGTCCAGGGAAAAAAATTCTCATCCTCAAATATTTTCGTTCTGAAAATTTTCTATAAAACAGACGAAGATTAAAAATCATTACCAAAAAAAAGCCATACTAAGTTGTCAAACCAAACCGTTGCAAAAAATCGTGTAGCCTATGAAATTCTTCTCCATGCGTAATGGGTAAAGCTCATGTAAACCCTAGGGGTAGTGGGTTTGTAAAAATTTACACAGATTTTTAAATAAACATATATATTATTTAAATACTATTCTATCAATTCTATAAAAACCACGTTTCACATCTACATATTATGTATATATTGCTTTTAATTTGCATCAATATATGCATATTAGTCACGCTTTTACGTTATTGGACTAGTTTTCATTGTACAAAGAATCCTTAGTTAACATTCGCATAAAACAAAAACCATTCTACTTGTTAGACTTTGCTTAAAAGCAAAATTCTAACTTTACTACTTGGATTTAAGATCGTCATATTTTTGTAATTAAGGGATTATTAAACAATTACGAAAATCTTGCTAGATTGTAATTTATTTAGTAATCTTTATTGGTGATTAATAAATTATTGGTAATTATTTCGATGGATGATTTTAATTACTACAGTTAACGAACATATCAGTTTTTATTCTAACACATTTTTATAATGGTTTATCAAAACTGTGACAAGAAGGAATAAACGATTTTGTTCGGTGAATATTTAGGAAATGACCTAGGAGGAGGAGGAGGTGTAAGGTAAATGTGAGGCTAGTGAGAGACAAAACTGCTGATTTATAAATTTTGGTATATTTATTTCTACCTTATCTATTAGTTTCTCAATGTTTATTTTGAATGTACTGTACACTGTGAATAAGTTTGGAATCCCTGAAATATCTCGCAAAATATTTTTTTGTGCAAAAACACTCGGAGGGGTAAAAAGGTATTTTAAATTTGTCATATTTCGAAATACTTTGGGTCTATGCACAGTGGCTTACATCTATCGTTGCAGGGTCGAAGGGGTGCATATTTTAATACCAAGCCCTATTTTTTTGTTCGATACTGTTGAAGATCACATTTTTTGAGTGTTATAAAAATTGGTGCTAAGCTACATAAAGACAAAAATCGCATTGAATTTCTTATGATGTATGGTTATAGATACAGAAGAAAAACTACAATAAAAGTCTACTTTATCTTCAACGAGGCTCATTAAGGTCGTCCCCCTATAGTACTATCTACTGTCCATAAGAGACATTTTAGTAAAAGTTGGTAAAAATCCACATTCCCATTCCCGTCAGATTGACTTCGATATGAATTAGAGTCATGTTACAGGGCTTAATGTTTTACATAAACATAAATTTTACCCTTTACTCTTACATTGACTCAAGAATTGTTAGAAGATGATTTAGGTCGTTAAGTGCAATTCTGCGAGGAAATGTAATTACATCGTAATAATGACAATATGTTTCCAAAAAATATAATTTATCGGATGAAGCTACATTTTTTCTTAATGGAACTTTAAATAGACATAACTGTAGGTAATAGGCCACACAGAATCCACGATGGATGCAGGAGTCACATACTCAATCTCCAAGAAAAGTGACCATTTGGGCAGATACAGCTAGAAGCAGAATTTTAGGCCCGTATTTTACGACAACTTGGCTCAAGCTATTTCTAATTTTAACAGCAACAGTTGATTCCAATACTGACAGCTTTAGGTCCCAGATGAAACAGACATAACTGATAACAGACGGTGCATCTCTTTCTGTTCACACTTACTTGGTTAAGATCTTTCCATAACAATGGGTAGGGCGACGACTGAGATGGGTGTTTATACAGTGGCCGCCTTGTTCCTCATATCTTACACCCCTTGATTTTTTCTTATGGGTTTATTTAAAAACCAAAGTTTATGTCAACAAATTCGAAAACATATGTAGATGACTTAAAGGAACAAATTCGAAAGGAGCAAATACGAAATATCGGGTCACAAATAATTGACAGAGGGCAGAATTAATTTATTTTGATTGATGCAATTCATTTTGACATTATCAAATAGTTAATAGACAACAGTCAGAACAGATTATTAGTTAATATGTTTATTTTATTTTGTTTATAAATACATCCATTTTCGCAATTAAAACTTTATATAATTTTTCCTCGAAACTTTATGCAACTTAATAAAATTGTATACTTATAATACTTTAAAAATATGCTCTTTCACTGTATCGAACAAAAAATAGAGGGGTCAAAATGTATTTAATTTTTTTTAAACTCCCTTTTGACCTCTTCGAGCGCTCTTGTAAAAAAATATATTTTTCGAGCTTCTTTTCCAGAGTGTATATACATAAGCACTATGGAAAAGAATATAATCAGGCACCTTTGAGATTCATTGTTTAATTAATTTTAGAAGTATGTATTTATACACTTAGAGTCAAATTATGACGATCTGTATTAACCAAGAGCCTAATTAACTTCAAAATTAATATATTAACTATTACTTTTCAGCAAAATGTACTAAAATGATCTTATTACATTTTTTCTTGATTATACAATTATGTCTGTAATAGGAATTAAATAAAATTTGATTTCCAATTAAATATTAAAAAAAAAAACATATTGTTTACGGTTTTATTAAGTTTGATCAGAGGGATGCTCCCTCCCTTCGATGTGCGAAAACACATATTCAGAAACACCGAAAGACTATAGTGGATACTAATTTCCCCAGATAAGCTGACATAATTGAGAAAGATTAAAATAGTTATACACAATCAAGTATGTATTTAAAAATAAATGAACTTCTGCTACGTGAATGCTAAACGAAATATAAATTAATCGCTCGGTTAGTATGCATTTCACTTAAACAACAATGCCTGCCAAGAATTAAAATTAATAAAACCGTCTAAATATATAGGATATAATTTAGACGAAAAACTGGGCATCGTTTCATTTTAATCATAGTTTTTTCAACGTTTCACATCTCCCCCGTATTCTTGCACAGTCTCGAATAAAAAATATAATAAGTAACTAATTTGTATTCCAGGTATTTCATGAAATATACATACATATTCGTAGCTCTCTCGTTTCTCATACATGAGAGTACAATAAGCGGACAATAGTTATAGGTTTTTTATAGAATTTAAAAGGCAATTGTTAGGTTTTGCCATACACGCGTTATAACAAGACTACATGATTAAGAGTTAAATCTAGATATAAAACAATAAAAACAACGAGACGATTATGACGAAGAGGATAGTCATCTACGAAATTTTCAACGCCTTATCGTCAAGGAGGTATCTACTCAAATTTCCTGAATAGTAGTGTTACAGTAAAAGAGCAAGATTTGAATTGCGCGCCATTCTGGCTGTCAGGATTCCAAGGTCAATAATTATGACAGGTCGATAGGAGACAGATGGGAGTTAGTAAACATGGAGAGCTACACGATACAACACGTCCTTATTGTTAAACATTACTATCAAAATGATGAAAGTTTGGTTGCTAATTGCTAATTTGGTTTGTTTCAAATTGATTAACTGTGCAGAGAATAATAGAAAAATTCGAAAGTATTGGAAGGTTGTAGTGGCCATTGAGAACAAAATATCAAGGCAGTTCGTGAGAGTATGGCCGAGAGTACAAGGACCTCGATTAGTCATCGTGTATAAGAATTGGACATTTTAACAGCCACTCTTCGTCGTATTCTCCAAGACCAATTGACTCAACAACTTCTGTCAACAGACCATACACAGCGAAGAGAGTTCACCAGTTGGACCACTGAATAACAAAAAGTGAATGCCGATTTTGTGGACAAAATCATCTTCAGTGACGAACCCATTTTCATCTTGCTGGCTTCGTTAATAAGGAAAATTGTCGCATTTGGGGCTCGGAGAATCCACAAATGATTCATGAGAAACAAATTCATCTCCAATGTATCATTGTTTGATGTGTATTGTGGTCTGAATGAATCATTGAACCAGTTTTCTTTGAAAACGAGGCAGTTGATGCATTCATGGTAAATGGTGAACTCTACCATTTATTGACACATGATAACCCAGTTTTCTGTGCCTCAGTTGGAAGATATTACTCTTGAAGACATTGATCTCAGCAAGATGGTGCCTCTTGCCATATCACCCGTAAAACATTGACGGTCTTGCACGAGTCTTTTCCTTGCCGTGTGACCTCCTGTTTTGATGACCAGAACTGGCTGCAACAATCTTGTGATTTAACATTTACGGACTTTTTTCAGTAGGATATTACGAGGTCTCAGGTTTACGCCAACAAGCCTTTACCACTCAGGAATTGAAGGCCGAAATTGAACTCTCATCGCTCAGCTATCAACGAAATACAGCTACATTTATACAAATATATTATTGAAAACTTCGCCAGAAGGGTACTCGTATGCTCTAAAAGTCGTGGTTGCCATTCACCGGTTGTGATGTTCCATACATAATTTCCGAATATCTATATTATAAATCAATAAATATTTCAATACTTTGCTACATAAAACCATGTTTTAACTAAAATTTTATCTTGGGCTTTTATTGTAAACATCTTTTATTTATATTAAAATCTCTAATTTTTTTATTTTTTTCTAATAACTATTCAAATTATGAGTAGTGTTATTATTTTTGTCTAAAATTATGTAAACCACATTTGTTTACAATACATTTTTAATCTAATTTTAACAACTTCGTGTTTATTACATGCACTCTAATCAATAAAAACCATTAAATCCAATTACTACCTTTTGTTAAATATAAATATAATTATGATATTCATTACCACGACGTAACAAAAATAGATTCTATTGTGGTCACTAAATTGTAAAATTTTATAGGCTATTGTATTGAATACAATAAAACTAAAAACACACACATTTTAGATCATCAGACTATATTTGACAGTAACTTCCCAGTAACAGATTCCCAGCAAACACACTTATTTTGGATACAGTATTTTTCTTCCGCAAGAATTTTTCACCTGTTTTCAGGTTTTATTCCAGAATACTTCGAACAGATATTTAGAAATTTTTCTACGCTTGAAACATCACATATTAAACTCCCAACTGTTTTTTAGATACGCTTACTTTCTTAATAATGATTAATTATTTCAACAATCAATACTTCCAAAGTCTTATCCATTCTGAGTCAATAGTTTATTGATAGATCTACTGAGAAAGAATTTATTATATCTACTCATATTATGACAAATTTTTAAATAAAGCAACTGTCTTCAATCAAAGATTCTTTAACAAAATTATGATGCCAGTTTTAATCATTTCGTAAGTAGCTAACATAAAATGATAACGGTAACTTTTATTTTTCATATCTACAAATTTTAGCTATAAGAACAAAGAAAAATCTAATTAAAAACAGTTTACTAAGTCAAATCTAGGAAATTTCCAAAAAGAAAAAATATTCACCAGAAAGCAATGGCGGATGGTATTGCCAACAAAACGCACAGGGTAAACATTCACATTATTTTTTTATAAAAAAAACACTTGTCTTCTGTTAATTTTGTAATGCATTAATTATAAACTTAAAATAAAATATATAATAATATATTATGTATAAACTTTATACCTTTATATTATAAAGGATTTTTGTAATAGCACTTCTACGCGCTAGACTCTTCGTCGGGCCACCATGGTCTGAAATATTAGGAAGATTTGTGTGTTGGGTCACAGCGGCTATGGGCACACATTTAAATCATCCCCGGAGTTAGTCGTGCCCAATTGAAGTTTTTCATTGAGTAAAAAACTAGATTATCTCGGAAATTGTCACACTTTAGCAGGTGACCGTATCTTGTGGCTGATTCTTATGTTTCCCGCGTAACGTGTCGTCACTCGTAAATTTAAACATTTAAACATGATGATTTGTTGATTTTCCATTAACTGATAACGCAATATCTTATGAGCAAAGAATCTAAATTAAACAGAAGAATAGACGATTTAAATGATTCAAAAATCTATGTTGGAAAATTTCATGATTTTGCAAGAAAATTTAATAGTAGTGTGTACGATAAATGATTTAAGTGGTTATATAGGTAAACCTAGAAAAAGCTTCTATTTTTCTGTCCAGACAAGCTGATTTCGTCTACGCGTAACGGTAAGACATGTACTTTTGTCACTTTGTCACCCCCACATATTATGTTACTATTATATAATACAACCACAAGCCGCCACTGCAAAAAAACACTTTTATTAGTTCGATTCATCCGATATCACTTTGCATTGGTACCGTGCATTGGATAATTTGCCATAATCAGGATATAATAGAAATCACATCTTGTTTAACTTGAAAATGTGGTTAACCGTATTTAATGGCCCTTGTCTCTTTTGGGGTAAGTTTTATGAACGATTTGATTTTATTTATATAATATTTATTGTAAAATTGCCATTTTAAAATATGCTTCTTACATTATTATTTGGTTGTATAGGTTTTGGACATCCTAGACAAAAACTGACAAATTTTATATTGCATTTAGGATATTTAATAAAACGAGCTTGTATCGAACTGCTAATTCCTCAAACGCAGTATAACTTCTTTATCGACATAATGGCATACAACATATATATATATATATATATATATATATATATATATATATATATATATATATATATATATATAGTAAGCATATTATTATTCATATGTATTAACATTGTGTATTTGTGCAACTTCATCTGTTACTAATACTGATAATTTAAATAATCGCTCACTCATAAGCACAACATCGAACAAAGTATTCCAATATGGTATCCTATTAATTTTAGTTGATATATATTTTTATGAATGAATGTACATTAATTTCACATTCCCATACAGGCATGCACGTAATAAAAGGGTATTGCAAAAAGTGTATTCACAGAATCTGCAACATACTGTAAACTAATACATTTGCGAATTGCAGATAAGATAAACTATGGCGAAATAATTTTTTTGACAATTACGAACAAAATGTATGAGCAAGAGCACAGTCTCAATAGAACTTAGTCTCGCGCCGGCGGGCAATGTACTGAAGGTGAAGTTTGTCGACTTTGGCGATCACCACGCCAATTTGCACCTTGTTTACGCATCAATAAATCGTCTAATTTATTAGAAGCCTGTGTTTATTGATTTAATACACATTAAGTATAAGCAAAGCTATTACTAAACGACGCGGAATTAAATTATCAATCAGAAAAGACATTGTACTTTAAGAAAATTGGGTTTTATAGAACACTATTCAATTGAACAATAGAACGTCACTCTTTGAACACCCTGTATACTATTTAGCAATATTGGCATTTCCTGTGTGAATGTATTAATAAAACTACCAGGTATGTAAATATGAAATGGGAATTTGCCCGTAGATGGCCTAGCTGCTAATGTAGTTAACGATGTAACAACATCGTTTTTAATAGCGTTGAACATGTCGGATTTTGTGCCTGGAAATTACGATTTGTGGGCAGCATTGGTTTTCTGTTACCATTTGAAGAAAACTGTTGCAGAATCGCATCGAATACTTGTCGAAGCCTACGATGAGCATGCTCTTGGTAAATCAAAGTGCTCTGAGTAGTTTAAAAAATTCAAGAGTGGCAATTTTGATGTGAGAAACGAAGAACGTGGAAGACCACCGAAAAAGTTTGAAGATAGTGAATTGCAAACATTGTTGTATGAAAATGACGCTCAAACGCAACAAGAATTCGCGGTTCAATTAAATGTGACACGAGAAGCCATCTTCATACGTTTGAAAGCCATGGGAAAGATCCAGAAGATGAGAAAATGAGTTCCAGTAAACTGAATGAAAGACAGCAGGAAAACCGAAAAGCTATTTGGGAAATGCTGCTCGCCAGGTACAAAAGTAAGTCATTTCTCCATCGAATTGTGACAGGCAATGAAAAGTGGATATATTTCGAGAATCTTAAGCGTAAAAGATCATAGGTAGCTCCAGGCGAACCATCGGCATCGACTGCAAGCCCAAATCGCTATGGACGGAAGACAATGCTGTGTTTGGTGGAATGAGAAGGGTGTGATCTATTATGAGCTGCTAAAACCTAGCCAAACCGTTAATACTAAACGCTAGCGACAACAAATAATCGATTTCAATCAAACTTACATGAAAACGACCAGGATATCAAAAAAGGCAACACAAAGTGATTTTGCTTCATGATAATGCGCCATCACACAGTAAAACCGGCCACGGAAACGATTGAGGCGTTTAGTTGGGAAATATGCTCGCATGCGACTTACTCACCAGACTTGGCTCCATCCGATTACTACTACTTTTTTGCATCGATGGGACACATTTGTTGAACAGGGCTTCACTTCTTACGAAAATGGCTCGATGACTGGTTTGCTTCAAGATATCAAGAACTTCCTTGGCATGGCAACTACAAATTGTCGGAGAGTGGGAAAAATATATAGCTGGCAATGGGCAATACTTCGAATAAAATATTTTTTATCATTTTCATATAATAAACGTGTATTTTCTATACAAAAAATTTCTGTTTCATATTTACAATGTTGTTAATATTACACCTATCGTTTCCAAAATAGCTACAACAGATAATTTAGAGCGAAGTGATGTAAAATAATATTATTTTAATTATAATTAAAAATAAACAGTTGTAAAACCTTAAAACGGCCTTTTCAGCACGTAGAACATCTTTATTTCGAAATTGAGTGGCAGAGAAAAATAAACCAACACATAAATGCAGAAGATGTGTTTTATGCTACAGTTTTATTTTTTTCAAATAGTCCATCGTGCTTTCTCATGACCCATGGACAGGGTGGGGTGTTGCATCCTATCCACCTGAAAATCAACAGATGTCGTCTGGTAGACGTCCCTAATCAGAATCAGTCGATACCCGATCGATCCGACACGATTTAATTGAGTGATCGTGCTAACAAAAAAAAATCTCAAATAGTCCACCATTGTGCTTTCTCGTGATCCATGAACATGGTAGAGTGTGTTCTATCCACCTCAAAATTAATAGATGTCATCTGAGAGACGTCCCCGATCAGTATCAGTCAAAACCCGATCGATCCGACACGATTTAGTTGAGTTATCGTGCTAACAATAAATTTTATTAGAAAAATAACGACAACGATAACGACACACACACACACAAAATGCTTTAAAAACCTTTTTTTTTGGCTTTTAGGCCGAAAAACGAAAAATAAACGCTAGAACAAAAATTCTTTTTGCACGATCACATTACTTTTCCGCGTATAGTTGAGTGCGGAAAAGCAAAAATAAATGTCAAGAACGCTTGAATTTATGTATAGGGAAAGCTATACTGATTGTTTTAAGGGGATTCTTAATCCCCTTAAAACAACCAATGGAATCCAAATATCTAATAAAAAAATACCACCCTATAAAGGTGATAACGACTTTAAATATTTTCATTGAATAATTTTCTGAAAAAAAAGCTAGTGCATAGAACTCCTGATAACTTGACGGGACTGGTTGCGATCAATCAGCCTGTATATAGCCGCGACAGAACCATTCACTACTTGAGTAGCCATTACGATGCATATTTCACAGTTAATTCAACCGAACTTCATAAATTACCATATTAAAACGTACGCAGACGATCTTAAATTCCCTCAATTAACATTAAAATCCGATTTCCTCTGTTTCAAATTTAATTTATAATTATTACCAGATATCATCTGTCTCAACAGCTCGTTTTATTGTTAACACCAACTCCGTCGAACGAGAGCCCCATGCATTAATCACCTCGCTTGGCTGTTATATTTATTTTGGATTATTAATATTATTTAAACGAGTCGATGGCATTCATAGTGTTTAACATCTATTAGAAGAAAAAAAAAATCGGCAGTAAAACACAAAATATTAGCGATAAATCACGATGACACGGAGCAGCATGCCTCCCATAAAACCGCATCGGTGTTTTGTATACGTCTTCGTGCCGGAACGGATTTCGTTCAATAAAAGTCGCGCGACTTAATTTCTGATTTAAATTATACTCCTATCGCGTTGAAAGTAAAAAATGAGAGTTTACGGCGCTACTGAAAATATCCGCCATATATTTTCGAATGACGCCCACTCTTCGTGTTTTCGTGGTTTATACTGTATGAAAAAAAAAACTTAAAACATCACCGACCTACATCAAAGTGGGCCTGTGCAACTATTATTATGAGTTACCGAATTTATTACCTATATATTTCAACCTCAAATTAAGTGACTATATTTCATTAGATATCAGAAGTACATAAATCATTGCGCGAGAGAAAAGTGCGGCCAAATAAATTAAGTGAAAACAAGGATGTCAACGACGGCATTAGAAATATAAATAAAGTTAAAAGACGCGATTCAATTATAAGATTGCAACTATTATGCTATTTCCCTTATTGGTGTCGACCGTACGTTCTAAAGGATTTGTAAGTCCCTATCCTACATACGCTGGAATTTTAATCAGCGTTATCCCTTGTATTAGCTTCCACAATCTTAGGAAGTTTCTTAAAAACTACCAGCGTTAGATTTCTCTTCTTAATGTTGTACCTCACTAACTCTCTAGGGTATCACGATACTGTATATGTCCCTTCTTTCATTAGAACCTGGAAACAGTCTTGGTAATAAGCTGCAACTGTGAATGCAGCAATGAAAATAGCGTATGAGTTTTCCATGAACACTGAAAGATTACGTGTTTATCAACACGTGTTTTGTCAGACAAGTTGACATCAGATATGGACTCAATAAAAGGAATAGTAGTCTATATGCACTCAGGTTACGGTATCGGGGCCATTGTGCTATTTCCATCAGAGCTGCCATCTTGATTCTAACACCGTCTTCAGTCATTTCACTACGTGGACATTGAATAGTGATAGGCGACAAAGATCGGTCGCTTCGGCCAATAATTCCCGAATGTAGCGTCTTGCTTTTTGCTGAGAGTGGGAGGCCGCTGTTTAGGATATGTTCTGTAGTCTCATCCTGCAGATTAATATCCCCTACACATAGGGTTATCAGTATAGCCTATAATTTGTAGATGCTTATTTAACCTGTAATGTCCGACTATCTAACACGAGGCAGATGCAAGCACTCCAGTTGCGAATTTCGTAAAGCGTCATTCCTCATTTCCACGATTCCCTATCTATCCTCTCACATAGACATGAAGTGAAATCCTTTATCTGTCCAGCACATCCAAAAACTCTTTGCATTCAATGATGGGCCCCGAATAGTACTGAAATAGTCTCTTAGTGGTCATACATGTAACCTTACTATATGTAAGTATGCCGCTGATTTTACTACTAATAGTCGCCTGTAGTACCCCCAAGTTGGCACCATCCAGAGATGATTAAAACTGAGTTTTTAATCATCTCTTATATGAAAACCTAATGATGCTTGTTACTTCCACTTTGATATTATAATTTTCTCTTAAGAAACTATTTCTTTACTCCGTTAACTATTTATTTACAAACTACACAAATCTCCCCGTTTCACAAATAAAATTGCACAGCAACAATTACTTTGAGATACTATGTCCGAATACGGTTTTGGAAAAATCTAGAAAAATATCGGGATTCAGTTAACATTGAACATTGTTTTATTAGGGCGAACCAACAGTTTTTTATTTTTTTCTTGTTTAACTTTGAACAATTTTTGTAAACCTAATAAATGTATTTTATATTTATGTGTTATATATCATTTTACAGCATTTGGTGTGCTCTTTCATATATTATTTAGGTATTGTGTATTTAACTATTTATTTTTTGATTTTTTGTTTCTAGAAAAAAGAAGGAAAACTCGAAATTCGGGTATTTTTACGCCATTACTGAAAATTAGGCTTCAAAGCAACCGAGATGACACAAAAAATATGCCAAGTGGAAGGTGAGGACAGAGTCTCCAACGCTGTACAGTAATATTGGTACCAAAAGTTCAAGAACGTCGTAGATGGGTTCGAAGATCAGCCACGTTCAGGTCGGCCCAACTATCGTGGATTCTGAAGCTTTACGCAACGCCGTTGAAGCAAATCCGTCAACCAGTAGTCGCAGACTCTCTTCTGAACTTGGTATTCCTCAAACATCAGTTGTCCGGTACCTTCAAGCTTCTGGAGAGATCAACAAATGGTGCAGAGAAATGCATCATGACTTGACAGAAAATCAAGCTCAAAATTGTGCCGACACATGCCAAAAACTGCTGGAAATCCGCGTGACACCATCTTATTCGCCGAATTCTGACTTGCGATAGAAAGTGGGTAATCTATTTCGGTAATCCGGACAAATAAAATCACAGGTTGAATCCTGGGGAAGCAGCGTAGCCTGCCTGCATCCATCCACTAGCGATTGAATCTTTCCATCTCCAATCATTCCTGGATTTCCTTCTTGTCGCGGCAGTGTGAAATTCTGACTCGTGGTTCATGTTCCATTAATCCATTAATCCCTTGTTGTTCCATTAATGGAACATTAATCCATTAATGTTCCATTAATCCCTTATCGGTTCCTTCTATGGCCAGCTTGTCCGTCTTCTAGCTGCCCCGAATAACAATATGACCCAGCACCCAGATCAATGGCGGTATACTCCAACCTCAATCTCCCCCTCGGCTCTGGAACTATCCATGAACCAAATGTTCCCGGCCAGAGGACCTGTGCCTTTTCTTCAGTTCCTTCTACTAGTTCACTGAGTTAACATTTGTAAAAATTAATGAGAACTCTGTCTTCAGGTACAGTACAAATAAAATATTCTATTGAATGATATTGGAAAAATTGCCCCATTCACCATCTATTACGAGAAGTTTCAATTTTTATTTAATTGTAAACCTTTTTAAGGTGATATATTATGATTTTTGTTTGATGTCGGTACCTCAAATAGCTTTCGATGGGTAACTATAGACCCCAATTTCATCTTCCTCTATCAAATTGTGACACGTAAATATATTTCTCCGTTAAGTTTCAATACTCTACATCCATTCAAACGATAAGAAAAATGGCATCACAACAGTTTTATCATGTTACTTGTTAATTGTTGTTTTACTGAAATGGAACGAACACGTTAATCATATTGAAAAATACCTTATAGACGTATGGCGTTTTCGCGATGTGTATAATAAAATGATATTCGTGGTTATGTTGTTGTTATAGCTACGTTTATTTGAAATAAATAAATAGCGATCAAACTAGTACCGAAAGAGGAGACAATGTTTCGGGGCGAGTTGAGGGAATTGACTAACTTAAAAACTTATCACAAAAGCCAATAACCTGATGCGGTTTTTACCAGACGCCACACTTGTCATAAACCATTGAGCTAATCTGCAAGGATAATAAGTGGATGGTCGTAGCAATAAATAACATAACTTATTGCCTGGGATAATCACATTTTTACCCCCGAGAAACAGATGTGTCCTGGTTCCGAGTACTAGCATAATATACAAGGGATTCTACTTTCTAATATTTACAAAATTTAAAACTCATACACAAATACATCACGGCTGTCAATAGGAATATGTTTGAGCCACGTGTGCCCACAGACGAAAATCTGTTGAAAATGATATTCCGCAAAGGTACTTTTTGGTGAACGTCGTGGTTCACGGACCGTTTCATCCAAATACTAAACTTTAAATACTTCAGAGAACGTTTGAAAGCACGGCACATTCCAATAAAACATACGCCACTCGACCTCTAAACTGAGGAAGCAATTTATGAAACGCGATTATCCTTAAAATTTTATTGGCCCGATCTCATTATGTCAACAGGATCTGGTAGTGCATAACGCGCCAGACGGAATGTTGCAAATCACCTCCCAGCGAGTGCTGTGCAGCGGAAAATTTACTGGACTGCACGTATAAATAAACAAAGGTTATTGATCATTGAACTGCTTCTGACTCAACTTTAGAAAATCGATTTTAATATCAGCTAACGGGTTTTTTCAATTTTTGACCTTTGCGTTTCAATGTATTTATTTAATGAAATGTAAATAACACATCGGAGCAATCGCGATATCTGTGAACTGTTATCGACCAGCTGGGAGGTCTTCTGCCAGGTTAAATCGATGGACTGTCCCTCATTAATATAATAAAGTAATGAATATGGCATAGTCGACATTGAATTGTATCAGTGCACTGCATTCAACGACTTGTAATAATATAAAAATCCTAATGGGTATACAGAGATATCAGAAATTGTCTTGGTGGTCGTGGATTCTAAAATAATTACATAGGCCTACAAATTTTGACATTTTGAAAATTGATTTGGGTTTGATAAGTGATTATAAGTGAGTTATTTACGCTGATTTCATATCTGCTTTCCGTTTTTGCCCCTCGAGTAAGGTATTTTATCGATTGAACAATCAGAATAAATTAAAAACTAAAGGAAAATTACATTTTAATATAATAAAGGGTGGTCCAACCATAATGCACGATGTTAATTGTGAGTCACACCTTAACGTCAAGTTTTTTGTCCAACTTAATTTGACATTTCTTTGTTACAGCGTTTGACAAATTCACCCATGGAGAGGTACACAATTGAGCAGCGCGTTAAGATTGTTGAAGCCTTTTACGAAAATGGGCGTTCAAATCAAAATGCATTTCGTGCACTTCGTGACTTTTTTGGTCAGCATAATCGACCAAATGTGTCCACAATCGGGAGAATTGTGCGCAAATTTCAGCAAACCGGGTCTGTAGGAAATGTGAAAACACCTGTGCATGCTCGTCTAGTTCGTTCTGCGGAAAACATTGCTGTTGTTCGCGATAGTGTAGCAGAAGAGCCGTCAACCTCGACTCGTCGTCGTGCCCAACAATTGAACATCTCACGAACATCACTGATGCGAATTTTGAATAAAGATTTGAATTTACACGCTTACAAGGTTCAATTGACTCAAGAGCTGAAACCTAGTGACCATTTCAAGCGTCGTCAATACGCCGAATGGTTGGTTGAACAGACAGAAGTGAATGGTGACTTTACAAAGAAAATCATCTTCAGCGACGAGGCACACTTTCACCTCAGTGGATTCGTTAACAAGCAGAATTGTCGCATTTGGGCAAATGAGAATCCACGAGTGATTGTTGAAAAGCCTATGCATCCACAAAGAGTGACTGTTTGGTGCGGTTTATGGGCTGCCGGCGTCATCGGGCCGTACTTCTTCGAAAATGAGGTCGGCCAAGCAGTTACCGTGAATGGTGTTTGCTATCGCGAGATGATAACGGACTTCTTGTGTCCATTGGCCAGAAATTGAGGATATGGACCTGGACGATATGTGGTTCCAACAGGATGGTGCCACTTGCCACACAGCCAACGAAGCAATGGCACTTTTGCGCGAGAAATTCAATGGCCGTGTTATCTCACGTCGTGACGATGTTAATTGGCCGCCACGATCATGTGATTTGACACCGTTGGACTTCTTGCTTTGGGGATATTTAAAAGAAAAAGTGTACGTCAATAAGCCAAGAACAATTCAAGAGCTAAAGGATGAGATAATTCGGCACATTAACGACATTGAACCTCAATTATATCTCAGAGTCATTGAAAATATGGACCATCGGATAAAGGTATGCCACCGAAGCCGTGGCTAGCATTTGGCCGATATTTTGTTTCACACATAATTGTCATAGATCCTTCTATCATAATAAAAAATATTAAGATAATTCTCTGAAAACTTTTTGTTTTATTTACAATTAACATCGTGCGTTTTGGTTTGACCAACTGTTATTATATTTAATAAACATTAAACACATAGTAAAAAGCAACACAAATAGTTTTGAGTCTCTAATTTTATTTTTTCTTTGAGAATATCTCCCTTTTTAACACGAAAACTTCGTTTTGTAGTTTTTCTTGTGTAATCATTCGTTGGATGTTCTCTTTTTAACATCCAGCAGTAATATGCCATCATCGCCACATCCCATCGACCCTGATACCTCCTCCTTTCCATCCCCTTTATGTCTTGATGGAACCTTTCACCTTGCTCGCTCCTTATTAACATCAAGATTTTCAGAAGATTAATTTTGATGTTCATATTACAACCAAGTTGCTTAAACTTATCCAAGCATTTAGTTGAAAATTTCGTCATACTACGGATGTTATACTATGGATAGATTCTAAAAAAAATGTTACATTTTTAAAGCATATCGAAAATTCGTTTTCAATTTCTGTCATTGCCTCTTCAAACTGTTGGTCCTGCATTAATTTTCTTATTTGTAGTGCTACAAAAATGCTTTCCTTTGATTTTGCTTCAGAAAGAGCTGGAAATTTGCTAAATAAGTACTCAAAACAATTCATATTTTTATCTATAGCTTTGACATATTGCTTCATTACTCCTAATTTAACATGAAGTGGAAGAAAGAGATTTTTTTGCAGATCAACCAAATTTGCATAAATAACGTTTTTTGAACCAGGTGTTAAGTTTATAACAAAATATATTTGGGGCCTTTTTACAACTTGTAAGCATTTTTAAAACAAAATAAAAACACGCGACGCGATGTCATGAGTAAACGTACACACATTAAAAACGTACTACAGCGACTGTGTAAATACCAGAATAGTATAGAACCAGAATAGTGTTTTTGTAGTTTATGGTATGTAACTAAGGTAATATATCAAAAAACTCCAATCACAAAATCTTTGTTAGCCTGTGCAATTATTACAATATAACGGTTTATGGTTACAATTTTTTGGCTTCCACAGTTTGTCAGACAGTTCTGGAGTCGTTCTTTTGGAATTGCAATATTAAGCAGTTTTTGAATTATAGTTTTATTTTTATTTTTTATTTTATTTATTTATACACCATTCAGCAGCCAAGGTCTACTATAGAATTGTAAAAACTCAACACAAAACATATACATAAGTTAAATAATAGCAAAATCTAAAATAAACCAATTTTGAAACATTAAACATTAAATATTATACAATATGCCACTATGTATGTCTCTATGACTAGAGTTGCAAATATCTACCTATTTTGTAATGTTTGAAAATCTACACAAATTTATATATTGGTGAAAAGTACATTAGTTTTAGGAGTACACTAGTTTTAGGAGTTGTAAGTTAAAAAAACATTCATGTTACATACAGGCAATCTAGGAACATGAAGGTTAATTTGTGATAATAATTTAAGTGTGGATAGTCAATACATTTATTTAATAATTTATATAAAAACATAACACCTAAATACTTTCTTCGAGTTTCTAAGATTTGAACTTTAAATCTATTATCTATCTATAATATCGTCCTCTAATGTTTATATAATTATAAACATGGCGGTCTTCGGGGTGCATGTGGTGAAACGAGACTAATAACTATAGCTACTTTTATTTATAATTAAATAAATTGAATAGCGAGCAAGCTAGTATCGAACGAGGAAAGAATATTTCGAGGCGAGATGCGGGAATTGACTGATTGCAAAACTTATCCCAAAAGTCGATAGCCTGGTGCGGTTTTTGACCAAACGACACACTTATCATAAACCATTGACCTAATTTGTAAGGGTTTTAACAAGCGGATTGCTGTAGCAATAAAAAGGGAAATTTATTGGATGAGATAATCGTATTTTTACCCCTAAGAAACAGATGTGTATTGCTTCCGAGTAGGATAAAAACTTATCCCAAAAGCCAATAACCTGGTGAGTGAATTATTACCAGACGCCACACTTTTCATAAACCATTGTAATTTATTGTCTGGGATATGGCATTTTTACTCCTGAGAAACAAATGTGTCCTGGTTCCGAGTACTAGCATAACATACAAACTATTTTCTAATATTTACAAAACTTAAAACTAATATATACAAATACCATTACGGCTGTCAATAGGCATAAGTGGAGCCACATATACCCACATAAAGAAGTAATAAATAAAGTAATGGATATGTAAAATATATTTTTCGAAAACTATCATAAAATATTGATATTTTCATTCCTAACAGTCGAAATAACACTTTAGTTAATTGGAACGAAAAAGGCTTTTTCATTGTAGAACAAAAAAAGCCTTTATCGTACTTAGTAATACATAAATTACTAATACTTAAATTTCTTAATGATTTAATCGAACAAATTGATCAATAATACGAGTATTTATATTTGAGAACTTATTTACTTCAATTCAAGTTAATAAACTACCGTTATTTTCTACGAGTATATTCAAATGCATGTCAGGCATGTAGGCAAGGTAATCTCTTAAAACGATTTCTTGTACTGAAGCTCCAATTATGGTACGTACAGCAATTATTTCTCGATGAATTATCAATGCTCATGGAGTTACTGAATCGAAAACTTCAATCATTTTCGTATATATTCCGTTTGAAACTTGAATGTTATTCTCACTAAAGTCTCCGATCTACATTTCCACCACTGAAGAGTCTGCCCCAGAATCAGTTAATATCGTCACAGAAGAGCATCTAGAACACTAGAACAATTTCAAGTATGCAGCAATTTCTCTTGGAGTGTTAATTTTATTAATACCAACCACTCATTGAAATTACCTTCACAAAGGATCATAGAGAAACTTATTATGTACTAGAATAACGTAATTACCTTCATTAAAAAATGTCCATCTTGTATAAATGTTTCTATTTCTACTTTCGTCAAAATCTTAAACTTCTTTGAACGATATTTTGAGAATCTTTTCATGCTGATATTTTTGTTTAACACTGAACATACTTTTTAATGTAGTAAATTGACCACAATGTTGGGACTTTCATTTTTATCTATTCAAAATAAGGCAGTAACACATTTTCACGTGTTTTCTTAATTTTGTTTTCAATACACCACTTTTCGAAGCTATTATAAGCTCGTTAATACTTTTATTTTACATATTCCACCCATAAGTATTATTCTTATTTGCTCAATGTTGTGAACATCTAGAATAGTATCATGGTTATTCTTTAGACACAACGTACAACATAAATATCACGATATTCTCACCATCAACTAAATGGTTTCATAAAAACTCCTTTGATGTGCAAATTTATTTATATAAGCACGTTACCGTTCATTTGTTTGTATTTATGTAGTAGTTTAAATAAATTTACATATTTGACATGAGACGATAAAGAAAAATGAGATATAGTGATTGCGAGCACTGTTTCTTTAGTAGTTTTTAACAATAATTGTTGATTATTCGCCCATTAGCGACATAAAAGGGGAAGTCGCCTAAATCTTCCGCAGCTTATCTCTTTAATTTTAATGCGTATTATTTTGTAACGAATTTTGTTAACTGATTTATGAATTGATGTCTTGTCGCCAGCAGAATAAATTGTAAAAATTATCCTAATTGCAACTTAGCTAAACGACTATTTTAATTTTTATTTATGGTAATTTATTTTAATATGCATATTTGATAGATACAATAAGATATATAATAATTTAGTATGTTGTATAGTAGTTATTTTATTAGTGTTGCATAATACAAGTACACAAAGAGACATAATTATAAAAAAAAAATACATCATGGAGTAGATCAAAACATGGGTCTGTACTTTATAAAAAATTATAAAATCATTGGTGTTTTTATACTTTACTTGGACTAATACTTGGTCCATTTGCCCTTATTTTTTATTGCATTTAATAAGCGAATGTTCATACTATTTATTAAATTGTTTAAAGTTGCCTCTGGAATTTCGTCCCAGGCAGCTACAATTCGACGCTTCAGTTCATCAACACTTTCAACTGAAGGCTTTATGGGATTGTATACTCTTATTATAATTTCCCATAGATTTTCTATCGGTTTAAGATCAGAACTTAATATTGGCCATGGCGTAAGGTCGACTCTATACTGTTGATACCAGTTTTGCGGACTTTGCAGAATGAATAGGTGCATCCTGTTGAAATATCTTCAGTCAGGGTTAAAAATGGTAACAGGTAATCTTATAACAGGTTTTGATAAGTAGTCGCATTCATTCTGCCATTTACAAATGCCAGTTGGCTATTGATACCCTTTTTGAAAGCCCATATCATAACAGAACCAACTGTTTGAGTATTTCTAGACATAATTTTTCGCTCCTTTAGTAAATGATGTCAATAATAACTAAACTCATCCGGTCAATTCAAATTACATTTTTTTTTGTCGTTAAAATCGTTTTGTCGTTTTGTGTTAAAATTACCTAGTCCTAAAAATTTTTGTTTTAGACATACTCCTCTGCATTTTAATCTGACCTCTATGTTTGTTATTGCAGCAGAAAGTTCAGTAAGAGTACGTAGTTTCTCAATGAAAACTCTTGCACAAGAAATAATCGCAGGGCGGCGGATCCAGCGATCGTGGAGGCCACTCGATATCGCCACGCCGGGAAATGAGGTGCCCAGGAAAATGTTGCCTTAAGAAGGCCGTAGTCTCCCAAGGAGTGTGGCAACTAGTAGTGTGGTTGCTGAAAATAGAACTACATCCATGTTTATTTTACGTCTTCTCGGGTCAGGAATAAACAATTCGCGTAGCATCGTAAAATAACGGTGTGTATTAACAGTCACTGTGTGTCTAATAAGGACTGATGATGCGGAATCGAGCTACGGACTGCAAACTACACAGTCGTTGATGAAGTTCACGTGGATTTTCTTTCGACCAATATCGGAACTTTTGTCTATTCATAGCGTCCGATAAGTGGAAATGCGTCTCGCCACTAGTTATCAGTCAGTGTCAGTGTGAGGCGAGCAATTCTAACATCGTTTCTGCGAATGTAAACCTCCGTATAAAATAATTTTCACGAAGTTCCTGAACCATCATGATTTTGTACAGGTGGAAATGGAGGTCTAAATGCATAATTCGTCGTAATCGTGCCTTCTAACATTGTGGTAAACAAAAACGCGATGCCCCAGCATCAACGGCTCTATGGCGACTGAAAGGATATCCCCTGACCTTCACATACCAACCATTCCGAAAACATTAGCCTCCTTCTCTGAACTGTTATACTCATTTCAAAAACGTCATACATCTTTGCCAGACCCTTAAAGTAGTGTCTCCGGTACCGTCCGGTCCAAAAATACATAAATCGCCGGAGTAAACGTAAAATAATTGGACTATCAGTAGTTTAGTCTTCATTATTTGTATTCAGAGACTGTACTCTATACTCACACACTGCATGTATACGTATACACACAACTCCATGTTTATTAGTTGAAATTAAAGACACGGCAACGTTGCGTTGAGTCGTATTTTAATCTTTTGTGATTGTGTACGTCTTAATCTTATACTTAACCTGACTGTAAGTTTTTTCAGAGCGTGAAAGAAAATTTATGGAAAAATTAAAAATGAATTTTCGTCGTGATCAGTTGCGGGACAATAAAGGAAAATTTGCAACGCGGAAAGTAATACAGATACGTTTATATTATACTGCAAAAATGGATCTTGCGAAAAGTAAACAGTAACTTTTAGTCAAATGGTACATTCAAACCATGCAAAATGTTCCAATTTTGATCGTGAATATCTTCTTTATTGTACAGGCAAAAATTTTTCATTTAAGCAATTTCCTTCGGGAAGTTTATTCTTTATGCGTACCCGAAATTTGATGAAATTCTATAGAAAAGTTCGTTTCCGGAGAAACTACCTTAACGCTGATTGTAAATAAATTAGTTCTTCGTCATTTTGAAAAGTAGGTGTATACAAAATTATACCGTAATAGGGGGTTTGTTCGCAAATGTACCTACTGCATTTTTAGTCAGTTGTTGTAACCAGCCTCAAGCATAAAAAAAATTCGCGATTGCGTTGCGTCGCCTTATAGAAGTTAATTTTGAAGAAACTGAAGCTTTAATTCATACCCTATGTTTACATTCACATCTTACACTGGGCCAGTAATCTTAGATATGGGATCTGAGGTCGCACTGTTTGTTCCTCCCGGTGCGAAATAAGTGGAGCTCCCCTTGAGAATGCGGGAGCGGACGCCCACCGCTATGTTTAGCGTGCGCGAGGTCAAATTGAATTTAGATTTGTATTTTTGATGCCGCGACCTCCTCTATCAGGATATGCAGCGTTTTGGCTCCATGCCTCATTGCAACCGGTTTATTTTCAATCAATAATAAATCTCGACTTCATTTTGTGTACCGAAAATATTCCAAAAACACCGACGATGACGTACGCGCACTGAACACGAGAAATAATTACAGTGACAACGATGAAAATTCGGACTGAATCGCGTAGGAGCGGGTTAAGAAAATAAGACACCAGACAAAACAATAACAAGGGAATGTATAATATTCGTTTAAATGTCCCCTTGAATGTCCTGATGATTTCATCGTGCGCATCACCAAACCACGTAATTCAAGTGTACAGTTAATAAATATACGGGGTTACTTGAAGTTTACGCATATGAGGTGTGAAAATTCCCGGAATGAACTCACAAAAACTTTATTTACGTATTTGCAGATTGATAACTACGAGGAGCAATATTTATATTTTGAGCCTTGGCCACACTAAGTGTTGTCAGGCGCCATCTGACGTCTCCATTGGAAAGTTTGACATTTTTCAGAACATTTTATCATTTAAGCCCGATTTGTGTTGTTCACAGTGATTTGAAAATTGTATCTCAATGAAAAAATGGATTTAACACGAACATTTTTTACGATGATTTACTACGACTTTCGACGTGGATTATCAAGACAAGAGTGCATCGATCAACGAGTTTAATCGTGGCCGCCATTCGCTCACAGACGAAAGTCGTGAAGATCGTCCAAAATAAGTTGTGCCAGAAAACATCGATGCTGTGCAAAAACTGATACTGCAATATCGTCATGTGATATACTGTGAGATTGAGGCAACCTTTATGGTATTTCCAAAAATATTCATTTTATTTTAATGAATTTTGTTTCAACCATTACAGGCATACTTTATATTAAGTAATTCGATCGTAACTTAAGAAGCAATTTCATGATATAACAAAAAATATTTTTCACTTGTTGAAGTAAATAAGGAATTAAATACTTCTTCATGTGGCACATACATTGTTGCACTTAAATAACCGGTAAATCTATGATAAAAAATAATTCCAAAGTACTCATATTTTCTACGTCTATACCATTTTATAGCGTTTTTTGTGTCTGTGTGTTTTATGCTCGTTGAACGTGGTAAACATGTTGAACGAGATGAACGTGGTGAACTCGGTAAACGAATTGAATGCGTTAAACCATGTGCACTCATTGAATGCGGAGAACGCGGGGAACGCATTGAATGGGGTGAATGCAGTAAACACGTTAAACGCAGTAAATTCGTTAAACGTGGTGAACGCGTTGAACCGCTTTCAATACATTCACCACGTTCACTGCGATCAACTCGTTCAATGGGTCCACCGCGTTCAATTCCTTCAACCTGTATAACATGTTCAACCCATTCTATGAGTTTAAATCTTTCAACACATTCACCACGATTCAATGCATTCATCGCGTTCACCGCGTTCAACTCATTCATCGCTTCCGCCACTCTCAACTCGTTCATTCTATTCACCGCGTTCAACTGGTTCTACGCGTTCAACTCGTTCATAACATTCAACTCGTGCAGACGTTCAACAGTTTCAATACGCTCACCACTATTTAACGCGCTCACCGCGTTCATTGCGTTCATCCCGCTCACTGCGTTCATCCCGTTCACTGCGTTCATCGCGTTAACCACGTTCATTGCGATCACGGCGTTCACAGCGCTCAACCCTTTCAACGTGTTCAACGATCTTTTAACAAGTTCACCACGGTTCACTGCCTTTATCTCGTTCATCTCATTCAATATGTTCACCGCGTTTAACTCGTTCAAGTCTTTCAACATGTTCATCACGGCTTACCGCATTCACCGCGTTCAATTCGTTCGCCGCGTTCATCTCGTTCACTATTTCAAGACGTTCACCATTGTTCAACGTGTTCAACTCTTTCATCGCGTTCAAGTCATGCAATCCGTTCAAAGCGTTCAATTATTTCAACACGTTCAACACTTTTCAACGCGTTCAACCCTTTCAACGTATTCAGCAATATTTTCAACAAGTTCATCACGGTTCACCGCGTTCATCTCATTCATCTCGTTCAACGCATTCACCGTGTTCACCGCGTTCAACCCGTTCAACTCTTGCAACACATTCAACTGCGTTCAACACGTTTAACCTATTCAACTCGTTTAAGTCTTTCAACACGTTCACCACGATTTACCGCATTCACCACGTTTATCTGGTTCATCGCGTTCATCTCGTTGACTCTATCAACACGTTCACCATGGTTCGAGGGGTTCAATTATCTCAACGAGTTCACAGCGTTCACTGCGTTCAACTCATGTAACCCGTTCAAAGCGTTCAACTCTTTCAACACGTTCACCACAGTTCAACGTGTTCAGAGCGATCATTTAACTCGTTTACCGCGTTCATCGCATTCGCCGCGTTCACTTGTTTAGCGCATTTATTACATTAACCGGGGCCCAACTCGTTCACCGCGTTCAACATGAATGATACACAACCATTTGCTTGCCGAAAATCTTCGATGAAATAAGGAAAACAAACAAGCGGCGTCGGATCATTCTTCATCATGACAATGCGAGCTCACACGTCTCGTCTAAAAAATCGAATTAATGGATCATCCGCTATACAGTCCTGATTTGGCACCCAATGACTTATTTTTGCTTCCGAACATCAAAAATTATTTGCGTGGACAACGATTCGGCAGAAGAAGCCATTGATGCGTTCATAAACCATGTTTTGGAGATATCTCAAGCGTAATGAAAAAAATGCTTTGACAAAAGGTTCCGACGCATGCAAAAGTGTATAGATCATGAAGAAGAATATTTTGAAAAACGATTACACCGTTTTTCAAAATATGTAATTTTCAATGACAAATTAATATTTTTTTTATTATTAGGTTCAAAATAGTGCCCTCGTAGTATCCACTTTAAAATACTCCCCTTGCGCTGCGACACCTCTAGATTACGCCTGCCGCTGTTTAAGACATTTCTAGAACTGGCCTCCCAGAGATCTCTTCTATATTCTCACAACATGTCTCTGAATATCAGATACATCAGAAAATCGGCGTCCACTTATTGAAATTTACATTTTTAGGAGAAAACAAAAGTGAGAAGGTGCCAAATATGGCGAATATGAAGGACGATTCAACTTTCTTCTCATGGTGATTTGTTTCTCATAGGTGCGACTGGTGAAGAAGACTTTTGGTGAGGCATAATTTGAAATGAGACTTTTCAACTTAGGTAATAAAACATTTCGATATACCACAAAATACCACCAACACCACAAAATATTCTAGAGTTCAGTAAAGATGAACGGAAAGGTGTAGACGTTAAGCTTCATTATTTCCGCAAAGTAAAGCTTATTACTAATTTTAATTAAGAATTTTACTTTAAAATAGTAACAGGATATGTACGATTTCACCAGGAAAAAAATATGAGGAAATAATAATAAAATAAGATGTTGTTATGAAAACAACAAACAAAAATCTGCGTTATTATAGTTTCTTACTTGATCCGAGAGTTTGTTTTTTAATAAAAACAGACAAAATCTGAGTAAAACATGAACTTGCCACAATCGTAGACTGTAACAATCTACAATCACTAACTCTTGTATATTAAAACATACAGCTCGTCAAGAATAGGAACAAATCTCAAAACGGCGATATCGGACTGCATTGACACCTTTGCAGAGCGATGTATGTGCAATGTGAATGTACACAGAGTTCGATCTGGCCTCGTGTAAAGTGCATCCTTTTCCCTCTGAATACTGCTTCACTCTTTCTTTTACGCCTGGTTAGAAATTTCACTTTTTCCTATTATTGACGAGCTGTATATATTTAATTTTATTATATTTACATAAACTGTACTCACGGGGAAAACAGGAGACGACTGCACATACAATGTTGCGCAAACTGACGACGCATACAGTTTACCGTTTCGTACCTGATTGGTTTCAGGAAAATACCAAAGCTGCCTCCAGACGTTATAAATTTCATTGTTCTTTCACCCGAAAAAATGTTAAAATTAAAACCTAGCGTTCTATGAAACCAATATAGGGAGAGAGGCTTACCTTTCGTTAGAATTCGGAAGCGCTCGTTCCTTACCATTGGTGTTACTTGAAAAGCACGGATACCATATAAATTTAAAACGTCTCACAATATTTAAACACATACTACTGAATACCATTCTCTTCACTATGTGATTTTTTATTACGATATTGCAACGCATATTTAAATTGCAATCAAACGTTGTAGTAAGATACAAGGTGTAGCGTAAATACAAGTAGTAACATATATCTCAAAAATTGATTATTGTATCTCTTATTTTTAGTACTTGGAATTTTATTTTAAAATGTGGCTTTTGCTATTTTTTTTATCCAATATTTAGATTTTGAGATATAAGGGGTCAGCTTAAGGAGCACATTCTTTGAGAAATACTCTATATCTCTCAAACGGAAAAAGATGGACAGCCCTATTTTTCTCAAAAATCGATCCTAGCAACAGTACATTGATTGTTCTATATATAGTTTCTATATTTTCTATATAAACGTCAGAACACATCGAATTTGGAACACTCTGTACAAATATCGGAAAAATTGGGAAGAAAGAAGCCACCAACTAACAGTCGCCATATATTTGAAACCAAATATATACATTTACAGAAATATTTCTAAACAATAGAAAAACAGGTGCAATTCCCAATTACTGCGATTCTAGTTCGTTTTCCTTTTTTTTTTTTTTTGTTCGAAATAATAAGACAGCCTCGCATCATTCTAACGCTATAGATTCCTTTGGTATTTACCAACACAATCAACTTAAAATCTGGTCTCTCTCTAGGTCATCAGTCATCACTTTCGTAATAAATAAGTTGTTTTCGCGTTACGCGCCGCCCAACATGCCTATGAAAAATAGCCGGTATTAATAAAAATTACTCGCGTTCTTTATTAGTTGTTCTAATCTATGACCTGAATAATACGTACGAATCGCCCACGCTCAAGTCCGATTCGAAAAAAATCAGATGGCCATTAACCAGTTTAAAAAAAATATCACCCACGCCCACGACGAATGCCATAACGATATATCCACAAGGTTTTTGTGCCGTTTTCGTTCGAAATGCCAAGATAAAATTAGACATTCCACGAGAGAAATTCGCGATGTCAAAATCGAATTAACAATAATATGTCTAAACGTTAATGTGCGTGGAATTCTTCAATTTCTCTTTTACTTATCTAAACCTTATCTAATTATTTGAATATTGCTAAACCTACAAACATTCTGTTACGAAAAGGTAGGACTAATAGCAAAATTGTACCATTAAATAAGGTGTCATTAGTTGCTAACCATTTGAAACAATGTAATGTATAAATCATGTAAATCAATTCCACTAAATTTTCTACAAAGCGTAAGATAAGAGGTATTCAAATATACAATGTTGTATTCAAATCTAGCGCTCTTTCAGAATATGCTTCCAGTGCGCCATGGCAGCAGAGGAGTAGTAAGTGTATATCTAAGAAGACTACGGAACAGAAGACGACAAATATCAGAAGATTAGAAATGGATAAAGAGACAAATATAAGACTATTGTTAGCCATTGGATACAGAATAGAAGGGCTAATATATCACCATCGAACTCGACCTCAGAAACCATCAACCTAATAATTTGGAAGACACATAGAAGTTTTAAAGTTTAAACACAGAACTTACTACATTCATACATACAAACCAGGACGACATACAGACGAAGACACCACACTCAAGAAGAGGTGTGCTAAACTCTCGTCGTTGAGACTCGAAACAAAGCACCTAACAGTCTCAATACTGTACCCAGTTGGCTACCATGGGCAACAATATGAATAACATATGTATATAACTATGGAAATATGATAGGTCACCCATCCATGTTGTATTTATACCTTTAAATGCAGTCTTGCAGCTAATTAATTGAATTGATGTTAAAGATTGTAGGCAGTTTCTCTCTATTTACATGAAAATGGAAACGAGTTCCACGAAATAAGTGCATCCTCTTTAATATATATATATATATATATATATATATATATATATATATATATATATATATATATATATATATATATATATATATATATATATATATATATATATATATATATATATATATAAGACAAATGCAGCTTTAATGATATCAAGTCGTAGTTCAACCGTCGGAATTATCTGTTACTTATTATTTTTACTATTATAGCATGTTTTTGTATGTTCTCTGTTCTGTAAATGAGTATAACTTGCTGTACTTTTAGGATGAAGAAATAAAGAATAAAAATGTCATCTAGAAAAGTTCCGAAGATTTTCGAAAATTCTGGAAAGGAGAGAAGGGTATAATTTTCCCAATTTCCTAGAAGAGTAAGGTTAAAGTAACGTGGATCCTTTCCAAGACTTAAAATAATAAAAAAAAATTATCGTTTGTAAAATTGTCAAGAAGTAAATCTGTTTTGAATTCCTGTATGTTAAATTATGTTTAGACTGGATAACGTTAGATTTAGTTAGGTTAGGTTGGGTTAGGTTATGTCCTCCAATAGAGACAAAAAAACATTGTTTGACAAGATTTTTTCGAACAGGTGTCCTCAATCCACAAGTGGTGTCTTTCAACTAGTCGTCTCCAGAACTTTCAAAAAAGAGATATCTTCCAGAAAATATATTTACTTTTAGAAAAACAAAGAGAATATGCAATCCAATTTGGTCAAGGCAAAATACAAGAAAGGAAGTCGAGAATTTTCGATATTATAATATCTAAACGTGAAAGGCAACGAAATAAGATCGCCACACTGGAAACTAAGATAAATAAACTAGTACAAGATAAAAGATCAGAAATCAATGATCCGCCACTTGACTTTTTATTACGTTAAAGCAATGATTGCAATATTTGATTTTAATGCTCGTTAAACATTAAAACAAGTCACATGATTTTTCCAATCAGATAAGGCCATATAATATAACTTTTGAGTGGCATAAGGTCATATAATTTATGAGTAACAGGCTGACTTTTGAGTGGCATCAGAGCCCATTATCTTTGAGTGACATTAGTCATAGAGATTTGAGTGACGTAGGTCACATGATTTTGAGTGAGATAAGGTCACGTGATATTTGAGTAATGTAGGTCACAATTGTTGAGTGACATAAGGTCACATGACTTTTAGTAACGCGACAAAGAAAATTATATGAAATAAATCCATAACCTGATTTCTTGATATTTCCATAGGCGCAGAAAAAGGTCACCGTCAACTTGACGACAACTTGATGCGACAGGGTGGCCGAATGTAAGGAAATGAAGAATATATTCAAGGCCGTATCCATCAAATGGGAAATCCTATGCTTATTAGAGATTCAAATATGACAAATAGGACGGGACTAAACGTAATGTTTTTATAAACATTGTCAAATATTATACAGGTTAAACAAAACAAAATTTAGCAGCCACCTTGTGGCGCCTGGTGTGTCAGCCACAACACTTTAAGCTCTTCAATAAATAAGCTCTTTATTATTTTCCTTACTTTGTTAATTACATTGACAT
The DNA here is from genome assembly GCA_037954035.1 of Rosalia funebris. Classification (NCBI taxonomy): domain Eukaryota; kingdom Metazoa; phylum Arthropoda; class Insecta; order Coleoptera; family Cerambycidae; genus Rosalia; species Rosalia funebris. Next base: position 6,747,356 of record JAZFAV010000006.1, on the reverse strand, counting down.
TTTTTTTAAACAAATTAACAATTATTTCTTGTGTTTCCCTATTACTTTTATATTGCTTTTGTAACCAGGGAATTTTCGTATAAGTAAATATATGATTTTGGGTTTTATCTGAACTAAGTGATCACTCAAGGGATAACATACTATTTCTTTTTTCCGTTAAGTACAGGTCGTCAAGAATAGGACAAGTCTCAAAACTGCGATATCGGACCGCCCACGAGGTGCGCAGTAAATAACCGTGTCTTTACTCAGTCGCATTGAGACCTTTGTAGAGTGAATATCGAGTGAATCGAATGTACACAGAATTCTATATGGCCGTGCGTAATTTTACCTTCGAATACTGCCTAACTCTTTCTTCTACGCATACATAGAGAATCTTACACTTTTTCCTATTCTCGACAAGCTGTACCTATAAATATTCTGATATATACAGTTTTTTCAGCTTTTTATATACATTTTTTATATATTTATTATGCATACAGATACATGTATTTTGCTTAACAGAATAGACGCTATTGTAATTTTCACTTGTGAAGTTTTTTAATACACTACTCGTAACCAAACCTATATTGAGAGAGGAATTTGAAATAGCACTAAGGGGGCTAAAGAATAATAGAGCGCCGGGTGTAGATAAAATACAGGCGGAAATTTTGAAATGTGCGGGACAGAAAGTAGTAAATAGGATGTTTGAACTGGTAAAATACATATACGAAACGAGCGAGATGCCGGAGGATTATAAGAGGAACATTATCGTTACTATACCGAAAAAGAGAGGAGCCGACAAATGCGAGAACTTTAGAACGATTAGTCTAACTTCCCATGCGTCAAAAATCTTAACTAGAATAGTGCAGAAGAGGATGGAAAATAGAGCGGAGGAAATACTAGGAGAAGGCCAATTCGGGTTTAGGCGAAATAGGGGAACTCGCGAAGCTATTCTGGCGCTAAGAGTAATGTTAAAGAAAACAATAGAAAAAGGAAAGAACGCTTATATAGGATTTGTAGATTTAGAAAAAGCTTTTGATAACGTAAGATGGGAAAAAATGTTCGAGATACTAAAGAGCGCGGGAATGAAGTATAGAGATAGGAGAGTAGTACACAATCTATACAAAGAGCAAACTGCTGTTATAGAAGTAGAAGGGGAAAAAAGGGAAGTAGGTATTAGGAAAGGAGTAAGACAAGGATGTACGCTATCACCACTAATTTTTAATCTGTACATCGAAGACGCGATTAATGTGGTAAAAGATAGAGTGGATTTCGGGATTAAAGTACAGGGACAGAAACTAAAAATGCTGAGATTCGCGGATGATATAGCAGTATTAGCATCTAGTAAGGAGGAACTAGAATCAGCATTGAACGAAATGGAGGCAGTGTTGACAGAGGAATACGGAATGAGGGTGAATAAAAACAAAACTAAAGTGTTAGTGTGCAGAGGGCGTGAGAGCAGCGCAAAAACGAAAGTACAAATTAATAATGAAAGATTGGAGGAAGTTAAAGACTTCACTTATTTAGGAAGTAAAATAAATTGGGATGGAAGAAGCGATAAAGACATAAAACAAAGAATAGCGCAGGGTCGAGTAGCTTTTAACAAAAAGAAAGCACTTTTATGCTCGGGGGTAATAAACTTAGAAACAAGGAAGAGATTTTTGAAAACATATGTATGGAGCACGGCACTATATGGCTGCGAAACCTGGACGGTAGGGGAAGCAAGTAGGAAGAAATTAGAAGCTTTTGAGATGTGGTGTTACCGAAGAATGATGAAAATACCATGGACTGATAGGGTTAGAAACGAAGAAGTATTGGAGAAAGTCGGCGAGAAAAGAAGTATGTGGAAAAACTTAAAGAAGAGAAGAGATAGAATGGTAGGCCACTTGCTGAGACATGGGGGAATAGTCCGCGATATTTTGGAGGCAGAAATAGGAGTGAAGAAAGGCAGAGGTAGGCCTAGATTAGACTACTGCTCGCAAATAGTAAGGGATGTAGGTTGTAGCACAATTAGCGAAATGCGTAGGTTAGCACAAGATAGGAGAAGCTGGAGGTTAGCGTCCAACCAGTCTTAGGACTGATGACCTAATGATGATGACTCGTAACCAGTTCTCTATTTGCTTACCTATATGAAAGCCAGAGCTTACAATCAATTGATGGTCACTGGCTCCCTTATTGTTATATGATTAATTATAACATATGTATATCAATAAAAAGTTAAACACTACTAATGAAAAGCTGGTCCTCCTATCCACGACCTGCTGCTTTCGCTGCTAAAATATAAAATAAAATTTTATATTTTATAAGTTGGAGGTGAAGAAGGATAAGGTACCAACTTATAAAATATCAAATAAAAAAAGAATTAGGTACCACTATACTGAAAAATTATCCTGTATATTACAGTATTGTACTACCAAACTGGACCAAATGTTCCCGAAATCCAAATTACACACGCAGGCTATCCGTCATCGAATATCTATTGCAAATCGTATGCGCATCCGAGCTGGAAAAACAAATATGTAGAAGCGCCTCGTGCTACGACGCCATAAATCAGAATAACTCACGAATTATGATGATTACCAAATAACGGCCAATAAAAATATTCAGAATGTTTCCGAACGACTGACTGAGATCTAAGAACAGGTTAACGATCCTATGATGTAGTGAATATAGCTGCTGCATCGTCCGCATACACGTGAGAGCGGCTATGTATGGACCATAGCGAGCATAAACAAACTATGTATTAATTTATAGTGCTGGTTAGAGCAGAGACACGCGCCGAAATTAGATTCCGCCGCATAGCGTGAGGCGTACAACCCGTTGACAAATTTTCTAGGCGTTTTTCCATCGAGATTAACCGTCCAAAGTCATTAATGTTTATTAGGTGTACCCAGAATGCGCGATATATTATACTAATCGCCTTGTTTAATATTTTGGATGATCTTTTAATTTTTATCGCTCTATTAGTCTCTCTCCTATTGATTTTCTCTTCGTAAATCAACAGAAGAATAGGCTGAACTACGTACCATCTCCAGATCTGTCATAGACAACCTGGTGGGATAATTATTAAGAAGATCCCTCAAGCCATAGGTTGATATTTTCGTTAGGATGGACGAATAAAAAGAAAAAATCTCTCATACTACTTTCTTCATAAAAAATAAAAGCTCCTTTTTTGAAAAAAAATTCTCTTTAACAGTTTCATACACAGTGAGCCCCTAAAGGTTGGAACAGATTCGATAAGTAGGAAACGTAGAGAAAAATGTACTGGACAAGTAGGAAAAAAGCGTTGAGCCAGGTCGATTTCTATGTAGTTTTACAATCTGTCAGTATGGGAATAGAGAATAAAAATAATTTTTGAACATTGATTTGACATGTAAGGGAATAATCCGGTGATTTATGTCTTCTAACAATAACGTTTCGTTATTTATAACTTACACTAAACCTTAAAAACTACCACCTTTCCTTTAGTCAATAAACTAAATAAATGTAACACAAACGTCTGAACGCTTAAACCTTTTGAACAATCGCACTGTATCATTATCATCTAACACTGTAACTGCAAACTTATTGGGATGAATTTTAATTCGGTCACTATATTTCCAACTGTGTATCTGTATATCTTCTTTCACTAATGATATTTTTAGGTGTCTACAATTTGTATAGTAGATCTTTGCGCGTGTATCAATTTAGTGACGACGCACGGATTACATGTTACACCCCTCGTAATTGTTGCCACAATTGCACTAATATACCACAATTACCAGCACGTATGTCTACCCACATATGTTTCAATCAACTACGTACGGCATAGACAGTTAATAATTTGCCGAACAAAATGCAATTATGAAGTCACGTCTTAGCTTTATTGTATAATTTGATTCATTGGCGTCTCAATCTTTCTGTAAAATTTATTTCATTTTTGTTTCGTTCATTTTGATTTTTGTTGAATTTATTTCATTTATTTTGATGAAAATATAATTTCCATTGAATGTTTTTGTGGAGAACCTTTTCATTGCTTTGTCATAATTTGACGGATTTGTATTGTACTAACTGTTATCCTAAAATGTATTTTCGCCACGACACTGTTCAAAAATGTCAGTTGATTGATTCATACCATTGTTACCTGTGTCACACACGCAAAAAATTATTATACAAACCATATGTATCGTTTCATTGGATATATCTTGGAGTGTTACAGATATTGCGTATTTTTGATTGGAAGCGCTGAATAATATCGATGTTCATTTGTTGGCTGATCCTTATAACTGTATACCATACGTTCAAATTGGTTTAATAATCCATTTATATATTAGGACCTTGTTTTCTAAAGAAAGTTTAGAGTTCTACCAATGAGCCAGTACATTTTACTAAATTCAATTCCCATCTCCTTATGTTTAGCAAATATACGTTTTTGCCAGGTCATACTATGACCGAAATGGGTACCAAGGTACTTTACGCTTTCTTGTTGTGGTACCTATTTATTATTTGTTGTTACTAACGAGCGATTATCCCTGCGCAAAGTGAATGTAACATGGACTCAGTTTGCCTTGTTTACTTTGATATTCCATTTATTAAGCTAACTCTCTATCAAGTCTAGGTTATGTTGTAAATATCTCGATGTGATTATAAGATCTACGTGGGTAACCAATATGTCAGCATCATCAGCAAAAGTAGCTGTGGTTGTCAATATTATGGTTGGAAGAGATCATCTGTGTACAAAAGGCTCTGTGACACCCTTGTGTTTATAGGGTCATGCCACGTTTGCTCATCTTTTCTTTTTGACTGAAGTGCCTGGATGTCAAATATTTTCATAATAATGGTAGGGAGATTAAATTTTATTTTGTAGAATAGACCTTCATACCATACCTTGTTGAAGCTCGAATTATACCGGTCACCATTAGTTCCTTGATTCTAGAGCATTATTAATTTGATTCTGTGTGTTTGTGAATTGTGAAGTCGTGTGTTTGTTCTACAGTTCTAAGCTGTGGTCTAAATTGATGTTCCTGAATATAGATTTAGGACGAATGAAATATTCTTTAAATGCACATTTTTGTTACATTTTGTTGGAGTTATTATAGTAGTGGAGTACGATATTATCCACAGTTTTCTTTTTTGGAAACATTCTTACCTGATGATGCTATTTCAGAAAGCACATTTTTTTACGTATAGTGCATAGAATTTTGTGGTAGGTTACATAACGGTTCTTTTGAAAAGCGAACAATATTTTAGCAAATTGATCAGAACAATGTCATAAGAAATATTTATTACAAACAAAAACGATAATTTAAGTGGTAGTAATAGATCGTTCAGGAACTTAACTACACTATTAAATACCTCACAATCAAACCACAGTTTGTATATGGGTTCTATTTATATAGAAAATTATCATCAAAATCTCAATTCGTTGTAAACCGAATAAATTCGTTAAATGCGCCATATTTTGACAGTATGTCAATTAATGTTGTGGCAGAAGGTTAGTAAAATTGTTGTATAGCCTTTTAGATGCAAGTACCTAAATAACAAAAACCATAGAAAACTTTAGAAAGATTAGAATAATTCTCAAAAGCAGTCACTTCAAACAAATGAAAACAATATCAAAATTTCGAAACAGCAAAATAGAATTCTCAAAAAAATTAGTTACAACCAAAATTTGACAATTATTATTTTTCTTTTTACCTAGAACACCAACACATGTACGAGTATATTTATCTATTACTAGCCATACCCGTCATGCCTTGCTGTACCGTTTACTAAATTTAAAGAAATACTAATATTTTCGTTACAATATTCAATTTATTTTGGATCATTATATATTTTTATTTTTATTTATTTTTTTAGTTTTACTAACTCAGAAGCCTCCGCGGCCATGCGTCCAACCATTCCCCAAAGTTTCATCGCAATCGGATGAACGGCTTAGGAAGGCATAAGAGACATACAGACAAGCATTCATTTCTATATATACAGATATTCTGAAACATCTATTTTATTTTTTTTTTAACATTAAAACTCTACACTCATTTTTAACATTAAAAATGAGTGTAGATGCAGCTTGACCAAAAAATAAAACAATATAGAAAGTTCATAATTATATATTGCATAATCATATCAATAGTTCGTAATTTTATATTTATAATTTTTTCATTATATTTGACATTTGTCTTATTTATTTTATGTATTTATTTTAATATGCTCAAGTAGTTTAAAAAATATCGTATTTTTCACTCTCATTTGGTTTAATATAGAATATTTAAGTTTACAACATTAACAATTAACAACATTTTTTAATGTTGAATTTATTTACTTAGGCTCTGTAATATATCTACAGTAAGCACAAGAGGCATATTACATACGAGTGTGACCTCTAGTCACATAAGATTGTCTATCCATTTCTATCTGACAATACTATGTCCAAGAAAGAAGCTACCCTAAACATTAAAATTTAGAACAATTTGTTTACTATTTGTATAATAGCTATATTATTTTCCCTATCTTAAGCCTGTCGACTTTTTCCTTCATATCATCTGCAACATAATGTCTGTAGAAATTGATCGAGCTTCATTTTTGAGCTGAAATCTGCTGTTATGACTAAATTTTGCGAATTTGAACAAAACACTATAGCAGTATCTATGGACAACTTTGTGTTTTGCAAAGAACATGTAGCAAACTGTCAAGGATCTCACTTAATATACCATCTGTATAAATCGAAATACCAGATGCGTTTGGTATATAATTTGTTCGACATGGGAAAAATACCCACCAGGAAAGTTACAGTAGGCGACAAGTTCATACACGTGTATGACAAATTGCTTTGCGACTTCGCAGGTAGTTGACCATTGTGCCATCTTTGCTAATTTAAAGATAATTTGTCCTGTCCGGTGTCGAAACCTAATCAATCCTTATTTGAAGTTTCGACAAGGAAAATCTCTTAGGGTGAGATTTTCTATAATTTGTTTGATTTAAAAACCAAATACAGACCTCAGTAAATAAAAAATTAACTCACTGTCAATTTTCAATACATCATCTTATCAAAACCCCAGTACTATACCACCGCAAATTATTAAGAATATTTTCACGAAACAAATAAACGACAATATTCCAACTGCATATCCGAACGGTTTACGACAAGGATGCTTCTAGGAATAGTAAATACGTCAAGGCAAGGTTAAGGTCATTCGTTAACGACATAATCCTAACATTATTGTTAGATATTCCTGATTTGTAGATAGCTTTATTTCTGGGATGAATGTAAAAACTTATTTACATCGATTTAAATGGAGCGGAAGTCATCGTGTGATAATAGCGAATAACATTTCGAGGTAACGGAGAGATAGTAGGTCTTCTAAGGAAATGTTCTTGTTAGTAAATAATTTTCTAGATAATTGGATACGTGGTAAACGTCATTAAAATTACTGAATATATGAAATATTTCTATACGGTCTTGAGCTTTTTTCTCAACACGAAAAATTCGAAACAAATTACAGAGATGACTAATGTACGAGGACATCCGAAAATATGGAGCACCGCAAGGAGACCAACGGTCCTTTTATTTCATCGGAGATATGAGGACTCGAAACGGGGTAAAAATAACATCTGTTTCCTTCAAAATAAAATAGAGCAAGCCCCGAGATACCGCATTTCTAACAACGGTACGCGTCACAGAAAAATATTAATTCAGCTTCTCATTCAACGCCCTATCGGAACATCAAACAAAGATTTTCCACGGCTTTTCGTCGCCTGCGTTTTACACGGAATGTTCAAGGCGCATAACACTTTGATAAGTTCTATTTTCTGATTAACTATTTCTCCATAATAAATAATAAATTCTAACTATTCGAAAACAGTCCCTGGTTTATTTAGTTTCCAAGTGAGAGCACGTGTTTTTAATAGTGGAAGAGGTAAAAAAAAACTGGTGAGTATAAATAATTACTAACAAATCAACTTCCAGGCCCAGTTAAACAAGTAGGAGCATTCAGAATATTCATTTATCTTGCAGCAATACTTTTTCGATTAATCAACGATTTAAATCGTTTAAATGTCTTGCTACAAACTAGTATATTAAGGTATATTTTATCTACTCGTTTAATAAGAGTAACCAATATTAGCAATTCATGAAAAGATTATTGGTAGATAACAGAAGAAATCACACAAGAAGTTACCGAAGAAGAGGTGAATTATTCTTGATTATAAGTCTCAATGTATGAGTGAATTTTCTCGGTTTGTCAGTTCCATAAATATGTTATCGATATTTAATTCTTACTTATATGTTTCCTTTAGATACTGATATAAATGCTGGTGAAACTAAAAACATCTGTGAAGTATTCGTGAACCTCTTTTGCTGTGGCTGTCTTCTATTGAAAAATCTGACCATGGAGTTATATCAATAAATTTACAATCTTGTTTCCCTCCTAGTACACCTACTTACCAAACGTTTGTTGATTTTAATAAATTGAAGTACTAAGACTTTATCACTTATAGAGTAAAAATTTCACTATTTCTGATATTGCAACAAAGATTAGTTTGGTTTCAACACATGACAGGACAAATTGTCTTTGGATTTGTAAAGATAGCTCAATGGTCAACTTGTCAACTATCTGTGAAGTCGCAAAAGAATTTATCATAAACGTGTATACGTTGCCTACTTATATATAATATGTCGCTTACTTATAACACTTAATACCAGTGCAATTGGTAAAACTTTACACCGTTATAATTATAAAGTTCAATACATTTTAGGTATAAAATGAATATGAATATACCACAATATACACTAGGCACAAAATTTAAGGGGTGTAAAAAAATCCTAAATTTTTAGATGATTTTCAAAGGGCTGTAATTTGGAGAAAGATAGTCGCACAGCAGTTTTAAAAAAAGCAAATTGAAGCTCCAAGTCTCTAGTTTTCAGACCTTGAGTTTAGAGTTAAAAATTTTTTCCTTCGGCAGTTTTTGAGTACCCATACAATACATACAATAATTAACATTTTTTGATAAAATGGATTATTGCTAAAAAATATTTTCAATCACATAAAATGAAAAATTCATCGTTAAATTGATTTTTAACAAAAACTACAAATTCAATCATTCCGAACACAATGAAAGAGAACATCGCATCGCTTTCAAAATTTCAGGGTTTCTTTTAGATACTTTGAGGTTGAACAGAAAGTCAACATCCGTAGTAACACTAATTTAGTTTTCCACAAAACACCAAAACACTACACTCGACGCGCTTTCGCCAATAAAGTTGACATCATCTGGAGATTATTAAAACATCAGCTTTAATCATCTCCAGATGATGCCAACATTTTTGGCGAAACGCGCATCGAGTGTAGTGTATAATGTTTTGGTGTTTTGTGGAAAACTAAATTAATGTTATCTTCACACCAAAGGTTCCAATATACTCCAGTAACATCCTTATCTATCCATTATTTGCAAAATTGTGCTGAGTTAAGCGAATATCCCTAAACACGCAATTTTTACCTCATTTTCGGTACTAAAATGTTGAATGAAATTATTAATTACCGAATTTATTTTGTTTTTTATCAAAAAACAATAACTACGACTTGTACGACTTGTGAAATACTTTGCAGTTTTTAAAACTCTGCTTGAATTTTCTGTACGATCATTTCCCTAGTACTTATTTACCAAAATCTTTACCAAATAAACTTTTTTACTTTGACCGACGATAACTCGACGAAAACTCATCGCGCAAGGCTTAGGCCACTCAAATTAAAGAGAATAAAATTTTCCAAAAAAAAAACATTATAATTAAATCATTGAAACAAATTTATTGAAGTCCGTGGATCTTTTGAAAGGCAAGCAAAATTTGAAAAAATTAGTTTCCAATGGTTTTCTTAAGATTACTCAGAAACTGCTGATGAGAAAGGAATGAATTCAAGATCTGAAAACTAGAAACTTGAAGCAATTTGTTTTTCTTAAATTTCTCTGCGACAAGCTACATCCCTTTGAATATCATCTAAATATTTATGATTTTTTACATCCCTTAATTTTTGTGCCTAGTGTAGGTATGAAAATTCGCACCAGCGAATGGTGACATCTACCAGAGCCTTACAGTGTTCACTTCATACTAAACTGTCGTGTCCCATTTGATGTGAAATTGATGTAAAATTTTACATAAGATTTCAGACAGTGTATACTTATCCTTGTTAAAGAGAGTACATTTTTGTACCCCTAAAATTCCTGTAGAATTCAGCGCACTATTTTACAAAGAGCAGTTCACAAATTTGTTTTTATTTTTATTTTACTTGAGATATTAGAAACCAATACCTTAATTACATTAAATAGAATAAAATTATTAATAAGCTTCATAATTATTAATAAACTATTAATAAATACATATCTCACAATCAGACAATCACAAATATTTGTGATGCAAACCTATCTCCGCAATGAAGCATAAACTGCCCTTTCTACAAAGCAACTAGTCTATAATTAGCAATCCATTCCTTTCTTTTTTCAATTGATGATTAATAATTAATTTTACGACCATGTCGACTTTCTCAGCGAAATGTAATACTTCTGTTAATTGCCGCAAACTTCTCGACATATAGAAATTGAACAATTGTATAATAATGAGTTATACGATGATTCCAAGACTAGACTTCAAAGATAACAGTAACGATGACGGTTGAACGTTTGCATCGTAAATCCTTTGTGGAATAGAGATCCGCCGAATTTATCGTTATCTGTTTAGTCAAATTAGGCCAAATATAGATATGTACAAAAATGTTCCAAATAAAAATTGGAATTAAAGTAGTCTGATTAGATGAGCGCCTTAAAAAAATGTTGAAACTGTGTTAAATTAATAAACTTACCTTGGTTGTCTTGTAGTTCTGTAGACTGGCCTCGGATCCATCACTAAATATCTGAAAATAAATTAAACTCTTTTAAATAAAAATATTTAATAATAATTATTAATTATAATTACATATTTTCGATCCCTAATGTTATTGCATATATTTTATTAAGAAAATAGGTATTTTATGATTTAAACTAAATAATTTTATTTCATTCATATTATGATTAACAATTCATTTTAAAGTTACTTCTTTTTTTAATTTCAAATAATATTGGAAACTGATTCATATTTTGCATGAATGTATTATGAATTAAATTGGAGACGTATGAGTCCCGAAAGTAATGTATAGTGACTATCAATAAGGACACTCAATTTTTAGACGTAAATAAAACAAGTTGTGTGTGTGACATCAATTCATTTTTTTTTTTATTTGAAGGAACATTTTAGGGCATTAATGTGAAATATAATGTTGTTCAAATGTCCGCCGCGGCTTTCCTTGGTAGCACGTATTCGGGAGGTCCAATTTTCGATGCCTTTGTCGCATAAATCTGGCTGAATTTGCTGGGTTTGTTCGTCAATTGTTTGTGATTTATTCGCATAGACGTGCGATATCCCCAAGGGAAGAAATCTAAAGGCGTTAAGTCGCACGACCTCGGTGGCCAGTTCATGACGCGGCTGCGCGAGATAACCATGTCCTCAATTCGCTCGTGCAGAATGTCCATCGTGGCATGCGTTGTGTGCCACGGTAGCGTCATCCTGTTGGAGCCACATGTCGTCGGTATCCACATCACCCAGTTTAGACTACAAGAAGCTACTTTTCTTCGATCTGTAGCGCTCGCCGTTGACGGTTATGGCAACGCCAGTTTTGGAAGAAGTACGAACCGATGATTCCGTCAAACCAAAATCCACACCAAACAGTAACTTTCTCGGGGTGCATTTGGTGCTAGTGTATTTCGTATGGATTGGTATCGTCCCAAATTCGACAATTTTGCTTGTTCACATATCCATTCATCAGAAAATGGGCCTCGTCACGCTAAATATGATTTATTTGACGAAATTTGGGTCAACTTCCAACAGCTCCAGAACCCACTCAACGAACACACGGCGTTGTCTATGGTCGTTTACCTTAAGTTCCGGGGTCAGTTGGATTTTATACGGGTGCAGACCTAAGTCCCAACGCAAAATTCGCCAAGTTGAAATCGAAGAAAGGCCAATTGCGTTTCGGTGACCTACGAGTGTTGGTTAATTATTTATCAAACCGGTTGACTCGAATTTGGTCACCAAACGTCGAATAATCGACTCGGCGGGACCTTTGTGGCGAAGATAAAAATCACGTAATGCGCAGGAAGTTTCTCGAACGGAGCACTGATTTTGAAAATGAAATTTGATGATTCGTACACGTTGTTGAACGCTATAAACTTCCATGGTGTTTTGCCATACACTACTGAATAATTTGACAGATGTTGCTTTAACAACTTGGCCGCTGCAACCTAACAAATTTCGACAGTCCCTATTGAAATACCCTATATAAATAAAGTTGGTATTACTTTTTTTTTTTATGAGACAGATTGTGTTGAAAACGATAAAATGTAAGGTTATCTTTTTAATTTTCAATTACCTATTCAAAATCCTATGTTTTAGATGATATTTGACAGAGAACATGTGCATAATTATTATAATTCTATACGTATTCTTCTGTCTATCCATCTTCTTATAAACCAAAGCGGTAGAAAGGAGTAGTTTTGCTCAACCCGTACCCCTCATACAAAAGCACCGCGTCTCTCAGAACTTTGCCGCGTTTTCGTAAATTCTATCATTATGTCTTATCAATAAAACGAAATGTAGTAAGCACCATCTTATTAAAAACCAGTTGGTCTTCATCAATTCATGAATATGGACAAAAATATATTTTTCACGTTAGTCACAAAATATATGTTTTATGTCATAGAGTTTTGGTTAGAAAACAGATATGCAGTGATTTTGCAGAATTTCAAACACCCATCGAAATTATGTTGCAAAAATTCTTGGAGGGAGACCATTTTGTGGAAAATATTATTAAAAGAAACAGTCTCCTTAGGATATTAAACTCGAAGTAATTTTGGGATGAAATTTATTCGAAAATGACCAAGAACTTTGTTGAACGACTCGAATTTCATAGTTCCTTAAATTGCGCCCTTTTCCACTAAGAAGTGTCCTAGTTGCATAAACTTGTCCTATTTTAAACACTATATTCTTAAAAACACTAGCAATTGCTATATTAATTTGGTGCAACTATGTGAATATAGGTCAAGCACAGTTGCCATGGGCACCGTCCGAATGACTGAGGACTGGCTCATCTATAACATCTAGCAGTTTATACATCAGTGAACATATTTAGACAGACATTAAAAGAACGAATCCGATAAATTGATAAACATATACTACAAGAAACTATTGGCCTAAAAACTATATCCTGTGAAACTACAACAATATAGCTATGATCTTATCCTAATCGCAATTAACGGGATTAAGAACGTCCTTAAGGAAAACTGAGATCTACCTATATATTATGTAGCTGATAACGATTGTATGAAATTTTTGGTGTTTTATAAAGGCTAATCGTAAACTGTTACCTTTAAAAGTGACAGTGTGGAAAATTTGGTAATATCTCGAGGATAAATCTAAAAATAGTTCCTATTTTTATCAAATATTTACACTAACGCATTAAAAATATATATTTTATGCTCTCAGGTACTCATAAACAATACAAAGTAAAATAAAATAAATGATATTCTACTTATTCCATGTTGCGTTATTTAACGGAAACACATTTTTTTTCTAACACCGTTCCATTAAATGGTTCCACATATTCCTAGTTGCTCAATCGACATATTTTAGTACGCTTTATTGTTTTAAATATTTACAATTAACAAAAACACTTTCTATAATATGCTCAGGAATTCTGAACGCTATGTAATAGATAAACAAAATGCATATTGTCAAGTAGGAAATCTCACATTTTGTTCTCTGTTATAACCCACTAAGCAAGTAAGTCGAGACGGTACCCGTTCTATAACCCGGTCGAGTTGAAAACAATGAAATTAATATCGTAAAAGTAATCATTTATTTATAAATTTAATCTCGACCATTTCTATGTACATACATTAAAAAGAAGTTGGTATCTATACACAAAGAAACTTTAATGATGAACTGATGAATGCGGGTTCGCGAGCTATGGCTATGAGGAACGCTTGTCAAGGTCGTTATTTAACAGTATCTTGTACCTTTTTTTGTGTAATCTCGTTGCTCACTTACGATGTAGCTTCCAAGATATGCCAATGAGTTTTTTAAACCGACTGTTAAGTAGTTTAACTCTATAACCGGAATACATCTTTACAATATAAGTATGGTTTTATGGGTTCTAATTTTTTCAGTTTCCTAACGAATAAAAGGTAAATTCCGATGAATCGCTGTTGAAACGGACTAATTTACAGTAAAGTAAGAATATCGAAAAATTGTATTCAAAGATAAATTAGTTGATAAAAACCGTGGCATGAAAATTAACTGAAACAATAGATGACAGATAAATCGCAATAAAGTATCAATGAAATGTTCGATTTTGTAGGTATTTAATAAAAGTCCTCAAATATAAAACAATACATTTTTATTCGACAAAATAGTCATCATTGGCATCTATTGGAATTTCGCACTATCATGGAGCAGTACTGGTTCACGTCTAGTGATCAGTCCAGGCTGCAAGTGACGCAATATTCCGTACATCACCTCAAGTTCATGGCAATAGGATTCTGCTCTGATGGTTTCACCAGTTGACAAAAACGAATAATGCACAATGCCTTCACTTGTCCACCATACTGCCAGTATCACCTTTTTTGGGTGTAGTGATAACCTCGCATGCCGTCTCGGAGTTTCTTCTCGTTCTAGCCATTGTGCTGTTCGTCTTCGGTTGTCATAAAGGGTCCACTTTTCGTCACATGTGATAGTCCGATTCAAAAATGGCTACGCCTTGTTTCGATTAAGTAATGAACTTATTGGCCTATTGGCTTCGGTTAACTCATGTGACACCCATCTGTCAAGTTTTTTAACTTTTCCCTATTAGACTAAGCAGTAAATATCAAAGGATTTTTATGCCTTCCTTAAAAATGTGTTGGCCTGTTTCACAGAAACTGGATCTGTGACTTATAAAAAGGTGCTGGCACACTAACCTGTCGTATGGAAAAATTTGCTAATGATTTTCGTCCAAGTATAGAACACGAACTTGCCAGACGTTCAGTTAAGCCTGTCTCAAGAAATTGGACTTTTCTACGCAAAGAAGAATTTGGACATGAATCCATATCAATCTATTTTTCCGACAGACAACCCCAGACGTCTTGAGTACTGCCAGTGATTCGTTAATAATTCAATGAACGATGACAATATGCTAAACGATGTTTTTTCTGAAGCGTGGTTTCACCTTTTGGGGTTCGTGAGTTATCAAAATGTGCAAATGTGGAGCACTGATAATTCACATAGTTTCTTGAACCTTCACTACATCCTCACAAAATTTATGCTTGAATGGCAATTTGTGTGCCTCGATTTCATCAGTAATGTAAGACAGCCCAGAAACAACATATTAACTAAATCTGGTGAGCAACAAAACCACAATGAACTTCACCATGGCAATTTTGAGTAACATGATGTGAAATTTTTTTTAAGACCTGCTGATAAGTTTGTATATACAAGTTAAGTTTCTTTCAAAGTTTGACCACTATATACTATTTCGTGCTTTCTTAAACAGTACGATCTTCAGAACTCCTGTAGAATCTGCAAGAACTGGAACGATGAATGGTTGAAGAATGTTCAACCGTAACGATAGAAATAGTGCAAAATGCTGCTAACGCAAAGAGTGGAATTAGTCACAGAAATGCTTCCCCACACACAGTTACCTCAAGTGCTTGTAATAACCCGGTGGGAAACGTGGATCGAGGCAGCTTCATATTATTACTGCAATTCTGAGAATATCATCAGAGTATTTCAATAGTTGGATCCAAATGATGATATTGCTATTGCGAATGTGCAACAGGCTTTAAGGGATCCAGATATTCAACAAAATTTGGCATACATACATTGCAATTTTTCGCGCACAGTCAAATTAGGGGCTAAGTGATGAATGTCACGATAATTTAACAGCAAATACCTGTTACCCCAAATATTCATTATGGCTAGGTTGTTTATATGAAAGTCTTCCCTGGTATATCATCATAACGTCGCACTGCCAAGGTCACAATTTAATATTCTCCGTAACCAACGAATCAAAATATTATCTCCCCTCGCGCCGAATCTCTCGTGCCGAGAAAAATCAACTCATTTGCGATTCAGTCAGGTATCCGTTTCGGTATTTTTCTCCCATCCGATCCCATTATCTGGCTAACAGCGGTGTGCCGTAACTCCATTACGTAAACACGGGAGAAAGAAGAGCCGTACGATATGAGGTGTGCAATTAAAATATTTTTTATGCCCTGCGTCTCGCTTACAATGCAGGAGAAATTGCTAGAAATCGAACAGGAAAGTGCAGGTGAAATTGTAACAGCGCATGGCAATCTGTAAATGGAAAGCGGCGACGCGGCCGATTCGGATAGATTTCGAGGGGTATTAATAATTTGTATGCTCCTTTTCACGCGAATTATCCCAAATATGATTATTATGGTAATTTTATGATTGTCTACGCACCCATGCGGTACTCTTGCCGATGGGTTAATCGAAGCCGTTGTACTTTAGAGAGTGAACGTTTTTCCAGCAGATTAATTACAGAATATTTATGTCTCATCTAATTGGGTTTAGATTTAATATCCTTCGTATACAAGTGGGTCAAGTAGGCTCCTCAATAGAACATTTTCCTAAAATATTTGGAATAGAAAATTAAAACTTAATACAGAGAGATCCAAATAGATTGAAAGTGACCGCATATAGATAATTCCCTAAAGTTATTAGAACTGATTTCTATTATATTAGAACTACTTTTGTGTAGTAGTAATTGATGATTTGACTAGTGTCGCCAATCTGGTATCGTGATTTACAGTTGTTTAAAATGGATTATAAACCTTTTACTTAAAAGAAATATGTTAAGTGTTTAGTTTAAATTACGAATATAGTATCCAAAAAGTATCTTTTGTTTTTGAACTCGGGCATTAGAAAAATCAAATAGACATTATACAGTTCCATTAGTTAAGGGGTCAAAATAGTTTTCTATTCGTATAGTACCAGATTTTAAATGTTTTCAGTTCAGCGAATACTATATCTACAAGGTGGTCAGGTTTCCATGGTAGAAACTTTTGTTCTAGAAGTTTACTCCTAAACATGTTGCTGACATTGACCTAAAACGCGCTGTCTTTGAGATACAGAATGTGGAATTTCTTATTTGTTTTTTTTTTTAGTTTTTGTAAATATATCTTGAACGAATAAAAATATATTAAAAAGAATATTTGATGATGTAAAATATCTCGTGGAACTCGAGTATTTCCCTATTACAAAAGTCAATGGCGTCAAACTGGGGTCTAGTGACCCTTTTTCCTGCCAGAATTTCCTAACACTAACCTAGCTAATATATTTTTTATTTTTTGAAATTTTTTGCACAATATATAGTGTTTTCTTTGATTAAATTGCGTTTTACAATTTTTTTAAATATTCTATTTGTAACTAAATTCCGGACGCCCGGTGTACAATTCAAGTAACTGTTGACCCATATCAGCTTAATGTTCTCTTGACGATGCAAGAAAATCATCATCTTTCAATACTTAACCAATTGGCTTCTGATTTCAATATGGCAGCATCTACAATAAACAAAATTCCGAAAAAAGCAAAATATTACCCTTATGCCTTGTCGATGAACTGCCTGAAGATGACTTTGATCGGTGACAACAGATATGCAATAATGGCAATAATTTCGTAAAAAAAACTTTCTTCTTACAAGTCTACCCTTGAACATATGTCTCAATAGGCAAAACTGCTGTTACTGAGCTATTGAGAATCCCCGATGGATGATGGAGCATCACATTCAGAATCCCTAGATAGCGATTCGTGTGGTGCGATATAATCGAATTGTGGGGGTATATCTCTTTGACGCGAGCATAATTGGTTCAAGACATTTAGATTTTCTTTTCTTCGTTTTTTTTTTTTGTAGAGACGACCTTATTCCTGCACTAGTAACTTTATATCCAATTGTAGAGGAATCTAATCTTCCAATAAATGACTTTTTCATTCAACAAGATGGTGTACCTTTCCATTATTCAGTACTTATTACCACTTATTTAGATAAGATGTTTCCGAATCTTTGGATATGAAGAGGGCTCGGCCCTTTCTCCTTATCCAA
Source organism: Rosalia funebris (assembly GCA_037954035.1). Lineage (NCBI taxonomy): Eukaryota > Metazoa > Arthropoda > Insecta > Coleoptera > Cerambycidae > Rosalia > Rosalia funebris. Next base: position 6,729,219 of record JAZFAV010000006.1, on the reverse strand, counting down.
AGATTCGGGAGTGAAAGAATTGAGAGGCCAGTTAGATCGTCAGAGTTGACAACCCTAGATTAGTTTTTGTACGGATATTTAAAAAGCAAAGTATACGTTACTAGACCGGAAAATTTAGAAGATTTGAAAACATGAATGTACTTTACTGTAAATTACTGAAGTTATTGACAATCTACTAAAGTGGGGAGATATTTCCACACCATCTGCAAATGCCTTATACAATAAGGACTAAACAAATTAGGTTTCAAAAAATAAAACCCGCCACAGGTAGGATTCGACATTTGCCCCGGATCGGAACCGAACGACATACAGCTGTTTCGAACTTATTACTTCTCATCAGTGCCGTACATGGTACGCCGATTCAGGACAAATGCCGAATGAACTTTATGGCGTATACATCTTTATCGATACTATCTCTGTCAGTAACATATAAGTCGGAAATCGATGACAGACGGAGAATCGAAACAGCTGTATGTCGCTTTAACAGTGATTTAGATTGCTCGAAAACCACAAGGAATATGTAAAGTCTCCTCTATCTCAGGATGCCACTAACTGCAGACCGGTTTCGACCTTATCTTGGGTCTCGTCAATGTAGTATAAGTGTATACAAAATACAGCAAATTTCGCCATATAATTTAGGGCTCGTCGATGGCATATAGCCAGGAGAATAACTGTTTTGCCCTAATTCGTTTAGTTCTTTTGTATAAGGTATTTGCAGATGGTGTGGAGATATTTCCTCACTTCGGTAGTTTGTAGAATTACCATCTGCCAAGTAAAACTTGCATTGTTACCGACAATATTCAAAAAGAATTTATGAATTGTCGTAACTATTGTCAGGCAGCCAACGGTGCACAATTTTAAACATTTCATTTAGTTAATCTTTTGAATAATCATTGCCATTAAATTTACTATTTTGTAATTGTAAAATGGTTTTTCTTGTTTTTTCTCTATCTAACTTATACTAACACTATGTAATTATTGCCGTACCGTATGTAAAAAATGTGCTTTCATATTGCGTGTTAGAAAACGGTGTTGTCATAAAGAAAATTATCGATGACGTGATACCACCTATACAAAGCACCCTGTATCTATTAATTATATTTTAAAAAACGTGCAACTAAAAATAAAATTTGACTTGTTCGACAGTTTTTCCCAAAAGTTATTCTTTGAATTTTTAACAAATATATTCATTACTTTACGAAAGCACTCTATATAGTAAAGTTTACCGTTGGCAATTTGTCATCGCTTCTTCAAAGAGAATTAGTAAACATCTTCAAATAAACGATACGTGCCGCATTATTTAACTAGATAATCGTATTTAAGTCCACCAAAAACATACCTACTCTCCAACCACTCACATTCATTCCCGTTCGTTTGTTTTCTCAATTTGTAAAAAATCGTTCTAATTACACAAACGCAAGGTGATAAATCTCAGAACAAAGAACAAAAACAATCCGTCCTCTGTGGGATATTCGGTTACAGATAATTGTAAATTGAAACAGTTTTCTCTAAAATAAATACGGAAGCTACGACGTGGAGCACAATTTCTATTTTCCCACGTACTCTCCTCGAGTATATAGGCAGCTGGCAACAGATCCTTTACAATGCAAAATATTCCAAACCGTCAATTACCCTTAATACATCTACGTATAAATAAGCGGTATATGGAGCAAAAATGGCGTAAGCCGCTTGAAGCTTTCTTTTTGAACGTATCGATCGAGCGTTTTCACAATGCGAGCTGCCTTTGTTGAGATTCATAAAAAGCTTTTCGTGTTATAATAAAACGGCTATTACACGTTTAACTTTAAACAGTTTACTGCAATAAATATTTTTTAATGAGAAAGCACTTCAATGGGATCCCTTGAAGATATGTATGTTGCTTAGATCCGATAATGACGCGTTACGCTTTTTGAGAGATTATAACACATTGGTAGTTAATTTGGTCTTTTTCCCTTTATTCAACATCTTTCCTGTCTAGATTTGAGGTTAGAATAAATTCAATAAAATCGATGCCAGACAAGTAAGAAAAAAATGCTCAGGCAGGTCTGTTTTGTTTATGCATTTTTCGGTGTAGGTATGTATATTTTTTGGAAGTCAGTCATTACTGTGGGAGTTTGGCGCTGTCAAATAGTTTTTTTTTAATGACAACACCTTTATCTGGTAATGCCATTTAAGAGGGCATATTTATTTACGGATGATACGTCAAAATGATACGACTCGGAAGTTGTTTGCAGACATGTGTATCAGAGGAAATGATCTGTTTTGTAATATGTGAACGAATTATTAATTCATCTAAAAATGTAATGTAACAAGACATATGAAAATTAATGAATCGTCTAGCGATCACGATAATGATGACACTATATCGTTCTACAACCTTGCAGTAGCCGTCTTGGCAAGTGATATTCTTGAAATTGAATAACTCTACACTACATCAGTTTCTAGAAAAATATGTGGACCGAAAACTGCCTAACCCAACTACACCAAGAAACATATACATATTGGCTAGATATAAATACGTATTGCAAAACATTCGCAACCAAGTTGAGGAAAATTTGGTGCACTTCATTATAGATGAAACAACTGACGCAATTTTTGTAATTGGTACGTTAAATCCTAACAGTGCTAGTGGCAGCTATTTAGTCGCCTCTAAGTTATTAGACAGAAACAACCGCAGAACAATGGTAGACTTTGTGACTGAGCGCTTTCACTGTGTAAGGCCAGATGAAGAGTATTCTCAGAAAGTAGTGATGCTAATAATGAACGTAGGTGGATACATGTGAAAGGCATGAGGTCTACTAACTGAGGTTTTTCCAAATATGTTACACTTTACAGCTGATGCACTTAACAGCTTGTGAACTGCACTGATGTGCAGCTTATGCACTTAACTAAATAGCGGAAACAATAAGAGACACATAGTTTCCATTTTTTAGTTAACGAGGTAATAGCGAATACGATTTTTTTTTGTAAAAGCGGAGAGACGTAGACGTTTAGAAAAGTACTGCTATACATACCTTTACCTCTTCAACCAGTTGCCACAAGATGAGATACTTGGCTAGGAGCTCGTGATAAGCATTTTGAGGAACTAAAACGTGTTATCTTTAGGTTTGATGACAACGAAAGCAATGCCATACACACAGTACTGGACTTACTGCAACTACTAGATACAGGATGATGTTCGTTACATTAACACCAACTATTCCATATTAATTACTTCGATAAAGAAACTGGAAACATGATGCTTTTCGTTACAGGAACAATATATGATATTAGATGTTATTAGATAAATAGTAAACACCCACAACACACGTGGTCATTCCAAAAAAAAAGAAGAAAATAAGATGTGTTTATGAAATGTCCTGGATACAGCCGTTTGGAACACATGTGCTCAAAGTCGGTATTGCTTGCTATGCCAATCTTTTGATAATGAGTACTTCAGACATTCAAAGAAAAGTTGTACGATTTTATCCAATTTATCTATAGTATTATAATAACAGAAAAAGAAAACAAAGAAAAGCAAATGCAACCAACTGTCCAAGAACCACAGAAACGTTATTCGTCACTTAATGTGCATTCCGCCAACCAAGTTGTCATCATCAAAAGATGATTAATATTGTGGTGTATATGATAACATAAACTAAAACCATTATAAGCTTATCACTACGTCACCACCATACGGTAATATCACAGACAACCCGCTATCCCTATGAACGCATTTGCTATAATAGGTAAACAAGAGACAGGTGATGTTACGTGTGTCTTCGGTCATCGGAGGTGACCTGAATATATCACCGACAACTGTTTTCATATTTTCGGCACTGATCGGTGAGAAGACAAATAATAACCATACGTATTAGATTAAAAATTAGAAACTCTTCTATTGACTAACGCAGTAGATAATTTTAGACAGATATTGATAGTTGTTTTACATCAGTAAATGGTGTTGAATCTCCTGGAATTCTTTGAAGAAACGGATGCCCTTTAATATATGTTAGAGCCCATGGATTATAAAGGTTTGTCGCCGTGATGGCTTATTTGAAAGGCATTTTCTAGTTTCCTTTGGTGCCGGTAATACAGTTGACTGTAAAGGCGGTAAATTTAAATTACGTAAACAGTCACTCACTTGACCTTAATATTTCATCTTAGTTCATACGAATATCGCTTGTGATGTAGTGGTAAAGTTATTAACGTTTTATAGTTTGGTGTATACGGACTGTATACACCACAGTATGATACGCAAATATTATGTGTTTATAATAACATACGAGTATATATCTTGAAGTAGGTTGGAACCTTTGGTGTGAAGATAACACTAACTGAGTTTTCCACAAAACACCAAAAAACACTATACACTGTACTCGACGCGCGTTTCGCGAACAAAGTTGGCATCATCCGGAGGTGATTAAAACTCTTTAATCATCTCCATCTTTAATTAAGTTTTAATTATCTCCAGATGATGCCAACTTTGTTGGCGCATCGAGTATAGTGTATAGTGTTTTGGTGTTTTTTGGAAAACTCAGTTAGCGCTACGAGTATATACATAATACGGAATTATGTTGACATATTTTCTGAAACGGAACCACAGGAAATATTGTTGTTTTTTTTTAATTCAGATATTATAATTGGTGTTCTAATATAATGTCGTAATATTTCTTGAAAAGTAATTTTAAAAACAATTAATTTAACACCGATCATTTCCTATATTTTAAATCTATATTATTATATTTTACACACTTACTTTTTTACTGATTCATTTACCGACAGATATTATATAAGATAGCACGGCCTACGACTACCAGAGCGTAAAACCATCCTACTTCCTTGACGACTGCGTATCACTTCAATATTAGCAGAATTACAAAAATAGTTCTCAGACATATACCATTTACTTACGAATGATTTAACTAACACTCGCTTCCTATTAATATTTATACAGTTTTATTTTCTTTTTTTATTTTCGAGTGTAATTTGTCTATTCTTGGGGCTTGCCAATATTTATGATGACAAAAATCGCATAATTCGGACGTGTAAGTTTTGTTTACGCGACACTGAATGAGTTTTTGAATGGGAAAGCAGTTTTTTTATGTTTAAATCTAGTAAACGTTGTGTGGTCTTTTACTAGCGAATTTTTAAAATTCATGAATGAGCAGTCTTGGGGTCAACGGTTTAGTGTTTGTTTTCCAAAGTGAAGAGTGAAAACTCAAGGCCATTCAGTTTATTACCGGTAAGTTGACAGTTTGCGTACTCTTTACGAAAAGTTCAACCCAAACTGTAGTGTTTTCCCGCACTTTTTATTTTTAAATCTTATATGCCCATTGAAAAAATAATATAAATTTTGTAAAAAAAAATAAAATAAAATAAACATCACACTTTGTAGGAGTTAAAACTCTACACCGAGAAAACAGATTATTTCTGGTAAGAGAACGCATTTATTTGAACTTCATTTGTTCAACGTAAATATGATAAATTATAACTAACAATGATCAGAAGCTTAGCACGCAATATAGTCTTCATTTGGGTAAATTTTATTTATGAGATACTGTTCTTTAGTTTATAAGATTAGTTTATAAGATGTAGAGTTTGTATAATGATTCTTTGCGTGTGCGTGACAGGTAACATTCGTATGAATCAATCAACTGACATTTTTGAACAGTGTCGTGCCGAAAACACATTTTAGGATAACAGTTTGTGTACAATACAAATCTGTCGACCTATGATAGAGTAATGAAAAAGTTCTCCACAAAAACATTCAATGGAAGGGATATTTCCATCAAAATAAATGAAATAAATTCAACAAAAATAAAAAAAAATGAAACAAAAATGAAATAAAATTTACAGAAATTTTGAGACGCCAATAAATCAAATTATACAATAAAGCTAAGACGTGACTTCATAATTGCATTTTGTTTTGCAAATTATTAACTGTTTATGCCGTACGTAGTTGATTGACACACATGTCGCTAGACATACGTGCTGATAATTGTGGCATATTAGTAACAATTGCGAGTGATCTAGCATGTGATCCGTGCGCCATCACTAAATTAATACACGCGCAAAAATCCATTATACAAATTGTAGGTAACTGTATTTAAGCATTTTTACCATCGCCGTTACGAGGGGTGGCATTTATATTAAGCTGCTTGAGATAATCAAATATCGGTATAAACACGAAAGCCCGATTGCTATATAATTTAATTAAAATAAGCATCTAAAATTATAGACCATTATTGGGCTACCTGGCCTGTGTAATGTATTTAAAATTCATTCTCGTGTATGTAAGTACATATGTCAAATTCATTTGGGGTGATTATGTGTTTACTTGTTTATGTAATAGGACACTATTACCATACTGTATACTCCTGGACAAAATTAACGCATCAGTGAAACTTCACATTATTAGTTCTATTTTTCGAAGGTTTCAACCATAGAACCTACGTGCTATTATAATTAAATGTTATTTTATTTAAACTAATAAATAAATTTTAACTAATGTTTAACTAACTGTAATGGTATTATAATTATCTGAAAAAGAAAACATGAATAAATAACAGAAAGGAACAATAATGTCATGAAAGGATCTTAAAAAGAAAAACTTTATAAAAAAACATTGGAGGTGAAATTAAATCATAATATAGTTGAATTCAATAGCGTGTAGATCCTCCTCTAGCCCTTATCACGACTTCCATTCGCCTGGGCATGCTACTAATCAAGTGGTGGTTTCCTGAGGAATATTCTCCCATTCGACAAGAACGGCTTGTTCGAGTTCCCTAAGAATCATAGGAGCAGGTATGTGGCGCCTAACTCATCGTGCATCCCATAGATACTCCATGGGGTACATATCTAGCCATCAGGGTGGCCAGTTCATAGCTGAAATATTCACAAATCGAAGGTAGTCAAGTATCCCTCTAACAACTTCCGAGCGCTAATCTGCATAAAAAATAAGTTGTCCTCGACACACGGGGCAAATGATATCACATGTTCTTCTATGATGTCTTCTACGTAGAAAGGTGCATTCATAGATCGCCTCCATATAGGAAACATATCCGTGTGACCATCGAAACAAATTCCTCCCCAAAAGGTATGGAAAAGAGTTTTTTCTATACTGTTTGCGATATCTCCAAACCATGGTTTTTGAACTCATCAACGACTTCTTCTGCCGACGGAAATCGTTGTCGACGCAATTTATTTTTGTGGTTCAGAAACAAAAAGAAGTCATTGGGTGCCAAATCAGGACTGTATGGCGGATGACCCATAAATTTGATCTTTTGAGTGTTCAAACATTCTGTTGCTAGATGAGATGTGTGAGGGCCTCGCATTGTCATGATGAAGAATGATCCGACGGCGCTTGTTTGTTTTCTTTATTTCACCGAATACTTCCGGCAAACAAATGGTTATGTACCATTCAAAATTGACCATTTTACGTTCCTCTAAAGGCACCGTTGTCACATGACCAGTTTTTCCGAAAAAATAGACGACCATTTGTTTCAAGGTGCTTCGAGCGCGAACACCTTTTATTGGATTAGGTTCATCTTGAAACATCCATACAGTCAACTGCTGCTTACTTTCCGGCTCATACGTATAGATCTGTGATGTGTCACTTGTTACAATGTTATATACGTCTTTTGAACCACCGACATTGTATTTCTTGAAAATTTGTTTGCACGAATTGACACGAGCATCGTTTTGAGATTTTTTCAAATTATGTGGGATTCAAAGACAGCAAACCTTTTTTATAGCTAAATAATTATGATATATTTTATATATGCTAGTTAAACTAATGCCTAGAGTTGCTTCAATCTCACAGCTTGTCATATGACGATGCTGCATTGTCAGTTTTTCTGACAGCATCAATGTTTTCTGACACAATAACTGATTTTAGACGACTTACGCGACTTTCGTCGGTGAGCGAATGATGAACATGATTAAACTCGTTATACCAACGTTTCACAGTGGCAAAGGATGGGGCTCTGTCATCAAGAGTAATTTGATCGATGCACTCTTGTCTTGATAATCCACGTCGAAAGTGGTAATGAATCGTCGCATGAAAAGTTTCACGACTTAATTCCATTTTTTCGCTGAGATACAATTTTAAAATTACTGTAAATAACACAAATCGCGCTTAAATGATAAAATGTTCTGAAGAATGTTATGGACAAAAATATTAAACTTTCCATTGGAAACGTCAGATGGCGTCTGACAACACTTAGCGTTGCCAAGGCTCAAAATATAAACAGTGCCCCTCGTAATTTTTATCAACCTCTCCAAATCATTTTATTATTAGGAATAAACTGTTATTTCAGTGTAACATTTTCATACCCGTTATAACAATACAGTTCAATAGACCCAGTTTTCTCAGTGTAGTACCGAACAACAAATTCAATATAGCACGCAATATATTATATATTGTTACTTCCTATTATTTATGTTATATAAAAAATAATCACAATTATAATCCCCGAACTTTCTAATAAATTTTCGAGCCGACGATACCCGGCAGATTTCTTAGTCGGCGAAGTCTCTTCCTGGCATTACGGCGTAATCCAATTTCGTCGAATAACAATTCTTAAGCGATCCGCAATGCATAAAATATATGAATAATATCGTTTAGATGAGTTTGCGAGGTGAGTCGATGGCTTTGCTCTTAACGGCACACGGTAATTTCTGTTCCTCATAACGGGGAAAAACGAACAATCGTGTCATTTCAATAGCTCCGCACCGATTCCGAACGTCACAACATAGCTCCTAGCCTGTCGGCCACCTCACGACGAACAAAAAAAATATAACGACGTCGTGATCTCGCTTTATCCAAATTTATTTACCGCAGCCCGTAATCGGGCCGGCGGTAAAAAAAAGCGTAATTGTCGATATAAAAGGCACACAATAAGTCGCGTTTTATGATCATGGATGGATAATTTAATTTGTAAAAATCGTTACTTCCTTAGAGGAAATCTAATAGATTGTTTTCATTCACACCAATGTATCTTGAACTTCGTATTTTTTTATCTAATTATGATATATTCTTTCATATAACCCACCACTGACCAGCGCATTATCATGGCCATTTTAACATACTGCTTGTCAAGAATAGGAAAAAGTGTGAGATTTGTTAGGTATTCATAGAATAAATATTGAGTTGGCATTCGTTGGCCGGATCGAACTCTGTGTACAATTCATCAATATTCAATTTATATTCATCAATATTCACTCTGCAAAGGTCTCAATTCAACTGAATAAAGACCAGGCTATTTACTGCGCATCTCGTGAGAGCGGTCGGATATCGCAATTTTGTGACTTGTCCTATTCTTGATGAGCTGTACGAGGGTACTGCTTCTCTGTAAAACGATACGAAAGCACGTTTATATTTATTTGTCTGAATGCAAATACATCATCGTCATCATTAGGTCATCAGTCCTAAGACTGGTTGGACACTAACCTCCAGCTTCTCCTATCTTGTGCTAACCTACGCATTTCGCTAATTGTGCTACAACCTACATCCCTTACTATTTGCGAGCAGTAGTCTAATCTCGGCCTACCTCTGCCTTTCTTCACTCCTATTTCTGCCTCCAGAATATCGCGGACTATTCCCCCATGTCTCAGCAAGTGGCCTACCATTCTATCTCTTCTCTTCTTTAAGTTTTTCCACATACTTCTTTTCTCACCGACTTTCTCCAATACTTCTTCGTTTCTAACCCTATCAGTCCATGGTATTTTCATCATTCTTCGGTAACACCACATCTCAAAAGCTTCTAATTTCTTCCTACTTGCTTCCCCTACCGTCCAGGTTTCGCAGCCGTATAGTGCCGTGCTCCATACATATGTTTTCAAAAATCTCTTCCTTGTTTCTAAGTTTATTACCCCCGAGCATAAAAGTGCTTTCTTTTTGTTAAAAGCTACTCGACCCTGCGCTATTCTTTGTTTTATGTCTTTATCGCTTCTTCCATCCCAATTTATTTTACTTCCTAAATAAGTGAAGTCTTTAACTTCCTCCAACCTTTCATTATTAATTTGTACTTTCGTTTTTGCTCTGCTCTCACGCCCTCTGCACACTAACACTTTAGTTTTGTTTTTATTCACCCTCATTCCGTATTCCTCTATCAACACTGCCTCCATTTCGTTCAATGCTGATTCTAATTCCTCCTTACTAGATGCTAATACTGCTATATCATCCGCGAATCTCAGCATTTTTAGTTTCTGTCCCTGTACTTTAATCCCGAAATCCACTCTATCTTTTACCACATTAATCGCCTCTTCGATGTACAGATTAAAAATTAGTGGTGATAGCGTACATCCTTGTCTTACTCCTTTCCTAATACCTACTTCCCTTTTTTCCCCTTCTACTTCTATAACAGCAGTTTGCTCTTTGTATAGATTGTGTACTACTCTCCTATCTCTATACTTCATTCCCGCGCTCTTTAGTATCTCGAACATTTTTTCCCATCTTACGTTATCAAAAGCTTTTTCTAAATCTACAAATCCTATATAAGCGTTCTTTCCTTTTTCTATTGTTTTCTCTAACATTACTCTTAGCGCCAGAATAGCTGCGCGAGTTCCCCTATTTCGCCTAAAGCCGAATTAGTCTTCTCCTAGTATTTCCTCCGCTCTATTTTCCATCCTCTTCTGCACTATTCTAGTTAAGATTTTTGACGCATGGGAAGTTAGGCTAATCGTTCTAAAGTTCTCGCATTTGTCGGCTCCTCTCTTTTTCGGTATAGTAACGATAATGTTCCTCTTATAATCCTCCGGCATCTCGCCCGTTTCATATATGTATTTTACCAGTTCAAACATCCTATTTACTACTTTCTGTCCCGCACATTTCAAAATTTCCGCCTGTATTTTATCTACACCCGGCGCTCTATTATTCTTTAGCCCCCTTAGTGCTATTTCAAATTCCTCTCTCAATATAGGTTTTCCTACATCTTCCCTATCAATGCTAGATTCTTCCTCTAATATCTCTCCTAATTCCTGACCCTCGTATAAATTTCCTAAGTACTGCTTCCATCTATCCGCTTTCTCCTCTCTTCCGGTCAGTATGTCCCCCGATTGACTCCTAACGTTTCTACTTATTGTTCCTATATCCCTGAAGTTCCTCTTAATTATTTTGTAAGCCTCATCGGTCTTACCTACTTGCAACTTATCTTCTACTTCTTTGCATTTATCCTCTATCCATTGTTCTTTCGCTTTTCTACATTTTCTAATGATTTCCCACTTTATTGACTTATAAGTTTTCAGTCCTTCTTCGTCTCGTCTGTTTTTGTAGCCTCGTCTCTTTTGCATTAAGTTTAAGATTTCGTCCGTTATCCAGGGCTTCCTAGCTTCCCTTTTATCGTGTCCTAAAACGTCCGTAGCCGCGGAAGCTAGACTATTCTTGATACCCTCCCACTCAGTTTCTGCGTTCTTGATTTCGTCCTTACTCGTTTTATTTATTAATTGATCTGTTTTATCGTGGAACTTATCTTTCATATTCTGATCCCTCAATATGTCTACATTTATACGTTTCTTATCCTTCCGGATTTTCAGATTTTTGAACTTTAATCTAGCTTTCATGACTACCAAGTTGTGGTCGCTGTCTACATCTGCTCCTGGATAACTCTTACAGTCTTTTACTTGATTTCTAAATCTCTTCCTAACCAGAATGTAGTCTATCTGATACCTGTCTATCCCTCCTGGCATTTTCCATGTGTACCGCCTCCTAACGTGATTCTTGAACAATGTGTTCGCGACTACCATCTTGTGCTTCTCACAGAATTCTATCAGTCTGCTACCTCTCTCGTTTCTGTTTCCTAATCCATAAGGACCTACAAATTCTCCTTCTTTCCCCTCACCTACGACTGCGTTAAAATCTCCTACTATTATTAAATTTTCATGACCCTTCACAAATCCTATTACCTGCTCTATGTCCGAATAAACGGCTTCTAACTCTTCCTCACTATGGCTAGAAGTAGGCATGTATACTTGCACTATTACTGTTTCCACTGGCTTCGAATCTACATACTTCGAATCTACATTTTCGAATACAAATACAATTTCTAAGAAATGAAAAAACTATTATTCTAATTAAAAGCAGTATTACAGTTCACAAACGATATTAGACTGTATTGCCATACAGATTTTGTGACAGTCCGCAAAAATCATTCAAGAACACTTTAATTCAAAGATTCAACACACAAAAAATTAAAACCAGGAAGTCAGAAACATTATTCTAATCAAACATGTGTAAATTGCTGCTTTCATTCATGTGGGCATGCTATTGATTGAATGGTGAATAGTTTCCTGAAAAATATTCTCCCATTCAACAAGAACAACTTGATCGAGTTCCGTAATAGTCATAGGAGCAAGTATGTGGCGCCTAACTGGGGTTCTTATCAGGGGTTCTTATTCTTGATGGCGAATCCATAGCTGGAATATTCACAAATCGAAGGTGGTCCAATACCTCTCTAAGAACGTTAACTTTTTTTTGAGGGGGACGTAGCCGGTGCTTGCGCGAGCGGGACAAATGGCCCTTCAGGTATGTGTCCCACCTACCTCGGAACCGCTCTCGCTTCTCATCGAGGTAGGGGTCAATCGTTCTTAGGATGTTATCAATTTCTATTCTATTGCCCTACATCCTCCCTCCGTCAAAGACGATTAATCCCTCTCTTCCTTTTCCTTCCTCTTCATTATCTTCACTACCATTCTTTCCGCACATGCCCACTCATTCGCACTTCTAACCATCCCATTCACCAATTCCGTCACACTCTCAAGCCGACCCACTCTACTCGTATACTCTTCCCTCTCATTCGACCACCTCGGGCACCCGATTAAGGTGTGCTCGGGATAGTCCCTTTCTCCGCATCAGACGCACTCATCTCCATCCACCTTCTCTATCCCACGCAGGTACTCGCCAAAGCATCGGTGGCCCGACAACACCTGCGTAAGATAGTATCCTACCTCTCCGTGCTGCCTCTCGACCTAAGGCCGGACAGCCGGGATGAGAGACCTCGTCCATACCGCATAGTCTCCGCATCCCACCTCTCCTGCCATCTCGTCCACACCCTCTCCCTTGAATCCCTCCTCTCAGACCTCCGATATACCTCCTCTCTCTCTCCCTCGCAAGAAGGTCGATCGGTGGTATACCGGCTGTCACTAAACATCTAACAACGTCTAACAACGTTAACTGTAACAAGCGTTATTCTGCATAAAAATAAAATTGTCCACAACCAACAGAGCAAATGGCATGACATGTTCTTTTGCGATGTTTTCTACGCAGAAATGTGCATCCGCGCGAAAATCGAAAAAAATTCTTCTCGCAACATTATTGATCCATCAAAAAATGGAATCGTTGGAGACTAATGGTCCAATTTATGTGTTCTCTTGCAAAACGCAGTTTAGTAATCCTGTTTTCTGGTGAGCAGTGGTGCAATAGCTAGTCTTCTGCTGTCTAATCTTCATTCATTAAGGCTTCTTCTGACTGGCTGGTTTGTCCAGAAACTACATTTCGAGCTGCGGTTAGGGCTCTGCTTAGCTCTAAACTGCTTATTCCTTAAGGCGACTTGCATAATATATAATAATTTCTTCTACTCCAAGTATACTGGACAAAGTGTTTCATTCACTTATTATTATATATTAAACATTTACAAAATGTTACTTTACACCTGTCAAATAATTGCAATTGTTTGTTTAAGGTACATAAAATGTTTAAGGAATTAAAACTTATAAGAAATAATGAAAAGTTTTGCTGGTGCGTTAATATTATACAGGAGTGTATTAGATTTCTTTATTATTAGTAAAGGTGTCCTACTTGGATGTCTCTTCACTAGCGGTGCCGTATATAAACAACTGCGTATAGGTGCGTTAAAATAATTTATATAATATGTAATACTTATACTCTGTTTGCATTTAAAATTTCGATGTGTTTGGATAAGCATCTGCAACATTGGGTATGTCTCTAAACTTGTCTCCTTAACGATTTTCGTTGCGATGAAAATATGCTCTTATATAAAGCAAACCACCGTTCGGCATCTAAAGATGTAACACCTAACTATAGTTAAAATTGTCTGTGAAATTATTTAATTCTGTAGGCACCGTTAGTATAAATATGCATTAAACTGGCAAATTCTGCATTTTTCTTAATTACACTGTAATTTATTTCTCTAATACACCCTCCTCGTTGCTTAGAGTTAGTCTATAGAACTTTTTGCACGTCATCTACTATTTGCAATGATTCACCTAAGTATAACAAAGTATTTTGTAATTTGTTTATAGCATCCATTAGTGCCGCGTAATTACTATGGATAGTATTTAAATCTGCTTCTACTTGAGCATTTTCAGGTTTTATCTGGATTTCTTTAATAACAGCTGTCAAACTAAGGACTTTATTTTTTCTATTTTGCGTATAATAAAACGCTGCCTCTGACCATGTTACCCATCGCGTAAGAATCGACTGTGAACTCTCTTGAATACCAGAATACTATGAAAGTCCTGAGTGTGTTTAGGAGATTTGGGAAACACCACTTTAGTGTACATCTATGTTCAGTATTTATCTATACCTTATTCACTATAAATAACGCACAATGCACAAGCCTATCTCAGATAAACAGTTTTAAAGCCTTAAAACGCACGTAGAACATCTATATCTCGAAATTGAGTGGTCGAGAAAAAATAAACCAGCACATAAATGCAGAATATGCATTTTATGCGACAGTTTTACTTTTTTCAAATAGTCCACCATCGTGCTTTCTTATGGCCCATGGACAGGGTAGGGTCTGTCCTATCCACCTCAAAATCAATAGGTGTCGTCTGGGAGACGTCCCCGATCAGTCAGTCAAAACCCGATCGATCCGACACGATTTACGAGTTATCGTAAGTTGAAGTATCGTGCTAACAAGAATAAATGCCGACGACAACGACACACACACACACACACAGACAAAATTTTTTAAAAACCATTTTTTGTGGTTTTTAGGCCGAAAAACGAAAAATAAACGAAAGATTTTTTTCCATTTTCCTTTACATGATTACATTACCTTTCCGCTAGTATAGTTGAGCGCGAAAAAGTAAAATTAAATCAAAGATAAATTTGATATAAGGTTTTTGGTTCCTTTTATTTTGTCTGTGTTGCACTGTTCGCATGCTTCATACATAAGGATTTCTTAAAGACTAATAAGCTTCGATTACAAACAAAACCCATCATATTTTATATGAAGAAATTCGCATATAAACCTCCTCTTATAGTAAGGAAACAGCCGCGTGTTACTGCAAACTTTCGCCATATCTACGCTATATAAAAGTCACAGAAAGAAGATACAAATATCAATATTTACTCTACCACAACGGACAAAACAACGGGTAATATAACACGACGCCAAAGCTAAACTGAATTACTTGTACTACATGGATTCAAATATCCCAAATCTACACTCGACGGAATCTCGGCTGACCTGGTGTTACCTGAGTGTACAGAGAAATTAAAAAAGGCACCAAAATCTTGTGTTTCCTGAAATTGCATTAATTAGCAACTTTATATATTTTGAAAATTCCATTGAGCGACTAAATAAAGGAGAATATATGAACTATAAACGAAATATTGAATCAACAATTAATAGGTGCGATAGTAGCAGTCACATGTCACGAGATATATTCTCTTAATAAAATAAAAACAAGTAGTCAATATCCTGATGGAACCTCTAATTATTTAAGAACAATCAAATCAGAATGTAGGCGACATATTTTTAGGAATACAATATCGTAATTGTTGGTAATTATGTAGTTCTATATTAATTGTACATACACCGATAAAACAATTCGTTTATTGTTAATGAATTATATTTATAACAAACTCTGCTTCTGGATATGGTGAACAAACATGAAATTCTCTTAAATAAATAACTTTAAATATAGCGAATTAAGAATTGTTCAATCCATATATGCAAAGATCTTGAATACGATGTAATATCCTTATTTATTAAGTGAGGAACTTTTGAAAAAATATATTTGTATTTTTTTTTATATTGGAAACAGAAAATCCCCACTCCCCACTACAAAAAGATTTTTAACTGTAAGCGACACTAGTCTCCGCCACTGTTAACCAAAACGCTGACAGGACAGTATACAGACTGCCATGGAATGTATAAGGTAGTGAAAGACCTACCTGGGGCAACAAGAACAAGACGCCCTTATGAAGGAATAGTCTCTATAGATAAAGTAAAACCTTATGTGGGCCACATGGAATCCGATGGATTGAGTAGCGACGAGAGTTTCAGTGAATAAGACCCGAAATTACACGATTACACAGTACACAAAGAAAAAAAAAAGATACGATTTCATCACCAACGGGTGATTATACGATTCCTCACCAACGGATGACTATACGATTCATCATCGACGGGTGATTATACGATTCATCACCGACGGGTGATTATACGAATCCTCACCAACGGGTGATTATACGATTCATCACCGACTGGTGATTATACGATTCATCACCGACGAGTGATTATACAATTCATCACCGACGGGTGATTATACAATTCATCACCGACGGGTGATTAAACGATTCATCACCGACGGGTGATTAAACGATTCATCACCAATGGGTGATTATACGATTTATCACCAATGGGTGATTATAAAATTTCATCACCGACGGGTGATTATATGATTTCATCACCAACGGGTGATTATACGATTTCATCACTAAAGGGTGATTATATGATTCTGTCACCGAAGGATAACTTCGATGGCCACCGAGTATCAGTATAATACTAATCTCAAACGACAATTATTTTATTCCGATAACCGTATCACAAATACTGTTTCGTTTTTCTTTCATAGGTTAAGTCCACGAGGTCGTGGACAAGGAGCGTGGCCCAGTTGTAAGCGACACTATATAGTCTCTGTTGACCAAAACGCTAACAGGACAGTATACAGACTGCCATGGAATGAGGAACGAGGGGAAGACCAATGAACAGAGTCAGAGCGGGTCTGAGCGAAGACGCTGGTGTGGATGTATACGAGATATACGAGATACGATAAACATATTGATATTACTCGTGGATTGTAAATACGTAGTAAACAATAAAAATGTTCTTGTAAGTGTGAATTAATGTGTAAGTGCTATATCCTTTTTTACTTTAAAAAATTTAATCATGGCAACCTGATGTAACCCAACCTAGACTCGACACAACTTGTCAATCCTTTTCTACAGTTTCCCGTTCTAAAAATCCTTCCCGGTGAAATATCTCGCGCACCGTAGGTCCATTTAGTCTATAAAGAAGTAACTAATTGTCAGGAAGTCGAAGAAGGAAGCAAAAATCTACATTTCGGAATAAGAAAAAGTGTAATTCCAAGTCCTTGATTTTTACAGGTTATCCAGTTTTTCCGGATTGGTGGGAACCCTGATACTTGTACGAGTATATTAAATCGCATTCCGAGCAAGGAAAGATCATACAATAGAATTTTCTGTTCAGCATATGACGGAGGAAAATATTTTTTCCTACGCGAATCAGCGAACAAAGTACTGCGTAAATATATTATTAGTATAAAAAGTTTATCAGGTAAATTACGTCATACTGGAAAATTATTATATTATTAATCTAATGGTATTCCAAATGAGATAAGCTAATTTTATACTTCAATGAAAACAAAACTGGTGATATAAATATGCATACAACAGAATTGGCAAACCGATTGCAAGTTTTCAATTATGAAACTGAAACATGGTTCTATTTTCCGCAAAACTAATATATACAGGGATTATCGGGAGTAACACGAAGTTTCTTAAACAGTGAATATACAATTAATGTTTCATCGTCTGATACAAATACGATGTATCAGACTTTTTTGGTTATAGGTTATCAAACTATAATTCTTTCATAATTATAAAATATAATTTTAAAAAGTTTTTAGTTTACAAAATTATATATAAGTGGTTATATAATAAGCAGTTAATAGATGAAATACAAATACCGGTTGTATCTGTATCATCAAAACATAACCCTGCCAAGAAAGAAAAATTGATACAGTGTATACAGAAGACATGACAAAAATAAAAAGATAAAGACGCAATAGCTACAGTTTGCTGAGATGATAAATCTGTCCCATTGGTGTAATATATTCAAAAATACATCGCAATAACTCTGGATATTTAGGTATAAGTAATCGAGATATTCCTTTCATAGTCCTGATTCAGCAGCAACCCGGGACTATAAGGCGGCCACCGAATCAGGATCATGAGGAAGTACTTACGGACTATCGAAGTTTACTTATAATGTTTAAAAATCTTTATCTCGATCAATGCAGTACACAATCGACTATGAGTAAAATTCAGAATAAACTTGAACAAACGGGCTTTGGAAAAAGAAAATATCAGGACGACCTAAAGAATACGTGATAATTGAGACTTCAACTAGTACTTGATTTAACTCAGCAACAAGATATTTTTATTATGTATTATTATTATGTTTTGTGGGTTTGGGCCTCATCAGCCACTGATCGCATGGGTAGTTCCTTGGAGATCCTCTCTTATCCGGGTAATTATTCAAAAATGCTATCCCATAAAAGGAGCAATTTGGGCACGTCCCTCGCCTTAAGCCTCGCCTCTTCTAGGATAACAGGGATCCCTAATATAAGACACCTCCTCTCCTCCAGTGCGGGGCAGGTGTAAAGAACATGAATCCAGGTTTCCTCGTCTTCTCTGCAGTATCTGCATGCCGGGCTGTCAGTCAGCCTCAGCTTGTGCTTAATGCATTCAGGCTACTATAGTGGCCCGTTATAATTCCTACGAATATGAAGTTCAAGACCTCCTGCTTGATAATGCTGACAGAAGACTAAACGTTTTTCGAAACAGTATCGAATGTAATTCATCGGACAAAACTTTTTCGCATGATGTATTTTTGTCTGGCATATATTTTACCTTAATGACAGCATAAACAGACAAAAAGACGAGACACTGAGCAAGAGACTCTTTGCAATGATTACAGTGAATGTTTGGACGGGAATAATTACTGATAAAATTTGAATAGTAAGATTTTTAAACAAAACTTCTCCCCAAAGGTTAATAAGAAGATAAGAAAGATTAATAAGCAGATAAGAAAGATGAATAAGCAGATAAGGAACCTTAGAATAGCCAAGATCTTCCAACATAACCCCTTAAGATTTTTATTTATGCAGTTATCTGAACAGGTTTATGAATCAGCCAGGAAATATTAAAGAAATGAAGATTGGAATAAGGGATGTGTAAAGGCCATAGGACGATAAGCATAGTGAATCGGCCGATATCTGAGTCATCTTTTGAGACCATGCTGTATGTGTATCCTATGGCATCTGTCGGGAATTTCTTCAACATTCACAATGACCAGCATCATCATTGTATCTATCTATATTTTAATTTATGCAATGTAAATAATTAAACTAAATAACATCACCTTATCAAATCGCGTTTTAAATCTAGTTTGCAACAATGTCATTTTAATCATAATCTGCTCCTACTCGTATACAACATTAGGAATACAATATAAATATTGCTACATCGTTCGTTATCTATACACGTTTCAGAACATATTTTCATGGAATTAACTCCACATAATCCAAAGAGATAAGGTAAATAATTGGCTATAAACCCTACGCGAATATGATTTCCAAAGTTAAATTGCTTTTGTCAAATAATCGACAACTTTTTGTTCGACGGGAGCATTAGAATCGAATGGATTTAATTCTGCAGGCACGGTTTGAACTACACAAATTTATAGAAGAATCGTATTTACATAATAGTATTTTTTACTGTTTATTGCATTTTTCTGTAATAAATATCGCAAAAGCTCGCGAACGAAATTCAGTAATAGAATAAGACTACCTACTACTCTGCTAATGGTATTTCTGGATTTCTACATTTATAGTTTAACAGCACTTTATATTTATAACCTCTAAACTGGGGAACATTGAAATCCATGCCCGGCAATATTTTTATCTTTAGAAAGGAATCGCTTTTAGAAGTAATAGTTTAATCTACATTTAACTAAAAGAAATAGAAATAACCAAAGTGTGTGCTCTATGGATCAAATGAGGTTAAAGTTGACTCCAGTAGGGTATGGTCGTAACTTCTTACTTACTGGACAATAATTATTTATGTGAAATGATAGATAATTTAAGAAACGCAGCTGAATATTTTCAGTTAATTCCTATGACTTGGATACAGGGGATACCAAATAAGGCTACAATATTCTAATTTTGAACGAACTAATGCAAAATATGAGGATTTTAAGGTAGCAGTGTTATAAAATAATGTATTTCTGATTATGAAACCAAGGGATCCATATATTCATTAAGAGCCACATGGTAGATATGCCCAGAGAACGATAATGTATCATCAAAGTACACACCAAGATCCTCAATATCTTCGGA
Source organism: Rosalia funebris (assembly GCA_037954035.1). NCBI lineage: Eukaryota > Metazoa > Arthropoda > Insecta > Coleoptera > Cerambycidae > Rosalia > Rosalia funebris. The sequence continues at coordinate 6,708,843 of JAZFAV010000006.1, read as the reverse complement.
ACGTATTAAAACGGTATTATCAAAAGAATAGTGTCATGTATTAGTGGTTTCTTACATGCGTTAAGTTAAATGAGCAAACTTTCTATTTATCTATGTTTATTGACTTTCTATGTTTATTGAGTTTATTTCCTGAAGAACGCGACACAACAAGTGGATGAATATTTGCAACCTCAAATGATCATCTAAGCAAGTTATATTTAAAATCAATTTTAAATGATTGGCAAAAGGAAAATGATAAATAATAATGGCCCCAAATTTAAGCTTTGAAGTACTCCAGAGGACACTAAGAGGGTCACCGATTTAAAGTCATTATATGAAACAAATAATGTACGTTCAGATAAATATAATTTTATTCATTTAATTCCAATTTTGAAATTAATATACACATATTATGATTCGCCTTGTCAAAAGCCTTCGAAAAATCAGTATACACCATATCAACTTGACCTTTATTATCTATATCATTTGCGATCTGAGTGAGTTCTGCTAAATTTGTAACTGTAGAGCTATGAACCCATGTTGATTAGGAGATAAAGTGGGTTGTACACCAAAAGAAATATGGGTGTAATAACATTTAGAAAACTTTTCAATATTTCACGGAATAGAGGTTGACAGATAATGTATCATGTAAGATGGATTGCCATTTTTTAATATAGGGCATCCTTGCTACTTCCCAAACCTTAGGTAAAGTGTGGGTAGAGAGTATCAGATTAAACAATATGAGAAATGGCTTTATTAAGACCACTGGGCAACCTTCAACAAGAAAACTCGAGATCTGATCACCCCCACAGGTCATTTTGTTTTTGAGTTTCGCTAATGATTGACAAAAAATGTCCGTTCCTGTAAATTTTACTACATTGATACAGATTGAGTGGTTGTCAGAATTTATGTTTTTAGCTTGCACATCATCAGTCCAAAAGACACTGTAAAAGTATCTGACGGATCCATTTACAATTTTCAAATGGTTTGTCATCGAATAAAGTCGTTGGAGTACGCCTCGATTTTTTTTTACTCTGAACATAAGACCAAAAACATCTGGGAACACTCTATAAGATTTGCTGAATGTAAGTTAAATAGTTAGTGCTTTAATAATTCTTCGTAATTTCTTGAATTCAATAAGATGAGTTAAGCTATGCCTTTTCTTAAATTTGTTGTGATGGTAAGCTATCAGTTTAATATTGTTAGTTATTTCAGCAATATACCATGCTGGATATTTACGCTTGATTTTTTTATATACAGGAAACACTGATCGAACAAGCTATAAATTTTTACATAAAATGCTTCACATACGGAATTGATATTAGTGTGAGTTTCTAAGAACTCCCAAGTACTAAGTAGTAAAGCAGGATGTAGCCCAGGAAAATTGGCTTTACCTTCCTCAACTATGGGATTAAATTTCTTTACGAAATTTTGTATGCAACAAAGTATATTAGATTTAAACTAATAATTCTATTTGGCCAATATCAATTTCAGCAAATCTGAATGCCTCGCACTAATTGATTTGTCCAATAGCTGGTGTAATAGTTATCTTATTACGCTCCCATTGGAATTTTTTATTGGTTGCACCAATCATTTTACAATATCCCTCCGCTTGTTGGACATGCTGAATGGTCCATCAACTTTCCGCAATAAATTTCCAAGTTTAATGTGTAGAACGTTTTAGTGTCACACATTGCGCAAAACTTCAACCCACATTTTGCAGGTTTTTGGGGCATATACTGGATGAATCCACAATGACCACGGAATGCTACAAGCATTTCGTCAACTTTGGAACTGAACTGTAATCCACCTACTGACTAAATAAATGCGACACTGGCGCAAACTTATGCCAAAATTCGTAACAAAAGCATACATAATCATATCTGGCGGTTTCGTTCGATTTCAAGGCGGGCTCTTCACAAAATTATAAAAGTTCGGCCCTTTTCCACATATGAGAGTGCTTGAGGGTTAAAGAACATATCGTCAAATTTGACGACATATTCTTTAATTTCCACTAAAATTTTCAGATCCTTTCTGACATTTTCAAGCTGAAATAAAATTCGATACTTTTTTAGGATTTATGGTATTGGATATTAAGTTCTCCAATCTTAACCTAACTTGACCGACCTCGTATCTCTAACGGTAGCCGAGATACTCGCAGTAATGTTCGAAAAACAAACTCCCTGTAAACTACCAGCATCACGACAGGCTATTCAAATCTCTGTCGTCTTCCATCGACAGGACTCTATTACATACAATCTATTACATTATTCTAATGCAATTTATTCGACCCATCACTCGTGCAATGTACAACAATAGTTAACCTCTAGTTGTGCTATAAATTCACGAATTACCGTTTTACAATTAATAATAACGGACGAATTAATTCCAAGTACGTTCGAATAAGAAACAGTTTAGCGCTGTTGTTCCCATTAGTTCTGTGCAATTAACTAGGGTGATGAGACAGTTGATTTGCCGGCAAGTTACGGAGATGGTCAAAAATTGATATGCTCAGTGTACACTCAGTATAATTGTAACCATAGTAGTCACCATTTTACTTTTCCGCACTCCACTATACTAGCGGAAAAGTAATGTAATCGTGTAAAGAAAAAGTGAAAAAACAAAATTTTTGTTTGGGTTTATTTTTCATTTTTCGGTCTAACAACAAAAAATAAATGGTTTTTAAAAAATTTTTGCTGTGTGTGTCATCGTTGTCATCGGCATTAAAATTTCTTGTTAGCACGATAACTCAACTAAATCATGTCGAGTCGATCGGGTTTTGACTGATTCTAATCGGGGACGTCTCCCAGACGACACCTATTTATTTTACCATAGTTGTATGTCTGAATCATAATACAAAATATTCTGTCGTGAATATTTTATTTTATTGTCATACAATAATCTATTGTGAATTATGTTATTTTTGATAACCTTTGATCGTTGAAATTGGCTCCGTCAAACCGTGTGAAATAAATTTATAACAACAAATCGCAATCTAAATCTCGCGTATATGTCATAGGTATTGGCTTTGTTTTTCAAATAGCACACTTCAAATAATCCTTCAAATAATCCACCTAAATGTGGATTAATTCAAATGCCCGTGAAATTGTGATGATACTTGGAAGAACGATTGTCCTGACTCCGAAATTAGCATCCAGCCAATTTCAAATATTTCTTATATTGAAATTTATATTTATTATTATATATATTCAAATTCATAATAATTATTATTTTATTACTTATATCCAGGGCGTACTCACAATCTTAGAGCAATCTTCTTTCAAGTATAGAATGAAATAAACTCCGAAAAAGGTTTCACCATAACAAGATACTTTCATCATCAGCTCATCAGAATTTTTTTCTACGCATACACAGAGAAATCCCACACTTTTTCCTATTATTGATGAGCAGTAGTTCCGAAATTATTACATAAACCATCCTCCAGAACTGGCGGTGGAATTCTCAAACAAAATTTTTTAAAATTACGCATGTATTTAGGAAACTGGACAAACAAACCTTGTTGGTATTTGCTACTAAATCTTAATTAATCAGCTTTTTCTAATACCATATAATACAAGATGAAATGCATGTTTAGTTAAGATACATTGAAATTGACATCCTTCCCCTAAAGCTTCAGATTGCGGAGGGGAAGGTTACACATAGAGATGAGGACAAGGAAGTCACGTAGAATGAGTCTCTGTAGGGGCTTGAACTCAAGCATACAGTGACACTTTCAATACGGGCCCAATCCATCACCCCCGACTATGGTAGGAATGGCATTATTACAGACACCTCTACAGGGCGTTCTTGGTAATATCCAAGCTTTAAGCGTATATAAAACTCCGTCCCTAACAAGGATTACAATTTGACTTCGCGGTGTATGAGTTTTAGTTTCTAATAATGTTTTGTTATTGTTATTACTTGCATACTAAAATACTCTACGTGACTTCCTTGTTATTCTTGTGGTATCTCTTTGTTTCACTATACTTAAAAGGGCTAAATTGCAAAAAAAAAAATCATAGTCACGATTTGCACGTAAGTCGAAATTGAAATTCTGGTAAAACTTTATTTAGCGTTTTAACGTTAAACAGTCTCATTTTGTTCCGGATATGTCATTTAATGCCTCAAAGGTTAGATCCGAAGATCTAGCTGGCCACTCAAAATGGCTCCTCTTCTACTAATCTACATTTTAGGAAAGACGGTATTTAGGGTCATCACGCACAATTTCCTGAATGATGTGGTGGCGCGCCATCATGTTGGTATCATTTTGACTTCAGATATTTGGGAATTTTTTGGATATTATTATTATCTTCATTATTTGGATATAAATTTATACCACAAGTGAGGAATTATTGGTCCTAAAGAAAAACGCCCCTACATATTGTGGTCCCAACAATTCTCGCCTACACGTTGATTTTCTCTGGAAAGTGCGTGTATCCCTTTACTACACACGGCACAAAAATTAAGAGACGTAACGAAATCCTAAATTTTTAGGTGATTTTCAAAGGGCTGTAGCTTGGAGTAAGTTCCAAATTTCAGATATTGAGTTAAAAAGTTTCTATCAGCAGTTTTTGAGTAATCATAAGAAATCCATCGAAGAAAAAATTCCAAATGTTTACTTGCCTTTCAAAAGATCCACGAACAATAAATTCGTTTCGGTGATTTCATCATCAAGCTTTTTCATATGTTTTTATACTTTTTAATTTGAGCGGTCTAAAAGCCTTGTACGGTGATTTTTCGCTGAGTTATCGACGTTCAAAGTAAGAGAGTCAGTTTTGACTTTTGTAATTAATTACACGGGAAATAAGTATTGTACCGAAAATTCAAGTGGGGTTTTAAAAACCGCAAAGTATTCTTTGTAAGTTGCAGTCATTGGTTTTTGATAAAAAAAAAGTCTGAGCAAGAGTGTTGATTTAAAAATAGGTAACAATTGCGTGTTTAGGGATATTCGCTTCACTTGGCATAACTCATTATAACTCATGGCAAATAATGGATAGATTAAAGATGTTGACTATTCCTTTTCAACCTCAAAGTATCTCAAAGAATCTCTGAAAATTTGAAAGCGCTGCGATTTTGTTTCCATTGTGTTCGAAATGATTGAGTTTGTCGTTTTTGCTAAAATCAATTTAAGGACGAATTTTTCATTGTTTATTCATTTTTTGAGATTTGAAATATTTTCTTTTAACAATAATCCAGTAGTATAGCAAAGGGGCTATCAGACCACCCTCGGATTTGTCCGCGGACATTTGATGCGGATGGTATGTGGTCATTGTTGATCTGAAGAACTCTTGGCACAGGGATAAAACAGGTCTGTACAGGTATAAAACAGGTGTGTATCGGTTTAAAACAGGTATGGTAACCTGTTTAATGACGTCATGTTTTTCCTAATACCACCATGCCTGTTTTAAACCGATACACACCTGTTTTATACCTGTACAGACCTGTTTTATACCTGCGCCAAGAGTTCTTCAGAACAACAATGACCACATGCCATCCGCATCAAATGTCCGCGGACAAATCCGAGGGTGGTCTGATAGCCCCTTTGCTCTACTACTTAATACATATTTTTTTTTTTTATCAAAAACTGTTAATTATTGTTGATTCTTTAGTCGAAACTGACTTTTTTGCATTGAACGACGATAACTCAGTGAAAAAAATTATCGCACAAGGCTTTTATACCGCTCAAATTAAAGAAGATAAAATTATCTAAAAGCTTTTGATTAAATCACTGAAAAAAATTATTGAAGTCCGTGGACCTATTAAAAGGCAAGCAAAAATTCGCAAAAAATGTTTTCCGATAGTTTTCTTATGATTCTTTCTTACTTAAAAACTGCTGATGGTGAAACATTGTACTCAAGATCTGAAAACTTGAAGCTTCAATTGCTTTTTTTAAATTGCTCTGCGATTATTTTTCTCCAAGTTGAAAGTCACCTAAAAATTTAGGGGTTTTTACATCCCTTAATTTTTGTACCTAGTATCTAATGGAGATTCTCCGGGCCCAATACCTGTAGTTCTGACTATCCAATGAGCCATTTAAGTTGGCAATTATTATGGCTCTCCATTCTACGGTTTGAACCAACTCCTAGAAGCTCGTGTGTTGATCGCACTTTGTATTGATGCCACTTATTCTTTTTCGGGCATTACAAAACAGATAACTGAGACACTCAAAGCTCCATTGTGATTTAACGAGGCTTTATTAATGGATAACTCGAAACTCTCAGCTTGTGTATCGGTTCTGTTTCCATATCCAACCAGAAAATTTTGTAATGGTAGTAGTTGTTATGCTCAAAATTTCAGGCGCCATATACAGAGAGATGGCACTCTTATATGGCATCATCAGATGTCATATAAGAGTGTTACCATAAAAAAGCTGTTGATGAAGTTATAATACTAACAGTGATGACGTCAAAGGAATATATGTATACCAAAGAATACGTGTCTAAAATACAACATCGAGCTTTTTTTCCTACTTGTCCGATAAGAATTTTATCGAATTTCTTTCGAGCATTACTCTCTCATTGTACAACATAGTGACAGTCAGTTAACTCAGTCAATTAATAAAAAAAAAAGAGACATATACCGATGCGAGGCCTGGTGGAGTTTAGACATCGTGAATTTAGACACATGTGAGTTAGTTCTTATAGGATGTGTAGAATAAAGCACCGTTTCGAAAGAATTAAAAAGTTGACTCAAATATTGAAGTTTATTTTAACCGTCATCTAAATAACATTGCTGCATGTAACTTATTTTCTGATACATTCCCTTTTTCTATTAAATTTCAACAAAACACGACAATCGCTATCGAAACGTCGATGTAATCCTGGCGTTTCAGTATTCCCTCACCTCCGCACAAACAAATATACCAAGGAGCGTTTCAGCATATTTGTCTACATACGTACGCGCGAAAACAAGCCGTATTTTTATAACGCTGATAATTCCGCGATACAGAAAATATTTTCAAAACAGGTATTATCTAAGTAAACTGGCGTCGACGACGCCGTTTGCATTTTACATAGCAACAACAATGGGTTTGAACGCAAAAATTTATTAATAAAATATTTAATAATAACCTCGGTCGGCGAGTTATCTTCAATGTGGATTTAGATTAGCACATCGATTACACGTTTCAACAGTTCATAATATTTGGGAGATATCTCACTGCTCTTACGTCATATCAACAAACAAAGGTGGTTGTGTTTCATAAACTCGCAGCTAGTGAGTATACGAGTATTTTGGAGTTTCGCCATCGTTCTCTACCCACAAAAATTGTATCATCAAATCAGCTAAATGTATACGAGTAGATAGATACAAATAAGTAGGCTCTGTTACTCGTAGATGACGTTAAATTCTTTTCATTGCCTATTTGATCCTTAAATGAAGAGTGTAATTAAATAACGGTATAAGTGCCAAAACACCAATCCAAGAAAATGCACAGTATTGTTCCCTTAACTTTTTCTTTGAATAAATAAAACAAAATTGAATTGATTCAGTTATTTTAATAGCATTTAAGTATACAGTAATGGTTTTTATAAAAAAACGAAACTTTATATCAATACAACTTAAATGTAAAGGTAACATATTTAAGAACGTTCTAAGTCAACAAGTAGTAACAGAAATTGCGGTCTAAGTAAGTGCATTAATGAGTTCTTCAAAAAAAAAAAAAAAAAACCGCTTATGGTCAAGACCAGGTAAGCATAGTAAATCATCATCACAATCACGTTTCTCTTGTCGGTGGAAATTGTCTTCGAAAAAGTTGGTAGTAGAATCGACAAGTCATGTTACTGTCAGGAACATCTCTTTATAAGCGATGCGATACAAACGATGCACCTTTAAGTTGGGGCTGACGTATTTCTTTGAACTATGGTTCCGTGTGTAATGGATTATTTTACGTGAAACCAGATTTACATCATCAACAACCTTCTGTTCATCTTCTTCTGTATATTTTCTGTGCTTCTTTTTATTGCCTCTATTCTCTTCATACATCATCTTCCCACATTTTTTCTACTGTCAGTATTTGAGCTTTTCTATGGGTTAAGGCAAAAATCTCTTCAAACGTTTTTCGACACACCTGAGTTACTTTCCCGTCTCCTTTTGGTACAGTATAATAAACCGTATTTGTTCTCATAATGTTCTCAGGATCTTCATATGTTTCATGTCTTCTTCTTTTCATTTTGCCTATATGCATTAATCCCATTCAGTACGTGGGCTGCTTTTCATTGTCACCCATTTCATATAATGCGTGGAAAAACTTACATTTCTGATCAAACGAAAGAGCTCTGCAACCCAATTTGCATTTGCAGGACACATACAACGATAAAAAAACACAATACACGATGTGACCAAAGCCTGAATCACCTGTTCATATCACTTCTTTTGGAGGATTTTTTCACATCTTTTACAATGCCTCTTTGAATCACGTATGATTTACCACCGTTTCTCTTTTGCTTCCTCTCTTGAATTTCACTGTCTTCCCCTCTCTTCCGCTTCATTTTTGTTATAGAATCCACAACAACCCGTTCAGCATGTTTATAAACAAAGACCGCAGTAAGAATATAAGCACAGAGGTTATGCATGTAGACCATTAATAACAGAAACGGTGTTGGACTTACAATTTCTGTCATTTAGCGGAGAACAGGCGAGGCTTAAATAGAGCTTTACGGATACAGGCCGCTATTTTTGTTATTGGCAAAAGGCCGACAAACCACTTATACCAAAGCCGCATAGACCACCAAGTCCATGATGTACGTTATATAGGTATATAACGTATAACATATTGTATGTACATCATGGAGAATACTATAGGGTTGTACGTAAATGTTCAATCTCCAGACAGATAAATGAAGCACAAGCTATAATAACCAAAAGTAATTTTATAAGTCTGAGGTGCATCAGAAAGTGAAGCAGTCACGAACTTGTAGCATATGCATAGCTTCCAATGCGGATTCATTCAAACGTCAAAAAAATATTAAAACAAGTATACTTAGGAGAATTATCGTCCCACGTCCAGCTAATTCCAGAATTTTAAATATTTCTTCGCCATATATTCGTATTTTTAATTATAAGTTATACCCAGAACCTATTCGGGATCTTTGAACAACGTTCTTTCAATTGCAGAATGAAATAAATTCCAGATAAAAGTACCACGTCATAATAAGATATTTCCGAAATTATTACTTAAGGACGTCTTAAGTAATAATTTCAATTCCCCAGTTGATGGGATTTCCTATACAGAATATCTTAAAATTATGCATGTATTTTAGGAAATTAGACAAACAAACCTTGTTGAGATTTCCTACTAGAGTTCTTCAAAGATTAGCAATTTTATAATTTTCAACCATATATTCTTACCTATATATTTTTTTTAAATTTATACATAATACACGGAACTAGATAAATTACCTCGATTAAATATAACAAATTTATGTTTACTTTAAATAAACAAATAGGTACTTATGTATGTATACACATATAAACAATCGCTCCAACACTAAAGATAATTTTCATAATCAAAACTTGAAATGAAATAACTACAAATGTTCTAGATGGAGCTCAGCCTATTCTAAAAACTGATAACATCCTTTTATATCTTTTGTTAACTATAATTTTCCTCTCAACTTAAGTCTCTCTGAATATTAACTTTACGCACATAAGCTTTTTATTTGACCCACATAAAACGAAGTCTTGCGGAGTAAGATCAGGTTATCGTGGTGACCGACTGCAAGGCAGCCTATTTAATCTTTCCTTATGGATTAATTCATAATACCATTAACTATAGAGAGATGTTTAGTTAGTTTAGAGAACACCATCGCGACAAATTCATTTGTTTTAACTATTAAAAAGAAATAATGAATTTCATGATCGCATAGATAATTTCAACTGAGTCTTGCTTCCATAAAATCGTATATTTTATAATTCTGTTTAATTCCTTTTTTCTTTTGTATTATTTATATAAGCATACACGTATATTTCTTTCTCATTTTTTATTTATCAATGATAGTGTTTAGTTTATATTTATTTTGCTTACTAATATTTCATGTTTGATGAAACGCATCGACTTGATTCCAACCTAAATTTTTCACAATTTTAAAGAAACTGAAAGACAAAAAATATTTAATGAACTGGTTACATGAAGGACTCTATATACCTGTTGGGTTTTTAAGTGATAACACGATCTAATTTTCTTAGGACATCAAGCACCAACTTCGTTAAACTGATCTGATGTCTTCATTGGAAACTAATTATAGGGGATAAATTTCTTATAGAACACTCGAAAATTTTCTCGGTTTGACTCACGAATGTACATACATAGAAGGAAACAGGAATAGTATTTGTCAGTTTAATTGTTCTACAAATAAATTAAATGAATTTTCACATTAAACTTTTTCAGTAGATTCATGAACTTTGATCGTCGATGATACCATCTTCATGAAGAAAAATGTTAAATTAAAAACAATTACTAAGTGGAAGAATCATAGTTTCTACAAAACATGATATTTTCTTGAAGTACATAAACAAATAAATTCTACTACGAAATCTATTTTTGATAAATCCCACATATATTTAAACATAATTACTTCAAACCATTTTACCAAAAACGCATTTCCACGATTTGCATTCAAAATTTCATTTGAAACTATTTTAACACGAATTTATCGAATTTACTTCCACGTTTATACGTAAAAGAGCATCAATATAATGGGATAACAGCTTTCCGAACGATTTTCCTCGACGCGGCTAATAGAAATATCGCACCGTCAATGATCAATAGTTCTATTTCTGGGCTTTGGTTGTTATAACCTTAAAACAAATTTGCATAAAACTGCAATTGTTTGTTTATCTATCGGGACCTTGAATATTCCTCTAGTCAATGCAAGGTCGGCGTACAATGAAAATAGTTAGCGATATTTTTTTACGCTTAATTTGACGGATAATCAAATAAGCCTTCCGTTCCGAGTGAATATATGATTCAATACAGGCAGTTAATAAGAAAAATAACAATGTAAAGCTCCATTGACCATTACTGTTTATGTGATTTAATTACTGGCGTTAAATAATATTTATTATTAGGTGTTTACAATAAAGTTGTAAAGTTTAGATGGCATTTTAACGATAGTAGTGTACACTTTAACTACGATCGGGAATACTACGGCCATTTACGTCAATTGCCCAATACGGAGATATAAAAGTGCAGCACTTTGCTCCGCGGGAGCCGTATGGGTGGGTAACCTATCGTATTGCTCTATAGAGGCAAACGTCATTCTTACTATAGTTAGAGGTGGCAGGCTGAGTAACCAATACCGAATGTGTAACAAAGTTGGCATCATCTGGAGATGATTAAAACTGTTTTAATCATCTCCAGATGATGCCAACTTTGTTGGCGAAACGCGCGTCGAGTGTAGTGTATAGTGTTTTGGTGTTTTGTGGAAAACTCAGTTAGTGTTGGATTCTAAATTTGTTGGTCTAAATTTATTTTTGTGAATAATATCTTTTAAATCTCTGACTAACTTCTCCTAATATTTTCTCTGGAAAAACTATGAGGATCTTCTTCCATCGAGCAGTCTTTAGATCAGCATCAAATTTTTGTCAGCCTTTTTATGGAACAAATTAAATTTCAAATTGTAGATTAGCCGTGTTAATATTGTTAACGCGAATTAACAAAATACGCAAGCGGCTCATTCCCTTCCCAGATCATAACGTAACAAAAGCAGATGAACCGGTTTAAAACCTTAACATATTTTACTCTACATATCGTATAGTAAACAACAGATAACGAAGATGACAAGCAGCATTTTTTTTTTGGGAAAAAATACGAGTACGCGATAAAGAACAATAAAAAAATAATTAAGTACTGATATTTTTTGCGCAACATATCACGTTTTGTTCACTTCTCATTATAATAATACGTAATGAATATTATCAAGAAATTTCATCTAAAGCTTATTGCCCTTATTATTATCGAGGTTCAGATTAATAAAATTCGCGACCCTGAATTTTATCAATCAGACCATCCAGATAATACAAATCATATGCGTAACTTCATCGGCAGCATTGCCAAATGGCGATAATATATCTGTCGCGGGTGAGAAAAATAATATAACTCAAACTTTGGTCAAAACAAAGGAAGTATTTTATTTCGGTTTACCTTGAAATTTTCTGTTATGACATAAACAGTAAAAATTTGTTTTATATAGGGTGTCTCACAATCAGTTGGATCAATACATCTAGACTGTCATCTACAAACCATACAACGTCAATATGCCACGATTAACAGTTCAACAACGAATAGTCTGTGTACAACTGCTTTATGAAAGTGAACGATCTTTTACATTTGCATTAAGAAACGCTCCCATAAAATTAAGACAAAATGAAGCATTTACCGAGTTGACAGTTCGTAACTTAATCAAGAAATTTGAAGAGGCCGCTTCTGTTATTGATAGAGGAAACACCAATATGTCTTCATCGTGATCAGCCAGATGAAAATGTTACTGCGGTGAGAGATACTGAACGGGAACATCCAAACACATCATTTCGACGCCGTGCAGAACAATTGAATTTGTCAAGGGCCACCACGCATCCGATTTTAAAGAAAGATCTGCATTTTCCAGCATACAAAATTCAGTTCACACAGCAGCTATAAACTACAGACCATTCACAACGTCGTACATGTGTTAATTGAAAATCTCTAGTTCCCAACTGAAGACCTATACAATGGACATTAATAAATGTCGACCAAGTGAATAAAAAAATGTAACAATATACAAGGAGGCATCAAGATATCACAAAAAAGTCTAGTACAACTTCACAATTTAAAATTATATGGGAGTAATTTTTTTCTTTTGTTACAATAGAGCCCTCTTGACTCTTGAAGCAGATGATTCTTTAACATTGAACTGTAAAATTAAGACAACTTTGTGTTATGAAAATTCTTAAAACATCTTGAAGTAAGGTTATGTATAACTGTTGTTACTTATTAGGATTTTTGTATAGGTTAAAAAATGTAAAAAGTAAACAGAGGGCAATCGCAGGCTGTGTGATGTTTGTATTCACATGAGATTTCTTACCAATAAATATAATGTTTTCGTAAAAGAGTAATTAAGAAATACGGGTGTTGTTTTAAACCCGATTTTTCATCTTAGTTCGTATAAATGTGTTTACTTGACGTGCGCAAAATTACGACAGCCCTAGTGTATTATTCTCTAAATATTTAAGAGAGTTCTGGAACAAACCATGTTCGTTGGAATACTCTACGAGTATACACACAGCAGAAAACAGAACTGCTAAATATGTATACTTAAATACTCTGTACATTTAAATAAAGGAAAACATTTCTGCCATTTTTTTCATTCGTTAACCAATTATCATACTTTACGTACAGCTTGTCAAGAATAGGAACAAAGTTTTTAATCAGTGGCACTCACATCACAAAGCGGAGTAACCAGGCTTGTAAATAGTCATTTTACTCAAGACTGGTTATCTGTAGGCGATTTTCGCTAGAGACAATTTTTTTTTAGAATAAAAAGGCTTTTTCACTGTTGCTATCCGCTTAAAAAAATCCTACTATAGTAAATATTATAACCGCTGAGAGGGAGGTACGCCGAGGAAACTATCACCCAGTATATCGGTGTGACTATTTTTTTGAGAAATAATAGGCCTTACTGGTCCAAATTATTGTTCGACCCGATATATTTCACCCCGGTCGGTAAAGGGGTTATGGAGTTATTAATTAATTTTTTTTGACAATTTTGAAAGCCTATAACTCGGAAACTAAAAATTTTTTATTAAACTTTTTTTCGTAGATCGTATTTATGTATCATCGTGAATATACAGTCAAGCGTTGTCGGCGAAATTTGCGGACACCCTGTAGATCCCAGTGACATTTTACACTCTTATGTCATCAGAACGACGACGTGCAGAAAGTTTCTAATTTACACTTGTGCATTCCTCTACGAACTTTATGCGTTTTTATTTATGCGCACGTGCCCAATAGATAACGCAATATTATTTTAAGTATGTTTATTACTTAATTATTACACCAATAGCGTAAAACAGAATTTTACACTCGTGCGCACGCAATCATTTATTTAATTAAACGCGTCTTTACCGATTTTACCTGGTGATCAACAACAAATTAATTTGTTGTCATCCTTTGAAAGCCGTGAGGTTGCATCCTTGAGGATACAGGGTGCGGAGAAACACAATCCATGTTCTTCATACTTCAATGGTTACGGATTATGAGTAACAATAAAATTGCGAAATACTTACGCACTCATAAGCTACTACGTCAACGAGTATTTAAAAACAATTGTTATCTGGTACCGTGTGAAAAATAGATACCGAAGATTTTACACAAAGCGGATTAATAAAATGAATAAATCTTAAAATTCATGAATAACTATCACAATATCGGTCTTATTTGTGTAAGTATATGATTACTAGCGAATTCCTATGTATGACAAGTAAATAACAACATTCAAAGGAATAGATAAGATAACATCAAGAAAGTAATTTTGCACGACCACAACGAAAAAATATACCAGTCCAAACTGGTCTGCCATCATGAAGTACGCTTAAGTGGAAGAATGCTCTTGATTTTTTTTTCATACATGAAATATACAACATGATCCGATGTCTTTCTTCTTGGTATCTCCGGTGGTCGGATTTTAATAGGAATACCAATAATAGTCGGGGAGCTGGCGACAAAGAAAAAATGCAAGAATTTTGGAAACGATGATATTTTCGGATAGGATCCTTGACTTTGGTCACATAAAGCCACTGTAGAGTCAGTGCATCATATATGGAGACTCCTGGTGATGGCGCGCTGGTAAAGGTGTAAAATTGAGTAGTGTCCCTAAGATGTTTTGGAAAAGCTCAAATTTTTTCTGTAAAAAGTTACTACTTACTATACAGACCTTAAAACAAAAATTAGAGTCAAGCATAATAATCCGACGCACGATATCAGCACTACTACATACGTGCGCCGAAAATAAAGTTCATGCAAATACTTTGGAAAAGTTGAAATTTTGCAATATGTCCATTTACTCAATAGCATTCCTCCTTCTCACGTATTTACTGGGTGTGACTATAATTTTACCTTCTTTAAGAAAAGAAAAAGATATCGTATAATTTATAGAAGCCATATAAAAAAATCCAGAAAGCTTTATATAACAGATATAAACCGAGTAAGTAGCGACAATTCTGATAAAGCTTTCGGAAAAATCAAGGAATTTATTTGTCATTTATATGATTCGAAAAAAATGTAAAGTGTAGACGAAGCTCGATTTATACTCTTTAACAAAGTGTATACATTTAAAGACTCTGACGACGTGTTTAAAATTAATACTAAAAACGTTGATGCTTCGAATTTGCCTTCATATAAGACAGAGTTGAAAAACAATTACAACGCATGGCCCAAATTTCGAACATCTGAAGGAACGCATATAAAAACAACCAACTCAAAAATGTCTGCAGTGGAGAACGGCTGGAGAAATCGATAGACGATATAATTTATATAATTCGACTGGTACGAAAGAAATCAACTGCCTAATTTTATCAGTGATGTTTTGATTCGCCCTGATGTAACTATAGGTAATTCATATACAGTCGACTTCTATAGAAAAACTATTTACAAAAAAATGTTAAGCTTTTCCAAAACATTTTAAGGATAATAGTTAATTTTACACATTTCCCAGCGGGCCACTACCAGGCGTCCCCATAATTGACGTGCTGGCTCTACAGTTATACGACCAAAGTCACTATATAAAAATATATCTAAAAAAATCAGCATTTCCAAAACTCTTGCATTTTTTTATCGCGAGCTCCTTGACTATGAGAAATCCCAGTTGATTTAGGTTTTGCAAATTTTTTCATTTTAAATTTATCAATAGAAAATTTTGTTTTGAAAAACGAATATTTTGATATTTTAAGAGGTACATTTTAATTAACTTTTTCATTTAAGTTTAGTTAATTATATAGTAAATTTTATTTTAAAGTCGCAACTTTAATCGTTTTATGATTTATTTTATGTAGACAAGAATATAGAATGTGTGACGATTCGGATTTAAATTAAATTTTATACGAAATTGAACTTATTCTATGTGTTCTTTCCTTACCAACATTTTACTGCTGTCTTTCCAAAAATAGCGTTAACAA
This sequence comes from Rosalia funebris, assembly GCA_037954035.1. Lineage (NCBI taxonomy): Eukaryota > Metazoa > Arthropoda > Insecta > Coleoptera > Cerambycidae > Rosalia > Rosalia funebris. The sequence goes on along the minus strand of JAZFAV010000006.1, from coordinate 6,692,715 downwards.
AGTATTTCTCACGTTATTTATTACTGATTTAGCGATATATTATCAGGAGTTTGCAATTCTGAATTATAAAAACATTTTATACAACACGTACGAGGATAAACATGTTTATCATAAACACAAGTTACGTGTCCGTAATCATGTCAGAAATAAATAAAGGTTATGCTTGGACAAAAATAGAAAGTCAATCTTCTAAATAATTTAAAATATTTATTGTTACTTATCTTTATATTATTAATAGCATTTTAAAGTTAACAAAGTATTTAATTAAAACATACACTAAAGTTAACAAAGTCAAAAATATTTAATATAATTACAAAATTATTAAGCCAAATTTATCACCAAATATTCGTTATTATTATCAATGTCATATATGTAACCAGAAGTAGCTTTTTGTTACTAACTGTAAATTCCTTTCATTCTTCGGTTACATAAATGTTATACGTAAAAATAAAATTATCAAGTATTATAGAACTTCTTAACCCTATACACTAATTTTTTATTACTAAATTGACTTCATTTAAGAAAATAAACTAATTAACCGTTTTCTGACGTATTCATTATTATTTTGTCATTACATTTTTGCAGAAAAATCTCAGTTCATAATCTACTTCATTTAAATACTTTCAAATGATAATGGCTTTTATTACTTTTTCGCACTCCGGAAAAGTAATGTAATCGTGCAAAGAAAAACTGAAAAATTTTTTTTTAGTGTTTATGTTTCGTTTTTCGGCCTAAAAACCAAAACAAAATAGTTTTTAAAAAATTGTGCTGTGTGTGTGTCGTGCCGGATCCATCAGATGTTGACTGATTCTGATCGGGGAAGTCTCCCAGACGACATCTATTGATTTTGAGATGGATAGGACATACCCCACCCTGTCCATGGGTCATGAGAAAGCACGACGGTACCTAGACTATTTGAAAAAAGTAAAACTGTCGCATAAGACACATATTCTGCATTTATGTGTTGGTTTATTTTTTCTCGGCCACTCAATTTCGAGATAGAGATGTTCTACGTGCGGAAAAGTCCATTTTATGGTATTAAAAGTGTTTATTCTCAAACTTTCTTAGCGCATTACAAAACATATTTCTTAACTACTTTCGTTGCAAATTTCAATTAAAAAATATATGCAAATTTGCTATATTTGATAGAAAAATGTCTGTATAAATTTACTTACATAGATTAGTAATTCTATTGTATTGCTACAGTTTCATTCATTTCCTATTTACAATATTCCACTATTGTTTGGATCTTTTAGTATCTTTCTTTACTGAGATAAAAATCAAAGGCGTAAGACATCATACAATTTTTCAATAATTCACATCGTCTTCCCGAGAAATTGACTCTTTCTATTTTTTAAATTGACTATTTTTTTTATCCTGAGAAAAATTTGTTGAAAATATTTTAAAACATCAAGAGTATCGTTGTGTGATCACTAAATCCCCAACAGTAAGTTGGTTCAGGGTATCCAAATAAAATATATTTTTATAACTATTCATCTTTCTTTATGGCATTTTGATATTCATTTACATATGTGATAATCACCTTTGCTCTGACATTTTGATGGTATATTTAAATAGGTATAACTTATAAATACCCTCCCTATACGAGTATATACAATGAGCACCCAAAGCAGTGATCCGCAATCTTTTTTTCGTCACAGGACACTTTTAATAATGTAAAAATTTGGCGGCACACTGACGATAAGATAAATTAAAATAATTTAAAAAAATCGAAGAAATACATTACCAGAGCACATTCTGCATCCTGTAAAATGTTACTACCTCTTCAGTTCAAATGATCAAATAAATATATGTACTGAATGTAGTGTCAGTTGATAAAGAAATGTAAAAAAAATAATTTTCATTTCGGGAGGGGCCACTGCCTGGCAGTGGCGGCACACTTCAAGAGTCTCGAGGCACACTAAAGTGCTCTAAAAAATTACTGATCTAAAGATTGGAAAAAAATAGATAAAATCGGTATCAGGCAAATAGGAAAAAAAATTCTCCAACAGATCGATATTGTTTTGTTCTTGAAGTCACCATTGTTGGAGTTCATATCATCCACTGCTGTTTTGTTGGTAACATGACGCGCAATCACATTATTGACTAATTGTGCGTGATTACCCAACACCACAGACCACAGACTAACTTACCACAAAATTTGACGTATTTACCGAAAATTTTATATTTAGATGATTATGTTGCCATTTAGAAAGCCTCTGTATATATTGAGCTTGAAGAATTACTCACTAGAAAATTTTTTGTTAAACCTCACATCAAAACAGTATAACCAAGGATCAAGTTTAATTCAATGTTTATGTTGTTTATTTACGCAATAAAATGAATAAAAAACTAACGTTTTTAAAGAGTAATATATCACTCTGTGAAATTTAAAATTTGTATAAATTCTACAGCACTTTACCATTTTATTACCTTATATACGTTGGAAAAATAATAAAGAATACAGATACCACTATTGCTTAAATAACTAATTTACAATTAGTTTCAGAGAAACTAAACTCATTTCTACCTTGCATAGACTAAAGGTCATTCTATAAATTTTCGACAAATCCATTCATTCACCGCGTACAATCCACTAATTAACACCAGATAACCTATTTAAATCGTATGATTTCACAAGTGGCACATTTCGCGTTTCCATTAGATAAGTTATAATTATTAAGCAACAACAAAAATGATTCAGTTGTTATAATCTAAACGACAATAAATCGCAACAATTTTGAAAGTGAAAATGAAAACCACGTTGCAATTATAAACTTATGAAAAAGTATTTATGCATTGAATAAAAAATAACGACGTGATTTTCCTAATTAATTCCATTTCTAAAAGAAGCCCGTTGATTAGTTACCAATATTTCACACTTAAATACGTTTTAATTAGAAAATATTATTATCGCGTGTATACAAGCGTATATTTTTAGTAAGTTAATCGTATACAGACAGCAATCTGAAACGTACGAATCTGTTTTAAGTATGAACTTTATTGGTTAATTAAGGTTATTTATTCGAAATATTTTTAGGAACTTTGATACCACTGGTAGACTCGATTTTTGAAAGTATTACTCATGAAGTACAAACAAATAAGTGTGTGTTTCAAATATTTTTTTAGGAAAAATTGTAGGCAATAAGTAAAAAAAATATTGCGTTGATATATGGCATAATTTATCCTAGGTCGGGAAATTCCGATATATCGCTATTAGACAGATCGCGGAACCACAAAAATGCATTTTTCGACATACGATGACAAATTGCGCATTAGTACATCATGACTGTTTCGCTGTATGAGGGCGAAATAAAAATAGTTAATTCGCATACTGTTTCATTTATTAGTGTTAGAAAAGTTATTTAGGCGATCTATACATATTGGGTAAATACGCCACATCTCTAGAAAAAAATAGTAGTAAATAATGTGAAACACAAAGTAGTGTATTCAATCAGAACTACCATTTGTTCTCTACCATCCCTTGAGATAGAAACATAAAATACAACCCAATAAAAGAAACTACTTGGGCGACTTTACAGTGAAAAAGAATTATAGTTAATAAATCGTTATTCAAGTGATATTTATTTCACAACATATCTAATTCAATTATTGTTAGTAAAAATCTTTTAGTCAGCTCGAAAGTCAGTTTGTAAATAAATTACCCATTTATTTATTAACCATTAATAACCACATGTTCACAAATAATGTTTCTAAATTACAAAGTCTTAATAAATTACTATGAATAAATGTAATGAAAAACGTTATTTGTAAATATTTAATGAAATGTTTAAAATCTAGTCACTTACTTAACGGCCGTTGTTTAAATTGTTAATATAAAATTATTCATTAAAATAATAGAAAAGATTTTCGAAAAAAGCAGTGTTTACGGCAATTCAAATATATGTTTTCGGTTTAAATTTTCGACTTATTTTGTTATAAGAAAAAAAAAACAAAAATGGATATCGAAAATCTGCTTTTAATACTTCTGTTAAGTTTCATCGAAATTGGTCCAGTAGTCTTTGACATAGTTCTAGTAGCATTTTTAAAAAGAACTTTTGGAAAAAAATGTGTTTCAAGTTTCAAATAGGTATTTACACTTTAGGTTAATAAAAATTCATAGACATTCCTCTTCCACCAGACTTGCAGCCTTAACAATTATTATTATTATTATTATTATTATTATTATTATTGTTATGTGGGTTTGGGCCTCATCAGCCACTGATCGCATGGATAGTCCCTTGGCGATCCCCTCTTATACGGGTCATTACCCAAAAATGCTATCCCATAAAAGGAGCAATTTAGGTACGTCCCCTGCCCTAAGCCTCGCCTCCTCCTGGATAACAGGGGTCCCTAATATAAGGTACCTCTTCTCCTCCAGTGCGCGGCAGGTGTAAAGAAGATGAATCGAGGTTTCCACGTCTTCTTTACAGTATCTGCAGGCCGGGACATATGTCAGTCTCAGCTTGTGCTTATATGCATTCAGGCTACTATGGTGGTCCGTAATGATTCCCACTAGAATTCTGGCTTTGTGCCTGCTCAAGCCTTGAAAACACTCACTGAATTTGATACAGTAGTTTGAAATATCTCCGGTACCGATTTGGAAAACCTGTTTGAAGAAAAATATGTTTCAAGTAGGTAGGTACTGCTACGATAAACCGACAAAAATTCGAAAATCCTCATTGACAGGTACTGGACTTGGTCTTGAAAATATTGGTACTCTAAAATTTCATTGAATTCGGCCCATTGTCTCTGTAATATCTCTCTGATACCGAATTTAAAATCTTGTTTGAAGAAAAACATGTTTCAAATCGAACATTTCGAAAATCTTGACAATATTCGTGGTTTAAATTTCACTAAATTCTGCGGAAGTTGTCTCTGAGATAGCTCTGGTACCGATTTTACAAATCTTTATTCAAGAAAAACGTGTTTTAAGTTAAAATTCAAATATGTGTTAGACTGGCCCTCTCAATCACTAAGCTATGAACTTACCATTCTACAGTAACTTGAATTAATACATATCTTACCTCAGTAACGGTACATAACCCCTCAATTTAATGCTTAATTCAAGTGTATATAACGTCACATTCTAACGTGGCTAATTTTATGTAAGTTTCTGAAGAAAAGCCTTCATGAGCGTCCTAGATATGAATCTCCTGTTCTCAAAACAAGTAAAAACTCAAAATCAATGAGACAAATACACCAAAGCAACTGCAGTCATATCAATATACAAATACGAGTATTCTGACATGAGCGATAAGCTTTGGATGGAGGGTTCGGGCCTAGTAGGATTATTGCTCTTTGCCAAATCACGATGTTAGGGTACAATCAGACATGCAACAACGAAGCATATCATAACGCCGCCCCGTGACAATTTAAAGGGCTCACGCGTAACATCGTAACGTCGTCCCGCAACATCAGAGCGTTCCGTAGCTTGTCGGATTTTCAGCGTCACATCAAAGGCTTGTACCACAATGGCGTTACGCATCCGCCTTACACGCGACTACAGCGACTACGATGGATGGAGCGGCCGCGGCGTGGTGTTACGAACCGATGTTACACGTCAATATCCTGTTGCGGATGAAAAGCATGTGTCCTGTTGCGATATTGCGTCACGACATGCGACAGTAAGTTACACGTCGGCGTTACGATACGCTTCGGTGTTGCATGTTTGGACGCACCTTTAGTAAGGAGTATTAATTAAGATTATATTTTCGAAATGGACAATGCATTTTTTGTTACAAATAAGTTCGCATACACACGGTACGATGCGTATAAAATGTAATTTCATTTACCTCCTAACAGTTATGTAGCTTTCTTGTTCTTTTACGTGTAAATTGCTGCGTCTACTGTAAGCGTAATTAATTTTCATGGGATAATGTCAATGAAGAATAATTTTGTCACACGCATTTTAATGCAAATTGTTTTTTGTCGTTTGTGTACAATGTAATTCATAGTTTCGTGTTTTAGTTGCCGGTAGCGAAGTAGCAGAACAGGAAGTCGGTTATTTTTATCTCTATTATTGTCCCTGATTATTCATCTACGTAAAAATCATGTTTACTCCGCTAATAATTGTATCGAAAAGCAGGAAAAAATAACGTTTCCGAGAAAACTCAATGCCCACTTTCGCTGATAATAATTCTAATTAGCAATATCTTCGTTGGGCGATTAAAAACGATGTACACCACATCCTGTGTTACATAAATACACAAGATATCTTGAGAAAATATATTGTTATTTAATAAAATACACATTGTTCGCTTCTCTTTCTCTCTCTCTCTCTCTCCTCTCGGCGCACGACGATAATTTTTTAGAATATGACCGCGAAAAAGTGTGTCAATGAGATAACCTCATTTAACATTATTTCTTGCTTTTAAACAATTGTTAATTTCAATAGGTCATTACATTTTTGTTCTGTTTCCTGTTTGATTTACAGTTGTGTTTGTGCACACTTCCTACAGTCGGCTCTGTTGAAACCTTAAACACCATCGGAAGTTACGTATTTCGAAAGATTTTGATTTGAACACGAAGTTTAGTAGGTACTGAAGTACACACAATTTTTCTAGTCATTAATAGAAATCAAATTATGAACGTAAGTAATATAAATATACTTTACAGAGAATATTAGAAACTTTAAAAACTTAAAATAGTAAAAAATGCGTTGCTTGGTAAAAAATGTTCAGCAGCAATGTTTGGCATTGCTCAACCAAGTCCTCAAACCACTTCTGACTTGGAGGGGGGATATACATTAACCGTCAAAATTGCAGATTGCCACTTCGCTCCGTTTAAACCCTTATGTCTTAAAAAATATATATTATATATCAGCTATATCGTTATATGCCTGAATTGAAGAACACTCAATTTTTCACGTAAAATGTCCTTTAAAATTTTTTCTGGTTCCCATGAACATTATATTTCAAACATTTGGTATAGAGTGTCTACACTCATCTTCAATTATATGTGGTTTCCCGTTATATCACTGGTTGGTATAAACTTCATTATTGCAAAAGGGAATGCCACATTTATTTGTTATTGCATTTTTGAATTCTACACATTTGTTTGAGTAACTTATGTTAATATGTTCCCGTTGTAAAAAAGTTTTTTGGGATCTCGATAGTTCTTAAAAATGATATATATTTCAAGAAATATACCGATATGTTCGATGCACATTTATTACTTATTAATCTGAAAGGACATTCGCATTAGGATAGGTAGGTCATAATATTTAATTGAAAAGCTCGATAATACAAGTACTATTTGAAACAGGATAGTGAGGAACTTGAATGCATTATTCACGAATATATAAATATGTTCTAAACATGCATTAGCACATACTGTTATACTACATTGGAAAAAACAAATTAAGGGAACAAGAAAATTTCGAAAAATTTTCAGAAATTTTTGAACTGCTCCAACTTTATGAAAAATAATCGTATCGAGATAAAAAACAATTTTGAAGCTTGAAATTTCTATTTTTTAAATCGTTTGGTAAACAAAATGCTGAGCTACGGTTATTGTGCTATCCAAAGAAATACCGCGGAACAAAAATTTAATTTTTTTACGAGCGTCTCCGGGTTTAGAAACATTTTTCGGACCAAATCAATGCAAAGGCTAGTTAGCCTGTTTATTCAGTTTTAATTTGTTTTTTTAACGGACTGTGTATGACCATTTTTTGCTGAGATATCAGTGGTTGAATGAAAAATGGCGCTTTGTCTTTGATCATCGATATCTCATACTTTGAAAACTTGAATAAAAGCTGTGTAAATGCTTAATGTTATTTTTGATCACAAAAAAATAGTTTACCCTCGCTATTAATTTGAAAAAAGTACAGAAACATAACTTTTTCTTACTTTTTCAAAAAAGCCCCGGGGACACTCCCCGGAGCATTTTTTAGGAGGCCCGCAATTTACGAGTCCGGGGATGCTCGTAAAAATTTTAAAGTTACAGCCTCTCAAAAATCACTGAAAATTTTTTTTATTCCCTTAATTTTCTTGAGTACAGTATTTCAGTGATGTTTTATTTTCATTCATTAAATACTATAGATATTGAAAGGTGTAAAATTAAAATAAAGCTTATGCCAAAACGTCGTAAAGTACACCAGACGTCGTGTACCACAGAAGTGGTATCTCTATATGTACCCCATTTGGAGTGAAATTGAGATCAAATTTTACACCACATTTCAGGCATAGTACAATTTACAAGAAAATTAATTTTAAGAAAACTTGAAACATCTAAAGAAGAAATCTTGAAATATCTGAAGAAAAGGTAATTTCTCGGATAGGAAAAAGCATGTTGGAAATCACGGAAGACATTATTAGGGTCACACATGATTGAGAAGTTTTTATTAAAAAATATCCTAGCCACTACCTCCTACATCAAAATTTAATATTAGCCTATGAAAAATCTAATTAACGAGTTATGTCCAATACTACTGCTCATCAAGAATAGGAAAAAGTGTGAGATTCTCTAGGTATGTGTAGAAGAAAGAATGAGACAACATTCAGAGCGAAAACTACGGATGCACTTTACGGCCAGCCAGGTGGAACTCTGTGTACATTCACATTCAATATACTCGTATTCATCGACATTCACTCTGGAAAGGTCTCAATTCGACTGACCAAAGACCAGGCTATTTACTGCGCACCCCGTGAGCGGTCCGATATCGCAGTTTTGAGACGTGTCCCTATCCTTGGTGAGCTGTAACTACTCTAATGTGTAAAATAACCAGTGATTAATCTCGACACTTTACTCATTGGTAAAAAACAATATTTAGTTAAAATGTCTATTAGTGAAGAGCCGGAAATATTATAAACAGAAATATTGAACACTGGAAACATTAAACATCAATCTTAATTGTGCAAATTAATTAAATAATTTGAAACATGTATTCCTGAAGTCTAGAAGGGATGAAATGGTAAAGTATATTATAGTTTCTCAATTTAATTCTGAAATTAGAAGTCTCTTTGAAGCAGAGACTGAGTATTTTCTGAATTTTTCCTTACTAATTTTTTTTTATAAATAACCATTTACTTTTATTAGAATTTTTGACATATCCTATGGCAAAATATTGCGTCGATTTCCAAATCCCTTATCATTTTAAAGGCGATATATTATGATAAATAATGTTGTCGATCTTCTGAATGAATATAAACCTATATATCTTCCGCTGCATTCGGCAATTGAGATGTAAGCAATTTAAAATTTATTCCTAAACTCACATAGCTCGTTACAAAAATTCGCAATCATTTCAAAAACCATCACTACGCAATTGTGTCATAAATAGTTATCATTACCAAACTACTTCAAAATAAGATGTTATAGTTCCTAACAGAGTAAGGGATATTTTTAGTTAACTACCATGTATTTGAGGATATAATAAAAAAAAATACATGACAACCGTTGAAAGTCTCGCAGTACCTTGTAAATTTCATATTGACAGGCAGACATGTAGATATATTTTTACCTCTCTTATCTCGCTTGTCTGTAACAGATAAATCGAAATTAAAAGAATCTAATCCTACGTAAAGCCAGTCGAAAATAGTTTATGTAACGTTGCATTATCGAAATTTTTGTGTACACAATTATATTAAGATGTTATCAAAGAATTGTCTTTAGAATAATAGTCCACCTATAAAAATTTATTATAATCAAATATATTATAATATAATAAATTATTATGATATAATATATAATGCACCTATAATAAATATATTATAATATAATACCTGCTAACTATCATAATAGATATATTATAATGTTGGATTTTAACACAGTAAAGTTGTTCGTTATAGTACTAGAACTATAATGATATTCATCATAGTACTAGTACTATAATGAGAAAAAAAATGATAGTGCTTATTGAAATTTTGTTCAAGCTAAACTATTTATTATACATGTTAAAGAGGCGGTTATTGCAGTTTGTTAAATTGTTAAATCAATAGTAGATATTGATCTAAAATTAGTTTATTCATTTGCGTATTATATTAGAGCGTCTCCAAGAATTACTGATGAGATTTTTTTCTTCTATTCGATTGAACTTTCTATATACTTGTAGCTTTCATCTACGGTATTGCTATTCCAATTTCCCTGCCGTTTCACTGTGGACAAATCACCAGAATCCAGAATATGTCAAAAACTAAAGCAGATGTAAGCCATAAGCAATGCCCGAGATATTCTTCTGATTCTAGATTCAAAAAGGAGGCTATTGGTTTTGGCATTTTAACGAAGGTATGTATGAATTCACAAGTGGCTTGGAAGTGTTTTCCGCTCCTGTTAGGCATTGTTCATGTAAAACAGCGACAAATATAGTTTGAATGCCTCAGGAAGCTTACGGGAAAGAAGCTCTAAGCCAGGAAGGAATGTAGAAGAGTAGTTTGAGGTTCAGAAGTGGTCAAATGTCACCTGAAGATGAACCCTGTTCGGGTTGCTCTGCAACTCCCAGAACAGACGAAAAATTTTCAAAAAGTGAACGATGCCATCATGTTTGATCGTCGCAGAACAATCGACGAATTGGAGAAAATACCTGGAATTTTCTTGAGTTCATAAATTAAATAACCTTAAATGAAGATTTGAACATACAACGCGTCGCGGTAAAGTAGTTTGTTCCACGACGAAACTCAAACTCATCCTAAACCTTGGAATTAATAAACCATAAGGTTCATACGAAATTTTCGAGAATTGTTAAACCACAAGCCTTCCTACAAATTCTCCTAGACGTGTTTACCAAAATACTCTGGGTATACAGACCCATAGCTTTTAGATGTCAAAGTAAATATAGTATTTATTAAATCATAGGTATATTAATCTGAATGTATTTATCATCAACCTTCTCATTTTTATCGTTTCTGTAATTTTAATCCGCACTCAATTTACGTTTATATTTTTCCTTGCTAGGTTAAATATATTCCATCCCGCTTTACTGATTACATGTAATTTGCCTAAGCCGGCAGATAAATATCTTCCTTTTACGTCAAATTAATATCTTAGAACAGCTGAACTATATATCAGTATTACAGAGGGAAATATAAGCAGAATAGTTTTATGTTAACAGATAAGATTAAATGGTACCGGTTTCCATACGAACTATTTTTATAATTGTGTGGAAATATTAGTAACTATCACAAATATACGAAAACTCACACATGATTTTAAATATTCTCTGAAGAAATCTACTTTACAGAGAAGCTTTGAAACTTGTTCCTGAGCAAAACTCTAATACTGTGGCTAAAGTTTCTATATCGAAGCAAGACGCTATAGCAACATTTTAAATAAGAAACCAAATGCTGCAATTAGTCATGTCAGGCCAACAGTGAAACATTTGGATTGGTGTTGGAAACCTAAGTTTCATCGAAGGTATTATGAATGTAGACAATTATGTTGACATTTTGTGCCATAACCTGAACAGCAGCGCTGAAAAGATGGGCGTCAGAGAGAGACATATTCATCTCCCAGCAGGATAATGATTCGAAGCACACCACCAATAAGACAAAGGAATTGTTATTTTATAATGCTCGTAGACGTGGACAAATCAAAACTCCACCCCAATCCCCGGATATAAATAAATCCCATATAGCATTTGTGGTACTTGCTGGGCTTTGAATGTCCGAAAATATACAATTTCTTCGGAACGGCAGCTACAAACACTTTTAGTACAAGAACGGAATCAAATTGGACCTGAAATAACCCAGAACCTTGTATTCTCGATGCCACGAAAACTGCAGGCCGTAATCGATGCAAATGGTATGGTAACTTGTTTAAATAAAAATTTTTGCTGTGCCAATACTTGTTGGACTTTTCAAATTAATGTTCTTATTAATTATTCTTATTTTATTTTTAATTCGCTCAATATATTGGCATCAAAATTTAATAGTTGGATGCTAATTTTTAAATAAATTAAGTAGCAAACACTTCACATTTATATTTTTTAGATTTAAGAAAAAAATGGGGTGCGCCAATACTTTTTTGACACACTGTATGTATATTTTGTTCGATGTATTTTGAGAATTGCATGTTGTTTTCGGTCACATTGTATGTTGTGCTACTACATTGTATCTGGTTCAGATGTTTAATTAGATATTATAAGGATTTTATTAAAATTAATCTACTTGACAGAATAAAATTTAAAAATTCTCAATTTCCTTCAAGTGTAATGAAATTAGTTGAAAATATTATATTAAAATAATTAATTAATATCCCTGGAAAAACTGTAAGATATAAAGCGTTTGACTATTTTCTTTTAATTATCAGTAGAAACGTTCGATGTGGCCAAGGAGATATTGCCGCCATATATGTGCCCACACGTGGGGATGGTGAGTCGGCGAATCAGCGTCTTCGCTCGATCGATCAACTTTCATAATAGTTGTTAAACATATGTTTAGTGGCGCACTGTGCATTTTAATATGAATGTTTTGCATTGCAAAGTGCTAATTCATTATATGCGATGTACGTAGCGCTATAAACAACCATACCATTAATCAAGAAAATAAGTTTATATAGAAATTTAGAGATTTAAAATAAGATGGGCAAAAAATAATGTTTAGGTTGCCATAAATCTTTAGTGTACTGGAACAAAACCGGCATGTAGGAAATATGTAAACAGTGTACAACACAAATGCAAAACAGTGACCTAAGACCGAGGCCTGAATTTAGGTTTCATTTAATTTTTTTGTTGATGTCGTGTAATTTACTATTTATTTTACTTAATAAACAAACATTTTGGCACTTCTGGGATATATATAATCCCACCATGACTTCTTACACCCAACTTTGACACTGTCTTGGAAACGATTCAATTTTTGCCAGACTATAACAAATTTATAATGTTTTTGCGTCTACAGATCTGCTGTAAAATTGCAACAATAATTTTAATTAACCAATATTATTTCATTAGATGTCGAACGGCCACTCTCTTTATATAAAAACATTTTTTCACCACGACAAACATCGAAAGACACAACTGTAAAAACATACTTAATACAGATATTTAACTGAGCTAATTCAGCTGATAACGCTATTTAGAAGAGTAAGTGTTTTACAATGTTGTATAAATTATAACGTATACTTAGGTGATTATTATTATTTTATTATTTAGCATTACTTATTTAATTTTATTGAATTATTACGAAGCCGTCAAGGTAACGCCTCTGGCACGCTGACGAAACGAGCGGCTCTAATTATCAGCAAGATACAGTTATCGATAATTCTATTGGCACACATAAAAATGTCACCCTCGCATAAATTATTATTAAAATTATCTGGTTGATAAAACAGTATACTCTACAGGTACTGTTTAACGCTTATGTATCGAATAATATACGAATATGTGAATGTGTGTATGTATATATTATATATATATATATATATATATATATATATATATATATATATATATATATATATATATATATATATACACACATTCACAAATATTCCAATCGCCAAATTTTACGCGAAAGACGCTATGTAGGCTTTTAATTGATAAAAATAAGCAGGGTATTGAACCTTATTATTATGCATCGGTTACAAGTGCTAAACTTTGATAAAGGCAGGTTTGTTTCCCTTTTAAAATATGCTCGGTTAAATTAGAAGTTAAACATGTGTACGAGAGTTATGAAATATGACGACATAAGTCACAATATTATTTAAAATTAAATACGTTAATTTTCGTTATTGAGAATTTATTAACATTTAGTTAAACTTTTCAGATTACTAGATACATTGATTTAAGCAAATCATTAATACGTATTCTAATACGTGTATTCCAATTAATACGTGTATTCCAAATTAATTTGCAATACATCTATAAAATATGACTGTACGGTGAAAGATTGAAGATTATTTTTCCGTAAACAACCTCCCACACGTGTCTCATCAAATTATTAGATTAGGATTTGAATCCGTTGTCGGCTGTGGCTACTTTTTAATTTTTTTTTAAGAAAAATTATATCGACAATTTTCTTTGTAGGCAGTCTGAAAACGTGGCAATAATCGTCAGCTGAACTAAATGAAAACTAAAACTGTTTAATGAATAACATGAAATATACTGCTATTACAGGATCTTTCAATAGGGACGCTCTATATTTGATAGGTTATAGCGGCCATGTTTTAATGCAAAATCTGTCAAATTTGTTGTGAATTATTCAGTAGCGTATGGCAAATTGTCATGGAAGGTTATAGTGTTCAACAACATGTGAAAATCATCAAACTTTATTATCCAAATTAGTGTTCCGTTCGAGGGACGTTCCACGCATTACACAACTATTACACGTTCCAATTATTTAAATGCACATGATAACAAAATGAATGAAGTTAGTGATATCCTTTGTTATATCTTATTAGGTCTAATAGAATAAAGTTATATACAGGAAAAGACAGTATGGCTAAGTAAATTTTGTATTTTGTTAACACAAATATCTTCAGGCAGCAACTATCAATTATTAAATCTCTTAAAAAGCTATTATAAGCCCGACGTAAGATGACCGTTTCTCATACAAAGGTTACTACTTCTCTTTTGAAGGTGAAGATTTTTAGATATGTGTATGTATGTATATATTCCAATATTTCGGGAAATTTAAAAGAAGAAAATTAGTTTACACTAAACACGCTTAGAAATGTTTCCAAGCGATATGAATTATGTGTTACAAATAATAGACGTCAATTTGAAAATGTATTGTAAATACCCTTTTATTTTCTTTAAATATTATTAATTATATTCAAATAATATTATAATAATGTACGTATGTAATAAATATAATTAAATGCCCTATTGTTATTATTGAGGATTGGGTTGATTGAAATAAATTGGGGATTGATCCACATGCTATATACACATATGATTGATAACAGCAAAATATTTTATATTTTTGTAGTAATGTATGTATACTACAGCCAACTATGAGTAATATTTAAAAAAAATACAAGTTCCCATTATAACTCGAATGGCAACAAAATAAAATAAAAAAACGTCTTTTTACTTATAGAATGCATCTTATTCTATGTAGTTAAAAGAACAAGCAACCAGCGAATAAATTCTCTAATTATAAAAATGACTCAGTTATCGACATGCGTCAAAAACTCCAAAAATAGACGAGTTTTAGTCTAGTTAGGATCCTTCAATAAGGACGCTCCATTTTTAAATGTAAGTAAAACAAGTTGTGTGTGAGAAATCCACTCATTTTCTTTTTCATTTGAAAGAACATTTTATAGCATTAAGTATGGAATATAACGTCCTTCAAATGTCCGCCGCGGCTTTGCTTGGTGGCATGTATTCGAGAGGTCCAATTTTCGATAACTTTGTCGCATAAATCTGGCTGAATTTGTTGGATGGAGGTCGTTATGTTGACTTTAAGGGTATCAATTGTTTGCGGTTTATTCATATAGACCTGCGATTTAAGATGGCTCCATAGGAAAAAAGTCTAAAGGCGTTAAATCACACGATCTCGGTGGCCAGTTCACGGAGCCGCTGCGCAAGATAACGATGCCCTCAAATCGCTCATGCAGAATGTCCATCGTGGCATTCACTGTGTGGCACGTAGCGCCGTCCTGTTGGAACCACATGTCGTCGGTATCCATATCATTCAGTTTAGGCCACAAGAAGTTGCTTATCATCGATCTGTAGCGCTCGCCGTTGACGGCTATGGCAATGCCACTTTCGTCTTGGACGAAGTACGGGCCGATGATTCCGCCAAACCAAAATCCGCACCAAACAGTGACTTTCTCGGGATATATTTGGTGCTAGTGTATTTTGTGTGGATTGGTATCGTTCCAAATCAGACAATTTTGCTTGTTTACATACCTATTCATCCAAAAATGGGCCTTGTCGCTAAAGATGATTTTTTGGCCATATTTAAGTCAAGTGATTTTATGATTTTCACACGTTAGTGAACACTATAACCTTCCTTCCATGGTGATTTGCCATACACTACTGAACTGACGTTGCTTTTACAACATAGCTGCTATAACCTAACAAGTTTGGAGCGTTCCTATTAAAAGTTTGTTTGTATCTTGTAGTTTAAAAATAAGAAGAGATAGCCAATTGTAGTTTTCACCGTTGTATTTCTCTCGACGAGAAGGATCGACAATGGGGGGGGGGAGGTAATTTTTCCATCCCTCCCATATTGAACGAAATTCCGTATAAAAACATCAAAATTTCCGCACCCGGTACACTATCGCCGCATTGGTCATATTTCTTATCCATCCATGTTCTTTGTCTATCCTCCTATATGTGTACCCGGTTCAATTCTCAAATACATATATGACGTTTATATCGTAGTCAAACTTTTTTCCTTGAATAGTGACAATGAATCGATAAAAACCGGAGGAAAGTAACGCCAATAACAATTAAAATCAAAGCCAACTCGACCCTACTAGGTAAAAACTACACGCTCCGCCATCGATTCAGGTATTAATAATTAATAGTAATTATATAAATACAAACATTTTTTATTTTCGCCCTTGACATATGTGTGTGTAAACTTACCGTAATATGTAATTAAGCGTTATTTACAACACTTTCGATTAATTAAAATTAGTAAATTCTCACAGTTTTAGTACCCGGTCGCGTCACACTTTCGTCCTCAAAAACACCTTACGAGTTATTCATAAATTTTATCAGATAATGGACGGACATGAAATAACCATTTTCTATTAACGACTTGTGTAAGCCAACCAAAATATACAGCAAAATATAAAATATAGAAGCTTTTTTTTTCTTGATCGTAAGTGTTTATAATATTCCACTTATTATTTTCTTAAGTTGTCAATGTATTAAAATTAATAAAAGAGTGTTTCTATTTTAGTAACCATTTTCCGAACTAATCAATTAACAAGATATAGACTATTTTATGAGTTTATGTTATAACTAATTCCATTTGTTACATAGAGTTATGTAATTATCCACATTTTTATCCTCTTATGTGCGAAGGTTTTGGTATAACTAAGTTGAGACACTTTTCTGACTGAATTGGTGTACGGTTGTTTATGTTATTGATGATAAGGGTAATTTATCATTATTTTATATATTTTTATATTTATGTTTCTTTAACTAACATGATTCGTGATTAGGTTTTAATTATTTTTACTTTAAAATATATGGATAGACATAAATTACCCGTATTACCCCTCTATAGTTCACACGGGCTTCCGGATTTATTTGTATAATAACAGTTTGTTGTGTATTGACAAATCAAAATGACATCCGAATAGTCAATACATTTGTCTGACTTTGAGATTCAGTTGCTCACGTTTCTTTTTCGCATGTATTTCCGTAGCTTTGTATCTTCATGTCTAAATACCGTCAATTAGAATCATGCCTAAATACCTTGCTTTGCTGGCATGCCGGATTGTTTGCTGGTTGACTATCAAGTGTGTATAGTCGTATTTCCTGTTGGTGTAATTGACGTGAGTCGACTTCACCCAATTTAGTTTAATGCGCCATTTATTTGTCCAGTTGGTGACATTGTTGACTGTCGCTTGAAGTTTTTTTTTTTAGCTGACTGGATATATTGGTCGGTAGTGAGCAGATCGATGTTGTGGGTGAATGTTACTATGACTATTCCGATGCTTTGTGGGATGTCGTTGGTATACAGCAGGTAGAGAATAGGCCCAAGGACACTGCCTTGAGGTACTCCAGCACCAATCTTCTTGACGTCAGATTATTCTTTACCATGTTTGACTCTGATGTGGCGATCAGTAATATATGAGCGAAGAATTTAGCTTATTTGCTGTGGAAAATATTTTTTTAACTTATATCCAAGGCCCTGGGGCTACACTCGGTCGAATGTTTGAACCACGATTACAATATGTTTCACTTATTGTTTAGATGAAGTTTACCACTTCATCTAAGCGGGAATAGAAATCCTTCCGTGATTGGCAGCAGTCGCTCTGCATTAATTCTAAAATTTTTAGGACCAAATACAATTTTTAATCTAGTGTGCCTTAAAACCCACTTGAAATTGAACACCAGAATTGACAAGGAAATGAAAAACATTATTTTGGTGAATGACAATGATGAAAAAAATAATCTCATCGACAGGAAAATGTCAACTCGAACTATCATAGTCTCGAAGATGCAAATATCCCATTAACTCGCAAAGGATTCTGTTTGCCAACAGTTATGGATCTCAGTAATGAGGTGAATCATCAAATTACGTGGAATAAAATATTACTCCAAGTTTATTTAAAGGTTACACTGAATATCCGAATAAACTGTGCAGCATTAATTATTGAAGGAAATATGGTGGAACTGCTACAAACTTATACCGTTAGTCATTCTATTATACCTACTGTTTACTCATTTACAGAAAGACGTCAGTCAGTATATGTTTTTTGTTGTTGTGTATCTATTACAATATAAAATCTTGTTTTTCCTGACACGTTCTTGATGGGTTTTTTTTTTTTGTTGTTGTTAGCATTGACAAAACTCGACGAATACTAGGTTTTAAACTATGAAAAATCGGTAATAACAATTAAGAGATCAAAATGTTACTTTCGTAGTCCCTAATGCAGCTAATTAAGCACACTATTTTGTATTACGATATATATTTATATATACTATATAGAAGGTGGTTAAAAAATTAATTTATGGGCTAAGTGCAATGGCATCCAAACCTATAAAAATATAAATTATGAAATTAGTAATCGATGTTAGTGCCTTTTAATATTATTGTATTTTTACACGATAATGATGTAAAATCATTTTAACGATTGTTTTACAATTCTATTTTTTTCCAACATACTGTATTGCAATCCATTATCCCCTTCACCAATTTAAAAGATTAACCAGATGCACCAGAACTTTACACATATTTCATTATAATTGTCACGAAAATAAATCTATTTCTATTTATTGTTGTCCGGAGAAAAGTAGGAACTTCAGTACAAATTTCTTGAATATTGTTGCAGTTTACAACAAAGAAAAAAAATGCGATTTCTTTATTAACCCGGGTTTAATGGAGGGTTTAACACGGGTGATTTTGTGTAATTTTTGTGAGAGAATTTTGAAGAAATCATTAGTGTTTAGACATCATAGGCTTGTCTCTAACTTGTAGTTTTTCCCTTCTCGGAACTTTCTCTAAATGATTCCATAGACATCACTAACAGAGAAGCCTTTGAAAATTCTTTGAATGCTTAGAATTCTTATACTCGTCATGTGATTGAACAAGATGAGGATGCTTTCTCTCTCTCTATAGATCTAAGGTGTTACTAATGTAAATAAACAAGATGATCTGAAACTTATGAGACGAACGAAGGCAGTTCAGATCATAAGTTGGAAGTATAGCGAACCAGGCTCAAATGTTCATTTGACAGTGTTGCCAAACGTCCTTGGACAGTTTTGAGTTATACTAAATAGGATACTCTGATTACTTTGTCTCTCTTTACTGATAATTGAAAAAAATAGTCTTGATAAAGTAACTAAAAGGGCATAAATGCTTATCTAATACAGGTTTCATTATCTATTGATTACTAGGCACTTGATTTAAAAGGATCGTGTTCCTCTATGCTCTAAGTTACGTTTAAACATATCTAAACAAAAATGAGCTGATATATCAGATGAACAAACTCAATGTTATTGGTGAAATTGAATTAAAAGGCTGTTATATTTTAGTGAAATAGAAATTCCCATAAGGTTTTAACTAATGGCTTTTCGGACAGGCGTTCATGATACATTTGGATGAGGGGGTGCAGACCAAGCAAGACTACTTCTCTTTACTGGCTCGTTTCCATTAGCCAATCAAGAAATACGCATACCAATGAGTAAATCGTCTATTCCGCATAGCGGCAACAGAGACGGCCTAACAATCGGTCGGTCGATATGCTTAATAATACTAGAGAAGTATGCATATAATTAAAAATCCTGTAAATTTTCATATCAGAAAAGTTGAGTTTCATTGATAGTCACGTAATATAGACATATAGTAGTAAATTAATTTCTTATATAATACTTCACTAATTGATTTTTATCATAAAAATATAAATTCATTTAAGAATTATGTCAAAATATAATATTTGAAATAAACATATTTTAAAACATAAAATAAACATTTTTTTACGAAAGATGGCGTCACTGTGACAGCACTCTTAGTTCCAAAGAACATAGATAAGGCTATGGACGCTGAAGATGTACATCGAGTTAGTTTCTTCATACAACTCATTTAGATTTTTTTTTATGTCATGTTGAATATTTGCTAAGAAATTTTTTTTTCGAAAATCTAACCTTACTTTTGCAAAGTTAATTTATATATATATATATATATATATATATATATATATATATATATATATATATATATATATATATATATATATATATATATTATGTATACTCATTATAAATGTAAATATTATAAGGTATTCGGATACGCATTTGTCGATATAACCTCAAGTGTAATCACTTTGAGAATATAATTATTTAAATAGGTATTACAATAATTTAAAAAAAATAATAAAGATAAATAGAAATAAACAGAAGAATATAGTAACACAATTTAAAGTAGTGTATAAAATATTTTAATAAAAGCAAAAAATAACATTCGAATGCAAATCCACGAACTACTCGTAGCTACTCTCTAAATAAGCCATTCATAATTCAAATTACTATAATCATAAATCGTCTAAAAAAATAATAAATGATGCATAAGAAACTGAATTAAGTCAGTTCGGTTGCTAACTTAATTTGTTGAATATTATTTTTTTTCTTTGCACATGATGTTATTGATCTCGGAGATGATCGCAATATGAAAATACACACGTAGATTAGCTTATAACCTTTGAATGTTACTAATTAAATGCATCGCTATTAGTTAGAAGTCTAGATCGGTCGTATAAATTGCATATTTAAATTTACAATAAGGATAATTACGGCTGCTATGTAGAACATTAGACGAACATGCAAATATAATTAATGTATCTTGTCATTATTAATTTAATCATAGAAAAACTTCCTTATAAGGTTTTCCTATCAATGACATATTTAGCGCATACGCAGGCTATAAATAGTAATATATTTTCGAACAGCACTGAGATTACAAAATTAATTAAGAGACATCTAAATCGCTTTATCAAATTAATGCAAAATATATAAGATTCTGAACATGCATACGCTATACCCTATTTAAATATAAATGAAACACGACTATTTGTGTAAACGGAGATATAAAAATGTCCTAGTCAACGGTGATCATGAAATAGAAAATATCCGTTTTAACTTATGACGCAAGATTTGAATTGCGCGCCATTTTGGCTGTCATTATTCAATAGGTCATTAATTATGACAGGTCGGTAGCAGTCAGATAGCAGTTCGTGAACATGGAGTGCTACAACGATACAACAACGCGTCCTTATTGTTAAATATTGCTATCAAAAATGATGAGTTTGGTTGCTACAATTCGTAAAGTGCATCCAATTTTCGGTAGAAATAATGTTTTAAATTTATCAACTATGAAAAGTACTGGTTCAGTTATTAATGTGAAACACACGACACGAGCTCGTAGTGGTCGTTCAGAAGAAAACATCATGGCAGTTCGCGAGAGTATAGGCGAGAGTCCAGGGACTTCGATAAGTCATCGTACACAAGAATTGAACATTTTAACAGCCACTCTTCGCCGTATTCTCAATAAAGATTTGCATCTCCATGATTATAAATTCCAACTGAACCAACATACCATACACAACCAAGAGAGTTCACCAACTGGATTATTGTACAACACGAAGTGAATGCCGATTTTGTTGACAAAATCATCTTCAGCGACGAAGCCTATTTCCACCTTGATGGCTTCGTTAATAGATACAATTACCGCATTTGGGGCTCAGAAAATCCACGAATGATTCATGAGAAACAATGGCGAACGCTATCGTGACATGATAACCCAATTCCTTGTGCCTCAATTGGCAGATATTGCTCTTGGTGACATATGGTTTCAGCAGGACGGCGTCACATGCCATACCATCCGTGAAACATGACGGTCTTGCACTAGTCTTTTCCTGGTCGTGTCACCTCCCGTTTTGATGAACAGAATTGACCGCCACGATCTTGCGATTTAACACCCATGGACTTTTTTCTGTGGGGTTTTCTGAAGGTTTACGCCAGCAAGCCCACGACCAACCAAGCATTGATGACCGAAACAATAAATTCGGACGTTTACTGCGAACAACTATAAAAGTTGAGCCAAGTCATACAGGAAAAACGCTCAGGACTTGTGAATCGTAAGAGGATCGCCTTCCATCACGACAACGCTCGACTTCGCACTTCTCTGCAGACCCGGAGGAAATTGTTGGAGTTAGAGTGGGATGTTTTACCCTATCCACCGTATTCTCCAGACCTCGCGCCCTCGTGTTTTCACCTATTCCGCTGCATGGATACCAGTCTACGAAATTTAACATTTGCCAATGACGAAGAAGTCAGAAGTCATTTAAAAACATTTTTTTGCGAGCAAACCGAAAAGCTTTTATGAAAATGGTATTATGAAGCTTACTGAAAGATGGAAGAGAGTTATTGAATATGCAGAAACGTACATTATTTATTAAAATAATTTGTAATAATTGTAATGTTAATAATAAATATTCATGAAAAAAATGAATGAACTTCTTGGACAACCCGATACTTCATATTACATTTCGGGACCGAACTATATTATGTTTTACCGATGTGTTGCGTGCAGCTGAAATGTAACTGTTTGAAACGTATCAGTGCGGGGGAGGGAGAAAGAGGTCGTAGAGAGTTGTTTTAATCTAATCTACGCCAGTATTGCGTCAAATTCATGGGCATATTATTGATTGTGTCTCCTCACTTCGCCCTCTTTAGGTAGATTATATCGTTTGTACAATACTTCTGTCTTGTGTGGAATCACACGTTGACGCCGCCTAGCTTGTGTCAATAATAATTATAATAATATATTAGCGCTTCTAAATGTCGCTCTTTTAACGTTGTAACTGTATTTATACTTCAGTGCCTTCATTGTTTCACCTAAGTGATAATTTTAATACTAAACGCTGATGATTATCACGGGCTTATTCCGTAAAGGCGCGGAAACTATAACAGTACACGATAATTATGTACTAATTCATAAAATGTAACCTGCACCTGCAGGGTATCTCTAATAAAAATACATCCCGTGATCTCTTACCCCAAATCATAGCGGGTTTGCACAACTATTGTCGACATGACTCACTACCAAAAAATGTTATTTCACAAATTCAGAACTCCCATTAGTATTTTGGAAGATTTCTATTACTATTAGTAGTTAGCTATAAATATGTCCCTTTGTAGCACCATTTGGATGTTTCTGATTACACTATCAATTTCTTTCGACACGAATACTCTCCTGATTATTTAAAGTCCATACCTCTGTTTTCACTTATTTTTGCTACTGTTTACAATGATTCAATCAAAGATAGTGAATTTTGTAATTTGTTTATGGTATCGGCTAATTTTATATGATTACTATGGATAGTTTTTCGAATTGCTTTCACTTGAGCATCTTGAAATTTTATTTGACATTTTCTAGTGGCAACTGATTTTTTACCATCAAACTGTAAAACCAAAGACTTTTTTATTTGAAAATTTTGCAATTAATAAAACGGTGCTTCTAACCATTTGAATATTGATCTGGAAATGGTGGGAGAGTAGTTCATTCAAGTACCGCAGTACTTAGACTCCATTAAGCCCCTTGTACATCCTCCCTAAAAAAGGTTGTCCCACCTAGACCAATCAACCATCAACCATCCTATTCTTATGAAATAGGTGATAACCTCGTTTAGGAGACGTTCCCTAATATCAGACATAGTTACCCAATGTTCTCCCAAAATGGACTACCTAATAGTAGAAAAGGCAGAGCAGTCGCAAAGTGCATAGTGCACATTTTCATCCTCTTATTCATAGTCTTTGCAGATGAGCGCGTATCTCTCAGCTTCATATTATGAAGTTGTTTCCATGGTTAACAGTATCCGGTTAGAATTTCCGTCACAAGAAGTCATTTCTAGACATTACCCAAAAAGTTTGTTCCCTGTGATGTTATCCTCAATTAGTTGTTTTATTGTTGACATTGATAATGTACTAACCGGGTAGGGCCCCTGAGTATCTAGTCTGGCAACCGTCCTAGCCAAAATGTCAGCTTCAGCAACATGCTCAGTATGCTTCAATCAATAGTTAGCACAGAGAGATGCTGTTTGTGTAGGCGTGATAGCAATCTCATTTGTGCTACGCTAACACAACTATCCAAAAACCACTTATACTTGATATGCAGAGACCTTGAGTATACTCCGCATCCTGTTTCTTCTTTCTCAGGGCCATTTACTGATTTGATTTGAAGACATTTACTGATCCTTCATTAGCGCTCTCATTTTCGCTCTTATATTTATAATATAAGGTATGTCAAAGATGAATTGAGGAATGCTGCTGTCGCAGCCCCTCTAAAGGAGCGCCATTGGATATTGACAGCCTCATGCCATAGGGGGCTTCCAATACTTCCATACCTATCCTTCTACCATAATAGTCATCATGTTTGATGACTACTATGGTAGAAGGATAGAAGGTAGAAGATATAAGGTAGAAGATAGAA
This sequence comes from Rosalia funebris, assembly GCA_037954035.1. Taxonomy (NCBI): domain Eukaryota; kingdom Metazoa; phylum Arthropoda; class Insecta; order Coleoptera; family Cerambycidae; genus Rosalia; species Rosalia funebris. The sequence continues at coordinate 6,668,161 of JAZFAV010000006.1, read as the reverse complement.
GATAGAGACTAGGTCACCACGTGTCTTAGATAAATATCTACTGATTGCAGACATAGAATTACTTCCATTGCTCTTGTTGGTGTAGTTCGCAAAGCTTTCGTTTTGTTATTGCTTGTTGACTTTTGCACCACCAGGCAATGGCTCCATAAGCCTTATGATAGCAGTATATAACTACACAACCATTTTGAGTTTCATTCCCCAGGTTAGCCTCGTTAGTTTTTTATTAAAGGTGTTAGCCTGTTTTAGTCTCCTTTCAAGCTGGAGATTCCAATTTAGTTTGATATTGAAAATGACGCCAAGATATGTCACTTCTAACCCAAATCTTAGTGGCATGTTTAGGAGAACATGGACCTTTAAGTTATTCTGTTCCCTTTTTCTTGTAAAGATGACCATCTCTGTGTTCCTGAGATGACCTGACAGAAAGAGTGTGTTCTCTACACCATTATTCTGTTATGCTAAAAGCTATTTACATTCTCTCACATTGAAACAATATGAAAACCTACGAAATTGAGGCGGTTCAAGAAGTTGTCTGCCTCTAACCATATGGGTGCAAGAATAGCCTGTAGTGGTTCTAGAGTACCAGGATATTGTTTCTGATATTTCCCAGTGCGTTTGTAAATTTTAGAAAAACCATTTTGGTGTGGGCTATTAATCCATCTACATCCGGAAAGATTTTTTTTTTATTCTGCACGCTTGTCACGTCTGTTCAGATTTTTAATATTTAATAGCAAAATATTAAAAATAGAACTACACGTATTATATTCGTTTATAAATCACAGTAATTTTGTGGCAATGATGATGTAGCAATAATAACAGTTAGTAATAGCAAACTGTTTGGTGGAATATTCCGAAGACAACTTTACCAGCATAATATCATCTACTTTCAAACCTAAAGAAATATTTGATATAAAAAGGTTACCAATGAGACAGTAATAAGAGCTGGGGAGGAAGAATTATTCTCCAAAATTTTCTAACGAAATGAAAAATAAAGAAATATTAATTCTATATTAAAATAAAATTGTGTCAATATCCCCTCGTACACCTTCCTTATTATTTTCTTACACTCTAGAGTCTATCAAACAATAATAATAGAAAAGTCCTCCTATACTGAAAATTAAACTTCCTGATATTAAACAACGCTTCATCGAATTTTTTTTTGTTCTGCCCCACTATATTACCGATACCCTTTAGAGGGTTCATCGACTCTCTCTCTGTCCTCGATAGCCAACTCCCCTATAAACGAATTTGCAGCTTATCGACTGTATATAGATTCCCAAATTAAACCAACAAGGGGGAATTCACCCATAAATGGATGACGTCTTATCGATTGCAGATAAATGCAGAATCAAAGCAGACGTGCATGATATCAGTCATCGCGTTAGACAAGACGATATCATCCCAATAAATGAAATACTGTACCATTAGACTAATATATGAAAGAACAACGTGGGAAAACGAGGAAATAAAAATGTTTCCTTCCACACATTATGTAAAATATTCAGATTCTAGATTTATCGGGGTTGTGGAACAAATTTTACCCCAAGAGGAAAAAATTCAATGGGGTTAAATATGGCGATTGAAGAGGCAATTCCTCGATTAACCCACCCTCTAGGATACACTTCGACTGGATATTGATGAACATTTGTTGCATAATGCAGAAGTGCTTCATCTTGCTGAATATTTCATTAGTGAGAAGGTCTGGATCGTCAAGATTAGGAAATAAGTGCTATAGCCAAGCTGTCGCGGAGAAAATTCAATTCGGGCAATTTAAAAGACAATGTCTATGAAGAAAGTTAGATATGATAAATTAGAACTACAAACGGGAATAGTCGATGAAATTAACAATCAAAATCCCAATTTTTTTCGTAAAATAAAGCAGAATTTTATAAGAACAACAATGTGTTTAGAACATAATAGAAATGTTTTCCTTTAAGGTTATAATCGATTACTTCATTTGTTATTTTTAGAATTATTATATTCTTTCAATCATTAATAATAATACGCTGTTTACGTGATAACCATAGTGTGTTTTTTTGTTTTGTTTAAACCACAGCCATTCTAGATATAACAACATTTGTTCTAAGTATTTATACATTAAACTTCTTTTATAGAATTGGTCATTAACTTCTTAATTAAACAGATATGTATCATATATTTTTATTTCAGAAAAAGCTATTCTTTTAGAATAACAAAACATGTATAGGACGTTTTATTAAAAAAAGATGTTTTCAGTCAACCCTTATATATATGAACTGTAAATAAACCCTTATAGTTTATACAAAACAAAAAGCATTGCACGTCATCATGTGACGTAATTCATTACCACTACACTTAGAATTTCATTCGTTTTTAATCAACAGAAATTTAAATTTGGCGCCCATTTTGATGTCAGCAATTGGCATATGGTATGTCGTGCGTGGTGTCAAATTTATCGGTTGTTTAGACGGTTTAGACTATTCGATTTCTATTTATTTTATATGATTTAATTTTCTTTAACATGTCCACTGGTTTTATTTACAAGAGATTAATCGAAACAAATAAATAAATTAAACTAGTACCTGATTTATTTTCAAATGTATTACTATATCGAAGAAATCTATCACGCGATTCCCGGTAAGCAACCCATAACATCTTGGCGTAAAACAAATAAAAATATTTTGCCAATGGAAATGAAACACCAGCAGAAAACAATTCAGTGATAACACACGATAACAACCTTTCGTCAAGTCGGTGCTCCGGTTATCATCGTTTCAGGCTACGTGCGATAGCGAATGTAGAACATTAGAGCGGGTATTACATATTTTACGAAGATCATCAATATAATGGTAATTGGCGTAGATAGATGCCGAAGAAAGGTTGTTGATCTCTTTGTTCCCCATAGAGGTGTTACGAAGAATTTGTGTGAAAAAGTGTAAATTATAATCCACACATAGACCACGTTGTTATTGTGTGTAATTTTTTCTTGTATATAACCAGTATATAAAGTAGAACGAGTTCGACGTATGTAAGGAAAAATATCGTAGTTATTAAAATATTGTTAATATTGCTGTACCGATCTTATGTATGCTTTTATAAGTTGACCTTACTACGAAATTTGTTTAAACCATTTTTTAGCAACATTTTGTTAATTATTAATGCAGGAATGAACTAAAAAATAAAATGAATTCATTGGTTTAAAATTACTCCCACCGATATTCTAGTACTCGTAGTTGTGGTGGCCTTTATATCGCTAAGCAGAACTGCTGTATTATTATTATTAACATTTGGTAGTAACGATAGACGTAACTTTAAACATAAACATTTACTTTCGGAACTTTTACTTAACTTTGTTTATGACCACAACTTAATATCCAATCAACACATGCATATTATACGAAAAATTGTATTAAAGACCTAACAAATAAAACAATAACGATAGGTCACACAATATCTATATCGACTTTACAATTTTAAAATAAAATGTCAAGTTTTACCGCTCAAATCATTATTGTATATTTCTGTAATTAGGGAATTAAGGCACACTATGAAAAATATATGAATGGAAATAGAAGAATAGAAATAGGAGAATAATAAAAAAGACCACTGAAAAAGATATAGATGTCAGTGCCATCCATATATTTTTTAATTGAAATGAATTGTTAATATTTTACGACGTATTTTCTGTCTCGCTTTTTTGTCGAAAAGAGCGAGATAGAAATAGTCTACAATAGTGAAATAAATAATACCCATACGAAACATTTAATGAATACCAAGGCTAGAATCTACAAGTATACGTAGAACAATCAGAATAATAGCACGACAAAACATAGAACTATCCATACGAGGCGTGTTCAAAAAATAACGGGAATTCAGGTTTTTTTGGAAAGAATATTATTTATACGTTTACATCAATGGTATTCCCTTCAAAATAGTCACCATCTATATTTACTAAACGGCTGTTTTCGTGTGTGTCACGAAATTTTTAGGTCGGTGTACGAAATGCTTTTCGTTCGAATTTCGGCATTTTAACAAAATCAATATAGTAAATCGACCCTTGCGAACAACGTGGTAACTTTTGTATTTTGATCCGAAGCCTCTAGAGGCATGCTCCGGAGGTGCCTTCGATATGAGCCAGGGGGCGGCGCAATATTATTGCGATTTGCTTACTTGTTAGATATTATACACGTATGCCAGCGCTTCTTCCAATCCCCGAAACACTTCTGGAGCTGGATCTTTGAGATAGCGTTTAACTCTTTCAGATATGTGCTTTTAATCTTATCTATACTTGCAAGACGACGGCGCTTTAAGGTTCTCTTTATTTTTGGGAACAGAAAAAAGTCACATGGAGCCATATCTGGCGAATATGGAGACTGGAGCATCATTGCAGTGTTATTTGTAACCAAAAATTAACGAATAAGTATGCGTCGTGGTGCAGAAGCCATGAATACTTTCGCCACAAACCCGGGCGTTTTTTTACAATTGCGTGACGTAAACGGCGTTGAACTTGTAGATAGTACTCCTTATTGATTGTTTAACCTTGTGGCAAAAACTCGTAGTGCACTATGCCGGTAAAATCGAATACAATGAGCATAACCCTCATATTCGACCGCACTTGTCGAGCTCTTTTCGGCCTTGGCGATCCATAATGCCTCCACTGGGACGAATGAGCCATAGTTTCGACGTCATACCCGTAAACCCGTGTTTCATCACCATGTTATGACACGTTTGAGTAGTTCTGCGTCATTGTTAATTGCATTGTTGAACAACTTTCATTCGCTGCTGTTTTTTTTCGAATTTCAACAATTTGGGAACAAATTTTGCTGCCACATTTTGTTTCATAGGTTTCAAAACACCCGAAAAAATTTAATGGCATGAGCTAATTGATATCCAACATCATCAGCGATTCTCTGATTATAATTCGGCGGTTGTTCTAGGTTTATAATATGATTGAATATAATATGATTGTTCTAGGTTTCAGATTGTTTTGGAAGCAATATTGATAACGCTTCCATATATTTAATTAAGCAAAACCGATAATAGTAATAACGTTATGTGTCCAGTCGGATGACTCGAAAGAGGATCCATACATTTTTGTAGTGTATCAAAAAAAATATTGACAAGATGTAAAATGTTGTCAATATCATCTTGTTGGTCGTCTTTTATTTTATATTTTTAATATAAGTGAAAACGAAGTGTGCGAACAAAAAGTGTTAATATACATTAATAGCAAAGCATACTTGATTGTGGAATTTTGAGCTATTTGTTCACAATCCTCATGACTTTTTTTTTTTTTTAAGTATTCTTCCCACTTTAATCACCGCCATAGTTCATTTAATTAGTAATTGAAGTAATTACTAATTAAATCAGTAACTAAATCCAGCTATAACTAATTATAGTAAAATGGAACACACTCCACAGGGTGATCCGAATTCCATGGAATTTGGGGCTTTCCCGAAACCCCGAAAAGGAAACAGAAAACCCAATGGAGACGGGTCTTATGGACATTTTTTGAGAAAAAATCAATATAACACAAGCTTTCTGTCACTTTTCATTTCAGACATACAGTGTTCAAACACTTCAAAATGCAGGAGCCGCAAGTTAGGATATTAGCTACATTTCGTATAATTCCTTCTCTTAAGGTGTCAAAAAGGGATCGACGTCAACGAAGAGCATAGAAAACTCGAGTTAAGAAACCGATCGTTTAACATATTGTAACAGGTTCCTGGAATGTTTTCCCCTTTTTGGGAAAATGAAACTTGGTTATTAAGAAAGATATTTACATTCACTATTTTGTGTTTATGAGAAATAACATCGTTAAGGTGTCTTCCTTCACGCCGCTGTACCTCCTCAAGGCATGACCCAAAATTTGCGATAATTCGTCAACATAATACTGGTTTAATTCTGAACCCTATAAGAGGAAATCCGTCGGCGTTAAATCGAGACGTCTGGGTGGTAAATTAATGCCCCCCTGCATAGAGATCACTTTTCCAGGGAACATCCATAGATACATTTGCAGTATGGGCTATAGCCTCATAACCATGTGTCTTCATCAAACCTTATGTTCAACAAACTCCTCATGTTCTTCATGTTCAACAAACAAATAGGAGAAACATTTCAGGATGATCTGTATTTAAAATCATAATAGTATTATTATAAAGTCTATACCTTTGTTATAACTAAACTGCCCACATGATTGGTGTTACATGCGGGTAACTGAGCCGCAGCTGAGATGCCGTCACGTGCACGTCAAACTTCGATGCTCCTGTACATCAACTTAATAAAGAAATAGAGACTTTAACCATACTTATAAAGTCGTCTTTGTAGACACCACATGAGCGTTTGAGGAAGTAAACACAGTAGGCTTTTGTATAGCCTTAGTGCAACTATTTTTAAGCCGTCGTACACACAATTCCGGATACATAAAGGAGAGAACATAAAAAAATCACTTCGCCGAGGTGATTTAACATAATCGGTAATCGCTCCTTTGTTTGTTCAGACCAAAAACGTCGGCCAAATATAAATAACTAAACGGTATCAAACGCCTATAACTGCATTCTATTTGTATACCATTTTACGAAACAATTTAAACTCGGCTGATATCTTATTGGTCAAACAATACACGACATAATTAGGAATGTGACGTTTATTTAGCCACAGTTGCTACGTGAGAATTTTCCGACACCGACACGCCATTGTAAACGGCTCGCGACAGCTTAGGGAGTTTGGAATATTTTTTAGGGAGAAGTGTATTGACTTTAGTACGTGCGTACGTAACCATTCTGTGAACGTTTTTTTTTTTGTGATGTGGGAATACATGTGTCAATGTGAAGCGTAAAGACAATCTGCACGCATATAATAGGATTTAACTTTACTCAATCGTGTAGTTTATTTCACATTTAGTTGCGATATAAACAATCCCAAGGTAGCAGAATTGGAACAGAGGGATCGATCAGAGTGACACAATTTTTACATCAAATTAAAAAAACAGTGTAAATTTAAAAAATCTTGGTGTTTCTATAAATTACTTTAATTATTAATTAATTTGAACAAATAAATAATAAAAAAAAAGATAATCCTATTAATTTATAATTGTGTTTCTTCCGATTTTAATTTAATCCCACTTTATCCTTACACCTGCAAGCCTCAGACTTTATCCTGAGACAAGTGATCACCCGAAATACATATAATAATAAAATATGTCACTTATTCTATACGATTATTTAAAATATATTTGACATCATAAAAATATCACAAAGTCGTACATCTACATTAACATTAACTAACGTCCGCGAGTAAATAGTACATGACGTAAATGCCAGGGGTGGAACCAGGACATTACGCTGACATACACACAAGGATATGATAAGCAATATAATTAATTATCTTTTAATATATTAACATGTTAAAATTTCTATTAGTTTATGGCAATGTGTTTATTAGGGTTACAGCAAATAGTTTGCGTCCCTTAAAATTGTACTTATTACTGGGAACGATCGGCTGATTTAATTTTGAAATCATATCTTACTGTGAGAAACTATCTTGAGCCATCGAACAGAAATTACAGCTAGAAAGTTCACTCTAAGCTCCGCCCACTAAGTTACCCCCTCCTTACCCGTCAGGTCGTTCAACGAATATAAGCTAACTAGGACGCGGCGCATGTATAGGATCATAGGAAATATCCCCGGTATACTAGTTCGGTGCCGCCGTTCAACAGCTGCATGGTGGCAATGCCTTTGGAAGCGAAAGATAAATGTACCGCCGTAAAGTGAACCTTCTAGTTGTAATTGCTGTTCCGTGCTTGAACTTTCACTTCCCTTAACTGTGTATTTTTAATAAGTAGCCTATTCCAGCAGATTCGATGGCCAAGAAAGTGATACAAAAGCAACCACCATCGCGTCACAACCAGATGTTAGGGACATGCTATAAAAGAGAAAACCGACATAACTTAGATATTAGTCAGTTTCTATAACTATTTTAGAACGTATTATTTAAAGTGTTCACCGTTGTTGCTTATTTTCAATAAATCTAAGAGTTGAAGTATGTTTCTGTCACAACCCTTAAGGCAACAATGAACAACAGATGTGATATGTACGTCATAGTGACACGAAACAAGATCACAATGATTAAAAATGCTCTGCTGCACACTAATAATTTTTAGAGTTCCAGTATATTAGTATAATTTGTTCTAAATCTTCAGGAGTGGAACGTTGACGCATTATACTCAAAATCAGTGTCGGTTTTATTGTAGGTGCATTTGTGCAGTGAGCTCCCTTAAAAATTCTTAAAAATACCTATTAGGTGTTTACATTACATTATCATTATACATAGAATGTTCCGATATCTAACAGTCTCGCTTACAGCTTGTTAGATGTCGCGAGAGTCACCAACCCTAGAATTTATCAGATTTATCTACGGGATATTAAAATCTGCAACTCTAATTACATAGCGCGTTCAGTTTTCATCTAGCACACATCAGAGGACCGTTTAGATGTTAATTGCAGCGATTCCAAATTATTAAAATCTGGATTTTAATGATTTTAAAACTGACGTTTTTGCGAATTCCAAGAACAGACGAATGGATTTTCTATATAAATAACCTCAGGCTTGGACATAGATACGATTAATTTAATGTTATCGATTGCACCCCAGAAAAAAATTACACCGGCCGCCACTGCTCAAAATCCATTTATATGTGCAAAAAGACCTTTCAACATCTACACAGATAACAGAAGAGTATTTAAAACATATGAAATTTTTCAAAGAGGGCACGTCTATGTTGGATCGAGAAAAGTCTTTACCTACGAGGAGGTAAACAGTACCATATAAGTGTACGAAATCTTGAACTGTATTGTAAAACTGTTTCCAACTTAGTTTTAATGCATTCCTTGCCCTGCTAAATGACAATGTAACTGGCGCTGGTGAAATATATTTACTGCATTAACTATTGTGCATCCAGGGGAAGTAGATGTACACTCAAGGTTAATTATTGACAAATAAATATTTCTCAGTCGCAACATGTTCTGTAACGCGCCTTTTTACTCTCATACCGTAATTTATACCGTACTTTAGTGCCGTGAAAATGCAGTTCGGGAAAATTACTCACCCACTCTTCCTCTATAGCAGGTGGAGGAAGTTTAAGTCACATTTTTAAGTCTAACAATAATATTAATTCGATTTACCATAAAGTATACGTCAGCCAATACACGTTACATCTCACAGTGAAAGTGTGTAACTACTAAGATATGGTCCTTTTCTCTTATAGCCACAAATAGTCGCTAACTTAAATGGCCCTTTCCAGTGTCGGATGTGGAACATATTTTTGATTATTATCCATACAGATATGATTTTCATTGATATGAAATTTCATAATTTTATATGTATCTACATAAGTCGGACGTAGGTCCAAATCTAAAATATCGAATTTACCCGCGGACATATATGTATTTTAGTTATAACTAAAACATCCCCGAATGAGTACTGCATCAATAGCGTTACACTCAACTCAGCAGCAGTCGAAATTTCACCGCGTAATCCTGATATATTTGAATCGACATATGTTCGATCCATTCAGTATAGTTCAATTTAACTTTTCCGTTGTGTTTAACCACTTACAACCCAATAAGAGTAAGAACATATCTCAAAACTGCGACATCGAACCGCCCACGAGGTGCGCAGCAAATATTACGTTTTTTAAAAAAATTGTCATATTTTGATAAAACTCCAGCAATAACAACATCAATAAACATATACATATACCAAAAAATGTGCATTAAAAATAAATAGATTAGTCTGAGCATTTGAATTTATTTGTTACTAACATTTATATGCTCAGTGTATATCAATCTTGGCATTTTTGAGTTCAGATATTCCTTACTTTCAAAAATAAAAAAATAGTATTATAGTTTTAAATAATGGTCCATAACCATTAGAGTTACTTGAAAAAATGTCGAATTATCGTTGTGACTTGAACCCAATTGGCAGTGATCTCTGTAAGAGAATACGACAGGTCATCTATGTTGGAGACGCAGAGCAAGTGCTTGACTTTTATTAGCTTCGTAAAATGTTTATTATCGAAAAAAAATTGTAAATAATAAATAAATTCTTTTATTTATTACCAAAAAATTAAACAACTAAAGGCATTTTTGTTATTTATTTATTATACAATTATTAGGATTAGTTATTTAAAGAGAATATTAGTTTCGAATGTTTTAGTTATTTATTATAGACTTTCGAACTCTTTATTTAAAGACTCAATAAACGACTCTTACTGCCTTATGTTGACAGCGTAATAAAACAACAATCAAATGTAGGCAGCAGACATAATATCACAAATGATGCCTAAAGGACAAATTTCTAGATAAATCCAGTGACTTGGAAAAAATATACTCGTATACGGAGATAAAATTCATTGCTCAACATAAGGTCTACAGGCACATATCACATTATATTGAAGAAAAATAGAAGAAACCGTGTTATAAGAGTACAAGAAATTAAAGAGATTATTAAAAAAATTAGAAACACAAAATATCTTTTTTTTTTGAGGATGAGAAAGTTCTTCCACGGGAATTGGATTGGCTTTTTACTACAATTGAGAATCCTGTCACTTGAAACAACTCCAAATTGGATATACTACTTTTGTGGTATTATCTAGTCTTGCTTCTAGTATGAGGTAATTACTAGATACTAAAACAGTATTCAGTTTATGGCGGTCTTCAAGTGCGTGTAGTAAAATAATACTAGTGGTTATGTTGTTGCTATAGCTACGTTTATTCGAAATAAATTAAACGTCGAGCAAGCTAGCACCGAAAGAAGAGAATGTTTCGGGACGAGTTCCGGGAATTGACTGACTGAAAAACTTACTTCAATAGCCGATAGCCTGGTGTGGTTATTACCAGACGCCACACTTGTCATAAAACATCATAAATTACAAGGGCTTTAACAAGTGGATGGCTGTAGTAATAAAACAAGTAACTTATTGCCTGAGATAATAGCATTTTTATCCCTGAGAAACAGATGTGACCTGGTTCCGAGTACTAGCACAATTTACAAGGGTTTCTACTATCTAATATTTACAAAACTTAAAACTAATATATACAGATCCAAATACAGGTTTCAACAGTCAATACTGACGGCTTTTAAATGGAACTAACATCTGGTAGGGATGTCCTAGGGGTGCAGATTGGTCTCCTCCTCTTCTCCGAATGTGGAAGTTTAGTTATTACAAAGGAGGCTTGGACTCCTGCACATCGCGCTTTCGCCGTCGAGGCGTATTTCAAAAATAATGACTCTATGATGTTAACACAGCGGCATGGCAGTTTCGGTTGTATTGCAATAGTCGTCCTCTTGGGCGAATTCCATCTCGGAACTATTATTTTATGGGTTAGAAACTTTCGGGGTACAGCAGCCAGAATATCAAGGAGAAGAGGAGGGTCCTTCAGGACGACAAGGTCACCTGCAAACGTTGAGGCTGTACGAACTGCTTTTGAACAGAGCCCCAGTCGTTCAGTTCGTCATCATGTTCAGGCGCTAAGGATGTTCGATAGGACTGTTGCGAATTCTTCATGAATACTTAAGCTTTCACCCGTACATGATGGCGATCGTTCAATAATTACAGCCGCAAGATTACGCAAGAAGGTTAGCTTCTGCAGAAACCTTGTTAGAGAGGATCAATCTATGGGGCTATCTCAAGGGAAAAGTCTTATTTTGGTAAGCCTCGAAATTTGGCAGAACCTCGAGAAAATATTCGACCAGAAATGCGATCCCACCCCAAACCTTGGCAAGTCATGACGAATTTCGCAAGCGACTCGAGCAGTGCGCCGAAAATGAAGATCATCATTTTACCTGACGTCATTTTTGCCACATACTAAATTTTCTAAAAAAAATTTGATAAATTATAAGGTCCACTCTTCCTCTTTCAAATATTTTTCAGTCCTTCCACGAGAATTAGATTGGTTTTTGTTTTACTACAATTGGAATGTGGTGTTACCGAAGAATGATGAAAATTCCATGGACTGATATGGTTAGAAACGAAGAAGTATTGGAGAAAGTCGGCGAGAAAAGAAGTATGTTGAAAAACATAAAGAAGAGAAGAGATAGAATGGTAGGCCACTTGCTGAGACATGGGAGAATAGTCCGCGATATTTTGGAGGCAGAAATAGGAGTGAAGAAAGGCAGAGGTAGGCCTAGATTAGACTACTGCTCGCAAATAGTAAGGGATGTAGGTTGTAGCACAATTAGCGAAATGTGTAGGTTAGCACAAGATAGGAGAACCTGGAGGTTAGCGTCCAACCAGTCTTAGGACTGATGACCTCATGATGATGACAATTGGAATCGTATCACTTGAGACAGCTCCAAATTGGATATTGGATTGGTATTGTCTAGTCTTGCTTGGCAGTGATGAGACAATTACTGGACGCTAAAACATTCAAGTAAAAACGGAAACCTCTCCTGAAGCCCTTTCCAACTTATTAACTTTGATTTAAACCTCAATCCTATCTATATCAGGGAGAACCGCATATCTGAGCCTGGGAAAGCATAAATAATATAGATTCGGCCGGCCGGCGCGGCACGGCAGGCCATAGACACACGAAAGACAAAGCCCATACCTGCACACAGTGTAAAATAATTACGTAGAGTGAATTTCAAGGAGATTTTGACATATACGCGGTCTAAACCGCGGCGTGTGTTGTTTAAATGTTATTAATGCATGATTACAGGTTATATCAATGAAAACTGGTACACGGCACACGTAGACCCGGGCGAATCTAGAACGACGCTCGTTATCAGCCGAGGCCGAGTGATAAAGAGGAGCAGAGCGCTACGACGGATGCCCGTTTCACAGGCACCGAGAACGCTAGCGGGTAGCGTACGTTTTGCTATTTAGCTGATAATTAGGCAGGGTAATTGAACGTGGCACGAACGGCGACGGACCGATCCGAGCCAGCACGAACGCGACCAATTTCCAGCATTACACCAGGTCGGGGGACAAATCACAATACTAATATGGATCTTTGGAAATTTCGTTAACGCTGTATCTAACGTTAATAAAGTGTTACCTAAGCCGTTGTATAGAATTATATTACATAAATCCGGATAAAATAAAGAATATTCTATATAATACAGTAAATGAGGACCCAAATTACAATCAAATATAATGTAATACAATGCGTCAAGAATAGGAACAAGTATCAAAACTGCAATGTCGGACCACCCACGAGGTGCGCAGTAAATAGCCTGAATAACATCGATGAATATATATGTATACAGAGTTTGATCTGGCCGCGCGTAAAGTGCATCCATTTCCCTCTGAATGCTGCCTCATTCTTTCTTCTACGCACACGTAGAGAATCTCACACTTTTTCCCATTCTTGACGAGCAGTCCTAAATATTTATAGCAATGTTGACTTACAATATTTTACCCAAACCACTTAGCTATAAAAACTGTACACTCCACACACCCACGCACCCGCACAACCACACCTACCCCCTCCCACACACACACCCACGCACGCACCCATTATTTAGAGCCTCTACAATTATAGATCTTATAGGGGCTACTCTTCAAAATCAATGGATAATTACCCCAACCCTACCATCAGCTAAATCCTATCTGAGCGATAGCTACTTCATGGTGAAATACCAAGATCAAGTCACACGCCTACATCCCATACAAACAGAAATGTCTCAAGGTTCTGTATTGGGACCTTGACTCTACCTATTGTACATAGCTGATATTCCAACAGCCACCTCTGCCAATGATACGGCAATATACTATCAGTGAATCAAGATCCTAGAAAGACAGATCCCAGAAAGATTTCCGAAAACCTACAAAAGTCAAAGTGGAAAATTAAAGCAAATGAAAACAAATCAGTTCAAATGTCCTATACTCTACGGCGTAACACATGCACCGTGCGCAAATCAACAATCAAATGCTTCCACAGGCTGAATCAGCAAAGTGTTTGGATGTATACCTTGTTCCTTAATAGACGTCTTACCTGGTAAAAGCACATTTTTATGAAACGTAAACAGCTTGGTTTGAAATTAACTATACTGGACTGGCTGATTGGACCCCGGTCTAAACTTTAAACTCGAAAATAAACTTGCTGTATATAAGGTGATTTTAAAACCTATAGTGTCCATCTATGGGGCACCACAAGTACATCAAATCTCGACATCATCCAAGGGTTGCAAAATAAAACACAACGGACCATCGCAAATGCATAGTAGTATATGATTAATGTATGTGATCTACAAATGCCTTCCATTTGAGAAGAAGTGTAGTGCGCGAGTGTAAAATACCTCCAAAGGTTGAAAACCTCTACATCCTATGTACCTTTATTAACCTCTTAGATAACAGCAAAACAACGTACCATCTAAGAAGACTAAGTTAAATACCCATGTCATAATATTAATAATATTAATAGCAATACTTATTTGCTACACTCTTTTCCAGTTTCGTTGCTCTCATAGTAATAAGGTAACAATGTAACACACTAAAACAGTTTTTTTCGTTACCCCACTTTCTCCTAGTTAGTTGTAACTATCAAAGATAGCGATCTTTCCGTTTGCGATGCGATATCGTTTGACAGCCAACATTGCGATTTAATACGTTTGCTTGCCCGACTAAAAATTTTTAAGTAACCTCCACGGTGGATTATTAAAAATACCGTCATAGAGGCTTCGTGTACTCCTCGAAGAAGACATAAACAGACGTTCTAAAACTCATCGACGTTATTGGAATCACGTGTAGCGACGCTTAAACAAGCAAACACTGCTCCAGCAGCATAAATTATTTATAAATAGAAAATGTTTTTCCATAAATTAATATTGTCACGAGTTTTTACTCGAAGTTTTCAACTGAATTAATTATACTTATCAAGTAGGCGCATTAACTGAACTTTCTAGAATACCGTAACTAACATCAATTTATGGCGAAGCTGTACGAGGACACGTTTACCGCCACAAACTTAATATTTTCCAAGAACACAAGGGTGGAATATTTATATTTTACCGTCGACTGTACCAGATTGTCCTACCCTTAATTTTCAATGATTTGCCGGACGCTCGCGTCATGCTATACGATGGGTGGTGTGATACTTCGGCTTCGGCAAGTCAGCAGATGGTCTCGGAAATCGAAACTAATACATATATAACTGCGTTCTGTCGGCGTTCGATGGCCTCAGCCACGGCCCTTTATTTGTGTAGAGAGCCCTTCCGAATACTGCAGTCTCCGTTATATGAAGATTTCTCGTATTTATTGCTAGCTTGTAAAGGGTACATATTTCAATAAGGACGCTCGATATTTAAACGTAAATAAAACAAACTGCGTGTGAAACAAAAATATAACATCATTCAAATGTCTGACACGGCTTTGCATTGTGGCATGTATTCGGGAGGTCCAATTTTCGATGACTTTGTCGCATAAATCTGGTTGAGTTTTCGCGTAAATCTGGTTTGCGGCTTAGGTATCGCATAGATCTGCGATTTAAGATAGCCCCAAAGAAAGAAGTTTAAAGGCGTTAAATTGTACAATCTCGGTGGCCAGTTCATGTCGTCTCTGCACGAGATAACCATGCCCTCGAGTCTCTCGTGTAGAATGTCCATCGTGGCATGCACTCGTGTAACACGCAGCGCCGTCCTATTGGAACCACATGTCGTGAGTATCCATATCATCCAGTTTAGACTACAAGAAGTTGCTTATCATCGATCTGTAGCGCTCGCCGTTAACGGATAAGGCAATGTCAGTTTTGTTTTGGATAAAGTAGGGACTGATGATTCCGCCACACCAATATCCACAACAAACAGTGAGTTTCTCGGAATGCATTTGGTACTAGTGTATCTCGTGTGGATTAGTATCGTCCCAAATCCGACAATTTTGCTTGTTCACATATCCATCGATCTAAAAATGGGCCTCATCGCTAAAGATGATTTTCTTGACGAAATTTGGACCAACTTCTAACCGTTCCGAAGCCCAATTAGCGAACACACGGCATTGTCTATGGCCGTTTACCTTAAGTTCCTGGGTCGGTTGGATTTTATACGGGTGTAGACCCAAGTCCCAACGCAAAATTCGCCAAGTAGAAGTGGCAGAAAAGCCAAGTTCTTGTGAACGTCGAGAAATTGACTGCCTCGGGTTTTCCCGTACACCCTAACGCACAGCAGCGATGCTTTCAGCAGACCTTGCGTTTAGGTAACATACGGGTGTTGACTGATTATTTATCAAACCGGTTGACTTGAAGCTACCAAACGTCGAATAGTTGACTATACGGGACGGTTGTGGCGAGGATAAAAATTACGTAATGCGCGGAAAAATAAAATTTGATGATTTACAATACGTTTTTGAACGCTATAACCGCCAATAGTAATTTTCCATACACTACTGAACAATTCACAACAAATTTGACAGATATTGCTTTAACAACATGGGCCCTATTACCTGTATATTTGTAAACTTTGATACTCTTAAAAATGCGTCTTCTTGCAATCACTTGACGATATGGAGGTACGAAAACTGTCTAGATTTAAATGAAAAACTGCAAGTCGATATCAAATTATAGTATGCGGTGTGCTACAAAGTACAATACTGGGCCTTGTCCTCTTTGGTATATACATAAATGGCATTGTTTTTAAAATGAACAATCAACTTGAAGAAATACAGTAATAAATACGCCGATGTGTCGAAAAGTCGTGTAAATAAACACTGGTACTTGTCGTCATTAATGTTACCAATACACTGCTACTAAAATGGACTTTGTGTTAACTCAGTATAAGCTGTAAACCCCCTATTCACAAAATCATGACCAATCCACAACTTTCGAGATTTAGATAAACTAATAAGTAAACTTTGATAGATAATTATACCTGCGACAAATGATATTTTGCTTTTTGCATTATAGAACTGACGTCAAACGAAAAAATGCAGTTCCTAGATATGTAAACGAAGATAAAGAACACACAAATAATTGTAGGGGTTACAAAGTACACCAATAGAAAATGGAAAATAATTACCCAGTAGACAAAATTACTCTAACCGCCTGCGCCTCCTAGCATATCTTATCTGTTCGTATGACGAAATCTCCGTTATCATTTAGAAAAGATTGTAATAAAAAATTAAATATACGGACAGCACCAGACAAATCACGTAGTAGATATCATCCTTTCCACTAATATTGCCAAACGGTTTGGAAACTTTTGCCTGCGTTATCCTGAAAACTAGACCAACGACTTAGAATATTTCATATTCATTCTCAAGGCTGTCTTGCATGGATCAACAAAAAATAAATAAATAAAAGGAAACCGTTTATGAACTGATATGGTAAAACGCATGTCTGTTATGAAATATTGTTAATAAGAGTAAATATAGTAATCACACGTGAAATTAAAGCCTGTAATGATAATGATAAGTATTAATCCTAATTGTACAGTACACTTTGAACACTATTTTTTGGTTAATCGTTTGACGTAGTGAGAAATTTAGCAAAGAACACTTTAAAATCCTCTTTGTATCTTCTGGCGCATTTACGTGGCTCTTCTATAGCATATCGTTCTTAAGAGTCTCCGTATTACTTGGTTCGTGGTAAACCATGGGGTGTTTAGTATGGATCTTAGAGTTTTCGATTGAAATCTCTGTATTATTTCGATATTTGAGGAAGAGACTGGTCTCCATAATTCGATCCCATATGGGCCTAATTGAAGACGCCCGTGAAAAAAGGAGGTAGCTGCATATATTTACGTTTTTAATCGCTATAAGGTAATTAAAAGGCGCTCTATCGATCGGTGAAAAAACGAGACAGCTTCGTTAGGCTTCGTTAGACTCGTAAGGGAAATATAATGAATATATAGATGCCTCCTTATTGGATTCGGTGCAAAAAGGGGGCAGCTCCGGAGCTGCCTCGTTTTTACACAGAATGAATAGTTCATAGTTTAGCCGCTTAGATGCAACACCTACTCATTTGGAAAGCCACGGTCGAACACTTGCCAGACTTGCGACAGACTGGACAACCTCATATCAGCGAAAAATAATGAAGTAAAAAGGAATCTAATAACTGAAAAACAGGTGCATCAGAAGAAAGCAAATTATTTTTACACAAAGATGAAAGCAGATACTGGCACAAATTTCGGAGTACAAAGATGAGATGGAGCTGTAGCTTTTGATTTTAAGCAGAATATGCCTTTCCCCTGCGTACCTAGTGGAGATGATTTTTTTAAACGACAACTGTGGGAATACAACTGTTGTGCCTTTGCAGCCATAGCCAAGAAAGGAGCCAATGATGTAGTAAGCTTTTTACATTATTTTCTTGAAAATTGTGTAGCATTAATAGTGACAAAATTATACCTATAGTCTGATAACCGCAGCTCACAAAATAAAAACCAAGTCTTGGCTCAGTATCTTTGCACACTTGCAAATACTAATAGATGTGTTAAAATTATACACAGATATCCAGAACCAGGACATAGTCCTGCCTCGTGATCGGAGCTTCGTGTTGATCTAAAAGGAGAAAAGGAAACGGGAAAGGATCGTGTTGCCAGAAGAATGGGTTGCACTGGTAAAAAATATATGCCGCAAATTTATATATATTATGGTGTTTCCAGTTTCCCAAGAAATGATTTCAACGGGACTTTTAAAAAGTGCATGTCAAATCAAAGAAAACAAAAATTTGGTATATCTTCTTATCGTGTCATGGAATACATAGCAAAAGGCGTGGAATGCAGCTGTTCGGCCAGTGCCTTACTTAAGGACTTGTTTGCTCTTCAGAAACATGGCGTAACGTGACTTTACCTCCTTCTACATTACTCCTCTACTCTGGACCCTGGTGATTACTCCTCTGGTGAAAGAACTTGCAACAAAATATGTGCCTTCTGACTGTATGTGGTTTTATGACCGGATGAAGTGTCAAGGAGAAGAAGAACCTACTCAGCTAGAAGAAGATAGCTTTACAGATGATTAATTTGTGTTTATTTATTACTTTTGATAACATTTGCATTGATGCCTCCAAAAAGGATCAATATCAATTTTATATCATTCTCATCATCTCTGATTTTATATCAATCAATAACAAACTCCTTATATAATAGGACTTTGTTATTGATTGAAAGTTAAGATTCTCTATTCAGCATCCAATATAGTTGCCTTAACCTAATGCCTAAGGCATGCCTAGAATTAATAACTTATTTGCATGTTTAGACGTTTTTCATTTCATGACCACGTTTGATCATGATAATTTTTGATATATCAATATACTATTTTCATATCTCAGTATAGCATAAGACTTACACTTTAGACTCAGCATAGTATAAGTGCGTTCAGTTCAACTATATACACGCTGTTCTATTTGAAAGAAAAATATTTCTACCACTTTAGAAATTGCCATAGTGGCTGTTAAATTATAAAGACCCTGTATGTATTTTTTCGACTAGCTAGTTGAGATCTGAAAGATATCTGAATATCTGACACAAATACGATATGTACTGCTTGCTACAACTCGTCAAAATATAGAATTTTGAAAAGTTGGAGATTAGACACAGAAATCGAATTACGCAATGTCAATATTTTCCGAAAAATTTATATCTTAAAAATAGTAATTTACTATGTTCTATTTCAAATTTTACATCGTATAAAACGGCTCCTTCATTCTCTGTATCATCCATCAATGCATAAGTAAATTGAGCAATACAGGTACGTTTTTTCATCCCCAATTTACCCTGCGGAAATAATTCAAGTACCATTTGACTGATAATTCTCTTTCTACCTGAAGCTATCTTCGATATAAATAGTTTCTAGCATCAATAGACTACCCAAGTCATTCTTTATTAATTGAACCTATTTGTTAGATTTCAAAAGGCGTACATATATACACAAAAAGGTTTCGCGAGAAATCCTTAACAAAGCTCGAAAAAATATAAGAATCAGACTGCGGCAAAAAAAAAATAAAATGTCTGGCTATCATAAATAAATCGTCTACTCTCAGCCCAAGGGCGTTAAGGATTATCTTTGAACGGGGGCTATTTTGTGCAGTGCAAAAAATAAGAAAAACATTTAAGGCAATGCTTTGGCACGGCGAAAGGTATATACAAACATATATTATGTCAGTGTTTGAATATCTAATACGAATTTTAACCGAAACTGAATGAATATATATCAGATATTTTTTAGATAAATATCTTAAATAATTATCTAATAGTATTAGTAAATTTATGATACATGTATACAATTATATACAATGAACATTTAAAAGTTGAAAATAATTTTATAAATTCATTACCGGGCGAATAAGAACAACATACTCAAACCAAGTTCATTTTGATATTTTTGAATATGTACTCATATATGTCTTCCAATAGAGACGCTCGAAATTTGTTAGGTTATAGCAGCCTTGTTGTTAAAGCTACATCTGTCAAATTTATTGTGAATTGTTCGGTAGTGTATGGCAAATCTCTCTGGAAGGTTATACAATTCAACAACGTGTACAAATCATCAAATTTTATTTTCAAAATCAGTCCTCGGTTCGAGAAACGTTGCGCGCATTACATGATTTGTATCCTCGCCACAACCGTCCCGCCGAGTCGACTATTCGACGTCTGGTGGCCAAATTCAAGTCAACCAGTTTGATAAATAATCAGCCAACACCCGTACGTCAACGAAACGCAAAGTCTGCTGCAAACATCGCTGATGTGCGTAAAAGGCAGTCAATTTTTAGTCGGTCAAAAGAACTTGGCCTTCCTGCGACTTCAACTTAGCGAATTTTGCGTCGGGACTTGAGTCTGCACCCGTTTAAAATCCAGCTGACCCACCAATTTAAGGTAAACAATTTCGCCAAATTAATCATGTTTAGCGACGAGGCTCATTTTTCGATGAAGGAATATGTGAACAAGCAAAATTGTCGGATTTGGGACGATACCAATCCACACGACATACACCAGCATCAAATGCATCACGAGATCCGCACTGTACTGTGCGGATTTTGGTCTGACGGAATCATCAGTCCGTACTTCTTCCAAAACGAAACTGACATTGCCATAACCGTCAAAGGTGAGTGCTACAGATCGATGATAATCAGCTTCTTGTAGCCTAAACTGGATGATACGGATACCGACGACAGGTAGTTCCAGCAGGACGGCGCTACGTGCCACACAGTGTATGCCACGATGGACATTTTGCACGAGCAATTTAAGGGCATTATTATTTTGCGCAGCGGCGACATGAACTGGCTACCGAGATCGTGCAATTTAACGCCTTTGGACTTCTCCTTTGGGGATATCTTAAATCGCATGTCTATGCGTATAAACCGCAAATAATTTATGCCCTGAAAGTCAACATAACGAACGCCATCCAGCAAATTCAGCCAGATTTATGCGACAAAGTCATCGAAGATTGGACCTCCCGAATATGTGCCACCAAGCAAAGCCGCGGCGGATATTTGAACGACGTTATATTCCATACTTAATGCCATAAAATATTCTCTTAAATAAAAAAAAATGAATAGATGTCTGACACACAACTTGTTTTATTTACATTTAAAAATCGAGCGTCCTTATTGAAAGATCCTCTATTTTTGGGGGTCATCACTATTCTATTTTATAACCCTGTATTGATGATGATGAAATCAAGCAAGCGTATGATACGTTATTTTCCAAATTTTTCGAAATAACCTACATAGTCCTTTCACCAAAACGTGAGATGAGATCGCTTATTTGTTTCCATATTCTTTCTTTCGTACAATTTAGAATACTCTCTCGGTAATAGTTCTTAGGCTTGCACCGATATTGTAAAATGGTATATTCATATTTTCTGAGGTACCGGGTTATTCTACCATTCAAGCGATGACTGATGAAACGTTTGTAAAATCACAGCTCCTTGGACTATAACAGTAACACAGTACAGCCTGGAAAATGTTAATCTCTCGACAATGTCCTCAAATGTTTGTAATGTTTACATCCTGATATGTGGTGAGAATCATCATCTGAATCATCAAATTCTACATGACTGATTTTGTTACTTGATTCCTCCTACATTGCGAGGGATTATTTGAGTAATCGTACGACGTTATCTGATGAACAACACATTTATTTTTACTTTTATATGTCTGTTTTCACTGCAATCAATAATGGTGCGTGTTCTAATGAAAACGAATCTTCATAATTATTTCATATGATTCGGACTATATTACTTTTACGCTGTACAAAAATTATCACCGTAGATTTTCATTAAAGTTCAGATATTAAAACTGCCGCAAGGCATAAAATATCTTGAGCCGCACTTTGGAGGCCACCTACAACACAGTACAACCATGGAAAATGTATGTGGGCAAGAATTACTCTAAAAATTATCTACATATGTACTACACTCAAGTGGTAACATTTAAGGGTTACCACACATCAGTAACGTCTCAGTTCAGAGTCAGTTTCGTCTCAGTGACATTACCGATCATTAGCGATGTATTTTCTCACATCCATACAAGTTTAAATCAGTCATTGAAACTCAAAAACTTAGTTAATATAAGTAAACGAGAAAATATCATGGTCGAGAATGTAAAATACAACGGTACGGAGACTCAAAAGGGACTGGCCGTTAAAGTTCGGAACTGTGCCAGATGACGGATTGGTCGATTCGTTTAAATAACTGAGACTAAAATAACTTCACGGAATCGACCCGGCAAGTAGCTAATCTGTATGAATTGACTTCTATCAGTCAAAACTTCTGGGTATGTGAACTGATGGTAATGGGGAGTGGTTATAGTCAGATTTACAAGTCTCCGCTATTAACTGCGACTGTTTTTGATAGGAGGCGACAATACATTCAGTTTCGCCACTGTAGGAGCGAAACTGAAACAAGATACGATACACCTGTAAAACCAAAATGCCTCTGTGGTCTTATTTCAAAATCGACACTTTTTTAACTTCATAAGATTGAAAACAAGTTAGGGGCATTAAATGACTCTTTTTCTCTACGTGTTAAAATGCCTGAACTTGAGTAAATTATATAACATGTAATTTATGTGCCAATCCTTTAACAATATCCACATTGTTAAACAAAATCTTGATTGTGCACGAGACGATGATAGGCAGTGTCATAAATAATGTATACGAATGTATTTTATGGCTTGTGTTATTGTAAAAAGTGCAACTATGCTACGAGTAGTAGACTTCTGCCCACCGTCGATAATTAATTTAATAATAAAAATGTATCGTCCGCCAGATCTTTCTATATAATGCGAGTTTTGTTTAATTAAATCCGATCACGCAACTGTTAATATACAGCGCGTGGTAGGGCCCGTAATTACAGGTAAGTGGAGTACGGATATTGTTCAGACTTTAATACAGTTTTACTCGACTTTGAACAAAAAAGTGCGACAGATAATATGCGAGTAACTAAACAACATGCATTGCATTTTCATTTCCACTAGACATACAGGGCACTCGTGATAATACAATGGGTATTTCCCCATTTTTAATTCTATCCTCTTACAGTTCAATACAACACACTGTTTTAGTTACTACTAGAAGCACCCCTGTAAAATCTACATTTTACAACCAATTGATATAATTTTTTTAGGACCTGGAGTATCAAATAGTCTACTGCCGAAATTTTAAAAACTAATTTAAATTCTCATTCTCTGATTATTTTCGATGTTCAAAACAGAAGATTATTTTCACAGATAAATTGACTACGCCACAGGATTCAAAGGGAATAAAAATTGGTTTAATCAAGTTTATCATTAAAATGTAACTAACAATAAACAAAACTGTAACATTAAATAGCAGATAATATACAAGCACTTCATCTTCATTTCCTCATCTCGAGATTGTAAACATACAGGGTCGTAATAATATAGGGTGTCTCAGTTGGAACTGTAGAATTTGAATTACCATTTGAATTCTGTCAAAGATAGGGCGTCAATATTTAACGACTGTCATCTACAAACCAATACACGCCAACGCGCAGCGATTAACAGATCAACAACGAATAGTTTGTGTACAACTGTTTTATGAATGTGAGCGATAATTTACAGTTGTATGAAGAAAAATTCCCACAAAATTAGAATGAAATGAAGCGCCTATAGAGTTAACAGTTCGTAACTTAATTATTTGAAAAGACGGGTTCTGTTATTGATAAGGTAACATTAATACGTCCTCGTCGTGGTCGATCAGACTAAAATATTGCTCCAGTGAGAGAAAGTAAACGGGAGTATCCAAACACATCAACTCAACGTCGTGCACAATTGAATCTGTCAAGAGCTATCACGCGTCGGATTTTAAAGAAATATCTGCATCTGTCAGCATACAGTTCAGTTGACACAACAATTAAAAGTTACAGGCCATTTATAATGTCGTACATTTGTTAGTTGGGTGTTAGAAAAGAAAGAAGGTGATGCTGATTTTTTGCTGAACAAAATTTTATTCAGCGATGGAGCACATTTTCATCTTTACTATCACGAATATGCCAGCAAACAGAATTTGGAGTGTCGAAAATCCACATGCTGTTCACGAAAACTAAATGCATCCACAGAGATGCACGGTTTGGTGCGCATTTTAGAGTGGTGGAGTAATTGTTATTATTATGCTATATAGGTTTAGGCCTCATCAGCCACTGATCGCATGGGTAGTTCCTTGACGATCCCCTCTTATCCGGGTCATTATCCAAAAATGCTATCCCATAAAAGGAGCAATTTAGGCACGTCCCCCGCCTTAAGCCTCGTCTCCTTTAGAATAACAGGGGTCCCTAATATAAGATACCTCTTCTCCTCCAGTGCGAGGCAGGTGTAGAGAAGATGAATCGAGGTTTCCTCGTCTTCTTTGCAGTATCTGCAGGGCGGGCTGTCAGTCAGCCTCAGCTTGTGTTTATATGCATTCAGGCTACTATGGTGGCCCGTTATGATTCCCACCACGGTTCTGGCTTTGTGCCTGTTCAATTTAAAGAATTCTTGATCCCATTTCTCAACCTGTAAGTATTCGATGAAGATTTTGGTTATTCGACAACCCGTTACTCCCCTCCATCTTTTATTGTGCTGGTCTCGTGCCCAGCCATTAATGCGGTCTCTGATCAGATTCCGACTTATTCCCACTGCAAGTTCTGGTCCATAGAGGTTTTCCCTGGTCCCTAGTCTGGCAAGGTCATCTGCAATTAAATGTCCCTTAATGCCATTATGCCCAGGTATAAATAAATAAGAGTAAAATTGGACCATAGTTCTTTGAAAATGAGGCTGGTAATGGTGATACAGTAAATGGGGAACGCTATCGTGACATGTTAAACAATTTCTTTTTCCATCAAATTGACAATTTTGATTTGAACAACATGTGGCTTCAGCAAGACGGTGCAATGTGTCATACAGCACGTGCAACCATAATTCTAAATTTCGTGATCATGTTGTCTCGTGGAATGTTGACATCAATTGGCCTACAAGATCATATAATTTAACGCCAGTGGACTTTTGTCTTTGAGGTTATATGAAAGGAAAAGTGCTACCCAGCCAGCAACAATCAACGACCTCAAAGCAAGCATTGAACGTGTTATTCGGGATAATAGAGTCAGTTTTATGTACCCGTGTTATGGACAATTTTACTAAAAGAATGGCATCATGCCAGATGAAATCGATTCTTTTTCATTTGTAGCCATATTGTTTTCTATTTTATGTTAAAGAATAAATAACCTCAGTTTGTCAAATATTTTAGTTTTGTTCATAAATCACACCCTATAGTTCCGAGTGAGACACCCTTTAGTATGAATTTTCTAATATTTTCATAATTGGGTCAACTTATGATTTAATGACAACCTGTGTATATTCATATATTGATTTTCATCACAATTGCATGTATTGGCTAATTTATTCATCTTTACTTTGAATACTACGTACACGTTTACACTTAAAAACGTACTTAACATTGATAACCGTGTGGGTATTTGAGGAAGACTTTCTTTTATGGGATCAATTCACTTTAAATACGGTGGTAACAGCTCCCTGTGCATAAGAAGAAGGTAGGTAGGCAATAAAGAGCACGGTAATCGTATAATTTTGTTGACACAAAACGCTTCATAAAACCTAAGATTGTTTTCTAAAACGTACCACATTTAATTCTATTCAAACAGATTCCCAGGTAATTCTGAGGTTGTGTACATTACAATTGTAACCTTCATAATAGTCGGGCCTTGTCTTAAAATAGGAAGGTAAATATAGAATGTGTATAAGGGGTCTTTCTGTAAAGTTAGGGTCTGGTTGACACATTAAAAAATTATTTTTATCATATGAAAATAAATTTTGTAGACGACCCTAGACGCGAGATGGCAGTATTAACGCCTCTCTCGACGAGATTGAAATATTAAATATATGTCAAAGAGCAATAGTGAAACTCGTATTGATAATGGGCTATAACAATAATAATGTAAACACATAAAAAATTAAATAACATAAAACTTATGTTGTATTTATTAACGATACTTTATTAATTGTATTATTCACTCTTCATTAAACTACTTTTTATCTACGTACAGGTGCATTAAAAAATTAGAAAAATTGTTTACATCCACAAAAAAAGATAGGTATAACTGAGTCACTCATATGAAAAATGTTTTTGATAATAGTAATTGTTTCAATATGGAATAATATTTCGTCGGCCTCACTATATTTTAATAAGAAATCGTTATTTCTGATAACATAACATTTTTGTACACGAACATGATATACAGGGTCTTTCAATAGGGACGCGCGAATTTTGTTAGGTTATAGCGACCATGTTGCTAAAGCAACATCTGTCAAATTTGTTGTGAATTGTTTAGTAGTGTATGGCCAATCACCATGGAAGGTTATAGCGTTCAACAACGTGTGAAAAGTATCAAATTTTATTTTCAAAATCAGTGCTCCATTCGAGAAACTTTCCGCGCGTGATTTTTATCCTCGCCATAACCTTCCCGCCCAGTCGACTATTCGACGTTTAGTGGCCAAATTCGAGTCAACTGGTTGGATAAATAATCAGCCAACACCCGTACGTCACTGAAAGGTAAATTCTGCTGAAAACATCGCTGCTGTACGTGAGTGTACGTGAAAACCCAAGACAGGCAATTTCTCGTCGTTCACAAGAACTTGGCTTTTCTGCGACTTCAACTTGGCGAATTTTGCGTCGGGACTTGGGTCTGCACCCGTACAAAATTCAACTGACCTAGGAACTTAAGGCAAACGACCATAGACAACGCCGTGTGTTCGCTGATTGGGATCTAAAGCAGTTGGAAGATGACCCAAATTTCGCCAAAAAAATTATCTTTAGCGATGAGGCCCATTTTTGGATGAATGGATATGTGAACAAGCGAAATGGCATTGCCATAACCGCCAACGGCGAGCGCTACAGATCGATGATAAGCAACTTCTTGTGGCCTAAACTGGATGATATGGATACCGGCGACATGGTTCCAACAGGACGACGCTACGTGCCACACAGCGCATGCCACGATGGACATGATGCTCTCGAAGTTAACATAACGAACGCCATCCAGAAAATTCAGCCAGATTTATGCGACAAAGTCCTCGAAATTTCAAATACACAAAAATTGAGTGAATATCTCACACGCAACTTGTTTTGTTTACATTTCAAAATGGAGCGTCCTTATTGAAAGACCCTTTACAAAAGGCCGTTGTGTGTCATTATGCTCTATTCTATGATTACCTTCTTTTCCAAGTATATCTAGTTCAGAAAATTCGCATATACAGAAAATGTTTTCCAAACGAAGAATTATCTTTTACTCCAATAAAAAATATTATATCAACGATCAAACCCTTCAATATAGTCTGTTTAATTTGTTCGAACTTAAAAACGTGGAGCATTAGATGTCTATTGTACAATGAAATTGAGTTTTTGTAGAGCGATAACTGTTAAAACTATTCTGAAAAGAAAAAAGCATTAGGAGTTTGGGAACCAAATAAAATTGTCTCTTAAAGATGTTGACTTGTCGCAAGATAAAAGGCCACACAACAGTTTTCAGAGATTCTTAAGGAAATGATACGACGGTGGATCAAACAGAAACGACACTTTTGTTCTGGCACGGTTTAAAAATGATGGCAGAGGAGAGACACTGTCAGGTCTCATGGGGGAAAATATGAGGAGGGGAGAGAACGCGTGATCAGTCAAAGTTCAACACAATATCAGGGAAGGAAGTCCACCCATCGATGGTGCAACGTGTTACATACAAATTTTTGCCACTTGAAGGCGTAAAACCAGCCCAAATTCTTGGGAGATTAATTTCTCAATTTCAAGTTTCAAGAAAAGACACTTTCAAGAGCCCGAATGTTCACGTGGCATAAAAAGTTCATTAATGGTCAAGAGAAAGACTTATTCGTGCAGATCGACGGTTTACCATAACTGAAATTGCTCTGGAATTAGGCATAAATTATGGCAGCATACAGTAAATCATAACAAACAACTTAATGTTTCGAAAAGTGTCTTCTAGATGGATTTCTCGTTTTTTGGGTCCATCCCTAAAATAAAGACGTTCTTATGTTTTTATATGTATCTCCAACGTTATGTAAGGGAAGATGAAGCTCTCTTGGAATGCATATTCACTAGAGACGAATGGATGCATCATTTCACACCTGAACTCAGTATGGAGTGGAGGCAAAAGTAGGAAGACGCGCCTGTTTGCGACAGTTTTCTTTGATTTTTGTGGTGTTTTACTCGTAGACATTTTACATAAACGTCGTACCATTAACGTTATATATTATTGCAAGCTACTAGACCGCGCAAAGTAACCTTACCAGCAAAAAAGAAAAAAAAATCACCAGTGCGGGACGTGCTTCTCCTTTACCATAACGCAATGTCGCATACGGCAGCTTGTCATTAAAAAAAAAACGAGGCACTCCATTGGTACATCATGTACCATCCCCCCTATAGTCCCGATTTGTCACCCTGTGATTTTCATGTCTTTGTACCCCGAAAAGAAGCCCTAGGGGTCAAAAATTCGACGGGGCAGTGGAAGCCTTTTTGTGTCAATATGACTCTGAGCTGTCCCGAACGTTTTAAGATCAAGGGATTAAGAAATTGAAAACAAGATGAGGGACTATGTGAGAAAATAATCAGTTATTAAGTTGTAAAACTAAAATTTTTTACAAATCTTGTCATTTATATTGGATCCACCCTCGTATTATAGCGTACCCTCATAGCCCTGCCACTACTGTGATTTTACCTCTTATAACCCCAAACAAATAAAGACGATTTGTATAACGAATAAGTCAGAATGGTTGTGAAAGGATATTTTGCAAACATATTGCAAGAGGTTGTTTTCGAAGGCAAACGTTGAAATAAATAAACAAACCATAAATAAAGCAGAGGGAAGAATGTTATGGGGAAAAGTAAAGCTCATTTTAGTACTATACCTACCCCAAAATTCATGACAAATTATTAATATAACTTATTTAACTTATTTTATGTGCTATTATATCATAACCGATATATTATAATGTATTTTAATGCTATAAGCTGATACCAGCAGCACGATACTGTTTATTATAGTACTAAGACTATAATGGTATTCATATAATAGGTACTATACTAGTACTATAACAAGAAAAAAAAAACGTATACAAGGCGAACTTAGAACTCCCTTTTTATCCCAGTTATTTCTTGATGAAGTAGATTTTCTCGTGAACGTTGTGTATGTATATATGCTATCAATGTCGATAAAATAAATGATATAATAATTATTTTATATGCAGATATGGTAATATTAGAGTTGGATATGAGGCTAAAGCTTCATATTTTAGAACTGTATACCACTCAAAACAAATAATAATACTATAGTGTATATATTATAGTATATAATAATATTATATACGAGTATACTATAAAAATTTTGATACCAGTAGATGTTATGTATGTAATTCGAATCATAAACGATTCTTATAATAATGATTTTGTTGTGATCTTTATAATACAAATAACTTATCTACAAATAACTAAGGGTCTTTCAATAAGGACGCTCGATTTTTAAACGTAAATAAAACAAGTTGTGTGTGAGATATCCACTCAATTTTTTTTATTTGAAAGAATATTTTATGGCATTAAGTATGGAATATAATGTTGTTCAAATGTCCCTGCGGCTTTGCTTGGTGGCATGTATTCGGGAGGTCTAATTTTCGATGACTTTATCGCATAAATCTGTCTGAATTTGCTGGATGGCGTTTGTTATGTTGACTTTGAGGGCATCAATTGTTTGCCTTTATTCGCATAAACTTGCGATTTAAGATAGTCCCAAAGGAAGAAGTCTGAAGGCGTTAAAACGCACGATCTCGGTGGTCAGTTTACGTTGCCACTGCGCAAGATAACCATGCCCTAAAATCGTTCGTGCAGAATGTCCATCGTGGCATGCGCTCTGTGGCATGTAACGCCTTACTGTTGGAACCACGTGTCGTCAGTATCCATATTATTCAATTTAGGCCATAAGAAGTAGCTTATCATCGATCTGTAGCGCTCACCGTTGCCGGTCATGACAATGCCAGTTTCGTTTTCGAAGAAGTACGGATCAATGATTCCACCAGACCAAAATCCGCACCAAACAGTGACTTTCTCGGGATGAATTTGGTGCTGGTGTATCTCGTGTGGATTGGTCTCTGCCAAAATCCGACAATTTTGTTTGTTCACATATCCATTCATCCAGAAATAGGTCTCGTCGCTAAAGATGATTTTATTGGCGAAATTTCTGTCAACTTCCAACTGCTTGATCCTGCTGAGCCCGATCAGCGAACGCACACACACACAAACACACAAGTTAATTGGATTTTATACGGGTGCAGGCCCAAGTCCCGACGCTAAATTCATCAAGTTAAAGTCGCAAAAAGGCCAAGTTCTTGTAAACGACGAGAAATTAACTGCCTCGGGTTTTCCCATACACTCTCACGCACAGCAGCGATATTTTCAGCAGACCTTGTGTTTCGATGACGTATGTTCATTATTTATCAAACCGATTGACTCGAATTTGGCCACCAAATGTCGAATAGTCGACTCGGCGGGTCGGTTGTGGCGAGGACAAAAATCATGTAATGCACGAAACGTTTTTCAAACGGAGCACTAATTTTGAAAATAAAATTTGCTGATTTGCACACGTTGTTGAACGCTATAACCTTCCGTGGTGATTTGCCATACGCTATTGAACAATCTACAATAAATTTCACAGATATTGCTTTAACATAGCCGCTATAACCTAACAAATTTCGAGCGTCCTTAGTGAAAGACCCTGTATAATAATTCTTTCAATATTTGTGCATATTTTGGAACAAACCTAAATTTCCTAAAATGAAAATCTTTTGCCCATATACATTATTTTTCCTTTTTGTTCTCATCTACCATTTATTTTTACCACAGTTTATTTCCTTCCCTTCTTTTTGAATTCCTAAATAACTGTTACAGCTGTATCGATTTAGTTGGCTTTGTATAAACTATTAACGCCGATATTAAAAATCGACAAATACAAAAAATTAGGAAATGTGTAAGGATGAATATAAGATTAAAAAAAATGCAAATACCTGAATAACAAATTACCTATTCGAGGAATGAATATTCTAGGAAGGATACGAAATAAAACACAACCAGAGGGCACCACCTATTAGTACTTTTTTTATTTAACTTTTATTTAACTGAATTTTTTTAATCACTATTTTTCAGCTCTATACGAATTTTTGTAAGCTTACCCCTATTTTTTGAGCTAAATTGACCGGATAGTATCTATTAGCCACCTATTAGATATTAGCCTATTAGATAGATTAGATAAATGCCACCTATTAGAATCCCTTCACAGGTTCTACAGATGTTGAGTTTCCAAGTACTTAGGGCATAAATT
The DNA here is from genome assembly GCA_037954035.1 of Rosalia funebris. Taxonomy (NCBI): domain Eukaryota; kingdom Metazoa; phylum Arthropoda; class Insecta; order Coleoptera; family Cerambycidae; genus Rosalia; species Rosalia funebris. The sequence continues at coordinate 6,636,369 of JAZFAV010000006.1, read as the reverse complement.
GAGTCCCATGAAGTTGAAAACGGTACCTAACTCATATCTGAATAAATATTTACAGCTGGTAGGTTATTACTAAAACGTTTATCCCGCACAAAGACAGATTAGCAACCGATATGCTGCCTATGTCCTTTTCTATAGCAACGACATTGCTACCGCATGTTACACAGAAACCCGTTATAGGTTTGTTTTCATCTCATCGCTATTTTCATAGTTTATGCGGCCTTGTGGATCACGTCGTGTACAGAAACCGAGACCGACTGAAACTTGTGTTGGGTATTTTTTTTTTATTTATACACTTATTTTCCCGGTTTTCTGTTTATTTAAGTATCGATTAATATTTATTATTGTATTATGATGTATTTTCTGAGAACTATCGTGCTGTGTCATAATAGTGACATGAGTTCGATTCTGTTGCTCTGTAGTTTTCGGAATAGACGCTTCATAGTTATTACAATCAGATTATTTCGAAACGTGAGTCACTGTCAATGGCAGGGATTATCTTGACACCTCGTTAACATTTTTGTAATTCTTATTTGGACATTCCCTACTTTGCTTCACAAGTAACAGGACACTGAAAAATATTGTAATGGCGCACTGAAGAGAATATGTAATATATAGATAGCAAAACTGTTGAATGAAGTATATTTTGTTTAAGTTAAAATCCACAAAAATAATATTTTTTTTATTCGCAGATATGTCAAACTACAAGTTAAAAATGGTAGCTAAAATTTAGAAACGAAAAATGTTTCTACATCTATTACTTCTAAAAATGTATCCTCCATAACAAAATACTCCTCTGCAAGTATTTCTCCATCTTTCATAATTTATAATTAAATACCGAAAAGCATGATCAGTATTTATTTTTAAGACAGAAAAAATTTTCAAACTTCACCCCCCCAAAATATAGCCTGTTACCTGGAATATAATAAACTGTTACACAGTGGCAATATTTCCTCAGTGGATATTTTCCTCAATTTTATACTCTCATTTTAAACTTCATGAAAGTATTGCTATTTATAGCAATTTAATGGTTAAATAGTTTATCAAACTGTAGTGAACAATTCGGATTAAAAACAACAAAATTTCGAAAATAAACAAATTATCTAGTGTGCTTTGTACATTACATATTATAGAAATATAATAATTGATCATCAGTGATCATTATAAGAAATTATTTCGTTTTCCTTAATTCCTTGTTTTCATATGCAAATAAATTAAATATTTCTATTATTTAAGAATTAAATTTATTATTAATTTGTCATTAATTCCTTTTTTATGTAAGTATTTATTTATATTTTATTTCTATTATTTTTATCTATTACTTTTCAATATGCATATTTGTAGCAGCCTGACATTTTTTTCTAAAACAGCTTCAAAAGGGAGTAGGGTATTTATTACAACCTTTGTAATGACCCAATAACCGAAAATCGATCGATTCTACTCGAGCTAAAATATTCGAGGTTAGTCGAAAATTGCTGCAAACGAAAGCTAACCCTGATCAGTGATCACATAGAAAGTTGAACCAATAAATCAATTGATATAAGTGTCAATTATACGCTATATCAGCATACCTCCTTATACGAAAAAATATAGTGTTATATTTTAGAAAAATTGGTTTATTGACAATTTTTTTACGTTTCTACATTTGTATTTTTCATTATAGGTGTCTTTTAATTGATATTGTGATTACTAAATCCGATTCTGCACAACGTATTTATACTTTACTTATACAGGATGTTTGGTAAACAAACGCTATAATTAAATCCTCGGTATTTCTTATACGATTAAAAAAACTGAACTCCTACATGAATAAATCCACAAATACTATAATTAGGCATTCATATTGATATAATATGAATGATATAATATTTTAATACTACAATAATAGCCTAGAATTAGAAATAATGAAAAATTGTCATATATATTGGTTTAAAAGACTTTAATTCTTTAGTCAACGTTTATAAATATACCACGTCTTTTTATAAGTAAAACATCGAACCACAAAAAATATGGCCAATTGTTAATGTTATAGGAAAGTAGGTCCGGATTTTTTTATATATTACATATAAATTCAATGAAAGTGTCACGAGCCAATCTAATGGCCATCCCTAGTCATTAGAAGTGAATTTACCAACTCGGCACAGTCATCAATAAAACTAAATAACCCTATATAAAATACAATTCTGTAACAAGGATTAAATATGACAACTTGTTCAACATTAAAGAAAACAATGTACAATTACAACCACCAAATCTGAAGCAAAGATATCTTAAAAGTATTACATACTTTTAAAATCACTTAACAAACCCGATAAAACAATAATTCTCTCACGTAAGCGGATAAAGCACACCGTATCCGAATATTCGGAAGAGCGCAGAGTAGCGCCATCTCTCGACCGACAGGTACAACCTCTCCCGGTATCCGCTCTACCAGCATGTATTTGAAACGCGTCCGGCTAATTGGAGAAACGTACCTCATTTTCCAGTTTTACTTGCTATTTATAAATGAATATTGGTTTTGTTTTAATTGGGAACGGTAATTGAACAGCTTATCGCTTAGAAGATACTATTCGCGAGCGCGTGTGGGACCGAATCGTTCGTGAGGCATTCTTGAAAGTTTTCAAACGCGATAAAAAAAAATATGTATTCATTTTTTTTTATCGCGTTTTCGTCGCGGTACATTTCGCGTGTATATTAATAGCCGATTCTCGTTACCGTTTACGTTTTTATGTAAATAGGATGTTGTTCTAACTGTAATGATGATTTATAAAATAGTGCTTGATTTTTATTAGGCTCGGCAGTAGCAATTTGCGTCGGAGTGGCGTATTACAAAATAGTGGCAGTCAAGTGAAACCCGAAGCCGTATCTACACGACATATCAGTCGATGACAAAACTATCTCGCATATCGAGCCAGGTAAATAATTTTAGGGTGTGTTTGTACGTGGATCGTGCACGTCTATTGTAACTTTTCGAGTCGCTCTCGAAATGTAAATCCATCGAGTCCTAGGGATCAACAACTTAGCAGACGACAACACACTGCGACATCGTCGGCGCTCCAAGACGAGATGGCAGGTATATAACGAACGTTCTCTCCGCATCGAATACGGTTTTGAGCTGCACACAAGTGATCCACTAGTCAAATTGCGTGAGAGGAGAGAGACGGAACGCTAGCTCCACGTTAACCCACCCACGGTATCGGCCGGTTTGGCGAGCTGGCAACGTCGCCCGCCATAACCGATATTGTGGCCGCACGGAATGGAGGAGAGAATTGAGCCTCACTCGGGTCAAACTTCCCCTGAACCCCACCACTAACGAATACGTGCCGTTGTTTCTCCCACAGGCAGACAGTTGAACGCCGCGTTCCAAGCGAGTCGTACACGCGACGGTCTTGAGTGCGCTACATTAGTGTGCTCTTCTTACTGACTTAAAACTTCCAAGTCCAAGTTTGTAAAATTTTATTATGCCCGACAGAGTGTTTCGATAAATCGATTTTCTTTATGTTTACCCTCAAATGCTGGGATATACATCCTATAGGTAATTGTTTTTAAGGTTTTTTACTCTTTTTTACAGGTTTTTCGATTTATTTCGGTTGTGTTTTTTTTTTGTGGAATACGCCGAGAAAAGCGACTATTGAGTGTATAGTGACTTCTCCTAATTGGATTTAAAACCAAAAAACAATTCAGTGATTTCTCCGACTGGGATCGGACAAACTTAACGCAAGCGAACGCTTTGGATTAACTTTGGAAAAAATGTGACGGTGTCAAGAAATACATTTCAGTGCTTAACAAAAATTAAATTCAGTGGATTAATAAATAAACGTGCAATTTTGGAAATGTGACGACATACCAACTCTAAATCTGTGCCAAGGATTATTTAAACATTTTGACGCTTAGTAACTGAAAAACTGTGAATATCAATTGATTTTGGTGGCTAAGAACTCGTCCAAGAACAAAATCTGCAATTTTGAGCGTTAAGTGACAAGAGTGAAGTGTAAGTCGAAATATCAACTGTACATTACGTGCCGGTCGAAAAAAATTGTACAGTGTGTTGAAAACTCAACTAAAACACACGTAAAAACATTATTTTCACAATTAGTGTTACAAGACTTGGATCTAATTCCTCAAGTGAGCAAAAAGGACAAAGTACATATCTTTAATCACTCGTGAGAAACTATTAGCCAAATTGGATTAGTTAAATACAGTGTTTACTAACACCTCGTCCTAATTGAATTAATCGTGACTTGAGCGATTTGGGAGTAAAATACCAAAAGTATTGGGAGAAGTCGACGACCCTTCGAAGCAAATCGCGTTTTTTTCCTCCGTCATTTTCCGCACCCGATGCAGTCGCTGCACATCCTCGGTGTCGGAGGACTGCAGTTTGACTAATCACCACGTGGACGTCGTGATGAAGAGTTAAAGTACATAATCGTGGTGTCGTTTTTCAGGGACTGGACGCCAGGGGGCGCCGCTGCCCAGCAGCAGTTGTCAGTTGTGACCACCGTGTGGGGAGTCACCACGTCCACGCAGTCGGGCCCCCACGGGGGAGGTTACACGGGAGGCCCGACTCCTGCAGGCAACCCCAACTACGGAAACGGCCTCAGCAAGGTGCAGCAGAACTCCTACCAGTCAGGCTACAGGCAGAGCGTTCCTCCAGGGTGAGTGGTTTTTTTTCGAAATTTTTTTAAATTGTTAGGTCGCCCTGCCCGAGAACGGTTTCCAAATTGTTCTGGAGAAAATGTCCAAAAATCAGTTAGACCTCTTTACGTGGCAAATATGAGTACAAAATATGACGCAATAGAACGACCACCGATTTTAAGGAAAACCTTTTTTATTTTCAATAATGATGACAAAAATACGATAATTTTAAATAAACAGTAAAAACAGGCATGCCAGTTAAGGGTTCCGAGAAGCAACTGAATTATCCATATAAAAATTTTGTAAAATATTCTCATGGATGATATTTGTATTATTACACACAACAAAAACTTCCAACGTTTTAAAATAACTAGGTATTAAACAATGTCCAAAAACTGAACTTGAAAATTCTGTTATTGTCATAAAATTGACAAGTGTAAATATACAACAATCTCCGAAACGATGTTTATAATATGTCAAGTGTTATATCCATGATAACAGAAATTCTTCTAAATTTAATTCAAAATAAAAAAATAAGCTAAATGTAACGAAATACGTATTTTCAAAAATTGACAACTCTTTTCGCGGATATCTTTTGTTTGCAAGACACAATTTTTTAATGCACCATATTTAATCCAGTCATATTTTAAACAATTATCGAAATGTCATTCTTTTTTCAACCTACTTTTCTGAAAATGGTTTGAAAAAATCAATCTATAAACTAAGGCCTGACGATAAATACACAATAAAAAAAAACAGTAAACAACATTTATTACTCACAAAAATCTCTGAACTTTGTTTCATACTTTTTAATTGCCGTTAAAAAATGATTTAAGTTATCGATACAAATTACTATTCTTCAAAAACTAACTACTATTGTGTTAAGGTTTTTGACAATATATAATGTCTCCAAAAATATTTTACTCGATATAAAAATTCCATGATGGTTAATGATTAACCGACATCTAAAGGGCTAAGTCAGGCGTGGGAAAGGAGGTTTGGAAACAAATGCATTGCATACAAATTCAAGAATCATCCATTAATAGTATTTATATTTGTCAATAATTTTGTCAGATTAAAATAATACTTGAGTAACTAAACCAGTAAATAAATAGCCAAACTCGTAGAAACGATATTGCAGGACAATATAATTCGATAATAATCTCGAATACAATCATATTGCCATACAATTATCAATTAGGTATTTGACAAAAGAATTAGAAGATACCTTGAAAATAAATAAATATTATCTGTTAAGTAATTTACAGATTTTTACGTCACATTAAATATCCGATAAATATTTCAAATATAAATGGTGAAACTGTGAAATAAAATGTAGTTACCGTAATTCTGAAATCTCGGAATACATATTTTGCATACCTCTTAATACTGAATTAAATTATTTATACCTATCGTATAAAAAACGAGATAAAATTCTGTACACAAACTTAACTAAACGCCACGAGAACTAATAAGTTCAAGTCGGGATATGTCGATACATTTTTATTATCGAAAAATGTAAAAAAATATTTTCCAAAATCTAAAAACTATTTTCGCAGTCTCAGAGTATCGAGATTGGCTGAAATTGAGATAATACACACGAACATTCTGATTTTATTTTGCCCGATTTATCCCCCTAGAAATTTAATTCGACGACGCCCATGTTATTAAGCGTTTCGGCAGCAATAAGTAACGTTAAAAATATAAAAATTTGTACACGGTAACTTTCCGAGATATTCAAATAATTTCACTTATCGTACATGCTGGATAAATTTAAAATTCTTAGACTATTCCGAATTTAAACTAGGTAAAAGTTGCGATAAAAAATCAATATATAACCTCGTTAAAACTCATTTCGAACTAAACTATTACTAATTCGCATAACATATAATGATCATCGCAGGTGACGAAAAAAAAACCTACAAATAGCCTTCATTAGATATCCATGTTATTCGACCGTTCATTGCTTAAAAAAATGATTTGATGATAAAAAGAGGCTAGTGACATCAGACTAGTTTTTCTATACTTGTATAAAATTATACTACACATTTTTATTCGATCATATAACTACTTGCAAGACAATTAAGTATGAGACAAAAAACCACAGAAAATTCCAGTAAGTTTTTAGAGGCTTTTACGTATTTCGTTACAAGAGAACAAAGTACGTATTGAAAAATCAGCGGATATTGCTATTCGATGGTAAAATGTAAGGACCTTAACCAGAGAGGCGGTATGATACGATGGAGATGACTAAAATATTGACTGCCTGTATTTAACCAAGGGTATAAACACAATAGACGACAGATACCTAAACAAGTTTACTTATTTCTGGGAAACTATAGAGGCAATCGTCTCCCATGCCCTCTTAGGTATATTCGAAGGGACGTAAACGATCCTTCCGCACTGTAAATACCACTCATATTTATTCCTAATTGCATACAATTAAAAGGTGTTGTAAACTGTTTCTCTCCAGCGCTACTGTTATCGCACAGGCTTCAAATAAAAAAATTTATCAACTCGAAACGTTAATGTTTCATAGAACTTATCAGGCGGACCGATTAAACGAGCATACGCACATGCATGCATTCTAAGTAGGCAACTATAAAATTACAATTACGTCAAAATAACGAAGTCTAAATACCCGGTATTTACGGTACACGCTCTGATTTATGAGTTACAAATATTTTGCCTCTTTTACGGCACCATAAAAGCCGGTTGACGGAGAGAAGATCGGGAAGGCAAAAATTCGCCGGGACATCAGGTATTTTTACTGAAAATTTACGTCCAATTAGGGTGGGTTTAGGCCCCGACAAAGGTGACCTAGTCAGCGTCGAGGTGGTGGGCGGGGTGAGGCGAGAGGGTGGAATCGGGGATTGTCAATATAACGGGAGAGAACGTTACTGCTACTGCTGCGGTGGGCCGGCGAAACGTACGGCCGGAACCGAATCGGAACCGGGCAGCGGCCACCAAAATGTTTTTTCCTCGAAGGGCGAGACTCTCGACTCGACCTACTATGTCACGTAGGCTGATTTTTTTTATTATCTGATCGCCGATTTCGCTCGAGTTAATCACGCAAGTGTATCTCGGATATCGCGATACACCTCCTTGATTAAAAATATGCAGTAGTAAGTAGTACCTCGATTGCGGTATAGGGGGAAGTGGGGAAACCATTTCTCATCAGTCATCAGTCATCACCAGGTTAAATTTACGCACGAGATTTTATTTCCTGCTGATAGTATTACTACCGTAGACAATTTTTGACAATGTCAATGATCAAAATGATGTGGCGAATAATGTAAAAGGCTAGGTATATGTAAAAGGCGCAGGATTTTTGGAATCACTGCTATCACGCAATTTGGTTACATTCGTTAATGCTGAGGCTGAAGCCTTCCAAATAGCAACAAAAACACGAACGAGGAAGGAACAGCGAAAGATTAAATGTTTTTCAGAAACGGTAAACAGCGTAATCTTTTGACGTTCATGAAAACTGATCTGTCTCTTTTTTTACATTCGTTAAAATGAATCGTTTATGGTTTTAACAAGTTTGAATTAAAAATTCAATCCAAAGCATATTAGTTTTAAAATTGATTTCAACCTAATCCAAATGTTAAATGAACGCGATCTCTATCTTCCTATATACTTTCTGATAACTTCCGGAGACTCGAATCAGAATGCCAAGTATACATTTTTGTCTGCAAGCAGAATTAGCGCTGCGGCATGAACCAAAGGCCGCGTTCAAATGCCTCCTAAATCGACGCTTGATCTGTCACTTTAAAAATTGTAAAAAATAGTGGAAACGTCTTCGAGCATACAACTATTGAAAATTCACTGATGCCGATAGGATTTTTAAAGCATGAAATAGTCTTAATTTAGTCTTCATCGCACGCACAATCATGTCTTGAATATTATCATCCCTTAGTATAGGTTGTCAAGAATAGAAACAAGTCTCAAAATTACGATATTGGATCACCCACGAGGTGCGCACTAAATAGCCTGGTCTTTACTCAGTCGTATTAAGACCTTTGTAGAGTAAATATGGATGAATACAAATACTCGTATTCAATATATACATATTGAATGTGAATATACACAGAGCTTAAAGTGCATCATTGTCCCTCCGAATGCTGCCTCCCCTTTCTACTACGCATTCATAGAAAATCACATTTTTCCTATAATTGACGAACTGTATGTGTACATATCTTTGTCAACTGATATCTTTGAGCTGGAACGTCCTTTTAAAAAATAAGCATACTTTTAAGCTTCTGATATTTTCCCCGACGCTTCTTGAAAAAAAGCTTTTTCAAGAAGAAGAAAAAATTTATATTAATTTTATTTATTTTTTTCAATCTCCAATGTTGTTCGCCAAAAAAAAAATGCACCAATAACAAAAATGTTTCCACATTTTCATAAATTACCCTAAAACTATTTTTATACCTTTTCAACAGCAAAATAGCATTCGATTTCAGTACAGTTCGATGAAATCCGGCAGAAGAGAACACCCAGAACTGCCCTATATACTGTTTGTCAAGAATACGAAGAATTCTCAAAACTGCTATATCGGACCGCTCACGAGGTGCGCAGTAAATAGCCATTGAGATCTCTCCGAGTCGCATTCAGACCTTTGTTGAGTGAATATCGAGTATGTATGAAATATACACACAGTTCGATCTGGCCACGCGTAAAGTGCATCATTTCCCTCCGAATGCTGGCTTACTCTTTCTTCTACGCATATACATAATCTCGCACTTTTTCCTATTCTTGACAAGCTGTACAAATATAGTATTTAGACTACACCGTAAATATCGTACTTTAAAATTTGTTATTTGAACATATAAGTTTTACATACCCTTTACTGCTTATATTCTTATTAACACATATCTCCTCAGAAATGAGAAAAGCTCCGAAAATATTTCAAAGAAACCGTTATGTTTAGTAACTTTAGGAACTTCACTCTATACGAAGTAGATGTTCACTCTATACGAAAGTATTTTACCCCACTTCACCCCACATATTCGATCGGTGTTCATCGCCCGTTCTCGAGGATCCCCAAACTGCGCGATTTTCGATTTAATAAATTAGGTCGAGAGAAGTGTTAATGAGATAAAACATTTGTTTAGTTACTTTTTGCAATTAACGTAAACATTGTTACATATCGATTACGTTTGTATTTAGATGATCGCGTTTGAGACCTTGTACCTGTTATTCCACCGTAAACACGTTACTTATCACGAACAGGAAGATCGAAGAGAAAATCCTCTTTTTCTTTTGGTTACGCAAGAAATAAAAAAATCGAACAATTTTTAATTTAAGTCATAAATCGGTAGGAATATTAAGTATTTGTAAGTCCTAAAATATTTTTTATGTATATTTAGAGAATACTAGCGTAAATGATGTTAGTTTGACGTCTTGATTAACGTCACACTTTGTCACTCGATCCGGGATTTTTATTTCCATTTACGTAGACACGATTTTGTTGTACAATTATTCTTTAAATGTGTAAACATTGCCAGTAAACATAATGCCTATTGAATTGGCTATTAATTACCCTAAAATATATGTTAAAAAACGATTACATAAGAGAACTATCTCTACGGAGAAATTAAATATCCCTGACATTTAAACCAAATTATAGCGTCTTTTATCATTGACGCAGGATATAGGTAATAAAAGCTTAATTTCCGGTGAAATTTAAAATAACTATGTTAAACATCTTCCTAATCTGAGTAAGTGATTGAAACAACGATAAATAATAGAATACGCGTGACTTGTTAAATGTTTTTAAAACAGATAACCGACTTCCTAAGTTCGCTAACACAATAATAAAATAGACTATCAGTTTGTTAGCTATTCTCCCCGTCACCCGTTCCCTAAATCGAACCCTGTGAACGGCTCGATATCCAACAGCCCCGCATAACCAATATGCTATCGCCAGTGTTTTGTTTGTCACATCGTTGCCTACTACTACAACTCCCTTCTCGTTATATATTCCCGTGACAATCGACGATCGCCCTCCGCGACAGTTATTGTTTAGAACCGAGCTTTACCCGCCGGTTTAAGCAAATGAAAAAGCTCCTTTTTTTCTCGGCTTTTGTGCCCCACAAATAGTGCATATTTGTTCTCCCCGCACTCCCGACGGTTTCCATTGTTACTCATTTATATTACCACGTTAAACGACGCTCTGTACCATCGGCCGAACAAAAGATAAAGAACTAGCTTCATTTTAGAATCGCACGGAGCGGCCGTCCCACGGAAAAAAGTCGTTATTAAAAAATTGAATCGAATTAAATACAGGCTGATGCAAGGGGTATTACCACAATGATGTGCAAACATACACACGCACGCATGCAGGGAAAAACTATACGAATTTTGGCCGTTTTGTGCACGCAGGGCGATTTTTAATAAATACTTAAAAGCAGACAGAAGCTATATTATCCATAAATATTCACGTTTTAATATACAACGAGTAAGCAAATCGCAATAATATTGCGCCGCCCCCTCTCTCATATCAAAGACACCTCCGGAGCATGCCTTAGAGGCTTCGGATCAAAAAACAAAAGTTACCACGTTATTCGCAAGGGTCGATTTACTATTTTAATCTTGTCAAAATGCCGAAATTCGAACGAAAAGCATTTTCGTAGAAATTTCGTGACACACGAAAACAGCCGTTTAATAAATATAGACAATTCAATTCATTGAAAATTAATACGTTGTAACTACGCCACTGGAATTACATAATCAGACTTAAATATTTATGTTGCGAATATAGGTCAAAGTCTAAATTAAAAAAAAAAAAAAAAATTAAACGTGTTACAACTCGTAGAACAGGCGATGTTTGAACAATAATGTTAAAATCGTAGATTTACTGCAAATATTCCTATGGATATTTTTTTATACTGAGTTTCAATGAGTTCTGAAGGTTCTGCCTCATGGATTATTTACTTGTTTAGCCCTTTTTTTTCATATTTTCTCTCTAGATTTAATCGATCAAAATGTCACTTAGACACCAACTACGTAACGCAGTTTTAGATACAACAGAAAACTTTTACAAATACATACTATACGGCGAACAGTCAGAAAGTCATTCTCCGATAATGCTGCCCTTTTCTGTTATTGAAGACCATTTAACACTAATAAACGTGAAAACTTTTAACCTCCAGATAAAAAAAAACAGTTGTTTTATTATCGTGATTTGCAAAGATCGTGAATCGTTTCAGTTTGTTTTTTATAGTTATATCGCCACTTTATGTCAACGAGCAATGTACATGTATAATTTATTCTTTTCGGTACTTTATCAATGAGGATGACATCTCTAGCCTATTGCAGTCCACTATTACGTTGCGGATTTTGGCCTATCTCGATATAACAGGTGTCTGTCGTTCTGGAAGACTGAGTGCGACTGATGTTTTGAATGCGGTGGTGTATTAAACAGTAGATTGTACTTTTACGCCATCTTCATGTATCGAAAAATGCACAGTCAGTTTTAGAACGAAACATTACAAAATAAGAAAGACAGAAACGACAAAGTTATACTACAAATATGCAAGTGAATTGAAATATCATGATTTTGTCAAAGCAAATTCCTTTCAAATTTTTTCTTATGGTACCAAATTTAATACATGCCACACTTAGTATACTCCAAGAAATCTTCTCTACATTCACAATTCCCGATCTACAATTTTCCTGGCAATCTCTCATGTATTTTGTCGATTTTAGGGGCATAACTAAAAGAATCTCTCCCTTACAGCGTTGGCGGTTATGGTGCAGGTAATGTTATGAATGGTGGCGATAGCGGATACGGAAGTGGTAACGCCCTTTCCACTGCGGCGATGGTAGCCGCCGCGACCGCCACAGCCACGGCCACCGCCAGCGTGGTGGCGCTCCAAGACAACGGCCAATTCAGCAACCAGCAGTATTCTCAGGGCTATCAGCAGAGGATGATGCCCATGAACGGAATGAACGGGATGAATCCTATGAGCAACATGCAGAACATGAACATGGGGGCCATGCACAGCAACGTGATGGGCAACATGGCCGGCACGATGGGACCTAAAATGGGAATGCAGGGCCCGGGGCCTACCTCCAACTCGATGTACCCCAGGAGGATGGCGCCATACCCGTCGCCCGCCATGCACATGTCCCAGAAGAGGACCGCCCAGCAGAGCTACCCCAGCACTTGCCCAACCATGAACCCCAATATGAATCCTTCCATGAACCCCACCATGAATCCCAATTTCAACCCCAACGGTCAATATCCCGCGTACGCCACCAGGCAGCCGAATTTCAACCAGTACCCCACCCAACAAACCCTAGGACCCACCGGAGGCTTCGGTCCGGGGCCGGGTAATATGGTGCCCGTAGGAAACCCCAGACAATTGAGGCAAGCCACCCCGCCTTATACCAACCAAGGACAGTATTTCTCTAACGGTTCGATGAACCAGTTCCCTTCTAATACCTCGACTCAGTACAATATGAATGCCAGCGCGAACGGGCAGTATGTCACCAACACGTCGGCGCACCAGTTCCAACAGGACGTGGCTATGAGGAATAACATGAACTACCAGCACAGTCCGATACCCGGTAACCCTACGCCGCCTCTGACGCCCGCCAGTAGTATGCCACCGTATATCAGCCCTAACCCCGACGTCAAACCGAACTTCAGCGACCTGAAACCGCCGCTGCCGACGCAAAGTAAGTTACTAATTAATAACGAATAAGCATGATCGACTAATTCGCTCCTTTTTTTAGAAGACGATGAACTGAGGCTGACGTTTCCGGTTAGGGACGGGATCATCTTGCCACCGTTCCGCCTAGAACACAACCTGGCGGTGAGCAATCACGTGTTCCAGCTCAAGCCGACCGTTCACCAGACGCTCATGTGGCGGCAAGACCTCGAGCTGCAACTGAAGTGCTTCCACCACGAAGACAGGCAGATGAACACAAATTGGCCGGCTTCGGTGCAAGTCTCCGTGAACGCCACGCCGCTCATCATCGACCGAGGCGAGAACAAGACACTACATAAACCGTTGTACCTTAAGGATGTGTGCCAGCCTGGCCGAAACACCATACAAATCACCGTTTCGGCGTGTTGTTGTGTAAGTGTTCAAAATTCCTGAAAAGTATCGCGTTCTTATGACTCTATTTTTGTTTCTAGTCGCATCTGTTCGTTCTGCAACTCGTGCACAGACCGAGCGTCCGGTCGGTACTGCAAGGCCTACTGAGGAAACGACTGCTGACCGCCGACCATTGCATAACAAAGATCAAGAGGAACTTCAGCAACACGGGCTCAGGTCCTAATCTGGAGAGGGACAGGGACCCCGTGGAACAGACCGCTCTCAAGGTGTCGCTGAAGTGTCCCATAACCTTCAAGAGAATCACACTGCCTGCGAGGGGACACGAGTGCAAACACATACAATGTTTCGACTTGGAGTCCTACCTGCAACTCAACTGCGAACGGGGGTCTTGGAGGTGTCCCGTTTGCAAGTAAGTAAAAACGATTGACAACCTTTTTGAACCTTATACTTAGATGCTTCAACAAAAATCAATGTCTACAAGGGATTTTTTTTTTAACATATTTACGTTCCTATTTCAGTAAACCCGCGCAATTAGAAGGCCTAGAGGTCGACCAGTACATGTGGGGAATTCTTAATACGTTAAGCACTTCTGACGTTGAAGAGGTCACCATAGACAGCTCTGCCAACTGGAAGGCTGCTAAAGGCGGCGTGTCAGGGATAAAGGTAAGTAAGAACATATGGAATATGGCAGGATTTCATACGCAACCGATTGGCGTAAGATATTACGTAAGTTGCTTGCATAAACCGTCGCACCTTCTCTGTCCAAAGACTGATACACTGGTCATCACACGTAAAATAAATTTCACAAATACTAAAAATTACCACAATTCTAAAAGAAACTACAATTAAATCTATAAATACCCCATTTGATTGACAAATCCACACTGTCGATAATTACTCTATAAAGAAGAATGTATGAGAAACAAATGAGGTTGTATGTGAAAGTGTAGATATAGAGCTACTATGCAATTGGTCTAATAATAGGTTCCCTATCGCCATCATCCTCTCCATTAAGGCTTGTGGGAACTACGTGCCAAATTATTTACTAGATATCATAATGTCCCAATTCTGGCCTGCATGAAGATGTGCCCACCACAGACATTGTTGCACATATCTAGGTGTTCATAACAGTTTAGAACGTTCTTAAAATCGGCATGACAGGTTCACGATACTTGCATTCCCTCAAGCCTCTACGATACATTTGAATGACCTGATCCAGACTCCTAGTCTTTACACGCGTTCGGCCACATTCATCGACAATCAATATCTAGTTATCTTCTTAACAAATATAATTGATAATTGCTTATAGCTGGTAGCTGTTAACACTGCCTTTCTTTCACGGTCTCAATAACACTGATTCCATTCTATTTACAGTGCATGATTCCTCTGACCCTTTCTTACTTATATCAGTCTTCAGGCTCGTTTTATAAATAATTGTCGACACGGTCTTATTGTAACAAACTGTAGTTATTAAAATTTTTGCAAAAAGGACATGAGGGTATGAAAATCGACTATTTGGCTCTCGATTTTAGATTTTCATTACACCAACTCACTAAATCATTTAATGAAAAGCCCTTACAAACTGAGGTTAATGATGACGGTTCATTTGCAGATGGAAGACGAAGGTAATGACTCCTGTGGAGCCAAGAGGAACAAAGCCATGTCCCCTGGAAGCATGACCCTGCCGACGATGAACAATTGGGATATGCAGGCGATGTCGCCATACTTACCTCCAGACATGAACAGTATTGCCAGTGGCTCGATGATGAACGGGCCACCGTCCTACAACAACTCCAGAAACAACATGAACGACATGTCCTCGTATTCTGGAAGCAACGAATACCTGAGCGGTAACGGGCCGCTATCCCACCTCAGCGAGTCGGTGAACTCGTTAGACCCGCTCAACGCGATGGAGAAGAGTCTGAACGAACAGGTATTTATTATAGCTTACAAAAAAATAATATGTGATAAAACCCTATATACAAATCACGACCAAGAACCTATTTGAATGACTTCCTACCTGGTTCCTTCAACGTAGCAAGAAAATCAGATCAGTTTTAAACCATTAAAATTTGAAAAGTTTTAATCACCTCCAGATGATGCCAACTTGTTTGGCAAAATAAATTTCGAGAAACGTGTAATTTTTCAGTACTTGTAGAAAACTGGTCGCCTGGTTTTTTTTTTCTGATGCATAATGTTAGAGAAAACATATTTAGGTTTCCGAAAAAAAAAACATTCAGCAAAACTGCAAAAAATTTACAAAACGATTCAAGCAGCTTCAATAAAATATACATTTATTTTTAGCATAGCAATTATTCTCATATTGCAATTTCGTTATCACATTTTAGAAGAAATTTTTGGAGCAAATTCTTAAGTTTGATTCATTTCTTATTCATATTTCATTTTATCTGTAGTGTAAGATTTTACTATGTAGTTTCTCACAGAAGAAGAAATCTTGTATCCCAAATTTCAACTTCACGACATATGTTCACGAATTATGTCAAAAGATTAATATTCAATATAAAAGATAAAGTTCCGCCTACATACATTTCGATATTTTTATAGGCTTTTATTTGACTTTACCAGATACTTTCGATCAAACTTTATATTTCTATTTCAATGTACCATCGAGAAAAAATAATGAGCCCCTTTTGATACATTCGCATTAAATATGGCAATAATAAATTTACAAGTCAATTACATTACTGGTCTTAAAATATCCTTTTCTCTATCAACCAAGAGCATAATTACCTCTAAAATTAATTAATTACCTGTATTTCAAGATTTACTGAAAGTGTCTCGCTACATTATTTCTCGATGGTACCTTATATCTGTTTTTAATTCAACAAGTTGTATTTCTGTATTATAATTAATATTTTGTGGTAATATAACGATTTTATTATATAGGCTTATTTAAAACTAATGACAATATTTCTTATATAAATTTATATTTAACTAATTTTAATAGTATGTTATTTGTACCAATATCATTAAGGCAAACAGTTTTATAGACTGAAGAGTCTAGTAAATATAAACATTTTTAATATTTAAGCCAAATTATTGCAGCAGAATCAATATTTTATTGAAAAATTATGATCTACACAACCCAACACAAAAACTGTGTGTATGAATGTTCTCCAGTGTAATTAGTGTATTTTAATTACATACACTAAAAAACATTCCACTTTTTGTTATGTTAAGTGATAAAGGAATAAATTTAGAAAAAGTTTAAAATCTCAAGATTCATTACTTTTAAAGCAATTTCTATGACAAATTAACATAATATCAGAATAAGAAAAAACCTCCTCTTAACACTATTATTTTTTTGGATACAAGAAGACAGTGATATGGAAAATAACAAAATTACCATTATAAAAATTTAGCTATAAACAACTTTTAAGGCGAAGAAAGAAGAAAACAATTCATAAAGAAAGGTTTACTATGACAATGCTTTATCATATAAAGCAATTATTGTGTGACAAATAGTTTGGACCAGGCGCAAGTTCTTCAATTCCATCATGGCATAAAAGAGCATTCTGCTGATTTATTACACGGGTATAGAATTGCCTATAAACAAAGTCACAGACAATGAGCAAGATTGCGCAACAACAAACGTATATGACTATATTAACTTATGCGCCATTTTATGTTATTGGAAAAAATAGTTTTATTGTATTTTCCCGTTTTCTTTCCAGATGCCGCACACACCTCACACTCCCCACACCCCCCATACTCCGCACACGCCGGGCGGCACCCCTGGGTCCGCCCACACGCCCGGGGGCGGCACAGGGCCGCCGAGCGTGCCCCCGCCATCGGACTCGCACAATAATAGCACCAGTTCGAATGGGAGCACCACCAATAACGGTGGCAACGCCGACAGTTCCGTTCCTGAAATTCCTTCGGATCTCAATTTTGATCCCGCCGCTGTCATCGACGGCGAAGGGACTGGCCAGGAAGCTCTCAATGTAAGTCTAAGTGTATTTTATTTATCATCGTTTTTAACCTCAAACGCATTCCATATTGGGTACGATATATTCAAAATAACGCCAAAAGAAAAGTTAGTCTTTGAACCGAAGTTCAACACAAGAATATTTTGCAGTTATTAATGGTTCAATACATTTTACTTATACACCCACGTAACAGCGATAATAGATAAAAAAAAAAATCCTTTATATGGTCTATTTTAAATTATAACAGTATCTTTACGCATATAAAAAGAGATTTAAATAATGTTGCCAAGTTGCAACAATACAAAATTATATAACTATAATTCATAAAACACAAACAACTCTAGACTAATTTACATACTCATCAAACGTTTTTTCCACGACTAGAAATGTCTTGATTATTTCTAAACTTTTACAAACATGTTCAGATGTTAATATTCAATTTCCTGTGGTAAAATAGCTATTTTCATATTAAGAATATTGTTCATCGAAGAAGTTCAAGAAGACTTTTATAACTCAATAATATACATTTCTCAGGGCAGATATTAATTTTTTGCCAAGTTACGATGTCTCTAACATAAAAAATGAAGAATTAATCCACAAGTGTAATTTTTGTCAATGTCCTGTTTTGTTTTTAAGAGTACAGCATGCCCGTTTATGACGTTCCTTAATAATTGTAGTAAGAAAATGTAAAATTTTCAGTTGTAACAGGTTTTTTCGGGATGAATTATGTGTTGTGCACAACTTTCATTAATCCAGATGAATGTCCTGGCAATTGTTTTATGATTTTGACCAAATATTAATTCAAGACAAAAAAAAATCATTAGCAACAAACAGTTAAAAATATAACATGGATGTATGTAACAAAACATGGATGACTAAAATAGTAAATATATAACGGCAGGACCGGCTCTAGGGGACATCACTAAGCAATTTGGGGTAATACAGTTGCAAATATTCGTTGTCGTATGGCAAATAGTCGTATGTAATGGATATTTGGTTCCATTAAATAAAAAAAAATAGCAGATAACAAAAATAATAAATAAAAAGAGCACAAAACATTTTAGAAACATACATTGAATTTAAAAACAAAAACTGATAGAATACATATAATACAAAAACAGAGCCGGCTCTAAAGGATAACAGTTGAGTTGTTAGGGTAATATATTTACCGGTATTGTAATGAAACGTACAATAGATATTTAGTCATATTGAGTATATATTATTTAATAACTAATAATTGAACAAGTCAATTGAATCGCAAAGGGCTTAAATGATGTAATTAACACGAGATTAGAACATTTTAGTAGTGCCATAGAGCAAACATAGTGTTTAAAAATTGTAGGAAATAATTATTAAAACGGAATAACTCAGAGTTTATATATTAGACATATGGTGACACTATAATATTTCCCCTATGTTTAAAAATAGGAACCTAGCCTGTACAGAATATTTCTAAGACGGCTACTTTTCTTACTGTCTACTACATTGTCAATTTTTTTTTATACAGTATTTTTCATATCGTCCTGCAAATGTGTACTCTCTAATATTCTGTTGCATGATATTAAAAATAAGGTTAACATTATCAAAAATACTGAATGTAATGCAAATCTAAAATTATATTAGTCGAAATATTGATATTTAAGATTATTCTTGCAAATCAAATTAATATATGTACACATACATGAAGTTTCAATACCAATGCAAATAATATATTTATTTTAGATACCTTCAACTATTTCAAGTTCATATAAGAACTGCATAAACTCAGACTATTTAAATAATGTTTGTTATTAATTATTTACATGATAAAAAAAATCAGTACTCACCACTTTTTGAAGAACCATCTGAAAAGTATAACATTAGTTAATAATTATAGAAAAATTGTTAAATTACTGCCCAAAAAACAGTTGACAAATATGAGTATAACATGGTTCTAAATATACAGTGATTTATTACACACAAGAATAGAATTGCAAATAAATTGGTTGAGGACAGTGAGCGGGATTGCACGCGAGCAAATATGTATAACCACATTAGCTTGTGCGCAGTCTCAGTGTAGTGAGACGTCATATTTATATCTTCTTTTATTTCAGCTGCTACCCGATAGCGTGGACCCCATGGAATTACTGTCATACTTGGACCCGCCGGACCTGAACACGCCCCCATCGAGCGGCAGTAGCTCGGGACACGCCAACACATCCACAAACGACGATATCCTCGCTCTGTTTGAATAAGCCGAGTTCCAAACTCAACTCACCCCTGCCAATCGCCCGCGGCGGATTACGTGAGTGAACAAAAGTGTGATAAAAAAATATATATAAACAATAAACGTGTTAATAGTTATTGAAGAAAAAAAGGTCTAAATCAAATATTTTCACTTGTATAATTTGTATATAACTACTTAAAATTATGGCAGACGATTTTATTCTATTGGTCGACTTTTAGTATGCCCCTCTTTTATGTTCTCGGTGGTTTGGCTTATTTACTCGTCTTGGGTTTATGTCGCAGTAATTTCGTGAGTAAATTACGGATAATTGTTGATAAGTTTTTAAAAGAACTAGACCTAAGTTTGTAGGTCGGTAAATCTCGGTTTTCCTATTTAAGGTTATGATGATATTGTAAAAGTAATTTATTATTTTAAAAGCTTTGGAATTTTGAAAATAATACCTTACTTTACTTCTATGACATGACCAATTTTGAGGTTAGAACAATTAACAAATGAAATGCGACACGAAAACAATCACAGCCAACTAGTACAGCTGTAATAATTTATAGCGAATCACAAACCTGTGAATAAGCAATTCTCAGGAACCTTCTGAGTTGTCCCACGCCAATAATCATCCTACGGAAGTATTACAGACCAATGGAATAAAGTATCGAACGAACATGGCCAGTTTAGTATAGTATTAACTACATAAATAGACCTATAGTAGAAAATTTGGAACCAAAATCTAGGTATTTTAGGGCTGTTTACCAGTCTTTTTTGCATCTCGATGTGCATAGGCTTCAAGTATTATACGCTGTAAAAAATTCTGTGAACCTTTTACGGCATCAGACGGGACACTTTCAAGGAGGGGTAGGTTTAATGGTGGGACGGGCGGCACGCAACGTTCACGGCCCCGTTTTTGTACCATAATAAATAGCGGCGGCAGATCCGCGGGGCCCGTGCACGTTGCCTGCCGTCAAAATTGTATTTAGTAATGTAGTTTGTATTCTGACACAAACACCACATAATATTTTTAATTAATGAGAACTCTGACAAGTCTGTGATATAAAGTCTAATTATAAGTAATTTTAACGTAATTCAATTATTGTATAATAAACGATTGGCCGGTGGCCGGCCAATTAAGTTTAGCAGAAAGAATATTATATTGTGTTATAAAGTGGCATTTTGTTTGTGTAGTTATCATATTACTTTGATGTGATAGAAATATATATTTTGGTAAAAAGAAATCAGTGCGTTTTATTTATGGCAACCTTCAATGTGTCTGTCTGTCTGTGTGAATTATCCGATGTAGGGTCCAAGTTCCTAACATATTAACGCATTATTTTATAAATCGATGCAAGGTTCACATGAATTTTATACTCCTATTTGCCAACAGATAACTCATTCTAAAATTTAGACAAAATAGATGTCAATAAGTTGTATGTAATAAGTAGAGGAAAATATTTATTTAAAGTTTACAATTAAACACGATTAATATAATAAAAACCACTAATTTGCTTCCAGGTGTTGTAAACTTTCTATAAATAAGCATTCAGTATAAAATCATGCCAATAATTTGTTTTTTAACGATCCAGCGAGACGCTTTCGGAAACATTTTTTGAACCGCGCCGTTTTCACGGGGAAAGAAAGCCGGCCGTTTTACTTTTGCAAAGAGGACCAATTTATTTCGTGGGTTTTGTTGTTTCCAGACGGTGAAAATTTTAGTACACTTTAGACCAATCGACGTTCACATATCATTTATTATTTTTTCGGTATTAATTTTGGACCAATATTGTAAGATAACTTTTATTTCTCGAATATTTCTTTGGGTGTAATTTTGTACAACTAACCTACCAATTGACCTAAGCTAATTATTGGCAATTTTATATTAGTTTTTTATGAAATATGAAATAGATTAAATTATTCTGTAGTGAAGGAAAACTATGTATGATTTTTGCTAAATAATGTAAATATATTGTACATTCATTTATGAAAATATGTCTATGCATAATACTTGTTTTTTCTATTCTTCGTTCTAGTATTTTTATGGGGATTATTTTTTTATCATTTATGACACTTTTATTATTATTGTTCAGTACAAATCAAAGTTTATTTTTTAATATTATCTAAATTAATCCTTGTATATTTTATGTTTAATTTAATTTTTTTCGACATGTGTTATCCTATTTTATTATCAGTGTTTTGTGCAATGAATAAAAATGTAGACTGATATAGTTTTAATATTTATATTATTTTTTCTTTTCGCCTTCTCTCCACCTTTTGTTTAAAACGCAAATTAAGTATACAATATACAATAAAACCAATCAAGCCATCTTTACACACCAAATAAAAATTGATATTAAGGAACAAAAATTATGTGCAAATATTGAAAAAACGCATTAATTGATCTCGAGAATAATTTAAAGCATCTAAACCACATATTGGATTTATAATATACATAAAGAAAACACACAAAATAATGCTTTAATCATTTCAATGATTGGCTAATAATGACTCAAGAACCAAATAAGAATCTTCAACAATCAACAACTGTACTATTGAGAAAAAGCGTAATGAGACACTCTTGCTATGTTCTCCTGAAATACAGGTAATGAATTATTTGTTTGAATTATTATACATGCTCTTGGCCAAGGATGTAACCATTCTAAGACTAAGGGTATAATTGACTTGAATGTGTTGAGGAATGTATCGATAGTGTATCATTACATTATCTCCCGATTGTACATACATTACAGAGGCATAGAAATCTATAAAAAGCATCCAAGTGAAATCTACAGCACACAGTTAGTTTTTACTTTATGCGAAGAAGGAAATGGATATGAAATTATTAAATATCTAATAAACTTTGTATCTCAACTAAATAGATTTTTCAAAATCACAAATTACATAACTTTCATGAAACTTGTAGCCTGATCTTTATTATTACTTCAAATTTCTTGATCTGCTTATAATTTTGTGTATATCAAAATTATGTAGTGCAATATCAAAAGTGTTGGCAAACTTTTGGAATCTATTAAAGAAGAACTTCTGGCCAATCATTCTGTAAGGAACTGTAAGTTTAAAGAATATCAAACCAACAACGCCACTATTAACTTCTTCAATTAATTCTGCTTAAATAAAACAATGCCAAAAATGTGTGTATATATATTTTACTTAGAAATACTACAATGTTTGACTTTTTCTTTATCAGAATATATGATAAATTTTAATAAGTTAAAAAACTTCTGCAAAAGTTCTACGAAACTAAAACATCTCCAAATCGAATAAAATTTGGATTTATAGCTACAAATTATCAGGCTAGACATTAAGATAAACTTTGAAATGGCTTATGTTGTTTAATAATAGAAAATTTCAAGGGAAAATTAATTGAGGGACTCCTTGATCATATAAGCTGATGTCTGTACTTCCCCTACCAACCAATAGAATTTGATATAAACGTTCAAGACATACCAATTTTTATCGATTCCATTGAGAGTGTTGAATCCATTTTCATAAACATTGTCATGGGCTTAAAATAAAGCTTATTGTGTAACAAATATTTGCTTAATATCACTTATAATAAAGAAAAACTTAATGAGAAATGAATTAAAAGTGTCTTTTCTTAATCATATGAGCTGATGTGTGTATTTCCCCTAAGAGATATATATATATATATATATATATATATATATATATATATATATATATATATATATATATATATATATATATATATATATATATACAACAAACAGGCCCAAGGCTCAAAATTACTAGCAGTATACACATGTTAAAGAAATGATGAAAAAATGAAGTCATTTTCAAGAAACATCAATTTTTATTAGACATTTATGAATTCCCAACATTCGTTTTGATTCCATAATCATAGGATTGAAATATAGTTTATACAATAAAAAATCTTTTTTTAATAGAATAATTAATAAAACAATTTTAATTAGTGATCTTGATATTATTTACGAATATAATCATTTCCCGATATTGTCTTAAGTAAATGTAGAATCTATAATCAACTATTTAAAATGGTATTTTAAATAAAAAGTACTCAAAAGTGGATGAAACTTTCAATCTGTTACTGATTATTTTTAAACCACATCAAAAATTACAAAATAATATTGACTAAGAATGTTACTTTTAAAACATGGAGACTATAAAAAGACCGTAGAAAGATACAACGATAATTGCAACCGAGATAGGTACCTGATCTATATAAATATACAAATGAATTCTTTAAAATGCTTTATTATATAATTCATTACAAAACGATCTTTGCTGAAAAAGCGATCAAACAGGATGCATTGTAGATGTGCATAGAAGATTGTTATCATTCTTGATAATAGATAGAACGAAAGAATTGGGTAATCCAAACTAATACTTATAAAAGCACTCTACTTCTAAGAAACACCCCCATAGCCAAATTTATTTCAGTTTATCTGCTGATAAAATGCACAAAAATAACTTGCAACGGATTCAACTTCTGTATTATTTTCACAAAACAAAAATTTTTCATTTCATTCAAAAAATAATTAAAAACCTCATTCAATACTACATTACTTATGCTATGAAAACCTATAAAGGCCATAAAATTAATTTATTTCGAATATACTTACCTTCTTCATAAAATACATCGTAAAAATATTTAGAACACAACACAACGTTGTACATTAAAAATTACTCATCCTGCTGCTTTAGAGAGAATTGTTTAAACTTAACTTGCCATAAAAAGAACGTTCATACAACTTTCAAATAATTGCCTATAAATCAGTGCGGTAATTGCAAGTAAATGCAACTATACCCAAATGTTCTTTTGTGAACAATATCACATATTTCAGATTTATGTATAGTATATCAGATTTTTGGCAGAAATCTGCACTCAAATAACAAGTATACTGTTCTGTATGTATAAGTTTATTCAACACCTGCACATTGCAAAAAAATTATGAAAAAACTGATACACTAGTATTTCTAAGGATAAATATTATTTTTTATGTTGCGAGAATATACATTTACTGTTAGAATTGGATTAATATAGATATCGTTGAGGTGAATGATAGCCGTATGCACCATACTTCGTATCGATTACACCTCACCAATCAATTAAATTCAGGATTACAAAAATCTTTATAATACACCTATGAAGTTATATATTATTACTCTAACAAATATTATCTTACCTTCAACTGCCTGTTGGTTGAAACTACATTTTTGTACACGAAATAATAGAAGAAAACACACAAAGAAAATCACAAAATTCGTTTATAATATTCTAGAAGCGTTATATGTTTAAAACAATAGTCACCACTGACTAGCCTACTACGAGTAACAAAATTAAAATCGCGTTTTCTGGAGGATGATTATATTATGTATGTAGTAACCTCAATTCCTTTTTATAGAAATTAAAACTTATAAATGCGATTTCGATAATATTTTTACTTACCATTCTAACTAGAATTCGTCTAGGTTTATTTTCAAATAACACAATCACAATAAATACGCCGAAAATTCGGAAAACGACGAAAGAAATCCCGCCACGACCGCTTCTAGATCGAAAAGATACTTGAATTTGATTGTTGTGCATCCAGTGGTGGCTTAGAGAAGATTTGATTGGTCAGCCATGATGTCACGTTCTCTTCGAAATATTAAAAGAACATTACATTCCAATAAATATTATTATTGGTAAGGATAAGCGAAATATTAGAGTTAAATAATTAAGACAGAAAACATACATAAATAGAACAGCAGGATTTGGAGTTGCTGGAGGATCCTGTGATTGGTCAATTTAAAATTGTTCATAGTTCCTGAAAGTGTAAATCACAGATTAAAGCAATGGGCGATAGAACGAAGGAAAAGTTATTTCTTTGCGCTATCCTGGGAAATTTACACCAAAATGTGATATGAACAAATATTCAGACAATAAATTTTGTATATATACATATATATGGTTTTGTTTATTAAAATTTAAAATATTTACTTTCTACTAGCTTCTAAAACTGAAAAAATATATTTGTTTATATCATTTAAATTCTCGGCATCTTTTCTCTATACATATAAGAATGTGTGTGGCACAATAAGCATATTTTTTATTATTATTATTGCTCTTAATACATAATACTGTTTCGTATCCGAAAAGTATTTCGCAGTCTTTGTCTGTTTTCATTATACACTTGTGTGATATACCTAAACAGGTACATACATATATTGTAGGTACTTATGTACATATGTATATATTACTATAGGTAACATGTACACCTATGTATGTTACATATTTATGGCCTTTAAATGAATGAGTGTGCACGATAAATAGTGTAGGTTGCCTTATACACCGTGTGTTTATAAATATCCAGTCATTTTGCATTTGCAGCATATTGGCTGTGCTTATAGAATAGTAATAGTGTATTAATAATGTAAAAAAGGTGTTTCTTAATAAATAAAAGAATCTACATGAAAACATATCTTCATTTTAGATTTTATTTGGTGACCGTGGAGCCCGGATTCTTCGAAGTCTTGAGAAAAGATCTAGGAATTATAGTAACGGGCAAAAATAACGATTATGTCAAGGATAAATACCATTAAAATTGACACAATGACTAATCTAGGAGTCAATTGTGTATTGTAAGTTGCATAACTTATACTTTATGTGACCATTTGGCCATGTCACGTTATAATATCCTAATAAGTCAAATTATGAAAAATAAGCTAAATAACGTCGTATGTTTACAAATAAAAAAGCAAGGTTTAGCAATTTTAAGTTTTGTACCATGAGTGTTTAAATTCCGCCCCTTATATATAATAATCAGGAGATGCAAAGGATAACCAATGGCGCCGATGCGATGGCGTGTACTTAAATTTTATAAATTTAATGGTTATATAAAAGTGTGTAAAATGTGTATCTAGTCAAATGAAATAGTACTAAATGTAGTAGTAGTTCGTATTCAAATGAAATAGTACTAAACAGTAAATGTTGGAGGTCCAATTTCTATTTTTGATGTACCTACCTACATAATTTCTAAAATAATCATTCTACCCTAATCTACCAGATTGGTATAAGAGTCTATAATGTGTGCTCTATTTTTTCAATATCTTGAAGTGTTATAGGCACACAATACAACAATACATTAAGAAAATAAACAGTTTTAAAACCTTAAAACGGACTTTTCCGCACGTAGAACATCTCTGTCTCAAAATTGAGTGGTTGAGAAAAGATAAACCAAGACATAAATGCAGAATATGTGTTTTATGCGACAGTTTTACTTTTTTCAAATAGTTCACCCTCGTGCTTTCTCATAACCCATGAACAGGGTGGGGTGTATCCTATCCACCTCAAAATCAATAGATGTCGTCTGGTAGACGTCCCCGATCCGAATCAGTCAAAACCCGATCGATCCGACACGATTTAGTTGAGTTATCGTGTTAACAAAAAAAATTTCTCAAATAATCCACCGTCGTGCTTTCTCATGACCCATGGACAGGGTGGGGTGTGTCCTATCTACGTCAAAATCAATAGGTGTCGCTTGGGAGACGTCCCCAATCAGAATTAGTCAAAACCCGATCGATCCGACACGATTTAGTTGAGTTATCGTGCTAACAAGAATAAAAATGCCGACGACAACGACAACACACACACAGCAAACATTTTTTAAAAACAATTTTTTTTTGGTTTTTAGGCCGGAAAACGAAAAATAAACCCAACAAAATTTTTGTTTTCTCACTTTTTCTTTACACGATTACATTATTTTTCCGCTTATAGTCGAGTGCGGAAAAGTAATATGTTCTATAGTAATAAATATAATACAATGTAGCCGGCAATAATGTCAATAATCATCAGTCTTTGTTAAGTTTGGCCAAAATTTATACAGGATGTCACAGAATACATTTTACAGTCAATATATCCATAATTTGTAAATATAAAAAAATTAACCGACAAACTATTTTAAATTGTATCAGAAAATCTTGCAGATTTTGAGCAACCTTACAACCTTTTTACCTTTTCACCCCTTATTATAACCCCCAACTTTTTTTTTTTTTTTCTAATTGCACCTCTACTTTTTTTGTACTCAATATGAAACTCCATTCTGAAGAAGGAAAGGTAATATACATAATATCTTTAATTACAAAAGATTATTCTTAAATAAACATTGGTACTGTTATGCCCCAAAATGTTGTGTTTCAAGAGCTTCAGCTCTCCTTAGTCTACCTTATTATGTTCCTGAAACTTATTTTCCTGATAAATAATACTGATATTGTATATATTAACTAAGTAATCATTATTTTAAAATAAAAACAAACACGTATATTGCATGTTTAGTAAGAAAGCTACGATAAACACTGGGAAATAAAAAAAAATATGTTGCCACAAATTTAAGATCGGTGTCTGAGTACTCGGGTATCATAATTTCACATTATGTCTTCATTTTAGCTAAATTCACTACGTTTATTAAAATGGAGCCCCTGAAGTTGCTTATTCTCAGCATCAGTGGTTTGTTTGTGTCGATTTAAAAATGGTCACCATAATATTTGTACAGCAAAGTAGATATACCAAATATGCTTGTCACTTCTGTTTATAGGATAGTCCCGCAAAATAAAAGCATTGGCAGCAAACTAGTTGGTCTTTGAGAGACGCTATGACCGTTGGAAAAATCAACATTGTTCACGAGCCATTAGTAAAGAAAGAAAAAATAGTACTATGATCGTTGTAGAATATGATGCATGGTTCAGTTATGTATCTGTATTTAAAAATTGCTTGGCAAATAATTATCAAGAACTAGCACATGAGATGCTAAAATGTTTTGAAAAATTGGAAGCCAATGTGAGTGTTAAATTACATAGATATACTTAGCTAATAGTTAAATTTTTGCATAGCCAAATTTCTTTCTAACATATGAGACTATAGTGAGAACAACGTGAACAGTTTCATCAGGATATTCGAATAATGGAAGAAGGGTTCAAGGAAGGTGGGATCGTCACATGATGGCCGATTATTGTCAAAATTATAAAAGAAAATCGCACAAGAAACTTGATAAAACAAGAGAAATTGCTTATTTGAGTTTGTTTTTCTTACTTAGCATTATATATATATATATATATATATATATATATATATATATATATATATATATATATATATATATATATATCATGTTTATTTTCAGAAACTAGAGCCAATCAAGAAAAAGTAATGCCATTTTCAGCATCAGGGGCAGTAATGTACTCAAAATCGACTCTTAGATTCCTGGCAACAAATTGACTGTTCTTCAGTGCAATCATTATTACCAGTAATGACTGCAATCGAAGAACAAAAAAATTGTCTTTTGCACAGTGGCCACAAGCTTCAAGATGCCGTAACAGGTCCCTGGTAGAAGCATCTCCAATCACAGATGGTGTAATACGTCGAGACAAACCTTACGAATTAAGTATTCAAGTCGTTTAAATTGAAAGGTTGAGTTTGATAGTTTGAGACTTGATATTTGGGTTCCTCGCGAACTTAGCGAATTCAATTTAATGGATCGCATCAACATCTACGATGTGTTAAGGATTCATCAATAAGCGATCTCTTTTTAAAAAATATGGTTACTGAAGATGAAAAATGGATCATTTAAGACAACGTCAGTTGAAAAAGATTGTCGGGAAAGTCTAGTGAAGCTTCTCAATCCCACCAAAGGCAGAGCTTCACCCCGGGAAAGTTTTGTTGTCCGTCTGGTGGGATTTCAAAAGCATCATTTATTTTGAGCTACTCTCGAGGAACGAAACAATAAATTCGGACGTTTACTGCAAATAATTACAAAACTTGAGTCAAGCCATGCAGGAAAAGCGCACAGGACTTGTAAATCGTAAGAAGGTCGTCTTCCATCTCGACAACGCTCGACCTCACACTTGTCTGCAGACCCGGAGGAAATTGGAGTTGGAGTGGGATGTTTTACTCCATTCACCGTATTCTCCAGACGTCGCGCTCTCGTACTTTCACCTATTCGGCTCCATGGATAACAGTTTACGAAACATAACATTTGCCAGTGACGAGGAAGTCAGAAATCATTTAAAAACGTTTTTTGCGAGCAAACCGAAAAGTTTTTATGAAAATGGTATTATGAAGCTTACTGAGAGATGGGAGAAAGTTATAGAAAATGGAGGAACGTACGTTATTGATTAAAATAATTTGTAATAGCTATAATGTTAATAATAAATACTTATGAAAAAACCGAACGAACTTTTTGGACAACCCGATAAATTAAGCATTTTACCATACCCATACATCTTACGTTCCTGACACTTGCTTGTCAACATTTTCTATAATCAACATTTTTAAAGTAATGCAATTGTAGATATACGTTTGTAACCGTTAAATAGATTTGATCAAAATAAACAATTTATTTTTATTGCTCTTGACCTCGCATGTTCATCCGTTTTAATCAATTTTGTTCGAGTCGAATATACATACATATGTACATATAACAAATATCATAAATGAATAGCATTCATTCTGATATTTAATGCGACAAATTGTTTACTCACAGTGATACCAAAATAAATACGAAAATTATATAACTTAATTCACGGTATGAATTTGAATATAGCAGTGGCGGCTCGTCGGGGCAGGCAAGGTAGGCGCCGCGTACCTTTAAAATTTTATGTCATTTCTCATAACAACGCAATTACAATGAACTGTTAACGTCCCTGATAATACAGAAATATTTAATATAATTAATAATAACTACTTTATACTAATTAAATTATCTATCGCCGTCGGCGGCGCTGGTGCCGTAAACACCCTTTATATATACCACCACAGTCCGCACGGCGCCGCGCTACACCGAATTAAATCATTTTATTCCTAAACAGAACAACCAGACCAGGCTAGGTTCTCCATCCCACCGCCTGAAAATCGATAGCCAACACGTCAACCAGAATTCGGTAAGACGACAAACAGCGTTGTTGTAATGGCAAAATAATCGCAGCTCAGACGTCTGCGGCCAATTATACTCTTTAAATAAAGCAGTTGAAGGCGAATGCAATCAGAGCCTGAAGTAGATCGGCGTTCTTCGGCAGATCCGAAGACGCCTTCGCATTGAATAAGCCGTGACATTACTGGGGATATTGGGTTATATACCTATTGTGATGATCAATTTGAAACATTAAATATCGAGTCAATGTTAAAATATTTTGTGGAATATGAATTTCGAGAAATATTTCCAGAGGTTTTTAAACTTATTGTTTTAATTGCTACAATTCCAGCAACAAGTACATCGGTTGAAAGACATTTTCCTTGTTTAAAACGTATTAAAACGGATAGTCGGAACTCTATGAAGAATGAACGTTTATCGTCGCTTGCACTTATTTCAATTGAAAAGGAATTATTTAGCACACTTCAGAAATCTGATGACTTCACGGAAAATATAATTAACAAATTTTCATTAATTAAAGATAGGCGCATTAATTTAAATTATAAAAAGTAGTAGGTATCCACTTTGTAATTGTCAGTGAATAATGGCGATGGTTAAGGAAGGCTGTGAGGGGAGGAGGAAGCCTATACCCTAAAGCGCCCTAAAATAATGTATTATTACCAACCCAATTTACATAATATAGGTATAATACTCAATAAATATATTTCGTTTATTCCAATTTATTTATACCCACAATAACTATTATTATTCACGAATAACAAAGAGGTATTAAGTTCAAAAAATCCTTGTGAAAGTCTATATTTTTGTATAAATGAAATTCAATCATTGAAATTCTGAAGTACCAGGAAAACGCGTGACCTTGAAAATTTAAAAAATTTTCGCCTTCGGCGCTATTTTTAAGGTTTCATGAAGCTCATACGCCGCTATCGCCTACCCTAATATGGATACCACGAACCGCCACTGGAATATAGTAATAAATGATAATAAAATTGACAAACAGTGATAGTGTCTTAATAAAGATTCGCTACGAATATTAAATATGTAGACTGGAGTAAATTATACTAAAAAACTTTTTAAGGGCTGAAGTACTGTTTTGTCATTTTATCAGATATTTGTGTTGTAGACATTGATCGGACTCATTGAAGAATTTGTTTCCTTTTTATTTATTTAGGTTATATTTGAATTATTTAATAAACAATGACTGATACGTACGTACAATATATCTAGGTGGTCATTGTCAAGGTCATGAATCCATAAACGGGGGGTTATAAAAACGCAATTGAAATATGAAATTATAAATAGAAACTTAATGAATGAATACACGATTTTGCTAGTTTGTTCTAAAGTATTATGAAACCAATAGATTAGCGAAATATATCATCATCATCATTGGTGCTACAGCCCTGCAAGGGCCTCGACCTTCTCAAGCGTCCTCTGCCATCCCTGACGATTTTGTGCTCCTGCTCTCCAGTCGGGGGCACCGATACGTCTGGCATCCTGTGTTACACCATCGGCCCATCTAAGCTTTGGCCTACCTCTCTTCCTGCTTCCTACAGGTTCTATGCTAAGCACTTTTTTAATGGGGTTCGCTTCACTGGCTCGGGCCACATGTCCTGCTCAGCGCAGTCTGTTTAGTTTGGCCGCTGTGACAATATCCCTTCCCTTCGATTTGTTTTTATACAGGTTATATAGCTCGAAATTATACCTGCGCCTCCATGACCCATTTTCGCATACGGCCCGGAAAATTTTCCGCAGTATTTTCCGCTCGAAACAAAGCAGGGAGGTTTCGTCGGCCTTTGTGATGGTCTGCGCTTCTGATCTATATAGCAGTACAGGGATTACTAGGGTCTTGTATATTCTCAGCTTTATTGTGTGTGGCAGTCGCTTATTGGAGAAATGCCTGGAAAGGCCATAGTAACATCTGTTTGCCGTTACTATGCGCCGTTTAATTTCTCCCGAGATGTTATTGTTTGGATCGACTTGAGTACCTAGATAGGTGAATTCCCTGACTGCCAAAGTTGTGATTACCAGATACTAAGTTTTGTCCTGCGTTACCAGCTCTTGTCTGCAAAGTAGTTGACATGTATTTTGTCTTTTCATCGTTTGCCTGTAGTCCCATGGCCCCCGCTGCCGTTGCTAGGTCTAAGAAAGTTTCTGCAGACTTTCTTACCGTTCTTGTTATTATGTCGACATCGTCTGCATATGCCAAGGTCTGGACTGACTTAGTGAATATTGTTCCCCTAGTCTCAAGATTAGCGTCTCTAATGATTTTCTCCAGAGCTATATTAAATAGCTGACACGCCAGCGCATCTCCCTGTCTCAGCCCTTTGTGTATTTCGAATGCTTCCGATATGTCGCTCTGAATTTTAATTGCGGACGTGATGTCAGCCATGGTCATTTTAGTCAGACATATTAGATTCTTTGGTATTCCGAGGTCGTTCATGGCTTCGTAGAATTTCGGCGTAATGATGTTATCATACGCTGCTTTAAAATCGATGAAAAAGTGGTGCATATCAATTCTCTAGACTTCTCTAGGATTTGTCGCAAAGTGAATATTTGGTCTGTGGTTGAACCCTGACTGATATTCCCGGATGTGGGCTTCGGTGAATGGTTTCAGTCTTTCATTTAGGATGTTAGACAGAATCTTGTATGACGTATTGAGGAGAGTTATTTCCCTATAGTTTTGGCAATCTAACTGATTTCCTTTTTTATGCAGTGAGCATAAGAGTCCTAACCTCCATTCTGCTGGCATGTGTTCCTCTTCCCAGATTTTATAGATGATGTTATACATGTACTCAACTAGTTTCTTACCACCGTGTTTGAAGAGTTCTGTTGGGATGTTATCACTGCCAGGGGACTTGTTATTATTCAGATTTTTTATGGCCGCTGCCACTTCATCCATTTTTGGGGGTTCTACTTGTTCTTGGTTCAGGAACTCGAACTTTAAGAGTTCAGTTGGTTCACCTGCCAGCATCTCTTGAAAATGCT
This sequence comes from Rosalia funebris, assembly GCA_037954035.1. Lineage (NCBI taxonomy): Eukaryota > Metazoa > Arthropoda > Insecta > Coleoptera > Cerambycidae > Rosalia > Rosalia funebris. The sequence continues at coordinate 6,602,609 of JAZFAV010000006.1, read as the reverse complement.
CTGTCCATCTGGATAGGATATCTTTTTTATTGTTTATTAGGTTTCCTTCTTTGTCTCTACAGATTTTAGTTCTTGGCTTGAAAACCTTTCTTGATGCGTATATATATATATATATATATATATATATATATATATATATATATATATATATATATATATATATATATATATATATATATATATATATATATATATATACCTGGAATATATTTGTGAATAAAAGCAATACTATTCAAAAATCAGTAAATTCTACTGTATCATTGAGAAATAACGGAACGAGATATTACTTTTGATACGTTGCCCTAAAATAAAGAAATACTGAATTAATTCAGTATTTCTATGTGCTTTGTTAATTTAGGGTCTAATACAAAGATTATAGTTAACGAAGAAATTAATTTATTATTGCGTATATTTCGGGGAAATATATCGAAAGTGTCTCATTTTTTCTTGATGGTACGTATGCTTCTAATATATTATGCTACTGTGTTAATTTACGCCCTTTATTAAATGTAAAATACATTATTAACAGACCTATAAGAAGAGCATATTTTACATATAACTGCAAATACAACTACAATATATGTAGCTGTATGTACATAGAGGTACAATTTGTTGCTGATATTCAACTTATATTTAATAGGATCATTTTTGTATCTTAATTATTTACTGCTAAATACAAAATATGGATACTATTATGGAAATTATTTACGTATAAAATAATACCATCATTTTAGTTCTTACGAAACTAAAGGTTGATATGATGAAATGTAAAAATACCTCTTCAATAATTAATTTAGTATCGTGAATTATTTCCACGCCCCGCCATGTCATTTGCTACCCCATAGAACTGAAAAATCACTTTATTGATTGTATCTAGAATTAATTGAATTGAAACTTTAAGTATAAGTTAAGTATATGATTTATTACAGCACTTTTAAGAAATAAGCAAAACCGGTAAAGACATAGGAACCAATTAATGTAAAGTCATTTTATTATACAATATGTTATGCTGTTATAACTTTGTTACATTATATAATTCTTCAATATAGTTATAAGCTTACTGTAGAGTAGATATGTTTCTGAACTCGTATGTAGTACACATACGAGTACTTTCCTCTATTATTAAATTCATAGTTAAAGAAAGTTAGTATTGGGATCAAGCTCAATATTAACTGATTAATTGTTAAATAGAAGACTGCGCCTAATTATGCCTGTATATACTTTCGTTTGTATTCATCTTTAATAAAGGAAAATACACACTACTTTTCCTGAATAAAGTATTACGGATTGACAAAATATTTTCGGATTGGAGTTGTCCGATATAAAACATTCTTGTTGTTTTCACAATAGGCATCCCTCAAAAACATCCCTCAGATATTGTTTTAAATTATGTCTTGGATTGGAGAATTTTAAGTTTCAATTTTCATCAAAATGTCTGCGAAGTTAGATGTCGATTGTATGATACATAATTTGGATCAGTAAAGTTATATGAGGCTTCTAGTAGCCCTATAAAAGTTTGGTTTTGTTCCATAAGTTTAATGGCCTAAGACTGCGTTGAGCTCTTAGTGGGAGCTTTTATAGGCCCATTTCATGAATACTTACTTTGTTCCTTAATTTGATTCTTTAAGTTCTTGAAATGTGTATCCACATTTTAATACCACTGATCTTAGAGAAGTCTATGTACACCCCAAAATAGCGAGATTATTTTGCCAAACTAACTACTCTTATACCTAACTAAGAGTTAAGTATATCAGAACTCTGCACCCGTTGCGTACATCTTGGCATATTATGACACACACTCTGGCTGACGATTTTGTACAAACGTGACTTCCCCTTGAAAGCATTAGATTTTATCTAGATCTAGATGACGACTTTTAAATTTAATAATGTATACAATCTAACAAACCAGAAGCGCAGTAGTCTTACTCTACCTACAACTGGAGATCATTTCACCTGCCGGGGTAACTCAAATTTTTGTTAGTAACGACGAATATGCTGCACTGATGGGTTTAATACGACCGAAATTCTTCTTTCCTAGGGACCTGTCAAAGCGTTTTGTTTTATATGGCTTAAAAGATAGGCCACGAGGAGGTAGGTTCAAGCAACAAAGACAGAAGAGGCACAATATAACAAAGATAACACATCACAATAACATATTAACCAGCTTTATTTTCAAAAGAACATAGATGTTTTCTTAAGGGACGTACATTACATTATTACATTATGCTATATGGGTTTGTGTCTCATCAGCCACTGATCGCATGGGTAGTCCCTTGGCGATCCCCTCTTATCCGGGTCATTATCCAAAAATGCTATCCCATAAATGGATCAATTTAGGCACGTCCCCCGCCTTAACCCTCGCCTCCTCTAGGATAACAGGGGTCCCTAATATAAGGTACCTCTTCTCCTCCAGTGCGGGGCAGGTGTAAAGAAGATGAATCGAGGTTTCCTCGTTTTCTTTACAGTATCTGCAGGTCGGGTTGTCAGTCAACCTCAGCTTGTACCTATATGCATTCAGACTACTATGGTGTCCCGTTATGATTCCCACCAGGATTCTGGCTTTGGGCCTGTTCAATTCATTGAATTCTTGGGCCCATTTCTCAATCTCCGAGTATTCAATGAAGAGTTTGGTTATTCGACAACCCGTTACTCCTTTCCATCTTTTATTGTGCTGGTCTCTTGCCCAGCGATTGATGCGGTCTCTGATCAGATTCCGAGTTATTCCCACCGCAGGTTCTGGTCCATAGAGGTTTTCTCTGGTCTAGTCTGGCAAGGTCATCTGCAATTAGACGTAAGTATATGAATAAATTGAAAACCATTATACCATTATATATTTTTAAGACTTAGAAAATGATTAAAATTAGTAGAGGATTATGTGGATTTCAACTCAGGCTTCTAAGAGCTCTTCTGTGGTATTTATTAAATTCAGTATTCCATCATCATTATTATAAACTAGCTGTACCTCGCCACGCATTGCTGTGGATTATTAACTGTCACAAGTGCGACATCTATATACTAGTAGGTATATATGTAGAAACATGCACGTATTCGAATGCAACGTTGTGTCAAAATTTCAAAGCAGTCCGGAAGAACTTTCGGAGATTTAAGATTTTGAACAAACGAACATTTACATTTTTATTTATATAGATTATCTGGTGTTGTAAATCAATCTTGCTGACATACCTTCCCTCTGAAAATGTACATGTACTTTTTTAATAAACGCATTATTATTATTATGAATTGAAAAAACACTTGCTCAGCATAACTTTTAGAAAACGTTCACCCACTTCTGAGATTACCCCAGGAGATAGGCTCGGGCGAATAATTCTATCTATTCCAGTTCGGTCCGTTTGGCCCACTAGTACTGGTTTAGGAACTTCCTTATTATGTGACAGGTCTGCAATATGACACTCTTTTACAATTATTTCAAGACGTACTTTGGAAGTTTCATCTTTTCGATGTTAGCTCTAAGGTCAGAGACGGATTATCCCTAAGGCAAACTAGGTACGTTCCTAGGGGCGCGCGCGCGGAATTTTTAAACAAAGAAAAAAATAAATAACATAAAATTAATTATGTCAGTAAGTATGCACCTTCTTACACAATATAAAAGATTCTTTAATTCTATAGAAATTTAGAAATCCGAAACGTGCTTCGCCTACATCGCCTGATTTCATAATAGAAGTTGAAGTTGGTAAGATACAACTACAACTGCAATGTTGCGCGTTCGTCGCGTCGATCGCGAGCATCGGACGTTGCTAGTAGTCCAGTCGGCCTGGAAAAAAAATAGCGTTTGTTGTCGACTTTACTTATAAATGGTCCGATTTTCCGACAGCAATTTTTACAGTAAATTTTCATGTTTAAGTAATTTGATCAATTTGAACACCGAAGAAGTTCAAAATAGAGCAAGTATGTTAGTAACAATGTATTCTGGTGATTTAGACAAGTGCTTTGTTGATGAATATATCCATATACATTCTTGTTTAACAACGATAGCTTGAGACGGAGAACTGCCCCGAACAACAAACGTGATTTTACAGATTCTAAGAAATAAAGAACTTGAAACAATTTACCCAAACATTGATGTAAACTTAAGAATATGCGTATCAACGGCAGTCAGCAATTGCACTGGTGAGCTTTTCCTGTCTAAAGAGAGTGAAAAATTATCTTCGCTCAACCATGACAGATAGGAGATTAAATTCGTTAGCAATACTTAACATTGCAAACTTATTGCTATCTTTAAACTATGACGATGTTATTGACAATTTCGCAAGACAAAAATGTAGACGCAGAAACTTTTAATTTCTTTTTAACAATTGACATTGAATGTGATTAGTATCAATTTTTAAATAAATAATTCATAACTTTAATTTTTTTATTTATCAAATATTAATAAATTGTTTTAAGCTTTTACATAATTAATTATAACACACCATCATCTGTCAACACATATACACAGTCAGATTTGTTTCCCAGAGAGGCATCATGGATTTCCATATTCGTTCTGCCCCTCTTGCTTTCTTCATTCTCATCACATATTTCGTTCACGCCTAAGGGTAAGTACACGTGTCCTGGCCTACCTAATTATCCCTACTAATATTATCTTGGAGTGACCGAAACCGCCTCCTCTTTAATATAGCAAAGTGTCAAGTGATGTCCTTTACTCGTTCACATATAATAGTACAATCACCAACTACCAGCTGTGCAATGAGACAATTCCTCGTTCTTTCGAACTTTCGCGCTAGAGGAGCGCCGATGAGGTGCTTGCCTAGGGCGCTCTCGACATTTAATTCGCACCTGTCTAAGGTTCTTGGTCATTATACCTGTTACCAAAATAAGTATTAGAGTAATTTCTATACCATCCAGGCTCTAGATGAGCTTAATTTCTATTGCAAGGTTTTCATATTTTCTAATCTTTTCGGCCGTTTTTCGGACGTTTCGGGGGAACGGACATAGGTCTATATTATGCCCTTTTCGATGCTCCTTGTCAATAAGGCCGACATCTAGCCTATTATAATCCACTGTTCTATCAGTGATTGATTATTGACCTGTGCTACTATACCGAGCGCTTGTCGCTACCGAAGATTGGCCGCGACTGATATTTATAGTATAGTAATGGGTTAGATAGTACGTTGCACTTTTGTGCCGCTTTGCATATAATCATATCACTTCCTGGTTGTGTCTCCATATATGCGGACTTTGCCAAGGCTGTACATCCTTCATTTATATCATCGATTGTCTCCCCTGGTCTGCTAATCCGAATCAGAGTGTCAAGTGGGCCATTTTTGATATGCAGAGCTGAAGCTGTGGAATTAACTAGATGCTGAGTTAAAGCGCCTAAATCGCCTTTGTAACCGTTTTGCATATGCATATTGATATATCACACTGTTTCTTGTAAGTTGATTTATGGTAATGTCATTTTAGTATATAATTCTTAACCATCATAGCAACATTCGTTCTACGCCGCTGATAGTAGTGATGACGATGGGCGGTGAATCAACTAAAAAAATCTTACGCTTTAATATTTTCAAGATAATTATTTACTTTAGAATAAAATTCTCAAATCCTTACCAATACTAGTTACTCCCTATCTTCGGGGGTGCTGGAAACGAATCTGGTTTCAGTTTTTCCCGCTCGGACACAGTTTTCAAGAAAATGATTTTCCACTTTTCCGCTCGAGACACCTAACCTAACCTTACTACCTACTTATTCTGGTTAGATTAGGTTTCTTCAAAATAACAGCGTAATTAGTTCAGTTCCTGATTCCTTCAAAATAACAGCGTGTTTAGTTAATTTACAAACTTGCTGGTTAGATTTAAACCCAAGTATCCATTTTAGCCGTAACATACGAGTACATATAAATGATTTTCCGATTAGTTATATTACACATACAAGATATTCATAGTTAAGTTTTGGAGCCCCTGTATACTGACTACTACGTAGTGAGTGTAGGCACGCATGGTATGGATTCATAGAGGGCGATATCAAATCGGCAACGACGACTGCATGAAAATTTTGAACGTTTGAAGTAGGTAAATTAAGAAAATCGTAATGAATAATAAGTTTTATGACGGTTTTAATGTATGATATGTATAAAGGAAGTGTTGTAGCATCTATTCGCATTAATATTAGCTATCTATGTAGTGTGCAGTGAAAGTTATTTGATAATAAAAAGTGGTGTCTCGTGTGGAAAAGTGGAAAATTTATTTTCTTGAAAACCGTGTCCGAGCGGGAAAAACTGAAGCGAGATTCGTTTCCAGCACTCCCGAAAATAGGGGATAACCAATATTTGATGAGGATTTGAGAGTTTTACTCTAAAGTAAATAATTACTATTTTCAGCAAACTTCACGAGCCGCTACTGGCCACACAAAAAAAGCACATTTACATACCGTGTCAGACAGTTCTACTAATTGCGTATACGTTTTGATTCCATTTCGAGGCTCTATTTTTATCAGGCCGTTCTACATCTATTCCACGGATAGACTCTAGTGTGGTCCACCAAGCTGCTCACACAGCATCTGTTAGACTCGATCTTTCCGCGGATCCCCTTCGTGCGGGTAAACAACTCGTCGGATCAATCTGACTCCCCTTTTTGCAAAGCGGTCGATACAAAACTCTACGCCCGGTCGGGAGCTATCGTAACCAGCCGTGCACACAGTGACTATCCGTTAAGAACGGAGCCAGAACACGCCAGTTCGCGAGTCACGATAGTATCGCATATGTATAAGTTAGTGCCTTATTTTAGCTTCAACATTAGGCTCGTTGATGGATAATGGGTTGAACCACAACGTGGTTTTAACGAAAATTCCTTCCGAGGTGTCGCTAAATGGAAAACATGCCAAATAGCGGTCGAAGATGAACATAATAAAATCTCGATGGTACACATCCAAGAATGTAAGTAACCGGCTTACCACACGTTAATGGCCTTTTGATTTTATTTTAAATACTACCGTTTATTGTTTGACGCAAATATCATTAGATTCATTAGTTTACGGGGGTTATTGGATATGAAGTTTCGTTCAATGGACTTCTTAAATATAAGGAACTGGGAAAAATCAATAGAGATTATTTACCTGATGTCTCGTCTCTGATTCTGTCATCGTCAGTGATGTCTAACTGTAATCACGTGCTTAGAATCGATGGCAATGTTATTATTTAATGTCCCATCTTCCATTATATTAATTTAATTGGATCAAAGACAGTCATTCATAAAATGTTTATTCAAAAATAAACATTTTCTATTTGTTTTTTTTTTCGCAATCGTAAATGTAAAATATTACTAGTAACTCGCTGTAGTTCTGAAAATTTTCATAGAAAACAGTACCGAATATTGGAACTAATTGTTTTATATTGCAAATTTGCAGAATTTAATTGTATCTCATCAGCTGTTTTTGACGCAAATTTACACTTGTTTGGAATCAATAATACCAACGTCAGTCTTTGATGTCCCATTTTACTTTATTACTACGACGTTAAAATAATTTTGGATATAAATTTATTCACGAATAAACATTTTTTTTTCGCAATCATAAATGTTATCACGCTCTAGTTTTAGTGAAATGTCTCTTCCAAAACAGTGATACATATTTAAGGTTCACTTTCCTGTCGAAAATTGGCTTAATTTAATTTTGCCGTAATAACGGTTGTTCATCACGCGATTTCTGCCCCTTTAATGTAAATATGAGTAAGCAAATCGCAATAATATTGCGCCGCCCCCTTACTTATATGGAAGGTACCTCCAGAGCATGTCTTTAGAGGCTTCGGATCAAAAAATAAAAGTTACCACGTTGTTCGCAAGGGTCGATTTACTGTGTTGATTTTGTCAAAATGCCGAAATTCGAACGAAAAACATTGCGTACATCGACCTAAAAATTTCGTGACACATACGAAAACAGTCGTTTAGTAAATATAGATCAACTCATCCCCTACAGTTTGAGTGGTATTATGATGACAAGTGCGCACATTTGGAATTTTATTGATATTATGTTGATGTAGTTCTAGGCAGGAATTTTAAGGTCTATATTATTTAGTACAAAAATATTGCTAACACATTTCAATTTCGGAAATATCAATGAAATATTATATTAAGAATGAAATAGGAGGAGATAATCATTTATGCATGTTTATGATCAATCGCATCAAATCAAATCGGATAATTATATATATATTTAATAGATAATTTAATAGAAATAATCATAATCAAATTTAAACCAATCCAGGTCTATACTCTAATCCAAAATCTAATGCACTTATTTTTCTTATGATATTTATATAAATATGTTAACATTACATACAATGTTATAAGCAACTTTGATGAATAAATAAAGAACGATAAAAACGTAACAAAAAAAAGAAACTAACAGTAAAGTATTGGTTCCTGATTACCGAATCGGAAGTGCATATTATAACAATTTATACTTAATACAAGGTGATTTTCTGAATTGTACATATATTTTGACTACTAAATGGTTATAATGAAGACTATTGAAGTAAGGTTAAGATAGTAATATATGAAGAAGGATTGTTGAGAAATTGGGAGATTTATTGTAAAAGAACTAGCAGTACGTGGAGTTAGACAGACTAGAGAGGAGCGATCTTAGGTTAAGCTACCTTCCGCTATAGTACTGCCCCCTTAAGCAATTTCTCGTAAACAAGATAATTACGTAGTAGTATTTGAATACTGATTACATAAGTTTTCATTTTAATATTAACAAAGACTATTTTCTAGTATTATCCTTTGAAATTTTTAATATTTACAAATAAAGTATTCTTATGTATTCACAAATAAGGTCTTTCAATAGGGACGCTCGAAGTTTGTTAGATTGTAGCGGCCATGTTGTTAAAGCAACATCTGTCAAACTTATTGTGAATTGTTTAGTAGTGTCTGGCAAATTACCTTGGAAGGTTATAGCGTTCAACAACGTACGCAAATCATCAAATTTTATTTCCACTGGACCGAATGCGTACCACCAAGCAATGACGCGGCCAATATTTGAACCACGTTCAAATATTGGCCACGTTCAAAGAGTGTTTTATTCCATACTTAATGCCATTAAATATTCTTTCAAATAAAAAAAAATGGGTGGATATCTCACACACACAATTTGTTTTATTTACGTTTAAAAATCGAGCGTCCTTATTGAAAGACCCTTTATTTGCTCAACATTTTGAGAACCACTGATTTATTGGATCTAGTATATCCATGATATATGTTAGAGCAGATGAACAGCGTTCAGTATTGCCAAATATCCACATTATAGTTTCCTATTTTCGTTAAAAAATATTTTAAGTGGACAAAAATGATTTTATTGCAAATAACTTTGAACAAAGAGAGCCGAAATTCGGAATTTTTTAAGTCATTTTGTGGGTGGATTATGAGGTTCACTAGGGAGAACAAAATTGCCGAGAAAATTCTCGAATTTGCATTGGATTATTAATTAAATCTGGACAGAAATCGTTTACGCTATTATCATTAGATCATCCATATTGTTATGGTAATTTTTAGTAATATATGATGTGCATGATATGCCAGATGAAGTGGCATAAAAACAAGAAACTTAAAATGTTAGAATATTCTATGTTCTAAGACTTAATAAATAAAATAAAGAACAATGGTCCCAAATTTGAGCCTTGAGGTACTCCAGAGGACGTTAAAAAGGTTTCAGATTTAGAACCATTATATTAATGCAATGCTGGATACGAGTAATTAATCTGGATACGATTTGACCAAATGAAGAAGATTACTACTGCATCCATATAATTCTAATTTTGAAATTAGTATGTTATGATTCACCTTGTCAAAGGCTTTGGAGAAATTAGTATACAATACATCTACTTGACCTTTATTATCAAATAGAAATGCTACAGTGAATGAAGAATTTTATTAATTCAAATAATAAAGTCCTTAATTATTTTTAAAGATTGTATTCAAATAACAGGATTCGTTAAATAAAGGGTAAAGAATAATTTTTCTCTGTGTAACAAGTTAACAATATAAGACTCATACGGAATAAATTACTGATTGTACATAATATTGATAAACGACTCTCCCCTTTTGCAACTGTAGTACTTTATCTGATACAATGTGCGGGCATGCAGTTCCAGTTATTATATTATTATATTAACATATTATGTATTATAAAGCAGTGATAAAATGTACAGTAATCATAATATTCTTATCAAGTTTTAAAAATAATTGATTCTGAAAAAAATATATACGTCAGTCATTGTTTTTTTTAACGAAGGTTTTTCATTTCCAGTAAATGAACTATTTAATTATTTTAATGTGGAATAAATTTAAACATACGAAGCTTTACTTTAAAATAATTCAGATGGGAATTCAACAGTAAATATTCGTATTAAGCGCGTCGTCAACTGAAATTAAAAACCCCTTTTTTATCGCAGTACTATCCACGATATTTATACATGTGGTCTACAGATATTTACCCACAACGTAAGCAAAGTTATAATAAAATATATTTAATATTCACTACTCTGAACCAGATATCTTTGGAAATAATAAATTTACTGGGAAAAGTATAAGGCTGGGTTCACACGGAGTCGTGAATCAGGCGAGGGCACTACCAGTCGGGTAAGTATCCTGATCACTACCTAGTTCACACTACCTAGTGTGACCTACGACCGCGTCAGTCGTAGTTATATCTCTGTCATGTTCTGCCATAATAATTGAACAACGCGTGAGAATCTTACGACCAGCAAGGGCAGTGTACTGGAGAAGGTCGTGTAAAAAGATAAAATTACTTAATAAGTATTTCTTAAGTAAACATACCTCTGTAGGTACCACACGCGGGTCATCACAATGCAGTTCTTCTATTTATGTGAAAACAATAACTTGGCAGGCCAGTGGCAGGACATTAAATCAAAAAAACAATAATTACTGTTCTGTGCATAAATAAATAATCGAGAGAGTACTCACCGGGGGTTCTCTGCCCCCTGCTATTCATGTCCTCTATTAATATCACATCGTTCTATATATTTCAATAGATTCAAACATAACTAAGACATTGGCTTCTTGGGTTAATATTATCATACATATACTCACAAACCATATATTCTTTCTTCAACGACTAGCTAGACGTCACCCTGAAATGAGTAGAGGCTCCCCCGGACGCCCATCGATGAAGCATCCCAATGACCGGCTCGGGGGCAACCATATAGGTATACCCACACACACCTGCATCATGTCAATCGAGTGGCCCGCGACACCCCCAAATCGCGAGTAGCCGCACTCGAAGGAACCTCGACCTGAAGCCGGGCATCTGTGCACGGGGGTGTCTTAATTCTCTCTCTCACACACACACACTCGCACACTGGCCTGTTTAGTAATAGCACGAGTAAGCTGTGGTAATAGCGCCACTTACTGACTGACTACGTTATTCGATGCGTCTTTAACCTCACGCCGGTGGTGACACAACCACAAGCAATAAATTATATTTGAATGCCGGTCTAAGATAAACATAGAGATCAGCTCTGCTCTTACGGTTATTTACAGAAATGAAATATGCCGTTTCTCATAAAAATGTAATTAAATTAGTCTAAGAAAAATATAACTTATACAGTCGTGAACCTGTATGTCGAATAAGCGGAAGTCGTAGCGGTCGCGCAAAATAAGTAGTGCTCCCGCCCGGTTCACGACGCCGTGTGAACCCGGCTTAAGAATGCAATTTTATTGAGAGTTAATTTCCTGTTAAAAAAATAATATCACGATAATTAAATGACCGTGTTGGGTGGAGAAAGGTAAAATAGAAGATAATCGTGGGGGTTGTTTTGATCCAATTTTAATACATCAACTTTGTTTAGTTCAATACCTCCCGCAGAGCTCAAACGCCTACTGTATGTCTACATTTTTTGTTGTTTACTATGCAATCTGTTAGAACATAACAATAGGCATATTTACTAACAGGTGAAATGAGGTGAGGGGGTTGTGTCCAACGACATATATCCCCATATCAAAGTTTACAGAATAAATAACAGTTATTCCACTCTCACACAGTACCGAAATCGTTTTCCCCACCAATTTGCCAAGCTCCGGACGTTACTGGGTTCCAATCGAGACCTGCCTTCTACCCAGTGTACTCGCATGCATTTGTTTCTTGTTGCTGACGGTTATTGCTCAGGTGTACAGAGTGGACTAAAAACGTGAAACGTCAGTGACAGTTTTATTAGCTCGTGAAAAGTGATTTATATAAAGTGGACTAAAAAACACAAAACGTGATTGTGATTAGTGGTAATAATTTGCCTGTAACAAATTGTTCTGCGATCAAACATACTCCTGCGATCAACCTGTGATCAAACATACTCCAATTACAATTTTTACTAAAGATTACGTAGACCTTAAGACTCCAGAAGACAACGCGTTAATTTATGTGACAGGTTATCTTTTAAAAAAAAGTTTAGTACAACATTCTTACGATACTTGCATAAGTTATGCAGATGCCAATACATTGCAAGATACCGTAAATTCATTTTACCAATTAAAAGCATATGCCAATACTCAAGAAAACAAATTTGGAGGCCTGGTGATCCCATGCAAAAATATTGCAGAATATGTGAATATGTTAGAAAATATATTTTTTAATAGATTTAATGAACTAAGCGGTGAAGAAAATATTGGATATAAACTGAAAATCGAATTTTTAAAAGTACCTTTCTATCATCCATGTCAAAAATTTCCATTAGATTATTTTGTTTCTTTATTTACTAGAGTCCGTATTTATTTTACGTTAAAATTTGGTAATCGTGAAATTAAAAAACATAGAATTTATAAAATTAACACCAAGGTGTATATTTTACAATATATGTAATTTAATTTGTTTTGTTTTTATAATTTATGTTTTTTTATAAATACGTTTGCATTCAATATGAAAAAACGTTCAATAAATGTTTATTAATATAAGCATTACATTGTTTTAATAAAAATAAATATTCGCGTAACTCAAATTCGCATTCGGAATAACCCTGTCGTTGATGTCGACGGTTACTTTAGCAGCGCGTGGCGGGCTGACCCCGTAAATGCGCTTGGAGGTAACGGTAAACGTCACACACTGCCCGGGCGGCAGGCGTTCTTTGGATGTATGAAGATCAAAGGTATTTCAAAGGATTTTCCCGCGAGTGGGACAACTGTTATTTATTCTGTAAACTTTGCCCATATGGTCTATAGTACTATACCGCTTTAACTGGCGGTGACTCATACATATTAGAACACTATCACTACGAAGTGTACATACAAATTCTATGCAGTTATTAAGCTTAAGCTTTTAAAACAAGCTGAAGCTTCCGTTTCAAGAAATGGAGTACCGATCGACGTGTTGTCTAAATTGAAAGAGCGAACCACACTGAACGCTCGGAAATAGTGCGGAAAGAGCCGAAAGCCACTTACGCTTTCTCCATGTAGCTTCGATGTTTGCAAATATTTCGAGAGCACGTGACACGCATTCACGTGCTCAAGCATTGGCGTAGCATTCTGTGTTCTCTCCGGTATTCGGCGTTTAAAATGGAGCCCTCAGCCAGCTGTAATAAAGAAAATGTGCTTTCAACACCGAAACGCAAACGTGTGCATTAACGCCCCAGGAACGTGAAATAACTTGCTGTGTGTACGAGGGAATTATGGCACGTAACCTGAGACAATCGATAGTTGATGGAGTGGAACTGTGTAGTGGTTTAACTCAAGTGTCAGTTAGAACTGTATATCGGGGTTTAAGGGAGCAGAAGAAGGAAGAGTCAGTGCAGCGCAGCGGCGACTAACAATAAGGAAGCGAGGGACAGAAAGACGATAGTTTTGGATGAAGACACAAAATATGCCATTCGTCGGTTAATCCATAGTTTTTTTTATCGAAACGAGCTGCCAACCTTTAAGAAAATTCAAGTCGCAGTCGCCAATGATGAGAACCTTCCCCATATTTCAAGCAAAAGTACTGAGACGTACCATCCGCGACTTAAATTTTTGGTTTTTATGGCACGCGGCGTAGTAAAAGTGAACTTATAAACAGTAATGAAATTGTTATGTGGCCAAGAAAATATTTACAGAAGATTCTGCAATTTCGAAGTGAAGGAATATAAATTTATTATATGGATGAAACGTGGGTGAACGAGGGACATACAGTTTCTAAAATGTAGCAAGACTTCATTACCAATTAACGGGAAGCCTTCTTGAAAGGGTTCTCGACGGGATTAAAGGCTCCTGCTGGGAAGGAGCACCGACTGATAATTACCCATATCGAGAGTGGATCCGGTTTCGTAGAAGAGGGACTGTTAACATTTGAGTTCAAGAAAACGGGCGATTACCACGAAGACATGAATAGTGTGGTTTTCGAAAAATGGTTCGAAACCATTTTAGCGAAAGTAGAACCTGGCTGTGTTATTATCATGAAAAGTAGAATGCGCCGTATCATAGCCGACGGTTAGAAAGCCTATCCACTTCAGCGTGGCGCAAAGGCCAACTTATAGATTGGCTAACATAAAAAAACATTCCATATGAGGATGCATCCTCAAATTGCAGCTTTTAGAAATTGCGCGTGCACACAAAAAGCAGTACGTAAAGTATGTAGTGGATGAAATGGCTTGCGCGCACGGGGTTACGGTGTTGCGCTTACCGACGTACCATTGTGAATTGAACCCTGGCTTGGGCGCAAGTGAAGGGTGAAGTGGCGCGGAAGAATACCACTTTAAAATTACCCCAGGTATAGTAGTTATTCCATGAAGCTATTGCCAATGTAACTGCACAGTCGTGGCAGAAATACATTCACCATGTGACCAAGGAGGAACAGCTGATGTGTTAGTTGAACCACTGATCTTTAATGTGGGATACGACAGCACCAGCACCAGCGATTTCAAAAATCAGGGCCTTTTTGAACCTTAGTCGATATAACAGTCCGTTAACTGCCTTTTTATTCGTGAATACCTTTTTCTTACTGGATTTGACTTCTTGGGGATACCAGTATAAAAAAACGCACCTTATTGCACTGGACCTCTTGGGCGGTATGGAAAACAGTGAAAACCTCCCCACTCTATATCTCTAATGCAAATATATTTTTATTCACATTTTTAAAATTTTTGCCCCTCTTTACATGACCCATACATGACTAGGGGTTTTTCGTCCCCTTCCCTCCTTCCCCGCCACAACCCTGCAAATGCTTAAATATGAGTCACTCCCAGTTAAAGTGGTACAGTATTATACATTAAATATATCTTATGACTATTTTACATATCATAAAGTTCATTCATTTTCACTTCACTTCAATCCAGTGGACTCTTTCATTTTATTTGCTAAGTTTGTTTACTGTTGTCCAATAGATTTATTGCAAGTAACGCACATTCGAGTGGCCTTCTAACCTCCGGTTATTCTTTACACTACACTAGACAATCACTTCAGCTGCCGTCAGCACCTTCAGATCATTGTATAAGTCCCTGTTTGTCTTGACATGACCCATGTTTGTCATGTTCGATATTGCACGTAATACCTTTAATTGGTACCTCTCGATGATGGATATATTTGTCGCCGTATCCCAGAGCTGCAGTCCGTATGTCCCGACTGGCTTGAAAATTGCATTGTATACCAACAATTTGTTGGAAAGTTTTTATTTCCGACTTATTGTTAGTAGCCAGTATCGTTTTTGTAATTTTAGTCCAAGTTGCTTACGGTTACTCTATATGTGGAGTAAACGTAATCCTCGGTCCATGTCAATCCCCGATCTAAGTGCATGCCCAAATATTTTACACATTTTACTGGAGGAACTTGTTTATTATTGTGTAACTGCGGGCGATTCCCCGCGGCATTTTGTAAACACTATGTGATTCGATTTTGAGTCATTTATTTTTATACGCCATTTTGCCCAGTTCTCAATATGATTCAATTCGGGTTGCACTATTGTAGCTGCTTCTATAGGATCTCTATGTATAAACTTCCATGATTGCTGTGTCGTCTGCAAACGTCGAGGTGGTTATGCTCTTATTTGTGGGTAGGTCTGCAGTCTATATCAAATATAAAATTGGTCACAGCACACTGCTTTGTGGTACGCCTGATCTTATCGAATATAGTGCTGTGTGTTCAGTTTCATGTCTTACCCGAAAATGTTTCTCTGTCAGATATGACTTTAAGATATTGTACATTGCTTCAGGTAAATCTTTCTTGAGTTTATACAGTAATCTCTGATGCCAGACTTTACCAAAAGTCTGACTGACATCAAGGAAAACAGCCACGCAATATTTTATTCCTCAGAAGTTTTATTTATCATGTCAACCACTCTATGTACCTGCTTTGTGGTTGACTAGTGTCTCCTAAATCCAAACTGGTGATCAGGGATCAGGTTTTTCTCCGTTAGTATGTTTAATTGCCCCATTGCTAGTAGTTTCTCAATAATTTTTTACATTATAGGTAAAAGACTTATTGTTTTTGATTGATTTGATTTGA
The DNA here is from genome assembly GCA_037954035.1 of Rosalia funebris. NCBI lineage: Eukaryota > Metazoa > Arthropoda > Insecta > Coleoptera > Cerambycidae > Rosalia > Rosalia funebris. Next base: position 6,586,182 of record JAZFAV010000006.1, on the reverse strand, counting down.
TGGTTGATTTGACGATCTGCCTAGTGTCTGAATGAGAATTACTTCTGCGACTTTCCACTGAGTGGGAAATATTTTAGCCTAAACACTGCATTGAAAAGTTGCGTTAACGACTGCTTTTCAGGTCATATTCTTCATATGTTCATTCAGGTCATGTTCATATCCTGGTGGTTTTTTGAAATTTAGTTCATTTTTAATGATGTGTTCTACTTCTCTTGGTGTTACTGGGCATATAATTTCTCCGGTTTGTCCCATTTCTTCGATAAATGCGTTAATTATTTCCTCTTTATTAATTACATCTGTTGATATGGGTTGAAACACCTCACTTTCATTTTAAAATTTGCCACTCAGAATAAGTCGTTATCTGAACTGAAGACCAAAACTTAGTTTTAAAATGACTTCCTTGTTGGCTATATTTCCGAGGAACATATTTTAGAGAACAGCTTGTCAAAAATAGGAAAAAGTGTAAGCTTCTCTGGGCATGCGTAGGAGAAAGAGTGATGCACTACTCGGAGGGAAAAGGATGCATCTCACGCGCGGCCAGATCGAACTCTGTGTACATTCACATTCAAAACTATTTCATGTTGACTGAGCAGCAATACATCATATGCTTTTGCAATTTACACTTAATTCAACCTCTTTCACTGACTGTACACTCGATATTCACTCTACAAAGGTTTCAATGCGAATGCGTAAAGACCAGGCTATTTACTGCGCACCTCTCGGGCTATCCGATATTACAGTTTTGAGACTTGTTCCTATTCTTGACAAGCTGTATGTGTCATTACATTTTTTCTTAATGGTACACACTTTTTTAGCAGCTATCATGCACATCGCACAATTTTAGTTAAGGTGTCAGTGTTTCTGACACCTTTTCTCTTTATATTACGCTACTCTATCTACTGAATAACGGAGTTTTATTTAAACGTTTGTAAATATTAAATAGAAAATTGTTTTCTCCATAACAATTTAATATGTCTGTGTTTTTCTCGCAGTCACAGTATGAATAAATTTGTGTACGTTCCCACTGACCATAATTGGTTCAAATAATATATGTAAATCAGAAAATAATTGCGGAGTCGAAAAGTCAAAGTTTAATACGTCAATCGATTCAGCTTGGTCGCGATGAATCACACACGTTCTAAGAACGTGCATAGCTTAAAATAGCCAAAAGTGTTATACAGAGTGATTTATTTCCTTACGCTTTTATTAGCACGGAAGAGATTTAGACAAAACTATGATATAAAGGTCATCTGAATGAATACAAACTACATAATAGAATGTTGAACAAAGCATGTGTGAGTTAAAAACGTTACTGGTATATTTGAATAAAGAAAAATAGTCCTCCCGAATTATGCTCTTAAATGGAAGAGAAGTCCTATTTTTGCGAATGTAATAAAAATGATCTGGTATCATTTTGCTTCTGCCAGGGGGTACCCGAAAAAAAACGAGAATTATTTTCTGTAGACAAGTATGTTGGTAATGCTGCCCTCTCCCGCTAGGTACGTTTACTAGGCATTCCCCCTGCTCAGTTGGTTAAGTATCAGCCATGCGATACCATTGCAGCGGACAGAATAATTTTTTTCTTAAGGTTAAGTTTCTACCAGCGCTTTCAGCGATTTTGCGTTGGCAAACATTAAGAAGCAACGCACCAACATCAAATTCTGTTTGTTTTTAAATAAACTAGCGGCAGATACAGTTTCAATGTTTCGGGAAGCTTATGGAAAAGAAGCTCTAAGCCAGGCAAGAATTTACGAGTGGTTTTCCCGGTTCAAAAGTGGTCAAATGTCGTCACTTGAAGATGAACGTTCCCGTTCGGGTCGCCCCTCAACGTCCAGAACAGATGAAAATGTTCAAAAATTGCGCGATGCCATCATGTTTGAAAACTAAAGAAAACAACTACAATTTCCTGATGTTCGTGCCAAATAATCATAACTGAAGATTTGAATATGAGATGCGTCGCGGCAAGGACTGTTCCACGACTGCTTTCCGAGAGATAACCGTCTGAGTGTGCCAGGAATTGAAAGAACAGGTACAAACTGACTCTGATTTTTTGTCAGAAGTCATCACAAGAGATGATTCTTGGTGGTACGGCTATGATTCCCAAAGAAAGCAGTAGTCCAGCCAATGGAAGACAGCTCCATCGTATTGACCAAGAAAACAGCGGCAGGTGAAATCAAATACGAAGTCCATGATGATTTATTTCTTCGACATCAAAAACATCCGCATTGAATTTGTTCATCAGGGCACCATAGTGAACCAAAATTACAATATGAAAATGCTAAAACGATTGCGTGAGGCAGTGAAAAAAATACGACTTGAATTGTGGAGATCGGAAGACTCGTTTCTTGATCATAACAACGCGTTTGCCTACATATCGTTAAAAATCAACCAGTTTTTGACAAAAAAAAAAAACAGCATGAAAATGGTTTCGCACCCCTTTACTCGCCCGATCTAACCCCCAAGACTTTCTCTTACTCTTAAGAATGAACAAAAGCTTAAAGGGAAATCGTTATCAGGGCGTCGAAGAGGTTAAGAAAGAATGGCTGGAGACACTGAATACCATCACAGAAGAATATGAAAAATGTTCCGAACAGTGGAAAAAACGTTGAAACAAGTACATTCCATCTAATAGACAGTATTGTGAAGGAGGTTGATGATTTCAAGATGTTGTCAATTATTTTTTTAACTTCTCGTTTTTTTGAGCACTACCTCATATATGCGATATTTCTTTTTTGCTTCTTTACAACGAAATATCAAGATTGTTTAAAAAAATCCATCAGCGTTTCTCCAGTTTTCTGACAATAATAAATTACGCTGAATATTGAATCTTTATTTTTACATTTATTGTTAGTATAATATTTCATTTGTGAGCATTCGGGGCTCAAACAAAATGAATCGATAGAATGAAAATAGAATCAGATAATAATATATCACCTGAAGTAGATACGACTTAGAGCATAAATATGCCGATTTAGTTTCCCCAACGGATTTTAAAACCACTGTTTGTTGATTTTGCATTCAGGCACTTCATCCCTCAACTACCCCAGGTTTGAAATTGCAAATAATGCCACACCTACCTTTTGGTCCAACATTTTAAAGGGCTTAAAAAGTTTTATCCACATACTAAAAAGAACTAGAATTGTCAGCTTTGATTCTGAAATAACATTATAAATTACTTATGTAATGAATAAAAATAATAATACACTGTCGTAGACAGGAAATAATGCATTAGTATTGTTAAGACAGTAATAAGGCTAATTTTCGAAATCTAGTAAGAGAGTTCATTATCTTTCATGGATTATCGTAATCTATATATAAAATAGAAGGATTATATTTTATGTACAACAAATTTTGTTAATCATCTAATGTTCCTTATGAAATAATAATTCCCTATCTCTAAAACCAATAGTTTTTTAGATATTTCGATTTTAATAAAATATTATGCGAAAACTAACCCGTACATAGATATTAATAACTTTCGCTATGGTAAGTTTCATTAACCAATTATTTTCCCGTATGTTAAAGAGATACGGGGCTTATGTACGTATAAATTACAAATACTCCAAAATACACAGGGGGTCCAAAACAGGAGGTCAAACATTGACCCTCAATCAGTGGCCTATTTCAAATACATACTGTATTTCTGTATTTCTGCTACTGAAACATGCTGTATTTCATAACCTCATCGCTTCCGTTTTTGATTAACTTTCGACCTACATACATGAGCATTTGCTATACCTACCTAAATTGTACGGTTTTTGAGTTATTTCGAGTTATTTAGAAATTTTGTCAAATTAACAACATCACTGAACATAATGTGCCATAAAGAACAAAATTAAATGTAATAAGTTAAAACAATTTTACTTAAAATGGCATGGATTCGTTAAAAATGTATGTTGATCTTAAGGATTGGATGAAAATACTATTGATTGATGATGGAAATGCTGAATTGCGTAATATTTAATGTTCATTGTTTAAAAAATAGTTTTATTTTAGATTTTTCTATTATTTGACTTTATGTATATTATGTTTTGTGTTGAGTTTATCCCATTCTATAAGGCCTTAGCTGTTGAATGGTGTATTAATAATAAATCAATAAATAAATAACTTTAACAGAGATCCAAATCTTTAATTTTAAGAACATGCAATAAAAAATAAAAAAGTCACGTCCCTTATTACAGAACGTCACTGTGTCGGGCCATTAAAATGCTACCTTCAGGACGAATACAGCTCAAGCGTAGATTAAGATATCATTTTTTGTACTGCTTACTGTTTGAGGTATGTATACACAAAGTTATGCCAGGAACTATCCTGAATCCTTATATATTATAGTAAACATATCATGAATAAGTTCAAATATGTGTTTAAATCAAATAGCTAAGATATAAATGTATCCATAAGTAACAGAAAATATATATTCTCGTCTTAGGATAATACAGTAAAAGAAAATCGAAGACTTTTTACTTTTCCGCGCTCCACTACACGAAGAAAAGTAATGTAATCGTGTTAAAAAAATTCTTTCTAGCACTCCATGATCCATGCCATTTTACTTAAAATGGCATGGATTCGTTAAAAATGTATGTTGATCTTAAAGATTGGATGAAAATACTATTGATTGATGATGGAAATGCTGAATTGCGTAATATTTAATGTTCATTGTTTAAAAAATAGTTTTATTTTAGATTTTTCTATTATTTGACTTTATGTATATTATGTTTTGTGTTGAGTTTATCCCATTCTATAAGGCCTTAGCTGTTGAATGGTGTATTAATAATAAATCAATAAATAAATAACTTTAACAGAGATCCAAATCTTTAATTTTAAGAACATGCAATAAAAAATAAAAAAGTCACGTCCCTTATTACAGAACGCCACTGTGTCGGGCCATTAAAATGCTACCTTCAGGACGAATACAGCTCAAGCGTAGATTAAGATATCATTTTTTGTACTGCTTACTGTTTGAGGTATGTATACACAAAGTTATGCCAGGAACTATCCTGAATCCTTATATATTATAGTATACATATCATGAATAAGTTCAAATATGTGTTTAAATCAAATAGCTAAGATATAAATGTATCCATAAGTAACAGAAAATATATATTCTCATCTTAGGATAATACAGTAAAAGAAAATCGAAGACTTTTTACTTTTCCGCGCTCCACTACACGAAGAAAAGTAATGTAATCGTGTTAAAAAAATTCTTTCTAGCACTCATTTTTCGTTTTTCGGCCTAAAAACAAAAAAAAAACAATTTTGTGTGTGTGTGTGTGTGTCGTCGTTATCGTCGGCATTAATAAAATTTCTTGTTAGCACGATAGCTCAACTAAATCATGTCGAATCGATCGGGTTTTGACTGATTCTGATCGGAAACGTCTCCCAGACGACACCTATTGATTTTGACATGGATAGAATCTCTACCATGTTCATGGGTCATGAGAAAGCACAATGGTGGACTATCTGTGATTTTTTTTTGTTAGCACGATCACTCAATTAAATCGTGTCGGATCGATCGGGTTTCGACTGATTCTGATTAGGGACGTCTACCAGACGACATCTATTGATTTTGAGGTGGATAGGATACACCCCACCCTGTCCATGGGTCATGAGAAAACACGATGGTGGACTATTTGAAAAAAGTAAAAATGTCGCATAAAACACATATTCTGCATTTATGTGTTGGTTTATTTTTTCTCGGCCACTCAATTTCGAAATAGAGATGTTCTACGTGCGGAAAAGTCCGTTTTAAGGTTTTAAAACTGTTTATTTAAATTTCAAATCTTGAAACTTTGAATCGAGGAATTTAATTCTCAAATTTTGTTCGTTACCCTGTAAAAATAACTCTATATGGTGGTGGTGGTACTACCACATATAGTTCAATCAATATGTTCAACCTTTAGTCGAACGAGCCACATACACATGCGATTAATAAAGTGAGGAAAACAAAAGTATTTAAATGAAGAACATAAAACGTATGTTCAACAATAACTTTACCAACTTAAGGTTATTATGCACCAATTATCTTTCATTTATATGATATTAAAGAAAACCCATTATGAAGTATATCTTACGAGAATACTAATAAGATATGGCATGCGAATAAAATTGTAAACATTTACAGTGTTTATACTTGCAGATCCATAAATAATGCTCTTTTTTTTGTTAAAACGTTAATATCAAAATATACGTTACTTATTAATTATACAAATAAGATTCGTTCCTTAAGCAACCAGTGGCATACGCGCAATTTTTTTTTCACGAAACTAACTCACTTTTATGTAAATTTCCTTACACCTTACTCTAAATATCTTATGCATAAGAATTTCATAAAAATTACGGAAAATGTTCTATTTAAAACGATATTCATTTACTGATAATAGCTAATAACAAAAGAACATCGTTTAATTAGTCGTAAAGTTAGCTGTAATCATTTTTCATTCGTTACTTTTTATTGCTTATTTTTCGCCATTCAGTAGATTCTATCTTAAAATACCGTTCAGTAAAATTTATAATCAAAGATAACAATCTTCAATACACAGTTCAATAACTCGTTATCTGTATAATTTCGATAATATCGTTATAATATATTATTGCAAACATTTTGTAGAACTTTTTAACAAATCTCTTTTCGGAGAACTCTGTGTGGGTGCTGATACTGCCACCATATCAATTTATGGCAGTTGATATGAGGATCAATCCCTCCATTTTATGACAGTATTTGTTTGTTTGATTAAGATCTGTATTGTGACTATCGTTAAATTAAACGACTGTATTAAGCGCCACCATGTTGTACATTCGATGGTGCAAGTAAATCTTAAAAGGAAGCTGAAGAATATATCCTTGTCCCTCTCTTTCAATGCCTTCTAGACACTGAAATTCTACCTGTTTTGCGGAAGAAGCAAGACTTCAGTTTATGAAAATGGTACTGAACATCAGCGTAAAGCTTCCGGTTTTAGACTGCCAATAAGTTTGTGGGTCAAGGCGCCATTTTATTTGTCTCTCTAAGTCTTTTTCTCTGGAGTTATTTGAAAGATGGCGTTTATAAAAATTCTACGAGCTACATTACTTGGTCGAAATCTGTTATTATGGCAAAATTTTGTAACTTGAATCAAGAAGACACTAACAATATATATTGACGATTTTGTTCTTTGCATTGATTATATAGCTACCTTTCAAGGATCTCATTTATTTGAACTTATCATCTACCACTTGCATTAGACATATATTTCGTTTAATATGTCTTTTGAGACAGAAAAGTTAGAAATTTGCCATGTTTTTGGGGTCATCTTGTATACTCGAATTAACTGTTAATGTTATGGGTGTAGGGGAAAATCGATAGATCCCAAGGCAGAAAAAATGAACGGGAGTTATTTCAGTGCAAATTGACCTCGAGCTTTATGCGGATTTAAGTGTTACAGTAAATGACTTATTTGAAGTTGTAATATTTGAGGAATATTATAAATTCTTGTAGAAAAGCTAACCTAGCGAACTGTTTAAAAGATTAGATCATGTTTAATTCTAACGACCCAATTTTAACTAAAAGAACTATTGTATGTCACGTAAGTTTCTCGAAAAATATATGTATCGACAATTTGCCTTATCCATCGACATCCACATGTGTTACAAAGTCACACTACCAGGGATAGAGATTTATTGCCATCTAATTATTACTTTTCCGCACTCCACTATAAGCGGAAAAGTAATGTAATCGTGTAAAGAAAAAGTGAAAAAACAAAATTTTTTTTGGGTTTATTTTTCGTTTTTCGGTCTAAAAACAAAAAAAAATGGTTTTTAAAAATTTTTTGCTGTGTGTGTGTGTCGTCGGAATTTATTCTTGTTAGCACGATAACTCAACTAAATCGTGTCGGATCGATCGGGTTTTGACTGATCGGGGACGTTTCCCAGACGACACCTATTGATTTTTAGGTGAATAGCACACACCACCTCCTTCCTTAGGTCTATTTGAGATTTTTTTTTTGTTAGCATGATAATTCAACTAAATCGTGTCGGACCGATCGGGTTTTGACTAATTCTGATCGAGGACGTCTCCCAGACAACACCTTTTGATTTTGAGGTGGATAAGACACACCCCACCCTGTCATGAGAAAGCACGATGGTGGACTATTTGAGAAATTTGTTTTGTTAATACGATAACTCAACTAAATCGTGTCGCATTGATTGGGTTTTGACTGATTCTGATCGGGAACGTCTCCCAGACGACATCTATTGATTTTTAGGTGGATAGGACACACCACACCCTGTCCATGGGTCATAAGAAAGCATGACGGTGAACCATTTGAGAAATTTGTTTTGTAAATACGATAACTCAACTAAATCGTGTCGGATTGATCGGGTTTTGACTGTTTCTGATCGTGAACGTCTCCCAGACGACATCTATTGACTTTTAGGTGGATAGAACACACCACACCCTGTCCATGGATCATGAGAAAGCATGACGGTAGACTATTTGAGAAATTTGTTTTGTTAACACGATAACTCAACTGAGTTATGGATCGATCGGGTTTTGACTGATTCGGATCGGGGACGTCTCCCAGATGACACCTATTGATTTTAAGGTGGATAGAACACACTTTACCATGTTCATGGGTCATGAGAAAACACAATGGTGGACTATTTGAAAAATTTGTTTGTTAGCACGATCACTCAATTAAATCGTGTCGGATCGATCGGGTTTCGACTGATTCTGATTTTGAGGTGCATAGGACACACCCCACGCTGTCCATGGGTCATGAGAAAGCACGATGGTGGACCATCTGAAAAAAGTAAAACTGTTGCATAAAACACATATTCTGCATTTATGTGTTTATTTTTTCTCGGCCACTCAATTTCGAGATAAAGATGTTCTACGTGCGGAAAAGTCTGTTTTAAGGTTTTAAAACTGTTTATTTTTAATGGTGTATAAGTATCGGTTAAGCATGTAGGTAACGCTCTATTTGCAATAAGATTGAACATGTACAAGGTTATCACAGCGCATATGCGCACTCATGCTGTATATCTAGACAGGCACATGTCTAAGTAGTTATTATTTCCATATTTACAACACATTTATTGTATTCCCCTGATCACATTCGTATATGAATATAATAAGAGACAACATATTCTGCTGACAAAAATAGTATTGCTGTCCAAAATACATATATAGGAGCATTCGAGTAGCTCTTGTGGTCAAGAGGAAAACAATAAATATATTGTATTCGAGAAAACCAAATAGATATTAATCAATTTGGTTTATGCAATTATGTCGTTTAGTTTGCGATCGGTGCAATTATTACGTTTTCATTGCCACTGGGATGGAATTAATCCATTTTGATTGCAGTTTACATAAATTTATTAATCATAGAACATAAAAACAGTCTGATTCGCGGAGGAACTAAATCACTTTGCGTTCGTAATTACATATATAATTTGTATAGTGTGCGTGCGTTACAAAAAAAAAATGTCCACAGTACCAAAGGCGAAAAAACGGCCGTTTGCCACCAATGTGAATAAGTTTATTCAGGACTTTCTAAATTTAATGTATGAAGGGGCGAAAATAGTGTGTAATGTTTGTGAAAGAGATTTATTGTGTTGGACCAGAGAGACTGCAAAAGACATATAAATAGTACTGAACATATTAATATAAAATAGGGCCTGCCACGGAAAACGAAGATCATTTTTGATCTACTTCTCATGTTAATTGCTTGTCATTTACCACTTACATTACTTGACACAGCAGCATTTAAGAACTTTAGGAAGAAATACAATCCTAAGTACCCATTACCGACTAGGGCCACAGTGTGCAGTTATGTACCATCTGCACGTAAAATAGTGGAAAGTCAAATTAAATCAGCGTAAATTGAACTCCGCGTCACGTGCTCTAGGCCCCCGCTACACCTTGCCATACGCCAGCCACATGTACGCGGCACCGATTATACAGCTCTGATCATAACTCAATCTCTTAGTATTTGGCCAACAGTAAGGCTGCTGGCAGTGCTCCATCCGGCTTTGGAAACTATATTCCCACTTAAGATTTATACTGTTCTAAACGGATTTTGGTCATATTTGTTCCCACAATATGTCATAATCAAATCACAGATGTTTTCTGTCAAATGTCAACCTACCAAAGTACATTTTGGAACATACTCCTTCATGTAACAGTTGTCAGCTGTTGAATAGCGCACAGAATAGTGTTTTGAATTACTATGGTATAAAATTTGTTGAAAGATGTGTGAAAAAAAGTCGGTAAGTACATTATTCTGTGTAATTAAGGTAAATTATAATATACAATCTGTCCCATAAAAGCGTGTCACTGAAATAGTTAATCCGTGGCACATATGACAATAAGTTTTTTTACATCAAAACTACATAGTATTTTCTATGATGCTCTTACTTAGTAAGGAGTCCAGTACTCATTATCACCTATTATCGCCTGGTACCCTCGAGGCATGCTTCTTATTAAGTTCTCACGCACGTGTTCTTCTCAGCTTCTGCTTCATTAATGCCCACACATTTTCTTTTGGGCTAGCGTCTGGCGACTGTGACGGCCACACTAATGTTGCAATCAATACCCTTTTCAGTCTTCCATTGCACACAACACTTGCTTCGGTGTTTGGCATAGTTATCCTCTTGAAGGATCCAGTCAGCAGTATTGTCGCCAAACCACCTCTACGTTGATGTTAAAAGTCCCTCGGCGTTAAGAAGCCCAGTGAATATCATATTTGGGGATGTCATCCCCAAATATGAACCTTCACTGGATATTTAATGGACCATTGCAACAGTGGTGGACCCTCCGTTAACCAGGCTTTCTTGCCAGGAATCCAAGTCCAATTGTCCCAATCTCTGTCCACATTATTAGTAGCCCACTCGCGTCTTTTTCTTATGTGATTATCCGATAGCAGACAGTCGTGCTTCAATAGCGAATTTTATTTTCGTCCAATTTTCGTTTTACTGTCATTATATTGACATCTATATTTTCTCTTGCTAGTAATGTTTTACCTGCACTCAAACATAGGGTTAGATTTTTGGAACACAAGGTTTATCATGGTGGAAATCTGCTTTTTTGCAAACTTCACCGTCGACCCCCGCTGGGGCAAATCATCCACATTTTTTTCTTCTCTATATCGCTTTACCCACTTCTTCACAAAGCTTTGTAAACGTTTCATTTTGCAGCATGTACAACTGTCATTTTAGGTCCCTTAGGATGTAAACATAAAAATACTGCTTCAGAGCGGGAATCATATCTACTACTCATGTTGGAAACATACCACCTTGTCTGCAAACCATTAGTTACTAATTGTTTAATGTTAAAACATCGTAGACCACTCCTCTGGCCTTCACACCGCGCGGTGCTTCCCCACGCCCGGCGCGATCTATTTTGTAATGTGTGTGAACGAATTATTAATTCTTCAAAAAGTCTAGATATTAACATAATATTTGTTTTAACTCGCCTATTTTATTTTGGTAAATAAATTATAATTGATTAAAGAGCGGCTAAAATTAATTTTTCATCGCAACCAAACAATGAAGGAATATACTATCTAGAAACACATATATCGAGTTATATAATAGTTAAGCTAAATCAGTAAACACGAAAACAATTTATAACAACATTTAAAATAATATGGTAGACATAAACGCCACTGGGTCGGGCCAAGAAATTGTTACGACCAGCACGTATACAGCCAACGCAGTTGACGTTGATATTTCGTGTCCTGTCGACTCTTGCTTTACACTAACCTCTCTCTTTCACTAATCACGACAGCGTTTTTTGGCATATGGAAAGTAGAATTTTAAGCTAGTGTCTTACGTTGATAGTGCTTACCCAGTTAGAGCAACCACATTAGAACGATGTACACTTCAGTTATTTTCGCAAGTCAATTTTTTTGTGAAACGAAAAACCATTTCCTCTCATATTTTAAAATAAGGACAGTTTCACATTGCTGACATATTTAAAATTTGTTAAGGGCTTCTATTTTTTACCTCGATGACCTGTTTCAATTTGACATTGATTTAATCTATGTTAAGACATTGCATTATGTCACAATTGATGGATATTCACGATTTATTAATAGAATACCAGTTATTTACATATAATCGGTATTCTTAAAATTCTCAGCAATTGCGAGACAAGGCAAACTCGTTATAATTAATTCGATATCATCAATTATAGGTTGTCTGGAAAGTAAACATACTCAAATTAAGGTATAGTATAGCTTTACGAGGCTAAATATGATCGATTAACCAAACATATTCAATTTAAAATTACATGCAAACGTATATACATATGTACATCATTTTTACAGTTATAAAGAATAACAATTTATGTACAGTTTTAAAGGATAAAGAATAACTGGTTACCTCCTTTCCATCTCCTTTATGTCTTGATGGAACCTTTCACCTTGCTCCCCACCAACAGCACCAAGATTTTCTGGAAAGTAGTCCAGATGAGCATGCAGAAAATGAATTTTTATGCTCATATTACGACCAAGTTGCTTAAACTTATCCAGCATTTTGTTGACAATTTCTTCATACTGCGAATGTTTATAATTTTCTAAAAAAAATTCTGTTATATTTTTAAGCATATCCAAGATTCTCTTTCAATTCCTGTCATTGTTTCTTCAACCTGCATTAATTTTCTTATTTGTGGTTCTACGAAAATGTCACACTAATAAAAATACACGACGCTATGTCATGAGTAAACGTACACACATTAAAAACGTACTACAGCGACCATGTAAATACCCAAATAGTATAAAACCGAAATATCCTCACCGGCCAACTCTGTTTCGGTAAATCCCCTACACTTGTATTGACATGTCAAACCGACTTAAAACAGGGGCGCCACAGAGTGAGGCAAAATTTAATTATACAGAACATCGGTTTTAAAAACTACAAATTATTGTATAATGTACATATACAAATAATGGTGCGTGATGGAAACAAAAAATGGTGTTTCTGTAGTTCACTAACTAAGCTAAAAAATCATACTAGGTATGTAAACATACTAAGTATGTAACTAAGCTAAAAAATCAAAAAATGTCCGATTACAAAATCTTTGTTGGCCTGTTATCAGTCTTAGGAGATGGCACTAGCCAAGAGAAATCGCCTTTGGCCACTCTGTACAAGTGTACCCACGACTCGGACTCAAAATAGAAACTAGATAGTGCATTTCCTCCATTTTACTTTATTCCATATCTATCTTTTGCGATATATAATGTTTATTTTTCACTCTTGTTTTAGATTTGGTCCAGGTACGGTGCCTATGAGAAGAAAGCGTTATTGTTGACATTTTCTGTTGGTATCTTTATTTACATATGTTATTCAGTTGTAGTAGAAGACAATGAAGTCTTCCAAAAAGGTAAGCAAATTGTATGACAAGAGTCCTCGACGCGCATCTCACGGACCAAGTTTTATGATTGAAGATGATTAAAACTCAGTTTTAATCATCTCCCGATTATGCCAACTTAGTTGGCGGAACGCGTATCTAGAAACGTATGATCTCATCGAATCTCATCTCATAATCTCATCGAGGGCTTTCATCTTCCCATGATTTACTGTGTAGTTAAAGATGACTATTAATACAAAGAAATACATGAAGTTAAATAAAGGCATTTTATTAGACTGTTTTATTTTATTTTTCTCAGCAGCTCGTATCTATTTTGTGACAATTTTTTTTAATTATACAGCATTTTGGAAGTAATAGTTGTGGGCTACTAATTTCTTCCGGAATTAAAAATATTTCAGTCTGAACTCATTACTGAATTACGCATGAATCACCTCATAATATTTCCAGTCATTAAGTTAAATCTTGTTATTTTGAACCAAAGGATTGTCAGTTGTTTCAATAACATATAAGTCGGAAATCGAGAAAGGAACCACCAAACCGCCAAGCGGTTATCAAAGTAGTTCCCGAATAGCAAAGCTATTACATAATCGCTCTAGGAAACAACTACTCCTCGGGCTAAAGCCCCGCCAGGCATTTAATTATACCTTGAAGCGATCCTCGACCCCTTTCTCGTGTTTCTGCACGATCAGATAAGGTTTCAAAAAATAAAACCCGCCACAGGTAGGATTCGACATTTGTCCCGGATCGTGCAGAAACACGAGAAAGGGGTCGAGGATCGCTTCTGGGTATAATTCAATGCCTGGCGGGGCTTTAGCCCGAGGAGTAGTTGTTTCCTAGAGCGATTATGTAATAGCTTTGCTATTTGAGAACTACTTTGATAACCGCTTGGCGGTTTGGTGGTTCCTTTCTCGACTTCCGACTTATATGTTACTGACAGAGATCGTATCGATGAAGATGTATACGCCATAAAGTTCATTCGGTATTTGTCCTGAATCGGCGTACCGTGTGCGGCACTGATGAGAACTAATAAGTTCGAAACAGCTGTATGTCGTTCGGCTCCGATCCGGGACAAATGTCGAATCCTACCTGTGGCGGGTTTTATTTTTTGAAAAGTTGTTTCAAGTTTTACTCTTAATAACTAGCCATACACGAGCGGATTTTTTGACGGGCCACAGATTTTTTCGAAGGATTCGGGAAAACCCGCAGGCCCGGACTATTCGTTAGTGGAGAAAGAAATCTGCGAGCCAGATTGCAGGTACGGCGCGGAGGAAAATCCACAGGCCTCACCCGTGCGTGAGTGAGGAGAACTGTGAGGCGAGATCGGCAAATTTCGTCCTGTCAGTTAATTCGGCGAATTTTAGCATTCACGAACAGATCAAATCAGAGGCCACTTTTCTTCGTCCTAGTTTTTTTTTTTTAATTATTTAATGGTAAAAGAGTGGAGCAACTATGGGTTTATACTCGTAGACATAAAAAAATAAATAAATAAATACGAATACGCAACAAAATAAAACGAACTTCATTTCGTTCATTTTTGACATCGAACGCGTTTTTGCGATGACTAACTTGCCGAAAATCTTTCCGCAAAAGTGTCATAAAAGCGCGTTATGAGAGTAGCACTTTTACGCCTAGGTATCAAATTTTTGGAGTGAAGGTTAGAAACAAAAAAAGAGTGAATGTAATGGAAACAAATGCGTGTTCCATGTTTTATAATTTTAAAAGGATTGAAATCTAGAAAATGCTATAAAAAGCATTTTAAAAAGTAGCTACTACACGAATGTATTGTTTTTCATAAAATTAGCTCCATATGGCTAAACTGTTGCCTTACTGCTATCCATGATTTCACCCATTTCGTTCTTTTTTTCTTGGTGGAGAGGTACTGAGCAATGACGTACAACCCCACTAGCAGCTGCCACAATTTCTTATTATTATCCATTATTATTATAGTAAATTTAAACTCATTAGTAATTCACAACAGTGAAAAACAACGAAAATACTGCATTGATACGTACGAGAGCGTAGCCCGTCCCGTTGTCAGGCCTGTGGCGTGTCCGACGTGTTGGGCAGTCCTGGACCCGATAAAGATAAATTCAGAAAAAACAGACTTCCGTCGGTTTTCCCCACTAGCGAACGGATCACAACTTCCAACAGATTTTATGATGCAATTCCAACGGCCCCGGTCCGTACGTTAGTGGGCTACGATAGGCCTGAGATCGGCGGATGAGGCCCGTGGGAAAATCGGCAGACCGATACGCGGATCTGGCCTGTCAAAATTTATCCGCTCGTGTATGGCTTGCTTATGACTGGTATTTTCAAAGATTTTACAATTAACGTCGATTTACTTTTCAGGATATACGGAACAACCCGCTTTCTACGAAAGTGAAAATCAAAAATATTTAATAAGTACCTCTAAGTGTAGAATACCGGACATAGACCCGTTTAACGACGAGGTTAAAAAGTATATATTTAAAGAAAATTATAGTAAATGTACAAAATGGGGATTGCTGACCTATATCGATAAGAGCGACGGCGTGCCCATCTTGAAAGTGAATACCAGCCTGCTTCTCCTCTACAGTTCACTCCGCATCACGTGTTGTTATTCCAATATCTCTAGGATCAACTATCTCAATCAATCCGACAATGAAATTAAGTAAGTACATATATTAATAGCTATTGATTTATAAATAGGTTACAACTTAATAAATGCGGTTAATAAAGTTTGATAACTCACCGCACGACGATGATATAAGGTATGTAGATGTCTCAAATGTGGCTCACTGGAATCAAAATGGTGCGGTCCTTGGGTGGACCACCCTCCCACAATTTCCATATTCCAAAAATGTCTCAAGCAGAGGCGTAGCGTACATGGATGCGAGTGATGCGTCGCACCCCTTAAATAATTGGCAAATTAGTGTTATTTAAAAGTTAAATCGATTTATTCAATTATTACAATTTTTTAATTATTTTAAACCGACGGCAAACATAAATTATTTACTTTAAACGCTACCATCAACTTTTTTATTTCGAACCGGCCGTGAGGGCGCTCGAAATTATTGGACTCGCACGTTACTTGCTGCAGTGCTGAAATGCGATGGTCTACGTTACATTCAAGCTACGCGTTAGATGAGCGAAAAGGTCAGTGATCTTACACAGTCAACAGTAGAACCTCGAGTGGGTGTTGTCGTTATTTCCGGACTCAGCTATTATGTGAACGCATCTTGGCGAATGTCGCCATAAAGTAAGGAAGATTTGGAAGCGTTGTTTCAGGTTATTGTGGAAAATGAAAATGAGGAATGGGATCAAGAAACCGTTATTTGTGCTAGAGGTCTTTTAACTTTATTGCGCTTGATTTTAATTTTTTCTTAGCAGTGTTTTCTGCAATATTCCCACAATTCGAGAGTCTGTTTAAAATTCTGCAGACAAAAATATCAGATATTAGTTACTGTAATAAAAAGATCGCCGATTTCAAATCACATATTCAAGAAATGAGAAAAATAGTGACATTTGGGACCGTATGGACAGATTTGTGTTAAAAAATCAACCAAGTAAAATAATACGTTTGGATTTAATTCCTGAAGAAGATAAGAAAAGCACCTACGCACGATTGTTTTATGAAATTTTGGACGTTATTACTTTGAACATTAGTGAACGATTTAGTGAAATTTCTAAACTGAAATTCTTAAATCTAGATTCCACACAATTTACTTCATTCGTGAAGCGTTTTCCTGGCGAACTTTTTTCTTCTTTAGTAGATACATATGGAACATTCTTTGACGCAAATTGTTTAAAAAGTGAACTTTCAGTCATTTGTAGTGATCCCGATATGAAAGAGAGTACTGTGTTTGAGCTTCACCGATATATTATGTCCCTTCAATGATCTTCTGTTTTCCCGGAGTCATCAAAATTGTGTCGTTTAATTTTGACCATTCTTGCCACAAGCAGAACTTGCCACGGAAAGATCATTTTCATGTTTAAAGAGAATAAAGACTTATCTGCGAAATTCTCAAAAGCAAGAAAAACTGTCAGCTTTATCATTAATAAATATTGAAAGTGCCTTGTTAGAAGATATGAGACCGTCTCCGCAATTTGAAGAAACAATGATAGACGTTTTCGCTGGACAAACAAAAACCGAAGAATTGATCTTCATTTTAAAAATTAGGATATATACCTCGGCATAATCATTTTAGATTAGTGCCTTTTTTTGTTTTTACTATTTTCATATGGCCTACCATACATCTGACTATACCTCTTCCCCTATAAAATTTGTTTCACATCCCTAGGTTATTTTCTCACGCTACGCCCCTGGTATCAAGTATCAACAGCATAGGAGCAATGTATATTCTTTAAATACTCACAAGTTTCTACACAGAGATCCAAATTAAGTAAACATACCCCATATCCCCGTACCCTTCTAGGGTTTAAAGATTGAATATTAAATCTTTGTAAAAGCAGATGTATGATCATAAACCCTTACTCTATAAGAATTATCTATGCGAAATGATAAATATTGATCTTATATTTAAAATGCGATACCTCGCTTCAAACAAAACTTTATTAATCGAAATAGAAACCATTCGAATCAACACATTATCAATGAGAAACAAGTTTATTTATTCCGGTTCCGGAATTCTAGAGTTCTGGAAGCGATTAAGCCATTGAAGACGTCTTTAGCATCGTCGTGGTTGGTGAAGCATTTCTCGCGCAGGAAGTTGTCGAGATGCTTGAAGAAGTCGTAGTCAGTTGACGAGAGGTCCGGCGAGTATGGTGGGTGGTCGAAATTTTTATAGCTCAACTCATACAGCTTTTGTCACGTGGTCATTGAGGCGTGCAGATCTTTCTGTTGGCTAATACCAGCCGTTGTAGAAGTTTTATGGTGCATTTCGTCAGTTTGTTGATAGTACTTCTCTGCCGTAATCGTTTCGTCCGGGTTCGGAAAGAAGACCACCAAACGGTCACCATAACCTTCTTTTAGTGCAGTTTTGGCTTTGGGAAGTGCTATGGAGCTCAATCATGGTCCAACCACTGAGGAGAAAGTTGCCGGTTGTAGAGAATCCACTTTTCGTCGCACGTCACAATCTGGTCGAGAAATGGGCCGCATTTAGCTAGATCTCCGGATCTACCTCCGATGGACCATGTTTTGTGGGTTTATCTTAAATCCAAAGCATATCTAACAGACCATATATTGAGGCTATTGAGGCCTTAAAAGACAAATTTTGACCAAAGTAAAACTATTTAGCAATAGAACAATTAATTTAATGTTTTTTTTTTATTAGTTATTGTTTTTCATAACATCGTTCTGATTAATTTGCTAAAATATTAAATAACAGTATCATGTAACCTACCACAAAATGCAAACATAAAAATTGTGCTCTCATAACTTATTCTTATTAATTCATTTATCTTTAACTGACGATTATGTTATAGCTCCAACTACTATTGGACCTATAACACGTCAAAAGATTATATATATTCCATACAATGCGCATCTCAAAAATAAAATAGACCTGAGTATTTTTTCTTAATTAACCGGTAACGATTTAATCGAATTGTTCGAACCTTTACGTACTTATTGTAAAGTCATACCAAATTGTACAAAAATACAGAGTTATTTAAATATTAAAATAGATTTTTTGTTCTCAAAGAAACATCTGTTCTTAAGAACACATGGTAGAGTGTAAATAAATTTTATATTTTTTTCCGAAAATTTGTTCAAATAAAAAACATACTGTTAAGTAAGTTTGAGGTCATTTTAGGGTAAAATTCATTTCATTAGGAGTTTATTGCTAAGTTTTACTCCCAATTGCCTTCTCTTCATGAATATATGCTTTCGCCAGGTGATATACAATCTACATAGGTGTATTCCTAAATATTTGGCTTCTTCATTTTGTGTTAGTGGTTGATTGTTCAGCATGATTGGATGACAGTTATATTTATTAAGGGTGAAAGGGTCACACGTACTAATTTGCTCTCATTAGCTTTTATTCGCCATTTTTTTTAACCACTTTTGGATATTATTAGTGGCTACATTTTTAAACTACTTATGGCTATTCTTGACGTTTTGTGTGTCGATAGTATTGTTGTTTCGTCCGCGAATGTAGTCGTAGTTATATTAGTACTAGTGGGCAGGTCAGCTGTGTGTATAGATCAGGTACAGTACGGGCCCCAGTACACTACTTTGTGGGACACCAGATTGTATCGGTAAAAACGTGGTTTGTTCATCTTGAATTTTTACTAGGAAATGCCTATTCTCCAAGTACGATTTTACGTGTTCATACGATGACGATACGTAGGATGTCATATACACATAGATTATGAGGGAACTTTTTTGATTTTAAACATTGGTTCTGCATGCCAAACTTCGTGGAAAGCTTGTCCGATATCAAAAAATGCTTCTGTACAGTAGCTTTTGTCTTCAAGTGCTTGTTTGATTTTAGATGCGATTCTGTGCATTTTTTCTATGGTTGTGTATTCCAAACTGATGATCTGGTATGAGGCGTTTAAAAATAGGCTTTAGTTTCTCTAAGAGTAACTTTTCATATACTTTTGTCAATATTGGTCTATGTTGCCTCTTCTGCAGGTTTTTCTAGTTTTGGGATCATTATCATTTGCGCTACCTTCCACGGATTTGGAAAGTGCCCAGTTCTATTAATAGCATTGAAAAAATGTAATGCTATTGAAAAATTGTATTTTTTAATGCTGTTAATAGAACTGGACACTTTCCAAATCACGTGGAATGTAGTGCAAATAGTAATGAACTTTATACCAATTTCAGGTAGTTCTTTCAGTATCTTTTCGTTATGAAGTCATAAACGAATGCTTTTTTTATTTATCTTCTTGTTTATTATTACCTTAATACTGGAGTATGTCGGAACCGTTGGTATGAAGATAACAATAGCTTGGTTTTCCACAAAATACTATACACTACACTCGGCACGCATTTCGCCAACAAAGTTGGCATCATCTGGAGATGATTAAAACTAATCATCAGTCTTAATCATCTCCATGTGATGCCAAATTTGTTGGCGAAACGCGCGTGGAGTGTAGTGTTTTGGGGTTTTGTGTAAAACTAAGCCAGTGTTATTATTAGCTTAACTTCAGTGCTTGTGTAGGGTTTCGTTGGGAGTTCTAATTATCCTGAGGCGTGTAGGAGTTGCTGTATTTCCGCTGCTTCATCTGCCAAGATTTCAGATTCGCATGGCTGGAATACATTGGTTAAGCGTGTCGCCAACAACTCAACTTTCTGTTTGTCACTTTTTGCCCATGTTCCCTCCATTCTTCTTATTGGTGGTGATGCTTTTTTTGGCTGTTTTATGTTTCTCGTTGCTTTTCATAGCCTATAGTCGGTAGCGGCTGTAGCGGCTGGATTTTCCAAGTACGTGTGTGTCGAGGCACTAGCTACAATTAAGCGTATTTAATCGAACAGATACATAACTTATCAGAAATAAACTGTTGTCTCGATGTATATTTCTATGTCTGATACCAAAGTAGTAAAACCGTTTTTTTTTCAGATTGTCCATCTGTAAAGAGTTCAAAAACCAGACAGTCATTTCCTACCCGTTCATAAAGGTCATTTGTTCCACGATTCTGGGCAAAGTTTACGCCAACACCCACGCCACCGTTATACCCGCAGATTTACAGAATACAACCTTGAACAGCGATAGAAGGAACCGTTTCAGTGTTTTACTAGTTGGCATAGATAGTATCTCCAAGCTTAACATCGTACGCGCATTGCCAAAGACTTACTCGTATTTAGAAGAGAATTTCATAAATTTAAAAGGGTACAATAAAATCGGGGACAATACTTTTCCGAATCTGATGGCCATTCTCACGGGAAAGAATAGCACTCAGCTAGCAGGGAACTGCAGTACAAAAGTGAAACTGAACAACTGTGATTTCGTTTGGGATAGATTTCGATCGTTAGGGTATGTAACTGCCTACGCGGAGGACGAGGTCAATATCGGCACTTTCAACTACGACCGACCAGGTTTTAACGACCCGCCCACCAACTATTATTATCGCCCTTACGTGATAGCGTCTGAGAAGCTGGGGAAGCAGTTGCGATACGGCATGACCTTCTGCGCAGGTCCTGAGACGTCCGGCGAGAGGATCTTTAACTTGGCCAAAGATTTTTCGATTAGCTTTAAAAACGATCCCACTTTCGGGTTGTTCTGGATGAACAGCTTCAGCCACGACGATATTAATATTCCGTCGGCGATGGACGACAAGGTGCTGGATTTCTTAAGTGATAGTAGTTTTAGGTCGTCGCTTAACGATACAATCATGGTCTTCTTTAGCGACCACGGGTTTAGATTCGGAGATATTAGGTACACCCACACGGGGTGGCTCGACGAAAGACTGCCTTTTATATATTTTCATATACCAAATAGTTTTAGGAAAGCATTTCCCGAAAAGTATAGGAATTTTCTAACAAACACCGAGCGACTGACGACCCCATATGACATCTACGGCACCCTCCAGGACATCTTGCAGATCGGTAACCAGTCGTATGAAGTTGAGAGGAGTCTGGGTTGCCCGAACTGCCATTCCTTATTCGAAGAAGTTTCGGAGACGCGTACTTGTAAACAAGCCGCGATCGACCAGCATTGGTGCACTTGCACGGGGCACAACTACATAAACCCGAAGGATAAACTGGTGAGGCTGGTAGCTGAGTTTGTTATAGAAGAGGTTAACGCTTACATAGGCTCCTTCCCGGAAGGAAGCTCCTGCGCAAATTATGACCTGAAGAAGGTGGTCACCGCTGGCAAATCGCAACCTTATTTAAACGAGAAGAACGAGACAGTTCACTACTTCTTGGTTATAATCGAGACTAAACCTAAGGCCATGTTCGAGGCCACCGTCGAGGCGTACTTGAGACTGAAACGGAATGATTTTAAGCTGCTCGGAGACGTTAGCCGCATTAACAGATACGCGGAGCATAGTTCTTGCGTCAAGAGCGCCATGCTGAAGAAATATTGTTACTGTGATGGTTTTCTAGATACCGTTAAAGGCGTCCTGTGTCCTCTGTTTGATTGTTGAATGATATTATTATTTACAACGTTCAATAAAATTTTGATAATATGCCTTAAATGTTATTTATATTAAATATAAATTTACGTGTCTGTGTAAATAGTATTGCAAATGTAAAGTACTTATTTATTAAATATATGACGTATTTTTGAGAGGCTGGATTTATTTATTTTGCCTTACCCATGCAAAATGCCAATATAAATATCAGTGCATCAATGTTAGGGCAGAATGAAACGTAGTAGTTTCTACGAACAACAGTCTATTGCATAATAATCGTATTGGTAATACATGAATATTGTATATTGCATATACAATAGACAACAATAAGCGGCGTCGATAGCAAATATGTGCAGCACATTCTCCGCGGCGATTCGGTCGATACTAATTACTAACTCGATCAGGTGACTGGAGTCGCTGTCTACTAGCAGTGGCGGAGCGCAGAGGCACACGACAACGCCCGATACAACACTTCCCTCGCTATCGTACGCCGACACTTTACTACAATTTTGCGGTCACAGGCGAAGTACCAAGATCTAACATTCTCACACAACACCTACGACGAGGTTCATGTAGTCCTCAGGTGAGAATATCGGCCTAAATCGTCAACCAACTCACAACAAGGCAAGTTTTCGTCAAGAGGTTCTTCACTTTTTATCAGCTTTGCACCGAGATCCATCGGGATACAAACTGCATTAGATTTGATCATTCCGAAACTATTCAATAGATCATTGATATATCCATTATGGTGCATAGATATTGAATCTATGGGTGCATAGTTTTCGATAGAGTGGTTCTACTTTAAAGAAAAAGCCACCGGGTTCTATTCGAACAGTCTGAACTCCTGAAACCGTCGAAAATGTGAGAGCAGAAACCCAACATAATCCACTTTGTTCGGACAGGAGACAATGTAGTGCTTACTAATTTCAAGTCGAAGCCTCCATAGAATTTTGCATTAAGATATTCACTTTTATCTCTATAAAACGGTGGTCGTCCAGGAGCTCTCTGATTAATCGCGTGAATTTTGCAGAATTCCTTGCAATTCTGTTCAACTCATCTAGCAGACGCTCTATTCGAGAAATAAAATGGCATAGCATTAACTTTGCCATGATAGAAAACTCATGAATCGAACTTTTATATTTTCAATGTTATTTTATTTCGAAAATCATCAAGTTCATATGCCCCACCCTGTATACACCACGTAATCAGTGTGTATGGGCATTGTATTTATATTTGTCGCATTTTGTCGAAAAGAAATTGGGTTAGCAGTGCCTGGGTTCACATATTCTCACAGTTAGGTATTCTGTGAAAATATCGTATTATGCGTTGAGTTCTATGGTTATGTATACTCTATGATTGAGTTGGGATAAAGGGATATTAGTTCGAGGCGCTTATTAATCAGGCCCTTTGCATATAAAGAAAATCGGACGAGAAACGCAGATGTGGTTAAATGATACTGCGAAAATATGCAGATCATTGAAAATAGCGTGTGTTAATAATTGTTGTATACAGTAGAAATCAATATGAACCATAGCGGTGAGACTAAAAAAGAAAACGGGTTTTTATTCAAAAAACCAACTTATGACACTGAAGGAAATTGAGGTTGCTATGTGGGAAGTTGTAATACACACAGGATCGGTAAATGGAAACGCGGGAGTAGGGATCGTTATGCGGAAGAACGCAGGACAGTGTGTAGATAGCTACCTACAATACAGCGAGAGAGTAATGATGGTTAGGTTAGATTCGAAGCCAGTGGAAACAGTAATAGTGCAAGTATACATGCCTACTTCTAACCACAGCGAGGAAGAGTTAGAAGCCGTTTATTCGGACATAGAGCAGGTAATAGGATTTGTGAAGGGTCATGAAAATTTAATAATAGTAGGAGATTTTAACGCAGTCGTAGGTGAGGGGAAAGAAGGAGAATTTGTAGGGCCTTATGGATTAGGAAACAGAAACGAGAGAGGTAGCAGACTGATAGAATTCTGTGAGAAGCACAAGATGGTAGTCGCGAATACATTGTTCAAGAATCACGTTAGGAGGCGGTACACATGGAAAATGCCAGGAGGGATAGACAGGTATCAGATAGACTACATTCTGGTTAGGAAGAGATTTAGAAATCAAGTAAAAGACTGTAAGAGTTATCCAGGAGCAGATGTAGACAGCGATCACAACTTGGTAGTCATGAAAGCTAGATTAAAGTTCAAAAATCTGAAAACCCGGAAGGATAAGAAACGTATAAATGTAGACATATTGAGGGATCAGAATGTGAAAGATAAGTTCCAGGAGAAAACAGATCAGTTAATAAATAAAGCGAGTAAGGACGAAATCAAGAACGCAGAAACTGAGTGGGAGGGTATCAAGAATAGTCTAGATTCCGCGGCTACGGACGTTTTAGGACACGATAAAAGGGAAGCTAGGAAGCCCTGGATAACGGACGAAATCTTAAACTTAATGCAAAAGAGACGAGACTACAAAAACAGACGAGACGAAGAAGGACTGAAAACGTATAAGGGCAATAAAGTGGGAAATCATTAGAAAATGTAGAAAAGCGAAAGAACAATGGATAGAGGAGAAATGCAAAGAAGTAGAAGATAAGTTGCAAGTAGGTAAGACCGATGAGGCTTACAAAATAATTAAGAGGAACTTCAGGGATATAGGAACAATAAGTAGAAATGTTAGGAGTCAATCGGGGGACATACTGATAGGAAGAGAGGAGAAAGCGGATAGATGGAAGCAGTACTTAGGAAATTTATACGAGGGTCAGGAATTAGGAGAGATATTAGAGGAAGAATCTAGCATCGATAGGGAAGATTTAGGAAAACCTATATTGAGAGAGGAATTTGAAATAGCACTAAGGGGGCTAAAGAATAATAGAGCGCCGGGTGTAGATAAAATACAGGCGGAAATTTTGAAATGTGCGGGACAGAAAGTAGTAAATAGGATGTTTGAACTGGTAAAATACATATACGAAACGGGCGAGATGCCGGAGGATTATAAGAGGAACATTATCGTTACTATACCGAAAAAGAGAGGAGCCGACAAATGCGAGAACTTTAGAACGATTAGCCTAACTTCCCATGCGTCAAAAATCCTAACTAGAATAGTGCAGAAGAGGATGGAAAATAGAGCGGAGGAAATACTAGGAGAAGACCAATTCGGGTTTAGGCGAAATAGGGGAACTCGCGAAGCTATTCTGGCGCTAAGAGTAATGTTAGAGAAAACAATAGAAAAAGGAAAGAACGCTTATATAGGATTTGTAGATTTAGAAAAAGCTTTTGATAACGTAAGATGGGAAAAAATGTTCGAGATACTAAAGAGCGCGGGAATGAAGTATAGAGATAGGAGAGTAGTACACAATCTACAAATACAAAGAGCAAACTGCTGTTATAGAAGTAGAAGGGGAAAAAAGGGAAGTAGGTATTAGGAAAGGAGTAAGACAAGGATGTACGCTATCACCACTGATTTTTAATCTGTACATCGAAGAGGCGATTAATGTGGTAAAAGATAGAGTGGATTTCGGGATTAAAGTACAGGGACAGAAACTAAAAATGCTGAGATTCGCGGATGATATAGCAGTATTAGCATCTAGTAAGGAGGAACTAGAATCAGCATTGAGCGAAATGGAGGCAGTGTTGACAGAGGAATACGGAATGAGGGCGAATAAAAACAAAACTAAAGTGTTAGTGTGCAGAGGGCGCGAGAGCAGAGCAAAAACGAAAGTACAAATTAATAATGAAAGATTGGAGGAAGTTAAAGACTTCACTTATTTAGGAAGTAAAATAAATTGGGATGGAAGAAGCGATAAAGACATAAAACAAAGAATAGCGCAGGGTCGAGTAGCTTTTAACAAAAAGAAAGCACTTTTATGCTCGGGGGTAATAAACTTAGAAACAAGGAAGAGATTTTTGAAAACATATGTATGGAGCACGGCACTTTACGGCTGCGAAACCTGGACGGTAGGGGAAGCAAGTAGGAAGAAATTAGAAGCTTTTGAGATGTGGTGTTACCGAAGAATGATGAAAATACCATGGACTGATAGGGTTAGAAACGAAGAAGTATTGGAGAAAGTCGGCGAGAAAAGGAGTATGTGGAAAAACTTAAAGAAGAGAAGAGATAGAATGGTAGGCCACTTGCTGAGACATGGGGGAATAGTCCGCGATATTTTGGAGGCAGAAATAGGAGTGAAGAAAGGCAGAGGTAGGCCTAGATTAGACTACTGCTCGCAAATAGTAAGGGATGTAGGTTGTAGCACAATTAGCGAAATGCGTAGGTTAGCACAAGATAGGAGAAGCTGGAGGTTAGCGTCCAACCAGTCTTAGGACTGATGACCTAATGATGATGATGTGGGAAGTTGATAATTTACTTATACTATGACTATTTACTTATATTGATTCTTATTTACTTCTACGTAATGAAATTAATGTTTCGTAAATGTTTTCTTATAGTTAAAATCGAGATTACTTTGTAGCGAAGACATTATTTGGAAAAGCTAATTGAAATTTGTAATTTCGATAAGAAAATATTTCTCTGGATGAAAATGTGAGAATTTTACAATGTATTTAGAGTTTGCAACAGGAACTTTTAGAATCATTAAAGGCACCGCACCGTCCGAAACACGTGTATTAACTGTTGAAAAGTAAAGAATTCAATACCTTTCAGCAGTTAATGTGCCATCAAGGAAAAAATGGCCATCATCAATCATTCCTGCCCACACGTTGCCTTTGTCTGGAAACTGATGTTTCTCTGGATCCAATTCCTGCAATCATGTTTATTCACTGAGCCACTTAAATAAAACGTGGGCTCATCAGAGAAATCAACTTAATTTGGGAGTCAGGGATTACTATTAGATCCTTTTATCATTAACTCATCCATATCAGCCTATATGCTTTTCCCTAAGCTCGTGAACTGATTGTACTTTCAGTACATAGTTGTTTCTAGAGCGATTATGTAATAGCTTCGCTATTCGGGAACTACTTTGATAACCGCTTGGCGGCTTGGTGGTTCCTTTCTCGATTTCCGACTTATATGTTACTGACAGAGATCGTATCGATAAAGATGTGTACCCCATAGAGTTCATTCGGAATTTATCCTGGATCGGCGTACCGTGTACGGCACTGATAAGAACTAATAAGTTCGAAACAGCTGTATGTCGTTCGGTTCCGATCCGGGGCAGATTTCGAATCCTACCTGTGGCGGGTTTTATTTTTTGAAATGTTTGTACTTTGTATGGGTGTCATTTATTCTTCTTCAGGTATTCTACAACAGATAATTGACACATTGAAAGCTCCGATGCAATTTCGCGAGTCGGTTTTGTGGAATTTATTTATTAAAAAATCGTGTATTTGTACAAAACATTTTAAACTTTAATCACTCTCAAAGTACTCCCCTCCCCCCTGATGCAATACACTTGTTCAAAAGATGTTTCCACTGTTCGAAGCAGTTTTGAATCTCCTCAATCTGATCAAGCTTGATACCTCTCAGCGCTTCCGCCATTTTTTGTTTTCAACTCTTCCCTGATCAGTTCCCTTTCATGCCCTTTTCATTCTAGGGAAGAAAAAGAAGTCGCACGTGCTAGGTCAGATGGATATGCAAGGCGAACAATCGATATCATGTGATTTTTCGTCAAAAACTGCCTTACCGACAGTGTTGTGTGAGCAGATGCGTTGTCATGATGGAAGAACCAATCACCTGAGGCCCACAATTCGGGACGATTTTTCTCGCTCTGGTACACGACCTTTTCGGATTTGTAATATTTGGCCTGAAGGAACGAATTCCGAAAGTATAACACCTTTTTGGTCAAAAAAACAAATCAACATTATTTTCACGTTTGATTTCACCATTCGCGCTTTTTTTGCTCGTGGCGAATGATGGATGAGCTTTCCAGTGAGACGATTGTTGTTTTATCTCCGGATTGTATCCATAGCACCATGATTCATCCCCAGTGATCACTTTTGAACAAAAATCGGGATAATGTTGAAGCTGTTCTTTCAACTGACGACAAACCTCCAAGCGATTGTTTTCTGTTCATCGGAAAGCAAACGGGGGATGAACTTTGCAGTGACTCTTGTCATCGTCAAATCTTCCGACAAAATTCATTGAATGGAGCTCCATGAAAACCCTGTCATTTCCACGAGCTGGTCGATTGTTAGTCGTCGATCTTCTCGAATTTTTTTCCCGAACTCGGATGACGATTTCATCAGTGTAGCTCATCGACGTGAGGGTCTTCTAGATCAGCACTGGTCAATTCCAGATCAGCCAACATTTTTCCTTTTTTGAATCGGGAAACACCACTCGTTGACTTTTTACGTAGAGCTTTTTCTTTGTAATCCTCTTTGACCATGACAACAGCTTCGGCCGCAGTTTTTCTTGACAGAAAGCAGAATTTTTATTGCCACGCACCGTTCTCATAAATATGACATCAAAAAAACGTCAAACTCGCCAGAGTTAAGTTTAGGAAAATGAACGCTAACCGCCCACATAATACTTCTCGGCAGCGTCCAGCTGGCTATTGACTCCGGATTGTCTACTTTGTGCGCTCCTAGAGTTAGACGCACCAACTATCAGTCTTCCTATATAGACAATTTCCCCTTCATATAACACATCCAATTGTGAAGTTTCTGGAACAACAAGAAAATCCAATTAAGGATTTTGCTATTTAAAAAGTGTTAATGACGTCATAACTCCAAAGGTGGCGACGCGACGTCAAAAAGTGAATATGTATACCAAAAGAAGTCAACCTGTTTGATCACTTATTTCCTGCTTGCCCGTTAACGGTTTGATCGATTTGTTCCATCATCTACGTGCCCACTGTATAGCCAATATGAATAAATTTTAATAATAGGATCAATAACTTGAAGCAATAAATTACAATTACCCTCTATTTATAACCCAGCTTAAAATAGATTCTAAAGCGTTGACGTAACCGCTGTTTGGTTATGTCATGAGACTAAAAGTCTTTTTTGTGAATTTTGAAATCGACATCGAGGTTTCTCTTCCCATTTATTTTACAGTGGTAAAAATCAGTAGCAGCACTAACAGTAGTAATAACTGTTACAGGTATTCCCCTGTATTACAGCCAAATTTAAATTGACGACGTTGTCAACTTTAAACTAGCCTCAGAAAATTCCAAAAATCCGTATTTTATTTATTAATATATATATATATATATATATATATATATATATATATATATATATATATATATATATATATATATATATATATATATATATATATATATATACATTATATCACAAATCTTTGAATTATCACCATTGTATAACGAGGCTTATTTACAACGTTCTACAAAACAATAAAAATTTACACTCTAATCAGCGATAACCTGTGATGTTTGATTTACTATTTTCCTTCGTAGATTTTTATTGCTTTCCTACAGTTTGCTTAGTTTTATCAGCTTTAAGTCAGTTTGCGTTGGTGCCTATTTAATAATATTTACATTTACACATGGATTTGCGTACACACTACTTTGATTTACTACCAGCTACTTTGCATTTGTGGGTAACGATGTTCCATAAATATCACCGGTGATCAATGTATTCTCAATTTTTTTTTCCTCGTATATACAGGGTGTAAAAACAAATATGAGCATGGTTTATATCGAATCCTCAGTGGCGCCTACAATATAAGTTGGTTATTATAAAAAGTAGATCTCTGAAATGTGTATAATGGAGCATTGAAGCTATCTAACATCGCTAAAATACAAATTTTTAAAATGGTAACCCCCTGGTCTTTTCCTACTCATAATTTATCATCTATTCAAAAGACTTGAACTAAATGAGACAGAGAATTTATAAGAATGATGGTTGATTCAAGTCCTAAACTCATTCATGAATTAAACTAAATTCTAAAACAGAAGAAGGCGTTAAAGCTCTATCCAAACTTGCAAAAATTACTCTTGTATAATAATACTTGGTAAGACAGCAAATCGTGTTAGTTTACCTGATGTAGAACAACGTATGTACAAGAAAGACATGCTTTAGGTTTTAGGAGCACTAGTGTAAACGTATTGCCTGAAATTAATGAAAGCATTATACCTACATATAAAGTGACATGGTCAAGGAGATACAGATACAGATAATACTTTCTAAGGAATAAATTACAAAGAAAAACAGTTGCTCAGTTTGTCTTCTTTAAACCATGGATATTTTGCAAGCCACGTCAACTGTGTAGGTGATACAATCAGTAATTATGATAACTATAATTTCTTACCCGGCTCACCAGGAAATTTAAAAAACAAAAAATCAATAGCAGTAGCGCAATAAGTTGAACAGCCAGCCTGATGTAAGACAGTGGCGTAACTAAATGTAGCTTTTTAGCATTTAATCGATTTCATTGCTTTTCTGTTTCTTGTAAAAGGTATTCCATCGGTCTCTTTGATGGCCGTAAATTAGAACAAGTGAGAAATTGCGAGTTTACAACAATATTAAACAAAAATAATTGCTATTGATATTATTACACTTTAAGTATACTCCTATTATTTAGAAACAATTGCATCTATTTCTCTGTTGAGCCATTGGTGTCATATTTACTTGTTGTGGGCTGTACTTGTATCGTAGATATTAAATTACGGTTATCTTTATAGTTGTGTTATTTATATTTTTCGCATTACTATTCTGTCACAAAATTCCACTCCCGTCAAATACAGTGAGGAACAATAAATATAATTAAATACAACATATTTTCCGAAAAGTCTTTAGTGAAGCGGCTCGTATCCGAGCTGTAAGATATTGACACAATATGTTTCAATCTCTCATATATTATTTAAAGTAATTTAGCTTAAAAAATTTTACCAAAATTGCTTTTATTTCATTTAATAATTAGTCAGAATTTTCAGAGATAAATTAGAGTTTTGAAATATTAGATACAAAATTATCGAGATCATAACATCAACATCATTCCGTAAAACCCACCCAGGCTTCAAACTCTTGGACATCGTAGGTATTGAAAGTAGGTATTAGGCAGGTATTACAATAGGTATGTTATTAATAAGCCCTAAGAAGTTCCTTGAATTTAACTTTTTAAATTATTAATGAAAATCGCAAACCCTAACTACTTCCCTGTTCTTACCATGTTCCTGCTTAAATAAAAAGTTTTGTTATCTTATCATTAGGGCTGTGGGAAGTGTGCTGCGCGCCAAAGGCGTACGCATCATAACAAGGCTAATAAGATATTAATACAAAGTATATAATTAGTAACAGACAGACTAAATTGTTACAAGTAAATATAACACTGTATGTACTTACCCTCTTAATTAACCTGATGAACTAGCATCATCATCATCACGAACATTATTTGTCTCAGATAGTGATGTTCGGTGTGGTTAAAATATGTTCCTATATTTGGAGACAGACCGTTCGACGTCTACTAATGTAATACAGGCATACGTAAAATACTCTTTACACTCACTTAATGGATCTATAGATGCAGTATTACTGCTAGCAGTATCATCACCAACTTATCTTAATCTGTTAAAATCGGTATCTTTCTTTAATAGACTTTCGAACTTCTGTTTGAGGCGCACATTTTTTGCATCATCTATTCTTTAGCGTGTAACAGTAAATTTACCACTATTTGCAGGGACTCCGCTAACGCCAACGCACTATTTTGTAATTTCTCTATTGCGTCATGCACTCCTTTGTAGTTAGTACGAATAATTTTTAAATTAATTTCAATGAAACTATCTGGAAATTGTGTTTGGCTTTCCTTAATAGCTGCAGCCTCGACAGGATTAAACTGTAGTATTACAGGTTCTATTTGCTGGAAATTTTCATGTCCTAAACATTTAAGGATCGGCTCTGGTGGTTCGGGAATTCCAGAGCACTTTCTGTGAAACTCGCGAAGACGTCTAGGAGATTTTACAAACACTTTTTTTGTACTCGCTATTACCTTGGAAAAGTTAAACCGAATTGCTTGTACCTACATTTATTCAAATATATACGCAACGGAATCTCGGCTACCTCTGAGTTACCCACGAGTAACACTATTAATGCAGAATTCACCGTAGGTAGCTATAATTATAGCCAACACTTATATATGATATTAAACGACCTATATGAATATTACAAAACATTGAAACTGAATTAAAGTATGGAAGTAAGAGATGACTATATTGTTACGCCACTGGCAAGATAGAAGACTGGTTTGTATAATAATTCTTTACGTGTGCGTCCCAGGTAACAATCCTATGAATCAATCAACCGACATTTTTGAACAGTCTCGTGCCGAAAACACATTCTAGGATAACAGTTAGTACAATACAAATCCGTCAACCTATGACAGAGTAATGAAAAGGTTCTTCACAAAAAACATTCAATGGAGGTGAAATTTCCATCAAAATAAATGAAATAAATTCAACAAAAATCAAAATAAATGAAACAGAAATGAAATAATTTTTTACAGAAATATTGAGATTCCAATGAATCAAATTATACAATAAAGCCAAGACGTGACTTCATAATTGCATTTTGTTCGGCAGATTAATAATTGTCTATGCCGTACGTAGTTGATTGAAATATATGTCGCTAGACATAGGTGGTCGTAATTGTGGCAGATTAGTAACAATTGCGAGTAGTGTAGCATGTGATCCGTGCGTCGTCGCTAATTTGATACACGCGCAAAGATCATCATCATGAGGTCATCAGTCCTAAGACTGGTTGGACGCTAACCTCCAGCTTCTCCTATCTTGTGCTGACCTACGCATTTCGCTAATTGTGCTATAACCTACATCCCTTACTATTTGCGAGCAGTAGTCTAATCTAGGCCTACCTCTGCCTTTCTTCACTCCTATTTCTGCCTCCAAAATATCGCGGACTATTCCCCCATGTCTCAGCAAGTGGCCTACCATTCTATCTCTTTTCTTCTTTATGTTTTTCCACATACTTCTTTTCTCGCCGACTTTCTCTAATACTTCTTCGTTTATAACCCTATCAGTCCACGGTATTTTCATCATT
Organism: Rosalia funebris; assembly: GCA_037954035.1. Classification (NCBI taxonomy): domain Eukaryota; kingdom Metazoa; phylum Arthropoda; class Insecta; order Coleoptera; family Cerambycidae; genus Rosalia; species Rosalia funebris. The sequence goes on along the minus strand of JAZFAV010000006.1, from coordinate 6,552,843 downwards.
CTTCGGTAACACCACATCTCAAAGGCTTCTAATGTCTTCCTACTTGCTTCCCCTACCGTCCAAGTTTCGCAACCATATAGTGCCGTGCTCTATACATACGTTTTCAAAAATCTCTTCCTTGTTTCTAAGTTTATTACCCCCGAGCATAAAAGTGCTTTCTTTTTGTTAAAAGCTTCTCGACCCTGCGCTATTCTTTGTTTTATATCTTTATTGCTTCTTCCATCCCAATTTATTTTACTTCCTAAATAAATGAAGTCTTTAACTTCCTCCAATCTTTCATTATTAATTTGTACTTTCGTTTTTGCTCTGCTCTCGCGCCCTCTGCACACTAACACTTTAGATTTGTTCTTATTCACCCTCATTCCGTATTCCTCTGTCAACACTGCCTTCATTTCGTTCAACACTGATTCTAATTCCTCTTTACTAGATGCTAATACTGCTATATCATCCGCGCAAAGATCAATTATATAAAAAATTCTGTTTGAGAAAAGGCTATTATTAGATACGCCATTAAATATGTAGCGTATCGCCTTGCTGTGTTAGCTGTGTATAAAAACATTTAGTATTGTTTTCTTAGTGGCCATATGATTTACATTGTTAACAAAAATACAAATATACAATTGTTATTATTATTAAAATAATTATTATTTATTATAATAATTTGGAGCGTGTTTCGTTGTATTTTATAATACAGCAGGGTTTTCTCCGGGCTTCTACATAAAAAATAATCAGTCTAATCACCTATGGACACGCAAGATTTTTTTTTGTTGACAGAATGTCGCAATACTGATATATTTTGAATTTATTTTATTCGATGTTAATCATGGATTACGTTTTATTTGGGTATATATTGTAGCTATAGGATTTGTCAGTATCTTTGATAAGGTAACACAATTATCTATAAATCCCTATTGAAATAATATAGGAATAAATGTAGCTTATTGAACTTATTTATTATGTAATATAATAAACCAAAAAAGTCCCTGTTTTATCATCAGCAAATTAATATTTAAAATAATTTAGTAACATCGATTAGGAATAATATACAGTGTGGTTCAATTTGGTGCTGCATGCATTGTTATCTCGAGTAGTATAACTGTAATAATACTAATAATGTCGTTCGGTTCCGATCCGGGACAGATGTCGAATCCTACCTATGGCGGGTTTTATTTTTTGAAACCTTATTTGATCGTGCAGAAACACAAGAAAGGGGTCGAGGATCGCTTCTAGGTATAATTCAATGCCTGGCGGGGCTTTAGCCCGAGGAGTAGTTGTATCCTAGAGCGATTATGTAATAGCTTTGCTATTCGGGAACTACTTTGATAACCGCTTGGCGGTTTGGTGGTTCCTTTCTCGATTTCCGACTTATGTGTTACTGACAAACTTATGTCATGGCCTACTTTTGAAAAAATTAAATTAAATTCTCAGCCCTTTGTTTGGAAAACAAAAGTTAATGACATTTTCTTAGAAACAAAGGACTATATATTTTTTCCTTAATACAGCTAAATGTGTCTTTTGAAAGTATCTTAAGAATGTACTTACTAAAATGTCGCCATATCTCCAATTAAAGAGATACGAGACATTGTTAAAAATACATTATCCTGTTATTTGCAATTATTTAATAAACGAAAATAGATAAAATTTTATAATACAGTGAAATCACAAATAAAATTCTCTAAAACTATCTTTGATAATACCCAAGATGGCAACACATGTAGCACTAAAGTGGACCACACTGTATATTAAACATTTTTCAATGTCTATATTGGAAAATATTTAAAATAAAAATGGGTAATAACCATCATATACCGAGAATGATTTAACGTTTCCGCTACATCTTAAATTCAGTAGACATTGTCTCTGAATACGTAATATTTATAGAAATCCAGTGGCGGTTCGTTAAAGGACAGTATTTTTTTTAATATTAGAAAAATATATATTTATTTTAAATATGTTTATTATAAAAGTTATTTATTTTTAAATAAGAATCTAACGTAGTGTAACAAATATAAAAATACGAGGCGTGTTTTAAAAGTAAGGTTCCCATCGCAATAGCTCCGCAAGGAGAAGTATTAGGCGAAATCTGACAACAGTGTCGTGCGCGCCGTTTCTCCCTTTCTTGGTCCTCACCTTCGCTGTCAAGCTATGCCGCGCAGTGTTGGTCTGACAGCCGTCTGCGATGGGTCTCCCGATTTCCGTCACCGCCAGGTGCGAAATACGCGCAGTGATTCGATTTTTGAATTCAAAACCGGTTCCACCCATAGACATTCATCGTCAGTTGTGTCGCCATCGCTAACTTCTTCAACAATGTGGCAATAATAGGGAGGAATTGTTGGACTCCATCGTCACAGACGACGAAACGTGGGTGTTTCATATCACCTTCGAAAAAAAGGAACAATCATGCGAATGACGCCACTCAAGTTCGCCTAAACCGAAAAAGTTCAAGCAAACGCAATCTGTGGGAAAAATTATGGCAACTGTGTTTTGGGACCATAAGGGAATATTGATCATCGACTTTATGCCTTCCTGGGACAACAATAAACTCAGAGAGGTATTGTGAAACACTAAAGAAACTCAGACGAGCAATCCAGAACCGTCGGAGAGGAAGACCGAACAAAGATGTGAAACTGTTGCACGACAACGCTCGTACCCATGTTTCTCGACAAACCCAGGACCTCCTGAGCAAATTTGGCTGGACTGTCATTCCCCACTCTCCCTACAGCCCAGACCTAGCCCCTAGTGACCACCTGTTCCCAAAATTGGAGGAACACTTGAGTGGCTTGCGCTTCCAGACCGACGATGAAGTCAAAGAAGAGGTTAATCGCTACCTCAACGGATTGGCGGTGGAGTTCTATGACACGAGGATACAAAAGTTGGAAGAACGTCTACAAAAATGCAACGAAAAAAATGGCGATTAGGTAGAAAAATAGGTTAATGTTCAAGCTTTCCAATCATGTAAATAACTTTGATAATAAGCAATGCTGTCTATTAGTCTATTTAAACAAAATGTGGGAACCTTATTTTTGAGACAACCCTCGTACAATTCCTCTGTCCTTTAAATTATAGATGACTTGATCCATACCATATCGGTGATATTTACATTTTACAGTTGCTTTACTATGGGATATACCATTAGGATAGAAAGTAATGAGACATTTTCACATAATTACACTCTTAGAAAACACCAGGAATCGTCACTGTATTAATCTCAGGTTTAAACTACGGCTCGTTTCCACGAATAAACGATTAATATTTAAGAAAAAATTATATAAACGAAATGGAATAAAATATTGAAGACATAAAAACTGCAAATCAAATTGATGCAGAAAACAACATTGTTATGTCACAGTACTCAAACATTAATTAAAGACACATAAATAGTTTCTCTTGTTTTCCTTTTTCTTTTTCTTATGTACAAGCAGTACATTTTTGAATGCCCAGAAACAAATCGAGATCAACGCAATGACGGTTTCAAGAAAGAAAAAACAGATTTATTCAAGTTTATTATTAATGTATATTCATATTTTATTTGATATAAATAAGTATATGAAGCTCAAAAATTAACTTGTACAATGTGTTCCAAATCTTTTGACGTTTTTGTTGTCGGAACAATATTATTAGGTGTCTTAAGTTTGCCCATCGTAACCCTTCCTGGGATATTCCGTAAGTTGCTGGCTTTTTCTACTCTGACTTTTTCACTTCAAATAATCTTCAAGAAGAAGTGTTATTTTTATAGTTTTAAAAGCAGTCAACATATCGAGCTTTTCGTAGATAATTCTGATTTTCTTCAACAATTTTTACAGACCTATGAAGTATTCTGCAGTGCTACCAACGCGAATACATCTTAATTTACCAACAACCTCGATACGATTGTTCACTCCATTGCATATTGACATTGTCTAAACATTTAATACGCCCATTAAAGTATTCTTTTGTCGATAATTCCCCCTCATCCGTCGACCCAATATAACTTGAATGGTATACAATACAGTGATCGAGACTACAGTAAAATACACTACCAGGCGTTGCTCTGTTTGGTCGGTGGGCGTGTCTTAATTTAAATTTCGGCGGGTTTCATGTTTGTAAAAATGGTACATTATTACGATTTGTGTCTAATGAATGCCTAAATAAAAAAAAGTAATAATAGATTTACCTGGGGGTTTACCTATTTTTTCATTTAAATATTTAATGTTTTATTTACCTAATGAACTGAAATTAGATAGGTAATATTTTAGGTTTAAAATGTAATGTAGTGTATTTGAATAAAAATATATAAAATCCAGATCATTAATTAATTTAATTATCAAGATGTGTATTTAATTATACATAAGTTTAATAGTTTCATTGTCTGAATAAAATAAGACACTCATGCAACATGAATAACTGTGGTAAACCCAAATAAAACACTAGATAGCTACGTTTAAAATGTGTTTTATTTAAAATTCGGAAAATCAAAGGAGGAGGCGTCCATTTGGTGCAATGGCGGAGGGTGAAACCCTTCTAAACCTCGCCTAGGACCAAGTACATTCCGTTTTCAAAATTTCGAAAAACATTGTGGTTATAGGCAGTACCTCAAAAGACTGAAACGTTTGTAAAATTTAATAAACCCGGTTAACAATTCAGTCCTATTTATATGAATATATATATTTTTAACAAATTCTACCATATCATTTACAATCTTAAAGTTATAATAGTCTTAAATGAAATGTATAATGTCCTCTATTTAATTTCTTCTTTCTTGTAAATAATCCTAAACCTGAAATGAAAATTCAATACAGATACAAAAGCAGAATACACACATAATAAAATAAGTATGTTAAGTATGGGATTGTAGGAATTAAAAACTTTGTTGGATAATTCATATTTTACCCACTTTTGGATGTTTGTTGGAAGGAAAATATTCCTGTTTTTACACTTCTCGTTTGTGTAGTTTTATTTGTGTTTTCTTGAAATTTACGCACAGTTCCCTGGATGACTTTCATAAACTCGGTGAAATTCTCGTCACCTGATCGTTCTACGAAATGTTGTAAGTTTTCCAATTGAAGACTTCGTTTGCTTTGTGCCTGGACCTGATTTGTTAACTGATTTGTCTCTCCTACCTACTCTCTGATAAATTAGTTGATTTCCTCTTGGTGCTGTGGTTTGATAATTGAATTTTCTCCCAAACACTTTGCAACTTTATCTAAAACAGAGTTAGTACCCATTCGTCGTCAGTACCAATAATCGTCGATTAATCATAATCATTGCATCACTACAAATTGTTTTTGTTACGTACCTTCCTTCTCGAATAGGAAAGCATAATTCTTGCCATTAGCATTCCATTCCTGAACCTTCACTGCAGCTGCTATCATATCATTCTGATTTCGTTTCTTCTGGATGTTATATTTTTTCGACAAATTTGTGATGTCTTGACTTGTCAAGATGGCCAATCTTTCCAGTTTCGGCGCTTCCAATTTTCTTGAATCCTCTAAAATTCTGTTCGGTGACACCCTAGACTGCAGCTTCTCTGCCACCATTTTTCTTCTGCCTTCTAGAGATATTTGCTTCTTAATTCTTGTTCATGTCCAGCATGTGTTTTCCAATAACTAACTAAAACTTGTTCTTCATCACGCAATTTGCAAATCAGCCTGGAGGGGCATATTTCTTTAATTTTACTTGTCCCACCACATGTCTCCATCCTCATTTTATAGTTGGGCTTATATCCTAAAAATAGATAAGATTATTATGTTGTGTAATTATTCTTACTTAGGTATATTATTTAAAATAACTATTTAACAGAACATGAAGATGGATTCATGATTTCTTGCTAAAACAAGGTCTTAATATCTAAACAATATGTTCTAACTAAACTTCTAAAACAGGTTTGTAAAACAATCTCTCTGAAATGTCAAAAATATGTATGTATGTACACAAACAATGTTTTAAGGAAGTTTGTCAAAGTGAAAACATAACCTTCAGCCTTAAACCCCAAAAAACGCGCCAGTTAACATTGGTTACGCCAATCCGATCAATCACCGCAACCACCAATCAGAGCAATGCCGGTTACTGTAGTCTCAGTGATCGATAGCGCGGCATTTACCTTTAGATTAGACGGTATCGAGTGTAGTATGTCCACACCAAAAATCCAGACTCTAAAATAATTTGCTCCATTTGTAACGTACACCAAAACGTCTAAAGGCAGCCGAACGTACTAGAACATAGGACGAGGGCATGACAGCAGTCATCTCACATCTGCCTTTCTAGTAGCCACTCTGGCGTCAATGCCAACAATGTACGGAGTCACTTTTAAATACAGTTTTAGTCTAGACAACGGCGGTAGCGGTCATGTGGTTCGCTTCAAAACAAAATGAACTGAAAAAGTAGTCTGAGAAAAGCGCGTGTGTTCCACGGAATTTACTCAAACATGTAGACGCCATAAACGTGAGTAAAACAATCAAAATTATAAGAATATAGTTACATATTAACAAATATAAAAACGCTTTACTTCTAGCCGTAAGCAAGTTCTGATTGAAGAACGTGTAGGTTGACTAAATTATATACTGTATGTCGTATGTAGTTTGCTTAAATTAAACCAATTGATTCCTTGATTTGATTAGGTATCAAGGTAACTATTGAATAATTAACTAAACAGTGAGGTGCATAATTATCCAGCGGAAAAATATAAACAACATTTACATTTGTACGTCATACATATGTATGTACACTACATACACCTACTTATAAAAATTATTTTCGTAAATAGGCACTTTTGAAATATTGACAAACATGACTCCGATTTTTTAATGTAAAATATCTTTTGATATAATTACTATTGTTGAAAGTGTCAAATTTGTTAGTGTAGTAACGGTCTTCAATATTTTAAATGTTTTTGGTTCGATTGTATCCTTGTTTGAGACACTGATACACTGAATTTTCTAAAACGTTTTGGTAGGTAATTCAACGTAAAAACAGTATTTGTTTTATGTATATACATATATTCTAAATTGTATAATCCTGTAGGTTTCTTTTAGGCCTGTTTTAAGAGTTCAAAGTTGGTACATTAAGTTCATAATAAGCTTGTAGCTAAGTATTTGTATTTAAAGGTATAGATCTCGGCTATAATAATTACGACCTGCATATTGGTTGTTTTGTGTGGGGATTTCCAACGCTTGATTTGGTACGGGAGTGTTGGTCATTGGTCGTGAATTCTAACCTTGTATTTCCATTGAATTGATTCTATTTTATTGAGATATGAGATGAAAGAATTAAGTCGTTGTTTAAGATGTAGAATTATTATACTTGGCAGATGTCGATCTATGGTAATGACACGTTACTGAAGCATGCCTTAAAATTTGAAATTCACTGAATTCGAATATTGTATTGTATTGCATTATTATAAGGGACGGATTCAGGTACCGCGCTTCTATGAACATAATACATATATGGTAAATAAAATATTTTGCATTTTTGATTTGTTATATCCCAAATAATATCAACGAAAAATGGTTCAAAATATTATCTAATATTAACTGTACAATAACAGGAACGTATTGAAAATAAATAAACTCCTTTACAAAATTAAAGCATCAGTGAAATTTCACGTTATTACTTTTATTTTTTCGAAGATTTAAATCATAGTACCTAGGTGATATTATAATTAAATGATTTAATAAATTAGAATGGTATTATTAGGGAAAACATGAATAAATAACAGAAAGGAACAATAATGCAATTAAAACGTTATTACTGAAAAAGTTTAGAAAGAAAATTGGATGTAAAATTAAATCGTAAGGAATTAAATTCAGAATCCTCCTCTAACTCTTATCATTGCTTCCATTCGTCTGAGCATGCCATTTGATCAAGTGCTGAATGGCTTCCTGAGGAATATTCTCCCATTCGACAAGAGCGACTTGCTCGAGTTCCCTAAGAGTCATAAGGGCAGGTATGTGACGCTTAACTGATCTTTTAGTGCATCCTATAGATGCTCTATGAGGTTCATATCTGGGCTTCTTTGTGGCCAATCCATAGTTGGAATATTCACAAGTCAACGGTACTCCAGTACCTCTCGAGCAACGTGGGGCTGAGCGATATCCTGCATAAAAATGAAATTGTCCCCGACAAATAAGGTAAATGGCATCACATGTACTTCTACGATGTTTTCTACGTAGAAATGCGTTTTCAATGATCTCTCTCTTGTATAGGAGCAAATTCGTGCGACCGTCGAAACAAATTCCTCCCAAGAACATTATTGATCCAACAAAAAATGGGATCCTCGGAGAGATATTGCAGGCAGTAAACCTCTGTTTTGGCCTGTCAGACTCGTTGACGTCCATGTGGTGAATTAAGACTTATTCTTGTTTTGTCTGAAAACAAAATTCGCTTCCAGTCGCAATGGTTCCAGTCGCAGGTACGTGTTTTCTTGCAAACCTCAGTCCAGTAACTGTGTCTTCTACTACCCAGTCCTCCTTCATTAAGCCTTCTTGACGGTTCATCCAGAAACTGCTACATTTCAATCCTCTGCCAGGGCTCTGCTGTTACTGGTAGAATGTCTATTTCTTAAATCGACTTGCATAAGATATGGTTCATCTCTTGCACCTGTAGACTTCTCACGACTTTGTCCTGGAGCTCCACAGTAACATTCAAGTTTATTTAAACGTTTAACTGTTTCTAACTAACTCTTAACAATAAATAAATAATAATACACATGTCCAAATTCTTCTCTATAATTGTCCAGAAAGTAAAAGGTCTTAAGATAACCGGTTTGTGGTGGCCAAGCGTTTATAGCGATGTCGATTTTTGATCCTTCGATGTTGGGTCTTCCTACCATCACGAAATCTGTTGAAAGAATCTTATTCCATACACTGAAGTACATCATTAGCAACCTCTGTAGACACGGTTGGTTTACTAGCAGCTTTCGTTATGTCACACTGAGAACATTGTCCAAACTCGCTTACTGTATTCCTCAATTCCATCAACCTTTTTGAAAATAGGCCTCATAATCTCCATCAATTGATTTAAATTTTATGCTCTAACGCCATAATTCAGAAACTGCTTCGGTTATTATAGGAAGAAAGGCAGGACCCCTAGTTAAATTTGAGTCAAAATATAGACAGGAGTGGACGACTAGCTAACAATTGTTTTAAAATCCACGGTCACCTTTGACCCAGATAATTTTTTATTATGTCGATATTTCAAGCTTATAAATTTATTGCCATTCTATTTCTTATCCTACTATATATGTTACATATAAAAATAATTCAATGACACTTATGCGTCACAATTTATTGGTATAAGTCCAAAAATAACATCGAATTAACGTATAAATCACTGAAATGGAACATATATTGATGTCACAGGTAACTTGATATATCTCTCCTAGTTTGATCTGATTCAAATGTGACGATTACAAATATATAGATTAGATTATGTTTGTAATCCATAAAATTTGTAATTTACAATACTGAGAAGGCGAAGATTAATTCCAAATTTATCCTTTACTTAGTAATCTTAATATTATTTACTACATTTTATTTGTTCATTCGTGATACAAGGTACGTGGTAATTGTCTTCTGCAGTGTTCTAGATGTACGAGAAAATACACAAATTTCATTATGTACAAATTATGTTAATTACAAAGAAACATATTTGTCATATATATCCACATTTAGTTAAAAATAAAAAAAATTAATACGTTTTATTAAAATTAGTGTGAAAACTATATCGCAGTGTATTTTTCGACCTGTTCCAACAAGAATTAGCATAAATTTTTACTTGGGAGCTTAAGGAAGAGACAAATGGGGTAAAACTAGGTAAGACTACTCGCATTGTGGAATCCAGCATTGTGAATAATCTTTGTTGTTGTCGAAATTGTATGAGAAAATTACTTATATAGTGAGGGTACGCGTACGCGAAACATTGTGCCGCCATGTTCCCTTGTATGTATCCCAAAGGACCAAAAATATCGCGAAAGCCAAGACAGTCTAAAGAGGTCGAAAACGTTTGAAAATGTATGAAGCGATTTGAAAAAGTAGAAACATTTTACCAAGTTGGGTCATAAACGACTACATCTATTAGCTGTTGATAAAACTTTAATAATGGCAACATCAAATTTTAATTAAACAGGGGAGAGAAGTAACGTCATTTGTACTATAATTTTTTTTTGCTAAAATCGATTAATAGCGGCTAATAAACAATTAAAGTGAAGTTACTATTATTAGAATCATCGACTAATCATTTTCATATGACTTGTAAATATAGGCAATCAAGTAACTGTTGTGTTGAAAAAAATATATAATCTATAAACATATCTTAATATATTTATCCAAATAATCTAATGGTGTTACTTTTTATCGAATATAGGCAATAAGTTTATCTAATAATTGTATTCGGCGACCTTAATAAGGGTAGTAAAACTATCATATTGTACCTATGTATAGGACTGAAACAATACATACAAAACATGGTGTCAATTGTGATTTAGCGTCACGATATGAATAACCTGTAAAAAGTACAGGTTTGATATAAATACAGGACAAAACATCAGGGGCGTAGCGTACATGGATGCGAGTGTTGCGTCGCATCCCTTAAATATTGGCAAATTAGTGTTATTTAAAGGTTCAATCGATTTATTCAATCATTATAATCTGTTAATTATTTAAACCGACCGCAAACATACATTATTTACTTTAAACGCTACCATCAACTTTTTTTTATTTCAAATCGGCCGTGAAGGCACACGAAATTATTGGACTCCCGCGTTATTTGCTGCAGTGCTGAAATGTCATGGTCCACGTTACATCCAAGCTATGCGTTAGATGGGCGAAAAGGGAAAAGGTCAGTGATCTTACGCATTCAACAGTGGAAACTCGAGTGGGTGTTGTCGTTATTTCCAGTTATGCGATTATGTGAACGCATTTGAGCAACTGTCGCCATAACATAAGGAAGATTTTGAAGCGCTGTTTCAAGTGGAAAATGAAAATGAGGAATGGGATCGAGAAACCGTTATTTGTGCTAGAGACCTTTTAACTTTGTTGCGCGACTTTGATTTTAATTTTTTCTTAGCAGTATTTTCTGGAATATTCCCACATTCTGAGAGTCTGTTTAAAATTCTACAGACAAACATATCATATATTAGTTACTGCAATAAAAAGATCGCCGATTTCCAATCACATATTCAAAAAATGAGAAACGAGTTTAGTGACATTTGGGACCGTATGGACAGATTTGTGTTAGAAAATCAACCACCAAGTAAAAGAATGCGTTTAAATTTAATTCCTGAAGAAGATAAGAAAAGCACCTACGCACGATTGTTTTATGAAATTTTGGACGTTATTACATAGGAATTGTTGTTCCTAACACCTGTACCGTTCACTAATGTTAGGAACATTAGTGAACGGTTTAGTGAAATTTCTACACTGAAATTCTTAAATCTAGAATCCACACAATTTACTTCATTTGTGAAACGTTTTCTTGATGAACTTTCTTCTTATTTAGTAGATACATATGGAACATTCTTTGACGCAAATCGTTTAAAAAGTGAACTTTCAGTGATTTATAGTGATCCCGACATGAAAAAAAGCACTGTGTTTGAGCTTCACCAATATATTATGTCCCTTCAATTATATTCTGTTTTCCCGGAGTCATCAAAATTGTGTCGTTTAATTTTGACTATTCCTGCCACAGGCAGTTCGACGGAAAGATCATTTTCATGTTTAAAGAGAATCAAGACTTACCCGCAAAATTCTCAAAAGCAAAAAAGACTCTCAGCTTTAGCATTAATAAATATCGAAAGATATGAGATCGTCTCCAACATTTGAAGAAACAGTGATAGACGTTTTCGCTGGGCAAACAAAAACCGAAGAATTATTCTTCATTTTAAAAATTAGGATATATACCTCGGCATAATCATTTTAGGTTAGTGTCTTTTTTTATTTTTACCATTTTCATATGGCCTACCGTACATCTGACTATACCTCTTCCCCTTATAAAATTTTTATCACATCCCTAGATTCTTTTCTCATGCTACGCCCCTGCAAAACATACAGTAATACAACAAATATTGTCACTATTAGACTCAATATAAGATAAGTACGTCTCGACTGCAGCATTTTCATAGTTTATTTCTATTATATCTATTTAAAAATTACCAAAATATCATGAATCAAAATATCACTTGAAAATGGCTGTACATGTACATCGGACTTCTCTCGAACTCTCGGAGCCTCATGAACAGACACAACGGTATGTTTTTATCCCCCGAAGAAATCATAGGGCTTCAATTGAAACAAGTGTTGTTAGTCATTATTTTAAAATTCTTCTCCAGATTGTAGTATATCTGTTGTGTAAAACATCTTATATGTCTTAATAGAAAACATAAATATTATAATAAAAAAATACGGAATAAGGATTACTATTAAGGATTAGGAATAATTAAGGCAAAATATTCTGTTCTTTCAACAGAAAAAAATAATTGTTGCCAATAATTATCTAGAAGAATTACGTAGAATACTGAAATATTATTTAAATGAATACATCTCCATATTGTTCGTGTCATCTTCAAGATACATACCTTGTACTACAACTAACAAAATATTGCACTGTTTTATAACGAGGCTACTTTTGTGCTGTGCATATTTTACTGAAAGAGTTTTCAGAATGCAATAAATGCCAGTTTGAAATCCAGGAAGCGTATCAAAATGAGAGTATTTTTTAGAAAGAAGTATTTTTAGAAATCTTGGCATCCTTCCTCAAGTCTCTACACTGTGATTCATAAGCAATGGTTAATACATACATTGTCTACATATTTTACCAATATAGCTCTTTCCATACACACAGTTCTACAGACTTACCTTCTTTTTAACAACAGTATCTTTCTTAGAAAGAAGTGTATTGTATCTTACTGACCATTTTATACATGTAATACTTTTTACAGCTGATTCTCAATTCTCATTTTCACGTTGTTCAACATCCTTCTTGTACCTAATCTATATTCATTTCTAAAGCCTTTTCAGTGTTTCTTAGTTCCTCAGGTATAGGTATTTAGGTTTATCACATATCGTGGTGCTATGTGGACTATATTTTTGCGGCCAAGACGTATTTTTGCGGCCAAGACGTTGTAGAACCTCATTTGTCTTGATTTTCACTAAAAAATTAAATAAAGTACATTTTTCTAGATTTTACCTGTGGATTCCTTGTACTCTGGTATAAAATACCATGGATATATTTGCATCCTACAGGTGTGACTGCGGGCGGGGAGAGACGCGATATGTACAGCCATGACTACCCATTCCTCGTTCAGGTGTTCTCTAAAATAATTTTTAAAGAAATTGGGATTTGTAAAATATGTATTTTATCTAGATAATAGTAAAGAATATTATGATAAAACCAGTTTTGACGGGGAATAAATATTTTTCTAGACTTTACCAGTCGATTGCCTGTACCCTTTTACATAAAATATCATGAATATATCCAGATCCTATCATGTAAGCTGTGAGTGCGGGGAGAGACGAGATATGTACAGCTAGAACTAGCAGTTCACCTTTCCTTTGTGTTCTTTAAAATAGTTTTCATAGCATTGAGTGTTTGTGTATAATGTATCTTATGAAACAATAACGAGGAATTTGATGATAACCACGTTTCGACGGGAAATGGTTGGTTTTACCTTTGAAATTAAATAATGTACATTTTTCTAGATTGTACCGAATCGATTCCTGGTACTCCTTGACGTAAAGTATCATATTCGGATGATACAAATACGTAATGCGTGACGATAAGGAGAGATACGAGGGTGAATCAAATATACACTTTTGGTCCTGGGCATGCAATAGTAACGCGTGAGGGTTCTCGCTTCGTGGAGTGTTGGGTGGGGATGTCAGGAGAGGGGGGGGGAGAGCAGGTGGGCGACCTCGTTCGTTCCTTCCAGTACCGGTACCTGTCGTGACGATGTCTGAGCAGGAGGTGCCTTCGTCAATTACGCAGCGTGTTATAATCAAGTTTCTCGACACGGAAGGTGTAAAACCAGCTGAAATCCTGATGAGATTGACTGCACAGTTCAAGAAAGAGACACTGTTCCGAGCTAGAGTGTTTACATGGCATAAACAGTTTGTGGAGGGTCGTGAGAAAGTTGAAAATGAGTGCCATGCAATCTCGCACCAGTATCACCAGAAACAACATCGTCCGCGTTCAACAACTTCTTGAGAGTGACAGGCGTCTGACTACCAATGAGATTGCATCTAAGGTTGGAATAAGTTATGAAAGCACTTTTTCGATCATCACAGAGGAGCTAGGGTTTCGTAAGATGTGCGCAAGGTGGGTCCCTCGCCTTCTAACAACTGAGCAGAAATTGCATCGTTTTCAGGTGTGTGAGCGTCTCCTAGCGAAATTTTGGGGAGAGGGAGACTCGTTTCTCACTCACGTTATCACCTGCGATGAAACGTGGGTGCACTACTATACCCCTGAGTCGAAACAAGCGAGCAAGGAGTGGAGACGTCAAAGGGAGGCTGGGCCAGTAAAAGCTAAGTCAAGGTTGTCAGCAGGCAAGGTTTTGGCTACAGGTTTTTTTGACCAGCGCAGCGTGGCTTGTTGCACCTCGATTTTTTACATGATTGTAGGACCATTAATGCGGCGTACTACTGCGACATTTTAAACGAGGTTAGATTTGCATATCGCCATAAACGACGTGACCTAGCGATGAGAGAATTGAAACTTTTCCATGACAATGCTCGTCCCCATACAGCAGCCCTGACCAGAGAAAAATTGGAGGAATTGGGCTGGGAGATACTTGAACACCCTCCCTATAGCCCCGAGCTATCGCCCTGCGACTTTCACCTCTTTGGTCCTCTCAAGGAAGCCACGGGAGGGCAAAGATTCAACAACGATGAGAAGGTTGAGGCCTACGTGCACAATTGGTTGGAGACACAACCAACTTCATTCTACGAGCAGAGCATTACAAAATTACCTACACGCTGGGAAAAATGTGTTTCTAGATCAGGAGATTATGTAGAAACATGAGCTGTTATTCTTTTTTTTTTAAATTCAAATAAAAAAAATATAAAAAAAGTCTCGTTTATATTTGATTCACCCTCGTATATACAGCTACAACAATCTTCTCTTTCTAGGTGTTGATTAAAATAGATTTCATAGAAATGGGTGTTTATAAATTATATATCTTATGTATAGAATAACGAGGAATTTGACAATAGAATGAGTTGACAACAGAAACTGGTTGGTTTTTGAGATATTTCTTTTTTGCGGGTAAGATCATAAGAATGCTCATTTGTCTCAATTTTGACCACATCTTTGACCTTAAATAAAATACATTTCTCTAGCATTTACAAGTCGATTTCTTGTACTCTTTTACATAAAATCTCATCGATATATCCGGATCCTACAAATATGTAAGGTGTGACGGTAGGGAGAGGCGAGACCTGTGCAGCTACAATTAGAAATTTCTTTTTCCAGGTGTTCATTAAAATAATTTTCAAAGAAATGTGTTTGTAAATTATATCTGTAGCATAATAGTTAAGCAGAAAAAGCAGTGTATTGGTTTAAAGGACATAGTTTTTACTATTAACATCATCACAACCATAACATATTTTCGGCGTCCAAGTTTTGTCATAAATTTTTATTTATTCCAGAAGTGCTCTTCAGTAGGCTCCTCAGGTTTAAAGGTTAACTCAAGCCCACTCTGGCATTCTGTAATTTTTATCTGTTATTGAACTCGTGGTACGAGATTGCCTAAGGTCAATTTATACACGATGTGCATACCGGAGTAGTACAATAAAATAGTTATACATATCAATGGGATTTTTTTAAATTTCTTATCTGTATCGGCACTGACGCGCACTGTACATATACAGCCAAATATTGGTACAGCACGCCTGATGTTTCAATTAGTTTTATCTGTATATTTATAGGTATCGCGTTATCAGAAGCAAACAAAATCAACGCGTGGTAATACTTTTATGGGGGTACTAATTTGTGTTATTGTTGATTTGCAAAATGATTTACAACTATAAATTTGCGATAGCATTCACTATTCTGTGCAACATTTCGTACCTGATCTACGACTTTACCATCTCTTACATAAGTAATGACAGCCACGAGATCACGAAAATGGATCTCAATCTCTACAATCACGGTGAGTACAGTTTTTTTATTTTCTTTTGTAAGTTAAGGTAGTTTCTCCGGTACCGTCCGCTCCAAAAATATATGCGCGGGTAAACGTAAAATATTTGGAATATCAGTAGTTCAGTGTTAATTATTTTTGTTCAGAGACTGTACTCTATCCAACACTGCATGTATGCGTATACGCACAACGCACAATTACATGTTTATTCGTCGAAACTAAATACATGGCAACGTTGCGTTCTATACTTAACCTAACTTTAAACTTTTCTGGAGCGTGAGAGAAAATTTATAGAAGAAATTGAAAATTAACTTTTGTCGTGATTAGTTGCGGGACAATAAAGGAAATTTTGGCAAAGTGGAAAGTAATATAGAACCGTTTAAATTCTATTGAAAAAATGAATCTTGCCAAAAGTAAACAGAGTAACTAATCTAAGCATTGGACGACGTATTGTTGAATTGAGCGAGCTTGGCAAAGAATTAAGATGTGAATGTAAAGACGTTTTCTCACTTGAACAAATAATAAAGGAAAGTCGTTTAGGACTAAATTGAGTTTTAGATATTTTTTGTGACGAATGTTCAGTAACAACATAAGTGGCAAATAAAATGCATACCGCTAAGTTTTTTACCGGTAAGTAAAATGCATACCGCTGCGTTGCCAAATTTTTTTAATTCAAGATATTCGTGGTAAACCAATGTATAAATGAGTCGTTTTTGGAAAAAATGTATAGAAAGGTTTTCAACTTAAGATGTAAAATCTGTAACTTTTAGTCAAGTGGTACATTCAAATCATGCAAAAAGTTTCAACTTTGATGGTGAATATCTCCTTTATTGTACGGACAAAATAATAAGTATATACTTTATGTGTACCCTAAATTTGATGAAATTCTATAGAAAAGTGAGTTTCCGGAAGAACTACCTTAAGATTAGATTTTTACTATTTCTACTATCGGTTGTTACATATGAAATGTCCGCTTATCGCTCAGTGTTAAAACATACGTCTCAGTGAAAGGTTATGTTTTATTTATATTTAAAATTGTGATTGTGCTGTATAAGTGGGTCTCGCTCGACATATTTACCTACGGCTACCTGCGGCATTACCGGGAAAGGTTCGATATAATTTTTTTTTGCTCGTACAAGAATGCTGTCCGCGGGAGATATTAGAGCGGTCTTTCTTTTTCAATTCAAATAGGGATTAAACACAGCGTGGTTAGTGAAATTAACCAAGTATTTGGGGAAGACGCTTGTAACGAACGGACAGTACGACGATGGTTTGCGAATTTCAGTCAGAGAAATTTGTAGTTGCAAAATGAACCCCGTAGACGATCGCCTAACAGTATTGATACCGCTGAGCTACAGGCACAAGTGGAAAATGATCCTTCAACTACTGTATGGTGCCTTGCGGCAAGGTTCAAAGTTTTTGTTGCCCCACCATAAGTTGCCACTTTGCTCAAATTGGACAAGTTAAGAAACTTGACAGATGGGTACCACATGAGTTCCGAGGCGAATAAGCTTTGGCGATTACACGATGCAAGGTTATTACTCAATCGAAACAAGACGGAGCCATTTTTGAATCGGATTGTCACATGTGACGAAAAGCGGATCCTTTATGACAACCGAAGATGAACAGCACAATGGTTAGGACGAGAAGAAACTCCGAGACGGCATGCGAGGTTATCACTACATACAAAAAAGGTGATGGTGACACTATGGCGGACAAGTAAAGGCATTGTGCATTATTCGTTTTTTCCAACTGGTGAAATCATCACGACAGAATCCTATTGCCGTGAACTTGAGGTGATGCACTGGAAATTGCGTCACTTGCAGCCTGCGCTGGTCACTGGACGTGGACCAGTACTGCTCCATGATAATGCGAAACCCCATGTTGCACAGCGGACCGTCCAAAAATTTGTCAGGCATAGGGTATGAAGTCCCCCCCATCCACCTTACTCATCTGACCTTTCCCCCACTGATTTTCATTTCTTCTGGAGTTTGGACAATTGTTGGAGCAACAGGTGCTTTGTCAACAGCGATGCTACAACTGGGGCCTTCAAAGAATTCGTGAGCAGGAAAACTAAAAACTTAGAAAAAAATGGAATTATGCAATGGTGACTATTTTGTTGAATAAATATGTATTGTTTTATATTTGACTTTTATTTAATACCTACAAAATCGGACATTTCATATGTAACAACCTGAATGTTGTTACATACCTCCAGCAGGACTCTTCTGTATTTTAACTTCAGATTTAGAGAATCTTAAATGAACGTTGGAATATTCTATTAATCTATCTGTAGTTTTAGGTAAGGAGTACATAATAGACACACCAGGGTGTCGAATTGAAAACCTGGACGCCTATAGCGAAGAAATAAGAGATTACGTATACAGAGTAAATAGTATTACTTGTAGTAATAAAGAATCACTTACTTACGTTTCGAGACGAGCCGATGAAGTAATCTTGAACATTAATACTTCTTTACTGCCCGAATATAGCGTTTTTAAAATTAATTGTTGCTATTCGACCATTAAGAGGAAGCCAGTGGAACCGAACGCAGATGATAATTTAATGTAAGTAACGTCATCAAAATAAAAACACAACGTTTACCTATTCAAGATTCACATTATTTAGGAGATTTTTGTGTGATGAAGTTTAGGAAAAATAAAATAAAATTTGCAAAGAAAAAGTTTGCAAGGGTCAGATAATGAATATATCATGTATAGTACGGTACCACTTTAACTGGCAGTGACTCATACTCAAGCATTTGGAGCGTTGAGGCGGGGAATGAGATAAGGGGACGAAAAACCATAGGCGGGTCATGGAAAAGGGGGCAAAAATTTTAAAAATGTGAATAAAAATATATTTGCGTTAGAGATATAGAGTGGGGAGGCTTTCACTGTTTTCCACATCATCCAAGAGGTACAGTGCAATAAGGTGTGTATTCATATATTAGTATCCCTAAGAAGCCTAATCCAGTAAGAAAAATGTATTCACGAATAGAAAGGCAGTCAACGGACTGCTATATCACCTAAGGTTAAAAAAGGTCTCGATTTTTATAAGTAATCCGAGTCTGATGGTGCCTTGAAATCACTGCCACTGCTGCTGTCGTCTCCCACATTAAAGACAAGCGGTTCAACTAACACTTCCACTCGCACACCCAGGTCCCACTTCCGCTGCTCCGCCTTGGTCACATGGTGAATGTATTTCTGCCACGACTGTGCAGTTACATTGGCAATAGCTTCGTGGAATACCGGCTTTACCTAAGGTGATTTGAAAGTGGTATTCTTTCGCCCCACTTCACCCTTCACGTGCGCCCAAGCCAGTTCAATAGGGTTCAATTCACAATGGTACGTTGGTAAGTGCAACACCGTAACTCCGTGCGCGCGAGCCATTTCATCTCCTACATACTTCACATACTGCTTTTTGTGTGCGCGCGCAATTTCTAAAAGCTGCACTTTGAGGGATGTGTCCTCATGGAATGTTTTTTGATGTTAACCAATCCATAAGTTGGCCTTTGCGCCACGCTGAAGTGGGTAGGCTTTCTAACCGTCGGCTATGATACGGCGCGTTGTCCATGACAATAACACAGCCAGGTTCTACTTTCGCTAAAATGGTTTCGAACCATTTTGCGAAAACCGCACTATTCATGTCCTCGTGGTAATCGCCCATTTCCTTGGACTCAAATGTTTACAGTCTCTTCTACGAAACCGGTTTCACTCCCGATGTGGGTAATTATCAGTCGGCGCCCCTTCCCAGCAGGAGTCTTTAATCCCGTCGATTGGTAATGTTCAAGTCTTGTCATACTTTAGAAACTGTATGTCCCTCGTTCACCTACGTTTCATCCATATAATAAATTTTTGTTCCTTCACTTCGAAGTTGCCGAATCTTCTGTAAATATTTTCTTCGCTACATAATAATTTCATTACTGTCTATAAGTGCACTTTTGTGACTACTCCGTAAAAACCGAAAATTTAAGTCACAAATGGTACGCCTCAGTACTCTGCTTGAAGTATGGGGAAGGTTCTCATCATTGGTGACTGCGACTTGAATTTTCTTAAATTTGGCAGCTCGTTTCGATAAAAAAAACTATGGATTAATCGACGAATGGTATATTTCGTGTCTTCATCCAAAACTATCTTCTTTCTGTCCTCCGCTTCCTTGTTAGTCGCCGCTGCAAGAGGCACTGACTCTTCCTTCTTCTGCTCCTTTAAACACCGATATACAGTCCTAACTGATACTTAAGTTAAACCATTACACAGTTTCACTCCATCAACTATCGATTATCGTTATGTGCCATAATTCCCTCGTACACACGGAAAATCATTCCACGTTCCTGGGGCGTTAAATGCACACGTTTGCGTTTCGGTGTTGAAAGCACATTTTCTTTATTACAGCTGGCTGAGGCTTATTTTAAACACCGAATACCGGAGAGAATACCAAATGCTACGTTAATGCTTGAGCACGTGACAGCCAGTGAGAAATAATCTCAAAATATTTGCAAACATCGAAGCTACTCGGAGAAAGCGTAAGTGGCTTTCGGCTCCTTCCGCACTATTTTCGAGCGTTCAGTGTAGTTCGCTCTTTCAATTCAGATGACACGTCGATCGGCACTCCATTTACTGAAGCGGAAGCTTGCGTTTATTTTAAAAGCTTAATAACTGCATAGAACTTGTAGTGATAGTGTTTTGATATTGTGTATGAGTCACTGCCAGTTAATGCGGTACAGTATTATAATGTCTGCTAGTTTTTCAGATTGTGTTCAATTCACCAATGCCATTAGAATCAGAGAAGACTACGTCAAAGTCGAATGTTCGAATTTCTACCATACCGTATACGAAAACGTCCACACAACCCTTCAAGTCCCCGATAAGGTGTCCTCGAACAAGGAGGCACCAAACGTCATACTAATCGGAATCGATGGGGTATCGAGGTCGAATCTCATTAGAACCATGCCGAACACCTTTCAATTTTGCGAGGAAAACAAGTGGGTGAACTTGAGGGGTTACAACAAGATCGCCGATAATACCTTTCCGAATCTCATGGCGGTGTTGACGGGCATGAACGACACTCAATCGTCGAATGTTTGCAACCCTTACGTAAAAGGCAAGTTGGACAATTGTGCCAATTTTATCTGGAGGAATTATAAAGAACAAGGTTATAGTACAGCCTACGGAGAAGATACGCCTACCATAGGTAAGAATTAATTTATTTTAACAATACGAAAAGCTGCCTCCGCGACAGTAGATTGTGAATTTTATTAATTTGCGTTTGAATGGCTAAAAATGGCGTTGTGTTCTGCTGATGGCTGTCACAGTAAAACAGGATCTAGTATCTCATTTTTTCGGTGTCCAAAAAATGAAGCCAAGTAAAATAATTGAGCCATTTAATAGAGTTACAGCTCGGATTATAGATATACTAAATTTGTCATATAGATACTTATAAAGTACTATTTAGATGTCAAAGTTGGAAAAATTCTAGTGCTAACAAATCATTAGGATTTGTTGGCACCCATAGATGTGCTCATCTATGATCATTTCCTTTGACCAGGCATATCTTCGCTTTTTTTGACATTTAGTCAACAGAGTTTCTTCTTAACTACCCTTTGAATGAATTTCTCACGAATTCATCCATCACTTCACGAAAGCACCATAAATATTACGAGTTTTATTTCAGCAACCTTCAACGGCATCAAAGTCGGTTTTACGACACCCCCGACAGACTATTACTTCAGACCGTACTTCTTGGCTGTTGACCAGCTAACTTCAAAGTACTTGTGTCTTAAAGCCCACTGCACCGGCCCGGAAAAGACCGGAATAAGGATGCAGAATTCTATAAGAGACTTCTTGGACGCCACCAAAGACAAGACGCCGGCATTCGGGTTGTTCTGGATGAACACTTTTAGTCACGAAGACGTAAATTGCCCTTCCTCTATGGATGAGGATTTTGTGCGGTTTTTTGAAAGGATGAAGGATGAGGGTTACTTAGATAATACGATCGTGGTGTTCTTCAGCGACCACGGATTTAGGTATGGGAAAATAAGGCAGACGCATACGGGGTGGATGGAGGAGAGGTTGCCTTTCATTTATGTGTGGGTACCGAAAAAGTTCAGGTATGTAAACACACTAATTGTATGTAGATTATATTTTCTTCCAGGCTCTGCAGAGGCGACTACGATATTTCGAATAATTGTTCTCTTGTAAGACCCAATCTTTGTTATCGAATCCAAACGTGTTGTGGGTTAGGAGGCCACGCTTGTAAATTTGGGCCATCTTCTCTGCTTTCAAATTCTTGGTGAGAAGCTCTAAGCAGCCGAATCCACGCTCCGAGAAATATCTCCAGGCATCGACTTTTATAGGGTGTTTGACAGTACACTGAATGAAATTTGTACTGCGGGCAGACTAAAGCACGCTTTACTCCAACCCACGCCTAAAAATCACAATTGATTCATTAGAAAATATTACGTTCGACTAATCGCTTTGCCTCGCGTAAACGCTGCCTGATCGTATTTATTTTGATACTGATTCCTTTCGTAGCTAGTTTAACCTTTACTCCACGCAGTCGCAGAGTGGGGTTAACTTCGAGGTCACTTTGTCCTCTTTGCTGGACGTCGCTCTCACTTTTCCCATTCTGGGAAGTCGTCGACGTTTTTTGATTATGCATACCGATGCATGCACACCATTTCACAACGAGCTTCTTCGATTTTTTAAGTACTTTAGCGGCAGCGGCACAAGATAATTTTGGTCCTTTCGGGTGTGTACAGGAAGACCACCTCAGACCGTTTCGCGTACACAGCACTCAATTTGAAAAATATATCCTTACTGCAACGTTTCCAGCGACAACGAAATTAATTAATAATGGCGACGCAGCCCACTGATAGTACATCACGCCGAGAAAAAGAAAGAGGGATATCTTTTATTTTTCTTCAAAAAGTGTCGGTTCTTTTCTTGTTGAATAGAGTGTAATTTGAAATGTTATTGATCTACTAATATTATAAGTTATACTCCATTAATATTGTAGTATACTGTTTTAATATTGATAGAGAATTGAACGAAATCGAACAATTTTTTGTTACTTTCTGCATATAATAACGTTTTTACGCTATTTCAGACTAGCCAATCCGGACGTCTACAAAAATCTCCTGGACAATTCCGAAAAGCTCACAACTCCTTACGACCTCTACATGACCTTCCAACACATCCTGTCTCTCTCCGATAAGGCGTTCGTTGAATCGCCAAGCCAAGCCTGCCCGAATTGTCGATCTCTCTTCCGTCCTATTCCATCGAATAGGACTTGCAACGAATCGGGGATACCGCAGCATTATTGCACCTGCTCCAGATACGAAAAACTGGAAAAGAATACGCCTGTCGTACGGGAGGTGGCGAAATTTTTCGTGGGCGCATTAAACGACATAATTAAGTCGTACGGATCTGAATCGAAAGGCTGTTCTACGTATTTCGTGCATAAAATTAACCACGCCAAGTCTCTAGTCGTAAAACCTGGGGTGGAAGAGAACATCCTGGTGGGGGTGGTAACGAACCCCGAGGCAAATTTTGAGGCCACTGTAAAAGTTACTTATAACGGCGAGTACCAGAATACCACCTTCGTCCTTATGGAGACCAATCGGCTGGATCGATACGCGCCTAAGACATTTTGTGTAAAAAACTCAACCGTCCAAATGTATTGTTATTGTAAATCGCTGTTAAGGCGTGTAACGAATATATTTTGTAATATAAAATTTTGTTTTTTGTATTTAGCTGTTTTATTTCTATATAACCATCGCCTTGACTAACATCATTATTACCTAAACTAAGTGATATATAGAGCGTCTCAGTTGGAACTATAGGATTTGAATTGCGCGTCATCTGTCAAAGATAGGATGTCAATATCTACGATGTCAACATGCCGCAATTAACAGTTCAACTACGAATAGTTTGTGTACAACTGCTTTATGAAAGTGAGCGATCATTTACAGTTGCATTCAGACAAATTCGCACAAAATTAGGACAAAATAAAGCGCGTACAGAGTTATAATTTGTAACTTAATCACGAATTTTAAAGAGACGGGTTCTGTTATTAAACACACACACACACACACACACACACACACACACACACACACACACACACACACACACACACACACACACACACACACACACACACACACACACACACACACACACACACACACACACACACACACACACACACACACACACACACACACACACACACACACACACACACACACACACACACACACACACACACACACACACACACACACACACACACACACACACACACACACACACACACACACACACACACACACACACACACACACACACACACACACACACACACACACACACACACACACACACACACACACACACACACACACACACACACACACACACACACACACACACACACACACACACACACACACACACACACACACACACACACACACACACACACACACACACACACACACACACACACACACACACACACACACACACACACACACACACACACACACACACACACACACACACACACACACACACACACACACACACACACACACACACACACACACACACACACACACACACACACACACACACACACACACACACACACACACACACACACACACACACACACACACACACACACACACACACACACACACACACACACACACACACACACACACACACACACACACACACACACACACACACACACACACACACACACACACACACACACACACACACACACACACACACACACACACACACACACACACACACACACACACACACACACACACACACACACACACACACACACACACACACACACACACACACACACACACACACACACACACACACACACACACACACACACACACACACACACACACACACACACACACACACACACACACACACACACACACACACACACACACACACACACACACACACACACACACACACACACACACACACACACACACACACACACACACACACACACACACACACACACACACACACACACACACACACACACACACACACACACACACACACACACACACACACACACACACACACACACACACACACACACACACACACACACACACACACACACACACACACACACACACACACACACACACACACACACACACACACACACACACACACACACACACACACACACACACACACACACACACACACACACACACACACACACACACACACACACACACACACACACACACACACACACACACACACACACACACACACACACACACACACACACACACACACACACACACACACACACACACACACACACACACACACACACACACACACACACACACACACACACACACACACACACACACACACACACACACACACACACACACACACACACACACACACACACACACACACACACACACACACACACACACACACACACACACACACACACACACACACACACACACACACACACACACACACACACACACACACACACACACACACACACACACACACACACACACACACACACACACACACACACACACACACACACACACACACACACACACACACACACACACACACACACACACACACACACACACACACACACACACACACACACACACACACACACACACACACACACACACACACACACACACACACACACACACACACACACACACACACACACACACACACACACACACACACACACACACACACACACACACACACACACACACACACACACACACACACACACACACACACACACACACACACACACACACACACACACACACACACACACACACACACACACACACACACACACACACACACACACACACACACACACACACACACACACACACACACACACACACACACACACACACACACACACACACACACACACACACACACACACACACACACACACACACACACACACACACACACACACACACACACACACACACACACACACACACACACACACACACACACACACACACACACACACACACACACACACACACACACACTAAAAATCTTTACATCACGACATTGTTTCGGTATGCTTCAAGTTTTTCAGAAAATTATAAAATAAAGTCGATTTTGTTTTTGACGGGGTCGTATGTCCATGATAAATTCAATAACCAAAGTGTCATGACCCTACGTCATAGGCTTTATGGGAGAAAAGAAATAATTTATATAGGAAATATAACTTTACTGGAACGAATAATTATTAAAGGCATAAATTTAAATAGCTAAGTAATAAACAGTAAAGAGTTTGTGTTTCTCAAAGTGTTGGAAATTGTTAGTAATTTATCTCAACCTCAAACTGGGAAGAAAGACATTACAATGAATGAAAAAATAAATATACATATATTGGTAGATAATTAGTTTATTTAATGAATACTTAAATTAATGCCATGTAGTAATATCATCGTTGCCACAAGGCATTGGCAATTGAAACCATGATTATCAGTTAGTACTTCCTTTTTGAAGGACATTGCGTTTGGGGAATGCATACACCTTGAGCATCTCTTGCGTAACCCTCGATGCAATAACATGCGTCGTTACATCGGATGTTGACGATGGGACAAACTTCACCCAGATGTTCGCAAGTGGTTTGACAAGCGCTGCCACATTGATATTCTTCGTGGGCTCTGTTACACACAATCGGCACACTCCAGACGTCTGAAAATTGTTACAGAAAATAATGTACTCGTACAACACCCTAATAAATCTACAGGATTCAGCGTAATGTGATACCGATTTTAAACAGTATAAAATGCTAATGGATAACATAAAAACTTTCCTAACTTTTTTATTTGCTGGAGCAATTATACAGTGTGGGGCATAGGAACCTGACGATTTTCGATTGACGTATACTAGCAACTGCTTTATCTGACATTGCGGAAATTAAGAGAGGGTATAGTGTATCTGACATAATTTTAGTAGCCATGGAGCAGTGCACCGAGAAACATCGTGCGTTCACTATTGTCACGTTTTTAAAGAACGGTGAATTAGTTATTACCACTCAGCGATTATTTCGCATGCGTTTTGGGATCTCTCACCATGGTGCAGTTTCCAGTCGTAACACCATACAGTATGAATTTAAAATTTTTGACAAAGTGGTTCTGCATTGAACAAAGAGCCACGGGGTGCCGTTCATATACTGCGAACTCCTGAAACCACTGAAAATATTAGAGCTGCAGTTTATCAAAAAATCCACTGTTCAACCAGGAGACATGCTATTGCTTTCACAAAGACTTGAACTTTCATCCATATGAAATGGTGGTTGTTCAATAGCTACGTCATAGTTCCAACAATATGGTGCAACTTCACACACGGTAAAGGCAATAATGGCTGTGTTGCGTGAAATGTTTCATGGCCATTTAATTTCCTGAAACGGCGATATTCATTATCCTGCCCGTTCTCCCGATTTAACCTTTTGTGGCCTTTGATTGTGGGATTAAAATGTATACTGTACAATCTACCAACATTGAAGACTTAAGAGAATATATTCGGGATGAAATTATGGCAATTCCTGAAGCAATGATGGAGCAAGTAATAAGAGAACTTCGAAGCCGAGTAGACCAACGTTTACAGAACGGTGGAACATATTTCTCTGGTGTCCTTTTTAAAAAATTAAATGACATACGAATGGACTGAAAATAACAAGAATGTATCAATGAAGAGTTAAAAAGGAAAGGCTCTATTTCATTTCAAAAACCGTCAGATTCCTATGCTTCACCCTGCATTTTCATAAACCAATCTTCTATATTACATACTTATTCACATATATATCATATCAATTGCAAATTTACCTAAATTTTAATTCACATACACCTAATTATTGTTGTTATCAAGGCTTAACCAATCATGTCATTCAACTGTCACATCCTATATACACATAAAACAATTTGAAAAAAAATTAAAAACTTCTTGAAGAACATCTTAAGTGCTTATAATAAAGAAAAAATATAATATATTTGCAATAAGTCAGACGATAAATAAAAAATTAAGTATACATAATATATTGTATACCGAAAGTATCCAAAACTGTTTATTGCATATGTATTTAAAAACGATGACTTTACAATAGCCTAACACTACAAACATATTTTTCACATCTACAGCCAAATTACAAATAAAACCAACATTATATACAATACAGACTATAACAAATGTAAAAGCAAATACACACAATTTGTGTAATGGATCTTTGTGCGTGTATTAATTTAACGACGACACACGGATCACATGCTACACTACTCGCAATTGTTACTAATTTGCTACAATTACCAGCACGTATGTCTACCCACATATGTTTCAATCAACTACGTACGGCATAGACAGTTAATAATTTGCCGAACAAAATGCAATTATGAAGTCACGTCTTAGCTTTATTGTATAATTTGATTCATTGGCGTCTCAATCTTTCTGTAAAATTTATTTCATTTTTGTTTCATTTAGTTTGAGTTTTGTTGAATTTATTTCATTTATTTTGATGGAAATATCATTTCCATTGAATGTTTTTGTGGAGAACCTTTTCATTACTCTGTCATAGGTTGACGGATTTGTATTGTACTAACTGTTATCCTAAAATGTGTTTCCGGCACGATACTGTTCAAAAATGTCGGTTGATTGATTCATACGATTCTTACCTGTGACGCGCACGCAAAGAATCATACAAACCATACATATGTGTATGCCATATGTATGTATATAATCTATATATATGGACATATATAATCCAATCAAAGCAATACATATACAAAAGACTACACACATAAATATAATACTAAAATATTAAACAAAAATTCAATAGCGCTTAGAAAACACGCATTAAAACAAAATCAATTTTGATACAATATATATTTTCGGAAAATGCCAAACTACTACCGACGAATAATATACAAAATACTATAAATTTAAAGACATAGGACAGTTGCACTGACAAACAGAATTTATGCGAAACGTTTTAATAATAATCTATCTATACTTATATCTAGTTTTATTTAAAATGTTTAAAGTACCTTTAAACACATTTACCTTTAAGTACATTTATTTATATGATTTAGTACTGACATTATTTCACAAAAACTATCCTTATCATCAACAACATAATTAAACACACACCAAACGCAGAACTGTATTTCAACTTAAAACTTTCATATAAGGCACACACAATAAGTGCTATGTAGCAAATACACTAATGCAAATAGCGTAAAAATAACCTGTTTATTAATTATTGTAGTTTCCACGAAGATGGTGTCTCAAATTAAAACATTAGAATTTTGTTTGTCAGTTTATTTATCCAAAATCACAAGACATAAAAGACAAGTTAAATATAAATTATTGGATGTACAAAGAATATTATTTAATATAGAAGTTTGACCCTGCTATATTTCATACGCAATGATGTCTTAAAACTATTATTAATAATAGTTGATTAAAATTATTATTATTGACATACATATTGATTCACTAGCAACTAAAATGACTAGTTATTTTACTACTACCTATGTATGTAAAGTAATGTTCATAACATTAAAAATAAAATGTTTGTATTTTATCATATTAATCAAATAAAAAAAAAGTGTCTGCAAAAAAATCTTCAAGTTACGGTATAAGGAATTAAATTTCGCATCTAGTAAGTATGTTATTAAACATGAAACATAAGCTGTTAATATAACATTCAGTTACTTGTATCGTTCTACCGCAATAGCGATAAAATCCATCGTCTTGAACATACATACATATATTTCCACTTACCCACAACAGAAGTTAAAAAGATAACACAAACAATTAGTGATGCCACGCAACGCATTTTCATTAGTAGGTATACTTAAATGGTTCACAGCGAGTAACAATTTATACTTTATATAAACAATCGCTATCTTTTCAAAACAGCCATTGGCGTAGGTTCTTCACGAACTACTTATTATATACGAGTACTTGTAGAATATGCAAATGATTTATTATTAATTGAAATGAAATCATATCTGAGCTGATTACTGGAGTAGGTCGGAACCTGTGGTGTGAAGATAACACTGACTTAATTTTCCACAAAACACTACACTCGACGCGCGTTTCGCCAACAAAGTTGGTATGATCTGGAGATGATTAAAAATTCCCAAATGCTTGATAATCTAATCTGATTGTTAAGCATTTAAACATTTTAATTTATTCAGATAACTGCGTATAATATATTTATAATTTCCTAGTATCCGGGCTTGTCCTTTCTCTGCTCAAGAAGTAACCAACATTACGATACTCTTCTTCCACTATTATTGGACCCAAGCTGGTGTATGATTTTACAAAACCTTTAGAACGTCGTATACAAATATATTCTCGAACATCTTGGACATGCATCCATATAAGAATGTATGGGTGTTAAATAAATAAAACCGTAAGATCATAATTTAATAGGTCAATAATTATGACAGGTCGATAGGAAACAGATAGGAGTTAATAAACATGTAAAACTACAGGACACAACAACGCGCCGTTATTGTTAAACATTACTATCAAAATAGCGAAAGTTTGGTTGCTACGATTCGAAAAGTGCGTCCAATTTTCGGTAGAAATAATGTTCCAAACTTATCAACTGTGAAAACAATAATCGAAAAATTCAAAAGTGTTGGTTCAGTTATTGATGTGAAACACAGGACAAGGGCTCGTAGTGGTCGTTCAGAACAAAATATCACAGCAGTTCGCGAGAGTATGGCCGAGGGTCTAGGGATCTCAATTCGTCGTGCACCAGAATTGGACATTTGGACAGCAGCCATTCTTCACCGTATTTTCACTAAACATTTACATCTTCATGCTTACATCTTAAGTCCAATTGACCCAATAACTTCTGCCAACAGACCATGCACATCAAGGAGAGTTCACCAATTGGATAATTGAACAACAGGAAGTGGATGCCGATTTTGTCGATAAAATCATCTTCAGTGACCAGGCCCTTTTTTACCTTGCTAGCTTAGTTAATGGGCAAAATTGCCGGATTTGGGGCTCACAAAATCCACGAATGAATCATGAAACACAAATGCATCCCCAACGTGTCGCTATTTGATGCGCATTGTGGTCTGAAGGAATCATTGGATATTTTTTTAGATAATCCAACCAACTCACTTCTTTGTGATTCAATTGGAACATATCGCTTTTGAGAACATGTATTTCAGCAGGACGGTGCCACTTGCCATTGTTTCACCATCCGTGAAACATTGACGGTCTTATGTTTTATTTAAAATTCACATCTTGTAAAGCCGAGTACTCACTAGCGAGCTGTAGCTGTAACTGTTGCACGTTACTGTTACCAAAAATCATAGTGTGTACGTGGTTCGCGAGTCTGCCACGAGCGGAACACGTGCGGCTCGCAGTGAGCCGACGATTGTCGGTTTTGCCGCGAATCAAAGGGCGCTCGCAGTGTGTTCGTGGACGTCGAGAGTGAGGGTCGGTTCAACGCTGCGAACCAACAAATATTTTCGATCGTTTATTCCATTGATTTTAATTGTTCATTCGCTTGTCATGAATGAACGGTCAGACGATAAATGTCTTCTGCTGATAGACGCCTACAAAGAAAACGGTGTAGTATGGAACCCTGACAAAGATTATTACAAAAAAAAACATTTGAAAGAAAACCCCTATTGTATTAAAAACTTATAGAAGAATCACCAGTAGGTAAGTATCTCAGCGTCACAGCTAACCTATCTTGAACCGAGACTGCTTCACGTTTTTTTGTTCTATGTTGGGCCCGATTAAACTTATTAGATATTCACAATCAGTTGGAGTCATTCTCGTGAAATTTTTGTAATGACCACTGATTTGTTTCTTTTTAAATAAGAAGTAGTTCACTTCTTTCCCGATACATTCGATTAATCCACCATCTTCGTGGCCGTTTATAATTATCGAGTAAAGCATCTATAAGTATGTATGTATGCTGCACAAGCGAGAGAGACTTTGTCCAACATCGTGCAGTTACAAACCAACACTGCGGATAGATCCGGCTTGTCTTTACGGTCACAGTGATGTAGACTTCTCATACACATTAGAACCTCGTTACTGTATCTGTTCGGTTACAATTACAGCTCGCTGACGCTCGGTGGACGTCGCGAGTGGAGATTGTTTCACGCGTACACACTATTAAAGCCCGCTACAGACTATGCGTGTATTCGCGATTCGTTATACGCGATGCGTAATTCGTCCAGTTCATTGTAGTTCGTAGCAATTCGCAAATCAGAGCTTACAGACTATGCGCTTCTTCACGATTCGTGATTTGGCATTATTCATTATTTATGTTAATGCGCGGCCTTTGGTATTCGTCAATTTACCGCCTCCAAGAGCAAATCACTGCGAATACACGAATCATGTTATTTATGAATCGATTTTCAGCGAACGAGTCCCTACACACTATTCGCGAATTGCCCACGAATCGCGAATACGCGCATAGTCTGTAGCGGGCTTTAGAATCTCGTAACTGTTGGAATATTACATTCAACAATAATTATTTTAGGTTTAAAAATAGGTTATTTAGCAAGTTAGTTTGAAAGATTATACGTTAGAATATACATCTTAATTTCTTTGTACGTAATTTAGTTGTTATACAGGGTATCAATAAACTCGTATTGTCCTCAAATTGTATCTTTAATTATTTATTCTCCCAAATATTTTGAACAGGTTATGGGCCCAGGTGCGTCGCGTAAGCTCACTTGTAAGGGAGAATAATTAAAAGGTACATCGCGAGTGATAACTATTGTTGTATAGACAACTGGAAAATGGCGGAAAGTGCTAAGTATAACATCGAAAAGTTGAACGGGCAAAACTACCAGTCCTGGAACTATTTAGTGAAAATGTTATTAATAAATGCGGATTTATGGGATGTAGTTTCGACTGAATTACCAACACCGGAGGAACGAAACGACACCTGGCAGAAGAAAAATGACAAGGCCTTATCAACCATTACTTGTCGATGTTAGTTAACTAGTGCATATCAGAAATAAGGAATACGCGCATGATGCGTGGGAAGCACTAAAGGAGTATCATCAAAAATCGAGTTTATCTAGCATGGTTTTTCTGTTAAAGCAAATTTGCAGGCTATCGCTAGATGATAATGGTGATATGGAAGCACACATAAGTTCATTCTTGGAATTATTGAATAAACTGGCCGCTTTAGGGGAAGAAATTAAGGACAGGTTTGCGGCAGGCATTTTGCTGGGAAGTCTTCCAGACTCATACAGTTTTTTAATCACAGCGCTGGAAAGTAAGTCATCGAGTGAATTCACGCTTGAATTCGTAAAAAGTAAATTAATCGATGAGTACAGGAGGCGTCAAGGAGCTTTGAAAAGTCAAGACGAGTCAGCCATGAAATCAGTATATAATAAAAGGATCCAAGTAATCAAACTGCAGTACAAATTTTGATTGCAACTGCAATCAAAGTACAGATGTAAAGCAATGTTACTTTTGCAACAGGAAAGGTCATTTTAAACGGGACTGTTTCAAGTATAAAGCGTTTAAAAGAGAAAAGGCCAATAAAGTTACTGAAATTAATACTGGTGACAGTGATGATGCGTGTTTTATGGTAAATTCAAGCTCAACTGACGTAAACAGGGATTCTGCTTCGTGGTATGTGGATTCAGGAGCTTCGAGTCACATGGTAAACTACAAAGAATTTTATACCCAATTTGACGGTAGCAGAAAAGGCGTTGTGAGGTTAGCGGAGAAAGGGCAACACTCCAAGGTTCAGGGTATAGGAACAGGATTCATCAAGTGCGTGAATAATGCGGGAGTGAATAAGCTAAAAATCGACGACGTGTTGTATGTGCCGGACTTAGATTCAAATTTACTTTCTGTGAAAAAGTTAACTAGTGCGGGGTATAACGTGCAGTTCGACAATAATAACTGTAAAATTGTCTCAGGCGGAAATGTGATTGCGAGTGCGAGGCCGGCGCCCGACTTGTACAAGCTGTCAACTGTAGAACAGGCACTGAGCATCGTGAATGAACACTCCAGCAACTGTCAGCATACGTGGCATCGACGTTTTGGGCACAGGGACATAGAAGCAGTCAAGCGCTTGATGGAAAGAAAAATGGCAATCGGGATTAATATTAAGGATTGTAGGATTAGGGAAACTTGCAACTGCTGTGTAAAAGGTAAAATTATTCGTAAGAGTTTCCCGAAATTTTCTCAAAGCAACACATTTAATATACTTGACTTAATACATACAGATGTTTGCGGTCCCATGAAGACTGTTACTCCAGGGGGTAAACGGTACATTCTTACTTTAATAGACGATTTCTCAAGGTACACAACTGTGTATTTATTGAAACATAAGAATGAAACTGAAAAATATATTAAAGAGTTTATCGAGTTAATGAGTAATCAGTCAGGCAGGGTACCAAAGGTTATTAGGTCAGATAGGGGTGGCGAGTACGTAAATAATGCGTTAAGGGAATATTTAAGCGGTAAGGGCATAAAGATACAGTACACGGCGGGGTACTCTCCAGAGCAAAACGGTGTTGCAGAGAGAAAGAACAGGTCGCTAGTCGAAATGGCTAGGTGCATGTTAATCGATGCGAATTTACCAAAGAAATTTTGGGGGGAAGCAGTTGTTACAGCCAATTATCTGTAAAATCGACTACCTACTCAGTTAAAACAGAAAACACCGTTTGAGTTGTGGCATAAAGTCAAACCTGATGTGTCGAATTTGCAAATATTTGGATCTAAAGTGTATAGTCATATTCCAAAGGAACATATTAAAAATAAATTTGATAAAAAGGCAGAATCACTAATTTTCGTAGGATATTCTGATGAATCTAAAGCATATAGATTGTTAGATTTCGATACAGGGCGTATAAAAATTAGCCGTAGTGCGATATTTCCTGAAAGAAATATTCGTGTTAAAGAAAAAAAGATAAAAGATGAAGAAGCGACTATTGAGTTCAAAAAGGAGCAAGAAAGAACGGAGCCAAATGACACTGGGAGACATGAGGCCGCAGATTTCGAAAAAACTGAAGAAATAGAAGAAGCTACGGAGGAATTTAATGTATATGAAAGTTCAGGTACAGATCAGTCTTGTGGCAGCGATAACAGCTATCAACCAAGTGAAGAGTTCTACATAGAGCACGGAGGTGATCGTAGATCAAATAGAATAAATAAAGGAGTTCCACCTGAGCGCTACACAGCAAAGTTAGCTAAACTTCGGGAAATTAAATGTTTTAGGTTAAAACATTTAAAGAAGCTCTTGCCAGTAGTGACAGCGAAAAATGGAGGAAAGCTATGGAAGAAGAAATGAAATCTTTGAAGAATAACGAAGATAATCAAAGTTGTTTAAAGCAGCTAGCAAACCATAAATTTAGCAATCGAACGAAGCATATTAATACAAAGTATCATTTTTTAAAAGAATTGTATAAAAATCAGGTTATTGCATTCGAATATTGTCCGACTGAAAAAATGATAGCTGATATGTTAACCAAGACGCTAAATAAAGTAAAGCTAGAACATTTAAGTACCAAGGGTGGTCTGGTTGACTGATTGAAAAATAATTATAGTTGCGAGGGGGTGTTGGAATATTACATTCAACAATAATTATTTTAGGTTTAAAAATAGGTTATTTAGCAAGTTAGTCTGAAAGATTATACGTTAGAATACACATCTTAATTTCTTTGTACGTAATTTAGTTGTTATACAGGGTATCAATAAACTCGTATTGTCCTCAAATTGTATCTTTAATTATTTATTCTCCCAAGTACTTCGAACAGTAACTGTACCTGTTCGATGACAGCTACATCTCGCTAGTGAGTACCCAGTTTAATATGACTCTTATTGTAACACCTTTATGGACATTGCATTCATAATCATAATTAAATAAAAGGCACATATCTCGGGCCCAGATGGACTATCTGCAAAAATGTTGCAACTCTAATTACAATGAATATATACGTACATAATTAATACATCTTTTGAAATAGGACAGCTAACTTCTCAATGAAAAGTATCGTGCATTAAATCTATACCTAAAAAGAAAAACCCAGACGAGTATAAAGGTTTATGTATGACCGATTAATTTACTCTCTGTTTCCCTTAAAATCGCTGAATCCGCACCAACGAATACGAATAATGTTTGCAATATATTACCGAAAATGGTATAATTCCTCCAAGTCAGGAAGATTAAAAAAAACTTTATTAGTTAGATATTGATTATTTGAGAACCAAATTCCACCATTACAGCATTTATGTAAATATACTTTATTGGCTTCAAAACTACCTTTCGGACAGATTCAGTTTACTAGGACTAATACAAATTCTTCAATACTAGCATCATACATGAAATCAACTTACAATTAGATGGAGAGTTCCACAAGGCTCCGTGCTGGAGCCACTTCTATTTAACATTTGTTCTGCAGATATTAAAAAAAAATAATATTTAAAAAATAATCCCTCAAATGCAAACTACATATGTATGTGTACTGACATACAGGTTCTTTATAGTTTTGTACTTTCTGATTTATACACGGCTTCTCAAATTATAACTAACGATTTAAAAACTACTGTTGAATTGATATATAAAAATACATTGATTATAAATGATAATAAAAATCAAAATATCGTTTTTGGTAGACCACATGAACTTCACAGTATGACTGAATGAAATATTAAAATTGATGAAGTAATTACTTCTATACTAACTAGTGGCGTTAAAAAGACTGCTGATGTTCCTTGCCTTAACATTGGATGCTACTTAATAGGTGACCTATATATATTTAAAGAATCCGTTTAAGTCACGTCTAAGTGACTTTTAATTTGATTTTGTAAACTTGATTGAATAGATACCAACGTCATCTCTCACTTCAAATACATTAAACACCAACCGATCATCTTAATCTTATATGTGGATCTCTTCTATATATAATGATAACTTATTAATTGTTTAGATAATATAATGATTCATTCAGGTACATACATATGTGTTTTATTTAATTAGCTCCCTTGTACAAAAAAGAAAAACATACTGCTTAATTTATATCATATTAATTAAATTCTAAGAATTGTTTATATGTAATTCATGCTCGACAGTTGATTATCGATCAATCTATTACAGCATCTCCTAGATGCTTTTTTGATACGTAAAGATCATAGGTTAAAATTAGGATCATAAGTTAATTAAAAGATAATATATCTGCCACACTATAGCATGTCCCTATCCTGACTTTCCCAATCTCAAAACCAATTCAATCGTCTGAAAACCATAAGATTCTCTATCCTGATAATGTTACTAATAGTTTTATTCCGATATGGAGTTAGTTATGTTAACCCAGCCATACTCAAAGTGTGCTCCGCGGAGCCCACCAAAACGGGAGATGACAGGACTAGGAAAAGACTCGTGCAAAACCATTAATGTCTCATGGGTGGTACGGCAAGTGGCACCGTCCGTCCCGCTGAAGCTACATGTCTTCAAGAGCAATATCTTCCAATTGAGGCGGAAATAACTGGGTTATCATGTCACGATAATGTTCGCCATTTACCGTTACGTTAATGCATTATCTGCCTCGTTTTCAAAGGAATATGGTCCAATGATTCCTTCAGAACACAATGCACACCAAACAGTGACACGTTGGGGACGCATTTGTTTCTCATCAATCATTCGTGGATTTTCTGAGCCCCAAATGCAGTAGAGTGGCCTATAAACGAAACCATCAAGGTGGAAATGGGCGTCGACGTTGAAGGTGATTTTGTTCACTATATCGGTATTAACTTCTTGTTCAGTGATTCAATTGGTGAACTTTTTTCGCTGTGCATGGTCTGTTAGCAGAAGCTGTTGAGTCAATTGGACTTGTAAGCATGGAGATGCCAATCATTAGTGAGAATACGGTGAAGAGGGGCTGTTGAAATGTTCAATTCTTGTGCACGAAGACGAATCGAGGTCCCCGGACTCTCGGCCACACGCTCGCGAACCGCCGTGATGTTTTGTTCTGAATGACCACTACGAGCTCGTGTCGTGTGTTTCACATCAATAACTGAGCCAGTACTTTAGAATTTTTCGATTATTCTTTTCACAGTTGACATATTGCGAACATTATTTCTACCGAAAATTGGACGCACTTTACACATTGTAGCAACTTTCACGACTTTTATAGTAATGTTTAACAATAAGGGCGCGTTGTTGTATCATGTAGTATCGACCTCTCATAATTATTGAGCTACTGAATCATGGCTCTCATACTAAAATGGCGCTCAATTCAAATATTACTTACTCTCTTATTGTAAAACCTTTTATATGCACAAAGAAAATAATAGTTGTGAACAAATATTTTAAGAACAGGTACCACCTTGAAAGAGAGTAAGTAATGAGATACTCTGTATCTCATATCCATTCCCCTGTATCCCCTAACGGCCCTAACACTCTATATCGGCAATAATTAATTAATTTTTGAGTTAATAATGCTATTTGCTATTGACTAAGAGCATAATAAACTCTAAATTAATTCATTATTGCCTATATTTCAGGAGACACGTGCCGAATGTGTTATTTTTTCGTGGTGCATATAAGTCAGCGATAATTGAGAAATTTACGTGGGGAATTATCCCGTAAAACATAGAGGAATACCTGTAAACATTTTATTTACCGAAATTTGTAATTCATCAGGGTGTTTTGTTGTGAATACAATATTCCGAATATAACACAACTCGTTGTAATGAAAATATCATAATTTCATGATATAATTATTTTTTAGCGTCAATCTAATATATATATATATATATATATATATATATATATATATATATATATATATATATATATATATATATATATATATATATACAGGGTGATTCAGCTAACCCGTTCATTAAAAGTTTATGAACTTCCCATTGGAATTCATTTTTTTAAATTTAAAATCAGGGGTTAGCGAGGACTGTCTGCTTTTCTGACACTTCCGATTATACCGGAAGTAGCTATCAACTTCCTTATTTTAAATAGACCACCCAGTATATTATTACATTTTTGAATTACCCTGCTGATTTTAAGTGAACTTTATTAACAATTCCCTATACCTATCTTCAGCAGTTTTTGAGATATTTTAATATTTTTGAAAAAATTAGGTTTTGTAGTATCCCATTGGAATGCTCGTCACTTATTCAAAACAAAAGTTATAGCAGCAAATTTTGGGTTGCAATTAGGCAGACTATTAAGCTTTTAGGTGATATGTAGTTTGATGTTTTATTATTTACAGGGTGTCCAAAAAATGTAATTCATTCTGACAAATTTCAACTGCTCAAAAGTCAATTTTCTTAAATGAAACACCCTGTATTTCATTGCTTTCTGTGATGGAGAATTAAGTTATATTTCAATCTGTATTAGGATTCCCTATACCTATCTGCTACCGTTTTCTTGCTATCGAGGTATTATATATATATATATATATATATATATATATATATATATATATATATATATATATATATATATATATATATATATATATAATATAATAAAAAGAAAAAAAAAAAAAATATATATATATATATATATATATATATATATATATATATATATATATATATATATATATATTTTTTTTTTTTTCTTTTTTCGAGAGAAAAGAAATCTTATGTTCCGCCTCTGGTGGTCAGTAACAATAATGAATTCATTACCTTGGAATAACCCGTCTACCCATACGTCTGAAATTTAGTATTTTACACGACTAATCTCGCATTATGTTTTTGCTTGTACCTTTATGTATGGTTAATATGGAAGAATATATATATATATATATATATATATATATATATATATATATATATATATATATATATATATATATATATATATATATATATATATATATATATTAAAACATTTTAAAATTACTTTTCGAATAACCTCAAATGTTGATTCGTAGATGAGTGGTCTACTACTTATTATACAGGATGTTAATTGGGTACGAAGACAAAGTTTAACAGGTAATTGAGTGTGTTTTTAAGATTAAATACACACACCGTCAAAAGTCTTGGACCCCCGATGTTTTATATTAGTAAATAATTTTATTTTAAATATTGTATTGGTTTTTCAAGGTATGTGTTTTCTAAATGTATTTTTTTGTAATACAGGAATAATTTTTAAAAATTTAGTCAATTAAAAAACAATGAGAGAAAAGACTTTTAAGTAAATTACGATTATGAGTATTATGACAAAAATTAACAAAACATATTTTTTAACAAGATAAACTACACCTTAATAGTCAGTATGGCCTCCTCTGCTTCTCAGTAACATATTGACACGCCTGCGTATTGAAATAATCAAACGGTTGATAATTTCCTTAGAAATATTGTTCCACTCCTCTATTGCTGCTGCAGCTCTTCCGCATTTTGGGGTGGGTTCATGCGTTTGTGAATTTTTCTAGAATCAACATCCCACATGTTCTCAATGGGATTCATATCTGGGGAATTAGCTGGCCAACCTAATCTGGTAATTTCTCCTTGTTCGAGTACCTCTTGAACCGTTCTTGCGCGATGTGGCCTCGCGTTGTGGTCCATGAAGATGAAATTGTCACGTAATTCGTCGCGCAGGGGATAAATAATGGGCCTCATAACACTTTCAACATGACTTGTCATATTCTGATTTATGGGAATTAACGGCATACGGCGATTGAACATTACTCCTCCCCAAAACATTACTGTTCCACCACTGTAGGGAGCAACCTCACGGGGAAAATTTAGTATCTCTTGACGACCTGACTCTCTCCAGACCCTTTGCCTATTCTCATCACTCACCAGTCCAATTCTGATTTCATCTGTGAATAAGACCCATCGCTACTGCTGTAAAGCCAATCACTACGTTCCCGTGCCCACAGAAAGAGAGCAGGTCGATGTCGTGGAAGTAGAGAGGGTATCCTTAAAGGCCTTCTTGCACATAAATTTGCACGATGGAGTCTTCTTGGAACTGTATAGGTCGATATAACAAGGCAAAATGTATCTTGAATGTGAGCCCTAGGGACTGGAGCTGAAGCATTTCGGTGTCTACAGGCATATTAACCCAAATACCGATCCTGCCGTTCATTTGACACTCGAGGTATTTCCATTACGAGGTCTTCTTTCCACTGTCCCTAATTCTTGATTCCTATGCACTATTCGCACAACAAAAGATCTAAGAATGTTTAATATCTCGGATATATGATGATTGGAATATGCAGCACCATGCAAAGCAATAATTCTTGCCCTTTTAAATATAGAAACCTCACGTCCTGGCATTATAACGAAAGAAAAGTATCAAAGTCGTTTCAATAAATATGCAATGAAACTGACTGATATTTAAAAAAAATTATAACTAATCAACAATATTTTATCTAGCAATTTTTTTTATCTTGTTTGACAGCTAAATAACTTAACTTTGTTGTATAGCAGCGAAAACAAAATAAACATTATTAAACAAATTACAGTCGAAATCTGTAATATAGGGGGGGGGGGGGGGGGGTGTGTCCAAGA
Source organism: Rosalia funebris (assembly GCA_037954035.1). Classification (NCBI taxonomy): domain Eukaryota; kingdom Metazoa; phylum Arthropoda; class Insecta; order Coleoptera; family Cerambycidae; genus Rosalia; species Rosalia funebris. Next base: position 6,511,137 of record JAZFAV010000006.1, on the reverse strand, counting down.
CTGTTGACGGTGTGTATTTAGACAAATATATGCCCCAGACATCTGGGTTTAGAGATATTAATACATACATCCTGTATGTATTAATTATATTTCAAGAAATGCATAGCTAAAAACAATATTTGACGAATCCGAGTGTTTTCCCCAAAAGTTATTCTTTGAATTTTAAACAAATATATTCATTACCTTACGAATGAATGCACTGTATAAAATATTCCTTGGTTTGCAGAGATTTAAGAAAATGTATACGTAATTACGTATACATATTGTAGTTAATAATTACATAATAAATAAATAGTTAATGTTATTTTAGAAAATTAATAATTAGTAATCATCTTATTTTTACCTTCAAAATCACGCACCAAAGAATATGTGAGTACTAAAGAAAATAAAAATTATCTTTAATCATAATGTATCATATTTAAAACAATTATGGTTTTGCTACACGTGAGAAATGAGCCTATTTTATTAAAAAACTATGATATATGTTATAAACATCGTCATAGTGGAAGGTTATATAGTTTTCTATATGACTAAACACAATTCATAAATATAATTCGTAATTACATAATTTTTAGAGACGTTTGAACTCGACAATTTGAATACTATCAAGCAATATTTCACTCCTATTTTTCTAAACTCTCGATTAATCGTGCTGTTTTACTTTTCAATCCTCAAATAAAAAAAAAACTATACACTGAGAAAACAGTTTATTTCTAATAAGAAAACGTATTTTTGACATTCCTTTGGTTAACGTTTAACTAAAAGACGATCGCTAACTTCGCAATATATTCTGTACCTTTTATTTTATACATACCATATTCAGTAACTAATAGTCTCAAATATATTTGTTTATTGTAAAATTACGACCCTAATAAAAACGTATACATATATTTATCTTATATACACTGAAAGAAATCGCCAAGTGAACAGCTTTCCCAAGACGATCTGAATTATAAAAAGTATTATAAATGATAAAATAAAAATAATGATTTCGTTAATTGAAGTCTACTTTACAAAATTATACATCAACATTTAATCAGTTTAATACGTAATAAGTTTCGTCAGTTCAGAAATATGTGCGATTTCGGTCAAAAGTCATAACGGCTTGTTAAATGAGACTAATAATTTATGGAATCTTTGAAATTGGTTCTGGACATTTTCTGTTTATCAGTTTTATGAACGTTAAAATAAAAAAAAATGTTTGAAGTCTGCTAATAGAATCAACAACGGCAAATTGATTAATTGATAAAAATAGATTCCATTGTTATTACGATAATGGAGCTGCTTTTTAATTCATTTTAGAATAGCTTTCCGCAAGGAGTTCCCAGAATATGGTGACGTCAATTGACATTACTATATTTAGTCTATTTATCTCAAAATAGTAAGAAAATAGCCCTAAACATGATTAGTTTTATAAAATAAATGTTTTCCAAGTACAAAATATTATTAATAATATCAAGTAATTAGTTATACGAGTACAACAAAACTAAAATATAAGTAAGTGTTATTTCTTCAAGGGATATCTCTTGTTAAACCCATACAAAATATTTTATAATTGTATTCGCAATGCTTTGTAATTTTGCTAAAACTACTTTCCTGAGTTTAAATGAAACTTCTGTTTCGGGCTCAAAATAATCCTAGGGATGCCCCTTGATTGTATAATATGTTCAAAAGACACTGTATCCCTATTAAAGTTTATATTTCTAAGCATATTAAAACTTTTTTATTATTATTTAGCGTAAGAGTGCGAGAAAAGGAAAATTGAGATTGGCTACCCTCTATTTTCGAGGGTGCTGAACAAGAATATGGCTTCAGTTTTTGACGGTCGGACAGAGTTTTCGAGAACATGAATTTTCAACTTTTCCGCATATGACATCACTTTTCCTTACCAAATAACTTGCACTCTACATTACGTCGATACCTAATATTAATGTAAATTGATGCTACGTCAGTTCCTTTATACATGTCATACATACATTAAAGCCAAAAATTTGGTGGGGATTTGAGAGTTTTACGCTAAAGTAAATAATTACCCTTTTTTTCGTATAAATTATAATAATGATCATCGTCGTTTCCATTTCTAGTTGAATAATTCAATAAATGTTTTTAATTTGTTAATAATAAATTAATAAACATAATTATTTGGTTCTGTTTTAGGTGGGCAACCAGTAATACAAGCCTCCATTTCTATTCGCCCAGTTCGTTATATAAGAAATATTATGTCTAACGATATTTTATCCAACGATATTCTATCCAATGAGAAATAGTACTGTTAGTAATAGATGAATGTCATCGTGGCACTTGCGCAGTTGAGTTGTTATTGTTGGTAAGTAATCCAAATTAATAAATTATAAAAAAAAACTAGTAATAATAATGCTATTACTTAACAAAAGCCTGCTTTTCTCAACAATACTTCTTGGGTATGCTAAGAGAAGTAGTTATACAATCTATCGGAACTACCAGAACTAATTTTAACGTATTTTTCCAGTATTTCACGCCGGTACTCTGTAACAGCAACCAGAAATATGTCTGGAGAGATTTGTCCTAGCCCTATGAACAAAACCGCCTCGTCTTCCTACACATCTGGAGAGCATTCCGTGGCGTATGTAACGGCTCCCAGCGAGGACATTGCCAAGAAAATAGGCCATGGTCTAGTCTCTAAGAAACTTGCAGCGTGTGTCAATATCATACCGAAAATAACCTCTATATACGAATGGGAGGGCAAAATCAACGAGGATACCGAAGTTCTAATGATGATCAAGACGAGAACCGCGAAAATTAACCAGTTAACTGAGTTTGTCAAAGCTAATCACCCATACACAGTTTGTGAGGTTATATCTCTTCCGATACAAAATGGCAATGATGCTTATTTGAAATGGATAAGCGACATCGTCCCTAGCCACTAATTTATTAGAATGTGTTACGAATTATTTATGAGTTTTTGTATGTATATATAATTGTTTAGGTTCTATTATGATGGGTTATAATAAATTGTTAATGAATTGTCTTCTCAAGTTAGTTCCTTGTGATTTCTCTAGTTACCTACATACATCACAGTAAAAGAAAACGTAAGTAATATTGGCGTGATATTTTAAATTTAATGTTTTTCACATAAACAAGGACAGTTTACTTTTGAGTAGATATACAAATGTTAACCTCGAGTTTGGCCTAGTTGTTTTGCAATGGTCTACTTAAGCATTTCAATTTTTTTTAAAGTTAAATTCCATATTTGATGTTTTTATAATAAAATTAATACACTTAGAATTCGTTTATTGGCTTCTTGATGTTTAACTTTATGCAAATGTTTATAGAATAATTTAATAGAAGCTCTAAGGGTTGGAGGTGGTGAATATAGAGATTGCAGAGAGCTTACTAAGGGTATGATGATTTTTTAATTGTCATCCCTAAAAATCTTGTCCTTTTTTCATAAAAAAAATTTAATACGTCTATAAAAAAATTTCGCGATGGTTTTACTTTCATAACTTAATAGAAACTCTAGGGGTTATCTATCGTGAATATAAAGAATGCTGAAAGATTTGGAATCACTTAATAGAGCCTCTAAGAGTTGGCTGTTGTGAATATAAAAATTACAGAGAGTGTATTAAGGGTATGGTGATTGTTTTATCTGTGTTGCCTAAAAATAATCTGCTTTTCTAACAAAAAAATTCATAGCGTCTATAAAAAAATATTAGGACGTTTTAGTTTTTAAAATAACTTAATAGAGGCTCTAAGGCTTACCTGTCGTGAATATAAACATTGTAGAGAGCTTACAAAGGGCGTGCTGATTTTTTGAAAAAAATTTGTAGTCTATAAAAAATATTAACACGGTTTAGTTTTTGGAATAATGTAACAGAGGTTCTAAAGGTTGGCTGTTGTGAATATAAAAATTGCGAAAAGCCTGTGTGATGAAATGAGTGATGAATTTTTATATTTGTTTTGCCTAAAAATCATGTACTGTTTTCATTAAAAAATTCTCAGCATCTGTTGAAAAATATTATGACGGTTTTATTTTTAGAATAATTTAATATAACCTCTAAAGATTATCTGTCGCGAATATAAAGATTACAGGGAGCATACTAAGGGTTTGGTGATTTTTTAAATTGTATTGCCTAAAAATATTGTGCTTTTTTCACAAAAAAAATCATAGCGTTTAAAAAAATATTAGGATGTTTTAATTTTTAGAATAAGTTAATAAATGCTCTAAGGGTTACATGTCGTGAATATAAACATTGCAGAGAGCCTACTAATGGCGTGCCGATTTTTTGAATTGTCTTCCCTAAAAATTTTGTTCTTTTCACAAAGAAGTTCATACCATCTATAAAAAATATGAATACGGTTTAGGTTTTAGAATAATTTAATAGAGGTTCTAAAAGTTGGCTGTTGTGAATATAAAAATTGCCAATAGCCTATTAAGGGTGTGATGAATTATTGTATTTGTCTTCCCTAAAAATCATGTACCTACTGTTTTCATTAAAACATTCTCAGCGTCTTTTAAAATATGTAGTTTTGTTTTTAGAATAACTTAACACAAAATCTAATCTGTCGTGAATATAAAAATTGCAGAGAGCCTATTAATGGTGTGATTTTTTAATTGTCTTGCCTAAAAATCTTGTGCTTCTTTCATAAAAAAATTCGCGACCTCTATAAAGAATATTAGGACGGTTTAATTTTTAGAATAGCTCAATAGAGGTTCTGAGGGTTACCTGTTGTGAATATAAAGATTACAGAGAGCCTACTAATGGTGTGGGGATTTATTTAATTGTCTTGCTTAAAAATGTACTTTTGTCGCAAAAAAAATTCTATAAAAAATATTAGGAAGATTTAGTTTTTAGGATAACGTAACAAAGGTATTAAGGGTTGGTTGTTGGAATTTAAAAATTTCGGAGAGCCTACTAAGGGTGTCATGAATTTTTTTAATTGTTTTCCCTAAACATCCTGTGCTGTCTTCATAAAAAATTCTTTGCGTCTGTTAAAAAATATTATAATAGTTTTATTTTTAAAATAACATAATATAAGCTGTCAGGGTTGTTTGTCGTGAATATAAACGTTGTATAGAGCCTATTAATGGTATGGTGATTTTTTAATTGTCTTGCTTAAAAATGTTGTGCTTTTTACACAAAAAATTTATAGCTATAAAAATATAGCTATTAAAAAATAAAAATTCTTTTATTTTTAGAATAACTTAATATAAGCCTTAAGGGTTGTCTGTCGTGAATATAAAAATTGCAGTCTATTAATGGTGTGGTGATTTTTTTAATTGTTCACCCTAAACATTTTGTGCTTTTTTCACAAAAATAATTCGTAGCGTCTATAAACAAAATTAGGAAGATTTAGTTTTTAGAATAATTTAATAGAGACTTTAGGGGTTGGTTGTTGTGAACATAAAAATTGCGCAGAGCCTATTAAGGGTGTGATGATTTTTTTTAAATGTCTTCCCTAAAAATCTTGTTCTTTTTCCATTAAAAAAATCTCAGCGGCTTTTAAAAAATATTATTTTGGTTTTATTTTTGCAATAACTTAATGTAAGCTATAAGGGTTGTGTGTAATGAATATAAAGATTGAAGAGAGCCTATTAAGGGTGCGGTGACTTTTTAAATTCTTCTGTACAAAAATCTTATGCTTTTTTCACAAAAAAAAATTCGTATCGTCTATAAAAAATAATAGGACGATTTAGTTTTTAGAATAACTTAACAGAGTCTCTTTTGCATAAAAGTTTTGTGATTTTTTCACAAAAAAATCCGTAGCGTCTATAAAAAAACATGAGGAAGATTTAGTATTCAGAATAACTTAATAAAGGCTTCAAGGGTTGCCTGTTGTGAATTTGAAAATTTTGTAGCGCCTACTAAGGGTGTGATGATTGTTTGTAATTGTCTTCCCTAAAAATCTTGTGCTTTTTCTATTAAAGAATTCTTAACGTCTGTTAAAAAATATTACGATGGTTTTATTTTTAGAATAACTTATAAGCTCTAAGGGTTGTTTGTAATGAACATAAAGATTTCAGAGAGCCTATTAAGGGTGTGGTGACTTTTTAAATTCTTCTGTACAAAAATCTTATGCTTTTTTCACAAAAAAAATTCGTGTCGTCTATAAAAAATATTAGGACGATTTAGTTTTTAGAATAACTTAACAGAGTCTCCAAGGGCTGTTGTGAATTTGAAAATTGTGTAGCGCCTACTAAGGGTGTAATGAATTTTTTTAATCATCTCTAAAATTATGTGCTTTTTTCATTAAAGAATTCTCAGCGTTTTTTAAAAAAATATTATGATAGTTTTATTTTTAGAATAACTTAATATTGTAAGCTCCAATGTTTATCTGTCTTGAATATAAATATTACAGAGAATCTACCGTGTTGTGATGTTTATTTTTCCGCACTCAACTATACTAGCGGAAAAGTAATGTAATCGTGTAAAGAAAAATGGGAAAACATTTTTTTTTCATTTATTTTTCGTTTTTCGGCCTAAAAACAAAAAAAAGGTTTTTAAAAAATTTTGTCTATGTGTGTGTCGTTGTCGTCGGCATTAAAATTTCTTGTTAGCACGATAACTCAACTAAATCGTGTCGGATCGATCGGATTTTGACTGATTCTGATCGGGGACGTCTTCCAGATGACATCTATTGGTTTTGAGGTGAATAGGACACACTCCACCCTGTCCATGTGTCTATTTGAGAATTTTTTTTTGTTAGCACGATAACTTAACTAAATCGTGTCGGATCGATCGGATTTTGACTAATTCTGATCGGGGACGTCTCCCAGATGACACCTATTGATTTTCAGGTGGATAGGGCACACTCCACCCTGTCCGTAGGTCATGAGAAAACACGACGGTGGACTACTTGACAAATTCTTTTTGTTAACACGACAACTCAACTAAATCATGTCGGATCGATCGGGTTTTGACTGATTCTGATCGGGGACGTCTCCCAGATGACACCTATTGATTTTGAGCTGGATAGAACACACTCTACCATGTTCATGGGTCATGACAAAGCACAATGGTGGACTATTTGAGAAATTTTTGTGTTAGCACGATCACTCAATTAAATCGTGTCAGATCGATCGGATTTCGACTGATTCTGATTAGGGACGTCTACCAGACGACATCTATTGATTTTGAGGTGGATAGGACACACCCCACCTTTCCATGGGTCATGAGAAAGCACAATGGTGGACTATTTGAGAACAATTGAAAAAAGTAAAACTGTCGCATAAAACACATATTCTGCATTTATGTGTTGGTTTATTTTTTCTCGGCCACTCAATTTCGAGATAGAGATGTTCTACGTGCGGAAAAGTCCTTTTAAGGTTTTAATACTGTTTGTTTTAATTGTTTTGCCTAAAAATGTGGTTTTTCACAAACAAATTTTTTTGTTTTTAGACCGAAAAACTAAAAATAGACACTAGAAAAAATTTTTTTTCACACGATTACATTACTTTTCCGCGTATAGTGGAGTGCGGAAAAGTAATATCTTAACGTATGTTTTTTATTATAGATCTGTTAAAGTATTACTCCTATTTCATAGCTTGGCATTTTTTTTACTACGTAAATAAATATTGTGAAACTATCCAACGAACTACTTACATTTTATAAAGATTAAATAAACGCTGATCCTTTTTTAAGCCTCTTATAGAAAAATTGTATATTATTTCATTGAATAAGATATAATACAAATATTTTAAGAATATAAATATCCGTTTATATTTTGATATAATGCAATATAGGCTGTCAAGAATAGGAAAAGGTATGAGATTCTCTATGTTGCGCAGAAGAAAGATTCAGCATTCGGTAAAGAATGTATTTTACGTGCGTCCAGATCGAACTCTGTGTACATTCACATTTAAAACTATTTCTTCTCGACTGAGCAGAAATGTAGCCATCATATGCTTTTACAATTCACACAAAGAAAAAATATGCTATTGGTTATTATTTATTTTGTAATATTCAGTTGGGATTTCTATATTTATTTAGAAAGAAATGTAACAGATTTAAATTCCATTCTGAAACACTACACTTAGTCCGCCTCTTTCACTGACTGTACACTTGATATTCACTCTGCAAATGCCTCAGTGCGACTGAGTAAAGACCAGGCTGTTTACTGCGTATCTCGTGGGAGCGCGGTCCGACATCGAAGTTTTGAGGCTTGTTCCTATTCTTGACAACTTGTATGTAATATCGTTGCTGATGGGGAGTGCACCGTAAAACAAATTATTTTGTTGACAATGTTTGTATATTCAGAACATATTTTGTCGAAATACAATATTTTGTTTGCCTAAAATATGTAATATACAAGCAACTGAAATATGATTTTCACATTTAAAAAATTATTTTATTCTTTATGATCATTTTTTAATTATATCCCCAGTATAGTTAAAAATTATCGTGTTACTTTTGAAATTAAATAACTGCTTGTCATGTTTCGATCGTTATCTGTCACAAGATGCCGATAGATTCATGAAGAAATAAATACAAAGTTAAAAGTTTCGTTTGTAAACAAAAATATATTACAAAGGGAATTATCCATTTATTATCTTAAATAGTTGACCCTTCTGCTTTCTCATGACCCATGAACAGGGTGGGGTGTGTTCTATCCACCTCAAAATCAATAGATATCGTCTGGTAGACGTCCCTAATCAGAATCAGTTGAAACCCGATCGATCCGACACGATTTAATTAAGTGATCGTGCTAACAAACTAATTTCTCAAATAGTCCACCATTTTGCTTTCTCATGACCCATGCATATGGTAGAATATGTCCTATCCACCTCAGAATCAATAGGTGTCGTCTGGGAAACGTCCCCGATCCGAATCAGTCAAAACCCGATCGATCCGACATGACTTAGTTGAGTTATTGTGTTAACAAAAAAAAATTTCTCATATAGTCCACCGTCGTGCTTTCTCATGACCTATAACCATGGATAGGGTGGGGTGTGTCCTATTCACCCCAAAATCAAAAGGTGTCATCTGGGAGACGTTCCCGATCAGAGTCAGTTAAAACCCTATCGATCCGACACGTTTTAGTTGAGTTATCATGTTAACAAAAAAAATTTCTTAAATAGTCCACCATCGTGCTTTCTCATGACCCATGGACAGGGTGGGGTGTGTCCTATCCACCCCAAAACCAAAAGGTGTCATCTAGGAGATGTTCCCGATCAGAATCAGTTAAAACCCGATCGATACGACACGATTTAGTTGAGTCATCGTATTAACAAAACAAATTTCTCAAATAGTCCACCATCGTGCATTCTCATGAACCATGGACAGGATGAGGTGTCTCATATCCACCTCAATATCAATAGGTGACGTCTGGGAGACGTCTCCGATCAGAATCAGTCAAAACCCGATCGATTCGACACGATTTAGTTGAGTTATCGTGCTACCAAGAATAAATGCCGACGATAACGACACACACGCAGCAATAAATTTTTAAAAACCATTTTTTTTGTTTTTATGCCGAAAAACGAAAAATAAACCCAAAGAAAATTTTGTCTTCACTTTTTCTTTACACGATCACATTACTTTTCCGCTTATAGTGGAATGCGCTTATAGTGGAAAGTAAAAAATAACGCGAAACTAATTCAAACCCACCTTCATCACGTGCCATCTATTTAAAAAAAGTGCTATATTTTCGCGTGGCTCCAACCCATTAACCGTTTATTTACACTTATCTACTTTGGCTTGAATCGCACGCGCACCAAATTTATGAATATTAATAGATAGGTCGCGGTTACTCATTCAAAAATATTCAAAAGGCCAAGACCAAGGTCTTTATCAAAATAATGTGCCGTGGTGTATTATTGGTAAAAGGTGCAACCCAGTAATGACTTAAAAGGAACGATTCATTAGGGGATGAAATCCATAACAAAGGGGTTTTACGCTATGAAATATTAAGGGAGTTGAGTTCGTGATAGTTGAATCGCCATCTATTTATTATTTAATGAGGCCACATCATGCGATGCTTTCAAGTCTGGCGAATTGAACTTATGATTTAGAAATTTGAATGAAACAAATTGACTAAGTATTTTCTAAGTAGTTTCTAATGAACGATATGTTTTAAAATTGTGCTGTAAATATTATGATCAGTATAATAACTAGCGTGGTTAAATATACAGTCAGTGACGCAGAGAATATTTATCTTGAAGAAAATCTGTACACATGTTCATTACCTTACAAACAAGCACTGGTCAACATTTGATAGCAGTTGTTATTACAGTTTACTGTGGTTTTACGAGCCCAGGCTCATAATATTTCGACCAGGCATAATTTTACATATTAACATATTTAAATAAAAGTTATAACACTCTCAAAACTATTTTATTAAATAAAAATATTGGCAACACAAACAAAGTATAAACTTTTAACTTAAATACGCTGAAATACTACTAAAGGGTGGTCCAACCATAATGCACGATGTTAATTGTGAGTCACACCTTAACGTCAAGTTTTTTGCCCAACTTAATTTGACATTTCTTTGTTTCAGTGTTTGACAAATTCAACCATGAAGAGGTACACAATTGAGCAGCGCGTTAAGATTGTTGAAGCCTTTTACGAAAATGGGCGTTCAAATCAAAATGCATTTCGTGCACTTCGTGACTTTTGGTCAGCATAATCGACCAAATGTGTCCACAATCGGGAGAATTGTGCGCAAATTTCAGCAAACCGGGTCTGTAGGAAATGTAAAAATACCTGTGCATGCTCGCTCAGTTCGTTCTGGGGAAAACATTGCTGTTGTTCGCGATAGTGTAGCAGAGGAGCTGTCAACTTCGACTCGTCGTCGTGCCCAACAATTGAACATCTCACGAACATAGCTGATGCGAATTTTGAATAAAGATTTGAATTTACACGCTTACAAGGTTTAATTGACTCAAGAGCTGAAGCCTACTGACCATTTCAAGCGTCGTCAATACGCCGAATGGTTGGTTGAACAGACAGAAGTGAATGGTGAATTTACAAAGAAAATCATCTTCAGCGCCGAGGCATACTTTCACCTCAGTGGATTCGTGAACAAGCAGAATTGCCGCATTTGGGCAAATGAGAATCCACGAGTGATTGTTGAAAAGCCGATGCATCCACAAAGAGTGACTGTTTGGTGCGGTTTATGGACTGGCGGCGTCATCGGGCCGTACTTCTTCGAAAATGAGGTCGGCCAAGCAGTTACCGTGAATGGTGTTCGCTATCGCGAGATGATAACGGACTTATTGTGGCCAGAAATTGAGGATATGGACCTGGATGATATGTGGTTCCAACAGGATGGTGCCATTTGCCACACAGCCAACGAAACAATGGCACTTTTGCGCGAGAAATTCAATGGCCGTGTTATCTCACGTCGTGGCGATGTTAATTGGCCGCCACGATCATGTGATTTTCACCGTTGGACTTCTTTCTTTGGGGATGTTGATGGGAAAAAGTGTACGTCAATAAGCCAAGAACAATTCAAGAGCTAAAGGACGAGATAATTCGGCACATTATCGACATTGAACCTCAATTATGTCTCAGAGTCATTGAAAATATGGACCATCGGATAGAGGTATGCCACCGAAGCCCTAGCGAGCATTTGGCCGATATTTTGTTTCACACATAATTGTCATAGATCCTTCTATCATAATAAACAATATTAAGATAATTCTCTGAAAACTTTTTGTTTTATTTACAATTAGCATCGTGCGTTTTGGTCGGACCGCCTTTTACAACGTTATGATGTGTCAATGTTTATCAATAAAAAACATTAATATTCGCGGTTTAGAATAGTTCTGCTAGTTGCTGAAATGCATAAAGGTGCGTATACATTTGTGAGCCGAACAGTTTGTGAACCATTCGTTAAAAATAGTTTTACAGCGAACATCTACTGATCTAAACACGATCCATAGGAGAGAAGGAACTAACCACGAACCACCAGCTGTCTTACTCGGCGCGCTTACTTGTAATAAATAATGTCTTCGTGCGAGGAAAATTATATAATTTTAGTTATGAGTGCTGCGGCTATAATGATAGCAGAATGTTTGTGCAAAAAGAAGTGGAAAGAAAGGCCTATTTCCCTCTAAGCATCTTGTTTTAAATTTTTCGTTTTATAAATGTCAATTACTTTGACGACGTTTTCCTCTATCCACTCCATTATAATAATTATTATAATATAAAAATTATTAAATAAAATTATAAGGGTAGGCAGATTATTAAATAAACAACCGAGACAGAAAAAAATCATACAAAAAGGCATAAGAAATAAATTGAGTCAGCCCCGTGGTTCGCGAGTAGAAGAAAAACAACGAATTGCACACGACGCCGTCTCAATGTGAACTGCGAATGCCTTTGTGTTCGTCAATAAAACCAACAGGTAATAGTTCGCCACGAGCAGATTACAAGCGGTTCGTTCGACGCTACAAACTCCGTCCCAATCTTGCGATCAAATTGTTCAAGAGTGGTTCGCGAACTGTTCGCGAACCGCTCTTGAACAATTGTAATTTCTCGCAAATGTATACGCACCTTAATAGGCTAAACGTTTGTAGTTTTTTTAAAACAAAGTAGAATCTCAATTGTTGTCAAAGTGAAATGGATATTATAATGTGTGTTTTGAACGCGTCTAATATCTTCTAAAAAAAAAAAAAAAGGCACATGGCGTCGCATTAATCGACGATATGTCAAAATCTATTGTTAATGCTCCTAAACAGGGAATTTCGGCTCGAAAAATATTTGCTACGTATTCGCTGCCTATATCTACACTGCAAGGCATTATAAACTTATATAGAAAATGGAGGCACAGCCCAAAGGAAGAAAACTGGTGGACCATCCCAAAGTTTACGCTTAATCAACATGCTCTGAAGAGGATTGTAACAACAAACCGACGCCGACCATCCAGTGCAAAAGAAATTATAGTACTATGGGGTAAGCCACTTGAAAGCATATTTATGTATCCACAACTAAATGCTCAATAAAGAAAATAGGATACAAATTCTACAAGGTAAAGTTTGATTCGTTACATTTTACTTTTGAACCTGCCGGTTTCTTAGTCAGTTAAAAGAAAAGCCATTATTAACTAAACGACAGAAAATGAATCGATTACGGTGGGCCAGAGAACATAGGCACTGGACATTACAACAACAACACCAAGTAATTGGGAGTGGCGAATCCAAATTTGAAATCTATTTGGGCGATACCAGAAAACGTATTCTAACAACCTCACATGAAACTTATCATCCTGACTGTTTGGTTAGGAAAGTGAAGTTCCCTGCGTCTCTTATGATTTGAGAGTGTATGAGTGGTATATGGGCGTAGGAAAATTGCATTACGTAGATAGTACTGTGACAGCAGAAAAATATAAACACATTTTGACAGACAGGATGGTGCTGCGTATAACATAGCAAAAACTGTTTAAGCTTGGTTTACAGAACATAATGTCCCTGTTATGGAATGGTTCTCTAGCAGTCCAGACTTCTCACCAATAGAAACATTGTGGCATAAAATGAAACAGAAAGCACGTGTGGGTAAAAAAAGCACCGCGAGCTAAAATTTCGCAACAGGTATTGGTTAATTGGTAGGCACTCCCAACTGAGTTTAAGTAATACACTCCTACTGTATCAGGCCAATTTGGAGTTACATGCCCAATCATCAAGCCAATTTGGAGTTATAGTATACAATTGTGGGGTACTATGTAACTCCAATATCGATATCCTGAAAAGATTCCAATCCTTGTTCCTAAGACCTAAGTTATAAATACTCCATGGTATGTGCCAAATGACGTAATTCATAGAAACTTAGCGGTTCCTGCGATAAAAGAAGAGATAATGCAATGCAGTGCAACCTATGCCAAAAGTCTGGAGTCTCATCTGAACCATCTAGCAGTCAATCTACTTGACAATAGTCTAGAACAATATAGATTAAATGGTGCAAGAACGCTTGATTTAATTTATTGATTTAAATAGATAAATTGTACTTATCTAGTATAGGTATGTTGTCAATATTCTTCAACCTTTAAGCTCTTTAAAATTCTAGACCTAGATTAATTCTAGAATTCTTTCCAAGTAATAAGCAATTAATTATTATTTGTAATGTTCATATTCATTCTATAAAATTTTGATAAATGTTAACCATTGTAACACATTTCGAAACTACATAGATGTTAAATAAAAGAACTTCTGACATGATCATGGTTTTATTATGTTTTCTTCATGCAGTTCCTCCTCTATTTCTCCTCTCTCCATTTTGAATATTTGATTATCGTAAGCATCGTCTACTTTCTCATAACATCTTCTTGGAGCAGTCCTTGGAGTCTATTAGATAAAAAAGATAATAAAAAAACTCACCCCTAGTAGACTTTTTGCAACGATGATATTCACGACATATAGCCCTTAGGCCCTTAGAGTCTTTACTACATTACTTCAAAGATAAAACACCCTAATATAACTTTTTTGAAATCTAGAAAGAGAAACTACAAGATTTTTAGGGAATAAAATTGTATAAAATTCACCACAACCCAAGTGCGCTTTACAGAATTCTTTAAGTCACTATTGGATATTCGTGACCGACAACTCTTAAAATTTCCACTAAGTCCAAATTAAAGATAAGGAAGGAAGAGGAATTACCAGGGATTAGATAAAAGAGAAAATTTAAAAAATGTATCCCTAGTAAGTTCTGTGTAAATTACCATAACCCAAGAACGCTTTACAGAACCCTAAAATTCAGAACAGATAATCCTCAGGACCTCTACTATTCACACTCTAACTCATTGTATTCTTTAATAGTGTCTGAGGAAGAAAGTTAGAAAAACAATTACCACACCCTCAATAGGTTTTTCATAATTTTCACAACAGATAAACCGTCTTAAATCGTCATCTGATCTCGTGAAATCCATATAGAAGGACGCATGTGACATGTGAAGAAATATAACTACAACTTCGCAAAACTGTCGTTATATCTAGACTCTAACACCATTAAAACTGCTCTAACGGCCTCCCATTCCTGTCCAAAATTTTCCGGTCAATTATGCACCGTCACCTCTAGTGCACATTAATGATATAGAAATTTGTGAAACAAATAAATAGGCGCAGCCAAGAAAAAAGAAGGTTATACGTTTTGCAACAGTCGCTGCTATTACGTTGTGTTAATTTTTGGACTAACTCTTTTTAGTTAATAACGCATTTGTTAATAGAGGCTGAATCCATGCAACCGTAAATGAAACTATACAAATGACCAGGCATATAGGGTGGACAAAAAGCGTGGAGCACATGAAATAGTTCCCGAAATTGAGCGTTGTTGAAAGAACAATATGATTTGTATGCTTTCTTGCGTGTGCGTCACAGGTAACAATTGTATTACTTATTAAAGTACGTACTAACAATATTTGGCAACGTAGCTTTTCACACGATACAAGCCAGAACAGACAAGAAAGTTTCAAAATACGTTGCTTTAGAATACGCTGTAAAAGATAAAGACAACCGATATTAAATAACTTTAAACTGCAATCGGATCCACGTTGTCCTAGGTTATGTATCAATAGGGACGGATTTCGGTAAGTCTAATATTTAATTTTTACGCGTCTTTGATTAAATTTAACTCTGAGACTTTTGTGCTGTTTAACGTTTCGTGTTTTCATGGTGTATATTTAGTATTTTAGAGTGGCTATATTTTGGGGGATAGATATTGTGATTTAGTGGGTATCAGTATGTGGTTTGTGGTGGTGCCCTTTAATAATAATTTTGTTTAATATGTGTGATTCATTAAATATAGTAAAATGTTCAGACCATGGAAAGATCCTCAACCAAACACGAGTCAAATTCACGAAGATTTTAATACGACGGCAGTGGAAAACAAAACAGGTGTACATTTAGGAAAACAAGCACAACAAATTGTATTAAATGTATACAAATATATAGTAACCAACGAGGAAGAGAAAGGAGCTGTAGAGAAAACGCCATATTTGACAGAAATATCGATATGGACTATTTATAGAATACTTCAAAATGGAGCTAGGGAAATAAAAGTATGAGATGACGCAGGAATACCAAAGAAAATTGATCTATCACAGGTAAAACTACTACGAGATACAGTTTATGACAAATATAAAAAAAATGAAATTTCAACTGTCGATTCATTACATATGTACTTGAAGGAAAATGGTATGTTGCATATTAGTAAAACAATGCTTTGGCGATGGCTTAAAAAAGTAGGACTTAGATTTAAAATTATCAATAAAAGAGCGACGATAATAGAAAGTCGTAGAATTGTTTTGTGGCATATGGAATACTTGGAAAGCATAAAAAGATTTAGAGAAGAACAAAGACCGGTTTATTACTTGGATGAAACTTGGTACGACACACACGATACAGTCAAAAGAGTCTGGACGAATACTTCAGGTAGATGTAAACTATGTAGTTTGCCTTCAAGTAGAGGAAAAAGATTATTAATTATACATTGTGGTACTGAGAATGGATGGGTTCCTAATTGCCTCAAACTTAGTGGAATTAAATTGGAGGATTCAAGCGTAGACTATCATCGAAATATGAATGCTGACATTTTTGAGGAATGGTTTAGAGATACTTTACTTCTGAATGTTGAAAGGAATAGCGCTATTGTCTTAGACAACGCCCCATGCCACTCAAAATTTTTAGAGAAGATACAAAATACAAGCACTAAGAAAGGAGAAATTCAATAATTTAAAAAAAAATCATAATTTAGCATTTGAGAAAAAGTTTACAAAGGCTCAATTTTTGTAAATAGCAAAAAATAATACCTCTTCTAACAAATAGGTTATCGATGAGATGGCTAAAGCTCATGGACACACTGTTCTAAGATTACCTCTGTATTTTGCATATTTAACCCGATTGAATTCTGCCCACATGAAAACGCATAAATGCGGTCCTGTATGTATTCGGCGGTTCGGTCTGTCGGAAAGATAAGAGAGTTTTTTATTTGACAAATAGCGATGAAACAGACAATACGTGTAGAGTGCATGCTTTACATCTTGTAGCAGAAACTATTCGACAATGTTTCCCAAGGTAGATGCATTAATAGCGAGTACAAAAAACATGTTTCCAAAATCTCCTAAACGTCTTCGCGAGTTTCACAGAGGTGTTGGAATTTCCGAAACACCATTGCTGATCCTTACACATTGGAGAACATGATTAAAGGCAGCTTTTTATTAAGCTGAAAATTTTCAGCAAATAAAACCTGTAATACTACATTTCAATCCTAACGAGGCTGCAGCTATTAAGGAAAGCCAGATACAATGTCCAGATATTTCCATTGAAAACTGATTTAAAAACTATTTATACCAACTATAAAGGAGTGCATGACGCAATACAGAAAGTACAAAATAGTGCGTTGGCCTTAGCGGAATCCGTGAAAATAGTGAACCAAGTTAATTCACTGCTACACGTTATACGAGGAGTGTTCAAATATAAATGAGCCTTTTACTTCTGAAGACGTAGAAAACGTGTCGGAGGTAAGCGGAGCGTCGGGAAGGATAGAAGGGTATCCCCTCTAGATGACTCAAGGTCAAGCCGACCGCCCAATCGGTTTATTTAGTTCTCCTCACAATGAGCGAGAGGTTCATCCCTCGGTTGCGCAACGCATTATAATAAAATTTTTAACGAATGAAGGCGTTAGACCAGCCAAAATTCTCCACTACATTTCCAAGTCGAAAAGGGCCAGTATGCAGTGGGGAAAAAAGGGGGAGCCAGGACCATCAAATGTCAAAACTCGGTTGTCAGGCGGGAAGGTGATGTTAACGGTTTTTGGGACTCTCAAGGAGCTTTACTCGTTGATTTTCTTCACGATCGTTGCATAATAAACGTTGCCTACTACTGTGATCTTCTTGACCAGGTTCGAGCTGAATATCAGTCAAAAAGGTGCCATCAGCCCATCCGAGACGTCCTGCTCCTGCATGACAATGCAAAACCCCACACTGCAGTCTTAACAATCCAAAAATTGGCTGAAATACATTGGTCTACACTTGATCACCCTACCAACAGCTCTGACCTTTCACCATGTGATTTCCATATGTTTGGACCTCTTAAGGAAGCACTTGGAGCAGAGCACTTTGCGAACGAATAACGGGTTGAACAGTTTGTGCGCAGTTGGTTGGATACCCGCCAGAAGTCATTTCTCGAAAACCACATGAAAAAATTATCTGTTCGATGGGAAAAATGCATTAATAAAGAGGGGAAATATGTAGAAAAATAACCATAAAGTGTGTTTTCTTCTTAAGATGTAAAAAAAAGGCTCGTTTATATTTGAATGACCCTCGTATTAAAAACATTTTCTGTTTGTGTAATTCATTAAAAACATTTATGTTAATATTTACTGATTCAGGAGTACAAGTCAGTAGCCGAATCAATTTATCCTTGATGTTGGAAATGTGCCAACTACTTTTCAAAAAAGTTCCATTTAGCAAAAGTTACATTCAGATGCTATTGGGATATCTGGTGGCATTCGTGCAAAACTATAATTCGTAACACAAGAAACACGTTGAGGAAACGCACATAAGAAGTCAGCAAACAGTCGCAACCTACGACAAAAGCTAATAGCGACAAAACGGGCGGGCGCAAAACACCATTTAACAAATTGAAGATCGACTTCCATTAGATAATGATTCCGGCTTAATTAATTGTCTCGGTGTCCACCCGCCGCGTCGAGGAAAGTTTGCGGTAGTTCGGCGAGTACTTACATAAAATTAAAATCGATAGTTTGAGCAAACGATATAAAATTTATCTGACAAATTAGAGAGGGGCGTAATAGAGAAACTACCGACATATATTAGTTAGCTGAAGTGAACTTGAGGCGCATTCAGAAGCCGTCCACCTCTCGAAGGTGGCTCATCACAATCAGTTCGTGCAGTTCAATTTAATTCATCGCAAAGATCAGGTGAGTTCATTGATATGGTTTCGAATTTCTTGTCCTTTGTGCGTCGAAATTGTTTATGTAAATAGTGCGCGATTATTAATATGACTCGATACAACTAATTGGTTTTAGCCAGTAGTAAACTTTGTATTTATCTCGCATGTTACATAAATATTAGACACACTTTATGGCGACGAATGTAAACGGTTTAAAGAGTTGTAATTTTGTTTAATTGAGTTATAAAATATGAAAATGCAGTAGAACTGACAGCGTTTGCGAGGTACTATTTTATAAAATGCTGGACTTGAATATGATCTTGTTCCATTTACTACAAGAAAACCAGGCGATGGGTTTTTCCTATAAGACAGTCTCTAAATTCTGAAGTTTGATATATACCCATCAACTTTTTGCCATGCAATTAATATTGAACAAGTAGATCATAGATATTAAAAAAGTAAATTAAGATTTGATCTACAAACCGTTTTTTTCTACATGTACTTACATCGAGAACTAGGTTTCATTAAAAGTTTCTTTTTTTGTTTATATAGACTTATGTTGAACATGGTATTCCCCAAGAAAGTCACTCATGTCGAATAATTTCTTAAAAATATGCATTGGATTGTCACCTGCTCCTAATATTCTACATATGAGATATCTAAAGAGTCCGAAAAGTTCCAGCTATACAAAAATCGGTAAAACACGTAGCTTTTCTTGATTGGCAATGTTTCATGATTCTTGACCAAGAGTTGAAAGAAATAGTATTTCAGTTGCAATTGCTTATACGTTTTGTTTACAAAGTATTCTATTGTTACATGTATCTGTTAAGAAGCAGAAATATAGTTATAGTAAATGTATTCACAGGTTTCTTAAAATCCGAGTTGTTTAAAAGGTTTCAGATGCAATGTAAAAGACGTAAAACTCACGACTTATGTGGCAATACGCTGTCACAACTTTTTATAAACATTTTTCATGATTCCTTGTGAATAATTGTAAAAAATGGTATTGAAATTAATTGTAGTTGTCAGTACGTTCTATTTCGGAAGTGTCCTATTGTTAGGTGTTTACGTGTTATTTGTTGCAAATAATATGTAATGAGATGAAAAATGCTTGATACTTATGCTAAATATACAGGGTGTTCCATAATTTAAAGCAATGGTTTCGTGATACTTTTTTATAGATATTAAGTAAGAAAAGTATGTTGTATATTTCTTACTAATCTTGATCATTCTCTATTTTCAAATCTTTCTTGCTGTTTAGTATTTTAGCTAATTATACATATTTTATATTGCGACATTGATCCACTCAATTTTGCATTTTCCAAATGTCCAATATCATTTCCCAAATATTTTTCTTAATATCTGCTTTGCTGAATCTTTTTCTGAGCCTTAGGATACTCCTTTATTCTATTCCTACGCTTTAGTTTGTCATATCGGTTCTAATTCATAAGTATTTGTCTGCTTTTATTAAAATTTTGTGACCTTTTAGTAAATTGAGTTATCCTATTTTTTAAGTAAATACTTACCAAAATATAACTTGTATTTATTTAGTGCCACTTGTTATTTTTCTTAAGAAATTTATATAAATTGGAAGAATTAAGATTTATCCTTTTTTTGGAAAAGGATTTTGTTCCAATTTATACCATTAAGTTAAGATAGGATTTTAATAAAGTATTGCGAGAATTCGAAAAAGTACACCTGGAATAGTGGTCTCTATTACATTGTGTATTCATTCTCTGAAGTCAGTTGTCTCTGATTTTATTCTACACATAATATTTTCAACTCGTACTAGACGAAAAAAAAATATTAAAAATATGCCACATCTTATTTTGCAAAAACTACGTCATTGGTTTGCAATGAGTAACATGCCCAATCAAAAACTCTGTGCTTAGTAAAGTTATATATTGTAACAGAAAAAGGAATATCTTGAAACCAGGTCTAGGAATATCTTTAAACTTTACCAATTTATTTGTTTATTATATATTGAGATATGTACCTTGAGAGATCTATCAACATATTTTTTTATTAAACTAGCTTATTTTATCTTCAAGCATTAATACTTATACAAATTAGAACTATTTCTTTATAGTCCTCGATGATTTCTTTGAGTGTATCGACGTTTTGAGTTGAATTTCCCGACTAAATACTTCTTCGAGAACACTATATATTTCTGTAACATTTTATATTATTTTGTTTTTCCTTAGTGAGAGAGATAACCATTAGTAAAGATGGAATCAAACAAAAATGACGTATGTTTACATACGTCGGCAAGATATTCTGTTCCGTTTATCGAATTTCCCAAAATTGTTGAATTTTACAAATAAAAAATCAGCCTAAAATATTCTAGTGAAGACTATTCAGGAATACTGTGAATATTTTCCATGCAAATCTTTTATAATCATTAATTGAAACTTGTGTATTTGAAAGGTAATCTGAAATGTTCAAAGATTTTCCAATATATTTAACTTGTCTATAACCTACCGGTGTAAGCTTGATGCGAATATGACCAAAGTAATTTAAATGAGCGTAAAATACTTATATTATGATACGATATTTTCTATAAGGTAAATTGAAATTAGCAATGAGATGATAATTTCAAACAGAATTTCTACGTGTCTATAAATATACATATGTATATTATTTACGTCATTAAATATATTGTAGATAATCGGCTTACACATATATAATGTTCACGTTACTTAGTAGCGTTCCTATTTGCACAATGATGTGACTAATTGTTTTTAAAGTATTACGGTATCAAATGTGTCTAAGAAATTTTCTAATACTTTTCAAGATTCCTTAATTAGAATTAACTAAAAATCTATATTATCTATTGTACTAAAAATTAAAAGTAAAATACAGAGTTTGGTATAAGTATAGTTCAGAGCCTACAGCTTTTTAATTGTTTTATACAAAAATGTTTATAATAAAAGTTTTTTTAACTATTTATTTTTTCTTGGTTTTTCATGGTAACCTATATATATTATTATATTCTGAATCGGTATAGTGTTCTGTATGATTCTTTCACAATTTCTCAAAATTTTGTCAGTAAAATCTGTGTTTTGTTATTGCATTCCTCATAATTTCTTTCTAAATCAAATTTTCGATTAAATCTATTGTTATTTACATAAAATATTCAATGACTTAATGTATTAATTCATAGACTTATTAATAGTTTCTTATAAGCCTTCTAAGGCTTCCATAAGACCTGATCTTTGATAAGAATGAACAAAACAGATGTTAAGATTTTCATAGCATTTAAACTTTTGTCGAATAGATAATAAATTAAATTCAGCTGAGACTGAATACATTGAAAAATAAACAGTTTTAAAACTTTAAAACGGACTTTTCCGCACGTAGAACATCTCTATCTCGAAATTGAGTCGCTGAGAAAAAATTAACCAACACATAAATGCAGAATATGTGTTTTATGCAACAGTTTTACTTTTTCCAAATAGTCCACCATCGTGCTTTCTCATAACTCATGGATAGGGTGGCGTGTATCCTATCCACCTCAAATTCAATAGATGTCGTCTGGTAGACGCTTCTAATCAAAATCAGTCAAAACCCGATCAGTCCGACACGATTTAGTTGAGTTGTGCTAACAAAAAAAAAATTCTCAAATAGTCCACTCTCGTGCTTTCTAATGACTCATGGACAGGGTGGGGTGTGTCCTATCCACCTCAAAGTCAATAGGTGTCGTCTGAGAGACGTCCCAAATCAGAATCAGTCAAAACCCGATCGATCCGATACGATTTAGTAGAGTTATCGTGCTAACAAAAAACATTTCTCAAATAGTCCACCATCGTGCTTTCTCATGACCCATGTACATGGTAGAATGTGTTCTATCCACCTTAAAATCAATAGGTGTCAGCTGGGAGCCGTCCCAGATCAGAATCAGTCAATACTCGATCGATCCGACACGATTTAGTTGAGTTATCGCGTTAATAAAAAAAATTCTGAAATAGTTCACCCTCGTGCTTTCTCATGATCCATGGATAGGGTAGGGTGTGTCCTATCCACCTCAAAATTAATAGGTGTCGTCTGGGAGACGTTCCCGATCAGAATCAGCCAAAATCCGATTGATCAGGCACGATTTAGTTGAGTTATCCTTAACAAAACAAATTTCTCAATTAGTCCACCATCGTGCTTTCTCATGACCCATGGACAGAAGACGTCCCCGATCAGAATCAGTCAAAACCCGATTGATCCGCACGATTTAGTTGAGTTATCTTAACAAAACCAATTTCTCAAATAGTCCACCATCGTGCTTTCTCATGACCCATGGCAGGGTGGGGTGTGTTCTATTCACCTCAAAATCAATAGGTGTCATCTGGGAGACGTCCCCGATCAGAATCAGTCAAAACCCGATCGATCCGACACGATTTAGTTGAGTTATTGTGCTAACAAGAAATTTTAATTCCGACGACAACGACGACACACACACAGCAAAAAGTTTTTAAAAACCTTTTTTTTTTTGGTTTTTAGGCCGAAAAACGAAAAATAAACCCAAAAAAAATTTTTTTTTCACTTTTTCTTTACACGATTACATTAATTTTCCGCTATAGTGGAGTGCGGAAAAGTAATAGCATGAGAAGTTAATTGTATATGGACTATACTTTAGTGAAGTAGGAGATAACTGTTGATGTGTACGTTTTAGAAATAAATACACGTGTTCCAAACGGCTGTATTCTTGATTTTTCGTAAATACATGGCAGTTTTTTTTAATGGGAGTGCTACTTTCACGTGTGTTGTGGTTGTTTATATTTTGTTTAACAGCATCTAATAGAATAGTTACTATTAATGTAAGGGACATCATCTCGCATGCCCTGTAGTTGTAATAAGTTCTGCATAATGTCTATGTCATTGCTTTTGTTGAGATCAAGCCCAAAGACAACACTTTTTATTTCCTCAAAATGTTTATCGTTAGTAATGATCGACCACCAAGCAAGATTTACCACCAACCTAGAACCATGTAATATCGCAGACATCGGTCGCCTGCTCGCCAGCTCGGCCGCCTGATTTGACCCTTCGTAATTTTTTATGGGGTTACCTAAAACACCACGGGATCAAGGAGCGACCTAATGAATTACATGACCTAGGAGCTCGACTTGTTGGTGAAATAAGTGCGATAAGAGGTGATTATTTATAAGTAAACTAGAACTATGTATCTAAAATAGCGGTAAACAGTTTGAATATTTGCTGTAACCAATATAATATACGGTAAATTAAATTTTTGTGGTTAAACTTTTGACGCCTTTTAAAATGACTTTTACGCAGCCATGTGCAGAATGTGTTAATTCAAAATATAATAAGAAATATATAGGTTGTCATTTGAGAAGATAAAGTTGAGGGCCATAGTAATGAACTTATAGCTGAAAAAAAATTTCAAGGTTACCGACGTACGACTATATAAAATAATTCGCTAAAATATACTCCTATTTATTTTTGAAACATTTTCATATAAAGCAGATAATTATAAATGTTACAGGCATCACTGTATAACTTATGCCAGATCCTGCATTTGAGAAAATAACATCGAAGTAGTAGTCTATAATAATATACATTCACTGATAATAACAACAGTATTACGACTACCAATTATTTACTCGCAATTATGAATTAATCATTGTTTATACTAGTATTTTGAGTTATATTAAACTAATCTTACTGGTGACCCCGATTTATCGAATGCCTAAATCTGGCCATTCAATAATATTATGCATATAGTAATGTTAAATTTGTGCTAATTTAAAACAGTGTCGCCGGAGAAATACTTTAGCAAAAATGGGTTATTCATGTGTATACATACATATGTTTATTGTTTGTTTTTGAAATTATTACTGTTAAACAATGTACACGCAGTTATCTTTAAATAATCGACGTGGGGCATAAATACGGTTGAAATTGTTATGTATTTTATTAAATCGTGTTGACAGTTCACGAATAGGCTTTCCTCAACCTCAATATTTACCACAGATAACGATTAGAGCCTCTACTAAGTCACTCTAAAGATAAAAGTGCCCTAAAAATTTCTTTAAAGATGTTACAAATTTTTTTTAGTAAAAAATATGTCTTTTAGACAAAAGAATTTAAATAATTCTCCACCCGTTCAATAGTCCTTAGTCAACCTCAATATTCACCATATACATAATATTTACAGTCTTCAAGCTGCCTTTAAGATAAAATCATTTTTTTGCAGATGCTACGATTCTCTTAATTGAAAAATACAAGTGTTTTATAGAGGAAAGTTAAAAAAACAATAGCCACACTTCAAGTCCACTTTTTCCAACCTCAATATTTACTATTTACCTTTGAAATCTCTATTTAGTCATTCTGAAAATAAAATTGCCTTAATCATTTCTTTACACACACTATAAATTTTTTTATGAAAACAGTACAAGGCTTTTAGATAATAAAACAAAAAAAAATCACCACAGCTAAAGCAGGTTTTTTTTCTACGCCAATATTTATCATAGGTAACCTTTAGGGCTTCTACTAACTCAATCTAAAGATAATACTATCCTAATATTTTTTACACACGGTACGAATTTTTTATTTAAGGGATTCAAGTTTTTTAGAGAAGAACACTAAAAAGAATTCCATACTCCAGTAGGTTTAATTCAACCACAGTATTCACCATAGACAACCTTTAGAGCCTCTACTAAATCAATTTCAAGATAATACTACCTTAATATTTTTTTACAGGCGCTACGGTTTTTTTTACTTAAAAAAGTTTTTTAGAGAAAACAACGTCACGTCTACAGTAGTGTTTCTTCGACCTTCATATTGACCACAGATAATGTTTAGAGACTCTACTAATTCACTCTGAAGACAAAACTGCTCTAGTATTTTCTTTACTGATGCTACAAATTTTTCAATTAAATAAGTTACGAGTCTGAAAGAAAATAAAGAAAAAATTACCACACCTTTCACCTTCGACCTCAATATTCATCACAGATAATGGTTAGAGCCTCTAATAAGTCACACTAAACATAAAACTGCCCTAAAGATTTTTTTACGGATGTTAAATTTTTTAATTAAAAAAGTACAAGTTTCTTAGACAAGTGAATTTGCCACACGTTCATTAGGCTTTTGTCAAACTCAATGTTCATCATATATAATCTTTAGAATCTTTACTATGTCACTGCAAAAATAAAATCACCCTAATAATTTTCTACGATTTTTTTAATCAAAATGTACTGTCATCATACTTAGAGAAATAAACTTAAAAAATTCAATATTCACTATAGATAACTATAGAGTTTCTACTAAGTAATTCTAAACATAAAATTGCCCTAACAGTTTCTATAAGTTTTTTAGATAATATGGTAAAATAAAAAATAACCACATCTAAAGTAGGTTTTCTTCGACTCTAATATTCATCACAGATAACCTTTAGAGTCTCTACTAAGTCAGAATAAAGATGATAATACCCTAATGTATTTTTTACACACGCTACGAATTTTTTACTTAAAATATTCGCCACGCGTCTAGTAGTCTTTCTTCAAACTCAGTATTCACCACAGAATAATGTTTAGGGCCTCTACTAATTCAATTCAAAGATAAAACTGCCTTACTAATTTCTTTACATATACTACGAATTTCTTAACTAAAAAAGTTCGAGCCTTTTGGAGACGAAAATTAAAAAAATTGACATACGTCAAGTAGGCTTACTTCAAGCTCAATATTCACC
The DNA here is from genome assembly GCA_037954035.1 of Rosalia funebris. Classification (NCBI taxonomy): domain Eukaryota; kingdom Metazoa; phylum Arthropoda; class Insecta; order Coleoptera; family Cerambycidae; genus Rosalia; species Rosalia funebris. The sequence goes on along the minus strand of JAZFAV010000006.1, from coordinate 6,484,618 downwards.
ACAGATAGCCTCTAGAGCTTTTACAATGCTACAAAGATAAAACCACCCCAATAATTTAATTACAGACGCTATGATTTCGTTAATTAAAAAGTGCTATTCTTCTAGAGACGAAAATGAAAAAAATGTCAACATCTCAAGTAGGCCTTCTACAACCTCAATATTCACCATAGATAATATTTAGTAAATCGTAATCATATTTTCTTCTTACGGTTTTTATTTGGAAATATATCTTCGACGCAGTCTTGGCGAAGTTAAGACCACCTTAATTTTTCCCTAGAATTTTACAAAATTACAAAACAAAACCTCGAGCGCATATTATCCGAACAGGAGGCACAAATATTGTCCATAATATCGTCTCACAAGCCACTTCATTAAATATAATTTCTTTATTTGCAGGCGTGACTGATTTACCAAATGTTATATTATCAATGCAAATAACCCATATGATTCGTTTTCATGCCGAAGAGAAACTTTTACTGTCTAATCAATCATAAGTGTCATAAGACAATGCAACGGGGAGGTACATAAATCGTAGCAACTTTTTCATTCTGCGAACCAAGCCTGGTCATTCAACTATATTGCCAGATTTTGTATCACGTTTAATGAATATTAATGTCCGCAGTAAAAAAATAAATGAAATGCAAATCCGCCCGTAATGTTTATCAGAATGGTAACAGTTATGTTTGTGGTCATATGGAGATATTCGAAGAGGTGAATCTCCTCGTTAGGCTTCGAACTGGTTGAATTGGTCCAGAACCACTTCGCTTTATGGGAAGGTGTTTATTTATTTTTCTTTTATGTTCATAATTTATTGTCACATAACAACAGAATGTGAATATTCCATCATCAGGTTAAAGACTGCTTGAGTAGATAAATTAGTTTTGTGTTAGTTACACCAAAACCATGTCACTGGATAGTCCTGTAGGCGTAAGGACAGGCGATTCTTCGCATATACCCGATATTCTAAAGGCATATACAGTACTTGTATTACTAATTTTAATTGGCGCTTTTGTAATACCCAAAATAATAAACAAGATGCTCACAGATGAAAGTACTGAATGTCGTCCAAAATCAGTTATTGTGCCAGAAAACATTGATGCTGTGCAAAAACTGATAATGCAAGATCGTCTTGTGACATACTATGAGATTGAGGCAACCTTGGGTATTAGTTCAACTAGCATATATAAAATATTGCATGATCATTTAACTGTAAAAAAAGTTTGTTCTCGTTCGATCCCACATAATTCGAAACAATCTCAAAAAGATGCTCGTGTCGATTCATGCAAACAAATGCTCAAGAAATATAATGGCGGTACTTCAAAAGACGCACATAACACTGTAACAGGTGACGAATTTTGGATCTATGCGTATGAGCCGGAAAGTAAAGAGCAGTCGACTGTATGGGTGTTTCAAATGAACCAAATCCAACAAAAGTCGTTCGCGCTCGAAGCACTTCGAAGAAAATGGTCACCTGTTTTTTCGGAAAAACTGGTCATGTTGCAGCTGTGCCTTTAGAGGAACGTAAAACTGCAATTCTGAATGGTACACAACCATTTGTTTCGTGTGCTCGGAAGTTTTCGATGAATTAAGGAAAGCAAACAAGCGCCGTCGGATCATTCTTCATCATGACAATGCGAGCTCTCTCGTCTAACAACCGAATGTTTGAACACTCAAAAAATCGAATTAGTAGGTCCTCCATCATAGAGTCCCGATTTGGTACCCAATGCTTCTTTTTGTTCCCGACCGTCAAACATAAATTGCATGGACAACGATTTTCATCGGCAGAAGAAGCCGTTGCCGCGTTCAAACACCATGTTTTGGAGATATCTCAAGCGGAATGGAAAAAACGCTTTGACAAATGGTTCGAACGCATGCAAAAGTGTATAGATCATGACGGAGAATATTTTGAAAAACGATAAAATAATTTCCAGTGACAAATTAATGTTTTCTTATTATTATTAGGCTCAAAAAATTCTCCCGTATGCTAGGAAAATGAACATCTAATATAAGCTACGGTAAGCGGAGTATATGCAATACACGTGATGTTTTTCAAGGAAGTCACGTTTAGATTGAATTGTATAAAGTCAACCTCTACATATTCAAATAGCACATAAAATTTGAAATCTGGCATTGTTCTTGAAGATTGTTTCAAATTTATTTTTCACATGGTCAGCACTGTGTCTTGATAATTTGAAAATAAACTTACATAACGGAATTTAATGTTTGGTGTGTTGATTAAGAATCTAGGTGAGGTCGGTGTGATCTCTAGACTCCTTCTCGATGAAAAGATTTGTGAAAATTATTATGAATATTTCTTAACTTGTTACGAACATTCTTTTGTTGTACAGAGAATACCTCGTTGTTTGGTCTTGTCATTGAGGCCTTGAAACTTGATTGATATCTTGCTTGGATTGGGTGTAATTAAAGTTAACATAGTAATAGGTTAATCGGTGGTTTCTAACTATTCCCTGTTCTCTAATGTGCTCTATCTACTACTTCACAACAGGCCGTGGTGGTAAAGGCTAATTCTATAGTTTATTTGCGAAAAAATTGGCGAGAATGACGTCTTCAAAAACATTTTTTACAGCTGCTATTAATCTATCAAATGTGGTACAGAAGTCTCTAATAGTTGCTTCGATTCTATTTAGTCAATGTACAAAATATGTGACGTGTTGTAAACTTCTATAGTTATATTTATTTTTCAAGAGTTCTGCAATTTTTTCATGTAGTTACATGAAAAGTCCATATGTTTTTCATTCACAACACTTCACGACAGGCCGTGGTGGTAAAGGCTAATTGTATAGTTTATTTGCGAAAAAATCGGCGAGAATGACGTCTTCAAAAACATTTTTTTACAGCTGCTATTAATCTATCAAATGTGGTACAGAAGTCTCTAATAGTTGCTTCGATTCTATGTAGTCAATGTACAAAATATGTGACGTGTTGTAAACTTCTATAGTTATATTTATTTTTCAAGAGTTTTACAATTTTTTCATGTAGTTACATGAAAAGCCCCTGTATTTTTATTACTCGCAGGATCACGGAATAAATATTTGGGTTTGCGGCAACAAATATGTTTATTAAAAATAAACAACAAATAATAATTATCTCAAGTGAAATTATGAGGATTTGTCTATAATGAATTGTGAAGAATTATTGAATAAATAATGAATAATGACTCACTTATCTATACTGATACCGATATTGTAGTGGTGAATTATTTCTGAATAATAATTAATGACTTATCGATGCACACTGATACTGATATCGATATGAATAATATGAATCGGACACGATGTTCCTTTTTGTCGAAATCGACTAGCCTTCGTCCTGCTTTCAGCAGGAATTGCTGGAATAGACTGCTAAAAATGTTATGAATTTGGAATAATAATAAAGATAAAGAGAACTTTCCTTCAATAAAGTACAAACTAGTAAATCCCTGTTATTTGCTGGAAAACTTAGTATATTTCGCTAATATAAATCTTAATAGAAATACTTACACATTTGGGTGAAATTAAATCACATTTTTCTTCTATTAGTTCCATTTACTTCATTTTGAGAATGTTCTATTTATAGTCCAATGTCGCTAGCGTATTATTTGTCGATTAATGATAATCACGATACGTACATTCGACCTCAATGAATTTCTACTAGGCTATTTACGGAAGTCGTTTCCTTGCTGATACCCTTTAATCGGGATTTCTTCATTGACAGTACGTGTTCTACTGTCCGACATGACAGTACTATTATTTCAGCATTACTTAGGTATAATTATTTATGGTTTCTAGTTAATTGTATATTAAAACAAATGACCGGTATTATTCTCCAATCTGATATGATTTAATACTTTTTGGTGATCCCTGTATATATATTTGATTCGCATATGTTGCATAAGGATATGCATAAGGATTTTGTTGATATCAACAAAATCCTTAGTAAATAAAAAAGGAAAATTTATTTGCGAAAAGAATTCTTATATATACTTTTGTTTACAACTTTATTTTAAAAATATTTTTTTGGTACTTTTTCCATTCACCATGTCTCTTAGGAATGATCAAGATCTCCGAAAACGGTGATTAGTATACTGAGTAGGCATCGGCCATTTCAGAAATACGATTTCTTTTTGTGAAATTGTTGACATACAATGAAAAATATATCACAATCATATACATATATACAAATAAATCATAAATATATACAATCATGAGTAAAACTTGAAACTGAAAATAATTTTAGTATATATTAGAACGGTATATTACGTGAAATCAGTGTTTTATATTACGACTTTTTAGAATCTCATGTGTTTTTATGTTTTACTTGGACTAATACTTGGTCCATTTACCCTTGTTTTTGTATTATATTTAATAAGGACTATTTAATAGGTTGTTTAAAGTTTCGTCTTGGAATTTCGTCCCAGGCAGCTACAATTAGACGCTTCAGTTCATCAAGACTTTAAATTGAAGGCTTCGTTGGATTGTATACTGCTCATGCCATAATCCCCCATATATTTTGTATCGGGTAAGATCAGGATTTAATGCTAGCCATGGCATAAAATCGATTCCATACTCTTGCAATCAGTTTTTGTGTATCTTTCAAAATGAATAGGTGCATTATCATCTTGAAATATTGCACTATCTTTGGTAAGGGTTAAAAATGGTAATAGGTAATCTTCTAATAGGTTTTTTCTTCTAATTTTCTAATTTTTGCCCATATTATAACAGAACCAAATGCTTGAGGTCGTCTTGACATCATTTTTTGCTTCTTTCGTAAATCATGCCAATAATAGCTAAACCCATCCAGTCCATCCAAATTAATTTTTTTTTTCGTCGCTAAAGATTACATGGTCCCAAAAATGTTTTTTTAACATATTCCTCTGCAAATATTAATCTGGCCTCCATGTGTTTCTGTTAGGTGCAGGTTTCTTTAAACATTTCTCGTATTTAAAATGTCCTGACTTCGCCGCCCATTTTCTTATGAGACTGGGATCACAGTCTAAATTAAAACAACGGACAACCTGAGAAGATGACGTTCCTGCAGCTGATAGTTCCCCCAGGATAGCAAGGCCTGTCGTTGGTGAAAATATAAACGGTTGCTCCGAGCGCTTTCTTTTACCATAATTTTCGACTCCAAGTTTAAGAAATTTTTTGACAGTTTGTGAATAATTAATAATTGCGGTGATCCGCAAATCGATTATTCGTTGTTGTTCTAAATCATTAGATTCTTTACCACGCGACATAATAATAAAACAAACGTTCCTAGAAGTTAACGTTTAAAAGCTAACACTTTAAAAATAATTCTCAATTAACTCTCTCAAATCGTTACTCAAAATTTGTATTGGTGTGCATTCTAGGCTCACTGTTTAAATCAAACTGAATTTATACTTATTCACATATACGCGACAGGACGTCTTGCCAAATGCGCAGTAGCAACCCTTAAGGCGCGTGTACATCTGAGCATGAACGGAAACGAGGCAAGGCGAGGCTGAACGAGCATACAAGTGTGTACGTGCATATGAGGCGCGGCAAGATGCCTCGGCCTCGCCACGAGGCTGCTTGGAGTCTATCCGTTTCGAATCGGTACTTCAAAGGACCATTCGGTGCAGTGTAGACAGTTTTTTGTGTACGTCGTACGAGGCAGTTTGTGTTCGACGATGCTGCACTCGCCACTATTACATATTCCGCCGTTTTTTCACCGGAACGTACGAATGAATGGATGGATCGCTGCCTCGAACGTTGCCTCGTATGATTGCCAAAAAACCCAAACGAGGCATTTGCCTCGCCTCGCCTTGCCTCGTTCCCTTTCGTGCTCAGATGTATACACGCCTTTAAGATCGTTATAGTGCGAGAGCAATAGCGCTATATATCTTTTACTGGCCTATTCTATTAAGATGCGTATACATTTGCGAGCTGAACCGTTTGTGAACCATTCGCTAAAAATAGTTTTACAGTGAACATCTACTGAACTAAACACGATCCATGGGAAATAAGGAACTAACCACGAACCACCAGCAGTCTTGATCGGTGCGCTTACTTGTAATAAATAATGTCTTCGTGCGAGGAAAATTATATAATTTTAGTTATGAGTGCTGCGGCTATAATGATAGCAGAATGTTTGTGCAAAAAGAAGAGGAAAGAAAGACCTATTTCCCTCTAAGCATCTTCTTTTAAATTTTTCTATAATGGTCCTTGTGTTTAGGATTCCACAATAACGATTTCGTTTTATAAATGTCAATTAGTTTGACTACATTTTCCTCTGTCCACTCCATTATAGTAATTATTATAATATAAAAATTATTGAATAAAATTATAAGGATAGGCAGATTATTAAATAAACAACCGAGAGAGAAAAATATCGTACAAAAAGGCATAAAAAATAAATAGAGCCAGCCCCGTGGTTCGCGAGCAGAAGAAAAACAATGACCTGCACACGGCGCCGTCTCAATGTGAACTGCGAATGCCTTTGTGTTTGTCAAAAAAACCGACAGGTAGGGGTTCGCCACAAGCGGTTTACTAGCGGTTCATTCGGCGCTCCAAACCCCGTCCCAATCTTGCGATCAAATGGTTCAAGAGTGGATCGCGAACGGTTCGGCTCGCAAATGTATACGCACCTTTAGATAATACGAGTATAAGTTAAGGAATCTTTCTTGCAGGAGGTATAATAAATGCCACTAAATATAAGCTTAAGTCTATACCTTTTCACGACACTGTACAAAATAGGGTTGAGATTTTGAAGATTTCTATTTATCGTATACATATTTCCGCGTGTTTTCATTTTTTTTTTTTCAATAATTGCAAATAAACAGGATAACGTATTTTTAACAATGCTTCATATCTATTTAATTGGAGATGTGACGATGTTACACACGTTTGTCAAGGTATTTCTATTAATTGAGGCCAAGGTATTTCTTTCGCTGGTTACTTGAGGATTGATAATGACCTAATAGTGCACATGATGTTTGTTATAAATCCCGCAATTTGTGTTCCTGATTTCGTTAGTCCATAATACGTTTGGCAAAAAATTCAGATCTTGACGACATTTTTATTGATACCATTCAGAAAATCTAACTCGCCTTCCAAAATTATTTTCATTCAAACTTTTACAAAATTCTGTGCAGTTGTTCTCGGTATATCTAACAAGTTTTATATTTCTCTTTTGGAGAATATAGGATTTTCATTAATGCACTTTATTGCAATGTTAACTCTTCTTTCGTTGCTGATATTGAAATTTCCCTATTTTTTTTTTAATCTTCACAATCTAACAGATTTATTAGGGAATCTAAAATACCGGATATTAGGTTGGTTACGGTCAAGGAAACGTTCTTCATACCTTCTTGAGAATATTTTAAAAAGTACCTTAAGAATGTATTTGATTCCACATCTCCAATTAAAGATATGATGCACAGTTGAAAATACGTCAACCTGATTTTTTGCAATTATTTAAAAAACGAGACCAGTTTGAATTTGATAATGTAGTGAAAAGACAAATATTAAATATTCTTTAAAACTATCCCATAATTGTCTCTCTATCATTACGCAGCAGCAAAGTGAGCCATACTATATATTATATCAGCTTGATCCCTCTTTGAATAGCTCGGATAACTATATGGCTATTCCCAAGAACTGCTGAAAACATACCAGTTGGAGCTACTCTCTATATGACTAAAATTAATTGACAAATGATTGTAATATAACCTCAGTTCTTATAAAGTGATGTAAATATGCAAAATGTAGTCTCATTTACCTAGTTAAATACAAAGAAATTTAATTTAAATTGTCCTTTTTGCATTGTACGGTATTTACAAATATTATAAAATCATCCAAACGAAAAATAAATTTAATAAAACAAATTTCCGTCTTTTTCGATCGGAACAATATTCCGGTCAGGAAAAAACTCCGTTAAAAATAAGTTGTGGCTAATGTTATTTTGCCACGCGATACATTTACAAATTCTCGGACAAAATGACATAACTTTTAATAAAAAGACAAGCGTTATTTCATTTATGGGTGTCTTGTTTTTTTTTTTCATACGGTTTATAATTCAACTGCTTATTATCTTCGTGGTTATAGTAGCTATTGAGAAAGTTGTTGGTTAAAATTTTATACGCTGTTTGTAAAAAGTAAAAGCGTTTCGAAATATTCTTTCAAATCCACGGATGACAACATTCGTAATATCAATTATATAGACATTCGTCTCGATATTTCCGATACAATGATTTCCGATCGAATACTTGCCCTTATGCGGCGCCTTTTTTGTAATCTTAGGCAAATTTTTAACACAGTATAACAGTAGATGTGTTATAATAGTCATTTTTTTATTTATGTGTAAAATCGTGATTTTTGGCGTCAGCGCGGATTTTTCTCTTCGCCATAACGAAATGACTTTAAAAAACGACGCGAAAGCCAAAACAAATTTTATGCAAATTTAATAGATTTTCAACAAATAACTATTTTCAATTAGCTTCAACTTTTTTCTTTGAGTTTCGAATTATTTGAAAATTTCACAAACATTGATTTATTATATTCTTAAGAAGCCCTGAAAATTTGAACTTTCGAATCGAGCCAGGATACGAGTTGCAAATTTTCAAATAACCTGAAAATCGTATTGTAACAACCCAGCAATTCATTCATTTTTAGACTCATTCATTATACTTTAGAAAGTAAGCAAGTACAATTAATGATAATACTTTATTTTACATTATAGTATTATCATAAAATATAACTAAATTTTATTTTATTGGTTGTTTAGTGTATTTCAGAAACTTTTGTTTATAAATTCAGTTGAACCATTTTATATTCCTTTTCAAAAGAAGTTACTCTCATTTCTGAAGTATAAAATCACAAAGTAAATACAAGCAAAGTGCAATTTTTTAATAAAACCTGGATTGTTAATATGATTTAACCAAAAAGAAAATATTTTGATTTTTTTAGAACAATATGGATAGACAATAAATATGTTCATAAACATATAAAAAAAACTTGAAAAAGCGATTCGAAGCTGTGAAAACAATTAAAGACACTCGAATTGACCATTATATAAATTAATGATAATACTTTACAAATGAGAGTAACATAGTTTGAAAAAATTATATAAGTAGTTCAACTGAATTTATAAACAAAAGTTTCTGAAATACACTCAAAAGCAACTAAAATAAAATCTTGTCATATTTTATGATAATAATATAATGCGAAGTAAAGTATTATCATTAATTGCACTTACTTACTTTCTAAAGTATTATGAATGAGTATAAAAATGAATGAATTGCTCTGTGTTACAATACGATCTTCAGGTTATTTGAAAATTTGTAACTCGTATCCTGGCTCAATTCGGAAGTTAAAATTTCCAGGGCTTTTTAAGAATATAATAAATTAATTTTTGTGAAAGTTTCAAATAATTCCAAATTCAAAGAGAAAAGTTGAAGTTAATTGAAAATAGCTATTTTTTGAAAATCGATTAAATTTGACAGGTCGTATTACGAAATGTAATCATTAGATACTTCTTTTTACTAATTTTGAAACTATGAATCGAGCCAAACAATATGAGCCCATACATAATTTTTAATTTTAAAATTTGTACAAATAGCGGCATTTTAAAAAAGGGTAAAATTTTATGAAATTAACGGATCAGTTAAAATCTTCTCCCGAAAGCGTGCATACGAACTAAGCTTTAATATAATTTTTTTCGATAAATAGAGAGTTCAGCAAAAACAAAATGCGGGTTGAGATCAATCGGCTAAAAAGACTCAGAGAAATAAATTTTTGAAAATTGCTAGATTTAAAATTCAAAAAAATTCTCCTGAAGTCAAATTTGCCTTGATTGGGCTAAGACTTTGGAAAACCCCATATATTAGGACCTACTTTCATATAAAAAATTATGAGCCAAATCGCTGATCCAAGTGCGCAAAGTTTCGTCGAAAAGTAATGGATGTATCCATATATACATTTTAACGCCATAAAAGACGTATTTGACAAATGACACTGTTACATACCTACTCTGTATTTTAACATCAAATCAAACTTGGACAGATAGCAATAATGTTCTTGACAAACAATAGAACCGTGTTATTTGTAATGGAAAGTTCCGTTCGTTTAAATAGTGGCTGGCATATGCAGAACTTTACTATATGCCGAAAGAAACTTCTTTAGCCAACGTCTTATATGATGAATTTGCATAAACTGAATTCTGTAATATACCAAGAGGGACTACCCGTTTTGTTAATTACTAGTATTGACTGACACATGCAGAACTCTGCAATATGCCGAGAGGAACTTCTCTTGTTAATCACTCTATGAGTTTGCTCACTGAGTGATGAGACATTAAAAACCTAAGCCCACCTAGGAACTCTTAGTCAGCAAACGGCTTGTTGCTTACAGTCACCTCAGTAAAGGCATTACATATGAGACAAATGTCTCTAGTAATGGCGTAGTACCGTCTCTTTCAAATTTAGCTACTCACGATTTGATTAATTTTGCTGAAGGAGCTTGATTAATGCCATGAAGGAAGTAGAGCGTTTTATGCAAGGGACGAACTATCATAAGCGGACGATGGTTCTCGTAAAAAGCTTCTGACACATATGGCACGTTGCTCACCGGTAAAACGATCCATTGCAACTGAATTTCTAAGACATGGCATCTAACAAACACATACACGCGTATATTTACCACTACCACTTTTCGAGATGTCCAGCAAACGAGGAAAGCATTTCAGGACACCTTGTATAAACTTTATGAGTTTTGTGCTGTTAACCCTAGTATATATGAATGCCCCCGTATGGAGACACTTACATCTGGTGTACAGGATGCAATTAATTAGGAACAGGGGTTTATTATGTTGATAATATGTCTTATCAAGAACTTCATAGTACATGGTAATTTACATTTGCATAAAATAGAAGAATGCAGGGAATAAAGTTCCCTGTAAAGGAAATAATTATAAAGGAATGAAAAACATACAGTAGCATACAGTATACAGTAGTTTACCTGTACTCAAACTAAAGATTGAGTTATTATTATGACACAAATTATGTAAAAAATATTGATTTTAAAATGTCGATTACCCAAAACCTCCGGTACAGACAAAGAGAGGTGCTGTAGATCAATTTTCCACAATTATGAAACGCAACTCTCGATTTTAGGTAGCAACCTCATGATCAGAAGAACTTAAATTTTAAGCCAATCCAATAGAAAGTAAAGAAACCTCACGCCCTCTACTACATATCACCATTGGGTCGTAATATCAACAATAAATTGTTAGGTTCAAGACGAATAGAGCTAGCGAAGTTGACGTTGATATTTCGTGTCCTCTAGATTATCGTTTTACACTAATCCCGCCCTTTCACTAATCGCGACAGCTTTTTTGGCATGTGGAAAGCGGAATGTTAAGCTAGTGTCCTATTTTGATAGTACTTATCTAGTTAGAGCCACATTAGAACGAAGTATGCAATTCAGTTAATTTTTTTCTGAAAATAAAAGAACTTCGCCTTTTATATTTTAAAACACAGGCTTACGTCTCTCAACTTCAAACTGGTTTAAAATTGGTTAAGGGCTTGCATTTTTGACCTCGCTGAACTGTTTTAGTCTAAAATTAATTTTAAGATTAATTTAATCGATGCTTATTTCCGGGAATTCGGGATGGATACGATACTTATAACCCACGTTACGTGCTTCATATAAGCGAGAAATTGTTGAACAATAGATGTACGTACAATCAGACCCCGGATCCCAGTGTAAAGTCATTGGCTACGCCTAGTGGGATCGACCAAATATTCAGCTCTAGAAGAATAATTCTAAATAAACTGTGACTCGATAATGAAGGTAAACATTGTACACTTTTGTGTCAATATCTTATAACTCAAAATTATATAGTTTTTTGGCAATGGGCGTTAATAATTGCCTATGGTATTCAAAACGCATATTTGTTTCATTTATCAGCTGCTAGAAAGCAAGTATACAGTCTGTCAATGCTGAAATTCAAACGACTAAAAGCCGGCGAAATTCTTGACATAACCAGCTTTTCATGGAAAACCATACAGAGCTATCGTTACAAATTGCGACTTGTGAAATTAACAGTCGTCAATCATAGTGATATGACATATGGCACGGAATTAGATAATTGAAATATTTACTCCTTTCTTATCAGCTACGATTTTAATTATAGCACTAATTAAATTTGGACGGTTATCGTTTATAACAAATAAAGTAGTTTCAATAACACGTCCCATATCGGGCTGTGTGTCAAGTTAAATTTAATTTCAATTATTTAGATAATTGTTACGCACTGGTGCTCAAGAGAATTCAACATTGATGATAAGTTATAGATGTTTATTTGTTTAAATCATAAATTAAACATCTCTTACGCCTAGTAAACGGAAAATAAGTGTTCATTCAGTATATACCATACATATTTTTTTTTTGAAATATGCAGCTTAAGATAGAATGTTTGTGATATGCGTATGTACGAGTATAATAAAGAAATAAATATAGCTGATACCTGAACACTACAATTGTAACAAGATAGCTAATTTCTGCTTATTGTGAGTTTTAATGATATACGGTATATCTATATACTCCAGGGGCGTAGCGTACATGGATGCAAGTGATGCTTCGCATCCCTTAAAAAATTGACAAATTAATGTTATTTAAAAGTTCAATGGATTTATTCAGTTATTACAATTTTTTAATCATTTTAAACCGACCGCAAACATACATTATTTACTTTAAACGCTACCATCAACTTTTTTATTTCAAATCGGCCGTGCAGGCGCCCGACATTATTGGACTCCCGCGTTACTTGCTGCAGTGCTGAAATGCGATGGTCCACGTTACATTAAAGCTACGCGTTAGATGGGCGAAAAGGTCAGTGATCTTCCAGTCAACAGTGGAACCTCGAGTGGGTGTTGTCGTTATTTCCGGACTCAGTTATGCGATTATGTGAACGCATCTTGGCGACTGTCGCCATAACATAAGGAATATTTGAAAGCGCTGTTTCAGGTAATTGTGCAAAATGAAAATAAAGAATGGGATCGAGAAACCGTTATTTGTGCTAGAGGCCTTTAGCTTTATTGCGCGACATTGATTTTAATTTTTTCTTAGCAGTGTTTTCTGCAATACTCCCACATTCCAAGAGTCTGTTTAAAATTCTACGCACAAAAGTATCAGATATATCTTTTCCCGAAGTCATCAAAATTGTGTCGTTTAATTTTTACTATTTCTGCCACAAGCAGTTCCGCGGAAAGATCATTTTCATGTTTAAAGAGAAATTCTCAAAAGTAAGAAAGACTGTCAGCTTTAGCATTAATAAATATTGAAAGTGCCTTGTTAGAAGATATGAGATCGTCTCCAACATTTGAAGAAACATTGATAGACGTTTTCACTGGACAAACAAAAACCGGAGAATTCATCTTCATTTTAAAAATTAGAATATATACCTTGACATAATCATTTTAGGTTAGTGTTTTATTTCATTTTTACCATTTTCATATGGCCTTCCATACATCTGACTATGCCTCTTCCCCTTATAAAATTTTTATCACATCCCTAGATTCTTTTCTCGCGCTACGCCCCTGATATACTCCTGAATAAAAAAATTAATGCATTAGAAAAACATTTCATTATTTCTTATAATTTTTCGAAGATTTAAATCTTTAAACATTGATATATAGGTGACCTAGGATATTTTCTGTCACTTTTGATTGTAAATATTTGCACAGTGATAGTTTAAGAAGTTATTTGTAAAAGGCAACAAAATTCAGTTACGCCAGTGATTTTTTTAATTTAATGTCACTAAGTGAATGAAACCCTTTATCCAGTACACTATCTTAGTAGTTTAATCTCCGAGGATCCCATTTTTTGGTGGATCAATAATGTTATGGGGAGGAATTTGTTTCGATGGTCGCACGGAGGAGCAATTTCATCTTTATTCAGGATATCGATTGGCCCCACGTTTTTTGAAAGGTACTGGACTACCTTCGATTTGTGAATATTCTATCAACTATGGACTGGCCACCAAGGTGTCCAGATATGAACCCCATATAGTATATATATATATATATATATATATATATATATATATATATATATATATATATATATATATATATATATATATATATATATATATATATATATATATATATATGGGATGCACTAAAACGATCAATTAGGCACTGCATACCTGCCCCTACAATCTTCTTTAATGTCTGTGAAAGACTCTTGTCGGATAAGAGAATATTCCTCAGGAAACCATTCACCACTTGATCAAAAGCATGCTCAGACGAATGAAAGCAGTGATAAAAGCTAGAGGAAGATCTACACTCTCCTGAATTAAAACTCTTACGATTGAATTTCACCCACATTTATTTTTTTCATTAACACTGTTTTCATTGAATTTGACATTACTGTTCCTTTCTGTTATTTATTCAGATATTCTATAATTCTATTCTAATTTGTTGAGCATTAATTGAAATAGTTTAATTATAATTTCTCGTAGTTCCTATGATTCAAATCGTCAAAAAAATAAAAGTAATAATGTAAAGTTTCATTGATGCTTTAATTTTGTTCAGGAATTCATATAAAAATAAAGTTCTACTCGATGCACACATGATTTTTATATCTATTATTTAAATCTACGTATTACATACATATATTACTGTAGACATGATTTAAATATTTATGGAAATAATATGTATAATTAATAAATGCAGGAATTATATAAAAAACTAATCTTTTTATTCTAATAATATTGAGTATAAGTTTACCTATCTATGATGAATACGTTTACTTACTTAGGGTTTTCCTAGCGCAAATTAATATCAAAGTTAGAAGTTTTCCATAGACTGATGGAATTTTTTGCTAAACTTTTCTTCGTTCTTTCATACCTGCCGAAACAATAAAATATATAAAGTCGAAAATTGTAGTTTTTATAAACGAATCTACAAAGAAAACTGCGTATGTACTAGTACTGTTGTATTGTAGTCTGAAGTAGTGAAGTAGAAAATACAAAAATTTTATTTACGTGTATTTCATCATACAGATAAGAATATTAAGTCGCTGTTATGTAGTAAAAATATTAAAAGGCCATATTCTACAATGTCTGAAACATGATGTAAAATTTCACAACGAACAGGGTACCGGGTTAGTCACCTAAAATTGACCCCTCCTTTATTTCTCTTAATTTCAATCGAATCGAAAAATTCAAACAAGTATTTTACATGATACTTTATAATTTTTTTGAATATTTAAACAAAACTCTGCAAATTGAAAGGGGGCGAACAATTTTTTATTTTTCTTAAATGGAACACCCTGTATTTTTTTTACTTAAAAAAGTTACCCACAGTTTTCACAATACATAATTATTATGTGTTGCCGCATCAAAGAATTTTCATACTATTTTTCTTAAAAAACAATATGTGTCGTTCGTTATATCTCAAAAACATAGCTCTCCTGATTTATGGTCTTATACTAAACTTATTCCTGTGATGTGACTATATATTTGTATGAATATCTCAAGAACTATACTTACAAAGATACAACAATCATATATTTTTGTGATCAGAAAACTGTGAGTAACTTTTTTAAGTAAAAAAATACAGGGTGTTCTATTTAAAAAAAAATAAAAAAATATTCGTCCCCTTTCAATTTGCAGAGTTTTTGAAAATTTGTTTAAATATTCAAAAAATGTATAAAAAATCATGTAAAATCCTTTTTTGAATTTTTCGATTTGATTGAAATTAAGAGAAATACAGGGGGGGGGGGTCAATTTTAGGTGACTAACCCGGTACATATCAGGGAGAATCTACCCAATCTATCCAATCTATCCAGTTCCCAGAATCTACTCAATTATTAAATTCATTATTTAATAATTCGATTCTTGATACGATTAATATGTTATTATTAGTAAATGACACAATAAAAATGACATAAAATATCATTTAATTAACTATCTATCGAAGTCCTCCAGTGAATTTGTCAAGAAATTAATATATTTCAGACATTTAATACTTATTAGTTTTAATAAACTTGGTCATGCCAATGACTACGTTTGCTTCTTAGGATAGACAAATAAGGGCACAAGTTGATTATTCAGAAATCATAAGTAGGCGCATTTCTTTAGAGTTTAGCAATTGTTAATAATTTTTCTTATTGGAATCCAGTTCTCATTGAAAATAGAAATTTGGTAATATCCTTGGTAAAACTTATATGTATATTATTATTGAATATTAAATATTATTATACATTAAATGAGAAATGATAGATACAAATATGCAATTATATTACCTCGTTTACATCATCGTCGCGAAGCAAATAGGTTAGGTATATATACTTAATATCTATTCGGTGAAATCATTCAGCGAGCAACTCATAAGATTCAACACATTATTTAGTCATCTTGGCAGAAAATCTTAAGAAACTTAAATACAATTAATTTTTGCTTCTTGAGACACATAACAGTATTTGGACATAAGTTTCAACATTGTCAACGTAAATACTATATGTATGTATGGGTACAACGACAAGTCCAACGGTGTCAAATCACATGATCGTGGCGGCCAATTAACATCGCCACAACGTGAGATAACACGGCCATTGAATTTCTTGCGCAAAACTGCCATTGTTTCGTTGGCTGTGTGGCAAGTGGCACCATCCTGTTGGAACCACATATCGTCCAGGTCCATATCCTCAATTTCTGGTCACAAGAAGTCCGTTATCATCTCGCAATAGCGAACACTATTCACGGTAACTGCTTGGCCGACCTCATTTTCGAAGAAGTACGGCCCGATGACGCCGCCAGCCCATAAACCGCACCAAACAGTCACTTTTTGTGGATGCATCGGCTTTTCAACAATCACTCGTGGATTCTCATTTGCCCAAATGCGGCAATTCTGCTTGTTAACGAATCCACTGAGGTGAAAGTGTGCCTGGTCGCTGAAGATGATTTTCTTTGTAAAGTCACCATTCACTTCTGTCTGTTCAACCAACCATTCGGCGTATTGACACGCTTGAAATGGTCAGTAGGCTTCAGTTCTTGAGTCAATTGAACCTTGTAAGCGTGTAAATTCAAATCTTTATTCAAAATTCGCATCAATGATGTTCGTGAGATGTTCAATTGTTGGGCACGACGACGAGTCGAGGTTGACGGCTCTTCTGCTACACTATCGCGAACAACAGCAATGTTTTCCGCAGAACGAACTGGGTGAGCATGCACAGATGTTTTCACATTTCCCACAGACCCGGTCTGCTGTAATTTGCGCACAATTCTCCCGATTGTGGACACATTTGGTCGATTATGCTGACCAAAAAAGTGCACGAAGTGCACGAAATGCATTTTGATTTGAACGCCCATTTTCGTAAAAGGCTTCAACAATCTTAACGCGCTGCTCAATTGTGTACCTCTCCATGGTTGAATTTGTCAAACACTGAAACAAAAAAATGTCAAATTAAGTTGGGTAAAAAAACTTGACGTTAAGGTGTGACTCACAATTAACATCGTGCATTATGGTTGGACCACCCTTCATACTTGTCATCTATTGCTTTAGTTCTGGTCCCGCAAAATATCTTCCTTATTTATATATGTGAAGTCAAGTTGTCTTTATTTAAAATATGTTAGAAGAATAATCAATTTAACATTGAACATGTAGAAATAACTACTAAAACACTGTTTTTAATATTGCTAATAAGCAATATATTTAGTTCTCTTGTAGCAAATGGTCTGACCCCACTGTAAATCGGTGGAAAACTCAAAATACATAATTAATTCATATCGTTTCACGAACTATTTTAAAATGAATAACCGAAACTAATTATAGTATGAATGAATTATTCATATCGCTTGTATAAAAATGTACAAAGCAATAAAGTGATGTTTATAAAAAATCAATTGAATCGATAGTAAACTTACAATTACTAATAGTGAGGACTTAGCGTATTCGATATGATATTTAAAAACATCGTTCTATCTGCAGTAGCGTCTTATTTAACTTATTTACCTTTAGTAATACCAGGCATATAAATATGAAACCGGAATTTGTCCATAGATGGCCTAGCTGCTAATATAGTTACCGTCATACTACGTCATTGGCGCCATTTTCTTGTTTTGACATAAAGGTTTTATCTCACAACAATACAAGTTTCACATAACAATATCGTTTTTAATAGCGTTGAACATTTTCGAATTTTATGCCTTGAAACTACGATTTGCGGACAGCATTGATTTCTTGTTACCATTTGAAGAAAACTGCTGCAGAATCTCATCCAATGTTTGTCGAAGCCTACAGTGAGCATTCTCTTGGTATATCACAGTGCTTTGATTATTTAAAAAAATTCAAAAGTGGACATTTTGACTTGAGAAATGAAGAGAGTGGAAGACCACCGAAAAAGTTTGAAGATAACGAATTGCAAGCATTTTTGGATGAAAATGACGCTCAAACGCAAAAAGAATTCGCGGGTCAATTAAATGTGACACGAGAAGCCGTCTCCACACGTTTGAAAGCCATGGGAAAGATCCAGAAGTAGATTCAACAGTAATTATAATATTAATTCAAATACGAATACAATTTATACAAGACATTGTTACATATTGAACGTTATATCCTGCGCACCATTGTGGTACATAACTCGCACTGAACCTCTCTTACGCTTATCAAAGCGGCATTATCGAGAGATGGTTAAAGTTATGTAAAAATATAGTTTTTAGCATCTCACGTAAGGTAGACTATAGGAGTTGCATAAGAAAATGACTTCTATTGACCTTATTATTAATGTGTCTGTACTTTTCCCTACTTTGTTGCGAATAATCGCCACTTACTAATACGTAAGTGTAAATGAGTTACTCAGCTTTATTTATTACCTCTTACTAATTTTTTTCTAACATAATCATCACCCTAATCAACTTTTGTGGTTTCTTAAACGATCACTGTTGATCTTACGCAAGAATAATGAACTATAAATAATAATTCCTTTGTTTGTATTATTTCTATAGTTAAAATATTTCATTAATTTCAAGGGCATCCCGCGGTGTGTAATTAGCTACATTTTGAACTAACTGTAACAGAAATCATCCTGAGATTATTATCAAAAACAAGGTAGGAATAAAAGATAAACAGTTTTAAAACCTTAAAACGGACTTTTCCGCCGTGGAACATCTATATCTCAAAATTGAGTGGCCGAGAAAAAATAAACCAGCACATAAATGCAGAATATGTGTTTTATGCGACAGTTTTACTTTTTTCAAATAGTCCATCATCGTGCTTTCTCACGACCCATGGACAGGGTGGGGTGTATCCTATCCACCTCAAAATCAATAGGTGTCATCTGGGAGACGTTCCCGATCAGAATCAGTTAAAACCCGATCGATCCGACACGATTTACTTGAGTTATCGTATTAACAAAAAAAATTTTCAAATAGTCCACCATCGTGCTTTCTCATCACCCATAGACAGGGTGAGGTGTGCCCTATCCACCTCAAAATCCATAGGTGTCGTCTGGGAGGCGTCCCCGATCAGAATCAGTCAAAACCTCATCGATCCGACACGATTTAATTATCATGCTAACAAAAAAAAAATCTCAAATAGTCCACCATCGTGCTTTTTCATGACCTATGGACATGGTGGGGTGTGTCATATCCACCTCAAAATCAATAGGTGTCATCTGGGAGACGTCCCTGATTAGAATCAGTCAAAACTCGATCGATCCGACACGATTTAGTTGAGTTATCGTGCTAACAAGACATTTTAATGCCGCTGATAACGACGACAACGACACACACACACACAGACAAAATTTTTTCAAAACCATATTTTTGTGCTTTTTAATCCGAAAAAAGAAAATTAAACGAAAATTTTTTTTCCATTTTTCTTTACACGATTACATTACTTTTCCGCTAGTATAGTTGAGTGCTGAAAAGTAAAAATGTCTAGTTCCTCTATATTTGAAAGAGTCAAGTACTCCTTGAACCCAATCTTTGTAACTCCAGAATCTTCCTTTTATTTTCTGCTATCTTGGATATTTATTGAATGATTCAATGAATTGACTTGATAAGAGACTGATACAAATTTTGCATTTTCGAGAATTCCAAGCTGGGAGAAATAGCAGCTACTTTTGGCTACATACTTAATTGTTCTCTCGGCTTTCTCCAACTTTTGTTTTTCAAGCAAGGAGTTTATTAAACAATGAATCATAAAATTTAACTTTCCTTTTTATGTTAATGATTAGACTCATTATAGATGTATATACTGAACAATTGACTATAAATATTCTCTTGTATATATCGATCTAAAATGTATTATGTCTTCTAATATATCTTGATGATATAATATGATGTTATATGAACTAATGTTTTCATTAATTTGAACGAATACTCGTATTTCAAGAAAATGTATCAAATCATCGACACTGTTGATCAAGAACTTATGTGCGCAAAATTAACTTACTATGATACAATCTAAACTTTATTAGTCAAAAACAATTTATTAGGCCAACTTCAAAAAGTTAAAATAGATCATGATGTATCTAACAGAAAATCCATTTCTTCTTGAATTCCACAAGGGTCAATATTGGGCCCTCCTTTGTTCATTGTTTATACGGCAGACATATTTTATCTTCCAAAATATAGAGATATATATACAGATGATACTCAAATATTACAACACCTCGAATATTTTAAGGTAGCTGAAGTTGCTAATAAAATTAATTAAGATCTTGACATTATTGTATCACTCATTCTCGAAAAAAACATCATTTGAAATTAAATCGTAATCCTCAAAGATGTAGTGTTATCTTATTCTGCCCTAAGAAGAAAAATATTTTGAGAGCCTCATTAAACATACAGATTTAAGGTCAATTAATTTTACAAATTGTTCCAAACAGTTAGGTGTTAAGTTTGATGAAAAGATGAGATTTTTTGAATACGTTAAAAAATTAATCTAGAGGTCTTATATTTTTTTAAAACTATTATATTCAGACAGATAGATTTTAAACTTTAATATTAGGACGCAACTTTGTGAAACCTTTGTATTGCCTATTTTTAGTTACTGTAATTTAGTATATTTTAGATGTTTAGATCAGATCACAAGAAGCCGAATCTAGAAAATTCAAAAATACATGTTGCCGTTTTATATTTGTAATCATACTCAAGTATGATTACATTCCTGACAAAATAATAATCCTAGGTTAGCTTAATATGGACAATTTATTGTTAGTAAAACATTATTTAATTTTTGTTCATAAGTTACTGAATACTGAAATACCTACCTACCTGACAGAAAAATCACAACTGAGATAGACACTTCACAATGCTGACATTAGAAATAAAAATACTTTGACTAGCAGTACCTTAAATATGCCTAAGCACTCAATAACTATATTTCACAGATTATTTATATACAACGCGGTTATATATACTTTATAATTCTGTTGCAAAAAATTGCAAATACTTATCACTCATCTGGACTATTTAAGAAATAAGTTAGGCCCTTTTCTTAAAGCGATAATAGTTTTTATGTACATTTATATACAGCATTTTATGTTATGTATATCTATATATTTATCTGTGCCAATTGTTCTTAAGTAGATATTAGTACAATTTATTTAAATAAATTTGAAGCTGACTCCGTATTGATCAATTAATCCAGTGCCAACATCTGTATTAGACAAATAGTTACAATTAAGCACTAGTATTAGTAAATTTTCGTGTCACAAGTTTATGTAATTTATAGTTTATTTTAGGAAAACAACTCCACCCGTTATATTAGGAAAAGGATTGTTGTATTTTCCTAATTCCTAATTCAACAAAGGTATATTATTATTCTCACTATTATTATTATATTTAATTGCTTCAGCAGTATGGAAAAACTACTAAAATATCAAACACGCAATTAAATCATACAAGGTTTAAATAATCGTTAGATAAAAGTATTATCACGATAAATATTTTATATTTTTTCATTTTTATTTCAGGTTTTATTATAATTGTTGTTTTTTCATCTTGTATTAAAAAACAGTTGAAATAGATATTTATTTCAATAAAATATGAATCAGAATTATGGTGTTCATAAAACATGTCAAACTACCAAACAAAAACAAAGCTAGTGACCATTATAACAAATTGATCTATAACAATGATACATATATAATTTAAAAAATATATTTCCAATAATCAATATAAGATGTGTTGTAAATCATATATTTTATTACTTTTCCGCACTCAACTATACCAGAGCGGAAAAGTAATGTAATCGTGTAAAGAAAAATGGAAAAAAACTTTTTTCTGGCGTTTATTTTTCGTTTTTCAGTCTAAAAACAAAAAAAAATGGTTTTTAAAAAATACTTGCTGTGTGTGTGTGAGTGTGTGTGTGTTGTCATTGTCGTTGTTGTCGTCGGCATTTATTCTTGTTAGCACGATAACTCAACTGAATCGTGTCAGATCGATCGTGTTTTGACTGATTCTGATCGGGGACGTCTCCTATTGATTTTGAGGTGGATAGAGCACACTCTACCATATACATGGGTCATGAGAAAGCACAATGGTGGACTATTTGAATTTTTTTTTAGCACGATCACTCAATTAAATCGTGTCTGATCGATCGGGTTTCAACTGATTCTGATTAGGGACGTCTACCAGACGAGATCTATTGATTTTGAGGTCGATAGGACACACACCATCCTGTCATGAGAAATCACGATGGTGGACTATTTGAAAAAAGTAAAAGTTCATTTTCTCGGAAAAACTTTTCTCGGCTACTTAATTTCGAGATGGAGATGTTTTACGTGCGGAAAAATCCGTTTTAAGGTTTTAAAACACTTTATTTTTTTTGGTGATCAGAGACCAATTTTCAATTATCTCCACATAAGAGATACATTTTTTCCACAATTTTGATGTGGTTTATCAAATAATCAGTATGATATTCGCTTGTGTAAAACTATGTATAATAAAGGTCATATTAAATTTTATATAGTAAAATATATTTACAGCCTAGGTGGAATTGGTATTTACCTTCATTTTTATTAATCAGCATGTGTAACAAACAACGTACTACGAATCACTAATGATTTTCACTGACGTTTGGTGTCAGGGCCAGTAGCACAGAGTCAATAAATTTATGTTAAACATCGAATAGACATTAACTAATGTAACATAAAAAATAATTCTTATAAAATTAATTAAGTAAGACATACATACCATTGATTACTTATCATTGAAAAGCTATCTTTACCGAAGAAGCGTTATTGGAAAAAGTATAATAGGATAGTCATATTTTTTATAGAAGTAATATTTTATGAAAATATTATAGTATTTATTAGTTTTCTTGAATTTTATTTGATGAAGAAAGCCTTTAACGCATTTGGTGCACATAAGAAAAAATGATGATGGTGATCAGATGATCTAACAATTCTAAACGAAAAATATATTATCAAATAATATTAATATTTTATAACACAAATACTACAGTATCAATATAAATGACCGGGCTCTCTCTAGTCTCTCTAATCTGTATAGTCTCTCTCTAGTAGAGAAATTATCGACTATTGAAAATCAACTCAGTTACTTAAGGAATCATCTGAGAAGTTTCAAGTCTGGTTTATTTTTTTAGACTCTCCAAACTTTTGGTCTTATTCATAGAAATCTTGCTGTTTGAAAATTGCCATAGAAAATAATCGAGGGGCAAATTTTGAGCCCAATCGGCCATTTAAATGATTGTTGCTTCTAACGCTCTATCTATAAAATCATAAAGTTTTCTTCTATCTATAATATCGTCTACAATTTTGCCAAAAAATTTACCTTCTGTAAATATTATTTATATATTGTTATTTCCAATGGCGATTTTGAACGAAGCAATGAAAATTTAAGCCCAGAAATTATCTGAACGTTAATTCAGAACAATTGACACACGTGTCGACTAATTTCAGATTGTTAATAGAGAGAATTTTGTACAATTTTTAGAAAAAATTAAGTCGTATTTAAATAGGAGACTACCTTTCTTGGTCTCCTGTAACTAAAACTCAAAGTCTTTTTTTTCAAAAAAGAGAACTGAATGATTAAAATAATTTCGACATTCGTGGAAAACTGGCCTCATGTTTTTGTTATTACATCTAAAGTTCCAGCTTCTTCCCAGGATTAAGTCGCATTTGCTTTATTTGCTTTATTTATATTTATAAACAACATCTTCTATCTTATAAACAGAAAATAGTAAACCCCCAATATGGTATTCGAGTATATAAAGTTGTTTTCGGGAAAACTTTATTTTTAAGAGGGGTTTCGAGTTAAAAAAGGAAGGCAAAGTCTGAAAAAATTATAATAATTATAATTTTCAATTTTATGTTCTGAACTCCAAGATATTTACAAATAATCTGGCCATGTTTTTAGATAATCTCTAAATAACTTTAACATACAGTGGGTCAAAAAAGTATTGACACGCCTCACTTGCTTCTTTAATCTTAAATGCGGCGTTTGAAATGAGTCATGTAAGGCCAAAAGTGAAACACGGTGGCATGGCGGGAGCATTTTAGTCCAGAACTAAACGGGAATGGAGTTGGAAACCAAAGTTTCATCGAAGGTATTTTAAATGCAGACAAGTATGTTGACTTTTTGTGCCATAACTTGGACAGCAGTGCTGATAATATGGGCATCAGAGACACATTTACCTTCCAGCACTGATCTGAAGCACACTGCCAATACAAGAAAGGAATGGTTAGTTTATAATTTTATGTAGACGAATCAAAACTCCACCTCAGTCCCCGGATATAAATTCCATAGAGCATTTGTGGTACTTGTTGGACTTGGAGGTCCGAAACAATAAAATTTCTTTGAACTAACAGCTACAAACTGGTTTATTACAATAATGGAATCAAATAGGACAGGTAATAATCCAGAACCTGGCATCCTCGATATCACGAAGACTTCAGACCGTAATTGGTGCAAATGATATGGTAACAAAATATTAAAGTATAATTATTTTTTTAAGAATTTATTTAAATCAAATTTTTACTGTGCTAATACTTTTCTTACCCTTGAAATTCATATTCTTATTACTCTTATCTTATTTTTAATTCGCTCAATCTATTGCTACTAAAAATTAATAGTTGGACGCTAATTGTTAAATAAATTGAGTACCAAAAAATTCGCCTTTAAATTTTTGAGATTTAAGAAAAGAATGGGGTTTGTGTTATTATACATGATACTAAGAAGTTGTTTCCCTAAAGACGGTAACCGATTATGAGTACAATTGTTCAAGTCACAAGTTCTCGAGATTGCATTAACATTTTAGTTAGTTTGCAGTTTATTAATACGACATGCCTTCCTCTCGGGAACCAGTCTAGGTATCCTCATACTAAATATATCTGGTGATGCTGGTGCATCCATAGCATTATGATAGTTTAAATAAAAACGAGGGGGTAGTAAACGTCTGGATATGATATCTTCGCAGAAACAGAATATGGTCGTAACTCGTTACTTAGTAAGGGTTGAAACCATTGGGTTTACTCTTAAAGTTTACCTGAATTGATGTTAAGCAATTAATATAAGCATCATCTGTTTTCCTTTTAATAATGTCTAGCAATCGCTTGAATTCAATTAGTTAAATGGTGCCTTCTCTTACTTTTGTTGTGATAGGAAGTTTTCAGTTTAATGTTATTAATTGTTTCAGCAGAGTACTACGCTGGATTTATATTTAAATTATGCTTTATAGTATACAATTTAAGGGTTTTAATTTCATCTTGTGGTCTACCACACCCGGTATTTCTGCCTGCACAAAATTCAAACAAAACATGAATTGTCATCAGCGATTTATATATTTTCTATGTACATATGTGTAATTACAACCACGTCACGTTACTATTACTAAAATATATGTTTACTTCTTAATTTTATCGTAATAAAATCCTTTTCCTAACTATTTGCTCCACTATATCTCATACAAATATCTGAAGTAAATATCAAAAACAACTGTTAATACATAACAAATATCTTTTTTGTCCTTGTCATAATAGTGTTTATTTCGCATAAATTTCACAACCGACACACATGTTACGATATTTTACTACCTGGCGAAGTATTTGAAAACCTCTGCTAGTTTCGCAACCAACTCGAAGCGCCAGGTAAATTTTAGTCGGCATTATTAAATATCGCGTTTTCGTTTTCAGAGCATGATTCGACTGACGTACGTATTTTTGACGTGTCTACTGGTTGTTAATGGATACCGGCTGCCTAAGGACGTTGTGCCCGAGCACTACAAGTTGGAAATCATTTCGTATTTGGGGGTGAAGGATAATTTTGACTTCGATGGACGGGTATGGATACAGGTAAGATTACTTTGAATTCATTGTTTCTTTAACAAAGTCAAGCATATATTGGTATTCTTTCATTTTTAAGTGAGGATAGCTTAGGGTAAGGGGTGAAAGAACTACTGTGGATGAGTAGTTCTGAAATGAAAGCATTGCATTTTACAGAATACTAAAATATGCTGATTATACATATATTCTTTGGTTTACTTAGTACCATAGATTTCCTTCATGGGAAAAAGGTCACTATAATTTTATTAGATTTTAGATACAGTACTATTAGATAGATAGATACAGTATTATTAGTTTTATTATAATAACGCAAACTTTTTGATCTTTTTCGTATACTCCTGGATAATTTTAAAACATTAAACAGTGATTATAATTTTTCTACTTTAAACCTTACAAATTGTTTAAACACTGATCAAAGAATACTCGTTACATTACCAGATGTTACAAGGGTTTCATGAATTTTTGAAAGCTTAATGAGTTGGTACTCTATCATGTTAATTTGATCATTGACCTAGGTGGAACCTGTTCGTTAAATTATTCCTTCATTATTCAAATTTATGATTTATTAAACAATATTTTTTAACAGTAACTATTTTAAACTACAACACGTATTTAACTAAAAGGTGGTCCAACCAAAACGCACGATGTTAATTGTAAATAAAACAAAAATTTTCAGAGAATTATCTTAATATTTTTTATTATGATAGAAGGATCTATAACAATTATGCGTGAAACAAAATATCAGCCAAATGCTCGCCACGGCTTCGGTGGCATACCTCTATCCGATGGTCCATATTTTCAATAACTCCGAGACATAATTTTTCAATGTCGTTAATGTGCCGAACTATCTCATCCTTTAGCTCTTAAATTGTTCTTGGCTTATTGACGTACACTTTTTCTTTTAAATATCCCCAAAGAAAGAAGTCCAACGGTGTCAAATCACATGATCGTAGCGGCCAATTAACATCGTCACGACGTGAGATAACACGGCCATTGAATTTCTTGCGCAAAAATGCCATTGTTTCGTTGGTTGTGTGTCAAGTGGCATCATCCTGCTGGAACCACATATCGTCCAGGTCCATATCCTCAATTTCTGGCCACAAGAAGTCCGTTATCATCTCGCGATAGCGAACACATTTACGGTAACTGCTTGGCCAACCTCATTTTTGAAGAAGTACGACCCGATGACGCCGCCAGCCCATAAACCGCACCAAACAGTCACTCTTTGTGGATGCATCGTCTTTTCAACAATCACTCGTGGATACTCATTTGCCCAAATGCGGCAATTCTGCTTGTTAACGAATCCACTGAGGTGAAAGTGTGCCTCGTCGCTGAAGATGATTTTCTTTGTAAAGTCACCATTCACTTCTGTCTGTTCAACCAACCATTCGGCGTATTGACGACGCTTGAAATGGTCAATAGGCTTCAGCTCTTGAGTTAACTGAACCTTGTAAGCGTGTGAATTCAAA
The DNA here is from genome assembly GCA_037954035.1 of Rosalia funebris. NCBI lineage: Eukaryota > Metazoa > Arthropoda > Insecta > Coleoptera > Cerambycidae > Rosalia > Rosalia funebris. Next base: position 6,456,870 of record JAZFAV010000006.1, on the reverse strand, counting down.
TCTTTATTCAAAATTCGCATCAGGGATGTTCATGAGATGTTCAATTGTTGGGCACGACGACGAGTCGAGGTTGACGGCTCTTCTGCTACACTATCGCGAACAACAGCAATGTTTTCCGCAGAACGAACTGGGCGAGGATGCACAGGTGTTTTCACATTTTCTACAGACCCGGTTTGCTGAAATTTGCGCACAATTCTCCCGATTGTGGACACATTTGGTCGATTATGCTGACCAAAAAAGTCACGAAGTGCACGAAATGCATTTTGACTTGAACGCCCATTTTCGTAAAAGGCTTCAACAATCTTAACGCGCTGTTCAATTGTGTACCTCTCCATGGTTGAATTTGTCAAACACTGAAACAAAGAAATGTCAAATTAAGTTGGGCAAAAAACTTGACGTTAAGGTGTGACTCACAATTAACATCGTGCGTTATGGTTGGACCACCCTTTAAATATATGAAAATGTTCGTATGGCGTATACATTTTAGTGCATGCATAAAACCATATTGGTTCTATGTTCCATTATATCTTCTGTGATTATTACTGATTAATGGATAAATAATTATATTTGACACTAAATGCCCTACAATAAATCCCCTTACATTTGAGGAAAATAGATTGAATAATAATTCCGTATTAATAAATGAATAGTACAATATCATAGTACATACAGTAATTCAATTTTCCAACAAGCAAACTCGCAATAAAAATATAACGAACTTTGAGGGAAAAAATCTTAATACTGTTATTAGTTCCAGATCTAGCTCTTTTAGTAATTGAATAAGTTAGTGAAAGAACAACAGATGTACAAAGTGTTTATTTTTGAGTAATTAAAGAAAACTGTTTTATTGAAAACCTATAAATTATGGAATACCTTGATGTATATATAGTTGTATTTAAATCAATCGATAACATTTTGAGAGAAAATTTACAAGAATTCATATTAGAAATAAAAATATTTACAAAAAAAAAATTGTTATTTATACCTACTGTTATTTTACTGAACTAAAATAATTCTACTATAAACGATTTTCTCGTGGTTTTATTGACAACTACTTTATATATTGCAACGTACTATTATTTTCATTCACTTTTATCACTAGTAACATCTAAAAAATAATAGGTTATTGATTCTAAGGTCTTTCAGATATGCACTGAAGGATTTCTTTTTAGATTAAAGATTTTTGCTAGAAACTGTTCCTTGATGCATCTTCTTCACTGCTGGTGTCGCGAAAAAAGAGTTTCACTGCTATGTGTAAACTGTCTATAGTGGGAAATAGTAAAATTAGCTTTTGGTAGATCGACTGGTTCTTTTATAAAATTTATGACATCAGTTCTTAAAATGAATAATGTTCCTGTGACTAATAGTAGTAATAGTTAAATATTGAGTTTTTCCGTACTTTGCAAATTTGTACGTTGCAACGATCCAATGATATTTTTCCATTCCAACTCTTGCTCTTTCGTTTTTTTTGCAGAATCTTACAGAACTATCACCGCTGCTACTGGCATAAATGAAATAATAACTCTGAGTTATCGACATTCGACCACCATATGAATCTTGTGTTATCAGTACATATGTACATATTCTCATATAGGGTGTCTTATTTAGAACTATATGATGTGATTTATGAATATAATTAATAATATTTGACAAACTGAGGTTTTTTATGCTTCAACATAAAATGGAGATAATACGTTTTCAAAGAAATATGGTCCAATTACTCCACCACTCCAAAACTCTGTGGACGCATTTCTTTTTCATGAACAGCATGTGGATTTTAAGCAACCCAAATTTAATAATTTTGTTTGCTGACGTATCCGTCACGATGAAAATGTGCTTCATCGCTAAACAAAATCTTGTTGCAAAAATCAGCATCACATTTTTTTTTTCTAGCACCCAATTAACAAATGTATGACGTTGTAAATGATCTGTAACTTTTAACTGTTGTGTCAACTGAATTTTGTATGCTGACAGATTCAGATCTTTCTTTAAAAACCGATGAGTGGTGGCTCTTGACAGATTCAATTGTTGTGCACGATGTCGAATTGATGTGTTTGGATATTCCCGTACACTTTCTCTGCAGCAATATTTTCATCTGACCGACCACGACGAGGCCGTATTTGTGTCGTATTATGAATAACAGAACACGTCTCTTCAAATTTCTTGATTAAGTTACGAACACCTGTTAACTCTGTAGGTGCTTCATTGTGTCCTAATTTTGTACGAATTTTTCTTAATCCTTCTTCTTCTTCACTCACCAGTTCAATTGTGTTTAAGCTCATTGTTCTCCGCAGCTGTGTCCAAGTTCGTATTTTGCTTTTGATCATAGCTTCAATTAAATGTAACTTCATCCGAAAAAAAAAACAGTAACACCATAATTATTTGGACAAGTCTACCATCCATGGGTATTTCTTTGGTATCATCCATAAGTATGTTATTTTCTCTAGCTATTGCGTGTTTATTTTGGAAAAATATATGAAGCACGTCCACTAAAGTGGAAAAAAACTGCAAAATGTCATTACCAGTACTCTTCCTAGAGTACTGGTAATACCTAAACCTAATAGAGATAATGTAAACGTACAACTTTGGAGTATATTACTTTCCCTAATTATTTGTAATTTTAAATCTTTAAGAATACGTAAAAAACTGGGGAGAAGATGCACAATTTCACCATAATTTTTCTCGTCCTTTATTACATGATATTATTATTCAAATGATGTAAAAGTTTAAAATAGCATATATGGGAATTATTGATATATTCCTACCATGAGATCTTAATTAATCAGAATAATACTTCTTGTAATTACTATGAATTATACAAAATAAACTTTGGGAATCACGTCAATTATATTTGTCTATTTTTACATAATCGTAGTCTGACTGCTCACGGTCATATTTTTTTACATGTAGTACTTATATTTCTCAAGAAATGTTATTAAACTGTTCAAATTCAACTAGCTTATCTACGTGTCTATTTTGTTTTAGATTATGGTTCTGTTATGATTATCGTTAAATGACCAAACGGGTTGGGAAGTTTTGGCATCAATAGTTACGCTTTACTGTAAAACCCCAAATAACCCAACCACATGCAATAAATGCTTTTATTGCTATTGCTTATAATTTTTTATGTATTGCTAATAATATGTACTTGAGATTTGTATTCAAGTAGTCGTCTTGATGAGACACTTTATTTATTATTCATAACACTTATTTTATAGCTTACTTAGGGCAGAAAATTACAGTGAAAGTATCGTTTGCGGTATACATTACAAAACAATCAAAAGGTAATAAATAGTTGAACGGTCGTTCAGTTTATTATATACTACGATGGGAAATAACACATCAGGTGAAAAATACAAATAAAATCATTGACTTTACTCGTGAAAGTCCACTTATAAGACCTTTTTGTTTTTGTTATAAAAAATAATAAACAATAGGCTACTAACGGTTTCACACATTATAATTACCTATCTAATGGATTTAGTACTGTCCTAATTTTACAGATACCAATTTTAAATAGTTTTAATGCAAAAATATATGGCTCAAAAAATTCAAGCTTTCCTCTCAATGTTATAGAAAATATCGAGATGTGATTTGTACATTTTATTTTTCCCAGCATAGCAAAATTATCCAAATTAATTATAACATCTCCCTAAAAACTATTTACTTAATTGATTTTAATATAATATTATTTGTTGGAAACATAACACCCTGTATATTTTTTGTTCCCAAATAGGAACAAAACGTATGTATAAAATCTCCTGGGAATGTAGTTGATGAATGTCTTCACTGTTGAATATAGGAACGTTGAATGAAACAAAATTATTACTGTGGTATTTCTTCTATCCTGTAGTACTTCTGTATACAGTTCTATGTTTATACAGGGTCTTTCAATAGAGACGCTCGAAATTTATTGGGTTATAGCGGCCATGTTGTTAAATCAAAATTAAGTCATTCAGTAGTGTATAGCAAATCACCATGGAAGGTTATAACGTTCAACAACGTGTGAAAATGACCAAATTTTATTTTCAAAATCCCGCTGCGCCTACTAACCGTCCCGCTGAATCTAATATTCGACGTTTGGTGGCCAAATTAGAGTCAACCGGTTTTATAAATAATCAGACAACACCCGTACGTCACCGAAACGCAAGGTCTGCTAAAAACATGGCTGCTGTGCGTGAGAGTGTATGGGAAAACCCGAGGCAGTCAATTTCTCGTCGGTCACAAGAACTTGGCCTTTCTGCGACCTCAACTTGGAGAATTTTGCGTCGGGACTTAAGTCTGCACCCGTATAAAATCCAACTGACCTAGGAACTTAAGGTAAACGACCATAGACAACGCCGTGTGTTCACTGATTGGACTCGGGTGCAGTCGGAAGGTAATCCAAATTTCGCCAAAAGAATCATCTTCAGCGACGAGCCTCATTTGTGGATGAATGGATATGTAAACTTGCAAAATTGTCGGATTTGGGACGATACCAATGCACACGAGATATACTAGCACCAAATGCATCCCGAAAAAGTCACCATTTGGTGGGGATTTTGGTCTGGCGGAATCATCGGTTCGTACTTCTTCCAGAACGAAACTGGCATTACCATAACCGTCAACGGCGAGCGCTACAGATCAATGATAAGCAACTTCTTGCGGCCTAACGAAATTGCTTCTGCACGAGCGATGAGGGCATGGTTATCTCGTGCATCGGCGACGTGAACTGGCCACCGAGAATTCTTCCTTAGGGGCTATCTCAAATCGCGAATAGGTTTACGTGAATAAACCACAAACAATTGATGCCCTCAAAGTCAACATAACGAACGCCATCAAGCAAATTCAGCCAGATTTATGGGACAAAGTCGTCGAAAATTAGACCTCCCGAATACGTGCCATCAAGCGAGGCCGCGGCGAACATTTGAACGACGTTATATTCCATACTTAATGCCATAATATATTCTTTCAAATAAGAAAAAAATTCAGTTAAGATATCTCACACACAACTTGCTTTATTTACATTTAAAAATCGAGCGTCCTTATTGAAAGACCCTTTATAAATCTGTTATGTTTTGGGTATTATGGCGTATTAATATTATTCTTAATATGAAGTGCGGTATTGTGGTAAAATAGATATTACCATAAAATAAGTAATTGTGCAACCGTGAGACACATTTTTACTTGAAAGTAAACCGAATGCAAGTGGCGTACAATGAGACGAAATGGGCGATTCACTGGACTTCACTTTTTCATCCAGTCATCTCCTCATAAAAATTGGAATGTGGATCATATTCTGTTTATTTTTTCGTGCTAAATCGAGTGAAGTCTATTTGTAGCGTTTATAAAAAATTTTAGGATCGTCTTGCTTTCAGACATTAGTATTGAGGGTTGGCTTTCGTGAATATGAAGATGAAGAAGAGTCTACTAAGGGTGTGGTGATTTCTTTAAATCGTGTTCCTTAAACATCTTGTGCTTTTTTCATACAAAACTTCGTAGCGTCTGTAACACAATTATTAGGACGATGATTCTCTTTTTCTGCTGACTTAATAGAGGCTCTAGGGTTGAAAAAAATAGTAACGACTATAAGAATAGATTAGGACGTTTTCGTTTTTAGATTAACTTAATGGAAGCTCTAAGGGTTTCCGTAAAATTCTGTAAAACAATGTATTAGGGCAGTTTCGTTTTTAGAATAACTTAATAGAGGCTCTAAGGGTTAGAGGTTATGAATACATATATTGTGGAAAGCCTACTAAGGGTATGATGATTTTTTCAATTGTCTTTCCTAAAAATCTTGTGCATGTTTTATAAAAAAATTCGTAACGCCTGTAAAGAAATATTAAAATGGTTTTATTTTTAGAATAATTTAATAGAAGCTCTAGGGGTCACCTGCTATAAACATACTGAAAAGCTTTATTGAGCCAAGCTTAATTTTTTTTAAGAAAAAAGTCTTTGCTATAATTACATTTTACCCAATTTATTTTTAAATACCCACAGAGTGATTTGAGTTTATTCTCAAGCAGTAAAATGTTGCTCTGAGGGACATTTGCAGGATCACAATTTCCTCTCTTAGAATTATATAATTTTGTGGATCACTAGGATGTTTTAATGAATTGAACAACTCGCGGTTTATTGACATCTAAGGCTGGGTGCTCACTTGCTGCAAAAGTTATCGTGACGCTGCATCATTTTCAATCTGCGTCTTATCGGCGTTCTTGTGCACAGTTGATAGGCCTCAGCGTCTCAGCGACAGTCTCTTATTTTCCACCAACAGAAATGGATTGTACACGCGCCCAGATATTTATGAAGAAAGTTGTTTTTTCATACTTAGTGTATAAGTACGTAAATCGTGAAGGCGAAATTAGAAGAAGGAAGTACTTAAAGGTTTCACAAATGTTTTCCCAAGCAGACTGTTTTTTAATTCGGTCTTTATGGACCTCTCATGACTAACATCTCAAATTACCGGGCACGTTTTTACTTTGTCGATATGAAAAGTTCGACATACATATTTTCATCGGACATCGTGGAGAGAGACTTCCACAAGCTCGATAGAAGATATGACGCTGCCGCAAATGTGCACTTCCCTATATACAAATGAGTACTGGTAGCTATCGTCTCACAGGTAACTGTGGCAACCTCGATAACTATCAAGAGTGACGCCGGCGTCAGATAGATATCGGCATCACGTGTGAATCCCAACATAAGTTGCTTTGCATTTCTTCTTATGCGATTGAAAATGACGACGCAGCGTCCCGATAACTCTTGCAGCAAGTGTGCACCGGTACTGAGCCTACAAATTTCCATCCCAAATGCTTTAATTGAGGGACTTAATAGTACGGTATGTTATTTAGAAGACTCTAGTAGTAAAGACCGTAATACTTGAAGCTTAAAAATAAACATATTTGGCTAGTAGTCTTGTATATTGACATAAGAAACAAGATGCGTGTAAATATCAGAAAGATAGTTCGCACTACTTTTAATTTCTAAAAACCGTATTAAAAATTATACATTTTATCGTAAAATCATATTTTTTGTCAAACGATATCCCTATATTGTATTTGATTTCAGAAATTTTATTATGCAATGGGTACATTGGGTACGTTGTTGTCTAATAAAACATGAACATTGCCCCTGGAGTGTTATTCCACGCTTATATTTGAATGAACATTAGCATTAATAATAGTATCATTATCAGTATTTTCACCTTGCTGAATTTTAATTTCGATCTCGCAGATCTTGTTTTTATTGAATTCGCAAATGCGTTACTCGCGACGGAATAATCTTGAACATAGTCTTTCCTTAACCTACTTTGGAGAAAAAATTCCTACATAATTTATGTAAATGTATCATATGTATGTTAAAAACTATACAATTTTATTACTTTAAAATTAACTACATTTGAAAAAAATATACATATTTAACAAAATAAACTAGATTTACAAATGTAATATTTTGCTTCAAATAATTTTGAAATTTCTGCATTTATGGTAACAAAGGCATCATCATATTCAATATTTTCCACAGAGAAGTCTGTCATGAATTGCATTATTGCATTGCAATGAGTCATGAGATAGTGAGTGCTACTTGATTTTGTTAAACTGTGAAGAACTATAAAGATTTAACTGTGAAGAACTTTCAATTAATAGGTGAATTATATACCAAACTGTAGAGAAAATGTTGACTTTCTGTTGCATAGATAATTGGCTTTGATTATTTGGCTTTTAGATTATTGAGATAGCTATTGGACTAGCTATTGGAGTTTATAGATATAAACTGGTAGGAAGTGATAACTTTTTGTGGCAATACACTCCAATACAGGTCTGGCTTCAAGAATAAATGTCAAACTCGAATAACATATTCCCAATATGGAAAGTTTAGCTTGTTTTAAATATGATAAGGAAGTAGCAGACAGCGAATATAATTTAAAATGTTCAGGACTGTGTTCTAGTTATTTTCATCCTAAATGTCTTAATATGGCAGGTACGGTTTGATACAGTTATTAATTGTAACGGTGTTAAGTGGTTTTGTGAATATTACGTAGTTTATATTGACTTTACTACTAAGATTGTCAGAGATTTTGAAAATCTACAATACTATGTCGTAAGAGAAATGGGTGATCTTAAAAATATTATTCGATCTAATAATAATACTGTAAATGATGATTTGCCAAGAACACGTAAGAGTTTTGCCAATGCTGTCGCTGAGGAAGTAGTGATGATAAAAGCGAAGGCTAAGTAAAAAGACTAAAGAAGTTATACAGAAAATTTTGAAACCAGCAAACTTGTAAGTCGGAATAAAAGAGCTAAAGAGCATTAAACAAGGAAAAGTTATAAAATATAAAACCAATAAAGAATAGGAAATTATAAAAAAAAACCGCAGAAAAAAAAACTGCAGAAAAATTATGAAATCAAGGCTCCTGATTTAAAAAATCCTTGTATTAAAGTCGTAGATATCGAGGAAAGTATGGATAGTGATTAATTACTTAATAAGAAAGAATATGAATTTAATAAGAGAGCAAAATACTTCAATTTTACATAATGAATGTGAACTATAAGAAAAAATTATAAAAAAAATGAAAACTAAATTTATGGCCATCATTCAGTGTAATCCCGACACATTTATGAAAATTATGCAACAAAATTCTCTTTTTATTGACTGGGCTAAGTGTAGAGTCTTCGAATATGTAGGCGTTTTCAGGTGTTCTTAACGTAGTCATAACGTTTTAAATATATATTCCTTCCTGGTTTTTCCCATCACTATGTTGTTTCATCGCCATATTTTTTTTTAATGACACCATGTCCTCTCCTAATGCCACCATGTTCTTTCTAAGTGTGATTATATTTTTTCTAATCTTTGGCATCTTTTTCTATTGCCTTTTTTTTTCTAAATGAATAAAATACATTACAAATATATAAATCTTCATTTTTATTCAATACTCCAACATATTTGGTATTTACTGCCACAATGTTTTTATCGTTCTTTGTCCCAGTATACTTTCTAAATAAACAGCTTTAAAACTTTAAAACGGACTTTTCCGCACGTAGAACATCTCTATCTCGAAATTGAGTGGTCAAGAAAAAATAAACCAACACATAAATGCAGAATATGTGTTTTATGCGACAGTTTTATTTTTTTCAAATACTTCACCCTCGTGCTTTCTCATGACCCATGAACAGGGTGCGGTGTATCCTATCCACCTCAAAATCAATAGATGTCGTCTGGTAGACGTCCGTAATCAGAATCAGTCGAAACCCGATCGATCCAACACGATTTAATTGAGTGATCGGTGCTAACAAACAAATTTCTCAAATATTCCATCATTGTGCTTTCTCATGACCCATGTACATGGTAGAGTGTGTTCTATCCGCCTCAAAATCAATAGGTGTCGTCTGGGAGGTGTCCCCGATCCGAGTCAGTCAAAACCCGATCGATTCGACATGACTTAGTTGAGTCATCGTGTTAACAAATCAAATTTCTCAAATAGTCCACCATCGTGCTCACCATCTCATGACCCATGGACAAGCTGGGGTGTGTCCTATCCACCTCAAAATCAATAGGTGTCGTCTGGGAGACGTTCCCGATCAGAATCAGTCAAAACCCGATCGATCCGACACAGTTTAGTTGAGTTATCGTATTAACAAAACAAATTTCTCAAATAGTCCACCATCGTGCTTTCTCATGACCCATGGACAGGGTGGTGTGTATCCTATCCATCTCAAAATCAATTAGTATCATCTGGGAGACGTCCCCGATCAGAATTAGTCAAAACCTGATCGATCCGACACGATTTAGTTGAGTTATCGTGCTAACAAAAAACATTCTCAAATAGACTCAAGGGAGGGGGTGGTGTGTGCTATCCGCCTCAAAAACAATAAGTGTCGTCTGGGAGACGTCCCCGATTAGAATCAGTAAAAACTCGATCGATCCGACACGATTTAGTTGAGTTATCGTGCTAACAAAAAACATTCTCAAATAGACTCAAGGGAGGGGGTGGTGTGTGCTATCCGCCTCAAAAACAATAAGTGTCGTCTGGGAGACGTCCCCGATTAGAATCAGTAAAAACTCGATCGATCCGACACGATTTAGTTGAGTTATCGTGCTAACAAGAATAAATGCTGACGACAACAACAACACACACACAGCAAAAAATTTTTAAAAACCATTTTTATTTGTTTTTAGGCCGAAAAACTAAAAATAAACCCAGAACAAAAATTTAGTTTTTTCACTTTTTCTTTACATTATTATATTACTTTTCCGCTAATAGTGGAGTGCGGAAAAGTAATATCAGTATATTTTTCCTTAATGTCGCGTAAAAAACATATCATTCCTTGACATATTTGACCAATGGGATAAGTATTGGGCAATCAAAGATGGGAGTATGAAGGTATTTTTACAAAACATTTTCGAAATTAGCACCTGTTTATGAGACGTATATACTTTTGTGAGGTTACGGCAACAGTTCAGTGTTAAAGAGGCGCATATTTTAATATAAGCCATTCAGTCATAGTTTCTTTTCTATGTGGTTAATTCTAGAACAGCTGACCAAAGATATTGCAAAATATTGCACTACCTTTTGTATTAAGTTCAAACACAAATAAATTCACTGACTTTCTTGATTTCAGGCTACCTGCCTTCATTCCACTGAGAACATCACACTCCACTCCAAGGACTTGGACATCAAAGACAAGGAAATCACAGTGAAAGACATATCGAGCAACGACGCGAAGACCGTCAAGGTATCCAAGGTTGAATTCGATAAGGGCAACGATTTCCTGACAATCCTTCTGGACAAGTCGCTGATAGAGGACCATAAATATGAGATCTTCATCTCGTTCAAGGGAAAATTGGACGACGGTCTTGCTGGATTCTACAGAAGCAGCTATAACGACAAGAAGAAGGGCGAGAAGAAATGGCTCGGCGTCACTCAGTTTGAAGCCATCAGCGCCAGAAGGGCGTTCCCTTGCTTCGATGAGCCGGAGATGAAGGCCACTTTTGATATCAGCATAGGCAGGAAGGATGGATATAGAGCAATCAGTAATATGCCGCTGCTACAAACGGAACCTCTGTAAGTTAACATTACATATGTAGTTTATATCTTTTATGAAGATATATTTTATATAATTACAGAAAATAGTGATTTGTTCTCTTTTTTGACAGATAGTTTATTGTTGTGACTTGTGACATACTGTAACAGTACGAAGGTTAATAATGTTAGTTCTAAATACAAACTAAATACTACTCTGAGCCTCGATACAAAAGCCTCAATTTCATTTTAAAAATTGAAATTTATATTAAATACAAAGGATAAATCGTTGAGTTGTATATATATTTTTACCAGTAGTACTTTTTGTTGATCCATAGAATATTATACTATTTTTCAGAAAAAACAATCAAACATTTGTTAAATTTTGTGTTAATTCACATGTTTGTTACAGTTGGTCAAACAATCAACATGTGATTGAGAAGGGGTAGTCTTTTTATATCAATAATTTATGTCAGCATAAAAGTAAAAATCGATCCGCTTCCGGACGTTTCTTAAAAATTAACAGTAACACTTGAAATAAATTAATTTGATCCCAGTAGGCTCTCTGGAATCTCAATATTCACGACAGACAACCCTTAGAGTATCTACTAAGTCGTCTTAAATATAAGACCATCCTAATATTTTTGTTACAGATGGTACACATTTCTTTGTGATAAGGTACAAGATCTTTGTGCTCTTAGAGTGCTGGAAAAGAGTATGTCAACTCGACAAGCTGAATCCGATTTTGAAATCAGAGAGGCAATTTTCTAAAGTCGATTTTTAAGGAATTTTGATTGAAGTGGGGAAAGGAATATTTCTCATTAATATGTGGAAATTAATATAATTATAACTAGTGAGGAAATATGTCATTTCTCATTGGTGGGGAAATGTTATTTCTTACTAGTGCACTAGTGAACAAAAAACGTTAATTTTTAAAATCGATTTTTGATAACACATTTTGACAGCTTATTTATGACCTTAGAGGGCTAGACAACAGTATTAAACCCTTAAATTGACATGCTAAATTTGATTTTCAAGTCAAAATTGAAATTTTCCCAAGTTGATTATGTAAGAAATTTTGACTGGAGAAAAATAATTTCCAGTCAACTCTGCAACACACAGGTTCATAGGTGTATGATACGTGTCTAGCACGACTTGAAAAATGTAAAATCACATGTCGAGCCGGGAGTATTATACTATTTTTTAGCCCTCTAGAGCCAAAAGTAAGCGATATACATGCCAAAATGTTTTCAAAAATGTATTTTAGAAATTCACGTTTTCTGTTGACTAGCGCGAGATGACATATTTCCCCACTAGTGAGAAATATATTCATTTCTCTAACTGTGAGTAATATATTCATTTCCACACTAGTGGAAATATATTATACACTATATATTTCCTTTTCCGAGCCTTTTCTGGGACAATATTTATCCAAGTAAAGTTAGAACATTCCGTATCTATATCTTATACACGTCGATGAATTTTGTACAGCCTGTACAGTATATTTTGTTGCAGGAAAGAAAAAGAAGGATGGTTCTGGGACAGATTCGATAGTTCCGTCCCCATGTCGACGTACCTCGTAGCTTACGTCGTATCTGATTTCGATTATAAGACAGGAGACCCCATTGACAATAACAATGTCACGTTCAGAATATGGGCTAGAAAAGACGCTTTGAATCAAGTAAGTATACTTTTAATAGAACTGAAAATTCATACTGCCCAATAAGGGACGCCTGTTCCTTATTGGGCAGTATAATTGGGCATAATAAGCTGTTTGTAGACAAAATAAAATGGAAGGTAATCAACATCTAGTTAAGGATATAATGGTGATTTGATGAGTTTGTTAATAAAATTGAAATGATGAGTCTGTATTCAAACCCAAATATGGGAAATATTTAGTAAACGATAAGACGTATGTTAATTATTATTTGGTAGTTGAGTTGATTATAAAAATAATTATTTGGATAAAAAAACTTATTTAATATACCACGTTTTTGAAACAGACTAAAAAGTATAAAAGAAGTTGTCCTAGTCCCATACAGATTCCTAACCACATGTATATAGTCCTGAGAATTTGTGATTGTGCATAGTTATGCATTTTAATAGCTATGAAAATACTTGTAAGATTTAAAATGAAAAACATGGGGCGCATGCAATAGACAATAGTAAGGAGTGTAGAGGGTAGCTGTCATTGAGAATTATAGAGCATCCTATTCTTTAATAATGTTTAATTGGAAAGGTTATTCTTAGCATCAAATAAATAGACTATTGTTAATGTTTTTTTTAGGTCGACTTCGCCAAGCAGGTCGGCCCCAAGGCTTTGGAATACTACGAGAAATTCTTCGACATCAAGTACCCCTTGCCCAAACAGGACATGGTGGCCATCCCCGACTTCAGCGCCGGAGCTATGGAGAACTGGGGCCTTATCACCTACAGGGAAGCGTATTTGCTCTATGATCCCGAGGTGTCATCGAAGATGAGCCAACATAGCGTGGCCAGTGTGATCGCCCACGAGTTGGCCCATCAGTGGTTCGGAAACCTGGTGACGATGAAGTGGTGGACCGACTTATGGTTGAATGAGGGTTTTGCGACGTACATGGCCAGTTTGGCGGTGGAGGCTCTATTTCCTCAGTGGAACTCGCTACAGGAGGAGGCCGCCGGGAATCTCCTGAGCGTTTTCTCTTTTGATTCCCTTAGGACGTCCCATCCCGTGAGTACAAGACGTTCAGTTAAATAGTTTGAGGTTTCGAACTGCTTATAGGCCTAAAAGGTTTCCAAAGAGTTTTGGAAAGGTTAATATTTTCAGACAGGATCGTACTTTGGCCACTCTAGAGTCAGTGAGTCAGATATGGGGACACCTGCTGGTGATGAGCTGGGAAAAGTGTGAAATTAATTAGTATCCCTAAAATATTTTGGAAAAGCTCGAACATTTTCTGTACTATAGTTGATACTATAAAGAACTCAAGACGAAAAGTCAGACAGCATAATAATCGCACGCATGGCGCCAGCACTACTACATATGTGCCGCAAAAAGTTCATTCAAATGCTTTGGAAAAGTAAAAATTTTGCAATATGTTAGTTTACTCAATAATATTCACGAAATAGACAGCATTTCCACAGAACTTATTCAGTCAGCAGTCAATAAGCATTTGAGATAAAAAGCGCGAGCGGCTTGAAGTAATTATTACGGGTCTGCGAGTAGATATAGTTCATATAAAATAAAAAGTAATGCACGTCATAATGTACCTGATGCGCCAGAGACGGCCACTGTTGCCACCAAAATGCCAAAAATACTATAGAACTCAAGGAAATGTCATAAGACTAAGGTTATGCTATAACTTTTTTCGGCATCGTATAAACATCAGCCCAATGTATGCAACAGTCCGAATATTTATGGTGCTTCCGCTGGCTAATACCAGGTACTTTTGTTCTCAAAAGAACAGTTTTCTTATTAACTTGACCATTATGATTTAAAATCAGTATCATCTCTACTGTGTACATAATTTTCTCCGCTATTATCATCGAACGATACACTATTGTTCTGATTTTTACTTTTCTGCACTCCACTATAAGCGGAAAAGTAATGTAATCGTGTAAAGAAAAAAAGTGAAAACAAACTTTTTGGGTTTATTTTTCGCTTTTCAACCTAAAAACAAAAAAAATGGTTTTTAAAAATGTCTTGCTGTGTGTGTGTGTGTTGTCGTTGTCGTCGGCATTTCTCGTTAGCACGATAACTCAACTAAATCGTGTCGGATCGATCAGGTTTTGACTGATTCTGATCGGGGACGTCCCCCAGACGACACCTATTGATTTTGAGGTGGATATCACACACCACCCGCCTCCCTTGGGTCTATTTGAGATTAGCACGATCGATCATGTATTGACTAATTCTGATCGGGGACGTCTCCCAGACGACACCTATTGATTTTGAGGTGGATAGGACATACCCCACCCTGTCCATGGGCCACGAGAGAGCACGATGGTGGACTATTTGAGAAATTTGTTTTGTTAATACGGTAACTCAACTAAATCGTGTCGGATCGATCGGGTCCTGACTGATTCTGATCGAGAATATCTCCTAGATGACACCTATTTATTTTGAGGTGGATACGACACACCCGACCCTGCCCATGGGTCATGAGAAAGCACGACGGTGGACTATTTGAAAAATTTTTTTTGTTAACACGATAACTCAACTAAGTCATGTCGGATCGATCGGGTTTTGACTGATTCGGATCGGGGACGTCTCCCAAACGACACCTATATTGATTTTGAGGTGGATAGAACACACCCCACCCCGTTCATGGGTCACGACAATGCACGAGGGTGGACTATTTAAAAAAAGTAAAACTATCGCATAAAACACATATTCTGAATTTGCGTGTTAGTTTATTTTTTCTTGGCCACTCAATTTCGGGATAGAAATGTTCTACGTGCGGAAAAGTCCGTTTTAAGGTTTTAAAACTGTATTTTAAGTGATTTGACATTTTGTAAGAGTATTTTCTGTGAATGAAATTATCTTGTCTCCTTTTTTCATACAGAAAACACAAATGGCACACGATTTCTCCATGATATTTTCTTCACAACGCACAGATGAACTTATATCAAATCTCAAATAATATAATTATAATGTTTCGAAGATCAGGGAGGAAACCTAGCTTGTATTTACTATATATAATACTGTAGAGAAAGTGCCAGAGCAGCAAGAACCCAAAATTCATATCTTTGCTCGAACATTTCTTGCCCATATTACAAAATTTCAACTTTTCCAAAGCATTTGCATGAACTTTATTTTTGCGACACATACATATGTAGTAGTGCTGAGATTATACGTTCGATTATTATACTGTTTGACTTTTCGCTTTGAATTCTATATAATATCAGCCATTTAAAAAACATTTTTAAGCTCTTCCATAATATATTAAGAATACTAATTAATTTTGTGCTGGCTATAATTATGACCAATGACTTTATATGACCAAAATATAATCCTATCTTGCATTTCTTGTTGCGAGCTTCTGGACTATAATTTTTTTGTAGCAAGCTCTCTGACTATTAGGTTGTGTATATATTTTGAAATTATTGTTGTACCATCTTACTATTACGAAATATATCATTTCAAATTAATCCTAGGCAAAGCTGGTTGTGGATTTTAAAGTAAATGTCAAGTAATTCTTAGTAGTGAAGTGTTCTTTCTACACTAATTTTACACAGTTTTTTGAATTCAGATTTCACTACAAAGTACAAAATGTAAATGTTTGACACCTGTTTTCAAAATGGCGTGTTGCTTAATAGATTTGAGAAATACAGTCAGTTGTGTTTGGATAATTTTTGAGAGTACTTGCTAGATTTAGCGGTAATACCAAAGGAGTTGTATGCGTGCATTAAAATTGAATCGTATTTTCAAAAGGTGACATGTTCAGTTTGTTTCAAAATTCGTATTTTAGCGGGATCTTATAAATTGATCCCATAGAAAATTCTTGTATACCTCTAATCTGTGAGCCTGCACCATATAACTGCCCTTCCACATTGATGTGCTACATCAATGTGGAAGGTCAGTGTGTCCTACAATATCCATATAGTTGTAGAAAATAGTAAGCAAACAAAAGGCACAATATATGATGTACAAAAAAATTCAGAAGTTATAGGATAGGTGGTGCATCACTTAATATACAGTGTGGAAAAAAGTATGGACTACCCCTAATAACTTGGTAGTCTTCAGGTTTTATGGAAAACGTTTAAACACGTCGATTTAGTTTTCCAGTTTCCCACATGCTGTTAGAATTTATTTGTTTTTTATTGACATCTGTCAAAAATATGACGTCGTGGACATTTTTCTTAAATGACAATATATATGGCGTGTGATACATCACTTGAAAATTTTTGTTTCATTCCATTGAATGTTTTTGTGGATAACTTTTTCATTACTCTGTCATAGGTTGACGGATTTGTATTGTACTAACTGTTATCCTAAAATGTTTTTCCGGCACGACACTGTTCAAAAATGTCAGTTGATTGATTCATACAATTGTTATCTGTGATGCACACGCAAAGAATCATTACACAAACCATAGCTACATAAATGAGGAAAGAAGCGCTGCTAAATTAGGTTATACTATTTAAAACAAGCCACATTAGAAACTAAAAAAAAAATCACATCAGTATTGAAGCATGATATTTGACATTCTTGGTATATTCTATATCATTCAGTTTGGATATTACAAAATGCGGACAATGCTATCTGTGTATGTAAATTGGAAAAACGACACAATACACAAAGTATCAATCTGCTTTGACTATACTAATATCTACGAGTAATTGTTCTAATATATTTTCATCAATTGGTGAAAGGAATAATGACTTGATCCTCATCTTTCCGATTCACCGAATCATACACCAGTTCTCCAATAAACGCCAGCAAACTAATTCCATATCCGATGAATAGCAGAATAAACATTCCCCAAAATTGCGCGGACGTCAACACTTTGTTGGCGTTTTCAGACGGAGCATACGTCCCAGACGCAGGCGAGGCTCCAATTCCTAAATCCCTAGCCCACAATATATACGTATTAAATACTTCTACTACTGGATATTCGTAATTAAGAGGGTAGCACCTCAGATACGATGCGAACATTTCATTCATCACCCTGAACGCAAACTTTTTCTTCTTGCGAATGTGAAAACTGATGAACTCCCTTGCTATGTTCTCGGATACTATGTACGCGTAAGACACGTTGCTTTTCTCGATCATGTGCAGGATATCCTTATAGGACGAGTAGCGAAGTAAATCTTCTATGTATCGATATTTCTCGTACGTCTTGAAGGTGCTCGAATCCTGATTCCACTGGATAGTCATGCCTGTTTTCTTCAGCTCGGAAAGCGTGTTCACCTCCTTCAAGTTCTGTTTGAATACATTGTCTAAAAAGACGCCCCTGACCACAACTCCGATGATCAAAGAAAAAAGTAACCAGGATAGTAGCACGTATGATCTCTTAACGTCGAAGTATTCTACTGGCAGTCCGAAGAAGCTGCCGAAATAATCGTACACCACCTCCCAGTAAGTTATTTTGATCTGTGTGTAAGTTAATATCGTGCTTAGAAACGCCATGACTAGCAGGACAACGACAAAGCCTACAACGAGCTTATAATCAAATATGGTGAAAATCGTATAATACGAGTAATTACTTCGGGTTATAGACTTCGGAACTAAAATTATCAGGTGCTCGATCCTATCTGGATACGAACACAGTCTTTTTATGCTAGGGTTGAAGGGCACGGGCGCTGTCAAGATGTGAATGTCCCTATTGAATTTAAAATATACGTCTAGCATCTTTCCGAAATAGCTGTTAGTATGCGTGTGTTTCTGCACAATGACCGCGTTGATGAAGTATTCTAATGAGCTTACAATATCGAGGTCTTCACCTACCCAATTATCTGCTGTTATTATTACATAATTATCGATTACTAGTACTTTGAGTTTTTCTCGACTGAGGTTCCTGAATTTATCTGGAAATATGACGACCTGGTTCTTCGTGAAGTTCAACACTTTGATTGGCGCGTAGGCGTTGTAGGAGAGCAACTGTAGGTTGTTAGACATTTGATATACGACAACGAAATTAGTAATTCCCTGACTCCAGATTTTCTGTAAGATTGTGGTGACATTATTATCAGGGACTGTCGAGCAAAATATGAAGTGAAGTCGCATCGTACTGGCTTTGAATTCCTTTAATTGGTTCTTTAGGAAATCCTCGTCATCCACAAACACTACACCATCGGTGGCTTGCTCCATAACAGAATTATCTATTATTTTCGGAAGGTTATTTGATTTTATGCACCACGAGCTCAAGTCTGCACACGATTCACTTTCTGTCCCGATATATTTATAAACAACGTTTCTGTTTTGTGATATATAATGAAACCGTTTGCAGTATTCAGTTATCTGTTTTTCCATCGACGATCCTGAGAAATTTTTCAGAATTTCGTTGGTGGCAATCACTTGTATTATAGCTAGGAATACAACGGCGCAACGCACATTGGTAAGCATGTTTATGCAGTACAGTGACAGTGGTCACGAAGAACGTTGTTTTATGGTTGGAAAACGTGTACATGCTATATTTACCCAAGTGGTTACGCGTAATTATATCAGTTTTATCTCACTAACAGTTTAGATTATATATTATTTTATTTTTATTTTATACCAGGCGGTTTGAATACTGCAGACTTTTGTAATTTTTGTTACTGGATTACATTGTAAATAGACAAATTCATTTATTAAGGAACTTTTATTATAAACATATTATTATATCGATTGGAGTTCGAGACCAGGGGGATGGCACTCCCTATATGTCACGTAGTGCGATCTTGCAATTACGTGTACAACGGCCGCCAGAGTGGTCTTGCAGTCTCGTTTCCCCTTTCTCTTGCGTCCTACTATAACAGTAAACATAACCTCGCGTTCATGTAAACAAACGCGTAATCGCGAGTTGTAATCAATCTGCTTTGTATAAATATAATAGTGTAAAATGGAGGATCCACCGAAAGTAAAAAAGGAAATGCGTCGTGTGAGACGACGTTGCATAGTGTCCGCATGCAATTACGAAAAAGAACGTTCCGTAGAAGGCGAAAAAGTGCATTATTTCAGAGTACCCTCAAAAGAAGAAATAAGGGAACTGTGGCAAAGTGCTGTTCGGAATGATTTAATTCTGATTGCCTTTTACAAGTGTACTTTAACGACATGTAACTAACTGAAGAATAATTCAGTGGTTTTAAAAAATTGTCTTTATTAAAATATTATTATGATTCGACATTATTCAAAGTTTTATATTATTATTTCAATCGAAGTAATGAATATAATTGCATTAGTCTAAATACACCTTTTCTTTTGCACAGGGGCTATATAAAGTTGTCCACTTAATGAGGGGAGCAATGCCGTGTAAAAATGTTTCAAAAGATTCGCTTGGAAATGTTGCGGCGTGTTCTGTTTTCGGTAAAGTGCAGCGAAATAGATAGCTTAATTTTCCCTTCAACGATACTTTGATTACTCCCAATTTGCAATATTATAATTTGTAGTATATACCACAAACTTTATTTGCCTCTGTGAATTAATATTTTGAAATTATTTCTCTTATTTGTAACAGAAATATTCATAGAACAAGCACTTTTCAGACATATTATATACGTATGTGTACACATTACGTGTAAATAAAAAATTATTGCAGGAACACAAGAAAACATATTTTTTATAATTGTAAATTAACCTAATTTAATGTATACGGTAAACAATAATAATCGTTACGTAATACATTGTGGCTCAGATAATTTTCCTATAAATTTATTTTGTTATTAATTTTACATCATCCGTTACGTATATGTTAAAATTTAAAAACATTTATGTTCAAATTTACCGGCAATTTCGCGCTGCATGACCTGCAAGACAACTAGCGCCCCTTGTACAGTAATTTACCAGCGAACTACCGCAGCGCCAGGGGGCTGTTCCAGACTAACCATAACAAAAGGAAGAGAACTGCTAAAAGCTGTCAATGCGTGTGGAAGCACAATACTATCTACTGGAAAGCCGACACGTTGGCCGACAGACACTAATCAGGTGCCTGATCTGATCGATTTCTTTATAGTCAAAAATATAACATTTAATTACATTCAGATTGATGAATGTCATGGCAAGTATGTTCTGATCACACAGCAATAACATTAATGCTGAGTGAAACTGTAACACAGAAACAAAATAATTCTATACTAGTTAGTAAATATACAGACTGGATATGTTTTATACAATTAGTTGACGAAAGAGTAAAACTAAGGGTACCTCTTAGAAATGGAAAAGATTTGGAAGCAGACTTGGAAAAGTTCATCAAAGACGGACGTCTTTGGTGAACTTTTCCAAATAACTGCATGGGAATGCACGCCGGAAATAAAAAAACGACTAAAGGGCAGTAGCTATCCGGAAGAAATTAGGAAATTAGTTAGGGAGAAAAGAAAAGCAAGAAGGAAGTGGTTCCGAACCAGAGCTCCACAAGACGAAACTATATTGAATAACCTCACGAAGAAACTAAACAAGGAAATAAAATGATTAAAAAACGAAACTATTGCCTCCTACTTAACGGACCTCACTAACGATAGCAGTATGGATTATTCTGTATGGATAGCGACAAAAAGATTAAAAAGACCCATTATGCAGATACCACCAATTAAAAAGACAGATGGAAACTGGGCCAGAAGTTATGAAGAAAATACTGAACGTTTTACCACTCACTTAGAGAATATATCTCAAATAAATAACCTACCAGAAGAAGATATACCTGAAGAAACTCCTCATCAGGAAGAAGAAAATATTACATTGACATCGCCATATGAAGTTATGAAAGAAATCAAGCATAACATAAATCCGAAAAAATGTCCTGGATTTGACTTAATAACAGGATAAATATTAAAGCAGCTTCTGAAGAAGGCACTTGTCAAGCTGTCTAATCTAATCAATACCGCATTCAGACTTAAGTACATACAATACCTAAACTATGGAAAGTGGCAGAAATCGCGATGGTACCAAAACCCGGGAAATCGCCACATGTAATATCGTCATATAGACCAATATATTTACCACCTAATTTGTCCAAGCTCTTTGAAAAACTGCTACTCAAAAGAATACAACCAATCATCGACAGTTGAAAACAAATCCCAGACCACCAGTTCGGGTTCAGACATAAACATTCGATAATAAATCAGGTCCATAGAATTACTAATATAATAGAGAATGCGTTAGAAGAAAAAAGACTTTGCTTTGCTGTATTCCTTGACGTAGCGCAAGGCTTACGTCGAGGAATATCTTATCTTACCTCTTATATAAAACCTTATCAAACGACGTAGCGTTTGATAAGGTTTGGTATAAGAGGCTACATTATAAAATAAAAAGTATCCTTCCTAAACAATATACAGATATTTTAAAATCCTATTAATCAGACGCACTTTCAAATCAAACAGGAAAATTCCAACTCTGTCCTTAAAGAAATCAAAGCAGGAGGCCCACAAGGTAGTGCTCTATGCCCTGTGTTCTACCCTCTTTATATCCTAATGCTCCCATTTTCAATTTAGAAACAATTTAGTCAGTTCTATAAATGACTGCCATTGATCAGGAATAACGATTGAAAACACAGTAAGAATTATCTTTTTTCTCGTAACACTTTCCTTCGCTTCTGTTGTACAGATACCAATATTTAAATCCATCAAACTCCATCGCTATGATTAACACGTATGTTATGTTTTATTCTCTGACAATAAAAACTTTGTTGTAGTTCCTCGTAGATCGTTAGCTAAAATTAAATCTAGTCCTATTTATAGCGTCGCCATCGGTGCAACAGAGACACTCAACTTTCGTCCACAACCAATTTTCTTGTTCTATATTCTTCATCATCATCTTAAACTTTATTCCACGCAGGAACATAGCGCATTCAAGAAATGTCTCCCTCGGATTCTATTTTGGGCAAGAGCTTTCGTTTCGTTTAATTCTTTATCAGCTACTCGCGCTTCATCGATAACTGTTGTGCGCCACGTATTTTTTTTCCGACCCCTCTTTCTTTTTCCTTGTGATTTACAGTCCAATGTCATGCGGGCTATATCTCTACTTGGTTTTCTCAGGATATGGCCAATCTATTTCCATTCTCGAAGTTTGATTTGGGCTTTTATTTGCTCACAACCAGTTATTCTCCACAGCTCTTCATTACTTATTGTTTCTGGCCATCTGATTTTCAGTATTCGCCGCAGGCAGTTGTTTATGAAGACCTCTATTTTGTTTTGAACGAAGTTGACTTCCAAGTGTCGCATCTGTACAGCAGTAGTGAAATAGAATTGGTTTTGAAAAAGCGTACTTTCGTAAAGCTGTCTTCTTCACAGTTACAAATTCTGGATTTCCAGTCGAATAGAAATTTGTGCGTCATCCAGTCTCTTCGTTAGAATTGTTTCAGCCAACCCTGCACTGTTATTTAGGATTATCTAGATCCATCTAACGGTTTCATAACCTCTTTGGGAAAACTGAATGTTTGCTATAATATGGAAGATTCGTCCTACAACGCGTCAGTTTTTTTTATCAGCATCAGTAATAAACTAATGCGTCTTTAAAATATTCATTCCTTTCATTTCAAAATTACCCATTCCCATTATTTCTTTTAGCAAAGAAAATTATCTCTAAATAAAAATGAAAATTACCAGAGAATTCCCCCTAAGGAAAAATATCTCTAGACAAAGAATACATCAATTTCAATATCAAAATGGAAGCTTAAAACCAGTGTCCCTTGCAGTTTAGGTTTAATCCCCTTACCTCCACTCAGCTACCCCCACTTAAAAATTTAAAATAACATCCCCTATCTTTCTAAGGATGTATCCTCAATACATCCTTTTAACGGTTTTACAAATTATGATTCAACTCTATTTAGCAATCTGAAATCAACTGATCTGTTCTCGTAGTAGAAGCAAAAATATAATTTTTTAAATAAAATAAACTTAATGGAATATTTTAAGAACTGTGTTATGAATTAGACGAAAGTAGGAGATTAATAAAAGGATTTAGTCATAATAATTTTTTAATACATTTGTAATACCTTTAAGATGATATTACAAGATGGGTGATATTTAATATTTTTAAATGGGGGTACCTGAGGTAAGGGGATTATTATACCACTAGTGACGTAAAGAGCTTCACCATTATGTCCAACTCATTTTGATTTTATATACTCCGAATCATAAAGACGTTTCGTATATTTTCTGATTACTTTTCCGCACTCCAATATACGCGGAAAAGTAATGTAATCGTGTAAAGAAAAAGTGAAAAAAACATTTTTTTTGGGTTTATTTTCCGTTTTTCGGCCTAAAAACAAAAAAAAAAGGTTTTTAAAAAATGTTTGCTGTGTGTGTGTCGTTGTCGTCGGCATTTATTTTTGTTAGCACGATAACTCAACTAGATCGTGTCGGATCGGTCGGGTTTTGATTGGGGACATCCCAGACGATACCTATTAATTTTGAGGTGGATAGAACACACTCTACCATGCACATGGGTCATGAGAAAGTACAATGGTGAATTGAGAATTTTTTTTTGTTAGCACGATCACTCAATTAAATCGTGTTGGATCGATCGGGTTTCGCCTGATTCTGATTAGACACGTCTGCCAGACGACATCTATTGATTTTGAGGTGGATAGGACACACCCCATCCTGTCCTGGGTCATGAGAAAACACGATGGTGGACTATTTGAAAAAAGTAAAACTGTCGCATAAAACACATATTTTGCATATGTGTTGGGTTTATTTTTTCTCGGCCACTCAATTTCGAGATAGAAATGTTCCACGTGCGGAAAAATCCGTTTTCAGGATTTAAAACTGTTTATTCATCATATCGTGTTGTTTGATGAATTGTTTGTGGCTTCAAAAACAGTCATAAACTACCAATTTTGAAAGGCACCACATATTTATCTATATAACAGGATATTTTTATTATATATTATTTATTTGTAGACAAAACATTTTAAAGAATATCACTTAATTAAGATATACATTAAAGAAAATGTGGTATCAAATTCAAAAGGCAATTGTTATGGTATATGATAACTTATACCATAGCTATTCTAAACACCACTAGTACTTAAGTCGTTCAGAAGTTCTGTCTGTTGCACTCTTTCAAATATTTTGAACCTATAAGGTAATACTAACTCAATTCTGCCGTGAATGCTATTTTTGGCGATAGTGGGTGTTTGAGATATTGCAGATTTTAAGTAATACTAGACACATTTAGAGGACTAACAATTCTTTTATGATTTATGTCTTCTATTCTATTATTTAAGAGATAATTAAATTATGATAAAAAAATTGTATCGTTGGATGGATATACATACTCGTATACTTTCGTCGTTTCGCTGATCGTCTTATTAACTTCTTCAGATGCAATCCAAAGACCGATATTGCTCCAAACTGCTCCTTGTTACACACCATGGCTCTATTCCCCTTTCGTCATTTGAGAAGTTGATCTCCAAGTATTACTAAGACGATATACATTCTCTCTGTTGAGTTTTTTTTTTATTCTTCATAATTGACAGTAACTCTTTACTAATATGTGGACGATAATGAGACCTTCCTATCCTCTATATTGCTATCATATTCTATTTCGTGGTTCTGGTACTTATTTATCTCCTAACGTCATGCCTCTTCTATATTTCTGCTCTAGATCCTCCTTCCTACCTGTTTGACCAAACAATACGAATTTTCAACCTGTCGATGGTAATTTTGAAACAGTATCCTTGTTAGAAGAAAGTACTGGTTATATATTCTTGAACTGTTTGAAGGTTTTACGCAAGAATACTGTGCCAGAAATGGAAATAGATGGACAGAGTTACTTATCTATACATAGAGGAGCAGAAGACAACATCAGTTTTTGAATAAGTTAAGATAGGATGCTCAGTGGAGCATCAAGACGAGTTGCTTTACAACCATAGTATAAACCCGGACAAATTTTCTCCAACGGATAATAACAGTGAAAGCTTAGATTCTACTATATCTGATCTTATTAATGTCTAATTGGTCTAGTTAAAATGGATTGTTTTTGATATTTAAAAAAACCGTTTTTAACTATTTTGATGACTTTTTAAACAATTAGAACGGCCAAAAATAATAATGGCGTATATTTTACATTTTGATTTGCAAAAATATTAAATATAGTTTGTGTTTGAAAACGGCGATACCGGTATATTCCAAATAACTCGTTACTAATGCCTTTTTATCACGCCCTTGTTGTTTCCGAGTTGCATAAAGCTGTGAATATTTAATCACCATGTTTAATAATACATCATGCAAGCGTGTTCTTTTTTTTTGTCATACAGTAATCTCTTTTAAGCGTGATTGTAGAATGATAATAATGAAATTAGAGCATTATCTAACACTGCTTGTTATGAAACTCATGCAAGTATCAAAAGTAATGTATAAATGTATCATAATAGAATATATGTAATAGATAAAGTTATGTATAAGTTGTATTTCAACTTCAGAAGTTAGATTCATTAGATCAATTAGAGGAATTAGTAACACGATATGATGATAGCGACTAATTATTTTTTGTGCTGTAGTTTTATGTTGTATTAATGAGAATCGTTTAGATTTTATTGATAACTATAATTATTTTAATTGCGTGGATATTATATACGTTCTTACAAAGTTGCCTATATATATTTTTTTTTAGTAGTTTGGTTCCAATTTTAATATAAAGTTAGGATCATATAACAAGATTCATTTCAATCCTCTACCAACAAAGCTAAAAATTCAGGTCTTTTGAAATCTGCAAAAAATTATTTTGATACTAGCTAGTTTTCGCATAGTTCCAGATTTATCGGTTCTTTATTTAAACAATGAGGATGATGATATTCCCTGCCAAAGAATTTGGTTCCAACAAAACTTATCTCATTTTGGTGTCGATATTCGGTCGTTTTTGGAAGACATTTTCCCTAGTAAATGGATAGAGCGACAAGGACCAACTGAACGGTCACCATGTTGACCTTATTTTACACCATTGATAGTTTTCTGATGGGATTACTTAAAATTGCGTATGCCAACTAATTTAGATGGTCTGAAGCAAGGAATTCAAATCGAAATGAAAAATTCCAGCACGGATATGATGGAACTTTAAAATTTATTTCAACATAAATGTTTATTTTAATTGTATTTTTGTCAAAAAATATCGAGTCAATTATAGAAAACCGTAGTGAACTCTTAATATAATATAGGGTACCCTTTAACTTTCTTTTTTTAAAGCTTTTTAAAGAATAATTGATTTTTGTGAAAAAAGAGGAGGTTGGAACTTAAAAACTACTATGATGAAGTTGTAGTTTAAAACAAAAAACCTGATAACATTGACATAGTCTTCCACAAAGCACAAAAACACTATACATTACACTCGACATGCGTATCGCCAACAAAGTTGGCATCACCTGGAGATGATTAAAACTAAAATTAAAAAAATGAGTTTTAATCATATCCAGATGATATCAACTTTGTTGGCAAATGATACCGAAGATACTATTGACGTTACCTTTTTACTGTATGCGGATGATCTTAAATTATATTAGAGCGTGGCTAATCGGTATGTTATGAGTCTTGACCATTCAAAGGCATTAAAAACTGATGTGAAATTAATAAACTATCTTCAGAGCCTATAAGTGTAATATTGTAGCTTTTTCGCTCGAATCTAATTCAGTAACATATCACTTTCTTGGTTTTATATCACGTATTACGTTTTTGTCACTTTTTTACATTGAATCAACAGATATGTCGATAATATGTTCTTCAGATGACGTATTTTCGTTAACTGTAATAGCCATGTAAGGAAAACAGAATATATTAAAATTCCATCTTCTATAGAGATGCAGCTTGTTAAGAGTAGGAACAAGTGTCAAAACTGTGAAATCGGACCGCCCACGGGGCGTGCAGTAAATAGTCTTTATTCAGTCGCATTGAGATTATTGCAAAGTGAATATCGAGTATGTATGAATGTACACAGAGTTCGATCTAGTCGAGCGTAAAGTGCATCCTTTTCATTCCGAATGCTACCTCACTCTTTCTTCTACGCAACACAGAGAACCTAACACTTTTTCCTATTCTTGACTAGCTGTACGTCTTTTGATAAAGCTTACCTTTATGGTACATCTCTGTCCCTGCCATTATTCCAATCATACATATTTTCACGGCTCTTTCTCTCTCCCATTCGTCCTTCTTTCACATGCGCATTTATTTTTCCAGGTATCAGTTCCCATCGGCGACCCCAAAGAGATCGAGGAAATCTTCGACACGATTTCCTACAAAAAGGGCTCCTCCCTCATCAGGATGATGAGCCTGTTCTTGGGCGAAGAGGTTGTCCGGAAGGGGGTCAGCAACTATCTGAACAAACACAAATTCAACAACGCCGAACAAGACGACCTGTGGGAATCGCTAACGGAAGAGGCGCACAAGAACAACATCTTGTCCAAGAATTTGACAGTGAAGATTATCATGGACACTTGGACGCTGCAAACCGGCTATCCTGTCATCACTGTCAAGAGGAACTACAAGAAGAAGACTGCTGAAATTTCTCAGGTGGGTGTTTCGTGTAACTGTATAGTTCCCCTGAAAACCTGTTTGATTTATAAATGATCGTTACATTTCTATTTCAGAGAAGATACTTGAGAGACATCATTAACACTAAAGATAACGCAAACTCCTGTTGGTGGGTACCATTGAGTTATTCTACTGGTCATCGACTGAACTTCAACAAAACTACTCCAGAACACTGGTTGTCATGCCCATCTCAAACTCAAGTCCTTGAGGACATAGCCGATGAAAAGGACTGGATAATATTCAATAATAATATGGCAGGTATGCGTAGAAATTTTTATTGTAAATAACCAACAATGATACAGCCTAATAGTCTAACAATCTTAATGAAAAAGACTGACTTTTCATTTGCTACATAGTTAATACTTAAAAGTTGCTACAGTTACTTTTACTGACTTGATGACCGCTACCAGACCCGAAACGTCAATTAAAATGTTTTAAAACGTCAATTAAAATGATTGGATCGAGTTTTTGTTTAGTAATACGAGGGTGGTTTGAAAAGTTTCTGACCCCAACATGAAGATGGCAGCACTCGTCAACAGAAGCTAGGGAATGTGTTTGCACATATTTTGGAAAGTACTCACCAAAATTCCAGCCATTTTGGACGCGCAGTTGCTGTTTGACAATCGCTTGAGTGAGTCGATGTGAGGAAAATGGAAAAAATCGCGTATCGAGCTGTCATTAAATGTTTGTTTTTGAAAGACACGTCTACGCAAATTACAGAGGAGTTGGACGCTGTGTACGGAGACTCTGCACCATAATTTACCACTGTGAAATTTTGGGCAGCTGAATTTAAACGTGGCTTTACCATCTTGGGAGACGATGAACGTTCGGGGCGTCCAAAAACTGCAACCACTGACGGTAAGTTTACCAAATGGTGCTAGACAACCGTCGAATTAAAGTAAGATAGATAGCAGAGGATATAAATATGTCCAAAGAACGTGTCTATCACATATTGAATCAAGATTTAGGAATGAGAAATCTGTCCGCGCGTTGGGTGCCGCGTTTACTCACGTTAGACCAAAAACCTGTTCGAATGAACATTTCCAACACTCTGTTGACGCAGTTTAGGCGCCGATTAATTACTGTAGATGTAGAAACTTGGATAAACCATTATACCTCAGAAACAAAAATACAGTCAAAATAATGAACTGCGAAGGGGAATTCGGCTCAAAAAACCCGTTTTTTCGGCTGGGAAAGTGATAACGACTGTTTTTTGGGATAGTCGTGAAGTTATCTTAATCGATTATCTTCAAAAAGTAAATACCATTACAGGAGCATACTACGCATCATTACTTGACAAGCTGAACTAAGAAATTACGGAAAAACGGCCACGCTTGCAGAAAAAAAATCGTTTCACCACGACAATGCGTCATCTCACACCTTAGCGGTCGCCATGGCTAAAGTCCACAAATTCGGATGGGAACGTCGCCGGGAGAAGTGGGTAGATTTGCAAGGAGACTATGTAGAAAGATAAAAATAAATTTTAAGAAAAAATGTCTTGTATGTTTGTTAGGGCGGAAACTTTTCAGACCACCGTCGTAGACTGGAAGTTCTTCAGGCTGGTTGAGACTTATAGTTCATTTCTAGGGACTTTTAGAATTGAACTTGGGGAGGATATATAATTTCATTTGGCAACGTTGCTATGATTTTCCAGAGACTGATAAAGTAAAGGTTGACTCATCCGTAAACATATTACTAATACTCCTATATTTTTCATTGCTATTTCTTTTGTCTATGACACGTTCACAAAACTCCATTCATCTAATATTATCCGCGGGAAACATCTCAGGATTTCCTTGTGTGATAAACGGAATAAAGTGTTTTATTCGTCTTCGTCCCACAATCCTATATCCCCACTACTTTATCTCGCTCGCTATGTTACATTGATTGGTTACACACCTTAGTCCGATTTATACGTATCTGGGGAGTTCACTTGTTAATTACCCTTGATTCAGTAATCCGTCTAGTGGCCTTCCGATTTCTGTATATTCAAAGTTGTACAGGGCCTAAGTTTGAACCATGTGGTATACCGATTGCTTGCAAATAACTCTTCTACATCAGTGCTATATTTAGGCTGTTAGTGATTAATTAATTGTGTAATATTCTAGGTATTTATAAAGTAAACTACGACGACGACAACTGGAAGCTCATAATAAAAACCCTGCAGACTGGAGACTACTCCAAAATCCCCACCCTTAACAGGGTGCAACTTATAAGCGATGCTGCCGATTTAGCCTTCGTAGGAAACTTAAAATATGACATTTTCTTCGACTTGGTTAATTATTTGAGAGCGGAAAACGAGTACCTGCCATGGAAAGCGGCTCTCGGAAAAACAAGTGGGTTAACGACGCATCTGAAGAAAACTCCCATATACGGACTTTATAAGGTTGTTTACTAATTTACGTGACCTATTTGGGACGTTACGTAATTTTTCGTTTAATTTTAGGAATACATGAAGAAACTTTTGACGCCGATATACGAGAGAATTGGAGGCCTAGTCATTCCCAAGTCCAGCGCCGATAAACTCGATTCCATCAAACTCCAAGTGCTTGTGGCCAGTAAGGCATGCAAGTTTGAGGTGGCCAGTTGTATTACGGAGTCTCAAAGTCTTTTTAAGATTCTTGCCGATAACCCTAACGCCACGAATCCGTAAGTATATGTGACATTCTACACTGAGAAAACAATTTATTGTTGACATTAGAGACCACAGATATTGAATTAAACCCATCTTATATTTTACTTATTTTCTCTTGTAGTCGGTTAGGTAAAAGCGCGACAAGCCTTACTCACAACAGGTAAAAGACACTGCTCTAAATTTTTCATGAGTCGATAGAGGGAACTTTGGTCCTTGATGCACTGTCATAAAAGATTCAGTCGTGGTTGATCTTGTGTAAGAGAAATATGTTAAACGCTGAGTGCCAAATACGCGTCACGCTAGGAGGCTGTATGATGAAATGTTACATCAAATAAAAAAAAATTGAGTGGATGTCTCACACACAACTTATTTTATTTATGTTTAAAAATCGAGCGTCCTTATTGAAAGACCCTTTACAATAATCATAATTTGTACACATTCCTCGAATTCTATTATATTACTTATAATAATATTGCAGGATTCCCAAAGATTTGCGAGGAGTCGTCTACTGTACAAGCCTGAAACACGGGGGCGAGAAAGAATGGGACTTCCTCTGGAAGAAGTTCCAAGCGTCCAACGTCGCCACCGAGAAGAACACGCTTCTCAACGCCCTCGGCTGTACCAAAGAGATGTGGATACTGAGCCGATACCTGGAATGGTCCTTGGACGACGCCAAGATCAGGAGGCAAGACAGCAGTTCGGTGTTTAGCGCCGTCGCCAGGAACGACGTGGGATATTACATTGCCAAGAACTATTTCTACGATAACGTCAAGCAGATCTTCAAACAGTAAGTGTCCATTAAAAGTAATTAGTGAGTGTAAGATCATATCGAATGTTTTTTTCAGCCTGCAGCCTAATAAGAGGAGGATCAGCAGGTACCTGTCTTCGTTGTCTAGTCAAATGACGGATGAGAAGGAACAAGATGAGGTGAATATTTTTAATGTCATACTTATTGAATGAATATATTTCTTAGTTACAAAAAAATGACGATTTAGTGCCGAAATATGAGTATGTATGGAATAATGTCTGTACTGTTTATAACCTGTTAATTATGCAACAGTGGCTGTGACAATGCCATTCGCCCTGTGGTCCGGGGTGGCGGACTGCGCCCAGTATTGGGATGCCATTGTGCGTTTGGGTTCCAGTCTCAACTCAAGAAAACTTCTCTCTGAGCATGGGTGTTTGTCCTTATCTTTATGTGTAACCTCCCCTTTGCAGCCTGAAGGTTTAGGGGAAGGAAATCGAATGCTGTGTGTCCAAATATTTTTAACTTACTTCCGATAGGACATCAGGCATGAGACCTGTATATCAGGATTTCTTATTGGAGATCGTGATGTAGAATACTCAATGCTTGAGAAATTAGATGGGTGGGTCCACTCCACGACTAAACAACCAGTCTAATAGATGAATATAATTTTTTTGTTTCCACGAAGTGCAATGACCACTGATGGTTTGAATCTTTATCAATAAAATTTCGACAAGACCGTTGTATACTGTGACGTAGGGATAGACTGCATCTGCCTGATATTACTTAATTTATCGATGCCATCTTGGTTTGTATAGTACTGAGTATAGAATGTGTACTAAACGTATCATCGGTTATAAAAACATCGATATTCAGTTATGATCTCGAATCATTGTCTTCTGCAACAGTCTAATCGTATAATTTCGGAAAAGGAAACATCTGGGTATTTAAATGACTCCAAAATAAAAACTCTGTGGGGTTTATGTATGTCGATCTTGGTGGTAATCCAATGGGTCCTCGCCTTCCATTTAACGACCCAGAAACATTTGACCTGTATGCGTTCTAGTTTAGAAGTTGAGGTAAATCATCATCAGCAAATAATTTTAATAACACACGGTAAGAAATGCAACAAAATATCTGCTGTCAAATTTCCTTGTATGAAATATGGAACTATAATCTGTTGACTAAAAATACCAGCACATGCATTGAGCTACTGTGAATGCCGTGTGTGATATTTTATTGTCCAATTAGGGCTTTCACTAGACTAGTTTGGCTTCGCCGAGAGAAACTGTTTGCATGAAAGTTAGGTTATTAATTTTCATGTCGATATTTATTGTACAGCTAGTCAAGAATAGGAACAAGTCTCAAAACTGCGATATCGGACGCCCACAAGGTTCTCAGTAAATAGCCTGGTCTTTAGTCAGTCGCATTGAGACCTTTGTAGAGTGAATATCGATGAATATATATTGAATGTGAATGTACACAGAGTTCGATCTGGCCGCGGGTAAAGTGCATCCTTTCCCCTCCGAATGCTACCTCTCTCTCTTCTACGCATACCTAGAAAATCTCACACTTTTTCCTGTTCTTGATAAGCAGTACAAAACAGCATTCTTCTGTCTGCACGATCTTCGCTGAACCCATGAAGGGTTTGTATTCATATTTTTCAATAATCGAATAACAGTCAACTAATATATATATATATATATATATATATATATATATATATATATATATATATATATATATATATATATATATATATATATATATATATATGTCGGAGGCGAGCAGGAAAGAATCTGCTTTGGGGCAGATTTACTGGACTTTGGTCGCATTTTCACACACTTTATTACACATAATAATTAATTAAACAATAACGATGAAATAATATAAAAGTCACTAAACAAAACAAACGAAATCAATAGTTAGTAAATATTAAAACTAAAATGTCAGATCATTAAAACGATACTTAAATTGCACGAAAGCAGCTAAGCAGTCCGCCACCAATAGTCCCGTGATACCTCGTCTCGCTATCTCGAGTCTTTTCTAACTGAATTCATACACGGGACCCTCCACTCGGTTTTGTTCTGCCCGCGGGAGAAATAGGTTTCCACCGCTAGCTCCGTCACATATTTGACATGACCATTTATGGTAATGTTTACGTCTTCTCATAACCGTGTTTATGTCTGCATTCCATGCATTCCTATCTCGATAACCGGGGTGGCATGGCCTATACAGAGGGTTGTCTCCGACACGGCCATACTGACATAGTGCGCGTCCTCGGGCACTGCAGTTTTAATCTGAAACATAACAAGTAAATTACCATCCTCAAATCGCTCGTCCATCCTGACTAGCTACGTAAGTTGGTATAGTATGACGACTATACCGGTGTTCAGCTTGAGAGTGGAGGACCGACCTACTGATGTCGTCTCAAACTCAACTCATTCATTCTAAGATAGGGAGACCGACCAACTGATGTCTCCTCAAACTCAACTCGTTCACTCCAAAATAGGGAGACCGACCAACTGATGTCTCCTCAAATTTAACTCGTTCACTCCAAAATAGGGAGACCGACCAACTGATGTCTCCTCAAACTTAACTCGTTCACTCCAAAATAGGGAGACCGACCAACTGATGTCTCCTCAAACGTAACTCGTTCACTCTAAAACAGGGAGACCGACCAACTGATGTCTCCTCAACCTCAACTACCTGTGGAGGACCGACCAAAAGATGTCCTCTCACTCAGTTATCCCGTGGAGGACCGACCAAAAGATGTCCTCTCACTCAATTATCCCGTGGAGGACCGACCAAAAGATGTCCTCTCACTCAGTTATCCCGTGGAGGACCGACCAAAAGATGTCCTCTCACTCAATTATCCCGTGGAGGACCGACCAAAAGATGTCCTCTCACTCAATTATCCCGTGGAGGACCGACCAAAAGATGTCCTCTCACTCAGTTATCCCGTGGAGGACCGACCAAAAGATGTCCTCTCACTCACTTATCCCGTGGAGGACCGACCAAAAGATGTCCTCTCACTCAGTTATCCCGTGGAGGACCGACCAAAAGATGTCCTCTCACTCAATTATCCCAATACTTTGAAATCATTCACTACTTCACATGCACAGTAAAAATGGACAAATCAATTACTCTAATCATCAGCGGACACAGGCTCAGTCTGGCTCTCAACTTCGGATTAAGCGAGCAAATTTCGGTTCCAAATAGTAATTCGGCAGGACTAAAACCGGTTACCCTATGTCTAGTATTGTTTAAAGCTAATTGTACCTCTCCTAGAGAATCTTGCCATCGATCATTATTTTCTGACTCTATCGATGTTAAAGTGTTCTTAAGTGTTTGCATAACACGTTCTACTTGACCATTCGCACGACTTGTACTATGTGCAATAACGTGTAAATCAATATTATGGGACTTACAAAACCCACGAAATTCACTGCTAGTGAAACATTTACCCTGATCACAAATAATTCGAGCAGGCGCTCCAAACAGATAAGTGGATTCTTTTAAACAATCAAGAGCCGTCCCTGACGTAAGCGATTTTACTTTTCTCAACAACACAAATTTTGAAAAAGCATCGATTATGACGAATACGTATTCTTTGGTATCACTTTTGCCACTGAGCTTGCCCGAAATATCTAAGTGTATTGTATTCCAGGGCCTGGGTATTTTAGGTATTGCATGCATTTGAACTTGCTTTACACCACTTGCATTTTTAGAAGATTTACAAATTATACAATTTTCAACAAATTTTCTAACCGTGCGTGCCATTTTCGGGAACCAATATAACTCATAAATTTTATCAAGAGTTTTATCCCAACCCAAATGTTTTAAGTCAGTGTGTACGTGATTTATTACCGACCACACCATTGACTTAGGTACCACTGGTAAATATAAACTTTTATGATGGCGCTCGATTTTACGGTACAATAAATTATTACGAACGTCATAGGTTTTTGCTAGGTCTGGATCAAGTTCATTTGACCTAATTTTTGTGATGATGCTTAAAAGGTCGTTGTCCCGTTTTTGTTCGACCGAGAGCCAATCTGTATATAGGTCAACTACCTGCACGGAACCTGGTGCATCTGTGTTTACATTCCCCTTTTCAAGTGGCGAGTAACACATGTAACACATCACCGATGTGTTACAATTTTGACACACTTCACACATGCCCCGTGTCTCTAAATTTCCTAACCTTAAAAATCGAATTATAGAAATGGTTGATTGGGCAACGGTATGAAATATATGACAAGTTCTTTGTGTGAACGTTGTCGATCTCTGCTCCATGAAGTATTGACAAGTACCAATAAGTACCTAACAAAATACGATGAGCATTAAGGTCAGTTGCCTGACGCATCACTAATGAAAGCGCAGCACTTTGCTCCTGGTCCACAATATGGTTGTGTGATCTATCATATTCTCCTATAGAGGTGGTTCCAACAAGATGGTATTGTATGTCGTATTCAATGGAGGTGGATCGGGAGCACATTTCCCTGAGCCTAGGCGTTTGTCCTCCTCTCTATGTGTAACCTTCTCATCCACAGTTTCAGACTTTAGGGGAACCAACACCACTTAAAATTGACGTGCTACTTCGTCTTAGTTAAAGTTAATCCGTAGAACAAGTACAGTGAATTGGTATGCGATAGTTGTTGTTTCCGATTTTTTTGTAATTAAACTAAAATTAAATCTTATTATAAAAAAATACTAATAAAAATGCTAAATTTAATGGCAATGATTATTGAAAAAATTAAGTAAACAAAATTGTGTATTGTTAGCTGCCTAACAATACGTTATACGTTGATATTTCAATACGCCTAACAATACGAGATATACGTTGTATTTTGTGACGAATTCTTCCTTTTAAATATTGTGAATTCTTCGGCCTAGTAACGTACACTTTGCTTTTTAAATATCTCAAAAAAAAGTAATCTAGGAGTGTCAAATTTGGCGACCTGGCTGGCCACTCAATCATCGGCCAACTTCTCCCTATGCAACGATTTGACAACATCTCATTCAAATAAGCGCGACCAGGCGCTGCATAATGAGGCGCACCATCTTGTTGATCGATTGCTTAAGGTACTATCAGGCAGCCAATGGTTCACAATTTAAACATTTACAGTTCAGTTGATTTTCTAAATAATCATCGTCATTATTCATGTGTTTTAAAGAGTGCCTCCTTTAAACCTCGACCCTTCTGTTTATTTTCTACGTAACATTTTGGGAACTAAAGATCATGTGTTCGTTTTCCAGCTGGAGCAATTCATTGAAAAGAACAAGGAGAACTTCTCAGACGTGAAGAAGGGGGTGGAACAATCCCTGGAAACCGTCAAGATCAACATCCAGTGGCAGAACAAGCACGCTGAGCCCATTCAGAAGATCCTCACGAGATACTCGACGGAATGAAAGGAAACACATATTTATTTATAAACAAAAATTTTATTGAAATGATCATTAATGTAAAATGTTACATTATTTATACAAACAGACCTCCTGTCATTTATTTATTGTTGCCACGTGTATTATTAAATTATATGTACTTAAATGTAATTTTTATATTATTTATATAATTTATAATTGTTAAAGTAAAATATTTACATATATTAATAAAAATAAAACAAAACTGTACAGGTGAAAATTTTTTTTCTTCACTAACGGAATGTTCCAGGAAAAGTGACCCTTGTACCACTAACGATGTAATGATAATATAATAAATTTATCTAATATCACGAATTAATAATCATAGGCTTATTTACCTATTACCTAATCTAAAATATAATACTGGTCAATCCATTTATATCAAGAGGCATTCCATCAAGCGGCATATACTTATACATATGTAGGTGTAGATAGTTTTTGTAGAACAAAACGTAGTCTGTTACTTAGTGTGTTACGACCCGAAAAATAGTGAGCAAGAAAAACCCTACGATTTTTTTTACACAGAGAAAGAAATATTGTAATATCTACCTACCTATGGCTAGCAAACATATTTTTTAAATTAGTTTAAATTGTAAATCTGTCCAGATCCATTCATAAAAATATGGGGATTATGTAAAGTGGCAGAATTAATAAAGTAATATCCACTTTCTAAGTACTAATTAAAGACAATGATTATTTGTAAATCATAAAAAAATACTGCCAAACGTGTAGACTGTATGTCCCTAAAGTTTATAATTTTCGTCGATTTTTATTTTCTAGACAATACCTACATGGGTTACTTTTAACACCTCACCATCAACCCCTTAAACCCTAACAAACTCAGCTTGAACCCCCAACGAAGATACCCAGTGTGATACTTCTTTTAAAGTATTTCTTGTGCTAAATAAAAAAAAAATAACCATATTTTTTTTTATTGAATTCGCTACAAGAAATGTAGGAAAACGGGACTTGACACACGTATCTATATATATCTAACAATAAAATTTTTAAGTCGGGGTTATGTGGGTTTAGAGGACTACTGGTGAGGAATTGAAAGCAACCCCTATAAGTTGGAGTTTTGAAAATAAAAATCGAAGCGTCCGAGGGGTTCCTCCGAAAATTATCCATTTTAAATTCATGAATTTACTTTCAAACTTTAGCGACATATAATAAAGCGATCGGTAATTCTGTCCAGTCCTGGAAAGGAGCTGGAACCTTTGATGCAGTAACAAAAACAGGAGGCTACTTTCCACGAAATTGGCCCCCTGTTTTTAATTTTCTACAAGTTTAAATATTTAATTATTCGTTGAAAAATATACAGTAACTCCTGAATAGGTGATATTTTTTATTTTCTTTAAAAAAAATTGTCTTCATAATTTCGCTTATACAGGGTGTACACAAAGCTCTAGTTGATAGCATTTAACCATCGACAGAACACAGAATTCAGTGAAAAATAAATTCTATGTATAAACATCTGCAAAGGTTATAATCAATTAGTGCAGGTGTTAAAATTTTCGGAAATTATTCTCTATCCCTTGTAGCGCCTAATAATTATTTCCAATTTTCTACAGTTTGTAAAATTGTATGAGGTAAAACACGTTTATATATTTTTCTTTTATATATAATTTTTTATGCATTGAAGAATGCATTGTGATATACTAAAAAGTTGTTAGTAAATTTTTGCAAAGTTGGACAAAACACCTAGCATAGAAAATTGTCATGAAAAATCTGTTACATCAGTTATAAAATATTTAAAAATCTTTGTTTAATTCTTATCTAGAAAAAACAAGATGTTAATTTTCTTTTGGAAGATCAATTTCCCGATTTAAGATTGTAAAATTGCAGCCTCCACCCTGTATAAAGAACGCCGTGGTTTTTGTTCGAGGAGTTCTCTAGATCACCTTTCGAAATAATTTGAAATAAATAAACAAAAAGTTAAAAAACAACTTTTATTAAGGTTTCTAAAAATTGTTTTTTATTTTAATTTTTGGCACCATTCATAAATGAAAATAAAATCTATAATGGTAAGTTAAATCTCGATTTAACGATTCGCATAACGGTGAACCTAAATAAAAACCTAAAATGTAAGAGTGTTATTGGATCTTATATCAGTGAAATTTGATTTTTGTAAAAAAAAATTGTGATGGCTGTAGATAAACTACATACCGAATGACACCCGTGTCCTTTTTATTGAAAATATACGGTGTTATTCTAAAAGATGAATTTATAGCAAAATGTTTTCACGTACGAGGCACAAAAATTAAGAGTACTCGGGAAATAATGATCGTAACGGAAATTCCAGCAGGGTTTTAAGAACTGCAAAGTATTGTTCATAAGTGGTAGTTATCAGTTTTTGATGAAACCCTGGAAATTATAAAGCGTTACAATATTTTTTTTTCATTGTATTCGGAATTGAATTGTCGGTCTTGCCAAAAATGAATTTAAGGATACATTTTTGTTTTATCCATTTTTGAGGTTAGAAATGTTTTTTAGCAATAATGCATATTTATTTGTCAAAAAATTTTAATTACTGTAAGAAAAAAATATTTTTCAAAAAAAGTATGACCTATTACAAAAAGACTTCTGGAAAATGATTCTCGAGACGTAAGCATACCATATCTTTGTTTAATGATCCGAAAAGTCGAGAAAATGAACGTATAACGTTTCCAAAAACTTCGCATGATTTCCTTAATTTTTTTTATACCGATTGCAATTTTTTTTAAGTATGTTTTTTGGAAAATCATAGCAGGTCTTAGATCGGTGATTTGATACGTTATAAAAATAAAGAGTTTGAAATAATGATCGAGAACCCTAGTAAAATATTCGCACAATATCAAAATAACTGTATAAAATTAAAGAAAAATGATAAACCTACATTTTTATGATTATATTTTTTTGCTAAAAAAAAAAAAAAGAAAGTTTTATGTATATATTGTTATGTGGATACATTTTATAACGTAAGTGATTATTTAATGATAATAAGATGTTCAAGAACCGATTTATATATTTTTTTCTACGGTATCCATGTAAAAATTAACTGATGACTTTCAGACTTCTAAAGATTACTTCTAAAAATTAAAAAATATTTTGTTTAAACGTAAATTGATTTGTTTTTGTTGCTCAAAATGTTTGCAAATAATATTGACTTACCAACAACTATTTTCAGTTTTCAATAATGTTCAGTAGGGTACCCAGGGGTGAGTTTGTACTTTAAAATAATATCTCTAAATTACACTATATTTTTTCAATTAGGTTTATTAAACAACTGTTAAAGTATTTTACTGTAAAACGTGTTAAAAACGTTGGAATTACCGATCACTTTATTCAAAAAGCAAAGTTACTTACCTCGAATAATATAAAATAAATACTTAAAACGTGTTTTTTACTTATCAAAGTTCGATTAACTTTTTCAGAGCCTTCATCAAAATAACACGAATTTTGACGAGTCACCAATATCTCCTATAGCGAAAAAGCGATTCAGTGACGGGTTAATTAACCCCCTTCACCAAAGAAAGCGGTCATCGCATCCGGGTCACGACCACGATACTCGCGCTTCCCCTAAGCCTAAAGCGTATAAAAATTTTGGCATATACATTAACTCCAAATCCAGTCTATAATATCCTATAAAAATATTTGGGTGGGTACCAATACGAAATGTATCAGTACCCGTATTTTTATCACCGATACTCGTTCTTTCTATGTCCGTTATCACAGGATTTACACCAGGAGAAAGTTTCCCTGTATTTTCCATGATCCCTAGTCGTACGATTCTCTCTCAAAACGGCGCACTTTTTCAGTAAAAGTAACTGCTTTCAGGAAATATTTAGCGTAGATA
Source organism: Rosalia funebris (assembly GCA_037954035.1). NCBI lineage: Eukaryota > Metazoa > Arthropoda > Insecta > Coleoptera > Cerambycidae > Rosalia > Rosalia funebris. The sequence goes on along the minus strand of JAZFAV010000006.1, from coordinate 6,416,084 downwards.
CATAAGCCACATATAGAAACAGAAATCATATGTTATGCGATTTTAAAATAGGTCAATTTGTATTCAAAGTATTATCAAATCGTTTACCAATTTTTTTTGGATAAAACGATTAAAGGCTGTTGAAAGTACTATGACTAAGAGACTGTCTTAAGGACATAATACTGTCCTCATTCCCAAATAACACCACTCTGGAAGAGAGCGAGTTTTCTTATCGCTCGATATATTTTTCAGGATGTAAAGGTTTTCACTACAAAATGAAACTATAAAAAACGTTTGCTCGAAACGTTCGAAATGTTTTTCTCCACCGTAATAATAATTTTAGGACCAACACCCTTTGGAAAAATATCATCAATGGAGCAATTTTTAGCCAAATTTTGAGAGTTTGGTTATGAAATAAAAAACTCAAAACTTTCGTAAAAGAGTGTACTAAACTTTACACGAAAATAAATATAGGATGTCTCAGTTGGAACTATAGGACTTGAATTGCGCGCCATTTGTGTTACGTCAGAGATAGGACGTCAATATTTAACGACTATCATCTACAAACCATACGAAGATGACACGCCTGGGTGTCTGATTTGGATTGCACCAAAAACAAAACCAAAAATGCTCCAAAATGCGCACTAAACCGGGTATTTCTGTGGATGCATTTTGTGTTCATGAATAGCATGTGGATTATCAGCATCCCAAATTTGACAATTTTGTTTGCTGGCGTATCCGTCAAGATGAAAATGTGCCTCATTGCTGAACAATTTTTTTTTGCAAAAATCAGCATCACTTTCTTTATTTTCTAACACCCAATTAACAAATGTACGACGTTGTAAATGACCTGCAACTTTTGCTTGGATACTCCCGTCCACTTTCTCTCATTACAGTAATATTTTCATCTGACCAACCACGACGAGGACCTATTCGTGTTGTCTTATCAAAAACAGTATCTGTCTCATCAAATTTCTTGGTTAAGTTACGAACTATTAACTTTGTATGCGCTTCATTTTGTCCTAATTTTGTGCGAATTTTTCTTAATGCAACTATAAATGATTGCTCACTTTCATAAAACAGTTGTACACAAACTATTCGTTGTTGAACTGTTAATCGCGGTATGTTGACGTCGTATGGTTTGTGGATGACAGCCACAAATATTAACGCCTTGTATTTGACAGAACACAAATGGCGCGCATTTTAAATCATATAGTTCCAACTGAGACACCCTATATTATTGGATGGTGATTAGCTGACACTATGATGTCGGCTGTTTAATCAACTTCCAGTGATGCTAGTTGGTAATGTGACGACCTATTGTACAAAATTTGCTTGTTTTTTTTTGTTGAGGCAAAATCCTCGCTTTTGAATGGGCCCTTTTTTGCGAGATCTATCTTATGTTGCGGTAATTTTACATTTTCCACCCCGATATTCTTTTGTTTTTCTAATTTTTTTTTGCTTCAGCAATCATTTTTGCAGAACAATTCAATGCATTTTCAATAAACTTGAAAAGTTTTTCTGGAATTTAATATGCTTAGTATTAATTCACGTTTTTCTTGGGTGCAATGTTTCCCTTGGCCCGTATTTACTAAAATACAATGCTTATATGAAAAAAGTGTACACAATTTTCGTTAATCCCTATCTCTCGCTTCAGAACACAAAACTATAATAAATATCAGTGATATTTTAATGCACATCCTGTCAGGTCTCATTTTGGAAGTTTTTATTGATAAACAGGGGGATCCCTTAAGATGCGGAATAGACACAATATTACCAACCTAGGATATTTGATACTCTTGAAGGAAACTATTATTTAAGTTAGAACTTCGATATGTCAAAATAAATATTAAATATAATAGTTTGTTACTATGGTAACGCTGTTTTCACGCATATGACTCTGTAAAAATAAGTATATTTCTTTATTCTACGTGCGTTTTAATTTTGACCATTTTATTCGTATTTTAAAGGGGTGCGATAAACGTTGAAATTGATCACGTCGTCATCTGTCACAGACCTATTTTCTTTTAAAAAAACAACAACATCTATTACCTTTATTGTCTTTATCGGATTTATCGATTTTCGAACTTACACACAAATAAATTATTAACACACTGTAGTTTCATCGAAAAATGTTATTGTTAACATTGTATGTTTGACTCATTGTCATAACACTCACAGTTAATTAAATTGCTTGAACATTCCGGCCGTATTATCTTCGATGACGTAACGTAGACACTAATGATAATTTTTATGCAACCGTTTATTACCATGCGTCACTAATTTTAATAATAAAAATGAAATTTAATTGGGAAAAGTACGTGCGCCAGTAAAACGGCGTGAGTAACGTTGTCTCTTATGGCCTGCTCGTAAACTTTGTCAACAGGATAAACTGCAATGTTTGCGTGGAATATTTTAAAAGTAAATACGGCGAGAATTATGTAACCGAAGGGAATTATATAAAAAAAAAAATAATAATGTAATACGACGGGCGGCACAAATACGTGTAAACATAAACTCATGGTTATAAAATAGAGAATATGGTTTTCTATAAGCAAAAACATTACACATTATAGTGTAATTATTATTTACAAAAATGTTGAAATAACAAGCTTTCAAGAGTTTGTCTTTTTCAAAAATTGTTTAAAAATTACTGTCTTATTTTTGTTCTATTTGTATAAATATTCTTTTTCTCGTAGCAATGTGAGGCAACAGTTTAAATCTATTAATTACCCTAAACCGTATTTGTATACTGTAATTATATTTACAAAAGCTTTTTGGCTTTTTTCGAGAATTTATGATTTTTAAAAATTACTTGTTTCTATTTTTTTTTTCTATTTGCATAAATACGTTTCTTCAGTATACAAATACAGTTTAGCGTTAATACACATATTAAAACAAATATATTGATATGAATTCTTGCTTCACGTAAGTATCCAAAATGAAACAAAAAAGGAAAAGTATTTTTTTGAAATGTTTTGAATATCACAAATACACGAAAAAACTGAAAAGCTTTGTAAATATAATTACAGTATACAAATACAGTTTAGGGCTCATAAAAATATTGAAAAAAAATACTAATACGAGGGCTGCCTTTTAAGATTTTACAATCGACCAATAGGTGGCGTTACTGAGATGTGGCATCACTGTATTCGTGAACCTTGACGTTTGTTATTGCGAAACCAGTGGAAACTTAGAAATTGACCGAGTGTGTTGATAGTGAACGTTTAAAAGAAGCAAGTTTGTGCAAAAATGGAAATAACCCATGAAGGTTTGCGTTGGATGATTTTTTATGATTTTAAGAAAGGCCTTACTCAACAACAATGTATGGAATCGCTTCCTGCAACTTTTGGTAATAGAAAACTGTTTACAATTGGTTTGCAGAATTTCATCGTGGTCATGCGTCCGTCAGTGATGAATGTCGTGAGGGTCGACCAAAATCGGTTGTCGTTCCAAAAAAACATCGATGCTGTGCACAACATGATTTAAAGAAGATCGGCATGTGACTTACAGATAGATAGCAGGGCGGCGTTGGCAGCCCTGAATTCAGCAACGACAAAGTCGAAGCTGGTCCATAATTGCTATGAAGCATTGAACCACTTGGCAAGGAAGGGACCGGTGGAACTCTTATGGATACCTGGGCATAATGGCATTAAGGGAAATCTAACTGCAGATGACCTTGACAAACTAGGGACCAGGGAAAACCTCTATGGACCAGAACCTGCAGTGGGAATAAGTCGGAATCTGATCAGAGACCGCATCAATGGCTGGGCAAGAGACCAGCGCAATAAAAGATGGAGAGGAGTAACGGGTTGTCGAATAACTAAACTCTTCATTCAATACTTAGAGATTGAGAAATAGGCCCAAGAATTCATTAAATTGAACAAGGACAAAGCCAGAACCCTGGTGGGAATCATAACGGGCCACCATAGTAGCCTGAATGCATATAAGCACAAGCTGAGGCTGACTGACATCCCGGCCTGCAGATACTGTAAAGAAGACGAGGAAACCTGGATTCATCTTCTTTACACCTGCCCCGCGCTGGAGGAGAAGAGGTATCTTATATTAGGGACCCCTGTTATCCTAGAGGAGGCGAGGCTTAAGACGGGGGACGTGCCTAAATTGCTCCTTTTATGGGATAGCATTTTTGGATAATGACCCGGATAAGAGGGGATCGCCAAGGGACTACCCATGCGATCAGTGGCTGATGAGGCCCAAATCTATATAATATAATAATAAAATAGATAGATAGAGGCGTCTCTTAACATATCGCAGACTGCAATACAATCGATTTTGCATGAATATTTAGCTATAAGAAAGATCTGTTCCAGATGGATTCCGCATAATCGGACCGAAGCGCAAAAAGGCTCGTGTTGATTGGTGTCAGGAAATGCTGAAAAAATTCGACCGAGGACGTAATATAATCCGTATACAACATTGTTATAGGAGATCAAACGTGGATATATTCATATGAACCGGAAAGCAAACAACTGTCTATTGTTTGGGTGTTTGAAAATGAATCGAATCCCACTAAAATGGTTCGTTCACGGAGCACTTCCAAGAAAATGATGCCTTGTTTCTTCGGATGTACTGGACACGTCGCAACCATTGCTTTAGTGGATCGAAAAACTGTTACTGAATGGTATACAACAATTAGTTTGCTAACGGTCTTCGATGAAATACGAAAAAAACAACAAAAAACGGCGCATCATTCTTCATCACTCCCATACAGCACGTTAAATAACTGAATATTTGAAGGAGAAAATTATCGAAATGTCTCATCGCCCGTATTCACCCGATTTATCACCTAATGACTTTATTTGTTCCCCACTGTCAAACAAACGATGCGTGGACAGCGATTTCCATCGCCTCAAGAAGCTGTTGAAGCCTTCCAGAACCATGTTCCTACGATATCAACTTCAGAGTGAAGAAAATGTTTCCAGAATTGGTTTGAGTGTATGCAAAAATGTATTGACCTGAAAGGCGAATATTTCGAAAAGCAATAAAACACTTTGTTTCGAACTTGTTCGTTTCTTTTTCACTTTTTGTAAAAACTTAAAAGGCAGCCGTCGTAGTTTCTTTAAGACAAAAAATGTCTTTAAAAATCATACTGAAAAAAACCGTAAAGCTTCGTAAATATAATTAATGATTTTTAATAACGACTACCCAAGTATATGTCAAGCTACAATCCTTTCACAAATTAATATTAAAAAATTTCAGCAAATTAGAATTGGACTTTGAATTTAGATTTATAGTATTTGCTTAATGCTGAGTTTTTAATTATTATTTGTTAAATTCACGTAAAAAACAGCACATGATCTCAGGTACTTTTAATTTTTTAATTAATATATTTTCACATATTTGCACCCTATTGATGGAACATCGAAAACATCGCAGTTTTTTCTATCGTGTGCTGAAACGAAAACAGTTATTGACAATTTTATAAAAAGAGGCAATTTATATGTTTTACTAAGATCAACTATTATTTACTACATCAATTATTATTAAAGGAAATATTTTTATCAACTTAATATCGTATTTCTTTTCTATTGGTCACTCCTTAATGACATTCGCATATTATGCGAAAATTTGGAAAATATACTACATTGGAATAAAATACCACTAAAATTAATAACTGACATTTGTAATTTATGTGAAAATTTGATAAAATATATTACTTCGAAAAAATTACCACTAAAATTACCCCGCATATTATTTACTGTCGACACCAGAGAAAACACCTAGTTAGCATAATTAACATAAGAAAAGTACAACTAGCAAATTAATGAAAATATTTAAAATTTGTTATGGGTATTTTATTATACTCAAAAATCGCCAGAAGAGAAAAGACCAGAGCTTCCAACAAAATAATTTTTTGTACTCTACTTGACGACTATCGCAATAAATATAGAATTTCCTTAATAAAGCAGCTACTGACACCTCAAAACTCCAGTGGCAACTGATTATATTTAAAACGGTCATACATTGATAACTTATCATCGAGAAAGAAAGTAATGAGTCACCTTTGATATTGTGCCCCGTAATATAGGCAATTTGTAATTGATTTTTGAGTTAATTATGCTTTTAGTCAATAGAAAGCGTGGTCATTTTAGTTACCAGCATAATTAACTCCAGAAATTAATTAATTTATGTCTAAATTTCAGGCAAGCGTATTGAAATGGTCTCATTATATTTTTTTCTTGACAGTACATAGGACACAAACTATACTTAATCGAAGTATACGACAAAAATTACAAAAATGGGTTCCAATTCAGGAATCTCCCAAAATAGTTATTGAAATATTTGTAAACCATTTTTATTTATAACGAAGAGAAACACATGGAAAATTATATACCAAATTCGAACTCACATAAACAGAAATTTACTATTATAAAAATATAACCACCTTCAATTTCACTGTCCGCCATCGCCAAACTCACTATTAGTTATGTCACTACGAGCGTTCCTACGCCCTCAAATCTTTCATTTTGATATTTAGTGCTCATCAATTTCAGTTCCACGAAAATATTCATATACAGTGTGGCTCAATAATTCGTGAAAGCACATCTTTCGTATGTTGTCCCAAGATATCGTATTTGTCGCGATAATTTCAATGAATATCACAGAACTAAGGGAATATTTTTCACATTTACTATCATTTCACATTTGTATATGATGGTCAATAAACTGTTTCTATTCTATTCTTATTTTAAAATGATGTTACGGATACGAGTATACCCTTGCTTAGTATTAATGTGACATTTCAAACTTCAAGTTTAATTATTTGAAAATGCTTGGAAAGGAGGAAATATACAAAGAGGTTGTTGGTATAAATACGATACACGGTTACAACCGGAAACGGGATGAGAGTGACACAATTTTCTACTGCCAACAATTTGAAAGTAATTAGTAGATGCTTCCCACACAAAGAAATACACTTAGGAACATGGAGAATACCAGGCACTAATAATGTGCACCAAATAGATCATATACTAATATCAAAAAGATGGGCCTCCTCAATAGAAGACGCTCGAGTATATCGTGGAGCAAACAGCGAATCAGACCACTATTTACTAGTAGCCAGATACAAACACCGAATATCAATTGTAAACGCGGAACGGACGAAAAGAACAAAAAAATGGGATGTAGATAAACTAGGAAATGGCCGCGTAAAACAGATTTATCAAGGAGAAATTGGAAGAAAACTCCTAGAAAACGAACACCAGCAAGAACTAAGTATAGACGCGGAATGGAACATAATCACAGAAACTATAACAGAAACCGCCGGTGAAGTAGTGGGTGAAGAATGTAAAAAGAAAAACAATTGGTATGATGAGGAATGTAGAGAGGCTGTGAAAGTGAAAAATGACGCATGGAAAAAAGCATTACAAAGAAACACAAGAGCAAGTCAGGTAGAATATAGCAATAAAAGAAGATTAGCAAACCGAATCTGCCGAAGAAAAAAGCGAGAACTGAATAAAAAAGTAGAAGAAATAATAGAAAGTAGTAAGGGATCTGAAAGCAGAAAGTTTTACAACAACGTTAAAGAGTATACAAAATAATTCGCACCACGATTAAACATCTGTAAAGACAAAAACGGAAAGAACTTAACAGAAAAGCCAGATATAATTAGAAGATGGAAAGAATATTTTGATGAGGTACTAGAAGGAGAACAGCAGCAAGAGGAAGAGGAGAATGAAATAACATACTATAGTGCAGAACCGGAAGTAGAACCACCATCGTATGAAGAGGTAACGAAAGTAATAAAAGATCTGAAAAACAGGAAAGCACCAGGTGCTGATGGAATAGTAGCGGACCTAATAAAGAACGGAGGAGAGAGACTATGGAGACAAATACACAAACTAATACTACATATCTGATGCCAAAGGATTGGACACTAGAAATTATCCTCCCGATACACAAAAAAAGGTGATAAGACCAATTGTAGTAATTATAGAGGAATAACACTACTTAGTGTCCCTTATAAAATATTATCAGGGGTGATCCATAATCGAATGACACCCTACTCAGAAGAAATACTAGGCGAATACCATTGTGGATTCAGGAAAAATAGATCAACCACAGACCACCTGTGTACGTTAAGACAAATACAGGAGAAATGCTATGAATGTAACAAAGATATGCATTATCTGTTTATAGACTTCAAACATGCATTCGACAAAGTACATAGGGAGAAAATGCTACAAAGTTTAACCCTCCTAGGAATACCCCGAAAATTAGTAAAAATGGTAGAAGTCATCATGACGGACTCGATAGCAATTATGAGTACAACAGCAGCTCAGCGAAGAATTTAAGGTGAAATCCGGGGTAAGACAAGGAGACGCTCTCTCTCTCTGCAGTGCTTTTCAACTTAGTACTAGAAGCAGCTATCAGAAAAGTGAATAGAGCTGGAAGCATCATAAATAAATCCACACAAATACTTGGGTATGCGGACGATATTACGATAATTGCACGTGACTTTGCCTCCTTGAATCAAACTGCCATAGATCTTGAACCACAGGTAAATAAAGGAGGCCTACAAGTGAACAAAGACAAAACGAAATATATGTATTGCTGCAGGAATCCCCCAATACAACTACCAAATATTAATATAAACGGCGGTCAGATTAAAAGCGTCAAGACGTTCAATTTCCTTAGAACCAAAATTGCCAATAATGGTAACGTCCAAGGTGAAATAAGCGCGAGAATCCTAAAAGGAGGTAAATGCTACTATGCTTATTTAAAATTAATAAGGAGCAGCATACTAAATAGAAGATCTATAAGACGCTTATAAGACCCGTAGTAACCTATGGATATGAAACATGGATACTAACAAACAATGATGAAAATCAATTAAGAATATTTGAGAGAAAGATCATTAGAAGAATATACGGCCCAGTGCAAGAAAACGGTATGTGGAGAATAAGAATGAATCACGAAATTGATGCACTTATAAAAGGAGAGGATATAGTAAGATGTATAAAAAGTCAAAGGATAAGGTGGTTAGGACATGTATACAGGATGGAGGACGAAATAATTGTGAAGAGTAAAATGCTAATGGAATTAAATATAGCTTGGCCTATATTTAGTAAGTAATATATAAAAATATCACCCATATCTAAATACCAATACTGATGTACCTGGTAGGTAAGTATACAATGGAAAAAATGATTACTGCAAAAGTAGTTGCAGATATAAACTGAAAATAAAAAATAACCTTTAATATAATTTTGTAGTACAATTGGTTTAAATATTATAAAGTAATCCCAAAACGATTTTGAAAATCCTTACCTTATAATATATTTTCGAAAATGCAAAATACAAAAAACAGATCTCTATTTTATTATTTATCACAATATTTTTATACCAAATTTCAGTACATTAAAAAGTGAAAACCATATATGAAAAATATGTGTATATGGAATTAATTTTTCTAAATTAGATGTTATACAGGGTGCTTGGTTTAAATGAATAATTGTATTTATTTATGGATTTGAGTATAAATTTTCTTTTATACTCTATTTTTTTATTTTTCTACAGTAATTGTTAGGAATTTGGATTGTACATTAGTAAATTTGTACATAATAAAGTAAAATCATTGAACATCAAAATTGATTGCAATTTTTATTTAATTTGGGAAAAACTGTGATTTTCCCAAAATTACAGTAAAAATTGTGATTTTTACTGTAATCGTACCTCACATTAGTCACATTTTGTTTAATCACCAATAACTTTATTATTTGGATATATTCATTTTGATATTAATTTTTATTTTAAGTATTTTATATTTTTCTGTATTTTTTTGTTCAGTTTTTACATAAAAAATCCTTACAGATATAAACATTTTGTTTCACATTCCAAAAGAAAAAGAAATTATTGAATACACAAAAAAAAATGTATTTACGCTAAGCTTACATTACATGTTACGCCCTGTATGTATTTGGCTAACCAAAAATTATAATCTAATAGCCATAATACTTATAAATATTGTATAAAACAACTAAAAATGATGGTAACCATTATGTGAAATGGATACGTAAGAAAACAAAAATAAAAAAGTGGTCAAAAATGCTTTTCGTTAAAACTTGCATTTAGTAATGCCCAAAAAAATCATACGAGAATAGTTTTCTTCTGCCGGATATTTTAAAAAATAATTATTTAAATTAGTTTAAGTAATTATTTAAATATGCATATGGAAATCCTGTAGATGAAAATATTGAAACATAATATTTATATGAAATAGTTAATTTTCATATCTTTGGGTATACTAAATATGATATACGTAAATTTTAGTGATACACATTTCGTGCTTTTTACTTTAAAAAAGTAGAGGTAAACAACAAAAAACATTACAGTCTTTAAGGAAAATCTTAGGTTAATAAATGAAGTTTTGGGAGATTCAAATGAGTTTTTCAATTGTAAAAAAAGGATTATTAACTCAAAGATATTAAATAAACTTTAATGATATTTAAATTCAAAATATCTAAGCACCTTACCTATTAACTTCACATTTGAAATATTTTTTTAAATTACTAAAAAATATATGTAAAGAACACCTTGTACTTGTATATGATAAAAATAAATAAATGAATCACCGAGTACATCATTTATATTTTTTACACCAAATAAATTTTTTAAACCTTGCACTGTTTCCAGTTTAACTCAATAAAAAAAAAAAAAAACAATAATGCAGATAATACTGTATTTCAAAAACAACTAAATGATTTTTTGAATTGTAATTTCAATTTGTTTACAAGACCAACTGGAATTTTCAACAGTGTATTTTTTGAACTACCATCAAATATATCCACAAAATGATTTTGCGAACACCCTGTATATAAAAAAAATATCAAGCGATTCATTAATATTTGCATTTAATTATCTTATAAGACCAATTAAATATTCTCGAAACTTAATATATAGGGTGTTTGAAAAATTACTTTCGTGATATATTGGATGGTGATTTAAAAAAGAATAAACTGTTAATGATAATGCAAGATTGAAAGGGTCCTGTTGACTTTAAATTTCGAGAATAATTAATTGGTCCTGTAAACAAATGAAATGCGAATATCAAGGAATCGTTTGATAAATTTTCATATATATATATATATATATATATATATATATATATATATATATATATATATATATATATATATATATATATACACAGAAAATAATTTTGTGAACACCCTGTATATAAAAATTATCAAACGATTCACTGATATCCACATTCATTTTTTTACAAGACCAATTAATTACTTCCGAAATTTAAAATCAAGTGGAGTTTTTAAACCTTGCATTAGCAACGGTTTAATTAATTTTTAAACCATCAAATATATCCAGAAAATATTTTTGAACATCTTGTACATAAGAAATTATCAAACGATTTAATGATCTTCCCATTTCATTCCTTTACACGACCAATTAATTAATCGTTCTCGAAATTTAAAGTCAACTAGACTTTTTAAACCTTGTATTATCAAGTTTCTTTTTTTCAACTACCATCAAATTGATTTAAGAAAATTTTGCGAATACCCTGTCTATAAAACATTTTCAAACGGTTCATTGATATTCGTATTTAATTCTTTTGCAGGACAGACTGTTCTCGAAACTTTGCTCCGTTAAGGAATTTCTTATTGAGACACACTGTATACGAGTATGTTACATTTTTAATACTCGCCTGTCTCGCACTCAAACAAATTCGTCCAGTAAGCACTTTTTCGACAGGTTTATTTTTTTTTACAATAAGCATATTGTAAAGATCACCCATATAAATTTGCAACCAACAACAGATTTAATACAATTCCTAGTATGTATATATAAATTTTATTAAACCTCTATTTGATTTGGCTTGGAATAACTCCATTTTGAAAATACAAAATAAGCAAATACCTAACATCTCATTAATCGTCACAGGCTTCGACATGTTCAAATGGAGAAAGTGTGAAAAAAAAACGCATTTCAGTACACAGCGTTCGCCACTCAAGAGATTCAGGGGGGGGGGGTGGGGGGGAAGAGGAAAATGTAAAGCTGGCTATTCGACAAATTCCCATGTGAAAAAAAACGACATATTTCCGCATCTATCAGACTACATACATACTTGAATCTTTGCCGATAACGTCAAAGTAAACATCGTGTGATATCACATTCAATTACTATACCATTTTTGTACTCACTAAAAAAAAAATTCTTTTAACAATGTGCCCATCTCGTGCCGCCTGGTGCCATTAGTCTATGGCCATGTCGGGGATCTTCGAGTAAAATAGGAGGTACGGTGTCGAGGTGGAGTTCGGCTTGTACCCCAGCTCGTCGGTGAACTCCTGCGTCGTTATAGGTCGGATATTTTCATCATCGCACTCCAGCCAGATATCCTCCGTGGAGGAGTGCCAATATTCCTGGCCGGTCTTCTTCGAGAAGCTGTTGTTGACGTTCTCCACCATGGTCTTATTCAAACGGACGCCACAGCAGTCCATACTCTTGCACATCCGCATGCCGTTCGTCACGCTCTTAGACGACAAGCCGTTCTTACTCTCAATCAGGGTGTTGCTCAACACCTTCGGTTTCAAGAGCTTCAGGAAATTCAGAGACTTCTCGCTGCTGCTAGCGGAGAGACTGCCCTTGGGCAAGTCCCTGGCGCACTCCGCGTAATCCTCCCGTGGATCCGGCACTTTAACGTACGCGATATAGTGCCCTGATGCCATCGTGCCTCCCAGGTGCATTATAACGCAGCACAGTTGATAACGGTGGGGTGGCAACAGTTTCTCCTCCACTTTACAGCAGCTCTCACAGAAACACTCCATTTCTAAAGGTGTCGGCAGGTAAGTGTTGACCTTCTGTATGCCCGAAGTCGACGTGGTGAACCTCTTCAGTTGTAACACCATTATATTGGGCAACTTTTCGAATAATACTTCCCTGCTGGCCTCGTTATATCTCTCACACTTCTCACACAGGTATTTGTTGGCATCGCACAGTTTCTCGGTCGTGACACAGGCCCTCCTGTATATGTCATTCACGTTAACATTCATATCCAGCTCATCATCTTTTATCGGAATGGGCACAGGTATATCGTAAAAAGGTTCCTTGCGTTCAGTAACACTCTCACATTCTAAACACTTGGTGCGACGCAACGTGATCCCTTCGAAATCTTCTGCCACGAAATTATAACCTAACTTTTTACGGTTAGAATTATTACTCCCATCCATGGAACTGGAGTCTTCTACGTCTGTCACATTTGTTCCGTTAGTCTGTTCCTCCGATATGGCCTCTTTGGCGTTTTTATCCTTCTTCTTCAAGCTTTTCTTCCAGGAACGTCTCACGTTCCACAGTTTGCTGTTATTTACAGGCGGTAACGTTTCCGTCTCATACAACAGCTCAGGATTTTGCTGCACTTGCTGCGTCAGTACATCACAAGTTTCCCGAATATTATCCAGCAAATATACCAACAGTTCATGGGCGTCCTGTTGGTTGTTGCCCTCAAAAATAGAATTCGCTTCTCTCACCGCTTGCAACAAAGCCACGGGTTGATATGGGTCAGTTGATTCCTTCAACTCCAGATTATGCATGGTCATGAACAATTCATGTAGCTTCTCAGTCACTATTTGCACCTTAGACTTTGGTATAATATCATAAGAGCTGCCTAGGGATAGTAAATCTTTGCTGCTAGTGCTACGGGAGCTGGGCCCGGTTATAGAGCCCACGTTTCGACCCAGCGATGAGGTCTTCGCCTTATTCTGGCTCAACCTCGAACTTACTAGGGCTAAATCACCGATTAAATGGTGGAGGTTATGCAAAAACGTGGGGGCGAATCTTAATGTATACAGCACACTATTTAAAAAGCATGTGTTCCCCATGTTGGAGAGGGTGGCCACCGGAGAGTCCTGGAGGACATCCCCGTTGTTTCGCTGGTCGGCTCTGTATCCGTTTAACATGTCACCAAGTACGCGCTTTTTTGCTGGCACAGTATTCTCTTCGTATAGGTATTTGCGTTTGAGTTCACTCAGTTTATATTTTCTCTTGGATAACGATAGTTTGTGGCGCATAGGAGTCACATTATTCTCCAGAATTGTCATCTTCTTTGGTAAACCTACAGATAAAAAAAAAGCAATAAAATCGGTTAATCCTGATTATGAATATTAAATAACACTTGTTACAGATGGCCGCTACTCACATGTGTGATTGGTTTTAAAACGGTGGTTAACCGGAAATCACTGTCTGCTTTTTAACTGTCAATTGTACATTAAAATATGTTATAAAAAATATTAATTGTTAATAGTTAACAGTATTAAACTAATCTGACGACTTATTTCGCTGAAGGGAACAGGAAGACAAAATAAAAATGTATTCCACCAAAAAAGTTACTAAATGTCACCGTCAAATGATGCGCGCGCGAATATTTAATTGAGGGAGTTGACACGGAGAATTTTAAATGTTTTACATTTTCGTAGCTATAGAAATATCGGTGAATAGTTAGAATTAAAGATATTCTTAAAAACAGCAGGTTGTCTTGCAGACTTCATTGAAATTTAATCGTTTTGTTCCTTTTTCAACCGGCTGTAATGTTGGCTACCAATATTCAATTATCATAAAACTGCACTTCAATATTTTACTAGTTTCATCAGTAAAGCATTCTGTATATTAGATATGCACCATTCGCCACTAGATGACACTACAAAACTAATAGTTTTAAAATCTATTATAAAGGCTATTTTTCACGAACAGCACAAGTTAATATTTAATAAACTTGTTTTGTTGGAACTGGAAACTACGATAATGCGAAAAATTCGAAAAATATATTAACAAAGTTAATAAACCTTTTGATTAAAATAATTCTTTATAAAATTGTAAACTACCTTAGTAAAAAAACACTTGCAGTCATGCATAAATATTCCAGTTGCTTATAAACTAAAAAAAATATGTTTATTATTATAATCAAGAAACTAGATTATTACATCGTTTCTCATGTAATCTAAATAAAATATCCCTGGTACAAACACACTATTGTAACGTTACTGTTTCATTTAATTATTTAATACCATTACATTTCTACTCATGGACTACTAAGATCCAGATGATAGAACACAAAATGAATAAATTGAATACATAAACTAACCGCATTTCCACTACAAAAAGTGAGGTTATAATTTATTTCACGTTTACATGCTAATTTAAATTGACATAAATATGTTTGTTATTATAAAAAAAGATCTTGGTTGTGCAGAAGCGATTGGACTATTGATTACAAATTTCATCTCTCGAAAAATGTGTAGTAGACTTGAACTTCGATTTAAAATTACTGCCAGAAACATTAGGAAATAGAAGAATCTGGTAAATGAGTTACAGTTACAGATAAAGGTTGGGTTAACATTTTCTTGTTCATAATCTATTACAATTTATAATCCTGTCAAATGGAGAAGACATCTATGTTTCACTTTATTTTTGTTAGATGGCGCCGTACCCGTTTTAATTTACTAATCTAGGTAGTGTAGATTGTTTATTCTTTTGCCCATGGCATGGTATCAAGGTAATTAGTGAAATGAAAATGAATTCTGTCATATTAAATGACACCATGGATTGCTTCTATGCTTCTATACAGGTTCATATTCTCTTCCGTGTTAACAATTTTTTTAACTAAAGAAAATACGACATACAATTGGAAATTAAAATAAATATGAGATTACTGGTTTAATTTTTTTAATAAATATATTAACAAAATAGATATTAATTTATAATTAACAATCTTGTATACATATAAAAAACTTGTCTTGTTTAGTTCAATACTTTTATGATACTTAAAGCTAAATTAAGTAGATTTACGAATATTCTGTTGATAACATCTAGTCAAAACCTATGGCGCCGTGAAACGGTCCTTGTACGATGTAAGCCATCTGTCAACGTGATAGTAATTCTTCTTCATCCAGTCTATGTTGGTCTTGACAGTCTCTATAGATATATCAAACGCGTATGTCGCTGTACTCACGTTGCTCTTTAAACTATCTCGGAACCGTTCCAGCTAAAATAAATACAAGTCGATTAGAAACTAATGCATAAAGCAGTTTACAGTAAATTATCTGTCAATTAATAACAAATGGTCATAGGCAAGTGTGATAGATAGAGGTGTAGCCACCTCGATTTCCTGATTTAAGTACAAATGTACTAAATTTGTTCCATAAAACTTTTGCAGGTTAAGATTTGGACAAGAATCCAAGTTGGACGATATATTAGTAGTCTTCGTATTGTTCATTTGGGAAGAAAAAAATGTTGAGAACTTTGATCAAGGCAAGACTTACCTCATTCAGCTGGAATTCCGTGTTCATATAGTTGACCAACGATCTAACCATTTGGGCCAATATATCGAAGCCATCTCCGTAGCTGAAAAATGTTTTGATGTTTGGAAAAAAAATCAAGATGTCAGTGCGACTTACCGATCTAAGAGCTGATTCCAATTGTTCCTGATGAAGTCAAAAGCAATGGGCGTTCCCACAGGATTCTTCGCCACAGCTCTGAAGATGCGAACAGCTTCGTGGCTTCGTATGGTAGGGTCGTCTACCGCTTTCTGGATGTATCTGTAAAATTACCATAAAGCATACAACTTAGAAGACTGTTTAGTGAAGCAGTTTAGTAACTGATATAAAGGGCCTTGATACAAATACTACTATATTTACATTATGAACAGCTAAGACTAAAATGACTGAAATGAGTGTTCATAGATTATCCGTATTTGTGTTAAATTATTCCATATATACATTTGCATATGCCCCTTAAAATACCCATTTAGTTTATATAGGGTGTCTTAGTTGGAACCATGGTATTTAGATTGCGCACTATTTGTGTTCTGTTAAAGATAGGGCGTCAATATTTAACGACTGCCATCTACGAACTATACGATGTCAACATTCCTGTGATAGCATTATCAACCTCATTTTCAAAGAAGTATGGTTCAATTATTCCACCACTCCAAGATGGGTACCAAACCGTGCATCTCTGAAGATTCACTTCTTTTTTGTGAACAGCATGTGGATTTTCAGCACCCCAAATTTGGCAATTTTATTTTCTGACGTATTCCTCAAGATGAAAATGTGCTTCATCGTTGAACAAAATTTTCTTGCAAAAATCAGCATCACCTTCTTTCTTTTTTAACATAAAATTAACAAATATACGTCTTTGTAAATGGTCTGTAACTTTTAATTGTTGTGCCAACTGAATTTTGTATGTTGACAGATGCAGATATTTCTTTAAAATCCGATGCGTGGTGGCTCTTGACATATTCAATAGTTGGGTACGACGTCGAATTGATGTATTTGGATACTTCCGTACACTTTCTCTCTCTGCAGGAATATTTTCATCTGACCGACCACGACGAGGACGTATCTATTGGTGTTGCCTTATTAATAACAAAATCCATCTCTTCAAATTTCTGGATTAAGTTACTATTAACTCTGTGATTTTGCGCGAATTTTTCTTAATGCAACTGCAAATGATCGCTCACTTGCATAAAACAGTTGTACACAAACTATTCGTTGTTGAACTGTTAATCGCGGCATATTGACGTCGTATGATTTATGGTTATGGTAATTTTCTGAATTGATTGAAAAGCAACTACAACATCAGGTGTTCCCCGGGGATCAATTCTTGGGCATTCACTATTTACAGTTTTATTAATGATGTGGTGGATAACCTAAATGGAAATTGACTGGCTTTTGTAAAATAATTTCCTCAAAAATTTACGTCACAGAGGACAGAAATATTTTCTAACAAATGGATGATTCCTAATAATACTAAATACTGCATGCATCTGAAGTTGATGTGTAAGGTACTGAATATATAAATTATTTTAATTTTTAACAAAACAACATCGCCTACACTACTAAGGTGATCTCCATAGCCGTTTATGCAGATATTTTTAGTAGTATAGAAGTTTATGGTGAAACATAACCTAGAAACAAAATAAAGAATGATATTGTTCTGAATCACTTACTTTGATAACAGCCATCTGAGGGCGGTACATCCCAGAGCGTCTAATAGAACGCCCCTCTCCGATGGTGACTTGGTATACAAGTATCTATTGTATACGAAATCCCAGTTACGTTCACCCCCATCGCGAATTGCGATGCAAAACACAGTTGAACTAAACTCTGGATCAACGCTGGAATAAATAGAATATTATAATAATGTTTAGAGTTAACGTTAACAAAATTAAAAACAAAACTGGGTTATTATTAATTTTAGCGTAAAAATCCTGACTAAATTGTACTACAGGGTCTTTCAATAGAGACGCTCAAAATTTGTTAGGTTATAGCGGCCTAGTTGTTAAAGCAATATCTATCAAATTTGTTGTGAATTGTTCAGTAGTGTATGGAAAATCACCATGGAAGGTTATAGCGTTCAACAACGTATGCAAATATTCTGAAAATTTTATTTTCAAAATCAGTGCTACGTTCGAGAAATGTTCCGCGTATTACGAGATTTTTATCCCCGCTACAACCGTACCGCCGAGTCGACTATTCGATGTTTAGTGGACAAATTGGAGTTAACCGGTTTGATAAATAATCAGCCAACACCCATACGTCTTCGAGACGCAAGGCCTGCTGAGAGCATTGCTGCTGTGCGTAAAAGTGTACGGAAAAATCCGAGGCAGTTAATTTTTCGTCGTTTACAAGAACTTGGCTTTCTGCGACTTCAACTTGGCGAATTTTACGTTGGGGACTTGGGTCTGCACCCATATAAAATCCAAATGATCCAGGAATTTAAGGTAAACGGCCATAGACAACGCGGTGTATTCGTTGATTGGACTCTAGAGCAGTTGGAAGGTGATCCAAATTTAACCAAAAGAATCATCTTTAGCGACGAGGCCCATTTTTGGATGAATGGATATGTGAATAAGCAAAATTGTCGAATTTGGAACGATGCCAATCCACATGAGATACACCAGCACACCAAATGCATCCCGGAGAAAGTCACTGTTTAGTGCAGACTTCCGGTCTGGCGGAATCATCGGTCCGTACTTCTTCCAAAACGAAATTGGCATTGGCGTAACCGTCAACGGATATCTCACACACAACTGGTTTTACTTACGTTTAAAAATCGACCCTTTACAAGTCAAAAACTCTTTTTTTTTAAATCAGTAAAAAATATCAACTTTTTGGGATACTTTCAGATCACAGTTATTAGTTAGTTATTACAGACATCAGAGATGACTTTTAATTTGCTGATAAGACACATTGTAAAAGTCTTGTATGACTTATGTCACTTTGACAAGTTGACGTTACATGCAAAAGGGTAATAATTTTCACTAAGCACCGCTCTCTCTTCGGCAATGCTCTTGAATTCGGATTTTTGAATTTTTACTGAAATGCTAGGTTTTTTCAAATACTTTGTAATACAATATTTTACACGTCCGTATGCAAGAAAGAGTTGCTTCCAAATAAGAACAGAATATAACATAACAGAACTGAAGATAATATGGTGCCACTTGAAAAAAACAAAATTGGTTGCCATGGCAACGACATTACTGATTCCGAAATAAACTCAAAATTACCAAAATAAACAAGGAAACTGAACTAAAAACCTGTTTAGTACAGGATTTTTAGGAAAGTTATATACATTGTTCCTTACATATTGCGCACCCTGTATATAATTTATAGATACATAATGTACTATTCTCGAAAACTATATCCTATCGCCAAGAACTAAAACAAGATTCGTGTTCAGCGACCTCACCATAAGGGGAAGTAGCCAAAATTTCGCCAGGATTTCAGCGTTTTATACTAAAATAAATAATTACCCACCACTATTATGAGATATTATACTGTTAATATTAATAGAATAAGATAAGAATGTACCTTTGTCCATGAGCATACAAATTCCTGAATTGACTCATGAAAGTCTGGGCACATCTGGAAATCGGACTTCTACAAGACCACTCGAACAAAACACTCTTGGTGGCCGCACTGATTTTCTCATCGAAGTTCACTTTTTGGTAAGTTTCTTTAAATACTGCTTCGTGATATGCCTAGAAAACGCATTAGATAATCTTTGTTATACTTGCATTAAGCTTTTTTTCAGAAATAGATTTACCTCAAAGTTACCGTAGGCCTCAGTAGCTGATAGAATGTCGCTTAGGAAGCGAAGCTTGCTAAAGGCGGCCACTGTGGAAGCGAGTGTGATATTTTTATCTTCGACGGCCATCCTTGCTATCATTTTCAAAGGAATTTCGTAGTCTAGCAGGTTGGCTTTCGCCAGATCCATGGCGTCGCTGATCAATTGAGATCTAGTGGGAATTGGGAATGTCATTATGTGTTCGGTTAATGCTTGCCAGTTTTTCTCATCATAATTGACAATATAGTAACCTGGAAAGGGTTAATAATAAAAATTAAATTCGCTTATTTTTAATTGAAATAAAGTTTAGGTTTTAGTTTTCATAGAAACTTTTAGGATAGGTCGATGTTCATTTTAATTTATCATATCGTCAAAAATACATATATCTAATAAGTTGGTCTCCTGCTTTTGTTGTTAATGGTGCTAACGACGTGTTCTTTTTTTAAGAATACAAATAGTTAGGCTTTAAAATTTTCTTTGAAGAGCTAACTCCAAAGTCCATCATATATAGGGTCTAACCTTGTTTATACAGGGCTTTTGTAAATTACTGAATCAATTTTTAAAAAAATTCGAGAAATAACTTTTGAGAAAAAGTTTTAGACATGTCAAATTTTATTTTTAGTTGTGCATTTTTTACGGTAATACATACAGTATGATATACGTAGGAGGTATGACGTTATCGACATTGTTTTTAATGGCAATTTCTTTTTTTTTTTATTACCAAATCTGAAAATGCACATTTTTTTACATACGCTACGGTATTGCCTGCATTAGCATGGATATAGGTTAGATAAAATAAAATGAAGAAAACGATTGTGCAATTTCAAAATACAAAATTTAATGGTAATGATTATTCAAAAATCAACCAAATTAAACGTTCAAATTATGTATACATCATTGTTTGCTTAACAGTAGCCAAGAGAGTAATATATTCTCTTTAAATGTTGTCAATACTTCAGGAGGCATACGTTGTATTTTGTGGCGAATACTTGCTTTTATATCTTCTAAATTCTCCGGCTCTACTTTGCTTTTTAATTATCCTCACAAAAAGTAATCTAGGGGTGGTAAATCTGATCTGGCTGACCATTCAATCGACCCCGTCCTCTCTATCTAATCCTTCCGATAGAGGAACATTTCACCTAATTAAACGCGGACGGGTGCTGCATAATGGGGAGATGCATCATATTGTTGAAATAAAAAGTCGCTTCTTGGAAGATTTATTTACATCTGTATATAATGTTATTAGTGCAGGATGAATGTCATCTTGAAGAAGGGGTCCAAAATGCTTCCATCGACTATGTCGTATATTTTCTTCACTATCTGTTCTCTACTATTCGCCATACTCTTTACTATTCTAGGTAGTCACTTTCTAGGAATTTTGAGTGTGATACTCCATCATCTATAGGCGATTCTCGATAGCCCAATAATAGCAGTTTTGCCCACTGACATAGCCGTTCAAAGCAAAGGTAGCTTTGCCAGAAAACAATTAGGATTTTTATCATTGTTACATAACTGTTTTGAACTGAACTGATTTGCTCGCAGGCTTGATTTCGTCCATCGAAGTCGCCTTCAGACAGCTCAAGGACAAAGACAGCTCATAATGTTGTGTACTATAGACACTACCATATTGAACCCAGAAACCAATTGGTAAATATTGGGTGACGATTTTCTTGCATTGCCAATAAAACATTGAACTGATCGTGTTCTGATGGTGAGGGTCGACCAGATTTAGGAAAATCACAAATGTGCACAAATTCGCAGTATATAAATTCAACATCATGCTTTAGCTAATTGAGTACCAAATTTTGGCTAATTATGAATTAATTGCAGAATTATTGGATTCAGATTGGATGGAAACTAATTAATTGAAGACTGAATTCGGATTGGATGGAAACCGAATCCCGAATCTCTGAAATCGATCATTTCGGTCTATACTGATGGTCCCAGAGTATTAGGAAGGTCTGGATATGAATTTTCTTTAAATATCCAAACCTGTGAATCCCATGCCAAAATATTCTAAGCTAGAACTATGGCTGTACTACAGGCGATCATTAAAATTTAAGGCATTCACGCAGTATGGCGACCAAAAAACTGAGATTCGAGAAACTGCGACAAAGTGGCAGTTCTGATGAAGGCAGCACAATGACGATAGATGGCCGGAGTTCATGTGGACTCTGTCTACCCTTCCCCCTTAAAAAATCCAAGTTCGAATAGTTTTAACTTTGAAAATTAATTTTATCTAGTTTTGTGGAATTTTACAGTATACACAAAAATAAATTATGTTAAGAATCTTTATGAAAAGCTTACGCAAATTTTGAGTAATAATTAATAAAAAGTAAAGTCAAAGTAAAGTGCCAAAGTTTGATTATAATGGAACAATAACATGCTACAAGGTTATTCATATGAATGAAGATTATCACATAATGTAATATTTTTTACACCATACTATAGTATTTTGTACAACAGCTTTTGCCCTATTTCTAATTGTAAATGAAACATATTGTACAGGGCATCGCGCTTGACTTGGACAAACATAAATAATCTCCTTATGTCACAATCATCTATTTATTTGAAACATGTTACACCTTTTGACTAACCCTATATTTACCTGTTTGGTTGATGTTCAGAATATACCACGTATCTAAGTCCACTTGACTTGTCAATTCATGTTCGCCTTTTATCCAGAACTTCGGTTTTGGATCATTAAAATTAGCCTCCTTCTTTGTCGTGAACGATAGCGGTACCCACCATGAGGATTTCTCGTCTTTTCCATTTAAGTAGAATCGTTTCTAATAAAAACATATGTTTAATTAATGGAAAAGGTTGTAATACATACCCTTATTTGTTGATATTGCATACAAGATGCAGTGTCAATTAGTTAGCTGATGAATATTAAAAAGGTAACAATATACTGCACCTATGGTAATGTAATTCTTCATAGAAATTACAAATTTATATGAGTATTTGTAGTTTTCATGGACTTTAGTATTTTATAAAATTAAGTACAATCTTCATTAATATTCCAATAAAAATAACCAATCATTGCACAAACTGTCATAAAGGGGTTGAGTTCATTTTCTTTTAAATTAAATATTCAAAATACTTATTTATTTGTTTTTTATTTGCAACGTTTCACATGAAGGGATCTAAAGTTGAGCTATAATCATCCTAAATGAGTCATGTTTGTGTTTTAAATCGGATCAAGGAGTGCACAGTTTTCATTTACTTTTACATTTGTTGATTAAAACTGAATAAATTACAAAAGACAACAAATGAATTGACATATTAACTGGTATTCGCCCGAGAAGACTAGGTAAAATAGTCTGTGATATTAAAATCATCAATATTATTAGTCTGTCTTTATTTGAACTTGAAGCTAGTTCCTCAAGAAGGATTTATAATAATCTTGTATCGATCCCGTACAAATCGCAATTTACCAGCGGATTAAAAAGAAGAAGAAGATGTGGAATGGCATTGGCGTGGTAATTTGCAACAACTCTTAGTAAATTCCAGGCATAAAACTGATGATAAGGAAATATCTGGGATTCATGAACCGAATTATCAGAACCGTAGTCAAGAGCATATTAGGTAGACGAACAGAATCATATTGAGTAGGTGGAAAAGCATATTGAGTAGACGAATAATAGGCAAACCGATCAAAATTTACGCTGATCGTAGACGCTCAGCTGACTCTGTAGAACCATAAAACAAGAACAGGATGAGTATGGGAATACCAATCACGTATTGGTAAATATTACCCACATAAACAGCATCTCTGAATGCTGCGTGAAGGAACAATTGTATGTAAGCATCAAGGATCCTGAAGGATTAGCAATTATGGCTGCTAGTCTAAAAATCCATGGACTTAGTACATTATCGATATCAGCAACAACAAATAATTAAAAACAAAATGGGACATAGGGAGCTTTTGGATGGTACGGAAAGCTATCTGTCTGCTAATATATTTCTAAAATACTTTAGTCGAAATATAGCACAAATTTTGACGGCAATATCTAGAAAGACTTACATCAAGTGACGAAAATTTCATCTGGACACTCTCAATTAAGGGAACGTCTTCACAATATGAAGCTGAGTTATACATTTCTCTGTAGAGACTGTAGAGACAGGAAGATGAAACAATGCAGCAGAAACTTTGTACTCTGTCCTTTAGACTAATAGAGAATCTACCTTGGTCAACTATGGTCAAGATGAGGCCATACGTTCGGGAATTCCCCTGGGAGACCTCATCAATTATTTCTCAAGAATGAAATGGGCGATGGCCTAGGTGGGATGATCTTTTAAGGAGGATGCACAAGGGTTCAATGGAACCGAAGTGACGCAGTTACTAAGTGGACTGCCCTCCCAGCATTTTCAGATTCAGAAGATTTAATGATTATGAGAGGGACTTAATAAAACATTAGATATTACAACTAATGACAGCAGTAACTGATCTCTTCACTATCCACTAACTATGAAGGAAATTAGTTACAGAAAGTGAGGCTATTAATGATGGTGTCTGAAGCTAGAAAAACTGAATCTGAAATCTTTACAACTATACAAATAGATACTAGAGGTCGTTTTAGTCTCATCTCATTAAAGGAAGATTATTGCCAATAAATTTTTTACAATAAGTAGATAGTACTTTGCAAACAAATTATTTTATGGCAATTAACCGAAAATTAACTATTCACTTACTTGAGAAATGTGAAGTATACCCTTCTCATAGTCAGCCGCGGCTGTAATTACTGGAAAGCCAGATTTTTCAGTCCACCCCTTCATGATATCTTCCACCGTTTCAGTTTTAGGTAAGGCGCCAGTCTTATGAGCTGCTTCCGTTAACGAAGCAAACAGGTCGTGTCTATCGGCATTTCCGTATTGGTGAGACTTGAGGTAGCTGATAAGCCCCTGCCTGAAGGTGTCTTCGCCCAAGAAATTGTTCATCATTCTAACAAGGCTACTGCCTAGAATATAAAGAAACAAGGTTACAATTATGTGAAGGTTATGGTTATATACGTGTATTGTATAGGAATAAGATTTTTAAACAAAATGAAAGCTTTTTATAAAGGTCTTGGTTAAAATTTTCAACTTAGGTGGGATCTATTTAATGGTTATATGGCAATTATTAACATGAAATCGACGTTTTCAAATTTTCTTTTAGGGATTTTGTTCAACGATACCACGTCTGTAAAAGTACCAGCTATGAAACTTATTTCTTGATTCTTTGTTATTCATAGATTTTCCCATGAAAACATTACAGAGACATCCAATGAAGCTAAAAGTTATATATTCTATGGGTTATCTATTTCATTGCGGATCATTTTGAACTAGAATTCGCCTAAAATTTCTCAGATCATTTCCTGCAATACAAGTGCCATTCCTGCTGTTGTTCTCTCTATTAAAGCTCCTAGGTTTCTTCATATATTTTAGTACGAGAGTAGTCCCAGAAGTATTCAACGTAACAAGGAAAACAATAAATTTGGGAAAAATATCCTTATTTCTCTACATAGTCTCCTCTTAGCTCGATATACTCTTATCAGCGATGTTCAAGAGATTCGATACCATGTTTATAAAGAATCGTCGAACTTTTCAAATCGCCATCAACCGCAAACTCAATCTCTTCACTATTGGCAAATATTTTACCATCGAGCCAGTATTTTTAAGTTTCGAAACAGAAAATAATCGGAGGGTCTAAATCTAGCAAATAGGGTGAGTGAGGAAGCAATTCGAACTTTAGCTCATTGATTTTGGCCATCGCGATAACAGATAACAGAAGAGTGAATTCATGCATTGTCTTGATGAAATAAAAATATCTTCTCTTAAAGAATAAATCTCTTTCGTCAAGTGCGGCCGTTTCTTCTTGTTTTCATTACTCAAACGTTGCACAGTTGATTGTTTTTCTTTTCTGAAGATACTCAATGAAAATTATTACACACGCATCCCAAGAAAGATGACCTTACCTGCAGATGGAACTGTCTTCGTCTTCTTTGGAGCCGATTCTCTCCTTCCAGTCCATTGTTTTGACTATTCCTTCATCTCAGGTCTGAAGTAATGGACCCATGTTTCATACACGCAAAGAGCTCGGCTTTATTTGAGCGAAGCTTCGCCAAACACTTGATTGAAACATCCTGACGACGCTGTCTTTGTTCAATGTTAGTAATAGCGACACCCACCTTGCGCACAGCTTTTTCATGTTCAAATTTTCAGTTCATATGCGATGTACAGCACTTTTTGAAATGCCTACCACGTCTGCTAGCTCGCGCACTTTCAGTCGACGGTCATCTAATACAATTTTGTGGATTTTCTTCACCATTTCTGGCGTAGTCACCTCATTTGGTCGATCGCTGCGATGACCGTCTTGCCAGCTCATACGGTCTCGTTTAAACTCTGCCACCCAATATTTCACTATTGTAAACAAAGGAGTAGACTCCCCCACAATATAATATAGCTCAGCTTTGATATCGGTTGGACTGAGGCCTTTCAAATGAAAGTATAGTATGACCAATTTTGTCCATGTTTGCAAATTCACTGAGAGATTGCACGTTCACTATTAATGGCTGCCAAACAAACAGTAAACAACGTAGCGTCCTCAAACTTCAAACTTAAGCTTTAGAAGGTTGATACTTTATACCATAGTCATTATTTTCAAATAACAACCGCCATCTATACGTCAGGTCGGGTACTTCTGGGACCACCTTTGTATATCTGATTCATCAAGTATTCCGATAGAAAGAAAGAGGCCCAAGGGATGAGATAGGAACATCTAGGCGGTTATTGCGTAGCTCTCCTTCTTCGAATCCCGTGATTCGGAAATATTTCTCATAATAATTACATTACGTAATAGAGAGATGCTCCAAAGTACTCAAATTAAAACATATATTCACAAGATGACGATTTCAGTCCCAACTAATTATAGAATTCATTTTAATTTTAGAAATAGTTTGTAGGTGATTGGAACAATTTATGGGTCGTTATTTTTTGGTATTTCTATGGTCAGTTTTTCTTGGAACTGTTTTTACGAAATGAAATCGTTTTTATTAATTTACAATTATTATAATTTTTACAAACGTGGCACCATTGATCTCCTATAGAAAGCTTTAAAATATTCAGGGTACCTCGATAAAACTAAAAATTATGTTTGAATTATCATCCCTTCTAAATTATTTTTAAAAACGTTTATACTTTTCACTTCCTTTGATAGGTTTACTTCCTTTGATAGAAAAGTACTACTCAAAATAATGAACGATATTTTTGTATTAAATACTAAATCTTCTATCGCAGCATTCTATTACAATAAAAACATGCTTCTTGTTTAAAATACAGTGTAAAATATCCTGAAAATAATACATGGGAAGTCCAAAGTTGATATTCTGTAAATAGAAACGAGACACCCCGTATGTAATTATTTTTCTAATTACTTACCTTTCGAATACGAAATTTCGTCGAAAATTTGCAGAATCTGCCTGGTGCTTTTCATGTGACTTGAAAGAGGCCTTGAGGATTCGAACGCGTCAACAGCCATAGCATTACGTACTTCAGAGAGGTCATAATCTTCACTAGGATCGACCTTAAAAAATATTTTTTACTTCACCTTAATTTTCTTTCAAACCTCGCCGCTTCAGTTATATAAAACTCACAGAGTTGCAACCTTTGTACTGAAAGTATTCAGCGAAACCTTCGTTCAACCACAGATCGTCCCACCATTTAAGAGTTACTAGGTTACCGAACCACTGGTGGGCAAGTTCATGGGCTATATGCAAGGAAATGTCTCTTTTGTCACTACTTAGGGAACTGTTTGGATCGTACAGCAATTTATCCTCTCTAAAAATGGACGATAACATTAATTTTTGAAGACAAGTCATATGATATTGATATGAAGAACAAAGAACACCCTTTCTTTGTCCACTTCTACAGGTTTACAGTCTTAATTACAATAGTCAGTCAATAGTACAGTGGCAATCACTTGGATATAATACAGATCGATTATTTATTTTCTTTGCCCATTCTTGAGGGATAAATTCTACTCATCTTTATTTCGAGGGATGTAACCACCCCTAATTTTTTTTTCAAATGTAAGGGTATCATCGAATTATAAATTTTTTGAAAAGTCACATCTAGAGGAACATAACACATACCCTGTTTTAAAGTTTCTTCATTACCGTCAAAGAACTTTCTTTCTTCTTGACGTTTCTTGTTATGGAAATTATATACGATACTATATACGAGCTTTTCTCGTAGTTTTTGTCTTCATTTTCATCATCGAATCTTAGTTGTATTGTATTGAAGCACTGAATAGGTATTTTCTACTGATGAAACTACATTTACTATAAACGGTCAAGTTAATCGAGATAATTGTTATCTGAATGACAACAACCCTCACTTGATGCGGAAAAATTACACCAAATGCTCACAAAAAATAAATTTGTAGCTTGGAATAATAGATGGCAGGGTCTCTCGACAGTTATTTTCTGGTTTTCCAATACTTGGGCGAGATATTTTCAAATAGGTGGATTGCCCACGAGGTTCAATTGAGTAGCCACCAAACTCTCTCACTATTAAGCAAAATGTCGTGGAAATAGTCTACCCTCATTATTTTATTTAAAGTTGGCACAATTATTATACAGTGACCCCATAAAGGCTGGAATAAACTCGTTTAAGATCCTTTTGAAGTTATGCAGATAGTGTTATAATATAAGACATATGTATATAAATGTTTCATATATCGTCTATTACATAGCAAGCTGCCAAATATTAACATTGTGACAAAATGAGGATAATTTACTTACATGCTATTTGATTGTACTAAATACTACATACGAGTAGTACAATACTTGGGCGAGATATTTTCAAATAGGTGGATTGCCCACGAGGTTCAATTGAGTAGCCACCAAACTCTCTCGATATTACCATAGTTGATTTATTTTTGTGGGGTATTTGAAAAATAAAGCTTTTGAAATAAAATCATTTGCAGGTAGGAATAAGACATGAAATCAAACAGATGCTACAAAATGATACTACGAAATGAAAGATATAGGGTCTATATCGACTAGTTTTTTCTCTAGAAACAAATGGTACCCATTTTTAAAATCTTTGACCATCAAATAATTATAAATATACAAAGTTTTTGTACTCTGTACAGGTAATAATTAGAAGCATTTAGAAACGAAGCATGCGTTACATTCCTCTTACAGCGACCTTTCAAACGATGTACCACTGAACATACTCTTGTATTTATGTAAAACGAAAGTTTGGGGTTATAACACCCTCCAGGATGAAGATAACTAAAGGGCTTTTACCATATCGTCTAATTGTAGACAATCAAAATCAAAAACCGATCTGATTTAGAATTTTTTTTTTAAATCCTCCATATTCAACTTACAGAGTTTTTTCGAGTTAATGTTTGTACCCTGTATAAAACATATATATAAGAGAAAATCGATGTAACCGTATTTAGATATATAAATTTTATGCAAGTGTTGTGAACTTGTAGATAATACTCGTAGGCACCTGATATCACATTTGTTTAATTTCAACAATGTTAATTTTTATAGAACTCTGATTATTTATTTTATGTAAAACACACGTAACTATTTTTTTTTAATAGTTACCTGTACCTGTGTAAGTATCCTTAGTTGATACCATTAGTTTAAAAATAAGTAGTAGTATTCTAAATACATGCAAATGTCTTATGTTTAACTTAGAAGGAATTTAAAGGGTGGTCCAACCATAATGCACGATGTTAATTGTGAGTCACACCTTGACGTCAAGTTTTTTGCCCAACTTAATTTGACATTTCTTTGTTTCAGTGTTTGACAAATTCAACCATGGAGAGGTACACAATTGAACAACGCGTTAAGATTGTTGAAGCCTTTTACGAAAATGGGCGTTCAAATCAAAATGCATTTCGTGCACTTCGTGACTTTTTTGGTCAGCGTAATCGACCAAATGTGTCCACAATCGGGAGAATTGTGCGCAAATTTCAGCGAACCGGGTCTGTAGGAAATGTGAAAACACCTGTGCATGCTCGCCCAGTTCGTCCTGCGGAAAACATTGCTGTTGTTCGCGATAGTGTAGCAGAAGAGCCGTCAACCTCGACTCGTCGTCGTGCCCAACAATTGAACATCTCACGAACATCACTGATGCGAATTTTGAATAAAGATTTGAATTTACACGCTTACAAGGTTCAAGTGACTCAAGAGCTGAAGCCTACTGACCATTTCAAGTGTCGTCAATACGCCGAATGGTTGGTTGAACAGACAGAAGTGAATGGTGACTTTACAAAGAAAATCATCTTCAGCGACGAGGCACACTTTCACCTCAGTGGATTCGTTAACAAGCAGAATTGCCGCATTTTGGCAAAGGAGAATCCACGAGTGATTGTTGAAAAGCCGATGCATCCACAAAGAGTGACTGTTTGGTGCGGTTTATGGGCTGGCGGCGTCATCGGGCCGTACTTCTTCGAAAATGAGGTCGGCCAAGCAGTTATCGTGAATGGTGTTCGCTATCACGAGATGATGACGGACTTTAATTGGCCGCCACGATCATGTGATTTGACACCGTTGGACTTCTTTCTTTGGGGATATTTAAAAGAAAAAGTGTACGTCAATAAGCCAAGAACAATTCAAGAGCTAAAGGATGAGATAATTCGGCACATTAACGACATTGAACCTCAATTATGTCTCAGTCATTGAAAATATGGACCATCGGATAGAGGTATGCCACCGAAGCCGTGGCGAGCATTTGACCGATATTTTGTTTCACACATAATTGTCATAGATCCTTCTATCATAATAAAAAATATTAAGATAATTCTCTGAAAACTTTTTGTTTTATTTACAATTAACATCGTGCGTTTTGGTTGGACCACCTTTTATTATGTTCCTGTTGCTGTATCGACTTTGGCATAGTAACATGTCGACATAGTGGCATGTCGACATAGTGACTTTCATTGCATTACCAGTAAAGTTACTATTAGCCTGTCAAATATGTTACATAATTTAGTTAATTGTTAAATAAGAATGAAATAGATATAAGTTAGTCTAATGTAATTTGAGCTATTATTATTAGCTGATTCTACTCTAGTTGGTTTAATATCATATGGATCATATATGGATCATATAATGGATCATATTTTAAAGAAAGTCCCAATTCTCGTATCAATAAATACAAATTTTTCTACAATTTAATAACAATTAGGGTTCCTACAAATTTTATTCACGAAATACTCTGCATTTAAAGTATAATTATAAGGTACCACTTCTTCCAAATTACAGTGCCAAACAATAATTTATAAAATTTAAAACGTGCAATCAATTTACCTCTAAGTGTATCATGGAAAATAATTTTTCCATGATACACCCAACCATACCTTTGTAATAAGTATAGGAAATTGTGAAAATGTCTTTATGAATAAGACTTTTTGTAAATTTTTCTGCAAATATTTTAATGCTACCAAGTTTTTGAGAAGTTTAGAATTTTTGTAACAAATAATGCAAGAAAGTAATGATTCTGAGCCTGAAGAGCATGCATAATCCTCTGCAGTTATACCAGCAAAGTCGAAAAAATATTTCGGAAAAACCTCCAAATACTTCAAAACTTGGTAGACTGAGATATATTATGAAAATATCACAGCAAAAATAATGTTTTAATGTTGTTAAATACAACAAAAGTCTTGTTGTTAAAGTCTTAAATCTCTAGGCGGATCATGGATTGAATATTCTATGCTGAAAGCTATGATCTTTTCTGTAAACTGCTATATTCTGGCAAACAAAAGTGTTGATATTATTTAATATGTAGTAGAAGGGTACTAATATTACAACTAACACAATGTGTTAGTTGTAATAAAGATGACGAAAATTAAATTTCGTAGGCAACAGCTTGTTGATTTTATTAAAAAACACCGAGAATATGAGTGTCTATGGAACATAAAAAGTAATCTTTACAAAAGACTCGATTTAATGCAAAACATTTACGTTCCTTTTTTTGTTCTTCAAGTTTCAAAAAATGTGTAGCTAATATAGCAGGAGTAGCTTTTACTTGTTAACGCCATTTTAAAAATCTTTAGACGGACAGTCTGCAGTAAACACAATACACAATCTTGTCATGATGGTGTCATTGTCATGTGTCTGCCAGTGATAGTAATACTTTCCTATGTAAACGCCGTGTAAGTCTATAGCTGAGAGCATTCCAATAACTTTCAATGGTCCAAGCTGTAGTTTCAATATCGTTTTCAATAAAAAAAAGAACAATTTAAACCTATTAATATGACACATTTATTTCTATTTTACTTACCGATCAGTAATTTGTAAATAAAAATTTTTGGTGACATAAGTAATTCAATAAACATATTAAATTACTGGACAGTACGAAAATAAGTCATTGCCATTACTATTGCCTAAGCTTACCATTCGGTACCATCAATATACAAATGTGCCATATATTTTTACACTATTTTACCTGAACGTTATAAGACCCCAATTCTCCATAGCGGTGAATCCTAACTCGGGCAAGGCCACCAAATCGATTTTGGGCGAGGGAAACTTAATTTCGAAGTAATTTTCGAAGAATTCCAAACACTTCGGTGCTACGCTTGTTGCGTGATCTGTATGAGATAGATACTCACTCCTGGTCCAGATTTTCATCGAAGAATTCGGTACCGATCTCGGTTTCAGGTCGCTTATTACAACGGATACTAAATAGGTGGGTATTTTGGGCGTCTCCGCATAGTGGTCCCAATATGTCGATTCTTTCTCCGTCCTGTGAACAGAAAAATACACAAATCATGAAAGCATGTTATGAAATGTGAAATAACATGTTTTAATAATGTTTTAAGTTCATAAATTAACATTTAAATTATAAAAAATTGGGATACCAATATCAGTTACCAGATATTTTATCACTATTAAGCAAAATGTCGTGGAAATAGTCTACCCTCATTATTTCATTTAAAGTTGTCACAATTATTATACAGTGACCCCATAAAAGCTGGAATAAACTCGTTTAAGATCCTTTTGAAGTTATGCAGATAGTGTTATAATATAAGACATATGTATATAAATGTTTCATATATCGTATATTACATAGCAAGCTGCCAAATATTAACATTGTGACAAAATGAGGATAATTTACTTACATGCTATTTGATTGTACTAAATACTACATACGAGGTCTGATAAAAAATATGGTGAACGAATTTTTATAGCAGAAACTGTTAACGCTACATCTATATGAAGTAATGAGTCCGATAGCCTGATTCTTTGAGATAGTCTGTGTCAAGTTTGAACAAGTTGTGACTTGTTAACTGGCTTCCAGAGCCGGAAGAGTGAGGACGTGTTTATCATGTCTGTCGCGCATCATAGATTTCGAACAACGCACTAAAATAAAATTTTGATTTAAGTTGCAAGAAAGTGCCAAAGAATCATGAAATGTTAAAATAAGTATGCGGTGCCTCTGAAGACTGTTTACAAGTGGAAAGAGCGGTTTAAAAGCGAAAATGAGTCGGTTGAAGACGAGCAACGATCGGGACGTCCTTCGATCTTAAAAACAGAAGAAAACATTGCAAAAGTGGAAAAAAATTATATATTCATACAGGTAATTGATTATTCGAGAGATTATCGAAGAACTGAACATCTCGCATGGGCCAATGGTTTCCTCCCTCATCACGATAAGGCACCGTGCCACATCTCGCTTCCGAACCGCGAATTTTTGTCTGAAAAAAAGACTCCTGTATGTCCAAATCCACCTTACTCTCCGTATTTAGTACCATGCGACTTCTATCTTTTCTCAAAATTCAAAGCCGTACTAAAAGGAAACCGTTTTGACACCATCTTTGACATTGACGGCAACGACGGATCAACAGCAAGTCCTTCCGAAAGAAGCCTTCCAGAAATGCTTCCAATCATGGAAACAACGTTAGAATAAATGCATCACTAGCCAAGGACAGTACTTTGAAGGAGATTAGTTAAAATTTGAAGTAAGCCTATTACTTTGTTCATAAAATTATTCACTGTATTTCTTTATCAGCCCTGGTACATGAGTATATACCGAGATTTGAGATTGAAATTGCAAATTAAAATATTTTTATGTTACCAGTATAAAGAAATAAAGTAATTATACAATACTTTATCTTTATCTTTAAAGTATTTATAAAACAATACTTTATCTTTAATACAAACTACAAAGTGGCTATTAAACATTATATATTTTATCAGTGATAACAAAATAACTTATTGTGCATTGGAGTTCTCGACGTCTATTGGGACATCACTATTGACTTTTCACTTTAGCTGAAATCTTGATATTTAACAATGAACTTAAACAGTGAGTTTTTTAAAAAAGAAGTTGCTACAGCTACTTGTAAAATACTGATTTGGCAAAGTAATCAAAACTCGATGTGCCGATGCCTATGTTCGATTGGATTCAGAGGATCGGAAGTGAGGAAAGTGTAATTATAAGAGTGTGTCTATTTATAATTTTAGTTAAACCACAAACAATATAAAAAATATCATTGTCTTTTACATACACTAAGTCATACTAAGAATAATTTTAATTCTGTTTAAAAGTTAATTTAAGTGTGTGTACAAATGGTTCTTTACAAGGTCTATGTATAAAATGTGGTATTTAAAAAAAACATTACAAATTATGATACCCAATTTACTCTCTAGATCATAGACAAAAATATCATATGCAGCACAGTACACGTGATAGAAGTGAATACTTCTTTAGAATAGAGAATGAGAGAGATTAAGAGTGAGAGATTGAAAGAGAGGGAGAGAGAGAGAGAAAAGAGAGGGATAATTTCAAAAGAAATATAACAATATAAAATTTGTGTAAAAAATATTCGGTTTATTCATTATCTACACTATCATCGGCTGGTGGTTCAATTGGTAATACTGATATGATTGGTTTGTGATAACTAAAATATGAAATATATGTTCGTGATTCGATATTTTCTAGATAACGTGTAAAAATTGCATCTATTGTTGTTCCGGATTTTGTTATAAAAAACTATAATAAATATTTTTGAAGTGGATACTTCTTTGGCAGCGTTCTGATATTTGACGAGAATGGAGAGTGAATTGGAAAAAATGTAACGTTTCGAGATTTCGTTACACGAGAGAAAAAAAATATATAACGTAGAGAGAAGGAGAAAGAGAGCTATATATTTGGTACACCTAAAACACAGGCTTCGTTACAAGACAGAGTACACAGATATATAACATAGAGAGAAAGAGAAAGAGAGTTATCATCATATATATCAGTTTAGGCTATCCGCGTCTCCCTTGCGTGTGTACCGAATATTTATCATTGTGTTTTGTAATTATTTACGTTATTTACATCTATGTTCTATGATTATTTGATAATATCCTTGAATCGTTTAACTTGTTAAAATCTAGAAGATAATATATTTCATTCACCGCTCCCTACTGGTTTACAGCCACACAGGTGCAAATGCACTTGGAAGAGGCGAAGACAAAATCCCTTTGATTCTCGCGGGAGATGTCAATGTAAATTTCGGATCCAATGATTCCTTGACGTTGATTAACTTTCTTCGAAAAACATTTGGTCTGCTTATAAATAACAATCCCAAAGAATCAACATCAAAATACGGAATAACATTCGTATGTTCAATTTATTAAATTCGGATGTTCGATTTACTATATTGATTTTGTTAAAATGCCGAAATTCGAACGGAAAGCATTTCGTACATCGACCTAAAAATTTCGTGACAGGCACACGAAAACAGCCATTTAGTAAATAGAAAAAACTTGTCAAACTGTACATTGTAATAGTCGGTAAACACGCCAATTGAAATCGTCACATTATTTGATTAAAAAAACATTTATTTTTGTCTGACCTATGTCTGGAAAGTGTTTCTAGAACTTAGATGATATATGATATGATATACACAACAGCAACCTAGGATGAAACTGTAGCTTTTGAAGCAGCAATAAAAAAATCTCATCATCTACTCATAATGCCAACTTGACTGGCAAATTGGGCGTTGTTCGGGTAATAGTATGCTTAACAGGCGCAGTCTCCAAAAACCTGACTGTGTTTAAATATTACCTACCGTAAAGCATACTTACGATATATCGCTGCCCTGTAGAGGCATGTTAGACAAAGACGACATGTTGTATGGTCTTGCAACACTGATTGTAAATTTGGCCTTGAAAGAGGGCTCATCAAAGCAGGGGAATACTCTTCTAGCGTAAACGGGTGCTAATTGGGTGTTCACCACATCTCTAAAAGCAGAAATAGTAAGTGAAAGGTATGATTTTCTTCCACGGATAGTTGCGCTTACTTCATATTTCCGAAGGTATCGTTGTAATGGCTGCTGTAAAGTCCCTGTGAATGCTCATCGAGTTTCCCCATAAATTTCATTTCCAGTTGGTATTGTACGTCTTTTTTCAATTTTTCGCTCAATATCACTCTATATTTGTAGCCTTCTTCATAATCTTGACTAGTAATTTTAATAGGAGAGGAAAAGGTGGCTAAAGCCTTAACGCTAAGGGAATGATTGTTGATCGCTATATCGTGAACGTGAAATACTATTGTGTCAGTTTCTTCCAGAATATTTAATGCTATCGTTACTGCACCAGATGTAGTGAAGTTGTGAATATCTGGAACCAGTTGTATTCTACAAGATATAATGTGTATTAGCATAAATATCATAAGTATAATAAGTATCATATGTATCACAAGTATTATAAGTATTATACATATCATAATAATCATAAGTATCATTGAATTATAAAAAATAAACTCAGTCAAAAGTGGTCATGGATTTTAATATAACTGTAAAAGCCTTACTTAACTTCCGAAATACGACGGCGAATCAAATATAAAGGGGACTTCATAAAAAAAAAAAAAAAAAAAAAAAAAAAAAAATATATATATATATATATATATATATATATATATATATATATATATATATATATATATATATATATATATATATATATATATATATATATATATATATATATATATATATATATATATATATATATTGATTGAAAAACAAAATGCAAAGATATTTTATTCTTCTACATTGTCTCCTGTTTTACAAATACATTTTTTCCAGCGAAAAGGAAAGTTTTTTATCCTAGTATTATAGAATGAAGCTGGTTGCGTCAGGAGTCAATTGCGCACGAAACGCCCTAGTCATCTTCAAATTGTTGCCCTCCTAGAGTTTCTTTAAACGGGCCAAACAAATGAAAGTCATGGGGCGATAAGTTCGGGCTATAGGGAGGATGTTCAAGTGGAATCCAGTACATTTCTTTTAGTGTTTCGACCATTAGAGCTGCACTATGGGGCCTGGTGTTATCGTGAAGGAGGATTGCCTCTCGAATCGGTTGGTTTCGTCTTTTGCGGTGATATGCAACTCTCACCTGGTTCAATAGCTCGCAGTAGTAAGCAGCATTGATTATGTGTCGCTTATGCAAAAAGCAATGAGCAAAATGCCTCGCCGGTCGAAAAAAAAAACGGTTTAAAGAATCTTGCCAGCTGACAGTCGAATCTTGGGTTTCACTGGGGCTCCATCCGCCTTCCTCCGCCACTTCATACTGGCTTGGTTGGGCTTGGGCGTGTAGTAGTGGACCCCGTTTTCGTCGCAGGTGACAATTCGACTTAAAAACGCATCACCTTCTTCTGAAAATCTTGCTAAAAGACTCTGACAGACCTCCAAATGTCTCAACTTCTGATCCTTAGTCAAAAGGTCAGGGACTCAGCTGACACACACTTTACGGTCCTCCTGGTCGTTTGTCATGATCAACTCTCATAATCTTCTTCAACAATGTCTCGAAACGCGCGAATGTGTTCGTCCGTAGTGTTGGTTCGAGGACGGCGATCGTGTTCCTGATTTTCCACTCGTTCTCGTCCTTCCTTGAACTCTTTATGCCAAGCAAACACCCGAGTCCTTGACAGTGCTTGGTCCCTGAACTGCGCAGTTAATCTACAGAAAATTTCCACCGCTTGAATTTCCTCATGAACAAGAAATTTTATAATAATGTGTTGCGCAAAAGTGGGGTGCACCCCTCGCTCCGACATCGTGACCACTACTGACGAACTGGTTGAGAGTAGGTAATCTCTTCCCATTCGTAATAACTCCACTCAAGCATACTAGAACCTCGCACCCAGTTCTAACAACCGTAGACGCTCAGGAACAAAAATACCGTTTATGTTTGATCCACCCTCGTATATAGCATCGTGTCGTCAATAATCTACTCAATCACAATATGTTTGTGATAACTGTCAGATGTGTATTAAAAAGGATATATAATTTCATCAAATTTAAAATATTTTAATATACGTCTTTAAATATTTTAAATTTTATTCTTATTCTTCAGTTTATTTATTTTAGATTGATATGTACATATATTTATAATATAACCGATTAAATATATTAATTAGCTCAGGAAGTATTGTAAATCAACATCGTTGATACTTCTTTCCTTTGGAAAAAATTTGTACTTGCATTCAGTTCTTTCAGTAAACATTATTATTATTATTTTGTAATTTAGCAATAGGAAACAATGCTTCCTGTAATACAATAGTTGATTTGTGATAAGTTAACATAAGTCAGATTAATAAAAACAAACAGCACCTTGCACTTTTCTTTGAAAATGAGGCAGGAAAAATCATGAGTCAAAATATATTTTTTAAATCGTATAATAAGGAAGTTTGTGATTGAATGAATGAACATTATAGTTCATAAATATCTCAGCATTAATAATTGTTCTCACGAAGTAGCTGATTTATAAGTGTTATTGTCGGAGGTCAGCTTTCGACGCCAACTTTACGATATGCGTCTTTGATTTTATTACTTGAAATTTTATTTGTCACAAAATTTCTGATTTTTAAAATTATGTGGTAAACATTAAATTATAAATAAATGCCTACAAACATTTGACAATGACAATTAATCTACACCAACATTATAAGTACAAATTGAGTAATATTTTACCTGTAATGTGTAGGTTCTATACTTCTTGGTAGTCTCTCATCGATTTCTTTATCGACGCTGATACTAATTTTATCGCTACATCCTTTAGGAACTAAAAAGAATACTAAAATACCAACTAGGATGGCCAAAAGTAAAGCTCCAATTGCTAATAATACACAAAGTGCTCTTGATATTTCTACTCTACCACCGGGTATCCTATTTATTGTGTATTTCTTCTGGTTGGAGTTGTTTTCCAGGTCCGTGGACGTGGGAACACCTGAAAATTTGGAATTTTTGGTAATATTCACATTAGACTTTAAGTTTTAAACTAGACTAAGCAGTCAATAATAATAACTTTGTTTATTACAAAGATATACATCTTATAGAAATAAGTTTATTAATTCACATATATAGTCTGCCACATATAATAAGAAATAAAATAAATTTTAAGTAATAATAAATATGCTATTAGGTTATAATTAAAGGATCTTTCAAAAAGGACACTCCATTTTCAAATGTAAATGAAACAAGTTGGGTGTGAGACATCCACTCAATTTTTCTTTTACTTGAAAGAATATTTTATGGCATTAAGTATGGAATATAACGTCGTTCAAATATCTGCCACGGCTTTACTTGGTGGCACGTATTCAGGAGGTCCCATTTTCGATGACTTTGTCGCATAAATCTGAGCGAATTTGCTTGATGGCGTTCGTTATGTTGACTTTGAGGGCAACAATCGTTTGCGGTTTATTCGCATAGACTTGCGATTTAAGATAACCCAAAGGAAGAAGTCTGGAAAGCGTTAAATCGCACGATCTTGGTGGCCAGTTCACATTGCCGCTGTGCGAGATAGTTTTGCGATGATGCCAGCTTTGTTTTGAAAGAAGTACGGACCGATGATTCCGCCAGACCAAAATTCGCACCAACTGTGCCATTCTCGGGATGCATTTGGTGCTGGTGTATTTCGTGTAGATTGGTATCGTCCCAAATCTGACAGTTTGCTTGTTCACGTATCCATTCATTCAAAAATGGGCCTTGTCGCTAGAGATGATTTTCTTCTGGCGAAATTTGGGTCGAATTTTATACGGGTACAGACCCAAGTCCTGATGCAAAATTTGACAGTTGAAGTGACAGAAAGGCCAAGTTCTTGTAAATGATTGATTAACTCGGGTTTTCCCGTACAGTCTCACGCACAACAGCGATGTTTTCAGCAGACCTTGCGCTTCAGTGATGTACGGGTGTTGGCTGATTATTTATCAGCCGGTTGACTCGAATTTGACCGCTGAAATTCGCATCAATCTTTGACATCAAGCCCTGAATAGTAGATTCGGCGGGACGGTTGTGGCGAGAATAAAAATGGGGTAATTCGTTTCTCGAACGGAGCACTGGTTTTGAAAACAAAATTTGATGATTTGCACACATTGTTGAACGATATAGCCTTTCATAATGATTTGCAAGACACTACTGAATAATTCACAATAAATTTGACAAATGTTGCTTTAATAATATGGCCGCTATAACCTAACAAATTTCGAGCGTCCGTATTGAAAGACCCGTACAATCATTATTAAATTGAAATTGGGAAAATAATTATGGAAATATATAATAATTATTAGAAAAAGAAACGAGCTATTCATTCATTAAAAAAATACTAAGTTTAAGACTGTTTATGAGAGGTTCTCTGAATGCTTTGATATTTTCCTATGATACTTTTCATAAAGTGTCAATCGGTGATGGAAAACTTTCTAGAAAGCTGCACGTAGTCTTATGACACAAAGCAGACAGTCAAAAATAAGTGAATTAAATTTTGTAAAGTGTTGCACAAAGAACAAATTTGTGGTAAATTCACTTTGTAATAGCATCCCTTGAATGTGGTTCGTAACGTATTCGTGTTAGATAAAAGCTATGTCCATTTTGTATTTCAATTAGGGTTAAGAACCTATAGATGAAGAGTAGCTCAGTGCAAAATGGAGTATACTTAGAATTTTGCAAATAATCTACGACATTACTGTAACACAGTCGCTAATAATTATTAAGAAGTGCAATCTCATTTCCTTTCAGTAAATGGCCATTAAATTGTTCAAATACTCTTACGGAATCCATTTCAGTGAAAAATGATATAACCTGCAGAATCCTGTTATATTTTTTGTTAATAGAACTAGAATTATGTAATTTAAAAACATTTTTTGTGTACCTATGGTTATTCATGGTCAGGATCTTTATTAAAAAAATTAACGCCTATTTAATTATTAGAAACGATATATGTATGATACCTCTTTCCAAGCGTCCTAAAAAATCAAAAAAATCAGGGGTATTCTGAGAAAACTCTGCATTTAGGAGAAATCTGGAGGCACCACTAAATTTGTCTACTCTTCTATAGTCTTGAATTTTCAGATTTTTTTCTTTTCATGAGAAATAATTTTTTTGGGGATGAAAATAGATGGACAATAGTAAGGTAGTATAAAATACAAATGTCTCAAGATTGACGAAAATTACATTGAACAAAACGTAAATCGATCTCCTGAAGACGATAGAAATTCAAAGCAGGAACTTCGAAATTAATACCTAACTAGAAAGCCTCTAAATTTAGAACGAATCTGAAGGCACCGTTGAATTTATGTATTTATTATTCTCTAGTGTACTAGAATATTTTCAAAATTTTTTCTCGAGGAAACGTTTTTTCGTGGAAAAAAATAGATGGATCATTGCAAGGGAATTTTGTGTAGAATACAAATGTCTCAAACACAAGTCACATTGAATAAAACGTAAATCAACCTCCTGAATATGATAGTCATCTCTGTTTTAATGAAAAGCTGTCAGTTTTCTCGTAAAATGGAAAAGTTTTTCGAACTGCAGATTCAAAGGATCCACCTGAGAATTCATACCTGAAAGCACTACTGAATTTGTCTACCCTTCTGTAACCCACTTGATTTTTTTAGATTTTTTCTCGATACAACGTTTCCTTGAAAAGTTCTATGAAATATTAGTCATAGAAACAGCAGGAATTTTTTGAGAGTATCCTCTAGTTACTTGTTTGCCCTTATTCTTATGTATAAAACTTTACTCGACATCTCACACTTCTTTGATTTCTTCATTGTTTCGATCTCCTCCTTCCTGAATCAATTTATTTCCTAAAATTATAGAGAAGGTAAAGTTCTATGAGATTCATTTAATTCTGGTTTTCACCATAGGGTTCCACTCGAAAAAAAGTTTCAAAAAGGGGGGGGGGGGTATTTTCAATGCCTTCTATAGATTCTCTATAGAAACATAGGAATGTGTGCCACCCGGTGTATTACGTTTGCATAAAGACTTTCAGAAACAATGTGCCTGTTTTGATTTCTCACATTATACATTTCTGTATGAGCAGTAACGAAAATAAGTAATAGAATTAAAATAAAAATGACCACATTTACGTTGGTCTTATTTATTGTAATTGCTAATTTCAGAACTGACTTTTAATGACATATCTATTTATTTATATTGCAGTAAAAGTGATCTAATGGACTGTGGGCGTTCGGTATGGAAGTCAGTGTGACAGAAATATAATACTGACATGAATAATCGATAATTGTGTGGGATATGTGTCTGAGAACCTGAGACTGTTACATTTATATTTATAAATAGAAGCTGGATCATTTCTGTTAACTACATATTACCTTTTATTTAACAAGTTTTATTTATTATTTCGGTTGTATTTACTTATTGATAAAAAAAATTATAACAAAAAAATTAGAGGGTACACAGTGATTCAAAATGAGTTGGCTAAATTGGAGAAATGGTTCTATTTTTTTTTTTTTTTTCATCATATTTTATCATAAAGCAGAATAATGTTTTTTTACAAATAAAGTTATATTATTTTGATTTAACTTTGACTTGTGACTAACCTAATCAAGTCAGGTATTCACATTACTTTAAGATGTCATAAGTAGATCGAACAGTAAAAAGAGCTTTTTCACTATTTTTTCCAAAAAAGTTGTTTCCTAAAATAACAACAATAAAGCATGAAAGTATATAAAATATTATGAACAAGTATTTTTAATATCACTATTAATTTAGAAGGATAATTAATCATTAATTAAATGCATTTATAATTTATAAAAGTTTTATTTGGCATTCTAAACTATACAATGTTTGGATAAAGGAGGATAAAATTTCATACAATGTTTAGAATTTCGAATTTTATTATTAAATTAATTTTTGAGACTCAAACTAAATTTTTTAAAAAGTCATTCACTGAAGTACAAATTTTGTATCTTTTTCAAACTTTAAGTTAGTGAGATATAACGTCATCATAACTACCTTATTCTTTAAGAAACATGTATTTCTTAAAGTTTTCCAAATACAATGGTATTTCATATGAGGTGTCTTAATGTTGCTAAGAGGGTTTTCTTAAAAAAAAAAATCAAATAATACGACTACGAAATGAAGCAAGTACGACTTTGTTTGACATAAATTTGTTTTTGTTTGATATCCGTGTAGGCATTTTGTATTGAAAGTTTAGTAACTGTTGGATTGATTGATATTTTCCGTCTCTATTTGAATTTGTTGTTTCAGACACTTTAAAATACTTGACCATTTACAATAGACTTACAATTTCAAGTAATTCTACAATAGTAAATCCAACAGGGTCAAATAAGGTGCATGTGGTGGTCGTTCAGTTAGTCCTCATCGACACCAAAATGAGGAGAAGCTCTATCTTGTTGACTCAACCCGATTGTTTTGTATTTAAATCTTATTTCCAGTAAATTTTATTTATATCTAACTAACTTGTTTGTATATAATATGAAATAGAACAACTAGCAAAGTTAAATTTTAAGCTCGTATTAAATATCATCACTTAATTTATTGACTATTGACTCACCAAGTTATAAATTCAATATCAAAGAACATACCTAACAAATTTTCTTTTAAATCAATTGAAGACCGTTGTATATACCTATTGTAAGTTCCTATGGAACTTGGCACCTGTTCAAATCTCAACTCTTTT
Source organism: Rosalia funebris (assembly GCA_037954035.1). Lineage (NCBI taxonomy): Eukaryota > Metazoa > Arthropoda > Insecta > Coleoptera > Cerambycidae > Rosalia > Rosalia funebris. The sequence continues at coordinate 6,372,075 of JAZFAV010000006.1, read as the reverse complement.
GTCGATAAAGCCGACAACCCCGAATGTCATCTGTACCGAACTTGGCCGCCTATTCAAATTTACGTTTTTGGTGAGATTTAACTTACCTCCCCTCTTACTAATAGCTGGTGAAATTTCAACTTCCATATTTTTCTAATGGATGATTTACACATTTATAATGGCCATAGTGGTTAAATTCACACCGATACACCACATTTAAAACTATGAGTTAGGTTAAACAGGGATTAATAAATTATTTTAAGACTCTTAAGTCTAACAATATAGTTATGAGCGTATTCATGTTCATGACCGCAAGTTTATTACGCTGTACTAATTAGGTTAATCATTTATAAAAATAAGTATAAATAAGCGGATAAGTCACAGAGCATCTTCGAAACGTATACTTTAAGATAGAATTAGGAAATTGGCCAATACTACGGGTACTGTATGTTCTGTTATCGTTATTATATTTAATAGTATTATGCCATTATAATAAAATTAACAGAACATTTATTACGATACTCATAATCATATTTACACAGACAATTACAAATCATATAGATAATAAAAGTCAACGTGATGTGGTATATACTGAAGACCTTTTTCAAAAGTGAACCATAATATACTAATTTTAAAATTAGAATTATACGAATTCAGTAGTAATTTTCTTCACTGCTAAAATTGTATTTATCCAGACGTACAGTATATGTTTCATGTAATGGCTTTAACTCCTTCTTAGCGTCCTCTGGAGTACCTCAAGACTCAAATTTGGGACCATTACTCCTTATCTTATTTATTAATCATTTATCTCTAATGATTATGTAGCTTCATCTTTTTATCGATGACATAAATGACGATGACGTAAATATGCCCTGCTTAAACCATCACTTGTCATTACAGAAACTTATCGACCTTGTTGTCTCGTGGTATCGGATAATAAAATATTAATAAACATAAATATATTTAATAAATACCTACATAAATTGATAAATATAAAGTTTTCTCGCAAGTCTTAAAGAATGAGCCACTAATATATGACTATGCTATTGGTGGTACAGCTTTAAGATATCCTGAAAATGTACTTTGATTATATACTATCCATTCTTTAAGCATATCAACCATGTGGCTCTTAATGCAAATAACATTCTTGGCTTTATTACTAGAAACACGATATCGTTTAATAACACTGCTACTTAAACATTCTCATATTTTGCATTAGTTCGTTCGAAATTGGTATATTTTAGCCTTATTTGGTATCTCCAGTATCTAAGTCATACGAATCAACGGCGTTTTTAAAGTGTCTGCCATTTCGCATAGACAATTATTACTCAGCAAGGTTTTTTTTAGGAAGTAACCGGTGCTTGCGCTAGCCGGTCAAATGGCTCCCCCAGATCAGTGTCCCATCTGCCTCGGAACCGCTCTTGCTTATCATCGAGGCAGGGGTCAATCTTCTTCTTTGATGTTATAATAGCTTACTATCTTCGCTCTATATCCCCCCTCCGTTAAAAGGATTAGGGGTTCAGGCCTAGCTACCTTTCTTCCTCCTCCTTTTTCATCATTATCTTTACAATCATCCTTTCTACATTTACCCACACATTCTTATTCTCAATCATACACCTCACCAATTCTGTCATATCTCCGGACTGCCTAATATTTCTCATACACTCTTGCCTCTCATTAGACCACCTCGGGCACCTGAGCACGATATGTTCTGAGCTGTCTCTTTCACCACAGTATACGCATTCATTCCCATCCACTTTCTCTAACCCACGCAGGTACTCCCCGAAGCATCCGTGGCCCGATAGCATCTGTGTGAGATAGTATCTTATCTCCTCGTGTTTCCTCTCAACCCATTACCGAACGGCTGGGATAAGAGAGCTGGTCCACGCCGCGCATGTCTCTGCATCTCACCACTCCTGCCATGTCATCCACAGTCTCTCCCCAGCATCCCGCCTCTCAGACCCACTGTACCTCTCCTCTCTCTCCCTTGCAAGAAGATCGATCAGGGGCATACTGGCAATAACTAACACCGCGGCCCCTGACACCGTCCTATACGCACTAGCCACACGCAACGCCGTCCTTCTCTGCAAACTCCCAAGCATCCTTCTCCACTTCTCAACCCAAACAGGAGCGGCATACAACAGGATGGACAGTGGCGCTCCCGCAAGGATTCTTCTATTGGCCGCTCTGGGGCCTCTCACGTTGGGCATCAGTCATCCCAGAGCCAACACCGTCCTCCCAGCCTTCAACATTGCCTTCTCTACATATAGTCTGAAGTGTAGTCCAGAGCCCATCCACACTCCTAAGTATTTCAAGTCTCTACCAGGTTCGATTGTGACCTGGGGTTACGATAATACGACCTAGTAAGGGGTTACGATAATACTCTGTTTCTACAAAGATTTGACATCCAGTCGTTGAACTCTAGAAGGATGTTTACTAGCCTTCCATTTCTATTTAAATTCCATCTATTCTAATGTTCCACATTAGCATACATGCACTCACATTACTAAGCATGTAATATACACATACCTATATAGACTGGGTTCTCGAGAGGAAAGTACCTATGTCTTATTGTCACGCTGCAAAAAATAACATATTGTTAAAATCACCAGTGTTTATAATGTCACAAAATTTTAATACTGTATATAGCTCTTGTAATACGGACAATTGTACTCATAATGGGATACTATTTTTTGGAATAGTCATGTAAGTTCATGTAATAGTCATTTCATCGTATGTATATTTATGTTAAAATTATTTAGAGGTTATCTCCTTGTTTATTTTTTATTTTTTTTAGTTATATACTGTACACACATACATATATATCAAAACAAGACACTAGCTCAAAATTACACAGTCCATATGTCAAAAAAAGCTGTCGCGATTAGTGAAAAGGAAAGATTAATATAAAGCAATAGTCAACAGGACATGGAATATCAACGTCAACTACGCTAGTAGTATTCGCTCTGAGCCTAACAATTTATTAACCTAAAACAGTGGCGTTTTATCTTAGGAGACAATATTTTTTATTGGATTGTCTTAAAATTTTAAATTTTGGTATCTTTTCTGGGATCATTACCCTTTTAAAGTTATGCCAAACACTATCCTGAAACTCCGCATAATCTATTTCAAAATACCAAATACTATCGATGATATAAATTGTATTCACCAGACAATATTCTTCAGGAAATCTTCTCCAAAAGTGATTCAAAATGTTAAACGAAAATTACTTCTATAGTCTAACACTTTGGCTCATATGTTCTATAAAAGAATAAATAAACAGTTTTAAAACCTTAAAATGAACATTTCCGCACGTAGAACATTTCTATCTCGAAATTGAGTGACCGAGAGAAAATAAACCAACACATAAATGCAGAATATCTGTTTTATGTTTTACTTTTTTCAAATAGTCCACCCTCGTGCTTTCTCACGACCACTGGAACAGGATGGAGTATGTTCTATCCACGTCAAAATCAATAGATATCATCTGGTAGACGAGCCTAATCAGAATTCGTTGAAACCCGATCGACTCGACACGATTTAATTGAGTGATCGTGCTAACAAAAAAAATTCTCAAATAGTCCACCATTGTGCTTTATCACGACCCATGCATATGGTAGAGTATGTTCTATCCACCTCCAAATCAATAGGTGTTGAATGGGAGACGCCGCCGATCAGAATTAGTTTAAACCCGATCGATCCGACACTATTTAGTTGAGTTATCGTGTTAACAAAAAAAAAATCTCACATAGACCCAAGGCTACAGTGAGAGAAAGTGTACGGAAGTATCTAAACAGATTAATTCGACGTTGTGCAAAACAATTGAATCTGTCAAGAGCCAGCACGTATCGGATTTTAAAGAAAGATCTGCAACTGTCAGCATACAAAATTCATTTAAACACAACAATTAAAAGTTACAGATATTACAGTTACATTTACAACGTCGTACATGTGTTAATTGGGGGTTCGAAAAGAAAGAAGGTGATGTTGATCTTTGCAACAGAATTTTGTTCAGCGATGAAGCACATTTTCATCTTGACGGATACGTCAGGAAAGAAAATTGTCGAATTTGTGGTGATGAAAGTCCATAATGCTGTTCACGAAAAATAAATGCATCAACAGAGATGCACGGTTTGGTATGCAGTACAGAGTACTGGACCATACTTCTTTGAAAATGAATCTGGTAATGCCATCACAGTAAATGAAGAATGGTGTGTAGATGATACTTGTTAAATATTGACGCCCTGACAGATCAAAAATAGCGCGAAATTCAAATCCCATTGTCCCAACTGAGACACCCTGTCTAAGCCAAATTCTGTTTTTTTTACCACCCAATATTTACTGGCATTAAATACATACTATTTAAATTCTACTCTGCTGACAAGTCAGTTTAACCTGTCATGTTCGCTTCTATTCAAACAACGTTTTTAATCAACGTACTAATTATTTTGCTTTAACATTTAAAGGTCTTATTTTTAATCAATCAGTCAATTTTAATTATTCATTAATTAGTCAACTTTAATTATTCATTATTTCGTAGCCAATTGTTAACCAATCTATGTACTTTACTGAGAAATGTAAAAACCAAGTCGACTCGATGTTGATAAACTGCTGTGCGGTATTTCCATAGTAAAAAATAGGAATACCTTTCGGCGGGTTTGTAATTTTCCTCTAGTTACGATTTTAAATCATGAAAAATAATATGAGAGGCGTAAATTTTTATCCTAATCACCTTGAGGACTGATCAAAAACACACGATGAAAAATCCAAGAGTCTAATAATAGTCAATAGTCATTCTATTGAACACTGAAAACGCCAGTGGCGGCTCGCGGGTTAGAAAATAGGTGAAGAGTTAGGATGTGTAAACAGTTAGAAAAAAGTAGATTAATTTTTCTTAATTATAGCTTATACTTATAGCCAAGCTTATAGCTATCTAATTTTTGTACACCAAATCAATCTTTTAGTGAGGCGCAGTTATCTATTATATCTTCATAAAATGGTTGATCCTTCTTTAGTTCTATCAACAATACTTTCTCGATAGAAACAGTTGCTAAATATTTCTTTTTGAGAAATGGTATTTCTTGAATAGGTACGTCTTTATACGTTTAAGACACGAAAAGCCTATTTCCACTGACGCACTTGTTGATGGAATAGATAAAATTATACAAAACAGTTTGTAACTTCTGTAAAAATGTTTTTGTATTCATTCCGTTTTTTGAGCAGTTCATGCAGCGGTATAGTTTTATAACTTTCATCGCTATATAACAGGCAAAGTTCGTTCTTTAAGTCGTTGATGTTTGATAAATAAATTTAAATACAACTGTTCCAAATTTTTAAAAGCATTAGAAGGAAAACAAGAGCTATTTAGTTCAAATTTCGCACTATCAGCGAGACAAACAAATTTCAACTTTTCGCAATCCTGAAACCTGACGTCTATTTTCATTAAAATATGGTCCAATATTTCATAAAAAGGTGCTTTATATCTTTCACTAATGGTTTCGTAAGAAAGACCAGCGTATTGTCGTTTTGTAATTTATAATTCCATCATTCTACTTGCTTTATTAAGAATTGTCTTAAAAAAGTCGTAATTTCTCTTTTTGTTCAATATTTCACGTGTATGTTTTATTTCATGAACGCAAAAATTAATATTTAATGATTCTTTTTGTAATATATCATATAGAATATCTGGGCAGAATCGGTACGTTTATATAATGCCCTCGTAATATTTAAAATATCTATAAACCCATTCCTGTTCCGAACCAATTGTTTATTAGAAAATAGTAAACAGGGCCAGCAATATAGTTTTCTGGGCTGCTACATAACCATTTATAATTTGTGAACCAAGCAGATTTGAAATTTACGTTATAAGATTTACAAGATTTCTTAGTCTCTTTTTTGGCGAATATTGATAACAGTCGTAGGTCTTCCTTCCAGTAAAACGTCTGTTTTATCTTCGTCTTTCCAGCTACAGAATGATGTTTCCAACAAATTACAAATAATATCATTAACTGGATTCATTATAAATAATGTAAATTATTGTTTCATTTAATATTGTCACTAATTATACGATTACTCAGTTGGTCAATCAACACATTAAAATCAAAAAAGCAACTCTAAAAATGATGAAAACACAACGCAAATTCAATAAATAGCTCGAGTTCAAAGTCCACTCTGCAGATACCCTATAAAATCTCGGGAAACTCTTCACCTAGGTGGAGGGAGAAGACGGACTAAACGGACGTAAGCTTACGCGACGTCACGTTACCATGGCAACCCGCTGTAGCAGTGCACATTTGAGAGCACTTGATTTTCATCTGTGCACCTGTGGGTTATTTGTATTATTGATAACGCGCGCATGGACTATTGCAGATTTAAAAGGACGTTCCAATGTAAACACAGTATTTTAGTAGCATAGCGGCATATTCCGATCCGATAGGACTTGAACCTTGACGAAGTTCTAGTGCAAACTGGAACGGGTGGGTCGGCTTGCGCGTTTTAATGATTTAAGGAGCCGTACCATAGGTTTAACCATAGTGGGGGGGTCCTTATTGAAAAACCAGACTAAGACAAGTCCCTGAAGGAGGGCAGCAACTCTTTCAGTAGTCATAGTGGCAGAAACCGTGAGGGTTGGTATGGTGCTATGACACACACGACTGCGATGTGGAAGGCAAGAGGAAACCACCACATTATAATCCTCAGAACAGCTAGCAGAAAGCTTATCCTAAATTAATTATGGCGTCTCCTGGGACAAAAAACTCCGGAGGTAAAGTAGTCCTCCGTTCGGATCTCCGGGTGAGGACTGTTCCGGGAGACGTGATCGAGTGCAATAATAATAAGAAGTGTAGCATTTCACGAGTCGGAGCGTGGAATGTCAGAAGCATGAGACAGGCAGGGAAGCTAGAAAATCTGAAGATAGAAATGGATAGGTTAGGATTAGATATAGTAGGTATAAGTGAGATGCGCTGGCCGGAAGTAGGAGATTTTTGGAGCGGTGACTATAGGGTAATACACACAGGATCGGTAAATGGAAACGCGGGAGTAGGGATCGTTATGCGGAAGAACGCAGGACAGTGTGTAGATAGCTACCTACAGTACAGCGAGAGAGTAATGATGGTTAGGTTAGATTCGAAGCCAGTGGAAACAGTAATAGTGCAAGTATACATGCCTACTTCTAACCACAGCGAGGAAGAGTTAGAAGCCGTTTATTCGGACATAGAGCAGGTAATAGGATTTGTGAACGGTCATGAAAATTTAATAATAGTAGGAGATTTTAACGCAGTCGTAGGTGAGGGGAAAGAAGGAGAATTTGTAGGGCCTTATGGATTAGGAAACAGAAACGAGAGAGGTAGCAGACTGATATAATTCTGTGAGAAGCACAAGATGGTAGTCGCGAACACATTGTTCGCGTTAGGAGGCGGTACACATGGAAAATGCCAGGAGGGATAGACAGGTATCAGATAGACTACATTCTGGTTAGGAAGAGATTTAGAAATCAAGTAAAAGACTGCAAGAGTTATCCAGGAGCAGATGTAGACAGCGATCACAACTTGGTAGTCATGAAAGCTAGATTAAAGTTAAAAAATCTGAAAACCCGGAAGGATAAGAAACGTATAAATGTAGACATATTGAGGGATCAGAATATGAAAGATAAGTTCCAGGAGAAAACAGATCAATTAATAAATAAAACGAGTAAGGACGAAATCAAGAACGCAGAAACTGAGTGGGAGGGTATCAAGAATAGTCTAGCTTCCGCGGCTACGGACGTTTTAGGACACGATAAAAGGGAAGCTAGGAAGCCCTGGATAACGGACGAAATCTTAAACTTAATGCAAAAGAGACGAGGCTACAAAAACAGACGAGACGAAGAAGGACTGAAAACGTATAAGGCAATAAAGTGGGAAATCATTAGAAAATGTAGAAAAGCGAAAGAACAATGGATAGAGGAGAAATGCAAAGAAGTAGAAGATAAGTTGCAAGTAGGTAAGACCGATGAGGCTTACAAAATAATTAAGAGGAACTTCAGGGATGTAGGAACAATAAGTAGAAATGTTAGGAGTCAATCGGGGGACATACTGATAGGAAGAGAGGAGAAAGTGGATAGATGGAAGCAGTACTTAGGAAATTTATACGAGGGTCAGGAATTAGGAGAGATATTAGAGGAAGAATCTAGCATCGATAGGGAAGATGTAGGAAAACCTATATTGAGAGAGGAATTTGAAATAGCACTAAGGGGGCTAAAGAATAATAGAGCGCCGGGTGTAGATAAAATACAGGCGGAAATTTTGAAATGTGCGGGACAGAAAGTAGTAAATAGGATGTTTGAACTGGTAAAATATATATACGAAACGGGCGAGATGCCGGAGGATTATAAGAGGAACATTATCGTTACTATACCGAAAAAGAGAGGAGCCGACAAATGCGAGAACTTTAGAACGATTAGCCTAACTTCCCATGCGTCAAAAATCTTAACTAGAATAGTGCAGAAGAGGATGGAAAATAGAGCGGAGGAAATACTAGGAGAAGACCAATTCGGGTTTAGGCGAAATAGGGGAACTCGCGAAGCTATTCTGGCGCTAAGAGTAATGTTAGAGAAAACAATAGAAAAAGGAAAGAACGCTTATATAGGATTTGTATATTTAGAAAAAGCTTTTGATAACGTAAGATGGGACAAAATGTTCGAGATACTAAAGAGCGCGGGAATGAAGTATAGAGATAGGAGAGTAGTACACAATCTATACATAGAGCAAACTGCTGTTATAGAAGTAGAAGGGGAAGAAAGGGAAGTAGGTATTAGGAAAGGAGTAAGACAAGGATGTACGCTATCACCACTAATTTTTAATCTGTACATCGAAGAGGCGATTAATGTGGTAAAAGATAGAGTGGATTTCGGGATTAAAGTACAGAGACAGAAACTAAAAATGCTGAGATTCGCGGATGATATAGCAGTATTAGCATCTAGTAAGGAGGAACTAGAATCAGCATTGAACGAAATGGAGGCAGTGTTGACAGAGGAATACGGAATGAGGGTGAATAAAAACAAAACTAAAGTGTTAGTGTGCAGAGGGCGCGAGAGCAGAGCAAAAACGAAAGTACAAATTAATAATGAAAAATTGGAGGAAGTTAAAGACTTCACTTATTTAGGAAGTAAAATAAATTGGGATGGAAGAAGCGATAAAGACATAAAACAAAGAATAGCGCAGGGTCGAGTAGCTTTTAACAAAAAGAAAGCACTTTTATGCTCGGGGGTAATAAACTTAGAAACAAGGAAGAGATTTTTGAAAACATATGTATGGAGCACGGCACTTTACGGCTGCGAAACCTGGACGGTAGGGGAAGCAAGTAGGAAGAAATTAGAAGCTTTTGAGATGTGGTGTTACCGAAGAATGATGAAAATACCATGGACTGATAGGGTTAGAAACGAAGAAGTATTGGAGAAAGTCGGCGAGAAAAGGAGTATGTGGAAAAACTTAAAGAAGAGAAGAGATAGAATGGTAGGCCACTTGCTGAGACATGGGGGAATAGTCCGCGATATTTTGGAGGCAGAAATAGGAGTGAAGAAAGGCAGAGGTAGGCCTAGATTAGACTACTGCTCGCAAATAGTAAGGGATGTATGTAGGTTGTAGCACAATTAGCGAAATGCGTAGGTTAACACAAGATAGGAGAAGCTGGAGGTTAGCGTCCAACCAGTCTTAGGACTGATGACCTAATGATGATGAGCGGCATATTATGCTTGACCTAAAAATATAATACGTTTTTCATAACAAAATTTATTTGAGTGTACATATTAAAGACATGATTATATATCCCAAAAATATAAAAAAAAAGAAATCTCAGTCTCAATTTCTTTGGTGAAGAGGCACTTCACCTACTTCACCTGAATAGCCGCCACTGGAAAACGTATTCATATATTTCGGCAAAAACAAATTTGTCTTTTTATAACATACATTAAGTCTCAAAACTATTTATTTATATTTCATTTTTTATATTAAACAAAAGCGTAAGCATGAAAACTTTGAAAGATATTATTTATGATCAATGACGATATTTGTTTGAGTCTAATGAAAATCTAAATGAAGTTATGATTGTTATATAGTTTTTTGCTATTTTGTCTCTTTATTTACAAAACGTTGATTGAGTGGCTAATGTAGAAATAGAAATAATATGTAAATTACCTGTACTATAATAACAATTACAATAAAAAGTACGTTTAATTTAAAATAAATTACTTGTACTAACATGATACATATTGACAAAAAATAAAAAAAAATATTCCATTATATTCATAGATGTCTTCGCAGGTCGCAAAAATTCATGCGTCATTGTTTTTAAGAATTTATTATTTAAATAATTGGACGGGACAGTATCAACAAATCCTAGAAAAGGTAATAACGGAGCTCTCAGGATAGTATTGTATAATACTATTATACAATGCGTGCATTTCAAATTCTATATTTTCAACTGAGACAGACTACAGTAGTTTTTTTAATGCAAGGCAATATTTTCATAAAATTTCAACCTTATATCTATATTAACTACCGGCTCTTGATTAGCTGTAAGAACTTCGATGTGTAACTAATTAGAAGTTACTTTGACGAAATAAACAACATTTTATTTATTGGATGTTACTTTATTCATTTGTTATATACATCAAATATTCAACAGAATGAAAAGCGTATAGCGTGAAAAGTTATTGTGCATCAGAATTTTTAGAGTCCAGCCAGGTCTTTGATAAAGTTTATCGTAATTGTTTTCTGTACTTCTGTACAACTTAAGATTCAGCTACAAGGAACAATGTACATTTGTATCATATCATTTTATTTAGAAGACAGACACTTTAGAGTATGATATGAAGTAACTGAACTACATCCGATTAAATCAGGAGTCCCCCAGGGAACTGTCTTGGGTCCAATTTTATATCTACTGTTTACAGCCAACCTTCCATCAAATGATAGTACTATCACCTTAATATTTTCAGATGATACGGCAACATTTGCAGTAAACCGAAATTCTATAATAACGACAGAAATCTTACAAAACAGCTTGACCGAAATAGAATCATGGACCAAGAAATGGAGGAGTACCATAAACAAAACAAAGTTAGTATACATAACGTTTCCAAAATGTCTTAGCGAAACACCAACAGTTACTACAAACAATAAAGAAATTCCTAATCAGACAGGGTAAAATACCTCGGATTACACTTGGATAAATACTTAGGTATGTGCGCACTCATATTTGAAAGAAATGCGAACAACTAACTAGACTCTAAATGGAAAAAATACTACTAGCTTCTAGGAAGAAAAACACAACTTTCACGTTGTGATTTTCTTCCTATCTCTGGACTTACGAGATCCAATTATGGATGACAGCATCCACGTCAAATATCGCCATTATACATAAATCGGTTTCAAAGGTACTAGCTCGCCAAGAATAGGAAAAAGTGTAAGATTTTCTAGGTACACGTTGAAGAAAGAGTGAGGCAGCATTCGAAAGGAAATCTCGTGGGCGGTCCGATATCACAGTTTTGAGAATTGTTCCTATTTTTGATGAGCTGTACTACTTTGCATGGTAAATGCTTCTTAATTTGCCCAGTAACACGGAAGTAATGAATCAGTTTAGCAAAGAGGATATTGAATGCCTTGAACATCACCCAAATACATTGACAATAAACTTACTTCACAATAGTGAACAAAGTAAAAGATTAAAAATAACAATGCCACTGGACTTACTCTTCAAACAATAAATAATAAATCTTTCTTATAAACAAAAGTTAAATAATATCAAAGTGTATAATTTCAAAGTTTTATATAGAGACTCCATTAGACTACATCTTCTTGTTATGTTTGACATATATGTTTATTGTTATTGTAGTTAATAGATTGCTTAGTAAAGTAATTACAAAAAAAATATGTTATTGTCATTGCTCATTGACGTCCTTTTCATCGCGATTTCCTAGTCTCTTTCGTTGGTTATTTATTGTCTTATGTCATCTTCATATTACTTCCCTTTATGTAATCCATCAACTAAATTATTAATGTTAGTTTGTCTTTGTTCTAACAATAAGTTAAAGCAGAATTATCGTTTTTAGGTTATGCAACCAAATACATTTTGGTAAATAATCTTTTCCGAAATTGAATGCACAGTGCAATTGGACAATGTACAAGAAAATGGTTAAACAAATCCGGAACATTCATGAAAAGGTTATCAAAATGTTTGTAAATATCAAGGATACCAATGAAGATCCAACAAAAAATACGACTATACACCAGTTACCAGTTCAGATAGTCAACCAGCAAATAATCACGCATGCCAACGATGCAAAGTATCTAGGCATGCCTCTAGAGTTAAAACTCGATGGAGAACACATGTGAAGAAGGAACGTCGTAATTTCAAAGAACGTCACACAAATGTATTGACTCTTCGGACGTAATTCTGAGTTGTCGATCAGCTACTTTATAAATAGAAGCACGTGTAGGCTTTGGATATCCAACACCAAAGTCATTCAGATGCTTCAAAACAAGGTACTTGGCAGCATCGTAAATGCACCATGGTACATTCACAAGGAAGGTATGCATATGTACCTAAATATGTCTAAGGCCGAAGATGAGATCAAGAGGTTTGCAGGTAAATATCAGAGAATAATAGAAAACCACGACAATGTCGTAGTCATATAATTATTCGACTTATAACAACGGACTTATTCGACTGCTAAATATGCCAAAACCGTTCGAATTGGTGTATTGACAGTGAAAGTGTCTAAAAATTCTAAGCATATGCCTACATGCGAACAAAGTGATTAGTGTTATGGTGGACTCTCATCTATTGAACATCTAAGAAGATAGAAAAAGAAAGATGGAATATTTTTTAATAGATTTAATCTACTTACAATGTTCAACACCCTCGGGGCCTAAAAAAAAATTGATGACCAAAGTAATTTATATACTATTTTCATTGAAGATATATACACTGGAGGGATATCTTTTATATGGATGAAATGCCGGAATATTTTTGTCAAAAATAGTGACCTTTGTTTTGCAACACAGAATTAACTTTTCGTGAATACATACTTTTGGGACACAGTGTATAAAACAACTATTAAACGTAAGTAATAGCAAACGTCACACAGTATCGTTAAAACCATTTATTTTTTATATATTTTTTTATCCCTGACTTCGCTTAATAGTCATATATTACTTGTTATGCTGAAAAATATTTACATATAATTTTAGCAAAACGACTAGCTGAATCATTGCTCGTACTTGTACTATTTACTTTAAATATAATATTGTCACATATTCATTAATATTCAGTCTGACAATCCAGCGATGGAAAGCGAGTTGAGAAGCTAGTTAAATCATAATTTATATTTATAGTAGCGTCATTTGAATGGGCCGGGTGAATAATCGGTGGCCAATACTTGGAATAAATTAATTAATTATTTTTGAGGGCCATCGGAGCATTATGACAGTAATATGGCTAAATTGCAACGAGGATAATAAGTTTCTCTTCTGGTTATAGACAGAACCTTGACGTGTTATTATTTCGTTTCATTTTTGTTTGGATAATGTCTAGGTAGTGTATGTAGGGTATGAGTTGGAGTCATATTTTAATTTATTAATTTATTACATAGGAAAATAATCTCGTGTAACTTTATAGAATGTTTATTTTTAATTTATGCCGATCATCGTATAGCGTAAAAAACCCCTTGATAATGAACGGTTTCTGAGCAAATCTTACGCAAGAAAATAGGCTGTGGCATCCGCTGGTACGCCCCAACATTTATTAAATGCTCCAGAATAACAGTACGCCATTGTCTTCAATTTGAGTGGGGAAAGTTGACGATGATGTTATATTTATCTGAATGCAAACCAGGGTCGTACGTGTAATTTGTAGGGGTTTTAAATGTAGAAAAATGGGACACATTACTAATTTGGTGGTTTTGTTGTTTCTAATATATACTAATTTTTTTTGCAACTGTGTTATGTTCAAGTGACGAATCTTGTAGAAAAATGTATACAACAAACTGTTATTACAAAAGAAAAATACAAAATACAAGAAAGTCGGAATTCAGTTGAAAATTTACTATAGCTATATTTGTTTATTTCTCTGGAGAATTTGTAGTTTGTTGAATATAACATAAACATAATAAAACGAATAATAATAAATAATAAATACATGTTTTCATTCACGCAAATATGAAGACGTCATTGTTCAGTAATTACAAAAAAAAAAAACAGTAAAAAAACAACTTCAATTAGGGAATCTATACTATGTACCATTGGAAACAAAAGTAATGAAATACTTTACATAAGTTTCCTTGTAATATAGGTACAAATGAGTTAAGTTTAGAGTTCGATAGATAAACGGCACGAATATTTTGAGATAAAGAGGATAGTTATCGTTAAAATTAATTGATGATCGCCTACATTTCAGATGAATATATCAAAAGCGTCTTATTACTCTTATTAGGTTCTTCCTCGGTTATATGCTGGCACTGAGCGCCATCCGCCAGCGGCGGACGGATGACCTCATTTCATTATGCGAAGACCAGACTGCTTTCACATTGAGACTCGAGACCCGATACCCGGTACGGAGATCGCTAGTACGCTGTGAGTCAGTTTACTGTTTCCCTTGGATGAATTTCTATACGTGTATGTAGTGCATTAATATTTTAATATAATCATGTCGAATGTGCATAGAGGTAACAAGAGGCCAGTCGCTGATTAAGTGAGAGAAATTATTCGTGATTTTCCAGACTTTTATGATGGGGCCAAAATTGACTTAATGTGTCGAAGCACACGAGATTGTAGACGGCATATATCGAGTGTACAACACAGCAATAAAAAAAGGTTTGCCTCAGGGAGCTCAGTTTATGGTGGACTTATTATTAATGTTAATTTTCTGCAATGTGCCCCTTGTCATACTGGACAAACAAGCATTTCGAGAGTTTTCCAGTTACCATGTCCAAGTTACCAAGTCGCACGGCTTTAAGACAGTCTGTGCCTGTGTTACGCGAGGACGTCATAAAGAAAATTAAATATGTGTTAAAAAATAAACAGTTGTGGTTATGTGTTGATGAAATGACATACGTTAAATCATTCTGTGGTACATGTAGTAGAACGGGTGCTGGACTCTCTTAAACTGACAGTTCTACTGTTAATAGCTAGCAAAAGACTAAGAGTGCACTAGCGAAGTGATTACGCGGGTGGTGCTGAAGACGTTGTACACTTGAAATCACGAAACGTCAAGTATTGATATTTGTGACGGATAGTGCTGCGTTAATGATTGCGGTAGGCCATTCTCTTCAAAAATACGGCTGCCAGTTTTTACACGTTACGTGTAAAGTTCATGCTCTACATCTTGTGGCACACATCCTCTTCCAGAAGTAGATGCCTTAATAGCAACTACGAAAAAAGTATTTTTGAAATCTCCTATTATTCCTGAACCCCCACAGTCGGTTCTTACACGTTGGGGTTGAACGCGGCTTTGTATTATTCCAGCAAATAAAAGCTGTAATACTGCAATTCAATCCTGAGGAGGCTGCAGCTATTAAGGAAAGCCAAACAAAATTTAATGACAATTCCGTTGAAACTGATTTACAAACTATTCGTGACAATTATAAAGGGTTACACGACGCAATAAACAAATTACAAAACAGTGCAGTGTATTTAGCGGAGTCATTGCAAATAATGAACGAAGTCAGTTCTATGTTACATGGTATAAGTGACGTAAATGAAGGTGTTAGACAAAAGTTCGAAAGTGTATTACAAGAAGACACTGGTTTTACCACATTAAAAGAAATTTGTGTTAGTGGATCGACAAATCCGTTAAGTGTGTGCAGAGAGTACTTTAATTATGCCTATGTTAAGTCAGTAGATGTTGAACGATCGTTCTCCATATATAAACATATTTATTCGCCAAAGCGAACTTTCTTCCTGGAGTCAACGATAGAAACATACCTTATGCTGAAAAGTTCTCACAGATCTGGTGCAGTTTGTGATAGGGACACCAATCCATCTACGAGTACTTCATAAATCTGGTTAAGAAGGTAAGTATGCAACAGCTCATTGCTTTCATTAGTATTGGCTTTATATTATGTTTATGATACGTATCATGAGGCGTACGCCTATGCAGCGTGGCGCTCTGTGCCAGCTCTAGATGATTAATATAAAGTTTTGAATAAAAGTCAAGCTGTTACAATACGGCTTTTATTTAAATAAACAGTAATCTTTCTATGTAAGTCTTCTCTATGATTTTAGAGATGATACTCACAAGATAGATTTTTTCATAATTTTCAACATTATTTATGTCGCCATTTTTAGTCAGTGACACTACAGATGTACATTTCAAACATGATGGAAAAATTATAGAATTAGAGATGAATTTGCAAGGTGTGCTAAAGTATCTGCTATAACATGGGTAACGGATTTAATTATTTTTAAAGTACGACCACAGGCTCCTCAGGAATTTGTTGATTTGAGACTATGAATGGTATTTATTATCTCATCTGATGTTATAGGCAACATAAAAAATGTGCTTATGAAATTATCACAAGCAGTACATATTGGCAATATATTACCTGAGAAATTCTGGTTAATTCTATTATTTGGTATTGTTGTAAAATAGGACGCCAAAAAATCAGCAACCTATTTATTTTCAGACATTATTTCATTATTAATATTGATATCTTATTATTTATTATTATCACACTTCGTACTGTTGTCGAATGTGAATTAACGAGTTTCCATATTTCCTTCGTCTTATTTTATATGTACCTCAGAATTATTTGCCTGGAAGAATATCCTGCTGGTATTTTTTTGGATTTTGGTAGTGTAGGTACTTACGTAGTTATAAAACTGATGCAAGACTTCCAAGTAATCGGATTTTATAAAGGGTCTTTCAATAGGGACGCTCTAAATTTGTTAGGATATATATGTTGTTAAAGCAACATCTGTTAAACTTATTGTGAACTGTTAAGCAGTATATGGCAAATCAGCAGGAAAGGTTGTAGCGTTCAACAAGGCGTGCAAATTACGTCGTGCGAAAAACTTTCCACGCATTACGTGATTTTTGTCCTCGTCACAGCCGTCCCATCGAGTCGACTATTCGACGTTTGATGGCCAAATTAGAGTTAACCAGTTTGATAAATTATCAGCCAGTACCCGTACGTCATCGAAATGCAAGGTTTGCTGAAAACATCGCTGCTGTGCATGAGAGTGTACGAAAAAACACGAGGCAGTCAATTTCGCGTCGTTCACGAAAACTTGGTATTTCTGAGACTTCAACTTGCGGAATTTTGCGTCGGGACTTGGGTCTGCACCCGTCATTTCGCCAACAAAATCATCTTTAGCGACGAGGCCCATTTCTGGATGAATGGATATGCGACAAAATAAAATTGTCGGATTTGGGACCATACCAATCCACACGAGATACACCAGCATCGAATGCATCCCGAGACAGTCACTGTTTGGTACGGATATTGATCTAGCGGAATTATCGGTCCGTACTTCTTCTATAACGAAACTGGCATTGCCATTACCGTCAACGGCGAACGCTACACTATTGTCGCCTAAACTTGATGATGTGGATACTGACGACATGTGCTTCCAGCAGGGCGGCCGGCGCTACGTGCCACGATGAACATTCTGCACGAGCGATTTAAGGGTATGGTTATCTCGCGCAGCGGCGACTTGAACTGGCCATCAAGACCGTGCGATGTAACGCCTTTAGACTTCTTCCTTTGGGGTTATCTTAATCTTAAATCGCAGCAAATTCAGCCAGATTTATGCGATAAAGTCATTGAAAACTGGACCTCCCGAATACGTGCCACCAGGCAAAGCCGCCGCGGACATTTGAACAAGGTTAGATTCTATACTTAATGCCATAAAATATTCTTTCAAATAAAAAAAATGAGTGGAAGGCCTTGCAATAGCATGGCAACTGTAATTATTACATTAGCATGAGTCTAAGTTAGATAAAGAAAAAAATAAAATCTATTTTGCGAATTCAAAAGACTAAATTTAATGGCAATGATTATTTTAAAAATTAACCACAATGAACGTTGAAATTGTGCGCGGTTGGTTACCTGACAGTAGCCACCACCCTGTATATATTAATTGTATTTTAAAAAACGTGCAACTCAAAACTAAATTTGACGGGTCTGAGAATTTTCTTAAAAGCTATTCATTGAATTTTTAAATAATTTATTAATTACATTACAAAAACTGTATATGAATGTAAATACACATAAATATATATAGATATACGTGATACAGTGCACGTATATCTTAACTTTCGAGGTCGAGGGGATGCTTGAATTTAGGAACCAGGACTACTGCTCTCTACCATCCCAAGATATTAGGCGATACCTTCTCTTCATTGAAATTTACATATGAGGATACACTTCACAATACAACTCCACTTATATATAACGTTGATTATTTAATGATGTATAAGGATAATTACTAATTACTGCATTGTTTTTGAAGCGTCGTAAAACGTATAGAACACAATAGGCTGCTAACGCACATTGCATAAACTATAAGCCTACTTTTTTAAGGATAACAAGAACGTTAGAGTGATTGATGAATAGAATTGAGGTGATCAACCTGAGTTCAATTCAGTCCATACTCGAATTGTGTATCTAATAAATGTTAACAATTTCTTGTTCGTTGACGCTGAACAGTACTGTAAATTGAGTACATATCAATATATTACATTCGGACGTCCTCCTGTGCCACAATGTATGGGCGTAGGTAGGTTTCTTAGTTATAACCCGGGACAATAAAATCCAGATAGTTAAATTGTAAAGTAAATATCAGAAAATAATTTTATGAATTCGTAATAGTTTTACTATTTTAATTATCTACTGATAAAATGAAAAATGTAAATATTTGCTGAATCGTTTCATTTTGAACACGTATATATTTTTCTATTTGAACATATCTTACGTACATATATATATATATATATATATATATATATATATATATATATATATATATATATACATTAAGTTCGTAATGTAATGAATACCTAAATACGTAAAACATTCAAGGAATAACTTTCTGGAAAAACTCTGGAACCCGTGGGAATTTTATTTTTACTTGTCCACGTTTTGAAGTATAATTAATACATACAGGGTGATTCGTGTAGACGGTATGACGTCATCGATATATTTTTAATGGCAACCCCCTTTTCCATTAGGGAATGTGAAAAAGCACATTTTTTTCATACATTACGGTAATAATTGCAGTAGCTTGAGTATAGGTTAGATAGAAAAAATTAAGACAAATTTAATGGCGATGATTATTTAAAAAATCGACTAAATTAAATGTTTGTGCACCGCTAGCTACTTAATACTAGCCAAAACGATTAATAAATTCTGTATGAACATTGTCAATAATTTTCTGGAGGTATACGTTGTATTTTGTGACGAATTCCTGCTTTTAAATCTTCTAAATTTCCCTGTGTAATAACGTATATTTTAATTTTTAAGTATCCTCATAAAAAGTATACGGATGTCAAATCTGCTGATCTGGCTGGCCACTCAATCGGACCCCTTCTTCGTATCAAACGATTCGGGAACATCTATTTCATCTAAATATTCCCGGAAATGTGCTGTCTAACAGGTAGATACACCATCTTGTTGAACGAAAAAGTAATTTCTCGGAATATTAGATAAGTTGCCATTAAAAAGAAGAATATCGATGACGTCATACCTCGTACACAATTCCTCCTGTATGTATTAATTATATTTTAAAACATGCGCAACTAAAAATAAAATTTGACACAATTTTTTTACAGTCCTTTACGAAAGTACTGTACATAAAAAATTCTCTAATAAAATACATATGAAATTTACTAGTTTCGATGAATCATGAAATATACGTGGGACAGTATACAAACGCTATACCTATAGAAATATTATAAAAATTGCACAGTGACTTCGATACTAATAAGTTCCTAATTCGATTCCATTGAGTTGCTAATTCGAATAATTATTTACGTTTTTATGGGAATCTGGACAACTATGTCTATATCTCGATAATTTCGATAGAGCATTTAAATTTCTATGAAATGGGTATCTAGACTTATTTCCGTAGTTGTCGCTGTTTGTTGACAAAAGAAGATTTCATATAGACTCCTTTGTAAATTATTTGGCGTCCATACATTTGTATTTTTTAAGTAAGCTGAAAATTGCGATATAGTAAAATATTACTTTGTTTTTTACCACTGTATATTATAACAAAAACGTTACTACAGTTTCGGCACTTAGCGTGCCATTTTCAAACGATTAACGAATAATGAAAATTACAAAGGGTCCAATGTCTAATAGTACAAGTATTTATAACAAAATGTGGTAATATGTGGGTTATACAGTGGGGCAATGTAGCAGGTCAGGAATTTTTACATTCTTGTGTGTGTGTGTGTGTGTGTGTGTGTGTGTGTGTGTGTGTGTGTGTGTGTGTGTGTGTGTGTGTGTGTGTGTGTGTGTGTGTGTGTGTGTGTGTGTGTGTGTGTGTGTGTGTGTGTGTGTGTGTGTGTGTGTGTGTGTGTGTGTGTGTGTGTGTGTGTGTGTGTGTGTGTGTGTGTGTGTGTGTGTGTGTGTGTGTGTGTGTGTGTATGTGTGTGTGTGTGTGTGTGTGTGTATAATATTTTCATGTTATCTAAATTTGGAAAAGTGTGTCCTGAATAAAAAATGAATAGCAAATTTTGAGTTCTTTTAAGTCTGAAAGATCGAATATGTTACTTATATCTAATTTCAAAAGAATGACCAGTTTGACCGATGTAGAAGGCATCGTACACTCTGTACATGTTAGCTTATAAACTCCTGATTTTTTCAAATCTGCAGTCTTATCTTTAGCATTACATTATCATCATTAGGTCATCAGTCCTAAGACTGGTTGGACGCTAACCTCCAGCTTCTCCTATCTTGTGCTAACCTACGCATTTCGCTAATTGTGCTGCAACCCACATCCCTTACTATTTGCGAGCAGTAGTCTAATCTAGGCCTACCTCTGCCTTTCTTCACTCCTATTTCTGCCTCCAAAATATCGCGGACTATTCCCCCATGTCTCAGAAAGTGGCCTACCATTCTATCTCTTCTCTTCTTTAAGTTTTTCCACATACTTCTTTTCTCGCCGACTTTCTCCAATACTTCTTCGTTTCTAACCCTATCAGTCCATGGTATTTTCATCATTCTTCGGTAACACCACATCTCAAAAGCTTCTAATTTCTTCCTACTTGCTTCCCCTACCGTCCAGGTTTCGCAGCCGTATAGTGCCGTTTTATAGTACCATACATATGTTTTCAAAAATCTCTTCTTTGTTTCTAAGTTTATTACCCCCGAGCATAAAAGTGCTTTCTTTTTGTTAAAAGTTACTCGATCCTGCGCTATTCTTTGTTTTATGTCTTTATCGCTTCTTCCATCCCAATTTATTTTACTTCCTAAATAAGTGAAGCCTTTAACTTCCTCCAATCTTTCATTATTAATTTGTACTTTCGTTTTTGCTCTGCTCTCGCGCCCTCTGCACACTAACACTTTAGTTTTGTTTTTATTCGCCCTCATTCCGTATTCCTCTGTCAACACTGCCTCCATTTCGTTCAATGCTGATTCTAATTCCTCCTTACTAGATGCTAATACTGCTATATCATCCGCGAATCTCAGCATTTTTAGTTTCTGTCCCTGTACTTTAATCCCGAAATCCACTCTATCTTTTACCACATTAATCGCCTCTTCGATGTACAGATTAAAAATTAGTGGTGATAGCGTACATCCTTGTCTTACTCCTTTCCTAATACCTACTTCCTTTCTTTCCCCTTCTACTTCTATAACAGCAGTTTGCTCTTTGTATAGATTGTGTACTACTCTCCTATCTCCATACTTCATTCCAATATCTCGAACATTTTTTCCCATCTTACGTTATCAAAAGCTTTTTCTAAATCTACAAATCCTATATAAGCGTTCTTTCCTTTTTCTATTGTTTTCTCTAAGATTACTCTTAGCGCCAGAATAGCTTCGCGAGTTCCCCTATTTCGCCTAAACCCGAATTGGTCTTCTCCTAGTATTTCCTCCGCTCTATTTTCCATCCTCTAAGCATTACATAATAAATTAGCATTAAGCATTACATAATAAATGCGAAAGTTTGGACTATAACTTGAAACTAACACCAAGATTATGTTTAAACGATATGTTTGCAATAATTTTTGAAACCTTCTTGAAACTTTTGAAACCTTTTTGTTACAATAAACAGTGGTAAAAACAAAGTAATTTATGTGTCTTACTATATTGTAATGATTAATTAACACAAAATAACGGCTTCCACAATCCAATTTTTAAGCTGAAAAAATTACTGTGTTAATAAACAGTTAAATAATAATAATAATAATAATAAAATGATAATGTTATTTCAAATGTTATCTAAATATACCTTAAAGAAGTTACTTATATTCTGCATCAAAGTAAATACTTGATATGTGTACCTTGAGCTTGATGCAAACCTGTATTCGCATACAATTGATGTAGAATAGGCTATATTCTTAAGTGTCCCTATAAATAAAAATCTGACGGATATAAATCTGGCGAATGTACTGGCCAAATTCTTGATTGGACCAGCTATCCATTGATTAGAAAACGGCATGACACTAAACTTACGTTGGTAACAACATGGCTTTCCTCATCTTAATATCCGCATCATTAAAATTAAAACTACGGTCTCTAGTTAAATAAGCTTGATCAGTAAATACAACAGATGGTGGAAAATTGAGATTTAGGAATAACCATTCGTAAGAATTAAACACAATTTTATTCATGGACTTAACTCATTTTTTTCTAAAGATTTTACTCGTTCAATGTGGTAAGGATATAAAAGTTTGTTGTAGGAAAAATTTCCAGATTGTAGCGTGACATTTTCTTGTGCAACTACAATATCAAATCTCGGTATCTAGGCGTATCTCAATGTGTTCTAAAATTCACTCCTCAGTTGGTTCTACGAGGGGCACTATTTTGAGCCTAATAATAAATAAACATAAATTTGTCATTGAAAATTACATTATCGTTTTTCAAAATATTCTCCTTCATGATATATACACTTTGGTATGCGTTCGAACTATTTGTCAAAGCCATCTTTATCCATTCCGCTTGAGATATTTGCAAAACATAGTTTTTGAACGCATCAATGGCTTCTGCCGACGAAAATCGTTGTCCACGCAATTTACTTTTGACGTTCGGGAACAAAAAGAAGTTACTGGGTACCAAGTCAGGACTGTACGGCCTATTAATTCGATTTTTCGAGTGTTCAAACATTCGGTTGTGAGATGAGATGTGAGAGCTCGTATTCTCATGATGAAGAATTATCCGAAGGCGCTTGTTTGTTTTCCTTACTTCACCGACAACTTCCGGCAAATAAATGGATGTGTACCATTTAGAATTGACCGGTTTAGGTTCTTCTAAAGGCACTGTTGCCACAAGACCAGTTCTTCCGAAAAAACAGGCGATCATTTGTTTCGAAGTGCTTCAAGCGTGAACAACTTTTTTATTTAATTGGTTCATCTTGAAACACCCATACAATGGACTGCTGCTTACTTTCTTGCTCATACGCATACATACATGATTCGTCACCGATTATAATGTTATATACGTTTTTTGAAGCACCGCCATTGTATTTTTTAAGCATTTGTTTTCACCTATCGACACGAGCATCTTTTTGAATTTTTTTCAAATTATGTAAGATCCAACGAGAACAAACCTTTTTTACAGCTAAATGATCATGCAATATTTTATATATGCTAGTCGAACTAATGCCTAAGGTTGCCTGAATCTCACAGTATGTCACATGACGATCTTATCAGTTTTTCACAGCATCAACGTTTTCTGTCACAACAACTGATTTTAGACGACTTTCGTCGGTCAGCGAATGGCGGCCACGATTAAACTCGTTATACCAGCGTTTCACAGTGGCAAAGGATGGGGCTTTATCATCAAAAGTGGAAGTAAGTTGATCGATGCACTATTGTCTTGATAGTCCACGTTAAAAGTCGTACTGAATCATCGCATGAAGATGTTCAGGAGTCAATTCCATTTATTTGCTGAGATACAATTTTCAAATCACTGTAAATAACACAAATCGCGCTTAAATAATAAAATGTTTTGAAGAAGGGTAAAAAATGTCAAAATTTACATTGGAAACGCCCGATGGCGTCTGACAACACTTAGTGTTATCAAAGCGCCCCTCGTAACAACAGGTCTACCATTATCCGTGGATTGTTTTTTAAATCACTTGTATGTCCTATTTTTTTAATGTCTTTCTTTATTAAGCAGATGTCAATTAGGAAAAAACATTAGCATATCGACTTTTTGCCTCTGTGGCATTACTTTGGCCAAATTTATACATCAACTGCATATCTTGTATTTCCTTCATTCATTACTAATTTCCTAACTTTCACAAAATTAGCCACTAATTTTATATTAACTCAAATTTAACAATAGGAACAGTTTTCCACCATAAAAATAACAATAACAATAAATTTTACGACACTAATGACAAATCAACAAAATATACAGTGTGATTTTCGTCAAGTTTAATTTTGTAATTTCGTTTTCTGAGCCTAATTACTTAAAAAGAAAGATATATGAAAACTAAATAATCATACGCAGTAAATTGACAGAAAATCTATTTTTGACGATCAGTGACAACTACAAAAATAAGTCAAGAGGCGCTCTTTATAGGAAATTAAATGTTCTATTAAAAAAATTGACGCAGATATATAATTTTTAATATGACTACTATTTTTTGGATTTAAGTAAATGCCACCGAACTCCTCACCTTTTGTCATCGGTTTCTTACGAACGAGGCGTAATACTTTCACGAACTATTGCAGCCTATTGGTGGAGGTATTGTGTGCCAAATTTGGTTTAATTACTTTAATTTAATGGGAGATATAAAACATATATTTTATAAAATATGTTTTTTTTTTTTTTGGCAAAATTTTCACACTTAATATCTCTATAGCAAAAGGGTTTTGAATATATTTATAGGAGCTTTTTTAATTTCAGGTCGATATAGGGGTTTTAAGAATCTTGATCGCCCTTTGAAGGCTATTCCACATATCCTGTATATTCACCCAACAGATATCATTAAGGCAGTAAGCAAAACACATTTTGAAAGCGTTAAGTAGTAGAATAGAAACCTACTTGTATATTGCTCTTCCTTGACCATTTTCAAAGGACACTATGTATCACTGCACTCAAAAATCACCCAAAATGAAGGTGTTACAGTTTCACCGAAGGAAACAGTGTTTAATGAATGAAGTCTTTCCTTACTTTACTACGAAAACAGCGCGAATTTAGAATGACGAGCGAGTAAACATCGTAACATGTTAAAATACACATACACCGGCTGGTCCGGTCAGCAAGCCTTCCCGTTTGAACAGCGCACGAAAACTTATTACTACCACCTTTAAAAAAATTACATCGAGTACCAAATAATGATTCGCGATATTTTAAACAAAGCACGTTTCGGTTGTTACTTCGCGTCGATGCGTACAGAACGAGATAACGGACAGCGCTAATGGTGATTTCAGTGATTAGCAGGACTTGCTCGAGTGTCGTCTATAAGAACGCCTACTCCGATCCTATATTTGTTTTGCGATGATGTAATTGTATAGCCTAATACACAATGGGCTATCTTTAGGTTTAGTGTTTATGTTCGTATTTTTACCGCAAAAAACTGACGATTTGGATTCGGGAATGGGAGTGTGGCCGTTTGAAGGTCTCTGTAATGCGGTCCTAGTTGGCGAGCGTCCAGATTCTCCGAGCCCAATTTCAACAAATAAATATACATGGGAACAGTATATACAGTATGTCAATGCCAATGGTCTTGTTAAAATTTGTTGGCAAATAACGGAACCTTCCCTGTGTTAAGATAAGTCGGTGGCAGCCGAGATGCAGTCGCGTTGACTTTGGATATTTGAATCGACGCACAATAGGCAAAATGACCAATTTAGGTGGACTACACCAAATGGAGTATATACGAGCCCAGGCTCATAATAGTTCGGGAAGGCATAATTTTACAACTGATATACAGGGTTTCTCACGGTAGCCGTTCGTTAGAAGTTTTCGTGATTAGAAAGAACTTAGAATTCTGAATTTCTGGACTCCAGGGTTACTCAAGATTCTCTTTCATTTTGAAATATTTTCAAGGTCATACCACTTCCGGTTATCCCGGAAGTCGCCAGTAACTTCCTTATTTTAAATATAACACCCGGTACATTATTTCGTTCTTGGATTTCTGAGAAAATTTCATGAGTTCCATCAGGTTTCCCTATACCTATTTTCAACTGTTTCTTAGTTATCTTGATTATTTTGAAAATGTTGAAAGACGTAGCCCTATTTTCTACACTGTGCCTTTTACCTATTTTCGACTAGTACTAAGCGCTTCTGAGGTAGACGGAAGCACAATAATGGTACTTTCGAAATCCACATTGACAATTAAATTATCGCAAACAGGGTGTCCAAAATTTTATCACCAATTACATCATTTTCAAAGTTGAAAAAGTTTGTTATTTCAAATATGACACCCTGTATATTATTGGATGAACGGATGCAGAATTTGATTCAGCATCGATTCTCGAAAACTTTCCCTATACCTATTTCCAATGGTTTTCTTGTTAATCTATATTTTCTATTTTAATGTGATTTTTGGTAGATACCGAAACATCGTTTGTTTTTCGAAACAAAATGAACATGAACATGACTGAAACGGCAGAAATTCACTTTAATTAGAACATGAAAACAAAACAGGAACATAACAAAATTTTGAACGTAATAACAAATGAAAAATATAAAAAAATTGGAACAAATGACTCTCAAAATAATTTTATTAAAGTAAAATATTGATAACAGAAAAAAAGTATAAACTTTTAACTTAAATACGATGAAATATTACTACGTTATGATGTGTCAATGACAAGTTTGTCAATAAAAACATTAAGATTCGCGGTTCAGAATAGTTCGGCCAGTTGCTGAAATGCCATAGTAGATTAAACGTTTGTAGCGTTTTAAAACAAAATTTTCTAATAAAAATGGCACCTGGCATCGTATTAAATGATGATATAATAAAATCAATTATTAATCTACAATTAAATCTACAGTGCAAGGCATTATCAGCTTATATAAAAGAACTAGATGCACATCCCACAGAAATAGAACTGGTCGACCATCCCAACTTTGACACTTAAGTCAATATGTTCTGAACAGAATTGCAACAAGCCAACGATCCAGTATAAAATAAATTAGAGTACTATGAAGGCAAACCATTGGAAAAAATATTCCTGTATCCATAATTTAATGCTCAATAAAGAAAGTAGGATACAAATTCTACAAGGTAAAGTTTGATTCTTGACATTTTACTTTTGAACTTACCGGTTTCTCCTTCAGACAAAAGAGAAGCCGTTATTAACTAAACGATATAAAATCAATCGGTTAGGTGGGCCAGAGAACATAGACACTAGACTTTACAACAATGGAACCAGATAATTTGGAGTGACGAATCCAAATTTGAAATTTGTTTGGCTGATACCAGAAAACGTTTGCTAAGAACCCCCAGGAAACTTATCATCCTGACTGTCTGGTTAGAAAAGTGAAGTTTCCTACGTTTCTTATGATCTGAGGGTGTATGAGTGGTATGGGCGTAAGAAAATTGAATTTCGCAGATGGTACTATGAGAGCAGAACATTATAAACAAATGATAGACAGTTTATTGCCGTCAATACCAATATGTCAAGACACTGATGCGCGGTGTGTTTCCCAGCAGGATGGCGCTACGTGTCACACAGCAAAAACTATTAAAGCTTGGTTTACAGAACATAATGTTTCTGTTATGGAATGGCCCTCTGGCAGTCCAGACCTCTCGCTAGTAGAAACATTGTGGCATAAAATGTAACAACAGTTGCGCAAATATCCAACCAATTGACGATCTACACACCAAATAGCAAAAATTTGAGACAGCACGCTTCCTGAAGAGTGCGCTAAGCTGGTAGAAACAATGTCTGCCAGAATTAAAGCTGTTAGTTTTAATAAAGGTGATGTAACACAATTTTGATGAAGTGGCCGAACTATTCTGAATCGCGATGTTTTTATTAATAAACTTATCATTGACACATCATATCATAACGCAGTAATATTTCATCGTATTTAAGTTAAAAGTTTATACTTTGTTTCTATTACCAATATTTCTCTTTAATAAAATAGTTTTGAAAGTGTTATTACTTTAATTTAAATGTATTAGTTGTAAAATTATGCCTAGCGGGACTATTATGAACCTGAGTTCGTACAATAGATTCTAGTTCGATGTAAAATAAACACCGAAAAACCTTGGTATAATTTTATCATCCAGTTCCAGTGGTGTAAATTTTCATACTAGTAGTGGAACAAAATCAATTACGTCTGATGTAAAATTTGGCATCTCTTGATGTCAACTTTTACTCAGTACACTGGATCCATATTAAAATATGAATACTACCCATATTACTTGAAAGCGAGAAACGCTTTCATCGTTATGTGGCGAAATAATGATGGTTTTAGGTAGGTATATTTGTTTGTTAAACAATTAACGTTGAAAATAACGAACAAAAATAATGTCAGTAACGGATGTAGCCGCTCATATGGTGACAATGTGAATACGGTTGAAAGTTTAGAATACCAAATCAATATCCAATGGTCAATCTTTTAATTAGCAATAGTAAACATAATATAGTGCATTTGTATATGTTTGTATCTACATACTTTACTATTACTGAATTGAAATTAGATGTAAACTAATCGTGATATATAATTCAAGAAAAATTGTTATTTTAATTTATGTAATTATCTGGTCGACGAACATATTAAGTACGAGTATAATCGATAATGGCTAAAGCAAAGCTATTTTTAAAACAATTATGTTGTTACATTGCTTTTTAGGTAATGAAACTGCGTACAAACAGCTTGGTGACATAATAATGACACCAGTTGCAATACAATAAAAATAATTACAATTCTGCCTACATACTATGGAACAAATTGTGTAGAAACTTTAATATAACAACTTATTTATAATAAGCGTGGTCGTTGTTATTTATGATATTATGAAAACATTTAATATATGACCATCTAATTCCTCTGTCTTTTTGGAAAACAAAATTTTAAAATAAAAACGTAGATAACGTGTGTAGTTGTTTATATTACTTTTCCGCACTCCACTATACGTGGAAAAGTAATGCAATCGTGTAAAAATTTTTTTTCTAGGGTTTATATTTCGTTTTTCGGTCTAAAAACAAAAAACAGTTTTAAAACCTTAAAACGGACTTTTCCACTAATTAAAAATAAACCAACACATACATGCAAACTATGTGTTTTATGAGACAGTTTTACTTTTTTCAAATAGTTCACCCTCGTGCTTTCTCATGACTTATAAACAGAGTGGGGGATGTCCTATCCACCTCAAAATCAATAGATGTCGTCTGGTAGACATCCCTAATCAAAGTCAGTTGAAACCCGATCGATCCCACTCGATTTAGTTGAGTTATCCGTTCTATCAAGAAAAATTTCTCAAATAGACCCAAGGGACGGGGTGGTGTGTGCTATCCACCTCAATATCAATAGGTGTCATATGGGAGACATCCCCGATCAGAATCAGTCAAAACCCGATCGATCCGACACGATTTAGTTGAGTTATCGTGCTAACAAGAATAAATGCCGACGACAACGACGACACACACACACAGCAAAAAATTTTTAAAAATAATTTTTTTTTGTTTTTAGGCCGAAAAACGCAAAATAAACCCAAAGAGAAATTTGCTTTTTCACTTTTTCTTTACACGTTTAGATTATTTTTCCGCTTATAGTGGAGCGCGGAAAAATAAAATGGTTTTTAAAAAATTTTGTCTGTGTGTGTGTCGTTGTCGTCGGAATTTATTCTTGTTAGCACGATAACTCAGCTAAATCGTGTCGGATCGATCGGGTTTTAACTGATTCTGATCAGGGACGTCTCCCAGATGACACCTGTTGATTTTGAGATGGATAGGACATACCCCACCCTGTTCATGGGTCATGAGAAAGCACGATGGTGGACTATTTGAGAATTTTTTTTTGTTAATACGATAACTCAACTGAATCGTGTCGGATCAATCGGGATTTGACTGGTTCTGATCGGGAACGTATCCCAGACGACACCTATTGACTTTGAGGTGAATATGATACACCTCACCCTGTCCATGGGTCATGAGAAAGCACGACGGTGGAGTATTTGAGAAATTTTATTGTTAGCACAATCACTCAATTAAATCGTGTCGGATCGATCGGGTTTCGACTGATTCTGATTAGGGATGTCTATCAGACGACATCTATTGATTTTGAGGTGGATAGGACACACCCCACCCTGTCCATGGGTCATGAGAAAGCACGATGGTGGATTGTGAGAAAAATACGCCGATTCTGCATTGAACGACAAAGATTTATATTCGGCCTATATCATATACGAATGAAGGAGAAAAAAAAAATAATTTCGTTAGATCACAAATGTATTGATACGGCACTGGAGCAGTCGCCAATGACAAAAGTAAAACTGTCGTATAAGACACATATTCTGCATTTATGTGTTGGTTTTTTCTTTCTCGGCCACTCAATTTCGAGATAGAGATGTTTTACGCGCGGAAAAGGTTAAAACTGTTTATTTTTTAATGTAGTTACACCAAGTCACTGGGCATCTTTCGTTAGTTGTTTACAATCTACACGCGGATGCTGCATCAAGTTCCTTGCGAGATGGTTTGGATGCAGTCTCAGCAGATTCAGATTTCTTATGTATAGTGTTGTTGATGATGTACTATGGCACATTGAGAATAATTCTTAGTACTCGCTGGTATTAACTCAGTTGGTTTTAATCTCCACTTTTTTAACAATTGAACAGCTTGGTGTATGCTATTTCGCAAAAGTTTTGGATTGGCCATGGTTGGGTTTTATTTGACATAAATAAGATTGCCGTATCATCAGCAAAGGTTACTGTTGCTGTTCCAGGTGTTGTTGGTAGATAAGCGGTACACAGCAGATAAAGGACAGGCCATAATATGTTTCCCTGTGGAACTCCTGCTTGGATAAGTTGGATGACTGTAACTTCATTTTCGTTTCAAAAAATAAAACCCGCCACAGGTAGGATTCGACATTTGTCCCGGATCGGAACCGAACGACATACAGCTGTTTCGAACTTATTAGTTCTCATCAGTACCGTACACGGTACGCCGATTCAGGACAAATGCCGAATGAATTCTATGGCGTATACATCTTTATCGATACGATCTCTGTCAGTAACATATAAGTCGGATTCATTTCGTATTTTACTCTAAAGTGTCTATAAGGTGTCTATAAATTATTCAATAATGTACAATAGTTTATTGGCAGGCTGCTCTTTAATTCGTATAACAATTCTCGATATCAAATATTTGTCCTATGTCTAAAAATATTACAGAGCAGTATCTGGTTTCTTATGTTGCTATATGTCTCTTTCATTGTCTACTTATTTAATAATAATAATATATAAATTATACCTAGAATATTATCGAATTTTTATTTTCAGCTAGAACTAAATCGCATTAAGGAGAATTATTAATAGCTTTTAGTTACTGTTAATTAACTGAGGTTAATTGACTTTGTTGATAGAATTTAGTATCACTACCATTAATATTTTAAACATTAAAAAAATTACAATTAATGTTTGAATTCGAATTTCTCAATATTTTGTATTTGTTACATAACACCTATTTCCACTAGTGTCTTTTTTATTGTTGACATCGGCAACATTGAGGAAAACCAATTTTTACGTTGCCACAAATTTAAGATCGGTTTCTGAGTACCTACTCGAGGATCCTAATTTCACCTACCTTCATTTCAGCTAGATTGAATACGTTTGTTAAAATAATGGTGACTCCAGAGATTTACCAGATGGTTGGCGGATTTTCGTGGATAAGTCTAAAAAGAGCTTGAAATGTGTTTTACTGCATAATGGAAATAAGTTTGCGCCAATTCCAATCAGTCATTTAATAAAACTTACAAGAGAATATGAAAATATTAAGTTAGTATTAGAAAAAATTGCTTATTTTCAGCATCAGTGGTGTGTTTCTGTCAATTTAAAATTGTCGCCATACTTCTTGGACAGAAAAGTGGATATACTAAATATCCTCGTTACCTCTGTTTATGACATAGTCGTGCAAAAGAAAAATATTGGCAGCACACTGTTTGGCCTTTGAGAGACTCTATGGTCGTTGGAAAAGCCAACATTGTTCACGAGCCATTAATAGAGAAAGAAAAAATAATACTGCCACCTCTTAACATCAAACTGGGTTTCATAAAATGGTTTATAGAAGCATTGGACAAGTTGAGTAATTGTTTTAAATACATTTGCCAAGCATTTTCAGCACTGAATATGGAAAAAATAAAAGCAGGGATTTTTGACAGTCTACAATATAATGGAAGAAAGGTACCTATCAAGGAAGATAGGATCGTCACATGATGGCCAATTACTATTGGAGTCTGCACAGGGACTGTTCACAGCAAGAACATAAAAGAGAGTCGTACACGAAAACTTTTTTATAATTTGTAATATTTTTTCATCAATTTATCTTTACTTTCATATTACATTTCATATATAAACAAATTAAATACAAGAGAAATTGCTTATTTTATTTTGTATTTCTCATTTTGCATTAGTATTTATCATGTATATTTATTGCTGAAACTAGAGCCAATCAAGAAGAAGTAATGCCATTTTCAATATCAGGAGCAGTAATGTACTTGAAATCGACTCTTAAATTCCTGGCAACAAATTGACTGTTCCCCAGTGTAAAGTACTAAGCAGCGCAGAATCATGAATATTTAGACCAGCAGACATCCTAGCCAATCTGTCAGCTTTCTTGTTGCCTGGCACACAGACATGCTGTTTCCCCGAGCAATATTTGTCGGGGATCCAAAATGACGTTCCCATACTGATCCTGCTCTTTATAGAATTGCCAGATATCGTTCTAGAGTTGTGCAAAAATCACTAAAACTCATTTAAAGGTCATTAAAAATCAAGGCATGAAATTCGACTAATTGCAGACGTTTAAAGTTTGGACACACGGAAATTAGGCATCCTTCCCCAGAAAGCCTACAGGCAGGCTCGTGTAGGGGAAGGTTTCACATATAAACGCGGACAAACACCCAGCCCTGAGAGATGATGCCAAGTTGCCTCTGGTGAGAATCGAACTCACGCAGACAATGTGCCCAGCATTTCGCCCAGTTGCCACTCTGTTACCAAATACCAAGTTAGCACCACCGCGGCACCATGAGAATAAGACCATGCGTCACCCATCAAAGTCGTAACCGTGCAATTCGTTGCTTGACTTCGAGCAGCGCAGGTCCGACAATGAACGGAATACGCTGCCTCATCCTCTCAATATAAAATATAAAATAGAGCGCCCTGATAATATATTGAAACATTTTCTTTATCTATGTTTGATTTTGATATTCGTAAGTTATTTAAATATTTGACTAATAATACAACCATATTATTAATAGGTTTTATAAAATCCAATCAAAAATTAAAGTAATCAGTAAAGACAATCTGGTAATTTTTTCTTTCTCTGTAATTATTAATTTATTCGGGGTCTCTTATAATACGACTATTTTCTTTTTTAGTTGATGAAATCATCGTAGTAGTTTTTATTTGATGGATTCGCGAATGTATGTCGTTAACTGTAAATGTTGTTCTCGAAATCATCATTCGTTCAAAATCATAACTGAACCGTAGCTTATTTGCAGATGGGTGTGTATTAAAGTAAAGCAGGGGCGTAGCATGAGAAAATAATCTAGGGATGTGAAAAAAATTTTGTATGGGGAAGAGGTATAGTCAGATGTATGGTAGGCCATATAAAAATATTAAAAATAAAAGAACACTAACCTAAAATGATTATTCTGAGGTATATATCCTAATTTTTAAAATGACGATCAATTCTTCGGTTTTTGTTTGTCCAGCGAAAACGTCTATCATTGTTTCTTCAAATGTTGAAGACGATCTCATATCTTCCAAAAAGGCACTTTCAATATTTATTAATGCTAAAGCTGACAATCTTTCCGCGGAACTGCTTATGGCAGGAATAATCAAAATTAAATGACACAATTTTGATGACTCTGAGAAAATAGAAGATAATTGAAGGGACATAATATATTGGTGGAGCTCAAACACAGTGCTCGTTTTCATATTGGGATGATTGTAAATAACTGAATGTTCACTTTTTTTCACTCAAATTTTCCTCATATTATGGCGACAGTCGACAAGATGCGTTAACATACCCGCATAACTGAGTCCGGAAATAACGACAATACCCACTCGAGGTTCCACTGTTGACTGCGTAAGATCACTGACCTTCTCGCCCATCTAACGCGTAGCTTGGATGTAACGTGGACCATCGCATTTTAGCACAGCAGCAAGCAACGCGGGAGTTCAATAATTTCGGGCGCCTTCACGGCCTATTTGAAATAAAAATGTTGATGGTAACGTTTAAAGTAAATAATGTATGTTTGCGGTCGGTTTAAAATATTTAAAAAATTATAATAATTGAATAAATCGATTGAACTTTTAAATAACACTAATTTGTCAATTTTTTAAGGGATGCTACGCATCACTCGCATCCATGTACGCTACGCATCTGAAGTGAAGGTACGTTTCCATGCCTAACATATTAACTCTAATTGCAAATTTAAGCATTCTGCTTTGCAAGTATCCCTTGACTTTTTTCTTAAATATTCCATATCAATTGTTTCCTGGTCGCTGAATAAAAGGGAGGGATTCCAATATTATGTAGCGCCTCTTAATTTTAATTAGTAACTTTCTAAATAGAAAGTGATTTTACGCTGGAACGAAAAGTGCGAACAAAATAGGTCATAGAGATATAAAGAATTGTTAAATTAAGTATAAAACGTCCCCCCTGTTTTAGTTTGTAGTTTCTCCAACCCACGTTTCTATAGAATTTCATCAAATTTCGGATACATATAAAGAATAAACTTGAAAAATGAAAAATTTCTGGAAAGTGAAAGAGCATATTTGGATCTTTATGCATGGTTTAAATGCATGGTCAGTTGACTAAAAGTTACACATTTTATACATGCATCGGGAGTGACCAAAGATCGGTTAGTTCGTGTGGCCGCCGCTCGGATTTTCTAGGTGTCGCTGTCGTAGTTCTGAAGAAGTTACGTGTCAAATAGTCAATGGACAATGTTTGAACATATTATTGGTTAATGTATTTATTTGGTTTTATTTATAAATAAATGAAGTTTCATAATTAAGGTAAATTTTATCTATGCAACTTAATAACATTTTTAACAGTCACTTCTTTAGAACTACGATAGCGACATCTAGATAATCCGGGCGGCGGCCACACAAACTAACTGATCTTTGGTCACTTCCGATGGACACATATCATTCGGAGATCGGTGACTTTGAAACTGGCCTGGTAGCGGCTTTGTATTGCTACTTACATAATTACAACAGATATAAAATATGACAGAACGCAACGTTGCCATGTGTTTAGTTTCAATTAATAAACATATAGTTATGCACGTTGTGTGTATACATGCAGTGTATATACATACATGTATATACACTGTATACATATACGTTGTGTGTATATGTATACGTATAAATATATACGTGTCCTAATTTTTTTTAATACAACAATAAATGATCGCTCACTTTCATAAAACAGTTGTACACAAACTATTCGTTGTTGAACTGTTAATCGTGGCATGCTAACGTATCGTATGGTTTGTAGATGACAGTCGTTGCAGTATTGCTCTACATCAATGATAAAATTGAAGGAGAATAGGCATAATTATTCTTCTACATATGAGAAACTGCCATCCCAACACCAATTTTGTAAGGGTGTGCTGGGGATTTAACAAACATCTGCGGATCATCAGTGCTCTATTCGTGAGTATTTAAAATTGATGTATCTTAAAAAAATGTTATGTGTACCAGATCATCACTTATTGTTAATATTAACTGTTAGCAAAAGGGCAATCTCATAGTATCTTACATAAATCCATGATCCATGTCAAATTTACAATCTTTCGGTATGCTCCATAAGAACATCCAATTTCTTGAGATATTTTAAATATCTGTACACTGTTATTCCATACACTGACGAAGTCATCAACAACTGCTATGCGAATAGTTGGTCTATCAATACATTTTTTATGAGAACCAGTTTTACGAAACAGCACAATTCTTGTGACATGCATAAACTTCCTTTGGTATTACTGCTGAGTCTAGGAAGTGCTCTCGAAAGTTGTCCGAACATAAACTCTGATTGCATTTCCAAATTCCATTAAATTTCTTTCATCAGAGCTTTTTGACAATAAAAAATTATGGACGATACTTTTTTTGACAATTGTTTTATAATCTACGAATACCTTTGACTAAGATCTTATGATATCTCGACACAACTTTGAAGAAAATTTTTTGAGATAATTTAGGTATAGCCCCAGAAGTAAAGAGTGTTTTAAAACTGTAAGTTACAAAGAGATATTCTCATGTACATTAGGCACAGAAGGTTAAGAAATGAAAAATATTCTAAATTTTTAGGTGAGTTCCCAAGGGCCATAACTTGGAGAACAAATAGTCGCGGAGCAATTTAAAAAAAAAAAACAAATTAAAACTACAAGTATTCGGTTTTCAGTTCTTGAGTCCAATTCGGCTTGCTTTTCAAAATAGCGACGGACTTCAATACATTTTTTTCAGTGATTTCACCATAAAGTTTTTTTATATAATTCTATCCTCTTTAATTTGAGTGGTCTAAAAGTCATTGTATGATAACTTTTTGTTGAGTTATTGTCGTTCAAAGCAAAAAGTTAGTTTTGATTTTTGTAATTAATTATTCCCGAAGTAATGATCGTACATACATTTTTTTCCTAGAATAATTAACATATTTTGATAAAATAAATATGGATTATTGCTACAAGATCATTTTCAACCTCAAAAAATTAATAAAGAATGAAAAATTTATCTTTAAATTGATTTTTAGCAAAAACGACAAATTCAGTCATTCCAAACACAATGAAAAAAATCTCACCGCTTTGAAATCGTGAAGCGCTCAGGGTTTCTTTGAGATACTTTGAGGTTAAATAGAAGCAGTCAACGTTATTAGTCTATCTATTATTTGCAAAGTTATGCCAAGTTAAGCGAATATCCCTAAATATGCAATGTTTTACCACTTTTTCTATCAACATTCTCACACCAAAAATTGCTTATATCAAAAACCAATAACTAAGACTTCTAAAGAATATTTTGTAGTTTTTAAAGCCGTACTTAAATTTTCTGTATGATCATTATTTCCGGAGTAATTAATTACCAAAATCAAAACTGACTTTCTTACTCTGAACGACGATACTTCAGCCTAAGATCATCGTACAAAGGTTTCAAACCGCTCAAATTACCGCTCAAAGATAAAATTATCTAAAAAAGTTTTATGATGAAATCACTGAAAAAAATTTATTGAAGTTCGTGGATCATTTGAAAGGCAAGCAAATATTTGGAACTTTTTTCACGATGGTTTTCTTATGATTCAGAAACGGATGATGGTAACTCAACATCTGAAAACTAGAAATTTGGAGCTTCAATTTGTTTTTCTAAAATTGCTCCATGGCTATTTTTCTCAAAGTTACATCTCTTTGAATATTACCCAAAAATTTTGAATTTCTTTACATCCCCTAATTTTTATGCCTAGTGTATATACCTATCCAGGAAAATGACAACTTTGAATACCATTTTATTTATTTCAATATTTGTTACTATGCCAAATTGTGGTACAATTAAAAGGTTTCTTAAAACTTAAAAAAAAACTTATATAGTTGTGGATAGAGTAATACTTATATACTGATTGTATAAACATTTAATTTAAATTTCAGACGAAAAGAGGATAAAATAAGCTCTCTGGAACTAACTAACACCAATAAAATAAGACGATAAAATAAAATTTGAGATCCAGTTACAGATAATACAAATATAAATTCTTCATGTAGTTCAAAATTTGCATAATATTCCAAGCAGAGACTTTCTTTATCGCATTAGATAATGTCTATTAGCCAGCCAATTTCTTGTTTTGTTGTACCGTTATATATGCCATCTATTATTATACCCGCCGCCTAATCTTTTATTAATAATTAATTATGAATGGACATAGACGTAAAAAAAAAGTAGACTTGATTACTGTTATCTCAGTCAGTAAATGAGCTCAACTAATATTTAACAAATTAGAATGGTATTATCAAATAAAAATGCAATGAAAACGGTTTTCATTAAAAACTTTAGAAAAAAGAAATGGAGGTGAAATTAAGTCGTAAGAATTTGAATTCAGTAGCGTGTAGATCCTCATCTAACTTTTATTACTGCTTGCATCCATCTGGGAATGCTATTGGTCAAGCTGTGAATGATTTCCTGAGAAATATTCTTCCACTTAACAAAAACGACTTGTTTTCTAAGAGTCATAGTGGCAGATCAGTCGCGTCTATCTGATCGTTTAGTGCGCCCCATAGACGTTATATGGGGTTGATATCTGGGCCCCTTGGTGGCCAGTCCATAGTTGGACTATTCACAAATCGAAGGTAGTCCAGTTCCTCTCTATCAACATGGAGCTGAGCGTAATCCTGCATAAAAATGTTTTCCTACGATGCTTTCTACATACAGATGTGTCAAGAAAAATGGAATCCTCGGAGAGATATCTGCGGCAAATCTCTCTCCTGGTCTCAGTCAGGCTGAGAATTTCTTTTTCACTGAGCGACATTTTTGGTTTATTAAAAAAGGAATGTTTGAATTACAACGCAATGACAGCAACACTTTTGTTTGTGTTTGGTTTGTCTAAGCTTATTATGACCAAAACTCCTATTGCAATGACATTGAGATACCGATTTTTTCCCACCATGGATTTAAAAACAAACTCAGGTCAAGAAACTTAATGTAAGGGCAGGCATTGAATGATAAAGCCTTAGGACTGTCTTAGTGTAATTATATTTGCTTTTTTTCTGGTAAAACAAGAAAAAGTTATTCTTTTACTGGGAATTAATTTAAGATCATTTTCACAATTGAACGGTCGCCATTTTGAAACGGCACAACAGAATCGCAAAGAAATCTAGTAACATATTGAGTGGAAAAAGAGCTTTTAAATGATGTATCACACGCCATATATCGCTATTTAAGAAAAGTGTCGATGACGTCATATTTTTGACAGAATGTGGGAAACTGGAAAACTAAATCGACGCATTCAAGCGTTTTTCATAAAAACTGAAGACTACTAAATTATCAGGGTTAGTCCATACTTTTTTCCACACTGTATATGCTTTATTAATGAAGAATAACTTTTTATGCCGAATTAACACTGTCAAGGTTTATCGTGGAAATACTGCAACAATAAAAGTAAAGAAGATATTCAAACAGCAACATTTTAAAAACTAAATACTTGTTAAAAAATTCGGCATACAAGTCATAATTGTTAGTTTTCATAAATGGTTTTATTATATTTTAATAACTTTTGCGTGTACGAAAATACTTTCGGGTTAATTAAAAACAGTTCAAGAATACGCAACCAAATGGTAATACCATTCGTTACGTTACGACATATGTGTGCCAATTTCGTACTGCAGATGATGATACTATTTCTAGATTCTGTAATTAATCCCAAGGCAAAAATTAAATATGTACGATGTTTAGAGTCTTTTATACCTTTTTTCATTTATTAATGGGTTTCGTGTTATGTTATAATCAAGTGTGAGGAACGAAAAACAAGTCGGTTATGTAAACATAGGTTAAATAAACCATTCTGGTTTAGGGGATTTTACCAAGATATAATTTCGGGTTAAACACACAACCTTTTTTATGACTTCCAAATTATTTTGAGTTAGATAAATAAATAATTTTGATATGATCAATATTTAAAATTTGCAGTATTTAAAAAAATATATATTAGTTTCGATTATTTATTTATTTTCATTATGTACAGTGAATAACAATTATTTTTTTAATAACAAAATAACAAAAATATTGGGAAATGTACAAGTTGTTTAAAAATAATTGAAAAGAATTGATAGAATTGAGTAGTACTTAACATTGAGGACGTTATCTTGTGATATTACATTTCACTTCCTTTTTTTTTTCTCGAGTTTGTCAGTCAATTAATTTAATAAAAAAGATGTTTGTTATTACATAACGCTCTTACAAAATTATATTCACAGAACTACAATGTCTATAATCAAGTGGAATATATTATAACTTTTTTTGCTACTTACATTCGTGTATTGGTTAAATAAATATAAATATTCTTATATTACTTTTCCGCACTCCACTATACCAGGAAAAGTAATGTAATCGTGTGAAGAAAAAGTGAAAAAAGAAATTTTTTTTTGGGTTTATTTTTCGTTTTTCGACTTAAAAACAAAAAAAAATGGTTTTTAAAAAT
This sequence comes from Rosalia funebris, assembly GCA_037954035.1. Taxonomy (NCBI): domain Eukaryota; kingdom Metazoa; phylum Arthropoda; class Insecta; order Coleoptera; family Cerambycidae; genus Rosalia; species Rosalia funebris. The sequence goes on along the minus strand of JAZFAV010000006.1, from coordinate 6,331,581 downwards.
GTTTTGCTGTGTGTGTCGTTGTCACCGGAATTTATTCTTGTTAGCACGATAACTCAACTAAATCGTGTCGGATCTATCGGATTTAGACTGATTCTGATTGGGGATGTCTCCCAGACGACACCTATTGATTTTGAGGTAGATAGAACACACTCTACCATGTACATGGGCCATGAGAAAGCACGATGGTGGACGATTTGAGAATTTTTTTTGTTAGCACGATCACTCAATTAAATCGTGTCGGATAGATCGGATTTCGACTGATTCTGATTAGGGACAATTACCAGAGGACACCTATTGATTTTTATGTGGATAGAACACACCGTACTCTGTCTATGGGCCATGAGAAAGCACGATGGTGGACTATTTGAGAATTTTTTTTTGTTAGCACGATAACTCTACTAAATCATGTCGGATCGATCGGATTTTGACTGATTTTGATCGAGAACATCTCCCAGACGACACCTATTGATTTTGAGGTGAATAGAACACAATCTACCATGTACATGGATCATGAGAAAGTACAATGGTGGACTATTTGAGACATTTTTTTTGTTGTTTTTGTTGACAAGTTTGTATTTTGTTTTTTTTTGTTTGTGAATGCTGGCAATTGTCGGAGAAAGAGAAAAGGATGATAGAAACGATAGAAATGGACTTCTTAAGAAGATCATGTAATATTTCCGGAATTCAATGTATTAGGAACGAAGAAGTAAGAAGGAAAACGGGACGCGTACTTACAACAACAGAAAGAGTAGAATCTAGATAGCTACTATGGTACGGTCATGTAAAGAGGATGGAGGAGACACGATGGCCAAAGAGAGCTTTGAAGTTTATACCATACAATAGGAGAAGAAGAGGAAGACCGACAACACAATGGATAAAAGGAATTAGAAAAAATATGAGAGATCGAGCAGTCGGAGATGATGACTGGAGGGATAGAAGGAAATGGCGATCGAAATGCGGGATGCGGCACAGGCTGTAGGACCCCCGCTAAAAAAAAAAAAAAAAGTAAAATTGTTATTTCTATACCCCCGCCACTCCCCCACCACCACTTTTTCTGTAACCCATCCCATTTTTGCCTTTCCGCCGCCACTACACCCAATCAGAGCACGGAGAATTTAATTCAGCCAATTAGAGCAAGGGGAGTTCTAAGCCAGCCAATTAGAGCATAGAAAGTTCTAGCTCTCCCCCAATCAGAGCACGGGTAAGTTTTAGACTACCAATCAAAGAGTTACAAGACCTCAATACTCTAGATCCCCTCACTTCTTGTCCATCGAGGGACATTAAATTTAGTATCAGGCCTACTTTGCTGAGAAACTTATCAATAATATCGTATCGTCATTTTTAAGTTACCTAACCCTCAAATTAACTTAGAAAATAATATTTCACCAGTCTATCAGAAAAATATAATTGAGTAGTAATAAGTGAACAAGATTTGGTAGAATAGTGATTGGGCGATAATTTCGTATATCAGATGCATAGTCACTGCCGATTTTTAATATAGGGTAGATCCTTTTTACTTTCCAGATGCCAGTAAATGTATGAGTATCAGATAGAGAGTATTAGATAAAATAAATTGAGATGTGACTCTATTAAAGTCCTCGAGTAATCTTTAACAAAAAAACTCAGGGTCCCTCTCACAAGTCATTTAGTTTTAAGTTATGATAATGCTTGACGAATATCTGTTTCAGTAAGTTTTATAAATTCATACAGATTGAGTGATTACCAGAACTTGTGTTTGTAGTTTGCACATCACATTCAGTGGAAAAGGTACTAGAAAAATATCTACTGTCACATACTACGGCTCTATTAAGATGCTTTTTCACATTAGCGTCTATAGAAACCCTTTTATACACTCAGATAAAAATATTGCTTATTTTACATAGTTTTGGTTAATGAAATGTCACATCTAAGCGAGTTAGTTTCTGTTAAAATTGTTATTTTAGCCAAGGAGGATTATAGACAAGAAGATATTGCGAGACTGAACCCAACGAGGGTTACAGATGAGAAGATATTGCAGAAGGAGATTGCATATTCATCAATCGACTGTTTATCGTATAGTAAAACGATACAATGAGACTGAAGAATACAAAAGCCGGCCTGTGAAGGACGTAAAAGATGTACAATGCCAAGAGATGACCAATATTTGAGAATTATATCCTTGCGAAATCGATCACTTACATCTTCGCATCTGAAAAATGAATTACTAATTATAAGACAAGTCAACGTAAGTGTTAAAATAGTAATAAGGAAACTTAAAGAAGTCTCGGTTTAAACCCCAAATGTCCTGTTAAGATTTCCTAGGCTTCTCCCACGCCACAAAATCAGAGGGTCACAATTTGCAACAGCCCATTCTAATTAGAATGACCATCATTGGGGAAAAGTCCTTTTCACAGACTAAACAATTATGGAAGCCACATGGACATGGTCGAGTATACAGAAGGTCGTTCTGCAAATCGTCGGGGGACGTTTTGCAGAATGCAATCTTGCACAAAACGTTAGCTATGGTGGCGGTTCCATTATACTTTGAGGAGGCCGTTGGGAGAGCCGCACGGAGCTTGTTGAGATAAATTTAAGAGTGAATTCTGACTGGCACATACGCAACATCTTTGAAGAGCATGTTTTGTCTTATTCCGGCTTTATTGGGTACGATAACATTATTCTAATGCATGGTAATACCCGGGCTCATGCCGCTAGAACAGTGATTCAATCCCTTGAGGATGTCGGGATTGAAGGACCAGAGTGGCCACCAATAAGTCCTGATGCTAATCCCGTAGAACATATATGGGACAATCTAAAGCGACACATTCGAGCACGAAATCTAGGTCCTAACTCAATTACAGGATTAAGAATTTCTTCAGGAAGATAAGATGGAATCAAATTCCACAAAAAACCATCAGAGGTCTTCTGCAGAGCATGTCTAGAAGGATGCAAGCTATAGCTAAAGCTAGAGGAGGAAATACTAAATTTTTATTATGTTGCCTTGAAGTATTGTTATATTGTCGTTATTGTTTACTTTTTCGAATTAAATGTGACAACCAAATTCAGACTATTTTATTAGTTCTTCTACAAATCTGTTGCTAAGCTTCAACATGTAATTTATTTGACTATAATATATGTAAAACATTTCAGTTCAGGGTATTTAGCAATAAAAAACACAAAAAGTTTTAAAGAAAAAAAAAATAGAATAAAAATACTGAAATAAGGAGATTATATTCCACCCCATCTGCAAATGCCTTATAGAATAAGGACTAAACAAATTAGACCAAAACAGCTATTCTTCTGGCTATATGTCATCAACGAGCGCTGAGTTAAATGGCGAAATTTGCCGTATTTTGTCTAACAGAGTTAGCACTAAATACAGTGATTCAGATTATTCGAAAACAACAAGGCAGATGCAAAGTGTCACCTATCTCAGTATACCGCTAACTACAGACCGGTTTCGACCTTATCCTGGGTCTCGTCAGTTCAGTGTAACCTTTGCGTGAGTATACCTTTGACAGATGAGGCTCACATCTTGTAGACCCGTTGCGTTCTACCCAAGAAGATTAGAGAGAAGGAGAATAAACTTTCATGCATGTACTATTGTTTGCTTGATAGAAAATACGGCGGTATACCAGGTGGTGCTGCGACCGTGCTCGAAATACCATTCGGGCTATTCTGCGCATGTCGTGAGCGTGTGGTTATTTCAAATTCTCCCACTTCCACCGTTTGAATCCATGTCATGCGCAAAACACCTCGATTGGTTTTCCGCGCACGTTCGAGTATGCCCGCAGCGCTGCATAGTTTACCGCCGTATTTCATCTCAGTTGAAAGCAGGAGCTTACTCTCCTTCTCTCTAATATCCTTAGTTCTACCACAGTAGAACGTACCAAGCGCCATCTTTCGGTAGTTTCGAGAACAATATAAATCGAAGTAAAGCTTGATCATCAATATAATGTAAAGTTACTTCGCAGAGGGCAATTTTCAAATTACTGAAGTAAGGAGATTATTATACTCTACCCCATCTGCAAATGCCTTATATAATAAGGACTAACAAATTAGACCAAAACAGCTATTCTCCTAACTATATGCCATCGACGTTTAATTCAGCGCTCGTCAATGACATATAGTCATCGACGCTATTTGCATTATAAAAATACTGACAAAATAAAATATGTAATATTTTTGTCTGTGAGTGTATAACAGTTTAAGCAAAGGGATGAAATTACAATTTTCTATCGCTTTTCGGCGATTTAAGACTACTACATCAGCAAATGGAGCAGAAGTTCTTCCATTCTAAATCCATCCATTAGGTATACCAGAACTTTGGTGTTTTCTAAAAAGTTTCACGTAACTTTAAGTTAATGAATACTTAAATCATAAAGTAATGAAAAGATCAAATTTAATAACGTACTATTTGGAGTCTTATTTATTTTAATATAAATATTACAATAAATTAAATAGCAACTTAAGATTAATAATGTAAAAATATATCGAGATTTAGCACTTATGACACACTTTCGTCGCAACTAGCAATAAGTAAAATGTACAAAACTAAAAATACTGAGTGAGGATCCTTAAAAATAAATTATATTATCTATACAAATATCATCTTTTATACAAGTTCACTTCGTAACAGTGTTCCTAGGAAATACAGTTATGTTTCTAAGTAAGCGTAGCGGTCCTTATTCTTATGCAACCACTGTTCGACCTGCACGTAATTCTTCTTCATCCATTCGACGTTGGATCTGACTGTTTCTATGGCGCTATCGAACGCCATCGACGTAGTGCTGATGTTGTGCTTCACGCTATCCCTGAACCTCTCCAGCTGAAACGAAAAATTAACGGTTAATTAATGGCAATTAATGAGCTTATGCATTTTTCGATTCTTCAAAGTTGTTCTGCTAAGTTCATTGATCGTTTAAGTGAATAATTTTTAAACTTTCTATACATCTTTTTTATTTTATTTCAATAGGTTGTACCTAATTGATTTTTATTGTGGTACTCCAACAAATCTACCTATCTGACTATGAGCTTAGGTCAGACGGTCGCGGAAAAAGTTCGATTGTGTACTAGAGTAGCACGCCCACGCGCACCCCCCTTTGCTCTCTTCTAAGTTATTCTCACTCTAACGACCGCGACTGGCTGCTGCTGCGGAGACTCCGTATCTCGCGCCCGCCACCGGCTTCAAGCTGATGAGGCACGCCCCAAACCCCTCTTAACGAGGGCGATGCATGAGAAACCCTGGAGCGAAGGCCTAAGGGGCCCTGGGATGAAGGTCTACATGGGACCTCCGGGGTGGGAGCCCTGGAGTGAATGCCTGCGGCGCACCTGTAATTAACATCGTCGAGCGGCAACCCTTTGATGTATGTCGACAAAGCGGAGCCTCAATTTTTTTGTGAATTAGGTAAAAACGCAAGTTTCAATTTTCCCATGACCCCACACATTTTCCCACGCCCAACCGTCCCTATACCTACTACACCTTGTCCACTAGAACAAGGCGAATTGATTGAATGACCACTAATCAGGAGAGTGTTATGAAAAACTAAGTAGGGAAATGAAAAATATCCTTTATACAAAATAAACGATCTGGACATAGGAATCAATATGAAATATGTATTTCATTAAAAAAAACCAAGATAACAGTTCAACGCTGCAAAAATATTAAATCAAATCATAAATTAACATAATCACTGTTGGTTATGTCCTTGATATAATTTGCTTCATCTTATCTTAATCATCTTATCTTAAATTTTACTCGCTTTGTGATTTTGTTTCGTACTTTTCTATTTTTCATCTATTTCAGAGGTGCTATAAAAAACATATAAGACATTATCTCTGGACGTATTCCTGCGTTTTGTTGTGTATAACTACACACAATATTTTAATGCACATGTGCCCTCATATTTCGATATTAATGCTAGCATCTTCAGCAGAAAACGATTCTTATTCAAATGAGAGTTCGCGTCATTATTCTGCCAGGGGTTTCTGGCTTCTTCTAGGCCTGCTAAAATTTGAATGATAGTGCAGATAAACAAAACTACTACTCTTTATTACTTAGGTGCGAAATCGATACTGAACAAATAAATAAAGCCTTTAAACTATTGTTTGTGGTTAGGGGGAATATAATACGTGTGTTGCAGGGTGACATAATTGCTATTCAGGTATGCTCCGTACAGTATTTGAATTCATTTTATAATTTTACTCAAAGTACCTACTTGTTTCCTACTCATTATTTCCACAATAGGTTTAACTTAACACCACTAGTTGTCAGGCGAATCAAGCCATAATTCCTCGTATGTTTTTATAAAAATTCAGTTTATATCTTACCTCATATAACTGAAATTCAGTATTCATGTGGGCAGCCAGCGACTTGATCATCTTGGCGACTATATTAAATCCATCACCGTAACTAAAAACAAAGAAAAGTCACATCAAATCAGAGGTCGTGAGAAGACAAGTATTGTATCGACTTACTGATCTAGGATCTCGTTCCAGTTCTTCCTCAAGAAGTCGAAGGCGATCGGGGTACCGATCTTGTTCTTGGCGACCGACTCGAACACCCGATCTGCGTCCTGGATCCGAATGCTGGTGTCATCAATTAATTTATTGACGTACCTGCAATGTGAACATACATATTAACTTTATACGTACCGTGAAGATTAGTAGAAAGGAAGGAGATGTTATGTTATGAAAACTGTTTTAACAAAATTAAATAATAAACGATAAGTAATGATAAGTGAATCATTTCTAATATCATAGTCAGAAGTGTTACTGCTTCTTTCTTGTTTTATTGTGAGTTTATTGAAAAATATGATACACACTATACCCTGAATCAGAAAAGATTGTTCTGATTTAAGTTACTTCAACTTAAGTCAAGCTGGCGTTGTATTACAGAAATAAAGAAAAAACAAACTATATGTTAATATACTTAAAAGGTCACAATAAGAGTGCAAGATTTGAATTGCGCGCCATTTTCGCTACCATGATTCGATAGGTCAATAATTGTGACAGGTCGATAGAAGATAGATAGAAGTTAGGAAACGTGGAGCGCTACAGGATACAACAATGCGTCCTTATTGTTAAACATTACTATAAAAATGGTGAAAGTTTTGTTCCTATGATTAGTAAAGGGCGTCCAATTTTCGGTAGAAATAATGTTCCAAATTGATCAATTGTGAAAATAATAATTGAAAAATTTGAAAGTAATGGTTCATTTATTGATAGTAGAGTAGGTCGAAACCTTTGGTGTGAAGATAGCATTGACTTAGTTTTCTACAAAACACCAAAACAGTATACACTACATTCGACGCGTAGTGGTGGCTCATAACTCCTAACAAAACATCACGGCAGTTCCCGAGTGTGTGGCCGAGAGTTCATAGGCCTCGATTCGGCATCGTGCACAAGAGTTGGACATTTCAACAGTCATTCTTCGCACCGTATTCTTACTAAAGATTTGGATCTCCATGCTTACAAAGTGCGATTGACTCCACAACTTCTGCCAACAGACCATACACAGCGAATAGAGTTCACCAATTGGATCGTTGAATAATAAGAAGTGCATGCCGGTTTTTGTGAACCAAATCATCTTCAGCGACGAGGCCCATGTTTACCATGAGCCGCATTTGGGGCTCCGAAGATCCACGAATGATTCATGAGAAACAAATGCATTCTCAACGTATCACTGTTTGGTATGCATTGTGGTCTGAAGAAATCAATGGACCATTTTTCTTTTCTTTGAAAATGAGGCAGGTAATGCATTCCCGCATTAGCCAGAATTTCGCCAAAAGAGTACTCGTGTGTTACCGAAGTCGTGGCAAGCATTTACCGGATGTGTTGTTCCATAATTCTCAAATATTTACATAATAAATCAATAAATATTTCAATAGTTTGTTACAGAAAACCATATTTTATTTAAAATTAATATATTGTGCTTTTACTGTAACTCCTTATGTATAATATTTTAATATGAAATTTTAAATTAATATATCAACTTTAAGTATAAAGTTTGTGTTGCTATATATTTAAATATTTGAACGACTATTGATGTCAATATTATTTCCGAAAGTAAGTGTATATTTATTTTTTACAAAACAACATTATTTTAACGTCTATTTGCAATTTTACACAATAAAAACAAATAATAAAGTAACGAGTAACAGTAAATACTTATCTTACGTCATGAACACAGTAATTATTGGCGTCGACAAATCTCGGCAAATAAATATTTGCTTTAATGCATTTTTGTGATTTTATTGAAAATAAGATACACTGGAGGGCAATCTGAAGTACCTACTTAAACCTTCATAAGTCTTTTGTTCATTGCTGACCTTTGCAATTCATATTATAGAACGACGAGATGCGTCAGGAGATTGAACGGTACGTCTTGGAGGAAATACCTCACCAAGAGAAGTTTGAAGAAAATGAAGAAAGTGAAAGGAAGAAACATGTTAAGTGAATCAAAATTTCAGCTTGTACCTTGATAAAAGCCATCGAAGTTTAGTACACCCCAGGGCGTCTAAGAGCGCATTCTTCTCCGAGGTAGACGTTGAAGTCATGTACTTTTGATAGGCGTAATCCCATTCTATTTCGTTTCCATCTCTGATTGCCGTGCAGTAGACTATTTCTCGCAGATTAGGCTCCACACTAAAACACAGAATAAAGAAAATGTGGAATTACATACATATACAGGATCATATAATATTGAAAGCATTATAATATTAAAACTTGGGTTATGTAAATAAACCAATTAAACAATACATAATTGAAATGGCACCGATGCGATGTATCATAATAAAAAGGCGCAAACAAGTTAATACTTTCGCGTAAACTGTTGCATAGAAAGGTATAATTTATCATAGTTGTAATCGTAATATTGTGTAGCGACGCGTTAAACTGGCGCATAAAAGGATAATGAGTGTGCCTCGATAGCTCAGCGGTCAGAGCAACCAACCGGCAATTGGGAGAGCCGGGTTCGATTCCCGGTCAAGGCATAAGCACTCTTTATCCTTGCTATCGCAAAAATTGTATCAATTCCATATGAACTACAAGTTACCAGAGGTCACAAAAGAGTTTTCACAGATTTGAGAGTGACATTATCTCCTAGAAACAAATTGCAATAGCTTTTGAGAGATTACAAAGATAACATTGAAAATAATGAGAGGTTTGGAAATAAGTTGCCAAGGTTGTAGTTAAAAGTATATTGGGCAGACTAAATGAGCAATTGTGTCTAGGTTTAAGGAACATATGGCCCAGTTAAGATATGGAAGATTAGAAAAATCTTCCGTTGTCTAATATGTTTTCAAAAACAATCATAGAATAGACTCTCATAACTTGAAGTTGGTAAAAAATATAATCAACAACAGCTAAATTTGATAATAGTGCGAACAAAGATAAGGGCCCTATGTCTAACAGTTCGTTGTTTTGGTTGATACGGTGAATGATGACATTAATGGATCAGCGAACCGAGTGTTTACCTCAATAACTTCACTAACTATGAAGTCGCGCAATACCCAAACAGTGATAAGAAATTTTTAAGTTTTACCTTGTGCCCTTTATCATCAACTCCCTAAATCTGGTCCTGGACTCGTGAGAACAAATAGATTCCGGGCTTCTGCATGACCATTCCAAGACAGTTTCTCGAATTTTTCGCGTTATATAATCGTCAACGTCATCTACGAAAGTAACCCTGTGGTAGGTTTTCTTGAAAATCGTCTGATGGTATTCCTGAAAATCACGAATTGGTTGTCACTCTTAAAAATGTTGGATAACACCAAGTATTTCTATATTTGGCGTTATTGGTATACTACATGCTGTGACTATTGATTAATTGCCACCTCACGTTACTTAGAAAGCCACCGTCGTCTAAGTGACGTCCTAACTGAATCTTACTATATCAGTAGAGAACTAATTTCAATGAGGTATCGTTGTAACAAAATCGCCCAAAAGTTTAATTTAAAATTTCACAGCTCCTTGATGAATTAAGTTACTATCGCTTCCATTTTTGCAAAAAAAATGTTTGGTATCATTATTGTGTAGTTAAAAAAACTATTTTCTAGACCTTAGTCATCACTATATTTGCTGTTGATTAATTTTAAAGGGCTCGTGAAATCTAAATTTATTTATTTTATGTTTTAGTCTATTTAACTTTGTTGTTGTTAATCACAACTATTTTAAAATTGACCTTAAATTCAATGAGTGGTATTAGTATTGGGCATGACCATCAAGATTTAAATTCAAAACTGAGACTCATTCTTCTAAATAAATATAGTAGCCATAGAAAATAGTTCCCAGACGAATAAATTTCGCCTTTTGATACAATGTTCAACACAATGTTACTACTTATATTACCTCAAAATGTCCAAATACTGGAGTAGCGGATAGAATGTCACTCAAGAAGGTGAGCTTCTTGAAGGCCATCAGCGTAGGAATTAACATGATTTCGTTGTCTTCAATAGCCATTTTGGCGATCATCTTAAGAGGTATATCGTAGTCCAAAAGATTGGCCCTGGCCAAGTCCATGGAGTCGCTAATCAATTGGGCTCTCATTAGTGGCGGTAAACTCATGATGTTGTCAATCAACGCCTTCCAGTTCTTCTCGTCGTAGTTGACGATAAAGTAACCTGGAGGAATTAGATACGGACTTTATCGATATTGCAAAAAATTGTGTATCAAGAAGATAAAACTGACAACTGTCAATATATGTAATAACAGGAAACTATCATTCTGAATGTATAGATCAAGAAATATGAGCACATTTACAGTATCCAGTCATATTGATTATATTCTCGCTTTCTTCGCGAAGAAATTTTCAAACATTTAAGAGATCCAACAGAAATATGAAGATAATCAGTGTTCCACATTTGTATATTTTGATAATTGATGTATTGATGTATTTTGATAATTTATGTTGGAAGATTCTAGGCCAGAAAAAAGTTTACTGGGTCAGAAAAAACTTAAATGTGGGAGATAATCATTCATTAAATTATTAAGCATTTGTAAGGAGGCTTATACTCAAACCATCTATCCTTAAACATTAAGGATTAAACAAATCAAGCCACAACAGCTATTCCCCCGGCTATATGCCGTCGACGGGCTCTGAATTACGTGGCAAAATTTGCCGTATTTTATTCTAACACAAAACTAAAATACTAAGATTTGGATTGCTCGAAAACCACAAGGAAGATGCGAAGCGTCCTCTATCTCAGGATACCGCTAACTGTAGACCGGTTTCGACCTTATCTTGGGTCTCGTCAGTACGGTGTAAGCGAGTATGCCTTTGACAAACGAGGCTTCACATCTTGCAGTCACCGTTATGTTCTACAGTAGTAGACTGTAAAATGTAACCAAGCGCCATCTCTCGGTAGTTTCGGAAACAATTCAAATCGAAATAAAACTTTTACAAGATGTCGCAAGGAGGCTTATGGTATATGATTCTTGAATTGTATGAAAATGAAACAATGACAGTACTGTTTCAAAACATCAGAACACAATACCTGTATGCATAACATTGAGGAGATACCATCCATCGAACCTGACATTTTCCGTGGTTTCATATTGACCTCTCAACCAAAACTTCGGGCGAGTATCAGTAAAATTGGCTTTATCTTCGGTGGTGAATGACAACGGTACCCACCATGTCGATCGTTCATCTTTGTCGTTCAAGTAAAACCGTTCCTAACATAACAGGTAGACGTCACATTGAAAACGTTACCACAAAGTTGCCACAAAGGCTTGTCTAAATACATTACTAATTCCTCACCTGAGAAATGCGAAGTCTATTCCTTTCATAATCAGCTGTAGCAGTGATAACAGGGAAGCCCGCTCGCTCGGTCCACGTGTTCATTATGTCTTTGACCGTTTCATTGGACAGCAAAACTCCTGCTTTATGCGCTTCTTCCGTTAAGGAAGAAAATAGGTCCTGTCGATCGGCGTTTCCTCCTTGATACTTCTTCAGGAAATTAATTAGGCCGTTTTTGAAGACTGTGTCGCCTAGGAAGTGGTTCATCATTCTGATTATGCATGCGCCTGAAATAAAATAGAGATTATGCAAATATAAGGTTATGTCTGAAGTACTCAATTCGCGAGCAATATCTTGTGTTGTTTGTCATCCTTAGCTCTAAAGAAGTATCAATTTTAGACAACAAGAATCTTATTAGATCAAATATAAATTGACTGAATATTATGGGATTTACTAAGTTACCGATTTTTAACTAAACTCGGCTCCTAGGATATTTTATGATGTTACCTTTGGCGTAGGATATTTCATCGAAAGCCTGTCGAATTTGCCTGCTATTCTTGACAGCAAACGAAATAGGTCTAGAAGATTCTAGCGAGTCGACAGCCATAGCTCTCTCGGTTTCCGATGGTAAAAATTCTTCAACAATCTTCCAGTTGGGCTCAGCCTAAAATGTTTTTTTTTTTCGGTATTACATTGACAATCACTGACACGAGAGAAAACTCACATAATTAACGCCAAAGTATTCCAAATACGTTGCGAAACCTTCCTTCAACCACAAATCATTCCACCACTTCGGAGTCACCAGATTACCAAACCACTGATGGGCGATCTCGTGGGATAGTATAGTCGCGATGGTCCTTTTGTCGTTGTTGGTTGATCTATGTGGATCATAGAGTAAACTGCTCTCTCTAGAATTAATTAAAATTAATTACTCCCCATTAGCATTTCGCGAAGGTATAGCTCGTCAAGAATAGGAAAGAGTGTGAGATCCTCTGTGTATGCGTAGAAGAAAGGGTGAGGCAGCATTCAGAGAGAAAAGGATGCACTTTACGAGCGGCCAGATGGAACTCCATCTGGCCGCTCCGAATGTGTCCATTCATACATTCTAGATATCTACTTCTTCAAAGGTCTGAGTGTGACTGAGTAAAGACCAGGATATTTACTGCGCACCTCGTGGGTGGTCCGATAGCGCATTTTGAGACTTGTTCCTATTCTTGACCATCTATACGTCACTAAAGCAATTAGTTTACCTGAACGTTATAAGGCCCCAATTCTCCATCGCATTGAATCCGAATTCTGGCACGGCAACTATATCGATCTTTGGCAAGGGGAATTTTATTTCGAAGTAATTCTCAAAGTATCTCAGAATTCGCGAGGATATAGCCAATGCGTATTGGATTTGTGCCAAATAGTCCACCCTAGACCAAACTTTTATCATCGTGTTGTCCAGGGCTGAGGTGCCTTTCAAGTCGTGGACCATGAAAGCAACCAAATAGGTGGGCATTCTAGGAGTTTCCGGATAATGATCCCAATACGTGTCGCTCAAGTCCACACTAAAACATACCATTTGTAACAGCTGATGTAGAATAAGACGATCGATGGAGAAATTATGATAAAACTATTCTCTGTACGTTGAAAAGACCAAAATACTTACGATAATTCAGTGGTTTTCAGGGGCATATTGGATAACGTTGACATATTCTTTGGTCTCACTAAACTAATTGTAAACTTGGCCTTGAAAGAAGGTTCATCGAAACAGGGAAAGGCTCTTCTTGCGTCGGTTGGTGAAAACTGTGTACTGGCAGTGTTCCTAAAAATATTAGACTTCTAAGAAAACTGTTAACTAATTAAGATTTTAATCAAATTTGGTATATGGGTAGAGGATTGAAAAATAAGCGACACGCATTTATACTCCCTGTAGAGTTTTTAAGAAGGTAAGTTTGCTAGTCAAAATTTACCCCCAAATGGTATGTTTTTGATATATTTTCAGTTATTATGTAATTAAAAGATACGGGAATGATCAAAATCAATATGGGACAGCTGTGACAGTTTACACGGAAGTTTTTTTAGGTAAATAAGTCTTTACTATATATTCATTAACTGGATCAACATAAAGAATCATCTTCTCATTATAAATTATGTGTATTATACAGAAAGCGGCAACCTACTGGGCGGATTACCGAGCTAGAGGAATTAACAGGTGAACTCAACAAGTAAACCAGAGTGGAGCATGTAACCAATCACCGGAATACAACGAATGGCATGAGCTAGAGTGATGAGAACTGGGAATATATGTAGGATCGTACGAGGGAGAAGGATAAACTAAAGCATTTTCTTCTGTTTCGACGAGAGTGCAAGTATATAACAAATCGTAGTAAAATAATATAACAATACATATAAAAAATTATACTTCGCATGACCATGGTAGCCTCCACGGTACTCCATCACGATAGCATTTTTGGCAAATGACATTCCGTTACATAAACTGAAGAACCTCACACTACGCCAGCTTCTAGAGAAATATATGGCCCGAAAATTCCTTAATCTAACTACATTTAGAAACATATATGTTGACCAGATATACAAGAACGTATTCCACAACTTTTGGAACTACGTTGGGAAACGTTTTGCGTACTTCATTATAGTTGAAGCAATTGACGCTTTAATGCGAATGATCAGTGGCAATATCTTTAATTGGTGAGTTAAACTCTAAGAGGGCTAGCGGCAACAATTTAGCGGCTTATAAGATTTTAGACAAAACCAACCACAAAACAATTGTAAATTTTGTAACTGAAAATGAGTGTTTTCACTGTGTATGGCCAGATCAACACAATTCTCAGAAAGTATGGTATATGTTAACAGAAACTTTTCCCGAATAACAGAAATAATAGAAGATATGGTTTGTATATTGATTCTTTACGTGTGCGTCACAAGTAACAATCGTATGAATCAATCAACTGACATTTTTGAACAGTGTCGTGCCGAAAACACATTTTAGGATAACAATTAGTACAATATAAATTCGTCAACCTATGACAGAGTAATGAAAAGGTTCTCCACAAACACATTCAATGGAGGTGATATTTCCATCAAAATAAATGAAATAAATTCAAAAAAAAATCAAAATAAATGAAACAAAAATGAAATAAATTTTACAGAAATATGAAACGCCAATGAATCAAATTATACAATAAAGCTAAGACGTGACTTCATAATTGCATTTTGCTCGGCAAATTATTAACTGTCTATGCCGTACGTAGTTGATTGAAATATATGTCGCTAGACATATGTGGTGGTAATTGTGACATATTAGTAACAATTGCGAGTAGTGTAGCATGTGATCCGTGCGTCGTTACTAAACTGGTACACGCGCAAAGATCCAAATTGTAGATTTGATATGCAAAAGTTATACAAATTGTAGTTCCCTTTAGTTAACTTGATAATAGCGTATGTATTTTTTTATGCTTACTCAGGTAGCCACGTTTAAAAAAACTCTGCCAGACATACCTTAGCTCCTCAATTAGTTGTCACAAGAAGGGGTACTTGGTTAGAAGCTGTAGCTTATTATGATAAACATTTTGAGAAACGAAAGCGTGTTACCCTTAGGTTTAAACTCAACGAAAACAATGCCATACACACAGTGAAGAACTTACTGCGACTAAAAAGTGTACAGGATGATATCCACTACATTAACAGTATGGCGGTCTTCGGGGTGCTGTGTGTGGTGAAATGATACTCGTGGTATGTTATTGCTATAGCTACGTTTATTCAGAAAATAAATAAATAGCGAGCAAATTAGCACCGAACGGGGACCGATGTTTCGGGGGTGAAATGCCGATATAGATTGCTTTAAAACTTATTTCGACGCCACGCTTATCATAAACCATTGACCTACTCTTGAGGGTCTGAAAAAGTGTCTGGAACAGTAAAACTTATTGCCTGTGATAATCGCATTTTTACTCATAAGAAACAGATGGGCCCTCGTTCCGAGTACTAGCTAAACAAGGGTTCTATGTTCTAATATTTAAACAACTTAAAACTATTATATACAAAAATACCATCCCGGCGGTCAATAGGTGTATGTGGAGCCACGTGTGCCCACAACAGTAACTATTTCATCTTAATTACTGCGATAAAGAAACTGGAAACATGTTTATCGTTACACAAATAAACGCTTACATAATTACATAAGGATTCACTTAGTAGTCTGCCGTTTACTGCATATTATTAAGGTGGACTGAATTCACTTACCTTTCCCTCCCATTCATGTCGTGGTACTGGCTCCGGTAGAATCCCTGTAAATGGGTATTGAGGGCTCCATTGAATTTCATGTCGAGTACATACTCCTCACCTTTCCTCAGGTTATCATTCAGAACGATCTTATATCTGTATCCCTTCAAAGACGTTTGTTCTGTTATTGCAATTGGACTAGAATTGGACTTTGTAGAGGTAACACTAACGGAATGTTTATCGATTGTTATGTTGTTCAAATGAAATATTATTTTATTCGTATCTTCTATCGGAGTCATAGTGATTGTAACTGTGCCATTTGTAGATAGATTGTGTAGGTAAGGAAGTATCTGTATCCTGAAATGAAAATATACATGTTAGTGGTTTTAGTGGTTTTGGTCAATATGGAGATAATTGTGCTACTGATAATAACACAGGCCCACAAAAAAATAAAAGCTGTGTGTGCTAAAGAATAAACCATTTTTATTTTTTGTATTGAACATCCGCTGAACACGAATCTAAAGTCAGAATTAGGGCTTACTGATCAAAATTCCATGAAAAGCTATGAAAAGTGATATTTGCCACGATGTTTCTATAATCAGCATCTTTATTATTACCTACAAATGTAGTTGATACTTCTTTAAAACTCAATTATGACGCCTTTTCTTGATCACTCATACTTATAACGAATCTTTTATGTTTAAGGAAAATTTTTATAAAGAGCACAAATTTATGCTAAAAACAGATTTTTTCGTTGTTTTTGTAGTTCAAGTTTTCGTTTTTATACGATCGATACAATTACCGTCAGAAACCTGCTACTATAGAGTGTTTGGAGTGCCAGACAATTGCCCTGAAAATGGGTAGATGTGTAGAATAATTCGTTTATTGTACATCTTCGTGACATCGAATCCAGCGAAGTCGCGATGTTTTGCAGAGAGAAGCCAACAAAAAACGAAAGAAACGAATCAGAAATCCGTTACACAGATCATTTGAAGATAAACGTGTGCGAAAACGAAAATGAATATAAGAATAGTACCGTCATATTGAAAAAATTGCTAGATTAAGATTTTTATGGTTTTTCTTAGAAGCTTAATAAGTAATCCCTAATTCTGACTTTAGATTCGTGTTGAATGGGAAAAAATACAAAAAATAAGTATGGTTTATTCTTTAGCACACACAATTTTATTTTTTGTGGAATTGTGTAATCGTAATTTAATTTAATCAAAATTGTGGTAAATTAAGAAAAATATAAAATTTAGGAAAACCTACTGAGAGGCTGAGAGTTAAATCAATTTCCGTAAAAAAATACCATAAGGCGTTTGCCCTAAACTTTATTGTTATGTAACTGGCGACTATGCCGACGAAGATTATTGGAGGTCGTTCCCCTTATCGTCTCTTAAGTTTTATAGTCAATCGTAAATTAAAATTTATGATAAACTTAGCAGTAATATTCATGTTTTATAATAGGGTGTAGGGTGCAGCAGTCCATGTAGCGCTTTCGTAAAGTAATGAATAAATTCGTTAAAAATTCAAGGAATAACTTTTGTGAAAAACTCTCGCACCCGTTCACTTTTACTTTTTGTTGTGTTTTTTAAAATAATTAATATATACAGGATGATTCGTGTAGGAAGTATGAAATCCAGGGGCGTAGCGTACATGGATGCGAGTGATGCACACATCCCTTAAAAAATTAACAAATTAGTGTTATTTAAAAGTTCAATCGATTTATTCAATTATTACAATTTTTTCATTATTTTAAACCAACCGCAAACATACATTATTTACTTTAAACGCTACCATCAACTTTTTTATTTCAAATCGGTCGTGAAGGCGCCCGAAATTATTGGACTCCCGCGATACTTGTTGCAGTGCTGAAATGCGATGGTCCACGCTACATCCAAGCTACGCGTTAGATGGGCGAAAAGGTCAGTGATCTTACGCAGTCAACAGTGGAATCTCGAGTGAGTGTTGTAGTTATCTCCGGACTCAGTTATGCGATTATGTGAACGCATCTTGGCGACTGTCGCCATAACATAAGGAAGATTTGGAAGCGCTATTTCAGGTAATTGTGTGTAAACAATCTTCAGAAAAGGGCTTATAACGCGAGAGGTGGAGAGAAGGATAGAGATGCTAGCTTGTCACGTCTCATCGGATATCAAGTATTATTAGAGTAGCGACGTTTGTGAGAGGGTGATCTTATTTGAAATGAATTGTCAATGGGCGAATATTTCAATAAATTGTATTATATTGACGTAAATCGTAATTACTAAGTACTAATAAATCGTTTACATGTGAAAAATTTAAATGAGGAGTGGAATCGAGAAACCGTTATTTCTGCCTTTTAAATTTATTGCGCGACTTTGATTTTAATTTTTTCTTGGCAGTGTTTTCTGTAATATTCCCACATTCCGAGAGTGTTTAAAATTCTACTGACAAAAATATCAGATATTATTTACTGCAATAAAAAGATTGCTGATTTCAAATCACATATTCAAAAAATGAGAAAGGAGTTTAGTGACATTTGGGACCGTATGGACAGATTTGTGTTAGAAAATCAACCACCAAGTAAAAGAATGTGTTTGTATTTCATTCCTGGAGAAGATAAGAAAATTACCTACGCACGATTGTTTTATGAAATTTTGGACGTAATTTGAACATTAGTGAACGGTTTAATGAAATTTCTAAACTGAAATTCTTAAATCTAGATTCCACACAATTTACTTCATTCGTAAAACGTTTTCCTGACGAACTTTTTTCTTCTTTAGTAGATACATATGGAATATTCTTTGACGCAAATCGTTTAAAATGTAAACTTTCAGTGATTTATAGTGATCCCGATATGAAAAAGAGCACTGTGTTTGAGCTTCACCAATATATTATGTCCCTTCAATTATTTTCTGTTTTCCCGAAGTCATCAAAATTGTATCGTTTAATTTTGACTATTCCTGCCACAAGCAGTTCCGCGGAAAGATCATATTCATGTTTAAAGAGAATAAAGACTTATCTGCGAAATTCTCAAAAGCAAGAAAGACTGTCACCTTTAGCATTAATAAATATTGAAAGTGCCTTGTTAGAAGATATGAGATCGTCTCCAACATTTGAAGAAACAGTGATAGACGTTTTCGCTGGACAAACAAATACCGAAGAATTGATCTTAATTTTAAAAATTAGAATATATACCTCGGCACAATCATTTTAGGTTAGTGTCTTTTTTAATTTTTACCATTTTCATATGGCCTACCGTACATCTGACTATTATACCTCTTCCCCTTATAAAATTTTTATCACACCCCTAGATTCTTTTCCCACGCTACGTCCCTGATGATGTCATCGATATATTTTTTAGTGGCTACCCTCTTTTTTAATATGGAATTTGAAAAAGAATATTGTTTTACATACGCTAGGGTAACAACTACATTATCAGTAGTATAGGTTAGATAAAACAAATGAAGAAAAGCGTGATATCTGCCCAGAAAGATTCACATTATTATAATACTCAAATATCGAAAATTATCTTGGACAAAGGGTGTCCTGAATTTTAAAATTATTAGTGCCAAGTATCAATGCATTTAAGTCGATCATTTTCTGATTCTCAAAATTTGTAATCTTAAGCTTTTGAATTATGATTTTCACATCACGAAATTTATATAATTGTTTCATTGTGTTTAATATAACTATTTTCAAATTAATATACAAGACAGTGGTCCAAACGTAGGTAACCCACTTCAATTTATTCTACTTTTTCTTCTTATTCCTTAATTGTTTCCACCTTGTTTCATAATGACAAAGAAAACTTGGAAAATTCATAATGGATCACCTGTCAGTTCTCACAGAAATTGTCGAATTTTATTCTCTAAATCAGAAATCCATAATTTTAACCCAGCATCAATACCGTGCATATTTAAAACCAGAGCTGCGCCACAAAAAAGTAATTGGTAATGTTGTCTCTAAGTTTGGAGAAACGAGAAGTGTGAGAGATCGCACTAAAACAAGTACAAGATGTTCAGCTAGAAATTCGGAGAATATCGTAAGGGATAAACGTAAATAACGATCCCTCAAGTTCAACCAGAAGTCAATCAAATGAACTGGAATTGACCAGGACTAGCCTGAGACGGGTATTAAAACTTGATTTGCACTCTTTCCCTTACTAAATACAGCTATTTCTTGAAATTACGTCTCACAATAAACAACAGCATCTACAATATAGCGTAGCTCTTCAAAAATCAGCTGCAGAAAATCCCAATTTTATTCATCAATTAATTATAAGTGCTGAGACACACTGTTATCTGAACGGACATGTTAATAAACAGAGTATGCGATTCTGGGCCACTGAAAGTTCTCGAATTATTCAAGAGAATAAGCTGTGTAACTTCGTGTAACTTTTTGGTGTGGAATGACTTCAACTATAGTTAGTGACCGGGCCATATTTTTTTGGGAAAAATTAAGGCAACGCCATGACGGTCGTTATGGAGCACTTCTAAGCATTGTTTCCAGCTCTACAAAATCCCGAGAATTCATGGTTTCAGCAGGACGCGGACAGTGCCACATGCCACACTTCTAGGCAGAGTATTGCCTTGTAAGAACTGTGTCTCTTAACAGAATAATTTCTGGAAATTACGACCTAAACTGACCGTCAAGATCGTCCAACTTAACGGTGCTTGATTTCTTTCTCTGGGGCTACCTAAAAGAGAGAGTATACAAGAATAAACTGCGGACACTGTTGGCACTAAAAGACAACATTAGAAATGTAATTAAGGCAATACTAGTAGAAACTTTGATGTTATCGACAGACAATTTTCTGGTTAGAGAAAAACTGTGTGAAGAAGAAGAAGAAAAAAAAAGAAGAAGAAGATCGCGGTCACGTACGAGACGTTATTCTTCACAAATACATAAATCTCCATAGAACGTACTTTTTGTTGTCGTTTGAAAAAATATTTGAAAAATAAGTGGAGTACCTACCTTTTTTTCCACCTTATTGGGATTTGAGAATTTGAATTTGGGCAGCGCTAGTTGTTGGGCAGTTTGAAAAGCTTTTCTACGATTTCTCAGTAATATCAATGGATTTTTATGCAAGCCTGATTGGCGTGTTTCGTAAAACTAGCTATTTGACTTTTATTTTCCTGGTAGACCAACAGTTCATATAGAAGAAATTGTTAATGACATAGCACATACGGTAGGAGACACTATGACTTTTCTCCACGAGTTCTTTTATTACTAGCTGATAAGATTGCATACACAAGTTGAGTTTCTTTCTGGGTCTACTTATTTGGTTATTACAAACTACTCTGTGTTCTCTCTGTGTAAATTAAAAAATAGGATATTCGGAACATTAGTAGATAGAAGAAGAATTCGAATAAAAAGCTCTTGTCGCCACTTTCATTTTTCTAGTTTTTGTTTTGCTCATTATTGCTGAGCGTTGTTGATTTTAATTATTTTAATAGCGTTTAATGAGATTGCAAATGAATCTCTTAAATTCAGAAAATTGCCACCAAACAGTTGACATTATCAATAAATTGGTTAATTGTGTGAACTGTCTAGGGCAATAACCGTCGCATAAATTGATCCCATCAATTGTTTGGGGCAACTACTTAGATCTGGTTTAAAATGAATAATGTTTAATAAAATTATAACTTTCAACTTTTATTATTGTGCAGCTAAATAAGTGACGTATCGTGATCGTTGTTTTCATATAGGCAATTTATTTAATTATTACAATTACGTACTAGTTCAAGAAAGAAATTTTTTATTGACATACACTCGAGATGTACTGTTGGAAATTATTTTACTACTATGCCATTATGTCATTGTTTATATTTGTTTAGATGCATTTTATTTTAACATAAATTATCTACATATTTTCTGTTTCTCTGTTTTTCATGCTATTGTATTGACGGAATAACTTATTCAAAAAAAATACTATTAAAACTGTTAAATAGGGGAGGAGGCTTCGATGTAGCAAGACAAAATAGGAGGCCAATTTCCCAAAAGCACCGAGATATTATACGCGCGTTTCTTGACGTGTATTTCGCCAATCACGTCATCATTAGAAGATGGATAAAACTATTAATGGTAGTCTCCTCTTTAATTAAATAATGACCTAAATAACCATTTTTAAAACCTTGAAACTGACTTTTCCGCATGTAGAACATATCTATCTCGACATTGAGTGGTCGAGAAAAAACAATCCAACACATAAATGTAGACTTATGCGACAGTTTTACTTTTTTCAAATAGTCCACCATCGTGCTTTCTCATGACCCATGGACAGGGTGGGGTGTGTCGTATCCACCTCAAAATCAATAGATGTCGTCTGGTAGACGTCTCTAATTAAAATCACTCGAAACCCGATCGATCCGACACGATTTAATTTGAGTGATCGTACTAACAAAAAAAAATTCTCAAATAGTCGACCATTGTACTTTCTCATGACCCATGTACATAGTGAGTGTGTTCTATCCACATAAAAATCAATAGGTCCGACACGATTTAGTTGAGTTAAATTAAAAAATTAAACCAGTTCGGCGAGGTCAAAAATACAAGCCTTTAACCAATGTTAAATATACCAGCAGTTTGATGTTGACAGTTCCAGATATGTGGAGGAAGTGCAAAAGAATAAAGCAAAAATAACTGAAGTGTGTATTTAAAGCTAATGTGGCTATTATAACTGGGAAAGTATGGTACTATCAAGGTAAGATATTTGAAATAACTTAAAATATCACTTTCCACAAACCAAAAAAAGCTGTTGTTATTAATGGAAGAGGGAGATTAGCATAAAGCAATAGTCGACTTCAACAGAACTACGATGACAACATCAATACAACACGTAAAGGAATAGATAGGACACGAAATATCAACGTCAACTGTGCTAGCTGTATTTGTCCTGAAGAATTTATAAATTGTAGACAAATTATTGTGTATACAAGTACAAGAGAAACCGCAGTCACTAACAGTGATTTTCAATTTACTTGAAAAAGCAACAACTAATACTTGCTTTTAGCTCGTTATTATTATATCTGCATGGCCACCCATTTAATGATATCCCTTATTTATAAAATTTCAATGTTTCTTATTGAATTTGGCATAGGTGAATTCTTTAAAACGAGGTATTACAAGGGGGAGGGGAGCTATCTTAGGGGGTTCATAGTGAGGCATTAAAAACAACCCCTACAGGTGTTTTGGAGAAAAAATCGATATATTCGTGGAATTTTACCAAAAAATGTTCATTTTAATTTGATTTATTTATTTATAAATACTGGATAGATTTCGTTCTTTATGATTGCATTTTCAGCGTTCTTTCTTTCTACTTTATATTATATTCTAGATATGTTTTATTGATTTACAAATTTTATTATAGCTGCAGATATCTGTATTTTAATTCAATTCTTATTTATACGATAATACGTGCAAGTGTAATATGCTGTTACAAATTACAGCTCATCAAGAATAGGAACAAGCTGTGATATCGGACCGCCCACGAGGTGCGCAGTAAATAGCCTGGTCTTTAGTCAGAAGCATTGACACCTTTGCAGATTGAATATCGATGAATCTATATTGAATGTGAATGTACACCACAGTTCGATCTGACTGCGTGTAAAGTGCATCCTTTTCCTTCTGAATGCTACCTCACTTCTTCTTCTATGCATGCCTAGAAAATCTCACACTTTTTCCTATTCTTGACCATCAGTAAATTTGCATTATTGCAAATTTTGAAGAATTTCCTCTTTAAAATAGCTTCAGAATTTACATAGTTTAAGTCACTTCTGAGCCTTTTATGAATAATTTATATACTCGTGTGTAGTTGGAAAGCGGTTCATACAAAGTCTTTTCAAATTCCTATTGCAGCCATTCCTATTTATCTCTATGTGGAAGTCTCCTACTCTCTCATGAACACATAATCGAGTAAAGATGTGATGCATTTTTTTAGACTCAGCGCTTGCACAATTTTGGATAGCGATCGAAGATTCTTCATCGACCAAGAGTTGATAGATGTTCATTATCGCGATTTGTTTCATTTACGTTCATTTTTAATTGCACATATTTACTATAATTTTGGAAATAATGGTTTTATAATCAGACAACACAAGATCATGGCGATATTCAACAAATTTTCTATGTTATATCGTTAGCCTTATTTTTCATTAAGTAATGATTCGCTTGGATTAAATAATGGTCTTCATAAACACGAACGCATTTCATAAGTTACCGTCAATAACCCATCGCAGAACTATTAAAAGCTTTGTCTCCACCCTAACGAACATCTGCGATAGCCCGTCGCGTTCGTGCCGTTCCTTTTCTGGGCCACGTCAACGCAATCAGATACGCCTGTATCAATTCTGCGATATTACACACAGACCACCCGAATTTCACCTTTGTTATCGGCCCCCCAATTAGTCTCCTTCACGAATATCCCGTTCTATGACATCGCAGGCAATAACGACGACGATGTTTGACGTTCTTGACCTTTCGGGACCACACCTGACCTAATTGTGAACAAATGAATACACTGCACGCATCGCGTAATCGTTCCGGATAAGTTAGAAAATATTGGCGTCTGTCCAAAAGGTTGAAACGTGATATTTTAATCATATTAGCGCGAGCGCACGCAGTTGGATTTTAGGGGTGGGGACTAACTGTCAGGCTTGATTGGATTTCGATGATTAGAAGTACATGGGGATGGAACGAGAAGATATAAAAATGAAATGAATCAAAATTGCTTCGCAGTTAGGTGGGGATTGTATGAAATTAATTTTAGAAACTCCTACCGGGTCTGCGTAGATTAATGGAATGTACGTATATCTTAAGTCTAGTTTAGACTATGCTAGTAATTTAGTCAAGTGGCGGTAATTTAGTAACTAAACGTCTACAAACTGACCAAGAAGCGTTCACACTCCAGTCGTGTACAGTACATTAGTGAGTACTGTATTGCAAAATGAACAGGTAAAGCAACATAGTAGATAAGCTAATAAGGCTTATTGCAATGGCTGTTTTAGAAGAAGTGGAAGTAGAAATTAGTGTAATAAAACAAGAAAACTACAGGTATGAAAATGGATTCAAAGAGACGAACTAGGAGCTACTAATTCTCTCCTCAAGGAAGTAGCATTAAAAGATCCTAAAAAACACTTTTGAATTTTGTGAATGACTGAAAATTGTTTTAATGTTTCGTAGGGATCCATTCAATAAACTGAACCATTTTACTGAAGGAATGTAAATTGTGTCAGTCCTGGCGCCGGAATTTCCTAACTCCTGCAAGTAGGTCGATCTAACAAGAAGACGAAAGAGAAGGATGAAAAGAAAACAGTATAGAATATTTTATATACCCACTTGGAATAAATACTTAAAAGAATGAAAAGTCAACTCTAACGTGATATGTTTTATTTTAAATTTAATGTCCTCACCAAATCCAGATAGGTATGTTCATTGCATTTTCCAAATCAACATACGCAAATTGCTTGATATATTTTTATAAAGCGAGGATTTAACCTTCCAGGGGCACTCATGTTGTAAATATTTCGCAATAAATTTCAAATTTGTATCTTCGCTCTAACGAAACGACATTTTTGCGGAAGCTAATGAACTCGACTAAGATCAACAGGTTCGCACTTGTTTAGTGAATGAAGCACGATGAAGTGATGCATGGTGGGGGCCTTACCCGCCAAAAAAATATAGAATTTATAGACTAAATCAGTTACTAAACTACTCGACTAAAATTTTGTCATTCAGACACGTTCAGTTAAATTTCTCGCCACTCGACTAAATTACTAGCATAGTCCGAACTAGGCTTTATAGCTGTAGACGTTGTTGAAGGATGAGCCTCCTTGTTCACCCTTGACTTTGCTCTAATCTCCAAAGAAAAAAAATTATGCCTTTTACCCAGAGGAAAAAAAAACATTGTGTTACTATGGCTAAAATTAACAGGTGGGCAATCCTGATGGTCTATGTTAACACTACATTGATGAAGTTTTTCGGTGCTTTCATTGTTTTCTCATTTTTCCGGAAGCATCAAAGTCTGTCGCGGACTGATAGTTAATGATTCATGTAGATATTATATAGGGTGTCGCAGTTGAAACTATAGGATTTTAATTGCGCGCCATTTGTGTTCTGTGAAAGATCGGATGTTAAATTTAACGACTATATCTAGAGACCATACGACGTCAATATGCAGCGATTAACAGCTCAACAACGAATAGTTTGTGTATAACTGTTTTATCAAAGTGAGCGATCATTTACAGTTGCATTAAGAAAAATCCGCACAGAATTACGAACAAAATGAAGCGTCTACAGAGTTCAGTTGTTCAGTTCGTTCAGAGTTCAGTTCGTGCTAACAATGTTAAACAATTTATTTTTCCACCAAATTGATGATTTGGATATGGACGGTGCAACGTGTTATACAGCATGTGCAACCATAACTCTGTTGCGTATCACATTCCCTGATCATGTTGTCTCGCGGAATCCTGACATCAATTGGCCTGCGAGACTTTTCTCTTTGGGGTTATGTCAAGGAAAAAGTGTACGTTACCCAGCCAGCAACAATCAATGACCTCAGAGCAAGCATTCGCTGTGTTATTCGGGAAATAGAGCCAGTTTTATGCCATTCTTAGGCTAAGAACTAAGAAGAAACCGACAACTTATGAACAGGACGCGTATTACTTAGGAATTATCTTAAAACCTGCTCTAGGCGTTGTGGTTTTTATGTACAAATTTTAATTAAGTAAATTGATGATTTCGCACTTTTAGTATTCTTCCACATTCACACCGAGCACAGTAACCATCTCCATAACATCCACACCAAGCACAGGGACCTCTTGGGGCAAAGGTGATAATTATACCAATTCATGAATGAACTTCTTATACAAATGGCTTTCTTCTTATATAATTCTTTGATAACTATACCAGCTATTCTTATAGACTTCTTATATAATTGGCTTTTTTCTTATAAAATTAGCATTCTTCTTATATATTTAACTTTCTTCTTCTATAGTAAGCTTCAGAAACGGTAAGAACAATCAGGCTTGGCCAAGATATACTACTTTTTATATACTACAGAATAACACCTTCTACTTACATAGAAGAACATATCTATCTTCTTCATCGCAACAATTTCCTTGGCTAAGTCTTCCACAATATTTGACTGTAAAACCGCGTTGGTTGTTCGGGGCAGTTCTCCGTCTCGAGCTATCGTTAAATAAGAACGTAGATGGATACATTTATCAACAAAGCACTTTTCTAAATCACCAGAATACATTGTTACTAACATACTTGCTCTATTTTGAACTTCTTCAGTCTTCAAATTGATTAAATTGCTTAAAAACGAAAATTTACTGTAAAAATTGCTGTACGCTTCTCGTCTCTTTTGAAGTTCAACCGCAAGACTAGATATATAATTACTAGATATACTGTCACTCTGAATGTTTCTCGACTAGATAACGAAGAAGTAATATCTTCGGCAGATTCATCTGCTGTGAGCTTTCTTTTCTGTATCCTTTTTGTGTTCTTTTCATATTCTTTGACTAATAAGAGTTCCAAGGCTTGCTGTTCATATTAATTAAAATTTTTTCTTTCTGAAGAAATTATGTGAATTAGACTGTCATACATTTGAATAACTGTACAAATGTCAATATCAACGGACTGTAATTTTTTGTTGGTTTTGTTCATGTGGACCAAAATAAAACCCCAAACCACGATCATGAAAACAGTTTCTAGTCATTCTAATTTCAATGTTATGCCTTTAGCTTCACATAGAGCAGAACGTTTTTGCTCAGGATTGCTCTCGATAGCTATCGAAGCATCGTGAATTTCTGGAAATGACTCTTTCAAACTTTTACAAGCATCTGCTCGAGCTGACCAACGTGTGTCAGATGGATTTTTGACAGTAGTTTTGTTGTTTTTATTATTACCTACGAGTATTTGTGCTTGTAGAATCTCTGAGTTGAAGCTGTAAAAAATGTGTAAATTTCTTGAAGGAGACCAAAGAACCAACAAGCTTCCCGAGGGCATTCAGCGGCACATTCACCCACTACGTTAAGTGAATGTGCGGAGCAGGGTATATATTTTGCTAGAGGACATAGTTCTTTTATTTTGGTCTGTCATACATTGTAAATACCTGACATATTTGCAACATTATCATACTACTGACCTCTACAGTCTAATATATTAATTTCAAACATGTCTAGTGTTTTAATAATAGCATCTGGAAGCTCTAAATCTAGCTTCGAAAGCTCTAAATCTCTATATAATTATAGAATCTTTTATGCTGTGTAAGTAGGTGCATACTTACTGACACAATTAATTTTATGTTATTTATTTTTTCTTTGTTTAAAAATTCCGCGCGCGTCCCTTTCTAACCTCGCGCCCCTGGGCCCGTGCCTAGTTTTCCTTAGGGATAATCCGCCTCTGTATGAAATTAATATTTGCATTACACGTAACGGCTTATTTATAACAATCATTTATACAAAATGGATAAATAGAACTTGGTGTAAACATGGTGTACATGTATTTAGAAGAATTCGTTTATTAGGTCAATGAAACTTTATTAATGGCCTGGAGATTGTGTATATTAAAACGCGTTTTTTATTAGGTTGAAGGTCAGAGTACTCATTTTGAGAGTTGATTATTTACCCAATCGGGATAAATTGATTTATGATTTTAACAATGTTTTAGAACTACGTACGAATAAAATGAGATCCACAAAAGCTTTATGCAGACATTTAAGAAGTTATTTAAACCCATTCCAGAGGTTATCATGCTTTATTTGCTAGTTTTTCGAAACGGTTATACAGAGAGCGTTTGAAGTCTCTTGCTCAAGATGCAACTGAAAAAATTTTCAGTGAAAGAGATTCCGATTGTCCTGTCTCTAAAATATACTTATGATTTTAGTTTTTAGAACATACTTATTACTAGATACGACAGACACTGTCCAGAAGCTTTAGAGAACAGGTAGTATTCGGGACGAGAAAGAACTGGATGTCCATGCATTGACGACAACAAACAAATGAATATTATCGCTGAAACAGTCGTGGTTCCTAAACGACAAACATCTCAGGCTACAACTCTTTCTGGGGTATCTATAAAAACTGTGCAGTGTTAAAGGGTTTTAAACAAACAGTATTTTGACCCCTAAAAATTATGAATGGTTTGCCAGATCACAGAAGGTGATCCCAATCGTAGACTTTTCAATTTTCAATCTCCAATTTTGTGAAAATATAGCCACCAGTAGAAGGCTAGTGCCGACTTCTAGACTTCTATTGTAGCCTATTTCGTATCAGTGGCCTGTTAATTTTGAAATTATTTTCATTTCGCATCTTATTACTCAGAGCATTTTCTAGTATACTGTTACTTTCCTAACCGCCATGTTTGTTGAGGTGAAAATATAAATAAAGAAAATACGACTTCATGTTTGATAGATATTTTAAACTTTCAAAAATATCAAAGTGTTTTATTTGAATTAAGAGATACATGATCTATTAATTCCCAAAGAAAACTAGTTTATCATCAAAGTACACACCAAGATCTTTGATATTTTCGGAGCATATTAAACCTATACCGCCAAGAGAATAGTCATGTATTAGTTACTGATTCTTTAAAGTACAGGAGCAAACTTAACATTTATCTATGTTTATTGATAGTTTCTTGTCTAAACGCCATGCCACAACAAAGTCGATGCACTTTTGCAACCTTAATTGATCATCTAATCTGTTTTAAATAATTTAAATCACATTGAATTTATTTCCCTTTTTCTGGCAATAATTACAAGACATCGACTTCGAGCGACCCTGTATTTATGGCTCTAGTTTCTATTCTATGATCTCTAATCCTGATTTATCATATACATATTCAAATAAGTCATGACAAGTTAATCGTTTATTACCCGTTGAACAAATTTCCCCCCATAAATCTCTTCCACTTGAACTCTAATTAATCCTCACTGGTTATCTTTTGATTCACTTTAATAAATGTTCATCTAATCATTTATTTGTATGTTCATCGAACTTGCGGTTGGTATAATTCATCGCTCATATATCCTAGTCATGCTCGAACAAGTACCAAATGTGACACATGTTGCATTTATACAAATCTATATTTACAGGTTGCAAATAATATCCGGCTTTTGAGATGTATCACAACCTTACAGTATTTATGCTATTTATAAATATTACTCACTTGAAGACGATTGTGTTGCATCGGATTGCTATTTTCACTTGCAGTGAATCGATTTGGAAGATTTAAAATTGCCTTTGATGTAAAGCCATTCCGTATTGGCGCCTGTTGTACGAGGATCATGCCTCATTCTAAATCAGTCAGTAAAATTGATGAAATTTTTTCTTTTAGTCGAGGCAGTCTTGATTTATTTTTAAGATAATAAAGTGTTTTGTCCCATTTAATTGTATGAGTTATAAACTGAACTTTTCTGTAACAATATACATGCTCTTATGTAGGTCAGGAAATAAGAGGGGAGATGAAAGAAATATGTTTGAAACCAATGTCTGAACCCTGGCAGAGAAGTGGAACCTTCGCTACAGCAACAAGAAAACAGGACACCCGTTTTCTACAGAAAATGTTTATGTGCCGTTCTAAACCGCTATGATTTTTTTTCAGTTTCAATTCAAGCATAGTTCACAAGTAGGCTCACTTTTTGTAATGCTCCACGCGAACTCGAGAACATTAAAAGAAGATTTTTTAAATATTCCGGATTGACATAAGTGCACTCCTCTGGCAACAAATTGCAACAACTCTTAGAAAATCCAAAATATAAAATTGAAAATAACGAACAGCAGTTAGGCTAGTTTTAGAGCGATGTTTTACCCCTATTTAATAGTAATATGAGTTGAACAATTCTGAATTTTACGTATTTACTTCGCTATTATTCCTATTCACGCTTGAATGGCACAAAAAGAAGTATTTCATACTCAATAACTTCAGCTATTGCTGTTATTTTAGAATAGGATCACGTGCCACAGAAGTCTGGATAACTGCTTTTTTTTTTTATTTTGGACACTGATTGATGCCAAGGTGAAAATATTAAAAATTATATTTCTAAATAGTCAAGTAAGGTGATCGTACACTTCCTCTTTTAGTATCTTAAGATGTACAGGAAATCCTTGACGTTTGGACTGGGCGGTCCAGATCTGGACCATGTGTGGAAGCGGCTTTAAGGCCCCCTGTGGACTGTGCAGTCCCTTGAATCCTGACGAAAAACAATTATTCTTCCGCCTACGGCCGGAACTACGCTGTTATATGCGTAGTTATCAAAATCTCATCAGCCGTTGACGTCATGATGACAAACTCGAGAACAACCGATAACCACCAACTACTACCTACTCAACACTGAAACTTGAAAAACCTTCTGGAGAAAATCCCAATTCCTCGAGGAAATCCTCCCGTGTGGGCGAGAGTTCGCTACAGGAAATCCCCAAAGATATCCCGGAGGGAAAATTTCCTGTACGTGTATGGATACCTTTAAATTATATAGCATAAGACCTTAAGGCACAAGCTCATTTCTTAAGGCACCCATTCACCTGCGGGCTACCTGTAGACCGTCGTCACAAGGTATGTTGCCTTGAAGCCAATATCCATCACACACATATTGACCAGCGATAGGTCGAGACCTGCAGATGTACGAGAGCACGCTGTGTGTGGTGATATTATTGTCACTGCATGATTTAATATGTGATTAGTAGTTTCCAATAATATAGACAAGCAAACATTTTTCTATTACAAATTATAAAAGTGGATATCTTCTTTCGAAATGTTACAAAGATGTGTCTTCGTCTGATGTCACGAAATCCTATCAAGAATAATTCGTACAAAATTATAACAAACTGAAACGTCTACAGAGTTAACAGTTCGTAACTTAATCAAGACATTTCAAGAGTTATGTTACTGATAAGGCGATACCAATACGCCCTCGACGTCGTGGTCGGTCAGATGAAAATATTGCTGCAGTGAGATAAAACGTATGGGAGTATCCAAACACATTAATTCGATGTCGTTCACAACAATTCAATGTCAAAAACCACCAAGAAAAGTCTGCATTTGTCAGCTCAGCATACAAAATTCAATTGACGCAACAATTAAAAGTTACAGAAGATGGTGCTGCTTTTTGCAACAAACTTTTATTCAGCGATGAAGTACATGTTCATCTTGACGGATACGTCAGTAAGAAATGCATCCACAGTATACACAATTTGGTGCGTATTTTGGAGTGGTGGAGGAACTGGATCATACTTCTTTGAAAATGAAGCTGAAAATGAAGTTCCAAATGAGACACTCAGGCATGTTGACATCGTATGGTTTGTAGATGACAGTGGTTAAATATTAACGCCCTATCTTTAACACAACACAAATGGCGTTCAATTGAAGTCCTATAATTGCAACTGAGACACCCTATATATGTTATAACCTTCATTATATCATCATGAAATACATATACAAAGAACGTTGGACTTTAATCATAAATAATTGTTACGTTAAAACATATACATATAAAATTTGTACTATGAGTAACGAACACTCCCCGCCTACCCTATACGAGTACAAAAATAAACCAAAATTACCCTATAAACTCACGTAAGTTCTATTTAAATCAATGAATAATGAATGATCGCTTACAGAAATGAAAGGAAAATAAACTATCGTATATATACGATATTAGAGCATGTCACAACAGGTACGCGGAGCTGGTAAATAAAAATGCTTTATTTATTACCCTTTTCATCGAGCAAATTCTGTTTTGTATCAACCGGTAATTTTTAGCCAGCATAAGGAAACGGATGTGTATAAATACTCCACGGAGGATCCTCGATCAGGCACGCTATGCTTTGTATTGTAGTGTGTGCCTAGGTCAAAAAATCAGCTGAAAGCTCGCGAGTACACGTGTATAGCGTATAAGAATGTTGTTCTTTTGAAATGTACAGCGCGCGTTTGAAGTCGTGAATAATGTAAAGTTGTTTATTGGGTTTTAAAATATATTTTTATTACCTACATCTAGTTTAGAAAATGACTTCTCCGATGATCCTAACGAAACAGGGACTGTGAAAAGAACTACAGCGGTTTAAATTTCACTAGAACTACTGACTGACATGCATGATAACAGTTTCTAAATGAAATCAGTTAACTAGATATTTTGGAATATCTTTGAAATGTATTCCAAATATCTTGTGCCCAACTTTCTATACATCCTATGCGATTCTTTGTCCAAAACCGAATCCGATACAGGTTATTTGAAGTATCTTTAACAAAAATATTTATTTTAAACCACTCTTCATTTGATTGTATATGAAAATATTTTTTGACTTCATTAAAAAGAGGTAGGTATATTTCTTTCTTAAAAATATGTCTTCTTCCCTCATTTTCCATGTTAATTGCGTCATTGCTCATTATGTTACGGGTTCAATATCATTTTTAATTCTGCTTTACCAAAGTATCTAATGAAGATCGTTGAAGTAGTAATGATACCTAAATTTCGTAAACCACGTGAAGATAGAGCATCGTATCAGGAAGAGATCCCTACCAGTTGCGAGATGACTAAAATTAAGCACCTTGCGTATATAGTAACTGTAAGCAATGTAAAGATAAGACATAATAAAAGATTTTAAAGAAGAAGATAGAGCCGAGGATCCCGTTGCCAATTTGTTCCAAGCTACTCGGAATGCTTGTTTTGCAGAGACTGAAGCCTAAAATTGAGGAAAAACTGAGTTTATTCCTTCTCATGAGTTTGGATTTAATAACAAGCATTCAACCATCGATCAAGTGCATCGAATCAAGAATGTAATTGAAAGGGCACTAGAAGAGATAAAAACTTGCGTAAAGATATTCCCAGACGTGGCTCAACTATTTGACCGAGTGTAGCACCAGGACCTAGAATAAAAGCTATCTATTCTATAGAAAATATTTGCCACAGAAAATGAACCACATTCTTCGCTGATACATCGACCGTCACTTCAGAATCAACGATGGAGAATAATTCTCCGACTCAAGAAGATTGGTGTTGGAGTACCTCAGGGTAGCATCGTTGGACCTTTTCTCTAGCTCCGTTGGTCCGCCTGGACCAACGACTTCCATAGAGTGACAGAGTAGTCACGGCAACATTTGCTGACGATACTGCTCTGCCTGCTACCGATCCTATTACAAAAAAAAAACCTCAGACAGTAATCAATAATGTAATCAACTGGACAAAGAAATGACGCATCGAATTAAATGGGCCGAAGTTACTTCACGTCAGTTTCACTAACAAGAAATACGACTGTACACCAGTGATAGTCAACTATCAAACAATCCAACATGGCAACGAAGCAAAGTATCCAGGTATGACTGTAGATGCCAAAAATACGATAGAGGACAGAATGACATGAGGCTAATTTTTTCACGTTTCTGTTTCACATGTCAATCTGATCCTTTAGATCACACAACAAACTGATCCTTTAGAAACAAATCCTGAAGTTCGCGTAGACTTATATGGCATCCAACTCTGACGACGGTGCCCTAAGAAATATAACATCAAAGTCCTTCAGACGTTTCAGAACAAAGTAATTCCCAGCATTGTAAATGCACCAAGATATCTATCGCAACCAGAAGATGCCAATGGTTGAAGATTTGATCAAGAGATTTGCAGAAAAACATAAAAAAGGACTAGAATATCATGAAAATGTCAAAGCAATATCGCTACTCCTTTAAATTACTTAAATTCTAAGAGTCGCCGATTGATGTCTCTTTGCCATTTCTGAGAAATATGGAACTGTTTCTTGTGCATTACACAAATTACTCTGCTTTTAATTTCACTCAAACCACTACACTAGCTCGTGGGGTTTAATCCAATTGAGCTTCTTATTTGGTTGGATTGGAGTTATCAAGAAGCTAGATGGCCTCGATATTCTCGTGTTGTAGAAGTCTTCCTTCGTGGTTTCTTGCAAATATTTGAACCTCTATTTCGACGTTTTCTATTCCAAGATCTCGGTGGTGATCCTCATTTCCTATATACCACTAGCGATATATGTACTGACGATGTTCCGTAGTACTTTATCTTGAAAGGTTTGTATAATTTTAATATATGACTTTCTTGGTACAACCCCAAAGCTGAATACCATAAGTCCACACCAGTTCTGATATTTGATTATACAAGAGGAGCTTATTATGTATCGATAAGGTCGAGTTCCTACCCAAGAGCCAGTACACTTTCTTATATCTTATACCTAATTATTCTCTTTTATTTTTTATGTGGGCCTTCCACCGAAGCTTCATGTCTAAGGTAAGACCGAGATATTTGGCTGTATTGGCATATGGGACTACTCGTTCAGTCATACGTCCTTCTGGGAGGTCACACATATATAGAAGGTAGAACATAAGGCCTAGAACACTGTCTTGTGGCAGTGCTCTAGGCCCTGTGTTTGCACTGCCTGAGTGCGACTCCTGCTTTGATTTATTTAAGGACAGAGTAGGTATATTTCTGCTTAATTCGAAAGCGTCTGTCTGATAAATAGAGTTTTAAAATATTTACATATTGTTTAAGAAAGATAATATTTTATTTACAATGTAGTCCCTCATGACGAACCTTATCAAACGATTGCGCTACGTCGAGGAATACGGTAGAGCAAATTCTTTTTTCTTCTAATGCATTCTCTATTATATTAGTGGGTCTATGGACCTGACCTATTGCCGAATATTTATATCTGAACCCGAACTAGTGGTCTGGTATTAGTTTTTTTCTCTCCATAATTGGTTGTATTCTTTTGAGCAGCAGTTTCTCAAAGAGCTTGGACATAATAGGTACCAAAGATATTGGTATATGTGAAGAGACTACATGTGTCAGTTTCGCAGGTTTCGATACGAACACGATTTCTGCCACCTTCTATAGTTTAGGTACGTACTTAAGCCTGAACGCGTCATTGATTAGATTAGTCAGCTTGACAAGTGCTTTCCTCGGGAACTGTTTTAGTATTTCTCCTATTATCAAATCAAATCCAGGAGCCTTTTTTGGATCTACACATGTTATGCTTGATTTCTTTCATAACTTCATCTGGCAATGTCAATTTGATATTTTCTTCTTCCTGATGAGGAGTTTCTTCAGGTAAGAATTTTATTTTTTGTTTATATTACAAAAAGTACTAGGTTAATGGAAAATAATAAATTTAATTCATAAATAACAGAAGGATAAAAGTAAAAAGTAGCATCAGTACTTGTACTGGTCCTGCTAGTACTTGTACTGTACATATTCATGTATATGTATGTACGAGTATGTGCATAATAATTCTATTGTACTTCATACATCTGTTAATTTTTTTCTTGTATTATTTTCTGTATTATATATATTTATTATATTACCTATTATATGTATATGTATAATTGCATTTATTGTACCTTATCCTGCAATTAGGGTAAAGAACATTAGATATTTTAAAACAATATATAAAAAAATCTCTTTATAGTTTAATTTAACAGTTTAAATAATCGTCTAAATAATTTTAATCACAATAATAAAATTACAATTAAGTAATAATTATTTATATTATGAGCCGCTTATAGAAAGAGCACTTTCATAAGCTTGCTCTCTCAAATATCAAATTTGGCGTCACCTTTAATTTTCATTTATGACCCCCACAATGTCGATAAAAACTGAAATTTGATATTTGCCGCCGATCCGTTGTGTGTGTGTGTGTGTGTGTGTGCGTAAATAAAAAATCGTAATCTCGTGTGAAGCTCTGACCGACTTTGAGTAATTGTAGGATCTATAATAAGGATACTAGTTAGGCAGAGCCGAATGTAAACAATGGCGTCACTAATAGAAATAAATGGATTAAAATTATGTTGCAAGAGTTGTTTGCAATCGATGCGCGTGGGAATACCCCGACGAAAATTAAAAATAATTATTTTTATCTTACGGCTACAGTTGAACATGCATCTTGAAGACAACCCCCTTCAGGGTAGTAGATAGCAGAAGTGCATATGTTTATAGAATAATAAATCGTCTAGCAATTAACTAATAGGCCTCCAAGGCCTTCTGACCTCATGCCCGTTGATCTATTTTCATGAAATTATAAAATAAAATGGACGCACGTCGCACAATAACATTCTTTTTATGGAGGTGTCTTTATTTGACAGCTCTTTAACAGTTTAGGGTTTAGGATTTGTTGATATAGAAAATTTCAGAATTTGTACATTTACATTTGACACAAATAGGCTATTATACAGAGTTTAGTATTGTACAGAGCTTATTAAAACTATGCAATCAACTATTTATTTCTACATTTTTAAAACTGATTTCTTATTCTTTAAATTTATGCGGCTCTCCATTATTAAACCCAATCTTAAACATCTACAATTTTCTAAAAAACTTATATTTCATAGGTAACTGATATTTGTACATATTAATCTATTTGATAATAAACTTTGATGCTTTAATTTTAGAGCAAATTAAGTGACAATGTTATGTTATGAAAAAAATTAACACTGACTTAATTTTCCACAAAACACCAAAACGCTATACACTACATTCTACGCGCGTTTCGCCAACAATGTTGGCATCATGTGGATTAAAATGATCTCCAGATGATGCCAACATTGTTGGCCGAAACGCGTGTCGAGTGTAGTGTTTTGGTGTTGTGTGGAAGACTAAGTCAGTGTTATCTTCACACCAAAGGTTCCGGCCTACTTCAGCATGAAGAAAATTGTAATGGTAGTCAACTTATTCACCAAATTTATATTTTTAAGAACTAAGGCACTATTTCTAATAGCTCTATGTTAATAACAAACTATTATTATCTAAATAAAACAGCTCTCTACCCTTTTTGCTTTATATTTGACTGACGTCAGACACAGACATACTATGTGATGGTATTATACAGGGCTTTCAAAACTAGAATATACTTTTTTTCTAAACCTTATTCCATTGTCCTCAAATTTATGCAAAGTTTTAATATTACAAGACAAATATTAAAAACACTAAATTTTATTAAAAAACTGATATTTAAAAACATTTATAAAATTATCATAAATATCACTAAACATTTTGCAATCTAATAACAGTTCAACCGTATTTTAAGAGAAAATTAAATTTCAATGTTAAAAGAAGTGATAAGGACAATTTACACTAAAATTTGATTAAGAATTTAGGGAGTAACTCAACAGATGTTAATAACTATATTATCTAAATTAAAAAGATATTTACCATCTTTGTTTCATATATATTTTCGAATATATAAATATTTGATCTTTTAACAAATGGTGTTAAAACTGCAATAAATTGATATACTTTATTCCGATACATATTCACAGCTCATTTATATTCTGAATTATATTTTTAAACACAGAATAGAAAACACCTTTTCGCAAAAAAACCTTGAAATAGCCTTTCATAATTTAAATCTAACAACGAAATTATTCCCTGAGAGACGTTCTGGTATTAAATAATAAATATGATACCTACTACCTTAAAAATGATACTAAATTTAATTCGCTACTTTAACCAATGAAGATTATTCAGAATTGCCTAAAAGCAGTAAGAGGTTCAAGTAACTTCTATGCAAATTCCTCAAAAATTAAAGTAACCTCCTTTTTACCTACGGATGTTTGAAATTTGGAAATGGAATCATAGCGACTGTCCTCTGCCACATTAATTTAAAACATTAGCTGTGTCAGTCTGATAGCTTTCCGTTACGAATGTCAGTGGTTTGTATCCCACATTTTATTTGATTCGTCACGATATTCTCGAAAATTAAACAAATCAATGTTTCATTAATCTTTGAAGTTTAGGCAAACAGCGAAAGTTTCTTTGCAAGTAAAAATATATTTCTTTTACTTGCAGTAGATATGTAGGTGTAGATATTCCTTACAACTACCATAAGAACTATCTATGACTATATATTTTATCACAAGGACTACCTATATTAACTATATAATAAGCAAAAATGTCTATAATGTACAATATCAACTTAAGAATATATTTAATATCTTAGTTTCTCTTTGTATTTAGGAAAAGTTTTTGAAAAATTTCTCTGGCACTAATTTTTAAATTTACACTATAAACTTTCCCAAAAATTATTTAAATAACAGCAGTTTTAAATTAACATTCCAATGTGTCGAAACTATAGAGGCACAAATTATAATAAAAACTATAATAGCAACAAAATAAAGACTATCATTACATTTTTTCAAATTATGTAGACCGTCAAATCGTTTGTGTAGACCATGACTCGACTTGAAATTGCCTTTTACTTACCTATAATGCGTAGGTTCTATACTTCTAGGTAGTCTTTCATCGACATCATCGTCATCGATGACGCTGCGCTCAGTACTTTCGGGGTTCTCGTGTCTTTTATCAATAATACCAGCCTTGTGGGTAACACTCTCGTGAGTTCTCGTTAAAGCTTCCGGCGACTCTTCGCCATTACAATATCTAGGCGCTAAAAAGAAAACTAGTAGTCCGACTAAAACTGCTAATAGTAGAGCTCCTATAGCCATTAGAGCGCAGAGGGGTCTGGATATCTCCAAACCTCGATTGGAGTAGCGGTTGACGGTGTATTTCTTTTGGTGGGAATTGTTCTCCAATTCCGTTGTCGTGGGGACACCTGGAGAAGAGAAAATAATCATGAGTAATGTAGCAATTCTTGTTTTGTTAAATTAAATTTAAGAGTACACTGTTTTCGTTGTATTTAAGGGAAGTTTTAAATCCTTAAACATTTTATATAGGCGACCTAGGATATCTTCTGTCACTACTGATAAACAATTGCAATTATTTGACAGATGTAAAGTAACATTTCATAAGTGTTTGTTAATAATACATTGTTGTTTAAATCGTTTATTAAATTGTTTGTTAAGTTAACGTTGTTTAAAGTGCTTGTAAAAGGCAATAAATTCAGTTACGTTAGTGTTTTTCTTAATTTAATGTCATCTAGTGAATAAAACACTTTATCCAGTACACTTAGACTAGAAGAATCGTCCACGCAACTTGAGAGAAGATGAAGCAGTGAAAGCGGTAAATATGGTTATTGGTTAACTAGGGGCGTAGGCAGCGATATGTGGTTAATTTATTACAAGTTAGACTATCAAAAGTTAGTGGAACAGTTAAACGTTTCATCAATGAACTTGGAAGTTACTCTATAACCCCAGGACAAGGCATTCTACCAGTTTAGAGTTAAGCAGAGCCCTAGCAACAATTCGAAATTTGACAATTTGTGAACGAACGGCCAACCGAAGGCTTAATGGAGGATTGAACAGCAAAGACCACCACTGTTTACCAAAGAATAAAAAGTCACTAGACTGTGTTTTGCAAGAGAACACGTAAATTGGACCATGGACGACTGAAAACGAGTTTTGTTTTCAGTCGAAATAACAGTAAGTAAGTCTTAATTCACCATATGGATGTCAGAGAGTTGAGCAGAGGTCAGAAGAGAGGTTTTCTGTCTGCAATATCGCTCTGAAGATGCCATTTTTTGATGGATCAATAATGTTCTGGGGAGGAATGGATCTGGTTTTTATATGGAAAGGATCCATGAATACACATTTCTACATAGAGAATATCGTAGAAGAATAAGTGATGCCATTTTCCCTGTTTTTGGGTGAAAATTTCATTTTTATACATTATAACGCTCGGCCCTACGTTGCTAGAGAAGTTATTGAACTACCTTCGACTTATGAATATTTCAACTATGGATTGACCACCAAGAAGCCCAGATATGGACCCCATAGGGCATCTATGGGATGCACTAACACCATTAATTAGGCGCCACATACCTGCTCCCATGGCTTTTTGGGAACTCGAACAAGTCGTTAAATTTGTTAAATCTGGCCAACTCAATAGCCATTCAAATATGGCCCCATCGAAAATAATAAATCATGAATTTCAATTTTGTTATGGTACAAATATTTTATAATTGTATTGAATATGTACAAATGCTTCCATCGATCCCTTTTCTCCAGCAATTACATTTAAGCCTAGGGCCCATCTTGGATTAAATGTCGTAATTACATTTTCTATTTCTTTTGGTGTCAATGGCTTTAGACTTCGAATAGATCTTGTACTACTCCTTGTACCTGATTATTGTTGTATGGAGAGAATACTTCTGAAATATGTTGGGCGCACAGGTTAGTCTTCTCTTTATCACTTTGTGTCCACAGTCCTGGAGGCGTTGAATATTCTTGGATAGGTGGTCAAGTAAAATAGTCTTTCTTATAGATTTTACTGGTATCCAAATGAAATTGTCTTGTACTGAAAGGTGGGAGACAGTAGACTAAACTCAAACATTTCAAACTTCTTATAGTTTGGATTTTAATTTATTACTAATATTGTTATATTTTCTCCTGTTTTCAGGTATTCAGCGGGTACGTTACCGTATTCATCTAGCTCGCCTTTTCTCCGCAATTAGCTTCATTTTATTTACTATATTTTCAGGGTTATTACGTGGTGTAGAATTGCATTATTAAACACTTATTGTCTTCTTTCTATCGTTCTTCTTCCATCCAGAATCTAAGACATCTTTACATACTTCTCTTCTTCTCTTTCCTATTTTCCTTCGTCTCCTATTCAAGACTTCTTGAATATACCTTGGCTAAATTGGTTGACTTAATTTAGAACCTTGACCATCAGAATACTAAATTTAAATTTCTATTGTATTATAGCTATAATGTTGGACACTATATCAAGATAATAACGATAGGTGTCCATAAAGGTAGAAGTCGATAAACCCTCAGAATTTAACACATTGTTAAATACTCATTTTCTTCTCCTTCCTATTCTTCTTCTTCCACTCAAAATTTAAAATATTCTTAAATACTTCTTCTTCTATAATGTAAATTCTTCTTCTTCCTATTCTAATTCTTCCATTCGAGATTCTTAAATATGTATTGGCCAAATTGGAAGTTAATTTAGATCCTTTAATCTGTTTAGTGATCACAAGTAATTGGCTTTCGCTAATTTTTTGTGTAAAAAAAGGAAAATATATGAAAAATATACGTAACTCCTGACGTTAGATCAAGCCATTGGGTTGTTATATCGGGCGTTGTTAAGTAAACAAATTTGCTGTACCGCACGTGAATTGGAGATAAATCCAATCGCGAAACGCGAAAATAAACAACTAATGCATTCAGTTAAGGCAAAACGTTTATTCCGACTGCTGATTTCATAGACAGTTTATGATGGCGAACTGTTTGTTTTCTTTTCAGTAAAAAATACTCCACCGTATTGTGGGCGAGTGTGCCATAAACGAATATAGCAAAATTGCCGTAATAAAAACAATTTAGGCCCGATGTAGGTCGATAGGCTAATTTGCATTTTTTATTGTGACTGTTTGACACAGTTCAGATACAGGAAATCTTATTCATTACTAATTGTGAGGTTTGGAGATCTTAAAAAATAGAGCTCACCCAATGATTTAGTGTCGAATATACAAAATTATAAGTGAGTATAGAAAGAAACAAGATGATCTATAATATTATAAAGAAATAACGTTTTTGTTTTTATTTCTTCAGTGATAATAAAATCTGTTTACTAGTTTATTTTAATTGTTAGTTTTAATAAATTATTTTCAAGAAATACTTATGTAGGTATTTTAACGTTTCATATTCGAAAACCAATAAAATATATAATTTTCGAAAATATGGTTTTCTAGGCTTGTATTATTCATTGTTAGGAACTAGGAACTAATTTGTACCGATTATGAAAACCAACATTTTTCACGAGCCATTATTATTATTATGTTATGTGGTTTGGGCCTCATCAGCCACTGATCGCATGGGTAGTCCCTTGGCGATCTCCTCTTATTCGAGTCATTACCCAAAAATGCTATCCCATAAAAGGAGCAATTTAGGCGCGTCCCCTGCCATAAGTCTCACCTCCTCCTAGATAACAGGGGTCCCTAATACAAGGTACCCCTTCTCCTCCAGTGCGGGGCCGTGTAAAAGAGATGAATCGAGATTTCCTCGAAGGTTTACAGTATTTGCAGGCCGGGCTATCAGTCAGCCTCAGCTGACTGCTGAGCATTCATACGCTGAATGCATATCAGCTGAATGCTGATATGCATTCAGGCTACTATATGGTGGCCCGTAATGATTCCCACCAGAATTCTGGCTTTGTGCCTGTTCAATTTAACGAATTCTTGGGCCCATTTCTTAATCTCTGAGTAGGTATTCGATGAAGATTTTGGTTATTCGACAACCCGTTACTCCCCTCCATCTTTTATTGTGCTGGTCTCTTGTCCAGCCATTTATGCTGTCTCTGATCAGATTCCGACTTATTCCCACTGCAGGTTCTGGTTCATAGAGGTCTTCCCTGGTCCCTAGTTTGACAAGGTCATCTGCAATTAGATTTCCCTTGATGCCATTATGCCCAGGTATCTATACGAGTTCCACCGGTCCCAGTGCTAATTGCAGCGATTCCAGATTTTAATAATCTTGTAATTACCGTTTTTGCGAATTCCAAAAACAGACGAATGGGTTTCCTATATAAATAACCTCAGGCATGGACATAAGTAAGTTTATTTTACTTCTTCGTTTGTTATTATCTTATCGATTGCACCCGCTAGACAAAAATTACACCGACCGTCACTGCACATTACACCGAGGTTTGCGGAAACATCCTGTATAAACGATCCATTCCTGCCCGCATAACAAAAGCGCTTTGCTTAATGATAACATTTACGAGCACAATCCAAACAAATTTGCATTACTGACCTAAATATTTCCGTGTATACATACATCCTTGTTTCATTTGCAATACTTCGACTACTTTGCGGAAGATGGACGCTCCGTTAATTGGAGCTAATGAAAATAAATTCGCTATTGATATCGTTGATCATCGTCTTAAATACTCAAAATTATTTTTAAATTGGGTCAGTCGCCAATTTAGAGTTGTGACCAAGCGACAATCCTGCAACCGTCGCGTTATGTAGGAACAGCAACGGAACGAACGAATGGATTAGAAAACGAGAACATTTACACACTTTTTCTATTTAGTTGAACTGTTTATATGCTATAATTAATTAGTTTAACATTGACACTGCTAGCTTGGATTAATTGGGTTTGTAGTCAATTTTAAAAATAGACCCAAAAAATAAACAGTTTTGTTTCGCCTTGAAAGTAATGTTTGTATAGTAGATCTTGAAGCTGTTGTTTAAAAAACTTATAAATAAACAAGGCGAATATCTCATTACGTGGATTTTGTAAAGTTCCTTAGATTATAATTTTAGTTACAGTGCAATATTAGTCAGCTTGGCACTATTTAGAGAAAGGTGATGTGATAAAAATACACTCCTGAATAAAATTAACGCATCAGCAAAACTTTTTCATAATTTTTCAGGCATTCATAATTTTTCAAACCCTTAAATCCTTAAATATTTTATGTATAGGCTTCGGACATTAAGGTCCAATGGTGGCGCTTTAGTGAATTTTCGTAGACACGAGTTATAACATTTACAGTGGTTTTTTTATTTTAATTTAAAAAAATTGCATTGTAAATAATGAATAGTTGTTATTTTTGAAAGATGTGAGTTATATTGTTAATTTTTCACGAAGTAAACTTTATTATGAAATGGCGCTTTTTATAATGTCGAGTGATTCTCATGAAACCCAACCTAGTCCACTGTTCCAGTGTCGAACTTCATAAGTAAATATGGACAAAAAATACAAGCAAAGTTGCTCCTTGGCACATTGTCGAGCCGAAATATCTAATACCATCAGCTTACACAGTTTCCCACAAAATAAAAATCTAATTTCGCCGTGGAAAGTAACAACCAATATAAGAAACACTGCGAAGATACAATAAGAAACAATAAGAAACATAGCGAAGTCTTGTGCGAAGATGTTTGCCGTGCTACTGTTGAAATTAATGAAGTGATGGAGGTTGGTAGGAGTGAGGTTGATGATGTTGTCCACCAAAGCA
Organism: Rosalia funebris; assembly: GCA_037954035.1. Taxonomy (NCBI): domain Eukaryota; kingdom Metazoa; phylum Arthropoda; class Insecta; order Coleoptera; family Cerambycidae; genus Rosalia; species Rosalia funebris. Next base: position 6,286,771 of record JAZFAV010000006.1, on the reverse strand, counting down.
CTTGCTATCAACAGGATGGAGTTAAACCTTATTTTAGTGTCGATATCCTAACATTTCTTAACGATACTTTCCCTAGAAGATGGATAGGACGATGAATACCAACTGAATGGCCACCACGTTCACCTGATTTGACCCTTTGAATTTCTTGTAAAGAGATAATTTAAAATAGTATGTCTATTTTAATAAACCAAGTGATTTTGAGGATTTGAAGCAGCGAAATAGTTAATATCGAAATTATTAAACAATGAAATTGTCTATACTCCTGCCAGTCCATTTCAGATTAGTATCAAAAATTAGTACATTCTTTAAGTGCTATTTCAGTGTAGAATCATTTCCATGATATTCTTTAATAGTACGAGGGGCACTATTTATATTCTGAGCCTTAGCAACACTAAGTGTTGTCAGACACCATCCAAGATTGACTTTTCCAAGAGAAAGTTTGATATTTTTGATCATAACCTTCTCCAGAACATTTTATCATTTAAGCGCGATTTGTGTTGTTCGCAATGATTTGAAAATTGTATCTCAGCGAAAAAATGGAATTAACTCGTGAACATTTTTGTGTAATGATTTATTACAACTTTCGACGTGGATTATCAAGACAAGAGTGTATCAGTCAACTTCTTCCACTTTTGGAGATAAAGCCCCATCCTTTGGCACTATGAAACGCTGGTATAACGAGTTTAATCGTGGCCGCCATTCGATCACTGACGAAAGTGGTGAGGGTCGTTCAAAATCAGTTGTTGTGCCAGAAAACATTGATCCTGTGCAAAAACTGATAATGCAAGATCGTCATGTGACATACTATGAGATTGACGCAACCTTAGGCATTTGTTCGACTAGCATATAAAAAATATTGCATGATCATTTAGCTGTAAAAAAGGGTGTGTTCTCGTTGGATCCCACATAATTTGAAAAAATCTAAAAACATGCTCGTCTCGATTGGTGCAAACAAATGCTCAAGAAATACAATGGCAGTGCTTCAAAGGACATATATAATATTGTAACCGGTGAGGAATCATGGATCTATGTGTATGAGCCGGAAAGTTAACAGAAGTCGACTGTATGGGTGTTTCAAGATGAACCAAATCCAACAAAAGTTGTTCACACTCGAAGCACTTCGAAGCAAATGGTCGCCTGTTTCTTCGGAAAAACGGGTCAGGTGGCAAGAGCGCCTTTAGAGGAACGCAAAACGGTCAATTCTAAATGGTACACAATCATTTGCTTGCCGGAAGTCTTCGGTGAAATAAGGAAAACAAACAAGCGCCGTCGGATCATTCTTCATCATGACAATGCGAACTTTCACACATCTCGTCTAACAACCAAATGTTTCAACACTCAAAAAATCGAGTTAATGGGTCATCCACAGTCCTGATTTAGCGCCTATTCAGCAGGATTTGTTCCTGAACGTCAAAAATAAATTGCGTGGACAACGATTTTCGTCTACAGAAGAGGTCATTGATACGTTTAAAAACAATGTTTTGGAGATATCTCAAGCGAAATGGAAAAAAGCTTGGCAAATGGTCCGAACGCATGCAAAAATATATAGATCATGAGAATATTTTGAAAAATGATAAAGTAATTTTCAATGACAAATTAATGTTTTTTATTATTAGTCTCAAAATATACAAAATAGTGCCTTGTATTAGTATAGAAACATTTTGTTGACATATTTAAACAGAGATTTTTATTTATATTATTTATTATTATTATAGATTTTCTTATTACTATGAGATAAATATTATAGAGTGGAATACATTAAATAATAACAAATTTTACAAAATTTTACATAAAAATCAAGAGTAGGGTAACCAATTTAAAAAATTAAGTCTGGGGTAATTCTTTCTTTTTAGGTTACTTTAAAACATTTAGACATTTAGTTTAAAAAATAAAGCATAGCGCTGAAACAACAAATTGATGAGTGCAAGGTATCTTTTTTCGAAAAAAAAAATTAATTTCCAACGAATGTCTTTCATTTCTAAATTTTTACATACTTATTCGCTGTGTATACCTTGCATTGTGCAAATTAGTGTGAAAACATTATATAAATTTTAGATAGCGTGGGAGGATGGAAACGTGACTAAGTTACTTAGCCATTAATCTATTTGGCCTTACAGAAAATATAAAAATAAATGTTGCACAAACAATTACGACACTAATTAAATAGTGCAGCAGTTAATTGTTGACGACAAATCGTTGCCTGTTGTCCCATTCATTAAGTTTCCGCAAACGTAAACACAACCAAAAATAAATCGAGAAATCGGATCGGGAGCCCGGGACAAAAATAAAATTTACCTTGCTGATAATAGCCCACCATGATTGTACACAGCGGCTGATTACTTGAAAACACACAAAACTGTCACCAATTAGCACATTTCATCGGCGATGTCACTCAAGAGAGACACGCTGCACGCGGTACCCGATCTGACGGACGTCTCTCAGGGCGTCGCGACGCGTCTTCCGCAACACTGGCGATTCGACAGTGCGAAAGGTTTTGGTGATGTCGCGAGATCTGGCAGATGGGATCGCGCCTTGGAGCGAGGAACCGCGCATCGTGAGCAGGTGAAAACGCGAAAAGCGATTTTCGCGGCGCGGCGTTTGATCGTACGGGACGTCGTATTGGCCCAAATACGACCTCATTCGTATTGGTTTGCATACTATGCATATTTTTATTTTTACACTGGACATTCGCTTAATCCTCATCCACATGACCAATGAATGATATCATACTCGTATAACCTACCGTGGGCACAGGAGACTCACGAGCAATATCAAGAATAAAATAATAATTAGAATATGCTTTATTAAACATAGAGGGATTTTATAGGGGAGTTCCGTGACTCGTTAACCCTTTGCATAACAGTCATTACTGCCACTGATACCACTTTCCACAAACAACTATCTCCTTAAAATATTCAAACTCAATTTTTTAATGTGTCTGATTTGGAACTACACGATGTGATTGGTGAATAAAACTAATAACATTTAACAAACTGAGGTTTTGTATTCTTCAAAAAAATATACACGATACGGCTACAAATGAAAAAGAATATCGTTCATATGATTCAGTTACTGATTGGTACTAGCCGGGTGAGGTACACTTTTTCTTTGACACAATCCCAAAGAAAAAAGTCAAGTGGTGTTGAAACACATGGTCTTGCAGGCCAATTGATGTCAGCATTTGGAAAGACAACATGATACAGAAGTTTGGTATGCAACATAGTTAAGCCCCTGTCCCACCAAACCTGCACAACAGCGACACGATTTCGACTTGACACAAGCAGGCGGCATGAAATTGTCCCACCAAAGCAACGTGTTTTATGCATTCAGTTCAGTGAACAATGTCATCAAGTGAAGACGATGATGTAATTGTGAAATGAAATGAAAAGGAAATGGTGGATGCATCCTTTTATTGCAAGAAACCAAAAAAAAAAACAGAATGTTTGTTGCTGCTAAGGAACTCGACAGACACCCAGTTAAGTTTAAATTATTTTACCGAATGTCAAAAGAACTGTTTCTTGCTGCTGGTTGAAAAAGTCAGACCTTACGCCCAAAAGAAAGATACAAATTTCCGAAAAAGTGCGAGTGTTGAAGAAAGGCTGTTAATAAAGCTAAGGTAAGTAAATAACATTATTTCCAACGTGCAATAATAATTGTATAAGCAAATATGTATTTCTACAGCATCCACTAATTTTTCATTAAATTCCTGTTCATTTTTCTGTTGTGTCATGATATTCATGCCCCTTTTTGTCATTAAACGCAAAATACCACCGCATGCACAGCTTGAATGTTGCTTTACAACTGACCTGGCAACAACTATGAGTCGCTCGGCAACAAGAAGCCGACACGCAGCTTGAATGTTTCTTTGCTGGAGCATTGGCGGGTGTACGGTGTATATAAACCAGGGCCTGTTCACTCCCTCTATAATGACAGGTCAACGGTTTAGTACCGGAACGCATCACATGAAGCGTGAGTATCGCTAGCATAAACGATACGAGTCAGTTATTCTGTGGTATAAACTGATAGTTGACAACTCGATAATTTTTGTAGTGTTGCTTATTTGTTCGTTTACTTTTTTTGGTGTGATTTCCCAGTGTATATTGTTATTATTGACGATAACGAGTGTTTAATTGCGTTTGTTTTCAATATTTGACTTCTATTTGTGTTTGACCATAATGGTTGCACGTTGCTGTGTTCCTGGTTGTAAGGTTTCAAGTAAGGATGGCATTAAAATGCACATCTTGCCCAAGGAGCTTCAGGTAATAATGTTAGATTAGTAATATGTTGCAGTTTTGAACATGTTTTAAACTTTACAATGCCACTTTGATAAATAATACTCTATTAAATAATGATTTATAAATTAGTTGTTTATATTAAGGTAATTTTTTCAGCAAGTTGGATTGATGTACATATATTTTTTTTCTTATTTTAGAGAAGAAGGACATGGTGTGAAAATATAAATAGACTTGATTTAGTTGATATTGATGAGGCAAAAAGACGAAATGTGGTCAGAATTTGTGACGGTCACTTCTCCAATGGCAATAAATTCAAAGTTCATGGCAATAGAACTGATTTAAAATTTTCTGCTGTTCCATCAATAATACCTGTTCCTGATAATACTACTCAGGATGTAACTAGGTCTAATGAGACAGAATCATTTTCAGATGTATATACTGATCTACCTGGCCCTTCAACATTATCATCAGCCGACATAGGCAACACACCAGAACGTGCAGGTAATAAAAATTTTACTAACAATAATGGATAATAATTTTTCTTGACTTTACTATTTCACACATCATTATATAAAAATACGTCGGCAGAGGCCAACATACTCGTAATGATTTTTAAAGATTTAGGTTTCGGTCAGAATGGCACTGTTTCTCGTCGAAATTATTTTCAGGCATTTGCAGTTAAAGAGATTTTTTTTTAGGAAAGGACAACTTATTAGGAAATACTGCTGAAGATACTGCAGACTTTCTCTCCCTAATGGACCAACTGTTTGGCAGCGTGAATGGCCTGACATATGAGGCAAACCATGGCAAAATTTTAAGATGCGCCATTAAAAGTTGCAAATATAGAAAAGATTTAAGTAATTAAAATTATTGTTATTTTTGGTCATTAATAAATTATGTTTTAGAATAATAACGTCTCTTATTTGGTATTACTCAAACATTTCATGTTAATTATATTTTTATAATCTATTCTACTTAATGCATCTGTTTTTGGCATTTAAGTTGATTAAATTATAAAAATATGATTCTTAAATTCAAATTCTCAATAAATACGAAAGTTATGTAATGCCTTAGTTATGGAACGCATCACCGACGGCGCGACATTTTCTAATTTGGCGGGAAGAGTGGGAGTCGCCCATCTATAAAGCTTTTATGATCTGTGATATAAACCATGGGTTAAATACGAAAGATACACGCTGGCGACATCATCGGGTCGTTGTCGCGTTGCTGTTGTGCAGTTTTGGTGGGACAAGGGCTTTATGGTTCCACGTGCTGCGTGACACGTTGCCTCGTCTTGCTGAAACCATAATATATGTTATTCAAATCTGAATCATCAATTTGGTGGAAAAAGAAATCGTTTAACATGTCACGATAGCGTTCCCCACTTATGCATTTCCTTTTCGTGAACAGTATATGGATTGTCAGAACTGAAAATTCGACAATTTTGTTTGCTGACGTATATGTCAAGATGAAAATGTGCTTCATAGTTGAACAAAATTGTGTTACAAATATCGGCATCATCTTGTTTCTTTCCTAACATCCAATTAACAAATGTACGACGTTGCAAATGGTCTGTTGCTTTTAATTATTGTGTTAAGTAATTTTGTATGCCGACATATGCAGATATTTCTTTAAAATCAGCTGCGTGGTGGCTCTTGACAAATCCAATTGTTGTGCTCGGCGTGGAAATGATGTGTTTGAATACTCTGGGACACTTTCTTCCACTGGGGCAATATTTGCATCTGATCGACCACTGCGAGTATTGGTGTTGCCTTATCAATAACAGAACCAGCCTCTTCAAATTTCTTGATTAAGTCACGAACTTTTAGCTCTGTAGATATTTCATTTTGTCGTAATTTAGTGTGAATTTTTCTTAAAGCAACTGTAAATGATCGCCCACTTTCATAAAACAATATATTGATTAAAGAATATCTAATGTTTGCCAACTATATTTTATTCTTCTGTTTAACTATCATGCAGAGAAATTTATTTTCTTATTGAACCAAAGCATAGAATATACACCTCTTACTACACTAGAGCTTTCTAGCATCACAAAAAAACTATTCAAGTGAACTGTTCGAAACAATTATGGGCTTTCGGAGTGTATACATATAACTTTAACAAAAATGAAAATTCTATAAAAAATAGAAACTGTTTTGTACATCCCTGAATGCACCCTGTCTCTGTAACTTCTCTCATCAAAGGTTTTTTTAATCAATTTCCCACAGAAATCAGTTACGATAGCTTTTACATAAACTATTCGTTGTTGAACTGTTAATCGCAGCATGTTGACGTTGTATGGTTTGTAGACGACAGTCATTAAATATTAACGCCTTACCATTAACAGAACACAAATGGCGCGCAATTAAAATCCTGTAGTTCCAACTGAGACACCCTATAGTTGGAGTAAACTTCATTCGAAAGGTCTTTCGGTCCTGATAACACTGGTGGCTTGTTTTTCGTCGGCCAATCCGAATCGAGATATTTAATAAGAACTATTTCAGAAATGCATCTATTCCATGTGGGTCTAAAACGAGTAAATGGCAATTAGACTTGAAGTTTTCCAATGTCAAAATGTACACTAATGATCAAAATTATCCCACACTCAATTTTATTACTATAAAATTTAATTAATTATCATTCTCCATTCTTCAAGTTTTTTGTTTTTCGAAGTTGGTTAACTTCGAAACTTTTTTTTTCTTTCACTCACAATTTACTTTCCTGTTTGTAAATTAACAAAATTTCATTTCCAAATGATTTATTTTTTCAACCAAAAATATTCTTCATATGTGCAAAATATGGACAAATATAAATATATTAAAATTTTTAAGGTGGTACGAGAATTTTGTCCATCTGTGTGGATAACAAATACAAAAAAAAACAAAATAAAAGCGTAGGAAGTAAATAAAAAAGACAACGAAAATTTTGATAAAGGAGTTACTTAATAAAATAATTCTATTAAATTATTTTTTCCTTTAAGGGTTTCAAAATGACCGCCACCGATTTTAAAACGGAAATACACTCGTTATTCAAACTATACACAAAGTGCCTGTAACATCTCTGGTATTATTTGTAAACACGCCTGTACAATTTCAGTCCCCAATTCCTTTAGATTACCAGGTTTTATGACGTAATCTCTTTGTTTTATGTTCCTATCGAAAGAAGTCTAGTGGTGTCAGACCTGGCGACCTATTCGGCACCCCATTGGGTCTGTAAGTCTGCTCTATCGTGCAACAAAATTGTATAATGTTTGAGAGCCCATCATCCATTGGGCTCAATTTCTGCTGGATATGGTCGTCATTCTGTTTTCATGCAGATTATCGTCGTCTTCTTAGACTTGGGTTGGCTAGAGTCACATTAGGGGAGCCTAATGTGACCTAGCATGTTCTCTAAATGCCTCAGGTATCTCTTCGCAACCTGCTTTAGAGAAAGAAATTCTGTGTGTGCAAACAATTACATCAAAATAAATGTATCCATTTGAATTTTGTATTTCCGAGAATAAAAAGATGACTAACGATACGATCTCTCAGAATACTGGCCCAGGCATTGCGTTTTTTATCTTTGCGTATGATATTCCTTATAAAAATAAAGATTTTCTTCAGACCAATATCTGCAATGTATGTGTTGATAGCTTCCGTCAATGAAATCGCATTCTCATCCAAGGGGCAGATTTTATAAGCCACATATAGGTTGTCTCGAATACTCCCTTAAAATATTCAATGACAGTAATGGGATTTTGTTAAAAGTTTCCCCCTTTAAAAAAATTGACGTGTGACAGCATTTAAATAAACATATATACAGTTATTTTGGGTGTATTATGTTAAATAGTAAGTACACCCCGTATATACTATTTGATGATTCCTCACACAGAGATCTAAATTGATCAAGTGACGTCATACAAAAAATACAATAAATTTATTAAAGGTCAATCACGTGTTAAAGACCAACTGTGTGGCAATCGACGAACAATTATATGATGAGAATGAATTATGAAGAAACCCGCATTTTGTATGCATGTTGCTATTGATAATGTTTAAGGATAGAAAATGGTTTCTTTTCAGATGATGAATTTATACCAGATGCTTACTTTCGAAGTGGTCAAAGATATTCGATGGTTGGAAATACACCCTATTTACATTGAAATACTTATTTAAAAAGAACTAGTTGTATTTTCAAGGGTAAATCACCTGGTTAGAAGACAATTTTGTCAGAAGAAATTTTGTAATATGTTATGTAAGTACTAGTCCCTCTAAAATTTTACGTGAGTTTGTTTCTCAAACATGTAAATACTTAACTTATCCTTAAAATTGCTTATTCTTATACTTATCTGATTTTTCCTTAACTTTAAACAAAACAAAAACACAATATAATTAGCCGCATTGTCTTGTATGAATATGATCAGCATTAGATAAGCTATGACAGTCCATGACCAAAATCGCATATAAGTTATTATGAAGGTTCATCATGATCTTTTCAAGGCCATCCCTCACTTGCAGCTAACTTCGCGCCACCTAGTGATCGAGGTCATCAGCGATATCCTCAGCTAACTTCGCCTCAAACAGGTCTGTATAATAAGGGTAGGTAAATAAGTTAAGAAGATCTGTTTGCCTTATTTACCCTTATTGTACAGATCTGCTTGACTCATTTACCCTTATTATACAGACCTGTTTGTCTTATTTACCCTTTTAACGTGACCTGTTTAACGTGAAGTTAACTGCGGAGGCCGCTAATGACTTCGATCACTAGGTGGCGCAAAGTCAGCTGCAAGTAAGGGATGGCCTTAAAAAGACCACGATGAACCTTCATAAGAAATTATGTACATGGAATTTTGGTCGTGAACTCTCATAGCTTATCTACTAACAGCAGTAGGGTTATTTTCAACAAAACCTGTAAAGAAAGAATTATTAACGAATCTGAATCCACGTTTCAACTAGTCTTCACTTTCTTATTCTTTAACTCTATTAATTCTTCTAAATGCACAGATCTTAGGTATTTTTATACTGATAGACACGAAACATAAAAAGTGTTTTAAAAACCTAAATAGGCCACGAAGAAAAATCACAAACGCAAGTAGGGCGTCAATATTTTGCACAAAACTTATGAATAACTATGCCCATTAGAGAAAACATAATATTTCAAATAAACACTCGCCTTGAAAAGCGATTATCGTCTTACTCGAGATTTAAATATTTATTTAACTATTTATATCTTAATGCTACATATGAAAAGTTATTTAAAGAACGCCGACAGAATGCAAATATTGTAGATAAATTCAGAATGTTTCATCTTAATTTGATTAATTATGAGATGAAGATGAGTCTAAGATGAAGATGAGATGTCCAATATATCTTAAAAATAATAATAATACTGTGAACTATTGGATATCCTTATTAATAGACGCATACATTAAATGTTATTTAAATAGTTTAATTTTTTGCAAAAAAATTGTAAAATATACACTCTTGGACAAAATTAACGGATCAACATAACTTTGTAAAAGTTATGCTGATGAAAAAAAAAGTTATTTGTAAAAGGCAATAAGTTCAGTTACGCTAGTGATACTTTTAAATTTAATATCATCAAGTGAATGAAACACTTATTCTGTACACTTAATTTTGTACACTTATTATAGTAGATGAAATTAATCATCCACACAACTGAAGAGAATATGAGGCAGTAAAAGCGATAGCTTTGGTTGATGAGAGACATAGCCATCGATATGTATCTAATTTGTTAATCAATAATTAATCCAACAGTTAAACATTTCAATGAACTTGGAACCCCAGGACAAGGTCGTAAGAAGTCTACAAATGCACGAGATAAGCGATATATTATGTAATTCGCTTTAAGAATAATAGAATTCTACCAATTTAGGGCCAAGCAGAGCCCCCGCAGTTCGAAATGTAGCAATTTCTGGTCGAACGGTCAGGAGAAGCCAGTCCCTGAGGGTGGTGCAGGAGTACACGCAGGCCATCGGGATGGAGTTGGGGTTGGAAAAATGTGCACTGGTTCATCTCAAGAGAGGACGAAGCCGGGAATACACGGAGGATGCGCAGCTCGTAGACGGAAGCATCTTACATCACTTAGATGCCGGAGAGTCGTACGCCTACTTGGGTGTTGAGCAACGCTCCACCCAAGAGGTAGGTGCCGTAAAAAACGCTCTGCGCGGCAAGTATCAGCACCGCCTCCGACAGATCTGGTCTTCAGAACTGTCGGGGAGGAACAAGGTGTCTGCAACAAACATGCTTGCCGTTCCGATCCTTGTCTACTCGACGTAGTAACCCGAAAGAGGATGCATCTCAGTAGGAGTTTGCATCCCAGATCGTCCGTTCCACGGCTATATCTCCCACGACATCGCGGAGGCCGTGGACTCTTGAGTTTGGAGTGTCTTCATAACAGGATGGTTCTGGACGGAGCCTGTAAAGTTATCAGGAGTTCGGATCCCCTTCTCTGCATGGTTCGAGATCACGAACATGCAGGGATAGGAGCATTCTTATTTAAGGCAGCACGTAGAGCAGCCGATGATCTCGGTCTCGTATTCGATACCGAACGGGCCAATCACAACTCTGTCACCGAGTTGGAACCCGTTCAGTTAAAAGCCTAAGTAAAAGCTGCAGAGCATTTAAGAGCTCTGCAGCTTCACAAGGATAAGCCCATGCACGGGGTCTTCTATAGGAATATGGAAGCCCTGGGCTTATCCGAAAGGCTGACCTTTGCTTTCTTAAGGTCAGCGGGGCTAAATTCAGAGACCGAGGGATTCATCATGGCTTGCCAAGATAGTGTATTTAACACGCTCGTCTATCGGAGTCGTGTCATGGGTATGGAGGTCCCTGATGTCAGCTGCAGGGCCTGCCGTAGGGCGCCGGAGACATTGATGCATTTACTGTCGGCTTGCCCGGTATATGCAGTCTCGGCCTATATCCATAGACACGACGCAGCGTTGCGGGTGCTTTATTATCATTTAAGGCACTCGTATCAGATAGACGAGACACCAGTGCTGCCTTACGCTCCGGGGGATATTGAGTCCGTTGTGGAAAACGAGAAGTGCCGAATATATTGGAACTATTCGTTTTCCACCGTCAGGCAAATACAAGCCAACAAGCCTGACGTAGTCCTCCTCGACCACCAAATCAGGGCAATGTTCGTCATCGAGTTCTCGGCACCCGGTGATGGTAACATTGTTTTGAAAGAGGAGGAGAAACGGACAAAATATCGAGATTTAATCTTCGAACTCCGTAGACTCTATCCAGACCATACTGTTAAATTGAAGGTACTGATTATAGGAGCCCTTGGTGGAGCGAGAGATACACTGCTTTCTGAATTAAAGAGCATACCGGCATGCCGAAACTCGGCAGAAATCTTAGCCGGTCGCATGCAGAAGGCTGTAATTCTCGGCTCGCTACGTCTACTCAGGGCACACGACTCGGCCCAGTAATCACTAACCAAGCGGACGCTAGGAGTGATTGCTGGTATTACCAGTGCACCTTCTGTGTGAGTCGGAGCCACAGAAAGGGGTGACTGGCTTTTAGTAAAAAAAAAAATAATAATAATAATAATAATAATAATAATAATAATAAACGATTGCCACAGCAAAGCTCTAAATCCTAAATTAAATTTATTAAAGTAAATTAGTGATCTATTCAATTATGAATATTATTCTCAGATCTTAAAATGGATTTTAAAGAATCATGCAGGTTAAAAAAGGTTAGATCCACAATCACTTATTCTAAATATACAGGACCAATTTGAAGACCTTGATCTCGATGTGTGTACCGCTGCTTTTTATAGGCAATCTTCAGATAGCGAAAGAGTTTCAATAAAACCGGAAGGTTATCTGCGTAACTTCATAAAAATATGTCGTTATATTGTGACTGATTACCTGCTACAATGAATTAAATATATCGCAAACATTCAATGATATGTTTAACATGTTTACTACACATAGTCAATAACGAGGTACTAAAATGTGATATCTGTATTTTTCATAAGTCGGAATAAAGTTTAATGTCGCGGTTATCAAATAATTAATAAGACTTATTTTTATTTTTACTGAATGACATATACCATCAACATGAAAACAGTTGCGACAACAAAACCAAATATGTACGTAAATATTTCTGTATTTTTAACCATTCATATTTTTGTCACCCAGCCCTGCTCTCAGGATTACGTAGATCTGTCTAACACGTACACTGACTCGTTATATAAACCTGATACATTATTAATGAGTGGTACACCTATTATTGTACATATAATATTGTTGATCACTGTTACTAACTGAATTTTGTATCTTATGTCGATTCATGTTTCATTACAACGAATTAAACACAATATGTTACAATGCGGAAGGCTCGCACTGCTATCCATACCACCGTCAATGGTAAACTGATGCGTACATAAAATTCAGATCACCTTTGTCCCATGTTTAAATTAGATGAACTATTAAATTCTATAAAAATGACTTGATAAATTACTTGACAAAGGAGTAAGACAAGGATGTACGCTATCACCACTAATTTTTAATCTGTACATCGAAGAGGCGATTAATGTGGTAAAAGATAGAGCGGATTTCGGGATTAAAGTACAGGGACAGAAACTAAAAATGCTGAGATTCGCGGATGATATAGCAGTATTAGCATCTAGTAAGGAGGAATTAGAATCAGCATTGAACGAAATGGAGGCAGTGTTGACAGAGGAATACGGAATGAGGGTGAATAAAAACAAGACTAAAGTGTTAGTGTGCAGAGGGCGCGAGAGCAGAGCAAAAACGAAAGTACAAATTAATAATGAAAGATTGGAGGAAGTTAAAGACTTCACTTATTTAGGAAGTAAAATAAATTGGGATGGAAGAAGCGATAAAGACATAGAACAAAGAATAGCGCAGGGTCGAGTAGCTTTTAACAAAAAGAAAGCACTTTTATGCTCGGGGGTAATAAACTTAGAAACAAGGAAGAGATTTTTGAAAACATATGTATGGAGCACGGCACTATACGGCTGCGAAACCTGGACGGTAGGGGAAGCAAGTAGGAAGAAATTAGAAGCTTTTGAGATGTGGTGTTACCGAAGAATGATGAAAATACCATGGACTGATAGGGTTAGAAACGAAGAAGTATTGGAGAAAGTCGGCGAGAAAAGAAGTATGTGGAAAAACATTAGGATAAGAAGAGATAGAATGGTAGGCCACTTGCTGGGACATGGGGGAATAGTCCGCGATATTTTGGAGGCAGAAATAGGAGTGAAGAAAGGCAGAGGTAGGCCTAGATTAGACTACTGCTCACAAATAGTAAGGGATGTAGGTTGTAGCACAATTAGCGAAATGCGTAGGTTAGCACAAGATAGGAGAAGCTGGAGGTTAGCGTCCAACCAGTCTTAGGACTGATGACCTAATGATGACTTGAGAAATGTTTATTTTCTCCTCGAGTTTCAACAGTCGCGTTTCTTCTTTTCATATAATTCTTTTGAAAATTGTGTGATTGTTGCCCTATCTACTTTTTACGTAATAATTATTTCCTTTCCATAACTACTCAAAAAAGTCATCATCAGATAATATGAATGATCACCACCATAAAGAAAATATGTACTGCTCATCAATAATAGGAAAAAGTGTGAGATTTCTCTATGTATGCGTAGAAGAGAGAGTAGGCTTTTATTAGACTAGGCTATTTACTGCGCACCTCGTAGGCGGTCCGATAGAGACCTGTTTGTATTCTTGACAAACAGTATATTGAATATAATTCTTGTTTTAGATCCCTTTTAATTTTCCTGGTGAAATTTCTCATACACTTATTAATATTTAAGTTTTTTTAGAGTGAAGTTATCCATAAATTTAATTAGGTGTATGTTTCTTCAAGGTTCACATGCATTCTAGATTTACTTGACTTATTTAAAGGAACATTACTTAATGAACACGTCCCAGTCAAATACAGGGTGTTCGGACATGAGGCTTACATCGAGAGGTGGAACTTCTGGAGGAACGATCATTTGCAATGCTATTGGGAATGTGAAGTTAAGTACTTCATGGTTTTCGTAAGTCTCTTCGGGAACATTTCCGGGCTTACGTTAATGGAATTTTTCTTGATATTTCCAGTTTGCCTAAAATCACCTCTTGAAATATTATTATATTTCAAGAGGCCTTATTTCCAGACATCCTTTTTACTGTCATACATATATGTATTCATTATCTAACATTTTTTTAACCAATTTTCTACCTTCTCTCACAGCTTATATTTACCCAATGAGGTAGTCATTGGGTAAATGGGTCATACAATTGGGTAGTGATACCCAATTAAGAGCATCTCATTGGAGGCACAAATTCAAAAGATTAATGGTAATATAAGCATTTCTAATTGTTTTTTAATATCACTATTCAAGTATTTACTGTTAGTATCTATTAAGACAGTTTCTCTTTCCAGGTGTTTCCTAAAAAAAAATCCATAGAAACAGATGTTTGCTTATTATATTATTTATGTAAAGCATAACGAAAAATTTGATGATAAAGCCAGTTTTGACTGGAAGAGGTTGGTTTTCGAGATATTAATATTTAGGTGGCAAAACTTGTAGATTTTCGTATTTCCTGATTTTGACCAACATATTTTTCAAATTAAATAAAGTACATTTTTTATAATTATCACCAATAGATTTGTTGTACTCTTCTATATAAACTGTTATGGATATATCAGGATCCTACAAATCTGTGAGGTGTGAGGGCGGGAAGAGAGAGAGAGTACAAGACATGTACAGCTACAATTATCAGTTTCCTTTAAGGTATTCTTTAACATAATTTCCATAGAAATAAGTATTTGTATATTATGTATATTATGTAGAAAAGAACAGTAAATTTTACGATATGATCAATTTTGACGGAAAATAGTTGGTTTTTAAGATATTAATTTTTTGTTGGAAGGATTTGTAGATTTTTGTTTCTCTTGATTTTGACCAACGTATCCTTCATGTTAAATAAATTACATTTTTATAGTTACTACCAATAGATTCGTTGTACTCTTCTGCATAAAATGTCATGGATACTGCAAACGTGGAAGGTGTGACGGCGGGGAGAGACGAGATACTCGTATGCCCAGCTACAGCAGTTTATAATATTTCCAGGTGTTTTTTAAAATAATTTACAGGGAAATAGGTGTTTGCATACTATCTACCTTTTAGAAAATAACGATAAATTTTGTGGATGAATGAAGAAATGCATTTAAAATCTAGAAAATAAATATTTTTATTTTTAATAGCTCAGTCATGATTTTGTCGAATTTTTTCTAAATGTTAATAGCTTTTATGTAGCCACTTCGGATAAATAAACTATTACGATAATTTCTACGTTACATATAGTTACATTAACTACTTTGTCTATTTCTATTATAATTTAGTATATCGTCTTATGTACACTCTCTTCTTAGAGAGTCTTATATAGACTCTCAGAGATAAGTACAATTCTACGAAGAGAAACCAAGGGACTAACGGGTTCAAGATTACGAATACATCTCATCATCATCATTAGGTCATCAGTCCTAAGACTGGTTGGACGCTAACCTCCAGCTTCTCCTATCTTGTGCTAACCTACGCATTTCGCTAATTGTGCTACAGCCTACATCCCTTACTATTTGCGAGCAGTAGTCTAATCTAGGCCTACCTCGGCCTTTCTTCACTCCTATTTCTGCCTCCAAAATATCGCGGACTATTCCCCCATGTCTCAGCAAGTGGCCTACCATTCTATCTCTTCTCTTCTTTAAGTTTTTCCACATACTCCTTTTCTCGCCGACTTTCTCCAATACTTCTTCGTTTCTAACCCTATCAGTCCATGATATTTTCATCATTCTTCGGTAACACCACATCTCAAAAGCTTCTAATTTCTTCCTACTTGCTTCCCCTACCGTCCAGGTTTCGCAGCCGTAAAGTGCCGTGCTCCATACATATGTTTTCAAAAATCTCTTCCTTGTTTCTAAGTTTATTACCCCCGAGCATAAAAGTGCTTTCTTTTTGTTAAAAGCTACTCGACCCTGCGCTATTCTTTGTTTTATATCTTTATCGCTTCTTCCATCCCAATTTATTTTACTTCCTAAATAAGTGAAGTCTTTAACTTCCTCCAATCTTTCATTATTAATTTGTACTTTCGTTTTTGCTCTGCTCTCGCGCCCTCTGCACACTAACACTTTAGTTTTGTTTTTATTCACCCTCATTCCGTATTCCTCTGTCAACACTGCCTCCATTTCGTTCAATGCTGATTCTAGTTCCTCCTTACTAGATGCTAATACTGCTATATCATCCGCGAATCTCAGCATTTTTAGTTTCTGTCCCTGTACTTTAATCCCGAAATCCACTCTATCTTTTACCACATTAATCGCCTCTTCGATGTACAGATTAAAAATTAGTGGTGATAGCGTACATCCTTGTCTTACTCCTTTCCTAATACCTACTTCCCTTTCTTCCCCTTCTACTTCTATAACAGCAGTTTGCTCTATGTATAGATTGTGTACTACTCTCCTATCTCTATACTTCATTCCCGCGCTCTTTAGTATCTCGAACATTTTTTCCCATCTTACGTTATCAAAAGCTTTTTCTAAATCTACAAATCCTATATAAGCGTTCTTTCCTTTTTCTATTGTTTTCTCTAACATTACTCTTAGCGCCAGAATAGCTTCGCGAGTTCCCCTATTTCGCCTAAACCCGAATTGGTCTTCTCCTAGTATTTCCTCCGCTCTATTTTCCATCCTCTTCTGCACTATTCTAGTTAAGATTTTTGACGCATGGGAAGTTAGGCTAATCGTTCTAAAGTTCTCGCATTTGTCGGCTCCTCTCTTTTTCGGTATAGTAACGATAATGTTCCTCTTATAATCCTCCGGCATCTCGCCCGTTTCGTATATGTATTTTACCAGTTCAAACATCCTATTTACTACTTTCTGTCCCGCATATTTCAAAATTTCCGCCTGTATTTTATCTACACCCGACGCTCTATTATTCTTTAGCCCCCTTAGTGCTATTTCAAATTCCTCTCTCAATATAGGTTTTCCTACATCTTCCCTATCGATGCTAGATTCTTCCTCTAATATCTCTCCTAATTCCTGACCCTCGTATAAATTTCCTAAGTACTGCTTCCATCTATCCGCTTTCTCCTCTCTTCCTATCAGTATGTCCCCCGATTGACTCCTAACATTTCTACTTATTGTTCCTACATCCCTGAAGTTCCTCTTAATTATTTTGTAAGCTTCATCAGTCTTACCTACTTGCAACTTATCTTCTACTTCTTTGCATTTCTCCTCTATCCATTGTTCTTTCGCTTTTCTACATTTTCTAATGATTTCCCACTTTATTGCCTTATACGTTTTCAGTCCTTCTTCGTCTCGTCTGTTTTTGTAGCCTCGTCTCTTTTGCATTAAGTTTAAGATTTCGTCCGTTATCCAGGGCTTCCTAGCTTCCCTTTTATCGTGTCCTAAAACGTCCGTAGCCGCGGAAGCTAGACTATTCTTGATACCCTCCCACTCAGTTTCTGCGTTCTTGATTTCGTCCTTACTCGCTTTATTTATTAACTGATCTGTTTTCTCCTGGAACTTATATTTCATATTCTGATCCCTCAATATGTCTACATTTATACGTTCCTTATCCTTCCGGGTTTTCAGATTTTTGAACTTTAATCTAGCTTTCATGACTACCAAGTTGTGATCGCTGTCTACATCTGCTCCTGGATAACTCTTACAGTCTTTTACTTGATTTCTAAATCTCTTCCTAACCAGAATGTAG
The DNA here is from genome assembly GCA_037954035.1 of Rosalia funebris. NCBI lineage: Eukaryota > Metazoa > Arthropoda > Insecta > Coleoptera > Cerambycidae > Rosalia > Rosalia funebris. The sequence goes on along the minus strand of JAZFAV010000006.1, from coordinate 6,268,793 downwards.
TCTATCTGATACCTGTCTATCCCTCCTGGCATTTTCCATGTGTACCGCCTCCTAACGTGATTCTTGAACAATGTGTTCGCGACTACCATCTTGTGCTTCTCACAGAATTCTATCAGTCTGCTACCTCTCTCGTTTCTGTTTCCTAATCCATAAGGCCCTACAAATTCTCCTTCTTTCCCCTCACCTACGACTGCGTTAAAATCTCCTACTATTATTAAATTTTCATGACCCTTCACAAATCCTATTACCTGTTCTATGTCCGAATAAACGGCTTCTAACTCTTCCTCGCTGTGGTTAGAAGTAGGCATGTATACTTGCACTATTACTGTTTCCACTGGCTTCGAATCTAACCTAACCATCATTACTCTCTCGCTGTATTGTAGGTAGCTATCTACACACTGTCCTGCGTTCTTCCGCATAACGATCCCTACTCCCGCGTTTCCATTTACCGATCCTGTGTGTATTACCCTATAGTCACCGCTCCAAAAATCTCCTACTTCCGGCCAGCGCATCTCACTTATACCTACTATATCTAATCCTAACCTATCCATTTCTATCTTCAGATTCTCTAGCTTCCCTGCCTGTCTCATGCTTCTGACATTCCACGCTCCGACTCGTGAAATGCTACACTTCTTATTATGATTGCACTCGATCACGTCTCCCGGAAATACATCTATCACTCATAAATAAAAATATACGAGGAATAATTTTTGATAGAACCTTCTTGCAACGTATACGGCCTACTTCTGCCACTCAGCTCATTTTTATTCTCACGTACTATTAATTTCATCGCTATTTGCCAAATAAACAACTCTCTTATCTTGCCGATAAACGGAACAGTCTACCTGAACCTAACCATAAAAACAAGCCACGGTATGTTTTGAATTTTTTTATTTGGCAAATAGCGACGAAATAAACTATACTCTCATTTATACTATCGCTATCGTGATTAAATGTGGCCAATTAAAAAGTTTAATACTCAAATAACTAAACAGTATAGCTAGGTACGTTTATATGTCGATGATTGAATTACATTATCATCCTATCAAGAGAAACAGCAGCGCAGTAGTCACATCTCTTTTTCCTATTTGCATAACTGTCATTTAACAGTATCTATCAAATAGATCATAGAAATGACCTAACCTTTCTATCTTTGGTTCTATCACGTGCAGGGTACTTTTAGTATTCCAGCACGTCATAGGTCCCAGTTGCACCGGTTTTACCACTTGTCCGGGTTCAATGGCGATGAAGTATCGGTATTCATCGTCATCTAGAGAAGTACAAAACAATTAAATTAAATAAAGAACATAGCAGACCGTTTATGTTATCCTAAATAATTTAATAGCTTGACAATAGTTGATTAGATACCGAAGCAATAATAAGTTGAGCTATACATAGTCTATATTTTTCATTCTAAAGGGTGTTACAATAAGAGGGCAAGAATTGAATCGCGCGCCATTTTGGTTGTCATGATTCGATAGGTCAATAATTGTGACAAATCGATACGAGGCAGACAGGAATTAGTAAACATGGAGCAGTACATAAAACAACAGCGCGTCCTTGTTGTTAAACATCACTATCATAATGGCGAAAGTTTGGTTGCCGATTGGTTGATGATTCGTAAAGTGCGTCCAATTTTCGGTAGAAATAATATTCCTTTATCAACTGTGAGAATAATCGAAGAATTCGAAAGTACTAGTTCAGTTATTGATGTGACACACGACATGAGCTCGTAGTGGTCATTTATAACAAAACATCACGACAGCTCGCGAGACTGTGGCCGAAAGACCAGAGACCTCAATTCATCATCGTGCATAAAAATTGGACATTTCAACAGCCACTCACCGTACGCCTTCACCGTATTCTCACTAAAGTTTTGGATCTCCATACTTAGAAAATCCAACTGACTCAGCAATTTCTACCAAAAGACCATGTACAGCGAATATTTCACCAACTGGATCATTGAACAACCAAAAGTGAATGCTGATTTTGTAGACGAAATCATCGTCAGCGACCAGACCCATTTTCACACCTTGATGGCTTCGTTAATAGGCAATATTGCCGCACTTGGGGCTCAGAAAATCCACGAATGATTCATGAGAAACAAATGCATCCCCAACGTGTCATTGTTTGATGTACATGGTGGTCTAAAGGAATCATTGGACCATTTTTCTTTGAAAACGAGGCAGGTATGCATGCATTAATGTCAAATGACGGACGTTATCGTGACATGATAACCCAGTTCTTTGTGCCTCAATTAGAAGATATTGCTCTTGAAGGCATGTAGCTTCAGCGGGACGGACGGTGCCACTTGCCATACCACCTATGAATACCACCTGTGAAACATTGTCGGTCTTTTCTTCGCCATGTTATCTCCCGTTTTGGTGACCATGTGATGTCTGTGGGGTCTTCTGAAGTCGCAGGTTTACGCCAACAAGTTCATAATCACCTAAGCATTGAAGGACGAAATTGAACGCTGTATCAATGAAATACCGCCATATTTATGCAAAACCGTTATTGAAGATTTCGCTAGAAGAGTCGTGTGCCACCAATGCCGTGGCGCCTATTTACCGTATGTGTTGTTCCATACATAATTCCTAAATATCTATATTATAAATCAATAAGTATTTTAATACTTTCCTACAGAAAACCATGTTTTATTTAAAATTAACATCTTGCGCTCTTATTTTAACACATTTTATTTCAATGATCTGGAAGTTTTCATATTACATATATGCATTTAATGCCTGGAAGTGTATAATCACCAATGTATAATGATTCGCCAACATTTCAGAAAATTTAGGAATCCATTTGCCTTGATGTCATTGTTCCATATTTAAAAATAATCTAGAGGAATTTGTTCGCCATTATTTTATCGCAGTTAGCTGGACGATAACTTTGGTCACAATTCAGAAAACACAATTTGTTTGGACAAATAGAAATTGCCTACCCCTAAAGTACGTGGGTGCGAAGGAGAAGGTAGGTTATACATAAAGAAAAGAACAAACACTCCCATGCTCAGGGAGAAATGCTAAACTCCTCTCGTTGGGACTCAAACCCGGGCATACAATGATTACCCTCCCCTCCTTCCAATACTGCCCATCGTATATGCCGCCCAATGATTTCTTCAATTCCAGCGTCTAATGAAAATATAAAACATATAACATCTCCCTCTTCTTCAGATATTTGTTATTTCAAACAATGATTTTGGTCATGAACTAAATGTTTGCCCAAATAAATTATGCATCTCAAGTAATGTTATACTTAGCGTGGATATTTTCAGAAAATGAAGCGACAAGTATTTGAAATGAATTGGGACTTGTTTCTTAAACTCAACTGATACTCTTAAACTTCATTTACATACTTAACTAAACTTCCTATATAATGGTAGTCTAACTGTTTCTCGGTTAATTCTGCAACTCACCTAAATCATGTAAATATTTACTCATTTCCTTCCAGGGATTCCAGATATTGACATCCTTACTTTGTTTCTTCCATATTCCCAGTTTCAGATCGTTCATCGTATGTGTCACAGTAATAGTGTCGACAACTTCTCTATATATCCTGTCGGTCCAAGCGGAAATAGACACCTTCTCTCTATTCTCCAAAAAGTCCTCCTCAAAATTCGTCTTAGCGGTCCTATACAAATGACCCTTAAGTCCAATAACCTCACACTTGGTCACGTCTGGTACCTTAAAGAGGCAATGGTGCAATATTTGGAACTCAATCGTGAAGTACTTGCTTAGATTCTCCACGTACACGTCGAACTCTAGCTTCTTCTCGCACAACGTGATTCTGTACATGAGCCTGAACTTGAAGTTCCACATGGATTCGGTATAAGCGGAATGCTTTAGGCTGAATTGGGCGTAGACGTCGCGGTTGTCCGTCTCGATCGGACCCTTGTCTAGCTTCCATTTCTGGTTTCTGGCCAAGCCATGACGCGGTCCGAAGGACCACCTCCCGAAAATGGGGAACACGAAGGCGATCCCGCCCCTCGTCTGCATCAGGCCGCAGAAACGCGACAGGCGACTTACGAAGAGCTGCTCCTGATCCTCGAACCTCCAGGAAGTCACTGTGGCACCATGCAGATTGATGGTACAGGTCGTGTAATCTCCGCGATTTAGAGTAACGGTTTCACTATCGTACATCATCTCGGCTTTTGGCGTGGAAAATTTATCAACAAACAATAAAAAAAATGTGCAAAAAAAAATTTGGCAGATGTGATGATAGTCAATTTTGACAGACGAGTAGACAGCTGATGTAGATTACCGGAATATTGTCGGAAAAGGTTTTTTGGATGTTTGGCAGATTTCCATTCATTATTTTGTTCAGTTCTAACATCTGAATGTAATAGATCATCTAATACAAACATTTTTTCGTGTATTAAAACAATAATCAGATTATACAATCCATAGGCTATTCTGCTGTTTAAAGAAACTCGAAGGTTCGTTCTTTTATTCTGACATGATGGGCTCTTCCAATGAGGAAGACCTCTAGAATCCTACTGCAGGTCTCATGGCCGCTCAGTATCTTTTGAGCCTTCTGCTGTTGTGTTTCTGTACAGGTAGTTGTAATAGGGGATTGATATATGTTTCTAGTCTCCCGTGGTGGTGTCTCATCTCCCGTCTATGTCCCATGTCCATTTTTCTTTCTCAGTAACCAGTTAAGTTCCTTGATTTTACGGCCAGCCTTTTTTCTCTTTTTTTGGATATGATTTTTCCAAAGGAGTTTGTTGTCGAGGTGAACACATAAATATTTCACGCATGTTGATTTTGGTATTTCTACATTATTCATAAATACTGGTGGGCTTTGTTCTTTTCTTAAGGTAAATATTATGTATTGTGATTTGGTTTCATTTTTTGATTGTCCATTTCTTAAGCCATTCTTCTAGTTGAAACAGTTGGTCTTGGAGCTTTGCAGAGGCAGTTGTTGGATTTTCGTCTATAGACGAGAATGTTATATCGTTTGCAAACATACCGGTGATAACGAAGTCAGATGTTAGAAGGTCTGAAGTGTATATTAGATATAAAATGGGTCCGAGAACGCTTCTGAAGCTTTGCGGAGGCAGTTATTGGGTTTTCACCTATAGACTAGAGTATTATATCATTTGCAATCGTACTGGTGATAACGAAGTCAGATGTTAGGAAGTCTGAAGGGTATATTAGATATAAAATGGGTCCGAGAACGCTTCCCTGGGTAACGCCAGCTTTGATTGGGGTGAACATCCGAAGTATCTCTATTCACTCTTGTCCTGAATCTGATAAGTGGGATCTTAAAACATTATAATATTGTATGGGAAGTGTTTGCTTGATATATAGGAGACCGTCGCCGTCGTGCCAAACTTATACATACATAGAAAATTTCACACTTTTTCCCATTATTGACGGTCTGTACCTATTTCGAGGAATTTCTGGAAAATTCTATCATATATCATATTGGATCTGTTGTTAAATGAATGCACCTATCTCAATGTGCTATAACATTGTCGTATATTTGCTTCAACTCGTTTTATATTGTCGATATTTTCTTTTTCTTTTAATTTTATGTTGTCTTCTACTTTAATTCTTGTAACTAATATATCCGACTTAAATTGTATTAACATTCTAGGTGCTCCTAATTTTATTTTAAAATAGGTACACTTTTTAAATCTTGAAGTTCAGAATTAATTTTTCATTTATCGAATATTTAAAATGAATAAAACTGAATGATTTATGTATCTATGGTTAATAGTAGACTAATAAAATTATACCCATATTGTTGACATATACCATTGAGACAGAAAGCAGTGAGATAGATATGTTCTCATGAAATGTGGACTATAATGATGGGAGTTAAAGCTCTTTGTTTCAATAGTCGTATACTCTATTTACTAAGAGTATAATTAATTATAATATTGATTCAGTATTGGCTATATTCGCAGAGAATGGGTTGAAAATGTCTCATTACTTTATTTCTCAATGGTATTAGTTAACGAACCATCTTTTATCCAGTGGCGAAGCGTCGATTTAAGCTGAGGGTAGTTCTTGAAATGAAAGTTCTTTTCTGTAAAAACATCTATAGTTCTTGAAATAAATTGGTAGATTTTGCCGCTTTAATTTTTCAGTTTATCTTCTAAAGATAAATTATTAAAATAACCACTCTTTATTAATTAAAATGTCTACTAAATCGGAAAAGTCTAGGACCGCCGTTATCCTTAAAAATAACACTAATAACTTTTACTTGCGCTTTATTTTTACTTGTTTCTTAAATGAAACTCTTGAATGCAGACTAAACAAAATATATTTATTTTCTATGTAACTACTACTATCGAATGCAATCACAGAACATACACACTGATACATGGCCCCATAGATCATAGACTTAAAGGCCTGAACTTAACTGAACTAAGCCAACCAGAGATTACTTCTTCTAACAAGGTCAACATTATAGCCACTGTATTACGCAAACTCATCTAAATCTAGATTAGGCTAGCTAAATTGTATAAAATTTTTCGCTTTTCGCGTATTTTCGCGTACTAACCCCCCCCCCCTCTCGTGTATCGCGGTTCTCAATAAAATCCAAAAGGGGGAGTCGAGAGTCAGCCCAGATTCTCAGCCTTGGCAGACCTGCACACTGCCGTTTTAAAACCATTTAAAATATATAGGGTAGGATGATGCGCCTTACAGCCTTAATGGACGCTCTGCCACTGCTTTTATCCTACACTTTAGTGAGTTATGCAAACTGAAACTTTATAGAATTTTTGAAGGTATTTCCCACCCACCAAATATAAGTATTTCCTTGCAAAACAAAAGCGGGATTTTTATTGGCACCAAAAGAAACTTATTTTCTTTAAGAAGTGATCGTAAATTTTATAGGTTCTAACAGTAAATTTTCGATAATATTGTTTATATAGCGTTTGTTTCTGTTATTGTTATACACCAGGCATGTGATTTATATAATTCCACATTACCATATTATTATCGAGAATATAATAGCCATTCATACAATTAATGCTTTAGTATAATCATTCACTACGTTGATACTATGTAATAATTCTATTGAGCATATTGTTAATGTTTATGGCAAGGATAATAAAGGTTTTTTGTGTTGTTTATCATATGTAAGGCTACTTTGTAAGGTTATTTAATACTTGTAAAACAAAACAGCTATTTAATAGCTATTTTATTTTGCACATGAGGAAAAGGATTTATTTTTATGCACGAATTTTATTATACATACCACGTGTCAAACAAATCCACCAGAAGTACCAGCTGGCAATTTTTTTAAATTGGAATAAAATTTTCAAATTTAGAATCCACGTATGGGAACTAGGTTTATTTCGACATACATATATATTCAATATCACTTCTGATTCCACCAGAAGTGCCATATATTGAAAAAAATTTCATTGTAACACTGCATGTTTTAAATTAGAAAATTCAAACGCAAATGGCGGGCTGATACATGATCTTGTTACCTGATGTATCTGGATGATACAAATAGTTTTAAATTAATCCAAATGTGATAAATATGAATATGTATGTTATTTCATTTAGAATATAAAACAGGACCTTTATCTTTTTTATAATAATATCGCATTCTATACTGTACATAATGCAAGAATATAAAGAGGTTGACTAAATGTAAATTTAGAAAATCGAGGGATATGTCGAAATGGTTGTGTGGCCACCAAAATTTCCAAATTTGACGGCACTCGAGTTTTTGGGGTATCTTCAAGCAAAAAGCTCGACAAGAGATACATAAAGCAAGACTGTAATTACTAGAAGATACACTACGATAACTATATATGAATATATTATCCCATAACAACTGGAATAAATATTGGAACAACTGGGACAAAAAGGAATATTTTCAAATGTAGTTTATAAATTGAATGTTTGTCTAAATATCACATAAAATTTAATGCATTAGTCAGAATTAAGAAATATTTTAGTGAATACTAAAAGAACGAGATTATTTAAAGCCAAGCAGTCCTCTTTTTGTAATATTTTTTTACGTAATCTTACGAGAATTTACACACCTATCGATATCCAATTAACACCTGTCTGGCGGTATCCTCAATATGATGCGTGCCGGCGGCAAACATGAAAGAATCGAAAAGTTCCCACGGTCATCAGAATTTTCCCAGGCTGAACCGTCCCCATATCTACTTGAAGTGCGATTTGTTTTTATATTACAGGATTAATAAAACGAGAAGGATGAGTGTTTCAATTTATTGATCCCGCTGTAGTATGATCCCAAGCTTATTAGTTATTTTAAAATTAAAAACAATTACGTACTTTGCATATTTGATAAGAAAATAATGATTATTGTTACTACTAGTAATAGCTAGAATAGAATTACACCAAATGTTCAAGAAGAGAAAATCTAATGACGTAAGGTCTGGAGGCCTTACAGGTCAATTAATAAAGCCTCTAGTACATATCCATCTAGTTTGATATGTGTTGTTTAATATTCAATGACGATTTGTTGATTATTGGATGGAAATCTTGTCATAGATGCATGAAATTTCATTTCTTCAAAGAGATACTTTACATAAGTTCCAGAAATACATTTATATCCTATGAAAGCATCATGTAGATCCTGTGAAAGTATCTTCATAAAAGTGTGCCTGGCTGAATGAACAATCTTGAAAAGGATGGTTCAACATTGTTCATGAACTTGTGTTTCTTTTATATCTGTGCACAGTGCTTTTACTCACTATAATATTTTTAGCCAGCACTCGACTATTTTTTTTTTAATTCATGCTCATTTGTGCCAGAATATTTATAGCAGTATCCTCAGTTCTGGTTGAACGCTTATGTTGTCGGTATGTTCTACTTCGTGAGAATTATTTCTGTAGAATTACACACAAACTGAATAGTTCTACATTTCTATCGTATATTACCATTATGCAGAGAAAAAGACAGAAATATACTTTTTTCATATTTAGAAATTCAGACGCACTTCCTCCTTACTAACTCAAGTCAGAGGCAGTCTTGATTTGAATAACAAACTAAAACTTTTTAGTATAATGCAAAGTTTTACTCTACAAAGGAAAAGGATAACTTTCAAACTACAGAAATAAGGAGATTATACGCCAAAGCATCTGCAAATGACTTATATAATAAGGATTAAACAAATTAAATCAAAACAGCTATTCTCCTGGCTATATGCCAAACGCCGAGCGCTGAATTACATGACAAAATTTGCCGTATTTTGTCTAACAGAGTTAGCGTTAGAGTTAACATACGGAAAATTTTGTCATGCTGTTTTGACCTAATTTATTTAGTCCTTATCATATAAAGCATATGCAGATGGGTTGGAGTATAATCTCCTTATTTCTGTAGTTTAAAACCTTTTATGTAGCATTGTGGAGAAAATTTTCGATGGTGAATTGAATTGTACTTAATTATGACTGTACTTAATTACAATGAAATGGCGATCAATTTTCAGAGAAAAAGTGGTAAGGCAATTTGATAATACCTTTGGGGGTGGATTCTTCAGAGTTGATAAAAGACAAGAAGGTTTTATATTCGTAAACGTTAAAGTAGTTTTTGGTGCATCTTTACATTTTCATCTCGGATATATTGACTGGTAAAGTGACCCATTCTGAGGCACCCTGTATAAAACAAACACATGAGCCCTGTATAACTTACATTACCATAAATGGGCAAATACATCGTGGGACGTAAAGTAGGTTAATAATAAAGAGGCGTGACATAATCTTAACAGTAAATGTTAATGACGCCCGATGTATTCGATTATACGTTATAAAATTTGCATTATATAGCTGTTAACGATAATGTTTGATCAACAACTGATAATATCGCCTCATTATTTATGCACCGCTCATTCATTAGAACTGCAAGCTTTGAAATTTATCGCGATTTCTACAATATTTTCTATTGTTGCAATTTTATTATTGTATTAATGCTAGATGACTCAAAACTTGCGATTCGTGTGGTCATGGTAAAGAGTATATACAAATATTTATATTACTAATGGGTCGCTAGATATAATAAACCATATCACAGTGATATGAGTCACGTTTTTTATGTAAGAGGTGACATATTATATGGTTAGTCTGTGTACAAAACGAAATAACCTATTGGCCTTCAATTAAATCCCTTGCACAATTCAACAAAAAAACATCGCAATTTTTTGGAAAAATGGGAAAGAGGTAGTTTATTTTGTTTCAATCATCTCCTGATAATGACAATTTGGTTGGAAAAACAATAATGTAGAATTTTTCGGTGCCCATGAAAAATTAGTCTCCTATTACTTTTCCGCACTCCACATACGTGGAAAAGTAACGTAATCGTGTAAAAAAAAGTGAAAAAACAGAATTCTTTTCGGGTTCATTTTTCGTTTTTCGACCTAAAAACAAAAAAAAAAAAGATTTTTAAAAAATGTTTGCTGTGTGTCGTTATCGTCGGCATTTATTTTTGTTAGCACGATAACTCATTTAAATCGTGTCGGATCGATCGGGTTTTAACTGATTCTGATTAGGGACGTCTCCCAGATGACACCTATTGATTTTGAGGTGGATGGAACACACTTTACTATGTACATGGGTCAGGAGAAAGTATAATGGTAGACTATTTGAGAATTCTTTTTGTTAGCACGATTACTCAATTAAATCGTGTCGGATCAATCAGGTTTCGACTGATTCTGAATAGGGACGTCTACCAGACGACATCTATTGATTTTGAGGTAGATAGGACACACCCCACCCTGTCCATGGGTCATGAGAAAGCACGATGGTGGACTATTTGAAAAAAGTAAAACTGTCGCATAAAACACATTCTGTATCTATGTGTTGGTTTATTTTTTCTCGGCCACTCAATTTCGAGATAGAAATGTTCTACGTGCGGAAAAGTCCGTTTTAAGGTTTTAAAACTGTTTATTTTTGTTTACCACTTGATTGGCTAACGGAAAAATAAGCAGAGTAAAGTTATATAGAGTACAGTGAATATAATATTTGATCCATCACATCATTACTTTTTCCTAACCTTAGAAAATGTGAGTGATCAAATATGTGACACAGAATCAACGAAATCTATTGGCAATTCCCGGGAACTTAGTACTTATAGGTTTTTGAGGTTAATAACGAATTGGAGTAAAACATTCAAAATGGCGGATCCAATATGGCGGATAAATTTTTCGACAAAACTTTGGATGTCTATAAAACTTGGTCGGTTTTTAGTGCACACCAACTTAGTTTTCCACAAAACACCAAAACACTATTGATAGTGTTTTGCTGTTTCGTGGAAAACTAAGTTAGTGTTATCTTCACACCAAAGGTTCTAACCTACTCCAGTGTTTTTTAGTGCATTGATAACGAATCTGCAGAATTTTTCTGGTATGATTCAGATATATTCTGAACAATATATCTAAAATAAAAGATTTATTCACGTTTTTTTTTATGGTAATTTATGGTAAAGGACTATTTTGTTTCGAAAAGATCTGTGCAGTGGTTTTCTTTTCACGTTCATTTCTCCTAATACAATATTCCTTTTCAGCATCTAATATAAATCAATCATCATATTTACATCCCATCTTCGTCGATAATGACGTTCCAATTCTTTAAGATCTTGGCAGAATAATTCTCCCTGCTCCTCACTGTTATCTCATAAATTATTGAAGAAATAATTTAGATGGAAATGTGAGAAATTCAACTTCAAGTTCATCAAGCATATCATTTACTATTTATTGCCAATTGTCTCTCTTATCAGTCCCCAGAAAGTCTCATCCTTAAGGTAGTCCCAACTACCTTAAAACTAAACCATGGAGCTTTTTCAGTTCTACCCATCGTAGTGGTAAAGGTACCATCTCTTAATATTTTATCAGTTTGTGGTAAATCGAAAATCCCTTCTTTGAATTTTGCATCAGGAATATCTGAGAATTTTTGTTCCAGGTACTTAAAACAATTCGTTTTCTTCTCTAAATCCTTAATGAACTATTTCATTAGTCCTATTTTAATATGCAGGTGGAAGCAGTATATTTTTTGGACCTGGTTCAAAAGATGTTCTTCTTTACCACTATTTTATTTTGTTGTATAAGACTTTGTCGAGTTCTGCTGTCACAACATACAAATCAGGGTATTATTGTAAAATCCATCACAGTAAATGGGCAACGCTATGATGACATGTTGACGTCGTGTGGTTTGTAGATGACAGTCAATAAATATTGATCTTCGACAGAACACAAATGGCGCGCAATTCAAATCCTATACCTCCAACTGAGATACCTTATATGGTGGTATGAACAATTATTTCCTCCACACTCTACTTATCTGGGGTACATCAGGACGTCACTATATACATATTTTATACATTGACCGTAAATGTTGTATTGTAACTAATATAATATTAAAAACTATCTTGAATGACCCTGTATATCTGGGGCATACCCATATATGGACCCACTTATGAGGCGGTCTATCACTTAACAAAAAATATAATATCAGTGAAACATTTACACGTAGTATATCAGCCAGCTCCTGTAAATAACGAAAAGTGTACATAAATATTTTTAATGGTGTGTACCAAGAATATAAACCGTCATAAATTTTGTGCAATGATGCATTTTAAATAATAAACTCCTACAGTCTGACGCCTAGTTCGATCTCTTGTAACATTTTATTAAAATCTGAAAACTATAACTCAATTTTATTCATGCAACATTTGATTTACGTCACGAAAATATGTGCAATCAAATTATGTTTTTATTAAATTGTATTTTAATGCCAACGCAACGGGGAGGAAACAAACATGTTATAATTATTAATACAATGCAAAGATTAACATAAGGTCGTTTCGACCTTATGTAGGGTCTCGTCAGTGCAGTGTAAGCAATTATACCTTTGACAAACCAGGCTTGCATCTTGTTGACGCCGTTAAGTTCTACGCAGTAGAGCGTAACCAAGCGCCTCTCAGTAGTTTAGGAAACAATCCAAATCGAAATCAAGCTTCATCAGTCATCATCATCAATACAGGACAAAGTTTTACTTAGCAGATGGTAATTTTTCAAATTACTGAAGTAAAGATATTATTATACTCTACATCGGTCATGGGCAAAGTATGGCCCGCGGGCCAAGTGCGGCCCTTGGGGATAGTCAATCCGGCCCGCGACATGGTTTCGAATAACCCCTACAATTACACCTAGGATAGGACAAAATGTATTTTCTGTGTAGCTAGAATAGAATAATTAATGGTTTTTTTCTCATCGCATTTTAAGTATGGTATTATCTGAGTTTGCACGCAACCTCGCATAGGCGTAGTGCAATACGTGTGTTGCTCGGCTAAGTTCGGAACTAATCGGGCGCTACTATTTTCGTTTCGTCTGTTCTCAAGGTTAGTGTAGTTCGGACAGTCACATAATCAGTGTCAAGTTACCTCTGCGGCTGTGTGTCTGGCTTGTGTTTCTATAGTTTCGCTTTGTTGGTAGTGTTTTTTGACATTTTTTGTCGTTACAATGACAAGTAAAAAACGTAAAGTTGATTCAGAATGTCGTGTTTTTAAAGATGAATGGACTTGGAAATACTTTTTCACGCCTATTACGAATAAACCTGTGTGCCTCATTTGCAATGAAGCTGTGGCCGTATTCAGGGAATTCAACCTCTCACGACACTTCATGACAAAACATAACAACGCTACTTATGAAACAATGACCGAAGAAGAACGTAAGCAAAAAGCAGAAGCTCTACGTAAAAAACTGTCAGGTCGGCAATTTAAAAAAAAAACAAAGCTGTTATCAAAAGCTACACATGCCAATTACGTTTTGGCATACAATATTGCAAAAAGTAACAAAGCATTTTCTGATGGCGAATTTGTAGAAAGTTGTATGCTCCAAGTATGTGACATTTTGTGTCCTGACAAAACAAAGGATTTTGAGACAGTAAGTTTGTCTCGAAAAACAATTACTTCTAGACTTGAAGTAATTGATAAGCAGTTTGTCTCACAACTAGAGTCAAAGATAAGCGAGTTTAAATTCTGTTCTTTTGCGTTTGATGAAAGTACGGACATAACTGACACAGCTCAGTTACTGATATTTATAAGAGGTATTGATGACAACTTTTGTGTTACGGAAGAATTAGCTTGCATGCGTTCATTGAAGGGAACGACAAAAGGGTCTGACATTTTTCAAGAATTTCAAGAAACTATCACGTCTTTGAAAGTACCTTTGACCAATATTTGTAACATTACTACAGACGAAGCACCGAATATGACAGGGACGAAATCTGGTTTTGTAAGCATATTTAAGGAATCATTTCCTGGGAACGAAGTTGTGTTTCTTCATTGTGTCATACATCAAGAAGTTCTGTGTAAATCTGCTCTAGACATGAAACATGTGCTTGATGTTGTTATTAAGCTTGTTAATAATATTCGTTCACGAGCACTTAATCATAGACAATCTCGAGAGTTTCTTGACTCATTGCAGTCTGAATATTCTGATGTACTTTACTACACTAAAGTAAGATGGCTCAGTGCAGGACGGATTTTCGAACGAGTTTGGTATCTAAAAGACGAAATAATATCTTTCATGGAAGAAAAAGGAATGGACGAGTGTAAACATTTAAAAGATATTGTATGGCTTTCGGACTTTGCATTTTTTACAGATCTTCTCAGTCACATCAATAAATTAAACCTCAAACTCCAGGGAAGAAATCAATTAATCCATGATATTTGGAGTCATATCAGGGGTTTCAAAATGCAATTGACTCTATTTTCCAAACAACTAGTCAAGAAAGACTTTACTCATTTTCCAAGACTAAAAACTATTGCAGTTAGGGAAGACAAACTTAGGAGCTATGAGAAAAGCCTGAAATGTCTTCATGAAGAATTTGAACGAAGATTCCAAGACTTCAAAGTTATTGAACAGGACCTGGATATTTTTAAAATGTCATTTAATGTGGATTGTGAATCAGTCAAACCAGAATTGCAGCTCGAACTGATCGAGTTACAATGTAACACTGAATTGAAGCAACTATTTCTCAACGTTTCTAAAATTGAGTTTTACAAGGCCCTGTCACAATCAAGTTTCCCAAACCTGAAATCTCACGCTCAGAAGATAATTGCGATGTTTGCATCTTCCTACATCTATGAACAGGTGTTTTCTACTATGAAGCTTCGCAAAAACAGCGTTAGAAACCGATTAACTGACCACCATTTAGCTTCACTACTGCGAATTAGCTCATCCCAGTTTCTACCAGATTATGAACAACTTTTAGAAGCTCAGTGACAGTTTCATCTGTCACATAAGCCATACTCTTCTAAAGAATAATCAATTTTTGTAACTTTTTTTTTCTAATAATATAAGTATAATCTACATAATATAAATTGTGTGTGATGTAAAAATCAAAAATAAAGTTTATCACTTATAAAAATCTGTTTTGTTCAATCTGGCCCTCCCCTTAAACAGTTTGCCCATCACTGCTCTACACCATCTACAAATGCCTTATACAATAAGGACTAAACAAATATTATCTTGGCTACATGCCTACGACGAGCGCTGGATTATATGGCGAACAACCGAGAGATGGCGTTTGATTACGCTCTACTGCTGTAGAGCGTAAGGGCGACTATAAGATGCGAGCCTCGTTTGTCAAAGATATACTCGCTTACTCTGCACTGGCGAGACCCACGATAAAGCCGAAACTGGTTTGCAGTTAGCAGTATCCTAAGATAGAGGACACTTTGCATCTTCCTTGTGGTTTTAGAGCAATCTGAATCACTATATTCTAGTGCTAACTCTATTAGACGAAATACGGCAAATTTCGCCATGTAATCCAGCGCTCGTCGTCGGCATGTAGCCTATAAAATAGCTATTTTGACTTAACTTGTTTAGCCCTTATTGTATAAAGTATTTGCAGATGGTGTGGGGTATAATAATCTCCTCACTTCAGATGTTATAATTATTTTACAATATAAACTTTCATAAGGAATAACAATATGTTTACACAATATTTTCATTCAACATTTACTTTTTGTACATTTAAATTGTCATTGAAATTGAAATCCACTACACACGGTAAAATATCAGCAAAATAACGCTTATGTAAAAGTGTTAACGATCTAGTAAGTTCTTCTTGGGGTCGCATTTATTCTAATATTCAAATCAGTACATTTTAATTAAAAATAAACTAATGCATTCGGCGTAAATGTGCATGAGGGGAGATATATCCGTTAAATGAAATTTACGTGTCAAGTGTATATACAAACCAAATGTACAGGAAACCGAAAATAAATAACGATTTAATGTCAACAGCAAATAAGTCGCTTCCGACTATAAAACTATGCCTACGAGGTCGTTAGTGATTATGCCTTCGAAGTGTTTTGATTGCTTCCATTAATTAACTACCTCTTCCATATAAACAGTATATATTCAAATGATTTTATGAAATATTTAAATACTGTACACATAATTATAATGAAATATACGAGTACAGTCTTTATATACACCATATAATCTAACAATAAGACTGAAAGCGATATGGTGTAGTTGAAAAACCTTTGTACATGTTATTTCTTATAAAGGGTGGTCCAACCATAATGCACGATGTTAATTGTGAGTCACACCTTAACGTCAAGTTTTTTGTCCAACTTAATTTGACATTTCTTTGTTTCAGTGTGTGGCAAATTCAACCATGGAGAGGTACACAATTGAGCAGTTCGTTAAGATTGTTGAAGCCTTTTACGAAAATGGGCGTTTAAATCAAAATGCATTTCGTGCACTTTTTTGGTCAGCATAATCGACCAAATGTGTCCACAATCGGGATAATTGTGCGCAAATTTCAACAAACCGGGTCTGTAGGAAATATGAAAACACCTGTGCATACTCGCCCAGTTCGTTCTGTGAAAAACATTGCTGTTGTTCGCGATAGTGTAGCAGAAGAGCCGTCAACCTCGACTCGTCGCCGTGCCTAACAATTGAACATCTCACGAACATCACTGATGCGAATTTTGAATATAGATTTGAATTTACACGCTTACAAGGTTCAATTGACTCAAGAGCTGAAGCCTACTGACCATTTCAAGCGTCGTCAATACGCCGAATGGTTGGTTGAACAGACAGAAGTGAATGGTGACTTTACAAAGAAAATCATCTTCAGCGACGAGGCACACTTTCACCTCAGTGGATTCGTTAACAAGCAGAATTGCCGCATTTGGGCAAATGAGAATCCACGAGTGATTGTTGAAAAGCCGATGCATCCACAAAGAGTGACTGTTTGGTACGGTTTATGGGCTGGCGGCGAGACGTCATCGGGCCGTACTTCTTCGAACATGAGGTCGGCCAAGCAGTTACCGTGAATGGTGTTCGCTATGGCGAGGTGATAACGAACTTCTTGTGGCCAGAAATTGAGGATATGGACCTGGACGATATGTGGTTCCAACAGGATGGTGCCACTTGCCACACAGCCAACGAAACAATGGCACTTTTGCGCGAGAAATTCAATGGCCGTGTTATCTAACGTCGTGGCGATGTTAATTGGCCGTCACGATCATGTGATTTGACACCGCTGGACTTCTTTCTTTGGGGATATTTAAAAGAAAAGGTGTACGTCAATAAGCCAAGAACAGTTCAAGAGCTAAAGGATGAGATAATTCGGCACATTAACGACATTGAACCTCAATTATGTCTCAGAGTCATTGAAAATATGGAGCATCGGGTAGAAGTATGCCACCGAAGCCGTGGCGAGCATTTGGCCGATATTTTGTTTCACAAATAATTGTCATAGAATCTTCTATCATAATAAAAAATATTAAGATAATTCTCTGAAAACTTGTTGTTTTATTTACAATTGACATCGTGAGTTTTGGTTGGACCACCTTTTATTAGATATTTTTAACAAATATTTATAAATTGCTGGTCATTATTATCAGTACAGTTTAGTTATTTGAAGAATAAGTATATATATCAACTGCGTACCAAAATTCCAAGGAAATATGGTGATAAAAAATCAATCTAATGCAACACAGAATTTTCGAGAACAAACTATGAGAAATTGCAAACTAATTAACTAATTCACTCTACAGAAGATATTATTGAAGGAAATTAATACATCAACAAACGTTTGGAAAACGTAAACTGGTTGTAGATGCATAATGCGTGGATAAACAAAATATAAATAAACGTGGATTGGAAATAATCAGTGTGAATAAAACACTTTTAATCAAAATCATGTTTAATAGACTGTAAATTATTTAGAAATGATTTCACAAGTACCTAAATAAATAATTGATGTAAGATACGCAAGAATTTTTCACATTGCAGGTTTTTATTTTTCCACATTCCACTATATGCGGAAAAGAAATGTAATCGTGTAAAGAAAATTTTTTTCTGGGGTTTATTTTTCATTTTTCGGCCTAAAAATAAAAAAAAAATGGTTTTTAAACCATTTTGTGTGTGTGTGTGTGTGTGTGTCTGTGTGTGTGTGTCGTTGTCGTCGTTGTCATTGTCGTCGTTGTCGTTATCGTCGTTGTCGTTGTTGTCATTGTCGTCGTTGTCGTTGTCGTTGTCGTCGTTGTCGTCGTTGTCATTGTCGTCGTTGTCGTCGATGTCGTCGGCATTTATTCTTGTTAGCACGATAACTCAACTAAGTTTTGACTGGTTCTGATCGGGAACATCTCCCAGACGATACCTATTGATTTTGAGGTGGATAGAACACACTCTACCATGTTCATGGGTGATGAGAAAGCACAATGGTGGACTATTTGAGAAATTGTTTTTGTTAGCACGATCACTCAATTAAATCGTGTCGGATCGATCGGGTTTCTACTAATTCTAATTACGGACATCTACCAGACGACACTTATTGAATTTGAGGTAGATAGGACACACCCCACCCTGTCCATGGGCCATGAGAAAGCACGATGGTGAACTATTTGAGAAAAATTGAAAAAAGTAAAACTGTCGCATAAAACACATATTCTGCATTTATGTATTGGTTTATTTTCTCTTGGCCACTCAATTTCGAGATAGAGATGGTCTACGTGCGGAAAAGTCCGTTTTAAGGTTTTAAAACTGTTTATTTATGATAGATATAAATAATAAAAGTATATATCATTAACTTGGAATACATAGAACACACCTCTGCCAAACCTTGTAGATTATATAGCAGTGTGACAATTTCTGAAGATCTATTCTAAGATCAACATTATGGAAACAACACTAGACGTATGTATATATTAAGCATGATGCATTTTAAAATCCTCTAAACCAATTGGATCAAGAAGTGTGAACAAAAACGATATTTCACATATTTAAGAATATTTTAAAACAAAACATGATAAGTACTTATGTAGTTATATAGTTATATGTAGTTTCTTGGAAAATATGGAAGGACTTAATAAAAATTTTTCACCAACATTATTAAGAAATAAATATATTGACGAGATTAGCAACAATAAAGTAACTATTGAAGGTGAAACAATATGTGGGTCAATAATAAACAAGAATAAATATATGCAGAAGCCTAATACATGTATATCTTACATCATATTGACGAAGAAATATCGAAACTGAGATTGGAGGAGATGAAAAGACGACGAGGTGAAAACACTTGATATTTTCCTTGTTACGCGCTGTGATTTGTTTGTTGTGTTATTTTTGCCTCAATTTCAGTGTTAACGCATAAAATACTAGCAAATTAAACTTATTGATTCACTAATTCCATATCGATATTCCCATGTTGATGTTGCAACTGTTTGAACATAAGAAGAAGATATACAATAAAATTGGAATAAATATGGATATCAAGAGCGATAGCTTCTTGACGTACGGCCACTTTTCTAACAAATTTGGTCTTAAAATCGCCTTAATTAATGATATTTACATCAAGGGAATCAAAGTCACAAAGTTTAATACTGATCATCCTTTTTAATGGCCAACATTTAATGTAACGTCGTTTTAGTTTACATTGTTAATAATTAACACAAATATATCGTTTATATTAAATCGTTTAGTTGCAGAACACCTCCAATATAATAAACTGTTAGTCGCCTGTATTCCGGAAGTGGTGACGTAGTGCCAAGGCCGGTATAATAAATAATATTTTTCCGATGCACTTACACTATAATTAAATCATTTGTTATGACATGAATAACAATTAAGACGATCAAATACTCTGATTTCTTCAATTAATGTATTTAAATTCTGTTTTAGACTTTAGGTTTGTCAAATTAACCACGTAAATATGCCAACCATTCCCTGAACTGCTTTTGAATTATTTATAGAATTTTATCAGTATTTTTGTCTATAATAATTACAAAGCAGGAATTACTAAGTACCTTCATTTAATTTACCTGGAAGGTAAAGGTCATATCAGGTCATATCAAGGATCTATAGGAAATATGTGGTAACCACTCAAATCTTTGTCTTGTTTGTAAGTACGGACTAATAATTCTTGTATATAAGTAATCTGTTACTATTGTACATATATGTATTCAATTTTCGTAAAAAAAAATGTGTCTACAAGTTACAATTGACGCATACACCTCTAAATTTCATAGTTTAATAGAAATAATGGCTCGTCTCAAATAATGATTGTTATTCATAACATTTTTCTTAGGAGGAGCCGGAAACTTTGGCAACTATAGCAACAACAATAGTAGAACAGTTTTTTAAATACTGAAATATTATATTTTTAACAATGTGCCGATTCAAAACATAACAAAAAATATATATAAAAAATAAAAACCTTTGCTGGTTAGATTTCCAATTTTTATTCGTTAAAGATAACAATTGTTTCGTCAACACAGTGGCTCCTTCAGATGTTGAGTACATAGATTGACAACAATTGTTATGTTTAACAAATAAAAAGTGAAAATATAACCAACAAAGGTTTTAATTCTGTGCAAATATGGATTTTCATCAAGTAACGGCCCAATCAATTCAGAAAGAAATATATATATATATAAATATATATATATATATATATATATATATATATATATATATATATATATATATATATATATATACGTTACTATTGAAAAAAATAAAGGTGAGTGCTATTGCAGCGAACTCAGCCGAAAAAAAAGTTGAGCACCATCTTATGTAAAATAAATAAATAGGTAAACAAATTTTATTTGCAAACTTAGCTGTTACAAATAATACAGACAATAGTCCATACTTGTGCCAGATTTTGCATACCTTAAGGATGTTATAAAAAGAAATATCTTTAGAAAATCATATCTATTTATGCAATAAAAAGTAAAACAGCACAATAGAAAATTATTTTTTGAACAAGGTTTTCTTAAATGTGAACTTGATATGTGATATGTACTCGTACATCGATCGACTATGTATTATATCGACTATCTATTGGTGACAATGGGACAGTAGTACAAAAAATTAACTAATGAGTCAATCTGTCATCATTATTAACTGTACTGTACTTCTACTCTATTGTACTGTCATCATTATTAACAACCATCATGGGTATTGTTAACTTCTACAAGTTGGTGAGTCACACACGTCATTTGTCAGATACAATTCTGATGTTTAAGAACATGTATCAAGGAGATCTAGTAGTCTTAAAACCTTAGAACGGACTTTTCCGCACCTGGAATATCTCTATCTCGAAATTGAGTGGCCGAGAAAAAATAAATCAACACATAAATGCAGAATATGTGTTTTATGCGACAGTTTTACTTTTTTCAAATAGCCCACCATTGTGTTTTCTCATGGCCCATGGATAGGATGGGGTGTGTCCTATCCACCTCAAAATCGATAGATGTCGTCTGGTAGACGTCCCTAATCAGAATCAGTCGAAACCCGATCGATCCGACACGATTTAGTTGAGTTATCGTGCTAACAAGAATAAATGCCGACGACAACGACGCACACAGCAAAAATTTTTTAAAAACTATTTTTTTTTTGTTTTTAGGCCGAAAAACGAAAAATAAACCCAAAATTTTTTTTTGGTTTTATTCACTTTTTCTTTACACGATTGCATTACTTTTCCGCATATAGTGGAGTGCGGAAATGTAAAAATAACTCGTGAGTCTACAGGGGACTATTTAATCTCAATAACTTGAACTGTAACATAACTTGAGTCTATTTATGACTTATATCCGATCAGTTCCCCATATTAGTCTATCCTCTACAAGCAATCACCATTTAGGTAGAGCAATAACGCTGAAAAAGTCACCAACACTAGTTGATGAAACTTTGACATAAGGTTCCAGTTTAATGTGAGATCTATCAGGATACCAACAAAAATTGATTGTATCAACTCGTGGCAGTGTTCACGAAGAATATCAAGCATATAATAATGTTCTTAGTAATTTATAATTGAGATGTGTTAGCTTCTGTCACCAATTTATACGACATTTGATGAAAGTTGAAAACAACTATCAATTTTGTAGTTTTGTTTTACATTATGATATTAGTCTCAGACTAATATGTAAGTAACTTAATTCTATTACTAAATACCAAAAAACTATAGTCTGAAAGTCACCCATTGGAGTCTCCTAGATTGTACTAGCATGCTCTTGAGGCACACTCTTGTTATGCACTAATACAAGCACTGACTCTGCTGTTATCACTAAAATTGTTGCGGTATACGTGCTGCAGAAAACTTTCTTCGTAGTTTCTTGAATATATCTGAATTCTGCTGTCCAAAAATTTCATATTCACATCCTTATGGAGTTTGTCATATCTAATATACCAGGGTGCATCTACAACATTTAAAAGTGTTATACAACCTTTTCAAAACACTTTGTTTTGAAAAGGTTGTATAACACTTTGGAACAATTTGTTAAGTTCGATTTTTTAGCTTTTTTAGAGTTAAACAGGCATGCTGATTTCAAAACTGTGGTTAGTTTTCTTCTACCACGTCAAGTTTTTCTGTACATCTTATGTGAATGTGACTACTCTCCGTGGGATTGAACGTGGATCACAGGAAGCACTATTGTTCTCCTATAGGCTGACATAAACCTTCAAGGTTTTTATTGTCTAGACTAGTTCTATAGTTCAATTACACTTGAGATACTGTAGTGAGTACTTCCTCATTGGCCAGGAGCGCGGATATACCAAATATCCCTGTTTTTTGTGTATGTGGGACAGCAGAGGTCGTGAAAAGTATTGGGTGCAGTCGAATTGACACTCAAGATCTGACCTAAAATCTGGTGACCCAAACATTCTACATCAACTATTGTCGGCAAACAGAACATTATACATTATTTCCATCTCTGCATATAAAACTGAGTCTCATGAAGCAGTTTGTTAAAGCTTTGTCAACTAAAGGAGACTATTTCAAGTATCTCATTTCAACATCTTCTAGCCTGTCATCTTAAAAGATAAAGGCCGGTGTGTTTGATGGTACACAAATTCGGCAGCTCGGTGAAGATTAACATTTCATCGGAACAATGACAGAACTTCAAAAGAATGCTTGGTTGGCATTCAAAAACATTGTCAAAGACTTTCTTGAAAATACACGAGCACAGAATTACACCGAAACTATCCAGCAACTCCTGGAGAGCTGCAAAATGCTTGGACGCAACATGAGCATTAAGTTGCATTTTTTACATAACCATTTTGCTGGCTTCCCGAAAAATCTTGGTGCAGTCAGTGATGAGCAGGGTGAGCGATTCCACCAAGTTTTGAAGGTCATGGAGGCACGGTATCCAGGTAGATGGGATGTAGATAATTGACTATTGTTGGAGCATCAAGCGAGAATGCCCACATATTAAACACCATAGAAAAAGCTATAAGCGAAAATTTTTACCTTAATATGTGTGTTTACTGTTTAGTAAAGAAATTTTACTATTTGTATGAACACAATTTAACTTGCAGTAACTATATACAGCCTCTATACGTATAAAACTATTCTCTGTTAACAGTAGGTGTATTTGGTAAGTTTTCCTTTTATTTTCCTTTATATGCACATTTTGTATGACTTCTGAGATAAAAAGAGGGTATCCTGTAGCTTAAAAAGTTGACGTGATAGACAAAACTGCGTTATTTTTGGATTCAGAGGCCAAAAGTTAGTTAAAAGCAAGTCACACTGTCACTAAATTGCTGTTCTCCAGTGTAATTTTTATTCTACTTTTTATACAATTCTAAAATTGTATACCATAAGTTCAAACTGGTCTCAATATTTGCTTATATAGCAATAGTTCGTGGATCGATAAGGCTGAATCTCATCCTAAGAACCAAAATATTTTTCTATATATAATATTTAATTCCTCCCTTTTCTTTTTCACGTGAGCTTTTCAGCGAAACTTGGTGCCCAGTATCAAGCCAAAGTATCCAAAGCCAAAGTAAAGTATGCAACAAATGGTACTATTTATCCATTCATTGTTACAGGGATGTGTCCTATCTGTTTATTTGTGAAATTAATATGAACTAATCTGGTTTCATTAAGCCCTATTTTTCACTTCTTTGTCCAGCTTTGAAATTCATTGATAGCTATTTGCAATTTAGTTGTTATTTCTTTTCTATCTTTACCTATTATTACTAAGAACTGAATCTGACAAGGGTTCCAGATGAGATTCATGGGGAATACCTGAATTAACATCTGTCACTAAAGATTTATTTTGCAGTATTATATCCCCAGATCTTCGAATTATATTCATCAAATTAAAATTGATGATGTTGACATAATATTGATATACAATTAAATTTGATAAAACCTTTTTTGGAGAAACTGCTCAACATGCCAATTTTTATTTTAAAACCAACACCTGTAGGGGTTATTTTCAAGTCCTCGTCATCAACTTCCAAATTCTAATAACCCCAGCTGTAAAATTTCATATAAGGCGATACTCCGTGTGAAAGATACCCTATTTTAAGGCATTTTTGTTGCCTACTTCAACAGTCTTCTTTCGTCTTTATTTTACTTTTATTAATATTTTTCCAAACTTTACGGACATACTGTATAATGTCTTCTAATATTGAATTATGATGCTATTCATCCAAATCCATCTCATGGTAATTATTTCGATAGTATTATTATTTTCAATTATTAGAAATCACTGAAAAGTTATTGAAAAGTTCCACAAAGAACTTCCAAAAGTTTATATCACTTTAAGCATCCACTCTGTGTATTTCATTTATTTATAGAAGCACTGTAGACTGAAATATAAATGCATAGTATAAACGTCTTATTAGCGTATCGGCGTCATCAGGAAAAAAAACAACGTATGAGTTGAATACGTGTTCGTAGTTAATGATGATAATAACTGCATATTCATAGACGGATGTAAACGTATGTAATTAAGCTATGAATATATTCATATTTCTCGAAAAATAGGTTCATTCAAAGATGTTTCTTGTCTCGTTTACTGGGTAATCTCTATTTTAGAATAATGCACGCTATTGTCTTAGGAAAAGCTGGACTGCATGACAATTGAGTGTTTATATCACCGTTGATATTGTAGAAGGGTAGAATATTCAATGATTTGAGCCATAAGTTTGTTATGAAGTGCGTTATAAAGAAATGACGAACTTGCGAGGTTTTTAACGCTTTAGTTATGATTTGTGAACATTTTTGTTAACCAAACATTCACGATTTTGTTAAAAACAAATGTCAATTTGACTATTTGCATTTAGTTAAAAATAAGAACAATTGTAATAAAGATAGTTTTACTTTATATTTGCCATGTAATTACGTCATGTACTTGATCCACATAACTGAGGAGTTTTAATAAGGAATAGGGATAATAATTTGTGACAAACAAATCAATACATTATATAGTTAGTTCAGTATTGAACATTGCTCAATTTATCTGCAGTTTTCAGGAGTAAGTAAAACAGATTTAGTGAATATTTTTTTTAGAATTTAGTTGTTCTATTTATATAAATAAGACGGATTTGATATATTAAGTTTTTTTTTTTTTTAGAATATGGCCTTTTCTTGTTGGAATTTTAGAACACGGAGTTGGCATTAGAAAAACATCAAGCCAGATGATATAATTCTAGAATGCAAAGTACAGCGAAGGTAACATTGTACTTTGGTTACAGGTCAAGGTTTCAGTGAGAGATAATGTATGGATTTACCATATTATTAAATTAAGAAAAATGTTTTATTTACAAATATTTTGGGTCTTAGTACTATTAAAGAAATTTTGTTATACCACGTTTTATACCACGAAAACATTTATATATAACTTTATGACTTTTATATGAAAAAATAGATGATTTGTTTTCTGTATTCAAAATACTGTTACAATACTAATTTAGTTTACGATTAAAAACTAGTGTGAAATATTTATTATTGTATTGTACTTATTCACAATCTATACAAAGAGCAAACTGCTGTTATAGAAGTAGAAGGGGAAAGAAGGGAAGTAGGTATTAGGAAAGGAGTAAGACAAGGATGTATGCTATCACCACTAATTTTTAATCTGTACATCGAAGAGGCGATTAATGTCGTAAAAGATAGAGTGGATTTCGGGATTAAAGTACAGGGACAGAAACTAAAAATGCTGAGATTCGCGGATGATATAGCAGTATTAGCATCTAGTAAGGAGGAATTGGAATCAGCGTTGAACGAAATGGAGGCAGTGTTGACAGAGGAATACGGAATGAGGGTGAATAAAAACAAAGCTAAAGTGTTAGTGTGCAGAGGGCGCGAGAGCAGAGCAAAAACGAAAGTACAAATTAATAATGAAAGTACCCCTTTTTTGATCGTATATCTTTAAAAAATGAACTTTGTGTGTTGTATTCCGATCAGCAGCTTTTAGATAATTCTAAATCACCTCAGGAAATGCTCAGTTTCTTCTGGCATCATAATTTAAAAGACTACCTTCCTGAATTGTGCAAGCTTTTATCTCTAGTGTCTACAATTTCTATTACCTCAGCCTCTGTTGAAAGGTCATTTTCAGCACTCAAACGTATAAAAACATACACTAGAAATTCAATGTTACAAGATCGCCTGTCAAATATCTCATTTATTTCTATAGAAAAACAGTTTTTGGCAGAGTTGAAGAAAAATGACTCATTCTATGAGGAAATAATTAACCATTTTGCTAGTTCGCAAAATCGTAGATTGCCGCTGATTTACAAAAATATTTAGGTTGCAGAATATATATTTTATTGTTTTAAATAATTTATGTTTTAGAAAATATTTTAGTTTTGAGTACGAAGGAAGAATGTTTTACCCACAAAGAATACGTATTTTATTTTCCTTTATTTATTATTTTTCTCTGCGTTTTCCTCGTACTATTTTAATTTATTTTGCAGAAGTGTTATTTAGTTTAAGTGGGACAATATGGCTACCGGCGAACAACCCACAACAAAAAATGTAACGCGCTGTAGCACTACCTCAACGGTGGTGGGGAAATGTGCTAATTGTGCTGAAAGGGACAATTTCGAGGTTTGTTTTAAATTTTAGGTATTGATCGTAAATTTCACGAACTAATTTTTGGTTTATAAACAATATTTAACTTCAATAAAACATATTTTGTTTATTCCCTTAGTAGCTGTAAGTCGTAAGTACATATGTAAATAAATAAAATTATATTTATTTCGAAAAGGTAGCAAATTCCAAAAATTATTCTCGCGAAAGTCTATATTTTTGTATAAATGGATTTTTTATTAGAATTCCAAAGGGTCAGGAAAACGCGTGACCTTGAAAATTCTAAAAAATTTTTACCGGCGCCATTAACGAGTGTCGCCGGTAGGTATACATATTCTGCCTCCCCTAAAAAAAACCTCACGAGCCTCCACTGCACATTAATTCAAATTGTATGTCTATTAGTTGCCCACCGTTAACCTCTTATCTCCATGAACCTACTTAAAAATGCCTGACTATTGCTTAATTAACGCAAACCACGTAAAATAATAGAAACAGAAACAGGCCCACGTCACATATATGGTCTTTACTTATCACCAGCCTTGAATTTTAAGTGGACTAGAAAGAGTTAAACAGTAAATTAAATACTATTTTGAAAATATTATTTCGATGAATGAAACATCGACTTCCAGAGACGGATATATCGAAATAAAACCTTGAATTGGAAATTTTATTTTATTATTCTAATTTAATAAAATTATAGAATAACCAATTTTAACATAAACATTTTAACTAAACCACATCGATCATCAATTATTAAAAATATAACAAGATTGTTACTTTTCCGCACTCCACTATAAGCGGAATGTAATCGTGTAAAGAAGAAGTGAAAAAAAGTGAATTTTGAGGTGGATAGGACACACCCCACCCTGTCCATGGGTCATGAGAAAGCACGGTAGTGAATATTTGAGAAATTAGTTTTGTTAATACGATAACTCAACTAAATCGTATCGGATCGATCGGGTTTTGACTGATTCTGATCGGGAACGTCTCCCAAACGACACCTATTGATTTTGATGTGGATAGGACACACCCCACCCTGTCCCTGGGTCATGAGAAAGCACGACGGTGGACTATTTGAGAATTTTTTTTAACACGATAACTCAACTAAGTCATGCGGATTGATCAAGTTTTGACTGATTCGGATCGGGGACGTCTCCCAGATGGCCTCTATTGATTTTGAGGCGGATAGAATACACTATACCATGTTCATGGGTCATGAGAAAGCACAATGGTGGACTATTTGAGAAATGTGTTTGTTAGCATGATCAGTCAATTAAAGCGTGTCGGATCGATCGGTTTCGACTGATTCCGATTAGGGACGTCTACCAGACGACATCTATTGATTTTGAGGTGGATATGACACACCCCACCCTATTCATGGTTCATGAAAAAACAGAAATATTGAGACGCCAATGAATCAAATTATACAATAAAGCTAAGACGTGACTTCATAATTGCATTTTGTTCCGCAAATTATTAACTGTATATGTCGTACATAGTTGATTGAAACATATATCGCTAGGCATACGTGCTGGTAATTGTGGCATATTAGTAATAATTGCGAGAGGTGTAGCATGTCATCCGTGCGTCCTCACTAAATTGATACACGCGCAAAGATCCATTATACAAGTTGTATCATACAACAAGAGGTTTGGGATAGTACTCCACAAGTGGACACCAAAATCAGAATTGCTCCAGGTTGGCCAAGGAAACAATTTCGTTAAAGCGTGAACTAAGAAAAAGACACATGAGAACTAGAGATCCTTAGAACAAGGAAATATTGAATATAGCAAAAAAAGATATGCTAAATATAACAATTCAAGATTACTTAGAGGGGCTAACTGCAATAGAAGCCATGGGCTGTTATCTGTGGAATGTGATAGCAAAGATACAAAAAAAAAACATAAAACCACACTCAGCCAGTAAAATAACAGAACAGTATGGGCAACAACTGATAAGAAAAAGGCTGAAACATTTCAATACCATCTGCCTAAGGTCTTTTAGCCTTTTCCGAGAGATATTTCACACATAGAAGAAAAAGTCATTACTTCATATCTCGACACACCATTCCAGATAGCACCTCTAATAAAAGCTATAGAAACACCAAAATATGATAATAGAAGAACTCCATGATAATACCAGGCTTATTTATTCCATACATATTTCATATACATTATTACATATATATACATTATTCCATACATGACCACCTTTCTTCCATTAATGGAATAGACCCTATCTGTAAAATTTTTACTAAAATTACCTCAAATACATTCATTAAATAACCAATTCTGTTTAGTCCAAAATACTCTATAATTATTTTCAGTCCTTGATAACATTTCATTCATACTTCTAATAATAAATTACTATTAAACACATTGACTATTCAATTTAATTTGTTGACCTAAATTGTACATGATAATGTGTGTATGATAAAACACATGTGATATAGAGATATGTAAATTATAGTTAGTGGTAACATAAACGCCCTCGTATAATTACTCGTAATTTGATATATTTGGAGGTGTGAGAACACGCTTGAATATACTAATAATAATATATAAGTGTAAACTAAAAAATATCCTAATATTGTAAGTTTTGAAACAAGTTAAATACTTCAAATATACGTTGAGAATGTTATAAAATGCAAATATGGAATACGAACACTACGGCAATTAAATATGTAGATTTTATTTAACTAATTTAATGTGTAAGATTTGCAAATACATACAATGAGAACTACCAAACCCTTACCTTTAAATCACAAGAATCGCATGAATGCGAAATATTCTGCATAAAAAAGGAATTGTATAGGGTCTCAGTTGGAACTAGCCCCCTGGCACTGCGGTAGTTCGCTGGTAAATGACTGTACAAGGGGCGCTAATTGTCTTGCAGTTAGAAATTGCCGGTAAATTTGAACATAAATGTTTTTAAATTTTAATATATACGTAACGGATGATGTAAAATTAATAAGAGAATGAATTTATAGGAAAATTATCTGAGCTACAATGTATTACGTAACGATTATTATTGTTTACCGTATAGGTGAAATTGAATTGAAGTTAATTTAAATTATAAAAAATATGTTTTCGTGTGTTCCTGCAATAATTTTTCATTTACACGTAATATGTACACATACATATATAATCTGTCTGAAAAGTGCTGAAACTTATTCTATGAACATTCTGTTACAAATAAGAGAAATAATTTCAAAATATTAATTCACAGAGGCAAATAATATAAATTTGTAGTATATACTATAAGTTATCATATTGTAAATTGGGAGTAATCAAACTATCGTTGAAGGGAAAATGTATCGTTGAACACGCCACAATATCGCAAATTTTGAACACACTTGTGTACAATTGTGAATAACAATTTAACATGGTAGATATTTTTAGTGTAAATTATGTGTTCCAGTGTATTGTGAAATGATTATAGACAGAAAGCTTCATTGTCCCTTTAAGTGAAGTTAGAATTAAGATTTGCATAATCGAGCAAGTTTGTTCTTTTCTTATTGCATGCGGGCACTATGCGATAGTGAGACACCCTATATTAGATATTAAAGGTATCTTTGATGTCTTTATTAATTTAAACAATTTATGTAAACAGATACGATTACCAATATAATTTAATTTATGTAAATGAATGTAATATGAGACAAAGAAGACAAATGAAACAAGTCTACTAACTATAGAATGACAATTATTTATAAGTAGGAAGAAAACACGTGGGCGATATAAAAATTTAAATCTAACAATATGTATTTAAATCTAAGAAATAAAATAGTTTTTTCGATTTCATATACAGGGTGATTCAGCTAACCCGTTCATTAAAAGTTTATGAACTTCCCATTGGAATTAATTTTTTAAAGTTTGAAATCAGGGGTTAGCGTGGACGATCTATTCAACTAAAGAATTTTTGCTTTTCTGACACTTCCGATTATACCGGAAGTAGCTATCAACTTCCTTATTTTAAATAGAACATCCAGTATATTATTACATTTTTCAATTACCCTACTGATTTTAAGTGAACTTTCTTAACAATTCCCTATACCTATCTTCAGCAGTTTTTGAGATATTTTAATTTTTTTGAAAAAATTAGGTTTTGTAGTATCCCATTGGAATGCTCGTCACTTATTCAAAACAAAAGTTATAGTAGCAAATTTTGGGCTGTAATTAGGCGAACTATTAAGCTTTCAGGTTATATGTAGTTTGATATTTTATTATTTACAGGGTGTCCAAAAAATTTAGTTCATTCTGACAAACTTCAACTGCTCAAAAGTCAATTTTCTTAAATTACATTTGAATTACACCCTGTATTTTATTGCTTTCTGTGATGGAGAATTAAGTTATATTTCAATCTGTATTAGGATTCCCTATACCTATCTGCTACCGTTTTCTTGCTATCGAGGTATTTTTTATTCGATACTATAGTTTTCCATTTTATTAATTTACTTCTGACCAGCGGGCCATGAAAATTAAGACAACGTAACATTTATATTAATTTTTTATCATAAACAATAGTGCAAAATTATTGAACAAAAAAAATCATCATGAATAAAAAGCATATTTTAAACGATTTGGAACTTACATTAGCCTAAACAATAAAACATAATAACAATAATAACTAAATGTTAACAATTGGGTCTTATTGGTGTAACAACTGTTCTATGTGCCGTCCATTGTGTTCTAAGCACAATAAAACTCGTTTATTAATCTCAATGGTCGTAGATTTCAATACCATTCCTTCATCTAGTTCGGTGAAGGCAGTTATAACTCGATGTAATAAGTCATCTCTGGTATTGACGGGCGTTGAGTAGACTTTACTCTTGATATGGCCCCATACAAAAATATCAAGGGGTTAGATCGGGTGATCTGGGAGGCCATAGAGCCGGAACATTACGCCCAAACCAGCGATCTTCAAACATATTTGTTAACTCATGGTAAACTTCATGGGTTGAGTGGGCTGGAGCGCCATCCACTTGGTACCAACACGTATTTAGAATATTTAGTGGCAAATTTTCCAAAAAATCTGAAACCACCGTTCTAAGAATTTCTAGGTATTTACGAGAATTTAAGAAGTAAATTAATAAAATGGAAAACCATGGTATCGAATAAAAAATACCTCGATAGCAAGAAAACGGTAGCAGTTAGGTATAGGGAATCCTAATACAGATTGAAATATAACTTAATTCTTCATCACAGAAAGCAATAAAATACAGGGTGTAATTCAAATGTAATTTAAGAAAATTGACTTTTGAGCAGTTGAAGTTTGTCAGAATGAACTAAATTTTCTGGACACCCTGTAAATAATAAAATATCAAACTACATATCACCTGAAATTTTAATAGTCCGCCTAATTACAGCCCAAAATTTGCTACTATAACTTTTGTTTTGAATAAGTGACGAGCATTCCAATGGGATACTACAGAACCTAATTTTTTCAAAAAAATTAAAATATCTCAAAAACTGCTGAAGATAGGTATAGGGAATTGTTAAGAAAGTTCACTTAAAATCAGCAGGGTAATTCAAAAATGTAATAATATACTGGGTGTTCTATTTAAAATAAGGAAGTTGATAGCTACTTCCGGTATAATCGGAAGTGTCAGAAAAGCAAAAATACTTTAGTTGAATAGATCGTCCTCGCTAACCTCTGATTCCAAATTTTAAAAAATGAATTCCAATGGGAAGTTCATAAATTTTTAATGAACGGGTTAGCTGAATCACCCTGTATACTGAAAAATTATTTACATATATTTAGCGTAAATACCAATACTTTCATTTTTATAAATATATGTACTTACGTTAACTATCTAAGTAGTCACCTCTTTATTACGCAACTAACAATTTCTTCTAAAGAAACGGTCCTTCTCTAATCCTTTATATATAACTTCATATCATTTTTTTATCTTTTGTTATCAATTGCGATGAAACCGTGTAACCAATTTTAGGGCAAGGTATAACAAACAATCGTGTTTATAATAAATATTTGCATTGCTCTGGTTTCATTTGGGTGAAATTCCTTTTAATTCGGTGCTGTTACATATGATGACTTCCTTATCATAATGGTAATGACCCCATAAAGTACTACTGTGGATAGTTATGTAAGATACAGTTCACAAAAAAAAATCATATATATTTATAATATACAGACCACATATATAGATCTTTCCAATGCCAAAGTTCAAATATTTGCACGGGTATTACTTTCAAAGTAAAGTGTAAGGTACACATTAAGATTAGGTGTGATTTATTATTTTGAATAAGGCAATTTGGAAAGTTTCTTCTAGTGTGTTAGTAACGGTAAACATTTCATAAACTAGAAGATGAATTATTGTATTGAGCAGGGGCGTAGCGTGAGAAAAGAATCTAGGGATGTGATAAAAATTTTATAAGGTGGAAGAGGTATAGTCTGATGTATGGTAGACCATATGAAAATGGTAAAAATAAAAAAAGACATTAGCCTAAAATGATTATGCCGAGGTATATATCCTAATTTTTAAAATGAAGATCAATTCTTCGATTTTTGTTGGTCCAGTGAAAACGTCTATCACTGTTTCTTCAAATGTTGGAGACGATGTCATATCTTCTAACAAGGTACTTTCAATATTTATTAATGCTAAAGCTGGCAGTCTTTCTTGCTTTTGATAATTTCGCAAATAAGTCTTTATTCTCTTTAAACATGAAAATTATCTTTCCGCGGAACTGCTTGTGGCAGAAATAGTCAAAATTAAACGACACAATTTTGATGATTCCGGGAAAACAGAAAATAATTGAAGGGACGTAATATATTGGTGAAGCTCAAACACAGTGCTCTTTTTCCATATCGGGATCACTATAAATCACTGAAAGCTCACTTTTTAAACGATTTGCATCAAAGAATGTTTCATACGTATCTACTAAAGAGGAAAAAAGTTCGATAGGAAAACGTTTCACGAATGAAGCAAATTGTGTGGAACCTAAATTTAAGAATTTCAGTTTAGAAATTTCACTAAACCGTTCACTAATGTTCAAAGTAATAACGTCCAAAATTTCATAAAACAATCGCGCGAAGGTGCTTTTCTTATCTTCTTCAGGAATTAAATCCAAACGCATTATTTTACTTGGTGGTTGATTTTCTAACACAAATCTGTCCATATGGTCCCAAATGACACTAAACTCGTTTCTAATTTTTTGAATATGAATTTATCTTTTTATTGCAGTAACTAATATCTGATATTTTTGTCTGTAGAATTTAAAACAGACTCTCGGAATGTGGTAATATTGCAGAAAACACTGATAAGAAAACATTAAAATCAAAGTCGCGCAATAAAGTTAAAAGGCCTCTTACACAAATAACGGTTTTTCAATTCCATTCCTCATTTTAATTTTCCACAATTAACTGAGTCCCCAAATAACGACAACACCCACTCGAGGTTCCACTGTTGACTGCGTAAGATCACTGACCTTTTCGCCCATCTAACGCGTAGCTTGGATGTAACGTGGACCATCGCATTTCTGCACTGCAGCAAGTAACGCGGGAGTCCAATAATTTAGGGCGCTTTCAAAAGTTGATGGTAGTGTTTAAAGTAAATAACATTACGATAAATAAAAACTAATCGATAAATAGAGTAAATAACTTAACGAGCTTCATACAGCTCGTCAAGTCTCTTGATATCGGACCACCCGCGAGGTGCGCAATAAATAGCCTGGTTTTTACTCGGTCGTTTTGAGACCTTTGCAGAGTGAATGTCGATGAATACCTATATATTAAATGTGAATGTACACAAAGTTCGATCTGGCCGCGCATCTGCAAGTGCAGTCCTCTTCCCTCCGAATGCTCAATCTTTCTTCTACGTATACCTAGAAAATTTCACGCTTTTTCGTACTCTTGATGAGCGGTACATATTTTGTGATCACGTATTTTCAACAGTAGATAAATTACAATATGTTTCATTCTAGTTGTAAGTAATGAGGGATTCTGGTGACTCCATTACTGAACCTTTTTTTATCCAAACGAAATATTTTAAAATAAAGAAGAATTATATCCATATATTTTAAAGGAACCTACTTGTAAAACTTTTTTTATTTTACAGAGAAAAACATGCTTCTAATTCTGAATCACTTTTGTAACACCTTGTATGTATTTCCTTTTAAATCCAGTCACAAACGGCGGTAAAAATCAAAAACAGACTCATTAAAAATAACAAATTGAATCTCGTCTAAGCCGTCCTATTCAATTAACTGTGATAAAAGCGCTACTACCAATCTGATCTTCATCCATCGGTACACACATGCCTTATTAGATAATAGATAAAAACATATTCTATTCATTTTAAGACAGGTGCTACTTTAAACAACGAAGCAATAACTAGTTACTATTTTTATCTAAATCCGTTCATGGACGTTTCAATCAATTTTATTAATATTG
Source organism: Rosalia funebris (assembly GCA_037954035.1). Classification (NCBI taxonomy): domain Eukaryota; kingdom Metazoa; phylum Arthropoda; class Insecta; order Coleoptera; family Cerambycidae; genus Rosalia; species Rosalia funebris. The sequence continues at coordinate 6,233,092 of JAZFAV010000006.1, read as the reverse complement.
ATTGAATTTTCCGATACAATTATCCCTATCTGCAATATAGTCGCCGACGTCGTATCTTTTAACTTCTGCACTATCATAACCTTAGAGTTTTATAGCTCACAGGCTTGGGGTAGAGGTGTGGAGGATCTCTTGTCCATTAGCGAAATTGCAATATTTTTATGCAGGTTACGTCCATTACGTAACAGTTGTAAATAGAAAATACGGAAACAGGAGAAGTTCACATAATATGCCTGAATCGCTGCCATTAAAATAAAAAATAGTCAAAATCAGTTAGTTTCAGTTGCGAAAAAGTCATAGTGAAACAGGTTTGGAAAAGCCTGGAATAAATTCAATATTTGTACGTCTTCATTATAGAAAAATATTTTGGAAGCTGTCTATATACTGCGCTTCATAAGTAATCGAAATTCTCTATGTGACTTACAACTTTTCAATAAAAACCACATGTAAAATGAATTTGAACAACATTTCCGCTTCCCCCTCACTCCCCTGAAGCAAATCCTTTTTAAACAATTTTTTTAATTGAATCAATCGAATGTCAGTAATATGATATTCAGTGTATTCAATATTCAAGTGGGGTTTAATCGGGAAAACCGACTGGCCACACAATTTCGCTATGTTTACTGATCTGTTTGTTGGCTGAAATTATGCTCTTATTTTCATTACAAAATATCGTGTAGCTCTAATACCAAATGTATTTATCAATTTCATCAGGTTTCCCTTCGGAGAAAGGTCTTATTCTAGAGGGTTCTAATGGCAGGTTTTGAGAAACTTAATAAAAACACAAGCTTGATGTTTTAAACTCAAATTATTCTTCTGTCTGTTCAATTCAACAGCTCTCAGTATATTATTAATTAATATTTGGGTTCAGTGTGTATATACATTAAAATCTAATATTCAGCAATAATTGCTTAGAGCATGGCCAACAGTTGACCCTGCCTGTGGAGCCTGCTATTTATAAATGACTATAATAAATCTGCCTACTTAGACTAAACAAGAAGCGAATATAATTTTTGTACATTATACTTGATACATTTAAACTAACAGGTTCTAACTGCAGAATAAAGAATTGTGTTCTTGTTTGTGTACAACTGTTTTATGAAAGTGAGCGATCATTTAAAGAAGCATTAGGACAAAATGAAGTACCTCAATCAATGACCTCAAAGCAAACATTCAACGCGTTATTCGGGAAATAGAGCCAGTTTTATGTGCCCATGTTATAAATAATTTTGCTAAACGAATGACATCATGCCAGTTGAGTTGAGGCCGTCATATAAACGATATTCTTTTCCATTTGTAGCCGTATCGTCTCCATTCTATGTGAAGAATAAAAAACTGCAATTTGTCAAATATTATTAGTTTTATTCATAAATCACATTTTATAGTTCCGAATGAGACACCCTATATATAAATCTAGCCCAAACGTTTACTTTTTTAAGGCGCCAAGTGTGGACCTCCATTATTCAATGTAAATCTCTATTCCATCTATAGTTCTGTTTATTAACTACTCAATACAAGACAAATATTGTTTCATAAAAAAAATCATATTTTTGTAATAACGTTAAATACTTGCGCTGCTAAATCAGTACATACGCAAAATTTTAGCATTTTTGCAAAGCTTGTATTCTTGTATACATAGTGATCGATTTCCTCTCTTTAAAGCGCTAGACTGCAAAGTGTAACTACACATAGAGACGAGGACAAACGCACAAATACTTAGGGAAGGGTGCCAAATCCGCCACCCTAGACCATAGTATTAATGACATTGATGCAGACACCTCTTGCGGAGATGTTTGCATTGCGGAGATTACGATAGGTCAGCCATCCGTGTTAAGATGCGAAGCGAAGTGCTGCACTTCTATTATATCTGCTTTGACCAACTGACCTGAGTTTACATTGTATTCCCCTTAAATGTTGGATTATCATTCAATATTACCATTCAGGATAATCGTCATCAAATTTTTTAATGAAATTAATTTTCTTTTCAATGTATTTTAACAGATAATTCATTCGCTTTTGTTATTAATTACAATGAAATTATCGCTTATTATTTTTTTAATACCTGGAAAACTATAAGGCGCTTCTTTTCCATAAAATTCACACACGAAGGAGGTTCCATTTAATATCCATTATCTAAAGCTAGTTAGATTAGTTTTAGAGAAAAAACTAAGCTTGCTTCTTTAAAGCTAAATTCTATTCGAACCTGTCATCATACTGACAATAATTATTACGTAAATTAGTTAATTAATAATTTAATTAAATTCTTAAAAGATATGTACATAAAACTTAATTACATTATACGAAACAGTTCAAGTAGAAGACACGAGTACATTAAAGGAGAGTCTGATACTGGTGTTATTTTTTTGGGTGACTGTTTAACTATAGCCGCCATTATCTTTCAGACGAATACAGTGCTAGGAAGATATCGAAAAAGGACTATGGTATAAGCCTTTCTTGAGAAGCCTAAAAACTTTGATACTGTGGCTAGTAGTATATCGTATGCCAAATCCTATATTTATTTTGAGGCGATGATTCTAGCAAAATAATCTAATGCAAATACATACGTTTATACTATATGATTTTTACTATTTCTACTACATATTTTATTAAGATTTTTATTAGAACTAGTAAGTGATAAAGCTTACTAATTATAAACCGCAACTCCTAAAGTGTTCTAAATGTTTTGAATTATACCTTTTATTTAAATAAACTTTAATGGTATGAAATTTTAACTCCCAGTTTTCTGATTTTCTTCTATTAGAGGTGTAGCAATCGAAAAGTTCTAAATGATTACGTTACTATTACTTTCATAAATAATTTGGAGAATGATTTCTTCTAATCCAGTCATATTGATGTATTTACATAAAAACGTCTAGATCAACACCTATTTTATTATTATTTATGGAGCATAATGAATATACGTAAATAACAAAAGGGCGCGTAGTAAGAAAGGATGATTAAATACAAAATGAATTCCGATATGGCTTTCTAACAAAGGAAATAATGCTACATCACTGCCTTCTCACTGGGAGCTATACTGTAAAAACTTTTTTTTTCACAGACAGGTCGGTGCATTTCTACACGTTGTGCATTTTTACACGTTCCATAGGTTGATAGACTATATTTCTTTATTGTGTCTGGAAAGGCAGAGAACCCGAAGGTTACTCTTAAAGTATTGGCGATGCTGCTCTATACGAATATAATAAACCAGCTAAGAGCAGTGAAATATTTTCTAATTTACGCTGATGTAAATTGGATGGATATTTTAAAACACCATATTTTGAAATTGTTTTAGCATATACATAGCTAACGATAATATGTTTTTCTGAATAAAAAAAACATAAGAGTATGTTCTTCTGGTTTCTTGTCAAAGCATGACAACTTGAACGAAACAAAAGCAGTAATCTAGGAAAATATATTGTTCTCTTATTTTATTAACAGAAAATAGGATAGCAGTGCAAAAGAGTGCACTAATTTAATTTCCAAATCTCAGAAAGCTCTTTTGAAGGCTGTGGTAAATTGTGGGTCACTTGAAATTCACAATTTTACGATTTCTTAAATCTTCTAGAAAGGGGAAACTAAGAAATATTCTTAATTCCGTGGCTTTCTTAATACCATGACCTTCTGGAACCAAATTGCAACAACCTTTAAGAAAGTCCAAAGATAAAATTGAAAATAACGAAAGACCCGAAATTGAGATTGATGATGAAATAAGTTATCAAGATAAGTGTCAAGAGTATATTGAGCAGACGGAAAGTGCCCTTGTATCTAGGTTTAAAGATCACGTGGCCCATTTAAAATATGGAAAATTAGAAAAATCTTCCCTGGTCCAACATGCTTTCGAAAACAATCCATGGAATCGAGTCTAGTAACTTGAAGTTAGTAAAGAATATAACCACTGACTACTGTATGGCATCAAGGCCATGGACATGGCAACAAGGGCCATACCTAACAGTCTCTTGTTTTATTGATTCGGTAAATGACGACATTAATGAAGTGAACTGAATGTTTACCTCATTAAGCTCCACTAACCATGAACGGAAATAGTGACAAGCGATTAGGTAATAGAAGAAGTGGCGTAGTGAACGAAAACAAATCATTCCGTCATTGCTTATTGACCAAGAAGAAGAATAGTCAAATTGAATGAGTTTATTAGTGAACAATGCAGAAGCTGGAAAATATTTATAACAATTTACTGAACCTGAATAAAATTTTGGTACGCATAAAAATTAGAGGTAGTTTAATTTTATTAGTTTTAACCATTTTCCAATTATGCCGACTTGGTTGGCGAAATGCCCATCGAGAAATATGCAATCTTTCGATGTTCCTGGAAAATTAATCTCTTTTTTTTTGTTGCTGCATCGTAGGTTGCAGTCCCTTCCCAGGATTCTATTTTAATAACACTGACGTAGTTTTCCATAAAACACCAAAATACTACACTAAGTTACTATGCCTACTAGGCTTTCCTTCCTATAAATATAGGTTTGAAAAAGAAAAAGCGCTAATCAAGAATGTAGTTCAGTAGCTGTAATGGATATTCTGTTGGTATAGCAGAAAAAATTATTAGGAAACGTAAATTTAAAGACACACTTCGAAATTCCTCGACCTTTCAAACTGAAAGGGAACATCCAAAAAAATATGTATCTATTCCTTACAATTTTCGATTCACCCGTGCTATTAGTAAGATTTTTAAAGATATAGGGATGACGGTAGTTCATTCATCGAGAAATAACTTTTAAGAGACAAAATTAACAGCAACGACAGGTTGGGGATTTACAAAATCAGCTGTAATGACTGTAATCAAAGGTATGTTGGACAGACTTCAAATCAGTTTCAAGGAGCACGTGGTGCATCTCAAATATGGTAGAACAGATAAGTCCAGTGTTGCCCAACATGCCTTCGAGAACAACCATAAGATAGATGTTAACAACTTAAGATTAATTAGGAATATAACAAATACTGGACAGCTAGATGCATTTGAAAGTTTAGAAATTGAAAAGTGTAAAAATAGTATGAATAGTGACAGAGGGCTTATTCCACATAGCTCGTTTTATTGTTAGCATAAGATTAGTTTTAATCATTTCCAGATTATGCCAACTTTGTTGGCGAAATATGCATCGAGTGTAATGTATAGTATTTTGGTGTCTTATGGAAAACTATGTCTCCAGTATTCTATTTTAATAATAGTTTTAAAATAATAAACAATTTAAAAATAATTTTAATTCATAACAACAAATATTTAAAGGCAAATATAGATTATTCGTAACATATAAATCAAGTGAATAATTGTACATAAAAACTGCTATGCAAAAAAGTCTCTAATTTACATAGTAAATAAATGTGACAAGTAAGGACTTCTAAACTAGAAGTATTTATTAAAGTTATTATATTTAATTAATATGCAAAAATGCAATAGTTTATGGGAATATTTTGATTAATATGCTAATATGGGTATAGTTATAGCAATTATGCAAAAAATATTTCCATGTGGCATTAAAGAAATATATAGATTTACATTGTACGAGGACGTTTAGTGTTATTTTGATTTTTTTTTTATTAACTATATAACCAAGTATTTCAAACATCCTATGCTAATATTTATTAAAGGTGAATCCATGACTACATAATAAACTTAAAGCAATCAACAAATATAATCATACACAGTGTATTTCAAAAGTGGGGAATATTTTTGTGAGCTCTATCTTCAGAAAATTGCACAATATAATATTTTCTGTTTACCTCTTATCATAACTGCATGCCCTTTTTATATTCTTTAATAGAAATATGACACAATCCATAATATTTATAATCACACATATAATAATATTTATATTCACAGCTATTTTAAACACAAATTCAGTAACTTGCTCTTAGAAGTAATAGAAAAAAAAAAAAATAGCAAAAAGTAATAAAAGCGAAATATGTGCAAACATAATTCAATTATTAAAGCAATTTAAGAATAAACAGTTTTAAAACCTTAAAACGGACTTTTACACACGTAGAACATCTCTATCTCGAAATTGAGCGGTCAAGAAAAAATAAACCAACACATAAATGCAGAATATGTGTTTTATGCGACAGTTTTACTTTTTTCAAATAGTCCACCATCATGCTTTCTCATGACCCATGAACAGGGTGGGGTGTGTCCTATCCACCTCAAAATCAATTTATGTCATCTGGTAGACGTAACTAATCAGAATCAGTCGAAACCTGATCGATCCAACACGATTTAATTGAGTGATCTTGCTAACAAACAAATTTCTCAAATAATCCCCCATTGTGCTTTCTCATGACCCATGAACATGGTAGAGTGTGTTCTATCCACCTCAAAATCAATATAGGTGTCGTCTGGGAGACGTCCCCAATCAGAATCAGTCAAAACCCGATCAATCCGACATGACTTAGTTGAGTTATCGTGTTAACAAAAATAATTTCTCAAATAGTCGTCTGTTACCATCGTCACAATCGTGCTTTCTCATGACCCATGGGCAGGGTGGGGTGTGTCCTATCCACCTCAAAATCAATAGGTGTCGTCTAGGAGATATTCTCGATCAGAATCAGTCAAAACCCAATCGATCCGACACGATTTAGTTGAGTTATCGTATTAACAAAATAAATTTCTCAAATAGTCCACCATCGTGCTTTCTCATGACCCATGGACACGGTGGGGTGTATCCTATCTACCTCAAAATCAATTGGTGTCGTCTGGGAGACGTCCCCGATCAGAATCAGTCAAAACCTGATCGATCCGACACGATTTAGGTGAGTTATCGTGCTAATCTCAAATAGACCCAAGGGAGGGGGTGGTGTGTGCTATCCACCTCAAAATCAATAGCTGTCGTCTGTGAGACGTTCCCGATCAGAGTCAGTCAACACCCGATTGTTCCAACATGATTTAGTTGAGTTATCGTGCTAACAAGAAATTATAATGCCGACGACAACGACGACAACGACGACATACACAGCAAAAATTTTTTAAAAACCATTTTTTTTGGCTTTTAGGCCGAGTAATATTTCAGTAATATTTTCGAATAAATTCATCTTCTATTTCAATGGTACAACAAATAAATAAAACTGGGAATACTGAACGATATTCTATATCCATTAGATGATAGAATTCCAGTAGAACTGTTCATAGGACTAGAACACACATGTGCGTGGTAATATTGGGAATGGATTTATGATCACGCTTGATTAAAAAAGTAATTGATGGGAAGAAAATACCTACTTCTCTTAAAGAGTTACATAATTTCTGTTCATATGGGTATTACCCATAACTGATGATGTTCTAGGCCTATCAAAGATTCACATATGGTATGAATTTATGTTTTCCAAAACAATACCTTACACTGCACTACGTGGTGACTTTTTGAAAAAAAAACAATATACTGGTTAAAAATCAAACCATTGACGACTCGAAGAGAGTTTTGTTTTCAGGCGAAACAAGAGTAAGTCTTAAGTCACCAGATGGATGTCAACGAATTGAGAGAGAGGTCTCGTGCCTGCAATATTTCTCCGAGGATCCCATTTTTTGATTGATCAATAATATTCTTGGGAGGAATTTATTTCGATGGTAGCGCGGATTTAGTTCGTATACGAGGAAGAACGCAAATTTCTAAGCAGAAAACATCGTAGAATAGCATTTTCCCCATTTGTCGGGGTCGATCTCATTTTTATGCAGAATAACGCTCGATCCCACATTGCTAGAGAGATACCATCTTCTACTATGGAGTGGCTGCCAAGAAACCTAGATATGAATCCCATAGAGTATCCATAAAATGCACTAATATGATTAGTTAGGTGCCACATATCTGTCCTATGGCTCTTAGAAAACAAGAGAAGTTCTCGTCGAATGGGAGAATGTTCTTCAGGATACCATTCACCACTTGATTAATGGCATACGTAGACAAATATGAAAGCAGTAATAAGAGCTAGAGGATGATCTACACGCTACTGAATTCAAATTCTTGTGATTTAACTCACCCCCAATTTTTTTTTCTAAAGTTTTTCATTAACACTATTTTCATTGCCCTTGACATTATTGTTCCTTTCTGCTATTTATTCATGCTTTTCCCCATAATACCATTCTAATTTGTTAAACATTAGTTGAAATCATTTAATTCTAATACACGTAGGTACTATCATTTAAATCATCGAAGAAATAAAAATATTTATTCTCTGATCCATTATGTTGATCTTCTGTAACGAAATTTTGTATTATAACTATTATTTTGTTATTTTTTTCTGTTAGTTTGTAGTTATTAGTACAAACTCTCGCTATATAATTTTTGTACCACGATAGGCAATAAAGTTAAATAAAAATAAAAAGTAATATGTTTCATTTGACGTATTTTATAATATACATTTTTTGCTTCATTTGTTTAAATATTTTAAATTGATTATGCAAACAGTTTTAAGTTTTGCGCATCCATGATTATAGTAATTGATTTGTGAAAATTATTCAAAAACACCGACAAACAAGTCTTTTAAAATACTACAGTTTTGATTAATAAAACTGTGTTAATTGGTCGTTAGTCAATTGTACACAATAAACGTTAACCATCTTATCGTATGTAACAGAGGTTTTAAGACTCCTATAAAGGCGATAAGTGTAATTCTAAAAAGAACGGCGTATCTCTGTATTTTTTAATGTATCTGGTCTTCTGATAACCCAAACGATCTTGGCCGTAATTTTAGCTGTTGATTCTTAAAACTGAGGTATAAGAAAATTAAAGTGAGAAGTTTACAATATGCATTTGCAATCATTTTATTACAGTAATGCGTACTCCTACCTAATCCAGTAATCTTACTACGAGCGTTTTTGTGATTCTAGGAAAGTGTCAAATTTCAGTTTATAAAACACACACACAATAATTAGGAATGAAAAATTCTTCTTTTTCCATCAGGCTGGGAATTATTTGTACATCAGTTATAACTATTTTAATCAATTCGAATTATACACAAGGCGAATGAAAAATACTTCTGAGCATTCACAATTAAGAAAAAATATTTGTAGAATTTTAGTAGACAATTATAATTTTTTTTATCTTATATCTATAATACCTTTTGATATCACTAATATTTTAAAATAATTACAAAGTTTCGATTATTTTTGGCAGCTTTACTGGTTTATTTATTTACTAAAAGAAGCTCTATTAGTTTGGTGATTTATTTGACAATTATAATGTTGAATATTTTGGACAAGTTTTATGGGAATTCCCTCAGTGAATCTTTCAGAAATTTTGCAAAATGATTGAAATAGTTGTGTAGATTAAAAATATCAATAGGCACAAAGTCACAAACATTATAGGTTTCGAGATACAGATGATTACAGGTTGTCAATAATAGGAAAACGTGTAGGATTCTCTATGTATAAGTAGAAGAGAGAGTGAGGCAGCATTAGGAGGGAAAAGGATGCATTTTATGCGCGGCCAAATCGACCTCTGTACATTCATACATATTCAATATCCACCCGCAAAGGTATCAATTCGACTAGGCTATTTATTGCGTACCTCGTGGGCGGCCCGATATAGAAATTTTGAGACTTGTTCCTATCCTTGACAACCTGTAACTTTTCTACTTTCTATTCTCTATTCTACGGGATGGCAGTGTAAATCAAAATAGTATCTTGACTACATATATAACCCTATGAACTTAATCTAGTAACCAACAAAAACATATAAACCTAAAAACCCGTGACCTTCAAAAATTCAATTCTGTATTAATAGTAATCTCAAAAATATCTCAATAACCCAACTCGCTAAGGCAAGACTGAATACAATTGGGCCAGTTAAGGCAGGACTAAGTATTGTCTTGATAGTGGCCAAGAATTAAATGTATAGTATGATCAGTTATTACGGGAAACTGTGGTTTTAACTACCATATAAGCAAGATTTGTTGCTAAGGTTGAGTGCTAACAAGGAATGCAGATGGTGTGAAGAAGAAGTGGAGACCTCTCAACATATGCTATGCCAATGCGCGGCTCTGGTATGATGTAAGCACCTCACCTTTGTATTTTTTATTGGACCCAAGTGAACTGAGGAACATCGGCTTGAAGAGGATATTGAGCTTTTGGAAGAAGGTCAAATCCGTACTCCAGTGGTGACTGCTTTGTGTGTAGATACAATGGGTGGAAGGCGGAGTATTGTAGGGCTCGGCGGCCCTCCCCAGAACCTAAACCTAAGCCTATGGTAAGTTATTCGTGTGGATATGGGCGTACTTAAATGCGCATGTGCATGTACGTATGTGATTGTGCAGGGGATTGTGAGGGTGAATGAATATAATATGGGCCACATGTGTTTGCAGTAATATTCATGAAATACTATTCGTAGTAATTAGATAAATATTGCTGATACATGAGGTTGGTTAATGGTTAGTTCAAAAATTATATATTTCTTTATCTTTACGGAGTTCATCTAAATGGAATTTGTGTGTACAAATTACTCTTTAATAGTCATACACCATAGGCCGAGTCGGTATTCTCTTGTCTGGCCAGGCACAACTATGTCTTTCCTTTTCTGGCTGGACTCTACTTAGTCTTGCCTTTGCTGGCCAGACTGTACCCAGTCTTGCATTAGGTGGTCTAACTTTAGTCGTTAGACTTATTAGCTTTTCCTCAACCCCTAACCCTTGTTATAATCATCGGATTTGTTTACATGTCTATATTTATGGTTATTGAGTTCAAGTTTTGGGTCCTTGACTTATCTTGAGATTAGAGTTAATACAGAATTGAACTTCTCGACTTCAAGTTTACGGACTACTGGGTTTATACGTTTTTGGTTACTAGATTTAAGTCCATAGGGTTATACATTCAAGATAGTATATTTCGGGTGACACTGCCATCCCGTTGTACAACGAAAACGCTAAAAGTAGCAACTTTAGTCGTCTGCAACTTAAGAACTTATAATTCTTGTGCCGAGTGATGCTTTTAATCTACGCATCAAGAACTATCATTTTTTAAAATTTTAGAAACATCGACTGAGGGCCAATTTCCATGAGGAGTCTAAGAGATATTTTATAAGGCAATTTATTTTACTTCTATTTTTAGGTTTACAGTCTCAGGTGCAGTTTAATATATTCAAGGTGATATGCAAAATCTTGTTCATAACAAATATTCAATATATTATTTGAAATGCAATAGATTCTTCCACATATTCACAATCAAAACTCTGTCTTCAGTCAATAATAGACGTACAATAGCTATACTTTGTATAATGGATTTTTGCGCGTATATCAATTTAGTGACGGTGCACGGATCACATGCTACACTACTCGCAATTGTTACTAATATGCCACAATTACCAGCACGTATGTTTAGCGACATATGTTTCAATCAATTACGTATGGCATAGACAGTTAATGATTTGCCCCACAAAATGCAATTATGAAAATGCGTCTCTGAGGTTTATTGTATAATTTGATTCGTTGACGTCTCATTATTTGTGTAAAATTTATTTCATTTTTGTTTCATTTATTTTGATATTTGTTGAATTGATTTCATTTATTTTAATGAAAATATCACTTCCATTGAGTGTTTTTGTGGAGAACTTTTTCATTACTCTGTAATAGGTTGACGGAGTTGTATTGTACTAACTGTAATCCTAAAATGTGTTTTCGACACGACACTGTTAAAAAATATCAGTTGTTTGATTCATACGATTGTTATCTGTGACGCACACGCAAAGAATCATTGTACAAATCATAACTGTAGTTATTATCAGTCAATAATCTAGCAAAGTCTTGAAACATCATAATTTACGAAAAACATTTGGAAACCTTTGTAAATATTGAAACTTTTAGGTATTATTCATTACATCCCTGCTTAATCTTAATACCATTCGAACTTTATGGTATCTTAAGTATTCAAATGCGGGTATTCAAGCGATGAAAAACATAATTAAGCAACCGATCATTTATTCTGAAACAGAATGCGGGTTAAGAGACTTTACGCATCTAATGGAGTGAAATGATTCCAATTGTTTTCATTAATAGCAACAGTGGTAAAAGATTAAATATATTTTGTATGCTTCACGGCTATTTGAATAGTAGAGATTATAAACAATTTCTTAAGAATTACCTTTATAACTATACTTACATGTAATTAAACAATGGCTTTAGATAACCAAAACAAATAGTGTATTCTTGGAAGTGTTTCAGAGAAATGTGCTTATGATATACGGAGTGGTTATTGAATACGAAACATATGTATGTCAATACATATGTTTCGTATTCCTAACATAATTGACTTTGAAAAATACCAACATAGACTAACCTAATTACGGAGAGGTGACATTTTTGCAAATACTAATTATGCTTGTTGCATAATATTCCAATAAAATGACGTCTAACGACATTTTGCATCGGTTTTTACGCAGTTTTTGGAGAGTGCAATTCCCGGATATTACGAAAGGATGCAGAGGTTTGGTAGAATGTCGAGCAGAATCTCAGATTAGCTCTCATCGACTATTATGTGGAGTTACTTAAAAACCAATCCGTTCAAACGTTTTTGAAATATATATACTCTGGTGTTTTTGAAATACATATTATACACTCCTGGATAATATTAACGCATTAGTAAAACTTTTCATTATTTCTTATAATTTTTCTAAGTTTTGAATTGCTAAATATTTTATGTAGATAGCCCAGGATACCCTCTATCATTACTGATAAACAATTGCAATTGATTGACAGATGTAAAGCAACATTCTATTTGTTTGTTAATACATATAACGCTGTAAAAGGCTATAAATTCAGTTACGCTTAACTAGTTTCAGTGACCTTATAAGATACTGCAGAACCCCAGGACAAGGTCGTAAAAAGTCCGCAGATGCAAGAGATGAACGATATATTATGCAAACCGCTTTAAGAAACAGGCATCCTAGCTTAGAGCTAAGCAGAACCCTAACAGCGAAATGTAGCAAGCCATTTCCGGACGAACAGTCAAGAGAAGGCTTAATGAAGGAGGGTTAGACAGTAGAAAACCAGCTATTGCACCACTGTTTATCAGAGAACATAGAGTTACAAGACTACGTTTTGCAAGAGAACATGTAAATTGGACCATTGACGACTGGAAGCCAGTACTTATTCTTGCTTCGTCGTATTCGGGAAATAGCCATCAATGATTCTGGTGGAAGCTAAAAAAAGGTTTGCTGCCTGCAGTATCTCTCCGAGAATCCCACTTTTTTATGTATTAGTAATTATCTGGGGAGGAATTTGTTTCCATTGTTGCGCGAATTTGGTTCCCATATGGGGGAGATCCATGAATGCACATTTCCAAGTAAAAAATATTGTAAATAACGTGTGATGCCATTTCCACGTTTGTCGTGCAAATTCTTATGCAGGATAACGTTCGGCCCCACGTTGTTACAAATGTACTGAATTACCTTCGATTTGTGAATATTCCAACTATGGACTGACCACCAGGAAGCCCAGATATGAATCCCATAGAGAAACTATGAGACGCACTAACACAATCAGTTACGCTCCATGCACTTGCCCGTATGACTCTCAGGGAACTCGACAATTCGTTCTTGTCGAATGGGAGAATATTCCTCAGGAAACCATTCATCACTTGATCAATAGGATACCCAGACAAATGGAAGCAGTGATAAGAGCTAGAGGAGAATCTGTACGCTGCTCAATTCAAATTCTTACAATTAAATTTTATTTCCAATTTTTTTTCTAAAGTTTTTCGTTAACACAAGATGGACTATTGAATGGCCAGCTAGACATCCGGATCTAACTCCGCTATTTATATAACTAACCATTTTGTAGGGTGTAGGGTAGGGGATTTTAAATCTTAAGACATGTTCACAGATCAAATAGAATTAAGGGATGAAGGGACAGAATTAAGAACGAATTAAGACTGATTAAAGAGGAAACGCTTAATTAAAGATGAAATCCTTAATAACGTTTTATAACAATTTCAGTGTCGCCTTGCAGATTGTCAGCAAGTGAACAACAAATGCTTTGAATGCCTAATTTATGATTTTTGTTATTATTTTTCTTAACATTGTTCTGTCGGTTTCTTTTAAATGACATTCTAAAATTTTTATGATACCAAATTTGTTCCAATCTTTAGTGCTCCTTTTAAGTGATCTAAATATAATAAAGTGCAACTTCAGTTCTCTCTTTAAGAGCAGAAAATTAGACATCATCTTTAGTTTTGACGATACATCGAGCATAGTCTGAATTTGCTATTTATTTTCATTTAGCAAAATATTGTATTCATGATTTTCATATATATATATATATATATATATATATATATATATATATATATATATATATATATATATATATATATATATATATATATTTTTAGTTTAATTAAAACAATTGTTTTGTCAACACATTGACGTCATCAGATGGGGGTGATGGTATGTATGATCCAAATAAACTCCGAAAATGATTAGCATAATTAATTAATTTTAGCATCAAGTTAAATTGAAAATTAATTTTCACTAAATACAGATAATTCTATGGACTGGATCGCATTGGATATAAACAAAAACTTACCCGAATAATCCATTCGCCCGACCATTTCGGAAATTTTTTAAATCAGTCTTCACTCCAACACAAACACTTAATCCTAGATTAGGCACTGTATAGAGGTCTGTTCATTACCGCATCCGAGTTCAATCACATCGAAATATCGCCGTCTACCATCCACCATGCGAGAAACGTAAATAAATAACTCTTCAACGGTCTACCAATTTTATTTCGTCGGATTCGCGTAAAATAAACACTTTTTAAGCTATGACCGAAGGGTCCCTAGACGCTCCAGCATCATCCAATGCACCATCCGGTTTATCCACGTCCTCCCGCGACCACGGCGACGTCCTATCGCGCCAGCGGCCGGCCAGAAAAAAAGCGGATCGTTTCTTCGGATTGTTATACGGAAAGTGCGAAAACGAGAGTCATTTGTTTATAATCCAAGCGCAGCGCGACTCGATGGTTATCTTTTGTTAACGCTAACGCATTTGAGTCAAGTACGCGCTGGGACCTAGGTGTTCGAAGCCGCTCTGGAGTGGGTAAGGATATACCTAGAGCGTTTCGTGGTGTTTGATACGAGATGATGTCATTAAGTCAATTAGCATAATGGGTTATATTGCTAGCGGATTTATTGTTTATGTTCGCATTCGCTTTCCAGTTCCTCCAAGGGCAATGGTATGAAAAAATATTGAGACACTGTCTGCGGTAGGCTGGTTTTAGAAGCGTGGGTCGCTAGATTCGTTTTAGAAATTGTTTACCTTGAGGATTTTTTAAAAATTGTACCATTATAATAAGTAAACCCCGGATTTGACTTCGGACATTTCAGAGTCGAACTTATACGCGTTCTGAAATATTTATTAGAAATACAAACACCGTAAAGAAATATCACAATCTTATAATAAATTATACGATATAATACTTCATGTCAGTAGCTTGTCCACACTCCGACTCATTTTTGTAATGTAAATTAACCAGGGGCGTAGCGTACATGGATGCGAGTGATGCGTCGCATCCCTTAAAAAATTGGAAAATTAGTGTTGTTTAAAAGTACAATCGATTTATTCAATTATTACAATTTTTGTTATTTTAAACCGACTGCAAACATACATTATTTACTTTAAACGCTACCATCAACTTTTTTATTTCAAATCGACCGTGAAGGCGCCCGAAATTATTGCGTTACTTACTGCAGTGCTGAAATGCGATGGTCCACGATGTAAAAGGATCAGTGATCTTACGCAGTCAACAGTGGAATCTCGAGTGGGTGTTGTCGTTATCTCCGGACTCAGTTATGCGATTATGTGAACGCATCTTGGCGACTGTCGCCATAACATAAGGAAGATTTGGAAGCTCTATTTCAGGTAATTATGGAAAATGAAAATGAGGAATGAGATCGAGAAACTGTAATTTGTGCTAGAGGTCTTTTAATTTTATTGCGCTACTTTGATTTTCTTAGCAGTGCTTTCTGCAATATTCCCACATTCCGAGAGTCTGTTTAAAATTCTACAGACAAAAATATCAGATATTAGTTACTCCAATAAAAGATCGCCGATTTCAAATCACATTCAAAAAATTATAAACTAGTTTAGTGACATTTGAGACCGTGTGCACATATTTGTGTTAGAAAATCAACCACCAAGTAAGAGAATTCGTTTGGATTTAATTCCTGAAGAAGATAAAAAAAGCACCTACGCACGATTGCTTTATGAAATTTTGGACGTTATTACTTTGAACATTAGTGAACGGTTTAGTGAAATTTCTAAACTGAAATTCTTAAATCTAGATTCCACACAATGTATGTACTTCATTCGTGAAACGTTTTCCTGGCGAACTTTTTTCTTCTTTCGTAGATACATATGGAACATTCTTTAAAAAGTTCGCAAATCGTTTAAAAAGTGAGCTATCAGTGATTTATAGTGATCCCGATATGAATCCCGATCCCGGATTCATCAAAATTGTGTCGTTTAATTTTGACTATTCCTACCACAAGCAAAAATCATTTTCATGTTTAAAGAGAATAAAGACTTATCTGTGAAATTCTTAAAAGCAAGAAAGACTGTCAGCTTTAGCATTAATAAATATAGAAAGTGAATTGTTAGAAGATATGAGATAGTCTCCAATATTTGAAGAAACAGTAATAGACAGAGCAGGACTCAAGCTCAAAACCTATGGACATTTTGTGGATAAAGAAATGGAGGAATATTGCAGCTAAGTCAAGAATTTCATCTGCTAAACAAAAATGTATATCTGACTTTTTTTGTAAATAAATTTTTATTTTTTTTTTTTTAGTTTAACTTTTATTTAATTTTTTTCTAGATAACCTCCAATTTTTACAGTACACATATGTATAGTAAATACATACAGTATTGCTCTTTTTCATTATGTATGTAATAATATCAGCTTTAGTGCGATTTCTTGCAATATTTTTACTGTAGAGAACAATACATACAGTCAGTCTTGAGTTGAAAGATTGTTTATTTTACTTTTTTCTGATAATCCGACCTTTTTTGCGTTCCGACCATACCCACGGTCCCAAAGGTGACGGATCAGAGGGGTTCTACTGTTATTGAATAATTCTTGCCCAAAAGCGGATCGAATTGGAAAATCTTCAACCCTTTTCTTACACCAGTTAAATTTTGTAAGGATGAAAGTTCAAATCCTTTGCCCGCATGTCGTGGACAGTGATTTTCGAAAGATTTAACGCGGCTGCATGTTTTCGTACAGATAGGCGAGGTGTACGTGTTACTGCTGAACGAACACGCTCGAAGTTTTCGACACTTCTTGCTCTGCTAGGTCGATCCAGTGGTTATTTATTAATGGTAGCGCCTTCTCTTTTAAATTTAGTGGAACTTGATTAATGCCGTGAAGGAGGTAGTACGCTCATTACATGCGACGAACTATTATGAGAACGATGGTTCTCATAAAAACTTCTTACACACATGACTTCTGACGTACTTTATTGAGAATAGTTTTTAAATAAAAATTAATTAATCAATTATTCTTCAATACCTAATAAACCTTCCACTGATCACGATTATAACCTACCAAACAAAATATGCAATGTTTGTAATAGTTTTAGATGGAAAATTATCATCAACTATGTATATTATTTGACGTTACTTGTCAATATATTCCTTGTCTTTATTTAGAAAATGCACTCTACTATTTCAGAGACTCTACTCGTACCATTCACTCTACTATTCAGAGCACTGAATATTATTTTTATAATTTTTTTTTACATTTATATATAAAATATTGTAAGACGTAAGTTTATTACTTTAGTCTAATTTATGGGCCCGCTGTCACACCGACGCCGGTGACACTACTCCTATTAAGATAAGACCGGTTGAATATGAAATACACAGGCCAGGCAAAGAAATGATGCCAGCAGGCACATATTTTATAAACAAACGCCTGAAGCCAATAGTCCCTACATCGGTCGATTCATTATGTATATGGAGTGCCTTTGTACGTGCAGCTAAAAACAAAACTGAATTGTGTTAAAAACTGTGTTTCTTTATAATAATTCCTGGATAATCATCAATTGGTGAGTTTATTCACTGAGCATTCCATTTTCTCCTAAATATCAAAATTACTATATCTTGACTGATTTTACGTTTAATCACTTAAGTATTTCATTAAAATATACAGGTCGAAATAGTATAACTTTAGGATAGCTGAGCTACGCAATCCTTTATTCCTATTTATCGCTATTACGTAGTGCTTGAGCCGTTTAGCGTGACCCTGGAATTTGCTCTGCGGAGTGCTTGAGCCGTTTAGCGTGACCCTGGGATTTGCTCTGCGGAGTGCTTGAGCCGCTGGCATAACCCTTTCCTATTTTTACCTGACGGAGTGCTTGAGCCGTTCAGGTTGATGTGGAGTGTTTGAGCCACAGTGTGATCCTATACTTTTATCTGTTACCTCGTTTTCTATTCTATAAGTCTTTGCACAACTTAGCGTATCCTTAGTTTTGCACTAGTGGGTGACAGACACGAAGTGCTTTATAACGATAAATTAAGCTTTAGAAATAATATCACTTTTAGTGAAGATCTATGTGATCATATTAAAGGCAATTTTTGATAAAGAAAACCTTATGGCGAATTGGTTGCTCAGACTATTGTTTTGTTTCAGGTATCTCACTTGTCTTGTTACCTTGCTCAGGAGTACCTTCATCTTTAGAACATTAATTAAGTAAATTTTTTGAATATTATTACGCTCTGCTTATTCTTAAACCTGACATTATAATTTGTTTATTTATTTAGTTATTTTTTTACATTATTATTTAATTCCTCGGCTCTTAACGAAATATGGCTCACAATATTCACTTCTTTTCATCCTTCCATTTTCTTTATTTAAAAGCTTCTCATAAAGATTCCTGAAACCAAATACAACATGTGGGAAACCCGTAACTAAAATCCTACGTCCATCATTTGTTGTTACATATGTTTGTATACAATCTCACTTTATTTGTTTGTGGTATAACCACATCCTAGTCTAACAAGTAACGTAAATACAAACCTAAGTGCAAACAAAGAAATAGGATCCTCGTGTATAAATAAGCTCGTGAGATGGCGACTTTATTGTCACCCAACTAAGAGAAACGAAAGTTATGCAGGCTATTTGCATGCCTAAATATAGACAGAAGTGTAAAGGAATCACTGGTAAAGAATTGTAGGTATTCGGATAAAATACAAGAACCACCAGTGAGGAGTTACCATTTCTAAATTAATTACTGTTAATTATGTCCATTGTGGACATAATTATGGCGTATACAGCCATGTTTTAATTATAGCGGTTGGTTGTTTCTCTGGGTATTTTCAAACACCTAAAATTATGTCTGCAACAATTAATTTTAGTATTTTAATCAATCGTAACAATGTTCAAAGGTATTAAATAATATACGGTGTATATGAAATTTTACATAATATTCATAAGACTGTTATTAAATATTTTTTTTCAAAACTTTGAAACACGTCAATATCAGTTTTTACCCTAACATAGAAATTTTATTTTCAGGTTTTGTTTTGTGACATCATTATAATACGGACCATCTTGAAAGAGGCAGGGTAGGGTTGGGTACTGGTGGTAAATGTAGGAGGGGAATGGAAGGCGAGAATTGTCGTCGACACAGCCCTGGGAACGTTATTGCTGCAGTAGCAAAGATGAGCGAGAACAATGTACATCCATATATTGCATAATACCAGGGGCGTAGCGTACATGGATGTGAATGATGCGTCGCATCCCTTAAACAATTGGCAAATTAGTGTTATTTAAAAGTTCAATCAATTTATTCAATCATTACAATTTTTTAATTATTTTAAACCGACCGCAAACATACATTATTTACTAAATGGTACCATCAACTTATTTATTTCAAATCGGCCGTGAAGACGTCCGAAATTAATGGACTATCGCGTTACTTACTGCAGTGCTGAAATGCGATTATCCATGTTACATCCAAGCTGCACGTTAGATGGACGAAAAGGTCAGTAATATTACGCAGTCAACAATGAAACCTCGAGTGGGTCTTGTCGTTATTTCCGGGCTCAGTTATGCGATTATGTGAACGCATCTTGGCGACTGTCGCCATAATATAAGGAAGATTTGAAAGCGCCATTTCAGGTAATTGTGGAAAATGAAAATGAGGAATGAGATCGAGAAACCATTATTTATGCTAGAGGCCTTTTGACTTTATCGAGCGACTTTGATTTTAATTTTTTCTTAACAGTGTTTTCTGCAATATTCCCACATTCCAAAAGTCTGTTTAAAATTCTACAGACAAACATATCAGATATTAGTTACTGCAATAAAAAGATCGCCGATTTCAAATCATATATACAAAAAAATGAGAAACGATTTTAGTACACATTTGGGAACGTATGGACAGATTTTTGTTAGAAAATCAACCACCAAGTAAAATAATGCGTTTGGATTTAATTCCTGAAGAAGATAAGAAAAGCACCTACGCACGATTGTTTTATGAAATTTTGGATGACGTTATTACTTTGAACATTAGTGAACGGTTTAGTGAAATTTCTAAACTGAAATTGTTAAATCAAGATTCCACACAATTTACTTCATTCGTGAAACGTCTTCCTGACGAACTTTTTTCTTCTTTAGTAGATACATATGGAACATTCTTTAAAAAGTTCGAAAATCGTTTTAAAAAGTTAATTTTCAGTGATTTATAGTGATCCCGATATGAAAAAGAGCACTGTGTTTGAGCTTCCCCAATATATTATGTCCCTTCAATTATCTGTTTTCCCGGAGTCATCAAAATTGTGTCGTTTAATTTTGACAGTTCCTGCCACAAGCAATTCCGGGAAAGATCACTTTGATGTTTAAAGAGAAGAAAGACTTATCTGCGAAATTCTCAAAAGCAAGAAAGACTGTCAGATTTAGCATTAATAAATATTGAAAGTGCCTTGTTAGAAGATATGAAATCGTCTCCAACATTTGAAGAAATCGTGATCTGAGCTGGACAAACAAAACCAGAAAACAGAAGAAACAAAACAGAAGAATTGATCTTCATTTCACAAATTAGGATATATACCTCGGCATAATCATTTTAGGTTAGTGTCTTTTTTTATTTTTACCATATTTATATGGCCTACTATACATCCGACTATACCTCTTCCCCTTATAAAATTCTTTTTCTTCACGCCTTTTTTTCAGAGGAACAATAAAACGTTCGTCTTGACATACAGTGCTATTCAAAAGTCCCCTCCCCCCCCCTCTTATCTTTGGAACGATTATACATAAACTAGTGAAATTTGGTAACTGAATATTAAGGGTTGTAAACTTCCCTACTAGTGATGATAGATGACGTATGCGTCAAATATGACGTCACAAGGTCATTGTGACCAATAATTTTAAATGGAACCCTATGGCAAGCGACACCTCTTTTAAAAGGTATCGAAAAAACCTATTCAATGATACTAATATTGTGTCTGTTTACGGCAGTTTTGACAACTGGCTTTCAAAAACCGCAAAGCTGTGATGAATTAAATCAGTTAATAATAAAATTTAAAATTCAAGCTCCGCCACTGGATAGTTGGATAGTAAATAATCTGACGTTTTTGCAAGTCTCCCCAATTTGATGTTTTTTTAGCTGTCAAAGTTTTCATACATTTAATAATTTGTGTATTGTTGATCGAACGTTTAAGTACCTTGTTTTAGTACCTTGTGGTAATTTTAAAATATTTGTACATTCAATAATTTGTTAAACCGTTGTGAGCTGAACGTTTAAGTGCTTCAAGAAGAGAAATGGTACGTGTGATAAAGTAGCAGCGATCTTAATACTTGGTGAAACTGGAGAAAATATTCATGCAGCAGAACGCATTTTTAATGAAAGGTTTCCCGATCGCCCAGTTTCGAGGACTTATTTGAGAGAGCTTCTTAAGTAAGTTTAAAACAACGGGTAGTATTAATGATGCAAAACGATCTGGCAGACCACAAATTTCTGATGAGAAAAAAATTTATATACTGGCAGAAGTAATAGTAAATCCTACTTCTTCAACAACTCAAGTTGCATCAACCTGTGAAATCAGTCAAAGTACAGTCCACAGGGTGTTGAAAAAAAAACAAATTTCACCCATACAAATTAAAAATGGTTCATCAACTCTCAGACGACGATCCAGACCGAAGACTGCAATTTTGTGAAAATATGGAGACTAAAATTAACCAACAGCCAGACTAATGTCAAAACAATTTGTTTTAATGACGAAAGTATTTTCTATCTAAATGGAAATTTAAATACACAAAACGTGAGATATTGGAGTGACGCAAATCCTCACATGTTTCGTGAAACACATACTCAGTATCCCAAGAAGGTCAATGTTTGGGCAGGTATACTGGGAAACCACATCGTTGGGCCTGTTTTTTTAAATACCAACTTAACCGGTGAGGTGTATCTGCAGATGTTGCAAAATGCAATAGAACCGTTAATCCTTGAAATTTTGGAAGATAATCAAGATGAATTCGACATTTTGGAAATAACATTCCAACAGGATGGTGCTCCTCCACACTATTACGGTGCAGTAAGACGGTATTTGGATAAAGAATATCCTGATAGATGGATTGGACGACGAGGTTCAATAGAATGGCCGCCTCGATCACCGGACCTCACACCTTTAGATTTTTTTCTGTGGGGGTATCTTAAATCGAAGGTTTACGCCACTCAGCCTGACAATATTGATGTTTTAAAACAACGTATTGTTACAGAATGTAGGGCTATTTCCGCAGACACATTTGAAAAAGTACGAGAAGAGTTTCGCAATAGGATGTTTTACTGTCAGGAAGTAGATGGAGCTCACTTCGAACAATTACTATAAGTAGGTACTGATTCTTGAATCTGTAATTAAAATTATTATCCAAGTTTACTGATTACTGATTTAATCCATCAAAACTACCATAAATACAAACAATATTAGTGTCATTGAATAGGTTTTTCCGATACCTTTTAAAAGAGGTGCCGCTTGCCATAGGGTTCCATTTAAAATTATTGGTCACAATGACCTTGTGACGTCATCTTTGACGCATACGTCATCTATCATCACTAGTAGGGAATTTTACAACCCTTAATATTCAGTTACCAAATTTCACTAGTTTATGTATAATCGTTAAAAATATAAGTGGTAGGGAAGGGGACTTTTGATTAGCACTGTATGTCGACAGCTTTTCGTTCATTATCGGACTTGGGAGACCCTTTTCCTAGTCGTATTATTATACCTGTGAAGAGAGGTGGGTTCATCATTAGTCACTACACTCCCGGGAGCAAGGACGCCACCAAGGAATGGCGAAAACAAAGAGAGTTCGTCCCAAAGAAAGCCAAAATGCGAATGTCAGCAAGGAAAGCTCCCGCAACGGCTTTTTGGAATTCAAAAGGCATTGTGTTGCTGAATTTCCTTCATGACCAGATAAAAATCGATGCTACTTATTACTGCACTCTCTTGGACCCAGTAAATGTTACTTATTGGATCAAAAAACGACAACAGCTATCAAGGATATAATTTTGTTTCACGATAATACTCCAGATCCCATACGTAAAACCAAACACGTCGGAAATTGGGGAGAATCTTCTGAGAGACCCTTGAACGCCCACCATATGATCCGGATCTATCGCCGTGTGATTTTTACAAGTTCAGACCGTTAAAAATGGCTTTAGGATAGTAGCCGTTCAACCTTGATGCCAGGGTAGAGACGTTGGAGCTTAATTGGCTCTAGACACCCCCTCTCTCTCTTTACAGTGGTAAATATTTAAATAAATTAGATCGTCCTCTATTTACGCAAACGGCCCTGATCTTGATGATCCTGATAGTTATGCATCGTACTGGCTAGTATAAAACAACCACAAAAAAGGTGCATATTTAAGATTTTTAAATAAAAATTAATGTTGTCTTAAAAGTTTTCACAATTTTTATAAATAATAAAATGTTATTAACGACTTTGAATAACGTACTTCCAACCTAAATTAAAAAATTACTCAGTATATTTAATTCGTATTTATTTAATTTTCGGATATACATAAATTAATAAGACGCCAACAATTTTGTGATTGCTTTATAAAATATGACCATGATGAGCTAACATAATTAGCAGCAATAAAAATGAGTGTGAATTGTGTTTGAAATTAACACAATTTACTCTTAATTATTTTCTAACAATGTCAACTTAATTAGCGAAATGTCAACCGAATATTAAGTCTATAATGTTTTATAAAAGAACGATTACCGTTTATCTTCTTTTTTTTTTTTTAGTATATTTTATATTTGTACAATAATAATTTCTAGCAATAATCAACAATATTATGAATTCTAAAAACTTATCATTAGTCAGAAAACTGGTATATACTGCAACAATATTAAATGTTACTTAATTACAATGCATCTCTTGATGATACCGGTTCTATTTAATATAAAAGTAACTTTTAGTGATGACTAACCGAATTCAAATTAATTTATTACCTCCATCCAGTGGCGGCTCGTGGTGAAATGAAACGGGTATTCTGCACAGAGCCGATCCTAGGATATTGGCCGCCCGCGTGCAAATTTAAAACGTATCCAAACAACTGGCGCCGTAGGGGCCGCAAAAAAATGGTGCCGCAGGCGAAAATTTTGAAAATTTTCAAGGTCACGCGTTTTCAACTTCAGAATTTTTATGTACAATCTGTTTATACAAAAATATAGACTTTCACAAGAAAAATTTTTGGAATTTAATACCTTTTTGAAGAACATTCATGTTTTCCGTCATATTCTTTGGTTAAGAGAAAAGGCTTGTAAGGTGAATTTTCTACTAGAGGGTCTATAACACTTAAAATATTTTCCGAAAGAGTTTCAGCGTCACATTTTGTAGATTTCAGGTATGTCCAAAAACGTTCAATCGGTTCACCATCGAGAATATATCTTAAAACTACCACTAACTGAGTTTTTGCAGATCCATCAGTTGTTTCGTCTGCCATAACTGCCAAAAATGAAGGTTTGTTAATTTCTTTAATTATTTCTTCATGATATACTTTTAATATACAATCTAAAAGATCATTTTGTATTTCTTTAGAGGTTCCTTTAAATACTGAAGCATTTTGTAGATGCTCGCTTAAAGTTACATCAAGCTCAACAGAAAAAATTATCAAACTACGAAATATCCCCGGGTTTTAAGAGGTTTCAACTTCGTCATGTCCTCGCAGCGCCAGTTCAAAGGCCCCACAAAACTTTATGCAGTTTATAATTTTTGACAAAACGTATATCTTCTTTGTCACATTATCATTATGCTTTTGCACATTTATCCAATAAGCTGAATCTAGCTGCTCTTTAATATTAGTTGTTTCTAATAAAGATAATTCCATTGTATTATGTAGATGGCTTTTGGAGTTGTCGTGCTTTTTTATTTTTTCAGTTAAGTGCACCAAATCTGTCACCCCTACCTCCGTCCATGCTTTATCACCGCCAAAAAGTAAACAAGGAAAACAAAATAAATTTTTTTGTTGCAACCACAAATCCAATTGTTCTTCGAATAAATGTCTCTATTAAATTGACGTTTATATACTTTTCCGCGGCTAACACCTGCAGTATCAATAACAATATCGGGCAATGGCCTACCATTGTCTTTTAAATCAATTTTTTCTTCTTAAGAGTATTTAAAAAATCGCTTCACATGAACTAAATTATAAACTAAATCCATTGTCACTATCACAGTATATAAATATTAATAATTAGTACAATAAATCACTACACAAATTCACAAAACAGTATTTAAAATCTCAAATTAACACGAAATACGAAATAGGTACGATTTACGCCCGCCAACTGTACGAGAAGTAGGAAGGAGTAAAAATTCACTGATGTTGCCTTAGCTGGAAAAAATACAGCTCACTGACCGTGTAAATTCGCGCATTTACGAGCGCCAAGTGTGGATTGTCGCGGGAGTTGAGGGGGAGGACGGGTGTGCCGAGCCGTGCTGAGAACTACCACGTGTGGCCCAGTTCAATGTACCGCGACGCGCTCGCGTAGAGACCCAGATAATTCATCTGGTCTACTACTCAATAGAGGACGGCGGACAGAATGCGACTTTAACGCAATAATTTGGTTAGCTGCACCAACTAACCAAATTATTTTATTAATAAATTTTAGTAATTATTATGTCGCGAAAATATACAAATATCTATTTTTTTGGCAGTTCTGCAGCTCTGCATACACCGCCCCTGCTTCCATCACAACGTTTATTTAATTTGCTGTCAATTTGTCTGGTGACAACATTCAAATCTAATATTATTTGATGTTTATCTAGACATACACTCGATTCTCATTAAGCGCATTAAAATTTTTAAGATTTCACACTAGCCAAGTGTGGCAAGATTAAAGTAATTTACGAGAAAGTTAAAATTATAATCCAGATTTGAAATTTCACAAATGAATCTCCTCGTCCCTTTCCTTATTCTTAGTGACAAGTGGTGCAAAATATAATTTGAGGGGTGGGTAGTTATTACATGTAATTCAGTGTATTTGAAATTAAGGCAAGGTTAAACACAGATCGTACAAAATTCGATTGATTGACCTAACCTTGTGTTAGTACGAGGGCGGATCAAATATAGACGGGACTTTATTAAAAAAAACATTGATTGAAAAACAAAAAGCAAACATATTTTATTCTTCTACATAGTCTCCTGCTTTACAAAGATATTTTTCCCAGCGAAAAGGAAAGTTATTTTTATCCCAGTACCGTAGAATGATGGTGGTTACGCCAGGAGGCAATTGCGCACAAATCCGTCTACGCTCTGGTCATCTTCAAATTGTTGCCCTCCTACAGCTTCTTTAAGCGGCCTAAACAAATGAAAATGGCAGCGCGATAAGTCCGGGCCGTAGGGAGGATGTTCAAGTGGAGTCCAGTGAATTTATTTCAGTTTTTCGACCGTTAGAGCTGCAGTAGGGGGTCTGGTGTTGTCGTGACGGTCTTTCGAATCGGTTGGTTTAGTTTCTTGCGGTGGTTTGCAGCTCTCATAACGTATTTCGGCCTGTTCTGCAATTTCCGATACGGTCGCCCGTCGTTTTTCTTCAAGAATGTCTTGAACCGCGCGAATGTGTTCGTCCGTAGTGCTAGTTCGAGGACGGCGATCATTTTCCTGATTTTCCACTCATTCTAGCCCTTCCTTGAACTCTTTATGGTAGACAAGCACACGAGTCTTTGACAATATTTGGTCCCTGAACTGTGCAGTCATTCTACGGAAGATTTCCACAGTTTGAACTCCTTCATGAACAAGAATTTTATTGATAATGCGTTGCGCTACAGCGGGGTGCACCCCTCGCTCCGACATCGTGAGCGCTACTGGCGAACTGGTTCGGGTAATGGCCAGCTCTTCCCCTTCAACGACCGTAGACGCTCAAGATCGAAAATCCCGTTTATGTTTGATCCACCCTCGTATTATTATCAGAATTAACTCAGTTTAAGAGTTTAAGTTCCCTTAGTAGTTTCAGTTGAATCTTGTTAAATGGAAACGCTTTAATATGTTACACAGTGAGTCCCAAAAGTAATGTATAAATTCGATAAAATTGGTATTAACGTTTTTCAAAAAATGAAACCCGCCACAGGTAGGATTCGACATTTGTCCCGGATTGGAACCGAACGACATACAGCTGTTTCGAATTTATTAGTTCTCATCAGTGCCGTACACGGTACGCCGATCCAGGACAAATTCCGAATGAAATTTGTGGGGTATACATCTTTATCGATACGATCTATGTCAGTAACATATAAGTCGGAAATCGAGAAGGGAACTACCAATCCGCCAAGCGGTTATCAAAGTAGTTCCCGAATAGCAAGGCTATTACATAATCGCTATAGGGAACAACTACTCCTCAGGCTAAAGCCACGCCAGACATCGAATTATACCTAAAAGATCCTCGACCTCTTTCTCGTGTTTCTGCACGATCAGATAATGTTTCAAAAAATAAAACGCGCCAGAGGTAGGATTTGTCCCGGATTGGAACCGAATGACATACAGCTGTTTCAAGCTTATTACTTCTCATCAGTGCCGCAAACACGTAACTAAGTCTTCGATATCAAACAAAATTCTTCATTGATATTTAATATTGGGCGGTATTAGCATACGAACTGTGCCGTTCACTGTTTGTTGAGTATTTTGAAGTAGTTTTTTGCTAACACTTACTTAGTTCTCCACAAAACACCAGAACACTATACACTGCACTCGACGCGCGTTTCGCCAACAATGTTTTGTGGAAAACTAAGTCAGTGTTATCTTTACAGCAAAGATTCCAACCTACTCCAGTAGTTTTTGAAGTGAATACTTCTTTGGCGGCGTTCTGATATTTGACGAGAATGGAGAGTAAATTGGAAAAAATATAACGTTTCGAGATTTCGTTACACGAGAGAGAAAAAAGATATAACGTAGAGAGAAGGAGAAAGAGAGCTATACATCATATATATATATATATATATATATATATATATATATATATATATATATATATATATATATATATATATATATATATATATAGTATGACGCGTATGCGCCTGAGTACGTACAACTCTGATGCCACACGGGAGTGGAGCAAGAGAGAACGATATAAACTCAGTACGAAGCGATGAAAAAATATTGTCATCTCAGCCATCTATATCTCACCGAAACAAAATCTATAGACGATATAATATATTTCATTCACCGCTCCCTACTGGTTTATAGCCACACAGGTGCAAATGCACTTGGAAGAGGCGAAGACAAAATCCCTTTGATTCTCGGGGGAGATTTCAATGTAAATTTCGGATCCAATGATTCTTTGACGTTGATTAACTTTCTTCGAGAAACATTTGGTCTGCTTATAAATAACAATCCCAAAGAATCAACAACAAAATCCGAAACAACAATAGATGCAATTTTTACACGTTATCTAGAAAATATCGAATCACGAACATATATTTCATATTTTAGTTATCACAAACCAATCATATCAGTATTACCAATTGAACCACCAGCCGATGATAGTGTAGATAATGAATAAACCGAATATTTTTTACACAAATTTTATATTGTTATATTTCTTTTGACATTATCCCTTTCCCGTTCTCTCTCTCTCTCTCTCTCTCTCTCTCTCTCTCTCTCTCTCTCTCTCTTTCAATATCTCACTCTTAATCTCTCATTCATTCTCTATTCTAAAGGTATATTCACTTCTATCACGTGTACTGTGCCGCACATGATATTTTTTTGCTCTGACTGATTTTTCTTGGTACTGATTATAGTTATTACTTTTCCTGTATTTAAATTCGACTATTTAACGAATCTCATCCTGATCGTACTCCTATTTCGCAAATTGATGTCAGCGGAATAAAGAGAAAATTTAGAGCATTTGGTATCGTTTGAAACTTACCTAAAATTGATCACCTCACAATAGACGTAAATCCTCAGCTTGACGTTTTATCTGTACAGGACAAACTCCACATTGCATTATTGCAAGTGGCTGCAGATTTAAACATATCGAAGACTACTATCCATGACATAGTTAGGAGCTACAAGCATTCATGCAAAATTACTCGTTATAAAATGTGTTATCTAAAAATAACTTTGACAGACGTAATTAGTTTTGTGAAACAATGCAACAATCATTGTATAATGAGAATAACCATTTTTTGAAGAGGATTATCTTTTCCGACGAAACTCTAATGTTCTGTTTCAGTGGTACGAGTAACGGACAAAATTGTAGGTATTGGATAACCGAGAACCCACATTGGATTATAGAGGCGCACTGTCAATACTCTCAGAAATGAAGCGCGTGGGGTGACATAGTGGAAGGAAGAATACTAAAATACTATCTTGAATTCTTTCAGTTTAATTTCATCCTATCATTATCAATTTTATTCCCTGATGTACAGCAACTCGACCTCCGAGATTATCAAGATGTTTTCAACAATATGATACTCCTCCTCGCAATGCTCATTATGTTCGTGTTTATTTAGAGCAAATATTTCCAAACAACTGGATAGGAAAGAGAGGACTAATAGCTAGACTCATAGCCCGTATCTAGCCTGATAGATTATTAATTAAATCTAATCCCAATGGACTACTTTCTATAGAATTTCTTTAACAGTAAAGATTACATTAACAGACCTGACAATTTGAAACATATAAAGGAGATAAGTCGATTGGAGATGCGGCTAACAATACCGAATTGGATCGATCATTGCAGGATTGGCATTGGAGTGAATGCCGATTTTGGACACAATCATCTTCACTGAAGATGATTGTTTCTTTGCTGAAGATTGTTCAGCAGCGAGACCCAATTTCACCTTGATGCTTCGTTAGTGGACTAAATTGTTACGTTTGGGGCTGAGAAAATCCACAAGTGATTCATGAGAAACAAATGCATCCTCAACGTGTCACTGTTTGGTGTGCATTGTGGTAGAAGGAAACACTTGACCATTTTTCATTGAAAACGAAGCAGGTAATACATTAACGGTAAATGGTGAACGTCATCGTGACATGATGACCCACTTCTTTGTGTTTCAATTGGAAGATATTGCTCCTCAAGACATGTGGTTGCAGTAAGACGATGCCGCTTGCCACACCGCCCGTCAAACATTGAAGGTGTTGCGCGAATCTTTTCCTGGTCGTGTCATCTCCCATTTTGGTGATCAGAATTGGCCGCCACGATATTACGATCTAACACCTATGAACTTTTTCCTGTATGGTTTTCTGAAGTTTCATGTTTACGCCAACAAGCCCACGACCACCCAAGCATTGAAGGCCAGAATTGAACGTTGTATCAATGAAATACCGCCACATTTATGCAAAATCGTTATTGGAAATGGGAAACAAAAGCCGTAGCGGCCATTTACCAGATGTGTTGTTCCATATATAAGTCTCAAATATCTGTATTATAAATATTTCAATATTTTGCTACAGAATACGATGTTTTATCAAAAACTCACATCTTACGTTCTTATTGTAACACTTTTTATTTACTGTCTTGGACAATGTCAGATTCTGAATGGATTGTATTTTGAACATCTATCTATATTGACTTTTCAGAATCTCTGGTCCTACTCAATCGTTAATGGAATACAATTACTTCAAATACTATGACATATTTTGCCTCGTAACTAATACATTTATGAATAACAAATGTTATTTCAATTGGCAGCTGACAGATATATTGTTGGTTGATTTTTTATATTCAATCTTATTAGGTATGTGTATTGTTTACACACGGGATAAACACTTCGTAGTCGCATACTTTTATGATAATTTAAAACTGAACACAGAACGAAAAAACTAGTAGTGCCACCGTTTTATCTAAGGTCATCTGGGTGTTTGTCGTATGAATTTGATGAACTTCTTCTATACGACTAGGTTCGATCCATTATAGTCACTCGAATGGGTGTAATAAATAGTTCATCTGCATGTCTCTAGAACCACATCTAATGACTTTTAGGTAATTTGTTTATACATTATTCATGAGTTATCGTTATTGTTTGTAGGGCTCAAAGGTTAACACAATTATGTACAAGGGATAAAGTTCAAAACATTTTTATTTAAAAAGATGGAAACAAACTGATTATTTCGTGAAAAACAATTTAAATTATTTTCATCTAAAACGAAAAACTTAAAATACACCGACATGTAAAGGGTCTTTCAATAAGGACGCTCAATTTTTAAACGTATATAAAACAAGTTGTGTGTGACATATCCACTCAATTTTTTTTACCTGCAAGAATATTTTATGATATTTAGCATAGAATATAATATCATTCAAATGTCTGTCACGGCTTTGCTTGGTGGCACGTATTCGGGAGGTCTAATTTTCGATAATTTTGTCGCATAAATTTGGCTGAATTTGCTGGATAGCATCAATTGTTACCACAAGAAGTTGCTTATCATCGATCTGTAGCGCTCGCCGTTGATGGTTATGACAATGCCATAACCGTTTAATTTTGGAGGAAGTACGGACCGATGATTCCGCCAGACCAAAATCCGCACCAAACAGTGACTTTCTCAGGATGCATTTGGTGCTGGTGTATCTCGTGTGGATTGGTATCGTCCCAAATACAATGATTTTACTTGTTCACATATCCATTCATCTAAAAATAGGGATTTCTTCTTGGCGAAATTTAGGTCTACTTTTGCAGAGCCCAATCAGCGAACACCCGGCGTTGTATATGGTCGTTTACCTTAAGTTCCTGGGTCAGTTGGATTATATACGGGTGGAGACCGAAGTCCCGACGCAATATTCGCCAAGTTGAAGTCCCAGAAAGGCTAAGTTCTTGTGAACGACGAGAAATTGACTGTCTTGGGTTCTCCCATACACTCTCAGGCACAGCAGCGATGTTTTCAACAGACCTTGCGTTTCGGTGATGTGCAGATGTTGGCTGATTATTTATCAAAACCGATTGACTCGAATTTGGCCACCAGGCGCCGCATAGTCGACTCGGCGGGACAGTTGTAGCGAGGATAAAAATCACGTAATACGCGAAATGTTTCTCGAACGGAGCACTGATTTTGAAAATAGAATTTAATGATTTTCACACATTTTTGAACGCTGTAAAGTTCCACAGTGATTTACCATACACTACTGAATAATTCAAAATACATTTGACAGATGTTCCTTTAACAACATGGCCTAACAAATTTCGAGCGTCCCTATTGAAAGACTCTATACTTGATACTGGAGTAGGTTGTAACCTTTAGTGTGAAAATAACACTACCTTAGTTTTCCACAAAACACTATACACTATACTCAATTCAATTTGTTGCAAGAATCAGCATCACTTTCTTTTCTAATATCCAATTAATAAATGTACGACATCGTAAATGGTCTTGTAACTTTTAATCGTTGTGTCAATTTAATTTCGTATGCTGATCGATGCAGATCTTTCTCTAAAATCCGATGCGTGGTGGCTCTTGACAGATTCAATTGTAGTGCACGACGTCGAATTGGTGTGTTTAGATACTCCTGTACATTTTCTTTCACTGCAGCAATATTTTAATCTAACCAACCACAACGAAGATGTATTGGTATTGCCTTATCAATAGCAGAACCAGTTTCTTCAAATTTATTGATTTAAGTTACAAACTATTAACTCTGTAGGCGCTTCATTTTGTACTAATTTTGCGAATTCTTCTTAATGCAACTGTAAACGATCGCTCGCTTTCATAAAACAGTTGTATACAAACTATTCGTTGTTAAACTGTTAATAAGGATATTTTGACGTCGTATCTTTGACAGAACACAAATGGTGCGGAATTCAAATTCTATAGTTTCAAATGAGACATCCTATATTTACAAAAATTATACAAAAGGTAATTATTACCTTGAGCTTAAATTATATGTAATTCCTGGTAATTTCACTGAAGAGCCAACTTCTTGCGGTCATGGAGGCAATGAAAGCAATACTTCCGGAATATATAGATTTACACCTTTCATTTATTCCCCAAATATTGATATTATTTATATTTTTTATGGATCTACAAATTTTACGACGATTCAGTGGAAGAATTAAGAAAACATGCAGAAGAATCGAACTTCATTATAAATAAAATTGATCCATAAGAATATGAGTAAAATCATTTACCCTGTTTTTCACTTATCGCTTTGACATATATTAAATATTATTTTCTATATCACTTCTCCACGGTAATATTTCACCGCACGCCACTGCGCAACGCTACCAACTTAATTCTAATATTTGGACCTACAATTTTATTTTCTTATACTATTGTTGTATTTAAACTGAAAAATAACTAATAATCATATAACAGATAATGGCTCTTAACGCTTTTTTTGTCCACTCCCTGCTCAGTATTCGAATTACGACTGGTTACGGAGTTGAACGACTCCGGGATTTTTTCCGTGGTGGATACTTTTTATTATTTACCGCACTGCAAAACGGTTTCTTTAATTTGAACCGGCGTGGTTTCTGCCTAACAATTTCTATCTGTCAAGGATGATCGTAAAAATAAACAATGCACTAAGCTTACAAATGTTCTGCTGCTATAATAAGTACGCAATAAAAACGACTGCATTATTTATTTATTACAGTGGAAATTCATTTTATTAAAGTATTACATCATCGACGGTTGTTTGTGCTCTGGAACTGGTACAAGTCACATGAACTATATTAAAATAAAAAGTGCATTTTATTTTTGTATGTCGTATGAAATAAAGTAAGATAAAAATAGTTCGTTTTATCTCCTAATTAACATGAGCTCGTAATAAAACGCTCCGCAGTTACAAATTTAGCAGAGTTTACCCTGATAATTGCAAATTACATAGATAACAAAAGTCAAGTAGCTGTGGTGTATACTAATTTTTCGAAAATATTTGACAAGGTGAATCATAACGTACTAATTTCACAATTAAAATTATATGGATTCAGTGATAATCTTCTTCACTTAGTCAGATCGTACTTATCTAGACGTACATTATTTGTTTCATATAATGTCTATAGATCCGACACCTTCTTAGCGTCTTCTACAGTACCTCGAGGTTTAAATTTGGGACCATTATTCTTTATCTTATTTATTAACGATTTGTTTCTAAAGCCACGTTCATACGAGACGTGAAACCCTAGCGTGAGCATGCTTTCGTGAAATATTGCCCGTGTAAACGAAGTATCATAGGTTTACCCATGACGGTCACAGTCAAGAGTGAGAGTTCACGTTCCATGTCAAACGTGTTTGATTTTCAATCGTGAGTTCACCTTTGAGGCAAGATAACAACAGTAAAAATTCGTATGATTAAATTGTAAAATAGTGAAACTATGCAGTTTCTGGAAATGTACCTTGGTGAGCAACTGCTTTATGTTGCAAGCATCGAAGAATATACAGACTAAGATCTGAGAATAGCGCCGGTTATTAGAATCGCTGATGAGTTCAAAACTTCTGGAATTATACTCAAATTGAAGTGAATTCAAGATTTAAAAACTTGAGGAATGCATATTGTCATTAGTTGCACACGAAATAAGTATTCCAGACTTTTGAAAGAGTCTTCTGTAGCTAAAAAGAAACATGAAGTTCCCCGGAACTCTTTTGCAATGTATATAGTTTCTATCCAATCATCGTTTCTTCTTCTATTTCTATGTCTCTTCGAACACCCGATTCATCCTTTATGTTAAAATATTCCCAAAAGCCTAACTCACCAAAGCAGAACTCATCACAACACAACTCACCACAGCACAGCAGTTCATATGGTCGGTTTTTCGCGATTAACTGAATCACGTTTTCGTTGGCACTTCAGAAAATAGACCACAGCAAGTACGAAATGGGGGCATGCATCCGCTTTTACGCCCCGTGAGAACACAGCTTAATACTTATGCCGTACAATCTTTTTTTGTCAATGATTTAAAACTATGTATAAATATAACCTTAAATCTAATAAATTATCAATAAACATAGATAAATGTAAAATTTGCTCGTATACCTTAAAGAAGCAACCCCTAATAGCTATTGCCTTTGATTGTATAGCTTTAACATGTTCTGAAAATATTAAGAATGTTGGTGTGCACTTTGATGATAAACTATTATCTTCTGTTCATATCAACCATGTGGCTCTTAGTGCATGTAAAACCATTAGTCTCGTCATTAGAAACTTGAAGAGTCCATAAAGAATATTGAAAATGAACAGTTTATACAATTATTTTAGCTTTATTTGTTTTAGCTTTAAAATTTCACATTTTTCTTCTGGATTTCGTTTTCGTCTTTTAGGAAGTAATGTAAACATTATTTTGTTCACATCATGGTTATGTACATTTTCAACATTAGATAATACCAACTCCTGCCCATCTGAAGACAATATGAAAGTTAATTTCATAGGACAATCATCATTGTGACAAGCACAAACAAGCATGTAAAAAATTTGTAGAGAATTTGCACTGCTACACTACTTTGGACAAGTTTTGATCATCGATTTAAGTTTCTTCCAGTCCCTTTTATATAATTGTATAAATTATTCATTTTCAACATCCTTTTTGAACTTTTCAAGTGCTTGTAGTGTTTCAAAGGTTCTGCCTTTTTCCAAAATGGGCATTTCTGCTGTTGCACTAACCTTGTACATAATTACAAACTTATGATAACCTAGTATTTCTAGCAACCTAACCTAACTTTCGTAGATTCAAATGTAAAAACTTTCGCAGATTTAAGAATCTGCGGATCCTATCCACAGCCATTTCTATGGACAAAAAAGGCATTATTAGTATTATATACGGCACCTCCACTGAAGCATCCATATGAGGATACACGGGAGTCGAGCACAATCCTGACATCCACAGACATTGCTTCGATCTACGAATCTCTTACTTCTAATCCAATAGACCTCTTCAAGAAGCCGTAAACCCAACAAAATTGAGTACCCATTCCAGAAGATAAACAGACATTTTTAAAAGCATTCGTTTACAAATGAATTGATATATTCGTAAACGAATACAATTCACTTAGCATTGCTCGGATAACGGACAATGACTACAATTTCTATTACCGAATGTCTTATTGGTTTTACAGCGCCTATTGGATCTGTGTCATCGTTGCGTCAATCAACTGTCTAAAACAGGGCCTTCTTTGATGGACGTCTTAATAGAAATGATTTATAGCTTTTATAATGGGTTAATGAGAGTCCATTATGCACGTGTGAAACTCGGCCCATACGACTGACAATGAAAAAATAGGAAACAATAAGAGATTTAGAGTGCTTATGTTATAGGCTGGCGGCGGTCGCGTTTGGAATATTAAACGAAAAACGTTCTCGTTGTGTCGTTGGAATAACGTGACCTTTAACCGTTGGCTTGGAGTTTGTGGTTATTTATATTTGTAGTGAATTAATGCGGCCAAAAATATTAAAAGAATGATCGTAAATTTGATGTTGTGGCTGTGCTCGTTAATTGAGGAAATGCACCAGGATTTCGTACTAACTAATAAAATAACGGTTTAATTTATGTTAGCTTTTATGAAAATTGTTCGTATGATATGCATACGATATACCAGATGTCCCAGATATTGACTATCCCTATTTGAAGATGAACAGAAATTTATTTTAAACTGTATCAGGAAAACTTCCTCAATGGAAGCTAAAACTATTCCTGCGTTTTTCAAGCCT
This sequence comes from Rosalia funebris, assembly GCA_037954035.1. Classification (NCBI taxonomy): domain Eukaryota; kingdom Metazoa; phylum Arthropoda; class Insecta; order Coleoptera; family Cerambycidae; genus Rosalia; species Rosalia funebris. The sequence continues at coordinate 6,196,010 of JAZFAV010000006.1, read as the reverse complement.
TATGAAACCACCTCCAACAGTTTCTTAAAGTAGAATTTTCTTAAGACCAACTTGTCTTGACATTTCGGTTATTATGCTTTCAGCTTCTTTAGAATGTATTCAAAGACTGAGGATGAGGCAGCGAACTCCGTTCATTATCGGACCTGCGCTGTTCGAAGTCAAGCAACGAATTGCACGGTTGCGACTTGGATGGGTGACGCATGGTCTTATTCTCATGGTGCCGCCGTGGTGCTGACTTGGTATTTGGTAACAGGGTGGCAACTGGGCCAAATACTGGGCACATTGTCTGTGTGAGTTCGATTCTCACCAGAGGGAACTTCACTCACTTCCCTCAGGGCTGGGTGTTTGTCCGCATTCATATGTGTAACCTTCCCCTACACAAAGCCTGCCTGTAGGCTTTCTGGGGAAGGATGTCTAATTTCCGTGTGTCCAAACAAACAAACTAATTAGTCCATGAGACCTTTCGAAGAAACTAATACATTAATAGACAGCCTACATCCTATAAGTTTCTTGAGGCTTGACAAAAGCAAGAAGGTTTTAAGTTCGAAAGCAGAAGATTGTTTTACATAATAAAATAATTTTTGGTTCAACTACGTTTTCAAATAACATAGATTTTGACAGAAGATATTTTGGAACATCCGGGAAACATATTGTTTGAAAATCCAAATACTGAAATAGAGTGATTTGTGCAAGTATATATAGGGTATCTCAGTTGGAACTATAGGATGTGATTTATGGCCCAATACAAAGAAGTATGATCCAATTACTCCACCACTCCAAAATGGGCACCAAGCTGTGCATGTCTGCGGATGCATTTCTTTTTGCCGAACAGCATGTGGATTTTCAGCACGAGAATGTACTTTATCGCTGAACAAAATTGTGTTGCAAATATCAGCACTAATAAATGTACGACGTTGTAAATGATCTGTAAGGTTTATTTGTTGTATTAACTAAATTTTGTATGTTAACAGATGCAGATCTTTCTTTAAAATCCGATGCGTGGCTCTTGACAGATTCAATTGTTGTGCACGATGTCGAATTAATGTGTTTGAATATTTCCGTACTTTCGATCTCTTAAAATTTTTTGATTGAACTCTATAGGTGCTTCATTTTGTCCAAATTTTGTGCAAGTTTTTCTTAGTGCAACTGTAAATGATCGCTCACTTTAATAAAACAGTTGTACACAAAATATTCGTTATATAATTAAATATTGAAGTCCCATCTTTGACAGACCACAAATGGCGCGCAATTAAAATCCCATAGTTCTAACTGAGACACCCTATACTAGATTGCCCAGAATGACGTGAGGAGGTTTGTTGTTAGTTCATGTTTTCAGTCATTTACATTATGCGCCGATGAGATTATATCATGTCATTTATCATTTAGTAAAAATAAATCAATGATAAGACAGGTACAGTTTGTCAAGAATAGGAAAAAGTCTCAAAACTGAGATATCGAACCACCCACGAGGTGCGCAGTAAATAGTCTGGTCTTCACTCGGTCGCATTGAGACCTTTGCTGAGCGAATATCGAGGAGAATATCACACTTTTTCCTATTTATGACAAGCTGTAGGTGAACGTGTTTTTGTCGTTGAGGATTTTTTCAAGAATGAATCCATATCATCATGGTTCAGCATTTATTCAGATCGTTTTAATCTATTCGCGTTTTCAAGAAACTGATTCATCATCAGCACTTAAGCCAAAACTACGAAGAATAGTTCTCTGTAATAGTTCACATTCCCAGAAACATGCAAAGTGTAACAGAGGCGATTTGATAGAGTCCTAAGTGTTCTGCTGTTAGGCTCTCATCTATGTTGAAAATTTCAAGCACGAGATTCATCTGTCTATATTTCTTGGAGGATGAAACTGATGCCCATAACAATTATAATATTAGGTAGTTACCAGGATATATTGGACAATTTTGTAATTCCACAACTACGACGTTCTCAGGTCAATCCTTGGTTGCAGCAAGATGGAGCTGTTATACACTCTACTACAGTAAAAGTAAATTTGTTACCTGATATGTTTCCGAAGCAACTAATTTACAAATATAGTGTTATCGCTTGGCCAGTCAAGTCACCTGATCTGGCACTTTGTGACTTTTGTTGGGATATCTCAAAAGTAAAATTTTCACGACTTGTATTCAAAGTATTCAGGAATTAAAACGTGAAATTTGAGAATAGATTACAACAATTCCAATACATATGAGGCAGTGGTATATACTCACTCTATTTTCGTTCGTGATTAAATAATTACTTAGAAGTCCGAGGCCGTCACTTTAAACATGTAATTTTTCACAAATGAATAACATAATGTGTATAATAATATTAATAAAACACAATTGATAAACCACAGTTTATGTTTTAGTCACAGTGTTTTGAAAGGTGTCACGTCATTATGACGAACCCAATATTACGATTAGATGAAACGGTGGTTCCTACAGCATGTATTTCCGTTTCGAATCAGTGTTTTGAATATCCTGATAATTACTGCGAATTTCGATAAAAGCCCGAAGTAAAAAGTTGGAGTAAAGTGCGAAGTATCTACATATGTATATACTAACCAATAGTAGAAATAAAAATACAGGAATATAAAACGTGTAAAATGCAAAATTTTTATTATATATTATAATTTTTATTATATTTTGTACTAAAACGGTGTGCCTAAAATATTAATTTAAATCCTATTACTATAACTTAATTATATAACATGTACAAGTCTGTCAATAATAGGAAAATGTGTGAGATTCTCTGTGTTGCGTAGAAGAAAGAGTGAGGCAGTATTCGGGGGGAAAAGGATGCACTTTACGTGCGACCAGATCGAACTCTACGTGTGTACATTCACATTCAATAATATACATGGGCACATCCATTACTTTTCGGCGAAACTTTGCGAACTTAGATCAGCGATTTGTCTCATGATTTTTTATATGAAAGTAGGTCCTAATATATGGATTTTTCAAAAGTTTCAGCCCAATCAAGGCAAATTTGGCTTCAGGAGAATTTTTTTAATTTTAAATCTAAAATTTTCAAAAATTTATTTCTCTGAGTCTATTTAATCGATTGATCTCAACCTTATCGCATTTTTTTCGCTGAACTTTCTATTTATCGAACAAAATTATGTTAAAGCTTAGATCGTATGCAGGCTTTCGAGAGAAGATTTTAACCGATGAGTTAATTTCATAAAATTTGACCCATTTTTAAAATGCTGCTATTTGTACAAATCTTAAGATTAAAAATTATGTATGGGCTCATGTGGTTTGGCTTGATTCATAGTTTCAAAATTAGTAAAAATTTAAGTATCTAATGATTACACTTCATAATATGACTTGTCAAATTTAATCGATTTTCAACAAATAGCTATTTTCAATTAGCTTCAACTTCTTTCTTTGAATTTCGAATTATTTGAAACTTTCCACAAAAATTGATTTATTATATTCTTAAAAAATCCTGAAAATTAGAACTTTCGAATCGAGCCAAGATATGAGTTACAAATTTTCAAATAACCTGAAAATCGTATTGTAACAACCCAGCAATTCATTCATTTTTAGACTCATTCATAATACTTTAGAAAGTAAGTAAGTACAATTAATGATAATACTTTATTTTACATTATAGTATTATCATAAAATATAACAATATTTTATTTTATTCGTTGTTTAGTGTATTTTAGAAACTTATGTTTATAAATTCAGTAGAAAAAATTCTCCTGAAGCCAAATTTGCCTTGATTGGGCTGAGACTTTGGAAAACCCCATATATTAGTACCTACTTTCATATAAAAAATCATGAGCCAAATCGCTGATCCAAGTGCGCAAAGTTTCGTCGAAAAGTAATGGATGTGCCCACATATATTCATCGATATTCACTCTGTAAAGGTCTAACCTGTAAGACCAAGCTAATTACTGCACAGCTCATGGGCGGTCCGATGTCGCAGTTTTGAGACTCGTTCCTACTTTTGACAACCTTTACATATGTATCTCTATTAAAGTCAGCAAATATGCAATAAAAAAGTATAGCTTTACAAGTGAGCGTTATTCTTGTAAAGTAGATATTCAAAACCTTATCGCCCCTTACAAATAGAACAACGCTTTCACTATTCATATTGCAATTTTTATTATACATAGGTGGTTGACGGTGAATAAATAATATCTAATCGGATACATTGACCTATGCGACAGCGTCTCTTTATTACAAAGTACACTGTACAAGGATATTTGTAATTTTTAAGATTTAAAAATAGTCAATAAATAATATGTTTGATAAGCATATGCACAGACTTCTTGACAATCCATTGAGGAATTTAAGTGTGTTGAATTCTCAAATTCCTTCATATGATGTTCAGCAAAATATGCACCTGTCTTGAATGTGAATTTTGTGCAGAATGTGCAAAAATTAGATTCATTATATAGCATATTTCATGTAGAATCGGGATACGTAAAAGTATACAGGGTATTTTAAAAAATTAATACTAGTATATCCGGTGAAACTGGAAGTTGTATAAACAGTATATGTAGATCAAAATAATCCTGTTTACTTCTCATATGCGAGAATAAAATATAATATAGTCCCTTCAAATTAGACAAAAAATCACTGATTTTGGGAAATTTTTCCCACAGCTAAACGACCTATACAGAAAGTTGTGTTAGAATTGTGTCAACATATTACTCACCTAGCGCATGATAAAAAAAAGGATTGTATATATATATATATATATATATATATATATATATATATATATATATATATATATATATATATATATATATATATATATATATATAGAAACACTCTAGAGCATTATTTTTATTTATATGCAAAACTATGCATTTGTTCATAGAGCAAAAAACTTCCTACAAATTGCCTTACACTTTTTTTTACAAAAAATGCATAGTTCTGCCTATAAATAAAAAATAATGCGCTGGAGTGTTTTTTTCATTCGCACAAGAGTATTACAAAAAAAAATAAAACGGTTTTCGTCCTCTAGTAGCAAAACCGTGCGACTTTAAAAAAAAAACAAAACAACAAAATGTGTCGTAAATTTTTATATCTACAACTTTGATCTCTTGAAATGTTTCTCTACAATGCATAGTTTTGGCTTAAAATCGAAAAACAGCTCAAAAATACTTCAGCGCGCTCTAGCGGCGCAACTAAGCAGAATTTCGAAAAAATAAAATAAATAGAAATTGTGGAGAATCGCAAAATCTACAACATCAAATCAGATCATGTTTTCCCAAAAATGAATAGTTTTTCATAAAAACGCAAAAAACCGAAAAAACGGCCAAAAACGCGTATACCTACATATGTCTATATCTAAAAAACAACCCTTTTTTATCATGCGCTAGGTGAAAAATATGTTGACACAACCCCAACACAACTTTCTGTATAGGTCGCTTAGCTGTAGGAAAAATTTCCCTCAATTTTCCTAATTTGAAGGGACTAATAGTTTTACTCAATTTTAAAAACTATGACGGGCAAATACGGGCTCTCATATCTGGTATAAAAAACCCTCTATTTTAGTCCTCTATTTTAGATTATTTTTCAGTTTCTTTTTAAAACAGTCAATGTTTTGGTTTATAGGTGACTTTCTTTTTCATACAATCACCATAAATACCATAATCGGAAATCAATATACAATAAGATTGATATAATATAACAATAATATGAATAACATCTTAATTCATAAGGCTCCATAATATATTAACTGAAGCTAAAAGTACCAAGGATCTGAACTCTTATTATTTTGCTATACGAGCCTATGCACATTCGTAATAGTTCGGCCAGTCATAATTTTACAACTAATACATTTAAATAAAAGTAATAACACTCTCGAAACTATTCTATTAAAGAGAAGTATCGGTAACAAAAACAAAGTATAAACTTTTCACTTCATCATCATGAGGTCATCAGTCCTAAGACTGGTTGGACGCTAACCTCCAGCTTCTCCTATCTTGTGCTAACCTACGCATTTCGCTAATTGTGCTACAACCTACATCCCTTACTATTTGCGAGCAGTAGTCTAATCTAGGCCTACCTCTGCCTTTCTTCACTCTAATTTCTGCCTCCAAAATATCGCGGACTATTCCCCCATGTCTCAGCAAATGGCCTACCATTCTATCTCTTCTCTTCTTTATGTTTTTCCGCATACTTCTTTTCTCGCCGACTTTCTCTAATACTTCTTCGTTTCTAACCCTATCAGTCCACGGTATTTTCATCATTCTTCGGTAACACCACATCTCAAAAGCTTCTAATCTCTTCCTACTTGCTTCCCCTACCGTCCAGGTTTCGCAGCCGTATAGTGCCATGCTCCATACATATGTTTTCAAAAATCTCTTCCTTGTTTCTAAGTTTATTACCCCCGAGCATAAAAGTGCTTTCTTTTTGTTAAAAGCTACTCGACCCTGCGCTATTCTTTGTTTTATGTCTTTATCGCTTCTTTCATCCCAATTTATTTTACTTCCTAAATAAGTGAAGTCTTTAACTTCCTCCAATCTTACATTATTAATTTGTACTTTCGTTTTTGCTCTGCTCTCGCGCCCTCTGCACACTAACACTTTAGTTTTGTTTTTATTCACCCTCATTCCGTATTCTTCTGTCAACACTGCCTCCATTTCGTTCAACGCTGATTCTAATTCCTCCTTACTAGATGCTAATACTGCTATATCATCCGCGAATCTCAGCATTTTAGTTTCTGTCCCTGTACTTTAATCCCGAAATCCACTCTATCTTTTACCAAATTAATCGCCTCTTCTATGTACAGATTAAAAATTAGTGGTGATAGCGTACATCCTTGCTTTACTCCTTTCCTATACCTACATCCCTTCTTTCCCCTTCTACTTTCTTTAACATTAACATTATTGTTACTTCTAGTAACGATAATGTTCGTCTTATAATCCTCCGGCATCTCACCCGTTTCCTATATGTATTTTACCAGTTCAAACATCCTATTTACTACTTTATGTCCCGCACATTTCAAAATTTCCGCCTGTATTTTATCTACACCCGGCGCTCTATTATTCTTTAGCCCCCTTAGTGGTATTTCAAATTCCTCTTTCAATATAGGTTTTCCTACATCTTCCCTATCGATGCTAGATTCTTCCTCTAATATCTCTCCTAATTCCTGACCCTCGTATAAATTTCCTAAGTACTGCTTTCATAGAAACGTATAAATGTAGACATATTGAGGGATCAGAATATGAAAGATAAGTTCCAGGAGAAAACAGATCAATTAATAAATAAAACGAGTAAGGACGAAATCAAGAACGCAGAAATTGAGTGGGAGGGTATCAAGAATAGTCTAGCTTCCGCGGCTACGGACGTTTTAGGACACCATAAAAGGGAAGCTAGGAAGCCCTGGATAACGGACGAAATCTTAAACTTAATGCAAAAGAGACGAGGCTACAAGAACAGACGAGACGAAGAAGGACTGAAAACGTATAAGGCAATAAAGTGGGAAATCATTAGAAAATGTAGAAAAGCGAAAGAACAATGGATAGAGGAGAAATGCAAAGAAGTAGAAGATAAGTTGCAAGTAGGTAAGACCGATGAGGCTTACAAAATAATTAAGAGGAACTTCAGGGATGTAGGAACAATAAGTAGAAATGTTAGGAGTCAATCGGGGGACATACTGATAGGAAGAGAGGAGAAAGCGGATAGATGGAAGCAGTACTTAGGAAATTTAAACGAGGGTCAGGAATTAGGAGAGATATTAGAGGAAGAATCTAGCATCGATAGGGAAGATGTAGGAAAACCTATATTGAGAGAGGAATTTGAAATAGCACTAAGGGGGCTAAAGAATAATAGAGCGCCGGGTGTAGATAAAATACAGGCGGAAATTTTGAAATATGCGGGACAGAAAGTAGTAAATAGGATGTCTGAACTGGTAAAATACATATACGAAACGGGCGAGATGCCGGAGGATTATAAGAGGAACATTATCGTTACTATACCGAAAAAGAGAGGAGCCGACAAATGCGAGAACTTTAGAACGATTAGCCTAACTTCCCATGCGTCAAAAATCTTAACTAGAATAGTGCAGAAGAGGATGGAAAATAGAGCGGAGGAAATACTAGGAGAAGACCAATTCGGGTTTAGGCGAAATAGGGGAACTCGCGAAGCTATTCTGGCGCTAAGAGTAATGTTAGAGAAAACAATAGAAAAAGGAAAGAACGCTTATATAGGATTTGTAGATTTAGAAAAAGCTTTTGATAACGTAAGATGGAAAAATATGTTCGAGATACTAAAGAGCGCGGGAATGAAGTATAGAGATAGGAGAGTAGTACACAATCTATACATAGAGCAAACTGCTGTTATAGAAGTAGAAGGGGAAGAAAGGGAAGTAGGTATTAGGAAAGGAGTAAGACAAGGATGTACGCTATCACCACTAATTTTTAATCTGTACATCGAAGAGGCGATTAATGTGGTAAAAGATAGAGTAGATTTCGGGATTAAAGTACAGGGACAGAAACTAAAAATGCTGAGATTCGCGGATGATATAGCAGTATTAGCATCTAGTAAGGAGGAACTAGAATCAGCATTGAACGAAATGGAGGCAGTGTTGACAGAGGAATACGGAATGAGGGTGAATAAAAACAAAACTAAAGTGTTAGTGTGCAGAGGGCGCGAGAGCAGAGCAAAAACGAAAGTACAAATTAATAATGAAAGATTGGAGGAAGTTAAAACTTCACTTATTTAGGAAGTAAAATAAATTGGGATGGAAGAAGCGATAAAGACATAAAACAAAGAATAGCGCAGGGTCGAGTAGCTTTTAACAAAAAGAAAGCACTTTTATGCTCGGGGGTAATAAACTTAGAAACAAAGAAGAGATTTTTGAAAACATATGTATGGAGCACGGCACTTTACGGCTGCGAAACCTGGACGGTAGGGGAAGCAAGTAGGAAGAAATTAGAAGCTTTTGAGATGTGGTGTTACCGAAGAATGATGAAAATACCATGGACTGATAGGGTTAGAAACGAAGAAGTATTGGAGAAAGTCGGCGAGAAAAGGAGTATGTGGAAAAACTTAAAGAAGAGAAGAGATAGAATGGTAGGCCACTTGCTGAGACATGGGGGAATAGTCCGCGATATTTTGGAGGCAGAAATAGGAGTGAAGAAAGGCAGAGGTAGGCCTAGATTAGACTACTGCTCGCAAATAGTAAGGGATGTAGGTTGTAGCACAATTAGCGAAATGCGTAGGTTAGCACAAGATAGGAGAAGCTGGAGGTTAGCGTCCAACCAGTCTTAGGACTGATGACCTAATGATGATGACTGCTTTCATCTATCCGCTTTCTCCTCTCTTCCGATCAGTATATCCCCCGATTGACTCCTAACGTTTCTACTTATTGGTTCTATATCCCTGAAGTTCCTCTTACTTTTCACTTAAATACGATGAAATGTTATTACGTTATGATGTGTCAGTGACAATTTTGTTAATAAGAACATTAAGATTCGCTGTTCAGAATAGTTCCGCCAGCTGCTGAAATGCATAATAGGCTAAATATATTTAAATAAATTTATATTTAAATATATTAGTTGTAAACTTATGCCTGGCCGAATTATTATTAGCTTGGGCTCGTACTTGTAGCCATACAAATTTTTTATCTAACGAGTAATCTAACGCCCATTTTAACTTATACTCACAGAATTTCTAAACCGTTGATTATACCCAGATACCTAGCACAGCGTCGACTTTCACTGTAATAAAAAAAAATTAATATCAAATAACGGTAATATGCGCTACAGTTTCTTAAACAACACTGCCAGATACACGCTGAAAGAAAAATCTATAATTATGTGTCGATGCAACCCAAATTTACGATGTTTATAATAAATTTTAAATATTACTTAATTTGAGTCGTTTATTGATAATTTTGTTTACGTTTGAGGCGGAAATAGTAACAGTGTAGGTGTATTTTTGCATAAATTGTAGTAAATAGAAATAATTAGGTAATTTGTAGACTATAAAAAAATTAAATGACTGTTAAATTTTGTAAATTAATTGGTATAACACCCTGTTACGTTTACTAGTATAGGTCAATGCGAAAATACGTTTTAAAAATTGTAGTTCATTATTTAAGAAAGTAATCTAGACAAATATGAACACAGCCCAAAGAAACATGATATCAGATATCAGAAGATGTATTATTTCATAAAATTTAATAATAAACGATTCAATAATTAATAACGATTTCAAAAAATAAAACCCACCACAGGTAGGATTCGACATTTGTCCCGGATCGAAACCGAACGACATACAGCTGTTTCGAACTTGTTAGTTCTCATCAGTGCCGCATACGGTACGCCGATTCAGGACAAATGCCGAATGAACTTTATGGCCTATACATCTTTATCGATACGATCTCTGTCAGTAACTTATAAGTCGGAAATCGAGAAAGGAACGAGTCGGAAAGGGGAAAGTTGATTGATTCATACGATTGTTGCCTGTGACGCACGCGCTAGGAATCATTATACAAACCATACATATGTAATAGTGTATGCTGCGTTATCATTGTACACCAAGAAAATATGTCTAGGACTGTGCCTAATGAATAATAAATCTAATCTTGTAAATATTCCTCATTTTTTTTGCTAAAACATTAGACCAGAGTGGCCACATTGGTATAGGATATACGTATCTATCAAAAATATTCGATAGGCGTGATCATGATATTTTATTGCAAAAACTGTCTAACTTTAGACTAACCAATAACTAATTTTTTGTTCATGTCTGTTTAACAGAATATTGAACGTGAATTCTCATGGATTTACATCTGTTCAGATTAGGACAACATCATGAGTTCCACAAGGTTCAGTTCTTGGACCTCTACTTTTAATTATCTCCTATATGTAGGTGACAGAAAGTTATTTATGTACATGGATTGCTACCGAAAATCATTGGATTGCAAAAATATCTTTCGAAAATTAATAAGTGGTATGAATGTAATGGATTATCAATACATATATCCAAATGAAATGCCATGATTTACACAAGGAAAGCTAACCCTGTACATATGATTATAAGGTAGGTAGAAAAGAATTTTCAGTAGTAAAGAATTTAAGGATTTGAGAGTCATTTTTGATTCTACATTAACTTTTCCTCATATTAATTATATTGTAGCTGATGTTAATAGAAACCTTGATTCTATTATTAGAAATTCAAGATATTTTACAGATATTTCTACTTTATTGTTACAATTTGTTGCATTTATCAGATCTAAAATAGGATATACTTCAATTGTATGAAGCCTCGGTTATGACTATGACACAACAAGTTTTGAAAAGTTGAGAGAAAATATTTTAAACACTTTTTTTTAAGTTTGATATCATCTATCCACCTATCGGCATTCTAGAACGACTTATAATCGAGGTTCAATTTTAATAATTAATTTAGTACTGCATCGGGTGTATGTTGATGTTCTTCTAACTTACAAATTTGACTATCCTAATATGATTGGTTTTATAAAGGGTTGGGCTTTTAAACCTGACGGTTTTACGCTATACGCCAGTCAAAATTCGTCAGGTTCCAATGTCCCACCCTATATATTTTAACATACCCCTGTTTTATTTATCGATGCCATGTAAATGTATTATTTTTATGTTTTTCTGTTCAATAATTTAATTTAAATCAGCCCGGGCAGCTGTACATCAAATAAATTAATAAATAAATAAAAATGTCTTTTATTTTCAACAAAATCTGTTTTTGCTGTGGTGAACCCTTTGAGAAATATTACAATGTAGATAAAATCATTTCCAAAACTAGTATTTACGTCTTAACATGCGTAGAAGTCTCCAATAATACCATTGTAATAAACAATGCTATTTCGAAAGCATCCGCTATTTTATATTTACTAGTTTTATTTTCCATAAAGAAACATCATCATGTATAATTGACACAGATTTACGCACAAACTCCATAAATATTACTAATATACCTATTTCTGATGTCATGTAATAGTATCCTATCGTTTTGGAGCCTATTAATACAAAACGTAAATATCAATTTAACTGCCTACTAATGCCAATATTACGCCCACTGTATAAACGACTTCATAGTATTGCCTAACAATTCATTTAATTGTGTTACTGGCGTTAATATATGCTAAATACATGGAATTGTTGAAACTAGTGAACGATAGTAAAAGTAAGCGGATGACATTGCGAATTATTAGTAATACTTATAAATAAACTAGAAATTGTAAAAAAAATATTAGCATAGAAGATATAGGTTACTGTTGTACATAGCGTCTCAAACAGGTTTATATCCTGCCTGAAATGTGGTATAAAGTTTGATACAAATTTCACCCCAAACATATACGTACCCCTGTTCTTTTATTATTTCTATTTATTTTTGTAATTAAGTTTAAGTAAGTAATTTAAATTATAGTAATTTACATTTTTATCGAGTTGTCCAAAAAGTTCGTTCGGTTTTTTCATAAATATTTATTATTAACATTATAGTTATTACAAATTATTTTAATCAATAATGTACGATCCTCCATTTTCAATAGCTTTCTCTCATCTCACAGTAAGTTTCATAATACTGTTTTCATAGAAACTTTGCGGTTTGCTCCTAAAAAACGTTTTTAAATGATTTCTGACTCCTTCGTTATTGGCAAATGTTAAGTTTCGTAAACTGTTATCCATGGAGCGGAATAGGTGAAAATCCGAGGGCGCAAGGTCTGGAGAATACGGTGGATGGGGTAAAATATCCCACTCTAACTCCTAACAATTTTCTCTGGGTCTGCAGCGAAGTATGAGACCGAGCGTTGTCGTGATGGAAGACGACATTCTTATGATTTACAAGTCCTGGGTTTTTGAGAGACGCCATGTCTCTCAAAAACCAAACAGTTTGCTGCCAATGTTTCTCATTAGCACGACTATCCCATAAACATAGGTGACAAGGATATTTGGTATATCCATTTTGCTGTCCAAGAAGTATGATGATCATTTTTAAATCGACGCAAACAAATCACTGATGCTGAGAATAGGCATTTTTTTCTAATATCAACTTATTCATTTCATATTGTTCTGTAAGTTTTGTTGAATGACCGATTGGAATCGACGCAAATTTATATCCATTGTGTAGTAATATACATTTCAAGCTTTCTTTAGAACTATCCACGAAAAGCCGTCAATCATCTGGTAAATTTCAGGGGTCTCCATTATTTTAACAAACGTAGTCAATTTAGCTAAAATGAAGGTATATATAATGTGAACTTATGGTGATCTTAAATTTGTGGCAATGTAAAAATGTGTTTTCTTCCCCAGTGTAATCCGATAATTAATTCGTTATTAATTCGGTAACTTATAAGTCGGAAATCGAGAAAGGAACCACCAAGCCGCCAAGCGGCTATCAAAGTAGTTCCCGAATAGCAAAGCTATTACATAATCGCTCTAGGAAACAACTACTCCTCGGGCTAAAGCCCCGGCAGGCGTTGAATTATACCCAGAAGCGATCCTCGACCCCTTTCTCGTGTTTCTGCACGATCAGATAAGGTTTCAAAAAATAAAACCCGCCACAGGTAGGATTCGACATTTGTCCCGGATCGAAATCGAACGACATACAGCTGTTTCGAACTTGTTAGTTCTCATCAGTGCCGCATACGGTACGCCGATTCAGGACAAATGCCGAATGAACTTTATGGCCTATAGATCCTTATCGATACGATCTCTGTCAGTAACTTATAAGTCGGAAATCGAGAAAGGAACCACCAAGCCGCCAAGCGGCTATCAAAGTAGTTCCCGAATAGCAAAGCTATTACATAATCGCTCTAGGAAACAACTACTCCTCGGGCTAATGCCCCGGCAGGCGTTGAATTATAACCCAGAAGCGATCCTCGACCCCTTTCTCGTGTTTCTGCACGATCAGATAAGGTTTCAAAAAATAAAACCCTTATAAGTCAAGACATTTTTGAACATTGTCGTGCCGAAAACACATTTTAGGATAACAGTTAGTACAATACAAATTCGTAAACCTATGACAGAGTAATGAAAAGGTTCTTCACAAAAACATTCAATGGAAGTGATATTTACATTAAAATAAATGAAATAAATTCAGCAAAAATCAAAATAAATGAAATAAAAATACAATAATTTTTATAGAAATATTGAGACGCCAGCGGGTCAAATTATACAATAAAGCTAAGACGTGACTTCATAATTACATTTTGTTCGGCAAATTATTAACTGTCTATGCCGTACGTAGTTGATTGAAACATGTGTCGCGAGACATACGTGCTGGTAATTGTGGCATATTAGTAACAATTGCGAGTGGTGCAGAATGTGATCCGTGCATCGTCACTAAATTGATGCACGCGCAAAGATCCATTATACAAATTGTACACATTTTGCTCTGTATTTTTTGTGACATCTCTGTAGTGTCTTAGGAAGCCCCTAACATGCAGTATAGTTGTACTCGGAAAATGGAATTAATTTTTGTTAAAAAAAAACTGAATTGCCACTTGAAAAAATTTTATGATGATGTTACAACTCAAATATAAAATCTGAGAGAATGTGTTTTTAAAAAAATCATGCAATAACAAAATTCTAAATACTGTGCAAAACTTTACTACTATACTTATATATGCATTATATCATTTCTGTTCCTTCATTATTCATATTTGCTAATTTAATCCTTATTTGAGCAAACCTCTCCTTTGTCTACGTAGATAATAAAACATATAATTTTAATGCTTTTGTCAATATTTATTACACCGCTTTATTTGAGGGATTTCGTAACTTTTACGGTTCTCGTCAAAAACGCTGACGGAATTAAAACATTTATAATCCTTTGAGTTTTATATAATTCCTTTCCACAAGATTTTCCTTTATTATTTTCCTACCCATTACTCAGCGTTTATATATATATATATATATATATATATATATATATATATATATATATATATATATATATATATATATATATATATATATATATATATATATTTATATAATATTTTAAACATAAATGACTACTTTTGCTATACTCTACATAAACCACTAGTTTGCATGAATATTGCGTAGTCTATATTGACTTAGCTACTAATTGGAAGATTACCAGAGATTTTGAAAATCTACAATGTTATTTCGTAAGAGAAATACGTGATCATAAAAACATTTTTCGATCTAATAATAACGCTGTAAATGATAATTTGCCAAGAATACGTAAAACTTTGACCGATGCTGTTGCTGAGGAAGTAGTGATTATAAAACCGAAGACTAATCAAGAAAGTAAAGAGACTAAAGAAGCAATACAGGAAAGTTTGACACCAGCGAACTTCGCAAGTTAGAATAAAACAGCTAAAGAATATTAAACATGGAGGAGTTATAATAAAATGTAAAACCAATAAAGAGAAAGAAATTATAAAAAAGCTGCAGAAAAAAAACTGCATAAATATTATGAAATCAAGGCTCCCAATTTAAAAAATCCTTGTATTAAAGTCGTAGATATATAGAAATATATTGATGGTGATGAATTACTTAATTTAATAAGAAAGCAAAATACAATGGTGGACTATTTGAGAATTTTTTTTATTAGCACGATCACTCACTTAAATCGTGTCGGATCGATCGGGTTTCGACTAATTCTGATTAGGGATGTCTACCAGACGACACTTATTGAGTTTGAGGTGGATAGAACACACCCCACCCTATCCATGGGTCATAAGAAACCACGATGGTGGGCTATTTGAGAATTTTTTTTGTTAGCACGATAACTCAACTAAATCGCATCGGATCGACCGGGTTTTGACTGATTCTGATCGAGGATGTCTCCCAGACGACACTTATTGATTTTGAGATGGATAGAATACACTCTACCATGTACATGGGTCATGAGACTGTACAATGGTGGACTATTTGAGAATTTTTTTTTGTTAGCACTATCACTCAATTAAATCGTGTCTGATCGATCGCGTTTCGACTGATTCTGATTTAGGGACGTCTACCAGATGACATCTATTGATTTTGAGGTGGATAGGATACACCCCACCCTGTCAATAGGTCATGAGAAAGCACGATGGTGGACTACTTGAAAATAGTAAAACTGTCGCATATAACACATATTCTGCATTTATGTGTTGGTTTATTTTTTCTCGGCCACTCAATGTCGACATAGAGATGTTCTATGTGCGGAAAAGTCCGTTTTGAGGTTTTAAAACTGTTTATTTAATTTTTTAGTTATAGTTATACATGTATGCCGCACTTTGCCCTGTAAGTGGATTCTTCTGTTGAACAATAAGGCATTATTATTTTTATAATATATTCTAATTGCATTCATAATTATATATTCTTGTTTCGTAACGTTTTATGTATTATTTTAATTATACCTATTACACTATCAATGATTAGCAGTTTAAGTAGTACTATGAATCATATTCAAGATAATATAACTGTTTTGGCATGCTAGAGCTGAAAATAGCTGATATCAATTCCGAAGTGCATCAATAACGTTCAATGGAAAACGGGAAATAGCAAATAAAACAAAACAGGATGATTTACATTCAGATAACTATTTTTGGAAAATGAAATCATGATATTCTAGTAATGAATTCAGTATAATAAATATTTATAACAATATTACATATGTAGTACATATAAACCTTATCGTTCATGTTATTTATGGGAATAATTGTATAATGTTACCTAAAATTACAACTAATTACCGCAAGACTTCTAATTATAGACCAGATGATACTTGGCATTAAAAAAATGATGCACGCTGCCATGATAATTGGGTGAAGTAATATTTACATACGATAACTTTTTAAATAAACAATGAAGCCAAAGTAATCAGTTAACACTAATTCCGTGGCTTATTTGATCGTCACTCAGGCGATGTGTCACCGTGTATACGTGTACCTGTTAAATAAACATTACTAATACGGTTTTCAAGAGCTTTTATGAAACGAATTCATGATGTTCCTCAGGTCGCACACCGTGACTCATAGTACGGTAAATCTTAAGAGAGCCAGTTTTTTATGTAATTGTGTTTAAAATGCAATATCTTACATATGTACATATGTCATGTTTAAAGTAGTTTTACTACTTTATACTTCGAGGAGTTTGAAAATAGTAATAGCATAGGCCTACAAATTTTAACATTTTGAATGTTGATTTGGGTTTGATAAGTGATTATTTACGCTGATTTCATAGCACATGAACACGTGCCCCCTAAAGAAGAATAAAACTAAAAAAATAAAAAATCATATCTAATCATGATTTATTTCTTATTCATTAATTTATAATCACCGTACGCCTTTAATTCCCATAAATCAGAATATAACAAGTCAAGTTTATATTGAAAGTGCTATCAGGCCCATTATTTATCCCCTACGCGACGAATTAGGTGACAATTTCATCTTCATGACAAACAACGACACACACAACAAACGGCAAACACGAGGCCACATCGCGCAAGAACGGTTCGAGAGGTACTTGAACAGGGAGATATTACCCGATTAGATTGGCCAGCTAATTCCCCAGATATGAATCCCATGAATGGAACAATATTCCTCAATAAATTATCAACCGTTTGATTGTTTCAATGCGATACTGAGATACAGGCGTGTCGATAGGTTACTGAGAAGCACAGGAGGCTATACTGACTATTAAGTTGAAGTTTACTTTGTTAAAAAATATGTTTTGTTAATTTTTGTCATAATAAATTTACTTAAAAATTGCAAATTTTTCTCATTGTTTTTTAATTTAATTTAGAAAAAACATACTTTGAAAAACAAATACAATATTTAAAAAATTAACACTTTTAAAACCTTAAAACGGACTTTTCCGCACAGAACATCTCTATCTTGAAATTGAGTGGCCGAGAACAAATAAACCAACATATAAATGCAGAATATCTGTTTTATGCGACAGTTTAACTTTTTTCATTGGCGACTGCTTCAGTGCCGTATTTGCAGTGCAGTACATTTGTGATCGAACGAAATTATTTTTTTTCCTCATTCATTCGTATATGATATAGGCCGAATATATGTTTTTATTTTGTTCAATGCAGAATCGGTAATTTTTTCTCAAATAGTCCACCATCGTGCTTTCTCATGACCCATGGACAGGGTGGGATGTCTCTTATCCACCTCAAAATCAAAATAAATGTCATCTGGTAGAGGTCCCTAATCAGAATCAGTCGAAATCCGATCGATCCGGCACGATTTAATTGAGTGATCGTGCTAACAAAAAAAATTTCTCAAATAGTCCACCGTCGTGTTTTCTCATCACTCACGGACAGAGTGGGGTGTGTCCTATCCACCTCAAAATTAATAGGTGTTATCTGGGAGACGTTCTTGATCAGAATCAGTCAAAATCCGATCGATCCGACACGATTCAGTTGAGTTATCGTATTAACAAAAAATATTCTCAAATAGCCCACCATCGTGCTTTCTCATGACCCATGGACAGGGTGGGTGTATCTTATCCACCTCAAAATCAATAAGTGTCATCTGGGAGAGGTCCCCGATCAGAATCAGTCAAAACCCGATCGATCCGACACGATTTCGTTGAGTTATCGTGCTAACAAGAACAATTCGCAAATAGTCCACCGTCGTGTTTTCTCATGACCCATGGACAGGGTAGGGTGTGTCCTATCCACCTCAAAATCAATAGGTGTTATCTGGGAGAGGTCCCCGATCAGAATCAGTCAAAACCCGATCGATTCGACACGATTTCGTTGAGTTATCGTACTAACAAGAACAATTCGCAAATAGTCCACCATCGTGCTTTCTCGTGACCCATGGACAGGGTAGGGTGTGTCCTATCCACCTCAAAATCAATAGGTGTTATCTGGGAGAGGTCCCCGATCAGAATCAGTCAAAACCCGATCGATTCGACACGATTTCGTTGAGTTATCGTACTAACAAGAACAATTCGCAAATAGTCCACCATCGTGCTTTCTCGTGATCCATGGACAGGGTAGGGTATCTCCTATCCACCTCAAAATCAATAGGTATCATGTGGGAGACGTCCCCGATCAGAATCAGTCAAAATCCGATCGATCCTACACGATTTTGTTGAGTTATCGTGCTAACAAGAATAAATGCCGACGACAATGACAACGACACACACACAGACAATTTTTTTTTAAATAATTTGTTTATGCCGAAAAACGAAAAATAAACAAAAAAATAATTTTTTTCCATTTTTCTTTAAACGATTACATTACTTTTCCGCTAGTATAGTTGAGTATGGGAACGTATTTAAAATTATTTACTAATACAAAACATCGGGAGTCCGAGACTTTTGATGGTGTGTGTAATTTTGTTGCGTGTAGTATTATTTTTAATTCCTTTGTTCAAGTTGTTATTTTTTCACACTAGATCAAATAAGTCAGTTTTTGATATTAAATAAAATGCTAAAAAGCTATATTATACATCGATATTGGAAGAAAGTATGAAAATACACAAGTCAATATATTTGGAAATATATTGATTTGTCATATCCAGAACTTAGTGTCTGTAGATTAAATATGGTTTATCTTTTCTTCGCACTGCACAGTAGAGTGGGAAATATTACGACTTTCTTCAGCGTGTTGCAAGAGGATCACCATAATAGTTTACGTTATTTTTGACGATTTTAAATATTAAAGAACCCAGACTTCACATTTAGTCTACTGACGTTTATTACATAGTTATTGTACAATAACCGGTCGACATGAAACTTCCCATAAAATATCCAAACCCACAG
Organism: Rosalia funebris; assembly: GCA_037954035.1. NCBI lineage: Eukaryota > Metazoa > Arthropoda > Insecta > Coleoptera > Cerambycidae > Rosalia > Rosalia funebris. The sequence continues at coordinate 6,176,318 of JAZFAV010000006.1, read as the reverse complement.
TTTTAATGGCAGAAGGAACGAAAAACATTAAATTATGGTGTATAAATAGTTAGAGTGAAGTTCTCACAACAAATACTTGTTAATAATAAGCGTGCCTGTGAAACTCATCAGGCATTTTTTTATGGAAAAAAATGTGTTCATACCAACTTGTTTGGGCGTAACTGTGATTCTGTGCCAGATATGTTATTTATTTAAATTTATTCGTAGGAATGAATTACTGGTACTATAAAATATGCTTTATTATTCGGTGTTCTATATTTAGGAGGAAGTGTATGGCGGAGTTATTTGGAAAATGACTAATGTACCGATATTATACTGAGTATTATTCTGTACGCTATTTTTTTGTTAAAAATAAATACGGAAATAAACAGTTTTAAAATATTAAAACGGACTTTTCCGCATGTAGAACATCTCTATCTCGAAATTGAGTGGCCGAGAAAAAATAAACCAACACATAAATGCAGAATATGTGTTTTTGTGCGACAGTTTTACTTTTTTTCAAATAGTCCACCATCGTGCTTCTTCATGACCCATGGACATGGTGGGGTGCATCCTATATACCTCAAAATCAATAGATGTCGTCTGGTAGGCGTTCCTAATCAGAATCAGTCGAAACTCGATCGATCCGATACGATTTAATTGAGTGATCGTGCTAAAAAAAAATTCTCAAATAGTCCACCAGTGTACTTTCTCATGACCCATGTACATGGTAGAGTGTGTTATATCCACCTCAAAATCAATAGGTGTCGTCTGGGGGACGTCCCCGATCAGAATCAGTCAAAACCCGATCGATCCGACACAATTTAGTTGAGTTATCATTCTAACAAGAATAAATGCCGACAACAAAGACAATGACGACAACGACGACAATGACACACACAGCAAACATTTTTTAAAAACCATTTTTTTTTGTATTTAGGCCGAAAAACGAAAAATAAACCAAAAAAAAAAATCTGTTTTTTCATTTTTTCTTTACACGATTACATTACTTTTCGAGTGCGGAAAAGTAAAAATAATATCGCAATAGTTATAATAGGTTAGCACAAGATAGGAGAAGCTGGAGGTTAGCGTCCAACCAGTCTTAGAACTGATGACCTAATGATGATGATGATGAGTTATAATAATATACTACCCATGATATAACGTCCTAACAATGAATTCATGGTATTTTAAAATATTATATACCACTTTAACGACACGCTTGGTATTGAGCAATGCACATCTAACCCCCCCCCCCCTCCCTCCATTACCTTCCAACTTTGGGATTAAGAGACCTATTATAAAATGTGGTCCAACCAAAATGCACGATGTTAATTGTAAATAAAACAGAAAGTTTTCAGAGAATTATCTTAATATTTTTTATTATGATAGAAGGATCTATGACAATTATGTGCGAAACAAAATATCGGCCAAATGCTCGCCACAGCTTCGGTGGCATACCTCTATCCGATGCTCCATATTTTCAATGACTCTGAGACATAATTGAGGTTCAATGTCGTTAATGTGCCGAATTATCTCATCCTTTAGCTCTTGAATTGTTCTTGGCTTATTGACGTACACTTTTTCTTTTAAATATCCCCAAAGAAAGAAGTCCAACGGTGTAAAATCGCATTATCGTGGCAGCCAATTAATATCGCCACGACGTGAGATAACACGGTCATCGAATTTCTCGCGCAAAAGTGCCATTATTTCGTTGGCTGTGTGGCAAGTGGCATCATCCTGTTGGAACCACATATCGTCCAGGTCCATATCCTCAATTTCTGGCCACAAGAAGTCTGTTATCTTCTCGCGATAGCGAACACCATTCACGGTAACTGCTTGGCCGACCTCATTTTCGAAGAAGTACGGCCCGATGACGCCGCCAGCCCATAAACCGCACCAAACAGTCACTCTTTATGGATGCATCGGCTTTTCAACAATCACTCTCATTTGCCCAAATGCGGCAATTCTGCTTGTTAATGAATCCACTGAGGTGAAAGTGTGCCTCGTCGCTGAAGATGATTTTCTTTGTAAAGTCAACATTCACTTCTGTCTGTTCAACCAACCATTCGGCGTATTGACGATGCTTGAAATGGTCAGTAGGCTTCAGCTCTTGAGTCAATTGAACCTTGTAAGCGTATAAATTCAAATCTTTATTCAAAATTCGCATCAGTGATGTTCGTGAGATGTTCAATTGTTGGGCACGACGACGAGTCGAGGTTGACGGCTCTTCTGCTACGCTATCGCGAACAACAGCAATGTTTTCCGCAGAACGAACTGGGCGAGCATGCACAGGTCTTTTCACATTTCCTACAGACCCGGTTTGCTGAAATTTGCGCACAATTCTCCCGATTGTGGACACATTTGGTCGATTATGCTGACCAAAAAAGTCACGAAGTGCACGAAATGCATTTTGATTTGAACGCCCATTTTCGTAAAAGGCTTCAACAATCTTAACGCGCTGCTCAATTGTGTACCTCTCCATGGTTGAATTTGTCAAACACTGAAACAAAGAAATGTCAAATTAAGTTGGGCAAATAACTTGACGTTAAGGTGTGACTCACAATTAACATCGTGCATTATGGTTGGACCACCCTTTACATACATAAATATCTATTCAAACGTGTTTAATACATGTTTTACAAATTTAATTAAGTTTTTATATTAACATACTATCAAACTCTTATTTGTCTCACTGTAAAAGGGAGTAGACACTACGATTTTTTTTATGAAAGAAGAACATGATTTTTAAGGTCAAGAAATAAAGAAAATCATCACACCCCCCAGCAGGCTCTCCGAAGCCTGAATATTTACTACGTGTATCCCTTATACTTTCTACTAAATTGCCTTGAACATAAAACTGCCTTAATATTGTTTTTACGGATCTTACGATTTTTTTTTTAATAAAGGATCTTTAGGGAGAACAAATAAAAAATCGATGTATAATATAGCTTTTTAGCATTCTATTTAATATCAAAAACTCACTTCTTTGAACTAATGTGAAAAAATAACAACTTGAGCAAAGGATTTAAAAAATAATACTACACGCAACAAAATTCATTATTAATATCACTAATACAATTTTCTATCTTATAAAACTTTGTTTTGTTATAAACTCTATACTGTTCTTTCATATATACGCTAATTGTTCTTCAAACTGTCGGTTTATAGTTACAGGTTAAAGCAAATTCTATATCGAAGACTTGTTCACTTGTACCTCTTCTCCAGAGCGTTTTATATTCCAACCATCATGCCTCTGAAGAGTGGTAATTAAGCACTACCTGGAGTACCACACATACATCGTTTCAATATTTAAACATTCTTTAGAATTTATAATAAGGATCCTGAATATGGATGACCATGGGTACCCAAAAAATTATTTTTAGATTATACAATTTTGATCCTGCTGACGAGAAATATAACTGGATTCTGTAGATTGAATCTTTTTTTACTGAAATCTGAAATTGATTCTGTAAATGTAATTTAACAATGTGATTCGCGTGCACTGAAAAGAAGTGGGATTGCACTTCTTGATAAATATCAGCAACTATGTCACAGGAATAACATAGATCATTTAGAAAATTCTAGATATTCCCTGTTTCCACTGAGTTATTTTTAACTCAGTGGATTCTCAACCGTATTTGAAATACAAAATGGCCATAGCATTTGTTCCTTTAAATGCACATCGTTCATTTAATTCAGGGGATGCTACTACAAGGCTGATTTAACAGAAACTTGTTCTTTGTGCAATACTTTCCAACTACAAAATTTACTTCATCTATTTTTTTACTGTCCTCTGCTTTCTGTGATAAGGCAGTGTGCAGCTTTTCTGCAAAATTTTCCAAACTTTAGGAAAAGTAGGATATGAAAATGTCAAAGCACTCACCGAACTTCTCATAAACATTAATAAGCTTGGAGCTTTTTTAATGAATGAATAACTCATTTCTTTTTCTTATAATCATCATACATTACATATTTTCATAATTATGTTTGCCAATTTTGCTTTAGAAATAGTTGTATTTATATTCTAATGGAATATTTATTATTACTGTTTGTTGTTCTTATTTGTATTTTTTCTTTTGTTTTTTTATTATATACACATTCTGCATATGTGTGTTAATAACCTCCCTTACTATAAGATGTATATCTTTGTACGCAGTAAAGTTATTATTATTATTATTATTATATTAGCCAATATAGTAGCTAAAAGTCTTTGAAAACAATGGCTAGTATTCTATTCAGGTATCGATAATTTAAGGAAAATAACTATTTTCTTTAATTACTCTAAATTTATTAATACCAACAAGTTAACTAGGATATTTACCGTTTTTATTTTGTACAGAATTATCAACTCACTTGTCTACAGAAAATAATTCTCGTTTTTTTTGGGTACCCCCTCGTATGTCGACGTCCCTGAGCATAATGAATCCTTGCAACACTGTTTAGAGTATAATGTCAATCTCAGATCTCGGCATATGTAAATAATATGTATGTAAATTACCCCCATTTTAATCGAAACATGTAGCACATATACTTAATGATTTACCTAGTACCCTGCCGCCCACTGTATACTTCACAGATTCAGTTGATGCGGGTGTGAAATTTCAACACTGAACACAAACCCTCGTAGGTCAACCAGGCGATAACAATATCGGATCGCTTCCTACACCCTCATCGAATTACCTAATCGCACCACACCAGACTGCTCGTCTACCTCACAACCCCTATTATCTCTGTAACCCGATCCCTCCCTTGAATAAACGTAATGGTGCTAAGATGGTATAACTACTTCCTCTCCACGTATCCGACTGTCTGAACCGCATTTAAGTTAAAAGACTGGTCGCGAGCCCCTTGCTTTTTAGGTGTAAATAAAGACCAATTAGCTGACGGCGAGATTCATCAGATGATCAATCATCGTCAAGGAAGCGGGCACGAGATTTTGACAGGCGGCAACAATATCGTAATTGGCTGAATCATTCGGATTTATACGCTCATAGAGTTGGTAATTGAGTCGTATTTTCAACGGCATGTAAAAGTAAGTATTAATGAAACTAGTGTAAAGACTATTGAAAATACTATAACTACTAAATAATACTGCAAATTTGTTAAGTTAATATACAATCTAAAATAGCTTTAAATTAACGATGTTGATGGTTTAACACTTTTCGAATGATGAGGAAGACGATGAAGGAAATGAGCGAGATCTCGACGGTGATTCAATCAATTCGCTTATTACAGTTCATGAATGTTCTACTGAATTGGAATAGTTTTATGAGATTTTTTTGACATTTAATAAATTGGACTTTTTTATGGAACATGGTGAATGATTTTAACAAGGAATTTAGAATCATGATGAATTTCAGCATTACTATTTTCTCAAGACGTTGATAAAAATATTAGGCGCAAAGCTCCTGGTATAGATGATATGAGAAAAAGCTCTGAGAAATACTTGTACTACAAAGAATAAATGCTGATCCTTACAGTGAGGAATGATGTCTTGCATCAGTTCGGTTTCCACCAAAACCATTCTACGATACAACAAACTCTTAGGGTTTATCATAAGATTAATTAAGCACTAGAAGGTAATAAATTCAACATATCGGTCTTCTTAGATGTATTATGTCAGTCGAACATTTGACAAAGTGTGACACTCGGGATTATTTTACAAGATCAAAGTATCGTTGCCCATAGAAGAAGAGTGAATGAAGAGGTATGTGACATGAAACCGATCAAGTCTAGAGTATCTCAAGGTAGTGTCTTACTATATGTACTGTATATAAAATACTACATATAAAATACTACAAGAGATACCTTTGTTGATGACACTGTAATCCTTTATCCTTTCTACCAACGAAGATCCGCAACAAGTATCTACCACTTTACAAAATCATCTGAAGGAAGTAGAAACGTGCACCCGCAAATGGAAATCAAAATCAATGAAGCAAAATTTGTGCAAGTAAATTTTACACTAAGAAAAGGTCCATGTCCTTCTGTTTATATAAAAAATATACAAATACCGCTATCCTCTTATACAAAATACATAGGAATGCGCTTGGATAATAGGCTTACATGGAAGCAACATGTAATCAAAAAACGCAAACAGGTAGACTTAAAATTTAAGGAAATACAATGGTCAATTGGTAGAAAGTCTAAATTACCACTCCAAAATAGGCTCTTAATATACAAAACCATAGCCATATGCAAAAACCAATAATGCAAAGAAATCAATCAAAAATATTGCGAATGATAACCAATGTCCCATGGTATGTCTTTGACGAGACAATTCATAAAGACCTGAAAGTGCCATACATCAAGGACGTCATAAAAGAAAAAAGCATTAAACATCATAGTAGATTAGAAATCCATCCTAATACACTCTTGAATCCTCTCCTGGAATCACAAGATGCAAGAAGACTCAAGAGAAAATGGCCAAGTGATCTGAAAAAAGATTAATGAGAGCTTGTCACTGGAGAAGACCTCACCACGTCAATGAAGAACCGCCCGTTTCTCAAGTAGCAAGGATCTGTCCTATACTAAAAATTGGCTAGAAGGATAGCCAATATAAGATATAAAAAGAGATGACTATTCTGTCAAATTTCGCAAAAGATTTTGAAATATCATTATACACTTGATTTTCATTATATTTTTTTATATAAAAAACATTAAAATCGTAGCAAAATGATCTCTATACTATACTATAACATACTTGTGTATTATACATAATAATATTTAGGCTTTACTGATATTTAGTCACATAATTAGCGAATGACCTTTCGGTTTACATAATATAGTTATAAAAATACCTGGATTATGCGGTTGGCGTAAATATCACTTTTACATATTGCAGTTATTAAATTGAAATGCCAGAAATCAGGGTGGTTTTACCTAGAGAATAATAATAGTCGGAGGCAGTGACATTACATTTTTTAAAGTCCACACTCAGCGAGTCTCAGGATCATTAATTCATAATTAATGTGATCCGGCCGAGATTCTCCCAGGATTACGTATTTGTTACTATTTTTGTGTTCGATAATATACAGGGTGTTAGAATTCTTTTTATTATCAAACATGCATCTGGCGGTAACGTAAAAAAATATTATCTTAATTATCATTAAGATAATATAAACTACTGAATGTATGAACTACTATGAACTAATATAACCCATGAGACAAAAAATCCATACGAAAATTACTACAAAAATGGATAACTGTCGTGCATAATTGGTTAATAAGTGGATAACTGTTGATAAATGACTCGGAGTTGTTTGCTGATGTGTTACTTATAAGGGGCATTATTTATATTTTGATCCTTGGCAAAACTGAGTGTTGTCAGACGCCATCTGACGTTTCCAATGGAAAGTTTGACATTTTTGACCATAACTTTCTTCAGAATATTTTATCATTTAAGCGTGGTTTGTGTTGTTTATGGTGATTTGAAAATTGTATCTCAGCGAAAAATGGAATTAACCCGTGAAAATTTTTTTCGTGCATGATTTATTACGACTTTCGACGTGGATTATCGAGACAAGAGTGCATCTATCAATTTACTTTCACTTTTGGCTATAATGCCCCATCCTTTGCCACTGTGAAACGCTGGTATAACTAGTTTAATCATGGTCGCCATTCACTTACCGACGAAATTCGTGAAGGTCGTTCAAAATCAGTTGTTATGTCAGAAAACATTGATCCTGTGCAAAAACTGATAATGCAAGATCGTCATGTGACACACTGTGAGATTAAGGCAACCTTAGGTATTAGTTCGACTAGCATATATAAAATATTGCATGATTATTTAGCTGTAAAAAAAGTTTGTTTTCGTTGGATCCCACATAATTTGAAGAAATCTCAAAAAGATGCTCGTATTGATTGGTGCAAACAAAAAATGCTCAAGAAATACAATAGCTGTGCTTCAAAAGACGTATATAATACTGTAACGGGTGACGAATCATGAATCTATGCATATGAGCCGAAAAGTAAACAGCAGTCGACTGTATGGATGTTTCCCTCCAAATCCAAGAAAAGTTGTTCGCGATCGAAGCACTTCGAAACAAATAGTCACCTATTTCTTCGAAAAAACTAGTCATTTGGCAACAGTGCCCTTATAGGAACGTAAAACGGTCAATTCTGAATGGTACGCAACCATTTGTTTGCCGGAAGTCTTCGGTGAAATAAAGAAAACAAACAAGCACCGTCGTATCATTCTTCATCATGATAATGCGAACTCTAACACATCTCGTCTCTAACAACCGAATGGTTGAACACTCAAAAAATCGAATTAATGGCTCACCCGCCCTACAGTCCTGATTTGGCACCCAATGACTTCTTTTTGTTCCCAAACGTTAAAAATATATTGCGTGGAAAACGATTTTCGTCGGCAGAAGAAGCCGTTGATGAGTTCAAAAACCACGTTTTGGAGATATCTGAAGCGGAATGGAAAAAATGCTTTGACAAATGGTTCGAACGCATGCAAAAGGGTATATATTATGAAGGAGAATATTTTGAAAAGCGATAATGTAATTTTCAATGACAAATTAATTTTTTTTTATTATTAGGCTCAAAATATAAATAGTGCCCCTCGTATCAGAGGAAATGATCTATTTTGTAATGTATATGACCGAATTACTAATTCATCTATGAAAGCCATGCCTCGTCTAGCGGTCACGATAATGATGACACTATATTTTTCTACAATCTTACAGAATGTATTATTTGATTTGTATATTAGACAAATAATACATTCTGCACACATAATAACATGTAATAGTTCTGTTACATAAACTGAAAAACCTCACACTGCGTCGGCCAGTTTCTAGAAAAATATATGAACCGAATACTCCCTAATTCAGCCACACCAAGAAACATATATGTTAACCAGACATACGAGGACGTATTGCAAAACATTCGCAATTACGTTGGAAACAATTTTGTTCTTCATCATAGATGAAGCAACTGATGCATACGGGCGTTTTGTGGCAAATTTTAATTGGTAAGTTAATACCTAACGGTTCTAATGGCAGCCATTTCGTGGCCTCTAAGATATAGAGAAATTGGTTCTAAATAGAACCAACGACAAAACTTCAAATTGTAGATTTTGGAATTCAGTGCTTTCACTGCAAATGGCCAGATCAAGACAATTCTTAGAAGGTATTAATAATTCCAACGGAGAGTGGATTTGGCATACTGCATGCATGCCAAAAACGGGAGATATATTAACTGAAACTTTTCCAAATATGATGCACTTTACAGGTGCAGCTCATTCACTTAGTACAATAACGGAATTAATAAGAAACAGTTTCTCTCTAATTAGCGAATGAAAAAGAAAAATGTTCAAGCGTTGTACATTATGTACTCAGAGAGATAAGTTTCGAGAAACTCTTCCAGACATGCTTTTACCTCCTGAATCACTTGTCACAAGATGGGGTACTTCGTTAGAAGCCGTGACTTATGTTAAACATGTTGATTAACTAAAACGTGTTGCCTTTAGGTTCGATTCCAATAAAAGCAATGCCATGCTCACAATGCAGAAGTTACTGCAACTGAAAAGAACACAAGATGATGCCTCTTAGATTTATAGCGGTCTTCGGGGTGTTTGTGTAGTGAAATGATGCTAGTGGTATGCTATTGCTATAGCTACGTTTATTTGGAATAAATTAAATAGCGAGCAAGCTTGTATCGAACGAGGAAAGAATGTTTCGGGTGGAGATGCGGGAATAGACTGCTTTAAAAACTTATCGCAAAGCAAACTTAGATGGCATGGTGCCGTTAGCCAGGCCTGAGATGATTTCATTTTTACTCCTAAGAAACATATGTGCCCTGGTTCCGAGTACTAACTAAGCAAGGGCTTTTGCTTTTAATGCCATTATTTAGTGGGTTCTTTTAGTGTGTTTTAGTACTTTTATTTTAGGTTAGTCCCATTTGTACTACTGTTCACAATAAGTAAATATCAAATTAAATAAATACCATGCTGATAACCTAATTATTTTAAAATTAAAGAATCTGAATTTTTACAGGCTCATTTCATTAATCCCCTCATTTTTGAGAAATAAACTCGAAATACTTTAGTTCGTAAACTAAAATCTTTAGTTCGTTTTCCATTGTTATCCATTTAAACTCACATTTTCACGTCACTTGCAAAACATTCAAACGTTCTGCATATTTTTCAAATAAACAATCGCATTTTTCTAGAACTGCATTCGGGTTTTCTTTATCGATTTGTTACTTCGTTATGAACACACTATAAAAGCCGATAGAGTAATATTTATTAGTGTTTTCCCAAGCCTAGCGGAAGCAATATAAATGGCGTGTTGATGCGTTTTCTAGGGCGTGTAAATACATAAAACGAAATTGATCTATTCCGAATTCTCCGATGACGATGGCGCGCCACTACACTGACCTATAATGGAGATGCAGATGCAGTTAACTGTTTTCGTGTTAATTAAAATTTCAGTGTCTGCTATCGAGGTGCTAGAGATATTAATAGCTGCATTTATATTTTTCTACGTTTTAAATAAAAATTACATCCACTTAGTTTCGAATAATGCAAGGCGGCAGAGAAGGGCTATTTTGAGCGTTCTCAATGCCAGTATACGTGGCACAACTTGATGGTTTTTTTTAAGATTCATATATGAAACTACTTATTCTACTATAAAGTTCTCTCATAAAATAATGAATAAATTCGTTAAAAATCCAAAGAACAAATCTTGGAAAAAACTCTGGAATACGTCAGAATCTATTTCTGAATCCGCATCTTTTTAAATATAATTAATATATACAGGGTGATTCGTGTAGGAGGTATGACATCATCGATATATATTTTAAATCCTATTTTTTTATTTCGTAATGCGAAAGACTACATTTTTTACATACACTATTTCGTTAACTTTTTTTTGTTTTTTTGTTATTTTTTAAATATATTTCTTATCTTTTGTTTAATAAAAATAGTGTGTTTCAAGTGTTTATTAAGTGGTAACATTATCATTTTGTAAAAAATGGTTAAATTAACTAAACGGACAATAATTGAAATTATTTACATGATTGGATTTGGGGACTGTATACACATAGAGAAGTAGTGGAATTATTCAATGCAATTCATCCTGATTGGCAACCCGTTAGCCAAAACATGGTAAACAATGTTAAGCCTAAATACCCCTAGTTTGGGCATATCAGCGATCTTTCTAAATTTGGTCGACTCTAACCGTCAAAAGATGATCTTAATGTTTTTGTTGCCAATGCAAGAAAATCGTGAGTCAACATTTAACCAATTTGGTTCTGATTTTAATATGGCAGAGTCCACAGTACACAAAATTTGGAAAAAAGCAAATGAGCTATGAGCTGTCCAAAGACGATTTTGATCAGCGATATCAATTATGTGAGTAAATACAACAGCTATTCAATAATGATAATAATTTAGTAAGAAACATAATTTTTAACATGACTACCTTTGCCAAGGCCAAATCAATAGGAAAAACTGCCGTTTTTGAGCTACCGAGAATTCCCGATCGATGATGGACTATCATACTCAAAATCCCTAGAAACTGAATATGTGGTACCGCATTGTCGAAGAAAGAATGGTCTGGGTCCCTATTGCTTTGTGCTGCATATACCCATTAAGGGGCCAGTCAGATCGCCAGATTTGACTCCCCTAGATTAATTTTTGGTGGGGACACTTAAAAAATAATGTATACGTTACCAGGCAGAATTTAGAAGATTTAAAATCAAGAATTCGTGACGAAATATAACGTATACCTCCTGAAGTAATTGACAATGTTCAAAATATATAGTGCTTTACGAAAGCACTGTATGTACTCGTACATATATTGTTATCTATCTATAATGATTTTAGTTACCTAAAAGTTTAGTAGTAGTAAAACTCTTTTGTACCTATTGAATAACAACATTTTATAAAATTAATAAATGTGAACAAGAAAACATTTCATAAGTAAAGTAATAATTCAACGGATATATTACTAACAATAAATAACTCCGCTATTTTCTAACACTGACACCTAAATTTTCAAACTAATTTATGTCCATGCTATCCCAGATAAAAGCCCTAACCTCGCCCTAGACTAACTAGGTCACTTTTATCGACAGACTATGCAGTTTTCCACTCAATTTAATTACATTATGTTTTAGAATGACACTGTCACCAGTAGGTGTTATTATTACGATAGTTATTTTTGTACTACGATAATTATGAGTTTGAAAATAATACATTATTACGTTAATATAATAATAAGGGAATAGGGATGCTCTATTAATAGAGTTGTGAAAATAGATTCTGACCAAGATTCTTACCTTAAATGATGCTGCGATTTTTAAAAATATGGTAGATGGTTCAGCATTAATGAATATCATTCTACAGGGTCTTTCAATAGGACCGTCCGAAATTTGTTAGGTTATAGCGGCTACACTGTTAAAGCAACACCTGTTAAATTTATTGCGAATTGTTCAGTAATGTATGGCAAATTATTGTGGAAGGACATAGCGTCCAAAAATATGTGCAAGTCACCATATCTTATTTTCAAAATTAGTTCTACGTTCGAGAAACGTTCCGCGCTTTACGTAACTTTTATCCTCGCCACAATCGTACCGTCGAGTCGACTGTTCGACGTTTGGTGGCCAAGTTCGAGTCCACCGGTTTGATAAATAATCAGCCAACACCCGTACATCACTGAAACGTAAGGTCTGCTGAAAATGTCACTGCTGTGGGTAAGAGTATACGAGAAAACCCGAGACAGTCAATTTCTCGTCGTTCACGAGAACTTGGCCTTTCTGCGACATCAACTTGACGAATTTTGCGTCGGGACTTGAGTCTGCACCCGAATAAAATCCAGCTGACCCAGGAACTTAAGATAAACGACCATAGACAACGCCGTGTGTTCGCTGATTGGGCTCTGGGGCAATTGGAGGTTGACCCAAATTTCGCAAAGAAAATCATCTTTAGTGACTAGGCCATTTTTGGAAGAATACATATGTAAACAAGCAAAATTATTGGATTTTGAACGATACCAATCCACACGAGATACACCCGCACCAAATACATCCCGATAAAGTCACTGTTTGGTGCGAATTTTCGTCTGGTGGAATCTTCGGTCCATACTTCTTTCAAAACGAAATTGGCATTGCCATAACCGTCAACGGCGAGCGATACAGATCAATGATAAGCAACTTCCTGTGGCTTACACTGGATGATATGGATACCGACGACATGCAGTTCCAATAGAACGACGCTACGTGCCACACAGCGCATGCCACGATAGACATTTTGCGCGAGCGATTTGAGGGCACGGTTATCTCGCGTAGCGGCGACATGAACTGGCCACCGAGATCGTGCGATTTAATACCTTTAGACTTCTTCATTTTGGGCTATTCTAAATCGTAGATCTGTGCGAATAAACAATGAACAATGATGCCGTCAAAGTCAGTCATGCCCTACAGAAGGTCGTCGTGCCAAACCCTTATCAAAAACCTGATTGGCGTCTTAAAACTCTTGTGCGCAGTAACTTTTATCTTGAAGTGTACTGTTTATTGTGTTGACTATTCGATGTACCCGTTCGATCATAAAACGTTTTTGGTGGACCCCGAACTGCAGATCGGGAAGAATAAATCAAACTCACCGCTAGGAGTTTCTGTAGAATTTTTGACTTGACTGGCAATAGACTAACAGGTCTATAAGAACTGGTGTCAGTTGGTGGTGTTCAGGATCTATGAATGAGGGTAACTTCAACAATCTTCCATTGGACGTTCCCCATTTACTGTGATAGCATTACCACCTTCATTTTCAAAGAAGAATGGTAAAATTACACCAGTACTCCAAAGTGCGCACCACCTCATATTCCACAGTTTTGTTTGCTGAGATATCCGTCAAGACGAAAATGTGCTTCATCGCTGAACAGAATTTTGTTCAGATCAGCATCTCCTTCTTCTTTTTCTAACACAAAATTAACTCTTCTTCTGTCAACTGAATCTTATATGCTAACAGATACAGATCTTTCTTTAAAATCCGATACGTGATGACTCTTGACAGATTCAGTGCACGACGTCAAATTGATGTGTTTAGATATTCCTGTACATTTTCTCTCACTACAATATTTCCATCTGACTGACTACAACGAGGACATATTGGTATTACCTTATAAATAACAGAACCCGTCCCTTCAAATTTCTTGATTAAGTTATAACCTATTAACTCTGTAGACGCTTCATTTTGTTCTAATTTTGTGAGAATTTTTCTTAATATAACTATAAATGATCACTTATGTTCATAAAACTATGTTATACACAAACTGTTTGTTATTGAACTGTTAATCGCGACATGTAGACGTTGGTTGCATGGTTCGTAGATGACAGTCATTAAATCCTGACGCTCCATCTTTGACAGAACACAAATGACGCGCAATGCAATTTATATAGTTGCAACTGAGACACCCTATATATAGCAACTATAGCACTGAAAAAAATATAATATCCATATATTTGTCTTCAATAGATTCAAATAGTTAGCGAGTAGTGTAGACATAATGAATCAACTGAAGACAATGACACTTTGCAAAAGTTATCATTAAATTGGCATACGCTGTTTGTACTAATTGAGATGTAGTTCTCCGGAAAACCCGCTGAGTTGTATAATTGCCTTGCATTAAAGAGCAATACGTGACAAAGAAGAATCAGTTAGGTCGTCGCAAAAATACGAACGATTATTTCCAGCAAGATCTGTTCACCGCGAACACGTTTGCGTGTGATTTTAACCATAAACGAGACCTGGTTATTTCGAATCTCGTTCTGAAAGACGCTGGCGCATCACAAACAGGAGGACGTGCAGATCTTTGTTGTTGCAGTGAAAAAGTTCAACTCGATTATCGGCGAAAATTTTAAAATGTCGGCGTTGGCGATAAACGCATTGTTGACGAATCAAACGGGTAGCTTAATGAATCATAATTTAGTACCCGCGGCTAGCAAAATCGGTGATGCCTCGATGATGATTCATAGGAAGCACTACAGTGATTCATCGGGTGGTCACCATCATCATTATACTCATGACTACTCTGGACACCCGTAAGTACAATAATAATAATAACTTGTTTATAAATCTTTACAGTTTGTTGCAAGAATATTAGCTTACAGTTTAAATAAGAAATAATAACTTGTACATATCAAGAATATGTTTAGAATATGGGATATAACTTAAGTAAATTTACAAATAACATAATGGTTGTAAAACACTAAGAGAAACCATAAAAAAACAACGCATTTATCTTAACTACTGTATACTTAAATCTCGCCAAAAACATAAATGTGAAAAGGGGGACAAATTCGGTACAAGCGACGTTCAGGGTTGTCGGCTTCGCCGATAAAAGAGTTGAGATCTGAACGGGTGTCAAGTTCCATAAGAACTCGACACTTACATGTAAGGGTGCAAATAAGGGGTTAGATTAACAAAATAAGTGAAGTCAGAATTAAATGATGTATTTCTCAAAAACGACAGTACAGTACGCGGGTTGATGGTGACACAACGTCTCATTTCCTGTAGAACTAAGTGTTGGAATATTAGTTGCAGATGGTTTATCTCTTAAAAGTTTACTTAGGTATCTGGCTTTCCAATTGGGTTTTTTCGCTTTGTCCCTCTGAGCAGATGACGTGGAGCGTCGTCTACTTCTCCTTTCCTTGTAGCTTTTACTACGTGATCTTTGTTCCGACTTCCGGTACGAAGATGACCGCTCAGAAGTCCGCCTCGCTCTGGGACTGCTATTCATCGGCTTTTATCTTGGGGATCGAGACCTTACTCGTCCATGGCCACTGTCGTGTTTGCCCATGGTCACTTATGTGGGTAACTTTTTGTTAACACTTAGAACTTAACTTTTTAACACTTTTCACTAAGAGTGTAGTTAGCACGAGGGTGCCATCCCACTTCTGATATGTAAGGGTGCAAATAAGGGGTTAATTAACAAAATAAGTGAAGTCAGAATTAAGTGATGTATTTCACAAAAACAACGGTACAGTACACGGGTTGATGGTGACACAACGTGTTCGTCTCAATACATTCTAATAAATCCCCGCTTTCGTTTTTATAATATCTAAAATGAGTCCTTGTTTTCATAAACATCACGTACTGAACAGTCAGGATAGCCGCTGCCATTTTTAATCTCGGGAGCCCATAAAGGCTGTCGCACTTGCGTCTTACATACAGGAGTTTACAATAGGAATGCGTGATGATATTTAATACAAGCTCAAAATTTAACTTTCCTAGTTGTTCTACAAGGTGCGGCAACATAACTTCCTTTTTTCAAAACGCAATAAAACCCATTTTATGAATAACAATTTTTTAATTTTTTTTTATAATGTAGGTACATATCTAAAGTTTTATTTTACACAGTTTTGAAAATAATATCAGACAGGTGACGCCCCCTATTGCCCATACACTGAATTAGCCGATTTGTGGCGTTTGTCATGACCCTTACCAGCATAGCTGCGGGTATGTTGGCAATTTCTACCCGCATGTTGGCCTTCAGGTCTTGTAGGGTCCTTGGACGGTTGACATAAACGCAGGATTTAAAGAACCCCATAAAAATGGGCTTCATCGCTGAAAAATCCATTGCGTCCTCTGGAACGTTTTCGAGAAGAGCATCATATACGTTCCTCCGAAAATTGAAGTCGCGTTCGGAGAGTTCCTGCACAATCGCCAACTTGTACGGATGATAATAAAGGTCATCGTGAAGAATTCGCCTCACTGAACGATCATAAAGTCCAAGGGCAGACGCATGTTTACGCGCAAAACGCCGATCGCAAGATTGACGCTCTCACTGCCTCAATGTTTTCAGGAGATCTGATGGGCCGAGTGACTCCAGTTCTTCCACTTGTCGCACTCCCGGTTTGTCTGAACATAGCGACCCATGTAACGATTGATTTTCGGTCCGGGGCAGGGCCCAACGGGACTACATTCAGGCGATTTTGGAACGCGCGCTGGGTTGCGATCACAGACCATCCGTTCGAAAAGTAGTCTTCTAGACGCTCCTCACTATACCAACGAATGATGGCTACTGTCATGGAAGAAAACAACATTTTAGAACCACGCCTGTCGAATGAGACTACTCCCGCCTCCCCAGCGACCCTTACAGCCTAAATGGCGTCAATTTCAAAAAAGGAAGTATGTTGCCGCACGTTGTATTTTATGTTACAAACAATTTAGTTGGATATAAAACTCGCCAAATTATACATTGAATGTCAAAGAACTTAATAAATCTGCTTTTAAATCAATTGAAGACCGGTGTACATTCCTATTGTAAGTTCCCATGGAACTTGGCACTCGTTCAAATCTCAACTCTTTCATCGGCGAAGCCGATAACCCCGAACGGCGTTTGTACCGAACTTGGTCCCCTTTTCACATTTATGTTTTTGGTGAGATATCAGCAAATTTTGAAAAGTTTTATTTAATATGACGCAATGTGGTTGTTGTATCTAAATATAAATTGCCTATTTTATTATAATTAGTTACGAATATTTGTGTTACCTTTATGTAGTGGCGACGATAGGGGCGGGCACGGGTGGACGAACGCCCAGGCAAAATCCTTTTCTCCCAACCAGTCGCCCAACCTCATATAACATCACATTCGCACATAAAATAATATATTTAACGTCCTCGCCCACCCTAGATATTTCCTGCCTATTTTCGCCCAACCGCAAAATAATGCTAACCCCGCCACTGCCATTATGTTGAATATTTGGTAAGAAAAAATAATTTATTTAACAAATTATGTGCCATCTCTTTTTGTTGGATTGATTGATAGTATTTGAAACTAAATAATTGATACGTAGTACTTGAAACTAACCGCACCAATAACTTTGTCGACACGGAACATCGATAGTTTGTGGTTTCATATTCTTTCCTTTGTATACACCTAATGATCTATCTTGATGCCAAATTTGAAGTTTCTAAGTCACCTATAAGTGGTCTAGGTTTTTGATGAGTGAATCAGCGTCAGTGAGTGATAAAAATATCACTTTTCAGACTTTAATAACTCGAGAATTATATATAACAGGTTTATTCATAGAAGATTTGGAATCCTAGGTATTCAAGAGGGCCTTATTAGATATGCAATTGCAACTGTGTTGGTCTAATAGTTTTTGAGTTATGGGGGGTCGAAAGTAACTCGACATGGTTCGTGCAATATCGACACACTGCTGGTGCATCGTTCTTTTATTTTCCGAAATTGGCTGACACACTGCTGTATGTCTAGATAATATACGGCATATTCAATCTATATATGTGTATAAGATAAGTCTTTGAGTTATACATATATTTTACCAACAGTGTCTTTTATCCTATAGAATACTATCAGGTATGACATTTTTTTATTTAAAAAATAAAAACAAAATTTTGCCATATTTGCTTACAAACACTATCACGTGTTGGTTACCCCTGATGAAGTACACCAAGTACCGTTACTATTATACCAGAGAAATGCTCTGTTGTCAGTTTATTATGAATTTCTCAGAGTTAGGCACAAAATATCTACAAATTAGATTTGTTGTTCGTGAAGAATTCTTGCTTTAAACCTTCTAAAATTTGCGTCCAAGTAACGTATACTTGGCCGCACGTGATTTCTAAATATCCCCAAAATGTAAAGAATAATATGGAGGTCTCAAATCTGGCGATCCGGCTGGCCACCAAATTGTCCCCCTTAACTATATCCAACGAATCGGGAACATCTCATTTAAATAAGGGTGGACAAGTGCTGCGTTATGGGGAGGTGCATCATGTTGAAATAAAAAGTAATTTCTCGGAAGATCAAGTTCCTCTACATCTGTATCTAAAATTATTAGTGCACGAATAAGGTCGTCTTGAAGAAAATCCAAAATGCCTGGCATCGGTTAGGTTCACGTTAAAGAAATAAGGACCCATAATTATTCCCGCAATTATGTCACACCACACATAAATTTTCTGGAGATTTTGAGTGTACTCATTCACATTTTGTAATAGAAATAGGGCGTTGCTATAAAAAAATATCGATAACGTCATACCTCCTACACGAATCACCCTGTATGTATTAATTATACCTTAAAAAAATAAAAAATAAATAGCTTTTCCGAAAAGTTATTCCTTGATTTTTTAACGAATTTATTCATTACTTGACGAAAACAATGTATTCAAAATGTACCTATAATTTGTATAATGGATCTTTGCGCGTGTATCAATTTAGTGACGACGCACGGATCATATGCTACACCACTCGCAATTGTTACTAATATGCCACAATTACCAGCACGTATGTCTAGCGACATATGTTTCGATCAACTACGTGCGGCATAGACAGTTAATATGTTGCCGAACAAAATGCAATTATGAAGTCACGTCTTAGCTTTATTGTATAATTTGATTCATTGGCATCTCAATATTTCTGTAAAATTTATTTCATTTTTGCTTCATTTATTTTGATTTTTGTTGAATTTATTTCATTTTTTTGATGGAAATATCACTTCTATTGAATGCTTTTGTGGAGAACCTTTTCATTACTTTGTCATAGGTTGACGGACTTGTATTGTACTAACTGTTATCCTAAAATGTGTTTTCGGCACGACACTGTCCAAAAATGTCAGTTGATTGTTTCATAAGATTGTTACCTGTGACGCACATGCAAGGAATCATTATACAAGCCATTTATAGATAATGCCTACTTATATATATATATATATATATATATATATATATATATATATATATATATATATATATATATATATATACATTTCATCTGTTAATAAAAACGTAAGCATAAAAGGTACCACCGATAAGTACTGATGTAATCTTATTTTACATGGCAAATTTATTTCTTTAAGCAACTTCTTATTATTTTTCTTGGCATTTCTAAGTTGTTTTGACATTACTTAAAAGAGAACATAAACATATAACAAGAAATATTTTTAATAAAAAAAATATGTAATATAAAATAAAAAATATCGATTTCCTATTTATCCTATCTATCGATTTACACTTATAGGAAAGTTCTTATAAGTCTAATTTCTAATAAAGTTTTCGATTTCAAATTTGAGAATTTGAAAATAGTGTACATTAGCAGCTGTTACCATGAAAATGGTAAATGAACTTTTTTTTTCATTCTTCATTAAGAATGAAATCCAGAACCTGAATCCTGAATCCAGTACCTTCAACTTGTGTGAAGCCTCCTAATACTGAAATTAAATATTGGAGATGGTTACGGCGAAGAAAGAAAATCTGCAGAAAATGTCATAATGTCGAATTTATTAAAAAAATTAATACCATAAGAAAAGTGTAAATCGTGTCTCCAGCTCGAGTTTCTTAATGGAACAATAATTCAGTTTACTTCAAAACTTGTTTTTAATCTGTTATACCACAGCCACTTTGACATTATATTATTCTAAGAAATATATAAATAAATTGACTATAATTTTGTGCGACTTCTGATAAATTAAACAGAATCAACCGAAATTATTTTATTCCACGAACTTGTTATATCGCTTTTATTAAAGACTCTTTCACTTAGTATATGGCAAAGGGTTAACATAAATAATTGATTAATATTAATATCATTTCTCGAATATTTCAATTATCTATGCGTTATTACTGTTTATTTAAGTTTTTATGAACCTGAGGATATATTTTTAATGGAAGATACATTTGTATAGCATGAATCATATAGTGAAATAATACATTTTTAAAATATAAAATAGAAAGTGACATTTCATAACACATATATGTTGATGTATTAAAAATTACAGCAATAATGGTAATATAGTTACAACTAAAACATTACGTTCGAAACTACATAATAACCCAGAGATACGTAATAAATTTGCCGTTACATCTGGATTACAATTAGCAGGCCGATAAAACACTGTCGAGATTGGAGTAGTACTACAATAAAAAAATACATTTTCCGCTGCTGAAATGTATTCGTAAACGTATAATTGTCTTAGTATGATATATACATACGATATATATCTTTAAAATCTTTAAATTAGTAACTTTAAAACGACTGCAAATTCTAGCTTTTTCAAGTATTCATATTTTTAGAAATAGGTGTACATTATTACATATGTCTATCTTGCAATGTGACTAATGGTTAACGATACCCTGAAGAAAATTTGGGCATGGAATACCCAATTTATCACGTTTTTCTACTCACCTTATTTTTATAAACTTGTTATAAATGTCCTCAAGAGATATTTTACTTTTTCGCACTTTTTTACACTATATGCGGAAAAGTAATGTAATCGTGTAAACGAAAAAGTGAAAAAACAAAATTTTTTTGGGTTTGTTTTTCGTTTTTCAGCCTAAAATCCAAAAAAAAATGGTTTTTAAAAAATGCTTGCTGTGTGTGTATCGTCGTCGTCGTCGTTGTCGTCGGCATTTGTTCTTGTTAGCACGATAACTCAACTAAATCGTGTAGGATCGATCGAGTTTTGACTGATTCTGATTGGGGAAGTCTCTCAGATGACACCAATTGATTTTGAGGCGGATAGAACACACTCTACCATGTATATGGGTCATGAGAAAATACAATGGTGGACTATTTGAAAATTTTTTTTGTTAGCACAATCACTCAATTAAATCATGTCGGATCGATCGGATTTCGACTGATTCTGATTAGGGACGTCTACCAGACGACATCTATCGATTGGATAGGATACACCCCACCCTATCCATGGGTCATGAGAAAGCACGATGGTGGACTATTTGACAAAAGTAATACTGTCGCATAAAACACATATTTTGCATTTATGTGTTGGTTTATTTTTTCTCGGCCACTCAGTTTCGAGATATAGAAGTTCCACGTGCGGAAAAGTCCGTTTTAAGGTTTTAAAACTGTTTATTTAAACATAGATGTATATAAATAATGATTAATTTGATTTTAAAATTTTCTTATTTAGTCAAAATGAATATTTATGTTTATTTCTACCCCTCACTCCCTCCATGTATAGGTACATTTTCAGTGATCATTTTAGGAAACATAATGTTTTAGACACCAAATAGTAAAATTCATGATCTTAAGGTTGAGAAAATAGAGAAACTTAACGAAATTATGGAAAATGGAAGTGAACATAGTGAATAATTAAATTCTTCAAAACGGGGGAGAGGGAAGTACTTTGTACATAGACTGTATATATTTTCACTGTATGCTTATCAAAGAAGGCTACATTTTCTTAATTATTTATTAATAAACTACAAATCATCAGATAGTTGACATATATTCATCTACATATATACATATATACATCTATTTACGATTGATTTAACTCCGAAATATAGCTATAATAAAATGCGATGGTCATTGATATAATATAGAGATAATGCGATAGATATTACGAATATACTCTTGTATATTGCGACAGTCTTATAAACTGAGATAATCCTGCTTAAACGTAACTAATGCCACACTACAATATTCTCCTAAATTTTAGGTACACTGGACACCACACCGAGAAAAAAAGCCACAGCATAGCACTAACTGCCCTCACGTTACTGTCCTTCCTCTTTTTCCTTCATATCCTCCAGCAGTGCCTCCACGATCAAATGGATGACATGAATCCTCAAGTGGTCATCATGCAGGCAAGAATTAAAACACCACGGGAGAGCGAGGCTAAGGAAAGTGATGATGCAGATAAGAGAATCGACGAACCATCGGAGAAGACCAAAAAAGTTTCTCCTGAAAATAACAAGGAAGAGGTTGTTCCTCCTTTTAAAAGGAGGGATGATGAGTATGAATATGACAAAATGCAAATTCCAGTTAAGTTAAGATCTACGCAAAGTTATGGTAGGCACAGATAGGCGTAGTAAATATAGTCCAAATTATTTTATTTATGTTATTTATGTTATTTAATATTATTTTTGTCTGACCTAGTTTAAATGAGTTGAGTTAGAAATGAGATCGACGAACGAAATGTATCACCCTGACCTTGAGGTATTACACAAATTACGAAAAAATTACGTATTTTGGAACTGATCCAGAAATACTTTAAGTGAAAACTAGTATATTATAACTGAATCCGGGAAATTGGTAAAACCAACCTGTATCTTCTATATGTGAACTTTTATATTTAGTTCAATTTACTGGATCTGATCTGGAAACATTTTTAATAATTTAAAAGTCTTTTTTCTCTACAGTGTTGTTAATTTTGTTTTTAATTCGAATAAATATAATGAAGATTCCTAAAGTATATATTTTTTATTTTAAAACAAATTAGGACAACATATTAGAATAGTATGGATTATAATTTAGATTACATGACATTAACAATAATGATTAAGGTTCTAAGAAAACATTGATTATTATAGCATATTGTACTTTTATAATTCAAGAGACATAGTGCAAGTTACAACTTGTCAAAAATGGGAAAATGTGTGATATTCTCAATGTATGCGTAGAAGATAGAGTAAGGCAGCATTGGAGAGAAGAGGATGCACTAAGTGCGGCCAGAACGAACTATCTGTACATTCATATAGACACAATATTCACTCTGCAATGGTCTCAATTCGACTGAATAAAGACCAGGCTATTTACTGCGTACCTCGTGGGCGGTGCTATATAGCAGTTTTGAGACTTGTTCCTATTCTTGACAAGTTGTACAATACAATTTTGAGAAGTATTAAAAAAACCTGCTTTTTATTAAAATGTGTTCCTAACCTCAATTGAATTCGTTATGTAAATCAAATGGGAATACCCAACTACCACGAACACTTACTTCCAGGAACTATAAGACAATGATTCGTAATAACAAATATATTTGCATTGGTACAATAAATTTGCTCGCGTACAGCACACAGGTCCCATACTTAAAAATACCTTGTTGGTATGTTCAATTCCAAGTACCCATTGTTCTCTGAAAGTAGTAAAAGCGTATGAATGTGGAGAGATTACTGTAAATGCGTGGTCATTTATATTAATAGAGATTAACCGAAGCTGATCTAATTTACCATTTTTTCGCCACAGTAACATAGACTAGTCATTTTCTGCACCCTTTACAAATAATATTCCTCTAGAGTAATCGAAGCGCTTATTTTCAAAAAATGATATGTCCACAAATTAATTTTTTTAGGAGAAATATAAAACCAATGAAATGTGGAATTTAATGGCCTAAATTTGCGAAGTCCACATTAAATTGCAAGAATTGCCATACTTATTAGCTTATTATTTTTTGGGTCTTTCCACACCACCTGTTGATTCACAAAACCATAGATACCAACTTGGACGTGTCATGTATTGAAACTAAAAGGAAATTAAATGGCAGTTAGGGAATATTTTACCATAACTATTACCATAAAATACCATTTTATCATATGGTCATTAGTGAAAATATTATTTTTATTACAGAAGTACCTAGGTAAGATACGAAACAAAAATCAGATCACTAAAAATTACTATCCACTAAAAAAAATGTTACACACACTACAAAACTAAAGTGTTAGTGTGCAGAGGGCGCGAGAGCAGAGCAAAAACGAAAGTACAAATTAATAATGAAAGATTGGAGGAAGTTAAAGACTTACACTTACACTTATTTAGGAAGTAAAATAAATTGGGATGGAAAAAGCGATAAAGACATAAAACAAAGAATAGCGCAGGGTCGAGTAGCTTTTAACAAAAATAAAGCACTTTTATGCTCGGGGGTAATATACTTAGAAACAAGGAAGAGATTTTTGAAAACATATGTATGGAGTATGGCACTGTACGGTTGCGAAACCTGGACGGTAGGGGAAGCAAGTAGGAAGAAATTAGAAGCTTTTGAGATGTGGTGTTACCGAAGAATGATGAAAATACCATGGACTGATAGGGTTAGAAACGAAGAAGTATTGGAGAAAGTCGGCGAGAAAAGAAGTATGTGAAAAAACATAAAGAAGAGAAGAGATAGCGTGGTAGGCCACTTGCTGAGACATGGGGGAACAGTCCGCGATATTTTGGAGGCAGAAATCGGAGTGAAGAAAGGCAGAGGTAGGCCTAGATTAGATTACTGCTCACAAATAGTAAGGGATGTAGGTTGTAGCACAATTAGTGAAATGCGTAGGTTAGCACAAGATAGGAGAAGCTGGAGGTTAGCGTCCAATCAGTCTTAGGACTGATGACCTCATGATGATGAAAAAAAAAATAAAATATAAAATAATATTATGCGTTATCTAACTGAATGAAATCTTCTGAGTCGTCTGCTCCACTCGTTCTCGTCTTCCATGACAAAATCTTCTCGTAAAATGCAAAGAATTTATCAGGGATATAAATTACAACTTTCCTGATGTCAGAAATCTTTTTCCCATCGATGGTATTCGAACTAATGAGTTCTTTAGGAAGTATTACGACGGTTTCAGGTTTTTTTAATAATTTAAAAGTACTCATAGTGAGGTTATCGATAAAATTGCATTTTGTGACCAAATCGTCTTTATATTCGAACATATAGAGCTAGGATACACCAAAAGAATGTCTTTTATGTTTTGGTATATCTTTGCCTATGCACTCTCGTGATAGAACATTTTTTTAAAGCAATAGTTCCGCTAGTCCTGGGACATGTCAACTTTTAAAATTAAACGGAATTTGTCTTATATTCTACTGCCTTCTATATTTAATACATATATAGCCGCCACATTTCACATATTGATGTGTGATGGACCAATACATCCCTTTAAAATTCGAAAGTAATTGAACATGTCACTTTTCGAAAATAAACGATTTGTTTATTTTTACAAATAAACAATGGTATAGTTCGCAACAGCACAACTATGTATTAACAATAAATAACAATCCACACTAATTTCCACACCTTCCCGTATCATATATTGAGCAATACTATATTTTTTGGAAAAGGTTAATATTCCTCAAATAGTTTAACGCCTTTAATTTCTCCTATGATTCAACCAGGCATAGATCAGGCTAGTCAGGAACCTAGTCCTCTCTACTTTGCGGTAAAATATGTATTATTCATTATACGAGGGTGGGATGAAAAGTTTACGGCCTGAGTCAGAGATAGCGCATTAGGTCTAATTTTTGACTCGTATTCTACAGTACTATCCATGACTAGCTTGTACAATAACTCTCATGTCGATTGCTCTGTTAGTATATGTTTGACAGCCTATTGAATAAGACGCCTCGCTTCTAATTTCACGTAAGCGTGAAAATAGAAACATTGGCGAAGCATGCGGTCATCGAATATATCTATTTGAAAGGTTTAACACCACTTCAAATCAAACGAGGAGAAAAATCGAGGTAATTCATAAAATCGTGGTAGAGGACCGCAGATTAAAAGTGAGTCAGATAGAGAAACTACTGGGATGTGAACTGAATGTGTACGCAATATTTTACTCAACATGTGATGGAGAAGCTCTGTGCTAGGTGAGTGCTACGTTTGCTAACTATCGATCAAAAATTGCGCCGGAGGACTTTTCAACGGTGAATCTGGCACTATACAAGCGAAATCCCAGCGAATTATTGCGTCGATTTATAACTGTTGATGAAACATGGGCCCATCAATACACTCCTGAAAGTAAACAACAGTCAAAACAATGCATTGGAGCAGGTAAACCAACCCCAAAAAATCATCAATAGTGAATACTATGTAGAGTTATTAAATCGTTTGATTGACAACATGAAGGAAAATAACATCATTTAGCGAAGAAAGAGATCTTGTTCCGCCATACATCTGCTTATTCGTGAGTTATTGCAATGGATAAAATCAACGATATGAAGTTTGAATTTCCCCATCCAGCATATTCACCAAATTTAGTCTAGCGACTATTATTTGTTTCCTAACCTCAGAACTTGTAAAGAGGTGGAACGTAAAATATTTGTGAGCAACGAGGAAGTCATCAATGTTGTAAATGCGTTTTTGGAAGGGCTCGACAAACCCTTCTAAAAAAGTGGCATCACTGCATTATAGAATCATTATGAAAAATGTATTAGATTTGATAAAGATTATGTTGAAAAGCAAAATAACAAAAAATAGAAAAGAACATTTTTCTTCATTAGGCCGGAAACTTTTCACCCCATCCTCGTATTTACACTTATACAAATTTTATTCTAAATGTACTTGTAGTTTAAGAATATTATGTTACATATATATACCTAACCCGTTCCTGTAAGGTCATTTGTACAATTTTAAATAGAATAAACAATTACATTACAAAGTACCTTCTCTAAAAAATATTACAAGTATATTACATATTATTCATTTACTACTACTGTATTTTGTCGTACTTTGTGTAACATTACTGATATACTTAGTAGATACTTTAAGTAGAAAACACTTCGAGTTATGTGATCCAATTGTCCAAAGTAAATACTAAGTGCATACTAAAAAAATTTTTAATTGTCCAAAGCATACTAAAACAAAAATATTCTAAATGGAATTCAAACACAACAGGTAAAAACACTTTTTTTTCCATTTTAGTTACTTAATTCCGATTTTTCCTAAATATGCCTCTAGATTAACAATTTATATATTGTAATTTTAGATTCATGTGTTGTAGTATACATCTTATATTGGTATATATGTATTTAATGTGTTCTAATATCCATCCTTCTTTTGGTTCTTATCAGATTTAAAAATCTAGGATAATGAAGCGTTTCTTCATTTATGCACAGCACGCACTATTTTTGTTAGCTTTTGTTAATTAAATATTAATTGTTTACATACGAAATTCGGGCAACATCAAAAGAAGTATTGAATAATTGATTGCACACTATTTGCTTGCGGCTTAGAGACTATAAAATTTAAGCACTCGGAGTAAATCTTAATTTTGTCTTATTTTACTGCAGGAAATCGTTACCCACCTTTTTAATATAATTTATACAAAAGTCAGTCCGTTTCGTACTAGTACAGATAAAGAAGTTATATCAAATTCTGTATGTCACCCAATTTCTTCTAAAATAATATTTAGATCTCATAAAGAGATAATATAAGAAATCATTTAATAAATAACTCTAATACTTCTAAAAATAATCTTTTATGTTTAAGGAAGCAGAGTACCAACGTAAGTATAACAGCAGTGGCTAATAAAACGAACAAGAATTTTCCTAAATTATACATATAGAAGCATTAAATATAACTGAAACTACCTTTAGAGGTATTATAATTTTAAAAATAATAATTAAAAGACAAGAAATATTATTTATAAATACCTTAATATAATTAAAAATAATACTATAATGTAAATAAATACTAACAGAAATAAAGTTCCTAAAAAATAATAAAAATTCCAACTGGAGAAAACGCATATGTACATAATAATAATTAGACAAAAAAAAAAACATGTTAAATTAAATGTCCCAAATTGCGATCGTTCAGTCATAAGCCCAACTTTAAACCTAAAATTCACAACTCGAAAGAAATTTTATTTAAAACACCCGTCTGTTGATTTTATGGAACACCGCATTTGCTTCTTCATTTCACTCAATTTTCTTGTCTTACAACTTTACTATACGATACGAGGGACACTATCCTATGTCAGACGCCATCTGATGTTTCCAATCGAAAGTTTGACATTTTCAATCATAACTTTCTTCAGAGTATTTTATCATTTAAACGCGATTTGTGTTTGTTTACAGTAATTTGAAAATTGTATCTCAGAGATAAAATAGAATTAACTCGTAATAATTTTCGTACGATGATTTATTACGATCTTAAACATGGATTATCAAGATAAGAGTGCATCGATCAACTTACTTCCACTTTTGGCGATAAAGCCCCATCCGTTGCCACTGTGAAATGCTGGCATAACAAGTTTAATCGTGGCCGCTATTCGCTCACCGACGAAAGTCGTGAAGCTCGTCCAAAATCAGTTGTTGTGCCAGAAAACATCGATGCTGTGTAAAAACTGATAATGCAAGATCGTCATCTGACATACTGTGAGATTGAGGCAACCTTAGGCGTTAGTTTGACCAGCATATGTAAAATATTGCATGATCATTTAACTGTAAAAAAGGTTTGTTCTCGTTGGATCCCACATAATTTGAAAAAATTTCAAGAAGATGTTCGATTGTCGATTGGTGCACACAAATGCTCAAGAAATACAATGGCGGTGGTTTAAAACACGTATATGACATTGTAACAGGTGACGACTCATGGATCTATGCTTATGACCCGGAAAGTAAACGGCACTAAACAGTAAAGTGTTGCTTTGAGCCAACATTGTCAGCGCCTACAATGAAACACTTTGGATAATCAGAAGTTGAATAAGTTTGGTGAAGTAGTTCGACTTCCAAGTATGGGTGTTTCAAAATGAACCAAATCCAACAAAAATTGTTCACGCTCGAAGCACTACTAAATAAATAGTCGCCTGTCTTTTCGGAAAAACTGGTCATGTGGCAACAGTGCTTTTAGAGGAACGTAAAATGATCAATTATGAATGATACACAACCATTGATTTCCCGGAAATCTTCGGCGAAATAAGGAAAACAAACAAGCGCTTTCATCGTCTTTGGATCATTCTTCATAATGACAATGCGAGCTCTCACACATCTCGTCTAACAACCAAATGGTTGAATACTCCAAAAATCGAATTAATGGGTTATCCGCCATACAGCCCCGATTTAGCACCCAATGACTTATTTTTGTTCCCGAAGGTCAAAAATTAATTGCGTGGACAACGATTCTAGTCGGCAGAAGAAGTCTCTGATGCGTTCAAAAACCATGTTTTGGAAATATCTCAAGCGGAATGATATTTCTTGTATAATACTGTGATTCTCCATCTCACTGAAACTTACTTCATTTGGCTGAGACGACAGTGTATACAGTTTTGTCTGTATATCTCACAAATTCACATAAAAATAAGTCACCTCGTCCAGAAATAAAATAGAAAATCTTGGAAAATGAGTTGGATATGTATTATTTGCAACACTTCCAGACAGAATCGAACCCATTGATCTGGATCATTCTCGCTTAGTTCTTGTACTAACTCAACTTCGTATCAACGATATTTATTGATCTTCCAAATACGTTTAAGCTATTTGCATCGTCAACAAATCTGGTACGTGCAGTTCACGAAAGATCTTAACAGTACCATGCTCTCTAAACTTATTTTCAATCTTGCTTACTTCACGCCGACTAATGCTTTTACCCACATACTTCATATTGGGTTCGAGTGTACGTGGGTTCGGGTTTTATCACCCGGTCTTATCATAATTAGTAATTCTATTTTTTTTTTTTTTCAGTTCAGATCAATAACTGATACATCAAAATATGAGAGAAAAGAAATAAAATCGAAGTATCCAAGGATATGCCCAACAATACACACTATTAAAAATTTTTTGAATTTTTTTCAAACATTCCAATACACAGCATAATTGTATGTAATTTACTGAAACTTTTTAATGACATAAGAAGGAAATTCTATAGAATATCCGAGAAAAATTCCTGTGACGAGATACCTGCCATAAAGTAGCAAATAAGTAGGTAAATATTACTCCCCATTGTAGTCTCCTAAACGTCATGCAACTTAGCCGCCTATGATTGGTGTACTTTCAAATTTCTAGTAAAGTAACTTATCCGTAGCTACGTCTAAAAAGCTCCTAAAGCATTTTATGGACTATAATTGATTAGCCAGTAACGTGTCCTACTTCTGTTTGATGCTACCCCACTTTAACATCGTTCAAAAAAAAATAATAATAACGAGCAGCACAGTTATTACTCAGTCCACAAAATTGCGTGTACAATCTGACGACGTTGTTAATGAACTCTATGCGAATTGCGTAAGAAACGATGACACATCACGACAGTTTCATAAATTAGGGCGCATTATCGCGTTCATTCATCACATACGCATACATTAATTCAGAGTTGGGGCAAATTTTTATGCGTGAGTGATCTGCGGCTATATATAGGACTGGCAAACTATATACATAAGGACTGTTAATCACCAAGACGTTAAGATATATTTCGAAATAAAAATAGATATGGAAAAATTTGACAAATTGCAACTGAATGATAAAAAATAAGGCTGTGGGAAATGTGGTGCGCACCATAGATGTACGCATCGTAACAAGGGTGATAAAATAGTAATACAGAGTAATTAGTATCAAACGCACTAAACTATTACAAGTAAATATAACATCGTACTACTCGTCAAAAATAGGAAAAAGTGTGAGATTCTCATGTATGCGTGTAGGAGTATGTCAGGAAATTTAACTAGTAGGGCCGAGCTTAAAATATTTTAATATAGAATTGTAAATGAATTACAATAAAATAAAAAAATGTATATAACAGATAATCACCAAACTAGATAAGTAAACATAAAAGGATATATCACTTACACATTAATTCACACTTAACAGAATATTTTTATTGTTTACTACGTATTTACAATCCACGAGTAATATCAATATGTTTATCGTATCTCGTATATCTCGTATACATCCACACCACCGTCTTGGCTCAGACCCTCTCTGACTCTCCCTGTTCGCCTTCACCTCGTTCCTCATTCCATGGCAGTCTGTATACTGTCCTGTCAGCGTTTTGGTCAACAGTGGCGGAGACTAGTGTCGCTTACAAACAAAAAGATATCTGAGCAACCAATTCCCTGTATTAATGCTAGCATAAATATTTATGTGAAAATCAGCACTACTTCAATGTAGGTAATCAATAGTATCTACAAATTCGTATCTCTTGTCTGGATCTACGGTTTTAAGGGTCAACTCGCGAAGGACTTCCCCATACGTTCAGCTAATCAGAGTATCTACCATGGTAAACAGTGGAATAGCATGCCTTCACTAAAGTAGTAAGGTTCAACTCGCATAGTACCCACTCTATACAACTAGCGGAGCATGAAGGGTCAACTCGCGACATGCTCTAAATTAAACACTGAATTTGTAGTAAAACATTTAGTTTATGTTATTTAATAATTATCATGCAACTGACTAATAAGATAGTCGTATCAATCGACATAACAATACAATGGAATTGTCTGCCCTGTGAGATAAACTCACCTGTTGGATATTACACTAAATGCACAAGCACGACAAATGAAATATACAGTTCTCACTTTAGATGTCTGTTTAAGGACTGGCATTCCAGAGAACATGTATCTAAACTCGGGCCCTTATTTAAGCTACGGCTCAGTAAAATAAACAAAGTATCGGATTGCTTTTATCTAACGCTGGCAAAAGACGTCGAGGTTAAAGTCAATTTTAAAGTTTAAATTACTTACTTCTTACATGCGTAGAAGAAAGAGTGAGACAGCATTTGGAGGGAAGGGGATGCACTTTACGTGCGGCCAGATGGAACTCTGTGTACATTCACATTCAATCCATCGATATTCACTCTGTAAATGTCTCAATGCAAGTGACTAAAGACCAGGCTATTTACTGCACACCTCGTAGGCGGTCCGATATCGCAGTTTTGAATCTTGTTCCTATTCTTGAAGAGCAGTATGTACTTACCCTCTTAACTAGCATGATGAACTAGCACCATCATCATCACGAACTGGAGACGATCCGTAAATACTTTGCAGCATCAGGTATGTATCCATATTTGTCTCAAATAATGATGTTCGCTGCGGTGAAAATATGTTCTTATATTCGGAGAATGACCGTTCGACATCTACTGATGTAATACAGGCATACGTAAGATACTCTTTGCACTTACTTAACGAATCTGTAGATGCACTATCACTATTAGCAGTATCATCACAAACTTGCCTCAATGTATTAAAATCCGTGTGTTTCTTTAAAACTTTCGAAGTTTTGTTTGCGTATAACGTGTAACAGTGAATTTACTTGGTTCGCTATTTGCAGGGACTCTGCTAACGCCAACACACTATTTTGTAATCTCTCTATTGTATCATGCACCCCTTTATAGTTGGTTTTTAAACCAGTTTCAATGGAAATATTTAGAAATTGTATCTGGCTTTCCTTAATAGCTGCAGCCTCGGCAGGATTGAACTCTAGTATTACAAGCTTTATTTGCTGGAAATCTTCAGTATAATAAAAACTTCATTCGTGTTCCCTAACGTGTAATAATCAGCTCTGGTTGTTCGGGAATTCCAGAACAATTTATGTGAAACTCGAGAAGACGTTTAGGAGATTTTAGAAACACCTTTTCTCACTATTAATACATCTACATTGGGAAGACATTGTCTACGTATGTATGCTCTATATCTGCTACAAGATATAGGGCATGCATATGTAGCAATCTACAACCATGTTGTGAAAAAGAACGGCCTACTGAACGCATTGTCGTCACACCACCGGGCACCATCTCCGGCACCACCTGCGTAATTGTATTGCCAGTACACAGTGAGTGTTCCGTTCAACCCATGCGAGGGTTGTCTCAAAAATAAGGTTCCAACATTCTTTTTAAATAGACAGCATTGTTTATTATCAAAGTTATTTATATGGTTGGAAAGCTTGAACATTAACCTATTTTTCTACATAATCACCATTTTCTTAAATGCATTTTTGTAGACATTCTTCCAACTTTTGTATCCCCATGTCATAGAACTCCTCCGCCAACCAGTTGAGGTAGCGATTAACCTCTTTGACTTCATCCATCCAAGTATTCCTTCAATTTTGGGAACATGTGGTAGTCACTAGGGGCTAGGTCTGGGCTGTATGGAGGGTGGGGAATGACAGTCCAGCCAATTTGCTCAGGAGATCCTGAGTTTGTCGAGAGACATGGGGATGAGCGTTGTCGTCCCCATGTCGAACTTTTTCAATTTAGGCAAACTTGAGTGGCGCCACTCGCGTGACTGTTCCTTTTTTTCGGGAGTGAAATGAAACACCCACGTTTCGTCGCCTGTGACGATAGAGTCCAACAATTCCTCCCTATTGTGGTGACATTGTTGAAGAAGTTGGTGAGCACAGTCGATGCGTTGCTGCTTGTGCGCATCTGTGAACATTCGTGGGACCCACCGGGCGGACAGCTTGTGGTACTGCTATTTCTCTGACACAATTCTCTCAATTGAGCTGGCAGATATCTCAGGAATGTGATGAGCCTCCGATCCGGATGGTAATCCTCCAATCTTCGAGCAGTATACTCTCGACTTTTGCAACAGTCTCGTTGGAAATCGACGATCGTCCACTCCGGTCTTGGATATCTGTACGACCGCCCGAAAACTTCCTACACCATTTGCGGACATGTTGAACGGTGATACACTTTTCACCATAAATTTCACACAACTGACGTTGAATGTCTATGGGTGGAACCTCTTTTGCGTTCAAAAATCGGATCTCTGCGCCTATTTCACACCTGGCGGTGACGGAAATTGGGAGGTCCATCGCAGACGGCTGTCAGTCCAACACTGCGCGGCGTAGCTTAACAGCGAATGTGAAGGCCGAGAGAGGGAGAAACGGCGCGCACGACAGTGTTGTCAGATTTCACCTAATACTTCTCCTTGCGGAGCTATCACGATGGGAACCTTACTTTTGAGACAGGCCTCGTATTTACAATATAATTTTTTTACGATCTTTCGTCTCATCAACACATAACCACAGTCATATATTTTGTAATGTACGTATAACCTTCTCTATAATGTCGTCGCGAGGAGTTGATATATCGCTCCACGCTCCATAATGTTCTTCGACTTGGTAACTGAGACTGTCTATTGTGCTTGTAAGCTTGTATCAAAACTTTATAAATGGTTCATTATCTAGTATGTAAGGCGGAATATTACAGGCTATCAACATCTCAACACTAAATCAAACAATCTGGTGGCATTCTAAAGTTATTATCAGAATGTAGATCGTTTAATTGAATTGTCTCGAAGAAATATTGCTTCCTTGCTATTGTTATTTCTGTTTCATATTATTATTACTTCAT
The DNA here is from genome assembly GCA_037954035.1 of Rosalia funebris. Lineage (NCBI taxonomy): Eukaryota > Metazoa > Arthropoda > Insecta > Coleoptera > Cerambycidae > Rosalia > Rosalia funebris. The sequence continues at coordinate 6,141,575 of JAZFAV010000006.1, read as the reverse complement.
TTTTACTACTGAAAATTTCATTTAAGACTTTTTAAACGGGAACGGTAGGTATACTGCAAGAGAATACCGCAACAAACATCCTCAGACTACCCAACCAAGAACACCATTCGGATTACCGTATTTTTATCGAGTTCATAATGCATCGCTATGACCAGGGATGCCATTCCATGAGGAAAATCCAAGACATGCTGTAGATGACGAAGTACTGGACGAAATTGAAGAGGATTTTTCAACCAGTATACGTCGTATTTCACACAATACCAAGGACGATAGTACACCACAGTTTAAGGACACAATCAGTAGATGCCTACCAAACTCAACGTGTACAATCACTTTTGCAAGGGACCTACTTGGAAAGGTTACAATTTTGCAGACAATTTTGCTACGCAAGTCAAGAGAAGACCCACATTTTTTCAATCGCGTTTTATAGACCGACGACGGGGCTCCAACCATTCAGTAGGTCCAGCGAAGATTGCAACAATAGTTTGGTGAAAACCAGTGGCGGCTGGTGGTCGAAAGCATAGGCGGTTCACAAAATCAAGAACATGCAAATTTTTATCGTACTATCATAATAAAAATACTCACATGCAGTAGGAATCCATTATTTTTTGTTTGTACAGTCACTGTTCACCTAATGTCTGTTCACCTAAACTGTTCACCAAAACTGTATTACATTGCTTGAACGTAAAGTCAATTGTTCTATTCTTGCTCTCAGAAAACTTAGCTATAATAACTTCGTTGAAGTCAGGCAAACCTTGTATGAAACCTTGTATGAAGTTTGGCAAACCTTGAACTTTGTAGTCTGCGTCAAATTAAGTTCTGGTTTTGGTCTGCCCACATTTTTAATTTCAGTCTTTTGCTCATAACTCAAAGAATTAAATTTGTCTTTCAAATATTGTACGGTAAAACTGTTCGTATCCATACTGTTTAAATAAATTTTAGTTATGATCCAGATGTATTTACATCGATTTAATGCCGTAATAACGTAAGAATACTACGAAATAACCGCACGTAGTTCACTGAACGCCTAATAGCGATATAATGTAGCATTCACAACACAATCTAGCCTCTGGTTCACACCAAATGTGTGCTCCATTTCATCGAAAATATTGTATAACCCCCGCCACCCGCCAAGTCGCAGATGCCCACAAACTCGACGTAAATCACAACCATTTGTGGCACGTGCTCCGTCGTTGTCACCATGACAACGAGACATACAATACAACAAAGCGAGTCGCAAATAAAATAAACATGCGGCGCACTGCATTCCACAAATTCAAATAATAACACTAATAAAATAACGCTTAGATATTTGTATTAGGGTCTCGTAATAGATTTTATTTATTAATACAAAGTATATTTTACATTTATTGTAATGCTTGAATTTTAATTTGCTTCGGGGTTCACGTGCTCATGTGCTTTTATGCAGAAACCGCCACTGGTGAAAACACCCTTTCACAGCCACGAAGGTTTTATTGGCACAAAACATTCTCTGAAGAACTAGAGAGATAGAGAGAGAGAGATAGAGAGAGAGAGAGAGAGAGAGAGTTGAAATGAACCCCACGATCGCTGAACCAGGACAAGTTTAATTAAAGAACATATTCAAGCGGTTCGTGACCTTATTAAATATGACAGCCACCTCACCGACGTGGAAATCGCTGCTGAGGTGAACATCAGCATCAGGAGTATCCTTTTCACAATGATCTCAGCAAGATTTCAGCTGGTTGGGTGCTTCTCCCAGATGAACAAAATCCCGTCAAGCTGTCAATGGCTTCTCGTTCGTTATCGGACTGAGGAAGATCCTTTCCTTAGTCGCATTGTAACCTGTGACGAGAGTTAGTTTCATCATTACATTCCCGAGAGCAATCAGGCTAGTAAAGAATGGCGAAAGTAAGGAGAATCCATCCCGAATAAGACCAAAATGCGTTCAGCAGCGAGAAAAGTTGTCGCGACGGTTTGCTGAGATTCAAAAGGCTTTCTTTCATGACCAGAGAACAATTCACACTGCTTCTTACTACACTCTATCTTGAACCACATGAAAGCCGATTAATAGAACAAAAGATGACAATCCATCAAGGCTGTCATTTTGCTTCACGACAATACCAGGTCCCATACTGCAAACCAAACACGTCAGAAATTAGAAGAAATATTCAATTGAACACCCCTCATATAGTTCAGAGTGTTCAGATCAGACCTATCATCATGTGAGTTTCACATGTTTGTACAGTTAAACTAAACATTAAGAGAGCAGAGTTTCAGGCTCCAGACCCATCATTTCTCCTTTTACAGTAATGGCATAAAATAAAAACTCCAAGATCGATGCGAAAAATATGTAAACAAAGGAGAAGATTATGTAGAAATATTAAGTATTTTTGGTTATATTTTTTTGGTCTTCAATAAACCTAAATAAAAATATTCCCATTTTTATTTGAATGCCCCTCGTAATATATCTTGCTCTGTTGCCAGTAGTCGGGAGTTAGATATAACTGGATACATAAAAGTGGTTCATAGAACACAAAATTGTTTATATTATTCCTCAACATGATTTAGTTTTAGGCACTATATTTTGAATAAAAATGAATTTTAAGTAATGTAAGAAATGAAAAATGGTATTTAGGGCTGAAATTAATAATGTAACTTGACAGTTTAGACCAAAATACGAGGGTGGATCAAACATAAACGGGATTTTTGTTCCTGAGCATCTACTGTTGTTAGGACCGGGCCCAAGGTTCTAATGTGCTTGGGTGGGATCATTACGAATAGGAAGAGTCGGCCATTACTCACTCTTAACCAGTTCGTCAATAGCGCTCACGATGTCGGAGGTAGAGGTGCACCCCGCTGTTGCACAATGCATTATTATACAATTTCTTTTTCATGAAAGAGTTCAAGCTGCAGAAATTTTCTTTAGATTGACTGTCCAGTTCAGGGACTGTCAAGGACTGGTGTGTTTGTCTGGCATAAAGAATTCAAAGAAGGGCGAGAACGAGTGGAAAATCAGGAACACGATCGCTGTCCTCTTCTTTCGGCCATTTCTTTTTCTACCAGCGAGGCATTCTATTCATTGATTTTTTACATGAGCGACGCACAATCAATGCTGCTTACTATTATGAGCTATTGAACCAGGTGGGGGTTATATACCGCCGCAAAAGACGAAACCAACTGATTCGAGAGGCAATCCTTCTTCATGACAACGTCAGGCCCCATACTGCAGCTCTAAGGCTCGTTTCACATTAACCCGGCTATCGGGTAAACGATGCCGGGTACCCGATTGTTGAGTGAAAGATCAAATGAGACATTTCACATCAAGCCGGCAAATGTCGTGGTCGTGTACACGACACCCGGCAGTCGGGCAAAGGTCGATGGAGCCCGGCTGCTCCCTGCGAATTGGGCGGCTGTCGTGTCATACAAAGGAATCGGCCCGGCTGAGGGGATATTGAGCAAATGTAACCTTTCATGTCTACCTGACAGCGTTGTTGGCCGGCACTTGTTGAATGTACTCTATCAGTAGTGTTTTGAGTGCCATTGTCAAGTTAGTTGGTTTTAATTTATATTTAAGTCATCATGGATATCGTAGTGGAAGTCGAAATCCTTATTGCGCTAACCAATTTTATGGGATAAGACTGATAAAGAGTACAAAGGCCGAATTTAGACCAGAAATGCTCTGAAAGGTGTGTTACTTCGTTGAATGGAATGGATTTTTAGATGTATGGCGTCAAAAGTTTGCAAGCTCACTCGAAAATAATTGAAAAACTTTTCTCCATCTTCTCTTAGTTGCTTAAAAAGAACAAAGAATGCCCCCACCTCGTTTCTTCTCATATTGATTGAATGAACCCATTGAATTCTATTTATTCTTCTTTTCTTCATTCGCCGATACAATATAATCCACGCTAGTAACTGATTACATTCTATGTCTAGAAAGATACTGAAGGAACAAACGGTTGAACGATGCCGGGCGTCTGTAGTTTGTATGTGAAAGATAGAATTCCGGAGTCGCGTCGTTGCCGGATAGAAAAACGGGCACACTGCCGGGTTAAAGTGAAACGATCCTTACGGTCAAAAAACTAAAAGAAATGCACTGGATTCCACTTCAACATCCTCCATACAGCCCGGACATATCACCCTGGGATTTTCATTTTGTCCCTCTTAAAGAAGCTCTAGGGGGACAATGATTTGAAGATGACAGGGTCTAGAGGGATTCGTGCGCGATTGGCCCCTGACGCAACCAGCTTCATTCTACGATATTGGGATAAAAAAATCTTCCTTCTCGCTGGGAAAAATGTATTTGTAAAGCAGGAGACTATGTAAATAAATAAAATATATTTGCCTTTCGTTTTTCAATCAATATTTTTTTTTTAATAAAGTCTCGTTTACATTTAATCCGCCCTCGTATAACACCAGATAATAGCCAGGGAAAAATGTTACTAATTTTCTAACATGCATATTAGAATATTTAAGAATTAGGAGTATAATGCACTTTATGCAAAATTATCATTCTATAACGATGAGAATAAAAAGGCATATTTCATATGGGTGTTATGAAACCACGATTAGTCTAATTTATTGCTAATGTTAGACAGATCAAAAAGAAATCCACTGATGTTCCGAGTTCTATACCGAAAAAGTGCCGCCGCACCTCAAGAATTTTGTTACCACATTAATTACCCCATAAAACATGCTCAGATGTAAGCCGCCCTTAGACCACAGGGTGCGATCTGTTTGGGGTTAAAAATAAATTATTGCTAAGGATGTTACTTTGAAATGGGTAAGCGCCACTTGTGTGTCTAATTTGTAAGATTTTTTTGTTTTTATTAACGAGTTTTCCTTATACTTCATTTGCTCAACAAGGGTAGTTTACGTTTAACAATAATATTTCGTTCGGTTTCTGAATGTACGTCTTTCAAAAATTTGAATTCGTGTTGGAGGGTAAAATTAATAAAAGTTTTGAAATGCTGAAGTAGTTTTAGAAAGTTCTTCTTCTACACATCATAAAGATATAATAATAATAATAATAATGATATAAGTAAACGTCTTTGTTAGACAAATGTGTAATACATATATACGTATTTTATAGATAATACCAAATTGTTATTATATATAATATTATTATTATTTAGTGTCTCATTTGAAACTATAGGATTTCAATTGCATGCCATTTGTGTTCTGTCAAAGATAGAACATCAATAATTAATGAGTGTCATCTACAAACCATACTACGTCAACATGCCGCGATTAACACTTCAATAATAAATAGTTTGTGTACAACTGTTCCATGAAAGTGAGTGATCATTTAAAGTTCATCATCATATCGGTTTATAACGTCCTTCGCCGTCTTCCGATTCCTAATCTCCATTCCTCTCTATTTCTCCACATGTCCTCGTCCAGACCTCTCTCCCGAATTTCATTATCAATGCCCTCTCTCCAGCTTTTTCGTGGTCTTCCTCGTCTTCTTCTTCCTTGTGGTTTCCAGTTTAGAATTTTTTTGGGTATTCTGTCATTTGGCATTCGCTGAACATGCCCGTACCATACGAGTTGTTTGGTTCTTATATCATCTACAATGTCATGTGTTATTCCCATCATATTTCTTATTCTCTCATTTGTTACCCTTTCTCTTTTCGATTTTCCAACTGACCTCCTCCAAAAGTCCATTTCTGTGGTTCTTATCATTCTTTCTGTTCTTTCTTTTATTGGCCATACTTCACAACTATAGGTCACTATACTTTTAATTATTGAATTATATCATTTAAAGTTGCATTAAGAAATATTCGCACAAAATTAGGACAGAATGAAGCGCCTACATAGTTCAGGTTCAACAGTTCGTAACTTAATCGATACATTTGAAGGGGCAGGTTTTCTTATTGATAAGCCAACACCAATACGCCCACGTCTTTGTCGGTTAGAAGAAAATATTATTGCACTGAGAGAAAATGTATGATCCAAGTATACTTAATCAAGTATTATCCAAACACATCAATTCCAGGTCGGGTACAACAATTGAATTTGTCAAGAGCTACACGCATCGGATTTTAAGGAAAGATATGTCAACATACAAAATTCAGTTGACACAAGAATCAAAAGATACAGATCATTGGGCGTTACAAAATAAACAAGGTGACGCATGATTTTTGCAACAAAATTGATGTTCTTACAACAGAACACAAATGGTTTGCAATTCTAATCCTGAGACACCCTATATAGACTAGTAAAATACTAATAAGAATCCTTTTATGAGTGTACAAGATAGTTACATATATGAGAATAAAAACAACACATCTGTAAAATATATAGTTCTCTCTACTAATTATATAAAACACATATATGATTAGTAATTATAAAACAATAAAAAGGGATATAAAAGAAAAAAATAATACAAAAGACATATTCGTAATTATTGAAAGGAACATAGCAATAATAATAATATCTACCTACTTAATATTCATACTAAAATTCGTATTATTTATCCATTTATTCATACCTACTTAATATATTCATATATTGATACCGAACTAAAAGTCAATTTTTCCCCAAACAAAGTTCTCGTCCCGGTTTTCTATGAATCAAAAGACGTTGTTTTGCTGGATTTCCTTCATAATCAGAGAACAATTAGTTTTAGAGAAAAATTACTGCATTCTCCTGGACCAGGCGATTCCAACTTATTGAAGGAAAAGACGACGACAACCCATCAGGGATGTCATTATTTCACGATAATGCCAGTCCCTATACGGCAAACCAAACTCGATGGATATTGCATGAAATATTCTAGGAGACCCTTGATTCTTGACTATATGGTAGGTCCATATAGTCCAGGCTTATCGACGTGCAATTTTCACATGTTTGAGCCGTTAAAAAGGGCTTTAGAGGGGCAAAGTTTCAACGAGTGAAGGCAGTTGGCTCTGGACCCGCCTTCTCTATTTTTACAGTGATAAAAGGCATAAGAAACTCCCAATTCGACAATAAAATGAATAAACAAAGAAGAAAACTATATAGAAACATAAAGTATTTCTAATTAATTGTTTGGCCTTCAATCCGAAAAAAAGATTATTCTTGTTTATATTTGAACATCTTTCGTATGATGTTTAAAAAATTGTACTATATAATAATAAGGGTTTCTATATAGTCGTTAATAACTATTTTTCTCTAACAACGTCTAAAGAAAAAAGTCTTTCCTGTTTTGACAGACGATATAAATAATTCAGTTAACGATATTGAAACAAAAATAAAAATAAATCTTTTATTACCTTATTAGTCCGGCAAGAAACACACACACAGACACAAACACTTTAAATCTGTCAACTTATGGCGAACCTTCTGTTGTTTATTCAGCAATACACTTTACGGACCTTTTATTTTTTTATTTGTACATGCGGTCTGCACCGGCGCATATATATTTTTTTTTTATTTATCGTAGGTATACACGACGATGCAACAGGTTTGTAACAAAGCGAGCACTAGAATCTTATAAAAGAAGTTAATAAACATGTAAGTGGTTGAGGTAAAATCAATTTTCAAGCCTGACAGAAATATTTTTTCTATTATAATAAATATCGATAAAATAAATAAATTAATTAAATATTTCATTACCTATTCTATTTTTTTCTGTGTCTACTGCGTTTAATTGGTGCTTATGCATGTCACGGTCGAGGCAGCCGCAAATAAATTATAAAATAAACAGTTTTAAAACCTTAAAACGCACTTTTCCACACGTAGAAAGAACATCTCTATCTCGAAATTGAGTGACCGAGAAAAAATAAACCAACACATAAATAAAGAATATTTGTTTTATGCGACAGTTTTACTTTTTTCAAATAATCCACCCTCGTGATTTCTCATGACCATTGAACAGGGTGGGGTGTGTCCTATCCACCTCAAAATCAATAGATGTCGTCTGGTAGACGTCCCTAATCAGAATCAGTTGAAATCCGATCAATCTGACACGATTTAATTGAGTGATCGTGCTAACAAAAAAAATTCTCAAATAGTCCACCATTGTGCTTTCTCATGACCCATGAATATGGTCTATCCATAGTGTGTTCTATCCACCTCAAAATCAATAGATGTCGTCTGGGAGACGTCTCCGATCAGAATCAGTCAAAACCCGATCGAGCCTACATGATTTAGTTGAGTTATCGTGTTAACAAACAGTTTCTCAAATAATCCACCATCGTGCTTCCTCATGACACATGGACAGGGTGGGGTGTGTCTTATCCACCTCAAAATCAATAGGTGTCGTCTGGGAGACGTTCCCGATCAGAATCAGTCAAAACCCGATCGATCCGACACGACTTAGTTGAGTTATCGTATTAACAAAACAAATTTCTCAAATAGTCCACCATCGTGCTCTCATGACTCATGGACAGGGTGGGGTGTGTCCTATCCACCTCCAAGTCAATAGGTGTTGTCTGGAATACGTCCCTGATCAGAATTAGTTAAAACCCGATCGATCCGACACGATTTAGTTGAGTTATCGTGCTAACAAAAAAAAAATTCTCAAATAGACCCAAGGGAGGGGGTGGTGTGTGCTATCCACCTCAAAATCAATAGGTGTCATCTGGGAGACGTCCCCGATCAGGATCAGTAAAAACCCAATCGATCCGACACGATTTAGTTGAGTTATCGGGTAAACAAGAAATTTTAATGTCGACGATAACGACGACACACACACGCAAAAATTTTTTAAAAACCTTTTTTTTTTGTTTTTAGGCCGAAAGACGAAAAATAAATCCAAAAAAAATTTTGGTTTTTCACTTTTTCTTTACACGATTACATTACTTTTCCGTTAGTATAATGGAGTGCGGACAAGTAAAAAATATAAATAGCAATGTTTGAATTATATTATAATATATTACATTAAACAATAATACTGCAACCTCAGTAACATATAAGTCGGAAATCGAGAAAGGAACCATCAAGCCGCCAAGCGGTTATTAAAGTAGTTCCCGAATAGCAAAGCTATTACATAATCGCTCTAGGAAACAACTACTCCTCGGGCTAAAGCCCCGCCAGGCATTGAATTATACCCAGAAGCGATCCGACCCCTTTCTCGTGTTTCTGCACGATCAGATAATGTTTCAAAAAATAAAACCCGCCACAGGTAGGATTCGACATACATTTTATTTTTTGAAACCTTATCTGATCGTGCAGAAACACGAGAAAGGGGTCGAGGATCGCTTCTGGGTATAATTCAATGCCTGGCGGGAACTACTCCTGGGGCTTTAGCCCGAGGAGTAGTTGTTTACTAGAGCGATTATGTAATAGCTTTGCTATTCGGGAACTACTTTAATAACCGCTTGGCGGCTTGGTGGTTCCTTTCTCGATTTCCGACTTATATGTTACTGACGGAGATCGTATCGATGAAGATGTATACGCCATAAATAAAGTTCATTCGGCATTTGTCCTGAATCGGCGTACCGTGTACGGCACTGATGAGAACTAACAAGTTCGAAACAGCTGTATGTCATTCCGTTCCGATCCGGGACAAATGTCGAGTCCTACCTGTGGCGGGTTTTATTTTTTGAAATACTGCAACCTATCAACCATTTTTAGATCGTTTAAAGTTTTCCATGTTGAAATGCATATAAAACTCTAAAACTTTACTGTTATTAACAAATATTTTAAGGCTGTGTTATAACTAAACTGTTATAAGTAAATATAATGCTGTAGTATAGATCCTAAGATGCAAAGACAGAATAAGAAGGAAAATAAGAACAAACAAAATACAGATCATTAATAAAGAAAACTTATACACTTAATACAAAATAATAGAGGAATCAAAACTAATTATAAAATACATGATTTGAAAATACCTACATTAGAAGCAAGGTTGCAGTTGAGAATATCTATGCGATCGTAAATTTGTTATAAATTGAATACATAGTATAAATTGTGTATATATAAAGTGTATCTAGGCACAAAAATTAGGGAATGTAAAAAGAAATCCTAAATATTTAGGTGATTTTCAAAGGGCTCTAACTTTGAGAAAAATTATGGCAGACCAATTTTAAGAAAAGCAAATTGAAGCTCCAAGTTTCTAGTTTTCAGATCTTGAATTTAAAATTTTTTATCGTCAGCAGTTTTTGAGTAACCATAAGAAAACCATCGGAAAAAAATCTAAACTTTTGTTTGCCTCAAAAGATCCACGGATCCATCAATAAATTTTATTCAGTGATTTTATCACAAAGCTTACTTAGATAATTTTATCCTCTTTAATTTGAGTTGCTGAATGCCTTGTACGATGATTCTTCGCCGTGTTATCGTCGTTCAAAGCAAATTTGAAATTGCTCTTAATAACTAATTGATATTATTTTGTAACGAGTAAAAATTCTAAATCATTTTGAATGCACAACTTTCTAAAAAAAAAAAACAATTTTATAAGCGACAACCATAATATCGTATAACATAAATAATGTTTATCTATCGAAAGATAATAGGGGAAATTGTTTACTAAGTCTTCAAGTTCGCTTTTGAACAAGAAAAAAGAAATCCTGCTGATGAACATAGCATTGCCATCGAAATATGTGTATACGAGTGAATGAAAGTATCGGTTGTGGTTAAGGTTAATGTTTATGAAAAGCACAGAATGACAGAAGCAATTGAATTCTACCTTTTTGTATAATATTTTTTTAATTATTGTAAAAATATAATGTATAAAAGTATAAATATACTAACAGAAATTAGAAATATACTCAAAAGATATATTTCGTTTTATTTTAATAATAGAAATAAAACATTAAGTATGAAGATTCTTCTCTGTAAATGCATTCAAAATATTTTAAAAATCAGGCACTTTGCCTGAACAAAATTCACAAAAAAAGTTATAAATATAATAAATTACTTTCAAAAAAAGAAAGTTGTTTAACTCCCACATGACATATAAGTCCTTTTGTTATCCTTGAAAATCTACTTGAAAAGGGCATGAAGCAAAATTTAAAATCAGCCATCTAATTCGTTGTACTTGTTTATATACTAATTAACATATACGTAATTAACATACGCAACAAAAAAAATTCATTGAAAGAATAACTAGCCTGAGTCGAAAACCCCCATCCAATTAAATCCAGCATTATATTCGTCGCCACCCACAACCACCGTCGAAAAGCCCCCGATTGGCGTTCTAGAAATATGTCAAATGTAAATGAGGTGCCTTAAGATGATCTCGACAACATATCACAGTTAATTGCTTTAGCAACTCGGTATGTGTAAAATCCTAATTTCGTCGGCATCTACACGAGTTATGTGATAAATCGGACTTTATTTTAAAATGTTTATTAGAGCGAACGTTATTAAAATGGAGTGCGAACATTCGAGGACGGAAAACGAGGCGGTGGTGTCACCCCCGGGCGCTTTAGTTTACAACCCCCAACCCATGATAAATTATTATTACCCAACGAACCGTATAAAATCCTCCATGTCCCCTTACAATAACTACTCCGAAGTGCTTTATTCATCAGAAGTCGAAAACGCGCAGTTGAATGGTGCTAATCATCATCAGAATTCTCAAGAATACTATTATTACTTGCAGAGATGTTACGAATTCTTCGAGGCCAGCAAGGAAGATTCTCAATTGCGATGTGGTTACTTTAACTCTAACGTGAATAACGCCAATTTTAGTAGTACAGGAGACAATTTACACGAGTGGCCTTGCAGAGAAGAGACGACTTTGGGTCAGGGGTATGTGGGCAAAATTGACGAGGAGACAGTGCTGGAAGAGGGTCTAGATATGAGCTCTCCGTACTCAGATGATTCTACAGGTATGTGATAATATAATTTAAAAAAAAATATGTTGATTATTGATTAATCTATTATTGAATTGATCTCGTGTTGTTTTACATCTATTGTCTATTATATTAAAGAGAACAAGAATTGAAAATAACTCATCGATAATAACTATTTATCCCATCAATTTAATGTCAAAAATAAGGATATTGACCATGATATCCCACTAACAAGAATTTTGGAAATATTATATCGAAACGCTATACAGTATGGCGATGCAATTTTGCACAATAATCACAATTATTATATTAAATGATTTATTAAACTATATAATACGTGTACGTCTTTATTTAAAAGATGTTAAGATGTGGTGTATCAAAATTTCTGTTGAATACTGAATTATCATAGTATTTTTTTTAATTACAGCCCTCGAAACGAGCGGTCCGTGATATGAACGCTCGAAAAGATTCGTGCCTTATAGAATTTAGGAATTAAGTTTATTTAGACTAACAAAAAATAAAAGAAATGTATAAATACTCTTTTACAAATATTTTAATATTATTTAATATTTCAATTAAAAACATTTTAATTTTTCTCGTAAAAAAAATAAAATATTTATAATATCCCCAACAATTTACTTATATGTTTCGGATAACTTTAATCAAACAGTGGGTATATTAGTCTTCATGCTCACTTTTTAATATATGCAATTATAGCATTTTTTAAACACTAAACTTATATCATTGATTGAACTGTAACTCTTTTTATTTAACGTTAATAACTATATACTATTCATAGTTATACTTCCCTTACTAATACTTTAATTATTAGTAGTATAGTGTACTTGTAATTTAGTTGAATAAATATTTCTGGAATATGATGTACACTAATTTTTCCCCTATTTCGTCTATAGTGGCAAAATTTGTCTAAAATATTTACAATACATAAAAAACAGATAGAAAATACGTCTAAAAATTCAGGTGGATAGCAAAACAACTCGTATATTACGATTTGGGTAGAATCTGTGGGAAAGATGAGATAGACAAAAATAAGATAAGACATAACAGTTCTTACATTATTTTAACAGAGAAATTCTCAAAAATAGGTATTATATTCGTATTTTGGGAACACTCCTCTTAAAACACCTGTATGTATCATTTCCCCTATTACCTATAATCCGAACCTTCTGCATTACCTAATCTGAACCTTTATCTAGCTACCCACATGAACATAACGGTTCCATTAATTATTTTAATAGAGAACCCTATTCTCACAAATAGGTATGCATATTCGTAACACTCTTCCTCTTCCTGAACATTATCTGTGACTCGAAATTTCTTCATTACCTAATCTGAACTATTATCTAGCCATCCAAATTAATAGCATGTTTCTAAAACTATTTTAACGAAGAAACTCATTCTCAAAAATACGTCTGCATATTCACATATTTGGAACACTCCTTAAAACCTCCATATTTTCTGCCTGAGCAATAAGTTAAACCGAGCCTTCTTCATTACCTAATTTATACCTTTGTCTAGCTATCCACATTAACATAACGGTTCCATGTACTATTTTATATTATTATATTATATTATATAGGTTTGGGCCTCATCAGCCACTGATTGCATGGGTAGTCCCTTGGCGATCCCCTCTTATCCAGGTCATTATCCAAAAATACTATCCCATAAAAGGAGTAATTTAGGCACGTCTCCTGCCTTAAGCTTCGCCTCCTCTAGGATAACAGGGGTCCCTAATATAAGATACCTCTTCTTCTACAGTGCGGGGCAGGTGTAAAGAAGATGAATCGAGGTTTCCTTGTCTTCTTTATAGTATCTGCAGGCTGGGCTATCAGTCAGCCTCAGCTTATGCTTATATGCATTCAGGCTACTATGGTGGCCCATTATGATTCCCACCAGGGTTCTGGCTTTGTGCCTGTTCAATTTAATGAATTCTTGGGCCCATTTCTCAATCTCTGAGTATTGGATGAAGAGTTTGGTTATTCGACAACCCGCTACTCCTCTCCATCTTTTATTGTGCTGGTCTTTGCCAGCCATTGATGCGGTCTCTGATCAGATTCCGACTTATTCCCACTGCAGGTTCTGGTCCATAGAAGTTTTCCCTGGTACCTAGTCTGGCAATGTCACCTGCAATTAGATTTCCCTTAATACCATTATGCCCTGGTATCCATAAGAATTCCACCGGTCCCTTCCCTGCCAAGTGGTTCAATGCTTCATAGCAATTATAGACCAGCTTCAACTTTGTCGTTGCTGAATTCAGGGCTGCCAACGCCGCCCTGCTATCCGAGCAGATACATACCTTCTCCTGGGTTCGATTTTGGTCGGCCCCCAGAACACCGTATGTAATACCAATTAGCTCGGCCTGGAGTGCGGTAGTGTATTTGCCCAAGGAGAAGGTTTTACCTATCCCGTCGCGTCGCCTATACACCCCCGCACCCGCGCACTATTTTAACAGAATACCCTATTCTTACAAATAGGTATGCTTATTCGTATATAGGGAACACTCCTCTCAAAATTTCCGTATTTTATTGGGGGGCGAACCTTTTTTTTTTTTTACCAAAATGAAGTCCAGTAAAGATGTTCCAGTACGAAGATTAACCAAGAAAAAGGTTTCCAGTAAAATATTTTCCAGTAAAAAGAAAATTTTCTAGTAAACCCGGTACACCATATTAAGGGGTTTCCTTAAATATAAATTTAAAATATGATTACATTGAAAAATAAAGACGTTTTGCAACTACAGAGATATTTCTCTCGTATCAGTGATCTGGTAGATATTTTGACTAAACATTAATTTCGTTTTATATAATAATTTTATTCTCAAAATTAAAAACAAAAGGCAGATTAATGTCTATTAAAACAGTGTTTTCTCACAGACAAAAAAGCACGAAATATAATTAAAAACTGTTGGAGCCATTTAAAAGGATAAAAAGACATATCAAAACTACTCCAAATCTATTACTGTGAAATTGGTGTCATCAGGTTTTAAATAAAATATTTATTTACCCTAGTTGAAGTACAAAATGGACTTCTGCACAGCTTCGTTTAATTGCACAGCTACGTTTATCTAACTCGAATATGTTACGAATAAAATTCAAAAGGCAGTAGGAGCCCTTGAATGTTATACCTAATATATTCGAGTTAGATTTACGGTTAGTTTAAGGGAAGTTAAATTTTTGTCTTTGTTGAAGTCTTTGAAGAAGTTAATTTAAGAATTTAAGATTGATTTAACAGAAATTTGATCTTTATGCAACAATTTCCAACTAAAAAAATTTTAATTCATTTATTTTTTAACTCTCCTCTGCTTTCCGTCACAAGATCGCATGCAGCTTTTCTGAAACGTTTGAATTTGAATGATACTTTAGGAAATATATCATATGAAAACATCAAAACAGTCAGCGAACTTCTCATAAACATTCTTTAATGAATGAATAATTCGTTTCTGTTTATTATAATCATTATATAATCAATACCAACAAACCAATAATATAAAATCATCATTAATATAAAATCAATACAAACAGAAAATTTAAACACATCAATGCAGCAATAAATTTAATCTAACAAATCGGCAATCTGATTTCGAAATATTGAAGTTTTTTAAATAACTTTGTAAATTTATCTTGCTTTTAAAAATTTAACCTCGATTATAAATGAAAAAACAATGATGTTAAAAAATTTTTCAAAATTAATTCAAATTAAACATTTCTAACCCAATGTCTTTCATCAATATAATATTATAGCAATATCATAAACCTAAAAAGAAAAAATCATTATTGTAATATTTAAAAATCTTTTTTTATCTTGCTTCATCAATATGAATTTATTGCCAAGTTGATATTATGTTAACAAGAAGTATTTCGAAAACCCAGAAAATTTTAATATTATTATGATGTAGAGACAAAATAAGAACACAGAATAATCTTCAATTTTTAACTATTTAAATATATATATATATATATATATATATATATATATATATATATATATATATATATATATATATATATATATATATATATATATATATATATATATATATATATGTATATATATATATATATATATATATATATATATATATATATATATATATATATATATATATATAGTATTTGTCATTTTATGCATTGGTCGAATAAAAGAAAATAGTCTATTTGGAGATGTCAAAAATCTTCCTAAGAACTCATTTTAGACGATGACAAAAATTTGATTCATCAGTTGATATTGAAGAGAATCCTACAAGGAAAGTTTTTACCGATAGTGATATCAATAAAACGTCCACATTGAGTCTTATTGAAATGGAACAATGCCACTAAAAAAATTGTTTAGAACTTAATAACTATGATCCTGATCAGCGCATGTAATTTTTTATGCAAATCATAGTAAATGGATGTTAAAAAAACGTTATTTATAACAAAAACCTTTTTTGTTCTGTGCAATATTTGTCTTAAAAGAAATATACAAATGTAACAATAGATAAAGTCTATATTAGATGATGGAGATCAAAACTCAATAATTTAAGAAACATTTGGGCTGAAATTATAGATACTCAAAAGGTAAAATCATATTTCTTTGACAGCAAAATTGAGATTTAGTTCACAGTTTCCTAGTTTCACAGCCAATAAATTTTTCTATGATGGTGGTAACCCTAATTAAATTGATAGAAGCATTTGGTATCAACAGGGGAGAGCGTTGCACTACATTTTGTGAATGAAAGATACAGTCTACCTCAATGAAGTTTCTCTCAACAGTAGTATGGTTAGACGCGGTGAAATTGAGTGGCCAATTCATTCTTCCGATTTGACTCCGGTTGGTTACTTAAAATCGAAAATTTGCTATAACAGAATAAGTAGAAAAATGCAAAGGAACCTTTGAATAGAGAATTAAGATTAATTTTATATCGGATCACGCGCAACCCCAATTTATTTAAAAATTTCACAGGGAAATCTATCTCTCTAAGGGGAGGTTTAAAATTCTCATCAAATAATGTCGTTTTAGAAACAAAACTGGATATATTTCAAAGTTTTACCTAAAAATGCTATACACATACACATACACAATGAATTTTGCAACTATTTATCCATTTTGTGGCGGTGTAAGTGATTTTAGGTTGGCCCCCAAACACTAAACATCTAAGAATTTCCAAAATTAGTAAAAATATACATTAAACCATCAAATCAAGTAAAAATACTGTCTTATCTGATCTTTGTTGTTGGCACAGCTCGCAGATTTCTACTAAAATTAATTTATGCGGTTCTGTTTACTCCCTCTAAGCAAACTGTTATAATATCTTCACAACAATTTATTGGATGTAAAGTCTTATTTAGTAATCCTCATTTATCGCCATTTTGACGTCAATCCATAAATGTTATCATCCCCGGATTATCCATAATGCAATATAGGCAACTGCCTAGGGGCACCGATGGCTTGGGGTTGCAGGCAATAAACAAAAACAAAAAATTTTCATACTTGAAAATTATCAACAAGAAATAAAAATTTTCTCAAAAAATATTGTCATATGTTTTCTGTCTGGTAGATTTGGTTACAGATGGGGATCAAACATGTGATTTGGCCGTTGTTTTAGAGAAATGTGATAAAATCAGCAAGACTTTACAAACCATTTGACAAATATGAACAAAGGGGCAAACAACTATCCAAAATTATGGAATATAATAAAGATAAAAAAGGATACAGAAGAGCTTCAATCTGACGGAATTCATGAAAATGTAACCAAATTCGACGTCAAAAGTGATATGAAAATTAATGCTTTTCTTGCTATTATTATGATAGGTTAGATCAAGAATTAAACAAACGATTGATGGCTTACGTAGAAATGGGAAAAGTTTCGGGTTTTTAAATAAACTTAATATTATGAATGACAACGACATAAAAAATGATTCAAATAATTTTCAAGGTGAATATTCAAACGACTTGGATGAATGTTTTACTGAGGAATGTATTGAATTGAAATATTTTGTTGAAAACATAGAAAATATCGTTAATGTTAGAGGCATGTTAGTATTTATCAGGAAGAAACATGTTATAACCATGTTTCCTACTGTGAAAATTGCATTAAGATTTTTCTTACTCTACCAACAACAGATGCTTCAGTAGAAACATCATTTTCTACTATGAAAAGAACAAAAACATATTTACGAAATGCCATTAGTCAAGAAGGACTTAATCATTTATCTATGCTATCAATAAACCATGACTTAACTAGTGCACTTGATTTTATTGATATTAGAAATATTTTTGCCAGTAAGAAAGAAATCCAGAAAACGTATATAATAGTTATTTATGGCACAAGTGTTGAAAATTATGTTTTATTTACAGAATATTTATTTTTATTGTTTTATCACAAATAAAATATCATTTTTAACGCTTGATCATAAATAACTATTATACCTACTTGTTTAAATTTTCCTATTTAATGTTTTTTTGTCGTTTGTGCTGAGTATATATTGTGTTTATATTATCTTATATTATAGATAAACAGTTTTAAAACCTCAAAACGAACTTTTCTGTACGTAGAACATCCCTATCTCGAAATTGAGTGGCAGAGAATAAATAAACCAACACATAAATGCAGAATATGTGTTTTATGAGACAGTTTTACTTTTTTCATTGGCGACTGCTTCAGTGCCGAATTAATACGTTTGTGATCAAACGAAATTATGCTTTTTCTCATTCATCCGCATATGATACAGGCCGAATATATGTTTTTTTTCATTTAATGCAAAATCGTCAAATTTTTCTCAAATAGTCCACCATCATGCTTTCTCATGACTCATGGACAGGGTCGGGTGTGTCCTACCCACCTCAAAATCAATAGATGTGGTCTGGTAGACGTCTCTAATCAGAATCAGTCGAAACCTGATCGATCCGATACGATTTAATTGAGTGATCGTGTCCTATCCACCTCAAAATTAATAGGTGTCGTCTGTAAGACGTCCCCTATCATAATCAGTCAAAACCCGATCGATCCGACAGGATTTCGTTGAGTTATCGTGCTAACAAAAAAAATTCTCAAATAGTCCACCATCATGTTTTCTCATGACCAATGGACAGGGTGGGGTGTGTCCTATCCACCTCAAAATCAATAGGTATCATCTGGGAGACATCCCCGATGATACCTAACGTGTGATAATAACGTGTATCAGTCAAAACCCGATCGATCCGATACGATTTAGTTGAGTTATCGTGCTAACAAGAAATTTTAATGCTGACGACAACGACACACACACACACACACACACACACACACACACACACACACACACACAGACACACACACACACACACACAGACAGACACACACACACACACACACACACACACACACACACACACACACACACACACACACACACACACACACACACACACACACACACACACACACACACACACACACACACACACACACACACACACACACACACACACACACACACACACACACACACACACACACACACACACACACACACACACACACACACACACACACACACACACACACACACACACACACACACACACACACACACACACACACACACACACACACACACACACACACACACACACACACACACACACACACACACACACACACACACACACACACACACACACACACACACACACACACACACACACACACACACACACACACACACACACACACACACACACACACACACACACACACACACACACACACACACACACACACACACACACACACACACACACACACACACACACACACACACACACACACACACACACACACACACACACACACACACACACACACACACACACACACACACACACACACACACACACACACACACACACACACACACACACACACACACACACACACACACACACACACACACACACACACACACACACACACACACACACACACACACACACACACACACACACACACACACACACACACACACACACACACACACACACACACACACACACACACACACACACACACACACACACACACACACACACACACACACACACACACACACACACACACACACACACACACACACACACACACACACACACACACACACACACACACACACACACACACACACACACACACACACACACACACACACACACACACACACACACACACACACACACACACACACACACACACACACACACACACACACACACACACACACACACACACACACACACACACACACACACACACACACACACACACACACACACACACACACACACACACACACACACACACACACACACACACACACACACACACACACACACACACACACACACACACACACACACACACACACACACACACACACACACACACACACACACACACACACACACACACACACACACACACACACACACACACACACACACACACACACACACACACACACACACACACACACACACACACACACACACACACACACACACACACACACACACACACACACACACACACACACACACACACACACACACACACACACACACACACACACACACACACACACACACACACACACACACACACACACACACACACACACACACACACACACACACACACACACACACACACACACACACACACACACACACACACACACACACACACACACACACACACACACACACACACACACACACACACACACACACACACACACACACACACACACACACACACACACACACACACACACACACACACACACACACACACACACACACACACACACACACACACACACACACACACACACACACACACACACACACACACACACACACACACACACACACACACACACACACACACACACACACACACACAGACAAATTTTTTTAAAAACCATTTTTTTTTGTTTTTAGGCCAAGAATAACCGAAAAATAAACTAAAAAATATATTTTTTTTCGTCTATTTTTATGGCTAGTATAGTTGAATGCGGAAAACGTAATAAAAACTTTAATAGTATTTTAATAGTTTTGTAGTGAGAGGGGAAGGGGCGCTATAATATAGATGCCTATGGGCGACAAAAATCATAATCCGGCCCTGAAAGTTAGAAATCCGAATTAATTCCTTCATGCCTATTTTTACTTGTTTTACTTTGGAAACATCGCTTGCATATTGAACACCATCTAACACCAATAAATCACACCCTTGTAAAAACACCCATTTCGCATTCAGCTCGTCCGAGCGCGACAAGAGATGTTGACCCATCTGTTCCGCGATTGAGTCAGCCGAACAGGACGGATGGATAATTTGTCAATCGTCCGTGACTGAATGGCTTACGGCCTGCCACCGTGGGATTTATCTGCGATCGCTATCCTTGTATGTGCGTGAGTGTGTGTGTGTGTGGCATTGGACATTTGGACATATGTATATTTTTCTTAAGATTGTGAAAAAATGTACACGTGACGTGGGTCAGTCACTGAATGATTATGAAGACTGAAATTTATACTTGCGGTATACGAGGGGGCATTGATATCTACAGCGTACGTGGCCGGAAAACATTGCAAAAAAAATCATGTGCAGCACAGTACACGTGATAGAAGTGAATACTTATTTAGAATAGAGAATGAGAGAGATTAAGAGTGAGAGATTGAAAGAGAGAGAGAGAGAGAGAGAGAGAAAGGGAGAGGGATAATGTCAAAAGAAATATAACAATATAAAATTTGTGGAAAAAATATTCGGTTCATTCATTATCTACACTATCATCGGCTGGTGGTTCAATTGGTAAACTGATATGATTGGTTTGTGATAACTAAAATATGAAATATATGTTCGTGATTCGATATTTTCTAGATAACGTGTAAAAATTGCATCTATTGTTGTTCCGGATTTTGTTGTTGATTCTTTGGGATTGTTATTTATAAGTAGACCAAACGTTTCTCGAAGAAAGTTTATCAACGTCACAGAATCATTGGATCCGAAATTTACATTGAAATCTCCCCCGAGAATCAAAGGGATTTTGTATTCGCCTCTTCCAAGTGTATTTGCACCTGTGTGGCTGTAAACCAGTAGGGAGTGGTGAATGAAATATGTTATATCTTCTAGATTTTAACAAGTTAAACGGTTCAAGGATATTATCAAATAATTACAGAACACAAATGTAAATAACGTAAATAATTACAAAACACAATGATAAATATTCGGTGTACACACGCGTGCTGCTTCTGCTGTAAATATATAGCATCTGGACGCGTACATCTATAACGCGCGTATGCGCGACAATAGGGAGACGCGGTTAGCCTAAACTGATATATATATATATATATATATATATATATATATATATATATATATATATATATATATGATGTATAGCTCTCTTTCTCTTTCTCTCTATGTTATATATCTGTGTACTCTGTCTTGTAACAAAGCCTGTGTCTTAGATATACCAAATGTATGGCTCTCTTTCTCCTTCTCTCTACGTTATATCTTTTTTCTCTCTCGTGTAACGAAATCTTGAAATGTTACATTTTTTCCAATTCACTCTCCATTCTCGTCAAATATCAGAACGCCGCCAAAGAAGTATTCACTTCAAAAAATGATATCACATTTCGTCAGTATACATATTTCGTCTGTAGTTGGGAAATTGTAAAGAAAAATTGATTTCACCCTTATAACATAATAAGATATCATGTTAGATTTTGCTGAAAATCCTTTTAATCCAAGAAACTTAAAGTTCCTTAAATAGTACACATAAATGTAATCAGTTTAAAAGGAATTTGTACAAAAAGACACAAGTAAAAATATACACTATATTATTAGTAGTACAGATCGGACTTAATGTTGTATATCGAATGATGCGTTCCCCATTTTCGACATTCCCTCCGCGAACACTGTTTACACCCGGGACATGTTATTCACCCCAAAACATCGTAGAGACCTCTCTCGGGTAACATATGACAGCATTGCTAACATAGATGTATAGAGTATTTTAATAGGGACGCTCAAAATTTGTTAGGTGATAGCGGCCATGTTGTTAAAGCAATAGCTGTCCAAATTTGTCGTGAATTGTTTAGTAGTGTATGGAAAATCACCATTCAAAACGTGTGCAAATCATCAAATTTTATTTTCAAAATCAGTGCTCCATTCAAGAAATGTTTCCCGCATTACATTATTTTTATCCTCGCCGCAACCGTCCCGCCAAGTCGACTGTTCAACGTTTGGTGGCCAACCGATTCGAGTCAACCGGTTTGATAATAATCAGCCAGTACCTGTACGTCACTGAAAGCAAGGTCTGCTGAAGACATCGCTGCTATGCTTGAGAGTGTACGGAAAAACCTGAAACAGTAATTTCTCGTCGTTCACAAGAACTTGGCCTTTCTGCGACTTCAACTTGGCAAATTTTGTGTCAGGACTTGCACCCGTATAAAATCCAACTGACCCAGGAACTTAAGGTATACGACCATAGGCAACGCCGTGTGTTCGTTGATTGGGCTCTGGAGCAGGTGAAAGTTGACCCAAATTTCGCCAAAAAAATCATCTTTAGCGACGAGGCCCATTGTTGAATGAACGGATACGTTAACAAGCAAAATTGTCGGATTTGGGACGATCAATTCACATGAGATACACCAGTGCCATAACCGTCAACGGCGAGCGATACTGATCGATAATAAGCAACTTCTTGTAGCTTAAACTGGATGATATGGATACCTACGACATGTGCTTCCAGCAGGACGGTGCTACGTGCCACATAACGCATGCCACGATGGACATTCTGCACGAGCGATTTAAGGGCATGGTTATCTCGTGCGGCGGAGATGTGAACAGGCCACCGAAATCATGCGATATAATGCTTTTATACTTCTTCCATTGAGGTTATCGTAAATCGCAGGTCTATGTGAATAAACCGCAAACAATTGATGTCCTCAAAATCAATATAACGAACGCCCTTCAGAAAATTCAGTCAGATTTATGTGACAAAGTCATTGAAAATTGGACCTCCCGAATACGTGCCACCAAGCAAAGCCGCGGCGGATATTTGAACGACGTTATATTCCATGCCTAATGGCATAAAATGTTCTTTCAAACAGAAAAAAAACTGAATGGACATCTCACACATAATTTGTTTTACTTACATTTAAAAATCGAGCGTCCTTATTGAAAGAGCCTTTAGTTTAGTAGTGGTAATTTTTCTGACGTAACGAGTTTTCATTGAACAGTACCTTGTCATAATTGAACACACTGGTCTCAAGAGAATTATCATAGGAAGAATAGCGTCAAGTAAACGTGTGGGCTGGAATTATAGAAAGCCGTCTTCTAGGGTACCATTTCTTTGGTGAAAATTTGACTACTACTAAGTATTTAGAATTCCTACATTTCGACTTTAGCAGTTCTTCATCCAGGCAATAAAGATGATGATGTTCCCCCTCCTCCACCTCAGAATTTAGTTCTTCCAAATTTCCTAAATATTCTTCAGCAACTGCGTAATAGTTATTGATGTTTTTAAAATAGATTTTAATACAAAGTTGTGTTATTTCTATTTATTCTTCAGATTTAATAGGAACACTGTTAAGAATGTTCCGAAGGCATTCAGTTAAGTTAAGGTAATCAGCTATTTATTTTTGAGGTAGTGAATGATAGATAGCTGATTCTCATTTCATTCTCAAATTTCTCTTTATATTCTACATATGATACATAACATAGAAATACCCATTTCTATGTAATACATTTTAAAGAACACCTGGAAAAGAGGAACTGCTAGATGTAGCTGCACATATCTCGTCTCTCCCCACAGTCACACCTTACACATTTGTAGGATCTGTATGATGACACTTTATGTAAAAGAATACAAGAAATCTATTGGTAATAACTGTAAAAATCTACTTTATTTAATTTGAAAGATACGTTGATCAAAATAAGAGAAATGAAAATTTACAAAACTTGCCAGCAAAAAATTAATATCTTGCAAACCAATCATTTTCCGTCAAACTTAATTTTATCATAAAATGTTTCGTTATTTGCTACATAAGATACATATGCAAATACCAATTTCTGTGTTAAATATTTTAAAGAACACTTGGAAGAAGAACTGTTAGTTGTAGGCCTGTACAAAGCTCGCCTCTCCCGTCGTCACACTTTACATATTTGTGGGATCCGGATGTATCCATGATATTTTATATGAAATAGTACAACAAACCGATTGGCAAAATCTAAAAACATGTACTTTATTTAAACAATAACAGAAGGCTGCCCTTTATTTAGCGGTATTAAGAGGTAATAGTTAATGTAAAAATAAATTTTGTAAAAGCGCCTACTTGAAGAAATACGTTTAGAGAAACTCTCCCAGCCATACCTTTACCTCCTGAACTAGTTGTCACAAGATAGGGTACTTGGCTAGCAACTGTAGCTTATTATGATAAGCATTTTGAGGAACAAAAACGTGTTATCTAAGTTTGATCCCAGCAATGATTCGTTATCGTTATCCCCACTATATACTAAAACTTTAATTAAACTCTATTTCTTTTACGAGCACAAATTTTCACAACAATTATTTCTCCTATTAATATTATAATGAAAATGTAAGTTCTATTAACAATATAAGCGAAATTAGGCATGACTTTTTGGGCGATGCTGTATATACATACATATTTACAAAAACATTTGCAAAAATGGTTTTTTTCCAAAACAAAAAAAAAAAAGAAAACACTATTAATACGTGTTATTAACGTATTACGTATTAAAACGTCTTAATACGTTATTAGCGTATTAATTAACATTTTTTGTTATACACCATATATTTTGTGAATGGCCAAATGCTGTTGGAATTTCAATTGACCCACTTCGTGGACATGGCGACATTCGTCATCTGTCATACGTATGACCACGAAAGTTATATATAGTGTTTGCGACAGTTATATAGGTATACGTTCTATTTATAACTATTGCATGCACCGTTGACTTCTTTAGGTAGACAATTCGTATTCGTCAAACAACCAAATGGCATCGAATACTTTTTGCATCATACAAAATACCTGCCATTTTTACAAATGACTTTCGGGTTTTGTAAATATTGAACAGTGGCGTGCATATTCTGCGAAATAGAATCTTGTGGATATCTTCTGATTGTTTATATTATCTAGTTATGTTTAAAAAAAAACGTTTAATTATCACTAATGGTTTGCAATAAAATTCATCCCGAAAATCGACTATTTTTTCATTTCTCTAGGTGGATCTCCTTAAATTTAATAAATAGTAGAGACCAGAATTGTGCGTTAAATAACTAAACAAATAATAAAATTATCTAGAACACTAACAATGCGGTATAATTATGTTAATTATAATTTAATGCCCCCTTAATTCCCGTTGTAAAACATTTTATTACAACAAATTAATCAGTTCAATGATGACAAATAAGATACGAATAAGATAAGAATTTGTTTGATTGATTGCGACGGATAGAATGAATGTACAGTATGTCTCAATTTCGATGTTTATCACTGAGATCTCGGGAACTACAAGAGCTATAAGGTCAGTTAAATGGGATCATCATCATTAGGTTATCAGTCCTAAGACTGGTTGGACGCTATCCTCCAGCGTCTCCTATCTTGTGCTGACCTACGCATTTCGCTAATTGTGCTATAACCTACATCCCTTACTATTTGCGAGCAGTAATCTAATCTAGGCCTACCTCTGCCTTTCTTCACTCCTATTTCTGCCTCCAAAATATCGCAGACTATTCCCCCATGTCTCAGCAAGGGGCCTACCATTCTATCTCTTCTCATCCTTATGTTTTTCCACATACTTCTTTTCTCGCCGACTTTCTCCAAAACTTCTTCGTTTCTAACCCTATCAGTCCATGGTATTTTCACCATTCTTCGGTAACACCACATCTCAAAAGCTTCTAATTTCTTCCTACTTGCTTCCCCTACCGTCCAGGTTTCGCTACCGTATAGTGCCGTGCTCCATACATATGTTTTCAAAAATCTCTTCCTTGTTTCTAAGTTTATTACCCCCGAGCCTAAAAGTGCTTTCTTTTTGTTAAAAGCTACTCGACCCTGCGCTTAAATGGGATAAGTTTTGGAAAATTCCGACCTGATTTCAAATATGTGAAGAAATCACGACTAACCAAAACCATTTTTAAGAAAACAAAACTATATGTGCGTTTATTATTATTATTATTATAAAGGACTAAAGGAAAGTCTTTCAATAAGGAAGCTTCATTTTTAAATGTAAATAAAACAAGTTGTGTGTGAGATATCCACTCAATTTTTTTATTTGAAAGGACATTTTATAGCATTAAGCAGTGGCGGTTCGTGATGAAATGAAACGGGTGTTCTGAACAGGACCGATCCTAGGGTATTGGCCGCCCACGTGCAAATTTCAAACGTATCCAAACTACTGGCACCGTAGGGGCCGCAAAAAAGTTGCGCCGCGGACGAAAATTTTGAGAATTTTCAAGGTCACGCGTTCTCTGATACTTCATAATTTTTATGTCAAATCCGTTTATACAAAAATATAGAGTTTCACAAGAAACATTTTTGGAATTTAATACCATTTTGAAGAACATTCATGTTTGCCGTCATATTCTTTGGTTAACGGAAAAGGCTTGTAAGGTGAATTTTCTACTAGAGGGTCTATAACACTTAAAATATTTTCCGAAAGAGTTACAGCGTCACATTTTCTAGGTTTCAGGTATGTCCAAAAACGTTCAATCGGTTCACCATCGAGAATATATCTTAAAACTACCACTAACTGAGTTTTTTCAGATACATCAGTTGTTTCGTCTGCCATAACTGCCAAAAATGAAGGTTTGTTAATTTCTTTAATTATTTCTTCATGACATACTTTTAATATACAGTCTAAAAGATCATCTTGTATTTCTTTAGAGGTTCCTTTAAATACTGAAGCATTTTGTAGATGCTCGTTTAAAGTTACATCAAGCTCAGCAGAAAAATTTATCAAACCACGAAATATCCCCGGGTTTTGAGAGGTTTCAGCGCTTCGTCATGTCCTCACAGCGCCAGTTCAAAGGCCCCACAAAACTTTATGCAGTTTATAATTTTTGACAAAACGTATCTCTTTTTTGTCACATTATCATTATGCTTTTGCACATTTATCCAATAAGCTGAATCTAGCTGCGCTTTAATATTAGTTGTTCCTAATAAAGCTTAATTCCATTGTATTATGTAGTTAGGCTTTTGGAGTTGTCGTGCTTTTTTATTTTTTCAGTTAAGTGCCCCAAATCTGTCACCCCTACCTCCGTTCATGCTTTATCACCGCCAAAAAGTAAACAAGGAAAACAAAATAACGCATTTTTTTTTTGTTGCACCCACAAATCCAATGGTTCTTCGAATAAATGTCTCTATTAAATTGACGTTTATATGCTTTTCCGCGGCTAACACCTGCAGTCTCAATAACAATATCGGGCAATGGCCTACCATTGTTTTTTAAATCAATTCTTTCTTCATAAGAGTATTTAAAAAATCGCTTCACATGAACTAAATTATAAACTAAATCCATTGTCACTATCACAGCATATAAATATTAATAATTAGTACAATAAATCACTACACAAATTCACAAAACAGTATTTAAAATCTCAAATTAACACGAAATACGAAATAGGTACGATTTACGCCCGCCCAAGTAGGAAGGAGTAAACATTCAATGATGTTGCCTTAGCTGGAAAAAATACAGCTCACTGACCGTGTAAATTTGCGCATTTACGAGCGCCAAGTATGGATTGTCGCGGGAGTTGAGGGGGAGGACGGGTGTGCTGAGCCGTGCTGAGAACTATCTCGTGTGGCTCAGTTCAATGTACCGCGACGCGCTCGCGTAGAGATCCAGATAATTCATCTGGTCTACTACTCAATATAGGACGGCGGGCAGAATGCGACTTTAACGCAATAATTTGGTTAGCTGCACCAACTAGCCAAATTATTTTATTAATAAATTTTAGTAATTATTATGTCGCGAAAATATACAAATATCTAATTTTTTTGGCATTTCTGCAGCTCTGCAGCACCTATACACCAGCTGCCCCTGGCATTAAGTATGGAATATAACGTCATTCAAATGTCCGCCGCTGCTTTGATTGGTGGCACGTATTCGGGAGGTCTAATTTTCGATGACTTTGTCGCATAAATCTGGCTGAATTTGCTGGATGGCGTTCATTATATTGACTTTGAAGGCATCAATTGTTTGCGGTTTATTTGCATAGACGTGCGATATAACACAGCCCTAAAGGAAGAGGTCTAAAGGCGTTAAATCGCACGATCTCGGTGGCCAGTTCACGTCGCCGTTGCGCGAGATAACCGTGCTCTCAAATCGCTCGTGCAGAGTGTCCATCGTGGCATGCGCTGTGTGGCACGCAGCGCCGTCCTGTTGGAACCATATGTCGTCAGTATCCATATCATCCAGTTTAGACTACAAGAAGTTGTTTATCATCGAGTTGTAGCGCTCGCCGTTGACGGTGATGATAATGCCAGTTTCATATTAGAAGAAGTATGGACCGATGATTCCGCCAGACCAATATCCGCATCAAACTATAACTTTCTCGAGATGCATTTGGTGCTGGTGTGTCTCGTGTGGATTGGTATCCTCCCAGATTAGACAATTTTGCTTGTTCACATATCCGTTCATCCAAAAATGGGCCCCGTCGCTAAAGATGCGAAATTTGGTCAACTTCCAACTGCTCCAAAGCTCAATCAACGAACACACGGCGTTGTCTATGGTCGTTTACCTTAAGTTCCTGGATCAAATTCACCGAATTGAAGTCAATGAAAGTCCAAGTTCTTGTGAACGACGATATAAATTGACTGCTTCGAGTTTTCTCGTACATTCTCACGCACAGCAGCGATGTTTTCGGCAGAATTTGCGTTTCGGTGACGTACAGGTATTGGCTGATTATTATCAAACCGGTTGACTCGAATTTGGCCACCAAACGTTGAATAGTCGACTCGGCGGGACGGTTGTGGCGAGGATAAAAATCACGTAATGCGCAGAACGTTTATCGAACGGAGGGCTGATTTTGGAAATAAAATTTGATGACTTGCACATGTTGTTGAACACTATAACCTTCCACGGTGATTTGCCATATACAACTGCACAATTCACAATAAATTTTAGAGATTTTACTTTAACAATATGGCCGCTATAACCTAACAAATTTTGAGCGTCCCTATTGAAAGACGCTGTATATTTAGTACGTAAAACACTTGCTTCTCTTCCATCCGTTAATTCTATTCGCTTGAAATAAATAAGCATTTGGAATTTCTAACATTTAAGAGTATTGCGCTGGCTTTTTTACAACCAAGCGAGGTTAATTATTTGATAGGCATCGCGCGATTTATTTAAAAAATTAACGATGTCGTTACGTCACCCGGTTGCGGTTCCTTTGATGATCTCAGATGAGAATTTCAATTTCCGCGAGCTGCCCTGTACCGTGTTGCAATGGGATCCATTTGAAAGAGTCTATTTTTACGAAATATCCGCATGTATCTCTATTTCGAGCCGCAGATATATGTCACATCCTTAATTAATTCGATCGCCCTTGCCCTTACCCGTTTCAGTAAATTGCCTATCTGTGTCACACGGAATGTTCGTTTAGACTGTTCATGGTATCGCGCACAACAGCGTATGTTATGTTTATGTAACACGCAAGAATACTTTTGAATGATTAAATAGTTTGAACAACTAAGACACTTGAGTATACTAAAGAATGTTACTATAAGAGTACAAGATTTGAATTGCGCGCCATTTTGGTTGCCATGATTCGATAGGTCAATAATTGTGACAGGTCGATAGGAGATAGATAGGAGTTAGTAATTATAATTAAGACCAAGCGCCCACGGTGCGGCTATTTTGGAACAGAGTTTGCAAACCAGTTAAACTTACAACTGTTTTGTGACCAGAATGAAACTTCTGTCCTCACACGAACAAGATGTAATATGGATCAGTTGATGTATCTATTCGAGCGACGCAGTTAATTTTTGCTACGTCAAGTTTATATTCGGATGAGGAAGACATGATTGATTATTATCAATATCGCTCACTGTTCAGGGTACAGAGAAAGCATTGGGTCCATCCCTACATAAGTGGAAATGTATATTCTAGGCAGCATAGTTCGTGGCAGCAAAAAACTGTCTTTTCAGCCACTCCGACAAATCTCAAGTTTAGTTCTTGATTACCCATGTTAAAATAAATAGAATATCACGTAGAAAACATCTCGTGGTTTGGTACAACTTGAAACTGCACCGCAACTGCCACCGCGGAAAACGATTGCGTACAACCGATTTGAAACTGATTACAAAGTAATCTCGATTCGATCAGGTGGTGTGCAGCTTCTCAGCGCTGCCAAAGTCACAAAACAGTTGTAAGCCCAACTGGTTTGCAACCTTTGGCGCAAAACAGTCTCACCCTGGGCGCTGGGCCTTAATAAACATGGAGCGTTACACGATACAGCAACGCGTCCTTATTTGTAAACATTACTGTCAAAATAATGAAAGTTTGATTGCTACGATTCGTAAAATGCGTCCAATTTGCGGTAGAAATAATGTTCCAAATTTATCAACTGTGAAAAGAATAATCGAAATATTCGAAAGTACTGGTCCAGTTATTGATGTGAAACACACGACACGAGCTCGTGTGGCCGAGAGGGACATCGATTCGTCATGCACAAGAGTTAGACATTTCAACAACCACTCTTCACTCTTCTCACCAAAGATTTGCATCTTCATGCTTACAAAGTCCAACTGACTTAACTTCTTCCAACAGACCATCGAAGAGTGTTCACCAATTGGATCATTGGACAAGAAGTAAATGTCGATTTTATGGACAAAATCGTCTTTAGCGACGAGGCACATTTTCACTTTGATGATTTCGTTAATAGGCAAAATTGCCGCACTTGAGGTGCAATAAATCCACGAATGAATCATGAGAAACAAATACATCCCCAACGTGTCACTGTTTGGTGTACATTGTTGTCTGAAGGAACCATCGGACCATTTTTCTTTGAAAACGAAGCAGGCAATGTAATTAACGTTAAATGGCGAACATTATCGTGACATGATAACCCAGTTCCTTATATCTCAGTTGGAAGATATTGCTCTTGAAGACGTGTGGTTTCAGCAGGACAGTCCTACTTGCCATACCACCAGTGAAACATTGACAGTCTTGCACAAGTCTGTTTCTGGTTGTGTCATCTCCCGTTTTGGTGGCCAGAATTGAACAAATTTCATTCGGCATTTGTCCTGAATCGGCGTACCGTGTACGGCACTGATGAACAATTAATCTAAATACTACAATTACAGTTACTTAACTAAATACCCTATTCCGTGTTAAACAACTTAAAAGAACTTCTACAATTTTATCCCACCGTATCTTACTCTGCCCCTATATCTAAACTCCACTCTGTTTGTGGTATCATTTGTCACGTCACTACCCCTTCCCTTATGCACTCCTCTTTTCTCCTCTTTCTCATCTCAAACCTATCAAGTATGGTGAACACCTGACATCCCTTCACTCACATTTGCTTCCCCACTTTCACGGTTTTCTTCACTATTTTATCATTAAACTCCATCTAACCCTGTCCCTTGCTGTAATTTCAGCCTGCTTCCAACTAGATTCGTAATGGCACTTAAATACTTATTTTATCATCACTAATACCAAGTTGATGGATTATGGTGATCATGCAATGAAAATTGACTTTCGTCTATGAATATGATATTTATTAAGAATTTATTATTTTCATTGACCTTCTCCATTATTCTTTCAGAAAACTCCATCCGTTTTATACAATAATCGGGAAAAAATTCCAGAGTACTCCTTATAGAAGTTGGAGTCTCTATATTCCTTACAGAGTGTTGCTGGTGTAGAGAGCACTGTAAGTAACGAGCACATGCGACGACCTCGGTATTATATTATTCCGTAATAATATATGTAGTTTAATAGAACTGGAGGCTGTTTTCATGTTTACTGAATAACTTGTCAGCTCTTCTTTATATAATATTTCGTGTATTTTCCAATATGATTGGGTTTACTTACCTATAAATATTTCAATTATTATTTTTTAATATTCCTGAGTATCCAGCGTATAAGAAATCCCAGCATGGTTTTAACTAAGGCGCAAGAAACCGGTGTTAGAAAAATATCACAAGAAGTATCAAGTACTGTCTTATCGACAAGAACTTTATGGAGACCATTTCATTACAAATATCGACTACGGTTGTAAAAAATCTACGAGATTAGTTCGACAAAATGAGTAAATTAGATACTTTAAAAAATAAAATTACTAACATAGAAGAAGAAAATAAAAGCCTGTGTACAGAAAATAGGCAATTAAAATCCAAGCCAAACGACCTAGAACAACAAATAACAAAAATTTTACCGGTTGAAGCAGAGAGCATCCAGTTTAATGAAATTGTACAGGAAATGCATGAGCGAGAACAAAGAAAACGCAACGTCATTATCTTTGGCATCAGTGAGGAACTTAACTCAGGAAACCAAACACGAACGAAAAATGAAAAACAACTAGTAACTAACATATTTAATTCATCATCTATTTCCGAAAATGGAAATATCAAGGCAATCCGCATAGGAAAGTCTGGCCCGACTAAAGAGGCTCCACGTCCACTTAATGTTACGGTTAGTGATGAATCTATTGTTCATGACATTACCCATAAGACAAAAAACTAAAAAAAAAACTTAAAGAACTATGAAAACATCAGTATCTCTTTGGACAGCACTCCCAGACAAATCAATCTTTACCGGACAATTAAGAGACAACTTATCGAACGTGTGGTAGCTGGTGAAACCAACTTAAAAATTAAATACATACGTGGTGTTCCAAAAATTATCGTTTTAAATGGAATGACCCCAACAATCCAAAACCAGCGATAACAGAATTCACATGCTATTACAAAAACGTGTGTGGATTAAGGACTAAAGTGAACGAACTCATACGTTTTTTTGTAAAGTGCCTAGGACTAACGTTCTTCTTAAATCACTAATACATGTTATGTACAATAATTTCAGTATCTCAGATATATGTGATATTAATTGTAGTAGATTCTCAGAAATTATTGTTGCTTCTAACTTAATTTTTATAGCCATTAATAATTAAATCTATACATTAATTTTTACTGTTACTATTATTATCATTATTTATATGTACATTTATGTATCCATTTTTACTTAATCAATTATTATTAAATTTTTTATATTGTGCTTCTTAGACAAGTAATTTTTTGTTCTCTTCTTTCTTGTATTCAGATATACTAAGTTTTATATAAACATATAAAACTATAATATGTCTGAATACAAGAAAGAAAAGAATTGGTTATATTTGTCTTGTAAATGGATTTTATCTGTTGGGCAATAAATAAATAAATAGAAACATTATAGCAACGATATTCGTTTCTCCTTAAAATACTCTTGATATACTACCATTTGAAAAAAGTTTGCGAACGTAACTTAATACTAATTTACCTTGCCAATACAAAAGCACAAATAGTAATTAAAAATAATGTTTAGTGACATACAAATACAAAGCTATGCATCTTAAATTACGTACACTTCCATAATCTCTTCTCTATTGTTTAAAAATTAACTTCCCGACAACATCTAGTCGAAAGTCATTAGAGACAAGAACGTAGATAAAATCTGTTTCTTTCTAGACCATGAATTTTGCCATTCCTCTTCTTTTCTACCACACATAAGTAGTCCATTCAAGATTTATAGTTGCCAGGTCTGTATATGTTATTGATATATTGCTGGTAAAGAACAGAAACAAGTCTCTATCGAACCGGCCACGAGGTGCGCAGTAAATAGTTTGGTCTAAGTAAATAGCCCAATACTGCCCTCACTCTTTCTTCTACGCGCATAGGGAAATATCACACTTTTTCCTACTATTGACGAGCAGTACCTGTTATAGCATTAACTACGCCACTGTCTACTACAGCGTTCGACTAATACATTTTAATAAAGCATATGTGCAATAAGGCATGTGTGTAATAAGGCGTGTGGCCAGTGTTTTTATTTCATTTCCGTATGTATAAGTATGCAGAAGACTGACTGAAGTTAATTTTGTTTCAGACATGAAACATTCGGAGTTCGGCAGTAAACCCAGAAAAGAACGGACCGCCTTCACGAAAAATCAGATAAGGGAGCTTGAAAAGGAATTTTCCCATTCGAACTACTTGACGCGCCTTAGAAGATATGAAATAGCTGTAGCGTTGGATCTTACAGAACGCCAGGTAAACAACAGACATGAAAAAGGGAATTAATTTTAACTCCTACATGTTAAAATCGCTAACTTATATTCAAGGTTTCTGAAATGTTGTCCCCATTTGTTTGTTGAACATCTCGGAAACTTGTAATGGTACGAGGGTAGTTCCAGAAGTACCCGGACAAAGAAAACACAATAAATTTAGGAAAAAATATCTTTATTTCACTACATAGTCTCCTTTTAGATCGATACATTTTTCGCAATGATGTTCAATAGCTTTGATACCTTCTTTATAGTGAAAATCGTCGAGCTTCTCAAAATAACCATCAACCGCAAACTCCACATCTTCATTTTTGATAAATCTTTTACCACGGAGCCATTTTTTCAAGTTTGAAAACAGGAAATAATCCAACTGGGCGAAATCTGGCAAATAGGGTGCGTGAGGAAGCAATTCGGACTTTAACTCATTGATTTTGGCCAATGCGATAAAGGATGTGTGAACTGGTGTATTGTCTTGAAGAAACAAAATCTTTTTTACCAAATGCGGCCATCTTTTCTTGATTTCAAAACTCAAACGCTGCAATAAGCTCGCATAATACTCGTCGTCGATTTTTTTCCTTTCCGAAGATAATCAATGACAATTATCCCACGCTCATCCCAAAAAAACTGTCGTCATGACCTTGCCTGCAGATGGAACTGTCTTCGACTTCTTTGGAGCGGATTCTCCCCTTTCAGTTCATTGTTTTGACTGTTTTGATTATAGTTATGAATCGACACAAAAACTCGGCTTCATTCCTGTGAAACTTCGCCAAACACTCGATTTAAACATCCTCACAATGCTGTTTTTGTTCCATTGTGAATAATCGCAGCACCCATCTTGCGCACAGCTTTTTCATGTTCAAATTTTCTATCAATATACGATGTACAGCACTTTTTGAAATACCTACCATATCTGCTAGCTCGCGCACTTTCAGTCAACGGTCATCCAATGCCATTTTGTGGATTTTCTTCGCCATTTCTGGCGTGGTCACCTCATTTAGTCGACCACTGCTATGTTCGTCTTGGCAGCTCGAACGGCCTCGTTGCCACCCAAAATTTTACTGTTGTAAACGAAGGAGCAGACTCCCCCAGAGTAGAATCTAGCTCCGCTTTGATATCAGGTGGACTGAGGTCTTTCAAATGAAAGTAGTGTGTCACAGAACGATGACCAATTTTTTCCATGTTTACAAATGAACTGAGAGCGTTCACTATAGATAGCTGCGAAACAAATACTAAACAACGTAGAGTCGTCAAGCTTCAAACTTAAGCCTTATAAGGTTGGTACTTTCTATCATAGTCATTCTTTTCTAGTTTGATTCACTCAAAGCGAAGAAAGCATTGTAGGACAAATAATCGCAAAGTTCTATACTATATTATATTGTGGTATAGGTTACTTGTTTTCTTTTTGTTAACGATAACACTTGATCAACTGTTGACTACATTTATTCGATTTTTCAGGTAAAGGTCTGGTTTCAGAACAGGAGAATGAAATGGAAACGAACCAAGTGTGGAGGGGAGAAAAATACAAAATCGAAACCGTCAAAAAAGAGAAACGAATTTAGAAATCAGAAATAACCCACAACATAATTTTATCTGTGTAATAGATGTATTCGCTTTATATTTTAAATAAAATTTTGTGTTACCTAAACCATTTCGTATATTTTTGTAAAAGTAAATTTCACTGGACTAGACAATTCGATTGTGAGTAATCATACAGAGATGTCGTAAAGTAATGAATAAATTCATTGAAAATTCAAAGAATAACTTTTGGAAAAAACTCTTAGACCCGTCAAATTTTATATTTAGTGGCGCATTTTTTAAAATACAATTAATACATACAAAGCGGTTCGTGTAATGGCTCCTCTACACGTTGGCCAACACGCTGGCAAGGAAATTGGAATATCTGCCCACACGTTGGAAAGACGTTCAATTTGTTCGACGCAGGCCAATATGAACAACAACATGGACGCCATGAGAGTAGCAACTGTTGTAGTTTATTTATTAAATACTACCTTTACTTTTAATATTTAATAGTATTAGTATAGTAGTAATTAAATAATAGTTTATTTATTAAACAATTAAAATATCTACCCACTATCCCTGCGGCAGCT
Source organism: Rosalia funebris (assembly GCA_037954035.1). Lineage (NCBI taxonomy): Eukaryota > Metazoa > Arthropoda > Insecta > Coleoptera > Cerambycidae > Rosalia > Rosalia funebris. The sequence continues at coordinate 6,104,435 of JAZFAV010000006.1, read as the reverse complement.
ATTCACATACTAGGCCAGTGCAGCCAACGTGTGGACGTGACTACCAACGTCCGTCAGCGCTAAGACCAACGCCCTTTGATGTGTCTTGAAAAACCGACACCACGACGGATCGGTCACAGCTTACTCAATACTATTGAGTAAGCTGTGGATCGGTCACCGACGCTTGGACTAGCTCTGCCAATGCCGCCAATACGACCAATAGTCCCCTCTACACGCTGGCCAATAAGCATTGGCCAGCGTGTTGGCCAACGAATTAGTCAATGTCACAGCTTACTGAGTAAGCTGTGTCAATGTGTAGAGAAGCCTCAAGGGGTCATCGATATATTTTTTAATGGGAACGGTATATTTTTTGTTAAGCAATGTGAAAGAGCATATTTTCTTACATATACTACAGTAATAATTACATTAGCGTGAGTATAGGTTAGATAAAAAAGATATATCATGTGCAGCACAGTACACGTGATAGAAGTGAATACTTTCGCAACTTTAGCACAGAGAATGAGAGAGATTAAGAGTGAGAGATTGAAAGAGAGAGAGAGAGAGAAAGGAAGAGGGATAATTTCAAAAGAAATATAATATAAAATTTGTGTAAAAAATATTCGGTTTATTCATTATATACACTATCATCGGCTGGTGGTTCAATTGGTAATACTGATATGATTGGTTTGTGATAACTAAAGTACGAAATATATGTTCTATGTTCTTGATTCGATATTTTATAGATAACGTGTAAAAATTGCATCTATTGTTTCGGATTTTGTTGTTGATTCTTTGGGATTGTTATTTATAAGCAGACCAAATGTTTCTCGAGGAAAGTTAATCAACGTCAAAGAATCATTGGATCCGAAATTTGCATTGAAATCTCCCCCGAGAATCAAAGGGATTTTGTCTTCGCCTCTTCCAAGTGCATTTGCACCTGTGTGGCTGTAAACCAGTAGGGAGCGGTGAATGAAATATATTATATCTTCTAGATTTTAATAAGTTAAACGGTTCAAGGATATTATCAAATAATCACAGAACACAGATGTAAATAATTACAAAACACAATAATAAATATTCGTATATATATATATATATATATATATATATATATATATATATATATATATATATATATATATATATATATGAATATATAGCATCTGGACGCGTACAACAATAACGCGCGCATGCGCGACAATCTATCTATCCTATTCTATCGCTTCGTACTGAGTTTATATCGCTCTCTCTTGCTCCACTCCCGTGTGGCGTCAGAGTTGTACGTACTCGCTCGCATGCACGTCATACTATATTTTCTTCTATTGCCTAGTATTCAATGAATACGTGGCTCACTCTCTTGCTCGTACGATGCTTCCTAAACTATTCCCCCTTCAAGCAACTTAGACCTTGGACTTAGCGTATGAGTGGGCGTTAAAGACGAAGGACTGCACAAAAGGTAGACGCGGATAGCCTAAACTGATATATATATATATATATATATATATATATATATATATATATATATATATATATATATATATATATATATATATATATATATATATATATATATATATATATATATATATATGATGTATAGCTCTCTTTCTCCTTCTCTCTACGTTATATCTTTTTTCTCTCTCGTGTAACGAAATCTCGAAACGTTACATTTTTTCCAATTCATTCTCCATTCTCGTCAAGTATCAGAACGCCGCCAAAGTATTCACTTCAAAAATTAAGAAAGACGATTGTGCAATTTCAAAATACTAAATTTAATGGCCACGATTATTTAAAAATTCAACTAAAATAAATGTTCAGATTATATGACCAATAATGTTTTTAGTGCTGTCAAATAAAATCAAATAAACATTAAATCGTACTTCATTAAATAGCTCTCTTGGTTTTGAAGTTATTTCTTTAAATAGTACATTTCATATCTATTATTTGGCATAAATAGTGTGTTAGAAGTATTTGTTGGGTATTAACTTTATCATTTTGTAAAAAATGTTTAAATTACCTTAATGAGAAAGAATTGAAATTCTTTGCATGATCGGATTTGGAGACAGGATGCACATCCAAAGAGAAAAAGTTGAATTATTCAATGCAACTAATTCTGATCGGCAACCCATTAGTCTAAGTATAGTAAGCAACGTCTAAATACCGCGAATTTGGACATCGTCGTTATCTTCCTAAATCTGGTCCACCCTCACCATCAGAAGACGATCAACTTAATATTTTGTTGGCAATGCAAGAATATCATCATTCAATACTTAACCAATTGGCTTCTCATTTCAATATGGCAGTGTCTAAAGTATACGAAATCTTCAAAAAAAAGAAAGCACCATCCTCATACGGTATGCCTTGTCCGTGGGCTGTCTGTAAACGACTTTGATCGACGAAATTAATTCTTCAAGCAAATGCAACAGCTATGCAATAATCATAATAGTTTATTAAAAAAACATAATCATTCTGACGAGCTTACCTTTATTTTGAACGGCCATGTCAATAGGCAAAACTACCGTTATTGGCCTACCGAGAATTCCCGAAGAATAATGGTGTATCACGTTCAAAATCCCCAGAAAGTCAATGTGTGGTTCGGCATGGTCGACATAAGAATTATGGGTACCTATTTCTTTGATGTGAACTTTACTGTTGCACAATATTTGCATTTTCGTCGACGATCTTATTCCTGCACTAACAACTTTATATCCAGATGTAGAGGAACCTGATCTTCAGAGAAATGATTTGTTCTTTCAGCAAGATGGGCACTCCTCGCCATTATGCAGCACATGGCCGCGCTTAGTTAGATGAGATGTTCCCGAATTGTTGGATAGGGAGAAGGGGGCCGATTGAGTGGCCCGCCAGATCGTTAGATTCGACACCCCTAGACTACATTTTGAGGATACTTATAAGGCAAAGGATAAGTTACTAGACCGGATGATGTAGACTTAAAAGCAAGAATTCGTGACAAAATACAATGTATACCTACTGAAGTTATTTTATTGACAACGTTCAAAGGTTCTTTTTTTCATAAAAATATTCATCTCTGCATAGTTGATAAAAATTCGTGTCGAAAACCATACTCACCTTCGTTATATTATGCTTTACCACCTCCAGAAAGGCTGGAAGCAGCACAGTCATTTCGCTATCTCAACAAACTTTTGGCAAAGGAACAATCAGCGAAAGTCGCTGTCGGAAATGGTTTGTCCACTTCGAATCAGGTGGTATCAGCTTGGGGGACAAGTCAGGAAGAGGTCGACCATTGGATATCGAGAACCAAGCACTTCTGGCTGTCGTGGAAGACACGAAAGCATGACAACTCGAATGCTGGCCGAAAACCTCAATGTCTGCCAATCCACCATCGTCCATCGCCTCAAAAAGCTCGGAAAGGTATGGAGATTGGCTGGATAGATCCCTCACGAGCTCTCCGATATCAACAAGGCCGATCGTATTCGAATTTTCACCGGATCGCTGCAGCGATATGAGCAAACGCTCAAACGAGCACGTCATGTTTAACGTCGTGTCGTCGAATCCAAGGGATCAGATCTGCTCCCACATCTGTCATACTCACCGACTAAAGCTCCCACAGACTACCACGTCAATCGCTCGTTGAAGAACTGACAGGCAAACAAAGTCTACAACGATTTTTACGAGTTGGTGGCCGACGTTAAAGCGCGGATTGGCTCTAAGAACCGTGACTTCTTTGCCCGTGGAATCGACCATCGGACAAGCAAATGGGAAGCAGTCATTGAAGTTGAGGGTGAATATGCTCCAGAATAATCTTTTAAACATGTTTCTGTTGAATTTTTGTCTATTTTTTCAGAAAAATATTGTTTAAAGATGCCTGATAATTATGAATCAACACAATATTATCGTGGTATTACGTAAGAAAATGTTCTCCTTCACATTCTGTAATAAAAAATGTGGTTGCCATCGAGAAAATATCGATGACGTCATACCTCTTACACGAATCACCCTGTATACATTAATTATATTTTGAAAATGTGCAACTAACAACAAAATTCGAATGGTTCGAGAGTTTGCCCCAAAAGTTATTCTTTGAATTTTTAATGAATTTATTCATTACTTTACGAAAGCACTGTATTTTACTTTTGGTGTTCTGTGCTTACATGGATAGATGGTCTGTGATGATATAAACTTCCCTCATATAACATAATCTCAAACATTATACAGGGTGTTTTTTTTTTGGTTCTAATCCAACCATCTAAAATGTCAATTTTTATTTAACATTTGCACACTATTAAAAAAACACTTCGATTGTAATTAAAACGAGGTATATTTAAAAAGTAAACTATTAATTTAAATACAAATACAAATCACGCGATTTTGTTTTTTAAAACGTCACTTCTTCTGACTGGGCTTCTGCCTGGGATTGCTGATAAGATTCAAAAGAGAATCCCCGCGTTTCCTGATCAATTCCCTCGCTATCTTCCCGACAATGTCCGCGTTCAGCTCCTTCTCCTTCTTCGACCTCTTAACCACCCCTTTGGGCCTATTAACGGCCTTCTTGTCGGCCTTGAACTTTGGGATTGAGGTAGCCTTACTGACTTTCTTCGGGGAAGGTGTCGCTTTTAGATTCGTGGACCGACTCGACCCCTTCGACATTAACGTCTTCACAGAGTCCAGAGACTTGGCCAAGAGGACTTTACTAGAAGACGTAGTGTTCACTGGCTTCAACTTTGCAGAGGATTTAGATGTTATGTTTGATTTGGTTATTTTTTTTGTAATCTTATTCGCAGTTATTGATGTGAGGGATTTTTTAGATCTCTTATCGGAAATCATTACTTCTATATCTGAATCGTAAGGGTCTTGTTGGTGTGTGTTGGACGAAGCGCCTTCGCTGGGTGCTTTGATATGTCTTATCTCGGTGGGTATGTCGGTGGGTTGGACATTTGTGTTGATGCCGATGTCCTGCAGCTTCTGCATCTTTCTGTTGAAATTCGACAGTCTATTTTTGCTGCGCCTCAAGTGAATCTTGGAACTAACTGTCGCATTCGCCGCTATCTGTTTTTCCCTCCTCACTTTGGTGGAGAAACGTGTTGGAGTATCGTGTTTGCCCTTGAAGAGGCCTTTTGGTCTCCTCTCATATGGCACGTACTCGGCTGAAATTAAGTTGGATATTAAAAATGTGGACACTTAAAAGACTAGTGCGTAATTGTGTTAAATCTATTACTGTTAAAAGAAAAAAGAACTAGATACATATTTTGCAAAAGTCACTCAAACACAGGAATAGATTATTTAATACAAAAAGAACACCAAAAATCAAGGGAAAAGAAATAAATGTGGAATTATAAAAAAATTTAATCCCTTCCGATATACAGGACGAGTCGACTTTGACGTGCTTGCAAAAGTCACAGAATCACAGGAACACGTTATTTAATACAAGAAAAACACAAAAACATCAAGAAAAATTAAAGTTTATTTGATAAGAAAAAATGGCATCACGTGATAAATTTTAAAATTCATTTCCTTTAAAACTGTGTTTGACTACCAAAAACTGAAGCCAGATTCGGTAATTGTATATAAGAAGTGTTCCTGGGCAAATGCTTACGAAACTTTTCCTACCCCCCTATTTTCGAGAAAATGAATTTTCCACTTTTCCGCATGAGGCTATTTTTTCTATCAAATAACTTTCACTTCACACTACATAGATAACTAATATTAATACCAATAGATGCTACAACACTTCTTTTACATATATCATATATTACACCGTCATAAAACCTATTAGAAACTTTCGATGTTTAGTTACTTCAAATGTATACAATGACTTGCAGTTGGCGTCGTCCATTGTAATCGTACGCCCTCCGTGTCGTTCGATGAAACTAGATACATACAGAGAGGCTCAAAAAGCCAAGTTTGAATATTAACAACTAAATACGCTGTTATTTTGAAGGATACTAACCTAACCTGACTGTCTACTTATTATGGTTAGGTTAGTATCCTTCTAAATAACAGCGTATTTAGTTGTTCATATTCAAAGTCAGCTTTTGGAGCCTCTCTGTATGTATGTAGTTTTATCGAACGACACGGAGGGCGCACGATTATAATGGACGACGCCAAATGCAAGTCATTGTATACATTTGAAGTAACTAAACATCGAAAGTTTCTAATAGGTTTTATGACGGTTCAATATATGATATGTATAAAGGAAGTGTTGTAGCATCTATTGGTATTAATATCAACTATGTATGTAGTGTGAAGTGAAAGTTATTTGATAGAAAAAATGGCTTCATGCGAAAAAGTGGAAAATTCATTTTCTCGAAAACCGTGTCCGAGCGGATAAAACTGAAGCCAGATTCGTCTCCAGCACCCTCGAAGATAGGGGGGAAGGAAAAGTTTCGTAAGCATTTGCCCAGGAACACTTCTTGTATACAATTACCCCAGATTCTTATTCAGCATCTTTCAAAATAGTGGGTTGCCAAATTTTAATAAAGATTCGAAAGTTATGCTAAAATAAATAGTTACCCAAAAAATAATTAAAAAAACTCATCAAGTACATGGAACTGTCAAATATGTTGAAAGCCCAAGATATAACTCGTTTTACAATTTTTCTTTATTCTTTGTCACATTTTCAATAAACACGAAAGAAATTTGGTGTATTTGTATCTTAAATTAGGTATTAATTAAAAAAAAAAAAAAAAGAATTTTGCTACATGTAATTGACTGTACCCTTTACTTAAATTTAAGGCCAGAATTAGAAATAATTGCAATATTAGATTTAATTGTAATAAAATTGTAGTATTATACTTGTATTCACATTTGTTAAGTGAACACATAAAACACACAAGGTAATTTATAATACATACATTATTCCTAATAAAATAATTTTTGAGTATTGTATTGACTAAAATAAATTTGACGAAAACTCGAGGCACGACTGATTTTTACCTACTATCCTTTTCTTGAACATTATGTAATTATTCATAGTCTCCGCAGCGATTTTCGCAACTTCTGGATGTTGGAATTCCACGTAGCCATAACCTTTACATTTTCCAGTTTTCTTCGATCTACAAACTTTAACGTTAGTAATTACACCGAACTGTTGAAAATAATTTTTCATTGCGTCTTCGTAAAATCCGTGTGGTATGTGGGCGATGTATATTAACCCCCTACTTTGAGCAACGTTTTTCTTTTTGGGTTTGTCTTGTTTTACGGCAATTTTTCCATCCTAAAAAATGTTAGGTTAGAGTGAAGTTGTTATAAACACGATTAATACTTACTTTAATATTTTTCTTGATTTCATTTGTTTGCTTTACGACTTCTTTCTGCTTAGTCTTATCTAAGGACAAGACATCGCCACGTTTTAACTTGACCATTTCGCCAAATATACACACAATTTATTTTAAAAAATTCTATACCTCGTGTTTTCGTTCAATACTGTGTCAATTTTCAATTTTGACATCTGACATTGAGCAAGTAATATGTTGGTTGCATACACCAAGTTTTTAAAATACAGAGATCGGTAGTTTCCTGTTCACTCATATCCTATTTTTTGGTGTATCACAGAACACCAAAAATATTTGCGTACTTTAAACATATGTTCTATGATTTGGAAAATATAGTCATACCAGTAACATTTACCTAGATAAAATAAGGAGAACATATATCAGTAAAACGCTCTCAATTGTTGTGAAATTAAATTGATATGGAAAAACCTGTCGGTTACACAATATTAACAGGTTTTTTCATTTTCCTGGAGCTCTATTTACTATTTGAGTCATAAAATTGATTATTTGTCGAACAAATATGATAGATTTGTCAAAATTCAGTATACTTATAATATTGAATGATGGGAAAAAATAGTTTAATCATAGGATTATGCGGGTGTATTGAACAAAGTATATCCAATTCTAGTGGAGCAATAAAATTATCATTCGACTTCAAGTCTGTCAAATACAGTTTAACACTTTTAATTGCAATATTAACTCACTCGAGGCCAAATAGTCGGCAAGAACAATATGCCGATATCAAATTATCCATGAAAATATATTCATCGAGAATAATATAAATACAAGTACGAGTAAGCAAATCGCAATAATATTGCACCGCTTCCCCCCCCCTCCCACTCGATCTTATCGAAGGCACCTCTAGAGCATGCCTCTAAAGGCTTCGGATAAAAAAAATTACCGTTGTTCGCAAGAGTCGATTTACTATATTGATTTTGTCAAAATGCCGAAATTCGAACAAAAAGAGTTTCGTACATCGACCTAAACATTTCGTGACACACACACACGAAAACAGCCGTTTAGTAAATAAGAAGATTAGAGTCACTGTAACTTTAGGCACACGTCATTGATATATCAGATAATCAACGAGACCTCTAAAGTATTTCATGATAATGTTGAATAAGGTTGAAAAAAGGCAGATGCTGTATTAATTCTGTTATACTTTCACATACTACGTTCATATTCATAGTATACGAATAGTTAAACACATATTTGACTAGCGCCGTTTATGTTATTTGGGATACTTGACCCTATATTTGAACCTGTTTAATTTAAATCAATTATTACAAAGATCAAAATCTATTAGTAGCTTTTAAAATCTTAACATACTATTTTGCAGCTATCAAATATCTTGGAGAATATCAACAAGTCGAATGTCCCATTTCAAAATGTCTTAACCTCACTTTCTTAAACGGAACTTGGTATTATGGGTATATTATTCCGAGTTATTTGTGGACTTTTTAATAACCGATTAAATAATTAAATAGTAAATAGAATACATCAGAATATGATGTTGGTATTCATAAGAAATTATTTTGTAATATTTTTTTCCTAAAGATATTATTAGAAAATACGAATATTGTTTTAAGCCCAATTTTTCATCTTAGTTCATATAAATATATTAGGTTACATGTGCGTGACGTGCGTGCGCAAACTTAGAATGGCCATACTTAATATAAATTACGAAAATCTCTATACTAGCTATTGCATTATTTACATCTGAAAGTTCATATATCTTACTTTAATGTATCACAGGTAATAGAAAAATTGTAGCTTAAATAGAACAGCTCCATGAAATTGTAAACTTACACAATTTGTTTTCTATTTAAAGCTGAACTTAGATAACATTTTCTATTTCTATGTATATATGTATATAAGTGATTGATACTACCTTTATATATAAAGTCACCTTGGCTTCGAATGACAGCTGATTATCAAGAGGAAGAAGAAGGAAAATAACTTCGACTTCACGTCAGTTAATCAAGTAGTCCGATTGATTGAGACCTGTCAGGGTTGTCAGATATTTTTTTAAAAGAAGTTTTAAGTTTATATGATTTTACAATGTGCGGCGGTTTTACATGTTCGAAAAACGCCCTCATCGCTCTCAATATCCTATACATAGTAAGTAAAACGCCGTTTTCATCTTGACGTACTTAAATTTCAATTTCCAGGTCGTCGCGTTTGTTTTAATTGGAGTGGCAGTCTATGGACGAGCAGCCTCTATTGTGACTAACCTACCCATCGTAGGGGGCATACTGGCATGTGGAATTATATTAATTTTAATATCGGTATTGGGGCTGTTGGGTGCCGTGAAACACCACCAGGTCATGTTGTTCTTTGTATCCTTTTTAAGTGATCGTCGAGAGTGTAATGCTTAATTGGCGTGCCTTATTTTCCCGTTGACAAGTTTCCTGTTGTGTGATCTGTAGGAGGTAACACGTAAAGTAAGATTTACTTAAATTGTTCCAGACAATGTAAATTGGTTTTAATAGTTGCTACTTGCGCAAGATATAAACGTAGAGCACTCAGGATATATACAAATTATTATTAAATACATGAATTGTATTTGGTACAATTTAATAGTATTTTTAAGTATTGTCCATTTCGTTCAGCTTTTTCCTTAACCTCCCTTACAGTATATGGTGATTTTGTTTTTGTTGTTCCTCATTCAATTCTCCGTCGCCTGTGCTTGCCTCGGGGTAAATAGTGAACAACAAGACCAACTAGCCGAGCAAGGATGGATACGTGTGGATAACCATACTAGGACTAAAGTACAGGAAGTGTTCACTTGCTGCGGATTAGACTCCAAATTGAACCTTGATTATCCTCCTCCGTCTTGTGAAGCTATTAAGGTATGTGCATAAATGTTTTTTTGTTCACCAGACGGGTTGAATGTCAAAAAATGCTTTTGGAGTATGAATAAATGAGCCATTAAGAGATAATAAAGAAATATTGGCTTGAATCCGGTGTTTCGAAATGTAATTGAATACATAATTTATGTGTTCGATTTAAAAAGAGTGTTGTCTATAATAATAATCATTTAATATTCATTTTTAATGAATAAATACGAGTGAATATTTTTAAGGTAAATTTTTTGTATAAAAAATTATAGCCCTAGTTCTTATTTACTGAGATAAAAAATAAGGAAACGAACATTGAAAACATTCAAAGACATCACAGAGGTAATTCACATGTGTTATAGTAGGTTAAATCGAAAGTAATAAGGTATTAATGAAAAAGGCATACATACACTCGTTAGAAAAAGTGTTTTCACACATTAGATAATAATTTGTAGAATAAACATTTAATAAAATAGGAAAATAGCAATACAGTTAAACATTGGTTCAACTACGGTGCTGTTTAAAATAGTGGTCAGGCACATTATTAAAGAATTTTATTTACACTCGATAGATGAACTGATAAACTAACAAATAGAAAAAATTGGTACATTTCACCTGAGATGATAGAGAAGAGGTTTATAAGTTATAACCAAAGCTCATGGTTATTCTATAAAATGTTAATATTCCTGTAAAATATCTTCTACTTGTTATTTTACATGTGCAAGTCTTCCATTTAAGAATTTTTAGAGTCGATAGATGATCTAATGGAAAATTCGTAATGGAAAAGTATTTGCACATACAAAATAACAAATAGAAGACATCTTACAGGGATTTTAATATTTCGTAGGGTAACCACGAGTTTTGGTTATAGCTTGTAAACGTCTTGACATTGATTCACCAATTTTTCTGCCATTTCAGGCGAAATTTTGCACCAATCTTCTATTTAGGAATTTTATTTAGTGTCAGTAGTTGATCTGATGGAAAATTCATCATGAAAAAGTATTTGCACATGTAAAATAACAAATAGAAGAAATTTTACAAAGATATTAATATTTTGTGGGGTAAACGCGAGCTTTGGTTACAGCTTGTGAACGTCTTGGCATTGATCCACCAATTTTTCTGTCATTTCAGGCGAAATTTTGCACCAATCAATTTTTAATAATTTTATTTATAATCGATAGATGATCTGATGGAAAATTCATCTTGAAAAAGTATTTGCACATATAAAATAACCAATAGAAGAAATTTTACAGATTAGGAATAGTATTTTATTTTATTTTTTTTTTGCTAAAAACCAGTCACCCCTTTCTGTGGCTCCGACTCACACAGAAGGTGCGCTGGTAATACCAGTAATCACTCCTCGCGTCCGTTCAATTAGTGATTACTGGGCCGAGTCGTGTGCCCTGAGTAGACTAAGCAAACCGAGAATTACGGCCTTCTGCATGCAACCGGCTAAGATTTCTGCCGAGTTTCGGCATGCCGGTATGCTCTTTAATTCTGAAAGCAGTGTATCTCTCGTTCCACTAAGGGCTCCTACAATCAGTACCTTAAGTTTAACAGAATGGTCTGGATGGAGTCTGCGGCGTTCGAAGATTAAATCTCGATATTTTGTGCGTTTCTCCTACTCTTTCAAAACAAAGTTACTATCACCGGGTGTCGAAAACTCGATGACGAACATTGTCCTGAGTTGGTGATCGAGGAGGACTACGTCAGGCTTGTTGGCTTGTATTTGCCTGACGGTGAAAAACGAGTAGTTCCAATATATTCAACACTTCTCGTTTTCCACAACGGACTCAATATCCCCCGAGGCGTGGCAGCACTGGTGTCTCGTCTATTTGATACGAGTGCTTTAAATGATAATAAAGCACCCGTAACGCTGCGTTGTGTCTATGGATATAGGCCGAGACTGTATATACGGGGCAAGCCGACAGTAAATGCATTAATGTCTCCGGCGCCCTGCGGCAGGCCCTGCAGGTGACATCAGGGACCTCCATACCGATGACACGACTTCGATAGACGAGCGTGTTAAATACACCATCTTAGCAAGCCATGGTGAATCCCTCGGTCTCTGAATTTAGCCCGGCTGACTTTAAAGAAGCAAAGGTCAGCCTTTCGGATAAGCCCAGGGCTTCCATATTCTATAGAAGACCCCGTGCATGGTCTTATCCTTGCGAAGGTGCAGAGCTCTTAAATGTTCTGCAGCTTTTACTTAGGCTTTTAACCGAACGGCTTCCAACTCAGTGACAGAGTTGTGATTGGCCCGTTCGGTGTCGAAGACGAGACCGAGATCATCGGTTACTCTACGTGCTGCCTTAAATAAAAATGCTTCTATCCCTGCATGTTCGTGATCTCGGACCATGCAGAGAAGGGGATCCGAACTCCTGATAACTTTACAGGCTCCATCCAGAACCATCCTGCTATGGAGACACTCCAAACTCAACAGTCCACGGCCTCCGTGATGTCGTGGGAGATATAACCGTGGAACGGACGATCTAGGATGCAAAATCCTACTGAGATGCATCCTTTTTCGGGTTACTACGTCGAGTCGTCGCAGCTCCTGTGTCCATTTGACTACTCCGAAGGAGTAGACAAGGATCGGAATGGCAAGCATGTTTGTAGCAGACACCTTGTTCTTCCCCGACAGTTCTGAAGACCAGATCTGTTGGAGACGGTGCTGCTACTTGTCGCGGAGAGCGGTTTTTACGACACCTACCTCTTGGGTGGAGCGTTGCTCAACACCCAAGTTGGTGTACGACTCTCCGGCATCTAAGTGGTGTAAGATGCTTCTGTCTACGAGCTGCGCATCCAAACTAAATTTTATACTATTATTTATAGTAATATTTGTATTTTGTGTGTAGCCACGAGCTTTGGTTATAGCTTGTAAATGTCTTGTCATTGAGCCACCAGTTTTCCTGGAATATCGGACGAAATTTTGCATCTTCAATCTTCTATTTAAGAATTTTGTTTAGTCAATAGATGATCTGATGGAAAATTGATCATGAAAAAGTACTTGCATATGTAAAATAACAAATAGAAGAATTTTTACAGGGAGTAAAATATTTTAAATTCGGAACTAAGTAAATTATCACCTCTATTCTGATTATATATAAATCGAAAAATATTATCATATTGAGTTTTCTTCAAACATCTCAAATAAGAAGTATCATTCTGTTAGTTAATTTTGGCCAAATTTCTATCGCAGAATGTTTTTCTATTTAGTACATTTTATATTAAATTCTTTTTAATTTTAAACGTTTTAAATATTCCTACCGATTTCTACGCATTAGTATGTCTATTGTATATTCCCACCTTCTATAATATTCTAATATAAATCTTAATTAAGACCGTACGGATATATTTATATAGTAAATAATATCAAAGTTCATATTGAAATACGCAAATTACTTATCATAGTTACATCTATTTATATAACGGATAAAATTAAATTATCAACAAGCACTCGATTATAGTATTCCTTTCTTTGCACAATAACTGGTGTTACTGTTTTCTAAAATAAATATATGACTGCAGAAATTATACATGTATGGTGTTTTAAATTAACTAGCCAAGAATTCCAAATCGAAAAGTACTTATTTCATATCAATTATCAGACATTTGTATATTTTTGTGTTTAATTCTCATATTCAGTATTAAAACCAAAACTGGTATTTTAATACTAATTAGTTACAATAAAAACTCATGATAGGAATAGAATGCATATATATTTTATATTTTTGAAATTAAACATCTGGCGAATAAAACTAAAACGGCCAATAATAGCAAAAAAAAAAAAAACAACAACGTCCTCTTCGCTTTAAAGGTCTTCTTCTTCGTCTACTTCTCCGTCTATTTCCTCTTCTCTTTCCGTAGGTTCCTCTTCCTCTACCCCTTCTTCCTCATCTTCATCTAATTATTCTTCTTCTCAATTCGCGTAATTCTCCTCCTTTTTCGCCGTTTTTGGTTCATCTGTTTTTTCCTTTATACAAGGCTTAGGGTTTTTCACCATTTTTTAGTTGAAATAAATAATTTGATAATTATTTAAGATTAAAGTGCAATCAAACATTTACACTATTCAACATGGTCTTGGTTTTATTAACATTATAGAATGTCCCAACTACTGAGCCATATCTAATTAAAAAAAAATTAAGTACCTTTGATATATTCTCCTGGAATTAGAGCAGTCACAAATTCATTTTAGTGTTAATTATGCAAAATTATCACGCGTCCTAGTGACCAAGAGGGCAATTAACTCTTAATATTATCGGATTGTCCAAAAAGTTCGTTAGGTTTTTTCATAAGTAATTGTTATTAACATTATAGTTATTACAAATTATTTTAATCAATAATGTATGTTACTCCATTTTCAATAACTTTCTCCCTTCTCTCAGTAAGCTTCATAATATCATTTTCATGATTTCCGACTTCCTCGTCATTGGTAAATGTTAAGTTTCGTATACTGTTATCCATGGAGCGGAGTAGGTGAGAATCCGAAGGCGCGAGGTCTGGAGAATGCGGTGGATGGGGTCAAACATCCCACTCTAACTCCAACAATTTCCTTCGGGTCTGCAGAGAAGTGTGAGGTCAAGCTTTGTCGTGGTGGAAGACGAACTTCTTTCGATTTACAAGTCCTGGGCGCTTTTCCTGCATGGCTTGCCTCAATTTTTGTAGTTATTCGCAGTAAATGTCCGAATTCATCGTTTCGCTCCTCAGGAGTAACTTAAAATAAATGATTCCTTTGAAATCCCATCAGAGGAACAACAAAACTTTCCTGGGGTGAAGGGTGAAGAAGGTTCACACCGGACTTTCCCCATAATATTTTTCGACTGACGTAAATGATCCACTTTTCATCTCCAGTAAGCATATTTCTCAAAAAGGGATCGCTACGTTGACGAATCCTTAACATATTGCAGATGTCGTGCGATCCATTAAATTGGATTGGCTGAGTTGGTGAGGAACCCAAACATCGAGTCTATTGTCGTTGTCGAGTTGTTGTTTAATCGTCTAAATCTAGTGATTCTGTACACTAGATTTTGACGTCCTATTTTTTCTGCAAGTTCAAAACGAAACGAAAAGCTCGGGAACGACTTCTTTAGGTCGGCCTGACCTTGGGGCGTCTCTGTCTGAGGGAAAAATCGCCAGATCGAAATCTCCTGAATCACTTTTAACACTTTCGATCTTGAATAACATTTTTGCCGTAATATTTACGGCAAGTTTCAGGGACTCTTTTTTGCCCTTTTTTAGATAAAAAAGTATCACGTGCCTAAAATGCTCGGTTTCACTCATTTTCAATGATCCAGTGAGTTCGATTCCCACATTAGTCGGCTGAGTGTGTTTGTGTGCGCCCGTGTGGATGCCAGGCGGTTAGGTGGAATGATAGCACTAATCTTAACCTCTTCTCAAAGTAAATAAACAAGAAATAAATCAGTAATTTGTGTTCATCTATTTCTAGCCGAGATGTTGCGGGAAGGTGGACCC
Source organism: Rosalia funebris (assembly GCA_037954035.1). NCBI lineage: Eukaryota > Metazoa > Arthropoda > Insecta > Coleoptera > Cerambycidae > Rosalia > Rosalia funebris. The sequence continues at coordinate 6,088,891 of JAZFAV010000006.1, read as the reverse complement.
CACAGTTACGCCGTGCAACTGCCCCAGTTGCATGCAAAAATTGCAAAACACTATAAATTATGCCTTTAAGTTGTGTGGTTGGATAGGTCTGTTCTTCAGTTTCACCGAGGTAAGTGATTTAGGTACTGTTTTAATATTTTTTTAACAGATCAAATCGAGACTTGTATATAATAGACTTTGATGCAGATACCCTGACGTCCTGGTTTACTAATAACCATTGAATATTTTTGTAATGAGGGGATTATTTGGCAGCAGACACCTGAATTTGCTTGGCGAATCGTCATTTAAGAATTATTCATGACATTGTATTACTAATTTAAAGGAAATCAAACAGCTGTTGATCGAAATACTCGTATTTAAACAAAGGAAATTTGCAACCGAACATGCTTGGGAATTGTTACAAAGAACTGCTTATAATTTTTGCCTTAAAGATCAACTGAAAATTATCATAAACTATTTTTTTTGTTCATATAATTTCTTTTGTACTTGAACCTCGTAATAAATTAGGCCAGGTTATTGATACGATGAAATTAAGTGATAAATATAAATCATTTGAAAGCTCTGAAATGGGTTTGGTAAAATCAGTGATTGGTATTATACAGAGTGAGTCTTAAATGATGCAACATGGGGTTCCTGGAGATGGTTTTGTTATAAAAATAAGGATTTTAGCAAATATATATCAGGTGGTCCAACCAAAACTCACGATGTTAATTGTAAATAAAACAAAAAGTTTTCAGAGAATTATCTTAATATTTTTTATTATGATAGAACGATCTATGATAATTATGTGTGAAACAAAATATCGGCCAAATGCTCGCCACGGCTTCGTTGGCATACCTCTATCCAATGGTCCATATTTTCAATGACTCTGAGACATAATTGAGGTTCAATGTCGTTAATGTGCCGAATTATCTCATCCTTTAGCTCTTGAATTGTTCTTGGCTTATTGACGTACACTTTTTCTTTTAAATATCCCCAAAGGAAGAAGTCCAACGGTGTCAAATCACATGATTGTGGCGGCCAATTAACATCGCCACGACGTGAGATAACATGGCCATTGAATTTCTCGCGCAAAAGTGCCATTGTTTCGTTGGTTGTGTGGCAAGTGGCACCATCCTGTTGGAACCACATATCGTCCAGGTCCATATCCTCAATTTCTGGCCACAATTGTTGACACGACGACGAGTCGAGGTTGACGGCTCTTCTGCTACACTATCGCGAACAACAGCAATGTTTTCCGCAGAACGAACTGGGCGAGCATGCACAGGTGTTTTCACATTTCCTACAGACCCGGTTTGCTGAAATTTGCGCACAATTCTCCCGATTGTGGACACATTTGGTCGATTATGCTGACCAAAAAAGTCACGAAGTGCACGAAATGCATTTTGATTTGAACACCCATTTTCGTAAAAGGCTTCAACAATCTAAACGCGCTGCTCAATTGTGTACCTCTCCATGGTTGAATTTGTCAAACACTGAAACAAAGAAGTGTCAAATTAAGTTGGGCAAAAAACTTGACGTTAAGGTGTGACTCACAATTAACATCGTGCATTATGGTTGGACCATCCTTTATAAATAAAACGTTCCTATGTAAGAATATATACAGGCTGTTAATTAAGTATGTAGAAAAACTTCAAGTGGTAATTCCTTGAGTGATTCTAAGATGAAAAGTTTATATAAACATAGGTCTGGTTTCAAATGCTTCGTTTTCAAGATAGTATCAAACTTTTTTAAAAAATCGTTTTTTCCTAAAAATCTTAATAATCCTTTAGTCGAATTTGTTGAAATTTAGCAGTATCATTTATGATAGAAAGGGACTAATTTAGCCCTAGTAGATTAAAATTATTAAGCCCAGCGGCGTCCCTGAGGGCACCTTAACCTATTTCTGACAAAAAAATGTGCGCCACTGACTTTTCTAAAACTGCGATAACTTTTTTCGCATTAAACAATTAAAAATACAACTTTTTTGTCTCTTGAATTGTTTTCGTATCTTCGTTTTCGAGAAAGGAAATTAAAAGCACTTCATTGCGTGTTCCTGGGACAACATAATACAAAGTTACAACTACCAACCATCAAAAATTGGGGTGTACCTGATATTTTTTTCCATATCAATAGTCTATTCTAGTCTTACAATTAGAGATTGTTATAAAAATTAATGCTAGTTAATTTTTTTTTAGCGAGTTTTTATTTTTATATAAGTTTGATACTGGAGTAAACTTTTCGCCTTAGAATCACCCAAGGAATTACCCCTTGAAGTTTGTGTACATATTTAATCAACACCCTGTATAGGACGTATTTTTTTCTTTAATATCTCTGTATAATACGTTAATATGTATTATACGGGGTGAGTCGTATAGAATGGAATGGAACGTGCGGTAAATGGAGATGATTGGCTTAGAAATAACTAGTTTAGCAAATATGTATAATTAGAAATTCCTATTTTCCCTTTCCTTAATATACAGGGCATAATTTTTTTCGATGGTATCTCCGTATAATACTAACGTTAATATGTATTATAGAGGGTGATTCGTAAAGAATGGAACATAGGATAAATGGGGACGACTGGCTCAAAAAGAAATTAGCAGTTTAACAAATATGTATATGATGTTCAGTTGGAGGTATAGGATTTGAATTGCGCGCCATTTGTGTTCTGTCAATGACAGGGCGTCAATATTTAACGACTGTCATCCACAAACCATACGACGTCAACATGCCGAGATTTACAGTTCAACAATGAATAGTTTGTGTATAACTATTTTATACACGGTAGTGTGTAACATTGTACATAACATTTACATAAAGACGAAAAGAAACATTGGTTTAACTTAAAGCTGCCTTTCCATGCTTGCCAAGCCTTGGCAAACGTCTGCAAGCCCCAAGCATCCACAAATCTCGCTTGGCATTCGGAAGTCGTTTACATGCTTGTGAATGCGTCAGTGTGCTACCTACGTACACCCAAGCATGGCGGACACCGAACTTGTATCGGCTATTGCGTTTGGTTTAACGTACTTTTATTTGAAATACAAGCAAAGTAAAACAAAAACAAGGGAAGCTCGACGACCACGAAAGCTAAAGCCACACAAAGAACTAGCTAGACATGCGCTCGCCACGAGATCACAACTGCAACTAAATGCACACCAACGTGTGAATGCGTCGCAAGCGCTTGCCGCAAGCTCCCTTTGATCTGTGTCCAAAAATCGACACTAGACCGGATCGGAGACAAGCGTCCACAAGCTCACGCAAGCCAAGCCAAACACCCTCTTTACCCGCTTGTGCTTGTGGACGCTTGTCGAGCCTTGGCAAGCGTGGAAAGGCAGCTTAACAGAAATAATTCGTTAACATTATTCAGAATCACTACTGGAAAGTAAAAGTCTTGTGGTAACCATTTTCTTTTTAGTCTATTATTATGTGTCTTTTCACTTAGGTTTAAATTTCTGGCACTGGCACAATCGTTTATATTTTTAAGAAAGTTTTTTTGCACATGATTTTACGTCAAGTTCCCGGTGAATTTGATTGTCTTTCTTTTCTAACATCCAATTAACAAATGTACGACATTGTAAACGGTCTGTTAACTTTCAATTGTTGTGTCAACTGAATTTTGTACGCCGACAGATGCAGATCCTTTAAAATCCGATGCGTGGTGACTCTTGACATATTCAATGTTTGTGCACGACATTGAATTGACGTGTTGGGATACTCCCGTACACTTTCTCTTACTGCATAAATATTTTCATCTGACCGACCATAACATCATATTGCTTGTAGATGACAGTCATTAAATATTGAACGCCCTATCTTTGATAGAATACAAAGGCGCGCAATTCAAATCCTATACTTCGAATTGAGACACCCTATATATGAGTATTATATAAATATAGATATCCGTTGTGAAATTTTTGCATAGTGCTCTCCTTCCTAAGACAAGTGGGGGAAAGGGAGATATCAGTGTCTCCCAGGTCGCGATTTTGACCTTCCTATACGTTTAATGACAATTCTTTGTATCAGTGGCGGTGCGTGATCCTAAAATTGGGGGTGCACCATACATAAAAACAATGATAATCATAAGAATAATAAGAATATCCCTAATATGAGATAAATATTTATATGTTATATTTAATATGAGATAAATATTTATCTTCTATTAAGGATATTCTTATTAACTTTATTAATTTGAAAACTTACCTAATTTTCTTTGTAAATGAGCTCAATTCTGCGATTTTTAAATTGTGCAAATTTTTCAATTACTTTGTTGTTAAAATTTTCGATATTTGTAATAAAGTCTTTTTCAATGGGGAGCATAGCCAAAGCCGACAGTCTTTCCTGGCACATGGTGTTGCGTAAAAATGTCTTTATTCGTCTTAAAGTCGAGAAACACCTTTCGGCTTCTGCTGACGAAACAATAACTGTAATGATGATTTTCAATAATTTAGCACTTTCTTCAAAAGTTGACTCTAGCTTATTGGAATTAATAAATGTATTTAGTGATAGAGCTCCGCTTAAATTTCTAAACTCAATTCTTTGATAAATTAAGGACAATTCGGTACGTAATTCATTTATGTCCAAAAACGGGTAAGATTCGACTGTTTGTTTTAAGTAATTTTCGGGAAATTTTTTAACATTCCGAAAATTTTTCTGGGAGAAGTAAATTGGATGCTACCAAGTGTCCAGTAAAATTAAATCTCTCCTTAGCTTGACATATTATAATGTCACACACCTTTAGTTCTCTATTTTGGTCTTCCGTAGAAGTGTCTACTCGTCTCCTTTTTATTGGTTGTATTTTATTTGGTTCATCTTCAGTGCTTGTGGCGGTTTCGGTGCTATTTCGTATTGCAGAAATTTCTCTAATAAAACCATCTATAGATGTTTTTACATAAACTGGATCAGTTTCTCTTTTTTATAACTGGTTATACAGAATGTTGACATGTGGCATAATTTTGTGAAAATTACCTAACCAAAATAGAAAATCGTTATCCCTTAAAGTTCTTTTCAATCCACTGGCTTTATCAATAGTAGGTGGATGTTGTATGTGACTTTTTTTCATCTCAATCAATTCTACACATTCCAGAAATTCTTCTTTGTTATTACAATACTATTCTAGAATTGAAATTCCATCTTGTAGGTGCTGATCGGGGTAATCGAGTTCCTACTACTTCATCAAGAACTGCGGTACATTGTGCGGAATTAGAGAAAAATGAACAAAACCCTCCCAAATTTGCAAAGAATACTCGTACGTTCCGATTAGCAGAAGCCGCATTTGACATAATTAAATTTAATTGATGCGCATAACAATGCACATATTGGGCAGTTGGATAACTCATCTTAATCCTGGCTTGAACTCCATTCGATGATCCACTCATAACGGCAGCTCCATCATATGTTTGAGCAATCGATTTATGTGGGTCATTTTTAACATGGTAGTCTAGTTCACTTTCTAAACACTCCGCCAATGACTCTGCATCATGTCCTACTGGTTTTAAAAAACTACAGAATCTTTCTACAGGCTTTCCACCCACCATGTAACGATATATTAAAGCCAACTGAAAAATTGTAGAAACGTCTGTAGTTTCGTCCGCTATTATAGCAACAAAAGTGGATTTTTTAATTTCAATGGTTATTTCATCGTGACAAACTTCAAGCATGCACTGAAGTAATTCGTTTTGTATAGTATTAGAAGTTCCTTTAAAAGCCGCCGCGTTTTGTAAATGATACTTCATAGCCTCGTCTAATTCGGCACTGAAATCAATCAACCCACGAAAAATTCCTGGATTGGATGATGTTTCCGATTCATCGTGTCCTCTTAGGACCAGTTCAAATTTTCCACAAAAACGAATACAGTTAATAATAATGTTTAAAACATACCTGTTTTTTGAAACCGCTTCATTGTGTGCTGCCACTGCTCGTCGATGAGCAGAATCGAGCATTGTCGCAATATTTGCAGTGCCTAGCATGGCTAAAGTCAAAACATTATTCATGTGTCCAGCAGAATTTGCATGTTTTTTTATTTTCTCGTTTATGTGATTTAAATCCGTTACTCCAGTTTTGGTCCAAGGTGTTTCCCCGCCAAACAAAACACACGGAAAACAAAACACTGCGTTCAATACATCGCATCCACTTAACCACAAATGTTTTTTAAATAAGTCATTATTAAATGTTCTTACAAATTGTTTATTTTTTCCTTTCACGGCTAATTTTAAATTAATTTGTGGAGTGGGCCTACCTAGAGTTTTAATTTGCACTTTTTCCTCCAAACTCAAGCTAGAGAATGGAGTTTTTAATAAGTTTTGAATAGAATTCATTATTCCAAACTAGATTCTAACCGAAAACCCGAGTTTATATTTATAAAACGTAAGCGATAAGACAGCTTACGAGACAAGGGATGTACGAAAACAATTCACAAACTAACCGATTCTAACCTCTCTCAATTTCGTGCGCTCTTAAACTCTGCACATAATATCTATAGAATTCGCCCGCTACTTTTCCTAATTGTGGAGGGGCAAGCAGTAATAATACGCGTTCGCTTTTTCATATTGCACGGAAGCACGATCGCCGTGCCGCGACCGGAAACCGGTTTCAGAGACCTAGCGTCTAGTGGATTCGTAACGCTGCGGCCATATAATATTTAGATGGTATTAACACTAGGGATGCGGAAAGGCGATAAATTAAGAATGCATCCATTAATTACTAAATAAAATTATTAATGCTAAATTGTCGGTAGTGCGCGCGCACCAGCGCACGTTATAGCCCACCGCCACTGGATATATTATCCCATTTGTTCCCGAATCATTTGTTTTATTTTTACTAACTTGTAGTTTTTGAATGGATGATTTATTTATTTTACCTGACTATTCTTTCATTTTGTTATGTTACGCGTAAGAAAAAAAAAAATAATAAAAAACCTACATCAAATAATTAAATACTCGACTCCGATCATATTCTAGGTGTCTGCTACAACTTGGCCCACTATAACTCGCACATTTTTCTAACGTACTCATATTGAGTTTGAGCCGAGATTTAACCGCAACTTGTACAGATAACATCAGTTTCATGGTGACGGTCGCATGTTTCAGTTCATGGGAGTTTTATTAACTGTCCGCTACCGTAACCAGAAAGATCCCAGAGCTAACCCCAGTGCTTTCCTCTAGTCACCTAACGACTGCATACAGAAGGGTGGGTTTTTTGCAGATTACTAATGTTTTGGTGTTAATATCAGAACTTTCCGCTTTCCGTTGTAATAACTAACCTCCGTTTTTTATCGGAATAATCACCGTCGGTTTTGGTTTAGCTCCAAGTAAATGTAGCTCTGAGAGTTTTGGTATTAAACATCTGAGTGTGATATTGTTCAGCTTGTTTTTGTATATTATTGCGTATATACGGTTGGGCAAATGTTTAGGAAACGTTTGGAGATGTTACTTGACTTAGTCCGCGTCATTTTTTCAAATAAAACATTCCTGTATATATTTTTTGGGATCTGATTAAGAATTAGGTTCACTTATCTTTAGAACTGCCCACTTGGACTCCTCATCAATGGCGGTGCTAGATATAAACAACGCATAAGTTGTAATAATTTATATAATATGTAACACTTACCCAATTACAAAACAAAAAAAAAAATCATTATTTATTTTAGCGTAAAACTCAAATCTTCAGCAAAATTTGGCTATCCTCCTGTTTGCGAGGGGGCTGAACAAGAATCTGACGTTCGGACGGGGTCAGTTTTTCGTGACCGGACACAGTTTTCAAGAAAGTGAATTTTCGAGGAAGTAAATTCTTAGGTGATTTTCAAAGGGCTATAACTTGGAGAAAAACAGTCGCAGAGCAATTATAAAAAAAAGCAAGACGAAGCTCGAAGTTTGTAGTTTTCAGATATTGAGTTAATTTTTTTTTTACTATTAGCAATTTTTGAGCAATCACAAGAAAACTATCGGATTTTTTTTTTCAAATTTTTCCATGCTTTTCAAAAGATCCACAGACTTCAATAATTTCTTTTAAGTTATTTCATCATAAAACTTTTTTAGACAATTTTATCCTCTTTAATTTGAGCTGTCTAAAAATCTTGGAAGATGATTTTTCGCTGAATTATCGTCATTCAAAGCAAAAAGGTCAGTTTTGACTTTTTTAACAATTTTTTTTAATTTTTCTTCTCTTACAGTAATTAACATGTTTTGATACTGTGGAAAATAAAACGGGTACGGCACTGCCTTCTTTCGCGAGCCCTTCCCGAATCTAAAAATAGAGTGCACGTGTACCAGTGCGGGGATTTTGCGCGTGTGTCGCGAATCGACATCGACTCATATCGAGGGAAGTGAACAGTAAGGTCTTAAGTAGGGTAGCCATATTGATGAGAGTGTATTGGTACCGCAAATTATATAGTTTTACTTTGCTTACTGCTAATATATATTTTGTTAAACGGCTAGTGTTTTCTTTTTAGCGAACCCCGTCCAGGGAATAATTACCACAGATACGAAGAAATATGGATTATTGCTAAAAAAACATTACTCAACCCCAAAAAATTAATGAAAAATAAATTCATCCCTAAATTGACTAGCAAAAATGACAAATTCAATCATTCCGAACACAATGCAAAAAAAATTAAAATAAAAATTGTAGCGCTCTGAAATTTTCAGGGTTTCTTTGGGATACTTTGAGGTTGATATTAAATAGTTAACATCCTTAGTCTATCCATTATTTGCAAAGTTGTGCCAAGTTAAACGAATATCCCTCGATAGCAATTTTTACCTCTTTTTCAATAAACATTCTCGCACCGAAAAATTTTTCAAAATCAAAAACCAATAACTACGACTTGTAAATAATACTTTGCAGTTTTTAAAACCCTACTTGAATTTTGTGTACGATCGTTATTTCCCGAGTAATTAATTACCAAAATCAAAATGACTTTTTTGTTTTGAACAAGGATAACTTAGCGAAAAATCATCGTCCAAGGCTTTTAGACTGCTCAAATTAAAGACTATAAAATTATCTAAAACGGCTTCATGATGAAATCACTGAAAAAAATTTATTGAAGACCTTGAATCTTTTGAAAGGCAAGCAAAAATTTGGAATTTTTTTCCGATTTTTTTTTTTGTGATTACTCAAAAACTGCTGATGGTAAAAAAATTTAACTGAAAATCTGAAAACTAGAAACTTGAAGCTTCAAAATGCTTTTTTTTAAATTACTCTGCGACTATTTTTTTCCAGGTTACAGTCCTTTGAAAATAAAAAAAACAGTAGACCAGTTTTCGACGAACACTGAAATATTACACGTTTCTCGACGTACATTTTGCCAACGAAGTTGGCATTATCGGGAGATGATCGGCTTTAATCATCTCCCGATTATGCCAATTTGGTTGGCGAAACGCTCTTCGAGAAACGTGCAGTCTTTCGGTCGGTTCTTTTATTTTTGTTGTTGCATCGAAGGTTCCAACCTCTTGTCAGGATTACCCAGTTAGCATTAAAATCCGATAATCCGGAAAATCAACCAAACATTTGTAATGCGTATATCTCTAAAGTCCTTTCCGTCATTGCTGATATTAAGAAAACGATCATCTTTGGTATCGAAAGATAGTCATGATGACCATTTGCGTAGTTCAAATGATCTCTGAAATTAATTAATGGATCCCTGTCAGTACTGTTGCTATAAATATGGCGTAATCTACATCTTTTTTCAATATACTATCAATTTTTTTCTTGCACGATTATCTTTCTCGCCCCTTAAAGTCTGTACCACTTTTCGCTCGTCGTGTACCATTTGCCTAAGGATAATGACGTATCTTATAATTTATTGACGGCATTTCGGCTGCTTCACAGCCCAAGTTTAGTATCACTGACGTAGCATTGACACCTTTACTTGTCGCATTTAATAAATTCAGGATAGATCAATATTCAAATAAATGTCTTCTTGGTTTCCAAGTAAGCTTGTATTAAATCGAACATGATGGATGACGACGTTTCGTCATACATCGCGGGGACTTCTCCAAGACTGTTTTTAGATGATTGCGATTCACAATTGTCCAAAAAAGCGAGTCATATGTCCAATGCATTAAGAATTGCCCGGAAAACTGTCTTTAGGACGTACCTGCAATGGATGACGAAACGTCGTATCAATTTGCGTTTTGACTTAAGATCTATTCAGAAACCAAGTTTCTGAATAGTCTCAAATTTATGATTCGAAAAAATTATTTATATTTCAAATAATATAAATAATAGTTGAAATAAAATATTGGGAGCGTTAGTACCACTGGCAATTTACAATGTCTAAGCTGTTCAATATGAATCCTAATCTGTTCCTCAAGACCCGAAGGTCTATGTCTATAAATACCACCTTGAGATACCTTGAGAGCAAGAAATCGAGTAGATCCAGATCAGGTGACTTTAGTGGTCATCCCACGGTTCCTCTTTCATTTAGCAATCGCGCCAGAGAAATGGGTAACTAGGAGTCTCACGTTTTTATTACATGTGAAACCAAGAACAAAATTTCATATGGTTATATTTACAGTGTTCCGCTTCCTTATAGATCCCGAAACATATACAGGGTGTTTGACCGATGAAGTGGCGAAGACCATTTCGTACAGGATGGAGTCACATATATGATGTAATTGTTGTAAAAATCGTCGGGCAAATACGACCTCGGTGCCATGTCGTTCGATTGTAATCGATTTGTTTCCAAATATTTGTCTAACTTTGTACAGGGTGGATAAAAAATTTGGATCAAATGAACTTACATTAAATTACTGTTTAGTCTTTAAAAGTAGATACTATTTAAACTTTATTAAAATCAAGATTATAAACAGTGTATTGCATAGATACCATGTCATGTCGAATTGAGTTAACTTTACAGTAGCGTTTTGTTGAGCTGGAATACAAACTTTAATTGTAGCTGCAAAAGTGGTTATTGCATTGTTTGTTTTTTATGGTTTTTGGAAAGATGGTTTTTGGTTTAAAAAACCATCTTTTTTTGGTTAATATAAAGAAAATATTTTGTTAGTTTCATAAAAAAAAATTAAGAGCATTGGCATATTTAAAATATGGAGAAAACGTTAGAAAAATGCCACCTAAACTAAATGGCCACCTATTTGTGGTTATTGCAATATAAGAATTTTATTAGGTTTCATGCAGAAGAAGGGGCTTAAAAAATAAACAAGAGCAATGGCGTATTCAAAATATAGATAAAACATGGTCTTTAGCAACTTAATAATATTTTAATAACTAAAAATAATAAAAACCATTCAAATTAATAGCCGCCCGAAAACAAATAGGCAGCCATTAAAAAATAAATAAATAAAATCCCTTTCCTATCCCTCCGGTACGCTATCAAAAATTATTTAATTATTTCAAATGACAAAATAACTATTGTTTAAAAATATCCGCATTCGAGTATTTTTTTGTAGAAGTCCACCGTTTCAAGAGATTTTTCATTTGCTCCACATTTTTTGTCTACACTGTATAAGAATCATTCTCATTATTACATACATATTTTCGTCATTTCTTGAGTGCTTTATTAAATTGCAACGTTTTTTTTTACTCACACACAATCAAAAAGTTTTTTTTTAATATTCAGTTAATACCTGAACAATGATTGACTACATAATATTCAACTTGTTCTTGAAAATGGTACATTTTTCTTCTAACTGTGACATAATTAGTTAATTATTTTTTAATCATTGTTTTTAATGAAAAATCAAATTATTTGGAATAGTAGTTGTGAGTTAAAGTCATAATTCTGTTACGTGAACTGTCAGATAATTGAATTGATATATCCAAAAATTAGGTCTACACTCTAAGATTGGACAGCATTCGGTATTTATTTAATGAAAATAGTACCATGTATACATATTTGAGTCTCAGCTAAGTAGAAAAATGTAACCCACATCAGGTTTTTCATACAAATGAGAAATGTTTCGGGTTATGTAAGTCAATCGACGAAAAACAGACAAAATAAAATAAATCGAGATATGTAGTAAACTTGAAAATGATTTGAACAATGTTAAGCTTTAGAATATAATTAATATCATATTTTAATATTAATCCAGTTAAATAAATAAATTACACAGTATAACATTTACACAGTACTTTAGAAAAGTCTGGAATTAATTAATGTTGTTTTAAGTGTGCATTGTTGAGCAGTATCCTCGAAGGCGTCAATTTTATTGTTTTTGCGCACAAATTTGATGCACAACTAGCGTAGATGGCGCTATTCAATGGATCTATGCTGTTTTTGTATGTGATATTAATCGACTTACGTTTGGATAACATTTTCGGATTTCTTCGGCCACAAAATATAACACATAAAGTTTGCCCGTAACATACGAGGTGTGTCCACAAAATAAAGGGAATTTTCGTTTTTTGGAAAAGATTTTATTTACTCGTCTACATCACTGTTATCCTCTTCAAAATAGTCCCCATTAGATACTATGCACGTATTCCAGCACTTTTTCCAACCTCGAAACACTTCGGAAACTCGGTTTTGGGGATAGTGTTTAGCTCTCTCAGCGATGTGCTTTTACTCTCATCTATGCTTGCAACACGACAGCCCTTAAGGGTTGGTTCTCTTTATTTTTGGGAACAGAAAAAAGTTACGCTGAGTCATATCTGGCGAATATGGAGGCTAGGGCATCGTTACAATGTTATTTTTGGCCAAAAATTCACGAACAAGCATGCATTGTTTTGCAAAAGCCACGAATTGTTTTGCCACAAATCTGGTCGTTTTTTTTCTAATTGCTTCACGCAAATTCACAAAAAAAGACTCCTCTGATTGTGATTCCGCGATCATATATGTGATTCATAATCGTTTATTTAACTTTTTCCTTGTTTTCATCGGTTGTTGACGTGCTGGGGCATCCAGGGCGCCCGTCATTTTCAACGTCTTCACGGCCTTCTTGGAAATGCTTATACGACTCATAAACCCTTGTTTTACTCATAGCGGACTTACCAAAAGCAATATTTAACATTTCTAAAACATTATCGCACTTTATTCTATTCTTATAGGAAAATTTTATGCAAATTCTCTGATTCATTTTTTAAATAAACAAAATCGTCTATCGTACCAAAACACATGGAACCTTTTTGCCAGCTGACAACAGACTAAACATCCGATTTGGTTAACAATGTACAGATACTTTTCAGGCATGTTTACGGGCACAACAATGAAAAATTCGCCCGAATCGGACTAATACAACTCGCGAAATTACAAAATTCCCGTTACTTTTTGAATAGGCCTCGTGTAATGCTACCATACTCTTCCTGGTCGTGATGTTTCCTAGAGTGAGTTGGTTATAGAGGACCTCTGTAATGAGCTCTTCGATCACCGGATTTATCCACATGTTCTTTAGATGTACGAGGGGGTACCGGTTGGGGTACCCAACCGGTGTTGGGCGGAGGAGAGGGGGTTAGGGCTTTGTCCCAATGGGTTTTCCACTGTTCGAAAAAATTTTTATATTTTTCTGAACTATAGCTGTTAAGTGCTTCCAACGATTTTTTTCTTAACCTTTTCTACGTCCTGAGAACGATGCCGTTTTTTGTCAAAAACTAGTTGATTTTCATGAACATAATGAAGAAACCAGTCCCCTGATCTCCACTCAGGTAGTTTCTTCTCACTGCTTCACGCAATCGTTTTAGTATTTCCAGATAGTAGTTTTGCTTCACTGTGGGTGCCACGAGGAATAAATTCAACATGAAGGATTCCTTTGACGTCACAAAAACAAATCATAACGGAGTTTACATTTGATTCCAGTTGCCGTGCTTTGGTCTGGGCGATGAAGGTGTCTTACACTGGGTGGACTGCTGTTTTGTTTCGGAGTCAGACGTAACACCAAAATTTATCTCCTGTGATGATTTTTGACAAAAAAATCAGGGTCAGTCTGTGCCTGTTTCTTCGATTCCTGGCATACTCTCAGACGGTTCTCTCTCTGATCATCGGAAAGCAGTCGTGAAACAAACTTTGCCGCGACGCATCTCATGTTCAAATCTTCAATTAGGATTCTTTGGCATGAACTCCAGTATATTCTAGTTATTTTCTCCAATTCCTCGATTGTTAGGCAACGATCAAACATGATGGCACTTTTTGAACATTTTTACCTGTTGTGGACGTTATGGGACGACCCGAAAGGGGTTCATCTTCAAGTGATATTTGACAGTTTCTGAACCGGGCAAACCACTCGTAAATTCTTGCCTGGTTTACAGCTTCCTTCCCATAAGCTTCCCGAACCATTGAAATTGTATCTGCCGCTGTTTTCTTTATCAGGGAACAGAAATTGACGTTAGAGCGTTACTCAACAATTCACACTATTAAAAATGTACTATTTATTCCATACTTTTCTAAAACACTGTATTAGAAAAGCGCATGTAGATATTTTGAACGATTTTTTCATACACGCTTGTAATAGCACAATAATTTAAAAAGAATTTGCAGTAACAGAGCATTGCATTATCAGGATCGAATATATATTTATGTTACATTATTCTAAATTCTATAGTGGAAACGTTTGTGAGCCAATAAATTCTAGAATGTTCTTAGGATTTTCTACTATCGCCTTGAAAGGTATGAGGAAATAAGAATGCGGATGCAATACAAAAATACACTCACAAAGTTCGAGAACGTTCGATCAAATTGAAATGAAATATTTGTTATAGTTAAGACAGTAATTTAAAATTAACACGGACTTTAATTATTATATTACACGCTTTTTACTGGTAAATGTATTGTATTTATATGTATATATATATATATATATATATATATATATATATATATATATATATATATATATATATATATATATATATATATATATATATATATATATATATATATATATATATATTTTTTTTTTTTAATAATTAACTTATTTTTTTAATTTAACAAAAATAAATATAATTGGTAAATCATATTAACAAAACGTCAATAAAAAACACCCCAACAACTTTTCTATTCACTAGATACATGTATCAGTTTTGACATTCAATGAAATATTTCTTAAACTTATATACAGGATGTCCACTGAAAACGAGATACTTTTAAATCGATAGTAGAAAACCTGTTATATAATGCAACAATATAAATACAATTAACAATAAATAAACGTGCAAGACTGTGCCTGATTCATCTACATCTGTAAATGGTCTGTGATAAAAGAATTGACGTACCATTTTAGGTTTAAATTGCTACCAAGTGACTAGGTGGCAAATTAAAAATTGCTAAGAATTTATTTATTTATGCTAGAAGTTCAAGGCCGAGAATAGACTAATGTATTGTCATTGTATAATATAGCAAACTTAACACAAGAGTTATTGCCTACCATCGAAAAGACAAAATCGTGAGTTGTATTAGCTAAATTGTTATACAGGGTGTTGCTGCTTTTAGTAATGCAAATTTTAATTTGACGGAGAAAGTTGTTCTAACCCACAAATTTAATTTTAGTTTATGTCCTAAAAAGCTTTGTGTCGGATATGCAAGTCGTCATAAATTCATGTTTTGTGTTTAATATTTTTCGTTATAGGTTTTAATTAAATAAAATCTGAAAATTTATTATATAATGTGGAAAAAACAATTGGAATTCCTGCAAAATATCGCAAAATATTTTGTTCGTCCAAAGACGCTCGAAGGGATCAGAAGGTATTTTAAATGTACCGTTTTTTAATATACTTTAATTCTGTATACAGTGACGTACGTTGGCAGTGTCAAAAAGTGCGCATTTTTTTTCTAAATGGCAGCTCATATTTTTTGTTCGATACAAAAAAGAACATTTTTTGAGTATTGTTATAAAAATTTTATAACAATACTCAAAAGAAAGTTATATAAAGAAAATTTCGAGAAACATGCAAATAAATTTTTAATTGTGAGAATTGATTTATTTAATATGTTGCCTAGAAGGCGTTGAAACTAATTTTATCTAATGTCAGTTACATCACGTTAGCTTTCGGCAAAATTTGATGCTTGTGATTTTTTATTATCTGAAATAAAAAACTCTTTGCTAGAAATTATTATGACATGGTTATGGAGATAGAAGGACTACAGTGGAAATCTGCGCTTTTCTTTTTTTTTTTTTTTTTTTTTTCATTAAGATCAATTTCGCCCGCTTATACCACGGTCATCTGTCAGCAAAATTGTAGGTAAATACAGAGGACATGGATATGTAAGTGATTTACCCAGAGTTGGCCCCCAAACAATCAATGCAGATACACAGCTCAAACATTTTAGTAACATTTAGTGAAAATCCATATTCCAGTTCCCGTCAGATTGGCTTGGATATGAATTTGAGTCATGCAATAATGCCTAATGTTTTACATAAACATAAATTTCACCATTATTAGGGAACATTGACTCTAGAATTAGCAGAAGATGATTTTGATGGTCGAGTGCAATTCTGCGAGGAAATGCAATTACGTTGCAATAGTGACAATATGTTTGCGAAAAATATTATTTTTTCGAAAGAAGCCACATATTTTCTGAATGGAACTGTAAATTGACAGAACTGCAGGTATTGGATCTCACAGAATCCACGATGGATGTAGGCGTCACATACTCAATCTCCCACAGAAGTGAACGTTTGGGCAGGTATAGATAGAAACAGAATTTTGACCCCGTATTGTTTTATGATAACTTGGCTGCAAGGTACTCGTATTTACAGTTTTTACAGCAAGAGTTGATTCCAACACTGACAGCCTTATACCCAAATGCAAATCAACTAAACATACCTCATAGCAGACTTTGGTATCAACAGGATTCTTCACCTTCTCATTACGCTGTTCCTGTTCGCACTTACTTGGATAACATCTTTTCATGACGATGGTTAGAACGATGTGGATCTATAGATTGACCACCTATTCTCCAGATCTTACGCCCCTTGATACTCTCTTACGGGATCATTTAAAAACCAACGTCTATATCAATAAATCAGAAAACAGGTGATTTAAAGGAACCAATTTGAGAGGAAATACAATATCGGGCCGGAAATAATTGACAGAGTGCAGAATGAATTTATTTTGAGACTAGGACATTGTCAAATAGTTAATTGGCAATAGTTTGAACACATTATTAGTTAATGTATTTATTTTATTTTATTTAGAAATCAATTCTCATAATTCGATCTTTATTTGGATTTTTCTCGAAATTTTCTTTATGCAACCTAATGAAATTTTTATAACAATATTTAAAGAATGCGCCCCTTTGAGCTTGCAAGTGTACGCCACTGTACACAGAACTAGAGTATTTCAAACGACGTCACATTTAAAATATCTTTTGACCCTTTCCAGCGTTTTTGCAAGAAAAACAAATTTTGCGAGATTCTTCAGATGTTCCAGACTTATTTTCCACACTGTATATACTGTAGTCAGTGTAGTCCATAAGTAACAGATTAATTGATTATCTAAATAATATTTCGATTTTTGAATGCTAATAATATATAAGACAACTTCGTTGGTGTAACAGTTACCTCCCCCTTTTCTTTTTTAATAAAGTGCGGGAGCAAAACACGAGTTTACAAAATTTTGTACATTCTCTAAGAAGCCAAATTAAGTTTTAAAAAATATATTTGTATACACTGTACGTCACAAGTTTTTGGTTCAGTAATACAGACCTTTGGCTTAAAGTCACTTCATTAAAAAAATCTAACGGGGTTAAGTCTGGAGAAAGAGCTGGTCTTAATTGAAAAATACTGAAAGTATACACATTTATCTATAGTAATGCGTACTTAGCCTGCTGTCATTTGTGAATTTGAGTTTTATTTCACTGAAAAATTATAAATGAAGTAGAAAATTAAGTTGTTACTAATTACGTATTACTTATGGATCGCATTGTATATTATTGGGCATAGGGTTGTATCCTGTATGTTATAATGATTTTCTAAATTTCAGTTGCATTGTTCTTAAACAAGACAAAAAGGTGAGAACAAGATTAGGGGGTTTCCATAACAAAAAAAAAAAAGCATTACTCGAAACAAATTACTATTGGGAATTGATATCGATGAATATATCGCAATTTTAGGATATCGTTTAATTACCCACTGTATAACACATTTTGAACATTTCACTTTGTTAATTTTTTTAATAATCATTCCATTGTCTCGTCCAAAAATAAATGCGCGGGTAAACGTAAAATATTTGGAATATCAGTAGTCTAGTATTGATTATTTTTGTTTAGAAACTGTACTTTATAGTCAGACATTGCATGTATACATATACACACAACTACATGTGTATTAGTTAAAACTAAAGACATGGCAACGTTGCGTTGTGTCGTATTTTAATCTGTTGTGATTGTGTATGTCTTATATATACTTAATAACCTGATTGTGTAAGTTTTTTCGGAGCGTGAAAGAAAATCTATAGCAAAATTAAAAATCAATTTTTGTCGTGATCAGTTGCGGGACAACAAAGGAAAATTTTGAAAGCGGAAAGTAATACAAACATTTAACCCATAACCGGTGACAAATCAGTTTTGTCTCATAAACACCGACGTGGAGTCTCAGAGACTCCTCTAGTATAACTAGATAGCCAAACTTGATCTTTTTTATATGTATAAATAACAGCTGTAATCTTTTTTACATATTTAGAAACATGCTTTACCATATTTCACACAGAAATGCTGAAAATCGTCCTTATGCACCATCAGAATAAAAAAGTGTGTCACTTTTTAAAAGTAAATGCAGTTATGTATATATGTATATATTTATTAAGAAAATGTAGAAGAATACTGAAAATGCACATTGATCTATGGATACAGTAACAAATAAGTAACTCATTTCTAGAAAAAAACAAAACCAGTATTTCAAATACAGAAAAAACTGCAGCATGTAAATTTGAAGAAAAAAAAGTAAAATGAACCACCATTCTTTTTTTGCTGTACATTCTTTACAAATTTTGCGACTACAAGTCAAACAAATAGGTTTTTGACATTCAACACATAAATAAGAAGTCTTCCTATGTAATTTTGATGGGCACAAATAACAATATTTGCGAACTTCTAGCTTTTCCTGTTTCGTATAAGAAGCTGTCTCAATACGAAGTATTCGTTTTATAGAATCCCTGACTTCCACAGGAATTCTGGAGTTTTCATATCTTCCCCTCATATGAGGTGGTGTCAGGCTTTTGGCAAGTTCTTTCATAAAATATTTTCTTTGTACTGTCGTTCTATGGTCTCTGTAGTGATTTGACATGACATACGCATTTACAGTACTCATGTCTAAGATTTTATAAAATATTGCCATGGCCCAGCGTCGTGTTCTTCTTGATGAACTATATGTCGTACATTTTTCATCAAAGGAATCGACACCCCCTTTTGTCGAGTTGTAAAAGCTTATTATTTCAGGCTTATTATTTTTTGGATCCGTGCCACTTCTGTAATGCATTGTTGATATTAGTATTACAGCTTTATTTCTTTTAGAAACAAATGAAAGAAGCGTCATCTGTTTTCTAAAACCATATACGGACGTCCCTATTGCTCTGCCTCTCTGTGGGAGGAATTCAGGAGGAATGTGCCTTTTTGTCTTCCTCATGGTTCCAACGTATGTTAAGCCCTTTGACTGCAGTAATTCCACTAATTCTACAGAAGTGAACCAATTGTCTGCAGTAATATTTCTATTGGTCCCAAAGAGATGTTTCGCTAGACGAATCACATATTGAGTCGGTTTGGCTAGTTTTCTTTCATCTGTAGAAAGCCCTTGTCTATCCGAATCCTTCCCTGTATATACATATGCATTATAAACATAGTTATTTCTGGCATGGTCAGCACCATGATTTTAATACCGTATTTTCGAGGGTTACTCGGTATGTACATTCGGAAGCTGCACCTTCCACGAAAACCTAGCAGGATTTCATCTATACATACGTATTCACCAATAGTAAATTTATTCTGACAGTTTTGAATGAATAAATCGAAAATTTCTTGCACAGGTGCCAATTTATTTACTTCCCTTCGTTGGGTTCTCGTGAGAGGATCGTCAAAACGCAGGCAACTTAGCAGAACAGCAAATCTTTTTCCGCTCATTACCGCTCCGAAAATGTCTCGACCTGTGCCATCTGTGGCAAACAAACACTCAATATCCTCATCATTTGGCTTGAATACTGCAGAATAAATCAGCAAGCCTAACAATGCTTTTGTCTCCATTTGGTCAGTATTCTTCAGATCGGATCGGTTTTCATTTTTGTACTTTGCTCTTACACTCGCTAGTTTTACATTCGTCCACTTGACTATAATGTCTACCATTTCATCTGTAAATAGACAGTTCCATATTGCTTCAGAATCTGCCTAATGCCCTAAGGTACGAGATTTCCCCCGTAACCCCGGTAATTTAATTTTTATTTTGTTTTGCTGTTGAACTCGAACATTTTTAGTGGGTTCAATTGCTGACCACTTACAGCGGTTTTTGCCATAGAATTTTTTTAACACTATTATTATAATATTACTCTACTTCCTACTCATCTAGGAAAGTACTGGAGCATGCGTGACGGCGGGAGAACCGGTTTAAAAGTTTCACCAACTACTAATTCTAAAGGAGTCTCCCAGACTCCACATCACCGGTTATGGGTTAAATTGTATTGCAAAAATGAAACAGAGTAACTAACCTATGCATTGGACGTATTGTTGAATTGAACGAGCTTGGCAAAAATTTAAGATGTAAATGTATAAACGTTCTTTCACTTGAAAACATAAAAGAGGAAAGTCGTTTAGGACTAAATCCAATTTTAGATATTGTTTGTCATGAATGTGCAGTAATAACATAAGTGGCAACTGGTAAAATGCATGCCGCTGCATTGCCAGACGTTAATTGACAAATTCTCGACTTACCGAGCAAAACTTAAACAGGAATATAAAAATGTTTATCTTTTTAACAAATCGGGTAACAACCGATTTTTTTAATTCAAAATATTCGTAATAAACTAATGTATCAATGAGTTGTTTTTGGAAAACAAATGTATAGAAAAGTTTTCAAGTTATGATATAAAAT
The DNA here is from genome assembly GCA_037954035.1 of Rosalia funebris. Taxonomy (NCBI): domain Eukaryota; kingdom Metazoa; phylum Arthropoda; class Insecta; order Coleoptera; family Cerambycidae; genus Rosalia; species Rosalia funebris. Next base: position 6,067,952 of record JAZFAV010000006.1, on the reverse strand, counting down.
GTGTAACTCTTAGTCAATCAAAAATAGAATTTGACGCGTCCAAAAGTTTTTCCAAGAGTTATTCCTTGAATTTTTAATTTATTTATTACTATTTTCATTTATTCATTACTTTATGAAACTTTTAACTGTATGATTAAAAAATATTTTGTCGTCCAGAGAAGAAAATTAACTCGACGATAACATCTAACAATGGCAACCTCATTGTACGCTTACGTCACAAGTCAATGACGTCAGACTGCTCACACCTTGTCTTCTCGATGAGAATGGGTAAACAAATTAATTGAGGGGTATTTCAATGATACTGAAATATCTCTTGAGCGGAAAAATCGCAATAGTTTCTCCTCGGCCTTGAGCACCACCCCAGGCGAGTAACTCATCGTTTTTCTCATTTTCTTTTATAGCTAGTAGGTCTGTTCCTGACGAGGCATTACCGCAACCAGTCAGATCCCGATGAAAAGCTACCGACCGCTATATTTCCACGGCACAACTTTACCTATTGATCTAGTCGTTCGTTAAGGCGTTGCTTTAATGTATCTTTGCCATACCAAAGAACTCATTTCATCCCTCTATTTCCTTTCCAATAAACGTAACCGTAATTTATTTATATTGTCGCTTGTTTGCCCGTACAGTAAGAGTTACAATAACAAGAGAGAAGGGAGCTCAGTATCGACCTTGCCGTTTCGAAAAACTAGGGGCGAACATTCGGACAACGGGACGGGACGCTCGTCGTGATCAAATGTTAACATAATCACAGAATTTGAGTTTTATGGGTTATCTATCACTGTGTCTTGGTAATTATTTTTATTGCACTTTTTTAGCATTCTAGTGATTGTGGTCGTGTGTCTGTTTTTTTTTCTTCCATTAAGACTCGATGGAACCTTGATATGACTAGGGAGACACACTTGACTATCCTAAGAATGCGCCGTTTGAATTATTATAACTTTTATATAAATACAAACATTTGTTGTCATAGCTTAGGACATCCAATCTACCGCTTGGACCGATAACTTCATACAGTAATTTTATATTCACAGTCACATTGTGGTCGAAAGACATATTTCTTAAGGTGGCTATATCTCAAAAACAGCTATCTATTTGAGAGCTGCGCCTAAAGCCGACGGTCATCGGCAGATGGCGATACCATCGCGTTGGTCAAAGCGGCGCATCACCTACTTATATACGGAGCGTTCCGTGATGGTCGCTATTGAGCTCACCTTTCGTTTGTGTGGATGTGTTCGTGACGCTTTTAGATATTTTCGTCGATGTACAAATTGTGAAGAGTACTGAACAACATATAAATATTTATTGTGATGTATCTTTATAATAGAGTAGTCCAGGTGGCCCCCGGAAATTCGTAGGGATGACTTGGATACGTTTGCGTGAAGTTGGCAGTCAAATGTCAAATCGAATTGCCTAAAGTCGTATCACAGTATAATATAGAAGACTGTTCTCGTCCTATAGCTCAAGAGATCTGCCAGAGATATATTTAGGAACTAGCCGTTCCTATAATGTTGAGTTCGTTCTATAATTTGATTGAATTATTTTTGAAATGACCTTAATGTAATAATAACATTATAATAACTAGTAACTAATCCTCATCAAATTTTCATCGTATTGAATAGTGAAATGATTGTGATTGATAACATATGAGCAGTAGATTCTTCTAGAATGGTGAATTATTCAGTTTTATTTAACACGTTACCAAACAAAGTAATTAGTGGCAAATAAGAAAAGTGTGAAACAGTTTATAATTCAACTAATTAAGGTCTGCTAATAACCATTATTGTGCGCACATTATACAGCGAGTGGCAAGCTACTAGGTGAAAAATTACTATATTAAACGTATATTTTGACAGTTTTATTTAAAACATTGTCAAACTGATTAATGGTAATTTTGAAAAGTGACATCAATTTATAATTCAAATAATTAAAGTCTGATAGAAACCATTACCACCGAACAGAAACTATAGCAAGAAGGTTCACTCTAAGCTCCGTCCGCTAAGTTTCCCTCCTTACCCCGTCTCGTCGTCTAGCGAGAATTAGCTAACCAGCACGTGGCGCATGTATACCGTCAGTCTCGACACCGAATCGATTGCCGCTGGCGAAGTATTATACTGGTCGAATTTTAGATTGTGAATTGTATTAATTAATTTGCGTTTGAATAACTAAAAATGACACTGTGTTTTGCTGACGGCTGTAACAATAAAACAGGATCTAATGTCTTATTTTTTTCGGTGTCCAAAAGATGAAGCTAAGTAAGATAATTGATTACGCATTTAATAGAGTTAGGACTCGGATTAGATACCGGAATTTATGTCGTCTAAATATTTATAAAGTCCTTTTTAGATGTCAGAATTGGAAAAAATCATTAGGATTTGTCGGCACCCATAGATATGCTAATCTTACACCGGATCAATGTAATAGTAGAATGCAAATTTGCAGTTTACATTTTCCTGAAGACTGTTTTATTAGAAATGATTCGAAGACTCGTTTGCATTCACCGGTCTACAGCATTTTCGCGCATGGGACATATATACCTTATTTTTTATTGCTTTTATAGCTAGAAATAAGAATAAGAACAAAAAATAGTTCTGTATTTGATTTTGTGTGAAAAGAAAGCAAAAAACTAAATAAACAAAAATACATAAAATCTGTACATAGAAATGATTTATTAAAAGATAACGAACGCCCATTTATGATTTATTTGTCTTAAAATAGAGTCCAAATGTTTAAAAATGAACAGTTTTGCTTTTCCTGTCATGTTCAACAGAAGTTTCTCTTATCAACCCTCAAATATAATCCCCCATCATGCTTTCAGTGTACTGGCCTTGGTAACGTCTTTCAAATTCCATTATGTCTTGATGGAAGCGTTTCCGAATAAGCTCCCATATTATCCTTAAATTTATCCAAATGAGAATGTAACATGTGCATCTTTAGAGACATTCTACATCCGATGATACAAAAATTCGAAATCATGTCAGTAATCAGCTCGTCATAATTTTCAGCTCTATGGTTTCCAAGGAAACCATGAACTACTGCCTTAAAACTGTTCCAGGCTTTTTTCTCCTCACTGCTAAGTAACCGCGGGAAAATATCACAATCCATAATTTTTTTATTTGAGGGCCTACAAAGATTCCAGCTTTTATTTTCACCTCTGAAAGTTTTGGAAAAAAACTCTCGGACTCATGATTAAGAGCCTTTACAAATTACTTAATAAGACCCAATTTAATATGCAATGGCGGCATTAATATATTTTTAGGATCGACAATTGCTTCCCATTTAATATTGCATTTTCCTACTTCGTACTTAGTACGTTCAGGCCAATGTTTTTGGCGGTAGTGAGCTGCATCATTCCTACTATCTCACAGGCAAAGATAACAGGAGTATTTAGTATATCTACCTTGCATTCCAGTTAAAAAACACACCATCTTGAAGTCTCCAATAACTTCCCATTTGTATTCCATATATTTAATTGTAGTTAATAGCATTTTAATACTGTCATAATTTTCTTTGAGATGTACGGAATGTGCCAATGGAATAGATGGAAATTTGTTTCCATTGTGTAGTAGAACAGCTTTTAGACTTTTTGTTGAGCTGTCAATAAAAAGGCGCCATTCAGTTCGATGACAAGGAATATTAATTGCTTTAAATAAACCTTTCAGATCATGACAAAAACAGAGTCCATCTTCCTTAGCGAAGAAACAACAAAATTCTTCATGTCGTATTCTTTGATGGGATATTCGAACATCAGAATGAAGTAAATTCCATTGTTTTAACCGCGATGCCAATAACTCTGCTTTACTTTTTGGTAGATTTAAGTCTCTTAATGTGTCATTGAGATCTTTTGATGAGGTGTGGTATTTTTGATTCAAATTCAATACCGAATTCGGAATGTATGGATACAGATGAACTCCGTGATGGATTACTACCTTAAGAGAGTAGTTGATTTTCCAACAGGAGGAGCAGGTACAGGAAATTTTTCTGTATGGGGTATTGGAGCGGATGTCGATGGTAGATCAGGATAAGATCTTTTCTTTGAATTTTTACCTTTAGGTGGATTTATATAATAAATTTATGTAATATAATAACAATCTATGTGATGGTCACTTGGTTCCCTCCAAATTCTCGGCACTGCAAACTTTATTGCTTTTTTTTTTCACCGCGGTACCAGCCTACAATAAAACGTAACATATAACCTAATGAATGGTTCCATATAATTAAAAAGAAATGAAAATAAACTCACCATCCAGAATATATTTGCAAGAGTTACATGACACATGTAGAGTCCATTTTTTGTCTTGATTTTTAACAGGTAGATAGAAGTAAGCTTGATAGGCTTCGCAAATCTTTCAATTTTTACTTAAATCGTATTTTTTTCTCTTACTTTAATACATTCGCCGCAAATATAGCAAAACGAATCGAGTTTACAAAAGGAACATTTAAAATTCGGTAAAAATTTTAGATAACATTTCTTGTAATACTAATAAATTTTCAGTTATGTATAGGCTACCCTCAAAAAGGACATTTAACCGGTTTCCGTTCATTGGTCAAATTTTAAAAAATTAGTTAAAAGCAAATTGTAACTAACTGCAGACTATATTTTCTTTATCGTAGGTAACACTAGGACTTTTTTCTCACAATTTTTGCTACCTACAAAACTCAAAAATCTGATCTAGATAACTTTTATAATAATGACAAGCTTAAGGAATACAGACTTTGTCCCAAATTAACTGACGAGCATCTACATCCTAATGACTTTCAGAAAATGAAGGTTAAATATGCTTCTCGAGTGTTCAGCCATTCTGTTGCCGTTGCTTTTAACAGTTACATAGATTTTAATGTTTTTTCCCTCAGATGCAAAGGTAACTGCAAGTTTTATCAAAGTCATGATGATTGTTTCGATTTATTAAATTGCTGTCATCACTAACAATATTAAATAATTAGTGATTTATGTACAATTAATACTGACTGAATCAATCGGTATTATTATAAGAATTTATCGTAACAAACATTGAAATAGGCTCCTTTTTTAAGCTAAACTGCGATCTATATGATCATAAAAGTATTGCCTAACATGAGACAACTATTGAGGCTAATCTACCACGTTAAAAATTACTCAACGTATAAGATTTTTATTAACATTAGCCACAATATATCTGTCCCTCATTTCAGCCTCATAATTTATCGGGACGGCTCTTTCTTTCGTGGGCTCTGGGAGAAACGAATCCATATTTTTCAAAGTTTAAATAACGGACGGATTGTTGTTAGCGAGGGAGAATGTCGATTTGGAAATGCTTCGTTAAATACATTTAATTTCGTACATGGATCGATCAACAAAATTTCTCTTGATTATTTTCAACTTTTCGGCAACCTCGTAAATATCTATTTTGTTATTAAGGGTTATGTCCCAACCACTTTAACCTCTCGTCGCTTGCAGTGTTACGGTGTCGTTATACACCCTACTTCGGTTCCTGCTCATTGAGGGGTTCGCTCGTTAATTCCCCTTGATTCAGTAATTCGCCTACTAGTCTGCCGCTCTCTGTATAATCCTATAGATCAGGATAAAGTATGGTATATGTAGCGGTACTAACGCACAGTGCGTGACAAGACCTGTTTCACTTCTATGTATTCCTTGAGGATTTAAGAAGAGTTTAATCGTTCAAATTTTAGCAAAATATGTGACAATAAAATTATTCATTATTTCCGACCGAAAGTTGAACCTTAATAAAAGTCGTTATTAGAATATTTATTGCCTTTATTCACTGTTCTTATAAAAAAAGTCGTTCGTAAGAAAACGGTCATTGTTATAGAAAGATTTGTTAGATTTGGCTATTTTTGGCATTGTTAAACTTAAAAAACGTTTTTATGTATATCTGACTGCCAACTTCTCCAAGGCCCAGTCAAAATACATCTTTTATCTGAATAGTTGTTCTTCGGTGATCCATTTATATTGTATTATATACGTGTAAAATTTGTTGATTCACAAAAGATGATAATAAAAGTGAACATAGGTCTTACTATATTTAATTAAGATGTATTTTTGTATTCAGAGCTTGAATTTGACGGAAAATAGGCATACGTAGGGATGATAGTAGAGCTTATTTTAGGTGACCACCCTGTAACATTCCTAGAACTGTCGAACCAGTATATACTAAGGCTGTTAATAGGATGAAAATATTTTAATAAATCTATTTCCTGTGTGTTTTATAATTTAGAAAATGTTGACGTACTTTTAGGCAAGATAACGAAAGGAATGGTCGATCAGTAAGTTTGAAAAATTAAAAACAAACTATTTGTTTACTGTGGTTTATTGTTGTATCAGTAAAAATTTGTTTACTGTAGTAATTTTAGAGTATGAGAAAAATACGAAAATGATTTTTTTATAATACGCGGTGGTCGAAAAAAAGTCAAAATGTCATGTCATCTTCTGTTTCTTTGAGAATTGCACCTGAAATATTAAGTGTCTGATCTGCAATATTCAGAATGAAGTGTGGTTTATTTTTAGTATAAAAAGGAGTGTAATTTAAAAAAAGAATTATGTTGGAATGTTTGGAAAAACAAGAATGTTTTAAATTAACAGCAAGGTATTTTTTATCCAATTTAAAATAGTTTTCGTTTAATCACATCCATATTTTCAAACAACGGAAATACTGACTGTAAATGACATTCTAGGACACCTTGTATAACCCGCATAATTATACTAATAATGACAGGCAATTTATTCAAAGTCGCGGTTAAGTACGACATATTTTCGTCCATTAAAATATTTTCCATACTCTTAAAAAGTATTAATCTTTAGTACAACATGATTTGCTTATGATGTATCATCAAGAAAAAATGTACGTTATATTATAATTTTTTAGAGTTAATTATGCGTTTTGCCAATAGAGGGCGCAACCGTTTTGAGACCAAGAGCGTAATTAACCTCAAAAATTAATACACAGTTGCGTATACTCCTGAGGGCGAATCGGACGCGTTCATTACTTTATTTCTTGATGGTACACACTTTTGTGTAAAGTTGAAGTGGGTTTAATCGAAGCTGGACCATTCTTTGAGAAATTATTCCAACTACATTTCCACGAAATTACCTACTACGAGTCTTTTTAAGTTCAGGTATTGCTCGGGTATTGTGGGGCATCAAAGATAGCGTAGGTGTAGATGAACGTATGAATCTTATATATAAAAGACATATTTACGAAGTATACTTTTAAGTTAAGCAGAAAATGTGAATCCAGTGGCGTGGTAAGAAGGGGTTTGTCTCTTGTCAGAATATATGCTTTAAGTAAAAAATAGACCCTTAAGTGCAACGCCACTGTGTTAATGCTATTATTATTAATCTATCATATATACTATATATACGGTTGTCTATATTTTTATATAATTTAAAAAAGGTGTTCCAAATTTGTTTGAAGATTAGGAGGTTATGAAAGTTACAGTGTTAATTAAAAATATGGAAGCAATACATTTTATGAGAGATTTAAAGTTTTGAAGTTGAAGTAAGGATAGTCCATAAAAAATAGATCAAAATCAGAATTTTGGTTAGCAAAAATACAACCCAAAATAGCTTTTTTCATCTTAACTTTATGAAACGTACCCTGTAGCATCCTGAAATTCTGTCATAAGAACTGCAACACACTGTATACATTGTAGAAAAGAAGTCTGGAATACCTGAAAAATCTCTCAAAACATTTATTTCTTGCAAAAACGTTCGAAGGGGTGAAAAGGTATTTTAAATTGTCCATCTTTTAAATATTTTAGTTCTCCGTGCAGTGGCGTACGTTTTTAGATTCAAAGGGGGCGCATATTTTTAAATGGTAACTCCTATTTTTTATTCGATACAGTGAATGAGCAAATTTTTTTGTTATTGTTTATTATTATTATTATTATGTTTTGTGGGCTTGGGCCTCATCAGCTACTGATCGCATGGGTAGTCCCTTGGCGATCCCCTCTTATCCGGGTTATTATCCAAAAATGCTATCCCATAAAAGGAGCAATTTGGGCACGTCCCTCGCCTTAAGCCTCGCCTCCTCTAGGATAACAGGGATCCCTAATATAAGGCACCTCCTCTCCCCCAGTGCGGGGCAGGTGTAAAGAAGATGAATTGAGGTTTCCTCATCTTCTCTACAGTATCTGCATGCCGGGCTGTCAGTCAGCCTCAGCTTGTGCGTATATGCATTCAGGCTACTATGGTGGCCCGTTATGATTCCCACCAGGGTTCTGGCTTTGTGCCTGTTCAATTTAATTAATTGTTGGGCCCGTTTCTCAATCTCTGAGTATTCGATGAAGAGTTTGGTTATTCAACAGCCCGTTACTCCTCTCCATCTTTCTCTGTGCTGGTCTCTTGCCCAGTTATCGATGCGGTCTCTGATCAGATTCCGACTTATTCCCACTGCAGGTTCTGGTCCATAGAGGTTTTCCCTGGTCCCTAGTCTGGCAAGGTCATCTGCAATTAGATTTCCCTTAATGACATTATGCTCAGGTATCCATAAGAGTTCCACCAGTCCCTTCCCTGTCAAGTGTTTCCATGCTTCATAGCAGTTATAGACCAGCTTCGACTTTGTCGTTGCTGAATTCAGGGCTGTCAACGCCACCCTGCTATCCGAGCAGATACATACCGTCTCCTGGGTCCGATTTTGGTCGGCCCCCAGAACACCGTATGTAATTGCAACTAGTTCGGCCTGGAGTGCGGTAGTGTATTTACCCAAGGGGAAGGTTTTACCTATCCCATCGCGTCGCCTATACACCCCCCCGCCCGCTCTGTTCTCACTCTTGGCTCCATCCGTGTACCAGATGGAGTTCGACCCTCTATCCAGTCGGTCTTACTGGTGAGGGTGATCTTATATTTCTTATCAAACAGGAAGTCGGCACCCGTACTGTCAGAGGGCATCCATAGTAGCCCCTCCTCAGCTAGCTCTCTAGCTCTCTTGAGAGTCTATTCAGGTCCCATACCGTCCTGTATTGTTTATTAACTTGTATAAAGTAATTTTCTAAAAAAATGCAAATAAAGTTCTTGTGAAAATTAATTAATTTAAAATGTTGCCTAGAAGGCATTGAAACAAATCCTAAATACTTTTTTATCCCTTTGGGCGTTTTTACACGAAAAAAGTATTGCGGAATTTTTTAGGTTTCAGACTTTCTTTCCAAAAATTAACTTCACTTTACTGGCTAGATTTATTTTTATTTTTGTCAAGTTTTTAATACTAATAATAGAGCCGAATGTGATTATAGTTATATATTATATAAGGCGATTAAAATTTCGATAATCAAAGGATATGTGAAAATATGCGTTTTATCAATAAAGTGACTAAAAATAAAAAAGTAGAAATTAAATGATTAAAAAGTGAAAATTTAATTTCCTCGTAATAAGACCGAAACACACTTTTCAATTATTGTATTCATCGAGAAATAGTCGATTGTATCTTGCTTTGTAGAATATGATGACGTGAATGGCGTCTATTTTTTAAAAGTACGCAAATGACCGTTTTGTAATTGTTTCTTAACCTTTTTCCAAAATTGACGCCCTAAATAAAGTTTTTCCTAAAATATACTTCCGAATTACATTTTAATTTATCTTGAGAAATAAACAATAAAATTGTGTATTTTAAAAATAACTTCTTATGAATGTTTTAAAACAGAATAAACAATTGAATTATTAAAGTTAATATTAAATTAATAAAGTAAAATTATATTCCTCACCAACTTTGATATATCAGTTTCGGAAGGTTCGGAAGGTCAAAAATAGGCAACACTTTGTATATATGGAAAAAAAAACTACTGCAATGAGTACACAAACGTAAAAGTAAAATATAAAACGATACATTTTACGAAAAAAAAAAAAACAAGATTGTAGTTTTTAATAAATGCGTGTAAAATTTTAATCACTGAGGTAAAGAATTAATTTGGTACGTAGTAAGAAATATGTGCTCGTAAAATCACTAAATTTTAAACAAAACATAAATAAATTCACATTTACCTCCTTAAAAATACAAAGTATATTTTTAAAGTTTTCAATATAATTTTATTAAAAATTTGTTTATTCTCATTATCCTGGCTTCAATTAGGATCACCCTATATAACTATTATTTGTTGGACGTGACATTTATCGCAAATGATAATAATAAGTGGCATTTATCGCAAATGATCTAAATACCATAAAAATATAGACAAGCCAAATAGACATTACAATTAACTTTATTTATAACAAATATCTTGGCTATAGCATAACATTGAAGCACGTGACCCAAACCATAATTTAAGGCATGCGCAGTATACTTAAGTGTATCAATAAGCAGTCGAACAATATTGTAAAATAAAACAAGTAGTTTTAGACAAAAATTGGTAGAGTATCGTTCATAACAACCTTTTATTATTTTTTCTGCGCTTCTCCATCAATCGGTTTCTACAGTATAGTAGTAGAAATTATGTCTTAAATTTTGACTTAGGTCCCGTGCTGCAATATTAATAACATTATTATTCTGTATAGATATTAAAAACAATGCGGTATATTCCTGCTTGCAAAATTAACCAAATTTTAATTTTGCAAAAAAGTTAAAATATTTAACCAAATATTCCAATGACTACTGATGATGTGAAGTGAGACACTAAATACTAGGGTTAAATTTAAAGTATCTTATAATTATTTGGTTCTTATAGTTTTTGGGTTTTGAAATTTCGCCACTTTTCTTAGACCGACAAGGACAAAAATGTCATTTGTACACTAGGCACAAAAGTTAAGGGACGTAAAAAATTTTGAATTTTTAAAGGACGTAACTTGGAGAAAAATAATCGCAAGACAATTTAAAAAAAAACAAACTGAAGCTCCAAGTTTCTAGTTTTCAAATCTTCCGTTACATTTTTTTTACTATCAGCAGTTTTTGAGTAATCATAAGAAAACTATCGGAAAAGAAAATTCCAAATATTTGCTTGCCTTTCAACAGGTCCACGGACTTCAATAAATTTTTTTCTGTGATTTCATCATAAAGCTTTTTTAGACGATTTTACCCTCTTTAATTTGAGCGGCCTAAAAGCCTTGTACGATGATTTTTCGCTGAGTTATCGTCGTTCAAAGCAAAAAGGTTATGCTTAACCTTATATTACTTTTCCAACCCCTGGGGGATGGTCTAATGGCTAATGTTCAAGTTTTAACGCAATACACCCAATTTTTGAGTTGTCACTTTTCTCGTCGATGAGCGATATAATGATCTCATTACATCACAAGTGGTATAGTAGAGTTATTTACCTATTAGAACAATCATCAGTGGAGACGGGGAATATTGCGCATTGTCGTTATTATCGTTATTTGTCGTATTTATTTCTATAAAAACTGTACGCAAGCCCTAATGTGATTGAAGCGAAAACAGATCTCTTGTACCGCTAGAAGAATTGCTCAGCCGTGTAGTCCTCAAATTTTCTCACTGTATTTTTACATTTTCTCTGTGGCGCGTGCTATTTATTTATAACTGTAAATGTAAACTTGACTGATTGAAAATTATTTATACCAGTGACTATTTACGAGAATTTTGTATGTATATGTAATCGTTTTTTGTTTGTATAGATTGCTGGAAATAAAACATGAAAATGTTGCGTTCTTTTTATTTTACCCTCCAAGATAATTTGGTAAGTATTGAATCGTTTTCGTTCCGTTAGAATGTGTAATAAGTTGGTTTCGTTTGTTGGCTAGGCAGCGAAATGAACATCGAATCGTTTTCAGTAAAATATAGGGTGTCTCAGTTGGAACTATAGGAGTTTAATTGTGTGCCATTTGTGTTCTGTCAAAGATTTAACAAGGCGTCAATATTTAACGACTGTCGTCTACAGACCAAACAACGTCAACATGGTGTGATTTACAGTCAAATAACGTGAATAGTTCGTGCACGACTGTTTTATGAAAGTGAGCGGCTATATACAGTTTCATTAAGAAAAATTAGGACAAAATGAAACCCCTATCGAGTTGACGGTTGGTGTTATCAATGTTAAACAATCTCTTTTTCCATCAAATTGATGAGTTGGAATTGAACAACATGTGGTTTCAGCAAAACCGTGCAGCGCATCATACAGCGCGTGCAACCATAAGTCTGTTGCATACAAAATTTCCTGATCATGTTGTCTCGCGGAATACTGGCATCAACTGGCCTGCAAAATCATGAGATTTAACACCACTGGACTTTTTTTCCTCGGGGTTATGTCAAAGGAAAATATACGCCACCTATCCAGCAACAGTTAATGACACATACTTAACCACATCAGCTGATACAAATATGTCATTAATATTTGCAATACCTAATCATAATTGTAATTTCAAGTTTGAATAAATTTTTATTTCGCTTTTAAATTTGTTGAAGGTAAAAATGAGATATAATAATCTCATTACGCCACAAGTGGTGTAATAGAGATTAGTATGTAATAAAACGGCCATTAATAACGGTAGAGATTATTTTTGTATATCTACTATACTGAATATTCCGTATTGTCATTGTTTATTAGTTTATTATTATTATTGTCTAACTTTTTTATGTTTATTGGTATGAAAATTGAAGCGAGTAGAGATTTCGTACTTCTGTGATCATTTCGTACAACTGCTCAGCCGTTGGTAGTCGTCAAATTTACTTACTATATATATTTTCTCTTTTGTGTTTGCTATTTATTTATATACACTACTCAAAAAAAAAATTACGAGAAAATATGTTCAATGATTTATGAACGGCTGTGCAATAGATAATTGATGCATTAATAATACTCACTAACTAACATATAATAATAAGTCACTAACAATTTATTGCACTACAAATGATATGAATTGTTGTGTTAGTTTTCTCAACCACAGCTACTCTACACTCCTATTATCTATTGCATGCGCTCCACGTTTTTCATTCTAAATATTGCAAGTATTTTCATAGCTATTAAAAATTTACAATCGCACATTCTCAGGACTATCTGCATGGGGTTAGGAATCTGTATGGGACGGAGAAGTTATTGCTTTTCCGCACTCCACTGTACGCAGAAGAATAATGTAATCGTGTAAAAAAAATTTCTTGGGTTTATTTTTCGTTTTCTGCCTAAAAACAAAAAAAAATGGTTTTTAAACCATTTTGTGTGTGTCGTCATCGGCATTTATTTTTGTTCACGATCACTCAACTAAATCGTGTCGGATCGATCGGGTTTTGACTGATTCTGATCGGGGACGTCTTTCAGACGACACCTATTGACTGTGAGGTAGATAGGACACACTTCACTCTGTCCATGGGTCGTGAGAACGCACGATGGTGGACTATTTGAGAATTTTTTTTTTTTTAGCACGATCACTCAACTAAATCGTGTCGGTTCGATCGGGTTTTGACTGATTCTGATCTGGGATGTCTCCCAGACGACACCTATTGACTGTGAGGTGGATAGGACACACTTCACTCTGTCCATGGGTCGTGAGAACGCACGATGGTGGACTATTTGAGAATTTTTTTGTTAGCACGATAACTCAACTAAATCGTGTCGGATCGATCGGGTTTTGACTTATTCTGATCTGGGACGCCTCCCAGATGACACCTATTGATTTTGAGGTGGATAGGGCACACCCGACCCTGTCCATTGGTCATGAGAAAGCATGATGGTGGACTATGTGATTTTTTTTTATTAACACGATAACAACTAAATCGTATCGGATTGATCGGGTTTTGACTGATTCTGATCAGGGATGACACATCTATTGATTTTGAGGTGGATAGGACATACCCCACCCTGTCCATCGGTCATGTGAAAGCACGTTGGTGGACTATTTGAGAAAAATTGAAAGTGAAACTGTCGCATAAAACACATTCTGCATGTATGTGTTGGTTTATTTTTTCTCTGCCACTCAATTTCGAGATAGAGATGTTCTACGTGCGGAAAATCCGTTTTAAGGTTTTAAAACTGTTTATTTTTTTTATTCAAATAATTATTAGTGAACCTTCTCATTATTAGTATGCGGCCTTCAGATTAGGTTGCGCCTGTGGCTCCATAAAATCAAGAACCGCCGCTGCATATTTTGACAGGTAACCTTTATACATGACCTATATAATCTATGTACATGCCATTAAGGAATTGAAATGTCATCTCAAGTTGCATACGTTTACTCTGTTTCATTTTTATACAAAATATACATTAGAACAAGAATATCCAGGTCACAGCGTTCGTCCATAAATACAAAAATATATCCTCCTAACCTAATTACTTAAACCTAAATCATCACTAAATCGTTGGGTAAGTCCTGCAGTTCATTTAGGCAGCTTTATCACACTTTAAACGTGTGTATTATAACCTAATAGTACAAATAATTTATTGCAAAGTCGCCTTTACCGCCCAATCCAGATCGCAAAATCCTCATTGGCCGGACGACACTAATAATACCAATGGTAAATAGGATGCTTCTTATAGAATTTACTAAAGTCGTGATGGCCCATGGCCATGTTCTCTCCCCCTCCGTTATTGAGTCCGTACATGGCGTAGTTACCGCCGTGTTTCCCTTCGCCGTATCTGCCGTGGTGGCCGTTTTCTTTGTCGGCGAGAAACTTGCTTCCATAGTGGCCTTCCTTCTTGGCCTCTTCGGCGTTGAACTTGCCCTCCTCCTTGCCGCCCTTGTAGGTGGACCCGCCCTTCTCGCCGAAGCTGCCCGCCTGGCCGTTGAACATGTAGTTGCCAGCCTCGTCGTTGGCCTCGTCGTAGTACTCCTCGGTCTTGCCCGACTCTTCCTTCTGGTGGGAGTTTTTGAACCCCTTGACCTTGTGGCCCTTCTTGTAGCCTTTCTTCATGTTTGACTGACCTTCCTTTTTACCTGAAACAAAGTGTTCGATTAGATCCAAAGTTGGTATAAAATTAGAAAAGCGAATCAGAAAGAAGAAGACATGAAGGTTGTTGACGTACTAACCCATTTCGCTTTGAATCTTAAGAGGAGTAATTTTTGTTATCACTAAACTAACATTCACAAAACTATTACTACCGTTTTGTGGAGGGGATGATAAAGTTTCTGGAAAAATGACTTAATGTACATTCTCTAGATATGCGTAGAAAAAAAAATGAGGCAGCATCTGAAGAGAAAAGGATGCACTTTACACGCCGACAGACTAGACTAAGTAAAGAGCAGGCTATTTACTGCTCATCACGTGGGTGGTCCGATGTCGTAGTGTTAAGACTTGTTCCTATTCTTGATGAGCTGTACCTATAGATCTAGTTTCGTCACGGGGTCTCATAGTATGAAGGGTATCAAGGTATCAAGGGTAGCATATGTGAAAAATCCCCAATACGTTTATGCACCAAAGGCTGTAAGTGCTATAAAAACAACCAATATATGTGTTTCCAAGTGAAACGGTAAGTAGACGAGAGTCAATGAGATGTGAAAGGCAAAAACTCAGGAAATAATAAATGTCACGATGAATAGAGGTGAACACAAACTGATATAACAGCGCTAAATGATTTGCTGATAATTTGGATGTGAAAATTGTTCTCCAAAAGAATTCTAATATGTAGATCTCCAACATCAGAGCAAAAACATAAACTAGATTCACGAATCTAGTGAATAATGAAAAGGAATTGATCAAGAATTCTTTGGTACTTTGGACAAAGACTGAGTGTGGTTAATAAGATCTTGGTGATCACTGGCTATTCTCGCGATATTGGCATATGTGAAGTGAAGACTAGGAGGAGAAGAGGTATTTTATATAAGGGACCCCTGTTATCCTAGAGAAGGCGAGGCTTAAGGCGGGGGACGTGCCTAAATTGCTCCTTTCATGGGATAGCATTTTTGGATAATGACCCGGATAAGAGGGGATCGCCAAGGGACTACCCATGCAATCAGTGGCTGATGAGGCCCAAACCTATATAATATAATAATAATAATATGCTATAAATGGTACTAAAACAAATTTAATCGTACTTATAAGTTAAAGTAAAAAATCGAGATGTTTAAAGTAAAATGTGGATTAAAATTGATATTTAAATTTGCTTTCTGACACAGACAGCTAAAGCAGCAATAAGAAAAATGTTTAGATAATTATATTAATTAACTAATATTAAGTGGCGATGTTTAAAGAAAGCGTGAAATATTAACGGTTTTACCTTCTTTGTCGTAATGCTTGGCGCCATGGTACATATTTCCATCCTCGTATATTTTCTTTCCCCCATGAGCACCATTATAATATCCAGAATCTGCCTTAATGTCCTTGGCTGCTAACTCTCCCTTGTTATACCCGGACTGACCTTGATCGAACTGCCCGCCCTCAGTACCTTGCGCCTTCTTGTAGTACAAATCGTTGAGGTTCTTTTTTCCCTCGCTGAAATGCCCTTTGTCTACTACTCCGCCTCCGTAGGCCCCCATTGGCCCCATCATTCCCACTCCGGCCCCCATCATGCCCGCGCCGCCTCCCATCATGCCTACGCCTCCGCGCATCATACCGGCACCTCCCATCATCGCAGGGCCTCCCATCATGCCGACTCCCATCATTCCCGGCGTCATCATGCCAGCCCCGCCCCCTACCATGCCGGGACCTCCCATCATGCCGGCGCCGGCTCCCATAACGCCACCTCTCATCATCCTTCCCGCCCCCATCATACCCGCGCCGCCTCCCATCATTCCAGCGCCTCCGGGCATCATTCCCGCACCGCCTCCCATCATGCCAGCACCTCCGGTCATCATTCCCGCACCGCCTCCCATCATGCCAGCGCCGCCGGTCATCATCCCCGCACCTCCGCCCATCATAGCGGGTCCGCCTATCATCGTGGGTCCCATCATGCCGGCGCCCATCATTCCAGCGCCGCCTCCCATGCCCACCGGGTAGTAGGGCGTCGACGCGACGTTTCGAACATGAAGTGCGACCACGAGGACGGTTAGACTCACGAACCTAAACATGTTAAGCGCGTCTTTAGACCCGAAGAAACCGAACTGACGATCGCTTCCCCCGGTCCGAGGCTTTATAGGAAAACTGGTGTACGGCTGATTTTTCACTTAATCGATAAGACAATAAGTAATGCGTTAATTTCTTTGCATTTACATCGCGAGGATGTCCTTAATCTAACCTTTAGGGTTGTTACACGGTAGAAAACGGCATAACCGTTAGACTATTGTTGTTGGAGCCTTCTATAACATACTTATCGGTGATTATGGTAGATTCATTTGAATTAAGTTTAATTAGCGGCCAATTTAACAGTCTTATAATGCTTAATAAGCTTTGGAAATTCGACGTTCAATGACAAATCTGGTACATTGTTTTTTTAAGTGAAATGCTGAGGAGGTTTTTAATGTATGCAATAGGACATATTCAAAAGAATAGTTTATTTATACTTAATGGAGTCTCATTGGACGATTAGGAAATGAACAAAATAAATTTTCTTAAATTTTTATTCTTGATATACATGAAGGATGATTTCTTTATTTTGGTCAAAATTTAAAATACATATACGTTCGTGTGTTTCGGTTCATTTAATGAAATATATGATATGTATTATAGCACAGATCTAAATATTTTAAAAATCCAGGACCGGATCAAGTAAATATTTTTATATGTATGTTAAATAATTGAAACCAACACGGATTGGTAGAAAAACGCTCCACGGTTACATATTTAGCAGAATTTACCTAGATAATCATAAATGACATAGATAATAAAGGTCAAGTCAATGTGTTTACTGATTTTTCGAAGGCTTTTGACAAGGTGAATCATAATATATTAATTTCAAAATTAGAACTGGGATGTATTCAGTAGTAATCTTCTTAACTTAGTAAAATCATATTTATCCAAACGTACATTATTTGTTTCATATAATAGCCTTCAATCTGAGGCCTTCTTGGCGTCCTCTGGAGTACCTAAAGGCTAAAATTCAGGACCATTATTCTTTATATTATTTATTAACGATTTGTATTTATTACTAATATCACATAATCTTTCTGCTGATGATTTAAAATTATTTTTAAATATAACCTCTTCAGATGATCAAATGATGTTGCAAGAATGCATCGACTTTGTTGTGGCATTATATTTAAAGAATAAACAATCAATAAACATAGATGAATATAAAGTTTGCTCCTATACCTTAAAGAAGCAACCACTGATATTTGAGTATTCTCTTAGTGGTACAGTTTTAACACGTTTCGAAAATAGTAAAGATCTTGGTGTATACTTTGATGATAAATTATCGTTCTTTGGGCATATCAATAATGTGGCTCTTAATGCATATAAAATCCTTGATTTCGTAGTTAGAACCACGATATCATTTAATGACACTGTTATCTTAAAACCATTATATGTTGCTTTAGTTCGTTCAACATTTGTATGTGATAACCTTATTTAGTATTCCCGATATCTAAATCACATTAATGAATTTGAAAATATTCAGCAGCGTTTCTTAAAGTATCTATCATTTCGCATAGACAATTATTATCCAAACGACCATACTCTGCTTCTGCAAAGATTTGATATCCAGTCATTGAACATTGGAAAGGTGCTTACTAGCCTTTCATTTTTATTTTAACTGTTCCGTAACAGTATAGATGCACCCGCAGCTATTGCTTCAGGTTTTAACAATTATTAATTATTTTTATTGAGATTTAGTTCTCGCTAAAAAGAAATAAATTGGTACTGCGTATGTACTCCGTTTAATATGTAGTTGATGTAAAATTTTACATCACATTTCAGACAGTGCACAGCTTACAGAACATAACGTTCCTTTTCTGGCAAAATAAAGGCGAACTTCTCTGTAAATAACACTAATTCTGTTACTGTTTCGTTTAGAGTCGTTCTCTAAGTTCAGGTAAAATTTTTTAGAATTTAATTTTTCTAGTAATCACTGCACAGTGTGACAATCACCTGGTGTAATTCATTCATTTCAAGGTAAAGAAATAATAGTGATAGCAATTTCTAATAGTATGTAATTTTGTGAAGAATTTAGCACAGCAGTCATCCCTACGTTTCCTTGTTCAAGTTATGGCGAAGGCGCCGATGCGATACGTTTTAGTCACACCTACACAAATGGAGGTATCCGGAACCCTTTTGTTTGTTATTGATTGGAATTCATAGGTGGGCAGATAACATTTTACAGTTTAGTTGTGGAGGAAAAAGGCCTAGTCTGTTTGTACTGTTACATATTGTAATCGTTTAATCAATTTAAAACAGTAAATTTAAATGAGCTTATATGGAGGAGTTATGTTTATATATGTAACATAATATTTTGAAACTACAAGTATAGTTTATATCATCGCTATTTGCCAAATAAAAAATATTGAAAAGATACTGTGGCTTGTTTTTATGGCTAGTCTCAGGTAGACTGTTCCGTTTATCGGCAAGAGAGCTTTTTATTTGGCAAATAGCGATGAAATGAATAGTACATTGGTAATAAAACAAGATCTGTATATGCATATAAATAAAAAGACATGTCGAATACATAAAAAAGAAAAGTAAAGAGAAAAAAGTAGGGAAAAACATTCCAATTGTCATTCATTTAATTATATAAAATGGCGAAGTTTTAGTAGCTGCAAAATAAAACCATAGGTACATCAATTTTGCTTTAGGAATTCTGATATAATTAAGATTATGTATAAGTGAATGATAGTTTTCCAAAATGTTTTTAATTTCAGGAGTTTTAATAGTGTCATAAATCTGTCACTGGGAAATGTGTTCCAATGTTCTTGGCTAATATACATAGGTTGCACACAGCCATATTTTGCTGAAATTTATATAATTAGGTATATGAAAACCGTATATACTGATTATGAGATACCTATAATTGAGAAATAATTCTTATTATATAGGTAGGTGTGCATATTACATTTTAGGTGGAGCTAAGGGTTGGAGGAAAAGCAAAGTTCTTGTAGAGTAAGGGTTACAAGGAGTGTATTAACTTATTCCGGTCCAATTTAAACAAGAAACCAGGGGCGTAGCGTACATGGATGCGAGTGATGCGTCGCATCCCTCAAAAATTGGCACGTTAGTGTTATTTAAAAGTTCAATCGATTTATCCAATTATTACAATTTTTTAATTATTTTAAACCGACCGCAAACATACATTATTTACTTTAAACGCTACCATGAACATTTTTATTTCAAATCGGCCGTGAAGGCGCCCGAAATTATTAGACCCCGGCGTTACTTCCTGCAATGCTGAAATGCGATGGTCCATGTTACATCCAAGCTACGCGTTAGCCGGCCGAAAGGGTCAGTGATCTTACGTAGTCAATAGTGGAACTTCGACTGGGTGTTGTCGTTTCTTCCGGACTCAGTTATGCGATTATGTGAACGCATCTTGACGACTGTCGCCGTAAAATAAGGAAGATTTGGAAGCGCTGTTTCAGGTAATTGTAGAAAATGAAAATGAGGAACGGGATCGAAAAACCGTTATTTATGCTAGAGGCCTTTACACTAAATACTAAATTTATTGCACGACTTGGATTTTAATTTTTTCTTAGCAGTGTTTTCTACAATATTCCCACATCCGAGAGTCTGTTTAAAATTCTACAGACAAACATATCAGATATTAGTTACTGCAATAAAAAAATCCCCGATCTCAAATCACATATTCAAAAAATGAGAAATGAGTTTAGTGACATTTGGGACCGTATGGACAGATTTGTGTTAGAAAATCAACCACCAAGTAATAGAACGCATTTGAATTCAATTACTGAAAAAGGTAAGAAAAGCACCTGCGCACGATTGTTTTATGAAATTGTTAACGTTATTACTTTGAACATTAGTGAACGGTTTAGTGAAATTTTTAAATTGAAATTCTTAAATCTATATTCCACACAATTTACTTCATTCGTGAAACGTTTTTCTGACTAACTTTTTCTTCTTTAGTAGATACATATGGAACATTCTTTGACGAAAATCGTTTAAAAAGGGAACTTTCAGTGATTTATAATGATCCCGATATGAAAAGGAGCACTGTGTTCGAGCTTCACCAATATATTATGTCCCTTCAATTATCTTCTGTTTTCCCGGAATCATCAAAATTATGTCTTTTAATTTTGACTATTCCTGCCACAAGCAGTTCCGCAGAAAGATCATTCTCATCAAAGAAAATAAATATTTATCTGCGAAATTCTCAAAAGAAAGAAAGACTGTCAGCTTTAGCACTAATAAATATTGGAGACATCTTCTCCAATATTTGATGAAACAGTGATAGACATTTTCGCTGGACAAACAAAAACCGAAGAATTGATCTTCATTTTAATAATTAGGATATATGCCTCGGCATAATTATTTTAGGTTAGTGTTTTTATTTTTACCATTTTCATATGGCCTACCATACATACGACTATACCTATTCCCCTTATAAAATTTTTATCACATCTCTAGATTCTTTTCTCACCCTACGCCCCTGCAAGAAACCTTTATATTTATTGCAAAGAAGGTTCTTATTTGCCTTCAGACTTGTGAAAAAGATATTTTTCTATTGTTCTGGACATCTATAGGCAGTCTATCAAAAGGAATCAACAACCCCTTTAACCCAGTTATATTTGGAATCAGCATGTTTGTATAATTTTTTAAGCCTATTATAGCATAGTCTAGGATATCTACTGTTATTAATTGATAAGAGATTCAATAACTAATATAACTAGCATAACATTACTACGGAAATGTTTACTACTCTACATTCAAGTCTGACTAGAAAATCTGGTATATCCCGAGTTTCAAGTATATGTTCAAGAGGTCGGTTTATCCAAATAGGAGCACTATGACTGATAGAATTTAGGATCAGAGAATTAAGTAACTTGACACCAGAAGTCAGAGTGTTTATTTTTCGCAATTACTGATAATACTACGCCTATACGTTGATTCTCTTTAGCCACAGTTTTTCACCACTCCACATTCAAGTCTGACTAGAAAATCTGGTATATCCAGAATCTTAAGTATATCCAGAGGTTAGTCTGTTCAGATAGGGGCACTATTACGGATATAATTTAGAATTAAATAATGGAACAGCTTGGCACGACAAGTCAGAGTGTTACTGCGCCTACACTTTGCTCGTCTTTAGCCACTGTTATATCTGTCATCTGTCTAAAATAAAGGGTGGTCCAACCATAATGCACGATGTTAATTGTGAGTCACACCTTAACGTGAAGTTTTTTGCCCAACTTAATTTGACATTTCTTTGTTTCAGTGTTTGACAAATTCAACCATGGAGAGGTACACAACTAAACAGCGTGTTAAGATTGTTGAAGCCTTTTACGAAAATGGGCGTTCAAATCAAAATGCATTTCGTGCACTTCGTGACTTTTTTGGTCAGCATAATCGACCAAATGTGTCCACAATCGGGAGAATTGTGCGCAAATTTCAGCGAACCGGGTCTGTAGGAAATGTGAAAACACCTGTGCATGCTCGCCCAGTTCGTTCTGCGGAAAACATTGCTGTTGTTCGCGATAGTGTAGCAGAAGAGCCGTCAACCTCGACTCGTCGTCGTGCCCAATAATTGAACATCTCACGAACATCACTGATGCGAATTTTGAATAAAGATTTGAATTTACACGCTTACAAGGTTCAATTGACTCAAGAGCTGAAACCTACTGACCATTTCAAGAGTCGTCAATACGCCGAATGGTTGGTTGAACACACAGAAGTGAATGGTGACTTTACAAAGAAAATCATCTTCAGCGACGAGGCACACTTTCACCTCAGTGGATTCGTTAACAAGCAAAATTGCCGCATTTGGGCAAATGAGAATCGACGAGTGATTGTTGAAAAGCCGATGCATCCACAAAGAGTGACTGTTTGGTGCGGTTTATGGGCTGGCGGCGTCATCGGGCCGTACTTCTTCGAAAATGAGGTCGGCCAAGCAGTTACCGTGAATGGTGTTCGCTATCGCGAGATGATAACGGACTTCTTGTGACCAGAAATTGAGGATATGGACCTGGACGATATGTGGTTCCAACAGGATGGTGCCACTTGCCACACAGCCAACGAAACAATGGCACTTTTGCGCGAGAAATTCAATGGCCGTGTTATCTCACGTCGCGTCGTGGCGATGTTAATTGGCCGCCACGATCATGTGATTTGACACCGTTGGACTTCTTTCTTTGGGGATATTTAAAAGAAACAGTGTACGTCAATAAGCCAAGAACAATTCAAGAGCTAAAGAATGAGATAATTCGGCACATTAACGACATTGAACCTCAATTATGTCTCAGAGTCATTGAAAATATGGACCATCGGATAGAGGTATGCCACCGAAGCCGTGGCGAGCATTTGGCCGATATTTTGTTTCACACATGATTGTCATAGATCCTTCTATCATAATAAAAAATATTAAGATAATTCTCTGAAAACTTTTTGTTTTATTTACAATTAACATCGTGCGTTTTGGTTGGACCACCCGTTATAAGAATGGCGTAAACATAACCCCGACATATTTGTATTTACAAACCAGATCAAAATCAGCGTCGTTTAAAATAAAATCTCATTACATTAGCTTCTAGTGTTGCTTCTAGAAAAATACATAATTTTCATTTTGTCTTCATGTTTACTGACAGTTTGTTTTCAGTAGTACAGTTATAAAAAATCAATTTTGCAGCTCATATCTGTCCCTAAATAATATTGCCAGTTTTTTGTACTGTTCCGTACATTAACTCGTGTACTCATTCATCATTTCATTCAGATCAATTAACCTTTTAGTTAAAAACTTCTTTAACTAAAAAAAGCTAATTTTAGTTAGTCTTCAGAAATATTTCCAGGAGGGGGAGGAATAAATTATAACGGTTAGCATAATTAAAGTAAAGCATATTTAGAAACCATGACAAAAAATTTATATTCTAAAATACTTCAAATAAAACATATTTCAACAAAATGGTAAAATGAAATAGAAATATGATATACTATAATACCAACATTTAAAAAAATATATCATGTGCAGCACAGTACACGTGATAGAAGTGAATACTTCTTTAGAATAGAGAATGAGAGAGATTAAGAGTGAGAGATTGAAGAGAGAGAGAGAGAGAGAGAAAGGGAGAGGGATAATTTCAAAAGAAATATAACAATATAAAATTTGTGTAAAAAATATTCGGTTTATTCATTATCTACACTATCATCGGCTCGGGTGGTTCAATTGGTAATATTGATATGATTGGTTTGTAATAACTAAAATATGAAATATATGTTCATGATTCGATGTTTTCTAGATAACGTGTAAAAATTGCATCTATTGTTGTTCCGGATTTTGTTGTTGATTCTTTGGGATTGTTATTTATAAGCAGATCAAATGTTTCTCGAAGAAAGTTAATCAACGTCAAAGAATCATTGGATCCGAAATTTACATTGAAATCTCTCCCGAGAATCAAAGGGATTTTGTCTTCGCCTCTTCCAAGTGCATTTGCACCTGTGTGGCTGTATACCAGTAGGGAGCGGTGAATGAAATATATTATATATTCTAGATTTTAACAAGTTAAACGGTTCAAGGATATTATCAAATAATCACATAACACAGATATAAATAACGTAAATAATTACAAAACACAATGATAAATATTCGGTACATACGCGTGCTGCTTCAGCTGTTAATATATAGCGTCTGGACGCGTACATCTATAACGCGCGCATGCGCGACAATAGGGTGACGCGGATAGCCTAAACTGATATATATATATATATATATATATATATATATATATATATATATATATATATATATATATATATATATATATATATATATATATATATATATATATATATATATATATATATATGATATATAGCTCTCTTTCTCCTTCTCTCTATGTTATATATTTTTTCTCTTTCGTGTAACGAAATCTTGAAACGTTACATTTTTTCCAATTCACTCTCCATTCTCGTCAAATATCAGAACGCCGCCAAAGAAGTATTCACTTCAAAAAAGGCTATCTTTTGTGGACACTTTTTCCTTTGGAAATTTATTTGCACTGCACTCAGTTTTCTATTATACCGGGTTATAATAATTTCGTTTTACAAGATAACATTAATTTAATGGTCTTTTCAGTTAAATATTTGTAATTTGGGTTCAAGATATAGCTCACTGAAGCGCATATTTTTCATGAAAGAATAAATTGAATAACATCTCAATCGTAGAATAGTCCTATATATTTTTTATGCATTGGGATAGAGTTTACAATATCATTAAAATTTAATGGTATTTTATAACTCTTGAACTCTATAAAATATGTACAAGGTTCCATATGAAATTCTTGAGTTAGGCTATCCCTGGAAAACCGAAAGTGATATTAAATAGTTTTATTCATGGAAAATATGGGGCCCCGATGAGTTACCCGTTCAACTCAAATTTGAAATTTATAACTTAAAAACAATGCCTTGAAAGCCGCATTCATTGCCACCCAGTATATATCACGTACTTCTTGTTTAAGTTTGTATTTTTTTGTAAACAATTTTTTCTCTTTAACAAAATATTTATGCTGTACATTAAATATTAAATTTTATATTATAATATTTTCAAGTAGGTAACCAAATTTTAAAAAATCAATAAAGTTAAATTTCTTTCATAGATCCACCTAATAGTAGTAGGTAATAGAATTTATTAAACAAACAAATAAAATAGAATAATGCAACAATTTTATTAAAACACAATCTATATACACACAGGTAGTTGGAAAAATTAGATACACATCTTAAAATTTACAATTGGTAGGTATACAAAAAATATAAAAATAATTATACTACTATAAATTAGTGATAAACCATAACTTACATTTATGTTTAATGTTAAAATGATACAGGAAGTTGGTTTTACACAAACGTTATCATATTTTAATTCCCCCTAATTTAATTTATTCCAGCCACTTCATTCACCATATTTTGTACTGCTAGAAAAGTGAATCTGACGATGATTTTAAGAATTATAATCAATTGTGAAATTCAAAACAGATTCTCATATCGTCCGATTTGATGACCTCGATATTATAATACAATTTTCAATCATAGTACTAGAACAGTATAGTTGCTTAATTTTAAATACAAAGGCTACAAGGAGTAGAACTACTGCTATTTCGTTTACTCTACGAATATATTTTCAGCATTTTAAACACAATTTTCGTTATTAGTTCATAGAAATACAATTTAATTTACAGTACAATTAATTTAATAATTTAATTCATCTATAATAATTCACCTAATTTAATAATTTTATTAGCCAACCTTTGAATTTACGTGATTTAATTTTAAATATCACACTGAGAAAACAATTTGTTTGAATGGCTGGATCACTCATGACTTTCAAGTTAGTTTCCAACAAATAAATTTAAAATTTATTTATTGGAAATACAACATTTATCAATTTGTTGATAAATGTTGTTATACATTAACTAATACTTTTTTTTAGTTTGTTTTAAAATAAATATTTCATCTCAGTTTATATACCTTGTATGTTATAAAGGTCTTGGTCAATTTTGATCTTTCTAATAATTTGGCAACACAAACTACCTATATTATATAAAATTTTCCCTTATCACAACTCATCACACTAATAATATACAGGGTAATGCTTGTACATGCCACCCGCCTGGTGATGTCCCCCGGCCATGTTCTCGTCCCCACCCTTATTAAGGGCATAACCTCCTTGCTGACCCGCGTAGGCTTTCTTCCCGTATTTTCCAATTTCCTCCTTATCCTTGTCCACGAGGAACTTGTTGGCGTGGTGGCCCTCCTTTTTCGCCTCGCCGGCCTTGAACTCTTTGTCGGCCTTCTCGCCCTTGAAGGCGGCGTCGCTCTTCTCGCCGAACGCGCCCTGTTCGCCATTGAACGCCGTCTTCGCGGCCTCGTCGTGTTCTTCGTCATAGAACTCCTCGGTCTGGCTGTTCTCGTCCTTCTGCCGGCTCGTCTTGAAGCCCTTGACGGTGTGGCCCTTCCTCTGGCCCTTCTTCTCGTTCTCCTCGCCAGCTTTCTTGCCTGAAACAAGTACCGCGGAATTTTCAATACTTGCTTTATGTTACTCTAACCTCGCACGTAAGTCAAGGTAGTCCAAGTTGATAGAACTGATAGAACATAACTGTTGTAGGCCATAATCATTCCATTCGTTGGGATTTGGTAATTCGACTCGGATAACTGAACCATAATCTATCTATATCTTGAGAAACGTCGGAACGTAATAATCTTTGTTTAACTTTGGCAAAAATTAAAATATTTATGTGATTCCCAAAGACGACATTTCCAAAGTGATTTTTTTTACTTATTAATATATAAATATTTTTAAAATCGTCAAATTTTTTGCTGGTGTCTTTCCTAAAGTGTCACAGATTAGTTACTAGCATTAAAGAAAATCTAGAAGAGAAGAGGATGTGTGCAGCTATCTTTCTTGACGTCCAACAAGCTTTTGACAAAGTATGGTCATAAGAGCCTATTGTACAATCTGAAAATGCATTTTTCTGGCCAATTCTACCTGCTATTAAAATCATGTATTAAATACAGTTATTTTCAACTAAAACTAGATAATGGCTTAGCTACATATAACCCTATAAAGTCAGGAGTACCACAAGTGAGTGTAGTGGGACAATATTTGTACATCATCTTCACAGTAGATCTCCCAGTGACAGATCATACCACAATTATAACCTCTGCGGACGATACTGACATGTTATCTTCAGACTCTAATCCTAAACTAGCTTTCGAAAAGCTCCAAAACTACGTAGATCTCCTGCAAGATTGGTTCAAGGAATGGAGAGAGAAATGAAGAATTTGATGAGTCCGAGAGTAATCTCCAAAAGTTCTTAAATTTCTAACAAATTTATTCATTACTTTACGAAAGCCCTATAGAGTTTCCGAAGCATACAATTTTTCCAGACGAAATTATTATACAGGGTGTTGCGAGAAATATTATAAGGAAACTAGTTTAACTTTACATTTGATTGTGTTTTCGATTTGTTAAAACTACTCAACGTCTTAATTTTGAATACAGAAAAGAATAACTTAAATTGTTATATAAAATATACAATATTAGAATAACATATAATTAAACGAAACTATGTATTACTCTGATTAAAACTGCTCATTAAATCAATAAAAACTCTCAATGTTATGTAAGTTATCTTTTAGAAATTTTTTTCCGTAATTTACTACTTAAATTTACTGATATTTAAAGTTTTATCTTAGGGAATTACAAACAATAGAAAATATTACCCTGTTTATCGAAGTGTTTTCCTCCATGGAACGCCTGACCACCTTCCACTTTCTTCTTCCCTCCGTGAGCGCCCTTAAAGTACCCACTATCCCCTTTCATCTGCTTCTTCACCCCCTCCCCCTTCTGGAATCCCGATTGGCCCATCCCGAACTGTCCACCCCCGCCGCCTTCCGACCCCTTGTAGAATATATCGTTGAGGTTCTTATTTCCCTGCATGAACTGGCTCTTATCTACCACGTCGAATCCTCCCATACCAAGACCCATGCCCAGGCCCATCCCTCCCATGCCCATTCCTCCCATTCCCATTTGACCCAAGCCCATTCCACCCAGGCCCAGTCCTCCCATCATTCCTGTCCCTCCGCCCAACATTCCAGCTCCACCTCCCATCACGCCTCCACCGCCCCCGGTTCCCATTAGTGACGTGTACAATCCTTCTACATGGCTACGTAACACCACAGCTATCGTCAAAACTAAGACGTGATTCATCTCAACCCACCAGTGACACTGGACTAAGTTCTAGGATGTAATGCTGGGATATTTATAATATAGCCAGTGGGTTAATTTTTCGGTTCATTATCTGGCAGAATAATGACATAAGTACATATATAAGATTCTGTAAACAATACTATAACCTTTAAGGTTGTTATTTGTTGATTTAGAATAACCGTGTAGCCATTGTTTTACATTAAAGGAAGAATGGAATTTTTCTTTCATATATTAGTTATACCCGATTGGGGCATAACGAATTTAATTATATAACTGTGTTTTGAGTTCATGGTGCTCCTGATTGCATTCATATAGTTTTTGCTTTTGGAATGCATACAGGACACAAATGGAGGTAATTGCATAGGGAAAGGAAGTCTTAGCGTTTACGAAACGTCAGATTTACACATGTACGTTCTCCATACGTATATCCTATTGAAAAATATTGTTTTATTAGCAATCGGTATTGCAATATATATTCTATAGAGTAATCGGATCGCTTGAGGGCTATAATACACCTAATGACATGATAAGGGCATACATATATGACATGACAGTGTCTTGTAAGATCAGTTAGCTATTTTTGTTTTAATCTTTTCGGGACTGATGGTGCCAGTAGTGGATGTATCAGGGAGATTGGTTCAATTTCCAGCTTATTGTGATGTTTTATACTATTTTCTATTATAACATTTTTTACGTAAAGCCTTGGCAAATAACATCTTTGGTAAGCCTAAGAGTTTGGTTTGAGATATACCAGGTTGCATTAGTGATTATGCGTAACATTTCAGATTGACTTCTTTGAACGATAGTTATATTAAATATGCTGGTGTAATCCCAGAGCTCTATCCTGTATGTCCATATAGGTTTGATTATAGTTTTATATATCAACAACTTATTTTCTAGGGACAACTTAGACTTTCTTCCAATAAAACAGTACAGCTCGTTCACCTTCAGACCTATTTGTTTTATTTTTCTAATCGCATTTTCTTTCCAGTTCAGTTTGTTGCCCATGTGCAATACTACAAAATAATATTTCATATGTATTTAATTTTAAGGTGGATTTTCTTTTTTATTTTCTAAATGTGAAGTAGATATTCATGGATGTCTTTGTCCAAGTTTCTATTTCCTTTAAGTGTGTCTGTAGGCAGTTCGATGCTTCAACTTGATTTTCCTTGAATGCAGTGATATAGGCAACAATATCAGTGGTAGTATCCACTGTTGTTGGAAGGTCTGTAGTATAAAGTACATAGAGTAAGAGACCGATGACACTGCCTTGAGGAACTCCGGATTTGATTGCAAAGTTTTCTGAAATGCGGCTGTTAACTCTGCTTTTGAATTTTCACTTATTCAATCAAGTAGGATTTTAGGACATGGAAGGAAAAATATATTAAGAAAACATTTTGGGAAAAAATATTCCAGTTAAGAAATCGTTCGTTAACCTCCAACTTGATAACTGACATTTTATCAAAATATCCTTTCTAAATTTAAGAGTTATATACCGTTATAACATCATCTAGAAATTTTAAAATGATACACAAAAATAAATACCCCCTTATGCAAAAAAGGACCTGATTTTTCTTAATAGTAGGTATGTATACAGTATTTGGCATAAGTTTGAAATAAAAATATAATTCAAATGCCACAGCTACTGAAGTTCTTGATTGATTTATTGCACAACAACTTAAACTATTCAAAGATGGTCTAATTGCCAGCAGTATTAGCGTTAAGAGGTACATTTACCACGGAACTATTAAGTGTTACGTTTCTTAAAAAGATGAATATATGTATGTAAAAAAAATCTATAGTTGATGAAGGATGTTGAACGTTTTATTCAATTTGTACATGAAGTCTGAATTTTAATTCAATGTCGATAAATATTAATATATACATGAATATGTA
Organism: Rosalia funebris; assembly: GCA_037954035.1. Classification (NCBI taxonomy): domain Eukaryota; kingdom Metazoa; phylum Arthropoda; class Insecta; order Coleoptera; family Cerambycidae; genus Rosalia; species Rosalia funebris. The sequence continues at coordinate 6,037,457 of JAZFAV010000006.1, read as the reverse complement.
AACAGGCAGTTTCCAGCTCCGATCTGCGCCTCCTTCTCAGTAATGGATGGGAACATGTTTAAAAGACTTGCTAGACTCGTGGTGACCGGAAACGTCATCGTTACCAAGCAGTTTGTGTTCCCCAATAACGCCACCATGTCCGGCGTACTTCCTTTCGCCGAATTTTCCGTGATTCGCCGCCGCCTTATCCGCGAGGAACTCCTGACCGTAGTGTCCTTCCTTCTTGGCCTCGCCGGATTTGAATTTGCCGTCGAGGTGGCCTCCTTGGAACGAACTACCTCCTTTCTCGCCGAAGCCTCCTTTCTCCCCGTGGAAGGCGTAGTTGCCGCCTTCGTCGTGCTCCTCGTCGTAGTACTCCTCCGTCTTGCCCTCCTCGTCTTTGTGGTGGGAATTCTTGAATCCCTTGACGGTGTGGCCCTTTTTGTGTCCGTTCTTCACGGATTTTTCCCCGCCGCCATGACCTGGAACCGGAAACAACTTACGTGTAAAAGAATTTGGAAGGTCGTCAACGTTTGCAGTCGTTCTTACTTGGTCACGAATCCTTTATGGGGTAAGTCTTGTGACCAGTTTATGGTGAGAAATGCTATAATAAACTGTATCTTATGATTCCTACGAATGCGTATGAAGGCATTTTGGAGTGCGTACTAACATATGACTACCAAAATAGCTACAGAGCGAAACGAAGAAAAACATATTAACACAATTGTTTTCTTTATTTGTGTCATTCTTGAATTCCTCAATATTTTCCAACCTATTTATATTTACGCTCACAGTATCACAAAAATAAACTTATGGGATTAGTTCTGAAGCTTAAGCTGGCTGTTCCACTGATCTGCGACTACCGATTCATCTATTTAAAAAAAATAACTATTGGCATGATTTCGCATTATTTCTAAATTCATGGTAGAGAATACTACTTACTTAAAAATAGTTTTCTTAAGTGAGTATTGTGTTTGATCATTAGTACATCATTCCATCATGATTTTCCAAAATATTGGTCTGTCAAATAATTTTATTTACGCCTTTGAATGCCTGCCTAATCATCATGTATTCGTAAATTTTTTTTAATATTGTAGAATATAATACTGATTAATTAAATATTTCGCTGTCACTTCATTACATGATTTGTGAACATATTTTTCAATGTTATTAAAGAATCTAGCTCATTATTGTCTAAAAATGGGGGATAACCTTTTCCAAAATATAAATATTCTGTCAATTACAAGGCACCATTTATAACACCAATGAAATTTCATAGCAATATAATTTGCATTATAATGATATTTATTTGATCTATCTACCCGATAATTGTAAAAAAAAGTCTATATCAAATGTACAGGGGCACATTCTTAATACTGACAATTATTTGTCCTTAGTAGTATTTTATTTTACTATTAATTTCTTTTTAATAAACAATTAATTCTTATTAAATTAAAATATTTCTTTAATGCTCCTAATACATAGAAACAAAAAAAGTAATTGTGGTAAAATGCAAATATTGTTTAACTGTCGTATTACGAACACTAACAATCGATTTACGTTGAAAAAAAAAACTCACCGCAGAATAAAATTGTTTTGAAATGCAAGATTTCATGGCCAAGTTTATGTTATGTAATTTTTATATAGCGAACTTTAATTTCGCTGCTTTAAATAAAAAAAGTGACTGTTCTATGTTGCTAAAGTAGATCACAAAAACGATGGTTTTTATTTCGTTATGTACCGGATATCGTAGAATTCATTTTGTAATTTACTAATATGTAAAAACAGTTCCTAAAACCGAATGACTCACATACACTGTATATCTTTCAAAATGTCCTCTACAATCTATTTAGTATGGGGTTAGAAGAACTAAAAACATTTTTAATTAGAGCATTAAAAACTCTTTACCAAGAAAAAGTTAAAAACGACATTTAAGTAAATTAAAAACCAAAAAATATAACCAAAAACAGTTGGTTACAGTACAATAAGAGTTTAATTTAGTTTTAATAAAATTAACAAGACTCAACACTAAAATATGAATTTTAATTAAAGTGAATATTTATTGGCATTTGTGAATGTAAAAGGGGGTAAATTATTTCATATGCAAACACTGTTTCAACGTTTAATCGATCTTTTGAGACCAATTCATGTCTACCAAGACCTAAACCATACTTTGCTAAAATTGTGGAGATGTTCATTTAAAAGTGATAGTAGTAGTTCATGTAACAACACCGAAATCTATCTTGGATGACTTAAGTGAGTTAGAAATATAGCCTAAACTATTACCTTCTTTTTCGAAGTGTTGACCTCCGTGGTAGTCTTTACCATCGTGGAACACGTTCTTTCCACCATGGGCATCAGCAAAGTATCCGGTCTCTCCCTTCACGTTCTTCGCTAGCGCCTCCCCCTGAGAGAAACCTCCCCCGTTGTGTTTCAGTTCTCCGCCATTAGTACCGTACGATTTGAGGAAATGTTCGTTGTTCAGGTTCTTGTTGCCGCCCCCGAACGTTCCTCGACTTATCTCCTCCCCGCCGATGACTCCTCCGCCCACTCCCAGACCGATACCGCCGGCGCCACCCCCTATTTCGTGTCCGAATCCTCCAGCGCCTAATCCGCCTCCTCCAATGTGTCCGTGTCCTATTCCCCCGCCTCCGATGTGTCCGTGACCTATTCCCCCACCGCCAATGTGGCCGTAACCTCCCCCGAAGTGTCCAAGGCCTAATCCCCCTCCACCAATGTCTTCTTGGGCGAGGATTATGTACTCTCCTGGTTGGCCGATATGTCCACCGCCTCCAAGATGTCCGACGCCTCCGATATGTCCGTGACCGATACCTCCAAGATGATCGCCACCTCCGAGGTGTCCAAAGCCCCCAATATGGCCGCCGCCAAAGCCGCCTGAGCCGGAATAAAGGCCTCCGGCGGCGACTTGATTTTTACATATGAGAACGGTGGATACTACGAAGGTAACTAATTGGAACATTATTGCGGAATAGATTTGAGTTTGACTGGTAGAAAATCATAACTCATAAGTATTTATATAGCGTAGATTATGTACAGTAACGATTTGGTTGATTGATTGTGTAACGTACGTTTCTTTCCCTTCTGCGGAAAGTCAGGTCTGCAAAGCGGCCTTGAAAGGTACTGTATCCTTTTTAATAGACGTGTAGTACCTCGATAATTGTTGGGATTTTTTTTGTTGCGTTTACTTTAAGTAAAAACTTCCACTGTGCCAAAAAATGCAGTTTTGTGCTAATGAAATTCGATTCACTACGTTAAATACCATTAAAATTGAGGTAACTTTTTGTGTCGAGTTTTTCATTAGGTTAACAAAGGCTGTATTAAATTTCTGAAGAAAGAAAAATACTTACCCTTTTGCCAATTCGTGAATATTATTTTTATTGTATTACAATAAACAAAATACAATCGTCGTGAAACGTGATTTTGTTACAAGCCAAGGATTGCGGATTATTGACGATTGAATGTAGCCAATACAGGGTGTTCAATTTGAAAACGTAATTTTCACTTTTTCTTTACACGATTACATTACTTTTCCGCTTATAGTGGAGTGCGGAAAAGTAATAAAATTTCCATGCCATCTCATCGAAGTGAAATGTTTAAATCCTGTTTCTCGTAAATAGCAGCGTATACCGTCAATAACCTATCTAACCAATAAAAATTTAATCCTAAAAAAGAGAATTTAAATAATACTAAAGCGTTGAAGATTATTTAAATTTTAAATTAAGTGTAATAGAGGTCAAAAGTTGGATCCCTGTGGAAGGTCGGATGAGGATGTATAGTTTGTTTCATCGCTATTTGCCAAACAAATTTCAAAACATACCGTAGCTTGTTTTATGGCTAGGCTCAGGTAGACTATTCTGTTTATCGGCAAAATAAGAGAATTTTTTATTTGGCAAATAGCGATGAAATGAATAGTATAAACGTTGAATTTTAACCCGTTGTATATAGCAAATTATGTGTGTCACTAATAAGATCATATGATTAAATCAGTCAAATACATTTGAGAAATCGGTGTAAATAACAACAATTTGCTACAAATAGTCAGTGATATTTAATATTGGTTCATCATCATAAGGTCATCAGTCCTAAGACTGGTTGGACGCTAACCTCCAGCTTCTCCTATCTTGTGCTAACCTACGCATTTCGCTAATTATGCTACAACCTACATCCCTTACTATTTGCGAGCAGTAGTCTAATATAGGCCTACCTCTGTCTTTCCTCACTCCTATTCCTGCCTCCAAAATATCGCGGACTATTCCCCCATGTCTCAGCAAGTGGCCTACCATTCTATCTCTTCTCTTCTTTATGTTTTTCCACATACTTCTTTTCTCGTCGACTTTCTCCAATACTTCTTCGTTTCTAACCCTATCAGTCCACGGTATTTTCATCATTCTTCGGTAACACCACATCTCAAAAGCTTCTAATTTCTTCCTACTTGCTTCCCCTACCGTCCAGGTTTCGCAACCGTATAGTGCCGTGCTCCATACATACGTTTTCAAGAATCTCTTCCTTGTTTCTAAGTTTATAACCCCCAAGCATAAAAGTGCTTTCTTCTTGTTAAAAGCTACGCGACCCTGCGCTATTTTTTGTTTTATATCTTTATCGCTTCTTCCATCCCAATTTATTTTACTTTCTAAATAAGTGAAGTCTTTAACTTCCTCCAATCTTTCATTATTAATTTGTACTTTTGTTCTTGCTCTGCTCTCGCGCCCTCTGCACACTAACACTTTAGTTTTGTTTTTATTCACCCTCATTCCGTATTCCTCTGTCAACACTGCCTCCATTTCGTTTAACGCTGATTCTAATTCCTCTTTACTAGATGCTAATACTGATATATCATCCGCGAATCTCAGCATTTTTAGTTTCTGTCTCTGTACTTTAATCCCGAAATCCACTCTATCTGTTACCACATTAATCGCCTCTTCTATGTACAGATTAAAAATTAGTAGCGTACATCCTTGTCTTACTCCTTTCCTAATACCTACTTCCCTTCTCTCCCCTTCTACTTCTATAACAGCAGTTTGCTCTTTGTATAGATTGTGTACTACTCTCCTATCTCTATACTTCATTCCCGCGCTCTTTAGTATCTCGAACATTTTTTCCCATCTTACATTATCAAAAGCTTTTTCTAAATCTACAAATCCTATATAAGCGTTCTCTCCTTTTTCTATTGTTTTCTCTAACATTACTCTCAGCGCCAGAATAGCTTCGCGAGTTCCCCTATTTCGCCTAAACCCGAATTGATCTTCTCCTAGTATTTCCTCCGCTCTATTTTCCATCCTCTTCTGCACTATTCTAGTTAAAATTTTTGACGCGTGGGAAGTTAGGCTAATCATTCTAAAGTTCTCGCATTTGTCGGCTCCTCTCTTTTTCGGTATAGTAACGATGATGTTTCTCTTATAATCCTCCTGCATCTCGCCCGTTTCGTATATTTTACCAGTTCAAACATCCTATTTACTACTTTCTGTCCCGCACATTTCAAAATTTCCACCTGTATTGTATCTACACCCGGTGCTTTATTGTTCTTTAGCCCCCTTAGTGCTATTTCAAATTTCTCTCTCAATATAGGTTTTCCTACATCTTCCCCATCGATGCTAGATTCTTCCTTTAATATCTCTTCTAATTCCTGACCCTCGTATAAATTTCCTATTGGTTATGTGAAATGAATTAAGGTGTTTCTATTTCAATTTTGTTAATCGAAAGGGCAACTTCACCCCTAATTCGCCAACATTTATGTGGGACATATTTAGATTTATCATCTAATTCCTTTTTATATAATATAATTATAATAGGATGGTTTCATTAAACATTAATCAGTTTGTAGCCGTCTGCAGAGAAACGTATTGATATAGAGAAGAAGGATATTCCTCTAGATTTTAGTTTACAACACATTATAAAAAATATAGACGACATTTTTAAATATCTGTTATGAACTGATCATCATTCTGAATACGTCATTTCGGCGTTTCCTTTGTCATTTATCCCTGCTGATTCACCATTCTCGATTCCTCGAATGACCACAGATCCAACGACACGGGTTAGTGTTTTCTAATCATGCAAATTATATTGGTGGGTTTTCTCTAGCATTTCCTATTACTGTTCTGTCTTTTGACCTTACATCGCGACTAGTAGCCACCACGACCAGACTGATTGTGAGCCTAAAAAACCGGATTTTAACCAGACCTTCTTGCATCAGTTGATTTAACAAAGCAAATGATTAATTGCAGGAAACCAGGAAAAAATACCGTCGGTCGTTCGCGAATTATGCTGCAGTAAAAAGTGTATATCGCAGAAAAAAATTCCTGCTGATATTTTTATTAGAGCAGTGACTGGAACAGTTTATAAGGAAAGTATTTTTTTTGTTTTTTTTTTCGAAACGAATTGTGATAAGGAAAGATCATTCGATTTGTAGAAATTTAATGGTTGATTATTTATATCTACAGGGACATTCAATATATGTTCCTTTTATTTCTGGTTCAGTCAGAGTAGGCCATGGATCCACTCGCTCATTTTATCAGCGTATCAGAGGCGTCCCCATTCGAGATTCCATAATAATTCAAATGAAATAAAAATAAATAATGTTACGTAATAAAGTAATAATAAGCACCCCAGCGATTTTCACCGTGATGAAAGAATATTCTTATATGAGGTGAACGACCGTTCGACATATAGTGATGTAACATTGGCATAACTAAAATAATCATTACAGTTATGTAAAGTATACAGGGTGTCTCACCAGGAACTGAATCGATCGATATAGGGAAAAGTACGCACCAGATAATTTTTAAATTTTGGAAGATACTAACAGCAGTATGGCCAATTTAACTAAAACAATTGCAAGTATCTGGCACTTCCGGTTATACCGGACATCGATACCAACTTGCTTATTTTAAATAGAGTACCCTATATATTATAGGGTTTTCGAAAAGAGCATGAAATTCTGAGTCAAAAATGTGTAGAATATCCTATGCCTAAACCCAGCCGTTTTAGAGATATTTGAAATTAAAAAAATTTTTTGACAGATATAATGGTTTACAGTAACCTTTATAACTGTCTTCGTGTAAAAGATACTAATTTGATTTTTGGCATGTAGAAAGAACATAAGGAGGGCTGCAAAGAACTCTACAATTGAATTGCATTCAAGAATGGTATACCAAGTGTTATATTTTTGATGTTACGTTTTGTAAACTTCAAACCGCGAAAACTTGTTTAGGTCAAATAGAATGCCCTATATTATTTTACATCAAGTTATGTAACATTAAATTCCTTTTTCTCTAGTATAGGCATTGTGGGGGTTTAAGTTAAAAAATTTTGAAGTATTTGCGATTTTCTTAGAAAGTCAAGAATTCTTAGTAAAAATTTTATAAAATTAGCCATGATTAGAAACAATCAGTAATGTCAATCCTTCTCTTATGTCAAAAAATGCCACCGCGTTTAAATTACATCCACGAAGACTTTTTGAATTTGTTTGAAAACGGAAACCGTCACCAAACGGGGTTTAGGCATAGGGTATCCTACATGTTTTTAACTCAGAATTTTATGCTCTTCTCGAAAACCCTAAAATATATAGGATGTTCTATTTAAAATAAGCAAGTTGGTATCGACTTCCGGTATAACCGAAAGTGCCAGATGCTTGTAATTATTTTAGTTAAATTCGCCACACTGCCATTAGTATCTTTCCAAATTTTGAAAATTCTCTGGTGCGTACTTCTCCCCATATCGATCAATGCAGTTCCTGGTGAGACACCCTGTTTATAGACGTAGAAATACTATAAATTTGTTTTAATTTGGCACAATCTCAATCTTCTTTGAAAACAGTATCAGTAACTTTGCTATATATAACACTATAATATTTTGGGTCTCTTAAACCAGATCTCCGTGCATGTACACCATCCACTATTTCCAGTAAGTTCACTAGCAACAAGGAAGGACTTTATAACGCTTCTATTGCCTCTATGAGTCCCTTGTAAATTGTTATGAATAGTTTGTAGATTTTTCTCAATTTGAGGATCTTGAAACATCGCTTAACATTCCTCGAGGGTAGCTGCCTCTTTAGGATCAAATTATAACATTACAGACTTTATTTTGTGGAAATGCTCAAAATAATAAAATTCTATCTGTAACCGTGTTTCTTAGCGAGTAAAGGTCAGCTGCGGTGGTTCAGGAATTTCGGGACACTATCTGTGAAATTTTTGGAATACATTTAGGAGATTTGAGAAACATCGCTTTTGTAGGTGATATTAATCCATTTCCGTTTGGATAATATCATCGAATTTCTTCTGCCACAAGATGTAATGCATGAAGTTACACGTGATATGTTAGAAATGACCACATTCTTGATTAAGATAATGGCCTACAGAACACATGATTGCGTACACACGTAGTTATCTCCTTAAACAACTGTTTCAGTTATAGAAATCAATAAACAAAAAATGAACATTTTCCCTTTTGAAGCATGATTCTGAAATAAACTGTATATATTTAATTTTTTTAATAATGCAGAGTAATGTTTTTTAATTAATACAGGTTTCCATTTGTCATGTACTGGGTAATACATTTTTTTTATTTTGTATAATTATTGTTTTAATGTGATTTTTGAATAAAACTAGTAATACTTGACACGCTGAAATTTTTTATTCTCCAATATAAAATGCTCATGATACGGCTACAAATGGAAAAGAATATCTTTCATATGGCCGCCTCGACTCATCTAGCATGGTGTCATTCGTTTAGTAAAATTTTCCATAACACGGGCACGTAAATCTAGCTTTATTTCCCAAATAACATGTTGAATGTTTGCTTCGAGGTCATTGATTGTTTCTGGCTGGGTGGTGTACATTTTTCTCTTAACATAACCATAAAAAAAGGCCAGTGGTGTTAAATCACATGATATTGCAGGCAAATTGATATCAGCATTCCGTGAGACAGTATAATCAGGAAATTTGGTATGCAACAGAGTTATGGTTGCACGTGCTGTATGACACGTTGCACCGTCTTGCTGAAACCATATGTTGTTCAAATCAAAATCATCAATTTGGTGGAAAAAGAAATTGTTTAACATGTCAAGATAGCGTTCCCCATTTAATGCAATAGCAGTACTACAGTGGCGGCTGGTCAGGGGTGGCAGGATGGGCAGTGCCCACCCAGCTGTTTCCTAGAAGAAGAGGAACACACAGTTCCAAAGATCGTTATTTATCGTTTATAGAAATTAGTGAAGATATAATTATGTAATATGTAATTAATTAAATACACTATATATTACATAACAACAATAATACAATGAAATGTTCTGATTATATATACTAACAGCGCAATCGTGGTGGAAAATTGCAGTGCAAGTAAGTGCAGCAATTCAGTCGTGAAATACTGACGCCCTATCTTTGATAGAACACAAATGGCGTGCAATTTAAATTCGATAGTTCCAACTGAGACACCATATAAATATAAAACGTCATATAGGTTATCCCGTTCAAATATGCGGAAGTATAAAGGTGACCTGTCTTTTAAGTATACATCATATATAAGCTTACTGTCGACGCTGGTGTGGGTAGTGGTGCAAGTCTCCAGCATTATAGTAGACTTTGCAAGATTCCCATATTATGCCCATTTTTCAGATTCGTATTTTGACTTGGACAAGCCTCCTTATTTTCTAAATATTAACCCTCTCTAGAGTCTAGGGCTATGGGTGTTTTCATGTTTTAAGGCCCTCATAAAACGACAATCAGTTATCATATTTTCTAAATTTCTAGGCCACATTGTAATGTTATATTCAAAATGTAAGTTAGATGTCATTAGACATCTAGGCATCATAGACATTACTTATAATACTTAACACTTGTTACACTTTCTAATGCTATTTTTCGTACTTTGTACACAGAAAAAGAAAGTTCAAGAAAAACAGGCCCAGTTAGATTACCTTTTAGCGTAAAATAAGTGTTTCCTAGTTGTACGTAAACACATAACAATAGATCGCTTAACTAGACTTAAAGAACCATGAAACGAAAAACTATTAACCTAAATTAAAGCAAGGACGACAGACCGCAATTTGTATATGCGGAAAAATTCTCCTGATTTATAAAAACACATACATATTTACAGTATGTTAATACACAGTTCAGTATGGAATTTTCAACGCTAATTATTTTAATTGGCCGTAACAACACCAACATAGAAAAAACTGTAGTACGATATTTGTAAATAAGTATAATATGTGTGAATAATTTTTATGCATGCATGGATAAAAACCATGTGTTTTTTATCTACATGGAAATTGTATGCAAGTAATCCAGGTGTGAATTGGAATATTTGGTGCTGTGGTCGATAATACAAATTTATTTTGTTGTTAAAACGTAAGTGTTGAATGACAAGCTATGCAAAAAAAGGAGGTCGTGTCCTCAAGCGTCCAACTCACAATGTCAATATACACAGTTTGATTAAAATTGGTAGCTTTGTTTTATGAGATTTAATTATATTTATAATTATTCATTTGTTGGTGACTGTGACTGACGGTGGACACTGTTGATATACCCATAATTCTTCGTCGAAAATTTAAAAAATTCTGATCAACCGTATTATTGTAGTTTTTGACATAATTTATGCAATTTTCATTTATTTATGTTAATTTATATTTATTATGTTTTCAGTTTTAAGAATTTTACAATGTTAAGTTTATCACCCTGTATCTTATAAGCGAAAGTTGGAAATACAACTCCAATATTAGATACCATTGTTCCCAGAAAGCCTGGAGGATTTAATTTTTTAATAAAAGAGGGGGTTGCAATTCCAAAAATACTATGAAGTCATAATTTAAACAAATAAAACTGAGGTTGACGTTAAAAAAATTATTTAATAACAAAATTATGAATGTTATACGAAACTATGCTGTATATATATGTCGTATTATTTTCCTCTACCGTTTAGTTTAATGTTTGCCTTTAAATTATTCTTTGTTGGTTCCCAATTATATTACACATCTCTCTGCTTTAATATTAAAAGAAGATATTAAGTAATAAGTATGTACATACAGTTAACGTGTGAATAACCTTCCAATGAGCCTTTTTGTATTTAGTCATGATAACTATTTTTATCGATAGGTACTAACTAAACACTTAGCACTTTCACAATAAACAATAAGTCAATGAGCAGTTTGCGTTTTAATCTTCTGGTGGTTCTTATCAGTATCATACGTTTCTTCCCAAGTATACTCGTATTAGGATATGGCTGTAGTCTCTCTTTATATATTCTAACTCATTTATGTGCTTCTTTTTAACATATAGTTGTTCGTAAGAGTCTCTGTGTATCTGGGTTCGTGGTAAACTATGAGACGTTCAGGACGAATCTTGGAGTTTTCGATTGAAATCTCTGTATTATTTCAATATTTGGGGAGGAGCCTGTTCTACATAATTCAATCCCATATGTTAATTGTGATTTTATATATTAAGAGTTTGTTATTGATTGTAAGTTCGGATCGTCTACATAACATCCAGTATAGCTGTCTTAACTTAATGCCAAGTTGTTTTTTTTGTATATATTTTTTAAGTCAGTATTTTGTCAAGAAACTTAACTTCTTCCTTTTGTGGGACTTCGCCTTATATGTACAGATTTGCCTTCGTTGATTTTGATTCCCTGTCTAGATTTTCCTGCAATATTTCAAAAGCTCTAGTTGCGCTTTTGCTGAATGCTATTATTGCCAAACCATCAGCAAAGCAAAGGTAGCTGTTGTTATATTGGAAGTCGAAGATAAATCTGCTGTATATAGTAAGTAAAGAATTGGAATCAAAACGCTCCCTTGTGGTACCCCAACTCATATGGATCGAAGATCAGTATAATCGTTTTTAAAGTTTACTCTGTAGGTTCTGTTTTCTCGATAAGATTTCAGTATTAGATAATAATTGATTGTGAGTTTGCATTTTAACTTATATAATAGGTCTGGGTGCCAGACCTTGACGAAGGCTTGTCCGATATCCAGGAAAATTGCTGAGCAGTACTTTTTATCTTCCAGTCTTCTTGAATTCTGTTGACTATTCTATGTACTTGTTGTATTGTCTAGTGTTTCTATCGGAACCCGAGCTAGTGTGTTGAAATCAGCTTACGAATGTTTAAAACAGTGATAAGTTTTCGTAATAGTTTCTGAAACTTTTTGAGACCATTGGTAGCAGGCTAATGGGTTGGAAGGATTTTATTTCTTCTGGGCTTTTTCTTGGTTTGACTATAAGGGTATTTCAACCATTTTCCAATGCTATGGGTAGTAGGTAGTTCTTGCTAAAACAATCTTATTTTCTATATTAAGAAACCAACGTAGTCATTGTCATGGCCAAGTTTATTAAAATTGATGATATAAATCTGATGTATATAGTAAGAAAAATGTTGGAGACCCAAAACGCTCTGTTGTGGTAGCCCAACTCGTATGGGTCGAAGGTCAGTATAGTCGTTTTAAAATTTTACTCTGAAGATTCTATTTTCCAGATAAAATTTCGATATTAAATAATAATTGATCGGGAGTTTGCATTTTAACTTGTATTGTAGACCTGCGTGCCAGACCTTGTCGCAGACTTTTGCGATATCCAGGAAGACTGCGGAGTACCTGCACCTATATACCTTATATAGGTACCTTTTAGATACCATGCTTTTTGAATTCTGTTGATTATTCTATGTACTTGTTGTTATGTATAGTGTTTCTATCGGAATCCGAAATGGTGTGTTGGAATCAATTTACAAATACTTAAAACAAAGGTAAGTTTGCTTAGTAATAGTTTTTAAAACTTTTTGAGACCATTGGTAGGAAGCTAATAAGTTGGTAGAATTTTGTTTCTTCTGGGCTTTTTCTTGTTTGACTGTAAGGGTAATTTGAGCTACTATCCAATGCGATGGGCATTTCGAAGTAGGCATTTCTTGTTACTGCATTAAACAGTCTTGTTTTCTGTCTTAAGAAAGCAACATAGTCTTTGTCATGGTCAAGTTTATTAAAATTGATGATATAAATGTCTAAAGGCTATGTGCAATTTTGACAAATCCGCTAGAAGATTTCGTTGAGTAATGATATTTTATATTCTATTATTATAAACTCATCAAAAACGTACTCAATTATTAAACAATGAATGTAATAATTAGGTACATTCTTGATTACATTACTGCTACATTGACAGTGATTAAATTATATATTTTTTTCAATAGGTACTAATTCTTCTTATTATAAGAAGAATTATTGGAAAATATCTAAAGGTACCTAGATAGTAACGAAGCACATTTATTACTTACTAACCCGGAAGAATACACGCGTTATGATGGGATCATAATATTTAATTAGAAAACTCAATAACACCAGTACTATTTCAAATATGGTAGTTAATAAATTAGTTGCGTATATAGTTAAGTATTTGGTGTCAACAGGACAGAGTTACCCTATATTTTGCAGTAGAAATCAGAGAAAATCGATCAGGTTTCTTCCAATAGATGGATTGGTGGATGGGGCGAAATTGAGTGGGCAGCTTGCGGTCCTGATTTGCTCCCGCTTGAAAATAAATTACTTCGTAAAATATACAAAATGTGTTTAAGAAAATTAAATGATGTCTGTATTATTGTCAAGGAATATTGGACTGTTTAATTTTAAAACTTCGTTGGCAATGAAACAGTAATATTACTTTTACAATAAAATGAATACAAAAAAAATGTAACATAGGAAAATAGAAAAACAGAATACAGTATTAAAAACATTTTTAAACGAGGTATCACGCACATATTCATTATATTTAAAAATGTTAATGGGGTAGCTGTCAGTCCAAGGGCGTTGAGAATAGATATACAAAATATTGAAAAAACACCATTTCAAAATTGTGTTTTAGAATTTTATTTAAAAATCACTAAAGTACTTGAAACATTAATTTGTTCGTTACATTCCACTTGTCTTATTTCTGGGGATTTACGTCAATTAAAATTAAATAAGAAACGGTTTCACTCGCGTTTCTATTTTAATGGCTATATTCAGATAAACTACGATAGTTATTAACCTACAATAAATTTATTTGTTATAATACCTAAAAAGGGTTATTTTATTTATTTTATAGTTTGATAATTATAATATTTTCTCTGAAGTCGGTAATTAGAAGCAAAACATTTAGCGAAACATTTCAATTGACCGAAATCCCATGAAATAAATGATGAATAAAATATAATTTACTATAAATTATATTTTATTAATTATATTAAATATAATATTATCTACGATCAAGAAAGCAAAAAACATTTATATTTTATCAGTTGTCTATGGACACAGGCATGTATTTCATTTGTAAAAACTATATAGAAAATAATAAAATAAAATTTTAAGAATCATTAAGATTATTCACTTCATCTGCGTATATTTTTTTAAATATACATTTTGAAAATGGAACAATGATTTCCAACAAAATTACATTGAAATTTGTTCAATTTGTACAATGAACAAATTTCCACAGTGCTATCGTTGGTTGAATTCACAAAACAAAATAGGTAATTACTATGCTAATCAATTACCAGTAATGACAATTTTGGGAAAATAAATACAATACATTTTAAACATTTTTATTACACAAAAACATACAAAAAGAACCCTCCGCTTCATAACTGTAATTCACAAAACATGTATAAGGTTACAATAAAATAAATTAGGCAGTTGCGTTCTCGGTAACATGAACGTGGTAACATCACGACCATAATCATTGTCAACATTTAGTAGTGAATGGGGTAACTTTTAAAGAACTTGCTGGACGCGTGATGTCCCGACAAATCGTGTTCGCCTATTCCCTTATTAGCCCCATACACCTCCTCGTTACCGGCGTATTTATTTCCTCCAAATTTACCTTGATTCGCGTGGGCTTTATCGACTAAATATTCGTTGTCGAAATGGCCGGCTTTCTTGGCTTCCCCAGCGCTGAATTTGCCGTCTTCGTGGCCGCCTTTGGCGGAGGAAGCTCCAGCCTCGCCGAAGGATCCGAAGTGGCCACCGAAACCGTAGTTACCGCCCTCATCATGCACCTCGTCGTAGAACTCTTCAGTCTTTCCGCTCTCGTCTTTGTGGTGGGAGGATTTGAATCCTTTGATGTTGTGTCCCTTCTTGTGGCCTTGATTTAGCGTCTTCTCGGCGCCTTGCTTGCCTGAAACAATGCACAGTTTTTTATATGTATTAAAATGAGGGTGGAGTGTGTTTACCTTCTTTATCGAAATGTTCTCCGCCGTGGTATTCCTTTCCATCGTGAAGTACTTTCTTCCCGCCGTCTACGTCGCTGAAGTGCTGAGATTCTCCCTTTATATCCTTGATAGCGGTCTCTCCTTTGCTGAAGCCTGCTCCTCCGTGATTTATTTCGCCACCTTCGTTGCCGTGCGATTTTACGAAGTGTTCTCCTTCGATGTTCTTCTGCCCCCCGCTGTAGATTCCCTTATTTACTGATTCGCCTCCGATGAATTCTCCTCCGAGTCCTGCTCCTCCTACGCCTACTCCATAACCGCCTCCTAGCCCTGCGCCTCCAATTCCCGCACCTTTAAATCCTACTCCCCCGATACCGCTACCGTAACCGAGACCAACACCTTTGCCAGCTCCCCCATAGCCTAGGCCAGACCCTTCGCCGTATCCGATGTGAGTTACACCGCCTCCAATTCCTTTTCCATAACCTAGTGCTGCACCGCCAGCGTCTCCATAGCCAATGTGGCCGATTCCACCTCCGATTCCTTTTCCCACGCCTCCATAGCCCAGTCCCAGTCCGCCGGAGTCACCGCCGTAACCGATGTGCCCTACGCCGCCTCCAATACCAGTTCCGATGGCTTTGGCATAGCCGATGCCGCCTCCTAGTCCACCGGCGCCTACTCCGATACCTTTTCCATAGCCGATACCTCCATGTCCTAGACCACCTCCGTAACCGATGTCTTCAGATATTCCCACTTCCTTGATTGCATAACCGCCACCGCCTCCATGTCCTCCTACACCGTAACCGATGCCACCGCCTCCATGTCCTACACCGTACCCGATGCCACCGCCTCCGTGTCCTGCACCGTACCCGATGCCACCGGCGCCGCCGAACTTTCCCCCGATATATTCACCACCGTAACCACCTCCGCCGAAGTGCGGTATAACTTCCACTGCATGGCAGGTTAGACTCAGAAGTGGAACTAGGGTGAGGGTCAGTTGAAACATCGTGGTGAGAACGAAACTGAGAGTATACATGACGATTATAAGTATTTATAGTACGGACTGTGTGCACTAACGATTTGCTTCAGTAGTTTATGAAATAATAATAGAGAACATTTCTCTTCGAACGGTGGGCGGGCAAATCTTAAATGTGACCTTTAAGGTTATTACATTTAAAAAAATGCGTTATAACCATTTACATCACAATAGCGCCGGACAATTTTCCATTGTTAACGATATATTATAATGGTGAATAATATACCCATTTACGTGTTTGTGGCGAGGAAAAAAAGTTAATGTCTAAATTCAATTTCTACTTTATTTTGTATGTGGTATATTTTTCCATAGTAATTGGAAAAGGTACTAAAGTGGATTTGTCATGATTTAGCCAGGGATATTTTGAATGCAGAAAAAATATCCAGGTACATCGACCTTATCTTTTTCGTGTAGACGATCTACTACAACTTCCTGCATAAAATAAAATGAAAAGTCTATGTAGTAATTCGATTCATACAATGAAATACGGCAGTAAAAACGTTGTAATAATGATGATAATGAACCACTGATGGATTACGTTGAACTATGCCAGTATACGTCAATTTTAAAATAATATTTATTATTAAATTTTCGTTATCTTGTATATAATAGGTTATATGAAAATATATGTGCCGAAAGAAAACGAATACGACAAACTTAGTAACAATTTAAAATATCGCTCTGATGTTGAAGGTCAGCTTCATGACCACCTTTCCCCAGTTTAATAATAATAATAATAGTAATAATACGCAGTGAAAAACCGAAGAGACATCCAGGAGCACCAGGACTAATTAACGTTGCTGAATTGTGCGGAAAACAAGATAAAAACAAATACTTCTAACAATCCAATAAGACCCTCCATCAGAAAGTCGTGTAAGTTGTCCTAATACATACAGTTCTAAATGCAGTGAGGGAAATGTCTGTATAGCGCTAGTAAAACCAGATACCGCATTGCGCGAAAATGTCTATCCATCCTCCTCCATACCTTCTATTTCACCTTCATCGATTGGGACCTGCACCTGCTCCGCCCATTTCCCATCGTCCATGGCGTTTATTCTGCATTTATCTAGTTCAAACTGCATCTTGCTGTTCTCGGAGAATCTATTAACTATGTTTTTTGGCTTGTCAAGCTCCTTGTGGTTTCCTGCATAGAGCTTTAAGTCATCCATGTAGAAGAGATGACCTACGGACTTCTACGGTGTTATAGAGTATCCCTGCGATTTTCGGGACAGCATTTCAGAGAGGGGGTTAAGAGCAAGGTAAAACCATAAAGCACTTAGGGCATCCCCTTGAAAAATACCTCTTTTGATTTTCACCTTCCCGACGTCAGTTATTCCGTTTGGTAAGGTGAATTTAAGATCGGTTTTCCAAGTGGATATCACCTCTTCCAGGTATTTTATAATAATAATGAGCAATCAAGATTTGAAAAGACATCAAGGAGCACCAGGTCTAATTAACGCTGCAAAGTTGTGCAAAAAAACAGGATAAATGTACCTCTAATAAGGGATTAAGGTAAAGGGATTAAATGGAGTAAAGAGATTTGTACCTCCAACAATCCAGATTGGATTGTTGGAGGTACAAATCCCTCTTTCAAAGAATCGTGTAAGTTGACCTAATATATACAATTCTAAACACAGTGAAGGAAGTGTCTACATAGCGCCAGTAAGACCAGATACAGCATGACACAAAAACATCCCACCCCAAATATAGTATCACTTACTAGAAAATATCCCACTCCACTAGATGGAGAAGACATCGACAGACAAGGCTTGCTCAACTAGTTAAAGGCAGGAGATTTGTAGGGAAGTCTTGCATAGTAGCAATCAATACGGCGCGACATCTCTACTAGTAACTGTGAAAAATAGATAATGAAGGATGTGGAAACCAAGCGCTGTAAGTACGTCAGATCAGGAGAAACATTCGCTCATGTAATTGAGGATGTCTGGTCCTGACAGACTGTGAAGACTAACAACTGCGTTATATAGTACAAACAAAGATAGCTCAAAATTGTAGCAGCCATAGCATTGTAGTTCATCATTATAGCAGCCATCACAAGCCCCAGCTAGTTCTCCAGAGTGAAATCCGTCATAACAGATGGCTTTCCAGATTAAGATTATGACAATAATTACATAATGAATTGGAATTGCGTACGTACACATAATTATTCACCACATTTTATTAACCCCTAAAGAGATTTTGAATCTGCCCAGTGGACAATAAGTGTTTTTTGTGAATAGAGTATAATGTTATGTAGAGTTTTACTGCAGAGAATGATGTTTATCTGAATGATTGTATCGATGAAAAATTAATCTTAAATTTAGATCTTAAATGTAAACCTATCTGAGTCTTGTAGTCAAGTCGAGTGGCAGTAGACGTTTGAGCCTACACGCTTCACTGATATCACACACATTTAACATATTGGGTAGCACATTAGAATGCACTGACACTCTTTCAGTGTATTTCTCTCCAAATCGTTTTATGGCTTTCTTGATGGATTCGAGAGGAATGTCATGCTGAATTACTTCGTTGGGGACGTAATAAGGTGCGTTGACGATGCTACGCAATACCTTGTTCTGGAACCTTTGCAGAATGTTAATGTTGGAGATACTAGCGGTACCCCACAGCTGAGTTTGAGCCATTCCTGAAGTCCAAACGGGCTTAAGAATCAATTGTATAGTAATAACTTGTTGTCCAAAGACAATTTAGATTTACGACCTATGAGTCAATACATATGGCCTAGTTTAAGTCCCAGCTGCTTACGTTTGGTGAATACATATTTTTCCATGTAAGGTGTCGGTCAAAATGCATACCGAGATACTTGGCATCTTCGACTTGAGGAAGTTGGCAGTTCTTAATCTTCACAGGAGGACATGTTTTCCTTCGTAGTGTAAATGTTGCATGCATGGACTTGGCTTCATTAGCTTTTATTCGCCATATTTTTAACCTATTCTGAGTTTTATTTAAGTCTGTTTGAAGGTTTATTGAGACTGATGTTGATTTAGTGTGAGGATGTTAAGACTACCGTCTCGTCAGCGTATGTTGCAACGATAGTAGTTCTTGTTGTGGGGAGGTAAGTTGTATACAAGAAGTATTGGGCCAAGTACGCTACCTTGAGGAATTCCTGAGTATACTGGATGCAATTCATTCTCAGTGTATTCACTACCTTGTTTTTAACGATACAGTGTCTATCTATTAGATAAGATTTCAATAGTTGAAAGAGGGGATGAGGGAGAAGCCTCTTTAGTTTGACTTGCAATCCAGCGTGCCACACCTTGTCGAATGCCTGGGATATATCGAGAATTAAACCACATTAAAACTATTTCAATTTTAAGTTATCCCTTTCAGTAGAAGCGAAATCCTTTTATTACAAGAATTATTAGTGGATATCCTAAGGAATCCTCCTGTATCTGACCGAAGAAGCAGATTTATTACTTATTAGCCCAAAGGTCCATTTACATTAGAATAATAGGATTTATAAGATTTGAAAAGAAAATTATAAAATAAATTCAGATAGTATTTTGAATATGACATTTAGGAATTTTATATTTGCGTTATTCACGAATATATAAATATTTATTAAACTTATACCACTTCATACCATACTCCTATATCTCATTATTGCAATATATATTTTCTAACGCAATGTGAATCATGGAAGCATTAATATCGAATTAAAATGTACACCAAAAGACGGTGAACTTTACATCGAGTGTCGTGTGATTTTTGCTCCACTACTGGTAAGATAATTGACACCAGTAAGTAATAAAACTCTACCACAGCCTTACGGTGTTCCTCTGTGTGCCTCGTTTGGCTTGAAATTAGTATTAAATTTTACAATATATTTCTCACGGTGCATATGGAATTAGCCTCTATTCAGAAAATATATTCATTACTACATACTTGTAGCAAACAACGATAGATATAGTCTTCTATTCAGTAAGTGTATTCTTTGCTAGGAAACAACGATAGATATAATAAAATAGTATTGAAGACTGGGTCAGATTAAGATTTACTGAAGATATAATGTAAAATTGACCGTAATAGTTTCAGGTTTTTTAAAAAACGGTTCTGTATATACGGTATAAGTCAAAGCATGACAACTTAATTCATCTTACTATACTAACTAAGTAAATTGATATACATATTATTTTTGGAGAACATAACGTTTAGAGACTTTGGATTGGGAGTATTGGTTGGATTTGTGCTGAAATTGTATCTTTTTTTAGATTGATTTAGATCTACCATTCCTTCTACTTTTATGATATTTCCAACCGCATAATATTCGTGACTCTCAATAAAGGGGTTGTTATCACCCTAAATGATTTCTTTTCAAAAAAATACGTCGTCCATACCTCTCACTCTTCTATAAAAAAGTGGTATTATTGTTGAGGTATTAGTTTTGTAAGGTAGGGAGGTAGAAGAGATAGACCTATGTAGTGAGGAAGTGAAGCCCCCTTAAAAATCAAGCAACGAAAATCCGCAGCAGAGAAGAGTTTTGGTGTGATTGGAAGAAGGCGCAAGCAACGGATTCCTTGGACACCTTCCTTCAAGCCGCCGCTTCCTAAGGAAGTTTTTAAAGCCATGAAACCGATTTATGAGGACCTTAACCGAGACGAGTTGCTAGACCGTTGCTTGGGAGGCTACACGCAAAATAGAAATGAAAGTTTCAATACTACTATTTGGAAATTGGCAAAATCTTATTCAAGTGGCAAAAAAATTTTGAATGTAACAACTGATATTGCTGTGTGCACTTTTAATGATGGTCTGACTAATATTCTTCGAATTGTGAAAGTTTTGGAGATGGATATTGGCGCCCAGTCACACAATTTTTGCCAAGAAGCCGATGCTAAGCAAATTAGGCACACTAAGATGTCCTTGACAGGTGCAGCGATAGAGGCACACTGTAACATAAAATGTTAGGGAAAAGAGAACGAGGAATAATATTTAAATATAGAGGGGCAAATTTATAGTTCTGGGATAGTAAATTAATGGTAAACATTTTTAAATGGTCGAATTTTTAATTTTTTCATGTCTATAACATATTTCAAAACTTTAAACGCGTTTTTCTCGAAACATGATTTTTCAAAACGGCACGCAGCATAACTCCAACAATTTTCATTGTTTTCATGCGAATTTTTAACAATATCTTTAAAATAACATTTTTAAGTGAAATACGTACGGAATTCTCGATAAGTTAATTTAAACAGAAATGATTGCCCTGTTTTGTCGAAAATGTAACGTTTTTCATTTAGATACTCGCTAAGCACACAAAAATCACACAAAAATATTTTTGTGTGATTATCAATAGTTCACTAGCTATAAACATGTACCTTGATTAAGTGATTTTTTTTCCAGATTCAAATTTTTGACAATAATTTTTTGTATTATACCTAAATATATGCCTAATGACTTCCTTACATATTAGTATCTTATAATCTATTTTTTCATCCAAAAACATTTTTTTAAAGTCCTTTTTTAGCTCAATACAGTGGGTTTACCCCTTAAGCCATTTTGCAGTAAGTACTAAAAAGGGTTGCTTATGTTCTATTTTTTCTACACACTGAGAGAGGGGAAACCAAGCTAAGTGTTGTCTACCCAAAAAAAGACCATTGACTGCAGAATAACTTCCTATTATCTAAAAACTAAAAAAAATTTTCCGCGTGTTCAATGATCGCTCAAAACCCGCTGTAAAGACAACCCGCAAGAAAAAAAAGCGACAAAAAATTAATTAACGCAAATGAATCAATGCCACGTTTAATTTCATGATATTTATTGCGTTTTACCGATATCGCCGAATTTCCATCGTTTCGTGCAAAAGTGATGGTCGACTTTTACCCCGGCTTCGCACCCAAATAACCATCGGTCTGATTGTTCTATATGCATCGGTTACCGATAATTGCTCTAATCTGTCCTTCATAGCAATTAGATAATAATTTCTGGTTTCTGCAATTAGCAGGTCCGCAAAAAATCGGGAGTGAAATGAAACTGTTCCGAGCCGGATTAAGAGAACTTTTTTCTGCAAATGCATGCGTTGCGGTTTTCGAGTGTTAAAATGCATAAAGACAAAAGAGACACTCCCTCATTTCGGATTCCTGTTAGAGTTATTTCGTTCCATGAAAATATTTGATATTGATTCTCACTGTCGAACTAATCAGTCTTTGAATTGCTTCTGAAGTTGATGGAACAGTCAGCGAAGTTTTGAGTCAAGTTTCTCGATCTTTACAAATGCTGAGTGGTGTAACTACTTGCTTAAATTCAACCAAAAGAGTTAACATACATATTAGAACTATCCTAAACTTGATTCCTATACAAGCCAATAAATTCCCAGTTAACATTATAGCTTTATCTGCTCCATGTTTATTCATATAACGTAATTTTATTTATGTAACGTTTAAAGTTTACTTATATAACGTAATATTAATTGAAGTAATTCATAAAAGTTATTATGGTCTAAGTAAAAGCCATGTAGAGTCATCAGAGATAGAATTCCAGAGAGATTTCTTGAGATTTTGCCTGACCCTAGTAGTATTAACAACCATTTCATAGATTCTGTACCTAAAATAGGTGCTGATGATGAGTATAACTATAAATGCTATGAGTCTAAATTTAATGATGATCTCACATTCATTTATAGTCCTGTAAGTGTCGAAAGAATTAAGGGAATCATAAATAAACTAGAGCCGCATACTATGCAGCCTAGATAGACTAGCTGCAATAATATTGCAACTCCATTACAATGAATATCTGCGCCATTGGCTCGTATGATTAATACATCTTTTGAAATACTCGTAGAACAGTTGCCTCTTCAATGAAAGGTATCTCGTAATAGCCTATACCTAAAAAGAAAAATCCGGAAAAATTCAAAGATTTATGACCAATTAGTTGACTCTCCGTTTCCCTTAAGGAGGTTCCAACGAGTGGTGAGGGGTAAGGGGATTAGCCCTAATCTCGCCATCTATAAAAACTTGTAAAGAATCATATTTCATATAAAAACACAAGCGTTTTTGCAAATTGACAAACTTGTAAATTTGTTATCTGCGAGCACAACACGCGGAAACGCTGCTGTAAAACTCACGGATTTAGTGTGTTTTCGTTGGCAGTATACCATAAAAATTTATCTTAACCTCAAAATGTCATCGCGTTTAGGTTGTAAAGGGCGCTTCGTTTCCAAAAGTCAGTTAAATGAAATCCGCATGGTGTCTAAAACCCGGAAAGGTAATGGGGGGGGGGGGGGGGGCGAAAAGCGATAGTCGAATCAGTAAGAAACCAAAATTGTCGAATGTTTGTGTTGGCGAAGCCAATGGATATTGCATTGTTTCTCTAAGTCATTTGGGACAAACGATGAAATTATCTTCGGGTGAGGTGTATTTAGCCTTCGAAAATATCGTACATGAAGTGAAATTTGGACTTTGGCTTCGGAACTGACTATAAAATGTCACAATTGCTTATTGCCGAACAAAGTTTCGACCTCCAACCAATACAAGAATGTCAAGGAATACAATTATTTGAATAGCTCGTGCTTCGCGGCATTGCGTTAACGTTATGCGGTCAAATCAGCTGACGACGCTAAACGCCTCGGTCTTTAATTTGCAATATAAAATAAACCAGATGGTCAATTTTCATGCTGCTTGCGTCACTAAAAGCTATAAAGTACTATGCATCACTGTAACAAACACGGTATTTTTCAATTCTTCCGAAGATACTATTCCCGTCATTCGAAAATGTCCCTTCATAAGAATCAATGCAATTTTACCTCTTACATTATTTGTTTCTCTTAATCCAAATGGCAAAAATTTCTCAAAAAATTCATGAAGCTCTGTTTTAAGCTGAAGAACATATTAGCAAATTTTCATTGCGTTTTATCATTTTTGAAAATCTCGTTGGAATCTCCTGAAAATTGCTGAATTTGTAATATACAAAAAAAAATTTCAATACGCTACCAACAATGAATTAAATTTGAAGTCAGTCAGGATTTCGAAAATGTTTTAGTACCTCTACTTAGCTTGTTAATGTATCTGATGATATGCTACGAGTTATCGACAGTACACATATTACATATTTAACTTTACTGGATAGGTACGCCTAAAGCATATGACTTTCTTGGTTATTGGTTGTTGGAGAACCATATTACACCATTATGGTAGTTGTGAAAATATTCTTTATTGATTTAAAAACTATCTTTCGAGTAGATATCAATTTACTAGGATTAATACAAACTCTTCAATACTTCTAGTGTACATAAAATCCAGTGAGATGGGAGTCCACACTGTTCTGTTCTGGGGCCACTTCTTTTTAATATATTTTTTCTGCAGTTATTTCAAGAAATCCCTTAAAATACAAACTACATATGTTCGCTGATGACATACAGCTCCTGTATAGTATTTTACCTTCTGTGATTCGTTCGCGGATTCTCAAATAATATTTTTAACAGTAACAATCTTAATTGGACATTAAAAAATATATCAATTATACATAAATGCTAATAAAAGTTAAAATATCGTTTTTGGTACATCATATCAACTAATAACTAATAATTATTTACGAGAATACGGTGGGCATTCATGTCATTTTTCTCTTCATCCTTCTCTTTCTCTTTTCCTCATTTCCATCGCGTAACTAATAAAAGTGCAGCACTTGCTTCGCCTCCACAACATGGATGGATAATATATTTTCCAATAGTAGCTATGACAATGTACCCAAAAGAAAATCCAAAAAGAAATTGGGGGGTTCCCAAAAGGAATCAAACTGATGTAGTATGCGGAGTTTTTGTAGTACCGCGTTCTGCCGCTAGAAGTGTATAGAGCTACCATTCCCGAGTCAGTAAGCCAAGCATTGTCGCTAAAGAAGGCTCTATTTGGCTTGTGTGATTTTTTTAGTGAGAGGTGTTTTGTGTGCTCGTCGTTTTTGCAATAGCTAATTCTTTTGAAAAT
The DNA here is from genome assembly GCA_037954035.1 of Rosalia funebris. NCBI lineage: Eukaryota > Metazoa > Arthropoda > Insecta > Coleoptera > Cerambycidae > Rosalia > Rosalia funebris. The sequence continues at coordinate 6,012,335 of JAZFAV010000006.1, read as the reverse complement.
CGAGCGGTCGTAAAGTTTTGAACTAAAATCAAAATTAATTAAACAGTTAACGATAGCCAATAAAGCCTACTTCGTAATGTCCCACGTACTTAAATATAAAAATGTTCACCGTAAAAACAAGCTGAGAGTATACAAGACAATAATAAGGCCTATTGCAAGTTATGGAAGCGAAGCGTGGACCATGACTGAAAGAACAAAAAATATGCCCAGTATATTCGAAAGGAAGGTACTGAGAAAGATACTGGAACCAGTTAAAGATAATATCTGGAGAACCAGATTCAATCATGAACTATATAGTCTTTTCAAGGAACCCCCACTCTCAGAATTTATAAGACTGCAACGGTTACAGTGGGCAGGGCATGTGGTCAGAATGGAAGATAAGAGGCTACCAAAAAGAACGTTAAACAGTCGAATGTACGGAAAGAGGCCAGTGAGGAGACCCCGGAAACACTGGGAAGACGAAGTACAAGAGGATGCACGCGATCTTCTAGGAATCCGAGTTTGGAAAAAAGCGGCAGGAGACAGAGAGGCATGGAGGCGGAAGTTAAAGGAGGCCAAGGCCCAGATTGGGCTGTAGCGCCATAAGAAGGAGAAGAAGAAACAGTTAATAAATAATGAATGGAAAGTTGTTCAACAGCACAGTACAAGTTGTGGTGCTTAACATCCCTTCCTGAGGGTGCCGTATTCAACTCAATTAGGGTTCCAGCTGTGCAGTGTAGCATGACAATGTGGATAATTTGAATAAAAAAAAATTAGTATACCAGGTTTTTAAAACGGACTAAGAATAAAATATTTTCTCCTAGCTCTATACAGATTCCTAACCTCATACAGATAGTCCTGAGAATTTGTGATTGTAAATTTTTAATAGCCATGAAAATACTTGTAAGAGTTAAAATGAAAAACGTGGGGCGCATACAATAGATAATAGTAAAGAGTGTAGAAAGAAGTTGTCGTTGAGAAAACTCACACGAGAGTTCATATCATTTTACAGTGCAATAAAATTGTTAGTGACTTGTGAATTATTCATGCATCAATTATCTATTGTATGCGCTCCACGTTTTTTATCTTAAATCTTACAAGTATTTTCATAGCTATTAAAAATTCACAATCACAAATTCTCAGAACTATATGTAAGCAGTTAGGAATTTGTGTGGGTCTGGGAAAAGTTATTTTATACTTTTTAGTCTGTTTTTAGAACGTGGTATATTAAAAATTTTTATTTTTCCGCACTCCGGAAGAGTAATGTAATTGTGTAAAGGAAAATAAAAAAAAATTTTTAGGGTTTATTTTTCATTCTTCGACCTAAGAACAAAAAGAAAATGGTTTTTAAAACATTTTTCTGTGTGTGTGTGTCATTGTCGTCCACTCAATTTCGAGATAGATATGTTCTAGGTACGGAAAAGTCCGTTTTAAGGTGTTAAAACTGTTTATTTTATTTTTATTCGTATATATGTTTAAAGTTTCAAGTCTCTAGTTCATCGGGAAGTTAGTATAAAATCAATTGTAAAATTTGTACCGAACAGACAGACAGACAGACAGACAAGAAAGCTAATAAAAACGTGGTAAAATAGAGCAGATCTGACCTTTTTTTAAAATGCCTTTGGTGTCGTACTTATGTTTATCTTATACTGATGATCTGTGAGGCCATGTATCTTGTCTATTTTGACCTTAACCCACATCACAGTTGACAATGTGGCATATGCCAGAGTCATAGTGTACCTCGGTGGATTTTATGGTCCATATGAGATTCTAAATTAAATCCGCAACTGTTTCTATCAGTCACTCCGTATATGGCTAATGAAAGGATTAAACGATTAAGAAATAAACTTTTAAAGTGAATATACAATGATTTAATTATCTATAAAAGCCGTGTCGAATAGGCAACGAACCAAAACCGTGATTAATAGAGAAGGGAGGCAAAAAATGTTTATTATTTTTACTTGTAATTTGTTATATGATTATGTACATTTTAAAAATTATTTATAGCATCATATACCAGATATGATATATCTAATACATGAATTTTTGTACATTTATATTATTTATATCAATAACAGATATGGATCAGTTCGTGGAATGATATGCAATAAACTTTTAAGAGAGAATACTTAAAAACATAAATTGCAATAATTTTCCTTAGTAACTAGTAAGAATTCTATTCAAATATATTCATCATCATGAGGTCATCAGTCCTAAGACTGGTTGGACGCTAACCTCCAGCTTCTCCTATCTTATGATAACATACGCATTTCGCTAATTGTGCTACAACCTACATCCCTTACTATTTGCGAGCAGTAGTCTAATCTAAGCCTACCTCTGCCTTTCTTCATTCCTATTTCTGCCTCCAAAATATCGCGAACTATTCTCCTATGTTTCAGCAAGTGGCCTACCATTCTATCTCTTCTCTTCTTTATGTTTTTCCACATACTTCTTTTCTCGCCGACTTTCTCCAATACTTCTTCGTTTCTAACCCTATCAGTCCATGGTATTTTCATTATTCTTCGATAACACAACATCTCAAAAGCTTCTAATTTCTTCCTACTTGCTTCCCCTACCGTCCAGGTTTCGCAACCGTATAGTGCCGTGCTTCATACATATGTTTTCAAAAATCTCTTCCTTGTTTCTAAGTTTATTACCCCCGAGCATAAAAGTGCTTTCTTTTTGTTAAAAGCTATTCGACTCTGCGCTATTCTTTATTTTATGTCTGTATCGCTTCTTCCATCCCAATTTATTTTACTTCCTAAATAAGTGAAGTATTTAACTTCCTCCAATCTTTCATTATTAATTTGTACTTTCGTTTTTGCTTTGCTCTCGCGCCCTCTGCACATTAACACTTTAGTTTTGTTTTTATTCACCCTCATTCCGTATTCCTCTGTCAACACTGCCTCCATTTCGTTTAATGCTGATTCTAATTCCTCCTTACTAGATGCTAATACTGCTATATCATCCGCGAATCTCAACATTTTTAGTTCCTGTCCCTGTACTTTAATCCCGAAATCCACTCTTTTACCACATCAATCGCCTCTTCGATGTACAGAGTAAAAGTTAGTGGTGCAAGCGTACATCCTTATCTTACTACTTTCCTAATACCTACTTCCCTTTTTCCCTTTTTCTATTTCTATAACAGCAGTTTGCTCTTTGTATAAATTGTGTACTACTCTCTATACTTCATTCCCGCGCTCTTTAGTATCTCGAACATTTTTTCCCATCTTACGCTATCAAAAACTTTTTCTAAATCTACAAATCCTATATAAGCGTTCTTTCCTTTTTCTATTGTTTTCTCTAACATTACTCTTAATGCTAGAATAGCTTCGCGAGTTCTCCTATTTCGCCTAAATCCGAATTGGTTTTCTCCTAGTATTTCCTCCGCTCTATTTTCCATCCTCTTCTGCACTATTCTGGTTAAGATTTTTGACGCATGGGAGGTTAGGCTAATCGTTCTAAAGTTCTCGCATTTGTCGGCTCCTATCTTTTTCGGTATAGTAACGATAATGTTCCTTTTATAATCCTCCGGCATCTCGCCCGTTTCGTATATGTATTTTACCAGTTCAAACATCCTATTTACTACTTTCTCTCCCGCACGTTTCAAAATTTCCGCCTGTATTTTATCTACACCCGGCGCTCTATTGTTCTTTAGCCCCCTTAGTGCTATTTGAAATTCCTCTCTCAATATAGGTTTTCCTGCATCTTCCCTATCGATGCTAGATTCTTCCTCTAATATCTCTCCTAATTCCTGACCCTCGTATAAATTTCCTAAGTACTGCTTCCATCTATCCGCTTTCTCCTCTCTTCCGATCAGTATGTCCCCCGATTGACTCCTAACGTTTCTACCTATTGTTCCTATATCCCTGAAGTTCCTCTTAATTATTTTGTAATCCCCATCGGTCTTACCTACTTGCATCTTATCTTCTACTTCTTTGCATTTATCCTCTATCCATTGTTCTTTCGCTTTTCTACATTTTCTAATGATTTCCCACTTTATTGCCTTATAAGTTCTCAGTCCTTCCTCGTTTCGTCTGCTTTTGTAGCCCCGTCTCTTTTGCATTAAGTTTAAGATTTCGTCCGTTATCCAGGGCTTCCTAGCTTCCCTTTTCTCGTGTCCTAAAACGTCCGTAGCCGCGGAATCTAAACTATTCTTGATACCCTCCCACTCAGTTTCTGCGTTCTTGATTTCGTCATTACTCGCTTTATTTATTAATTGATCTGTTTTCTCCTGGAACTTATCTTTCATATTCTGATCCCTCAATGTGTCTATATTTATACGTTTCTTATCCTTTCCAGGTTTTCAGATTTTTGAACTTTAATCTAGCTTTCATGACTACCAAGTTGTGGTCGATGTCTACATCTGCTCCTGGATAACTCTTACAGTCTTTTACTTGATCTCTAAATCTCTTCCTAACCAGAATGTAGTCTATCCGTCCTGGAATTTTCCAGGTGTATCGCCTCCTAACGTGATTCTTGAACAATGTGTTCGCGACTACCATCTTGTGCTTTTGACAGAATTCTATCAGTTTGCTACCTCTCTCGTTTCTGTTTCCTAATCTATAAGGACCTACAAATTCTCCTTCTTTCCCCTCACCTACGACTGCGTTAAAATCTCCCACTATTATTAAATTTTCATGACCCTTCACAAATCCTATTACCTGCTCTATGTCCGAATAAACAGCTTCGAACTCTTTCCCACTGTGGCTAGAAGTAGGCATGTATACTTACACTATTACTGTTTTCACTGGCTTCGAATCTAACCTGACCATCATTGCTTTCTCGCTGTATTGTAGGTAGCTATCTACACACTGTCCTGCGTTTTTCCGCATAACGATTCCTACTCCCGCGTTTCCATTTACCGATCGTGTGTGTATTACCCTATAGTTACCGCTCCAAAAATCTCCTACTTCCGGCCAGCGCATCTCACTTATACCTACTATATCTAATCCTAACCTATCCATTTCTATCTTCAGATTCTCTAGCTTCCCTGCCTGTCTCATGCTTCTGACATTCCACGCTCCGACTCGTGAAATGCTACACCTCTTACTATCCCTACTATTGCACTCGATCACGTCTCCCGGAACAGTCCTCACCCGGAGATCCGAACGGGGGACTATTTTACCTCCGGTTTTTTTTTTGCCCCAAGAGACGCCATCATTATTTGGGATAAGCTTTCTGTTAGCTGTTCTGAGGATTATAATGTGGTGGTTTCCTCTTGCCTTCCACATTGCAGTCGTGTGTGTCATAGCATCATACCAACCCCCACGGTTTCTGCCACTATGACTACTGAAAGAGCTGCTGCCCTCCTTCAGGGACTTGTCTTAGTCTGGTTTTTCAATAAGGACCCCCCCACTATGGTTAAACCTACGGTACGGCTCCTCAAATCATTAAAACGCCCAAGCCGACCCACCCGTTCTAGTTTGCACTAGAACTTCGTCAAGGTGCAAGTCCTATCGGATCGGTCAAATATATTATGAATGTAAAATTAAAAAACAATATTGAATTTTCGTATAATAAAATAGCCTACGATAATACTTTAAGCATTAATACAAATAATACAAATTAGTTTTTTTTTACTTTGCCACAAAAATTATTAAGTTTTTATTCAACTTAATAGTATGGACGTTTTTTTTTTTAATTTAAATGATTTATGTATACTACGAGAATAGAAACAGTATCGTTTATTTCATCGCTATTTGCCAATTAAAAAATCCCAAACGGCTCTTATCTCATACCGTGGCATGTTTTTATAGCTAGGCTCAGGTAGACTATTCCTAGTCTACCTGAGCTAGGTAGTTTATTAGCAAGATAAGAGAGTTTTTTATTTGGCAAATAACGATGAAATGAATAGTACATAAATTTATATGTACGAGTTCAGGCTCATAATAGTTCGGCCTGGCATAATTTTACAACTAATATATTTAAATAAAAGTAATAACAATTTCAAAACTATTTTATTAAAGAAAAATATTGGTAACAATAACAAAGTATAAACTTTTAACTTAAACACGATGAAATATTACTACGTTATGATGTGTCAGTGACAAGTTTGTTACGACACGTTGAAGAGACATTAAAGCCGGATACTCACTAGCGAGCTGTAGCTGTAACCGTTACACGTTCTGTTACCAAAAATCATAGTATGTACGTGGTACGCGAGCCTGCCGCGAGCGGAACACGTGCGGCTCGCAGTGAGCCGACGATTGTCGGTCTTTGCCGCGAATCCAAGGGCGCTCGCAGTGCGTTCGTGGACGTCGTTGCAACGCTGCGTTTCGAGCGTTTATTCCTTTGATTTTAATTGTTTATTCGTTTATCATGAATGAATGGTCAGAGGATAAATGTCTTCTGCTGATAAACGCCTACAAAGAAAACAGTGTACTATGGAACCATAAGGACAAAGATTATTACAGAAACATTTGAAAGAAGACTCCTATTGTATTGAAAACTCGTAAAATCACCAGTAGTTAAGTATCTCAGCGTCACAGCTAACCTATCTTGAACCGAGACTGCTCCTCGAAACGCAGCGTTTTTTTGTTCTATCTTGGACCCGATTAAATTTATTAGATATTTACAATCAGTTAGAGTCATTCTCGTGAAATTTTTGTAATGACCACTGATTTGTTTTTTAAAATAAGAAGTAGATCACTTCTTTCCCGATACATTCGATTAATCCACCATCTTCGTGGCCGTTTATAATTATCGAGTAAAGCATCTATAAGTATGTATGTATGCTGCACAAGCGAGAGAGACTTTGTCCAACATCGTGCAGTTACAAACCAACACTGCGGATAGATCCAGCTTGTCTTTACGGTCACAGTGATGTAGACTTCTCGTACACACTAAAACCTCGTTACTGTATCTGTTCGGTTACAATTAGAGCTCGCTTATGAGTACGCTCGGTGGGGCTGTTCGATGGATGTCGCGAGTGAAGATTGTTTCACGTGTACACACTAGAACTTTGTAACTGTATCTGTTCGGTTACAGCTACAGCTCGCTAGTGAGTACCCAGCTTAAGATTCGCGGTACAGAATAGTTCGGCCGCTTCATCAAAACTGTGTTACATTACGTTTATTAACAATAATAACTTCAATTCTGCGCTAATCTACCAGCTTAGCGCACTCTTCAGGAAGCGTGCTATCTAAAGTTTCTTACAATTTGATGCGTTTTTTCATTTTAAGCCACAATTTTTCTATTGGCGAGAGGTATGGACTGCTAAAGGGCCATTCCGGAAAAGGGACTGCGCGTCAGCGCCTTAACATGTTGGTATTGTCGGCAATAAACTGTCTACCAAAATTTGTTTCGATCGGCAAAATGGTCGACCTGATTTATTCCTTTGAGCTGTGTATCCAGTTTTGATAATCATATGAAATAGATATGAAAGAGACTTATATCAAATACATTTTTGAATAAGAGTCACCACGTCCAGCTGTCATTGTTTTGAGAGGAATTTCAGACATTTGGATCGTATCGTAACATGAATTATTATTATCCAGTATTACTATCCAAAGATATGAGGATAATATAAATAACAGAAAAATACATGGTGGTTTTCATCGATCAAAGGAATTCCAATGTCCAAAAATTATGAGACAAGTGCCTTGTATTTATTTCCTTGAACTAAATTGCAATAATTATAAAAAATAATACATCTGCGACATGAGAGAGAAATTATGTGAAACAATACAGGGAAATCGAAGTGAATCGAATGATCTAATATTGAAAAATATCTAATATTTTTATAACTAAGAATGTTGAGTTCAGAAATCGTCAAGTAACTTGCGTCTATTTCCTTGAATCAAATTCTGGTAATTAAAGAAAATGGTACATGAGAGTATTTATATGTACTTGAAATTATGCGAAGCAACTTAGGAAAAACTAATCTAATCTTTGGAGTATTCCCCTGATTCGTTTCCTCAGGTTATCTTTTCCCTTTTTAAAATTGAAGAAATATTTGAAACGAAGCGCTTCGACCAAGTGACTAAGTATTGTGTTATGAAAAAGTGAGTGGAAGACCAAACGATTCTAGGCCAAATAAGGGCGACACTTCTATTAAAAAATATTAATTCATCAACATGTTTCTTCTACATTCAAATGCATATGAGTGGCGACACTGGCGAGCCATTCCTTGAAAGCTCCCCAAGAGAAAAACCTACCCGAGTAAAAACATACCCGGTTCTTAACATTGTTTTTCTTTGTTTGGTATTTATTTCTTTTGGATTCCTTAACGGAACACAGTTAAATAACATAGTTTTTTGTGGAAACGTGCCATTGAAAAGTGATTGTTTCTCTTATAAGATTTAATTGAGCATTACATTTCTTTAGTACCTACGCTGGGTACTTTGTTATGTAAAACCTTCACGAATGTGGCATTGCTTTCGATTGTTGTACGACTGACGACGGAAGGATTGAAATCCGTGTCGGTACATCTCTTTGAAGAGGATGGCAAGCGTTCTCTTTCTTCGTTAATGGTATAATCGATTTCATTGTCAACCGAAATATACTGGGAAAGAAACATTGTTTACGATTCGTTATTGCAGCGTTTACCGCGAATTGTTTAAATAGGTGACACTTCGCGAAGTGGTTTAGATAGCCTTCATATGTTCATATCTTATCTCTATTTGAAGGTGTTGATGAACCTTATACAGGGTTAGCGGGGACTAACGACGATTCTTTAAGACTAATTGCAAACCCCAATAGAAGTGGGCATATTTTGGAAAAAACATACCTAATGACAGTGAAGTGCCATTATTACTATAGTAATATTATTACAGTACCAAAAGGATTCCCAAAATTCTCAATACTAAGCTTGCAATATAGACCATGCAAGATGGAGTACAATCTTTCCTGGGTGTTTTAATAAAACGTGAAGATAGCAAGTTGGACTATGGAGTGTACAGGAAGAAAATCCACATCGACCGTTAACTCAGTATCACATCACCATCTGTAGCAAAATAGGTCGTTAATCAAAATACTGATATACAGAGCCGAAACGATAAGTGATAATGAAAGCAGACCAGAGGAGGTTAACAGATCAAAGAAGCGCTAGCCGAGAATGGATACCAAAAGAATGAGCTATATGAAGAAGATGAAACACCAACTACATATGCCTACCTACCTGTCCTATTTTGTCGGAATAGCAAACATATTCAAGAAAGTGCTACAAAGGAAGAAAATTGGTGTTAGTTTACTACTTACAATTTAAACAACAGAAATAAGGAGTTTATACTCCAACCCATCTGCAAATGCCTTATATAATAAGAACTAAACAAATTAGGTCAAAACAGCTATTCTCCTGGCTATATGCCAAACGCCGAGCACTGAATTACATGACAAAATTTGTCGTATTTTGTCTAACAGTGATTGTTCTAAAACCACCAAGAAAGATGCAAAGTGTCACCTATCTCAAGATATCGTTAACTGCAGACCGGTTTCGACCTTTCTATCTTGGGTCTCGTCAGTGCAGTGTAAACGAGTATACCTTCGACAGATAAAACTTACATCTAGTAGACGTTGCTACGTTCCACCGCAGTAGAACGTACCAAACGCCATCTCTTGGTAGTTTCGAACAATCTAAATCGAAGTAAAAACTTGAGGCCATCAATATAATGCAAATTTCCCTCTGATAGTAAAACTTTGCATTATATTGACTTACAATTTTCTCGAGGTAAAATCTACATTGGATAGACAGGGAGGAGTATCAACCGTAGGATTAATGAACATCAACGTCACATGAGATTTTGTTACAGTATTAGGTGGAAATTATGAAAAACAGAAATAATGTCAATTAAGAGAACAGATACAGACTCAACAAGACAAGAAGAGAAGAAGGTTGGCCTTATAACGGACACACGAGCAATTAAACACCCCATAACGATCAGGGAGCATGGTGGACACTCAATCGCGGTTGGTGAAGCAATGTCTAAGTATATAACGAGGAGCAGAAGACGACAATAATAGTGTTTGGAAACTTTCTGGAGTTGACATGGTCAACGAAACATGAAGACAAGTTGACCAACTGCGTCAAGACACGGAAGAAATCAGTACAGCTTCTAAATCTGCTTCTATTTAAGCGTCGTTTAATTATATCTTACCCTATTTAATGGCAGCTGACTCCTCATAGTCGAGCTTTGAAACTAGAACTTTGAAGAATTATTTTGAAAATTTTGCAGACAATACAACGCTGTCTCCACCCATATTCTCCTTTCTGTAAGAATCGGCTGTGTAGGTACTGACGATGTTGGCGAAATTTCAGGACACTGTTTACGAAATTCTAGAGGAGGTTTTGAAGATTTTGAAGACGGTTGCGGTGGCGCTATAGACGAATTTAAACCAGAAAACATATTCTAATTAAGTGATTGTCTATCATTTTCTTTTCGTGGAAATTGGCTTGTGTTTGGTACAGTAAACCTAAAGGAGTAAGCACTAACGTTTTAAGAATATCGTAGCTGTTTTCAATAATATCGCAGCTAACCCAGCGCTCGTGCTTTATTGTATTTTTCTTTTTAATATAATATAAACTAGTAAAATATCTGCAAATTCCTGCAACTTTAGGAAATACTTATATATGTGTGTGAATAACACAGAAATTAACGAAGACATTCCCTACCTATTTGAAGTCCTACTTGTGTCTACTCTATTAATAATCATAATCAATCAAACCATATGATTGATTCGTTCTAATGTTAAATATCTTATAGGTCTGTAGGTAATAAATATGTCTCATTTATAGCAGGTACATATCAATTAAATGAGATCCTTCAGTAACTAAAAGGTGGCCCCACTAAAACGCACGATGTTAATTGTAAATAAAACAAAAAGTTTTCAGAGAATTATCTTAATATTTTTTATTATGATAGAAGGATCTATGAAAATTATGTATGAAACAAAATATCGGCCAAATGCTCGCCACGGCTTCGGTGGCATACCTCTATCCGATGGTCCATATTTTCAATTACTCTGAGACATAATTGAGGTTCAATGTCGTTAATGTACCGAATTATCTCATCCTTTAGCTCTTGAATTGTTCTTGGCTTATTGACGTACACTTTTTCTTTTAAATATCCCCAAAGAAAGAAGTCCAACGGTGTCAAATCACAAGATCGTGGCGGCCAATTAACATCGCCACGACGTGAGATAACACGGCCATTGAATTTCTCGCGCAAAAGTGCCATTGTTTCGTTGGCTGTGTGGCAAGTGGCACCATCCTGTTGGAACCACATATCGTCCAGGTCCATATCCTCAATTTCTAGCCACAAGATGTCCGTTATCATCTCGCGATAGCGAACACCATTCACGATAACTGCTTGGCCGACCTCATTTTCGAAGAAGTACGGCCCGATGACGCCGCCAGCCCATAAACCGCACCAAATAGCATGCACAGGTGTTTTCACATTTCCTACAGACCCGGTTTGCTGAAATTTGCGAACAATTTTCCCGATTGTGGACACATTTGGTCGATTATGCTGACCAAAAAAGTCACGAAGTGCACGAAATGCATTTTGATTTGAACGCCCATTTTCGTAAAAGGCTTCAACAATCTTAACGCGCTGCTGAATTATGTACCTCTCCATGGTTGAATTTGTTAAACACTGAAACAAAGAAATGTCAAATTAAGTTTGGCAAAAAACTTGACGTTAAGGTGTGACTCACAATTAACATCGTGCATTATGGTTGGACCACCCTTTAAGAGGGTTTTGGTATTTCAGGATACTGTTTATTGAAAACAAAAAACCACTTCGATATGGGTCATGTTTTAAATAGAGAAATTCTCATATGCGTTGAGGATTTTCACTTGGAAAATTATTGAAAAGGATTGGAAAAGTCCTTTGTGGATTTTATGAATCACTATTTATTCATTTTACATCGAGAGAAAATATCAATACACTTCTGACAGAAGGAAAAACCACTGACTTCTTATTACATATGAGAATGGGAACGTAAGAACTCATAGAATAAACAAGAACAAGAAGGGACACTGTCGCGCCATCTATATGTTCATACATAAACTTAATTCAAATTAGATTTAACATATCACATCAACAATATGAACCCTCTTCACATCCTGCACAAATAGTCGCGTATTATTGCAATCTTTATCATATTTACGTTACCTGAAAGTCATAGTAACTAGAGAAAAAAATAAATATTCACATCGCCACATCGAACAAATATATGGTCGAACATGACTGCAAAACTAAACTGAATTTCTTGTACCTACATTGCCGCGGAGTTTCTCAAGTGTAACACCACTGATATAGCACTCACTGCGAGTATGTAGTCTATTAATGTATTCTATGAAATTACCTTCGGTAGTAAATTGATGAAAAACATGAGAAAACTACCACAACTTAATTCCTGCCCTGCCCATTCTGTATGTATATCTTCATATATAATGAATGACCTTTCTAATTCCCGTTAGCTTATCAAGAAATAAATATGTTTAGCATTAAAAAGATTAAGCACTCTTAATCGTGTACCATTATAGTTCGCGGAAAATTAAAATTATCTCCGATATTATCTAAGCAACCCATTATTATATGAAAACATTTGAAACGTACTTGCTGAGTATCATGTTCGGTAAATTATCTAGCCATTGTTTTTATCACTAATCCAATATTATTTGTTGACAATAATAATGTAGATAAACATTCTATCATAGTATGAACATATTTCGTAAATTCTGTTATATTATTTGTTATGGAATGTCCAGAAAATAAAACCCGCCACAGGTAGGATTCGACATTTATCCCGGATCGGAACCGAACGACATACAGCTGTTTCGAACTTGTTAGTTCTGATCAGTGCCGTACACGGTACGCCGATTCAGGCCAAATGCCGAATGAACTTTATGGCGTATACATCTTTATACGATGTCTGTCAGTAACATATAAGTCGGAAATCGAGAAAGGAACCACCAAGCCGCCAAGCGGTTGTCAAATATGTTACTGACAGAGATCGTATCGATAAAGATGTATACGCCATAAAGTTCATCGAATCCTACCTGTGGCGGGTTTTATTTTTTGAAACCTTATCTGATCGTACAGAAACACGAGAAAGGGGTCGAGGATCGCTTCTGGGTATAATTCAATGCCTGGCGGGGCTTTAGCCCGAGGAGCAGTTGTTTCCTAGAGCGATTATGTAATAGCTTTGCTATTCGGGAACTACTTTGATAACCGCTTGGCGGCTTGGTGGTTCCTTTCTCGATTTCCGACTTATATGTTACTGATGGGATGTCCAAGATAATGGAACAGAGTACTATGGGCGTTCAGGTTCGATGTTCGATAAGTTTCAAATGGCGTTTTGGGAATTTTTCTGTACGTAGACAAGAATCTAAATATTAAAAACAAAACGCATATGTTAACATACAGCCAAATGAAATAAAAATTAATCAATGCCTCCCCCCTTTTTTTATATGTTACAGGGCGAAGGAGAGGTCTGCGAGTGCATATACGCTGTAAACTAATAATCCATTGTTACATGCACATATTTTAATAAGTAGACATAAAGCAGTTATGTACACGGTGAGCGAAACTCGATGTCTCAACTCTATTATAAAAAAAGGAAAAACGATAGAAAAGATCTGAAATAAGGTTCTTAAATGGGATTGAGTAAGGTGCATTTCAAGTTAAATATGCATATTTTTCCATATCTAGAAAATGAAGTAATGACGTTACCGAAATTTTTTCCCAGAACATACCTATGCTCTGGCATATTTAAAAATAGTTAATTTTTATGAATAAATTTTGTAAAGAAAAAAATTTGCTAAACTGCAATCCGACCGAGATCGATCCGACACGATTTAGTTGAGTTATCGTACTAACAAGAAATTTTAATGCCAACGACAACGATGACACACACACAGCAAAAAATTTTTAAAAACCATTTTTTTTGTTTTTAGGCCGAAAAACGAAAAATAAACCCAAAAAAAATTTGTATTTTCACTTTTTTTTTACACGATTACATTACTATTCCGCGTATTATAGTGGAGTGCGGAAAAGTAAAAGGCATTCAAAATCTATAAAAAATTCAGGTCTGTACTTAAAAAAAATGATGATGGTGCCATCAACACGAAAAGTCGGGTAACAAATATGTTATCGGGTGATTGCCACGTTAAGATTTATTATAAAGTATAACGATGATGTTCTGTTTGTTTTTCCATATTTAACAGTAATGTGAAAAAGATGATAATCGAATTTTAAAAAATTACTCTTTTCGAAATAAATTAAAAATGAAAAACAATTTATAAAATTATTTAAGACCAGTAAGATAATGTCTCAATTAGGCAACGTTTTCTTTATTTAAAAGAATTCGTATCTTTTACAATTTCCAAGATACTCACACTGTATATTATATTGGCCGAAGTGTACACTCGTAAAATGTACTTATTCTGATTTTCATTGCTACTCGAGCCATCTATGATGAATTCTGAATGTTAATTAATATAGGTAGGTATGTGTCAATTAATACTTATATTATTAGGTTCTAGTGCCATCTATGGCGAATAGTGAATACGGTTGTAGATATTTGACAGGTCGGTAGTATATGTTACAAACTCGCAATATATGAATTACTAAATTAAAATGTTGACTATTTTCAAGAAAAATATATGTATGCTATATTAGAGAGTATTAAGTATATTTACATTATAACAAACTTTTTATTGGGAATCTGTAAACAAATTCCTATCCTCTAGTTCCGTGGATGTTTGATAATTCCCTTTAACATGTGAAATATTTGGCTTATTCCAAATTTTAATTTTCTTGCAACGTCACCTCTTGTTTCCGAGGCCCCGTCATATACAGGGTGTCCATGATTTGAGCTGCACGTATTGCTATGTCGTGATAAACATTGGCTTATATGATTATTAAAAAGAAACGGAATATCTTCATAATTTTAATTTCTAACATCGACCTATTTTTGAGAAAGTGGCCTAAGTGATTTAAAAATCACCAATACAATTTACCAGAATCGTAACATACATAGGAAATTAGAAAATGAAACTAGCATTTTTTCCAGTTTTCTTAAAAACTATAAGTTATATTTTACTAACATAACCTCTCTTTGGAGATAAAATTCGTCAAGAATAAGAACAAGTCTCAAAACTGCGATATTAGAACGCCCACGAGGTGCGCAGTAAATAGCCTGATCTTCAGTCAGCCGAATTGAAATCTTTGCCGGGTGAATATCGATGAGTATATATTGAATGTGAATGTACACATAGTTCGATCTGGCCGCGTCTAAAGTGCATCCTTTCCCTTTTCGAATGCTGTCTCACTCTTTCTTCTATGCATAATTAGAGAATCTCATACTTTTTTCTATTCTTGACGAGCGGTATATTTGAACACGTAGAACAGACAACAATCGAGTACATCGATGTAACAAATATACGAATTTTCCTCACATGGTCATTGAAATTGAAAGGTAAGCGTAAAGAACTTTTATAATCCATTTTAATTCACCGAAATCGCCAAAATTATAGACAAGTTAAATATAATTCATACCTATGGTCAAGAAAGCAAAAAAAAAGTTTATAAAGAAGCTGCAAGAGATGGGATAACTGTCAAAATAGATTTTAGTCTTTCATATATGTCTCAAATCAAAACTTGCAAAATAATCATCATTCACCATCTATCGATCTAGGATAAAAACGAAAAAATAATCTCCCATATAGCTGAAGCATATTCTATAAACATTTACTAAATAAAAATTACCTTAACTCTCATTTGCACAAAAGTAGTGTTTTACGTAGTCTTTCTACGTAAAACACTACGAGTTACTTCTCTTGACTCACCATGAGTCATTTCTCATTACTTCGATGAATCATTCTCAATTTTCATTTTGAAAACAAAGACATGGAAGTTACGAGAGTGTTGATACAAAACCACCAGTTTAAATTAATTTATTGGTATGACTTACATTTTAACTCCATCTTTTTTAATCATTTAGTTCATTTTGTCACTCTTTAACCTCAAAGACAAAATTGAGGTTAAAATGTGACAAAATGAATATGAGTTGATATGAATAAGTTTTTTAGATTTCAGTATAATCGATATATTGTATATATTCTCTTTTCGTCTTTACGTCCTGTAAAAACCGGCGATATCTTATATCCTTTATTATCTTACAAAATATACAAACTAAGCATTCTACTATCTGTAACAAAAAAATTGCAGGCGTTTCCTGTACTAGTCGTCCTCGTCTCCGTAATAAAATTAATATAAATATAATACACCATGGTAACATCTTCATTACATTCTAATTCAATAAATATACATTATCTACTAACACGGCACCAAATAAGATATCAGTCCACATCGTCTTAGTCGACTCCGACCTCCCCTAGTACTGGCGGAAGGGCACGACGAAGGGGTTGTGTTTATAGAACTTGCTGGACTCTTGATGACCTAGAAGGCTCTGTTCATCAGCTCCGTTCTTGACGGTGTATATGGCATTGTTCCCAGCGTACTTCTTCTGTCCGTATTGGCCTTCGTTTCCATTGGCCTTGTCCGTGAGGTACTTGTTGTCATAGAAGCCCTCCTTCTTGGCCTCGCCGGCGTTGTATTTGCCCTCCTCGTTTCCGCCCTTGTAGGAGGAGGCCCCGTTCTCGCCGAATCGTCCGGAGTGACCTTGGAAGCCGACGTTGCCGCCCTCGTCGTGGGCCTCGTCGTAGTATTCTTCCGTGTGACCGGACTCGTCCTTGCGGTGGGAGGACTTGAAGCCCTTGACCTTGTGGCCTTTCCTGTGACCTTGCTTGATGGACTTCTCGGCTTCAGTTTTGCCTGAAAACGAATAGATCTCCTATTAGATTGTTTCCTTTAATAGTTTATGAAATAGTTTATATCTGCAGGCTTTCTCTAGCAATTCTCCATTCCAGCTTTTAAAAATTAGGTACATAAGTTCCAAAAATTATTTTTTTTAAGGGAACATAAAGGTATATACAGCTTGTCAAGAATAGGAACAAGTCTGAAATCTGCTACATCGGACCACCCACGAGGTGAGCAGGAAATAGCCTGGTATTTAGTTGCACTGAGATCTTTACAGAATGAATATCTAGTACAATTTGTATAATGGATCTTTGCGCGTGTATTAATTTAGTAACGACGCACGGATCACATATTACACCACTTGCAATTGTTACTAATAAGCCACAATGACTAGCACGTATTTCTAGCGACATATGTTTCAAACAACTACGTACGGCATAGATAGTTAATAATTTGTCGAACAAAATGCAATTATGAAGTCACGTCTTAGCTTTATTGTATAATTTGATTCATTGGCGTCTCAATATTTCTGTAAAATTTACATTTTTGTTTCATTAATTTTGATTTTTGTTGAATTTATTTCATTTATTTTGATGGAAATATCACTTTTGTTGAATGTTTTTGTGGAGAACCTTTTTATTACTATCATAGGTTGACGGATTTATACTAACTGTTATCCTAAAATGCGTTTTCGGCACGACACTGTGCAAAAATGTCAGTTGATTGATTCATACGATTATTACCTGTGACTCACACGCAAGGAATCATTATACAAACCATATGTATGCATGTATGTACACAGAGTGCGATCTGGCTGCATGTAAAGTGCATCCTTTTCCTTCAGAATGCTGCCTCATTCTTTCTTCTACGCATACATAGATAATCTCACACATTTTCCTATTCTTGACAAGCTGAACATAAATACATGAAGATACATAAAGATAAAAATTGGTATGTACTTTGTAATGTTGCTATGTGAGTGCAAGTAGCCATATCAAAGTTCATCATCATGCAGAAATAAGAAAATCGCCCAGTTATTCTCTTATGAAAACTACTATTTAAAAGCTATTTTTTTAGAATGTAATAGTTTCAAAAATAAAAATATAGCATTACCTATCAGTGCTCCACATCCGCGTGAGAATTAATCTACTCCGAGAAATGAAACTAAAACCTATTAAAATGTCTCTGTCATTATCTTTAATCTTATTTCCAATAGAATAATGGTTTAACCGTCTGCATTTTTTTCACTGTTCATTCATTCACATGAGTATTCTTGATGATACGCTGAGAAATTGAAATTGTTGTAACGTTACGCTACAATAATAACATGGTAGAAATGCAATAAATGTTTCAATTTATTGTTATAGTTGAAAATTTATAAAATATTTTCTTGCGTGTTCTGTGATTTTTGATGAAAGTAGTACAAGATGCTATGTGAAGAAAAATTTAAAAAATCACCACACACTCTGGGCATTAAGCTTCCTCAATTTGCTACAAGTATCCCCTAGAGCCTCTATCAAATCACTCTTATGATAAAACTGTACAAACATTTTATTTCAGGCCATTAATTTTGTTAAGAGAAATAAAATAATTTTGGAGTTAAATAGTGGAGTTAAAACAATATCAGTTTCTTACAGTAGGCCTTATTCTGCTTTTATGTCCACTACAAATATACCTTAGAGCCTCTATTGGGCTACTCTAAGATAAAAATCGTCAATTATTTGTTTACAGATATTTTTGAAGAAAGACCATAAGCACTGTAAATTTTAAAAATCATCACATTTAACGTAAATCTTAGACCACTCTAATATTCACCACAAATATGGCGTATTTGTGGTATCTCTTGATAAAACTCCGCAAATCATTTCTTACATTTTCTACAAGTTTTTTTAAAAGCTGAATTTTTAAAGACGAAAATTAAAGAAAATTTAAGTGAAAATTTACGCGAACTTTATATTCACTAAGAATATCTCTTAAATGATCAACTAAGCCACTCAAATGTTTATTTATGGATATTACAACTATTTCAAAGAAAATTATACAAGACGCAAATGAGGGAATTTAAGAGAAAATGCCATTCTGACAGTAGGCCTTATGGTACCACGATATTCACACACCACAAACATGCCTTGGAATCTCTGCCAAACAGCTTTAAAGACAATACCGCCCGAATATTTTTATTATATGCACTACAATTTTCTTTAGGAAAAAGTACAATATGCTTGATTACTTGTGGATGAATCTTTAAAAAACTATCACTCACTGTAGGCCTTATTACTTCATTCACCAGAAATATCCTTATAGCTACTGTTAAAGGTGAAATTGGGCAAATAGTTTTACTTTTACGCACTCCACTATACGCGGAAAAGTAATGTAATCGAGTAAAAAAATTTTTTAGGGTTTATTTTTCGTTTTTCGACTTAAAAATAAAAAAATGGGTTTTAAACCATTGTGTGTGTGTGTATCGTAGTTGTCGTTGTCGTTGTCGTTGACATTTATTCTTGTTAGGACGTTAACTCAACTAAATCGTGTCGGATCGATCGGGTTTTGACTGATTCTGATCGGGGACATCACCCAGACGACACCTATTGATTTTGAGGTGGATAGGACACACCCCACCTTGTACATGGGTCATGAGAAAGCACGATGGTGGACTATTTGAGAAATTTTTTTTTGTTAGCACGATAACTCAACTAAATCGTATCCAATCGATCGAGTTTTGACTGATTCTGATCGGGGACGTCTCCTAGATGACACACATTGAGTTTGACGTGAGTAGGATACACCCCACTTTATCCATGGGTCATGAGAAAGCACGATGGTGGACTATTTGAGAATTTTTTTGTTAACATGATAACTCATCTAAATCGTGTCGGATCGGTCGGATTTTGACTGATTCTGATCGGGGCCCTCTTCCAGACGACATCTATTGACTTTGAGGTGGATAGAACATACTCTACTATGTTCATGAGACATGAGAATGCACAATGGTGGACTATTTGAGAAATTGTTTTTGTTAGCACGATCACTTAATTAAATCGTATCGGATCGATCGGGTTTCGACTGATTCTGATTAGGGACGTCTACCAGACGACATCTATTCATTTTGAGGTGGATAGGACACACCCCACCTTGTCCATGGGTCAAGAGAATGGACGATGGTGGACCATTTGAGATAACTTGAAAAAAATAATACTGTCGCATAAAATACATATTCTGCATTTATGTGTTGGTTTATTTTTTCTCAGCCACTCAGTTTCAAGATGTAGACGTTCTACGTGCGGAAAAGTCCGTTTTAAGGTTTTAAAATTGTTTATTTTAAAAGGCGCTATGATTTCTTAAATAAATAAAAGATGTTAAGTAGATAAATATATCAAACTCACAGTAGACCTTCTCCTACCTCTCTTTTAAGTTCGAGTGATAAAGCCGGTCACACATTTTTTTAACAAGCGTTACAAGAAATACTACAAGATTTGTAGTGAAGAAAACTTTAAAAGAAAAAACAGAATACCCACAGTAACTTATTTAAGCTAGCCATATTTACCATATCAAAACACCGTCTTGAATTCTATCATTCATAGAGTCGTATATATCATAGAGATAGAGTTCATGAAAGCATGAACTCTATCGATTGTTTCTTACATTTGTAACTATTTTAACAAACCTTTAGCATTTTACGAAGTATGTCTGGGGTTCATAAATCCACAAAACGTCATTATGATAGGTATCTACAGTAATTTTTTATGGAATGGACTGAAAATCTCTTTGCAATGCCTTCTTCTACTGAAAAATGCATTTAAGTACTTAAATAAACGTTATTATTATTATTATTACTATTATTTGCGAGGTTTCTTGATTAAAAACCCAGAACCTCCGGTCCTTCTCTCAGGCCATTTTTTCTGCCGGTTTTTTTTTCTTTTTTGTAGATTATATTTCAACTTACTAACCGATTTGTAGCAACAAGCTGATGCGCCTTTTCAAACGCCTCGACGCATGGCAATCAGAGCGAAACGCTTTTTTTCGTCAGAGGTCAAGTGGAAATATCCATTTTGTTACACTAGAAAGACCGGCTCAAAAAGTAGCCCATTTCTAATTGTAATGGCATTGATGGATAAATGTAAATAATTTCGCGGTTTACTTGTGTAGTAACTGCCATTAGTTTTCGTCGTCGTCATGCATCACTGCATCACAACTCTTTATAGTTATTTATCTCCCTTTTGATTAAATAATATGTTTACGTTTACGTAAGAAATGCCTAACGCGTCTGAATTCCTTCGAAGGTCTTATCGGAACAGAAAATTAGTTTTTTCCGTTGAAATTTGGGAACTGGATAATGGTTTATTTAATTTTGTAATTATTTAATGCATTAGGTTTTTTAAGAAATCGTAACTGACCATGGAACTGCGACTAAGTACAGCTTTCTGAATAATAACGAGCATAAGAACTGCTGAGTGGTGGCTAAAAAAATTAATTATTTTAACAACTTGCAATGTTAAATTCCAAAATGAATTATGTTACGTCTAGCAGTTGGCGAGTCATTCAATGCCACCCCTAGAGCTCTGATACAGAAGTGAAGGGTTTGGATAAAATTATTTATAAAGTGCATTGTAAAAAATAATAGCCAACTAGTAATTCTGTTAGATGATTGCATTCAAATGAAGAAAAACAGATGAGATGAGAAGATGTGACAATACATTAGATGCGTTAGACCTTTCTCTATCGCTTGCCATATGTTAAATTGATTTAAATACATAAAAAACAAATAAGAAAAGTACTGGCGCGTATCTTCCTGCCTGTTGACTGACGACGATTTATTTCAAAGTTTTATGAGACTTTTTATTTTCAAGAAAAGATTGAGACAAGTTTCGTGCCCAATATCAAATGTAGTTCCAAGTTTCAAACATACAGCTTTCCGAATAGCAAAGAGCATACAAATAGGTGAGTGATGGCCAAAAACGTTGATTTTTTTGACAATTGGCAATGTCAAAGGTATATCAAAAGACATAGTGCTACAACGTCTGAGGATTCATTAATAACAAATGTAGGTTTATGATAGAGAAGTGAAACGTTTGGATAAAGTGATTTATGTAATGCATAAAAAAATAACAAGCACCTGATAGTTGTCATAGGTGGCTTAAACGTGCAAAAACAAGGAAGGTATTGCTCATCAAGAATAGGAAAGAGTGTGAAATTCTCTATGTACACGTAGAAGAAAGAGTGAGGCAGCATTCGAAGGGAGAAAGATGCACTTTAGGCTCGGCCAAATCGAACTTTGTGTACATATATATTCATCGATATTCACTCTGCAAATGTCTCAGTGCGATTAGGTGAAGACCAGGCTATTTACTGCGCACCTCGTGGGCGATCCGATATCGCAATTTTGAGACTTTTTCCTATTTTTGATGAGGTGTAAGGGGCAATACACTAAATATGTTAGAGCCTCTTTATTTGCGTGCTGATTATAAATGATTTGTTTTAAATACTTTTGTGGAATCTTTAGATACAACCAACTGATAATTCTCATAGATGATTTAACTTAAATGTATAAAAACAAACAAGGAAGATATGTTGCAATAGATGAAATATATTGATTTCCAATTATTTGTTCCAGAGTTCATGAAAAGTCTTCTACGATTCTTCATTTCTTAGTGAAGATTGAGGCAAAAGTGCACCAATATATCTAGCGAAGTTTCAAGTTCCCAAAATACAGCTTTTTGAATTGAATAATAACGCACACGATCGTTGGATGGTGGGCAAAAAAATTATTATTTTGATAATATTCATTCTGATAAAACTATTTGTTTAATTTATTTTGGGAAATTTAAAAATCTTAGGAGGAGAATTTTGAATAGAAATATAAGCATTTTGAGAAATTCTTTAAAATAAAATTCTCTTAAATTTTTTTATAACTGTCTAGATGTTTTTTTTTCTCAATAAATTTCGAGAAACTCATTGGTGGAAACTAAAATTTGCTATAGCCTTTTGTTTCCGAGTTAAAAAATACAGATTGTTGGGTTATACACATAGTTTCACAACATAAACTAAGAAATGAAAAGTATTCTTACTAAATTACGAATACACAATAAAATTTTAAAATTATTTATTTGTTTTGTGTTAATTATTGTGTTATTTTTTTAATATTTTTTTTATTTGCAGATTTAGAGCCTCTTTATCGCGATAATATTATCGTCAGCATAATATGTTGTCATTTATTTGAATTTGACCTTAAAAAGGAAGAAGAAACAACGTGCCAACGTACACTGGTAACAAAGATAGTTTTGCTATCAAAATATACTTATATTATAGCTGCACTAAAACGGCATATAGTTGGCTGTATTAATTAATGTTATTAAACGGCATATAGTTAGCTGTATTAATTGATGTGATTAAACAGCATATAATAAATGTGTTGTATTTGTGAAAACCATAAAAATATTGTTCAGTACCTGTGTTCTTCGCGTATTCTAGATTCTACTTAATTGAAATATAAGAATATATTAAACTATCGTTTATGTTATACACAAAAACCAAACCAAAATTTTATCTTACAAACAAACATTATGAGAAGTAAATAATTTAAATATCTTCAACTATTTTTTGAAAGCAAAAAAAATTATCATTACCATGGACCTTATCTAGGAGGAAATAAAACTGTCTAAATGAAATTAAATCAAATTAAAACAAACATTTTAAATCGAAGTAATCCATCTTTTGAAATATCGTTTAACACGCCTATCTTGTTAGGTTAAACTTAATTAATATATTTACCTTCTTTGTCGAAGTGTTGACCTCCGTGATATTGCTTTCCGTCTTCATATATCTTCTTGCCACCCTCGTGGTTGCTATAATACCCCGAATCACCCTTGGCGTCTTTCACGGCAACTTGACCCTTCGAATAGCCTTGCTCCCCTTGGTTGAAATCCTCCCCCTTCTTTCCATAGGCCTTTTCGAATCGACCATCATCAATGTTCTTCTTTCCTTGACTGTAAACTGCCTTTTCTATTTCTTCACCTCCTCCGTATCCGTGCAATCCCCCTAGTCCCAGTCCTCCACCCCCTATGTGCCCTATTCCTCCCCCGATTCCGCCGCCGGTATGTACTAGTCCTCCTCCGAAGCCTGGGCCTCCGTAGCCCAATTTTCCTATTCCTCCCAAGCCGAGGCCATCTCCGTAGCCTACCCCGTAGCCTCCACCGTATCCGCTACCGTATCCACCACCATATCCTCCACCGTAACCTATAGGGGCGATTCCACCGTGATATCCGTGAGTTTCTGGTATGAAATGGCCACCGTAACCAACGCCGCCGCCGCCGATGTATCCTCCTTCCCCGTACCCGCCTACGTCTTCCATGGGGTAGTATCCACCCTCTACGACGTGGTATCCATGAACTGGAACGGAAGATTCGGCGGTCTTCATGACGTCTTCGGTTTCGTATCTGTACTTGTACATGGGCTTCATGATGATCGTATCGCAGCAAGCCGCGTGGATAGTCAGTACCGCGATGATTAATTGCCTCATTCTAATTACGGTGCCTGGTTGCCACAATCGAACTAACCTAGAATTTTCGACATTACCGCATTTATAGCCATTTCGTTTTGGTTGACTGGTTCGCGGAATGGAACAGTTCTCTTGAGTCTATAAGTGGGAAAGCGACTTGGCGTACGACCTTTAAGGTTAGGAATGGCCTCCGACCTTCGCAAAGGACGTTGGTCTTGCCTGATAGCAGGAAGTCGCATTGCCTGCGCGTTTATTTGGGTAATGCCGTTTCGCACGCTAGAATACCTAAAAGCGTGATCAACTACGTCAAATTCATTAAGGATATGTTGGCGAACGGGCAGAAAGAAAACTCGATTAGATGCCGCAATTAAAATGTAACTGAATTAGCTACGGATTAAATTATTTGTTTAGAATTACTCATAACGAAAAAACTGCAATAAAACGTTTTTTTTTTTGTTGAGTCGTTTCTGTTCATAGATGAAAGTTTAGTTTATATTCCAACTACTATAGGTTCATGAATCAAGTACAGACGCAACTAGTTCTAGTTTTAGGTAATCATAAGTTTTATTGTATATTTGTTTTTAATGAAGTAACCTTGCTCTGACCAGCTCCATGATTCAATTGATACTGCCTTCCACTTCTTCTTGAATCGCTACATATAGTGGTAGTACAAAAGGAAGTGGCATAATTGTATGGGTTTCATTACAGTTTCCTGGTGATTTGCCAAGAGGTACTTCCTATGTTTGAACATTTGTGTATTGTTAGTCTATGCCTGAGTTACTATAGATGTGATTTAGTAGACCGAGAAAAGTATTTTAAATTATTTTTTCGTGTATTTCTTTGCTTTTTACGATATAAATGTCAGTTTCTTGAATTATTTTAGAGAGCAATAATCGTTTACTCAAGTGCGATATCCCAGTTACTAAAGATGGAGTATTTTAAGAAAAACATTGGAAATATACAGTACGCTCGAGGAAGAATTTATGGCAATTGTTAATTAAGTTTTATATCGAGCTTTCACAAATGGTGTTAATGAAATGTGGTCATAAATAATAAATATTTATTTTATGGTTGGACATTCTTTAACAACTCTTTACTCCAGTTCTTGAACGACTACCGAAGAACGGTAGAAGTTGCTACATATGTCTGAGAACTCGCTATAACTCGCTACTTAAAAAATAAAGTAAAGGAACATAAAATAATCGATGATGGTCAAATGACGATACCTAAGAAGAGTCTCAACTTGTACATGCAAATTTATTAGTGGATCAAAATAATTAACAGAGAAAATTTCTCTTCTGTCTCCCGTTGTAGACACCACTTCATGCTGAAAATCACCACGATAAAGTTCATCGTTGTTGGACAAATTCAATCAAAATTATGCTTCTGTACCGCTCTTAATTAACATTTAAATTAAAAACTGAACAAGTACAATTGAACCAAACACATTTGGGCCAACTTGATTCATTTGGTTGAATTTAAGAACGATGGTTCTCATTGTTGATAAAATGTTGCCAAATTGTAGTAAATAGATGCCACTTTTTGTAAGAAGCACCATATGTTCAAATATAACTATTAATAAACAGACCCATCGATATTGGACTGAAGAAAGATACAAATTATGTCTATGATTTAGTAAGTATAATAACAAAACAAGTTCCATCATAAGAGACTACACAGTGATAAAGACATAAAGACAGGTGAGTCAAAAATAGGAGTTCTAGACGACCAAAAATACTATTAAGTATAGCTTGTCAAGAATAGGAAAAGGTGCGAGATTCTTATGTATGCGTAGAAGAAAAAGTGAGGCAGCTATCGAAGGGAGAAGGATGCACTTTATGCACGGCGAGATCGAACACTGTGTACATTCATACATACTCGATATTCACTCTGGAAAGGTCTCAATGCGACTGAGTAATGACTAGACTATTTACTGAACACCTCGTGAGTGGTCCGATATCGGAGTTTTGAGGCTTGTTCCTATTCTTGACAAGCTGCATACCTTGCAGTAAACTAGTAAAATATTGCGACAAACATCTCCATGTTATGAACTATCCATAATATAGATTACTATGGAACGTATCCTAAAGAGCTGTCCTGCAATTTCAACAAATCAAAGAGCTATTTTGTAAAACTATTGGCCGGAAACGACCAATCTTCCTCTACTACCTCCTATATTTCTTCAATATATTCAAGTACTGGGATGGCTTAGAAAGTGAAGTCGGTATCTGGCGACAAATTTCCAGCTGTGATGGTGCTAGCACAATGGTTCCGATATGATCGCCTGAGTGTATATGGACTATGTCTACCCTTTCTTTCCCCTTATAGAATTCGAACTGGAGAAACAAATATATTATTGTTAAGTCCTAAGGCTCTTAATTTAACGTTTGATTTAAATTATTTCATTCCAAAATGTTGTCTACGAAGAAGTTTATTATTGTTAAAAATTCATAGAAAAATAAAAGGTATTTTGAAGTGAAATACTTCTAGATAATCATAGGTCTAATTTGGTATCTAACAAAGCCCAATAAAATTAGCCTAACATTAAAATAAAATTACACTCTATGCAAATTTAGACTAACAAGAACAATTTTCATTTTTAAATTAAAAAAATCCAATCCTCTCTTCTTATCCAAGTCCTAATATTTACGTTTTGTTTACAATCACTGTACTTTTTTATATAGAGCGTATTCCTGCCATCGATTATGATTAATAACATAATCATAGTTGGCTTTGACCTCTTTAAGAAGGTTACTTATGTATTACATGATAAGATTTTTTGCGAGGAATTTTTGGGAATACGTATTCGTTTCTGACGGTCGTCGAAGTGTAACATAACAGTTTCTTTTGGGCAGCTGATATTGGCTTTGACCTCTTTGCTTTAGATGAAAACATATGAAGTGAACGCGTAGAGAAAAACTCAACCGCCAAATTTCCAATCAGCCGGTTTTCGTGTTACTAAATTGGAGCCATTTCGATCATGTCATAGTCAAGTTCATGCGGGGTTCATGAAAAAATTGTGCCGTTGTGGTTTGTCACATTTGCATAGTTATCGATAATTACAAATTAAAGTTTTATATTGTTATTTTAATATTATTTTCGAGAACAAGCGAAAACATTTAGCATCATCACTATTACCATGTGCAAAAAGTGAACTTACATTTGCAATTACGATATTTATGATACTAATGATACTTGTGTTATTCGCGGTATTACGATCTGTACGATACTTACTGTATTTATCTTACAATATCTATAACACTTATGATAATTATATTTGAAATCTGCGATATGTATATACCTTACGACACTTACAATATAGTTTTTGCGTCTCTGTTTTTACGAGAGCGAAGTTTATTCAGTGCTAGTCTTCTATCTATCCTCGATATTCACGCGAACATACACAGACACATCCAGCCGACTTCTGTGGAAATCGAACCTACGCCTGAATTACTTCAAGACGGCAACAGGCCAGCCATAAGCGATTGAAACAATGATCTCAGATTCGTCCAGGGAACTTGGAGACCTTCTCTGAGATAATTACGGGATCTTTTCCCGTGTTTCTATTTAATCGAGTATACATTAATATAAATTTTTGCATTACGATATATTTTATGAGACCTACCGCTGTGTAATAATAGTGATCTGAGTTCGACCCTGTTGCTGCTCGCTGGACTAGACGATTAGCTATTACTTTCCAGAGAAAGTAAACAAATTACCATCATTTATCAAACAGCATATACACATGCACTTTCAAATATTCTTTAAAATATAGTTATGATATTTATTGTACTTATTTTTTTACTTCTTCTTCTTAAAGGAAGAAGAAAATTATTTTACTTATTATTCTCAGTCAATTTCTCGTCGTTCACAAGAACTTCGCTTTTCTGTGCCTTCAACTTGGCGAATTTTGCATCGGGACTTGGGTCTGCACCCGTATAAAATCCAACTGATTCAGGAACTTAGGTAAACGACCATAGACAACGCTGTATGTTCCCTGAATATGCTCTGAAGCAGTTGGAAGTTAACCCAAATTTCATCTTTAGCGACGAGGCCCATTTTTGGATGAATGGATATGTGAACAAGCAAAATTGTTGATTTGGGACGATACCAATCCACACGAGATACACCAGCACCAGATGCATCCCAAGAAATGCATCCCTGTATGGTGTGGATTTTGGTCTGGCGGAATCATGGGTCCGTACTTCTTCCAAAATTAAACCGACATTGCTATAAGTGATGATACAGCTACAGTTCGATGATAAGCAACCTAAACTGGATGATATGGATACCAACGACATATGGTTCCAAGAGGACGACGCTACGTGTCACACAGCGAATGTCACGATGAACATTCTACACGAGTGATTTAAGGGCATGGTTATC
Source organism: Rosalia funebris (assembly GCA_037954035.1). Lineage (NCBI taxonomy): Eukaryota > Metazoa > Arthropoda > Insecta > Coleoptera > Cerambycidae > Rosalia > Rosalia funebris. The sequence goes on along the minus strand of JAZFAV010000006.1, from coordinate 5,983,706 downwards.
TCGTGCGGCGGGGACATGAACTGACCACTGAGATCGTTAGATTTAACGCCTTTAAATCGCAGGCCTACGCAGATAAACCGCAAATGATTGATCCCCGCCTCAAACTCAACATAACGCCATCCAGCAAATTTAGCCAGATTTGTGCGACAAAGTTATCGAAAATTGAACCTCCTGAATACGCGCCACCAAGCAAAGTCGCGATAGATACTTGAACAACGTTATATTCCATACTTAATGTCATAAAATATTCTTTGAAATAAAAAAAAATTAGTGGATATCTCACACACAACTTGTTTTATTTACATTTAAAAATCGAACGTCCTTATTGAAAGACCCTTTATATGTATCGAAATAAAGGGATCTAACTATATATCTTATAATTTGAGCTTACAATTAAAGTTTTTTATCCAATATTTTCCTGTTTCCGTAGTATCCTTCCTGTTGACTTTATGAAAGAGAAATCCATAAGATAATTTTGTAGTCCGTTATTTTTGTGGTTGTTTAGCGACGCTTTTAATTGACATGGAGTTCGATTTAATCCCGTTTTATCCACTGTTTATGGAGTTCTGTGCTACTGCATTCTCAATTCTCTTTTTTCTATAATTTCTTAAATGAAAGCAAATCTCTCTAGATTTGCTTCCAGCGTGGGTGTTGATTCCCAGACTGGACTAAATGTTATATGAATTGGTTGAGGTAGTCTATAGCATTATCAATCTTTGCTTTCAAAAGTATTTTTAGATTCAATTTGCTGAGTAGAGACCTACATTTATTATTATTAAAATTTATTAAAATAGAAACCTAAATTTATTATTTATAGACCAGTCAGTGTATTTATTGCCTTGCCTTGGTGGTTGTCGTTTGAGCAGGAAATCGGTGCTATTGTAATTAGAATTGGGCAGTGGTGAAATGGCAGTCTAAACGGAACTGTGCTTGATTTGAGGAAATTCTCTTGGTTATGCCAACATCCACAAGGTCAGGAATTTAGTTTCTACCAGTCGGCCAGTAAGTAGGTTGACCATCATCATGAGGTCATCAGTCCTAAGACTGGTTGGACGCTAACCTCCAGCTTCTCCTATCTTGTGCTAACCCACGCATTTCGCTAATTGTGCTACAACCCGCATCCCTTACTATTTGCGAGCAGTAGTCTAATCTAGGCCTAGCTCTGCCTTTCTTCACTCCTATTTCTGCCTCCAAAATATCGCGGACTATTCCCCCATGTCTCAGCAAGTGGCCTACCATTCTATCTCTTCTCTTCTTTATGTTTTTCCACATACTTCTTTTCTCGCCGACTTTCTCTAATACTTCTTCGTTTCTAACCCTATCAGTCCACGGTATTTTCATCATTCATCGGTAACACCACATCTCAAAAGCTTCTAATTTCTTCCTACTTGCTTCCCCTACAGTCCAGGTTTCGCAACCGTATAGTGCCGTGCTCCATACATACGTTTTCAAAAATCTCTTCCTTGTTTCTAAGTTTATTACCCCCGAGCATAAAAGTGCTTTCTTTTTGTTAAAAGCTACTCGGCCCTGCGCTATTCTTTGTTTTATATCTTTATCGCTTCTTCCATTCCAATTTATTTTAGTTCCTAAATAAGGAAGTCTTTAACTTCCTCCAATCTTTCATTATTAATTTGTACTTTCGTTTTTGCTCTGTTTTCGCGCCCTCTGCACACTAACACTTTAGTTTTATTTTTATTCACCCTCATTCCGTATCCCTCTGTCAACACTGTCTCCATTTCGTTCAGCGCTGGTTCTAATTCCTCTTTACTATATGCTAATACTGCTATATCATCCGCGAATCTCAGCAGGTTCACCGATGAAGAAATATTTTAGATCGTTATAGTCCATAGTCGTATGGAGCTATCAACCTTATGGGGTAATAAGTGGGGATCTCATCGTTCGGATTGTGTTGAACTAATTTTAATCTTTTGTCCAGTTCTATAGGAAATATCCACATTAATTTAGGAATTATTTACTTCATAGAAACATATAAGTATGCCCTGTCCTGTGTTGTATGTAAATAAACCTTGTTAATAAAATATATATGCAGTTAAATATTATAAAGATCTATAACTTGGTTAAATGATAAAACGTCTATATTAAATTTTAGAATTTGTCCCGCACTCACCGAAATTCTTTATCACAACTCTCATGACTTTCGGAAACCATTGTAAATGTACCTTCAGTGGTAACTTAGGCTTCGGATTGGCTTCGAGGAAAACTTTTCACCAATTATCCATCGCCCTATAAATTTGCTATCAACATATGCGCGTTTATCATATTCTTTCGTTATGTAGGACACACTTCTCTATTTTCTGCGTAATCAAAGACCAACTTGAATCATAAGATTAATTTCCAAATAATCAATGTAAGTAAATAAAAACATTCGTACACTTTCCACAAATACTTGGGGTTTTATTTGATAATTTTCGAACAAAGGAAAGTTACTAGACTTGAGAAAAATTGAAAACATGGATCAGAGTCTGATATCTTATTCGCAATTACAATGATTTTCTACTAGAAATGCGTGAAGGTCACTAAACACAAGGAATAATGTCGATGAATGGTACTACTCTTGTTACATATTTTACCTTAGTTAAGTTATACTGAATTATGGGAAGTTATACCTAAATTAATTCGTTTAATTCACATGTTATTGTTAGAAATAAGTTATAGGTTAGAACTAATTTACAACTAATTATAGCAAAAAAATTGTTATTTTATTTTTTATGTTAAAGTAGTGATCGCTCGGTTGGATTATTATTCGAAAGTATTTGGCCTATAAAAATATACAGTATATCCTAAAATTTTATTCCTATCTCTAAATCTAGCCCAGTCAAAGGGCTAAAGTGTATTAAACTATGGCGTAGCATACAAACATGCGTTTCTAAACCAATCCGTACTCTATTCCAATATCCAATGCCAAAAATCCACTATCAACTTGTTGAAAGTTGAACGACTATCAAATATCCCATTTGATAGCCTTTCAACTTTCAATAATTTGCCTTAATCTGTGATTGACTAGAATTAATCTACGCTAAGTAAACTGGGTGTCATTTATGCTAAGGAGTATAAAGCGGTATTCTTAATGAGTCACCCACATGAGTCTCTAACTCTTTAGACGTATCGAGAACTGTGAGCATCGATGTTTATCCATATGTTACGGCTAAATCCCGAATATTGGATAATACTAGAATTACCCGGATAAAGCTAGAATTATCCAAATATAGTGGATAAAGTCGGTAATTCAGATAGCGTACGTTGCTTTTCGGGCATAAACCGGTTAATACTAGAATTTTTCAACGACGCTTGGATAAAACACTATAATCGTTCATTCGCGTTCCGGAGTTGACAAGATGACGACTGATTTAGAAGTGGTACGTTCTTGTTTTAAAGAGCGATTTAACGAAATGCTGTGCGATTTAGTGTAGCGTAAAGACTCAAATTCTTGCTGCATGAATTCTGTCCAATATTGTGAGTTTTTGGAGTCAGTAAAATAGCAAAACAAGCAAAATCTGCAGGAGTACTATGCAATTCGAAATGTCATTCCAGCTTATCATGTGCAAATAAATAATGTTTACAGCTCAAATTAAATGAGTGGATAATTTATATTTCTTTTCACTTCTGATACTGTTTGCATTTTATGTTTAGAAATATTTCTTATTCTTATGTTAGAATAACTCTGCTTTTATGTTTGTTCAGAAAAATAAATAAGTTTTCCTCAGAATAATTTTATTTTTATATTCTACTACATACGTGCGAGATTGGTCGCGTTTGTATTTTCAATTAGTATCCTCTACGTGGTTTATCCATTCCTCCTTGGCTAAATCTAGAATTATCCGGATAAAGCAAGAAATCATTGAATCCTTCGCGTTTTATCCAGTCGGTTTGGATAATATGCGAGATATCTGGTTAAAACTAGCTTTATTCAATTACGGGCTTTAGCCGTAACACACACATTAGACGGATAAATGACTGCTGTGTCCTTACGACTCATTCGTATCCTGCAGGTTGTGAATGCCATTGAATATTGCACAGACAAAAATTACTTTTACAGTGGGAGCAATTTTCTTATCAGAAAAACAAGACAATAACGTGTCTGGACGAAAAATAGTTCTAAAGTCAGGAAAAAAATATACGCATCTGCGTTTACCTGAATTGAAATTACGTTTATATAACTTTCCTGGCGTTATGTGAATCACTCCACGTTATTAGTGATTCCAGGATGGGCCGTGATACATTTTAAAACTTACTATATCTAACAAAAACCTCTTGTCGAAAGAGAAAACACCCTTGCGGAGAAGCAGTAAATGCTGAGGAACGGTTATATGAAGAATGTATAATTATTGTCTTTAACAGACATTTTTAAACCATTACACATACAGATATTACATTACATTATGGTATATGGGTTTGGGCCTCATCAGCCACTGATCGCATGGGTAGTCCCTTGGCGATCACCTCTTATCCGGGTCATTATCCAAAAATGCTATGCCATAAAAGGAGCACTTTAGGCACGTCTCCTGCCTTAAGTCTTGCCTCCTCTAGGATATCAGGGGTCCCTAATATAAGGTACCTCTTCTCCTCCAGTGCAGGACAGGTGTAAAGAAGATGAATCGAGGTTTCCTCGTCTTCTTTACAGTATCTGCAGGCCGGGCTGTCAGTCAGCCTCAGATTGTGCTTATATGCATTCAGAGTACTATGGTGGCCCATTATGATTCCCCATACAGATATACTCAGTCGACTAATGTGGGAATCGAAACCACGCTTGAGTTACTCCGGACTGGTTACCTAGGCCATCTCCAAGCGATCGGCATCATTGACCCAAAATAATCCAAGGAACTTGGAGACCTATGAGGTAATCATGGGATAATTTACCCTTAGAAAATCTATCCATGTCTATACACATCCATGTCAACTCAAATTCGATCTTAAAGTCAAGTAGTCATGAACTCAGTACCCCTCTTATCCACTACACCATTTGACTTACCCGTATTTTACATATCAGATGTAATCTACCTAATAAATGATATAATTAAATCAAATATATTCAAAAATCAATTGGTGTTGTCTAATCTATTCGAAGTTTTTATTTGTTTAAAAAAAATTATATTTATTTCAACATATCCAAAGTCGGTATTTATTTGTCTTAGAATTAATTCGTTAATAATAAATAGACTTTTCTCTCAGTGTAGATATTCATAAAATGCCTCGTTATTTATATTATTAATTGTTAGGGAGGATTAATTATCATCTCTGTTTCTGTAGAAATTATCATTTTCTGAGACGTAATTACTTCCAAGATTTATGTTGGAGGAAGCATTAAATGCGCATTATGTCTGTATTTCATTGTAATACAGACGGGATCTGATGAAAATCGCTTTACAATACTTGATATTTCGGTGAAAAGTACCAGGTTCGTAACAGTTCGGTCAGGCATAATTTTACAACTAATATATCTAAATAAAAGTAATAACATTCTCAAAGCTCTTTTATTAAAGCAAAATATTGATAACAGATACAGAATATAAACATTTAACTTAAATACGATGAGATATTACTTACTACGTCATGATGTGTCAGTGACAACTTTGTTAATAGAAGACATTAAAATTCGCAGTTCAGATAAGTTCAGCCGCTTAATCAAAACTGTGTTACATCAGTCTTCTGGAAGCGTGCTGTCCCAAATTTCTTGCAATTTGGTGCATAGATCGTTAACTGAACAGGCTGGATGTTTGCGTAACTGTTTTTTCATTTTATACCATAATGCTTCTATTAGCGAAAGGTCTGGACTGCTAGAGGGCCATTCCATTATAGGGACATTATTTCGTGTAAACCAAGCTTTGACAATTTTTGCTGTGTGATACGCAGCAGCATTCTGCTGGAAAATGTACTGCGCGTCAGTGCGTTCACATATTAGTGTTGATGGCAATAAATTATCCATCAAAATTCATTTATATGTTTCTGCATTTATATGTTTTCCTACGCCCATATCATTCATACACCTCCAGATGACAATGGACGCAGGGAACTTCACTTTCCTAACCAATCAATCAGGATGATAAGTTTCCTATGGGGTTCTTAGCACACGTTTTCTGGTATCACCCAAGCAGATTTCAAATTTAGACTCGTCACTAATGGCTTTTCTTTTGCCTGAAGGAGAAACCGGTAAGTTCATAAGTTCAGTGTAAAGAATTGACTTTACGTTATAGAATTTGTATCGTATTTTCTTTTTGATCGTTTAGTTATCGATACAGAAATATGTTTTCAAATGGCTTGTCTCCATAATACCACAATTTCTTTTGCACTGGATCGTCGGTTTCTAAGGAGATGTGTGTGTGTGTGTCTAGTATACAAATTAAGGCTGTAAACAGTATGAAAATTAAGGCAATCTAATTGTATGTAAGATGTATAAGAGAAATTATGCGACAATGCACCACTGCTGCATAAAAAAACTCGTTTTAAAAAATTATTGGGTATTCGATGCGTTATCGGAAAATTTATTGACTATACCTATAAAAAAATTTCTATACTTATATTCCGCTGCTATATCGTTCAAAATAACCCCCTGGGATTTATACATAATAGTCCCAGCTCCTCCGCCATTTCTCGATAGCATACGAGAAATTCTTATCTTGAAAGTTTCAATATTATTGAAAAAATTACTTACTCGTACTTATAAAATATCGTTTTTGATAAAATTTTCGAAAGCGTTGTTTAATTGAAACACAATTTAATGTCTATTTTAATTCCTGACAATTGAAAACGTTTTTAAATAGAATGTATGTATAACATACCTTATTTGAAAGAATTCTTAAGTCTCTGTTTGGTCTCTATTTATTTAGTATAGTCCTTTTAAGTATCTTACTTATTTTTATTTGTGAAAAAAAATATTTCTAATGTTACCCTTATTTTATCGCAAACAAAACTTTTAAATCAAACAAAGTTGTAATTTTTTTTCAACAAAAGAGGTATTGTTCAAATATTTATATTTTGTATAATCTTGGAGGTCATTTTATTAATTTGATATCTTATTATTATTTAGACCATCGTCCTTAGTTGGTCTATTGTAGATCTCCTATTTTAAATTACCCCATAAATAAATTAATTTAATTAGGAGAATGGGCTAGTTCCCAATTGTACTGAATTTACCTACCGTCTTTACCTATTCCGGTATGTATTTTTCGAGATCTTCACATATTAAGAACAGGTTTAGCATACAATGACACTGCCAATACTAAGCCCAGCATTGATAGTGTCGTCATTCGGGATTACAATACAAATAACATTTCCGCACCTATATTTAGAGGAAAATACGATAGGTCGCGTATCCATGTTGTAGATGTGGAGCAAACTGTTGCACTTGTATTAGCTTCAAGTCGGGCAACTGACCTAAATGCCCACCGTATCTATGTACCAGGATTTCTCAAAATGTTCACCAACGATCAGATCGTCGTTTTTAAGTCTTCGTTTTGATCAAATTAATTTTATATCAATATCAGTGTGCAACAAGAACATTTTCGTGTTGCCTATCCATGTTGTAGACGCGGAGAAATCTACTCCACTTATATTAGCTCCAAATCGAGTAACTCACCTGAATTCCCACCGTATCTATATACCATGATTTCTCAAAATTTTCAACAACGATCAGATCGGCGTTGTTAAGTTCCTAATTTTGATCAAATTAATTTTATATCAATATCAGTGTGAATATGAACATTTTACTAGTATCATCATCATTAGCGACAATTTTTATTGCAGATTTATGTGGATCTTTTCCAGAACGTACCAAAATATTAAAGGAAATAAAAATACTGGTTATGTCTTTTTATTGTCTAAAATGAGGTTTCTACCGCATTCAGGATTTCAAGGTCTCTGACATTTCCGAGTTAGCAAGATATTTGTTTTCTTCGACTAGTTGTAGTCTGAGAAATACAATGGTCAAGATAATTATTACTAACATTAACTAACTTAATATTCTTCAAACATTTTCTGTGTTTTATCACTTCATACTAATAATGTTACAAATTCAGTTTTTTGGGCTTTCGAAATACTCACTGTTAAAATAATAAACGTATACTTTACTTTCGTAAATAAATAATAAATAAATTCATTAAAAAATTCAAGGAATAACTTATTTTATTTTGAGGAATTTTATTTTGAGCTGCGCTTGTTTTAAAATATAATTAATATATATATATATATAGGGTGATTTGCATAGGAGGTATGACAAGGTATGAATTTGGATATTTCATTTAGTTGATTTTTTAAGTAATCATTACCATTAAAATTAATATTTAAAATTAATATTTAAACTTCAATCACCCTGTATATATTAATTATATTTTAAGAAATGGGCAACTAAAGATAAAGTTTAACGGGTTCGAGAGTATTCCTAGAAGTTATTCCTTAAATTTTTGACGAATGAATTAATTACGAAAGCACTGTATCGACTTGACAACAAACACATATTCACACGATTCACTTTAAATTCACTTAAATTTTAAAGTTTTTACGTTGAGTGTCTTAATATAAATAAACTCTTTTATCAGTGTACCAACATTAAGCATCCTACTACACATTAAAAATATTATCGTTAATTAATATTTCATTACGTCGTATTTCTTTTCTTTATGAAAATTACTTTGTTAAAATTCATGGGAAATTTATGGAATTTATGAATACTGTTATTAAAGGAGCTTTTTACTTTCAGTTTTACGACCTTCACTGTGGTATTTAATTAGCAGAGTCTACAAAAACGAACGTCGGCCTGTCACTGAAATATTCAGTAAGATTTTATTGGTTTTCGTACTTTTTGCTAGCTTGCATGACATACGCAAGACGTAAATTCTGTGTTAAATGAGCGACCATTTAAATAAAACTGTGTGTATATAACATAATAAGAGACACTCTTCTTCCTGTTTGGCGACCTTCACTCATTTTGTAAAAGAAACCTAGCCACTAAATAAAGCTATGTTCCATTGTTCTCCGATTTCTAGATTTAATTATAATATCTACGTAGTCTGTTGTTGTCTCAGGACTTATCTAGAAGTACTTATGTTCTTTCCATGTATATGGTATCTGAAAAGTGCAAAACTTCAAATGCAGATGTGAACCTTCATTTCTCCAAGATTACGTTAATGAGTAGAACGTTAATTCCCACGTGGATGCCTTATGGGTAAGGCTATAAATGTGCTGCGTGTCATAGACGTAGGCATCGTATCAGGGGTAATACAATAATAATACAAACTAATTAGTAAGAAACCCAATAAACTGTTACAAGTAAATATAACACTTCATGTACTACCTTCTAACTAGTGTGATGAACTAGTATCATCATCATCACTAATTAGGGACGATCCGTAAATACTTTGCAGCATCAGGTATGTTTCTATTTAGATCTCAGAGAATGACCGTTCGACGTCTAATGATGTAATACAGCCATACGTAAAATATTGTTTGCACTCACTTAATGGATCTATAGATGCACTATCACGATGAGCAATATCATCATAAAGTCTTAATCTGCTAAAACCGGTGTCTCTTGAACTTTTGATTGACGCGCCTATTTTTTGAATCATCTATAGCGTGTAGCAGTGAATTTGCTTGGTTCACTATTTACAGAGATTCCGCTAACGCCAACGCACTATTTTGTGAGTTGGTATTAATTTTTTAAATCGGTTCTAATGGAAATATCTAAAAATTGTGTCTGGCTTTCCTTAATGCTGCAGCCTCGGCAGGTCTGGACTGTAGTATTACAGGTTTTACTTGTTGGAAATCTTAAGCATAATAAATAGCCGCCTTCAACCATGTTCTCCAACGTGTAAGGATAGGCTCTGATGGTTCGGGAATTCCAGGACACTTTCTTTGAAAATCGTGAAGACGTTTACGAGATTTTAAAAATACTTTTTCTGTACCCGCTGTTAATGCATCTACTTTGGAAAAACATTGTCGAATAGTTTTTGCCACAAGATGTAAAGCATGTACTATTCACTTCATCGCTATTTTCCAAATAAAAAACTTTCTTATCTTGCCGATAAACGGAACAGCCTACCTGAGCCTGGCCATAAAAACAAGCCGCGGTATGAGATTTTTTGGCCGTTTGGGATTTTTTTACTCGGCAAATAGCGATGAAATAAACTATACTTTACATGTAACCTGTAACAATTTACAACCGTGCTGTGAAGAGAACGGCCTACTGAACGCATTGTTGCGGCACCATCGGTCACAAATAGATCATCAAAATAAGTCATCAGGTTCACCAATAAACTTTTGACTTGGTGAGCATATTCTGGGCTTTTGAACGTGCGACATACATTATTATAAAATTAAAACGCTTCAACTAACACAGCGGAGACCGTACGTACGCCTCGATCGATGATAACTCAAGGTCATTTGCAGCCATACGGCCGTGAATAATGCATTGATGATCCTCCTCCACTACGGTTCGTCGACCACTTACCTCATTTCATCATCGCACCCTTACGTTAAAACTGTTTGAAAATTAAAAGGCAGTTTATCTAGGTGAATTACCATACATCGTTTATAAACTAGTTGAAATTTTATGACGAAAGTTTATAATGAAATTTTATGAATATTATTTTATGATTAAGATTTGTAGATTTGATAAACGAAAAGTTAGTGGCAGTAAAAATATTCTTGCCCCCACATGAAGCGCCGATGGTATGCAGCGCTCACCCATAGCATTATTTATGGGTAACGACACTGTATACATGGTTTCACAATAGTCCCTGACATAATTTTGTGTAAACATACCCTAGATATCAAGCAAAAAAAACTAAAACGCTCCGCGAAATAAAAAAGAAAGTTGTAATTATGTAATTAATATCCTCCTGCCTCTCTTTTTTTAGATTTGCTGTATATAATATTCTAACCTTTTATTTTTGCTAGAGGATTTTTAAATGATATGAATGATTTTGATTATACGATTTTAGTAGTAGTATTTAATGATATTTTTGGTGCTACAGATAAGTATTTCACATCCTACAAGAAAATCATTAGATATTAATTATTGTGTGCATCAAATAAAACAGACACGTAAAATATTGAATAAAAAGAGAGATGACGACTTTTTAAGACAATTTTTAATAAAGCAAGTAGAATGACGGAATTAGAAATTACAAAACGACAATACGCTTGTCTTTCTGACGAATCCATTAGTACAAGATATAAAGCACTTTTTTATGAAATATTGGACCATATTATAATGGAAATAGAAGTCAGGTTTCAGGATTGTGAAAAGTTGCAATTTGTTTGTCTGGCTGATACTGCAAAAGTTTATCAATATAGCTCGTGTTCCCCTTCTAGTGCTTTTGAAAATTTGGAACAATTTTATGGAAATATATTTCTCTCTACCAAACATCAACGACTTAAAAACGAACTTTGCCTGTTATATAACGATGAAAGTTACATAAATATACCGCTGCATGAACAGCTCAATAAACTGAATGAATACAAAGACACTTTTACAGAGGCTTACAAACTGTTTTGGTATAATTTTAACTATTCTATCAACAAGTTCGTCAGTGGAAAGAAACTTTTCGTGTTTTAAACGTATAAAGACGTATTCAAGAAATACCAATTCCCCAGAAACATTTTCATCTTTAGCAACTATTTCTATAGAGAAAGAATTGTTGCTAGAACTAAAGAAGAATCAGCTATTTTATGAAGATATAATAGGTAATTACGCCTCACTAAAAGATCAAAGAATTGACTTGGTGTACAAAAACTAGATAGCTACTTGTATAAGCTTGGCTATAGTAAGTCTTAAAAAAAATTAATCTACTTTTTTTTAATTGTTTACACATCCTAACTCTTCACCTATTTTCTAATCCGCGAGCCGCCACTGTTAATAACACTCCCAGTTTCACTGGAAAGAGTTCTTATGACGACTGCAGTTCCATGACGTCCATGACAAATAGCGACTCATAAAATATATCTTCTGTTAAATTCTGCAGTTACTTCTCTGCTGCTATGGGCCCCATCACCAAATAATTGTATTATTTCAATTTTTTTCCCTTAAATGCGGACGAATTTTACGATTGTAAACTAGAACTGTAAGTTTAGTCAGATTAACATTTAATTTAATCATAGTTTTCATTTTCATGGCATCCCATTAACTTGGAAACCAGAATTTCAACCGTGTGGAAAAATATTGAAGAAGTTTTATTAGTATTTTAGTTTCTTCAATATTTGGTATTGGGGTTCAAAATTAAATTCTGAACACATTTTTTTAATAACTTTTTTTGATATCTTCAACGCCAAGCAAAATATCGAGAAGATACACGTTCATAGACAAAACCGGATATAACCCACCAAGTGATACTTTTCTCATCCATATGCTCATAATACCTTGAAATGTACCTTGAATTCAAGATGGTTTTTATCGATTTTGGAAGAAAACTAAACTATATTGTATGTGAATGGATTAAATAAAACCACACCGATAATAACGTGTCACTCGTGAAAAAGTTATTCTGCGGTTTCTTAGCCACTGGTGAGTGACACTTTTTAGCCTCGTAATTTATTCGGTAAATAATACAGATTTAATGACGAAAATTGCCACGTAATGGAAGCTAGGTGGCGGCCAATTTTAATATCAGAATTATGCTCAAACCCTGAAGGCGAAAAATGGCTTAGAATAATCAACATTAACCCATTTTAAACCATGGTACTCATTTGAGTACACTTCGGAAAACCCGCATTTTCGCGACATTTATTGCAAATTTTGTGAATTTTATTTCACATATTACCGGCTGAGTGTCCAGTGTTGTGTAGTATGTCTACTTTGTTGGCAAAGTTCGCGTTAATTGTGATTTATTTAGTGTGTCGAAGTAAAATTTAACGAATTGTTTAGAACAACTTTGTATCCAGTAGAAACTGTCATATTTATTGTTATGAATTATTTGTTGCAGAATAGTAATTATATATATATATATATATATATATATATATATATATATATATATATATATATATACAGGGTGATTCAGCTAACCCGTTCATTAAAAGTTTATGAACTTCCCATTGGAATTCATTTTTTAAAATTTGGAATCAGGGGTTAGCGAGGACGATCTATTCAACTAAAGTATTTTTGCTTTTCTGACACTTCCGATTATACCAAAAGTAGCTATCAACTTCCTTATTTTAAATAGAACACCCAGTATATTATTATATTTTTGAATTACCCTGCTGATTTTAAGTGAATTTTCTTAACAATGCCTTCACTGAACTAGATGAGGAATGGTATTGAAATCTACGGCCGTTGAGATTAATAAACGAGTTTTATTGTGCTTAGAACACAACGGACGGCACATAGAATAGTTGTTACACCAATAAGACCCAATTGTTAACATTTAGTTATTATTGTTATTATGTTTTATTGTTTAGGCTAATGTAAGTTCCAAATCGTTTAAAATATGCTTTTTATTCATGATGATTTTTTTGTTCAATAATTTTGCACCATTGTCTATGATAAAAAATTAATATAAATGTTACGTTGTATCGAATAAAAAATACCTCGATAGCAAGAAAACGGTAGCAGATAGGTATAGGGAATCCTAATACAGATTGAAATATAACTTAATTCTCCATCACAGAAAGCAATAAAATACAGGGTGTTTCATTTAAGAAAATTGACTTTTGAGCAGTTGAAGTTTGTCAGAATGAACTAAATTTTTTGGACACCTTGTAAAGAACAACATATCAAACTACATATCACCTAAAAGCTTAATAGTCCGCCTAATTACAGCCCAAAATTTGCTACTATAACTTTTGTTTTGAATAAGTGACGAGCATTCCAATGGGATACTACAAAACCTAATTTTTTCAAAAAAATTAAAATATCTCAAAAACTGCTCAAGATAGGTATAGGGAATTGTTAAGAAAGTTCACTTAAAATCAGCAGGGTAATTCAAAAATGTAATAATATACTGGGTGTTCTATTTAAAATAAGGAAGTTGATAGCTACTTCCGGTATAATCGGAAGTGTCAGAAAAGCAAAAATACTTTAGTTGAATAGATCGTCCTCGCTAACCCCATATTCCAAATTTTAAAAAATGAATTCCAATGGGAAGTTCATAAACTTTTATTGAACGGGTTAGCTTAATCACCCTATATATATATATATATATATATATATATATATATATATATATATATATATATATATATATATATATTATATATATACAGGGTGTTAAAATTTAATTTTTTTAACAGTGTATTAACAATCTTTATTTTCAGAATTAATAACTAAAACTAATCTAAACAATAATTGAAAACATTAACAAAGACAGTTATAAAAATTGCTTAGTTAAACTGAGTGAAGGACCCAGCGACAAAAAGTCATTCTTTTCTCTTCGTCTCCTGGATGTAAGCCTTGAACAATGGTTGTAGGTGAAATGAACGCTTGTGATCTCGTGTTAGAATACGAAGTACGTTGGATTTAGAGGTGCGGAGAATACGAGGAGCCATACGGGAACTCGTTGTTGAATCTCTGTCAAACTCTTTTAATATCCGTCGACAAATTCTTCTTTGTTGTTGGCATTATTTCGATCCCCATGTGAATTTCCTAAACCTTTCTCTATTAATTGCTGGTGAACTCTTGTGAACACATTACGACTAGGATATATTCTCTGCGGATATCTCCTCCTCTATTCTCTAGCGGCCGCCCTTGAGTTTCCATTAGCAAATCCATACACAAAATGGATATCCGCTATTTCTCGATTTGAAAATCTAAACGGCATTTTAACACTACTGGACAAGTCTTATGTTAAAATTGTCAAAGGTCGTCACGAAAACCAACGCCAACCAGGCGTGGCAAATATTGATTACCGTCATTTGGGGTAGAATTGATCAAAAAAATATATTTTTGTCGTTTTTTTCATAAGTAAAAATGAATTAGTGGAGAAAAAGTATTTAGGCATGTAGAAAATAGTAATACGAATAGAATTGTAAAATATTACTGCCTCATGTTTTCAAGTATAGCCTGTATACGGTAAAAAAGTCGTGAACAATCTCATACATGCTTTGGGGTGAAATTGTTCACACCCAATAGAATGCATACGCTGCAAGCAAGTAAAACGCAAAGTGATCAATCTCACCGGCACTTCTCTATTCCAAATACTTTAAAAGTTATGACATTTTTTAAAGTTCGGGATGACTTAGATCAGTGAGGATGAGATTGATCAGCATATGTTATTTAACATAGCTGACCATTTTTTTACAAATAAAGACAAGTGTATCACTACAAACTCTTTATTTATGAACAATAACAATATTATCTTGTTGTATGTATGTTAAAATATAAATGAAAATTAAAATTCTGACAAAAAGAAAACACTGCACTTTGTAAAAGCTTATTTCATTTCAAATATGTCAACCACTTTCTGGAAACTGTATTTAACCGAACCATCAACATTGTTTATGGAGGGATTTGGTAAAATGGCTAATATATCAGACATATTTGACACAAATTCATCATCCTTCTGAATAGTGTACAATTTTTTTGCTTTGTCCAATGACTTCATGCCTAATAAATCAACTTCTTTTTTTCCTTCTTTGTTCTCTGTCACCTTCTGTACAATAGCTGCATAACGATATAGTTTTTTTTCTAGATCCTCCATAAATCTGAACCAATACGAATTTTCCAGCTACAACTTCATTGTCTTGTGGTTCAAAATATTCCGCTTCTGCACGAACATCGCCATTTTCATCCTCTAAAGAATCATGATCATGATCAATCTCGCCCCATACATACGATCAATCTGACCCCATGCAATAAAACGCCAAGTTTTGTGGAATATAATGAACCGATTGTTTCCGACCAGACATGTGAAGGTCACGAAGCATGAACAACTGTGTAAATTTCATTGAAATAGAAAAACTCTCATTGGATTATAACCTACCGGACAAAGTTCTAAGGATTCACTTTCACAGAATAACACCACTTTATAATATACTGCCGTTTTCTTACTAAATATGAAGCAGCTAGATGTTTATGTGTACACATTGCCGTCGGCCATGTCTCTGATGTCACCTAGCGGTAGAAAATGGCGCGTTCAGATTTGTGGTTATGGCGCTAAGTTTAACTGTTCAAAACAGTGATTTAGTGATCAATCTCGCCCCAGAAGATCAATTCCACCCCAAATACGGTACCTCGAAAAGTGACAGAAAAAGAATTAGATAAAATGTTCAAAGTGAGGCTACTCGTGAATAAACTGAATAAAAATTTTTTGCAGTGGGGTATTTTCCACGAAAAGTTATCTATTGATAAAGTTATTTATTGTTAAATCTCTTGCGAAATATTTCAAGGCGTTTTTAGATCTTACAAATTTTAATAAAGCAACTCTTCGTTCTAGGCGTGTAGGTAGTGTTCCACGAAGTGTAGTTACTGATAGTACAGGACATTTTCAAAAAAAAAACAGATAAACAATTGAGATATCGCATTATGTAATTTACGTGTGCGGTGGTGTTGTTTAGAATGTAACGTGACACTACATTATAGAGAGACTGTTTTATAAAATTTCATACAAATTAGTTGTGTAAATTGTATGTGTATTCACTGTAGTGTACTTTTTTTTAATATGTTTAACATGTTTTGGTATTTTAACGCCACTACGATCCCGTCGTACCCCTCATTTTATTACGCTTTCTTTTCTCTTAATTTACAAGTAAAAGAGTAATTAAATACTGAATTATGGCTTTAACTACATAGTTATAGCAGAAAATCAAAGAGTTTTAATAACATATATTTAAAAAAAAAGTGACGTTGTGGGCACAAATGAGTTAAAGTGTGTGGCGTGGTGCGTTCGATATATCCCTATTTTATAAGGGATGAAGGGAGGTATTACTAGAAGATACGATAATTTTGCGTCGATAAAAATATTGGAATATACATAAACCTATCAAATTTATCAGAGTTTCGTGTCGTCTCGCGTTTCAAATAAATATCCTATTGATCTAAGAATATTCCATTGCCTCCAACTCCGCTTGTATCAGAAAGTATATAAATGTGGTGGGATATTTTATACTAAATAATCATAAATAGAGCATTAGTGTTCATTTGTAAACGGAATATTTTTGACACTACTTTATTTGATGACGCCCGTTGTCCTACTGGATATTGAAGTAAACCTCGAAAAATTGAACGCAACGCTTTCAAGGTGTAAATTGGGAAAAGCACCGGGTAGAGACTTTATACCTTATGAATTTCCTGTTTACCTATCACAGAATAGTTGCATCTATGCTACCTCTTTTCAAGAATAATAGGATCTGAACTTCCGCCAGCATCATGGCCAAAACAGAATTTATATGTTACATAAAAAAGAAACTAAAGATAACCCAGATTTTGTTCAAGACATCGCATTGCTAAATTGAATATCTAAGCTCTTTTCTATAATTCCTTTAGGCTGTATAGAATGTTTAGTTTTTAATTTATTTTGATTATTCAGTTGATCAAAGACCTTACGTTAGGGGCTAAACGGAAGGTAGATATGAAATCAGCGTAAATAACTGACTTATAATCACATCGAACCCAAATCAACTTTCAAAATGTCAAAACTTATAGTCCTGTGTTATCATTAGGTGTCAAATTATATTATCTTAAACTTAAAACCTGTATAAAATTACTAATAAGTATTGATTTATTACTATTAGAATTATAATTATAACAGTATATTAAAGTCGCCACAAATTGTAAATTTATATCATGTCATTTTCACATAAGTGTAACCTATAAAAAGTGTCAATTTCGAGCACTTTTTTCCGAAATAAGTCACTTCCAATTTCCAATACAACAAGACAAAACTACATACATCTTTGCCAGTAGACTCAGATAACGAGTAAAATGAACTTCACCAAATGTTATTTACGAGTTCTGAATTGGATTGGGGACGCCTGGAAGGGAAACACAGAACGGCTCGATTCGGGATGTTCCCCTATAATGTGGAGGCACGTGACGGCTCGTAGGGGCAAAGCCCTTTGCGGTCCTTCGCACGTCCCGACAGCCTCCCTTTCCCCTCGATACGCGCTATGCGAAAGGGTGAAATAGGTGGGAGAAAAGTCCCGATACTGCCAGGAGACCAGGAGGAATCACTTCTAGTGGAAAGTGAGAGTGTCTCTTAAAGAGCTGCTGCCTTGGGGATGTCCCAGCCATAGTAGTGCAGTTCGTATTATAATGGGGAAAATGGGAAAAGTAAATTTTCAAAAAAGAATAAATACAACCCTACGAACTAAATGGTTATATTGAAGATAACACCAAATACATTTCTGAGATATAATGAATTTCTTATTTATTTGTATCTGTTAATATTTGTTCTATTTTATACTTGTGATGGAATTAAAAAAGTATTTATATCAAAACCTAAATTTGCACAATAAAAACACGCGAAAAAGTCCTGGGAAAGGGCTGGACTCTTTGGTATAACAGTAAAAAGAAGAAACCAGTTTTGATGATAATTGGAACATCGAAAGATTACATGCTTAAACGATTCCATAAGAAATCAATTCCAGCTAATAATGCTATAAGTAAAATGGGGAAAACCAAATGAATTATATCATACGAAGGTCCTACAATCAGAAGAGTTATGGGAGAAATATACAAAAATTTTATATTATATACTTATTAATTCAATGAATTCTGACCTATCGGACTCGTAGGCCTGACCCCAGATAATTACTCAGCAGATATGAACTTGCCTTCTGACCCTTCATCAAAGACATGCTTTTCTCCAAACGTCCAAACTTTGTCTTCGTTCTAAAACACCCTAAGAGAACTAATTGTGGCAAGGGTAGAGCCGTTTCTCTTCAGTAGTTACCTGAGGATTTTGGAAACAGCAAATTTATCACTAGCCAAGTTTTATTGCCATGAGAAAGGAACAATTCGGAAGTAATTGAGGAAGTAACTGTCGATCACTACTGTTGTCTAGTGATCGACAACATTATAGTCTCTTGTCTCTTATAAGTATCTTACCTGGAATAATTCATATAAGTTTTGTCGTAGGAATTCCACTACCTCAATTGAATGTCACCAAAATTCATGTTATTTTTTTTACTTCTTGAAACAGGGGTAGACGTTTAGCTCAGTTTGTTTGCTCAGGAAACCACAGCATGATCGAAAAAATATTCCAAATTTAAAAATTATATTTCTCGCGACAGACATATCAAACACAGTATATACCTAATTCACCTAGTAGAGGAGAGGGGTACTTGATTTAGAGACGTGTTCAAAGTGAGGTTCTTGACAGTTAGCCACATGTCTTATGCGAGGAACAAAATTGTCCATGGATGCTACTACAGTGTATTGTTTCAGTTCACCAACTTTAGTCTTAATAGCAGATTTCACCTCGAAAATTCTTCGAGCTTGGTGAATATAGAGAATATCATTAAACAGTTTAAGGTAGGGCGAAGAAAATGGCCAATTTATGCCTTTACCTTAGGCTAAAACTTAGGCTAATCTAATGGTAATAGAATCTAACGGTCTTGCGTAATACACATGCCTCCCTTAAAGCGGTCCAGTATCGCTGTGTTCTCAGAATATAAGGGTTTAGAAACAATGATATGGAGGTCTCCGCTTCTCCAGATTCTGTAATTTTAACTATTAATATACCCTTCAAGCCAGAAGAGAGCCGCGTCATAGGAAATAATTTTATGGGGATTAATTTATCTCTTTCTAAGCTAATATTTATTAGAACACTTGAGCTTCTCTTTGACATGGAATCGTCGGATAAAGTTTGATGAACCATAATTTACAATGAATATAGGTCACAGATGCAACGTGTAATACACCTTAAGCTCCTTCTAGCTCCGAGATACTAGGATTAGCCTCAAGAATTACATTTTAAGTGAATGAATGTTTTCGTTTGTGCTAACACTGATAGATCGATCAAAGCAACCAGGTCTCTAATGTCTCCAGTCAACTTTGAGGGCATCAACTGTTTGCGGTGTATTCGCATAGCCTTGCGATTTAAGAGAGCCCCAAAGGAAGAAGTCTAAAAGCGTTAAATCTCATGATGTCTGTAGCCAGTTCAATACCGCGCTGCGTGAGTTAAGCATGTCCTCAAATCGGTCGTGTAGAATGTCCATCGTGGCATGCGCTTTATGGCACGTAGCACCATCTTGTTGGAACCACATGTCGTCGGTACCCATATCATCCAGTTCAAGCCACAATTAGTTGCTCATCATCGATCTGTAGCAATCGCCGTTGACAGTTATGGCAACGTCAGTTTCGTTTTGGAAGAAGAACGGAACGATGATTCCGCCAGATCAAAATCCGCACCAGACAGTCACTTATCTTAAATCCTTCATTTATTTTAAGTCCCTAGGTCAGTTGGATTTTATACGGGTGCAGACCAAAGTCCTGACGCAAAATTCGCCAAGTTGAAGTCGCATAAAGGCCAAGTTCTTGTGAACGAGGAGAAATTGACTGCTTCCGGTTTTCCCGTACACTCTCACGCGCAGCACCGATGTTTTCAGCGGATCTTGCGTTTCGGTGACGTACGGGTGTTGGTTGATTATTTATCAAACTGGTTGATTCGAATTTGGCCACCAAACGTCGCATAGTCGACTCGACGGGATGGTTGTGGCGAGGATAAAAATCACGTAATGCGAAGAACGTTTCTCGAATGGTGCACTGGTTTCGAATATAAAACTTGATGGTTTTCATACGTTATTGAACGCTATAACCATTCATGGTGATTTGCCATACACTACTCAACAATTCACAATAAATTTGACAGACGTTTCATTAACAACATGGCCGCTATAGCCTAACATATGTCGAGCGTCCCTATTGAACGACTCTGTATTTACGTACCATATGTATGTATAACTTTAATAGTATTACCATATTATGTATATAATGTGGTGTAATGTTTTGCAATATGTTTTTCGGTCATGATGTACATTACTCACATAAGAACTGAAGACGTACACTATATAAACATTGCGACGTCACGAAATTTTTTTTCGTACAAAATTAATATCCAAATTTACTCATAGTAAAAGCGTGGAAACAACTTATGAATCATATGTTTTTCATCTACCGCACCCAAGGATACTGTTATACATACCGACCTTGATACGAGACGTAATAAAAAGTGAGAGAATATGCCAGGCAAATACAAATAGTTTTCCACGGTTTAAAATTCTTCAGAAATTCTTACTCACAACTTCTTTAGACAATTATTTTTGTTACGCCATTGGCCTCTCCAATCAGCTTTTATTCGTGGCTTCTCGTTCCCTAAAACTATAGGGACAGGTAGGGAGAGGAATCCCGATACGAACAGGAATACAGGAAAGTTTGAGAGATATAAAGGACGTTTTGTTAGTCGGTTAGTTGGAAATTCTTTTCGACATGTAACTGTTTCACATGCCGCCCGACAAGTGAGGGTGCAGAGCTGTATTTCAGTTTTTTTAATAAAGAATGTAATACAAATTGAATGAAATTATATCTAATAAAGTGAAATTAATATTCAGACAACCAATATAACAAACAATGGAAATAAAAATAAAAAAATCTGCCGAAAAATAAAGGTTGATGACACGCTTAATTATAATACGAGTAAGCAAGTCGCAATAATATTGCGGCGCCCCTCGCTCATATCCAAGGCACCTCCGGAGCATGTCTCTAGAGGCTTCGGATCAAATAACAAAAGTTACCACGTTGTTCGCAAGGGTCGATTTGGTATATTGATTTTGTCAAAATGCCGAAATTCGAAGGAAAAGCATTTCGTACATCGACCTAAAAATTTCGTGACACACACGAAAACAGCCGTTTAGAAAATATAGGATACATATATAGTACTTTCCTTAAAATAATGAACAAACTCGTTAAAAATTCAAGGAATAACTTTTGGGAAAAGCTCTCCGACCCAACAAATTTTATTATTAGTTGTGCATTTTACTTTTCCGCACTCCACTATAAGCGAAAAAGTAATGTAATCGTGTAAAGAAAAAGTGAAATTTTTTTTGGGTTTATCTTTCGTTTTTCGGCCCAAAAACCAAAAAAAAATGGTTTTTAAAAATTTTTTTGCTGTCGTCGTTGTCGTCGGCATTTCTTGTTAGCACGATAACTCAACTAAATCGTGTCGAATCGATTGAGTTTTGACTGATTCTGATCGAGGACGTCCCCCAGACGACACCTATTGATTTTGAGGTGGATAGCACACGTCACCCCCTCCCTTGGGTCAATTTGAGATTAGTACGATAACTCACCTAAATCGTGTCGGATCGATCGTGTTTTGACTAATTCTGATCGGAGACGTCTCCCAGACGACACCTATTGATTTTGAGGTGGATAGAACACACTCTACCATGTCCATAGGTCATGAGAAAGCACGATGGTGGACTATTTGGTAAATTTGTTTTGTTAATACGATAACTCAACTAAATCGTGTGGAATCGATCGCGTTTTGACTAATTCTGATCGAAAATATCTCCTAGTCGTCTGGGAGACGTCCCCGATCAGAATTAGTCGAAACCCGATCGATCCGACACGATTTAGTTGAGTTATCGTGCTGACAAAAGAAATTTCTCAAATAGACCCAAGGGAAGGGGTGGTGTGTGCTATCCACCTCAAAATCAATAGGTGTCGTCTGGGGGACGTCCCCGATCAGAATCAGTCAAAACCCGATCGATCCGACACGATATTAGTTGAGTTATCGTGCTAACAAGAAATGCCGACCACAACGACGACACACACATAGCAAGGATATTTTTAAAACCATATTTTTTTTGGTTTAAGGCCGAAAAACGAAAAATAAACCGAAGAAAAAATTTACTTTTTTTACTTTTTCTTTACACGGCTACATTACTTTTTCGCTAGTATAGTGGAGTGCGGAAAAGTAATAATTCATGTATACAGGGTGATTTATATTGGAGGTATAACGTCATTGATATTTTTTTAATGGCAACCCTCTTTTTTATCACTGTATGTGAAGGACACGATTGTTTACATATGCTAGGGTAATAATTACATTAGCGTGAATATAGCGTGAGTGAAGAAAAACGTGTGCAATTTCAAAATACTAAATTTAATGGAAATAATTATTTAAGAAATCAACTAAATTATATATTCATGTGTATCATTGACTGTTTCTTATTGTTTTCAGATAAAAACTTGAAATCGTATTTCGTTAAATTTAAATAGTTTTTTGGCCTTTGGGGTTATCTCTTTAAAGAATACATTTCTCATCTTTCATTTGGCAAAATCAATGTGTTTGAAGTGTTTATCGAATAGTAACTTTGTCGTTTTGTAAAAAATGGTTAAATTAACTGAAAAAAAAAGAATTGTAATTCTTTACATCCATCAACTGTGAGAACTGGAGATAGGATGCGCATCCAAATAAAAGTAGTTGAATTGTTCAATACAACTCATCCTGATCGGCAACCCATTAGCCAAAGCATTGTTTAATCTAAACACCGTGAATTTGGGAACGTCCGTGATCTTCCTAAGTCAGGACGATCTTCACCATTAGACGACGATCAGCTTAATGTTTTATTGGCATTGCAAGAAAATCATCACTCAACACTTAACCAATTGGCCTCTGATTTCAAAGTGGCAGCGTCTACAGTATACACAATTCTAAAAAAGGCAAAACGTCAGCCTTATAAGGTTTGCCATATCCATGAAATGTTTGACGACTTTCATCTGTAAAATGAATTTGCGAGCAAATACAACATCTATGTAATAATAATAGTTCCATAAAAACATTTTTTATGGCAAGGCTACCTTTCTCTTGAACGATCATATGAATAAGCAAAACTACCGTTATTAGGCTACCGAGAATCCCCAATGTATGATGGGAGTATCACATTTAAAGTCCCTAGAAAGTGAATGTGTGGTATGGCATAGTTGACGGAAGAATTCTGGATCCCTATTTCTTTGACGTGAACTTAACTGGTGCAAGTTATTTGAATTTTCACTTTTCCGCACCCCACTATACGCGGAAAAGTAATGTAATCGTGTAAAATTTTTTTTCTAGGCCTTATTTTTCGTTCTTCGGACTAAAAACTAAAAAAATGGTTTTTAAACCATTTTGTGTGTGTGTGTGTGTGTGTGTGTGTGTGTGTGTGTGTGTGTGTGTGTGTGTGTGTGTGTGTGTGTGTGTGTGTGTGTGTGTGTGTGTGTGTGTGTGTGTGTGTGTGTGTGTGTGTGTGTGTGTGTGTCCTTGTCGTTGTCGTCGGAATTTATTTTTGTTAGCACGATAACTCAACTAAATCGTGTCGGATCGATCGAATTTTGACTGATTCTGGTCGGGGACGTCTCCCAGACGACACCTATTGATATTGAGGTGGATAGAACACAGCCCACCCTGTCCATGGGTTATGAGAAAGCACTATGGTGGACTATTTGAGAAATTTTTTTTGCTAACACAATAACTCAACTAAATCGTATCGGATCGATCAGGTTTTGACTGATTCTGATAGGGAACGTCTCCCAGGCGACACCTATTGATTTCGAGATGGATAGGACACACCCCACCCTGTTCATAGGTCATAAGAACGCACAATGGTGGACTATTTGAGAAGTTTTTTTTGTTTACACGATAACTCAACTAAATCGTATCGATTCAATCGGGTTTTAACTGATTCTGATCGGGAGTGACATATTCTGCATTTATCTGTTGATTTATTTTTTCTATGACACTCAATTTCGGGATAGAGATATTCTACGTGCGGAAAAGTCCCTTTTTAAGGTTTTAAAACTGTTTATCTTCAAGATGGTTTTATTTCTGCACTAATAATTTTATATCCAGATGTAGAGGAACATGATATTCCAAGAGATTACTTTTTCTTTCGACAAAATAGTGCGTCTGCCCATTATGCAGCACCTATTTAAATGAGATGTTCCCGGATCGAATAGGGAAAAGGGTGCTGATTGAGTGGACAGATTCTGTATGTATTAACTCCATATGGTTTTCCAAAAGTCAGTATTGTTAATTTATCATTAGTTCTTATATCTATCATGGCATTACCATTATAGTATGCTTATACTGTCGCATGGTTCTTCAGTTTTAGCTGCATTTTTCTGGATATACTTAAATTATGAAGAGTATAATGTGTTAAACACCAAACGAGAGTATCGGTAGATGCTATATTGCCACAGCATATAAGTAGTTATAATATATGGTTACATAATACAAGGTTTTCCTCAATAGATAAATTAGCCTACCAACAATTACGGATAGTTCACTTACTTACCAGATTTAACCTTCCATTAGGCACATTATGAATCCAAACACATTCGGGCGCAATGCATCTGAGAGATTCTATAATAAAATCGTACACAATTTTAGATTTTAATGGGTGGAGACTTAATTAAATGCTTATTTTAATTAATACAATACAATAATAAATATTTCACACTAGTATTTAATGGCAATAATAAAATTTACATAAAGGAACTCATTTAATGTTGTAAAATAACAAATTTGAAAGATTTTGACAGGACAATCAGCTTTTGATAGGTTTTTTTCTATTTTAAGGACAAAGCATAAATATAAATTAGTATTGAACAATATTTTGTATACAAAAAACAAACCATCTATTTTTTTTCGTGTAAAAGTCGTAAAGTTATATATAAAACAAATACTGGACACGAATTACAAAGAAAATAATGACGTAATCAGGCGCAATGCATCTGATCGATCCGGGCGGCCCATATAAGGCCAGGGAATGCACTAAAAGAAAAATCGACCATACCGAGAAGAGTGGGTTTGAGATAGGAATCTATGAGAGAGTTCGAGTTAATATTCGTAATACACACGAAAGGGCAAAGAAAAAAGTGAATGTTGGATCTCACAGATCAGCTGCGCTCGACGGAGGGTTAAGGGCAACATAATATCCAACATACGTATACACAATAATTTAAATAAACACGCTGAAAAATTTTTGAATTGAATGAAAGTTCATTGAGTTTCTTAATTTCGTGCACTAATTTCAGATAATTTTTAGAGAAGGTTAGTGAACTAATAGTATTGCCAACACTTTTCATTGATGTCCTTTTCATGGTAATACATAAGCTGTAAGTTTACAACAGTGTATAAATGGATCTGGTATAAATACAGAAACCTCTAGAAAGTAAATACTAATGATGAAATTGTCAATAATGCCAACCTTAGGATTTTCAAGGTCACAAGTGCATATCGGTTTTTTTATTTACTACATCTGAAGTAGCTTTATTGATAGTCAGCTAACGTTCCGTCCTAAGAGAGAATGCAGTAGACGACGGAGAGAGTTTACAAAACAGCATTCCACATTAAGTTTGAAAAATAAACAATTTTCAAACATGTTATAATAAATATAAATAAAAAACTAAATACCACTTATTACTTGCTGATAAATTAACAGGAAGTAATGCATACGTGTATTATGAAATCGCGTAAATTAGATGTAATTTATTATTTTTTGTTTTCGTAACGCAACAATATAATGAACTTTGGACACAAAAGATTCAAGGACAATTTTGTAATGAAATGTGCAATAAATTAATAAGTTAGCCTGCAAGATTATACCCAGTGAGACAGAATATTTAAAATAAGAATATTGAATCGACTTAAGTCGTTTTGGGGATTAAGTAAAGTTATTGTCTTCACTGTAGCACCTTTTTCATCTTTAAAAGAGTTAATCACAATTTTCTAAGGAGTAGGGGATCTCTTCATTCATTCATTACTGTTGAGATTATAATAGACGTTCAGAAAAAAAATTTCACCTACAATTACCAGTGTTGCAAACTTATTTAATTATAGTTTTCTAAGGAGTGGGGAATTTCTTCATTCATTACTATTGAAATTACAGTAAACGTTCAGGGAAAATTATCACCTATAATTTCCAATGTTGCAAACTAATTAAATGTCTTGGTAGGTTGATCCCACTATAACATCTTAATCTCTCAATAATCAATATCGCTTCGGCCATCAGAGGATATCCATTTTCATCCCTTTTTCTCGAAGGCATTTGATATAATACAGCTTTGCGTGGTATACAACAGATATCTTATAATTACGCATCCTACAGATTTTACATAATCCTGCTTATTGATATAATTTCCCTTAAAACAGATCGCTTTCGAGTTCGTCCTACTCTAACATTGAGTTTTTCGAGAATCAATATATTGTCTTGATTATCAGATGTCATCCATTTCGATTTTCTATTCCTTGAGATATGTTTGATACTTGACAACTTTGAAAATGACAAAGTAGATAGCTTCTTTATTTTAATAAAAGTAATTGTCACTAAATTCCCAAAATTTTATTAGAGAAAGCGTCTGATAGAGGAGTAAACCCCATATTAGACTGTGGACATTTCAGATTCAGATTTATACGTGTTCTGAAATATCTATTAGAAATACAAACACCGTAAAGAAATATCACAATCTTGTCCACAGTAGCTTGTCCACACTCTGGTTCATTTTTTTGTAATGTAAATTACAAAAAAATGAGCTGGTTGTATAAATTAGTAGGACATCAACCAACAATTTTTATATTAAATAAAATGTATTCATCGACCGCCTGCTATATGCAGTTCTATTTGTTTCACTAGAAAAATTGCAAGTATTGTCGGCTGTGCATTGCGCTATAGTCCCTTCAAATTAGGAAAATTGAGGGCAATTCTTCCTACAGCTAAGCGACCTATACAGAAAGTTGTGTTGGGGTTGTGTCAACATATTTTTCACCTAGCGCATGATAAAAAAAGGGTTGTTTTTTAGATATAGACATATATATATATTATATATATATATATATATATATATATATATATATATATATATATATATATATATATATATATATATATATATACGCGTTTTGGCTGTTTCTTCGGTTTCTTGCGTTTTTCTGAAAAACTATGCATTGTAGAAAACATATCAAGAGATCAAAGTTGTAAATATAAAAATTTACGACACATTTTGTTCTTTTGTTTTTTTTAAAGTCGCATGGTTTTGCCACTAGAGGGCGAAAACCGCTTTATTTTTTTTAAATACTCTTGTGCGAATGAAAAAAACACTCTAGAGCATTATTTTTGATTTATGGGCAAAACTATACAACATCAAATCAGGTCATGTTTTCCCAAAAATGCATAGTTTTTTCAGAAAAACACAAAAACCGAAAAAACGGTCAAGAACGCGTATATATATATATATATATATATATATATATATATATATATATATATATATATATATATATATATATATATGTCTAAAAAACAACCCTTTTTTATCATGCGCTAGGTGAAAAATATATTAACACAATCCTAACACAACTTTCTGTATAGGTCGCTTAGCTGTAGGAAAAATTTCCTAAAATCAGTGATTTTTTGTCTAATTTGAAGGGACTACTATGTGCTAATAGTAAAGGTATGCGAGGACGGGGCTAAATAAATATCTGCGGAGATGACCGATGACGCGATGCCGTCCGATCAGTTACTATGATATTTGAGAGTGGTGTGTGTTTGTACTCAACTCGGGACTGTCGTAGTATTTTAATTTGCGTGCGGCATTATATACAAATAGTTACAGTGCATGACAATTTGACAATAAGTATTTTAAAATACTTCTCCGCCAAAACCATCCCTTGTCACAATACAGCGTTGGATAACGGAATTTCTGGGGTTGATATTAAATGACGGTAGTGAATTGCTGTGTTTCCATTGTGATACATATATAGGATATACCCGCAAATCGCATGTTGTTAGACATTAGTTTTCCGAAAAAGATAAATCGGCGGTTACTGGACAGAGCAGTGCTTGTGAAAGACACATGACGTCTTATAGCGAATTGGTTGGATGTAATATCCCGTGGACCCAACTTGACAATACGAGTTTTAAAGACGTTATAGAGAAATGTTTAAATGCGGAATTTAGTAAAATAAATGTGCCCACAGAATCGACGACTCGAAAAAATTATCTATCGCAATCCGCTGTCATTGTCAAATCTACTGTTCATGCAGAAGTCGAGGATCAATATTTATGAGTTTCTGTCGATGAAACCACAAATGCCTGCGGCTTGCAAGTGGCTAATATAGGAGAAATGAGTGATATATCGGCAACGCAATCACATGTGATAGCATCAAAAATATTGACAAAGACGAATGCTGAAACTGTTGCAAAATTAGTCGATGAGACGTTAAAATAAGTATGGGAAACATACTCGTACATGAGAAAAACAAAAACATAACTCTACTTCTTCGGCAGCTACTAATAATATACTCATGTGATCATACGCGTAAATAGTGTTAGGTTGGTGGTGATGTTACCTTGAAGGACTACTGTGTTGTCCAGATACTTTAGACAATACGGTAACGTGACGACTCCGGAACTACGCATTTTTAGGAATACAATTACAAGTCCTTATTTGTTCCTAAACGACCATGCAATGAAGGGCGAACTAATATGTAAATAATTTGTATATGTAAACTGCTCTTCATTGTAAGTCTCTGTTCTCTGTCTCTCGGTCTCTGTTATTTACGTCATGTCATAAGTGACTTGTAACTGTGATAACAAGCGACCGCCAATATAAGAAACTAGAGTAAATGTTACTGAATTTTAAATATCCCCAAACTCTCGTAAATAAACTGTGTCCTTTTAATTATGCTATACTGCATATTTATACAAAACTTTATTGCTCGGCGCTTGAAATTAGGTACATCTCAAGGAGGAACATTTTCTGTGCGCTGTTACATTTCCCGCTGAAATCTCTCCAACTGAGGATTCTCACGAGACCCGTCTCCCTTTCATCCCCTAAACGACCCTTTTTATAATAAAAATCCATACCCCGAAAGAAAATACAATACACCCTCTGGGTGTATTGCGCACTTTACCGCTCAGTCGATACTCCTGTTTATTTTGCTACCGCACGTCCCTCACTAGGTTGCCCTTCTGCTCCGCTACAGACGATTTTCAACATGTCGGATCGCCTTCCGGGCGTACTAGGATAGCAGAAGATACTGAACGTCGACGGTGTGACGTGAAGTAGATCGGAGCGAGATAGAAGGAATGATTTAATTTTCTGGATGAGAGAAACATTTGTTACTAGGGCAAAGGGATGGAGAAAGTTCAGATGAAAGCGGAAAATGAATGCGTGTGTAATAGGGGGAACTTTGTCATTCCCATTTCATGTAGAGCGTAAAAATGTGGATGGGGGTAAAATATTACCAGGAGTTGTAAGTTTCCTGTAATTGTGAGTACATGATAATGCGGCATAACAAAATAGGGCACAAGTTTCCTCTAAGACTGCTCAGATAAGTCAGTCGCTTCTAAAAGAAATTATCTGTATGTAATTATCTGTACTTTCTGTCAAGAATAGGAAAAAATGTAAGATTCTCTATGTATGCATAGAAGAAAGAGTGAGTGAGGCAGCATTCGGAGGGAAAAGGATGCACTTTACGCGCAGCCAGATCCAACACTTAATCCACCTCTTTCACTGATTGCACACTCGATATTCACTCTGGAAAGGTCTCAATGCGACCGAGTAAAGACCAGGATATTTAGTGCGAACCTCGTGGGCGGTCCGATAGCGCAGTTTTGAGACTTGTTCCTATTCTTGACAATCTGCAACATCTTACAAAACGAAAGCATACAAAAATTACTGGAATCAAATTTTGTATTGGAAATTAAGAGAAAATGTGGATAAATGAGTGCTTGTATTCTTCTGTGGTACACGAAATTCTTCTTCCAGTACATACATCGACATCTTTAAGAAAAGTATGTTCTCATCTTCCCAAGAGATTCATTCATTCATTCAAGAGATTCATGAGGAGCAATAAGTTTACTTACCTATATTTTTTTGTATATCAATTCCATTCGCTGCGTTTTCTTTTCTGCAAGGACATCTATAGTTCTTGAAATAAATTGGTAGATTTTGCCGCTTTCATTTTCAGTTTGTAATTTCGATTTATAATTAAATATGCGTCTTTAGTTTTCAATTTATCTTCTAAAGATAAATTATTAAAATAACCGCTCTTATTAATTCGAAAGTCTACTAAATCGGCGCTGTCTAGGGCCGCCATTATCCTTAAAAATAACACTAATCACTACGAGTAATGATAGGTCAATATTATAGCCACTGTGTTACGCAAACTGATCGATCAGGCTAGCTAAATTGCATGTCATTTTTCGCGTACTCCCCTGCACCGCGGATCTCTATAAGTCCGTTAAAAGCAAGCCGCTGTCTGGGCCAGCTGTCGACAGCCCAGACAGCGGCCGGCCAAGGCATGCGCACTGCTGGTTGCCGGCGCTTCGGTTTAAATGGAAATATGTATGATAATATGAATAAAAAATGTTTATCATTCTGGCAAAGAATAGTGGCGATATAGAAAAGGGGTCTTCCTTTCTACCATCTTCCATTAACCATTTAAAATATGTAGCGTAGGTTGTGCCTTACAGCCTTAATGGACCGTTCGCCACTGACCGTGACAACCTTATACTTATACAAGGTGTCCAGTAATAAATAGTATACAAAACAATAACCTGAGTATTACATAATGCAGATAGTATGTCGACTCTTGTGCATGATAGTTTGAAACTATTGTGCGGAGAGGAATATGAACAGTACGATAAAAATTTGGTTATGTACGGTTATGAAAAGTGTCGAAGATTTTATCCGAAAGTAACCTCACTTATTACAAATGTCAACAATAATTCAGAAAATCTCCCGAACGTACTACTCATCAAGAATAAGGAAAAGTGTGAGATTCTATAGATATGCCTAGAAGAAAGAGTGAGACATCATTAGGGGGGAAAAGGATGCACGTCACGCTCGGCAAAATCGAGCTCTGTGTACATTCACATTCAATATATATTCATCGATATTCATTCTGCAAGGGTCTCATTCTCAGAGGTCTCAGACTCATTCGACTCAGTAAAGACCAGACCATTACCTGCACACCTAGTGGGCGGTCTGATATCGCAGTTTTGAAACCTATTCCTACTCTTGTTGAGCTGTACACGATTGTTTCAAGAAATACGAGGAGGTACCCAAAAAAAAAACAATAATTATTTTCGTAGACAAGTGGAAGAGCAGTGTTGTCTTTTCCCACTAGGTACGTCTGAGAGTGTTCCAGGAATTGAAAGAACAGTCACAGACGGACCGTGATTTTTTGTCAAAAGTCATCACAGATGATGAATCTCGTATCACGGCTGTGACCGCGAAACAAAACAGTAGTCCAGCTAGTGGAAGACACCTTCATCACTTGTCCAAAGAAAGCACGGCAGGTATCAAATGTAAATGTGAAATCCTTGATGGTTTGTTTCCTCGACATCAGAGGAGTCGTTCATGTTAAATTTATTCTTCAAAACACCATAGTGAAATAAAGTTAATATCTAGAAATGCTAAAACGATTACGAGAGACAGTAAGAAAAAATCGATATGAATTGTGGATATCGGGGACTGATTTCTTCATCATGACAACGCGTCTGTCCACACAGCGTTGAAAATTAACCAGTTTTTGACACAAAACGGCGTGACAATGGTTTTGTATCCCCCTTTTCGCCCGACCTAGCATCCGGCTACTTTCTGTTATTCCAAGAATGAGGAAACACCTAAATATACATCGTTTTCAGGATGCAAAAGAGGTTAAGAAAAAATCGCTGGAGGAACTTAAGGCAATTAGTTCAGAAAAGTATAAAAATTATATCGAACAATTTAAAAGCCGTTAGGATAAGTGTATATCATCTAATGCACAGTATTTTGAAGGAGATTGATGTTTTCAAGATGTTATCTAAAAAAAATTTTTAAACGAACAAATTTTTTAAAAATCATGAGCAAGATTGCCTCCAGATCCAACTATAATATACTGAGGTGCTTTAATTGTAGCCGCAACGTATAACTTTGTCGATCTGGCGGCTCTAGCTATTAGACAGGGTCATTATTT
This sequence comes from Rosalia funebris, assembly GCA_037954035.1. NCBI lineage: Eukaryota > Metazoa > Arthropoda > Insecta > Coleoptera > Cerambycidae > Rosalia > Rosalia funebris. Next base: position 5,950,812 of record JAZFAV010000006.1, on the reverse strand, counting down.
CCTGCGACACATGGTACTATTCCGGTCCTGTATGCTCCTGTTCCTGACGGCACAGGACTTCACCGCGCCGTCGAGCCAATCAGGCAAGCGCCCTTAGTTCTGTGCGGTCGATCGACGAGCAAGGGACGTCGCACCCTCTTGCTTTCCGTTAGTTCCTCAGGCATGCTTGTGTTCGTTTAAAAAAAAATTACCGAGACTATCTTTTCTACTTGTTTCTAGTGTACTCTCGTCAGCGGACGGTACCAACATATATTCCCTGTCAACGATGTCGATTTCGGACGAGGAGAGAGACGAGTAAGTAGCGAAAATAAACAAATTTTTCCTATTGACGTTCTCTGTGAGCATGCGCATCGATTTTGGATGATATTTAAATTATTTTCGGCGTATCCGGCATTCTGATCTTGATCTAATCGATGATTGTGACAGGTGTTCGTTCGTTGTTCTTTGGAATTCGTTAATAAAACAAGCGCAATTTCACGGTAAGCAAATGGGTTAGAAGGCAAGGCCACCGATAGTAATTGTTTGAGAGAAAAACTTTAATGTGAATAAACGCAAACACGGCTTTGTTATTATAATTTGCTATCTACTGTCGATATATAATTGTGCGGTTAATTAGAGAAAACTACTTTAGATCGTCGGTTACAGTCACACCCTCTATGATAAGGGTTGCCATAGTAACCAATTGTAGGGCAACAGGAATAGAGGCAACCTAGTTTTTCTCGCAATTCAACATGTGGCTTCGTAAACGACTTGCAATTATACTCTAAGAGACCATATTCGTTGAATCATATCATTAAAGTGTATACCACAGACATTGTCTGCTATTTATTATTGTTTTAGTCACGTTTTGACATAGATTCGTTGAAATATTGTTTTTCTTCAGTCCAAGAGATGTATAAGATACTTACAGAAGAATACACATGATAAATCCTTAAATAAATTGTATAAATTCCATATTCCAGTGGCCTCAAAGAGTTTTACAGGGTTTGGGAATGACGTTATTGCACCTTTCTGGAAATAAATTGGAACTTTTAGAAATCCTAAAGATCAAATTGAATATAACGAAAGTCGCCAAGATTATAATCAAAAGCATATTGGGCAGACGAAAAGAGTAATTGTAACTGAGCTTAAAGAGCACATGGCTCACTTAAAATATGGAAAATTACAAAAATCATCCGTTCCTCAACATATTTTCGAAAATAATCATGGCATAGACTCTGGTAATTTGGAGTTAGTAAGAGGTATAACCAACAACGGACCATTAGATGTCATGTAAAATATTAAGATAGCTAAAGGTGATAATATCACTAACAGAGACAGGGTTTTTATACTTAAAAGTTCCTTGTGAAAAGTTCATTGTGAATGACGATAGCTTAAAATTAGTTTTAATCATCTCTCGATGATGCTAAATGTGTTGTTGAAACAGACATCGGAAAACGTGTGATCACTCTTTGTGGAAAACTAGTCTGTTGTTTTTTTAACTCGTTTAAATATATTTATTTGCTCAAATTAATCGCCTTTAGGCCTAAGGCCCTTTTAAGGGATGGTACACATAATAATAATCAAGTATGCGCAATCTTTAAGTCTGGCCATTAATTATAGACTCATTTTCTTTCTGTGTAATTTGTCTAAGGTCTATTTGAAAAGTTATTGGACGATAATATTTGCTTGAGTGTTAAAAATTTAGTCACATCAACATGAGTATATTGAAAAAATATTGATTGTCAGATTTATGTACAGCTATTTTCACTATCCGTGGCCAAATAAGAGAATTTCGCGAGTCAGAGAGATCTTTATACAATATATATATATATATATATATATATATATATATATATATATATATATATATATATATATATATATATATATATATATATATATATATATATATACATATATATATATATATATATATATATATATAAATAATAAAGGAAAGACTTTTATCCAAATATTGAAATCTATGTTGTTACTGATGTTCCGCATCTACAAGTAATATGAATTGTAAAATGTTTAAAATAATTCTCTCGCGGTTTGTTGAGTTTTTTGTCATACTGTCATCATCAATAACGTGCAAATATGTTACGTGTAACAGTATTTGTTTTTACATCTCAAATATTCATCAAACGACAAAGTGTCAACCTACGGGAAGCAATGCTGCCTCTCATTTTTGGCGCAGATTCCATTCGTCTAACGCAAGGTTTCATACCATCTAATTGATTTTCATCAGGGCTGGTATACCGAATTCTAGTTCCTTTGAAATCGTTACGCCTTCACGTGGTTTTCGTGAAAGCCTGCGTTAGATGAAGGAAAATTGTGACATAAATGAGAAGCAGCATAGCTTTCGATACGTTAATACTTTGTCGTTTGGCAGGTAGATGGCGCTTTGCCTAATCTACATGTATGCTTCTATCAGCTTGGTACAAAGCCCGTCTAATATTCTCAGAGACCCAGACATAGTCCCGTATACTTACGCAGATGATTTCTAATAAGGATGAATGAACTGGTGCTCTTAACTCAAAATTTGTTAAGTGGAAATAATTCCTTTAAAATTTTTCATAGATGTTCTACTCCAATTGAATTGCTTAAATCAGTATCTATGAATATCTGAAATTATATCTTCCTGATTACCAATCCCTTTTTGTAGAATAACTTTAAGCCTGTTACTTTTTGTTGTTTAAAACTGCTCTATCACACTTCTATATTCGGTTACTTTACGTTACAGTGTACGTGAATATCCATAAGTATCAATTAGAGAAATAAAGTAAAACACCTCGGAAATATATTTATGAAGAAATAATTTTGGCTGTATACGATCTATACAATTGTGATATATTTCACTACATATCTTAACGCAGTGAACTTGTAATATCCATGATACAATAATATATATTTGCCAGTCTTCTGTTAATATATCCTATGGCCATGAGCTGGGAAAAAATAACAAATTTAATATTTTGCAACATATGTATGCTATCTCATATAGGTTTAGCACCACGACAAAAAAAATATTGACTAGGAATACATTAAATTGTACTCTCTAATTAACCCCACCCAAACACGTTTCCTGGGATACTGTTATAATGTTCAATAAATAAACACTGACTTCGCTATCACTCTTCACTCTTATTCTGAAAAATCTGATCAGGATCACCTATAGTTGATCCATTTAGTTGTGGATAATGTCATTACAGATCTTTGATTAAATATGTAAGTTCATCTTTGATATTAGGTGTTTTAGTTTAAAATAAACAGTTTTAAAACCTTAAGACGGACTTTTCCGCACGTAAAACATCTCTATCTGGAAATGAGTGGCCGAGAAAAAATACACCCACACATAAATGCAGAATATCTGTTTTATGCGACAGTTTAACTTTTTTCAAATAGTCCATCTTCGTGCTTTCTCATGAGCCATGAACAGGGTGGGGTGTGTCCTATCCACCTCAAAATCAATAGATGTCGTCTGGTAGACGTCCCTAATCAAAATCAGTCAAAACCCCATTGATCCGACATGATTTAGTTGAGTTATCGTGTTAACAAAAAAGAATTTCTCAAATATTCTATTGTCGTGCTTTCTCATGATCCATGGACAGGGTGGGGTGTGTCCTATCTACCTCAAAATCAATAAATGTCGTCTGGGAGACGTTCCCGATCAGAATCAGTCAAAACCCGATCGATCCGACACGATTTAGTTGAGTTATCGTATTAACAAAACAAATTTCTCAAATAGTCCACCATCGTGCTTTTTCATGACCCATGGACAGGGCGGGGTGTGTCCTATCCACCTAAAAATCAATACGTGTCTTCTGGGAGACGTCCCCGATCAGAATCAGTCAAAATCTGATCGATCCGACACGATTTAGTTGAGTTATCGTGCTAACAAGAAATTTTAATGCCGACGACAACGACAACGACACACACACAGACAACATTTTTTTGGTTTGTAGGCCGAAAAATAAACGAAAATAAAATTTTCAGTTTTCTTTACACGATTACATTACTTTTCCGCTAGTATAGTTGAGTGTGGAAAAGTAAAAAACAAAAATCAAGTAAACCTCATTTGTTATAGATTCATTTCGACCAGATGTTGAACCAAATTCGACCTTTTTTGACTAAAGTTAACCATATTGCAAATATCTCCATTTTCCATACATTAAAATCTCCGGAAGCCATTGATCGTGGACGTAATATTACATACTTGTCGAAATTTATCGCTGTTTGGTTCTTAGGCCTTAGCTTCTGAAGAAAACCGTGATGATTTGGTTGTAAACGTGAAACTTGTGACGAAATTGGCGTGGTATAAAAGTAAATAAACAGATAACAATGCAATGATGTCCATGAAATCCATGAAGATAAATTCTAATTCTGGTAAACAGTTTTAGTTGATGATGATGGCATATTTATAAAACTATCAAATGGTTATGGTATTAATTAAAATTTTAATTAATTATAAATATTTACAGGGCAGACATTCACCATTTGAATATTGGACGCGTGTTATTATAATTCCAGAATATAGGTAGTAAACAGAGAAGGATCAAAATTGTTTTAGAGGAATTTCCGTAACGCCTTATTATTATCAACCGGTAACGCCTTATTATTATCAACTTTTATATAACTAGTAACTCTTAGTTACCAGTTATATAACATAATATATTAAGAGAAGTTTTATTACTTTTGCGCACTCCACTATACGCGGAAAAGTAATGTTATCGTGTAAAAAAAAATTCCAGCTTTTATTCTTTGTTTTTCGGCCTAAAAACAAAAAAAAAATGGTTTTTTAGCCATTGTGTGTGTGTGTGTGTGTGTGTGTGTGTGTCGTTGTGGTCGTTGTCGTCATTGTCGTTATCGTCGGCATTAGTAAAATTTCTAGTTAGCACGATAACTCATATAAATCGTGTCGAATCGATCGGGTCTTTACTGATTCTGATTAGGGACGTCTACCAGACGACATATATTGATTTTGAGGTGGATAGGATACACCCCACCCTGTCCATGGGTCATGGCACGATCTTCGACTATTTGAAAAAAATAAAACTATGGCATAAAACACATATTCTACATTTATGTGATGGTTTATTTTTTCTCGGCCACTCAATTTCGAGATAGAGATGTTCTACATACAGAAAAATCCGTTCTAAGGTTTTAAAACTGTTTATTACTATTTAATTTGGGGTTTCCTTATTCTGTATAATAAGTCGGTCACGATAGTGGAATTGGATAGAGCGTGTTACATGGCTAATTCGCAATATTGGTTCGATTCCAAGCGCCAGCACTGGAAATGTCGGTGCGAATGGGTTTCGCACTGCGAATGATAAACGCTGTCGTTTTAATTTGGAGGATTGTCTAATTTAATCGTGTGTTCTATATAATGTTATTTATGTTATATTGCAACTGTTCTGAATGTCTGCCATAAAATAGTTAAACTACAAAATTAATCGTGGAGAAAAATTCCTAATGGGTAAATTGAGGGGACCACATCGCATTGCCACTCACTTATCCAACCCCTTAAAACGTATTCAGAAGAAATTAATTTACCCTCTTTCGTGCACCACTTTGAGTGAGACTTGATTTCCGTCCAATGCCTGTTTTAATTCGAAATTTCAAGAACGTCGTTACGAGAAGTAAACACTAAGAGCATGGAGTGAAATTAATATCTGCCTCTTAACGATTTCATAATAAGTTAAAGAAGGAAATACGTTTAGAGAGACACTGTTCCTCGAGATAAAATTCGCCACCAACTCACAAAGGGAGACCCTTCTGCCGGGTCGATAGGCGCCAGGTGTTGCTATCCATTATATCAACACAACCCTAAGGAAGCAAATCCGGAGGGTTAAATAATATTAATTAATTCGCCTCAAACTCACCATCCCGCTACCTTTTGTGAACAAGTTCACGGGATTTCAGAAAATGGATGATTAGGCCTAGGGGTTCAGATTTATTTAAATCGTTCGAGGCCAACTAAGCGACTTATATCCTCGCCGTTATATAAGTAAAATGATACTTTCTGATGAATTTTACTAATATATAATACGAGCACATATTACGGAAGGAGTACTATACTCCACAATGTCCTAAAACGTATTAAGTAAATATACTAGGCACAAGAATTAAGGGATGTAAAAAATTTTTTAGGTTATTTTCAAAACGCTATAACTTGAAGAAAAATAGTTGCACAGAAATTTAAAAAAAATGAAATTAAAGCTCTAGGTTTCTAATTTTCAGACCTTCAGACCTCAAAATCATTGGAAAAGAAAATCCAAATTTTTGCTTGCCTTTCAAAAGGTCCACGGACTGCGATACATTTTTGTCAGTGATTTCATCATAAATCTTTTTTAAATGATTTTCTTTTCTTTAATTTGAATGGATTAAAAGCCCTGTATGATGATTTCTCGAGTAATTATCGTTTAAGGCAAAAAATTCAGTTTTGAGTTTTTCTTGAAAATAAAGTTTCGTTTTTTCCTTACAATAATTAATATTTTATTATAAAAAATATTGCTAAAAACATTTTCAACATCAAAAAATTAATAAAAAATTTAAAATTCAACCTTAAACTGATTTTCAGTAAAAACGACAAATTCAATCATTTCAATCATTCAATCAAACCGAACACAATAAAAAAAACACAGGACTTTAAAACTTTCAGGGTTTCTTTAGAATACATTGAGGTGGAAAGTCAACATCCTTGGTCTATTTATTATTTGTAAAGATATGCAAAGTTAAGCGAATATGCCTGAATACGAAATTTTTTACCTCTTTTTCAATCAACATTCTCGCACCGAAAAATTGTTTTTATCAAAAATCAATAACTATTATCATTATTTCCCGAGTAATTAATTATAAAATTCAAAACTGACTTTTTTGCTTTGAACGACGATAATTAAGCAAAAAATCGTCTTATGAAGCTCTTGGATCGCTCAAATTAAAGAGAATAAAATTATCTAAAAAAGTATTATGATAAAATCACTGCAAATAATTTATTAAAGTCCGTGAACCTCTTGAAAGTCAAGCAAGAATTTGGAAAATTTTCTTTCCGATTCCAGTTTTCTTATGATTACTCAAAAACTGCCGACAAAAAAATTTGAACTCAAGATCTGAAAAATAGAAACTTGGAGCTTCAATTTGCTTTTTTTAAAATTGCTCTCTGACTATTTTTCTCCCAGTCACAGACAGCCCTTTGAAGATCACCTAAAAATTTAGGTGATTTTTTCACATCCCTTAATTTTTGTGCCTAGGTCCAGGGAAATTTACTGACAGAAGACTATTATTTCGTACAAGGAGGTACCGTAAACCGGGGTTACTTTACCTACTTTTACATTTCTAGTAAAAAATTCGTGTACTTCTCTATCGGTTGGAGAGGGGGAAAGTTTTCTAGGACCGGGGAAGGGCTTGTAGAATTGATTCATCATGTTAAAATATATTTATTTTAACTTACATTTTCGTTACTTTCTCTTTCTGTAAAAATTCAAAAATCTGGTGGGCAAACTTACCTGGACAAGAGGGGCAACTTTGCCCAGAAGAGAGGCAACTTTCTATTGAAAACTGCCTTCAATTACCTTTGTAGGGGGTAAGATAAGCCAAGACGAACATGAGAACAGTTGATTTAAAATTTATATTGCCACCTCTGAAGTAATAAACTTCATGAGATAAGTTTTGTCGTAGTTCACGTACAGTGGCTCGTTCTCGAGATATATTTTGACATTTTCTGACTGTTAAGTCATGTCTGTGGCGTTGAATGATTGAGCTGTATTGCCTTTAAAATTACTTAACACCCCGGCCACATCTCACCAAGTAGTCTCTCACGATTGGTATCACTTCGAGAACACGTAAAGCATGCCCCAGTCAGCACATACAAAAATTTGGTGGAGAATTTTAGACTCTTCAGCTGGAGATAGTGCAGTTGGGTGACCAACAGACAACGTGTGATTTCTTGTGAAATTATTGCCAATGGTTTTTCTTGGGATGTTGAATTTTGATCAAGCTTGCCTTTTTGACATCTCTTCGTTGACAACAGCATTCAGAGCTTCTTCAAGATCCTGTTGAGAATAATCCTTATATTGACGGCGCCCCAACTTCGGTTTGTATTTTCGTGACAGTATTCTGAAATGAAAAGTTAGGTAGGTATCAATCTTTAGGTACTTAGGTATCAAAATTTAGGTAGGTTTAGCAACTTTGTACTGTGTGCTGTGTTTTGCACCTCCCCCCAATCACCCCGCATACATATACAGGGTGGAAGGGAGGTATACTACTCAATTACACAGTGCACACTACGAATGAAAACTATGTGGCTGAAAACACTATGTAACCTACTTAAAAATCTTCATAGTTCGTCCATACTCAGCTCATTGAGAGGTAGGCAAAATAAACCCAATTTGCCGGCAAATCATGGAATAACATTATTGTTCATCAAAACAAACACATGAAAATGAAGGTATAAAAAGTCCCCTATCATATTACTCTAATCGTTATTATATGCGACACAAATAGAAATAATTTAAATAACTTACCAGCTTTCGTTATTGGCTGCTCTGGTGAAAGTTGCTTAGGTACTCCAGTTATATGTCTTGGACTCCTCTTATACAGCTCATAGTTTCACACTGATGAACTATCATCACATGGAAAAACTTAAGAGCCACCCTTGCCAACATCACAACTAGTAGCCCTGATTATTTGCTGCGCAGCGACCATTCAAGTAATTAATGTTTGGCGCTCAAACTTCTCTAAAAAATAGATAAAGTTACCCCGGTGGGCAAAGTAACCCCAGTTGACGGTGCGTGTAATAAGTTGTCCTTTAATAATTCAACCCAACTACAAAATACTAATTTTAAACATGCGATTATCTAGTTATTCTTTTCTACATTATAAATTTAATTCCTAATATATGTCGCTTTTAGATACATGATCTGTGTCTTCATAAAGACATAAAAACACAATCAACTTGGGGTCGTCGTCATATGGTGGGTTTATATCACGTACATCGGTTTGCTATTTCTCTTCTTTTTTGCCACACATAAGTAGTACATTCAAGATTTATAATTGCCAGGTCTGTATAAGGTATTCGTTTGAAAATAAATAATTTTACCATTTTGAATTACCATTACAACATTGGCTGTTAAATTATGCAGACTCCGTATGTATTTTATGACTAAACGAGTATTTCCTGAATGGAAATATTCAAAATATGGACTAGAACAGATAAAGAAAAAGCCAAAACATTTTCTGAACACTTAGCCAATGTCTTTCAGCCATTTACACCTGAGAACATAGAGGAAGAAGACGTTACAACATTTCTAGAAGCGTCAGCCCAAATGGCCCTCCCTATAAAAACCATGAAATTATGAGAAGTTAAAAATATGACTCGCGTGAATTTAAATTTAAGAAAATCTCAGGAAATTTGTAAAACAGGTACCAGGAAAAGCATTAGTCGTCATAACCCAAATTTACAATGCAATCCTTAGAATTGGACACTTCTCATCTCAGTGGAAAGTTAGATAAATCACCCTGATCTCCAAGCTTGGAAAACCACTAGAAGAAGTATCATTATAATAGGCCCATGAGCCTATTGAGCATTATTTAAAAACTATTTGAGTTTAAAAAGTTATTCTTAGTAAAACTGAAACCATTCCTATAGGAACTGAATATTACTCTACATCAGGTCGAATTTTGTGAAGGTCGTGTCACCCAGCAAGTGCACAGATTTTTTTAAGTAATTCGCAGACAAAAGGGTCTGTTCTGTTACTTTCTTAGGTATGCCACAATCCTGCGATAAGGTTGTAGGTTTATTACGAGTATTTAAATTAAAATCAAACATATCTGCATGAATTTGCCTAATATTAAAGTCATGTTTAATAAATAGATACTTCAGCGTTAGATACAACGAGTAAATAACCTGCATGCAACCCATACAGTCAGGGGTACCTCAAGGTAACGTACCAGGGCCTGTCTTCTATAAAATTTTCACTGCTGACCTGCCTATCACTCTAGGGACAGTCATAGCTACCTTTGCAGCACATAGCACATCAATTATAGCGAAAAGTGAAGTATTCAGATACGCATCCAATAAACTTCAATAAGCTCTTGATAATATTCAGATATAGTTGAACAATCGCGAATAAGAATGAATGAATCTAAATCACAAGACGTTAACCCTCAGGAGAGGATCCTGCCCGAGTGTTAATCTTAATGACTGTCACAAGCAGAGTTCGTCAAATATCTTGGTATGCAACTCGACAGAAGACTAAACAGGGGTCACTAAAGCCACATCTTTATGAAAGGAAAACAACTAGCAATGAAACTGTCAAAATTTAACTGGTTAATCGAAAGAAAATCTAAGCAATAATAAGCAATCCTTGGTAAGTAATAGACTAATTATTTATAAAGTGATCCTCAAACCCGTGTGGACTTAGCGCGTACAGCGGTGGAGTACCGCAAGTCCATATAACATAGAAGTACTACAAAGGTTCCAGTCGAAATCTTTACGAATTTTTACTCGTGCCCACTAGTTTGTGACAAACCAAACATTACAGTGAGGCTAAGAAATAAAACTAGAAGGAAAGAAGAAAATAGAAGGAGCGAAGTCGGGACTTCAAGTACGTTTAAATTCCCTCGCTGTTAACCTCCTGGACAACAGCCAAAAGACGCACCGATTGAAGTGCGCCCCCATAGAGATTGGCGACAGATAATAAAACTAATTTTATGAAATAGTACTTTAGATTTAAGGAACCCTTAGTTCATAGAAATGTTAGGCCTTTAATGTCAGTGTGTTAACCAATGCTGCTAGGCAACTCGCTGGCTGGCATTAAACATTAATACATTCACCTATTGTATTTGGCTAGATTGGTAGTAGAATGGAAGTTAAAAAAATCATGATTATATCGGCTCCATTGCGTACAGCTCATCAAGAATAGGAACAAGTCTCAAAACTACGGTATGGGACCACCCACGAGGTGCGTAGTAAATAGCCTGGGCGTTGCACAGTCGCATTTAGACCGGCCGCAGACTACAGACTTTTTATCGGTCGACATTTAGTTGGTTGCTTGTTTGTATGATAACTTTAGTGGTAGAGTATCTCAGATTTCGAGTACCAACTCAAGGTAATCAAAATTTAATAAATGATTTTAGGAAGATCCCCTGATGTTTAACAACAAGCAACCAAATAAACTGTCGGCCGATAAAAAGTCTGTAGTCTGCGGCCGGCCTTAGACCTTTGAGTGATATACATATGTGCAATGTGAATGTACAGAGAGTTCGATCTGGCCGCGCGTAAAGTGCACCCTTTTTCCTCCGAATGCGGCCTCATTCTTTCTCTTACGCTTCATAGAGAATCTCACACTTTTTCCTATTGTTGACGAGATGTACATGAGTTTGCTATTTCTTTTCTTTCTTACCACACGTAACTAGTCCATTCAAGATTTATAGTTGCCTGTAAATGCATGCATGTATAAGTTATTCGTTTAAAATGTAAGTATTTTTACCAGTTTGAATTACCACTACCTCGTTGGCTATTAAACTACGAAGACTCTGTGTATTTTATCGACTAGCGGGACATTTTCTGAATGTTATCAATTAATACAATTCCTTTGCGCGAAAATTGTACCTACACTAATACTTCAATCTTCATAAGCACATAGAACATACGAGGGTGAATAAAATATATTCGAGCCTTTTTTTTAGTTTTTTTTTACTTGAATTTGAAAAAAAAAGGATAACAGCTCATTTTTCTACATAATCTCCTGATCTCGAAACACATTTTTCCCAGCGTGTGGGTAATTTTGTAATGCCCTATTCGTAGAATGAAGTTGGTTGTGTCTCCAGCCAATTGCGCACGTAGGCCTCAACTCCCTCATCGTTGTTGAATCTTTGCCCTCAAATGGCTTCCTTGAGAGGACCAAAGAGGTGAAAGTCGCAGGGCGATAGCTCGGGGCTATAGGGAGGATATTCAAGTGTCTCCCAGCCCAATTCCTCAAATTTTTCTCTAGTCAGGGCTGCTGTATGGGGACGAGCATTGTCATGGAGAAGTTTCACTTCTCTCATCGGTAAGTCACGTCGTTTGCGGCGATATGCAAGTTTAACCTCACTTAAAATGTTGCAGTAGTACGCCGCATTAATGGTCCTGTGATCATACAAAAAATCGAGGTGCAACAAGCCACGCTGGTCAAAAGAAACTGTAGCCAAAACTTTGCCTGCTGACAGCATTAACTTGGCTTTCACTGACCCAGTCTCCCCTTGACGTCACCACTTCTTGCTCGCTTGTTTCTGCTCAGGGGTGTAGTAGTGCACCCACGTTTCATCGCAGGTCATAACGTGAGTGCGAAACAAGTCTCCCTCTTCCCGAAATTTCGCTAGGAGATGCTCACACACCTGAAAACGATGCAATTTCTGCTCAGTTGTCAGAGGGCGAGGGACCCACCTTGCGTACACCTTACGAGACCCCAGCTCCTCTGTGATAATCGAAAAAGTGCTTCCATAACTTATTCCAACCTTAGATGCAACCTCATTGATGGTCAGACGCCTGCCACCCTCAAGAAGTTGTTGAACGCCGACGATGTTGTCGCTGGTAATGCTGGTGCGAGGCCGGCGGTCATGTCTCTCATTTTCAACTTTCTCATGACCCTCCACAAACTGTTTATGCCATGCAAACACTCTAACTCGGGACAGTGTCTCTTCCTTGAATTGCACAGTCAATCTTGTCAGAATTTCAGCTGGTTTTACACCTTCCGTGGCGAGAAACTTGATCATAACACGTTGCGCAATTGACGAAGACACCTCCTACTCAGACATCGTCACGATGGGTACTGAAAGGAACGAGCGAGGTCGCCCACCTGCTCTCCCCCCTCCTGACATCCCTACCCAACACCCCACGAAGCGGGAACCCTCACGCGTTACTATTGCATGCCTAAGACCAAAAGTTTCGTTTATATTTGATTCACCCTCGTACTTTGAGTGAATGGATTATGTTAAAAAAGACCCTGTATACATATTTACGTCAACAGTTAACACATCAGACGCCGTAGGGGAAAACCCCGTCATATTTACCAGATTAAATGAATGCGCGGTAAATATAAAATGATTTATTTTATGTTCCTCTAGTGCATCAAAACTGCACGAAACTGATAACAATCGTCTGCTGATAAGCCTCGATTAAAAACTTGCGGTACACCTCTAGGACGTCTAGTGTAACTTGCGCTTCTGTACGAGGAGCAGCTCTCATTTCACTAGTGTTCGGTGAAGGCTTTGTTTTTGTTTCAAAATGTTAAACAATAATGATGTCTGCGAGAATAATGTCTGCTACTACAGCGATCATTTTGACTCAGATGAGGAAGGAAATAAGTGCAAAAAGGAGAACTGTATTTTGAAGAAAACAAGGTAAATTACTCTTAGGTTTACTTAAATCAAAATAAAAAGAATCTCACTTATTTCAGTGCCATAACGTGACTGAATTTGAATAAAAAAAAATGTACTTCGGTTTGTTATTTTTCCGTATCTAATGTCGATTTTTTATTAGAATATATTTTTTATTATATTTTTATTAGATTACAGTTTGTTATTTTTCCATATCTAATGTTGATTTTTTATTAAAATTTATATTTTATTATATTTTTATTAGATTACAGTTTGTTACTTTTCTATACCTAATGTTGATTATTAATTAGACCCATTCAGTAACTTTATATTTTATATAATAATTGAAATATACACGGTATCCGATTAGTGTCTAAAATATGTTCATTAAAAAATAAAAAGATGAGTTATATTTGAATACATTCAAAGATCGCAAGAAGTACCTTCTATTTCCTCGAGGTTCATAAGCTGAAATTTCTGTGACTACAAGGCGTCCCAATATTGTCGTACTAATGCTAACACAAATTTTTAACACGTCAACCAATTTTTTTAATTTATCTTGAATTGGACTCCTCATCAAAAAAGTATGTATGTATTATTGTACTTTAAAGTACATTTTTAATAGCCATATAAATTAATATCGATATTTTTAAAACGCTATTTAAATGTTTTTTCGAAAATTTTTGAGCCATTTCGAAGTTACTAATATTAAAATGCAATTATCTCGTAATATATACGAGTATGATAATATATTAATTACACCATTGGCATTATATATATTTTTTGTTATTGTATTTAAACTATGTTTCTAATTATCTCAGCAATCGAAGCACCCAACTTTTGACCTTGCCTTGTATTCCTTTAATTCTTGTCCCAAATACCCGATATATTAAAAACTAACTCAAATTATCAATTTTAGAACATATTCGTGTTCCATAATATTCAAATACAAATTTGGAGCTTTAAAATGAATGGAATTCAAATTAAGCAAACATCGACTATTAATTCATTCTTAAATTTAATATTTATAAACAAAATTTTATTTTATTCATGAAATTGAAAATCAGCATTTGCAGGCATATTCAATAGTATTCTGTAGTATTTCATTTAAAATTGGAGGCGCAGTTATCTCTAAATTAAAGTTATTCAAACAACTATACACATGCATTACTTACCCCAGAGTTTCAGCAGAGTGTTACTGCACACTTTCGGAACATTTATGCTATACAACAGTTATATAGATGAGATAGAAATATAAATAAGAATGTATGGTAAAATACGACGGCAGGGCTAAACAGAATTATGCACTGGTACCTACATCGATTAAAACATTTCAAGTGTATGCGACGACATCTCGGCTGCCGCAGAGCTAGCCTAGTGTAACTCTATTGATGTGGCACTCGAGGTGGAGAGTTTTAATCGTAACCTATTTACTGCGGATAAGGAAGACACCATGGATAACCAATTCTGAGATAGTTTAGAGAGTATTCTTTGAAATATGGGCAGTATTTAATTAATTTTGAAGTTATTTATGCCCTTGGTCAATGAAAAACGTGGCCTTATTGAGACCAAGAGCATAACTAACTATAGAACTTATTAATTATTGCAATTAAATTTATGGTGAGTGTATCGAAATGGTTTTATTACATTATTTCTTAATGGTACATATATTTACTAAAGTTAAACCAAATTGCTTGTTTGCTTATAATTCCATCGATTCAAATGTATCTAGTCTACCTACAGGCATCTCGGTTGCCGCCAAGTTATCTGAGTGTAACGGTATCGAAGCAACATTCGCGGTGGAAGGTTTTAATCATAACCTGTATCTTATAGATACGCACCATCGCGAAAGAATGTAGTGAGACAGTTTAGAAATTTTGCTGTGAAATACGGACAATGAATAATTAATTTTAAAATTAATTATGCTTTTGACCAAAAAGAAACGTGACCATCTTGGAACTATGAGCATAATTAACTATAAAACTTATTAATTATTGCACCTCAATTTAAAGGGGGTCGACCCTTAGAGGGGTAAAAAAAACTTTTCTTTCGATTTTATTTTCTTAAACTAGATTTATTTTTTGGTATAAAACTTAAGTCGATTGGATATCCAGAAGTATCTGAAAAGAATTATTGAAGTTAGCAATCGAGCTGGTTTTTCGCGACCGACACTACTTAGAGATCCACTCATCTCAATTCATAGCGCTATATGGTAATTTTTTATTATTTTAGGGGGATGATCAAAAGAATATAATAGTAGGAGTATTGTTTTATTAAAAGAATTTTATAAACTTTAAAATTAAAAAAAAATCAGCAATTCAGGTTTTGCCAAGGACGGAAGAGAGACGGATTTCAACTGTTTGTAAACAACAAACAAATTGTATGGCACCGATTTCAACAGCTTTCTATACAGCTAAAGAATCGATTTATTACGAAAGATCCAAATCCGCGCATTTTTAAAATAAACAAAAAAATCGTATTGCCCAAATGTACGAAAAAGATTCCTTTCGGCACACTTTTCTCCGGAATCTGTTCAACCTATCTTACTTACTTATTTTTTAAAAATGACCAACAGACGAATATTAAAGTCTTCTCGATCCCTTTTTGGGAAATTCGTGACAGAACCTAACGAAAAAAAGTTTCAACACCAAAAAAACGGTGCGACATTATCACACTTCTTTAACTTTAGGTAACATAGCCACGAATTAATTAATTAACAAAATCTCTGGGGACAAATATCATTTTACCTTTACGTTTAATTTAAGATAAAAAACGTTTAATTCCGATAAGTAGTTTATTAGAAAAATGTACCGAACGATAGCCGTTTTTTGAGCGTGGAATTATTCTAGGTTCTTGAATATAATGGTTTAATCAAATCTTTATATTAGATAATTGGTATGAAAATGTTCAGAAAGCGATTCTGAATAAAATGGTGCCAAAATCGTGAGGATTGATTCAATAGTTTTGAATATATTGAAGGTAATAGTTATGCATAATAAAACCAGCTGGGCGTAAAGGTCGATTCCCCTTAAAGTAAGTGTATCGAAAGGATGTCATTACATTCGTTCACAATGCTACATATCATATATTTACTAAAATTAAACTGAACTGTATATTTGCTTATATCTACATCGATTCAGGTATCTCAAGTCTACGTGACGGCATCTCGACTGCCGCGAAACTACTCGAGTGTAACAGTATTGATATAGCACTCGCGGTGGGAGGTTTTAATCATAAGGTTGAAGCCTTTTATGATAAATTGTATCAGTTATTTGATCTCATAGTGCCTAAGTATAACACTAAATATCATAAAAGAACATATCCTTCTTGGTTCAACAGCACTATTATAAGAAATATTAGACTTAAAGCTGGATACTGTCGTAGATATAAAAACCATAATGACAAAGAGGCCCAGAGACCGTAAAGGGCTTCGGAATCTGGTAAAGAACGATATCGATGTTGCTTACTCCAATTATGTTAAAAATGCAGAAGTCAATATATCCAGGGAACCAAACAAATTTTGGGCTTTTGCAAACAGTAAAAGAACATCTGGAAACATACCATCTCAAATGCATTATAATGATCAAATTCTGGACAACCCTTTGGATATTGTCAAAACATTTGCTGATTTTTTTAGTAAATCGTTTTCACTCCCATCTGATGAACCTCTACCTCCCTGATCTCTATGATGGTTTTAGCTATGTTAACATCAGTATTACTCCCTTTAGTGAACGGGAAGTTCAAACGGCATTAAAGAAACTTAAACTTAAGCTAACCACTGGGCCTGATGGCGTTCCCTCATTCCTGATTAAGGACTGTGCACCAATTCTTGGCTATCCATTGTCGATTTTGTTTAATTTATGCATAAAAAGCTCTTCTATACTCGCAATTTGGAAATACTCGAAAGTCTGTCCAGTTTTTAAAAAGGGCGACAACACGGATATAAGTAACTTTAGACCGATCGTTATCTCATGTAATTTTCTCAAAGCCCTTGAAATATTAATTCATGATGCAATTTATCCTAATGTAAGTACGCAAATTTCTGAGTATCAACACGGCTTTATGCAAGGACGATCTACAACATCTAACTTAATTTGTATTAACTAAAGCATAGCTGAAACTCTTGACCAACGCAAGCAAATGGATATTATTTACACCGACTTCACCAAAGATTTTAATAGATTCGATCATAATATACTTCTGAGTAAACTTACAAGATTTGGTTTTTCAACAAATTTATTAAGCCTTCTAAAGTCATATCTCTCTAACAGACAGTACGTCGAAATCAATGGTTTCAGGTCCCTTGAATATGATGCCACGTCAGGTGTGCCTCAATGCTCTATTATCAGCCCCTTGCTATTTAATATCTTTATTGATGACATTGTCACTGTAATATCTGTCAATTGTCTGTTATATGCTGACGACCTTAAATTATTTAAGGTTACTATTTCCCTGGATGATTGTACTCTTCTGCAGAACAAACTGTCTAATCTTCATAATTGGTGTTCTAGTAGTAACAAACTACATCTAAACGTATCTAAGTGTAATATTATATCCTATTCCACTAAATTATCTCTAATAATATACGATTATAGGTTAGGCGGCTCTATTCTTCAAAGACCTGGCACATTCAGAGACCTCGGCATAATTTTTTAAAAAGGTCTGTCTTTTACCGCTCACGTAACTAAAATAGTGTCTGAAGCGTTGCATACACTGGGTTTCTTAGTGAGGACTAGCAGGAATTTCTCAAACACCGATATATTGAAAATCATATACTTTGCTTTTGTCCGATCTAAACTTGAGTACGGATCTTTAGTATGGAATCCTTATTATCAATGCCATATTAATAGCTTGGAAATGGTTCAAGGAAGGTGTCTGAATCTGCTATGGTTCAAATCAGACACTGTGTATCCACCTATTGGTTTCCCTCAAAATAGTCATTTGGCAAGATTTGCGATGACAGCACTTAACGCGAGGCGGGAGCTTATACATAATATGATTGACTATCAAAACCTATTAGGCAAGCTAAATTTTTATGTACCTCAATTGCATGCTCGAACATCCAAAAGCTTTTACCTCTCTATTCCGCGTACTAATATTCTAAAATTCTCACCCCTGTTTTTAATGTGTACTAAATACAACAACTGTGATAAATTCGATATATTTAACTGCACTCTTCTGTTTATTAAACATTGTTATGCTTGATCCGCATCTTTGATTTTCTTATTCTTTTTATTTTCTTATTTCATCTATTGTTTCATATACCTAGGTATTAAATATGTATATACGTATTTGTATTAAATTTGATTATTATGTTTGTGAAATTTATTAATCTTATTAGAATCTGAACACTCACGGTACTTTCCTGCTCTGTAAATGGGTTTTCCTGTAGAGTAGTTGTAATAAATAAATAAATAAATATTAGAGATACGGCATATGTGCCATCGCGAAAAAATGTAGTGAGACAATTTAAAAAATTTGTTTTGGAATACGAGCAGGAAATAATTAATTTTAAAATTAATTTTGCTCTTGGTTAATAAGGAACGTGATCGTATTGAGATTAAGTATATAATTAACTATTAATTATTTAAGTATTACAACTAAATTTGAGGCGAGTGTATCTACAGGGTATCATTACATTATTCCTCGATGGTACATATGTATATTTACTAAAATTAGCTCACATGTTCCTGAGATAATGACCATGTTAAAGAACTAAAAACACAATGTGTCACTGTTAATCCTTTACAACTTATCAGAAACGCTCTACTATATTTTATCACTGTTTTTATAATATGTAGATATGTACTTCGCATGACACATTAGTATATCCAAACGATTAATTTAATGAAGTACACTGGAATCAGTGGCGGCTTTTCCTTATATGCTGCTGAGCTGCAGAACTACCAAACCACCACACTAAATCTTAATTATTAAATAATAATTAATATCAATATACTTTTATCTTAAATCTGCCATATTAAACATTAACTGCTAATAATTTCACAACAACGATGATTAATATTATTTTTTATTAGGCATTTGCTTCTCACATCGGCATGAAAATTTGTCTACGTATAGCTTTTCTACTACAAGCACCATAGATTACGTCGAGTACAATCGAAACACTGGCAGCTCTAAAATGCGTTTACTAGGCAGGCGGCGAACTTAGCCGATATGCTTCGGGTGCACTATTTATTAACGGCCTCGGAAACATCTCTTCGAGCTGCAGTGGACTACAGATATTCGGCAATTAGCATCGTGGGTGGCTGTTGGCCGGTGCATATGAGGTGATTGTAGTGTTAAAGTTTTGTTCCTGCGTGATTAATGCTATGGAGTTTCAATTTAAATTGGGTGTAGATAAGTTTCAAAAACTTAACTATCAACAACAGTTGATTATATAAGAACGTGGCCGTCCTATACCTGACCTTAATATTGAGGTGGCCGGTAAAAGCCGTGCAAAAACATATACGCGAAAATTTAATAAAGAGATATATTTACGAAATCAGTGGATTTGTGGATGTTCCGAAAAAGATGCTTTTTTTCTGTTTTCCGTGTGCATTATTCGGCACAGATAAAGAAGACAAATTGTGGCGGGAAACGGGAGTGCGGGATCTAGTGCATTTAAGTGAAAAAATAAAGAAGCATGAAAACACGCAAACTCATATCGGCAATCAAATGCGATTTGCATTATTTGGGAAACTTAATATAAGGCCCAACTTGATTCTGCTTATTGGGTAAATATACAAAAACACAATGAAGAGGTGACAAAAAACAGGTATTTTTTGTCAAAAATAATTCAAACTGTATAAAATTCTGTGGGGCTTTTCAGCTCGCATTACGAGGACACGATGAATCTGAAACATCAGATAACCCTGGAATTTTTCTTGGTTTAGTGAATTTTTCTGCAGAACTTGATAAAACTCTTAGTGAACACCTTACAAATGCATCAATTTTCAAGGGTACCTCAAAAAAAATACAAAATGATATTTTAGATTGCATGCTAGAAGTATACGCTGAGGAGATATTACACGAAATCAATGAAGCCCCATTTTTAGCAGTGATAGCTGATGAGACAACAGATGTTTCTATGAAATTTGAAATGGTCATTGGTTTTCGTTATGTAACAAACGGTAGCCCAGTTGAAAGGTTCTGGAATTTTTTTGCTTCCAGAAAAACACGATGCTCAAACCTTAGCTAATACTATTTTGAATGTTATAGACCCAATATTAAAGAATAACAAAAATAAGCTCATTGCACAAAGTTACGACGGAGCAGCGGTCATGAGTGGAATACATGGCGGAGTGCAAACAATAATTAAGAGAACATATGAAAATGCTCATTTTGTGCACTGTTACGCCCATCAATTGAATCTAATAATGTCAAGAGCATGTTCTATTAATACCCAAGTACGCGTATTTCTTGGAGATTTACATGATATACCCGGATTTTTTAGTAATTCACCTCAACGAATAGCTGTCTTGAACTAAATAATTGGGGAAAATATTGCACGTTCAATTCCTACACGCTGGAATTTCAATATTCGTACAGTAAATATTGTTTACGAATATAGAGACTCTATTATTGAGTGTATGGAGCAACTGGAAGAAGAGTCAAATGATGTTACTTCCAAGGAAGCAAGAGGGCTTCGACGTATTCTGGAAGATCAAAATTTTACCTTCTGGCTGACTGTTTTCCATTATATTATGCCACATGTTGACGTTTTGTATAATAAGCTTCAAAAAAAGAACATGAACCCAACCGATGCATAAAAAGCTATACATGTTTTCGAGCAAAGTATTAACAATGTCCGAAATAAAATAGACCCTATCGTACATCAAGTTTCAAATTTAGATACGGCGCCTAGTGTTCAAAAAAGAAAACGACCAAATAACAGCCCACAGGATCATCGTATTGCCTGTATAGAAGGTTGTGATGTTATTATAAACAATGCAAAAGAACGGTTTGCATATACAAATCACCTAGTTGCAGCAACGCTATTATATTCAGAACATTTCGAAAAATATAATAAGTTTCCTGAAAATGAATTGGACTTAACTTGTACAGCTTATAACTTTTTTGATAAACAACGTTTGTGAACAGAGCTATCAGTTTTGTATTCCAATATCGAGTGCAGAGCATTAAAAGGTGCAGTGCCTTTATTAAAATTTATAATTTCTAATAATTTAGAGGATACATTAGCAGAAACCAAAAAATGTATACAAATTCTGGTAACTACGCCAATGACCACAGCAGAAGCTGAGCGTAGTTTTTCAATGTTAAAACGGATAAAAACATTTTTAAGAAATTCAATGCGTGAAGATAAATTAACAGCCCTTTCCATGCTCTCGATAGAAAAAAAGTTCATCGCTTCAATACTGAACTTTAACAACAAAGTAATCGAAAAGTTTGCGGCAAAAAAAGACCGGCGTATTAATCTCCAATTTAGGAAAATACAATAATGTAAGTTGCTCAGATTTTTATATTATGCCATTATTAATAATTACTATTAGAGCTAATTTAATTGTTTTTGGTTTTCTTCTATTATTCTATTTCTATTATTTTATATATTGGTCGTGATTCATGCAGCACACCCAATAACAATTGTCACGAGCCGCCACTGACTGGAATTGTAACAAAAACAGTGGTATTAAAACAAAGTAAAATAACTTTCTCTCGCCTAGACACTTCTGGTGCGTAATACAAAATTAATATTTTTCTACCTTCAAAAACTTTCTCCCAATAATATAAGTTTATAGCGCATTTCTGCAACGAAAGTAACCAAAGCAATGCAATGGCGTTTTTACTGTCTCTTCGCAGGAAACTGCTTATTGTTAGTGTGACTTCAACTTTTACGGTGAGCAGTTTCAGTTAAGCCAAGTGGTAAAATGAACGGTGAAGAATGTGCTGTGGGTGAGCAAAACAGCGTGAATCAACTAAATTCCCATTCAAGTGATGGAGATATAAACAAGGATCTTCGAGAGTATGACGAGAAGACGAGGTAATTTAATGGATATTTATGTTCGTACGTTCGTGTTGTTCATGTTGAGTACAATTTCTTAATAGCAAGCAAAATTACAATTACCAAACGTAGTCTGAGTCTGAATATATTGGTTTGCTAGCAATTGTTATCATGACTAGGAACCGCTGGATCGTTTACACCCGGCAAAATACCAGAGACGGTTTAAAGTAGTACTAGTAGTTTCCCGTTTTCTTAACAATTTGCTGAACTTTTTAAAGTTATTAAATGAACAGTTATTAAATACTTTTGTGAAGTTTGAAAACTTTCATCTACATGGTTTTCTCAATAATTAAACCTAAATTGACCTTGTTAACATGGGAAGTATAGGGACCTCGCAATAAAGTGACAGTTATTCCATTATATCGCTGAAACTGTTCTTTAGATTGTCATATAAAACTAATGTTTTGTTTGACTAGCCAAAAATATGTGAACACAAAGTGAGCTTGATCGACTGCATAGTTTTCGTGTAATCATAATAAAAATTTACGATTTTTACTTTTCTGCGTTCCACTATACGCGGAAAAGTAATGTAATCGCGTAAAGAAAAATTGTAAAAACAAAATTTTGTTTTGAGTTTATTTTTCGTTTTTCTGCCTAAAAACCAAAAAAAAAATGGTTTTTGAAAGGTTTTTGCTGTGTGTGTCGTTGTCGTCAGCATTTATTCTTGCTAGCACGATAACTCAACTAAATCGTCTCGGATCGATCGGGTTTTGACTGATTCTGAGGTGTCTTCCAGACGACACCTATTGATTTTGAGGTAGATAGAATACACTCTACCATGTACATGGGTCATGAAAAAGTACAATGGTGGACTATTTGAGAAATTTTTTTTAGCACGATTACTCAATTAATCGTGTCGGATCGATCGGGTTTCGACTGATTCTGATTAGGGACATCTACCAGACGACATATATTGATTTTGAGGTGGATAGGACACACCCCACCCTGTCCATGGGTCATGAGAAAGCACGATGGGGGACTATTTGAAAAAAGTAAAACTGTCGCATAAAACACATATTTTGCATTTATGTGTTGGTTATTGTTTTTCGGCCACTCAATTTCGAGATAGAGCTGTTCTACGTGCGGAAAAGTCCGTTTTAAGGTTTTAAAACTGATTATTTTCGATTTATATCACGTACTCTCGCACCATGGTAACGTTACAAAAAATGTTACGTGGCAAGGAATTACATCGCACGTCCAGTAATATATAATAGTAAACTACTTATTATTTCCCTCTCGGTTTTCTAATGACCGTTTTACATGAATGACACTTCAAATTCTGCTACAATCCATACATACAAGTCGATGATCCGAGTTCCAAATTGAATTTTTCGCGGTTAGATTAGAAGGTTTTTCGCGTTATTCGTTGGTTTCACCACTTTCAGACGTCCTTTAACATCTTTTTTCCGCCTCCAATCTCCTTTATGTTTTATTTTTGGCATATTCAATGCGATATTGAAGAACAACACGATCGAGAAAGGCGCATGAAAAAATAAAATTACGATATCGCGATCCGGTAGACACCGAGTTCTGCGGTTGCAGCGTGTAAACACAGCAGCATGCTGTAAACACAGCTGTGACGTGATGAAAATCGGTACAATCACAGTTACAAAAATATGTAGTGTACCGCAGTGCTGCAACCTATAGTCTGGTTTCAAAATTGTAGGCAGTAAGTAATTCGCAACATTTTGCAACCGGAGTATATGTGAAAGCCAGCAGTTAGCGGCCAAACTTTTGTAATCGAAATACATGTTAGTACTACCTTAAGGACGTGTTGAATAATTGTGAACTGTGACGGTCATCTACTGTAAGTACATCCAGTGGGCCCTGTAAGGGCTGGAATCAATTGGAATAAAATCGTTACCGGTTATAGATTTTGTTTGCTAGTAGTGGGTTTTTTGGCATAGTTTTTTTGACATCACTATTTGAGTTATAATAATAATACGCTTACTCGCATTATTATTATAACTATTCGCAATAATATTGCGCTGCCCCCTCGCTCATATCGAGGGCACCTCCGGAGCATCTAGAGGCTTCGTATCCAAAAACAAAAGCTACCACATTGTTCGCAAGGGTCGATTTACTATATTGATCTTGTCAAAATGCCCAATTCGAACGAAAATCATTTCGTACATCGACCTAAAGATTTCGTGACACACACACACGAAAACAGCCGTTTAGTAAATATAGCTGTCTTTATTTCCCAACAGAAAAATTCATTTATAGGACGAAAATATGAAACACAAGTAAATACATAATATATGTGTACAGTATATAAAGAAAAAAAAAAGAAAAAACAAAATAATCTATAAATAACTTTTCGATTAAATACTTCAGTAACATATATCTTGAACGCCACTAAAAAATTGTGATTTCCCTAAGTATAGCAGTCCATTATTAGAGTACAATTATTATTCATGTCACATAGTGCTTGACATTCCAAACATTGCTGCATAAAGATTAGCGATATTACCAGTTCTTGCAGTCTGACAATAAAAACTCCTATAAATATTTTCCTCTTGGCAGCCTAGTCTAGGTGTGCGTATATTAAACATGCATAATAATGCGGGTGCATCTATACTATTGCGAAAATGAAAACGAGAGGATAGTAAGCACCCTTCTAGAGTTCAATGACTGGATGTCAAATCTTTGTAGAAGTAAACTGCCATGATGTGGAAGCTTATACTCCAATCCATCTGTAAGATGGATTGGAGTATATAGAACTACCGCAGCGGCAGTGTATAGAACTAGCGGCAGTTTATAGAACTACCATCTGAAAACTTTGCGTTATAAATGATTCCTGTCATTGTAAATGACCTAAGTTTTATTTCGATTTGGATTGTTTGCGAAACTACCGAGAGATGGCGTTTGGTTTACGTTCTATAGTTCTACAACTATAGAACGTAACGGTGTCTATGAGATGTGAAGCCTCGTTTATCAAAAGCATACTCGCTTACACTGCACTGACGAGACCCAAGATAAGGTCGAAACCGGTCTGTAGTTAGCGATATTCTGCGATAGAAGACGCTTTGCGTCCGATTATAGGCGATGGTGAATTTTAGAGTTAAATGCCATCAATGCCCAGCCTAAGATGCCCAACCAAGTAGGCATCTATTGATGGCATGAAGGTGGAAAGAAATGCATCAAGAAACGTGTAATGTTTCTGTGTTCAAGGGAAACTCTCGTTTCCTTTTTTTATTTCTATAATAATACTTGGGAACAGTCAATTTGTTGCCAGGAATTTATGAGTAGATTTCGGGTACACTACTGCCCCCGATGCTGAAAATGGTATTACATTTTCTGGATTAGCTCTAGTCTCTGAAATTAATATACCTGACAAATATTAATGCAAATACAATTTTAAAACTTTTTTATAACAAAGTTTTTTGTACGACTTTATTTGATGTTTTTGCTGTGAACATAAAATAAAGTCTATACAGACTTTATTATACAGAACTATACAGACTTCAACAGTAATCGGCCATCATGTGACGATCCCGCCTTCCTTGATACCTTTCGTCCATTATCCTTAGGATACTTAGATGAAGTCGTTTACCTTGTTCCTCAGTATAATCTAAATCAGAAGTAAATCTGTCTAAGTGACTGCAAAGAATATATATGGTTTGTATAATGATTCCTTGCGTGTGAGTCACATGTAATAATCGTATGAATCAATCAACTGACGTTTTTGAACAGTGTCGTGCCGAACACACATTTTAGGATGACAGTTAGTACAATACAAATCCGTCAACCTATAACAGAGTACTGAAAAGGTTCTCTACAAAAACATTCAATGGAAGTGATATTTCCATCAAAATAAATGAAGTAAATTCAATAAAAATCGAAATAAATGAAACAAAAATGAAACAAATTTTACAATATTTAAATATTGAGACGCCAATGAATCAAATTATACAATAAAGCTGAGACGTGACTTCATAATTGCATTTTGTTCGGCAAATTATGAACTGTCTATGCCGTACGTAGTTAAGTGAAACATAAGGCGCTAGACTACGTGCTGGTAATTGTGGCATATTAGTAACATTTGTTAGTGGCGTAGCATGTGATCCGTGCGTCGTCACTAAATTGATACACGCGCAATGACCCATTATACAAATTGTAATTTAGTGTTCATATTATCTCCCAATTTTTAAAACATGTTAGCATCTTATATATTATTTCTTGGTAGTTATTTACCTTGTGATTGCCCAAAAAAATTTGTATTACAGACGTATAACTAAACAATCCGTCAGATTCTACAACGGTCATATATCTGCTAAAATCTTTTGTCAGTTTTCAAATTTGTGGACCGTCAAAAAACATTGATTTTAATTTTTCCATATTCAGTGATGAAAATGCTACAAACTGTTTCATTAAACCCAGTTTGATGTGAAGTTGTGGCAGTATTGTTTTCTTTCTTTATTAATGGCTCGTCAACAACGTTGTCTTTTCCAACAGTCATAGCGTCTCTCAAAGTCTAAACAGTTTGCTGTCAATGCTTTTGATTTACCCGAATATTCCATAAACAGATGTGTCAAGAATATTTGGTATGTTCACTTTGCTGTCCAAGAAGTAAGTGACCATTTTTAAATCGACATAAATCACTGATGTTGAAAATAAACAATTTTAGGAGTCTCCATTATTTTAACAAACCTAGTCAATTTTTTTATATTACAAATTTAATAAATTTGTAATAGTAATTACAAATTTATTAAATTTGTAATTAACATAATATTTCGTTGAATATCTATGTGAATCAAAACGTGAAGATATTAAAATTAAAGAATCTCTATTAGCAATAGAGAAGTTAAATTCTGTAAAATAATATTATATTCACACTGAATATAACTACATGTAAATCAAACAAAAAATTATAAACAGAAATGAATTTCAAACTAAAATTATTTATGAAGCAAATTATTATTTATCAATGACATTTCTTTATCTAAATCATGGATGAATATGAAACGATGTGGTATCTCCGCACTTGGATTACAAAATAAGTAGGTTTTTACGCAACTATCTATAACGAGAGTAACAATTTTATTTATGTAATCGTAACAATAAAAAATACAAACACGAAAGCCCCTTGACCTATTGTACCATGGGAAAAAGTTGACCCGGGCGAGTAACTGCAATTTTGTTCTCACCGAATTTTCAAAATTACAGTAACAGATAGATAACATAAGTCAGTATCATTATTTTTAAGTTCAATATTATGTAGAGTCAGAGACGTAATTCCGAGTTATTTTTATAGTTGTATTTTTAAATCAAGATCAAAACATAGAAAATATTACGTAGTTTTTGTTTCGTGGCCTCTGTATTTTCAAAAATTTTATGTAAAATTGATATTTTTTTCCAAAGGTGGTTTATCTTGTTGTAGCGACCCGTTAAATTGGCGCATTAGCAAGGATAATGAGTGTGCCTCGATAGCTCAGCGGTCAAAACAACCAACCGGAAATTGGGAGAGCCGGGTTCGATTCCCGGTCAAGGCACATGCACTCTTTATCCTTGCTATCGCCAAAGTGGTGACCCCAACGTGATGTGATTCGTTCCAGTATATCCAACCTCCGTTACATCTCAAATTCGCGGATTCGATTCCCGTCCTATCCATCGCCCTATAGTCCGGGGGTTACCGAACAACGGTTCGTAAGAATGGCGAACGCGGTCACATTCCGTTAAATTGCATCGAGACAAACCATGTCTCTAGGGAGGGAGTACTGTAGCGACGTGTTAAATTGGCGCATTAGCAAGGATAATGAGTGTGCCTCGATAGTTCAGCGGTCAGAGCAACCAACCGGAAATTGGGAGAGCCGGGTTCGATTCCCGGTCAAGGCATATGCACTCTTTATCCTTGCTATCCCCAAATTGTTATAAATATATAGAATGGCATTATAATAAGTAGAAGTAAATATAAAAAAAAATAAAAACGAAAAGATAAAATAAATATAGTTTCTTTCTTAAACAATAATTTACATATATATTTCTAAATCGAATAATGTGTTTTATTCTAAATGACTAATAATAATTAAAGAGACTATTCTGGTGGGCGGCAACAGAGATGAACTAATAATCGATACGCTACCAATATCCCTTCCTATAGCAACGATATTGCTACCGTATGTTACACAGAGGCGTATTATGAGTTTATATTATGTGGTGTGTTTTATGTCTACTATATCATTCTCTCGGTATATACAAACGATAATATTAACAAATCGATACCTTTAAGCGTCATCACAATATTTTTATTTAATCTAAATTTGTTATTAGATATAACATGTGCAACGATGGTACACATAATTTTGTATTAATGAAAATAACTACGATACCGTTATCTATCTCGGTGGCAATTTTAATGGTACTGATCTGAACAGTAATCTGTAGAATAATGCTGTTAATCTAATTAATTAATAAACCATAGATTAGCATTGTTTGAAAATCGTCATCGTTATCTTATCCCTGATAAATGGGTTACCAGGTTTTTCGGTGTCACTTATCAAGGTCGAGCACATCCATTATCCAAATAAGTATTGAGGAAAATTATTAACAAGCATAATAATTTAAGAAATCATATTCTATGATATGCGAATAGGATTTTTATACATATTTTGCACCCTACATAAGGGTGACTTTTTCATAGGTATCTTAGAAATTTTTAAATCGTAAATATATGAAGAAAGGAAGGAAGAAGTAAGTATACTCGTCGAATAACATAAAAAACTACTAGATACGCAAAAGTTTCTCCAATGAATATTTTCAAATGCCAAAATTGGGACGAAAAAATAGTACTTGGATCTTAAGGGGACACTAAATAAAGCTTTATCCACATGGGAAATATCTTTAAGAAAGACTGCTGGGTGTGTAGTGATTTGTTTTATATTACTTTTCCGCACTCAACTATACTAGCGGAAAAGTAATGCATTCGTGTAAAGAAAAATGGAAAACATTTTTTTTTCGTTTATTTTTCGTTTTTCGGCCTAAAAACAAAAAAAAATGGTTTTTAAAAAAATTTGTCTGTGTGTGTGTTGTCATCGTTGTCGTCGGCATTAAAATTGCTTGTTAGCACGATAACTCAACTAAATCTTCTCGGATCGACCGGGTTTTGACTGCTTCTGATCGGGGATGTCTCCCAGATGGCACCTATTGATTTTGAGGTGAATAGGACACACCTCGCCCTATCCATGGGTCATAAGAAAGCACGATGATGGACTATTTGAGATTTTTTTTTGTTAGCACGATAACTCAACGAAATCGTGTTGAATCGATCGGATTTTGACTGATTCTGATTGGGGACGTCTCCCAGATGACATCTATTGAGTTTGAGGTGGCTAGGACACACCCCACCCTGTCCATGGGTCATGAGAAAGCACGACGGTGGAATATTTGAGAAATTTTGTATGTTAGCACGATCATTCAATTACATCGTATCGGATCGATCGGGTTTCGACTGATTCTAATTCGGGACGTCTGCCAGACGACATCCATTGATTTTGTGGTGGATAGGACACGCCCCACCCTGTCCATTCCCTGGGTCATGAGAAAACACGATGGTGGACTATTTCAGAAAAAATTGCCGATTTTGCATTGAACGAAAAAAACATATATTCGGTCTGTATCATATACGAATGAATGAGAAAAGAAATAATTTCGTTCAATCAGAAACATATTGATACGGCACTGAAGCAATCGCCAATGAAGAAAGTGAAACTGTCGCATAAAACACATATTCTGCATTTATGTGTTGGTTTATTTTTTCTCGGCCACTCAATTTCGAAATAGAAATGTTCTACGTGCGAAAAAGTCCGTTTTAAGGTTTTAAAACTGTTTATTTTCTTCCCTAAGAAACATTTTCTTTTATAAAAAAAAATTCATAGCGTTTGTCGGTCCATCCTAAGTAACAAGAACGGTATTACCTTTAAGGCAACATAGTTGAGACTCTAACGATTATATGTTGTGAACACAGAGGTTGGATAAAGCCTACTGTATGTGAGGCGAAGGATTCTTGAATATCCCATCGCTTTGTTCAATGGATGCGCCTCCTTATGCCATCAAAAACATTTTTCGGTATCTCAAAAGTATGTAAAATATTAGGGTTATAATTTCTACACAACCTTTCTGCAAATCTCACTAATCGATATCAACAAATTTAAATAAACAACCACCGTTAGAACCACCGGTATTCCACAAGGTCCCATTTTGTGGCCCCTACGTTGCCATGTATACACTGCTGATATTTTTTAAGTAGATCTCCTTTTTTAAGTAGATTAGTTACCTTTCTCCTTTAATCCTAAATGGAAGTGATTTACCAAACGGAAATATCAATAGCCCCATTCTGATAACAACATTAATGTTAACATGACGTAATAATAAACAAAGTGATAATATTTTGTAAATGCTGCCACGAACGTTGCATTTCGTGTGCTCCTACGCATGTTTTGGACTAAGCAAATCATTTCTAAGAGTATCACTGTTCGAGATTTAATACCATTGATATTTTTTGGGTTAAATCCCCTGATTGGAAAATACATTATATCCGTTAATATGTTCTGTAAATCAATTCCACATCCTGAACTCCAAAAAACAATCTACACTAATTGAGTGATATTTAAATCTCAATCATTCATACAATGGCGAGGCGCCCATTAAGGCTGTAAAGCTAGCTAAATTGCACATCCGTCCTCGAGTACTCCACTCTCCCCTCACTGCACCGCGGATCACAATAAAATCGGTTAAAACTATAGCGACGGAGAGTTTAGCCCAGACAGCGCATACGCTATCAGTTAATGGTTATCTAATTCTATCAATTCATTCCTGTTATTTACGGAGAAGTGTTCGTTACTCTTTTTTCACGCAAATCCGAGAATTTAAACATCTCACAATAAAAACTCGAACAAAATCGATTATGTTTCCCCTTCTCATTCGAATGATTCGGGAAAACTTTGGGTCATAAACAATAAAAGAAGTAGATCCGGGCTTAATTTATACGATAAATAGACATCGTTCCAATGGACTATTATAATAATAAAGAAAATTGTAGCGTTTTGTTTCTACGTAAATATTCATATTCGTCTTTGTTTAGCCCATCGGTAATATTAC
Source organism: Rosalia funebris (assembly GCA_037954035.1). Taxonomy (NCBI): domain Eukaryota; kingdom Metazoa; phylum Arthropoda; class Insecta; order Coleoptera; family Cerambycidae; genus Rosalia; species Rosalia funebris. The sequence goes on along the minus strand of JAZFAV010000006.1, from coordinate 5,919,347 downwards.
ATATGCCTATGTAACATTCTCTTGCGAATAATGTTGGTATAGTTTTACCATTAAGAAAAGAATGTACTCCAATTTTCATAATATCTGCAATCTCGGCAGGATTGAACTGTAGTATTACAGGTTTAATTTGCTGGAAATTTTCAGCATAGTAAAAAGCTGCCTTCCAGGCGTGTAAGGATCGGCTCTGGTGGTTCGAAAATTCCAGGACACTTTCTGTGAAACTCGCGCGAAGACGTTTAGGAGACTTTAGAAACACTTTTTTTATACTCGCTATTAATGCATTTACTTTAGGTAAACATTAAAAGCTGCCCCAAGATGTAAATCATGCACTTTACAGGTAACCTGTAACAATCTACAACCGTGTTGTGAAAGTGAACGACCTACTGAACGCATTGTCGTGGTACCATCGGTTACAAACATCAGTACGTATTTGATTTGTTGACACTTGAAATTTTTCTAACTTCTCCAGCACCACCTGCGTAATTTTCTGTCAGTAAGTATACTCAGCGACTCTTTTGCTAGATAATAGCCATGGAAATGTCGATTACCGAGGGTCCAGTACGCGTACTATAATATTTACAATAGAACTTTTTTACGCTCCATCGTCTCATCAACACATAACCGTAATCGTCTATTTTGTAATTTACGTGTAATCTTCTCTATAATGTCATCCCATATAGTTGATGTATCGCTCCATAATATTCTGCGACTTGGTGACTGAAACTGTGTATTGTATTTGTCAGTAACATATAAGTCGGAAATCGAGAAAGGAACCACCAAACCGCCAAGCGGTTATCAAAGTAGTTCCCGAATAGCAAAACTATTACATAATCACTCTAGGAAACAACTACTCCTCGGGCTAAAGCCCCACCAGGCATTGAATTATACCCAGAAGCGATCCTCGACCCCTTTCTCGTGTTTCTGCACGATCAGATAAGGTTTCAAAAAATAAAACCCGCCACAGGTAATAGCTTCGCTAAGAAATATTGTATTTGTGCCAAAACTTCGAAATGGTTTTTTCTGTCTTTATCCATTTTCTGTTTTTATAAAATCCACCAATAAACTTTTTCTCTTGCTGAACAGATAAACGGTTTCTGGAATTGCGCACGTGCGACATACTTTATTATTAAATTAAAACGTTTCAACTAACACAGCAGAGACCGTACATACACCTCGATCGATAAATTAAGACCAATTACATCCCTACGACCGTGAAAGCACATTGTTGATTCCCCTCCACTATTGTTCGTCGCCCACTAACCTCATTTCAGCTTTATCATCTCATCGTTACGTTAAAAGATGTTTAGAAATTAAAAGACAATTATCTCGGGGAATTACCATACATAGTTTACAATCTAATAGAAATTTTATGACGAAGTTTTATAATAAAATGTTATGAATATTATTATTTTTGATTAGCTAACATTTGGTGGACTTGATAAACGTATTTATTTGTGAATATGATTCGTTGCAATAAAAATATTCATGTCCCCACATGAAGCGCAGTGGTATGTAGTGCTCGCGAACAGCCTTAGTAATAACGAATCTAATGCAAAAAAATAAATCGGTTCTGCTTTGTCCAACCTTGTCTAACATTAACGATAATGCACCAAAGTTGATTTCTCTCTCTCTCTCATTTCCAATTTGTTAATATAACAATTTGATACTAGAATAAAAGCCCTCACAACTTTAGGACTAATAAAATAAATATTTTCAAAATAGTTCCATCTGTGCTATCAGTTTCTGAATTACCAGTTTATTTGGGTACTCCTAGATATGTATTTCAACGTGTATTTATTTATAGATATCCAGATGGGACTGTACGTTTACGGAACCCAAACATCGAACTTATGGACCAAGACATACTGTACCACTTAGCCCTCGGTAGTGGATCCCATGATCTAGTCGAAATGTTTGGTGATATTAAAGTAAGTATTTGCATTTTATTATTAACGTTGTTTTTAAATTGCAAGTATATGTTTTTACTACAACATCTGATTAAATATAGTGACAAGTATCTGTGCGTTAACCCTGACCACCGTACATAAATTACAACTAATAGATTCACTCTAAGCTACGCCCGCTAAGTTTTCCTCCTTACCCCGTCTCGTCGTCAAGCGAGAATTAGCTAACTAGCACGTGGCCCATGTATAGTATCGTACGAAATATCCTCCATATACTCAAGAAACCCAAGAAGTACCGCCGGAGAGTGAACTTTCTAGTTGTGATTTCTGTTCGGTGCCCTGACAGTCCAGACCATAAAATACGTTTCCAAATTAGAAAGACGGCGAGCGGTGTGCAGAACTGACTGTTAAAGTACATTTCTGCCTTCTAGTGCAAGCAAAATGCAAAGACTTTGGTATATCTTATTCTTAACTATGAAAAGTGATACTCTTATAATTTATAAGAGTATCACTTTTCACAGCTTGTAAGGTTATTGTCGTTCAATGTTAAAAAAGCAAAAACCCAGAAATTCTTATAAAGTCATATTCAACGTCTACAAAAAGCAAATGTTGGGGTTGGAATTTGGGGTTTTTTAATCTCAATTTAATTATTGACGTTTAATTAAATTTATTTTAATTTGATCACATTACAACCATTTATTTATAAAAAGATTTTACAATTAGAAAAGCCAATTTATCTATAATCAAAGTAGCCGAAATTTTTTTCCGTATTTGAATTATTTTAAATATACACGGTGATCAAAATTTTAAATAGCTGATATGTCAAGATGGTACAGTCCGTTTTCGGAAACAGTTTTTTTTTCATGTTTTCAAATAAATGTAAACAGAAGACAAAATACGACGTTTTCACATCCTGAAGGTCATATTCTTGTAATTAGTTAATTCTAAGTAATCTCGTTTAGATTAGATAGACCGTGCCAGTTTTGACTTAGATGTTCATCCAGATAACTTGTGAGGACTTGGAGGATGGAGTCCATCCTGATTTTCGGAGTGTATTAAATCGAATACTGAAGACTCGCAAAACTAAAATCATTGGTCAAAATGCTCTTTATTAAACCTATATACTAATTAAACTTTGTGTAGATAGAAGCTTTGATCCAAAAATTCACTCAATATTGGCTCACCTAATGCCCCCACATTATCTGTCATAGGGTAGACAATTTTTCAATACTCAACGAAAGAGCAACATGGTCTACAGCCACTACATCACTCTGTCATTTATTAAACTCTTTTCAACATTTTAGAGTTATTCGTGTATTTATTTTGCACTCGTTTGAAAGAAGATCTTATGAAGAAGAACTTCTTTCGAAGATCGAAGAAGAGACGGCATTACTTATACTAGAAGAAATATTGTCCGACAATCCTCTTCAATATAAATATCGTTACTGTAATTTCGGGGATTCACTCTGTATAATAATGTGATTATCATATTCGTTCTTGAGATACGGTTGAAGTGTTTTGGAAATTAATGGATAGACGTCAATGTATTGCTATGTTATGAGAATATTAGTTGTTTATTGATATACATAATTGTTTATCGATTAATACAGAATTAGATACCTTTCTTTGCATAACAATGAATTATTATTTTTTGCCTATCAGAATATAATGTTTAAGAGCCTTGGGTAATATTTAAGTTGTATATAAAAGATAAATAATCAACATCATAAACAATTATTATTTATTAAGCAAATAACCTAAAATTATGACACACGTACATTATGGAAAAAGATTAATATTATGTATTATTACCTTCGTCTTATTTTTATCTTTGATCCTTTTTTTATAAATATAGATATTACTCCCTTCAATAAAGAATTCCTCCACAATTGACGTTAGCTCTATTTATACTTAAAATAAACAGTTTTAAAACCTTAAAATAGACTTTTCCGCGCGTAGAACATCTCTATCTCGAAATTAAGTGGCCGAGAAAAAATAAACCAACACATAAATGCAGAATATCTGTTTTATGCGACAGTTTTACTTTTTTCAAATAGTCCACCCTCGTGCTTTCTCATGACCCATGAACAGGATGGGGTGTGTCCTATCCACCACAAAGTCAATAGATGTCGTCTGGTAGACGTCCCTAATCAGAATCAGTCGATACCCGATCGATCCGACACGATTTAATTGAGTGATCGTTCTAACAAAGAAAATTTTCAAATAGTCCATCATTGTTTTTTCTCATGGCCCATGAACATGGTAGACTGTGTTCTATCCACCTCAAAATTAATAGGTGTCGTCTGGGAGACATCCCCGATCCGGATCAGTTAAAACTCGATCGATCCGACATGATTTAGTTGATATATCGTGTTAACAAAAAAGATTCTCAAATAGTCCACCGTCGTGCTTTCTCATGACCCATGAATAGGGTGGAGTGTATCCTATCCACCTCAAAATCAATAGGTGTCATCTGGAAAGCGTCCCCGATCAGAATCAGTCAACACCCGATCGATCCGACATGATTTAGTTGAGTTATCGTCCCATCAAGAAATTTTAATGCCAACGACGACAAACACACAGACAAAATTTTTTTAAAACCATTTTTTTGTTTTTAGACCGAAAGACGAAAAATAAACGAAAAAAAGTTTTTCCATTTTTCTTTACACGATTACATTACTTTTCCGCTAGTATAGCTGAGTGCGGAAAAGTAAAACTACGATTATATTTTCTAGAAACATCATACATTACATATTTTATTATAAAAATAAATTTATTACATCGCCAATGAGTTCACGAACATAGATTTGTGCAAATAAAGTTAACTCAAACTCATCTGACCGTCCTTTCCTAATATAGTGTCTTTCAATATACGCTCGAAATTTTTTAGGTTATAGCGGACAAGTTGTTAAAGCAACATATGTCAACTTTATTGGGAATTGTTGAGTGGTGTATGGCAAATCACCATGGAAGGTTATACCGTTTAACAACATGTGCATGTCATCATATTTTATTTTCAAAATCAGTGGTCCATTCGAGAAGGGTTCCGCGCATTACGTTATTTTTATCCCCACAACAACCGTTCCCCCGAGTCGAATATTCGACGTTTGGTGGCGAAATTCGAGTCAACTGGTTTGATAGATAATCAGCCAACCGCACGTCACTGAAACGCAAAGTCTGCTGAAAACATCGCTGTTGTGCGTGAGAGTGTATTGAAAAACCCGAGACAGTCAATTTCTCGTCATTCACAAGAACTTGACCTTTCTGCGACTTCAACCTGGCGAATTTTGCGTCAGATTTTGAGTTTGTACCCGTATAAAGTCCAACTGACCCAGGAACTTAAGGTAAACAACCATAAACAACGCCGTGTGTTCGCTGATTGGGCTCTGGAGCAGGTGGAAGTTGACCCAAATTTCGCCAAAAAATCATATTTAACGACGAGACCCATTTCTGGATGAATGGATATGTGAACAAGCAAAATTGTCGGAGTTGGGACGATACCAATCCACACGAGATACAGCAACACCAAATGCATTCCGAGAAAGTCATTGTTTGGTGCGGATTTTGGTCTGGCGGAATCATCGGTCCGTACTTCTTCCAAAAGGAAACTGGCATTGCATTAACCATCAACGGCGAGCGCTATAGATCGATGATAATCAACTTCTTGTGGCATAAACTAGATGATACCAACGACATGTGGTTCCAACAGAACGGCGCTATATGCCACACAGCGCATGCCACCATGGACATTCTGCACGAGCAATTTGAGGGCATGGTTATCTCGCGCAGCGGTGACATGAACTGGCCATCGAGATTGTGCGACTTAAGGCTTTAGACTTCTTCCTTTGGGATTATCTTAAATCGCAGGTCTATGCGAATAAGCCGCAAATAATCGATGCCCTCAAAGTCAACATAACGAATGCCATCCAGCAAATTCAGCCAGACTTAAGCGACAAAGTCATCGAAAATTGGACCTCTCGAAAATGCGCCACCAAGCAAAGCCGCGGCGGACATTTGAACGGCGTTATATTCCATACTTAATACCATAAAATATTCTTTCAAATAAGAGAAAATTGGTAGATATCTCATACACAACTTGTTTTATTTACAGTTAAAAATCGAGCGTCCTTATTGAAAGAACATTTATATCTCATAAGTCTGGGATAATAAAGGTTAAACTGACATACATAAAAAGTATATATCATGGAATTGTAACTTTTTGAATCATTAATCACTATTAACATTTGCAGTCTCGTACACTGTATACATAGCTTGTTTAATACCAAGTCCAAAACTTCTCTCCTTTTCCAGGCATTCCTCAATGTTCTATGTTAAGACCTGTTTTACTCCTATATTCTATTAATTATCTTTCTTATACTCGTATTGTGCGGGAATAACATCATCAGCGAACCACTACAAGCAGATGTAAACAGAATATCATTTGGGTATGATCAAAATCAACTGATATTGACTATTTAAAAATGTAAAGGGCTTTATGATACGCTATTATATTATTGCCTATGAATAAGATACTTTAGATACTGAAGCTATTCATGAACATTGACATAAATTAAGATTGTATGAAACAAAACCGTGATGATGATTCTACACTAGATGCCCTTGAAATTAAATCGAATGAATTAAGATACACTACAATGGCTGGCTATAAATTATATTCAACTTGAAACCTATTAATGTCTTAGCGCAGTGTCCAAACTGAAAAGTAAATTCGTTTGGAGTTGTTTTAAACTAAATATTAAATTTTAAGGCAACCATATAGATAGACAGAAGCATTATTTCATACTCTTCTATGTATTTATCACCAATCTAGAACCAATACAATAATAACAGAAGAATAATTTCAACATGGCATATGTATCTATATCACTGACATCCTGTACAATAAGAACTACACATTCCTTACCATTCTCTGAAAGCAATTTGTACATAAGGACATCAAATAGTAACTCTAGCCTTGAGTGGCCATTAAGTTGTAATTACTGTTAAAATGTTTAATTTTAATATGAATTAAATGTCCATGAATAAAGAAAGATCGATAATGAATTGGCAGTTTTAATCCATAATAAATTATATATGCATGGAAAAACTTGATCATTTAATATATAAAATTGCGTAATGCAACATTATTTTATTTATTCAATTTGTATTCGAAGGTCAATGGAATCGTCCTTCTACTTTAGTGTTGTGTTCTAAAATTAGGAGATGCTGTTTATTCAGCAAAATAATTATTTATTTGATACTATCGAATGCACTCAATATTTCAAATTGATTTGCATTAATTAAAACTGTCGATGAATGCATCACGATACATTGTTCACAAATATCTATTATTCGTATTATGTAGATATAATATATAAAAACCACTTACTAACTGGCAATTAACCTTTTTCTTTTCGATTTAATTTTCAAACTAAACGAAAAATGAACCTTCACAATTTACATATTCTCAATGATATGTATAGTTTATTTCATCGCTATTTGCCAAATAAAAGATATCAAAACATACACCATGGCTTGTTTTATGGCTAGCCTCAGGTAGACTGTGCCGTTTATCGGCAAGATAAGAAAGTTTTTTATTTGGCAAATAGCGATGAAATGAATAGTAAATGTATGTTGCTGTAAAACAGTTCTTTATGGAAAGTTAATATCAAATGAGAGATCATTTGTTAACTTACTGGGATATTTGTAAATAGCAATTAAAATAAAAAAATAATTTACAAAATTGTCAATAATTAACAGAAATAATTTTTCATAATATAATCTACATATATGTCTTCGATAGTTATATACATAGTTCTTGTCCTATATAATAATTTCCTGAATGTGACAGGCTATTCTGGTAGCTTTCTGAGTAAATCGCCTGCTTATGTGGGCTGTGCTTTGAGCTCTTTTGAAAATACTAGCCGATGATGGAATGAATTTTTTTCTGTCAGGCATCGCCTGAAAAATAAAAGAAAATATTGTAGTGAGGAAATATCTCCACATCATCTGCAAATGCCTGCAGGACTAGGAAATAAGGACTAATAATAAGCCAACACAGATTTTTTCCCGGCTACATGCCAACGGCGACGAGCGCTGAATTCTATGGCGAAATTTACCGTATTTTGTCACAGCACAAAACAGAGTTAACACTAAAATACAGTGATTAAAATTGGTCGAAAACCACAAGGAAGATGTAAAGCGTTCTCTTCAACATTATCTTGGGTCTTGTCAAGTAAAGCGTAATAAAGCGCCATCTCTCGACAGTTGCGAAAATAATCCAAATCGAAATGAAACTTGATATCATCAATACAATGGAAACGCTTACTTGGCAGATGGTAATTCTTATGATACAAACCACTGAAGTGAAGGGATATCTCCAAACCATCTGCAAATACCTTGTACAATAAAGACTAAACAAATTAGGCCAAGACAGCTATTCTCCTGGCTACCTAGGTATTTTTTAAAGAGTTTTTGCAGAAATGCAAAAAAATTATTTTGTTAAATTTTTAGTAAAATTCTGCTTTAAAAAAAATATGAAAAATTAACGCAGCATCATCAAAAAAAATCGTATGCTACCTTTTAGATAATATTATAAAGGATATGTGGTATAAATTTGATTAAGGTCGGTTGAGTAAATCTCAAGATATCTTGTCCACCAGTATGAAATAGTAGCATCGAGAAAAAACTCAAAAGAAAAATAGGTACCACGTCAGCATAGTACCGCGCAACCAAATATCTTTAGTATTAAAGGAAAATACCTTTAATCTGCGATTCCTGGACCGTACATGAGGTCTTCCATTCATGTTACAATGTCCTCTGACTCCTTTTGAGCAGCTCTTTAACTTCCTGGCCTCATTAGTATCTTGTTGGGCATGTTCGCTATAGATGTCCAATTGGCATCCAAGTTCTCGGATAATAGGATCTCGGCTTCGAATCTACACTATCGTGAACAACAACAATGTTTTCCGCAGAACGAACTGGGCGAGCATGCACAGGTGTTTTCACATTTCCTACAGACCAGGTATGCTGAAATTTGCGCACAATTCTCCCGATTGTGGACACATTTGGTCGATTATGCTGACTAAAAAGTCACGAAGTGCACGAAATGCATTTTGATTTGAACGCCCATTTTCGTAAAAGGCTTCAACAATCTTAACGCGCTGCTCAATTGTGTACCTCTCCATGGTTGAATTTGTCAAACACTGAAACAAAGAAATGTCAAATTATGTTGGGCAAAAAACTTGACGTTAAGGTGTGACTCACAGTTAACATCGTGCATTATGGTTGGACCACCCTTTATTAGACATATTTAATCAATTTTTTCAATTTACTAGAGATTTGTTGCAAGTGTCTGCTTCCAAATATTAAAAAAACTCATGAATGGATCAATACGTAACACCATTATATCTCTATCAATTACATGATTTTTCCATAGACAAATACGTATGGGTTATGGAAATTAATCAGAAATACATCATAGGAGCTGTATGCGGAACAAACAAAAGAAAAATGGTACAAAAAGCAAACGGCATAGCAGACTGAAGATAATACAAGACAAGTACAATTGAAGAAATAAAGCTGGCTACACTACCTAAATAATAGAACAAAGAAACACTACGTAATGTTAGACAATAAAGTTAGAATAATAACAAAGAGCAAACTAAAATTCTGAAGCTAGTTTGGAGGAAACTTGGAAAGAGATAGCAGGAAAAACCCAAATCTTTTCTCTAGAGCCCTGACAAAATGTACAAATAGAAGAAGAGGTAAATTGGCCGACAGTACAAAATGAGGAAGGAATGGAGGTAAAGTTATGGAAAGGTGGAGAAGATATTTCCTGTGTCTATTAAATTCGGGATATATTCTAAAAAAAAAAGAGCAAGAAAACGAAATGAAGGTTATAGAAAGTGAGATGAATGAGGAGGGAAGAGGAAATATACGACAAGTTAGTTACTGGGGTTAGATCATTAAAGAAGGTACCGGTACATCTGTGTATCATCTGCATATATGTAATAGTCACATAATTTTCAAGTAAACGTAAGTAGAATATATCAATGGTCCTAAAATACTCTCTTGAGGTACTCCAGATATTATAAGTAGTAGTTTTGAAGTTCCATCTTCGTAGACCAGTCGCTGTTCTCTATCAGTTAAGAACCTAAATAATGTAGTATTGCAACAGCTATGTCATTATTTAACATATAAAATGATTTAGTATTAATGTTATAAAAACAACATCAATATATGATACTTTTAGTTATATATAGTGAGCCAGATTAAATATTTTATGTAGGTATCCGCGTGAAGAATTCTACTGGATTTGAATCAAAGCCTTTTTGTGGCCAATTGAAATTACTTCCACAATGGATTGAAGGATTACAGGGCTTCACAAAATATTATTACGTCCTCTGCATGAGAGCAAGATCAGCTATAGAAGGACATTGTTTCATAGTCCAGTCGAAGTTCTCTATCAACTAAGCGCCTACAACAACGTAGCATTGTAACAGCAGTCATAATTTAATATATCAAACGCTTTGGTATTAATGTTATAAAGATGAAATCAATACAGCTTTAGTTTGTAAATTCAAATTAAATATTTCATGTAATTTGAGTGAAGAATATTACTGGATTTTAATCAGAGCCTTCTTGTGGCCAAATAAAATTATTTGCACAATCGATCGATTGATTACAAGACGGCTTCACAAAATATTATTACGTCCTTCCTGTAAGAGACAGTTCAATTGTAAAAGGATAATATTTCGTAGTCCAGTGGCTGTTCTCTACTCGTATCAGTTAAAAGCCTAAGCAACGGTAGCATTGCAATAACTATGTCATCATTTAACATAACAAACACCTTGGTATTAATGTTATAAAGACAACATCAGAATATCTTTAATGTATTAGTCGAATTAAATATTTTATGTAATCCACATGAATAATTTTACTTCATTTGAATCAGAGCCTTTGGCCAACTGAAATTACTTCCACAATCAATCAAAGGATTACAGGAAGACTTTATACGAAAGACAATCCAGCTATAGAGGAACATTATTTTGTTAAAGATTTAACAGGATTGAACTTTGTCTTCGTCTCTTAGTAAAGGCAGTCAATAAAATAGTTTTCCCGAGGTTGATTTGGATCACAATATACCCTACTCAGAATCCAAAAATTTTTTTGTGAATACTTATTTCGTGCACACCTGGAAGTTTCAGAAATAAAAGAATATTGGTAATTTTGTTTCGTAAGAAGTTAACTACAAATAGATAATATTTTTGTAGATAACAATTTGTTATTATAGTGCGATATAATAGTTACCTAGTGCACCTGATGTTCAATGTTTGTATATTGTTTTCCTTTTTAATATAAAATCTTAAGTGACATTCCAGCGATACAAATATCATAAATGTAGGGAAATTTATAATACATTTTCGATTGACATAAATTCTGAATAACTGTGTCACCGATTTAGCACATCTGTTTGAAGTGTAACCTTGATATTAACGAATACATCCTACTTATTTATCAGCAAAGGTGTGGCTAAATATATTTTCTTATCAGAATGTTGCACACCAGCTAATCATATATAAATATAATCGACAATACGTTATAGCTAATCTGGTTATTTAGCATAATTTTAAAAACAAATGTGCCTCAGAAAATTAGTGAAATTTTCCCAATAAGGCATAGTTACAAATGATATCCAAATGACGAAGATCCGAATATACCCAATAATACCTTATGATATCAACAAGGTGGAGTACCGGCCCATTATACCCATATGGTACGTGAATATCTGAATACAATTTTTCCTGGGGAGCATATTGGTGGACGTATTCTAAAGGAATGGTGGCCAAATTCCCTGATTTTATGTCCCTGGATTATTTTCTGTGTGGACTACCATAAATTCAAAGTGTACAATGTATACGATACGAACTAGACCGCATAATATTGAACACCACAGAAGCTAAATAAATTAAGACATTAGATTAATAGAATCTCATGCAGTTCATAACGGTCTGCAAGAATTGGACGACCTTCACATTATCGAGTACTGCCAGATGCAATTTTTGCACAGTTTTTCGTTTATCTATAATTCAATGATAAATGAATTTCTAAAAAATCTTCATTAGAGTTAAACTGTAACATATATTAGAGTTAAACTCTTCTATTTTATTGAAATATACTCAAAGGTTAAAACAACTTCTTTTAATACAATCAAAACACTTAGAGAAACTCTAGCACGCAAATATAAATCTCAAAGATATATCTATAACATTTAACTTCAGCAAGATAGTACATCTCTACATAATATCCCTCCTGTGAAGAATGATTTCCATGCATAAGTGTCTCCTAACATTCTGCGTCTTCTATGTGAATATAGAAGACGCAGAACTTTTGAATGACCAATCTATTTCACCAACCTTAGTCCTCTCAATTTTGTTAGGATGAATTGAAGAGGTAAAAAAGTTTCTTACGTACAGTTCGATTAATGGTTAGTGAATTGTAATGAAATAAACATTCAGTTCCCTGATCCTTCAATGTTATCATTCATCATACATATCAAACCAAAACAACGGGTTGTTTGGTATAAAGCCCTTGTCTCTATTCTCATTAGCGCTATTATCATATTTATTTGTCCGTCATGTAGAGAATTGTTTCGATGTGTAAGTGTCTCCTAACAATTATGGGAATATAGAAGATGCAGAACTTTTAAGTGACCGACCTATTTAAGCAGCCCTTAGTATTCTCGATATTCTTTGAATAGATTTAAAGAAGAAGTAATAAAATGTCTGATAACCATTTATAGTTATAGTAATGAGGTTAACTTTCAATTCACTTAATGTCATCATTCACCGTATCAACCAAAACAACGGGCTGTTTGGCATAGGGTTATTGTCTTTGTTCATGCCATTATCATATTTATCTGCTTTTATAAGCATCAACGGTCAAACTTTCAAAAGCATCCGATGGTTTATTATTGATTATACTTTTAACTAACTTTAACTTACCTACTAAAGTTTATTCTATAAGTTTTTTCCAATCTTCAACATCTATAGTTACATAGTTATATAGTTATAATTATTCTCTTTATCTGCCAATATATGTTGACTACAATATTGGCAAATGACTTCATAAACTCCCGATATTTCATTATCTCCCATTTGAGCTTTCGGATTTCCTAACAGTTACACTCTTAGTATACTTCATGACCTTTCGAAAAGATTCCAAAAATCGTAAATCATCGGTCGTAGGGACCACAACTTACCAGAGAACTTGAAATAGTTTTCAAAGATGCCTTGTCGTGCCAAGCATGACATTTGTGTGCTCTTCTGGAATCCAATTACAAGCCTACCTTCGTAAGGAGACAGATCACAGGCACTAAGACACCTTCCACCATTTCTAAAGCATTATAATTCGGTATACCCATACATTTAATTCCACATTTACAAACACTCTATATCCCTCCAAATTCACTCTTCTACGGCTTTCTTCTTACAGTTCGTATGCATGGGAGGGACGCCAAAGAGAATGGAAACCTTCGCCTATTACATAATGAAAGAAATCGGCCACAAGTTACCAACCGGAACCACGCTCATGGATATTAGTCAATATTCTTACCGCTATAGTATGTACAAAGTAGGCCCTGTACTCTCCATTAGTGTAAGTATGACTTGTTATTTATTGCCTTAGTTTATTTTCTTGTTGCCATTGTCCAAAGACGTATTGTAGCAGAGTATTTCGAAAATCCACTTCAATCCCAGTCACATTAAATGTCACATGTGTATACTTATGCCAAATTTAAAGCAAATCGATATTTCACTGGTTGTGTAATACCGATTAACTCCCTTTAATAGCTAGCCATATGAAGTCAGGAATGAGGGGAAGACTAATTTTTGCATACCTTATTTGAATCTTCTGTAGGGCAAACGTAAAAAAAGACAACCATAAATGGGTTACAGCAGAGTCGTTAGCTTTTCAGCAAAAAAAAAACCTTTAAGATCAGTCAACTGCAACAAGGTACAAAAGTTTAAATTAGACTTAAATTTCCGGGTAAGCCACTTAATGATCTGGAAGTTTAGTTTCAATTACGTCCCACTTTGTCAAAATCTTATGAAATACCCTACTTTAGCTCATCTTTACCTCATAATAGAATTTGAATAGCGAACCCACCGTGTTTTTAATCACTAGGCTACTGTAATATAAGTTATTGTATTGTACAGGGTGGAGCACTCCAGATTCCCCGGTTTTGAAGGGTAATAAAAAATTAACGGAATGAGATACGGGAAAAAACTTTGTATTTTTATATGGAGTAGTTTCCCCCATTTCATTACACTACATTTTAAAAATGATGTCACCAAGATGATGCCCGTAAACGTCAACACATTGTCGGAGGTGTTCTCCGAAATTTTCCACAGCCCGACGACAAACTGTGATGGGTATGGCGTGAATTTCTTCTATAATTCTTTTTTTCAACTATTCTAGGGCGTGAGGGCGATGTTTAAAAAATTTTTCCTTTTAGTACCCCCAAAAAATCGCAAATTTTGAGATCTGATGAGCACGCAGGCCACCTAATATCCCTCCTCAGTCAGATCAGACGTTGAGTGAATATTTCTTTCAAAACAACCATAGACATTCGTGTAGTGTGGGCTGTAGCTCTATCCTGCTGGTCTTTTTCTTCGGCTAGATCATCTAATCTAGGCTGCAGAAATCTTTCCAACATAGTCACATATCGAGCAGCCGTAACGGAGACAGTCACGCCTTCCGTCTCAAAAAAATTTGGACCAATCACTCCACGCTCACTAACAGCACACTAATCTGTCACTATGGGGGAATAGAGAGGCCTTTCATGAAGCTGTCAGGGGTTATTTGTGGTCCAGTATCGAAAGTTTGGTTTGTCTACTGCTCCACTGAGGTGGTAATATCCCTCACCACTGTTTATGAATATTGATGTGGCTGAGACCTGGTCAAGCATTTGCTGGCACAAGAATTAGCGGTTTGCGTGATCTACCGTACTCGGCTCTTGTGCTAGCATCATCTTGTAAGGATGATAATGCAAGTCATAATGAAGAATTCTCCTCAAACTTCGATTTGACATCTCCAAAGCAATGGAATGTTTCCGAGCAGAACATATTGGCGATTGTTTTATCGCTTGTCTCACACGCTCAACATTTTCGGGTATTCTTACCGTTCTTTGTCTTCGAGATATTTTTCGAGGTCGTGTGCTTCCTGTTTCTTCCAAATTTCCAATCCAGACACGAATTGTTTTCGCATCAGGAACAGAACACGTGCGAGGAATGTTAAAAAGTCGTCGAAAAGCTCTCTGCGTAGTGATCGCCGATCTGTTATTTTCGTAATAGCCCCCACAACAACGCCACAGTGTACACCTGACCAAATCATCATGGGAACTGAAACTTGGTGAGTGACCGGACAGAGCGCGACCATTTCCACCTTTCTATCTTCACCATAGCCTGTACAGTCACCCTTCAAAGTCAGGGAGTCTGGAGCATCCAACCCTGTATGATGCTACTTGGAATATTATTTGGTGGGATTTTTTCAGCATGGCATGGGAGTCCCTTCTATAGGCATCTTGTTACACGAGATAATCAAATTAATGTATCACGCGAAATGCAGGGATCCCATCTTTTTCCGGATCGGTACTTCGGGAGGAATTGGCATTGAGGGTGGTACCGTAGTGATATCAGATAACGCAGTCGACGGAATGTTAAACAATTACTATCAAGTGGTAAGTGCAATAAATTCACATATCTATATGTACCCAAAGGTATTCAACAACCACTATTAAATTATAAGTACAATGGGCATATCATCTCCAAGCTGGGATGAATTCCATTTAGCGGTATTAAACAAATTGCATACATTAAGAAATTAGGCAGTAAATGTTTTAGAAAACGCTTGATAATAAACAAAAACATCAAAGAGTTGTAGGATGTTATCTGATTAATTTAAATGTAATTCATGTAATTGAAACCAAACGGCAAAGTAGCTTATAAGAAAGAAGTTAGGATTAGTATTAGAAATTAAAACTGTCTTTAGTAATGGCTTCGTCTCACTGGCATCATCTTCAGTGATGTTCTAGTTGATACTAAGCCATCCTTGATTTGGTCATATGTCATGAATATTATATTCGTCAACGATGCGCTAATTAGTAGTTGCTTTAGCTAATTATAAATTGAAAAATATCATACCGGTTCTAACCTAGTAAGAGGATGAGTACTTCGTATCTCATTGATACATTTGACAAAATATAGATTATTGTCCTTTACTATAGCCTTGTAGAATTGAACTATCGATTATAGAAACTTGGGGCATCCATCTTGTCAGGACTACTAAGTTTTGAGGAAATTGTATTGTTCCAGCTCTCCCCGGAGGTGATTAAGCGATATAATTTTCATTTATCTTATATCAACGAAGCATTACGTATAAAATACTTTTGAAATTTGATGAATTTAGTGCCAAATGATTTGTCTTGCATACTCTGATACATTTTAAAGTTTTGACACATTACAGAATCTATATATAGAGGTGACTAAGACTTGTATTCAATGGTAATAGAAATACTTTAGTAGAAATGTTAGTTTACAATTTAGGCATTTAATGTTGACGTTCAATAACTATCACTATTTATTTACAGAAAATGATTCGTTGCAAGTTAAATAAAAAATTGGTATTAAACTTAAGAGTCATCTACGTGGGAAATTGTCCCTTTTTTGTTGTTGAATGACCTACGAATCATAACAAAAGCAAAGCATCACCAATATCTGTATTTGACATGCATGGGTCTTATGTGGTTTGGGGTTTTGTTGAAATCCGATCTATTTTTGCTCAATGCCTCTAAAATAATATCTTAAATTTTAGCCAATGTTAGGAAAAATTGTGAAGAGACCAGCTATTTTGGACAAGAGGCTTGTGAGAGAACTGAAAGCTCTAGCTGACCCAGATGATCCTTATGAAACTGTGACGGGAACCACAATGTGTGCTGACGATTTTTATGAAGGTAGATCCATTTTTATAACAGTTTTAACACACTACAGATAATAAGGATGAATATAACGAATGAATATAACCTATTAAAATAATAACGTGTCTCTCAAATGGGTTCCAGGTTGTTACCAAATAATTAAGACTGAGTATATTCCCAAAGTGCGATCCATATATTTCACAATGTAATTTAAACATTTTGTATCACTTATTTTTACTTAGACTATTAGAATTATATTGAAAACTTCAACGTTACCTCGTCTGCTAACATTTTTGATGATCTGAAGAAGCAAAGCCAAAGTAAAATGGATATTTTAAAGTTCAATTATCCATCTTAATGTGACAATGTTTAAAGTCATAAGCTTGAGTTATATACAAGAGGAGTAGTCAAGTTGATATACCCCAAAGATATAGATACAAAAATTCCAACTGTAAATATTGTAGCATATTTCATTTTATGTCCAGTTAATACACTTACGTTAATGATATAATTGTCAAAACATCTTAAGTATCTTTGGGCACAAGGTTGGTAAGATTGCCATAATTACATATCAGGAAGACACAGCTCCAGCTGAGTCTTACAATTAGTATATACATGCAAGTCAGATGCAGAAAAAATATATTGACCCATTTTTAATTACTGGCAGCTCGTCAGGGTAGGCAAGTGAGAAAATGTGTCATAATAAGAACAAAAACAGAAAATAGTGTAAGATATCAATTAAAATGTTCACTTTTCAATCGAGTTAAGTTGCTAGCACGACATTCAACATAGTGACAATACCACGAATACCTATTAATTGCTTATAAGACCTTGTCTATAGTCAATATCTGCAATGACTGACAATGAGCTAAGGAAATATACCGTCTTGCCAGTTGGTCAGTAGCATGTGCTATTAATATATAGCTCTCTTGTATTGTGTATGCATCTTCTCTCTATAACTTTTTTATGAGGTTAAAAAAAATGTCATATATGCAAAGAATCACCAAATGGCTTAAATGACATAAGTTGTTCCTCGAGTAAACGATAGCCAGGTTGACCTATTATGGAAATATTTTAGGTAAGTAAGTGTAGAATGTGGTAATTGAGAATAAAAACGTTTCCTATCTAGTTAGGATCAATTGAGGAAGAATAGTAATTCCTCGTTATAATAGGAACTTTGACAACCATCTGTTTTGTCGTTGATTCGTCAAATTTGCCAACGGTGTTAAATATTTTCTGGAAAACAATCAATGAGATGAAGTAAACAGTAAAAATGTTAAACAGAAATCACTTAGACAATATTATGCTATTATCGTAAAAGAAGGATGGTCGTTAACGCCATTTCCTAGTCATATGCTGTCCGTGTTTGGCTGTTCATTGGTGGTCATTTTATCTTGGTGAATACATTAGATTACTTAGAAAAACAGTTTTCCAAATCATACTGTTAGTTATGTCCTTAATTTATTCTAACCGTTTCTTAGTCCACTTGCCACAAGTGGGACACAAATCAAAGATTTAGACCACACTCAAGTTAATGAAAACAGAAAGTTTAATACCAACATACGTTGTTCTTACCCCTTCTTATATGTCCTTAGGTCAAGGTCGGCTGGATGGTGCCTTCTGCGATTACACGGAAACCGACAAGATGGAATACCTTCAAAATTTGAAGAGCTTCGGCGTGAGGAATATCGAAATGGAGGCGGTGCCATTCGCCGCTTTAACGCATCACGCCGGCATCAAAGCGGCAGATGTTTGCGTGACCTTCTTGGATCGACTGAAGGGAGATCAGGTACGTCAGTCTCGATTACAATAAAACAATTACAACTAATAATGGGAAGTATGATCGTTTCTTAATAGAATTATAGTATAAAGAGTTGAGACAGTTAAGACATTGAGTTACAATGTAAAAAATATGAGATGACCTTGTGCTAAAATATTTCAAGATCATCAAAAATAAAAAAAGTGCTTTGGTTGTGGTGTTTCAGCCTTGCTCTTTGAATGAATATACTGCCTTGAGATCTATTGAGCTCTTGGTTTAGAAATAACAGAATTGTAATGAAATACAAGAAGGCTTGATGTAATCTTAGGGGTGAATTAAACCCACTCATATGGGTTTGATTCACATATGAGTGGGCTGAATTTGTTTATGTGTACAGAAACTTATGTTTTATAATATAAATGCCTGTATTTTAGGTCTGCGCGCCAAAAGAAGTATTAAACGAATGGCAGCTGAGGCCCCAAATTCTTGTGGCACGTTATATCAAAAAGTACCTTCAGACGAAGGGCAGAATTTCATTCGATGGACACGGCTCTGTGGCTGTCAAGAGTCCTCGGCGATTCAAGCTTGTGCAACAAGAATCACAAACATTTGAATAATTTTTATACAAATGATATCATGATTACTTATTATATACACATATTTAGCTTTAAGTAAATAAATTTGATTGGCGCACATCTGCAACAAATATTATTAAAAAATACATTAGATATATAGATTGTTTAAATAAATTCCTATTGTTTATAAAAAGAAAATAGGCTAGAAAGCTAATACTTTTTACTACATAAAAATAGTGTTTTCGTCAATATTATTGATGCATATATATTATGTATTAAAATTACTGCCTCTCTCCTGAAACGTCTGGATACTTTATAAAATTAGTTTGGACAAAAACAAGTAAGATTTTATATTTTCTTGCAATGAGTTTAAATTTCTAGAAACATTACTGAATTTTCCATGATTTATTATTATGTTGACTTTAACACATCATAAATAAGGTACATTTTCTTCATTATTACTTTTAATAATAGAATTTTGATTTGGTAGGATAATCTTTGTTGCAGATGGTTCAACATGTTATTTGTTTTTCGTTTTGTGGCATGTTTTTTACCTGCCGATAGTATCTAAGAGGGTTGTTCAATAACAAGCTGGACTAAAGGGACGTAAATCATTTGAACCGACCTATTACGATAGGTCCTATGACGTCATATGATGCTACCTTCTACCATAAAAATGGTACTGAATTCGTCGCAATGTTACCTTAATATACGCGATAAACGTAAAAATCCTAGTTACAGTTAATTTAAAATAAAATAATTAGATAAGTGCTTTTGTTTGTCATCACGTTTTTATGGATAATCATCAGAACTGTTATTAATTGTAATATTGTATATCTACCATAAGTTGTGATTTCTATTTGTTGTGTAATTATTTATCCATGTTTATTAATACAAATAAAATAAAATAGTTGTTAAACTCGTTAGGGCGTCCTTAAATGTCCAGAGATATTATCGTAAATATTGATAGAATAATGAGACAAATAACAACTAGAAACCTTTATTCCAGGTTCAATACTTCTAATCAAAAGCTGAACAACAAATATAATTCTCGATTTGAAACGCGTACAATATCATGATAACAAATCATTGTATATATTACATTGTTATTCAAAAGGAATTGAGAAAGAATCGATCAACAAAAAACGCTTGAATTACAACTACCTGGACGATACCAATACTGTGGCCCTGGGACTTGACCGGTAAATACAGTGTAAAGTAATATAGGAACCAATCAGGTGGGTTAGATATGTATTTGGTATAGTATTTTATGCATATTTGGAAGAAATGTGTACGACTTTAATAACTATTCATTTTAAGCAAAACATTTCGCCTATGTTGATAGTATTTTAAAATGTAAATGCAAATATAACCCTGGACACATTTAAGGGCACTCTGTATACTATTACGGTAATTTACATAACATTTCGGTAAAACTGATTTCATGCAAGTTCAAAATTCTCAAACGATTTATTTGACGAATTTATTAGTTTTTGGTCGGTGATCGTTATAGATAATGACAACCAAGAACTAATAGCAAAAAACTCACTTCCTATCTAAACATATCATCGAAAGACTTTATGTTTTTTTACGTCACAAACACTGACCACTCACGTACACAAGAATAATACCTTTCAATTGTAAGAGTATTTAGGAAGATTTTAATACTAACCCACGAAGCAGAAAAAGTGTGTAAAAATGATAATTAAGATAGTGGTACTGCTTCTAAACGTATTGCCTTCAAAATTTGTCTTGAGTATTATCAACATCCACAGTTTCTATAGTCGCGACGGTGTTAATTGCTGGTGTTAAAGTCTGACTAATAAGATACATGTTGATTGACATAACTTGTTTATCGGTAATATCACTGCTGGTATTGCATGGATTTCTTTTAGCTTACTTACGGGTATGTCTTTTTCAAACACAAACCGTAAAACTGCCAAGAATATAGAAATTGTGCCATATTTAATAAATATAATATTGCTTCCCGCAAGTTATACGATTAATATTAACATTCCCCCCATATAATAACTATTTATAAATCCAGTAAGCATGTGTTAATGTTGTAATGTTTGTAGCAGTATATAATGGACAATACAATTTGTTATGAATAAACATTCCAATATGGTAGACAACGAGGTAGCCTTGTGATTAAAATTTGCCTAATATGTTACCAGGCTTCTAAACAATTTTTATTGCATTGCTTGCAATATTATTTCTGTTAAATCTACACAATGGAGCTAATCCTTTATATAAACGGGTTGTGTCCATACAAAGAGTACATTTTTAGATCCTTCCAGTCTGGGTTATGTCCGTGACTATACTACACATTCTGGACTAGATCTATACTTGATTTCTCTAACTGAAAAGAGAACTGAGTGAATATTTTGAGCTCCATTATGTACATCTCCATTTACTGTCAATTGTAATATGCAAATTGACACTGTTGAATAGCAAAAATTGTTTAAGAGCCTATCTCAATATCGTTATTGTTATATTGCTCACCGTTATAAAACATCGTTGTGCGTATTAGAATTTTATATAAAAACAAACTAAGTGTATGTTACCTGTTTTTATAAATTGTGAAACCAATGAAATCTTCTGCATCGCACACCACGCTCGAGAAATAAACGTTAATAACTAAAATACATACTGTATATTGTTATTATCTACAACTGAATATTTTACAATAAGTATTTGTATTATTGTTGATTATATTATTGATGTAAATTAGGATAGTCTGATTGAATGTCGCCTGTAAGAAAATAAAACGTCAACTTTCTTTCTCATTTTCTTTCCTATCTGCCATCACACATATATTTAATATATTTTAATATTATATACTCGTATTCTCTTCTTTATTCAGGCCAGTAATGTAATACTGAAGTAGATCGGAACCTTTAGTGTGAAAATAACACTGCCAGCAATGCTAGTTTTCCACCAAACCCTATACATTATAGTCGACGCGCGTTTCACCAACAAAGTTGGCATCATCTGAAGATGAAAACAATTTTAATCATTTCCAGATTACGCCAACTTTGTTGATGAAACGCGCGTCGAGTGTAGTGTACAGTGTTTTGGTGTTTTGTGAAAAACTAAGTCAGTGCCAGTAATGTAAGTTAAGGTAACGTATTTCTAAAATAACATGGTCATCATTCACATTTATTAGTAGATCTGCTTATTTTTTATGTGAAAATAATGCGTATTATTCAATTATGAAATTAATATATTATTATTCATATTATTAGTTTGATATAAATATTATGAGTATTTCGTTTTATTGAAACCATTAAAATAACAAAATATTAAATCACAGATGGAAATTATATGGAATTTGTGCTACGCGACATCTTCTAGTCTATGTATATTACACCTGAACCTGTAGTATAGACTACATTTTCAGTTAAGCATCAGGTATTCCCTGGATTTTGTTCATCCGGTCGTTTATTCCTCGTAATTCTCTTGAATGCCATTTTTGTTAATAGTATAAATGGAGATTCTACCATCACAGAAAATATAAACGACATGTAGAAAGTTATCAATGTTATTCCACATAAAGAAACTGCCTGAAATAAAAAAGAATATGTCAGTAAATTATGGCATTATAGCTATTTGTATAAATAGATGCAACAAGACTTGATATTAATAAGATATAATGGGTGTTTTTTTAAGCATAATAGAACTTCCGATAGCGATGGCTGTGAAACCAGCTGTCAGTTTGCGCCCAATTAGTGACATTTTTATTAAGTATAGTGTGGCACATCATCATGAATAGACTTACGCTTGTTCAAATTTACATTGAAAGTCAGTCGTCGATTCGGGAAACGTATAGACGACTTTGTGAATTTTACGGCGCACATAATCGTCCATCTGAGTAAGCCATTCATCGCACTGTGAATAGATTTCATACCACATGCTCTAAAAGATGCAAGAACACCAACACGTCGAAGGAATGTGCGTACTAAAGATAATATTGCCGCTGTAAACGAAAGTGTGCAAGAAAATTCAAAAGTATCGATTCGTCATCGGTCGCAGCAGTTGGGGCTTTGTCCGTGCACTACATGGAGAATTATGCACAAAGATCTTGGCCTACACCCATGTAAGATCTAGCTGGTGCAGAAATTAAAGCCACAAGACAATCGCTTGCGTCGTTCTTTCACTGATTGGGCTTTAAAGCAGTTTCAAGCCGACCCATTGTTTTATCGCAAAGTTGTGTTCAGCGACGAGGCTCATTTTTGGCTTAACGAGTATTTTAATAAGCAGAATTGCCGGATATAAAGTGATGCCAATCCAGAAGAGATCCTACAGACCCCATTACATTCAGAAAAATGCACAGTTTGGTACAACTTATACGCTGGTGGCATCATTGGACCTTATCTCTTTAAAAATGAGTCTGGAGCTAACGTTGCGGTCAATGGGAAACGTTACCGGACCATGATCTATGAATATCTTTTTCAAAATATGGATGACATTGATCCGCATGAGATATGGATGCAATAGGATGAGGCTAGGTACCATACGGTGAACGAGGCTATCGACTTATCGCGAACAAGATTTGGTGATAATTTGATTTCAAAAAATGCATCTGCAACTGGCCACCTAGGTTCTGCGATTTGGTGCCTCTTAATTATTTTCTATGAAGCTACGTGAAGTCATTGATTTCTGCTAATAAACCAGCAACACAGGACGCCTTGGAAGCTAACATTGTTCGTGTGATTAATGACATACGGCCACCACTGCTCCAAAAAGTGACCAAAATTGTATTGACAGAATGCGCTTCGTCAGGAACAGCCGTGGTCGCCATATGCCTCAAATCATTTTTAAATAATAATGCCATGGATTGATCTTCCAAATAAAAACAGATTGTTTATCAAAAGTTAATTTTTGTGTATTTATACAAGTTTAAAGTTCTATCAAATTTTAAAAAACACCCTTTATAAAATATATACACTGTGGAAAAGAAGTCTGGAGCACCTAGAAGATATTTTTTTCTTTATAAAATTTATTTATTTAAAATGTTGCCTAGAAGGTATTGAAATAAATTTTATATAAGTTAGCTTTCGATAAAATTGATGCTTGTGATTTTCTATTATCTGTAGTGAAAAAATCTTAGAAACAATATCTCTTTCGTAAAAATATCGCAATGATATTCTTATGTAGGTACAGTTATGGAGATAGGAGAAGAATTACAGTGGAAATATAAGCTCTCTTCAATGAGGCTTATCAAAATCGTCCACCTATAGCACGGTTTAATGTCAGTTGTAGGTAAATACAGAAAAAATGGACATGTACGTCATTCGTCCATAGCTGGTCGCCAAGCAATCAATGCAGATACACAACATAACATTTTAGTAAGAGTTAGTGAAAATCTACATTCCTCCAGTTTCCTGTATATTGTCTTGTACATGAATTTGAGTCATGGCACAGTGCTTAATGTTTTACATAAACATAAATTTCACTCTTTTGAAGTTTATCGACTCAAGAATGATCAGTAGATTATTTTGATCATCGAGTGCAATTTTGCGAGGAAATTCAATTACGTTGGAGTAACGACATGTTTGCAAAAAATATTTTTTCTGAAGCCACATTTTTCCTTAATGGAACTATAAGTAGACAAAACTGTAGGTATTGGGCATCACAGAACCCACGATGGATGCAGGAGTCACATATTCAATCATTAGGTAAGGTGAACGTTTGGATAGGTATAGTCAGAAACATAACATTGGGACCGTATTTCTTTGATGAGAACTTGACTGCCTCAAAGTATTTGCAATTTTGACAGCAATAGCAGCACTTTGAACACATTATTAGTAAATGTATTTATTTTGTTTACAAATAAATAAATTTTCACACTTGGAAATTTATTCGAATTTTTGTTAAAACTTTCTTTGTGCAACTTAATAAACTTTTTACAAAAATACCCAAAAAATGTGCTCTTTCATTGTATCGAACAAAAAATAGAAGTTGCCATTTAAAAAATGCGTCTCCTTTGACTCTGCAAACGTACGTCATTGTACATAGAACTACGGTATTTTAACGAAGGAAATTTTAAAATAACTTTTGAATCTTTGGAGCGTTTTTACAAGAAAAAATATATTTTTCAAGATTTTTCAGGTGTTCCAGACTTCCTTTACATAATGTATACTCAGTACGCATTAGTTTTAAAATGTAATCGAACGTAATTACTTTTGCTGGAACCAAAACTGTCATCTAAAAGTAACATAACTAAGTAATTGTATTTTAAAAATTGTGAGCTATCAGGAGGTAAGTAAATGAAACTTCTTCTTGGAGGCGAATCGGAAGAAAACCACGAGTGAAAAATGCTCAATGGGCTGAAGATAGGTTTGCAAATGAGTATTTTCAATCAATTTACATGAAAATGATCAAGTTTCTGATTTACCACAGACTATTGATTTACGGGAGAAGTAACTAAAATGAGAGCATTCATTAAATATTAATAAAATCCCGTATATGTTTTTATACTCTGATCCTTTCAAACTTTATATCATTGACTAGACTATATTAAACCTTTAATTATTGGTAAGTTAGTCATCCTGAGTTAGCAATTACCTCTTTTTGTACCAATAATCTAAAATTATAACCATTTATAACACAAAGTTTCCAGATGGTAGTTTTATAAACTGTCACGAGATGGAGTTTTGTTTATACTCCAATCCATCTGTCAATTCCTTAAACATTAACGATAAAACAAATTAAGCCAAAACAGCTATTCCCCCGGCTATATGCCGGCGACGGGCACTGAATTCTATGGCTAAATTAGCCGTATTCTGTTCTAACATAGAACTAAAATTCAATGATTTGGATTACTTGAAAATCGCAAGGAAGATGCAAAGCGTCCTCTATCGCCCGATACCGTTAACTACAGACCGGTTTCGACCTTATTGAGTCTCGTCAGTGTAGTGTAAGCAAGTATGCCTTTGAGACAAAACGAGGCTTCACATCTCATAGACACCGCTACGTTCTACAGTAGTAAAACTGTAGAACGTAAACAATGCGCCATCTCTCGGTAGTTTCGGAAACAAATCCAAATCGAAATAAAACTTTTGTCATATATATATTCGATTTCGACTGTTTCCGAAACAACCGAGAGATGGCGCACGTTCTACAGTTTTACTACTGTAGAACGTAGCGGTGTCTATGAGATGTGAGGCCTCATTTTGTCAAAGGCTTACTTGCTTACTACACTGACGAGACTCAATAAGGTCGAAACCGGTCTGTAGTTAGCGGTATTCTGCGATAGAGGACGCCTTGCATCTTCCTTGTAATTTTCGAGCAATCCAAATCATTGTATTTTAGTTCTATGTTAGAACAGAATACGGCTAATTTAGTCATATAATTCAGTGCCCGTCGACGGCATATAGCCGGGAGAGTAGCTGTTTTGGCTTAACTTGTTTTATCCTTAATGTTTAAGGAATTTACAGATGGATTGGAGTATAAACAAAACTCCATCTCGCGACAGTTTATAAAATTATAACCAAATGTTGTCTAGAGATCATAAAAGTTTATGATCAAAGGACTTTTTGACACTTTGACGATTTTGACACAATTTACAAAAAACCATATTACTTACAAATCCACCTATAGAAGCAGTTAAGGCTGTCTCAGATCCTAAATAGATCATAGTCGTTACGACAGGATTCAGTAGATATGCACAGTAGGTTAATCTACTCAAAGGGATGAAGCCTCTAAATGACAGGAATTTTTGCAAGGTTTCTAAAAAAAAATACAAACAACGAATACATAAATACAACTCTATTAGCTTTTATATCGTAAATTTATAACTAACACTGTCTTCATTTAAAACACGTTGGAATAACGATAGTTTGATGTTATATTTTTTTTTATTGATTTGGATGAATTTTTTTACCTTAATTCAGTAAAAGCTTAATTTTTGATTGGAAACCAGATATCATAATTTGGAACATACATCTAAAATAGCAAAACTAGTAGACAGTAATATTTCTGAAAGGTAAAACTGTGATATCAAACAGTATCATCCAAATCGAGTAAATGGCTAGCGCAAAAATTTCAGTTGCAACTATAGGATTTAAATTACGTGCAATTTGTGTACTGTCAAAGATAGGGTGTCAATATTTAATGACAATATATACAAACCATACGACGTTAACACGCCGCGATTAACAGCTCAGCAACGAGTAGTTTGTGTACAACTGTTCTATTAAAGTGAGCCATCATTTACAGGTCAGTCAAATAAAAATATTACTGCAATGGAAAAAGTGTACGGGAGTATCGAAACACATTAATTGGACGTCGTGCACAATAATTAAATCTGTCAAGAACCATCACGCATCGGATTTTAAAGAAATATCTGCATCTGTCAGCATACAGAATTCAATTGACACAACAATTAAAAATTACAGGCCATTTACAACGTCGTACATTTGTTAATTGGATGTTAGAAAAAAAATATGGTGATGCTGATTTTTGTGATGCAAACAAAATTTGGGGTCTGAACGTCCACATGCTGTTGACGAAAAAGAAGTGCATCAACAGAGATTACGGAATACCTGCATCATACTTCTTTGAAAATGAAGCTGATAATGCTATCACAGTAAATGAGGAACGCTATCATGACATGCTAAACAATTTCTTTTTCCACCAAATTGATGATTTGGATTTGAACAACATGTGGTTTCAGCAAGACGGCGCAACGTGTCATACAGCACGTGCAACCATAACTCTGTTGCATACCAAATTTCCGGATCATGCTGTCTCGCGAAATGCTGACATCAATTGGTCTGCAAGATCGTGTGATTTAACACTATTTTTTATTTGGACTATTTTCTTTAGGGTTATGTCAACGGAAAACTATACGCCACCCAGCCAGCAACAATCAGTGGCTTCAAAGCAAACATTCGTTACATGTTATTCGGGAAATAAACCCAATTTTATGTGCCCGTTTTATAGACGATTTTGCTAAACGAATGACATTATGCCAGATGACTCGAGGCGATCATATGAATGATATTCTCTTCCATTTGTAGCCGTATCGTCTCCATTTCATGTTCAAGAATACAGACCTTTGTCAAAAATTATTAGTTTTATTCAAAAATCACATCCTATAGTTCCAAATGAGACGCCCTATAGTATCAAACTTGTGTAAAATCTGTTTATTCCATAATTCTAGATATTGGAATAACAGAGGTATGTAGCTGGCTATGTGAACTATACTAATAGAGTACGGTATATATACGAGTACATAGTTTCCTCATAAAACAACGAGAGAAAACAAATAACTCACGTGCATTCCCTGTACAACAAGCGATCACAATCCAGGCCAAACCAACTGCCCAAAGTGTCCTGGAAACACCCATGTACACAGCGGAAAATTCCACGGAAATTTGGCGCGTATATAACGTGAAGAGTATCCACAAGTTAATCAACGGAAATACCGTCCAAAGAAATATCCTCTTTCGCTAGAACGTAACGAAATGTTAAAGTTTGATTAAACGTACCATATCACACTTGGAACCTTTGTCAGCTCCAATTTTTGCTTCAGTTTGATGGTCAGAATGTATCCTGTCATAACTCCGATGAGATACGGCCCGATACGGTTCCACGGTAGATCGTAGATGGCGTCCAATTGGGTAAACTGCTCGTCCATTCTACAATAAGACGTAATGCAGGGTTAGGCATAAGTAAAGAAACAGTAACAGTCACATATCTGTGGGACCGCTAAACAAATTTTAATAAAATCTGATATACAATGATAGCAAAGCACTGTGGGCTCCAAAGTTATAGTATACAGGGTGTTTCGTTTAAACTAATAAATCTGACATAATTTCTGAAAAAAGTAAAGATGTGAGAATACTGCATGTATCATTTCTGAGTCCGAAGTGCATTGTTACACCTGCACATCAAATTTCATTAAAATATGATCAACGGTTCCAGAGATATAAAGGGTCTTTCAATAAGGACGCTCAATTTTTAAACGTAAATAAAACAAGTTGTGTGTGAGATATCCACTCATTTTTTTCTTTATGTGGAAGAATATTTTATGGTATTAAGTATGGGATATAACGTCGTTCAAATGCCAGCCGCAGCTTTGCTTGGTGGCACGTATTCAGGAGGTCCAATTTTCGATGACTTTGTCGCAAGAATTTTGCTGAATTTGCTGGATGGTGTTCGTTATGTTGACTTTGAGGGCGTCAATTGTTTGCGGTTTATTCGTATATACCTGCAATTTAAGATAGCCCCAAAGGAAGAAGTCTAAAGGCGTTAAATCGCACGACCTCGGTAGTCAGTACACGTCGCCACTGCCCGAGATAACAATACCCTCAAATCGCTCGCGTAGAATGTCCATCGTAGCATGCGCTGTGTGGCACGTAGCGTCGTCCTATTAGAACCACGTATCGTCGACATCCATAGCATCCAGTTTAGACCATAAAAAGACCATTGCTTATCGTCCATCTGTAGCGCTCGCCGTTGACGGTTATGGTAATGCCAGTTTCGTTTTGGAAGAACGATGGACCAATGATTCCGTTAGACCAAAATCAGTACCAAACAGTGACTTCCTCAGGATGTACCTGTATTTGGTGCCGATGTATCTCATGTGGACTGATTTCGTCTCAAATACGACAATTTTGATTATTCACATATCTACTCATCCAAAAATAGGCCTCGCCTCAAAAAGACGATTTCTTTGGCGAAACTTGGGTCAACTTCCAACTGCTCCAGAGATCAATCAGCGAACACGCGGAGTTGTCTATGGTCGTTTACCTTAAGTTCCTGGATCAGTCGGATTTTATACAGGTGCAGACCCAAGTCCCGACGCAAGATTCGCCAAGTTGAAGTCGTAGAAAGGCCAAGTTCTTGTGAACGACGAGAAAATGACTGCCACGTGTTTCCCCGTACACTTTCATGCACAGCATTTCAGCAGGCCTTTCGTTTCGGTGGCGTATGGGTGTGGCTGATTATTTATCAAACCAGTTGACTCAAATATCGTCACCAAACGTCGAATAGTCGACTCGGCGGGACGGTTGTGGCTAGGATAATAATCACGTAATGCGCGGAACACTTCTCGAATGGAAAACCGATTTTGAACTACTGAACAATTCACAATAAACTTAACAGATGTTGCTTTAACAGCGTAGCCGCTATTACCTAACAAATTTTGAGCTTCCCAATTGAAAGAATCTATATAACCGTTTCCTTAATTATGATTAACCTTGTATATTGCCATTAGTATAATAGATTTACTACTCACGTTGGAATGTATCCAATACTGTATGACTTGTATGCTGTAGCGGCTATGTTAACGAGTATCAAGAGGCAGGTAATTGTTGCTGATATTTTGAAAGCCCTGAAATGGTAAGAGGCGATTAACCTAAGCTTTGTTATATTTAGTTTCTTGTTTAAAACAAAGCACCCGAAATGCCTGTTGAAATAAATTGTTCATAGAAAAATACGGTGACACGTCAATTCTTATTTTCAAGAGATCATCTTTACATCAAAGTTACTGTCACTGACAAACCTTTCCCGCAAGCAAGCAACTACCCCCATAAATAATCCAGTGGCGGTTTATTTTTGCTACTCGTATTCGCAATATTTGACTGTCCAAAGGAACTGCATCTGTTCCGTATGGACCTAGAAGGAATAAGTGGCAACTAGACTTGAGTTTTTCAATTTGAAATGGTCAGAAATAAACACAAAGTACACGAACTGCTTGCAATATTTCTGGTGTTACTCGTTGACACTCCTCTACAATTCGTGTCCTCAGCTCCTTTAGATTACCAGGTTTAGTAGTATAACCTTTTGATTTTAGTCTATATAGTAAGAAGACCCTAGAAGAAGAATACACTATTAAGTCTAGTGGTGTCAGATATGATAATCCGGTTGTCCTTTCCATTTGCATCTTTTGTCCGAGCTATCGTTTAGGCTTAAAATTCCTTTACTCACATATCATAATGTGAAGAAGCCTCATTCTATTACAAGAATAGCCCATGTTTATGCAGATTGTCATCGTCTTCTTAGGTGATCGAGATCTATCAGTTTTTTTAATAAGTGGAGATCAATTTCTCATTTAAATTTCCAGGAATAAAAAAAAGGCTGTCCAATGATATAGAATTATCGCATTGGACAGCCCCCTCCCAGCTCAAATGTACAGCGTCGTGACTAAAAAAACACTGGAACACGTTTAACTTATTTTTCTTGAGACATTGATTGTAAAAAAATTCTTTTCATATGATTTTTTTACAGAAATATTTTAAGTTGTTCAAAATGTCCTCCATTAATAATCTGATATTGGCCAGCATGCATGTAGACACTTTGTATTGAATGTCCAATAATTTCCTTTCTAACTCGATTCGGTTGCGTCAGATGCTCTAAATTATTTAGCTTAATAAAACATACCCCTGAATTTAAGTACCCCCATTCAAGGGGGTCAAATCGGGGGTCAAATTAGGTGAATGTTATGGCCATTCAGTTGGTCGTCGTCACCTTGCTTATTAACTGGGGAAAATGTCGCCAAGAAATAACCAGGAATGAACACCAAAATAAGGAAAATCCTGACTTGTTGAAGGCGAGTCTTTTCTTGGGAACATCATCCCCATTGTTTGAATAAGAACTGCTGGAACTAAATCGAAATATAGCAGTGATGAATATTTAGTAGTACTTAGTCAAATTGTCTTCAAAGAGACAAGACTACTTTTTATCACTTCAGTCTGTAGTTTTACTTTACTTTGACATTATTCCAATGAGGCTTCTATTGAACTAATACCCCTAGTTATGACGTTACCTCTTTACATATAATTACCTCTGTAGTTGCAAAACATTTCTATATTCAAGTCATCATAGTTTACAACTTCTAGTTTAACACTAGCTATTTTAAAAATGGTGGTGATTTAAGACCCTAACATGAAGTATTTTAAGGTACAAAAACTTTAAAGAATTCGTTTTTATTATAACACGAGGCTGTTGCATTAAAAAAATCCTGTGATAGTGCCAGACCTTAAACATAAAATCTGAAAAAAATCTAATTTCTATGTCAGTCAATGTCTCTTTAAATAATAAAATTGACGTGCTTTTGAAATAATCATCATTTAATATCACGAATTACGAATATGGTACTGAATCTGATCACCACTCTGTATATACAAGTGTATATTTTTGCTCTGCTATTTTCAGCTTCTCCCGTATACGTACGTTAGCGATAGTATCAACAGAAACGATGTTATTGTGAAAAACTGTGTATCCAGCGACAAGTACCAGGACCAGCTCAGGCACATCTCATTCCTTGGAAACAAATTATTTATGTAAAGAAAATTCCTCCACCAGTATTTATCACAAACAATATCTGGCGCTTCGAAAGACGTTAATGATGAAGATTCCCTATAGAGGGTATACACAACGTCGGCAAATAAGATGACAACCAAATATGGCGGTGTTAGTCTGAAAAGGAATATTGAATTATATAAAAATTATTATTCAAATGTATTTTATAATGTAAATGTAAATATAATGTAAAGTGTTTATGAACTTTTATTTTTAATTGCAGATATAACAACCTCAATATAGCAAGTGAACTTTAAGAAACATTTTATTAGAAGCAACGAAGTCATAATTTCATTAAGAATGGTTATAGTATAGGTCTTACCTTGCAAATCTATTAAAATACATAACAAAGAATTCCATGGTCCTTTTAGTAAAGTCCAAATTTTCCATTTCTTTATGTGGATTTCTTTTTTTATAATACAGGTACGCCAACAGGAACCCACTACAAGAAAGTTATTTTCAGTTAAAAGTCGAGCAAACAATTGCTTTGGGAGCAATTCTTGCAATTGTTTTACTGAAATTATTCTGAATTATTGTTTTAAATAATAATTTGCTGTTTCAGTAGCCCCGTTGTTTAGATCGCGTTATGTAGCAAATTCCTAGCGCCAGTACTGGCAATGTCGGTGGGAAAGAGTGTTGCCCGCGTTTTTTTCAATGTGTATCTCCTATATACTCCACCCATATAGCTTTGGTATTATTTATGTTTTTTTTAATTCCAGAATATTATTATCTATCCTCAAAGATATTAATTAATTGATTTGACAAATGAATTATTGACATGTAGGAGATTGCCCAGTGGTTACCTCCGGTTTATTTATTTAATTGTAGTGATTAATATTTGACTGATTGAGGGTTTCAATTTTTACTTATTCTAACTTTATTAAAGCTAACTTAAAATCTAGTAGGTAAATATTTTGGTTCATAACGTCTAAGTCTAGAGTGCCAGTGGTTTTTCCGTAAGAAGGAGTCACAAAACTGTTAGAATGAACAATTAGTCTTTGAAAATGGTTCACGTTGTGGTTTTTTATTTCTTCTATGAATCCTCTCTAGTTCCCTTTGACGGAAAAACTTCTTCAATAATCTTTTTATAGAAGTTATCAATTTTTTAAAGAAAAAATAATATTTTTACTGAAAAAAATATAAAAACTTCCATAGGGCTTGTGCTTCTTTAATATTCTGCACAGACATCACTTGGAGCGTCTACTAAGAAATTATGGGGGCAAACCCCTCAAAATATAAAAATATTCACCACTTCCACAGCACGTCTTGTATTACTTTGATATTCTGCACAAATATCCCTTGGAGCCTGTTCTAAGCTCTTCTGAAGGTAAAGCCCCCCAAGTGACCTTTTCATAGACGTTGTGAATTTTTTAAAGGAAGAAGTATACGATTTTTAGTGCGGAAAACATAAAAAAATCACTACTTTTTTTTAGTAGGTCTAGTGCTACCTTGATACTCTACACAGACATCCCTTAGAGCCTCTAGTAAGAGATCATGGAGACAATACCACTGAAATAATCTTTTCATAGACGTTATTAATTTTTTAGTGGTAAAAGTGTAAGATTTTTAATGAAAAAAGAAAATATAAAAAAATCACTACTTCTACAGTAAGTCTTCTGCTACTTTCGTATTCTGCACAGACATCCCTTGCAGGCTCTGTTAAACTCTCAGGAGGCAATATAGCCAAAAACATTTTTATAGACGTTATGAATTTTTAAAAAACAAAATAGAAGATTTTTAGTGAAGAAGATATAAAAAAAACACTTCCATAGTAGGCTTTGCGCTACTTTGGTATTCTGCATAAATATGCCCTGGAGCTTCTACTAAGATATTATGTAGGCAAAACCACTCAAATGATCTTTTTGTAAAGATTGTCAATTTTTCAATGGAAAAAGTTCAAGATTTTTAGCAAAGAAGATATAAGAAGTTCGCCAATTTCAAGGTAGGTCTTGCGCTACTTTGGTATTCTGCACAGACATCCATTAGATCTTTTTTTAAAACTTTCTGGAATCAGAATGGCTTAAATAATTTTTTTATTAACTTTATGAACTTTCAAATGAAAAAGTATCATACAAGATTTCTGTGCAAAGAATATAAAAACATTCAAGCCTTGCACTACTTTGATAGTCTGCACAAATATTCCTGGGAACCTCTACTAAGACCTCCTGAAAGCAAAATCGCCCAAAAAATCTTTTTATAGGCGTTATGAATTTTTAAAAATAAAAAGTACAAGAGTTTTTGGTTAAGAAAATATAAAAAGTCACTACCTCCACAGTAGGGCTTGCGCTACTTTGGTATTCTGCACAGATATCCCCTGGAGCTTCTACTAAGAAATTATGTAGGCAAAACCACTCAAATGATCGTATTGTAAAGATTGTCAATTTTTCAATGGAAAAAGTTCAAGATTTTTAGCAAAGAAGATATAAAAAGTTCACCACTTCCACGGTAGATCTTGCGCTACTTTGGTATTCTACACAGACATCCACTAGATCTTCTTTTAAAACTTTCTGGAATCATAATGGCTTGAATAATTTGTTTGACTTTATAAATTTTCAAGTGGAAAAGTAGCATACAAGATTTCTGTGCAAAGAATATAAAAACATTCAAGTCTTGCACTACTTTGATAGTCTGCACAAGTATTCCTGGGAACCTCTACTAAGACCTCCTGAAAGCAAAATCTTTCAGAAAATCTTTTTATAGGCGTTATGAATTTTTAAAGTAACAAGTACAAGAGTTCTTGGTTAAGAAAATATAAAAAATCACCACCTCCACAGTAGGCCTTGCGCTACTTTGATATTCTGCACAGACAGCCCCTAGAGCCTCTAATTTCTGAAGGCAAAACTGCACAAATAATCTTTTTATAGACCTCATGAATTTTTTAATGGAAAGATTAAAAAAAATTTTAGTGAAAGGAAAAAAATTCACTACTTCCACAGTAAGTTTTTCTCTACTTTGATATTCTACACCAGACATCCCCTGGAGTCTCTAGTATGACCTTCTTAAGGCTATATCGCTCAAATAATCTTTTTGTAGACGTTGTGAATTGTTTAGTGGAAAAAGTAGAAGATTTTTAGTGAAGAAAATATAAAAGAAATCACCACTTCCACGGTAGGGCTTGTGATGCTTTTGTACTCTACATAAACATCCCTTGGAGCCTCTGCTAAGACCTTCTTGAGGCAAAACACCTCAAAAGAACTTTTCTATATTTATATCAACCCCTAGATCCTCTGTTGACTCTGCAGGCACAATGGCTCAAATAATCTTTGAGACTTTGTGAATATTTAAAGGAATAAGTACAAAATTTTTGTGCAGAAAATATAAAAACATTCACCACTTCCACAGCAGGGCAAGTGCACACATGTCATACAACATGCAATTTTTTAGGTTTTCTTATTAAAAATAAATTAAGTTAAACAATGTTGCTGTTTTCGTTAAAATTCCCAAAATGACATTTTTATATTCGGTTGCCATTCTAAATTGGCTGAACATAAAATTTAATATTTTAGGGTCATACTCTAGATGAAAATATCTTTCATATGAAGGGTTGTCTCACCCACTATACCACTTAAAAAAATTGAGATGACGCCCAGACCCCATTTTTAACATTACGATTGTCGTTTTCTCAAAAAACAAACGTAATTTTACCCTCAAATTAACCACCTAATTTTGGTTTCCCGCAAATAAGCCATAAAGAAGTTAAAGGGGGGAAGAGAACTTACGACGCGCACTGTATGATGGACTGCACTTACCTTAAGAATAAATATGTATCCACACAGTACGTAGAATTACTTAAAATTTGGGCGAAGATATTCTCCGATAAACGGTACGCATAAGGTACATTTCTTATATAATCAGCCTGAAAGTATATAGCGTGGACTCCTATAACCCAAAGCATCCCCAAGAACCTCAGTCCGTGGATGCACCCCACAGATTCGGAGGATAGCTTCGTTTTCACCAGATTCTTCGTGTTAGAGTAAATTGAGAAACATTTTAATATATCCCATGCAATGCTCGATTGGGGCAGATGTTCTGAAGAATTTTTGGTCATCGATTCCATCATGGATACTATAAAATAATTGGGATATGGTCAATATACATTGGTATTTTTATCCATTGATGTTATGTAGTATGAGGGTGATCTGAAAAGTTTCCGACCTCAACATGAAGATGGCAGCACTCAACTGCCCGAACAAAAGCTAGGGAATGTGTTTGCGAATCTTTTGATGGTGAAGGTACTCACCAAAATTTCAGCCATTTTAGACGCGCAGTTGTTATTTGACGATCGTTTAAGTGAGTCGATGTGAGTGTTTTTGTGAAAAAGGAAAAAAATCCAGTATCGAGCTGTCATTAAATATTTGTTTTTGAAAGGCAATACGCCTATGCAAATCAAAGAAGAGTTAGACGCTGTGTATAGGAACTCTGAACTCGTCATTTACCACCGTGAAATTTGGCGCAGCTGAATTTAAACGTGGCCGTACCATCTTGTAGGAGAAGATGAACGTTCGGGACGTTCAAAACTGCAATCACTGAAGATAATATCGCTCAAGTTCACCAAATGATGCTAGACAACCGTCGAATTAAAATGAAACAGATAGCAGAGGCTATGGCTATGGCTATCGGCTCAGCCGAAAAAACAGAAACTGTTTTTTCGGCTGGAAAAGTGGTAGTGAATGTTTCTTGGCATAGTCATGAAGTTATCTTAATCGATTACCTTCAGAAATGAAAAAAACATTACGGGAACATACTACGCATCATTACTTGACAAGCTGAAGACAGAAATTGCAGATAGACGGCCTCATTTGCAGAAAAAAATTTTGTTTCGCCAAAACAATGCACCGTCTCACACCTCAGCGGTAGCCATGGCGAAAATCCACGAACTAACGTTTGAATTGCTTGACTACCCTCTTTACTCACCAGATCCAGCCCCAAGTGACATTCGTGTGTTCCCTAAACTAGAAGGTGTGCTAGAAGGACAGAAATTCTCCAAATGAGAAGGCCATAACCTTCGTAAACAATTATTTTGTAGACAAAGACGCCGAGTACTATTTGGACGGGTTAAAAGGATGGGAGCATCGCTGGGAGAAGTGTATAAACTTACAAAGAGACTATGTAGAAAAATAGAAATAAATTTGAAGCAAAAATGTCTTGTATCTTTGTTAGGTCGGAAACTTTCCAGACCACCCTCGTACATCTGTAGTATGCGTGTGAATTGATAGCGACATATCGATTTTTTATTTAATTATTTATTTGGTACGTGTAATAAATTAAATTTTAAATATACATGACGATTCATGTAAGTGTAGTACATGAGATGCATTTCTCAATGGAATATTTTCTATATTTCAAAATTGTGAAACTTTTCTTGATGAGCCCATTTCAATAACCTGTAAGGGTTAAATTTATGTAAAATACAAAAATAGATAAAGGGATGATCCTCCAAGCTAAGATTTTTGTTAGATTGTTCATAAAGTAAGTTAATATGTTTGAAATATTATTTCTTAGAAAAGAAATAAAATGTTTAAAAAAATGTTTAAAAACTAAAGGTTTTTCTTAGTTATATTAATAATTAATGTCAAATAAACTATATTCTATAATTGCATCCGTGATAAGAGAAACTAAGCTTGCAATTAATGGAAAAATTAAATACGTAAATATTCTATAATTATGCCCATTATTGCAATATTGTGTGGGGTTTTTAGTGCTCACTTATTGTTAGTGCAAAAGAATATTAAGTTTCACGTGTAATGAATATATGTATATTTATGTTGGCGTACAATTTCAGTTAATAGCACAGAAACAAATATAAAAAACTATGCATTTACAAATAAATATTATAAGGCGTTAAATACTTTGTAAAAAGAATAAATAATGATAATATTATAATGGGTAGTTAGTTTTTTAAATAAGCATCTGGCAATTAAAATAATTATCAATTTCATAATTATAATAATTAAGCACATAATTAATTTTAATGCGAGAATTATACGGGTGATGTCCGTAGAAAATTGCAAAATGTCTGTTTGTAAGTACATATCAGTTAAAAGTGATTTTTTAATTACGAATTTGTGCTGTATACTGAAAACATAAATAAGTAATGCAGTACCTTATAAGGATAGAAATAAGAAAATTACAGGCGAAAATAAACATAAATTACTTTTACGACACGAGATACTATGAATATAAAGGGTTTTTCAATAAGGACGTTCGATTTTTAAATGTAAACAAAACAAGTTGTGTTCGAGATATCTACTAATTTCTTTTTTTATTTGAAAGAATATTTTATGGCATTAAGTATGAAATATAACGTCGTTCAAATGCCCGCCGCGGCTTTGCTTGGTGGAACGTATTCGAAAGGTTCAATTTTCAATGACTGTCGTGTAAATCTTGCTGGATGACGTTCGTTATGTTGACTTTGAAGGCATTAATCGTTTGTGGTTTATTCGCATAGTTAAGATAGCCCCAAAGGAAGAAGTCTAATGGCGTTAAATCGCACGATCTCGGTGGCCAGTTCAGATCGCCGCTGCGCGAGATAGCCATGCCCTCAAGTCGCTCGTGCAGAATGCCCATCGTGGCATATGCTGCGTGCATAGCACTTAAAACAACAAATATGTGTTTACGGCGTCTGAAAAAACATATTTGAGACATTTTCAATTTATAATGCCATAATAGAGACTCTGTGAAATGTCAATAGCTAATATTGAGGTTGTGCAAGGTGGAACTACTATTTTTTTTATTTCGTTTGCAAAAATTTTGTACTGTTTTCATTTAAAATTTAGTAGCATATGTAACACAAATATTTCAGATATTTTGAATTTACAGTTTCATATCAGAGGTTTCAAGAGATGTTAATAATTAATATAAAGGTTGTGTTAGGTCTAGTCAAGAACTGACGAATTTTTAAAATTTCATTGACAATAACTATTGTACTTTTTCATCAAAAAATTTATAAAACCTGTAAAACAATACGCGAGACATTTTAAATTTTAAAATCATAGCTGAGTCGCTAGGGTCCTTTGCACAAGGAAAAGTTTAGAGGAATCATGTTTGTTCAAAACCAGAGAATTGCGATTTAAAAAGTAGAATGGGAACGACACAACTCAAATATAAAATATATAAAAATGCTAGTTAGTAAATGTATTTAAAAAACAAGTGTAACGTTTTTTTTAATGATGAAAAAAAATTAAATTAAATAATAAAAAAATTGTTACGTTAAAAAATTGCATCCACGTTAATCAGCTATTTATAACAAAATAATAAAATGTTTTATGTATAGTTAAATCAATCAATGGTACAATGTACGTAAGTAATTTCGCTATAGCATTTCCTTTAAGTAAAACCTGATGGAGG
Organism: Rosalia funebris; assembly: GCA_037954035.1. NCBI lineage: Eukaryota > Metazoa > Arthropoda > Insecta > Coleoptera > Cerambycidae > Rosalia > Rosalia funebris. Next base: position 5,879,471 of record JAZFAV010000006.1, on the reverse strand, counting down.
AAACTAAGTAAATGAGTTTATGTAGATTTTTATGGATGTCCTTTTGTCGAGATATTTAAATTATTTTTATTTTCCGCACCCCACTATACGCGGAAAAGTAATGTAATCATGTAAAACAAAATTTCTTTCTAGGGTTTATTTTTCGATTTTCGGCCTAAAATCCAAAAAACAATGGGTTTTATACCATTATACCATTTATTACACCATTTTGTGTTTGTGTGTGTATCGCTGTCGTCGGCATTTATTCTTGTTAGCACGATAGCTCAACTAAATCGTGTCGGATTGATAGGGTTTTGACTGGTTCTGATCGAGGACGTCTCCCAGACGACACCTATTGATTTTGAGGTGGATAGGACATACCCCACCCTGTCCATGGGTCATGAGAAAGCACGATGGTGAACTATTTGAGAAATTTTTTTTAGCATGATAACTCAACTAAATCGTGTCAGATCCATCGGGTTTTGACTGATTCTGATCGGGGATGCCTCCCAAACGACACCTATTGATTTTGAGGTGGATAGAACACACTTTGCCATGTTCATAGATCATGAGAAAGCACAATGGTAGACTATTTATTTCAGAAATTGTTCTTGTTAGCACGATCACTCAATAAAATCGTGTCGGATCTATCGGGTTTCGACTGATTCTGATTAGGGACGTCTACCAGACGACATCTATTGATTGTGAGGTGGATAGGACACACCCCACCCTGTCCATGAGTCATGAGAAAGCACGATGGTGGACTATTTGAGAAAAATTGAAAAAAGTAAAACTGCCGCATAAAACACATATTCTGCATTTATGTGTTGGTTCTTTTTTTCTTGGCCACTCAATTTCGAGATTTTAAGGTTTTAAGGATTTATAACTGTTTGTTTTTTATTAATAATATGATGTCATTCAAACATTAATACTTACTGTTACGTAAAGGCTTTTCACTTAAATTTTCATCGTGCCTAGTTACCAGATATTTCTCTATGCGGTGCCGTCTTATATCATATACTGTACCAACAGCTGTAAGTAAAATGATTATGCCGCATACTCCACTAAAACAGAGAATATTTCAAGTTAGTAAAGAAAAGGTAACCCTTCATTGTCGAAATAAATGATATTCAAATGATAAATACTATTAAAATTCAATATATGTAGCTATATCGACATTATAAAATTTGCAGAAACCAAAATTCATCAATCAATTGAAAAATGAAATGATCTGTAGGCATGATCAGATCCCGAGTTTTCTTTTTAAAGATTGCTCAGGGGTCTTAATACAGCCCCGTCTTCTTTGTAATATTCTTCACTTAGTAAAATAGTATTTATTCAGATGTACATTATTTATTTCGAATAATGGCAATGTTTCATATATTTCGAGACATTCTTAGCATCCTCTGGAATACTCCAAGGCTCGAGTTTGGAGCCATTATCCTTTATCTTGTTTATTAATAAGCGGTACTAATTCTTACGTCTCATCATCTCCTTTTTGCTCATTACTTAGAATTCTTTTTAAACATAACGTATAATTTTGTGTCGTCGTGTTCGGAGAATAAACTATTAATAAACATAGATCAGTGTAAAGTTTGCTCGTATACGTTAAGCACGCAACCACTAATAACTACATATGTATATGACTATTCTCTTGGTGGTAGAACTTTAACGCGTTCTGAAAAGATGAAGGATCTTGGTGTGTACTTTGATGATAAACTCTCATTCTTTGGACATATAAACCATGTGTCTCTTAATGTAGTATACAAAACCCTTGATTTCATCATTAGAAACACAACATCGTTTAATAGCACTGCTATCTTAGAATGTTTATATTTTGCGTCACTTCGTTCAAAATTAGAAAATTGTAGCCTCATTTAGTATTCTCGGCATCTAAGTCATAAGAATCAACTTGAAAATATTCAATGACGTTTGTCAACATACACACACCATCAAAAGTCTTGGACCCCCCGTATATTACAGATTTCGACTATGTTTATTTTGTTTTCGTTGCTAGGCAGCAAAGGTGAGTTATTTAGCTGTCAAACAAGATGAAATAAATTGCTAGATAAAGAATTGTTATGTTAGTTATAATTTTTTTTTAATATTCGTCAGTTTTATTGCATATTTATCAAAGCGACTTTGATCCTTTCTTTCATTATAATGCCAGGACCTGAAATTTCTACATTTAATAGGGCAAGAATTATTACTTTGCATGATGCTGAATATTCCAATCCTCAGATATCCGAGATGCTAATCATTTCTAGATCTTCTGTTGTGCGAATAGTGCATAGGTATCAAGAATTAAGGACAGTGGAAAGAAGACCAGGTGGTGGTCGGCCCCAACTCTCATAGCTCACTTTCAAGGTAAGTTTCGCCTTGTTATATCGGCCGCTACAGTTCGAAGAAGGTTCCATCTTGCAAATTTACATGCAAGAAGGCCTTTAAGGATACCCACTCTACTTCCACGACATCGAGCTGCCCACTTTCAGTGAACAGGGGAACGTAGTGATTGGCTTCTGCAGCAGTGGCGATGGGTCTTATTCATAGATCAAACCAGAATTGGACTGGTGGTAATGACAATAGGCAAAGAGTCTGGAGAGACACAGGTCTTCAAGAGAGACTAAATTTTCCCCGTGAGGTTGCTCCCTACAATGGTGGGACAGTAATGCTTTGGGGAGAAATAATGTTCAATCGCCGTACGCCGTTAATTCTCATAAATTAGAATATGAAAAGTCAAGTTTATATTGAAAGTGTTATTTTGTCAGGCCCATTATTTATCCCCTAAGTGGCGAATTAGGTGACAATTTCATCATCATGGGCGACAACGCGAGGCCACATCGCGCAAGAATGGTTCAAGAGGTACTTGAATAGGGAGACATTACCCGATTAGATTGGCCCGCTATTTCCCTAAATATGAATCCCATTGAGAACATGTGAATTTTTGTTTCTAGAGCAATTCACAAACGCATGAACCCACCCCAATATGCGGAAGAGTTAGCTGCAGCAGCAATACAGGAATAGAACAATATTTCTCGAGAAATTATCAACCGTTTAACTGTTTCAATGCACAGGCGTGTCAATATGTTACTGAGAAGTAGAGGAGGCCATACTGACTATTAAGTTGTGGTTTACTTTATTAAAAAATATGTTTTATTAATTTTTGTCATAATATATTTATTTAAAAATTGCTAATGTTTTTCTCATTGTTTTTTAATTGACTAAATTTTTAAAAATTATTCCTGTATTACAAGAAAATACATTTAGAAACTTTGAAAAACAAATACAATATTTAAAAAAAAATTATTTACTAATACAGAACATCAGAGGTCCAAGACTTTCGACGGTGTGTGTATTTGTTATTTCATAGACAATTATTATTTAGTAAGGGGTTACGATTATACTCTTCTACAAAGATTTGATATTCAGTTATTGAACTCTAGGAGGGTACATACTTGCCCCTCATTACTTTAACGCTTACTAGCCCCATTTTTTATTTAAAATGTTCCATGATAGTATACATGTAGCCGCATTAATAAACATATTTAGTATACATATACTAGGGTCTTGACAAGAAAGTACATATGTTTTATTGCTATACTATAAGAACTTAACACAGTGGCGGGGTTAGCATTATTTTGCGGTTGGGCGAAAATAGGCAGGAAATATCTAGTGGGCGAGGGCGTTAAATATATTATTATATGTACGACTGTGATATAGTGGTGTTATAAGAGGTTGGATGACTGGTAGGGCGAAAATAATTTTGCCTGGGTGCTCGCCCACCTCTGGTGCCGCCACTGTCTCAATATCGCCAGTGTTTGTAATGTCACAAAATTTTAATGTACGGCTTAAACAATTATACTAATAATGAGTTACTACTATCTTTAGGAAAACAACAACTTGTACTGTTCTATTACGTTACAACAAGTTATTGAAGTATTTCATTGTTTATTTATGTTAAATTTATTCAAAGATTACCTTTTTTATTTATTTTTTAGATACCCTACACATGAATTTATTTGTATTCCATACCTTTGTCCAATAAATAGATTTTTTTCTGTTGAACAATAAAAGCATTAATATTATTATTATTATTACAACACAAACCGTCATTTTTGTCATAAACACTTGTGCTTTCGCCTGAATATGTCGAGATATTCTATTCAAATATCAGTGTTAATATAAAGAAATATAACAATGTTAGATTTTTCTAACATAATCTAATAGATTTGCCGCTACTAATGATTTATTACTTCCTGATATTCTCCTCATGTTGGAACATTTATTACTTAGCTACAAAAAACTCACTAATAATTTTATTTTACCACTACTTTCAACTCAGTGAAGAACTTAGCTACAAAAATCTCACTAATAATTTTATTTTACCTCTACTTTTAACACAGTGAAGAACTTATTCTGCAAGAAAGCTAAGTTTACAAATACGATCTGTAAAATATTATACTCACAAGAAAATTATGGTCTTCGGTAAAGTTAGGAACCAAAAAATATCCTCTCGCAGTAGTTTTACGTCTATAACTTCCATAGTCACCTGATACAGCTTTTGCAGTTCTATGTGTGCATCATCGAAATAAATTCTTGCTAGATATAGGATATCATTTCTGCCGCATGACTTAGGTATACAGAGTCCCAGCTGTATAGTCCACTGGAATTAAATAAAAAATAGTATCGCCGTCGATTATAATGCAGAAAAATAATAATAGAAGGATAATACTATATGCTATCGTCTAAATATTACAGGGTGCGGCATAACTGTTTCCCTATTTTCAATGCGGTCTCATGGAGCCGGGAGGAGTTGCAGAAAAGTGGGGGTAGCATTAGTACATGCGCCAAGACAAGCAGTTTTTACTTGAAACCGGTTTTAGTCTGAAACACCATGTGGACCAACGCACAGCGTGCTTTCGCCGTGGAAGTGTACATCCTCAAAAATGGATCCGTCATCGCTGCACAACGAGCGTTCCGCATCCGATTTGAAATTCCTCGTAATCGAGCAGTCCCAGATCGAAAATCAATTGTTTTGTGGGTAAAAAAACTTCAGAGTAAAAAAACTGGATGTGTTATTAAGAGAGGAGGTGGACGTCCACGGACAGCTCGAACGCCCGAAAACGTCAAGATACTCAGATGCTCAGTGGCCTATACAATCTGCACGCAGACATGCGACCGCCCTTCGTCTCTCTGATCGCAGTGTGCGAAGATTTCTTCATCCTCATCTATGTGCTGAACGACTTGCCAGTGGCAACGAGGTCCCAAAGACCTTACGAAGGTGTAAGAGCGATAGACAAATTGAAGCTATACGATACGGCTTTTGATAGTGATGATGACGAAAACATCACTAACGATGATCATTAGTGAACACGAAAAATTGCTACCGAGTCGACTCAACACGTATGCCCACCAACGTACAGGCAGTAACTAAAACGTAGTAAAATACGAATGAATACACATGTGTACCACGAACACGATGCTAGCAATATGAACCCTCGACGAGAGGATGAACTGAAAGTCAATTGAAAAAAAAAAATAAATAACAAAGTAACCATAATATACTAATAATTATTATTATGTTTGTCTAGATACCCCACGAGGACGTGGAGAAGGGTAGCGTAGCCGAGCTGTAAGCTACGTCGTCCCCTGAGTGTCGCCCGTGTGTCAAGAAGATGCTGACACAAGCAGGACCACGACGGCAAGGGCAACGCGGACTAACAGGAGGCAGTCAGGGGATATACGAAACGGAACAGTCAGAAAGTGGTGCCCGATTGATGTTCGTGGTCTGATGGCTACTTTAGCGTTGTGTGTACATATACATATATAATATCTACCCGTATTAAACGTGTATGTTGAATTGAAGCCACCGTGTGTCTTTTACATACTTGAAAATTTACCTCCGGAAGTGGTTTCTTTCAGTGATGAGGCACATTTCCACTTATCTGGCTGCATAAACAAACAATACTTCCGGCACTGGTGCGACGACAACCCAAGAAAGATACACGATAGCCCTCTGCATAGTGAGAATTCGAAGAAGAAATCGGGCTGTTACCGTCAATTTAGAACGCTACATAGCGATGATTCAAAATGTTTTCGCCCCAGCTCTTGCAGAACTTAATGTGCAGAGAAATGTTCCCCGGGCGCTCGATCTCCCAAAGAAGCGATATTCCATGGCCTGTGCGCTCGCCGGATTTGATGCCTTGTGACTTCCTTCTGTGCGGTTACCTTAAATTTGAAGTCTTCAAACATCGTCCAAGGACCCTAATACAACTGACGGAGGCAATTCGTATGGAAATTCGAATACCGTAAGAAATGCTAGCAAGAGATGATAAATTTCGGAAATCGCTTGAACTAGTGTTGCAATAATGGTGGACAGCACTTGGCCGATATTCTTTTTAAAACCACATAAAATAAATCGGTTTTAGTTGTACTCTTAAGATATAAAAATAAATTGATTGCATTTCAAATAATAGTTGTTTTATTACACTTTAAAGATAGGGAGAAAGTTATTTCGCACCCTGTATTATACTGCAGTATATGTAATGTGCGTCCAATTTCTGGTAGAAATAGAATTCCAAATTTATCAGCTGACGATAAGCGTTCTCGTTACGCGATAACCCAGTTATTTGTGCCTCAATTGGAAGATGTTGCTTTTGAAGACATGTGGTTTCAGTAGGTGGATACCACTTGCCATACCACCCGTGAAACCACTTGCCATATTTGGTGACCAGAATTTGCCATCATCATCTTTGATGATGATGGCAAATTATAAATTTGTTTGTAAAATTGATAAATTTGTGATTTAACAGCTGGGATTTTTTCTGTGACGTTTTCTGAAGTCCCTGGTTTACGCCAGTAAACCCACGATTGAAGGCCGAAATTGAACGGTGAATCAACGAAATACCACCACATTTCTGCAATACTGTTTTGCAATTTGCCAGAAGAGTACTCGTGTGTCACCAAAGCCGTGACGGCCATTTAACGGATGCATTATCTCATACATAATTCCCAAATATCTACATTATAAATAAATAAATAATTAAATATTTTACTACAGAAAAATATGTATTATGTGAAGTTCCCATCTTACGCTCTTATTGTAACAACTTTTATATTAATGGTATAAATTTAATGGAATTCGAGCATTGAACATACGAGAATGTCAACTAATTTCGCAATAACACAAATACCTGTGTTCCCAAAATTTTCTAGAAGTAAGTATTATGATCAAGGTTTAACAGACATCGTTATTCATAATTATTGTGTCGGAAAACCAAATGGAATATTTTCAAATAACAATATTCATTAACTTCAATGACAATATCATACAGCAAGTAGTAATTCCTGTAAATATTTTTGTATGAATAATTCTCGTCTACGTATAAAATTGCCAAGGTCTGAAACTACCTATGATTTATGTGGGTGAAAGTGTCTATCATGAATTGTCCTATCTTAATAAATAGATGCATAATTTTTCCATTAATTTAATTAATACCATGTTGACAATAAAGACGAGCAGTCGCATAAATTATTGTTTTAGCCCCACTAAATAAACAGTACTGTTTTCGATGATGTTCTCTCGAACTGGGTTTATACCAACAGTGTTTTAATCAACATTCGATATGTTTTTATTACTTCGGTTTCGATGTCGATCACTCGTCGGGGAATATTCCAAATGGAATATTCCCCGACGGAATGTAGGGGAATATTCCAAATGGAATATTCCCCTACAATAAATAGAGTATAATGGAATTAATTAAAAACATTTTGTCCTACATCTGGAAAACCACAAGGGTCCAATGTAGGACCATAACTATTTATAATGCTTATTAATGATAATACTGGCATTACAGACTTACACTATGAATTATCTGTAGACGATTTTAAGATATATTATGCTATTGAAACTCTTGGCGATTGTTTAGTTATTCAAGAACAATTATTAACGGTGGACACTTTAATGGGTGTGGGATAAATAGATTAGATTTAAATTCTGAGAAACGTGAGTTGTTGACTTTTACTCCGGAGAAACAGCCATTTGAGTATATGTACATCATAAATTAATATCAGATAAATGCTTGTCAGCTTACAAAAGATTTAGGTGTAATCTTCGACACTAAACTCTCGTTTATTGAAAATATCGCACATATAAAACCATAATCCGAAGTTTTAAAAATTTTAAAATATTCCCCCTTACGATAATCAAAAAACATCTAGTGGAACAGTTCAGAGAACACATATGGAATATTTCCTGAGAGAGGCTACAATCATCAATTATTACTTGATCATTTTTAAATATTGCCATTACACTTGAGGCACGTCTTATCTAACATTAGTTTTAGCTATAAGTTAATCGATATATGTGTATAAATGTAATTGTATATACGAGGTTTGTTCAAAAAATAACGGGAATTTTGTTATTTCACGAGTTGTATTAGTCCAATTCGCGCGATTTTTTCATCATTGTGTTGGTAAACATGTCTGAAAAATATCTGTATATTGTTAATTATATCGGATGTTTAGTCTGCTATCATCTGTCAAAAAGGTTACATGTGTTTTGGTACGATCAGCGACTATTTATTTATTTAAAAGATAAGTCAGAGAATGTGCATTAAATTTTATTATAAGAATGGAATAAAGTGCAGGAAAGTTTCAGAAATGTTAAATATTGCTTTTAATGAGTTTGATATCAGTAAAACAAGGGTATACGAGTGGTATAAGCTTTTCCAAGAAGGCCGTGAAGGCGCTGAAGACGACGAGTGCCCTGGACGCCCCAGCACATCAACAACTGATGACAACGTGGAAAAGTGAAGGAAATGATTATGAACGATCGCTGAATCACAATCAGGGAAGTCGCTAACGATGTTGGCACATCAATTGGCTCATACCATGAAATTTTTTCGGACGTTTTAGGTACGAAACGTGTGGTAGCAAAATTTGTTCCAAAATTGTTGAATTTCGAACAAAAACAGCGGCGAATGGAAGTTGCTCAGGAGTCGCTAAATGGATTCAGCAGCGATGCAAAGCTACTGCAACTCGTCATAACAGATGATGAAACATGGGTTTATAGATACGACGCCGACGTCGAAACTAAATCTCACACGTTCTAGTGGAGGAATTTTTGATCGCCAAGACTGAGAAAACCTCGAGAAATGCGGTCGAACTTGAAAGATAATAATATGCTCACTGTATAGCTCGATTTTACTGGTGTAGTGCATCATAAGTTCTTGCCACAAGGTTAAACGATCAGTAAGAAGTACTACCTACAAGTTCAACGCAGTTTGCATGAGGAAAAAGTGCCTGGATTTGTGGCCACACAATTCGCGGATTTTGCACCGTGATTCATGCTTGTTCGTGAATTTTTGATCAAAAACAACACTGTAATGATGTCCCAGCCACCATACTCGCCAGATATGGCTCCGTATGACATTTTTCTGTTCCCAAAAATAAAGAGAACCTTAAAGCGCTGACATCTTGCTAGCATAGATGAGATTAAAATCACATCGCTCAGAGAGCTAAACACTATCTGAAAGATCGACTTTTCTATTTCACAGAGATACCACAGATGGCTGCTATGCTAGCGTGTAAGTTGATATCCAAAGTACATGGGATTCCTCATTGGAAATTATATCCCCTTTGCAGTTCTCGTCACAGGATATTCTCTATCGTGAATAAATTGAAGTACTTAGACATTTTTTGCAGGATTAATGAACAGTTAAAGGATAAAAGGTATTTTTATTCTTGCATAATCCACTATACGAGTATACACAATTAATGAAAATTTCTACATCGATGGTATTACCACATATCGTTTGCAAGTATTTCATCGACATTATATTAAATCTATCATAAATATTAACTAATATCGACTCACCTCCAAAGGTGACTGTGTATGATGCTGTAAAGTGCTGTTATGTCTTATGTACACCATGCTAAACCCCATAGGATACGGTGGAAAGTCGTGAGGAGTCATCTTGTGTTCAATCTTATTATTGTTAACTTCAAACTGCTTGGTATTGGAAATGTCTTTACATTGCCCATGGGCACCTATCCATAAATTATTACCATAAATAAAACCCGCTTCGGGTCTACCGCTAGCGTCAATTGCTGTAAAAGAAAGTTGGAATTTAGTGGTTTATATAATTTGTAAATGTTTAGCAAATGTGTTGATTAGTCATACATATTGTAACGAATTTACTAGAAAGTTTTTTTCGAACACTTATTTACAAATCAACTATTTACAAGCCCAACTAACTAACTAACTTTCTATCTACTTTAACTAATTTTCGCACTGTATTACACAATGTCACTTTCTTCGCAACGTATCGCTCACTATCGCGGTCCAGATTTAACTAACTCCTGGCTGGACGACACAATTCTTATATAGGCAGTAGGACGTCTCTCCAGACATTTCTAGATATAGAACTTCGGCGAACCTTCTAGTATACAACGCACTGGAAGTCAACTCCACGCGCTCTTGATGGTTTCAAATATTTCCGGCGTTCGGGATCGCTCGACCCGTTCGTGACAATATGTTATTTCGACTTGTTTCGTTTTTTACAATCAAGCCAATATATAAAGTCAACTAAGTTAGACTGATCGAAGAACATCCACAGAACAACATACGCGTTGTCTTAATCTGATGTCACTTGAGTTTTGCTACTACATACGAAATATTACTGAATAACTGTGCATATTGTAACAAGTTCATAGATATTTTGAACGTTTAAATAATTATAGCTGTAGACTTCGTAAAAGAGAACAGGGGCAGCTGTAGATTGATCACCAAGATTTCCGCATAATTGTATATATTTTCAGAATAAAAGGAACTAATTTTTGTTAGTTAATAGTTAATGGGTATTAGTTAATTAAAATTTGGTCCTCATTTCGTCAAGTTCGTGGTTTGTTTACAATAAAGAAAAAATAGAAATACTGCAAAAACAGTTAGGTTGTACCCAATACAAATGGACAGTATACTTGGAAACGTAGGCAAAGGGTATGATAAAGAACAGTCAAAATAAAAGAATTAGAATGCAACAGAGGAAATAACTATACAAGTGTATATGAAAAGATTGCTCGTCTATTCATATAGGGTATCTCAGCTGAACCATTTATGTTCTGTCAAAGGTCGTCAATATTTAACAACTATCATCTACAAACTCTACGACGTCAAAATGCTGTGATTAACAGTTCAACGATTAACAGTTTGTGTACAACTGTTTTGTGAAAGTGAGCGATCATTTACAGATTCATTAAGAAATAAACAGTTTTAAAACCTTAAAACGGACTTTTCCACGTGTAGAACATCTCTATCTCGAAATTGAGTGGCCAAGAAAAAATAAACCAACACATAAATGTAGAATACCTATGTGTTTTATGCGACAGTTTTACTTTTATCAAATAGTCCACCATTGTGCTTTCTCATGACCCATGAACATGGTAGAGTGTGTTTTATCCACCTTAAAATCAATAGGTGTCATCTGGGAGACGTCCCCGATCAGAATCAGTCAAAACCCGATCGATTCGACACAATTTAGTTGAGTTATCGTGCTAACAAGAATAAATGCCGACGACAACGACAACGACACACACACAGACAAGGATTTAAAAAGAAACTTTTTTTTTGGTTTTTAAACCGAAAAGCGACAAATAAGCGCTAGAAAAAAAATGGTGCCCCCGATAATTTTGATAACGAATGAAATTATGCCAGATGAGTCGAAGAGGCCATATGTACGAGATTCATTTCCATTTGTAGCCATATCATGTCCATTTTATGTTGAAGAATTAAAAGCCTCAGTTTGTCGCATATTATTATTAGTTTTATTCACAAATAACATCATAAAGTTCCAAATGAGACACACTATATAAACATAAATAAATAGATTCCCTACCCTTGGTTGGAAATCTATGTAATGTGGACAATTTATCAATAACTCCTTCACATAATGAGATATTAGGGAAATATTGTGAATATCTGTGTGTACTAAAATTGTTATAAACGTTTATTAAAAATTAATATTTGAAACGAACCAAGCAAAATATTTGCATTAAAATCCATAACATATGTTCACGAACTTATCATTCCTTATGTAAATAATAACCACAGACATTGTTATGTAATCAAATCCTATAGACCATAAAAATACTATATACATTATTGCAAAAAAAACTTGCAATAAGAATTTTATGAAACACTGAAAAAGTAATGAAGTTGTTCACAAATAGTTTTTAAATAATAAAGAAACGATTTTTTTCTTATAATACTACAGAAGTTGTAATATTATTCCTTTTTTATTTCTTCTGCCCCTACGTGTCTCCAATCGAGTTTTTAATTTATTTTTAAGAAAAGCTTGAGACGCTAGAGTGAACTGAAATAAAACTTGAAATCATCATCATCATGATGGTTAGAACTGAGTTTTAATCATCTCCAGGTGATGCCAACTTTGTTAGCGAAACGCGCGTGGAGTGTAGTGTATAGCGTTTTGATGTTTTGTGGAAAACTAATTTAGTGAGATCTTAAAATCTCTGTTGAGTTCGGGGGATAAATTCCTTGTGATCCACGATGGGCAGATGTCACCATGGAACGATATGTGTTTTGTAAACGGCAGACACTTTTTAAAAACATGTAATGAGATAACAACAAATAATTCACAATATGATTGATTCATAAAAGAGGGAAGATATATTTATATTTGAATCATGTATTTGAGAAACCCAACAAATCCACATATGACATAATTTGACATTTTACGATAAATCAGTTTTTAGTAGTAAGGCACATTGTTTGCTTTAGAAACTAGATAATACTCTCCTGCACAGTAGCTAGTATTTAATATTGCGTTTATTTGAAAACCCGATATATCCATATCCCCATTCAAGAAACGTTTTACCTACATCACCTTACAGTTTCCGTTCTTGACATACATGATATCGAAACTGGCAAAAGCATATTTTTACATGTACCACGAGGGTATGGGAAAAGAAGGGCCAAATGAGGTTTGCTCATTTATTACAAATTACATAGAAACCGGTATTCCACCAGAAGCTGAACATTTGCATGTGTTCATGGATGGATGTCCAGGACAAAATAAAAACCACATAAATGTGAAAGTGTTTGCTGCATTAACAGAAATACATAGGTCGGTTTAGAACAGTTAATCAGTATTCAATCGTTCCTGGCGTGTAACAGAGAGTAGTTAAGATATCCCTTAGAAATATGATAAGTGTATACCCTTAACAGTATTCCGAACCCTTTGTATTGGGGAGTCAACAATAAGTTTATGGTGAATTTCATTGAGGGCGATAACAGTATTATTAAGGATTTTAAAAGTTGGTGGCCCAGATTTTTTAAACGAAATTGTTTAAGTATGAACCCCATAAGAAGTGACAAGGTTCCATTAAATATATCCATTAAATATATCGAGTTTTCTTATAATGATAACTTTAAAGGCATAGTTAAAGCATATGAATACATTAATAAACTATAAGTTTCCAATTGACACAAGCATCCTAGATCCAACCAACTGTGTACAGAGCCAGTTTATCCCAATATTAAAGTGCCTATTAAAAGTAAGAAAATGGCGAACATTGAAATGTTTACTGCAAGTTATCTGCCTGATATTGAAGAAATTTTAAAATTCTATCAGGATATTTTTCTGTGGCCCACTGCAGATGCTCAATTAAAACCAGAAGTTCTTTAATATTGTCTTTAATATGTGTATAACTAGGTTCTACTTTCTTTCAAATAAAAGTTAAAAAAGTAAAAAATACGTTTTATTTGAGAAAAAATTATATTTCGTTTGAGGAAGTCCACATGTCCATTTTTCAATATTGGTATTTTGTCAACATTTATATAAAATATTTTTCTTCTTTATGGAAACACTTCATATTGACACTAATCAATATTTCAACTTTTGAAAAGTTACCACTCAAAATAGTTAAACAGTTTTTCTTTAATATCTCAGAACTATGTTGATTGGACTTGTCAGATTTCTCAAATAAGTGATTCATTTGTTTTATCTTAGAAATAATATGTATGGAGATAAACGTTAACTAAAAGTGCCTAACAGTGATCCTAGAACGTAAAATCGGTTACATTTCTAGAATTACTTTCGCGTCGAGATTAGATAGAAATTAATGATATAATAAGTTGATCCAGACGTCTACAGAGACCTTTCAAGGAAACCTGTATGTGTTTAAAAAGCCTTCAACAATGATGCATTTCAAAATTGTGTACCTTTAATTGCCCACACTTTCTCCTCTCGCACAGCCTTTTCTAAAATGTCCAAGTCTCGACCACACAAGGTACTGTTTCCCAACCGATCACTCAACGCAGATATCCCGTAAAGGGGTAAAGTCTCCCTTAGTATTTCATTTATAGCGTACACCCCGGTCAAACTAAAAGATACGAACACGAGCAAGCTACGATACATTTTCACACAGTATCTCGTGATGTCAGTTGAGGACGAAATATTAATAAACCTCGTGAAAATCTCTCTCAATATTATATATTAGATGTACTAAGCGCGGTTCTTTTCCTTTAGTGGGAGTCCGTGAAAAAATATTTGTGAAGAAGTGTGCGGTATTCGCTGGTACTGCTGTCGCCTTAGGTCGAGTAAAGTTTTCAAGGAGCCTTGAATAGATCTACTAAACGAAAATAAATAATTAATGTGCAGAAATAAATTGCTTGGGCGGTTCGAAATATCGCAATTTTCATCTTTTTTGTTATTTGTGTATGGATATTATGTATCTGGTAAACATTTTGATGATACATTAGCTCCGTATCGGGCACTAATTTTATTTTCAAAATTGAAAACGCACATAAAATCACTTAGTTTATTAATATTTTAAATTTAAAACATATTTTGCTCAGACAAAAATGTGATACACTGCATCCTAAATGAGAATTGTTGAAGAAATATAACATCAGTAAATTGTTAATTATTCTGTTACTGTTACTGAAGTTGAATTTATTATGAGTTTTTAAATATTGAATTTAACATCAATCAAATTTAAAAAAATTGGCTCTGTTAACTTGAACTGAAGTGTTAATGGTGGTTATATCAAGAATATCTTGATAGAACGACTTATTTCAAGATCAATGATGAGTAGACTAGTAAATCAAGACAAATCTCAGAAAGTATTAGTAATATAGGGTATCTCAATTGCAACTACAGGATTTGAATTGCACTCAAATTGGTCTCAGTGTGAATTTGCGACATTCTTATGGAGAGAAAAGAAATCCTAGTGATCCAGATTATTATCGACAATTTACATTCATTGTGTCACTACAATGAATGTAAATTGTCGATACCTTCTACATCATAGACCTATTTAAAAAATGATTTAGAAATGGTTTATTTTAAAGAAGTAAAATATTAAAGAACTAAAAATCATTTTGAGAAGTGACTATATGTTCAAAAGAGGGCAAGTATAGACTTTTACATTTATCACTACTACTATGGAACATTTGAATTTTGATGACATTCTATAGAAAAGTGGGTAACATATAAGTCGGAAATCGAGTAAGGAACCACCAAGCCGCCAAGCGGTTATTAAAGTAGTTCCCGAATAGCAAAGCTATTACATAATCGCTCTAGGAAACAACTACTCCTCGGGCTAAAGCCCCGCCAGGCATTGAATTATACCCAGAAGCGATCCTCGACCCCTTTCTCGTGTTTCTGCACGATCAGATAAGGTTTCAAAAAATAAAACCCGCCACAGGTAGGATTCGACATTTGTCCCGGATCGGTAATAAATAAATAAATAAATTGATCATGAAAATAGAAAAATAAATTAGTTTGCCACTGTTATGCTTTGCAACTATTGATTTAATTAATACAATTGATAAACGAAACAAAGAAACTTATACTTCTCTGATTTCTATGCTATGAAGACGAGGCAAACATAGTTTGGGTAAAACCATTTTGTCGCTACTTTTATTATATCTACAAGTATACTTATGCATATACGCTTACGCATACTTGTACACAATATGCACTTTGGTCTATTTGTACTGAACAATAGCTATAATTAAATGAGCAGGCTAATTGAGAAGTGTTAATTATTTTTAGATAAACATGCACAATATATGCGAACAAAGTTAAAAGCTTGTCTTCAAAATTATTCATAAATAAACATACACATTTAATAATAATAATTTATATCTAATTATTAATTAACTATAGCTATTTAATAATAATTATAATAATAATCTCTTTATGTAATTAGGAATCACGGAAATTCAACAACCCTTATCCTAAAAATAAGAGAAAGGGCGAAATTACTTTTACACTTAATCCTAAAATAAATTATATATTACATGAGTAGTTAAATTGAATCACAACAATTTGCTAATACACACACCGTCAAAAGTCTTGAATAATTAGTATTACTAAATATTTTTTTAAGTATTGTATTTCTTTTTCGAAGTATATTTTTTTCTAAATGTATTTTTTTGTAATACAGGAATAATTTTTAAAAATTTAGTCAATTAAAAAACAATGAGAAAAAAATTGTAATTTTTAAGTAAATTTATTATGACAAAAATTAACAAAACATATTTTTAACAAAGTAAACCATAACTTAACAGTCATTGTGACCTCCTTCGCTTCTCAGTAACATATTGACATGCCTGTGATTTGAAACAATCAAACGGTTGATAATTTCTTGAGGAATATTGCTCCATTCCTTTATTGCTGCTGCAACTAACTCTTCCGCATTCTGGGGTGGGCTCATGCGTTTGTGAATTGCTCTAGAAACAAAATCCCACATGTTCTAATTGGATTCATATCTAGAGAATTAGCTGGCCAATCTAATCGGGTAATATCTCCCTGTTCAAGTACCTCTTGAACCGTTCTTGCGCGATATGGTCCCGCGTTGTCGTCCATGAAGATGAAATTGTCACCTAATTCGTCGCGTAGGAGATAAATAATGAGTCTGATGACACTTTGAATATCGACTTGACTTGTCATATTCTGATTTATGGGAATTAACGGCGTACGGCGATTGAACATTATTCCTCCCCTGTCCCACCATTGTAGGGAGCAACCTCACGGGGAAAATTTGGTCTCTCTTGACGACCTGGCTATCTGCAGACCCTTTGCCTATTGTCATCACCCACCAGTCCAATTCTGGTTTCATCTGTGAACAAGACCCATCGCCATTGCTGCAAAAGCCAATCACTACGTTCCCGTGCCCACTGAAAACGGGCAGCTCGAAGTCGTGGAAGTAGAGTGGGTACCCTTAAAGGCCTTCTTGCACGTAAATATACACGATGGAGTCTTCTTCGAACTGTAGAGATCGATATAACAAGGAGAAACGTACCTTGAAAGTGAGCCCTGAGGGCTGGAGCTGAAGGTTTTCGGTGTCTACGGGCATATTGAACCAAATACCGATCCTGCTCTTCATTTGACACTCGAGGCCGAACACTACGTGGGCGGTCTTCTTTCCACTGTCCCTAATTCTTGATACATATGCACTATTCGCACAACAGAAGATCTAGAAATGTCTAACATCTCGGATATCTGATTATTGGAATGTCAATATCAACAATATTTTATCTAGCAGTTTATTTGATCTTATTTGACAGCTAAATAACTCAACATTGTTACCTAGCAACTAAAACAAAATAAACATTGTCGAAGTCTGTAATATAAGGGTGGAGGGGGGTCCAAGACTTTTGACGGTGTGTGTGTGACTAGTGTTTATACTAATTGTAAGTATCTAATAGCGAGTCGTATGTTACTGGATTAATTAATCGATGCGAGTCAGCCTGAAATTTATTTAAATTAATTACTTTAATATTTAAGAAATATCGACACAGATAATAGATATAGATATACATAACACAAAAAAGATAAATGTTCATAGAAACTACTAGCTACTGAAGAGAACGCGCTTAAGCCTTAAATAGTGAATGTGACAAGTATTTTGTAATTTTTTTCAAGAGAATTATAAAGTATTACTGATATATCATAAAACCTCATCTTTTCATCTAACATAATACCTAAATTTTTGGCACAATTTGTAAAATTAAAACTTTAATATGTATGTTTAATAAGGCTTTCAAAATGTCTTTGCTTTTATTAGGACCGAATAAGATAGCACTACATTTTTGAGGATTTAATTTCAAATAATATTTTTCTCTAAAATGATACAATATTTTCAAAATCTTCAATTTTATTAGAAACTTCAGTCACCTTAGAATATTCGAAATGGTGGTGCATATACCTGTATCGTGGTGTATTTTAGACATAAAATATATCTGCCACATAAACAATGAAGAAAAGAGGGCTCAATATTGACCCCTGTAGAACTTCAGAAGAAATGGATTGTCAGTCAGGTACATTATGATCTACTTAAACTTTTTGAAGCCAGCGTAATGAGTAGTTTTTGAAAAATAATGTTTAAATTGTGTCAACTCCATAAAATTAATTTTGGGCACATAAGTTCTTGATGGACCGTATCAAATGTTTTCGAAAAGTTTAGAATACTAAAACACCTGTAGCCTGATTTTGATCACAAAATCTTATAATATTATCAGATATGCAGGGTATAACAGGATCATGGTATGCCCCCATTTTCTCCTTTAGTTTTAAAGATAATTGATTGAAATTTGGGATATCCTTACACATAATAAGCGACACTTTTTGACATACAACTGATTTTCCTTTCACTTCCAGTTTCGCCGGAAGTGACACTAACTTTCGATTTTTAAATAGAATACCCTATATATTATTGCATTTTTGAATTCTGCATAATTTTATGAATTCAACGATACCAAGTAAGTGACCTTTCAAAAGGCAACATTTTTATAATCTAATTTTTAGTTTTCCATTTAAGTGTGCCATGACGGTGCCGATTTATTCTAAATGACCCGTGTAATGCTACAAAAATCGAAATCCCGTCAAAAATACTCACGTGATTTATGAACAAATAAAGTTCATCAAAATTGTTTTTGGGGCAAAACTCAATTTTTTCAAATGGAACCATATTGGTACCGTGGTACTATTTATTAATACTGTTAATAAGTAATTTATTCATATGTCGTATTAAAATGTGCAATAAATACAAACAAAATTACAGCTAAGGGAAAATTTTAGTGTTTTCTTATTTTCTTTTATTGTTTGTGTTTATTGCACGTTTTAATATGACATATGCATAAATTCCTTATTAATAGTACTAATAAATGGTACCAAGGTACCAATAGGGTTCCATTCGAAAAAATTGAGTTTTGCCCCAAAAACAATTTTGATGAACTTTATTTGTTCATATATCACGTGATTTAGTATTTTGGATGGGATTTCGATTTTTGTAACCTTACACGGGTCATTTAGAATAAATCGAAACCATCATGGCACACTTAAATGGAAAACTAAAAATAATATTATAAAAAATGTTGACTTTTGAAATGTCACTTATTTAATATCGTTGGATTCATAAAATTATGTAAAATTCAAAAATGTAATAATATATAGGGTGTTCCATTTAAAAATCGAAAGTTTTCGTCACTTCCGGCGAAACCGGAAGTGAAAGAAAAATCAATTGTATGTCAAGAAGTGCCGCTTGCTATGTATATAGGATGTCCCAAATTTCAATAAATTATCTTCAAAGCTAAAGGAGAAAAGAGGGGTATACCATGATCCTGTTACACCCGGTATTTAAAAGTGCTGTACCATGGGCAGATTGAAGAACTGGTAAAATATCATTGTTACGAGAATATGAATTTATTCGTTGTACACAAATCAAATCGAAGTTTTAATTCAAACATAAACCATCACTTTATATGAAATGTTTAAATATTCGCTAATCTCCGATTACTTTAACTGTTTTATGAATGGGTTTGATAATTCCTCTAGCTCTCCTCGAATTAATTGAAAGAGATTTCTATTATTTTATATTAAACGATCTTTAAGTTCAAAATAAGATTAAATCATGGTTACGTAAAGTAGTCCTCATTTTTCACATTTATTGTCATTTTATTCAAATATTATTGATAAAAAACTTGACCGGTATTCAACCAAGGGAAGGTGTGTGGACAAAATAAGTTAATAAAGCCAAGGTTTACACAGAACCTCGTATTAAACTTATAAATTTTCGTACATAAATGTTTTAATGGTTTTAATGTTATTGATCTTTTACTTTTGAAATAATTATGACTCAGTTAATTATTTACTGCAGGAAAATTTATTTTTATTTTTCCGCACTCCACTATAAGCGGAAAAGAAATGTAATCGTGTAAAGAAAAAGTGAAAAAGCAATATTTTTCTTCGGTTTATTTTTCGTTTTTCGGCCTAAAAACAAAAAAAAATGGTTTTTAAAGAGTTATTGCTGTGTGTGTGTCGTCGTTGTCGTTAGCATTTATTCTTGTTAGCACGATAACTCAACTAAATCGTATCGGATCGATCGGGTTTTGACTGATTCTGATCGGGGACGTCTCCCAGACGACACCTATTGATTTTGAGATGGATAGGACACACCCCACCCTGTCCATGGGTCATGAGAAAGCAGGATGGGGGACTATTTGAGAAATTTGTTTTGTTAATACGATAACTCAACTAAATCGTATCGGATCGATCGGGTTTTTACTGATTTGGATCGGGGACGTCTCCCAGACGACACCTATTGATTTTGAGGTGGATAGAACATACTCTACCATGTTCATGGGTCACGAGAAACCACAATGGTGTACTATTTGAGAAATTTGTTTGTTTGCACGATCGCTCAATTAAATCGTGTTGGATCGATCGGGTTTCGACTGATTCTGATTAGGGACGTCTACCAGACGACATCTATTGATTTTGAGGTGAATAGGATACAGTCCATCCTGTTCATGGGTCATAAGAAAGCACGAGGGTGAACTATGTATTTGAAAATAGTAAAACTGTGGCATAAAACACATATTCTGCATTTATGTGTTGGTTTATTTTTTCTCGGCCACTCATTTTCGAGATAGAGATTTTCTACGTGCAGAAAAGTCCGTTTTAAAGTTTTAAAACTGTTTATTAAAGTTATTTCGAAATCAATTCATTACGCCTAACAAGATATTATATCCTAAACTTCCAGGCAGTTCTGTTGCCTCTTATATCAATAATATGTATGATGTAAGACAAGCATTAAGATTATAATTCTATCACATATCTAATAAATATTTACTAGTACTCTAGAAGATATTAATACATTATTAACATGCCATTCTGATGGCTTATATTTCGTATAAACAGTTCTGAATGATCTACTAGAGTGCTTTCACGTTTCCTTCATCAAGTGCTCTTTCTATCGTGCATACAATTAGCGCATAAATTGTGGAAAGTAGGAGCTTTGTTATGGCCTCACCGATTTTGATATTTTATTGTATGTTGTATGGTTGTACAATCTACATACAACATTAACTAAATGATTGTATCCACGATAACGTACGCTTTATCGGTTTTGAGTTATAACTAACTTTTAAATTTAAACTTTTAAATAACACTCAGTATGTAGATTTTTTACTGTCGCTCATGTAATATAAGGAATTTTTGTATGATAGTTAATTAAATCTTGAATTAATTGGATTCAATTATATAACTATACGTTTCAAGATCAGTTTTCTGCGATTTTTTTATATTGTATCCAGGGGCGTAGCGTGAGAAAAGAATCTAGGGATGTGATAAAAATTTTATAAGGGGAACAGGTATAGTCCGATGTATGATAGGCCATATAAAAATGGTAAAAATAAAAAAGACACTAACCTAAAATGATTATGCCGAGGTATATATCCCAATTTTTAAAATGAAGATAAATTCTTCGGTTTCTGTTTGTCGAGCGAAAACGTCTATCACTGTTTCTTCAAATATTTAAGACGATCTCATATCTTCTAACAAGGCACTTTCAATATTTATTGATGCTAAAGTTGACAGTCTTTCTTGCTTTTGAGAATTTCGCAGATAAGTCTTTATTCTCCTTAAACATGAAAATGATCTTTCCGTGGAACTACCTGTTGCAGGAATAGTCAAAATTAAACGACACAATTTTGATGACTCCGGGAAAATAGAAGATAATTGAAGGGACATAATATATTGGTGAAGCTTAAACACAGTGCACTTTTTCATATCGGGATCACTATAAATCACTGAGAGTTCACTTTTTAAACGATTTGTGTCAAAGAATGTTCCATATGTATCTACTAAGGAGGAAAAAAGTTCGCCAGGAAAACGTTTCACGAATAAAGTAAATTGTGTGGAATCTAGATTTAAGTAGAAATTTCACTAAACCGTTCACTAATATTCAAAGTAGTAACGTCCAACATTTCATAAAACAATCGTCCGTAGGTACTTTTCTTATCTTCTTTAAGAATTAAATCCAAACGCATTTTTACTTGGTGGTTGATTTTCTACATAAGTCTGTCCATATGGTCCCAAATGTCACTAAACTCGTTTCTCATATTTTGAATATGTGATTTGCAATCGGCGGTCTTTTTATTGCAGTAACTAATATGTGACATTTTTGTCTGTAGAATTTTAAACAGACTCTTGGAATGTGGGAATATTGCAGAAAACACTGCTAAGAAAAAATTTAAATCAAAGTCGCGCAATAAAATTAAAAGGCCTCTAGCACAAATAACGGTTTCTCGATCCCATTCCTCATTTTCGTTTTCCACAATTACCTGAAACAGCGCATTCAAATCTTCCTTATGTTATGGGGACAGTCGCCAAGATGCGTTCACATAATCGCATAACTGAGTCCGGAAATAACGACAACACCCACTCGATGTTCCACTGTTGATTGCGTAAGATCATTGACCTTTTCGCCCATCTAACGCGTAGCTTGGATGTAACGTGGAACATCGCATTTCAGCACTGCAGCAAGTAACACGGGAGTCCAATAATTTCGGGCGCCTTCACGGCCGATTTGAAATAAAAAAGTTGATGGTAGCGTTTAAAATAAATGTATGTTTGCGGTCGGTTTAAATTAATTAAAAAATTGTAATAATTGAATAAATCGATTGAACTTTTAAATAACACTAATTTGTCAATTTTTTAAGGGATATAACGTATCATTTGCATCCATGTACGCTACGCCCCTGATTTTATCCGTCTTGTTTTCACCGATTATTCCGGTTAAATTCCCAGGAACTGTTTAAATACGTTGACTTATTTGAGTCTATAACCAAACAAATATAACATAATAAAATAACTATCTTGTGAGGTCTTTATTGATATTTTTGTAAATATACGTACGACTATGATGACGATGACACGCACATTACTAGAACACACAAATGTGAGGTAGCAGTAATTGGAAGGGAATACCAATTCGGTCCTGACTTTGCTGCCCATTTTCTTATGAGACTGGGATTACAGTTTAAATTAAAACGACGGACAACCTGAGAAGATGAGAAGGATATGTTCTATCTCCTGTAGTTGATAGGATAGCTCACAATAGCATGCTCTGTCGTCGATGAAAGTTTAGATGGCCGCCACAAGCCCTTTATTTTACCATAATTTTCGACTCCAAGTTTAAGAAATTTTGTACAACACTTTGTCAACGATTAAATAATTGCGGCGATGTCGTTGTGTTTTTCCACAACTCCGTAAATCGATTATTCGTTGTTTTTCTAAATTAGTCAGTACTTTACCACGCGACATAAAAAAATAAAACTAACGTTTTAAGTCGCTAACACGTTAAAAAATTTACTGTCTAGTAACTCCCTTGAATCGTTACTCAAAATTTGTATTGGTGTTCATTCTTGCTCACTGTTTAAAACTGACTTATTCACATACGCAGCAGGACTTCTTGCCAAATGCGTAGTAGTAATCCGTAAACACCTTATAGTTCGAGAGCAATAGCGCTATTTATGTACTAGTAGCCTGTTCTGTTAGGTAACATATATTAAGAAATCTTTCTTGTAGGAAGTATAATAAATGTCATTAAATATAAGTTTGGCGTTAGCACGGATAAAGAGTGCCTCATGCCTCGACCGGGAATCGAACCCGGCTCTCTCAATTTCCGGTTAGTTCGAGTGAAGAGTGTGCCTGGTTAGCTCTGACCGCTGAGCTATCCAGGCACACTCATTATCCTTGCTAATGCGCCAGTTTAATGCGTCACTACAGTACTCCCTCCCTAGAGACATGGTTTGTCTCGATACAATTTAACGGAATGTGACCGCGTTCGCCATTCTTACGAACCGTTGTTCGGTAATCCGGGACTATAGGGCGATGGATAGGACGGGAATCGAATCCGCGAATTTGAGATGTAAGGGAGGTTGCATATACTGGAATGAATCACATCACGTCGGGGTCACCACTTTGCCGTTAGCACGGATAAAGAGTGCATCATGCCTCGACCGGGAATCGAACCCGGCTCTCCCAATTTCCGGTTAGTTGCTCTGACCGCTGAGCTATCGAGGCACACTCATTATCCTTGCTAATGCGCCAGTTTAATGCGTCACTACAATAAGCTTGAGTGTATACTTTTCACGGCGCTGTATAAGTGTCAAAGGTATATTTATTTTCTTATAGTTAAATTACCATTAACATAATTGTTGATTTTACATATTTAATTAGTTACGCCAATAATTTGTTAATTTTTTGTCACCACAAGATAAATAGCAATTACACGCATTGTTTGCATTCTTCAATCATTGAAAATGTGTGAAAGTAAACACATTTATTAGGTATATATTATTTAAATACAAAGTTATAGTTTTATTTTCTTCATTCTCCGCTTTTCCTTAAAATACTTTTTATTGTGTTCTTTTAAAAACATATTGACAAAATATCACAAAATATAATTAAATCATATAACCTCCGATGATGTTGAATGTCGTATATTAAAATATATAAATCGTTTTTATACATAGGAAATAGAAAAAATAAGAAAATACTTGATTTGCTTTACAGGCTTTCGAAAATTTTATTGCTAGGTTTAGTAGACAGTGGAACATTAAAGATCCCAAGTTCGCGAAACATAGACCTTGCGGCAGATAGAATCCCCAGATTTTGTATCCGGCAAAGTCTAAGTATAAGTATAAGCAAACTAATGAAATTATTCATACCGACGGGGTAATGACGATACGACAGATATCCGATGTATTGATAATTAATGAAATTTTCCGTATATCGGATATACGCACTCGATCTGGACAGTAAGAAGAAGAGAATGGCCCCTTTCACATTAGACGGTAATGGCAAAATAATACGCGGTCGTCGTGTAGCCCCCGTCCGCTGCCACTTCAACCCACGGCACCCGGGTATATAGTTCTTTACGTCGCCAAATGCACCTTTTCACATTGGACAGTTTAAACCGTAGTTGCTCTCGGTAGTTCGCTTCTGTAGTTTCCTTCTCCAATTCGAATAATTATTTTATAAATTGTACAATTAATATAAATATTATTCAGTTTAATAAGTTATTAATTAATAAATATTCACTTTAATTAGTTAATAATTCAGTTTAATTAGTTTAATATTCATTTCTGTTTGGACAATGGAGATTGATTATCCTTTCGCAGACGATGCACCAATAATGCAGTAATTCGCTTACGGTTCATTGCACACCAGTACTTTTCACTAGGTACAAAAAGGGTCAAAAGTTTGTGATGGAAATAAAACCGTGTATAAATCGGACATAGTGTGAACGAATTGCCCTTACGGATATTTGCCGTAGGGACAAAACCGTATAGTGTGGAGGAAGCCTAAGGGCCCCCGCGCACTAGACAACCTGGCTGCGGCAGCCAGTCCAACATACTTATGATCACATGATGGTGTATTAGAGCGTACTAGGCAGCCAAGAAATCGTGGCTGCGGCAGCCATTAGGACACACGTGTTTGTACGGTAGCCAATTACCTGCGCGCGGCCAGAGCGAGACAAGGCAAATGTATATAGCTCGCAGTGATGCCAACCTAGGGAATTTTTCCCTAGTTCTAGGGACTTTTTCTACAGAAAGGGAAAAAGGAAATTTTTAGATTTCTAGAGACTTTCTAAATAATTTAATTTTTATATTTATATTCTTAAGGCATGGTTATCGTATTATTATTTACATTTTAAGACGATTTTTCGTTTGATTGATAATAACAGTACCACTTTCGATGCCTGCGAGCATGGTTATTATTGTCTTCTATTTAGGGAATTTTAGGGGGATTCAAAGAAAAAATTAAATATCTTAGGAATTCTAGGGAAAATTTCAGATCTACCATTTAGGGAATTCTAGGGAAATCTTGTCAACAGTCTAGGGACAAGAGCTTCCACGCGGTTGGCATCACTGATGGCTACACAATAGTCACAACTAGCCGTCAACTTGCCTAGTGCGCTGGCGCCCTAAAGGATACGTGATGTTAAAAATGTGGTTCTTTGGAAATATTCATGTTCTGAAGCTCATTTTTTGCTTGAAAAAGGCGCTCTAAAAAGACTGCGTAAAATCTGATTCGCCACGTGCGTTGGCTATAGAAAATGTTCAAATATGTATAATTTGAAATTACTTACATATGTTTCTACAAATGTACATATAAAATGTTTCGAAATTATCCGTTCATCGGATATGTTCACGCATACTATTAAGTTTTAATAAATTACTAAGTAGTTTACTCTTCTAATAAAATATTAAGAGACTATGACAATAAAAACGCGATTCTTAAAAATGTAGTGAATTTGGGAAACATATTCGAAATAATTCGAGTAGAGCAGAAAATCTTTAAAATATGATTCAGATGTGGAAGACAGAGCTTTCAAAAGCCTGTAACTTCGATGTAAAAATGACAATCTGGATTCATTATTGTCACCCTTATTAAACCAAAAAACATCACCGTATATGGAAAGATCAGAGGGCGGTCTTTAGAGAGGATGTGTACCAGGTACGTAAATATGAAACAGGAATTGTTTATATAAAGAAATACACGTTCATTGTATGAAAATGATAAAAAATATTTTATTCGAAGTATTGCCCATTGCTACCTATACATTTTTCACATATCTCTGACAACTCGTGGATTCCATGCCAAAAAAATGCCTACTCTTTTGAGGCAAACCAGTCATCGAGCCATTGTCGTACATTTCCCGAAGAAGTGAAGCCCTGAGCAGCAGGTGCGTGTTCCATCGAAGCAAATAAGTAGTAATCGGACGGAGCAAAGTCTGGTGAGTAAGCTGCATGCGAAAGTATTTTCTAACTAAACGCATCAATCGTTTCCTTGACCGGTTTTGCTGTGTGTGATCTCGCATTATCATGAACCAAAATCGCTCTGTGTTGCCTTTTTTGATATTGTGGTCGTTTTTCATGCAAAGCTTGACTCAAATGAATCATTTGTTGTCGGTAGCGTTCAGTATTAACGGTTTGGCCAGGTTTTAGCAGCTCATAATAGATCATACCCATCTGTTTCCACTAAACACAGAGCATTGTCTTCCGTTCATAGCGATTTGGTTTTGCAGTCGATGTTGATGGTTCGCCTGGAGTTGCCTATGATCTTTTACGCTTAGGATTCTCCAAATATATCCACTTTTCATCACCAGTCACAGTTCGACGGAGAAATGACTTTTCTTTTGTACCTGGCGAACAGCATTTCGCAAATGGTTTTTCGGTTTTCCTGCTGTCTTTTCTCGAAATTCGAAAAACCAGAACAACACCATTACATCCCCAATCGGACGGAATGGTCGAGAGATTCAATGGTACACTGGAGACCAATTTGAGAATGAAGGTTAGCGAGCACCAAACCGACTGGGACCGGCACATACCGATGTTCCTGTTGGCCTATAGAACTGCTGTCCATGAAACTACTGGACAAACACCAGCCCGCATTCTCTTTCGCAAGGAATTAAGACTGCCGGTGGATTTAATGTTCGGAAGACCGACTGATCAAGCGATGACAACCGAAGACTACCTACAGTCCCTGGAGAAATATCTCCGGGAGGCTCGTAAGGCCATGCGAGAAAATACCAGATTTGGGAGCGACCGAATGAAGACAAAGTATGACCGAAGGACGAATACTGAAGGCTTTCAAGAAGGCGACCTAGTATGGTTACACAATCCGTCTTGCAAAAAGGGCCGATGTCCGAAGTTGCAGAAATCCTGGGAGGGTCCTTACAAGATTATCACCAGAATAAATGACATAGTTTACCGGGTCCAGAAGGGACCACGCGCAAAAATTAAAGTTGTATACATCGACCGCTTGTCACCATTCCAAGGGCGATCAACTGATCGTGACGATCAGTACTAGGAGGGGGGCAGTGCCACGAACGCCAGGAATATTCGAAACCATCGAGAGTGTGCGGAGTTGACTTCCAGTGTGTTCTATACTAGAAGGTTCGCCAAAGTTCTTTATCTAGAAACGTCTGGAGACGTCCCACTGCCTATATAAGAATTGTGTCGTCCAGCCAGTTGGTTAGTTGGATCTAGACCGCGATACGGTGCGAAGAAAGTGACATTGTGTAATACAGTGCGAAAAATTAGTTTATAAAGTTAAAGTAGAAAGTTAGTTAGTTAGTTGGACTTGTAAATAGTTGAGTTGTAAATAAGTGTTCAAAATAACGAACTTTCTAGTAAATTCGTTACAATACGATTCTGCAGCAATTTTCTTCAAATGGTAAGAGAAAATGAATGCTGTCCGCAAATCATAGTTTCGAGGCACAAAATTCGACATGTTCAACGCTATTAACGATGTTGTTGCACGGAACTTGTATTGTTGTGAGATAATAACCTTTATCAAATGTCAAAATAAGAAAATGGCGCCAATGACGCGGTATCATAACTACATTAGCAGTTAGGCCATCTATGGGCAAATTCCGGTTTCATTTTACATACCTAGTATGTAAATATGAAACATAATAAATATAAGTATGGAAATATATAAATGTAGTATGTAGAAAGGTACAACGGGATATGATTATTAAATGATTCACGAGTCATCATAAATCATCAAAGCGAAATTTTAGAGTGATATTAGAAGAATGAAGAGCAAGAGCCTGTAGAATATTCATGTAAATTGCAAGTGACTGCAGAAAATTAACGGAACACATCTGAAAGTGGCCGTAGAGTGGCTTCTCCAAAGAAAACGTTGGAATAAGTATGTAAATATGAGCCATGTTGAAAAATAAAATTTCGATTTAGCCCTATTTCCGTAAATTTGCAAAATATAGCCCCCACTACTTACCTGAAACATTTCTTGCAGGATGATTCAATCTGCTAAAAATTGGAAGCAAAAAAAAACACGCCCACAAACATAACTGTAAATTTATTATATCAACTATATACATATTAAAACTAGGAAGTATATTACAGGAAAGTCAGAATTATACTAAAAAATAAATAAAACATTATTCAGTATGATATAAATGAAATAATTTACAATAAATAATATTGTCAAATAACATTGGCATCACATACAAACGAAAGTGGGGGGGGGGGAGGGTCTTGTGATGTACACTTTTGCACTAATAAT
This sequence comes from Rosalia funebris, assembly GCA_037954035.1. NCBI lineage: Eukaryota > Metazoa > Arthropoda > Insecta > Coleoptera > Cerambycidae > Rosalia > Rosalia funebris. The sequence continues at coordinate 5,850,081 of JAZFAV010000006.1, read as the reverse complement.
AATATATCACAAAAATTGGCAACGTTATGTATATGCAAATATAATACTAGCAACACATCGATATAAAAAAAATTCTGTAGCAAACGATTTTTTTTTTTTTTTTGGTACCTAATGCGTTAAGTTACATATTTTACATTTTTACATGCCTTTATATAAATATCAATACTGTACATTAGACATAACACAGAAAACGGAGTCTCCAGACGTCAAACCCAATGTTTAATATAGTACGTACTATTTTTATGGAATGTATTAATAATACATTTCTGATAACAACAGTGCCCCAATTTACCTATTTATATATTTAATAAAGTCTAAAAATGGTTTTCTAAATATTTCTTTTTGTCAAATTATACGAAAACTTATGTTTTGATGCCGCCAAGGAAAATAGTTAGTGGCAATATCCGTTCATCAGATGCGTTCACTCTACCGATTTAGTAAAAATCTAATATCTAATTAGAATTTGGCAATTTAATTGTTCTACATTAAAATGGAATAGTTATGATCACGAATATTTTATATACAGCATTTTTAAAATAAGCTGTCTCAAAGACCTGATTCAAAGACATTATAGCCCAAGTACACAAAACTGACAGGTTTACTATTTCCTTTATGGTGTAAAGACTTTAGCAGACCTATGAAATAATAAATCTCGCATACTTATGCCTTATTTTACTCGAATAACTGCAAGGATGACCTTTATTCATATATAAGGTTTCTTGGTAGTTCATTTTGTATTAAAAATAAAACTGTGTTCTTTGCATAAAAGTTAAAACAATAAATTATATTTAATTTATTGTTTAAGTTTCATTGTAAATGAAAGACAGCTCTGAAATAGAATGTTATAGGAATCTATTTAATTTTCAGTTCAATAATTTGTTATATAAAAATGGCGATTCGTTAAATGAGGACCTTGTAAAAAATGTCAATCATATGCAAAAATTTGTTTAAAACAGCAGATAATTTTAAAAATGATTATCTAAATCTTAACTTCATAAAAATATTTTTAATTTTTAAGAAAATTGGAAGAGGTTGCTTAGAAATATGTAAAATTAATAAAACCATCATCCTACTTTTTGCTAAATAAATTTCTCTCGCGTTAGAAAACGTTTTTAGTACCCATACACCAGTTTGTAACATTGGTAACATCTTCATAACATACGGGTAATATATACGTTGCAAATATGTATTCTGAAGTAACTGTAAGAAGTTTCACGTTAACTCATGATAAATTGAAGGCCTAGTGGACATTTTCAATTGGATATATTAAAAAGGAGAGGTGTATTTTTAAGAAGAGAAGGGGAAAGTCGTATAAGTACATTATTTCCAAACCTCCTGTATTCTTTACAATCTAAGCGATAAACAGTGGAAGCATTGTATGCAATTTACTGGAATAAACACAGAAGCACTATATTTTATAAGCTGGCATAATATCGAAATACATGTGAAAGTATCCCAATAACAGATATTAATAAAGCTTGTGCGTATAATTTTTTTCAAAACGAAATACTGAAGACTCGAGAACGTATAAAACGTAGGAATACCATTCTTATGCAATTAATCGAAACGTAGAAGTGAGCATATCCCATGAACAGATATTATTAAGGCTTGTGCGTATCGCCTTATTCAAAACAGAAGTAGAAAAACTTTAAAAACTCGTTAAAAATAGGAATATCATTATATAAATAAAACAGCATTTCGCTTTAAACAAATATGAAATATGTATCAATATTTTAATTATAATTTGTCATAATATTTTAGAGCCATATCGAAAAATGTTGTTCAAATATATGGTTAAAACTAAATAAACATTCAATAAACTAGTTTTCAACGTCGGTAATATGTCTATAACATGGTGTGATATGTATGTCGCAAATATGTAACGGAATGCAACCATTGCATATTTTGCATTAACTGAAACTGACGTATTATCTTGTATAATTTATTGAAGTTATTGAATTAAGATAGATAAAAGATAATATATTTGAAGATATAATAATATAAACGCATTGCACTATCCGAACATCGCCATTCAATACACGACAAATATGTCCATTATTGTGATATCAGACTTAGAGGAATCTATATGGAAAAGCCTAACAAGCAGTGGAAGCGCTGCAATAGAATTTTACCAAAATCAAAAAAAGGAAGATTCAATTGTGCTTCGTTTTATACCCCTTTATTTAGTCCGTAGACTATTCTATTAACTATATACGAAAAAAAACCCATTTTTCCTACAAAAATATTTTCAAAATCACTTTAAAATCGCTCAACGTACTTTACGAGCTTTCGAAAACCTTATTGTCAGCTTTGGGCGCGAACATCTGAACACTCCACACGAATAATGCTACAGAACATTATCATATCAACAAGTAATATCAACATCGATTACTTGATGTGGCGTACGCATCCAAATAGTATGACGCGGCTAATGCCTTGGCTACCTGTCGTCCATTACGACCTGTTTGAATACCTGGACGCCGGTGGACATCTGCGACTTGACCTCGTGATTGCCCACAGCTGCTGTGCCATCCTTAGCTATGAATAGCTGCAGGCCGGATGCTGAAAAAGAATAGTTAAATTTGAACCGATTTGAAACATTGGCAACAACTCTATAACATATACGTGATGTGCATGTCGCAAATATGTAACCGGACGTCACTGATATGTTTTACAAGAAACAATAGATTAAAAACATAGTGACTGGTTTGAGACACTGGTGATGTCTCTACAACATAGTCGTTGCAAATATGTAGCCAGATGGAACTAACGTTTTACGTTAAACAATGATAGATTAAAGACACAGTGGATGATGCTGAAAGTACTTGGCAAAATATAGGCCGTGTTCAATTAACTATGAATAGCTGAAGGATCGGATGCTGAAAAGGGGTAGTTAAATTTGAACTGATTTGAAACACCCGTAACATCTCCATAACATATACGTGATGCGCATGTCGCAAATATGTAACCGGATGTAACTGATATGTTTTATGTCAAGCAATCATAGATTAATGGCATAGCTGATGATATTGAAAGTACTTGACAAAATATAGGTACTAAAAAAATTGAAAACTGAGGAGAAAACTACATGCGCGAACGCGAACGAATTTTTACGCACATGCGCGTACAGTATTTTAGTTGCATTTCACATAACACGAGGCATATTTTCAATCATCATTAGGTCATCAGTCCTAAGACTGGTTGGACGCTAACCTCCAGCTTCTCCTATCTTGTGCTAACCTAATTTCGCTAATTGTGCTACAACCTACATCCCTTACTATTTGCGAGCAGTAGTCTAATCTAGGCCTTTCTTCTGCCTTTCCTCACTCCTATTTCTGCCTCCAAAATATCGCGGACTATTCCCCCATGTCTCAGCAAGTGGCCTACCATCTCTTCTCTTCTTTAAGTTTTTCCACATACTTCTTTTCTCGCCGACTTTCTCCAATACTTCTTCGTTTCTAACCCTATCAGTCCATGGTATTTTCATCATTCTTCGGTAACACCACATCTCGAAAGCTTCTAATTTCTTCCTACTTGCTTCCCCTACCGTCCAGGTTTCGCAGCCGTATAGTGCCGTGCTCCATACATATGTTTTCAAAAATCTCTTCCTTGTTTCTAAGTTTATTACCCCCGAGCATAAAAGTGATTTTGTTAAAAGCTACTCGACCCTGCGCTATTCTTTGTTTTATGTCTTTATCGCTTCTTCCATTCCAATTTATTTTACTTCCTAAATAAGTGAAGTCTTTAACTTCCTCCAATCTTTCATTATTAATTTGTACTTTCGTTTTTGCTCGGCTCTCGCGCCCTCTGCACACTAACACTTTAGTTTTGTTTTTATTCACCCTCATTCCGTATTCCTCTGTCAACACTGCCTCCATTTCGTTCAATGCCGATTCTAATTCCTCCTTACTAGATGCTAATACTGCTATATCATCCGCGAATCTCAGCATTTTTAGTTTCTGTCCCTGTACTTTAATCCCGAAATCCACTCTATCTTTTACCACATTAATCGCCTCTTCGATGTACAGATTAAAAATTAGTGGTGATAGTGATTAGTGGCGTACATCCTTGTCTTACTCCTTTCCTAATACCTACTTCCCATCTTTCCCCTTCTACTTCTATAACAGCAGTTTGCTCTTTGTATAGATTGTGTACTACTCTCCTATCTCTATACTTCATTCCCGCGCTCTTTAGTATCTCGAACATTTTTCCCATCTTACATTATCAAAAGCTTTTTCTAAATCTACAAATCCTATATAAGCGTTCTTTCCTTTTTCTATTGTTTTCTCTAACATTACTCTTAGCGCCAGAATAGCTTCGCGAGTTCCCCTATTTCGCCTAAACCCGAATTGGTCTTCTCCTAGTATTTCCTCCGCTCTATTTTCCATCCTCTTCTGCACTATTCTAGTTAAGATTTTTGACGCATGGGAAGTTAGGCTAATCGTTCTAAAGTTCTCGCATTTGTCAGCTCCTCTCTTTTTCGGTATAGTAACGATAATGTTCCTCTTATAATCCTCCGGCATCTCGCCCGTTTCGTATATGTATTTTACCAGTTCAAACATCCTATTTACTACTTTCTGTCCCGCACATTTCAAAATTTCCGCCTGTATTCTATCTACACCCGGCGCTCTATTATTCTTTAGCACCCTTAGTGCTATTTCAAATTCCTCTCTCAATATAGGTTTTCCTACATCTTCCCTATCGATGCTAGATTCTTCCTCTAATATATCTCCTAATTCCTGACCCTCGCATAAATTTCCTAAGTACTGCTTCCATCTATCCGCTTTCTCCTCTCTTCCTATCAGTATGTCCCCCGATTGACTCCTAACGTTTCTACTTATTGTTCCTATATCCCTGAAGTTCCTCTTAATTATTTTGTAAGCCTCATCGGTCTTACCTACTTGCAACTTATCTTCTACTTCTTTGCATTTATCCTCTATCCATTGTTCTTTCGCTTTTCTACATTTTCTAATGATTTCCCACTTTATTGGCTTATAAGTTTTCAGTCCTTCTTCGTCTCGTCTGTTTTTGTAGCCTCGTCTCTTTTGCATTAAGTTTAAGATTTCGTCCGTTATCCAGGGCTTCCTAGCTTCCCTTTTATCGTGTCCTAAAACGTCCGTAGCCGCGGAAGCTAGACTATTCTTGATACCCTCCCACTCAGTTTCTGCGTTCTTGATTTCGTCCTTACTCGTTTTATTAATTAATTGATCTGTTTTCTCCTGGAACTTATCTTTCATATTCTGATCCCTCAATATGTCTACATTTATACGTTTCTTATCCTTCCGGGTTTTCAGATTTTTGAACTTTAATCTAGCTTTCATGACTACCAAGTTATGGTCGCTGTCTACATCTGCTCCTGAATAACTCTTACAGTCTTTTACTTGATTTCTAAATCTCTTCCTAACCAGAATGTAGTCTATCTGATACCTGTCTATCCGTCCTGGCATTTTCCATGTGTACCGCCTCCTAACGTGATTCTTGAACAATGTGTTCGCGACTACCATCTTGTGCTTCTCACAGAATTCTATCAGTCTGCTACCTCTCTCGTTTCTGTTTCCTAATCCATAAGGACCTACAAATTCTCCTTCTTTCCCCTCACCTACGACTGCGTTAAAATCTCCTACTATTATTAAATTTTCATGACCCTTCACATATTTTCAAAGGCGACGAATAATTTTATTGATCCTGGAGATGACAGTGATCAAGATAATGTGACGTGGAACAGGTGAAAGAACAAAGCAATTTTCACTAAACTGTGTACGATAGTTTAATGCCCCACTGTATGTAATTAATTGCAGACTAGGTCATTGTCTGCAGCCTTTTTGATGCAAATAGCAGTACCAAATGGTGCGATCGCCGGTATGTGCAACATTTACGCAACTGTTACTCGCAATATTTACGTGTAACAGTTACGTAAATGTTACGTAACTATTAGTAAAACCTACTTTCGGCCGAATCGTCCGCTTGCTCTAGATTGGTGTTCTTCAAAAGCTCCTCTATCAGATCGTCAGGGTTCACCCTCGTGATTTCCACCCTTCCCGGCACGGTAACCGCGTCGGACTCTTGGGCTTGGTTCTTTTTCCTCCTCTCATAGGCCGCCTTGGCTCTGTCCAACGAGCCGGTTTCCGATAGCACCAAACTGCTGGCACTGGGATTTCTAAAAAGAAGAAGTGGCTCACAATTATATATGTGAAATTTAAAATAATATTCTGAAGCAGTCGCGGGCAAAACAAAAACAGGAAAAGTATCAACGGTTCTATTATCATCCACCAATAACTACTTAAAGCTATGAGCAACTTTAAAAGCAATATCACAGTTTATTGAATAATAAATTGGGATGCTATAGCAATAACTTCTAAGGCACTGTAATGCAATATTTTGTACAATAAACAATTGTTGGGGCAAGGAACGATTCGCCCCTTTTCCGTCAATTAATCAACTTATTATTCAATGAACTGTGACGTCTTATAGCGAATTGTAAGCAAAAATCTTAAAGCGAGTATAAGCTATGTATATTTCCACCGATAAAGCATGCGCATGCACAATAAACGGACTATATTAAATAGAATGCGTGCAAGAATATTCTACAAAACATCTTACAACACTTAAGGATTTGCAAACTCATCTAAAAAAAAATCATCATCTCTTCTAAAATCATCCAGATTTGAAGATATGTTTCGTTCAAATAATATGCTGGGTGGTGCAGAAAATTGGTTCTATATTTTTGTTATATTAATAGAAAACTGTAATAATTGCTATATATATATTTTTAAATTGAATTATGTAAAAAGGGGTACATTCTGTTCCAGATATAGTCAGCCCAATTTACGATGGTTTTATTTTTGGTAGGCAGGAGTAAAAGGATAGTATTTAACTTTCAATCACAATTTCTTGCAAGCTGACGCTCTGAAATCGTATTTGAAGACTGTCGAGGCTCGTTCCAACATTGTATGGTTCTGCCTGTTCTTGAAATTGCCTCTCCTTGCATGAAAGAGTATTAGACAATGCAGGGTATATACAACACCAAACAAGAGACTCTAAAGAGATGGCAAGGATATTGTTATAAACTATTCAACAAACAAGAAGAGGGGATAGTTGGAATTTACTGAAAACCATATTTTCATGGATTAACAAGTAGTTAAGAACCTCAAGAACAATAAAGCACCAGGATGTCTGAAGAAATAATTCCTTGCCCTAGCAAGAGAACCCGATGGGACATAGAGAATGCGAATGAGTTAGAAAATAGAAAACTACTGAAGGGTCAGAAGGATCACTAAATGGGAACTTGTAATTAGGCCAAAGGAAATACCTAAAAAAGGTATATAGCTTGCGTAGATGACCTGAGAATGTGAGGCAGGAAACGCAATTGGAAATATATAGCTGGTATATACTGCTACAGTCGAAGCTAGGAGTGGGGTAAATGAAAGGAATACAGTAAGATTTTAGAGAAGGCCAAAACCCACAAATGGTTGTGGAGTTTAAGGAAGAAGATTTAATCAGGCTTGCACAAAACTGAAATTTATTATCATTGACCATGCCCAGCTGTTAATGGAATCCGTTCTAAGTGACCCTATTAAATCCATGTTTCTCTTTGATTTTCAAACCGCTTCATTTGAATTATGTAAATATGTGTAAGGCTTGTAGATGAGCCAATTTTGAGCCGAGCCTTACTATTTCTCTTTACCATCTCATAGATGTTTCGATTAGGAAAACTTTATTTTTTTAAAACAATTCAATCCATACTAAAAACGGTTTTTTTTTTGTGTAGAGTGATACCAGAAGACCGGCCATTAGAAATATATGCCGTGTTAATAATGAGTTCTGCAAAACTGCATACAAGTACAGGAAAGTAAGGTCTATTTAATGAAAAAGCTCTCAAGATGGGAAAACTGGAAATTGCCCTAAACATTTCTCTTTAAAATGAAATGATATATTTCTTAATTTACATTTTTTTTTATTCTACGCGATATTCTACAGATACTTTTAGTCGCGTACCCTATAGCTATGTGCAGCGGTTTTGGAAGTTTTTTAAAGTTTACGTAAAAAAAGTGTAAGTAAAATTTACATCGTAATATTTAAAATTAGCCAGTGTAGCAATTTTGACACTAAACACATTTAAATTGAAGTTATAAGCAGAGGAAGGTCTGACGCTCATTTTTGAATTTTTAAATTTGGTAGGGTATTTACAAGAATCGAAAATATTAAAAAAAAAAGGGGGGGGGGTAGTAATAGTATTGATAACTTGTTACATTTGTTTGTGATATTGCTTTTTACAATATTTTGTGAATTATTTGTACATGGCTGATGGGTAATTACTACAAAGTTAGGGCAAATTTATAATTTCCCTCTTCGAAAAAAAAAAAACATGACATTTTCCATAAATGAAGCGTTTATTTTCAGAAGATACCATATCCACAAATAGAAAATCAGAAGAAACATAAAACCAATTAAATATGGAATTTAAGGGCCTCAATTTGCAATGTTTACGTAAAATTGCAAGCATTACCATACTTATTAGCTTATTATTATTTTTAAGTTTTTCTACCTAAGAAAATTTACACCATGATATAAATTTTCAAAAAATGTAAAATCGCCAAAACTGTAACGTTTTGTAAGCATAAAAAATACTACTAGGAGTCTAAAATAATGGATGGAAGTCAAAAATGCGATAAAATATACTATTATATAAGAAAATGTATGTCTATTTCCGGTATGGCCGGAAGTGCCGCCATCTCGATCTTTCTAACGGCCGGTCTCACTCCCTGCGCTTTAAATAAAATCAAGCATGCTACGAAGCAAAACAAAAACTCAAAAATGCATCTGACGTGCGCACGCACACAACAAGCCGGGTACACTAACGTAGTGACGCTGGGACGTCTCACTGACGGTGGCGGTGGGTTTTGTGAATCGGACGAAACGTTGGTGGTGATCGTGAGAGCGGGCTGCTCGTCGGGACTGATGGCCAACGGCGCAAGCTTACCTCCAGACGTGCCGTCTAACAGTTTCCGGTGAGGCAAGCCCCTGGAAAGCAACACCCAGAACGGTGCGGTTGTTAGTAGGGTAGGTCTAAAATACCAGCCACGTCTGCTGACGGTCTCGCACGCAGCGGTTAGTCGCCCACTAGATTTCGTGGCGGGGGGTGGATCGGGGTGTACTTGCAGAACTATTAGGGGTGTATTAACGGATATCGCGATTAGTTTTTTAAATAAGTCAGTATATTGCATAGAGTAGTTAAGTTTCTTCTATTATCAAAAAATGAGGTACAATTGGCATAAAGTAAAAATTCTAAATACATCAGATATTTTCGGAACTGAGTCGAAATTTAAAATGACCCTATATATTTCTTCGCAGTTCACGAACCTTTAAAATTTCTATTTCTATAATACGCTTTCATATTTTTAAAATTCGCTGTACTGGTAATAATTTTTTAATACTTAATTTGCTACTAAGATTACGTTATCTTCAGGGTGCGGATGTATTCGACGAGTTTGATCATTCTGAGGTCTTTTGATAACACTGTTAGTTTCATTGAAAAGAGCATTTATGGCGGCTGTAGTTTCATGGCTAATAGATATTCATAAAAAATGTCTTCGGTTAAATTCCGCGGCTACTTGTCTGCTATTACGAGTCCTATCAACAAATAACCTTATTATTTCGCTTGTTTCCCTTAAATGTAGACACATTTTACGATCGTAAACTAGAACTTCACACAATATAACAAGAACAAAGTTTTGTCAAATTGACATTTAATTTTAATCATGGTTTTTGCTTTCGTGACATTCTATTAAATTTAAAACCAAAATTATAACCACAAATGACTAAACATGCAAATTTCGTAATGAAATTTGGTGTTGGAGCTTAGGTTTTGCTCAAACAGCTCTTTCTAATAACTTTTTTCAACTATCTTCAATAGAAGCAAAATATTGGGAATGAGTCCCATTTGGGGGGCCGCCGTTGTCACAGTTTGCTATTTAAATTTAAGTTGGTTGTCTAGAAATGTACCAAATGTAGCAAAAGACTAACTGTACCAAAGCTAAAATCTGGATTTCAAAAAATGACGAAAATATCTGGATGTTTTCGTTTTAAATGAGACACGTGGTATATGCGAAGGAGTTTTTGTCATTTATATCATAACAATATTATTAATTCTGAATTATTTCTTTCACGTACACAATTTAAAAAAAAATACTACAGCTCTATTAGATGAAGCCATGGGAAATATTCCACATAATCGATACGAAAGGCGACTACTAACACCGCAAGTTTCACCCATTCCACAAGATTCCAGCCCCTTACTACATGTTAATTAGACCGCATTAGTAGATAGACAAACAGATATAAGGCCAGTATTAATGCTATTAGTAGTATTACAAAGAGTAATCACACCAATGCAAGTTTGATGAGCTACTGGGAACTTAAGTTAAATTAAAGTGAACACTCCATACAATAGGTAATTCACAACTATATATTATTAAAAATACACTACTACAATATGTACACAACTACATCGAAGTCGAAAATTGTACCTACATACCAGATTTGTTTACGATTGCGGATACTAGAAGTAAAACCAACTAGTGTTATACATACGATTAATCGTAGCCCAATGCCAGGTCTGGAGTGTCAGTGTGTTTTAGCAGGGAAGACGGGGATGGTGAATGATGTTAATGAAGCTGGAGACGATCGTTTTGTTCCAAAACTGACGCCGTTCTATAGTACCTTAGTTTTTGTGTACCGTACATAGATGATGAAAATATAAAAAAATATGTTTATTGAAGTAATAAAAAACAGCCATAGTTTTTTATATCGAATGCATAGATGTATGCATACGAATCTTTTGAAAATTAATCAATATCTAACAATATCTATTTAGTTTGTTTATACGAATCTATTAATAGCTTTTGATACGTTTTTGAAATAACTTCTTTGTATTTATTGGTATTATCTAATTTTAATTCGACTGAGGATATTATCATTCTTTTTAAATCATACTTTTAACGTCTTTTTTAATATTTGGCTTGAATTATTTGTTAACTTCAACAGTCTCTTGGCAGTCCTTGAGCTGACATCTAATGATAATGTCAACCTGGCTGGCGAAATGCGAAAAGTTACTACTTTCAAGATAATTCCGATCATAATAATGATTTAAAATGGCATATCCTTGATATGACAGTCGTTATAGATTTTTCATCTATGAAATGAAAATCTTTATGAAATTAAACTTAAAAACACGTTGCGTTAAAAACGTATTAAGAACGTGTAGCTTTTTAATATGAAATATTTCTGCACAAATTAGATAACCTTTAAAACTGCGCCTCGTTAATAAGAGACAGGTCCGTATGTAAAGAAATACGTCAATTTCAATACGTCAATACCCAATTTTTCTGTCTAAATTAGTGAATAATTTGTGAAATTACGTGTTGTATTTATAAAAATATACATACGACGGTAGTCCCAGAAGTACCCGACCTAACAAAGACAACACAATAAATTTTGGAAAAAAATATATCATTTCTCTACATAGTCTTCTTTTAGCTCCATACACTTTTCCCAGCGATGTTCAATAGCTTCGATACCTTGTTTATAGTGTAACCGTCGAGCTCCTTAAAATAGCCATCAAAGGCAAACCTCTTCCTTGTTGGAAAATCTTTTACCACCGAGCCTTTTTTCCAGTTTGGAAACAGAAAATAATCCGAGGGGGCTAAATCTGGTGCGAGAGGAAGCAACTTAAACTTTAACTCATCAATTTTGGCCATCGCGATAACGGAAGTGTGAACTGGTGCATTAAAAAACATGTAGATCGTAGATCTATAGTATGAAATCTTTCTACACAAATTAGAGTCTAGCCTTTGAAATTGTTCGTTATTAATAAGAGCTAGGCCCGTATTTAAACAAATACGTCAATTTTTATTATGCAATTTTCGTACTTACATTCGCGCCTAACCTGTGAAATTGTATGTCATTAATAAGAGCCAGGACCGTATTTAAAAGAATACATAGATCTTTAGTACGAAATTTGGAACATGTCAAATCCTGTGTCAATAATAATGGCCACCCCACAATTGTATTAAAAACACGTACACACGATTTATAGTGTAAAATCTTTCTACACAAACTAGAGCCCAGTCTTTGAAATCGCCCGTTATTGATAAGAGTCAGGTCCATATTTAAAGAAACACGTCAATTTTTACTACGAAATTTTCCTGCTTAAATTAGTGCCTAACCTGTAAAACTCCGCGTCATTAATATGATACAGGTCCGTATTTAAAAAATATATATAATTTTCAAGACGAAATTTAAAACATTTACAATTCTATGCCGACAATATTTCCGTTTTATGCAAAAAATCTATTTTGAAAAGGTAAATTTTTGGTACATTACACATGGCTCGAAACATTAACAATTCTTGAATTGAATAAAAGCCAGGTCCATATTAAGAAAAAAAAAAAACGAAGACTTCTAGTACAACTGTTTTCTTCTTTATTTTTAGATTTATGATTTTTTTGCTTAAACTGACGCAACATTTGAAATTACGCAGTATTAAGGGCCAGTCTATTTAAAAAATACGTAATTTTTTCGGGCCATTCAAAACTCTTGAATTGAAAATAAGAGTCAGGTTTATATTAAGGAAAAAAGTCTACAAAAACATACATTTTTGTAAAGAAATTCGAAACGTTGAAATTTCTTGAATTGAAAAATAAAATCCAGGTCCATATTAAGAAAAATAACGTAGACTTCTAGTAGGGTTTTTCCAACTTAAATTAGCGTCCAAAATTTTAAATTCGCGCCATTTATAATGAAAGAATGCAAATTTTGAGTATGATTCTTTTTCCAATTAAGTTATGGGAATTATAGCGGGTTATATTAAATTAAGTCTAACACGTGTAGTTCCATGAATTATAAGAAACAGGTCCGTATTTAAAGTTGGTAATCGTGGTTCAAACGGCTAATAGAAAATTAAATAGATTTATATTACAGTAACGATTAAAAGGGCTAAGTTGAAATTTCTTTGAATTACTTTTTTATTTTTTAGGAATTCCGTGGTAAAACAGTTTTTTTCTTTGCAGTTTTGGAACAAAACGATCCAGATGACGACCGAAGGAGTTAATCGATCATAAAAAAACAGGTACAGAAGCGGCAAAACGAAACGTTAATGGAAAAACAGAAATACGAAATCTAATCTAGCCCTACCTGTGGAGAAGCTGTACAGACAACAGCCCATCGTTTCCAGAATGTCCAGACCGAAGCGAGCTCAGTGAGGTGGCGCGAGTTTCGGGTAAACTTTTCAATTTCGGAATGGGAGAGGGGGGGGCCTTGAACAGCCCCGTGGGACTGTGACCGTTAGAGCCGTTGTGCTCGGTGAGACTCTTTCTCTTAGGTCGTGGGGTGAGGAAGGAAAAGAGGCTGTCCGATTTGAAAAATTTGTTCGCGAAAAATTTCTCAGTAGGCTGGATGTGAATTCGAGGTATCTCGAACTCGCTCTTGGACCTCAACACACCCTCGTTGTTCCGTTTATTTTTAGACTTCTCGTCCAAACTCAGTCTGTTGTCAGTGTGGTTCGGTCTGTCGCTAGTACCGTCAGACTTTCTGTGGTCGATCTCATCGATGGTCAACATGTTGCTCTTTATGCGTTCAACAACGCTAGTGGACGACGACTTCTGTAGCTCGTTGAAGTTTTGGGAAAAAATGTCGGTTTTGGAGTTGATAAAGCTACACTCCGGAGTCTTATACTCCTCCGCGCTGGAGTTACTCACGTAACTAACCTGACTGTGAAACCCCCTCGGGGTGGAGTAAGTGGTCACGTTAGTCTCTGTCTCGGTGAAATTCTTCACGACGCTCTTTACGGGGGTGGAGGAGATCACCCCCTCGGGCGTGGAATAGACCTCGTGGTTGCTGGAGGGGATGGTATAGGGTATGTTGATTTTTTTGGGATAGGTGTGGGTTCTAAAAAATTTTTGGGTGTTTGTAATGATGTGTGTCCGAACTGATCTGCTATGTAGGTCCCTAACATAAACAGAAAATAAGTAATGCATGCAGACGAAGCCCTAGATGTGACAGCGTACACGTTTTCAATCACGGACGATGTACAGTGATTTTTCCGTAGACTTCCGGCAGCTCTTATTCCTATAGTATGCAAGCGCTGCAGTATTCAAGACGATGACTAAATCGTTTATGAAAATTGTCAACAGAGGTCAAGTCTGGTGATATTGTAGGGCGCTCCATTGGTCTTCTTTAATATTTGAACGTAACTACAAATATATACACATTTTTATTCTTCTCTTCATTCGCAAATTTGTACCAAATTAAGAGTGTATTACATAAAAATATTGCTAAGTTATAAGTATTGCTTAGTTTGGAACCATAACTCCTATAAAAATAATCTGAAAAGAGCCAGAGAATGCCCTGCACAGTTATTTCGAACAGTTCGTTTATAAGTCATAAAATTGTTATTGAAAGAAAATAATGTCATTAACAATTAATGCAAAGATAACTGCTTGTTTTACTGTTTAGTTTTTTTTATTTTAAAAATTTTATTCCTTAAGAATTTTATAAACTTTGGTACCAAAAACTGAAGACAAAAATAGTGCTCAATACATCACTGAATTGAAGACACGCCCTGAGTACATTGATGAAAATATTTTTTTACGAAAAGACGATACTTTATAATTTTGTAAATTGTTCTGAATTTGTTTTTATAGAAGCTACGATTTTTTTATATGAAAAAGATTTTTAGAAATAAAACAAAATCACCACTCCCCTAGTAGTCTTTATATCACCTCAATATTCACAGACGCTCCTTAAGGCTTCTACTAAGTCACTCTAAAGGCAACACTGTTCATTTCTTTTATAGAGAGTACGATTTTTTTAACGAAAAAAGTTCAAGATTGAAAAAAGATCAAGATTTTTTGAGAAAGAAAATAAAAAAGTCACAACTTCCCCAGTAGGCTTCATATCACCGTAATATTCACCACATACGCTCCTTAGAACTTCTGCTAAGTCATTCTGAACACAAAACTGTTCATATCTTTTTTCTATAGAAGTTGCGATTTTTTTAATGAGAAAAGATTTTTAGAGAAAGAAATTAAAAAAATAAACAGTTTTAAAACCTTAAAACGGACTTTTCCGCGCGAAAAACATCTCTATCTCGAAATTGAGTGGCCGAGGAAAAATAAACCAACACATAAATGCAGAATATGTGTTTTATGCGACAGTTTCACTTTTTTCAAATACATAGTTCACCCTCGTGCTTTCTCATGACGCATGAATAGGGTGGAGTGTGTTCTATCCACCTCAAAATCAATAGGTATCGTCTGGGAGACGTCCCGGATCCAAATCAGTCAAAACCCGATCGATCCGACATGACTTAGTTGAGTTATCGTGTTAACAACAAAAATTTCTCAAATAGTCCACCGTTGTGCTTTCTCATGACCCGTGGACAGAGTGGGGTGTGTCCTATCCACCTCCAAATCAAAAGGTGTCGTCTGGGAGAGGCTCCCGATCAGAATCAGTCAAAACCCGATCGATCAGACACGATTTAGTTGAGTTATCGTATTAACAAAACAAATTTCTCAAATAGTCCGCCATCGTGCTTTCTCATGACCCATGGACAGGGTGGGGTGTGTCCTATCCACCTCAAAGTCAATAGATCCAACACGATTTAGTTGAGTTATCGTACTAACAAAAAAAAATTCTCAAATAGACCCAAGGGAGGGGGTGGTGTGTGCTATCCACCTCAAAATCAATAGATGTCGTCTGGGAGTCGTCCCCGATCAGAATCAGTCAAAATCTGATCGATTCAACACGATTTAGTTGAGTTACCGTGCTAACAAGAATAAATGCCGGCGACGACGACACACACACAGCAAAAAAAAATTTAAAACCATTTTTTTTTTATTTTTAGACCGAAAAACGAAAAATAAACCCCAAAAAAAGTAGTTTTTCACTTTTTCTTTACACGATTACATTACTTTTCCACTTACTCCGATTTCCGATTACTTTCCGAGTGCGGAAAAGTAGAAACATCACTCCCTCAGTAGACTTTATATCAACTCAATATTCAACACACATGCTCCTTAGAGCTTCTATTAAGTCACTCTAAAGGAAAAACTGTTCATATATTTTTTCATAGAAGTTCGATTTTTTTTTCATGAAAAAAAGTATAACATCTTTAGAGAAACAAATTAAAAAAATCACCAGTCCTTGAATAGGCTCATCACTACTTAGGACTTCTACTAACTCATTCTAAAAGCAAAACTATTCATATATTTTTATAGTCTACGATGTTTTTAATGAAAAAAGTACAAGATTTAGGGAATGAAATAAAAAAAAATCATCAATCTTTATATCATCTCAATATTCACTATAGATGCGCCTTATGATTTCTACTAACCTACTTTAGAGGCAAAACTGTTCATATATATTTTTTAGGGAAGCCTACGATTTTTCTAATGAAAAATGTACAAGATTTTTACAGGAGGAAATAAAAAAAATCACCATTCCCCCAGTAGGGTTTATATTACCTCAATATTTACTACATTCGTTAGGACCTCTACTATGTCATTCTCAAAATAAAACCGTTCTATATATTGTTTTACAGAGCTACAATTTTTTAACGAAATAAGTCTTAGAGAAGAAAATTAAAAAAAAACACGATTTCCCCAGTAAGCTTCATATCACCTCAATATTCCACCCAAACGCTCCTTAGAGCTTGTAATCTAAGTCGATCTAAAGGCAAAATTGTTCATATATTTATTTTAATAGAGACTACCATTCTTTAATTAATAGAGTACAAGATTTTTATCATAACTATTACAAAAAATTCGTGAAATTGCATAGAATAAGCCCCCCAAATTAAAAAAAGTTATCTTAAGTAATAAAAAAGCTACAAGGCGTGCCCACTTTCCGCTGTCACCCTGTATAGCGTCGCCGAGGGGTCAGAATAATGTCCATATTCAAAGTCTCAATGTATTACTATTAAGGCCAAATTCTATCCCGGTGACATGACAGCCCGCAATCCAGAGAAAGTGCTCCGCCAAGGGACGTCCTTCTCGCGCGGCAAATCCCCGAAGGCATGCAAATTAGCAAAAAAACGAAAATCGATTTGCAACGATTTTTTGAGCCCCGCGCACCGGAATATAAATATCGCCGAGTAGGCAGAACGGAAAATTCACTGTACGACGTCGAGAGGAAGAAACAAAATATAATAAATCAACAACATATTCGGATTCAGACGTGGGATTATGTACAGAACGCAAATGTATGTATAACTAGATTAAAAATAAATTTATGGGCGCTTTGTAGGTCCTTAAAAAGTTTTCCCATAAAATCGCATCTGAAGTTAAGCTGTTTTTAATGTATATATAAGAGTTTTAAAACATCCGTCTGGTTTAAAGTACGCTGGAAATAAACGTTTTTATAATTGCCTATTCCCTAGAGGTGGCTTAATCGGTAAACTGGATGTTTGTTTCGAAATAAATAAAAAATAAAATGGAGAATTTATTTATAGTATGTCCTGTGTCCAGGTAATAACAATGCAATTAAAAAGGTTATATCAAAGACACAAGGTTACTTGAAGAGCACCTTATTTCCACAAATAAAATCAAGAATTTTTCAACTTAAAAATGAAAAACCTGAAGACATTAACTTTACTCTATTACCACTCACTTTATCTATAACAAATTCTATATTCTCAAATTTCATAAACTATTATAGCATTTTCTGGAAGACTATTTGATTATAGAGGTTATTTGAAGGACGCATACTCAAGGTTAATTGAAGGATATCTTACATTCTTACATACAACGCGGAAGTTTCTATTCTTGGGAACTTCAAATCTTAGAACATTAAATCCAATAGTCTATACCATGAATATCGGTAAAATTATTGTGGTTATCTACAAATGCAAAATGGTACGTAATTTTGTCAAAATAAAATCCACAGAATTCCAATTTCTAGATTAGACATTAATTAATTTAAGTGGCAATATCGTTTTACATACAAGGTCACTTGAAGGCCACACAGTCTCAAGGTTATTTGAAGGAGACTTTCAAATATTCTTAAGCATAATGGGAGCTTTCTATTCTATTATCTAGCGTATACTGGATAGTCCTCGAGATATTTAAGGTTCTGTAAAAGTTCTCATAGGCTGCATAATTTTGAAACAGATAACCCATAACACAACGAGGAACATTCTAATCCAGGAACTGAAAGCCATGACATATAAGAGGCAATAACGTTCTGATAGGTTTTATTCGTCTATGGAGGTTATTTGAAAGACAGGTACATTCAAGGTTATTTAAGGGACACGTTTAAATATCCTTAAATATATCCTTATTATTATTATAAGGATTGAAATCCATAGGAAATTAAATAGGATAGTCTATATTCATGGAAGAATTTAAAATGATCTAGAAGTTACGCCATGACCAATAATTATAAAAAAAAAAAGATGAATTGTTATCATTTACCTTATATATATATATATATATATATATATATATATATATATATATATATATATATATATATATATATATAAATACCGATGATCCCAAGCTTCATAATAAGTAATTACGGTTTTGAGGCAAGGAGTCTCATCTAATTATAAAAGTCATTTCAAGGGCATTTTCATATTCTTAAACCTAACAAGGATTTTTCCGTTCTGAAAATTGAAAAAAAGAAGTTTGTATAGCTTACGTGAATAGCCGTAGAAATACGTAAGGTCATCTAAAGGTTCCGATATCATCGGTTATTTTGAAAAAAATACCAACTCCTTTATATGTAAAAGTTTAACAACCTTAATACTAATGACCTTTGGAAAGCTATATACGATGAAAGTTGTTTAAAGGACACATAGTTTGAAGGTTATTTGAAGAACATTAAATTCTTAAATATAATGGAGAACTTTCTATTTGGAAAATAAAAACTCTTTGTTGCATTTCACACCACTGTTGCATCTCACACCACTATCTGTAGTGTAAGTTTTTGATTGATCCACAAACCACAAATTTCATAACCAATAACGTGTTTTATAAATGCTTCATGTGACTAAAGAGCTTATTTAAAAGGTATAACTTCAAGGCTATATGAAGGACACCTTATTATCTTCACGAAAATGAGAAGATTTTATTGACTCAAAACCACAGGATACTAAATGGGACAACTGGAGTAGATAGTCGCCGACATATCAGTGTTAATCCGAAGTTTTCAGATTTTATAGACGGCAATGTTAAAAAGTTTCTTAAAAGGCAGATTCTTCTGTTCATTCTGAGGGCAGTTAAATTTTCTAAATGGATAAAATGTATATCTTTGGGTTACTAAAGGTTATTCTAAAATACATTACTTGATTATAAAGGTCATTTAAAAGACGCTGTTTTAAAGACATTTGAAGGGCACATCAAGTTAACTGATACTCGTGAATTATTATGAGTGAATTATTTCGGAAAAGTCGCGTTTTATCATTGGTTTCATATGTAAAGGTTCGCAGTTCCCAATAGTAACGTTTTTTAGAACGTTGTGTGTGATAAAGGTTATTTGAAGAACATAATTTAGAGGTTACTTCAAGAATATTCCAAATGAAGATTTTTATATCAACTGTAATATGGAAGTTTAAGATAGACGTGGTTTTGAAATCCGAATTTTGAAATCTTTTTAGTAGAGAATTTACAAGGAAAATTATATCAATTTAGGTAAGCAAAAATAAATGATTATTCTAACAAAATCGATATTTGTAATCCAAATTTGTGCACGATACATATTTGCCTGAAGTATAATTTAATTTGTTTATTTTTACAAAATTTATTATATTCTCATAAACGTTAAAAATGACTTTGAACCTTTTTTTAACTATAATTTTAGCGTTGTCTGAAACTTAATCTACTGAAAGTTTTCACACTTGTTATAGTAATAAAGAATTTCAAGAAAAACATGACTGTTGGCCAAAAATTCACAGGAGTCGAGATAGTAATATACCAAAACTAATAAGTTAAATAACTAATAAAATCTGAATATACAAAATATTTTACGTATTTAACTTCTTCACAACTTCTCAAAACTAGCAACTGAACTTTAGAGAAGAAACAACTACACAACGCGATCCGACCCACCCTCTGGGCACGTCCAGCGCGTGCGCCCACTTTTTAAGGACCCCGCAGCATCTTCAAAAACTACCACAATTGTCGCTTTCTTACCTGATATGGCCGGAATCGCCGGAGCTGGACTGTCTGCTGTGCGAGTGCGAGTGTATGCTGCTATACCCGGAAGCCTTCGACAGCTGGCTGGTGTTGGAGGAGTTCCTGGAGTGCCCCGGCTCGCAGGAAACCTCCTGGGGTTCGACGTGTTCGGCGGGAACGACCGCCGACTGGGTCAATACGTCATTGCAGTCAGTCGCTATCGTAATGGGGATGTTGTTCTCCGTGAGCGTCTGGCCTATCACCAGATCTGGAACAAGGACGGACTATTAATCAACGGTTTAATCGACGAGCGCTGATACAGTGAAATCCGGATTGATTGAAGGCGATACACAAAATTAAAGTTTATTAAAACTAATTTATATTCTATTAAAACTGCAAAAATGGTAGCTATTGGCGCGTTCATAAGCATTACCTATACAATGACTGATTCGTAAATTTAGGGATATTCAAAATGCACTGCAAACTTTTTACATACAAAACAATGCAATTATTTCCTCTGCTGGGGCAGTCTATTGCAATTTATTCAAGAATTTCTTGAAGACCAAATAGTTAGCTCCTCCACCTGTGGCCTCCACCATCACCCGATTTGATAACATTACAATATAATTAAAAACAATATTGCGAATTATTCACACGCTTATGCAGTTTCTATCAAAATTCGAGATATTACAGAGATTGAATTAGATAATATATTTAATAATTTAACAAGATACGTACACCTCTGTTTATTAAACAAAGGCAGACATTTAAGGCTCGGCCACACAGAACGCGATCTACCGCCGCGGGCAGCGGTCAGCGATATGGCACTGTCACATACAGTGCGATATCTATGTGAGCTATCTAGTATTGTGTTTGCTTTTGGGCGAACGGTTTCATACAGCCTTGTTGCTTTTTCTTCTCAATAGATTTTGGGACAAAATGAGTAGTTCTAACGAGGAGCAACTCCTTCTATTAGCATTACGAAATAATAGAAAGAAAAGACGATATTGGGTGCATGATATCAATGCGAAGAGAGAACAATTTGGGGAATTCCATCGCTTATGTATTGAACTGAAATCATATGAAGATCGGTTTTTTAAATATTTTCGTATGTCGATATAGTTGATCCATATTACAATTTTTTGATATAGGGAGTTATAGACGTCATAGCAACAGTGCAAATTTTGAAAATTCTACTTTCTACCGAGGGTACATTGACGAAAAAGTTATTCTACCTTCGAAGCCACTTCCGGATAAAAGCACCCCTCTTCCTCATGTTCTGGTAGGTGATGAAGGCTTTTCACTTGAACCATTTTTAATGAGACCATACCCCAAAGCAGGAATAATCAATAATGTAAGAAAGAAATAATTCAATGCACAGCTCAGCCGAGCATGTCGTGTAGTTGAAAACGCGTTTGGCATATTAGCTATGAAATGGCGTATGTTCTCGAGAGCTATAGAAACTGATGTTGAAAACGCAGAATATATTACAAAAACAGCTTGCTGTTTGCACAATTACATTATATCATATAAGAATAATAAGCAATACACATCTACTGAAAATGAAGAAGACTCTAGGCCTGTACGTGCATTCATGGCAACTAGATTAATCAATCGAAAGTGAACTATTTCTGCAATTGAAGTTCGTGCAGTATACCGATTGCTTTGCCAGAAAATGAAGCATGCAACAGGAAATTAAATTTTGTTACTCCTACTTTTAATAAAAGTCAAGTATTCCAAGTGTGTGTCCAGTGTTATAGTAATTTTAAGGATCCCTGTTATAATAATTATTATATATCCCTCTTATAATAATATATATAAGCATCCCTGTTATAATAATTAGTATTATAATATTTATTTTTAATTAATTATTTGCAATATAAAAACGCGAGACAAATCTGATAGGAACTGATCGCTCAACTGCACGATATTTTGTAATTATGTACAACTGTATCGCTGCACGCTACGATCTATGTGGTCCCGCTGCGACAGACCGCATTTTGTGTGACATGGATGATACAATATTGCATCATACAACTAGATCACCTGACTGATGCGGGCAGAGAACGCTGCCCGCGACGGTAGACGGGCTCTGTGTGGCCGATGCTTTAGAGCATTTAATATAAAGAAAAGTTGATTTTTACTAATGAAAATGGTACTGGCCAATTAATAATCACTTAAAAAAATAAATAAATTGCAATTTTCGTGTTACATATTAAAAAAACCTTACTCGATTCCTTAAAAATCATAATTCGTCACCAACTTTGTCAAACACGCTTAAAAGATGGTTGATAAATTCAAATTCAAGCTTCTACAGTAAAAGAGTTATTGTGTTATTAATAACAAATGAATATAAAATGTGTTTCAGGCTCATTTTCTTCTATCTTTATTATCTTATTTGTCTAAATCATTGTTGCCAACTGTATGACTTCAATAAATTTGAATCTCTCTCTGTATTTCATAAAAAAACACAGGCTCTATCAAGTTATCGATGAATCAATTAAGATAGTATCGCCGTCTCGCATTAAAATACAATCAGGCTAAAAACTGTAGCATAAAAAGGCGGTGTCAAGCTTGGGAACGGATAATATTGAAGAAACCTATGCTGATACGTAGCTACGTATATTAATTGGCTACTACACGTACCCTCCCACATTATTACGATTAAGCCCGCCTTAAATGGACGAAGCTCGTAACAGCGCTTAGCTTAATTTGTGACTTCAATCTTAATAAGTAAACCCATAAGCCTAACAACATCCGATTTTCGGGTATACGCTATATATGTATCACAATGGGAACACCGTAATCCACTATCGTCAACATCAACCCCGGAAATTCCTTTATCCAACGCTGTATTGTGGCAAGGGATGGTTTTGGTCGACATTTTAAAATATTTATTGTCAAATTGTCATGCGCTGTAACTATTGTAATACCGTACGCAAATCAAAATACTGCGACAGTCCCGAGTTGTGTGCAAACACACACCACTCTCAAATCTCACAGTAACTGATCAGGCGACATCGCCTCGCCTCGTCATCAGTCAACCCCACAGATAACTCTTTTGCCCCGCCCTCGCATACCGTTACTATTAGCACATAGCGCAATACACCTCCGACAATACTTTCAATATTTCTAGTGAAACAAATAGAGTAGCAGGTAGCAGGCGGTCAATGAATAAATTTTATTTAATATAAAATTGTTGGCCCTATAGTTTCCCAAAGGAATATGTCTATTCCCTGCAATATTAATTGCTCGGGTATTATGCGATTCTTACCTGACGATAAAAGGGCAGGTCGTTTCTTAGGTAAACTCCCGAAACCAGAGCTGCCACTCGCTATGGACCCAGCCAAAGATCCGCTCGAAAACTCTTCGAGCTCGGACCTTTGTTCGTTGGACGCGTCATCCGCAGCTACTTGTTTGTGTTTTAAAGACGGGGACGGCCTGAAAAAAAAATAGAAATCAGATATGCTTGAAGGCATTTTCCGTCGTATTTCACTAGTTCTTATTGTATCATCGGAAATTTACATCATCGACGCTTAGAATATCATCACTTTCAACGTCTTGGGTCTCATCTCTCGTCAGTGCAGTGTAAACGAGTATACCTCATCTGTCAAAGGAATACTCACTTACATTGCACTGACGAGACAGAATATAAGGTCGAAACCGGTCTGAAGTTAGCTATATCCTAAGATAGGTGACACTTTCCATTTTCCTTATTGTTTTAGAACATTTTGAATCACTGTATTTTAGTGCTAACTCTGTTAAACAAACTACGGCAAATTTTGTCATGTAATTCAGCGCTCGGCGTTTGGCATATAGCCAGGAGAATAGCTGTTTTGACCTAATTTGTTTAGTCCTTATTATATAAGGCAAAACTTTGCATTATATTGATGACCACAATTACATCAAATGTGGAAAACTGTCCTATATTTCTTGAATGATCGCAATAAAACATAATATCGAGTTTTCCTGTGAAACTCTTGAGAACTAGGGGAATAAAAAATAATAGTTTAGTTAAATGTCTACTAGATGTAGTTAAAATGTCTACCTCTGTAATTGAACAATATTTTCATGTTTCAATGTAACCATATTTTACAATTTTAAATAATTTTTACAATGCAAGTTTGATGTTAAACTGTTAATCATTTCGATTTTTTAAATTTGAAGAAATAATAAGACTACCTTAGAAAGTATGCAAAATTTTATCTATTTTGGCAGGAATTAATTGTCTTATGTTTAAATCAGGAATCTTCCCATTAATAACAATATACTCTGCAAACTTGTCACATTCTTATCTTGAAAAATAGCCGAAACTAAATCACAAAATGATTTAAATATTATTTTTTGATACAACTTACAATTTGCTTATTACCTATACTTGAATTATAGGCTTATTTACAGCCGATATATTTCTTATACATAACGAAAAATTCTGTATAATGCATAGTAAAAGAGGTTTAGTTGAAGCTGCTAAAATTTAAATGTTTATTATTTCGATGGTTTAAATTTAATGCTTAATTTGTTTAAATTTTATGTTTGATTGTATTTATTTTATTGTTAAATTTCGTTTTTCTATTCCCAAAAAAAGCTTCAGACACAAAAGTAACAAACGTTTTCTTTATTTATGATTCTCAAAATTACCTTTAATTTTAAAAAAAGTGTTTTCCATGGCAACCACGCTTTGAATGCTGACGTTGTATAGTTCGAAAAACATGTAACTCCAAATATTTTTCTTTTTATAAAAAAAAAATGTATTTTTTAATGAATATTAGGTTTCATCTCCTCATATTTATATTTTATGATATATTGTACAAAGGTAGCGATTTTAGTGTTTTATTATTAAAAAAAGAGTTTATTTAAGACATCTTTAAAAAAAATAGGTCACACTATAGATTAGATATATCTCCCTTCTCAGCCGCTACTCAGACATTAATTTATTTTCTTTATCTAATAATACAGACAAATGCCCAACAAAAAATATTTCTTCAGAGACAACGAAAACGTATATTTCCCGAATCCAGGCTCATCTCCCACCAACTATCCTACATTTCAAAACAATTTACTCGATTTAACCATATCCAATGTCTCTGAATTACCACCCACTCATGTTCGTTGATTAGAAACATATACAATGTGCAAAGTTCTACTACCGAATAATGGGAATTTGTTTAGTCTATCACCTTATAACTTTATATTGTGCAGGTTCTTATCTGTTCTTTTATTAATATTATTGCTGACGTAAAAAAATGCAGTTTACATACTCTCGACCGAATATTTCCAGATACGATTTTGATAACTGATAACCGATATTTCCTGGAAATATTTGATTTACTTTTAAAATTAGTGCGAGTTCCGCAGAAGGCTCATTCGAATATTTAATCAGTTTATACAACTATCAATAGCGTACATTTGTATATATTTTATTAATTATTACTAAAGCCCGCGAGTATATCGTACATTCCAGGTTCGGACTTACATATATGAGATGCGATCAAAAAATACGGTGAACGAATTTTTATGGCAGAAACTGCTGACGCTACATCTGTATGAAATAATGCGTCTGATAGCCTGATCCTTTGAGATAGTCAGTGTCAAGTTTGAACAAGTTGTGACTTGTCAATTGGCTTCCAGAGCTGGAAGACTGAGGACATGTTACAGTGTCTGTCACGCCTGGTGAATTTGGAACAACGCATTAACATTAAATTTTGTTTTTAAGTTGCAAAAAAGTACCAAGGAAATTAATGGAATGTTAAAATCAGTCTATGGTGAAAATGTGGTGACTCTGAGGATTGTTTACAAGTGGTATGAGCGATTCAAATGCGAGAATAAGTCGGTTGAAGACGAGCAACAGTCGGGACGTCCTTTGACCCCAAATTCAGACGAAACAGGCAAAAGTGTAAACTCGGAATATTACAGGGGCGTACTGCAACGTTTGCCTAACGATGTACGGAAAAAAAGAGACCAGAGAAATGGGCCAATGGCTTCCTTCTTCTACACGACAATGCGCCATGCCACACCTCGCTTCTGATTCGCGAGTTTTTGGCTAAAAAACGGCTACATTTGGCGAAAACGTTTTGTTCCATCAAGACAATGCACCAGTTCACACATCCGTTATCGCCATGGCCAAAATCAATGAGTTAAAGTTCGAATTGCTTTCTCACGAACCCTATTCGCTAGATTTAGCCCTCTCGGATTATTTTCTGTTTGCAAATTTGAAAGAATGGCTCGCTGGTAAAAGATTTGCTAACAATGAAGAGCTGCAGTTTGCGATTCATGGCTATTTTGAGAACCTCGATGGTTCTCACTGTAAACAGGGTTTCGAAGCTATTGAACATCGCTGAGAAAAGTGTATGGAGCTAAAAGAAGACTGTGTAGAGAAATGATATATTTTTTTCCAAAATTTATTGTTTTCTTTGTTAGATCGGGTACTTCTGGGAGTACTTTACGACTTTTGAGACACGAATTAGCAGGAGACCAGTTTATCGCCAACATTCAGAGATTACACGTTAATCAATGCGCCTTTTGTCAACCAATGAGAAATCATTATTAGATGATTAAAATAGAATAATTTTATTTCGGTATTCGTGGAAAACTTGCTTCCTGCTTTTATTGTTGCATCAAACGTATCGGTCCCTTCCCATGAATAAATCAACAACGACCACTTACGCTTTGAAGAGGATATCACCCGATATCATGTTCAATTCGATCTTGAACTTGAGCATGCTGTTGTCCTGGCGATGCCTGGCGTCGTAACCTTCGAGAAGGGCCTTCTTGTGGGTGAGTCCGGCGCCCGCATATTCGGCGAGATTGAGGTCGACGAAGCCTAATTTATTGAAGGAACGCCCGCCCTTCGACTCCTTCCTGATGGAGATCCGGAGGACGCATCTCTCCATCACGCCGGTTGAGGCGTTAGCCATCATCTTGCAGGGGAAGGTGAACGTCGCGCCCCAATGGACTCTGTGGTCGCGAACTTCTTGCCTGGAACAAACAAAGAGAGAAGTTAGCTATAGAAGCACACTGGCTGTAAAAGATTGGCGCTCTTTTTAAGCGTGACGTTGAACGTCGATTGCGCTGTTGGGAAGAATTGAAAGGGTTTTTAAATTATTGTGTTCAAGGTCATAATTTATGATAGTCTAGTTAAATAGGCATTCACCAGCCGTTTTTGAGTAATCATAAGAAAACTATAGGAAAAAAAAATTTTACAAATTTTTGCTTCCCTTTTAAACGGTCCACGGACTTCAATACATTTTTTTCAGTGATTTCATTATCAATCTTTTTTAGATACTTTTATCCTCTTTAATTTGAGCGATCTAAAAGCCTTGTACGATGAGTTTTGATTTTGGTGATTAATTACTCGGGAAATAATGATCGTACAGAAAATTCAAGCAGGGTTTTAAAAGCTGTAAAGTATTCTTTACAAGTGGTAGTTATTGGTTTTTGATAAAAGAAAAATTTCGGTGCGAGAATCTTGATTGAAAAAGAGGTAAAAAATTGCGTATTTAGGGATATTCGCTTCACTTGGAATAACTTTGCAAATAATGGATAGACTAAGGATCTTGGCTGTTTCTTTTCAACCTCAAAGAATTCCAAAGAAACTCTAATAATTTTAAAGCGCTGCGATGTTTTTTTTTCATTGTGTTCGGAATTTCTTTTTTGTTAAAAATCAATTTAAGGATGATATTTTCATTGCTTATTCGCAGATTTTGACAAGAAGACTATTATTTTTTTAATTCTATAAATGCAGTGTTTAAGAAAAAATACAGGTGATTAAACGTGGTTACCCTCCTGTCGGCACGCCTCTGGTTGAGAGTGTAACCAACTAATAACTCTAGAAAGTTGTTTTTGTTGATGGTAGATCTTACACTGAAATTAAAGCGGCTCCAGAGAAACAAAATAAAAATCTCTTCTCGGCAACAATATTTGAATCGCCATAACATCCTTAGGACTGATTTGTAGACCTATGTTCACATGAAAAATTGTTCACGTCTTCTTATGTAGAATCACCCCTGAAATTATTCGAACGGAATTTCTGGACACCCTGTATATATAATTGCGGGGCTCCCTCTCTCCGCACTATATCTCGAGAACCAGACCAAATTTGTAGAGAATTTTATGATCTACAAGTTTTATAAAGTCATACCTATTTAGCTTTCTGACTCATTCCAACATTTATCCAGTATTTCACCTTCCATGGCTGTACTATGAAGCAAATATAAGCCTTCTCGTGTTTAGAGATTTATTGTTTCATTTCACTGTTATATTACTATTTTGTTGTTTTCTATAAGCAGGTATTTTTATCTGTTTTCACAAATTTATGAAATTCAATAGAGGGTCCTTTTAGGAGAACGACCCCCCCCCCCCCCCCGTATATTTCTTGACACCATGTTTACTGAGGAGTAAACGATGGTGTTCACGAAAACTTATCCTGGGCCTAAGATGCAATCCATCCTACAAGGGGCTAGGATCATGTAAAACAGGAAAATCCGGCACAGGGCGCCCACCCTATTTAGCGTGGAACCAAATTAGGTCAGACGCCCACGGTCTGTTGTCAGGGATTTATGGCGATAGTAAATTATCGGTTAATAGAAAAAAACGCCGTTGGGTATCTGCAGGGGTTATTTTGCTTAGTCAATGGAAAACCTGCCGTGAGCATCATTCATTTCGCCTTGCCCTGAAAAGGGGGAGTTAATAGTATCCAGTTGACAGTACTTGATATCGTAAAAAAATATAAATACTTATTGGTAAATATAAATCCATTGACAAAGATGGTCTGGTTGAAACAAAAATACCTGATACGAATGGGTACTCATAAATTCTTCAAGCAAGTTCAAAGATTTCAGACTTTGGAACAATATTCTTTTTGTCATAAAACAAAGTCAATTATTACTAAATCGTCTATTCAGGGGAGTGGCAACAGGTCATTATTATTAGACAGCTATAGTTCATAGAAAATACATCATAATATAATAATGAATATTAATGAATATTCGAATAGAAAAACGAGAAAAGAAATGTATAAATACTTTTTAATTTTCTGCAGAAAAACTTTAACACCTATCACTTAACACTAGTTTACGCAATGGAAAAGTCCTGTCAACACCTACTGTCACCAAAGGACGGTACGAGAAGTTAGCTATATATGGACTATATTAGCAAAGTATGAGATAACTCTTGACGTGTGTACCCTTTAGAAAAGAACACATGTGTTTCAAATTCATACCGTTGGCCCTTCATGTAATTTATTTCGTTTATCAAATCCAGAAATCTTGGCTATTCTAAGATAGTAACATTAATAAAATTTCGTCATAAAATTTCTATTAGATTGTAAACGGTGTATGGTAATTCATCGAAATAATTGTCATTTTAATTTTGAAACAGTTGTGACGTAACTCTGCGATGATAACACTGAAATGAGGTAAGTGGTCGACGAACCACAGTGCACATCACGGCCATAGGGCAGTAGTTGATCTTGATTTATCGATCGAGGTGTACGTACCGTGTCCGCTGTGTTAGTTGAAACGTTTTAATTTAATAATAAAGTATGTCGCACGTGAGAAAGCCCGGAAAACGTTTATATGCTCACCAAGTGAAAAAGTTTATTGGTGAATTTGATGATATTGATGATATTATGCGATGGAGCGAAAGCAATGTATAAAGTATGCGACAAACCCTTAATGTGCTGGTCCAAATACGATTGTACACGTGAATACTGTGTAACGTCAACATAGAAAACAGGGCCTGTCTTTGCAAACTCAATTTAGGTTTAATTCATTGTTGATGTTGATAGCCTGTCATATTCCGAGTCACTTACTAGATAAAGAACCATTTCGAGAATTTCGGCACAAATACAATACACAGTTCCAGGGTATCAAGTCGCAGAACATTATGGAGCGCTACATAAACTGTACGCGACGACATTATAGAGAAGATTACACGTAAATTACAAAATAGACGACTGTGGTTATGTGCTGGCGAGACGATGGATCGTAAAAAATCTATTGTAAATATTACAGTACGCGCACTAGACCCTCGGAAATCACATTTCTATTACTATTAGCTAGCAAAAGATTCACTGAGTGTACTGGAAATACAATTACGCAGGTGGTGCTGGAGACGATAGAAAAATTTCAAGTGCTACCCAATCAAATATTGATGTTTGTCATCGATGGTGCCGTGACAATGCGTTCAGTAGACCGTTCAATTTCACAGCACGGTTGTAATAGATTATTGCATGTTACGTGTAAAGTACATGCTTTAAATCTTGTGGCAGAAACTATTCGACAATGTTTTCCCAAGGTAGATGCGTCCATTAATAGTGGGTTAAAAAAAAGTGTTTCTAAAATCTCCTAAACGTCTTCGCGAGTTTCACAGAAAGTGTCCTGGAATTCCCGAACTACCAGAGTTGATCCTTCTGGTATCCATGGGGAACATGGTTGAAAGCAACATTTTATTATGATAAAAATATCCAGCAGATAAGACCTGTAATACTACAGATCAATGCTGCGGAGGCTGCAGCTATTAAGGAAAGCCATTTAGGACACAATTTCTAGATATTTTCACTGAAACTGATTTAAACACTATTCATACCAACTATAAAGAAGTGCATGACGCAATAGAGAAATTACAAAATAGTGCGTTGGCCTTAGCGGAATCCCTGCAAATAGTGAGCCAAATAAATTCACTGCTACCCGCTATAGATGCAAAAAACGAGTGCGTCAATCAAAAGCTCGAAAATGTGTTAAAGAAAGGCACCGATTTTACCAGATTAAGGCAAATTTGTGATGATACTGCTAGTAGTGATAGTAGATCTACAGATTCGTTAAGTGAATGCAAAGGGTATTTTAGATAAGCCCGTATTACATCAGTAAATGTCGGACGGTCGTTCTCCAAATATATGAACATAATTTCACTACAGCGAATATCATTCTCTGAGACAAATATGAAAACATATCTGATGCTGCAAAGTATTTACGGATCGTCTCCAGTTCGTGATGATGATGATTAAGAGAGAAAGTATATACCGGCTGTAACAGGATCATGATATACCCCCCTTTTCTCCTTTAGTTTTGAAGATAATTGATTGAAATTTGGGATATCCTATATACATAATAAGCGGCACTTTTTGACATCCAATTGATTTTGTTTTCACTTCCGGCTTCGCCGGAAGTGACAATAACTTTCGATTTTTAAATGGAATACCCTGTATATTATTGCATTTTTGAATTCTGCATAATTTTATGAATCCAACTGTACCAAATAAGTGACATTTCAAAAGTCAACATTTTTTATAATCTAATTCTTAGTTTTCCATTTAAGTGGGCCATGTCGGTTCCTAGTCATCATTTAGAATACTAAATGACCCGTGTAATGCTACACAAATCGAAATCACGTCAAAAATACTAAATCACGTGATTTATGAACAAATAAAGTTCATCAAAATTGTTTTTGGGGCAAAACTCAATTTTTTCAAATGGAACCATATTGGTACCCGGGTACCATTTATTAGTACTGTTATAAGGAATTTATTCATATGTCGTATTAAAATGTGCAATAAATACAAACAAAATTACAGCTAAAAGAAAATAAGAAAATACTGTTGTAATTAAATGTTAAGAAGTAACTAAGGTGGCTTTGAAAACAATGAAAAATTTAGCTTGTCAAACATTTATTGGTTTAACGGTGTTTTTATTGTCTTAATTGTTTAAAATTCTTGTTAATTAATCTGTTATACCTGGTATAGTGTTATATTTACTTGTAACAGTTTAGTGCGTTTGTTACTAATTGCTTTGTATTATTATTTTATTATCCTTGTTACGATGCGTCCGTCTATGGCGCGCAGCACATTTCCCACAGCCTTATTCATTATTAGTATTATTACTACGATTTCATTCGTTACTTTGGGACACACCGTATTTGAGAGCCATCCTTCTCTATCCTATCACATTGGCTGTTTTATAATAATTTTCCTCATAGACGAGATTAATTACTCCCATTAAAACCGTTTCAGTCAATAAAAGCGAAACCAGACATCGCGCTCAGCAATTGATCGCATCGTCAATTGAAACGAAGGTATTTTATTCGCATCCACCATCACAGGCAGTGGAGTCGAACGGCAGCCCACTTGCCATTATTATACTATTAGCCGAATTGAAATGCTTAAACGGCTCACATAACCAATTTAAATTCCATTGGCCTAGGTTATACCCGGTCGTGTCCAATTTGGGGCACTTTGCGAATTTAATGAAAATTAATACGCCACCGGGTCCCGTGAGAAAACGGCCGTCGCGCGAAATCGAAACTGGAACGCGCGCGAAGAAACTGGAAAACCAATCAGTCTTAACCTATTTATATGTATTACGCAACAGCTACAAGATTTATTACATACGAGGGGCAATATTTATATTTTGAGCCTAATAATAAAAAAATATTAATTTGTCATTGAAAATTACTTGATTGTTTTTCAAAATATTTTCCTTCCTACACTTTTGCATGCGTTCAAACCATTTATCAAAGCATTTTCTCCATTCCGCTTGAGATATCTCCAAAACATGGTTCTTGAACGCATCAAAGGATTCTCTGCCGACGAAAATCGTTGTCCATTGGATGCCAAATCGGGACTGTACGGCGGATGATCCATTAATTAGATTTTTTGAGTGTTCAAACATTCGGTTGTTAGAAGAGATGTGTGAGAGCTCGCATTGTCATGATGAAGAATGATCCGACTGCGCTTATTTGTTTTCCTTATTTCACCGAAGGCTTCCAGCAAACAAATGGTTATGTACCATTCAGAATTGACCATTTTACGTTCCCCGAAAGGCACTGTTGTCACATAACCAGTTTTTCCGAAAATAAAAACAGGCGACTATTTGTTTCGAAGTGCCTTGAGCGCGAACGGACTTTTGCTGGATTTGATTCATCTTGAAACACCCATACAGTCGACTGCTGTTTACTTTCCAATGCAACCAATCCGTTGCAATGTTATATACGTCTTTTGAAGCACCGCCATTATATTTCTTGAGCGTTTGTTTGCACCAATCGATACGAGCATCTTTTTGAGATTTTTTAAAATTATGTGGGATCCAACGAGAACAAACCTTTTTTACAGCTAAATGATCATGCAATATTTTATATATACTAGCCGAATTAATGCCTAAGGTTGCCTCAATCTCACAGTATCTCACATGACGATCTTCCATTATCAGTTTTTGCACAGAATCAATGTTTGCTAGCATAACACAGAAACTTCACGTACAGAATTATCCAAAGTCGATGGGTTTTACCTAAAACTATCAAGGATTATTCGGTTGGTTTCTGAAGACGATTTTTGAGAAAGAAAAAAACAATGGCGTGTACCGCACTCTTCTATTTCTTTTTCATTTCAGAGATGCAGAGGGTTGCACAGAATGCAGAGGTCAGTAAGGCCAGTGTCGAGATAAAAAAAATGGCATAAAACACGATAGATATACATCATCATCATCATCATTAGGTCATCAGTCCTAAGACTGGTTGGACGCTAACCTCCAGCTTCTCCTATCTTGTGCTAACCTACGCATTTCGCTAATTGTGCTACAACCTACATCCCTTACTATTTGCGAGCAGTAGTCTAATATCGGCCTACTTCTGCCTTTCTTCACTCCTATTTCTGCCTCCAAAATATCGCGGACTATTCCCCCATGTCTCAGCAAGTGGCCTACCATTCTATCTCTTCTCTTCTTTAAGTTTTTCCACATACTTCTTTTCTCGCCGACTTTCTCCAATACTTCTTCGTTTCTAACCCTATCAGTCCATGGTATTTTCATGATTCTTCGGTAACACCACATCTCAAAAGCTTCTAATTTCTTCCTACTTGCTTCCCCTACCGTCCAGGTTTCGCAGCCGTATAGTGCCATGCTCCATACATATGTTTTCAAAAATCTCTTCCTTGTTTCTAAGTTTATTACCCCCGAGCATAAAAGTGCTTTCTTTTCGTTAAAAGCAGATAGATATACACTAGGCACAAAAATGAAGGGATGTAAAAATATCCTAAAT
Source organism: Rosalia funebris (assembly GCA_037954035.1). Lineage (NCBI taxonomy): Eukaryota > Metazoa > Arthropoda > Insecta > Coleoptera > Cerambycidae > Rosalia > Rosalia funebris. The sequence goes on along the minus strand of JAZFAV010000006.1, from coordinate 5,815,882 downwards.
TTTTAAGTGATTTTCAAAGGGCTGTAACTTGGAGAAAAATAGTGGCACAGTAATTAAAAAAAAAAACAAATTGAAGCTACAAGTTTTTAGTTTTCAGATTTTGAGTAAAAATTTCTTACCATCAGCAGTTTATGAAAAATCTCAAAAACCTTGACTGATCAAACACGTGACACGAAATCAACGAAATCGTTTGGGAATTCCCGGGTGGTTTTTGGTCTTTAATGTTCTTTGAGGTCATAGATAAGAAATTTTGAGTAAAACTTTCAAAATTCAAAATATGGCGGACAAATTTTTCAACAAAATTTTGGGTGTCTACCAAATTTGGTCTCTGGGCGTTTTTAGGTTATCAAGTTCAATTTTCAGAATTCAAAATGGCGAATTCAATATGACAAACAAATTTGAGAAAAAAATTCAAGTTGCAGTTCCTGATCTACTACTGTTTACCAAAGAAATATTTTTACAGAAATTCTATGAATTATTGAAACAAATACAAATTATAACAAGAATAAGGTCTACAATAAACTCAAAAACCTGTATTATATAACAAGTCCCTGTTTCAAATTTAGAGAGCAAAAAATTAGATCCAGTCCAATTTGATCTGTTGCCTAGTTTCAGTGACCCTTAAATTATCTGAAAATTGAGAAATTTCGTAGAGATCCCAAATTTTTTGAGAAACTCGTAAGTCGTATTAGGATCTACCGCTTAAATTTAGAAAGTTGAACTCCAAATTGATTTATCAGTGATCTGAAAAACACTCAGTTTTGTAGATATCTGAAAAATTTTGTAACGTTTGCTTGCCGTATTGGATCCGCCATTTTGAATTTTGGAAATTAGATTTCAGATTCATTTTTCAGTGACCTGAAAAACACTCAAATACCAAGTTTTGTAGACATTCAACGTTTTTCGTCCGCCATATTGGATCCGCCATTTTTTTACATACGCTACGATAATAGTTAGTGTGAGTATAAATTAGAAAAAAATCGATAAAGTCATACCTTCTACACCACCACCCTTCTAGAAGAACCACCCTGTATGTATTAATTATATTTTAAAAAAATTCGCAACGAAGAATAAAATTTAACATGTGCGAGGGTTTTTGCTAAAATTAATACTTTGAATTTTTAACGAAATTATTCAATACTTTGCGAAAATCAATGTGCATATTTCTGATATTCCTTTTGGGAAAACTTTTCCATATTATAGCACAGTTTCCTTTCATATTGATGTATCGTTGATAACATTTTTAGATCAACAAGATGTTGGCGGTTTCCCAGTGTGATTGTTTCTAAGATGATGAACTTTCCACAAACTACTGCAAGATTAATCTGCACAAATTGTGAGGTAAACTAATTTGATGATTTTTAAACCAACCTCATTTTAAACTAAAGATGTTATAACTAAAGAAATTCAACGAATCTTTATAGCAAATCTAGCTCTTTAGAACCACGAACATGTTTAACAAAAACCAAGCAGTGGACATTTAAAAATTGTCTATAGAAAAATTTGTTGTGAAAAGCAACTCATTACCAGCTTCCATATTAAAACCATACACAATTTGATATAGGTATAAAAATCGCAGTTATCGTAGGAGCAATTACACTCCCAGCCATCTTCTTTCACATTAATTATATTCGCATTAAGAACTTATCCGGGTGGCGCAACATCATTTCGCTCAAACCGGAACCGGTCTTTATGAATTTTCTTTTCATCCTGTTCGTCTGTGACCTCGCCAACATTCTATGAATAAAAATATTCTATTATGCACCGTCACAAGACTAGCAAAGCTCGGGCACAGCTGGGATGTACACACAAAACCTCATACTTTAATGATCTCGGTCGCTTTATTGAGGACGTTGTTTGCACTGGCAATATCTGGGGGCTCCCGTTCGAATTAATATGGCAAAGTGCGTTTACTCTAGCTGTGATATTATCAACCGTGTTAGTTCAAACTAGTTTGGCTGATGTATGTACCCTATACTAAAATATAGGACACCAGCATATCTCCATACCCTATGTAAACTAGAATGTAAGAGTATTCGATGGGTTAAATAATCAAATCAATTTGAACTATAGTTAAGGTTGCTTCGGAAACTCACTCTTTTATAGAATTTCATCAAATTTCGGGTACACATAAAAAATAAACTTCCCGAAAGAAATTGCTAACGTGAAAAATTTTTGCTCGCACAATAAAGGAGATATTCATCATGAAAGTTGGAACTTTTTGCATGGTTTGAATACACCAGTTGACTAAAAGTTACACAATTTATATCATAACTTGAAAACTTTTCTATAGATTTTTTCCAAAAACAACTCATCTATGCATCGTTTATTAAGAATATTTTAGTTTATTACGAAGACATAGCCATTGAAAAAATGTCGACATGTGCTGTTTCTGAAATGAACAATGAAAACAATAGGGCCGGATATCATTTTTCAAAAACCTTTATTAAAAATGGCAAGAAATATGTACAAAACATCTTTTAAGGGCAATTTCCACATTATCTTCTTCATTGTCCGTTGTCGGCCAACGTAGAATTTCACTATAAAAGTCCTGATGCTCTTCAGGAACATAAGAAACTAATCTTTTGATGTTATCAAATTTTTTTGAATTTATGGGAACCAAACCTGCTGAATAAGCCCGGTCTCGTACAGGATGAGGCAGCGTGGCCAAATTGGATGTAGAAAGTCTAAATTTATGATTTCTAAATCCATCTATAAAGTCAAAGACTTGAATTACCCCTGGTTCATCTGAAGAATAGTTAAAATGTGTAAAATTTGTTATCTGGAAACTTTATTTCTGTTCTCTCTGTACACCTCTCCAAAGGAAATTAACAGATTCATTCGGTCATGTCTTCTGATTTTCTTTTAGTGGCTGCAAAATTGCGATCATTTGGTAAGAAAGACTGGCTCCTCTGTGGGAAATACTGGTTAAGAGTTTCAAATCTGTTTGTGTGGACCAAAGCCATAAGAAGCCTTATTATAGTTTGGTTACGGTTCTGACCACAGCTATCAGAAAAAATATGCAAGTGCTTAACAGTAGCAGGTATTTCACTATTTATGAAATCCATTACAAACGATGTAACCTCATTGGGTCCTTTCTTACCCAATACCTTCATGATAAACGTAGAATCTGGCTTGTTGTTTTCACATTCTGCCAAAATATATTCACACATAACTGCCTCAGGTAAAAAGTTTCTTGTTCTGGGATCACAGGCAAGTGGAGATCTTGCATGTAATCGAATGTGATTACGGCTGTATTAGAATTGGCGGGATTTTCGCATAACTCTGTTAGAACTTTTAATTTATTATAAAACTTGTTGGCCCTACGTTGGTGTATTATCGACTTTGCCTATTAAAGGATAGGAAGGAATAGGCCTCGCCGCCGAAAATGATTTTGTCCATAAAATCGGCATTCACTTCTTGTTCTTCAATGATCCAATTGCTGATCTCTCTTCGCTGTGCGTGATCTGTTGGCAAAAGTTGTCGAGTCGATGAGACTTTGTAATCATGGAGATGCAAATCTTTAATGAGATATGGTGAAGAGTGGCTGTTGAAATGTCCAATTCTTGTGCACGATGACGAATCGAGGTCTTTCGGCCACACTCTCGCGAACTGCCGTGATGTTATCTTCACAATTATTGACCTATGAAATCATGACAGCCAAAATGGCGCGTAATTTAAACCTTGTGCTCGTGTAGTAACACCCCTTATAAATAAATCTGTCTCAAAATATTTCATCAGTGTATATCAATAACATATTATTGTACTCATATAATGGTATACACAAATCGAGTAAATAAACAGAACGATATATTGCTCTCTTTGCTCAAATTTTACAAAATTATAATACAGCAAGTATTCATTTCCGACTTAAAGACATTAAAACATGGTTACCCGCGACCCCAGCAAACGCGTTTCGTAACTGTGTACATAAAAACGTGTGATTTAACTTAGGAGTCCATGAACTGTTGAACACATGTCGCTTTTTTTAAACATCTCGCATGTTTTTTGCGTTATTAATTGATGTCTGATGGTTTCACTCTGTGCCTGGGCTGTTGCATTAATAAGAAACACAAAATAAATGCTACGACTTTGACGTACAATTGCGATTAAACAAGTTAGATGAAGCCTTAGGTGCTATTTCAAGAAAATATATACATTTGTTATATAGGGTGTCTCATTTGGAGCTGTAGGATGTGATTTGTGAATAAAACTAATAATATTTGACAAACTAAGGTTTTTTCTTTATTTTTAACATAAAATGGAGACGATGCAAGGCTACAAATGGAAAAGGATATCGTGCAAATGGCCGCCTCGGTTCATCTGTCATGATGTCATTCGTTTAGCAAAATTGTCCATAACACGAGCACATAAAACGCAATACCAATCAGAAGTCTGGCGAATATGTAGCAACATCTGGAGTTCCCCAGGGCCCAATACTTGGGCATCTACTTTTTATAATGTTTATCAACGATATAGTGGATGACAATAGATGTAAATTGCCTCCGTTATGTTGATGTTTTAAAGATATTTAGTACTGTAGTCTACCGCTATATGCAGAAGAATGTAATATTTTCATCTGACAGACCACGGCGAGGATGTATCGGTGTTGACTGATCAATAACAGAACTCATCTCTTCAAATTTTTTGATTAAATTCCGAACTGTTAACTCTGCAGGTCTGCTTCACTTTGCCCTAATTTTGTGCGAATTGTTCTTAATGCAACTGTAAATGATCGCTCACTATCATAAAACAGTTGTACACAAACTATTCGTCGTTGAACGTGTTAATCGCGTCTTGTTGACGTCGTATGATTTGTATATGAGTCATTAAATACTGACGCCCTAGCTTTAACAGAACACAATTGGCGCGTAATTCAAATCCTGTAGTTCCAACTGAAACACCCTGTAGATACGTATTTATCTAAAAGCTATTAAAGGCAATAATAATTATCAGCTGGGTATTAATTTCTTGGTTAACAAGACAGGCCGTTGCGGTCTAAATAACGTTTTATCAACTGAACTGATAACTATTATTAAAAGCATTTAAAGGCATGTCATTTTTAATGGACATTTATTAGGTAGTTACAGAGGTAATAATTGACGCACACTCTCGCTTGAAATTGAGAATTAAAATAATTAACGTTAGCAAATGATTGATATATTACGATGATACATTTATTAATTATTTATTGGAGATCGCGTTTTAGGTACGTACAATGTCTGAAATGTGGTGTAAAATTTTACGCCAATTTCACAACAAACGGGGTACATATAGGGCAGTTTGTAACGAAATCCTCCAGCAATTTTGTCAAAATTTATTTTTCAGACTCTAACATCTATTAGTTTTAATAAACTTGGCCATGACAATGACTGTTTCTCGCTGAAATATTATAATTTTATAATATTCTTGGTAAAATGTATGTATTATGATTATTAAATGATAAGCAAACGAAATTGACAAATGACAGAAACAAAATATGCATATATACTAGACACAAAAATTAAGGGGTGTAAAAAATTCTAAATTTTTAGGTGATTTTCAAAGGGCTGTAACTTGGAGAAAAATAGCCGCAGATTAATTTTAAAAAATGAGAATTGAAGCTCTAGATTTCTAGTTTTCAGATATTGTGTTCAAAATTCTTTACCGTCAGCAGTTTTTGAGTAATCATTAAAAATCCATCGGAAAGAAAATCAAAATTTTTATTTTCCTTTCAAAACGTCGTAATTTTTTTTCCAGTGGTTTCCTTGTAAAGCTCTTTTAGAGAATTTTATGCTCTTTAATTTGAGCAGTCTAAAAGCCTTATACGATAAATAATTTTTGCTAAATTATCGTCGTTCAAAGCAAAAAAGTCAGATCTAATTTTTTTCTTTTTTTTTTTGGACAATTTTTCAAATTTGTTTCTTACAATTAACATTTTCTGATAAAAAAATATGTACTGCTAAAAAATTTCAACCTCAAAAATTAATACAAAATGAAAAATTCATCGTTGAATTGGTTTTTAACAAAACCGACAAATTCAATAATTACGAACACAATAAAAAAAAATCGCAGCGCTTTGAAAATTTCAGGGTTTCTTTGGGATACTTTATAGTTTTTTTACATTATTTGCAAAGTTATGCCTAGTTAAGAGAATATCCCCAAATACGTAATTTTTTATGGCTTTCAATCAATACTGAATTTTTTTTTCATTAAAATACAATAACTACGATTTGTAAAGAATATTTTGCAGTTTTTAAAACCCTATTTTCTGTGCGATCATTATTTCCGCAGTAATTAATTACTCAAAATAAAAAAGTCAAAACTGACTTTTTTATTTTGAACGACAATAATTCAGCGAAAAATCATCGTAGAAGGCTTTTAGACTTCTCAAATTAAAGAGGATAAAATGATCTAAAAAAGCTTTATGATGAAATCACTGAAAACAATCTATTGAAAGTCCGTGGATCTTTTGAAAGGCAAGCAAAAATTTGCAATTTTTTTTCCGATGGTTATCTTATGATTACTCAAAAACTGCTGATGGTAAAAAATGTTGAACTGAAGATCTAAAAACTAGAAACTTGGAGCTTTAATTTGTTTCTTTTTTAATTTCTCTGCAACTATTTTTCTCCAAATACAGCCCTTTGAAAATCACCCAAAAATTTAGGATTTTTTTACATCGCTTAACTTTTGTGCCTAGTGTATATCACTGTGTTCACTTCATCATCGTGAAACACATAGACGTTAGTTAATACATAATATATCTTCGGTGAAATCATGATTCACCGCGACTCATTATTCAGCTATTTTAGCAAAAAAAATTAATAAACTTGGCCAACAGAATTGATTTTTGCTTCTCGATATATGAGAGCATTTGGGCATAAGTTGGTTAGCCATAAATCACGAACAGTCACATTGCCTCTCGTTTCAACAGTGTCAACGTGAAGGCTACATGAATGAGTACTCTAGACTCTAGAGTACGCATTCATGTAGTCTTATAATTAACTCTTCTAGAGTCTGAAGGAGTTAATTATAGTTAGAGATATATAAGAGTTAGAGATTATAAACTACCCCACGCTGAGTGAAGTATACTATATCGTGGTATATTTACATGAATTTTATATCTAAAATGTATAAAAGTTTACAATTATAGTAGTGTCAACTTTTACCGGAGTTAATTTTTATACCAGAAATAGCGAAATTTTATACCATTTTTACGCCATTAAAAGTGATAAAGTTTTACCATAGCAAAGGAGAGAGCACATTTTCTATAAAAAACTGGCCCAAATGATTCATTAAAAATCTTAACTTAAAAAAACTTGATGAGTATAAAAGAAATCTATGTATTTTAGTAAAAGAGGAATTGTTCTTTACATCCACCATTAAATATACGGTATCTGTTGCAACGTTGCTATTAAAAGGAAATGCCAAAGTCGACCTGTTTCATGATTTTCAGCAGAAATGGCTTATTTTTCAATATATTTTTAATATTTTCGTACATAGCGAAGGAAAGAAGCATAATTTTGTTGAGATATTATTGTAATAAATGGTAAAATCCACAACATACCAAAAAACTAAGTTGCTTCTACGCTTCGCTTATATTAAAAAATAAACTTTTGTTCAGTTCGTACACTTCAGAGCATATGAAAAACGGAAGTGAAGGTTTATATAAACTATATGACCACAAGGAGAATTCTAACATTTTGCGAATCAGAATTCAGTCTCGTCATACATCTTCAAATCAATATAATATGTAGATTAAGTACAGTACTTCAACAGTGTTGTCCTGGTGATTTTTAGTCCAATTTTGTTGGACTCGTAGTTTAGTTGTTTAAGCATTTCTTCAAGCTCCTGGATATTGTTGGCTATTAGGATTATGTCATCAGCAAACCTTAAATGATTCAGGCGCGATCCGTCAATGTTTATGCCTTTATTTTCCCATTTTATGCTCTTGAAGACGTCTTCCAGCGCTAACGTAAATAATTTCGCAGAAATACTGTCACCCTGTCTGACACCCCTTTCCAACTTGATTTTATTTGTTTTGGTTGTTTCGTCTACTTTAATATGCATAGTTGCATTGTTGTTGATTAATTTTGTATAGCGAGAATCAATTCTTGCGTTATCGAGGAAGTTAAGAAGAGGCCCTATTTCGATGGAATCGAATGCCTTATGGAAGTTGATAAATGCTAGATGTAGGGGAACGTTGTACTCCGTACATCAAGATACGTATGGTGTGATATTATCGGTTGTCCCATATCCTTTTCTAAATCCGACCTGTTCGATGGGCTGGTATAAGTCAAATTTTGCAGTCAGCCGGTTTGTTAGTATTTTGGAGAACAACTTATAGAGGTGTGATAGCAGCGATATTGGTCGATAATTTTCGATGTTTGTATTGTCACCTTTTTTGAAGATTAATATCACTTCAGCGTTGCACCAATTTTTTGGGATTTGGCTTTCTTGAAGGCATTTGTTTAGCAAGATTTTTATTGCCTCCTCTATTGGTTTTCTGCCAAATTTTAGCATTTTTGCCGTGATTTTATCTTCTCCCTGACTTTTGCTGTTTTGCCTGTTTTCATCCGAAGTAATTTAGTTCTTATTTCACTTCCTGTGATTTCAAGCAGTTCTTCAGAACCGGCATTCTTAATAGTTTTTCTACTGTGTACTTGACGTCCTATAGCGGATACATAGTGTCGTGTAGAACTCTTCGATACATTTGATAATATCTTTTTTATCGTGGACCAAAATACCCTGTTTATTTTTGATTTTTGACATAGGTCGAATTTATTAATCATCTTATAATATCCTAAAATATATCCCAATTGAATATGGATACTTTTCATCTAAAGCTTCTTTTATGAAAAAATTTTAGAAAAGAAATTTAGTATATTATCCAAAATGCAGACAATTTTAGTTCCCGTTTTCCCCAAAGGGTTACCAACTTTTTCTATAGATTTAGATAGATCCTAAAAACATTTTGAACAAATCCATAGACTTCGTCTTATGAATTGTTAAGTTTTTCTAATATTTAAGAAAATATGTGGTCGAAATACTAACTTATATTGACACAGTAAACGGTCAATAATCTTTATGGCCTTGAAAATCTTTTAATAAATTGGTTACGTGACAATCGCTGTATATTCGACTGTATGTCACTGGAGAGGTGTCCGAAAATTATTTCCAAGTACATAAAATAAATGGTCTATTTTATCTGTGTACTCATAAGAATTTATATCGAGTTAATGACTACATACGGTTCCCATAATGCTTTAATTAATGTAAGCATGACGTTAAACAATTCATTATATTAGGGTCATAAAATAAAATATTTAAGTATAGGTAATTTTATAACAAGCAATAAAACAATTTCCTTCTAACTTTATAGCTATTTGGTTCCAGTGCCTACTTATTGTTAATTGTGGGCAAAGTAAGTAGTGAATAAGAAGTGTTTTCGCCTTTATGTGAGCCTCGGGAGAGGTCTAATCCAAATAATATCTACGAAAAAGATTTTTAGAAACTCTTTTATTTTAACTTAACTCGTTTAATTTTCAAAATATTTCCAGTTTTAACTGGATTACTCACTTTTTTTAAGAATTTTGTTTTAAATTTTATATCTTTAGAATATAAATTAAAAGAATTTCGATCTTAGCTGGGCTTTTGTTATTTATATTTAACAGACTTACAACAATTAAGATATTTATGGCTTAAAAATATCGATATCACTATCTAATATTTAAAATGGAATAAAATAATTTCTTCATTTCGAGATTTCTGGTTCTTTTTTAAATACAAAACAAAAATTTTCGAATTATTAGATCAATCATTAAGAGAAAACGTTGATTTATTTGATTTCAGGTGATACAGATTGTTGTAAATTGTAACTTCTCTTATTTCTTTTGGCAATTACTTTTGAAATGTAATGACAATGAAAATTGATGTTTCATATATTTTTATTTTACCGACATCCTGTATATTTATCTTATGAAATTTATTAGTTAGCTTCTTGTCTGTAGAACAGTTGATAGCTTACAACAGGGGTTCCCAAAGTCTGCGCCGTAGAGAGTATACAGGGGCGCCGTGAGACGCTCTTGTTTACCATTGCTTGGAAACGAAAAGGTATTCACGGATACAAAATAAACAATTCAAATCGCGCGCGATGCATGCGTCGTTCACTCCCCGATAGGTACTTACGCTCGGTAATCGTCGATACCCCCTCCTCCCGCGCTTTGACCCGCCCGCCTTGTGACGGAGAAGCAAAAAAGCGGAAATATCGCAAATATGATGATATGCTATTTGGACTTTGGCTTTACTTCAATAGAAGTAAACAATGAAGAAAGACCACAGTGTGTGCTCTGTTTGAAGATTCTGTCGTCAGAAAGTATGCTCCCAAGTAAGCCGAGGCGACGTCTTGAGACCATTCACCCTGTTAGGATTGATAAATCACATGATTTTTTTAATAGAAAGTTGCAAAATTTACAAAAACAAAAAAGCGTGTTTACTCAACAAACCTCAGTACCTAGTAAGCACTGTTAGCATCATTCAAGGGGGCATACAGGGTGGCGAAATGCAAAAAACCTCACACTATCGCAGAAGAGCTTATTCTGCCGACTGCTCCTCGACATGGTGAATATTATGGTGGGAGAATCGGCGGGAAAACTAATTTCTAAGGTACCTTTATCTAGCAACACTATTATCCGAAGGATCCATGACATAGCTGACGATCTCAATCAACAATTAATAGAAAATATGAAAGGCAAGGAATTCGGCCTGCAACTTGATGAGGCTACTGACAGTAAGAAAGACGCACATCTTATTTAGTATTAGAGCGTGTCATTGACGTAGTAATCTACATAAAAACTAGACCGCTAAAAGCCAGATTTTTGAAAAAACTATACCTAGATATAGGAGCTGAATACACAGCCCTGCTATATTACTACAGTTCACGATGGCTTTCACGTGGAAATGTCTTATTACGTGCATTCGAATTACGTGAAGAAATTCACACTTTTTTACAAGATAAAGGTCATGCAAACTCCAAATACTTTACCAATTCAAACTTTTTGCTAAAACTAGCGTATTTGTGCGATATATTTGACAAACTGAATAACTTGAATATGTCTCTGCAAGGCAATAACATGCACATTTTGAAGTTATTAGAGAAGATTGCGGCGTTTAGAAAAAAACTACAGTTGTGGAAAAAAAAGTAATGAAGATGGCGGACAACATTGTTTTCAGCAATTGTATAAATACGAGGCTTCTAATAAACTTGTTGTTTCACAAAACTTAATGTATCTGTTCACGGAACACCTTTCGAAGCTCACAGAATGGTTTTCGAAATACTTTGCCGAAGACGATATCGAAAAAAATTCGTGGATCCAAGATCCTTTCCATGCACAAGCTCCACCAGAATTCCCTTCGCAAGAAGAAGAGAGGCCGGATTTTCAGCTGTAGCTGTAATAAAAAGCAAATATTGGTCAAAGTTAAATGTGGAGCAAGAAATGAGAGTAGCGGTATCAAACTTTATCCCGCGCATTGAAAAAATGTGTGATCACCAAACTCACACGTCACATTGATTAAGTTGTCATTGTATTTTATATCCCATTTTTCTTAAATTATAAATGTTTCTTGCGTGTCAATGAAAATATAAAAACTCAGCTTCATATTACATGTTTTAATTTTTGTGCCTATCTACCTAGTATCCTTGTACCTTATTTCGAGTACTAACGACTACGGGGCGCCGAGACAAAATCTTAAACCTGTAAGTGCGCCGCGAACTGAAAAAGTTTGGGAACCCCTGGCTTACAACATAAATATATATTCGAGATAACAATATCTTTTTATAATTTTTAAGGCATCCTACAGAAAGTCGTAGTTTCTGTTCGGTGTTTAGGCAGATAGGCAGTTTCTGTTCGATGGTTGAGGGGAATAGCGAGTGATACGGAGAATGTCTATACTATAACAATTTGTGAAAAATAAACTATAATTTCTGACACTTTCATTAAATTATAATGTTATAAACAATACTCAAATGTGTGTAATAAACTCCTTAAATAGATATAGTCGAGACTTACTATTACTTATATAAATAATAATAAACCTATCCACACAGAACACAATAGGACAAGTTGAAGGTCACGATAAGAGCACGATTCAGCATAATGCAAATAAAAAAATGTGCCAAGGTCAGGGATTCAAGTTCGTGGTTTCAAAGGACTTCTTTTTTTTTATAATAAAAATTTCCTTTACCAAAAAATTGCATTTGCAATCTCATTTATAACTTCCCTTTGTCGGAAGCTTTTTCAGGATTGATACAGAAAGTCGTATGCATGAATCGACGAGTGCAGACTTTAACTGTAGGTTTCATACTGGGTGTTCTACTTGAAAAAAAACTACCTTTATCGCTTTGAAAACTGCCATATTAGCTGCTAAATTATGAAGATTCTGTATGTATTTGATAGACTAATTTCTGAAAGCTCTAAATTTGAAAAATAACTAATACAAACACCATATTTAACTTCCATAATTCAAATTGCCCGTCATCGGTAGTGTTACACTCGGGTAACTCTGCGGCAGCCGAAACGCCGTCGCGTAAAATTGAGATATTTGAATCGATGTAGGTACCAGAAGTTCGGTTTAACTTTGGCGTCGTGCTTTTATTCGTTATGGTAGTGTAAATATTTATACTTCTTTGTATATTTTGTATAACGACGATACTTAATTTTCATAACTGAAATTACACGTGATCGGTGGTGTCACACTAGGGTAACTCTGTGGCAGCTGAGACGCCTTCGCGTAGACTTGAGATATTTGAATCGATGTAGGTACAAGAAGTTCAGTTTAGCTTTGGCGTCGTGCTTTTGTCCGTTATGGTAGTGTACATATTTATATTTCTACATTTTTTATTTTGTATAGCGCCAATATTTAATTTTCATAATTAAAATTACCCATCATCGGTGATGTTACACTCGAGTAAACCTGTGGCAGCTGAGACGCCGTCGCGTAGACTTGAGATATTCGACTCGATGTTGGTACAAGTAGTTCAGTTTAGCTTTGGCGTCGTGCTTTTGTTCGTTATGGTGGTGTAAATATTCATATTTCTATCTTTTTTATTTCATATAGCGTAAATATGCCGAAAGTTTGTAGTAACACGTGACGGTTTGCGCACAATACACAAGTAGATAAGTCTATAAGTATCAGTGTAAGCAGTAATCCATTTCGGCTACTTTCTTAATTTTCGTTTAGTAACATTATGTGGAAACTATTTTATTTCATATACACCAGTGATAGACATCAGCAAATTGCCAACATAAAAATAGAAGCTAAACTATTTTCAGTCATGTTCGATGTATAACCAGAAGTGCCATGATGTCATCGCCTCTTTATAATATTTAACTATCGCTACCGGTAACTGAAATAACATCATAGAACCGAAATAAAATACATAATGTCTATTACTATCCATATATATTATAAATATTTACGTCCCGAGGTGTTGAATGTTCCTAGAAATTATGAAGGATGTTTTTAGGTGAATTATGGAATAGATATGTAGAATTCAGAAAATTTCAGATTTTCAAGTATATATAGTGTCTCAGTTGAATCTATAGGATTTGAATTATGCGCCATTTGTGTTCTGTCAAAGATAGGATGTAAGTATTTAACGACTGTCACCTACAAACCATACAATGTCGACTTGCCGCGATTAACAGCTCAATAACGAATAGTTTGTTTGTGTACAACTGTTTTATGAAAGTGAGCGACCATTTACAACTGCATTTAGAAAAACGCGCACAAAATTAAGATAAAATGGAGCGCCTACAGAGTTAACAATTCGTAATTTACCCAAAACATTTGAAGAGACAGATTCTGTTACTGATAAGGAAACACCAATACATCCTCATCATGGTCGATCAGATAAAAATATTGTTGCAGTCAGAGAAAGTGTACGCGAGTATCCAAACACATCAGTTCGGCGTCGTGCACAACAATTGAATCTGTCAAGCCACCGCGCATTTTAAAGAAATATCTGCATCTGTCAGCATACAAAATTAATTTGACACAACAATTAAAAGTTACAGACCATTTACAATGTTGCACTTTTGTTAATTAGGTGTTAGAAAAGAAAGAAGGTAATGCTGATTTCCGCAACAAAATGTTGTTCAGCGAGGAAGCACAATTTTATCTTGACAGATACGTCAGCAAATAAAATTTTTCTCCAACTGAAAGGAGAAGGGAGAGGAAGAGGAGCTCTCCAGCTTCTCTTCGCACGAAAATTTCACCAATTATACGACTGGTAGCGAGGTGCCATTCAATGAACTACAAAATCATCAGACCTGAATTCAATGGACTTTTTTCTTTTGAACGCTTCAGAACCATAGGGTCTGTATTAGTCCCAAGTCTACAAATAGTAGCACAGTAATGTACCAGTTTAATATTTTTAAGCGAATTTTCTCTAAAAGTTGTATCATTAAATGGGGGTTATTGTTGGTCGTTTTGAACATCGAGATAATGAAACTTTTTGACATTTTACATTTTATTACAAAAAGTAAATATTTTGATTCACCCCCATCGCTATTTAAAAATTAGGGATGATATGTGTTAAATTGAAGAACATACATTCGTTCCAAAACAGATTCGATATATTTCAAATGTTTTAAGTTTTAAATATAGGACCATTTGTCGAGGCTTCTTAGGAGCCTTTCCTCCAAGAAAACTTTGGAGTTACCACCTATTTCGAGTTCCCAGTACATCTTCAAACTTCCTCTACTATATATTCTTCTATTACCATTAGCAAGTTTACTTACTAATACCAAATTCCTTAAGGAAAACATTGAATATTTTATGACCTATAAATAATTGTGCCAAAATGCATTACAAAAAGAATACGCTTACGCTCAATTACAAAAAGTGTGAGATACTGATAGTCCAATCAATCTGTCTGAGCTCCTATGTTAAATGGTCACTAATTGTAAACAGCAAAAAAAAAATTTGAGCACATAGAAAATAAAATTTCAAGAAACTTACCGTTTTTTGTTCTCAAAATGGCGGCCGCTAACATAACCTAAAAAATTCGCAAAAGTCAAAAGACCGGTTTTTCGCCAATAAAAAAGAAAGTTGTGCTCGGATTGGAAAAAGTTAAATGAGAAAGTTGTAGATAATGAAAAAATCTTTCGAATCAATTTTTGTGAGCTCGAATCGATTCATTACTGTTCGAGATATATCGAAAAAACCGTTGAAAAATGCGGTTTTTTTTTATTTTGCTTTAAAAATAACAATATTTGATGAAAACATTTAATAATTTCAGAAAATGTAGTCCTAAGTGAGACGAAAACAATCGTTTTTGTATAATTCTAAAATATTTTTTTTAAGTTATAGCTGTTTTCGTAAAAAAAGGTGTTTTCTAATTTTTGTAATTTTTTATATAAAAAATCGCGTTTGAAAATGACGTGATTTTCGTACATCGGTTTTATTGCAAGAATTTATTGCGAAAAAACTTTTTCCAATCCGAGCACAACTTTCTTTTTTATTCGCGAAAAACCGGTTTTTTTACTTTTGCGAATTTTTTAGGTTATGTTAGCGGCCGCCATTTTGAGAGCAAAAAACGGTAAAGTTTCTTAAAATTTTATTTTCTATATGTTCAAATTCCTTTTTTGCTGTTTACAATTAGTGACCGGGTCATTCCCTATTTATTGGACTATGATACTGGTTCAAATCTTTTTAGAACAGGACAATGAACACTGGTTCAGAACTTGTTTTTTACAAGATTGTTTCCTAGGATCTGATGATGTTACATACAGCTAGAACATCCATTAAATTTTCAAGAGATTCCTTAATCTAAAATCTGCGACCTCTACGACCGCCAGATTTTACCCCTCTCAATTTCATATTATTAGGACATATTATGTAAAAAAACATTCTTAAAAATATATTATATAATCGTGTGTATAAATATGCGTTTAGTTAATGAAGGCTACTATCATATTTTCAATATTTAAGGTGATCTAACATAGATAAATGAATTGAAATTAGTGCGTATAATAAATTATCCAGAAGTAAGACGAATTAATTTTATTGTAACGTTTTTAAGGCAATATTATTATTGCTATTATTAATTAATAATTTTTTTTATTAAACAGTTAATTATTTTTCATTGTTCAAAAAAACTGTTAAACCCGTTTACCATTAAAACTTGGTCAAGGTATCAACTAACTTTACTTTTTTTCTGTGCTAACTAAAACCTGTTTACTAAGGATTTATTAAAAAAACAGACTCGAAGAAAAGTGACTAAAATCTAAGGTAGCTAAAGGATAAAGTTTGTCAAAACAACATATGATAGTTAGTTAGCATTTTTCTTAACATGCCATTATTTAATTATCATTAAAGAAACATTCTAGCTTCATTATACCAAACAGTAGTCGTTTCTGATTTTGTAACTTAATACATGTAGGTAATAATAAATTACACTAGCCACAAGAATTAAGGGATGTAAAAAAAATTAATATTTAGGTGATTTTAAAAGGGTTTTAACTTGGAGAAAAATAGTCGTAGAGCAATTTAAAAAAAGAACATTGAAGCTCCAAGTTTCTAGTTTTCAGATCTTGTTCAAATTTTTCTTACCAACAGCAGTTTTTGAGTAATTATAAGAAAACCATAATTTCACATTTCACATTTTCGCTTGCCTTTCAAACCGTTCGCGGACTTTAATAATTTTTTTCAGTGATTTCATCATAAAACTTTTTTAAATAAGGATAAAGATACTAAACCAGGTGGTGTTTCAACTTGCTATCCTAGAAAGAACATTGATAGATGAGCGCCTATAGAGTAACTTTCAGTCACCAAACGTTATTCCCTTTGATTAGTACCTATGGGGATATTTTAAATCATAGATCAATGACAAAAGGTCACACTCTATAGCCTGATTTATCTGCCTGGTTTCCTAAAATGTACATTGGCAGACAAAGGCCTATAGAGTGACTACTAAAATCACCAAGTTTTACTCCCCTTGAAAATTTCAGGATATCAGCAATCAATCGTCGCAACTGGATGTCGTGGAAGACATAAACTTATCAGATAGCGCCTGGACTTTCATAAATTTATTCAAATTGGATAATGAAACGCTAAGACGAATGCCTCAAACTAATACACTACTGGAAAAAATTAAGGGTACAAAAAAATTTGCCAAATTTTTTAGTGATTTTTGAAACGATGTATCTCGGTGAAAAATGGTCTTATGGAGATTAAAAAAATATTTTGAAGCTTTGAGTTTCTAGTTTTGAGATCTTTTGACAAACACTTTTTGTAGACTACAGTTATCGCACAATCATAAGAAATATCGCGACAGAAAAATTTTCCAATTTTTTTTTAATTTTCGGTCCACTGACCTGGGAAAATTTGTTTTTGTTAAAGCAATGCATTGGATAGTTAGCTTGTTTATTCAGCTTTAATAGGATTTTTTTAACTCTCTACGTCGATTTTTCGCTGAGATATTTGACTTCAAATGAAAAAGGATCCTCTTGTCTTTGATCATCGATATCTCAGCAACTAATAATCGTACAGTAAATCAAAGGGTGGTTTTAAAATTTTAAATAACAGCCTACAAGGACCTAGCATGATTTTTAGAGAATTCTTTTTCGTCCTTCACATTAATTTGAAAAAACTGAAAAAAATTACATTTTACGATTTTTTGGAAAATCTACGGCTTATTTACAAATTTTGATAGAACTTGTAAACACAAATGTTGAACATAATTTTTACAGCTCAATGTACCGTTTTTCTGTTCCAAATGATCCAAGTTTTGAAAAGAATTAAAAGAACACATTTGTTGCTTCTAAGCACTCCGTAATCATTATCAAATTGAAAAATATATGTATTTTTTACTTTTATCACAATTCTACATATGATATTGTTTAAATTTAAGGGGAAATCTTTTTCCTCAAAAAATTTTCAAATCAAAAAATTTTTTGAAAAAGAAATTTTTCAAAATTTTTTTTATTTTCTTTTCTTTTGGAAAAGTTGCTGGTCATTTGAGGGAACAATTTCTAGTCATTTCTGACATGGTTCGGCCTTTGCATTCCATAATTATGCTAATCTGTACTTAATTGCATTAAATTCAAAGTTGATACCCCGACCTGAATTTCGGCTTCGATTTATACACATTCGCAAAATTGATTTTCGACCATATGAGAAACAACTAGACATTATACCCTCAAATATTCAAGCAACTTTTCCAAAAGAAAAAAAAAAAGAAAAAAAATGTTGAAAACTTTGTTTTGAAAATTTTTTGAAAAAAAACATTTTCTTTTATTAAATTTAAACGAAATCTTATGTAAAATTGTGGGAAATGTAAAAAAATCTTTTCTTCTCATCTTGATAATGATTACAGAGTGTTTAGAAGTAATAAACGTATTTCTCTAATTATTTTCAAAACTTTGACCATATGGAACAGAAAAACGGTTCGATGGATCAATTTGTAAATGTACAGTTATTGTGAGTATATTAAGCTGTAAAAATTACGCTCAACATTAGTAGATAGTTTTATTAAAATTTATAAATAAGCCGTAGATTTTCTAAAAACTCGAAAAACGTAATTTTTTTAAGTTTTTCAAAATTAATTCGAATGAAAAAAAATTCTCTAAAAATCATGGCAAGTCATTGTACGGTGTTAATTAAATTTTTGAAACCACCATTTTATTTACTATATGATTATTAGTTGCCGAGATATCGATGATCAAAGACAAGAGGATCTTTTCTCATTTAAAGTCAGATATTTCAGCGAAAAATCAACGTACAGAGATTTAAAAAATCAAATTAAAGCTGAATATACAAGCTAACCATCCAATGCGTTGGTTTTACTAAGAAAAGTTTTCCCAAGTCAGTGGACCTAAAATTACAAAACAAAAATTGGAAAATTTTTGTCTCGCGCTATTTCTTATCTATAATTGTGCGATAACTCCAGCTTACAAAATTTTTTTGTTAAAAGATCTCAAAACTAGAAACTTAACGCTTCAAAATTCTTGTTTTATTAATCTCCATACGACCATTTTCACTGAAATACAGCGTCTCAAAAATCACTAGAGAATTTTTAAAACTTTTGTTCCTTTAATTTTTCCCAGTAGTGTATTTAATCCATCCAAGCCCAGTGAACCCAAAGCCCAATATAAATATAGCACCAACTATTCAATTAATACCAATAAAATATTAAGAGCATCGCGGGGACATTTATTTTATAATTCGTATCAAACGCGATATAGTGTAATTATTGTTTATATCCTGGAGCGGGCAGCGGCACCGGAAGCAGTTTTTTTTAATCTACTCGCGCTTATTCCAAGCACAAACTCTTTACTGTTGCGTGTACTATGAAGAATAAATAACCGTTCATTAGGCGATGAATAAAAAAAATATATAAGCGGCCATTTGTGATATGAATAATTAACAGCTATATAAATGGAACTTGAACGAAGTATAATTCAAAAATACCACCATTTCTTTTTATTTTGTCGTTGAATGTAATTCATTGTAACTGATAAGAAAAAGCACAGGGGTACGTGTCTGCTTCAATTTTTTTGAAGAGAAACACTAGTTCTCTATTAATTTTGGAATACATTAATTATTAACATTCTAAAAAAGACATAACAATGTTTTATATATAAACTTTCTACGTTTATACTATAAAGGATTTTATAATATCAATTCTACACGCTAGACTCTTCATCGGGCCACCGTAATCCGAAATTCTAGGCTAGGCGTATCGGGACACGATGGCTATGGGTACATGCTTATTGTACCATTAACGACTGGACTCAAGTTTTGTTTTAAGACGAAACAATAGAAGTAATAATAGTAACAAGTTATTGGGTTGTCCAAAACGTCGTTTCGTTTTTCCCAGTTAACCACTTACGTCACGGCCTATGATGTCATGCGCACAGCTGCAGCCTTGAAGACTTCCTCCCTATTTAACCCTGATATTTAACTGTTGTTTACTGCCGTTATACTCGTGAACTTATTTTATTATTGTTGTGTGTGAGCTTAATTGAAAATGAGTGAAACCAAGTATTTTAGGCACGTGATGCTTTTTTATTTCAAAAAGGCAAAAGAGCCGCTGAGACTTACCGCAAATTGTGTTCTGTGTACAGCAAAAATGTTATTCAAGATCGAACGTGTCAAAAGTGGTTGAAGAGATTTCGATCTGGCGATTTTTCCCTCACGGACGCCCCAAGGTTAGGCCGACCTAAAGAAGTCGTTCCCGAGCACTTACGAGCCTTAGTTGAGGCAAATCCTTGCCAAACCATACGTGAGCTTGCAGAAAAATTCGGGACATCAAAATCTAGTGTACACAATCACCTTAAATAACTTGGGTTTGTCAGTAGACTAAATGTTTGGGTTCCTCACAACTCAGCGAATCCAATTTAATGGATCGCATCAACATCTGCGATATGTGAACCATTCGTCAACATATCGATCCGTTTTTGAGAAATATGGTTACTGGAGATGAAAAGTGGATCATTTACGACATCAGTCGAAAAAATCGTGGGGAAAGTCCAGGGAACCTTCTCAATCCCTACCAAAGGTAGGGCCTCACCCCCAGGAAAGTATTGTTGTCCGTCTGGAGGGATTTCAAAGGAATCGTTTATTTTGAGCTACACTCGAAGAACAAAACAATAAATTCGGACATTTACTGCGAACAACTACAAAAATTGAGCCAAACCATGCAGGAAAAGCGCCCAGGACTTGTAAATCGTAAGAAGGCCGTCTTCTATCACGACAATGCTCGACCTCACACGTGTCTGCAGACCTGGAGGAAATTGTTGGAGAATGGGATGTTCCATCCCCATCCACCGTATTCTCCAGACCTCGCGCCCTCGGATTTTCACCTATTCGGCTCCATGGATAACAGTTTACGAAACTTAACATTTGCCAAGGACGAGGAAGTCAGAATTCCTTTAAAAATGCGAGAGAAAGTTAATGAAAATGGAGGAACGTACATTATTGATTAAAATAATGTGTAATAACTATAATGTTAATAATAAACACTTACGAAGAAATCGAACGAATTTTTTGGACAACCCGATAATAAGAACAACATTCACCAGATGGACGTCAACGAGTCTGGTGGAGGCCAGGAGAGAGGTTTGCTCCCTGCAATATATCTCCGAGGATCCAATTTTTGGTGGATCAATTATATTCAATAGTCGCACGTATTTGGTTCCTATACGAAGGAGATCCATGAATGCACATTTCTACGTAGAGAACCATGTGATAGCACTTGCCCCATTTGTCAGGGACGATTTCACTTTTATGCAGAATAACGCTTGTTCCCACGTTGCTAATGAGATACTGGCCTACCTTCAATTTGCGAATATTACAACTATGGACTGGCCACCAAGAAGCCCAGATATGAACCTCGTAGAGCATGTATGGGATGAACTAAAACGATCAGTTACATGCCACATACCTGCCCCTATAGTTCTTAGGGCACTCGAACAAGTCTTCTTATATAGTATAGTTCTTATCAATTGGAAGAATATTCCCCAGGAAACCATTCACCACATGATCAATAGCATGCCCAGGTGAATGGAACCAGTAATGAGAGATAGAGAAGCATCTACACAATACTGAATTCGAATTCTTACGATTTAATTTCAACTCAAACGAATTTTTGTTTTCAAGTTTTTTTTTTCAGCGCCATTTCCATTGGATTTAACATTATCGTTCCTTTTTGTTATTTACATATATCTCATAATAAAACTTAAGAAACCTTAAAGCTACTCAAGGGGTAACAGTAGACCACAATCATTAATAAATAACCTTTCGCGTCTGTCTAAAACAATTGTACTTATTCAGCAGCAATGCTTGCATTTAAGAGAACACTACTGCCACAGTAATAATGGCCTTGACTGTAATATTTGGTACCCTTCTATTAGATATTAGGGAAGCGGCACGTTATTTACTCCAAAAGGAACACAAGAACATGTACAACTTACCCTTATTAATTACGTTATATGTATAATAACAAAAACTGCTACTATTTATCAATTAGGTCTAAGCCAAGTTACAATTATGCTTTGTATCAATTATCTATTAAGCCTTTCCACTACCACTACTAACAATAAGAAAGAAATACCCATATACATTGTGGGTAATTACTTGTTAATCCATATTCAATCACGATTTGGAACTGGGTGTCACTAAACGGATTGTTCTCTCAGTGTAGTTGCTTAAGTTGCTTCCAGTTCCTTAAGAAATATATAACACCCCGTGCAATAGATTACCGCTGTTACCAACATGTTATGTGAAACATATGTTCTTCGGTATAAAATGTTTTAAAATAGGCCCGGACGGCTTGAATGTCCTCGTTTGCTTCTTGTGAAGTTTCAAAACTTGTAATAAAAAATTATGAATGTAGGTTTATTTTAGTGGTTTGTGGTGCAATTAATGGTGACCATATGCATAACAGCAATACGAATTAGATATAAACGTATAATTTAAATTTGAAAGGAATAGGAAAAGGAAATAAAATATACGATAAAATCATGTGGAAGTTTTGGTTTAATATGCTTAGATACTGGCTTTTATAATAATTATACTTGTACATAAACAGATTACAATTATTTTTAATTACGACACCCGAATGGTCGATTGAATGAATGAATTTACGAATGGTAAATGTCTCGTGGATATCTGTCGTATTTATACAGGGGTTCAAGATAGTTTTGGGCATAACTTTACTAGGATAATGATCCCACTAACACAAACCTAAATATTCAATTTACCAATCAGTCAGACCACATAAGTGAAGTGCGAGTTGTCGACGAAAGGTGGAAGGATGTTAATCAGTACTTTTTTATTTAGTGGCCTTTCGTGGTATTTTCTGTGTATCTGAGATATGTATATTTGTGTCAGGAACAATCCTGAGACCCTGTATACAAAACTAATGCAAAAAAAATGTGCAAAATAACATTACCACTTGCTTGGATAGATCTGACAATAATTTTAAAAATACATAATTTTCTTGTCGCCCTTATAAACATTTGTAAAATTTTGTTGCGGTATTCCATTAGGTCGGATATTAAATAACATACCCCTGATACGAGGGTGAATCAAATATAAACGAGACTTTTGGTCCTGGGCATGCAATAGTAACGCGTGAGGTTTCCCGCTTCGTGGGGTGTTGGGTAGGGATGTCAGGAGGGGGGAGAGCAGGTGCGCGACCTCGCTCGTTCCTTTCAGTACCTGTCGTGACGATGTCTGAGCAGGAGGTGCCTTTGTCAATTTCGCAGCGTGTTATCATCAAGTTTCTCGCCACGGAAGGTGTAAAACCAGCTGAAATCCTGACGAGATTGACTGCGCAGTTCAAGGAAGAGACACTGTCCCGAGCTAGAGTGTTTGCATGGCATAAACAGTTTGTGGAGGGTCGAGAAAGTTGAAAATGAGAACCATGACCGCCGACCTCGCATCAGCGACAACATCGTCCGCGTTCAACAACTTCTTGAGGGTGACAGGCGTCTGACCATCACTGAGATTGCATCTAAGGTTGGAATAAGTTATGGAAGCACTTTTTCGATGATCGCAGAGGAGCTAGGGTTTCGTAAGGTGTGTGCAAAGTGGATCCCTCGCCTTTTGACAACTGAGCAGAAATTGCATCTTTTTCAGGCGTGTGAGCGTCTCCTAGCGAAATCTCGAGACGAGGGAGACTCCTTTCTCACTCACGTTATCACCTGCGATGAGACATGGGTGCACCACAATACCTCTGAGTCGAAACAAGCGAGCAAGAAGTGGAGACGTCAAGGGGAGGCTGGGCCAGTGTCAGCAGGAAGGCTGGAGCTGGGCAAAACCTTGCCTTCTGGGAGCAGGCAAGGTTTTGCCTACAGTTTTTCTTGGCCAGCGTGGCTTGTTGCACCTCGATTTTTTGCATGATCGCAGGACCATGAATGCGGCGTACTACTGCGACATTTTAAGCGAGGTTAGACTTGCATATTGCCGCAGAGAACGTGACCCACCGATGAGAGAAGTGAAAGTTCTCCATGACAATGCTCGTCCCCATACAGCAGCCCTAACCAGAGAAAAATTTGAGGAATTAGGCTGGGAGACATTTGAACACTCTCCCTATAGCCTCCACCTATCGCCCTGCGACTTTCACCTCTTTGGTCCTCTCAAGGAAGCCATGGGAGGGCAAAGATTCAACATCGATGAGAAAGTTCGAGGCCTACGTGCGTAATTGGCTGTAGATACAACCAATTTCATTCTACGAGCAGATCATGAGATTATGTGTTTCCAGATCATGAGATTATGTAGAGAAATGAACTGTTATTCTTTTTTTTTTAAGTTCAAATAAAAAAAATAAAAAAAGGATCGTTTATATTTGATTCACCCTCGTATATTAAATCGCCTGAAATAGCAGGAACGAGACCTAATAGATAAGACACCCTGTCTTATATAAACCTTGATAATTCATCGTCTAACCTTGTAGGGACGATGTTAATAGAGAAACTCCCCTTTTGGTTTGTCCGCGTTAAGTGATTTAAAGGGCCCAGACCACCGAACATAAATTACAACTAGAAGGTTTACTCTAATTATAAGCTTCACCCGCTAAGTTTCCCTCCTTACCCCGTCTCGTCGTCCAGCGATAATTAGCTAATTAACACGAGAAGCATGTATAGTATCGTATGAAGTATCCCCCATATACTCAAGAAGGCCGCCATTCAACAGCTGCACGGTGCGCGGCGGGATGTCCTTTATAAACGCAAGATAAAAGTACCGCCGGAGAGTGAACCTTCTAGTTGTAATTTCTGTTCGGTGCCCAGACAGAGTACAGGAGGTGCTGTAAGAGCTGTACGTTAAGCAATTGTGAATTTATTTTTCCAATACTGACTAAACTATTCAAGAAACGTGAGACTTTTTCTAAATATTGTTCTGTTTCAGTAGAAACTTTCCAGCTCCAAATAATATCCACCATTCCGTACAAACAACGTATTATTCTTATTACACAGTTCAGCAGCTAAACTGTGAAATCCCCCGATTGCAAGCCGTAAATGAGTGTAAATTGATAGACACCCTTAAGTCCAAGCCTTATCTACACTTTTCAGCGATTTCGGTTTTTATTTAGTGGCTAAAAATCGGTCTGAGGAATTCGAAACTCGCAAGACCGAGGGAGTAAGGGAATTCTCGCACCACGGTAAACTCCACCCCTCTGATTTCAACGTCGAGGCGCTGACAGGGTGAAACCGCTCGATTTGCAGATAATCCAATTTCATTTATTGGATGAGGGCCACTGAACATTTGTACGGCAGATAAGCTGGAGATTAAGAAATAAATAGAGGTTGAGTTACACAGTGGATTCCAGTATATCACCCGAGATTTTCTTCTGATAAATTAGTTCTAACGTTTCTTAGTTCTGGCATCTCCAATTCAGAGGAAGGTAGAACGTGAGGCGGTAAAAGAAGGAAGGGTATACAGGGTTGGAAAAATCTGCATATTTTTCCTTTTACTCAACATTAAAGTGCTCAATATTTTGTGTTACCGTCAACTGGGGTTACTTTGCCCGCCGGGGTATCTTTACCTATTTTTGAAAAAAATAGTTTGAGCGCCAAACATTAATTACTTGAATGGTCGCTGGATGCGCAGCAAAAATCAGGGCTACTAGTTGTGATGTTGGCAAGGTTGGCTCTTAAGTTTTTCCATGTGGTGATAGTTTATCAGTGTGAAACCGTGAGCTGTATAAGAGGACTCCAAGACAGATTATTGGAGCACCTAAGCAACTTTCATCAGAGCAGCCAGTAACGAAAGCTAGTAAGTTTTTTAAATTATTTCTATTTGTGTCGCATATAATAACGATTAGAGTAATATGATAAGGGAATTTTTATACCTTCATTTTCATGTGTTTGTTTTGATGGACAATGTTACCCCATGATCTGTAGGCAAATTGGGGTTATCTTGTTCACCTCTCAATGATCTGAGTATGGACGAACTATGAAGATTTTTAAGTAGGTTGCTATAGTGTTTTCAGCCACATAGTTTTCATTCGTAGTGCGCATTGTATAGTTGGGTAGTACACTTTCCTCCCACCTTGTATCAGTATGCGGGGTGATTGGGGGGAGGTGCAAAACACAGTACACAGTACAAAGTTGCTAAACCTACCTACATTTTGATATCTACCTACCTATAGATTGATACCTACCTAACTCTTTATTTCAGAATAATCTCACGAAAATACAAACCGAAGTTGGGGCGTCATCAATACAAGGATTATTCTCAACAGGATCTTGAAGAAGCTCTAAATCCTATTGCCAACGGATGATGACAATAAGGCAAGCTGCATCAAAGTTCAACATCCCAAGAAAGACCATTGGCAATAAATTCACAAGAAAGTACGCAAAGTCTGTTGGTCACCCAACTGCACTTTCTCCAGCTGACGCGTCTAAAATTCTCCACCAAATTCTTGTATGTGCTGACTGGGGGATGCTTTAGGTGTTTTGGAAGTGATACTAATCGTGAGAGGCTACTTGATGAGATGTGGCCGGGGCGTTAGGAATTTTAAAGGCGGTAACCTGCCAGGAGAATATTGGTACAGCTCATTCATTCAACGCCACAGAGATGAGTTAACAATCAGAAAATGTCAAAATATATCTCGATAACGAGCCACTGTACGTGAACTATGACAAAACTTATCTCATGAAGTTTATTACTTCAGAGGTGGCAAAATAAATTTTGAATCAACTGTTCTCATGTTCGTCTTGGCTTATTTTACCCCCTACAAACGTAATATTGCCCAGAAGATACAAAGTTGCCTTTCTTCTGGGCATAGTTACCTCTATTGTCCAGGAAAGTTTGCCCATCAGATTTTTGAATTTTTATGGAAAGAGAAAACAACGAAAATATATTTTAACATGACGAATCAATTCTACAAGCCCTCCCCCGATCCTAGAAAAATTTCCCCCCTCTCCAACCGATAAAGAAGTACACGAATTTTTTATTCGAAATTAAAAGTAGGTAAAGTAACCCCGGTTTACGGTAATAAATATAATTTTCAATAATTAAGAATGCGATGGGTACCCATCGATGTTGAATATCCACTAAATTCGTTAAATAAAAACTGAAACATTTCTGTTGTATCTTTATACAGTTTGAAAAATCTATAATATGACAAACGTGGAATGGGGCCAGGGGAAATGTGAATACTCTTGGATGACTGACAGATTCTGTATTATACCTATTAGTCAGTGTTGTAATTTAGCCCGACGTATTATACACAACATTAATTAACCCAGTCCGCTTTGTACGATGTTCGCAATGTTGATATTTCAAACCCCAAGCCTATCTACTGCTGTTTAAGCATTGCCATTAACACAAAAGTCTATATATTTATCGCTATATTTATTTTTTATATAGTTAAGTGGTTTGAAATAGAACGAATGGGCAATGGAAACTCGCTGGATTACATTTGAAACGATGTAGATACAAACATTTTTTATTGGATTGCAAAAAAGGTCTTTGGTAGTGAGTGGGGTCACTATCTTAACGTTAAGCTAGAAACTATCCTACAACCCTGTATATAAAAAAACATGTAAATAATGTAAGGCCAATAAAAAAGAGAGGCCAGCGACTTTATACCAAACTTATTCTTGATGTAATTTTTATTCTGTATGTAAGGTAGTGTTGTTTCTTCTTCATTTATTTTGCAGCTTTATAAAAGTAAAATATGGTTCATGGTATACAAAGTTACAATCAATAAACCTCAAAAGGACTAGAAGGCAGTTCTGGCATACTGATTCTATGTTTCAGTCCTTGGCAAAATATGAGATGAATGTAAATACATATTAATCAATTAATAGCATTAATTAAGAGTAAATATGCAATATATGTTCAGTAAACGAGCATATGTTATACAGTGTCGAAAAAAATTTCGCCTGACCTGAAAACCTGAAACACCTGACAAATTTCGCAGAATATTTTTTTCTTGCAAAAGTCTCATTTCAAAACATATTTAAAATTTGAAGTTTCTTAAAATACCTTAGTTCTACGTACAGTGGTGTACGTTCGCAGGGTGAATGGGGTGCATCCTTTTACATCCCCTATTTTTTATTCGATAGAGTGGAAGTGCGTATTTTGCTTGTGATTTTCTATTATCTCAAGTCGAAAAATTTTAGTAAGAATATCTTTTGGAAAGCTATAGCATTGAAGTTTTTATGAGGTATGGTTATGGAGATAGAAGAAGAACTACAGTGGTACAGAAGTACAGTCTACGCTCTCTTTAACCACTCCTTAGACGCTAAGCGGTCCCCAGGACCGCATTTTTAGGAAAGTTGAATGAGCGCGGGAACCACGCATCTAGAGCCAGGCAGAGCCACTGGCATTTTTCTTCTATTGTGCTTAGAACACCACAGGTAAGTAGTTGAGCTTCCGCGACTCTCCGGCAGTTGTTGGCAGAACGTTGTTGGGAAAACGTTGTTGTGGAAAATTCCATGTGCGGTATACGTCATGGCTCAGAAGGCATGTAACGAAGAGTAAATGAGGTTCATCAATATCGTCCACTTATACGAGGGTGAATCAAATATAAACGAGCCTTTTTTTTTATTTTTCTTATTTGAACTTGAAAAAAAAAGAATAACAGCTCATTTTTCTACATAATCTCCTGATCTGGAAACACATTTTCCCAGCGTGTAGGTAATTTTGTAATGCCCTGCTCGTAAATTGAAGTTTTTTGTGTCTCCAGCCAATTGCGCACGTAGGCCTCAATCTCTTCATCGTTGTTGAATCTTTGCCCTCCCATGGCTTCCTTGAGAGGACCAAAGAGGTGAAAGTCGCAGGGCGATAGGTCGGTGCTATAGGGAGGGTGTTCAAGTATCTCCCAGCCCAATTCCTCCAATTTTTCTCTGGTCGGGGCTGCTGTATGAGGACGAGCATTGTCGTGGAGAAGTTTCACTTCTCTCATCGGTAGGTCACGTCGTTTGCGGCGATATGCAAGAGTAACCTCGCTTAAAATGTCGCAGTTGTAGGCCGCATTAATGGTCCTGTGACCATGCAAAAAATTGAGATGCAACAAGCCACGCTGGTTAAAAGAAACTGTAGCCAAGATCTTGCCTGCTGACAGCCTTGACTTGGCTTTCATTGGCCCAGCCTTGCCTTGACGTCTCCACTCCTTGCTCGCTTGTTTCGACCTAGGGGTGATAACGTGAGTGAGAAACGAGTCTCCCTCTTCCCGAAATTTCGCTAGAAGACGCTCACACACCTGAAAACTATGCAATTTCTGCTCAGTTGTCAGAAGGCGAGGGATCCACCTTGGGCACACCTTACGAAACCCTAGCTCCTCTGTGATGATCGAAAAGGTGCTTCCATAATTTATTCCAACCTTAGATGCAATCTCATTGGTGGTCAGACGCCTGTCACCCTCAAGAAGTTGTTGAACGCGGACAATGTCGTCGCTGGTGATGCTGGTGCGAGGTTGGCAGTCACGGCTCTCATTTTCAACTTTCTCACGACCCTCCACAAACTGTTTATGCCATGCAAACACTCTAGCTCGGGACAGTGTCTCTTCCTTGAACTGCGCAGTCAATCTCGTCAGGATTTCAGACAGTTTTACACCTTCCGTGGCGAGAAACTTGATGATAACACGCTGCGCAATTAATGAAGGCACCTCCTGCACAGACATCGTCACGGAGGGTACTGAAAGGAACGAGCGAGGTCGCCCACCTGCTCTTACCCCTCCTGACATCCCTACCCAACACCCCACGAAGCGGGAACCCTCACGTGTCACTATTGCATGCTCAGGACCAAAAGACTCGTTTATATTTGATTCACCCTCGTAGCACGATCTACTGGCAGTAAAATTGTAGGTAAATACAGAGAGCATGAACAAGGATAAGAATTTTGAGCCCGTACTTTTTTGATGACACTTCATTAACGCAAGCCATTCGCAATATTTACAGCTAGAATTAATTTTACCACTGAGAGCTCTATACCCAAATACAAATGAACGAGACATACAGCTCGTCAAGAATAGGAACAAGTCTCAAAACTGCTCTATTAGACCGCCCACGAGGTGCGCAATAAATAGCACGGTCTTTAGTTAGTCGAATTGATGCCTTTGCAGAGTGAATATCGAGTACATACACAATGTACATAGAGTTCGATCTGGCCAAGCGTAAAGTGCCTTTGCCACTGAATGCTGTTGCTCTTTATTCTACACACTTTCTCCTATTTTTGACGAGCAGTACCTGATAGCAGACTTTGGTATCAACAGGACGATGCACCTCCTCATTACGCTCTTCCTTGGATATTCTCGCACTTACTTGGATAACATCTTTCCATAACGGTAGGTAGGGTGATGTGGAGCTATATAGTGACCACCTCATTGCCCAGACCTTATACCCCTGGACTTTTTCTTATGGGGCGATGTAAAAACCAAAGTCTGTGTCAATAAATCCGGTAACATGGTCAAAATTAATTTATTTTGAGACTAGTATATTCTGAAATAGTTAATGGCCAACGGTTTTTTTATTTAGCAACAACACAAGAAAATTCTGTTGACCCTGAAAACATGGGTCACTGTACATAGAACTAAAATATTTCAAAGGGGGGCACATTTAAAATACCTTTTGACATTTTCGAGCGTTTTTACATGAAAAAAAAATATTTTGGGAAGTTTTTCAGGTGTTCTAGACTTCTTTTCCACGTTGTATAAGTTATTATAGAGATTACAGATACTAAATGTAAAATATCTGCGGAAAATCGCAGTACGGTGGAGTGGTGGTCAGATCCATCCCCTAAACAGCATAAAAGTAACATTTCTGTACTTATTAAATCAGGACCAAACGATACTAACATTATTTATTTATAAATAATAAATATAATACAATTTCATAATAAATATTAACAGATGATTTCAAAATTTCCTCTTAAGTTATTATAAAATAACTGCCTACTGGACCTGCTGGAGCTTTCCTGTATATAATATACAGGGTTTCAGGATAGTTTCTGACATAACTTTGTACGAGTATACCTCAGATACTAAGTGAAAAAAATAACTAAAGGGTCGGACGCAGTAAAAAAATTGCAAGTACAGGCCTTCAATAATAGGAAAAAATGTGAGATTCTCTATGTTGCGTAGAAGAAAGGGTGAGGGTAGCGTTCGGCTATTCACTTAGACCAGGCTATTTACTGCGCACCTCGTGGGCGATCCGATATCGCAGTTTGAGGCTTGTTGCTATTCATGACAACCTGTAACACCCTTCTGCCTCTCCTCTCGCGCATGGTAATATTCATAGTGCCATTCTCTGGTCTCAACATCACATACAGCGAGTAGGTCATTGCACGATCATAATAGTCCACGTGGTGAACAGGCAGACATCGTTTGTGTCGTGTGGGATAAGATTTCCAGGGCTAGTTTTAATCTCAGGTTGATTTAATCGATTTTGGATTATGTTAGTCATTTATATCGTTAGAATGGTAACAGCCTTAACATCGAATAAATTAATCTCAGTTTAAAATAATTCAGCGAAGTCGAAAATACAAGCCCTTAGCCAATTTTAAATAGCCAGCGATTGAAGCTGACAGTCTCCAGTTTATGTTTTAAAGTGTGAGAGAAAGTGTTTTTTCTTTTCACAAAAAAAAAATGATATCCTAAAATGCATAAGATTGAGTATATAATTTCGACCCACAATATACTCTGACGATGGTTTCTCTCAATAATTGTAACATTAATTGTTAATACGGCCGTCGGGGCATAATGGATAGTAATGGAAAGAGTCGACTACGCAAGACGTACCTCTCTCTAGACCGCAGTCATCACAATGAAGGACGTGAACGATTTTCGAGGGTATCATATCCCGAACACGCTTCAGAATAAGTGATTTCTTTTTTTCGCTTCTGTAAGCAATTTCCACTTCACGTGCACGGCTGTCAACGGTTGGAAACGCGAAGGCGCCGATACAGTTAGATAGGGTGAATTAATGTCGAATAAAATGGCGAAATTCACACACGAATAAAGCGTGAAATAAAAATATAGAAAGAAGATCCAAAATTACAACCGCGAATTGTTAAACAAGAAAGGGATCGGTATAATTTCAAAATTATTTAATATTCAAAAATAGGAAAACGTAGAGTAAAACATTCATTATTACTTGTAAGTTTTAAATCCTTTAACATTTTGTGTAAGGTGGCCTTAGGATATACTCTTTTTTTTAATATACTGTCATCAATCGAATGAAACACTTTGTCCAATACGTTTAGAGTAGAAGAAATGAATCGTCCACGCAACTTAAGAGAATATGAATCAGTGAAAGCGGTACACTCTGGATAACGAGGGACGTAACTAGCGATATGAGGCTAATTTATTAGGGGTTAGAGAATCAATAATTAGTAGAACAGTTAAGCGCTTCAATGAACTTGGAAGTTACTGTAGAACCCCAGGACAAGGTCGTAAGAAGTCTATAGATGCAAGAGATTAGCGATATATTATGCAAGTCGCTTTAAGAAACATGCATTTTAGCAGTTTAGAGCTAAGCAGCCCTGGCAGCAGCTCGAAATGTAGCAATTTCTATAAGAGCTGTCAGGAGAAGGCTAAATGAATGAGGATTGGACAGTAGAAGACCACCTATTGCTCCACTGCTCACCAGAGAACATATAGAGTTACTCGACTGCGTTTTGCAAAAGAATACGTAAATTGGACACTTGACGACTGGAAGTGAGTTTTGTTTTCACATGAAACAAGGATAAATCTTAATCACCAGCTGGACATCAACGTGTCTGGCTTAAACCAGGAGAGAGCTTTGGTGTCTACAATTTCTCCGAGGATCCCATTTTTTGGTGGATCAATAATGTTCTGCAGAGAAATTTGTTTCGATAGTCGCACGGATTTGGTTCTTATATGGGAGAGATTCATGAATCCACATTTCTACGTAGAAAAACGTGATAGAAGAGTATGATGCCATTTTCCCCGTTTGTCGGGGACAATTTAACTTTTATGCAGGATAACGCTCGACCCCGCTTTGCTAGAGAGGTGCTGGACTATCTTCGATTTGTGAATATTCCAACTATGGACTGGCCACCAAAAAGTCCAGATATGAACCTCATAGAGTATGGGATACACTATATGTAAATATCCTATATTGGATATTTAGTGTATGGGATACAGTAAAACGATCAGTTAGGCGTTACACACCTACCTCTATAACTCTTAGGGGCATTATCGTTAATAAAATTTGGAGCGGTTTGCATAATTGAATAATACTATAAAACACAATAAAATATATTACTACAAAATAGTGCAATAACATAGAAATGTCAATACCAACATTTAAAATGAAAAGACAATATTAAAAGTACATGTATTACAAAATACAAACAATAAAACATTTAATAAAGAGAAGTATCAGTATCAGAAGAAAATATGTACCATATTATCAGAAAATAATAAGACACTTTTCATACATTTCCCTGAAATATAGGAAATACTGATTTTTGAGTTAATTGTACTTTTGTCAATAGAGGGCGTGTTCATTTTAAGACTAAGAATACATTTAACTGCAAAAAATAATTATAACAGCCTAGACAATTGTAAAAGCCTATTCAATTTATTTCCGCCCGCTATAATTTTTATGAATCCCTTAATTTGTTTAATCCTTATAAGTACATGTACAAGCTATAATTTTTATTAATCCACCTATTGTATTTGAAGTAACTCAAATTAACACCTGCTCTTAAGTTTTCACCTGACTTTCAGCTAGATTTTTTATTTCATAAGCTCCACATTATGTTAGTTCTACTACCGCTGAATATTATTTTAAACATCTGCCATCAAATCTCGCGACGTCCGTTTTTCATGCCTCCGCAGTAGATCTTTTATAGTCTATTGTAAACACTGCAAACGTTGGCTTCAAAACGACTGAACACGTTACACATGAACAACCTTCTTCTTTGTAGTTACACCCGCAAAACATTCGTCTTTGATAGATGGATGCGTTCGACATCCTGATTGTGTGCGCAGGCGATGGCTTGGAACGTGGACCGTGAAAAAAGCCGGCTTGCTGCGTTTCCGCGATTGTACATGGACTGTCATGTCGATTGGAATATTGTCGTTACAGTCGTCCTATTAGCAGAATTATAGATGCATAGCATACTGAATTTTATAGGCATTTTGTTTTATTTTTACATAATTTACAAAGTAATACGTTGTTAATTGTTCAATGGATGTCACTAAGTTTGAGGTGCACGCAACCATGTGTCGATAACACGTGGTTGCAAAAAAGCCGGCTTTACCATAGCGAAGATAAGGGTAAATACAGATAGTTTTACCAATTTGTTGCACTTCAACGAGCTCTTCTATATTTCCTTTTACAATATCAAAGTTATTTCAGTAAAATGGCCATCGATGGCATATTTCATTAAGTAAAACTGTCCATAACTGACAAAGTCATACATTTATTATGAAAGATGTCATTCAAGTAATATCGTACAACATCGAGGCGTTGTCCTGTTTTATGAAAATTGAACAACTAAACTCTGTATTGTAGTAAAAAAGTTACAGTTACTTGTAAAATACTGATTTGGTAATAGCGATGAAGACTAGAATCGCCGATAGCGACGTTTGACTCGATTGGAGCAAATTTTCAGTTGGTAAAGCTTTTAAGAGTATAATTCCTTAAAAACAATAAATAAAACTCAGGAAAAGAAAATAAAGTCAGTTAAAATGAATATTCGAAAACGTCTCCTTCTTGAACTAAAAAATGACTCAATTGATCATAAAAATTTTATCTAACATGAGACAACGTATTAAGGATAATCTACTACCTCAGCAATTGATCTGGAGAAAGTTATAATTCACTTCTAAAATGTTTTGTTAGAAACACTAATTTCGCATCTTTCCGTCTCCGATGTAGCAGTATAAATATTGAGTAACAAAGGTAACATCATGTCAACTGTGCCAATGTTTATCTCTTTGTATAGGGTCTTTCAACAGGGACGCTCGAAATTTCTTAGGTTATAGCGCCCTTGTTGTTATAGAAACATGTCAAATTTATTGTAAATTGTTCATTGGTATATGGCAAATCACCATGAAAGGTTATAGCGTTCAACAACATGTGCAAATCATCAAATTCCATTTTCAAAATTAGTGCTCCGTTCGAGAAACGTTTCGCGCATCCTCGCCACAACCGTCCCACCGAGTCGGCTATTCGACGTCTTGTGGCCAAATTCGAGTCAACCGGTTTGATAAATAATTAGCCAACACCCGCACTTCACCAAAACACAACGTCTGCTGAAAACATCGCTGCTGTGTATGAGAGTGTATGCGAAAACTCGAGGCAGTCAATTTCTCGTCGTTCACAAGAACTTGGCCTTTCTGCGACTTCAACTTGGCAAATTTTGCGTCGGGACATGGGTCTACACCCGTACGAAATCCAACTGACCCAGGAACTTAAGATAAACGACCATAGACAACACCGTGTGTTCGCTGATTGGGCTCTGAAGCACTTGAAAATTGACCCAAATTTCGCCAAAAAAATCATTTTTAGCGACGAGACCCATTTTCGGATAAATAGATATGCGAACAAACAAAACTGTCGGAATTGGGACGATGTCAATCCACACGATATACACCAGCACCAAATGCACCCCG
The DNA here is from genome assembly GCA_037954035.1 of Rosalia funebris. Classification (NCBI taxonomy): domain Eukaryota; kingdom Metazoa; phylum Arthropoda; class Insecta; order Coleoptera; family Cerambycidae; genus Rosalia; species Rosalia funebris. The sequence goes on along the minus strand of JAZFAV010000006.1, from coordinate 5,780,298 downwards.
AGAAAGTCACTGGTGTGGATTTTTGTCTGGCGAAATCATCGGTCCGTCTTCTTCCGTCGAGCGCTACAGATCGACGACAAGCAACTTCTTGTAGCCTAAACTGGATGATATGGATCCGACGATATGTAGTTCCAACAGGACGGCGCTACGTGCCACACAGCGTATGCCACCATGGACCTTCAGCACGAGCGATTTGAGGGCATGGTTATCTCACGCAGCGGCGGCGTGAAATGGCCACAAAGATCGTGCGATTTAACGCTTTTAGACTTCTTCCTTTGGGACTATCTTAAATCGCAGATCTATGTGAATAAACCGAAAACAATTGATTTCCTCAATGTCAACATAACGAACGCCATCCAGCATATTCAGCCAGATTTATGCGATACAGTCATCGAAAATTAGACGTCAAAAATACGTGCCACCAAGCAAAGCCGCGGGGGACAATTGAACGACGTTATATTTCATACTTAATGCCATAAAATATTCTTTCAAATAAAACAAAATCGAGTGGATATCTCACTGGTTTTATTTACGTTTAAATATCGAGCGTCCTTATTGAAAGACCCTCTATAAGAGATATTTAAAGATTATAGTAAAGCGTCCTCTTTAAATAGAGCTAGTTCCATTAGGAAACAAGTTCTAATCCCTGAAGTTGGAGTTTTTACCAGGAATATCTCTGAAGACCGTATTTAACGCGGGATTAGAACCCAACATAAAATGTTTACCCTTTTTTTTGTTAAAGTTTCGTTAATTTTGCTGAAAATAAGTCGTTATTGTACCGTATTTTCTTAAAACATATCGCCATCCCCAATTGTCTTCACATGATCATGTGAAGAGAATTTATCTACCAAAGTCATCACAGGGCTGTCGCGTCGCGTAGAAGTACCGCAAAAAATGAACTTTCCACGCCACTACGAGACGAGAATTTCAGCTGATGTAACAGTTCCAAGCGGCAACTTTCATGTTTTCCTGGCTACACATTCAAATGAGGGGATAAAGTATGCACAGCTCCATGACTACCTAATTTCTTGCCCTCGCATCCTTCTCTGCTTATCGCGAATCAGTGGGGTAGTTTGAGTCAGCGCATAAAATTTAATATTTGAGAAGGCACTAATGCGGTTGTGTCTTGTAACTTGTTAAAATATGTATAAATCCCGTTCAATTAAATATCAATTTCCTCTTTATTGCGTTTTGGGGTCAGATGAACTTGAGTTAGAGTTGATCGGTTGGAATTTCGAGGATATACTTGCGAAAATGTGATCATGATTGTCCCGAAAATGCCCTATATACGAACGTGGCAATGTAGATACATTTCAAATTATGTATAATGTACATATAAATATATAGAATGTATAGCATAAAGTGTATATATTATTATTATGTTATATGGATTTGATGTTATATATTTTGAAAACATATGTATGGAGCACGGCACTACACGGTTGCGAAACCTGGACGGTAGGGGAAGCAAGTAGGACGAAATTAGAAGCTTTTGAGATGTGGTGTTACCGAAGAATGATGAAAATACCATGGACTGATAGGGTTAGAAACGAAGAAGTATTGGAGAAAGTCGGCGAGAAAAGAAGTATGTGGAAAAACATAAAGAAGAGAAGAGATAGAATGGTAGGCCACTTACTGAGACATGGGGGAATAGTCCGCGATATTTTGGAGGCAGAAATAGGAGTGAAGAAAGGCAGAGGTAGGCCTAGATTAGAATACTGCTCGCAAATAGTAATGGATGTAGGTTGTAACGCAATTAGTGAAATGCGTAGGTTAGCACAAGATAGGAGAAGCTGGAGTTTAGCGTCCAACCAGTTTTAGGACTGATGACCTCATGATGATGATGGATTTGGGCCTCATCGGCCACTGATCGCATGAGTAGTCCCTTGGCGATCCCCTCTTATACGGGTCATTATCCAAAAATGCTATCCCATAAAAGGAGCAATTTAAGCACGTCCTTCGCCTTAAGCCTCGCCTCCTCTAGGATAACAAGGGTTCCCAATATAAGGCACCTCTTCTCCCACAGTGCGGGGCAGGTGTAAAGAAGATGAATCGAGGTTTCCTCGTCTTCTCTACAGTATCTGCAGGCCGGGCTGTCAGTCAGCCTCAGCTTGTGCTTATATGCATTTAGGCTACTATGGTGGCCCGTTATGATTCCCACCAGGGTTCTGGCTTTGCGCCTGTTCAATTTAATGAATTATTGGGCCCATTTCTCAATCTCTGAGTATTCGATGAAGAGTTTGGTTATTCGACAATCCGTTACTCCTCTCCATCTTTTGTCCTAGTCTCTTGTCCAGCCATTGATGCGGTCTCTGATCACATTCCGACTTATTCCCACTGCAGGTTCTGGTTCATAGAGGTTTTCTCTGGTCCCTAGTCTGGCAAGGTCATCTGCGATTAGATTTCCCTTAATGCCATTATACCCAGGTATCCATAAGAGTTCCACCGGTCCCTTCCCTGCCAAGTGGTTCAATGCTTCATAGCAATTATAGACCAGCTTTGACTTTGTCGTTGCTGAATTCAGGGCTGTCAACACCGCCCTGCTATCCGAGCAGATACATACCCTCTCCTGGGTCCGATTTTGGTCGGCCCCTAGAACGCCGTATGTAATAGCAACTAGCTCGGATTGGAGTGCGGTAGTGTATTTGCCCAGGGGGAAGGTTTTACCTACCCATCGCGTCGCCTATACACCCTGGCACCCGCTCTGTTCCCACTCTTATTTCCATCCGTATGCCAGATGTCTCCATTGAGCGGTAATCTATCTCGACCCTCTATCCAGTCGGTCTTACTGGTGAGGGTGAGCTTATATTTCTTGTCAAACAGGAAGTGGATACCCGTACTGTCAGAGGGCATCCATAGGAGCCCCTCCTCAGCTAGCTCTCTTGAGAGTCTATTCAGGTCCCTTACCTTCCTATTCATGTTTCTCACCCTGTGCATTGCCTTTGGGGCTTCCGCTTTCAGAGTGACATCAAGAGGTGGTATCCCCGTCAGTATCCCCATCGCCTCAATCGGTGTTGATCTCTTGGGGCTCCGGTTATACTTCTTAGAATCAATCCTCTTAGCTTTTTAAGTCGGTTGGCTTCCGACTTTAAAGAGGCTCTCTCTCCCACCAGACGTATATAAATTTTACGGAATTTCACTAAAGTTTTCGAAATTTCAGTGTATAATGATGTTCATTCTTCTATAAAAAAATTCTGTCCATCAACGCGGTTTCATGGAAAAATCAACTATATCCAATTCAGCATATTTAATGCAATGTATTTCTAATGCAGTGGACAAGAAAAGTCAGATAGACCTAATGTACACTCGCTTTTCGAAAGCCCTTGATCGCTTTTGTCACGGAATTTTACTTGTCAAATTTAGCAACTATGCGTTTAATCGTTTGTTAATTGATTTTTCTCCATCATATGTAGATAACCGATTAAATTGTATTTGTTATAATAACTTCGAACATGTACGTGCCTACGTCTGGAGTACTACAAGGTTCTAACCTGGGTCTGCTAACATTAATATTATTTTTTGTGGAAGATTGAAAAATATATTCAGTGATAATTAAAGTTAACAATCGTGTTAATAATCATTAATTTAATCTTGAGATTAAATTAATCTCAGATTAAAATAGTCCACCTAGGACAAAAATATAAGCACTTAACCAGTTTTAAACATTTTTTCTCATTATGCAGCACCTGTCCACGCTTTCTTAGATGAGATGTTCTCGAATAGTTGGATAAGGAGAAAGGGCCGATTGAGTGACCAATCAGATAGTCAGATTCTGACTCTAGATTACTTTTTACGGGGATATTTAAAAAACAAAGTGTACGTTACTAAACTGGGGAATTTAGAAGTTTTAACGCAAGAAACCGCCACCAAATACAACGTACAGCTCCTGAAGTGATTGACAAAGTTAAAAAAAAATTATGAATCATCTTGGTTGTCAGGCAGCCAATTTGACGATGCACAATTTGAAAATTTAGTTGATTTTTTAACTAATCATGACCATTAAATTTAGTGTTTTGAAATTTCCAAATCATTTTTCTTATTTTTTATCTAACTTATACTCACACTAATGTAATCATTACCGTAGCGTATATAAAAAATGTGCTCTTTCGTATTCAGTAATAAAAAGGGGGTTGTCATTAAAAAGAAATATCAATGACGTCTTATCTCCTACACGAATCACACTGTATACTGTATGTATTAATTATATTTTAAAGCACGCGTAACTAAAAATAAAATTTGACGGGTCCAACAGTATTTCTCAAAAGTTATTCCTTCAATTTTTATTTATTTATTACTTTATGAAAGCACTATGTTAAACTCAGTAGTAAATTATTTTATTAACAATTTTTTACGTGATTCAGTTCAAACCTGAATGAATAAAAGTATGTGTTTGGTATTGAGTTTCCACAGGCTCCTTATTAGATGAAAGTAAAAACTGTATTTTATAACAAAATGTCATATTTTATTTACAAAAAGCAAAGCCTGCTGCAATTCATTGGAGTACAATTGAAGAAATTGTATTATATTATGTTCTTTTGTTTACAAAAAGTTCTAAATACGTCCTTATATTTAGAATCGTTTTAATTAGGTAAATATAAAATTAAAAAAATATATACAAAACTTCTACAATTTAATAATATTGATATATACTTAATATACATGTACATTAAGTATATCAATTTTATTATTACACAGTAAGTTACGGAGAAGATGCAAATGACTCGACATAATTTTATTGTGGCAATCTGTCAATAAACAACGACAAAAATCCTAAAAGAGTCCTTAAATCTTAAAAAATGTAAATAGTCCCTTTATATCTTCATTGATTACTGATATTAATAACATTAATATTGGTAATTTATTACATGACTGAGTTTCTTTAACAGTACATTCATAATATTATTTTTAAATTATAAAAACTATTTGATATTCCTTACCAACAATAGCAACTTATATTTGATATTTCACCAAAGTTCCCAATAGAAACGAGCATTACCTGAAACAAAATAAAATATATTAATGATTCGTTTAGTTTTATTTCACGTTCCACATAATTAAAATAAACAAATTCCAAAAACGCCGAATAATATGACGAATACAACTGTATCCAGGATATGAAGGGCCAGTATAAGAAATACTTTGTTTCAAGTGGAAGAATGTTGCGTATTTAAAGCACTAAGAAGATGCCTCTATAAATCCTGATGATTTTTATTTTTTTTTCTCTTTATGCAAAAAGTCAAGACACCTGAACATAATTCAGGCACAATTAAAGAGTAACATATAAGTCAGAAATCGAGAAAGGAACCACCAAACCGCCAAGCGGTTATCAAAGTAGTTCCCGAATAGCAAAGCTATTACATAATCGCTCTAGGAAACAACTACTCCTCGGGCTAAAGCCCCGCCAGGTATTGAATTATACCTAGAAGCGATCCTCGACCCCTTTCTTGTGTTTCTGCACGATCAGATAACCACTTGGCGGTTTGGTGGTTCCTTTCTCGATTTCCGACTTATATGTTACTGACAGAGATCGTATCGATAAAGATGTATACGCCATAAAGTTCATTCGGCATTTGTCCTGAATCGGCGTACCGTGTACGGCACTGATGAGAACTGATAAGTTCAAAACAGCTGTAGGTCGTTCGGTTCCGATCCGGGACAAATGTCGAATCCTACCTGTGGCGGGTTTTATTTTTTGAAACAATTAAAGAGTATTTTTCAGCTACGTTTCCAGAAATGGTTATATGTATGCATTCTGAAATACACTAGCCAGCACGTTCCCCAAATATAATTCCGTTATATTTTTTCCTTTGAGAATTTATCCATCAATATGTAAACTGCTCACAAAAATTCCGACAAATTTTCAGTGATTCTTGAAAGGCAGTGACTTTATAAAAAATAGTAGTATCGAGATGAAAAAAAAACCATTTTGTAGCTAGAAGTTTCTAATTTTGAAATCTTCTGACAACAAAATTTTATGAACTACGGTTACTGAACAATTCAAAGAAATATCGCAAGACCAAAATTTTCCATTTTTTTTAATTTCAAAAATGTGAAGTTTTTTAACTTTTGTTTTTTAATTTGATGAGTATTGAAAGCGAAATTGGAAAGCAAAAAATTTTGTTCCCATTTTGCTAATCATTAAATGATGTTTGAAAGCAATAATCTTGTTCCTTTAATTTTCATTATATTTATAAAAACTGATCATTCAGGAAAGAACGGTTCGATGGATCAGTTTGAAAATGTATAAAGCTATTGGGAGTGCAATAAGCCCAAAAAAGAGAAAAGAACCTGGCAACATTAGCCTCTTCCTCAATGTTCGCAGTGTCGTTGATTTTCAAATAAAAAATAGACAGTTTTAAAACCATAAACCGGACTTTTCCGCACGTAGAACATCTCTATCTCGAAATTGAGTGGCCAAAAAAAATAAACCAACACATAAATGCAGAATATGTGTCTTATGCGACAGTTTTACTTTTTTCAAATGGTCCACCAATCGTGCTTTCTCATGACCCATGGACAGGGTGGGGTATGTCCTATCCACCTCAAAATCAATAGGTGTTGTCTGGGAGAGGCTCCCGATCAGAATCACTCAAAACCCGATCGATCAGACACGATTTAGTTGAGTTATCGTATTAACAAAACAAATTTCTCAAATAGTCCACCAATGTGCTTTCTCATGACCCATGAACATAGTAGAGTGTATTCTATCCACCTCAATACCAATAGGTGTCGCCTGGGAGACGTCCCTGATCAGAATCAGTCAAAATCGATCCGACACTATTTAGTTGAGTTATCGTGCTAACAAGAATAAATGTCGACGACGACAACTACACACATACAAAGACTGTTTTCTTTTTTTTTTTTTGCTTTTAGGCCGAAAAACGAAAAATAAACACTAGAAAAAAATTATTTTTTCCACTTTTCTTTACACAATTACATTACTTTTCCGCTATGGTATAGTTGAGTGCGGAAAAGTAAATCAGAAAAAGTAATTTATTTCAAATAGCGAGGGTAAAAAAATTGTGTTCAAAAACGACATCTGTCCTTTATAGAGGCTTTATTCAGTTTTTCAAAACCTTCTTTTGATTCACTGCAGTCGATTCTGATCATTAGCTCCTGAGATATCGATCACCAAAGACAAAATAGTAATTTTTCATTCAACCATTGATATGTCAACAACAAATGGTTGTACACAGTTAGTTAAAAAACCAAATTAAAGTTAAATAAACAGGCTAACCGATCTTTGCTTTGATTTAGTCCGAACAAATTTTCCTGAGACCGGGGACGCTCGAACAAAAAATTGTAAAATTTTTGTCTCGCGGTATTTCGTTCGATTGCACAATCATTATAGCTCAAAACATGCATTTCTTTGTCAGAGAATTTCAAAAACAGAAACTTCAATCTTCAAAATGGAATTTTTTCATCTCGATACGACCATTTTTCATGACATTACAGCCTTTCAACAGTCATTGAAAATTTTTCAGAATTTTTTTGTTCCCTTAATTTGTTTGAGTAGTGTATGTCCTTTAGGTTGACTTTTACTTCTATAAAAACTTTTATGCTGAAAATTCAAAAGGTGTTATTCATCAGCTTCACTAACAACGCCATTTTATACACTCCAAAGTGTTTTAATTTTATAATCTCTTTCTTTTTCTTTAAAGACTACTTACAACGTTATTTTATGAAGTTTGAACAAGTTTCTATCGCACCGAACGCAAATCATGAATACAGTTATCTTTAGTTCTTTGGGTTTAATGCTCCAAGTAAAAATACTAACTCGCAGTCTTCCTCATTACTTTCCAAGTTTAAAACAAACTACGTTCTAAATTGAACCTAGAAAAGCATATTCAACATTACTTTAATTACACAGACCAAAAAAAGATTAGCTTAGTTACATGCCATGAACTACAGAAACATTGTTTCTTTGTTTCCATCACGCACCAGTATTTGTAAATGTACATTGTACAATAATTTGTAGTTTTTTAAAACCGAGGTTCTATATATAATTAAATTAAAGTTTGCCTCAATCTTTGCGGCGCCCCCGTGTTTAATCGGTTTGAAACATACACACAAGTGTTGAGGATTTACCGAAATAGAGTTGGCCGGTGGAGATGTTCCGGTTTTATACTATTCGGGTATTTACATAGTCGTATGTTTTTATTTTGTTTTAAAAATGCCTAGAAGTTGTAAAAATACACCAGGTATATTTTGTTATAAACTTAACACATGGTTCAAAAAACGTTATTTATGCAAATTTGGTTGATCCGCAAAAAATCTTTTTCCGCCACTTCATATTAAATTAGGATCAATGAAAGAGTATGTAAAAGCTATAGATAAAAACGGGAATTGTTTTAAATACTTATGTAGCAAATTTCCAGCTCTTTCTGAAGCAAAATTAAAGGAAGGCATTTTCGTAGGACCAGAAATAAGAAAATTAATGCAGAATCAACAGTTTGAAGAAACAATGACAGATATTGAAAAAGAATCATGGATATGCTTTAAAAATGTAACAGAAATTTTTTTAGGAAATTATAAACATCCGCAGTATGAGGAAATTGTCAACAAAATATTGAATAAGTTTAAGCAAATTGGTTGTAATATGAGCATAAAAAATCATTTTCTGCGTGCACATCTGGACTACTTTCCAGAAAATCTTGGTTCTGTTAGTGAGGAGCAAGGTGAAAGGTTGCAATCAAGACATCAAGGAGATGGAAAGGAGGTACCAGGGTTGATGGTATGTGGCGATGATGGCAGATTACTGCTAGACGCTGAAAAGAGAACATTCAACGAATGATTACACAAGAAAAACTACAAAACGAAGTCTTTTGTTAAAACGGGAGAGGTTTTTAAAGAAAAAATAAATTAGAGATTCAAAACTATTTGTGTTGTTACTTTTAACTATGTTTTTTAATGTTTATTACGTATAATGTTTATTAAAATGTAATTTTTCCTTTAGTTTTTAATTTATTCTGATTATTCAGTTGATCAAAAACCTTACGTGAGGGGCAAAAACGGAAGATAGATATGACATCAGCGTAAATAACTCACTTATAATCACTAATCAAACCCAAATCAACTTGCAAAATGTCAAAATTTTTAGACCTGTGTTATCTAAAGCTGATAATAATTTATTTGGTACAGTGAAATCACGACACAAAATAACGGCAGGCAAAAAAAACTCTCAGTTTTTTCTCAGGCAGTTCTCGCGGATGATTTCACGGCTTTATTACACAGAATGATAAAAGCCAGACATGACACATGGTCCACTTCAAGTAGCGTCTAACGAAGCCAAGTTTACAAATCCCATTGTTAATTGATATCAAGCTGTGGAGTACCAGACATTTTTCTCCTAAGCGCCGGGGACTGTACGGTGACCTTGCAAGGCTGCTAAACACTTGTGGAATTATTCATGTAAGAGTGTGTCGGAATTTTATTTTAAGGCGCGGTAAATCTAGAGAGTGTATATAAGAAGCGACTGCTTTCGACGCTTATATTGCGCGTGGTTCCACGCCATAACCGAAGCTGCCCGTCCGAGTGCTACATCAGGGGTGTTATATTGGGACAACTCGGTGGCAGCCGAGATGCCGTCGCATACTTATCGATTTAAGTACAAGTAATTCAGTACCATCAGGTTACTATGCCTTACCATATACGAAGGTTCTTTACGTTTTGTACGTTCATAGAAAAATATGTATTACTGAGAATTTCTGCATGTATCCATTTTTCGATTATATATTAATTATGAACATGTAACTGGATGGATGAATGAGTTTATGATGAAATTCGATAAACGTGTTATGAGGCACACCGAAAAATATGAAAAGCTTATCTTTGGTATTAATGACTGAATAAACCACTAACGATTGAAAGCAAAATATAACCGTTAAAAATAAATTCAAACAGTTAAAAACTAACACAAACTTCTAGACACTTTTAAGAGTTAATATTCCTGTCACCTGCTTTGCATCTTCAACTTTATTGGGCAGTTTTGGCGTAAAATAACTCAAGAAACAACTTCATGATATAAAGTGTGTCACAATAAGAGCGCAAGATTTCAATTGCGCGCCATTTTGGCTGTCATGATTCGATAGGTCAATAATTGTGATAGATCGATAGGAGACAGATAGGAGTCAGTAAACATAGAGCGCTACACGATACAACAACGCGTCCTTATTGTTAAACATTACTATCAATATGGTTGAAAGTTTGCTTGCTACGACTCGTAAAATACATTCAATTTTCAGTAGAAATGTTCCAAATTTATCATCTGCGAAAAGAATAATCGAAAAATGCGGAAAGTACTGGTGAAGTCATTGATGTGAAACACACAACACGGGCTCGTAGTGGTCGTTTAGAACAAAATATTTTCTGAGGCAGGGGAACAGCTAGAAAACTGAGGTCGTAGCAGCTGCACGTTTAGCGCACTCATCCCGCCGGCAGAGCAATATTATTAAGGGTGTATTTCAGTATCCAATAAGTCTTTTACTAAAAAATCGTTAAAAAAGGTACGTACATTATATGTAAACGTTTTAATTACAAAAATTCGTTGTTTTTATGTTAAGCATGGCATTTGGAATGTGACTGTAAAATCGCGTTTTTCTCGAGCCTTGGCAATTTTCGTTTCAGTTTTAGTTTCGATTTCCGTCGATTTCCGCCGCAATTTTATATTTATAATAAAGTGGAAGGTCTAGGCTTTGGATCGGTTACAAATTTGGCTGCTCTTAGGTGCTCTAACACGAGTAAAAGCCGTGTTAGTTTTGTCGCGCGCAGTCTGGAAATTTCGACGTTTGACTTGGCAGACGATTAGGGCGGCGCAGGTCATAGGGAAAGGTTCATACGTGGCCTTTTCAATGCTTATTCTTTCGGGGTGAATTATTACCGTAAATAATTGTTCCCTTTTTTTTTTATTAAAAATCAGTATTTATGCCAAATAACTTACTACGTATTGTATTTGAATATTTCAAAGGAAATGGCATAATCTGATTGTTTTTAAACTGTTTTCAGATCATTGACAAAAGATGTCGGTTATAAATAAAATTGTTCTCAAGAGTAAAGACATATTTCTTATGACAGAGGAAATTTCAACTGCAAAATTCTCCAATAAAATACAAGTTATCGAAGAAGCTTTGCATTTGAAAGCAAATACTTCATTTAAACTCTCTGAGGACTCCATTAATCGTATTAAACTACTTTTATACAAAATAAAGGACTGATGGGTCAAATCGAATTTTATTCACGAAAAATTTCACGAGAAAACATTATGAAAGATGTATTCCATTGGCTCCTGGCATCTTCAGATACTTTAATAACTGGAATGCGAAAACTTTGAACGAAGGAAAAAAACTATAGCAAAGAAGCAATACAATTACTTATTTCAGCAGAATTATCATATATTTCGTAGGACGAATTTGACTCGGAGTGCTCAGAAGAACCCTCGACGAGCCACAATAGTTAATTAATAATTTATCAATGTATGTCATTTAATAAACAATAAAAAAGTATTGTTGCTTTAAAAATCTACTTTCCTATCTATTGTTCGAAGTACTTGGGAGAATAAATAATTAAAGATGCAATTTGAAGACAATACGAGTTTATTGATACCCTGTATAACAACTAAATTACGTACAAAGAAATTAAGATGTGTATTCTAACGTATAATCTTTCAGACTGACTTGCTAAATAATCAATTTTTATTTCAACGACATTTGAACAGTTAAACATTCGATATTGAGTTACCCGAACTCATAAATGCTGACCTAATGTTTATGTTTAATTTCAGGCACCGCATGAAGACTATTTTTAAACCTAAAATAATTATTGTTGAATGTAATATTCCAACATCTATTTGTACCAGTAGAATTATATTTTTAGTTAAAACATTTTTTAACATATCCGCCATTCTGAAATTTCAAAATGTTATTGAAAATTTCGCCAGGAGAATGCTCGTTTGCCACCAAAGTTGTGGCGGCCATTTACCGGATGTATTGTTCCCCACATAATTCCCAAATATGTTATAAATTAATAAATATTTCAATATTTTGCTACAGGAAACCATGTTCTATTGTCTCATATCTTTCAGTTTTAAGACACAAACTCGTGCCACTTAATTCTCGCGATAACCACAACGACCTATGACATGTAAATACAGTACGTTTTAATCGTGTGTACTTTGTTTTATTAACTCGATTGTTAATCAATACGGAACAAATGCGCGGACGATACGAATTGCACAGTGTTTGTCCATTATTAAAAATCGCACCATTAAACGTGCTGCTGCATGCGGGAAAGCCATTTATTAATGTTTATGGACGGGTTACGTTCGTGAATAAAATATATTTCGTTGTCACGAGAGAAAACGATACCCGTTTTTCCGGTGTCTTTTTTGCGCTTGTAATATCGTCGCGTAATTATATTAAAAAAAAAGAGTATTAAATGGACGGTCAGAGAGAAAGCAGGAAGTTAATATTTTAAGGACGATTACCGTAGCGTAATTTTTTTAGGTTTCTTTGAGACAAGGCTGTAGATAAAACTCCAGTTAAGGGGGAAACGGACATCGAACATAAATTAGTATAATATTTCAAAGTAATTCGAAATAAAGCGGACGATTTGAAGCTTAACAGATTGCGATCGATCCAAATATATTAATTACACTGGGGAAAAATTTTTGTTGCGTTTATCACAGCACTTTTTCTTACCTAATTTGAATGCGCTAAGTTCAAATCTGTAGGTAATTTTGCTCCATAAGCTCTAGTATTTTTTGCGACTTTTTTATTTTCGCGAAATTTGACGCTTCATATAATGACATGACAAAATAATCAATTGTGCAAAAATAAAAGACATAAGTATATTCAAGTATGGGTAGGTACAGGGTGAGCGAAACCCGATGTTTCAGCTCTATTATAAGAAAAGCAAAAACGATAGAAAAAATTTTAAGAGGCTCTCAAATGGGATTGAGTAAGGTCCATTTTAAGCCGAATTTGCATATTTTTCCATACATATTTGGAAACTGAAGTCATGACTTCATCGAATTTTTTTTCCCAGTAACATACCTATATATTTAATTAATTATTGACAGATGCGACTTTGCTATTTGCTTCCAAAGGCTGCTTGTTTAAATAGTGACGATTGCGAATTTTTGATAACATTTTTTAACGGAAAAAGATAACGAATTTTTTTCTTTAAAAAATTTGTTCAGGAAAATTTGCTCTTTTTAAATATGCCAAAATATAGGTATATTTCTGGGAAAAAATTCGATCACATCATTATTTTAGTTTCCAAATATGGAAAAATATGTAAATTCGGCGTAAAATGGACCTTACTCAATCCCATTTAAGAACCTCTTTTCCGATTTTTTTCTATCGTTTTTCCTTTTCTTATAATAGAGCTGAGACATCGAGTTTCGCTCACCCTGTACAAACGATTTTTAGTTTAAATTAATGCATACAGATTTGAACATTTCAACATAAATGCGATAGATAGTAGTAGGTGATTCGTAAACAACTGATATGGATGAACATGCAAATACTCCCATTCGGATAAGAATTTAAGCTTGTAGCTCCTGCGCCTGTAGACCTTCTCAGGGCGATCTCGTTTGGTCCTCTAGCAGTGGTCTTCCATCATATGTTCGTCCCAACGCCTTTGGTAGCTTTGTGCCATTGTCAAGAGGTTTTAATGAAAACGCTCTCTCTATTTGTCGCTTATATGAGTAGCGCTAAGGTACTCTAGAAACTGATCGAGATAACTAGACAGAAAATGAAGCTTGACACTCATATTGCAACCAAAATTTCGAAAAACCAACAGCATTGTAATAAAACTTCATAGTTAAAGCCTCTTTTGTTGCCAATGATGTTTTGTATAACTGCTATGCTGATATATATTTATCTTCCTATATCACCTATTTACATATACCCTTTCAAACATGTAAGTACAAACTACTTGCCCACAAACAAGCAGAGACCTGCTTTAAAACGCCTCTGATGTCCGTGTTGAATACAAGCGTACTAATAGAGGTTTTTTAATGAACTTATTTCACATTCAAGGCTGTTAGTACAAAAAGTATGTGAAGAAATAAAACAAGCATTCCTAAGGGCACAAAAAATATCAGAAGTTATAGGATAGGTCTATAAACATAGAGTTAATATTATTACCTTATGAATATGTTCCATATTTCACATCAAATTCCATGGATACTGGAACATGCAGCGAAAAACCAATTTCTGATTTGAAATAAACGATGAAAATATTACTAAAACAGTTAAAAAGCTCTACTAACAGCTAATGACAAAACAGTTGCTCCCCGGTGTTTGTATATTTATTTTTTTAGTACAGGTTATGTGATATCACTCCAGGCACTTTTTTACTTTTTATTTAACAAGTGCTTACAATCTTACAGTGCTACATTTTCAGTAGAAATTATGTGACATCACTTGGTATATACTCTTTCTTACTATTTAACAAGGGTGCTATATTTTTGTAGTAAAGGAAATATCAAAATTCGACAGATATTCCTACTTTTTTTAATAATGGTTTTTCTAAGGCAACATTTTTTAGTAAAGGGCATGTGAAATCACTCGAAAGATTTTCCTACTTTGTATTTAATAAGGGCTAGTCTACAGGGTTATATCGTTTTAGTATAGGCGATGGTGCACCACTCGAGAGATTTTCCTACTTTAATACCTGTATAATAATGGCTAATCTACAAGGCTATGTTTGTTAGTAAAAGATATACGGTATCAGCCCAAATATTTTTCAATTTTTCACTGATGAGGAGTTATTCTACAGAGCCATATTGTTTTAGTAAAGGCTATCTGACTTTACTCGAGAGATTCTTCTGCTTTTTAAGTAATAATAAGGGCTATTATATAAGGCTATATTATTTAGTAAGGGATACGTAATATAACTGGAGAGACTTTTTTAATAAGGACCATCTATTCTACACGATTGCAACATCTGTAATACCTCTTAATAAAAAAAAAAACCTAATCTGTATTATTAATAATTATTTCTGCACAGATATTCCATTTGTTTCATTTTCAGTAAGTCGTCCTGTACAATCGACACACGACAAATTGCTACTACACAATCTGGCACTGACATCGATAGGCTACTATTCGTGAAAGAAATTGTATAAATAAAGAGCGTGTTGTATTTTGTGCCAATAAGTTAAATTCTAGCGGCCAAGGTCAACGTTAGAATGTCAAGTGCTTACATCTAATACTATAATACATAGTAAACCAACAGATTACAGGTTCAGATAAAACACCTAGACGATATAACGTTATAATTATAATAGTCTAACAGCTAATGGGAGTTAGTGATATGTACGAGGGGGAACTCAAAAGAAACCGGAATTTGTCTGTGGCGGGAGCCACGAGTGATGGCTAGCTGGCTTCGCTGCCGAAAAACATTCTATGGGTGGTTAGAGTTTTCCCAATGTTCCCCCGGCGAGTTTGAGTTTTTCTCTTATGCAAAAATTTAAGACGATAGCACATGGCAGTGAGGTTCTATTTCCTGTTGGAAAAAACTTGCGGCCTAAATTGTTGTCATGGTCAAAAAAGGCTTGCATAGAAACTCTAAATAAAATCCAAGTCTACGACTGGTTTTCCAGACTCAGAAAAGGACAAAATGTCGATTGATGATGACCAGCTCAGATCGGGAAAACCGTCAACGAGCCGTACTAATGAAAAGGTCAACCGTATTCGAAAAAAAAGATCATGAAGATCGACGACGAACAATTGATCAGCTCGTGGAAATGTCAGGATCTTCATGGAGTTCCATTAAACCAATTTATCGGAAGATTTGGCAATGAGGAGTGAATGCAAAGTTCGTCCTGCGATTGCTTTCTGATGGACAAAAAAGCAATTGGAGGCTTGTCGTCAGTTGAAACAACAGATTGAAAATGATCCCGATTTTTCTTTTCAAAGGTGATCACTAGGGACGAATTATGGTGCTATGAATACGGCCCGGAGACAAAACAACAAGTCTCATTCGCCAAGATTAAAAAAAGCGCGAATGGTGAAAGTAAACGTGAAAACAATGTTCATTTGTTTTTTTTTCAACCAAATAAGTATTGCGCTTTCCGCATTCATTATTCCAGGTCAAACTGTTAATAGACGGTTTACCTAGAAGTTCTGAAAATATTGAGTGTCAGAAACGAACCGAGAAAAAAATGTCCCGAATTGTGGGCCTCGGGTGATTGGTTTTTCCATTATGACAACGTCCGTGTTCCCACGGTACTGTCGCTAAGATAGTTTTTGACGAAAAATCACATGACATCGATTGTTCGTTCACCCTTCGTATTCACCCGACCTCGCCGCGTACGATTTCTTTTTGTTCCTTGTGATGAAAAAGGACATTAAGGGGAGCATTTTGCGATCAGGGAAGGAGCGAAACAATAAACGGTGAATGCGCTTAAGGGAGTCAAGTTTGAGGCGTTGCGGAAATGCTTCAAATAGCGGAAACATCATTGGGACACGAGTAGTAGAGCAAAACCAGTACCAGGCCACCCTCGGATTCGTCCGCG
Organism: Rosalia funebris; assembly: GCA_037954035.1. NCBI lineage: Eukaryota > Metazoa > Arthropoda > Insecta > Coleoptera > Cerambycidae > Rosalia > Rosalia funebris. The sequence goes on along the minus strand of JAZFAV010000006.1, from coordinate 5,763,776 downwards.
GACATTTGATGTTGATGCGGATGGCATGTGGTCATTGTTGATCTGAAGAACTCTTAGCGCAGGTATAAAACAGGTCTGTACAGGTATAAAACAGGTGTGTACCGGTTTACAACAGGTATGGTGGTATTAGGAAAAAAAAAACATGACGTCATTAAACAGGTTACCATACCTGTTTTAAACCGGTACACACCTGTTTTATACCTGTACAGACCTGTTTTATATCTGCGCCAAAAGTTCTTCAGATCAACAATGACCACATGTCATCCGCATCAAATGTCCACGGAAAAATCCGAGGGTGGCCTGGTACTGGTTTTGCTCTACTACTGACAAGTGTATTGCATCAAGGGGGCGGATTTTAAGGACGATTAAAGTTTAAAATGTTTTGTACAAATACACGATTTTTAATAAATTCAGAGTTTGTTTTTGGTCCCCCTCGTATAGTTTCGCCATAAAGATACGAGCGTTTGATCACAGAGACGTTGGATTGATGAAATACATTATTTGAACATCATAACCTTTGATAATTCCGAACTGTGTTTGCTTTCTTAATACGTTTTTTTAAGTCGCGGTATCACTTTAAAAATATTGTTTATATATAGCACAATGTAATATATTTCTTTATATATCTTTTCTAGGGACCGCTCCCTTAAAGATGTGTGTCCTAATTTAATTAGGCCACACATTAGGCTGTCCTAGAAACGATCCGAAAGGCTGACGTTACATTTCATCAGAATTCGCAAGAAAATTTGGTCTTATCTGGATGTAGATGCATTAATAGATAATACCAATGCGATTGTTCCCGAATTGCCCAAAATCACTTCACAGTTCTTCATGGTATTTTAGAACATTCACTTTCATAAAACAGTTGTACACAGACTATGGTATTCGTTGTTGAACTCCTATTCGCGAAATGATGATGTCGTATGTTTTGTATTTGACAGTCGTTAAATATTGAAGCCCTATTTTTGATAGAACACAAATTGCGCGCAATTCAAATCTTATAGTTTAAATCGAGACACCCCGTAGAAAAATTGACAAATAGCATAAGAAGAAATATATATTTCGCCAAATTAAGACATTTCTAGTAATAGGATCCACATGAATTCATTGACTAATTTCAGAGACCATTTTAACTATGCAAATGTTACATCTTTAGATGTCGCATGGTCGTTTCTTTATATGATAAATTGTCTCTACTCTGGAGACAGAAAAGGCAATGTTATGCAATGAAAAACAAAAAACCCCATATTCAGCACGGCAGACCGCCATCAGATCGCGTCAGCGCGATTACACTGAGCGAAGTTGACGTTGATATTTCGTGCCCTGTATGTACTATTGCCGTCACTTTATCTCTCTCACTAATCACGTCAGCTTCAAATTGCTAGCATGTTTAAAGTTGGCTAAGGGATTGTATTTTTGACCTAGCTAAACTGTTTTAATCTGAGATTAATTTAATCCATGTTAAGACGACATTATGATAAAATGAACATACTCACTGTATGTTATGTTGAGTATAATGAATATTACCATTGGCTTAGAGAAGAGGCGGCAATATGTTAATTACAACATGTTTTACTTTGTGGAGCGCTTTATTATTTTTCTGTATTGTTTACTATCTGAGTATCTGTAAAGTTTTGCCATAAACTATTCTGAACCCCTGTATTATTAACTATTCTGTAACACTGCCGCTGATGATGTGACTGATTATGAACTGAGCTCTATGTATGGGCATTTTACTCAGTTTTTAGGTCTGAAACATGATAAGTGACAACTGATGAGGCTAAGAATTTTTCAATACCCCTCGTATATCACCAAATAGTTCAAGGGCTGGTGACGAATTTAGCGTGCTTCAACATCCGCTGTTTCATCTTCATCAATATTTTGTTCGTTGTCCGAAAAAGCAAGTTCTCATAAACGTTCTCTCTTTTGCTTATGTCTACGCATAAGGCTTTCTTGTCGAACTTATTTAAAATCTTTATTCGAGTCACGTAATAATTTAAAACTGTTGCATTCGTCTGGTTTTTCGTACATATTTTCAATATTAATTACTGAACATGCTATAAAAGTTTCAGATTGTCTAAAGTATATTTTTTTCGTATATTTATAAAACAAATTCGGGGCAGTCTGGTCATATTTCAAAACCATCTGAAAGGTCTGGGATTTCTAATTCTGTGGATGATAAAATAAAATATTATTTAGGCACTTTAGAATTGATATAATTCAGTTCCAAATTGTGTAAAGAATATTTTTATGCCCCGCAATGGCGAAATAACCGTATAAACCCTTTCTGACTCTTCATTCCAAGTTCACTAACATTGAAATTCTACTTCTTTTTATGATTTAAAAGTACTTAAAATACCTACCCAAAATTCGTCACAACCCTCGTACTATTACCGTCGAATAAATTTCTAAATTCACCTAACATTCGTACTAACTATAATTCTATAATTTATTGCTTAAATATTCACCTACAATTAATGTCAAAATTAAGCCCAATGTTTTAGTGTTATCGGATTAGACGATAATACAAACTAAACGTATTTAATCTTAATACGCCAAGATTACATGGTTATAATTACAAATCCCCTTGATGAAACAGCGAGGAGAGGTTAAATCGAGCCTGGAAATCACAGCTTTAAGTGTTTGATAAATATTAACTTTATAAAAATAAGAGAAACAAACAAGGCTGGAAAAGTTGTATCGTATATTAAAAGACTTTACGAACCATTTGAATGCGCGAAAACATTTATAGGGCAATCTTGCAACAATAAAAATGTAAAAAAAGCATTCGAAGTCAACCAATGTTCTATATGATCAACTCTGAATTGCGCCATTTTATGATAACGGTATAGAACATCAATATATTTGACTTTATTAGTCCTGCTACGCTAATGAAATTGGAACGGTCATGAGTGCCAATCAACTGCACAGAGGAAATGAAAATAAATCTTTCAAATTATAAACTACAGAGTGACCAAAATATATTGCAAAAGGTTGTCGCATTTCTGCATTACACTTAAACAATGGCAGTAAGCTATTGTGCAATATTTCGTAAGCCGTCGATTGTTAATATACAATGTGTCTGAAATTGGTGATTTCAAAAAATAAAACCCGTCACGGGTAGGATTTGACATCTGTCCCGGATGAGAACCGAACAACAGACAGCCGTTTCGAACTTATTAGTTCTCATCAGTGCCGTACACGGTACTCCGATCCAGGGCAAATGCAGAATGAAATCCGTGAAGTATACATCTACATCAATACAATCTATTTCAGTAACATGTAAGTCGGGATTCGAGAAAGGAACTACCAAACCGCCAAGCGGTTATCAAATAGTTCCCGAATAGCAACGCTATTACATAATCGCTATATGAAACAATTACTTCTCGGGTTAAAGCTCCGCCAGGCATTGTATTATACCTAAAAGCGATCCTCGACCCCTTTCTCGTGTTTCTGCACGATCAGACAAGGTTTCAAAAAATAAAAACCGCCACGGGTATGCTTCGACATCTATCCCGGATGAGAACCGAACGACAGACAGCTGTTTCGAACTTATTAGTTCTCATCGGTGCCGCACACGATATACCGATCCAGGACAAATGCTGAATAAAATCCTTGGGGTATACATCTACATCGATACGATCTATGTCAGTAACATGTAGGTCGGGAATCGAGAAAGGAACTATCAACCCGCCAAGCGGTTATTAAATCAATAAATAAAACAGCCGCTTGTGTAAGGGGCACGAAATAAGATTATAATACATATATTCCGTGCAGTTCAGTCGCGCCCGCGATAAAACTATCGAGACGCGATTCGCGCGACTTTAAACAACGCAACGAAGGCTTCGAATGCCGGTCAAGAAGGCGTGAGTAGGACAAGAGCCGACGGCAAGGCTGTGTTCTTCAACGGCGCACTCGGCGGGTGCCTATGAAGGACCTTGTCCTGCATTGCAACCAGAAATGCAATTCTCGTCTGAAAAGAATCGCCTTCCAAGCAAAACCAATAAGTGATCAATCGATTATCATTATCGCGGCGACATATACAAAGTGAATTTGAATTGTACGCGTATGATGACTGAACGCTGACGCTTGAGAAATGAAAACAAAAGCAGGAGACAATTTTTCCCGAACATCGAAACGCGCGTTTCGTCAACCAAGTTGGCATCATCGGCAGCTGGTTAAAAGTCTAATAATTTTTCGTGTTCGTAGAAAACTGGTCTCTTATTTTTGTTACTGTTTCGAAGTTTCGAGCCCCTTCTCAGAACCTAATAGACTATATAACGAAAACAATTTCTGTATATCGCTTAGATGTATACATTTTGCCGCGATGGACGGGTCTCATTTCGGGATCTTCTCTAAGGGAAGCGTCTTCCTTAGTCCGATAACCAGCGAAAAGCCCTTGACAGATATCAAGACGAACGTTTTTTTGTTACACTGAAAGAAGGCATGGCGTCTAAAGTACCGAAATAAAAAACTTAATATGACGATGCGCATATATCATACTATAGACGGGTATATGTACGTACATTTCTCTCGCTCGCCTTTACTGCTACTACGCTAACGTTCTCAGGGCTGTGTCGGTGACAATTCTCGCCTTCCATTAGCCTCTTCTACAGGTCCCATCAGTACCTAACCCAACCCTGCTTGTTCGAAGACAGCCATTGTACAATTCTCGTTTATACAGGGTATTTCAATAGGGACGCTCGAAATTTGTTAAGTCGTGGCGGCCATGTTGTTAAAGCAACATCTGTCAAATTTGCTGTGAATTGTTCGGTAGTGTATGGCAAATCACCATTGACGGTTATAGCGTTCAAAAACGTGTACAAATCATCAAATTTTATTTTCAAAATCAGTACTCCGTTCTAGAGACATTCTACACATTACGTGAGCCATAACCGTCCAGCCGAGTCGACCAATCAACGTTTGGCGACCACATTCGAGTCAACCGGTTTGATAAATAATCAGCCAATACCCGTACGTCACCGAAACGCAAGGTCTGCTGAAAACATCGCTGCTATGCGTCGGAATATACGGAAAAACCCGATGCAGTCAATTTCTCGTCATTCACAAGAACTTGGCGTTTCTGCGACTTCATCTTGGCGAATTTTGCATAGAGACTTGAGTCTGCACCTTGGAAATTGACCGAAATTTCGTTAAAAAATCACCTTTAACGATGAGACCCATTTTTGGATGAATAGATATGTGAACAAGCAAAACTGTTGGATTTGGGACGATACCAATCCACACGAGATCCACCAGCACCAAATGCATTCCGAGAAAGTCACTGTTTGGTGCGGATTTTAGTCTGGCAGAATCATCGGCCCGTACTTCTTCCACACTTAATGCCATAAAGTATTCTTTCAAATAAGAAACAAAATGGGTGGATATCTCACACACAACTTGTTTTATTTACGTTTAAAAATCGAGCGCCCTTATTGAAAGACCCTTTACTATTTTTATTTTTACATTTATACATACATCACAATAAATGTATGTCATAAGCAAAATAACAATACTTGTCAAATCCATTAAATAAATTCATCAATTTAAAAACTTTTCGAAACATTACTTTCGCATTCAGCCCGCAGTTAACGTGATGGATCCATTATGCAGAGGCATGGATATTACCAAATTAGTTGCCGAAGGTCATACACTATTTACGTTATAACGCAGTGTTGAGAATCCACGGAATTATTTTAGTTCACAGCTGAAACAACTACGAGTATAGATAGCTTTTGTTTAGATCGCCCACTATTAATGAAGCAAATTACCAGTAATTATTAAAACAGTTTTTCCTGGTAAAAGCACAAAGGCATTTTTTGCAAGGAAAAAAAAACAGTTCAAGCGTCTACAATACGTCGAGCTTCGCGAATTTTAACACATGACAGCCACGTGAAGTTTTTCTATAGTCTTCACTTGGCTGAGGATGGCTCAAGGTTATTTGAAAGTCATTGCGACAAATTGATTTTTACACTATAACTTATAAGTAAAATTACTACAGCTTATTTTTCCCTGGATTTTGAACATTTAGAAGAGTTTTCTTCTTTTCTATAATTTGCTGGTAACTAAACTATTATGTAACTAATATTTACACTAGGTACAAGGGATGTAAAGAATCCTAAATTTTTATGCGATTTTCAAAAGCCTCTAACTTGGAAAAAAATAATCGCAGAGCAACTTTAAAAAAAGCAAATTGAAGCTCCAAGTTTCTAGTTTTCAGATCTTAAAATCAAAATTTTTACCGTCAGCAGTTTTCGGAAAAAAATTTCCAAATTTTTGCTTACCTTTCAAAAGGTTCAGCGGCTTCTCTTTCTCTCTCAAATTTTAACATAAATGGACGAAAAGGAGGTACAAATTTATGTTGCAATAATAGACTTGTTGTGTATCAATTATTTACAATATTGGCCTCCTTGAACTATATCCATACATATAAACACCTTTTGTCGTAATAGTAATAGTAATAAATTCAGTATCAAGTAAGTGGTTCTTTTTTTTTTGTCTATATACAGAGTGTGCCAGATTTAAACGGACATACTCTAGTGGAAGGTAGAGCACACTCAGCTGAGTTGAAAACACCTCTATACTTACCGTTGAATGTGAATCGTTTTTGAGATAACCTGTTTTATGGTTTTTGACCAGAACTTTAGTTCGCCATATTTTTGAAATGACTGCACATATTTAGATAAAATTTGGTATACATATTATACTCTTTTAGGTTAATAAATAGCTTAAGTGATTTTGGAAAAATTCAAAGACCGACCTCCATTTTTTTAATATGGCTCTTTGGGTCGTTAACATCACACTGTATATTTTTTTGTAGTAAATGTTAGTAAACTTTTAAAAAGCCTATGGACCAGTTTATGAAATAACTTCATAATATATGATGACACGTTTATAGTTATTCTTCAATAAATTTTCAAAAGTATTGAAAGACAAAATTTGACATTCTACAAATAACACAATCCAGTTGCTAACATCATTATTCTATTAATTTTAGCTAAATACCCCGCAGAAGAGGTTATTCTTTATTTGACATTCAGTGTTTTTTCCGTCCAAAATAAAGCACATTCCATTTATTTGACGAATAAAAAATAAGTAATAAAACGATGCGATTAACACATGACATTGTTGCATTAAAAATCCCAAGTAGGCACATGTCCAATGTGTAATTTTACAAATAAGAATTATTGTTCGCTCTTAGTAATTGTTAGAATAAGTGATAAAAAACCAGTTATAAAACTAAAAATTTTAAGATGCCGTTTCAATTTAGTAATGAAGAATATGCGGATATTATTTTTGTGTATGGCTTTTGCGGCGGAAATGGGAGAGCTATAAAAAGAGAGTATCAAAGGCGTTTTTCAAATCGCCGTGTACCACATCATAAAACGTTTTCAGAGGTATACCAATTTAGTAGGGAACATGAACAATTTCCGTCAATGACAAAGCATGAACATGTTCCCAGAGCTTTTCCACAAGAAGAGCAAATATTACAGGTTGTGGGAAATAATCCATCCATAAGTGTTAGAAAAATAAGTAATGAGTTAGCAGTACCTGAGACAAGAGTATGGCGAACATTAAAGAAGGAAAATTTGTATCCATTTCATGTTAAAACAGTTCAACGTCTAGAAGACGGCGACGGCGTTCCCCGCTTAACGTTTTGTGGGTGGATTTTGGCTCACAGAAAAACAATATCGAGAGTTCTATTCACGGATGAAGCCCAATTCACACGTGACGGAATTAATAACTGTAGAAATCAGCATGTTTGGGCAACCGAAAATCCACATGCAGTGATCCAGAAACATTCCCAATACAGATTTAACATTAATGTGTGGTGTGGTATTTACAATAATCATCTAATAGGGAACCACATTTTTGAAGGAAGGCTAACTGGTGAGGTTGATTTAAACTTTCTTAGAGATATCTTGTCAGATTTATTAGAAGGCATCAATACTAGGGGTTTCAGCACGATGGTACTGGACCCCATTATTCTGTACCGGTCCAGGATCATCTGAACCAGCATTACACCAACAGATGGATTGGTCGCGGAGGTACGGTAAACTGGCCCCCTAGATCTCCTGATCTTACACCTCTAGATTACTTTTTATGGGGTCATCTCAAGTCAGAGGTGTACAATGAAGAGTTCAATACACGAGAGCAGCTTCTACAAAAAATTATTACTGTATGTGATAATATTAGAAATAACCCGGAAGTGATTGATAGGTCAGTGAAAAACATATTAAAACGTTCTCGAATATGTATTGACGCTGGGGGCATTCATTTTGAAAACCTATTATAGTTTTAATTATTTGCACCGTTTTTATTTTTTTTTTTTTTTTGATTATTTAAAGTTCTAAAAAAAATTATGAAAGAAATGGAATGTGTAATATTTTGGATGAAATTAAACTAAAAATAGCTAAAAAACACTGAATGTCAAAACAAAAACCTTTTCTACGGGGTATTTAGCTAAAATTAATAAAATAATGATGTTAGCAACTGGATTGTGCTATTTGTAGAATGTCAAATTTTGTATTTCAATACTTTTGAAAATTTATTGAAGAATAACCATAAACGTGCCATCAAATATTATGACATTATTTCATAAACTGATAATATACAGATATATCTATATATTATCATATACAGATATATCTGTTAAAATTTGATCTTTTGATAAAATCTTTTACCAGTTTTCGAATTTGTGAACCGTCAAAAGTCTGCTTTTACTTTTTCCATATTCAGTGCTGAAAATGGTTGGCGAATGTATTTAACAAGATAGCTGCCAAGCATATTTCACATTAACTCCAAATCTTGCTTATGTCGACCCATTTGGATTGACACAGAAACTTGAATATTCGCAACTGTCCACCCAAATGGACAGATAAGAAAGATTTTTTTATTTTTAGATTGTACAGCCATATTTTGATCAATAGTGAAAATTATGATCTAAGATAACAAAACAAACCTATATCTTGTTTGTCTACCAAACTGCGTGTACAGAAATCTTGAATAGAAGCTCAACTGCACATCCATAATACAGGTTCTTTTTCAGCTGTTTGTCCAATTGTTTGGTTACGTATTGTAAGCATAAATTTTGAATGTAACTAATTTAGATATCGTGTTGTCTTTAGAAATATTTTAATTTTTTTAAGAAATGGAAACTAGTGAGTGTATTTTAAGAATGCCGAGCCAGGAAACTAGAAAACGTAGGGTATCTATTATGAATCGTAAATACCTCGGTGAAGACTCTAAAAGAGCATTGACTCAGAAAGAATTAGCCAGAAACTGGAGTCTTTCAAGCAGTGAAGACGAGCCTAAGCCATTTGAAGATTCAGGCAGTGAATATGTAGTTAGCACTGAATCGGAAGAAAATAGTTCTACAGGCATTGAAGACGATTACGATGTCTTGGACGAAGATGCTGATTTAGAAAATGAAGTTGATACTTCATGGTGAGTTGGATGAAAATAATAGCAATGAGGTATGTATTTGGAACGAATGCTTTTATCAAAATCAACCTCAATTTTCATTCACCAATGAAGAAAAAATCAATTTATCATTTGAAATAGCTGGTTCAAAACCAATAAATTACTATAAACTTTTTATATCTGACAACTTGATGGAGTTGATGGTCAGAGAAACTAACAAAAATGCTCAAACCTACTTATCAATAATCGAGTAAAAAGGAGTAGTAGGTACAAAAGCTGGAAAGACGTAGATGCTAAAGAGATGAAAATCTTTTTAGGTCTCAGAATGTGGATGGGACTGGTGCATATGCCATCTTTTGAATCATGCTGATCAGATAAAAAATCATTCAAAAACGAAATATCCTCTTTTATGACTAGAAATCGTTTTCAGCTTTGTTAAGTTTTTGGCATTTTGGTGAAGATGTTCAAGGGGACAGATTATGCAAAGTGAGACCTCCGCTAGATTTAATTCAAAATAACTACCAAAACGTAAAAACTCCAGGTCAAAATCTAGTTAGTGATGAGTCAATGGTGCCTTTCACAGGTAGGCTTAACTTTAAACAATATATTCCTGGAAAAGACCATAAAAATGGTATAAAACCTCCGTTATTTTCATAAACGTAGTCAATTTAGCTAAAATGAAGATATAATGTGAAATTAGGATCCTCGAGTACTCAGAAACCGATCTTAAATTTGTGGCAACAATTTCTTTATTCCTCAGTGTAATAAGAGAACCGATATTTAAAGAATTTTAGAATACATATTCCTTGCAAACAACCTTTAGTTGGTAGAGGAATTTATGAAAATTTCAAACCCGTAATATTAAAAAAACTTATCATTATCAAATTATTTATCATAGACAATCCAAACAGATATTCTCATAAGTAAAAAATAACGTCTATAAAAATGTTATCTCATACTATTCATTTCATCGCTATTTGCCAAATAAAAACTCTCCTATCTTTCCAATAAATAAACTTAACAGTCTACCTGAGCCTAGCCATAAAGACAAGCCACGGTATGAGATAAGAGCCGTTTGGGATTTTTTATTTTGCAAATAGAGATGAAATAAACTATAAATAGTTCGTTATTCTGAATTTATTGGGCCGTTACTTGATGAAAGTCCATATTTATACAAAATTAAAACATTCGCTGGTTTGATTTTCATTTTTTATTTGTTAAACATAACAATTGTTTCGCCAACACAGTGGCTTCTTCAGATGTTGAGTACATACGCTATATTTTACGTTGTGGAACTGTGTTTATATAACTAGGGTAATTCTCGGTTTATTACTGTTATTGTTATGGTATGTTATTAAGTTATAAAATTTCAACCGATGCGATGGTATCTGTAAATTTTAAACAAGATTTTTGGATAGCATGTAGAACTAAAATAAATTAAATAACGCAGACGAGTTTGTTTCTATTTTATCTTTTAATATGATATCAAATTCTTTGCTTTATTAATTTCTACAGATTCTAATAAATTTAATTTTAAGCCTTTCTTCTCTACATGTAGAGAAGAAAGAATATGTACATAGAGCTAGAATTACCCTAGTTATATAAACGCAGTTCCACAGCGTAAAATTTAGTCTAATAACTCAATATCTGAAGAAGTCACTGTGTTGGCGAAACCAATATTATGTTTAACAAATAAAAAGTGAAAATCTAACCAGCGAATGTTTTAATTTTGTATAATAGTTCGTTATTCCGTAAACGACTCTTCGTGATAGTATTGTCTAAGTATCACTTATAATATAATTTATAATTCATATAAAATTGACCCTTTAATATTCATAACCTCCCACTGACCAAACAGAGGGTACACAAATAATATTTTCGTGGGAATAATGTTTTCGTGATGTTTCCGCGACCTATAACATGCCACACGTCATGTTTGATATACCTAGGTCACATGACAGAAATATCCACTGGCAATGAATAATAAAATCCTTAAATCGTATTTCCACTACCTCCACACGATTAATTAGCGGTTAAAGTCCTATTCGAAACAATGTTTGCGTAACGAATGGCAATGGTTTTGTTTTTCACTTTACGTGAATTGGTTCGTTATCGCGGAATACATGTAAACGCTTGCTTTAGGAGAACTAAAAAATAAATAGTACGAGTATACGAGGTATGTTCAAAATGTAACGGGAATTTTGTAATTGCGAGTTGTATTGGTCCGATTCGCGTGATTTTTTTGTTGTTGTGTTGGTCAACATGTCTGAAAAGTATCTATACATTGTTAACCATATCGGATGTTTGGTCTGTTATCAGCTGTCAAAAAGGTTACGTGTTTTGGTACAATCGGCGATTATTTATTTATTTAAAAAATGGATCAGAGAATTTGCATTAAATTTTGCTATCATCATCATGAGGTTATCAGTCCTAAGACTGGTTGGACGCTAACCTCCAGCTTCTCCTATCTTGTGCTAACCTACGCATTTCGCTAATTGTGCTACAACCTACATCCCTTACTATTTGCGAGCAGTAGTCTAATCTAGGCCTACTCTGCCTTTCTTCATTCCTATTTCTGCCTCCAAAATATCGCAAACTATTCCCCCATGTCTCAGCAAGTGGCCTACCATTCTATCTCTTCTCTTCTTTATGTTTTTCCACATACTTCTTTTCTCGCCGACTTTCTCTAATACTTCTTCGTTTCTAACCTTATCAGTCCACGGTGTTTTCATCATTCTTCGGTAACATCACATCTCAAAAGCTTCTAATTTCTTCCTACTTGCTTCCCCTACCGTCCAGGTTTCGCAACCGTATAGTGCCGTGCTCCATACATACGTTCTCAAAAATCTCTTCCTTGTTTCTAAGTTTATTACCCCCGAGCATAAAAGTGCTTTCTTTTTGTTAAAAGCTATTCGACCCTGCGCTATTCTTTGTTTTATATCTTTATCGCTTCTTCCATTCCAATTTATTTTACTTCCTAAATAAGTGAAGTCTTTAACTTCCTCCAATCTTTCATTATTAATTTGTACTTTCGTTTTTGCTCTGCTCTCGCGCCCTCTGCACACTAAAACTTTTGTTTTGTTTTTATTCACCCTCATTCCGTATTCCTCTGTCAACACTGCCTCCATTTCGTTCAACGCTGATTCCAATTCCTCTTTACTAGATGCTATGAGAATGGAATAAAAAGTGCAGCAATGTTTTAGAAATGTTAAATATTGCTTTTGGTGAGTCTGCTATGAATAAAACAAGGGTTTACGAATGGTATAAACCTTTCCAAGAAGGCCGTGGTGACATTGATGACGATGAGCGCCCTGGACGCCCCAGCACATCAACAACCGATGAAAACGCGCAAAAAAGTGAAAGAAATCATTATGAACGATCGCCGAATCACAATCAGAGAGGTCGCTGATCATGTTGGTATATCAATGGGCTCATGCCATGAAATTTTGTTGTATGTTCTGGTTATGAAACGTGCGGCAGCAATATCTGTTCCAAAATTGTTGAATTTCGAACAAAACAGCGGCCAGTAAAATGGAAATTGCTCAGGAGTCGCTAAATGAAGTAAACGATGCAGAACTACTGAAATGTGTCATAACAGGTGATGAAACATTGGTTTACGGATGTGACGTCGAAACTAAGATTCATTTGTCTCAGTGGAAGCATTCTGGATCGCCAAGACCGAAAAAAGCTCGACAAGTGCGGTCGAATATGAAAGTTATGCTCACTGTGTTTTTGGATTTTACCCGCATAGTGCACCATGAGTTTTTGCCAGAAGGTTAAACGATCAATAAGAATACTACCTACAAATTCCACGCCGTTTGCGTGAAGCAATCCGGAAACAAAAAACGCCCGGATTTGTGGCGAAACAATTCATGGTTTTTGCAGCACGATGCACGCTTGTTCATGAATTTCTGGCCAAAAAGAACACTGTAATGATGCCCCAGCCTCCATGTTCGCCAGATATGGCGCTGTGGACCTCTTTATGTTCCCAAAAATAAAGAGAACCCTAAAGGGTCGTCGTATTGCAAACATACGTGAAATTAAAATCACATCGCGGGGAGAGCTAAACACTATCCCAAAGATCGAGTTCCAGAAGTGTCTCGGGGATTGAAAGAAGCGCTGGCATAAGTGTATAATATCTAATGGGGACTATTTTGAAGGGGATAATATTTATGTAGACGAATAAATACAATTCTTTCCAAAAAACGAAAATTCCCGTTATTTTTTGAACACACCTCGTATAATCAACAACAGTTGATTACAACTAATAAAACAAGCCAAAATACGGTAGGTTATTAATAAAATAAACGGTTATTTCTACCTTTTATTACTTTTCCGCACTCCACTATAAGCGGAAAAGTAATGTAATCGTGTAAAGAAAAAGTGAAAAAATAAACCCAAAAGTTTTTGGGTTTATTTTTCGTTTTTCGGTCTAAAAACAAAAAAAAATGGTTTTTAAAAATATTTTGCTGTGTGTGTGTGTCGTCGTCGGCATTTATTCTTGTTAGCACGATAACTCAACCAAATCATGTCGGATCGATCGGGTTTTGACTGATTCTGATCGGGGACGTCTCCCAGACGACACCTATTGATTTTGAGGTGGATAGCACACACCACCCCCTCCCTTGGGTCTATTTGAGAAATTTTTTTGTTAGCACGATAACTCAACTAAATCGTATCGGATCGATCGGGTTTTAACTGATTCTGAATGGGAATGTCTCCCAGACGACATCTACTAATTTTGAGGTGGATAGGACACACCCCACCCTATCCATGGGTCATGAGAAAGCACGACGGTGGATTATTTGAGAATTTTTTTTTTAACATGATAACTCAACTAAGTCATGTCGAATCGATCGGGTGTTGACTGATGCAGATCGGGGACGTCTCCCGATCTGTTTGTTAGCACAATCACTCAATTAACACACCCTACCCTGTTCATGGGTCATGAGAAAGCACGAGGGTGAACTATTTGAAAAAAGTAGAACTGTCGCAAAAACACATATTCTGCATTTATGTGTTGGTTTATTTTTTCTCGGCCACTCAATTTCAACATAGATATGTTCTACGTGCGGAAAAGTCCGTTTTAAGGTTTTAAAACTGTTTATTTTTTTAATAATCTCTTGTAAATTCTCTTTATGAAGTCCTCGCAACAAAATTTTATTCTGCAAGAAAAAATATGAACTTGGTGAACAAATTCAGTCGAAAAATTTAATTCTTATTTGAATTCTGTTGACTTAAGATATATGAGATAAATCGAGCATAGACAATTTTCAAAAATTCATTATTTTTTTAGTGCACGTTACCGGATATGAAGTATTATACACTATCAACAAATTAAAACCTTCTTCTATACCTTCCGCTATAAAAACAGCAAACAATTGATGCCCTTTTAGTCAACGTAACAAACGCCATCCAGCAAATTCAGCCAGATTTCTGCAAGAGTCATCGAAAATTGGACCTCCCGAATACGTGCCGCCAAGCAAAGCCGCGGCGAACATTTGAACGACGTTATGTTCCATACTTAATGCCACAAAATATTCTTTCAAATAAAAAAAAATTGAATGGATATCGCGCGCACAACTTGTTTTGTTTACGTATAAACATCGAGCGTCCTTATTGAAAGACCCTATATAAAATTATACCAAAAACCCTTTATTTTATCTAAAGATGCATTAGTTTAACTTAAACTAATTTATTTAAGCTTCATTACTTAGAGATGTGTGAGTTTCCTACTTAATAAATAAGAACATTAAATTCTAGCATCACTTCCATATCCTTGTTTTGGATATTCTTGTCTTGGTCAGAAGAATCTGTTGACAGCTGGCGATTGTTTTCCATATGGATGGAATGTTCGGAGCCATCTTATAAAAACCAGACTTCCCCAAAATTACTGGGCAATACATGAATAATTGAAGCCGTAGCTTGGTCATACGCGTATATTCATCGTTTATAAAATAAATTGTCTTAGTCAAATCAACACACTTTTCAAATAATCTAGAGTACTTCTGAGTAATTTTTGACACACTATTATATCGAGAACTTGTGCCACGCATACTCAGAAACCGCTATAAACTGTTTGACTGGAAATACTCTCAATCAAAGAGACGAGACGTTTCGAAAATTGAATCCGTCGATGTATATCACTGCAACATAATACAAATCATGCTTGTGTGGAAACTAAAAATTAACTTTTTGACATACATTTCACGAATGCACGTCTGACCTCACGAACGGGCGCCAACGCACAGTGCCTGGCAAAGGGTTTCCCGCAATGCATCGCGTTATTGGACGTCGTCCAATCCTACCGCTTCTGATTCACAACTTTCTTGTGACTTTATGTCACATGCCTCGAGTAGGATCGATTTTAAAAGACGAGAAGTGGGGCTCTCCCTCGTATCTTTGCACTAAATAGTGTCCACCTGGCTAGGAAAAGAGAACTAGAAGGGGCATTATTTATATTTTGAGTCTAATAGTAAAAAACATTAGATTATCATTGAAAATTACATTATCGCTTTTAAAAATAATCTCCTTCATGATCTATACACTCTTGCATGCGTTCGAATCATTTGTTAAAGCATTTTTTCCATTCCGTTTGAGATATCTCCAAAACAAGTTTTTCTCACGCACCAACGGCTTCCTCTGCCGACGAAAATCGTCATCCATGCAAGCAACTAATTTTTGATGTTCGAGAATAAAAAGTCATTGGGTGCCAAGTCAGGACTGTACGGCGGATCACCCATTCGATTTTTTGAGTGTTCAAACATTCGGTTGTTAGACGAGATCTGTGAGAGCTCGCATTGTCATGATGAAGAATGATCCGATAGTGCTTGTTTGTTTGTCTTATTTCATCAAAGACTTCCAGTAAACAAATGGTTGTGTACCGTTCATAATTGGCCGTATTGCGTTCCTTTAAAGGCACTGTTGCCACATGACCAGTTTTTCCGACAAAACAAGCGATCATTTGTTTCGAAGCGTTTCAAGCGCGAACAATTTTTGTTGGATTCGGTTGATATTGAAACACCCATCCAGTCAACTGCTGTTTACTTTCCGGCTCATGCGCATATATCCATAATTCGTGACCTGTTATAATGTTATATACGTCTTTTGAAGCACCGCCATTGTATTTCTGAGACGAAAATGTATCAACATCACCTTCCTTCTTGTCTAACACTCAATTAACAAATGTACAACATTGTGAATGATCTGTAACTTAGTCAACTATATTATAATTGTTGAGTCAACTGAATTTTGTATGCTGATAGACGCATACCTTTCTTTAAAATCCGATTTGTGGTGACTCTTGACAGACTCAATTGTTGCCTACGACGACGAATTGATGTGTTTGGATCTCCCGTACACTTCCTTTCATTGCAACAATATTTTCAACTGACCGGCCACGGCAAGGGCGTATTGGTTTTACCTTATCAATAACAGAACCCGCCTCTTCAAATTTCTTGATTAAGTTACGAAGTGTTAACTCTGTAGGCGCTTCACTTTGTCCTGATTTTGTGCTAATTACTCCGAATGATCGCTCACTTTCATAAAACAGTTGTACACAGATTATTCGTTGTTGAACCGCGACGTGTTAACGTCGTATGGTTTGTAGATGACATTTGTTAAGTATTGACGCCCTATCGTTGACAGAACACAAATGGCGCGCAATTCAAATCCTACAGTTCCAACTGAGACACCCTATATTATCACGGACTTAATCGTTAGCTTCATCTAGAACCTCAAAATATTTTAGCGACCTTTTCTCTAGGATGGTTATTTTGAAAGCTAATTTGATAAGGAGGAGAGATACCAGAGAAACATGATCCCAAACAAGCATATTTTATCGCCCCTTTATAACAGAGAAATATCTTCATGATGACACATTTCTCATATTATATAAAACTATGAAGGAAAATAGTTACGTTCTAACATTCGTGGTATGTACAGGGTCTTCCCCTTTGGGGTAATAACAATCTGGTATTCTCGATGACATTGAAACGTGAGACTTTAAAAAAATACCGACTTCATATTCCTGTGGTATGTTCTGGTATTTCTTACTTCGGGTAATCACAACCTTATATTTTACATTATGGTGATTGCTTTCCATAATTCCTTTTTTCAATTTAGAGTCTTCAATAAAAACTCAAAACGGCACTAATAAAATAAATAGTTTTTTATACAAATTACCATTCTGACGAAAATGTAATTATTCGGATGGTCCTGAATCAGATACAAATACTTTAAATAATATCTCATGATACGTTGTAAAATAAATCATCTCTGTACAAATTAGGGTCCTCACCATTTGTTGCGAAGCATGAGGGGAAAAAAGTTGAAAGTAATAATAAAATAATCATTTATTATAGAGGAGAAATTTAAAGTTAATGATATCTTGCGAAAATAATCGATTTATGGTCGAAATCTGATGAAACGCCTGATATGAGAAACATAATATTGAAACAATTGTCTGTTGATATTTATTTTCATATAGTAACTGTATTACTGTTTTGAAGTGTATTTTAATGTACTGTATGTCATTTTAATGTTACGAATTTTTGCTTTTTCCAATGAAAAATGTATTTATTTCATTTTCGAAATTTGAAAAAATACAACACGACTATGCACGCTTACCTGGTCATTTTACTTGGGAAAAGTAAATTATTATCTTATTATTATAATTAAAATTAAAACTTTAATTTTATTTATATTCTATGGCTGTGATTATAATTCAAACTTCGCAAAGTGCCTACGCATACGTGTGTTGTAAAGTACAACATTATTTGTCTAATAATAATATATGCACATGTACTATAGTTTAGCTTATCGTGGCATGATAAAAACTATTTATTATCTGTCTTCTACTGTACATTTGTTTAACCATTCTAGAAAAGTATGTGCTATCTATTAACGTTTATTTAAAATGTACGAGTAGTTAGTTTGATGGCCATAAAAACTTGATACACGTAGTTTGTATTCCTCGAAAATTTAATTTAAATTTTCAACTTTATGTTATATACAATTAAAATACGGTATGGTATGGTATACGAGTATAAATACTATTTGATTAATTTCTTCGAAATACACTTTTCACACAGATTGCAATAATTCGGTTTTATGTTAAAAATAAGTCTGGAGTACCTGAAAAATCTCGTAAAATATTTATTTATTGCAAAAACGCTCGAAGGGGTCAAAAAGTATTTTACATTCGTCGTCTTGTGAAATACTTTAGTTCTATGTACAGTGGGGTACGTTCGAGGCATCAAAGAAGGCGCATTTTTTTTAGATAGCAATCCTTTTTTTTGTTACATACAGTGAAAGAGCACATTTTTTTTAGTATTGTTATAAAAATTTAATCAAGTTGTATAAACAAAATTTCGAGAAAATGCATATCAAGTTTTAATTGTAAAAATTGATTTATTTATCAATAGAACAAAATAAATACATTAACTAACTGTTGTTCTAGCCTTAAAATAAATTGATTCTGCCCTCTGTCAATTGTTTCCGGTCCATAGTGCGTATTTTCTGTCGAATTCGTTCCTTTAACTCGTTTGCTTTTAATTTGACACTTTGGTATTTAGAGGTGGCCATTCTATAGCTCCACGTCGCCCTACCCATCCTCGTGGAAATGTTATCCAAGTAAGTGCGCAACAGGAAGAAAAGGTGCACCGTCCTGTTGACACCGAAGTCTATTATCAGGTATGAATGGTTCTTTTACATTTGAGTGTAAAGCTGTCAGTATTGAAATCAACTCTTGCTGAAAAAATAGATGAAGCGCTTGAAAAGGCGCTAGTCAAGTTGTCGTCAAAAAACAATACAGGCTCAAAATTCCGTTTCAACTATACCTGCCCAAACGTTCACTTTTCTTGAGATTGGATTTTCTGGAGATTGAGTATGTGACTACTATATCCATCGTAGATTCTGTGAAGCCCTATACCTATCGTTTTGTCTATTTACAGTTCCATTAAGGAAACATGTGGGCTTCATCCAAAAAAATTATATTTTTTGCAAACATATTGTCATCATTACAAGATAATTGCATTTCCTCTCAGAACTGAACTTGACGATCAAAATCAACTTTTGATAATTCTTGAGTCAATGTAACTTTATATAAGGGTGAAATTTATGTTTATGTAAACCATTAAGCAATGTATCATGACTCAAATTCATATTCAAGCCAATCTGATGGGAATTGGAATGTGGATTTTCACCAGTTTCTAATAAAATGCCACGTTGTGTATCTGCACTGATTGCTTGGTGACCAGCTCTGGGTAAATCGCGTACATGCCCATGTTCTCTGTATTTACCTGCAATTTTACTGATATTAGATACGTGCTTTAGGCGAACTATCTTAATGGGCCTCATTAAAGAGAGCGCAGACTTCCACTGTAGTTCTTCTCCTATCTCCATAACCATACATCATAAAAATTTCAACGCAATCTTTTTCAGAACGAGACATTGCTACTAAGATATTTTAACTTATATCACACGCATCAACTTTGACAAAAACTAATTTGACCTAGCTGACTTAAATAAAATTAGTTTCAACGCTTTGTAGGCAACATAGTAGTTGCTTACAACGTTACCAGTGTAGTAAATAAATTTATTTTTATAATTATAATTTAATTTGCAGTTTTCTCGGAACATTCTTTATGCAACTTAATAAAATTGTTATAACAATACTCAACAAAATGAGCTCTTTCACTGTATCGAATAAAAAATAGGGGTTACCTTAAAAAAAATGCGCCCCTCTTGGCCATGCAAATGTACGCCACTGTATATAGAACTAAAATATTTCAAAAGACGGAAAATGTAAAATATCTTTTAACTCCTTCGAGCGTTTTTGCAAGAAAATAAGATTTTGCGAAATTTTTCTTGTGTTCTAGAGCATATTGTATCAAATGTACCGACATAGATTCTCTATTTCGCAACACGAAACACAAAAAAAGATATCAATTATATTCTTTAGTTTTGAAATAGACTGTGTAGTTGTATTTCCTTAACTAACACCAAAATAAATCATCGTTTAAATTTAGAAATCCATAATCTATTTATGTGTATTTTTATAGCCGCATTCATTTCGTCGTACAGTTGCAAACACAAGACATTATAATAGACTTTTCGAATTATCGTGGCAGGTATAAACAAATTATAGAGGACAAATTACCAACGAAATCGACTTTTCATGACGATAGCGAGATAAATACTGTAATTATTGTTTACGTATACTGTACACCTACAGAATAAAAGGTAGCATTGTGTTTAAAAAAATGATGTTAAAAGTGAACAGTTGTAACTAGTTTCAGTTTTATAGCCCATTTATTACATACACTTTAACAATAGCCAATAATAGTTTTATGCACGTGTATATAACTTCGATAGCAATGTTATCATCTCCGGCAGGAAACGTGAAAACTCGAAATTTTTAATCTATTTCCTACCACTTTACCTAAAAATAAAACAAATGTTTCTGCTCGTATACTACGATTCTTCCATTTTTAATTATTATTTTGCATCATATCCAAATTTTCTCGTATGATGTATGTAGTTAATAACAATGCATGACGAAGATTTAATCAATTTAAATTTAAATGAATTTAAAGACGAAGTCATTTATTTTAGGCACAAACATTAAGGGATGTAAACAATTCTGCATTTTAGATGATTTTTAAAAGACAGTAACTTGGAGAAAAATAGTCGCAGAGCAATTAAAAAAAACGCAAATTGAAACTCTAAGTCTCTAGTTTTCATATCTTGAGTTTGAGTAAATTCTTTTACCATCAACAGTTTTTGAGTAATGATAAGAAAACTATCGGAAAAAACACCCCAGTATACCCTTTAAAATCTCGATAATAACGACAGAGAACCCTCATAGTATCTACTAAGTTACTCTAAGCATAATACCGCCCTAGTTATATTTTTTTACTGACGCGACGTTACGAATTTTTCAAGTGAATACTTCTTTGGCGGCGTTCTGATATTTGACGAGAATGGAGAGGAGTGAATTTGAAAAAATGTAACGTTTCGAGATTTCGTTACAGGAGAGAGAAAAAAGATATAACGTAGAGAGAAAGAGAACGAGAGCTATACATTTGGTATACCTAAAACACAGGCTTCGTTACAAGACAGAGTACACAGATATATAACATAGAGAGAAAGAAAAAAACTGATATATATATACAACATATATATCACTTTAAGCTATCCGCGTCTCCCTTTTGTGCGGTCCTTCGTCTTTAACGCCCACTCATACGCTAAGTCCAAGGTCTAAGTTGCTTGAAGGGGGAATAGTTTAGGAAGCATCGTACGAGCAAGAGAGAGATTCATTGTATACTAGGCAATAGAAGAAAATATAGTATGGCGCGCATGCGCGCGAGTACGTACAACTCTGACGCCACACGGGAGTGGAGCAAGAGAGAGCGATATAAACTCAGTACGAAGCGATAGAATAGGATAGATAGATTGTCGCGCATGCGCGCGTTATAGATGTACGCGTCCAGACGCTATATATTAACAGCTGAAGCAGCACACGTGTGTACCAAATATTTATCATTGTGTTTTGTAATTATTTACGTTATTTACATCTGTGTTCTGTGATTATTTGATAATATCCTTGAACCGTTTAACTTGTTAAAATCTAGAAGATATAATATATTTCATTCACCGCTCCCTACTGGTTTACAGCCACACAGGTGCAAATGCACTTGGAAGAGGCGAAGACAAAATCCTTTTGATTCTCGGGGCAGATTTCAATGCAAATTTAGGATCCAATGATTCTTTGACGTTGATTAACTTTCAAAGAATCAACAACAAAATCCGGAACAACAATAGATGCAATTTTTACACGTTATCTAGAAAATATCGAATCACGAACATATATTTCATATTTTAGTTATCACAAACCAATCATATCAGTATTACCAATTGAACCACCAGCCGATGATAGTGTAGATAATGAATAAACCGAATATTTTTTACACAAATTTTATATTGTTATATTTCTTTTGAAATTATCCCTCTCCCTTTCTCTCTCTCTCTCTCTCTCTCTCTCTCTCTCTCTCTTTCAATCTCTCACTCTTAATCTCTCTCATTCTCTATTCTAAAGAAGTATTCACTTCTATCACGTGTACTGTGCTGCACATGATATTTTTTTTAAATAAAAAGTGCAAGGCTTTTAGGGACAAAACATAAAAAGAAGAGCATAAAAGATGTACAACATTTTTAAGGAAATGTTCTTTGAAACCTAGATGTTCACCACAGACAACCCTTATAGTCTCTACTAAGACACTCTAAACATAACCCCGTCTAATAATTTTTTACAGAGCATATGAATATCTTAATGTAAAAAGTACAACATTTTTAAGGATAACAAAGTAAAAACAACACCACAATCGAGTGTTTGTCTAAAATATACGTCTTCTAAAGGAAATGTTGCATCTACGGGGTGATTAGTACTGTAAGTACTAATGGAATGTTTTTTAATGGAACACCCATTTTTATCGTATAGAATTCTCTTTGACGAGACGAATTGATTTGAGCTAAGTATCACAATTATTGCATTATTTATATTAACCATAATTAATAAATTATGGTTATTTATTTAACATGAAAGTAGGTAAGGAAGAGACTTGTTTATAAAAACAAATATTTGCATATTTTCCGCAAGTGACATCCTGTATACAAAAATTTACAACAATATCTGCTACAATCAAATACAACTAATATCTGCTGCCTTCGATTACCGTCTGATCACATTATACCACAATATTTTTTTAATAAAAACAATAAAAAACAAATGTTTAAATGGGAATTAATATTTGTATTCTGTTCCAAGAACTACGATAATATCGTTAAGTCGGTAAATTAATTATCCCTTGAAACAAGCTGTCATGATTTTCCACGTAACTTGTAAGAATTTCGTAATTTACTGAAACTACGGCTTGTGGGATTTGGAGTGTTTACAAAATGCATTAATTCTACGTATCTTTCTGCCAAGGAATACTTCGAATACCTAAAAATCGTCAACAGCAAAATTGATTTACGTGTGAAAAATACTATAGTCGAACGCGCATACATTATTTTTCTTTGAAGATTACGATTACTGTCATAAAACTTAAAAAAAAGTATATTAAGCCATATTGCTTTATCTACAGGGTCTTTCAATAGGGACACTCGAAATTTATTACGTTATAACGGCCATATTGATAAAGCAACATCTTGATCCTGGAGTAGGTTGGGACGTTTGGTGTAAAAATAACATTGACTTAGTTTTCCACAAAACACCAAAACACTATACACTACACTTGCCGCGCGTTTCGCCATCAAAGTTGGCATCATCTGGAGATGATTAAAACTCACTTTTAATCGTCGCCATCAAGAGTTTTTACATTTCTTTAAAGTATGTATTTTCAAAAATATGTAGGTAAAGTTTTATGTTAAAATTTTCAAAATTGACCGTCACTTTAGTAAGAGCAGGTAGGGCGACACCGACCCTATCAAAAATGATTACAAAAAAAAAGGACGACACTGGAGATGCTGACGCATCTCCATATGAGGCAATATTTTAGGAATTATGTAGATAACTTTATCTCTCGGTGTACCGCACTGATGAGAACTAATAAGTTCGAAACAGCTGTATGTCGTTCGGTTCCGATCCGGGACAAATGTCGAATCCTACCTGTGGCGGGTTTTATTTTTTGAAACCTTATCTGATCGTGCAGAAACACGAGAAAGAGGTCGAGGATCGCTTCTGGGTATAATTCAATGCCTGGCGGGGCTTTAGCCCGAGGAGTAGTTCTTTCCTAGAGCGATTATGTAATAGCTTTCCTATTCGGGAACTACTTTGATTACCGCTTGGCGGTTTGGTGGTTCCTTTCTCGATTTCCGACTTATATGTTACTGATAGATAACTTTATATCAAGACGCAAAACGCAACGAAAACTTCAAACGCGTTTTTCTCGAAACGACTTTTTTTTACCTTGTAGCAACGAATACTCGAAAAATTACGAGAAAAATTTTCAATTTTTTTTTTATATTTGTAATTGCTGTATATTTATAATCGCAGTCTGTACGTCGCCGATTTCCAAAATTTTAATAAACACTATTTTTACAAACTGCTTGAATACAAAAAGGACCTTAAAAATAAAAACAAAAATTCGATCCGTCGCAATTTTATAAATAAAAAAATGGCTTATCGTGACTAAAAATCAATATCTATACGAACGTAGCTATCGTTATGTGGATAGCTACATTCGTGCAGATATTTATAAAATTTTGTTTTTTATTTTCAGAAAATCTTTCACCGAGATATTAATGCCACAATGGAGGAGACATTTTTTTAGTCGTTAAGTCAAGGCCCATATCTTTGTTAATTTTAATTTTTTTTTAATAAAAATTTACATGAAACAAGTTTAATATAAACTTAATAAAATAACAACAATCCGATCCCTTTATTAATTAATTATCACTGTAAAAACATTCTTAAAAGCCGATTATTTATTATTTCGGCCGTCACAGTGGCCTTCCCCCTTAAAAGCAAGAATTCGTCAAGAAATACAATGTATGCTGCCTCCTAGAAGTTATGGACAATATTCAAAACAAATTTACTAATCATCTTGGATACTATTAAGTAGCAAATGATGCATAATTTCAACATTTACTTTGAGTTGAATTTTTAAATCATTGCAATATTAAATTTGTGTTTTGAAATTGCAAAATAATTTTTTTTCATTTTTTATCTAACCTCTACTGTAATTATTATCGTAGCCTATGCACAAAAAATGTGTTCTTTCACATTCCGTAATAAAAAGCGGTTGCGATTAAAAAAAAATATAGATACCGTCATACCCCCTACACTAGTCTAAGTCACTATCTAAGTCACATATGTTCCAAGATCACAGCAACACTTTGGCAACTGAAAAAAGCCATTGGTAATAGCTGGGGCTTGAAACCGGAAACCATGAAATGAATGTATGAGGCAATTCTCAAACCCAGGCTGACGTATACAGCACTGGTCTGGTGGGAGAGAGCCTGTTTAAAGTCGGAAGCCAACCGACTTAACAAATTAAGAGGATTGATTCTTAGAAGTATAACCGGAGCCCCAAGATCAACACCGATCGAGGCGATGGGGATACTGACGGAGATACCACCTCTTGATGTCATCCTGAAAGCGGAAGCCGCAAAGGCAATGCACAGGGTGGGAAACATGAATAGGAAGGTAAGAGGGATCTGAATAGACTCTTAAGAGAGCTAGCTAAGGAGGGACTCCTATGGATGCCCTCTGACAGTACGGGTATCCACTTCCTGTTTGACAAGAAATATAAGATCACCCTCACCAGTAAGACCGACTGGATGGAGGGTCGACATATAAGTCGGAAATCGAGAAAGGAACTACCAAACCGCCAAGCGGTTATCAAAGTAGTCCCCGAATAGCATTATTAGCAAGCGGTTATCAAAGTAGTTTCCGAATAGCAAGGCTATTACATAATCACTATAGAAAACAACTACTCCTCGGGCTAAAGCCCCACCAGGTATTGGATTATACCTAAAAGTCATCCTCGACTCCTTTCTCGTGTTTCTGCGCGATCAGATAAGGTTTCAGAAAATTACATGATCAGATAATGACTTTATGTTACTGACATAGATCGTATCGATAAAGATGTATACCCCACAAATTTCATTCGGCATTTGTCCTGGATCGGCGTACCGTGTACGGCACTGATGAGAACTAATAAGTTCCAAACAGCTGTATGTCGTTCGGTTCCAATCCGGGACAAATGTGGAATCCTACCTGTGGCAGGTTTTATTTTTTGAAAACCTTATCTGATCGTGCAGAAACACGAGAAAGAAGTCGAGGATCGCTTTTAGGTATAATTCAATGCCTGGCGGGGCTTTAGCCCGAGAAGTAGTTGTTTCTTATTAGCGATTATGTAATAGCCTTGCTATTCGAGAACTACTTTGATAACCACTTGGCGGTTTGGTAGTTCTTTTCTCGATTTGCGACTTCTAAGTTACTAATACTAAATATAAAAAAAATGGTTAACACGAATTGTTAAATTTTAGCCCCCAGAAAAGATCGCGATACGCTTTTATTATTAAACAAAATATATGACGTTTCGTCCAAAAGTATAGTTCCTCTACCTTTATAAAAACCCGATCAAACTCAACGAATAATTACAACTTCTATGATGGCGTTCCTAACAGAATTCCTCCTTCACATTAATTTAAAAAAACTGAAAAAAATTAATTTTTACGGTTTTAGAAAATCTACAGCTTATTTACAAATTTTGATAAAACGACTAACGTTGAGCGTAATTTTTACAGCTCAATGTAATAGTACCCACAATAACTCTGGAAATTCACAATTTGATCCATCGTATCATTTTTCTGTTCCAAATGATGAAAGTTTTGAAAAAATTCCTTTATTACTTCTAAGCACTCTATAATCATTATCAAAATAAAAAAAAAGATTTTTTTTTACATTTCTCGCAATTTTACATAAGATATCAAACATTTTTTTTTCAAAAAATTTTCAAAAACAAAATTTCAAAAACTTTTTTTTTTGGAAAGTTGCTGGGCATTTGAGGGAACAATGTCTAGCCGTTTCTAACACGGTTCGGCCTTTGCATTCCATAATTATGCCAATCGGTACTAAATGCATTTCTGTACATTTTTCCAAAAGAAAAAAAAAAGAAAAACTTTTGAAACTTTTTTTGAAAAAATATTTGTTTCCTTAAATTTAAACGACATCTCATGTAAAATTGTGGGAAAAGTAAAAAAAAATATTTTGATAATTACGGAGTTTTTAGAAGCAATAAACGTGTTCCTTTAATTACATTCAAAACTTTGATCATTTGGAACAGAAAAATGGAGCGATAGATCAACTTGTAAATTTCAAAAATTATTGTGGATACATTGAGCTGTAAAAATTACGTAGCCGTAGATTTTCTAAAAAATCGTAAAAAGTAATTTTTTTCAATTTTTTCAAATTAATGTGAAGGAGAGAAAAATGTTTTTCTCTAATAATCATGGAAGGCCTTTGCAGGGTTTATACTTAAATTTTTAAAACCATCTTTTGATTTACTGTGCAGTTATTAGTTGCTGAGATATCGATGATCAAAAACAAAAGGGTCCTTTTTCACTTAAAGTCGTATATCTCGGCGAAAAATTGACGTAGAGAGAATAAAAAAAAAAGTAAATTAAAGCTGAATAAACAAGCTAATTGACCAATTGATTGGTTTAACTAAGAAAAATTCAAAGTCCGTGGTACAAAAAAAAAAATTCTTATCTCAAATATCTCAAAACTAGAAACTTAAAGCTTTCAAAATTATTTTTTTAATCTCCATACGACCATTTTTCACTGAGATACAGCACTTCAAATATCACTAAAAATTTTAGGGATTTTTTTTGTTCCCTTAACTTTTTCCAGCAGCGTATTAAATTTTCATGAGTTACATTCCCAATTGGATTATCCCCACACATAATATACTACTCCAACAATCTCGCAGAGGTCAAAAACCATTCCCGATGTCACGTACCAATTTCGCCGGCCCCCATTCATATCTAAAATATTTATCACATCCGCATAAAATATCAACCCGCTGACACTTTCCCGAGCGTCAAGGTCGATAAGTTAAGACTCCAACCAGCCGGCGGCGTTTCATTCTGCCGAGTTTTGGCCAATAACCTCTCGGAAGGCTGAATTAGTTAAACATAAAAAAAACACTATAGTGTTAGAGTAAACAAACACGGTTTTCGGGCAACCGAAATAAAAACAGATCCTCTTTTCAAGTCATGATGGACGGGATGAAGATAGAATGTAACGTTCGCTTTAAAATCCATATTTTGCACCTATAGTCTCTCATAATACACCACCGAAAGTTGTTCTTCTCCTTCTTCCCTCTTTTATACAGGCATTTTGCCTGTTTTTCTACGTCGTCTTGCCTAAGTCTGGCTATTTGGAATATTGTCGCTCCATCGTTTCCGAGATCTTCCGATGTTTCTGCGTCCTGGTACACCGAAAGTTGTACAATAATCAGACAGGGATGGACTACCCCTTCCTGGTTTTGTCCAGTTTAAAGGTGCCGTAGTGTCCATACAAAATCTAAGATGATCGACATTCCTGCTTCTCAGACCAGTGGCGTCTTCTCAGCACCTCCTTGGAGGCAAAAAAGACTAGCCTCTTCATGAGTTTCAAGTGAATTATTAAAAAATGTGTGACAATAAGAGCGCAAAATATGAATTTTAAATAAAACATGGTTTTCTGTAGTGAAATATTGAAATATTTGTTGATCTATAATGTAGATATCTGGGAGTTATGTATAGAACAACACATCCGGTAAATGGACGCCTCAGCTTTGGTGACACGCGAATACTCTTCTGGCGAAATTTTCAATAACAAGTTTGCTTAAATATGGCGGTATTTCGTTGATAGAGCGTTCAATTTCGACCTTCAATGCTTGGGTGGTCGTGGGCTTCTCGACTTAAACCAGAAACTTCGGAAAACCCCACAGAAAGAAGTCCATAGGTATTAAATGGCAATTATAGTCACCAAAACGAAAGGAGACACGACCAGAACAAGACTCCTGCAAGACCATCCATGTTTTATGGGTGATATTGCGAGTGGCATCGAGCGAGTAAATAATTATTTAATAAATATAAATTAATACTTTACGAGTAACTGTAGCAACTTTTTAGTTTTATTCATGTTTTTAAAGATCGTTATTAAACGCCAATTATCAAACAAATGAAAAAATTAATAAGAGATGCCTTTTGAGTTAATTACCGTACACTCTTTAGCAATAAACTCGAAAAAAACGATAACTACTCTTCTTATGGCTGCACTGATTAGAGATCATGTTTGGGAACCACTTTGTAGCCTGTATTATGAGTAACGCCACTTATTGTGCTCTTAGTTCTACCATTTTGACATAATATACCCAAAGACTTGACTAGTACCTTGTCGCTTGCTGTATCAGAAAACTGCCAATAATAAATACACTGGACATAAAAATTAAGGGATGTAAAAAAATTTTAAATTATTAGGTGATTTTCAAAGCGCTATAATTTGGAGAAAAATAGTCCCACAGCAATTTACAAAAGCAAATTGAAGCTCCAAGTTTCGAATTTTCAGATCTCCAATTAATTCTTTACCATCAGCAATTTTTAAGTACTCATAAAAAACCAATCGGAAAAAATCCAAATTCTTGCTTGCCTTTTAAAAAGTTCCAAGGACTTCAATAATTTTTTTTTCAGTGATTTCATCATAAAGCTTTTTTAGATAATTTTATCCTCTTTAATTTAAGCTGGCTAAAAGTCTTGTACGATGATTTTTCGTTTTATTAATAACGTTATTAATTAACATTCTGTGATAAAAAAAATATGGATTATTACTAAAAACATATTTTCAATCTCAAAAAATAAATAAAAAAATTAAAAATTCATCATTAAATTGATTTTTAGCAAAAACGATAAATTCAATAATTTCGAAAAAATTGCAGCGCTTCAAAAATTTTCAAGGTTTCTTTGGAATACTTTGAGTTTGAAAAGAAATACTTATCATACTTAGTCTATCTATTATTTGCAAAGTTATGCCAAGTTATAGATTATTGAGAAGGAACGAATTTCATGAGTAGCACGAAAGAAACCGTTATTAACAACATTAATAGGCGAAGTGAG
The DNA here is from genome assembly GCA_037954035.1 of Rosalia funebris. NCBI lineage: Eukaryota > Metazoa > Arthropoda > Insecta > Coleoptera > Cerambycidae > Rosalia > Rosalia funebris. The sequence continues at coordinate 5,733,683 of JAZFAV010000006.1, read as the reverse complement.
TGGTTGACAATTGCAAACAAAATATATATTAACTTTACCATGAATTTTGGAGACAAGTTATATTTTCCGATGAAAGTTAAGTTCAATTGTTTCAGCAGGATGCCTACAGGATGTTATTGTAGCAAGGGGGGTGGGGCCAACAAAGTATTAGATTTAGGGAAAACGTTTTTTCTGCTGTATTTAGTGACCGTACGAATAGTTTTGTAATTTTCGATGCTCATATCTTTTAAACAAATGAAAGTCAACTTTCCAATAGTGTATTTATTGTCTCCAATTTTTTGCATATGGATTCTCCCAATATGGTAGTAACAACCAGTGTACACTACAATGCAGAATTTGCATAGCGGAAAAGATCAGACAGCGCCATGGGTATTTTCGCCGAAGGTACGAACAGTTTTGAGAGTCACTGTTGGTGATTGTTCTCATAGTCAGCGAACGAGTATAATAATTCACCATTTTGTGCACGATGTTTTGAATCCCCCCGTATAAACAATAAATAAATACTCGTGGGTCGTAATTTTATCGAATCAACATTTACTTTGATTTCAGGCATACTCGTATATATGCGTTGGTTCAATGGAAAATAAATAAAAGACGAATAAAATAAGCGCGACTTAATCAAAGTTGGCACGCGAGTTATCAACTTCCGGTTTTTGCGTGGGTTTGACAAAAAGGCTCGCAGCCGTAAGCGCGATAAAAAAACGTTTGCACGCGCTTCGCGCCAAGCGAAGTTTTTAATTAAAAATATTAACCGCCAACGCCGCAAAACGGTCCACGTCACAGGCAAATATTGAAATTAAAATTTCTAATTAATTTACGCATATGCGTGTCGTTTTCGTCGCGTCTGCTTTGGACTGAGGGATAATTAGCCCGAAAGTGAAATGTTAGTTGAACCGAGAATAAATTGCGTATTTATTGTAACGTTACAGCTGTAAAGTATACGCGAAAATAGCTGTTTGTTACGTAACGGTGTGACACGATCACGTCTGTCCGAGACAGATGTGAAGTTAGCCACGCCCACATTTTCGCGTAGGGCCGTGATCGATAAAGTCGTGGCCACTGTAAATTCAAGTTTATGAAAACTGTCGCTGTTATACCGACGTAAAATTAATTCAGAATAATGTGAAATGGGTAAAATTTAGTTTACAACACATTTTAATAAAAATGTACTAACAATAAATGACAAACAATAAATACAGCATTTGGTGATATGATTTTGAGTAGAATAGGAAGGGAGTAGGATAGACAAGTCGTATAAGAAACTAGACACAAAAATTAAGGGAAGTAAGTGAAGATTTGGGTGAAAATTTATTTTGTTTTAGGTGAAAAATAGTCGCAGAGCAATTTAAAGAAAAAGCAAATTGAAGCTCTAAGTTTATAATTTTCAGCTCTTGAGTTCAAATTTTGTTACCAACAGCAGTTTTTCAGTAATCATAAGAAAACCATCGGAAAAAATGTTTGCTTGCCTTTCAAAAGGTTCATGGGCTTCAATAAATTGTTTTCAGTAATTTCGTCATAAAGCTTTTTTAGACAATTTTATCCTCTTTAATTTGAGTGGCCTTAAGGCCTTGTATGATGATTTTTCGCAGAGTTATCGTCGTTCAAAGCAAAAAAGTCACTTTTGACTTTGGTAATTGATTACTCGGGAAATAATTATCGTACAGAAAATTTAAGTGGGGTTTTAAAAATTGCGAGGTATGCCTTGCAAGTGGTAGCTATTGGTTTTTGATAAAAAAAAAAATCGACGCGAGAATTTTGATTGAAAGAAGGTAATTTGCGTATTTAGCAATTTTCGCTTAACTTGGCATAACTTTGAAAATAATAGATAGACTAAGGATAGTCTGCTATATTGGATAGTTGGCACGTTGCTGATCAAATTATGAGTAACACTTTCATCGATGCTGTTTCAAACTTCCTCAAGTTTCACTTTTAGGGTTTCCTTGCTCGATACTGCACATTTTCTTACTCGTATTTCAATTTTAAACCACATATTCTCAATTAGATTGAGATCAGGGCTTCAAGCCGGTGAAGTACATTGTATAAAGCCATATATTTAGGGTTGTTATCATGTTGGAAGTAGTATCTGTCGTTTAACCCTAATTTTCTCGCACTCGAAACATTGTCTCGTAAAATGTTTAGATATTAAAATTTATCCATGATTCCATTGATTACTACCAAATTACCAACACCACTGCTATTCGTGCATCCCCAGACCATCACAGATTCTCCCCCCGTGCTTCACTGTCGGTTTTAAATGTTGCAATTTCAATTCCATCTTGGCCTTTCTCCACACAAATTATCGTCGCTCAGAGCCGAAACAATTGAACTTAACTTTCATCCGAAAATATAACTTGTCTCCAAAATTCATGGTAAAGTTAATATATATTTTGTTTTGCAATTGTCAACCACTTCGCCTATTAATTTTGTTAATAACGGTTTCTTTCGTGCTACTCATGAAATTCGTTCCTTCTCAATACTCTACGGCAGGTCTTGACACTAACAGTTTTATTAAAGCGTTCTGGTACATTATTGGCTAATTGAGTAACTAAAATAAAGTGATGTTTCTTAATTTTATTTATTAAGTATCGTTCTTCACATTGTTAAAATCCTCCGCCTTCCCGTCTTGTATTTGTAATTTATTGCTGCCCCTTCTCTTTGCATGTATTTTAACAATATACTGCTATTCATGCGTCCCTGTATCAACTGTATAGTTGACTTCTTCCTATTAATTTTCCAATTTCAATATTTGACTTTCCATCATTATGCCACTGAAATACTTGCTCTTGTAACTTTACTGTAGTTTCATACTTTTTACGTCCCATGTTGACAGCTTATACATATTATGAGAAACTAGTCTAACTACCAGGGGCGTAGCGTGAGTGAAAGAATCTAGCGATGTGATAAAAATGTTATAATGGGAAGAAGTATAGTCGGATGTATGGTAGGCCATATGAAAATGGTAAAAATAAAAAATACACTAACCTAAAATGATTATCCCGAGGTATATATCCTAATTTTTAAAATGAAGATCAATTCTTCGGGTTTTGTTTGTCCAGCAAAAACGTCTATCACTGTTTCTACAAATGTTGGAGAAGATCTCAAATCTTCTAACAAGACATTTTCAATATTTATTAATGCAGTCTTTCTAGCTTTTGAGAATTTAGCAGATAAGCCTTGATTCTCTTTAAACATGAATATGATTTTTCCGCGAAACTGCTTGTGGCAGGAACAGTCAAAATTAAACGACACAATTTTGATGACTCCGGGAAGATAATTGAAGGGACATAATATATTGGTGAAGCTCAAACACAGTGCATTTTTTCATATCGGGATCACATAAATCACTGAAAGTTTTGAAACGATTTGCGTCAAAATCCATATGTATCTACTAAAGAAGAAAAAAGTTCGTCAGGAAAACGTTTCACGATGAAGTAAATTGTGTGGAATCTATATTTAAGAATTTCAGTTTGGAAATTTCACTAAACCGTTCACTAATGTTCAAAGTAATAACGTCCAAAATTCCATAAAACAATCGTGCGCAGGTGATTTTCTTATCTTATTCAAGAATTAAATTCAAACGCATTCTTTTACTTGGTGGTTGACTTTCTAACACAAATCTGTCCATACGGTCCCAATGTCACTAAACTCGTTTCTCATTTTTTGAATATGTGATTTGAAATCGGCGATCTTTTTATTGCAGTAACTAATATCTGATATTTTTGTCTGTAGAATTTTAAACAGACTCTCGAAATGTGGGAATATTGCAGAAAACACTGCTAAGAAAAAATTAAAATCAAAGTCGCGCAATAAAGTTAAAAGGTCTCTAGCACAAATAACGGTTCTCAGATCCCATTCCTCAGATTCATTCTCCACAATTACTTGAAACAGCGCTTCTAAATCTTCCTTATGTTATGACGACAGTCGCCAAGATACGTTCACATAATCGCATAACTGAGTCCGGAAATAACAACACCCACTCGAGATTCCACTGTTGACTGCGAAGATCACTGACCTTTTCGCCCATCTAACGCGTAGCTTGGATGTAACGCGGACCAACGCATTTCAGCACTGCAGCAAGTAAGGCGGAAGTCCAATAATTTCGGGCGCCTTCATGGCCGATTTGAAATAAAAAAGTTGATGGTAGCGTTTGAAGTAAATAATGTATGTTTGCAGTCGGTTTAAAATAATAAAAAAAATTGTGATAATTGAATAAATCAATTGAACTTTTAAATAACACTAATTTGCCAATTTTTTATGAAATGTGACGCATCACTCGCATGCATGTACGATACGCCCCTGCTAACTACGTATTTGTGGGGATTCCCAACCAACCAGAGACTAATTCTAAGATATTCGTCGGTAGGATGGTATTGCCCAATAAGTTGACTCTGAGTAGTCGTACGAATAGTTTTATGACTTTCGAAACTCATATATTTTAAACGAATGGAAGTCAATTTTGCAATAGTGTATTTATTGCCTCCAATTCTGTGCATATGTATTGTCCTAATATGGAAGTAACAACCAGTGTATACTATAATGCAGAATTTGTAGAAAATATTAGACAACGGCATGGGTATTACCGCCAAAGGTACGAATAGTTTTGAGAGCCATTGTACATACTGAATACTGCGTTTTCTTTCAAATTTAATTGTAAATAGCATTCGGTGCTATACGAGGGGGTACCCAAAAGAAACCGATATTATTTGAAGCACAGGCAGCACTGTGTGAGCAGGGACGTTATCGCGCTGGAAAACCAGAAACCGACTGCCACAAATCAGACCAAGTCATCCCAGATAGCTCCACAACTTCGTCAATGATCCATCGTCGATCTTCCAGAATGGTTTCGCGAACTTTTTCATTTTTATCGATTCAAGACGTGGAAGGACCACCAGAGCGAGTTTGTCATCAATTAACATTTTACCTCTTTTGAAACGGCAAAACCACTCAAACACTTGAGGTTTCCCAATAGCATCATCTTTGTAAGCAATTTTTAACATTTCAAGAGTTTATGTGCCAGTTTCTCCGAGTACGAAGCACAGTTTTAGGGTAGCACGCTATTCACGAGGATCAGCCATTGCAAAAACGACGAGCAAACAAAATAATTATTACTAAAAAATTCACACAAGCCGGGAGGAACGTTTTTTGGCGACGACACTTGGCGTACTGACTTGACAGTAGTGGCTACATACGCTCCTAGTGGCAGAACGCGGTACTACAAGAACTCCGCTCACTGTAACATCAGTTCGATTTCTTTTGGATACCCCCTCGTACATTGAAATCTCATCATCATCATTAGGTCATCAGTCCTAAGACTGGTTGGACGCTAACCTCCAGCTTCTCCTATCTTGTGCTAACCTACGCATTTCGCTAATTGTGCTACAACCTACATCCCTTACTATTTGCGAGCAGTAGTCTAATCTCGGCATACCTCTGCCTTTCTTCACTCCTATTTCTGCCTCCAGAATATCGCGGACTATTCCCCCATGTCTCAGCAAGTGGCCTACCATTCTATCTCTTCTCTTCTTTAAGTTTTTCCACATACTTCTTTTCTCGCCGACTTTCTCCAATACTTCTTCGTTTATAACCCTATCAGTCCATGGTATTTTCATCATTCTTCGGTAACACCACATCTCAAAAGCTTCTAATTTCTTCCTACTTGCTTCCCCTACCGTCCAGGTTTCGCAGCCGTATAGTGCCGTGCTCCATACATATGTTTTCAAAAATCTCTTCCTTGTTTCTAAGTTTATTACCCCCGAGCATAAAAGTGCTTTCTTTTTGTTAAAAGCTACTCGACCCTGCGCTATTCTTTGTTTTATGTCTTTATCGCTTCTTCCATCCCAATTTATTTTACTTCCTAAATAAGTGAAGTCTTTAACTTCCTCCAACCTTTCATTATTAATTTGTACTTTCGTTTTTGCTCTGCTCTCACGCCCTCTGCACACTAACACTTTAGTTTTGTTTTTATTCACCCTCATTCCGTATTCCTCTATCAACACTGCCTCCATTTCGTTCAATGCTGATTCTAATTCCTCCTTACTAGATGCTAATACTGCTATATCATCCGCGAATCTCAGCATTTTTAGTTTCTGTCCCTGTACTTTAATCCCGAAATCCACTCTATCTTTTACCACATTAATCGCCTCTTCGATGTACAGATTAAAAATTAGTGGTGATAGCGTACATCCTTGTCTTACTCCTTTCCTAATACCTACTTCCCTTTTTTCCCCTTCTACTTCTATAACAGCAGTTTGCTCTTTGTATAGATTGTGTACTACTCTCCTATCTCTATACTTCATTCCCGCGCTCTTTAGTATCTCGAACATTTTTTCCCATCTTACGTTATCAAAAGCTTTTTCTAAATCTACAAATCCTATATAAGCGTTCTTTCCTTTTTCTATTGTTTTCTCTAACATTACTCTTAGCGCCAGAATAGCTTCGCGAGTTCCCCTATTTCGCCTAAAGCCGAATTGGTCTTCTCCTAGTATTTCCTCCGCTCTATTTTCCATCCTCTTCTGCACTATTCTAGTTAAGATTTTTGACGCATGGGAAGTTAGGCTAATCGTTCTAAAGTTCTCGCATTTGTCGGCTCCTCTCTTTTTCGGTATAGTAACGATAATGTTCCTCTTATAATCCTCCGGCATCTCGCCCGTTTCATATATGTATTTTACCAGTTCAAACATCCTATTTACTACTTTCTGTCCCGCACATTTCAAAATTTCCGCCTGTATTTTATCTACACCCGGCGCTCTATTATTCTTTAGCCCCCTTAGTGCTATTTCAAATTCCTCTCTCAATATAGGTTTTCCTATCGATGCTAGATTCTTCCTCTAATATCTCTCCTAATTCCTGACCCTCGTATAAATTTCCTAAGTACTGCTTCCATCTATCCGCTTTCTCCTCTCTTCCGATCAGTATGTCCCCCGATTGACTCCTAACGTTTCTACTTATTGTTCCTATATCCCTGAAGTTCCTCTTAATTATTTTGTAAGCCTCATCGGTCTTACCTACTTGCAACTTATCTTCTACTTCTTTGCATTTATCCTCTATCCATTGTTCTTTCGCTTTTCTACATTTTCTAATGATTTCCCACTTTATTGGCTTATAAGTTTTCAGTCCTTCTTCGTCTCGTCTGTTTTTGTAGCCTCGTCTCTTTTGCATTAAGTTTAAGATTTCGTCCGTTATCCAGGGCTTCCTAGCTTCCCTTTTATCGTATCCTAAAACGTCCGTAGCCGCGGAAGCTAGACTATTCTTGATACCCTCCCACTCAGTTTCTGCGTTCTTGATTTCGTCCTTACTCGTTTTATTTATTAATTGATCTGTTTTCTCCTGGAACTTATCTTTCATATTCTGATCCCTCAATATGTCTACATTTATACGTTTCTTATCCTTCCGGATTTTCAGATTTTTGAACTTTAATCTAGCTTTCATGACTACCAAGTTGTGGTCGCTGTCTACATCTGCTCCTGGATAACTCTTACAGTCTTTTACTTGATTTCTAAATCTCTTCCTAACCAGAATGTAGTCTATCTGATACCTGTCTATCCCTCCTGGCATTTTCCATGTGTACCGCCTCCTAACGTGATTCTTGAACAATGTGTTCGCGACTACCATCTTGTGCTTCTCACAGAATTCTATCAGTCTGCTACCTCTCTCGTTTCTGTTTCCTAATCCATAAGGACCTACAAATTCTCCTTCTTTCCCCTCACCTACGACTGCGTTAAAATCTCCTACTATTATTAAATTTTCATGACCCTTCACAAATCCTATTACCTGCTCTATGTCCGAATAAACGGCTTCTAACTCTTCCTCACTATGGCTAGAAGTAGGCATGTATACTTGCACTATTACTGTTTCCACTGGCTTCGAATCTAACCTAACCATCATTACTCTCTCGCTGTATTGTAGGTAGCTATCTACACACTGTCCTGCGTTCTTCCGCATAACGATCCCTACTCCCGCGTTTCTATTTACCGATCCTGTGTGTATTACCCTATAGTCACCGCTCCAAAAATCTCCTACTTCCGGCCAGCGCATCTCACTTATACCTACTATATCTAATCCTAACCTATCCATTTCTATCTTCAGATTTTCTAGCTTCCCTGCCTGTCTCATGCTTCTGACATTCCACGCTCCGACTCGTGAAATGCTACACTTACTATTATTGCACTCGATCACGTCTCCCGGAACAGTCCTCACCCGGAGATCCGAACGGAGGACTATTTTACCTCCGGAGTTTTTTGCCCCAGGAGACGCCATCATTAATTTAGGATAAGCTTTCTGCTAGCTGTTCTGAGGATTATAATGTGGTGGTTTCCTCTTGCCTTCCACATCGCAGTCGTGTGTGTCATAGCACCATACCAACCCCCACGGTTTCTGCCACTATGACTACTGAAAGAGCTGCTGCCCTCCTTCAGGGCAGCAGCTGACATCTAGCATATGCAAAAAATCTGATACATATATGTACGTATAACAACAAGGTTATTATACATAACATATTAAAAATTGTTGATTCATTTTTTTTTTAATAACGAGATATTGAATCTAAAAGATACTGTAGTAACGCATTAAAATTGGCGCATTAGCAAGGATAATGAGTGTGCCTCGATAGCTCAGCGGTCAGAGCAACTAGCCGGAAACTGGGAGAGCCGGGTTCGATTCCCGGTCGAGGCAAAATGCACTTTTATCCGTGCTATCGCCAAAGTGGTGACCCCGACGTGATTCGTCGCTCCAGTATATGCAACCTCCCTTACATCTCAAATTCGCGGATTCGATTCCCGTCCTATCCATCGCCCTACAGTCCGGGGGTTACCGAACAACGGTTCGTAAGAATGGCGAACGCGGTCAGATTCCGTTAAATTGTATCGAGACAAATCATACCTCTAGGGAGGGAGTACTGTAGTGACGCATTAAAATTGGCGCATTAGCAAGGATAATAAGTGTGCCTCGATAGCTCAGCGGTCAGAGCAACTAGCCGGAAACTGGGAGAGCCGGGTTCGATTCCCGGTCGAGGCAAAATGCACTTTTATCCGTGCTATCGCCAAAATACTCTAGAAATAGATACCAAGCAAGTATATTTGAATAATTCTCTAAGAAACGAAAAACGCACTGACCTGCTGCTGTGATCCTGAAAATTTCCACCGTCCAAGAGCCTCAGTTTCGCGAAGAGAACAGCGGAAACGAACGGCACCTCCAGCAACTCCTCCAGACATATCTCCACCTGAAACTTGTACTTCTTCTTCTTCGTCATGAACGACGCCATACCGGCGCCCCGTCCGTTGGTCATACAGAACACCAGCCTCTACGGCATCGTCCGCGCCACCGAGAACAACCGACAGATGGCGCCGAACACAGGCGGGGGGAGCGCGATAGCTTCAAACACCCCGTGGAAACGCGCCGATCCGCGGACGATATTAGTACGGGGGGAGAGGGGTGCACCAGCTTCAGACGAGCTCCATCACTGCCTGGAAAATTAAATTAATATCGAGTTAGTTTCGTGGGCGGAAAGGCATACTTATTCTAAAGTAGGTATACAAAGCGCGGAGGGGGGGGGGGGGAGTTATCGGGATAAAATCTGATTATGAATAGTTCCATGAGGTGTACAGCGGTGAAGGTGATTTGTTCCTAGGAAAAGTTTGCTATTTTCGGCGTGATTAAAACGAAACTTTACGGCTTGGAAATGGGTAATTGTTCGAAGACGTAGCTACAACTGGAATGTTCATTAGATTAAGGGTATCGAGTTAAGTGAGTGGTTCTATTGATTTTCCTAGGGTACCTAATAAACTACGCTAGTTAAGTGCAACGTAGAAATCAAAGTAAATATTGGGGTCGAGGGTGGATCGGACGTTACCACGTTACAATAGATGATTTGGTGGATAGGGATTTGATAGTCGTATAGTTTTTTATGTTTTTAATAAAATTAATTTTGGTAGAATATTTTCTCTTACTTTAAGGTTAACGGCATCGACTGCATTGGTCATGAGCCATTCATCATTTTACGTAATTGAATTTGTGTTTGTTTGAGTGAATAATTAGATTCTGTGAAAAATGTACTATACTAGGCACAAAAATTAAGGAATATAAAAAATTCTAACTTTTTAGGTGATTCTCAACGGGCTGTAAACATGGAGAAAAATAGTTTAAAAGCCTTGTACAATAATTTTTTGCTGAGTTATCGTCGTTCAAAGTAAAAAAGTCGGTTTTGACTTTTTTTTGACTTTTTTTTTTGACTTTTTTTTATTATTTTTCTACTTTTTTCTTACATTAACATTTTTTAATATAAAGATATGGATTATTGCTAAAAAAACATTTTTAACCACAAAACAATAAATAAAAAATGAAAAATTCATCTTTAAATTGATTTTTAGTAAAAACGATAAATTCAATCATTCTGAACGCAATGAAAAAAAAAAAATCGCAGCGCTTTGAAACTTTCAGGGTTTCTTTCAGATACTTTGATGTTGAAACGAAACAGTCAACATCCTTAGTCTATCCATTATTTGCAAAGTTATGCCCAAGATAAGCGAATATTCATAAATACGCAATTTTTACCTCTCTTTCAATCAACATTTTCGCACTGAACAATTTTCTTTTATCAAAAACCAACAGCTACGACTTGTAAAGAATACTTTGCAGTTTTTAAAACCCTAATTGAATTTTCTGTACGATCATTCTTTACCAAGTAATTAATTACCAAAGTCAAGGCTTTTTTGTTTTGAACGACGATAACTCAGCGAAAAATCTTCGTACAGAAGCGGTCTAAAAGCTTCGTACAGAAGCTTTTAGACCGCTCAAATTGAAGAGGATAAAATTATCTAAAAAAGCTTTACGACGAAATCACTGAAAAGAATTATTGAAGTCCGTGGACCTATTGAAAGAGAAGCAAAATTTTTGATTTCTTTTCCGATGGTTTTCTAATGATGGTAAAAAATGTTGAACTCTAGATCTGAAACTAGAAACTTGGAACTTCAATTTGCATTTTTTAAAACTGCTCTGCGACTATTTTTCTCCAAGTTACAGCTTTTTGAAAATCATCAAAAAATTTAGTATTTCTTACATCACTTAATTTTTGTGTCTAGTATATTTGTTTAATGAAGAGTATTACTTTTCTTATGGACTTCATGTCATTACTTACAACATATTTGATGTTATTTTGCAATTTAAATCGTCGTCTTGCATTATTATAAAAATATTCAATGCTGATGTACCTCACTGTTATTCAATTGGTATGTATCTACTCCTTCGCACCAAGAAGTAGACACATTGATGTTAAATTAATGTGTCCCTTTATTTCTCATTCGTATTAACACTACCTGTTCTCTCCGAGTCAATTTGTAAGGTGATCTTCAAAGGTCATCAGCTGTGGTCTTAATCAAATTTAATTTACTTGTGTTATTGTTCTGCCATATGGTGTTTTAATGTTTAGGGTGCTTGCGCCTAACTGCTATTTTAGATAACGTGATTTCCTGTAGCAATTTTGACCGCATAACCGGCTTTCTCGTTGCCATGTACCTATGATGAATACTCGTGTCCAAACACGATCTATTTTTTTATTACTTTTCCATACTCCACTATACACAGAAAAGTAATGTAATCGTGAAAAGGGGAATTTTAAAAACTATTTTTTTTTGGTTTATTTTTCGTTTTTCGGCTTAAAAACCAAAAAAAGATGGTTTTTAAAAAAATTGTGCTGTGTGTGTGTCGTTGTCGTTGGCATGTATTCTTGTTAGCACAATAACTCAACTAAATCGTGTCGGATCGATCGGGTTTTGACTTATTCTGATCGAGGACGTTTCCTAGACATCTATCGATTTTGAGGTGGATAGAACACACTCTACCATGGACATGGGTCATGAGAAAGTACAATGGTGGGCTATTTCAGAATTGTTTTTGTTAGCACGATCACTTAATTAAATCGTGTCGGAGCGATCGGGTTTTGACTAATTTTGATTAAGGACGTCTACCAGACGACATCTATTGATTTTGAGGTGGATAGGACACACCCCACCCTGTCCATGGGTCATGAGAAAGCACGATGGTGGACAATTTGAGAAAAATTGAAAAAAGTAAAACTGTCGCATAAGACACATATTCTGCATTTATGTGTTGCTTTATTTTTTCTCGGCTACTCAATTTCGAGATAGAGATTTCTACGTGCGGAAAAGTCCGTTTTAAGGTTTTAAAACTGTTTATTTATTCAGTAGTACTAGCCATTGCAACAGGTTCTTATGTTTGGAGCTAGAAGGATCATCATTAAACTGGTAACATCAGTCGTATTTCTAGAGTCTATAAATAAGGTAAGTCTTGTTATTTATCTCAGAAAAGTAGTGCTTGCCATATCGCATACAATTCGCCTGTGAAAATACTGGAAGATAGCGGCAGAAGTTCCAGGAATGTCACTTGTTGTAAGCGAATATAGCGCTGCCAGTTCCTTGATCCTTTTTTGAACCATCCACATAAATACGTATTGCATTGGGCTACTGTCTTAGAATTTGTTCAAGACGAAATTCAAGAGACCAAATCAGGTGAGCGTGATGGCCATTCGGTCGGTATACGTTACCTTATTTGCCAAGGGAAGTACCGTTAACTGTTAAAATTTGTGGTGAGTTGTTAGACCGTTTACTTTAAAATATTTCACTGACAAACTGAATTTGACAGAAACGGTAACAGAATAATTAATGAGTTTAGTGAACTCGAAATTATTATTAACTAAAAAATTGTTTATTAAAATAAAGGTCGCCTTAGAAAAGTGCAAGACATTTAATGAAACTAATTATGTTATAATTAATTGTTTCACTTGTTATAGAAAAACTGTACAATAATTAAATGTTAATGATAGTAACCATCATTAAACAAATACAGATTTATTATTCTCTCAGTTTTTGATAAACGTATTGTAGGTGATCAATTGTTGTTTTCAATTTCTCTAATAATTTCTGTTGATAGCTAGACAAAATTATATAGTCGATATTTATGTATATTATTCTCTAAATAGAAACATATTTTAAAATCAAGATGGCTAAAATCTGTTGATCGTGAGGCCACAGGTTTGGACTAATCAATCGATTGTCATGAATATCCATAAATATATACTATATCGATGGTAACTCCATATTCTTGAAAGGATTTAGTTTGTAACTCATTGTCGTGTAATTGCTCTAAACAAGTGTCTAGAATAAATATTTCATATCTTTCAGCTATTACGAGGCTTGTTTCAAAAGTTCTCAAGGTTCTCATCGTGATAGCTCCACAAGGAGAAGTATTAGATGAAATCTGACAACACTGTCGTGCGCGGCGTTTCTCCCTCTATCGGTCCTCGCCTTTGCTGTCAAGCTACGCCGCGCATTATTGACCTGACAGCCGTCTGCGATGGTCTTTCCGATTTCCGTCACCGCCAGGTGTGAAATACGCGCAGTGATCCGATTTTTGAACGCAAAAGAGGTTCCACCCATAGACATTCATCGTCAGTTGTGTGAAGATTATAGTGAAAAGTGTATCACCGTTCAACATGTCCGCAAATGGTGTAGGGAGTTCTCGGGTGGTTGTACAGATATCTATGACGAAGACACGCACGACCGTCGATTTCCGACGAGACTGTCGCAAGAGTCGAGAGTCTACTGCTCGAAGATCGGAGGATCACCGTAAGGGAATATTGCTCATCGACTTCATGCCTCCTGAGACAACAATAAACTCAGAGAGGTATTGTGAAACACTCTTATCCGGTTCATTATCCAAAAATGCTATCCCATAAAAGGAGCAATTTGGGCACGTTCCTCGGTTTAAGCCTCGCCTCCTCTAGGATAGCAGGGGTCCCTAATATAAGGCACCTCCTCTCCTCCAGTGCGAGGCAGATGTATAGAAGATGAATCGAGGTTTCCTCGTCTTCTCTACAGTATCTGCATGCCGGGCTGTCAGTTAGCCTCAGCTTGTGCTTATATGCATTTAGGCTACTATGGTGACCCATTCCCACCAGGGTTCTGGCTTTGTGCCTGTTCAATTTAATAAATTCTTGGGCCCATTTCTTAATCTCTGAGTATTCAATGAAGAGTTTGATTATTCGACAACCCGTTACTCCTCCATCTTTCTCTGTGCTGATCTCTTGTCCAGTCATTAATGATGTCTCTGATCAGATTCCGACTTATTCCCACTGCAGGTTCTGGTACATAGAAGTTTTCCCTGGTCCTTAGTCTGGCAAGGTCATCTGCAATTAGATTTCCCTTAATGCCATTATGCCCAAGTATCCATAAGAGTTCCACCGGTCCCTTCCCTGCCAAGTGGTTCAATGCTTCATAGCAATTATAGACCAGCTTCAACTTTGTCGTTGCTGAATTCAGGGCTGTCAACGCCGCCCTGCTATTTGAGCAGATACATACCCTCTCCTGGGTTCGATTTTGGTCGGCCCCCAGAATACCGTATGTAATTGCAACTAGCTCGGCCTGGAGTGCGGTAGTGTATTTACCCAGGGGGAAGGCTTTACCTATCCCATCGCGTCGCCTATACACCCCCGCGCCCGCTCTGTTCTCACTCTTGGCTCCATCCGTGTACCAGATGTCTCCACTGAGCGGTAATTCAGCTCGACCCTCTATCCAGTCGGTCTTACTGGTGAGGGTGATCTTATATTTCTTGTCAAACAGGAAATTGACACCCGTACCGTCAGAGCGCATCCATAGGAGCCCCTCCTCAGCTAGCTCTCTTGAGAGTCTATTCAGGTCCCCTGTTCAAAACCTTCCTGTTCATGTTTCCCACCCTGTGCATTCCCTTTGCAGCTTTCGCTTTCAGGGTGACATCAAGAGGTGGTATTCCCGTCAGTATCCCCATCGCCTCGATCGGTGTAGATCTTGAGGCTCCGGTTATACTTCTTAGAATCAATCCTCTTAGCTTGTTAAGTCGGTTGACTTCCGACTTTAGACAGGCTCTCTCCCACCAGACCAGTGCTCCATAAGTCAGTCTGGGTTTGAGAATTGCCTCATACATCCATTTCATGGTCTCCGGTTTCAAGCCCCAGCTATTACCAATGGCCCTTCTCAGTTGCGAAAGTGTTGCTGTGATCTTGGAACATATGTGACTTAGATGTTTTTCCCATGACAGTTTCCCGTCCAGGATTACTCCTAAGTATTTCACTTCGCTGTTATAGCTTAGTTCTTGACCACCAAATTTCAGCGGACATGTTCTGTTCCACTTATATTTCTTGGTGAACACCATCACCTCAGTCTTATAGGGATTGTTTGTTTAGAAGTGTATTTATTTTTGATGAAAATTATAAATTGTGTCATCCATAAATAACATCCCACCAGCCTTCCTTATTTGCATTTTTTATTTATAACGTTATAATAAACGCTAAGTAAGTACGTTGTTTTCCGCATGTGCCATAAAAGCGCAAAACATATACGAATATTTTCAGATAGTACAAACAGCTCAAATAATTATTATTAATAAACAAATACGTTAACTTTAAACTCGGTTTGTACTTTTTAGCATCGCAAAGTTCAGATAAGTGCACAGTTGGAAAACGAAAATAGAACAGATAAACTAGGAATTCCCGTACATTAATAAAAACGTCGAATAAATCTACCGAACGTGAAGAAACGGAGTATGTAAATATACAGAGTACGAAAAGCTCTTACAAAAAAAAACATAAATAACGTATATATGTGAGAAGAAAATGTGCGTACATTCCATTCGCTTTTATGTTAAGTGGAATGGGTGCTATAACTCTTAATTCAAAACTGGAGACGATGCCAAAAATAATTATAAGGAACCAACTTGTAAATAAAATAAACAGTTTTAAAACCTTAAAACGGACTTTTCCGCACGTAGAACATCTCTATCTCGAAATTGAGAAAAAAGGCCGAGAAAAAATAAACCAGCACCTAAATGCAGAATATCTGTTTTATGCGACAGTTTTACTTTTTTCAAATAGTCCACCCTCGTGCTTTCTCATGACCCATGAACAGGGTGGGGCGTGTCTTATCCTCCTCAAAATCAATAGATGTCGTCTGATAGCCGTCCCTAATCAGAATCAGTCGAAGCCCGATCGATCTGACACGATTTAATTGAGTGATCGTGCTAACAAAAAAAGTTCTCAAATAGTCCACCATTGTGCTTTCTCATGACCCATGAGCACGGTAGAGTGTGTTCTATTCACCTCAAAATCAATAGGTGTCGTCTGGGAGACGTTCCCGATCAGAATCAGTCAAAACCCGATCGATCCGACTCAATTTAGTTGAGTTATCGTATTAACAAAACAAATTTCTCAAATAGTCCACCTTCGTGCTTTCTCATGACCCGTGGACAGGGTGGGGTGTGTCCTATCCACCTCAAAATCAATAGGTGTCGTCTGGGAGACGTTCCCGATCAGAATCAGTCAAAACCCGATCGATCCGACTCGATTTAGTTGAGTTATCGTATTAACAAAACAAATTTCTCAAATAGTCCACCATCGTGCTTTCTCATAATCCATAGACAGGGTGGGGTGTGTCCTATCCACCTCAAAATCAATAGGTGTCGTCTAAGAGTCGTCCCCGATCAGAATTAGTCAAAACCCGATCGATCCAATACGATTTAGTTGAGTTATCGTGCTAACAAAAAAAATTTCTCAAATAGACCCAAGGGGTCTATTTGAGAAATTATTCAAGAGTAAATATTTAACAGTGCTATGTAAATTATAATATACATATAAGCAGGTGCCTGTTATTATTTTATCATTTCGCATTACTTATTTTATTTCAGTTCTTTAAAAGCCAAGTTGTGACGCCACTGGTACGCTGATGAAACGAGAAGCTTCACTTATTACAAATTATGAAGTCACTTGAAATTCGATGCAATCAAGCACAGACAAACGTGAAGGTACATTCTCTTCCCACCCCGCCGAAATTCGTAATGAATGACATTAAACTATGCACCATAGAGGCGTGTCCAACGATTATCAATAGCTGTCATTTAGTTTGACGGCTGTATTAGATACGAGTTGAAATGCATAAGAGAATACATCTGGCCTTTACAAATGATTTGTTACCAAGTTCGCTTTTGTACATCGATCAGACTATACATAATACGGAAACACCTGCAAGCTTCCATCGTCAACAGACTACCACATTTGACGTTGCCAAGTTGACGTATTTCATGACCGATAAGCAAGTCGATTGTGTATTGCATACGACTTTATGGCGCAGATTAATTGAAATGATGAGGATCTGTTCAACATACTCGTACAGTTGAAATTAACATGGTCAGTTACAGAACCGGCACGATCGTGATATAATCGCGACAAAAATTGCCACAAGTGTGTGATGTAACCCAACAAGGCGTGGATACGACGGCTTGATCGCTACGCGAATCTGGTCTTGTACGTTACATAACAATTATTGAACAGGAGGCTGGGTGTATAGAAAGTACGCCGAACGACCTTCCCGCTATATAAATTTTTCATAGTCCACTTTTTTTGCTTTCTTTACATAAATTTGTTATACTTTAAAAGGTGTTAAAATACGCCGGTCTTATGTAATCGTAAATATAGTTTTACTGTGTTGCCGATGTTTGTGTTACCACTGTTACTCAGTGGCGGCTCATCAAGGTGGGCAGAATGTATCGGGTAATTTTTTATAGCGAATTTCATTAACTTTAGGAAGTATGGAAAATGGATCCTTTTCCCGATCTCCTTTTTCGAGAGAAAGTCATTAGAAGCTTTAGCTTATTATGATAAGCATTTAAACGAACTAAAATGTGTTATAAAGGGTGGTCCAACCATAATGCACGATGTTAATTGTGAGTCACACCTTAACGTCAAGTTTTTTGCCCAACTTAATTTGACATTTCTTTGTTTCAGTATTTGACAAATTCAACCATGGAGAGGTACACAATTGAGCAGCGCGTTAAGATTGTTGAAGCCTTTTACGAAAATGGGCGTTCAAATCAAAATGCATTTCGCGCACTTCGTGACTTTTTTGGTCAGCATAATCGACCAAATGTGTCCACAATCGGGAGAATTGTGCGCAAGTTTCAGCGCACCGGGTCTGTAGGAAATGTGAAAACACCTGTGCATGCTCGCCCAGTTCGCTCTGCGGAAAACATTGCTGTTGTTCGCGATAGTGTAGCAGAAGGGCCGTCAACCTCGACTCGTCGTCGTGCCCAACAATTGAACATCTCAGGAACATCACTGATGCGAATTTTGAATAAAGATTTGAATTTACACGCTTACAAGGTTCAATTGAAGCGTCGTCAATACGCCGAATGGTTGGCTGAGCAGACAGAAGTGAATGGTGACTTTACAAAGAAAATCATTTTCAGCGACGAGGCACACTTTCACCTCAGTGAATTCGTTAACAAGCAGAATTGCCGCATTTGGGCAAATGAGAATCCACGAGTGATTGTTGAAAAGCCGATGCATCCACAAAGAGTGACTGTTTGGTGCGGTTTATGGACTGGCGGCGTCATCGGGCCGTACTTCGAAAATGATGTCGGCCAAGCAGTTACCATGAATGGTGCTCGCTATCGCGAGATGATAACGGACTTCTTGTGGCCAGAAATTGAGGATATGGACCTGGACGATATGTGGTTCCAACAGGATGGTGCCACTTGCCACACAGCCAACGAAACAATGGCACTTTTGCGCGAGAAATTCAATGGCCGTGTTATCTCACGTCGTGGCGATGTTAATTGGCCGCCACGATCATGTGATTTGACACCGTTGGACTTCTTTCTTTGGGGATATTTAAAAGAAAAAGTGTACGTCAATAAGCCAAGAACAATTCAAGAGCTAAAGGATGAGATAATTCGTCACATTAACGACATTGAACCTCAATTATGTCTCAGAGTCATTGAAAATATGGACCATCGGATAGAGGTATGCCACCGAAGCCGTGGCGAGCATTTGGCCGATATTTTGTTTCACACATAATTGTCATAGATCCTTCAATCATAATAAAAAATATTATGATAATTCTCTGAAAACTTTTTGTTTTATTTACAATTAACATCGTGCGTTTTGGTTGAACCACCTTTTATTTAGGTTTGATTCGAAAGCAATACCATACATACTACATGAGTACATACTATAGTGCAGAGTCAGTTCTGCACAACTGCAAAGTATGCGGGATGATGTTCGTTACATCAATAGTAACTACACTAGGCACAAAAATTAAGGGACGTAAAAAAATGATAAATTATTAGGTGATTTTCAAAGAGCTGTAACATTGAGAAAAATAATCGCAGAGCAATTTTGAAAAGAGCAAATTGAAACTCCAAGTTTCTAGTTTTCGGATCTTGAGCTCAAAATTTTTTACCATCAGCAGTTTTTGAATAATCATAAAAAAATCATCGGAAAAATCCAAATGTTTGCTTGCCTTTCAAAAGGTCCAAGGACTGCAATAATTTTTTTCCTTGATTTTGTAATAAGTCTTTTTTAGATAGTTTTATTCTCTTTAATTTAAGCGGCCTAAGGGCCTTGTACGATGATTTTTCAAGCAAAAAAGTTAGTTTTGACTTTGGTAATTAATTACTCGGGAAATAATGATCGAACGGAAAATTCAAATAGGGCTTTGAAAACTGCAAAATATTAAAGTAGTAGCTGTTGATTTTTGATAACAAAAATGTCTTCGGTGCGAGAATGTTGACTGAAAAAGAGATAAAAAATTGCTTATTTAAGGATATTAGCTTAACTTGGCATAACTTTGCAAATAATGGATAGACTAAGTAAGGTTTGAGGCTGAAATGTTTTTTAGCAACAATCTATACATTTTTATCAAAAAATGTTAATTATTGTAAGAAATTTTTTTTTTAAATTGTTTTAAAAAAAAACTTTTTTGCCTTGAACGACGATAACTCAGCGAAAAATTATCGTATAAGGCTTCTAAACAGCTCAAATTAGAGAAGATAAAATTATATAACAAAGCATTATGATGAAATCACTGAAAAAAAATTATTTAAGCCCGTTGACCTTTTGAGAACACAGATATATATTTTTTTTCCGATGGTTTTCTTATGATCAATTTCTTATGATATATTTCAAAAACTGCTATTGGTAAATAATTTTGAACTTAAGACCTGAAAACAAGAAGCTTGGAGCTTCAATTCGTTTTTTTAAAAATTGCTCTACGACTATTTTTTCCCACGTTATAGCCGTTTGAAGATCACCTAAAGATTTAGGATTTTTTTACATCCCTTAATTTTTGTGCCTAGTGTATTTACACTGGTAAACTGGAAACATATGGTTTATCGTTATAAGATTATAGTATTAGATGCTGTTAAATAAAAAAATAAGCAATCACTACACATGTGAAGTGAGTACTGTCATTAAAGACAAATTGCAAGATGTGTTTACGAAAAAACCTTAATACAGTCATTTGGTGTGTTCATATGTACATCAAAAGTTACCTACTACTTTACTAAAATATAGTCCATAGTTGACTTTTCTTACCTTGGATTTTTCATTGCGTAAACTGCTGTTAAGTGATCGAAACGTCGAAGTTTTACTGCACAAAACTTACAAAAGTACATGATAAAACTTTCATTATTACTGAACTGTCATTATCAGCCACAAACCGAGAGCTTCAGTAGTTCTTCGGACTTGTGTTGGTATTTGTTTTTTTAATTTATACATTTTTTCCTTTTTCTTTTTTCTTTTTGTTTATTTGAGGGTACACTAATATTTATTATTGTATTATGATGTATTTTCTATGAACTATTGTTTTTTAAGTATTTAAGTCATAGTTGGTTTATATCCATTCGAAATTAAAACTGACAGCAACAAGATTTACGCAGACGAACCGGTGGATCGAAAGAAAAATAAAAACTATTTCAAATTAGAGTTCTGAATACAATGAATTAGATTAAAATTGTGAAAGGCAAGACACATGCACGCCCACAGAGAAAATCCACGAGCCGCCACTGCCGCTCTGATGTGTCGAAGTGTTGTAATTAAAACTGGTCTTGCGGGGTCAAGCTTTAGGCAGACGAACCGGTGGATTGAAAAGGAAACAACAACTATTTAAATGGTAATCGCTTGCTAATTGTATTCGAAAGAGGATTGATTTGGTTTTAGATATTCATTTATGAGTAATGGGAGTTGCTCTATACGCAAATATGGCCTTGTGTTCTGCTCTGATTTTCTTTTTTTGCTATAACAAAACTTTGCCTTGCGACAATTGTTTTCGTACTGTCAGAATTAAATTGGTCGATTAAGTAGACACTAGGTTTCGTAATGTTCGAAATAAATTTCGACCGAGTGTGGTATTAATGTAAGATTCGAACAAGATGGGGCGCACTCTCGCGCCTCAAATATGTACGAGACTATAGTTGATTGATGAAACATACCCAAGCTATAGATGCATTGATAGATTGAGCGTAACTGAATGGCTGGATAGTTCACCAGACTTAACACCCCTCGACTTTTTTGGTGACGAGGTATTTAAAATCGCAATCAAGGAACATCATTGCGTATTTAGTAAGGACAGGGATCTCGTTTGGAACTATAGAATCAGCGTCGGCTCACCTGACATGCTGTCATTCGTTTATCAAAATTGTCCATAACAAGGATACATAAAACTGGTTCTATTTCCCGAATAAAACGTTGAATGTTTGCTTTCAGGTCACTGATTGTTGCTGGCTGTGTGGCGTACACTTTTTCTTTGACATAACCTCAAAGAAAAGTCCAGTGGTGTTAAATTACATGATCTTGCAGGACAACTGATATTTGGTGGTAAAAGAAATTGTTTAATATGTCACGATAACGTTCCCCATTTACTGCCAGCTTCATCTTCAAGGAAATATGGTCCAATTACTCCACCACTCCAAAATGCGTACGAAACAGTGCATTTCTGTGAATCTATTTCTTTTTCGTGAACAGCATGTGGATTTTCAGCACCCCAAATTCGACAGTTTTGTTTGCTGACGTATCCGCCAAGATGAATATGTGCTTCATCGCCGACCAAAATTTTGTTGCAAAAATCAGCATCACCTTCTTCCTCTTCTATCACCCAATGTACGACGTGTAAATGGTCTGCCACTTTTAATTGTTCTGTCAGCTGAATTTTGTATGCCGACAGATGCAGACCGTACTTTAAAATCCGATGCATGGTGGTTCTTGACAAATTCAGCTGTTGTCCACGACGTCGAATTGATGAGTTTGGATACATACTCCCGTACACTTCCTCTCACTGCGGCAATATTTTCATCTCACCGACCACGACGAGGACGTATTGATGTTGCCTTATCAATAACAGAACCCGTTTATTCAAATTTCCTGACTAAGTTACGGACTGTTAACTGTGTAGGCGCTTCATTTTGTCCTAATTTTGTGGGAATTTTCCTTAATCCAACTATAAATGATGGCTCACTTTCATATAACAGTTATACAAAAATTATTCGTTGTTGAACTGTTAATCCGGGTATGTTGACGTCGAGTGATCCTGGAGGCCACAGGTAACGACTAATTATTGGGTCACTCTTGAATAGATTGTAAGGTATGCGTATATTGTTAAAACTAATGAAGATATTCGTCTACAGACGGAGCCAACAAATAATACAGGTAAAAAACGAAGTGTTTCGAGAACTAAGGGGCTCAATGTTGACAAATTATATTTCGAATGGTTTTTTCGTTACCGAAGCCGAAACATTCCCATGTCAAAAACATGTTGAAGGACAGGCTCAATAAATAGCAGAAACACTTTTTTTTTGCAGCTGAAAAATGATGTCTCTTGAGGTGGTTTTTCAATCTCGGGAAAAGAAAAATGTCACAAGGACTCACGTCGGGCGAATAAGGTAGCTAAGAAGCCACAGAATTGTTTTTACTGGCCAAAAACTCGATTAATGGAATTCTTGTGTGACAAGGCGCATTTTCGTGATGCAACACCCAGTTGTTCTTGATTGGTCTTACACGCATGACCTTTTTTCGAAGTTTTTCAAGAACCTCTCGGTAAAAGTGCTGATTGACCGTTCGGCATTAAAGCACAAACTCTTTGTGAACGATTCCCTGGGTATCGAGAAAGTAAAGCAGCACACATTTGGTCTTCGACTTGCTCATTTTTGCTTTTTGGGCCTTGAAGAGGTTGAAGTGTGCTATTCCACGCTCTGACGTGTGGTTCTTGGGTCGTATTCAAATATCTAAAAGTCGTCACCAGTAATGACACGTTCCAGGAAATGGAATAATTTTCAGTCGATTTCAAAGAGTGAAGGCACCTTTCCCTCCTGTTTCTGGAACCATTTTTGCGCAGATATTTCTCATCCCCAATTCATTGGTCAAAATCTGATGAACGGTGGTGTGAATCAAATTCGCCTCTTCCCCAATCATTCTAACTGTCAACCGATGAACTGGACGCAGAAGATCCCGGATTCTGTTGGCACTTTCTTCGGTTCTTGAAAATGAAGGCCCTCCGCTGCCAAGTTCACCTTCAATCGGTTCTGAAAATGCCTTAAACCAGCGAAAAACCTGAGCCTTTGTCAAAACACTGTCTTCATAGGCCTACTGAAGTTTTGAAAAAGTTCCGTTGTACTGTATCCAAGTCTGAAGCAAATCCTGATAGCACACCGTCGCTCAAAATTGATGTCACTCATTTTTAGACGCACTAGAAAAAGCTTTCACGAAAAAAATAGCTACGGACAACCACATAATTCTAGCGAGTTCAAACTTGTACAGAAGGCGTATCACATCTTCACCTGGCGCCCCTCCAAGTTCCGCGTCCCAAGTGTTGCCAGATCGAGCGCTACGTTGCCAGTTTCATTACTTAATTTACATACCTCGTATGTACCCCGTTTGGTGTAAAATTTTACACCTCATTTCAGACAGAGTAGTTTCTACTTTGTACGTGTATTTTGTTACATATAAAAGCTCATTCCTGCTACAGCACAAACATTAATTACTAGAGGAAACTTAAAAAGCGATAATTATATTTAATTATGGTAATTATGACAACCTTTGCTTTTACCATAAATTACGATGGCCACGTAATATATTATACGTATTATTATAGTAAACAAGGTAAACCTGGCAGAGTATATCACTCTACTTGGTCACATGTACAAATTCCATTAAAAAAATAAACCCATTTTTCTATGCTCTTGACTTTTACTAAAATGTGAAGTTCCACTGCGTAGGCGTGCAGTAAAATGTCAGTAAATATTGAATAAAATGATTTATGCATAATTACAAGTTGTATTGTGGTTTCAAGTAAAACGTTTTGAGTGAAATCAGTTTTATAGGGTATATCAAAACGGACGCTCGAAATTTGTTAGGTTATATCGGCCATGTTGTTAAAGCGAAATCTGTCAACTTTGTTATGAATTGTTCAGTAGTGTATGGCAAATCACCATGAAGGGTTATAGCATTCAACAACGCGTGCAAATCATTAAACTTTAGTTGCAAAATCAGTGCTCCGTTCGAGAAATGTTCCGCGCATTACATGATTTTTATCCCCGCCACAATCGTCCTGCCGAGTCGACTATTCGACGTTTGGTGGATAAATTTGAGTCAACCGGTTTGATAAATAATCAGCCAACACCCGTACGTCACCGAAACGCAAGGTCTGCTGAAAACATCGCTGCTGTGCGTGAGAGTGTACGGGAGAACCCAAGGCAGTCAATTTCTCGTCGTTCACAAGAACTTGGTCTTTCTCCGACTTCAACTTGGCGAATTTTGCGTTGGCACTTAGGTCTCCACCCGTATAAAACCCAACTGACCCAAGAATTTAAGGTAAACGACCATAAACAACGCCGTCTGTTCATTGATTGGGCTCTGGAACAGTTGGAAGTTGATCCAAATTTCGCCAAAAAAGTCATTTTTAGCGACGAGGCCCATTTCTGGATGAATGGATATGTGAACAAACAAAATTGTCGGATTTGGGACGATACCAAACCACACGAGATACACTCAGCACCAAATGCATCCCGAGAAAGTCACTGTTTGGTGCGGATGTTGGTCTGGCGGAATCATCCGTCCGTACTTCAAAACCAATGACATTTCCATAACTTCTTGTAGCTTAAACTGAATGATATGGATACCAATGACATGTGGTTCGAACAGGTGCTACGTGCCACATAGTGTATTCCACGACATTCTGCACGAGCGATTTAAGGGCATGGTTATTTAACGCAGCGGCGACGTGAACTGATTTAAAAATCTGATGGCCTCAAAGTCAACATAAAGAACGCCATCCATCAAATTCCGAAAATGTGCCACTAATGAAAGCCACGGCGGACATTTGAACGACGTTATATTACATACTTAATGCCATAAAATATTCCTTCAAATAAAAAAAGAATTGAGTGGATATCTCACACACACCTTGTTTTATTTACGCTTAAGAATCAAGCGTCCTTATTGAAAGACGCTGTAGTACTATTCATCTCAATTTCCCAAACAGTTATGTAAATATATGTAAAGAAATATATTCTCTTATTATAAATGATATCATCAGATGAGGCTGTTGCTATTAAAAAAAAAAACTGTCGATGTAGTCATTTCTCCAACCGTGATGACGGGAAACCATATGTATATAAAAAGCAAAGTAGATCTGTTAAATCATTGTGTTCCTACTTGGTCGACAACGATTTTATCGACTTTATTTCAACCGTTACATGCTCCCTATATGATGTATGCATGTGACGCTTACAGTCATCAAGTACCGTCACTACCCGCTTATTTGATAAAATAGGGTGAAGGGATGAATAATACATTGTTTGTGTTCCACGCAACCATGACAAATGTGAATTTCCTGAAATAATGCAACGACCAAAAAAAAATCAACTATCGATCGGTATATCAGGTAATTTTGTAGTATTATTAAATGAATTAATAAACAGTTTTAACACCTTAAAACGAACTTTTCCGCACGTAGAACATCTCTATCTCGAAATTGAGTGGCCGAGAAAAAATAAACCAACACATAAATCCAGAATATGTGTTTTATGCGAGTTTTACTTTTTCCAAATAGCCCACCATCGTGCATTCTCATGACCCATGGACAGGGTGGGGTGTGTCCTATCCACCTCAAAATCAATAGACGTCGTCTGGTAGACGTCCCTAATCAGAATCAGTCGAAACCCGATCGATCCGACACGATTTAATTGAGTGATCATGCTAACAAAAAAAATGTCTCAAACAGTCCACCATTGTACTTTCTCATGGCCCATGTACATGGTAGGGTATGTTCCATCCACCTCAAAATCAATAGGTGTCGTCTGGAAGACGTCCCCAATCAGAATCAGTCAAAACCCGATCAATCCGACACGATTTAGTTGAGTTATCGTGCTAACAAGAATAAATGCCGACGACAACGCCAACGACAACGACGACAACACACACAAAAAATGTTTAAAAACATTTCTTTTTTGTTTTTAGACCAAAAAACGAAAAATGAACCCAAGAAAAATTTTGCTATTTCAATTTTTCTTCACACAATTATATTACTTTTCCGCTTATAGTGGAGTCCGAAAAAGTAAAAAGAGTACATTTGAGACGTATTAAACAATTTAATTTTATTAAAAATGTTAACAGGTTTCTGGTCTTATGTTCAGAGTAAGTCGGACACGTATTCCATCAATGGTTTCTGCGATGAGGAATCCTTTGATGCTCTAAATAAAATTGTAAATAGATTCGTTAGATATTTTTCCAGGATCTTTTCCACGGAAACGACGGTGTACATATTATAAAAACAAGTTTTGGCAATCACTCGATCCCGATCCCGACCCGAGCTCTCTTGTTGAAGGTTGCTCAGGGACCTTAATAGAGCCAATTCTCATTTTTGTTTTTTTTTAATCTGATACTCTCTACCCACATATTTCCTGAGGTGTAGAAAGTAGCAAGGATCTGTCTTATATTAAAAAGTGGCAATTCATCTGACATAAAACATTCTGCGTAATTATTTCTTCAAATTTTGAAAAACTTGTCGAAATGTCATTATACACCCATTATTTACTTTGGTGTGCAACCTGTTTTATCTCCTAATCAGTAAACTTTGTAGAATTCATCCAGATAATCGCAAATCACATAGATAGTAAAGGTCGAGTGGATGTGATGTACTCGTATTTTGATTTTTCGACAGCTTTGACAAAGTGAATAATAATAGACTAATTTCAACATTAGAATTACACGAATTCGCTAGTAATCTTCTTCACTTGGCCAAATCGTATTTATCCAGACGTACATTAATTGTTTCGTATAATGGCTTTAAATCCGAGACCTTCTTAGCGTCCTCTAAGATATGTATGTATCTAAAGTTATGCCAGAAACTATCCTGACACCCAGTATTATGTGCTCACGAGAAGATAAGACGAAATAACACAACTATGATGACAAATGAATAATAATTTAGGTTAGAAATCATGGTGGGGCACAATTCTACAATGAAGAAATATATCTCTGACAAAGAAAATTCTCCACAATAAGGAATATATTACTGATTAAGTTTGCCATCATATTTACGTCGCACAAATTAGTTAAATATACGTGTCTTC
The DNA here is from genome assembly GCA_037954035.1 of Rosalia funebris. NCBI lineage: Eukaryota > Metazoa > Arthropoda > Insecta > Coleoptera > Cerambycidae > Rosalia > Rosalia funebris. The sequence goes on along the minus strand of JAZFAV010000006.1, from coordinate 5,706,242 downwards.
TTATATACAAAGTTGTTCTCTTGGTGTACCTACCAATATCGATAACTAATGTACAATAGGCAATTTGCATGAAACTTCTATACGCCTGAAAATATATTTTTTCTGCCATATAATAAGTACTTAAGAAGAATATTATAGTCATTTTTCATGAAAATCTGTAGTTTTTGCGTAATTAATAAAATTAATTCACTCATTTATGTAAACAAAGTCACGTGTTCGGAAACACTAGTCTGATTGGTGCACGTCACTGTATGGGGAAGTATCCCAATCGTCACTGTTTTGATTTGGTTTAGTGTTAACAGTTTGTAAAATCTGTAACAGGTGTGTTTTATAAAGTGCCTAACGGTATGGAGCCCAACACAAATTTTATAAGTATTTCATCGTGCCAATCTGTACAAATACTACGGTATCAACGCCCGAAATATTGTTCTTCTCGGTTCCCAAAGAGGAAAGAATGCGGAAGAAATGGTGCGTAGCAATGAAAAGGGACGAAAAGAAAAATATAAAGCAATCAAGTTCGACGCCGCTATATTGTTGCGAGGATCATTTTATTCTGAGTACCTAATAACATTTATTTGTTTTGAAAGTATTTGTAAATAACCCCACTTTCATGTTGTATGCTGTCTTCATATTACTTGCCGCATGGAATATTTAGAAAATGTTTGTTTTGGAGGTCATATATAGATACTTAAATAAGATTTACATTTGAATCTTTTTTACAGTTGGAGGAAGACATGAAAAATTACTGGGAATACAGACTGGTTGGAAATGTACAGAGGTTAAGTTTGAAAAAGGGCATTCTACCTCATATTTTCAGCTGCCAGAGAGAACCAGTACCTGAGCGACAAACTGGGGTGAAACGCAGACAGCTGCAAATTATTCAGCAGGCAGAAAGTGAACTAGTTGCCTCCAGTTCAACAGTTTGCGACTCTCAGCTGCCTAGTACGTCAGCTTTCCTTGATCTTCCAGAGGAACCTCTCTCGAATGTTTGTGAGAGTTCGAGTCAAGATAAGACCCAAGTGAAGAGTAGAGCTGAATATAGAAGTAACTTGCAGTTTTAATTCCTCTAGTTTCAATATCCGTAAATTGTGAATTATCCCCTAGAAAGGAAAACATGGTCAAGGAATCAATCTTTGGCAAGTTATCAGATTGTCCTTGCACAAATCCACTGTCTGTTGCCATAGTCTACACACAATTGTTCAATATTAATAATAATAAATAGATTCGCACACCGAAAAAGGAATATTTAACGAAATTACACTAAACGCCCATCTATCTCTCAACAAAATAATATACAGTGACGTCACGCGACAGCCATTTGCATTTCTTATGTTTACGCGCGTCGATAATAATTTCAAATTTCATTTATTTATTTTGTGTCTATTATTGCACAAAAAGTGGTAAATTTAACGCTATATGGATTTAATGACCTATAGAATGTTTTGACAACATAATTAAAAATCATGCAAATTGTCTATTACAATACACTAATGAAGAAATAAACCTTAGCACAAACACCAAAATGAGAAAATTAACGTTGACGGAAAATAAAGATCATGTTCTTGAGAAACACATGGACGTATCGATTTCAAACGAGGAAGTATAGTGGCTGGTATACATATAAAAGTTGGATGTCCGCCAAGACAAATGAAAAGGCGTTTATTAGACGTTGTACATACGAAAAATGGGAACTCGTTTTAAGCAACACGCTTTGACTGATTGATCTCTGAACACGAAGAAGATGCAAACGAAAGGCCGATATTGCGAAACGCAACAAGCTGAATATATCCTAAAACATTTGTTATCATCTGTAGCCATCGGGAGTTTTGATCCTATTGGAAATACTGTTCTAAATGACTTATGTTAGGAATATTTTTTTAAATAATCACCTCTAAATGGCTGCACAACATGATACCATAGTAAAACTACTAAAAAATATTTACGGCAAAATTAAATCAGTGCGAACTTTGAAGAAGGGAAAAACGCATAGGCTTATTATTTGCCGTTAATTAGCCGCTAATTAATCGTGAAAGTGATAATTTAACCGTTTTTTATTTTTAAAGAATTTTGAATGTTTTGTTCTGCTAACTTCACATGAAGTTAGCAGAACATCTATCAAAACAATTTTTTCTGTAAATATATAGGAATTTGCAGCTTTTTAACCGTAAGCGAATGGTATAAACTAGATTTGAAAAAAAAATTAAGGCAAAAAAATTATTTTTCAAATCAGTGAAATAACTCAAAGCTGGAAGTAACGAAAGAAAATACATAAACCCGAAAGAAGATTGATAATTTACATTTCCACAAAAGAGCAGAGGACGAATTAATTAAGATTAATACCTGTTCTGTTAAATTACGGGGAACAAAATAAAAAAATGCAAAATGTGATACGACGAATTCGAAGATGTCACGATTAATTAAAAGAAGGCAAACAGTAAATTCCTGAACGAGAAAACGAGAACTGACCCCCCGCCCCATATGTCCTTTTCCAAACGAGATTCATGACTGTTCTACTCAAGTTCACAGAAAAAAAATCCATAAATCGTAATGGAAAATAGCAAAATTATCACGGCGAATTCGAAGACGTCTCCTCATTCTTATCGATGAACTAAGAAACATTTTTGGTACATTTCCCGCATTTTTTGGGCATTCAGTAAATAATTGCAAAGTGTCGAACTCCTGCTCTGAGAAGTAGCCCCAAAGATGCACCTTTACTCCATGTCTGACGGTCCGATGTGTTAGCGCGTCCAAGAGAGTCGCTTCTGTTTTTCATGTATTTCAATCAACAGAGGTATATTTACTGTCGCGCGTCATTTCAGGTCAAGATCACGCAGCCGGATTCGGATTATTTCGTACGATATAATATAACCCGTTTTGCGTCAATCTTCATTGTTCTTGGTGCAGTGTTCCGCAGGATTCCGCAAAAAAGATTCACGATTTTAAGCGCTTAACGTGTTTCTCTTATAAAAGAACAACCACAACTGAATCTTCTATTACAGTGCATCAAGGGCAAAAGTTCCCTCCATCGATTCATGAAAAATTTAGTAGATATAAAGGGTGGTCCAACCATAATGCACGATGTTAATTGTGAGTCACACCTTAACGTCAAGTTTTTTGCTCAACTTAATTTGACATTTCTTTGTTTCAGTGTTTGACAAATTCAACCATGGAGAGGTACACAATTGAGCAGCGCGTTAAGATTGCTGAAGCCTTTTACGAAAATGGGCGTTCAAATCAAAATGCATTTCGTGCACTTTGTGACTTTTTTGGTCAGCATAATGGACCAAATGTATCCACAATCGGGAGAATTGTGTGCAAATTTCAGCAAACCGGGTCTGTAGGAAATGTGAAAACACCTGTGCATGCTCGCCCAGTTCGTTCTGCGGAAAACATTGCTGTTGTTCGCGATAGTGTAGCAGAAGAGCCGTCAACCTCGCGATAGTGTAGTTTAGCAACCTCGACTCATCGTGCCCAACAATTGTACATCTCACGAACATCACTAATGCGAATTTTGAATAAATATTTGAATTTACACGCTTACAAGGTTCAACTGACTCAAGAGCTGAAGCCTACTGACCATTTCAAGCGTCGTCAATACGCCGAATGGTTGGTTGAACAGACAGAAGTGAATGGTGACTTTACAAAGAAAATCATCTTCAGCGACGAGGCACACTTTCACATCAGTGGATTCGTTAACAAGTAGAATTGCCGCATTTGGGCAAATGAGAATCCACGAGTGATTGTTGAAAAGCCGATGCATCCACAAAGAGTGACTTTTTGGTGCGGTTTATGGGCTGGCGGCGTCATCGGGCCGTACTTCTTCGAAAATGAGGTCGGCCAAGCAGTTACCGTGAATGGTGTTCGCTATCGCGAGATGATAACGGACTTCTTGTGGCCAGAAATTGAGGATATGGACCTGGACGATATGTGGTTCCAACAGGATGGTGCCACTTGCCACACAGCCAACGAAACAATGGCACTTTTGCGCGAGAAATTCAATGGCCGTCTTATCTCACGTCGTGGCGATGTTAATTGGCCGCCACGATCATGTGATTTGACACCGTTGGACTTCTTTCTTTGGGGATATTTAAAAGAAAAAGTGTACGTCAATAAGCCAAGAACAATTCAAGAGCTAGAGGATGAGATAATTCGGCACATTAACGACATTGAACCTCAATTATGTCTCAGAGTCATTGAAAATATGGATCATCGGGTAGAGGTGTGCCACCGAAGCCGTGGCGAGCATTTCGCCGATATTTTGTTTCACACATAATTGTCATCGATCCTTCTATCATAATAAAAAATATTACGATAATTCTCTGAAAACTTTTTGTTTTATTTACAATTAACATCGTGCGTCTTGGTTGGACCACCTTTTACCTCGTTGACGATAAACCCCATTACCAAATATTCACCCAATTTTCCAATATGTATGCCAATAAGTATGCCAATTTTCGTTCCTTTAGGTCTCTCAGTTAAGGGAGGGGAAGATACTTTCCAAGCGCACTGTATATGTTGCAACATACTTAATGTTTAGATGCATTTTAGTCGGTAACCTCTAATGACTTTAAAGAAACATTAATTAAATTATGTTTCTTTAGTTATTTATTACCATTCGAGAATATAAAAAATAACCATATTCATAAAAATAAATACAGTGAAAGAAATATAGAAATATCATTCAAGCATGCCCGGAATTTGATTAAATAGTCCAAATGGGAATACTGTGCTCCCTGCTCGAAGCTCGACTATTAAAGTAATGAAATAACGACTGATGTATTTGTGGGCATGTGTTAATACCCCGCCTATCATCCTCTACTTTTTTTGTGTGAGCCTAACTCGTGGTACACCGTAGTTCTATTTATGAAAATATGACTAATAAACCAACGAAGCCCACAATTTCATAAAACAATTATTACCCATGTAATAAACCTACTCTCGAAATTTTACTTCCAGATTTCATTTGCAAATATGTTAGAAAAGTAAGTAACAAGTGTTAAAAGATCCAATATGGATGGATGTATGTAAACACTGTGAAGTACCTATAGGAGGTACTTTCCTAATTTTCTCTTTATTACCAGTGAACAATGCAACTTTTGTGGAAACATTTACCATATACGTACATATGTATCTTGGCTTAATAGAAACAAATTATTTAGCACGCTGATTAAAAGCTTCATAGTTAATACAGAAAAACACGATCTGTAATCTGCAATGTGATAAGAATGTTAACACTATTTAAGCAATGTTATTTTATGTTAAAAATGGCAGTAAAATTGGATATAAACCTGAATAATAAGCATACCTGCGTCTCGGTTCAAAACTAGCTGCAATAGTTTTACCTTTTCTATTTAATACACTATTTAAAATAAAAATATAGGTACCTACCGAAAATAGCATAATATACTAATACACAAATACTAATTCATATTTCAACGATAATCTGTTAGTTCGGCCGATAATAGGCGACTTAAAACAATATAATAAAACAATATATGTATATACATAAGTGTGCTTTCATTTCGACGTAATTTGTCATATAAATTGCACTCTATTTAGATGCAAGATAGTAAACAAACATGTTTGTAGTTCAATATGACAGGTATTAGGTGTAGTATGTACTTTAAACAGAAAAATTATTGCAAAGGATTAATGCAGATCACATTTCTCGTGTCTAACAGTTTTTCGTTATCTTATCTCTGGGCTAGGCAATTTAAGATTTTATCTTGATACCCCTCTAAGTAATTTACAACCATAGCATAAATTTTACTTGAAAATTTGCAACTTTTACCTTTTTTATTTGGCAAATTAGAATGTTACAAGATAGGGAAATGAACATGCATATAGAATTTTAGTTTTACATTTCCTCAGAGTAGAAAAGTTTATTTGTATATTTTAAAGCGGAATTAAAATTAAATTTCAGTGAAAAACCACGCATGCATCTGTTACAAGGAATATTTACAACCAAAGTCTGGTAAAGAATGCGCAATATTGTACTTCAAATTGGAATGTTTTTTTTTGTGTCTGTTACAAATAATTTCACTGAAATTGACAACCAGGTAACACATTATTTTACTTGATTATATTTGGTAAGTTCACAATTTGCAATCAACAAAAACCGTTTCCCAACAAACCTGGACATTAGAGTAAAAAAAATGGCACTAACCTTCAATGCGACTAAAACGATATAACTGTTATACGAATTATGTACCCCACAACAGTCTTTATTTCTTTAAAAGTTTATCGAAATATTCGGCACGGCTGTTTACAATTCACAACACAAACGCCATTACTGCCAAGAACTGACTGACATTTCTTTTTAACGTCAAATCGTTGGGATATTGGCGACCCTGTACTACATCGAATTCTCACCACACATATACTTCATTACCTCGAAAATATTATATACATAAACAATTATCTTTAAATATACATTACTAAATATAAAACAATCTTGACGGTTTTTAGTAGTTTTACGTCAAATACATCTTTTAAGCCATTTTTGAGTATTCTTCGGTTCTTTGATAAAACGTTCATCTTCGTTTAGTTCATATGGGGAGTTACAGTTTATATTGTTGGCAACCATATAAGAACTGGCTTTAACAGACTACAGTCTACGATTTGCTCGTAGATTACAGTAAAATGCACTACACGGCGTTGCGCTGATTGGTTGGTGGGCGTGTTCTAATTTAAATTACGGCGGGTTTCGTGTTTGTAAAAATGATACGTTATTTCGTGTTACTTGCATTTTACGATTTGTGTCTAATGAACGGCTAAATAAAAAAAAGTAGTAATAATAGATTTACCTGGGGATTCACCTATTTTTTTCATTTAAAAATATGTATATCTGAATAGAAATATGTAAATACTTAGTAACATCTTTATTTTTTTTATTGAAAAGAAAGAATCCAGATTATTAATTAATTTAATTATTAAGATGTGTATTTAATTGTACATAAGTTTAATAGTTTCATTGTCTGAATAAAATAAGACACTAATGTAATGGGAATAACTAGTAAACACAAATAAAACACTAGATAGCTACGTTTAAAATATGCTTTATTTAAAATTTGGAAAAATCAAAGGATGGGGCGTCCATTTGGTGCAATGGCGGAGGTGAAATCTCTCCGTTTTCATAATTTCGAAAAACATTGTGGTTATAGGCAGTACCCCAAAAGACTGAAACATTAGTAAAACTTAATAAAGCCGGTTAACAATTCAGTCCTATTTATATGTACAGTAGCCGCTCGCTGATGTGAACTAATAAAAACAAGAGGGATTCATACTACTGAATTGTTCATACTACTGGATAACATATGAAATTAGACTAATTAAGGCAAAACACATACGTATTACCACATATGAACTTTATTTAAGAAAAGTATCTAGGTACAAGTAGTACGAGTACCTATATAAATTTTAATATATACATACATATGTATCTATAATATCTGAAAAAAGTTTGTTCATTTTGTTTGCTTCTTTTTTGTTCCCAGAGCGTTTTTGTAATTGCTTCTTTACACCTTTTAAATGTCAGCAGATCTTCTATAGCAAAGCAGTTTATTTCTCGGTATTCAATAACCTTATTTATACCATCAACAGCTTCTTTGGAATTAACCTCTGGCCTTATCTTTTCACAGTTTTCATCTTCATCTCTGGTATTGTCACTGTTTTCGTTAGGATCATCAATTTCTTGTATATACTTAGTGTATATTCCACACTTCTATAAATTTCCGTGTATAATTTGCCTGCAAACGTACATTGCACCTACATACAAAGAGAAAACATACAATTTGTATACCTCAAGTCGAATTGTGTTTAATAAATTTATAGTTTCTTCTACAGCTGGATTTACTTCTTTGAAATCATATTTTTCTTTTAGGATACTAAGAGGCAATATTCCTCTTAGTATCCTATTCTTCTTCATCTGAAGTTTCTTCAGACTACCTTCATATTCTAAAATTTTCTTCCAGCATTTACTGATTGTGTTAGCGTTAAAGATTTTAGAGCAGCAGAACAGGCTGATCTGGATCTGCCATGATAGTGGAAAGCAATCTGTTCCGATTCCGATAATGCAACTTAGTGAGCCGTATTACATTCTGGTCCATTGGCTGTAGTAGAGGGGTTACGTTGGGCACTACTAAAATGAGGAGCTTATTATATTCCACCCATCTGAAAATGCCTTGTACCGGGTCCGGCAACAGGATTGAATGGTTTTGAATAGGTTGCTGTAGAATTACTATATAGGTTGTGATTATGTTTCCATCGTCAGATTGTAGCTCTTCTATTGGAGGGTGAAGAGGAGCATTGTCCAGTAAAAGAAATGCTTTCTTCTTGGAATTGTTTTTGCTTTGAGGAACCTAGTTACTTGTGGAACAAAAGAATAATGAAATCACTGCTTAAATATATCCACGGTCATCCAAGGCATTTTTTGAATGTATGTATTAACAGGTAAATTTATGTTTTTGAAACAGCGAGAATTTTTTGATTTTCCAATCACAATTAGTTTAATTTTGTGAATGCCTGTAGCAGGTACAAGCAAGGAATGTAATTCGTGTTTTCTCAGACTTCCTTCCAGGTGCGGTCTTCTCGTTGGATGTCACTAATGTTTATCAGGTAACATTTTCCAAAAAAGATGGTTCGTCTGCATTATATATTTGGTCTTTAGAAACATTCATTTCCCTAATTTTGTGTAAAAGTTCCTATTTAAACGGATCTACAGCTTTTGAATTTGAAAACGATTTCTCCTCAGAGATATTAAGGAAAGGGATACCATATCGCCTCTTAAATTTCTGGAGCCACCCATCGCTAACATCGAATAATTCATTTTCTTTAAACAATGAATATAATTCCTTAGCTTTGGTTTTTATCATTTTACAAGAGACCGGTAGGTGTTTGATTCTTTACTTACAAAACCAAGTGTACAGCTTTTCTTCCATTTTAGGCATTTCTGCAGACTTTAATGTTCGTTCTTTCATTAATCTTGTGTCACATCCCTTGATAGCATCAAGAATTTTTAACTTCTTCTTGCGGATTGCACGTACAGTCGACTTTACAACGGCATATTTTTTTGATAAGTAAAGGGCGGTCCAACCATAATGCACGATTTTAATTGTGAGTCACACCTTAACGTCAACTTTTTTGCCCAACCTAATTTGACATTTCTTTGTTTCAGTGTTTGACAAATTCAACCATGGAGAGGTACACAATTGAGCAGCGCGTTAAGATTGTTGAAGCCTTTTACGAAAATGGGCGTTCAAATCAAAATGCATTTCGTGCACATCGTGATAATTTAACTTTTTTGGTCAGCATAATCGACCAAATGTGTCCACAATCGGGAGAATTGTGCGCAAATTTCAGCAAACCGGGTCTGTAGGAAATGTGAAAACACCTGTGCATGCTCGCTCAGTTCGTTCTGGCTGGCGGCGTTATCGGGCCGTACTTCTTCGAAAATGAGGTCGGCCAAGCAGTTACCGTGAATAGTGCTCGCTATCGCGAGATGATAACGGACTTCTTGTGGTCAGAAATTGAGGATATGGACCTGGACGATATGTGGTTCCAACAGGATGGTGCCACTTGCCACACAGCCAACGAAACAATGGCACTTTTGCGCGAGAAATTCAATGGCCGTGTTATCTCACGTCGTGGCGATGTTAATTGGCCGCCACGATCATGTGATTTGACACCGTTGGACTTTTTTCTTTGGGGATATTTAAAAGAAAAAGTGTACGTCAATAAGCCAAGAACAATTCAAGAGCTAAAGGATGAGATAATTCGGCACATTAACGACATTGAACCTCAATTATGTCTCAGAGTCATTGAAAATATGGACCATCGGATAGAGGTATGCCACCGAAGCCGTGGCGAGTATTTGGCCGATATTTTGTTTCACACATAATTGTCATAGATCCTTCTATCATAATAAAATATATTAAGATAATTCTCTGAAAATTTTTTGTTTTATTTACAATTAACATCGGGCGCTTTGGTTGGACCACCTGTTATGTAATACCAACACCTTGTTCTAGATTTTTTATAATTTCAGAGTTTTTCTGTTCATTGTAAGCACGCAGTCTAACTCCTGTAATTTAAGTAGTCACAGCAAATAAGGCTAATTTGCAACTAAATATTATGTATTAAAATTCAGCTAGCATGGCATCAGCTATTTAATCTTCACGTCTATGCACGTCTAAAAAAATGTATTGTTCATAGGAAAGAGATTGATTTTACCATATTATTAACAAACTTAAACTTATGATAATCTTAAATGAGATGTATAATGTCCACTATTTAATTTATTCCTTATTGTAAGTAATCCTAAAATTGAAATGAAAATTCAACAGATACAAAAGCAAAATATACATAATAAAATAAGTATGTTAGGTATGGGATTGTAGGAATTAAAACTTTGTTGGATAATTGTTAAGACTTCTATTTAGTTTATTACTGTGAGTTTATTAGGGTCTCTGTAGGTAGATATTTAGTTCCCTTAAATGTACTTATTTATCATGGGAACGGTCGGGTCGGCTGCATTTTTCGGAATCAAATCTTTCTGTGAATGTTGAGTGACACAAAAGCCGTCACCGTAGCGTCACAGCCAGATGTGAGGAAGAGTCTATAAAACAGATAACCGAAAGCCGACCGCATGCATTGCTACATCCAACATCCACTGTCTAACACGTAACTTAGGCATTAATCAGTTTTATAATCAATATACAGAACGTTTTCTGTAAACCGTTGTTGCTTAGTTTTAATAAATCTATGTATTCAAGTAAACACCGTTGTTTATTTCACAACCCTTAAGGCAACAACAAAGATGTGGTACAACAGTACGCCCTAGTGATACGAAACAAGATCACGATCAAAAACAATAATTCATCTGTCCCAGGAACTCTGCCTGGGACAGCTGCGGGGTGGATTGAGTAGCTCAGCAGTTGTCACTGCCGGTCCCAAGCCCGGATAAAGGAGGAGGGTTGTAGCGGCAGGCCAGCTTCCTGCCCTACGTAAAAAATTCATTTGCTAAAAAACCTAATCAGGAGCCTCGGAATAGGACGGAAAACTCAAGAAGACGAACCAAGCTAAGAAAAAGGACAACGATTTGTGGCACATGGAATGTTCAGAGTCTCTCTCGAAAAATAAATGAAATCGTAAATGAACTCAAACATCTGAAAATAGATATAGCAGTCTTGACTGAAACGAAGAAGAAAGGTAAAGGATCGGAAAACTGGGGAAAGTATGATCACTTTTATAGTGGAGTCTCCAAAGAAAACAGAGCCAAACAGGGAGTATCAATTGTTATACATAAAAGATTCAGAAAGTTTATAAAAACCTGGGAGCCGATAAATGAAAGGATAATAAAGATCAACCTCTCAATATACGGATATAAGATGACCATACTAGGAATATACGCTGTAAATGAAGACGAACTAGTACATAATAAAGACATATTCTTTGAACAAGTTAACCAGGAAATAGAAAAAATTGGAACCTCGAGAGAAATAATACTTTTAGGAGATTTTAACGGAAGAGTGGGAAGGAAAAACAATGACACCGTGGTTGGAAAGTTTGGAGAGGAAGTAGTAAATGATAACGGAAGAAGGTTAATAAAAATATGCGAACAATACCAGCTGAAAATTCTAAATGGGTATTTCCAACATCGAGAGATCCATAAATACACGTGGATACAGACAACAAGAAACCTGAAAACTGTTATCGATTACATAATCGATAATAACAAAACAAAAATCCCGCTTAAAATTCATGGATGTGAGAGTAAATAGAGGAACTTGTAGTAGTGACCACTACTTCCTTAAAGCAAAGATAGTTGCTCCCATAAGAAGAAGAGATCAAAAAGAAAATATGCATGGGGATGAGAAGGAAGAGAAAGAGACAGAGATAAGATATAATTTAAGTAGCCTGGAACAAGAAAGTACGAGAAGACTATACAAAACCCGATTAGACAACAAATTACAACGAACAGAATTTGACAATTTGACAGAGGAGTATGAGTATATAAAAACGCGTATACAGTCGGCAGCATCAGAGGCATTAGGGCGCTATGAAAAAGGAGGAAAACAGCGGAAACCATATTGGTGGGATGACAAAATTGAGGTTGAAATAGAGGAAAAACGAAAAAAATATCATGCATACTTAAGCTCAAAAAATATGAATGACAAACTGACATATAAAGAAGCCCAAGCAAGAGTGCGTAAAATGATATGTACAAAAAAGAATGAAAAATGGGAGGTGACATGTTCTAGACTTAACATATATAGGAGGTAGGAAAAGTACGGAAAGCTGGAGACTACTCAGGAAGTCGCGCTATTGCTGAATCAATTTATGATATGTATTCACAAGAAACGGATTGATTAATTCCTGTTTTAGACCACTGATTTAAATATATGTTAAATTAAGACGAAAATACTTCTTGTTCATTTGTTTTATACCACTCATTTAAATATAGTTATATCAAGTTAAGAAAAAAATGTTTTTTATTCATTTCCTTACCTGTAAATTGTCCTTCTGTTTTTCATAAATAGCATCACACACTTCAGGAATGAATTTAGAGATCGCAGATTTTGGTACACGATAAATTTTTTCCAAAAAGACTGTGCTGCTGCCAGTAGTTAAGTAACTTAATGTTATTTCAAGTTTCAGCCTGGCTGGTAAAGCTTGTCTCATAACAGTATCTGATTTTGTTATCATATCACTGACAAGATTCAACAAGGCTTCAAAGTTTTCAGTTGTCGTCCTCAATGTAGACTGAAACTCTGCTGGGTCTTCAGTGCGGAGTTCTTTAATTAATCTTGAACCTCCATATATATTCCTTCTTGCAATCCAATTCCGCACCCATGGTCTCTTTTGTTTTAATTTGATAATTTCTTGTTCAACCAGATCTATTAGTTCAGGTACAATTTTATTCACAAGTGATTTTACTAGTTGCAAATTAATTTTGTTTGCACAACGACGAAACATTTTAGCACGGCAACGAAACATTTTGATAAGGTCCGAAAAACACTACTGTTGGAACCGTTCACGTTCAAGTAACATGCACAGTGTAGAAGATTTGCTATTCAAATGACTTGAGCAAGTTACTTGCATGCTTACTGGACTTGCACGTTTACTCGCACCGTGTCTAAGAGCCTTAAGCCTTAAAGGCTGTTAGACACGGTGCGAGTAAACGTGCAAGTCCAGTAAGCAAGCAAGTAACTTGCTCAAGTCATTTGAATGGCAAACCTTCTACACTGTGCATAAATCATTTCTACACAGTGCATGTAACATGCGCATGCTATATCCGCGCGTCTTACTTGCATGTTTACTAGCACCGTGTCTAAGAGCCTTAATTAAAACCCAAAAAACGCGCCATGTACACTGTGTATACGTATATGCCCCAATCCGATCAATCAGCGCAACGCCGGGTTGTGTATTTTACTATAGTCTGGTCCACAGACTACCTTCTGTGGTCTGGTCAAACATCTGTCAATTGTCAATTTGGTTTTTGGTTGTGAATACCGTAATTACGTTATATTAGTGGGAAATTTTTTTAAAATGATTATACTTTTCCATTACCTAAGTATAATGATGTTCCAGTTATTGAAAAATAAAAGACGCAGACGCAACAAATTCTTACAACCGATTGAGGTTGATATGGCACAGTTAGATGTAAAACATAACCTAAAGTTTCATCCTCCAGTTTTTCGTCAGCGATACTGCAAAGTCTTCGACACCCTAATAGACGAACGGTGGAGGAAAAACATTACGACGGTCGTTGATTTTGGATGTGCCAACTTTGGTTTCTTCCCATATGTAAAACGTTTAATTAGCATTCGTAAAATGATATTCGTCGATATTGATAGGTCCACCCTGGAGAAGAATATGGGGTTGATATATTCAACAGATGAGAATTTTGGGCCAAGGGCCCACTCCTTGACAGTTGATGTATATGCGGGCAGCGTAGCTGATCCTGATTATAGAATACAAAATGTCAGCGCAGTCATTGCAATTGAATTGTTGGTTGGGGTACGTTTGAAATAGTATTACTTGTTAATTATTTTTTGTTTGCAGAATTGAACATTTGTATCCTGATGTACTGGACGCTTTTCCTTACAACATATTCAGCATTATCAGGCCACAGATAGCTATAATAACCACACCTAACGTCGAGTTTAACGTAGCGTTCGCTACTTATGGATTTCGGCACAGTGACCACAAATTCGAGTGGACTAGAGAGCAGTTTGAGGGATGGTAAGTACTCGATGACTGTTGATACATGACAAATTTTAGGGTGTTTACGTTTTTAGGGCGACGAATATAACAGTCCGTTTTCCACAGTACACTGTATCATTTTGTGGTGTGGGAGAAGCCCCCAAGGGTATGGAATATCTTGGGGAATGTTCTCAAATTGCCATATTTATTAGAAAGAATTTACTAGACAAAGGCTACCATCTATTGGATTATGATCCCATTTGCCTATGCGATTCCGATTGCGGGATTGGCCGACCAGAATCCAAATTAATGTGCCGCTGCACATGCAATGAATGTTCACCCACAAAATCCTTCGGTGTCTGTACATATCATACTCATTCGCAACAGACGGTACTCGCTAAAAGCACAAATAAATGTGAAATACAAGATTATATGCCTGATTTGTATGAACCTATTTTGAGCCACGAGTATCCCCTTACAAGTCATTTTCATACTGAAGAAGAGAATTTGATAGCCTTCTTTCGGGAGAGCATAGAGAATTTAAGCCGCAGGGATAGCATGTTTTTTGTAGAAAGTCGATATAGATGCGAAATACCTCTCGAATCTCTCTGTAGGTCAAGGGGGCAATTCATTACCAACGCAGAATTGTCGTAAGTATAAGTAATTTTTATCTATGTAGACCATCAATATATAGCAGCTATACCTTTAAAGAGTCTAAAAATCAAATAAAGACAAGTTGGTTATAATTAGAATGTTATGTTGTGAATTTTAATGGAATGTATCTAGTAAAAGAAAATAGGAAAGCCATGGTAATGTTCGAATGAAGCATATTCAAGTAATTTGAGTAATTATCGTGTTCCCAATTTTGATAATAGCTAAGCATTTTCTCCAAAGTATCCTGTTCCGTTCTTTCTGTGTACCCCATACAAAATATAAAACAATATTGAGTGTCTGTGTTCCCTTCAAGATATTATCATTAACTCGTTCTTAGTTATTCAAGTAGTACATTCATGTTCGTTTAGTGCGCATGGGAAGTTCTAATTAATATTGCCTTATTCCGAGGTTCGAGTTAAACTCTCTTCATCTCATTTTCTCAAAGTGTTCGAATTAATATTGCCTTATTCCGAGGTTTGAGTTAAACTCTCTTCATCTCATTTTCTCAAAGTGTTCGAATTAATATTGCCTTATTCCGAGGTTTGAGTTAAACTCTCTTCATCTCATTTTCTCAAAGTGTTCGAATTAATATTGCCTTATTCCGAGGTTTGAGTTAAACTCTCTTCATCTCATTTTCTCAAAGTGTTCGAATTAATATTGCCTTATTCCGAGGTTTGAGTTAAACTCTCTTCATCTCATTTTCTCAAAGTGTTCGAATTAATATTGCCTTATTCCGAGGTTCGAGTTAAACTCTCTTCATCTCATTTTCTCAAAGTGTTCGAATTAATATTGCCTTATTCCGAGGTTTGAGTTAAACTCTCTTCATCTCATTTTCTCAAAGTGTTCGAATTAATATTGCCTTATTCCGAGGTTTGAGTTAAACTCTCTTCATCTCATTTTCTCAAAGTGTTCGAATTAATATTGCCTTATTCCGAGGTTTGAGTTAAACTCTCTTCATCTCATTTTCTCAAAGTGTTCGAATTAATATTGCCTTATTCCGAGGTTTGAGTTAAACTCTCTTCATCTCATTTTCTCAAAGTGTTCGAATTAATATTGCCTTATTCCGAGGTTTGAGTTAAACTCTCTTCATCTCATTTTCTCAAAGTGTTCGAATTAATATTGCCTTATTCCGAGGTTTGAGTTAAACTCTCTTCATCTCATTTTCTCAAAGTGTTCGAATTAATATTGCCTTATTCCGAGGTTTGAGTTAAACTCTCTTCATCTCATTTTCTCAAAGTGTTCGAATTAATATTGCCTTATTCCGAGGTTTGAGTTAAACTCTCTTCATCTCATTTTCTCAAAGTGTTCGAATTAATATTGCCTTATTCCGAGGTTTGAGTTAAACTCTCTTCATCTCATTTTCTCAAAGTGTTCGAATTAATATTGCCTTATTCCGAGGTTTGAGTTAAACTCTCTTCACCTCATTTTCTCAAAGTGTTCGAATTAATATTGCCTTATTCCGAGGTTTGAGTTAAACTCTCTTCATCTCATTTTCTCAAAGTGTTCGAATTAATATTGCCTTATTCCGAGGTTTGAGTTAAACTCTCTTCATCTCATTTTCTCAAAGTGTTCGAATTAATATTGCCTTATTCCGAGGTTTGAGTTAAACTCTCTTCATCTCATTTTCTCAAAGTGTTCGAATTAATATTGCCTTATTCCGAGGTTTGAGTTAAACTCTCTTCATCTCATTTTCTCAAAGTGTTCGAATTAATATTGCCTTATTCCGAGGTTTGAGTTAAACTCTCTTCATCTCATTTTCTCAAAGTGTTCGAATTAATATTGCCTTATTCCGAGGTTTGAGTTAAACTCTCTTCATCTCATTTTCTCAAAGTGTTCGAATTAATATTGCCTTATTCCGAGGTTTGAGTTAAACTCTCTTCATCTCATTTTCTCAAAGTGTTCGAATTAATATTGCCTTATTCCGAGGTTTGAGTTAAACTCTCTTCATCTCATTTTCTCAAAGTGTTCGAATTAATATTGCCTTATTCCGAGGTTTGAGTTAAACTCTCTTCATCTCATTTTCTCAAAGTGTTCGAATTAATATTGCCTTATTCCGAGGTTTGAGTTAAACTCTCTTCATCTCATTTTCTCAAAGTGTTCGAATTAATATTGCCTTATTCCGAGGTTTGAGTTAAACTCTCTTCACCTCATTTTCTCAAAGTGTTCGAATTAATATTGCCTTATTCCGAGGTTTGAGTTAAACTCTCTTCATCTCATTTTCTCAAAGTGTTCGAATTAATATTGCCTTATTCCGAGGTTTGAGTTAAACTCTCTTCATCTCATTTTCTCAAAGTGTTCGAATTAATATTGCCTTATTCCGAGGTTTGAGTTAAACTCTCTTCATCTCATTTTCTCAAAGTGTTCGAATTAATATTGCCTTATTCCGAGGTTTGAGTTAAACTCTCTTCATCTCATTTTCTCAAAGTGTTCGAATTAATATTGCCTTATTCCGAGGTTTGAGTTAAACTCTCTTCATCTCATTTTCTCAAAGTGTTCGAATTAATATTGCCTTATTCCGAGGTTTGAGTTAAACTCTCTTCATCTCATTTTCTCAAAGTGTTCGAATTAATATTGCCTTATTCCGAGGTTTGAGTTAAACTCTCTTCATCTCATTTTCTCAAAGTGTTCGAATTAATATTGCCTTATTCCGAGGTTTGAGTTAAACTCTCTTCACCTCATTTTCTCAAAGTGTTCGAATTAATATTGCCTTATTCCGAGGTTTGAGTTAAACTCTCTTCATCTCATTTTCTCAAAGTGTTCGAATTAATATTGCCTTATTCCGAGGTTTGAGTTAAACTCTCTTCATCTCATTTTCTCAAAGTGTTCGAATTAATATTGCCTTATTCCGAGGTTTGAGTTAAACTCTCTTCATCTCATTTTCTCAAAGTGTTCGAATTAATATTGCCTTATTCCGAGGTTTGAGTTAAACTCTCTTCATCTCATTTTCTCAAAGTGTTCGAATTAATATTGCCTTATTCCGAGGTTTGAGTTAAACTCTCTTCATCTCATTTTCTCAAAGTGTTCGAATTAATATTGCCTTATTCCGAGGTTTGAGTTAAACTCTCTTCATCTCATTTTCTCAAAGTGTTCGAATTAATATTGCCTTATTCCGAGGTTTGAGTTAAACTCTCTTCATCTCATTTTCTCAAAGTGTTCGAATTAATATTGCCTTATTCCGAGGTTTGAGTTAAACTCTCTTCATCTCATTTTCTCAAAGTGTTCGAATTAATATTGCCTTATTCCGAGGTTTGAGTTAAACTCTCTTCATCTCATTTTCTCAAAGTGTTCGAATTAATATTGCCTTATTCCGAGGTTTGAGTTAAACTCTCTTCATCTCATTTTCTCAAAGTGTTCGAATTAATATTGCCTTATTCCGAGGTTTGAGTTAAACTCTCTTCATCTCATTTTCTCAAAGTGTTCGAATTAATATTGCCTTATTCCGAGGTTTGAGTTAAACTCTCTTCATCTCATTTTCTCAAATTGTTCGAATTAATATTGCCTTATTCCGAGGTTTGAGTTAAACTCTCTTCATCTCATTTTCTCAAAGTGTTCGAATTAATATTGCCTTATTCCGAGGTTTGAGTTAAACTCTCTTCACCTCATTTTCTCAAAGTGTTCGAATTAATATTGCCTTATTCCGAGGTTCGAGTTAAACTCTCTTCATCTCATTTTCTCAAAGTGTTCGATGAATATTCTCATCGATGCTTCTGTTCCGTCGTTTGAAACTGCAAAAATTAGTAATGTTACTGGATTTATTGGAATGAGCAGCAAAATGAACGAAAAGACATGAAAAAATAAGCGAAAAAGATACATGAAGATAATGAATTTTTTTTGATAAAATTAAAAATTATCTGATTGTAGAAGCAAAGGGCAAACTTCCGATAAACTTTTACCTTAAGTACATTAAGTACAATATAATTAATCCTACTTTATAAATAAATATTTTATTTTTTTAAATTTTCATTTAGCTTGGCTACTTCAGTTTATTTAATATATCATTAAATTAAACTGAATATTGATCATTATTATCTTTTAAGCTAGATTTTCAATGGCAACAGTTCTATCAATAAAACTAAATAGTCCAGTTCAATAAAAACTTAAATCATTTAAATAGAATACATTTTTTTCCAAATTTTTATTTTGATCTTAATATATGTATACTGTGATATTTGTTAAATCGCCTGTCCTAATGAACAATAGCCTTAATAATAAACTATTTCAACGTTCTTTTTTCAAACGCTCACGGAAGAATTTGGTATGCTCCTAATTTCATCAGGTAATTTATTGTAAAGGTCGAGAAAAGCGGAATAAATAGTATAAGTAAAGGGATTTATTCATATCCTTTTATTTATTCTTAATGCCTGAGGCAGAGCGTTGTACATTTTATAGATAAAAATCATCACAGATGGATAGTTAGCAAAGCGTGGTTGAATAACTAATAAACTGTAATGTTTTTCGATGTATTTTTTTCTTTGTTTTCTTCCACTCAATGAAAATGATTCCCAAACAATGAAAATTATCCAAATAAAATCCAAGGTCATCATCATCATTAGGTCATCAGTGCTAAGACTGGTTGGACGCTAGCCTCCAGCTTCTCCTATCTTGTGCTAACCTACGCATTTCGCTAATTGTGCTACAACCTACATCCCTTACTATTTGCGAGCAGTAGTCTAATCTAGGCCTACCTCTGCCTTTCTTCACTCCTATTTCTGCCTCCAAAATATCGCGGACTATTCCCCAATGTCTCAGAAAGTGGCCTACCATTCTATCTCTTCTCTTCTTTAAGTTTTTCCACATACTTCTTTTCTCGCCGACTTTCTCTAATACTTCTTCGTTTCTAACCCTATCAGTCCATGGTATTTTCATCATTCTTCGGTAACACCACATCTCAAAAGCTTCTAATTTCTTCCTACATGCTTCCCCTACCGTCCAGGTTTCGCAGCCGTATAGTGCCGTGCTCCATACATATGTTTTCAAAAATCTCTTCCTTGTTTCTAAGTTTATTACCCCGAGCATAAAAGTGCTTTCTTTTTGTTAAAAGCTACTCGACCCTGCGCTATTCTTTGTTTTCTGTCTTTATCGCTTCTTCCATCCCAATTTATTTTACTTCCTAAATAAGTGAAGTCTTTAACTTCCTCCAACCTTTCATTATTAATTTGTACTTTCGTTTTTGCTCTGCTCTCGCGCCCTCTGCACACTAACACTTTAGTTTTGTTCTTATTCACCCTCATTCCGTATTCCTCTGTCAACACTGCCTCCATTTCGTTCAATGCTGATTCTAGTTCCTCCTTACTAGATGCTAATACTGCTATATCATCCGCGAATCTCAGCATTTTTAGTTTCTGTCCCTGTACTTTAATCCCGAAATCCACTCTATCTTTTACCACATTAATCGCCTCTTCGATGTACAGATTGAAAATTAGTGGTGATAGCGTACATCCTTGTCTTACTCCTTTCCTAATACCTACTTCCCTTTCCTCCCCTTCTACTTCTATAACAGCAGTTTGCTCTATGTATAGATTGTGTACTACTCTCCTATCTCTATACTTCATTCCCGCGCTCTTTAGTATCTCGAACATTTTTTCCCATCTTACGTTATCAAAAGCTTTTTCTAAATCTACAAATCCTATATAAGCGTTCTTTCCTTTTTCTATTGTTTTCTCTAACATTACTCTTAGCGCCAGAATAGCTTCGCGAGTTCCCCTATTTCGCCTAAACCCGAATTGGTCTTCTCCTAGTATTTCCTCCGCTCTATTTTCCATCCTCTTCTGCACTATTCTAGTTAGGATTTTTGACGCATGGGAAGTTAGGCTAATCGTTCTAAAGTTCTCGCATTTGTCGGCTCCTCTCTTTTTCGGTATAGTAACGATAATGTTCCTCTTATAATCCTCCGGCATCTCGCCCGTTTCGTATATGTATTTTACCAGTTCAAACATCCTATTTACTACTTTCTGTCCCGCACATTTCAAAATTTCCGCCTGTATTTTATCTACACCCGGCGCTCTATTATTCTTTAGCCCCCTTAGTGCTATTTCAAATTCCTCTCTCAATATAGGTTTTCCTACATCTTCCCTATCGATGCTAGATTCTTCCTCTAATATCTCTCCTAATTCCTGACCCTCGTATAAATTTCCTAAGTACTGCTTCCATCTATCCGCTTTCTCCTCTCTTCCTATCAGTATGTCCCCCGATTGACTCCTAACATTTCTACTTATTGTTCCTACATCCCTGAAGTTCCTCTTAATTATTTTGTAAGCCTCATCGGTCTTACCTACTTGCAACTTATCTTCTACTTCTTTGCATTTCTCCTCTATCCATTGTTCTTTCGCTTTTCTACATTTTCTAATGATTTCCCACTTTATTGCCTTATACGTTTTCAGTCCTTCTTCGTCTCGTCTGTTTTTGTAGTCTCGTCTCTTTTGCATTAAGTTTAAGATTTCGTCCGTTATCCAGGGCTTCCTAGCTTCCCTTTTATCGTGTCCTAAAACGTCCGTAGCCGCGGAATCTAGACTATTCTTGATACCCTCCCACTCAGTTTCTGAGTTCTTGATTTCGTCCTTACTCGCTTTATTTATTAACTGATCTGTTTTCTCCTGGAACTTATCTTTCATATTCTGATCCCTCAATATGTCTACATTTATACGTTTCTTATCCTTCCGGGTTTTCAGATTTTTGAACTTTAATCTAGCTTTCATGACTACCAAGTTGTGATCGCTGTCTACATCTGCTCCTGGATAACTCTTACAGTCTTTTACTTGATTTCTAAATCTCTTCCTAACCAGAATGTAGTCTATCTGATACCTGTCTATCCCTCCTGGCATTTTCCATTTGTACCGCCTCCTAACGTGATTCTTGAACAATGTGTTCGCGACTACCATCTTGTGCTTCTCACAGAATTCTATCAGTCTGCTACCTCTCTCGTTTCTGTTTCCTAATCCATAAGGCCCTACAAATTCTCCTTCTTTCCCCTCACCTACGACTGCGTTAAAATCTACTACTATTAAATTTTCATGACCCTTCACAAATCCTATTACCTGCTCTATGTCCGAATAAACGGCTTCTAACTCTTCCTCGCTGTGGCTAGAAGTAGGCATGTATACTTGCACTATTACTGTTTCCACTGGCTTCGAATCTAACCTAACCATCATTACTCTCTCGCTGTATTGTAATTAGCTATCTACACACTGTCCTGCGTTCTTCCGCATAACGATCCCTACTCCCGCGTTTCCATTTACCGATCCTGTGTGTATTACCCTATAGTCACCGCTCCAAAAATCTCCTACTTCCAGCCAGCGCATCTCACTTATACCTACTATATCTAATCCTAACCTATCCATTTCTATCTTCAGATTTTCTAGCTTCCCTGCCTGTCTCATGCTTCTGACATTCCACGCTCCGACTCGTGAAATGCTACACTTCCTATTATTATTGCACTCGATCACGTCTCCCGGAACAGTCCTCACCCGGAGATCCGAACGGAGGACTATTTTACCTCCGGAGTTTTTTGTCCCAGGAGACGCCATCATTAATTTAGGATAAGCTTTCTGCTAGCTGTTCTGAGGATTATAATGTGGTGGTTTCCTCTTGCCTTCCACATCGCAGTCGTGTGTGTCATAGCACCATACCAACCCCCACGGTTTCTGCCACTATGACTACTGAAAGAGCTGCTGCCCTCCTTCCAAGGTGCTTAACCGAAATTTTGAGGTTAATTAGATTTGTATAGATAGAATTGTATTTATATTTGCAGTGCTTCCATAAAGTAACGAATAAGTTCGTTGAAAGATTAAAGGGAACAACTTTTGGGAAAGACTGTCGGTCTCGTCAAATTCTATTTTTAGTTTCGCATTTTTTTAAATAAAATTAGAATGTACAGCATGATTCGTGTGGGAGGTATGCCATCATATGATATTTTCTTTTAATGACCACTGCCTTCTTTTTTATAGAATGTGAAAGAGCACATTCTTATATGCTCTACGGTAATAATTACATTAACATGAGTATAGTAGTCCCTTCAAATTAGACAAAAAATCGCTGATTTTGGGAGATTTTTCCTACAGCTGAGCGACCTATACAGAAAGTTGTGTTAGGATTGTGTCAACATATTTTTCACCTAGCGCATGATAAAAAAAGGGTTGTTTTTTAGATATAGACATATATATACGCGTTTTTGGCCGTTTTTTCGGTTTTTTGCGATTTTCTGAAAAATATGCATTTTTGGGAAAACATGAACTGATTTGATGTTGCAGATTTTGCGATTCTCCACAATTTTTGTACTTTCCATTTTTTCAAAATTCTGCTTAGTTGCGCCACTGGAGCGCGATGAAGTATTTTTGAGCTGTTTTTCGATTTTAAGCCAAAACTATGCATTGTAGAGAAAAATATCAAGAGATCAAAATTGTAGATATAAAAATTTACGACACATTTTGTTGTTTTGTTTTTTTTTTTAATGTCGCACGGTTTTGCCACTAAGGGCGAAAACCGTTTTCTTTTTTCTTGTAATACTTTTGTGCAAATGAAGAAAACACTCTAGAGCATTATTTTTTATTTATAGGCAAAACTATGCATTATTTAGAAAAGCTCAATCACATAAAAAGTTGGAGAGCAAAAGACTTCCTACAAGTTGTCTTACACTTTTTTTTTACAAAAAATGCAGTTTTGCCTATAAATCAAAAATAATGCTCTAGTGTTTTTTTTTTCATTCGCACAAGTGTATTACAAAAAAAATAAAATGGTTTTCGCCCTCTAGTGGCAAAACCGTGCGACTTAAAAAAAAAACAATACAACAAAATGTGTCGTAAATTTTTATATCTACAACTTTGATCTCTTGATATGTTTCTCTACAATGCATGGTATTGGCTTAAAATCGAAAAACAGCTCAAAAATACTTCAGCGCACTCTAGCGGCGCAACTAAGCATGAAAGCAATTTTGAAAAAATGAAAAGAACAAAAATTGTGGAGAATCGCAAAATATACAACATCAAATCAGATCATGTTTTCCCAAAAATGCATAGTTTTTCAGAAAAACGCAAAAACCGAAAAAACGGCCAAAAACGCATATATATATATATATATATATATATATATATATATATATATATATATATATATATATATGTCTATATCTAAAAACAACCCTTTTTTATCATGCGCTAGGTGAAAAATATGTTGACACAACCCCAACACAACTTTCTGTATAGGTCGCTTAGCTGTAGGAAAAATTTCCCTCAATTTTCCTAATTTGAAGGGACTATAGGGTAGATAAAAAAAAAATGAATAATCGTTCAAAATACTAAATTTTATAGCAATAATTATTTAAAAAATTAAAGAAGACAAATGTTCAAATTGTGCGCCATTGGTTGCCTGCTAGTAGCAACCAATAATATTTTTTATTGCCCTCAGGTGAATACTTGAAATTATATCTCGTTAAATAGTTTTTTTTTTTTTGGCGTTTTGAACTATTTCTTTAGAGAATATGTTTCTTATCTTTGGTTTGGCAAAAACAGCGTGTCTGATGTGTTTATTTAATAGGAACTTTGTCTTTCTTAATAAATGGTTAAATTAACAAAACATGATTTGTAGACAGGATGGGTACCCAAAGAGAAGTAGTTGAATTGTTTAATGCAACTCATCCTGATCACCAACCCATTAGCCATATATGTATAGGGTAGGCAATGGTGAATCTAAATACAGTAGAACTTCGGTAATCTGGACAGATATAGTTTAGGTATTCGTCCGGATTGGTGAATTGTCCGGATTACCGAAGTTCGATGAACATCCTTGATTAACATTTATGAGATCAAGTTTATTTATTCCAACATTAACTCAAATGTTTTACAAATCGACATATTCTAAATGTATACACATACAGTGCTATTCAAAAGTCCCCTCCCCCCCTCTTATCTTTTTAACGATTATACATAAACTAGTGAAATTTGGTAACTGAATATTAAGGGTTGTAAACTTCCCTACTAGTGATGATAGATGACGTATGCGTCAAAGAAGACGTCACAAGGTCATTGTGACCAATAATTTTAAATAGAACCCTATGGCAAGCGACACCTCTTTTAAAAGGTATCGAAAAAACGTATTCAATGATACTAATATTGTTTGTATTTATGGTAGTTTTGATAAATTAAATCTAAATCTAAAAAAAATCTAAAGGTGTGAGGTCCGGTGATCGAGGCGGCCATTCCATTGAACCTCGTCGTCCAATCCATCTACCAGGATATTTTTCATCCAAATACCGTCTTACTGCACCATAATAGTGTGGAGGAGCACCATCCTGTTGGAATGTTATTTCCAAAATGTCGAATTCATCTTGATTATCTTCCAAAATTTCAAGGATTAACGGTTCTATTGCATTTTGCAACATTTGCAGATACACCTCACCGGTTAAGTTGGCATTTAAAAAAACAGGCCCAACGATGTGGTTTCCCAGTATACCTGCCCAAACATTGACCTTCTCGGGATACTGAGTATGTGTTTCACGAAACATGTGAGGATTTGCGTCACTCCAATATCTCACGTTTTGTGTATTTACATTTCCATTTAGATAGAAAGTACTTTCGTCGCTAAAACAAATTGTTTTGACATTAGTCTGGCTGTTGGTTAATTTTAGTCTCCATATTTTCACAAAATTGCAGTGTTCGGTCTGGATCGTCGTCTGAGAGTTGATGAACCATTTTTAATTTGTATGGGTGAAATTTGTTTTTTTTCAACACCCTGTGCACTGTACTTTGACTGACTTCACAGGTTGATGCAACTTGAGTTGTTGAAGAAGTAGGATTTACTATTACTTCTGCCAGTATATCAATTTTTTTCTCATCAGAAATTTGTGGTCTGCCAGATTTTAAATTTTATTATTAACTGATTTAATTCATCACAGCTTTGCGGTTTCTGAATGCCAGTTGTCAAAACTGCCGTAAACAGACACAATATTAGTATCATTGAATAGGTTTTTTCGATACCTTTTAAAAGAGGTGTCGCTTGCCATAGGGTTCCATTTAAAATTATTGGTCACAATGACCTTGTGACGTCATCTTTGACGCATACGTCATCTATCATCACTAGTAGGGAAGTTTACAACCTTTAATATTCAGTTACCAAATTTCACTAGTTTATGTATAATCGTTCCAAAGATAAGAGGGGGGGAGGGGACTTTTGAATAGCACTGTATGTACATACGTATGTGAATGGCGAAAAGGAATATATTTCAAGTCAAAATGTCACTAATTTTTGTTTTGTTTTGAGTAATGTTATCGTTGTGGAGCTTTCTTGCTAGTTCTAGTTTTTTTTTTTTTTTTTCATTAAAAGGACTTCCTTATAATACAATTTGTTTTCTTCAGCCTATTGCACACATTTTGAAAAATACTGTACTGCTTCTGAATGTTTGATTTTTGTCGGAATTTCAATAACATCCTGTTCTTCTTCATCATTTGTTTGATTGTACCTGTACCACTTCAATTATTTCTTCGTCGTCAACATTATCAGCAGCTACTCCGTCCCTTCCTGTCGCCCAGTTTGTAATTTCTTCATTAGTCAGTTCATTTTTTCATTAGTTTTGGGATCTATAACTCTTAAACATTAATTTCAAGACATCCATTTTCGTAGCTTCTTCAAGTAGGAGTCTTTTTCTTAGATCGACCAGCGAAATATCATCTTCTTCATCTGAGACCAATTGAGCTTTGTGGCCAGTGTACGGATTACAGAGGTAAAAATCTTAAAGTGTCCGAACTGTAACGGGTGTCCGATTGACTGGAGTGTCCGGTTTACGGGGTGTCCGAATTACCGAGGTTCTACTGTACCGCTAATTTAGGTATGTTCGTAATCTTCCAAAATCTAGTCGACCGTCACCATCAGAAGACGATCAAATTAATGTTTCATTGGCAATTCAAGAAAATCATCACCTAAACCTTAACCAATTGTTTTCAATATGATAGCGTCTATAGTACACAAAATTCTGAAAAAAGCAGAGCATCCGTATAAGGTATGCCTTGTCCATGATCTGTCCGAAGATGACTTTCATCGACGCAAGCAATTCTGCGAACAAATGCAACAGCTATGCAATAATTGTGCTAAAAAACATAATTTTTTGTGACGAGGCTATATTGAGGGACGTATGGCAACGGCCATACCACGTCGAACATCGATCCTCGTCCGATCGCCAAGTCAAGCAATGTCGGGCGCAGTTAGCACTTGGATGGGTTACCGCTTGAAAACACAGCGTGCCGTTGCCGTTTTCAGCCTGCAGTGCTGCTGGATGGATTGAATAGACCAGTAGTACTGTTGCCGGTCTTAAGCCCGGAAGAAACAGGACGGTTAGAGGGCTAGGTTAGCGCCTACCCTCTGTAAAAGCAGATAAACAGCTCATAATACCGATGATATTGATCGAAGAGGAACAGGTCATAGACCTACTTTAGAAGAAGGAAGAAGAAGGCTATATTTGTTTGAAACGGTCATATTAAGGGGCATTCTGTTTTCTTTACATATTTTTATTTAATTTATTAAGGGAAAAGTAATAGATAGAGCTGTATAATCCGTGCCGCGTACATGTGGCTTGCGTATGGGAAGGTGTAGCGGGGGCCTCGAGCACGTGACGCGGAGTTCAATTGACGCTGATTTGATCTGACTGTCCACTTTTTCACGCGCAGATGGTACATAGCTGCGCACTGTGGTCCTAATTGGTAATGGGTACTTAGGATTGTACTTCTTCCAAATGTTCTTAAATGCTGCCGTGTCAATTAATGTAAGTGGTAGATGACAGGTAATTAACATGAGAAGTCATAGATCAAAAATGAACTCCATGGCAGGCCCTTTTTTATATTAATATGTTTCGTGTTTCGTACTATTTATGTATTTTGCAGTCTCTCTTGCCCCAACACAATAAATCTTTTTCACAAACTTTACACACACTATTTTCGCCCCATCATGCATCAAATGTGGAAACTCCCGAATAAACTTATTCGCATTGTCGGCAAGCGGCCGTTTTCTCGCCTTTGGCACTGTGGTCATGTTTTTGTAACGCACGCACGCTGTACAAGTTATGTATGTAATTACGATCGCAAAGTGATTTAGTTCTTTCACGAAGCAGACGCATACGGTCTCAATGTTAAACAGTAACTGGATACCTAGCACAAATCAAGTGTTTTGTGATATCCAGTTGGTTTACAGCATGAATTGAACTCCGCGTCACGTGTTCGAGGCCCCCGCTACACCTTCCCATGCGCAAGCCACATGCACGCGGCATCGATTATACAGCTAAAAAGGTAGAGCATTGCGGTTTTTTTGATATATTTTATTCTAGAGTACTAGTTTACAAATATTTTTTTTTTGTAAAACAGACAGAATGGCGACCGTTATATCCATTTTATTGGAGGCCTGCAACAGTGAGCATGTTTCCGGCCGCTCAGTTCATCTGAAACAAAAAGGGTTTCTGGAAATTAATTAGTACGCAATTGGTTATCGTGTCGCGGGACCTTTTTTGATAATCCGAAAAATTAACAAAATGGCGGAATTTTTTCGAAAAAACGTTTCTTCAATTATTATTGTTGATAAGAGTTGTACAATTTTTTTCCCCACAAAAAGCTCTCATCACACTATAGCCAAGTATTTCAAGAATCTGTGTACGAAATTTCAACTCAATCGGTTCAATAGCTTTAAAGAATGCTTGCTCATCGTTTTGAAAATCGGGTTTTCGAGAAAAACGCGTTTAATGTTTTGAAAGATAACTACTCAAAGGCAGTTAAATTTACCGTCAATCCGCAACGCCTGGGCCATACAATTGTCGCTCTTCTTCAGAGCCCTCCAACCGCGTTGTTCCTTGCTCCCTTTGTTCGCTTCTGGCCCTTTTAAAAAAATAAAAAAAAAAACAGAATGCTTCCTTAATAGGCAAAACTGCCGTTATTGGGCCACCGAGAACCACAGATGGATGACGGAGTATCGCACTGAAAATCCCCAGAAAGTGGGGATTCGAATCGCTAGAATATAATATTTTATTAAATCAACAATGACTATGTGTAAGTTTTCCTGTTCCTTTGCCACCAATGCCTGTGTTCGCTTTTTGGCATCACGTAATCTTATCCCCATTCTGTTCTCTGGGTGGCCAACACATTCTTTTTTTTTTTTTTACAACAATTGCGTCACTGTAAGGATTACTTTCGAGGATTGCCTTAAAGGTCTTTCTATATCCATCGCCGAGGGTTCAGATGTCATGCGCAGGCCAGCATTTGCGGCTCTATATTTCCCGTAAATAAAGGAATTCCGCGAAATCCTTTTACAGGAACATTTTTATGGGCACGAGGGTTGCAAAAATGCAAAAAAATTAAAAAAAAAACAGAATGCTTCCTTAATAGGCAAAACTGCCGTTATTGGGCCACCGAGAACCACAGATGGATGACGGAGTATCGCACTGAAAATCCCCAGAAAGTGGGGATTCGAATCGCTAGAATATAATATTTTATTAAATCAACAATGACTATGTGTAAGTTTTCCTGTTCCTTTGCCACCAATGCCTGTGTTCGCTTTTTGGCATCACGTAATCTTATCCCCATTCTGTTCTCCGGGTGGCCAACACATTCTTTTTTTTTTTTTTACAACAATTGCGTTATCGTAAGGATTACTTTCGAGGATTCCCTTAAAGGTCTTTCTATCTCCATTGCCGAGGGTTCAGATGTCATGCGCAGGCCAGCATTTGCGGCTCTATATTTCCCGTAAATAAAGGAATTCCGGGAAATCCTTTTACAGGAACATTTTTATGGGCACGAGGGTTGCAAAAATGCAAAAAAATTAAAAAAAAACAGAATGCTTCCTTAATAGGCAAAACTGCCGTTATTGGGCCACCGAGAACCACAGATGGATGACGGAGTATCGCACTGAAAATCCCCAGAAAGTGGGGATTCGAATCGCTAGAATATAATATTTTATTAAATCAACAATGACTATGTGTAAGTTTTCCTGTTCCTTTGCCACCAATGCCTGTGTTCGCTTTTTGGCATCACGTAATCTTATCCCCATTC
This sequence comes from Rosalia funebris, assembly GCA_037954035.1. NCBI lineage: Eukaryota > Metazoa > Arthropoda > Insecta > Coleoptera > Cerambycidae > Rosalia > Rosalia funebris. The sequence goes on along the minus strand of JAZFAV010000006.1, from coordinate 5,676,369 downwards.
TGTTCTCCGGGTGGCCAACACATTCTTTTTTTTTTTACAATTGCGTTATCGTAAGGATTACTTTCGAGGATTCCCTTAAAGGTCTTTCTATCTCCATCGCCGAGGGTTCAGATGTCATGCGCAGGCCAGCATTTGCGGCTCTATATTTCCCGTAAATAAAGGAATTTCGGGAAATCCTTTTACAGGAACATTTTTATGGGCACGAGGGTTGCAAAAATGCAAAAAAATTAAAAAAAACAGAATGCTTCCTTAATAGGCAAAACTGCCGTTATTGGGCCACCGAGAACCACAGATGGATGACGGAGTATCGCACTGAAAATCCCCAGAAAGTGGGGATTCGAATCGCTAGAATATAATATTTTATTAAATCAACAATGACTATGTGTAAGTTTTCCTGTTCCTTTGCCACCAATGCCTTTGTTCGCTTTTTGGCATCACGTAATCTTATCCCCATTCTGTTCTCTGGGTGGCCAACACATTCTTTTTTTTTTTTACAACAATTGCGTCACTGTAAGGATTACTTTCGAGAATTGCCTTAAAGGTCTTTCTATATCCATCGCCGAGGGTTCAGATGTCATGCGCAGGCCAGCATTTGCGGCTCTATATTTCCCGTAAATAAAGGAATTCCGCGAAATCCTTTTACAGGAACATTTTTATGGGCACGAGGGTTGCAAAAATGCAAAAAAATTAAAAAAAAAACAGAATGCTTCCTTAATAGGCAAAACTGCCGCTATTGGGCCACCGAGAACCACAGATGGATGACGGAGTATCGCACTGAAAATCCCCAGAAAGTGGGGATTCGAATCGCTAGAATATAATATTTTATTAAATCAACAATGACTATGTGTAAGTTTTCCTGTTCCTTTGCCACCAATGCCTGTGTTCGCTTTTTGGCATCACGTAATCTTATCCCCATTCTGTTCTCCGGGTGGCCAACACATTCTTTTTTTTTTACAATTGCGTTATCGTAAGGATTACTTTCGAGGATTCCCTTAAAGGTCTTTCTATCTCCATCGCCGAGGGTTCAGATGTCATGCGCAGGCCAGCATTTGCGGCTCTATATTTCCCGTAAATAAAGGAATTTCGGGAAATCCTTTTACAGGAACATTTTTATGGGCACGAGGGTTGCAAAAATGCAAAAAAAATAAAAAAAAAACAGAATGCTTCCTTAATAGGCAAAACTGCCGTTATTGGGCCACCGAGAACCACAGATGGATGACGGAGTATCGCACTGAAAATCCCCAGAAAGTGGGGATTCGAATCGCTAGAATATAATATTTTATTAAATCAACAATGACTATGTGTAAGTTTTCCTGTTCCTTTGCCACCAATGCCTGTGTTCGCTTTTTGGCATCACGTAATCTTATCCCCATTCTGTTCTCCGGGTGGCCAACACATTCTTTTTTTTTTACAATTGCGTTATCGTAAGGATTACTTTCGAGGATTCCCTTAAAGGTCTTTCTATCTCCATCGCCGAGGGTTCAGATGTCATGCGCAGGCCAGCATTTGTGGCTCTATATTTCCCGTAAATAAAGGAATTTCGGGAAATCCTTTTACAGGAACATTTTTATGGACACGAGGGTTGCAAAAATGCAAAAAAATTAAAAAAAACAGAATGCTTCCTTAATAGGCAAAACTGCCGTTATTGGGCCACCGAGAACCCCAGATGGATGACGGAGTATCGCACTGAAAATCTCCAGAAAGTGAATATGTGGCATAGTCGACGGAAGAATTCTGAGTCCCTATTTCTGTGAGGTGAACGTAACTGGTGCAAGATATTTGGAGTTTGTTCGAGACGACCTTATTCCTGACTTTATATCCGGATATTTGGATAGGGAGAAGGGGGGCCGATTGAGTAGCCAGCCAGATCCCCAGATTTAACACCCCTGGATTACTTTTTTGTGGGGATACTTAAAAAGCAAAGTAAAGTCTCCTGAAGTTATTGATAATAATGTTCAAAGAGAATTTAATTGATTTTCTAAATAATCATTGTTATTAAATTTAATATTTTAAAATTGCACAATCGTTTCTCTTGTAAGAAAGTTTTTCATGTAACCTATACTCACGCTAATGTTATTTCCGAAACGTATGTAAACAATATGCTCTTAAGAAGTTTCCCAAAAGTTGTTTCTTGAATTTTTAACGAATTTAATCTTTCCTTTACGAAAGCACTGTATAAGAGATGATAATTGCATTTTATGTTAATTTATTACCAATAACGTATGTATTTATTGACAACATTTAGAACGTAGTTCCTTTTTTTATGTGACATTTAGTCTAGATCAGCGGTCAGCAACATTTTAGATATTGTGGACCACCTAAGCCACAATTTAATATTTCGCCTACCCTTAACATAATTTTTAGAAGTGCGAATTAATATGAGCATTGAGTATATACTTATATATTTTATTTGTATATTAATAATTTTAAAAATTAGTGCGACATTTGCTTTTCTTGGTTTAAAATTATTTTACTTTGAGGTAGTTTCTCCTGAAACCCACTTGTCTATAAAATTTCGAGTACACATAAAGAATAAACTGTCCGAAGGAAATTACTGAAATGAAAAATGTTTTCCTGTACAGTAAAGGAGATATTCGCCTTCTAAGTTGGAACTTTTTACATGGTTTGAATGTACCAGTTGACTAAAAGTTACACATTTTGCATCATAACTTGAAAACTTTTCTATATATATTTTTTTTGCAAAAACAATTCGTTTGTACATTAGCTTATTACGAATATTTTGAATTTAAAAAATCGATTGTTGCTTGATTTGTCGGAAAGGTAAACGCTTTTAAAATATGCCACTTTAAGCTTTGCTCCGTAAGTCAAGAATTTGTCAATTACAGTTTGGCAACGCAGCGACGTGCATTTTTCCTGTCGCCACTTATGTTATTATTGCACATTCGTCACAAACAATATCTGAAATTGAATTTAGCCATAAACGACTTTCCTTTTTTAATTTTTGAAGTGAAAGAGCATTCATTTCATCAATCTAAGACATCGTCTTAAATTTCTGCCAAGCTCGCTCAATTCAGTAATACGTCATCCAATGCCTAGGTTAGTTACTCTGTTTACCTTTCGCAAGATTCATTTTTGCAATACAATTTAAAGGTTTCCGTATTACTTTCCGTTTCGCAAATTTTCCTTTGTTGTCCCGCAACTGATCGCAACAAAAATTCGCTTTTAATTTTTGTATAAATTTTCTTTCACGCTCTGAAAAAGTTTACAAAGTTAGGTTAAGTATAAGATCGCAACAGATTAAAGTGCAACAGAACGCAACGTTGCCATGTATTTAGTTTCAACGAATAAACGTGTAATTGTGTATACGCATACATGCAGTGTTGGATAGAGTACAGTCTCTGAACAAAAATAATGAACACTAGACTAGTGATATTTCATATATTTTACGTTTACCCGCGCATTTATTTTTGGACCGGACGGTACCGAAGAAACTTAAGATATATTTTTTAAGAGTATAATGCAGTGATGGGCAAACTTTTTAAGGGAAGGGCCAGATAAAATAAAAAATTATTATGTTATTATAAGTGATAAACGTTATTTTTGATTTTTACATCACACAACTTTATATAGATTATACTTATTTTATTAGAAAAAAGAGTTACAAAAATTGATTATTCTTTAGAAGAGTATGGCTTATGTGACAGATGAAACTGACTGAGCTTCTCAAAAATTGTTCATAATCTGGTAGAAACTGGGATGAGCTGATTCGCAGTAGTGAAGCTAAATGGTGGTCAGTCAATCGGTTTCTAACGTTGTTTTTGCGAAGCTTCATAGTAGAAAATACCTGTTCACAGATGTAGGAAGATGCAAACATCGCAATCATCTTCTGAGCGTGAGATTTCAGGTTTGGGAAACTTGATTGTGACAGGGCCTTGTAGAACTCAATTTTAGAAACGTTGAGAAATAGTTGCTTCAATTCAGTGTTACATTGCAACTCAATCAGTTCGAGCTGCAATTCTGGTTTACTGAGTCACAATCCACATTAAATGGCATGCTAAAAATATCCAGGTCCTGTTCAATAACTTTGAAGTCTTCGTTCAAATTCTTCATGAAGACATTTCAGGCTTTTCTCATAGCTCCTAAGTTTGTCTTCCCTAACTGCAATAGGTTTTAGTCTTGGAAAACGAGTAAAGCCTTTCTTGACTAGTTGTTTGGAAAATAGATTCAATTGCATTTTGAAACCCCTGATATGACTCCAAATATCATGGATTAATTGATTTCTTCCCTGGAGTTTAAGGTTTAATTTATTGATGTGACTGAGAAGATCTGTAAAAAATGCAAAGTCCGACAGCCATACAATATCTTTTAAATATTTACACTCGTCCATTCCTTTTTCTTCCATGAAAGATATTATTTCGTCTTTTAGATACCAAACTCGTTCGAAAACCCGTCCTGCACTGAGCCACCTTACTTTAGTGTAGTAAAGTACATCAGAATATTCAGACTGCAATGAGCCAAGAAACTCTCGAAATTGTCTATGATTGAGTGCTCGTGAACGAATGTTATTAACAAGCTTAATAACAACATCAAGCACATGTTTCATGTCTAGAGCAGATTTACACAGAACTTCTTGGTGTATGACACAATGAAGAAACACAACTTCGTTCCCAGGAAATGATTCCTTAAATATGCATACAAAACCAGATTTCGCCCCTGTTATATTCGGTGCTCCATCTGTAGTAATGTTACAAATATTGGTCAAAGGTACTTTCAAAGACGTGATAGTTTCTTGAAATTCTTGAAAAATGTCTGACCCTTTTGTCGTTCCCTTCAATGAACGCATGCAAGCTAATTCTTCCGTAACACAAAAGTTGTCATCAATACCTCTTATAAATATCAGTAACTGAGCTGTGTCAGTTATGTCCGTACTTTCATCAAACGCAAAAGAACAGAATTTAAACTCGCTTATCTTTGACTCTAGTTGTAAGACAAACTGCTCATCAATTACTTCAATTCTAGAAGTAATTGTTCTTCGAGGCAAACTTACTGTCTCAAAATCCTTTGTTTTGTCAGGACATAAAATGTCACATACTTGGAGCATACAACTTTTTACAAATTCGCCATCAGAAAATGCTTTGTTACTTTTTGCAATATTGTATGCCACAACGTAACTGGCATGTGTAGCTAGCTTTTGAGAACAGCTTTGTTTTTTAAAAAAAATTGCTGACCTGACAGTTTTTTACGTAGAGCTTCTGCTTTTGGCTTCCGTTCTTCTTCGTTCATAGTTTCATAAGTGGCGTTGTTATGTTTTGTCATGAAGTGTCGTGAGAGGTTGAATTCCTTGAATACGGGCTACAGCTTCATTGCAAATGAGACACACAGGTTTATTCGTAATAGGCGTGAAAAAATATTTCCAAGTCCACTCATCTTTAAAAACACGACATTCTGAATCAACTTTACGTTTTTTACTTGCCATTGCAACGACAAAAAATGTCAAAAGACACTACCAACAAAGCAAAACTATAGCAACACAAGCCAGACACACAGCCGCAGAGGTGACTTGACACTGACTAATGACTGTCCGAACTACATTAACCTTGAGAACAGACGAAACGAAAATGGTAGCGCCCGATTCGTTCCGAACTTAGCCGAGCAACACACGTATTGCACTACGCCTACGCGAGGTTGCGTGCAAACTCAGATAATACCGTACTTAAAACGCCATGAGAAGGAAACCATTATTCTATTCTAGCCACGCAGAAAATACATTTTGTCCTATCCTAGGTGTAATTGTAGGGGTTATTCGAAACCATGTCGCGGGCCGCATTGACTACCCCGAAGGGCCGCACTTGGCCCGCGGGCCATACTTTGCCCATGACTGGTATAATGCGTTTGCGTCCACCAGTTGCGCACACAATACGCACAGGATTTATTTTATCAATGTAAGTACACATTAAAAAAAATATATAATTTCAGATTTATGGAATATACATATTTATCTGCTGATATTTTTTGTTTACAATGTCCATGAAATACAAAGGTATTATACCCATATAACCTACAATATAAATTCAATATAATATTTATGTTAGATACACATTTATCTGCTGATATTTTTTGTTTACAATATCTATGAAATACAATTTTTTATATCCATATAACGTACAATATAAATTCAATATTAATTTTACATAAGAGGTAATGACACTTCGTTTTTGTAATTATTATGTACAAATATAAATGTGTTATTTATTTAAATGTATGTCATAAATATTGATATTAACATAAACATATTACTTCTAAAGGTACTCCCCTTTAGAAGTTTTAAATAATCCAGTTAAGTCGGAGATTTATAAGTATAACCAGATATTTAAATGATTGTATTGTTGAATTTAATGTTTAAAATAAATTAGAGTTAGAACTAAGGGTGTCCCATAGTCAAATTTAATGCCTACTCGATTGTACAGAATTCGGTATTCTTATTTTGTTACTTTTTCTATGCCGCTGCTGGGGTAGGGGGTTAAATAAACGCCTTTGCGCTAGATGTTGTCCCAAGTCGCAGTAATATTTTGTAACAAATCAATTCGCAATATAATGTTCTTGTTCCTATTTTAAATATAATAATACAGCTTAAACAAAACGTTTTTTTTTTTCTTAAAAATGTCATCATACTAGCTCAGCGAAATAATATCTGACTTTATTTGCGGGCCATTACAGATACGTCACGGACCACCTTTTGCCGATCGCTGATGTAGATTAGGGTTGTGACATACCATTAAAGTATCCCAAAAAGAAATTGATATCGCACTCAGCTAACAGGTTGAAGTCGTTTATATGTACAATGAATATTATGGGTCCCAAAACACTACCTTGGGGCATATAAACAATAAAATTGGATGGAATTGAGACTGCATCACGATTTTAAATTTTTACTTTATATATATATATATATATATATATATATATATATATATATATATATATATATATATATATATATTATTCTATTTTATTTTATTTTTTTTATTTTTTTAAATTTTAAATGACATTTAGAATTAACGATTAATTGTACGAATTGGCGAAATCCGGGTTGACAACTTAGTTAATTTTTTCCAACATGATCCAAGACTTGATTGGGAACGATTATTTAAAAAACTTTAAATTGTTCTTAATGTATCATCGAAATCCACTGACTTTCAGTTTTTTTTTTTTTTATTTTCTGAATAGGAATGACACCTATGTATCTATTTTTATCTAGTCATGAACGCTAACGCTTTCAATTTAAGACTTATGGCGGTAATTGTACGCAGATGGCAATTCCTGGCCATGGCCCTGTACTTCCATGGCCCGCCCTGACGTTTTCCACCGATCCCATGATAATTCCCTGACATTTTCAGCTTTCATTGTCTCCAGTCAAATCAAGTCAAAATTCCAGTAACCGTTTATATCATTTTCAGCAAACTTTTAACCGAACACAGCTATACCGTAAAAAAATGCTGGAACAAATCTACTGGGACAATTCACGAATGCGTTGTTTGTGATCTGGCTTCTACTAAGTCCAGACCAGCCTCAACCTTAAGTTGTTCCTCATGCGAGCAGATCGCCAAGAACTTTATCACAGGTTGGAGAAGCCCACTCCATAAAATAGAGGACAGTAACCCAATTGAACAGTATCCGAATAATAAAGGTAGGTCATATGAATCAGTGGTTTTTTAAACATATATCGGCCAAAGAATAACCCAATATAGCAATTTATTTCTGAGGAAACTATCCGTGTAGTCATCTATAAGTCTGATAAACAAATTACCTGCATTTGAGCATCCAAAACATAATATAATAATTAAAATTATAATATACGAGGGGGTACCCAAACATTTTTGATTAATGTTTATTAAAATGGGAATCTTTTTCAGATTCGGAGGGCTCACACTATCAAGAAAAGGATAACTACCCTATCGAGTATTCTCAGAATAATAGAGGTAGGTCATATGAATCAGTAGTTTGTTGAACATCTATCAACCAAAGAATAACTCAATATAGCAATTTATTTCTAAGAAAACTATCCGTGTCATCTATAACTCTGATCTGCGTTTGAGCATCCAAAACATAATATAATAATTAAAATTATAATGTAGGAGGGAATACCCAAACATTTTTGTTTAATTTTTATTAAACGGAAATCTCTTTCAGTTTGGGAGGACCCATACTGTCAAGAAGAGAATAACTACCCTATCGAGTATTATCTGAATAATAAAAGTAGGTCATATGAATTGGTAGTTTTTTGAACATATATCAGCCAAAGAATGACCTAATATAGCAATTTATTTCTGAGGATACTATCGGTATCATCATTTATAACTCTGATAAACAAATTACCTGCGTTTGAGCATCCAAAACATGATAATTAAAATTATGATAGGCGAGGGGGTACACAAAAAGTTTTGTTTAATTTTTATTAAAGGGGAATCTCTTTCAGTTTGGGAGGACCCATACTGTCAAGAAGAGAATAACTACCCTATCGAGTATTATCTGAATAATAAAAGTAGGTCATATGAATCGGTAGTTTTTTGAACATATATCAGCCAAAGAATGACCTAATATAGCAATTTATTTCTGAGGATACTATCGGTATCATCATTTATAACTCTGATAAACAAATTACCTGCGTTTGAGCATCCAAAACATGATAATTAAAATTATGATAGACGAGGGGGTACCCAGAAAGGTTTGTTTAATTTTTATTAAAGGGGAATCTCTTTCAGTTTGGGAGGATCCATACTGTCAAGAAGAGAATAACTACCCTATCGAGTATTATCTGAATAATAAAAGTAGGTCATATGAATCGGTAGTTTTTTGAACGTATATCAGCCAAAGAATGACCTAATATAGCAATTTATTTCTGAGGATACTACGGTATCATCATTTATAACTCTGATAAACAAATTACCTGCGTTTGAGCATCCAAAACATGATAATTAAAATTATGATAGACGAGGGGGTACCCAGAAAGGTTTGTTTAATTTTTATTAAAGGGGAATCTCTTTCAGTTTGGGAGGATCCATACTGTCAAGAAGAGAATAACTACCCTATCGAGTATTATCTGAATAATAAAAGTAGGTCATATGAATCGGTAGTTTTTTGAACGTATATCAGCCAAAGAATGACCTAATATAGCAATTTATTTCTGAGGATACTACGGTATCATCATTTATAACTCTGATAAACAAATTACCTGCGTTTGAGCATCCAAAACATGATAATTAAAATTATGATAGGCGAGGGGGTACACAAAAAGTTTTGTTTAATTTTTATTAAAGGGGAATCTCTTTCAGTTTGAGAGGACCCATACTGTCAAGAAGAGAATAACTACCCTATCGAGTATTATCTGAATAATAAAAGTAGGTCATATGAATCGGTAGTTTTTTGAACATATATCAGCCAAAGAATGACCTAATATAGCAATTTATTTCTGAGGATACTATCGGTATCATCATTTATAACTCTGATAAACAAATTACCTGCGTTTGAGCATCCAAAACATAATAATTAAAATTATGCTAGACGAGGGGGTACCCAAAAAGTTTTGTTTAATTTTTATTAAAGGGGAATCTCTTTCAGTTTGGGAGGACCCATACTGTCAAGAAGAGAATAACTACCCTATCGAGTATTATCTGAATAATAAAAGTAGGTCATATGAATTGGTAGTTTTTTGAACGTATATCAGCCAAAGAATGACCTAATATAGCAATTTATTTCTGTGGATACTATCCGTATCATCATTTATAACTCTGATAAACAAATTACCTGCGTTTGAGCATCCAAAACATGATAATTAAAATTATGATAGACGAGGGGGTACCCAGAAAGGTTTGTTTAATTTTTATTAAAGGGGAATCTCTTTCAGTTTGGGAGGACCCATACTGTCAAGAAGAGAATAACTACCCTATCGAGTATTATCTGAATAACAAAAGTAGGTCATATGAATTGGTAGTTTTTTGAACGTATATCAGCCAAAGAATGACCTAATATAGCAATTTATTTCTGAGGATACTATCGGTATCATCATTTATAACTCTGATAAACAAATTACCTGCGTTTGAGCATCCAAAACATAATAATTAAAATTATGCTAGACGAGGGGGTACCCAAAAAGTTTTGTTTAATTTTTATTAAAGGGGAATCTCTTTCAGTTTGGGAGGACCCATACTGTCAAGAAGAGAATAACTACCCTATCGAGTATTATCTGAATAATAAAAGTAGGTCATATGAATTGGTAGTTTTTTGAACGTATATCAGCCAAAGAATGACCTAATATAGCAATTTATTTCTGTGGATACTATCCGTATCATCATTTATAACTCTGATAAACAAATTACCTGCGTTTGAGCATCCAAAACATGATAATTAAAATTATGATAGACGAGGGGGTACCCAGAAAGGTTTGTTTAATTTTTATTAAAGGGGAATCTCTTTCAGTTTGGGAGGACCCATACTGTCAAGAAGAGAATAACTACCCTATCGAGTATTATCTGAATAACAAAAGTAGGTCATATGAATTGGTAGTTTTTTGAACATATATCAGCCAAAGAATGACCTAATATAGCAATTTATTTCTGTGGATACTATCCGTATCATCATTTATAACTCTGATAAACAAATTACCTGCGTTTGAGCATCCAAAACATGATAATTAAAATTATGATAGACGAGGGGGTACCCAAAAAGTTTTGTTTAATTTTTATTAAAGGGGAATCTCTTTCAGTTTGGGAGGACCCATACTGTCAAGAAGAGAATAACTACCCTATCGAGTATTATCTGAATAATAAAAGTAGGTCATATGAATCGGTAGTTTTTTGAACGTATATCAGCCAAAGAATGACCTAATATAGCAATTTATTTCTGTGGATACTATCCGTATCATCATTTATAACTCTGATAAACAAATTACCTGCGTTTGAGCATCCAAAACATGATAATTAAAATTATGATAGACGAGGGGGTACCCAGAAAGGTTTGTTTAATTTTTATTAAAGGGGAATCTCTTTCAGTTTGGGAGGACCCATACTGTCAAGAAGAGAATAACTACCCTATCGAGTATTATCTGAATAACAAAAGTAGGTCATATGAATTGGTAGTTTTTTGAACATATATCAGCCAAAGAATGACCTAATATAGCAATTTATTTCTGTGGATACTATCCGTATCATCATTTATAACTCTGATAAACAAATTACCTGCGTTTGAGCATCCAAAACATGATAATTAAAATTATGATAGACGAGGGGGTACCCAGAAAGGTTTGTTTAATTTTTATTAAAGGGGAATCTCTTTCAGTTTGGGAGGACCTATACTGTCAAGAAGAGAATAACTACCCTATCGAGTATTATCTGAATAATAAAAGTAGGTCATATGAATTGGTAGTTTTTTGAACGTATATCAGCCAAAGAATGACCTAATATAGCAATTTATTTCGGTGGATACTATCCGTATCATCATTTATAACTCTGATAAACAAATTACCTGCGTTTGAGCATTCAAAACATGATAATTAAAATTATGATAGACGAGGGGGTACCCAGAAAGGTTTGTTTAATTTTTATTAAAGGGGAATCTCTTTCAGTTTGGGAGGACCCATACTGTCAAGAAGAGAATAACTACCCTATCGAGTATTATCTGAATAACAAAAGTAGGTCATATGAATTGGTAGTTTTTTGAACATATATCAGCCAAAGAATGACCTAATATAGCAATTTATTTCGGTGGATACTATCCGTATCATCATTTATAACTCTGATAAACAAATTACCTGCGTTTGAGCATCCAAAACATGATAATTAAAATTATGATAGACGAGGGGGTACCCAGAAAGGTTTGTTTAATTTTTATTAAAGGGGAATCTCTTTCAGTTTGGGAGGACCCATACTGTCAAGAAGAGAATAACTACCCTATCGAGTATTATCTGAATAATAAAAGTAGGTCATATGAATTGGTAGTTTTTTGAACATATATCAGCCAAAGAATGACCTAATATAGCAATTTATTTCTGAGGATACTATCGGTATCATCATTTATAACTCTGATAAACAAATTACCTGCGTTTGAGCATCCAAAACATGATAATTAAAATTATGATAGACGAGGGGGTACCCAAAAAGTTTTGTTTAATTTTTATTAAAGGGGAATCTCTTTCAGTTTGGGAGGACCCATACTGTCAAGAAGAGAATAACTACCCTATCGAGTATTATCTGAATAATAAAAGTAGGTCATATGAATTGGTAGTTTTTTGAACGTATATCAGCCAAAGAATGACCTAATATAGCAATTTATTTCTGAGGATACTATCGGTATCATCATTTATAACTCTGATAAACAAATTACCTGCGTTTGAGCATCCAAAACATGATAATTAAAATTATGATAGACGAGGGGGTACCCAAAAAGTTTTGTTTAATTTTTATTAAAGGGGAATCTCTTTCAGTTTGGGAGGACCCATACTGTCAAGAAGAGAATAACTACCCTATCGAGTATTATCTGAATAATAAAAGTAGGTCATATGAATTGGTAGTTTTTTGAACGTATATCAGCCAAAGAATGACCTAATATAGCAATTTATTTCTGTGGATACTATCCGTATCATCATTTATAACTCTGATAAACAAATTACCTGCGTTTGAGCATCCAAAACATGATAATTAAAATTATGATAGACGAGGGGGTACCCAGAAAGGTTTGTTTAATTTTTATTAAAGGGGAATCTCTTTCAGTTTGGGAGGACCCATACTGTCAAGAAGAGAATAACTACCCTATCGAGTATTATCTGAATAATAAAAGTAGGTCATATGAATTGGTAGTTTTTTGAACGTATATCAGCCAAAGAATGACCTAATATAGCAATTTATTTCTGAGGATACTATCGGTATCATCATTTATAACTCTGATAAACAAATTACCTGCGTTTGAGCATCCAAAACATGATAATTAAAATTATGATAGACGAGGGGGTACCCAGAAAGGTTTGTTTAATTTTTATTAAAGGGGAATCTCTTTCAGTTTGGGAGGACCCATACTGTCAAGAAGAGAATAACTACCCTATCGAGTATTATCTGAATAATAAAAGTAGGTCATATGAATTGGTAGTTTTTTGAACGTATATCAGCCAAAGAATGACCTAATATAGCAATTTATTTCTGAGGATACTATCGGTATCATCATTTATAACTCTGATAAACAAATTACCTGCGTTTGAGCATCCAAAACATGATAATTAAAATTATGATAGACGAGGGGGTACCCAGAAAGGTTTGTTTAATTTTTATTAAAGGGGAATCTCTTTCAGTTTGGGAGGACCCATACTGTCAAGAAGAGAATAACTACCCTATCGAGTATTATCTGAATAATAAAAGTAGGTCATATGAATTGGTAGTTTTTTGAACGTATATCAGCCAAAGAATGACCTAATATAGCAATTTATTTCTGTGGATACTATCCGTATCATCATTTATAACTCTGATAAACAAATTACCTGCGTTTGAGCATCCAAAACATGATAATTAAAATTATGATAGACGAGGGGGTACCCAGAAAGGTTTGTTTAATTTTTATTAAAGGGGAATCTCTTTCAGTTTGGGAGGACCCATACTGTCAAGAAGAGAATAACTACCCTATCGAGTATTATCTGAATAACAAAAGTAGGTCATATGAATTGGTAGTTTTTTGAACATATATCAGCCAAAGAATGACCTAATATAGCAATTTATTTCTGTGGATACTATCCGTATCATCATTTATAACTGATAAACAAATTACCTGCGTTTGAGCATCCAAAACATGATAATTAAAATTATGATAGACGAGGGGGTACCCAGAAAGGTTTGTTTAATTTTTATTAAAGGGGAATCTCTTTCAGTTTGGGAGGACCCATACTGTCAAGAAGAGAATAACTACCCTATCGAGTATTATCTGAATAATAAAAGTAGGTCATATGAATTGGTAGTTTTTTGAACGTATATCAGCCAAAGAATGACCTAATATAGCAATTTATTTCTGTGGATACTATCCGTATCATCATTTATAACTCTGATAAACAAATTACCTGCGTTTGAGCATCCAAAACATGATAATTAAAATTATGATAGACGAGGGGGTACCCAAAAAGTTTTGTTTAGTTTTTATTAAAGGGGAATCTCTTTCAGTTTGGGAGGACCCATACTGTCAAGAAGAGAATAACTACCCTATCGAGTATTATCTGAATAATAAAAGTAGGTCATATGAATTGGTAGTTTTTTGAACGTATATCAGCCAAAGAATGACCTAATATAGCAATTTATTTCTGAGGATACTATCGGTATCATCATTTATAACTCTGATAAACAAATTACCTGCGTTTGAGCATCCAAAACATGATAATTAAAATTATGATAGACGAGGGGGTACCCAGAAAGGTTTGTTTAATTTTTATTAAAGGGGAATCTCTTTCAGTTTGGGAGGACCCATACTGTCAAGAAGAGAATAACTACCCTATCGAGTATTATCTGAATAATAAAAGTAGGTCATATGAATTGGTAGTTTTTTGAACGTATATCAGCCAAAGAATGACCTAATATAGCAATTTATTTCTGTGGATACTATCCGTATCATCATTTATAACTCTGATAAACTAATTACCTGCGTTTGAGCATCCAAAACATGATAATTAAAATTATGATAGACGAGGGGGTACCCAGAAAGGTTTGTTTAATTTTTATTAAAGGGGAATCTCTTTCAGTTTGGGAGGACCCATACTGTCAAGAAGAGAATAACTACCCTATCGAGTATTATCTGAATAATAAAAGTAGGTCATATGAATTGGTAGTTTTTTGAACGTATATCAGCCAAAGAATGACCTAATATAGCAATTTATTTCTGAGGATACTATCGGTATCATCATTTATAACTCTGATAAACAAATTACCTGCGTTTGAGCATCCAAAACATGATAATTAAAATTATGATAGACGAGGGGGTACCCAGAAAGGTTTGTTTAATTTTTATTAAAGGGGAATCTCTTTCAGTTTGGGAGGACCCATACTGTCAAGAAGAGAATAACTACCCTATCGAGTATTATCTGAATAACAAAAGTAGGTCATATGAATTGGTAGTTTTTTGAACATATATCAGCCAAAGAATGACCTAATATAGCAATTTATTTCTGTGGATACTATCCGTATCATCATTTATAACTGATAAACAAATTACCTGCGTTTGAGCATCCAAAACATGATAATTAAAATTATGATAGACGAGGGGGTACCCAGAAAGGTTTGTTTAATTTTTATTAAAGGGGAATCTCTTTCAGTTTGGGAGGACCCATACTGTCAAGAAGAGAATAACTACCCTATCGAGTATTATCTGAATAATAAAAGTAGGTCATATGAATTGGTAGTTTTTTGAACGTATATCAGCCAAAGAATGACCTAATATAGCAATTTATTTCTGTGGATACTATCCGTATCATCATTTATAACTCTGATAAACAAATTACCTGCGTTTGAGCATCCAAAACATGATAATTAAAATTATGATAGACGAGGGGGTACCCAAAAAGTTTTGTTTAATTTTTATTAAAGGGGAATCTCTTTCAGTTTGGGAGGACCCATACTGTCAAGAAGAGAATAACTACCCTATCGAGTATTATCTGAATAATAAAAGTAGGTCATATGAATCGGTAGTTTTTTGAACGTATATCAGCCAAAGAATGACCTAATATAGCAATTTATTTCTGTGGATACTATCCGTATCACCATTTATAACTCTGATAAACAAATTACCTGCGTTTGAGCATCCAAAACATGATAATTAAAATTATGATAGGCGAGGGGGTACACAAAAAGATTTGTTTAATTTTTATTAAACGGAAATCTCTTTCAGTTTGGGAGGACCCATACTGTCAAGAAGAGAATAACTACCCTATCGAGTATTATCTGAATAATAAAAGTAGGTCATATGAATCGGTAGTTTTTTGAACGTATATCAGCCAAAGAATGACCTAATATAGCAATTTATTTCTGTGGATACTATCCGTATCACCATTTATAACTCTGATAAACAAATTACCTGCGTTTGAGCATCCAAAACATGATAATTAAAATTATGATAGACGAGGGGGTACCCAAAAAGTTTTGTTTAATTTTTATTAAAGGGGAATCTCTTTCAGTTTGGCAGAACCCATACTATCAACAAGGGAATCAGTATCCTATCGAGTATTATCTGAATAATAAAAGTAGGTCATATGAATTGGTAGTTTTTTGAACGTATATCAGCCAAAGAATGACCTAATATAGCAATTTATTTCTGTGGATACTATCCGTATCATCATTTATAACTCTGATAAACAGATTACCTGCGTTTGAGCATCCAAAACATGATAATTAAAATTATGATAGACGAGGGGGTACCCAAAAAGTTTTGTTTAATTTTTATTAAAGGGGAATCTCTTTCAGTTTGGGAGGACCCATACTGTCAAGAAGAGAATAACTACCCTATCGAGTATTATCTGAATAATAAAAGTAGGTCATATGAATTGGTAGTTTTTTGAACATATATCAGCCAAAGAATGACCTAATATAGCAATTTATTTCTGTGGATACTATCCGTATCACCATTTATAACTCTGATAAACAAATTACCTGCGTTTGAGCATCCAAAACATGATAATTAAAATTATGATAGACGAGGGGGTACCCAAAAAGTTTTGTTTAATTTTTATTAAAGGGGAATCTCTTTCAGTTTGGGAGGACCCATACTGTCAAGAAGAGAATAACTACCCTATCGAGTATTATCTGAATAACAAAAGTAGGTCATATGAATTGGTAGTTTTTTGAACGTATATCAGCCAAAGAATGACCTAATATAGCAATTTATTTCTGTGGATACTATCCGTATCACCATTTATAACTCTGATAAACAAATTACCTGCGTTTGAGCATCCAAAACATGATAATTAAAATTATGATAGACGAGGGGGTACCCAAAAAGTTTTGTTTAATTTTTATTAAAGGGGAATCTCTTTCAGTTTGGGAGGACCCATACTGTCAAGAAGAGAATAACTACCCTATCGAGTATTATCTGAATAATAAAAGTAGGTCATATGAATCGGTAGTTTTTTGAACGTATATCAGCCAAAGAATGACCTAATATAGCAATTTATTTCTGTGGATACTATCCGTATCACCATTTATAACTCTGATAAACAAATTACCTGCGTTTGAGCATCCAAAACATGATAATTAAAATTATGATAGACGAGGGGGTACACAAAAAGATTTGTTTAATTTTTATTAAACGGAAATCTCTTTCAGTTTGGGAGGACCCATACTGTCAAGAAGAGAATAACTACCCTATCGAGTATTATCTGAATAATAAAAGTAGGTCATATGAATCGGTAGTTTTTTGAACGTATATCAGCCAAAGAATGACCTAATATAGCAATTTATTTCTGTGGATACTATCCGTATCACCATTTATAACTCTGATAAACAAATTACCTGCGTTTGAGCATCCAAAACATGATAATTAAAATTATGATAGGCGAGGGGGTACACAAAAAGATTTGTTTAATTTTTATTAAACGGAAATCTCTTTCAGTTTGGGAGGACCCATACTGTCAAGAAGAGAATAACTACCCTATCGAGTATTATCTGAATAATAAAAGTAGGTCATATGAATCGGTAGTTTTTTGAACGTATATCAGCCAAAGAATGACCTAATATAGCAATTTATTTCTGTGGATACTATCCGTATCACCATTTATAACTCTGATAAACAAATTACCTGCGTTTGAGCATCCAAAACATGATAATTAAAATTATGATAGGCGAGGGGGTACACAAAAAGATTTGTTTAATTTTTATTAAACGGAAATCTCTTTCAGTTTGGGAGGACCCATACTGTCAAGAAGAGAATAACTACCCTATCGAGTATTATCTGAATAATAAAAGTAGGTCATATGAATCGGTAGTTTTTTGAACGTATATCAGCCAAAGAATGACCTAATATAGCAATTTATTTCTGTGGATACTATCCGTATCACCATTTATAACTCTGATAAACAAATTACCTGCGTTTGAGCATCCAAAACATGATAATTAAAATTATGATAGGCGAGGGGGTACACAAAAAGATTTGTTTAATTTTTATTAAACGGAAATCTCTTTCAGTTTGGGAGGACCCATACTGTCAAGAAGAGAATAACTACCCTATCGAGTATTATCTGAATAATAAAAGTAGGTCATATGAATCGGTAGTTTTTTGAACGTATATCAGCCAAAGAATGACCTAATATAGCAATTTATTTCTGTGGATACTATCCGTATCACCATTTATAACTCTGATAAACAAATTACCTGCGTTTGAGCATCCAAAACATGATAATTAAAATTATGATAGGCGAGGGGGTACACAAAAAGATTTGTTTAATTTTTATTAAACGGAAATCTCTTTCAGTTTGGGAGGACCCATACTGTCAAGAAGAGAATAACTACCCTATCGAGTATTATCTGAATAATAAAAGTAGGTCATATGAATCGGTAGTTTTTTGAACGTATATCAGCCAAAGAATGACCTAATATAGCAATTTATTTCTGTGGATACTATCCGTATCACCATTTATAACTCTGATAAACAAATTACCTGCGTTTGAGCATCCAAAACATGATAATTAAAATTATGATAGACGAGGGGGTACCCAAAAAGTTTTGTTTAATTTTTATTAAAGGGGAATCTCTTTCAGTTTGGGAGGACCCATACTGACAAGAAGAGAATAACTACCCTATCGAGTATTATCTGAATAATAAAAGTAGGTCATATGAATTGGTAGTTTTTTGAACGTATATCAGCCAAAGAATGACCTAATATAGCAATTTATTTCTGTGGATACTATCCGTATCATCATTTATAACTCTGATAAACAAATTACCTGCGTTTGAGCATCCAAAACATGATAATTAAAATTATGATAGACGAGGGGGTACCCAGAAAGGTTTGTTTAATTTTTATTAAAGGGGAATCTCTTTCAGTTTGGGAGGACCCATACTGTCAAGAAGAGAATAACTACCCTATCGAGTATTATCTGAATAATAAAAGTAGGTCATATGAATTGGTAGTTTTTTGAACGTATATCAGCCAAAGAATGACCTAATATAGCAATTTATTTCTGTGGATACTATCCGTATCATCATTTATAACTCTGATAAACAAATTACCTGCGTTTGAGCATCCAAAACATGATAATTAAAATTATGATAGACGAGGGGGTACCCAGAAAGGTTTGTTTAATTTTTATTAAAGGGGAATCTCTTTCAGTTTGGGAGGACCCATACTGTCAAGAAGAGAATAACTACCCTATCGAGTATTATCTGAATAACAAAAGTAGGTCATATGAATTGGTAGTTTTTTGAACATATATCAGCCAAAGAATGACCTAATATAGCAATTTATTTCTGTGGATACTATCCGTATCATCATTTATAACTCTGATAAACAAATTACCTGCGTTTGAGCATCCAAAACATGATAATTAAAATTATGATAGACGAGGGGGTACCCAGAAAGGTTTGTTTAATTTTTATTAAAGGGGAATCTCTTTCAGTTTGGGAGGACCCATACTGTCAAGAAGAGAATAACTACCCTATCGAGTATTATCTGAATAATAAAAGTAGGTCATATGAATTGGTAGTTTTTTGAACGTATATCAGCCAAAGAATGACCTAATATAGCAATTTATTTCTGTGGATACTATCCGTATCATCATTTATAACTCTGATAAACAAATTACCTGCGTTTGAGCATCCAAAACATGATAATTAAAATTATGATAGACGAGGGGGTACCCAAAAAGTTTTGTTTAATTTTTATTAAAGGGGAATCTCTTTCAGTTTGGGAGGACCCATACTGTCAAGAAGAGAATAACTACCCTATCGAGTATTATCTGAATAATAAAAGTAGGTCATATGAATTGGTAGTTTTTTGAACGTATATCAGCCAAAGAATGACCTAATATAGCAATTTATTTCTGTGGATACTATC
Organism: Rosalia funebris; assembly: GCA_037954035.1. NCBI lineage: Eukaryota > Metazoa > Arthropoda > Insecta > Coleoptera > Cerambycidae > Rosalia > Rosalia funebris. The sequence goes on along the minus strand of JAZFAV010000006.1, from coordinate 5,656,347 downwards.
CGTATCATCATTTATAACTCTGATAAACAAATTACCTGCGTTTGAGCATCCAAAACATGATAATTAAAATTATGATAGACGAGGGGGTACCCAGAAAGGTTTGTTTAATTTTTATTAAAGGGGAATCTCTTTCAGTTTGGGAGGACCCATACTGTCAAGAAGAGAATAACTACCCTATCGAGTATTATCTGAATAATAAAAGTAGGTCATATGAATTGGTAGTTTTTTGAACGTATATCAGCCAAAGAATGACCTAATATAGCAATTTATTTCTGTGGATACTATCCGTATCATCATTTATAACTCTGATAAACAAATTACCTGCGTTTGAGCATCCAAAACATGATAATTAAAATTATGATAGACGAGGGGGTACCCAAAAAGTTTTGTTTAATTTTTATTAAAGGGGAATCTCTTTCAGTTTGGGAGGACCCATACTGTCAAGAAGAGAATAACTACCCTATCGAGTATTATCTGAATAATAAAAGTAGGTCATATGAATTGGTAGTTTTTTGAACGTATATCAGCCAAAGAATGACCTAATATAGCAATTTATTTCTGTGGATACTATCCGTATCATCATTTATAACTCTGATAAACAAATTACCTGCGTTTGAGCATCCAAAACATGATAATTAAAATTATGATAGACGAGGGGGTACCCAGAAAGGTTTGTTTAATTTTTATTAAAGGGGAATCTCTTTCAGTTTGGGAGGACCCATACTGTCAAGAAGAGAATAACTACCCTATCGAGTATTATCTGAATAATAAAAATAGTTCATATGAATCGGTAGTTTTTTGAACGTATATCAGCCAAAGAATGACCTAATATAGCAATTTATTTCTGTGGATACTATCCGTATCACCATTTATAACTCTGATAAACAAATTACCTGCGTTTGAGCATCCAAAACATGATAATTAAAATTATGATAGGCGAGGGGGTACACAAAAAGATTTGTTTAATTTTTATTAAACGGAAATCTCTTTCAGTTTGGGAGGACCCATACTGTCAAGAAGAGAATAACTACCCTATCGAGTATTATCTGAATAATAAAAGTAGGTCATATGAATTGGTAGTTTTTTGAACGTATATCAGCCAAAGAATGACCTAATATAGCAATTTATTTCTGTGGATACTATCCGTATCATCATTTATAACTCTGATAAACAAATTACCTGCGTTTGAGCATCCAAAACATGATAATTAAAATTATGATAGGCGAGGGGGTACACAAAAAGATTTGTTTAATTTTTATTAAACGGAAATCTCTTTCAGTTTGGGAGGACCCATACTGTCAAGAAGAGAATAACTACCCTATCGAGTATTATCTGAATAATAAAAGTAGGTCATATGAATTGGTAGTTTTTTGAACGTATATCAGCCAAAGAATGACCTAATATAGCAATTTATTTCTGTGGATACTATCCGTATCATCATTTATAACTCTGATAAACAAATTACCTGCGTTTGAGCATCCAAAACATGATAATTAAAATTATGATAGGCGAGGGGGTACACAAAAAGATTTGTTTAATTTTTATTAAACGGAAATCTCTTTCAGTTTGGGAGGACCCATACTGTCAAGAAGAGAATAACTACCCTATCGAGTATTTGAATAATAAAAGTAGGTCATATGAATTGGTAGTTTTTTGAACGTATATCAGTCAAAGAATGACCTAATATAGCAATTTATTTCTGTGGATACTATCCGTATCATCATTTATAACTCTGATAAACAAATTACCTGCGTTTGAGCATCCAAAACATGATAATTAAAATTATGATAGGCGAGGGGGTACCCAAAAAGATTTGTTTAATTTTTATTAAACGGAAATCTCTTTCAGTTTGGGAGGACCCATACTGTCAAGAAGAGAATAACTACCCTATCGAGTATTATCTGAATAATAAAAGTAGGTCATATGAATCGGTAGTTTTTTGAACGTATATCAGCCAAAGAATGACCTAATATAGCAATTTATTTCTGAGGAAACTATCCGTGTAGTCATCTATAAGTCTGATAAACAAATTACCTGCATTTGAGCATCCAAAACATAATATAGTAATTAAAATTATAATATACGAGGGGGTACCCAAAAATTTTTGATTAATGTTTATTAAAATGGGAATCTTTTTCAGATTCGGAGGGCCCACACTATCAAGAAAAGGATAACTACCCTATCCAGTATTCTCAGACTAATAGAGGTAGGTCATATGAATCAGTAGTTTGTTGAACATCTATCAACCAAAGAATAACTCAATATAGCAATTTATTTCTAAGAAAACTATCCGTGTCATTTATAACTCTGATCTGCGTTTGAGCATCCAAAACATAATATAATAATTAAAATTATAATATAGGAGGGAATACCCAAACATTTTTGTTTAATTTTTATTAAACGGAAATCTCTTTCAGTTTGGGAGGACCCATACTGTCAAGAAGAGAATAACTACCCTATCGAGTATTATCTGAATAATAAAAGTAGGTCATATGAATCGGTAGTTTTTTGAACATATATCAGCCAAAGAATGACCTAATATAGCAATTTATTTCTGTGGATACTATCCGTATCATCATTTATAACTCTGATAAACAAATTACCTGCGTTTGAGCATCCAAAACATGATAATTAAAATTATGATAGACGAGGGGGTACCCAGAAAGGTTTGTTTAATTTTTATTAAAGGGGAATCTCTTTCAGTTTGGGAGGACCCATACTGTCAAGAAGAGAATAACTACCCTATCGAGTATTATCTGAATAATAAAAGTAGGTCATATGAATTGGTAGTTTTTTGAACGTATATCAGCCAAAGAATGACCTAATATAGCAATTTATTTCTGTGGATACTATCTGTATCATCATTTATAACTCTGATAAACAAATTACCTGCGTTTGAGCATCCAAAACATGATAATTAAAATTATGATAGACGAGGGGGTACCCAAAAAGTTTTGTTTAATTTTTATTAAAGGGGAATCTCTTTCAGTTTGGGAGGACCCATACTGTCAAGAAGAGAATAACTACCCTATCGAGTATTATCTGAATAATAAAAATAGTTCATATGAATCGGTAGTTTTTTGAACGTATATCAGCCAAAGAATGACCTAATATAGCAATTTATTTCTGAGGATACTATCCGTATCATCATTTATAACTCTGATAAACAAATTACCTGCGTTTGAGCATCCAAAACATGATAATTAAAATTATGATAGACGAGGGAGTACCCAAAAAGATTTGTTTAATTTTTATTAAACGGAAATCTCTTTCAGTTTGGGAGGACCCATACTGTCAAGAAGAGAATAACTACCCTATCGAGTATTATCTGAATAATAAATGTAGGTCATATGAATCGGTAGTTTTTTGAACGTATATCAGCCAAAGAATGACCTAATATAGCAATTTATTTCTGAGGAAACTATCCGTGTAGTCATCTATAAGTCTGATAAACAAATTACCTGCATTTGAGCATCCAAAACATAATATAGTAATTAAAATTATAATATACGAGGGGGTACCCAAAAATTTTTGTTTAATCTTTACTAAAGGGGAATCTCTTTCAGATTGGAACGGCCCATACAATCAAGGAGGAAATAACTACCCTATCCAGTATTATCCGAAAAATATAGGTGGGTCATATGAATCAGTAGTTTTTTGAACGTATATCAGCCAAAGAATGACCTAATATCGCAATTTATTTCTGAGGAAACTATCCGTATCATCTTTATAACTCTGATAAACAAATTACCCGCGTTTGAGCATCCAAAATATAATATAATAATTAAAATTATAATATACGAGGGGGTACCCAAACATTTTTGTTTAATTTTTTTTAAAGTGGAATCTCTTTCAAATTGAAAGGGGCCATACTATCAAGAAGAAAATAACTACCCTATCGAGTATTATCCGAAAAATAAAGGTGGGCCATATGAATCAGTAGTTTTTTGAACATACATCAGCCAGAGAATAACTCAATATAGCAGTTTATTTCTAAGGAAACTATCCGTGTCATCTATAACTCTGATAAACAAATTACCTGCGTTTGAACATCCAAAACATAATTTAATAATTAAAATTACGATAGACGAGGGGGTACCCAAAAATTTTTATTTAATTTTTATTAAAGGGGAATCTCTTTCAGTTTGGGAGGGCTCATACTGTCAAGAAGAGAATAACTACCCATCAAGTATTATCCGAAAAATAAAGGTGGGTCATATGAATCAGTAGTTTTTTGAACATATATCAGCCAAAGAATGACCTAATATAGCAATTTATTTCTGAGGAAACTATCCGTATCATCTTTATAACTCTGATAAACAAATTACCTGCGTTTGAATATCCAAAACATAAAATAATAATTAAAATTATGATTGACGAGGGGGTACCCAAAACTTTTTGTTTAATTTTTATTAAAGGGGAATCTCTTTCAATTTGGGAGGGCCCATACTGACAAGAAGAGAATAACTACCCTATCAAGTATTATCCGAATAATAAAAGTAGGTCATATGAATCAGTAGTCTTTTGAACATATATCAGCCAAAGAGTAACTCAATATAGCAATGTATCTCTAAGGAAACTATTCGTGTCATCTATAACTGTGATAAACAAATTACCTACGTTTGAGCACCCAAGACATAATATAATAATTAAAATTATGATAGACGAGGGGGTACCCAAAAATTTTTGTTTAATATTTATTAAAGGGGAATCTTTTTCAGTTTGGCAGAACCCATACTATCAACAAGGGAATCAGTATCCTATCCAGTATTATCCGAATAATAAAGGTAGGTCATGTGAATCAGTAGTTTTTTGAACATGTATCAGCCAAAGAATGACCTAATATAGCAATTTATTTCTGAGGAAACTATGCGTATCATCTTTATAACTCTGATAAACAAATTACCTGCGTTTGAGTATCCAAAACATGATAATTAAAATTATGATAGACGAGGGGGTACCCAAAAGTTTTGTTTAATTTTTTATTAAAGGGGAATCTCTTTCAATTTGGGAGGGCCCATACTGTCAAGAAGAGAATAACTACCCTATCGAGTATTATCCGAATAATAAAAGTAGGTCATATGAATCAGTAGTTTTTTGAACATATATCAGTCAAAGAATAACTCAATATAGCAATGTATCTCTAAGGAAACTATTCGTGTCATCTATAACTGTGATAAACAAATTACCTACGTTTGAGCACCCAAGACATAATATAATAATTAAAATTATGATAGACGAGGGGGTACCCAAAAATGTTTGTTTAATTTTTATTAAAAGGGAATCTCTTTCAGTTTTGCAGAACCCATACTATCAACAAGGGAATCAGTATCCTGTCCAGTATTATCCGAATAATAAAGGTAGGTCATGTGAATCAGTAGTTTTTTGAACATATATCAGCCAAAGAATGACCTAATATAGCAATTTATTTCTGAGGAAACTATCCGTATCATTATAACTCTGATAAACAAATTACCTACGTTTGAATATCCAATACATAAAATAATAATTAAAATTATGATAGACGAGGGGGTACCCAAAAATTTTTGTTTAATTTTTTATTAAAGGGGAATCTCTTTCAGTTTGGGAGGGCCCATACTGTCAAGAAGAGAATAACTACCCTATCGAGTATTATCCGAATAATAAAAGTAGGTCATATGAATCAGTAGTTTTTTGAACATATATCAGCCAAAGAATAACTCAATATAGCAATGTATCTCTAAGGAAACTATCCGTGTCATCTATAACTGATAAACAAATTATCTGCGTTTGAGCATCCAAGACATAATATAATAATTAAAATTATGATAGACGAGGGGGTACCCAAAAATTTTTGTTTAATATTTATTAAAAGGGAATCTCTTTCAGTTTTGCAGAACCCATACTATCAACAAGGGAATCAGTATCCTGTCCAGTATTATCCGAATAATAAAGGTAGGTCATGTGAATCAGTAGTTTTTTGAACATATATCAGCCAAAGAATGACCTAATATAGCAATTTATTTCTGAGGAAACTATCCGTATCATTATAACTCTGATAAACAAATTACCTGCGTTTGAATATCCAATACATAAAATAATAATTAAAATTATGATAGACGAGGGGGTACCCAAAAATTTTTGTTTAATTTTTTATTAAAGGGGAATCTCTTTCAGTTTGGGAGGGCCCATACTGTCAAGAAGAGAATAACTACCCTATCGAGTATTATCCGAATAATAAAAGTAGGTCATATGAATCAGTAGTTTTTTGAACATATATCAGTCAAAGAATAACTCAATATAGCAATGTATCTCTAAGGAAACTATTCGTGTCATCTATAACTGTGATAAACAAATTACCTACGTTTGAGCACCCAAGACATAATATAATAATTAAAATTATGATAGACGAGGGGGTACCCAAAAATGTTTGTTTAATTTTTATTAAAAGGGAATCTCTTTCAGTTTTGCAGAACCCATACTATCAACAAGGGAATCAGTATCCTGTCCAGTATTATCCGAATAATAAAGGTAGGTCATGTGAATCAGTAGTTTTTTGAACATATATCAGCCAAAGAATGACCTAATATAGCAATTTATTTCTGAGGAAACTATCCGTATCATTATAACTCTGATAAACAAATTACCTACGTTTGAATATCCAATACATAAAATAATAATTAAAATTATGATAGACGAGGGGGTACCCAAAAATTTTTGTTTAATTTTTTATTAAAGGGGAATCTCTTTCAGTTTGGGAGGGCCCATACTGTCAAGAAGAGAATAACTACCCTATCGAGTATTATCCGAATAATAAAAGTAGGTCATATGAATCAGTAGTTTTTTGAACATATATCAGCCAAAGAATAACTCAATATAGCAATGTATCTCTAAGGAAACTATCCGTGTCATCTATAACTGATAAACAAATTATCTGCGTTTGAGCATCCAAGACATAATATAATAATTAAAATTATGATAGACGAGGGGGTACCCAAAAATTTTTGTTTAATATTTATTAAAAGGGAATCTCTTTCAGTTTTGCAGAACCCATACTATCAACAAGGGAATCAGTATCCTATCCAGCATTATCCGAATAATAAAGGTAGGTCATATGAATCAATATTTTTTGAACATATATCAGCCAAGGAATAACCCAATATAGCAATTTATTTCTGACTAAACTATCCATGTCGTCATCTATAAATAACTCTGATAAACAAATTACTGCGTTTGAGCATTCAAAACATAATACATTAATTAAAATTATAATATACGAGGCGGTATCCAAAAATTTTTATTTAAATTTTTTAAAGGGCAATCTCTTTCAGATTGGAAGGACCCACACCATCAAGGAGAGTATAACGGCCCTATCGAGTATTCTCCGAATAATAAAGGTACGAGTATTCAAATCGCAATAATATTGCGCTGCCCCCTCGTTTATATCGGAGGCACCTCCAGAGCATGTCTCTATATACTTCGGATAAAAAAACAAAAGTTACCACGTTGTTCGCAAGGGTCGATTTACTATATTGATTTTGTCTAAATGCCAAAATTCGAACGAAAAGCATTTCGTACATCGACCTAAAAATTTCGTGACACACACACGAAAACAGCCGTTTAGTAAATATAGAGGTCATGTGAGTCAGCAGTTTTTTGAACGTATTTCAGCCAAAGAATAATCCAATATAGCAATTAATTTCTGAGGAAACTACCAGTGTCATCATCTATAACTCTGATAAACAAATTACCCGCGTTTGAGCATCCAAAACATAATATAATAATTAAAATTATAATATACGAGGGGGTATCCAAAAATTTTAATTGTTTAATTTTTTTTTAAAAGGGAATCTTTCAGATTGGAAGGACCCAAACTATCAAGAAGGGAATAACGGCCCTACCGAGTGGGCTCCGGATAATACAGGTAGGTCATATGAATCAGTAGTTTTTTGAATAGTCATGTGCATGAAAATAGCAGTATTCAAGTTTTGTCTACTAATGTGTACAGTATCATATAATATTTAAATTTAGAATCATGTACATGTAGAACACTTTAAATATAAATTTTCATATTGATTACAATAAAATTCTGTCTTAGAAAAATTGATATTCATAAAAGGTAGTATTAAGCTTGTTCATGAAAATAGCAGTGTTCTAAAAAAAAAAAAAAAAATTACTAAACTTATATTCCCTAAAGATAGGGATCCTAAGCATTCATTCAGTATTTAGTTCTTCACATCTGTATGGCATAGGCTCCAATAAATTTCAACATCGCTGAATATTAATGGACTTCCATGCTGATTCGATGCTTTTCCACAAATGTTTATTTGTTGGATTTGCCAAAGCAACCGTCTTTTTTACATCCACCCACAAATTTTCAATTGGTTTTAAGTCGGGCAACTGTGGTTAGTCAGACCATAACCTGTAACTCATTATCATTTAACTAGTTTTGTACTTTATGGGCCTTCATCTTGTCGCAGGACCCAGTATATCTTCTTCCATGAAAGGCAGCATGATATTCTGTAAAATATGGAGATAAACATCTGCAGTCATGGTTTTCCTAATCCAGTTAATAGGTCCTATACCATGCCCACGCCATTATGCTACAGCGGCCATGTTTTATTGTTTTTGTTGTGTACTTAGGATTATATGCTTATTATGGTTGTCTTCGTACCTGTTTCCATCCAGTCCACGGTACATTGTGCCATTTAATGATTTCCAATGAATTTGTTCTTTTATCAAGGATAGCCTTTTAGCAATTTGTATTTAGTAGTGGAACCGTTTTAATTTTAATCTACTTTTAGTAACCTCCTTATTGAAGAGGTGCTGATGGTTTAATTCATTTTTTATTTGTGTCTATCTTCTGTAGTGTAGTCTTCGATAATTTTACATTTTCCACCCCGATTTTCTTTTTCAAAATTTTTTTGCATCGGCAATCATACGTGCAGAACAATTTTCGATAATTATACAGAAGTGATAAAGTCTTGAAAATGTTTATCAAATGATTTCCTACGACCCTATCTTCGAGGGCGATGAACTCTGGTTTTAGTTTCATCCGCTCGGACACAGTTTTCGAGAAAATAGATTTTCCACTTTTCCGCACGAGAGGCACTTTTTCTTATCAAATAACCTTTCACTTCACACTACGTAGATAGCTAATATTAATACAAATAAATGCTACAACACTTTCTTTATACATATCATATATTAAACTGTCATAAAACCTATTATTCATTACGATTTTTTTTATTTCCTTCAAATGTAAACATTTGAATTCCGATACAATTGTCGTCCATTGTAATATTTTTAATTGTGCGCCCTCTATATGAAACCATATGTACTGATTAGTATACGGGGGACTCTAAAAGTTAACTATGAATATTAACAATTATAGTACGTTACCACTTTAACTGGCAGTGACTCATACTCAAACATTTGGAGCGTTGCGGCGGGGAATGAGGTAAAGGGATGAGAAACCATAGGCGAGTCATGGAAAAAGGGGCAAAAATTTTAAAAACGTTAATAGAAATATATTTGCATTAGAGATATAGTATGGGGAGGCTTTCACTGTTTTCCACACCACTCAAGAGGTACAGTGCAATAAGGTGCGTTTTTTTATACTGGTATCCTTAAGAAACCTAATCCAGTAAGAAAAAGGTACTCACGAATAGAACGGTAGTCAACGGACCGTTATATCGCCTAAGGTTAAAAAAGGCCCTGAATTTTATAAGTAATCCGAGTCTGATGCTGACTTGAAGTCACTGCTACTGCTGCTGTCGTGTCCCACATTAAAGAAAAGTAGTTCAACTAACACTTTCCACTCGCACATCCAGGTCCCACATCCGCTGCTCCACCTTGGTCACATGGTGAATATATTTCTGCCACGACTGTGCAGTTACATTGGCAATAGCTTCATGGAATACCGGCTTTACCTGAGATAATTTGAAAGTGGTATTCTTTCGCCCCACTTCACCCTTCACGTGCGTCCAAGCCAGTACAATAGGGTTCAGTTCACAATGGTACTGCGGTAAGTGCAACACCGGACCTCCGTGCACGAGCCATTTCATCCACTACATACTTCACATACTGCTTTTTGTGTGCGCGCGCAATTTCTAAAAGCTGCACTTTGAGGAATGCTTCCTCATGGAATATTTTTTTATATTAGCCAATCCATAAGTTGGCCTTTGCGCCAAGCTGAAGTGGGTAGGCTTTCTAACTGTCGGCTATGATATGGCGCCTTCTCCATGACAATAACACAGCCAGATTCTACTTTTGCTAAAATGGTTTCGAATCATTTTTCGAAAACCGCACTATTCCTGTCCTCGTGGCAATCGCCCGTTTTTCTTGAACTCAAATGTTAACAGTCTATTCTACGAAACCGGTTTCACTCCTGATATGGATAATTATCAATCGGCGCCCCCTTCCCAGCAGGAGCCTTTAATCCCGTCGAGAACCCTTCCAAGAAGGCTTCCCGTCGATTGGTAATGTTCAAGTCTTACCACACTTTAGAAACTGTATGTCCCTCGTTCACCCACGTTTTATGCATGTAATAAATTTTTGTTCCTTCACTTCGAAGTTGCTGAATTTTCTGTAAATATTATCTTCGCCACATAACATTGTTATTACTGTCTATAAGTGCACTTTTGCGACTACGCCATAAAAACCGAAAATTTAAGTCACAAATGGTACGCCTCAGTACTCTGCTTGAAATATGGGGAAGGCTATCATCATTGGCGACTGCGACTTGAATTTTCTTAAAGGTTGACAGCTCGTTTCGATAAAAAAAAACCTATAGATTAATCGACGAATGGCATATTTCGTGTCTTATCCATCCAAAATTATCTTCTTTCTGCTCCTCGCTTCCTTATTGTTAGTCGCCACTGCAAGAGGCACTGACAGCTGGCTGAGAGCTCCATTTTAAACGCCGAATACCGGAGAGAACACAGAATGCTACGCCAATGCTTGACCACGTGACAGTGAGAAATAATCTCAAAATATTTGTAAACATCGAAGCTACTCGGAGAAAGCGTAAGTAGCTCTCGGCTCCTTCCGCACTATTTTCGAGCGTTCAGTGTGGTTCGCTCTTTCAATTTAGACGACGCGTCGATCGGTACTCCATTTCTTGAAGCGGAATTATGAACAGCGTATTTAGTTCAGTTAATATTCACAGTTAACTATTGGAGCCCCCGTATACTACATGTGATTTCATATAAAGGGCGCGCGATTAAAAATATTACAATGGACGACAATTGTATCGGAATTGTAAACATTTGAAGGAAATTAAGGAAATCGTAATGAATAATACGTTTTATTACGGTTTAATATATGGTATGTATAAAGGAAGTGTTGTAGCATCTACTCGTATTTAATATTAGCTATCTACGTAGTGTGAAGTGAAAATTATTTGTTACGGAAAGTGGCGTGTATTGCGGAAAAGTGGAAAATCCATTTTCTCGAAAACTGTGTCCGAGCGGATGAAACTGAAACCAGATTCGTGTTCAGCACCTTCGAAAATATTTGGTAAGCATTTTCAAGACAATGTTTCCCTCGATCCATATTTATTAAAATACAATGACAAATAACAACATTTTTTAATTAACTGTTTGTTAACTTACATGTTTATATGAAAACAGTGTACACAATTTTTTGTTCATCCCTATTTCCTATTTCTCGCTTCAAAACACAAAACTACAATATGACTGCCATTTTAATGCACAGCGTATCAGGTCCTATTTTGTAACTGTTTTGCTGATAAACACGGGGATCTTTTGAGGTGTGGACTAGATACAATGTTACCAACCTAGGATATTTGATACTGGAACGAAAATATTATTTGAGTTAGAACTTCAATATGTCAAAATAAATATTAAATATAATGGTTTGTTAATATGGTAATACTGCACTGCTATTTTCATGCACATGACTATATCAGCTAAAGAATAACCCGATATAGCAGTTTATTTCTGAGGAAACTATCGGTGTCATCATCTAAAACTCTAATCAAAAAATTACCTGCCTTTGAGCATCCAAAACGTAATATAATAATTAAAATTATGATATACGAGGGGGTACACAAAAGTTTTTATTTAATTTTTTCTTTTTAATTTAAGATATCTTGATAATATTGTCCATTCGATCATATGCACTTGTTTCCATGGTTTTTTCACTAGAATTAGAATAGAATATTTTCTATATGCTTTTGAATTAAGGGGTAACACTACAATAAGCTAAAAAAGAGGCTTTTTTGACAATTTTTTGTGGATGGAAAAAAAGGTAATAAAATAATAATATTTAAGGAAGTCATTAGGTATATATTTAATACAAAAAAATATTTAAAAATGGCGACACTGAAGCCGTTCTCTCGAGACATGTCGAATTTAATGCAGTGTAACTGGTGCAAATTTGAATGTGGAAAAAGTTTGTAGCTAGTGAAATGCGTAGACGATTTTGAAGATATGGGTTTTTGTGTGATAAGCGAGTATCTAAATGAAAAATGTTAAATTTTCGACAAAGGGGGGCAATCATTTGTTAATAAATAATGTTTAAATTAGCGTATCGAAAATAATCTGTATATATTCACTTCAAAATGTTATTTTAAAGATACTGTCAAAAATTCGCGTATAAAGAGTGAAAATTTTTGGAGTTATGCTGCGTGCCGTTTTAAAAAATCATGTTTCGAGAAAAATGCGTTTAAAGTTCTGAGATGTGTTATAGACAAAAAAATAAAAAATCCGACGCTTAAAAATTTTTATCATTAATCTGCTATCCCAGGACTATAACGCTGCCCTTCTACATATACTTAAATATTCTTCCTCATTCTCTTTGCTCGAACATTTTATGGTAGAGAATGCCTCTTTCCCGGCATCTGTCAAAGGTATCTCGGCGTGCTAGATCCGCAACATCGAAAAAAATTGTATGATTGCACGCCAATATCAATCTCCAAAGCTTTCATAATTCGAAGAATATTAGTCATATTATCTTCATTAAAAGTGCACTCGGCAATATCAGTTGCTACATTCAAAACGTTTTGCCAGTTGAATAAGATTTTGGAGCCAATTTCCAAACGGTAGCATGGAAACTTTCATTGTTATTTTGTGTGTAGCTTCCCAAGTAACAGTTTAGCAGCTCGTCTCGGCTTAGGTCCTCAAATCAATTTGGTCGCTTTAAAAACTTTCTTGGGAAGCGACGGCTTATGTTGGAAAGTGTCCAAGGAATTCGCTGCGCCTTCTTCCAGTCACACCAAGACTGAGCACTTCTCGTGCTGCGGATTTTCGTCGATTGATAACTTATGAAATAAGGGCGCCCAAATTTCATTTTTCATATTTTCCCAGGAGTTCGGATTCCAACGCATTGCCAAGCCATAATAAATAGTTAATTGATCAACTAATTTGGCAGTTAATTTACCTTTTTCTTCGACACCATGCACGTTTTTTTTAACGCTTCTGTCTAAACAAACATCTTTTAACGACATCTGTTGTGTTTTTAGAGAAGTTAGAAATCATAAGGTAAAACCAGCCACCTGGCACTTAGGTAGTTTGCTGATAAATTACTTTACAAGGGGCGCTAGTTGTCTTGCAGGTCATGCAGCGCGAAATCGTCGGTAAATTTGAATAGAAATGTTTTTAAATTTCACTATATATGTAACGGATGATTTAAAATTAATAACAAAATGAATTTATAGGAAAATTATCTGAACCACAATGTATTACGTAACGATTATTATTGTTTACCGTATAGGTGAAATTGAATTAGGTTAATTTGCAATTATAAAAAATATGTTTTCTTGTGTTCATGCAATAATTTTTTATTTACACGTATATGTACACATACGTATATAATCTGTCTGAAAAGTGCTGAAACTTATTCTATGAATATTTCTGTTACAAATAAGAGAAATCATTTCAAAATATTAATTCATAGAAGCAAATAAAGTTTGTAGTGTATACTACAAATTATAATATTGTAAATTGGGAGGAATCCAAGTATCGTTGAAGGGAAAATTAAGCTATCTATTTCACTGCATTTTACCGAAAACAAAACACGCCACAACATTTCCAAGCGAGTCTTTTGACAAATTTTTACATGACACTGCTCCCCTCTTTAAGCGGACAACTTTATATGGCCTCTGGGCTAAAGAAAAGGTGTATTTAGACTAATGCAATTATATGAGTGTCTTCTTTAAAAATACCGACCGATTTTTTTATGGGTTTTCTTCAAGTTTTCTGAATTTTTAAGATGCTTTTCATCATGAAAATGATTTTAAATGGACTAGTTTATTTGCAAAATTAAACTAGTCTAGTTAAAATTATCTAATAAATAGCTCAACGATCTTTAAGATGTGAGGTGAAAATTGTCACTGGTGTACATCACAGTTTCCTTGGGAATAGTTGCGCATGTTTTGCTTGCATTTAAACATAGATTTTTGCTTTTAATTTATTTCATCCCCATTTGCAAAATACCATACATTTTGCTTGTATTTAAGTAAACGCATAAGAAGAAACTTGAGAAGAATATGATGGGCGCTCAGGCCCAGCACGCTGCTCCGCGGCCACTACATGGATGGGCGACCTGTCGTATTCTTCTCTAGACATAATTGCAACAATGTCGTTCGTACTGCGGTCTGAACTGTGGCCAGTATTGAGGTGCGCATTACATACTTGGGTTCGAGTCCCAACGGGACATTTGGCACCTCTCCCCGAGCATGGGTGTGTTTGTCCTCGTCATTATGTGTAACCTTCTCCTCCGGAGCTTTAGAGGATCGACGCGGAAGTGTGTCCAAATTTTACCTTTGGCTTAACTGTCATACCTGTAATTGTATCTTAAATCCATAAATTGCCATAATAAATTGATGATCAAAAAGCTGCTCGTTATTGTATAATTCCGCGGAGGCAGCAACAAGGTACAAAACCCACTTGAGGTCGATCACCGTCGCTTCGTTTATATCGGGTATGTTTATAACATACATATATACATACATATATCGGGTTGTCCAAAGAGTTCGTTCGGTTTTTTCATAAGTATTTATTATTAACATTATAGTTATTACAAATTGTTTTAATCAATAATGTACGTTCCTCCATTTTCAATAACTTTCTTCCATCTCTTCTTCGTAATACCATTTTCATAAAAACTTTGCGATTTAGTCCCAAAAAAACCTTTTCAAATGATTTCTGACTTCCTCCTCATTGGCAAATGTTGTTTCGTAAACCGTTATCCGTGAAGCGGAATAGGTGAAAATCCGAGGGCGCGAGGTCTGGAGAATACGGTGGATGAGGTAAAGCATCCCACTCTAACTCCAAGAATTTCCTCCGGGTCTGCAGAGATGTGTGAGGTCGCGCGTTGTCGTGATGGAAAACGACCTTCCTATGATTTACAAGTCCTGAGCGCTTTTCCCGCATGTCTTGGCTCAATTTTTGTAGTTGTTTGCAGTATATGTCCGAATTTATTGTTTCGTTCCTCGGTAGTAGCTCAAAATAAATGATTCCTTTGAAATCCCACCAGACGGACAACAAAACTTTCCTGGGGTGAAGCCATGCCTTTGGTGTGAATAGAGAAAGTTCACCGGACTTCTTTTTCGACTGACGTCGTAAATGATCCACTTTTCATCTCCAGTAATCATATTTTCCAATACCAGTCCCAAAAAGGGATCGCTACGTTGACGAATCCTTAACATATCGCAGGTGTTGATGCGATCCATTAATTTTGAATCGCTGAGTTCGTGAGGAACACAAACTACTGACAAACCCAATTTTTTTAACGTGATTCTGTACATTAGACATTGGCGTCCCAATTTTTTCTGCAACCTCACGTATGGTTTGGCGAGGATTTGCCTCAACTAAGGCTCGTAAATGCTCGGGAACGACTTCTTTAGGTCGGCTTGACCTTGGAGCGGCCGTGAGGGAAAAATCGCCACATCGAAATCTCTTGAACCACATTCGATCTTGAATAATATTTTTGCCTTACACAGAACACAATTTGCGGCAAGTTTCAGCGGCCTTTTTGCCTTTTTTTTTTTTTAATAAAAAAGCAATCACGTGCGTTAACACAACAATAATAAAACAAATTCATGAGTATACCAGCAGTAAACAACAGTTAAATATCGGGATTAAATAGGGAGGAAGACATCAAGGCTGCAGCTGTGCGCATGACATCATAGGCCGTCACGTAAATGGTTAACTCGGAAAAACCCAACGACTTTTTGGACAACCCAATACATCATGGTGCACATAAGACTGACCCCGCCCCCCCTCCTGTCCCTAATCGTTTTTGATTATAAATCGGCTCGCCTTGTGGAAGAAATTCGTGGCAGATTCGTAGAGAACGCTCTTCCAGTCGAAGGAAACAGTCTGCATGACTTGACATTTGATTTCATCTGATGAGCATGACCTCCACTGTGATGATTGGGTCTGCCTTTCCACGTCGTACCCATAAGCTCACTCGTTCCTGGTGATGAGGCCTTTCAAAAGGGGTTCATTATCATTTTTCATTTCAAGAAGTTCCCGGCAAATCTCAACTCGATGTTGTCTTTGTTCCTCAGTCGCCAGCTCCGGGAGAAACTTCGTAGCGACATGGTGTGTGTGCAGTTTCTCAGTTAGAGTTTCCTGATATGAAGCTAATGAAATTTACACCCCTTAAACGGGTGATTAAACACGATTTGAAAAATCACCGTCAAAAACGCGTTTAACTAAAACAGACATAGGGTTTCAAGATTATCGTAATTCTGCAAAGTCGGATTCTCGGGAACAGCCCCCTGACACTGCGGTAGTTCGCTGGTAAATTACTGTATAAGGGGCGCTAGTTGTCTTGCAGCGCGAAATTGCCGGTAAATTTGAACATAAATGTTTTTAAATTTTGATATATAAGTACGTAGTGGATGATGTAAAATTAATAATAAAATGAATTTATAGGAAAATTATCTGGACCACAATGTATTACATAACGATTATTATTGTTTACCGTATAGGTGAAGTTGAATTAGGTTAATTTGCAATTATAAAAAATATGTTTTCTTGTGTTCCTGTAATAATTTTTTATTTACACGTAATATGGACACATACGTATATAATCTGTCTGAAAAGTGCTGAAACTTATTCTATGAATATTGCTGTTACAATTAAGAGAAATCATTTCAAAATATTAATTCACAGAGAAAAATAAAGTTTGTAGTATATACTACAAATTATAAGGGTTGAAGTGAAAACGAAGCTATCTATTTCACTGCACTTTACCGAAAACAGAACACGCTACAACATTTCCAAGCGAGTCTTTTGACAAATTTTTACATGGCACTGTTCCCCTCTTTAAGCGGACAACTTATATGGCCCCTGTGCAAAAGAAAAGGTGTATTTAGGCTAATGCAATTATATTCATTACTTCGATTGAAATAACAATACAAAACTTTGAATAATGTCTAATAATCATAATAATCTTTTAACGAAGAAATCTTTTTAAAAACACTGAATTATTCTTCAGTTAGTTACGTGTCATTAAAGTACGCTCGTAAAAGGCAATCAGAGTTAAATCATTCCGAACAGCACTTTGCCACAGTTCTCTTTTTTCTTCGTTTGAGGGTACTCTGAAATAATGCACTTTTTCGCCTTCTACGGAATGTTCTTTTTCGTAATTGCATGCGGGCACTATGCGACGTTATGCGACGTCGTCTCACACGACGCATTTTGTTTTTTACTTTCGGCGGATCCTCCATTTTACACTATTACATTTATACACTCCAGATTGATTACAACTCGCGATTATGCGTTTATATACATATACGCGAGGTTATGTTTATTGTTACTGTAGGTGAGAGACGTAAGAGAAAGGGAAAATCGAGACTGCGAGACCACTAGAACCCCTGGCGGCCGTTGTACACGTAATTGCAAGATCGCACTACGTGACATATAGGGAGTGCCATCTCCCCGCTCGGGAATTTTCACGCTAAACAATCTTACCAACCGTACTGTTTTCCGACCATCCATTGGCGCGCAATTTAAACAGTCGTAGAACTTTTGTTGAGGCCCCGTATATTTGGTTTATTTGAAGTGTAAAAACATATTAAAAGTCAACAGAACAAGAGAGGGTCAGTTTTACGTGGCCCATGGTGTACGTCAATCTCAGTGTGAGCAAATACACTGCTGAAAAAAATTAAGGAAATAAAAAGATTTCGAAAAATTTTCAATCGTTTTTGAAACGCTATAACTTTATGAAAAACGGTCGTATCGAGTTAAAGAAAAACTATTGTGAAGCTCGAGGTTTCTAGTTTTGAAATATTTTGGCGAAAAAAAAAATGAGCTACAGTTCTTGCGCAATCCAAAGAAATACTGCGAGACAAAAATTTTGCAAATGTTTAACGAGCGTTCCCGGGCTCAGGAAATTTTTTTCGGACTAAATCAATGCCAGTTAGCCTGTTTATTCAACTTTAATTTGGTTTTTTAACGGACGCTGTACGATTATTTGTTGCTGCGATATCAGTAGTTGAATGGAAAATGATGATTTTGTCTTTGATCATCGATATCTTAGGTACTAATAATCCCAGAGCGAGTCGAAGGATGGTTTTGTATAGTACATAGGTAAATTTCCCCCGTTTTAACATAAAGATGAACACCTAAGGCCGATCCTACATTGGAAGCGGAATTTCTCCCGACCAGACTGAGCGGGTCTGGTCGGGTCTAAAGAAAACAAACACATGACGCACCATCCCCCCTCCTACACTGGAGCCAGTGCTCGTTCCGGGGAGGGGAGTCGGATCTGAACTGGTCTGACAACAATCAAACAAGTTTGTTTTTTCTTCCAGTTGCATGGGAGCTTTGGTCGAGGTGGTGCGTTTTAACATCATCTGTTGAACTTGGTTTTTGTGTTGAATTGTGCCATAATGGTAGACAAAGGAATGTTAATTGAATTAGTGCGTGAACTCATGAACCTATTTTCTTTTACGCGAGTTTAATAATAAATTCCTGTCCAATAACAGGAAATCAATTAGTTCCTCGTCCATTTTTGAACTGTAATAGACAACTTTCCTTGTCGAGAGTTGACACAGCACTGGTTCTTCCGCTCCTGGCTGAAAACTAGCTGCAATGTAGGAGCGCCGAGTCTGGACTGGTCTGGGCGGGTCGGGTCTGATGGCCAGATCGACTCCGCTTCCAATGTAGGATCGGCCTAAGGATTCACTTAGCAACTCACCACCTGCTGTATTTAAGTTTTATTCATGCTAATAGCTTCCAATGTTCCTATATGTACATGGTATTTTGTTTTTATAATTTATTTTATATTATAAATTTATCCTAATAGCTTCTTTTTTCGTTTAAAAAAAATCTGCATAGTTCTTAGGCGTATTGTTTACTTTCTTGTACATGCACATTTCATGCTTTTTCAAATAGGGCACCTTTTTTTTTGCTACAGCTTTACATCCTAAGCAACCTTTGTAATGATCATTTAATTTCGTTTCTATTATTGCGAATCGTTTTTGTTTGCTTCTCTAGTTTCACCTTGATTCATTCGTCTTTATTTCACTCATCGAACGTTTTGAATCCAATGCATATGCATCTCAAATGAAATTTTAACGCACGCCTCCCCCATCTCCAACAGATTCTCGCTGTTTGGAAATGACCTCCCGCGATAATCACGTCGAAGCGCCGGCCGACATCGAAGAAGAGAAAAGACAGCAGGATTCCCTCTTCGATTCAGGATATCAAAAGTCCCTGTCGCTCCTAGACGATTCTCCCCAAACCCCGCTAGAAGATCTCGAGGAAGCCGACCTTTTTGAGGAGACCACGAGCACGCCTAGCTTATCCAGCGAAGACAACAAGGTACACCTCAAAAGGGCAGTCGCCCTCGCACCTCTCGACATGGGCAAAATCAAAGTCGACGTTAATCGGATAAACGAGCTAGACAGGTACCGAAACATGCCGTCCGGCAAGACGTTTCTCGCCCATCCCCTGCCCCCGCCGCCTCCAGAGGTGTACCGGAAGAGCTTCTTGAAAGACAAGGACGCCCTGCCGGGCCCGTCGACGTCGCCGACTAGGAAACGGAAGAAATTCAAGAAGGGCATGCCTAGCGAAAGCGACGACGATAGTCCCTTGGCCGACGTCAAGTCTATAGCCACTTGCATCCTGGAAAATACCCTGAATAAGATCGTGGTGAACGGAAAAGACGAGTTGATCGAGCACGCCGCTCCCGAGGAAGAGGCCGTTCCCGAAGAAGAGGTTCCGGAAGCGGAGCTTCCGGTACCTCTAGCATTAGAACCCGCTCATGTGGTTGAAAACGGCGATTTAGCTAATAATAATCGCGATATTGAAGGTAAAGGGTGTTTCAATAAGGACGCTCGATTTTTAAACCTAAATAAAACAAGTATGTTAGATATCCACACAATTTTATTTTTTATTTGAAAGAATAAATTATGGCATTAAGTATGGAATGAAACGTCGTTCAAATGTCCGCCGCGGCTTTGCTTGGTGGCATGTATTCGGTATGTTCAATTTTCGATGGCTGTCGCATTAATCTGGCTGAATTTCCTGGATGGCGTTCGTTATGTTAACTTTGAGGACATCAATTGTTTGTAGTTTATTCTCATAGACCTGCGATAGCCCCAAAGGAAGAAGTCTAATTGCGTTAAATCCAACGATCTTGGTGGCCAGTTCACATCGCCGCTGCGCGAGATAACCATGCCCTTAAATCGCTCGTGGAGAGTGTCCATCGTGGCATGCGCAGTGTGGCACGTAGCGCCGGCCGTCCTGTTGGAACCACATGTCGTCGGTATCCATATCATCCAGATTAGGCCACAAGAAGTTGCTTACTATCGATCTATAGCGCTCGCTGTTGACGGTTATGGCAGTGCCAGTTTCGTTTTGGAAGAAGTACGGATAGATGATTTCGCCAGACCTAATCCGCACCAAACAGTGACTTTCTCGGGCTGCATTTGGTGCAGGTATGTCTCATATGGATTGGTATCAAGTCGACAATTTTGCTAGTTGACATATTCGTCCGAAAATGGGCCTCGTCGCTGAAGATGATTTAGTTAGCGAAATTGGGTTCAACTTCCAACTGATCCAGAGCCCAATCAGCGAACACACGGCATTGTCTATGGTCGTTTATCTTAAGTTCCTGGGTCAGTTGGATTTTATACGGGTGCAGACCCAAGTCCCGACACAAATTTCGCCAAGTTGAAATCGCAGAAAGGATAAATTCTTGTGAACGACGAGAAATTGACAGCCTCCGTCCTTCCCGTACGCTCTCACGCACAGCAGCGATGATTTCAGCAGATTATGCAGAACGTTTCTCGAACGGAGCACTGATTTTGAAAACAAAATCCGATGATTTGCACACGTTGTTGAACGCTATAGCCTTCCACGGTGATTTGCCATGCACTACTGAACAATTCACAACAAATTTGACAGATGTTGCTTTAACAACATGGCGGCGGCTATAACCTAACAAATTTCGAGCGTCCCTATTGAAAGGCCCTGTAAATATAGTTGGAATTAGCAATAGAGTAGTTACTCTGTCCCTAATTAAATTAGAAACGTTTAGGGTGTATTATATTTCTGTACAACTTAAATCTATAATCTATGTGGTTAAGTACGCCTCCGTCTTCATTTGAAATAAATATTTATCTCAAATCTGTAAGAATAAACAAGAAAGGGAACCTAGACGGATAAAGCTTCTATAACACGAGCGAATTTCGTTTAACGTCTACCGAAATTCTTGCCCTCAGCGGCAATCTTGGATCACTGAGTATATAGGTTCTTTCGTTATTGTTCTCTGCTTTTACATATGAGGTTGTTGTTCTTTAATATTAATGTATGTGGGGCGTACCCAAGAAGTCTAAAGTAATAATAAGGAATGTTTAATTCTCATAAATTGAAATTGCGCATATCTGACGTCGTTGGTAGCAGTATGACAGAATCGAAGAACTTATAATTCAATGATATTAAAAACAATTTACCCATGCATCAAACACAGCGGTCAAATATTTATTATAAACCGCATAAATAACGTGCTATGAACATTCTTCTAAAGCCTGTGGCACGGGAGTTATTTAGTTAATTCCGTTTCTTATTCTGCCTTCTAAATCGTCAACGTTATTAAATATGTCAAGGTAGATCATTGATTTTAATTAAACCCATAAGAAATAGTAAAGCGAGTCAAATCGGTAGGGTGGTCTGGTCACTTATGTCACCACGTCTACAAATCCACAGGGAAAAACAGGATCCTCTTACAATATGGTGTGGTTACATCTGATTTGGCTGCAGATACCTAGTAACGCTCTGCAGTTATTGTACTATCAGAAAGAATATGGCTCGACAATTTAGTTATTCTAATTTGAATGATCATGACCGATTTGATTATTATTAAGTCACTTTTTTTAAACCATTAAATTGGGCCTTGAGTTTTCTTTACTCCAGTATATACGTTCGTTAACTATTCCTTTTAGTTCCATTCCAAAGTGTACTTAAATGGAATATAATTATTGCTAGACAAGTAGTTTTGTTTTATAAGAATCAATTAATATCTATTTGCCGCTTTATTCTATTCGGTAATCTAGAACATCGTCTTTAAGTTCTTTTTATACGAATAGCATTCCCTTTTAGAATGAACGTCTTACTAATATATGCAGTCTCAGTTGGAACTATAGGATTTGAATTGCGCGCCATTTGTGTTCAAATATAGGGCGTCAATATTTAACGACTGCCATCTATAACTATTTTATGAAAGTGAGCGATAATTAAAGTTGTATTATGAAACATTCGCGCAATATTAGCACAAAATGAAACGCCTACAAAGTTAACAGTCCGTAACTTATTCAGAAAATTTGAACAGACGAGTTCTGTTGTTGATAAGGCAACACCGATACATCCTCGTCGTGGTCGTTCAGATAAAAATATTGCTGCACTGAGAGAAAATGTACGCGAGTATCCAAGCGCATCAATTCGACGTCGTGCAGAACAATTGAATCAGTCAAGAGCCACCACGCATCGGATTTTAAAGAAATATCCGCATCTGCCAGCATGCAAAATTCAGTTGACGACAATTAAAAGTTACAGACCATATACAACGTCGTACATTTGCTAATTGGGTGTTAGAAAAGAAAGAAGGTGATGCTGATTTTTGCAAGAAAATTTTATTCAGCGATTAAGCACATTTTGACGAGTACTTCAGCAAATAGAATTACCGAAAGAGAAATGCATCCGCAGAGATGTACGGTTTGGTCTCATTTTGGAGTGGTGGAGTAATTGGATCATATTTCTTTGAAAATAGAGCTGGTAAAGTTATCACACTAAATGGGGAACGCTATCGTGACATTTTAAACAATTTATTTTTCCACCAAATTGAATGATTTGGATTTGAACGATATATGGTTTCAGGTGCAACGTATCATACAGCACGTGCAACCACAACTGTGTTGCATACCAAATTTTCTGGTTATGTCATCTCGCGGAATACTGACATCAATTGATTTGCAAGATCATGTGATTTAACATCACTGGACTTCTTCCTTTGGGGTTATGTCAAAGAAAAAGTGTACGCCACCCGAAAGCAATAATCAGTGACCTCAAAGGAAACATTCAACGTATTATTCAGGAAATAGAATCAGTTTTATATGCCCGTAGTATGGACAATTTTGCTAAACGAATGACATCATACCAGATGAGTTTAGGAGGCCATATGAACAATATTCTTTTCCGTCCTCTCCATATTATATTGAGGAATAAACAACCTCAGTTTGTCAAGTCAAATATTATTAGTTTTATTGACAAATCGAACCCTATAGTTCCACAGAGAAACCTTTTATAATAATCGCCAACTTCGCTATCTGCTGATTTATCTAATTTCTTTTCATCGTCGGAAATGGTTTTACGCCATATTTAGGAAATCTGGCATTACCAAGTTGACGAAGTTTGTCTTGTGGCGGCCAAAGAAATATGGCATTCTCTAATTAAGTATGACATTGTACACGAATTGGAACCACATTTTGTTTAAATGGTTCCTTTTATTTCCCTTTATTTCGTTGGTAAACCGAACGAAAAAATTAGACAAGGTCAAACATCGCCACCAAACACCGTACACCATTAATACCCTCCTCAAGCTTCCGCAGAAGATCCGGAAGAAACGGACCAATTCGAAGAGAACACCAGCACCCCGAGCCTGGCGAGCCAAGACAACCGGGTGCGCCTGAAGAGGGCCTCCATGTCCGCGAGCAAATCGAAAGCCGTGGACAGCAACAGGATCAACGAACTTGATCGTTACGGCAACATGTCGCCTTCCAGAGTGTTCCAGAAGCATTTTCCGCCGCCGCCCTTGGCGCCCCGCAGGAAATTCTCGAGAGATCCCGCGCCGGGACCGTCGAGGAGGCGGAAGAGGCCGAAGAAGGAGTTGCCCGTCGACGATGAGGACAGCGCCTTGAACGACGTCAAATCTGTCGCTACGTGTATATTGAAGAATACGTTAAATAAGATTGACGTATACGATGAGCCGGAACTGATTAAATACGTGGTTTCTAATGCGGAAGGCCTGTCTGAAGATGTAGAAGCTAACGAAACGTCTCAAGAGTCGGTGTTCGTTGTAGACCTTGGTGATTTGACTAGTAGTGACCGTGATGAAGGTAAATTTTAGTTTCAGTTGTTTTTTGTCTATAAGCTTCGTTTAATTAAGAATTGCCTGGTGCGCGCAAAATGGCAGAAGGATGGAAAAGGTATTTAAACGTGATTCTGTACAGCCTCATTCCTCTTTGGGTTTCAGCTAGTTTTTTTTTCTTAGCTTCATTATAAGTCTCCGATGTTGATCACGAGAAATCTGTCGACACAAAGGTCTGCTTAGTAATACAGTGCCTTCATAGATTAGTGAATAAATTTGAGGAATAAGTTTGGGGAAAAAGTCTCGGATCTGTTAAATTTTGTTTAGTTGCGCATGTTTTAAAATATAGTTATACATATAGGGTGATTCCAATGTCAATGTTAGTTCAATATAAATTTCACAATATTACTAACTTTTATTGCATTATACACTAGGCACAAACATTAAGGGATGTAAAAAATAATAAAAAAATTTTAGGCGATTTTCAAAGGGAACTTGGAGAGAAATAGCCGCAGAGCAATTTTGAAAAAAGCACATTGAAGCTTCAAGTTTCTAGTTTTCAGACCTTGTGTTCAAAATTTTTTACCATCAGCAGTTTTTGAGTAATCATAAGAAAACCATCGGGAAAAAAATTCAAAATTTTTGTTTGCCTTTCAAAAGGTCCACGGACTTTAATACATTTTTTTTCAGTGTTTTCATCATAAAACTTTTTTAGATAATTTTATCCTCTTTAACTTGGGCGGTCTAAAAGCCTTGTACGATGATTTTTCCGAGTTTACAGCAAAAAAGTTAGTTTTTACTTTTTTTTTAATATATATTTTTTTAATTAGTTTTCTTACAATAATTAACATTTTCTAATATAAAAAATGTGAATAATTGCTAAAATAATATTATCACCTCATTTTCTAATATAAAAAATATGGTTCATTGCTAAATTAACATTATCAACCTCAAAAAACGAATAAAACTTAAAAAATTCATCCTTAAATTGATTTTTTGCAAAAATGATAAATTCAGTCATCCATTCCGAATATAATAAAAAAAAAATCGCAGTACTTTGACATTTTCAGAGTTTCTTTGGAATGCTTTGAGGTTGAAAAGAAACAGCCAACATCCTTAGTCTATCCATTATTTGCAAAGTTATGCCAAGTTAAGGGAAATACGCAATTTTTTACCTCTTTCTCAATTAACATTCGGTCACCGAATTTTTTTTTTTTTTCAAAAACCAATAACTACTACTTGAAAAGAATACTTTACAGTTTTTAAAATCCTACTAGCATTTTCTGTACGATCAGTATTTCCCGAGTAATTAATTACCCAAGTCAAAACTGACTTTTTTGCTTTGAACGACGATAACACAGCGAAAAATCATCGTACAAGGCTTTTAGACCGCTCAAATTAAAGAGGATAAAACTATTTAAGAGATTTACGATAAAATCATGAAAAAAATTAAGCCCGTGGAGCTTTTCAAAGGCAAGCAAAAATTGGGAGAAATTGGGAGAATATTTGCGGTGATGATTTCTTATGATTACTCAAAAACTGCTGACTGTAAAAAATTTTGAACTCAAGTTCTGAAAACTATAAACTTAGAGCTTCAATTTGCGTTTTTAAAATTGCTGTGCGACTATTTCTCTCCAAGTGACAGCCCTTTGAAAATCACCTAAAAATTTAGGGTTTTTGACATCCCTTAATTCTTATGCCTAGTGCAATAAAATTGTTACATTATATTATGAAAATCATTACCCAAATATCATTATTTTAGTGAAAACGTTGATCAGCCAAATGACTAAATAGTCATTGTCAGTTCGGCACATTATGTTGATGAATAATTCATCACGTTAACGATCTTATTAACCATTATTCATTTATATAAGGGGCTACATCCACCTAAAGACATGAAGAAATAGTCGATTTTCGGACAACCGATTTTAGTCGACCCTCACGACATTCATCACTAATGGACGCACGATCACGACGAAATTCTGTAAACCAATTAATTGTAAACAGTCTTCTCTGATGGTGCTTCATTACCAAAAGTTCCACGAAGCGATTCTATGCATTGTTGTTGAGTAAGGCCTTTCTTAAAATGATAAAAAGTCATCCAACGCAAACCTTCACGAGTGATTTACATTTTTGCACAAACGTTCGCTATCAACACACTACTCGGTCAATTTCTAAGTTGCCATTGGCTTCGCAATAACCAATGTCAAGGTTCACGAATACAGTGATGCCACATCCCAGTAACGCCATCTATTGGTCGATTGTAAAAACTTAAAAGGCAACCCTGGTATAATAATATACAAATAAAAAAAATATAAATTTTTGGTGGATGTAGCCCCTTAACCAATTGTAGGGCTATGATTTATACGCATGTTACTCCACAAGTGATATACCGAGGCACGTTTGCGTCATCTAATAAATTATATTCAAGGTAACAATTACATTGCCCAGGATGAAGCTGATGATTACGTCGGAAACGACATAGAAAACGATAATCTAGATAATGTCGAGGAGCCGCCGGCGCCGGCTCCTCTCGAGGAGGATAACGCCAATATCCACAACAACAACGAACGCGTTGAGGCCCTCGACGTGGTCGAGGACCAGGGGCTCATCGATTTTGTGGTGGCGATGGAGAACGCGGAGAACGTACAGCAGGGGGCGATCGCCAAGGCCAGCCAGGAGGTGCTGTTCGACGAGAACTCGGAGCAGGACCTGCTGGACGACTTCGAAATTCCCGCTCCCATCCACGAGGCTGAACCCGTCGACGTCGACGAGAACGACGTCCGGCAAGTGGGGACACGGCTTGCGTCCACCCCAGAGAATCTAGAAACAGGTACTGCATGTTATATGTTAGTAGTATAATTACGAGGGGCACTATTTATATTTTGAGCCTAATAATAATAAAAAAAAACATTAATTTTTCATTGAACATTACTTTTTCGTTTTTCAAAATATTCTCCTTCGTGATCATACACTTTTGCATGCGTTCGAACCATTTGTCTAAGCATTTTTTCTATTCCGCTTGAGATATCTCCAATATATGGTTTTTGAACGCATCAACGGCTTCTTCTGCCGACGAAAATTGTTGCCCACGCAATTTATTTCTGACGTTCGGGAACAAAAATAAATCATTGGGTGCCAAATCAGGACTGTACGGCGGATGACCCATTAATTCGATTTTTTGGGTGTTCAAACATTCGGTTGTTGTGGACGAGATGTGTGAGAGCTCGCATTGTCATGATGAGGAATGATCCAACGGCGCTTGTTTGTTTTCCTTATTTCACCGAAGACTTCCGGCAAACAAATGGCTGTGTACCATTCAGAATTGACCGTTTTACGTTCCTCTAAAAGCACTTTTGCCATATGACCAGTTTTCCGAAAAAACGGGACCATTTATTTGGGACCAAGTGCTTCGAGCACGAACAACTTTTGTTGGATTTGGTTCATCTTGAAAACACCCATACAGTCGACTGCTGTTTACTTTCTGGCTCATACGCACAGATCCATGATTCGTCATATGTTACATACGTCTTTTGCAGCACCGCCATTGTATTTCTTGAGCATTTATTTTCACCAATCGACACGAGCATCTTTTTGAGATTTTTTCAAATTATATGGGATTCAACTAGAACAAACCTTTTTTACAGCTAAACGATCATGCAGTATTTTAAACTTGCTAATCGAACTAATGTCTAAAGTTGCCTCAATCTCACAATATGTCACATGACGATCTTGCATTAAAAGTTGTTGCACAGCAACAATGTTTTATAGCACAACTGATTTTGGATGACCTTGATGACTTTCGTTGGTGAGCGAATGGCGGCCACGATTAAACTCGTTATACCAGCGTCTCACAGTGCCAAAGGATGGAGCTTTATCGCCAAAATTGGAAGTAAGTTGATCGATGCACTCTTGTCTTGATAATCCACGTCGAAAGTCGTAATAAGTCTTAATTTTCACGAGTTAATTCCATTTTTTCGCTGAAATACAATTTTCAAATCGCTGTAAGCAACACAAATCGCGCTTAAATGATAAAATACTCTGAAGAAGGTTATGGTCAAAAATGTCAAACTTTCCATTGGAACGTCAGGTAACTACGGTTGTTGGTAGTGTCCGACAAATTACGGTACACGCCCTTAATTTGACGAATTTTACTGAATAGGAAACTCGAGCATCTACACCATTAACACCGTGTCAACTTATTCAGATGTTTTCAATATTTTTTTTTAGACCAGGCTGAAAACGACGGTTTTCCAAACTGGCTGCTACAGATACTTGGCACGCAAGCTGTGATGGAAGAAGTGACGCCGCCAGGATCGCAGGAGGGCTCCCACTTTTACTGCCAAGGCGACGGCTTAGGTAAATACCCAATGCGTAGACTCTGGTTCTCTCCTAATGCGTCAACTCTTGCGCTCTAAGCTTTTCTGCTAAGTTTTTATGGTGTTTACTTTTTTTTTTTAGGAGTCCACCCTTCCGTTATAGCCGTCGAGGCCGACGAGGAAGACGAGACCTCCGAATCCTCAAACAACACGGCCGACTACGGGGAGGCGGAGCAAGGCTCCTCGCATGATATGGCCTCTCTGCCGGATGATTCCCAGGCCAATATACCGATAAGTGAGCCACTCGAAGCCGAAGAAGACGATAATACACGGACTACCACGTCTGAACTGGATCAGTTCATAGACGCTGATAGTCAAGACTCGGATGTAGACAGGAATAACCTTAATTAAGATGATTTTATCGTGTTTTGTATGTGTATTTGTGTTTCATATTATAAGACTGAGCATGTTTTTCATTTTTATTGTCATTAATTAAAATGCATTTCATTTCGCAGCGGATGTTTGATTGGGATTTTCTTTCAAGATTCGTAGTCTTAAGATGATTTTATTGTATTTTTTATGTGTATTTGTGTTTCATATCATAAGACTGAGCATGTTTTTCATTTTTATTGTCATTAAAATGCATTTAATTTCGCAGTAGAGGTTTTATTGGGATGTTCTTTCAAGATTTGTAATCAATTCCCCCCTTTATCGGAAAATGTCATCGACACTACACAATAACTGAGGCACACAATAGTTAAATTAGAACACCGTTCTAAACCGAGACAATGCTGTAAAACGAGTTGGTATGTTGATCATAAACAAATCTTCAATGATCTAAAATGATTTAATTTATTATAAACTTTTTTTCCTTTAGTTCGGTTACAATCTATTATAAATTTGGATGGTAATTGACATACGCCAATCTTGAAATTGGCAGGATTTAAATAATTGATAATTTGTTAGCACTTGTCAAATACGCACCATTATCAAGACGTTTCCTGTCTAAAGTAAATCCCAGCTTCCAAACCTGTATAAACAGGGTTATATACGGAAATTCTATCATCACATTTTTACCAAACTTTTACAAATTTTTTTCGTGTATAATTTTTGAACACCCTGTATAATAGTATAAGTGAAACGTTGCATTGGCCAAAATTTCTATTAGCTAAATGGAACAGAGTTCAATCTGCAAATAAATTCTGATGTCCAAATTCAATTAGCTATTAAAATTGAATTACTACACAAGAAACTAAACATGTAATTTAAAGGGGAATTCTGTTTTTTTACATGTTTTTATTTAATTTATTACGGGAAAAGTAATAGCGGTAGAACATTCAGATTTTTTGATATTTTTTGTTCTAGAGTACTTTTTTCTAGAGCACAATTTTTTTTTTTGAAAAAAGAAAGCAATGGTGACCGTTACATTCACTTCATTGGAGGCCTGCAACAAACGGTGAGCATGTTTCCAGCCGATCAGT
This sequence comes from Rosalia funebris, assembly GCA_037954035.1. Lineage (NCBI taxonomy): Eukaryota > Metazoa > Arthropoda > Insecta > Coleoptera > Cerambycidae > Rosalia > Rosalia funebris. The sequence continues at coordinate 5,626,001 of JAZFAV010000006.1, read as the reverse complement.
TCATCTTAAACAAAAACGGTTTTTTGGTAATTAATTAGTAACTATTGTCACGGGAACTTTCCAAAATTCCAAAAATTTATAAAATGGCGGCTTTTCGAACAAACGCAAATTTTCACCCGTTCCTTCAACTGTTATTCTTAATAAAAGTTGTACAATTTTTTTTTCAAAAAATCACGATAACCAAGTGTTTAAAGAACATGTATATGAAAGTTCAACTTAGTCGGTTCAATAGCTTTAGAGAAAGCTTGCTCATCGTTCTGAAAATCATCTTTCGAAAAAAATGCATATAAAGTTTTGACAACTAATTACTCAAAGGTAGGTAAATTTACCATCAATCCACAACGCCTGGGTCGTATAATTGTCTCTCCCCTTCTTCATAACCCTCCAACCGCGCCGTTACTTGTTTTCTTCTGGCCCTTTTGCAGGATCCAAAACCCCGCGCTCGGCGTTGATGCGCGCCTTATCGTGGGTCTCGGCGTAAGGCCCCACGGTGACACCCATGACATTCAACACTCGTAAAAGTACCGAACTGCCCTCGTTAAATATCATTGCAGCTAAGTGAGTCGCTGTCTCAACAACAGTGAAATCAGAATACTGATATCGATCCGATTGCGCCTTGCTTCAAATCATTTCATTTATTGGCTCATTGTTATTTTGCGTAACAGCTCCCAAGCACCTCTTCGGCAAGTTTTCTGAGGATAAATCCTCGTAAATTGGCTTAATGACTTTTAACACCGTCTCATTCAGAGGAAACTTGTGCTTGTACTCGGCAAGAGAACTAGTAGCTTCAGCCTTACGCCAGGTACACCAACTGTCTTCTCCCGGGAGGAATTTGTCGTGCTGTGGATTTTTGTCGGTCAAACCTTTGTCAAAATACGTTGCTCACACTGCGTCTTTCAGTTTTTGCATGTAATTTGAATTACGGCGAATCGCTAGACCAAAATATTTTGTCAATTGAACAATGACTATCCGTAAGTTTTCCTGCCTCTTTGCGATCAACGCCTTTGTTCGTTTTTTGTTGCATTACGTAATCTTCTCCCCATTCTTTTCTCCACGTGGCCGGCACATTCTTTATTTTTTTCTACAATTTCGTGACTGTAAGGATTACTTACGGCGACGCCCTGCAGCAAGAGTCCAGATGTCAGTCGCAGGCCAACATTTCCGGCTCTATATTTTCCGTACATAAAGGAATTCCGGTAAAACCTTTTATAGGTACAACGGTTGCAAGAATGCATTAAAAAAACAGAAAGCCCACTTAATGTGATTTGTAACCTGTTTCACATTTTTATAAAAATCATCAAATATGGGGACCGATACTTCTTAATTAGAACTTACATTTAATTCTTAAAGTGTTGCTCTCAGTTCTAATATCCTATTGAAAATCAGTTGAAGTTTTTATAAAAAAATAAATTTAATGCAATAATCTCGAACACCGTGTATATGTACAACGGATTCCTTCATCTATGACCATGTCCCATATCAACGTATTTATTTTTCAATTGTTCTCAAAATATCAATAAAAAAACCATTTTAAGATGTCTATTCAAAATGAAATAATGCTATCTATCTCAGCTAATAAATATTACAAGCTCACTATATTCTAATTTTTAATAAATAAAGATGGTACCAGGACCACAATATCGATATCCAGGAAAATATACTTCCATATACCGTTATAAAATAAAACGATTTAAAGTTTAAATCGTTTTATTTTACGACAGATTTTTAAAGCACCAAGCATTTTAAAGCTGGAAACGTACTAATAAATCCGTGAATAAATCGTACATGACGTAAAAGTCACGAAAATTTATTTTCCTTGGCACTCTTGATTACCACTTATCAAATTTTCATTTCTTGTTTTTATACTTCATGATATCACTATCCCATACATTTGTCGCGGTTCGGGAAAATTACTCGCTCACTTTTCCACTGTAGCAAGCGACATCTTTAAGTCTACTAGCACTAACCGAGACATTACGAGCACTCGTAATGTCTCGGTTAAAATGAAAAACTACCGACACATTTTCCACGTACAAGTAGTCGCTCAGTTATTGGACCCTTTGCGCTGTCCTTTCCTTTGCATGTGGAAGATAGCTTTGATTATCATCGATATACATATGAATTTGATGTTTTTATTGATATATTTCATAATTTAATTTCACAGTTACATTTATACAGATCCACGTAGATCCGAACCTGGAATATACGATTAACTTACGGATATTAGTAATAGGTTCCATTTCCGTTTTGTCCTAAAAACTCGAGCCCTTATACCCCGCTCCAAAGCAGACCAAATCGTTCCCGAACGCTCTACGGTACGCTAGGCCGCTATTTTCTTGGCGGCTCAGCGGGCTCTAGCGTAGCGTAGTGACATCAGCGGTTGATAGTCGGCGCATATAATGCACTAATTCGGCCGTAATCCGTAATAGTATTATACACTTTGACGTGCAAGAGTGGCCAGCGGCTCTTACCACAGCTTCTATTTATTATGATACTAATATCGGCAGTATTATGGAATTATTTTTAGGGGAAGAGTTGTCCATTGTATATTTACAAAAAATGTTATGACAATGTACAGAAATTTCTACAATTTTTAGATCTATCGGTAGTTTTCTTGGTGGGATCTACCGGTAGCTTGCAATCGGTAGGTTGGAAAACCTTTTATTTCAAACCATCTTACTGGTTTAATCCACATTAACTACACATTTTATAAGTGACTACACTTCATCCGTTACGCTAAAGGAATGCTACTTAAGGCCTCATGCAAAACCACGCCTAAAAAAATATTTCATATAATTGATGTATAGTATACATAGTATTACAGTTACAGTGAATATCAGAATTATGGCATGGTTTTCACCATGAAATGTAAGAGTGGTGCATGCCTATCATCAAAAACCAACACTAGTAGAGGAGGCAAGTCTCTTCTGAGTTAACTCCCCACCACTTTTTCGACGTCACGGCCTTGACCTCGAGCGACCTTGGCCTTGAATGACGGGACGTTGCTAGTTTCAAGGTCATATGTCGAGATAAATAGGCACGCATTTTACTCGGTCTCATACCATCAGTGAATATATAAGATTCTCCTTCACCAGTGTTTTGGTTAATTAGTGTGCGGCAGCTCGACGACTTAGTACATTGTAAGTAATATATCAAATTATTTTGGGTTATATTTTACCGATTAGTGTGAGTATTAAGGTTTATATAATTCGAAATATGGTAAGCACAAGAATTAATCTGATCCATATTAATGATATGATTAACGGTGGCTTTAATATACAATTTAATTATTATATTTCAAGTGACCTCATCACTCATTCACCAATCATTAATGTTATTAGAACTTACAAAACAATTGGTCGAATTGTTTTGTAAGTCACTGATCTTCAGTTCAAACTATAAACTACCTAAGCACATAAATACATCCAATATTTTCTCTAGTCTTTCAAATTCTACATACAGAACAGAAAGATGTCAACAGAGCGTGTACAGTATCAATAGATTAACATCATCTATCAACAATAGATGTATATTGAGAGGATGTACCTGAGGGACCTTCCACGATGACCACCTCAATCCTTCATGGGGCTACGGGCAGCTGTTTGAGCTTTCATATTGCCCTCCAAGTCTTTATTATACTCACCAAATATGGAATATTTTAATTCAACTTCGGTTCTAAGCCAACCGAGTGTCATACTTCCCATGATTACTATCATTAGGAAAGGTGTATAGATTAAATTCCATATTTCAAAGTAATTTATTTTATTTAAGGCATAAAATTGAGTTTATGCTAATCCTTTCATATTATACTTAGTCAATATGGAATCTCAATTTTGGTTCTAATCCACCAAGTTTTACTTTTCTTTATTAATATCATTAGGAAAGACGTGTACATAAAAAAATAAAAATTTCAATTAATAATTTATTTCAATCAATATAAAATAATTTCTAATAGCTAACCTAAAATCTAATAAACTTACAATTATTCCTAACAATTAACTAAAATAATATTAAACCTAACCTATATTATACCTAACTAACTGGTATTTATCATTCCCATAAATACCAGCCCAAACATTCAATTTTTCGGGATATTGTGTCCTTGTATTTAACAGACGATACTGATTTTCAATAGCCTAATACCGTAGAATTCATGGATTGTGCCTACCATGTAACGGAAACGTGGATTCATCGGTGAACACGATGTTATAAATAAAATTGTCATCCGCATTTGCACGTTCTATTACCGTGTTATAAAATTCCATTCTACGGTACTGGTCTTCATCGAAAATTTCTTGATGGGCTTCGTATTTATAGGAATATTTTTCTTTTGTGAATTTTACCCACACTGAAACCAGTCTCCTCGAAAATTTTTGGGATAGAAATATTTGAATCTTCTTCTACCATTGCGACTACTGTCGATATTGTGTTCAAGGCAGGGATCGGACGAATTACATATTTGACTGAGAAAAGGTCTCTTATTGCACGTAATGAATGTCCTTGAAGAGACCATGATATCAAATCAATTTTTTCCTCAAGTGAGTACGTCATAATTACTAAGTTTTGAATTAAAATAATCTATTTAAAATTACACGTACTACGAAGTTCACTCGTCTAAATGCCAAACACGTATGCGACGGTAAATGTGAAATCTAAGTCGTCGATCATCACGGCGTACGGCTGGACTCCCCACCTGAGCGGTGGCTAATTTTCCGAGAAGGACCAAACGGTGGAACCTATGTAGTTTTAAAATGAACGCACGGTATACAGTTCTTCCAGTTATCTGGTGATCCTTTCTCTACCACTGATTTTATAAGGTCAAGACCAGAGAAACTTAAAAATATAATAACCGTATGACCTTGAAACTAACAAGGGTCGCCTGCAATTAGTTGCTGTCATTCAAGGCCAAAGTCGTGACGTCACAAAAGTGGAGTGGGGGTAAACTCAGAAACAGCCCTCCCTCCTCTGCTACTAACACTCACTAGGCTGGTCACACTAGTGTAGCACACCAATGAACTTATATAAAAATCTGGACCTATAAGCCATTTGAAGCAATTTTCCTTCTATTATCATTGGGGATAGTGCAATTGTGTGTACACATGAAAGAGTTCCATGCTCCTCACGGGAATACCAGCCTGTAAAAAAAATTTGAGTTCGAAAAAAAAAAGTAAAACAGGTGTAAGTAAAAAATTACATTTTAATGTTAAGAAATATCAGACTTATGGCATGGTTTTCTGCACGATATATAAGAGTGGTGCATGCCTATCATCATGTAATCAATCTATCAATAGCGTAAAACAACACCAGTAATTCGCTAGGCTGGTCACACTAGTGTAATGAATCAACTTACATCAAAATCTATGTCATTTGAAGCAATTTTTCTTCCATATGATTGTGGATGGTGCAATTGTATGTATGCATGCTCACATACATGAAAGAGCTCCATGCTCCTCTTGGGAATCCCAGTCTGTAAGAAAATTGAAAAGTTAGGGAAAAACGTAAAACAGGTGTAAATATAGGGTTATCCAATTCTGGTCTCGGGAAAGTAAATTTAAAAAAAAACACAAATAGTTCAGTTTTTGTTGAAATTTTATTTCATTATAAAGTTTGGTCTTTGCCATTATGTGTGGAATACAACATCATTCAAATGTTCTCCACGGGACCTTTTGCAGGACTCAATCCTTTTGAGGTAATTTTCGATGACTTTTCCGCACATTTCGGGCAATATCTCGGCCATGACTTCACGAATATTGGTTTTCAATTGCTCCAAATTTAGAGGATTGTTCGCATAAACACGATATTTTGCGTAGCCCCACAAAAAAGAGTCTAAAGGTGTTAAATCACAGGAGCTCGGAGGCCAATTTACGTCCGCCTAATCTCGAAATTACTCGTCCTGGAAATTTGTCTTGCAATAGAGCCCTACTTCGTTGTGCTGTGTGACTTGTGGCACCATCTTGTTGAAACCACATATCGTCCGTATCGATATCTTCAATTTCAAGCCAAAAAAATTCCGTTAACATGTGGCAATAGCCTTGAGAATTGACTGTAACGGTAGCTCCTTGGTCTTTCTCAAAGAAAAATCGACCGATAACACCACCAGACCACAACGCACACCAGACAGTGACTTTTCTGGATACATTGGCTGCTCTTCGACCACTTGAAGGTTTGCAGAGCCCCATATATGGCAATTTTGCTTATTCACGTATCTACCGAGGCAGAAATGGGCTTCATCGCTGAAGAAAATTTTGTTGGAAAAATTGGCATTTTGTTCTTGTTGTTTCAGTACCCAATTGGCGCATATTCTGCGCTGTGCACGGTCCGCAGGCTTCAATTCCTGTGTGGGTTGGATTTTGCAAGGATGAAGGTGCAAATCCAAATGCAAAATTCGCCATAAGTCGAACCCAATTGCTGAGCACGACGTGGAATTGAGAAATTTGGGTCTTCAGCCACACTTTCAGCAACAGTTGAGATATTTTCGTGATTGCGTACATTACGATGATGCGCAGACCTTACAACATACGTGACCGATCCAGTTTCTTCAAATTTTTTCACTGTGTATGCAATTGTTCGCTCATTTGGGCGATTATGACGACCATAATCTGCTCGTAACGCGCGAAAAGTGGAAACGACAGAATCACCATTTTTGTAAAACAATTTAACGATTTTAACGCGTTGTTCTGTCGTATAATGTTCCATATTGTAAAATGGCAAACCTTTAAGTAACCAAAAACCAGTTTTAAGATTTTAATGTTATGAAATATCAGACTTATGGCATGGTTTTCTGCACGATATGTAAGAGTGGTGCATGCCTATCATCATGTAATCAATCTGTCAATAGCGTAAAACCAACTCCAGTAATTCGCTAGGCTGGTCACACTAAGTTAATCGATCAACTTACATCAGAATCGCCTATAAGCCACTTGTAAACAATTTTTCTTCCATCACCATTCTGGGCAGTGCAATTCTATGTGCGCATGAAAGCATTCCATATGGGAATCCCAGCCTGTAACAATTTGAAAGAAAATTCAAGACAATGAAACAGATATAAGTATACAACTAGATTTTAATGTTATGAATTATCAGACTTATGGCATGGTTTTCTGCAAGGTAATGTAAGAGTGGTGCATGCCTATCATCATGTATATTCGTTGAAAGTATTATCGTGTGCAAAAAGCAACAATTCGTTCTCTTAGAGAAGATTCTTAAAGGAAAACCAGCTATTGACAAGTTTTTTTTCTTTTTTTAAGGGCAAAACACAAATTAGTATTGAACAATATTGACATAAGTGAAAATAATGACAATCAGGCGTAATGCATCTGATAGATCCGGGTGGCCTATACAAGGCCCAGGAATGCACTAAAAAAAAAATCCGACACCATATCGAGAAGAGCAGTTTGGAGCTAGGAAGTTATGAGGGAGTTAATATTCGTAATACACACGAAAGGGCAAAGAAAAAAGTAACTGCCGGATCTCACAGATCAGCTGCGCCCGACAAGAGGGTTAAGTAACTGAGACAATTGAAGATGCAGAGAATTTTTCTTCGAATCCACAATTTTACATAGTTGAATAATTAGTGATCTTTTTACATCCATACAATGTTTAATGTATCCATTTCTAATAGTTTGGTCAATATTGATGGATGATAGCAGGAAAATTACCCCAAAACATTACCTTTGAAATATGGTATAACCAAGTTTTAAAAACTATAGATATTCATTTTAATGTCAGTTGATGGTGCGTGTAAATGCACCATTAATGCAATTAAGAATTATCATATATGGTGAAATGTTTTTGTTATTTGAACTTGCGACTGAATATGCTGTTTTAATGGAGAAATTTAAATTCTAGAAAGATAATTTTGAGAAACAAAACACCATGGTGAAAACGTATATCTCTGCCAAAAAATGAAATTTTACACCAGGTATGTGATGTAAATATGAAACCGGAATTTGCCCATAGATGGCCTAGCTGCTAATGTAGTTGTCATACCGCGTCATTGACGCCATTTTCTTGTTTTAACATTCTGATAAAGGTTTTTATCTCACAATAGTAATAGTAGGTATGGGGACCCTTGGGCGTGGGAAAATTGAAACTTGCGTTTTTACCTAATTCACAATAATTTTAGGCGCCGACAAGCATCATATTGAGATCAAAGGATGCTGCCAGACAAGTGTTAATTACAGGTGCGCCGCACGCATTCGAAGGCTCCCGCCTTAGGGTCCCTTATGTCTTCGCCCCAGGGCTCCCATGCATCACCCTCGTGAAGAGGGGTTTGGGGGTGTGCCTCATCAGCTTGAAGCCGGTAGCGGGCGCGATACAGAGTCTCCGTAGCAGCAGCCAGCCGCGGTCGTTAGTGATAATAACTTAGAAGAGAGCAAAGGGGCGTGCGCGTGGGCGTGCTAATCTAGTACACAATCGAACTTTTTCCGCAACCATCTGACCCAAGCTCATATTCAGATAGGTAGATTTGTTCCGAGTACCACAATAAAAATCAATTAGGTACAACCTATTGAAATAAAATAAAAAAGATGTATAAAAAGTTGATAGTGTACTTCACGGTGAGTGACCTATTAGACGTTTCGCGAAACTACAAATAATTTGGAACTAAAAATTTGTATATGGGGGTTTTCAGGGATGCTCTATTTAATGAAATCAATGCCATGTATGTGACACTTTCGATTATACCGGAGGGCGGCAACAACTTTCCGATTTTAAATGGCATACTCCATATTTTTTTATGTCAGATTTGAATTATTTTGAGGTAACTTTTAATACCATTCCTAATTACCAAGTAAGTTTCCTACATCGTTTTTAATAGTGTTGAACATGTCGAATTTGTACAATTTGCGGATAGCATTGATTTTCTATTACCATTTGAAGAAAACTGTTGCAGAATCGCATCGAATGCTTGTCGGCGCTTACGGTGAGCATGCTCTTGGTAAATCAGTGATTTACCAAGAGCATGCTTAATCAAGAGTGGTTTAAAAAATTTAAAAGTGGCAATTTTAACATGGAGGACCACTGAAAAAGTTTCAAGATAGCGAATTGCAAGCATCGTTGGATGAGAATGCGATTGCAAGGCCAAATTGCTATGGACAGAAGACAATGCTGTGGTTTGGTGGGATCAGAAGGGTGTGATCTATTATGAGCTGCTAAAACCTGGTCAAACCGTTAATACTGAATCCTACCGACAACAAATTATCGATTTGAATCGAGCTTTGCGTGAAAAACGACCAGGACATAGTGATCTTCCTTCATGATAATGCGCCATCACACAGCAAAACCGGCCAAGGAAACCATCGAGGCGTGTAGTTGGGAAATACTTTCGCATACGGCTTACTCACCAGACTTGGCTCCGTTCGATTACTACTTATTTGCATTGATGGGACACGCACTTGCTGAGCAGGGCTTCACTTTTTACGAAAATGGTTCTATGACGGATTTGATTCAAAAGAGCAAGAAGTTTTTTTTGGCATGGAATCCACAAATTGAGAGATGGGAAAAGTGTATAGCTAGTGATGGGCAATATTTTGAATAAAATATTTTCTATACAAAAAATTCATGTTTCATATTTACATAGCAGGTATACAGGGTTTCACAAAAGTACAAAACAAAAAATCATTTTATTTTTCATCTACTTTAATTTTTTAAAACCACAAACTTACCAAAAACCATTCCACAATCGTTCTCACTCCAAGAATTTCCATCACAACCTGCAACAAAAATAATACTAATGAAATTAAGGTTAGTTTCCGATGGAAACTACTCTAAGGAAATATAATTTCAGATAGGAGCGAAAGACAAGAAAAAGTTGTAATCAAATGGTTTCATTTGAACTATGCACTCATCATGTTATTTCTCTTCAAGATTACTAAAATTAACAGTTATTGATAATGATAACTTACCTTCAAACGTGCTTTTGTTTATTTTTTTTCAACGAAATCCACTGCTGGTATCTGAAATAAAAAAAAATCTGTAAAGGCGAGTATTTTTTAATACTATCTCTAATTTTTTTCATTATATTCAATCAGATAGGAGCGAAAGACAATACAAATGCTGTAATCACATAGTTTCATTTGAACTATGAATTCATCACTTGGAATAAATTCTACGACATTTACGTGACCAAATTATTTCAATTTACAAATTTATTTTACAGGACTGTGAAAAAGTTTTTGGACACATGTAGACTGTTAACAATTTTGTGTATAAAAGTCTGCAAAAATATTATATTTAAATTCAGCTTCAGTAGAAAGTAAGTAATAAGATTTTCATACAAGTACAATATAGAAAATTACGCTGCCGTGACATCTTTGGCCAAATTTCAGTTAAATCGAAAATGTTGAAAAATGGTCGTATGCAGATGACTGACTTGTCGATACCTGCATATTCTCATTCAGTGTGTGATAACTCAACAACACCTCTACATAAGGACAAAGCGCTCACAAAATTTTAGCTCGTGACGTCATAAATGTAGGCCTTTCCGATATGGAGCGAAGATGTAGGAAGCCAGCTTACAGGTGGCGTAAACACGATCGAGAGACAGATGTTTGCAACGTTGCCAGACTACTACGATACTAGCGAATATTAGGATTCCAGTATATAAAAGATGTACCTCTTTCTCTTAAATTACCATTTTCTTTTTCAATATCGTAAAACACATATTTCCATAAGATGTTCTTTCCTCTTTTTTTAATGTGGTATTTCGTAATTTATTCATTTAATTATCAAATACTACTACCTTGTTCGACTTCCCTAACAAAAATACTTTCCTTTCGGAACCGGCAACAGCGCTCATCCGGTAAGCTAATCTGTAAAGTGAACCTAAAAGTTGCTATTTCTTGCATTTGTCTGAAATCAGAACTATTTATGTGCTTTTAAGTGCGTGAAACTTGTACCTAATATTTCGTTGTATATTTAGGTATACAATTTATATTGTTAGGCATATTTTTAAATACGTAAAACCATATATTTCGGACTTATAACCTGTTGCTTTCTTGGCGGTCCGCCGGTTTCTTTACAGCACAGTTTATAAGTTTTTGTTCGTGTTTAATTGTATGTTTTTCTCTTGGTTTCGGCTAGTTTTGTGGTAACTGATACTTAGTGAAATTATGCCTCAAAAGTGCTGTGTTCCTCGCTGTAACGGAAACTATAAAAATGGGCCTAAAGTTCATGTTTTCGGTTTTCCAAAGGACGTAAGTTTACGACAAAAATGGCTAAAAGCGATACCCCGAGATGACTTTCAGCCCACAAACAACACGAGAGTATGTGAAGCTCATTTTCCTGAAGGTAGTATAATAAAAAGTGCAACAGTTCAAGACTCAAACACTGGTAAGATTTTTACAATAGATTTACTAAGACCACGGCTAAAAGAAGACTGTATACCATCTATTTTTTTAAATTGCCCCATTTATTTATCAAAAGATGTCAAAATACGGCCAAGTAAAGATGAAAAGCTCAAAAATATTGATGAGTTAAATTTGTAAAAAGCCCTTGAAATAAGCAAAATTGAGTTTGAAAAGCACGAAAAAAACATACATTTTGACAATTTTTATGAATTTATAGTACAATTTTCTACATTTTAACTACCAAAAGACTGGTTTGAAAATGATGAAAATTGCTCTCAACAAGACTTTTCTCAAATTAAAACGTTATTGTCTCAAATTTTAATAAATGATGATCACTTTCACGATATCAACGATGTATTGCCGTTAATTACATATTTAGGTGGTTATTGTTGCTATATTACGTTAAAAAAATTAAAATGTGCCAGCTGTAAACGAAAAATAAGTATATGACGAGCAATTTATTGTTGAGGACAATTTTGATCTCATTAATAAATTAAATCGTGGAGGACTTTTATATCTCCAAGGACAAGTTATAAATGTTGTATCTGTGACTTATATAATCTTTAATAAATTAATAAATAAATTTGAGGACACATTTCTAGAAATCTATAATAAAAGATCGTTCATGGTTTATTTAATTTTGGAATATTGTATTAAAAAGAAACATGTCTCATATTTCGATGGATGCGCTAATCATAATGGAAAAGACATTTTAAAAATTATTCTCAAAAGTATTTCCAATACCCTCTTAAAAAATTATTGCCCTAAAAATAGCGACCATTTAAAAAAAGGAAATAAAAAAAGAAAACTCGATACATTAACGAAGTAGGCCATATACCTACCTATACATGCACTAAGGCCTTGTTATTCAGTGGGTGTTGGATAACTGCTGCAAATACCACTGTTGTTTGGAGAAAACAAGCTGATTTACGCAGTAAGGCATTAACACTAGCCGATATTAGAACAAAAAGTAAAAGGGCATTAAACATCGCGAGGAACAATTTTGTATGAAAAAAAAATGGCTAAAATAAGACCAGTAGATTGCACAGCTGTAATTACATTGTATAATCTATGCCAGTGTGCGTATGATTTCCCAAAAATTAAACATTGGTAGGTCTACTGTAGGATGATACATTAACAAAATATAGGAAAACTGGGATAACTGAAGATCAACAAAGAAGTGGGCGCCCTAAAAAATTAACATAAGGTGCAGCGCAATATTTAAAATTAACTTCATTGCGCAATAGAAAACCAACGAGTAAAGAACTGACCAGAAAGTTTAAGAAATGCGCAGGTGGTTAGTGTCGATTCTTCTACTGTCCGTAAGACACTACTAAAGTCAGGCTTTCGCGGGTGCTTAGCGAGGCAAAAAGCACTTCTACGTCGCAATAATAAACAAAAACGTTTAATTTATGCAGAGAACACAAAAATTGGACAGTCAAAGACTGTAATCCAAATTTCAATTATTTGGTAATGCAAGGCAATAACATGTCCACAGACGAGTACGAGAGGCTTATCAGGAACTGATTACAACCCACTATAAAACACGGTGGAGGGTCTTTGATGGCGTGGGGCTGTTTTTCTGCTGGAGTTGGAGATTTGGTAAAAATTAATGGAATATTAATAAACAAAGAGCGATATAGGGATATTCTCAAACAGCCCGCAATTCCTTCTGGTATTCGTTTAATTGGCAACAATTTTTTTCCGCAACAAGATAATGACCCCAAACATTCATCTAAGCTGGTACAAAAATTGCACAGAAAATATTACAGTTAATGAAATGGTCCCCGCAAAGTCCAGACCTCAATTTAATTGAACATCTGTGGGATTATCTGCACCGAAAGAAGACTGAACGTGCTCCAACATCTACTGCCGAGCTATGGAATCTCCTTTAAGAAGAATGTAGACAGATACCAGAAGATACAATACAGAAACTAATAGCTAGTGCTCCAAGATGTATTGACTCCGTTCTATAGGTGGACATACAAAATAAAAATTTTTCGGTCAGTTGGTTGATTTTACTCGAATAAACGTTTTTCTACATCTTCCATGGTTTTACCGCCTGAAGGTATTATTTAACTTTTATTTATATTAAATTTTCTTAAAAAAATTTTGACAGTTCACAGTACTGTGAAAAAAGACTTTTTCACAGTACTGTATATCCTTTTATTTATTTTTGAAGATATGATGAACAACATATGCACAAAAATACTAACTTACCACTATTTATTCAATGGCTGCCTGAACATCTGGTGATCTAGAAGAGAAAACCTTTTAAATATGGTGTAGATCATATATATAAAAAAAATAAAAATCACTAATGTCAGTTGGTAGTGCATGTAAATGAATAATCATTAACAATTATCATATTGTGGTGAAAGGTTTTCATCATATGTTATTTTGTTTTCAGATAGAAAAAGTAGAATTTTTCGCACCACCCTGTATACTCAAATGTCCCAACAAATAAATTTATTTACATTATAAGATCATTTTGATGAATGTAAAATGTCATAGGAAAAACGTATTTATTTTCACAAAATACAACTTTATATACAGGGTTCTCCTAAAGCATAAAATGAAAATAATTTTTATTTTTTTACCTATTTTTTTAACATTGCTTAATGTCTCTTTAGATCGATAATAAAGTATGCTTCACTTCTTTTCCCTATTTGTATTTTTTTTATTGCAAAAAAAATTTAACCTCATTTTTTAATCACATATTTTTTTAACATATTTTTTTAAAAAAAATCTGAAGATAGAAATGGATAGGTTAGGATTAGATATAGTAGGTATAAGTGAGATGCGCTGGCCGGAAGTAGGAGATTTTTGGAGCGGTGCCTATAGGGTAATACACACAGGATCGGTAAATGGAAACGCGGGAGTAGGGATCGTTATGCGGAAGAACGCAGGACAGTGTGTAGATAGCTACCTACAATACAGCGAGAGAGTAATGATGGTTAGGTTAGATTCGAAGCCAGTGGAAACAGTAATAGTGCAAGTATACATGCCTACTTCTAACCACAGCGAGGAAGAGTTAGAAGCCGTTTATTCGGACATAGAGCAGGTAATAGGATTTGTGAAGGGTCATGAAAATTTAATAGTAGTAGGAGATTTTAACGCAGTCGTAGGTGAGGGGAAAGAAGGAGAATTTGTAGGGCCTTATGGATTAGGAAACAGAAACGAGAGAGGTAGCAGACTGATAGAATTCTGTGAGAAGCACAAGATGGTAGTCGCGAACACATTGTTCAAGAATCACGTTAGGAGGCGGTACAAATGGAAAATTCCAGGACGGATAGACTACATTCTGGTTAGGAAGAGATTTAGAGATCAAGTAAAAGACTGTAAGAGTTATCCAGGAGCAGATGTAGACATCGACCACAACTTGGTAGTCATGAAAGCTAGATTAAAGTTCAAAAATCTGAAAACCCGGAAGGATAAGAAACGTATAAATGTAGACATATTGAGGGATCAGAATATGAAAGATAAGTTCCAGGAGAAAACAGATCAGTTAATAAATAAAGCGAGTAAGGACGAAATCAAGAACTCAGAAACTGAGTGGGAGGGTATCAAGAATAGTCTAGATTCCGCGGCTACGGACGTTTTAGGACACGATAAAAGGGAAGCTAGGAAGCCCTGGATAACGGACGAAATCTTAAACTTAATGCAAAAGAGACGAGGCTACAAAAACAGACAAGACGAAGAAGGACTGAAAACGTATAAGGCAATAAAGTGGGAAATCATTAGAAAATGTAGAAAAGCGAAAGAACAATGGATAGAGGAGAAATGCAAAGAAGTAGAAGATAAGTTGCAAGTAGGTAAGACCGATGAGGCTTACAAAATAATTAAGAGGAACTTCAGGGATGTAGGAACAATAAGTAGAAATGTTAGGAGTCAATCGGGGGACATACTGATAGGAAGAGAGGAGAAAGCGGATAGATGGAAGCAGTACTTAGGAAATTTATACGAGGGCCAGGAATTAGGAGAGATATTAGAGGAAGAATCTAGCATCGATAGGGAAGATGTAGGAAAACCTATATTGAGAGAGGAATTTGAAATAGCACTAAGGGGGCTAAAGAATAATAGAGCGCCGGGTGTAGATAAAATACAGGCGGAAATTTTGAAATGTGCGGGACAGAAAGTAGTAAATAGGATGTTTGAACTGGTAAAATACATATACGAAACGGGCGAGATGCCGGAGGATTATAAGAGGAACATTATCGTTACTATACCGAAAAAGAGAGGAGCCGACAAATGCGAGAACTTTAGAACGATTAGCCTAACTTCCCATGCGTCAAAAATCTTAACTAGAATAGTGTAGAAGAGGATGGAAAATAGAGCGGAGGAAATACTAGGAGAAGACCAATTCGGGTTTAGGCGAAATAGGAGAACTCGCGAAGCTATTCTAGCATTAAGAGTAATGTTAGAGAAAACAATAGAAAAAGGAAAGAACGCTTATATAGGATTTGTAGATTTAGAAAAAGCTTTTGATAACGTAAGATGGGAAAAAATGTTCGAGATACTAAAGAGCGCGGGAATGAAGTATAGAGATAGGAGAGTAGTACACAATCTATACATAGAGCAAACTGCTGTTATAGAAGTAGAAGGGGAAGAAAGGGAAGTAGGTATTAGGAAAGGAGTAAGACAAGGATGTACGCTATCACCACTAATTTTTAATCTGTACGTCGAAGAGGCGATTAATGTGGTAAAAGATAGAGTAGATTTCGGGATTAAAGTACAGGGACAGAAACTAAAAATGCTGAGATTCGCGGATGATATAGCAGTATTAGCATCTAGTAAGGAGGAACTAGAATCAGCATTGAACGAAATGGAGGCAGTGTTGACAGAGGAATACGGAATGAGGGTGAATAAAAACAAAACTAAAGTGTTAGTGTGCAGAGGGCGCGAGAGCAGAGCAAAAACGAAAGTACAAATTAATAATGAAAGATTGGAGGAAGTTAAAGACTTCACTTATTTAGGAAGTAAAATAAATTGGGATGGAAGAAGCGATAAAGACATAAAACAAAGCATAGTGCAGGGTCGAGTAGCTTTTAACAAAAAGAAAGCACTTTTATGCTCGGGGGTAATAAACTTAGAAACAAGGAAGAGATTTTTGAAAACATATGTATGGAGCACGGCACTATACGGTTGCGAAACCTGGACGGTAGGGGAAGCAAGTAGGAAGAAATTAGAAGCTTTTGAGATGTGGTGTTACCGAAGAATGATGAAAATACCATGGACTGATAGGGTTAGAAACGAAGAAGTATTGGAGAAAGTCGGCGAGAAAAGGAGTATGAGGAAAAACTTAAAGAAGAGAAGAGATAGAATGGTAGGCCACTTGCTGAGACATGGGGGAATAGTCCGCGATATTTTGGAGGCAGAAATAGGAGTGAAGAAAGGCAGAGGTAGGCCTAGATTAGACTACTGCTCGCAAATAGTAAGGGATGTAGGTTGTAGCACAGTTAGCGAAATGCGTAGGTTAACACAAGATAGAAGAAGCTGGAGGTTAGCGTCCAACCAGTCTTAGGACTGATGACCTAATGATGATGATTTTTTTTAAACTTTTCTTTATATTTACAAATTATCTTACGCCCTGAAAGTTTTATAAATACATAATGCTATGAAAAGCAGTCCCATTAAAAAAATTGATAAAATAACTGTGAATTATGGGAAAAAATAAGAGTAATCATGATACGAATTTGATTCATATCACAATTTTTTGCTGAAAATTAAGAGTATAAAATATCGCATTTTTGTTCTGAAAAAAAAAACCGAAGATATTAAAACAATTTTTTTACTTTTGGGCCACCCTATATAACCCCTACAACTGTATAAAGGTACAAACAAACACTTTTTATCTACTGCATATATTAAATTTCATTCAACAAGGTGTTTTTTAATTTATGTAATCTAATTATTTAAGCCAAAGTTAAAAAAACTAAACAAGTGTTTTTTTTTGTTTCACTTACCTTATTTGTCCATTGGATCGAACAGCAGGGTTCTTCAAAATTATTACCTGTAAGAACAATCTGGGTAAATACGAGATACGGTAAAAACAAAGAAAATTATTGAATATCGGAACATCAGCTGGTAGTGCATGTAAATGAATAATCATTAAGTCATTACGTGGTGAGAGATTGTCATCATAGAAATGTTTTAAGAGAAAAGACAAGCTTTGATTATTGACCAGAATGATGGAATATGTACTGAAAAACTTAACACACTATATAACCTAAACAACTGTATGAAGGTACAAAACTTTTTACCTACTGCAAATATTAAATTTCTTTCAAGAGCTATTTTTCTTTATGTAAATATAATTCTTTAAGCCAAACTTTGAGAAATGAAACTAGTTTTTTTTTTCGTTTCACTTACCTTATTTGTCCATCAGACTCAACAGCAGGGTTCTTCAAAATTATTACCTGTAAGAAGAATTTGAGTAATTATACGAGATACGGTAAAAACAAAGAAAACTATTGAGTTATCAAAACGTCAGTTGGTAGTGCATGTAAATGATAATCATTAAATCATTATGTGGTGAAAGATTGTCATCATAGAAATGTTTTATTTAAGGGAAAAGACAACACAAGGTTTGATCAGAATGATGCAATGTCTACTAAGAACTTAAATTATATGAAAATTATTAATAATTTTCGACGACAAATGTGAGTAAAAAAAAATTCTACTTACAGTTCTTTTTTGGGCTCCTACTTTTCATTGGACTTTGATTCCTGTACATCCTGAAGCGTTCTTAAGATATCTGGAAAAATATCTAGAATACTACATACCCAGTCTATACGAATATACGTTAACGTAAAATAATTTGTAAATCAGATAGAGCTAATATTATAAATCATAAAAAATCATTAAAGCAAAATTCATCAGATAGAGTGCATATAGGTTTATAAGAAATACTGCACAGTATAATGCATGAAACATTCTAATTTAGACAAAAATGATAGAACTAAAGTTGGAAAAACATTTTCTGATGGGTATCTTTTTAAAATGAACACAGTTTATATTCCTCATTTCTTGAAACCGTATTTTTACCTCACTACCATGTACGGTGTAATTAAATTTAAATACTGACCATATATTTTTTGGGCGCAATATACGATTGTATAGTTGGTTACGTTTAGAAAGAAGCTTCGCTTGTATATATTTAGGAATGGCCAAACATAAGCTAGGTATATGCTACACTGTCGTATCAGAAAGTTATAGCAACATTCAAACTGAGTGGTACTGCAATTATTACATTTTTGCTCAAAAAATTTGACTATTTCGTTTTAAGGCAAATGTGACAATTCAGGTAAAATATAGAGTATTATGGAATTAATTTTATTGGTAAAAAAATTGGTTCTGGATTTTTAATAAAAATATTTTATATACAGGGTGTCAGCATAGTTTCTGGCATAACCTTATATATACATACTTCAGATACTGAGCAATACAAAAAACAAAAAAACTAAAGCTCCCAGGAAATAAAAATAAAGTTGTATTTAACATTCTTCCGTCTCTCCTCTATGATAGCATAAAATCAATTAAATCAATCGACTATCTAATTGGATTACCTTATAAATTAAATTCAAGAATATGCCACAATTTATTTGTTACATATACCCCCATTTTTTCTTTAATACATTATTTGACTGCTTTGTATGTTATTTTTTATAAGACTTCATAGAAAAAAGAAGACATTCGGGAGCAATCCGTATAAACTTTTAAAGTAGCAGAAAAAAAATTCTGCATTTGGTCATTATAATTTTTCTTCATGTAAAAATAAACAAAAAACATAGATGTAAATTCGTATATGTAAAACCCTCTAGTGTAAACTAAGGGTTTAACTAGCCATTTACTTGTATTGCCCAAATTAGGAAATGTAAATAAAAACATACATAATAGAACAAAATAAGTTTCCTTTAGCACAAAGCGAAAAAAAATACCAACTATGTGAATGAAAGAAAAATGACTATAATACAAATATATACAGGGCATTTTTAATAAGCGTACAATATTTCATAAAACAATAGCTTAGGTATAGAGGACACTTGTCTAGCACATGGTTGGCTGCACGAAAATTAGAAATCGAAAAACTAAAGCCAGATTCCTCGGAAATAGGAGATAGGGGGTCTGTGAGAATTTCACCGTTTACGTTAAAGTAAATAATTATGAACCTGTTATGATAAACAAAGGACCATTGCCATGTAGATTGTATCAAACATTAATAAGGCTATATTGTAGACATTGTAACAATTATTGAGTATACCAAATTTTAATCTATTATTTTAACATCCTGTACCTTGGAAACGAAGTAATTCTATCTCAGAATTACTTCAAGGAATTACGTTATGAAATATTGGACTCTTTTTAAAAATATCTGGTATAATGTAACAAAACCGAAAATACATATAAAACAATCGTACCTATTTCCCATTTCTAACAGGGTTTTCTGGCCTTGGTCTGAACAAAAATCCTCGGAACGTCAATATTTTCCTTCTTATTAATCGTCCTTCTATGCACATACGAATTGGTGATAGTCTCAAATCCTGCTTTCCTAAATGTCTCTTCGACACCGCCAACGGAAAAGTAATAACTTCTAGTGCCATCTTGCCTCATATAAAAATTGTCGGCTATCTTATGACCCGGTTTAAACCTCAACTGGGCCATATCATACAAGCCATAGTCACGGAACAACAGTACCCCACCGGGTTTCAACAATTCATATACATTCTTTAGAGTGGGCACAAATTTATCGGGATGAATAGCAGACAGTGTGAAAATCAACGTAGCTATATCTACAGAAGCTACTTCCACTTCGTTAAAGATGCTGCTAGTGGTTATATCACACTGGAAAACGTTCATGCAACTAGGGTCGTATTGTGAATTACTTTTAACCATTTCTACAGCCCGAGGAGACAAATCGCAAGCTATGACATTGAAATTTAATTTCTCTTCAAGTAATGGAAAAATAAAATTACCAACGCCGCATCCCATCTCGAAAAGTGTTCTCGGGGAAGCATCGTCGTCGTTCAACAGCTCCTCGAATTCTCTGGTGGTCCAGTGGCGATCTTTAAAAAAACGTGTCTCATTCCTCTTGTAAAACAAATCCCAATGCTTCTTGGCTTCCAGTTCCAACATTTTCGCTTTGTGTTCCGTTACCATGCGATTATTTTGTAGGGAAAGACGTTTTTGCTCATCGTCAGTTAATTCTTTCGTCTTTTCGGTTACATCAGAGGCGTTAAATGTATCCATTTCTTGAAAATATTCACAATAATGGATTCGACATACCTTAGATTCGTCAATTAATACAACATTTTATTCAACACATTTGGGATTGAAGTAATTTTTAAAGAATTAAAAAAAACAGAACCTCATACTTCAACACTGCAATACGAAAGAACTTTTGAGATAACTGCCGACTATTTATATAACTAACTCATGTTGACACCAGATGGAACTGTCGTCATAAGTTAATTCATTTTAGGCACTTTTTTACGACAGATAGAATAGCAAACCAGAATATATTCTTACTTTTATTAACAACGCCTAATCTGAAATTTTCATAAATCGAAAGTTTTATCTCTACATTTTTCATAATTATATCATTTTAAAAAAATGTTCAGATTTTGAAAAACTAATCATAATAAATCTCTGAGTATATTTGTATTAAACTGAAAGTTTAAATAAAAGTCTCTAGTAGATTATAAACGAATGTTCCTAATCTTAATGTGTGATAATTTTTGGTTGGATTGTCAATGGCTAAGTCTCTTATTCTTCGTCCTTTCAATAGTAGTAACATTTCAATCTCGCAGTTGGATATGCTGCTTAACTAAGTGTGCGTAAATAAGGTTAACATTTCAAAATAACTTTTGTGATGAATTATAAATAATGGATGAAAATTATTTGGATATTGTAAGAAAGTCTTTGTATAAAGGCCAAGGCACAAAAGAAGAGGTTGGTGGGAAAATGCCAAAGAAAGAAAAGAAGATTAGGTTTGCCTTGGACCACTACAATTCAGAAACTGTATTTCAAAAGAAAGAAAAACCAGACAAAGCAAAAACTAAAAAATCCAAGCCCTCTAAGAAAGAGGTTAAGAAGAGAAAAGCGGTAACGAATCAGAATAGCGATAGCTCATTTGAGGAAGAAATTACTTCCTCTCAACTGATTAAGAATCGTAAAGCCACACCAGGAAAGATCCCACCCAAGAAGAGAAAATTAGTCATTTCCTTTAGTAGCGACTCTTTCGATGAAGATGTAAAAGATAATCCATTGAGCCCATCGAAATCTGAAATGCAGTTCTTTCAAGAGACGTTCAATAAGTCTAATAAAAAAATTAATCTAATCGAGGATAGTGATAGTGGGGAAAGCATTAGTGCATTTAACTTGGATCATTTCTTTAATACATACGAGCCTAGTCTTAATGAATCTGTCACAGAAGCCCATTCCGGCATAGATAATGAATTTGAAAGTGACTATATCAGGACAGTGAATATTGTCACTGGGAATCACAATAATGTATCTGATGATGAGAATATAATGGACGAAGTGAGGGGGAAGGCAGAAAGTGTTGTGGTAATAAGTGACACTGAGACAAATAATGTTGCGGAAGATATTACTGAAATGAATATTTCAACAGTTGCAGCTAAAATACAGGAGGCTATAGTACTTGATGATGAAGAAAGCAATCCCATAACAATTTCTGAAACTTCACAACACGATGTAGAGTATTTACCGGAATATAACGCAGCCGACTATTTCGATTTAGATGACTGCACGCTAGTGGTTTTAAAACCAAATCAGTCCATAAGCATTTACGGTTTCTTAAGTTTGGATGTATTGTATGGAAAGTTAGATGTGTTTGGGAGTATTTTAGATACAAATTCAAAACGAATAAGTTTGTATTCCCCACGAGGTTCAGCTTTGCTTCAGCTAATAAATATGACTACTGAAGATTGTGACGAAATCGATATCAGTACCGTTTTTTCTGCTCTCGCTCTAGAAAACGCGTCAGGAACAAATAAATGTGCTATTATTAGGTGTACTAAATTAGAAGACTTCAAAATACCATTCATAGAGAAATATATATCGCAACAGATATTTCCTAGGGTGGATAATCACAACTTGCCGCAGGTTATTTTCCAACCTACAGGTGGCTGGAATGTTGTCAAGGAGAATTATGCATGGAGCGAAATCCTGAATAATGTAAGGACGTCCACGAGACTGCTGTTCGCTGGAGGGAAGGGTGTCGGGAAGAGTACGCTGCTACGGTTTGCGATTAACAAGCTCCTGAATGTCTTTGACGAAGTCAGGGTTATAGATTTGGATCCTGGACAGTCCGAGTTTGCTGTGCCTGGCTGTATTTCCGTTGTTACTGTAAAGGATTTCGTGTTTGGGCCAAACTATACCCACTTGAAAACTGCGGACAGGTATGCTTTGCAAATATTACTGGGATATTGTTTAATGAATTGATAAGGATGTTGTTATATTACCATAACATGTAAAAAATGCTTTGTTTCACATTCTGTAATAAAAGAGGTTGCCATTAAAAAAAATATCGATGCCCGTATACCTCTTACACGAATCACCCTGTATATATTAGTTATATTTTAAGAAATACCAAATTAAAATTTGACGGGTGCGAGAGCTTTTCCCAAAAGTTATTTCTTGAATTTTTAACTTATTTATTCATTACTTTATGAAAGCGCTGTATGTAGACCAAGTAAACACAATTCAACCCAGTTCTGCACAGTTGTTATTTACGTTGCGGCTTCCTTAATTAATACGAATAGTAGAGTTTATGTACTGTTGTGAAATAATGTAATGAGTCTCCTTCAATTCATCGTTTTATAATACAAGTAATAGTGAATTTATTTTTTGTTATTAATACTTTTATTACTACTGTTATTACTATTTTGTTATTACTGCCCGTATGTCATGGAGATATATCGTAGCTGTCTCATAACTTTTTTTTTCGGTGGTACATAGAATAGACAACTCATCTAGCTATATTGGAATTAATTATTGGAATATGAGTGGAAGAGGAGGTGTTTCTTCTGTCTTAAAATAAATTTCTTGATTTCTAAATCGTATCTAAAAAATATCTACTATAACTGCTATATTAGAAAACTCCGGGTTGTTATCCAAAACTGCAGTAAATATTTTCTTTACAGCCTTCGCAGTAGCCTCCTCCAACTGAAAAATATACTGCCGAAGGTCCTAAACGTTTATAGCATCCACTATTGAAAATTCATCTGTCTGTGCTTCTTTCCCAACTTTTTAATGGCATTTGGTATACGCGAAAAACTGATATGTATATACACCAAATCTCGTTGAATCCAGCTATTCGCTAAAGTCTGTTGCGCATTCGGATTCACAATTGTATCATTTGGATCCAACTGTTATTGTGATATTCTCAAAATTGCAGTAATAATGTGAAGCTGTCTCGATTCTCTGGAGGTGACTGTGTATGTGGGGAACCACTTCTGTGAATAATGCCACTCTTCGCTGGGCTTTTCAAAACACTTGTTTGACATTCACTATCAAGCGATAGACATTCGGATAACTGCCACGGATTGCCTTTGCTACGCGATTAAGACCATGCGCTAGACACGTTACATGTAACAAAGAAATGTCAAATTAAGTTGGGCAAAAAACTTGACGTTAAGGTGTGACTCACAATTAACATCGTGCATTATGCTTGGACCACCCTTATGTTCCGTTCAAAAGTCGACAAGCCGCTTTCGTGTGTAGCGCAGCACCCGTAAGAAAAAGTAGAGTCATGTTTTTGTTTTTTCGATATATCGCTCTTTTCTCCTATTACTACATTCGCCATTTACAAGCCGCAGGCATTTGTGATTTCATCGATAGAACCCATAAATATTTATCCTCAACTTCTACATAAGATTTTACAATGGCAGCAGCTTGCGGTAGATAATTTTTTCGAATCATCGATTCTTTGGACATGTTTACTTTGCCAAATCCCCCATTTAAACATTTCTCTATAAAATCTTTAGAGCCAGGATTGTCTAGTTGGGTTCACGGAGTATTACACCCAACCATGAATTTAACCAATTCGCTATAAAACGTGTGTTTTTTTCACAGGCACTGCTCTGTCCAATAACCGCGGTTTTATGTTTTTCGGACACCAATTAACAACATCCAATTTGCGTGTATACGTTATGTATGTATCACAATGGGAACACCGTAATTCACTACCGTCATTTATACACCAACCCCGGAAATTCCGTTATCCAACACTGTATTGTGGCAAGGGATGGTTTTGATCGAGACATTTTAAAATACTTATTGTCAAATTATCATGCACTGTAACTATTTGTATATAATACGTAAATGTGTACGCAAATCAAAATACTACGACAGTCCCGAGTTGTGTACAAACGCACACCACTCTCAAATATCACAGTAACTGGTCGGGCGGCATCGCGTCATCGGTCATCCCCGCAGATATTTCTTTTGTCCCGCCCTCGCATACCTTTACTATTAGTACATAGCGCAATGCGCCCCCGACAATACTTTCAATATTTCTAGTGAAACAGGTAGAGCAACAGGTAGCAGGCGATCAATGAATAAATATTTAATATAAAATTGTTGGTTGATGTCCTACAAATGTATACAACCACAAGAGTGTGGACAAGCTACTGACATGAAATGTTTTATTGTATAAATTTATTATAAGATTGTGATATTTGTTTACGGTGTTTGTATTTCTAATAGATATTTCAGAACACCTATAAGTCCAAATCTGAAATGTCAACAGTCAAATCCGGTGTTTAGTTACAAGAGTAAGGCCAAAATTTCTCTCATTTCCAGATCACTATTGTCGAACATAAACGTGGGTCACGATCCTCGATCTTACATAAATAGCGTCACCTCACTTATGACGTATTTCAACACCCTGGACGAGTGTCCGACCCTAATCAACTACATGGGCTTCGTCCAGGGAATAGGCCTTAACATAATATCCTCGATAATAACATACGTACAACCCACGGATATCGTCCAGATACACAGCAAACAGAAGAGCAAAAATTTCGCAAGCGATTTAACCCAGGAGGTCGTGCAGGAGAACTGCGCTCTGTTCGCTGGCAATTCGGCAAATCTGGGATATAATTTGCATAAGATTCGGGCAATGAATGACGACAACGAGGGATGGTCCCTGGAACCCCGACAATCGAGGGAGATGTGCGTGCTGGCTTATTTGGGCCAGATGATGACGGCTGGGGTCAATTCGTTGATGAGTGACAAGTTGCCCATGTACGAGTGAGTATTATTTTCTTCTTATATTTGACCGTTAATCAGGGAGTCGCACAACACTTCGTGTGTTCGATTAAATCCTGATTTACACTTATTAATTATTTATACTTGTGTTCTCCGGTGAGGCATATATACGTATCTAGGAAATATCTTTGTAATATTGACCTTGAAGTTTGAGATAATTAACTTATTTTCTTATCTCCCGGCGTGATTAATGCAGGGTATCCAGAAAGGGTAGGGGATATTTGTATTTGCGTTGTGCATGTAATGGCGTGGTAAGGATAGGTTGTTGCACTACTCTTTGGAGATTTAGTAGCCATGGAAGTGTATTCGGAAGACCATCGCGAGTTTTGCCTACGCGCCTATTATCGCAATGATGATTCGATAGTCACAGCTCAACGTTTATATCGTGCACAATTTGATGTACGAAATGCACCGAAGGACGATACCATCAGAAAATGGATTCGAATGACTGGTATTTTCAAATGATTTGAAAATACCTGTTCGACCGTAAATATTCACAATCCAGGTCCAGGTCGCCCGCGCTCTGTTTAAACCCAACAAACGATTGAAGAAGTGAGAGTTTCAGTGCGCGAAAATCCGTCCCAAGAACGTAACATTAAAAAATCGTCGTTGCACAAGATTCTGAAGCAATATTTACATCTTACAGTCTACCAAATTCAGTTCGTTCAAAAACTGAACGTTACCGATTATCCTCTCCGACTGAATTTTGCAAATGAAATGCTTTAACGTTTCCCAATGTTTGAAAACATTCTGTTTAGTGACGAAACGAAGTTGCACTTAAATGGTCACGTAAACAAACAGAACTGCCGCTACTGGGCCAACGAAAATCCTAGACAGAAACATGAACAACCACTACATAGTCCAAAAGTTATTATGTGGGCTGCTATGTCTGATCGGAACACTGAACACAAATCTGTCCATACGGTCCCAAATGTCACTAAACTCGTTTCTCATTATTTGAATATGTTATTTGAAATCGGCGATCTCTTTATTGCAATAACTAATATCTGATATTTTTGTCTGTAGAATTTTAAACAGACTCTCGGAATGTGGGAATATTGCAGAAAACACTGCTAAGAAAAAATTAAAATCAAAGTCGCGCAGTGAAGTTAAAAGGCCTCTAGCACAAATAACGGTTTCTCGATCCCATTCCTCATTTTCATTTTCCACAATTACCTGAAACAGCGCCTCCAAATCTTCCTTATGTTATGGCGACAGTCGCCAAGATGCGTTCACATAATCGCGTAACTGAGTTCGGAAATAATGACAACACCCACTCGAAGTTCCATTGTTGACTGCGTAAGATATTTGACCTTTTCGCCCATCTAACACGCAGCTTGGATGTAACGTGAACCATCGCATTTCAGCACTGCAGCAAGTAACGCGGGAGTCCAATAATTTCGGGCGCCTTCACGGCCAATTTGAAATAAAAAAGTCGATGGTAGCGTTTAAAGTAAATATGTAAATATGTATGTTTGCGGTCGGTTTAAAATAATTAAAAAATTGTAATAATTGAATAAATCGATTGAACTTTGAATTCCGCAATAATTGTTTTGAATTAGTGAGCTAATAAACGTTTTTGGGCTTTCGCACGTGCGACATTATCTATTATTAAATTAAAGCGTTTCAACTAACACAGCGGAGACCGTACGTAGACCTCGATCTATAAATCAATCAACTACGGTGCTACTGCCGTGAAAAGTGCATTGCTTATCCCCCTCTATTGCGGTTCGTCGACCACTTACATCATTTCAGCGCTCTCATCGCATCGTTACGTTAAATCATATGAAGCGCCAATGGTGTGTAGTGCTTGGCCTACAGCCTTGGCCATTATTAATACCTCGTTTATACTCCTTCGTCTGTAGTAACGTATTTATAGAGATAAGGAAATTTTTCTCTGCACAGGACCGGATTCAGTAGCATCAACCAAATTTTATACACGTACTTAGTTAGCAACAATGGTATAGCAGAATGTCAGTTATCAGAAGGGAACTATTTGTCTTTATAAAAGGTGGTCCAACTAAAACGCACGATGTTAATTGTAAATAAAACAAAAAGTTTTCAGAGAATTATCTTAATATTTTTTATTATGATAGAAGGATCTATGACAATTATGTGTGAAATAAAATATCGGCCAAATGCTCGCCACGGCTTCGGTGGCATACCTCTATCCGATGGTCCATATTTTCAATGACTCTGAGACATGATTGAGGTTCAATGTCGTTAATGTGCCGAATTATCTCTTCCTTTAGCTCTTGAATTGTTCTTGGCTTATTGACGTACACTTTTTCTTTTAAATATCCCCAAAGAAAGAAGTCCAACGGTGTCAAATCACATGATCGTGGCGGCCAATTAACATCGCCACGCGACGTGAGATAACACGGCCATTGAATTTCTCGCGCAAATGTGCCATTGTTTCGTTGGCTGTGTGGCAAGTGGCACCGTCCTGTTGGAATCACATATCGTCCAGGTCCATATCCTCAATTTCTGGCCACAAGAAGTCCGTTATAATCTCGCGATAGCGAACACCATTCACGGTAACTGCTTGGCCGACCTCATTTTCGAAGAAGTACGGCCCGATGACGCCGCCAGCCCATAAACCGCACCAAACAGTCACTCTTTGTGGATGCATCGGCTATTCAACAATCACTCGTGGATTCTCATTTGCCCAAATGCGACAATTCTGCTCGTTAACGAATCCGCTGAGGTGAAAGTGTGCCTCGTCGCTGAAGATGATTTTCTTTGTAAAGTCACCATTCACTTCTGTCTGTTCAACCAACCATTCGGCGTATTGGCGACGCTTGAAATGGTCAGTAGGCTTCAGCTCTTGAATCAGTTGAACTTTGTTAGCGTGTAAATTCAAACCTTTATTCAAAATTCGCATCAGTGATGTTCGTGAGATGTTCAATTGTTGGGCACGACGACGAGTCGAGGTTGACGACTCTTCTGCTACACTATCGCGAACAACAGCAATGTTTTCCGCAGAACGAACTGGGCGAGCATGCACAGGTGTTTTCACATTTCCTACAGACCCGGTTTGCTGAAATTTGCGCACAATTCTTCCGATTGTGAACACATTTGGTCGATTATGCTGACCAAAAAAGTCACGAAGTGCACGAAATGCATTTTGATTTGAACGCCCATTCTCGTAAAAGGCTTCAACAATCTTAACGCGCTGCACAATTGTGTACCTCTCCATGGTTGAATTTGTCAAACACTGAAACAAAGAAATGTCAAATTAAGTTGGGCAAAAAGTTGACGTTAAGGTGTGACTCACAATTAACATCGTGCATTATGATTGGACCACCATTTATTTAACATCCTATAATTAAATCATAAATGACCTGCTTAATTTTGCTTAACGTTATTTTAGGGTAAAATTATCGTCCATTAAAATTACAAATCCAGAAGGCGAGGAAATACGTCCAGCAGCTGTAAATGCTAACTTAGTTGCGTTATGTTCGCTAGAAGAACAGTCAAACATATTCGTCTGCTTAGGTTACGGTACGTTAGCTTCTATACAAATTTCATTTTCTATCACTGAAAATCATGCTGTCGAGGTTAATTCCAAAAAATATTTTCAGGTGTTGTCAGAGGTATAGACTTAGAAACTGAAAAGTTAGTTTTATTGACGCCAGAAGCGCCCCCTACTCTCGAAATAGTGTCGCATCTAGTCCTGGGGAATGTCAATCTACCCCCTTCCGTGTATATGACACCAGATGGCGCTAAAGGAAATATTCCCTACGTCATGCAAGGAGAACTTATTTCGTTGGGACAGATAACAAAGAGAACGTACTTGCCGGTGAATAAGAAATCAAATGTGCTCCAATAAGGCTCTTTGTAGCGTATTGAATTTGTTAATATATTTTATTTCGTTTATGTTTTTGTTGAACTGATATTTTAAAGATGCAAATGTATTTTAATAAAGCTCTGTTTGTGTGATTTGATATAAAATAGTATAAGTACAGAATTTGTATAGTAAGTCTACAAATATACATTCTTATTAGTTCGTCAGTGTTCTGAATCTTTGTGCTCAAGTATTGATACTACAGTAAGTATAAGTCTAGGACTAAATTAACATTAAATTGTAAGAATTATTTGTAACAAACATACAAGAGGTGGAATGCAAATCATAGTGTTTACACCCCTGGTTGATATATTGAAGTAAATATAATGATAAATATCTTCATCTTCTTTTAGCTCATAACCCTTGGTGGGTTTTGGCTTGCTCTACCATGTTCCTCCATCTGGTTCTATCTACCGCTATTCTTCTCCAGTTTCCTTATCTTAGGAGTTTTTAGGTCTTCCTCCACATCGTCTATCCACCTTTTCTTGGGTCGCCCTTTTGGTCTTATGTTTTGAGGTTTCCATTCAAGGATTCTCTTCGCAATTCTCTCGCCCTCCATCCTGTATACATGTCCTAACCACCTTATCCTTTGACTTTTTATGCATCTTACTATATCCTTTCCTTTTATAAGTGCATCAATTTCGTGATTCATTCTTATTCTCCACATACCGTTTTCTTGCACTGGGCCGTATATTCTTCTAATGATCTTTCTCTCAAATATTCTTAATTGATTTTCATCATTGTTTGTTAGTGTCCATGTTTCACATCCATAGGTTACTACGGGTCTTATAGATTGTGATCTTAGATCTTCTATTTAGTATGCTGCTCCTTATTAATTTCAAATAAGCATAGTAGCATTTATTTCCTTTTTGGATTCTTGCGCTTATTTCACCTTGGACGTTACCATTATTGGCAATTTTAGTGCCAAGGAAATTGAACGTCTTGACGCTTTTAATCTGACCGCCGTTTATATTAATATTTGGTAGTTGTATTGGGGGATTCCTGCAGCAATACATATATTTCGTTTTGTCTTTGTTCACTTGTAGGCCTCCTTTATTTACCTGTGGCTCGAGATCTATGGCAGTTTGATTCAGGGAGGCAAGGTCACGTGCAATTATCGTAGTATCGTCCGCGTACCCAAGTATTTGTGTGGATTTATTTATGATGCTTCCAGCTCTATTCACTTTTCTGATAGCTGCTTCTGGTACTAAGTTGAAAAGCACTGCCGAGAGAGCGCCTCTTTGTCTTACCCCGGCTTTCACCTTAAATTCTTCGCTGAGCTGCTGTTGTTGTACTCTTATAGTTGCTGTCGAGTCTGCCATGGTGACTTCTACCATTTTTACCCATTTTCGGGGTATTCCTAGGAGGGTTAAACTTTGTAGCATTTTCTTCCTATGTACTTTGTCGAATGCCTGTTTGAAGTCTATAAACAGATAATGCATATCTTTGTTACATTCATAGCATTTCTCCTGTATTTGTCTTAACGTACACAGGTGGTCTGTGGTTGATCTATTTTTCCTGAATCCACATTGGTATTCGTCTAGTATTTCTTCTGAGTAGGGTGTCATTCGATTATGGATCACCCCTGATAATATTTTATAAGGGACACTAAGTAGTGTTATTCCTCTATAATTACTACAATTGGTCTTATCACCTTTTTTGTGTATCAGGAGGATAATTCGTAGTTTCCAGTCCTTTGGTATCTCTTCTTGCTCCCAGATATGTAGTATTAGTTTGTACATTTGTGTCCATAGTCTCTCTCCTCCGTTCTTTATTAGGTCCGCTACTATTCCATCAGCACTTGGTGCTTCTTTTATTACTTTCGTTACCTCTTCATACGATGGTGGTTCTACTTCCGGTTCTGCACTATAGTATGTTATTTCATTCTCCTCTTCCTGTTGCTGCTGTTCCCCTTCTAGTACCTCTTCAGAATATTCTTTCCATCTTCTAATTATATCCGGCTTTTCTGTTAAGTTCTTTCCGTTTTTGTCTTTACAGATGTTTAATGATAAATATAGTTAAACTTAATTTAAATAAGAAGAATACACCACAACTGAAGCCCACATTGTATTGTTACCCGATTTATAAAAAAAAATATATATATATATATATATATATATATATATATATATATATATATATATATATATATATATATATATATATATATATATATATATATATATATATATATATATATATATATATATATATATATATATATATCAATTCATCATCATCATGAGGTCATCAGTCCTAAGACTGGTTGGACGCTAACCTCCAGCTTCTCCTATCTTGTGCTAACCTACGCATTTCGTTAATTGTGCTACAACCTACATCCCTTACTATTTGCGAGCAGTAGTCTAATCTAGGCCTACCTCTGCCTTTCTTCACTCCTATTTCTGTCTCCAAAATATCGCGGACTATTCCCCAATGTCTCAGCAAGTGACCTACCATTCTATCTCTTCTCTTCTTTATGTTTTTCCACATACTTCTTTTCTCGCCGACTTTCTCCAATACTTCTTCGTTTCTAACCCTATCAGTCCATGGTATTTTCATCATACTTCGGTAACACCACATCTCAAAAGCTTCTAATTTCTTCCTACTTGCTTCCCCTACCGTCCAGGTTTCGCAACCGTATAGTGCCGTGCTCCATACATATGTTTTCAAAAATCTCTTCCTTGTTTCTAAGTTTATTACCCCCGAGCATAAAAGTGCTTTCTTTTTGTTAAAAGCTACTCGACCCTGCGCTATTCTTTGTTCTATGTCTTTATCGCTTCTTCCATCCCAATTTATTTTACTTCCTAAATAAGTGAAGTCTTTAACTTCCTCCAATCTTCCATTATTAATTTGTACTTTCGTTTTTGCTCTTCTCTCGCGCCCTCTGCACAGTAACACTTTAGTTTTGTTTTTATTCACCCTCATTCCGTATTCCTCTGTCAACACTGCCTCCATTTCGTTCAATGCTGATTCTAGTTCCTCCTTACTAGATGCTAATACTGCTATATCATCCGCGAATCTCAGCATTTTTAGTTTCTGTCCCTGTACTTTAATCCCGAAATCTACTCTATCTTTTACCACATTAATCGCCTCTTCGATGTACAGATTAAAAATTAGTGGTGATAGCGTACATCCTTGTCTTACTCCTTTCCTAATACCTACTTCCCTTTCTTCCCCTTCTACTTCTATAACAGCAGTTTGCTCTATGTATAGATTGTGTACTACTCTCCTATCTCTATACTTCATTCCCGCGCTCTTTAGTATCTCGAACATTTTTTCCCATCTTACGTTATCAAAAGCTTTTTCTAAATATACAAATCCTATATAAGCGTTCTTTCCTTTTTCTATTGTTTTCTCTAACATTACTCTTAGCGCTAGAATAGCTTCGCGAGTTCCCCTATTTCGCCTAAACCCGAATTGGTCTTCTCCTAGTATTTCCTCCGCTCTATTTTCCATCCTCTTCTGCACTATTCTGGTTAAGATTTTTGACGCATGGGAGGTTAGGCTAATCGTTCTAAAGTTCTCGCATTTGTCGGCTCCTCTCTTTTTCGGTATAGTAACGATAATGTTCCTCTTATAATCCTCCGGCATCTCGCATACTCGTATATCAATTATAGTTTTCAAATTTTGTGTTAATTCCCAATTCATTAAAGGGTAAATTGGAGCCATCCTGTATACAGTATTGTATAAATATTTTATTGGGCTTTTATTTACATGATAAAATTAGCCATACTGTGGCAAAAAGGTATATGAAAAGTAAAAAAGTATTATAAATAACTAATTAAGAAAGACTGTATTGAAACAAAGTTTATTTTATTTCAAATTCTTTTCACATGCTGTGGTTTATTTATTAGTTTATTTGCATGTTCCTTGTTCATGATTTTCAATATATATACAGTATTCATACACTACGTTTTTATTCAAGGGAATGTGCTGGGGACATCCCCTAAAGAAAATACTAGTAGGCCGATTTTATTTATTTATTTTTTAATTAAGAATGTCTAAATAATCTGATTCATAAATATCTCGGTTCTGTTGAATTAAATATTGATCAAAAATCGGATAAAAAAAAGTGCAATTTTGTTTTTTTATGTGTTATATAAAAGGAACCTTTTTAAAAAACAACTAAATAATTTCTTAAAACTTCACACTTTTAGGTCTTTTTTTTAAGGAACATTTTTATTGCTAGTAGTTCATTAATTAGCAGTTTCACTTCAGAAGAGAAGTTTATTTTTTCTAGTTTTTGTATATCAATAAAGTCAAATATACTCATCTCAATGTGTAACCTTCTCGTTGAAGCCCGAGCCTTTAGGGCAAGGAGATCGATTTATTTTTTACCAAACTGTAAACACTAAATCTATTGAATTATAGTCTTCTGTGAACATAATTCTTGATGTAATACGAGTAGCGCGTGAATTTCTGGGGTAGGTATCATAAGTCTTAGAGATGATTTTGGAGGTTTTTCCGTTTTCAAGGTAAGTCATGTTTAAAGTAACAAACTAATATACATTTTGTCATATCTGTATGCAAAGATTAATATAAAAATACAACAAACGAATTGGAATTATCTTCACAACCTTTAATTATATTTATTCTATGAAATATTGGAAAATACAGATAGAAGGATAGAAGAAGTCTCTATTGTAGAGACTATATAGTTCTGTTAAAGTTTGTTTCTGTTTAAAATAAAATAGAAAAAACTTAGTTTTACATCTTTTATAAGAAAATCTAACAGAATTTTTACTTTTAGTATTTTAAATATATCTTAGAGATACAAAGACTCGAATTTTAAAATGATTTTAATCAACAAATAAGAAACATTTTATAGAAATTCTTCCTCCTAATTACACAATAAAAGACCTGAAAGTACAGATAGAAGGTTAGAGGAAGTCTCTATTATAGAGACTATATAGTTTGTTACTGTTTAAAATAAAAAAAAAACAGCTTAGTATTACATTTTTTATAAGAAAATGTAAGAGAATTTTTAGTTTTAGTATTTTAAATATACCTTAAAGAGATACAAAGACTTGAATTTTAAAATGGTTTTTATCAACAAATAAGAAACAATTTATAGAAAATCTTACATGGTTTTTATAGAGTCCAAATCAAATTTTAGCAAACAATCATGATTTTAATATTATGTGAGGATAGAGTAGCAAGTAATGCACCTTTGTTAAATCCCTTAAAGTTTAAATATTGCCCTAACAGGGGTAGTAAAATATTTTAAATGACAAAATATCCTGCTATGCTCAAGTTGATTAATATGCATAGGAAAAAATCATTTTGGCGTTATATCTCTGCTCTGCTTTAAATACTCTTTATTTTACATAATCAGTAAATATATTAAGACAAAATTAATCAATCGGGATCTAGTTATGCAGTCTAATTATTAGCTCTCTAGTGCTACCACCTAGCGGCCAATAATTAATATATAGTATAATGGCCATTACCAATACAAGAGATCATATCACAGAAATATATAGACACCTTCCTACACAAAACGTAAATGTGACATTTGATTCGTGAATAATGGGATACAACTAAAACCTGTATATAAATAAGATATATTCAGAATAAATATCTTGTTTCTATCATAATAGTTATATGCATAGCATAGGCTTCCTTGCTCCACTATGAGTTAGCGCCATCTAGGAGTCTTTTCTAATATACCCGTGATTTTTAGTGTATAAGGTTGACCAACTTAATTAAGCAATACAAACTGTTGGTGGATTTAAAAAACTTCGCTTCTTATATGTATGTAAGAACAATATATTTAAATACCTTATTGTTTTTCAAGATAAAAAAGTACGTTGCCCAAGTACGAATAGGGCTGGAGAAACATCCCGTTAACGCTTTTTTCATAATAGCTTTCAAAAATTTTGAAACCACAAATTGGTCTTACCGATTTTTTTTAATTTTTGACAAAGCCGTCAAAAAATATTGTGAAATATCAGACGAAAAAAAAATTGTGGTTGCGATCAAAAACTAAATAAAACAATTTCTTTTATACATATTTTATTTGTCACTTAATATTGTTAACTATAATACCTATAATAAAATTAAAATAAATTCTGGGCTCAAAGTTAGTAAGTAGCGGGTACGACGTACCTGTATAAAAAATAACAGTTAAAGTGTTCACTACACTACTTTCTGTACGATGTTTATAAAAACAACTTTGTAGACCCAATTGCAGCACATATCTTTGTTCTAAGCAATTTGCATTTTGTTACGTCTAGAGAAAAATTGAAACACAACCAAACTTAATCTAAAGTGACCCTCACCTAAAAATATCTTATAACTGTCTTTCAACAAAAAACTATTTTTCATAACAGCCTCAGAGTCTTACTAAACTCTGTAGTATATGGTTAACGATTAGTTTTGTGGTGCCATCATCATATGGACAGAAAGTGGTGTAGTAACCAATTACCAAAACAAGACTGTACTCTCAAAGTACAAAACTCAGTAACAAAACTATTCCTCAGTGGCAAACTTAGGCTGCAATGCATTTTCTAGATCCGTAACAGCTTTATCTAGTTGCGCAAACAGCACCTTAATAGAATTGGTAATATCGTTATACTTCTGTAAAGATCGAAGCACTTTCTGAGTCACTTCTCTACTTTCTTCATAAATACTTAGATTATTCACGGCTAATTGGTCCAACTTCTCCGACAGCTCGGTAACTCTCATTATATTCGCGGAGTCCGTGTAAGGTACTAAACTTTCGAAGGTGCCAATCAACTGGACAGTATCTTTCAGCTCCGGATAGAGCTCGAGCAGGTAGTGTCGCTTCGCTTCGACTTCTAATACGTTTTCTCCATTTGTGGGATCTAAATACTCGTTAATAGTTGTCATATGTTGCAATATCGAAGTTATAGCTTCTCGACAACTTAGAGCTGAGGTTATCATTGTGTGGGTCTGTAGAAGTAGGTCTGTTATTGCATGGGTTTTATCTAAGGACTCATTGTTTTTAGGTAAGACTTGTAATTCCAAAGCCTCAATACGTTTCTCTAGTAAGTCAATGGCGTCCATAACTACAATGATTTATGGAAGATTTATCACAGTACAATACAAGGATTTTATTCAAAATACACAGTTTTATGGTGATATTTAATTCACGTCGTTACCTTAACTGAAGGTATTCTTTCAAAAACGTCTTCCTGTCACTGTCTGTTGAGCCAACTACCTTTCTTCTTCCGTCTCTGGAAACTTGGCTCTTGTTCTCGAATAATCTTTGCAAATATTCGAATTTGCATTGAACCAAAAAATCATGTAGTGGCTTTCCCTTGTAACAGCACAGATATGAAGATTTATGAAATTTATAAATCTTCATATCTGTTCTGTTACAAAGGAAGGTTGCCGTAATCACTATTTAATAGTGATCCCGGCAACAGATCAGATATGATCATATATATATATATATATATATATATATATATATATATATATATATATATATATATATATATATATATATATATATATATATATATATATATATATATATATATATGTGATGATGTGCCTTGTAAAATGTAAAAATATCTTTAACATAAAAATTACAAAATTATTTTACAGGCACACTAAATATTTTACGTTCTAAGTCTAACAAATGAAAAATTATTGTATTTATATCTGAAACAGTGTAAATCTACGAGCAAAGATTTTGCTCGTAGGTGTAAATGGAGAAGATATTAATTGATTAATATTTCTTGTGGTCATTTACCTGGTGATTTGTAAACAAAGATGTGTGTTAACAAATTAAAGGTTGGTTGATTACGATATTGTTGTCCATCGGTGAGATTGAAACTGTAAACTAGTCCAATATAACTACCCTTTGTAGTAGTTATTTCGACAACTGTTAATTGAAGGACATCAACTGTTGTTGGGGTTACTATTGACGTTGTAGTTGGTTAATAAAGGTACATCTCTAAAAAAACTACATTCTATAATTTGATGTCGGTCCTATATCCATGGTAAAAATCATATTTATTACTTCTGCGATCAAAATACGGAGAAGAAGAAATAGATAACCTCATTTTAAAATACCTGATAATGAAAAATAAAACCTTTAAAAAACCATCGTAGTCATGGACGAAATTGCAAGCATAAAAAATGTCTTAGCATCATATCATATTCAGCTTTCTAGCGAATGGTTACAAAGTTGTGTGAGTTGGTGCAAAGAGGAAATTCTTCCTCCTAATTACACAATAAAAGACTTGCAGCTTAAAGTCTACGAGCAATGGCTTCTCTTAGATTTACGCGATGTAGAACTCCCCTGTTTACCGCCAGGTTTATCTGATAAAATAAAATACTCTTTAAACGGTAGGTTTGCTTTACAAATGATGAAAGTGATCGATATTTCCAAATCCAAACACTGGCAGTTACAGAAGATACGTAAGAGCGTATCAGCAGACGTAGAGGAAGAGAAAACTTCTGCGAAAAGGTTATTACAGTTGACCTTAACTGATGGCATACAGGAAATAGATGCCATGGAATACAAACCAATTCCCAGTTTAAATTTCAATTTAACGCCCGGTATTAAGATTCTATTGACTGGGCCCATATCGGTGAGGCGTGGTAGGCTGATGTTGCAGAACCATCATGTTAAAATTTTAGGTGGGGAAGTCGAGGAGTTGATTATCCCTAATGCTGCAGAAAATGTTTTAGCAAAGTGTTTAAACTTACCCCTGAATCCGAATCCGAAGGTTATAGAGGAAAGTATGCTGAGTGCCAATAAGGATATGTTCAGTGAAACTGGTATGATTTTAGTGAAGTATATTTTTAATAAATAAAATCAAATGATTTGTTTTTTATTATAGAGAAATACATTTTCAGTTATATTCTAAAATGTATATACAGGGTTTCGGGTTAGTTTCTGGCATAACTTTACATGTACATACATTAGAAACTAAGCAATATAAAAAAAATACTAAAGTGGGTAATTCCTATCAAAATAAGACACTAATTTAAAACTTCACTTTCCACATACCAAAAAAATGCTGTCACGGTTAGAGTAAAGCATGGACATGGAATATCAATTTTAACTACGTTAGCTATTCTAAATCTAACAATTTATTGACTGTCCCAGTGGGGTTCTGTTATAGGAGACATGGGATTTATTTTTCATTGGAATGTCCTTTAATTTAAGCTTTAGGTATATGTTAGTCGGGTTATTATCCTGTTAAAGTTATTCCGAAAACTATCCTGAAACCGTGTATATATAACATAAGTAGCCACTCTACAGTAACAACTACTCTATAATTTTCTTTAAACTAAGGTTAATACGTAAATGGAATAAAACAGGAAATTATTTTAATGATTATATGTTCCTGCTCATCAAGAATAGGATCAAGTCCCTATCAGACCGCCCACAAGGTGTGCAGTAAATAGATTGGTCTAAGTAAATATCCGAATGCTGCCCCCACTCTTTCTTCTATGCATAGACAGATAAATCTCACACTCTTTCCTATTATTGATGAGCAGTATATGAATTTTTTTGTGTATTTTGTAATTGTTCTCTATCTACATATAGCTTTACAGATTTAATTATGCTATTTGTTTTATTTTCATTTAATTACATAAAAATCAATTAGTTTATAAGCAAACCCTGATCCAACTATGTCACTTGTATTGACAAATATCTTTCTCAAGGCACCACAACTAGACCTATCTCGGAAAATGCCAGCAATTTAAGAAACAACCTGGCAAACCAGACCATTATTGGGAACAAACCAGACGAGAGACGCAACCTACTGAGTGCCTCAACGACAATACCAATCAATCAAAGTAGAGGGGAACCACTGGTAGACCCTGTCGATATTGCTGCCGAAGAAGAGATGAGAATCGCGGCAGAAATTGACATGCTCATGGAAGTGGAAAGAGAATTTGAGGGTACGAGACCACAAGCTAGAAAAACACCCGACATGTTTGATGAAGGAGACATAAATGATTTTGATTTTAGTAAAATTAACGCCCCTGCAACTGTTATCAGCTCAAGTACAGAACCACATAAAGTATCGAGCATGGAAAACAGACCGCCCATGCCTATAATTAGAGACAATTCAACTGTTTGTAAAACTAGCATCGTGGACCTATCTGAGAGCCTAGACGTGGAAAACGATTTTTTCAATAGCATCGACATAGACTCCCATTTAGATAGGATAGAAAGGAACTCGCAAAATAAGTGCACCCCACAAAAATCTGTGATATTAACTATAGAAAAATTACTTAAGAATATTCCCAATATCAGTAACGGAAAATTTAAAATTAAAGCTACATTTAAATCCATTGTGGAGAAATTGTCGATAGCAAACAATGGCTTTCACTTAGTTGTAGAGGTGGAGGACGAAAGTGGTCATATTGCAGTAAGGTTTCAAAGCGATGTAATCGCCAATTTAGCGGAATGCTGCCCTGCCACGCTTCTTAGTCTGAAGACAGGCGTGTTAGAGAAAAATGCCGAGGCCCAAAGGAAAGTTCTAGAGGTAATCGACGTTACTTTTTATACAGGTTTAGGACTTTTTTCCTAGCAGTAAAGTTGGTAAAAGTAGATTAAAAAAGTATTAACAGTCGTTTTTATTAATTTTAAAAATAAATTTAAAATCTATACCATGTAAAAGCCTTCCAAACTACCATTTCTCTGACTCAGTGCCAAGATAGGTATTGAATTCCTTCAAGTTTTATATGCACATAAATACAGTCTTCCATTTAAGTTACTTTATTATTCAAAAAATCACAAAGAAAAAATCAAATTTCAAATATGTAATAAATGAATTAAACTAAAAGTTACGTAAACATTTCCATTGTACTTGGAATGTAATTTGTATACAGGGTTTCAGGATAGTTTCTGGCATAACTTCAGCAGAGTAGTGACTTCACTACTTGAGGTGTAAACCTTAAATTATAGGGATTAGATCCAATAAAATATAACCTCATATTCCCTACGATAGAACACCACTGGGTCGGATCAATAAATTGTCAGACTCAGGGCGAACACGGCTAGCGCAGTTGACGTTGATATTCCGTGTCCTGTCGACTGTTGCTTTACATTAATATCTTTCTTTCATTAATCGTGAGATTTTTTTTGGCATATGGAAAGTGAAATTTTAAGTATTGCAATAGTACTTACCCAGTTAGAGCAGCCGCATTAGAACAAAGTACACTATTCTGAAACCCTGTATATAAAAAAAGTATCTAAAATAAGCCGTCAACATATAAAGGGTCTTTCAATAAGGATGCTCGATTTTTAAACGTAAATAAAACAAGTTGTGTGTGAGATATCCACTTAATTTTTTTTATTTGAAAGAATATTTTATGGCATTAAGTATGGAATATAACGTCGTTCAAATATCTGCCGCGGCTTTGCTTGGTGGCACGTATTCGGGAAGTTCAATTTTCGATGACTGTCGCATAAATCTGGTTGAATTTGCTGGATGGCGTTCGTTATATTGACTTTGAGAGCATCAATTGTTTGCGATTTAAGTAGCCCCAAAAAAAAGTCTAAAGGCGTTAAATCGCACGATCGTGGTGGTCAGTTCAAGTCGCCGCTGCGCGAGATAACCATGCCCTCAAATCCCTCATGCAGAATATCCATTGTGGCATATGCTGTATGGCACGTAGCACCGTCCTGTTAGAACCACATGTTGCCTGTATCCAAATCATCCAGTTTAAACCACAAGAAGCTGCTTATCGTCGATCTGTAGCGCTCATCGTTGACAGTTATGGCACTGCCAGTTTCGTTTTGCAAGAAGTACCGAACGATGATTCCACTAGACCAAAATCTGCACCAAACCAGTGACTTTCTCAGGATGTATTTGGGGCTGGTCTCTCGTGTGGATTGACATAGTCCCAAATCCGACAGTTTTGCTTGTTCACATATCCATTCATCCAAAAATGGGCCTCGTCGCTAGATATGATTTTTTTGGCGAAATTTGGGTCAACTTCCAACTGCTCTAGAGTCCAATCAGCGAACACACGGCGTTGTATATGGTCGTTTATCTTAACTTCTTGGGTCAGTTTGATTTTAAACAGGTGTAGACCCAAGTCCCTACCCAAAATTCTCCAAGTTGAAGTCGCAAAAAGCCGAAAGTTCTTATGATCGACGAGAAATTTACTACCTCGGGTTTTCCCGTACACTGTTACGCACAGCAGCGATGTTTTCAGCAGACTTTGCGTTTCGGTGATATACGGGAGTTGACTGACTATCAAACCGGTTGACACGAATTTGGCCGCTATAACCTAACAAATTTCGAGCGTCCCTATTGAAAGACCCTATATACATACTACCTAACAACTATTTCCTCGGCTATGGTATTAATTGAGAAAGCATAATGTAAATTTTAATTTATCATACAAAAGTCACATAGACAAAACAAAAATACAAATAAACAAAACAATTTTAAACCAAATTAACTAATACAATTACATCAATTAACAATTAATAACAAAAGGTTACATTAAAATTTGTGTTACATAACAGTGTGTTAAAAGTCAGATATACAGTGTATTAGAAGAACTATATAATTTTGGTATATTATTTTTGAAAAAAATTATTGCACATTTTCTTTTAACATCCCTCAAAATGTCTCAGATTTTCTTGAAGTTAGATTTAGTGTTTCATTCCATCATCATCATTAGGTCATCAGTCCTAAGACTGGTTGGATGCTAACCTCCAGCTTCTCCTATCTTGTGTTAACCTACGCATTTCGCTAATTGTGCTACAACCTACATCCCTTACTATTTGCGAGCAGTAGTCTAATCTCGGCCTACCTCTGCCTTTCTTCACTCCTATTTCTGCCTCCAAAATATCGCGGACTATTCCCCCATGTCTCAGCAAGTGGCCTACCATTCTATCTCTTCTCTTCTTTAAGTTTTTCCACATACTCCTTTTCTCGCCGACTTTCTCCAATACTTCTTCGTTTCTAACCCTATCAGTCCATGGTATTTTCATCATTCTTCGGTAACACCACATCTCAAAAGCTTCTAATTTCTTCCTACTTGCTTCCCCTACCGTCCAGGTTTCGCAACCGTATAGTGCCGTGCTTCATACATATGTTTTCAAAAATCTCTTCCTTGTTTCTAAGTTTATTACCCCCGAGCATAAAAGTGCTTTCTTTTTGTTAAAAGCTATTCGACTCTGCGCTATTCTTTATTTTATGTCTGTATCGCTTCTTCCATCCGAATTTATTTTACTTCCTAAATAAGTGAAGTATTTAACTTCCTCCAATCTTTCATTATTAATTTGTACTTTCGTTTTTGCTCTGCTCTCGCGCCCTCTGCACACTAACACTTTAGTTTTGTTTTTATTCACCCTCATTCCGTATTCCTCTGTCAACACTGCCTCCATTTCGTTCAATGCTGATTCTAGTTCCTCCTTACTAGATGCTAATACTGCTATATCATCCGCGAATCTCAGCATTTTTAGTTTCTGTCCCTGTACTTTAATCCCGAAATCTACCACAATCTTTTACCACATTAATCGCCTCTTCGATGTACAGATTAAAAATTAGTGGTGATAGCGTACATCCTTGTCTTACTCCTTTCCTAATACCTACTTCCCTTTCTTCCCCTTCTACTTCTATAACAGCAGTTTGCTCTATGTATAGATTATGTACTACTCTCCTATCTCTATACTTCATTCCCGTGCTCTTTAGTATCTCGAACATTTTTTCCCATCTTACGTTATCAAAAGCTTTTTCTAAATCTACAAATCCTATATAAGCGTTCTTTCCTTTTTCTATTGTTTTCTCTAACATTACTCTTAGCGCCAGAATAGCTTCGCGAGTTCCCCTATTTCGCCTAAACCCGAATTGGTCTTCTCCTAGTATTTCCTCCGCTCTATTTTCCATCCTCTTCTACACTATTCTAGTTAAGATTTTTGACGCATGGGAAGTTAGGCTAATCGTTCTAAAGTTCTCGCATTTGTCGGCTCCTCTCTTTTTCGGTATAGTAACGATAATGTTCCTCTTATAATCCTCCGGCATCTCGCCCGTTTCGTATATGTATTTTACCAGTTCAAACATCCTATTTACTACTTTCTGTCCCGCACATTTCAAAATTTCCGCCTGTATTTTATCTACACCCGGCGCTCTATTATTCTTTAGCCCCCTTAGTGCTATTTCAAATTCCTCTCTCAATATAGGTTTTCCTACATCTTCCCTATCGATGCTAGATTCTTCCTCTAATATCTCTCCTAATTCCTGACCCTCGTATAAATTTCCTAAGTACTGCTTCCATCTATCCGCTTTCTCCTCTCTTCCTATCAGTATGTCCCCCGATTGACTCCTAACATTTCTACTTATTGTTCCTACATCCCTGAAGTTCCTCTTAATTATTTTGTAAGCCTCATCGGTCTTACCTACTTGCAACTTATCTTCTACTTCTTTGCATTTCTCCTCTATCCATTGTTCTTTCGTTTTTCTACATTTTCTAATGATTTCCCACTTTATTGCCTTATACGTTTTCAGTCCTTCTTCGTCTCGTCTGTTTTTGTAGCCTCGTCT
The DNA here is from genome assembly GCA_037954035.1 of Rosalia funebris. Taxonomy (NCBI): domain Eukaryota; kingdom Metazoa; phylum Arthropoda; class Insecta; order Coleoptera; family Cerambycidae; genus Rosalia; species Rosalia funebris. The sequence goes on along the minus strand of JAZFAV010000006.1, from coordinate 5,582,013 downwards.
CTTTTGCATTAAGTTTAAGATTTCGTCCGTTATCCAGGGCTTCCTAGCTTCCCTTTTATCGTGTCCTAAAACGTCCGTAGCCGCGGAAGCTAGACTATTCTTGATACCCTCCCACTCAGTTTCTGCGTTCTTGATTTCGTCCTTACTCGTTTTATTTATTAATTGATCTGTTTTCTCCTGGAACTTATCTTTCATATTCTGATCCCTCAATATGTCTACATTTATACGTTTCTTATCCTTCCGGGTTTTCAGATTTTTGAACTTTAATCTAGCTTTCATGACTACCAAGTTGTGATCGCTGTCTACATCTGCTCCTGGATAACTCTTACAGTCTTTTACTTGATTTCTAAATCTCTTCCTAACCAGAATGTAGTCTATCTGATACCTGTCTATCCCTCCTGGCATTTTCCATGTGTACCGCCTCCTAACGTGATTCTTGAACAATGTGTTCGCGACTACCATCTTGTGCTTCTCACAGAATTCTATCAGTCTGCTACCTCTCTCGTTTCTGTTTCCTAATCCATAAGGCCCTACAAATTCTCCTTCTTTCCCCTCACCTACGACTGCGTTAAAATCTCCTACTATTATTAAATTTTCATGACCCTTCACAAATCCTATTACCTGCTCTATGTCCGAATAAACGGCTTCTAACTCTTCCTCGCTGTGGTTAGAAGTAGGCATGTATACTTGCACTATTACTGTTTCCACTGCCTTCGAATCTAACCTAACCATCATTACTCTCTCGCTGTATTGTAGGTAGCTATCTACACACTGTCCTGCGTTCTTCCGCATAACGATCCCTACTCCCGCGTTTCCATTTACCGATCCTGTGTGTATTACCCTATAGTCACCGCTCCAAAAATCTCCTACTTCCGGCCAGCGCATCTCACTTATACCTACTATATCTAATCCTAACCTATCCATTTCTATCTTCAGATTTTCTAGCTTCCCTGCCTGTCTCATGCTTCTGACATTCCACGCTCCGACTCGTGAAATGCTACACTTCTTATTATGATTGCACTCGATCACGTCTCCCGGAACAGTCCTCACCCGGAGATCCGAACGGAGGACTATTTTACCTCCGGAGTTTTTTGTCCCAGGAGACGCCATCATTAATTTAGGATAAGCTTTCTGCTAGCTGTTCTGAGGATTATAATGTGGTGGTTTCCTCTTGCCTTCCACATCGCAGTCGTGTGTGTCATAGCACCATACCAACCCCCACGGTTTCTGCCACTATGACTACTGAAAGAGCTGCTGCCCTCCTTCAGGGACTTGTCTTAGTCTGGTTTTTCAATAAGGACCCCCCCACTATGGTTAAACCTATGGTACGGCTCCTTAAATCATTAAAACGCGCAAGCCGACCCACCCGTTCCAGTTTGCACTAGAACTTCGTCAAGGTTCAAGTCCTATCGGATCGGTGTTTCATTCCACATTTTTTAATTTTTAAGGAATTATTATTTTTAATTTGTGAAAGGTAATGGAACTTTTAATAAATGAGAAAGTTGGGCTTTGAAAAAAATAAACACATTTAGGGGTCTAAAAAATATGTAATAGATTTGAACAAAAATCACTTTAATGAATCGCCAAATGTATTAAGTCTGTCTAAATTAAGAAAGTGGTATAATTTGCTTAAATTGTTTACTATTGCATAAATAAATAACTTACTAAATTTTAAAATATCGGGCGACTTGGAGGCTCAGAAAAAATAACCTGATTCCTGGTATTTTTTATCCAAATTTTGGATTTGAGGTCGCTGAATGGTGCATTCAGTTCAGTTTTTTCTCCCCTGTATTTTAGTTGAACAAAATACCCCCCAAAATAAGGGTATTTTGTTTGTGTGTACAGAAAATTGTTTTCTTCAGTTATTACAATCGAATTTTCATACAAGCAGGAGATTTTATACAAAATATCATTTTGTAAATTGACAAATAAAAAGAAATTTCTACGGGATTTATTTGTGCATTTGGTGTATATATCACAAAAATATTGCATGTTTTAGTTCAGAATTATTCTAAAAGGTGTCAATTTCAACGTTCTGGAATATCCTTCCAATTATTTAATAAATTTGTTAGAATAATGATTATTTAACTCATAAAACACGTAATAATAATTTTTCTGAAGCAGATTCTACCCCTTACATCGAAGATCCAATTTCTTAAAATTTTGGACATAAATAATATTGCTCTAAGCAATCATTTTTGGATTCATTGATTGAATGTGTGGCAAAGATGGCAAACCACTTTTTGACATGCCACGAATATATATTTTTTTGTCTACAGAATTCATTTATTAGTAATAATTTAATTACATTGTTGCCTATTGGTAGATGGTTGATATGAATTTCATTTTTCTCTTTCAGGCCATAAAAAAGATAAAGGAGAAACTGCTTCTTCTAGACAACGTAATAGAAGTGCAAATAAATGGAAAAGAGACCTATCCAGTAGTAATAAATATCTTCGATATATCTTGATTTTTGGGTAATATCTCCCACAACAAGATATATGCAGACTATTTTTCACCTTTCCATGAAATTATCTTGTACTTGACTACATTTTCTTGTCTTACAAGTAGTAGATAAATTCCTATTTATTAGACATGTTATACATTGTGGGCGAAATTAGTGGATCTGGGATTACATCAGCAAAACGTTACACTTAAAATTTTAATCACTATTAATACGTCACAATGGCAATATAGCATCATATAACCTCGCGACAGGAATAGCAGTGGCAACACTGTCAGTATAACCAAAAGTTACAAGTAACCTAACCATAAGTGCCACTATTAATGTATATGCAGCACAGCCAACTAGTTTTTAAAATAAGATGAATGTAAAATATATAAATAAATAATTATTCACTGTTTACTTTTGTTTGAAGTTTTCGTATTCTAGCAATATTTTTAACATTTGGAAACCATTTATTTCAATCATGGTAAGTAACTCGTTTTTAAAAGAATTCTTACAACGTCTTAGAAACAAATCCATGTACTGTCGGGAAATAAAATAATGAGACCCTTTCGATACATTCCTTTGAAATACAGACAATATGGAGTTCATTGTAAAGTTAACTATTCACTTACGATCAATAGAGGTCAATGAGGCGTGTGATCATTTTAAGACCAAACGTGTATATTTTACAAGAAAACGTATTTATTCAAAATGTTTTCAATACGTTTCGTTACATTCTTTCTCGGTGGTATGTAATCTTCACTTACATATAGGCTGAATTGGATGTAACAATGTTTCAAACTGCATTTCGAAAACACTTTGTTTTACAAGAAAACTAACAGTTTCTCATTAAGATCTTCGTTCCCTCACTAGTGATTTTCTTCCGCGAAATCGTCCATCGATTTTCTTCCGCAAAAAAAGTTTTCTCGAGAAAAACCCAAAATAGTCGTACGGACGTGAGAAAGGCATACAAATTCGTTTTCGTGAGAAACTGACGAACATAAGAATCCAAAGAAAATCATATGGATATAAGAAGGGCGTACAGGTTAAACGATGCCTTCGGATTTACCCTAAATCCAGAGGTTTTCTAGGTAATTATAAATTTTGCAGGCCGTTGCTTTGAACCGTAATTTCAGACTTTTTCGGTTTTACAAGAAAAGTTATCCTTTCTCGTTAATCTTGAGATTTCCATCGTCATGAGGATGTCAATTTATGTAAGATTCGATATAGTTTGTGACGGTTTTGAAACTTGTATTTTCTATAAAATTCCCTTACTATATTTTCGTTCATCGATTTTCTTCCGCAAAAAAGTTTTATCGAGAATAAATTCGAAAAAAATCGCGTGGACGTGAGATAGGTATACAAATTCAACGATACCTTCGGATTTCCCGTAAATCCAGAGATTCTCCAAGCATATATAAATTGCGAAGGTGTTGCTTTGAGCTAGAGGTCGATACAACTTTTTCGATTGTATAAGAAAATTGACAACATCTCGTTAAAATTGAGTCTTCTGTCATATTGGGGATATAAATTTACGTTAGACTCAATGTAATTTTCGATGGTTTTGAGACTTGTATTTTCTATTGACTTTCCGTTGGGCGCAATATGAATTCAAACACATTTTCGGGCGCAATGTATCTGAGAGATCCCATCATAAAATCTTACACAATTTAGATTTTAATGAGGTGGATACTTAATTACTTTTTTCTGTTTTAAGGACAAAACACAAATAAATTAGTATCGAATATAATATTTTGAATACAGAAAAAAAAAACACCTGTTTTCATGTAAAAGTCATAAAGTTACATATAAAAATACATGGGACGTGGATTACAAAGAAAAGTTATAAGTAACTGACTATTTTAAGTGTAAAAAATCCTCTTCATCATTTTAGCATGTTTAAAAAAAATAAACGTCACATTATTGGTAACGATTTTTAGTATAAATCAATAATTTAACACCCAAATGTGTTAATTTTGAATACTAATACCACAAAAAGCCGGAATAAGTAAGTGTAGAGATCCCAAAAAATATTAATTTAAATAATAAAAGAAATCTAACAAAATATCAAAAAAGGAAATGACGTAATCAGGCGCAATGCATCTGATAGATCCGGGTGGCTTACACAAGGCCAGGGAATACACTAAAAAAAATTGACACCATATCAAGAAGAATGGTTTGGAGCTAGGAAGCTATGAGGGAGTTCGAGTTAACATTCGTAATACACACGAAAGGGCAAAGAAAACAGTGACTGCCGGATCTCACATGTCGGCTGCCCCTAATGGAAGGTTAAATTCCCTTACCGTCCATCGATCTTTTTGCATAAAAAAAACTTTCTCGGGAAAAAATAGAAAATTCTGTACACGTGAGAAGGACATACAAATTCAATGGCGCCTTCGCATTACCCTTAAATCCAGAGGTTCTCTACATAGGTAGGTATAAATTTCGATGTCGTATAGGTGTTGCTTTGAACTGTAGTTCAAAACAGCTTTTTACGTTTTACAAGAAAATCAACAATTTCTCGTTGAAACTTGAGACTTCTATAGTATTGGAGATGTGAATTTACGTTATATTCAATGCAATTTGCTTCGAGTTTGAGACTTGTATTTCCTATAAAATTCCACTGATATAGTCCATCGATTTTCTTCCGCAAAGAAAAACGTTTTCTCGAGAAAGAATCCGAAAAAAAATAGTATAGACGTGAGAAGAGCATACATATTCAATGGTACCGCGAAAAAAAAACATTTCTTGAAAAAATCGTAAGGACGTGAGAAGGGGATACAAATTCAACGGTAGACAAATAAAACACCATTCTCACTTAATACTGCGTATATTAAAAAAAAAAAAAAGAAAACAGTTATACAATTGACAATACATCATAAATACTAAATGGAATAAAACATATCCTCAAAGCAATTCACTCACAAAAGACTAAACTTACTCGCTAGGAACAAAATAATCATTTATTGAAACACAAGCATTGGCTACACATTGGGAAAAAAAGCTAGCCGGAATAAACTTCCGCATTGGTCCGTTACACATACCTCAAATCACAGTTTTTCTTTTAAATTAATAATTAAGTGATACATGACCCTAAAACTACAAAAAAAAAAATTAAAATAATATACAAGGTGGATAAGTGGTTCAGTACCATTAGATTATGTTACAATATTGGCTAGTAGAGTGGGCAAAATGGAGATTTTTTATGATTAATCTAGTAGCATCTGGAAGTGATAGAGAAACAAGTACTATTAACGTTGATATGTTGCGTAGGCGTTAATCCTGGTTGATAAGACGTTATGCAATTTACCGCGCACTCTGAAGGAAAAAATAAATAGGATTCAAATCTGGTTGGAGAGATGGCTGATATAATACAATTTTACGGTACACGAACTATTAATACTGGAATTCAAATCCTAAGTTAACAAAAAGGTATGAAAATGTTACCTCAATTCTTGAACCATATATTTAATGAGGTTTAAATCCAGTTGGTGAGACGGCTGATATACCGCAATTTTAAGGTATACGAAATGTTGCGATTAGAATGTAAGTCTCTATTCTTACATTACAAACAAATGCCGCTAATAATGGAATTTATGTTAGAGTAAAAGATTGTTAAAACAACTAAAAGGTTCTACGTAAGTGAAATAAGTAACAACGCAAAGTTATGAAAACTTTTCCTCAAGGTCCGAAAAAAAAATGTAATAGGGTTTAAATCTGGTTAGTGAGTCGGTCGACGTACATAATTTTAAGGTATACGAAATATTTCAACTTGTATTGATATGTATTTTCGTTCTGCTAATAAATAAATTTATATCAGGACAAAAAACATCAACTAATTATTAGTTATAAATAATTTAATACAGTAAATAACTTTACCTCAAAGTTCGAAACAAAATCAACCTTTAGGGTTTAAGACTGACTCTCTCACTAACCAGACCTAAGCCTAGGCAATATTTACTGATAAATACTCTAAATTAAATGCATGTAAGCATGTAATTTACCCCGAATTGGCGCAAATTTTCAACAAAATTCAATGAGTTTATTTTCGTACAATTACGTAAATTTAAATCTATTTCGAAAAATATTGAAGCAAATCTGATTTATCTTTAAAATGTCATAGAAAACATCGCATACTATTATCCAGACGTGTGTATAAAGTAAGTTAATTTACAAAATATTTCAGACTCACCGTCAAGATATTGTATACACCATATAGATTTTTTCTTATAATACATAAAATCTTAAGGAAAAAATACGTGTAAAGATTTAAGGTATCTTAAAATCTACTTTTTTATTATTAAAAGAAAGAGCATACTGTTTTTCCTCTAAAAATATTTTTCCTTCATTTAAAAAAAGTAATATACTTTAATTCTATAAATATTCTTGCTATTACTTACTTACTTAAATAACTTACGTTATTGATTTGAGAAATCATTGAGGTTTCTGATAAACACAATCGTTTGCGCGCAGAAAATAACAGCGGCGTATCTGACGGGTTTTAATAGTCCCTGTTCTGACGTTTGCGTAGTGTTTTTAAGATGGTTTACAAGGTTTTTGCTAAAAGATTAAATTCCAAGTAATTACATAAAGAAATCGAAAACAGTGACGTACTAGAAGGGTTTATTGTACTTGGAAACTGCATAATTTTTCTAAATAATCTTTACATTATTTTCATTTTTTGAAAAAATATTTATTAGAGAAATTACGTAATTTGTTTGATAACTTAGATTAAAAACATAATAAAAAACAGTGGCGTATCTAAGGGTTTCACTTAGATTTAAGAAGAAACAACTGTAGGATGCATCATTCATACAACTATGTCCAATATTTTATTTAATAATTGATAAAATAATAACTGACTTGAACGAAACAGTAGCGTATCTCTGGGTTTCTCTAAAACATTCAAGATCAAGTAAAATTTTGAGAAATTTATAAAAATATTTAATAAATCAAACTAAAAACAGCGGCTTGCTTAAGAACTTTATTGATTCGATTCGTTTGTAATCTCGTAGAATTTTCTTGAAATCGAGCAACAGTACCTTCTAAAAGCTGATGTTGCTAAAAAAAATATAAATTTTGGTAAAAATTGTCTGGACCTGCTACACGTTTATCCATAGCCGTTGAGAGAAACGTGACTCGATAAATTAACAATTACAATTTACAAGAATGTACTGCCCTACACTTGGATGGTTAACCCTCTTAACGTTCCAGATTTAAGACGCGCAGATTTCCATAACATTTCTCATTTATAACCAACGATAATACTTCAAAACTATCTGCCCGCATTTCTCTTTTTTGCCCACTCCTTGCACCTTTAAAAAATTACTTAAACTGAAAAAAATTAAGATACATAAAATCTGGTCTGTGTTTCCCTTTCTCGATGGAACGAGTAAATAAGATAAAATATATCTTAATTATTTCGATAATAAAGAACCTCGTTATTAACATACATTGCCACAGCATAAGATCTAGTGACGGCTTATCTCAAAAAAGAAAAAAATATATATAAAACATAAAAGCAGTGCGCAGTTGACCTGACGACAGTTAATCAATCGTTAATACCTATGGTAGATATATAAATATACAAACGTGTAAATGCATCCAAAATTGTGATATATACCACACATGGTTGGAATGTTGTTGGAATTCGACGTACAAATAGCTTACAAATAGTGTAAAAGACGGGTTTGGGGGGAGGGGGCGCGGTTTAAAAAAGGATGTCAGCGTTCGCCCCAGAGCTGAATGGCATGTCTGTCTCTTCCACGATCAATTCGGCGATCTCCACGTCCGTTACGTCCGGCTTGCTGGAAATGGTCTGTTGGATGCTTCTCGTGATGCCCGGATGGAACTCCTCCATGGATTTGGGGGTGTAGTTCGCCAGAGAAGACCCTAAAAACCAAACCTTCGTAAGCAATTTGATGTATCGAAGAAGTTTCCCTGATCGAAAACTTCAATTATAATAATAATAATGACTTTATTGTTCAACAGAAAAAAATATCCATTTATATGACAAAATATGGAATACATTGTATATATGTATATCTAACTAAACAAAATAAATCGGTGTCCAGAAAGGGTAGGGGGTATTTGTAGATTCAATAAAGAAAAACTACAAGTCAGAAATTTTTTTCATTTTTTTAATTTTTAGACAAAGTTTTGAAAAATTAAGTGCCAAAGAGTATGTTATCCAAATGTTGACCCTCACGTTGCTAGCACTCCTTTAACTGAAAACGGAAATTGGCCGCCATGCGTCTACACATCTCTCTACACACACAACGGCGGCCATTTCGGTGCGGATGTTGTGCTTCAATTGCAGTAGAGTTCGTGATTTGTTTTCATAAACTTTCTATTTAAGGTATCCCCATAAGAAATAATCAAGGGGTGTAAGATCGGGGCTTCTCGGAGGCCAGTCGAAGGTGCCTCGACGAAAGATCACCTTTTCCGGGAAATATTGATTTACAACCTCAAGTGCTTGGTTTGAGGTGTGGCAAGTGGCCCCACTTTGTTGAAACCATGTTTCCACATTAAAACCTTGAAACTCCTGCAGTTGTGGAACCAAAAAGTTCCTTAATATACAAATATCCCCTTTCCCTTCTGGACACCCCATATTACTATTAAATATAAATATATTTATGAAAATAAATAAAATATATATGTATAACTAAAAAAAGTAACACTAAGTGACTTATATACATAAATAATGGAATACTACATTAACATATAACTTACAGGACAATAAAAAGTTGTCGTTTTCCTAAAGATAGTAACTCGTTATAAGTACAATTGCTCAAGTCACAAGTGCTTTAGTATAAGTTACATTAAAATTTTCTGACATTACGAACACTGGCGATTTTAACAGCACGTTAGTTCTTGAAGTCTGGCAATAAAACGTACTTTTCAAGAGCCTAATATCAATACGAGTAGACGCTACAACACTTTATTTATACATATATATTAAAAAGACATAAAACCTATTATTCATTACGATTTTCTTAATTTACTTCAAATGTTTACAATTCACATACAGTTGGCGTCGTCCATTGTCATATTTGTAATCGTGCGCCCTCTATGAAACCACATGTATATGAGGGGGGGGTCTCCAAAAGTTAACTCTGAATATTAAGAACTAAATACGCTGTTATTTTGAAGGAACTTAACCTAACCTAACCTAACTGTTTACTTATTATGGTTTGGTTAGGTTAAGTTAGGTTAGGTTCCTTCAAAATAACAGCGTATTTAGTTCACTTAATATTCATAGTTAACTTTTAGAGCTCCCCCCCCCGTATATCTCAGTGTGTTGATTGACATGTGGTTTCGTAGAGGGCGCACACTATTACAATGGAGGACGACAACTGCACATGAATTGTAAACATTTGAAGTAAATTAAGAACATCATAATGAATAATAGGTTTTATGACGGTTTAATATATGATATGTATAAAGGAAGTGTTGTAGCATCTACTCGTATTAATATTAGCTATCTACATAGTGTGAGGTGAAAGTTATTTGATAAGAAAAAGTAGCTCTCGTGCGGAAAAGTGGAAAATTCATTTTCTCGAAAACTGTGTCCGAGTGGATGAAACTGAAGCCTGACTCGTCTCCAGCACCCTCGAAAATAGGGGGGTAGGAAAAACTTGGTATGCATTTTTAAGGGTTTCATACTTGCAAATAATTACCAGACAGTTTATCATCAAAGTACAGGCCAATATTTGATATTTTCAGAACGAATTAAAACTAGATGAAGCTACGAAAGTTTCAGATTTAAAGCCATTATATGACACAAATAATGTACGTCTGAATAACTTCGATTTTACTAAGCGGAGAAGATTACTACTAAATCCATATCATTCTAATTTTGAAATTAGTATATCATGATTCACCTTGTCAAAGGCCTTCGAAAAATCAGTATACACCACATCCATTTCCACATCATTATCTGGATAAATTCTGCTAAATTTGTAACTGTGGAGCGTTTTGCTATGAACGCATATTGATTAGGAGATAACGAGGATTGCACACCATGATAAATGTGGGTGTATAATGGCATTTCAAAAACCTTTGCAAGACTTGATAGAATTGTAATTAGGCGATAATTTTTTGTCGGATGGATTGCGACTTTTTAATACAGGGTAGGCACTTGCTAATTTCCAAACCTCCGAACACGTATGGGTAGAGACTAGAGAGTATTAGATTAAATAAAATGAGAAGTGGCTCTACTAAAGCCCCTGAGCAATCACTTTTATACTACTAAGTATTTGGTACTTTTACGTACTGAATACTTGTATCATACAACTAAAACTTTTGTGTTGCACAGAAATGATAAATCCAGTTCTGAGGTGATCAAATAAAAATAAAGCCTGGAAATGGAAAATTGTAGACGAGAATATGATACTTCTCGATCCCTTGTCCTAAATGAAAGTATGAAAGTTACCACGTACATGAATTTTAGTCCAACTGTGCCTCTTGTTAAAATATATTGAAATAAAAGGAAAATATTATTAGTCAAATCAAAAGAGTGTTAAATAAAATACTTTAAGTTTAAAATAATATTCTGTGTTTCCAAAGAGATCTATTCATAGATCGTAGAAAGAATATACAGTGTTTCCATCAAGCAATGAATAAATTCATTGAATGAATGGTACGCTAGAATTCCATAATGAACAAATATATTTATGATAATGAAAATTTGCCCAAATAAAGAACATATTGCCAAGTTTGCGATAACAAAAATGAATTACATTAATTACATTACATTGATAAAATCAGGCTCAAATAAACGCATTTTCGTATCAGAAATAACCTGTTTTCTCAGTGTAAGTGAAACAGTCACAACTGCATCGTTATCGTGTAGGCTGGAACATACAAATATCCTACTCTAATTCAACGATGTTTCAATCGACAATTCCGGAATAAAATATATCCCTTGTGTCGCACTAATTACCCATTGAATCACTCATTGATTGATGTCAGGTCATTCATGGAAAAATATCTCGTACTTATATCATTTTTATGATAATAAAAAAAATGCTTATAACTTCACACTAACCCTATCTACTTGTTAGTCATGCGCTTCTTGGTCTGTGGTTACTCATTATTCGAGTCACTGCCATTACTCACGAAGCCACACGTGTTATGCTAATAATGTACTTCGATACTCACCACTTAAATTAGGAACCGTATGGCCAATTTGCGCAGGGGATGTCGGCGAGGGTAGGTCCTCCAGAAGCAGAGAGTTTTCCGATGGATATTCGTATACGTCCGGTCCAGCGTCTACAAAGGATATCCTCAACTGCAACAAAATGAAAAAAGACATGTAACTATATTGTACTAGAATGTAATGGAGAAAATATGCAGATCTTTATAACTTATATTATGCATCAAAATAACGCGAAGAATTATAAAAATCGTCCGCACAATTAAATGGTAACGTAGAAATATCGGGAGCTAGCACATGCATCGTATAGCAAAGCACTGTAAATAATGGGAAAGTGTCTTGCTGTGGGATATATGTAGGGGCTAGAAAGAAATAGGCAACAGCAACTATTGGGTTGTCCAAAAAGTCGTTTAGTTTTTTCGAGTTAAGCACTTACGTCACGGCCTATGATGTCATGTGTACAGCTGCAGTCTTGAATTCTTCCTCCTTCTCCCTATTTAACTTTTGTTTGTTGCCGTTATACTCGTGAACTTGTTCTATTATTGTTGTATGTGAGTTTAATTCAAAATGAGTGAAACCGAGTATTTTAGGCATATGATGCTTTTTTATTTAAAAAAAGGCAAAAGGGCCGCTGAAACCTACCGCAAATTGTGCTTTGCGTACGGCAAAAATGCTATCCAATACTGACAGTGTCAAAAATGATTTTGATCTGGCGATTTCTCCCTCAGGGATGCCTCAAAGTCAGGCCGACCTAAAGAAGTCGTTCCCGAGCATTTACGAGTCTTAGTTGAGGTAAATTCTCGCTAAACCATACGTGAGCTTGCAGAAAAAATCGGGACGTCAAGATCTAGTGTACAGAATCACCTTAACCAAATTGAATTTGTCAGTAGACTCGATGTTTGGGTTCCTCACGAATTCAGCGAATCCAATTTAATGGATCGCATCAACATCTGCGATATGTTAAAGATTCGTCAACGTAGCGATCCCTTTTTGGTGGAATATGGTTACTGGAGATGAAAAGTGAATCATTTACGACAACATCCGTCAAAAAATATCGTGGGGAAAGTCCGGTGAACCTTCTCAATCCACATCAAAGGCAGGGCTTCACCCCAGGAAAGTTTTGTTGTCCGTCTGGTGGGATTTCAAAGGAATTTTTTGAGCTACTCCCGAGGAACGAAACAATAAATTCGGACGTATACTACGAAAAACTACAAAAATTGAGCCAAGCCATGTAGGAAAAGCGCCCAGGACTTGTAAATAGCAAAAAGGTCTTCCATCACGACAACGCTCGACCTCACACTTCTCTGCAGACCCGGAGAAAATTGTTAGAGCTAGAGTGGGATGTTTTACCCCGTCCACCGTATTCTCCAGACCTCGCGTCCTCGTATTTTCGCCTATTCCGCTCCATGGATAACAGTTTACGAAACTTAACATTTGCTAATGACGAGGAAGTCAGACATCATTTAAAAACGTATTTTTACGAACAATCCGCAAAGTTTTATGAAAATGGTATTATGAAGCTTATTGACAAATGACAGAAAGTTATTTAAAATGGAGGGACGTATATTATTGATTAAACTAATTTGTAATAACTATAATGTTAATAATAAATACTTATGAATAAACCGATCGAATTTTTTGGACATCCCAATAGTATAATTTTGCTTTGGAAGATGTTGTTTTGTAGTATGTGAACTATACAAGGTGTCTCAAAATGTTCTTTACAGTCAATCTCGATTATTAGCGAAGATAAAAAGATGAAACTAAAACTATTTTAAATTGTATCAGAATATCTTGCTGGTTATTAACTTTAAACTCATATAATTTTATTTATAATGTTTTGGTTTAGCAGTATGAATTATATAGGGTGTCCTTGAATGTTCTATATAGTCAACATCTCCGTTATTTGAGAAGATGACAAGATTATAACCAAACACAATATTAAATTGAGCCATAATACCTTGCTTGTTATTAACTTAAAACCCACTTGCACCTTTTGACTCTTATGAAACCAACCCCACCTTTTCTTACGTTGCACCCTTACTATTGCATAGAAGTATAGCATACTTAATATTTTTACACTTTTCCATAAAACAAAGCATTACTTTTAAATAAATGTTAATATTGTTATGTCTCAAAATGTTTTTCGAAAGTACCTATCAGTAATTATTATTTTAAAAATCCTTTATCTGATTTAATTGAAAATTAACAGGTTCGTTTCTGATAATAGGAGAAGTAAAAACAATAACACCCTGTGTCTGGGAACGCAGCGTTATCGGACACACGTCATACATTTAGTTCTTATTTTTATCTAAATCATTTTTCCTTTTCTCGCACTATTAAAGAATACCCTGTACACGGCACCGCCACTGGAGATGCAACCAAGTGGGCAGCTCTGGTTAGTACCACAATAAACTGAAGCAGTTTATTTAACGTACTCAACATACAAAGAGAGAAAGATTGAATAAACAAACAAAAACAAACAACTTTTTTTCTGGTAGCATCTCATTGTGATACGCTATTATTCTCATCAAGACAACAAACCGTTGGTTCATTTGTTGAACTTGTGTACGTAATACAGGAACATCACTGGCCTTGATAATGATAATGTTAATTATTTAGGTTCGTTAATTAGAGCGACATAATTCGACGGCGCGGCTAATGCGATGAAACGTGGATGCGATTTAAAATTCAAATAAATGGAACACGAAATCGATTTGCAATAGTTTTGTGGTACGACTGCGAATGTCCGGACGATCGCACTTTTAAGGCACGTACGTACACTGAGAAAAGAGTTTTTAGAGATTACAAACGTTTAGTCGAATAAAGGTTGACAAAAATGTAGTGTTATCAATTTTGCAACTGATAACTTACTGTTTCTTTACTAGCTGCATACATATACGCTTATTTTAACCTTTAACCTAACACGAAGTAAAAAGTGGTTTTATAAAAACAAACCTTTTTCTGAGTGTATGCTATTCGATTTCCCTTCTTAAGCGAACTAGTCGAAAAACGTGAGTGTAATTTTCTTATTTTTAAAATATAGTGTATGATTTAAGGAAATCATATTCTTTACTTTTGGAATATACTGTATGTATTTACAGTTATTGACTCTTTTTTGTATACAGATGTTCACTTATTATAAACATTTATATATATATATATATATATATATATATATATATATATATATATATATATATATATATATATATATATATATATATATATATATATATATATATATATATCCTACAAAAATGTTGCTATATAAACAAACCCTTTTTCTCAGTGTATACTTATTTGTTTCTTTAAACACGTAATACCGAAAAATTGGATTTATTATCATTTTACTTTCTCTCGATTATAAATTAAACGATATCTTAAACCAATATAAGGGAAATAATTAAAACACGCATGGAAAATATTATCTGAAATAAAACAATAAATCATTTCAATAATTTTCTTCAGTTTCAATAATTCACTATTTATATAAATATAATTAATAACGTATAATCCAAGTTTTGGGAAACAGTGGCGTGGGCATAGCAACAATTAAAAAAGGTATCCGAATATGAAATAAATAAAAAGAAAATAAAAAATTCGTTTGGCAACAAAAAAGAATCAAAACCAAAAAAATTAATAAAATGAGCTGACAGGTATCTTATTGATATTACAAATATTTACAAAGGGCTCTGTCTCTTTGAATAGGGTCTAGACTAAGGGAGATATAACTTATTTGTATCTAATTATAATTTAAATATAATCTCAATATATTATGCACCCTCTATGTTATTTAATGACTTCCTTTCTAGATATTTGTGGCGAAATAATATGAGGTAAGGAATTATAAATTATATTTATGTTAAATAAGACACAGGGTGTTCATTTAACAAAATTGTATCGATTTTTAGGAATTCCTCACTAATAACACTAGATATTCGTAGACTACAGAACAGCAGACAATTTTTATAGAGAACATGCTATAATTATCTGAGTGTCAAACAATAGAATTAGTATAACTATTATTAACAGTCTACATTTAAAAAAATTGGAATATAGTTAGCATTAAAAAAATAATTATTATGGAATTTCACTAAGGTTGGCGTAATTTTTAATCAAAATCTATTTCATGCACGCTTACTTTAAGTTTAATTACCAGTAAATATTTCGCCGGAGACAACAACCACTAGTAAAATCATTAAACCAGTCCATGGCTAACTATAGAAGTACTTCCTATTTAACTGGTTATGTTATGGCAGACAAGAGTTAATTAAAATACATACTACAGAATTAATTATTCTTTATGAATGTTTTTAAAGGACGATTATAGTGAATGGGGTAATTAAAATTAGTGTTTTAGAAGGTATTATATATGCATTCAAATGTTAACCTTCTTCAAAGTTCACCTTTCTTAATATTATTTTAAAATTACATAAAAAAGATTTGAGCTTTAAAAATATAATTCACTATTATACAAGATTTCAGGATAGTTTCTGGCATCCCTTTAGCAAAATAGTGATCTACTACCAAAGATCTAAAACTTAAATTGTAAGGTAATCTAATAAGAAATAAAAAACTTCATGTCCCCTACGGCAGACCACCATTACGTCAGGTCAATAAATTGTTAAGTTCAGGGCGAATACGGCTGGCGCAGCTGACGTTGATGTTCCGTGTCCTATTAACTATTACTTTGCGCTATCTCTATCTTTCACAAAGTCCATGATGGTTTGTGTTTCGATATCAAATAGTTCATAATATCAAACTTGATATGTAATCTGAGAGAATTTTTTTCTTAACATGTGAAAGAATGTATATATTGTGACTTACAGAACCATTGACTAGCGTTACTTAAAACGTCATATCTTAGTTATATTCTTCATTTAGGAATAATTGTAGTGTTACTTACAAAATAACACTAACTTTATTTAAAATACTTAGTCATTATAGAAATCTCAAAATAAAATATTTTTTTGAATATTTCATAAAGCGCTAGGGCAGATTGATTGTTTATTGTTAGTAAGTATACTAGTAGATATCCAATATCCCGCAAATACTCTAAATAAAGCAAAAAATAAAGTTTCAGGCGATAATAGGAGAATACATCTTCAATTTCCTTTGTTTTAAAACATTTTTAATAATGTTAAATTCAGTACTCACATCGACAGGGGTGTAGCGTACATGGATGCAAGTGATGTGTCGCATCCCTTAAAAAATTGGCAAATTAGTGTTATTAAAAGTTCAATCGATTTATTCAATTATTAGATACAATTTTTTTATTATTTTAAACCGACCGCGAACATACATTATTTACTTTAAACGCTACCATCAAATTTATTATTTCAAATCGGCCGTGAAGGTGCCCGAAATTATTGGACTCCCGCGTTACTTGCTAAAGTGCTGAAATGCGATGGCCCACGTTACATCCAAGCTACGCGTTAGATGGGTGAAAAGGTCGGTGATCTTACGCAGTTAACAGTGGATCCTCGAGTGGGTGTTGTCGTTATTTCCGGACTCAGTTATGCGATTATGTCAACGCATCTTGGCGACTGTCGCTATAATATAAGAAAGATTTGGAAGCGCTATTTGAGGTAATTGTGGAAAATAAAAATGAGGAATGGGATTGAGAAACCGTTATTTGTGCTAGAGGCCCTTTAACTTTATTGCGCGACTTTGATTTTAATATTTTCTTAGCAGTGTTTTCTGCAATATTCCCACATTCCGAGAGTCTGTTTAAAATTCTACAGACAAAAATATCTGATATTAGTTTCTGCAATAAAAAGATCGCCGACTTCAAATCACATATTCAAAAAATGAGAAACGAGTTTAGTTATATTTGGGACCGTATGCACAGATGTGTTTGAAAATCAACCACCAAGTAAAATAATGCGTTTGGATTTGATTCCTGAAGAAGATAAGAAAAGCACCTACGCACGATTGTTTTATGAAATTTTGTACGTTATTACTTTGAACATTAGTGAACGGTTTAATGAAATTTCTAATCTGAAATTATTAAATCTAGATTCCACACAATTTACTTCATTCGTGAAACGTTTTCCTGACGAACTTTTTTCTTCTTTAGTAGATACATATGGAACATTCTTTGACGCAAATCGTTTAGGAAGCGAACTTTCAGTGATTTATAGTGATCCCGATATGAAAACGAGCACTGTGTTTGAGCTTCACCAATATATTATGTCCCTTCAATTATCTTCTGTTTTCCCGGAGTCATCAAAATTCTGTCGTCCAATTTTGACTATTCCTGCCACAAGCAGTTCCGCGGAAAGATCATTCTCATGTTTAAAGAGAATAAAGATTTATCTGTATCTGTGATATTATTTATTTAGAAATTCTCAAAAGCAAGAAAGACTGTCAGCTTTAGAATTAATAAATAATGAAAGTGCCTTGTTAGAAGATATGAGATCGTCTCCAACATGTGAAGAAACAGTGTGATAGACGTTTTCGCTGGATATACAAAAACCGAAGAATTGATCTTCATTTTAAAAATTAGGATATATACCTCGGCATAATCATTTTACGTTAGTGTCTTTTTTCATTTTTACCGTTTTCATATGACCTACCATACATCTGACAATACCTCTTCCCCTTATAAAATTGTTATCACATCCCTAGATTCCTTTCTCACGCTACGCCCCTGCACATCGATGAATAACAACGCGACAAATAATTAGAATTAAAATATGAATATACGAGGGTATTTATTTATTTGGAATACTTTCGTATTTTGAAAAAAATAAATTCATATCAGACTTTTTCCACATACTATATCACAAAGACCCATTTCAATACCACTTAAAATTATCCACTTGAACGTACAACAACTTTAAATGCCGCTATAAGCATTTAAATATTTCAACAATAGTGTTTTATCCGAAATTGCCCTGATAACCGAACCTCGTTTAAAGATATGTAAATTATTTATAGAAGCAACGCAGTTTGTGGTATTAGATCAGAACATATGGTCAACATGTTCAGTTTAAATTAAAACATAAATTGTAATATGATTCCCATAATAAACTAACCGTTTTACGGCATTGACGATTATATATAATAAGTACTAAAAATAATTAATGCTGCAACATACTGTGGAATATGAACGATATGCTGAATGATTGGACAGCTCTTAATTAGAGTTGTGCATAGATAAAACACGGTATTTAATTAACACATCCATTGCAATTGGAATTTCGGTATTGTTTGTAAGTCTGTCACATAAAAGCGTGTTCCTGACAGGGGCGTAGCGTGAGAAAAGGATCTAGGGATGTGATAAAAATGTTATGAGGGGAAGAGGTATAGTTAGATGTATGGTAGGCCATATGAAAATGGTAAAAATAAAAAAAGACATTAATCTAAAATGATTATGCCGAGGTATATATCCTAATTTTTAAAATGAAGATTAATTCTTCGGTTTTTGTTTGTCCAGCGAAAACGTCTATCACTGTTTCTTCAAATGTTGGAGTCGATCTCATATCCTCTAACAGGGCACTTTCAATATTCATTAATGCTAAAGTTGACAGTCTTTTTTGCTTTTGAGAATTTCGCAGATAAGTATTTATTCTCTTTAAACATGAAAATGATCTTTCCGCGGAACTGCTTGTGGCAGGAATAGTCAAAATTAAACGACACAATTTTGATGACTCCAGGAAGACAGAAGATAATTGAAGGGACATAATATATTGGTGAAGCTCAAACACAGTGCTCTTTTTCATATCGGAAGCACAATAAATCACCGAAAGTTAACTTCTTAAACGATTTGCGTCAAAGAATGTTCCATATGTATATATTAAAAAAGAAAAAAGTTCGCCAGGAAAACGTTTCACGAATGAAGTAAATTGTGTGGAATCTAGATTTAAGAATTTCAGTTTAGAAATTTCACTAAACCACTTTTGATGGTCGATTTTCTAATAAAAATCTGTCCATACGGTCCCAAATGTCACTAAACTCATTTCACATTTTTTGAATATGTGATTTGAAATCGGCGATCCTTTTATTGCAGTAACTAATATCTGATATTTTTGTCTGCACAATTTTAAACACACTCTTGGAATGTGGGAATATTGCAGAAAACACAGCTAAGAAATAATTAAAATCAAAGTCGCGCAATAAAGTTAAAAGGTCTCTAGCACAAATAACGGTTTCTCGATCCCATTCCTCATTTTCATTTTCTACAATTACCTGAAACAAAGTTCCAAATCTTCCTTATATTGTGGCGAAAGTCGCCAAGATGCGTTCACATAATCGCATAACTGAGTCCAGAAATAACGACAACACCCACTCGAGGTTTCACTGTTGACTGCGTAAGATCACTGACCTTTTCGTCCATCTAACGCATAGCTTGGATGTAACGTGGACCATCGCATTTCAGCACTGCAGCAAGTAACGCGGGAGTCCAATAATTTCGGACGCCTTCACGGCCGATTTGAAATAAAAAAGTTGATGGTAGCGTTTAAAGTAAATAATGTATGTCTGCGGCCGGTTTAAAATAATTAAAAAATTGTAATAATTGATCTTCGATTGAACTTTTAAATAACACTAATTTGCTAATTTTTTAAGGGATGCGACGCATCATCCGCATCCATGTACGCTACGCCCCTGGTCATTGATATATGTTAATCCGTGGCACCTATGACAACAAGCTTTTTTACATAAAAACTACATAATATTTCCTATGATGCTCCCACTTAGTAAGGGGTTCAGCCCCCATTATTATCTATTATCGCCCAGCACCATTGAGGCCATGCTTCCTATTAAATTCTCGGCATATTCCTTTGAAAATGCTCACCATATCTTGGGAATTTGCAGCGATAGTTGTGTCAAAGATAACACACGTGTTCCTCTCAGCTTCTGCTTCATTATTGTCCACACATTTTCTATTGGGTTAGCGTCTGGCGGCTGCGACGGCCAGTCCAATGTTGCGATACCCTTTCCAGTCTTCCATTGCACACAACACTTGCTTCGGTGTTTGGGATCGTTATCCTCTTGAAACATCCAGTCGGCGGTATTGTAGCCAAACCACCTCTTCGTTGACGTTAAAAGCCCCTTTCGCATAGTCGTTTCATTCTCTAAGCGTTAAAAATCCCAGCGAATACACATAAAGTTGCGAATCCGCGCGTATTGACACATCCCCAAACATGAACCTTCACTGGATGTTTAGTGGACCGTTGCAACAGCGGTTGCACGAGAAATTGAAATGGTTAGACAATAGAAACAATGCTTGCAGATGTTTCTCAGAGAGAGAGAGAGAGAGAGAGAGATAGAGAGAGAGAGAGATCAGAAGATTTTTAAGGTCCTCTAAGGATCTACATCGAGGCCAGTAATATTTTATGATAGCAGCGATTATGGCGGTCTTTGGGGTGCTTGTGTGTAGTGAAATTATACTAGTGGTTATGTTGTTGCTATAGCTATGTTTATTTGAAATAAAATAAACAGTCAGCAAGCTAGTGCCGAAAGAGGAGCCCATGTTTCGCGGTGAGACGCTGGGATTCACTGACTGAAAAACTTATTTCAAAAGCCGATAGGCTCGTCCGGTTATTACCAGACGCCACACCTGTCATAAACCATTGATACCATTGACTGGGGTATAAATCACGTAACTTATTGCCTGGAATGATTGCATTTTTACCCCTGAGAAACAGATCCTGGTTTCGAGTACTAGCACAATATACAAGGGTTTCTACTTTCTAATTGTTACAAAACTTAAAAACTAATACTATCACGGCTATCAATAGGCGCATGTGGAGCCACGTGTACCCACAGTGACGTCAGTCAATCATGAACAATCGTTTACTAGTAATAAAATTCTCAAAAAATCATAAAGTGTTAACGTTTTGTACGACATTTATTTAGAAGATTTTAAAGGGTGGTCCAACCATAATGCACGATGTTAATTGTGAGTCACACCTTAACGTCAAGTTTTTTGCCCAACTTAATTTGACATTTCTTTGTTTCAGTATTTGACAAATTCAACCATGGAGAGGTACACAATTGAGCAGCGCGTTAAGATTGTTGAAGCCTTTTACGAAAATGGGCGTTCAAATCAAAATGCATTTCGTACACTTCGTGACTTTTTTGGTCAGCATAATCGACCAAATGTGTTCACAATCGGGAGAATTGTGCGCAAATTTCAGCAAACCGGGTCTGTAGGAAATGTGAAAACACCTGTGCATGCTCGCCCAGTTCGTTTTGCGGAAAACATTGCTGTTGTTCGCGATAGTGTAGCAGAAGAGCCGTCAACCTCGGCTCGTCGTCGTGCCCAACAATTGAACATCTCACGAACATCACTGATGCGAATTTTGAATAAAGATTTGAATTTACACGCTTACAAGGTTCAATTGACTCAAGAGCTGAAGCCTACTGACCATTTCAAGCGTCGTCAATACGCCGAATGGTTGGTTGAACAGACAGAAGTGAATGGTGACTTTACAAAGAAAATCATCTTCAGCGACGAGGCACACTTTCACCTCAGTGGATTCATTAACAAGCAGAATTGCCTCATTTGGGCAAATGAGATTCCACGAGTAATTATTGAAAAGCCGATGCATCCACAAAGAGTGACTTTTTGGTGCGGTTTATGGGCTGGCGGCGTCATCGGGCCGTACTTCTTCGAAAATGAGGTCAGCCAAGCAGTTACCGTGAATGGTGTTCGCTATCGCGAGATGATAACGGACTTCTTGTGGCCAGAAATTGAGGATATGGACCTGGACGATATGTGGTTCCAACAGGATGGTGCCACTTGCCACACAGCCAACGAAACAATGGCACTTTTGCGCGAGAAATTCAATGACCGTGTTATCTCACGTCGTGGCGATGTTAATTGGTCGCCACGATCATGTGATTTGACACCGTTGGACTTCTTTCTTTGGGGATATTTAAAAGAAAAAGTGTACGTCAATAAGCCAAGAACAATTCAAGAGCTAAAGGATGAGATAATTCGGCACATTAACGACATTGAACCTCAATTATGTCTCAGAGTCATTGAAAATATGGACCATCGGATAGAGAGGTATGCCACCGAAGCCGTGGCGAGCATATGGCCGATATTTTGTTTCACTAATAACTGTCATAGATCCTTGTATCATAATAAAAAATATTAAGATAATTCTCTGAAAACTTTTTGTTTTATTTATAATTAACATCGTGCGTTTTGGTTGGACCACCTTTTATAAATGATTACGAGTGCAAATCCGATAAAAAGAATAAAGATATGCATGACGGTACGTTATATCTACGTAATCCTGTTCCAATCGGATAAAAATTAAAATAACTACAATTTACCCACGATTTCCCAATAATATATTATGCACTTCGCGTAATAGTTAACAGTTTTCCTTGGCGGGATAATTACAGTGTAATAGTAGACCAGAAGGCAAAAATGTGTGAAATGCATTTAAACGCATGCATACCTATCAAATTACACGACGTGTATTGTAATATAAGAAATCGAAAATATCGGAATTCGGTCGTTGGAAGGTCGTGCTTTGAATGTATAAACTTTCTATTAACAGACTAGTGTTCGATCGTTCGTACACGAAATTAAATTTAATTACGGATTATATCTTTTTATAAGACAAGAACCACTTTGTTACATAAACTATTACATTGTTTTTTTGCTTCAATATATCGTTCAATAAAAACTTATATAGACATGCTGCCTTATATTTAATTTAATGTTGGTGTAGTATAATGGAAACGAGAAAATACACAAAAAATATTTAAAAATCCAAGTATTAAAATAAATGGCCTGGACAATACTCTGGACAATACAGATCCAGGCTTTAATAACTTTTCAAAAGCTCTCGTCACAGTAGTTCGACAAATTTATTTAGTAATTTCAATAAATAGTGACACTTATGTATCATATAGTTGAAACAGTCTAATTCTTAAAGCTCTTCCGTATAAAGAATTAATATTACTCTTGCAGAATAAACTCAAAACTAGATACTACTCTGGTCTAGATCAAATATGGTTTGTATAATGATTATTTGCGTGTGCGTCACAGGTAACAATCGTATGAATCAATCAACTGACATTTTTGAACAGTGTCGTGCCGAAAACACATTTTAGGATAACAGTTAGTACAGTACAAATACGTCAAGCTATGACAGTAATGAAAAGGTTCTCCATAAAATCATTCAATGGAAATTTTCATCAAAATAAATGAAACAAAAATGAAATAAATTTTACAGAAATATTGAGACGCCAATGCATCAAGTTATACAATAAAGCTAAGGCGTGACTTTATAAATGCATTTTGTTCGGCAAATTATTAACTGTCTATGCCGTACGTAGCTGATTGAAACGTACGTCGCTAGACATACGTGCTGGTACTTGTGGCATATTAGTAACAATTGCGAGTGGTGTAGCATATGATCCGTGCGTCGTCACTAAATTGATATACGCGCAAAGATCCATTCGTACTTACATTTATAATTAAAAATCATCATAAATTAAAGTTAAGTAAAGTAGTTCCAATATCCAAAAAGGGCGATGCCGATATATTGGACAATTACAGGCCGACTACTGTATTTATTATGAATTCTCTGTACACTTGATTAAATTCTGTTCAACAGATGCTTGAAATTTTGAACGAAGGAAATGCCCTGGACTTTCTGCTTATATCAGATGAGGCTGCTTATGTCAGATGAAGCAATCATCGAGCAAGTAAAAGAAATCTTCGAAGCGGACTAGACCATGTTTGCAGAACGGTGGAACACATCCCACTGATGTCCTTTTTAAAAAATGAAATGGCATAATAATAGACTTAAAATAACAATAATATATCAATAAAAAATTAAAAAGGAAAGGCTCTATATTGTTTCGAAAACCGTCATGTTCCAATGCCCCACCTTGTGTTAGGAACTAATAGAATTTATGAAAAACAGAGAACTTGAACAAATACAAAAAAAATAACATCAATAAGTCTACAGAGATAGTGAATTTTTAATATACTGTCTCTTGAAAAAGCCATCCTGTGTTTGATAAACAATTCGATACTTAACAGAAACTGATCCCATAGAAGTTTTGATGACGATCGGTTATGGGGATATGTGAAGAACTCATGTGGGATTTAATCTCATTAGTAAATTGTGAATAATTTTTTTGTTAAGCAAATGGTTAAAGTTAGTAGGAAGGGTTATATGATTTTCTAGGTTCTAAAAGTTTCTAAAAGTTCTTCTGAGTTTTATTTCTATGGCATTGATAATTGAGAAACAAGTGATCCAAATCACCTAGTATGCCACATGTATTAGTGATCGCTGTTAAATATTCCAATTATATTCATCTGTTTTGGATAGCAAGCCTGGCCCGATGTTATTCTGCGGACGGGAGCAACGGATCTTTAATTAATTACATTCCTTAAAGATTCAAGCAACATTAATTACCTCAAACCACAATATAGGAATATGATGGACGCTCAGGTCAGTCGTCTGACGCGGAGCTATGAAAGTACAGCACTTTGTTTTGCGGTCACTATATGGATGGGTAAACGCATCGTATTTTCCTGTAGAGATAGCTGTGACAATGTCATCTGTACTGTGGTCCGAGCTGGCAGACTGGCCCGTCTGCCACTGTCATTGTGTGTAAACCAGGGAAATTTCGCACCTCTCTCTGAGCACAGGTGTGTTTGTCTTCGTATTTATGTGTAACCTTCTCCTCTGTAGATTGAGGCTTTAGGGGAAGGCCAATTTCTGTGTGTTCAAATTTTGGTGACAGTCACAGTCTTGGTAACTTAAACATCGAATCTCACACTTTGATGACTAATGAACTAATCAAATGGTTAAATGAAAAGCGTTTTAGGCCATGAAATAAGCTCATTAAGAAGAATTTAATAATATAAAAGTACGCGGGGTGTTTCGTAAAAGGAAAGCACCTGCACTAGCAGCTTGTCAAGAATAGGAAAAAGTGTAAGATTCTCTAAGTAGGTATGCGTAGAAGAAAGAGTGAGACCGCATTCGGAAGGAGGCACTTTTCGTGCGGCCAGATCGAACTGGATATAATTGATATCCACTCTGCAAAGGGTTCAATGCGACCGAGTAAAGACCAGGCTATTTACTGCGCACCTCATGGGCGATCCTATATCGCAGTTTTAAGACTTGTTCCTATTCTTGACGGTCCGTACATGAATCACAATGTATATTTACATTTTCGTTTAGAAGACAACATTCTACACATTCAAGTAATTCTCATAAACGTCTAAAACAACGTACCAAATAATAATTCCATGAGTTATTCCATCTTACCGTGCTTAATAAAATGTATTACTAATATTATGTTTTAGTTATATACCGACCCCCGGTGTTATAGCGTAAACTGGTTTGAAGCATTATATCTCTTTTTTGTTTGTGTATCTTGATGCCTGCGTTAACCTTGTCGCATCCGGTCAAGAAAGGCTGAAACATTTTTGTTGAAATTCTTCTAGACGAGAGGCTGATGCATTTTTGTTGAAATTCTTCGAGACGGTCTCGAAACCGTTTTTATTGTTCACAAAAAGCTTCATCCTATATAACTATATATATTTATCGATAAGAAACTAATGGAACCAATATAAAACGTCATTTTCTGAGTAATTTCTACAAGTACATTTAAAAGTAAAACTTTGCGGAGTTTAGTTTCATGAACAAAATACAAACCTTCTAATATATTTCCATATACTTACATAATATATATTTCTATTGGTATCCGAACATTAATTTGAGTTATAAACCTAGGCTATCTTATCTGACAAGTGCTAGATGGCTATTCTCTATGCCTGCTTCGAAAATTTATTTTCATACAGGGATATCCAGATTGATTGAATATGTGCCGCCCCCTATAGATTTTTTTGTGTATCGTTCGCAAGTTTTGTGGGACATAACAACATTTTCAGATCATATAGTTGGCAACAATGATTTAGAATAACAGATACGATAACCAAAGTGATTATTTCAAAAAATAAAACCGGCCACAGGTAGGATTCGACATTTGTCCCGGATCGGAACCGAACGACATACAGCTGTTTCAAACTTGTTAGTTCTCATCAGTGCCGCATACGGTACAAATTCAGGATTCTAATGGAGCCGATTCAGGACAAATGCCGAATGAACTTTATGTCCTATACATCTTTATCGATACGATCTCTGTCAGTAACTTATAAGTCGGAAATCGAGAAAGGAACCACCAAGCCGCCAAGCGGCTATCAAAGTAGTTCCCGAATAGCAAAGCTATTACATAATCGCTCTAGGAAACAACTACTCCTCGGGCTAAAGCCCCGGCAGGCGTTGAATTATACCCAGAAGCGATCCTCGACCCCTTTCTCGTGTTTCTGCACGATCAGATAAGGTTTCAAAAAATAAAACCGGCCACAGGTAGGATTCGACATTTGTCCCGGATCGGAACCGAACGACATACAGCTGTTTCGAACTTGTTAGTTCTCATCAGTGCCGCATACGGTACGCCGATTCAGGACAAATGCCGAATGAACTTTATGGCCTAAACATCTTTATCGATACGATCTCTGTCAGTAACTTATAAGTCGGAAATCGAGAAAGGAACCACCATAATAGGCCATAAAGTTCATTCGGCATTTGTCCTGAATCGGCGTACCGTATGCGGCACTGATGAGAACTAACAAGTTCGAAACAGCTGTATGTCGTTCGGTTCCGATCCGGGACAAATGTCGAATCCTACCTGTTGCCGGTTTTATTTTTTGAAACCTTATCTGATCGTGCAGAAACACGAGAAAGGGGTCGAGGATCGCTTCTGGGTATAACTCAACGCCTGCCGGGGCTTTAGCCCGAGGAGTAGTTGTTTCCTAGAGCGATTATGTAATAGCTTTGCTATTCGGGAACTACTTTGATAGCCGCTTGGAGGCTTGGTGGTTCCTTTCTCGACTTCCGACTTATAAGTTACTGAAAGTGATTATTAACAAACTATTGTTATATTCATGGGTAATAAATGAAACCACTACATTGCGGTTTCAAAATAGTGAGCAGTAAGGTATAGAACACTATTTTTATGAGCTGGTAATACGATTCAACAATTCTCGTGTCTGTTTTACTTGTAAATTGCAAATACCGCTCCCTGTACTGTGATCTCTGCTATATTTAGTCGCGCGCAGACAGTTGGCATGCGCCTTGTCTCTCTTGTTAGCCTATTATAGCATACAAACAAAGAGCGAATTATTTACTGCCTACAATTTTGATATCAGAGTATACATAAAGTACGGCATGCACTATTTCTGTTAACTATACATATAAGGGCGACGAAAATAACACTATCAATATTTATTTCTACTAGATGCTCAAGATGCCTCCTTTTTATTTAGTACACAGAGGTGTACTCATCTTCGAAAATAATTGGTGTTACAATAAGAGAACGAGATATGAATTTTAAATAAAACATGGTTTTCTGTAGCAAAGTATTGACATATATCTCTTGATCAGGTAAATGGCCGCCACGCCTTTGGTGGCACACGAGTACGTCTGGTGAAATTTTCAATAATTGTTTTGCATAAATGTGGGGGTATGTCAATGATACAGTGTTCAATTTGGGTCTTCAATGCTTGGGTGGTTTGGGCTTGTTGGCGTAAATCTGAGACTCCAAAAATAGTCCATAGGTGTTAAATCGCAAGATCGTGGCGGCCAATTCTGGTCGCCAAAACGGGAGATGACACGACCAGGAAAAGACTCGTACAAGACCGTCGATGCTTCACGAGTGGTATGGCAAGTGGCACCGTCCTGCTGAAACTACATGTTTTCAAGAGTAATATCTTCCGATTGAGGCACAAACAAATGGGATATCAGGTCGCAATAATGTGCGCTATTTACCGTTAATGGAATACCTGTCTCGTTTTTAAAGAAAAATGGTCCAATGATTCCTTCAGGGCACAATGCATGGCAAACAGTGACACGTTGGGGATGAGTTTGTTTCTCAAGAATCATTCGTGGATTTTCTGAGCCTCAAATGCGGCAATTTTGCCTATTGACGAAGCCATCGAGGTGAAAATGGGCCTCGTCGCTGAAGATGATTTTGTCCACAAAATCGTCATTCACTTCTTGACGATCAACGATCCAATTGATGAACTCTCTTCATTTTGCATGGTCTGTTGGAAGAAGTTGTTGAGTCAATTGCACTTTGTAAGCATGGAGATGCAAATATTTGGTGAGAGTATGGTGAACAGTGGCTGTTGAAATGGCGCTCATTACATCCATTTATTAAATAAAACAATATTTTTACTCCTTAATGTATATTAATTTTCGTTCGTCGTCTATCAGTTCCCAAGATAAAGAGAGGGAAGAAACTTTAGACACGCTCTGTATATTTTTCTCTAATTTTCCAAACAAACAACCACTGACATACACGAACACAAGACGATAGCAAATTTTGACTTTTACCATACGTATCCGTATTATTTGACAGTTTGGTGCGGTTTATGGGCTGGCGGCGTCATCGGGCCGTAGTTCTTCGAAAATAAGGTCGGCCAAGCAGTTACCGTGAATAGTGATCGCTATCGCGAGATGATAAGGGACTTCTTGTGGCCAGAAATTGAGGATATGGACCTGGACGATATGTGGTTCCAACAGGATGGTGTCACTTGCCACACAGCCAACGAAACAATGGCACTTTTGCGCGAGAAATTCAATGGCCGTGTTATCTCACGTCATGGCGATGTTAATTGGCCGCCACGATCATGTGATTTGACACCGTTGGACTTATTTCTTTGGGGATATTTAAAAGAAAAAGTGTACGTCAATAAGCCAACTACAATTCAAGAGCTAGAGGATGAGATAATTCGGCATATTAACGACATTGAACCTCAATTATGTCTGAGTCATTGAAAATATGGACCATCGGATAGAGGTGTGCCACCGAAGCTGTAGCGAGCATTTGGCCGATATTTTGTTTCACACATAATTGTCATAGATCCTTCTATCATAATAAAAAATAGTAAGATAATTTTCTGAAAACTTTTTGTTTTATTTACAATTAACATCGTGCGTTTTGGTTGGACCACCTTTTAGTATGTTAGTTCTCGTAATCGGGTAATAAAACATACTTTCATCTTGAGAGCTTATGCTTAACATACACATACCTGTTAAGGTATGTGTATGTTAAACATGCAATAATGTGGGTGTATCTATGCTACTGCGGAACAATTTAAATAAAAAGGGGAGGCTGGTAAGCACCCTTCTAGTGTTCAATGACTGGATGTAAAATCTTTGTAGAACTAGTGTATGGTCGTAACCCGTTACTGGGTAATAATTGTTTATGTGACATATGACATAGATACCGGAGATATCAAATAAGGCTACAATATTTTAATTTCAAACGAACTAACGCAGACATTTTAAGGTAGCAATATTATTAAGTGGTGTCGTGTTTCTAATCACGAAACCAAGGGTTCTATGTGCATTAAGAGCCACATGGTGGATATGCTCAGAGAACGATAGTTTATCATCAAAGTACACACCAAGATTTTTTATATTTTCAGAACATGTAAAAACTGTACACCAAGATTATAACAAAGTGAAGAAGATTGCTACTGAATAAATGTAATTCTAATTATGAAGTTAGCATATTAAGATTCAGCTTGTCAACTGCCGAAAAATCAGTATACACCACATCCATCTGACCTTTTTGCTACAACTCCATCTTGATTAGAAGATAAAATAGGCTGCACACCTACACAAAGTTAAATGTGTATAATGACATTTCGAAAACTTAATATTGATACATTTCGAAAACTTTCGTAGAGTGATAATTGTCGTAAATACAATGCCCTCTGAGACGATATAGATTTTATTAAATACTTATCAGTTAATATATTATCAGTATTAGTATTATAATAAAAATATGTAAGATTTTAATAAAAATAGGATATCTTCCTTGTAAACATCGTAATATAATTCCTAAACATGTTATCATGTACAGAAGATCCATAGTAGATAATGGAAATTTGACTACAATCAAATAGATAACGATTAACAGGATGACCGTGGAAAGCAGTAACGTTATTTTTACCTATATTTGTTAGCGATCAGCATTTCACACGTAATATCGTAACAAAAACAAAACAATTTAATTAATTATGTAAATACAATTTAAAATCTTAAACCATAAGCCTTCCCGTTAACTTATTCTGGCAATTGAATTCAATGTCAAACTTCGTATTGTTTTCTTTTTAATTTGCGACTAGATATACATATATCATCTAATAAGTAATAAATCAAATTGAGAGTAGATAACGATGATCAATTTAAAAGTTCATTTTACATAAAACTGTGTATTTAATTCTAGTAGTACTCTGCAAAAAATTAATCTATAAAGACGAATATAGCATGTAATATATATTACGAGGGTGAATCAAATATAAACGAGACTTTTGGTCCTGGGCATGCAATTTTACATTTTACTGAAAATGCAGAAAAGTATATTTATTCTTTAGGTTTAAGACACGCTATATATATTGATTCATAATAATACATTTTTGGTGATTACGAATAATAGTTATTAGATTAAAAACATGGTAACAGCTGTATGTCGTTAATTTGCACTAATTTCGTAGTTAATTTCTATTTGTTACAAAAAAAAAATTAAAATAAAAGTATGTATTCATGCTTCAATACTTTATATATTACATTTATTGTTTTCAAAGTTCTCGCAATACGTAAAATATTAATAATACATTCTTTAGATTTGCTGCTAACGAAAAAATAATCAAATTACAAGTTTGCCAACGTACCGTATATATGTATGTATTGTAATAGAATTATCTGAAAGTACAAAGTCTTACTGCCAAATAAAAACGAATGCACGCCAGATTCTATCGTTATATAACGACACCATGTCCAAAAACAGACTGAAAGTGATTTTCCACACTTACTCTGAAAAAATTAATTGCTCGCGTTATTACTATTCGAACTAATAGAGTTCGAACTGTTTTCGACGAGTCATTGTTTATTGTTGTACGATGTGAACGAGACAAAATCACTTTTGTTATTTCGGATAACTTCCGTGTTTCGAATAGGATAAATACAAGATCTGCCTATCGGCAAAAGAATCTAGCTAAGAGAAATCCTTAATGTAATTTAAAGACAATCGAAATATGGTAGTGACATGTTATTCCACTCCATGGTGGATGAAGCCGTTTACCTCACCCGAGTTGGGATCACTTGATCAATTGAATTGGTACGTGCATATCAAGGCCATCGGGAAAGGATGGGACCGTGCGAGGGTGTCTCTCTTTTTTTAGGCAAAAGATTATATTTGGAGGATGAGTTGATTTTGTTAAATGATGAGATACTTGATTTTGTTAAACTGGGAAGAACTATAAAGATATAACTGTGAAGAACTTGCATTTAATAGGTGACTTATATACCAAAATGTAAAGAATAACGTGAACTTTCTGTTGCACAGCTTGGCTTTGATTAAGCAATTTCTCTTGGGGTAATCGAGAAATTCGACTAGTTATTAATCTGCTTATAAATATAAACTGGTAAAAAGTGAAATATTTTTGTGGCAATACACTCCAGTACAGATCTGGCTTCAAGAACAAACATCAAACTCGAATAACATATTTCCAATATGACAAGTTTAGCTTGTTTTAAATGTGATGATACAATTACTAATTATAACAGTGTTAAATGCCAGAGATATTAAAAATTTACAATCCTATATCGTAAGAGAAATAGGCGATCTTCAGAAAAATATATGAATTAACAACGCAGTCGTGAAATTTCATAATCAAAACAACATGCGAATATTGCAACAATATTGCAACACCCTGTATATTGAAACAATAATTAAATAGGGCTTATGTTAAACATCTAAAATAACTGTTTAATACATTCTGTCTTAAATATTATATTTTAGGACATAAGGTCTTTATGCGCTAATTCTGACTGACCCTGTATATTTCTAACTAGCAAAAAAAGGTATTAACTTCTGATAATGAATTGTGTTTCAGATTTGCTTCAATCATTTCGCATTTACACATCGTATTAAACATGAATGTCTTATCATTAATCACCTTAATAGTCTTAAGGAATCGCATACGATTTTGTATTTTTGCGGTTTCCCTTCGCAAAAGAATTAGGTTTCGATGATGCATAACAACCCATCTATAAATAATTTCAAGGCTCCCCATGTATTTATTTTAGTTCTTTTCAAGTGTTTTGCGTTCGCTTTGTTATGAAAAAAGAGTAAACGACTTCCAGTGACCCAGAAAAAGTGACTGTTATTTTAATCTTATTATTAATACCTGGAGCTATTTTGAATAGTAATTATTACGAAAGTGCTACTTCTGTTATTTAGTTAAACGATGAAGAGGATTATTGATGCTAATTTGCCACTGAGCGCGACCTTTTAATCACTATACAGTACGCGGCAAGTTGCTAGGCGAATCTTTGGTTGTGTGTGCCGCATTTTCACACAATGGGATTCAGGATTTTAATCTACACTGATCAATGGTGAATTTTCTACAGTGATGAATGGTGCTACATAAATATTATATGGCGAAATTTGTTGGATTGTTTTCGAAACTACTGAGAGATGGCGCTTTGTTACGCTCTACTGTTGTACAACTTAACAGCGTCTACAAGATGCGAGCCTCGTTCGTCAAAAGTATACTCACTTACATTGCACTGACGTATTGAATTTGTATTGAAGTATCGTCTAGGGATATTAGCACAAAGGAAAACCTTCACTGACTTTTCGATTTATTCCCTACTTGATATTTAGTACCGACCGTAAGAAAATTAATACTTAAAAAAAGTTGATACAGTTACTTGTAAAATACTGATTTGGCAGCAGCGATCGAGACCCGAAGCGAACCACGAAGAGCGATCAGGGCTCTTTGGTGGCTCTTTTTTATAGCTTCTGTAATA
Source organism: Rosalia funebris (assembly GCA_037954035.1). Lineage (NCBI taxonomy): Eukaryota > Metazoa > Arthropoda > Insecta > Coleoptera > Cerambycidae > Rosalia > Rosalia funebris. The sequence goes on along the minus strand of JAZFAV010000006.1, from coordinate 5,548,526 downwards.
ATACGGCGGAATTTTATTTGCAAAGAAGAAGGCCCATTTAGAAATATTATACTTCTTGAAACATGCCTTTAATGAATCGATCGGCCCTAAAAGTGCCACTTAATTATCCAACATTTTTTTATTATTAAGTGTGTATTACATTTAAGAGACGCTTACAAAGTTGTAATATATTTTTCTTTTCGAAACAGAATAAAATATGCTTTAGTCTTTTCAATTTCCCGTTTTCACCACTCTCGTGCCTCTCGCTGTATTACGGTGATTGGTTACACGACCCACTTGAGTTTATCTTATCTGAGGAGATCACTCGTTAATTCCCCTTGATCGAGCAGTCCGCCTAGTGACCTGCCGCTTTCTGTATACAATATCATTTATGCTAACTTATTTTGTTTGGCCAACTTAGAGGACGCCGATGTACTACAGGACATTGAATAGTATTTATTTATAGAAATTTTAATCGCAGGCGTTTATTTATATTATTTAGATGTATACATATAAGTTAAATACACTGCGGACATTATTTCAAATTTTCTCCAAACTCTCATTATGCAATTTGATAAAATTTTTATGGAATCGCAGAAAATATACTCTTTCACTGTATCGAACAAAAATTAGAGATTGCTATTTAAAAAAATGCGCCCCTTTTAACCCTACAAAAGTACGCCACTGTACATAAAACTAAAGTATTTCAAAATACGGCAAATTTAAAATGCTTTGAGCGTTTTCGCAAGAAACAAATATTTTCAGGTGGCCCAGGCTTATTTTCTACAGCGTATAATTAATACGCTGTAATAACATAATTGTAACTAAACTATTCTACAATATTTGGTGTCAAAAGGGAGATACAGGTAGATTTTACTAAACTTGAGAATCGCTTTATGAGTCGAAGTAACAAGACATGGAATAATGTGGTTTGAGCCATGATTATTTTTATGAAAAGAACCTTAAATCAATTTCAAATTTACTCTTTCTCTTACGGATTACTGGAAATCGTTGCAAACATAAGAGGTTGAACAATATTATATAGAAATCTTATGACTATAATCATTACAATAAGTTATATAATGTAGCATATACAGTACGTTCCAAAAGTAAGGCTTATAATTCATATTTCCTTTTTCCCTATTAAAAAAAAGCAAACAGATCGATTATAGTATGTTCACAAAGTCCTGAGAGCGCGTCAAAACAAATGCATGCACTGTTCACGTGAACTAACAGATGCTTAATTCACAAGAGCCATCCATGCGTAAAATTATTAGAAATATACTAATAATAATAATTAATGATTTACTATGATAATAACTATAATTTTGTCTTCTTTTTAAAAAATTTAAAAATTAATTTCAAATACAACCATTGCATCCACATTTTAAATTAATCATTCTTTAGTAAAGTAGTAAAAGTAATAATTATTTTTCTAACAACTAATATTCTGGTGTTTGGTAATGCTAAAGATAATGTATAAAAGATTTTCAAATAGTTTTCTATAAAAAAATATTTAGTGAAAACACTTTGATTTTGTAAAAACTTTTGTGGGAATATGTCAGAAATACAAATATACTTTTACGCAAATTGTGCACTACTGAAGGAACGATAGTCTGTAACTGGATGTTAAAAATGCAACCAATGAGGATTGGGTTACGTCACGCCCACGTGACAATCACGCGCATATGTTTGTTTTGACGTGGTCTCAGAACTCGGCGAATACACTTTAGTATATTAAAATTTGCATCTATTTGAGATATTATGAACACATATATAGTTATATGCTATGTACAGTATTTGTTAACAATTAAATATTCAACTTAACAGAATTGGGTATTGTATTTTAGTTTAAACGTGTGAATTAACTTAGAAGAACGATCTTGACCTATTTTCAGTTCAAGGAACTAATCAACTGCAACTTGTGATTATTTAAACAAATAAATTATTCTTTTTAACTTATTTGTCAATAAAAATTATTTGTTTTTTTTCTTAATAAATTAATTAAACCCATTAGAATTTAACTCATTGAAATATTACGGAGAAAAACAACAAAGATAGTAGTGTCGTCATTATTTCGGTCAATTTTTATTTCACTTGAATGTATGCTATGTAATTCAGAATTTAAAATACGCAAGGGATACGACTAATTCCTTTTTATATTATTTGAGATTCACCACAGGATATGTACTATAAATTATTCATACAATTATTGAATATAATCTTTATTACTATAAGAGGGAACATAACCATTATATTTATTATTACACATTCGATTACAGATATACGTATTACGATTATAAATTTAGAAATTACAATCTAACTGTAATGGTTGATAAATAATATAACCGAAATATAAAATCATTACAATTTTGCAGTTTTAACAACGGAACGGAGCAACGGAGCACGTTTCTCGAATGGAGCACTGATCTTGAAAATAAAATCTGATGATTTGCATACGTTGTTGAACGCTATAACTTTTCATGGTGATTTGTCATACATTACCCAATACTTCACTATGTTTGACAGATGTTGCTTTAACAACATGGCCGCTACAACCTAACAGATTTAGAGCGTCCCTATTGAAAAACCCTATTTCTATGGAGTTGATTGAATTTACCAGCTAATTATCGCGGATACAGATTTTTAGAGAGAACCCTATTGCACATATTTACTAAAAGTACGCCCTTACGTGATACTAATTAACATGATAACTATCACCAACGGGGCTTATTTAACCTTCAATTCATTCCCTGTCGACGTGAGGCTACTTTCTATTAATACTGCTTACTTGTTCATACGTTTCATCAGCATTTCTCTGACACAAAAATTTAAGAAGTTTTGAAATTATTTCGTAGCATTTTAATTACAGTCTCAAAAGTTGAGAATGGCCCTAAATGTGTTTACAGTCTCAATAGTTGAAAATGCCCGATACTTTTTTGTAAGTTTTTGTGAGTTTTTATTACGACTATTTTTATTTTCGCTGTTTTCTCTTGAACAAATTATAAAATTTACGTCGCAAATCTTCGATTAATCTTAACGACCATGACCAATCAATATGGGATTTTTATCAATAGGTACTAGGTATTATAGTTAGATAAATATATTTTGGATAAATAGATAAATATAATTTTAAATTGGACTATTAATATATTCGTCATACATTTCACAATATTCTGATAATAAATTGATAAGAGTGTTTGTTATTTTTCGTTGGAAATACTTCAGTGAAAGAATTAACAATAAAAATATACGTATCTACAACTAAAATACCACCAATATCTCTATATGTGTGCGAAAGGTTGGGAAGACTCTAAATTCGAGGTACCTACTAGTAATTAAAATATGTCAATTGAGCTAAATATACTTTGTAAAAATGTTGCTGGATTAAGAGATACATGGTGTTCATTCAATGTTAGAATTTAATCTTAAAATATCTTAACAATTTTGAAAGTTCTCATAGTATGAACATGAATTGGTAACTTCACATTTTCTGGCATGACAAATAAGAATCTTCAACTAATTTTAACGTTGATTATAGAGGGCGCTGGTTATACCCTATTGCTTTGATAAATCGGAGCAATTTTTCCCTTTAGAACTGTGGACAAAAAGAATTGAAAATATGAAAAGGCGCGATAGTTTTTAACATTTTACCAAACAAATTAAATATAGTTTTACTATAATAATTTAATATTAAGAATTACATTAAGACGTAATGAAACTGAAACTTTTATGAGCAAATATCTCGAAAATGGATAGAGATATCAAAATTAAACAACTTCTTGTATGTAACGAGTCACTTCTTGTATGTAACGAAGGGCGCCCTTTCATATTTTCTATTCACTCTGTCGATAATTCTAAAGGAAAAATAATGCTCCACTTTACCAAAGCAGTATGGGTACAACCAGCGCCTTTGAACATTTAAAAGATGACCAAAAGTCGAACAATGTTGCGAAATGAGGTACTATCAGCGCGCAAAGCAATCGTAAACAGGATTAAAACCGAATTACAAAATAAAAAGCGTGGTTATGTATCGACGAGACGACAGATCCTAAAAAAATCTGGTGTTAATATTATAGTACGTACACTGGAACGTCTTAAACCGTCATGTTAGTTCTTTCTAATTAGCGAATGATTACAAAAATGTACTAGGCGAAGTCATTACGATGATTATTAAATATGCTAGGATATAAACAGAAGAAGGAAATTCTAACCTTCAAGAATCAACTGTGAATGGTTATATCTGAAGGGTGTTATAACCCATACATTCTGCAGGCTAATTGTATAAATAAAAGTGTGCTCAGTTTACATCACTAGATATCGAACGGTCGTTGTCTTTTTTATTGCGACTGCTTCAAGCTTCAATGACACAACTGTGCAAACGTACTGCTCATTAAGACTAGGAAAAAGGGTAAGATTCTCTAGGTATGCGTAGGAAAAAGAGTGAGGCAGCATTCGGAGAGAAAAGGATGCATTTTACGCGCAACTAGATTGAACTCTGTATACATTCACATTCAACATATATTCATCGATATTCATTCTGCAAAGGTTTCAGGTCGACTGATTAAAAACTAGGCTATTTACTGAGCACCTCGTGGGCGGTCCGATCGATATCCAGTTTTGAGACTCGTTCCAATTCTTGATGAGCTGTACCTAATTCTGTATATATTTCACCGATCTCATTTAGTTATGGCAATGATGTGTTATAGGGTAATTGTTTCAATGTTTTGTATATTATAGCTTACTATTTGCATTATTTTATGTTACATACCTACAAGTATGCGCACCGTCTACGATACCTGGACCATTTTGCCCATTCTATTCAAGATGCCATCTGATTAATTCCAACTGACCATAGCAAAGCTAGGAAAAAATAAATCACTTCGAAAATACTTCGTCATTTGCTGAGCACTATTTGACAAGCATGTCACAAATTACACATCCCACGGACATCTAAAGTATTTTTCTCTTTCCCAATTCACTGGTAGTAACCGTGAACTATCGATTTCCAAATTAAATATTCTGCATATTAATGCAGTTTTAGAATCTGCGTAATTTTTTTAATACAGTAACATAAGTGATATTTCAGTTGACGATAAGACAGAAACGATACACTAAAATTGGTTATTACTTTTCCTCACTCAACTATACTAGCGGAAAAGTAATGTAATCATGTAAAGAAAAGTGGAAAAAATTTCTGTGTGTGTGTCGTCGTTGTTGTCGGTATTAGAATTTCTTGTTAGCACGATAACTCAACTAAATCGTGTCAGATCGATCGGGTTTTGACTGATTCTGATCGGGGACATCTCCCAGATGACACCTATTGATTTTGAGGTGGATAGGACACACTCCACCCTGTCCATGGGTCTATTTGAGAATTATTTTTTGTTAGCATGATAACTCAATTAAATCGTGTCGATTCCATCGGGTTCTGGCTAGTTCTGATCGGGGACGTCTTCCAGACGATACATATTGATGATGGACTATTTGAGAATTTTCTTTTGTTATACGATAACTCAGCTAAATCATGCCGGATCGATCGAGTTTTGACTGATTCTGATCGGGGACGTCTACCAGACGACATCTATTGATTTTGAAGTGGATAGGACACACCCCCACCCTGTCCATGGGTCATGAGAAAGCACGATTGTGGACTATTCGAAAAAGGTAAAACTGTCGCATAAAACAAATATTCCGCATTTATGTGTTGGTTTATATTTTCTCGGTCACTAAATTTCGAGATAGAGCCGTTCTACGTTCGGAAAAGTCCGTTTTAAGGTTTTAAAACTGTTTATTTGGAAATAACTTCTATATATATTTACACGACATATTTATTACTTCGTTATATTCAATATCATATTCGTAGGAAATTATATATTTCGCTCATTATATCAAGCTATAAATTGTATAGTATAATTTTTCATTCCTATTGTGTGGTCAACATAATGGCACATACAAATGATAATAACAATAACAATAACAATAAAACAAAGTCGTATGATGCTGTTTAATAAATGAGTCCGTTAGTGCCTACATAAGTTATTTCAAAAATAAATAGTAATTATGATATCACGCGTTGGAATTCGCTTTAAATCGTGTTACACAATAGTAACATGAATTTCTCAATGATTCAGATAAAAATGACTAAAACCTGTGGAGAAAGTGTAACGGGAATGGCTAAAAACCTTTTAAACATTTATTTATCGTGTCTCTAATATATTTTTTATATAATGTGATGACCACTGATGAACAGAAACGATGGCAATGGTCTGAAATGTATTTGACAATTGACTTATCATCCTAATATCATATCGTGTCTTTAATATATTTTTTATACAATGTGATGACCACTGATGAACAGAGACGATGGCAATGGTCTTTGAAATGTATTTGACAATCGACTTATCATCCTAATATCATACATTTAGGTTCCTTACATAATTTTTAACAGAATTAGTTCACTTGGGAAAGAAAAAAACATGAATACTTAAGTTGTTTAGTATATTTTGTTTTAATTCAGGTAGTTAGTATAAAATTAAAGAAAATTACTGTTTACTCTTATATTTGGCACTTTTAATACATTTCCTTATTTTAAGCATTATTTTGGTATTTCTATATCAAACCTCGTTGCCATTTTTTGCAACATATTTTCACTGAGTGTTGCTGTCATCTAAAATGCCTGTAACATTTTCGGGCTTGAATTTTTTAGTCTCCTTTCTTTGGCCTATCATAGCTTTCTTCAAGGTATCAATTTAGATTTTTCATAATTACCTATTACTTTCGATTAGATTTCCTAAATAGCTAATAGCTAATCACTCTAAATCTTATAAAATCAATTCCTGTCGAACCATTGTCAAAAATTAGGCTCTTTAGTGATGAAAATATCGTCTTTAGTGATGAAAGTAAATTTAATAGACCTGGAAATTACGGTAGGCGATATCCACGTCGCATCGTTCCAAAAATGAAGACTTATACGGTTAAAACTATAACAGAAGAAAGAGGTTCGATCATGGTGTGGGGTTGCATTACATGGTGGGGCCTCTTTATCGTATAGATGGAATAATGGATCAGTATGTTTACGTACGAATCTCAGAAGAGATGATGCTACCATATCCTGAAGAGAATTTGTCAATATTATGGCAAGCTCAGCAAGATAACAGTGGCGATTATTCAGATGAAGTAGGTGAAGTGCCCCTTCACCAAAGAAATTGAGACTGGGATTTCTTTTTTTACATTTTTGTGATATATAATCATGTCTTTCATATGTACATTCAAATAAATTTCGTTATGAAAAACCTATTATATTTCTATGTCAAGCATAATATGCCGCTACGCTACTAAAACCCTGTGTATACATTGGAACGTCCTTTAAATCTTCAATAGTTAATGTGCGCGTCGTCTATAATATAAATAACGCGCAGGTGCAGAGATGAAAATCAAGTGCCCTCAAATATGCACTGTTATAGCGGGTTGCCATGGTAACGTGACGTCACACAATAGCCTACGCCTGTTTAGGCCGTCTTCTCCCTCCACCTAGGTGAAGAGTTTCCCGAGATTTTATACGATATACGAAACTTTGTTAGTGAAAATATTAAATGAAACAATAATTTACATTATTTATAATAAATCCAGTTAACGATATTATTTGTAATTTGTTGGAAACACCGTTTTGTGTTGGAAAGACGAAGATAAAAGAGGTTTTACTGGAAGGAAGACATATGATTCTTTTATCAATATTCACCAAAAAAGAGATTAAGAAATCTGGTAAATCTTATAACGTAAATTTCAAATCTGCTTGGTTCGCAAATTATAAATGATTATGTAGCAACCCAATGTTAAAAAACTATATTGCTGGCCCTGTTTACTATGTTCAATTGGCTTGGAACAGGAATGGATTTGTAGATATCTTAAATATTGCGAAGGCATTAATTATATAAACATACCGAATATTCTACATTACGATATCCTACAAAAAGAATCATTAGATATTAATTTTTGCTTGCATCAAATAAAACAGACACGTGAAATATTGAACAAAAAGAGAAAAGACGACTTTTTAAGACAATTTTTAATAAGGCAAGAAGACTGATGGAATTAGATATTACAAAACAACAATACGCTGATCTTTCTAACAAAGCCATTAGTACAAGATATAAAGCACCTTTTTATGAAATATTGGACCATATTTTAATGAAAATAGACGTCAAATTTCAGGACTACGAAAAGTTGAAATGTATTTGTCTCGCTGATACTGCAAAATTTGAACAATATAGATCGTATTTCTCTTCTAATACTTTTGAAAATTTGGAACAATTTTGTGGAACTATATTTACCAAACATCAACGACTTGAAAAACGAACTTTGCCTGTTATATAGTGATGAAAGTTACAGAACTATACCGCTGCATGAACTGCTCAATAAACGGAATAAATACAAAGACATTTTTACAGAAGTTTACAAACTGTTTTGTTAATTTTATCTATTCCATCAACAACTGCGTCAGTGGAAAGAGGCTTTTCTTGTCTTAAACATATAAAGACATAGTCAAGAAATACCATTTCCAATACCAATAAAGACTTTCATCTTTTGCAACTATTTCTGTCGAGAAAGAATTGTTGCTAGAACTAAATAAGAATCAGCCATTTTATGAAGATATAATAGATAATTACGCCTCACTAAATGATCGAAGAATTAATTTGGTGTACAAAAATTAGATAGCTATAGGTTTGGCTATAAGTAAGTCTTAGGAAAAATTAACCTACTTTTTTTAGTAAGTGTTTACACATCCTAACTCTTCACATATTTTCTAACCCGCGAGCCGCCACTGCAAGATAATGATCCAAAGCGCGGTATGCTTTGGATCATGCTGAAAGAATGCAAAGAAATGGTTTCAACACAATTCTGTTAATGTAATGAAGTGGCCCTCACGCAGTCCTGACCTCAGCCCTATCGAACACTTGTGGCATGAAGTAAAAGTCCAAATTCGTGGCAAAAATATAAAAAACTTATATTTGTATACTTATATCTATAGATAATAGTAAGGAGTGTAGAGAGTAGCTGTCGTTGAGAAAATTCACACAACAGTTCATATCATTTGCAATGCAATGAAGTTGTTAGTGACTTAGGTGAATTATTCATGCATCAATTATCTATTGCACGCGCCCCACTTTTTTTATTTTAAATCTTACAAAGTATTTTCATAGCTATTAAAAATTCACGATCACAAATTCTCAGGACTACCTGTATGAGCTTAGGAATCTGTATAGGGCTAGGGGAAATTACTTTATACTTTTTAGTCAGTCTTAAAAATATGGCATATTAATTTTGTTTTATTCAAATAATTACTTCATATTGCTTTATTCATAATTTTTCAAAGTTTTCTAAAAAGGAACATCCACCGTTTGTAGACTTTGTAGTGCTGGGAAGTAATGGGTTGACATTCCAGTCTTATTGTCGTGGCACCAGTCATTATAATTGGTAATTGCAATCGCATAAAACGCAGTTTGCATGTACAACATATGCAAATGCTATCGATGAATAGGGAATGAAAACGAATTTCATTGCTTACATTCTTAAGCAGAGAAGTTGTATATACATACATTTCTTACTCTCGGTTTCCATCATGGGACAATGCTATTGAAATCAAGTGAAAACGAGAATTAATACCTCCTTAGCATCATACTGTGTATACATATATTGGAAGAGCTGGAATTGACTTCGCATTATTTTAATTACACTTTCCATTCGAAGGCTACTTCACTCGTTTCAAATTAACAGGTTGAAGAATAGGGTCTGTCACCTACTGCCGGATTTAAAAAGGATCACACTCCACTTTGATTTATAATCTAATCGTCACGGGGGCACTATTTATTGTTTTAAGCCTAATAATAAAAAAAAACATTAATTTGTCATTGAAAATTACTTTATCGTTTTTCAAAATATTCTTCTTCGCGATCTATACACTTTTTTTTGCATGTGTTCCAACTATTTGTCAAAGTATTTTTTCCATTCCGCTCGAGATATCTCCAAAACATTGTTTTTGAACTCATAAACGGCTTCTTCTGCCGACGAAAATCGTTGTCCACGCAATGTATTTTTGTTGTTCGGGAACAAAAAGAAGTTATTGGGTGCCAAATCGGGACTGTACGGCGGATGACTCATTAATTTGATTTTTTGAGTATTAAAACATTCGGTTGTTAGACCAGATGTGTGAGGGCTCGCATTGTCATGATGAAGAGTGATCCGACGGGGCTTGTTTGTTTTCCTTATTTCACCGAAGATTTCCGGCAAACAAATTGTTGTGTATGATTCAGAATTGACCATTTTACGTTCCTCTAAAGGCGCTGTTGCCACATGACCAGTTTTTCCGAAAAAACAGGTGACTAATATTTGATTCGAAGTACTTCGAGCGCGAACAACTTTTGTTGGATTTGGTTCATCTTGAAACACCCATACAGGCGACTGCTGTTTACTTTCCGGCTCATATACATAGATCCATAATTCGTCAGCTGTTACAACATTATATACGTCTCTTGAAGCACCCCCATTGTATTTCTTGAGCATTTGTTTGCACCAATCGACACGAGCATCTTTTTGAGATATTTTCAAATTATGTGGGATCCAACGAGAACAAACCTTTTTTTTACAGCTAAATGATCATGCAATATTTTATACCGTTGTTTCATTCTTTTACTAGACAGCAAGTCAATCCGTCGATTTCGTGTAATGTGTACATGCCCTGCTTCAGGTTGTCCAGTGTCGATAATTAGCGGCGCTACGACAGTCACGTTCTACACGTGAGGGAGTGTACATCGTATTTGTAACGGAGAAAAACTTTTACGTGGGAAGTGATGTTGATGGGTTTACAGTTAAAAGATGATCAAGATATTTAAAGAAAAAATATCTTGGCCGTATTTAACAGCAAACTATGATCTTTTTTGCATTATTTTTATAATTGGTTCTGCATTAAAAAAAGTGCCTTCTAATAAAACGTTTAAAAATAAATAGATTCTCTTAAAATAATTAAAAATAAAATACAAACTCTTAAAACTTAAAAAATATCCCCTTGAATAAGAAAAAAAAACTAAAGAAAATTTTCGAAAATGCCTCCGTCTTGCGTCAAACAATAACCCAACCTGTCGTAAAATTCTGAACGAACGTTGGTCAGCATAAGAGGGCTAATAGTTTGAAATAAATTTTCAATATTAGCCCTCAGTTGATTTAAATTATTAGCTCTTTCATGAGGATGCCCGTATAACTTTGATTTAATATACCCTCATAAGAAAAAATCATTAGGGGCCAAGTCTGGCGATCTTGGTGGCCATTGAATTACGCCTCTCGTAGATATATTCTGTGGGGGAATATCGTATTCAAATAGTCAATGACTATTCTTGAGTTATGGGCCGGACACCCATCGTGCTGGAACCAAACGTTGTCAAAATTGGGGTTAATGTTTGCCAATGCAGGAACAATTTGGTTTTGAAGAAGATTCAAATAAGTTTCCCCATTTAAATTTCCACCAATAAAGGATGGTCCAATAATATCATTCCCATAAATACCAGCCCAAACATTCAATTTTTCGGGATATTGTGTCCTTGTATTTAACAGGCGATTCTGATTTTCAATAGCCCAATACCGTAGAATTGATGGATTGTGCCTACCATGTAAAGGAAACATGGATTCATCGGTGAACACGATGTTATAAATGAAATTGTCATCCGCATTTGCACGTTCCATTACCGTGTTACAAAATTCCATTCTACGGTACTGGTCTTCATCGAAAATTTCTTGATGGGCTTCGTATTTATAGGAATGATATTTATTTTTCTTTAAAATTTTGTGAATTTTACCCACACTAAAACCAGTCTCTTCGGAAATTTTTGGGATAGAAATATTTGAATCTTCTTTTACCATTGCACACACTATTAATTCCTGCATTTCAGCATCCTCGTTAATTCTAGGTGTCTTGTGACATTTACAACCTAAAATGCATCCCGTTGACTTAAACTTTTCCACTACTGTCGATATTGTGTTCAAGGCAGGGATTGGACGATTTACATATTTGACTGAGAAAAGGTCCCTTATTGCACGATTGACGAAAAAAAAACCAATTATTGCCAATTTGTACCAAACTTTCAGACGCTTATATTTCCCGTAGACGAGTGTATTACTAACACCGATATATCTCGTGCCTCCTGATCCTTTTATCAATTAGGGGCTTGCCTACATATTGCCGGGAAAACAAATGCATTAACACATACGCGATTAACGAAAAAATATTACTCCACCTCCAACAGACGTCATTGACTTATGAACTTCTGAAAAACGCACCGATACTTGTCACTCTTAATGAACTTCGCATGTCTCATTCTCATATCGTTGACAGCGAAGCGAAGGCAGCTATCATTATTTCTCATAATTACGGCACCAACGTCATATCCTGTTAAAACCAAAAGTGGTGGCAAATCGTAAGATGTCTTTGACCCAAATATCTGCGTCGTCGTATTCCATTTTTGCCTTAAAGGCAAAGAGATATGTTTATTATGCGTTTTTAATATTCATTACGTACATCCACGAAGCATACATATCTGGACACCATAACGAGTTGAGTTCCGAAAAAGGTGTCATAAGTTATTTGGTATATCCTAGAGATTTGGAAAAATATATAGAAAAGTCGATGAAGATAGTTTTTTTTAATATAACTCCTAGAGCAAGTAATCTATCCATATGGATAATAAGCTTTTGGCAAAACCTAAATAGTGCCTCATCCACTAAGCCTATTTGCCTCACCTTCAACGGCTGTTTTCGTGTGTGTGTCACGAAATTTTTAGGTCGATGCACGAAATGCTTTTCGTTCGAATTTCGGCAGTTTGACAAAATCAATATAGTAAATCGACCCTTGCCAACAACGTGGTAACTTTTGTTTCTTGATCCGAAGATTCTAGAGGCATGCTCTGGAGGGGACTTTGATATGAACGAGGAGGCGGCGCAATATTATTGCGATTTGCTTACTCTTATGTTTATTAAGTCGATAGTGTCCAGTCAGAAGGCTTTTAACTATCTGTCTCTGTTGCTAGAAGATACTTGACATTCCAGAGATTTTTGTCCGTCAATTTAAGGATTTCCCACTATCTGTCTACTAAGGACATATAAACGTTTTGTCTGGGGAAATAATGATAATCTTGTTCTTTGATGGCCAGTTTAACGTAAAACAAACTTCACATTTTTCATAGTTCAAGGGATTCCACCAACGATAAAAATCGTTAATATACTTTGGGATATAATCAAATGGGGACGCAAGAATTGTCGACAATATTAACAGTACCATTAACAAATTATTCCACTAAAGATTTTCCACAAACGAATCACCGTTATTGGTCTTATTCGCGGATCTATGCTTTTACTGATACTTTTACATTTCTTAACGCGTATAAATTAAAGAAGAACGTATGTACATGAATATTTACACTCATGTAAACATGACTAATTAATTAAAGAGGTAATACTAAATACATATAATCGCACTAAACGTTATGTATTCGACGACTTTCTCGAACTTTCAGGAACCGTACGAATACATTAGTATCAAATAGATGTATGAGTATGATCAATGTACGATTATTAATATACATTATTATTTTTTTTTACTTTCCTCAACTATACCATAGCGGAAAAGTAATCGTGTAAAGAAAAGTGGGAAACATTTTTTTCTAGAGTTTATTTTTCATTTTTCGACCTAAAAACAAAAAAAAAAGTTTTTAAAAAATTGTTGTCTATGTGCGCATCGTTGTCGTCGCCATTTATTCTTGTTAGCACGATAACTCAACTAAATCGTGTCGGATCGATCGGGTTTTGACTGATTCCAATCGGGGATGTCTCCCAGATAATACCTATTGATTTTGAGGTGGATAGAACACACCCCACCCTGTCCATGGGTCATGAGAAAGCATGATAGTGGACGACACCTATTAATTTTGAGGTGACACATTCTACCATGTTCATGGGTAATGAAAAAATACAATGGCGGACTATTTGAGAATTATTATTTATTAGCAGGAGCAGGAAGACATATTCTGCATTTATGTGTTGGTTTATTTTTTCTCGGCCACTCAATTTCCAGATAGAGATGTTCTGCGGAAAAATCCGTTGTAAATTTTTAAAACTGTTTATTTTCATTACAAATCGAGCGTTATAATTCTATTTCTCGTACTCTAAGGAATGATTATTACAAGAAATGATGTTTCATCAGTTACTTATGTTAAGGAAACTGAAAAAAGTCGCAGGTTATACATATACACTCGTAAAGTTTATCTGATTTCATTTTCTCTTAATTCATTTCAATGTTATGGCTACTATTGTTTATATTAATGGAAAATTACTTTCCTTTCACTTACTACATTTTCATATATTTATTTGAACGTGTTTTCACTTTAACAACAGTTGTTAATATCTGGAAAACAGTTACATTTCTATTTGTATTATTTCTTGGAGATTGCCAATACTATCTTTGTGTTGTATTGTATGCACTTTATTCTTAACAAATACAACACTGACTTGGTTTTCCATAAAACACCAAAACACTACATTCGACCCGCGTTTCGCCAACAAAGTTGGCATCATCTGGAGATGATTAAAACTGATGAGTTGAGTTAAAGACGATGAGTTTTAATCATCTCCAGATGAAGCCAACTTTGATGGCGAAACGGCAATCGAGTGTAGTGTATAGTGTTTTGGTGTTTTGTGGAAAACTAAGTCAATGTTATTTTTACACCAAAGCTTCCAACCTATTCCAGTATTGAGGTAATACGGCAAAAAACAATCCAGCACAAACACATAAATACCACACAAACAGTGTAAACTCTGGTGATCTAGTCGCCGCTTAATACCTCTTCTCTCAATTCGTTTTTAAGTTTCGATTAAGGTTCTTCTTGTAACTACGGTTTAAAGAGATGTTGCTTCATTATCACTAAAATAAAAAAAATCATTCGGTAATGTATAACTTTGCCAGAACAGAAAAATTTCGTCTTTTATTGAGTTTATATTTATCAGCTGTCAAAATCTCATGAAAAAATTGTTATTTAGTTCAAACGTTACCCCTGTTAATGATTTCTACCCTATGTGAATTCATATAAATAGAATCAATTACTAATAATCGACTTATAGTGAGCGTTTACTATTATGGTATATCAGTGATCATTTAACTAGAAATTTGTATATCATCATGCAAGAGTAGTCTACTTCGCTTGTGGAGGTCCACAGGGTTCCATTTTGGGCTCGCTTGAAATAATCTAAGTCACTTTGGATAATATGGTCGATCAATAATATTTATCGTTGAATTTTGAATCATTTGTGGAATAAGATAAGTGTGTAATAAGACACACATTCAGCTATTATATCATGTAACGTTTATATAACTGATATTTAAAGTATCACCATCAAATATGTAGAGATGACAACTCGGGAAATATGTTGGACATTATTTCCCTTCCTGTAGTATATCCTTGAAAGTAATTAAAAGTAATGTCATACCATTACCTAGAAAACTGCAATCAATAGATCAATCTGATCACTAATACCATGTACAAGATCTACAACAAGAACATTATTGTTTTCCAAATACCTTAATATGGTCCTCAGATATTTCAGAGACCTACACTTTAAATCACTCTTGTTAGCTTTTGATGATAAAGCCACAAAGACCATTTCTATTTACCAAAATGTCATACGAGCACCAAACACATTTTGGACAAATCTCTGGAGGAGTTTTGATAAAGACCTACGCTTAAAGACATTTGTGTTTGGCTACAGTCTCATATGGTCACCAAATCAATTTTAGAGCTCTACACTTTTATACTTGTTTTTATTTAACCATACAAGTACTGCATGATTCTCAAAAATCGTATATGACCACTAGTTTTGGAGATCTATTTGGTTTATAATCTGATCATAAAGGCCTATGAAGATTATTCTTATTTCACAAACACCTTAAGTAGTTACTAGACGTAGTCCAAAGATCTGTAGATCAAAATAACTTTGTAATATATGGGAAAAGTCTTAGAGAACTACACTTTAAATTAGCCTTATCACATTCTGACTATAAAGGCACACAAAGGCTGTTCTTGTTTTCCAGGAAACTAATATGGCCACCATACAAATTTTAAAGGTCTACCACACAGGATATATGCTAGATATATTTCAAAGGTCTACAGTTTAAAAAAATGTGAATAGAATTTGACCATCGACCGATAGGGAGAAGATAGGAATTTATTTGGTAAATATATCATATAACCACAAAATAGACTTAATATAGAAACCCATAAATTAATGTTACCTTGTTGGATGAGTGGCAAAAATTATATCGATTTCTAAAAGCTTCGCATAAGCATTACATAAAGAACTAAACTAGTTTTGTCACCCTCTGGTAATAAAGAAACTCGCGAAGAATATTTTTGTTTTCCAAGAATCCTATATGATAACCATACAAATTTTATAGGTCTGTTGAGAAGACTCCTCTTACAACATGACCATAAAGATTTACATGAAATATTTTTATTTAAAGGGAGGTTCTCCTCAAAAAAAAAGGTGTCCAATCGATGGGAACTCTAACACTTGTAAAAATCATCTGAAATCAAAATTTTAAAAAAATTTATAAAATATGATATTTGTTGGAGCTTATACCAATAAAAAATTTAAAATTAACAAAATAGCGGACCTGCGAATTTTCGGTGTCGATTTTTCACTTACTTTTTGGCTTTTGCAAAAATAACAGCGAAATCAATGTTTTCTTAGGTATAAGCTCCAATAAATTTAATTTACTTTAAAATACAAGAAAAATTAAGACAATCCCTCAATTAGTTTTTGAGTTACAGTTCCCACCAATTTAAAAAACATGGTTTCGAGAAAAACGCGTGTTCGACTGACGCTACACGCTACACCCATCGACATTAACGTATAGAGAGGCAAACTATCTAATATTATATCATATACTCTGGCATATGGTGGCACTTGCGGTAACTATACTTACCATAGAATGTTAATATAGGCGCGCATTTCAAAAATATTAGCATAAAATATGCTCCACTGCGCGAACTCTATTTTTGAACTCTATTCCATTATTATGCAATATCTTTTTTATAAAAATATTTTCAGCCAAATCGTTGTAGAAACATATTCTATATATAATAAGGCATCAAAAAGGGCAAAAAAAAAACTTCGATTTTTTGGTCGAGTTTGAGGAGAACCTCCCCTTAAAAATAAAACGTCATATTAACGACTTTTTTGTGGCCTAATTTTAAAGCAACCAATCTCGTAAAAATGTAATCATAACATTATGAGTTGCCACCTATAATCGCACATATAAATCGCTAACCTCAATTTACTCATAACTGTTTCTAATGACCATCAAATTGATGTGTTTAATGGACGTATTATGGGTAATTCTTTCCTGTTTTCCTATTTTCATTTTCTTCATTGTGTATTTATATCGTCACTGCTGTGCTTTCTCTACTGCAATGCACTTACTGGTAGCGTCCCAGATTTGTTCCAATAGACAAAGGCAAGATAATAACATACTCGTATGTCAGGATACGCATCATATACGTTATTAACTAAATTGCTTGTGTAATGGTAATGGTTTCAAATCAATGGTGAATAAGATTAAAAAGTAATAACGGCGTTATTTAGGTCGTTTTAAGATTCCACCAAAAACAATACCATTAGCAATAAATTAACTTTTTGTTAAAGAGAAAAAAGGCAACAACTATAAGCATAAATATCGAAGTGGTGTTTGATTGTGGTATCAAAGCCGTTTTTATATCTTATTACTGTTATTTTTATATATAATTATATGTTTTTTCGTAATTTATATTACGATAAACAGTATTGTATTCTATACTCATTACAATTTTCTAGTTATTTATATTAAACGGGATTATGACACATTCTTGAAGTACTTCTTGTTTTTTGACGTAATGTTAACAACTGAAAATTAATCGATGTGTAGTTCACTACGTTATTAATGAGAAATCATCCTATCTTAATATTTTACATGACTATAATGTTGTCTATTTAAAAAAACAACCATTCCGAAATATTAAGATTTTTGATTGAAAGTATTACTTCAAAGATTAAAATAAAATTTAGGTTCCGACAGTTGATAAGTTTGACAAAGTAGACATATAAATAGACCTGAAACGTCAAGCTATGCAAGGAGAGGTTACACTTAGAGATGAGGACAAACACCCATGTTCAGAAAGAGGCGTCAAGCTATTCCCGTTGGGATTCGAACTCAAACATTCAATAATTGTCTGTAGATGGAGAAGCTAGGTCTCCATCGCTTGCCATAAGTATTTGCTTGCGAAAGCAAATCGATTTTAGGTATTCATTGTATTCTTGAATTAAATTTATTGAAGAATGATACTATCAACACTTAATTTTATTCCCAAATACAAGAAAAGCCACGGAATGAAAAGATTTGATTTAAATATAAAGTTTCTAGGAAATAAAAATGTCTTTGGCATGGTCAAATTGTAACAAAAAAATTAGTAGCCATATAAAGTTTTTCACCCATGTAAGAATAATCTTAGTTATTTATTTTATTCTAACTTCTTCTCGGTACCTATACACAAAATTAATACCGCTTTCTTGTATGACTAGTCTAGATTATCATCTTGTATGTTGTGTCGTACCATTTTTTAGACACTATAAATAATTACCTCTATTATTTTTGAGATACATTTCTTTTAATTTGCCGTGTTAATATATAAAGCGCGTCCTTTTATTTTAAACACTTCCTTCTCATTAGGTAATTATCCAGATTATTTACTAGATTCATTAAATTGAGAGTCTGGTTAATTTATTTTAATAATTACCAGAATACAGGGTGAGTCGGAAGGAACGCACCAAATTCCAGGAGTGTATTGTACGCGTGAAAATAATGTAAAAAAATTCAAATGTTGTTATCCGATTTTTATTTGTTTTCAAGTTATAGCGTAATTAAAAATAAACAAAATTTCATACATTAACGTTTTGGTCATTATAAATGTTCAAAAATACCGTGAAATAGGTGAAATGCCATTCACCTCTAAACATTTTCTGCTTCTTCTACGAAGGGTGCCTGTAGCTCTCCTGATTGAGTCACGTCTTTGTTTAAGATCGGCTGCAGCATTTCTAATACGCTGAATTCGTCCACTTTTACTTTATACACTTCATCTTTGAACCAGCCTCATAAACTATAAATAATCTAGTGCTATGAGGTCTGGAGATCTTGGAGGCCAACTAATAGGACCACCGCGACCAATCTAACGCCCTGGAAACTTTTTGTCCAAATGTTCCTTGACCTGACGAGTGAAATATGCAGGAGCTCCATCGTGTCGCATTTAGATTCTGATGTTTAAAGGAACATCTTTTATTTTGGACAACAAATTTTGGACGTTATTACTTTGAACATTAGTGAACGGTTTAGTGAAAATTCTAAACTGAAATTCTTAAATCTAGATTCCACACAATTTACTTCATTCGTGAAACGTTTTCCTAAAAAGAAATTCTCAAAAGCAAGAAAGGCCTATTGAAAGTGCCTTGTTAGAAGATACGAGATCGTCTCCAACATTTGAAGAACCAGTGATAGACGTTTTCGCTGGACAAACAAAAACCGAAGAATTGATCTTCATTTTAATAATTAGGATATATACCTCGGCATAATCATTTTAGGTTAGTGACATTTTTTTTATTTTTACCATTTGCATATGGCCTACCATACATCTGACTATACTTCTTCCCTTTATAAAATTTTTATCACATCCCTAGATTGTTTTCTCACGCTACGCCCCTGCATAGTATGCATCTGTCAACGCATCGTAGGTAATTATTGATGACGTATTTAATTACTTGGAAATTAGCGTCGCAATATATTATGTTTAAAATTACAAATATGAAATCATTTCCTGTAAACCGGAAGGTCATAACCTCCTGTAACTGTCATTTATCGTGTTATCTACTTATCGAGGAACTTTCTAAAATTGGTTTATAATGTCTTACATCCCACTCCTAATTTCCTTCTTCGTTTTAAATATATCTTCAGCAGTATACAATTGATTTACCTTTTCAGGTGATATTTATTGTCTTTACCATCTTTTCTAATGTAATGTTCACTAATTATTTCTCCGAATGGCATTATAATCCATCTCAATTGTTTTCTAAGCCATGTAAGACGTTCTCATTTTAAAATTGGCGAAGAGAATGAAAGTAGGCGTATCCAAATCTGGACTGTATCCCACACAAATAGACGAAGAAAAATCCTATCCAAGAAAAATTTATTAACATATTCAATTCACGTTCATATTTTCCGCTCATTAACAATACATTTCACAATTCACTAATATTCATGAATCTATTCCTTTGATTTTCTCCTCGCTTATTTATTTGTAAATCTAAATCTCCTGGTACTTTTCCAACATTTCATTTTATCGTGTGTTCTCGTAAAATATGATATAAAATTAGTGTTTATACGCTGGAAATAATTAAGTAAATTGAGCTGTCTTTAAAACAACTTCAAATTAATTACGGTTAGTTAGTCTGAGCTTAAATGTAACAGGCGGCTATTTAATATTATGACCACATAAACACGATGCAAAAAAAAATTGCGACTAACAATACTGCGACTCAGTAGAAAGTGAATGTTTTTTTAGAAAAATAACGTTAAAACCAATTTTTATAACTTATTTTGTCGATCCTCCTGCAGAGATGGTACGATATATTTTTTTTATGTATATTTCTTCCATTCAATTACCTTTGATACATTGAGAAATTTTATATCATTCGATGTCTAATTCAATCCATTGCTTGTGTTTATACACGTTTGTAAACAATGAAAAACGACTATTAAGATGAGTTGGAAACATATTTTGGTAAAATTTAACAATGAACAGGAAACAGAGACCGGAAATACATTACATTAGCCTCGCTATCTAACATAGAACGCATTCAAATTGTAGTTATTATTAATAATGAGTAAAATTCAGCTAAAACTTTATAGCTAAATTTATATATAATTAAAAAAAATAAATGGTTGTCTTGACTTACTAATAGAATGTGTTTGCAGTATTTATTAATTAGTTAATTACCAATAATTAAGGAGATTAATTACTAATATTAAGATAATTAATTACCAATTATTAAGAAGAATTTGAATACAATTTACAACCATCGCCATATATAAAATGTTAAGGGTCGTGTTCCACACCAGGCTATAGGTTGAAATGGGGAAATCAAAAAAATACAAGAAAATGCCGTCAAAAATAAATTCTATTCAATGTACTTGCTAACATATTAAAGTAGGTTCTCCGGTACCGTCCGGTCAAAAGTAAATGCCCGAATAAACGTAAAATAGTTGGAATATCAATAAACACCAAGCGCTGAATTACGTGACAATATTTTCCGTATTTTGTCTAACAGAGTTAGCACTAAAATACAGTGGTAATTCAGATTGTCCTAAAATCACAAGGAAGATGCAAAGTGTCACCTATCTCAGGATATCGTTAACTGCAGACCGGTTTCGACCTTATCTTGGGTCTCGTCAGTGAAGTATAAACGAGTCAACCTTTGACAGATGAAGCTTACATCTAGTAGATGTTGCTACGTTCCACCGCAGTAGAACGTATCAAGAAACTACCAAGAGATGGCGTTTGGTGAATTTATATAACTATTAAGATGAAACCAGGCTTCATAGACAAAAAATGTTTTATCCAAAAGACCATCGTTATTTAAATTATTATTGAAACAGTGATATTAGTTATCTTGTTCCCAAAGTTAAAGTGTAATAACTCTTGCACTACAATCACTTTATATAAATGTAACAGCCTTATGTGGGGAAGAGGGATGAATTTGAGAGTTCTAGACCACTCCCATCACTCATTATGTAACCCCTCCCATTTTTGTCGCCTTCATGCTCTGACTGGATGCAACGCCGAAAAAGTGGGAGGGGTTACATGAAAAGTGGTGGGCGTGGTCTAATTTAGAACTCTCAATTTTACTCTACTTGTGGACCAGATGAAAATCCCAAAAATATTGTCTTTCCTTTAGCTAGACTAGCAGTTAAACGTTTCAATATCTTTCAGAACTCTCTCTGAGAAAACTGTCTTTCTCCTAGGCGTTTGACCCTTGCAAATACTTCCAGTATTTTAAAGGTTTGTCACCAGATGGCAACGTTTTCATTTAATGCGACAGATAAAAGTCACTATAAATCAACAAATCTCCAACTTCCAAAGAGATAAAATACAGGTCAGTTTAATTTTTGAGAAGTCCACACAGAAAAATTACGAAACTTACTATACGAAAGTAATTTTAATAGATAACAATCAATTCCAGATTTCTCTGTACAAA
This sequence comes from Rosalia funebris, assembly GCA_037954035.1. Classification (NCBI taxonomy): domain Eukaryota; kingdom Metazoa; phylum Arthropoda; class Insecta; order Coleoptera; family Cerambycidae; genus Rosalia; species Rosalia funebris. The sequence goes on along the minus strand of JAZFAV010000006.1, from coordinate 5,526,170 downwards.
CGTGGTAATTTTACGTGCACTATTGTGAAATTGATATGGACATTATTGCCTTTATCCTATTACTTGCGCCTGCATGCCTATTAACATTTATGCAAATGACAATAAAGGAGAAATATGCGAGACAATACGTTCTATCGAACGAAATCGCAAGTATATATACGAATATATCCTGCGCTTAACTAGCCCACGTCTATTATGTCTGGACATGGTATAACAATAATACGACCACAATAACGCTTTCGTGTCGGTTTCAATTAAGCGACAACAAAATTGATTGGTAAGACCGCTACAGTCTACTTTACGTGATTAACGTTCGCGAGTAATGCCCTTCCGCTTGGCAGACTGTCGGTCTATATATTTGTAAGGTAAACTAAATAATCTGTTTTGTAATATGAGATTACAAGTAATCATCGTAGTGGGTTTAATTCTAAAGGATAAATATCACGTCTAATTTATTCTTGATGGAACCGTTAGGCAGAAGAACTACTACTCGTGATTTATGCCTCGTTGGGAATCGTCAGTGCAGCGTATTCGATGTCTGATGTCCCGACATGGCGGGCTTTTACCTCTCTGGATATGGACATGTACATAAAACGAGATAGTACTATGGCCATCTATCTGCGAAATAGAAACACAACTCTCTTGTGTTGCTATCGCTTGCGCTTAGTAGGCTTAGGAAAATATCGTCGAAGTAAAGGTATTCTATAAAAAGGTGGGTAGACAGACTTTGCATGCACCTAGGCCATCATATCATGCCCATTATGGGCAGTAGGGATAATAGTGTAATGATTATGTCTGTTAAATATTTGTCTTTATTTTTTTTTAACTTAAATTGTGTCAACAAAATATAGTTTTGGAGGAGGAAGGATATATTATTTAAAAAAAATTAAGCTGGCCTTCATTTTGTCAAATATACAGAAAAATTTATGAATATTATAAAAATGAGGCAGTTCTGATTTACTAATTGACCAGTTTGAAAAATAGGAAAGAACATATGAATTTTATGCTTTATTTTTAGTACACACAGTATATCTATGTGAAAACTCAATCGTATGTATCTGTGTGTTTGTTCATACATTGTTTAATATTCGTTTCCTAACCTACTCTAAATAAATAAAGATACAAATAATATAAACCTTAAGTGGAATAAATTCTGTAACTCGAATATGGAGGGTTTCAATAAGGAACTATCAGTTATCTTCATCTTGGGGGATGAAACAGCCCCAACTTTTTTAAATTTAAGGGTATGTCAAGTAACACGTCTCTTGAAAGATCGTATAGAGGGAAATACAAACTTCCTTTTCTACATTGTTCAAATTATTACCTGCAAAATGTATAAAAACTTCCTTTTTATATCAATGATCATATTCTCGTAAAGTATGTTCAAAATGGGTACTGTCTCTTTCTTGGCAAAAAGTTAGTGAATGATAAAAACCATTTCTTACATTCTGTAGCACCTCTGAAGCGACCTTTCGGACTCCACTTCTTATTCTTTGCTGCAGAATCTCAATGTTATTACATAGGGCTCAAAAATTGTAAAACCCTGTTTTTTAAGTACCTCCACAAGCAAAAAATAACGCGAAGTAAAGTCTGGAGATCTAGGCGGCCATTCAATTGGACCTCGTCGTCCAATCCATCTATTTGGAGATACCTTGTCCAAATATTGACGAACGGTTACGCTGTACTCGAGTGGATGGAGCTCCACCATGTTGTAGCCATATTTTGGCGTCAGGTAGATCTTGATGGAACCAAATCTTGAATGAAATTTAGATATGTTGAACCATCAATTAAACTACTAAACGACTAAGAACTACTACGGTTAAAAATTCCTAATGTACTACATACTAATGTACTAATAATACTACGGTTAAAAACTACTAATGGTTAAGAACTACTAAGAGCATCTAAATGTTTTAAGAACTGTGGCACCTGTTCCAGCTCACACATTTATTTTGTGGACGTTGGATATAATACTATCATTCATACCTATATTGAAATATGAAAAAAAGCCGAGAAAATTTACATTTTCTAGGATAAAAATAAGTAAAGGTCATTGGGTCTTAAGTATGGGCAACCAAAATAAAAAAAATATCATGTGCAGCACAGTACACGTGATAGAAGTGAATACTTCTTTAGAATAGAGAATGAGAGAGATTAAGAGTGAGAGATTGAAAGAGAGAGAGAGAGAGAGAGAGGGATAATTTCAAAAGAAATATAACAATATAAAATTTGTGTAAAAAATATTCGGTTTATTCATTATCTACACTATCATCGGCTGGTGGTTCAATTGGTAATACTGTTATGATTGGTTTGTGATAACTAAAATATGAAATATATGTTCGTGATTCGATATTTTCTAAATAATGTGTAAAAATTGCATCTATTGTTGTTCCGGATTTTGTTGTTGATTCTTTGGGATTGTTATTTATAAGCAGACCAAATGTTTCTCGAAGAAAGTTAATCAACGTCAAAGAATTATTGGATCCGAAATTTACATTGAAATCTCCCCCGAGAATCAAAGGGATTTTGTCTTCGCCTCTTCCAAGTGCATTTGCACCTGTGTGGCTGTAAACCAGTAGGGAGCGGTGAATGAAGTATATTATATCTTCTAGATTTTAACACGTTAAACGGTTCAAGGATATTATCAAATAATCACAGAATACAGATATAAATAACGCGCGCATGCGCGACAATCTATCTATCCTATTCTATCGCTGCGTACTGAGTTTATATTGCTCTCTCTTGCTCCACTCCCGTGTGGCGTCAGAGTTGTACGTACTCGCGCGCATGCTCGTCATACTATATTTTCTTCTATTGCCTAGTATTCAATGAATACGTGGCTCTCTCTCTCTTGCTCGTACGATGCTTCTTAAACCATTCCCCCTTCAAGCAACTTAGACCTTGGACTTAGCGTATGAGTGGGCGTTAAAGACGAAGGACCGCAGAAAAGGGAGACGCGGATAGCCTAAACTATCTATATATCTGATATATATGATGTATAGCTCTCTTTCTCTTTCCCTTTATGTTATATATCTGTGTACTCTGTCTTGTTACGAAGCCTGTGTTTTAGGTATACCAAATGTATAGCTCTCTTTCTCCTTCTCTCTACGTTATATCTTTTTTCTCTCTCGTGTATCGAAATCTCGAACCGTTACATTTTTTCCAATTCACTCCATTCACGTCAAATATCAGAACGCCGCCAAGGAAGTATTCACTTCAAAAATCGATATGTCCTAAGAACTTTTATTTAAATCCTCCATATCGGAGTTACAGAATTTGTTCTAAATAAGGTACCACCCTGTACATTTCCATTAGAGGCAAAACAAATAAAGTATATTCAACTCATCATTGACTTCGCTCCAATTCAATAATATTGGCAACATTTCGAAGATCATTACGTCGAATTATTGTTTCTGTTCCCAATTTGCCCTGTGCCGTTCCTCCCATTTTCGCGACGGTAAACTAACCGTGATAATGAGGACTTTCTCTAGAAGCTTTGTTTTATTTGGCGATGGTAAAATGATACCGCTAATTAATGGTAACCGTAACCGATCAAATGGGAACGATACTATTGAACGTTATAGATTACCGACTTAACGGGTGAATGTTTAACTAATTATAAGATTTATTTTCCAGTTACCATTGTAGTAATTTATCAAAATTTACGTATTCGAAATAAGTAAAACCTTAAAGAGAAAATATGGGTAATGAGTTGAGGAAAGAGTATATTAGCGGATGTACTAAAAGGAACAAAAATAACAGCAATATTTCTGCACTCACAGTCAAAAATTTTGCATATTTTATTTTAAGTCATTATTTTTATTTTATTCTTTCTTTCCTTTAACATTGTTTGTGTTTTTTATTGCTAGATATCATACACTGGAGTGTTTTAACTATACTGAATTTATTTCGGATAAAAGAATGTTTAGACATAGCCTTTATAGCTGAATAAGCGTAATGTAACAAATTACAAATATATTGTGTGTCGACTAACAACGACTGTTGTATTGTTTGTTATTATCAGAATAACATTTCTAGACCTTTATACATTGTTTCGGTAGTTTTGGTTAGTGAAATGTCACATTTAAGTCAGTTAGTTTCTGTTGAGATTGTTATTTTAGCCAACGAGGGCTACAGACAAGAAGATATTGCGAGGAGATTGCATATTCATCAATCGATTGTTTTTCGTATGGTAAAACGATACAGTGAGACTGAAGAATACAAAGGATGGCCTAGTCAAGGACGTAGAAGATGTTCAACGCTAAGAGATGGCGAATACTTGAGAATTCTATTCTTGCGAATTCGCTCACTTACAGCTCCGCATATGCAAAATGAATTACTGATTATAAGACAAGTCAATGTAAGTGTTAAAACAGTAATAAGAAGACTAAAAGAAGTCGCTTTAAATCATAAATGTCCTGCTAGAGTTCCTAGGCTTCCCCTACATCACAAAACTTGATAGTTACAATTTGCAAGAGTCCATTTTAATTGGAATGAACATCAAAGGGGAAAAATCCTTTTCACAGACGAAACAAGAATACAATTGTGGAAGCCAGATGGACGTGGTCGAGTATAGAGAAGGTTTGGAGAACGTCTTGAAGAATGTAATCTTGTACAAAACGTTAGCTTTGGTGGCGGTTCCATTATGCTTTGGGAAGGTATTAGTTGGGAGAGTTACACGGGGCTTGTTGAGGTAAATTTAAGAAAGAGGTTGTCGGAATTGAGGCACTAGAGTGGCTACCAATGAGTCTCGATGACAATTCCATAGAATATCTATGGGATATTCCGAAGCGACATATACGAGAACGACATCCAGCTCCTCTAACTCAATTGCAGAATCAAGAATTGTTGTGTCAGGAAGAACGAAATCAAATTCCGCAAGAAACCATCGAAGATCTTCTGCGGAGCATGCCTAAAAGGATGCTAGAGGAGCAGGCTATTGCTAGAGCTAGAGGAGGAAATACTAAGTACTAAATTTTTATTATGTTGTCTTAAAAGTATTGTTATTATTGTTTACTCTTTCTAATTAAATGTGATAACCAAATCAGGCTATTTTACTAATTCCTGTACAAATCTGGTGTAAAGCTTTTGTATGTAATTTGATTATAATATACGTAAAGCATTCCAGTGCAGGGTATCTAGCAATAAAAAACACAAAAAGTTTTAAAGGTAAAAATAAAATAAAAATGACTTAAAGATAAAATACGCAATATGTTTGTCTGTGAGTGTTGTATAAAATAAAACTAAAATGATTTACTAAGACATCTAATAAACTACAAAGCATACGAGATGCTGTCCGTTACATGAACTATTTCATCAATACCTGCAATTCAATTATTATCATTTTTGGCATAATCCACCATGGAACAGATAATAAACGTTTAGTTCGTTAGGTTCGTAAGTTTTCATTTTCGCTTGACAGCGAGCAACACTACTGCTCTATGATATACCATCGTTGTAAACCTAGACCAGGCTTATTTAGATAAACTCTAAATGATTTCTATTAGACTTTGACATAATTATCGACCACCATACACATTCATGTAAGTACCAGACGTAATCGGTCAGTCGTTTGCATTTCTAACGATACAATTTCGCAGGAATTTATGCGCATAAATGTTCTGTACAGTTTTAGGAATCCGTTTATGCAATCTTAAGTAACTGTACGCTCGTATTGAATTCAAAACGATTTATATTGAACTTTCTTCCGAGAAACGGTAGGCAGCAGCGGTGGCATCCACGCCGAATACCGAATGATGTGGAAGCGACAGACCGTGGAGAACTCGCTTTAAAAATGGAAAAAGTCGCCGCAGTCATAATAATTTACAAGGAAATAATGGTCCACACGCGCAATTACGAAATATTCGATTATCTTTTAATTTACTTTCTATTTTGTTGCAGTCGACTTTTTAAGAGGCGATAATGCAATGCTTTGTTATACACACAGTTGGTGTATCGGTTGGTACAACGAAGCTAGAGAATTAGTTATAATTTTTTTATTTTTATTTTCCAGCTAGGCATACTATGTCTCCATATAGTGAAAGGAAATTTAGTTCTTTTACTTTTCCGTACTCAACTATACCCGAGCGGAAAAGCAATGTAATCGTGTAAAAAAATGGAAATATGTTTTTCTTCTAGTGATTATTTCGGCCCAAAAACAAGAAAAATGGTTTTTAAAAAATGTTTACTGTGTGTGTCGTACTCAACCAAATCGTGATCGATAGGGTTTTGACTGATTCTGATCAGGGACGTCTCCCGGACGACATCTATTGATTTCGAGGTGGATAGAACACGCTCTACCATGTACATGGGTCATGAGAAAGCACAATGGTGGACTATTTGAGAATTATTTTTTGTTAACACGATTACTCAATTAAATCGTGTCGGATCGATCGGGTTTCGACTGATTCTGATTAGGCACGTCTACCAGACGACATCTATTGATTTTGAGGTGGATAGGACACACCCCAACCTGTCCATGGGTCATGAGAAAGCACGATGGTGGACTATTTGAAAAACGTAAAACTGTCGCATAAAACACATATTCTGCATTTATGTGTTGGTTTATTTTTTCTCGGCCACTCAATTTCGAGACAGACATGCGGAAAAATCCGTTTTAAAGTTTTAAAATTGCTTATTTCTGGCAATGATGATGTGTCATGAAAGCTATCATACTGGATTTTTCGCTATATTTATTTAAGTATAACTGCATTAACTAATGAGTGGTGGGATTATTCTAGCTATACTCTATCTTATAGACAGTGCGTATCTAAAGATTCTCTTCCCCTTTTTAACGTTGGAATTGGGAGATCTAAAAGAAGGAAAATTCGCATACATATACATTAAACCGTAACAATAAAGTTTTAGTTATAAATAGTGACATAAGGCCAATAAGACCAATAACACCTCATTTAGAAACTAGTTCCTACTATCCAAATGTTTTTTTTATTTTGCCATTTTAATTAATCTTAATTTATGCATACCGTCAAACTTTCTAGGCAATGGTTCCCTGAAAAAGCTAGGTGTTAGTTTCTTTTTCTGACATAAATCAGACAAATGGTCAAACAGATCATTTTGTCATAATTTTGTGCGAATTTCTTAATGCAACCGTAAATGATCTGTAAATGTTTATGAAAGTGAGCTTTCATAAAACAGTTATAGACAAACTATTCGTTATTGAACATTTTTTTAATCGAGGCATGTTGGCGTCGTATGGTTTGTAGATGGCAGTCGTTAAATATTGACGCCATATCATTGACAGAACACAAGTGGCGCGCAATTCAAATTTTCTTCCTTGGGGCTGTGCATCCAACATTTTTATATAAGTTGATAATGCCTTGCATTGTAGATGTAGGCAGCGAATACGTAGTAGATATTTTCCGATACGAAATTTCCTGTTTATGAGCATTTTTTTATGACAATTGATTTTAACTTATCGTCACTTAATGCCACGCCAAGTGCCATTTTTTAGACAATTTTAGCAGACGCGTCTAAAACACATTATAATATCCGTTTCACTTTGACAAAAATTGAGATTATGTTTTGTTTTAAAACGCTACAAATGTTTAGCCTAATATACATTTCAGCAACTCGTCGAACTATTCTAAACCGCGAATCTTAACGTTTTTTATTAACAAACTTGTCATTAATACATTATAACGTAGTAATATTTCATCGCATTTATATTAAAAGTTAGGTTGGGAATTGGTGCAGGGATAAGGGACTCTCGGTCAATCCCTCTAAGACGGAGGTGATGGTGTTCACCAAGAAGTATAAGTGGAACAGAACATGTCCGTTGAAACTTGGTGGTCAAGAACTAAGCTATAATAGCGAAGTGAAATACTTAGGAGTAATCCTGGACGGGAAACTGTCATAGGAAAAACATCTAAGTCACATATATTCCAAGATCACAGCAATACTTTGAGAAGGGCCATTGGTAATAGCTGGGGCTTGAAACCGGAGACCATGGAATGGATGTATGAGGCAATTCTCAAACCCAGACTGACTTATGGAGCACTGGTTTGGTGGGAGAGAGCCTGTCTAATGTCGGAAGTCAACCGACTTAACAAGCTAAGAGAATTGATTCTAAGAAGTATAACCGGAGCCTCAAGATCGACAACGATCGAGACGATGGGAATACTGACGGGAATATCACCTCTTGATGTCACCCTGAAAGCGGAAGCTACAAAGGCTATGCACAGGGTGGGAAACATGAACAGGAAGGTAGGGGACCTGAATAGACTCTCAAGAGAGCTAGCTGAGGAGAGGCTCCCATGGATGCCCTCTGACAGTACGGGTGTCTACTTCCTGTTTGACAAGAAATATAAGATCACCCTCACCAGTAAGACCGACTGGATAGAGGGTCACATGGAGACCCTCTGGACACTCAATGGAGACATCTGGTACACGGATGGAGCCAAGAGTAAGAACAGAGCGGGCGCGGGGGTGTATAGGCGACGCGATGGGATAGGCAAAACTTTCCCCCTAGGTAAATACACTACCGCACTCCAGGCCAAGCTAGTTGCAATTACATACGGTGTTCTGGGGGCTGACCAAAATCGGACCCAGGACAGGGTATGTATCTGCTCGAATAGCAGGGCGGCGTTGATAGCCCTGAATGCAGCAACGACAAAGTCGAAGCTGGTCTATAATTGCTATGAAGCATTGAACCTCTTGACAGTCAAGGGACCGGTGGAACTCTTATGGATACCTGGGCATAATGGTATTAAGGGAAATCTAATTGCAGATGACCTTGCCAGACTAGGGACCAGGGAAAACCTCTATTGACCAGAACCTGCAATGGGAATAAGTCGGAATCTCATCAGAGACCGCATCAATGACTGGGCAAGATACCAGAATAGAGAAAGATGAAGAGGAGTAACGGGTTGTCGAATAACCAAGCTCTTTATTGAATACTCAGAGATTGAGAAATGGGCCCAATTCATTAAATTGAACAGACATAAAGCCAGAACCCAGGTGGAAATCATAACGGGCCACCATAGTAGCCTGAATACATATAAGCACAGGCTGAGGCTGACTGACAGCCCGGCATGCAGATACTGCAGAGAAGACGATGAAACCTCGATTCATCTTCTTTACACCTGCCCCGCACTGGAGGAGAGGAGGTGACTTATATTAGGGACCCCTGTTATCCTAGAAGAGGCGAGGCTTAAGGCGATGGACGTGCCCAAATTGTTCCTTTTATGGGATATCATCTTTGGATAATGACCCGGATAAGAGGGGATCGCCAAGGGACTACCTATGCGATCAGTGGTTGATGAGGCCCAAACTCACAAAACATTTCAGTAAAGTAGTTTTGAGAGTGCTATTACTTTTATTTAAAATATTAGTTGTAAAATTATGCCTGGTTGAACTATTATGAGCCTGGGCTCATAATAGTTCATATAACGTATTTAGTTTAAACCCAAATTTATCTTCATGAATATAAGTCTCCGCCAGTTAACTTTTCGATTCAGGTGAATTACTTAACATTCTCAGCTTAATGCTATGTCCGTTAAAAAACCTGGCGGTTAGTTTCCCTTCGTTGTTGTGAATGTATGAATTCATTTTTATTTGCCTTTTTCGATTAGGATGCGATGTGGTGACAGAGCTGCTGTACGATCAAAAAAGGTAGAAACTGTAGCTACATTCATAGTTAGCATATCAGACGTATAGAACGCATATAATACTGACCCTAGCACGCTTCCCTGTGGAACCCCAGATATAATAGGGTTATCATCACAATGCTCAGAACATAGCACGAGGAAAATTATATATAAACTATAGCACCTTGCAGCATTATATATAAACTATTTAAATATATATATATATATATATATATATATATATATATATATATATATGTATATATATATATATATATATATATATATATATATATATATATATATATTTAAATAGTTTATATATAATTTTCCTCGTGCTATGTTCTGAGCATTGTGATGATATGGAGCACCGCTGATTACGAAGTATTAAATTAAACTCTTATTAAATGTCAAGATGAAGGACGTCTATGAACTGAGTTCAATATGCAATTGGTTATCAAATGCTTCTGTATATAATTGAAAATATTTTCTGACATATCTGAGTAAATTTTATTAAGGTAAATTTTTGTTAATCGACTCCGTTTATCAAGACTTCCTTTCCATTAATAACTCTTGGAATTGAGTGTAAACAGCCTGTATATCTGCCTATTAGAATATAAGGACTATCATAGTCGCATATTTATTTTATAGGCTTATAAAAACCTTTGCTAGACGGTATCGTAAGCCAACACGTTTTGTTTATCGCGATATGCAAATCATACCCGTATGTACTTATATCGTAGATCGAGTCTCAGACGTTTTTTTTTTTCAATTCTTGTTAGCTAAAGTGAGTTTTTAAGGTTCGGTCACCTCACCAAAAGATGCGTTCGTTCACCTTTGCATTATCCTAGCCACGACGTCCTTTCTAGCCAGTCGTAGATAGATGATAAACTAACAAAGATATGTTTTTAATAATAATTGTCATATGACTATTACAACAATACTGTGCAATCCGTCTCGTGGAAAGTGAATGGATATTAAACATACAGTATTACCAAATTCTATTTATTTCTACACGCATAAACTGTTTCTTTATTGAAACATTGAAACATATAATTTATAGACGCTTTAGCTGTCTCAATGGATCGTTAGAAATATATACTCGTATAATCTCAATATATTATTTCCTATGATATGTCTGTATAATAACACAGGCCTACAAATTTTGACATATTGAAAGTTTATTTGGGTTTGATAAGTGATTATAAGTGAGTTATTTATGGTGATTTCATATCTACTTTCCGTTTTTGCCCCTCACGTAAGGTTTTTGATCAACTGAATAATCAGAATAAATGAAAAACTAAAGAAAAAATTACATTTTAAGAAATATTAATATTATATTAAATAAATATTAAAAAACATATACATAAACACAAATAGCTTTGAGTCTTTAATTTCTCTTTTTCTTAGAAAATCTTTCCGCTTTTAACAAAAAACTTTATTTTGTAGTCTTTCTTGTGTAATATTTCGTTTGTTGGATGTTCTCTTTTCAGCATTCAGCAGTAATCTGTTATCATCGCCACATCTTATCGACCCTGGTACCTACTTTCCATCTCCTTTATGTCTTGATGGAACCTTTCATTTTGCTCCTCACTAACAGTACCAAGATTTTCTGGAAAGTAGCCCAGTTGTGCATGCAGAAAATGAATTTCTATTACAACCAAGTTGCTTAAACCTATCCAGCATTTTGTTGACAATTTCCTCATACTGCGGATGTTTATGATTTATTAAAAAAATTCTGATACATTTTTAAACCATATCCAAGATTCTTTTTCAATTTCTGCCATTGTTTCCGCAAACTGTTGGTCATGCATTGTAATTTTCCTATTGAAGAACTTGACCTTTCTGCGACTTCAACTTGGTGAATTTTGCGATGGAACTTAGGTCTGCACCCGTATAAAATTCAATTGACCCAGGAACTTAAGGGAAACGACTATACACAACCACGTGTGTTCGTCGACTGGGCTCTGGAGCAGTTGGAAATTTTTTTGAAAGTGGTGTTATAAATAATACAGAAAATGCGGTGTTACCTATGGACATGTGGTCGTATTAGAAAATAACACGAAGATTCGACAGCAAAAGATAATAAGAGCGATTTTATTTAAAATCGGTATATAATTTCTGTGACGTCATCATTTGCTGAAAAATCCTTTTTATTAATAAAGATATGGCAAATGACTTTATAGTTATTAAAACAAACAATTAATTAAAAAGAAAAGTTAATTCGCATCTATCTTTAGATGGGAATGATTTTATTGATTTATCAAACTTCCTTGACATGTTTCTGTGATACACCATGCGTTTTTTTTAATCAATTTGATTTCCTTTATGTTACAAATTTATTACCCTAGCTGCACGGTATTCGACGATATCGAAGTGCAAATCGTAAATCAGGTTTTATGTAGGTAAGCTTTTCCGTGACTGCGGGCGAATTTCTACAATAAATAATAGTTTCATTAGATAAATAACACGATGCAAGCCTCGTAATATAACCAACAACCATCCAAGTAGGTCACGGTTGCAGAAATATTACGAGGAAATGCTTCTGATAACACGTTTCGCTAATAACTGTGTTTGGGCCCCAAGAAAAAAATCGGTCTAGGACAAGCTTCCTACTTGGTGTAACTTAGACTATAATTAACGAACTTGACTCGTATTATCGTTGCTAATTTGTTATTATTTGACGACATTTAAATATAAATGCAAATATTAATGCAATAAGTCGCTGTTTGCTATGCTATGACCGTGATATTTAAAAAAAATTGCATAATTTGTGCATCATTAATAGTTATCGAAGAACTTTCTTACTGCTATAACTTTATTTCAGGAATTATTAAAAATGTAGTTATAAACGATTTAAAAATAAATTATATAGGTTAATCAAAATACAAAAGCAAACGAGAAATATGGATAAATAAACAATTTTAAAACTTTAAAACGGACTTTTCCCCACGTAGAACATCTCTATCTCGAAATTGAGTGGCCGAGAAAAAATAAACCAACACATAAATACAGAATATGTGTTTTATGCGGCAGTTTTACTTTTTTCAATTTTTCTCAAATAGCCCACCATCGTGCTTTCTCATGACCCATGGACAGGGTGGGGTGTGTCCTATCCACATCAACATCAATAGATGTCATCTGGTAGACGTTCCTAATCAGAATCAGTCGAAACCCGATCGATCCGACACGATTTAATTGAGCGATCGTGCTAACAAAAACAATTTCTCAAATAGTCCACCATTGGGATTTCTCATGACCCATGAACATGGTAAATTATGTTCTATCCACCTCAAAATCAATAGGTGTCATCTGGGAGACATCCCTGATCAAAATCAGTCAAAATCCGATCGATTCGACACGATTTAGTTGAGTTATCGTGCTTACAAAAAAAAATTCTCAAATAGTCCACCATCGTGCTTTCTCATGACCCATGGATAGGGTGGGGTGTGTCCTATACACCTCATAATCAATAGGTGTCGTCTGGGAGATGTCCCCGATCAGAATCAGTCAAAATCCGATCGATCAGACACGATTTAGTTGAGTTATCGTGCTAACAAGAATAAATACCGTCAACGACAACGACACACACATACACACACAAAATAGTTTAAAAACCATTTTTTTTTGTTTTTAGGCCGAAAAACGAAAAATAAACCCTAGAAAAAAATTGTTTTTACACGATTACATTACTTTTCCGCGTATGGTGGAGTGCGGAAAAGTAAAAAGATACGTATATATGTTTTAGATAGATTCTATGAAATTATTATATTGTTTAAGAAAATGGTGTACATTTTTTTACAAGAATTTTATAATAATTTTGTCATTAAATGATTTTTTAAAAAACTTATGACATGACAACTTATTTTTTAAATACATTGACTGGATTAAAATTTGTGTTTGAGCTACAATATTATTACCGTTTTTTTCAAATTGCAACGTCGTCTTCTTTTGTCAAAAATGAGTTCCTTAAATTTTTCCCAGTATAAAAAAATTGGGGTTTCTTATTTACCATTTATAAGATAGAGCGTGTTCAAATAGTAGAATAGGGTTAAATTGACATAAAAATGTTTTATATGTTGTATACACAGACCTGTCAACTACAAATCTTGTACGGATTACTTATGTGTGATAGAAAAGGAGAGAAATAGTAAATCTATGTACGCAAGACGAGCTAACTATACGATCTGTTTTTATAATTCTAATTATACAAATATGAATCTGAATCATTTATCAAGATGTTAAACTCGTATTTATTAAATAAATGATGAAAATATTCTATAGATAAGTACATATATAAAATAATGAAAATAAATAAAACGTTTTAAAAATGTTAAAATGAGGTTCAAATTAATTAAATTACAAAAATATTCAAACCTTTTAAAATAGTATTGTATAAGAAACTCAAAAATGCCTCGTTGTTGCATTAGACTATAATAAATGGCTACAATTATTTTCTAACATTTGCAAGCATCTGTGGCGTCACACTTTCAAGGATAGCTACAATTTTAACATGTAATTGTTAATACGAGCTCTTTGATGTTCGTACCCGTAAATTTTCGTTTTCCTATGTTTCATTAAAATAAATCATTTGGGGCTAAGTCGGGGGATTCTGCAGGCCATTTAATTGGGCTTCTTAACTGGGCTAAAAACGCTTGTACCCTGCTCGCATTATGACAGGACAATCATTTTTCTGATACCAAACTTTCCCGGTGTAAACCGTAACAGGCAGAATTATATGATTTTCAAACAAAATCAAATATTTTTCCGCTCTAAAGTCGCCATCAATAATATTAATGTTAATTTTTTTGTTAACGAAGTGGTGTATCTCTCGTTCAGAAGATGAAAGACCAGTAAATATTACGCCCAAAACTATAGGACAGTAACATCCTAAAGTAGACAGTTAAATAAATATTTCATATTTCTTCCTTTAAAAAAATAGTAACCTATTAACTAAATGTACACGTACTTGAAAATCACTTTACAAGGAAAATAACCCCGTTAATAGAAGCAGAGACACTTACCTTCGTTTGCTTCGTTTTCTGACTAAGACTAGATTTTCCGTCGATAAGGATATTGTCGTTTATAAAAGCGACATCACACGGGCTTGGTGGTCCTTCCAGAGATCGCAGGATCTCCTCTTCCTCGTCGAAGAAAGACTCCCCAGCGGCGGTCGGTATTAATATAATACCTCCCTCTCCGGGCTGGAAAAAAGAACAATCATGAAAAAAACAGTCAGCTAACTAATTAGTCGATATTATTAGTGAGACTGAAATTGTAAAAGCTCTTTCAATAGGGACGCTAGAAATTTGTTAGGTTATAGCGGCCATGTTGTTAAAGAAATATCTATAAAATTTGCTGTGAATTATTCAGTAGTGTGTGGCAAATCACCGAAAATTAAAGCGCTCAGTAACGTATGCAAATCATCAAATTTTATATTCAACATCAGTGCTCCGTTCGAGAAACGTTCCACGTATTACGTCATTTTTATCATCGCCACAACCGTCCCGCCGAGTCAACCGGTTTGATAAGCAATCACCCAATATCCGTACGTCATTGAAATGCAAGGTATACTGAAAACATCGCTGCTGTGCGTGACGGTGTACGGGAAAACCTGAGGCAGTGAATTTTTCGTCGTTCACAAGAACTTGGCCTTTCTGCGACTTCAACTTGGGGGATTTTGCGTCGGAACTTGGGTCTGCAACCGTATGAGATCCAACTGACCCAGAAACTTAAGGTAAACGACTATAGACAACGCCGTGTGTTCACTGATTGGGCTCTGGAGTAGTTAGAAGTTGCCCCAATTTCGACAAAAAGAAATCATCTTTAGCGACAAGATCCATTTTTAGATGAATGGATATGTGAAGAAGAAAAATTGTCGGATTTGAGATGATACCAATCCACACGAGATACACCAGCACCAAATGCATCCTGAGAGTCACTGTTTAGTGTGGATTTCGGTCTGGCGGAATCATCGACCCGTACTTCTTCCAAAATGGAACTGGAATTTTCATAACCGTCAACGGCGAGCGCTACAGATCGACGATAAGCAACTTCTTGTGGCCTAAAATAGATGATATAGGCAGGACGGCGCTACGTGCCACACAGCGCATTCCACGATGGACTTTCTGCCCAAGCGACTTGAGGGCATGGTTATCTTGCGCAACGGCGACGTGAACTGACCACCGAGATCGTGCGACTTAACCCCTTTAGACTTCTTCCTTTAGGGTTATCCGAAATCGCAGGTCTATGCGAATAAACCGCAAACAATTGATGCCCTCAATTGTGAAATACCTCTACACAAAAAATGAAATCCTTTAAATTGATCTGTGTGTTTAGAATTTCTTTTATAAATGGGTAAATAGTTTTATTAAATTTGTATACCTACCTACTATCATACAACCCTGTGTAAAATTATATTCTAGAAATGACAAATTTGAAAACATATTTCGTATACCCTTTTAGAAACTAAAATGATTCGCTTCGCTTCGATAAAACTTCGCACTGGTGGTATATTTAACTTGAAGTCGTATGATATGAGATCAGCTGTTAGTAATTAGTGTAAATCTTTCTCAAACTACACTCTTGAAACAGCATCAACAAAGTTGGTTACGTCTGTAGGATAACCAACGACGCACCCGTAATACGCGTCAACTATCAACCGAACAACGTAATACAAATACCGCTATTCAGCTAATAATTCTCATCAGGAAGACTAGACGAATTTAAGGCTCTCTGTGGAGGTTATCTTGGAATGCAGACAATATTTACTCAGTTGTGATATCAGAGGCTAATGGGTAACGTTCTTCATATTAATTGATAATGCAAATAGCTGGCGCTTGTCTGCGTCATAAAATTACAAAAAAGGCGATCAATGACATCGAAGACAAAGTGTTCACTTGTTATGGGCAATATAACTAATAAATGTAAACAATCGTCATCGTTTGTAATCACTAATTATCGATATTAATTAGATGACGGATGGTTCTGAAGATCTAGATTTTACGTAAAAAAGCAATGAATAATTACTGTTAATAATTTTTTAATGAACATATAACTGGTTCCTGGTTACGATCTCCATTAATATATTTATATAGGGTGTTTATTTGGAATATAGTATTTTAATTGCGTGTCATTTATATTCTGTCAAACATAGGGCGTCAATATTTAACGACTATCATCTACAAATCATACGGCATCAACATGCCGCGATTTACAGTTCAACAAAGAATAGCTTGTGTACAACTGTATTGTTTTACTTTTTTCAAATAGTTCACCATCGTGCTTTCTCATGACCCATTGATAGGGTGGGGTGTATCCTATCCACCTCAAAATCAATAGATGTCGTCTGGTAGACGTCCCTAATCAGAATCAGTCGAAACTCGATCGATCCGACACGATTTAATTGAGTGATCGTGCTAACAGAAAAAAATTCTTAAATAGTCCACAATTGTGCTTTCTCATGACCATGAACATGGTAGAGTGTATTCTGTCCACCTCAAAATCAATAGGTGTCGTCTGGGAGACGTCCCCGATCAGAATCAGTCAAAACCCGATCGATCCGACACGACTTAGTTGAGTTATCGTGCAACAAGAAATTTTATTAATGCCGACGACAACGACGACAACGACAACGACACACACACACAAGATGGTTTTAAAACCATTTTTTTTGTTTTTAGCCTGAAAAACGAAAAATAAACGCTAGAAATTTTTTTTACACGATTACACTACTTTTCCCCGTATAGTTGAGTGCGGAAAAGTAAAAATCTGTACAAGTGCAGACTTCTTTTTTCAAAAGGAAATTGTCTCCTGGGAAGGGACTGTAACCTTCGATCGTAGCAATACAAACAGGATGAACTCCGAAAGATTACATGTTTCTCGACGTGCGATTTGCTAACCAAGGTTAGCATCATTGGGAGATGATTGAAACTACGTGAGTTCAGTCAATTCAGTAGTAATAATCTTCCGATGATGCCAACTTGCTTGGCGAAACATGCGTCGAGAAACTGTAATATTTCGGTCTATGTGGAAAATTTGTCGGCTGTTTTTGAAACAAACAACGTTGATTTACAATAATCCGTTTGGTGTTTCAACAAAGTTGATTTACAATAATCCGTAAGCTTAAATACGCATTAATATATTGAGTTGACCTAAAAGTATAAAACAAGTGGGCATGTTATTGAAGTATAAAACAAGTGGGCGACTATCAAACCCCGCGTGGGGTTTGCTAGGTCCTCCATCGGGCATCTCCCCAGGTGGCGGATCAGGGAAAGCCTCCCAGATATTGTCGAGGAAATTAAATACTCGGGGTGGAATAAAACCTAGCACGAAACCTGAGCAGCGCGGAGGCAGCTGGCTGGCTCAATACTGGCAGCAGGCACAAGTTTTAGAGAACGGGAATGGCTGCTTACCAGACAGCAAAAGGCGAATTGGCAACCACAGAAACGGCTCCTGTACAGCGCAGCGGTGAGGAAGGCAAATGAAAAACTACCCCACTAACTATTCCCAGGATATCACAATGGCTGTAAACCAATAAGATACAGCTCTCACTCAATCCGGGGCACCTCTTAAGTGGAGAGAGGGTGCTAAGAATCCCCCCGTCAGCGAACGTCCTGAAAATTAACAACGAAACAAAGATCGATACGTGGAACGTTCAAAGCATGTATCAACCTGGAAAAACTGCCAGTGGCAGAAGGGGACTCGGAAGACGACGCATATCATGGTTCAAAAACTTAAGACAATGGACCGGCAAAACTTTAGCCGAATTATTCAGAGTGGTAGTTAATAAGGCCAGATGGGCCTTAGTGATAACCAACGTCCAATGAGGATATGGTACTACAAGGAGATAGAACAAGCACAAGAAATTTACAACATAAAAAATTGAATAATATTAATAACCATAAAACATGCGTATGTATATTAAAATGTTGTAAGTTTTGGATTATTTACACACTTATCTATATATCACACTATCTGACAGACGTTTCAATAATACGATATCCATTTTTTAAATAATTTCTTATTTAATTATAATTTATAGTGTTTACAGTAAGATATGTATTCGTATCTCGTATACTCATAAACATCAAGAGAGAAATATTTTATCCGACGTCAATATTAATGACATGCCGGTACGTATTACATGTGATATGTTAATTATTTGATGATATGAACTACAAGCGCAAATATTCTTTTTTATCTGTGATGCTTGGAAATTGAGATGCGTGGGTCAATCAAATTTCGACATATTTAGATATATGGTAGATTATTTATATATGATAAATAAATGTATTTAACATAAATTAGATTAGAATATAAACATATTTTTATGTAACTCAATGAGTGACAATCAGGTGTACCAAAGTAAAGAAAAAGATGGACCACACTTGAGAGCTGATGTTTTAAAGTGCCTTAGAGTTAAAAATAAACAGTTTTAAAAACAAAACGGACTTTTCCGCACGTAGAACATCTCTATTTCGAAATTGAGTGGACGACAAAATATAAACCAACACATAAATGAAGAATATGTGTTTTATGTGTCGGTTTTACTTTTTTCAATTTTTCTCCACCATCGTGCTTTATTGTTTTGTAGTATCCAACTTATGACCCTATTCAAAGTCGTGACATTAATATTGGAAAACTATGATTAAATTACACATAAACGAGTTGCACACCAAGATAAACTTGGGTGTATAATGACAATAATGACGAGTAAGGTGTCTATCTGTTCCAAAGCTTCAGAAAATGTGAGCTCTGTATTGTAATTCGATGTACATACGTCAACGAACTGAGAGACACTGACGGTTGATTCTGCCGCTTTCACTGCTTCGGCAAAGGTCGGGCGACGCCTTATTAATACCGATACTTCAACACTATATACAGTAGCTCCCATAAGTATTCATACACTATGGATCAATCGTATTAAAGTGCCAAATGTTGACAGTAGATGAGAGGTTATGAAATTCGACTTTGTTTATTTAATAGTGTGTATATGTACATAATATATTACTACAGTTTAAACAAAAATGAATTATTTATTAAGAAGATAAAATAATAAATAATAAATAACATAAAATGTGTTCCACAAAAGTATTCGTACATTACAGAAAATCATTATATTTATTACATCGTCTTAGTATTTGGTTGAACCCCCACGGGATTTTATTATCGCTTTTAGACGATTTTGTATACTATGGACCAGAGTCTGTGTCGTGGCAACGTCAGTGTTGTCCCAAATTTCTTGTAGTTTGACCTTAAGCTCACCCTTAGTGCTTACATCACACGTTCTTAATTTTCTATCTATTTCCGCCCAGAGATTTTCAATAGTATTGACATCCGGACTTTGCGGAGGTGTTTCTAAAAGGTGGGGGGCGTAGTAAACACTAAATATTGTATGACGATGTGCGCGGTGTGTTTGGGGTCATTGTCTTCTTGAAAAAAATAGTTTCCCTTTAGACCCAATTTTGCCGCACTTGGTTGTAAGTTTTCTTGTAAAATTTGTAAATATTTAAATTTGTCCATAATCCCATCTATAAATACAATTTCCCAACTCCAGAGCCAGCCAGCCCCAAATCATCACGGAGGATCCTCCATGTCTTACGGTTGGCTTTAAATTCTGTAGATGGAGTTCTGCATTAGGTTTCCGCAACACACTACATTTGCCATCTGATCTGACTTTTTTCCAAAACGTATTGTCCTTTGTTACAATTTTTTTTTTGCAAAATTTAGGCGTTTTAATCTATTCGTTTTATTTATAAATGGCTTGTTACGTGCTATGCGCCCATGAAAATCATGGCGCCTCAAAATTCTTCTGCAATTTTCGGGACTTATTTGCTTATTAAATTGATTAGCAACCATAGGTATTCATTTTACGGCACTTGTAAATGGTTTTTGTTATATTTGACGTACTAATGCTGTCTCTTTTCGCAAAGTTAGCTTCCGCGGACGCCTTGCACGTGCATTATTAACTATTGTTCCATTCAGTGCGCGTGCGCTGTCTGGGCTAACTCTCCACCGCCTTGGTGTTAACGGACTTTATTGAGATCCGCGGTGCAGTGTGGGGAGAGGGGAGTACGCGAAAATTGATATGCAATTTAACTAGCTTTACAGCTTTAATGGTCGCTTCGCCACTGCTCATGATGCCATTTCACTATTAGTTCGCGTTGTTGAGTAGTGGTTTCTACCCTTTTTCGGCCCATGTTGTCTTAATTTCAAATCACAATTATAGAACGTACTCTGTATAACGTTTTCTATACTGTATAGCGACAACTGCTTACACGGGTGATTCCCCGTTCGAAGGCAAGAGGTCAAGATCAGCCGGTATGAATACTTTTGTGGCGCGAAATTTAAAAGGCTCTCACTTAATTATTTCTTATCTCTACAATGAAATACACAATTCTGCTGAAATTATAGCTATGCACTCCTGGAACATGTGCAATTAAATGTTTAAAATAAAAACGCATAATTTTAAGTACACATAAATTTGCAGGCATCAAACGAAATAATACATAGGGCATAAATACTTATGGCATAAATCACTGTACATATTGCTTTTAGATCCTTTATCCGACCTTCGTCCGCTTCGTACCGCGTTCCTTCGTGGTCATGGAAGACGATGACTTGATTAGCGGTATTTCCATTCACGACACCAATTAACGCGGGCAAAGGTGAGACACAGAAGAAGAGAAACAATTGTTTGCTACGCTATCTAATCCTCACGACTCACCTTTGTGTTCTTCGACAGTGTCGGGAACGTTGTTTTGCCTACGAATATAAAAAATTGCGATTCCACACGCTTCTTTACGGGAAGTGCTCCTAATTCACGGTTTACACCTACATTTACGGTCGCGCTAAATGGCATGGAATTCGCCTAAACGACCTTAATTATTTTCGGAGTACGTTTGACGTCGAATACAGTTAAGTTAACGGGTGCATAGTGAAGAAATTGTGTGTGGTACCGTAGAGTACATCTTTGCGACACGCGAATTGCGATTAAACAAAATGGAATTATGGCAGGCTATGTTCCATTAAAAAAAATTTACTCCAAAAGACGAGCTTCTTTCATTTAATTTTTTTACTTTTCCGCACTCCACTATACGCGGAAAAGTAATGTAATTGTGTAACGAAAAAGTAAAAGTAAAAAAACAAAATTTGTTTTGGGTTCATTTTTCGATTTTCGGCCTAAAAATAAAAAAAATGGTTTTTAAAAATGTTTTGCTGTGTGTGTCGTCGTTGTCGTCGGCATTTACTCTTGTTAGCAGCATAATTCAACTAAATCGTGTCGGATCGATCGGGTTTTGACTGACTCTGATTTAGGACGTCTCCCAGGCGACACCTATTGATTTTGAGGTGGATAGAGCACACTCTACCATGTCCATGGGTCATGAGAAAGCACAATGGTGGACTATTTGAGAATTTTTGTTGTTAGAACGATCACTCAATTAAATCGTGTCGGATCGATCGGGTTTCGACTGATTCTGATTAGGGACGCCTACCAGACGACATCTATTGATTTTGAAGTGGATAGGACACACCCCACCCTGTCCATGGGTCATGATAAAGCACGGTGGTAGAGTAATTGAGAATTTTTTTTTTTTTTTTAACACGATAACTCAACTAAATCGTGTCGGATCGATCGGGCTTTGACAGATTCTGATAGGGGATCTCTCCCAGACGACACCTATTGATTTTAAGGTGGATACGACACACTCCACCCTATCCATGGGTCATGAGAAAGTACGATGGTGGACTATTTGAAAAATTTTCTTGGTTAACACGATAACTCAACTAAATCGTGTCGGATCGATGGGGTATTGACTGATTCTGATCGAGGACGTCTCCCAGACGACACCTATTGAATTTGAAGTGAATAGAACACACTCTACCATGTTCATGGGTCATAAGAAAGCACAATGGTGAACTATTTGAGAAATTGTTTTTCTTAGCACGAGCACTAAATTAAATCGTGTCGGATCGATCGGGTCTCGACTGATTCTGATTAAGGACGTCTTTTGAGAAAAATTGAAAAAAGTAAAACTGTAGCATAAAACACATATTCTGCATTTAACTGTTGGTTTATTTCTTCTCGGCCACTCAATTTCAAGATAGAGATGTTCTACGTGCGGAAAAGTCCATTTTAAGGTTTTAAAACTGTTTATATTCTTCTGAACTACTGCTCTTAAGTGCCTTCAACGATGTTTTATTAACCTCTTTTACATCCTGAAAACGATTTTTCCCTTTAGGTTTAGATTTTAGAATAAAAAAAGTTTCAGGGGCTAGGTCGGGAGAGTAAGGGGGTGAAACGGTTTTTATGCCGTTATTTTTGTAAAAAAGTGGTCGATTTTCAGCGTTGTGTGGACAGGCGTGATGTCATGATGAAGAAACAAGTCCGCCGATCTTCACAATTCGGGTCGTTTGTATCTCTACTGCTTCCTTTCACTAGTTTTAGAACCTCCAGATAATAATTTTGGTTTACTGTGGTGCCCCCTTCGATGTCGAAAAAGCAGAACATCATAGACCTCACATTTGATTTCACTTGTCGTGTTTTTCTGGTCTGAACGATGAAGGTGTGTGTCATCCACTGGTTGATTTTATTTCAGGGTCATAATCATAACAAAAAGATTCATCTCATCTGATGACTTTTGACAAAAAATCAAGGTCGGTCTGTGCCTGTTCTTTCAATTCCCAGTACATTTCTAGACGGTTCTCTCTCTGACAGGAAATCTGTTGTGGAATAAACTTTTTTTAAGAATAGGATTCTTTGGCATGAACTCTAGGAAAATCCACTTCTTTCCACTTATTTTCTTCAATGCGTCGATTGTTCTGCGATGATCAAACATCATGGCATCGCTCTTCAGTCCAGTTAGCAGGCTCTTGTTCAGCACTCTTCTTGTTCAGTTAAAATAGAGGTGTAGCCAAATTTTGATGAGGATTTGAGTGTTACGCTGAAGTAAATAATTACCTTATTTCATTGTGTGCTCAAAATACGAAGTATTAAAAATCAATGTGGTCATACGAGTACTAAAAATGATCAGAGGGATCGATCAATACAAGTTCCATAAACGCAAATTATATAATCAAAACAATATTTGTTCCGTTATTTTGATAGTTACTGTGAACGTTGTGATATCATCTGGTATACACGTGGACTTTTACGATTAGATAGTACAAGCCAATACATAATAATTATCAGTGACATGTTTTCTATTCTAGCTATTCGAGCGCATACATCTAAATCACAGATTATCATTTTTATCAGGTTTGGATTGATTCCGTTAGATTTCTGATACAACTGGATTGACTTGACTTATAACTAGTCATTACAGCTTCATATATGCTCAGCCCTAGAGTTTATAATAATCATATCAGAGAATGTACGCCAATGTATACAGTAAATTAAATAAATAAACACAGGCTTTTTTCATATTAAAAAAGAAGAAGAAGGAGAGTATATGAATAGACTATTTCTTTCATAATTGAGAGACACATTGCAGGATGAATATCCCAATTGCACTTATTCTGTCTTTCTTACATTCACCTTCCTTTCCTTAATTTCGCTTAATTTCACTTCTGAATAAACAGTTTTAAAACTTTAAAATGGACTTTTCCGCACGTAGAACCTCTATCTCGAAATTGAATGACCGAGACAAAATAAACCAACACATAAATGCAGAATATCTACTTTATGCGACAGTTTTATTTTCTTCACATAGTCCACCCTCGTGCTTTCTCATGACCCATGAACAGGGTGGGGTGTGTCCTACCCACCTCAAAATCAATAGATGTCGTCTGGTAGACATCCCTAATCAGAATTAGTCAAAACCCGATCAATCCGACACGATTTAATTGAGTGATTGTGCTAACAAAATAAATTGTCAAATAGTCCACCATTGTGCTTTATCATGACCATTGAACATGATAGAATGTGTTCTATCCACTTCGAAATCAATAGGTGTCGTCTAGGAGACGTTCCAGATCAGAACCAGTCACAACCCGATCGATTCGACATGATTTAGTTGAGTTATTGCGTTAACAAAAAATATTTCTCAAATAGTCTACCGTCGTGCTTTCTCATAACCCATGGACAGGGTGGGGTATGTCCTATCCACCTCAAAATTAACAGGTGTCGTCTGGGAGACGTTCCCGATCAGAATCAGTCAAAACCCGATTGATCCGACACGATTTAGTTGAGTTATCTTAACAAAACAAATTTCTCAAATAGTCCACCATCGTGATTTCTCATGACCCATGGACAGGGTGGGGTGTGTCCTATCCACCTCAAATAGGTGTCGTCTAGGAGACGTCCCCAATCAGAATTAGTCAAAACCCGATCGATCCGACACGATTTAGTTGAGTTATCGTGCTAACCAAAAGAAATTCTCAAATATACCCAAGGGAGGGGGTGGTGTGTGCTATCCACCTCAAAATCAATAGGTGTCATCTGGGAGACGTCCCCGATCAGAATCATTCAAAACCCGATCGATTCGACACGATTTAGTTGAGTTATTGTGCTAACAAGGGATTTTAGTGCCGACGACAACGACGACACACACACACAAATTTTTTAAAAATAATTTTTTTTGGTTTTTAGGCCGAAGAACGAAAAATAAACACAAAGAAAATTTTGTTTTTTTACTTTTTCTCTACACGATTACATTACATTTTCCGCTAGTATAGTGGGAGTGTGGAAAAGTAATAGTTATAATTTAATTTTTAATTCGTTCACACCCCTATCCATCGTTAAAATCCCTCAAGTTCTTTTTAAATAATTTTAAACATGTACATTCCTTCAAGTTCCTTAAAATCCACTTATATTCCTTAAATTCCTTTTATTTGCCCTTGGATATGTTTAGATGTCTTTGAATTATTTTTAAAGGAACTTATATTCTTTCAAAATCCTTCCAATTCCTTTGAATTGCTCTCAATTTCTTTAAGTTATTATTTTCTTTAAACCTTTAATTTTCTGTTAATTCACTCGAATAACTGGCCCCTTATTTAAATTGAGCATTTTCCCTTTTCAAAGTTGTTCAAATGGAATCTAGTTTCTATACTACTTGAGATGATTTCCTGGTAATAACCTCAAAACATGAATCCAGTCGAAGTTTCAGTAATTGAGAATCTATTAGTCCTTTAAAAATTCTTAAAATTTCCTTAAATCCCATTATATGCTTTAACGTTGCTTTAAAAACATTAGATGTATAGAATTTCATTAATATATTCTAAACGTCTTTAAATTCTTTTATGATCTTGGGAATTGCTCTAGAATGTTAGTAAATTGAAACGTCTCCTTATTTAAAAAGGTATTTTTATTCCAAGTTCATTTAAACTGAAATCATTTTTCAGAGTAAAAGTATCAGTCATCAGTTATTCATTTTCTGCAACAACCTTCTATAAGATTTTTACTTCTTTAAAAATATTTTTATACAAAAATTAACTGAAACAACACTGAAATAAAAATTAGGCAACCATTACATCGTTATGGTCTTATCTTGAAACAATTAAATCGTAGTGGCTGTATTACTTCGCAAGTACTATGACGCGTATATGAGGTCTTGTTTTATATTATGTATTATACCGTTTATTTGAAGTGACAGTAAATTTCACCACCATGATTACATTATAGATTATTTCACACTTAAACATAATTAATTCATTTAGAATTTCTCTATTAAAACATATTGATTTTCTGACCATATTTTCTCAATCTGTCGGCCGTTATTGAAGTTCAGGCAGAGCGCAAATGCAGTAGCTAAAAGTAACAGTAGCTTCTATTTAGGTCGTTAAAGTAATTGCCTGTGGATAAAGTTAATTGCGGCGGCAATTACAGAGGCATTCTCGATGTTTTTGCAGCATTTACTACACTTTTTTTACACGTTCTCTAGAACACAACGCCTGCATTTACTTGGGTAGAGGTATTTTAAACAGGCAAACGGTTTCATACAGGGTGTTGGGTCGTAGATGCTTTAAATCAATACGAATACAATGTAAATCTGTGTATATTATGATTGATATTTGTATTTCTGCATATACAAGAATAATTGTAATATTTTAGTGTATTTACCTCAGATATTAATATTAATATTAACAAAGAAATAAAAAATACAAAACCTTAACAAAAGCATCCGGCATGTACTATTTATTTCATCGCTATTTGCCAAATAACATTTTCTTATCTTGCCGATAAACGGAACAGTCTACCTGAGCCTAGCCATAAAAATAAGCCAAGGTTATTTTTTAAGATTTTTTAATTGGCAAATAGCGATGAAGTAAACTATACTAAATAAATATAGTATTTCCGTGTTAAACAATCATGTCTATAGCTTTTGAAGACTGGTAAGGTAGGTGCAGCTTCTTCGATTCAATATTCTATTGGGTTTTCTCTCACTTCTTGCAAGACCTTAATAAGCTCTTGAATTAGTGCCACAGAACGCGAAATGATCATGTTCTCTTTCTGCATTTCGACGTTAACTCTATTAGTTTAAGTATAGTACCCCAAAATAAATATTAGCCTTAAATGAACACTCGATAGTACGAAGCGCTCTGGATGTTAGCCGCTTTAGTGAAACAAGTTTTTTTTTCAAACATGAATTTGGCGCCTCCCTTAAATTACTGCTCGAGGCAGGTACGCTTTGCCCCTCCCCCCGCGCCCTTCAGCGGGGGCTGAATTTGATTATGCATTTATCATTAATAGCGATTTCAAAAATATTCTTATTTGCTATTTGACTGCGCCTAAAAAAACAACAAAAAAGATTTTATCTATGTATTTGTTCAGAAGATAAGAAGCGACACGATTCCTATCCCAGAATGTTAGGAACCGTAAATAAGACCCAGCCAGAAACGCAAATAATTCGTCATTCGAAGATAATGGATGACACGGTCTATTTCAAGGGTTTCACGTCTCAGTACCGGAACGACGACACCACATCGAATGAATTGTTGCGGATATTCGAAAAGATCAGAGTTTTTGATAGCGGAAAAAGCAGTAAAAGCGAATGGGTTGTAGGAGATATCGACAGCGTAACCCTGCTTGTATGAAATTGTTCAAGTTGCTATCAGTTGGCGCTGGGAGTGTTATCAATGGGCTGTGGATGTCACCGTAATTAAATAGATAATAACTATAATACTCAGTGTTGCATCGCTTGTTGTGTACATATACAGGGCAAAAAATGTCAGCATTAACGACAATATTTTTCTTCGACTGCTTGGAAAAGTGTTTAAAAATCCAGTAGTGACGACCCTTGAAAATTGATGATTTTACGAGTATATAGCGTGTTATACATCCTTAACGTACGACATGTGAAAAGTTATCACAGGCTCCTAATATTTTCTAAATGGACATATATAAGTGATACCTATATAATAACAATAAAGGGTTTTTCAATAAGGACGCTCGATCCTTAAACGTAAATAAAATAAGTTGTGTGTGAGATATCCACTAAATTTTTTTTTATTTGAAAGAACATTTTATGGAATTAAGTATGCAATATAGCGTCGTTCAAATGTCCGCTGTGGCTTTGCTTGGTGGCACTTATTCGGGAGGTCCAATTTTCGATGACTTTATCGCATAAATCTGGCTGAAATTGCTGGATGGCGTTCGTTATGTTGATTTTGAGAGTATCGATTGTTTGCGGTTTATTCGCATAAACCTGTGATCTAGGATAGCCCCAAAGGTGGGATGGCTGTGGCGAGGATAAATATCACGTAAAGCGCGGAACGATTCTCGAACGGAGCACTGATTTTGAAAATAAAATTTGATGATTTGTGCACATTGTTGAACGCTATAACCTTCCATGGTGAACAGTTCACAGTGAATTTGACGGATGATTTTTTAACAACATGGCCGCTACAACCTAACAAATCTCGAGCGTTTTGAAAGATCTTGTATCAATATCTAATAATATAGTATCAGTACATAACATAGAAAAAATAAGCTACGCCGGAGATCGAACTCACGATCTATCGCTTCAGAAATTTACCAATTGAACATTATATTACTGTACCAATAGCACTACCCTGCTATTGACCTAATCTGCAAGGGTTCTAACAAGGATGGCTCAGGTAGTAAATCATGTAACTTACTGTTTGGGATTATCGCGCTTTTACCCCTAAGAAACAGATGTGTCCTGGTTCCGAGTTCTAGCACAATATATAAGGGTTTCTACTTTATAATATTTATAAAACTTAAAATTAATATTACAAATACCATCACGGCTGTCAATAGGCGTGCGTGGGGTCATGTGTGACCACAAACTTTAGTAACTATAAAAAGTTGACATTTCATTACCAGGAATGGAAAATATAGGAAAAATTGACGAATTATCGACGATTTCAGAGAAACATAGCACAAAACTGGCGCAATAATAGCGTCACTAGGCAGAATTTATGGAAGAATTAAGGTTGTCACAATTTTAAAACTATTTGCTATAAATACATTTGCGGTTGATTAGATAAACATGATCGTAATGATAATTATCTATAAAGACTGATGGTAATAAATCATCATCTTTTTTTAGCTGCTCCGCCTAAACGTGACCTTCAGTGACTAATAATTGTTCCAACAACTATAATAATTATGAGACGCTTCTATACTTGTACAATGTTATCTAAGAGAATAAATTCGATATATGAAACCTAACAATTTTTTTGAAAAAAATACACAGAAATATAATGCAACATTTTGCTTACATTTTGGATCAACAGAAAATTCGATTTCAAGAATATTTTTTCAAACAGTGCTTATTAAACTTAGTACCCACGTATTTCAGGACAACAATTAAAATTTGTTGAAATATTTTCATTAAACTACTTTTCACTGTACTATTCATTTCATCGCAATTTGCCTAATAGAAACTCTCTTATTTTGCCGATAAACGGAACAGTCTACCTGAGCATAGTCATAAAAACAAGCCACTGTACGTTTTGAGATTTTCTATTTGACAAATAGCGATGAAATAAACTATACGTAATGCGTCAGCTAGCGGAAACTCATGATGAATATCAACTTAATATCTCAAATGAATATATCCAGGCAGGTAAACAAGTAGGAATCCAGTGGAATGGCCAAAGAGATGTCTACATCTTACTCCAATATATTTTTGTATGCGGTTATTTTCACTGACGAAGCGATTATTTTCTTGAATTGAACAATACATCTTCATAATTGCAGATATTGATCTCAATAGAATCCTCATTACAATCATGAATCGCATAGTAAGTATCAAAGTATAGTTAATGTATTGGCTAGAATGATAGGAAGTCTCTTTGAGAGTCCTATTTCTTTGAACAAAATTTGGCTGGTGTCTCAGTTGGACTTCTCAGATTTCTCAGTCTCAGATTTAAATTGCGAGCCATTTGTGTTCTGTCAAATGGGCAAAACTCTCGTGACATGTTAAACAATTTCTTTTTCCATCAAATTGATGATTGGGATTTGAACAACATGTGACTTCAGCAAGACTGTGCAACGTACCATACAGCACGTGTAACCATAAATCTGTTGTATATCAAATTTCCTGACTTTTTCTTTGGGGTTATGTCAAGGGAAAAGTGTACGCCACCCAGCCACTAACAATCAATGACCTCAAAGCAAACAGTCGACGTATTATTAGAGAAATAGAGCCAGTTTTATGTGCTCGTGTTATGGACAATGTTGCTAAACGAATGGCATTATGCCAGATGAGTCGAAGCGGCCATATGAATAATATTCTTTTCCATTTGTAGTCGTATTGTCTTCATTTTATGTTGAAGAATAATAAACCTCAGTTTGTTAAATATTATTAGCCTTATTCACAAATCATTATCAAATTCTATAGTTCTAAACGATACATCATTTAGATTTTCAGAATTTCTACGTTGGGATTTATTCCAGTTCTAGCCCTTTATCCAACTTAGGATGATACTGTTTCCCAGAAAGGGATTTGGCTTTAGCAAGACAGAATTCAGACAGATAATTTTCAGTCATTCCTTGACGAGACTTTTCCTGGAAGATGGATAGGGCGACGAAGACTAAGTGACCACCACGTTCACCTCATTTTATCGAGCCTTGAGTGTGTTACCTCGCATTATTACGAGTACCTTAGTAGATTTACTAGAAAATGGTAACCGTAATCCATCTTAAAGTCCTACATCACACGCTTCGAATCCAGTTAGTTCCACCGATATTGAACATACTATCGGAACTTATCCTTTCATTACAAGTGAAAGTCATGTAACAAATATTGTTATGCGCACGAAGTGGTGTAGGTATATAAATTGAAAATTAAAAAAAAAGTCGTTCCGCGATTCGATACGAACAGAACATTACGCCAATATTGTTTTTGTGGCTATAATAATAATTTAATTCATACAGGCATAAATTCACATCCAATTGTATAAAACGGTAATTGTTCATTCCTTATAATTAGATATGATGAAATGTGAATACAGCTTGTGGATTAAATTATATATTAAATTATAATAACAGTAATTAAAATTAAATAATGTAACTGGGCCTGTTTTCACGAGTAACTCAACTCATGTTCAAGTAACTCAACTTTTTACACATTCGTTACGGCCAAAGTGTTAAATTGTCTGGTTTACATCTAACTGAATTACTGGTTATTCCAACAGAAATGGAAGTTTTTAAGCGAGGATATTATTTGGTTGGTTCTTAAAATATTGGTTACACTGAGAGACGGGTCTATTTATTGCTAATAAATTATATTTATGACACAAAAATGCTGATTTTAAATATGATCAAACTAATATAAGATTCCCTTAAGTAAATAATAATCTCGAATATAGTAGTAAACATTGACCAATTCAGACACAGTACGCGTCTACAGTCCCTTCCCTTTCAGTACGCAAGTAACACCTCATTTGGAAGTTGCTTCAAATATCTATTCTCTATTCAAACGTTGTTTTTATTTTGACATCTGTGTTGCGATTTTTAGAGCGAACTGTATAGGATTTAACATTCTTTTCCTAAACTAATTTATTATTTTAAAACATTTTTTTATAATTGTAATAAAATAGATAAGACTGCTTGTAACCGGTAATTACTTATTACAAAAATAAGTAAGTACATATTACCCTGAGGGAATATAATAGCAACATGGAGGTGAGGTAGTCTATATGATGAACAATTTCAGACGATTAATTTAAGAGGATTGCAAAGCTCCTGCATTGTCATGTCTACACTGTAATAAAAGGTCACATAAAAACGCATTTTATCACACGAAATAAACTGTTTTCTTTGTGTAGCTCGCAAATTAACAGTAAAAAAAACATGTTCTTATCTTAGTAACTAATCTAATTCAGATAATTTCGACAGAATAGAATAAAAAATCTTTTACTTTAATAGTGTTAACAATATACAGTACTTTGTATACTGGTTATGTAAATAGAAAGAATACCAACGCAATTTGATAAGTTTGACTGGAGAAAGTGATGTAAACAAAAATGCGATAATACCAATAAGATTCGTCTTGGGTTTCCCCTAATTTTTAAACTCACCAAGTGAGTTTAAAAATAAAAACATGTATTTTATGCGCTGGAATTGAATTAATCGTTTTTTAAACTAAGAAAAATTAGTAAATAAAAAAAAATTAAACTTGAAACTTGGCCGTTTTGGAATTTTTATTTATTTATTTAATTGTCTCTTTCTTTACAGGGGCGAGGTTTGGCTCAGCGATACTCATCCACCCTACCCCTCGGACACTCACACGAACATACACAGGCGGTTGATGTGGGAATCGAACCCACATTCGGAGTACTTCCAGCTGGCGACCTAGGCCAGCTCCAAGTCATTGGCGTAGTTAACCCAGATCTACGGAACTTGGAGATCTTCTGCGAGGCAAGCCACACACAGCCGGTTGATGTGGGAATCGAACCCACGCTCGGATTACCCTCAGCTGGCGATCTAAGCCAGCTCCAAGCGATTGGCGTTGTTACCTCACAACCACGGAACTTGGAGGCCTTCTGCGGGGCAATTATGAGATAATTTATAGGATCTGGTTACACCTCTAACATCCTTGTCAATCCAAATTCGCACCGGACATCGAGTAGTATTCTTGAAGAAGAAAAAAACGACTAATTCTTTCCACTAGTCGTCATTGAATTAGGAATGCTAACCAGAGCGCAGTCCATTACACCACTGGATCAACTTTCCCCTCTCGACTGTCTATACGATATTTTTTACCTTAAATTAAACAAAAAATTGGATCTTAATGTTCTTCCACGTGCTTAATTAGCTTCAACAGAAAAATCAAACAGCTTTCTTCCACAAACAGTTAATTAAGTAAATATTGAGTAGGTCCTGGAGATTGTTCAATATACTATGCAACAGACAACAGGGTTTTTGTACACTGTTAATAAACCAAGTAATCCATGCATGCCCGATAATTAAAAATTACTTAATTCCTATAGCGCACAAACTGGTTTACAACCGAATTCAATTTTCGCTTGTAATGTGTCGTTACAATCAGATAATGCACTAATTATCATACTAATTACTTTTATATACATTTTTTGCTCCCCTTGGTCACAATGAGACGATGGCAAAAACCCAAGTCGTCTGGCATGCTTGTGTACGACCACTTGCACACTTCTAATTTCAGTAAGCCATTCGAAAGCCAAAAAAAAGAACTAGTCGCTTACGAAACCTCCTCGTACCGTTCTGTCTGTTTTTGCTTTCAAACTAGTTTTTCTGCGGCGATAATTGCAAAATCCCCTAGCAGGAGATCGTACCGATGAAGTCATTGCCAAATTAGTATCTCCCACATATATTAACCTTTCTAAAAGCGCTACCTGTTGGGTATTTGTAATATATTAGATAAATGTTAGGCAAAGTCGCGACACACATTTCACATCGTTTAACTCTGAGACAAATTAAGAAAAATTGGACAGCATTCTTTGGTATGAATTTATTTTTTCGAATGATATGTTAATTAAAGGTCATTAGAGAATTGTACTGTTATTTTCGGTAAAGGTTAACGTGCTAGTGAGGTGGCGCGGCTATACGGTGCGTGTTATTTTGGTTGAATTGTCACTGGGGAACAATTTTTTTTGTTTTACGAGTTTGTCGTAGTTTTTACACCTATTCAATTCTGTTTTCAGAATTTATCGGGCCGGGTTTAAAAATAACAATGCAATTAAATTTTCCGAAGGTATACATTAGATACACTGGGGAACAAACAAAACTGAGTATTTGAGGACCCCAATTTTACATCATATCTTCATTTTAGCGAGATAGTCTACGTTTGTTAAAATAATGGAGACTCCTGAAATTTACCAGATGATTGGCGGCTTTTCGTAAAAAGAACTTGAGTTTGCGTCGATTCCAATCGGTCAAACTTACAGAACAATATGAAAATATTAAGTTGGTGTTAGAAAAAAATTATTTTTTCTCAGCATCAGTGGTTTGTTTGTGTCGATTTAAAAATGATCACTCTGTTTATGGGATAGTCGTTCAAAAGACAAGCATTGGCAGCAAGCTGTTTGGTCTTTGAGATACGCTATGACCGTAGGAAAAGCCAATCCAACATTGTTCACCAGCCATTAATAATGAGAGAAAAAATAATACTACCTCGTCTTCACATCAAACTGGGTTCAATGAAACAATTTGTAAAAGCGCTGTATAAGTCGGGTGATTGTTTTAAATACATTTGCCAAGCATTTCCAACACTGAGTATGAAAAAATTAGAAGCAGAGACTTTTGATGGTTCACAAATTTGAAGACTGGTAAAAGACTCAAATTTTAACAGATACATGACAGTTGTAGAATCTGATGAATGGTTTAGATATTTCAAATTTTTTTCTGCATCGATCTAAAAGGACACCCTGTACCCTGTATGTACATATATAAAAATATTTTTCCCAAATTTATTTTGTTTTCTTTTTTAGGTCGGGTACTTCTTGATCTACCCTCGTAGAAAAAAATAGCCTTATAATTATGTTTTAAATCGCAACTTCATTGATATATACAATTTTGACTGCTATTAGGAAGATCTCAAATAGAGACCAATTTGGACCAATATTTTAGTGGTCCAAAAAATACCGAACCTTTTTTTTAATTCTTGTCTGTGACTTTCTTTTTTTATTTTCCATTTCTGTGTATTGTGCAATATTATTGTTTCCCAATTACTTGGTCAACTTAGTTATCGGCAGATAGAAAAGTCGTCACACAGACAGCGATTAATTAATTGCGAGGAAAAAAACGCGAAATGCCGTAGATATTGCGAAATACACTCTTCTACGTTGCGATAAAAATCGATATATTTATTTAATTATTAGGGATGTGCGGTTATTAGATAGGAACGTCGTTTATTAAACGCCATGCGTATAATAGCTGTAAAGCAAGCAGGATGCCACAAATAACTTTTTTTCAGGATGTTGTTATGTGGGAAAGAACGTTTAGAGGCGATAACGACTGAATATTTAATGCGTCAAACAAAAAGATTTATACAATGCGAGTCTTTGAGCTGTGTATATATATATTAGCAGCGGTATATTTGATCTGTAGAATAGTATTACATTTTCTTCTTAAAAAAGAAAAAAATAATAAATAAAATAAAGTTCTACTAAATCCTGCTATTGCACCGACACTTGTTGAGCACCTCTGACCACTGTGCGCCTGCACAGTGGTCTGAAACTCGGAAAGCGTGATTGAAAACCAAAAAACGAGTACCTCCAAAAAATTCCATACTTCGTCCTTTTGTTTCCTATATACTGACAGGCAATAGGCCGCATGTAGAACTACCCTAGAACGTAAATAAAATTATGAAGAAGCTGTGAAGCCTGGACGAACTATGCATATCTGTGAATTAATTTCTTGAATTAATATGCATTAATGAGTTGAATATAGTGAATCGGCGTACCGTGTACGGCACTGATGAGAGCTAACAAGTTCGAAACAGCTGTATGTCGTTCGGTTCCGATCCGGGACAAATGTCGAATCCTACCTGTGGCGGGTTTTATTTTTTGAAACCTTATCTGATCGTGCAGAAACACGAGAAAGGGGTCGATGATCGCTTCTGGGTATAATTCAATGCCTGGCGGGGCTTTAGCCCGAGGAGTAGTTGTTTCCTAGAGCGATTATGTAATAGATTTGCTATTCGGGAACTACTTTGATAGTCGCTTGGCGGCTTGGTGGTTCCTTTCTCGATTTCCGACTTATACGTTACTGACAGAGATCGTATCGATAAAGATGTATACGCCATAAAGTTCATTCGGCATTTGTCCTGAATCGGCGTACCGTGTACGGCACTGATGAGAAGTAACAAGTTCGAAACAGCTGTATGTCGTTCGGTTCCGATCCGGGACAAATGTCGAATCCTACCTGTGGTGGGTTTTATTTTTTGAAACCTTATCTGATCGTGCAGAAACACGAGAAAGGGGTCGAGGATCGCTTCTGGGTATAATTCAATGCCTGGCGGGGCTTTAGCCCGAGGAGTAGTTGTTTCCTAGAGCGATTATGTAATAGTCTTGCTATTCGGGAACTACTTTGATAGCCGCTTGGCGGCTTGGTGGTTCCTTTCTCGATTTCCGACTTATATGTTACTGACAGAGATCGTATCGATAAAGATGTATACGCCATAAAGTTCATTCGGCATTTGTCCTGAATCGGCGTACCGTGTACGGCACTGATGAGAACTAACAAGTTCGAAACAGCTGTATGTCGTTCGGTTCCGATCCGGGACAAATGTCGAATCCTACCTGTGGCGGGTTTTATTTTTTGAAACCTTATCTGATCGTGCAGAAACACGAGAAAGGGGTCGAGGATCGCTTCTGGGTATAATTCAATGCCTGGCGGGGCTTTAGCCCGAGGAGTAGTTGTTTCCTAGAGCGATTATGTAATAGTCTTGCTATTCGGGAACTACTTTGATAGCCGCTTGGCGGTTTGGTGGTTCCTTTCTCGATTTCCGACTTATATGTTACTGATTAATGAGTTATTGAAATACACTGAGTCGGTCGTTAAACTATTGTGGCTATTTCACTGCTTTTAATATGAATTCTAGTTAGCAAGATTAACAAATAATATCACACTATAGATTTGTAGTTACTTTTTTCAACATATGTGAGCATAAGCTCTAAAATTGGAAAAATAAAATCTTTTCCACGCAGGTTCAATAATTCGGAAACGTTTGGTCTTAATCTATCAAGTACATGAAGGTGTATATGAAGAGAATCGTGTTTCGTTTAGGCAGCGAAAAGTAGCGCAAACACGTTCAAGGAAATTTATATCAAGACCTGTTATATGAGTTCCTAATAGTGATGTTCCTTCCTAGTCTTTCATTTTTCTTGACGTACTTATTTAGCGAAACTAAAACACATTTTACTTTTCCGCACTCAACTATACCAGAGCAGGAAAGTAATGTAATCGTGCAAAGAAAAATAGAATTTTTTTTCTCGCGTTTATATTTCGTTTTTCGGCCTTAAAACAAAAAAAATGGTTTTTAAAAAATATTGTCTGTGTATGTCGTTGTCGGCATTAAAATTTCTAGTTAACACGATAACTCAACTAAATCGTGTTGGATAGATCGGGTTTTGACTGATTATGATCGGGGACGTCTCCCAGACGACACCTATCGATTTTGAGGTGGATATGACACACTTTACCATGTTCATGGGTCATGAGAAAGCACAATGGTGCTGGAGTTTCGAATGATTCTGATTAGGGACGTCGACCAGACGACATCTATTGATTTTGAGGTGGATAGGACTCACCCCATTCTGTCCAGGGGTCATGAGAAAGCACGATGTAAATGTTTATGTTCATTCTGAGATTTTAAACATGAACACTTAACGCGTTGCTGATTTTGCATTGAACGAAAAAAACATATATTCGGCCTGTATCATATACGAATGAACGAGAAAAAATAATTTCGTTCGATCACAAACATATTAATACGGCACTGAAGCAGTCGCCAATGAAAAAAGTAAAACTGTCGCATAAAACACATATTCTGCATTTATGTGTTGGTTTATTTTTTCTCGAGCACTCAATTTCGAGATGCGAAAAAGTCCGTTTTAAGGTTTTAAAACTGTTTATTTATGGTTTGAAAGGTGACACAATTATTATACCTTACCTACTCTACATTTACTTGTATAGTATTTACTTCAGTTTTTTTGGTGTCATGATTAAACCAGTGGCGGCTCGTCGGGGTAGGCAAGGTAGGCGCCGCCTACCTTTAAAATTTTATGTCATTTCTCGTAACAGCGCAATTACAATGAACTGTTAACGTCCCTGATAATACAGAAATATTTAATATAATTAATAATAACTACTGTATACTAATTAAATTATCTATCGCCGTCGGCGGCGCTGGTGCCGTAAACACCCTTTATATATACCACCGCAGTCCGCACGGCGCCGCGCTACACCGAATTAAATCATTTTATTCCTAAACAGAACAACCAGACCAGGCTCGGTTCTCCATCCCACCGCCTGAAAATCGATAGTTACACGTCAACCAGATGTCGGTAAGACGACAAACAGCGTTGTTGTAATGGCAAAATAATCGCAGCTCAGACGTCTGCAGCCAGTTATATTCTTTAAATAAAGCAGTTGGAGCCGAATGCATTCGGCGCCTGAAGTAGATCGGCGTTCTTCGGCAGATCCAAAGACGCCTTCGCATTGAATAAGCCGGGACATTACTGGGAATATTGGGTTATATATTGTGATGATCAATTTGAAACATTAAATATCGAGTCAATGTTGAAATATTTTGTGGAATATGAATTTCGAGAAATATTTCTAGAGGTTTTTAAACTTATTGTTTTAATTGCTACAATTCCAGCAACAAGTACATCGGTTGAAAGACATTTTTATTGTTTAAAACGTATTAAAACGCATAGTCGGAACTCTATGAAGAATGAACGTTTATCGTCGCTTGCACTTATTTCAATTGAAATGGAATTATTTAGCACACTTCAGAAATCTGATGACTTCACGGAAAATATAATTAACAAATTTTCATTAATTAAAGATGGGCGCATTAATTTAAATTATAAAAAGTAGTAGGTATCCACTTTGTAATTGTCAGTCAATAATGGCGATGGTTAAGGAAGGCTGTGAGGGGAGGAGGAGGCCTATACCCTAAAGCGCCCTAAAATAATGTATTATTGCCAACCCAATTTACATAATATAGGTATAATACTCAATAAATATATTTCGTTTATTCCAATTTATTTATACCCACAATAACTATTATTATTCACGAATAACAAAGAGGTATCAAGTTCAAAAAATTCTTGTGAAAGTCTATATTTTTGTATAAATGAAATTCAATCATTGAAATTCTGAAGTACCAGGAAAATGCGTGACCTTGAAAATTTTAAAAATTTTCGTCTACGGCGCTATTTTTAAGGGTTGATGTTGCTCATACGCCGCTATCGCCTACCCTAATATGGATACCACGAGCCGGCACTGGATTAAACTGTTCTTGTACCTCTGGAGTCAGGTCTTTGATTTTGAATGGTATTTTTCTTTTGAGGGTGTAGAGAAAAAATTTCAAATCATTTTTAAAAAATAATTAATTTTAATATAGTTTTTTGGCGTTAACTCTTTTACATTGACATATACTCTTTTACATTGACATATATATCGTAATTTTGATTCAGATTCTAATTCTGCACCCTCAAGAACATATACCCCCATAGCTTGAATCCAATCGGAGTTTTTCCTAAGACGTTAGGAATGTCGATCACGTTTTTTGAGTTTCAGACCACTGTGAGGCGCACTGGATTCCATTTCCATATAACTACGCTGTTGTGGGATTATTACGAATTTCTCAGAGTAAAACACAAAACGTCGACGTAGCAGATTTTAATTTTTCAAATGCTAAAAATACATTCTTTAATTATTTTTTGGTGTGTTGCTTTATTGTACTAAGTGGTTCTCTTAA
Source organism: Rosalia funebris (assembly GCA_037954035.1). Lineage (NCBI taxonomy): Eukaryota > Metazoa > Arthropoda > Insecta > Coleoptera > Cerambycidae > Rosalia > Rosalia funebris. Next base: position 5,486,683 of record JAZFAV010000006.1, on the reverse strand, counting down.
AAATATAATAAATACAGGAATGTTAAAGTATTTACTAGTACAGCTCGTCAAAAAGCTTGGAACAAGTCTCAAAACTGCGAATCGGACAGCCAACGAGGTGCGCAGTAAATAGTCTGGTCTTTACTCAGTCGCATTGAGACCATTTCAGAGTTAATATCGAGGTTCGATCTAGCCCCGCGTGAAGTGCATCCTTTTCCCCCCGAATGCTGCCTCACTCTTTCTTCTACGCATACATGAGACTCTCACACTTCTTTCTATTCTTGGTGAGCAGAAGTAAAGTAAACACGTTTTCGAGAATTAAAATAGTAACATTAACAAAATAAAGCAGTGAAAGCAATAGTGAAGTAAATAAAAACTCACCCTATCAGGGTGAATTAAAGCACTTTACATTTTACTTCACTTCGTTTCACATTTCATTTCACATCACTTGATAAAAATAGTATAGATGGTTGAATCGGAACATCGCACATCGATAATTGACAATTTGCTCTTCATTCTGGCGATTTCCACAAGAAGACTCTAAAAAAATTAGATCCTGTTCCCATCGTTACCTGTACAAATGCACAGAATTATCGTCTAAGTAAATTTGATGATAGCAAGGCTTGAATCTTCTGCACATGATAATAAGTACTTGCCTATGCATCTAGACAAGTACTTATTTTACTACATTTACATCAGGAATTTCACTTTTTAATTACTTTATTTAATTATTACTTAAGAGGACTGGCAAAACATTTCTTATTCTTGTCGTCTGTTCTCCACAAATACCTCCAGTTTAGAGTTTCAAGCTTTGTCTCGTAAAAAATCTAATATCCTCAGTAAACCGCATTCGTTACAAAGATTTCTATTTGGGTAGGTATATTTTGGAGTATAATTTTATTTCTCATTTGATAAAAAAAACAGCAGTAGAATATACGGAACATGTTGATTGAACCATTTTGATATAATTTCACTTTTCATTATTAGTTTCTCTCTAACAGTTTCGTTTCTTTAAATTAATTGATTTTTAGTGATTGTGAACGAAATTCTTCAAATCTTCGTCTTTTATAACATACCCGATTTTGCAATAAGTTACGTAATGACGAAATTATAATTTTCAGCATAAACGAAAACAGATATCTGTAGAAATTTAATAAATGCCATCTGCCTGCGTAAAATATATAAGGATGGAAAACTGTGATACCTACAATTTGTATAATGGATCTTTGCGCGTGTATTAATTTAGTGACGACGCACGGATCACATGCTACACCACTTGCAATTGTTACTAATATGCCACAACTACCAGCACGTATATCTAGAGACATATGTTTCAATCAACTACGTACGGCATAGACAGTTAAAAATTTGCCGAACAAAATGCAATTATGAAGTCACGTCTTAGCTTTATTGTATAATGTGACTTTTTGGCGTCTCAATATTTCTGTAAAATTTATTTCATTTTTGTTTCAATTATTTTGATTTTTGTTGAGTTTATTTCATTTATTTTGATGCAAATATCACTTCCATTGAATGTTTTTGTGGAGAACCTTTTCATTACTCTGTCATAGGTTGACGGATTTGTATTGTACTGACTGTTATCCTAAAATGTGTTCTCGACACGACACTGTTCAAAAACGCCAGTTGATTGATTTATGCGATTGTTACCTGTGAGGCACACGCAAATCATCATTATACAAACCATACCAACCCTCTAGTTAGTTCTTAGCTGGTTAGTACATTGAATATTTTTCTTAGTTTATCCAGATTTCTTTATAAATCGAAATACCCTCCTTGGAAATTTTATTAGTTAGTTCAAGTGGTAGACAGTTATTAATCATTAGGTAGTTTATTAGTCAAATCTAGTTGTTCAAATCCACCAAAAACTATTTCCAAATATTCAAAATATTTATCATTTCTTTGTATGTTGTCTTACAAATATATTTTCTTTAATTTCATATTTATGAACTCAGAATATTATGTACAGGGATTATTCATATCCTTAAAATTAGAGGTCGCAACTAAAATAAATGCAAATATGTAATAATTTTCTCCGCAATTATGTTAATTAAAACAATATCTAGGGACAATGGAGGTCGACAAGTTATTCGTAATATTTGGGGTTTACGTATACAGTTTAATACGCAACATTAATTATAGACTACAAATTTTTGTGTTGGACGAATAGAGGAACTTTTTCCTGTCAGTTTTCGTGTGAATTTCTGACTTCCAATATAAGTAGAGGCGCCTGGAGGCGCCTCTTAAAAACTGAAATTAACAATAACTAGTGGTCTGAATTTTTCGTAGTATTAATAGTCATACAAGCCTAATAGGGTTCATGACATCATACAAGACAGTAACAAAAATATTACAAAATAGTAGTGGGTTGTAGAGCTGCAGAATACGGAATTTTAGCGGGTTCACAAATAATTTTGCTGTTTCTTTACTTCTAGGCGTAATTTTACAATTGAATATATGGTTCTATACCTCGTTTCATGTGCAATGTCCGTACAGCTTGTCATGAATAGGAACATGTCTCAAACCTGCGATATTTCGATTGATACTGCGATTCAGGAATTTACCGTTCACGTTCTTTTAATTAATCGTGACATCTTCGAATTCGCCGCATTTTTTTCAGATTTCTTGATATTGTTCCTCGTAACTTTTAGCAGAACAGCCATTAATCTTAATTAATTCGTCCTCTGGTCTTTTGTGGATATGTAAATTATCAATTTTCCTTCGCGTTTATGTATTTTCTTTCGCTACTTCCAGTTTTGAGTTATTTTAATAATTTCTTTTACCGTTAGTTTTTTTAATTTCGTTTATACCATTTGTTACTTTTTACGGTTAAAAAGCTGCAAATTCCTATATGCTTTTAACAATTTTTTTTGATAGATGTTCTACTAACTTCATGTGAAGTTAACAGAACAAGACACTCAAAATTTTTTTAAAATAAAAAACGCTTAAACCATCACTTTCACGATTAATTAACGGCTAATTAACGGCAAATAATAGGCCTATGCATTTTTCCATTCTTCAAAGTTGTTCTGCTAAGTTAATACTGATGATATATTTGCAAATTTCACATTACTGTTGCTTCATACACTTCGTATCCAAATTATAGAAAACACACGCCCTAACTGAGTAAAAACACCAGCCGTCGTCAGTATGATGTGTCTCCGGTTCCACCAGTTTACTTCACGGTTGATTTGACTATCAAGTACATTTTCCTAAGCCGGCAGGATCCTAGTTCTTAATTAGTGCAGGCAAGGTCGACACCCGAAATGCGTAAAACTTGTTGAAAGTGAATTATAAAAAAACATGATTAATGACTAGACTTTCTTTAGATTTCTGTTAAAGGCAACGTTCAGTGGGTGTAAGTAATAGATGGAAAAGGTCGGTGACAAGGCGCGATATATACGTAGCTAATGGAGAATTTTGAGTACATTATTAAACTATTTAATGGGCCCTAATTAACTAGTACATGCAAAGAATGTAATAGATATTTTAACATGTAAAGTGCATTCACAGCGAAAGGAACATAATAACGATATAAGCACATGTCACAACGACTTGTTTTACCCAAAGGTGACGTAAGAGTTTGGATACATGAAAATCGAGCTCCTTACCCTCAGTAGGAGAAGATTACACATAAAGACGAGGACAAACATCTATATTTGATGTTAGCTCATTGACATATGTAGGAGAATAGAATATGTTGTGCATCCATCTATGTTGTGGATGACAACTGAATGCCTATCGTATTCTCAAATTAACATCATTTTGCAATATTAAAGAGATTAATTTTGGTCCATGAGACACTGTCAATGAGACACCCTATAGAAATTTATCAATATTAATATTTATAAATGTTATCAATTCTTAGTAACGTTCATAAGAAAATATAAAAAAGTCTAAGAAAGAAATTTAAAGAAATTCAAAGGAATTTAAAACTAATTTCAAGAATAGTTCTAGAATTAATATAAACGGACTGAAGTGGACTTGATAGTAAATGTATTGAAGTAATTAGAGTATAACTAAGGATAGAAAATAAAGGTATTTAACGAAATTTTAAATAATTAAAATTACCGAATGTTATTAACAAAAATAAGGAGTTTAATAGAGTTTATGAAAATTAAAAACAATTAAAAAAATCTAGTCAAACTTAATTTCAAAGACAAATAAATTATAGTAAAAGGTAGCATTCAATTTGTAGAATGTTTGGAATTTTAAGAAAAATAAAGGATTTCGTTTGAATTTAAAGGCCTTTAATGGAATAGTAATTTAAAAAAATACTACCTATAAGGGACATACATGTCTTTGAAGGAATGTATAGTAATTAAAGGAATTGACGGAATTTTAAGGAAATTTAAACATTTAAAGAAAATTGAAACAATTCAAAGGAATATAAGGAGACTTATAGGAATTCATAGGGATTTACAATAAATGTTTTCAGTAATTTACAGTAAAATGTATAATAGACAATTATGTGCCATATAATTGTTCATTTGATCGTAATCTTCAATATATGCAATATCTCTTCGTAAAAATCAGTTTTCTAATAAATATGCGTTATATAATAATTGCGATTCAAAACTTGTAGTTCTCAGAAAATCCATATAATTCATATAAATATGTCAATTTTGTTCTAGCCGAAAAATGACTTAAAACCTCGATAATGAGTTGCTAAATTGTACCACCCTGTACCTACTACTCAAATATCTAAATATTTGATTGTAGTGTACACCCTACTTCGGTATAAGCACACCCCTCACCCCTCGCATACTTCTAACATCGATTGCAGTCGGCTTCGAACGTGTTTTCCGTAACCGACCACGACGAAATACCGGGCCCGATCTAAACAATGGCTCCCGCGCCCCCTTCGGCTATAAGGAATGTAAGAATGGCAGGTCGTTGCATTATTCTATTCTGTCGGGTTTTTACCTGTCAGTCACGGTTAGTGATTACGACCCGATCAAACAGGCAACGATAATTCTGGTTCTACTGCGGTGAACAGGAATTTCTCGCTTTTCTAACGACAGAGGTTATATTGGTTAGGGACAAGCGGCTTTGATAAACGAACGCTTGGTATATGGTACACTTTACCGGTTTAACGATGTTGGGGAATAGTACTGATAGCAACATTATTTGAAGACGTGATGGAGTTAATTTGTATCTAAAATTATCAGTGAGTGTTAAATTGTCGCAAATAAACGTTTACACTGAGAAAACAGTTTATTTCCGATTGGAAAATGCGTTTATTTGTCCTTTTGTTCAACGTAAATATGACAAATTGTAAGTAATGTAATGCAACGTACATATCAGTTAGTGACTACGTAGGTATGATGCATCAATAACTTTTATCAGCATAGCATAAAATTAATATTGATTAATATTAAATAAATGAAACATTGTCGTGTACTAAATTGATATTACGTATGTTGTCCAGTCAAATAGGGATCCATCCCCGTGAATGAGAGTCACAAATCTAAATATTTGCATAAATTTTTGATGTTCTAAAGACCTGTTCAAAAGTCTCATATAATCTCCTGTCTGCGAATCAAGACATTCAAGGTCAAAGGTCTCAAAAATTTATAGAGAATTTTACGGTCTAAAAGTTTTACAACTTCTAAAGGCATATGATGTATAAGAGATTTGAAATTTCATCCGTATAAAGTACAGATAGTCCAGAGGATGAACCCTGTTGATAAAGTTAATCGTCTCAGCTTATGTCGCCGAATCGCCTAATTTCAAGGCTTAGCGACTTTGCATGGCCCGCAAGATCACCGTACCTGACGGTCCCGGATTCCTTTCTGTGGGGATTCTTGTCCAAAGTGGACTATACCCGTCCCGAAACACTTCTGGGTGGGTGAAAGGATTCGTGAAGAAATAAATTCGATAAACGAAGATTTATTCAGACGCGTTATGTTCAATTTCACAAACAGATTGCAGCAATGTATAAAAGAAGACGGTGGTCATCTTAGGGATGTGATCTTTGCAAACTATTATTATTATTATTATATTATATAGGTTTGGGCCTCATCAGCCACTGCTATCTCATAAAAGGAGCAATTTAGGCACGTCCCCCGCCTTAAGCCTCGCCTCCTCTAGGATAACAGGGGTCCCTAATATAAGATCTCTTCTCCTCCAATGCGGGGCAGGTGTAAAGAAGATGAACCGATGTTTCCTCGTCTTCTTTACAGTATCTGCAGGCCGGGCTGTCAGTCAGCCTCAGCTTGTGCTTATATGCATTCAGGCTACTATGGTGGCCCGTTATGATTCCCACCTGGGTTCTGGCTTTGTGCCTGTTCAATTTAATGAATTATTGGGGCCATTTCTCAATCTCTGAGTATTCGATGAAGAGTTTGGTTATTCGACAACCCGTTACTCCTCTCCATCTTTTATTGTGCTGGTCTTTTGCCCAGTCATTGATGCGGTCTCTGATCAGATTCCGACTTATTTCCACTGCAGGTTCTGGTCCATAGAGGTTTTCCCTGGTCCCTAGTCTGGCAAGGTTATCTGCAATTAGATTTTCCTTAATGCCATTATGCCCAGGTATCCATAAGAGTTTCACCGGTCCCTTCCCTGCCAGGTGGTTCTTTGCAAACTAAGTGTTATAAGAAATTTCCAGAATTGCGTTTTTAGTTGTAATAATAATTAGTCCAAATATATTCTATGTCTCTTAACAGTGGCCTATTAAAAACCGTTCAATCCCGTTGCTGGACCTTATATTTGTACAAATTTCAACTCACTGGAAAGCAAGAAAAAAATAGAAGACTAGTTTTAATCACCTCCTGATGATCCCAACTTGATTGGCGAAACGCGCGTCGAGTGACAGTGTTTATGGAAAACTGTTTCTGTGATTTAGTAAAGTAATGAATGAATTAGTTAAAAATTCAAGGAATGACTCATTGAGTGAATGTTTTTGGAAAAAACTCTGAGACTGGTAACATTTTATTTTAAAATGAACAATTTTTTAAATATAATTAATACCTACAGGGTGATTCGTGCAGGAGGTAGTGGTGTAGTAGATTTTCTATATTTTGGTATTTTCGACATTGAACAAAGCCGAAAGTAGGCTTTGAAATTTGAAATATGCTGTTACATTGTACAGAAATGGAGATTTTAGTGCTCCATATTAAAAAAAAAGTTTATTCAAATCGGTTGGAAACTACTTATTTTACAGGGGTGCTCCATCTCAAATGGATTACACTGTATGTATCATTTTTCAACAAATGCATTATTTGTTAACCAGTGGGAACACAATATGTTCTGTAAAAGTTAAAACACGACACACGACAACAAACTTTCGATACAAACTCTTCTCTTAGTGTAGGAACTTTTTTAGACTTTTTTTAGACAGATCATCCACCAAGTTTTCTGGGATTTATTGCAACACACTTTGTGTAATCATATTAACGGTTATTTTGTGTCACTAGAAGATATACTCATGGCAACATAAAATGTCACTTCTGTCCCCTACATCATAAACTACTAAATTTTAACACATCAAAAATAGGACATTGTATATTTTTAAATAACTTAAATTGCAATTCAAGAAAGTTATCTTCGCGATCTAAATTTCAACATCCATATCAAACGAATGTTAATATGTATATTAGGACAGAATTAGAAATGATTTATATGGGGTCCTAAAGCGTTGGCAGGTATTGTATAATCACGTGAAATTAATACCACCTTGATATTTTGTTACGTGTCACCAATAACTTTTTAGCCGTGTTACCAAACACGAGTTTTTACTATCTACACCCAACTATTCGACGAAAGTGAAAAGATTATTGAAACAGAACAACAACGGTCGCGTTTTTCGGCAGGTACAAATTCCTGTACTCTCTATTGTCTAGGATCTAGGTGTACATCGATAGAGACTGGAGATTTTTGAAATATTTGGCTTCAAAACGAAATAATATAATTATTCACAATAGGTATATGTTGTAAATGACTATAGATTTTTCTTTCTGTTCACGGCATTGACAGTTTATGTCATTAGCCGCCGTCACAAGTAAGTATACTCGTATTGCTTATATCATTTATAACGCAACGTTTTCAGATGGTAGTTTTATAAACTGTCGTGAGATGGAGTTTTGTTTATACTTGTTTATACGACATACTTTATTTTTTGTACATATACACTTTGTTTATACCACAGTTTATAAAACTACCATCTGGAAATTAGTTTATAAAACTACCACACTTTCTGTTATAAATGATTCCTAGTCATTATAAATGATAAGGTTTTATTTAGATTTGGATTGTTTCTGAAACTACCGAGAGATGGCGCATGGTTGACGTTCTGCAGTTCTACTACCTACTGTAGAACGTAACGGTGTCTACGAGATGTGAAGCCTCGTTTGTCAAACGCATACTCGCTTACACTACACTGACGAGACCCCAGATAAGGTCGAAACCGGTCTGTAGTTAGCGGTATCCGGAGATAGAGGACGCTCTGCACCTTCCTTGTGATCTTTCAGCAATTAAAATCATTGTATTTTAGTTCTATGTTAGAAAAAAATACGGCAAATTTCGCCACGTAATTCAACGCTCGTCGGCGGCATCTAGACGAGGGAATATCTGTTTTGGATTAATTTCTTTTATCCTTAATATTTAAGGAATTTACAGATGGATTGGAATATAAACAAAACTCCATCTCACGACAGTTTATATTGCTTATATTTCATTGAAAATATTATTTGATTTGGCAAAAGTTAATAGTCTCTTTTAGTGCAGTCATACAAGGTGAAATAATGGTTAAACCTCGGAATGCTAAATATTTGCATAAGCCTTTGTTTAGACGTTTTAAAGGCTTAAATCTCATATAATCTCGTGTTTGTGACTCAATATATTGAAGATCAAAGGTCACAAAATCGTTTTATTTAATATCTCGTTTCCTGTACGTTATGTAACTTTAGATTTGGGCTTGCAAATAATCATGGTGGATCAGAAGGGAAGAAAGTCTTAGGATATATTTCAGGACATGTGGTTTCTCTGTCAGGGCGAATTACGAGGGATTCTGAAATTGTGGGCTTGAGGTTGTAAATGTTATGGTATGACACTGTTCTCCTAGATAGTAACTCTCTATCTAGGATTTTCAGACATATTTTTCTAAAGGTTACTGAGGATATGATAAAGGGTCTTTAAATAAGGACGGTTGATTTTTAATCGTAAATAAAACAAGTTGCGTGTGAGATATCCACAAAATTTTTACTTTTCCACACTCAACTATACTAGAGCGAAAAAGTAATGTAATCGTGTAAAAAAAAATGTAAAAAAAATTTTTCTAGCGTTTATTTTTCGTTTTTCGGCCTAAAAAAATGGTTTTTAAAACATTTTATCTGTGTGTGTCGTTTTCGGAATTTAAAAAATTTCTTGTTAGCACGATAACTCAACTAAATCGTGTAGGATTGATCGGGTTTTGACTGATTCTGATCGGGGACGTCTCCCAGACGACATTTATTGAGTTTAAGGTGGATAGGACACACCCCACCCTGTCCATGGGTCATGCGAAAACACGATGGTGGACTATTTGAAAAAAGTAAAACTGTCGCATAAAACACATACATATTCTGCATTTATGTGTTGGTTTATTTTTTCTCGGCCACTCAATTTCGAGATAGGGATGTTCTACGCGCGTGAAAGTCCGTTTTAAGGTTTTAAAACTGTTTATTTTTATTTGAAAGAATATTTTATGACATTAAGTATGGAATATAACGTAATTGAAATGTCTGCCGCGGCTTTGCTTGGTGGCACGTATTCGGGAGGTCCAATTTTCGATGACTTTGTCGCATAAATCTGCCTGAATTGGCTGGATGGCGTCACCAGGTATGTAAACTCCACATTTAAAAAGTGATTTACCTTCTTTTGGGTTCATATTTTTGGATAAAATCAAGTAAAAACATTTCAAAAGATCACATAGTCACATTCACCCATTCTTAGAGTTTCCGGTGGTCGACTACTGTCATGCTTGGTGAGGCGCCCTGCTCGGAGGTATGAACTGAGGCATGTTTGGACAGTTGCATAAAATTCCTCATTTATCAAAGTAATCCATATATCATACCTTTGCGAAACTTAGAACGCGAAATCGATTTTTGAACTTTTGGTCAGCTTTTCAGTGATCCTGGACCACTGTAGGTTGTGGTGGGTTTGAAAAAAAATAATTCTATCCGCTGCGACAGTTTCATATGAACGATACTTGGCCAACTCAGCAGCGGGAGTATTTAGCAAACGTACCTAGCGGGAGAGGGCAGTACTACCAATCCACTTGTCGACAGAAAATAATTCTGTTTTTTTTTTTGGGTACACCTCGTATTTTGAAACGTCTTATTACTAGTCATAGTAAAATATTTAGTAAAATCAATCTTCTTAAATCAGTATTGAAATATGTATCCGTCAAAATATTTTTATCTATTTCGGATTGTGTTGTTTGTTGTAGATTAAAGAAATTATTGTAGCCTTATTAAAGAAATGATTCGTCAAGTGACGTGTTAAAATTCTTCAATTATTGACTTATTAATACACCTTTAAACTACATATCGATGTGAAGTTTCAGAACACTATGTACGTATTATATTTGAAATGTGGTTTCGTTTTGATCATGCACGGGTAATTGTATAATAAAATAACGGTGTAACGAAATAATTACAATAATGAGGTTAACTAAGTTCAAGGTTTGTATAAATAAACCGTTTAGATAAAACATCGCCAGACAAACAAAAATACGACACACGTAAAATTTGCTAAACTTGCACATTTAATTGTTTATCGCATGCACTTTGTTTTCAAGGAGCAATATCGTGAGGAAATGCAGAAGGTCCTTATAGCAACTGAGATAAAAATGTGGCTGTAAGTAACTGTCTTCTTTTGACTATTAAAGTCAACTTTAATTTAGTTGCACAGTGACAGTGAGATAATAATTTATATTCTTATTATATTTATTGCCAATGAAATTATTGATTTTGGATATAACCGAACAAATATAAATTTCTATTAAATAAATAATAACTGACTGCTATCAACGCAAACATATTAAATATGCTTTAATATTCATCAGTTATTAGAAAAGGAACACATTTGTTATGTGAAGTATCGGTTATCTCAAATAAATGGAATAAAACTGTTAGTTAAGTAACGCCTAAATATATTTGTTTATATGAACTAAATATTGTTCGAAGTACTTGGGAGAATAAATAATTAAAGATACAATTTGAGGACAATACGAGTTTATTAATACCTTGGGATAGGTAAAACCTTCCCCCTGGGCAAATACACTACCGCACTGCAGGTCGAGCTAGTTGCAATTACATACGGTGTTCAGACCAAACGGACGGCCGACTAAAATCGGACCCAGGAGAAAGTATGTATATGCTTCGGATAGCAGGGCGGCGTTGGCAGCCCTGAATTCAGCAACGACAAAGTCGAAGCTGGTCTATAATTGCTATGAAGCATTGAACCACTTGGCAGGGAAAGCACCGGTGGAACTCTTATGGATACCTGGGCATAATGGCATTAAGGGAAATCTAATTGCAGACGACCTTGCCAGACTAGGGACCAGGAAAAACCTCTATGGACCAGAACCTGCAGTGGGAATATGTCGGAATCTGATCAGAGACCGCATCAATGGCTGGATAAGAGACCAGCACAATACGAGATGGAGAGGAGTAACGGGTTGTCAAATAACCAAACTCTTCATCGAATACTCAGAGATTGAGAAATGGGCCCAAAAATTCATTAAATCGAACAAACATAAAGCCAGAGCCCTGGTGAATATGAAAATAAAAAAAAATTATCTTACCTCAGAGACGGCTTTCCATAACTTTGATATTCAACAGACAATCCCTAGAGCCTCTACTATGTCAATTGAAGACAAAATTGCCCTGACATTATTTTTACAGAGATATCCACGATTTTTTTAATAAAGAAATTACATAGGCCCAGTAGGCTTTTCGTAACCTTCATATTTACGACAGACAACCCTTATAGAGGTGAAAACCCCTCATTTTAACATATAGGGAATTGATTGATATAATTTAGACACACGATTTCTGTAAACCAAGTTAGTGCCAAACAAGACTCGTTAAATATAAAATTATATTTTGTAGTACTTCCGAAGAACCAAAGAAAGATTTGTTCAAAAGAATAAACTGCAATACCCGTAAAAAATTAAAGTATTTCAAAAAATTGTATATTCCATAGACTTACATAAATTTTTAGTTACTTTATCCTACAATAAATTATGAGACAATGTTTCTTTTTAAATATACGTTAAACTAAATATTTTGTTGAATAAAATTATAATTAGTGCAGAGGGCGCGAGAGCAGAGCAAAAACGAAAGTACAAATTAATAATGAAAGATTGGAGGAAGTTAAAGACTAAAATAAATTGGGATGGAAGAAGCGATAAAGATATAAAACAAAGAATAGCACAGGGTCGAGTAGCTTTTAACAAGAAGAAAGCACTTTTATGCTCGGGGGTAATAAACTTAGAAACAAGGAAGAGATTTTTGAAAACGTATGTATGGAGCACGGCACTATACGGTTGCGAAACCTGGACGGTAGGGGAAGCAAGTAGGAAGAAATTAGAAGCTTTTGAGATGTGGTGTTACCGAAGAATGATGAAAATACCGTGGACCGATAGGGTTAGAAACGAAGAAGTATTAGAGAAAGTCGGCGAGAAAAGAAATATGTGGAAAAACATAAAGAAGAGAAGAGATAGAATGGTAGGCCACTTGCTGAGACATGGGGGAATAGTCCGCGATATCTTGGAGGCAGAAATAGGAGTGAAGAAAGGCAGAGGTAGGCCTAGATTAGACTATTGCTCGCAAATAATAAGGGATGTAGGTATTAGTACAATTAGCGAAATGCGTAGGTTAGCACAAGATAGGAGAAGCTGGAGGTTAGCGTCCAACCAGTCTTAGGACTGATGACCTCATGATGATGAAAGTTATCATTCTATTTTACTGTTGATGAAAAACTAAACTCATTTTGTTGCATTATGAACACCTTTTCACATAAAAAAATAATATCGATATCGAGGACGCACGGGTTCAGTTCCATGTCCGTGTATGAATTGACAATTCCACATACTTTATTATGTGGATCATACGGGTTAATTTTAGTGGGCGCTAATTGTCTGAACATCCGGTGTCACCAATTTATATATAGATATGTGTTGTGCTATTGCATTATGGCCAATTTAAATGCCTCGTTTTTATTTTGTTTGTCGTGGACGGTGATATATTTATTACTCTATTATTGTTCACCCACACTGTCATTTCGTTTAAATATTTCATGATTATAAAAACTACAACTGATATTTTGTAATTAAGAATTTGATAGTTACCGAAGATGTTACTTCATGTTTTAATAAATGTAAATCGTAAATATTTTTGACGGATAAAACAAAGATAGGGATTTTGATGTACAGGATGTCCCTAGTTAATATCTCATTGTGTAGATTTTAAGTATTTTTGAAAGTAATATTTTGAAATAAATCTTGGAAAAAGGCTTATTTTGTTTTAAGTCAAAGAGACTTATCTTTTTGGTAGTTTTAGAAAATAAAAAAAAATCATAAAACCGCATAAACATAGCAATACGACGACATACAGGGTCCGGCATAAGTACGGAATAATATCTGTAATTTACCGTAAATATGTAATATATGAACAACTTTTATCAATCTTTTATCAATACTTTTATCAATTTATGTCTTCTCGTTATATATTAAATTAATTGAATACCGTTAAATAATTTCAATTGCCCTCAAGCTTTATGCCATAAAAATCTACGTACCTAGCATGAAAATTTGTAGCATCTTTAAAAAAAATACCATTGAGGTTGCACCTTTAGAGCGGCTGAGTCGAGATTCTAAGGGTTCTGTCATTAATTTGAAGGTTAAAGGTTCTGTCGTGAATATCAAAGTTGCGGAAAGCCTACCGGGGTGTGGTGAATTTTCTTTCTTAAAATTTGTATAGTTTTTTCATTAAAAATTTCGTAACGCCTGTAAAAATATTTGGACAGTATTATCTTTTAGGTTGCATCGTAAAGGCCCTTTGTCAGAGATGTTTGTCGTCATAATGTCGAGGTTGTGGAGAACCTGTTGAGGGTGTGGTGATGATATTCTTCTATTATTATCTTTATTATAAATTTTGTAGGTTTTTTCGTAAGAAAAACCGTATCCTGTGTTAAAAAAATATCAGGTCAGTTCTATCCTTAAGATGCCATAGTGAAGGCTCTAAAAACCCTCGTCTATAGTGAATATAAAGATTGCAGAGAGCCTGTTGGGCTATGGTGATTTTTTAAACTCTATTTCCTAAAAATTATATAGTTTTATTTAAATTAAAAAGATTTTCTAGTTTGTTCATTAAACAATTCGTAGCGTCTGTATGAAAATATTAGGGCAGTTCTATATCTAAGAAGACACAGTAGAGGCTCTAAGAAGTGTCTTGTTGGACAAAAATGTTTCAGATAAAAGTACTTTACCAATTTCTTTTATATACAGGTATGTTGGTGACTTTAAAGCGTTTACTTTGGCTATGAATTACAGGCATTATTCCATACTTATGCCGGACTCTGTATACTTTTGGAGATGTAGTTAAAAACTTAGAGAGTTTGTTTCTCTGTGTGTGTATTTCATGAAAACTCTTATTCTGGAAAAACGCTCTTAAATGTTACTAGAAATGGTCTAATACAAATTTCGTCTAGACTCACTGGTTTCGCATACTTATTTGGATATAAATAATTAACTACTCGTTACTCATTTGGGAATAGCAAACAAATAATTACGATTATAAACAGAATGTGTAAACACTGAAATCTCTGAATCACAGAATAAATATATAAATAAATACATAAATAAGGTAAGAATAGATATATAAATGAGGTAATTTAGCAATATTTATCAATGATATACTCTACTACAATTATTTACTATTTTTTTTAGATTAATTTTATTATATCATTAGAACATAGCACATACTATACAGGGCGTTGTTGCGTTATTACATTGTAACTTACTGAAATAGCTTTAATAATGGCATTAAACTTTCTAGGTAAGTTTAGATTATTCCAAAAAATTAAATGAGAACTAATTTGATTGTAAATAGAGGCAATTTAGATAAATCGGCAGGGATGTAGGGGGAATTGGAAAATAAATTAGAAAAGGTGTTGACAGAATATATTACAAGAAGTAAACTAGAAAACACCATGGTCTAGAAACATATTCATAGATCTTGAAAGATTTTCTTGTGAGATGAAAAAAGTTGGAGGGATATAATGAATATCATTATTCTACGCGATCGCAAATTCGGATGATACAAACAATTGCAAAGAGATATAGTAGAGAAGACGTAGGAGTTTGAATAATTTCTGTTGATCAACATTTTATAATTAAAGAATTTACCGTTATAATAAAGAAAATATTTCCTCAAATACTCGATAATCTTAATCCTGTCTCTTTTTGTATTTTTTTTATAATCCACTTCTATTCAACTATAAAATTCCTCGATTTCTATTAATTGTGTTACGTAATTAATGCCAAGAATGTCAAGTATAAATACCCTAGTAGTGATTTTCCAATATTTATTTACATCAGGTTATATTTATGATTGTTTAAAATCGAGGTAAGATATGAAACTCACGACAATAATTATAATAATACAAATAAAATTAAGTATTTGGCATACGATCCAACACAGTGACGAAATTATTTAAAAAAATAAATGGATACGAATTTTAATATTTAACTTTAACTAAAAAGGAAAAATTGTCCTCATCTCTATATGCAATATTCCCCTACATAACCTGAGGATTTAAGAGAAGGAGATCGATATATATCAAAGTTTATATACATGAAACTGATGTTCCTTCCGACACTCTTAGGTTGCCGAAAGGAAGGCTACACATAAAGACGGGGACAATTGGGTGTTTGAACATCCTTTTTAAAAAAATAATAAAAAAAATTAAATTGACTTATTATATTTTATTATATTTACTTAACGATCAATCTCTTCTTACCTCAAATAGGTACATGCGATTTTAATGACTGCGAATATGACTGAGAATATCATGGCGCTTTCTTTTTGAAAACTATGACCAATGTTTTGCAGTTCTCTGTGTTTGCAGTTTTCTGCAAGTTCTAATTGTAAGCACGATACTCGTGTATTACGATAAAAGGGCTGTGTTAAGGTCTCTATTAGTTACGGTAGTGTGTTTATTAGGGTTACAGTAAATAGTTTGGGTTTCCTAAACTGTAATTTTGACTGACAGTTATACTGAATGTTTAATTACCTTAACTGTGTATTTTTAATAGTCTGTTCCAGCAGATCCGATGATCAAGAAATTGATACAAAAATAAACCACCATCACGTCACTAAAAGATGCCAGAGACAGGCTATAACCGATAAACCGGTAAAAGGGATAACCGACAGCCGACCTGGATGCATTGCTACGAAATTTGCACTGCTTTGTACATAACCTATGCATTAGAGTTTTAATAAATATTTTAGAACGCTTTATGTAAAGTGTTCATTATTGTTATCGTTTATTTTCAATAAATCTATGTGCTGAAGTAAACATCTACATATGTTTATTTCACAACCCTTGAAGCAATAATGACAGATGTGGTACAACGGTACGCCCTAGTGATATGAAACAAAATCACAATTAAAAATAAACAGTTTTAAAACCTTAAAACGGACTTTTCCGCACGTAGAACATCTCTATTTCGACATTGAGTGGCCGAGAAAAAATAAACCAACAATAAATACAGAATATGTGTTTTATGCGAGTTTTACTTTTTTCAAATAGTCCACCATCGTGCTTTCTCATTACCCATGGACAGGGTGGGGGTGTGTCATATCCAAAGCCAATAGATGTCGTCTGGTAGACGTCCCTAATCAGAATCAGTCGAAACCCGATCGATCCGACACAATTTAGTTGAGTTATCGTGCTAACAAGAATAAATGCCGACGACAACGCCAACGACACACACACAGCAAAAATTTTTTAAAAACCATTTTTTTGTTTTTTTGGCCGAAAAACGAAAAATAAACCAAAAAAAAAATTAGTTTTTTCACTTTTTCTTTACACGATTACATTACTTTTCCGCGTATAGTGGAGTGCGGAAAAGTAACAGGCAAGATTAATTATTGTCGACTAATAATAATAAGCGAACAATTTTATGAATAAGTAGGACTGCAAGTAAAGATATTTAAATATTAATATTAAAGGTAACAAATTGTGACGAATTTGAAAACTTTTTATTGATAGCATGTAATAAGAGGCAATATTTAAAAAATTACTACCATAATTAATACTCCGACGAGTTTCTCTTATTACTTCTGTAAGTTTAAACTATTAAGTACGATATATTACGATGAAAAAGTTGGATCGAATATTAGTTATTGGTCAATTGATAATAAAATCCGAAAAATCTTATGAATAATCTTATCCTGTACATAAAGATATTTAAAGAATGTGTTATAAGTAGTTCGTAATACAGGGCAATCTTCAAAACGTCATATTCACAATTTAAGTCATGTGCAAATGTAACCTATTATAAAATAACCTGAAACTGAACAACCATTAAAAACTATACGATTATGTAAATTGTATTTAAAACCAAACGAATCCTCGTTCGATTAAAACTACTCCTACCACCGAAAGCATCGTTCACATTATCCACAACGCCTATATATTGAAAAATTTAAATGAGCCAAGAAACGTGAGAGAGTCTTTCGAGAAAACTCCAAGGCAACAGGAATATTGCAAGAAATTAAAGGATAAACTTTCCAAAAGAACAGCCTGCGGAGAAAGTACCGTATTAAATACATTCGTGGCGCTACTAGAATTATAGCGTCAAATTAATAAAACCCAACAGAAACACCAAAATTGTATTATATTTTAAAAATGTTAGAGGATTCAACATTTTTGTTCGAGAAGTTTATACATCTGTAGTGATATTAATTACAATTTTATTGTACTGGCTGAAACTTGGTTAAAAGAAAACATCTCTAATAGTGAGATATTTCCAAGTACGTGCACAGTCTTTAGGACACGATAGAGACCACCGACATACAGGTACAGCCCATGGTGTTGATGTTTTCATGGCAATTGACACAAAGTACAGTGTAACTTTGTCACTTCGAATATATATGACTTTAAGACAAGACCAACATTATATCTTACTCATATACAGTCCAATAACATCCAACAGTTTCATAATTTGGAAATCGACAGAATCTTAGATTTATAATTTCCAACCTCAAATGTGTTATTCAAAGAGATTTTCATCCCATAGTTGATGATAGTTACCACCCCTCCCTATTAGGAAATATTGGGTTAGTACATCCGAACCCTGTAACTTTCCCCAAATTCTAACAATAGAACATACACTTTTAAGGAAGTCAATTCTCCTGGGCTGTGTGTAATGCGTTACTACATAGTAATTGGGAAACCTTTATGTATGTGAGCTTCATCTGTCAAAGGTATACTCGTTTACACTGCACTGACGAGACCCAAGATAAGGTCGAAACCGGTCTGCAGTTAACGATATCCTGAGATAGGTGACACTTATTAACGTTTAAAAAACGTCACCACAGAAAGGCCATAAGAGCCAAATAAGTATTTCAAATAAACATCGTTTATTTGAAACAGTTTTTCTCAAAAGCTTAATTTTAAACATATGTATTTCGATATTATCATTGAAAGGTTAAAATCCTCACCCGGATTCACCTGAAAACCCAAGAGAATGATGGTATACAAATAATGAAAAATACAATAAGAAAATTGTTGGAGAATATGCAAATGTATATAAATATGCATAGTTATGCATATTCTCCAACAATTTTTCTCTTGTGTTTTCCATTCTTTGTATACCATCATTCCCTTAGGTATTTTGACTGTAGCTCTCTTTTTAGAGAAAGGTCCTAGATTGCTATTCTTCATTTGTATAAATTAACGATAATCCGGAGATTAGTATGGCGGTAAAAGGAACAAAATTATATTATGCCGAGTTAAATGATCTGTAACAACATAAATTTCTAATTATAAGTAGCACGAAATCAATAAATCATTGCTTAATAGAACCAGAAGATTATAGCCACTGGACAGTCACTTGGATAATTTTAGACGCCCATTATATTTACAAGATACGAAATACTCTCTAATAAATATGACTATGATACTATCCGCATTTTCGAAAAGGACTAGAATTGACAAAGTCGTTGTTTTTACTTGTGATCGATCTTGTTTCGTATCACTAGGGCGTACTTTTGTACCGCATCTGTTGTTATTGCGTTAAGGGTTGTGAAATAAACATTGGTGTTTACTTCAATACATAGATTTATTAAAATTAAGCAACAACGGTGAACACTTTAAATAAAACGTTCTGTATAACGATAAAAACGGACTAATACCTAAGTTACGTATAAGGCAGTGGATTTAGCAATGCATGGCTTTCGGTTATCTATTTTATAGCCTGTCCCTAACATCTGGTTGTGACGCGATGGGAGTGGTTTTTGAGTCACTTTTTGACCATCGAATATGCTGGAACAGGCTAATATTAAAAAATATAAAGTTAAAGGAAGTCACAATAAGATACGATTCCGAAATAAATGCAGTTGACCGTTCCCATTTCCCATAATAAGTATATTTTGAAGGGAAGGAAACTATTTACTGTGACCATAATAAACCCACTACCATAAACTAATAGAAATCTTAACAGTCGTGGTCTTTACAAAGTCAAGTTGTTATTTTCTGCGACTCTAGTAAAAATTAGTTTCGTGTTAAATTGAAGATGGTAGTGATATTAAGTAATTTAAATAAGTCAAAATTGATTGCGGAAATGTGATATAAATAAAACATTCAAGGAGATAATCATTAGGTCACATAAGGAAAATAATATAGGGTTAAAAATAATATGTATATACATTTTTTAAATAATAGAATGTTAAATATTAAAACCGTTTCTGTTAATTGTTGAACATCTTCATTCAAGATTTTCTTATATATCGTTTAGAAGATAAAAAAATATACAAAGTCGATAGAAACACTGAAGTATACTTAAATATACATTCTACGACGTAAAACTATGCCATGTATGTATATTTATTTAAGAATAAATAAATAAAAACTGTTTTTATCGCCTAAAATTGCCTACTCCAAGTACAAAGTTCCTATTATCATATTCACTTTTTTATCCATATAAAACGAATCCGTATTAAGAAAATGACCCTGAAACTGGCTGAAGGATAAGAATATATTTATTTGTCTTTGTTTTATTTTTAATGTAGTTATTGTTAGTTAATGATTATAGAACAATGAAACGCGAAACAAAGAACAACTATCAATTTATTTATAATTAAAGAAATAGGAACAGTTATAGTAATAAAAGCTGTTCGATAAGATAATTAATCAACAAAATTTTACAGTTCTGTAGATAATTAATTTTCAGCGTGCTGTCTCATACAAGTACGTTTTTCGTACTTGTATGAGATTTCGTAGTATGTATTTATGAAAATAGAAGTATGAAAATTTTCTCCTAATTATCGTGACCTACATACATATGTGAATCAAGTCACTCCTCTTTGTACTAAAGTACTAATCAGTATGAACTTAGCAGAACAACTTTGAAGAATGAAAAAATGTATAGGCTTATTATCTACCGTTAATGAGCCATTAATTAATCGTGAAAGTGATAATTTAACTGTTTTTGATTTAAAAAAAAAATTGAATGTTCTGCTAACTACACATTTCACATGCAGTTAGTAGAACATCAGAAATCTGAAAAAAATTGCAAAATGTGACACGGCGAATTCGAAGGTACGATTAATTAAAAGAAGGTAAACGGTAAATTCCTGAATGGAAACTGACCCCCATAAGACATTTTAAAACGAGATTAATGGCTGTTCTGCTAAGTTTCCAGGGAAAAAATCCAAAAGTTGAAAAAAAAAATGTATTATCACGGCAAATTCGAAGACGGCACTATTAATTACAAGAACCATTTTCAAACGAAATTCATGGCTGTTCTGTAAAATTGTAAAATGTGACACGGCGAATTCGAAGATGATACGAAATTGTGACGTCTTCGAATTCGCCGTGATGATTTTGCAATTTTCTTATTACGATTTTTGGATTTTTTTCTGCGAACTTAGCAGAACAACCATTAATGTTGTTTGAAAATATCTTATGGGGACCAGTTTGCATTCAAGAATATGCCGTCCCCGTTGTCGTAATTAATTATGACGTTTCCGTATTCGCGTGATAATTTTGCAATTTTTACTTTTCCGCACTCCACAATACTAGCGGAAAAGTAATGCAATCGTGTAAAGAAAAAGTGAAAAATAATATTTTTCTTTGGGTTCATTTTTCGTTTTTCGGCCTAAAAACAAAAAAAAAAACCGGTTTTTAAAAATGTTTTGTCGTCGGCATTAAAATTTATTGTTAGCACGATAGCTCAACTAAATCCGATACGATTTAGTTGAGTTATCGTGTTTTGACTGATCCTGATCGGGGACGTCTCCCAGATGACACCTATTAATATTGAGGTGGATAGCACACACCACCCCCTTCCTTGGGTCTATTAGAGAAATTTTTTCTTGTTAGCACGATACCTCAACTAAATCATGTCGGATCGATCGGGTTTTGACTAATTCTGATCGGGGACGTCTCCCAGACGACATCTATTGATTTTGAGGTGGATAGGATACACCCCACCCTGTCCATGAGTCATGAGAGCACGATGGTGGACTATTTGAGAAATCTGTTTTGTTAATACGGTAACTCAACTAAATGGTATCGGATCGATCGGGTTTTGACTGATTCTGATCGGGAACGTCTCCCAGACGACACCCATTGATTTTGAGGTGGATAAGACACCCCACCCCGTCCATGGGTCATGAGAAAGCACGACAGTGGACTATTTGAGAAATTTTTTTTGTTAACACGATAACTCAACTAAATCATGTAGGATCGATCGGGATTTGACTGATTCTGATCGGGGACGTCCCCCAAACGACACCTATTGATTTTGAGGTGGATAGAACATACTCTACCATGTTCTACTCTATCATGAGAAAGCACAATGGTGGACTATTTGAGAATTTTTTTGTTAGCACGATCACTCAATTAAATCATGTCGGATCGATCGGGTTTCAACTGATTCTGATTAGGGGCGTCTACCAAATGACATCTATTGATTTTGAGGTGGATAGGACACACCCCACCCTGTTCAGTGGTCATGAGAAAGCACGAGGGTGGACTATTTTAAAAAAGTAAAACTGTCGCATAAAACAGATATTCTGCATTTATGTGTTGGTTTATTTTTTCTCGGTCACTCAACTTCGAGATAGAGATGTTCTACGTGCGGAAAAATCCGTTTTAAGGTTTTAAAACTGTTCATTTATTACGGTTTTTGGATTTCTTTTCCCGGGAACATAGCAGAACAGCCATTAATCTCGTTTTAAAATGTCTTATGGAGACCAGTTTCTGTTCAAGAATTTACCGTTCGCGTTCCTTTAATTAATCCTGACATCTTCTGATTCGCCGTATCACATTTTGCAATTTTTTCAGATCTTTGGATTTTGTTAACTTAGCAGACCAACAATTAATTTTAATTAATTCGTCCTCCGGTCTTTTGTGGAGATGTACATTATCAATTTTCTTTCGTGTCGTGAACACACGTGGTTCCACATACGCCTATTGACAGCCGTGATGGTATTTTTGTATATATTAGTTTTGAGTTGTGTAAATATTAGAAAGTGGAAACTCTTGTTTAGCTAGTACTCGGAACGAGGGCCCATCTGTTTCTTATGGGTAAAAATGCGATTATAACAGGCAATAAGTTTTACTGTCCCAGCCACTTGTTAAAACCCTTGAAAGTAGGTCAATGGTATATGACAAGCGTGGCGTCGAAATAAGTTTTTAAAACAGTCTATTCCGACATTTCAGTTATTTCACCCCCGAAGCATCGGTCGTCGTTCGGTACTAATCTGCTCACTACACATTTATTTATTTTTTGAATAAACGTAGCTATAGCAGTAACATATGACGAGTATCCCCCACGAGACACAGCACCCCGAAGATCGTCATAGTGTTATGTATTTTCTTTCGTTGCTTCCAGTTTTATGTTATTTTACTGATATTGAAAATTTGATTTTGCTTTAATTTTTTTTTCAAATTTCGTTTATACCATTTGTTTATGGTTAAAAAGCGGCATATTCCTATATTACTTTTACCAAAACTTACTTTAAAACAAACATTTTTTTTGTGATAGTCAGTGCCGCCATAAATGTAATTTGAGGGTGTTCTTAAAAATGTTTTGAAGGCATATTAGTCTACTCAAAAAAGTGTCTTAAGATAGTATAAAAAACTTTTCTCTAATTCTTTAGATTACTGAGTTAACAGCAACTAATATATCGAATAAAAAAAGAAACGAAAAAAATCTAATTTTGGTTTATATCTCGAAAATAAAAAGAGATAGCCAATTCTAGTTTTCATTTAGTTTCTTCTGAAAACAGATCAAGTATCTATAACTCCTATTAACATTCCCTATAAAAAAAAAAAAATAGAAATTCCCTATCCTATAGAAACAATATCTTAGAAATTTTTCTACCCGGTACAATTATAAAAAAAAATGTGTTTTCATTCTTAAATAGTGTGAAAATTAAAAATAGAAGTTTTTCTTGGCATAGATTCTTTACTTTTATTTTAATAAATTATAAAAATTAACGATTTACTGAACAATTTTCCTTTCCAAAGATTGGAGACAGTAGAAGAAAACGTATAATTACCTTGGGCAACTCGGGCCTGCTGGGGCTCCGCGACCTGTCGTTGGATATGTAATCGGGAACGTCCTTCCTGTTGGTGAAGTTGAAGACGGCGGTGTTGGACGCCGGCTCCCGGGGCCTGCCGCCCTTTTTTGGCACTATACTTTTATTCACAACTTCCACACTAGCATTCACCACAGAAACCGCACTGGTCTTGTTCAGGGTCTTCACGGCGTTGATCAGGTTCTTCTCGATCTCGGTGACGGTGAGAGCTTTCGCGACCTCCACGTTTCGCGGCGGCAGCGGCGGCGATTGCGTCAGCAGCAGCTTGGGCGAGGGGCAGCGCACCTTCGCGTCGTGGTGGCCGTTGATCTCGATCTTGAGCGGTTGCGACGGCGGCGTCTTCGCGGTGGATACGTTCTTGTTCAGCGGAAGGTGGGACTGGTTGACGGGTTGATTCGTGAAGTTGAACACGGACGTACCCCCGGATTGATTCCCGATGTTGTTCGCGGACGTGGGGGAGACGACTTTGACACCTCCATCTAAGTCGTCTGGTCGCGGGCTTAGGAGCGGACTCGCTTTGTTTGGGCTTAGAATCGGACTGGCCACTCTGCGAGGGCTCAGGAGTGGGCTGCGAAGAATCGGCGAGGAAATGCGGATTTCCTCTTTGATAAAAATGTCAGAGGCTGTTTTTTTGTGTGTAGGCGAAGGAGCGGCTGGTGGTTGTGGACTAGATACTAGGATAAGATCAGGCGTTTCCGACAGACTAGTGACGTTCTTCCTTCGGTCGTTATCCTTGTTGTGGAAGTCTATCCTGGATACATCGGGGATGGGGCTGGGAAGCGGCACGTCTTCCCTAGGCTTTTTGGCTGGTGCTTTATGTAGATCCAAGCTTTTAGGCGGAATCTTCAGGGTTTCTTCGCTGACGATTACAGGTTTTGCAACTGGGCGAGTATTACTTTTCACTTTATCATTAAGTACTGGTTTGGTTTGTTTAATTGGCGGTTTTTTTGAAATCACTTTAGCCTCTACCTTGGCTTTAACGATGATGTTGTTGAAACTGTCTACTTTAGCGGCTACGTCGCCCGTTTGGGGCGGCGCTCTAGTGCGTTGTTCCGGCCGCCTCTCGAATATCATCTTCGCCTGCTTCACCACGTCAGCAGGGGGCTTCTCCTTCTCGTTCATTACAGGTTGCACTCGTTTAGGTCTATTTACTCGATGACCAACGTGATTATTACTGAATTTATTCTCTATGGTTTCTAGCTGGATATCTATTTTCCTGTTGTAGTTGACTTCCTTTTCGGCTACGATAAGCATTTCCTCGTGTAGGGACTGGCGGTTGGGCCGCACGTCGGTGGCGATGAGGGGAGCGTGGTGGTCGTATCTCGAAATGGCCTCGACGGAGCGGGCCCTTTTCATCTCACCCCGAGCCGCATTCCTGTACCGGTTTGGGATGCTCCTGGTGTCATTGCCATTTAACCTAGACTGGTATTGGCGGGTGCCTCTGTTGTCGTCGGGAATGTCATCGTCCAGGAGGTTCTCCAGCGACGTGGCCCTTCGCAAATGCAGAATAGACGGCCTCGTCCTGTTACTCTCGCGCAACGCCAAGCTCAGGTATTTGTTCTTCAGCTTGTTGACGATGCCCGGGCCGTAATGCAGGTCCTCGGACGAGTCCGAATCGCTATCCTTGTGATAGCCGTTGTTATTATAATTCTCACTTACCATCTCGGCGAAGGGGTCGTGTTTATTGTCCACCCAGGCCCTTTCTTGAACCATCTTGGAATGTGCTGGCTGCGAACACGTAGATATCACATCACACTCGCCGGTACACGCACCCGATACACCGACCGGTACTGTTACTGACTCGCTCTTGCACGTTAAGCTAGGTTGATGTCCCGCACGGCTGCAAGAGAGTTGAGGGGATGCGGACAGCTGTTGATCGCCGCTACCGACGGTCGCTCTGTTTTGACTCCTCAACCGGGCGATTAGATCCTTTTTCCACTGCGGTATATCGTTATCGACGTTCGCTTCCATTCTGCCTCTGATTAGTGATTAATAATCCCTATGACTAATAGCTGGCTCAGTTTTTATTACACATTAATCATGTTACATAAATATATAAACAATAAACAATATGTCAAGGCCCGCGACCCGCGACAGATTGTAAATATTACAGGAACTGTTTGTAAAATATACCTTCGCCTTCAATGACAGCAGTTGTGCTCGGTCGATTCTCTTAATAATTGACACGTCGTACACTAAAACACTAATTTATCACAGAACACCGTTCGTACGACACGATGGCATGACTAGATTAGCACTTATCGGAAACATATTCTAAAACTTTCTATTATACATTTAATAATACTCGACAGATATGTAAAAAACATGTAACCTATACATAAATATGGAGTGACGTAATTATATACACGAGGAATTACCCGGGACGCCCCCTGGCGTCTAATAGATAAACATGATTCATCGTTATTCAGATAACTGCATTAATTTCCATTTTATTGTATTAGAATTCCCTAAAAGGCTATTTTCAAAAACCGTTAATAACATAACAATTAAAAAAAAAATACCTGTTTAATACATTTACTACAAGTAATATTTCACCATTATCTAAAATAGTAATCGAAAATGTCACTTTATCTGCGAATACTGCCATCTAACGGAAGTAAACTCAACTAAAGCTTCACCAACCTTGAAACCAATGATTTCTGGCTGTTTTGTCATGAGACATCTCTCGAATAATTGTTCAACTATACTGTGTAATAAAGTAACCATTCACAAGGGTATTTGCACCATCTTATGAGAAGTAATCGAATTAGAGCTTCTGATACCACACAGGCTCACAATGTTTGATTGCTCGATATCCTCTAAACTATTAATAAACTATGTATTTCATTTGCATCTAATGCTATTTTTATATTTTATTAATTTTACATTTGTAACTATACAGGGTGTCTAGAAATATGACATATATTTCGAGGGGTGATTTGAAAATGATATATAGGATTCAGAGATGAAATAAGAAGATAAGGTTCTTTCTTAGTAGAAATATAAATATTTTATATTTATGTAGTGTTTTTGTAAAATCATGAATAAATTCGTTAAAAATTCAAGGAATAACTTTTGGGAAAAACTCTCGGACTCATAAAATTTTACTGTTAGTGATGCATTTTTTAAAATATAATTAATACATACAGGGTGATTCGTGTTGGAGGCATGGTGTCGTTGATATATATTTTTTTTAAATAAAAACCACTTTTCTCTTACGGAATTCGAAATAGCACATATTATATATGCTATATTAATAACTACATTAGCGTGAATATATCTTAGATAAAAAAAAATAAGAAAAATAATTTTGCAATTTCAAAATACTAAATTTAATGGCAATAATTCTTTATAAAATCAACACTAAACTAATTATTTAAATAATGATTCTACAGAATTGTTTAAAGAATTCTTCATAAGTCGTAGTTATTGGTTTTTGATAACAAAAATTTTGTGAAATTGTGTGAAATGGTGATTGAAAAAGAGGTAAAAAATCGCGTATTTAGGGATATTCGCTTAACTTATCACAACTTTCCAAATAATGGATAGACTAAGGATGCTGATTTATTTCTTTTCGACCTTAATGTATCACAAAGACACCCTGTATATTTTAAAGCGCTGTGATTTCTTTCATTGTGTTCGGAATTACTTGTCATTTTTGATAAAAATCAATTTAAGGACGAATTTTTCATTTATTTTTTTGAGGTTGTCAAATTTTTTTTAACAATAATCCATATTTTTTTATTAAAAAATGTAATTATAAGAAAAAAAAATGGAAAAAAATTTCCTGTGTAATAAATTACCAAAGTAAAAACTGACTTTTTTGCTCTGAACGACGATAACTCAACGAAAAATCATCGTACAAGGTTTTTAGATCGCTCAAATTAAAGAGGATAAAATCATCTAAGAAAACTTTATGATAAAATCACTGAAAAAAATTCAGAAAATTGAAAAGTCCGTAGCCTTTTTCAAAGGCAAACAAAATTTTATTACGATGGTTTTCTTACGATTACTCAAAAAATGCTCATGGTAAAATAATGCCATCTCAATATCTGAACTAGAAAATTTTTTAAATTGTTCTGCGACTGTTTTCCTCCAAGTTATAGCCCCTTGAAAATCACCTAAAATTTATGATTTTTTTACATCCCTTAATTTTTGTGCCCAGTATCTTTCCCATCGGCTCAGCTTCTAGACAGTTGCACCCGCAACGCATTCTTGATTTTATTCGTGCTTACCCCAGTCAGTTGCTCTGTAATGTTTGTGAACATTAACTGTATACTAAAAGAAGAATTCGAATAAGTGTAAAACAGATAACATATCTTGTCATTAATTTATCCATGTGCAGGATATAAATGATTTATAAAATGATGCTAGGATACAAAAAGCCAAATTCCTTTGTAGACAAAGCTTTAATATTTTCCACGACTTCAATAGAATCTTTTTTGTCAACAATGTTTATATTAGTATTACTAATATGTACTATGGCTGTTTTATTTATTTGATGTAAAATCCGATGGCCATTCTATTTACCATATTTTTAACTATGACTTACCTTTCAGATTGAATTATAAAAAATGTATGTTACATATGTATATAGGGGTAGAATGCGCCGTAACTTAAAAATTATGAGAATATTGCGGCAAGGGTAATCCACCCTAAGAAATATTCAAAGAAACATTTCTCTTAATGGTGTTATAGTTGCCGGATATGTGAATATGAAACAGGCATTTTTTGTATAGAAAATACACGTCTATTGTATGAATATGATAAAAAATATTTTATTCGAAGCATTGCACATTGCTAGCTATACATTTTCCCATCTCTCTGACAATTTGTGGATTCAATGCCAAAAAGAATCTTGCTCCTTTGAGGCAAGCCAGTCATCGAGCCATTTTCCTGCATTTTCACAAGAAGTGAAGCCCTGCTCAGCTAGTGAGTGAGGGCCAAGTCTGGTGAGTAAGCTGCATGCGAAAGTGTTTCTCAAGTAAATGCCTCAATCGTTTCCTTGGCCGATTTTGCTGTATGTGATGGTGCATTATCATGAAGCAAAATCAGTTTGTGTTGCCTTTATTGATATTCTGGTTGTTTTTCACACAAACGTTGATTCAAATCGATCATTTATTGTCGGTAGTGTTCAGTACTAACGGTTTAGCTAGATCTTAGCAGCTTATAATAGATCACACCCTTCTGATCCCACCAAACATAGAGCATTATCTTCCGCCCTTAGCGATTTGGCCTTGCAGTCGATGTCGATGGTTCACCTGAAGTTACTCATAATCTTTTACGCTTAGGATTCTCAAAATATATCCACTTTTCATCGCCAGTCACAATTCGATGGAGAAATGACTTTCTTTTGTACCTGGCGAGCAGCATTTCGCAAATGGTTTTACGGTTTTTCTGATGTCTTTCATTCAGTTTATGTGGAACCCATCTTCCCATCTTCTAGAGCTGTTTCGTGGCTTTTAAATGTATGAACGACTTCTCGTATCACATTTAATTGATACGCGAGTTTTTGTTCCGTTTGAGCATCATTCTCATCCAACAATGCTTTCAATTCGCTATCTTCAAAATTTTTCGGTGGTCTTCAATGTTCTTCACGTAAAAATTTCCACTTTTGAATTATTTAAACCACTGAATGCACTGTGATTTACCAAGAGCATGCTCACCGTAGGTTTCGACAAGTATTCGATGCGATAGTGCAGCAGTCAAACTTTCAAAATCAATGCTGTCGACAATCGTAGTTTCCAGGCACAAAATTCGACATGTTCAACGCTATTAAAATCAATTTTGTTGTATGAAACTTGTATTATTGTGAGATAAAAACATTTACCAGATGTAAAAACAAGAAAATGGCGCCAATGACGCGGTAACTACATTAGCAGTTAGGCCATCTATGGGCAAATTCCGTTTTCATATTTACATACCTGATACTTCACCCCTGCCCCTGATAAGATAGGATAACAAGTCCACTTCTATAGTGAATACTTGAGGGTTAGAATGAACGATATAACATTTTTCCTGCTATATCCCTTATTCTAACCCTTACTTGTTCACTATAGAAGTAGAATTTTCATCCTATCACTCTAGATGAACGGTAGTGTAAACGAATCAACGAGAGACACACAAAACTGATCAATTTTTATCGATGAGCGCCCTTATTAATTATCAGTTGTCACTTTCACCGCGTCGAATGCCTGTCTTAAATTTATTGTCCGCTAATCTGAACACATCAAAACAATTAGGCCGACGAACCCGGCATAATTAATTCGACACCTAAATGCCGACTGACGCAGGCGACTTAATGCGTAATGAGCGGTCAATGTCTCTTCATCGTATCAGTAGCTCAGCTGTACGCCTCACACCACGACTTAATTGACAAAGCCATCCCCAATGAATTGCGGTTTGATTGTCCGTGAAATGGAACACATGCACCCCGAACGTAATTTCATCATTGTCCTTTGGGGTACAAAAAAAGTGCCCGCGGACACGGCTCCATTGTCGCCTTGGAAATGGGAAGGGTTGTTGACCCATTTCTAATTAAAATTGGGAGGGGATGGTTAAGAAAATAAGGATAGGGGAAATATAGTATTTATTTATAAATGAATCATCCCAATAGATGTTAAAAACAAGAACTTAAAAATTTTGCTGAATTTAATTCGGAGACATGGTTACATACTACAAATTTATCAACAGAATCGTTGTTAGAGAGATGTTCCCTAGAAAAGTGTATCTAGGCCGGGCGACGTTAAGGGACGTTAAGACGCTCACATACTCCTGAAATGTTCAAAAAATATTTTTTTTACAGATTTTTATTTTTTATCCTTTTAAGTATTTTTCAAAAAAAAAAAATGAAGAAAATCCCACTCCGTTACAAAGTTATAGCACAGCTTACTCAATACTTGAGTAAGCTGTGGTTATAGCAACAAATGTGACTGGACATCGGGTTGGGATGGCTACCTGACTTTTTGCCGCACCCTTTTCGATAGCTGCTTTCATTTCGTATTTCTCTTGTAAGCAAAACCTGGGTTTCTTAGAAGACAAGTAATAAATAGTCTATAATAATAGTTGACTATCATCTTTCGAAAAGTACAATTCCTGTGTTTTCTCGAAAATTTAAAAAATGCTGAAACATTGTTCCGTTGATCGCAATGGATCAAGAGATCAACATGGTATCCGTTCAGAGAAGAAGAGAGGTCCTCCCACAGCTGAAGCTATGGAATCTGAAACTGATTTTACAAGTGAATCTGCGAAAAAAATACGTGGACAATGAGTGGATGTTTCGTATGATGAACATTTTTTTTACTGCATTATGTGTGAGTGATAGAAGGAAAAGGCAGAGGGGTCAAATTTTGTCCATTAGCCCCCATTATCTGAGATAGTACAAACGACAATTAAACCCATCTAAGAGGCATTGACTAGCGATGATTTACTAGAAGTGTTTAAATGAATTTACTTAAACAATAATGAGAGACTCGATGCTAAAATTTGGAAACTTGGCACTGATGAGAACTAATAAGCGAAACAGCTGTATGTCGTTCGGTTCCCATCCGGGACAGATGTCGAATTCTACCTGTGGCGGGTTTTATTTTTTGAAAAAAATTATTATACACTAATTTTTTTTTTAATTGTATACTAAGGTTTGAAATACTGTAATTTCTTTATTTAAAAAAATCACTCCGTCAGACTATTACTATTACATTATTTTACAAGATTCTTGTTTATTTTTGAGGATTGTATAATTTTTGGTGAAGTTATGATGTCGACAAGGAGGTGCCATGGTTATCATCAGTAGACCATTTATATCTATTATATTTGTAAAAAATAATGTTGATATTAAAAAAATATTTTTTTTATTTTCGTATTATAGTTGAAAAGTTAATAAAAAAATGTGAAATCAACAATTTAATTTATTTTCACCATAATATAACCTTTATAATCGTTTTTTAAATTTACTCAGCTTTCAGCGCGCGCAAGCGTATGTGAGCCCTTAATTGGCCGCCTAGAAGTCCTGACTTAATACCAATGGATTACTATTTATGGAGTTATGTGAAATCTAAGATATACACTGGTGCTCCTAGGATTTACTTCAGTTAAGAGTCAGAATATGTGAGGAAATTCAGGGAATTGAACCAGCATTATATTGGCGAATTATAGCAAATTTTAGGTCACACCTTGAGGAGATACAGGGGCGTGAAGCAAGACATCTTGATGTAGTTATTTTTCATACACAACTTTCTCTACATTGAAAATTTAAATAAAAGATAGCGGTTGTTTGACCTTTTTGAATAACCGAATTTTATTGACCCAAAAAGAGGAACACATTCCAGGACCCCTGTTATTTTTTAATCTTCAATATAGGAATTCGAAGGCAGAAGAATTACCAGTTAAAACTGATTAGTGCATAAGATTCCTATCGCACTTATGAAAAATAACAAAAATGTATATTTAAAAAATTCACTGCTGTTTTTGGCGCAACTTAAACATGTTGAACGCCTTAGAAGCCTTTTTTGTCGTAGTTATTTGTCACACACAAATACTCTCTAAGTTCATATGCCATCAGACGGAAACAATACGAATGTCGAAAAGAGAAACCATCCAGATACACGAATAGACTGTCTGGATGATTTTTCAAAACAAGCGACATGGAAAATGTAAAACCCGAAGATGGATGAGGGATTTATAGACTCTATTTGAGGAATGTATGGGGTATTCCTCGACAGATGCAGTTTGACTGCAATGATTTGCATATAAAAAGATGCGCCACAGTCGCTATTAATCGATTGAAAGGAGAAAAAATGACTATAGTACATTAGTTGGTGGAGATACCTAAGTTATCAGAATTGCACCGACAGAATTATTTTATGACGAGAGAGACTTGCATCTCATATAGTACACATACATGTAGTTTGTTTTGTCATATTTTTGTATAGTATATCGTGTCTCAGTGGGAACTATAGGATTTGAATTTCATGTCATTTGTGCCCTGTCAAAGATGGGGCGTTAATATTTAACGATTGTCATCTACAAACCACACGACATCCACATGCCGCGATCAACAGTTCAACAACGAATAGTTTATGTACAAATGTTTTATGAAAGTGAGTGGTCAATTACAGTTGCATTAAGGAACATTTGCAGAACATTAGGACAAAATTGAGCGCCTACAGAGTTAACAGTTCATATCTTAATCAAGAAGTTTGAGGAGATGGGTTCCGTTATTGATAATACAACACCAATACGTCCTCGTTGTTGTCAGTCAGTCACAACAGTTGAATCTGTCAAGACCAACCACGCATCGGATATTAATGAAAGATCTGCATCTGTCAGCATAAAGAATTCAACTGACACAATAATTGAAAGTTACAGACCATTTACAACGTCGTATATTTGTTAATTGGGTATTAGAAAAGAAAGAAGGTAATGCTAATTTTTGCAACAAAATGTTGTTCAGGGATGAAGAACATTTTCATCGTCGACAAAAAAAATTGTCAAGTCTGGGGCGCTGAAAATTCACATGCTGTTCACGAAAAAGAAATGCATCCACAGAGATGCACGGTTTGATGTACATTTTGAAGTGGTGGAGTAATTGGACTATACTTTTTTGAAAATAATGGTAAAAATATCACAGTAAATGGAGAACGCTATTGTGACATGTTAAACAATTTCTTTTTCCATCAAATTGATGATTTGGATGTGAACAACATGCAGTTTCAGCAAGACAATGGTAATATATCGTACAACACGTGCTAACTCTGTTGCATACCAAATTTCGTGATCATGTTTTTTCGCGGAATGCTGACATGAATTGGCCTGCAAGATCATGTAATTTAACACCAGTGGACTCTTTTCTTTGGGGTTATATCAAGAAAAAGTGTATGCAACCCATTCAGAAACAGTCAATGACTTCAAAGCAAACATTCAATGTATTATTCGGGAAATAGAGCCAGTTTTATGTGCCCCTATTATGAACAATTTTGCTAAACGAGTGACATCATGCCAGATGAGTCGAGACGGTCATATGAAGTATATTCTTTTTCGTTTGTACTAAGGTAAGCGGTTGCAGTTTACACTAAGTGTATCTGTGAGGGTGTAGATTGGCCACCTTATTCTTCCGACCTTAACTTGGTCGATTTTTTTCTCTAGGGTAGCTTGAAAGATAGCGTCTATAAAAAATCATCGAGATTAATTTCTCACCTAAAATTTGGTGGTTAAATTTCGTAAACTGAAATAAGACAGTATAGATATAACATCATATATGGTCAATTTTATTCATCGTGTGGCTAAATCTCAAGGATTTCACATTGAACACGTAATTTACAGATGTAGATCTGGTGGAGAGGTACCTTTTCTACTAGTTCTTCTAGTTTTCTTCTAGTAGTAGTACTACTAAATACATGAGGCGTTTTCACTTCTTTATATGTACATTAAGTAAAAAAATTGTTCTTAAAAATTCCACAATTTATCATAGTTTTAATAATTTAATAATCATTCTTGGAGAAGCTATAACGTTATCCATATATTAGCGACCATATGTTGTATTATTCAGATATACATATAGTCAGGAGTACCACAGGGAACAATTCTTCGACCAATACTATTTTTAGTCTATTGTTCAGATTTGCAGGGTAGCTTTAAAACTTCCAGTGATTACTACGTAGATGACCCCAAATTTTTCTGGGATTCCACTGTGAATTAAGAGGGTCTATAGTCAGATCTCCTACGACTAGAAACCTGGTGTAAAGATAGTCTTATACCTCTTAACCCTGAAAAATTCACGACTGTACTTAACGAGCAACAATCTTCGTTTACAATAAGGCCGTCTGCACACGGAGATTATCGTCATAGACGCGTACAAGATTCGTCCTGCAGCGACGACTCCTATACGCCTAGAGACTGTAAGACTGTACACGGGGCGTACATTAAACGTACGGGTATCGTATGAAATTCAAATTGAATGGCAGTTGAAACAATGTCGAGTGACGAAGAAGATATATTGCTCCTCTGGTACCTATATCGTCGAAATAAAAAGAAGAATAGAAAAGTCTGGGTGCATCCCTATATCCAGAGAAATCGTAATAGGAGGTTAGCTATTGCGGCGAAGGAGTTACTTGAAGACGACTGTAAATTTCAAACATTCTATAGAATTACAAAAAAAAAAACGTTTGAAGAACTTGTGGGATTCGAGGATAATGATAGCGCTCACGTAAGTTTACATTGATTTATTATCAATAACTGCATGTACACAAATATGTCTATGCCAAAAATACAGAAATACATTTCTGGTTGTTATTATTTGCGTTTAACTGAATTGACTTCCTCCCAAAAATGTGCTAGTATTTGCAGAGTACATGCTAGTATTAGTAGAATTAGCAGATTGTGACCTATTCTGTAAACTAGTAAGTTCATACCCAAGCTGGCTTGGGGTGTACTGAGGAGATGTACTGGAGGAAGTAGGTGAAGGACCCGGAGGACTTGTATAAGATGCTCTAGATGTAGATGATGACCATGTTAATGGATCCATCGTTGCCTGCGGATATAAGAGAACAGTTGTCTGTTCTTGCTATGTTAATATGTCTTCCAGCAACATCATAGTTTTGATTTTGAACTGACGTAAATTTCTCTCTGATAGCTTGCTAACATCGAGCAACAAACTTAGGAGAAACATTTGTTTATCATCTGATGTCGTTTTGTTCTCCCTTTTGTCACTGAGATATTGTAGAACAGCAATATCAACATTGTCTTTTTCTTTCCTAACCTTTTTCTTTTCTGCCTTTTTATCCACACTTGCTAACGTTTCCTGTCTTCGCTTGGCTTGTCTCTGTGATGTTTCATCATTATGTTGTTCTGTATTTTTCGCAGAATCATTGGCACTGGGCTCACAATCATCTTCATCGGACTGTATTATTAAGGTTTTCTAAGGTTTGTATCGGACTATAAGGTTTTCTAGTGGATCTATATTAGTCTACTCGTCGAATATCAAATTGATTTTGGCGTAAAAATCTGTGAAAATAGAATAGTCCAGTTGCATCTCAAGCACAGTCAAATTCACACACTTCCTCTGTTATGCTTTTCGATACAGATTTCAGCACTCCAATAAAGAATTATTCCTATAACAAGTTTTTACAAGACAAACATTCGTCCACAATTAAAAGGCATAGTTCAAGTCTGGAATTCATATTTCAAAGAGGATATCGCGTTGATTGAATGAGTTCAGAGATTATTTACCAAATGAGTCTTCAACTGTTACTTACTAGGCGAAGTGTAGCTCTGTCTTAGACCTCAACCTTAGAAGATGAAATTTGAGGTGATTTGTTACTTTTCCGCACTCCGGAAAAGTAATGTAATCGTGTAAAGAAATATTGAAAAACAATTTTTTGGGTTTATTTTTCGTTTTTCAGCCTAAAAACAACAAAAAATGGTTTTTAAAAAATCTCGCTGTGTGTGTCGTTGTCGTCGGCATTTAAAAATTTTGCTAGCACGATAACTCAACTAAATCGTATCGGATCGATCGGGTTTTGACTGATTATGATCGGGGACGTCTCCCAAACGACACCTACTGATTTTGAGGTGGATAGGACACACTCTAACATATTCATGGGCCATGAGAAAGCACAATGGTGAACTATTTCAGAAATTTTTTTTGTTAGCACGATCACTCAATTAAATCATGTCGGATCGATCGGGTTTTGACTGATTCTGATTAGGAATGTCTACCAGACGTCATATATTAATTTTGAGGTGGATAGGACACACCCCACCCTGTCCGTGGGTCATGACTCATGAGAAAGCACGATGGTGCTTTTGCATGAAACACATATTCTGCATTTATGTGTTGGTTTATTTTTTCTCAGCCACTCAATTTCGAGATAGAGATGTTCTACGTGCGGAAAAGTCCATTTTAAGGTTTTAAAATTGTTTATTTGATTGTAGTGTGTACGCTAATACTATTCGACACAGTTTACTTCATTAAATGGTCACATATACAGGGTTTCAGAGTAATTTAATGCAGCTGACGCTGATATTCCGTGTCCTGTCGACTACTGATTTACACTAACCTCTCTTTCACTAACCACAACAGCTTTGTTGAACATGTTCAATGTGGCATATTAAGTTAGTGTCTTATTTTGACAGTACTTACCCAGATAAGACCGAATGAAGTACACATTTTTCGCAATGCTTTTTTGTAAGAAGGATGTATCACTTCTTCTTACATTTTAAATTACAGGCTTGAAACTGTCAGATTCAAATTGATGACATATTTAAAATCGGTTAAAATATATGTTTGGTGTTTTTACAATTTCTGGGCATTCTTAAAACAAAATAAAAACACACGTCGCTATGAGTGAACGTTCACACATTGTATTTTTATTCTCGCTGAACTATATTAATCTGAGATCAATTTAATCGACACTAAGACTGTTGCTATCCCGGAGAGATAAATGAATAACATAAATATGTTAATATGCATGTTACCATTAGCATACACGAGAGGCAGAAGGATGTTAATTACAGCTTTCTTTACTTTATGTGGCGCTTTAGTATTTTTTTTTTATTGCTTAGTATAAGAGGTATGTTACATACATACCTCTTATATAAATTTATTTCAGAGACTACCCTGACACCCTGTATATTTTGTAACTGAATAGTAATTTAGACTAACAGTTATTTTTAAAATATTTTTCGCAGCCTTGTTAGCGAAGTTATGTCACAGGACGGCCCAATTCTGTAACATTTGGTTTTGCATGTCATGCCTGCCTCTGACAAATGACAACTGTTGTCATTTTCATGTGAATAATAATAATAATCCATATTTTGTTAACTTTCAACTCGATTTTGCTCTTTTTAATTTAAGATCAAAGAGGTATTTTTTTTACCTATAGATCTATAGATCGAGGTACTAATTTTTTTAATTCAAGTAGAATTTCAATTGTGAATTGTTACATAATTAATTTAATTATGCAGTCCCACTATGCCAACATAAATGAATATTATGTTTATTTATTATGTTTTCTATAATATTACGTTTCTCAGTAGGTATACATTCAATTAGGGAACACAAAATAACAGATTGCTCTATGGTAGTTAACTTTGTTAATTAATTAATACACAGTAATTGAATAAATATTGAATAAATGATATTAATTAACAGGAAATACATAATAAAATGTAAATAATATTCACAATTTGTTATCTATGTGCGTTATACTATTATTTATATTACACTGAAAGAATAGTTTAAATATAGACGTTGCAGTTATATATTCAATTAAATTAGAGCATGTACTTATTATATAGGTTACCTAATTTACATGTTGCCTTTATATTTATTTAAGTGCATATTGGGCTAATTGGGGTACATTACATGAATTTGTATTGGGTAAGTATCAAAAATTACAGATATTATTGCCCATTTTAATAAAATATAGGTAAAGGAATTTAAAATAATACATAATGCAAAGTTAGTGGAATATAATGCAGAAATAGGAAAGATAGTAAAGTATATTTCATTTAAAGTTATTTTGTATTTTTGTACCTTTTAATTATTAGTATAATTGAATTTAAATATGTATAAGATAACTAAACAGAGGTATATGTAACAGGCATTTATTATTTACTCATACAGTGGTACATACCATGCTAAATAATTATTAATTTGTTTTCTCAGTATACTACACTGAAAGAACAAACAATTAATTGTTTCCAATTACGACTAGTTTCTCCTAAATGTTTGCTTAAAAACGCAGTGTGAGTATTTTTGAGCGTAAGTGTAAGTTACACTTTGGAATGGACCAAAAAAAAGAACGAAAATTTGTATACATGCGTTAAAGTGTAAAAATAACATTTCAGTTAATAACTAATGATATACTTAATCATCAAAGCTTCCACCTTTTTTCAGAGTTGAGGGTTGAAGTTATATACAAGATTCGAGTAGAGTAAGGAATACAAGGTGTATATCAATTTATTGTAGTCCAATTTAAACAGGAAACTTTAAATTTATATTTATTATATAAAAGGTTAGGTAGAAAAAGCTTTTGATAACGTAAGATGGGAAAAAATGTTCGAGATACTAAAGTGCGCGGGAATGAAGTATAGAGATAGGAGAGTAGTACACAACCTATACAAAGAACAAACTGCTGTTATAGAAGTAGAAGGGGAAAAAAGGGAAGTAGGTATTAGGAAAGGAGTAAGACAAGGATGTACGCTATCACCACTAATTTTTAATCTGTACATCGAAGAGGCGATTAATGTGGTAAAAGATAGAGTGGATTTCGGGATTAAAGTACAGGGACAGAAACTAAAAATGCTGAGATTCGCGGATGATATAGCAGTATTAGCATCTAGTAAGGAGGAATTAGAATCAGCATTGAACGAAATGGAGGCAGTGTTGACAGAGGAATACGGAATGAGGGTGAATAAAAACAAAACTAAAGTGTTAGTGTACAGAGGGCGCGAGAGCAGAGCAAAAACGAAAGTACAAATTAATAATAAAAGGTTGGAGGAAGTTAAAGACTTCACTTATTTAGGAAATAAAATAAATTGGGATGGAAGAAACGATAAAGACATAAAACAAAGAATAGCGCAGGGTCGAGTAGCTTTTAACAAAAAGAAAGCACTTTTATGCTCGGGGGTAATAAACTTAGAAACAAGGAAGAGATTTTTGAAAACATATGTATGGAGCACGGCACTATATGGCTGCGAAACCTGGACGGTAGGGGAAGCAAGTAGGAAGAAATTAGAAGCTTTTGAGATGTGGTGTTACCGAAGAATGATGAAAATACCATGGACTGATAGGGTTAGAAACGAAGAAGTATTGGAGAAAGTCGGCGAGAAAAGAAGTATGTGGAAAAACTTAAAGAAGAGAGGAGATAGAATGGTAGGCCACTTGCTGAGACATGGGGGAATAGTCCGCGATATTTTGGAGGCAGAAATAGGAGTGAAGAAAGGCAGAGGTAGGCCTAGATTAGACTACTGCTCGCAAATAGTAAGGGATGTAGGTTGTAGCACAATTAGCGAAATGCGTATGT
Organism: Rosalia funebris; assembly: GCA_037954035.1. Classification (NCBI taxonomy): domain Eukaryota; kingdom Metazoa; phylum Arthropoda; class Insecta; order Coleoptera; family Cerambycidae; genus Rosalia; species Rosalia funebris. The sequence continues at coordinate 5,446,836 of JAZFAV010000006.1, read as the reverse complement.
TAGCACAAGATAGGAGTAGCTGGAGGTTAGCGTCCAACCAGTCTTAGGACTGATGACCTAATGATGATGATATAAAAGGTTCTTATTTGTCTTCAGACCTGTCAAAGAGATATTTTCCTATTGTTCTGAACATCCGTAGTCCATAAAAAAGAAAACAACCTGTCTAACCTAGTTAGTTATATCTCGGCTCAGCATCATTTTATGAATTTTTAAACCTGTAATAGCATAGCCTAGGATATCTACTATTATTCATTGATAGAAGACTAAATGACTAACTTAAAAATATTAGAGAAACTTTCACTACTCCACACTCAAGTCTAGCTATTTGAAAATATGGTGCATTTATTAGCAAAAATAAGAGTTTTTTGAAGAATTGGAACAAAAGTGCCACTATGAGTCATAGAATTTAGGACTAAAGAATTAAAAAGCTTGGCACGAGAAGTCCAAGTGTTTATTTTTAATTTCGCGATTACTGATAATTCTCCTACATTTTGTTTCCCTCTGGAAACTGTTATAATCTGCTATTTGTCCAAACAACGAGGGTTCATGTAGTAAACATATAAAACAGTAAACATATCACATAACCCGGTCATGCAGAAATACATTAAGAACCACTGGAGATGTTTACAGTGGATACATATTACTGTTTTAATGTTAAAATATAACATCGGCATGTTTATTATACAAAAAATATTATTTCATCCCCTAGTTGCATTTTCTATACAGTTGTTTACCTTGTTATTTAAGAAATCACTGGAACGTTCCCGGAAACGGATCCCACGTGGAATGTTAAAAACAGAACATCTAAATGCGTAATACATATTTCTATATTTTACTTCGTGAATGCCCAGATGGAAGTTAAAATGCCGGAAACGCAAAATAAACGTAACACGGTCGACGATGTGACAGATAAGGGTCTACATAATTAATATGAATGCTGATGACGAGTCAGATTTGAATTACAAACTCTAGAATGACATTCCATTAAACTGCTTCAAAGTTGTTCCAAGTCTTATCTTTTGTCGCTCACTTGCAGCAGGCCCCTGTTACGGTCCCAAAGGAAATCAAAACTTCGTCCATTTTAAGCCTAAATGTTGAACAGGGCCCCTTATGTTTTTTGACAGCTGTTAATTTTTATTTGATTGATTGATAAATTAATGTTCATTAATTAAAGCGTATACTCCGGTGAGCCACAACAGATACGAACTAACAGTCGATACTGGACTTCGATTTGTGAATATTCCATCTACGGAGTAGCCACCAAGAAGGTCAGATATGAACCGCATAGAGCATCTATGGGATGCACTAAAACGATTGGTTAAGTTCCACATACCTGGCCCTATGATTTCTACGTAACTCGAGTAAGTCATTCTTGCCATATGGGAGAATATTCTTCAGGAAAACATTCACTACTTAATAAATACTATACCCACTGTTTCATTGCATTTAACAATATTGTTCCTTTCAGTTAGGGGCGTAGCGTACAGTGATGCGAGTGATGCGTCGCATTCCTAAGAAAATTGGCAAATTAATGTTGTTTAAAAGTTCAATCGATTTATTCAATTATTACAGTTTTTTAATTATTTTAAACCGACAGCAAACGTACATTATTTATTTTAAACGCTACCATCAACTCTTTTATTTAAAATTGGCCGTGAAGACGCCCGAAATTATTGGACTCCCGCGTTACTTGCTGTAGTTGTGAAATGCGATGGTCCACGTTACATTCAAGCTACGCGTTAGATGGACGAAAAGGTCAGTGATTTACAGTCAACAGTGGAACCTCGAGTGGGTGTTGTCGTTATTTTAGGACTCAGTTATGCGAGTATGTGAACGCATCTTGGCGACTGTCGCCATAACATAAGGAATATTTGGAAGAGCTGTTTCAGGTAATTATGGAAAATGAAAATGAGGAATGGGATCGAGGAACCGTTATTTGTGCTAGAGGCCTTTTAACTTAATTGCGCGACTTTGATATTAATTTTTTTTTCGCAGTGTTTTTTGCAATATTCCCACATTCCGAGAGTTTCTTTAAAATTCTACAGACAAAAATATCAGACATTAGTTACTGCAATAAAAAGATCGCCGATTTCAAATTACATATTCAAAAAATGAGAAACGAGTTTAGTGACATTTGGGACCGTACGCACAGATTTGTGTTAGAAAATCAACCACCAAGTAAAATAATGCGTTTGGATTTAATTCCCGAAGAAGATAAGAAAAGCACCTACGCACAATTATTTTATGAAATTTTGGACGTTATTACTTTGAACATTAGTGAAGGGTTTAGTGACATTTCTAAACTGAAATTCTTAAATCTAGATTCCATACAATTTACTTCATTCGTGAAACGTCTTCCTGACGAACTTTTTTCTTCTTTAGTAGATATATATGGAACATTCTTTGACGCAAATCGTTTAAAAAGTGAACTTTCAGTAATTTATAGTCATCCCTTTATGAAAAAGAGCATTGTGTTTGAGCTTCAACCAATATAGTATGTCCCTTCAATTATCTTCTGTTTTCCGGAGTCATCAAAATTGTGTCGTTTAATTTTGACTATTCCTGCCACAAGCAGTTCCGCGGAAAGATCATTTCCATGTTTAAGAATAAAGACTTATCTGCGAAATTTTCAAAAGCAAGAAAGATTGTGAGCCTTGTTAGAAGATATGAGATCGTCTCCAACATTTGAAGAAACAGTCACAGACGTTTTCGCTGGACAAACAAAAACCGAAGAATTGATCTTCATTTTAAAAATTAGGATATATACCTCGCCATAATCATTTTAGGTTAGTGTCCTTTTTTATTTTTACCATTTTCATATGGCCTACTATACATCTGACTATACCTCTTCCTCTTATAAAAGTTTCATCACATCCCTAGATTTATTTCTCACGCTACGCCCCTGCGTTCGGTTATTTATTCATATTTCCCTCATAATACTATTTTAATTTGTTACACATTAGATAAAATCATTTAATTATAATACAACGTAAGTACTATGATTTAAATCTTCGAAAAAATAAAAGTAATCGTGCGTAGTTTCACTGATGTGAAACTACGTACTTCATATTGTCCAGGGCTTTATTTTTGCTTGCATTGTAATTGTGAGAATCTGGACACAACTACATACATCCAACACTGATTTAAACAAATTTTTGCTGAGCTACCCTATAACCAAAGTTAAAAAAAATCATGCCATTTTCTCCTTTCACTATGTGCAAAATATTACAGGAAATTTCCAGTGACTTACTTATCCTTGTCGTCGTATTTTTTTGATGTCCAAGGAATCTCCGACAATATCGTTTGCTCATAACGGATATATAACAAATATGTCATAAAAGTTTATTAGTTCAAATACCGTCCTTATCGACAAACTTGCAATATCGCCGTAAAGGTTCGACGTAAGTGAAAGCCTCTCAAACGCTATTTGAGCTTCTCAGCGCCTACAAAGCGCCTCTAAATTCTATAATGACATCTACGAAAACATTTCGCTGGCACAAGCGCTTCCCTTTGACTATGAGGAGTTATTGCTAACTGAATATGACATGCTTTTTGTGAGCGCACATTCCGAACACTCTGATCGCTAACTGCATTACGCCTGGGACTGTTTTACTCGCTTTTATTTCGTTCCCGTTGCGTTCGCGTCCAAAGGATGTTTCAGATACGAGACCCCTTTGTTAGTCCAATCAATAGGGAATGACCCGGTCACTAATTGTAAACAGCAAGAACAATTGAGCATATAGAAAATAAAATTTCAAGAAACTTACAGTTTTTTGCTCTCAAAATGGCGGCCGCTAACATAACCTAAAAAATTCGCAAAAGCCAAAAAAGCGGTTTTTCACGAATAAAAAAGAAAGTTATGTTCGGATTGGAAAAAGTTAAATAAGAATGTTGTAGATAATAAAAAAATATTTCGATTCTATTTTTGTGAGCTCGAATCGATTCATTACTTTTCAAGATATATTGAAAAAACCGTTGAAAATTGCGTTTTTTTGCTTTTGCTCTAAAAATAACACTATTTGATGAAAATAATTAATAGTTTCAGAAAATGCAGTCCTAAGTGAGACGAAAACATCGTTTTTGTACAATTCCAATATATATATATATTTTTCAAAGTCATAGCTGTTTCCGTAAAAAAAGGTGTTTTCGTAAAACGGCTTTTCCATCGAAACGGATGGTCCTACAGACTTGTTCGAGGGCTTATTTTCTTCGTATATACTACAAATATATTTTCAGCAACAAGCGATTTTTTAAATTTTTTATATAAAAAATCGCATTTGAAAATTACGTAATTTTCGACATCTTCTTCTGAAATGAATGAGAATGATGTTATGAAAAAGAATAACTAATACAAACCAAACATAAATATAGTGTCACAAGTTATGAAACTTTGTTATGTTGTAGGAAATGTTTCAGAGGTTAATGCAACTCTAAACTACTTTGCAGCAGTTAATGCACTATTAGTGAAAAAATGGGTCTGAAATTGTGGTCCTGCATACTTGCCTTTCAAATTATTTTCAGGTTGTATCTGACGTCTGAGGCTATTGAACAGGCCCTGCTATAATGCCATGACATCGTCGCTATTCAGCAATGGAGGTAGTGCATGCTACGTAGTAGCTTACATATCCGGAATAGCCCAGTCGCATGACGGGGCTACTCCGGGCCCCGTAGCCATACAAATGTATGAAGGGGGATACCGGGTTATGTAATTTTTTGTTTGTACTTAAAATATATCTGAATGAATACATTTGTTCAAAGGAGAATGGTGGAGAAGGCGAAAATACACACTAAAAGTTGTTGCATGAATATACTTATCGCAACGGAAATGAAAAAGTAATCACCAGATATGTAAACTCAATATTTAAAAAATTATTACCTTCTTTTGGGTTCATACTTTTGGATAACATTAAGTAAAACATTTTCAAAAGATCACACAGTCACCTTCACTCATTCTTAGAGTTCCCAGTGGTCGACTACTATCGTGTTTGGAGAGGCGCCCTACTCGAAGGTGTGAACTGCAGCATGTTTGGACAGGTGCATAAAATTTCTCATTTATCAAAGTATCATGGACCACTGTGCGTCGAGGCCAGTTTGTTTTTCATGTAGGTTCTAACCAGAAGGATCACTAGAAGAGTACCTTTAGCTGAGGTGGTGTAGGGAGGTTTCAAAGCAAAGACAAAAGTATTGTGCAAGACCAAACACCAATTATAACAGGTAGGCGCATTGGTAGTAGGTCGCAGCACTTCATGACATTGTATTTACTCAGCAATGGAAGTAGTGGATGGTATTTCCGTCCCTGGGATGGCTGTCAATGGTGGTGTGACATTATTTTCAACGTGGTAGATTAGTACGATAATAAAATAGACTATCCTGACTTATTAGCAAAGGCATAGCCTCTGAATATGCACAGAGTAGTTTATTTTTTAAGTAGTATCTATCTAGAAGGATCACTGGAAGAGTACCGTTAGCTGCGGTGGGGTAAGGAGGCTGCAAAGCAGACACAAAAGTAGAGTGCAAAACAAACCACTAATTACGAAGGCTAGCGCATTGGGAGTGGGTCGCAGTAGTGAAGAATGGAAGAAAGCAGATCGTTGGAACATTACGGAAGTTTACGGAAGTCCTGCTATCCAAACATGGATAAGACAAGTTCTGTCTAGTAATAGACAAGACAGTATAAGTGCTATTTCGATATTTCTAGATTTTGAAGTCTAGAAATAGACTATATTGGTAATGACATACGCTGAATCAGATGAGAAAATCGTAATAGTTTGAAATGTAGTGAGTCAGATGGAGACTGGAAGTTGTAGACTAGTAGACGTCTAAACGCGGACTGAGACCGAGGCGCTGATGTAGCTTATAATAATAAATTTATTCCATTAACAAAATATATACCCGGATGTAGATAGTGTAGAAGAACATCACCCCGAAATTGCCTTCGTTTATTTTTATTGCATTATAAGTAACAACGATGACCCTTTGCGATCATAATATACCATTAGTTTCTAACACAACGATCGCGCCTTAAATAGAGAAGCCAACAGAGCTAAACTAATGACATTATTTTCCGTCATTTATGCTACCTTCGAGCCCCTTCGCGGTTGATTGTTCGCCACAATATTACGTGTCGGCCTTCGAAGGTTCCCAGTCTGTCCTGAATACTAAAATAATTCGATCATCAAGTTGTAATATATTACCAACTGGATGAAATATTTATGGGATGAGCGCCAACTGGAATACCTATTTTAGGGACACTTTAGTTTTCATTTCAGTGCGAGAGTTCGACCTTGAAATGATATATGAAAGTGAATGCTTGATAGAGTTGTGTATGGACATCCATAATGGATTATTTCCTTAAAATGTTGGAATATTCTTCCACTTGATGTTAAATTGACAATTGTGGCATATATAAATAAATATGATGACACTTTCGATACATAAGTACGGGAATAAGTATTTAATTTCTCTAATTTCGGTATCAAAATGTGACTAGGTTGCAATCTTAGTAGGGGCGTGGGTTTATGGAAATGTTTATTGATACTTTGGCTTTGTGCCATTCATTACAAAATTGTAGGTATTACAATAAAACCGCAAGATGATGTGAATTTAAAATAAAACATGGTCTTCTGTAGTAAAGTATTGAAATATTTATTGATTTATTATGTAGATATTTATGGACTTATGTATGGAATAACAGATCCGATAAATGGCTGCCACGTCTTTGGTGGCACACGAGTAATTTTCTGACGAAATCTTCAATAACGGTTTTGCATAAACGTGGCGGTATTTCATCAATAAAGCGTTCAACTTTGGCCTTCAAAGCTTTGGTGGTCGTGAGATTGTTGGCGCAAACCTGAGACTTCAGAAAACCCTACAGAAAAAGTCCATAGGTGTTAAATCGCAAGACAGTGACGGTCAATACTGGTCACCAAAATGGAAGATGACACGACCAGAAAAAGACTCGTACAAGACCGTCCATGTTTCTCGGGTGGTATGGGAAGTGGCATTGTTCTGCTGAAACTATATGTCTTCAAGAGTAATATCATCTTCTAATTACTAGAACTAGGAACAAAGAACTAATACATTACTTGCTTCGTTTAAAAAAAATGGTCCAATGATTCCTTCAGACCACAATGTACACCAAACAGTGACACGTTGAGGATACATTTATTCTACATAAACCATTAGTGGACATTCTGAGCCCCGTATGCGGCACTTTTGCCTATGAATGAAGCCATCAAGGTGAAAACGGGCCTCATCGCTGAAGATGACTTTCTTGAAAAAACGGTATTGACTTCTTGTTCAATGATTCAATTGGTAAATTATCTACAATGTGCGTGGTCGGTTTGCAGAAGTTGTCGAATGCATTGGACTTTGCAATCATGGAGATGTAAATTTCTAGTCAGAATACGGTGAAGAGTGGCTGTTGAAATGTCCAATTCTCATGCACGATGACAAATCGAGGTCCCTGGATTCTCGGCCACACTATCGCGAACTGCTGTGATATTTTGTTCTGAACGACCAGTACCAAGCTCGTGTCGTGTGTTTCACATCGATAGCTAAACCAGTACTTTCGAATTTTTCGATTACTCTTTTCACAGTTGATAAATATGAAACACTATTTTTACCGGAACTTGGATGCACTTTACGAATCATAGCAATCAAACTATCACCATTTTGATAGTAAAGTTTAACAATCAGGACTAGTTGTTATATCGTGTAGAGCTTCATGTTCATTAACTCCTACCTGCAACCTATCTGTGATAATTATTATTTATGGATCTATCGAATTATGATAGCCAAAATGCAATTAAAATATTGCATTCTTATTGTACCACTCTTATTGTACACACTTATGTGTTTGAGAATATAATAGGGCGCCAATTGGTCCAATTAACCCTACTAAATATGTTAGTAATATTACAAATGAAGACTACACTGCAAAAAGGGGGAATGTCACAAATCCAGAATTCTAAGAAAAATGCATTTTAAGAATATAAATCTTTCTCATATCATATTTTATTCATTTTTATGAGCAACAGATGGTAAATTTTATTGTTTGAATATATTACTGCACATGTGTAAAGAACTATATATTGTAAGAAAACTAACAATAAAAAGAAGAAAAAAAAATAACAAGTTTAAATATATATATTTTTCTTTGGCAAGAAGGGGTATGGTCCACGTATGTGTTCTAAAATTTGGCATCTTTGTGTTCATTGTTTTCGTCTCGTGGAGGGTTGTTGAAGTAGTTTTGCGCTTCAGACCCATAAAGTCGTTTCAGTTCTTGCAAATTTCTGTATTTCAGGGGAGGCACTGGTAACAGTTATAGAAAGAACCATTTGTAGGAAAATTGTACAGATATGGTATTTACATATTTACTGTGTATAATTTATCAGGGAACATAAATTTATCGGTTTTCAATATTGCCATTTCTCTTGCAATTAAAAATCTAATGGTGGGTAATACGACTATAGTAGTTCTTCTATATAGTTTCTAGTAGTAGCTTCTACACCTCGAGACGGCGAAGGTTTTATCCTAGCTTCCATAACTGCACAAATCCAATCTGATGGAATCTCTGCCTTCGTTTCTTTATTAATCAGGTCCATATTCTTGTCACATTCCAAATATGAGTTGACCTCGAATCAGGAATTTGATTTGAATATAGTCCAAGCGTTTAAGTTGATGAACAATATAATGTAAATATCTAAACATTGTATAATTTTTATTTTGTTCCGGGCATGAATCGCAAAAAATCTGTAACTGACGAACTGAACGATTTAATGTTGTTGTGATGAAGTCGTGAAGCATGGAAGCCACTTCATCAGCTCCCTCTCGTGCGACTGTTTGTGGATAAAAGTAGAAACAGAGTCTCCATTGGAGAGAGTGTGGATATTAAAAATGAACAATGATAATTGCCGCTTACAGTAAACGTCATTCATAGATATGTTAGGCTTTAGTTGATTTTATTGAAAATCTATGGCAATGCTTCGAATAAATTTGAAGTTCTATATATTTTACGGGCTTGTCTCTTTCGCCCATACAATTTTTCTGCTTTTTCCTTATGAAATTCCTGTTGAATAGTTAAATGCCTATTCTCTTTTTTTAATTTACAACGGTGTGCATCATCAATTGGGTTTTCTTTCTACAACCTTTCATTTCTGCTAGAAATACAACGCACCACGTTTGGATGTACCTTGTCTTTGCGATGTTGGCGACTGACCTTCCCCCTTCTTCCCAAGTACACAAATTTTTATTACGCTGTAGAATGTGACAGAGGTACATTTTAGCATAAGATACTAATACTTACAAATTGTCAAAAGATAACGCGGTTATCGCAGTTTTGAAATTTTTGTGACATTCCCCCTCTTTGTAGTGTAGTCTTCAAATGTAAGCCAATAATTTGTCACAATAATAAAAAGCTTGGACTTTTATCTAATTGTGCTATATTCTAATAGGAATATAATTTATAAGATATCGTACGCCACTGTGCTTACAAATAAAATAGTGGGATCAGTTATCAACAAAGATACATTGACAAAATTAGTCTTACTTTAAAAACAAAAGTTAAGTGTAACTTAATAGTATGGACCCGAGTGCACTCCGGAAACAAAATTATTGAAGTAGCTTAAATCTAATTACATAAATACAAAATTATTTATATATTTAGGTAACTATACGAGGTTTATTCCGAAAATACGTATAGGCGAGTATATACGAAAAGGCGTTTTGGAGGGGCGGTCCGATGGTTCCTCCGCTCTATGCAGTCCCGTCAACCCTCAGTTCGAGCCAGAGCGCTCTACGAGTAAGTAAGAGTCTTGCTTGATGAAAGTGACCCTTTTTTTATCTGCTGTCGGCATGGAGCTCTCTCTCTCTCTCTCTCTCAGTGAGGAACAGCGCATCAACATCAAGTTTCTCGCAAAGCTAGGCAAGAATGGCCGTGAGATTTTTGAGTGTTTGAATCAAGTTTATGGAGAGAATTCTCTGAAGGAACCAACCGTAAACAAGTGGTTAAAAAGGTTCCGGGAGGGCCGAGAAGAGATGAAAGATGTCCCTCGCCCAGGACGCCCCTCCACATCGAGTTCTGAGGGAAATGTTGAACGAATTCGGGCTTGTGTTCTTCAAGACTGTCGATTGACAGTTAGAATGATAGCTGAAGATCTGTCAATCCCCAAAACAATTGTTCACGAAATTCTGACAAAAAAAATTGAAAGAAAAAGAACAGAAAGACTAAGGGGAGGACTTTCTCAACCAGGTCATCACTGGAGACGAATCTTGGTTTTACGAATTCGATGTGGAGCTCAAATCTCAAAGCAAGGAGTGGAAGCAAACAGGGAACCCGAGAACAAAAAAGTTGCGAAAATCAAGGTCCAATGTGAAGATAATGTTGATTGTTTTCTTTGATTCTCGGGGTATATTTCACCAGGAATTTGTCCCTCCCGGCCAGACAGTGAACGAAAATTTATATGTTGAAGTTTTGAGACGTCTGAGAGGTCGTGTGGCCTGAGTTCGACCGGATTTGGCACAAGGGGGCGGGTGAATCCTTCACCACGACAATGCGCCCGTTCACACGTCGCTCGTTGTGCGTGAGTTTTTGGCCCGAAGTTTGATCAGCGTGACAGAACACCCGCCTTATTCACCCGATTTAGCCCCTTGCCACTTCTTCTTGTTCCCGAAATGCAAAATGGTACTTCGGGGTGGCACTTGGGGGATGAGAAAGCCATCAAGGCAGCAACGATACGGTAACTGAAGAGCCTCACAACTGAAGACTTTCAGCGATCCTATCAACAATGGAAACCTCGCTGGCAGATGTGCATCTTATCTCAGGGGGAGTACTTTGAAAGGGACCATATTGAAATACCTGAACAATTGTAAAATAAAGTATGTATTTTCCGGACAAACCTCGTATAAGAATGAGCAATAGAAATTGCATCATTTTTATTTAATTCGCTTTGGTTTAGCTCAGTTACCAAACCAACAAGAAAATAAACTGTGTGCGTTATAACATAGCTGCTACAACAATCTACAGCACTCTTAAATTCTCAAGGGTTTAGTAGACCCTTCAGAATTTCAAAAGAAATACCTAATACGGTTTCTCATTTGATATGTTATTAATTTGTAGTTGTATTAATAACTTTATTAACATTTTATTTATATATTTAATGTTCTCAAAATGTTAACCTTATTGAGTTGAATCATTGTCAGCTTGTGGCAAAAACACTAGCACACAAACGCGATAACACAAACGTATCTTTCCTGCTACAGCGCTCTTGTAATACTTCATAGACGCCCTGTACAATCTCTTCCTAGCATATGTTCGCGAAAAAACCAGATATCGAACGCAGCGATATCGCCCCTAAAATATTGGTGTCCCATTTCCTGACTTCGAATACGTTGAATAGAAAAATATGCATAAAACTCAATCTACGCACCCTTCAAGATCACTTTCCAACAAGGAAAATAAGTTGAAAGAGATTCGGTTCATCTGATGATTTATGAAATTGGATCCTATGTTGGCGAATATTTAAAGATAGAGGCCTTAGAGGAGCGTGAATTCTTTATTTTCGTAATGAGATACTCCGAACGTCGGGACGAATCAGTACTAATATACACAGTCTGCGTTAATTAAGGATCTTTGTGTGAACAATAAGATTTCAGGAACGCTCCATTTTCTTTTGCTCGTCGAATTTATTAGGTATTTATGAAATGCCACTTGACGAGCGAATTTGAATTTGATTCTTGTAGGCGTTGTTTATTTTAAGATTCTAATCATTTTTAAGAATTGGGAAAATTAATATAAAAAAATTAGATTTCCGACGGAATTTGTTTTATTATTATTTATAGTTAGTTTTTAGTTAAAATAATATACAAGGAAAACTAAGAAAAGTTTTGTTTACTTGACAAAAGCTGTATTTAAAATCCACAATAAGGTCTTAAATAACTATAAGACGCCGAATATTTGTTTTCTATTCACCTTTGTTTTTACAAAGTCAAGGTTTAGCGTAGTATCTTCCACCTAACTCCCGATATTCACATGAAGCCGACTTATATGGGAATCGAACCCATGAACGGCTTGCCTCGAGCGAGAATCTAAGCCAGTTCCAAGCGGTAAGCATTATTACTTCAGATTACTCTAGGGAGCTTAGAGACCTTCTACGAGGTAATTGTGGGAGAATTTACCCTCAGAAGATCCGATCATTCCTATACATATCCATGTCAATTCGGAAATTGACATCGAAAAAACCCCGACCAGTTCTTGCCATCACTTGGAATGGAACCCGGAACTACCATTTGAAAGGTCGGAGTATTGTCCACTTCACCACTTAATCGACCGGTTTTTGTTTATTAAGGACCAGATTGTGAATTACCAAATTTTGTTGTAGGGAAGAAGGGCGAGGGCTATAAAGTGTGGAAATTCAGATACATTACTTAAACTCTGACTTTACCCAGTAAATTATCAACTGTACGTATTTCTTCAGTATAACCACCTCCAATTGTTTGGACAGCTTCGCAGGAAGAAAAGAAAATTCACAATGTATACTAAATTTAAGACAAAGGTTAATAAACTAACTATTGTAGATAACTCTGTGATTTTACTTTGAAATAAACAGTTTTAAAACCTTAAAACGGAACGGAGAAAAAATAAACCAACACAAATGCAGAAGATGTGTTTTATGCGACAGTTTTACTTTTTTAAAATAGTCTACCATCGTGCTTTCTCATACCCCATGGACAGGATGGACTCAACTAAATCATGTCGGATCGATCGGGTTTTGACTGATTCTGATCGGGAACGTCTTACAGACGACACCTATTGAATTGGAGGCGGATGGAACACATTCTACCATGTTCATGGGTCATGAGAAAGCACAATGGTGGACTACTTGAGAATTTTTTTTGTTAGCACGAACACTCAATTAAATCGTGTCGTTTCGATCGGGTTTCGACAGATTCTGATTAGGAACGTCTATCAGACGACATCTATTGATTTTAAGGTGGATAGGACATGCCCCACCCTGTTTAAACTGTTTATTATGTAAGGCTTTAAAACCGTTTATTTTATTTTTGTCGCTTTACTGTTCAAGATATCCAGGGTGGGTCCTGTAAATCTAATCTAAATAAGTACTCGGAAAATGTATCGTTTGTCTCTTTCTGCTGCCATATCCAGATCGATTTTAATGTGTCCACAAAATGTTAATGCCTTGTAAAAGAGGATAATAAATCGACAGACTGAAGCCGAGAGACGATAACTCTTATTGTTTTAGTAGAAAATAATTATTGAGATAATGCACTGATTGTCTCCTCCTGCTGTCATATGCATATCAATTTGAATATGAAAAGTTTCAAGTCTTCTGTAGAAAATTATTATAAATCGACTGAATTATTGTAAAAACTGAAATACGTTAGCTGTTGTATTTTTAGTAGAAAATAATTATATGGAAAATAAATCGTTGGTCTCTCCCTGTTGCCCTATCCATATCGATTTCAATATGCCCACAAAATGTTCACGTTCAATATAAAAGAGGAAGAAAAATCGACTACTTGAAATCGGAATACGATAGCTGTTATGAGCTTTCCGCGGAACTGCTTGTGGCAGAAATAGTCAAAATTAAACGACACAATTTTTATGACTCCGGGAAAACAGAAGATAATTGAAGGGACATTATATATTGGTGAAGCTCAAACACAGTGCTCTTTTTCATATCGGGATCACTATAAATCACTGAAAGTTCATTTTTTAAACGATTTGCGTCAAGGAATGTTCCATATGTATCTACTAAAGAAGAAGAAAGTTCGTCAGGAAAACGTTTTACGAATGAAGTAAATTGTGTGGAATCTAGAATATTTAAGAATTTCAGTTTAGAAATTTCACTAAAGCATTGACTAATGTTCAAAGTAATAACGTCCAAAATTTTATAAAACAATCGTGCGTATGTGTATTTCTTATCTTCTTCAGAAATTGAATCCAGGCGCATTCTTTTACTTGGTGGTTAATTTTCTAATACAAATATGTCCATACGGTCCCAAATGTCAGGAAACTCACTGTCGTTTGTCTCACTGTAAAAATAAGAAACTGTCGTTTCTTATTTTTTGAATATGTGATTTGAAATTGGCGATCTTTTTATTGCAGTAACTAATATCTGATATTTTTTGTCTGTAAAACTTTAAACAGACTCTCGGAATGTGGGAACATTGCAGAAAACACTGCTCAGAAAAAATTAAAATCAAAGTCGCGCAATAAAGTTAAAAGGCCTCTAGCACAAATAACGGTTTCTCGATCCCATTCCTCATTTTCATTTTCCACAATTACCTGAAACAGCTCTTCCAAATCTTCCATATGTTATGGCGACAGTTGCCAAGATGCGTTCACATAATCGCATAACTGAGTCCGGAAATAACGGCCACACCTACTCGAGGCTCTACTGTTGACTACATAAGATTAGTGACTTTCTCGGCCGGCTGACGCGTAGCTTGGATGTAACGTGGACTATCGCATTTCAGCACTGCAGCAAGTAACGCGGGAGTCCACTAATTTCGGGCGTCTTCACGGTCGATTTGAAATAAAAAAGTTCATGGTAGCGTTTAAAGTAAATAATGTATGTTTGCGATCGGTTTAAAATAATTAAAAATTTTTAATAATTGAATAAATCGATTGAACTTTTAAATAACACTAGTTTGCCAATTTTTTAAGGGATACCATGCATCACTCGCATCCATGTACGCTACGCCCCTGGTAATTAATTATGATCATAATTATTATATTAATTAATTGTTTAATTATGCTCGCAATACGATTTTAATTAATTAATTAATCGATTAATGTAATTATAACTGTAATTACAGTAGAAAATAGTTTTAAATGCTTTAAAAATTCTCGTGTTTAGACAATGTATACACTGTGCGTCTGTAGTCCATCCCCCCTTTATCAGAAATGGCGCAACGATATTTTTGATAATTATATCATTGTTCGTTCTTTTAAGGCACTTATTTTCAAAGGAAAAGGGGAAAGATACTTTAGACGTGCACCGTAGAAAGCATTTATACCACAAAATTAACTTACAAGAAACCCCACCGTTATTACTTTCAGAAATAGCGAATATCGTAATATTCGGAATATTCTTAGCATTATTAAATATACGAATATTTCTTGCGATCCACGATATCCTAAATATTTATGAATGCGGACTATCTGTATACACCGCCATTACATCCAGAATAATCTTATTAAGTATTCCGCGAATTATTTAATTTAATCCGAAACTCCCAAATACCCGAAATATCCAAGCGAATTTGAGGGCTGGCTGGTGATTTTCATGATCATGCAGATTTTCTCACGATCTCGATGTCAAACAATATTGAACTTAATGCCCAGATAATCTTCAGTGGAATGCTTTACAGCCCTTAGGGATGAGCGTTGCGCAATGAACCCTACTATCAAAGAGCGACAGTCAAGAACAAGTTATACTTCAGGGTCAATAGTATCGAATTATTGAAGGATACTTGATCTTATTATATGTGAGTAGGCCAGTTGTAAAGTGGGTTAAATCGATTTTTAGAAAAATAACAGTTATGGGTATTGTTGGATTCAGAATGGCGTCCGCTAGAATGAGGTAATAGTTTTAAGTGTTAAAACGCACCATAACCCCCTGAAAATCGAGTTCAAAGTTTGGTAGCAGTGTCATAACGAGTTAAAAACCTTGGTGTTCCAGGTGGATAGTGAGGTAAAAACATTCATGTTGCAAAAGGGATTAAAAGCTATTGACAGTAATGGCGGCCTAGATGAGTTTAAAAGCAAAAAAAATTAAATATATCGGTAACTCCAATCGCCACTTGTTTTCGCACTCACTTTGTTTTTTTTTTAGTTTGTGACCTCCTGACAGGCTCTTTGGAAATTTAGAGAGGGAGTTTAAATCCCCAAGCTTGATTTAAAATGCCGAAACTTACCTCAACATATTCAAAAAGTATAATAAGAATCATTCGTCTTGTCGATGACTGTGATAGCCCACGACATCTTGGCATTTCAAGTTTCAGAAATTATAAAAAATTGTGCTGACTAAAGGTGTTACCCAGCAGGAGGTGTTGGTTTAGGGAACGTTTCTACAACTACGAAGCCGGGGAACCAAAATTTGTAATCAAGAAAAATCGATCCACACGCCATGTCAAATTACAAAAGGTTGCGAAACGATTTGACATCAAACCAGCAAAATT
Source organism: Rosalia funebris (assembly GCA_037954035.1). Taxonomy (NCBI): domain Eukaryota; kingdom Metazoa; phylum Arthropoda; class Insecta; order Coleoptera; family Cerambycidae; genus Rosalia; species Rosalia funebris. Next base: position 5,430,630 of record JAZFAV010000006.1, on the reverse strand, counting down.
AAGAGATGTGTTGAGGCTGCTAGAATTACAGTACGGGAAAAATTGGAAGGAAAATCCTCTATTTGATTATCATTCTGAAGTATTCAAAACTCAATCGTCTACTACAAGCACTTCATCTGGTATTGCACTACCTACTCAGCAAGTTGAAGAAAAAGGGGCCGAAAACCTATAGTCATGGAACTGTAAATTATTGGAGATGAAGTTCACATAGTGGAAGACATAAATCCAGAAAATGATCTTCAAGAACCAGAACTGACAGATTTTGATCTAATGGTGACTGTGAAGATATGATTTAAACTAGTTTACTAATTTTTTTTCAAGATCAAAAATGGCAAGGCGCCTGGTCCGGACTGTATCCCCTCTGAGATCCTGAAGACCATGGTGAAGCAACATCCTGCGGAGGTGCTGCGAATCATGAACGATGTCATGAGGAGCGGCGATTTCCCCGAGGTATGGAAGATGGCCAGGCTTGTTCTAATCCTCAAAGAGAACAAGCCGATGGAGGACCCCACATCTTTCAGATCGATATGTCTGATTGATGTGCTCGGGAAACACTTGGAACATCTCATCTTAGGGAGACTCCTAGGGGAGCTGGAGAGAAAGGGAGGCCTGGCGGAGAACCAGTACGGGTTCAGGGCGGGGAGATCTACGGCAGATCTGTCATGGTCATAAAAACCAATGCACAGGAGGCGTGGGAGTCCAAGAATCTGTACGCGTTGATCACTTTGGACGTGAAAAGCGCATTCAATTCGGCCTCACGGGGAAGGATCATGGGGAGACTGCGGGAGCTAGAAATAGCACTGTATGTTGTAAACATGATCGCCAGCTACCTGTCTTGCAGGGGCCTGATATTGCTGGCCGAAGACGGTAGCGAGAGGAGGGGATTCTCGTGTGGAGTGCCAGAGGGGTCGGTCATGGGTCCTAGCCTATGTTCGATGAGGTATTTAAACTCTGAGAGTATCTGAAGGAGTGAGAGTCTTGGGCTACGCTGATGATGTTGCGGTGGTCATAACCGGAAGAAGTGGTATGGACGTAAGGGAAAACGCCAACCACACTGTCGAGAGGATCAGGAGATAGATTGTGACTCTGGCTTTGGATAAAACGGAGACAGTCCTCCTGACAAGAAGGAGAAAACCTCCGTGCATCACGTTTCGAGCAGGGAATACTGAAGTCGTACCGAAGCATAGTATTAAGTACCTGGGAGTCTGGATTGATAGTTCTCTCTCGTTTAGGAAACATATCAAACAGACGCTGGAAAAGGCTGGCAAAACTGTCTCGGCCCTTAGTCGTTTGATGCCAAACATTAAGGGCCCCAGCGCGGCAAAGACGAGAGTCCTCAGCGGGGTGGTGCAGTCGATCTTACTATATGTCGCCCCACTGTGGGTGGATATATTGAGAAGGGACAAGTGGAGGAGAGAGCTCACCAAAGTCCAGAGAAGAGCAGCGCTAAGGGTTTGTAGTGCATACAGGACCGTATCGGCAGCGGCAACGTTGGTGATAGCCTGTATACCACCCATTGACCTTCTAGCTAGGGAGAGACGGGAGGTGTACGGAGAAGCTGACAGAGGTGCAGTAAGGGAGAGCCTATGGGAACACTGTCAGGGGAGATGGGAGGCGGAGCCTCGAGGGAGATGAACGAGGGTGCTAATCCCGAACATAAAGCCATAGTGCGAAAGGGCACATGGCGATGTCGTGTATTATTTAACCCAGGTCCTTACTGGGCACGGCTGTTTCGCGGACTACCTATTGGATATAGGCAAACGCGAGAGCACAGAATGCTGGTCCTGTGGAGAGGTCGACGATGCTGACCACAAAGTGTTCAACTGCAAAAGGCGAATATGAGAAAGGAGAGCTGCGGAGCAAAAGATAGGACATGCTACCATTGTAAATAACATGATCCCAATCATACTCGAGAGCAGCGAAAGATGGACAGTGGTGGAACAGATGGTAACGGTCATCATGAAGGAAAAAGAGAAGGAGGAAAGGGAAGTGGGGAATGAATAAGTATTCTGATTGTTATGCCGAAGAGAAGTAAATAACGGGGGGTTTTTAGTCGGTAGGCATATACGAATCCAACACTACCTGGCCAAATAATAACAGAACACCAGAGGCAAGGTGTCTTTTGAAAATTTTCCCCTCGAGAAAACAAGTTTACTAGTTTACATTAGTACATTTATCTCCATATTAAAGTAATTTTAAAATATTTTAGATCTGTTTTCTATCGTCATAACCTTATGGATATTATTTTAGTTTATAACACCAATTCGCTTATAGTCGATAAAGAAAAACTATTAAAATAAATATAAAAATGTATTTATACATATTATTTTATATTTAAATACAGACATTATCGTTTTCAATTATATGCGCACAAGTTTTACCAGAGGTCAAGTAAATTTACCCTCATTTAAGCTCATCCCAGCTTCGTTCTTAGCATAATTCTTTTATTTACATTTTTGCCTTTGTTGAGAAATGACCAACTTTTTCGTTTACGTAAAATCTCTCTCTAGAAGTCTTATCGTCTTTAGGTTATTGTTCTTTTCCAACGGAACTTCGGTTCAGAAGAGTTCAAATTGTTTGTGAATTATTTCTTGATCGACGGAAATTAGTGGATTGTCTCATTTATTAAATTTTACTGGTTTTAGGTAAATTAATTTAATGAATGAGGTTTCTTTAATGACATCGATAGGCGCGTGATAAAAACTGATTTTCTTAAACGTTATAAATATTTTAAAAATAAATGTCCAGAATATTTAGCTTGTTTATATGAAAGTATAAATATGTGTGTCAGAAAAAATATGAATTACGATCGGGTACAATCGTGAAAAATTGGGTTGTCAAGTAGTTATTTAATAACAATAAAGGAGGAGGGGGTGTTACTGATATATACTATACAAATATATAGGGTAAAATAAAAAGATATTGATAGGTCTAAAATCCAGTAATTTTCCGATATTACTTTTCCGCACTCCACTATACGCGCAAAAGTAATGTAATCTTGTACATTTTTTTCTAGGGTTTATTTTTCGGCCTAAAAACAAAAAAAAAATGGTTTTTAAACCATTTTGTGTGTGTGTGTGTCGTTGTCGTAGAAATTTATTCTTGTTAGCACGATAACTCAACTAAATCGTGTCGGATCGATGGGGTTTTGACTGATTCTGATCGGAGACGTCTCCCAGACAACACCTATTGATTTTGAGGTGGATAGGACACATCCCACCCTCTCCATGGGTTATGAGAAAGCACGATGGTGGACTATTTGAGAGAAATTAAGTAAAACTGTCGCATAAAACACATATTTTGCATTTATGTGTTGGTTTATTTTTTCTCGGCCACTCAATTTCGATATAGAGATGTTCTACGTGCGGAAAAGTCCGTTTTGAGGTTTTATTTATTTAATATTTATCAACGATAACATTTTTATAATGCCCAAGTAATACAGAGGCTATATTGGATATGGGATATCTGCTAATATGAACTGTGATACGGATATCTTTCTTAAACAACGAATATATCCAGCTTGTCAAGAATAGGAACAAATCTCACAACTGTAATATTTTATCTTGTGTAAATTGCAATAATGCATTGCTGCTCAGTCGAGATGAAATAGTTTTGAATGTGAGTGTACACAGAGTTCAATATGGCGGCACGTAAAGTGTATCCTTTCCCTCTGATGCTGCCTCACTCTTTCTTATACGCACGCATAGAGAATCTCACAGTGTTTCCTATTCTTGACAAGCTGTAACTACAATTATGTTCAAGGTAACAAGAATTACATCCCAAAATTGATTAATCAAGCTGCAGAAAATGATTAGATTCGGACATTTAGTATGCAGCAGTTCATCATAATCTGCTTTTGTGTTGTATAATACAAAAAGAAAACGCAAGAGGTGCTACCAAATTATATGGATGTTAAAAATACATGGTATCTTGAAATGCTTCCCTCATTTATTTGTTGAACAAATACATATATCATCCCTCCTTACCTTACTTAAATGCGGGATCCAGATATATCCATGATATTTTATGCAGGAGCGTATAGGAAATCGAAAGTTAACAGCTATAAAAACGTACTTTCTTTAATTTAAAAGAACCTGGGTCAAAATCAAGACAAACTAGAGTCTACAATATCTTGCCCGTAGAGAATATTAATGTCTCGAAAACTAACTATTTTCCGTCAAAGTGGATTTTATCATAAAATTTCGCGTTATTTTTTACATAATGTACATAAAGTACAAATACCCATGTCTTTGAAATTTTATTTTAAAGAAAACTTAAGAAAAATAATGTACTACTACTGGAATAAAACCGACCATTTTCCTTCAAAACTTGCCTTGTTTTTATATTTTTTTGTTATTTTCTACATGTGATACATAATTTTAAAAGGCCCATTTCTTGTGCACGGGTATGTTTTTTTTAAACAGCACGCCATGGTAATTCAGGTGCAATGGATCGTTTTACCAGTGAGCAACGTGCCACGTGTGTCGGAAGATTTCACATTTATATCAATCTCTTATAATAATTCGTCGCCTGTATCGAGCGAATTATCTCCCTCACGACATTAATAAAATTTTTGTAGCAAAAGCAAAAGTAAATTATAAAGACACAGCACTACCATTAATAAACAAACCGAACGGATCGATCCATAAGAGTCGAAATATATATAATGTCGAAAAAATCGAGTGTGTTTACTTGCAACATAAACAATAAAGGTCCTAGCATACATCCCTGAGGAACTGCTACCAGAGTATTTTGGCAATGTGATTTATAATTTTCTATTATTATAATCGTTCTCTATATTATTATCAACCTTATATAAATAGTCGAGCTTATTTTTTACTAATCGAATACGTCATTATTCTAAGTCACATTTTATAACTTATAATCGGTACATGTTGCTCAAGAGCCATGACACGTGTCTTTGGTTTATTCACAGAACATTGTTTTCTAATTTTTACTCTTCGATGTTAATCTTATACTGGATACACAAAATGGACGCAGCCTCTGTAATAAATTTCGCTTCGGTAATGAAATAATAAAATAAGTAATCTGACCTCGAATCGTTGAAAGTAAATTGTGCCTGAATTGAACGGGAGAATTGATGAGGGTCTTATGAAAAAGGCGAAACGATCCCTATTTACTATTAAAACTTCTCCTAAGATGTTGCAACTCGTCGGGTGTTTTTGTCAGAGGCTTATATATCAACAATGTTGAACATACGCAAGGTAAAATGAATTAAAGTGTAGGAAACAGTTGCTGTTCCTACATAAATAGTATCAGTAGTAGTCACTTTTACGTTTGAGCAAGGAAAAATAATAGCTAATTGCTAAAGTCTATCGTTACTTATACAATATATACTGTTGTAGACAGTTATCTGGATCATGAAAGAAAGGTAATCTGTCTTTAAGGCATTCAGTTTACTATCAACATTTATCTAGGTAATAGTGCGTGTCTTCAGAATTGTAGTAGACCGATGACTGTTTATGTGAAACAACATCATGTGGTACAACAAATTGCATCATAGGATACTGTAAATAGCATGACATAGTATATTTTGACTAAACAACGCTAGCAAATGTCATGAAATGCATAATATGTCGTTATAGTTTCGAATTAAATTCAGAAAATTAAAACGAACGTCTTTCTAAACTCCTCAGATATGTCTATCTTCTTTGTTTTTAATTGTTTGTTGTTTTTAACTCCTCACATTAACCCTCTAAGGCTCTAACGATAATACCCTTTGTTGGTACTCTCGCGCCTTAAATCATTTTTGTACCGATTTCAGGATTGCGAATCTGGTCAGTCAAGATTGAAAATATGCAAGTGAATAGTAGTTATTTAAATACAAACATATAGCAATCTTTCACAGTTAATATGGTTAAGATAGCATATCACTTTTGTTTTGTAAATTATTACAAAAACTCAATAAATATTATAAGTGATTACTAATACTAATTTGAGCAAATTGAATATTCCCGGTTCGGACCTACGTGTATAAATGTAGATATACAATTAAATTTCATATCATCAATAAGAGCATGAAATTCATACTTGTATTGATAACAATAAAAACTATCTTCCACATGCGACACCGGAAAAGGTCAGTAACTTAGCGACTCCCTCCGGTAAGAGGAAGGGGTCTATATCAGTAGTTGCATCGTTTCATTGTAAGATGTAACGAGTACTCGCTGACGTAGATGTTTTACCTCTTTTAAATTAATTTAGGGTGCTTGGATGGTATACAGATATTCAACAAATGATGCACTTCCTAATTGGGATATATTTTGTAAAGGCATATATTGTAAATTATGTATAGATATCGTCTATTTATATTATTTGTATATAAATGCAAAATATCCTTTAGTAATAAAATAATAATTTACTTTACTATGTAATAATAGTTACATACATTACCTAAAAAATAAGTACAATGAATGGTATACATATGCATACAAGCACAATTTTTAAACACACCCTTTTCTACTTATATTTAACACTATTTCCAGGTGTATCCCCTTTATGTGCCGCCAAACGTGCCCTCTGAAATCAAATCCGAACAGGTCCGCTTTTGATGCGATTGCAAAGAGTGGCTTTGGAATCGTCTGGCCACTTTCAGACAGCAAATATGAATATCCTAATAATATACCAGCACCGGCTGCGGTTCGCCAGAAATCGAATAACGGGCAAAATCCTCCACTGGAGATTGCAGAATCGGCATCCAGTTGCGGAATATTTTCTCGGGTAAACCGCTGCGCTGTAGCATTCTGTTCGATTGACAAAGGATCGCAAGTGGATACGTATCAGTGGCGTCTCCTCAGGAAAGTCGAAGGAGGTTAAGACTCTTCACAGATTTTCATAGAATTATTTCTTATTTAATACTTTCCCTCAAGAATCACGTTAGGAGGCGGTACACATGGAAAATGCCAGGAGGGATAGACAGGTATCAGATAGACTACATTCTGGTTAGGAAGAGATTTAGGAATCAAGTAAAAGACTGTAAGAGTTATCCAGGAGCAGATGTAGACAGCGATCACAACTTGGTAGTCATGAAAGCTAGATTAAAGTTCAAAAATCTGAAAACCCGGAAGGATAAGAAACGTATAAATGTAGACATATTGAGGGATCAGAATATGAAAGATAAGTTCCAGGAGAAAACAGATCAGTTAATAAATAAAGCGAGTAAGGACGAAATCAAGAACGCAGAAACTGAGTGGGAGGGTATCAAGAATAGTCTAGATTCCGCGGCTACGGACGTTTTAGGACACGATAAAAGGGAAGCTAGGAAGCCCTGGATAACGGACGAAATCTTAAACTTAATGCAAAAGAGACGAGACTACAAAAACAGACAAGACGAAGAAGGACTGAAAACGTATAAGGCAATAAAGTGGGAAATCATTAGAAAATGTAGAAAAGCGAAAGAACAATGGATAGAGGAGAAATGCAAAGAAGTAGAAGATAAGTTGCAAGTAGGTAAGACCGATGAGGCTTACAAAATAATTAAGAGGAACTTCAGGGATATAGGAACAATAAGTAGAAATGTTAGGAGTCAATCGGGGGACATACTGATAGGAAGAGAGGAGAAAGCGGATAGATGGAAGCAGTACTTAGGAAATTTATACGAGGGTCAGGAATTAGGAGAGATATTAGAGGAAGAATCTAGCATCGATAGGGAAGATGTAGGAAAACCTATATTGAGAGAGGAATTTGAAATAGCACTAAGGGGGCTAAAGAATAATAGAGCGCCGGGTGTAGATAAAATACAGGCGGAAATTTTGAAATGTGCGGGACAGAAAGTAGTAAATAGGATGTTTGAACTGGTAAAATACATATACGAAACGGGCGAGATGCCGGAGGATTATAAGAGGAACATTATCGTTACTATACCGAAAAAGAGAGGAGCCGACAAATGCGAGAACTTTAGAACGATTAGCCTAACTTCCCATGCGTCAAAAATCCTAACTAGAATAGTGCAGAAGAGGATGGAAAATAGAGCGGAGGAAATACTAGGAGAAGACCAATTCGGGTTTAGGCGAAATAGGGGAACTCGCGAAGCTATTCTGGCGCTAAGAGTAATGTTAGAGAAAACAATAGAAAAAGGAAAGAACGCTTATATAGGATTTGTAGATTTAGAAAAAGCTTTTGATAACGTAAGATGGGAAAAAATGTTCGAGATACTAAAGAGCGCGGGAATGAAGTATAGAGATAGGAGAGTAGTACACAATCTATACATAGAGCAAACTGCTGTTATAGAAGTAGAAGGGGAGGAAAGGGAAGTAGGTATTAGGAAAGGAGTAAGACAAGGATGTACGCTATCACCACTAATTTTTAATCTGTACATCGAAGAGGCGATTAATGTGGTAAAAGATAGAGTGGATTTCGGGATTAAAGTACAGGGACAGAAACTAAAAATGCTGAGATTCGCGGATGATATAGCAGTATTAGCATCTAGTAAGGAGGAACTAGAATCAGCATTGAGCGAAATGGAGGCAGTGTTGACAGAGGAATACGGAATGAGGGTGAATAAAAACAAAACTAAAGTGTTAGTGTGCAGAGGGCGCGAGAGCAGAGCAAAAACGAAAGTACAAATTAATAATGAAAGATTGGAGGAAGTTAAAGACTTCACTTATTTAGGAAGTAAAATAAATTGGGATGGAAGAAGCGATAAAGACATAAAACAAAGAATAGCGCGGGGTCGAGTAGCTTTTAACAAAAAGAAAGCACTTTTATGCTCGGGGGTAATAAACTTAGAAACAAGGAAGAGATTTTTGAAAACATATGTATGGAGCACGGCACTTTACGGCTGCGAAACCTGGACGGTAGGGGAAGCAAGTAGGAAGAAATTAGAAGCTTTTGAGATGTGGTGTTACCGAAGAATGATGAAAATACCATGGACTGATAGGGTTAGAAACGAAGAAGTATTGGAGAAAGTCGGCGAGAAAAGGAGTATGTGGAAAAACTTAAAGAAGAGAAGAGATAGAATGGTAGGCCACTTGCTGAGATTGGAGGCAGAAATAGGAGTGAAGAAAGGCAGAGGTAGGCCTAGATTAGACTACTGCTCGCAAATAGTAAGGGATGTAGGTTGTAGCACAATTAGCGAAATGCGTAGGTTAGCACAAGATAGGAGAAGCTGGAGGTTAGCGTCCAACCAGTCTTAGGACTGATGACCTAATGATGATGATGAATACTTTCCCATAAGTATATATATATCTTAATAGTACAACACAATATAATGCAATAATCCCTGTAACTCCCACGCGAGGTACAGGGTTTGATCAAATACAAACCATTTGGTCATTTAAAATTGGTTTTAAGTTGTCACATTCATCTATCACATGAAACACCTAAAGTTCGGTAGTTATCGACTTCGTCACCTTCCAGGTCACATACGTAGACTCACCATTCGAATTGAGGAAGCGTTCTCTTGATTGAGTAGAATACTGGTCGAATTTACAGACTCATGTTAGAGCAACATAACGTATGTCGTACCTTCCGTATTCTGCCCAAAACGCTGGATGCTGGATCAGCCTTTGTAATGTCGTTTCCTATTTTATAATGTGTTTAGGATGGTGTTTTGTTCCTGTGATACTTTTTTGGCAAAGATCTTTAAAACAATAAATTATGCGCCACTCGCAGTTATAGTATTGTAAATGATCTTTCAGTTAGGACGCTTGATTTTTAAACGTAAATAAAGCAGGTTGTGTGTGAGGTATTCACTCAATTATTCTTTTGTTTGAAAGAATATTTTATGGCATCAAGTATGGAATATAACGTCGTTCAATTATCTACAGCAGCTTTGCCTGGTGCCACGTATTCGGGAAGTCCAATTTTCTATGATTTTGTCGCATAACTCTGGCTGCATTTGCTGGATGACGTTCGTTCATATTGACTGCCCTCAAATCGCTCATTGTCCATCGTAGCATGCGCTGTGTAGCAAGTAGCACCGTCCTGTTGGAACCACATATCGTCGGTATCCATATCATCCAATTTAGGCCACAATAAGTTGACTATCATCGATATGTAGCGCTCGCTGTTGACGGTTATGGCAATGCCAGTTTCATGTTGGAAGAAGTACGGACCGATGATTCCATCAGACCAAAATCCGCGCAAAACAGTGACTTTCTCGGGATGTATTTGGTGCTGGTGTATCTCGTGTGGATCGGTCTCATCCCAAATTCGACAATATTGCTTGTTCACATATCCATTCATCCAAAAATGGTCCTCGTAATGGATGGTTCCAATCAGCGAACACACGAAATTGTCTGTGGTCGTTTATCTTAAGTTTATGTATCTGTTGGGTTTTATACGGGTGTAGACACAAAATTCGTCATATTGAAGTGGAAGAAAGGCCATGTTCTTGTAAACGACGAGAAATTGACTGCCTCGGGTTTAGGTTTCGGTGAAGTACAGGCGTTGGCTGATTATTTATCAAACCAGTTAACTCGAATTTCACCACTGAATGTCGAATACTCGACTCGGTTTTTGGGCGGGACGGCTGTGGTGGGGGTAGAAATCACGTAATACGCGGAACGCTTCTCGAACGAAGCACTAATTTTGAAAATAAAATATGATAATGTGCACACAATATTGAACACTATAGTCTTCTACGATGATTTGCCATATATCGCTGAATAATTCACAATAAATTCTATAGACGTTACTTTAGCAATGTGGCTGCTATAACCTAGCAAATTTCGAGCGTCCCTATTGAAATACCCTATAATATTATTAATATTGTCACCATTATACCTGACAGCTGGATTTGATCACGTTTTTCTGTAATGGATATTTGGAAATCTCACAGGCCGCAGTAGTTATTTTTCAATTTGGAATATATTTATCCTTCAACGTTTTTCAAACATATTGGTATCATATGGACAGCACTCTTACTCATTCTTTCCACGATGTTCATGGGAAGCTAACCAACATACTTGAATATCATTGTATGGAGCGTCATGGCGCCACCAGAGCAGTGGCCTATCAGATCTTCAGATCTGATATTCATTGACTTACTGTGTGGAGTTACATAGAAGACTAAGTTTATTCTACGTCGGTTCAAATATGGGAAGAACTGGAAAGAATAATAGAAGCAATATTCTACCAAATAAACAGTGAGTACACTGAGAAAGACATATGCATTTGAAAGTTTTCAACTGCTTGCACGCGTCAAATTTTATAATTAGTTGTGCATTTTTTAAAATATAATGTATATATATATATATATACAGGGTGATTTTTGAATGAGGTATGTTGACGTCATCCATATATTTTTTTTACTAGCAACTATTACGGAATATCGGAAAGAGCACATTTCTTACATACGTCGTGGTACTAATTCCATTAGCTTGAGTATACGTTATATAAATAAAAATTAAGAAAAACGATTGTGCATCTTCAAAATACTAAATTAATGGCAATGGTTATTTAAAACATTAACTAAAGTAAATGTTCAAATTATGCACCGTTGACTGCTTAACAGTAGTCAAGATGGATAGTAAATTGTTTTTGAATATTGCCAGTAATTTCAGGAGGTTTAGTTCCAGCAAAAATCATATTTCCTTAATTTTTCTTTCTCTAGGCGTTACCTGTCATTTTCAAATATATAGAACAGATAATTTTACACTATAGATACAGATATATAGACGCACTATGTAAAACTAATTTTTTTCTCTAACATCTTTTTAACATATTTTTTTTTCTTCTCTTTATCTTAGTATCACTTCTCATTTTCAATCGGCTACAGTAGATAATGTAACATGTCGTGATGTAAAACTTTCTTTTCCACCAAATTTAAATCATCATCATGATGTCATCAGTCCTAAGATTAGTTGGACGCTAACCTCCAGCTTCTCCTATCTTGTGTTAACCTACGCATTTCGCTAATTGTGCTACAACCTACATCCCTTACTATTTGCGAGCAGTAGTCTAATCTAGGCCTACATCTGCTTTTCTTCATTCCTATTTCTGCCTCCAAAATATCGCAGACTATTCTCCCATGTCTCAGCAAGTGGCCTACCATTATATCTCTTCTCTTCTTTATGTTTTTCCACATACTTCTTTTTTTGTCGACTTACTCTAATACTTCTTCGTTTCTAACCCTATCAGTCCACGGTATTTTCATCATTCTTCGGTAACACCACATCTCAAAAGCTTCTAATCTCTTCCTACTTGCTTCCCCTACCGTCCAGGTTTCGCAACCGTATAGTGCCGTGCTCCATACATACGTTTTCAAAAATCTCTTCCCTGTTTCTAAATTTATTATCCCCGAGCATAAAAATCTTTTCTTCTTGTTAAAATCTACTCGACCCTGCGCTATTCTTTGTTTTATATCTTTATCGCTTCTTCCATCCCAATTTATTTTACTTCTTAAATAAGTGAAGTCTTTAACTTTCTCCAATCTTTCATTATTAATTTGTACTTCCGTTTTTGCTCTGTTCTCGCGCCCTCTGCACACTAACACTTTAGTTTTGTTTTTATTCACCTTCACTCCGTATTCCTCTGTCAACACTGCCTTCATTTCGTTCAACGCTGACTCTAATTCCTCCTTACTAGATGCTAATACTGCTATATCATCCGTGAATCTCAGCATTTTTAGTTTCTGCCCCTGTACTTTAATTCCGAAATACACTCTATCCTTTACCACATTAATCGCCTCTTCAATGTACAGATTAAAAAATAGTGGTGATAGCGTACTTCCTTGTCTTACCCAAATTTAAATAAGTGTGCAATAAAAAGTACACGATTCCATTGCATAAATAAATTGGGAGCAAATTGTAACTACAGTTGTAACCGTTTCGAAAATAAAAACATATAGATTTCTATTGAACTGAATATAAATCAATATGTTTCAAGAGATATTTTCGGAAAAAATAATAAACAGTTATCCTAGTATTTTCAATCGATCACTGTCACCAATCGTCCTGTATATTAAATGCACTGAAAATGGCAACAGCTACGTGGTGCAATTTTTATAATAATACCAAGAAAATACTTTCTCTGTTTTGTACTATTTCATACTATTTTCTGTATTTTGTATGTTCTCAGTTTACTGTTTGATAATAATTAATAACTCGTTTGTTAATTGAATCGAAGTTTTGCAGATAAATAATCTGTCTCTAGTTTATGATCAAGATGGCAGCATTAAATAAATAGGACATTGGCAACATTCTCCTCCTCTATAACAATACCAGACTCAGAAGCCCCGTATCGCGTTGTTTTCTTCTCTGTAGAATGGTATTTTAACTAATTAAGTATCAGATGAATGCTCTAATAGCACCATTTAATATAAAAATACTGATAAATAAATAAACAAAACAGAGCAAAATTCAAACAAAATACAAGGTTCTGAAATATTTCTCTCATTTGTGTGTTGAACATCTTGGAAAGTAGTAGTGGTAAATGGGTGCGCATGTGTTTCTTAGACACCAAGACTTAGAAATATAACTGCAATGGATCGTTTCGCCGGTGAGCAACGTGCCGTGTGTGTTAGAATTTTTTACGATTATTGGCCAACCATTAATAGGCCGGCCGAGATTTAACCTCAATGGATTTCTTCTTATGGGATTATTTGAAATCGAAGGTTTGTACTGATCCTCTCATGATTCTGTTTCAGATAAAAGCCAGAATATATGAGGAAATCCAAAGAATTGAAAATTCAGCAGTATGTCGGTTAGTTAACGGAAAATTTAAGTTAGGCCTTGAGGGGGCAAAGCGGCGCGAAGGAAAGCATCTTGATGATGATATTTTTCATACATAACTTTCCCCTACATTGTAAATTTAAATAAAACAATGTTGAAGGTAAATATATTTTTTCATAACCGAGTTTTCTTTAGCCAAAAAGAGGAGACATTCCACGATACACGTCTTTAGTTCTACCGTTCCTTTCTTCCTTGGTTTGGCTGGAGGAATGCTCTATTTTCAATTGCTGTCGAGTAACTTCAATCACGCTTTGGCGAGTAGGTATTTACTGTCCCATTTCCAGTTCAATCCATATTTAATTTCTCTCAAGGAACAAAAAACGTCCTAATTCGACCAACTTGCGTAATGGCAAGTTCAAGTAAATTCCCATTTATTCGCGTAGCGCCCCTTGCCATAGAATTGCAACAGCCGTCCGTCGCAGGAATAACGGTGGAATTCTTCGCTCGCTATTTGCCTACAAATTCCCAACTAGCTGGAGATCATCGGCCCTTCGCGACGCAAGTAACTTCCCCGAAGTAATTTCATGGAATCTGTGCACTTAACTGGGATATTAGCAGTATAGCGGGCTCGATACGAAGCGAACTTGATCGAAACTGCAATTTATATTAGATCTAGTTCGGAAGTTTTCCTTCAGCTAACCGTTAAACGCCCAACGGCGTCACTGCGAAAGTAATCTCAATTTTAGAGGAATCAGTTCCATGAAATGAGTTCTGGTTCATGTTCGGTTGATATAATGATGTTCGGTGTCGATGTTCCCGAGGGTTAAAGTGAAGTGATGCAATTTTATGCTAATTTTGATAAAACTGAGTATAAGATATATACGTGGTGAACCCAGTCACTTGCGGGGTGATTGTGTATACAACTGTGTATGCGTCGATTCATGTTCGTCAATACAGTAATAATTTAAGTGAACATTCGACAAAGTCATGGTAGTCTGTAAAGTGTCATGAATCATTCGTGGATTTTCTGAGCCTAAAATGTGGCAGTTTTGTCTATTAACGAAGCCATGGAGGTGAGAATTGGCCTTGTCGCTGAAGATGATTTTGTCCACAAAATCGAAATTCACATCTTGTTGTTCAATGATCCAATTGGTGAACTTTCATATCTCCGCTATGCATGGTCTGTTGGCAGAAGTTATTGAGTCAATTGGACTTTGTAAGCATAAAAATGTAAATCTTTAATGAGAATACGGTAAAAAGAGGCTGCTGAAATGTTCGATTCTTGTTCACGATGACGAATCGAGGTCCCTGGACCAATTTTCCAGCATTTTTATAAAAATGTTTCTTACTATTCTTCTTTCAAGATACAAAATATTTGACCAAAAAACACCTAACCATCTTATGAAACGCTCAAACTAAGTGAAATTAAAACGATAGTGAACATAGGGAGGAATTAATAAATAAGAATACATTTTTCTCCAAAGTTTTTCACAATATGTGAAACCTCTTTTTAACCTATCTAACATCGCCGTGTATATTTATTTGAGTTTCGTATAAATACATACAAGTTTCATAGAACAACATCGTTTTTAATAGCGTTGAACATGTCGAATTTTGTGACAAGAAACTACGATTTGCAGATAACATAGATTTTCTGTTACCATTTGAAGAAAATTGCTGCAGAATGGCATTGAATGCTTGTCGAAGCCTAAGGTGAGCATGCTCTTGGTAAATCACAGTGACTTGAATGGCTTGAAAAATTCAAAAGTGTCAATTTTGACGTGAGAATAGAAGAACGTGGAAGACCACTGAAAAAGTTTGAAGATGGCTAATTGCAAGCATTGTTGGATGAGAATGATGCTCAAACGCAACAAGAACTCACGGTCAATTAAATGTTTGAGGGCATGGAAAAAATCCAGAAGATGGGAACATGGGTTCCACATAAACCGAATGAAAGACAGTATGATAACCGAAAAGCTATTTTCAATATGCTACTCGCCACGTACAAAAGAAAGTCATATCTGCATCGAATTGTGACTGGCGATGAAAAGTGGATACATCGAGAATCCTAAGCGTAAAGGATCATGGGTGTAAACTCCAGGCAAACCATCGACATCGACTGCAAGGCCAAATCACTACAGACCGAAGATAATGCTCTATGTTTGGTGGGATCAGAAGGGTATGATCTATTATGAGCTCCCAAAACCTGTCCAAACCGTTAATACTGAACGCTATCGACAACAGACGACCAACTTGAATCAAGCTTTGCATTAAAAACGACCAGAATGTCAAAAGAGGCAACATAAAGGCGATTAATTGGGAAATACTTTCGCATGCTGCTTACTCACCAGACTTGGCTCCATCCGATTACTATTTATTTGCATCAATGGGACACACAAACGGCTTTAGTTCTTACGAAAATGTACGAAAATGGCTCGATGGCTGGTTTGCTTCAAATGAGCAAGAATTTTTTTGGCATGGAATCCATAAATTGTAAGAGATGGGAAAAATGTATAGCTATCAATGGGCAATACTTCCAATAAAATGTTTTTTATCATTTTCATATAATAAACGTGTATTTTTTATACAAAATAATCCTGTTTCATATTTATATATCTGGTAAATGAATTATGGATACCCCATTAACCTTAAGAATCCCAAGTCTACGTATATTAACTGTGTCGGTAAATTTGTGGAATAAAGCAACCAAAGAATTGTTATTAGGGTAAGAAAGCGATTATAATATTATCGGCAATCAAAAGGCAGTAATTTATGGAGCCTGAATAAATTAATCTTGTTCAATTCAATGGTGAACGATTTGGTAGGCAATCTATATAAAACGATACATGAATAGAGATGAATTTATATAAAATGCGATAAGAAGTGAGAGGCTAATGGAGAGTGTAATTTAGGTCTTCTGATTATCTGTTTAAGTACAGGTAAATACAGGTCATTCAAAATGGGGCCCAATAGTTAACGTATATGAGTACCAAGTTATATATTATTCGTTTTTGCATATAGTCAATTTTTACATTTATATAGGGTGGACCACTTAAAGTAGTTCAACGTCGTTTTCTGTTAGCCTTTTGGGGAAAATACTAGAACAGGTTAATTTCATTTATACATTTCTTTTAGACACATTCACATTTATATAATGTGAATGACTTGGAATTATACAATGTTCTGTTCTCATAGCCAACAGACTAATTTCGATTTTAAGACCACAGAAACGAGTAATAAATAACATTCTTTAAATTCTAATTTCATTGAGGTTGTATGACTCAAAAAAAAAAAAAAAATACGGCATGAACGATATTAATATATCGGTACGGTGTTTTAAATCTTTTATAATATATTTTTTTATGAATACTCCTTGATCTGATCATAAAGATCAATAAGTACATTTTCTCTAATTTATAATACTACTTAAACCAGTTAGAACTAAGTTCGTAATCAACAGTATCCTTAGATTTCTAATAAACTAGGTACACTAAAGAACTAATGTATACACTAAGGCGCACAATGCTCTGCTTTGTTACATCACTGAACTAACTCAAAGGGTTTGATTCTTTTGAGTCTTCTTGTCAATCCTGCGTTGTCAGGGAGCTGGATCGCCACGACGTTAACATGTTGGAGGAATCATTGTTCATGACTCCTGGAAATCTTGTTCAACAGTATCCATACCCAGGTCCAGATGGAGGTTACTGTTTAGGATATACCAAGGTGCATCTACGATCTTCCTTAGCACATTATTCTGAAAGCTTTGCATGATTTGTACATTGGTCTAACTGGCATAGCCCCACAGCTGAATTCCATAGGACCATACCGGTTTAAGTATATGCTTATATAACATAAGCTTATTATGAATAATTAGAGTGAAGTTTCTTTTAATTGATCAGTATATTTTTCTATACTTAATTATAAGTTCTTTTTTCTTTTTGATATGTGCTTTCAAGCATAGCCCGGTATCACGGGTAACACCAAGATATTTAGCTGTATTTGAAAACGGAATTTGTTTATCATTTAAGATTATGGATATATGTTGATTAGCTCTGTCTGTAGAGTTAACTAATATAGACTTTCACTCATTTCATTTTATTCTCCATTTTGTTGTTCTATAATTAATTTTGTTGATTGAGATTTTGCAATTTTTCTGCTGCTTCTTCATGGTCATTACCTATTGTGTTATTTTCTAATCTAGGAATATCACTTGTGTACAAAAGGTCTAGTCAGGTTCTAGACACTTCCTTGCGGTACTCCTGCATTAATTGTCTTAAGCTCAGAATAGGCACCTCCTTGTTTAATTCTAAAATCCTTTTCTGAGATGTAGGACTTCAGAATGTCAGAAAACTGTTTAGGTAGATACGTCTTCATTTTATATTTTATGCCTTTATGCCGAACTTTATCCAAAGCCTGTGATTGATTACATAATTGTTCCTAAGATGTAGCTTCATATAAACTCCTGGGCAAAATTAACGCATTAATGAAACTTTACATTATTACTTTTATCTTTTTGAAGATTTAAATAATAATTCTTACGTGGTACTTATATATGTTATCATATGTTATCACTCAATATAGTGTGTAATGGTGCAATAGCAAGTGATCTACTGTCCAACCCTTCTTTATTATGCTTTTTCCTGACCGTTCGTCTAGAAACTGCTACGTTTTGACCTGCTTCTAGAGCTCTACTAAACTGGTAGAATGCCTGTTTCTTAAGGCGACTTAATAATGTGAGCTATTCTTCTATATACATAGACATGAATATTCTAATTTTGAGCTATTGAATGAAGACATATTCGGAGATAATGCCTGCTTGACATGGTACATGCATGAGTAATTTTCAATAGCAACCTGCATACATTTTCTAGAGCAACTTTCAGCACAATGGAACATACAAACTTCGGACGAAACAAGAATTCCGAGGCTTTAAAAAATTGTTGAATTATTCGAAAACTTTTTAAGATATACCAGCGAGAAACGTCGTGTTCCTACGTTCTTTATGTAAATGGGATAATTTCGTCGTTTGTACTTGCAACGCCTAAACGTATTTTAAAAGGTTTTTTATTGCCTCCAATTAGGGTGGAGCAAAAACAATCAAATATGGTTCATATCCCGAAGTTAGATTTATATACTTAAAATACACAAAACATTTATTTTATTTCCAAGGTTTTTCAACAGCTACAATTTTTAGTATAAGAGCTGAATGGTCTATAGTATATGATTTTTTATCTTATTTTCCTATCATATACAGGGCATTCATATAATCCGTTCATTAGAAGTTTTTCGTGTTTGCCTAAAGATTAATTTTTCAAATTTCGCATAGGTCGTAGTTGTATAACCGTTTTAAAAGGATTTTCAAACATGAGTAACTATTGCTTATATCAGAGGTTGCCGCTAATTTCATTATTTCAAAGGGAATGTTGTTTTTCATTACATTTTTGATACCATTATACAATGTGGGCTAAAAGTAGGTAGCCCATTTCTTTTTCAAATATTGTATTTGAGTTGAATATGATATGGTTGCAAATGATAGCAAAAAGTATATATATATATATATATATATATATATATATATATATATAAATAAAAGAGATTTATTTGCGAAAAATAACGTCTCCTAGGTGAATGACTTTTCCTTCTTCACACAGTCTTGTTTCAACCACTATATTTTCCATCACTATGGTCAAAGTTTCTATAGGTATTGCCCTACTTTCATTTCTAATTTTGTCTTTTAGTTCCAGAAGTGTACGCGGTTTATTTTTGTATACTCTTTCTTTTAGGTAGCATCAGAGAAGGAAATTGGGCGTCTTTAGATAGGGCGATCTTGGAAGCCAATTCAGGTTGCAATTTTGAGAAATTTTGGATACTCTTTCTTTTGAATTATTTAAGGATTTTCAGTGGCCCAGTCTCTTATTTTTTGTTCATTAACATGCCCGTTCAGTACTGGAGTAGATTGAAACCTTTAGTGTGAAGATAACACTGACTTTAAAATGATTAAAACTCTTTGCAGTTTCAAAAAGTCTGCAGTTTTAATCAATTCCAGATGATGCCAATTTTGTTGGCGAAACGCTCGTCGAGTGTAGTGTATAGTGTTTTGGTGTTTTATGGAAAACTAAGTCAGTGTTATACCCGTTCAGATGAATGTGTGCCTAGTCACTCGTAATTAGTTGATGTGTAAATTTAGGATTCTCTGCAGTTAACTTTTGAAGAGCTACGCTAGATTGTAGATGCTGCTGTTTATCCCGAGGCTTAATTTCATAAACTAGCTGTATTTTTGTGCAAATTAAGTTTCAATACCCATCTCAGGTTAGTCCTGGTCAACTCCAGTTCATGTAATTGTCATCTGATTGAACTTGAAGGATCGTTATTTACACTCTCCCTTACTCGCTTCATATATATTCTCCGGATTTCTAGCTACACAACATGGACTACCTGTTTTAGACAGTTTAGGAATTGTTTAGGACAGTTAGGACTTGCACTACTACCCATACCATTGTAAATAATACTCTTATGAGTACTAATAAGGAAGGTCACTCTTATGTATGCGCTTTCTTTTCAAAATTTAATGATAATATAATTCTTTAGGGCACTCATTGTATGAGTTTAAAAGGATCCTTATATATACAATTGCGCTGAGTATAATTAAATTAAGTATATTGAAATAATATCATTAATTTTATATATCACCATTTGATCAGAAATCGTTAGATCTACCTAAGACATTCGAAGAATATGTTTTGTAAGTACCTTTATGCGGTTTATACGAATACATGTTATTATATGTTTTGTGGCGTATTTCATGTCATGTTTTCTGAAGGTTTCCTTTTTAAATTGCCTTTTTACTTTTACTCGTATAATTGCCTGTTATAACGAATGCCAAATAAGGGAGCCGTAATATTCATTGAATACGATATAGAGTTTTCAGTATTGTGACGTTCAATTGCCATCTATATGAGTTTTCTTATTATGTATCGATGCCACACGAGTTGTTATTAAAGACAGTTGAGAAGAAAGTATATATATAAATACAGTGCTATTCAAAAGTCCCCTCCCTCCTCTTATCTTTTTAACGATTATACATAAACTAGTGAAATTTGGTAACTGAATATTAAGGGTTGTAAACTTCCCTACTAGTGATGATAGATGACGTATGCGTCAAAGATGACGTCACAAGGTCATTGTGACCAATAATTTTAAATGGAACCCTATGGCAAGCGACACCTCTTTTAAAAGGTATCGAAAAAACGTATTCAATGATACTAATAGTGTTTGTATTTATGGTAGTTTTGATGGATTAAATCAGTAATCAGTAAACTTGTATAATAATTTGAATTACAGATTCAAGAATCAGTACCTACTTATAGTAATTGTTCGAAGTGAGCTCCATCTACTTCCTGACAGTAAAACATCCTATTGCGAAACTCTTCTCGTACTTTTTCAAATGTGTATGCGGAAATAGCCCTACATTCTGTAACAATACGTTGTTTTAAAACATCAATATTGTCAGGCTGAGTGGCGTAATCCTTCGATTTAAGATACCCCCACAGAAAAAAATCTAAAGGTGTGAAGTCCGGTGATCGAGGCGGCCATTCCATTGAACCTCGTCGTCCAATCCATCTACCAGGATATTCTTCATCCAAATACCGTCTTACTGCACCGTAACAGTGTGGAGGAGCACCATCCTGTTGGAATGTTATTTCCAAAATGTCGATTTCATCTTGATTATTTTCCAAAATTTCAAGGATTAACGGTTCTATTGCATTTTGCAACATCTGCAGATATACCTCACCGGTTAAGTTGGTATTTAAAAAAACAGGCCCAACGATGTGGTTTCCCAGTATACCTGCCCAAACATTGACCTTCTCGGGATACTGAGTATGTGTTTCACGAAACATGTGAGGATTTGCGTCACTCCAATATCTCACGTTTTGTGTATTTACATTTCTATTTAGATAGAAAGTACTTTCGTCATTAAAACAAATTGTTTTGACATAGTCTGGCTGTTGGTTAATTTTAGTCTCCATATTTTCTCAAAATTGCAGTCTTCGGTCTGGATCGTCGTCTGAGAGTTGATGAACCATTTTTAATTTGTATGGGTGAAATTTGTTTTTTTTCAACACCCTGTGCACTGTACTTTGACTGACTTCACAGGTTGATGCAACTTGAGTTGTTGAAGAAGTAGGATTTACTATTACTTCTGCCAGTATATCAATTTTTTTCTCATCAGAAATTTGTGGTCTGCCAGATCGTTTTGCATCATTAATACTACCCGTTGTTTTAAACTTACGAAGAAGCTCTCTCAAATAAGTCCTGAAACTGGGCGATCGGGAAACCTTTCATTAAAAATGCGTTCTGCTGCATGAATATTTTCTCCAGTTTCACCAAGTATTAGGATCGCTGCTACTTTATCACCTAAAACACGTACCATTTCTCTTCTTGAAGCACTTAAACGTTCAGCTCACAACAGTTTAACAAATTATTGAATGTACAAATATTTTAAAATTACCACAAGGTACTAAAACAGTTAAACGTTCGATCAACAATACACAAATTATTAAATGTATAAAAACTTTGACAGCTAAAAAAACATCAAATTGGGGAGACTTGCAAAAACGTCAGATTATTTACTATCCAACTATCCAGTGGCGGAGCTTGAATTTTAAATTTTATTATTAACTGATTTAATTCATCATAGCTTTGCGGTTTTTGAAAGCCAGTTGTCAACTGCCGTAAACAGACACGATATTAGTATCATTGAATAGGTTTTTTCGATACCTTTTAAAAGAGGTGTCGCTTGCCATAGGGTTCCATTTAAAATTATTGGTCACAATGACCTTGTGACGTCATCTTTGACGCATACGTCATCTATCATCACTAGTAGGGAAGTTTACAACCCATAATATTCAGTTACCAAATTTCACTAGTTTATGTATAATCGTTCCAAAGATAAGAGGGGGGGAGGGGACTTTTGAATAGCACTGTATATATATATATATATATATATATATATATATATATATATATGTATATATATATATATATATATATATATATATATATGTATATATATATATATATATATATATATATATATATATATATATATATATGTATATATATATATATATATATATATATATATATATATATATATATATATATATATATATATATATATATATTTATATACGAGATTCACGTAAAAAGTCAGTAATCTTCACAAAATTGAGTTAATTAACCTTGCAGTAGTGACGTCCTATACTTATACTCGCCCTATAACATGGACGGTGGCGCCGAGCCTCATAGACCCGTAAATAAATAATAAACAAATTCAGCAAATGTTAGTTTTTCTTTGTATATGATTACATTTTCTTTTACACTGGTCTTTATTGTTTGTAAAAATGCAATTTGGCTTTTAAGAATATCTTATAGGAAGACGTTTTTGCCCTTTTTTGGGATGGAGGAAACCAAAGTCGTACTTGCCTGATATCGAAAAATGGTAGTTGCGACCGGTCTGTCTTTTTTGTTCTGGAACTCACGAGAAATTTCCCTCTTATTTTTTCATACACCAATGTATGTCAATTTGAAATTTTGTAATAAATAATCAATCAAGCTGAAACTTGTGAACCAATTGTCACATGTAATATTGCGTCCTGTCCCTGATATGGGCTGAACTAACTTTTGAACTATACTTGCTGGGTCATTTTTCACTCGGAAAGGTCCTTCGAGTTGCTGTCCAACGTAAACTTCTAAATTCTGTGTGTAGAACATTTTTGAGTCTATCAGGGTAAAAATTTTCATACAGTATTTGTTCAGCTTGCTGGGTGTACACTATCCGAATCCACACCTGCCCCTAAAGCCCAACAGCATTTCATCGATTGTAGCTTATTCACTTATAATGAAAAGTTCAAATAATGACCTGATCAGAGCTAATTTGTCGGAGGTCCTTCGGAGATCTCGAGTAGCCAAATCATCAAACCGTATTACCTAAGTGTTTTATTTCATTTTCTAGTGAAAAATGTTTCACCTTGTGTGCAGCAACCTTTTCATTTCTACAGCATAACTTATTGACCGTTTCCATTTCTGAATAAGCATTTGTATTCTAATATAGCAAGTATAACCACACTTCTTACATTATTCTCATTATTGAAGTTAATATTTTAAAAGCAACAGTTTATTGTGATTTTGATTAAATTTCTATGCTTTCCTCCTATTTGTATTAGCTCATGCGGTTTAAAATAAAATACAAAACTAAATTACAATTTTCATTAAAAGCAGAAACACACATCTACGAAAAATCATGAAACTTAGAATCCAACTATTAATATCTTCGTATCGATGTCTTTATAAAACAAAATGCCCCCATCTGCAATTTTATTTGTTAGTCAGTACCAGTTAGATGAACAGTCAACCAGTTAGTTGAAAATTTTTTATGTATAGAATGTTTTTCATGCACATTTTCATGCTATCAATTCTTTCATTGAATGATTTGAATTTTGCCGCCTTCAAGCGAACAGCTGTAGAGCAACGTTGTCATGGTGCGAGAGTACGTGATATAAATCGAAAAAATTCGTAACTTTTTAATCTGATGACGCAAAAACTATGTAGTCGATCAAGCTCATTTTAGGTTCACATATTTTTGGCTAGTTCATAAACAAACTATTAGTTTTATATGAAAATCTAAAAAACAGTTTCTGAGATATAATGGAATAACTGTCACTAATATTGCGAGGTCCCTATACTTCCCATGTTAACAAGGTCAACTTTAGGTTTATTTATTGAGAAAATGGTGTAGATGAACGTTTCCAAACTTCACAAAAGTAATACCCAGCTGTTCATTTAATAAATATAAAGATTTCAGCGAATTCTTAAGAAAACGGGAAACTACCAATATTACCTTAAGTGGTAAAAATATGAGCATATGTACAGACTTATCCACATAACCTTCTACCCCCTTAACTGTTTTATTTTTTGAAATAGAAAAAAGTGGTAAATACGCAAGTTGTAGGAAATTTTACTGCAATCTCAGACGTGTATTTGGAAAAACAATCGATTCTCGCGTTTCGGAGATATAGACCAAACTTATGTTTTTTTAAATAAAACACCCTGTTTATTTTCGATGTTTCAAATCTACGTGCTTTTCCAATTACAACAATATATACATGCTATATCTTTGCTCTAGTAGTTTGGAAAATATCGCGCTTTGAAATATCGAATATCAAACAAAATCAAGATCTCCATGGAAAAGTTGAAACAATAATTACGAGAATTGTTATAAACAGAGTTTGATAGTTTAAATTAAATTTTATTTTTGATGTTATCATAGTTATATTAAAAACCTTATTTCTGGATGGAACGTAACATTTTATTAAAAAACTATAATTATAAATTATAGAAGGTGTTCAATAATACCTCCATTTTGTGCAATAAAGAGATCATACCTCCTTAACAAATTTCGTTTGTAAGCCAAGATACCACTCTCGTTTATGTCTCTGATCTCCCGACATATTTTTTCTCTAAATTCTTCTACGTTATTTGACCTTTCCGTATATACCTGATCTTTCAAAGTGCTCCACAGAAAGAAATCCAATGGGGTCAGGTCAGGACTTCTGGCTGGTCATAAAATAGTTCCATTTGAACCTAATCACTCTATAAAAGTCTTATCTAAATGTCGCTTGCCAACATTTAATTTATGTGCTGGAGCGCCATCTTGTTGCCAAACAATATTCGACTCATTTAATTGGATTATTAAATCAGACATGTCTTCTCTTAAAAGATCTAAATATTTTTGTCCACCTTCAAAACATACTGGTCCAATAATTGAGTTTCGAAAAATACCACACCAAACATTGATTGAAGTACGACCTTGCCGATAAACTGGTATAAACGGGTGTGGATTTTCTGATGGCCAGTGGTGAGTATTTCTTCTATTAAAAATACATGTAAAACTGGCTTCATCAGTCCACATTGTAGAATCTGTAATTATTCTAAGTACCTAGTAATAGAGTAATAGAAATTTAGCAGTAGTAGTAGAAGTAACGTAGTAGTAGTAGTAGCATTAGTTGTAATAATTTATAAAATAATACGCACCTACAAACAGTTCATTTCTGCTTGTATTCCCCACATCAAACGACAATATTCTTGTCTTCTATAATTATCATTTCCATACAGCGTTTGAAGTGGACGGAAGCAATATGGTTTAAACTTATGGATTTTCAATATTTTCTGGACCGATGTCCATAAAATTTGTAAATATCTCGATGCATCTTGAGTGTCTCGGATTTTCCACAAAATATAATTTAATAAAACTGCTTTCTGCATATTCTCAGTTGAAACATATCTTGGTTTATTTCTCTTATCCTTATTTTTTAAACTTCCAGTAATTCTTAATTTACTATAAACATATTTGAAGTATGTTGTCTTATGTGGTATGATTCTCCCAGGATATTTTCGTTCGTATTCACGTCTAGCACGCATCGTATTCATTTCGCACAAAACGCAACATTCAACAATGTCACTTTCACTAATAATGTAATAATAATATACCAATTTTAAAAAATAAAGGAGGAATACAATAACTAACACCTCAGACAAGCTGTCAAAGTCAAACTCTGTTTATAACAATTCTCGTAATTATTGTTTCAAATTTTCCATGGCGATCTTGATTTTGTTTGATATTCGATATTTCAAAGGGCGATATTGTGCAAACTACTAGACAAAAGATATAATATGTATATAATTTTGTAATCGGAATAGCATGTAGATTTCAAAAATCGAATAATAAATATAGTATTCTATTTAAAAAATACAAGTTTGACCTAGAACTCCGAAACGCGAGATTCGATTGTTTTTCTAAATACATGTCTGAGATCGCAGTAAAATTTCCTACAGCTTTCGTATTTACCATTTATCTATTTAAATATTTCTATTTCAAGAAATAAAACAGTTAAGGGGGGTTATGTGGATAACCCTGTACAACTGAAAAATTCATCTTGTATGCGGTAGTATGATATAAATTAGTTGGATCATTATTCGTAACCTGTCTGTTACAGCTTTACGTATAATTCATAGATACTAGATGTAGGTAAATAGTGATTATGGAAATGCCAAATAGTTAGACGTAGCATCTAATTTATTAAATAAGATCTATCTAAATTAATAAACAATATCAATACAAGTTGGTTTGATGAGGGTTGGCAATTAATATTTATAAATAAACAATTTCCTTTCTGAAAGACCGGCATAATAACATGAACAATAGGAACAAAAGACCATTCAATACGTAATATATAAGAGAAAATAAAAAAGAAATATGGTGTTAGAAGGTTACGCTGTGGGAGTATCGTGACGATAAATCAGGACTGTTTATATTTATATACTCGTACACTGTATTGGCTATATTCGAAATATATTATAAAACATTTTTCTTTTCTCGTTTATAATTTCCCTAGCGGTTAAGTTTTTTTCAAATACTTTTTCAACCTTCGGTTGTGAAAATTATGCCCAGTCCAGGAAGGGAAATATTTTTTTTAATATCATAGAGACACGAAAGAAAGGACGAAAATTTGGAGCTTGTCCTAGCATTAGGGTAGATTCGATAGTAGAAAATATCGCAGCTAAACATACCAGAAAGGGTTAATATATTTTTGACAGTTTACTTAATTGAATCGGTGAGTTCGAAAATCGTATAAGTACAAAATTTTACATTTTAAAGCAAGATAGCCATTTTGTATTAAATATGTTCCCTCATCGATTGAGCATAAAAACAGTACTATTTACTCAAACCCAGAGTGTGTCCAGGTTCCTACATAGTAATGAGAGGAAGAACCTTACATGTTTCTGACTTGTACTATTTTTCATCTCAATGCACAAACAATATCAACAGTTGTTTGTTTACAAGTACATCATTCGTTTCGTGTGTGAATTTATTATTTATTTTCGTCATTTCTGAGCTATTTAAAATAAAGAAATATGTCATTCAGTGATAGTGGAGAAGCAGATAATAACGAGGGTGGTAGCAAGAAAGGAAAAAAGAATGTGGATGGTTGGAAAAACAACAAAATAAAAAAAGCACGTTTGCAAGGTCAGGCATATGTTTCTAGCAAGGGAAAACATGTTGAAGCAAAGACTGTAAGACCTCCATGCCGGTAAGTTTTTTTTGACTAAACGATAGAGTAAATTTAATATTTTTTAGCTGTAAACGAAAATGCATGCGGCACTTTACTGAGGAAGAAAAGAAAGGCATAATATCTAACTTATACGACGGTAGGCCAAAAAGCGAACAAGACACATATTTTCAGGGACTTATGGAATTAAAACCCATTCAGAGACATCGAGTAAGGGGTACTGTACGTAAAGAAGAGAGAAAATCGACTTTTTCATATTTTGCTTTGAAATAATCAAATTAAATTTCCATTTGCAAGTAGGCTTTTATAAGTCTTCATACCATATCACATTGGCAAGTTCAGCGATTAAACACCCTACTTCTAGCAGCAAAACCACCAAAAGATCTAAGAGGACGGCATAACAATAGACCCCGTGCAATATGCGATGAATGGATTGTGGAAATTAAAGAGCATATTGGGTCGTTTCCAGTTAAAGTTTCCCATTACTTCTCTAAAGACATTCGATATTTAGATGCAGCTTTAAACGTAAAAAAAATGCATGATTTTTTCTAGTGAAATATCCAAAGTTACAAAATTTAGTGAATTACGAATTCTACTTAAAATATTATAATGAAAACTACAATCTTAGGTTTAGAAGACGACAGGTTGATGTCTGCTCGGAGTGTGAGACACTTGGGGCTAAGCTTAAATACGTTAACCTCAACGATACTGCAAAGAGAGTAGCTGCAGCAGAACTCTTAATCCATAAAAGGCGAATAAAAACGTTTTCTAATAAATATAATAAAATAAAAGAAGTGCAATTTCTGTGTAATGAACGACCAGAAGTAATGGGCCTATCTCTTGATTATATACAAAATATGCCTCTTCCACATATTCCCGTTCAGGAAATTTTCAATTTTTTAGACAAATTTGGGTGTACGCATTTCAAATACATAACCTTACTTAAAGAAAATACTCGTCATTTTTATATCTACCATGAAGGTCAAGCTCTAAAAGGTCCTAATGAGGTATGTACATTCCTTTATGACTACATAATCAATCACGTACCACCTGAAATAACTGAGCTGCACTTGTTTTCCGATGGATGTGTAGGACAGAACCGTAACCAAACCATGGTCCGGTATTTACTAGCATTGCAAGCGACCAAGCGATTCACCAAAATATATCACTACTTCCCAATAAGAGGACATTCGTTTTTGCCCTGCGACAGGGATTTTGGTTGTGTAAAAAAACACGATCGAATTTACATCCCCGAAGAATATGAAGACATATTATCTTCAAGAAAAAAACAATCATTTACCGTGAAGCAAATCCGATATAACGACATTATTGATTTTAAAGACTGGTGGCCTGCTCACT
This sequence comes from Rosalia funebris, assembly GCA_037954035.1. Taxonomy (NCBI): domain Eukaryota; kingdom Metazoa; phylum Arthropoda; class Insecta; order Coleoptera; family Cerambycidae; genus Rosalia; species Rosalia funebris. The sequence goes on along the minus strand of JAZFAV010000006.1, from coordinate 5,401,508 downwards.
ACAAAAAAACATGTTCCCACTTGATCCGTGGTGCCATTCCCAGAAAAGAAACTTTTGCTGTGTCAAACTACAGGCAGTTCCTCTATGAGAGTTCTACTCCTGGATATGTGACAACGTGGGATTATATAGGTAGTTTTCTTTCCAACACTTTTAAATTACTAAAAAAACATAAAGAAAGCCCTCTTCTACCCAATAGTGTTGCATATAGAGAACCAGTTCCCATCAATGAAAAGAAAATCGTCGATATTAAAAAGGTTATATCATATATCACTGGTGAAAAGTTGAAATTTTATTACCATGTAACATCCTGGAAAACTTCTAATGTTGAAAATGACGATTAAATTTTGTTAATTAAACTAACAGATTATTATTCTTTTCTATTTTCTATTTTTGTATGATGTTTAAATAAATTATTGTTCAATTTTCACTCTTTTCCTTTATTGAGTTGAGCTCAATTACCGTACAAGTCCATTAGCGCTTCTTTTAGCTTAAACTTGTACGCCATTTTGTTTTTCGGAAAAATTATTGCAATAAATAAACCCCAAATTACCAGATCTAAAACATTGCTGTGTTTGCTTATGCTCTGAAATAATTAGTTTAAAAGCTACTAGCTTTTTCTTGATTTTCTTAAAACGACGTTGTTGGACATGTAAGGTTTTTGAACTCACCGATTCAATTTATTAGTAGACTCCAGTCGTTGAACAATCAGCGTCTTCACTGAACGGCTGACCGTCGTAATACCTATTCCATGGTTTTACTTTACTGGGTCTTTAAGGGGTTTACATTTTTTATTTAGTTTATTTATACTACTTGGAGCTATAATTAAAACGCCTATTCCCGCGAGCCTTAACAGGGTCGAACCCATGTTACCATTATTACTAGAGCTAGTGAAATTTGTGGTTTTACAACCGAAGGCGTGGCCAATTCATTCATTAATTGACTAAAGCATACACAAGTCAGTGGCGTGCGAATTTCTTTCTGAAATTTTTAATTTCATAGGATTGCATGTACAGTATTATTTTTTACTATGCTTTTACAGTATTTTATATTTTTCACTGTTTTATTCTATTGTATCTTGTCATTATTGGAGACCGTATTCATTTTTTATACTACTGAATTGTTCAGTAGTATAGGGTAGAGTAGTATAGTAGGGCAACAAATTTTGTACATACAATAGAGGCAAATCCGCTTAGTGTCTAGCTGTGGAAATAGGTTTGTTGTACCGGTTGCTATCTACGGTATTAAAACATCGAGAATCTCCGCGTAGAACAAACACATTTTCAGAAATTTTTACAAAGCGTTTTCGGGTGCACAACTGGAATAATTCTAGAACCTTGCTGCTTGTTTATTGAAAGTGACGCAGCGATAGGATAACCAGTATATTCTACAATACTAGAACAGTCCTCGTGGTAAACCCTGTTCCAGTGTTCCAGACTGTAGTTACGTCATTATCAATCAAAGGTATGTATACGATAATTCAGTGGTGTTACCTATAAAAGTATTGAAACGCTGGTAACGTGTAATAAAAAAGATGTCTCGAGTGTTACAAAGTGAGCATATAAAATCGTGAGTGAAACCATATGGATCGCTATTTATTATATTAAGTGAGACTGAGATATATTGTACTAAGCGTAGTAAGGTGCTAGTATGTTCACGTAAAAGCTATATTATGCAGCACATAAATACACAACAACATTTACAGGAAGGCAGAGATAACTTCAGTGATGAATTGTGTGAGGCATTTATGCCGGCAAATACACCTCTAAACAAGCTATACAATCCTGCCCTGAGACCATTTCTCGAAAAATATACACACAAAAAAATACCAGCTGAAGTAACATTGCGTCAAAATTCTGTTTCAAGAATATATAACAATTTAATGCAGGAAATAAAAATAAATTTTAAACAGAAATACATTTGGGTAAATGTTGGTGAAACAATAGACAAAGTCGGGCATTGTGTAGTGAACGTTGTGGTTGGAGCATTAGAGGTAACATGTGTTACACGGCCATTTTTACTAGCAATTCGGTGGTTTGACTCCGTTAACGTTTATATAATAGTAAAAGTATGTGTATGAGTGTGTAAATATTGCCAAAGGTTCAAATTCAGTCTGTCAACTTTACGTATCTGATCTAAATTTAAATTAGTGGAAGGCTAAGTGAGTGCTAAGTGGGTGTAAGAATCAATATTAACACTGATAGTTATGATGAAGATGTAAATAATGAAATCACACAAGCCAACAAAGATTTTGTGATCGGACCTTCTTTGACTTTTTGGCTTAACTAAACACCATGAACTACAGAAACACTGTCTTTTGTGTCCATCACGCACCAGTATTTCTAAATGTACATTGTAAAATAATTTGTAGTTTTTAAAACCGAGGTTATATAAAATTAAATTTTGCCTCAATTTTTGCGGCGCCCCTGTATTTAATCGGCTTGAAGCGTACACACAAGTATGAGGAATTTACAGAGACAGAGTTGACTGTTGGGGATATTCCGATTTTATACTATTCGGATATTTACATAGTCGCTGTAGTACGTTTTTAATGTGTGTACGTTTATTCGTGACATCGCATCGTGTGTTTTTATTTTGTATTAAAAATGCCTAGAAGTTGTAAAAATAAACTAAATATATTTTATAAACTTAACACCTGATTCAAAAAACGTTATTTATGCAAATTTGGTTGATCCACAAAAAATTATTTTGCCGCCACTTCATATTAAATTAGGATTAATGAAGCTATATGTAAAAGCCATAGATAAAAATGGGAATTGTTTTAAGTACTCATGTGGCAAATTTCCAACTCTTTCTGAAGCAAAATTAAAGGAAGGCATCTTCGTAGGACCACAAATACGAAAGTTAATGCAGGACCAATAGTTTGAAGAAACAATGACAGGAATTGAAAAAGAATCTTGGATATGCTTTAAAAATGCAACCGAAATTTTTTAGGAAATTACAAACATCATCAGTATGAGAAAATCATCTACAAAATGCTGGATAAGTTTAAACAACTTGGTTGTAATATGAGCATAAAAAATCATTTTCTGTATGTTCATCTGGACTACTTTCGAAAAAATCTTGGTGTTGTTAGTGAGGAGCAAGTTGAAAGGTTCCATCAAGACATAAAGGAGATGAATAGGAGGTACCAGGGTAGATGGGATGTGGCGATGATGGCAGATTACTGCTGGATGCTGAAAAGGGAATATCCAACGAATGATTACACAAGAAAAGCTACAAAACGAAGTTTATTGTTAAAAAGATATTTTCAATGAAACTAAGAAATTAGAGACTCATTACTATTTGTGTTGTTGCTTTCTACTATGTTCTTTAATGTTTATTAAATATAATGGTTATTAAAATGCAATTTTTTCTTTAGTTTTCAATTTATTCTGAGTATTCAATTGATCAAAAACTTTAAGTGAGAGGCAAAAACGGAAGGTAGATATGGATATGGAATCAGCATAAATAATTCATTTATAATAACTTATCAAACCCAAAGTAACTTTCAAAATGTGAAAATTTGTAGGCCTGTATTATTAACTACTTATTAAAAGAATTATCACCTCCATTTTCCATACATCTCATAGGGTACTAAAATGTTGCCCACGATTCAAGTTCTGTATCTCAACTTTCACGGATTTGATCTATATCGTAAATCTAAATTTCTATTTCCGTAACATATCGTACAGGGTACTTTTTTTTTCATCTACAAAAAATAATAGATTACATTGCCTCACATTTTGATATTCGTCTATACGTATGTATATATACAAAAAAAAAAACCCATCCAGGCTCGAACGAGGGACAGGTAAATACAAATTCACGCCGCCAAAATGGCCTCAGGCAGGTAAATAAATTTCCCCGCACGTTTCTAAGTGTCACTCATTCTCCAGCAAAAGGCGAAACCCAATTCAAATTTTCACGTTGGGACCTTCCTTTGTAAAACGCCTCTCACATCTGATATAATACAGTCGTTTGTTTTGTCGTTTCGTCCCATCTGTCACTCGATAAAAAAATAAACAATAACATTCGAGCCGGTCTAGACGTTTTTAATAAAACATTTGCCTGAATGTGGGTCTTGGACGTATACAGTATGGAAGTAAAAATAGTAGACAAAAAACGTTGATCATAGAAAATACATTTTGTATAAGATTCAATGCTCATATAGGCTATTACCTTCGTATACATTGAATTTTACAAGTTACAAATTAACAGGATAATTGTTTCTCGAAACAGAGGAATACCAAAATTAATTAGAGCTGCGTTAGAGCGCCAGCGGCGTCCCTTTGCGGTTTCGTAATAATTGAAATAAAATATAATACAAATAGTCACAAAAGTATCCATCTGTCAATCTTAAAATTGGAATTAAAAAAGACAAGTATAGCAGTAGATTTTTAAAAAATGAGCCTAAAGCAGGTATGTATAGCATCTCGTAAACTCGAGGTAACTGATAATGGCAGCTGTAGAAGCGAATTCTTGAGGAAGTACCAGACCAATATGCTGCAACGCATAAAATATGCCATAAAAGTATCCGGTCAGTTAATCATTTAGCCTCTTACTGAGTTCACACTTGAACAAAAAATTATATTCTTTGACTGTCGTCTCTCAGAATCAATGTTGACTGTCGTCGACAGTATCATAGCACAGCATCAATTGCATTTTTATTTTTCATAATGCCGAATGTACGCGAGTGTCTACAGTACTAGGGCGACATGTTACTCACTTGGCCGAAAAAGGCATTTAGAGCAGCAAATTAGAAAAGTCAGTAAAATATCAGGAAGTACAGTGCACGACATAATGACGTAATAGATAAGTATAGGGTAGAAAAAACAGTAGCAGTAAGTCACGGACGTCACGGGACGTCCCAAAATATTAGCGGACAGGGAAGAAAGGCAAATCGTGAAACAAATAAAATAAAACCCAGCCACTAATGGGAAAAAATATGTGCTGAGATTTTTGAAACCAGCGGGAAAAAGGTTAGCACCGAAGCAATTCGTCGAACGTTAAGGGCAAGTAACTATCACGGTCGGGTTGCAAGAAAGAAGCCATTGATCAGTACAGTCAATCAAATGAAATGATTAGAATTCGCTCAAAAATACGTACACGAGCTTGTATTCATCTGGGGAGTAATTAGTGACGAGTGTAAGTTTGAACTCTTGATAGCTCTCGAAGACAAATGGTATAGAGCAAACGCGGGACGTTCTATAACAAAGAAAACCTGAAAGCGACAGATCTCTGATGGCCTGAGCTTGTATGGCGGTTGCGGGAGTGAGTGATCTTCATTTTATCGAGGGTTCAATGGATCAATATGTTTATATAAATATTCTTAAGCAGCATTTACGATCTGGTTCAGAAAAATTGGGGTTGGAAAAAAATTCCATTATCCTTATATTTCAGCAAGATAATGACCTCCAACACTGCGTTCGTAAAACAGAGGAATGGCTGCTTTACAATGCGCCCCGCCAACTTAAAACACCCCCTCAGTCGCCAGATACTAACCCTATTGAGCGTCTGTGATCGGAATTAAAGCGGTCGGTACAAAAATCACAGAATTACGAATAAAGAGGAGTTGAAATATTGTCTAACAGAAGAATGGCGCAATATTAAGCCAACTTTAACGAGAACCTGTCATAGGTACAATGATTTATTGACTATAGAATGGCAAAAAATTCAAGGTATATAATTTAAAAATCAAAAGTTAAGGCCATTTTTAGTGAAACTGGAAGTAATGTGAAATTCAGAATTGTCCCAAAATTTTCCTGAAGAAATTATATCTAACAAAATTCCTCCAAATTAAAAAGTTTTATTTGAAATAAAAAAGTTACAAAATTACACTTCCTGCTATCACCCTATATAGTGGAATAATACTAAAAAGTATATATATCCCACTCAGATAAAGGCATAAACATGTAAACAGAAGCCCTACTAAGTTTATTACACTTTAAAATATGCGAAGAGACTACATAGTAGTTTAATTAAAATATTGGGCACACGATATGACGCGAGCCATGTCATAGAGTAGGTGGCATGAAACCGAGAAAAGCATCCACTTTTCAACTTATGAAATAACCGTAATTTCAAGCAGGCGATATTAAATTTTTCGAGTTGCGTGCCGAGAATGACGAATAGAAATCTAATGTCTTCGAACCCTCTGGAATATAAGATTAAATATTATATGTTTATGTATTCAATTAAATATGACGTAAATATTATATTCAAAAAATTGATCGAGGAAGCCGTTACTCTGTGGTGGTTCATAATTCCAACGCAATTGAGTAAAACAACTACTAAGCTTTATGGCACTCTATTTACATAAAAATCGTGACTTCTGTTTCAACACTTTATGTTATTTTCAAAAGGATGATTCAACTAAGAATGAAATACAAAAATTCGTTCCTATAATAAATATATACTATCCAACTGCACAAAATAAGGGATTATGACAATAAACAGGTAATTAAGGTTTACAGGAAAACGCGTTTTATGAATGGTGCAATCCCGACAATCAAATTGTGGGAATTTCCAGGAATATTATTAAGAACTATTATACAGGGGGTTAATTAATTTTGTTAACAGTAATTTTTGGTAATTTCTAACTTGATCATTTAACAAGTTAAAATTATCACTATGGTTGTATTTATAGATTTCTATTGCTTCTAACCAATTAAGTTTTAAATATTTGCTGGCATAGTGTAGGATTTTCGTATTATTAATATTTGGGAAATTATGCCCACTTTCTAAGATATTATTAGGAAAACTAGAATCTGATTTCTGTAACCTAAAGGATCTATTGTGATCAAGGTATTTTCTGATCAAGTTCTAAATTTCCGTTCAGTTTGTCCTGTATATTCGTATGTGCTGTTATACTCCGAGCAATTTAACCTATAAACTCCCGATTTTTATATTAATTATTTTTAAACTCGGGAATATATACTTATAGGGATTCCTAGGGAGAACAATCACGAGGGCACGAGGAGCATTTCATCGCTTATCCCAAATGACTTCGGAAACAATGTGATATCCACTGGGTTCACCAACACAGACATTCGATGATTTTTGTTTCTTCACAACGTAAATACGGTGACACTTTGCTGCCAATGAAGAGAAGCTAAATCCGTCAGTTTTACAGCAGCATTGCCTGGTGTTGTGCTCGCAGATGACAATTCACAAATTTGTCGCTTTGCAAAAATGCTTGTCTTTTTATATTAAATATGGTTATATAAAAGTTTTTATATAAGAATATGCATTCAAAACGGCACAATCAAGTGCTAATTTCGAAATTTACGGGGGAATTTTTTTCGTTTGTAAGTTGGAATACTGACTCCTTATACATGGAGAGCGTTGAGCTAATCCCCCTACCCCTCATCACTCGTTGGGACATTCTTAAAGGCGAGATGTAATGTAAAAATACCAATGGTCGATCAATATTCAGGATACCACATCTCGTCCATTTTTAGGTCACAGTTCACATGGAGAGTTCATCTAACAGACGGGAAATGTAGTCACGATGAGTAATTTGTATGTGCGGCATGCCCGGCATCGAGCCAGATTATGTATTTATAATAAAAGCGTTATAAAAAGTTCGCGACAGGAAACCTTCCCTAAGTCAACGACAGACCTCTGAGACGTCGACGTCGATCTCGATATGAAAGCATTTCAACAGAGGTGGACTAGAGCTCTCTGTTAGTCTCACGACTGAAGTGCTACCTCCAAATTCTGTGTAAAATAAAATATCGTTTGTCAATAATAATGTAAATATACAAAGTGAATAAAGTCTATTGGAAGTTGTGATCATCAGATGATTAATATTCAGTTTCAACGATCGTCTGATAATGTCAATTTTTCTGAATTCTGAAGCCTGAAATCTAAAAGGTCACTCGACTCGACCAAATAACTCCAAAATTCCCCAAGGAATACGGGAGAATGCTGTTACAATGTTAAAATATTTATTTAATGTTATTCTGAGGCTCCAGGCATGGCCGAGTCAATTCAAAACATCAGTAGCAATCGTAGTACCTAAGCCTGGGAAAACTCAAACTTCGTAATATCCAGTTACACCGATTATCCTTCTGTCAACTATATTTAAACTTCTAGAAAAGTTAATGCTTCGCAGGATCGAACACCAACCCTGATCGCCAGTTTGGTTTTCGTCATTCACACTCAATCATTCAACAGTGTCACAGATTAGTCCATGAAATAAACAGATTCATAGAAAATGAATATTACTGTCCATCAGTATTCCTGGACGTAAGTCAAGCGTTTGATAAGGTTTGACTCGAAGGACTGTTATACAAAATGAAGCTCTCTCTGCCACCTTATTTTGAACTATTGAAATCATGTCTAATAGATTGCCATTTCACAACTAAAGTTAACGACGAACTTTCAAACGTGATTCCAATCAAATCTTTAATCCCCCAGGGTAGTGTATAAGAAACAGTACTCTATTTACTACAGTGGCGGTGCGTGATTCTAAGAATGGGGGTGCACCATACATAACAATAATGATAATCATAAGAATAATAAGAATATCCCTAATATGAGATAAATACTTATATGTTATATTTAATATGAGATAAATATTTATCTCATATTAAGGATATTCTTATTAACTTTATTAATTTGAATACTTACCTAATTTTCTTTGTAAATGAGCTCAATTCTGCGATTTTTACACTGTGCAAATTTTTCAATTACTTTGTTGTTAAAATTTTCGATATTTGTAATAAAGTCTTTTTCAATGGAGAGCATAGCCAAAGCCGACAGTCTTTCCTGGCACATGGTGTTGCGCAAAAATGTCTCTATTCGTCTTAAAGTCGAGAAACACCTTTCGGCTTCTGCTGACGAAACAGGTACTGTAATGATGATTTTAAATAATTTAGCTCTTTCTTCAAAAGTTGACTCTAGCTTATTGGAATTAATAAATGTATTTAGTGATAGAGCTCCGCTTAAATTTCTAAACTCAATTCTTTGATAAATTAAGGACAACTCGGTACGTAATTTATTTATGTCCAAAAACGGGTAAGATTCGACTGTTTGTTTTAAGTAATTTTCGGGAAATTTTTTAACATATTCCGAAAATTTTTCTGGGAGAAGTAAATTGGATGCTACCAAGTGTCCAGTAAAATTAAATCTCTCCTTAGCTTGACATATTATAATGTCACACACTTCCTTTAGTTCTCTATTTTTGTCTTCCGTAGAAAGACACTTCTACGGAAGACTCGTCTCCTTTTTATTGGTTGTATTTTATTTGGTTCATCTTCAGTGCTTGTGGCGGTTTCGGCTATTTCGTATTGCAAAAATTTCTCTAATAAAACCATCTATAGATGTTTTTACATAAACTGGATCAGTTCTCTTTTTTGTAACTGATTATACAGAATGTTAACATGTGGCATAATTTTGTGAAAATTACCTAACCAAAATAGAAAATCGTTATCCCTTAAAGTTCTTTTCAATCCACTGGCTTTATCAATAGTAGGTGGATGTTGTATGTGACTTTTTTTCATCTCAATCAATTCTACACATTCCAGAAATTCTTCTTTGTTTTCAAACACAGTATTTACTATTCTAGAATTGAAATTCCATCTTGTAGGTGCTGATCGGGGTAATCGAGTTCCTACTACTTCATCAAGAACTGTGGTACATTGTGCGGAATTAGAGAAAAATGAGCAAAACCCTCCCAAATTTGCAAAGAATACTCGTACGTTCCGATTAGCAGAAGCCGCATTTGCCATAATTAAATTTAATTGATGCGCACAACAATGCACATATTGGGCACTTGGATAACTCATCTTAATCCTGGCTTGAACTCCATTCGATGATCCACTCATAACGACAGCTCCATCATATGTTTGAGCAATCAATTTATGTTGGTCATTTTTAACATGGTAGTCTAGTTCACTTTTTAAACACTCCGCCAATGACTCTGCATCATGTCCTACTGGCTTTAAAAAACTCCAGAATCTTTCCACAGGCTTTCCACCCACCATGTAACGATATATTAAAGCCAACTGAAAAATTGTAGAAACGTCTGTAGTTTCGTCTGCTATTATAGCAACAAAAGTGGATTTTTTAATTTCAATGGTTATTTCATCGTGACAAACTTCAAGCATGCACTGAAGTAGCTCGTTTTGTATAGTATTAGAAGTTCCTTTAAAAGCCGCCGCGTTTTGTAAATGATACTTCATAGCCTCGTCTAATTCGGCACTGAAATCAATCAACCCATGAAAAATGCCTGGATTGGATGATATTTCCGATTCATCGTGTCCTCTTAGGGCCAGTTCAAATTTTCCACAAAAACGAATAGAGTTAATAATAATGTTTAAAACATACCTGTTTTTTGAAACCGCTTCATTGTGTGCTGCCACTGCTCGTCGATGAGCAGAATCGAGCATTGTCGCAATATTTGCAGTGCCTAGCATGGCTAAATTCAAAACATTATTCATGTGTCCAGCAGAATTTGCATGTTTTTTTTTATATTCTCGTTTATGTGATTTAAATTCGTTACTCCAGTTTTGGTCCAAGGTGTTTCCCCGCCAAACAAAACACACGGAAAACAAAATACTGCGTTCAATACATCGCATCCACTTAACCACAAATGTTTTTTAAATAAGTCATTATTAAATGTTCTTACAAATTGTTTATTTTTTCCTTTCACGGCTAATTTTAAATTAATTTGTGGAGTGGGCCTACCTAGAGTTTTAATTTGCACTTTTTTCTCCAAACTCAAGCTAGATAATGGAGTTTTTAATAAGTTTTGAATAGAATTCATTATTACAAACTAGATTCTAACCGAAAACCCGAGTTTATATTCATAAAACGTAAGCGATAAGACAGCTTACGAGACAAGCGATGTACGAAAACAATTCACAAACTAACCGATTCTAACCTCTCTCAATTTCGTGCGCTCTTAAACTCTGCACATAATATCTATAGAATTCGCCCACTACATTTCCTAATTGTGGAGGGGCAAGCAGTAACAATACGCGTTCGCTTTTTCATATCGCCCGGAAGCACGATCGCCGTGCCGCGACCGGAAACCGAACGTTGCGGCCATATAATATTTAGATGGTATTAACGCTAAGGATGAGGAAAGGCGATAAATTAAGTATGCATCCATTAATTACTAAATAAAATTATTAATGCTAAATTGTCGGTAGTGCGCGCGCACTAGCGCACCTTATAGCCCACCACCACTGATTTACTATATCTTTTGACTTCCACACTTGATTACCTTTTTGTCTTTAGTGGCAGCACTAAAGGAAAAAAACTAGCTTTTTAGTGCAAACTAATCTAGTTTGCACTAAACTATAGTGCAGCCATACTCCCGAGCCTCAGACCTACTTGTTCATAAATAGCGGTCATGTGAACTGCTTCTACTATACAACATCAAACACATTGCGAAATTATCGCAATGACTACTCGTACATCGGATATGCTAATGATACAATAACCGGAACATTCTTTGATGACACAGCAATACTTGTTCAGCACAGTAATACTGTCATTGTATCTCAATATCTACAGCAACACCTACATCTGGTAGAATATTGTCAAAAAAGTGTAAAGTAAAAATCAACACAGTAACATATAAGTTGGAAATCGAGGAAGGAACTACCAAACCGCCAAGCAGTTATCAAAGTAGTTCCCGAATAGCAAGGCTATTACATAATCGCTATAGGAAACAACTACTCTTCGGGCTAAAACCCCGCCAGGCATTGAATTATACCTAAAAGCGATCCTTGACCCCTTTCTCGTGTTTCTGCACGATCAGATAAGGTTTTAAAAAATAAAACCTGCCACAGGTAGGATTTCGAACGGGATTGGAACCGAACGACATACTGTATGTCTCTTACATTACCTTTAACACGTTCATTCAAGTAATATTGGCATGATTGTTGCAACTGTATAATGCAATAGAATAATCGTCTTCATTGGCTGGACATGGTTTATTACTGAAAGTACATAAAATTCAATTACCTGTAACGAAAAAAATACTTCTACTACAAAGAAAACTGGGGTAAGTGCTGCATAGAATGTTCATCTCTGTCCACAATTACGCTAATACTGTCATTAGGAGCTTTAAATGTTGTATAATTTTGACAGTATTTTGTGGTGACCTTGCCTTCTACTTTTTGTTGCTCCATTGAAAGTTCTCATTATCGCCCAGATCTATATAATGTACTAAAGATATTAATTTTATTATCAGTTAGCTTACATTATATTCTATGACTTCAATCAATCTATCAATCCATGATTAAGGTACTGTTTCGACAAATTCGTTTTCCTGTTATACATAATTCACGTTGTCTCAAGCTTAATATCATTTTGTCAACTGCTCCAAATAAGTTTATCGTACAAGTTTATTTTTTGTTCAAAAACTTTTATTTCGCTAATAGTGTTATCTCCATAACTTCTACGAGCGTCCTGTAGAAGTTCTAAATTGTTTCGCCATACGTCTCAGTCACGTAGATCTGGAGACACTTTATTGTGGCCAGACTTGAGATGAAATTATGCACGTTTCTGGTTAAACATGGCAAAACTAATTCGTTTCTTATTATTTCTTACTTCGTGTAAAATTTTTTTTCTACCGTTTATTTGTCGTTTTTCGGCCTAAAAAAATGGTTTTTAAACCATTTTGTATGTGTATGTGTCGTTGTCGTTGTCGTCGGCATTAATAAAATTTCTTGTTAACATGATAACTCAACTAAATCGTGTCGGATCGATCAGGTTTTCACTGATTCTGATCGGGGATGTCTCCCAGACATCTATTGATTTTGAGGTGGATAAAACACATTCTACCATGTTTATGGGTCACGAAAAAGAATAATGGTGGACTATTTGAGAAATTTTTTTTGTTAGCACGATTACTCAATTAAATCGTGTCGGAGTCGATCTAATTTTGATTAGGGATGTCTATTAGACGACATGTATTGATTTTGAGGTGGATAGGACACCATGTGTTTCTCATGTTCATGGGTCATGAGAAAGCACGATGGTGGACTATTTTAAAAAAGTAAAACTGTCGCATAAAACACATATTCTGCATTTATGTGTTGATTTATTTTTTCTCGGCCACTCAATTTCGGGATAGAGATGTTCTATGTGCGGAAAAGTCCGTTTTAAGGTTTAAAATGGTTTATTTACTATGAAATCTGTTACAACGTAACAATAGGTATATTTGCTAACAGATAAAATAACGTGTGGGGGTTATGTTCAACGACACAAGTTTACATTTTTGGGATTTTTGGGACTATTTTATATATCACACGGTTCATTCATGTTTCACATATTAATTGTACGGTAAATCCTCTGGCGTTTTTCGTTTTAATTACTTGGCTTGTTCACTCACGTCCAATAGATTTATTGAAAGTACATTTAAGTGGCTCTCTAGCCTTCGAATATACTTTGAACTACACTTGACAATGGCTTCAGTCACTGAGGGCACCTCCAGATCGTTGTATATGTCCCTGTTTGTCACGAACCATGGAAAGTTCGTTGTTGCACGTAATACCGTATCGCAGTCCGTATGTCCAGACTGGTTTGTAAATTTCATTGTATACTAACAATTTGTTGGTGATGGAAAATTTTGGTTTACGATCCAAGAGCCAGTAAGTAATGTTTTGTAATTTTAGGTTATTTGGGCTTTGGTTCACCGCAGCGTTTTGCAAACACTATGTTATTCGATTTTGAGTGGTTTATTTTCATGCGCCATCTCTTTTCCTAGTTCTCAATATTATTCAATTATTGTTGCAATATTGTAGCTGATTTGACATAATCCTGATGTAATTCCATGATTATTGTATCGTCTGCAAACACTCAGATGGTTATGCTGTTATTTGTGGGTAGGTCTGCAATATATATCAAATGTAATATCGGTTCCAGTACACTATCCTGTGGTACGCCTGATCTCATTGGATGTAGTGCTGTGTGTTCGGTTTCATATCGTACCCGAAAATTTCGCTCTATTGGGTATGACTTTAATATATTGTAAATTGCTCCAGGTAAACTTTTCTTGAGTTTATACAGTAATCACTGATGTCAGACTTGATCACAAGCTTGACTGACATCGAGGAAAACAGTCGCGCAGTTCTTTTCCCTCAAAAGTTTTACTTATCGATTCAACTACTCAGTGTATATACTCTATGGTAACTAGTTTCGTATTATCGTAACTATGAATCATATAAACTGTCATAGTCCGCGCCTGAAGTGCAGCCTACTTGAAGTCTATTGGTCTACGATCGCTCTGGCCCGGTGACTATAAAAAAAGCTGCAACCGGTACCTCTGCCTCCCAATGGAGGTTATTTTATTTATCGTATGGCTTAACATATGGACTCAAATTACAATAATTACAAAATATAAAATATCATAGTTATATATACTTCACAGTGCCAGATTCAGGTTTTTGATCCATTCGATCGCCGAGGGTGTAAGGGATATAAAGTCGTCCGCATCTCCTGGGTATGCTCTATTTCCATAGTATTGGACAATGTGGGTATGGTTTGGATGGGATCCCCGCAGTCACATTCAGGTGAAGGCAGCTTACCCCATTTGTTTAGCATGTCCGCACATCTGCCATGTTTAGTTCGGATCCTGTTGGCAGTCTTCCATATTTGCCGTGGGAGGTCGAATCCAGTGGGCTTACTCTGGACTGTCACTTTAGGAAATACATCCGGCGGTGTGGACTGTTCCCAGGTCTCCTTCCATCTCTGTTCAACGTTGAAGCCGCTTGCGTAGAGTTCTAATGCGGTTTTGACTGGTGGTCTTCGGGATTTAAGTCTGCTAGAAGTTGCTTTACCAATGTCCTCATGTATGGGGAGTTGTTGATCAGCTATTATTTTATGGTATTGACGAACTAGAGCATCTTGTCTTCTGAGCTGTGGCGGAGCGAAATGGCTGAGTGTTGGCTGGTAGCCAGTATGTCGGGGTGGATTTGATGCATCCCGTGATGTTACGCATCGTGCAGTTCAGTCGTGTGTCGAGTTCTACTGTTTAACCATACAGGGGCAGCGTACTCCGCAGTACTGTATACGAGGCCCAGGGCAGAGCTACGTAGGGTGTTCGCTGTTGCTCCCCAAGTGGTGTCACAAAGTTTTTGGATGACATTATTTCTTGTACGGACTTTGGCTAAGGTGTTATGAAGGTGCTGCTTGAAGGTTAACGTTCTGTCCATGGTGATTCCCAGGTGTTTTGGAGTCGGATTGTTTCTGAGCAGCGTACCTTTATAATATATGGAGGTAATGGAGGTAATTCCGGACATTTAGCTCTTTATCTCACTCCCGTCGCGTGAAGGGTATATTAGTGATGTTGACAAGGGCGCGAGACTAGTGAGGGGAAATACTCTCAGAGCTGTTCACACTGCTCGGTCCAACACCCACTTATTTCAGGCAATTAAGAAGCGTCAGGGATGGACCTCTGCCTCCATTCATCTTATACTCTTCGAGGCGTCTACAACTACGATACCTGGAGACTATATTAAGCCTTGTAGATAGCCCATCCTACAACATGAATCATCGTGACTGGTGATTTAACCCGAAATTCAGGGTTAAAGTGCTAAGTGCTAAGGACTTGTAGGGAAGCGCAGTGACCAGCCTTCATCGAGTGCCCTAAACATCCAACCCTGGTCGGTCCAACCTGGTCGTGAAGGCTCTCACGTCTACCGTCATTGCTGCTACTACATTGCGTAGTGCACCAACACCCAATCCTGAATTTTTCTGCTCTTTTTCACGATTCCTGAACCACCATTCGAGAACCGTGCATATTATGAATGCGTCCACATCTACAACCTTTAAGCCGTTTTGTGGTTGCCCAGACATGATAGTGACCACAGAACATCCATCATAGAACCACATCTGGCGTACCATCGTATTCAGGGAGACGTCATCATGCGCCTCGCACAATTACTAGAAGAATTAGACCTGGAACTCGCTCAACATGAAAACCATCGATGGAGACGACGGACTACAAAATTAATTTTAAAATTAGAATTATACGAATAGAGTAGTAATCTTCGTTACTTACAATTAGTAAAATCAAATGTATTCAGATGTACATTATTTCATATAATGGTATTAAATACACAGTCCTTTATAATATGTATTACTACCCACACCACCATCGGTAGTATATTATTGCACACTTAAAATGAATGTCACCTTTACACATGCACACGTTTACCTTTACACATGCATACATTTGAACGCGATACCTTATTTTGTGACTCACCTGTACATCGGAATGCATACTTAATTTCCTTATTAAAATTCCCGCAACTACTTTGCAATATGTATAGTTTTCAATTAACTTTCAAGCAGACAGAAACATCGCTAAATGTAGCTAAATAAGTGTACGTACGTACATACGAACACAAAGCGAGTGGGAAGATAATGCGTCTACTACACCCTAACAGAGACAACTCCTGGCATTAATGATTTCCATCTTATTATAACTTTAATGGAGTCTAGCTTTTAGTCCATAATAATACGTACATGCTTTTAGGTACGAGCTACTTTCAAGTTAAAATGCTCTCGCAATTATTTTCATGATGGCTGAGGCGGGTGTTGAAAGGCGACTTGAAAATATTTTAACTAGGAAAGTTTTTGAAGCTATTTTTTATTTTCCAATGCGGGGCGAGGTAACGAGTAGATTCAGACAGAAGGTACAATCGGTGAAGTTTTTCTAATATTAGTTCTAACTGTTTTAATTTTACTGTTTTGAACTGTTTGTTCTAATACATAATTTTATTCAGGGTATGCCAAATTTATGGAATAAATGTTTAAGTGCTAAAACATTGCATACACTTTATCATTAAACGTGTTCCATTATGTTTGGAACATACACGTAAAATGTTCCATATGGAAATTAAAGTGATAACTTAATTAAAATTATCAACTATCTAAATATACTTAAATGAAATTGTTAATATCACTGGCAGTTACTCAATTTTTTTGTTTTTTATTGCATTATATGAAATAATTTCTAGTGAAAATCCAACTACTGTTTATGTTGCTGCTTAATGTTACATTGATACGTTAATACCACAATTTAAAATAATATGTATTTGTTAAATATTATAATCAAAAAATAATAAAATAATAATAATAAAAATAATAATAATAAAATAATAATAATAAAATAATAATAATAAAAAAGCATTAATCTGTCATTGAAAATTACCTTATCGTTTCTTAAAAATATTCCCCTTCATGATCTATACACTTTTGTATGCATTTGAACTATTTGCCAAATAATTTTTTCCATTCCACTTGATATATCTCCAAAACATGGTTTTTGAACGCATTCTTTTGCCGGCGATAATCCTTGTCCACGCAATTTATTTTTGACGTTGAGGAACAAAAAGGAGTCAATGGGTGCCAAATCAGGAGTCTATGGTGGATGACCCATTAATTCGATTTTTTGAGTGTTCAAAATATTCAGTTGTGAGAGGAGATGTGTGAGAGCTCGCATAATCATGATGAAAAATGATCCAACAGCGCTTCTTGGTTTCCTTACTTCATCGGAGACTTCCGGCAAACAAATGGTTGTGTACCATTCAGAATGGGCCGTTTAACATTTTTATAAAGGCACTGTTGCCACATAACCAACTTTTACGAAAAAACAGGAAACCAATTGTTTCGAAGTGCTTCGAGCGTAAACAATTTTTGTAAGATTTGGTTCATCTTGAAACACCTATACAGTCGACTGCTGCTTACTTTTCGGTTCATACGCATAGACCCATTCGTCACCTGTTACAATGTTATATACTATGTCTTTTGAAGCACCGCCATTGTATTTCTTGAGTATTTATTTGCAGAAATCGACACGAGCATCTTTTTGAGATATTTTCAAACTATAAGGGATCCAACGAGGAAAAACCTTACACCTAAATGATCATGCTATATTTTATATATGCTAGTCCATCTCACAGTATGTTTCATGATGACCTTGCATTATTAGTTCTTGCACAGCATCAATGTTTTCTGGCACAACAACGGATTTTGGACGACCTTCACGACTTTCGTCGGTGAACGAATGTTGGCCACGATTGAACTCGTTATACCAGCGTTTCGCAGTGGAAAAGGATTGGGCTTTCTAGCCAAAAGTGGAAGTAAGTTGATCGATGTACTATTGCTTTCATAATCCACGTCGAAAATCACGCTTAAATAAAAAAATATTCTGAAGAAGGTCAGAAAAGTCAAACTTCCCAATGGAAACTTCAGATGGCGTCTGATAACACATAGTGTTGCCAAGGCCTAAAATATTAATAGTGCTCGTATGAAGTACGATGACTGTAAACCGTCAACTCTAGGTCCCTTATTCATATCTCCATTATTAATCTGATGCATAACCTGGTCAATGGTAATAATATCTAGAGTAATTGGGGTCATTGACTGGACATCATTTATTACTGAAGGTGTATCCGAAGGATAAAACACTGATAAAAAGTAACTAGATAAACGTTCACACGTATCACTGTCATTGGATGATATTTAAAGCGGATTTTTTTTGGGAATATTACTTATGACTAATATAGTTTTCACTCACTGTGATACTTTGAAATCTTGTTGATTTACAACTTACAGAATTTATCTCAAAGAACTTTGCACAAAGCCTAACATATAATATAATTAGTTAACTCATAAATGCCCAAGTTGAAAGCTCGTTTCTCGGTAATCCCACAGGAGCAGGGAAGCCACAAATGGGAAATTATCTTGTGGGTGTCGCCTCATCGCTTCAATGATACAAATCCGCTTATTGAAGCAGATATTAAAGCTAGGTGAGCGCCAGTTTATCGGATCATTTTTACCGAGTTTCACCTTCGTCCGCGTCGCTCGTAGAATGGCGTCTTAGAATGCCGAGCAAATGCGGCATAAAGGCACTAAACAAGTCCTGATTCCTTCTTTTCATACCCACTTTAGCGGGGGTGGTACACATAAAAGTGTTACCGACCGATGTAGTCAGTAAACTTCGGTAAATTTTAAGAAAAGTTGGAGTTATTCGAGCCAGGAAGAGTTTCTAGTTTGGCGCACGGTTCTACTTTATAATTTCATCTAATCAGTTCTATAGAATTATAAAAAGGGAAATACGACTTTAATTAAATTATTTATTTGAGAAATCCGACAAATCCACATATGACATAATTTTATATTTTACGATATATCCATTTTTAATAGTTATAATATAGGGTCTTTCACTAAGGACGCTTGATTTTAAACGTAAATTAAATAAGTTGTGTGTGAGATATCCACTCAATTCTTTTCTATTTGAAAGAATATTTTATGGCATTAAGTATGGAATATATCGCGGTTCAAATGTCTGCCGCGGCATTGCTTGGTGGCACCATTATTATTAGTTATTATTATGTTATATGGGTTTGGGCCTCATCAGCCACTGATCGCATGGGTAGTCCCTTTGCGATCCCCTCTTATCCGGGTCATTATTCAAAAATGCTTTCTCTTAAAAGGAGCAGCTTAGGCACGTCCCCCGCCTTAAGCCCTGCTTCCTCTAGGATAACAGGGGTTCCTAATATAGGGCACCTCTTCTCCTCCAGTGCGGGGCAGGTATAAAGAAGATGAATCGAGGTTTCCTCGTCTTCTTTACGGTATCTGCAGGCCGGGCTGTCAGTCAGCCTCAGCTTGTGCTTATATGCATTCAGGCTACTATGGTGGCTCGTTATGATTCCCACCAGGGTTCTGGCTTTGTGCCTGTTTAATTTAATGAATTCTTGGACCCATTTCTCAATCTCTGATTATTCGATGAAAAGTTTGGTTATTCAACAACCCGTTACCCCCCTCCATCTTTTATTGTGCTGGTCTCTTGCACAGCCATTGATGCGGCCTTTGATCAGATTCCGACTTATTCCCACTGCAGGTTCTTGTCCATAGAGGTTTTCCCTAGTCCATAGTCTGGCAAGGTCATCTGCAATTAGATTTCCCTTAATGCCATTATGCCCAGGTATCCATAAGAGTTCCACCGGCCCTGTCAAGTGGTTCAATGATTCATAGCAATTATAGACCGGCTTCGACTTTGTCGTTGCTGAATTCAGGGCTGCCAACGCCGCCCTGCTATCCGAGCAGATACACACCTTCTCCTGGGTCCGATTTTGGTCGGCCCCCAGAACACCGTATGTAATTGCAACTAGCTCGGCCTGAAGTGCGGTAGTGTATTTGCCCAGGGAGAAGGTTTTACCTATCCCATCGCGTCGCCTATACACCCCCATACCCGCTCTGTTCGCACTGTTAGCTCCATCCGTGTATCAGATGTCTCCATTGGGCGGTAATCTAGCTCTTACTGGTCCAGGTTTTACTGGTGAGGTTGATCTTATATTTCTTGTCAAACAGGAAGTGGACACCCGTACTGTCAGAGGGTATCCATAGGAGACCCTCTTCAGCTAGTTCTTTTGAGAGTCTATGCAGGTCCCTTATCTTCCTATTCAAGATTCCTCGCTCCGTTTCATGACTCCCCACTCTGTGCATTGCCTTTGCGGCTTCCGGTTTCAGGGTGACATCAAGAGGTGGTATCCCCATCGCCTCGATCGGTGTTTATCTTGGGGCTCCGGTTATACTTCTTAAAATCAATCCTCTTAGCTTGTTAAGTCGGTTGGCTTCCAACTTTAAACAAATTCTCTCCCACCAGACCCGTGCTCCATACGTCAGTCTGGGTTTGAGAATTGCCTCATACATCCATTTCATGGTCTCCGGTTTCAAGTCCCAGCTATTACTTTGTTGCATATATCTGGTTGAATTTACTGAATGGTGTTCGTTATGTTGATTTTGAGGATATGAATTGTTTTCAGTTTATTCGCATAGATCTGCGATTTAAGATAGCCCCAAAGGAAGAAGTCTAAAGGCGTTAAATCGTACGATCTCGGTTTCTAGTTCAGTTCGCCACAGCGCGA
The DNA here is from genome assembly GCA_037954035.1 of Rosalia funebris. Lineage (NCBI taxonomy): Eukaryota > Metazoa > Arthropoda > Insecta > Coleoptera > Cerambycidae > Rosalia > Rosalia funebris. Next base: position 5,380,611 of record JAZFAV010000006.1, on the reverse strand, counting down.
GATAACCATGCTCTCAAATCACTCGTGCAGAATATACATTGTGGAATGCGCTGTGTGGCATGTATCGTTCTGTTGGAACAACATATCGTAGGTATCCATATCATCTAGTTTAGGCCACAAGAAGTTGCACGTTTTGTAGTGCTTGCCGTTGATAGTTATGGCAATGCCAGTTTCGTTTTGGAAGGAGTACGAACCGATTATTCAGCCAGACCCAAATTCGCACCAAACAGTGACTTACTCGGGATGCATTTGGTATTGGTGTATCTCGTGCAGATCGGTATAATCTTAAATCTGACAATTTTGCTTGTTCACATATCCATTCATCCAAAAATGGGCCTCGTCGCTAAAGATTATTTTTTTGATGAAATCTGGGTCAACCTCCAACGGCTCCAGAGCCCAATCAATGAATACACGCCGTTGTCTATGGTCACTCACCTTAAGTTCCTGAGTAAGTTGAATTTTGTATGTGTACAGACTCAATTACGGCGCAAAATTTGCCAAGTTGAAGTCGCAGAAAGGCTAAGTTCCTGTGAACAACGAGAAATCGACTACCTCAGGCTCTCCCGTACACTTTCACGCAAATCAGCGATGTTTCTAGTAGACCTTGCGTTTCGAAGACGTACGGATATTGGCTGATTATTATTTATTAAACCGGTTGACTCGTATTTGGCCCCGAAATGCAGAAAAGTCGACTCGGCGGGACGGTTGTGACGAGGATAAAAATCAGGTAATGTGCGGAATGTTTTGTTATAACCTAACAAATTTCAAGCCTCCATATTCAAAGACCTATAGATACGTAAATCCGTGCACTCTCCTGCACAGTACTTAGCATTTAATATTGCGTTTACTTTGAAAACCCGATATATCCAGGATTTGACGGATTTCTCAAACAATACCACAACTGTGGATATGTCGAAATAAACGTAAAAGGGACATTAAAGATGTTATATGGCCATATGAAAGAATAAAAAAGTAAGAATCAAAGATGATGAATATGTAAATTATTTAGGAAATGTTGTTCCTAAGAAGAAATAAGATTAAACTGTAAGTAAGTAACTTAACTTCAAAAATGGCAACAATATATTCAAACGTTCTATTTCTTTTAGCTGTCTCAATGAATGCTTAGAAAAAATATAAAAAAAAAGTAGGTGAAGCAAGAAGTGTTTAATAAGTTCTATAGTATGGTTCCCAAACGAACTGGATTGACATCCCCAATTGTTAATAATAGCAGTTCCAGTTCAGCGAAGACGTCATATAATCAACGTCAACAAGTCAAAGCCTCACAAAAGTGACCATAAGTATACTATTAACTACCTACAGTACAGGACAGCATGTGGTATATAAAACTTCATTTATGAGTCTCCATTCTATTAGCGAAGATTGTGTTCACCGAGTGTGTTTGCTTTTGTCTGCTGGAACATTACCACAAAATTTACGCGGAAGAAATAATCCTGGCAACTCTAAACTATGTAGCCTTATCGATCTATTTGTTTCACATATTGCTTCATTTCCCATTAAAGAATCAAGCATTATAGCAGTCGGGAATATAAATATCGAAGTGAAAAACTTGACATAGATACTAGAAAGATGCACAATCTGTTTTATCTAGATGTCCCAACACTGAAGTGAAATATTCATTGTATTAGAAAACCTTTAAAGAAATGTTTAGTTTAAGTTTTTGTTGACCCCAGGTCGACATTGAAGTGTGACGAATTAGAAGTAAAAATAAAATCCAAAGAGCTAAATGATAATGCTAAATGAGTGGCTGTAACTGAAAAGACAATCCATCTCAGACGTGCTAACTCAAGACGTCTCATTCAAAAATGAAAATACTAAAAGCACTTTATCAAGATGACCCCAGTGTAGCAATAATAGCTGTTGAATATATGCAAAACATATTTCTGTTCCAGATCCCCATTCAAGAATCGTTTTACCTACACCAACTTACAGTTTCCATTTTTGATATCCTTCATGTCAAAACCGGTAAAGCATATCTTTACATGTACCACTAGGGTATGGGAAAAAAGGTCCAAATGAAGTTTGTTAATTTATTATCAATTACATAATAACCGATATTCCACCAGAAGTTGAACATTTCCATGTGTTCATGGATGGATGTCCAGGACAAAATAAAAACCACACAACTGTGAAAATGTGTGCTTCATTAACAAAAATAGGTTGGTTTAGTACAGTTAATCTGTATTTTTCGCTACGTGGTAATTTGCTCCTGCCGTGTGACAGGGACTTCGGAGTAGTTAAAAGATCTCTTAAGAAATATTATAGAATGTATACCCTTAAATAGTATACCTAACTCTTTGTATTGGCGAGTCAACAAAACAAGTTTACAGTGTATTTCATTGAGAATGATAACAGTATTATTAGTAGTATTTTAAAAATTAGTGACAAGATTTTATAAACGAAATTGTTTAAATATGGACCCCATAAGAAGTAACAAGGTTCCATTAATCATATCGACACTTATGCAGTTTTCTTATAATGATATCTTTAAAGGCATAGTTAAAGCACATTGATGGATTAGCGAACTATAAATTTCCAATTGGCACAAAGTATCCTAGACCCAACCAATTGTGTATAGAACCAGTTTACCTTAATACTAAGGTGCCTATTAAGACTATATTAAGACTATATTAAGAAAATGGTGAATATTAAAAAGTTTTCTAGTTATCTGTCTGATAATAAAGACATTTTAAAATTCCATCAGGAATTCTTTTATGACGCACTGTAGATGATGAATTGGAACCAAAAGTTCTTTAATATTATTTTTTTAATGTGTATAACTAGGTTTTATACTCCTTCAAATAAAATTTAAGAAAGTAAGAAAAACGTTTTATTTGAAAAAAAATTATATTTCATTTGAGAAAATCGACATGTCAAATTTTAAAAATTGGTACTTGTCAACAATTATATAAATTATTTTTCCTTATTCATGAAAACACCGTTTCACTATTGCATCTTCACATTAATCAATATTTCAATTTTTAAAAAGTGACGACTCAAAATAGTTAAACAGTTTTTCTTTAATATCTCAGAACTTATTTGAGAAACCCGACAAGTTCTATAGGCTTGTTGGGTTTCTCAAATAAGTGATTCAATTAATATTTCTTATTATACAAGCAATATAACTGGCCATACAAGAGAAAACCGAACTCTCTTGTCTCTCTTGAACATTTGCAGTTGATACTGTCATTCTGTTGATCCATGAAATAGCATTCGAATATCTCCAAGATTACCTCTTCCACATAGAAGATTGGCTCAAAAGATGGAAAATCAATGAACGTAAATCGCAGCATGTATCTGCTCCAGTGATCTATTTAATACACTGCCTATTTTTTAGTATAGGACGTTGGTGGTCTAGAGTGAATAAATCCCAAATATTCAGCTAGCACAGTTTAAAGTAACCATATTGTATTTACAATCGTCGAGAACAATAAATAGTATCCGTGATATTGACGGCCTTGCCTTCAATTCAATCAGCTTCTTAATCGAGTCATGAGGAGCTCATTTGATGGACGATATCATCCGTGTTTGCGGTCGCTGTTATTCTAACACTCCCAACAAGTATTTGTGTCTCCAATTAAGTTGGCGTTGCCGTCGCGGTCTCCAACTATCTGCGCCAAATTGGATTAATTCCTCTATGACACCATTAAATGACACTACGTTAACGAGAATCACGTTCTTCCGCAAACAGAGCAATCGAGCCCGTAAAAGTTACTTGTAATTCGAGAGAGCTCTCCACTTTCTCGTCAGAATCTTATTGTTCCTGTAGGACCTGGCGACTACCGTTGTTGTGTAGTGTTTGCGTTGAGCAGATCGACGCTTTATTTATACTTTAGAGTTAATTTTTCGATAATGCTGATAAAAGTAAGGGCTTTTGTATCGAGAGTGTTCAAGAGTCTTGTTCGCAAGAGTAGCTGGATCAGGCTTACGTGGGGTTGTATTCCTTGTTTCGAATGATTTTAATTAAATAATTAGCAAGTGCCTTTAAATAAAAGTTTCCCAAACATTTTTCATAATACAGGAATTTTCCTTCTTCTACTCTTGTGTTTGTGATATCGTACAGTTATTCAGTAAAAGCACATATTTGGTGTATTATACGTTTAGTATAAATAAATCTCCCCGCCCTTACTTAAATATAAACCTATCTATACAGGTAACCTGTACTATAGCTCAATTACGAGCAGGAAATAAATTTCAATCAATATTTACTTAAGGGCTCCTTTCATAAAAGGAACCCGTCTGAAATTTGTAGTGCCTGCAACAATAACGTACAGAGAACTATTTATCATGTATTATTTGACTATCCTATATACTGTGTAATTAAAGCATTCAGCTGCAACTTTGTAACTGATTTTGAATTATTAGCAACAACAGTAAATAATCTATCAAATCATACAACTAAAGCGATAGCTACATGGCTGTGGAATATTTTAAAACTCGTACATTTATATTAAATGAATAATTAATTTGATTTTAATGATTTGAAATTATAATCTATATACAGAATATTGTCAAAAAAGGGAATATTATTTAAATTAAAATAAGCATCAAACAATAGTAAATTACTCAAATATGTAATTACTTTATTTAGTTAAATTAATATAAAAAGGAAATACAATTTTAATATTAGAACATTGAACTTTGCTTGCTAATCTAAGTTATAACGAAATTACAAATAAGTTGAGGGAACCCAATTAAGGTCAGGCATTTTAGCAATACTGCAAATAATGCAGTTTTGAAGAAAAGCGAGGAAATGGATAGGGCGGCACGGGAGATGGAGAAGGTGCGACTGCTCGAGGCGAGGGCGGTAGTTAAGAAAAACATATCTGTCTAGCAATGAAAAAAAAGTTCAGTTGATAATTATGTAAGTATAGTTTATTTGTTTGTAGTTTTAGGAATTTGGGAGTCTTTTATTTTTAAATCCTTTGCTCACATTTTAATATCTTTTTATGGACAATTTATTTTAATAAATGTTATATATTTTTGAAGTGATAACTTCTTATGAGAGGGTAAACCACTTCGTTACGTAACGCGTTACAGCGCCAGTCTGTCTGGCTTCCCTTTCTCTCACGCATACGGCAGCGGTAGGCAGGCTTCTCCTCTCTCACTCTAACCCACAGCGCTAGCCGTATTTCGGACGGACGCTTCCCCCTCTCTCGCACGATCTCGAGCTCTATCTCCTCCTCTCTGCGTGCTTTCGCTGTCTACATCTACGTGCATGGGCATGTGTGCGTCGCTACTGCTGCGGGGCCGCCTCTATGATTTAGTAATCAGTAAATTTAGTAATTTTACAGCATATCATAGTAAAAAAATAATTATACACATTCTGATAAACATAATTAAAAAAAATATTATAAAATTCCGTTAATTTTAACCGGAGATTTTAATGTTAATTTTGCTGCTGATTGAGCTAAAAATTTAGTATCGTTCCTACAATCAAAATTACAATTAAAAATGATTAATAAGCCAGAAGAAGCTACAACAAGTCATGGAACTATACTTGATGCAGTCTTTGCAAGATTTTTAGATGACATACAATGTAAAAATTTCGTTGCTTATTATAGCTACCATAAGCCAATTGTTACTTTTATAGGATTAAATAATGATACTAATAATGTACATACACAAAATTCTAATGTACATATTCAAGAATTGTAACTAAGAATAAAATATATTTTATAATCAATAAAATATTTAATTAATAAATAACCTTTCCTTACATTATCATATTCATCATCATTAGGTCATCAGTCCTAAGACTGGTTGGACGCTAACCTCCAGCTTCTCCTATCTTGTGCTAACCTACGCATTTCGCTAATTGTGCTACAACCTACATCCCTTACTATTTGCGAGCAGTAGTCTAATCTAGGCCTACCTCTGCCTTTCTTCACTCCTATTTCTGCCTCCAAAATATCGCGGACTATTCCCCCATGTCTCAGCAAGTGGCCTACCATTCTATCTCTTCTCTTCTTTAAGTTTTTCCACATACTCCTTTTCTCGCCGACTTTCTCCAATACTTCTTCGTTTCTAACCCTATCAGTCCATGGTATTTTCATCATTCTTCGGTAACACCACATCTCAAAAGCTTCTAATTTCTTCCTACTTGCTTCCCCTACCGTCCAGGTTTCGCAGCCGTAAAGTGCCGTGCTCCATACATATGTTTTCAAAAATCTCTTCCTTGTTTCTAAGTTTATTACCCCCGAGCATAAAAGTGCTTTCTTTTTGTTAAAAGCTACTCGACCCTGCGCTATTCTTTGTTTTATGTCTTTATCGCTTCTTCCATCCCAATTTATTTTACTTCCTAAATAAGTGAAGTCTTTAACTTCCTCCAATCTTTCATTATTAATTTGTACTTTCGTTTTTGCTCTGCTCTCGCGCCCTCTGCACACTAACACTTTAGTTTTGTTTTTATTCACCCTCATTCCGTATTCCTCTGTCAACACTGCCTCCATTTCGTTCAATGCTGATTCTAGTTCCTCCTTACTAGATGCTAATACTGCTATATCATCCGCGAATCTCAGCATTTTTAGTTTCTGTCCCTGTACTTTAATCCCGAAATCCACTCTATCTTTTACCACATTAATCGCCTCTTCGATGTACAGATTAAAAATTTGTGGTGATAGCGTACATCCTTGTCTTACTCCTTTCCTAATACCTACTTCCCTTTCCTCCCCTTCTACTTCTATAACAGCAGTTTGCTCTATGTATAGATTGTGTACTACTCTCCTATCTCTATACTTCATTCCCGCGCTCTTTAATATCTCGAACATTTTTTCCCATCTTACGTTATCAAAAGCTTTTTCTAAATCTACAAATCCTATATAAGCGTTCTTTCCTTTTTCTATTGTTTTCTCTAACATTACTCTTAGCGCCAGAATAGCTTCGCGAGTTCCCCTATTTCGCCTAAACCCGAATTGGTCTTCTCCTAGTATTTCCTCCGCTCTATTTTCCATCCTCTTCTGCACTATTCTAGTTAGGATTTTTGACGCATGGGAAGTTAGGCTAATCGTTCTAAAGTTCTCGCATTTGTCGGCTCCTCTCTTTTTCGGTATAGTAACGATAATGTTCCTCTTATAATCCTCCGGCATCTCGCCCGTTTCGTATATGTATTTTACCAGTTCAAACATCCTATTTACTACTTTCTGTCCCGCACATTTCAAAATTTCCGCCTGTATTTTATCTACACCCGGCGCTCTATTATTCTTTAGCCCCCTTAGTGCTATTTCAAATTCCTCTCTCAATATAGGTTTTCCTACATCTTCCCTATCGATGCTAGATTCTTCCTCTAATATCTCTCCTAATTCCTGACCCTCGTATAAATTTCCTAAGTACTGCTTCCATCTATCCGCTTTCTCCTCTCTTCCTATCAGTATGTCCCCCGATTGACTCCTAACATTTCTACTTATTGTTCCTATATCCCTGAAGTTCCTCTTAATTATTTTGTAAGCCTCATCGGTCTTACCTACTTGCAACTTATCTTCTACTTCTTTGCATTTCTCCTCTATCCATTGTTCTTTCGCTTTTCTACATTTTCTAATGATTTCCCACTTTATTGCCTTATACGTTTTCAGTCCTTCTTCGTCTCGTCTGTTTTTGTAGTCTCGTCTCTTTTGCATTAAGTTTAAGATTTCGTCCGTTATCCAGGGCTTCCTAGCTTCCTTTTTATCGTGTCCTAAAACGTCCGTAGCCGCGGAATCTAGACTATTCTTGATACCCTCCCACTCAGTTTCTGCGTTCTTGGTTTCGTCCTTACTCGCTTTATTTATTAACTGATCTGTTTTCTCCTGGAACTTATCTTTCATATTCTGATCCCTCAATATGTCTACATTTATACGTTTCTTATCCTTCCGGGTTTTCAGATTTTTGAACTTTAATCTAGCTTTCATGACTACCAAGTTGTGATCGCTGTCTACATCTGCTCCTGGATAACTCTTACAGTCTTTTACTTGATTTCTAAATCTCTTCCTAACCAGAATGTAGTCTATCTGATACCTGTCTATCCCTCCTGGCATTTTCCATGTGTACCGCCTCCTAACGTGATTCTTGAACAATGTGTTCGCGACTACCATCTTGTGCTTCTCACAGAATTCTATCAGTCTGCTACCTCTCTCGTTTCTGTTTCCTAATCCATAAGGCCCTACAAATTCTCCTTCTTTCCCCTCACCTACGACTGCGTTAAAATCTCCTACTACTATTAAATTTTCATGACCCTTCACAAATCCTATTACCTGCTCTATGTCCGAATAAACGGCTTCTAACTCTTCCTCGCTGTGGCTAGAAGTAGGCATGTATACTTGCACTATTACTGTTTCCACTGGCTTCGAATCTAACCTAACCATCATTACTCTCTCGCTGTATTGTAGGTAGCTATCTACACACTGTCCTGCGTTCTTCCGCATAACGATCCCTACTCCCGCGTTTCCATTTACCGATCCTGTGTGTATTACCCTATAGTCACCGCTCCAAAAATCTCCTACTTCCGGCCAGCGCATCTCACTTATACCTACTATATCTAATCCTAACCTATCCATTTCTATCTTCAGATTTTCTAGCTTCCCTGCCTGTCTCATGCTTCTGACATTCCACGCTCCGACTCGTGAAATGCTACACTTCCTATTATTATTGCACTCGATCACGTCTCCCGGAACAGTCCTCACCCGGAGAACCGAACGGAGGACTATTTTACCTCCGGAGTTTTTTGTCCCAGGAGACGCCATCATTAATTTAGGATAAGCTTTCTGCTAGCTGTTCTGAGGATTATAATGTGGTGGTTTCCTCTTGCCTTCCACATCGCAGTCGTGTGTGTCATAGCACCATACCAACCCCCACGGTTTCTGCCACTATGACTACTGAAAGAGCTGCTGCCCTCCTTCAGGGACTTGTCTTAGTCTGGTTTTTCAATAAGGACCCCCCCACTATGGTTAAACCTATGGTACGGCTCCTTAAATCATTAAAACGCGCAAGCCGACCCACCCGTTCCAGTTTGCACTAGAACTTCGTCAAGGTTCAAGTCCTATCGGATCGGTTATCATATCGATCGATTATCATATTAATATATATAAAATTTAAGTCAGAACATAAGCTTTGCTCAAGTTAAACAATTTCAATATCAAATAGTTCAACTTAGATTAGTTTGAGTTATCACTTTTGTGGGGCGTCCCGTGACGCACACGTTTTTTTAACTTGTCTTTTGACTACCCTTTACTACACTCCTAGCGTGCGTATATGATCTACCAGAAAGGCCGTATACGTAACAATATATAATTTAGTATAATATTTAAGAGTATACAGTAGCTAAGGTAAATGGGTTGTCTTTTATCTAGGCTTTTGCTTACATTTTGTTTTTTATAGTTTCTATTATTATTTTATAATGTTATTATACATTATATTACTTGGAGATTTTACTTACATCCTATATATTACACTGAGGAACGGTCAATTTGTTGCTAAGAATTTAAGAGCCAATTTCGAGTACTTTACTGACCTTTTCAAAATATTTTAGCACCTTATGTATTAGTTCTTGCTAGTTATTTGCAGATATAATATGAAATTAGGGTCTTTGAGTACTCAGGAACTGATCTTAAATTTATAGCAACTTAATTTTTGTTTGTTCCCAAGTGATTATTGTTGATACGCATATGTTATTAGTATTATTATTATTTCAACTATAAGTTAATGTTAATGGTATAAACTGTAAAGATTAATAAACAATAAAGTTATTATTATTATTATTATTAAATGTATATACACAAGTACAAATACAGACTGTTTAAAACTGAAGTATAAAAATGAAAATTTTCGATCTAATTTCCCCATAATTTATTATATATCCTTGGATTATATACCTTACCTCGTATCTTTCACAGTTTGCCAGTTGCCGTGACGTATCTGATTCAATTACCCTACGTTTGATTTATTATTGAAGCGTTAACTCCGTAAATACATCTAATTCACTAAATAAACACACACACATTCGCATTTATATAGAAATAAGGCGAGGAAAGTTGTACAATCTAAAATAAGATGTAGTCCCATATTTCGAAGTCATCTCCTTAGGCTTTGAGACTCGAGGCATATGATCAAAAAGAGAATTAGTGGATATTTTCCACTCCATCCAACCGACCCATACTGTCAAGCTATCTGGCAACTTTCAAAGATATCTGCTCTTGATGGCTTTATATTTATACATGAGTTTCGTTAACGTTACCCGGTGATTTAGTTACCTAAACAAACAAATAGTTATCGGGTAATGTGTTGGATACCTTTGTCTATGTCGTGGATAATTTTGGATAATAGTACTATATATATAAAAAAGTACAAGTAGAAATTCAGGTTGGTATAAAAGTATATCAACGAAGTTAATTTACAACAATCCCTAAGCATATGTAATATGTAATTAGTATATTTAATTAATTATACAACAAACGGAAAAATAAGAATAAAACTTTAGGGGCTACAGCTCTGGATAAGGTTGTGTCATCCATACGGTCACAACTGAACTCCGGAGGATACGTTGTCGGCACCTTCCTTGATATTGAAGGTGCCTTCAATTTTACATCCAAGGAGGTGATTAGCGGAGCACTAGGCAGATGCTATACCCCCAGAATAATCGCTGAACGGATAGACCATATGTTGGGAAACAGACAGCTTACTGCCAATAAAGGCAAGACTACCATCGGGGGCCGGGTTGACTCGGGCTGTCCACAGGGAGGGGTATTGTCCCCCCTTCTATGGTGCTTGGTAGTGGATGAGCTGCTTGAAAGGTTAAAGGATTACCAAGTAATTGGCTATGCTGATGACTTAGTAATAGTAACGAAGGGCCCTTTCTTGGAGCCGATTCTCGATATAATGCAGGGAACATTAAACAAGGTTGTGAATTGGTGCAGGGTTAGGGGACTCTCGGTCAAGCCCTCTAAATCTGAGGTGATGGTGATCACCAATAAATTTAAGTGGAACAGAACATGTCCGCTGAAACTTGGTGGCCAAGAACTAAGAAGCTGTAATAGCGAAGTGAAATACTTAGGAGTAATCCTGGACGGGAAACTGTCATGGAAAAACATCTAAGTCATATATGTTCCAAGATCACAGCGGCACTTTTGCAACTGAGAAGGGCCATTGGTAATAGCTCGGGCTTAAAACCGGAGACCATAAAATGGATGTATGAGACAATTATCAAACCCAGACTGACGTATGCAGCACAGGTCTGGTGGGAGAGAGCCTGTTTAAAGTCGGAAGCCAACTGACTTAACAAGCTAAGAGGATTGATTCTAAGAAGTATAACCGGAGCCTCAAGATCAACACCGATCGAGGCGATGGGGATACTGACGGGGATACCACCTCTTGATGTCACCCTGAAAGCGGAAGCCGTAAAGGCAAGTTAAGTGCATACGAAACATATTGACGATCGCCGTTTTCGGAAATTTCGAACTGAAGTACGAAAATTCGGTAAAAAACTCATTTATTATCGTAATTTATTTAATGCTGTTTTTATTTTAATTTTAGTGATTTCTATTGGATTGGCCATAATACACTATGTGCCTACTTGCATAAAATTTTTATTATTTCAAATATGTTGCACCTATCGCACATCTATGTAAGTACTACGTAATCACCCCTAATTTTTTCAAGTTTTTCTTGCTGTCTCATTGTTGGTTGGAAAATTATGGAAAAAATATGTAATGTAACTCTAACTAGTATCTCTTATTTCGCTTTGGTTTCATTCAAGAATCTATCATAGTCTCGTAGAAAAACGATTTTAAAGTTAGGGATTTCAACCCCTATTTTCCAAAACGAATAAAGTTAGGAGTTTGATAATTGCCCCAAAATTACTTTCAACAACTAACAACATAATAAAGCCTCAATGTCAACAAAGACGCTAGTGCAGATTTCATATGGAAACCCGGGGACACCCTTTCAAATGAATCTGTCTATCGGTTCTCAAGATTGGCGGTCACCGTTTCCGGTTCAAAGGACCCTTTTCAGGATGATGAATTCTCGTGCTTGTTTCATCTTTCTAAGCGCGACAAACTTTGTGCGTATACATTATTACAATATATGTGGTAGGAAAAAATGTATGAAACAATGATCCCTTAATTTGTCGCTGATTATTTAAGTCAATCATTCTTTCACACCCGACGAGATCGCTCATTGAGGGGCGCAGCATTAACCGCCCTCTACCCCATGACTAAATACTTTGTATCTCTGTAAATTTTAAAGATATCAACTTCAATCTTTCAAAATATATTCTAAAACCTCCATACTGCAATAATACTTAAAAAAAATATCGAAAATTTTGAAGATTTTAGGTGGATTAAACTAACCGGATATTAAATATATTCCGCTTTAATTTACTTCTAACTATTGCCACTGCCATATTGTGATATCGAGTAGGTATTTTCTTGACGACATGTGTTGCTATGTACGAAAAACAGGATTTAAATATTTCACGTCGATGATATGGTATGGAAATTTCATTAAAATAAATATTCGTCATTATTCATCACTATTTCAATAAATATAAAACAAACGCTTTAACAAATGAATTCTGTTACTTATATACACAATAAGCTTACTAGAGTCCTAAAAAATTTTCTTTTTCGTTGAGGAATCTTCATTTTAATGGCAATGGTTTAGAAAAGAATTTGAAGAAATGGCGAAGGCGTCAATATCATTTTAATGACAATTCTCTTTCGACTGATGACTTTCAACTTCAGACTGATGTAAGCCCACGTATTACCCCGTTGTCTGTATCTAAATATAGAACAACTTTGTCGTCGTTACAGTTAGTTGGATATGAAAATGGACACTAAAATATCCTTCAAATAATTTTAAAAGACATTTCTTGGGTTTTATGGTTATTCTAACGCGTTCGTTTTTGTGGTATTTTTTTCTTAACGACTCTATTCTTACTATTTGGTCTCTAATCGCTACTGGTAGATAAAAGTGGTTGTATGTATAAGATGATTAGGTATTAGAAAAAAAGACTATATGAATTTGTATATATATAATCCTTAAAATTGAACTTATTATTGTTAACGAGCATATAATTGATAAATGTAATACAGTTTTTGATACGCAGTTATACGATATTTTTCATTTTGGTTTTAAATTAACCATCCCTAGAGCTATTTACCATAAATTAAAAATATTTTCCATCATTTAATGTTGTCTTATAGTTGAAAATAATTAGGACGTCTCTAGAACCTATAGGATCTCTAGAAACAATAGGATATCTAGGGTTTCTAAATCTCTAGGGTTTCTTGTATCTCTAGGATATTTAGAAAATCCGTGATCAGTAGGATGTCTAGAATTACTAGATTCCCTAGCACTTCTAGGGTCTCTAAGATCTCTACAACTTCCATAACTTTTAGAAATTTAGAATCTCTAGAATCTCTAGAACCTCTAAAATCTCGAAAATCTATAGAATATGTAAGATCTCTAGTTCTTCTAATATATCTAGTATTACTAGAATATCTAGAATCTATAAAATATATGGAACCCGTAGAAGCTGTAGAATTTCTGGAATTGGTAGAATTTCTGGAACATTTATAATCTCTAGAATCTCTAAAACTCTGGAATCTCTAGAATCCCTATAATCTTCAGAATGTATAAAATATCTAAATTCATAAAAATATCGAGAACCTCTAAAATAAAAAATTCATCTCATAATTGGCAGTTGGCATAAAATCTATTGGCCTTTTCTAAATTGATTTTTTGCAACCAATAGTCACATATTGCTAATTTCATTTTCCTGAAGATGACGATATTATAAACATAAATCCAAAGTTAATTTAATATTTAAACAGGTTCCTACTAGAATTTAAACATAGTTAGATGGATAATTCTTGGATAGATATGTGTCTAAATGAAGTAATTGAATTTTGAATCACAGTTGTTGTCAATTTGTTTTGTAACCATTTGATTTATGTCTAAAATTAAGGGGTTTAAGGCAATGTTTATATAAATTTTTGGTCTAAATATTATAGAGTGTATTAGCGCTTATAATAAATAACTTAACCACGTATTAGTTAAAATTCTGTATATTACAGTATACCAATATATGTTATTTAATTGCCCCGAATGTGGTTGAAGAAACCATTAATATTCGATACTATCAAATTAACCATTAAAGTTTCTAAAAATATTCCATCACGTAATATTATTTTATAGTTGAAACAAGTCTCTGAAATCTCTAGAATCCCTAGGAACTCTAAAAACCCTAGGATATCTAAGTTGTCTAATATCTCTGGGATTTCTACCTTCTCTAAAATATTTAGAATCATTAGGATCTCTAGGATTACTAGAATAACTAGGTTCTCTAAAATCTCCATAACCTAGGATCCATAGAATATGTAGAATCTTTGGAATCTGTACAATCTCTAGAATGTCGAGAATTTCTAGAACCTTACCTAGAACTTTTATAGAACTAGAACTTCCAAAATTTCTAATGTCTCTATAATTTCTAGAATTTATAGAATCTCTATAATTTATAGAATCTCTAGAATCTCTAGAACTTCTAGAATTTCTAGAATCTCTAAAGTCTCTATAATCTCTAAAATATCTAGAATCTTTAGAATCTCTAGAATATCTAGAATCTCTAGAGTATATAAAATCTATAGAATATCTAGAATCTTTAGAAACTCTAGAATCTCCAGAATCTTTAGAATCTCTAGAATTTCTAGAATCTCTATAATTTATAGAATCTCTAGAATCTCTAAAGTTTCTAGAATCTCTATAATCTCTAAAATATCTAGAATCTTTAGAATTTCTAGAATCTCTAGAAACTCTAGAATCTGTAGAATCTATAGAGTCTCTAGAATCACTAGAATCTCTAGAATCCCTAGAATTTCTAGAATCCCTAGAACCTTTAGAATCCCTAAAATTTCTAGAATCTCTCGAACCTTTAGAATCTCTTGAATCTCTGGAATCTTTAAAATCCCTGGAATCCATAGAATCTCTGAAATCACTAGGATCTCTAGAATATCTATAAACTCTAGAATCTCTAGAATCGCTAGAATCTCTAGAATGTCTAGAATCTCCAGAATCTTTAGGATTTCTAAAATCTCTAGAATCTTTAGAATCTCCAAACTTTCTAGAATCGCTAGAATCTCTAGAATGTGTAGAATCTATAGAATCTCTAGGATTTCTAAAATCTTTAGAATCTCTAAAATCTCCAGAACGTCTAGACTATTCAGAATATCTAAAATCTCTTTTAAAAACAAACAGTTTGTCTCACACAAATCTCCAGTTATATATTGAAAATTAGTGTGATGAGTATTTAAGTTTCTATTACTCGTAGAATTTAAACATAGTTGGCTGAATAATCTTTGGATAAGTCTATGTTTAAATGAACCAATTGCATTTTGAATCATAATTGGTGTGTGTCACTTTCCCTTAAAAATATTTGACTGTATTTAGCCTGTTGAACTGTATATGCTCATCAATGTACATGTAATATAAAAAATAGCACTAAATTACAAAAACAATATAATTATAGGCCATAATTTCATCAAATAGAGTATAAACATAAGTAGATGGTCTAAGAACGTGGGAACCATAATATATCCTTTGAAATATTTTTTAATTTTTCTGAAAAATTAAGAATTTTATTTCTCGTTGTTGGCACACAATACCTATGCTCACTTTACTCAATCCCACATAAAAACAACTCCATTCCATTCACCAATGCCCAATTAACTATTACAGACGTGCTATATAGCACTATCAAGCTCTAGCTTCGCATACAGGCTGTAATGCTCTGTTGGAAAACACTCGTTCTAATTACCTCCGTAAAACTCAAAACGCAGCCGTGTGTTCATCTTGTTCCCAGCAAACTTTCTACCGTACGCCCAAACGAATTCGCTCGCTGTTTACATTAATTACGGGCACAAATTAAACCGGTTATGTTATGCATTTGTCAAAACTGTCATGTGCCAATTTACCGAATTTCTTAGATACAAATTTCGTTATAATCTGACAGTGGAATTAGATGCACCCCGGGTAACTTGAGATAACTTGTAGCAAGGGGAAATCTAATTTAATTCATTTACGACAGAACTTTTGACAAACAGGACGGAGGAAAAGAAATCGACCGAGTCGATTGGGTTTCCCGTAATGATCTTCTATCATAACGACTGTTGGAATTGCTTTCCAGAGGATACACGTTATCAATGACATCACTGATAGCAATAAATTAATAACCGAGACGATAACACTTTAATTTATACCTATTCAGTAACGGCGAGATTCTAATAAGCGATTACTCGTCTACTTTATCCATGTACTGATAATTTTAGCAGTTTCTACAGTTAGCTTTATTTAATTTGGGTGCACAAGAAGCAGTTTTTGTTAAACTATATTCATGCCTCTTAACTACAATTGAGATGGATACAAAAATTTAAAATGCTAAAGGCTTCTCCAATTAAATTGTTTTAATGTTTTTCTTATTTTTCCATTTGTTATTCCCAAAAAATGATCAAGAAAAAAAGGCACATGTTCTGATTTTCCGGTTTAAAGAATCATTTTCAGGACCCTTCAATGTAACGTTTCCTCTAGGCAGTTCCATAGTGACAAACTTTTGAGGTAAAATTTAGTTCAGGCCACCCGTGAATATACATAGACACTAACAAATTATTTAATCTTTTGTTGTGACTGTTCGGAATGGAATAAAAGTTACAATGGTTGGTTCAGTTAAATAGTACTTGTTTGAAGATTCGATTTTTAAATTATCTACATATTGACATTTATATACATGTATTTAATCACAATCATTGTCAGAAATTACAAGTAACTGTTCATCGTCATCTTGGGGACCTATAGAATGACCGGAAATGTCACCGGATCTAAATACGTTGGATTTTTTGTTTTGGGATGTAAAGACTTAGACTAAGTTTTACTTTAAAAGACTTAAGACATTTAAAAACTTAACAAAGAGGGGCCATCGAATTTAGAAGACTTGGCGATAAAATAATTGTTACGGTTCAGGATGTGAAGCAAGAATTGCCTTTTTAAATACCATACAAGGATCTCAAGATAGGTTGAGACATTGTCAAGCTGTGGCGGTATGACAGTTTAAATATTTACTTTAAAAATAATTAATTTATATTATTTTAATTTCAATTGATTGTTCGTTTATAATAATTAATTAGTAGCAATTATACCACCATAAAATCGAAAAAATAAGTAAATGCAAAGAAACGTGAAAATTTATATTTAACCTATCGTACAGCATTTTTTGTCCTCTTTACGAGTAAACTATTAATATATAGGGTATTTCATTTAAAATAATAAAAATGACAATTTATGAAAAAAGCAAAGACGTTACCTGTGTTTATGTTTGAGAGTCCACAGTACATTTCTATTCGTATATACTAAATTTCATTAAAATCTGAATAGCGGTTCCAGAGATATGTGACCCTTTCTTTACTTATGACTAACCTTGTATAATTTTCGTTAAAATGTGGAGCTCTGATAGAGGTAGCTCAATGGGTCCCATACGATGGCTTGAGTATCGTGAGCTGAGAGCCATGATCTTCCACTTATAAAATCCGAATACTCTATATTTGCAATAACGGTAGCTTGTACATTTCTTTCTGGTAGGAGTAACATATAGAGGACGCAATTTTGATGGATACAATTTGTAACGTTTTATTTTTTTATTAATGACGTATATTATAGGACCCATTTCAGATATTTGTGAGATTCCTGAAATATATAACATTTTGGCAATATGTCTCTCGGTAATACAGCAACGAGAATTCTGAAGTGGATTCAAGATGATCCCAAATTACAATACAATGAAATTAAATACAATATAGACGATAAAACTTATGACAAACATTTTTCTGTCCCGAAAGAGCCCATATTACGTAACATATTGACATAGAAACACTTTTAAGTCAGTATAATAAATAATACCCAATAATAAAAATAACAAATGATGACATAAATAAGTAAAACATTATTCTAAAATAATATTTCCATAACACAATTCTAATTCAATCTAAAACAGTGACATATAAGTCGGGAATCGAGAAAGGAAATACCAAACCGCAAGGCGGTTATCAAGTAGTTCCCGAATAGCAAATATATTACATAATCGCTATAGGAAACAACTACTCCTCGGGCTAAAGCCCCGCCAGGCATTGAATTACCTAAAAGCGATCCTCAATCCCTTTCTCGTGTTTCTGCACAATCAGACAAGTTTTCAGAAAATAAAACCCGCCACGGGTAGGATTCAACATCTGTCCCGGATGGTAACCGAACGACAGACAGCTGTTTCGAACTTATTAGATCTCATCAGTGCCGTACACGGTACGCCAATCCAGGACAAATTCCGAATCAAATCCGTGGGGTATTCATCTAAATCGATATGATCTAGGTCAGTAACACATAAGTCGGGAATAGAGAAAGATCGTATCGATGTAGATATATACCACACGGATTTCATTTGGCATTTGTCCTAGATCGGCGTACCGTGTACGGCAGTGATGCGAACTAATAAGTTCGAAACAGTTAAATTTATTAAATTATGTTAAAAGCACCAAGACACAATATTGATAAATATTTGTAAAATTCACCAATTATTAATACAAATCACATTCAAGAATAAATTTAGGTCATTATTGAACAAGATAATTCGATTGTAGAGTTATAACAAGTCATTAATGAATATAATGAATAATAGTGGTCCCAAGCCAGAGCCTTGAGGTACACCAGAACCGTCGATGAAATTTTTTTGATTTAAAACCATTATACGAAACAAAGAGTTGGTGTTGCGATAAGTATAATTGCATTAATAGACATAAATCCCTACTAAATTTAAACGATTCAAATTCAGAAAGCAAAATGTTGTAATTCGTCTTTATCAAACGCTTTTGAGAAATCCATCTACACTACATTGACTTTACTTATGTTATCTATATGATCTGCAGTAAATTGTATGAACTCAGACACATTCGTAACAGTTGAATGCTTTTGTACAGTTCCATGTTGGTATGGGTATATAATATATTTAACAATTTGATAAATGTATGTATACGAGGCAATATTTAATAATATTATAATAAGGAGTGCGATTCATGTATGATTCTTGAACATATTTTACATGATCTGTAGCTCTAATTTCTTTAATCATCAACGATAGATTAAGGGATAAGATTTCTCTCTGAATTTATTAATGTAGATCGATCATATTCAAGCATAATATATATTTAACTTTTTCAGTTTTAGTAACTTTCAGTCATTTTTAACATAATACTAAATAAAAAGTATCAGTTCTTAGAACTACAAGTAGGTGCTATGAGGGGCTGCACATGATAAAACTGGCCAATTTGCGCTACTTTTATTTTGACGTTAAATAAGTTTCTGGTTTTTAATTAAGACAATATTACATTCCCCATTTTAAGAAGGATAAGTTACTTATAGAGCGACTACAGTAAGTTAGCATTTGCTTGTTCACTTATTTTTGTGTTCTCTTTGTGAAATCAAACAAATAAATTTTTTATAGAAGAAAAGTAATTACTTGATAATGCTATGAGTAAACTTCAAAATAAAAACATGGTAATATTTTCAATTAGAATGCCGACTTTTAATAATGTAAAAACACGCAGTGTGATATGTTTTAAAAAATTTTTGGTTATGTTTAGTGAGTAATACTTATTCGAAATATCCTGTATAATGGAACGATATCTTAAGTAGTATATCTTTATTGTCCTAGAACTTTGGTTTAAAATTAAAAACGTCTCTAAGTGACATATTTTCGAAAATAATGACGGTTGGCCGTACACTCTTTTCATTGACTCTGTATACATAAAAAATATAATCCGGTTTAATAAAATATGTTCACAGACCTACTACCCACGCACCTAAGAGATGAGTACCCAAACTGAATGTATAGGGTGTCTCAGTTGGAACTATAGAATTTGAATTGCGCGTCATTTGTATTCTGTCAAAAATAGGTTATTAATATTTAACGACTATCATCTACAAACCATACGACGTCAACGTGCCATGATAGCGTTTACCATGACAACATTACCAGCGTCATCTTCAAAGAAGTATTAACTCTAAAACGCGCACCAAACCGTGGAGCTCTGTGGATGCATTTCTTTTTCGTGGTGTTGCTTTATCATTAACATAACCCGTCTCTTCAAATTTATTGATTAAATTATGAACTTTTAACTCTATATTTTGTCTTTTATTTTGTCCTAATTTTGTGCAACTGTATGTGATCGCTCACTTTCATTAAACGGTTGTACACAAGCGATTGGTTGTTAAACTGTTAATGGCGGCATGTTGACGTCATATAGTTTGTATACGACAGTCGTTAAATATTGACGCCCTATTTTTGATAGAAAACAAATGGCGTGCAATTCAAATCCAATAGTACCAACTGAGACACCCCATATTATGTACAGTAGTGTTGACTTTATCTTTTTTTTTCCAAGTTTGCAGTTATGAAGTTTAGGTAATTCAGGTACTAAAAAACTTACCTTATTAATTCAGAAGAATTCACAGGAGATGGTTTTATAATTTTAGTGTAAAGTAACTCAGGCTTTATTAATGCAGAAATTCTCGCTGATGAAATTTGAACTTAATTAAACAATAGCCACCATATCTAATTCAGATTGTTACTAGGTGTACGAAGGGCTCTGTCGTCACGATAAATCTATAGACTTCGTTCAAGCTCTTATATAAATAGTCGTTATATTTTTAAATTACTCGTACTTGCAATACGTTAACTATATACTTTTAATAAGGTTAAATAGTGGCGGCTCGTGGTGATTTGTCATGGGTGGGCAACAACTAACTATTAGTAGGCTATATAGTGCAAAATAATGAAGTAAAATATAGTACTTCTTAAATTTTATCTTCATAAGTTAATGTATGAAATTCACGTTCTAACAAAAAGTTAACAAACTCAGTATTAGTACTTACTATTTCTCTCAAGTTCGTCATGGTATAAATACTAAATAAATACAATACTAAACAAACACGAATGTAAAGTACCAACTTCCACAGACAGACCGCCGGCGCCGCACTAATTTATTGTAATTATTGATAAAGAACCGTTAAAATTTTGAAAATCCTAACCTACAAAGTACAGACGTCGCTGAGATAAACAACATTTTACAACGTCTTTGAAAACTGAACTCTAAAATACGGAGATCGGACTGATGGGAGAGTCTTGATTCCTTCCCCGCTTTGCCGAAGGCTTCTTCAGCAGGATGGTCTAGCCCACCCGTGTCACAGCTTACTCGAGACTCGAGTAAAGTGTGCCCGTGTTTCAAATAGTTTCATGTAATTTACACGTGTATAACTTTGTTTTTATGTCTTCAAATCAATCAAATCATTCGTTATTCTATTAATTAATTAATTCTATTCATGTGTTTACTGTTTATTTAATTTTATATTCCAGATTCCCATGTTTCTATATTATTGTGAAATAATTTAAACTTTCAAGGGATATTGAAAGTATACCTATGTCAATAATATCAATATTAATTTTAAAACTAGTCTTGGTAGACACTTATTTACTTGTATTTATTTATTAAAGCAATAAATATAATTTTTTATTCATGCGAGGCGCTTGCGCTGTCTCGTATGTACAAAGCCAGAAAGGCAAAAGGTTCATCTAGTCCGGTACCCACCATGCTAGGCATATCCACGATAACTATTAGTTCCACGGTTAGAAGAGTGAATTGCTGCACTTGATTGCACTGCAATTTTGCGGTTGCGCTGTTAGTATTAGTATATATAATCAGAACTTTTCACTGTATTACTGTTGTTATGTAATATATAATGTATTTAATTTATTACATATTACATAATTATATCTTCACTAATTTCTATAAACGATAAATAACGAACTTTGGAACTGTGTGTTCCTCTTCTTCTAGGAAACAGCTGGGTGGGCACTCTCTACCCTGCCACCCCTGACCAGCCGCCACTGAGGTTAAGTACCGTAGTGTAGCAAAAAAGTAAACTCAGTTTTTGACAAAACACTTTATTTTTCAAATACAATAAATTACAATGTACAATTATCTACGCAAGGAAATATATCGAATGCACGATGATTTAATAGTTGTGGGTGTTGTAACATCGAATTATGCTATACATTTACATCAGTCTTCCTTATTGGTATATTCTATTCTGTCTAATGCACTAATCTAGATTTCAATATAATTTCATACACTTCGATTTATAACTAAAATTAGAAGGTACAAAAATATACGGTTTACATCTTCTACTCGATTTGTCAATATTGAAACAAAATTACTGTAAAGAAAGATAAAAAATGTATGTAGTCGTATCTTTCGATTCTTTACTGACATGAAATAGACAGTTATTCGAAGTAATAAAACATAAAAACTTAAATTCGATCAAACATCAACAAAATTTTTTTTCTTACTCTGTATTAAAGCATTGTTTAATACAGAGTGAGGATAAAATTAAACATTTCCATTTTCACTTTTCTTTAGGCTCATTTATCTTTTAAACATATTGAAGTATTCAATAATGAATGGTCGTTAAATGATCCTTTTGTATATATTCATCACTTATCTTAAAAGGTACCAAATAACAACTGAAGTAAGGAGATTATTATACTCCACCCTATCTGCAAGTGCTTTATATAATAAAGACTAAGCAAATTAGACCAAATAAGCTAGTCTCCTGGTTATCTTCCAACGACGAGCGCTGAATTAAATGGCTAAATGTGCCGTATTTTTCCTAACAGAGTTAGCACTAAAGTATAGTTGTTCTCGAAACTACAGACAGATGGCGCTTGGTACGTTCTACTGCGGTGGAACGTAATGGAGTCTACAAGATGTGAGCCTCATCTGTCAAAGGTATACTCGCCTATACTGCACTGACGAGACGAAAGATAATATCGAAACCAGTCTGCAGTTAGCGGTATCCTGAGATAGATGACACATTCCATCTTCCTTGTGGTTCTCGATCAATCTGAATCACTGCAATTTAGTGTTAACTCTGTTAGATAAGGTACGGAAAATTTCGCCATTTAAATCAGCGCTCGTCGATGGTTCATAGCCAGGAAAATATCTGTTTTGGCCTAATTTGTTTAGTCCTTATTATATAAGGCAATTACAGATGGGGTGGAGTATAATAATCTCCTCACTTTAGTAGTTTCAAGATTACCCTCTGCCAAGTAAAACTTTGCATTATATTGAGGTACCAAATAACTCCAATAATGGAAAATTATCACTTTAAATCAATCTAACAATAGAAAAAGTAGTCCTGAAAAACGAAAAAGCCTTTCGTTCCTCTTATTAATGCGATGAAACACTACTTATTCCCAAATTTATATCATGTTTTTTTTTTGTTTCAAGGCACTGTTTATAAACATATTGAAATAAATTATAAAAATATTTTATAATAAATTATAAAATATTATAATTTCTGTTGAGTTACTATTGAGAACTCAAGATATTGCTTTACTGTATTTTATCTCCATCATATCATCGTTAATTTCTTTTTCAATATAAATGAATTTAAATATATTAATATAGAAGTAAAAAGGTTTTTAAAAAACTGGCGAAGGCGCTGATGTAAATTAATTGTAAATATATTTTGTTGTGCTCGAGGTTATTTAAATATTATTTTGGCAATTTTACTTTATTCCTTACAATCATATACAACAGTTATATTCGTACACGGCTGCCTAGTTACGGCATTATAGTAACAATGGATAAGGATATAGTACCAATGAATAAATAAATATATATATATATATAAAAAGTTTTAGAACTACGATGCTCCCTTTTCATTTGCTTAAATTTATTTTTTATTGTTGCAATATATTGATGCTTTTAGATGTTTCGTTGACGCATTGTATCCTCAGGCAATATGGATACTATAAAACATACGAGAAAAATATACAAGTTCAGTCATTCAGTTTTACTTGTAAGCCACTTACTTTAGAGCAGACTGTTGCGTTCTGTTTACAGCAATAAGTTAATGCTATTGATATAATAAAATCGATAAAATCATTTATTTTTGGTTGCTTTACTAAAATTTGTGAATAATAAAACATGTTGATAAATAAATATCAAAATATATCCCTTAAAATTTTTACAGATAAATTGAGAACAGCAGTTTATATTACTATTATGAATTTATTATAAAAAGTGGGTCATGGAATAAATACGAAAAGCAGTGAGTAAAATGAAGTACATTAATAACACTGATCAATGGAAATATGAAGGGAATAACAACATTGACGTATATTAATTCCACAATATGTTTAATTTATGTAGATACACACTATAAAGCTTGATGCATTTTTAGCATTTTCATAAAATCTCTATCATGAAATCCGAAGTTATTTTGCGATAGATGACTTTATGAGTAAATATTTTTTTCTTAAAAAGTTTTAATTGTTGAGATTTTCGTTTTAGGCTTACAGGTTAAAGTTCTATTCATTTTTCCTTATATTGTGGTAACTTGTTATTAAAATATTTATAAAAATCGTCAAATACTGTTATTGATTATCCCGTATAGCCAGCAATTTACAATGAAGCAAATATGTATTAAAATATTTTATCAGATATCAAAAGTGGTCTTGGTCAAAGTTGGCTGTGAAATGGAAAACGTCAATCTTCAATTCTGTCCTTGTTCAAACTATTATGTGTATATTTATTAAGTTGTGGCCATATTGACATCAATTATGTACAAATATGTTATTACTTCTAGATATGAATGGAGGGGAAATAAAGGTTAAAAGGCTCTAATCTTTATTTAAATATTTCAAAAGCACTATTCGAGAATTCCCTGTGGAGAGAATCCGAAGAAACAATATTGAATTATTTAAATTCAATTTCTCTAACACTAACAAGGACACAATATAATTTATTGACATATAGGGAATAGCATTTTTTTATAAAATCTATCCCCCGGCGACATAAATCTTATCACTAATAGAATGGGTTTATCCCAGAATTTATGTCCCAAATTTACTTTTTATGCCCTACATTTATATCGTTGTTTTTTGTCTGTGTCCTTACCCCGAATATAGTTATATTATAATTATAACGTAGCACTTTTATGAGAAAAACTAATTGTTTACAATTATTAACTTTTATTTCCTCGATTATGATTATCATTATACGCTGACATTATAAATTCTTTTACACGACACCTTCAGTAAATAGACAAATTAATAAAATTAGTGTTGTTACTCATCTCCATGTTTATTCCGTGGCCTACTTTGTAATGAGAAATAATTCGTAATAATTTAAGTTTAATTTCTAAACGGCTTTAACGTAACGGCGCGATGGCGACGGTGAAATGTGACAAGCAGTCGACGAATCGTAGTGGAAAGGATGCAGCAATGTACTTCTCACGACCGTAGGGTCGTACTTGATCTTAATTTATCAACCGAGGTGTACGTACGGTCTTCGCCGTGTTAGTTAAAACGTTTTAATTTTATAATAAACACTCCGTGTACTGAGTGTACTTACAATACAATTATGCAGGTGACGCTGGATACATACAAAAAACATTTCAAGTATCAACCAGTTAAATATTGATATTTGTGACCGATGGAGCTGTGACAATGCGTTCAGTAGGTCGGTTTCACAACACGGTTGTAGATTGTTACATGTTACGTGTAAGTTGCATTTTTTACATCTTGTGGTAGAAATAAACTATTCGACAAATCTCCTAGGCGTCTTCGCGAGTTTCACAGAAACTATCCTGCAATTCCCGATTCACCAGAGCCGATCCTTACATGTGGGGAACCTGGTTGAAGGTAGCTTTCTATTAGGCTGAAAATTTCCAGTGAATATAACCTGTAATACTTGTTCAACCCTGCCGAGGCTGCAGCTATTAAGGAAAGCCAGATACAATTTCTAGATGTCTCCAATGAAACTAATTTAAAAACTATTCACTTTCAGCTGTAAAGGGTATTATAAAATAGTGCATTGGCGTTAGCGGAGTCCCTACAAATAGTGATCGAAGTAAGTTCACTGTTACACGTTATAGATGATGCAAAAACTGAGCGCGTCGAATAAAAGTTTGAAAGTGTGTTAATGAAAGACACCAATTTCAACAGATTAAGACAAGTTTGTGATGATACTGCTAATAGCAATAGTATCTGATCTGTGTATCTACAGATCAGTTAAGTAAGTGCAAAGAGTATTTGACGTATGCCTGTATTACATCATTAGATGTCGAACGGTCGTTCTCGAAATATAAGAACATATTTTTGTGAACAGTCCATTATAATGATGATGATGATGATGATGAATAGTTTAGCGCATTTGTTGCTAATTACTTTATTATTATTTTATTACTCTCTATTTTATTACATTTCCCACAGCCTCAGTTAATATTAAGGAGAGTGGATATTGATAGCGCAAAGAGAATACGTCGATTCTATTGTTTACATAGCTACTTAAATTGGGCACCAAGGGCACCATATATATTCTGTTTTAAATTATATCACAAAAATTGTAAATTCTTTCAAGAGTATCGGTAACATTTGAAGGAATTTTTAACTTGTTCATGGCTGTTGGGTAATGATTAAAGGTTATAGTTAGAATTTATATTTAATAGGCGAAGGAGCACCTGCGTAGGAGGAAGATAAGGATTGGTAAATGGACTTACTTAGAATAATGTTGTCCTGGAACACCAGGTGCTGTTTTTGTGTTTTGGTACGTGATTTGATAATGTCGCACAGTGTTTCCAAATCCCGATTTTGTGGCCAAAAGTACTTTTCGTTATCATAATTTGATGACAATTTGGATGCTAGGGTTTTTTGGGTCACTGATTTCAAAAATGTAATTTCTTTTTTAAAATTCAAAATGGCGGACCCACAATGACCGCCATATTTGTTTAAAAATTACTTATAACAAAAACGGTTCAGTGTACTGAATTCGTTTGTAAACAATGATTTGAAATATGAAATTCTATTTTGAAATTTCAAGATGGCTGGCTGACATGTTAAAAAATGTTTTACCTAAAAAGATCCTTGTACTGGTACAAATAGATAGGAAAGTAGATTTTGTAAGCAATAATACATTTTTATTGTTTATTAAATAACATACATTAATCAATTATTAATTACATTACTTAATATAAAGAATTAACTATTGTGGTTCATCAAGGGTTCTTCTGAGCACTTCGAGTCAAATTTATTCGACGAAATATATGATAATCTTGTTGAAATAAGCTTCTTTGCTAATGTTCTTTCCCTAGTTCAAAGTTTTCGCATTCCAGTTATTAAAAAATCTGAAGATGCCAGGAGCCAATGGAATACATCTTTCATAGTGTTTTCTCGTGAAATTATTCGTGAATAAAATTCTATTTGACCCATCAGTCGTTTATTTTGCATAAAAGTAGTTTAATACGATTAATGGAGTCCTCAGAGAGTTTAAATGAGGTATTTGCTTTTAAATGTAAAGCTTCTTCGATAGCTTATATTTTATTGAAGAACTTTGCAGTTGAAATTTCCTCTGACATAAGAAATATGTCTCTACTCTTGAGAACAATTTCATTTATAACTGACATCTTTTATTAATGATTGAAAACAGTTTAAAAATAATCAGATTATGCCATTTCCTTTGAAATATTCACATACAATACGTAGTAACTTATTTGACGTAAATACTGATTTTTAATAAAAAAAGAAACAATTATTTACGGTAATAATTCACCGCGAAAGAATAAGCATTGAAAAGGCCAGGAATGAACCTTTTGTTATGACCTGCGCCGCCCTAATCGTCTGCCGCGTCAAATGCCGAAATTTCCAGACTGCGCGCGACAAAACTAACACGGCTTCTACTCGTGTTAGAGCACCTAAGAGCAGCCAAATTTGTAACCGATCAAAAACCTTCCACTTTATGATAAATATAAAATTGCGGCGAAAATCGACGGAAATCGAAACTGAAACTGAAATCTCGTAAAATCGAAAAAACGCGATTTTACAGGGTCACATTCCTAATGCCGTTCTTAACATAAAAATAACGAATTTTTGTAATTAAAACATTGACATATAATGTACGTACCTTTATTAACGATTTTTTTTAGTAAAAAACTTACTGGATACTGATATACATACTTAACAATATTGCTGTGCCGGCACGGCGGGGTAATCAGTACGCTAAACGTGCAGCTGCTACGACCTCAGTTTTCTAACTGTTCCTCTGCCTCAGAAAATATATTTGGAAACTTATCCTTTGGAATTATAATGTCCCAAAGTCCCCTCTACAGTATTCTATGAAAAGAAAAAAAAATTGAATGCTGACCTTCGATTTTGGGACTTTTGGCCGCAGAATCGGGATTTGGAAACACTGTGCGTCGGTACCGGCACGTGTACGATGTTATTCTGCTTTCAATGCCCGTCACACACTTCCGCTGCGCTGCTGCCCAAGGGCATAGGCGGTACTGACACAAGGGCATAGGACACGGACAGGGATTTGAATTGCTGTCGGGAAAGGGAAAGCCGTTCCGTACGAAACAATGTCATTCATACTATTGGAAGCACAGAAAAATGCAACTTTGTCTACATGCAAGTTATTTAGTATCTCATAAGATACACAACAATATAATACATTTATTGTGATCGTTATGCTTTGTATACCCCGCACACTCCTCTTCAGATATCTTGATTTTTGTCTAGTTGAAATTTAAACTTATCAATTACATTAAAATGTAATTTTGTTTCAAATTAACAAATCATTCTATACTAAACCACAGTATTAACATTAATAAAACAATTCGAGTGTATCCTGTATAAATGATATTTGAGATGAATTTTCACTAAGTTATATAGTTATTTTCACTAAGGTGAAAATAACTATATAACTTAGTGAAAATTCATCTCAATTTTACTCAATTTTGTTATATTTACAAAAGACTTATTTACATAAATAAACAGAAAAAACCATTTATATTTATATTATCATACGATTACCAAAAATAGTCTTTTATGCTTCTACAGATAGCGCCTGTTTCCCCACACACATATAGATATAAGTAGATAGTCTGCGTTTTGTTACAAAATCCGTCCTTGTCATATTCTAGATTAATGATATACATGTAGTCGTAACATTAAGCTTGCGTTCAAAGAAAAATCCATCGGGGTATTTTTTTCATTCATTTTTCTAAACGATAAGTGACATGATAGAAGTTGTTTTCGATATAATATCAATAGAAAATTATTAATATCTTTCCAATTTTTTTAATACGTATATTTTAATGAATCATATTTAGGAACATCACACAGAGTTAAGATTGACCAAACGTTTTCTTTTTATATATACATACACTGGTTAAGTAAACTTGTGTAAAGAATTATGTAAATAATTTTTAAGTTGGCTCTTATATATTTTTAGTGCTTTTTGGGCTTATTTGGAATTATATGAATATGGAACATCGCTATAAATCAGAACGTTATAGTAGTGATGCAGTTCTACTCAGTTTCTCAATAATAATAACAAACATATTCAATTATATATCAAGGCTATATCAAATAAATTTAAAATTATTGGAGTAATGATGCATCATACTATCAATGACATTAATAACTGTGGTGCTACTATATGTTTACTTCGAAGTTTCTACAGGGTCTTTCAATAGGGACGCTTGAAATTTGTTAGATTATAGCGGCCACATCTGTTAAATTTACTGTGAATTATTTTCAAAATTAGTGCTCTGTTCGTGATTTTTATCTTCGCCACAACCGTCCCTCTACGTCGACGTTTGGTGGCCAAAATCGGATCAACCGATTTGATAAATAATCAACCAATACCCGTACGTCACCGAAACGCAAGGTCTGCTGAAAACATCGCTGCCGTGCGTGAGAGTGTTCGGGAAAACTGACAGACAATCAATCAACGAGGCAATAAATTTCTCGTCGTTCACAAGAACTTGGCCTTTCTGCGACTTCAACTTGGCCAATTTTGTGTCGGGACTTGCGTCTACATCCGTATAAAATTTAGCTAACCCAGGCATCTAAGTTAAGGACAATGCCGTGTGTTCGCTGATTGGGCTCTGGAACAATTAGAAGTTGACTGATATTTCACCAAAAAAATTATCTTTAGCGACGAGGCTCATATTTGCATAAATGTATATGCGAACAAGCAAAATTGTCGAATATGAGATGATACCAATCCACAGGAGATATACCGCTACCAAATGCATCCCGAGAAAATCACTATTTGGTGCGGATTTTGGTCTGGCGGGATCATTGGTCCATCCTTCTTCCAAAACGAAACTGACATTGCCATTACCGTCAACGGTGAGCGCTGCAGATCGATGATAAACAACTTCTAAACTGAATGACATGGATACTGACGACATGTGATTCCAAGAGGACGGCGCTACATGCCACACAGCCCATACCACGATGGACATTCTGCACGAGCAATTTGAGGGAATGGTTATCTCATGCAGCGGCGACGTGAACTGGCCACCGGGATCATGCGATTTAACGCCTTTAGACCTCTTTCTTTAGGGCTATCTTAAATCGCAGGTGTATGCGAGTAAACTGCAAATAGTTGATGCCCTCAAAGGCAACATAACGAGCGCTATTCAGCAAATTCAGTCACATTTATGCGACAAAATAACCAAAAAATGGACCTCCCGAATACGTGCCACCAAACAAAGCCGCGGCAGACATTTGAACGACGTTATATTTCATACTTATGTAAAACCATAACATATTCTTTCAAATAAAAAAAAATAAAATTGAGTGGATATCTCATACGTAACTTGTCTACTTTACGTTTAAAATCGAGCGTCCTTATTGAAAGATCCTATATGAAGTAGTTTCAAAGTAGTAGTAGTTACGAAAATCCGTGTACTAAAATTACGTCTAACATAGTGGAACATTTATAGCTGCACTTGAAGTGTACTCCAGTCTGTTTTACGTTAAAATTAGTTGGGAAACTATAGTCTTTCCAGACGATGGGGGTTTATTTATTAGAATGTAGCTATAAAGTAATTTACACTTTACAGTAACTTTAAATATGCTGAAATTTAAGAATTTTATTATTTGTGACAAAATAATAAATATTAATTTTACTCAGGTGTAAGCGACTGACATACGATTTTGATAATATAAGGTATACGAAAGATGAATGAATCATTACGATAAAGCTAATATTAAATATTAAAAATATGTAACTTGTTTCTAAAAATTGGTTTGTATTAGAAGAATCATAAGATCTATGATTCTTTGTATTCTATTTTATACTCGTAAAACTTATGTTGACGTCGTTTTATAGTAATAGTAATTAAAACTTTTAAATATTGTATATGATACTACTTTGAAGTAATCGCAACTTTAAAGTAAAATGTACTATATGTATATAGCAATATTATAGTTATTACCACAAAAAATAAGTTAGATAGTTAAACATAAACATGCAGGAAACGTTCGAATACTTAAAAAATATAAGTAAAGTAAGAAAGGAAAGGAAAACTATTTTCCAAAGGCACAAAATAAGTGCTTATGACTAGTGATGATAACGTTCATATTCTAGCGAGAATAGTTGGTATGTAGCTATTTAGTCCAATCAATCTGTCTGAGCCCCTATGTTAAATGGTTACTAATTGTAAACAGCAAAAAAAAATTGAACATATAGAAAATAAAATTTCAAGAAACTTACAGTTTTTTGCTCTCAAAATGGCGGCCGCTAACATAACCTAAAAAATTCGCACAAGTCAAGAATACGGTTTTTCGCGAATAAAAAAGAAAGTTGTGCTCGGATTGGAAAAAGTTAAATAAGAAAGTTGTATATAATGAAAAAATACCCCCATTCAATTTTTGTGAGCTCGAATCGATTCGTTACTTTTCGAGATATATCGAAAAATCGCGTTTGAAAATGACGTGATTTTCGTACATCGGTTTTATTACAAGAATTTATTGCCAAAAAACCGATGTACGAAAATTACGTCATTTTCAAACGCGATTTTTTATATAAAAAATTAAAACAATCGATTGTTGCTGAAAATATTTTTGTAGCACAACTCCTAACGAAGAAGGTAAGCTCTCGAACAAGTCTGTAGGACCATCCGTTTCGATCGAAAAGCCGTCTACGAAAAAACCTTTTTTTTTACGAAAACAGCTATAACTTTGAAAAAAAAATATTTTGGAATTGTACAAAAACTATTGTTTTCGTCTCACCGAGGACTACATTTTCTGAAATTATTAAATGTTTTCATCAAATATTGTTATTCTTAGAGCAAAAATAAGAAAACACAATTTTCAACGGTTGTTTCGATATATCTCGAAAAGTAATGAATTGATTTGAGCTAACAAAAACTGAATCGAAAGATTTTTTCAAAATCTACAACTATCTCATTTAACTTTTTCCAGTCCGAGTATAACTCTTTTTTATTTGCGAAAAGTCGTTTTTTCTGACTTTTGCGAATTTTCTAGGTTATGTTAGCGGCCGCCATTTTGAGAGCAAAAACTGTAGGTTTCTTGAAATTTAATTTTCTATATGCTCAAATTTCTTTTTTGCTGTTTACAATTAGTGACCGGGTCATACCCTATTGATTGGACTAATTGTCTAAAATTACTACTGGGGTTGAGTTTACTGTATTTGACTGGTTGTATATGTCAAACATATATGGCTTTATATACTTCAGTACATTTGTTCAAGTTAAATACTCTGTGCATGCTCAATTTCGATAGAACGACGAGCGAAAACAACTCCAATATAACCTAAAGCTATCAGATATCAGTTTGATTAATTAAGTCTTAGACGGCACGGCAACGTTTATACCCTGTGAGAAATCGTGATAGGCTATCACAGAGGGCTGCAGGAAAATCGAAATAAGTCATTCTTTCGGGTATTTAATACCACGGTTATTTATATCACCGAGACTATGTATCTTACTGGCTTAAGATCGTTTACCCCCAAAGTTTCCCTTCTTGAGGATGATATTGTGGGAAAAAACACGGAAGTGTGTTTCTTTTGCATGTTCCTATGCCATAAAAACGTTAAGTGTGCCAAGTTTATGTTTTGTCATTTGTCTTACTCACATAAACGATATGGAGAGCAGTCACTTTGTGTCAGATGTAAACACACTACACAGTGCAGTTGAAAAGTAACTTGAAAGACTGTTATGGTATAATATTAAGATCATCAATTAAACAACGGTCTTGATCTCTGCCAATGAAGTATTCTACACACTTCGGGTTTCCCTTGATTATTCTCAATCATTACATTATCGTTATACACTCACAGACAAAAATATTGCACATTTTATATGACGTTATTATTTTTATTTTATTTTTTCCTTTAAAAAATTGCGTGTCAAGCAATAAGGCTTGATACTTTGCACTGGAGCGTTTTAAGTATACTGAAATTTATGTTTAAACATAACCTTTATAGTTGAACAAGCATTATGTTATGAATTAAAAACAAAATGCAAAAATGAAAGTTGCTCACATCGACCGCTTGTCACCATTCCAAGGGCGATCAACTGATCGGGACGATCAATACTAGGAGGGGGGCAGTGTCACGAACGCCTCGAGTGATCCCGAACGCCGGGAATATTCGAAACCATCAAGAGTGTGTCGAGTTGACGTCCAGTGCGTTCTATACTAGAAGGTTCGCCAAACTTCTTTATCTAGAAACGTCTGAAGAGACGTCCTACTGCCTATATAAGAACTGTGTCATCCAGCCAGTCAGCTAATTGAATTTGGACCGCGATAGTGAGCGATCCGGGGCGAAGAAAGTGACATTGTGTATTACAGTGCGAAAGTTAGTTTATAAAGTTAAAGTATAAAGAAAGTTAGTTAGTTAGTTAGACTTGTAAATAGTTGAGTTGTAAATAAGTGTTCGAAGTAAAGAACTTTCTAGTAAATTCGTTACAATATAATTGTGTGCCTTGGCGACTAACAACGACTGCTGTTTTCATTGTTGTTATCAGAATAACATTTCTAGTGCTTTATTTATTGTTTCGGTAGTTTTAGTTAGTAATATGTCACATTTAAGCGAGTTAGTCTCTGTTAAAATTGTTATTTTAGCCAACGAGAGTTACAGACAAGAAGACATTATGATGAGATTGCATATTCAATAATCGACTGTTTCTCGTATATTAAAACGATACACCGAGGATGGAGAATACAAATCACGGCCTGGTCAAGGACGTAAAAGATGTACAACGCCAGGAGATGACCAATATTTGAGAATTATATCCTGGTGAAATTGCTCACTTACAGTTCCGAATCTGAAAAATTAATTACTGATTACAAAACAAGTCAATGTTAAAACAGTAATACGGAGACACAAAGAAGTCAGTTTAAACGCGAAATGTCCTGCCTGCTAGGGTTCCTAGGCGTCTTCCACGTCACGAAACAAACCACGAAACCACGTCACGAAAGGTTCTCTTCACAGACGAAACAAGAATGCAATTATGGAAGACAGATGGACATGGTCAAGTCCATAATACAGAAGGTCTGGTGAACGTCTCATAGAATGTAATCTTGCACAAAACATTTGGTGGTGGTTCTATTATGCTTTGGAGAGGAATTAGTTCGGAAAGTCGCACGAAGCTTGTTGAGGTAAATTTAAGAATAAATACTAACTGATATATACGCAATATCCTTGAATAGCATGTTTTGCCTTATGCTGGCTTCATTGGGTACGATAAATTTGTGCTAGTGCATGATAATACCCGGGCTCATGCCACTAGAACAGTGATTCAGTATCTTGAGGATATCGGGATTGAGGCACTAGAGTGGCCACCAATTAGTCTTGATGCTAATCCCATATAACATTTATGGGAAATTCTGAAGCGACATATACGAGCACGAAATCCAGCTCCTAACTCAATTGCAGAATTAGGAATTGTTGCAAAGGAAGAATGGAATCAAATTTCCCAAAAAACCATAAAAGATCTTCTGCGAAGCATGCCTAGAAGATGGAAACTAAAGTTTTATTATGTTGCCTTAAAGTATTGTTAAATTATTTTTATTGTTTACTCTTTCTAATTAAATGTGATAACTAAATTCAGGCTATTTTATTAGTTCATCTATAAATCTGTTGTAAAGCTTCAATATCCATATGAGTATAATAAACGTAAAACAATCCAGTGCAGGTCATCCAGCAATAAAAAACACAAAGAGTCTTGGAAAAGGATAAAACAAAAATAATGAATTAAAGTAAAATATGCAATATTTTTGTCTGTGAGTGTATTATGGTTACAAGTATAATGTTGAAAAAGGATTTGGGTTAATGTAGGATTACATTGTATTACTATTACTTGTAGAACTCACTACATATTACAATTTTGTTTGATAAGGAAATTGTAGCAAATTAATCTATAGTCCAAAAGAATTGTTAGTTAAAATACGGGACATATATTTAAATAATCAAAGACTATTAAAATTGATAATTATCCGCATGCAAATAAGTCTGACTTTAATCGAATATAAAGTTGCTATTGTATTTATGCTATATTATGTCTATATTGAGTATAATGATTCTACAATACGTAAAACGAATTAAAGTCGGTTGAGTGTGAATTAAAAATGTAGTATGATGTATTATAATCGTGAAGGTATATTATCAAATCTTCATTTTCATTTAGTCTAAATTCATTTACGATGTATCTATATCAATTTCAAAAGCAGTATCATAAACATTACAATACAAACAATATTGACCTCTGACTTAATTTAGTTCCGTGAGACTTTGAGTATTGACCTACGAGGTTATTGGACTATGATAACAGTTCGTTCACCGTTTGTAAGGTTAACACTTCTCCTACACCCTACATTGGCTCAAAAATAGGGTGACTTTGAGGTGGGGGTTAATGAACTGGGCCAAGGTCACGTGTCTATCGATCGGCTACCATAAGATAAATGGATTAGTTACATTACGATACCCGATCGATAGACACATGATCTTGACTCAGTAATCCCGCCTTAGGTTATCTATTCAAAAGTTTCAGACAAATTCGAAAAATACACCAAAATAATCTGTACCACCTTATTACTCTCATCAATAAAATTACAGATTATCATGTCAACTTTTCATCAATCAAATTACAGAAGATTGAAGAAAAATAGCCTGAAGAAATGTTGTCCCTATCATTCTGTTATTCTTATTAGTTATTTTGGATAGTCGTGAATAAATTGAGGACTATTCTCATAATATCCTCTCACCAACGTTCTATATTGGCCAATTTGAGACTAAAAGTTCTGGAAACATAACAACAACATATAACCAAGTATTATTCAATTGAAACCGAAAAGAATGTAAGTATATATACTTTGTGTTTAAAGCTCATTATCTTCAAACCAAGATGGGGTTGAAAAAGAATACTCCACATCTTAGATTAGATGTTAGAAGTCATTTGTAATAACTTCATAGTACGTAGGAAGACATTTTGACTGGCTCGGCCACCAGATTTGTCACCCTGTGATTTGTGGTGTTACATCAAACGCCAAGAGTACAAAAAGCGATAACAGTTACTTGAGTGAACTGGGTATCGAATTCTTGCCAACCACGAAGACAAGAGTGAAGTAGTTGTAGAATGGATTAAATTCATCATTTCCAAAAGATGTGAGTAGACGATAGTTTCTTATGACGAGTGTATCATCATGCACATATTTGAAAACCAAAATTCATCTATGTGAATGCTTTCGATGAAATATTTTTATTTGAAATGTCATTAAAATGAATATTTAAAAGTTCGATAAATACTTCGTATGTACAGCTCATCAAGAATAGGAAAAAGTGTGAAATTCTCTAGGTATGCGTAGAAGAAAGAGCCAAGAAACATTCGGAGGGAAAAGAATGCACTTTACGCGCGGCCAGATCGAACAGTGTACATTCACATTCAATATATATTCATCTATATTCATTCTGCAAAGGTCTCAATGCAATATGACTGGAGTAGAAACCAGACTATTTACTGTGCACCTCGTGGGCGGTCCGATATAGCACCTTTGAGAATTGTTCCTATTCTTGATGACCTGTATATCTTCCAAATATTGCATATCTCAATCAAACCGTATGGATCCTGTTATCGAAAGCATAGAATAACTTCTATAAACTCCAAAATCACGTTACTTAAAACGCTTATTCAATAATAAAACTATATTCATTGCAGGGGAAACAACTTGTAAACACCTAGGGCGGATATTTATATAGCTACTTGACTGCCCTCATGCCATCGACACCCCAAACCTCTATTCTGAGGTCACATCTTGTGATAATGAAAATTACCGCCATCCTGAAATACTATCTTGAAGGTCCTCTGCAGGGTTTGAATATAGATAGTTTGAAGTAAGGAAACGAAGCTTCAAAACCACTCGGTCGCCAGGGGACTTGTAGATAGAAACCACAAATAAACGGCAACGGGAACTATAAGGGCCCTTGGGCCAATTACAACTTCGTCGTTTCCGAATCTCGGTCAGAATCCCTCAGTTATATATCGGAAGTATAATGTTTTCCACTCGACTAAAAAAAACTCAACAATCGTCAAATATTGGGGAAACAGTTTAAGAGGATGTGCTGCAAAGTTAATCTTTTGCTATTGTCTGTTTTCGTTATTAATTTAATAGTGTAGTATTTTCTTGTGTTAGTTTGAGGTTTTGCTTTTGATCTTCAACCATTACATAGTATGATGATAAAAATAATTCATAGAATATATTATCTATAGCTGCAGAAGAATGCAATATTTAGCGAACTATACAAAGTTTCGTTTGGTTTTATAACAATACTGGAAACACTATTAACAATACAATGAGAAACATTGCTTTCAACATGATTAAACTCCAGCTTAGGAATAAAAAGAACAAGCCACAGCTTTTTTTTTTTTGGTACATCTACACCATAAATACACTGGGCATAAAAATTAAGAGATGTAAAAAAGTTCAAAATTTTTAGGTGATTTTCAATGGCCTGTAACTTGGCGAAAAATAGTTGCAGAGCAATATTAAAAAAAGAAAATTAAAGATCAAGTATCTAGTTTTCCGATTTTGAGTCGAACATTTTCTATCATCAGCAGTTTTTGAGTAACCATAAGAAAACCATCGGAATAGAAATTCCAAATTCTTGCTTGCCTTTTAAAAGGTGCCATGGATTTCAATAAATTTTTTCAGCAATTTTCTCATACGGCTATCTTAGATAATTTTATTCTATTTAATTTGAGTGGTCTAAGAGACTTGTGTAATGACGTTTTTATGAGTTACTGTCGTTCAAAATAAAAAAGTTTTAACTTTGGTAATTAATTACTCCAGAAACAGTGATCCTACAGAATTGTTCTTCTTATAATAATAAACATTTCCCGATAAATAATATGATTTATTGCTAAAAAACCATTTTTAACCTGATACAATGAATATAAAATGAAAAATGTATCTTCAATTTGATTTTTAGCAAAGGCGACAAATTCAATAATTCTGAATAAAATGAAAAAAACACAGCTCAAGCTCAGCTTTAAGACACCTCAAATTAAAGAGAATAAAATTATTTAAAATAGTTTAATGATGAAGACACCGAAAAAAATTTAGTGATGTCCATGGATCTGTTGAAAAGAGAGCAAAAATTTTGA
Organism: Rosalia funebris; assembly: GCA_037954035.1. Classification (NCBI taxonomy): domain Eukaryota; kingdom Metazoa; phylum Arthropoda; class Insecta; order Coleoptera; family Cerambycidae; genus Rosalia; species Rosalia funebris. Next base: position 5,342,049 of record JAZFAV010000006.1, on the reverse strand, counting down.
TTTTTTCCGGTAGTTTTCTTTTGATTACTCAAAAACTGCTAATGGACAAAAACACGTAACTCAACATCTGAAAACTAGAAATTTGGAGCTTCAGTTTTGTTTTTCTAAAATTGCTCTGTGAGTATGTTCTTCAAGTTACAGATCTTTGAAGATCCCCTAAGAATTTAGAATCTTTTAGAAATATGTTAGATTGCCATAACCCAAAATGAGGAAACCTTCAAGTTTTAAACCAAAATTATCAACCAGCAGAAAGAAAGGGATGGGCAAGGGTTTAGGTTAAACTGGCCCACATATCATCAATTTTAATCAAGCAACAGCTGTTACAGTGAACATGAAATGGGTGATAACCGACTTCTAATTATTTGTATGTCACTGGACTCATAGCAGCTACATAAATTCAGAAGAGATTTCTGTAGAATACATACTATCACTCTAATATGACATAAAACCATAAATCCGGTACACGGTTAGCAAAATATCCAGACTGGGAGTAGCTTGACTCCCGATATGCACTGATAGAGAAATAAGAAGACTAAAGAAATATTTTGAATGATTTTAACTCCTAATTACAGTGCTTCATACTCACTAACCTAATTGGTTTTGCCTGACTAATGAGTATGAGAATATTACGAAGAAAACAATTCTGACTTAGTAATTGTTGTACATTAGTAAGGATAGCGAGCCAACCAAAAAATCAATATTTCAGAAAATAGAAAATCAGTTTTCACTGAAGGATAAAATTCGATAGCACAAACTCAACTATATACAGAAGAAGCAGGCTGCTAGATGGATTATTGAGTCAAGGGCATTGACTCGGAGTATGGCAAATTTCAGAGTTAGAGAGGCATATATGACTGTAATATAGAGAGCATCATAAAGCAGAGCGGTGAAACTCTAACATATTGGGATGAAGAATAAAACAAACAATTTTATTCCATTTTAAAAAGAGAGTTGTATTATAATTTTGTAAATACCTATTGAATGTAATATATTCCTAAATACAGTAGCGAAGCGTCGATTCAAGCTGAGGGTAGGCTATCCTGAATTAGGCGAGGGAGGGGGCTGCTCATTACAATATATATTGAATAATTGAATCGCAAAAACAACTTACCTATATTTTTTTGTATATCAATTTCATTGGTCGCGTTTTCTTTTCTGCAAGACCATCTATAGTTCTTGAAATAAATTGGTAGGTTTTGCCGCTTTCATTTCCAGTTTATAATTTTAGTTTATAAGTAAATATGCGTCCTTAGTTTTCAGTTTATCTTCTAAAGATAAATCATTAAAATAACCACTCTTATTAATTCGAAATTTTACTAAATCGGCGTGGTCTTGGGCTGCCATTATCGTTAGAAATAACACTAATCACTACAAGTAACGACAGGTTAATATAATAGTTACTGTATTACGCAAACTGATCGATCAGGCTAGCTAAATTGCATGTCATTTTTCGCGTACTCCCCTCTCCTCCCCTGCACCGCGGATCTCTATAAGTCCGTTAAAACCAAGCAGCTGTCTGGGCTGGCTGTCGACAGCCCAGACAGCGACCGGCCAAGGCCTGCGCACTGCCGGTTGCCGGCGCTTCAGTTTAAATGGAAATATATATGATAATATGAATAGAAAATGTTTATCATTCTGGCAAATTGGCCTTTGGCAATATAAAAAAGGGGCCTGCTATGTAAAATATATAGGGTAGGCTGCACCTTACAGCCTTAATGGACGCTTCGCCACTGCCTAAATAATAAAAAATGGATATTTTTGAGTTTGTCGAAAAAGTGCAAATAAAGCTGATAACAGTCTGTCGTCTCATTGAAATCTTTGAAAAACGTTCCAGCTACTGTTAATAAAAATAACAGCTCTCTCTAAAGCAGTTGCTGACATGACAGATTCAAGTGATAGGACAAGATGAATCATCAAGAAAAACAGTTACTGGTCATAAAAATAATAATATAATATTACCAGTATTTAATTAAATAAATAAATATAAAAGAAAGAACTCGATTTGTTTTGTTTTACTGAAATGCCAGCATTGACGTCTCGGGCTTTAATCACTAGTGCTAAGTCAGTATTCTACAAGTAACGGTAGAAACTTAAGTTCATTATTAAATATCAAGTACGTAATGAATAAAAAGTCAATAATGGCCTGATTTTGCACTAACTGTCATTGTAATCGAGCCTTGAACTTACTAGAACGATAAAATGTTATTTTGTGATCACTGATTAATAACATCTCGTTCAGCAGCCACTTTACGTTTATATTACGATTGACATCACTTGTTGTACTCTTGGACTTCTCTGTTAGATGCTAAAAGCAAGGATAAGACCAAGGGCATATCGAACAATAATAAATACGTAACCTGTAGGTAAATGCAGTACTATTAATTTCATCGTTATTTGCCAAATAAAAAACTCTCTTATCCCGATAAACGGAACAGTCTACCTGAGCCTAGCCATAAAAACAAGCCACGGTATGAGATAAGAGCCGTTTGAAATTTTTTATTTGGCAAATAGAGATGAAATAAACTATACGTAGGTAAATTTCTCCCATTGTGATATACACAGTATAGCATAAACCTCCGAAAATTAGTCTAGTAGCTTACCCCTTGCTATATAATATTTAATGTTATGAAATAGTGACGAAATGCCCTTTGGTTTTCTTTTGAAGTGAACACTTCTTTGGCGGCATTCTGATATTTGACGAGAATGGAGAGTGAATTGTAAAAAATGTAACGTTTCCAGATTTCGTTACACGAGAGAGAAAAAAGATATAACGTAGAGAGAAGGAGAAAGAGAGCTATACATTTGGTATACCTAAAACATAAGCTTCGCTACAAGACAGAGTACACAGATATATAACATAGAGAGAAAGAGAAAGAGAGCAATACATCATATATATCAGTTTAGGCTGTCCGCGTCTGCCTATTGTCGCGCATGCGCGCGTTATAGATGTACGCGTCCAGACGCTATATATTAACAGCTGAAGCAGTACGCGTGTGTACCGAATATTTATCATTGTGTTTTGTAATTATTTACGTTATTTACATCTGTGTTCTGTGATTATTTGATAATATCCTTGAACCGTTTAACTTGTTAAAATCTAGAAGATATAATATATTTCATTCACCGCTCCCTACTGGTTTACAGCCACACAGGTGCAAATGCACTTGGAAGAGGCGAAGACAAAATCCCTTTGATTCTCGGGGGAGATTTCAATGTAAATTTCGGATTCAATGATTCTTTGACGTTGATTAACTTTCTTCGAGAAACATTTGGTCTGCTTATAAATAACAATTCCAAAGAATCAACAAAAAAATCCGGAACAACAATAGATGCAATTTTTACAGGTTATCTAGAAAATATCGTATCACGAACATATATTTCATATTTTAGTTATCACAAACCAATCATATCAGCATTACCAATTGAACCACCAGCCGATTATAGTGTAGATAATGAATAAACCCAATATTTTTTACACAAATTTTATATTGTTATATTGCTTTTGAAATTATCCCTCTCCCCTTCTCTCTCTCTCTCTTTCTCTCTTTCAATCCCTCACTCTTAATCTCTCTCATTCTCTATTCTATAGAAGTAGTCACTTCTATCACGTGTACTGTGCTGCACATGATATTTTTTTTATGTTCCTTTTTATATTAACGCATATTTCGGATCTGAAACAACAGAATTTTAGAACGTAGTGAACGGAACACTGCAAATTTGTTATAGTTCTACGTAAGTGGTGTAGTAGACTCTCGTCCGTAAATTTATGCGTAAAAGCTTAGTCGAAAAGCTCTAGTAAAATCATACAGAACATCACAAAGACACGCATATCGTTTTTCACTTTACAGTCATTATCTGATTTTTCATTTATTTTCAATTTGGTAAGTTAATGTAACTCTGAAGGTTTTTTTTACGTAAAACACGCATTAGTTTGGCTTCTCAAAGTACGGCAAAGTAAATTAATCGCATTCAAAGTTCAGTAGCGCACTCCATAATTATGATAAAACGTCTTCTTGCCTATTAATTCGATTTGATATTGAAAAAAATCAACAGTAATATTATATTATTATTTTTATGACCAGTAACTGTTTTTCTTGATGATTCATCTTGTCCTATCACTTGAATCTGTCATGTCAGCAACTGCTTTAGAGAGAGCTGTTATTTTTATTAACAGTAGCTGGAACGTTTTTCAAAGATTTCAATGAGACGACAGACTGTTATCAGCTTTATTTGCACTTTTTCGATAAACTCAAAAATATCCATTTTTTCCGCATCGATGGTAGTATTAAAGTGATATGGACTTAAGGCAAGGATAATGCTTTGAACATCGAAATTAGGCTCTAAAACTTCATGAGTGTATTATCCAAGTCAGATTACGTTAAGGTAAATGAGGCGTACATGAATAACTTACAGTATTGGAGATAATGGCTATAGAATAATGGTTACAACGATGTTTGAAGTTGTTTTAAGTTTTAAGGAGTTACTCTCATCAGATTTTTGATTTTTTCATGTCTATAACACATTTCAAAACATTAAACGCGGTTTTCTCGAAACATGATTTTACAAAACGGGGCAAGCAGCATAACTCCAACAATTCTCATTCCTTTCATAGAAATTTTTAACAATATCTTTAAAATAACATTTCGAAGTGGACTACGTACGGAATTTTCGACAAGTATACCAGGTATTTCGAGTATATGTGTATTTTAGACCTTTTTTGTATCTTGATTTCTTTCAACCCTTCATATGTTTGGAGCTGCTTATGTAGTACCTGTAGTTGTGCAACCTACTTATTAGTTATACGCCACTGAATGGTTTAATCTCCTTGCATCGCTTTTTGACCATCAAGCCTTGCTCATTGCTGGCTATTATCTATACGGCAAAGATACTGTAAGTTATTTCCGCGAATATCCTTTCACATCAGGAAATCGTGGAGGTAAAGTACGCCAGATTCCAATAAGTCTGTAAGTTTGTAATTTTCCTTTGTGAACCAGCCATATACTTGAAGGTAATTAAACAAATACCTATTTCATAATTGCTTCTATCTAAAGATATCAGTATATAGTATTCGTGATCCACAAACGTTTTTTTGTCTTATTAGCTCACGCTTGATTCGCGGAAGTATTGGCATGCTGGATTGAATGGTATAATTCGGATAATTGGGGAAATATTCAATTTATGTTTCAAGCCCTTCCCCAAAATGGTTCTACAACCTCAGGAGTATATTCAGAAGCTTTACAATAAATTTCAGCAATGCATCTCAGCTCAGACTATATAAATTGTAAAATTAACTTACATACTTTAAGTAAGGCTTATGGTCAGTGTTTCTCAATGCTTAGCCCATATGTTGCTCTTTTAGTATCGTGTAAATATCAATTCCTATCTTACGCATTGAAGACAGTGTGTAAATTGATGCACTGCAGTAAAAAAAAAACGATATTGTAAGCCACAAATTATACCCAGTCAATTAAGTCATCGCATGTTATAATGAATTTATAACTCTGTAATTCGATTTTCCTGCAAATTCTCGTAACGCCTACTTGTGAAGGTTAAAATGATGACTAGAAGAGAGAAATGCCCATTAGAGCGGACTTGGTCCAAAAATATTTACAAATTACCCTACACTACAAACTAAAACATATTTACATTTTGCAAAACCACTAGATCTTGCACAGTACCTACATACAAAGTATCATCCTACCTAAGAAACGAAGCGGTCCGAGAATGGATCTGCACAGACATGGACTATTCTAAAATCTGTAACACATTAGTTGAAAAATAAATATCACACTTTTTATTGTTTTATTTATTTGAAGCATTGCGTTTTATTGGTATCGAATTATGTACAGTTTTGGTTATCAGAATTAATTGTAATCTTAAAAAATTGTTTTCCATGGCAACCATGCTTTGAATGCTGACATTTTACACTTACATAACACAAACATGTAACTGGAAATATTTTCTTGTTCTATATACGAGCCCAGGCCTGTAATAGTTCGGCCAAGTATAATTACAACTAATATATTTAAATAAAAGTAATAATATTCTCAAAACTATTTTATTAAAGAACAATATTGGTAACAGAAACAAAGTATAAACTTTTAACTTAAAATCGATGAAATATTACTACGTTATGATGTGTCAATGATAAGTTTGTTAATAAAAAACATTACGATTCGCGGTTCAGAATAGTTCGGTCAGTTGCTGAAATGCATAAAACAAAATAGAATCTGAATTGTTGTCAAAGTGAAACGGCTATTATAATGTATGTTTTGGATGCATTTGCTATAAATTTTCTAAAAAAAAACTCATGAACAGAGAATTTCGGTTTGGCAAATATCTGCTATGGATTCGCTGCCTACATCTACAGTGCAGGGCATCATCAGTGCAATATATAAAATGTATAAAAAACTGAATGCACAGCCCAAAGGAAGAAAGCTGTTTATCGACCATATCAAATTTCAGGCTTAAATCAACATGCTCTGAAGAGGTCTGTAACAACAAGCTGACGATCCAGTGCAAACAAAATTATGATACTATAGCGGCAAGCCATTGGAACAATATCTCTGTATCCACAACTAAACACCCAATAAAGAAAATAGGATACAAATTCTATAAGGTAAAGTTTGATTCTTTACATTTTACTTTTAAACCTGCCTATTTCTCCTTCAGCAAAAGAAAATCCGTTATTAACTAAATGACAGAAAATCAATTGGTTACAGTGACCCAGAGAATATAGGCATTGGACTTTACACAACAACACCTCTACATAAGGACAAAGCGCTCACAAAATTTTAGCTCGTGACATCATGAATGTAGGCCTTTCCGATATGGAGCGAAGATGTAGGAAGCCAGCTTACAGGTGGCGTAAACACGATAGAGAGACAGATGTTTGTAACGTTGCCAGACTACTACGATACTAGCGAATATTAGGATTCCAGTATATAAAAGATGTATCTCTTTCTCTTAAATTACTATTTTATTCTTCAATATCGTAAAACACATATTTCCATAAGATGTTCTTTCCTCTTTTTTTAATGTGGTATTTCGTAACTTATTTATTTAATTATCAAATACTACTACCTTGTTCGACTTCCCTAACAAAAATACTTTCCTTTCGGAGCCGGCAACAGCGCTCATCTGGTAAACTAATCTGTGAACCTAAAAGTTGCTTTAATCAGCGTTATTTCTTACATTTTCCTGAAATCAGAACTATTTATGTGCTTTTAAGTGCGTGAAACTTGTACATAATATTTCGTTGTATATTTAGGTATACAATTTATATTGTTAGGCGTATTTTTAAATACGTAAAACCATATATTTCGGACTTATAACCTATTGCTTTTTTGGCGCTCCGTCGGTTTGTTTACAGCATAGTTTATAAGTTTCTGTTCGTGATTAATTGTATGTTTTTCTCTTGGTTTCGGCTAGTTTTGTGGTAACTGATACTTAGTGAAATTATGCCTCAAAAGTGTTGTGTTCCTCGCTGTAACGGAAACTATAAAAATGGGCCTAAAGTTCATGTTTTCGGTTTTCCAAAGGACGTAAGTTTACGACAAAAATGGCTAAAAGCGATACCCCGAGATGACTTTCATCCCACAAACAACACGAGAGTATGTGAAGCTCATTTTCCTGAAGGTAGTATAATAAAAAGTGCAACAGTTCAAGACTCAAACACTGGTAAGATTTTTACAATAGATTTACTAAAACCATGACTAAAAGAAGACTGTATACCATCTATTTTTTTAAATTGCCCCATTTATTTATCAAAAGATGTCAAAATACGGCCAAGTAAAGATGAAAAGCTCAAAAATATTGATGAGTTAAATTTGTCAAAAGCCCTTGAAATAATCAAAATTGAGTTTGAGAAGCACGAAAAAAACATACATTTTGACAATTTTGATGAATTTATAGTAAAATTTTCTACATTTAAACTACCAAAAGACTGGTTTGAAAATGATGAAAATTGCTCTCAACAAGACTTTTCTCAAATTAAAACATTATTGTCTCAAATTTTAATAAAAGATGATCACTTTCACGATATCAACGATGTATTCCCGTTAATTACATATTTAGGTGGTTATTGTTGCTATATTACGCTAAGAAAATTAAAATGTGCCAGCTGTAAACAAAAATTAGTATATGACGAGCAATTTATTGTTGAGGACAATTTTGATCTAATTAATAAATTAAATCGTGGAGGACACATTTGAGGACACATTTCCAGAAATCTATAATAAAAGATCGTTCATGGTTTATTTAATTTTGGAATATTGTATTGAACAGAAACATGTCTCACATTTCCATGGATGCGCTAATCATAATGGAAGAGACATTTTAAAAATTATTCTCAAAAGTATTTCCAATACCCTCTTAAAAAATTATTGCGCTAAAAATAGCGACCATTTAAAAAAAGGAAATAAAAAAAGAAATCTCGATACATTAACGAAGTAGGCCATATACATACCTATACATGCATAAATATTTTTTATAACTAAACGTATATAATTTGGGACCTATTTCTTTAAAGTTTAATTAATGTATTTTCATGGCTTGTGTTCTATCATATATTTTTTATACCTAAACTCCCACCTCAACACTAAGTTATGCACGATGTTAGGTAGGTAAATGAAATTTGAAATTGCATAACATGAACATGCATACCTATATTATACCTACTAAGTAATAATAATTAAGAGAAGGTGTGGAATAGCTCAGTATATGTATTTATGTGTAATAACCTCTTTTCAGTAGTGTGAAAAATGTATGTTATACATAAATACATATTCTGAATTTTGGCGCAGGTGTAGAGGAGTTGGGAGCCTGCACTTAATACTACACCTAGTATTAAACCAAAACTCAAACATAATTTGTCAAGAAGCCTGTCATATAACTAGCGTTCTTTAAAATAAGTTAACTGTTGATAGTATTCATAAATATTAGTGTATGTATCCCCTTATATAATTAAAATTGCACGGCCTACATTGATGACGTCACACGACAAGCACTAAGGCCTTGTTATTCAGTGGGTGTTGCTTTACAACAATGGCACCAGGTAATTTGGGGTGACGAATTCAATGTTGAAATCTATTTGGGTGATACCAAAAAACGTGTACTAAGAACCCCACAGGAAACTTATCATCCTGACTGTTTGGTTAGCAAAGTGAAGTTCCCTGCATCTCTTATGATCTAAGGGTGTATGAGTGGTGTGGGCGTAGGAAAGTTTCATTTCGTAGATGGTGCTCTGATAGCAGAAAAATATATTGCCGTCAACACCAATATATCAATGCACTGACGCGCAGTACACTATCCAGTAGGATGGTGCTGTATATCACACAGCAAAAACTGTCTAAGCTTGGTTCACAGAATATAACGTCCCTGTTATAGAATGGTCCTCTAGCAGTCCAGACTTCTCGCCAATAGAAGCATTGTGGCATAAAATGAGAAAACAGTTGCGCAAACATTCAGCACGGTTAGTTAAAGATCTATGCACCAAATTGAAAGATATTTGGGACATCGCGCTTCCTGAAGAGTGTGCTAAGCTAGTAGATACAATGCTTGTCAGAACTAAAACTGTTATTGTTAATAAAGGTGATGTAACATAGTTTTTATGAAACACCTGAACTATTTTGAACCGCGAATTTTAATCTTTTTCATTAACAAACTTGTCACTAACACACAATAACGTAGTAATATTTCATCGTATTTAAATTAAAAGTTTATACCTTGTCTCTGTTACCAATATTTTTCTTTAATAAAATAGTTTTGAGAGTGATATTACTTTTATTTAAATAAATTAGTTGTAAAATTATGCCTGGTAGAACTATTATAAGCCTGGGCTCATAGCTATAAATCGCTAACTATATTTTAGTATTTTTGGAAATTACTATTGTACAGGGGTTCCTTCATCTTACTGTTCGAATATATATAATCAATGTGAATGTCTACTACGCTTCATTAACATTCCATCAACGATAATAAAACATGATTAGCTATAATGCTTCAAATAAACAAAAATATACCTAGGCGACAAATATGTACATAATTCATTCCAGCGAATCCCCGTCTCCTTAACCGAGGATCTACTAGCTTAAATTAAATTAAATTCTCTCGAGTGTCACTAGGTCGAATTCAGAATTAAAGGATTAAGCAATGCAGCCCCAAAATCCAGATAGGGCAGATAAGACTGGAAATTATGGAAATTCTGTTGCGCCGTAAATCTCGTGACTTTTGGCCTTTTTTCCACGCCCGCCAGTCGGTGTAATACTTTGCCTTTTTATTGCTGGAGTACGCTATTAAAACAGGGCATACTGTGGATGAATGTTCATCTGTCACAATGAATTATTATTTTGAGATAGTAGACCGATGTTGCTCTAAAACGACAGGAGGGGTGACGGGCTCTTCGTGAGATTAATCCGCAGGCTCTCGTTTTTATTGCGGAGCTTCTACGGTAATCTAAGTTTTTCTATTTTAGTTTAAATTAAATTGATTTCATGCCAACGAGGATAAGCAACTGATTAATCCGTATTGAGAAAAATATTCATCAACGGTCATAACAACGTTTGATGTACGAAAACAATGTATTCTTTTAAATGTCACAATTCTAGATACGGAGCTATTTAATTTATATAATAATTGTTCATCAATTATATTAGACGATTTTTTAAATTATTCTAAAGTATTCAAATACAAGGTGAATTTTCAATAACAGTATCGATAATTAAGCTTCGTAATTTATTAAAATATTAGTTTTAAGAAATTTTGGCTGGAGAAAAATAATTTTTAGTCATCTCTTCAACACATCTCCCTTATTTCTGGCTGTAGAGAGTTGGAACACAGCATAGCACTCTCAATTCGACACGCCAAATCCGATTCTGAACTGTCAAAACTGCAAGTCCATTTAGATCAGACAGGAAACGGCCCAGAAACAGATCATAAACGGGCCGAAGATGGACAGAAGACGGATTGGAGATTAACTGAAAACGGTGTGACCACGAACCGTAGATGGATCAGAGACAGGCCAGAGATGGATCAATGATAGACTCAAGACGAATCAGAGATGAATGCCAGACGGATCGGAGACAGATCCGTGATGGACTGAAGGTGGACCGAAGGTGGAACAAAAGACAGACACGAAAGACGAGGGTAGTCCCCAGAAGCACCCGACCAGACGTATAGATGGCGGTTATTGTTTGAAAAGAATGACTATGGTAGAAAGTACCAACCTTATAAAGTTTAAGTTTGTAGTTTGACGACGCTATGTTGCTTAGTATTTGTTTGGCAGCAATCAATAATGAACGCTCTCAGTAAATTTGTAAACATGGAAAAAATTTGTCATCATTATGTGATAAAATACTTTCATTTTAAAGGTATCAGTACAAGTGATATCAAAGCTGAGCTAGATCCTTCTCTGGGGGAGTCCACGCCTTCATTTATAACAGTAAAATATTGGGTGGCAGAGTTTATACGAGGCCATAAGAGTTGTTAAGACGAACATCGCAGTGGTCGACGTGACCACGACAGAAATGGTAAAGAAAATCCACAAAGTGGTATTGGATGACGGTTGACTGAAAGTTCGCGAGCTAGCAGACATGGTAGGCATTTCAGAAAGTGTCTTACATCGCATATTGACTGAAAATTTGAATACGAAAACGCTGTGCGTAAGATGGGTGCCGCGATTGCTCACAATGTAACAAAAACAATGTCGTGAGAATGTTTCAGTCGAGTGCTTGGAGACGTTTTACAGGAATAAAGCCGAGTTTTTGCGTTGATTCATAACCAAGGATGGAACGTGGGTCCACTACTTCACACTTGATATGAAGAAACAGTCTAAACAATGATTGATTATCTCCAGAAAAGAAATACAACCAACGACGAGTATTATGCGAATTTATTGCCAAAATTAATGTGTTAAGATTCTAATTCGTTCCTTACGCACTCTATTCGTCAGATATAGACCCTCGGATTATTTTCTGTTTCCAAACTTGAAAAAATTGCTCGGTAGTAAAAGATTTGCCAATAATGAAGAGGTGCAGTTTGCGGTTGATGGCTATTTTGAGGAGCTCGACGATTTTCACTATAAACAGAGTATCGAAGCTATTGAACATCGCTGGAAAAAGTATATCGAGCTAAAAGGAAACTATGTAGAGAAATAAAGATATTTCTCCCAAATTTACTCTGACTTTTTTGCCAGCTCGGGTACTTCTGGGGCTACCCTCGCAGATTAAAGATAGGCCAGACCATATTAGAGACAGACCAGACGTAGATCAGATCAGAGGCAAACCAGTGATGGACCGGATACGGACGAGAGATGGACCCAAGCCGGACCCGAGACGGACCGAAGTGTTTTTGAAAGAATTTTCCCGAGAATTTCCCTAACTTCCCCTGCTCCATTATCGAAAATTTAGATACAAATTAGATACAAATTGGGTAATGTTAATTAGTATAAACTTTATTCCAAAATTGAACTAGTAAAACAAATATTCTAAATAAAATTCAATCTGATGAGTTTGTTTGGATGTATTTTAGAATATCACTTACACTTTGAAATTTAAAAGTGTTGTGATTCCATTTCATGCCCTATTTGGTGAACTGAAAAATTCTAACGACTTATTTCATTATTAATAGAAGATTGCATAACGCTTATAGACGATATGGCGCTTGCTATCTTTTTTTATCTTTGATATCGACGTAAACAATCGAGGGTTATTGCACTAATCATTTAAAGGTAACCGTAATAAAACGTTATTTAAACTCTTACTGACAACTAGTTTCATCGGTCAGAATTCCGTATCTTAAAGGCCTAGTAACATTTGATCAGTTAAACTATATCTGAGATTTAAGGTTACTCTGCAAAAAATAGTCCAGTGGAGTTAGATCCGGAGATCCAACTGGCTACTCAATAGTCATAATTGAGTGGCCATATTTTTGTCACTGCAATTAATAACAACCCCCCTGCCACGAACTCCACCCGCAACGCCTCCTGCCGCATTCATTTCAACTAAGTTCCCATATGAATCAATTACCTTGCACCATAACTCAGTCTTATCTACCCCAGGGCTCATCGTATACCCATCCTTCTTATTTCTAAACCGACGAGGCGACTATCTGTTGATGTCATTCGTTGGGAATAGACGTCTGGGTGGTGTAGGCGCTTATCTCCTTGCTGTTCCTGTTGGCGGGATAGTAGACGCACGGTCCCGGACTCAGGATCCGGCACCGGGTGCTCGGCTCTCTCCTGGAGCCGTTCGTCCTCGTTGAGACGCCGTTTCGGCTGACGTTCGTGTTCTGACGGTGCAGCCTGGAAAAGAAAAGATTATTAGACGCTGTAGGCATTTCATTACCAGGATGTTGTTCGAATACTGGACATAGGAGTAGGCGGTGTTTAACTATCTCGTATTTCTGTCATTCAGTAAATGGTGTTTGGAAATGTGTACTATTCTACTGAAGTATGTATTTGTTTGAGCCATTAGGTTGATTGTATGTATAGACAATATTCTATCACTTGTAACATGTATAGTACTAAAATGTATAACTCACTCTATCTGGTACAGTCATAAATTATTTATTTATTTCGTATTTACAAATGACAAGCATATAATAAATTAAGATAAATATGTTATAATTGTACTGTGTTCATTTATTGTTTCAACTTTTTCCTATACAGAAAAATTGAGAGTCAGTGAACCACTTAGGAACATAGGAATTTTTGGTGAGGTGCTGATCATTTATTTTTTTAAATTTCCCGTATACAGGAGGATCCAAATTGATTGAAGTGCCGTTGTCTAAATATACTGTATGTGCTGGTCACATATTTTGTGGTGCCTACTAAGTTTCTCAAGTCATGCAGTTGGTCACAAGGATCTAGATTGACAGATGAGATAGTCTGTCAACCTAAAATCAAATTAAACCATTCCTTAACCATATTTCAAATGTGTGTGGTAAAGTTTGTGACTAAATGTATATTTTTAAGGAATCGAATAAGGTTCCTTTAATATAGAAGACTAAAATTCCGCGTTATTCATTAACAATTACTTGAAGGGACTTTTAGCAGATCAATATCATTTTCATGAAAAGCAATATTCTGTTCTCTTTCAGTTTTAGTATATTTAGTATATTTTCCTTGTCATATTAAGTCAATCTGGATCTTCCTGTACTTTTAATATATTATCTATCGGTCATTGTTGATCTTCATTGCAATTAAGAAGAATAATATAATAAGTGTCAAAATTAACCTGCTGCTTCAATTGTAAATGAGACATAAATGTATCATACAATTACATTAGGCACCAAAAAATTAAGGAATATAAAAGAATCCTAAATTTTTAGGTGACTTTCAACGGGCTGTAACATAGAGAAGAATAGTCACAGAGCAAGTTTAAACAAAGACAATTGAAGCTCTAAGTTTCTAGTATTCAGATTTTGAATTCCAAATTTGTAACCACCAGCAGTTTTTGAATAACCATAAGGAACCCATCGGAAAGAAAATTCCAAATTTTTGCTTGCCTTTCAAAAGGTCCATGGAGTTCGATACATTTTTTACATTTTCTACAGCGATTTCATAAAGCTTTTTTATATAATTTTATTCTCTTTAATTGGAGTGGTCCAAAAGCCTTGTAATATGATTTTGCAGTATGGCCCAATATGATTTTTCGCTGATCTATCATCGTTCAAAGCAAAAAAGTCAGTTTGGACTTTGGTAATTAATTACTCGGGAAATTGTGATCGTACATACATTTTTTTTATAATAATTAACATTTTTTGATTAGAGAATATGGATTATTGTAAAAAAACATTTATAATGTCAAAAAATTAATAAAAAACCAAAAATTCATCCTTAAATTGATTTTTAACAAAAACGACAAATTCAATTATTCCGAATACAATGAAAAAAGAAATCACAGCTCTTCGTAATTTTCAGGATTTCTTTGGGATACTTTAAGGTTGAAAGAAAATAGTCAATACCCTTAGGCTATCCATTATTTGCAAAGTTAAGCGAATATCTCTAGATACGTATTTTTTTACTTCTTTTTCAATCAACATTCTCGCATCTAAATTTATTTTTATCAAAAACCACGACTTTTATATCGTTAAAATTAAAGAAGATAAAACTATTTAAAAAACTTTATGATAAAATAACTGAAAAAACTGTATTCAAGTCCGTGGACATTTTGAAAAGCACGCAAATGTTTGGACTTTTTTTTGGATTGTTTTCTTATGATTACAGCCCTTTGAAAAGTTACAGCCCTTTATACACACACACTTACAGTCTAAAAATTTAGTATTTTTTACATAATTTTTGTGAATAGTGCATAAAGTTCGAAATTAAGTCTTTAAAAGAGGCACAACATAAATATAATAGTAGTATATAAAAGTGAGGGTGTTTTCGGTCGGTAAGAGTCCAACCCCACAATCTCAATATCTTTACCAGTCGGGATTTTATACAAGATTTTACCTCCTCAAAGAAAAGGGACAGATCCCCTTCGAGGGATGAAACAGGTTTGGAATCGGGTTGAAGAGCCATGTTAAGGTAAAAAAATAGTGTACTGACTAATTCATTAAAAAGTGGTTAATTTATTTTTAATTTTAATGAAAGTTCCAACTTCGGATAAACGAATAAGTCTTGTGGCCTCAATTTAACTGATACTAGTACATATAAGATATACATTGAGGTATATGCTGAATAGTTTTATTGCTCGTCTTTCATATTTATTCCGTTTTGTCATCAACAGATTTTCAAAATTTTGATCTATTATTTACCTTGGGTTAGACTTCGATAGGTTTGTGCACAGAGAAAGTTAGGGCATATATTCAATCCGTTTGTTCTTCGGTGTTTTTTATTCAACTTTTTATGACTTTCTAATGTAAATTTATGAAAAATCTACAGGAAACTCTATGGAAATCTACGAGAAAGAAAATAACGCTAACAAGGATATAGCTAGAAGTAACGAGTATCTTTTGCACCCAGTAGAAGAAAAGTTATATTTAAGACAACTCTTTTTAGTACCACGATCTTTTGGGATGATTCCAAAAATCGTAAAATCGTGTCAATTTCACATGAACCATAATTTAACAGAGGTCTCAAAAGAGTATTCAGAGATTTAGGGATGACATTAGTGTACTTTTCTGAAAACAAATTGCAACAGTTATTAGGAAATCTTAAAGATAAAATGGAAAATAGAAAAAGTTCCAGGACTCATAAAGTAAGTTACCAAGACTGTAGGTTGAAGCATATTGGGCAGACAAAAAGAGCAATTATAACTAGGTTTAAGGAACATAATGGTCCATTTAAAATATAGAAGATTAGAAAATTCTTGGATTGCTCAACGTGCTTTCGAAGACAACCATAGAATAGACTGTAGTAACTGGAAGTTAGAAAAAGTATAGTCAATAATGGAGTATTAGATGCCATGGCATGTATTAATATAATTAGGATCAGTGAATCAAATGTTTACCATTTGATTCACTGATCCCCATTCCGATTCAATAACCACGAATGGAAATAGTTAGGTATTAGGAGTGACGTAGTGAACCGAAACAAATTATTCCATCACTGTACTCTGCCCATGAAGGAAACCAGTCAAGCTCAGCATTTATTAGTGAACAGTGCATGAAGCTGGAAAATATTTCGAACTGTACTGACTTGAACAAAGTTTTGAAACAAATAGGAATTAGATATAGTTTAAAATTATTTTTAACCATCTGCCGATGTTGCCAACTTTGTTCTCTAAACGCTCTTCTAGAAATTATTAACCTCTCGTAATTTCGCTGAAAATTGGTCTCCTGTTCTTGTACATTACTTTGATGTTTCGTTTGGCATAGCCTGTCGATATAATGAATTTGTTAAAATGACTGTCGAAGATGTTTCAGCAAAGATAATTTTTATTTGAAATATTTCGAAACTTGGATTATAACATCCAGTTTGACGTGATGGAATGTAATCACAAAACATGCAAATCATCTTGCAGAAGCTCCCAGTTTATGATAACCATTGTTACTAAATAAACGTGCGTATTTCTGACTATATTCCGCAACCATTGTAACTCACGGGGAGAAAACAGTAACTCTATGTTACATGTTCGACATTTGTAAAAATTATGGTCGACCAGAGGCACGTACGGAGCCCCTGAAAGCGAACAATAAATTACTCTTAGTGAGTCTCCTGATGATACATCCTAAAGTTCTGGATTGAGATACGAGGGTATATTGATAAATATTTAGTAAGCCTAGTAGGAAACTAACGAATAATTTTTCGAATTGCGCATTTCATACAATAGTTATGAATCGGTTTTAAGACCTAGACCAAGTTACGTCCTCTTAGTTTGTAAACTATTCCTCCGTGATACGTATTACCCTTTTTCATAAAGGGTCTTTCATTAAGGACGCTCGATTTTTAAAAGTAAATAAAGCAAGTTCTGTGTGAGATATCCATTAATTTTCTTTTATTTGAAATAATATTTTATGGCATTAAGTATGGAAAATAACGTTGTTTAATTGTCCGCCGCAGCTTTGCTTTGTGGCACATATTCGGGACGTCCAATTTTCAATGACTGTCGCTTAAATCTGGCTGAACTTGCTGGATGGCCTTTGTTATGTTGATTTTGAGGACATCAATTGTTTGAGATTTATTCGCATAGATCTGCAAATTAAGATAGCCTTAAAGGTAAAAGTCTAAAGGCGTTAATTCGCACGATCTCGATGGCGAATCTTCGCTGTTCACGTCGATGTTGCGTGAGATAATTTGGCCACCAAACGTCGAATAGTCGACTCGGCGGGACGGTTGTGGCGAGGATAAAAAACACGCCTGGACCGTTTCTCGAACGGAGCACTGATTTTGAAAATACAATTTGATGATTTTCACACATTATTGAACGCTATAACCTCCCATGATAATTTTCCGTATACTACTGAACAATACATAATAAATTTGACAGATATTGCTTTAAAAACATGACCGGTATAACCAACAAATTTCGAGCGTCCCTACTGATAGACCCTATAGGAATATCTGCCCCTTTAAGTAGTTCTTCGAATTTAGAAAAATATCGTCTTCTGATCCAGATAGTCAAATCTGGTGAATAGGAGGGATTACTAATCAGTCCAAAGCATTATTCATTCACGTGTCGTACGCACCTATGAGTACACACTTAAATATGTTGGTGGATTTTTGGGAAATATATAATAATAATAATAATAACAGATTTACTGGATTTATTTGGGCACAAATTTGGAGACACACTAGTTGTAACTATTGCTAGCTCGGACGGTCTGTCGGACTTCTGGAAAATTTAGGAAATTCTTGTCTCCCGGTATCTCTTTAGATTGCGCAGTTACCGTAGCTCACAGAATATGTGCCTTAGAAGACTTCAAAACTAGAAACTTTAAGTTTAAAAATGGTTTTATTTTCAAATCGATGCCACTATTTTTCATAAAGTTATAGCAGCTCAAAGATCGCTGAAATTTAAAAAAATTTGTTTGTTCTCTTATTTTTTCTGAGTAGTGTACTAATCCCTTGTTAAGAATTTGAAATATTGTTTCATACGGAATTTAAGTTCAAACATTATCAAGTAACATACCATTGCGAAATAAAACGCGCTCGAAATTAAATGAATGCAAATACTTGAATACAAATCAGATTCTTTGTAGTCGTATTAATTATAATGTTTAACCCAAATTAGAGAAGTTTCCCGTCTCTCCCTGAGCAAATTTCAGATTCTCGCCTCACCGACGACCTTGAGAGATACACAGAGGTAATTTATAGCCACACGCGGAAACTTTAAGACAGACAGAGGTGGCGGAAACTTTTCCATTATGGATGAGTCATCCTCATTACAAGGTTTAGGAAAACTTCGGGCACAAACATTAAGCGAAAAGGGGAAATTTGTTTAGATTACGTCTTGTTAGTATGCGGAAACAGTGAGTTCCTTGGTATATCTCTCGCGGCAAATATTCAGAAGGGAAAGTCTCAGATTTGTAATTTGATATGATTTTTCTTGTTTTAGTTTGTCGTTGAGATCAACTTGTAGAATAATAATTGAAGAATTTTTATCAGAAATAGCCAATGTCAAATATGTTGTATCTGTAGAATACTAACAAAACTTTGCCAAGCCGATATTATTTAGATTATACTTTTCTTAAGAGGTAACACCACTATACATTTTTCAAAAAATCTATTTTTTATTAGCTTAAACAATTCTTTGAACCTTTTAGAATATGAAGCAATTTTTTTTCTTTTTCCTTGAGAGTTTGCGCTCTTTCCTAACGACGGACTGCTCCGAAATAATACCTGAGTCAAATAAATACCTGAGTCAAATAAACACCTGCTGGGAAGGTAGGTACAGTATAGGTACAGCCTAATGTTTCATTTTAGAGTATAAAAGAAAGAGTGTATTGATCATTTACAAAATAACTCTCGATTGAGAAATCTAAAAAAAAAAACGTGCATGGTCTCGGAAAAAGGTACATTAATTGTCAAATAAATCGATCAATTAACAAATTATTATGGCTTGACGATATGCCGGAATCTGAACTCCTTGGTAAATATGCAAAATGAAATCTAGCGATCTTATTTCATAAGTTATCAACCGGCAAAAAGTCCACAGCACGAGAAGTGCTCAGAATCTTGGTGTGAGTGGACGAAAGCGCAAGCAGCGGATTCCTTGGACATCTTCTATCACAAGCCGCCACTTCCTAAGAAAGTTTTTAAAGCCATCAAACCAATTTATGTGGATATGAGCAGAGACGAGTAGCTAAACCGTTGCTTGGGAGGTTCCACGCAAAATAGCAATGAAAGTTTCAACACTACTGTTTGGAAATTGGCTCCAAAATCTCATTCAAGGGACAAAAGAGTCTTGAATAGACTGACTGATATTAGTGTAACACTTTTAATGATGCTCTGACTAAAATTGTTGGAATCATGGAAAATTTTGGAGATGAATATTGACGTCGAAGCATCATCATCATCATGAGGTCATCAGTCCTAAGACTGGTTGGACGCTAACCTTCAGCTTCTCTTATCTTGTGCTAACCTACGCATTTCGCTAATTGTGCTACAACCTACATCCCTTACTATTTGCGAGCAGTAGTCTAATCTAGGCCTACCTGCCTTTCTTCACTCCTATTTCTGCCTCCAAAATATCACGGACTATTCTCCCATGTCTCAGCAAGTGGCCTACCATTCTATCTCTTCTGTTCTTTGTGTTTTTCCACATACTTCTTTTCTCGCCGACTTTCTCTAATACTTCTTCGTTTCTAACCCTATCAGTCCACGGTATTTTCATAATTCTTCGGTAACACCACATCTCAAAAGCTTCTAATTTCTTCCTACTTGCTTCCCCTACTGTCCAGGTTTCGTAACCGTATAGTGCCGTGCTCCATATATACGTTTTCAAAAATCTCTTCCTTGTTTCTAAGTTTATTACCCCCGAGCATACAAGTGCTTTCTTTTTGTTAAAAGCTACTCGACCCTGCGCTATTCCTTGTTTTATATCTTTATCGTTTCTTCCATCCCAATTTATTTAATAAATAAGTGAAGTCTTTAACTTCCTCCAATCGTTCATTGTTAATTTGTACGTTTTTGCTCTGCTCTCGCGCCCTCTGCGCACTAACACTTTAGTTTTGTTTTTATTCACCCTCATTCCGTATTCCTCTGTCAACACTGCCTCCATTTCGTTCAACGCTGATTCCAATTCCTCTTTACTAGATGCTAATACTGCTATATCATCCGCGAATCTCAGCATTTAAGATTTTTGTTTAGAAGTCGATACTAAGCACGCTGAGATGTCTATGACAGATGCAGCGAAAAAGCCACGCTCTAACATAAAATGTTTGAGGGAAAAAAATGAAGAAGAATATTTGAATATAAAAGGGCAGCTTTATGGTCCTGGGATAGCAGATTAATGATAACAATTTTTAAATAGTCGGATTTTTCATTCTTTCTTGTCCATAATACATTTCAAAACTTTAAACGCGAACTTCTTGAAACATGATTTCAAAACGGCATGGAGCATTACTCCAACAACTCTTCATTCTTTTCATACGAATTTTTAACAATATCTTTAAAATAACATTTTGAAATGAAATACGTACGGAATTTTTGATACGTCAATTTAAACATTGTGAGTGAGGAGCGGTAAATAATAACGGGGTTTGGAGAAAATGCTACAACTTTGAACTGTACAAATTCTGTAAAGACCCCATATTGTAAAATCAATTAAACCTAGTCGTTTGAGATGGGTTGGACATAGACTTAGAATGGATCCGGGAGATCCTGCAAGAATATGCAAACAAAGCTCAACAGGGCAACGACGTAGAGGAAGACCTAGACTACGATACCTAGACGACGTAGAAGAGGGCCTAAGAAGCATTGCTGTGAGAGGATGGAGAACAAGAGCACTGGATAGAAACGAATGGAAAGAGGTCCTGGGACAGGCCAAGGCCAATGAAGGGCTGTAACGCCAACATGATGATAAATTTAAACATTATTTATTAACAAATGGTAGCCCTCGTTTTGCCGAAAATTTAACGTTTTTTATTTAGATACTTGCTAATCACAGAAAAATCAATATTTTTGGTAATTATCAATATTTGACTAGCAATAAATATGTAGATTAACTGGGTTTTTCTTCCACATTCAAATTTGCTCCAATTACATTGCGTGGCGTAGACTGCTTTAAATTTGTCATGTCTTGCGCGAATGGCTCTAGGTCGCCATTTTTGAATATGTTTTTAAAATAATTTTTGGAATATCAATAGTTATTTCTACTTTTCCGCACTCAACAATATTAGCGGAAAAATAATTTAATCGTGTAAAGAAAAATGGAAAAAAACTGTTTTTAGTTTATTTTTCGTTTTTCAGCCTAAAAACAAAAGAAAATGGTTTCTAAAAAATTTTGTCTGTGCGTGTATCGTTGTTGTTGTCATCGGCATTAAAAATTCTTGTTAGCACGATAACTCAACTAAATCGTGTCGGATCGACAGGGTTTTAATTTAATCTGATCGGGAACGTCTCCCAGACGATACCTATTGATTTTGAGGTGGATAGAACAAACCTCACCCTGTCATGGGTCTACGATGGTGGACTATTTGATAAATTTTTTTTGTTAACATGATAACTGAACTAAAGCTTTTCATAACGTAAGATGGAAAAAAATGTTCGAGATACTAAAGAGCGCGGGAATGAAATATAGAGATAGGAGAGTAGTATACAATCTATACAAAGAGCCAACTGCTGTTATAGAAGTAGAAAGGTATTAGGTAGAAAGGTATTAAAGAAGTAGGGGAAAAAGGGAAGTAGGTATTAGGGAAGGAGTAAGACAAGGATGTACGCTATCACCACTAATTTTTAATCTGTACATCGAAGAGGCGATTAATGTGGTAAAAGATAGAGTGGATTTCGGGATTAAAGTACAGGGACAGAAACTAAAAATGCTGAGATTCGCGGATGATATAGCAGTATTAGCATCTAGTAAGGAGGAATTAGAATCAGCATTGAACGAAATGGAGGCAGTGTTGACAGAGGAATACGGAATGAGGGTGAATAAAAACAAAACTAAAGTGTTAGTGTGCAGAGGGCGCGAGAGCAGAGCACTTTTATGCCCGGGGGTAATAAACTTAGAAACAAGGAAGAGATTTTTGAAAACATGTATGGAGCATGACACTATACGGTTGCGAAACCTGGACGGTAGGGGAAGCAAGTAGAAAGAAATTAGAAGCTTTTGAGATGTGGTGTTACCGAAGAATGATGAAAATACCGTGGAATGATAGGGTTAGAAACGAAGAATTATTGGAGAAAGTCGGCGAGAAAAGAAGTATGTAGAAAAACATAAAGAAGAGAAGATATAGAATGGTAGGCCACTTGCTGAGACATGGGGGAATAGTCCGCGATATTTTGGAGGTAGAAATTAGAGTGAAGAAAGGCAGAGGTAGGCCTAGATTAGACTACTGTTCGCAAATAGTAAGGGATGTAGGTTGTAGCACAATTAGCGAAATTCGTAGGTTAGCACAAGATAGGAGAAGCTGGAGGTTAGCGTCCAACCAGTCTTAGGACTGATTACCTCATGATGATGATGATGATAACTCAACTAAATCATGTCGAATCGATCAGATTTTTACTGATTCTGATTGGGGACGTCTCCCAGACGACACCTATTGATTTTGAGATGGATAACATACACTCTACCATGTTCATGGGTCATGAGAAAGCACAATGGTGGATGATTTGAGAAATTTTCTTGTTAGCACGATCACTCAATTAAATCGTGTTGAATCGATCAGGTTTCGACTGATTCTGATTAGGGACGTCTACCAGACGACATCTATTGATTTTGAGGTGAATAGCACACACACCACCCTGTTCATGGGTCATTAGAAAACACGATGCTGGACTATTTGAAAAAAGTAAATCTGTCGCATAAACACATATTCTGCATTTA
Organism: Rosalia funebris; assembly: GCA_037954035.1. Lineage (NCBI taxonomy): Eukaryota > Metazoa > Arthropoda > Insecta > Coleoptera > Cerambycidae > Rosalia > Rosalia funebris. Next base: position 5,318,617 of record JAZFAV010000006.1, on the reverse strand, counting down.
TGTGTTGGTTTATTTTTTCTCGGCCACTTAATTTAAAGATAGAAATATTCTACGTGCGGAAAAGTCCGTTTTTAAGATTTTAAAACGGTTTATTTTTTATGTAGGTAACGAATCCTTAATGTAACCCCCCTTCAATATTTTGTATAATTTAAGTTTTTTAATATAACATGTTAAAGAGAAAGGTAGCGGTGCTCTGCTTTCATTAAAATATATTATTCCCAGAAATGAATCATCCACAGTCAAGAACAATTCATCATTATTACTTTAGAAGGGAGTGGGGTGAACAGGCACCCCACTATCCCACCTCATCGCCCTTAGATATTGCATATTTTACAACCTGCACATAAATTTGCTACAAATCATCCGAGTCAAAATATTTTATGATGATTTGTTGCAAATTTATGTATGCAATTTTGTTTAATATAGTATCATTGTGGAAGATATTATTTATTATTTAACTACGCTCTTGATTGTAATACAAGAGCTAAACTAATAAAAATATTTTGAAGACATTTTGTCTCAAAATATTCACCGTTACATAACTAAGTGACTTCTATGGGCAAATAAGTACTATATACAGGATGTCTCACGAAACACTGACCACAATTTTTCCCTTAAATTATGAATATACACAGGACGAGTGTATCAACATTTGACAGGTTTTTCGATTCTGACAAGGACCGAGAGTTGGTCTGACAAGGATCGAACTGAAGATTGTTCATCTCGTTTAATGACCTTACATGTTGATGACAATTAAATTTAATTTATTTATCTTTAAGAACGTGATAACATAAAGAACAAAAATGAAAATTTGTTTTATGCGTAGAAACAGTGTATTTCTTATTATGGAAAATAACCCAGTTATTTTAATGGTATACTGACAGTTAATTAAGTCTCGAAAACGTTTCAAATTACTTGCCCAGTAATAATTGTTTATTCTCTTGAAGAGAAGAAATCATTGCAGTAATTTTATTATCACAATAATGACTACGCTACAAAAATTGCTCGCCACTTCAATGAACGTTTTACACGAGGTGAATGAGCATGACTATGATCGTCGTTCTCAGTTCCATCCACCTAATCACGTATTAGAAGACGATGGCAATCTGCATGAAAATGAGTTAGCCTTCCTTTGGGCTCTTTTACATTATGATGCGCGAGCATGGATATTTTTAATAAGAGATTTTCTTAGCAAAGGTTTCGAGTGTCCGCTCCATTGGGCGAAGAAGTCCAATGGAGTGGTCGGTTAGATTGTCACATCTGACACAATTAGGGATTTTTTCTCTAAGGACACCTGAAATCAAAAATATATGCTAATAAACCTGGTAACCTAGAGGGCAAGACTGCAGTAGTGTCAACAAAGAAAACTGGAGATGTTATAGACAGTTTGTGGATAGTTCGTTTTGTTATCCTAGTTCGAGTGTTTATTAGATTCCAGAATCATTAGTTCTGTGTAGTTATACGTTACCGACCGTTACTAACAAGCCGCGACAAGAAGAAATGTAATGGTCGCAAAAAAATTAAAATAAAAAGCAAGAGGGACTGGATAGAAACGAAAAACAAAATATTGGAAACAGTAAAAGAGTAAGGTAAAAATACTACAAATTCTTCAAAAAATTAGTAACCAAAATAAGTCCCAAAATTATTGGAATAAAAAACCAAGCAAGGAATAGTAGTGATGGAAGTTAATCTATTTCAATAGAGAAGGATGGAATATCTTATGGAGTTACTCAACCAGAAAGAAATACAAGCCATAATGCCTGATGACACTAACAATATTAAAGTACAAGAACCTGCTTCCGAAGATGGAAAACAAATAATAATAAAGAGTCACAATTCAAAAGAACCGAGAAAGGATGGTATAAATTTTCATTAAATATTGAAGCAGAAGACTATGGGGACAGATACATATATGAATTAATCCTACAAGTATGGAGAGAAGAGAAGATACCACGAGATTAGGAAACATACCAAATCGTAATTATATACAAGAAGGAAAACTGACAGGAATGCAAACATTATAGAAGAACAACCCTGTTAAATACAGCATACATAATTATACAGCATACATAATCATACAAAAAAATAGGATTGCCTGAAATATAAAGTAAAGGGCATTATCAATTCGATTTTATGAAACGAAAATCAACAATGGATGGAATACATATAATGAAACAATTAATCGAGAAAGTATACGACTACAATGCGGACCTTGAAATACTATTTGTAGATTTCAAAAAAGAATTCTCGACGCCGTCAATAGAAAATGATTGATGAACGAAATAAATGAAGATGATTGTCCTGAATGCTCTATATATACTGGTGAAACGTCTAAGATCGATTACATGTAACATTGACAGAAACTAGATATCAGTATACCAACACAAAGAGGTGAAACTGAAGAAACTAACATCGACAAAGATGCCGAATAAAGAGACTCAATGTTTGTGTGGCTTTTCAATATGACTGACTATAGAACGTATCACACGAGCAATAAAAATGATACAATAAGATTGAGAGGAGGATAACTAGTAGTATATGCAGAAGTCCTAGTATTAATTGCTAAAAGAAGGAACATTATAGTCAGCATATTAAAGATAATAGTGGAGGAAGATAAGAAGATTGGACTGAAAATAAATAAGAGCAAAACAAAAATACTAAAGATGTAAAAAGAACTAGTAAGTAGGTTAATGTAAGTCCAATAATGGAGATAGATCAACTGAATTTTAGGAAAAATTAAACCTACCAATAGAGTTCTGCAAGCAAACAGGAAGGTACTAAATAATAAGCAATCAAAGACTAAGATGGGAGTATATAGAATGTTATAAAGAATATGTGTCTTATGCGACAGTTTTACTTTTTTCAAATAGTTCACCCTCGTGCCTCTTCATAGCCTATGAAGGCTATGTCGTCTGGCAGACGTCCTTAATCAGAATCAGTCGAAACGTGATCGATCCGACACGATTTAATTGAGTGATCGTGCTAACAAACAAATTTCTCAAATAGTCCACCATTGTGCTTTCTCATGACCCATGAACATGGTAGAGTGTGTTCTGTCCATCTCAAACATCAAAGTGTTGTCCGGAAAACGTTCCCGATCAGAATCAGTCAAAACCCGATCGATCAGATACGATTCAGTTGAGTTATCGTGCTAACAAAAAACATTCTCAAATAGATCTAAGGGAAGGGGGTGGTGTGCTATCTACCTCAAAATCAATAGGTGTTATCTGGGAGACGTAGTCGTGCTAACAAGAATAAATGCCGACGACAACGACGACACAGCAAAAACTTTTTAAAAACCATTTTTTTTTTGTTTTTAGGCCGAAAAACGAAAAATAAACCAAAAAAAAATTTTGTTTTTTCACTTTTTCTTTACACGTTTACATTATTTTTCCGCTTATAGTGGAGTGCGGAAAAGTAAAATGGTAGTGTGTCGAGCACATTCAAAGAAAATTTGACGTACGAATTATTTTGTTCTTCTACCCCCGTAAACCTTTTAATATTTTTCATATCTATAGTTATTCACTGTATAATATTGAACTAAGTGTGTACTTTTATTATTTTACAAACAGTTTAGGTATGCTATACAAATGAAGGATTACAGTATACTATAAGCTATGATCCTAGTGAGAATCCTTCACCTGTATTATATCATTATAACTTCTTGATTGTTATTTACCACACGTTTCGGTCGTCCCTCCGAATCGACGTACGTAATACCTCACAAGTAATCACGTACCCCAATAAATAATCATTTCCGCCGCGCCAGTAAATAAGATACAGGAAATATATAGCAAAATATGTGCCATCCCCATTAACGAACACCAATTTTGCGGTTAAATGATTTCGCAATCAGTTCCAGTATTATTGTTTTTTCGAGCTTCAAGTTACATCGCAGCTGCCATCTTATAGATAACGAGTAGTTTAAAAACCCACGCGCGTGTGATTAATTTGTAGAAGTTGCAGGATATATCGAGGTACAGAAAGAAGGTATTAGTCTATACATATATTATTAATGGAAAGCTATCTACATTGTGTTTCTTTGAAGAAATGTAAGCGAAACTAGTACGAATATGAAAAAGAATATATATTTATATAAAACATTTTACGTTTATTATACAATCTGTCTTTAAACTACAAAGAGTAAACACTAAAGATACATCTTGATTTGAAGTAAATGTCATGATAGAGAATTATTCCAATGAATAAAACTCTACGGTTTTTATTACAATCTTCTTATCTTAAAGTAACTGATAGTATTTCTTTCAGTTTTTAAATGGTAAGTCCAGTGGCGTTCAGTGTTTGATTCGTCTCGTTTGTGCACTATTTCCAAAAGATTTAGAGCGATGTATTTGGGTGACAATTTAAACGTTCTATGTATTTGTCACTACTTGCAACAATTATTTCTCTTAGTGTAGGCATTTATAGATCACACTACATATCCTCAGTTGTGATGAAATATGGAGTATTAACTATTGAGAGTAAAACTTTTGATTCAATTGTTTCAAGAATTGCAATGTTGGATTTAGCAGCTGTTTCCCAAAGCTGTATTCCGTAAGTCCAAACGGGTTTTAAGATGATATTTTAAACTAGGAGCTTGTTTAGAAGTGAAAGTTGTGATTTTCTTCCTATCAGGCAATAGTGCTTACGATGTTTGGTGTCTAATTGTTTTCTCTTTATCCATGTATGTCCGTTCCATGTGAGTTTATTATCTAGACGTAAGCTTAAATATGTAATGCAGTTTGTAGTAGTGATGGTTTTATTGTTAATTTTTACTTGTGGCATTTGAGGAATACTAATTGCGACTTATTCTCATTAATTTTAATACGCCATGTTTTAGCCCAATCATCTATTTGTTCTAAATTATTCTTCGGAAATTGAGTTTTCAGTTAGAATCGCTGTATCACCTACAAAGGTTGAAGTGATGATATATTGACTAATTGGTAGGTCTGCAGATAAAATCAAATATAGGTCCCAAATCACTTCCTTAGGGGACACCAGATCTTATTGGAAGAAACTATGTTATTTAAATATGTAATTCAGTTTATAGTAGTGATGGTTTTATTGTTAATTTTTACTTGTGGCGACTCTCTGTGACATTTGATAAATACTATATATTGCGACTTATTCTCATTAATTTTAATACGCCATATCTTAGCCCAATCATCTATTTGTTCCAAATTATTCTTGGGTCTGAGTTTTTAGTTAGAATCGCTGTATCATCTACAAAGGTTGATGTGATGATATATTGACTAGTTGGTAGGTCTGTAGTGAAAATCAAATACAGGTCCCAGATAGGTCCCAAATCACTTCCTTAGGGTAAACCAGATCTTACTGGATGAAACTGTGTTATTTCCGATTCGTATCTTACTCTAAAGAATCTGTCTTCTAAGTATGACTTAAGAAGAATATAGAAATTGCCAAGTATGTTTTGTTTTAGCTTGTAGAGTAATCCCTGGCGTCACACCTTATCAAAAGCTTGGCTAATATCAAGGAAGGTTGCTGCATAATAGCTCTTCATCTCTAAAGATTCTTTATGAATTATAATCCTATGAGTTTGTTCGATGGTGGACTGTTGATTTATGAACTGGAATTAGTGGTCTGAAGTAATTTTTTTTGAACTTATATAGTTTAACATATTGGCCAACGATTTTTCTAGATTTTTTGATAATATTGGCAAAAGACTAATAGGTCGGTATGATTCCCGTTGATTTGGGGACCTGGCTTTTGAATAAGAATTATGTTAGCCACTTTCCACTATGCTGGGAAATATTTAAGACGAAGAACTACGTTAATCAAGTAGGTGAGCATGACTATTCCCCTCTGCGGAAGTTTTTCTCTGGAAGAATCTAAAATAGGCCAAGGTATTGAAAGTGACCTTGATCGAAAGTGGTCGTGGTATGTAGTTCATATTTCACAACGGAAATGAGTAAAACAACTATTAAGTTTTATACCACTATATTTTCATAGAAACGTGACTGCAGTTTCAACAATTATTATGTCATTTTCAAAAGACGATTCAACTAAGAATAAAATACAAACATTCTGTTCCTATAATATATACTATCCAAATACAGAGACTAAGTGTTATGACAATAAACAGGTAGTTAACGTTTTACAAGAAAACGTGTTTCATAAATGGTGCAATCCCGACCATAAAATTGTGGGAATTTACATGAATATTATTAAGAACTATATACAAGGGGTTAATTAATTTGGATAACAGTAAAAAGAGGAGAATATAGTATATCTACTTGATCATTTAACAAGAAAATTATCACTATGGTTGTATTTATATATTTCTATTGCTTCTAACCAATTAAGTTTTAAACCTTTGCTGGCATAATGTAGGATTTTCATATTATTAATATCTGGGAAATTATGTCCACTTTCTAAGATATGATTAGCAAATATAGAATATGTTTTTGTAACCTGAAACATCTATTGTGATCAGTAATGTAATTTATTACATGCTTGTTGATGCTTTTATAGGACAATTTCATACGACAATCATCTCTAAATGTGCTGCAAACGTGCGTGTATAGAAAAATAATCAAGTTCAATTGCAAAGCCTTACCTGTATTTACGTTTTTCGTCGTTTTTGATTTATACTTCTGCCCACCTTTGTGACAAGCATAAACAAGCATGTAACAAATTAGTAGAGAATTTGCACTGCTACACTTCTCTGCTTCTAAGTTTGTAATTTGTAATCTTAATTACAAACTTATGACACTCGGGATATGATCTCTCGGGATACTATTTCTAGCAACATAACCTAACGTTCGTAGATTTAAACATAAAAACTAAAGACCCGGCAGTAACCAACAGGAAAGCTTTCGTAGATATAAGCATACATGTTAAATATCCAACTGTCTCCGATCCATTTGACAACGGAAAGCCTGCAATAAAAGTACCACCTACCTTAAACTCTGTCTGTCGCCATTCGACATGAAGCTGTCCTCGTGGGTAGCGCCGTCTGGCGATTCCCTTCCAGCCCGGAAGAACTTGTTCCGGCAAAATAAGATAAGGAACAGCCTCTGAAACTTCTCGCCGAATATCACGTAGATGATAAAGTTTACACTAGAGTTTATGGTCACCAGCAGGTTGCTGGTGTGTATCAGGTAGATTATGTTGAAGTCTATCGGCACGTCGAACGCTTCTATTATGTTTATCACTAGGGGCAGGAGGTTGCACACGAAGAAGACCGCGACGACCCCCAACAGCATCGTGGCCAGCCCGATTTCCCTCTTCTGGTGTCGCGATAGTCTTTGGCGCTCCTTGTTTGCTCTCAGTACCTGCAAAGATGGGAAATATTAGCTTTGTTCGCGGACCTCATCCGTGATTGGTTCCTGACAAATACACATGCGCAATTCAAATCTCAGCGTTCGCGGTTCGGAACTTTGGACAATGTGTCATACGTTCTCGGAACCCTCCGGATAAGTTCAGAACTAGTCGCAGACAAGTCAGACTTCTCCGTGGATTGCAGCAGGAACTCCTTGTCAGGCGTCTGCGTATTACACTCACGGTTTTGAGGAGTTTTTGTCTATGAGCAGTGGGCTATTCCACGGTTCATCTGTGCATAATAAGTCAAGGATAGAGAATAATTGCACCCGCTTCGTATTCTGCTAGCACGAGTCAAAGAAACGTTCGTGGATGTCAAGCTGAATCCGGCACAGTTCCTGATAACTCACGCGCATTATATTGTGCATGAACTTGTCATGGATCTGTTCAGAACATATCACAGATCAGTTCCGCGAACAAATCTAATGTTTTTATTTGGACATGCATTGGTGAAAAGTTTCTTATCGCCATCAGGTCTAATTTTTGACTCGTATTCTTCAGTACTATCCCTGACTAGCTTATGTAATAACTTTCAGGTCGATTTCTCAGTTAGCATATGTTTGACAGCCTATTGAATAAGACGTCTTGCTTGCTTACGTAAAAATGAAAAAATTTGAGAAGCATGCGGTCATCAAATACATCTATTTGAAGGGATTAACATCACATCAAATCAAACAAGAAATATATTCAACACTAAAGGGTTTTTCTCCATCATACTCAGTAGTCAAACAGTGGGTTTCTCAATTTAAGAAAGGTCACACGCAGAGGCGTATCGTGAGAATAGAATCTAAGGATGTGATAACAATTTTATAAGGGGAAGTGGTATAGTCAGATGTATAGTAGGCCATATGAAAATGGTGAAAATAAAAAAAAACCTAAAATGATTATGCCGAGATATATATCCTAATTTTTAAAATGAAGATCAATTCTTCGGTTTTTGTTTGTCTAGCGAAAAAGTCTATCACTGTATCTTCAAATGTTGGAGATGATGTCATATCTTCTAACAAGGCACTTTGAATATTCATTAATGCTAAAACTGATAGTCTTTCTTGCTTTTGAGAATTTCGCAGATAAGCCTTTATTCTCTTTAAACATGAAAATGATCTTTCCGTGGAACTGCTTGTGACAGGAATAGTCAAAATTAAACGACACAATTCTGATGACTCCGGGAAAACAGAAGATAATTGAAGGGACATAATATATTGGTGAAGCTCAAATACAGTGCTCTTTTTCACATCGGGGTCACTATGAATCACTGAAAGTTCACTTTTTAAACTATTTGCGTCAAAGAATGTTCCGTATGTATCTACTGAAGAAGAAAAAAGTTCGTCAGGAAAACGTTTCACGAATGAATTAAATTGTGTGGAATCTAGATTTAAGAATTTCAGTTTATAAATTTCAATAAACCGTTCACTAATGTTCAAAGTAATAATGTATGTAATGTAATACCGTCCAAAATTTCATAGAACAATTGTACGTAGGTGCTTTTCTTATCTTTTTCAGGAATTAAATCCAAACGCATTCATTTACTTGGTGGTTGATTTTCTAACACAAATCTGTCCATACATTATTTTTTATGCAGCGATATTTTTATATTTTTATTGCAGTAACTAATAGCCGATATTTTTGTCTGTAGAATTTTATTCTACAGAGAACAGATTCTCGCAATGTGGGAATATTGCAGAAAACACTGCAAAGAAAAACTTAAAAGTTGCGCAATAAAGTTAAAAGGCCTCTAGCACCAATAACGGTTTTTCGATTCCACTCCTCATTTTCATTTTCCACAATTATATATCTATAATAAACTTAGAAACAAGGAAGAGATTTTTGAAAACGTATGTATGGAGCACGGCACTATACGGTTGCGAAACCTGGACAGTAGGGGAAGTAAGTAGGAAGAAATTAGAAACTTTTGAGATGTGGTGTTACCGAAGAATGATGAAAATACGTGGACTGATAGGGTTAGAAACGAAGAAGTATTAGAGAAAGTCGGCGAGAAAAGAAGTATGTGGAAAAACATAAAGAAGAGAACAGATTGAATGGTTGGTCACTTGCTGAAACATGGGGGAATAGTCCGCGATATTTTGGAGGCAGAAATAGGAGTGAAGAAAGGCAGAGGTAGGCTTAGATTAGACTACTGCTCGCAAATAGTAAGGGATGTAGGTTGTAGCACAATTAGCGAAATGCGTAGGTTAGCACAAGATAGGAGAAACTGGAGGTTAGCGTCCAACCAGTCTTAGGACTGATGACATCATGATGATGAGATATAAATGTGGCAACTGTGACATTCTCCATTTTTACCTTTTACATGACATTAATGGCAAATTAAAAATTCATATCCTTTACCTTACGACTTTTCTACTCGGGTAGAACCGTCATAAGCTGAATCATACTATCACCATGTTACTATTGTTAATATTCCAACGTTTCTACCACCATATCTAAATAAAAAACGGAAATATTGGGTCCTTGTCCCTGTTATAATTAGTGCTGTATAGTCGGTGCCGCGGACATGTGGCTTGCGTATGGGAAGGTGTAGCGGGGGCGTCGAACACGTCAAGCGGAGTTCGATTCACGCTGTAAACAAACTAGGTATCACAAAACACTCGATTTGTGCTAGGTATTTAGTTACTGTTTAATATTCAGACCATGTGTGTCTGCTTCGCGACAGAAGTAAATCACTTTGCGATCGTAATTACATACATAATTTGTACGGCGTGCGTTCGTTACAAAAAAATTTCCACAGTGCTAAAGGCGAAGAAACGGTCGCTTGCCGACAATGTAAATAAGTTTATTCGGGACTCTCGAGATTTGATGCATGATGGGGCGAAGATAGTGTGTAAAGTTTGTGAAAAAGACTTATCGTGTTGAGACAAGAGAGACTGCAAAAGACATAGTATGGAACATATTAATATAAAATAGGACCTGCCACGGAAAACGGAGTTCATTTTTATCTACATGTTAATTACCTGTCATTTACCACTTACATTACTTGACACACCATCATTTAAGGACTTTTGGAAGAAATACAATCCTAAGTACCCATTACCGACTAGGGCCATAGTGCGCAGCTATGTACCATCTGCACGTGATAAAAAAGTCAGATTAAATCAGCGTGAATTGAACTCCGCGTGACGTGCTCGAGGCCCCCGCTACACCTTCCCGTAAGCAAGCCACATGTACGCGACACCGATTATGTAGCTCTAGTTATAATACAGATCTCCCTTACCTGTTTGTATATACAACCATTCAGCACCGCCAGGCAACCAAAGGGCAACAAGTACATGTAGATCAGGTACATCCAGTGGATGTATATCGCCTTATACAGGGGACTATCCCTGAACGACGACTGCTGAGGGCAGTACACAGTCACATTGAATTTGTCACTCCACTGTTTTTGAACAGAACCCTCCCATAATCTCGGTAGGTTATATAACACTGAGAACACAATGATTCCTATCACGTACAACCTAGCCCTGCCGTACGTGCACAAAGACCGTGCCCTCAAGGGATGACACACCGCCACGAACCTCTCCAGCGACACGGTCAGCGTTATGTAGACTGAAGCGGTCTGAGTCACCATCGCCACAGGAAACATGACGGGAGTGATAAGGGGGTAAACCACGTAATAGTAGGTGAAGAGAGCTCCGCTGTACGGGTAAATCCCTGGTAGACCGAACAAGAGCATGCTCGTTATAATCAGGACAGTATCTATCCTCGCCAATCCGATCAAGAGGTAGTTGATGCTGGAGCGCATCTGGGGCCTGGACAGGATTATCATGGTGATGATGTTGCCTAGGAGTCCCAGCACGCCGATGATGTTGATAAAGATGCCGTTGGTGACGAACCGGTAGAAATTGTCAGCGTTGGATTCGTCATTTTTTATGCATAGTTCCGTGCCATTGTCCGTGTCGTTCCAGTAGTCATCAAATGACATTTTGACTGCTGCTTTAGTTTTATTTTTCGGATTCTTTCATATTATCCGTGGTGTGTTTAGTGAAACTGATATATTCTCTCCTTGAATATTTCGAGGTACCTCGATGTAACTCGGCTCTATTCAATGCTCTCCGTTTCGGTTTTCTTTGGTTCATCTTTGGTTTAGGACGCGAACTGCAGGGGGAACCTAAAACAAGAAGAAAGAAAATTAAAAAAACAGTTTTTTTAAGTTTATAAAAATAATAAATACATATTATTCAATTATGTATGACAATTGAATGGTATTTATTTTTTATGTATACCATATAACATTAATTACTGGGTGAGAAATTATTATATTATTGTTTTATAAATATTGCAATATGACAAACCGAAAATCTAAGAAAATGTAGGGTGCTGTAAATTCGAGTTTAGGTTTTCTAGAAAACTATAAAGTAAAGGGTCTTTCAATAAGGATACTTCATTTTTGAAAGTAAATAAAACAAGTTGTGTGTGAGATATTCACTTAATTTTTTTTATTTGAAAGAATATTTTATGGCATTAAGTACGGAATATAGCGTAGTTCAAATGTCCGCCGCGGCTTTGATTGGTGGCACTTATTCGGGAGGTCCAATTTTCGATGACTCTGTCGCATAAATCTGGTTGAACTTGCTGGATGGCGTCTGTTATGTTGACTGTGAGGGCATCAATTGATTGCGGCTTATTCGCACAGACCTTCAATTTAAGATAGCCTCAAAAGAAGAAGTCTGAAAGCGTTAAATCGCATGATATCGGTGGCCAATTCACGTTGCCGCTGTATGAGATACCCATTCCTCAAAACGCTCGTGCAGAATGTCCATCGTGGCATGCGCTATGTGGCACGTAGCGCAGACCTGTTGGAACCAGATGACGTCGGTATCCATATCATCCAGTTTAGGCCTCAAGAAGTTGCTTATCATCGACCTGTAGCGCTCGCCGTTTACGGTTATGGGAATGCCAGTTTCGTTTTGAAAGAGGTACGGACCGATAATTCTGACAGACCAAAATCCGCACCAAACAGTGACTTTCTCGGAATGCATTTGGTGCTGGTTTATCTCGTGTGGATTGGTATCGTCCCAAATCCGACAATTTTGCTTGTTCACGTATCCATTCATCCAAAAATGGGCCTTACCGCTAAAGATAATTTTGTAGCGAAACTTGGTCAATTTCCAACTGTTCCAGAGTCCAATCAGCGAACACACGGCGTTGGCTATGGTAGTTTACCTTAAGTCCGTGGGTCCGTTGGATTTTATACGAGTGCAGACCCAAGTCCCGACGCAAAATTCGTCAAGTTGAAGTGGCCGCTATAATGTAACAAATTTCGAGCGTCCCTATTGAAAGACTCTGTATATAGAAGAAACGATGTAAAATATTTTGCACTAATATACATATCGTCGATTTCGAAGAAGACTATGGTTTCTCGAAAAAGTACAAGTTTCAGGAATGTGATTTGAAATTTTTAAAGAATTCGACCTTTCTCAATGATGGCAAGGAAGGAGTCCTCCTTAACTCCTTGACTTCTTGATGACATCCTTGAGTCTTCCTTCATAATCTTGAATATCTACAGTAACACTTCCCTCATTGTTTCCCTCTATCTAATTAATATAATAATATGATGGCATGACCTTCTTCAAAAGGTGCATTAGAAAAAGATGATGCAAAAGTGTTGATAGAAGTCTCTTGGCGCAGCCAGTTGAACTATGCTTGTCTCTTTTATAATCTTGAACCAACTGTGGGTTATTTAATGGAAAATAAAAGAAAAACTAGCCTAAACAAGGTAAGCCTAGATTAATAAAGAAAACATGTTTTTACTGCTGGTTAAGAACAGGGTATTTTATGCATTTGGTTTGACAATTCAAAGAGCGATTCACTGCAATGGTTGGATATAATCGAATGAAATTTACCAGTAACATTCCTCATCTATTACTTGTCAGAATAGCATACTTCGTTTGGAAAAGTTTGGAGCCGGACTTAGTAAAAATCTGCCCGCTCCGATTTTGACAATTTTTACTATCGAATTTCAGGAAAACTACTAGCGGAATTAGAAAGTTCAGAAAAAATGATTCAGATCAGATGATTCTTTTGCGAAAACGGTTTATTTTCCCCACTTTTCTGATAGCATTCTTTCTGAACTTCCCGATTCTGCTAATAGTTTTCGATAGTAGATGTATACAATCTACTTTGATCAAATATAATGAAACATTTTTGAATCATCGACATAAGGCAAATAATGAACATCGAAGTCATCTATCATGTCATATATAAATAAGACAAAGAGAGGTGGCCTAAGTATAGATCTCTGAGGAACTCTCAATGTTACCTATATTTAAAATGATTGAAAACCACGATGATCAACGTACTGTGCAAATGAAGTGTCCAAATAAAACATACTTGCAAATATAAGTCATCACATTCTGAGATACACTGCGATGTATAAAACAGTTTGGGCGCAGCTGATTCATTGTTCATAAAACAATGTTGATGTAACGTTATTCCACCTTGAATTTGGATATAAAGGATGTCATCCAGCGCTATTTAAAAACTGTGGCAAAGTTATATATAACTATAATTTGTCTTTAATGCTTAACACTAATATTGTCTCCTCTTTTAGAGATCTAGGGAAATTGTCAAATTAGTTGCCTTAAATTTAATATTTAACTTCAACTTTATTTCAAAGAGTAATTATATTAACCGCGCTCTTTCGCACCACTAGGTTAGAAAAACTAAAACTGTCGGTTCAGGGATATTTATCAATATGTTTCTCTAAATATTTTACTGAAATGTCGTGATTTTTAATATTGTCAATAACTGTGCAGAGCAACTGGTTCCATACTTCCACGTTCTTTCTTGATATGCGCTTTCAATAAAAGAGACATTCGATAGCTGTTCAGAACTACACCCCAACTCAAAGCGTTAGTATGCTCACTCAATATATTCAAATATACGATTTGTTGAAGTTAATATAGGAGTGAAATCTGCAACAAGTCTAGTTTCTAGAATTACAAATGTTTCTTATTTGTTCGATTTAAGTTAGTTCCTACGAGTACATTAGTTCATGATAAACTTGTTCATAGTAGCTTAATTGAATCAAAACTTTAATCGTCTATTTAACTCTGAATAGGCGTGTACAAAAAAAATCGATACGTAATGATTTGTTCTTGTAGTTCACACGTATTTTCAAACAATAAAGCTAAGTTAACTAAGGAGTTTTAGTTATTTTAACTTATATATTCGTACAGCGCGAATGTAATGTGAGGGTTTCTCATGAATACAGGGCTGTCAAAAATACAGACTCACCCTCAGTTTGGAGTAAAATCATCATGAGTAAGACACAAAACTGGAAATATTTTTATGCGTATATTGGAACGGTATATTAAGTGAAATGAGTGTTTTATATTAGGATTAGGATAGTGTTTTATATAAGTTCTAGAATCTCATGTATTGATGAATAACAAAAATATATGAAAAAATGGATCTGCAGTTTGTGAAAAATTATGAACACACTGATGTTCTTATATTTCACTTGCGCTAATACTTTATTTTTTATTACATTTAATAAGCGAATGTTCATAAGATTTATTAAATTGTTTAAAGTTGTCTCTGGAATTTCGTCGTAGGCAGCTACGACGCTTCGACGCCTTAGTTCATCAACACTTTCAATTGAGGGCTTTGTTGGGTATACTGCTCTTGCCATAATGTCCCGTAGATTTACAATCGGGTTAGGGTCAGGACTTAATGCTAGTCACTACACAAGTATGATTCCATACTGTTGAAATCAGATTTTTGTGGATTTTGCAGAATTATTCTGTTGAAATATTGCACCATCATTTTGACCCAACGAGGGTCAAAAATGGTAACAGGTCTTGATAAGTAATCGTCTTGTAACAGGTAACAGGTCTTGATAAGTAATCGTCTTCATTCTGCCTTTTACAAATGTCAGTTGAATTTCCATTCCCTTTTCCAAAGCCGCCCATATCATAACAGAATCGACTGTTTGATGACTTCTTGACATAATTTTTCGCTCATTTCGTCAATCATGCCAATAACAACTAAATCCATCCGGTGCATCCAAATTAAATTTTTTTCATCATTGAAAATTTTTGTTTTGACCATACTCCTCTGCCTCTAACTTTAATCTGGCCTCTGTGTGACGCTGCGAGTTAGAATGACTACGTTATAATTCAATTTAACAATTATCTTGCGTTCTGTAAACGACACAATGTTACATTTTGCAATATTTAATGGCAATAAATTCATAAATTTATTAACTATATTTAATTTGAGCTGACTTAATCTGAGCTATCATTAATATCATAATTATTTTGAACCGCAGATCTTAATTTTTTTTATTAACAAGTATGTCACTGACACATCATAACGTAATAACATTTCATCGTATTTAGGTTAAAAGTTTATACCTTGTTTCTGGTACCAACATTTTTCTTCAATAAAATAGTTTTGAGAGTGTTATTTCTTTTATTTAAACATATTTGTTTTAAAACTATGCCTGGTCAAACAATCTGGATGTGCTCGGACAGTCAGGTGGGACTAGCTGCCTTGGCTGCCGTAGAGTATAACTCCAGATTAGTAGGGGACACAAAGAACTGCCTCAATAAACTTTCCAGAATAAATAAACTCTACTTAAGCTGGATATCTGGGCATTCTGGGTGGAAAGAGAATGAGAGAGCAGATAGACTAGCTAAGACCACACTATGTGGTCCTATCAAAAAACCAGTTGGAATGCCTTAAGAAGGGTTAAACTTGCTGAGATCCCACTATGAGAATCAGCGAAGTATGGAATGGCTGGAGCCTCTCTGCTGCCGCTTCCAAAGCTTTAACGGGACTGGAAATAGGATGATGGGCAGATGAGTTAAAAACATTCAACAAGACCAAGACCAGGATTGCTGTAGAATTGATAACGGTACACGGAAACCTGCGACAGCAGAGACACAGGATGGGCAAAGAGGAGTCCCCCCTTTGTACCAGGTGTGATTTAGGGGAGGAGGAGACATCGATGGACTTCCTATGCGTGTCCTGTCATTTCCCCTAATACGATGACATGGCTGGGCAAGCCGGAATTATTACTGGACGAAATCAGGGATCTTCAGCTTCAGCATATCATCGGCTACAGCTTAGCGGCGGGGTATCCTGCCGCACCCTGAGGAAGAGAGTGGGATAGAGTACAAAAGCTAAGGCTAAGTGCTCGTGTCCGTAAAAGCCCGCTAGATTAATAATAATAATAATAGATGCCTGGCCGAACAATTATGAGCTTGGTCTCGTATTGCCTTTTAAAAATCCATACCTTCCTGTCCAATAAATTATCTAAATATAAATTTTTGTATAAATAATTTTTTCTGGTTTTGGATTAAATGTTTCTATTATTCTTATAAATATATCTGACGTTATTGAAACCTAAATAGTGTCTAGCGTGAAACCTAATCTACTGAGCAAATCGACGGAACTGTAAACTGCCCTTCCATAAGCTCAGCTAGTTGCCTTGAATAAAGTTTGGTTATAATCCTATTTAAAAACGCTGTTGATTCTGATGGGTATTGAGATTTGCGTTAAACACGAGACGAACTTAGATAACATGGCTTGACGTGATCCAATTTGCATTTGATGAATAGACGATGTCTTGAAGGGAGAATTTTAATTATTTACTAACTGCCAGTCTTAGCAGATCCCTGCCAAGTTCGATGGCAGCCCTCCTTGCAGCGATATTCAATTACTCAGAATATTCGTGTAATTGATTATCTCGGGAGTATTTAAATATGGTATTTATTTGGTAATCAGAAATGTTTGAAAACCATTAAGGGGAGCTTTGCAATTTGCATTAGGAAATGAAAGGAAATTAATTTTCTCCGTGAACTGCTTTTGCCGAGATTTAATTCAGTTACAAATAAAGCATTGAAGGATTGATGGGATAAGATGGGTATAACTTTCGCTCGATAAAAATATATTTTGGTAATAAAATGAAATTGTGGAATTGAACCCTTTTAGTGTGAGAAGCGTGGCGAAATATAGAAGAATAATTGCTATATATACACAATTATGACCACGAAATGGTTTTAATCTCATCTTGTAAAAGAGATATTGGTACAAATATACAAAACGGTACAATAAAATATTTTAACACATTCATTATTGAAGTGAAGATGCATATGATAATAAAAATAAACAGTTTTAAAACCCTAAAACGGACTTTTCCGCACATAGAACATCTCAATCTCGAAATTGAGTGGCCGAAAAAAAATAAACCAACACATAAATGCAGAATATGTGTTTTATGCGACATATTCTGCATTAAATAGCCCACCATCGTATTTTTCATGACCCATGGACAGAGTGGGGTGTGTCATATCCACCTCAAAATCAATAGATGTCATCTGGTAGACGTCCCTAATCATAATCAGTCGAAACCCGATCGACACGATTTAATAGAATGATCGTGATAACACAAAAAATTTCTCAAATAGTCCATCATTGTGCTTTCTCATGATCCATGAACATGGTTGAGTGTGTTCTATCCACCTCGAAATCAATGGGTGTCGTCTGGGAGACGTATCCGATCAGAATCAGTCAAAACCCAATCGATCCGACACGATTTAGTTGAGTTATCGCGCTAACAAGAAAGTTTAATGCCGATGACAACGATAACGACGACGACACACACATACACACAAAATTGTTTAAAAACCATTTCTTTTTGGATTTTAGGCCGAGAAACGAAAAATAAACGCTAAAAACAAAATTTTTTTACACGATTACATTACTTTCCACTCTGGTATAGTTGAGGGCGGAAAAGTAATAGGTATACGAGGTGTGTAGATTAATGAATGAAACTGATTTTTTTCAATTTCTTTTATTCAAATACAATTGCAATTCAATATTGTCCCCCTCAAAATAGTGTCTCTCAGCCTCCCTCCCCCCCTTGTCTCCCGTTTGAATATTAATGGCGACCCAAAATGACATGCCTCTAGGTGATTCTTCAATTTTCCGCGGGAAGAGGAAAAAGTAACTCAAGGATACAAGTCGATCGAATAAATACGATAAGGAGCCACATAAATATTTTACTGGCTAGGAACTTGTTTATTGAAATTTCTGTATGACAAGGCACTTTATTGTCATGCAACACCCAGTCGTTCTTGATGTTTGGTCTCGCACGCATGATTATTATTCGTTTTCAAGAACCTCTCCGTAAAAGTGTTGATTAACCATTTGGGTTAACAAACAAACACAAACACTTTGTGAATAATTCCTTGGCTATCCAAAAAGTAAATCAGCATGACAACTTTTCCCTCCTGATGTCCGTTTGGTCCTGTGAAATATTTTTTGGAACCATGTTTCCACAGATTTTTCTGATCCCAAATTCATTAGATTTGTCAAAATCTAATGAATGGTGATGTGACTTAAACAGAACTCTTCTCCAATCATTCTGACTGTCAACTGATGATCTGGATGCACAAGATCCCGGATTCTGTGGACATTTTCATCGGTTTTTGAAAATGAAGGCTTTTTGCTGCGAAATTCATTCTGAAAATGTATTAAACCACCGAAAAACCTGGAACCTTGACAAAACACTATCTCCGTAGGCCTGCCGAAGTTTCGAAAAAGTTTAGGTTGCACTGTGCCCAAGTCTAAAGCAACATCTGATAGCTCACCGTTACTCGAAATTGATGTCACTGATTTTTTAAGCGATCTAAACTGATTCACGAAAACGGACAACCATATGACTCTAGCGAGTTCAAAATCGCCTCCCCCCTCCCCCAAATTCAGAGTCCCAAGTGTAAGTGGGGGACCATTTACACTTCCAATGTAAGTAACAAGGTGTAAGCCACACCTCCAATAAACAATAACTATTTAAGGGGGGCCGACCTTTCGAGGGGTCAAAAAATGTTTTTTTCAATTTTTTTTCCTAAACTAGATTTTTTTTATTGTTTGGTATAAAACTTAAGTCGATTGGATATCCAGAAGTGCCTGAAAAAAATATTGAAGTTAGCAATCGAGCAGGTTCTTCGTGACCGACATTACTTATAGCTCCACTCTTCTCAATTCATAACGCCATATGGTTATATATTAGTATTTTAGAGGGATAATCAAAATAATATAATAGTAGGAGTATTTTTATATTTAAAAATATTTTATAAACTTTAAAATTAAAAAGAAAGATCAAAATTGATCCGTTCCATAAGAAGGTTCTCCTTCATCTTGAGCAAATTTATTTTCAAGTTTTCTCCTAGCTGTCGTCCCCTTTTGGCGGGTTCTTTTTTCAATATCTTGAAATACCTTTTCAGCCTTGGTGATTTCCAATTTGTGGACAGCTTCTTGGCTCTCGAGACAGAATTGCCCGGGATCAATACCAAAATGTTTCAATGCTTTACATCTAAAACAAAAAAAATACTATAGTACAAATATTTCAAAAAATAAAACCCGCCACAGGTAGGATTCGACATCTGTCCCGGATCGGAACCGAACGACATACAGCTGTTTCGAACTTATTAGTTCTCATCAGTGCCGTACACGGTACGCCAATCCAGGACAAATGCCGAATGAACTCTATGGGGTATACATCTTTATCGATACGATCTATGTCAGTAACATATCGAGTAGTCGGAAATCGAGAAAGGAACCACCAAACCGCCAAGCGGTTATCAAAGTAGTTTCCGAATAGCAAAGCTATTACATAATCGCTCTAGGAAACAACTATTCCTCGGGCTAAAGCCCCGCCAGGCATTGAATTATACCTAGAAGTGATCCTCGACCACTTTCTCGTGTTTCTGCACGATCAGATAAGGTTTCAAAAAAATAAAACCCGCCACAGGTAGGATTCGACATATGTCCCATACATACAGCTGTTTCGAACTTATTAGTTCTCATCAGTGCCGTACACTGTACGCCGATCCAGGACAAATGCCCAATGAATTCTATGGTCGTATCGGTCTAGAGATCGTATGGATAAAGATGTATACCCCATAGGATTCATTTGGAATTTGTCCTGGATCGGCGTACCGTGTACGGCACTGGTGAGAACTAATAAGTTCGAAACAGCTGTATGTCGTTCGGTTTCAATCCGGGACAGATGTCTAATCCTACCTGTGGCGGGTTTTATTTTTTGAAGCCTTATCTGATCGTACAGAAACACGAGAAAGGGGTCGAGGATCGCTTCTAGGTATAATTCAATGCCTGGCGGGGCTTTAGCCCAAGGAGTAGTTGTTTCCTAGAGCGATTATGTAATAGCTTTGCTACTCGGGACCTACTTTGATAACCGCTTGGCGGTTTGGTGGTTCCTTTCTTGATTTCCGACGTATATGTTAAATATGACATATAATAAATATGTTATATGTCAAATATGACAATCACGTTAATCTACTTACCGAAACATGCTGTCATTGTTGAATGACCCTACAGCATCGAACACGCAAATGGTTAGAGTATTCCTCATTATAAACACATTTTTGGGCGCACGACACTAAATAACATTGTTAAAACTCTGACATAAGTTCTATATGCGCCCAAAAGGCATTTCCTTAACTATTCAGATTTTTCCAAGTTCCTGAAATTAGGTTTTAGGGCACTCATTATGGCTGGTGCCACAAATGTCAACTCTTTGTAAACAACAAACAGATTATTTGGCACATTCTGGTAAGTATCGATATCCACAGCTTTTTATGTAACTAAAGAATCGATTTATTACGAAAGATTAAGAAAAGCCGGTGCATTTTCAAAATAAACAAAAAAGCCTTGTTCCCCAAAAGTACGAAAAAGCTTAATTTCGGCATATTTTTCTCCGAATCTGTTGAATCTATCTACTTACTTATTTTTTTAAAGTAACCAGCAGAAAAATGTTAATGTTGTCACGAGCCCGTTTTCAGAAATTCCTGACAGAACCTAAGAAAAAGAAATGTGCGAAAATTTTCACATTTCTTTAAGTGTAGGTAACATAGCCACGAATTAATTAATTGACAAAGTCTCTCGAGGCAAACTTAATTTTACCTTTACATCTAATGTAAGATAAAAAAACGTTTCATTCCGATAAGTGGTTTATTTTTTGAGCATGAGTATTTTTGTATTTTCTTGGATATAATGGTTATTTAATCAAATATTTATACTAGATAATTGATACCAGAATATTCAGAAAGAAATTCTGAACAAAGTGGTACCAACATCGTGAGAATTGATTCAATAGTTTTGAAGATATTGAAGGTAATAGTTATGCATAATGAAACCAGCTGGGCGTAAAGGTCGATCTCCCTCAAGTAAACTTATAAATGCAAAACAATGACCTACTTTCCTAGTTTTAAAAAAGTGCATAGAGTATAATAAAAGCGCAACAACGCCATATTTTTATCACAAAAGCTTTTATCATCAAATATCACGCTTTTACTTTGCCGATATGGAAAAGCTTGCGACACAAAAACTCTCGTTACGTATACTGTTGCATGTGACCCAGTTCCGTAGGCTCTATAAAAATATTACCGCGTTAAAAATGGGTTTCAATATTTCATCGCGACATTAAATGCCATTAAACAAATCTCGTGACGTGCGATTGGATAATTTCCTCCACCATCGAGAGCTAGCTATGAAAATCATAAAACATCGCCCCTTCACGATTCCCAATATAACTAAAACGTGTTCGAAGGGAATCTGAAAGATTTTCGTGTCAGCTATACGATGTACCCTAGCCACTAACTTATCTAACTCCAGACAGCGCGTGAAACGTCGGTAGGTAATAGTCCTCGGTAATGGATGAAAGAAAGATCGGTTTCGCCGTTTTACTGCGAAAAGGGAGTCTAAAATTCGCAGGAATTCGAGGATGCGATTCGGGGAAGGTGAGAATTTCGTTTACAGTACAAAATAAAGATGATACGTTTTTCGTGGTGGCAGTATAACATTCGAAGGAGTGCCAAGTCTACGGTGAAGCAAAAATTATTTCTCCGATAATATTCCCGAGTATTTTGAAAACTTATGCGAGTAATAGGGAAGTGCGGTTTAGAGAAAATGTGAAAGTGCTGTAACCAAACTGTGATAACTCGTAGTAGAGGGGCACTATTTATACTTTGAGCCTAATAATAAAAAAACATTAATTTGTCATTGAAAATTACTTTACCGTTTTTCAAAATGTTCTCCTTCATGATCTATATGCTTTTGCATGCATTCGAACCATTTGTCAAAGCATTTTCTCCATTCGGCTTGAGATATCTTCAAAACATGGTTTTTGAACGCAATAATGACCCTTCTGCCGACGAAAATCGTCCACGCAATTTATTTTTGATGTTCGGGAACAAAAATGAGTCATTGGGTGCTAGATCAGGACTGTATAGCGGAAGACCCGTTTATTCGACTTTTTGAGCGTTCAAACATTCATTGTTCAAGGTTGTTACACGAGATGTGTGAGAGCTCGCATTGTCATGATGCAGAATGATCCGACTGCGCTTGTTTGTTTTCCTCATTTTATCGAAGACTTCCTTCCAATACATGGTTGGGTATCATTCAGAATTGACCGTTTTACATTTCTCTAAAAGGCGCTGTTGCCACAAGACAGTTTTTCCGAAAAAACAAGCGACCACTTGTTTCGAAATGCTTCGAGCGCGAACAGCTTTTGTTGGATTTGGGTTCATATTGAAACACTCAGTCGACTCCTGTTTACTTTCCGGCTCATGTGCATAGATCCATGATCCTGCTATAATGTTATCTACGTAGCACTGTATTGCATTGTATTTCTTGAGCATTTGTTTGTATCAATCAACAAGTTTTTAGATTATTTCAAATTATGTGAGATCCAATGAGAAAAAACCTTTTCTTACAGCTAAATGATCATGCAATATTTTATATATGCTACTCAAACTAATGCCTAAGGCTGCCTCAATCTCACAATATGTCACATGATGATCTTGCATTATCAGTTTTTGCACATCATCAATGTTTTCTGGCACAACAACTGACTTTGGATGACCTTCACGACTTTCGTCGGTGAGCGAATGGCGGCCACGATTAAATTCCTTGTACCAGCGTCTCACAGTGACAAAGGATGGGGCTTTATCGCCAAAAGTGGAAGTAAGTTGATCAATGTACTCTTGTCTTGAAAATCCACGTCGAAAGTCGTAATAAATTATCGGACGAAAATGTTTACAAGTTAATTCCATTTTTTCGCTGAGATACAATTTTCAAATCACTGTAAACAACACAAATCGCGCTTAAGTGATGAAATGTTCTGAAGAAGGTTATGGTCATAAATGTTAACTTTTCCATTGGAAAGTCAAATGGCATCTGATAACACTTAGTGTTGCCAAGGCTCAAAAAATCATTATGGCTCCGACCATTACGTTTATGGTGGCTGTAAAATTTTCTGGTGTCACTTCTATAACATTACTGTCGAGGTCCACCTTCATTAATCTAATTATATTTTAATTAGTTTAGTTATAGTTATTTCTTGTATGAGGCATCAACGTCGCGTCTATTAATTTCTATGAATAGCGGAGAAACTAGTCAGTACACGTAAAGCTTAAAGCTCGAATAGCCGCACGCAACTTGTAACATTTTTTTCTGACAATTTACATCTATTCAAGAATTCTGTATATGTTCAATAATGTCTACAACTTGCAATAAAGTAGTTTAGATTAAAATAATATACAGTAAAGTATCTTTGTCCCTGACCCTTGGAGATTTTGTGCTACTCGGGAATAATCGTGGTTAGTTATATATCACCTAAAAATTAAAAGCGTGGACTTGATTCCATAAAATAATTCTGTATAATCTTACAATTGTCAGTCTTCTCGAAAAAATACTACTTGATGCGGCTACTAACGATAGTTTACCAGAGAATAGGATTTATAAAATCAGCTGTCAATATTTTAAACTAAAGTATATTGGGAAGAGGTGTATAGACGACGCGGCGGGATAGGTAAAACCTTCTCCTTGGGCAAATACACTACCGCACTCCAGGCCGAGCTAGTTGCAATTACATACGGTGTTCTGAGGGCCGACCAAAATCGGACCCAGGAAAAGATACGTATCAGCTCGGATAGCAGGGCGGCGTTGGTTGCAACGACAAAGTCGAAGCTGGTCTATAATTGCTATGAAGCATTGAACCACTTGCCAGGGAAGGGACCGGTGGAACTCTTATCGATACCTGTGCATAATTTAATTACAGATGACCTTGCTAGACTAGGGATCAGGGAAAACCTCTATGGACCAGAACCTGCAGTGGGAATAAGTCGGAACCTGATCAGAGACCGCATCAATGGCTGGGCAAGAGACCAGCACAATAAAAGATGGAGAGGAGTAACGGGTTGTCGAATAACCAAACTCTTCATCCAATACTCAGAGATTGAGAAATGGGCCCAAGAATTCGTTAAATTGAACAGGCACAAAGCCAGAACCCTGGTGGGAATCATAACGGGCCACCATAGTAGCCTGAATGCATATAAGCACAAGCTGAGGCTGACTGACAGCCCGGCTTGCAGATACTGTAAAGAAGACGAGGAAACTTCGATTCATCTTCTTTACACCTGCCCCGCACTGGAGGAGAAGAGGTATCTTATATTAGGGACCCCTGTTATCCTAGAGGAGGCGAGGCTTAAGGCGGGGGACGTGCCTAAATTGCTCCTTTTATGGGATAGCATTTTTTGATAATGACCCGGATAAGAGGGGATCGCCAAGGGACTACCCATGCGATTAGTGGCTGATGAGGCCCAAACCTGTATAATATAATAATAATAATAATAATATTGGGAAGACAAACTGAGCAAATAGGCTTAAGGAACACATGGTTTATCTAAAATACGAAAGATTAGAGAAATTTTCGATTTCATAACACCCTCCTGAAAATAATCATAGAAATAGACTTTATTAACTCAAAGTTACTTGAAGGTATAACTAATAATAGACTGATGGATGCCTTTGAAAGTATCAAGGTGGCACAGACAAGTGCTCTACGCTTAACAGTCAGTACATAGTTGATACTGTGAATGACAAAATCAAATAATAAAGTAAAATCTCCGTACAGTTTACTAACTATGAGAGAATAATAGTTATATGGGAATAGACTTTAGAAGCAAGGTCGCAGTAAACCAGAACATATTATTTACTCACAATTCAGTCGACATGAATTAAACCGGAATGAAAATTTAGGTGTAGATAGAGATTAGAGCCAGGGTAGAAGGTTTTTTTTTTGGTTTGAGGCAAATTGGTCGTCTGTTATTGTATTGAAGATTTCAACCAGAACTATTTACATAATTGTCAGGTAAACGCATAAGGGGGCAATACATGAACATGCAGCTAGCTCAAGTTACACTGATGACATGTATACGCAATACATATCTTGTATTATTTTAACTAATTCTAATTAACTAATTTAAGTCAACCGAACTGGCAAGTGAAATCAAATATCCGGCCGTTATTGTTGACCGTAGAAATAATTAAAGCATGTGTTTTACTGGAGCAGCGTAATTAGAAAATTGCAAGGTCAATGTAATTAATCTCCAGGACCATCTTCTGAATGTACACGGTTATTGTGTAGTAAATGCTAGCTTATGAAGCAATTGCCTGGTTGCATTAAAGTCAAGCAAGAAATCTTGATATTAAGATTACAGAACGCAAATAGATTGGCTTGTCTAACTATTACTAGTGCAGTGAGGACCAAATCCATACCAGCTTTAGATACTGTCCTCAGCTTGACACATATTGATTTGTATATAGAGAAGGACATCTTGAATACTATAGTGAGGTCTATAGAAAACCAGCAGGTGGTATGCAAAGCAGGAGTGCATTCTGGATGAATTGGTAAAACAACTCCCTCTTCTGGAGGCCGTTGTGGATCTGAATCATCTCAGTTTTCTATTTTAAAAGAATCGGGTTTCAATGAATTTTGATAACTCTTCGAAGAAGGACATCTCGGTTTCTACTGGTGCTGAGAAGGTCTAGATGTGGTATACTCTTTGTATATTTTTAAACTTTCAACTCAACGAGTCAGTGGGTGTTCAAGTTGACTGGGATGTTTCAAGCTGAGGTCATTGGGGCAATACAGGTGACGAAGAAATGAGAAGCAGGGTATTATTAGAAATACTATTGACATATTTACATGCAGTGAGACCAGTAAGGTCATTGAATGTGCTAGGGCAAAAAAACTATGTCACCTTATGTTGAGTGAAGTGCCAGTAGGGAATCGTGGAACTGAGGAAGCAAATACATTAGCATTCCAATGCTCTAGGAGCTTTTTGTTGAGAGCGGGACCAATAATAGCATTCTGCAATGCTGCTTGTAATCTCATGATAAGAAGTCATATGCTCAAGCACCATAGGTGGGCCAAAATAATTAGTTGCAGATAAGCCATTAAGTATCATTAACTACACTTTTAGTAGACTAGCAAATTATTGTTTGAATGTGCCTCGTACCGATGTCAGTGTAAGCGTCTCCATGTTATGGAGATGCTTATTTGATAGTCCTTAGTGTTTAGGCACCGAAGTTCCGTCCGCTAAGTTCCTTTCCTTACCCCGTTCTCGTAGTCTAGCGAGAATTAGCTAACTAGCACCTGACGTATGTATATCGTCAGTCTCTACACTGAACGAAGATCACTCAGACGATAATGCCACTTTCCGCAAACTCTCCGAGGAAGATGCAATTGAAGGAGGAAATAAAAACTTTAAAATGAGATACAGGGTCATCTCAGTGTCAAAGAATCTGGAAATCGGAATAACATTGGAAGATATTTACAAATATCTAGAAGATTATTATTATGAACAATCCAGTAAACTTTTAAAGCTACAATTTCAATTGTTAAATACAATTCCTAGAGGCTGTATGTCACGGACGAATTGAAGCAATTTGACTTAAGTGTTTACTTTTTAGGACCTAAGGCAATAAATTATTCCGATTCAACTGGGGCAAAACTAAAAGATATATTTAGAAGTATACCTTTTACACATCCGTATCCCCCGTATACTCAAGAAGGCCGCCGTTCAGTAGCTGCGTGGCGGCATGCCTTTGTAAGCTCACGATCAAAGTTCCGACGGAAAGTGAACCTTCTTGTCTTAGTTTCCGTTCGATAGCTTAGGTTAATTCTGAAGTTATAATCTTCATAATGATACTGTGAAACGTGTTCGGGAAAAATAGGGAGCTATTTTGGGGAATGAACTGATTATAAATATAGTGGGGAATTACTGATTATTAATATTTACATTCTTAAGATATTGAGAGTGGGATTCCATGTTCAAATGTTGATTTTGTATACTTCGGTATTTATTTTCTCTTTAAAAAATTTACTCTTCAGTTCTGTTCATTACAGCAATTTTGCTCTCGTCTATATGCTTACATGGAGATTAATCATTCATATAATCGAGTGCTGTCAAGAAATTCGATTAAATCAACAGCTCCCGTACATGTAAACAATTTAACAAATGGAGTTAATAGTTCGATACAATTGCATCATTAAATTCAAAATTAAACTAAGCTCCACATCTCTCCATTATAATTAAAACCGTACATCAATTACACTAATTGCTTCGAACGTTTAGTTGCCTGATGGAGGATTATGATAATAATTAAAATACATTGTTTTAGGGAAAATGCAGACATTGTAGACTAGTCGCCAAAGAACTGTATAAAGTAGTAAAGTTAATGTAATTACTTGTTGAGGGTCTAACATTTAAAGGGGTATTCTGGTCTAGAGGCATTAATTTTGGGCGTTTTATCGAACTCGATAAACAAAAAACAAAAAGTATAATTAATATTTATAGTAATATAAATAGTAATATAAATATTTAATTATTGAAATATTTAGCATTCATTTTTTTACACATATTTATTGATATTTTGAAAACATACAAAAATTAAATTTTTTGAAAAAGAAAAATATGAAAATTAAATAAGCTACAAGCTGGTAAAGTTGAGAATAAAAAAAAGAAGGGGTGCACTGGTTAACACGATTGCAACACTTCTAGTCATCAACCCTTTCTGGTGAAGAAAATCCCTTTAAAAGAATATTTTAGGTCAAATTGGCTACACGAAATAAACGACCGACTTTGACATAAATCTCAATATACATATTTCCGAGAAAACATCCCGGAAACATCTACTCCAGTTTGTGCATCGGAAAACTTTGATTCGCTTAGTTTGTCAAATGTGCTTTATCGTTTAGGAGATTAACAGCTATAAATTGCCTCGGGGAGCTAAATGAAGACTTCATTCAAACTTCGGTAACAATGATTTACTTTCAGTAAATCATCGTTACCGAAGTTAGAAGTTTAGATATCAGAATACGGATAGGTTGCTACAATTTATATAATGGATCTTTGCGCGTGTATCAATTCAGTGACGATACACGGATCACACACTATACCACTTGCAATTGTTACTAATATGCTACAATTACTAACACGTATGTCTAGCGACAGATGTTTCAATCAACTACGTACGACATAGCGGTTAATAATTTGTCGAATAAAATGCAATTATGAAGTCACGTCTTAGCTTTATTGTATAATTTGATTCATTGGCGTCTCAATATTTCCGTAAAAATTTATTTGTTTCATTTATTTTGATTTTTGTTGAATTTATTTCATTTACTTTGATTTAAATATCAATTCCATTGAATTTTTTTGTGGAGAACCTTTTCATTACTCTGTCATAGATTGACGGATTTGTATTGTACTAACTTTTACCCTAAAATGTGTTTTCGGCACGACACTGTCCAAAAATGTCAGTCGATTGATTCATACGATTGTTACCTGTGACGCACACGCAAGGAATCATTATACAAACCACACCTCCATAGGCGCGAGTTCGTGAAAAGATTTATTGACACTTTGGTTTTGTCCCGCTCGTTACGCAACATATACGATTAATATATTATACGAGCAAGTGCTTGAAAAGGAATAGAGCTCCAATTGGTTCAACTAACCCGACTAAGTATACGTAAACCAATAACTCGCCTACATGCTAAATGGTTTGAACCCTTAACTAATTGTACTGCTCGTCAATAATAGGCAAAAGTGTGAGATTTCTCCATGTATGCGTAGAAGAAAAAGTGCATTCGGCTATTTACTTAGACCAGGCTATTTACTGCGCACCTCGTGGGCTGTCAGATATCGCAGTTTTGGGACTTATTCCCATTCTTGATAACCAGTACTATATTTAGTAGGAATATAATTTATATCGTACGCCACTGTGGTTAAAAATCGGGCAGTGGGATCAGCTGTTAAAAAAATTCATTGAAACATTTTGTCTATTCTATAAGAGGAATTTATAAGCCCATATTTAATGGCACTGGCCGGGAATGAACTATAAAAAAGAATAATTGATGTAGATTAAAAATAGTTGTGCAAATATAAAATAAATAACCTATAACCACAATTATATACTTAAATACATATATAACTATAAACAATGGAGTCTTTGCTGAATTTGCGCAGTCTTGAATATTACGTTTATTACTTTTCCGCACTCAGCTATACTAGTTAGTGGAAAAGTAATCTGTAAAGAAAAGTGGAAAAATAATTTTTTCGTTAATTTTTCATTTTCGGCCCAAAACAACAAAAATGGTTTTAAAAAAATTTAGTCTGTGTATGTGTGTCGTCATTGTCGTCGGCATTAAATCTTGTTAGCACGATAACTCAACTAAATCGTGTCGAATCGATCGGGTTTTGACTAATTCTGATCGGTGACATCTTGCAGACGATATCTATTGATTTTGAGGTGGATAGGACATCCCCACCCTGTCCATGGGTTATGAGAAAGCACGATGGTGGACTATTTGAGAATTTTTTTTTTGTTAATAAGATAACTCAACCAAATCGTGTAGGGTCGATCGGGTTTTGATTGATTCTGATCGGAAGTGTCTCCCAGACGACACCTATTGATTTTGGGGTGGATGGGACATACCCTACCCTGTCCATAGGTCATGAGAAAGCACGATGGTGGACTATATGAGAAATTGTTTTTGTAAACACGATAACTCAACTAAATCATGTCGGATCGATCGGGTTTTGTCTGATTCTGATTGGGGACGTCACCCAGATGATACCTATTGATTTTGAGGTGGATAGAACACAATCTACCATGTTCGTGGGTCATGAGAAAGCACAATGGTAGACTATTTGAGAATTTTTTTTTGTTAGCACAATCACTCAATTAAATCGTGTCGGATCGATCGGGTTTTGACTGATTTAGATTAGGAACGTCTACCAGATGACATATGTTGATTTTGAGGTGGATAGGACACGCCCCACCCTGTTCATGGGTCATGAGAAAGCACGACTGTGAACTATTTGAAAAAAGTAAATCTTTCGCATAAAACACATATTCTGTATTTATGTGTTGGTTTACTTTTTCTCGGCCACTCAATTTCGAGATAGAGATATTCTACGTGCGTAAAAGTCCGTCTTAAGGTTTTAAAACTGTTTATTTAACCAAATTTGATTTGATTTAATTAAAAAACCAACGAGAAAAGAAATTGTAGTTATCGGTATGTAGATGTGAGGTTATATCCAATATGACATTCTCTCGCCACTTATCAGTATCGACCAAATTTCCTAAGCCTAAAATCTCGTCGTTGATCAGTAAACGATGAATTTATTTCAACCCTCAAGCATGTCTGTCATATATGTATGATCAAGAACGTACATATCAATAATAATAACACTGGGGAACAGTCAATTTGTTGGCAGGAATTTAAGAGTTGATCTTAAGTATATTACTGCCCCTGTAAAAATTACAAAAATCGTAATAATTTTGTAATGCCATTATTATAAAATATATATTTCCTTTCCCTGGGTGACTAATATTTATGAATTGTTTTCTTATGGTTGCAGCTGAGATAGGATAAGTTTTGATAACATTTTATACAGAAAAATTACTTTAACTACACCACATTGAATCCTTGTTTACACTCGTTTGCTCACACTC
This sequence comes from Rosalia funebris, assembly GCA_037954035.1. NCBI lineage: Eukaryota > Metazoa > Arthropoda > Insecta > Coleoptera > Cerambycidae > Rosalia > Rosalia funebris. The sequence continues at coordinate 5,287,423 of JAZFAV010000006.1, read as the reverse complement.
ATCTAGAGCGAGAGTAATTAATTAAATTCGTGGCAACCACTACTTGCGGCCATTTTGTACAGGCAAGCATATATTATCGTTTACAGCAAAAATTAGACTTCAATTTAGTATAATATTTTATTGAAAAATACGATGAGTGTAAATAATTAATAATAATACATCTGTCTACATCTTGCAACCTAGAGGTTGCGGCTGACTGAGAGCTGGCAACCATTGTTTTTTAATTCTTCGCATCATTTTCTTTCAATTAACGTTTAATTCACTTAAGAAATATATAGTTGGAATTCATTAAAATAAATTAATTACAATATAATTAATTAAAGGTAATCTCGCCTAATTTTTGATAGGCAACCCGGCAGTAATGTATTACATTGTCATTAATCATTCATTTGAGTTAAGTTTCATTAAAAAAACAGATAACTGCAGAAATCAGCTTCCGAATCTTGTACTATAACTTATATATTCACGACAGATGTCATAGAATCTCAGCTAAGTGACCCTAAAGACACAACCGCCCTAATGTATTTTTTTCAGACGGTGCGAATTTTTTAATGAAAAAAATACGAGATTAACGGAAATATTTCGTTGCAAAAATTATCACAGCTCTAGAGACATTCCGCAACCTTTATAATCAGAATAGACAGCCTCTAAAGTCTCTAATAAGTCACCTGCCAAGCCACGGTGGCTGAAGGACAGGAGAGATTCGCATATTTAATCTACCTCTTATAGATTTTTAACAACTTGTAAAGGCATGTAAGTCTCACGTTTTCGCGCTCTTATTTTCCACTGAAACACATTTTTGTTCTTATATTTTCAGTCTAATCCCAGTCAAATCTTATTGTACTTATTACAAAATACACGCACGGATGTATCGGCGATCAATCATTCATAACTTCGGAGAAATTACGTTCACCCCTGCAAAATTTTCAACTATTAACAATCCCCCGAAACCACTTTATCTCCTGCGTGTGTCACCCGATACCTCTACAATACCGTAATTAAATTTGAAACAGTATTAGTTTGGGATCATTGTACTGATGTAGACTCGTCAAGGTTGGAGGAACATGCGGTTTTAATATCCCGTTGGATCGGGTGTCCAAATTTCGTATCGTCTGTAAATTATTCGAGATTTTAAAAGAAAAAAGAAGTTAGACATTTCCAATTATAGGGTAGGAACGTAAAAGATAAAGATATCTTTTACGTTCCTCTTCATAAGATAAGATATCTTATGAATAAAATATAAAATGAAACCGAGCTTGTCTTACGAAACTAATTATATGCATAACACAGGTCAACATGAATTTGACTTTGATAAGAGGGTATGAAATTTCGATAGATTGATCGACAGTTAGACGAAAACAATATATATGACCTGAAAAAGTTTGCTTTTGTATTCAGGAGAACGGTTGAACAGTATTTTAGAGAATCTATAGGTTAAATTTTTATTTATCGATAAATCGAAACAAATATATTTATATATGATTTTTACCAACTTTTACTGTCATATAAAATTACAAAATAATGGAAAAAGGTTTAAAAGCGAACCCTCTTACTTTTTCTTTCATGTTCATAAGTACTTTCTCTCACTAAACCCCAAATGTAGTCCCCCATCATATTTTCGTTGTATTGGCCCTGATAACGTTGTTCGAAGTTTATGATATCTTGATGAAAACGTTCTCCTTGTTCTTCTGAGTACGCCCCCGTGTTGTTTTCAAATTTATTTAAATGAGCATGCAGCTCTTGGTGATTTTCAACTTTGTTCTTCCCTAAAAAACCAGAGACTATTGCTTTAAAACTATTCCAACTTTTTTTTTGAGCACTAGTAAGTAATTTTGGAAATTTTTCACTAGCAACAATTTTTTAATTTGTGGACCAACAAAAAGCCAGCTTTAACCTTTGCTTCTGACAACTTTGGAAAATAGTTTTTTAAAGATATAAAAGCTTCAGATTTTGTATCTAGCTTTTTTACGAATTGATTCATAAGCCCTAACTTGATGTGTAAAGGCGGGCGGCATTGATACATTTTCAGGTTCGGCAATAGGTTCACATTTAATGTTTTGTTTTCCAACACAAAATTCCGTTCTTAGTGGCCATGATAGTTGAACATAGCGTTTAGTATCCGCTCTACTATCACAAACAGAGATAACACGGATATTTTGTATATCCACCCTGTCGTCCCATTAAAAATCCTACCATCTTAAAATCTCTAATGAACTGCCACTTATACTCTTGATATTTTAAAGCTTCGACTAAAATTTTGACACTTTCATAGTTTTCTTTCAGATGTACAGAATGAGCGACTGGAAGAGATGGAAATTTATTTCCGTTATGCAATAAAATGGCTTTCAAGTTTTTCGTCTAGTTGTCAGTAAATAAACGTCATTCACTGGGAACACAGGGCATCCTAATTGCTTGAAAAAAACTTCCTATATCGTTATAATAACAAAGTCCATCTTCTTTGGTGATGAACGTAGCAAATGTCTCATGCCGACTTCGTTGATCTATTATTTTGACATCAATAAGCAAATTCCATTGCTTCAAGTGAAAACCCAAAAGCTCTGCCTTACTCTTCGGAAAATTCAAATCTCTCATTAAGTCATTAAAGTCTTCTGAGGTAAGAAAATGGGGTCTCAGTGGTTTCTGTGACAGTACAAATTCTTCATCTTCAATATTTTTATTTGAACTCTGAGATGAGCTTGGTGGAGACAATTTTTAGGTGGTTCAGGTACTGGAAGTTGTGAACTATGTAAGATGGGAGCAGAAGATGAAGCAAGGTCAGGATATTATATGGGTTTTGTATTTTTACCTTTACGTTTCTTAGCTGGATTTACTAACCAAAAATAATAGTCATTAACGTGGTCTATTATCTCTTGCCAAATTCTTGACACTACGAATTTCATACTCCGTTTCTCACCTCGATACCAACGTGAAATAAATAAAGATAAAAATAAACATATTCATATTTTTGATGTGGATATGTCTATGTTTTCGATTGTAATAGGAGGAGTCATTTCGATTTTTTTACTGAAAATTGTTTACCTTCTAAACATCTCTTGCAATTACTACAAGCAACATGTGGAGCCCAGGGCTTGTATAGATTCTGAACAAGGCAGTTGAAATAGGCTTCATAGGCTTCACAAAGCTTTTCGCATGCGTTTAAATAAAATTTTATATCTCCTACTTTAATAAATGTACAATATATATATATATATATATATATATATATATATATATATATATATATATATATATATATATATATATATATATATTATATATATTATATTAAGAAAATGCAACAGCATCATATTTACACATTCTCGACGACATTTTAACCTCTTTGAGTTTCTTACAAAACAGTCAATTGTTGTTTATCACTTAAGTGATATCTGTAGACACTGTGCGAAAGTTATAACCCCTTTATTTTTTGGCGGTATTTTTAAATATACCAAAACTATTTAATATTTTTACGATAACTATGGTGCTTTTCCTTTATTTTGGAGCATAATGCGTCGAAAAATCGTAAAATAAATTTTAGGGCAGACAAAAAAATTGTTTGTATAGTTGTGTAATATGCATATAATTATTTTCAAAATATTATTAGAAACTATAATAAGAGAACTTGAAGGAATTGGTTGTGTATTCATAGCACATATACAAGTAACGGCATGCGTGGATGATAAAGACCTTGTCAGCAGGAGTCATAACACCCGGGATAATACGGAAGAATATGAACAACACGAGAAGACGAACAAGTAAAAAGAGGTATCAAAATAAATCGAAGTGGAACCAAATACATAGGCATATCTAGAGCAAATAACAGTCAACATGTAACTAACATGACTAATAGTCAATGTTAGGTTGAATAAATTGTTGACATGACTGAGGTAATTGTTAACACGACGAATATTTCAAATACCTAGGATCAAATATGAATGAGACCAAATATGATGATGGAGGATGGATGAAGAGATTAACTTTTAAAAATATTGATAGAGGATATAATGAGACTGTCGTGTATAAGTTATTTAATAAATTACGGTTTTTCGGACTAGCTTGATATTTTGCACTATTAAAGCTGTAACTTTAGGTTGTAGAGGTCACTAGAGGAAAAACCTAAAGAAGAACTTAATCTGAAAGCATATTTTATATTAAATCTGAAATACCAAGATCGTGTTTTTTTAAACAAAGACTTGCATTAACTTCGAGTTAAACGATTATAAAATTTTACACGAATTATACTCTAAAACCTCCCCGTCTGCGACCTTGACCTTCGCCTAATGATTTTTCCTTGCATAAAAAGAGTTCTCTTCTTAAAGAATTTTTTGTCGGGACCATTTGTTGGGGACAACTTGAAATACCGACCAAATTAGCGCGAATTTTACTTGATCGCCATGAAGTGTCGCAGAAAGATCGGGCACCGCCACTGAAGCGTCGCGACGGCTGCAGAATTCAATTGTCGGAATGTAATTGGTTATTAAACAAATTTAAATTCATTTTAGTCACGTAGCTTTGGCGAGCGGGAATTGAAAATGAAACGAACGAAATTTTGCGGAAAGTGGATTCAATCCCTTCCCGATATTTCGCTCTAGATTTAATTAATTCATTTTAAATAGCATTTTTAACCGTCGCTATAATTTTTCACGAGCATCACGGATTTTGATGTAAGTTTTCGATAGAATCGTATCTGGTTACGATATTGGAGTTTAACATAACCTTTCTGATGATATATATATATATATATATATATATATATATATATATATATATATATATATATATATATATATATATATATATATATATATATATATATATATGACTCTACTACGAGGTATGTCTTAAAAATAATGACAGTATTTGAAGGGTACACGAATAAAACAAGGAATGTCACTTTTTATGACAAAATGAAATTATACCGGCAAAGTATAATATTTTATGTGTATTTTCTTGTGGTAGTACCCATACTGGCATAAAATCAGAAATGTCCGTCTCAGCGAGCACATTGCAGATTCTATTATTTCTCTGCAGTTAGTTGTCACTTTGGGTGTACGTGACTTTTATCAGACTCTGTTTTGTTTACTTTAAAAATATGAGCGCAGGAAGTATTGGAAATGATTTCAAGCCCAAGAAAAGACCAAAAACGAGCAGGACGTCTTGAAAAAGCTGAAGTTGTCATGACATGAACAAGGAGAATCATGCAACTGCGAGAGGTTAAAATGCTTTGAATCTATCAATGACTTAAAATGTAGTGTAATTCTATCTGACTTTAACCAAATGAGTGGGCATGATGCACATAACAGTTATCTGTGTGATTTGATCTCCGTTATACCCGTTCAAAGGCGCAGAAGTAGAAAACCAGAAAGTGAAGCTCTGTATCACGATAGTACTTATGCATACAAGGTAAGGGTAAAAACAGAATACCATGTCAAGGAAAAACATCTATGCTGTAAGGCTTTCATAAGCATTCACGGAATCTCCAAAGGTAAATTAGAATACTAACAAAGATCACTAAAAAAATATGGGTTTACTAGCAAAAGATCAACGTGGCAAAAATGCTAGATTCATTAAAAAATTACCGTTTAAAGAAAGATTGTCGCATTACAGTATTAAAGACACCAGAAAGTTATACCTACCGGAGAATCTTAATATTAAGAAAATGTACACGATGTTTCAAGAAAAGTTTCCCAATATAAAAGTTTCTTGTGAAACGTACAGGGTGATTTTCAATACTAACTTTTACATAAGTTTTGAGTTTATACGTAAGACACGTGTAGCGCATGTGATAGATTTACAGCGGAAATAAATAAACTGAAAAAGGCAGGAAACTTAGAAGAATATATTAAAAGGTTAGAAGTAGAAAACAAATTGCATAAGAGGAAACCTCAAAAATTTTATGACGAAAAAAGGAAAGCAAAGAATAAAGCCAGAACCACAAAGGACTTCGTAGCAATTTCACTAGATTTTCAGAAAAATGTATACCTCCCAAATTTGCCAACTAATGACGTATATTACCTGCGACAATATCATCTGGAGTGTCCCTTTTTTACACTTACCGTGAACATTTTGCCAACAAAGGATCAGATGAAGTTTGCACATTTCTTTTTGATTTCTTCATGAATCATTTAGATGCTGAGGTCAAACGCTTACATATTTTTTGTGATTCTACAGGTGGCCAGAACAAAAATTTTACGATGTTTCGATTTATGCATTATATAGTTAACACTATTAAACGGCTAGAATCTGCAAAAATTACATTCCCTATCAAAGGACACTCTTACTTAGAATGTGATAAAAATATGGGGCTGGTAATTTTAAAAACAAAGATGGAAATACCGAATGATTGGTATGAATTACTTCACAGTTATAGAAGAAAGCCAACTCCTTTTATTGTAATTAAAGTGAAACACACTATGGTTAGAAATTGGACAAAATTTGTAGCAAAATACCCCTTTGTCATACAGCCTATAAGAGAAATTGTATGCCAAAAAGAGCTTTCACGATTTTTAAGTTATCGTTGCAATTACTCTGGTCCTTGGCTTCAAAATCCAGTACTAAAAGTTCAGAAGAAACCTTTGAAAAGTATTTTGGCCAACAACGAGTTAGAACTTCCTCTGTCAAAATATAATGGTATGTACTTTTACTGAACATTGCAAATTGACATGAATTCTTTGTAATTCCAGATTTACTACCAATCAACAAAGAAAAATATTTAAATATTTGATGAAATTAAAAGATTTTTGCGAAAATCCGGATGCTGCTTTATTTTATGGAGAACTTCCACACGAAGAAAAAAAGACCAAAAGTAAATAATGAAACAAGGCCGAGCGTGGGTGGACATCTCCTGTTTTATGCCTGAAAGTTGGAACATGTGCAGACACTTAAATTTCATTTAATACGGCAAAGACTAAGTTTATTTTCCATCTATTTTTGTTTATTCCGGTTTATAAATGAGTTTCTAATTTTTCTACCAAAAGTACATATTTGTAAAAAAATTTTGTAAAATTTTATAATAAACTCGATATTAAAAAGTTGAATATCTCGAAATCTTGTTTCTGTGACATTCCTTCTTTTCGCGTGCCCTTCATTTCTTTTTGACTCTGGGGAGTTCTTCGATAAAATTTAGGTAAGGGGTGAGCACGAAGGGATACCATGTGAAGAATCTAGCCCCCATAAGTTGATTCCTGGTCATGGAGGAGCGTAAATGTTTGAAGATCTACATCATATTCCACAGAGTCGTCATTGGACAAAATGCAAAGTTCTCTTGAGAAACATTATGCAATCAAACTCAACAATTTTGCAATAAATTCAATAATATGGTCTAAAAACAATTATAATGGTTAAGATACAGTATGAATAAGTCTACTATCACAGTCAGGGGTGGTTGAGAGCGTCCAAACGTGAAAGAGAAAGTGATGATGATGAGAAACTATCTGAGCATCGTTCAACATCAAGAATATATAAAGATGAATCAAGTTCTAAATATGAATTGAAAATATGTTACGGGCTTGATATAGTACAAAATACTGCTGAACAGCATTGTTTAAGAAGAATTCTATTGGGCAACGTTCTACAATCAAACTTGCTATAAACAGTATAGTTGGTAAACGGCGAAAATGGTTAACAAGCCTTACAAACAAGATGCATTGTTGCAGATACAGGTCACTGAAGGCTGTCAAGCACGGAAGGGATAATACTAATGACGAGGAACGATATAGGCATCGTTCAACATTAAAATTATATCCCAATCAATCCCCATAAGTTGATTATTCATCGTTGAGGGCAACAGGTATTTGAAGATGTACATCACGTTTGGCAGGCTCGTCATAGGAAAAATGGAAAATTCTCTCGAGAAACATTATGCAATAAAACTTAATAACTTTGCGACAAACGATAAATATGATCCGAGAATGACTAAAATGGTTAGGATACAGTATAACTAAGTGTACTGTTATAGGCAGGGGTAGTTGGCAGCTTCTAAGGGAGGAAGAGAAAGTGATGAGGATGAGAAACGACCTGAGTATCGTTCAACATCTGTGAGCTTCATCTGTTAGAGATATACTCGTTTACACTGCACTGGCGAGACCCAAGGTAAAGTCGAAACCGATCTGCTGTTAACGATATCCTGAGATAGGTGACACTTTGCATCTTTCTTCTGGTTTTGGAACAATCTGAATATGTATACTGGAAAGAAACTAGCACTGCTAGATACATTCTAGCTGATTCTCATTATTTTCATCAAAATAAAATGTCAAACTTAATTTTTGTGGCCTATTGTTTACTAAGTTTTCCGCTAGTGATAGGTTTGAAAAAGAAAAGACCATTAAGGATGTAGCTAGAATTACGTGTTTCTTTTCCATGATGTAAATAAATTAATTAGAAACGTAGATTTAGGGAAACTCTTCTTATCTCCGTGAACTTTTGGGAAGATTTCAAAAATTGCAAAATTGTGTTAATTTCATCATTTACTAGAAGCCTCAAAATGGTTTTCAAAGATTTAGGAACAATACTTCACTCTTCTGGAATCAATTGCACTCGAACAAATTTTGGGAAATCCCAAAGATAAAATTGAAAATAACGAAAGGTTGGAGATTTATGAAATATTAATAACACTAACAACATTTATATCTGCAGTGTTAGATAGTTGGAGTAGTTCAAATGGTTCTATGTTTACAATTGACCAATACAGTTACGGTGGCCATTAATGCGTCACAGTTCACTCATAGTTTAAATATAATGAAGGAATGTGATATAACTATTTGCAATGTTTTTACTTTTCCGCACTCCACTATACGCGGAAAAGTAATGTAATCGTGTAAAAAAAATGTTTTCTTCTAGGGTTTATTTTTTGTTTTTCGTTTCGTGCCTAAAAATAAAGAAAAATGGTTTTTAAACCATTTTGTGTGTGTGTTGTTGTCGTTGTCGTCGGCATTTATTCTTGTTAGCACCCCAACTCAACTAAAACGTGTAAAAGACGACATTCCAATCGCTAGACGACACCTATTGATTTTGAGGTGGATGGAACACACTCCACCCTGTCCATGGGTCATGAGAAAGCATGATGGTGGACTATTTGAGAATTTTTTTTGTTAGCACGATAACTCAACTAAATTATGTTCGATCGATCGGGAATTGACAGGTTCTGATCGGAGACGTCTCCCAGACGACACCTATTGATTTTGAGGTGCATAGAATACACTCTAACATGTTCATGGATCATGAAAAAGCACAATGGTGATCTATTTGAGAAATTGTTTTTGTTAGCACGATCACTCAATTAAATCGTGTCGGATCGATCGAGTTTTGACTGATTCTGATTATGGACGTCTACCAGACGACATCAATTGATTTTGAGGTGGATAGGACACACCCCACCCTATCCATGGGTCATGAGAAAGCACGATGGAGGACTATTTGAGAAAGGTAAAACTGTCCCATAAAACACATATTCTTTATTTATGTGTTTTATGTGGTTTATATTTTTTCGGCCACTCAATTTCGAGATAGAGATGTTCTACGTGCGGAAAAGTCCGTTTTAAGGTTTTAAAACTGTTTGTTTTTAAACATTACTTACTGCAACAAAGTTGAGTTTTATTAAATAGGAAACCATCATTAATTATTATTTATTATATGATCTAATTAGGTATAACCAACAGATCTTAGGTCAATATAGTGGCAAAGCAATTAATAGCCATAGGTTCAAAATGAAGTACAATACAATAAGGTTTTAAAACTGTTTATTTTATTTTTTTTTGTAACGCTGTATTTAAGGGTTCTATTCCACTAAAGTAGGATCTTAATTTTCACTTCTCAAAACTTCTCTTTTCACTATCAAAATCATTAAAAGAGAAGGAATATATTCCACGAAAGCAAACTCAAAAATAAAATGAAAATAAAATACTAAAGCGGCGTTGAAAAGATCACCCATTCTGTATATAGGTAAAGCTGTAAAACGAAGCTGAATATAGCCCCAGATGATTGAAATCATCGATTGCTTGGAAATTTAATATATTTATTTAAAACTGTTTTTCTATGTTTACAGAACTTAATAGTTTTCGCACGAAGCAGCGCTAAAGCAAGAGATTATATGAACCGAAGTATCTGAATACTTTAACGTAATGTCAATAGTGTTTAGCTGTATAAAAATCCAATTTAGAAGTTAGGAAGCATTACTTAAATATAATGGCATTCTGTTCACATCATAATTCAACAAAAACTTCTGAAGTGTTAAATTTGTTCCGACTATATATATATGAAGGATAAAAGTCGATAATAGACTTTGAGGGTTCAATCGCCACCCCTGATGTTTGAATTTATAATGTTAAAAAAAACTGCTATTTTGTTCGGCTTCAATATTTGCTAGTCTCCTTCGTTTATTTTACTTGTTTTTCTTTCCTAGTATCCGTCGTACAGTACAGTGAGCATCGTATAACATTGAAAAATATGGGATCAACAATCGTAGGAAATAGTCGACAATACTTGGTAATCGAATAGCATCAGAAAAAATAATCGGAAAAATAGACCATTACCGATAATTATTCCTAATATGAATAATATAAAGTTTTTAATTATTAGTAAATGAAAGAAAACACTTGGCAGGTTTCACAAAAACTTCAAACTATATTTCTAACAATTGCTTTGGCTTTCATGGCATTCTCAAAGACTTTAACAAAAAACTTTTACTCTTTGAAAATGGCATAAAAGCCGAAACAATTATTAGAAATATAGTTTGAATTTTTTGTGAAACCTACTAAGTGTTTGTTTTCTTTCGTTTACTAGTAAAGAATGTTTTACCAAGTACCCAGCGACTTGTCCATTTCTACAGTTTTTAATCATTAAAAACTATAGAAATAGAGAGAACAGCTTCTTCATTGTTCAGCCACTCTTTACATCGTATTCTCATTAAATATTTGCATCTTCATGCTTACAAAGTCCTGTTAACTCAACAACTTCTGCTACAGACTATGACAGCGAAGAGAGTTCACCAATTGGATTATTGAACAACAAGAAATGAATGCCGATTTTGTGAACTGTTTGGCAGTACATTAACGGTAAATGTTCAATGGGAAAATATTGCTCTTGTAGACATGTGGTTTCAGCAGGACGGCTCCACTTGCCATACCACCCGTGAAACATTGACGGTCTTACACGAGTCTTTTCGTGGTCGTGTCACCTTCCGTTTTGGTAACCAGAATTGACCGCCACGATCTTGCGATCTAAGACATATAGACTTTCTTTCTATGGGGTTTTATGCAGTCTCAGGTTTACGCCAATAAGCCTTCGACCACACAAGCACTGAAGGTCGAAATTGGCCGCTGTATCAACGAAGCACCGCCACATTTATGCAAAGTTGTTATTGAAAATTTCGCCAGAAGAGTACTCGTATGCCACCAAAGTCGTAGTGGTTAATTAATCGGATATGTTGTTCCATACATAATTCACAAACATCTACATTGTAAATCAATAAATATTTCAATACTTTCCTACAGAAAACCATGCTTTATTTATATTGGACCATAAAAATTAAGGTCGATGGAGAAATTCAGAAAACATAGTTGACTTCAACATATATAAGAATCAGGTATTCTCATACTTGGGATAGAATCTTCTTTGTCAGCATAACTGGTTCTTCTTTGTGGGAATAACTGATTCTTTTGCATTTAGACATATGATCAGCAATTTTTAGAAAACATGAAAACCATTCGCAATAATCCGACATTGTATTGTACTTCATTTTGAACCTATGGCTATTAATTGCTTTGCCACTATATTGACCTAAGATCTGTTGGTTATACCTAATTAGATCATATAATAAATAATAATTAATGATGGTTTCCTATTTAATAAAACTCAACTTTGTTGCAGTAAGTAATGTTTAAAAACAAACAGTTTTAAAACCTTAGAACGAACTTTTCCGCACGTAGAACATCTCTATCTCGAAATTGAGTGGCCGATAAAAAATAAACTAACACATAAATGCAGAATATGTGTTATATGAGACAGTTTTGCTTTCTTCAAATAGTCCACTATCGTGTCGTCTAAGAGACGTTCCCAATCAGAATCAGTCAAGACACGATCGATCTGACATGATTTAGTTGAGTTATCGTGTTAACAAAAAAAATTTTCTCAAATAGTCCACCGTCGTGCTTTCTCATGACCCATGGACAGGGTGGGATGTGTCCCATCCACCTCAAAATCAGTAGATGTCGTCTGGGAGACGTTCCCGATCAGAATCGGTCAAAACCCGATCGATCCCACACGATTTAATTGAGTTATCGTATTAACAAAAAAAATTCTCAAATAGTACACCATCGTGCTTTCTCATGACCCATGGGCAGGGTGGGGTGTGTCCTATCCATCTCAGAATTAGTAGGTGTCATCTGGGAGATGTTCCCGATCAGAATCAGTCAAAACCCGATTGATCCGACACGATTTAGTTGAGTTATCATGCTAACAAGAAAAAAATTCTCAAATAGATCCATAGACAGGGTGAGGCGTGTACTATCCACTTCAAAATCAATAGGTTCCATTTGGGAGAAGTCCCCGATCAGAATCAGTCAAAACCCTATCGATCAGACACGATTTAATTGAGTTATCGTGCTAAAAAGAAATTTTAATGACGACAACGACACACACACCGGCAAAATTGTTTAAAACCCATTTTTTTTGTTTTTAGGCCGAAAAACGAAAAATAATCGAAACAAATTTTTTTTCCATTTTTCTTTATACGATTACATTACTTTTCCGCTAGTATAGTTGAGTGCAGAAAAGTAATACACACAAACTCAATCCGGTTAGACTAAAACAAGGGGTTTCGACCTTTCTAGCACAAGCCAAACATTTCCTGTGGTCGTTCAGCCCTAAGTGGATGTCGTCCATCTATTGTGAATTATTTTTATTAGCGACTTAACTTTAGAGGAAAGCGCCAGATTGGATAAAACCCTTCATTGGACCAGTAGATAGATATTGAGATATAAATTGAGAGAAAAATATTCGTCAAGGTGGGATTACTTTATATTTTGTGGAAAAAAGCGATTCTGGTAAAATCTCTCAGAAATCCTACCGTGCGTTTTATTTATTTATGAAGAAAGACGAGGCTCAGTACGTAACTAGTTCTTACGTAAATGTTGAATCGTATCACGGATATATTTAACATTTCTTAATAGCCACTAAATTTATGAAACGGTATACAGTGACGATAATTTTAAAACACGTCAACAATTTTTTTAAAAAGGCATTGACTAACGTACAAATTTTATTCTTCTCTGATCTTGTATGGATATTTCCGATTTTAATCCTCTCATTTTAATAAAAATAAAGTTTTTGAAGTACAGTGGTACTTCATATTATGGGCTTTTATTAATAGATGTAGATACGTGTACATAGTAAGTTTTGTTTTTCTGACTAGCCATTGTTTTGAACTGTTGCAATACAATGACGTCCCAAGTACTCTTATGCAAGGTTATTTAATACTGTATATTTGAATCATCAAAAAACATCTATCAATGAATAGCGACAGCGTATAAGAAATAGTTCAGATATAGTGCAATTTAACAAATAAAATATTTACATCAAACGGGCATCTTAGCAATTTGACACACATACAGGGTGACTTATTTGGAACTACATATATTATGTGATTTGTGTATAAAACTAATCATATTTGACAAACTCAAGTTTTTTAATCTTCAACATTAAATGGAGATAATACGGCTTCACATGGAAAAGAATATCATTCATATAGCTGCCTTAACTTCTGGCAGCTGGCATGATGTCATTCGTTTAGCAAAATTGTCCATAATACGGGCACATAAAACTGGCTCCAGTTTTCGAATAACACGTTGAATGTTTGCTTTGAGGTCATTGATTGATGCTGGCTGGTGAGGTACACTTTTTCCTTAATATAACCCCAAAGAAGAAAGCCGAGTGGTGTTAAATGACACTATCTTGCAAGCCAATTGATGCCAGCATTCTGCGAGATAACATGATCAGGAAATTAGACATTCAACAGAGTTATCCTTGCACGTGCTGTATGATACGTTGGCATTGTTTTGCTGAAATCATATGTTGTTCAAATCCAAATAATCAGTTTAGAGGAAGAAGGAATTATTCCACACATCACGATAGCGTTCCCCATTTACTGTGATAGCATTATCACCTTCATTTTCAAAGAAGTAAGATCCAATTACTCCACCACTCCAAAATTTGCACCAAACCCTGCATCTCTGTGGATGCATCTCTTCTTCGTGAAAAGCATGTAGATTTTCAGCACCACAAATTTAACAATTTTGTTTGCTGACGTATTCGTTAGGATGAAATTGTGCTTCATCGCTTCATACTCTTAACCTAGAAAATTTTCTAGGTTTGACGTGGCTAGTTAACTAAAGTCTATCTAGTCTACTAGAGTCCGTTATTTAATGTTTTTTCTAATAAAAACAAAAACGAAAGCTTACCAAATTTGGTTTTCAAATCTATTCATATGTTGGTTACCAAAACTCAACCGCGCTGACTGCCACTGATATTCTATTAAATAAATGCACTGTTATAAATTTTTCAGAATTTGGAGTTGCATAATATCTCAAGAGATAGATATAAAATGTCTACATGATAGATTTGTGTTCATCAAATATCATAAAGACTAATTACATATTACAAAGACACCAAAGTTAGGAAATATAGTTTATAATAACTGGTCTTTTCTAATAACAATCTATAGAGACATTTGTAGATAAGTATAGACAACAAAACAAGTATATTATGATCTAATTTTGGTTATTGGTAATCTCCATTGTTATTTATACATATTCTAACGTTCATATTTAGTTCGTGACTTATTGCATTAATAATATTTTGAATAATTCCCATTCAACAGAACAATTTCGCGCCTGTTGCTTTCTTTAAGGCTAGATTATAGTTGTCAGGCCTGTTGTAATATATCACGTATTCCCACAGAATAATATCCAAATGGAAAAGATTAGGATTGTTCGAAGACCAATTATTGGGGCTTGCTTCAAGGATCATTGTCTATATCTATTTAAAAAAAAATATAAATAAATGCGACGTCCTGTTGCTAAATAATAATAATTATAACCCACAGGGTTTTATGTAATACTATATTAGTTTAAACTTCTTTCCGTGAAGTCCGAGGTGTTAGTATTAGTATTATCAAACTATTAAACAGATGCATATAATTTATTAGTTTTCATTTGTATTCATATTAAATTATATCATGTTCAACTATTTATGAGTTTTTCCCTCTAGGACAATTACTGACACAATTACTTTTCCGCACTCAACTATACTAGCGGAAAAGTAATGTACTCGTGTAAAGAAGAATGGAAACAAATTTTTCATTTATTTTTCGTTTTTCGGAATAAAAACCCAAGAAAAATGGTTTTTAAAAAATTTTGTCTGTGTGTGTGTTACTATCGTCGTTGTTGTCTGAATTAAAAGTTCTTGTTAGCACGATAACTCAACTAAATCGTGTCGGATATATCGGGTTTTGACTGATTATGATCGGGGACGTCTCCCAGATGACATCTATTGATTTTGAGGTGAATAAGACATACCCCACCCTGTTCATGGGTCTATTTGAGAATTTTTCTTGTTACCACGATAACTCAATTAAATCGTGTCGAATCAATCAGGTATTGACTAATTCTGATCGGGGACGTCTCCCAAACGACACCTATTGATTTTGAGGTGGATAAGATATACCCCACCCGGTCCATGGGTCATGAGAAAGCACGACGGTTTGAGAAATGTTTTCGTTAGCACGATTACTCAATTAAATCATGTCGGATCGATCGAATTACAACTGATGCTGATTAGGAACGTCTTACAGATGACATCTATTGATTTTGAGGTGAATAGAATACATCCCACCCTGGTCATGGGTCATGAGAAAGCACGATGGTGACCTATTGGAAAAAAGTAAAACTGTCGCATAAAACACATATTCTGCATTTATGTGTTGGTTTATTTTTTCTCGGCCACTCAATTTCGAGATAGAGATATTCTACGTGCGGAAAAGTCCGTTTTAAGGTTTTAAAACTGTTTATTTATTTTATATACAATGCCTTCGTAAGATAATGCATAAATTCGTTAAACATTCAAGAAATAACTTCTTGGAAGATAGCTCACAATCAGATCCGTCAAATTTTATTTTTAGTTACATATTTTTTAAAATATAACTATTATATACAGGATGATTGATGAAGGAGGTATGACGTCATTGTTGTAGTTTTTTAAAGGCAATTTCATTTTTTATTGTGGAATATGAAGAGCACCATTTTTACATGCACTATATTAATTATTATATTATCGTGAATACAAATTAGATAGAAAAAATGGAGAAAAACGATTGTACAATTTAAAAATACCAAAATTAATGGCAATAATTACTTAAAGAATCAATAATACCAATTGTAAATTATTTTTGAACATTGTCGATAACTTCAGAAAGTATAGGTTGCATTTCGTGACGAATTCC
This sequence comes from Rosalia funebris, assembly GCA_037954035.1. Taxonomy (NCBI): domain Eukaryota; kingdom Metazoa; phylum Arthropoda; class Insecta; order Coleoptera; family Cerambycidae; genus Rosalia; species Rosalia funebris. The sequence continues at coordinate 5,270,931 of JAZFAV010000006.1, read as the reverse complement.
TGTTTGTAAATCTTCCAAATCCTTCTAGTAACATACATTTTGCTATCTAAGTATCCCCATAAAATGTAATCAAGAGGTTTCAAATCTGGATATCTGGCTGGCCGCTCAATTGACTTCCTTTTCCTTATCCAGTTATTCGAGAAGATTTCTAAATAAACGTGGATAAGAGCTACATAATGAGAAGTTCAGGTTCCTTTACATTTTGATATAAAGTTATTAGCAAGGTCGTCTTGAAGGAAATCCAAATATTTGGCACCAGTTAGGTTCACGTCAAAGAAACAAGGATCCATAATTCTTCTACTGACTATCCGTGCCTGATATTCTGCATGACTCCAACACATATTCACTTTCTGTGGATATTGAGTGTGAGACTCCATCAACTATTTAAAGTGAGACTATTTCAAGTTTTTACCTGACAGCAATATACTATTCATTTGATCGCTATTTGTCAAATAAAAAACTCTCCTATCTTGCCGATAAATGGAACAGTCTACCTGAGTCTAGCCATAAACATGAACGACGGTATGTTCTGAAATTTTTTATTTGATAAATAGCCATGAAATAAACTATAAAAATCTATAGTGTCGACTATATGTGTCGTTGTCGTTGTTGTCGTCGGCATTAATAAAATTTCTTGTTAGCACGATAACTCAACTAAATCGCATTGGATCGATCAGTTTTTGACTGGTTCTGATCGGGGACGTCTTACAGATGACACCTATTGATTTTGAGGTGGATAGAATATACTCTACCATGTTCATGGGTCATGAGAAAGCACAATGATGGACTATTTGAGAATTATTTTTTGTTAGCACGATCACTCAATTAAATCGTGTCGGATCGATCGGGTTTCCACTGACTCTGATTAGGGACGACTACCAGACGACATCTATTGATTTTGAGGTGGATAGAACACACCCCACCCTGTCTATGGGTCACGAGAAAGCACGATGGTGGACCATTTGAAAAAAGTAAAACTGTCGCATAAGACACACATATTCTGTATTTATGTGTTGGTTTATTTTTTCTCGGCCACTCAACTTCGAGATAGAGATGTTCTACGTGCGGAAAAATCCGTTTTAAGGTTTTAAAACTGTTTATTTCAAACAGTCATTGTATTCAAATTTAGTACTTTAAATTGCAAAGTCGTTTTTATTCACTTTTTTTTATCTGTGTAACCTATACTCATACTAATATAGTCATTACTATACAATATGTAAAATATGACATTTTTACATAAGAGAAGGGTGTTTTCATTAAAAAAAAATATACTGATGATGTCATACCTTCTATAAAAGTCGCTCTGTCTGTATTAATTATATTTTAAAAAATGCACAACTAAAAATAAAATCCGACGTATCCGTGAGCTTTTTCTAAATTTTCTTGAATTTCTAACGAATTTATTCATTGCTTTACGAAAGCATCGGTATTTACTGGCAAACATGTATGTATGTAATACATTTTTCCAAACCAGATTTCGTTCTGCGCACCCCTCAGGACTCCATCACAACAGCCCCATTAAAATAAAAAGGCTGTATGTTTTATTCAACCCGCATTATACACTTCATTATACGACAATCTCCACGTAATACGGCGATTTAGATGCTAATATCTCATTTAATAGCGTTCCTATAGGTGGAGCATGATAAAAAAATAATTTTAAGTATCAAATGTGGCATAGAGAAATTTACTGTTGTCTCCCCATAAAAAAAGTGTATAAAAATGACAAAGGGGAATGTTGCAAGAATGACATGAAATGGATTTGCTACAAAAAAGTATGTAAGTAATAAAATGAATGCTTTTTCCAAGTCATTTGAGGAGCATACAACTGACATAGAAAAATGGTAAATCGAGCCTATCCCTGAAGAGGAGGAATATATACGATCTGTTTTTGAACTATACTTAATCTTAAATCAAAGCTTAACTAAGCGAAAGTCTGTAAATTTGATGGTGTTTAACTACCAGAAAGCATGGGCGCAAGTCATTGTTTTTTACAACGTCAGTTAGTAACATTAAGCAACAGATAAAATTTCATCATATTCATAACATCATGAAAATGTTATATTCTGTACATTAATTCAAACCGACAGACGTCGTTTTGAGTACTATATTACAACTGTTATTTTAATATATTCGTCGTCAAAAGGGGCATAACCTGTACATTAGGAATTTATCAAATGAGGATCCAAGATGTACCAATTGTACCTTAAGGTGCGTATACACTTGCGAGCCGAACCGTTCGCGAACCGCTCTTGAACCATTTGATCGCAAGATTGGGGCGGGGTTTGGAGCGCCGAACGAACCGCTAGCAAATCGCTCATGGCGAACCACTAGTTTGACAAACGCAAAGGCATTCGCAGTTCACATTGAGACGGCGTCGTGTGCAGTTCGTTGTTTTTCTTCTGCTCGCGAACCACAAGGCTGGCTCTATTTATTTCCAGTGCCTTTTTGTATGATTCCTTTCTCTCTCGGTTGTTTATTTAATAATCTGCCTACTCTTATAATTTACTTTAATAATTTTTATATTATAATAATTATTATAATGGAGTGGACAGATAAAAATGTAGTCAAACTAATTGACATTTATAAAACGAAATCGTTATTGTGGAATCCTAAACACAAGGACCATTATAAAAAAAATTAAAAGAGGATGCTTAGAGGGAAACGGTCTTTATTTCCTCTTCTTTTTGCACAAACTTTCTGCTATCATTAAAGCCTCATAACTAAAATCGTATAATTTTCCTCGTACGAAGACATTACTTATTACAAGTAAGCGCGCCGAGCAAGACTGCTGATGGTTCGTGGTTAGTTCCTTCTTTCCCATGGATCGTGTTTAGTTCAGTAGATGTTCGCTGTAAAACTATTTTTAACGAATAGTTCACAAGCGGTTCGGCTCGCAAATGTATACGCACCTTTATACTAATCCACATGTTTAAGTTACTAGACCAAAGTATGCATTCGATACTATGTATTTGTATGATACATATTTGTATGTAAGTATAATATAAAAGAGGCTCAATATGCAGAGTTTCCAACTTCTCTAGGTAACAGATTATAACAGAGAGAGGGAGATAGATATTATAATGCAAAGCACCATAGATGGAGTTCAAGACTAATTGAAGAGTGTGCTTAATTGAAGAATTAAATGACGGTATAAGTGCCAAAACCACCAACCCGAGAAAATGCACAGTATTGTTCCATTAACTTTTTCTTTGTGTAAATAAAACAAAATTTAACAAATTTTTATTTTAGCACACACACTAAAACCCATAACATTTTCAGAATTATTAGAACTGTACCACCAAGAGAATAGTAATATATTAGTAGTTGCTTCTCTTTTCTTTGATTGTACATCAACAAAATCTGTATTTATCTATGTTTATTCATAATTTATTCTCTAAATACCAGGAGACAATAAGAACGATGAGTTTTAATTAAAATGGTACAATTACAGTAAAGTCTCAACAGTTTTGAATAAGTGAGCACGTTTTCGTTCAAAATGGAATAATTTTCATACAAACTTGTAAGATGTCAATCAAAACGATATAAGTGACATTTTCTTGCATTTTCAATACTGTTTCTAATGAGGCTACACTAGCTTTTGTTTTTCTTCTTCTTCCTTCTTCTATAGTACGTCTATGACCTGTTTCTCTTCGATGAATAACGGTACTTTGAGCTGGTTATCTGACTTTATAGAGGGTAACCCTCCTCCTTTTTCCAGGATTGTGACCGGCAACAGTACTACTGGGCTACTAAATCCACCTAGCAGTACGACAGGCTGAAAATTTGCAGTGCTGCCGGGTAGATTGAGTAGCCTAGTAGTACTGTTGCTGCAAAAGGCTGCAGGGCAGGCTTTTGTTTTTATTAGTAGAAAATAAAATAAAATCTGCGGTCAAAGAGTGTAATTTGTGGTAATCAGCTGTTTGAGTCATTGGTTGTCGATTGTTTATTCCTTCGAAGTTATTGAATTATTTTGGAAACAACTGGGAACAGTATCAAGAATTAAGTTGGTATAAAGAAATTTTAGGTCCACAAGAAAGCAATGAGAATGAGAGGGAATATGATGAAGGAGGATGCCAGGAAGGTGGACACGATGGAGGTTGCGATTGTGAGGAAATAGACATTGAGTTCAGTATATAGTGAAAGTACTGGCGGTTTTTTACTTTGAGAGAGAAGTAAATTTTGAGAAAGATTGTCTTTTTCAGAAGAGACTGTTTTTAAGTTCTATGACTAATAAGTTTATGTAAACTGTAATCAAAATGGCTTAATTGCACCCTAGTGGCGATGAAAACGCAATAATTGCACTGATCGAAACAAAACGACATAACAGCATTTTTAAAATTCAAGTATCCTCCGTTTTATTAGAGATAGTAATCTGGATTTCACATATGTCAAATAAAGTCACAAATTCCATATGAGTAAATAAAAAGCCACGTCCAAAGTACATTGTAACTATGTCATTCTTTTGCTCCTCCTGTGAAATTTAATTTCGTGCAATTATACCGTCTTGTTTGCCAGCTCCTTATTTATTTATTATCTATGTGACTTGCGATCATCTGGAGAAAATTCTGTAGAACTATGAAGCATTTTGCTACGAACCCATGATGATTACGATATAAAATGGATTGCACACCAAGATATGGTAAATGTGGGTGAATAATGACAATTCGAAATACTGATATACTATTGTTCTAATAAATGTGGAATGGACTGGGCTAGTTTGAAGAAATATTTATCACGTGAAACATATCAAAAAATAATTTTCATACCAAAATTATTTGGCAAGTTGGCCTGGATTTAAATTTACGTGTTAAGCCTAATTTCTACATCTAGAACTATCAATAATAACATTAAATTTAATATTTTGTAATAATTTACTGTAGAGTAAAACTTCCAAAATCCTCACTAAATATTGGCTACTCCTTTTTTCGGGAGTGTTGGAAACGAATCTGGCTTCAATTTTTTTCCGCTCGGACACAGTTTTCGAGAAAACGAATTTTCAACTTTCCGCACTTGAGCACTTCTCCTCACCAAGCAACTTTCACTTTACATTACATGGATCTGTAATGTAATGGGCCGACCGAGGACGTGCAAAATCCGTATACAACATTATTATAGGAGATGAAACGTGGACATATTCATATGAACCGGAAAGCAAACAACAGTCTACTGTTTGGGTGTTTGAAAATGAATCGAATCCCACTAAAGTGGTTCATTCACGGAGCACTTCCAAGAAAATGATCGCCTGTTTCTTCGGATGTACTGGCAACTATTCCTTTAGAGGATCGAAGAACTGTTAATGCTGAATGGTATACAACAATTTGTTTGCCAACGGTCTTCGATGAAATACGGAAAAGCAAAAAACAGCTCATCATTCTTCATCAGGACAATGCCAGCTCCCATACACCACGTCAAACAACTAAATATTTGAAGGAGAAAAATATTGAATTAATGTCTCATTGCCCATATTCACCCGATTTATCACCTAATGACTTTTATTTGTTCTCCACTGTCGAAAAAAAGATGAGTGGATCGCAATTTGCATCACCCCAAGAAGCTGTTGACCTTCCAAAACCATGTTTTTACGATATCAACTTCAGAGTGGAGAAAATGTTTCCGGAATTGGTTTGAGCGTTTGAGCAAAACTGTATTGACCTGAAAGGCGAATATTTCGAAAAGCAATAAAACACTTCGTTTCGAACTTGTTCGTCTCCTTCTCACTTTTTGTAAAAATTTAAAAGGTAGCCCTCTACTCGTATTCGGTATCTATGTAATGTAAATTGAAAGTTATTTGAGAAGAAAGTGGTGTCGTGCGGAAAAGCTGAAAATTCGCATTCTTGAAAAATGTGTCCGAGCGTACGAAACTGAAGCCAGATTCGTTTCCAGCACCCCTGAAAATAGGGACAACCACTATTTGGCGAGGATTTGAGAGTTTTGCTCTACAGTAAATAATTACCATTAATTTTTTTATAGACAGTCTGTAGAGATTTCAGTTACGCTCTCTAGGTCAATAACACCGAGAAAAGTTGAACGAAATTTCAATATTCCCTTTCATAATGTTCCACGACGATTTCCATAAAAGGCTCCAGCAGCAGAATTGACGATAATCGTTTAATGTTCATACTTATTGTCGTCGCTACGGTAATTCCCTGCAATTTAGGACTGCCAACCGTCTTCACTCACACCCTCGCAAAAGCTCTGCTATCACAGGTGAATGTATAATTTACAGCTTTTAGCGGGAAATGTACGCTTGTCTACCTGAATGTGACGTACGCGTCAATTTCATGCCATCCGCAGGGGGCCCATTGCTGGCGGCATCCAGCAAGATCCGTGGTTCGTGAACGTTTAGATTTAAAGATATATATCAATTAAGCTTGTCAAAAGTTAAATATGGATCTTCGAAAATACCTCGAGCGAAAAAATTGTTAAATATCGGAAACAGTCATATAATATATTGCGTTGTTCGGAAATAAGCAGGAAATATAGATTTATATTTGAGTATGATTTATTTTTTGTTGCGAAATTGAAATTGAAATTGGTAGGGTTATCGTTATCGGTAAGACCGATGGGAAATGTATTATGCGCCATAGACGTAACAAGGGCAATAAAATAATGCAAAGTAATTAGTAGCAAACGTACTGTTGCAAGTAAATATAACACTGATGCATTTCCGCTCTGAACTAGCGTGATGAACCAGCATCAATCATCAATAACTGGAGGCATGGAATCACTACAGAAACTTTTTTTGCTAACCTCGATTTAGCAGAACAATTGATCTATAAAAATCTTACAATTGTTGGGACTATTCGAAAAAAAATGAGCCTTTTATTCCTCAAGAATTTCGAGAATTATATTCCTCTATTTTTGGCTACCAAAATGAAGTCACCTTGGTGTCATACGTTACTAAACCTAATAACTGTGTCATTATTTTATCTTCCGAACATCATACAAATATATTGTGTGATACAGAAAAAAAGAAGCCTGAAATTATTCAGCATTACAACTCAATAAAAGGAGCTGTAGATACATTAGATAAAATGGTGTCGGAGTATACTTGTAATCCTCAATTCCAGAGGTGGCCAATGGTGCTATTCATGAATTTTTTGGACATTGCTGCTGTCCACAAATTCATTTATGCTATGGACCAGACTCCACTCTGACTGGAAACAATTCCGATTAGATCGCAGAAGATTATACCTCCTGGAACTCGGGAAAATGCTAGTGGAACCACTAATAAAAAGCCGTCTCAACAACTCTGCAACGGCTAAAATATTTTCAAAAAGCCAAATTGTAATGATGAAGTAATGTCTCTCCACCGAGGAAGAAAATCCAGACCCTCCGGAGGCATCAGCGACATTGCCGACCGCAGGCTCTGGCAGAGGAAGATGTTTCTGTGCCCAAGAAGTAAAGACTAAATTGCCAAGCAAATGCCAAATTTGTTACAGTCTTGTTTGCCCTAGGCGTTCAAAAAAGTCAATAATAATAATTAAAAAATACTAATTATACTGTTTGAAAATGTCATATTATATTTTGTTGTTCAAATTAAAAATTTATTTACACCAAACTACTTTTTTTAAGCCCACCCAATGATTATTTCCTATATCATTAAGTTATTCGAGTAGATGAGATCTTTAGAAGCAAATTAACAAAAATATTGTGCAGGAAATAGGTGATTTTAGCGTGGGGTGAGGACTCACCCCACCCAGACCTTCCTCATTCAGGAAACACCCAGGCCTAGAGAGGAATAAATTATTATAATTGTACACTTTTTATTTCACCAAGTTAAGGTATATAACAATCCGTTAAAATATAGGGATGTCATTAAAAGAGAACACAGCCGATGACGTAATAACATAAAAAAAAAATTAACAATGGACATGCGCACAAGTACAGAAAAAAGTATACTATTAAAAGGTCAAGTCAATATACCCGACAAAATTGCATTAAAATTCAATAATCTTAAAAATACTCTAGACTTAAGAACTTCATTCTTGCCTTATTGTCACTGTATCTTTTGAAATATAGTGGAAATACTCTACCAATTCTCGTATTATCGCAAAATAACTGCCAGGAATACATTTTCCAGACTTTTCCTACAGCGTAATAGACAAAGAATTATTGAGTGATGCGCAGTGGCGTACACTTTGAAATATATCAGGCATTATCGTCACAATGTATACCCGTTCTACACAAAAAAATGCGAAGATAAAAGTAGACAAACTGCCGTGACGCAAAACAGGAACACGATATGATATAGTAGGCAAAGAATCGATGTTACATTATTAGTTGTAACATCCTGCCTGGTGCAGGTATCCTGTTCGCTTTGAATATTCATGCGTGATATTGTTTGCGTTAATAATTGTACATCCGTTTGAATACGTTTGATCTAAATGACATAATTAACTACGCCGTTTGATGATGATAAATCTACTTTGGTAGTATCGCCTGTGCACTCATCTTCAGTAATAGTAAATAGGAGTACTTGTACGAGGCTTGTTTCAAAAGTAAGGTTCCCATCGCGATAGCTCCGCAAGAAGTATCAGGTGAAATCTGACAACACTGTCGTGAGCGCCGTTTCTCCCTCTCTCGGTCCTCACCTTCGCTGCCAAGCTGCGCCCGATTTCCGTCACCGCCAAGTGCTAAATAGGCGCAGTGATCCGATTTTTGAACGCAAAAAAGGTTCCATCCATAGACATTCATCGTCAGTTGTGTGAAGTCTATGGTGAAAAGTGTATTACCATTCAACATGTCCGCAAATGGTGTAGGGAGTTCTCGAGCATGACGAAGATCGGACCGGACGACCGTCGATTTCCGGCGAGACTGTCGCAAGAGTCGAGAGTCTACTGCTCGAAGATCCGAGGACACCATTCGTAAACTGGCTTATCATATTCCTGAGATATCTGCCAGCTCAATTGATAGCATTGTGTCAGAGAAATTTCAGTACCACAAGGTGTTCGCGCGGTGGGTCCCAAGAATGCTCAGAGATGCGCACAAGCAGCAACCCATCGACTGTGCTCGCCAACTTCTTCAACAATGTGGCGACAATAGGGAGGAATTATTGGACTCCACAGTCACAGGCGACGAAACGTGGGTGTTTCATTTCACTCCCTAAAAAAAGGAACAATCACGCAAATGACACCACTCAAGTTCGCCTAAACCGAAAAAGTTCAAGCAAACTCAATCTGTGGGGATAACCATGGCAACGGTGTTCTGGGACCGTAAAGAAATGTTGCTCATCGACTTTATACCTCCTGGGACAACAATAAACTCAGACAGGTATTGTTAAACACTAAACAAACTCAGGCGAGCCATCCAGAACCGTCGGAGAGGAAAACTAAGCAAAGGTGTGAATCTGTTGCACGACAACGCTCGTCCCCATTTCTCTCGGCAAACCCAGGATCTCCTGAGCAAATTGGCTGGACTATAATTCCCCACCCTCCCTACAGCCCAGACCTAGCCCCTATTGACTACCGCCTGTTCCCAAAATTGAAGGAACACTTGGGTGGCTTGCGCTCCCGGACCGATGATGAAGTCAAAGAAGAGGTTGATTGGCTACCTTAACGGGTTGGCGGTGGAGATCTATGACATGGGGATACAAAAGTTGGAAGAACGTCTACAAAAATGCATCTACAAAAATGCATGAAAGAAATGGCGATTATGTAAAAAAATAGGTTATTGTTCCAGCTTTCCAACCATGTAAATATCTTTAGTAATAAACAATGCTGCCTATTTAATAAAATTAATGCATCAGCAAAACTTCTTTCTTATAATTTTTCTTATAACGATATTTCTTATAATTTTTTGAAGTTTTAAGCCCTTAAACATTTTATGTACTCCTCGTCAAAAATAAAAATAAGTCTCTGTCCCACGAGGTGTGCAGTAAATAGTCTGGTCTAAGCAAATAGCTGAATGTTGTCTTCACTCTTTCTTCTACGCATACATGAAGAAATCTCACACATTTTTCTATCATTGACGAGCAGTAGGTGGCCTAGGATATTCTCTGTCACTACTGATAAGCAATTGCAATTATTTGACATATGTAAAGTAATGTTAATAATAATACATTTAATACTGGAATAAGTTGGAACCTTTAGTGTGAAGATAACACTGACTTAGTTTTCCACAAAACACCAAAACACTATACACTACACTCGACGCGCGTTTCGCCAATAAAGTTGGCATCATCTAGAGATGATTAAAACTAAAGGAGTTTTAATCATGCTGCTAGAGAGGTACTAAATTGTCTTCGATGTAAATATTCCAACTATGAGTTGGCTATCAAGAAACCCAGATATGAATCCCATAGAGCATCTATCGGATACACTAAAACGATCGGTACCTGCTATCTTTCCCTATAACTCTTAGGAACACGAACAAGTTGTTCTTGTTGAATGGGAGAGTATTACTCAGGAAACCATTCATCATTTGATCATATCATGAAAGCATACCCAGATGAATAGAAGAAATGATAAGAGCTAGAAGAAGATGTATACGCTACTGATTTGACTGGTATTAAAGCGATTTAATTAACCTCCAATTGTTTTTCTAAAGTTTTTCATTAACATCGTTTTCGTTGCATTTAACATTATTGTTCCTTTCTGTATTTATTCATATTTTCCTCTGATAATATCATTACAACTTGTTAATTATTAGTTGAAATTACTTAATTATATTATCACGTAGGTACTATGATTTAAATCCTCGAAAAAATAAAAGAAGTAATGTGAACACTCACTAATACGTTAATTTTGTCCAGGAGTTTATATTACTGCCAAAATAAAAAATGTTATACACAAATGAGTATTTCTCTCTCTCTATTTCTATTCTCTCTCGGCAAAACAAATGAAAAATATTAAATTATATCTAAAAATGCATAATTATATTCTCATTAATATGATATTAATAATCACGGATATCTAGATTAGTTAAGAAAGTATTAGACAAGAAGGGACACTCTGGAAACATTATTTTAGTACTTTAAGACATTGTTTGAAAATATATCGGAAAAGTAAAAGTTACTTGTTCATTGCCACCTTTTATTCTTTATCAGATTCTGTGAACAAACCTTTGCCTATGCGTTTCTTTCTTTTATCTTGAACATCATCAGATTCATTATTTTAAATACGATCATTTTCAGCAACTAGTACTATTCATTACATCGCTATTTGCCAAATAAAAAACTCTCTTATCTCGCCGATAAACGGAACAGTGTACCTGAGCCTAGCCATAAAAACAAGCTATAGTATGAGATAAGAGACGTTTGGTATTCTTTATTTGGCAAATAGCGATGAAATAAACTATAAAAGTTAGTAGTTAATGTAGTGACAACCCTACAATTTTGGTATATAACATCTTTTGAAAGCGAGAAAGGGAGGGTAATTATATAATTAACGCCACAGTACATCTAGGGAACTTGCAAGGGTTGTTAGTTTAAAGGCTTACTAGTTTGAATTGAATTATTAATTCCATAATATTAATATCTCCGAGCTATCCCACCAAAAGTAGCTTCGGTCACGTTCGATTTAATCCGTTTCGTTGTGAGACTTGAAAAATTCCAGGCGCTCCTGCTTTCCAATCATCCCCCCGTTTTGGTTATATTTTTCTTTGCGAAAAGCATATTGAAACGTGCCGATATTGAAAGTAACCCGTGTCGTCGTGACCGAGGAATTAATAATACGCTTAGGGCTTTGGAGGCGGCAAAAAATATGTGCAGCTTTATTAGCTATTGACGTCGTGTTGACGCTGTGATAAATTGTATATCTCGGTATGGGGGGTTTTCGCTGAGTTTTTGCTATGTATTACACATTTACAACGTTCATCATAACCTCTAATATAGCGGTTGTACGCGGGACTTTGCTAGAAAAAAATCCGTGAATGTTTCTAGTCTAAGAGTGAATTTTTACTTGAAATGAAATGTTCGAAATCCTAAAAAAGTAGTTTCAATTCAATTTAGGAAGCACACAATAAAATTTTTATACGAAAGATAGCACAGAAGAATTACTAAACGTCAGTATAAGACAATCAACATATACAAATATGTCGCAGCACTTGACCATCTACCACGCGTCTTGCACTACGCACACCGTGTGCCCCAATTACCTTTGTATTCATCATATTATTATCTAAACAATCTAACCAATTGGAGTATGTAACGATTACGACAAACTTATAATAATAATAATAACACTGGGGAACAAACATTTTTTTATGTCGTCATAAGTTTAAGATCGATTACTGAGTACTCAAGGACCCTAATTTCACATTATGTCTTCATTTTAGCTAAATTGACTACGTTTGTTAAAATAATGGAGACTTCCAAAATTTTCCAGATGATTCGCAGAGCTTGAAATGTTAATTATTTCTGCCCAATGGAAATAAGTTTGCATCGATTCTTCGACAAAACATAGAGCACAGTATGAAAATATTAAGTTGGTGTTAGAAAAAATTGCTTATTTTTAGCATCAGCGGTTTGTGTCTATTTAAAAATTGTTACCATATTAGGACAGCAAAATTAATATGTCAAATATCATTGTCACCTCTATTTATGGGATGGTCATGCAAAAGAAGAGCATTGGCAGCAAACTGTTTGGCCTCTGAAAGATGCTATTATCGTTGGAAAAACCAACATTGTTCAGGAGCCATTAATATATTTAACAATACAGAAAATATAATACTGGCACCTCTTCACATCAAACTGAGTTTAATGAAATAGTTTGTAAAAGCACTGGATAAGTCAGGTGATTATTTTAAACACATTTATCATGTACTTTTCCAGTACTGAGTATGAAAAAATTAAATGCAGGGATATTTGACGGTCCACAAATTCGACCTAACTAATATTTGACCGTTGTATAATCTGTTGCATGCTTTAGTTACTTGTCTGTAATTTAAAATTTTTTGGGTAATCACAAGATAAATAACTATTAAGAACTAGTATATAAGATACTAAAATATTTTGAGAAATTGGGAGTAATATGAGCATTACATTACATTTTTTGCATAGTCACTTAGACACATTTTTAACATAAGAGATTACACTGAGGAATAAGGTGAATGGTTTCATTAAGATATCCGAATAATAGAAGAAAGGTATCAAGGAAGATGGGCTCGTCACATGATTGCCGACTGTTGGAATCTACAAAGGGACTGCTCAGAGCAAACATACAAAAGAAAATCGTACAAAAAAACTTTGTTACAATTTTTTATATTCTCTGCATCAATTATTCTTTATTTTCTTGTTTCTAAACTAGAGAAATCGCTTATTTTATTTTGTTTTTCTTACTCTGCGTTAATATTTATCATATAAGTTTATTTCAGAAACTAGAGCTAATCGAGAGCTAGACTGGGCTTAGTATTGGGGGTGGTAATGCGTGAATTTGAATCCCAATGGGGAGAGTTGCACCTATCCTTGGGCATGCGTGTATCATTTGTCCTCATTTCTATCTGCAACTTTCTCCTCTACAGCCTGAGGCTTGAGGGGGAGGAGGTAAGTTTCTGTATGTGCGAACTTAAAAGAAATTAATCTATCGACTACATAACATACAAGTGCCACTGAAAAATACATTTATATAATACCTTTTAAAATAATTAATTGAGCTATTTTTCGTTTAAAAATAATAAAAGGCACGAGTAAGCAAATCACAATAATATTGCGCCGTCCCCTCGTTCATATCGAAGACACCTCCGGAGCATGCCTCTAGAGGCTTCGGCTCAAAAAACAAATGTTACCACGTTGTTCGCAAGGATTGATTTACTATATTGAGTTTGTCAAAATGCCGAAATTCGAACGAAAAGCATTTCGTACATCGACCTAAAACTTTTGTGACACACATGCGAAAACAACCTTTTAGTAAATATAGATAGTGTAAGGTGAAAGATCTTGAGACTAGGGGAACAATATTCCCCAGAACTTGGTATATGCAGACGATGTCGACATAATAACAAGAACGGTAAGAAAGTCTGCAGAAACTTTCTTAGACCTAGCAACGACAGCCGGGGGCCATGGGACTACAGGCAAACGACGAAAAGACAAAATACATGTCAACTACTTTGCAGACAAGAGCTGGTAACGCAGGATAAAACTTAGTAACTGGTAATCACAACTTTGAAGCAGTCAGGGAATTCACCTATTTAGGTACTCAAGTCGATCCAAACAATAACATCTCTGGAGAAATTAAACGGCGCATAGTAACGGCAAACAGATGTTACTATGGCCTTTCCAGACACTTCTCCAATAAGCGATTGTCACAAACAACAAAGCTGAGAATATACAAGACCCTAGTAATCCCTGTACTGCCATATGGATCAGAAGCGTGGACCATCACAAAGGCCGACGAAACCTCGCTACTTTATTTCGAACGGAAAATACTGCGAAAAATTTTCGGGGCCGTATGTGAAAATGGGTCATGGAGGCGCAGGTATAATTTCGAGCTATATAACCTGTATAAAAACAAAGCGAAGGGAAGAGATATTGTTACAGCGGCCAAACTAAACAGACTGCGCTGGGCAGGACATGTGGCCCGAACCAGTGAAGCCAACCCCATTAAAAAAGTGCTTAGCATAGAACCTGTAGGAAGCAGGAAGAGAGGTAGGCCAAAGCTTAGATGGGCCGATGGTGTAACACAGGATGCCAGAAGTATCGGTGCCCCCAACTGGAGAGCAGGAGCACAAAATCGTCAGGAATGGCGGAGAACGCTTGAGAAGGTCGAGGCTCTTGCAGGGCTGTAGCACCAATGATGATGAGATAGTGTAAGGTGAAAATTTAACTCCACAATATTGTAAGATCTAAGTACTTGTTTTCAGGGGTATGGTTTATGCATGATGCCTTAGAAAATTGCAGTTTTACGTATCTTGCAGATAACGGCCATAGGTTTCTCAATATTATATACTAAATACTAAAATATTTGGTAGTAATAATTGTTAAGTATGAATATCTTAGAAGATTTGAACTACACACGACAATTTTTGGTGAACTTCATAATACTGTTACCTCTGTAGGCATCTCATCGTGGCCTAATTTTGTGCGAGTTTTTCATAATGTAACTGTAAATGATTGCTCACTTTCATAAAATAGTTATACACAAACTATTTGTTTTTGAACTGTTAATCACAGCATGTTGACGTCGCAAAATTTGTGAATGGGAGTCGTTAAATATTGACGTTATATCTTCGATATAACACAAATGGCACGCAATCCAAATCCTATAGTTCCAACGGAGATACACTATGTAAGTGTATATCTATGGACACATTATTTGAAAGAGCAGGATCGAGAAGAATACAACGCACACCTTGTGCTCTAAATTTTTGAAATCATTATCAATAGAAAGAATAAATTTTCAAATATAAAATCACAAGTGAAACAAAAAAGTAAGACTAAAAATTAAAATAAAATGTTCACACTTATAAATTTTTGACTCCGATAGAAAAACATTTTGTGCACCATTATGACAAAGGTGTGATTAATAAATTTCTTTTCAGTTCTTTTAAGGTAATACTTTGGATAATTAAAAAAAAAACACGCATTGTATATTTTTTAATTTGCTCTTTCAAATAATGTATCACGCAACATACTCTGACACTTGATAAATAATGTTGGGAGAGTCTAGATCCCCCAGACGATCCTGGTTGTTGTGAAATCCTCGAACCTATTTCTTACGTAGTAGGGGGTTACAAGGGCACCAGTGGTAGTTCGAAAAACTGTCAGTATTATTTACCGCACAAAGCATTTGGTGGTGCGCAGACTTTTCAGTAGTGCATTAGTGGGGACAGGGAAAGCGTTTAGCTACTAGCGCAGAATCCATCGTATTAATTGCGATTTACCCGATGGATTGGGTGAAATTATGAGAGTACTCAGTACAATACCTATGTGTATAATAATCTAACTATACATTATCACGGGTGTAATATAGGGAGACTCAGTTGGAACTACAAGATTTGAATTACGCGCCATTTGTGTTCTGTCAAAGATAGGGCGTCAATATTTAATGACTGTCATCAACAAACCATACCAGCCATTAACAGTTAAAGAACGAATAGTTTGTGTACAACTATTTTATGAAAGTGAGTGATAATTTACAGTTACATTAAGAAGAATTCGCACAAAATTAGGACAAAAGGAAGCACCTACAGGGTTAACAGTTTGTAATTTAATCAAGACATTTGAAGAGACGGATTCTGTTTTGTATAAGGTAATACCAATACGTCCTTATTATGGCCAGTCAGTTGAATATATTACTGCAGTGAGAGATATACGGGAGGATCCTAACAAAACAATTTTATGTCGTGCACAACAATTGAATCTGTCAATAGTTTCCACGCATAGGATTTTAAAGGATGATCTGCATCTGCCGGCATACATAATTCAGTTGACACAACAACTAAATTCTGGAGTAGGTTGGTGTGAAGATGAACACTAACTGAGTTTTCCACAAAACACCAAAACACTATACACTACACTAGACTTACTAACTTTGTTGGCGAAACGCGCGTCTAGTGTAGTGTATAGTGTTTTGTTGTTTTGTGGAAAACTCAGTTAGTGTTGACAACAACTAAAAGTACAGACTTTACAATGTCGTATATTTGTTAATTGGGTGTTAGAAAAGAAAGAAAGAAAAGAAAGAAGGTGCTGCTGAAAACTTTGTTGCGATATTTTGCGATGAAGCCCATTTTCACATTAGCGGATACGTCAGCAAACGAGCAAAAATTGTCGAGTTTGGGGTGCCGAAAATTCACATGCTGTTCACGAGAAAAAAATGCATCCACATAGATGCACGGATTGGTACGCATTTTGGAGTGGTGGCGGAATTGGACCATACTTCTTTGATGAAGCTGGTAATGGTACACAGTAAATAGTTAATGCCTAAATGAGGCACCCTAACCACTAACGAAAACGTCGAAAGAAAAAATTATATTGTACATTATTCCCCCACATAGGGGGTGTTATTATTATCCGTTAAGTGCGGGCAACTAAAATTCGAAATAAACCTGTTTCAGGATTTTTTATTGACATCTCCATATTCTAGGTACATATTTTACTTCGTTTAATTTCCCACCCTGTATATACACCACATACCCTGCAGTATATGAATATACTTACTCTATTTCTGTAAATTAAAACATATTTAAAACAATAAGTGTATAAGTTAGTGTCAACAGTCATAAATAATTAATTATTTTAATACAACGTATTATTACTTTGTATCCACTTTTAGATACCTATGTATATATTCTTAAAGTCGAGATATGTTCCCTTGTTTTCGTGGAGGAAAAATTAAATTTATATCGAATGAAAAAGTGTATTTGAAGCACAATGTGCAGATGTTGCTCAACTGTAACGTGTGTGCACCAAAAGATTGGGCGTTTTATATTAAATTGTACTCTGTTTTAGATATAACGCTGCTGTTAGTCGAAATCAGCAACTACGCGTTACAAGAAAACAAAAATGAATACCAAATGGTGCTCGGTGCATGAAAATTTAATATAGAAGATTACACACTGTTAAATGTACAGGGTGTTGCTAAAATTTGGAATAAAATTAATCAAGTTAACATTACGGTTTTCGAGGACATGCTATAAAACGAGATACTTATCTGGTTCTTAATCTGTGGTACTCACATCACAGAGCGGGGCCAGACTTGTAAATAGTCATTTTCCTCAAGAATAGTTGTCTGTAGGCGATTTTCGCTAGAGAAAACTTTTTTAGAATAATACGACCTTTTCACTGTTGGTATCCGTTTAAAAATATACAACTACAGTAAAAATTCTAACCACTAAAAGAGGTTAAATAAATAATAATTTTATGTTGTCAGCGCAAAAAAATATTATTCCATTATAGAGTTACAGATAAATCATTAATGAATATAATGAATAACAGCGGCCCCAAATTGTAGCCTTGAGGTACACCAAATCCGCCGAAAATTTTTTATTTAAATCCATTATACGAAACACATAGATGGCGTTGCCATAAGTACTAGTGCATTAATATCACATATTAGTACTAAATTCAAATAAATTTAATTCAGAAAACAAAATTATATTATATAATTATTTATGTTGTCGAACGCTTTCGAAAAGTTCGTATGCATTAAATCGACTTAATTTCTGTTATCTAGATGATTTGCAACAAGTTGTGAGAAAATCGCAACCGTCGAATGCTTTCTTATAAATCCATCTTTGTGTGTGGATATAATATGTTCAACACTTTGATAATAGTATGTATATAAGGAGATTCAAAGTCCTTTGCAATATTTGATAATAATGTAATAGGCCGATGGTTTTTTTTACAGCAGTTAGATTACCACTTTTTTATAATAGCATAGACCCTTGGTATTTTTCAAGTATAGGGAAAGGTGTGTATAGTAGGAATCAGATAAAGTGGTATGAGTGGTTCCGATAAGGCCTCAACAGAAACCGTCACAAAAAAAGTAGGAATCTGCTCGTTCCCACAAGCTATCTTATTTTTTACCGTACCGATATACTGGACAATGTCCTTTTTGTAAAATGCATGATATTAATAAAGAATTCTTAATTATTAGGTATCTGTGTTGCAATTAAATGATTTACATTGTCAGTGAAATAAACAGTTGCAAAACCGTTTAATTATTTAATATGCTATTAAACAGTTCATAAACAATTAATAATAAGTGGATATTGTACATATTATTTATTATTAAATTAAAGGAGAGCCCTAAAATACTAGGGTGTTCTATTAAAAAACGTTACTCAGAATTACTTCACTCGGTCAAGCAGTAAGGGCATTCTAAAATGCATTTTAATATCACGTATTTATCTGCACAAATTGACAGTACGAAATATATTTTTTAATTTACTACGTAACGAAATTGTGTAAAGAGAATAATATAATTTTGACCTTTTGTTGAGTTCATAAAACTTATTGGTAATCATCTTTTTCTCATCGTCTTTCATTAAGAATTCCCTTTCATAATAAAAGTCTCGTCGTTTTGTGGGATCACTGAGCGACATCAATTACATTAGAAATTTTTCCTTTATTTAATGTTCACTGTATGTTTTTCAATAGAAATTTTGGAATATATTAGAACGCTATAGCAATTACGACATTTAATATACCAAGTAGCACTTTTAAGACCTACATGCATGGTATTTATATTATATTAGCCTTCCGTCGGGCGCAGTATGAACCTAAACACATTTGGGCGCAATGCATCTAAGAGATCCCATAATCAAATCATACACAATTTAGATTTTAATGAAGTCGAGACTTAATTAAACGCTTATTTTAATTAACATAATACAATAATAAATATTCCACAGTAGTTTTTAATCGCAATAATTAAATTTATATAAAATAACTCATTTAATGTTTTAGAATAACAAATTTGGAAGATTTTTACAGAACAACCAGCTATTGACCAGTACGCCCTCTATCCCAAATTAGTTGTCATATTTGACTATTTTTCTGTTGGTTATTGTCAATTTCAATTTAATCCAGGAAGTAATATATTAAAAAATTAAATATTCAAAAGAAAAGTTTAAAATCATATCATTCATAAAATGTTTTTGAAGGTTGTAATTACAAGTAGGCTGGTAATAGATTGGCAAATAACAAAGTTTTGAAAGTGCACTTGCTGCCACTTTAATTCGTTGCGAGAAGTGCCCAAAATTAGTGATTCGTGAAGAAGATTAATTAAAAAAAAGGGAAATGGACAGTTGCAGTTTATACTGCAACGTTGTGAAAATGAAAAACTCAAACATGGTGCTATGGTTTCTGCTTCAGAGCAATTAATTCTCCACAGACGTACAATTTCTCGACTATGGAAATAGGCAAAAAACTCTAAACTTTCTGGAAGTATATACTACATCGATTCATTAAAACTAGGCAAATGTGGAAGAAAAAGGGAAAGTTATTCAAAAAATTTAGCAAATTTGAGAAATGTTCCATTGCATAAAAGAAGTACTCTGAGAAGTTTATCATGCACAATAGCCATACCAAAAGCTTTATTATATCGAATGTTAAAGAAACGTAAAACATTTAAACGTGTTTCTTCTGCAGTAAAACCTATCTTAACTGCTGAAAATAAGTTTGAAGACTTCACTTTTGCCTTCAACATTTGGAACCAGATCACATATTTTCCGATATGAACGATCACGTTCATATTGACGAAAAATGGTTCTATATTACGAAAACATCGCGTTCTTATGTTGCCGTCGATGAAGAAGACCCTCACCAAGAGTGAGTAAACGATTCAAAACAAAAGTAATGTTCATGGCGGCTGTTGCAAGACCCTGGTGGGATTCTCATGAGAAAAGATATTTTGATGGAAAATTGCGTGTGTGGCCTTTTGTATATGCAGAACTGGCCAAAATAAATTAAAAAAATCGACAAAAGGATACCCTTGTTGCTGAAGTGGTAGAATCTGTCAACAAAGAAGAAATAAAAAAAAATTATTATTGAAAAAGAAATGCCTGCACAGTTTCCTCGGTCTGCAAGGAATGGTCCGATCTACATCCAATAAGACAATGCGAAGCCTCACTTATCCGTTGAAGCTCCTGATGTACAAGCAGAGGCAATTAAAGATGGATGGCATCTAAAACTGAAATGTCAGCCTCCAAACAGTCCTGACCTGAATGTGCTTGATTTCGAATTTTTTATCGCAATTCAGTCGTTACAAAATCAGATGGTGACCAAAGACATATATGAATTAATAGGTGCTGTGGAAACTGCTTTCGATAAATTGGAGAGAGAAATTAGACAACATTTTTTTAACTTTGCAAACATGCATAGAAAAAATAATGATAATAGTGTCCTGGGAGCAATGCATACAAGATTGTACATATGAATAAAGAAAAATTAAGACGTGAAAACCGCCTTCCACATAGCATCAAATGTAACCCTGAAGCTATTTTAACGGCCAAAAATTGTCTTAATATTACTTAGTTTGTAGCAGATTAGAATTACCTTCATATAGGAGTACCAGTATAAAAATTATTATCCATTACGAGTACTAAATCAAAATTTTGTGTGAAATTAGTTAGAAATAATAATTATTCCAGTTTCTACTTACCCGCTTTTGTGTGCCTAATTTTTTTATTTGTAATTTTTTCGAAATGTGACAACTAGTTTGGGACTGAGGGAGTATTCTTTTTCTGCTTTAAGTAAAAAATACAAACATAAATTAGTATTGAACAATACCTTGAATAGAGAAAACGAACCACCTGTTGTTTATGTAAAAGTCATAAAGTTATACATAAAAAATATTGGACGTGAATTACAAAGAAAAGTTATAAGTAACTACCTATTTTAAGTGTAAAGAATTTTAAATACTCTTCATCATTTTAGCATGTTTCAAATAAAAATAAACATCACATTGTATTAACGGTAACGATATTTAGTATAAACCAATAATGTAAGATCCCAAAAAATATTATTAATTTAAATAAAACCAAATTTAACACACTATAAAAGTGAAAATAATGACGTAATTAGGCGCAATGCATCTGACAGATCCGAGCGATCTATAGAAGGCCAGGGAATGCTTTAAAAAATCGACACCATATCGAGAGGAGTGGTCTGGAGCTAGGAAGCTATGAAGGAGTTTGAGTTAATATTCGTAATACACACGAAAGAGCAAACAGAAAAAAGTGACTGCCGGATCTCACAGATCGGCTGCGCCCGACGAAGGGTTAATTAATTTTTCAGCTTGTACGTACTTACTACGCCGCACAGTGGGGCCGAGGTGGAAAAAACCTCATTTTGCAAGATGTCAATTTCACTGCCATAGTATACTTTTCTTACAGTATTATTCCCATAGAATCTGGTTGTGATAGTGGTTCTGCCGTAGGAACATTGTTTTTAGCATAAAAAAGGGTTGACTTGAATTTGAAAATTGCGTGTTATCCTTATTAAAACGGTAAATGTGAAATCATTGATGACTAGTCATTAAAAAATTTCCATTATGTATTTTATGGATTCTAATCTTCTTCTTCCTTTTGATAGGACTATGTCCTGTTTTTTCCAACTTTTTATTCGATGTCCTGTGACGATGAAGTCCAGGAATCGGCCCATCTTTTTGGTTGTCTTCCTAAGAGTCTGGTCGTGTTCGGTTTTTCCTTGTATACGGCCTTGGCGAGTCTATCGTTCCCCTTCCTATCGACATGCTCTCTCCACTCTCTTCTTCTTCCTCGTGACCATCTAACAACATCTGCCATCATATCGCATTGCTCCCGGATCTCATTGCTTCGCTGCCTGTCCCTCAGTGTGACGCCAGCGATCGCTCGTAGGGCCCTCATTTCGGTCGTTCGTAGTGCTCTTTTCGTCCGGTTGGTGTTTGCTCTCGTTTCCGCTGCGTAGGTGAGGATGGGCCTCACTGCTGTTCTGTAGATTCTGGCCTTGCTGGTTATCGACATGTGTTTGTTTTTCCAAATAGTATTATGTAGACAGCCAGACAATCTTGCTGCTTTATTTACTTGTGTTTTCACTTCGTCATATGTATTTCGGCTGCTTGAGGCTATTATCCCCAGGTATTCAAAGCTCACCACTTGTTCGATTGGTCGGTCGTTTAGTGCCAGCTTGCATCGTATCGGTTCCTTGCTTATGGTCATAGATTTGGTTTTCGGTATCGAGATGCTCATATTGTATTTCTTTGCGGCCTGGTTTAGCTCGAATAACATTCTATGCAGGTTGTCCTCGTTTTCTGCTATGAGAACCGCATCGTCTGCATAGCACAATATTTTGAATTCGGATTGTCCCACTCTGTAACCTCGTCTTACATTTTTCACCTGGTTTATGATGCGGTCCATTACCAGGTTGAAGAGTAGCGGACTCAGGCTATCTCCTTATCTGATACCTATCGATATCGGCACTTCCTCTGTGGTTGAGGCGCCTAACTGTATTCTTGTACTGTTGTTGGTATAGAGTTGTTTTATTACCTGGATAATATTGTTGTTGGCTCCTCGTTCTTGCAGGATTTTTAGCACATCCTTTAGTTGGACTATGTCAAATGCTTGAGTTAGGTCAACAAAGCAGAGGAACGCAGGTTTGTTAAATTCTATGGACTTCTCGATGATTTGTCGCAGTATGAATATAGCGTCGATTGTTGATCTATTCTGCCTAAAGCCTTGTTGTTCTTCGTTGATGCTGATTATACTTGATAGATGTTGGGTTATTATTGGTGAGCAGCTTCATGGCGGTGTTGAGCAGGCTTATGCTTCGATAGTTCCTTGGGTCTTTCTTCTAATTCTAATCAACTATTATTATTACATATAAAACATAAGCCCCAGACAAAGATGAGGAAAATCAGTGGTCTGTTCAAACATGATTTATTTGCTCAAGTGGAGGTGAATGGAGTTCCTCGCTGCATTCGACGTTATTATTAAAGCTGTATAATCGAAGCCAAGTAACCAATGTTGTAAGATACCATCGATATTATTTATTCTATTCAACGCATTCTCGAGTTGAAAGTGAGTAAACAGAATATGAAAGCACTGTCGCATGCCGTTTCCAGTGCAGAAATTCTAATTGAGATACACAGCCACACAAACAGTCACTTAAAATATCGACTAGTAAATTTTGGTCAAATTTGGGTGGATCGACGAACTTTGAGACTGTTAAATGTCGCAATTTGCCTTATTGAAGTTTTCTGATTTTTACTTCAATCGAACAAATATTGAAGAACCAAAAAGTTTTATCAATGACTTGATTTCCAAATTTTTCCCAATTCGGGGATAGCATGATTTTTTTTAAAGATTGAGACTATCAAATATGTTATTTAGTACCTTATTGGAATTCCCCTGAGTTTCATTTCGATCTGGCAAATATTGAGAAAATGAGAGGTTTTTTCCATAAATCCGGCATTTGGTACTGAATTTTGGACGACAATTTTGGACGGGTCAGTGGTCTAATCAATTCAAAAATAGTTTTATTGAATTCAGCGCATGAGAAAACATGGAAAATGATACCCAGGATGGTTATTAGTGATATTTTGTTCTTTTCTGGATTTTGGACGACAACTTTTGGATGGGTTGCAGTGGTCCAATCAATTCAAAAATACATTGAATTCAACACATGAAAAACTTGGGTACCGTCATTTGGGGTGGAATTGATCTTCCGGGGCGAGATTGATCACTAAATCACTGTTTTGAACATTTAAACTTAGCGCCATAACCACAAATCTGAAAGTGCCATTTTCTACCGCTAGGTGACATCAGAGACATGGCCGACGGCAATATGTACACATAAACATCTAGCTGCTTCATATTTAGTAAGAAAACGGCAGTATATTATAAAGTGGTGTTACTCTGGGAAAGTGAACTCTTAGAACTTTGTCCGGTAAGTTATAATCCAATGAGATTTTCTCTATTCCAATGAAATTTACACAGTTGTTCATGCTTCGTGACCTTCACATGTCTGGCCGGAAACAATCGGTTCATTATATTCCACAAAACTTGGCGTTTTATTGCATGGGGTCAGATTGATCGTATGTTTGGGACGAGATTGATCATGATCATGATTCTTTAGAGGATGAAAATGGCGATGTTCGTGCAGAAACGGAATATTTTGAACCACAAGACAATGAAGTTGTAGCTGGAAAATTCGTATTGGTTCAGATTTATGGAAGATCTATAAAAAAAAACTATATCGTTATGCAGCTATTGTACAGAAGGTGACAGAGAATAAAGAAGGAAAGAAAGAAGTTGATTTATTAGGCATGAAGTCATTGGACAAAGCAAAAAAATTGTACACTGTTCAGAAGGATGATGAATTTGTGTCAGATATGTCTGATATATTAGCCATTTTACCAAATCCCTCCATAAACAATGTTGATGGTTCGGTTAAATACAGTTTCCAGAAAGTGGTTGACGTATTTGAAATGAAATAAGTTTTTACAAAGTTCATGTTTTATTTTTGTCGGAATTTTAATTTTCATTTATATTTTAACATACATACAACAAGATAATATTGTTATTGTTCATAAATAAAGAGTTTGTACTGATACACTTGTCTTTATTTGTAAAAGAATGGTCAGTTATGTTAAATAACATATGCTGATCAATTTCATCCTCACTGATCTAAGTCACCCCGAACTTTAAAAAATGTCATAACTTTTAAGGTATTTGGAATAGAGAAGTGCCGGTGAGATTGATCACATTGCGTTTTATTTGCTTGCGGCGTATGCATTCTATTGGGTGTGAACAATTTCACCCCAAAGCATGTATGAGATTGTTCACGACTTTTTTTACCGTATACAGGCTATACTTGAAAATATGAGGCAGTAATATTTTACAATTCTATTCGTATTACTATTTTCTACATGCCTAAATACTTTTTCTCCACTAATTCATTTTTACTTATGAAAAAAACGACAAAAATATATTTTTTTGATCAATTCCACCCCAAATGACGGTATACAAAATATGCGATAGTTATTATCTCAAATAGTTTGGAAGTTACTGAGTTTTTTCCACTTTTTTGCGATTTGGCCCCACTGTGCGCCGCCCCGTTCTGGATGAAATACTCTTCATTCCACCCAGTTCTTCAAAATAATACAGTTCATTATTATTAGTCCCTCTTGTACGACGAATGCATCTGAATATACTAATAATTACCATTCCGCGTCACCGCAATTACGATAGAAGGACAAGCAATTAGTTCAGCAGCAAGGCAACATATGCGTCTAAGCAAGGAGCGTATACGTGCTTAATTATAAGTCAAATGAAGAAAACACAAACGGGAAAACGAACGGTCTGATTGATAACCGCAGAACGGCCACGAAATCCCTCCCCGTTGGAATCCCTCTGTGCGGGATTCTACCCTTGAGTGCATTCGTTTGTTAAAGGAGTTGGGGGCACGTAATCCTGCGAGGCCGTTTTCCTGCAATCAGTAATCCTCGTAAAGAATCGGAGATTGCTTTGCGTAGTAGAATAAAGTGGCCTGTATCTACGTAGGAGAGTAATAGTAAAATAGTGTGGCACTTGGAAAACTCCGCAGCAGTTGAGATACCGTAACGTAGACGTGTAGATATTTGAATCGATATAGGTACAAGCAGTTAAGTTTAGCGCTGCCAGTGTGTTTGACTATTTCATGTTTTGTTCATTGTAACAGTGTAAATTGTCTCTAATTCAGTGTAAACTTCTACATCGCCTCTGTGATTTTTGTACAGTATAAATTTCCATTTCAGTGTTTCATCATCAGTATATACATCTTTTACTTCCTAGTTTGTGACATAGCTCCAGGGACGTAACGTGAGAAAAGAATCTAGGAATGTGATAAAAATTTAAAAAGGGGAAGAGGTATAGTCAGATGTACGGTAGGCCATATGAAAATGGTGGAAATAAAAAAATTAGCCTAAAATGATTATGCCGAGGTATATATCCTAATTTTTAAGATAAAGATCAATTATTTGGTTTTTGTTTGTCCAACGAAAACGCCTATCACTGTTTCTTCAAATGTTGGAGACGATCTCATATCTTCTAGCAAGGCATTTTCAATATGTATTAATGCTAAAGCTGACAGTCTTTTTTGCTTTTGAGGATTTCACAGATAAGTCTTTATTCTCTTTAAACATGAAAATGATCTTTCCGCGGAACTGTTTTTGGCAGGAATAGCCAATATTAAACGACACAATTTTGATGACTCCGGGAAAACAGAATATAATGAAGGGACATAATATATTGGTGAAGTTCAAACACAGTGCTCTTTTTCATATCGGGATCACTATACATCACTGAAAGTTCACTTTTTAAATGAATTGCGTCAAAAAATGTTCCATGTGTATCTATTAAAGAAGAAAAAAGTCAGGAAAACGTTTCACGAATGAAGTAAATTGTGTGGAATCTAGATTTAAGAATTTCAGTTTAATAATTTCACTACACCGTTCACTAATGTTGAAAGTAATAACGTCCAAAACTTCATAAAACAATCGTGCGTAGGTGCTTCTCTTACCTTCAGGAATTATATCCAAACGCATTATTTTACTTGGTGGTTGATTTTCTAACACGACTCTGTCCATACGGTCCCAAATGTCACTAAACTCGTTTCTCATTTTTTGAATATGTGATTTGAAATCGGCGATCTTTTTATTGTAGTAACTAATATCTGATATTTTTGTCTGTAGAATTTTAAAAAGACTCTCGGAATGTGGGAATATTGCACAAAACACTGCTAACAAAAAATTAAAATCAAAGTCGCACAATAAAGTTAAAAGACTTAGCACAAATAACGGCTTCTCAATCCCATTCTTTATTTTCATTTTCTACAATTACCCGAAACAGCGCTTCCTAATCTTATGTTTATGCTACCTTATGTTATGTTATGTTAAAGGTGATGTATGTAACACAGTTTTGATGAAGCGACCGAACTATTCTGAACCGCGAATCTTATTGTTTATATTAACAAACTTGTGACTGACACATAATGCAGTAATATTTCATTGTATTTAAGTTAAAAGTATATACTTTGTGTCTGTTACCAATATTTTTCCTTAAAAAAATAGTTCTGGTTGTGTTATTACTTTCATTTAAGTATACTATGTCTAAAATTATGCCCGACCGAACTACTATGAACCTGGGCTTTGACATGTATTGTGTCAGATTGAGATATGTGTTGGTAAGTTTTTTTATTTATTTCCCATTTTTCTTATGATTCCAGTATTTATTAATACTCATTACTATATTATGATGTACTTTCTGTGAACTATCACTGTGTAATACTAATAATCTTAGATCGACGCTGTTACAATTCGCTGGAATAGACGCTTTAGTCAACAACGGTAAACATGAATATGCTTAATAATTTGTATAAAAACGTAGCTTTCCCTGATTCAATTCGATAGTTAAATACAGTTTTTTTCTTAATATTTCCTCGATTTTAGAAGGTTACCGGTTTTATACACGTGGTTTAAACTACAATTATTTGTTTTCTAATAGTCATTATTTCTTGTAGAATTTCTAACACAATCCTTATTTCTGCGGCAAGTATGGTGAACTATTTTGTGTAACATTCCCAATTATCTTCCTCTACTGAAACAACTACATGTGGAATGTATCGTAATACTTAGCGAACCACATAACCGTTGATGCAGATAACAAATGATTTATTTCCAATTGTAAAACAATGTAATAATGTACCTGCATTACATCTCCATGTTTTCCTTCGTCACACAAATTCCACTATTTGTTTTCATTAACTGTAGATGCCCTAAATCTAGCTTATAGGATGCGTCTGGAGCGGATGCAGCGGCTTGTAAATTATGACTTAGACACTAGGAAATGTCGACGATTCAGTTGGAAGTTGGGAGAATTATTATGAATGAATAAACAGAATGAAGTTAAAAGATTCATCTAACTTGTCCTCTTGGAATACCGCGGGCAAATATTTTCTATTAAATTATTGTTGTGTTAAGTTTCTACAGAGTGCATATTATTTAATTACCCCGATAAATCTCAGATAAAATAAATGTAAAATTATCACAACGAATTTGCAAAGTTGCTTCTGTGGTTATACCATTTTTTAATAAATACAATTAAAACTAGAACAATTGCTTTCTAAAGCACTCTTATTTAATTGCTACATGTTGTTGTCTGCTGTACCAAATATTATTTAGAAAATACATCTAATTGTAGTCCCTTCAAATTAGACAAAAAATCGCTGATTTTGGGAAATTTTTCCTACAGCTAAGCGACCTATACAGAAAGTTGTGTTAGGATTGTGTCAACACAACTAGCGCATGATTAAAAAAGGGTTGTTTTTTAGATATAAACATAGGTATATATATACGCATTATTGGCCGTTTTTTCGTTTTTTTTTTGCGATTTTCTGAAAAACTATGCATTTTTGGGATAACATAACCTGATTTGATGTTATAGAGTTTGCGATTCTCCACAATTTTTGTTCTTTTCATCTTTTCGAAATTCTGCTTAGTTGCACCACTAGAGCGCACTGAAGTATTTTTGAGCTGTTTTTCGATTTTAAGCCAAAACTATGCATTGTAGAGAAAAATATCAAGAGATCAAAATTGTAGATATAAAAATTTACTACACATTTTGTTCTTTTTCTTTAGTCGCATAGTTTTGCCACTAGAGGGCGAAAACCGTGTAATAAATTAATCGCCTCTTCGATATACAGATTAAAAATTAGTGGTGACAGCGTACATCCTTGTCTTGCTCCTTTCCTAATACCTACTTACCTTCTCTCCCCTTCTACTTCTATAACAGCAGTTTGCTCTTTGTATAGATTGTGTACTACTCTCCTATCTCTATACTTCATTCCCGCGCTCTTTAGTGTATCGAACATTTTTTCCCATTTTACATTATCAAAAGCTTTACAAATCCTGCGTAAGTGTTCTCTCCTTTTTCTATTGTTTTCTCTAACACTACTATTAGCGCTAGAATAGCTTCGCGAGTTTCCCTATTCCGCCTAAACCCAAATTGGTCTTCTCCTAGTATTTCCTCCGCTCTATTTTCCATCCTCTTCTGCACTATTCTGGTTAAAATTTTTGACGCGTGGGAAGTTAGGCTAATTGTTCTACAGTTCTCGCATTTGCCGGCTCCTTTCTTTTTCGGTATAGTAACGATAATGTTCCTCTTATAATCCTCCGGCATCTCGCACGTTTCGTATATGTATTTTACCAGTTCAAACATCCTATTTACTACTTTCTATCCCGCACATCTCAACATTTCCTCCTGTATTTTATCTACACCCGGCGCTTTATTGCTCTTTAGCCCCCTTAGTGCAATTTCAAATTCCTCTCTCAATATAGGTTTTCCTACCTCTTCCCTATTGATGCTAGATTCTTCCTCTAATATCTCTTCTAATTACTGATCCTCGTATAAATTTCCTAAGTACTTCCATGTATCCTCTTCCGATCAGTATGTCCCCCGATTGACTCCTAACGTTTCTACTTATTGGTCCCTATATCCCTGAAGTTCCTCTTAATTATTTTGTAAGCCTCATCGGTCTTACCTACTTGGAGCTTATCTTCTACCTCTTTGCATTTATCCTCTATCCATTGTTCTTTCGCTTTTCTACACTTTCTAATGATTTCCCACTTTATTGACTTATAAGTTTTCAATCCTTCCTCGTCTCGCCTATTTTTTTAGCCGCGTCTCTTTTGTATTAAGTTTAAGATTTCGTCCGTTATCCAGGGCTTCCCAGCTACCCTTCTCCCGTGTCCTAAAACGTCTGTAGCCGTGGAATCTAGACTATTCTTGATACCCTCCCACTCAGTTTCTGCGTTCTCGATTTCGTCATTACTCACTTTATTTATTAATTTATCTGTTTTCTCCTGGAACTTATCTTTCATATTCTGATCCCTCAATATGTCTACATTTATACGTTTCTTATCCTTCCGGGTTTTCGGATTTTTGAACTTTAATCTAGCTTTCATGACTACCAAGTTGTGGTCGCTGTCTACATCTGCTCCTGGATAACTCTTACAGCTTTTTATTTGATTTCTAAATCTCTTCCTAACCAGAATGTAGTCTATCTGATACCTGTCTATCCCTCCTGGCATTTTCCAGGTGTACCGCCTCCTAACGTGACGCGTTGTACAATATAAAATTATTAATGGAAGATGTTTTAAATAACTTTAAAATTATTGTCAAGAATAAAGTTGTATTTGCTTTATTTGGATTTCTCTCGAGAGGCACCGTTTATCTTGTAAATGGTGGTATATCAGAGGTGGTATAGCAGAGGACAAGGCAGCGTACTCCGTTAATTGTCGGGCCTGCGCTGTTCGAAGTCAAGCAATTGTCAAGAATTGCACAGTTACGACTTGGATGGGTCTCATTCTCATGGTGGCGCGGTGGTGCTGACATGGTATTTGGTAACAAGGTGGCAACTGGGCCAAATACTGGGCACATTGTCTGCGTGAGTTCGATTCTCACCAGAGGGAACTTGGCACTTTCCTCAGTGCCGGGTGTTTGTCCGGGTTTATATGTGCAACCTTCCCTTACACAATCCTGCCTGTAGGCTTTCTGGGGAAGGATGTCTAGTTTTCGTGTGTCCAAACTTAAAAAAAAATACGTTAATTTCGTTGGTATACCCCCTACCCTTTCCCAGAAAGGATAGGGGGTATTTGTGTTTGTATAAGAAACCTCTAATTATTAGAAGTTTCGAAAAATTAGTAAGAAGTTACAGTTTGAGTGTGGGATCTATTCGGAAAATAAGAAGAAATAGGCAGACATAGAAAGCAGTTTAAAGAAATTTGTAGGCAGTATACAACACAGTGTGTATACTTGTTGAACTGAGAATGCAATGAGCTACGGGAATGAGCTGCAAGTCCTCAGTGAAATGATAATTACCCTGTATATTTACTTACCCGCATTGCAAAATATATAGGGTTTATACAGGGCTTGTAGATGTCAAATCTATTCCTAAATGTGAATGTTAAAACGATACGTACAGGA
The DNA here is from genome assembly GCA_037954035.1 of Rosalia funebris. Classification (NCBI taxonomy): domain Eukaryota; kingdom Metazoa; phylum Arthropoda; class Insecta; order Coleoptera; family Cerambycidae; genus Rosalia; species Rosalia funebris. The sequence continues at coordinate 5,239,548 of JAZFAV010000006.1, read as the reverse complement.
ATATAATTTTTTTTTCTTCATTAAAAAAACCGAATTGAACTAACAAATTCACTGAAGGTGACTTATTAGTAACTGTTGAACTAAGGTTAAGGTAGCAATACATACACAGTGATTCTTGAAAAATTGGGAGATTTATTGTAATAGATTAATCGTGACGAGGGCAGCACGTGACGTTAGATAGAAAAGAAAAATTATGACAAGTTAGGTTAAGCTACATTCCGCTATAGTACTGCCCTATCTCTCTACTGCGCAATTTATCGTAAACAACAAAATTACGCGGTAATATTTGAATACTGCATTGAAAGTTTTCATTTTAATATTAACAGTAACATTAATCTATTTTGCAATTTCAATCATAATTTTGATAGAGTGAAAACAGATAATATGAAATAAAAATGTTCTCCTGAGGTTGTCATCTTCACTATTTACTAAGGCTTTTCATTTAATCTTATTCTTTACTTCTTATAGAACAATAACTAATTTTTTTCTTTTACTTAACTATTGTTCTAGACCCATGAATTAGTGTAATGCTTTTAAATAACTTGGTCGATAAAGAAAATTATGAAAATGTATAAGATTTAAACACAAAAACGCTTGTGGACTTCAAATAATTATTGCTCTGTATTTTATTGCGCAACAAATGTAGTATTTCTGCTTTAAAACCAAACAAAATATCTTAACTTGTACACGCATATTGGCGATTTATTTTTATTTTTGTATCTATTTAAAAAATATATCTAATATATTATTACATTTCTATATATTATACAACACTTACTTTACACTGCGAAGGATCTCGGAGTATGGTTAAATTTTCCTTACCTGAAAAAGAAATATGTAATTAACTACATGCAAGTATAAATTTCTACGAAAGAAACAAAGCTCTCGTTTGAAAAGGAGTTTTATAAATTTTAAAATGCAGCGATTCATGTTTATGACAGTATTTACATATTAAACATTTATTATTATGACATTTATATTCGAACAATTAAAACAGAGATTCTAGAAGAAAAAATATTTGTTGAAAGAAACAGTATTTACAAAATTAGGCGAATAATAACATTCTTATTATTTGGCATTTCAGCAATAACTTTATCATTATTTACGGAGATTTGTACAAAAGTTCACAACCTTAGGATACATACCTGTATGTGGTGGAAATAAGTAAAAATTAGGTTTAAAAATAAATTTAAAATAAGATCAGTTGTATAGTCTATATTTTTTTATTTAGAAAATTATATGTTTTATTTAAAGAAGAAATAATTGTTGGAATCTTACAAATGCATATTCATACAATAAAGAATATTCTTTGTTTAGAGAGCTGATTTTTGAATTTGTAAATAAAAAATAACAAAAATTTATAAACATTGTCATCATCTATTTTAGATGTCTTTTGTACTTCAAATGCCTAGAAAAAATGTTAACTTTCCATTTATTAAGCCTATTAGCCTTTTCACGAACGTTGCATAAGTGCTCTTATACTTGGATAACTCCGTGGCAGCCGAAATTCCATATTAGACCTAATATATTTGCATCGATGTAGGTATTAGCAATTCAGTTTCGCTTTGCAATAGTGTTTGACCATCCACATATTAAACTGGTTTCATTTCAAACTTGCTCACTCCCATTATTTCTCTTAGTAATGAAAATTATATCTAGATAAATGTACGTAAATTTAGATATCGAAGGGAAACTTTAAAACCAGCTTCTGTTGCAGTTTAAGTTTCACCATCTTATCCGCATCTACCCCCCACTTAAACATTTTAAATGGTAGGGGGTATCATTACATTAGAGGTACATCTTGTAATATATCTCTTTAAACGTTTTAAAAGGACATGATTCAACTTTGTTTAGAAAACTGAAATCGAGTCGATCCGTTCTCGTAATAAACGGTGTTACAATAAGAGAGCAGGATTTGAATTATACGCCATTTTGGTTATCATTAGTCAATAAGTCAAAAATTATGACATGTCGAGAGGAGACAGTTATGAGTTAGTGAACATGGAGCATTACGCAATACAGCAATGCGTCCTTATTGTTAAACACTATCAAAATGGTGAATGTTTGATTGCTATTATTCGTAAAGTGCGTCCAATTTTCGGTACAAATGTTCCGAATTTATCAACTATGAAGAGAACGATCGAAAGATTCGAAAGGCTAGCTCAATTGTTGAAGGGAATTATGCAATACGAGTTTATAGTGGTCAATAAGAACAAAGCATCACGGCAGTTCGCGGGACTATGGCTGACTGTCCAGGGACCTCGATTCGTCATCGTGCACAAGAATTGGACATTTCAACAGCCACTCTTCACCATATTCTCACTAAATATTTGGATCTCCATACTTACAAAGTTCAATCGCCTCAACAACTTCTGCCAACAGACAATGCACAGCGAAGAGAGTTCACCAATTGGATTCTTGAACAATGAGAAGTGAATGCCGATTGTGTGGATAAAATCATATTCAGCGACGAGGTCCATTTTCACTTTAATATGGCTTCGTTAATAGGCAAAATTGCTGTATTCTGGGCTCAGAAAATCCACGAATAATTCATGAAAAACAAATACATCCACAGCGTGTCACTGTTTAGTGTGAATTGTGGTGTGATGGTATCATTTGACCATTTTGCTTTAAAGACGAGCCAGGCAATGAATTAACGGTAAGGGGTGAACGTTGTCGTGCCATGATAACTCAGTTCCTTGTGCCTTAATTGGAAGATATTGCTCTTAAAGAGGCATGTGTTTTCAGCATGATGGTGCCACATCATATAACATGTGAAACATTGACGATCTTGTACGAGTCTTTTCCTGATTGTGTTATCTCAAATTTTGTTGACGAGAATTGGTCCACAATTTAAATAAAACATAAAATAATTTAATGGAATATTATAAGGACTGTGTTATGAGTTCAATAAAATTGACTAGCTTAAAACTTCCCTTTACAAATGTGAAAGAATGTTATGGCGATTAGTGAAAGAGAGAGATTAGTGTAAGGCAATAGATGATGGTCACGGAATATCAACTTCAACTGCAGTAGCTGTACTTGACCCGAACGTAATAATTTATTGACCCGACACAATGGTGTTCTGTCTTAGGAGACATGAGGTACTTTATTGTGTATTACATAGTCTTATAATTTAAATTATATACTTTGGTAGTGGGGTAATTTCCATGCTAAAGTTCTATAACAAACTATTCTGAAACCCTGTAAATTAATAATAGAATAGAATAAAAAAAATATCATGTGCAGTACAGTACACGTGATAGAAGTGAATACTTCTTTAGAATAGAGAGTGAGAGAGATTGAGAGTGAGAGATTGAAAGAGAGAGAGAGAGAGAGAGAGAGAGAGAGAAAGGGAGCGGGATAATTTCAAAAGAAATATAACAATATAAAATTTGTGTAAAAAAATATTCGGTTTATTCATTATCTACACTATCATCGGCTGGTGGTTCAATTGGTACTACTGATATGATTGGTTTGTGATAACTAAAATATGAAATATATGTTCGTGATTCGATATTTTCTAGATAACATGTAAAAATTGCATCTATTGTTGTTCCGGATTTTGTTGTTGATTCTTTGGGATTGTTATTTATAAGCAGACCAAATGTTTCTCGAAGAAAGTTAATCAACGTCAAAGAATCATTGGATCCGAAATTTACATTGAAATCTCCCCCGAGAATTAAAGGGATTTTGTCTTCGCCTCTTCCAAGTGCATTTGCACCTGTGTGGCTGTAAACCAGTAGGGAGCGGTGAATGAAATATATTATATCTTCTAGATTTTAACAAGTTAAACGGTTCAAGGATATTATCAAATAATCACAGAACACAGATGTATATAACGTAAATAATTACAAAACACAATGATAAATATTCGGTACACACGCGTGCTGCTTCAGTTGTTAATATATAGCGTCTGGACGCGTACATCTATAACGCGCGCAGGCGCGACAATCTATCTATCCTATTCTATCGCTTCGCACTGAGTTTATATCGCTCTCTCTTGCTCCACTCCCTTGTGGCGTCAGAGTTGTACGTACTCGCGCGCATGCGCGTCATACTATATTTTCTTCTATTGCCTAGTATTCAATGAATACGTGGCTCTCTCTCTCTTGTTTGTACGATGCTTCCTAAACTATTCCCCCTTCAAGCAACTTAGACCTTGGACTTAGCGTATGAGTGGGCGTTAAAGACGAAGGACCGCACAAAAGGGAGACGCGGATAGCTTAAACTGATATATATATATATATATATATATATATATATATATATATATATATATATATATATATATATATATATATATATATATATATATATATATATATGCTCTCTTTCTCATTCTCTCTATGTTATATATCTGTGTACTCTGTCTTGTAATGAAGCCTGTGTTTTAGGTATACCAAATGTATAGTTCTCTTTCTCCTTCTTTCTACGTTATATCTTTTTTCTCTCTCGTGTAACGAAATCTCGAAACGTTACATTTTTTCCAACTCACTCTCCATTCTCGTCAAATATCAGAACACCGCCAAAGAAGTATTCACTTCAAAAATGTCTAAGAAATAACGGAACATCTTGATTTGATTTTTTCATATAAATCAAACTGATTAACTAGTAGTATTAAGTCAGTTAGTTAGAATTTAACGTCGACTTGAAGTCACAACCCTGGGAATATCACAGCTTGAACCTACGTTAAAGTGATTAACTCCTGGCGAAATTAATTACCGTACGGTCGAAAAGTCATGAAACAATTTAGTTTTAGTAGAAGGAATTACGCGAGAAGACGATCCCGGATCGCAAACCAAGTGACGCTAAATTATAAAATGAGTCGACGGTAGCACTTCCTCGCAGTCTAATAAGGACAAATTGATGCCCGGACAACTTTTCACTCTATATCAAAATTACCCAGAAAGCCACAACATCTCATTTCATTCTACGAATTGCTTCGCGCCGGCATTCAACCTGTTTCGTCATAAATTAGTCGGTAAATGTAAAGCTGCCTTCGAAGTTTGACGTCTACGTCAATTTAGTGAAATGATGGGGATACAGAGATTAATGGTTCGGCAAAGCATTGAGCGATACGGAGATTTGTTTCCAAAATATAGCGCCAGTTTGTAGGTTTAAAACATTTCCAATCCATTAAAAATGCAATAAGTTTAGTAAAATATTACAGGCAACAATATGAGTGTGTTGGTGATATAGGTTTTTGTAAGGAATGGTGTTTAAAAACTAAGTAAACCACTGAGGTCTCCAGTAATATTAGTTAATAGTCATTGTTTTTAAGTTATTAAATCACTAGCTAATAATCAATCATAATGTTAGCCTAGTAAATTGATTTTCACTATGATGATAGTGAAAATCATTTTCTAATATCATGAATTTTCGTCGATACGTGTTTTTGTTTGTACTGAAAATTATAATATAATATGTACCTTATTTTAAAACTAATGGACGTATATGTAAAGCTGGCACTAAGCGCCATCCGCCAGGGGCATATCATCGAGATATGCCGCTGGCGGATGTTCTAGACACCAAGTCGGGAATCGCCGTCGTACGCCGGGAGTGTGTGCCTAGAAGCAGGTACCAGAGGCCACTAGGGGGTTGCCGTACTAGACGAATTGGATAAAGGTAAGTCTGCTCCAATTATTTTCTAGGCCACGACCGCCCGCTCTGTTTGCGACGCCATGAAAATACCCCTGAACCACCACGAGTAGAGGTTATTGTGCCCCGGTTGCCAAATTACAAGTAAATTAGTAAAATTACCACCTAATTATTACAACAGTAGGTTTTAAGAAAGCGGAGGTTCGTAAACAGAAATTGTCTGGAAAGAAATCGTCTGAAATTGTCTTGTTCTCCCGTATATAATTTACCATCAATATACGAGGTATATCATAAAATCGGATATACGAGGTACGCTCGAAAAGTGAGTTTTGTGACCGCACTCAACGAGAATGGATACCCGCAGCAGCAGGAAGCCCGCGGAGCCCAAGCCAGACCCGGCTACCACTGCTGCAGGAGGAATCAACCCCTAGGCGACGCGAAAGGATGGAGATAGAGCTACAACCTCGAGGAGCGCCAACGAACAGCGGACCGTACCCACACCAAGGGGCAACGCGGCCAGCCAGATCGGGGAAGCGTCTCGGCGTATAGCTAGAGTGTCGACGCCGATGTCATCATCGGGAGCACCTTTGCTGGTGCCACCACTGCATTCCCACGGAGGGGCGTGGAGTAGAGGGGAGGGAGGACAAGTTCCGTGAAGGGCAACATGTGCCTTGAGACGAGGCAAGGAGAGTAGTACATATTCGTATTTCGCACACGGGCACCCCCGTCATATGCTATCTCCCATCCCCCAAGGAATGAAAGCGAGAGGGAAGAGATTGACGGAGCGAGGGAAGGAGCCTTCTATGAAGAGGAGGGTACGCGACGTCGACAATAAGTGACGTAAAACATGAAGGTGTTATACAAAAGTTCGAAAATGTATTATAAAGAGACACCGGTTTTATTGTTGCGTTAGCTGTACTTATATTTCAAACTTTATAATCATTTAAGGTATCTTACATTTATTAGGCAAAAATTAAAATTATAAGGGTCTTAACACTATAAAGGGTCCTTCAATAAGGATGCTCCATTTATAAATGTAAATAAGAGAAGTATGAAATATTAATTCTATTTTTTTTTATTTGAAAGAGTATTTTATAACATTAAGTATGAAATATAACGTCGTTTAAATATTCGCCACGGCTTTGCTTGGTGATACGTATTCGGGAGGTCCAATATCTGATGACTGACATAAATCTGGCTGAATTTGCTGGATGGCATTCATTATGTTGACTTTGAGGGCATCAATTGTTTGCGATTTATTCACATAGACTTATGATTTAAGATAGCCCCAAAGGAAGAAGTCTAAAGTCATTAAATCACACGTTGTCGATGGTTAGTTCATGTCACCGCTGCACGAGATAACCATGCCTTTAAATCGCTCGTGCAGAATGTCCATCGTGGCATGCGCTGTGTGGCACGTAGCGCGCGTCGTGTTGGAACAACATGTCTTATCATCAATCTGTAGCGCTCGCCGTTGACGGTTGTGGCAATGTCAGTTTCGTTTTGGAAATACTGGCCAATAATTCCGCCAGACCAAAATCCGCACCAAACAGTGACTTTCTCGGGATACATTTGGTGCTGGTGTATCTAGTGTGGATTGGTGTCGTTCCAAATCCGACAATTTCGCTTGTTCACAAATACATTCATTCAAAGATGCGCTTCGTCGCTAAAGATGATTTTTTGGGCGAAATTTGGGTAAACTTACAACTGCTCCAGAGCCCAATCAGCGAACACATGGTATTTTCTATGGTCGTTTACCTTAAATTCCTGGGTCAATTGGATTTTATATGGGTGCAGACCCAAGCCCCGACGTAAATTTCGACAAGTTGAAGTCGCAGAAAGGCCAAGTTCTTGTAAACGACGACAAATTGACTGCCTCGGACTTTCCCGCACACTGTCACGCACAGCAGCGATGTTTTCAGTAGATTTTGCGTTTCAGTGACGTACGGGTGTTAACTGATCGTTTATCAAACTTGTTGACTCGAATTTAGCCACCAAACGTCGAATAGTCGACTCGGCGGGACGGTTGTGGCGAGGATAAAAGTCACGTAATGCGCAGAACGTTTCTCGAAGGGAGCACCGATTTTGAAAATAACAGTGAATATTCGCACACGTTGTTGAACGCTATAACCTTGGTTAATCACCATAGTGATCTGCTATAGTCCAGTGGCGGTGCGTGATCCTAAGATTGGGGGTGCACCATACATAAAAATAATGATAATCATAAGAATAATAAGAATATCCCTAATATGAGATAAATACTTATATGTTATATTTAATATGAGATAAATATTTATCTCATATTAAGGATATTCTTATTAACTTTATTAATTTGAAAACTTACCTAATTTTCTTTGTAAATGAGCTCAATTCTGCGATTTTTACACTGTGCAAATTTTTCAATTACTTTGTTGTTAAAATTTTCGATATTTGTAATAAAGCCTTTTTCAATGGAGAGCATAGCCAAAGCCGATAGTCTTTCCTGGCACATGGTGTTGCGCAAAAATGTCTTTATTCGTCTTAAAGTCGAGAAACACCTTTCGGCTTCTGCTGACGAAACAGGTACTGTAATGATGATTTTCAATAATTTAGCTCTTTCTTCAAAAGTTGACTTTAGCTTATTGGAATTAATAAATGTATTTAGTGATAGAGCTCCGCTTGAATTTCTAAACTCAATTCATTGATAAATTAAGGACAACTCGGTACGTAATTTATTTATGTCCAAAAGCGGGTAAGATTCGCTGTTTGTTTTAAGTAACTTTCGGGAAATTTTTTAACATATTCCGAAAATTTTTCTGGGAGAAGTAAATTGGATACTACCAAGTGTCCAGTAAAATTAAATCTCTCCTTAGCTTGAGATATTATAATGTCACACACTTCCTTAATTCTCTATTTTTGTCTTCCGTAGAAGTGTCTACTCGTCTCCTTTTTATTGGTTGTATTTTATTTGGTTCATCTTCAGTGCTTGTGGCGATTTCGGTGCTATTTCGTATTGCAGAAATTTCTCTAATAAAACCATCTATAGATGTTTTTACATAAACTGGATCAGTTTCTCTTTTTTGTAACTGATTATACAGAATGTTGACATGTGGCATAATTTTGTGAAAATTACCTAACCAAAATAGAAAATCGTTATCCTTTAAAGTTCTTTTCAATCCACTGGCTTTATCAATAGTAGGTTGATGTTGTATATGACTTTTTTTCATCTCAATCAATTCTATACATTCCAGAAATTCTTCTTTGTTTTCAAACACAGTATTTACTATTCTAGAATTGAAATTCCATCTTGTAGGTGCTGATCGGGGTAATCGAGTTCCTACTACTTCATCAAGAACTGCGGTACATTGTGCGGAATTAGAGAAAAATGAGCAAAACCCTCCCAAATTTGCAAAGAATACTCGTACATTCCGATTAGCAGAAGCCGCATTTGCCATAATTAAATTTAATTGATGCGCATAACAATGCACATATTGGGCAGTTGGATAACTCATCTTAATCCTGGCTTGAACTCCATTCGATGATCCACTCATAACGGTAGCTCCATCATATGTTTGAGCAATCAATTTATGTGGGTCATTTTTAACATGGTAGTCTAGTTCACTTTTTAAACACTCCGCCAATGACTCTGCATCATGTCCTACTGGTTTTAAAAAACTCCAGAATCTTTCTACAGGCTTTCCACCCACCATGTAACGATATATTAAAGCCAACTGAAAAATTGTAGAAACGTCTGTAGTTTCGTCTGCTATTATAGCAACAAAAGTTGATTTTTTAATTTCAATGGTTACTTCATCGTGACAAACTTCAAGCATGCACTGAAGTAGCTCGTTTTGTATAGTATTAGAAGTTCCTTTAAAAGCCGCCGCGTTTTGTAAATGATACTTCATAGCCTCGTCTAATTCGGCACTGAAATCAATCAACCCACGAAAAATGCCTGGATTGGATGATGTTTCCGATTCATCGTGTCCTCTTAGGGCCAGTTCAAATTTTTCACAAAAACGAATACAGTTAATAATAATGTTTAAAACATACCTGTTTTTTGAAACTACTTCATTGTGTGCTGCCACTGCTCGTCGATGAGCAGAATCGAGCATTGTCGCAATATTTGCAGTGCCTAGCATGGCTAAATTTAAAACATTATTCATGTGTCCAGCAGATATTGCACGTTTTTTTATTTTCTCGTTTATGTGATTTAAATCCGTTACTCCAGTTTTGGTCCAAGGTGTTTCCCAGCCAAACAAAACACACGGAAAACAAAACACTGCGTTCAATACATCGCATCCACTTAACCACAAATGTTTTTTAAATAAGTCATTATTAAATGTTCTTACAAATTGTTTATTTTTTCCTTTCACGGCTAATTTTAAATTAATTTGTGGAGTGGGCCTACCTAGAGTTTTAATTTGCACTTTTTCCTCCAAACTCAAGCTAGAGAATGGAGTTTTTAATAAGTTTTGAATAGAATTCATTATTCCAAAGTAGATTCTAACCGAAAACCCGAGTTTATATTTATAAAACGTAAGCGATAAGACAGCTTACGAGAGAAGCGATGTACGAAAACAATTCACAAACTAACCGATTCTAACCTCCCTCAGTTTCGTGCGCTCTTAAACTCTGCACATAATATCTATAGAATTCGCCCACTACTTTTCCTAATTATGGAGGGGCAAGCAGTAACAATACGCGTTCGCTTTTTCATATTGCACGGAAGCACGATCGCCATGCCGCGACGACAGCGTTACGAATCCATGAGACCTAGCGTCTAGTGGATTCGTAATGCTACGGCCATATAATATTTAGATGGTATTAACGCTAGGGATGCGGAAAGGCGATAAATTAAGAATGCATCCATTAATTACTAAGTAAAATTATTAATGCTAAATTGTCGGTTGTGCGCGCGCACCAGCGCATCTTATAGCCCACCGCCACTGTGCTATACACTCCTGAGTAATTCACAACGAATTTGACAGATGTTGCTTTAACAACATGGCTACTATAACCTAACAAATTTCCGCTATAACCTAACAAATTTCGAGCATCCCTATTAAAAGAAACTGTATAATGATTAAATGGTTAATACATCATCTTCACCATTAACTTCGTGAATAACCGTTACTGTTATAAAAATAAACACTTTTGAGACATAACTGAATACGCGAATCGTTGAAATGCAATTAAAACGAGCTTAACGGCGATAAAATACTTGCCTGATTTTACTGTTTTCCGTTAAAACCATCAGGCTGAGTGGTGGCGAATACCAATCTCAAGAACCTCCTGAAAATATTGTAATAAACGTACGTTTCAAATAAACGGCGAAACTGTTCGAGATCGAACGGGGATTTTAAATAAAAGTTATTTAATCCGTGGCAATAGTAGGATTGTACTCAAAGTTTATTCGTTCAATTTAAATTCCTCACGTGAAAGGTCTTACGCGTAACCAATTTTACCGCTATTAGAATAAAATTTTATTACCTAAAAAAGTTAATGGTATTTTTTATTATTATCAGAAGTACTCAAACTTTTCAATATGAAAATCTACGAATAAGGTTAGGATTTGATTATTTTTAGAAAAACTATATTTTTCTTCTGGAAAATTTGTATTAATTTGTACAAAGAGATGACAAGAAATATAAGATCACCTTCACCAGTAAGACTAACTGGATGGAGGGTCGAGCTTAATTACCGCTCAATGGAGACATCTGGTACACGGATGGAGTCAAGAGTGGGAACAGAGCGGGTGCTGGGGTGTATAGGCGATGCGATGGAATAAGTAAAACCTTTCCCCTTGAAAAATACACTACCGCACTCCAGGCCGAGCTAGTTGCAATTACGTATTGTGTTCTGGGGGACGACCAAAATCGGACCCAGGAGAAGGTATGTATCTGCTCGGATAGCAGGGCGGCGCTGGCATCCCTGAATTCAGCAACGACAAAGTCGAAGATGGTCTATAATTGCTATGAAGCATTGAATAACTTGGCAGGGAAGAAACCGGTGGAACTCTTATGGATACCTGGGCATAATGGCATTAATGAAAATCTAATTTTAGATGACCTTGCTAGACTAGGGACCAGGGAAAACCTCTATGGACCAGAACTTGCAGTGGGAGTAATTCGGAATCTGATCAGAGACCGCATCAATGAGTGGGCAAGAGACCAGTACAATAAAAAATGGAAACAAGTAACGGGTTGTCAAATAACCAAACTCTTCATCGAATACTCAGAGATTGAGAAATGGGCCCAAGAATTCATTAAATTGAACTCATGAACTAATTGAATTCATTAAATAGAACCCTGGTGGGAATCATTACGGGCCACCGTAGTAGCCTGAATTCATATAAGCACAAGCTGAGGCTCACTAACAGCCCGGCTTGCAGATACTGTAAAGAAGACGAGGAAACCTCGATTCATCTTCTTTACACCTGCCCCGCACTGGAGGAGAAGAGGTATCTTATATTAGGGACCCCTGTTATCCTAGAGGAGACGAGGCTTAAGGCGGGGGACGTGCGTAAATTGCTCCTTTTATGGGATAGCATTTGTGGATAATGACCCGGATAAGAGGGGATCGCCAAGGGACTACCCATGCGATCAGTGGCTGATGAGGTCCAAACCCATATAGCATAATAATAATATATCTACAAAGAGATTGGTTTAAGTTCACATCAGACTAATGACATAAAAATATTAGTTATTAATACTTATTCGTATAGTAACAATTGGCGCTTTCATCTGTAGTATCAGTTGAATCACCAATCTGGTTTTAAGCATATTTAGTATGCATTGTAAACATATTACCTAAAACCATATAAATACCATGTGAACACGTATAGTTCAAGATTTTCTTTAATAACTCGATAAATGCTGAGCGTTTAGTTAACTATGGTACGAAACTATGGTTAGAATTATGGTACACAATTGAAATTCTTCCTCTTAATATGCCACAGGATATGCTTTTCCAGGTAAAGAGTGCGTCAATCGATAATACCAGAATTGTTCGTCAGTGGTTGAACGAACATATTCCAATGCGCTGGATAGGATGAAATAGTCCTCTTGAACTCTAACCTCCTAGGTCCGCCGATATTACACCATTAGATTTTTATTTCTGGGGAAGAGTGAAGAATGAAGTTTACAAATCAAGGCCCATAAATCGAGAAAAATGTTGTGCTAAAATAAGAGGCGCCTATCGCGAAATCAACATTCCAGAACTGAGAAGAGTAGCCAGACGTAATCGTAAAATAATTGAAAAATGTAATCAAATTGAAATAGGATTAGTTGAGAGAGGCTCCATCCGGTAATTAATTAAAATCTTTATTTATATATATAATAATAACCTCGAAAACTAATTGTTACTTTAAACTGTTTTTACTTATTTCAATTACCAAAAGCTAACTGTTTTCTTTTCTCTTAAAATATTTATCTTTGTCAAACCGAAACTTGTAATTCCATAAACATTGTCTTTTTTTACATCATATGAGGTATCGATTAAAAAAAATTATTTCGATCAATGTAGCGGTAAGACAAAAATGATTAAGAAGACACGGGTATCACATGTCCATGTGCACCTGAATCGGGAAGCCCCGGTAGTGTACCCTTTGGGGGTTGATATTATTAAAATTATTACAATCTCTGAAAAACCCAAGAAATACAAATTTACTTTCTGATGGATTGGAGGACACCATTTTAGTTACATCTTTGTGTTTCTTTAATCATTAATTATTGGAAGAAGAAAGTATGGATTCACGTAATTCTTCTATACAACCTTCTTAAAATCACAGTAATCCATGTCTTACTTCGAGATATTTAGAAGTGTGTTGTTGAATGATTAATTAATCTTATTCCGCTTCCATTGAGGTTATGCTACGTCGGCCACAAAGACCAGCTTTCACGAGCCCTTGAGAGAACGTCTGCTGACAATAAATAAATGCGTAATCACTTTACGCCTGTTATTTTACCTTTAATTACACTGGTCTGCAACGAAATCCTCCTTTAAATAAAAATTTTATGAATAAAAATATTTTTACGTCCTGAATGTACATCTGTTTTCTATTTTTTGTTATCAGGTATATATTTCTTTAAAATGATTTTTCTTTATTTCTCAAAATTCAGTATTTCAATCGCCTAGATGTAAAACCTGACACGTCACCCTTTCCTCAAAAATGAGATTGTTATGGCAATAGATTAAAAATGTAAATGCCGACATAGTCCAAGGGAATTTTTACAACAAATACCAACAATTCAATAGTAATCTGAGTTTAAAATTTCATCTCAGATGCAAAACCCGACACATCCCTTGCGGTCATAGATGCAAAGGCAGACATTTCCAATGAGCCAACACGAGCTAAATATTTCATCACGTGATGCAGTTTAATTTGTAGATTTTGTCAGTTTGAATAACATGTGTGTGATGGATGTGGGACACAAAACAAAAATTCTATTATTATTGGTATGTTGAGTTACTGGTTACGATTTCAAGCTCCCTCACGTGTAGAGAAAATAGAGTTGCTCTTTCCGGTTGTTGGGCATTCTTATATTCCCCCGATCCCGTTTATGATCAAATTGAAAAAATCTATAAGAGGAAAATGGAAGTTCTTATCCAAAAAGAGTACATTAGTATGATCAAACAATTTGCTACTATACACGAAATTGCAGAAGACTTTATAATCAGGGATTGGAGACGTGAAACTCAAAATGTTTTAAAACAATCAGGATATTGACACTTTAAATTTCAACCTTCAAAAAGGATAATCATTGTTAAAAAAATACTTAACTTTAATTGATCTTGTAAGCGACGAAGCATTTTACATAAATGGAAATATTATGAGCACATTCAATAGCTTATGTAAAAGAGGAAAAACATCTCACAAATGGGACCAGTAATTCAAAATTGGACTTCTGATTAATAAAGATATGAAAAAAGGTATAGCGAAACTATTAAAGAAACACTATGGAAAGGAATGGGAAAAATATGCCTTAATAAAGCTTTCCAAGATGTTTCAGATGGAGGACAAGCAGTCGAAGAAGAGGGTAACTGCGAAGAAGATGGTAACTGCGAAGAAGAATCAATTACTTTTGGTATTTGAGAATGTGTTGTTCGATAACAATGAGAAATAACATTTATTTTCAAAACTTACACATACTTTCTTGGAACACTTCAAACAGAATTAGGCGCAGAAATCGAATGACCATTTTATTTCCCAATTTTGAGGGTCATACAGATGCTCCTGATTTCTAAACTATGATTTGTTATCATTTAAAAACAATAATAACCCATTTTAGGAAATTTGGTCACTGCATTCAATTGAAAAAAAATTTTACAAGTATTTATTAATTATCTCATATGTTTTTTTGGATTTGTCGGGTTTTGCATTTAGGCAACTGATTTATTATTTTGTGTTTTCATTAACTGAATTGAAACTGATATGAACTGATCTGAAATATAAAAAAGGACATTGACTAATGTTGGTTTTACACTAATGCATGCAGATGCGCAGTTCTCGCTGTGATCCATAGCGCTGAGTACGTTAAAAAGTTGTATAGTGATTGCTTGTGTTCTAAACCGGATGATTTGGTAAGTTTTGCATAAAATTCATACATGATAAGAGAGATAATAATAGATAAAAAGAGATAAACACTACGTAGTAAAAAAACTGGCCATGGAGAGCGAGTTTGACCCCTGGAGTCAAAAATGTAAATGAAGAAACTTTAGTGCAAAGTGAAAACAAAATTCTACCATCACTGCATATAAAGCTGGGTCCGATGAAAAATTGCAGAAGCAATGAACAAGGATGGTGAAGGCCTTCGATACCTTAAAACCAAATCCCCCCGAATCAACGACGCAAAATTGAAAGAAGAAATCTTTGTAGGCCCACAAACACGAGAGATTATGAAGGACGTAAGTTTTAAAACAAAGCTGAATAAATCAAAAAACAGCATGAACTGTTTTTGTAGAAGTGTGTCATAATTTCCTTGGCGATAAAAAAGCTGGGAACTACCAGTAAATCATCAGAGAACATTTTCTTCTTATAAAGCTCTCAAATGCTACTATTTATTCCATCTCTATTTGCCAAATAAAAAACTCTCTCATCTTGCCGATAAACAGAACAGTCTACCTGAGCCTAGCCATAAAAATAAGCCACGGTATGAGATAAGAGCCGTTTGGGATTTTTTATTTGGCAACTAGAGATGAAACAAGCTATACATATTCCTTAAAATTCGTTTTTTGGACTATCGCTTAGATTTCTCTCCCAAAAATCTTGAGGCTGTATCGGATGAACATGGAGAAAGGTTTCATTAAGATATATTGTATATAGACAGACGATACAACGGGAAATGATCAGAAGCAATGCTGGCATATTTTTGTTGGTCGATTTGCCGTGAAACTCCAATGGAAAATAAGGAAAGGAAGAAAACCACAAAGTGAAATGATATTAATATACAACTAAAGTGAAACCAAGCAGTCCAAAGGGTGCAATGACCTAAAAAGCTGATAGGCGCTATTGTCATATCTAATTTCTAAATTTCTTATGTTCTACATTAATTCGGTAATATTAAATTTAATTGCAATTCATGATCAAAATTAAACAATAAATTATATAATGCCTATCTGTGACATAGCGCATGTAAATTTATATCACGTATGTTAAATATAAAAAGATTACTTCTCTCATTTTCATACTTCGCCGATTTTCTGAATAAAATGGCAACATCGGTTTTCCATTTAATTGAAATTTATAATCAAAATTAAACAAGATAATTCAATTGTATAATGCTTATATGCGACATAGCGCATGTAAATTTATGTCATGTTTGTCAAATATAAAAATATTACTTCTCTCATTCTCATACTTTGCCGATTTTCTGGAAAACATGACAACGTCGGTTTTCCATGTTATGCGCGTGTTGTCACCCTCTTTGTTTCTCTCATTTGAAGAATATTATTTATTTCACTCATTTACACTGTTTTAGATGCACGCGCCTTCAAGAGCTGATGGCAATTGGACGGCAGTGGCGGCTCGAGGAGGCATAGTTATCTATATATCTTAATAAAATGGTTGATTCTTATTTAGTTCTAGCAACAATTCCTTCTCGATAGAAATAGTTGCTGAAGATGAAAGCCTTTCTTGGGAAATGGTATTTCTTGAATAAGCCTTTATAGGTTTAATATACGAAAAGCTTCTTTGCACTGACGCACCTTGTTGGTAGAATAGTTAAAATTATACAAAACAGTTTGTAAGCTTCTGTAAAAATGTATTTGTATTCATTAAGTTTTTTGATCAGTTCATGCAGCGGTATATTTCTGTAACTTTCATCACTATATAACAGGCAAAGTTCGTTTTTAAGTCGTTGATGTTTAGTAAATATATTTCCATAAAATTGTTCCAAATTTTCAAAATCATTAGAAGGGAAACAAGAGCAATGTTGTTCAAACTGTCAATTCAACCTGTATAGAAAATAATAACGCTTCATTAACGTCTTTTTTTATATATTCATTCATATAATCAGAAATTCAAGTGATGATTTCATTTTGAATGGTTTTTGAATGCCCACCGAAAACATTTTTAATTTTTTCATAATGATTTCTGATTTCTAAAGGACAGCTTAATAACAGCAATTCTAAGAGTTCTTTGAAATTTCCACGGTTTACGGAGTCTGTGCTTTCGTCATGAACACGAAATCCTAATTATTGCTTGCCAAGATACAAAACTGCGTCAATAACAGTCATTAACAAAACTCTGTTTAAACGGACGTGATCATTAAATTGTAGTTTATAAAATCTAACGTTCTCTCTTAAAGCGGCGGCTATAGTTTTCTGCTTTTTTCTCTAAACTTTTCAACAATACTTCACATTTTAAATGCTCGGCAGAATCAGTTTGTTTATGTAATGCCCTCGTAATATTGAAAATATCTACAAATAGTAAGCAGAGCCAGCAATATAGTTTTTGTAGTATTGGGCTGCTACATAACCATTTATAATTATTTGTGAACCAAGCAGATTTGAAATTTACGTTATCAGATTTACAAGATTTCTTAATCTTTTTTTTGGCGAACATTGATAAAATAGTCGTAGGTCTTCCTTTCAGTAAAACGTCTCTTTTATCTTCGTATTTCCAGCGACATGTTGGTGTTTCCAACAAATTACAAATAATATAGTTAACTGGATTCATAATAAATAATGTAAATTATTGTTTCATGTAATATCGTCACTATTAAAGTTAAAAGATCACTAATTCTACGATCACTCAGTTGGTCAATCAACACATTAAGGTCAAAAAAGTAAGTCTAAAAATAATGAAAACACAACGCAAATTAAAAAAATCATTCAAATTCAAAAAAAGACAGCGCTTTAGTACATTAAATAGATGCAAAAATGTACTGTGCAGATAGCCGATAAAATCAGTCATATCAGTACTTGTTACTGACCCTACCAAACAATAAAAACATCTACGCCTCTGTTTCAGATCCAGTTCCACTCTTCAGACTTCTTGGCTTCACTATACTTAGATTATTTTAACGACTTTTAGTGGTTTGGAATGAATTATAACTTCTGTGGTAAATACTGTCGCAATCATTAAATTTATTATTATAATTTTAAGTAAAATACGCGTTTTATTTAAAAAATCGATTACAGAAAAAAGTATACGTAATACTTAATTTTTATTACTATATTTCGATATAGAAGCGTTATATTCTGTAGACCAGTGTTTTCGGCCAAAAAAAAATCGCAGGGCACGTTTATTTTCTTTGTTAGGGCGAACGCATTTTTCCCTATCGTCAACACGCACAATTCATGTTTACGATCTATTTATGTATAACATAATGAGACCCCAAAGAATATAAATTAGAGGACGCTAGGCGGCTAATCGCCTAACAGCAACCACCGTAAATATCGTGCAACGTATTTCTTGCACGAGTGTGTTTATACCAAGTAAAACAGCGGAAAGTTTATATACAAATATTATATGTTCACAAACAAATATGAAACAAAATTCATAAAATTTTTCTCTTGTTAGGTTTCCAGAAAAAAGGGTCACTACATGGCAGAATCTTTATATAAAAACTACAGTAGGTATTTTAAAACAGCGATATCATGAGTATTATGTTCAGGCTTTACAGTTACACAATAAAATGCACTCTAGAGCTACATGAAGTATACGTTGAAATAAGAATTGTTGGCTTTAATGATTACAATATTACGACTGCCTAATTTGATAATTTTAGAGGAAATGGCGGAGGTGCCAGTCATATTAATAAATTGTAGATACAGTGTAAGAGACGTTATTTAAATATGGTTTCTAGTATTCTTCCTGCCTGGCATCAATGTAGACTTAAATAAACAGTTTTAAAACCTTAAAACGAACTTTTTCGCAAGTAGAACATTTCTATCTCGAAATTGAGTGGCCGAGAAAAAATAAACCAACGCATAAACGCAACGCAGAATATCTGTTTTATGCGACAGTTTTACTTTTTTTAAATAGTCCTCCAATAGTCGTGCTTTCTCATGACTCATGAACAGGATGAGGTCTGTTCTATCCACCGCAAAATCAATAGATGTCGTCTGGTAGATGTCCCTAATCAGAACCATCGATCGATCCGACACGATTTAATTGAGTGATCGTACTAACAAACAAATTTCTCAAATAGTCCACCACTGTGCTTTCTCATGACCCATGAACATGGTAGAGTGTGTTCTATCCACCTAAAAATCAATAGGTGTCATCTGGGAGACATCCCCGATCAGAATCAGTCAAAACCCGGTCGATCCGACATGATTTAGTTGAGTTATCGTGTTAATAAAAAAAAATTCCCAAATAGTCCACCGTCGGGCTTTCTCATGACTCATGGACAGGGAGGGGTGTGTCCTATCCACCTCAAAATCAATAGCTGTCGTCTGGGAAACGTTCCCGATCAGAATCAGTCAAAACCCAATCGATCCGACGCGATTTAGTCGAGTTATCGTGTAACAAAAAACATTTCTCAAATAGACCCAAGGGAGGGGGTGGTGTGTGCTATCCACCTCAAAATCAAAAGGTGTCATCTGGGAGACGTCCTCGATCAGAATCAGTCAAAACCCGATCGATCCGATACGATTTAGTTGAGTTATCGTGCTAACAAGAATAAATGCCGACTACAACGACGACGACGATAACAACGACAATAACACACATATAGCAAAAATTTTTTAAAAACAATTTTTTTGGATTTTAGGCCGAGAAGCGAAAAATAAACCCAAAAAAAATTTTTGCTTTTTCACTTTTTCTTTACGAGTTATCTTGCTAACAAGATATTTTTAAAATACCGACGACAACGACAATGACACACACAGACAAAATTTTTTTAAAACCATTTTTTTGTTTTTAGGCCGAAAAACGGAAAATAAACGCTAGAATTTTTTTTTCCATTTTTCTTTACACGATTACATTACTTTTTCAATCCAGTACCTCGGAGTGCGGAAAAGTAAAAATTGTATAATGCCTTTGGGTTTACATTCAGAACTCAGGAATCGAGAAAGGACATACAAATGTACAGACAACATTATTCTAAAAAATTTAGTAGAGCTCAAAATATAGGAGATGTGGTAAATAACTTTCTGGTATCATCAGGTCCATATATTACAGATATTTTGAAAATATATTGCAAAAATAATCCAAAAATAAATGAATATCCAAAAAATAAAATGTTTAATTAGATTTGAATTGACATGTAAAAATTAGATTTGAGTAGTATTTTTAACTTTTGTTTTTGAGTATAGTAAATCCTCGGTAATTACTAATTATATGTCTTTCCACTAACTAGTTTGTCTGTAAATCAAATGCTTAGTTTTGGCCACAAATTTTGAAAAATCTGCCTGTGTGTGATGAATAAAATATTGTTGTCACATAAAAACTTTTTAAAGACCTTGTATAATACTGGGACTATAGAAAATATCATTATAAAATATAGTACAGTATTGTGAAAAAAAACTTACCCTTAACTTCGACCTCATGATGAAAACTCAAAAACTGAAAATAACTTTATAGGTACATTGGAGAGGCGTATTACGTGAAATTAGTGTTTTATATTACGAGTTGTTAGGATCTCATGTGTTGGTGAATTACAAAGACTTATCTATAGTCTGTCCAAAATTATAAACTGACTGGTGTTTTTATATTTTACTTGGACTGGTACTTGACCCATTTACCCTTATTTTTGTATTACATTTAATAAGCGAATGGTCATACTATTTATTAAATTGTTTGAAATTGCCTCTGGAATTTCGTCCCAGGTAGGTACAATTCGACGTTTCAGTTCATCAACACATTCAATTGAAGGCTTTATTGGATTGTATAATTGTATATTGCTCTTGCATTAACCCCCAAAGATTTTCTATCGGATTCAGATCAGGACCTAATGCCAGCCACAGCATAAAATGGATTTCGATACTATCGAGACAAGTTTTCTGTCGACCTTGTGAAAGAATAGGTCATTATATTGTTGAAATATTGCACCATCATCTTCAGTAAGGGTTAAAAACGGTAACAGATAATCTTCTAACAGGTTCTGATAAGCAGTCGAAACCACTGTGACCTCGACCAACTTTTTGACACAATTCTTCGCTCCTTTCGTAAATCATGCCAATAATCCAAATTAATTTTTTTCTGTCGCTATAGATTACACGGTCCCAAAAATTTGTATTTCCAACATACTCCTCTGCAAATTTTAATCTGGCTTCTATGTGATGCTGTTTAAGTGCAGGTTTATTTAAACATGTTTCTTATTTCAAATGTCCTGACTTTCCCGTCAATTTTCTTGTAAGACTGGGATCACAGTCTAAATAAAAATGACAGACAACCTGAGAATATGATGCTCTTGCAGTTGATAATATCCTCAGAATAGCATGCTTTGTTTTCTGCAAAAATTTGGGCGGTGGGTAGCCCCGAACGCTTAGTAATTGCTGAAACCTGTCGCTGTGTTTTTCATACCGACGTATATCGATTATTCGTTATTTTTATAAATCATTCACTTATTTACCACACGGTATAATAACAAAAATAAATCACACGTTCCAAAGTCGCCAAAGCTTTAAAAATCGCTTGCAAATAAGTCAAATCGTTACTAAAAACTTGTATTGGTGTACATTCTCGCTCTCTGTTTAAATAAAACTGAGTTTATACTTATTCACAACGGAAATGAGTAAAACAACTGTGTGAATTATGAACTACTACAGAGTAGCGGCTTCTTCGATTAATTTCTTCATACTTATTCACACATACTCGGCAGAACTTCTTGCCAAATGCGCAATAACGACCTGTAAGTACGTTATTGTTCGAGACCAATAGCGCTACTTATCTATTACTAGCTTGTTCTATTAGATAATATATGGTATGTTACGGAATCTTTCTTGTAGGAGGTATATTAAGTTCCATTAAATATAAAATTGAGTCTACAATTTGTCATGGCATTGTGTATTGGATATTATCAGTGGCGAAGCGTCGATTTAAGCTGAGGGTAGGCTGTTCTGAATAGTTGAATCGCAAAAACAACTCACCTATATTTTTTGTATATCAATTCCATTCGCCGCGTTTTCTTTTCTGCAAAAACATCTATAGTTCTTGAAATAAATTGGTAGGTTTTGCCGCTTTAATTTTTCAGTTTATCTTCTAAAGATAAATTATTAACATAACCACTCTTATTAATTAAAAAGTCTACTAAATCGGCAGTGTTTAAGGCCGCCATTATCCTTAAAAATGACCCTAATCACTACGACGACTACGACTAACGACAGGTCAATATTATAGCCACTGTATTACGCAAACTGACCTATCAGGTTAGCTAGCTAAATTGCATGTCATTTTTCACGTACTCCCCTCTCTACCTCCCCCCGTGCACCGCGAATCTCTATAAAGTCCGTTAATTGCAAGGCGGTAGAGAGTCAGCCCAGACTCTCAGTGCGCAGTCCTGCCTGTTGGCACTGTTGGTTTCCGGCATCCCGGCGCTTCAGATTAAATGGAAATAGGTGTGATAATATGAATAGAGAATGTTTATCATCCTGGCAAAGACAAGTGGCAATATAAAAACGGAGTCTACCATCTAAAATATATAGGGTAGGCTACGCCTTATAGCCGTAATGGAGGCCTCGCCACTGGATATTATAAATATTATCAGCTTGAATAGGCGTTTACTGAACTTGATTCAACAAATAGAGCATACAACAAACATGGCCTCTATGCATCTAATTTCCTAAACGATATATTCGATATTGAGGCGAAATAACTGAAGATTACATCTAAGACCCAAATTAAAACATCACGGGATTACAGTTTATCAACTTCATTAAAACTGTGTATGTTTTAATACGGTGGCATTTATGTTCTTAGCCATAATCGATAGTTTCGATAAACCCACGTTTTTAGGCGTAAGCCATGTAATCTGATTGATATAATCCTGGCAATGTCTTGGGGCTTGTAAAATACATGAGGATTAACCTTGCTTATACGTTATTTTAGATGGCGCCAAGTGGGATTGTCAGATCAATTTATGCCCGGAGCCTGATGGACTAGTATGTTCATTGCTAGTGCAGAGAGTAAGTACACTATAAGTAGCGAGCGCACGCGACGACCTCGGTATAATAATATTATTCAGTTACAATATACATTGCTATTCAAAAGTCCCCCCCCCTCTTATCTTTGGAACGATTATACTAAACTATAAACTAGTGAAATTTGGTAACTGAATATTAAGGGTTGTAAACTTAGCTACTAGTGATGATAGATGACGTATGCATCAAAGATGACGTCACAAGGTCATTGTGACCAATAATTTTAAATGGAACCCTATGACAAGCGACACCTCTTTTAAAAGGTATCGAAAAAACCTATTCAATGATACGAATATTGTGTCTGTTTACGGCAGTTTTGACAACTGGCTTTCAAAAACTCAGCTGTGATGAATTAAATCAGTTAATAATAGAATTTAAAATTCAAGCTCCGCCACTGGATAGTTGGATAGTAAATAATCTGACGTTTTTGCAGGTCTCCCCAATTTGATGTTTTTTTAGCTGTCAAAGTTTTTATACATTTAATAATTTGTGTATTGTTGATCGAACGTTTAAGTGCTTCAAGAAGAGAAATGGTACGTGTTTTAAGTGATAAAGTAGCAGCGATCCTAATACTTGGTGAAACTGGAGAAAATATTCATGCAGCAGAACACATTTTTAATGAAAGGTTTTCCGATCGCCCAGTTTCGAGGACTTATTTGAGAGAGCTTCTTCGTAAGTTTAAAACAACGGGTAGTATTAATGATGCAAAACGATCTGGCAGACCACAAATTTCTGATAAGAAAAAAATTGATATACTGGCAGAAGTAATAGTAAATCCTACTTCTTCAACAACTCAAGTTGCATCAACCTGTGAAGTCAGTCAAAGTACAGTGCACACGGTGTTGAAAAAAAAAAATTTCACCCATACAAATTAAAAATGGTTCATCAACTCTCAGACGACGGTCCAGATCGAAGACTGCAATTTTGTGAAAATATGGAGACTAAAATTAACCAACAGCCAGACTATGTCAAAACAATTTGTTTTAGTGACGAAAGTACTTTCTATCTAAATGGAAATGTAAATACAGAAAACGTGAGATATTGGAGTGACGCAAATCCTCACATGTTTCGTGAAACACATACTCAGTATCCCGAGAAGGTCAATGCTTGGGCAGGTATACTGGGAAACCACATCGTTGGGCCTGTTTTTTTAAATACCAACTTAACCGGTGAGGTGTATCTGCAGATGTTGCAAAATGCAATAGAACCGTTAATCCTTGAAATTTTGGAAGATAATCAAGATGAATTCGACATTTTGGAAATAACATTCCAACAGGATGGTGCTCCTCCACACTATTACGGTGCAGTAAGACGATATTTGGATGAAGAATATCCTGGTAGATGGATTGGACGACGAGGTTCAATGGAATGGCCGCCTCGATCATCGGACCTCACACCTTTAGATTTTTTTCTGTGGGGGTATCTTAAATCGAAGGTTTACGCCACTCAGCCTGACAATATTGATGTTTTAAAACAACGTATTGTTACAGAATGCAGGGCTATTTCCGCAGACATATTTGAAAAAGTACGAGAAGAGTTTCGCAATAGGATGTTTTACTGTCAGGAAGTAGATGGAGCTCACTTCGAACAACTACTATAAGTAGGTACTGATTCTTGAATCTGTAATTAAAATTATTATCCAAGTTTACTGATTACTGATTTAATCCATCAAAACTACTATAAATGCAAACAATATTAGTATCATTGAATACGTTTTTTCGATACCTTTTAAAAGAGGTGGCGCTTGCCATAGGGTTCCATTTAAAATTAT
Organism: Rosalia funebris; assembly: GCA_037954035.1. NCBI lineage: Eukaryota > Metazoa > Arthropoda > Insecta > Coleoptera > Cerambycidae > Rosalia > Rosalia funebris. The sequence continues at coordinate 5,214,605 of JAZFAV010000006.1, read as the reverse complement.
TGGTCACAATGACCTTGTGACGTCATCTTTGACTCATACGTCATCTATCATCACTAGTAGGGAAGTTTACAACCCTTACTATTCAGTTACCAAATTTCACTAGTTTATAGTTTAGTATAATCGTTCCAAAGATAAGAGGGGGGGGACTTTTGAATAGCACTGTATGTAGTTTGATGGAGCTGAAGCCTATTTCGATGTTTAGTGAATAACTTGTTAGCTCTTCTTTATACAATTTTTCGTGTATACTTCGATGTAATTTGGATTACTTACCTATAAATATTACTTTTCCGCACTCAACTATACTAGGGGAAAAGTAATGTAATCCTGTAAAGAAAAATGGAAAAAATTTGAATTTTTTTGTTTATTTTTCGTTTTTCGGTCTAAAAACAAAAAAAATGGTTTTTAAAAAATTTTCTCTGTGTGTGTGTCGTTGTCGTCGACATTTACTTTTGTTAGCACGATAACTCAACTAAATCGTGTCCGATCGATCGGGTTTTGACTGATTCTGATCGGGGACGTTTCCCAGATGATACCTATTGACTTTGAGGTGGATAGGATATACCCCACCCTGTCCATGGGTCATGAGAAAGTACCACGGTGGACTATTTGAGAAATTTTTTTTTAGCAAGATCACTCAATTAAATCCTATCTGATCGATCGGGTTTCGACTTACTCTGATTAGAAACGTCTACCAGACGACACCTATTGATTCTGAGATGGATAGAATACACTCTACCGTGTTCATGGATCATGAGAGAGGAGAATGGTGGACTATTTGAGATTTTTTTCTTTGTTAGCACGATCACTCAATTAAATCTTGTCGCATCGCTCGGGTTTCGACTGATTCTTATTAGGGACTTCTACCAAACGACATCTATTGATATTGAGGTGGACAGGACACAACCCACGCTGCCCATGGGTCATGAGAATGTACGATGGTGGACTACTTGAAAAAAGTAAAACTGTCGCATAAAACACATATTCTGCATTTATGTGTTGGTTTATTTTTCTCGGCCACTCAATAGAGATGTTCAACGTGCGGAGAAGTCCGTTTTAAGGTTTTAAAACTGTTTATTTATTTTTATTTTCATAACATCTTATTTGTAAATTATTGATCATTTTAATATAGTACCTTGATAAACTTTGACTGACCTATTTCAGAATAACGATACAAGCTAGAAGGGATGTTTTTCAGAAGACTATTTTTGATATCTCTGTGTAGTTTCATATAAATATTTGAAATATTAATAAATCCGCCCTAAGAGATCACCACTCTAAATTGAAGCTCTTATCTCTTGGCCGCTAATGATTCTACGTCATTAAAAGGATTTAAAATAGCGCCTAATTTACATATAAAAAAACCGACCTTGCTTTGATTAATATCACAGTAAACATCGGCGGCAAGTTTATCTAAAACGAGGAGCATTGTGCGAGAGGAAACAACAATGCAGCGCTGATACTTGTGTTACTCCTTAATTTTTGCGGAGCACGATTTCATTGGACAATGAAAAATTGAAAATGGAAAGTGTCTTTTTGTGGGTGAACAACGACGTAACCGAAAGAGTTTTAAATTAATTAATTAGATACTGAGCAAAAAAAGGAGAGCGAACGCGAAGTAGATGCAGGCGGCTTCGGCTTTTACGATCAATATAAAAAATTAAACAGAATTTTTCCTCCTAGACGGAAATTTGCGTATTCATTACTTGTGGGAACAGTGTTTTCGTAAAAAAATCGTTAAAAATTAAACGAATAACATTTGGGAAAAACTTTAGAACTCCTCAGACTTCATTTTCAGTTGCGTAATGTTTTAATATAATAAATATATACAGGGGGATTCGTAGAGAACTTATGACGTCATAGATATTATTCACAGAAACTCCTCTCTTTCATTCTGAAAATGAACGAGTACTTACATATTTTTTACATAAGCTACGGTAATGACTACATTAGAGTGAGTATAAGCTAGATAAAAAATCATGAAAAACGATTGTGCAATGTCAAAATACTAAATTTAGTTTAATAGCCATGATTATTTGAAATTCAAAATTAAATATTTAAATTATATACCACTGACTGCCTGATAGTACCTTTAGCAACTCTAGTGAATTTAGCGAATTATTTTTATTGCTATAAAAATAAGCAGTTTTAAAACCTTAAGATGGACTTTTCTTCACGTAGAACATCTCTATCTCGAACTTGAGTGGCTGAAAAGAAATAAACCAACACATAAATGCAGAATATGTGTTTTATGCGACAGTTTTACTTTTACTTTTCCGCGCTCAACTATACTAGCAGAAAAGTAATGTAAGCGTGTAAAGAAAAGTGGAAAAATAAATTTCTTTTTCGTTTATTTTTCGTTTTTCTGCCTAAAATAAAGAAAATGATTTTTAAAATAATTTTTTCTGTGTGTGTCGTCGTTGTCGTTGTCGTCGGCGTTAAAATTTGTTGTTAGCACGATAACTTAACTAAATCATGTTGGATCTTGACTGACTCTGATCCGGGACGTCTCTCAGATGACACCTATTGATTTTGAGGTGGATAGGACACACCCCACCCTATCCATGGGTCTATTTAAGAATTTTTTTTTGTTAGCACGATAACTCAATTAAATCGTATCGGATCGATCGCGTTTTGACTGATTCTGATCGGGGACGTCTCCCAGATGACACCTATTGATTTTGAGGTGGATAGAACACACCCCACCCTATCCATGGGTCTACTTAAGCCTTTTTTTTTGTTAGCACGATAACTCAATTAAACCGTATTGGATCTATCGGGTCTCGACTAACTCTGATGAGGAACGTCTTCCAGACAACACCTATTGATTTTGAGGAGGTGGACAGGATACACCCCACCCTGTCCATGGGTCATGAGATAGCACGATGTTGGACTATTTGAGATTTTTTTTTTGTTAATACTATAACTCAACTAAATCGTGTAGAGTCGATCGGGTTTTGACTGATTCTGATCGGGAATGTCTCCCAGATGACACCTATTGATTTTGAGGAGGATAGGACACACCCTACCCTGTCCATGGGTCATGACAAAGCACGACGGTGGACTATTTGAGAAATTGTTTTTGTTAACGCGATAACTCAACTAAATCATGTCGGATCGATCGGGATTTGACTGATTCTGATCGGGGACGTCTCCTAGATGACACCTATTGACTCTGAGATGGATATGACAAACTTTACCATGTTCATGGGTCATGAGAAAGCACGACGGTGGACTATTTGAGAAATTATTTTTGTTAACATGATAACTCAACTAAATCATGTCGGATCGATCGGGATTTGACTGATTCTGATTAGGGACGTCTACCAGACGACATCTATTGATTTTGGGGTGGATGGGACACACCCCACCCTGTTCATGGGTCATGAGAAAACACGATTGTGGACTATTTGAAGAAAATAAAGCTGTTGCATAAAACACATATTTTATGTTGCATTTATGTGTTGGTTTATTTTTTCTCGGCCACTCAATTTGGAGATGTTCTACGTACGGAAAGTGCGTTTTAAGGTTTTAAAATTGTTTATTTTCATTGGTGTCTGCTTCAGTGCCGTATCAATATGTTTGTGATCGAACGAAATTCTTTTTTTTTCATTCATTCGTATATGATACAGGCCGAATATATGTTTTTTTCGATCAATGCAAAATGTTTTGTCTTAAATGTTTATGTTGAAAATCTCAGAATGAACATAAACATTTACATCGTGCTTTTTCATGACCTATGGACAGGGTGGGGTGTGTCCTATTCATCTCAGAATCAATAGATGTCATCTGGTAGACGTCCTTAATCAGAATCAGTCGAAACCCGATCGATCCGACACAATTTAATTGAGTGATCGTGCTAACAAACAAATTTTTCAAATAGTCCACCATTGTGCTTTCTCATGACCCATGGACATGGTAGTGTGCGTTTTATCCACCTCAAAATCAATAGGTGTTATCTGGGAAACGTCTCCAATCAGAATCAGTCAAAACTCGATCGATACGATATGATTTAGTTAAGTTATCGTGCTAAAAGAAAATTTAATGCCGACGACAACGACAATGACACACATGCAGACACAAATTTTGTAAATACCACTTTTTTTACTTTTATGTCGAAAAATAAACGCTAGAAACTTTTTTCCATTTTTATTTACACGATTACATTACTTTTTCACTTTGGTATAGTTGAGTGTGGCAAAATAAAAAGAAGCTTGAAATAATACTTCGTGAAATAGTTTTCATATTTTTGGTTTTTTAGTTATTTCTTATCTTTTGTTTGGCAGGAGCAGTGTATTTGAAGTATTTATTAAGTAGCAATTATGTCATTTTGTAAAAACTGGTTAAGAGAACAATAAAGAATTAAAATTCTTTCCATGATCGCTTTTGGAGATTGGATACACACCCGAAGAGAAGTACTTCAACTGTTCAATGCAATTCATCCTGATCGGTAACCCATTAGCCAGAACATGGTGTGTAATGCTGAATCTAAATTCTACGCATTTTGGCATGTTCGTTAACTTCCTAAATCTGGATGATCCTCACAATCAGAAGATTGGTTTTTAATAATAATATGGCAGAATCCACAGTACACAAAGTTTTTAAAAAAGCAAAGCACCATCTTTATAAGGTACACCCTTTCTATGAGCTGTCTGAAGACGACTTTGATCAGTGAAATCAATTTCGTGAGCAAATTCAGCAGCTATGCAATAATGATAATGATTTAACAAAAAACACATTTTTTCTGACTAGTGTACCTTTGTTTTGAACGGCTATGTCAGTTAGATAAAACTACCCTTATTGGGCTACAGAGATTCATCTACCATCTATTGGGCCATCCACCCATCTGTGGATAGTGGATGGTATCATACTCAAATTCCTTAGAAAGTGAATATGTGATGCATCATAATCGACAGAAGAATTTTGGGTCCCTATTTCTTTGACATAAGCCTAACTGGTGCACTTTCTTCCAAACCAGAAGGAAACAACCATATTCTTTCAGTAATAACTTTATATGCAGATGTAGAAGAATCACAAGACGGTGCACAATTTGGACATTTATGTTTTCAATAATCAGTGTCAGTGATTTTAGCATTTTGAAATTGCAAAATCGTTCTTCTTATTTTTTTTTCTGATATAAAAAAACTATCGATGGCCTCCTACATATGAATCACCTAATATGGTAAAATGCGCAACTAAAAATAAAATTTAACGAGTCCGACAGTTTTTCTAAAAATTCTTCCTTGAATTTTTAATGAATTTAATTATTACTTTATGAAAACATTGTATATACAACGTTTGTAATGAATAGCATTAGCTACAATTAATAGGGATTTAATTAATTTTCAGATTTTCAAATTCGAGCTTCTTCTTCACTACAAGTTATTGCTATTATTAACTATCTATCTATTTATCTACTACTCTTTACTTTTTCTAGTAACCTTAAGATATTTTCTTAAGGACCTTATCTATCTTTAACATATCTAAATAAGACATGAATAGATGTTTGGCAAGAATATCCTGTTGACATTGATTTCTTTAATGTATATGGATGGCATTTCATTTCAACTTAACATAGATTTTATTTCTGATTTTTATTTATCCGAATATTTTATATATAAAAAGCACTTTCAAACAATTTTATTCGTGTGTATACTTATAATATACAATAAATAAAGTTATTTATGTTAAAGCCATGAAATAGAATATCATCAATTGATGAACATTTGGTCACCTGATGACTTACATATGATAGAAATTTTACAATTTCTTTGTGCAAAAGAGAGTACTTGATTGTTTTCTGATCGACTAACGAAAGTGCTTTGGAACAAATTAGAGGAGATCTAAAAAACGTATTTTAAGAACATTTCTCATACCAAATCATATTACATCAAATACCTTTATTACTATTTACATTGTTTTTATATTTATGAATATTCCACAGCACAGTGCACAATAGCTCGAATATCCGTAGTATTATGAATCACCAAACCGGTGACGCAGTAAGGGTTTTTCCCATTCCTGAGTACCTTCTTCTCTCCTGGCCCGACAGTAACAGAATTAGCAACACCTTCCCATGTATCCTTCGTTTTATATTTTACTTCAGCGTACACTTCAGCCTTACCGATGTTATAAACGTAATAGCTCGTCCGTGCTTCGGGGTTTGAAGTGTAATTATTTTGAATAGCAAGAATACTTTCACGTGGTTCTATACTGAATAGATCGGAATCAGAAGAACTACAAGGCTGTTGAAACATATTTTACTAGTGGTTGGCCTTCTCCTGGATCGTTGGACAACTAAAAGTTTCTTCCTGAAAGAATATAATCTTTTATGGCACTAACTGATCAGTGGTGCAAATAAAATTGAGGAACATATATATTTTTTAGTTGCAATAATGTTAATGGGGAAATGACTCGTTTAAGCAGTAATATGTAATACATAACTTTGTAGGTGTTATTTGCATTTATTTTATCTCATCAGTTTCATTTTCGTAACAAATACTCAACAATTAATAGAATTACCTATGTAATTGGGAGAGTACTAGAAGATAAAAAGAACTGTTGAACGATATTCCTAGATGTCGCCCAAACACTCGACCGATTGTGGCACCAAGGCCTGGAAAAAACAGTAAATAAGTCAAATTCTTCAGTCTTACATCACTGACCGTCATTTCACAGTCAAACATGACGAAAAATACTCTAACCTCAAGAAGATTGATGCCGGAGTACCACAGAGTAGCATTCTTGAACCTGTTCTCTACCTGCTGTATACCAAGGGCACAAAACAAAACAACAACAATAAATAAAACTATATCTAGTACACCAGTGATAGTCAATCAGCAAGCAATCATCATTCCAACGAAGAAAAGCACTACTCTAGATTCAAAGCTACGATGGAAAACACATGTGAAGAAGAAACGTAATCAACTAAATCTCAAAGTCAGATAAATGTATTGATTCCTCGGACGTCATTTCGAGTTATCAATACATATCAAACTGCAACACTGCAAACAAATCCTGAAGCCCGTGCATACGGTGGCTGGAGTGAAGTAGACTGATGGCATCCAATTCTGGGGATACACGAAGAAATGTAACACCAACGTCATTCAGGCGCTTCAGATCAAAGTACAGTAGCGTAGATGCACCATGGTATATGCGCAATGATGACATCCATCGTGACCTGAAAATGCCTATGGTTGAATATGAGATCAAGAGGTTTGTAAGTAAACACCCGAAAAGATGAGAAAACCACAAAAATGTCGAAGTAATTATCGCTATTCAACAACAGATTTATTCGACGATTAGAGAGACTTAAACTGTTCAAATTAGTGTAGCGACAGCGAATTCAGATAGCAATTTATTAGTGTTATGTGAAGGATGTCACTGGATGCTCATATACTGAACAGCTAAATCTAGATATTAGGAAAAAGATATTAGATAGATTCAACTTAGTTACAACGTTCAATGCCCTCGAGGCGTTCTTCTCGAGGAAGAAAGAAAATTTAAATTATGTACATCACCATCACGATATGGTTCTATGATTCAAAGATCATCAGTATTTAATTCATTATCATATTATCAGTCATCAGCGTGCTAACAACTGGATACATCATTTAGCGGTTGAATAATCAGATACGGCTAGACTTGGTATTTATAGTGATATCTCAAACCAAAGTTTCTCAGGATATACATATATGTCTCTCATTCCACTCTTATAATAGGAGGCTGGGAGATCTGTTGTTGGCATTTAATACTTTTGGAGATACTTAGAATAAGATTTAGAAATCTAATTGATTAGCTAGAATCTTTGGTGTATCCCATGGGTCGAACATTGACATATATATTTTTATTATACATAAATAATTTTTATTATAGATCACTAAATTTATTACACGTATAATTTATAATGTGCTAGATGGTCAAATTTCTAAATTTTATAAGGGATATTGTTAATTTTGGAAGATATGGAAAGTACACGTCTCATTTTTAATTTCTTCTTTTGCAGAAAACTTAATAGAGAAAACCACAATTGAATCTCTTTTGATTTTGAGCTGAAAACTGAATTTTGATTTTTTGTTTGAATTTTCGAACACATGTCGATAATTAGTTTGTTTGTGATTTGTGACATTAGATAACAAGTTAAAAAAAAACGTTAAAAAAACTTAAAAATAGTCAGAAACTGAAAATCAGTAAATGTTCTACGACAATTTAATATTTATTTGTTTTTCCGTTTAATGTAATTAAGAAATTATTGTTTATTATGTAATTGTTATTAATTATTTTATATAATTTTGAAGTCGGGGCCATACAATATTAGTAAACTCGTTGTAGTAGCAAGGCATATAGTTTTTTTATATTTTACTTGACATCGACTTCAAAATTATATAAAACAATTAATAATAAATACACAACAAACAATAATTTCTTAATTACATTAAACGGAACAACAAATATGTGTAAGTATTACATTGTTGTAGAAAACATGTATTTCTTGCTTTTTTGTTGTTACTTTTTTAAAGTCGTTTTTTTTTAAACTTATTATTTTACAATTTTAAGTGATTGGTAGGCCTACTAAGGATGTTTTGAATGAAAACTACGAATGAAAAAATGGCGGCTACTCGAATAAAGAGTTCCGTTGTGTATTCTCGAAGTCCACAGTCCAATACCAATGAAATTAAGATGGGACCACCTCGGAGCTACACCAAACTCAACACAAAAATTAATCTATTCATTAAAATCTACCAACTAATTAAAATCGGTTCATACACACAAAAGCTATACCCGAACATACATACATACCTATATACATACAGATGAATTGAGAACATCCTCCTTTTTTGAAGTCGGTTAAAACATTTTTACGTATTCTTAAGGCGCTATTCTGAGTAGAATAAGATGCCCCAAAATATTTTTATTATATTTATAGTTATACCGTAAATTTGTATTTTCTTAAATGTAAGTTGTTGGCTGGAACATACATAAATGAGAAAGTTTCCTGTCTTCGACTATATGGGGTCCGTCGTGAACTTGTATTATTTGTATGAATCACTTTTAATAAAAATTCATATTAATAAATTATTTTCACGATTTTTACGTAGTAGGATATCTTTAACCCTTTTTAATTATTAAGAGAAGAAAAAATAAGGTAGAGAAAAGGGGATTTTCACAGCCAACTATGTGATTCACAGCCAACTCCTCAAATCCTATATCTAAAAAAACACGTTTACGTTATAAGTCGAATATCAATAAAAAATACTAGAAATCTTTCGAATCCATCTTTATAAGTGCCTTAAGAATGTGTAAATAAATTTCTCTATGGAAATTTACCTAACCGATAAATATATTTAAGGATTATTTAAATATCTAGGAATTCTGTGCACTTCTTTCAAGTTTCTTTTTTATATAAATTTTAAACATAAAGTTGTGATATTTCGTACCTGCGTTAAATGTAAGTTGAATCACAAAAAATATCGATTGAACTTATACAAGGCTGAATTTAACAACTAAGTACCTTCCAAATAATCTACAGTACCACAATATACATGTTGTTCTTGAGTGACGGTACTTGCCTTACAAGCAAAAAAGATAGCAATACTGAAGAAATACATTAATATTTTCTTCGATATAAAAAATAAGTCATAAAAACTGGTCAACTGATAATTAACTAGCTGAACGATAATATTTAAAAACTTGCCACACTGGTAACACTGGAATATACACTGAAGTATTGCTTGACTAGCTTTATATATCGGTGATATGTATATAAGGCAATGTGAATCAAATTAGACTCTAATGTGGGTTAATTAATCTAACGTTCCTAATTTCTGTCAGATTTTGAGAACGCCTAATGGCGTTAATGGCTAAAGAAATGAGGTGTTCAAGCCTTTCACAGATTATTTTTTGACGGTAATAAAAAGTCATAGACAAAAAAGTTCCTGAAATTTAATAAAGGGCAATAACGAATATATTATACTGAATTTTAAGTAATTTATTATCTTGTGCTGCTTATATTTACAGGGTTGAACAAATTAGTTTGAACATAATATTTTGTGACTCAGTAGTGCTTCTCATATGTTAATTTTTCATTCTTTAGCGTTCTTGTTAATATTTATAGTATCATAAGATTATTATTTTTGTACTAAGATATTATTTTTGAGGTTTGAATTTTTACTTCGTGTTTCATTTTAATATCGATACAAGGTGTTTCTGTATAATGATACAAAGTGGAAAACTTTCTATCCTTATTTTTTAAGAAAAACACGCAAATAACAATCAATTAAATATCCTAGATGTTAACAATTAAAGCGTCTATTTTGACGAGCGGCAACATAGTATAACTGAGATCACTATTATTATAGTATTATATGAGTATATGAAGCATATCTTAGTAAAGTAGGATGTAATTCTTGAGTTTATAGTTTGTATAATGATTCCTTGCGTGTGGGTCACGGGTAACAATCATATGAATCAATCAACTGACAGTCTTGAAGAGTGTCGTGCCGAAAATACATTTTAGGATAACAGTTAGTACAATACAAATCCGTCAACCTACGACAGAGTAATGATAAGGTTCTCCACAAAAACATTCAATAGACGTGATATTTCCATCAAAAAAATTAAACAAATTCAACAAAAATTAAAATAAATGAAACAAAAATGAAATAAATTTTACAGAAATATTGAGACGCAAATGAATAAAATTATACATTAAAACTAAGACTTCATAACTTCATAATTGCACTTTGTTCGACAAATTATTAACTGTCTGTGCCGTACGTAGTTGGCCGAAACATATATCGCTGGACATACGTGCTGGTAATTGTGGCATCTTAGTAACAATTGCGGTAGTGTAGCATGTGATCCGTGCGTCGTCGCTAAATTGATACACGCGCAAAGATCCATTATACAAATTGTATATGTACGTTTTAGAAATGAATACACAGAAACCAAGTAAGACTATCATCACCCTATATTGACCATTGAACCGATTCGATGGTAGCAGAACCACGATAAGGGGCAGAAGATAACAACTTTGCAGCCGATTTTATGATCGGCCAAACATCAAGAAATAAATTTGTTCAACAACATCTAATACCATAAACTGTTCATGTAACGATAAAGCCGCATATTTACAGTTTCTTTATTGCAGTAATTAAGATGAAGTAAAGCATACGAGGTGATGTGCATTACATTAACAGTAACTATCACTAATGTAACAGACATCATCTCGTATGCTTTTTAGTACAACTACAAAGCATACGACATGATGAGCTAATGTGATGAGTAAGTTTTACACTGTGTGTATGGCATTTCTTTTGTTGGAATCTAACCTAAAAATAACACAAATTAGTTCTTTAAAATGCTTATCATACTAAGCTACAGCTTCTAGCAAAGTACCCTATCACTATTTAGTGATAACTGGTTCAGGAAGTAAAGGTATGTCTGGCAGAGATTTTCTAAAGTAGATACTTTCGTAGATACTTTTTCCGTAGATACTTTTACAAATATTTCCTTCACATTCACTATTACCTCATAAACTAAAACCTCCCCTTGACGTATCCACGCCTTGCTCGCTTATTTCGAGTAAGGGGTATAGGGGTGCACCCACGTCTCATCGCAGGTGATAATGTGAGTGAGAAACTAGTCTCCCTCTTCCTGAAATTTCGCTAGAAGACGCTCACACACCTGAAAACGATGCAATTTCTGCTTAGTTGTCAGAAAGCGAGGGACACACCTTGCGCACACCTTACAAAACCCTATATGCTCCTCTGTGATCGAAAAACTGCTTCCATAACTTATTCAAAGCTTAGATGCAATCTCATTGGTGGTGAGACGTCTGTCACCCTCAAGAAGTTGTTGAGCGCGGACGATGTCGTTAGTGATGCTGGTGCGCGGTCATGGCTCTCATTTTCAACTTTCTCACGACCCTCTACAAACTGTTTATGCCATGCAAATACTCTAGCTCGGGACAGTGTCTCTTTCTTGAATTATGGAGTCACTCTCGTCAGGATTTCAGTTGGATTTACATCTTCTGTGGCGAGAAACTTGTTTGATAACACGCTGCGCAATTGACGAAGGCACCTCCTACTTAGACGTCGTAACGAGGGGTACTGAACTACTGAAAGGAACGAGCGAGGTCGCCCACCTGCTCTCCCCCCCTCCTGACATCCCTACCCAACACCCCACGAAGCGGGAACCGTCACGCGTTACTATTGCATGTCCAGGACCAAAAGTCTCGTTTATATTTTATTCACCCTCGTAGTACAGCTATTTCATTCTTTAATATGCTTGATAAAATTTTGGTTTTCATCGAAAGTACATAAAGGTTCTTAATTGTAACAAGTTTCTGTGACACTCGGTTGTTTAACTAAAATTAAATAGGTGATGGTGTAATTTATTCAGTAGACAAAATCACCAGCCAGCATGTAATAAATTGTGTACATCAAGAACTTCTTCCATGTTGCCGTATTTACAAAAACGATAAACCATAGGGTCTCAAAACAGATCCTTGTGACACAGCCGACTTCACCAAGATATCGGGTCGTTTTAAACTATGGAACTGTACGTAAAGTCGCCTGATTGCTAAAAATAACATGAAAAATTCTAAGAGCGCTATAGTACCATCATTAAGATAATTAAATGCCCTGAAAATATGTTTCGACTGGATATATTCAATTCAGAAAATTCAATTTGTAATAAATTAGTATTTCAAAATAAAATAAGTGTTTCTTTCTATTGTAATTTGGCTCTAAATTATATGTACTATTCATTTCATCGCTATTTGCCAAATAGAAAACTCTCTTACCTTGCCGACAAACGAAACGGTTTACCTGAGCCTAGCCATAAAAGCAAGCCACGGTATGTTTTGAGATTTCTTGTTTGGCAAATAGCGATGAAATAAACTATACATGCTGTTTGAGAAAAGTTGTAAACAGATATGCGATATCCCGGGAATCAGTTATATTTTCCTATATTACAGTAATGTTATTTGCAATTAAGCTATCTCTTTTATTAGCGCATCTGTTCGGGTAAAACATTTTTAGATAATTTCATATGTTTTACTTATATACGAGTATATATATTTCATAAATAGATATATTTGTTACATGTTTGTTTTGTATTATTCTTCGAAATTCTTTATAAATATTTTTCTTTTCGTTTGCTATTCTTTTCAAGAATATTCATTTCTCATACCTGTTACATTATTATGTGTATATATGGGCGGATATTTAATAAATTGGGACATATTGTGGTAAATATTTATCATTCTTTGTCCTTTTTTTTTGTGATTTATTACGACTTTTTACGATTTCATCTCTCTGATACGATTTGCTCTCTCTAGCAAACCATATTCTCTGATTATGATAACTATAATATACATTCCAGTAATAAATTAAAGAAAAAAATGACTGAACTTCTGAAATGAACTTCTATCGAATTATTTTAAAATCATTGCGAATGGATAGAATACCATAAACCGGGGATATTTTGACTTTGCGAGTAACTTTGACAGCTTTTGGGGTTACATTGACACAGAACATTCTTGTGTGTCTAACCTTCCATTTTGCGCGAGACAAGAACGCGGGGAAGGTGGGAGCCTCTTACTTTGCGCCCGAAGTCATGAAAGTTGCACTAGCTAATAACATTCATTTCAAAACTCTTGCACCAAATTCAATTCACATGCTACAGCCCCTAGATGTCGGGGTATTCGCTCCCATGAAAAAACAATGGCGTAAAGTTCTTGATAAATAGAGGCAAGAATCTAAAAGAAAGGGGTCGATACCAAAAAAGCAGTTTTCATTGTTATTGAAAAAGTTAATAAATGATATTACTCATAAATTAAAAAACATTTTGCAAATCTCCTTCAGATCTTGCGGACTTTATCTATTTGATCCCCAAGCTGTGCTGCGTAAGATTCCGTCGGAGCAGACACAAGGATCAGGAAGAGTTCTCGACAATAGCTTACTCGAATTCCTCAAAGAAACGAGGGGCTACAATTCAGAGAGATTGTGCCACAGAAGAGGTAAAAAAGTCCTCCACATAACTCAATTGATTAATGTTGAAGCACAGTCTTTTGAGGCAATACAAGCTGAAGCGACTATTGGGCAAGATTAAGAGGGAGCAGTTTCTGAGCAAAACGAGGAGGAATCCATTTCGGTGTAGAACGAAGAGGAAAATTATTATTATTGAGTAAAATAAAGAGAATATTCCAACAACTGCATCAACTTCTGGATTTTCCCAAAGACCTGCTGGATCTGTACCCAATTCAAAGAAAAGAATAAGATACCAGGCGAAAAAAAATTATGATAATTCTAGTTCATCTGAAGATGAAAAAATCCCACTTAGTGAGATGAAGAAAAATAGAGAAGAGGCCAACCTGTACACAATTTGCAAATGTGATTACAATCACTATAAGTCAACAAAACACTCGAGCTGCTACGTCACCTGTCTCTAGTGGGTATGTGGCATCTGTAACAGAGGGTCTATAAAGTTGCCTTACGAGTGTGAGCGATGCGAAGATTCAGGCTAATTTTATATTTTTTATTTTTGTAAACGTTGATTAAGTTTAATTGTTTCTAGGAGATTGTTAATAATAATAAGACCGTTAATTATTTGTAATGACTGGTTTTGACAAAATACTGATTATAAGGTTGTAACCAAAGAGTTATTAATGAGTAAGAAATTGTTTAAATAAATATCTGATTTTTCTTATTCAAAGACTTTTTTTATTATGTTTTGCCATTTAAATAATTATAAAAACGTGGAATCATATATATTATTTGCTTAAAAGGTGTCAAATAAACCCGTACTATTTTTACCTTTGACTTCAATTCAAAAATAATGCTATGTCCAAGGGGCGCCATTTCCCATAGATTTTAAAGCCAAAGGTTCTATTGGTTTGATAAGATATAGTGAGCTTGAATTTAACCTCTTATTTTTTATAAAACCAAGAAAAACCTCTCAAACTATGTCTAAGTAGCCCCGACTTACAGTAGCTATTGAATGACTAAAAAGGAATCACTGAAGAAATCGACACAATGAATAACTACCACATTATTTTGACCTAACTCCATTATATTTATTTATTCTTTTATCGCTTACTAGAATGTATCATGCTTCATAATTTTCACTCTGATGTGATATTTATGAAATAACTCCTATTGAATGATTTCAGATCTACGGATTGACAGAATATCTATTGAATGACCCACTTATTGAGGAGAACCCATTTAAGTGCTACCACGTTTTTCTGATTTAATTTAATTCCTCTATATTTATTTATTTTTGTAGGATTATCAGAATGTCAAATGCTTCTTAATACTCAACATGACGTAATCATTATGAAACCACTTGAAATAACTTCTCTTAGGAATTATTTCAGATCTGTGGATGGCCAGAAGAGCCACTGAATGACTGAAGAGGATCTATTGGTTAAAGAAGACCCATTGAATGACTAGTACATCTAACCTCACTAGGTTTAAGTATTATTGCAGGGCAGGAGCGGCTGGTGTATAGGTGCTGCAGAGCTGCAGAACTGCCAAAAAATTAGATATTTGTATATTTTCGCGACATAATAATTACTAAAATTTATTAATAAAATAAATTGGTTAGTTGGTGCAGCTAACCAAATTATTGCGATAAAGTCGCATTCTGCCCGCCGTCCTCTACTGAGTAGTAGACCAGATGAATTATCTGGGTCTCTACGCGAGCGCGTCGCGGTACATTGAACTGGGTCACACGAGATAGTTCCACAGCACGGCTCGGCACACCCGTCCTCCCCCTCAACTCCCGCGACAATCCACACTTGGCGCTCGTAAATTCGCGAATTTACACGGTCAGTGAGCTGTATTTTTTCCAGCTAAGGCAACATCAGTGAATGTTTACTCCTTCCTACTCCTCGAGCGTTTCATCAGAATTTCTATGTAAAATCCGTTTATACAAAAATATAGATTTTCACAAGAAACATTTTTGGAATTTAATACCTTTTTAAAGAACATTCATGTTTGCCGTCATATTCTTTGGTTAAGAGAAAACGCTTGTAAAGTGAATTTTCTACTAGAGGGTCTATAACACTTAAAAAATATTTTCCGAAAGAGTTTCAGCGTCACATTTTGTAGGTTTCAGGTATGTCCAAAAACGTTCAATCGGTTCACCATCGAGAATATATCTTAAAACTACCACTAACTGAGTTTTTACAGATACATCAGTTGTTTCGTCTGCCATAACTGCCAAAAATGAAGGTTTGTTAATTTCTTTAATTATTTCTTCATGACATACTTTTAATATTATTCAGTCTAAAAGATCATTTTGTATTTCTTTAGAGGTTCCTTTAAATACTGAAGCATTTTGTAGATGCTCGCTTAAAGTTACATCAAGCTCAGCAGAAAAATTTATCAAACCACGAAATATCCCCGGGTTTTGAGAGGTTTCAGCTTCGTCATGTCCTCGTAGCGCCAGTTCAAAGGCCCCACAAAACTTTATGCAGTTTATAATTTTTGACAAAACGTATCTCTTTTCTGTCACATTATCATTATACTTTTGCACATTTATCCAATAAGCTGAATCTAGCTGCGCTTTAATATTAGTTGTTCCTAATAAAGCTAACTCCATTGTATTATGTAGATGGCTTTTGGAGTTGTCGTGCTTTTTTATCTTTTCAGTTAAGTGCACCAAATCTGTCACCCCTACCTCCGTCCATACTTTATCATCGCCAAAAAGTAAACAAGGAAAACATAATAACGCATTTTTTTGTTGCACCCACAAATCCAATTGTTCTTCGAATAAATGTCTCTATTAAATTGACGTTTATATGCTTTTCCGCGGTTAACACCTGCAGTCTCAATAACAATATCGGGCAATGGCCTACCATTGTTTTTAAATCAATTTTTTCTTCATAAGAGTATTTAAAAAATCGCTTCACATGAACTAAATTATAAACTAAATCCATTGTCACTATCACAGTATATAAATATTAATAATCAATACACAATACAATATACAATAAATCACTATACAAATTCACAAAACAGTTTTTAAAATCTCAAATTAACACAAAATACGAAATAGGTACGATTTACGCCCGCCAACTGTACGAGAAGTAGGAAGGAGTAAACATTCACTGATGTTGCCTTAGCTGGAAAAAATACAGCTCACTGACCGTGTAAATTCGCGCATTTACGAACGCCAAGTGTGGATTTTCGCTGGAGTTGAGGGGGAGGACAGGTGTGCCGAGCCGTGCTGAGAACTACCTCGTGTGGCCCAGTTCAATGTCCCGCGACGCTCTCGCGTAGAGACCCAGATAATTCATCTGGTCTACTACTCAATAGAGGACGGCGGGCAGAATGCGACTTTATCGCAATAATTTGGTTAGCTGCACCAACTAACCAAATTATTTTATTAATAAATTTTAGTAATTATTATGTCGCGAAAATATATAAATATCTAATTTTTCTGGCAGTTCTGTAGCTCTGCAGCACCTATACACCAGCCGCCCCTGGTGAGCACCAATGTCTGTGAGGCGAACTTCTTTAGGAACCCCAGTAACCTCCTTTCTTTATTCCTTCATCAAGGACCTTCAGCAGGGCTCTATTGGATAAATTGGAAGTTTATGAAAACGGCGCCGTAGGTGAATTATTCCATTTCTCCGACAAGCGTTTGGTGAATATCGGGCAGAAGGTCAATGACAAAGTACACACCAAGTTCCAACTGAAGTATCATCACATCGTGGGACTATTCTTGGCTACAGATAAAATAAATCTCGCTGGGTAAGCTGAGAATATCAGTGTGTCGTGCCAGTTGGCCAACAAATTACCTGAACTTGACGTAATTTATTTGATTGAGATTGAGAGCAGTTTTATCAATACGTTTAACTGAATTAATTTTCAGTTATATAAAATTTTATATTCTCAGTAATGTATGGAGAATTTGATAGCCAGGAACTTAACTTTGGTCAACGAAAAAGGCTAGACATTGATAAACAAATGCTTCAGAATAACTTGACCTAGTAATATTAAATTGATGAATTAATGTAAAAATTAATAGTATTAAAACTACATTTCCTGTGTTTTGTTATCCCTTTTATTTTCTTAATAAAAGGACAGATAACAATTATTATTATTAACTATTAACAGGCTTCTTTACCATTTTTTTAAAAACGGTGAAACGTCAATTTTGTATTTCAGTGAAAACACAAGTTTTATTTTTTTTTTCTTGAAAATTTGCATTTTAGTTTAAAACGCATTTATTGATTTATAGTTAACTAGGAGAAACATTCATATTGGAGCATTACCATAATATTTAATTGGAAAGCTCGGAAATACACCGTACTATTTGAAATATAATATACAACAGGCAGCATGGAATAATACCCCTCTCATCATCCAAAGAACAAAGGGAAGAATTATCCTAAGGAAATAAGAGACTTCATCCCTGAGAAAAGGAAACTCAGAAGATAGTGGCAGCAGTCCAGAGCTCCAATGGGTAAAACTAATTTTAATAGTGCCACACAATAGATAAAAAGAGAGATAAAAATAATTAAAAATGAATCCATGAGTGGGTACCTGAGTGAGTTGACACTTGAAATGATAAAAAAAAAACACAGACTACTCACTCTGAAATGTCTTTAAGACATTAAAAAGGCCAATCGTGCAAACCGCTCCAATCAGATTTGCAGATGGTACCTAGGCCAGAAATAATATGCAGAACTACAGAAATAAGGCGATTATACTCCAACTCATCTGAAAATGCTTTATATAATAAGCACTAAACAAACTAGGTCAAAACAGCTATACTCCTGGCTATATGCCAAACCCCGAGCGCTGAATTACATGACAAAATTTGCCGTATTTTGTCTAACAGAGTTAGAACTAAAATACAGTGATTCATATTGATCTAAAACCACAAGGAAAATGCAAAGTGTCACCTATCTCAGGATAACTGCAGACCGGTTTCGACCTTATCTTGGGTTTCGTCAGTGCAGTGTAAACGAGTATACCTTTGGCAGATGAAGCTCACATCTAGTAGACGTTGCTACGTTCCACTGCAGTAGAACGTACCAAACGCCATCTCTTGGTAGTTTAGAGAAACTTGTTATGTAATTCAGCGCTCGGCGTTTGGCATATAGCCAGGAGAATAGCTGTTTCGACCTAATTTGTTTAGTCCTTATTATATAAGGCATTTGGAGAAGGGTTGGAGTATAATCTCCTGATGGCTTAAAATATAAACTGAATATGCTACTCCCACAGCAATATTCAGAACTACTGGAATTATACATCTCTGAAAGATTTTTCGGGGTCAAACAAGACGAAGCATATTCCGAATTGAAAGAAATCAAAGCAGGAGTCCCACAGGGAAGCGTTTTGAGACCTATTTTTTATTTGATTTACACAAGTGATATACCACAGCTGGAACAAGATATCATAGCTATATTTGCATATGATACTGCTATTCTAAAGATATGTATCCTCTATTTGTTATATTCATTGTTTCGGATAGTAGTAGTCTCTGAGGACTATTTTATTTAAGTTATCTGGTTGTGTTATTGACGTTATTAGGTTGTTAAAAACGCATTTCTTCTAATTACTGCATATGTGAAATAAATTTGTTATATCTTTGGACCATATGAGTGTGGTGTATTAATTTGTTTCAATAATTCCACCTAGAAAAAAATTGTCAAAATTATATTAACTATCGTAATTATATTAACTTTCTGTTTTCTCAATCATATACAGTGTTTTATTTTTTGACTCTATGGGATGTTATATAAACTCCTGAGCAAAATTAATGACATTAGTGAAATTTCACATTATTACTTGTATTTTTTCGAAGATTTAAATCATAGATAGTACCTAAGTATATGACATTATAATTAAATTATTTCAACTAATATTTAACAAATTGGAATGGTATTATTGGGAAAAAAATATGAATAAACAAGAGAAAAGATAAACAAAAAATGTTAAATGTAATGAAAACGGTGTTAATTAAAAACTTCAGAAGAACAATTAGAAATGAAATTAAAGCGCAAAACTTTGAATGTAGTAACATTCTCTCTAGTCGTTATTACTGCTTCAATTTGTCTGAGCGTGCTATTGATCAAGTAGTGAGTGTTTTTCTGAGGGATATTCTCCTATTCAGCAAGAATGACTTGTTCGAATTCCCTAAGAGACATGGGAGCAGGTATGATACTCTGATAGGATTAATATTTGTTGGTGGCCAGCCCATAGTTGGAATATCCACAAATCGAAGGTAGTTCGGTACCTCTCGAGTAACGTGGGGCCGATTGTTATCCTTTGAAATTGTCCTCGACAAACGGGGCAAGTGACACCACATGTTCTTTTACGAAGTTTCTTAGAAATGTGCATTCATGTATCATCTCTGGATACATTCCTCGTTAACAACAATTACCGTTGTCATTGTTTCATCTTAAATTGCGTAAGCGATTCATTTCTTCTAGTTTAAGTATACTGAACAATGCGTTTCATTAACTTGATGACTTAAAAGAGAAGATATCATTATATCTGAATTTATTGCCTTTTACTAATCACTTACTAATCACACGTTAAATAAATTATTAACAAACAATCACAAAATGTTGCTTCACATTTGTCAAACAATCGCAATTTTTTATTAGTGGTGACAGAGCATATCCCAGGTCACCTACATAAAATGTTTGAGCATTTCAAAGTTTGAAATATTATAACAGATAATGAAAAGTTTAGCTGATGTGTTAATTTTGTCCAGGAGTGTATATAACTCGCACTGTTTTTTATGTACCAATGGTTGGCTGCCGCTTGACCTCAAATCTTATTAACCTTACCAGCAGGTAAGAGTTTATCAAGAGAGGCTCGCACAAAATTATAATGAAAGGGAGTTTTATATAAATTTATATTATACATATTAATACGTGGGTTCTATCGTGAAATGCTCTTACTTGAAACTAAGAAAAAGAAATCATTCCTTACCCAACACCTACTTCTCGTCATCGGTCGTGATTGTTCTGGCTCCATATCAAACAAACAGTACCTCGGTTCACCTTACCTTAATTACTCGTTTTGTCGAGTTACTTCAGAAGTGCTTACATTAAAGTTAACATTAGCCAACGCGAGAGAAACACCAATTTAATTACCAAGGGAAACGTTCAATTTATTGACAATGAATAAAATTAACAAATATATAGGAGAAAGAAATAAAATGAGAAAAATGAGATAGTTACAAATGCAATAATATGGTAAACTTAAGCAAATAAAGTAGTGTAAAGTTTAATAATGTTCTACAGAGGTAACCCGAAACTAGCAACAAAATTTAGAAAAGGGATAATATTTATATACTAAATACTTATTAAAATGTTTACTGAAAGAAGACCGAAACAGAACAGAACTGACAAAAATCGTAACTTTCTTCAAGGGCTTAACATCCCATAGGGGTGGTTTAGTCAGACCAGGCCAGGATTGGTTGAGATCTTGAAGCTTCCGTACTTCGACCAATAATATTAATTTTCGGGTTACCGTCTGTGAATATGTCGAACATCGACATCCCTCCTTATTACGCAAACAAACATGATAATTAAGATTATACTATGCAATGATATACATATATATATATATATATATATATATATATATATATATATATATATATGTATAGATTAAACATTGATTAACTATATTGTTAATATTTTCCCTTGTATCCCGCTATATGTCCTGATATTGTGTGATCAGTTATGATTGGTCTATGCCTGCTATTATACAGAGATAAATGTAACGAAAGCTCTCCGTCGACCAATCGGCGGGTATTTGATTAAATACTATAGCCTTAATTATTTTAACATAGTCGTTCCTGTATTTCAATTAATTTACAATCTAATATCATTTCCTTTGATGAATTGTGTCCATTCAGATATCTGTTAAGTGGCCTACTTGAATTTTAAAATAAACTCTTTATCTAGTTAACACTTATTCTGGGAATTTAGAAAAATACACGCCAAATATAACTTTCTCGACACATGTTAGAAGAATGCCATTCACTTGCCCACTTGTATTCAGGCAAACCTCGAGGCATTCTTCAGAATGTCGCCGTCAACTTTCTAATAAATTTTGATGACCACAATGGTGTTTTACTAATATTAAAAAGGTTACTCAGAATAGAGAGCTTAATAGCAACCGGATGTTCCCTCAACTGAGGACCTGCCTGAAAGGACACAATACAGGGGGTTTCTACAATAAGAATAATGCACGAGTCATCTTGTTACACAATATACTGGTTTTAATAGTTTAAAAAGTATTTTACTCTTTAATTTGTGCATTTTATTAAATAAAATCGAATAGACAGACACTCCTTTCCATTTTTGAGTTGAATTTATCTCATTTAATCATGTTAGGTCTCTAAGGAACTTTGAAACTAATTTAGTCTAAACTACTGTTCAAAAAGAACTTATAAGGATAACACAAGCTCTATTACCTTACTGATTTTATAGTTTCCCTTAATTGTCTGAGACAGTTTGGAATCCAATTAAATAAAATCGAATAGACAGACACTCCTTTCCATTTTTGAGTTGAATTTATCTCATTTTAATCATGTTAGGTCTCTAAGGAACTTTGAAACTAATTTAGTCTAGACTACTGTTCAAAAAGAACTTATAAGGATAACACGAGCTCTATTACCTTACTGATTTTATAGTTTCCCTTAATTGTCTGAGACAGTTTGCAATCCACTAATTTTAGTTTCGTAATACGCAACGTTTTCTATATCTGAAACAAGTGCGTACGTAATACTATGAAATAATTAAACTACATTTTAGATATATAAATGTTTTTCTTTTTTATAGAAAATCTAAAATATAAAGTAAAGTACGCAAGTACAACGTGAAGCAATTACAAACACACATGTAAATAATTAACGATAAATAAGTAGGATAATTAATACAC
The DNA here is from genome assembly GCA_037954035.1 of Rosalia funebris. Classification (NCBI taxonomy): domain Eukaryota; kingdom Metazoa; phylum Arthropoda; class Insecta; order Coleoptera; family Cerambycidae; genus Rosalia; species Rosalia funebris. The sequence goes on along the minus strand of JAZFAV010000006.1, from coordinate 5,191,683 downwards.
AAATTAAAAAATCTAAACTAGTCAGGAATCTTATTAATCAACATATAAGAAACGCTGATGTTGGCAGCTTGTCCTGCAAGACTCCAATTGTCAGACGCCAAAAACATCGAGACAATATAGTGGTTTTTTAATTCGAATACGGTATTTTTCTTCGAATCTGTTTTCCCAAAAGTATAAACACGATCATCAGAGAAATGGAAGACCATACAATCAATGGCACCCTCACCGTATACTTGCAGTTTAATCAACATAGCTCTCTTGAACTTCACGGTACTAATTTCGTCAGTCCTCGTTCCCAGATCGTAGGAATCCCCGCTTAGAAACTGAATCCTCAGTCCTCCGATCCTCGCCGGTCCTTTTCCGTTATTTGCCCGCCATATGTAGACGTCTATTGAAGATATCTTGTCACGATGTCCTCTTACCAAATCAGGCATCAATGGTGGCGGTACATTTTCAAGAGTACATTGCCGGATAAGATTCGCCGTCTGTCGACCGAAGAAAGTTGAGAAGGAAACGATGGCGTAGCAACCTGTATTGACTTTGAGGTTCAGGCACACACACGACCAAATTTGGAGGTACTCGATTCCTTGGGTCGTAAACAAAGAGTATACGTTCATTATATTGTCATATAAATCTTCGGCGAAAGTTTTCTCATACACATCATCTAATCGGTTATAGAGACATTCGTAGATGTATTTCCTGGCGCCACTATCATAGCTTATCGCTCTGTTGGCGTACGACAATACCTTCGCGAAATATTCTCCGGTCAGGCCAATCAGCTCAGCTTGCTTAGCGCCTATGACGTAAAATGATATCTTCATCGCGACAGTAGCGGTATAATGGGGGAGGGTGTACTGGTTAACGTCTCGATAATTAGGAGTGTCGCTTGAGAAAATAAATTTCTTCTCGAATCCGACTAAATCCTGGGCGATGTCCATGTAGTGTACCCTGAGGTCTTTGGGTTTCCTGCCGGATTTGATTTCCTCAAAAAGTACCTTGATCCTCTCCTCGTATAGTTTTATATCACCTGCTATGATACCGTTGATCGTTGCTAATACGTTTTGATCTACCAAAGGTTCGATTTTCGACTGCACTTCCTCCCAAACATTTGGCTTTCCCGTGGGCCAGAAGGCCTCAATTAGTCCCAATAGTCCACTTTCGATGTAGGATAGATCTCTGAAATCAAGGGCGAATATCTCCTTCAGGAGTTCATTCTTTGTCTGGCCAAACGTTCCAGGCTCTTTGTTAGCGTATAAGAAATACTCATCGTCTGATGTAGCACAGTGGACTACAGCCTTAACGCTGGTGTTGTTGCAGATCTTCAAACCAGTGACGTAATAAGGCTTTCCCCCGTTATCGAGGATCTTCTTCTCGCCCGGCCGAACGAAATCTTTGTCCGCAACGCCGTGCCACATGGCCTTCGTTCCATATTTGAGTTTCGCGCAAATGACAGTTTTGCCGATGTTGTAAACCAAGTAGTTCTTGTGAGTTTCAGGGGTGATGCCAGTGTCGGTAATTATGGTGTATTTCTTGGTGTGCGGCTCTATGCCGAAGGTATTGGAATTGTAGCGCACGTTGGACTCCGAATACACGTTGACGTCTTTTGTTGACATTTTTTCTTTGGCGACTGAGGCGACGTTCTAAGCTATTGTAGATAATATACTCGTACTGTTGATCTGAAAAAATATCAAAAAGGGCGTTAATATATTTATGTTACAAATAAGTATTCTGTGGAAGTGGATTAGTGACACGGAGTTTAACCACATCAAAAGGTGTTATAATATGGGGATATAAGTTTTATTAGGCTTTTATTTTTGTACAATCTAAATAAATATCAATTCAATTCATGCCAATAATTGTGTTGTTGCCAATATTGTGGAATAATTTCTAAATATTTCAACCAGTACATATTATATTAAAATCCTGGATATTTGTTGTTAATATAGCTTTAATGTAGGTAAATAAAAAGTAACATAGACATATGAGAAATTATTTTCACTGCTTTCTTCATGACTGTGATGTGCCTCCTGGTTTAACAATGTTAGATATTTTTGTGTGATCATTAGTTTCTTTGAAAATGTAAATGAAAATCATTCAAGCGATATTATCTTTGGGGTTAGCTTAAATATTTATAAGTGACCTTCGAATGGGGCGAGTTTTAATATAAAATGAACGTTTTTAAATAATATTTTAAACATATATAAGGCGATTCATGTAAGTCCAATATACAGGTAAGACACATAACATAAATAATAGTACTAATGTGGAATAATAATGAAACATTACATATTAATAATTTAAAAATGAATACCAATAACGCACTTTATTGTAGATAGATATATGTACATTTTTGTTTATAGAAAAATATAAAATAGGTAAAATATGTGAAATGGTTATAAACATATATGTATATAGTAAATAACTGATAATAAATAAGTAGAACAAGTAATATGTAAACTAAAAAATCGCACTAATTATTAGGTTTGTCGAGTAACATGTAAGAAACGCTGATGTTGGCGGCCTGTCCCGGAAGAGTCCAATTATCAGACGCCAAAAATATCGACACAATATGGTGGTTTTTCAATTCGAATACAGTGCATATCTCCGCCATCGTCTGACCAACATAATCAACGTCGTCATCGGAGAAGTGGAAGGCCAAACAGTCGATGGCCTCCACACCCCACACTTCCAGTTTCATTAACAGAGACCCATCGAAGTTCAGGGTATGAACCTCGGGGTAATCATTGCCAAGTTTGTAACAGTCCCCGTCTTCAAACCTAATTTTCATTCCTCCGATCTTCTGCGAGAAAAATTCATTAATTCGAGAGATGTAGACGTCTATTGATGATATTTTATTACGTTTTCCGTTTATCAGAGCAGGAGTCAAAGGTTGGATCATCTCTTCAAGAGTACATTCCTGAATAAGATTGGCCGTCTGTCGGCCGAAGAAGGTTGAGTAGGAAACGACGTCGTTATAGATGCCATCAGCGGAGAGATGTTCGAGCAAGTAGTTCCAAATTCTGATGTATTCAAAGCCATGGATCGCCATGAAAGACCGTACGTTCATCATATTGTCATACAAGTCCTCTGCGAATGTTTTCCTATATGCATTATCTAACCGATTCTTGGAAAGTTTGGTGATGTAACTGTTGGCACCGTCTTCACCGTTCACTGTATTGTTAGCATACGACTCTATAGCTGCTACATTTTCGGTCGTCAGGCCTATCCGTTCGGCTTGTTTCATGCCTATGACGTAGAAGGATGTTTTCATGAGAACAATAGCGGAGTAATGTGGGAGCATATACTGGTTAATATTCCAATGGTTATGAGTTGCGTTTGTGACCCTGAATTTCTTCTCGAACCCCACCAGACCTTGGGCGATGTTCATATAATCTACTTTCAGATCTTTTGGGTTTCCTCCGGCTTCTATTCTCGCGGAAAGTACTTCGATCCTCTCCTTGTACCGTTTTATATCACCTAATAAGATCTTGTTGGTTGCCTGTAATACCTCTTCATCTATTAACGTTTCGATATTCCACTGGATTTTCTCCCAAGTATTAGGCTCGTTTGCGGGCCAGAATGCATTAACTAATCCGGATAAGCCGGAATCGACGTACGTTACATACTTCAGGCCAAGGCCAAATATTGACTTCAAGAGTTTATTTTTTGATTCGTCAAACGTTCCAAATTCTTTCTCCACGTAGGCCGGGTACTTATCATCTGATGTAGCACAATGGACAACAGCTCTGATGTCCGTGTAGTTATAAATCTTCAAGCCAGTGACGTAATAGGCTCCTCCCCAGTTACAGAGGATCTTCCGTTCGCCCGGCTTAATTTCAGCATCATCCGTAAATCCATGCCACATGACCCTCGTTCCATACTTGAGCCTGACATATACTGGAGTTCTACCGAGGTTGTAAACATAGTAGTCCTTGTGACGTGTGGGTGTACGATCAGTGTTGATAGTGACGGTATATTCCTTGGAGCCTGCGTCGATGCCGAAAGTGTTGGAGTTGCACCGACTGTTGGGCTCCACAAGCAACTTGGATTTTGTCGTAAACATCTTTCTGTTTACGGCTAAGAAAACGTTTTAAACAGATGACAGTAATATAGTGTCAATCTGAAAAAAAATATATAGTGTCGTTACTATATTTATTTTAAAATTCTAGATTAATATTTCGTAGAATTGGATTATTAACGAATTGAGCGATATCAAAGGCTAATTTCTATTAATAAACGGGTTTTATATTATATCGTATGATCTTCAATTTGTCACATTCGACATTCTACATAACAACAATAATTTTGTAAAAGGTATACCTAGATTGTTTCCATATGAAGAAAATTTTCATTAAGTACTTTCTATTAACTTTAGATGTCACTATTGTAACAATAAATTATGAGAAGTTTTATTTTTAATCAAGAAGTATCTCACAATATACAGAGTGACTTTTGATGATTTTTTTTTTGGTGAAATTAATACATATTTTCTTAAATTTACATAAACTGTCAAAAACAGGTAAAGTGATGATTCTTAAAACCAATAGAATATTCTAAAATGCTTATGTTAGTTAAATATATACCGACAGTAGATACCAAATTTATATACCAAACACTTTATCTGTGTTTAATATCTAACTGTAGGGAAGCAAAATCTCTATTTAAATGATATAATGGTTCTAACTATAGAAATAAGGAGATTATACTTCAACCCATCTACAAATGCTAAACAAATTAGGTCAAAACAGCTATTCTCCTGGCTATATGCTAAACGCCGTGCGCTGAATTACACGACAAAATTTGCCGTATTCTGTATAACAGAGTTAGCACTAAAATACAGTGATTCGGATTATTGCAAAACCAAAAGGAAGATACAAAGTGTCACCTATCTCAGGATATCGCTAACTGCAGACCGGATTCGACCTTATCTTGGGTCTCGTCAGTGCAGCGTAAACGAGTATGCCTTTGACAGATAAAGCTCACATCTAGTAAACATTGCTACGTTCCACCACAGTAGAACGTACCAAACGCCGTCTCTTCTTGCTTTCGATAACAATCTAAATCGGAGTAAGAACTTGAGATCATCAGTATAATGCAAAGTTTTACTACAGAGGGTAATATTCAAACTACAGAAGTAAGGAGATTATACTCCAACCCACCTACAAATGCCTTATATAATAAGCACTAAAGAAATTAGGTCAAAACAGCTAATTTTGTCATGTAATTCAGCCCTCGGCATATAGCCAGGAGAATATCTGTTTTGACCTAATTTTTATGTGAAGAATGTGAAGAAGTTCTGGACGACAATTTTCAGAAATATTTAGCGACATAACTACGGTTTTCCTAAGTGCGGCATTGTCAAAGGTAGTTGAAACTCCATGATGGAATATCATTGTATTTTTGAGTGTAGACAGGAGGAAGGCTAATGCCTAGCTTACCCAGATGTTCTTTTATTATTATTCCTATTGGCCTATCGATTGTAAATTTGGCTTGAAAAATTATGAGTATTGCATTGAACTTTTACGTTCAAAGGTGATTAAATTTCTGTACCTAAAACAAGTAGTAGTGCAAATGTGAAGTAATAATGAAAGTACATGCATAATAAACTACACTTTGGATAAATATACCTTTATTGTTTTCATAACAGATTTAAAGTATATAAAACTAAAATATGATAAAATGCGAAGCTATTACAAATACACATGTAAGTAATTAATAAATAATAATAAATGAGTAGTATAAAAAGGACGCAAACTAAAACAAAAAAGAACTATTCGTCGGGCTTAACGTCCAGCATATAAGAAACGCTGATGTTGGCAGCCTGTCCACCAATATCCCAGTTGTCTGATGCTACAAAAATTGACACAATATGGTGGTTCTTCAATTCGAATACAGTTTCTACATCCGAAAACGTTTGTCCAACCATATCCATCCAACCATCGGAGAAGTGGAAGGCCAAATATTCGATGGATTCATCACCACATGCATCTAGTTTCTTCAACAGAGACCCATCGAAGTTCACGGTATGAACTTCGCGGTATTCCTTGCCCAGTTTGTAATGGTCTCCGTTTTCAAATATAATTTTCATTCCTCCAATCTTCTGTGTGAATAATTTATCATTCAATGGACAGACGTAGACGTCTATTGAAGATATTCTGTTACGTTTTCCGTTTATCAAAGTAGGAGTCAAAGGTTCAATCATCTCCTCAAGAGTACATTGCTGGATCAGATTGGCCGTCTGTCGACCGAAGAATGTTGAGTAGGAAACGACGTCGTTGTAAATGCCATCAGCAGAGAGATGTTCGAGCAAGTAGTTCCAAATTCGGATGTATTCAAAGCCATGCGTCGCCATGAAAGTCCGCACATTCATCATGTTGTCATACAAGTCCTCTGCGAAAGCTTTTGTATATGCATTATCTAATCGATTCTTGGAAAGTTTGGTGATGTAACTGTTGGCACCGTCTTCACCGTTCACCGTTTTGTTAGCATACGACTTTATGATTGCTACATTCTCGGCAGTCAGGCCTATCCGTTCAGCTTGTTTCATGCCTATAACGTAAAAGGATATTTTCATGAGGACAATAGCGGAGAAATGTGGGAGGATAAACTGGTTAATGTTCCAATGATTATCAGTGGCGCTTGTGACCGTGAGTTTCTTCTCGAATCCCATCAGATCTTTTGCGATGTTCATGTAATCTACCTTTAGCTTGTCTGGGCTTCCACCGGCTTCAATTTTCGCAGAAAGTACCTCGATCCTCTTCTTATATCGTTTTATATCACCTAATAGGATATTGTTGGTTAGCACCTGTACCCCTTCATCTATTGACGGTTCGATTCTCGATTGAATTATCTCCCAAATGTTAGGACTGTTTGCAGGCCAGAATGTATTAACTAATCCGGATAAGCCTGAATCGATGTACGTTACATACTTGATACCAACGTCAAATATTGACTTCAGGAGTCTATTTCTGTATTTGCTAAAAGTTCCTTGCGGTGCTTCACCATACGGCGGGTACTTATCGTCTGACGTAGCACAATGGACAATAGCTCTGATATCTGTGTAGTTATAGATCTTCAAGCCAGTAACGTAATAGGATGCTCCCCAGTTATAGAGGATCTTCCTTTCACCAGGCTCAATTTCAGCCTCGTCCGTAGCTCCATGCCACATGACTTTCGTTCCATATTTGAGCTTGACGAATACTGGAGTTCTACCGAGGTTGTAAACATAGTAGTTCTTGTGACGTGTGGGTATAAGACCAGTGTCGATTGCGATGGTATATTCCTTGGAGCCTGGGTTGATGCCGAAAGTATTGGAATTAAATTGATTATTTTCCATTAAACACAAGCCTTTCCCTCTCCTCTTTCTATACATATTCCTGTTGACGACTAATAAAACGTTTTAAACAGTTGAAAGTCATATAGTGCTGATCTGAAAAAAATATGTTGTGTTGTTACTATATTTATTTTAAAATTTCACATTAATATGTTGTAGAATTGCATTATCAACGAGTTGGACGGTATCAAAGGCTAATCCGACATAAATCCATTAATAAATCAGTATCATTTAATATTATACAAAAGCATAGAGGTTGGCTCATGTACGTGCGGTGCAAAATTTTTTTTGAATTTTATTCCAACTATTTATAACACTTATAGCTGAAATTAATACATATGTTGTTAAATTTATGTAAGACATTAGAAGTTAGTAAAGTGATGATTCTCTTAAAACCAAGTGTTTTCTTCGACACTTGTCGGGTTAATACCAAACATTTTACCAGTGGTAAAATTGGTATTTAATTGTGAAGAAAAATCTCTATTAAACTAATGATCTATAATGGTTCTATTAAGAACATTATTTATATCTAAGAAACTATTTTTTAAATATTTATATAATTATAAAAAAGTGGACTTATTGTCAATATTTTATTTTTACTTTACTTAATGACATGGCTGAGCGGCCCAGGCTACCTAGGTGTCACAATAAATGATACGAATTTTTTATGGTGAAAATTTTCCAGAAAATGGCACTGTCACCAGTAGATAGATTCATATCAGATTCCAAAAATGTAAAAATATGTAGAGTATTTCATCGGTGGCGGCTCGTGAGGTTTTTTTTAGGGGAGGCAGAATATGTATATCTACCGGTGAGTCTTTAATTCTAAAATTTTTAGAATTTTCAAGGTCATGAGTTTTCCTGAACCTTTAGAATTCCAATAAAAAGTCCACTTATACAAAAATATAAACTTTCGCGAGAATAATTTTTGGAATTTGCTACCTTTTCGAAATAATTATAATTTTATTTATTTACATATTTACTTACGAATTACAGCTACCAAGGGAATAAACAAAATATGTTTTATTGAAGTTAAATATTGTTTATAAACCAAAAATTAGTTTGTGAAATTTACGATCAATACCTAAAATTTAAAACAAACCTCGAAATTGTCCCTCTCAGCACAATTAGCACATTTCCCCACCACCCTTGAGGTAGTGCTACAGAGCGTTACTTTTTTTTGTTGTGGGTTGTTTTCCGGTAGCCATATTGTCCCACTTAAACTAAATAACACTTCCGCAAAATAAATTAAAATAATACGAGAAAACCGCAGAGAAAAATAATAAATAAAGGAAAATAAAATTCGTATTCTTTGTAGGTAAACAGGTGTCCCCCACCGCGTCGAACTGAGATAGGTCCAAGGGAGAAAGACTTATTTTGTAGCAAGCATTCCAGATGGGAGTGGGAGTGGTGGCAGCTAGCTGCCAGTGAATTAGTGGCGATTTAGGAATAAAAACTACTCGGTATTAGCTCAAGGTCATTCGTCACGTATGGAAATAGATTTAACTGGAGGCTTGTAGCGGTTTAGCCTCCTGTCGATGAGCGGGTGGTAAAATACGTAACATGAGACGTAGAAATACATAACTTGGCAAACTAGGCGCATATTTAAATTAATCAAATATGAAATAAACAGTTATTAAATTATTATCATAATAATTATTAATTAAAATATACAAAAAAGTAAATTATATTAAAAAAAATAACGCTAATTAACACTCCTTAAAATATTTATTTATTTTTTAAAATAACCTGAAAATAATTTTAAAATCGAATAAAAATATTTTGACTTATAGGTAAGTATTTTTCTCAAAAATTGCTTAGCCTCCTCTTTATTAGGTTATCTCCTCTATTAGGTTATTGCTAATAACCATAAAATATCGTTATTTTTATAGATCCCCGGTAAATAATCACTAAACTAAAAGTCTGAAAGGTCACAGTATACGACATTTTACACAACCCATCGAATAATTTTGACGATGGTCAATTAGGGGGTTATATTTATAACTCAACTAGAATCTCTCAAAGTATTTGTTCAGAAATATCCTAATTTGGCCTTCACTTTGTAGAAGATGATGTGAATATAGACATTTGTTGAGTGATCAAGATATTGCAACATCAAGTATATTCCAAATTGTCCCAGATAATACTTCAATAATATAACAGTTGATTTTCAACCAGAGACGTTCTCTACAAAAGAATACTTAATTTATATTAAGCAATTTTGGCTTTGGAACTAACAGAGGACGATCCAGAGCATATAATTAATTTTTGACCAGAAACAATGAACAAGCTAGACAATTGAGGTGGCGTCGACATCCACGGTCATTATTGCCATTATTTTTCTCTGAAATATTTCGCTCGTATTCTGTACAGTAGGTTGATATCTCTAAGTAGCTATATCATCCCTTCAATGTATTTGGTAACTCGTTTGTATTGCGCGCGTTTTCATATTCTCTACCGTTGTAGTAATATATAATTTACGGTTAACTCAGTTTAACATCTCAGACATCTGTGTTATTCTATTCCTTGCAGTAGATGTGTAGCTGCCATTTTCTCTCTTCTAGATACCTTGCAGGGAAAATCCCATCGTTCTGCTCTCGGTTCAATCCATACACTTTGTATTAGTCAAGTTGGTTTCTTATAGATGCCTTTATGTCACTTGAGAGGATGTTTATACGATCATCTGGCTCATCATATGTTTCAATCTTCACAGCCTGCTCCCCTATGGCATTGACCGGTTATTCCTATATGTCTGGATATCCCACACAGAATATATTTTTCCTCAATTCTTGTAGCCTCCTCGTTACGTTGAGGACATTTCGCACTAGTATGTTAAAAGTAAATCTATGTTTATGGCTTGCATAGCGCTTAGAGAATCTGAATTTATGAGCATTGACGTATTATCGACATATTCAACAAAGTTTAGTGCCCTTTATCTCGCGTAGAGCTCTGCAGTAAAAATACTTGTCCAATGGTGTAGGCTCCATGTTTGTGTTTTACTTAGACTTACGAATGCACTAGCTGCTCCTTGTTCCGTTCTTGAATCATCAGCATAAAGAATTACGGAGTTCTTGTCTACAGTTTCAAGAAGTCTTGAGCGATATAACAATAGGTTTGTGTCGCACTTCCTGAGTTCAGCATTATCAAAATGTGGATGGCAGGGAGTTGAATCTTCATGGTGGAATATCGTTGTATTTTAAAATGTAGACAAGATAAGAAGCTAATGCCTAGCTTGTCCAGATATTTTGTTATTATTCCTACTGGTCTAGCGACTGTAAGTTTGGTTTGAAAAATTGCATTATAAGTATTGCATTGAATTTTTGCGTGCAATGATAATTACATTTTGGATAAATATACGTTTATTTTTTTTCATAATGAATTTAATATATATATATATATATATATATATATATATATATATATATATATATATATATGTATATTTGTATATATATATATATATATATATATATATATATATATATATATATATATATGTATATATATATATATATATATATATATATATATATATATATATATATATATGTTATAATGTGAAGCAATTACAAATACACACGTATATAATAAATTACTAAAAAGAAATGAGTAATGTGGAAGGGGCGCAGACTAACAAATTCAAACTATTCATCAGGCTTATCGTCCAACATATAAGAAACGCTAATGTTGGCCGCCTGTCCGCCAAGACTCCAATTGTCAGACGCCACAAATATCGACACAATATGGTGGTTTTCCAATTCGAATATAGCGTGCTCCTCCGAACTCGTTTCTCCAATAATATCAACGCGATCATCGGAGAAGTGGAACTTCAAGGAATCGATGGCTCCACTACCATACACTTCCAGTTTCTTCAAGACGGCTCCATTGAATTCTACCGAACTGACCTCCTCGGTCTGCGTTCCCAGATCATAGGAATCCCCATTGTCAAATTGAATCTTCAATCCGCCGACTCTCGCTGGCCCATTTCCTTTATTTATACGCCAGATGTTGACGCCTATTGATGATATTTTGTTGCGTTTACCGTCTATCAAAGCGGGAGTCAACGGTTGAGTCAAAACTTCAGGAATAGATTGTCGGATAAGATTTGCCGTCTGTCGGCCGAAGAAGGTTGAGTAGGAGACGACATCGTTGTAAATGCCAGAGTCGGAGAGATGTTCAAGCAAGTAGTTACAGATTTGGATGTATTCGAAGCCCTGTGTCGCCATGAAAGAGCGTACGTACATCATGTCGTCGTACAAATCTTCGGCAAACGTCTTCTTGTAGGCGTTATTTAATCTATTCGTACATAGTTCGGCAATGTAACTATTGGCGCCATTTTCACCGTTCAGTGTCCTGTTTGCGTAATACTTTATTTTCGCTACATTGTCGTCAGTCAAGCCGAATCGATCAGCTTCATTGATGCCTATGACGTAAAAGGATATTTTCATAAGAACAGTAGTGGAGTAGTCTGGAAGAATATACTGGTTAACATCTTGGTATTTAGGAGTATCGCTTGTGAAAATGAATTCCTTTTCGAATCCCAGCAGATCCTGGGCGATTTTCATGTAGTGTATCCTGATGTCTTTCGGGTTCCCGCCGGCCTCTATTTCCTCTGAGAGTGCCGTAATCCTCTCCTGGTATTGTCTTAGATCGCCTGAAAGGATGCCGCGAATCGCCTGTAATATATTTTCCTCTAACAGTGGTTCGACATTCGATTGGACCTCCTCCCAAACGCTTGGCTTACCTGCGGGCCAGAAGGCGCCCACTAATCCAGATAAGCCAGAACCGATGTACGGTACATACTTAAGACCGAGGGCAAATATTGACTTTAATAGTTTGTTCTTTTCTTTGTCAAACGTTCCAGGCTCTCTATTGGTATACAGGAAGTACTCGTCCTTCGCTGTGGCACAATGAACAATGGCTCTAATCTTCGTTTTGTTGTAGATCTTCAAGCCAGTGACGTAATAGGGCCTTTCCCCGTTGTTGAGGATCTTCTTCTCGCCCGGCTCAACGGAAACTTCGGCCGCAACGTCGTGCCACAAGACCGCAGTTCCATATTTCAGTTTGGCGTATACGGCAGTTCTACCAATGTTGTAAACCAAGTAATTCGGGTGAGTTCCCGGGATGACGCCAATGTCGGTAATTATGGTGTATTTATTTTTGCGCGGCTCTATGCTGAAGGTATTGGAATTGTAGCAGATGTTTGGCTCCAAGTACAGATTGCCCTCTTTCAGCGACATATTTTTGTTGGCGATTGAGAGAACGTTTTAAATTGTCGAAGGAAAAACAGTGCTGATCTGAAAGAAATATATAGAGTCGTTAATATCTTTATCTTAAAATCTCAAATTAATATTTCGTAGAATTTGGTTATTGGCCTAACGAATTTAACGATATCAAAGTGTAATAAGTAACGATTTAATATTAGTTTCATAAAATATTTTGGTTTTACATTAGATAACCGTCTATAACTTGTCAGATTATTCGAAATAATTATTGTAAGAGGTATGTTTTTTTCATTTACACATTTTAACACTCACTTAATTTTCCAAAAAGTACCTATACACTATACAATACACTCGACGCACATTTCGCGAACAAAGTTGGCATTATTTGGAGTTGATTAAAACTAGAGTTCAGAGTTTTAATCTTCTCCAGATGATGCCAACTTTGTTGGCGAAACGCGCGTCGAGTGTAGTATATATAAAGGCGAACCAAAAGTTTTTTTACTTATTTTTTATTAAAACTTTCAACATAAATAAAACAACAACGAACGGAATTTAAGTTTCGAAGTAAAAACCATTCGAATCTATGGCGGGAACCCATCTATCGGCAAGTTGTCCGATTCCGCCACGGTATTACTCTTTGTTCTTAAGGCCTGGTTACACAGTACGAGCTGCTGACGTGACAGTAGACAGCTACTGCCTCTGTATACTCGCATGACAGTAGCTCGACTGCCCTCGACCGATCATACAATGAGAATAGCTGCTATGACACAGATAAGCAGGTATTGTCCGAGAGACTGCAGTCAAGTATGAATTTCGTTGTGTGCAAATGTAGCGAGCATACATTTTGCAAAATCGTGCGAATTAACATGGTGGATGAAGGCGATGGGCGAGTAAAAACAAAAAAATGTTGAAGTAACAAGGATGCAAGTTACTGACCGACTCGCACATGACAGTAACTCGTATGAGGCAGTCATATGGTGCGAATAGCTGTACTGCAATAACTGACTAGGCCAGCTCGCATGCTAGCTGGCCTGGTCACTGTGTAACGAAGTCTTTAGAGGCGAAAAACTCGCGGCACCCGTTTTCGACCTCATCCACAGTATTAAAGGCGCATCCGCGAAGGAAGTGTGCCATGGAACGGAAAAGGTGATAGTCGGATGGAGCAAGATCCGGACTGTACGTTGGATGTGGAAGAAGTTCAATTGCGTCGAGGTTTTTTAATTTTTTCCTTAGTTTGTTTGGCGGTGTGCGGTTTTGCATTGTCTTGTTGCAGAAATACCCGCTTTCGATTGATCGAAACAGGGTATTTTTCACTGGGCGCAGCATACATCCGATCAAGTTGAGCGCAATGTAGGTCTGAATTGATGGTTCGACCATTTAGGATCAGCTGAAAGTGAATTATGCCTTCAAAATTTCACCAGTCGCACAATAAGGCCTTTGTTGAGAATCGGTCGCGTTTTTCAACCGGTTCCGCTGTTTGCCCGGGATTCAACCACTGATTCTGCTTGTCCGGATTACTGAAATAGACCCAGTTTTCATTGCAAGTCACAATTCGGCGAACAAAGCGGTCATCATGCGGATTTTACCGCAATTTTCGGCAAGTTTTTACACGATTTTCAGCTTGATTTTTCGTTAAATCATGCGGCACTTCTCGACAGCATCTGTTGATCTTTTCAAAAGCATGAAGACACCGAACAACTGATATTTGAGGAATATCGAGTTCCGCGGAGAGTTTTCGAGTACTGGTTGATGGATTGGCTTCAACGGCGTTGCGTAGAGATTTAGAATCCACGATAGTTGGCCAACCCAAACGTGGCTGATTTCGAGCCCATCTTCGCCGTTCTTAAACTTTCGGTACCAATACTGCGCTACAGCGTCGGAGACCGTACCTTCATTTTCCACCTGAGATACTTTTTGTCACTTCGTTTGCTTTGAAGCCTTGTTTCCAGTAATGGCGCAAAAGTACCCGAACTTCGAATTTTTCCATCTCCTTTTTCCAAAGAAAAAATCGAAAAATAAATGGTTAAATAAAATATAAATAGGCGAGAGGTAAATAGAATATGAAAAAGCATACAAAATGCTATAAGATGATATATAACATGTAAATAAAGGGTAGTCCAACCATAATGCACGATGTTAATTGTGAGTCACACCTTAACGTCAAGTTTTTTGCCCAACTTAATTTGACATATCTTTGTTTCAGTGTTTGACAAATTCAACCATGGAGAGGTACACAATTGAGCAGAGCGTTAAGATTGTTGAAGCCTTTTACGAAAATGGGCGTTCAAATCAAAATGCATTTCGTGCACTTCGTGACTTTTTTGGTCAGCATAATCGACCAAATGTGTCCACAATCGGGAGAATTGTGCGCAAATTTCAGCAAATCGGGTCTGTAGAAAATGTGAAAACACCTGTGCATGCTCGTCCAGTTCGTTCTGCGGAAAACATTGCTGTTGTTCGCGATAGTGTAGCAGAAGAGCCGTCAACCTCGACTCGTCATCGTGTCCAACAATTGAACATCTCACGAACATCACTGATGCGAATTTTGAATAAAGATTTGAATTTACACGCTTACAAGGTTCAATTGACTCAAGAGCTGAAGCCTACTGACCATTTCAAGCGTCGTCAATACGCCGAATGGTTGGTTGAACAGATAGAAGTAATTGGTGATTTTACAAAGAAAATCATCTTCAGCGACGACGCACACTTTCACCTCAGTGGATTCGTTAACAAGCAGAATTGACGCATTTGGGCAAATGAGAATCCACGAGTGATTGTTGAAAAGCCGATGCATTCACAAAGAGTGACTGTTTGGTGCGGTTTATGGGCTGGCGGCGTCATCGGGCCGTACTTCTTCGAAAATGAGGTCGGCCAAGCAGTTACCGTGAATGGTGTTCGCTATCGCGAGATGATAACGGACTTCTTGTGGCCAGAAATTGAGGATATGGACCTGGACGATATGTGGTTCCAACAGGATGGTGCCACTTGCCACACAGCTAACGAAACAATGGCACTTTTGCGCGAGAAATTCAATGGCCATGTTATCTCACGTCGTGGCGATGTTAATTGGCCGCCACGATCATGTTATTTGACACCGTTGGACTTCTTTCCTTGGGGATATTTAAAAGAAAAAGTGTACGTCAATAAGCCAAGAACAATTCAAAAGCTAAAGGATGAGATAATTCGGCACATTAATGACATTGAACCTCAATTATGTCTCAAAGTCATTGAAAATATGGACCATCGGATAGAGGTATGCCACCGAAGCCGTGGCGAGCATTTGGCCGATATTTTGTTTCACACATAATTGTCATAGATCCTTCTATCATAATAAAATATATTAAGATAATTCTCTGAAAACTTTTTGTTTTATTTACAATTAACATCGTGCGTTTTGGTTGGACCACCTTTTATATTTAAAAAAAATGTTTAGTCTAAAAATTGAGTGAAATAGTTATGGCGTGAGGAAAGGAAGCGATCATATAATGGCGTTTCAGTCGATATAGAGCTGTGGTATTGTGCGCTCTTGATAGATTAGTTTTTTTCTTAATGATGAATCAGTTATCGACACTCAACGATAATTTCGAAATCCCATGTTAAAATGCTGTAAAGTTATGGGTGCATAGTTTTCGACAGAATGGTTCCGCATTAAAGGAAAAGCTCTTCTCCAGATCTGACGTTTTGTAATTAGTGGTTATGGGGTTACCCGAACGGCAAGTTGGACCCTCGAATATTCAAGATTTACATCAGCAAATCAACAAAGAGATAAGATTGTACCAATTCCTTACATAATGGTACAGCGAGTAATACGAAATATCCGAGGTTGATTAGAACAATGTATGTAGCGGAGCCCATCTCACACATGTATGTAAAACATAAAATAGCATGCATGAAAGAACCTTTACCATTATAGAAAACTGTTTTATATTTTCAACACTAATTTCATTTCAAAAATCATCAGGATCCTACCCTGCATACAAAATGGCGACAGATCAGTAAATTATCTCTTGAAGCGTAATTTTGTGCTTAAGAAATATTTTAAGAGCGGTATTTAACAGAAACTCATCGAATAGAAATTTTGATAATGATCAGTTATGCAAGTACACATAGTGTCATAATTGTAATTAACTAATTGTTTAATAAAACATATCTAATGTTACTTTTTTTAAATCACCCTGTATATTGACACATTAAATTCATTCCTTGCTAAAGAAGATTGTGAGAAAAGGCTATTAAACCATCTTACAATAGTTGAAATCTTCGTGGAATCAAATTTATCACTAAAACTGGGCGATGCCAAACTATTGACACTATGTGTATGTACTAATTTTTATAGTCTCTCACAAGAAACCGTTTCAAACAGTTGTGTAGAATTTTGGAAATTTAAAATATATATGTTACCCTCCTGTAAAATACTTCATTTTGTAGGACGATGTGAAAATAAATACTTTGTGACGTGATCAAGATACATTAACTCTAAGTTGAAGCAAATTTGCTGTAGAGGATAACGTCAATAAGGCAACAGTTTTTAAGTGTTCTCCATAAGGAAAACCTCTATTTATTCAGGAATTAGCAAAGCACCACTTATGTCGTAGAATGCATGTCAGTCAGTCAGTCAATACATACAAAGACAATGAACAAACTGGATGGAAATCTTGGTTCCAATCTCCATGAATAGATATAATAAACTACATTTTGCATAGATATGTTTTCTTTCATCATCATTAGGTCATCAGTCCTAAGACTGGTTGGACGCTAACCTCCAGCTTCTCCTATCTTGTGCTAACCTACGCATTTCGCTAATTGTGCTACAACCTACATCCCTTACTATTTGCGAGCAGTAGTCTAATCTAGGCCTACCTCTGCCTTTCTTCACTCCTATTTCTGCCTCCAAAATATCGCGGACTATTCCCCCATGTCTCAGCAAGTGGCCTACCATTCTATCTCTTCTCTTCTTTAAGTTTTTCCACATACTCCTTTTCTCGCCGACTTTCTCCAATACTTCTTCGTTTCTAACCCTATCAGTCCATGGTATTTTCATCATTCTTCGGTAACACCACATCTCAAAAGCTTCTAATTTCTTCCTACTTGCTTCCCCTACCGTCCAGGTTTCGCAGCCGTAAAGTGCCGTGCTCCATACATATGTTTTCAAAAATCTCTTCCTTGTTTCTAAGTTTATTACCCCCGAGCATAAAAGTTCTTTCTTTTTGTTAAAAGCTACTCGACCCTGCGCTATTCTTTGTTTTATGTCTTTATCGCTTCTTCCATCCCAATTTATTTTACTTCCTAAATAAGTGAAGTCTTTAACTTCCTCCAATCTTTCATTATTAATTTGTACTTTCGTTTTTGCTCTGCTCTCGCGCCCTCTGCACACTAACACTTTAGTTTTGTTTTTATTCACCCTCATTCCGTATTCCTCTGTCAACACTGCCTCCATTTCGTTCAATGCTGATTCTAGTTCCTCCTTACTAGATGCTAATACTGCTATATCATCCGCGAATCTCAGCATTTTTAGTTTCTGTCCCTGTACTTTAATCCCGAAATCTACTCTATCTTTTACCACATTAATCGCCTCTTCGATGTACAGATTAAAAATTAGTGGTGATAGCGTACATCCTTGTCTTACTCCTTTCCTAATACCTACTTCCCTTTCTTCCCCTTCTACTTCTATAACAGCAGTTTGCTCTATGTATAGATTGTGTACTACTCTCCTATCTCTATACTTCATTCCCGCGCTCTTTAGTATCTCGAACATTTTTTCCCATCTTACGTTATCAAAAGCTTTTTCTAAATCTACAAATCCTATATAAGCGTTCTTTCCTTTTTCTATTGTTTTCTCTAACATTACTCTTAGCGCCAGAATAGCTTCGCGAGTTCCCCTATTTCGCCTAAACCCGAATTGGTCTTCTCCTAGTATTTCCTCCGCTCTATTTTCCATCCTCTTCTGCACTATTCTAGTTAAGATTTTTGACGCATGGGAAGTTAGGCTAATCGTTCTAAAGTTCTCGCATTTGTCGGCTCCTCTCTTTTTCGGTATAGTAACGATAATGTTCCTCTTATAATCCTCCGGCATCTCGCCCGTTTCGTATATGTATTTTACCAGTTCAAACATCCTATTTACTACTTTCTGTCCCGCACATTTCAAAATTTCCACCTGTATTTTATCTACACCCGGCGCTCTATTATTCTTTAGCCCCCTTAGTGCTATTTCAAATTCCTCTCTCAATATAGGTTTTCCTACATCTTCCCTATCGATGCTAGATTCTTCCTCTAATATCTCTCCTAATTCCTGACCCTCGTATAAATTTCCTAAGTACTGCTTCCATCTATCCGCTTTCTCCTCTCTTCCTATCAGTATGTCCCCCGATTGACTCCTAACATTTCTACTTATTGTTCCTACATCCCTGAAGTTCCTCTTAATTATTTTGTAAGCCTCATCGGTCTTACCTACTTGCAACTTATCTTCTACTTCTTTGCATTTCTCCTCTATCCATTGTTCTTTCGCTTTTCTACATTTTCTAATGATTTCCCACTTTATTGCCTTATACGTTTTCAGTCCTTCTTCGTCTCGTCTGTTTTTGTAGCCTCGTCTCTTTTGCATTAAGTTTAAGATTTCGTCCGTTATCCAGGGCTTCCTAGCTTCCCTTTTATCGTGTCCTAAAACGTCCGTAGCCGCGGAAGCTAGACTATTCTTGATACCCTCCCACTCAGTTTCTGCGTTCTTGATTTCGTCCTTACTCGTTTTATTTATTAATTGATCTGTTTTCTCCTGGAACTTATCTTTCATATTCTGATCCCTCAATATGTCTACATTTATACGTTTCTTATCCTTCCGGGTTTTCAGATTTTTGAACTTTAATCTAGCTTTCATGACTACCAAGTTGTGATCGCTGTCTACATCTGCTCCTGGATAACTCTTACAGTCTTTTACTTGATTTCTAAATCTCTTCCTAACCAGAATGTAGTCTATCTGATGATGTTTTCTTTATAACTATATAAATATATAAGATGAAATAGGTAATACTATAGAGGGGTTACAAAAATCAAGCATACAATAAATAATTAATAGGTACACATAAATGGGATAAACAATACGCATAATAGAAAATCTAATCATGAGGTTTGCCGACCAACATGTAAGCAACACTGATATTGGCAGCCTGTCCTGCTAGGCTATAGTTGTCCGACGACAAAGATATCGAGACAATACGGTGGTTTTCCAATTCGAATGTGGTGTTTTCCTCCGAGCCCTGTCCTCCAACAGTATCAACGCGGTTGTCAGAGAAGTGGAAAGCCAAATAATCGATAGCGCCACCGCCATACGCTTCCAGTTTCTTCCAGACGTAGTCCCCTCAAATTAGGAAAATTGAGGGAAATTTTTTCTACAGCTAAGCGACCTATACAGAAAGTTGTGTTGGAGTTGTGTCAACATATTTTTCACCTAGCGCATGATAAAAAAGGGTTGTTTTTTTAGATATATATATATATATATATATATATATATATATATATATATATATATATATATATATATATATATATATATATATATATATATATATATATATATATATATACCGGGTGTATCAAGAAAAACGCCCCAGTCTATAACTTTTTAATTATAGACGCTAGAAACGCCATTTTTTGGACTTCGGTGTTAAAGTAGGTTTTTTACATGGTCTGCATATAATATATAACATGTCGCTTCTGGAAGTGACAGGAAGTTATATCAACTTTTTTATTTTAAATGGAACACCCTGTATATTCTTACGGTATTACATGGCACACTTTATTCTGAATACATTGATATATTATATTGTTTGTGCTTACTGTCAACGGTTAGCAAAATACAGACCTTTGTACATTGCATTACATTGTAGCACTAGGGAGCTGTGAGACATATCTTGAATAACGAATATCATTATAATACCACATTTTTTTTTAGAGGAATGTGTGTTAATAGTTTGAGAATGACGGTAAATAAAATACGAATGTCTAGGTATAAACAAAACTATTTAATGAAAAACAGCAGCAAAACCAACAAATCAATAACAAAAATAATCTAAAGAATCTAGAACAAACAAATAAAACGCTTCATTAAGAAAACCAACGAATAATAATGTACCAGGTAGTTCAAAATCTGTTAGTATTTATTAATTTATCAATTTAAATATTGTTCAAATTGTCAACCTTCATTTTCAATGCATAACTGACACCTTCGTATTGGTGACCTTTGGACAAATTGAGGTGATATGTTGTCAACAGCCACTCTATCCTTTGCTTTAGGTCTTCAAGGTTTCGCGGAATTGTTAGGGACACCTGTATCTTTAAATGGCCCCATAAGAAAAAATCTAATGGATTGAGATCAGGTGACCTAGCTGGTCATCTTGTTGGGCCATTCGTTCCGATCCAGTTTTCTTCAAATCGCCCATTTAAATAGTTTACATTTATACGGGCATTATGGCTAGGGGCCCCATCTTGATGGAAAATCACATTCGCGTATTCATCGACAGGCAATTGTTCTAAATAATTCTCCAAATCGTTTCTTAAAAAGTCATTATAAATAATAGCATTTAAATGTTCATTAAAAAAGTGAGGCCCTATTATTTTATTGCCTTTCATCCCGCACCAAACATTTACACTGAAACGCTGCTGAAAATTTGTAGTTCTAGCGTGTCTGGGATTCTCATCACTCCAGTAGTAATGAACATTCCCATTAAAAATACCATTGTTACAAAAATTACTTTCATCCGACTATAGTATGTTATTTAAAAATAAATAATCGTCATTTACTCTTTGCAGAAAAGTATTATAAAAATAAATTCTTCTAGGAGCATCAACTTCCTGTAGATGTTGAACTAAATTAGATTTGAAAGGCCGCATTTTATGTTTTCTTAATATTCTGTGCACCATTGAATGCGACATATTTTAATTATTTCCAATTTTCCGAGTTGAAGTTTGAGTATTTTCCTTAATTGCCAGTAAATTGTCCAACTGTTTCATTTCATTTGCTATTGTTGGATTTTCTTTTTTAATTTTCTTCAGTGATCCAGTTCTTATTACCGCAGTATAGTACATACAGCCATGTATTTTGCTAACCGTTGGCAGTAAACACAATGTATCAAATATATCAATGGATTCAGAATAAAGTGTGCCATCTGATACCGTAAAAATATACAGGGTGTTTCATTTAAAATAAAAAAGTTGATATAACTTCCAGTTACTTCCGGAAGCGACATGTTACATATTATATGCAGAGCTTGTAAAAAACCTACTTTACACCGAAGTCCAAAAAATGGCGTTTCTAGCGTCGATAATTAAAAAGTTATAGGCTGGGGCGTTTTTCTTGATACACCCGGTATATACGCGTTTTTGGCCGTTTTTACGGTTTTTTGCGTTTTTCTGAAAAACTATGCATTTTTGGGAAAACATGATCTCATTTGGTGTTGCAGATTTTACGATTCTACACAATTTTTGCTCTTTTCATTTTTTCGAAATTCTGCTTAGTTGCGCCGCTAGAGCGCGCTGAATATTTTTGAGCTGTTTTTCGATTTTAAGCCAAAACTATGCATTGTAGAAAATCATATCAAGAGATCAATGTTGTAGATATAAAAATTTACGATACATTTTGTTCTCTTATTTTTTTAAAGTCGCACGGTTTTACCACTAGAGGGCGAAAACCCTTTTATTTTTTTTGTATTACTCTTGTGCGAATGAAAAAAACACTCTAGGGCATTATTTTTTTTATAGGCAAAACTATGCATTTTTTGTAAAAAAAAGTGTAAGACTATTTGTAGGAAGTTTTTTGCTCTCCAACATTTTATGTGATTGAACTTTTCTAAAAAATGCATAGTTTTGCCTATAAATCAAAAATAATGCTCTAGAGTGGTTTTTTCATTTGCACAAGCGTATTACAAAAAAAAAAGAAAACGGTTTTCGCACTTTAGTGGCAAAACCGTGCAACATTAAAAAAAAAAGAAAAGAACGAAGTGTAAAAAATTTTTATATCTACAATTTCGATCTCTTGATATTTTTCTCTACAATGCAGTTTTGGCTTAAAATTATATATATATATATATATATATATATATATATATATATATATATATATATATATATATATATATATATATATATATATATGTCTATATCTAAGAAACAACCTTTTTTTTTTTATCATACGCTAGGTGAAAAATATGTTGACACAATCCTAACACAACTTTTTGTCTAAGTCGCTTATCTGTAGGAAAAATTTCCCAAAATCAGTAATTTTTTTTAAAGGGACTAACGGCACCATTGAAATTAATGGTACCACTGGTCTCTCTATTTTCCATTCCCAAATTGTAGGAATCCCCGTTCTCTAATCGAATCTTCATTCCTCCGATTCTCGCCGGTCCATTTCCATTATTTATTCTCCAGATGTAGACGTCAATCGAAGATATTTGTTACGTTTACCATCCATCAGAGTAGGCGTCAACGGTTCACTCAACTGCTCAAGAATAGATTGTTGGATAAGATTAGCCGTCTTCCGACCGAAGAAGATTGAGCAGGATAGGACGTCATTGTAAATGCCATCGTCGGAGAGATTTTCGAGAAAGTAGTTCCAAATTATGATGTATCCAACGCCTTGGGTCCCCATGAAGGAGCGTACGTTCATCATATTGTCATACATATCCTCAGCGAAAGCTTTCACGTATGCATGACTTAATCAGTTAATTTTTTTCGGTGATTTCATTCTGTTATCATTTTCTAATATCCTTAAATCCTATTGTAAAATCCTCTTTAATTTGAGTGGTCTAAAAGCCTTGTAGGATTATTTTTCGCTGAGTTATCGCAGTTCAAAGCAAAAAAGTAAGTTTTAACTTTGGTAACTAGGTACTCGGGAAATAATTTATTTTTATTTTTTCTTACAGTAATTAACATTTTTAGGTAAAAAAATATGGATTTTTGCTAAAGAAGAAAACATTTTCAATCTCAAGAAATTAATAAAAAATGGAAAATCTATCTTTAAATTGATTTTTAGCAAGAGCGACAAATTCAATTTCTTTAGTTCTCTTTTAATCAACATTCTCGAACCGATTTTTTTTTTATCAAAATCCATTAACTACGGTTTATTAAGAATACATTATAGTTTTTAAAACCTACAAGAATTTTCTGTACGATCATTATTTCCCGAGTAATTAATTACCAAATTCAAAACTGACTTTTTTGCTTTGAATGACAATAACTCAGCGAAAAATCATCGTTCAAGGCTTTTAGATCACCCAAATTAAGGAGGATAATATTATCAAAAAAAAAAAAAAAATATGATGAAATCACTGAAAAGTCATTGAAGTCCGTGAGACTCTTGAAAGGCTAGCAAAAATTTGGAATTTTTCTTCCGATAGTTTTCTTATGATTAGTCAAAAACTGCTGACGCTAAGAAAATTAGAACACAATATTTGAAAACTAGAAACTCTAGGCTTCAGTTTACTTTTGCTAAAATTGCTCTACGACTATTTTTCTCCAAGTTATAGTTCTATTTGAAAATGACCTAAGAACTTAGGATTTTGTTATATCAATTAATTCTTGTGTCTAATGTATACGTTCTCATGTTAAATTGTTGCTAAATTATGCTGTATAATAACATTCTACTATAAATACAATATTAGTGTATTATGTATTTATTAGGAGAAGAATCTAGCATCGATAGGGAAGATGTAGGAAAACCTATATTGAGAGAGGAATTTGAAATAGCACTAAGGGGACTAAAGAACAATAGAGCGCCGGGTGTAGACAAAATACAGGCGGAAATTTTGAAATGTGCGGGACAGAAAGTAGTAAATAGGATGTTTGAACTGGTAAAATACATATACGAAACGGACGAGATGCCGGAGGATTATAAGAGGAACATTATCGTTACTATTGCGAAAAAGAGAGGAGCCGACAAATGCGAGAACTTTAGAACGATTAGCCTAACCTCCCATGCGTCAAAAATCTTAACCAGAATAGTGCAGAAGAGGATGGAAAATAGAGCGGAGGAAATACTAGGAGAAGACCAATTAGGGTTTAGGCGAAATAGTGGAACTCGCGAAGCTATTCTAGCGCTAAGAGTAATGTTAGAGAAAACAATAGAAAAAGGAAATAACGCTTATATAGGATTTGTAGATTTGGAAAAAGCTTTTGATAACGTAAGATGGGAAAAAGATACTAAAGAGCGCCTGAATGAAGTATAGAGATAGGAGAGTAGTACAAAATCTACACAAAGAGCAAACTGCTGTTATAGAAGCAGAAGGGGAAAAAAGGGAAGTAGGTATTAGGAAAGGAGTAAGACAAGGATGTACGCTATCACCACTAATTTTTAATCTGTACATCGAAGAGGCGATTAATGTGGTAAAAGAGAGAGTGGATTTCGGGATTAAAGTACAGGGACAGAAACTAAAAATGCTGAGATTCGCGGATGATATAGCAGTATTAACATCTAGTAAGGAGGAATTAGGATCAGCATTGAACGAAATGGAGGCAGTGTTGACAGAGGAATACGGAATGAGGGTGAATAAAAACAGAACTAAAGTGTTAGTGTGCAGAGGGCGCGAGAGCAGAGCAAAAACGAAAGTATAAATTAATAATGAAAGATTGGAGGAAGTTAAATACTTCACTTATTTAGGAAGTAAAATAAATTGGGATGGAAGAAGCGATAAAGACATAAAACAAAGAATAGCGCAGGGTCGAGTAGCTTTTAACAAAAAGAAATCACTTTTATGCTCGGGGGTAATAAACTTAGAAACAAGGAAGAGATTTTTGAAAACATATGTATGGAGCACGACACTATATGGTTGCGAAACTTGGACGGTACGGGAAGCAAGTAGGAAGAAATTAGAAGCTCTTGAGATGTGGTGTTACCGAAGAATAATGAAAATACCATGGACTGATAGGGTTAGAAACGAAGAAGTATTGGAGAAAGTCGGCGAGAAAAGAAGTATGTGGAAAAACATAAAGAAGAGAAGAGATAGAATTCTAGGTCATTTACTGAGACATGGGGGAATAGTCCGCGATATTTTGGAGGCAGAAATAGGAGTGAAGAAAGGAAGAGGTAGGCCTAGATTAGACTACTGCTCGCAAATAGTAAGGGATGTAGGTTATAGCACAATTAGAGAAATGCATAGGTTAGCACAAGATAGAAGAAGCTGGAGGTTAGCGTCCAGCCAGTCTTAGGACTGATGACCTCATGATGATGATGTATTTATGGTGTTAAACTTTTGTTTATTTTTTTTAAACAACCTCAACAGAACTGTTAAAATGAAACAGAATATCTATTAGACAAATTTATTTCGTTTTGTGACAACTCCATTACCTATACTCATAATAATAATAATAGGCAACATTTATAGAACAAGAAAAATAATCATAAATGTAAATATAACACAAAACATGTGTCACAACAAACAAAATATTACTGTGACTCTTGTATTAACTGATAGGCAACGCTTATGTTAGCAGCTTGGCCCCCCAGACTCCAATTGTCAGACGCCAAAAATATCGAGACGATATGGTGATCCAACTCAAATATAGTTTTCTCGTGCGATTCCTTTTCCCCTACGGTCTCAACTCGACCATCGGAAAAGTGGAATCCTAGAAAATCGATGGCACCTCCGCCAACCGCCTCCAGTTTCGTCAGGAGGGAATTTTCGAATTCCACAGTACCTCATCGCTTTGTGTTCACAACTTGTAGGAATCCCCATTCTCGTAACGTAAGTTTATTCCTCCAACTCTCTGAGGCCCAGCCCCGTTGTGTATACGCCAAATATAGACGTCCACTGATGATACCTTATTACGTTTCCCATCAATCAAAATGGGAGTCAGTGGTTGGGTTAGCTCCACAGGAATAGACTGTGCGATGAGGTTTGGCGTCGGTCGACCGAAGAACGTCGAGTAGGATATAACGTCGTTGTACAAACCATCACTGTTGCGATGCTCAAGTAAGTAGTTCCAAATTCGGATGTACTCAAGACCCTGCGTACCTATAAATGAGCGTACGTTCATCATATTGTCGTACATGTCTTCAGCGAAAACTGTCTCATAGGTGTGATTTAAGCGATCCTCAAGGAGGTCATTGATGTATTTATTGGCACCATTTTCGCCGGTGACGGTTATACTCGCGTAGCGCTCTACATGTTCTACATTCTCTGCAGTCAGTCTGATCTTCTCAGTCTCGTTTATCCCTATGACGTAAAACGATATCTTCATCAGGACCGTGATAGAAAAGTAAGGTAGAATGTACTGATTGATTTTTCGGTAATTGGAGGTGTCGCTTGTGAACATGAATTTCTTCTCGAATCCAACCAAATCTTGGGCGATGTTCATGTAGTGCACTCTGAGGTTTTCTGGGCTTGAACCGGCCTCTATTTCCTCGGATAGTACCGATATCCTTTCCTGGTATTGCCTTATATCGCCTGCAAGGATACCGCTGATCGCTTCTAACACCTTTTGATCTAGCAACATTTCCACTTTGGGCTGCACTTCTTCCCAAACGTTTGGTTTATCTGTGGGCCAAAAGGCGTTAACTAGTCCGGATAGTCCAGAACCTATGTACGGTACATATTTCAAGCCAATGACAAATATCGCCTTCAGGAGTTTATTTCTTAATTCGTCAAACGTTCCAGGCTCTCTATTGGTATACAGGAAGTACCAGTCGTTCCCTGTGGCACAATGTACAATGGCTCTAATGTCCGTGTTGTTGTAGATCTTCAAGTCAGTGACGTAATAGGGCCTTCCCCAGTTGTTGAGGATCTTCTTCTCACCCGGCTCAACGGAAGCTTCATCAGCAACACCGTGCCACATGGCCTTCGTTCCATATTTGAGTTTGGCGTAAACGGTAGTTCTACCAATGTTGTAAACCAAGTAGTTCTTGTGAGTTTCCGGAATGATGCCAGTGTCGGTAATTATGGTGTATTTCTTGGTGTGTGGGTCTATGCCGAAAGTGTTGGAATTGTACGAGTATTTGGGTTTCGAATACAGGCTGATATATTTCTCTGACATATCTTTATCAGTGACTGAGTCACTTTTGTGGACAGATGGAGATAACATATTGTTGATCTGGAAGAAGAAACGGAGCCATTAATATTTGTAACCTAAAATGTCAGAGTAATAACAGATCTGATTTAATGCAGATAATTGTAGTTTTGTATAATTGATTAATACAAATATTAACGAAATATAACTCTAAATTATCATAGAAGCGAAAGGACGGTTGTCACAGTATTTATAATGGTACGAATAACTTAATAAGTAATTTTTCCAATATATTTTTCTCATCTTTCTTAAAATAATTACTAGTAATCTTCTGCATTTACGCATTATGGAACACATTATTACTGTTATCAATTTAATATTTCAGTATTTTAGCAGTTAATCAAATTATTTGAACATTCAGAGATATTTAATACTAATATCATTGATATCTATTATAAATATTTTGTACATATATATAGGGCAAGTCTCAGTGGAATTCCGTCATTTTTCCATCGTTCATCAAAGCGATCCTTTCCTCAACATCCGCAAGACGTATACCGACTATTACAGAAACTCGATGGTGTTCAAATTCCAAATTAGTTCATACAGTAGTTCAGGACTGGGATAAACTGAAAGAAGTGTTTGAATTTATTATAACTTCTGAAGAATCGGACCAGAAATCGATGTAGCTTGCTAGAGGATTTTTAAATGATTTTAATTTTACGTTTTTGGTAGAAGTATTTAATGATATTTTTAGTGCTACTGATATTTTATATGACATCGTACAAAAAATTATTAGATATTAATTTTGTGTACATGAAATAAAACAGACACGTGCAATATTGAACAAAAAGGGAAATTAAAATTTTTTTAAGACAATTTTTAATAGAGTAAGTAGAATGATGGAATTAGAAATTACAAAACGAAAATGCCCTGGTATATCTAATGAAGCCATTAGTACAAGTTAGTATACTTTTTTTAGTACACTTTTTTTATAAAATATTGGACCATATTTTAATGGAAAGAGACGTCAGGCTTCAGGACCGTGAAAAGTTGCAGTTTGTTTGTCTCGCTGATACTGCAAAATTTGAACAACATAGCTGGCATTTCCTTTCTAATGCTTTTGAAAATTTGAAACAATTTTATTGAAATATATTTACTAAACATCAACGATTTAAAAACGAACTTTGCCTGTTATATATTGATAAAAGTTACAGAAATATACCGCTGCATGAACTGCTCAAAAAACTGAATGCATACAAAGACATATTTACAGAAGCTTACAAACTGTTTTGTATAACTTTAACTGTTCGATCAACAAGTGCGTCAGTGGAAAGAAGCTTTTCGTATCTTAAACGTATAAAGACGTATTCAAGAAATGCCATTTCCCAAGAAAGACTTTCATCTTTAACAACTATTTCTATTGAGAAAGAATTAGACTAGACTTAGACTAGAACTAAAGAAGAATCAGCCATTTTATGAAGATATAATAGATAATTATGCCTCACTAAAAGATCGAAGAATTGATTTGGTGTACAAAAATTAGATAGCTATAAGATTGACTATAAGTAAGTCTTCAGAAAGATCAATCTACTTTTTTCTAACTGTTTACACATCCTAACTCTTCAACTATTTTCTCACCCACGAGCCGCCACTGCGTACAACACTCAATATGAAATAATAAATTAATATATAATTTCGCTTTATACAAATATTAACAGTTTCTGTATACATAAAACTAAATAGTACTAGTAAATCTACAATCGATATAACATGAAATAATAACTGAAAACGCACTTACCACTGTAGAGTTGCTAAATGAATATTGCCTGGTCTCTCACTGTTCTAATCTCATACTAACAAAATAATACGATTAAAATAGAAGCCATTGTTTTATTTATACTCTGAAACTATTCAATTTCAGTATATAAATAAATTAAATTAAATAAACAATTAATAAATTAGCCGTTATTTTGTGCTTGTGCTGTATTAATTTCGGTAGAATTCACAGATTTTACTTGAAATGGAAATGGAAAAACATAAAGAAGAGAAGAGATAGAATGGTAGGCCACTTGCTGAGGCATGGGGGAATAGTCCGCGATATTTTGGAGGCAGAAATAGGAGCGAAGAAAGGCGGAGGTAGGCTTAGATTAGACTACTGCTCGCAAATAGTAAGGTATGTAGGTTGTAGCACAATTAGCGAAATGCGTAGGTTAACACAAGATAGGAGAAGCTGGAAGTTAGCGTCCAACCAGTCTTAGGACTGATGACCTCATGATGATGATGAAACAAAAATTGTTAATTTTAAGAAAAAGGTTCACGAGAAATGTTAGTCTTATAATTCTATACTTTAGGCACTTTTATATAGACCCATATAAATATAGACCCCATATTTGTGGGGTTGTATCCTCTTTAAAAAAAGTGTGTTTTTATACTATATAAGTGCATTATAACGTTAATATAGATGATTTAAGATGAGCCCTGTTTTTAATGGACATGTTTTTATTTGACCGATAATAAGGCACAGCCACTTTGAGGCGTGCAAAAAGAAAAATTAATGATGTCTCACCAAAAAGATAAATGTGAAAAGGGGCTAAGTTCGGTACAAATGAGCTAAGATTCTTCTTACAAAATCTATAATATCGATTTAATGTCTATAATAGAAACAAAATTAAAACCCAATCAAAAAATAAATATTTCAAACTATGTAATATATAGAGACGATAGGGAAATAAACAGGGGAGGAGGAGTAGCATTAGTAGTGAAAAAGACGGTCCCTCATTTGCTGTTGAAAAAAATTGACTTTGTACAAGAAAATGTTTCTATAAAATTGGCTGATGGTATTGTCCTAAGGGCAATTTATAACTCACCATCTATAACAATAACGGAAAATCGACTAAACATAATTTTTCCAGAAAACATTGCTATAGTTTTGGTAGATTTGAACGTGAGACATAAAAATTGGAAAAACCATAGCAACAAAAAAATAGCAACACATTAAATATATATGCAACAGAAAATGACAGCAATACTTACCTACTCCGAACTCACCGACACACTATCCACTAAATAACATGACGCTGACATACCTTGACATTACACCAATAAAAAACTATGCACACAACATAAACGTAACCGTATTGCATGAACTTACGAATGACCATAACCCCGTACTACAAAAACTTAAATTTACATACATACGAGACAATAATATATATATATATATATATATATATATATATATATATATATATATATATATATATATATATATATATATATATATATATATATATATATATATATATATATATATATATATATTAATGGAACAATACTGTGTTTTTTCTTAGATTAGTGGTTTTGGCATTTAGACCGTTATTTAATTACACTTTTCATTTATATTCACTTTTAAGTATAATTAAGAAAAAGTGTACGTCAATAAGCCAAGAACAGTTCAAGAGCTAAAAGATGAGAGAATTCGGCACATTAACGACATTGAACCTCAATTATGTCTCAGAGTCATTGAAAATATGGACCATCGGATAGAGGTATGCCACCGAAGCCGTGGCAAGTATTTGGCCGATATTTTGTTTCACTAATAATTGTCATAGATCCTTGTATCATAATAAAAATATTAAGATAATTCTCTGAAAACTTTTTGTTTTATTTATAATTAACATCGTGCGTTTTGGTTGGACCACCTTTTATATGTTTTAATTGCGAATTTAAAATATTCGTTCCCATTCTGTTATTCACACATGAGTTTATAAATCTAGTAAGTTCTGTAAATATCGATTTTTGTCACACGGCAGCGAATTACTGAGCTGCAACAATTATTATATCATTTATCAAGGTAACAAAGAACGTTATTGATTTATTATGTTATCAGTGACAGTAAGTACTTCTGCTAACAATAATGCACTATTTTGTAATTGCTAAATATATGCTGTAACGAAAGAAAATGTCTCACAAATCTGTACTATGTATATCTGATCCAACTTAAGGATACGAACAAACAGTTATTGACATTGCCCAACTGCTTCAGACTTCGGTGACTTCGTCAAGCCACGTACCTCATTCAGTTTAATATGGGTTCAAATAGTAATGGAAGTCTTGGATAATATATCTGGAATGCGCAAAATTTACGGAAAACTTCTTTGTGTTGGCTATAAGTTCTGCATCTACGGGTACAGGTATAGTAGTTGCTACCAGATGAACTTAGTGTGTGTAAATAAACATGTGACTTGAAGATATTTTGAGTGTTGGGAAGTTAACGTTGTTGTGGACTCAAGTGACAAGTCTCAGTTATCAGTTTCACTATATCTTGTGGAAAAGTCGTTTACGATACACAAGCAAAGAAAACGAAGATTAATTACGTTTTATAATACGCACAACCATACGTACTGGTGTATTACTAGCTGTCGAGTAGTCGAGTAGATATGGGGTCACTTGAGTGTGGGAAAATTCTGATGACCGTGGGAAAATTTGTCGGCACGCGTCATATTGAGATCAAAGGATGCCGCCGGAGAGGTGTTAGCGTCAAAGGTGACAAATGGCATATCAATTACAATCAATTAACAGTTGGCGGAGGTCTTTGGCGACATATATCAAAGGAACCGCTAAATAGGTGTGATAGCTCCCACGGTGGAATTTTATTCTCAGCGATCGAAGACTGTCAATGGGGGGGTTTCTATTTTATTTCAATATAATTTAAAAAAAAGTCGGATTTATGGAGGAGTTGAACCCGCCACCTTCGGGTTCCCAGCTTAGCGATGATCTATCGAGGGTCTTCATAGGTGTTTGTTGCTATATACTAAAGTTAGTTCATGCTTATGGCTCTTAAATGACTATTTTTAATGGGCGTTTTATATTAGGGTATATTTTAATTTAAAATCTGTAATAGTCGTCGTATGTGGTCGTATAATGGATCCTTATGTAGTCAAGATTCCACATTCAACAAAAATGTCGATTAGATGACAAACATATTGTTTACGTAATTTTGGATTTTTATAATAAGGAGTTAAAATATCTGTTAATTTACAGGGTGATCTTTTTAAACTTGAATTGTATTGGTATTTTAAAATGTTTATCATATTAGATTACACTTTGGTATATGAGTTGCTTTGCAAGTATGGTATTTTATATACTGATTACCTATTGAAATGAAAATATAAGAAAATGGCAGCGAAACAATAATATAATATATAAATATAATATAATTTATTATATATATTTTTTTTAATAATCATTACTATTACATTATTATCAAATTCCCCTATAACTTATCTAGACGTAAATTGTAAAAGTTACCAGTATTAAAAAATAGTACAGTCATCTTGTGCTAGACAACGGCACCAAAGTCCGGACTGTTTCACAGTCTGTGACGTCGCTGTCTGGCACAAGTGACCCTATGACTACTACGAAATGTCGTTTCGTCTGCAGATTTCCAAAATTCATTATTTTTTATCACGCTGTGTGGTATTTTTTGAACTATGCTTTACTTGGATTAGATGCATGCTCAGTTCTGTTCTACTTGGGAATTTTTAATTCAGCGTATTTTTTCCCAAAGTTCCTGAAAGGCGCCATGTTTCATAACAGAGTGTGGATTATTACGAATACTTAACATACACATAAGTCATTTAACAACGTCCAGTACATTATGTGATTTTCTATACTTTCTTTATGCCGCAAATTTTCCATATTGCATTCACTTTCACTATAAAACTTTAACGCTTTATAGTATTAGTCGTATATATATATATATATATATATATATATATATATATATATATATATATATATATATATATATATATACAGCTAATACCATATATTAAATTAAGATAGTGACGTATATAATTTCATGCGCAGCCTTTTACCTCTTACTATCATTGGAACGTACACTACCTACCAACGCCACATTTTTTATTTCAATATCAGCGAAATACGGCGTGTCAACCATACGCCGTCGAACACAGGACCCCGGTGCAAAGTTGTTAGCTACACCTTGTAGACGTGACACAATAGCGGTGTATTCAATTCATGTCATATCGTATTGGGCAAATTGGAATACTATGATACAGTTAACACAAATATTTTGAGTTTATTTTACTTTCAAGTACCGTCTCCAAGTATCAACAAGTATTTTCGTTTGAAATAGCAACCTAACCTAAGATACGTATAGTGAAATTTTCAGAAAAAATTAGGCAAACCTTTATTAAAATCAACGGACCTTACTCTGCATTTTAAACTTTTTGTTGTTAATTAGTTTATATTATGTGTTTTATAAACTTGTCTGAAGATATGTACAGTATAAATATATTTCTGTATTTATTTTCACATAACGATTTATAGTAAACTGTGTCATTCCTCCGAAAGTATGTTGTTCTTTTACATTTTATTTATTCCATATAACAGTAGGAAACATTTGATTGGAATATTACTTCAAATATTCAAATATTAGGTTATATATGCCGTATATAAGCAACTACAGGTTATAATATAAGCAACCTATAGGCTATAATAATTTATATAATAAATAATACCATAATAACAAAAAAAAATATATACTGTCAAATACGACGGCAAATCTGCACTGAATTGCTTGTACCTACATCGATTCAAATCTACGCGACTATCTTCAGTCTACTGGACAACATTTCGGCTGCCACCAAGTTACTCGAGTGCTGCAATACTCAAATAGCTTTAGTGTATTTTTTGTACAAAAACTATTTTCTCGACATATTGATGAAGTTCATAAAAAAATATTACTCCTATACAACACTATGAGTTGCGTGATATAATATCGCGATATAATAATAATGTGGGGCGAATTTTGTTTAACAAGAAAACGCGTTTTCTCCACTAATCATTATTAACAGAAATCCATTATTCTAATTTTCCTTATAGGGAGTCCTTTCAAAGGATAATAATAATAATATTTATAATTATAAAGTATAGATGTATTGATCAGAGAAATTCGACAACCACCAAAATTTTACTAACAAAATCAGAGAATTTAATATACGTTTATATATCTTTACGACACATGCAAGGATGCAAGTGATTGAAACGTAAAATCTGAAATTTTGTTTTCCTTTTCCCTAACCTTTTTGGGAGCTGCCATCTACATAAAAATAATGAACTCTAGGAAAAAATGGAGTTTCCAAAACCTCAGATATTTAAATATATTTATTATGGTATTTTTAAACATAATGTTAAATTATCTATTTAATGTTTTTTTCTTTGCTGTATATAGCTTTGTATTCAAATATATAATTGTGTGACATTTTATAATAATGTACCTTTAAACTATGTAGAAAAAAATATTCACACACGTTTTCACAAAATTCTCAAGTAGTAACTGATGATTATAGACTCTCTCAGGATGTATTCCATATATCGTAAAATGTAAAAAGGCCATAGGATGATAAGCACAGGAATCGGCCCCAGAGGCATATCTGAATCATCTTTTGAGAACATGTTGATTCTAATGAGATACGTTGATCGAGCAAGTTTCAAGGATTGAGGAATAAGTTCGTAGAGTTTTTATCAAAGAGTTTCATTGGAATAAAAAACGATAATTATAACAATAAATTAATTAATAATGTATTCGCCGGTACTGTTTACGACCTCATCCCACCTTTCGACCAATTTGTTGATCCCGTTCCGCCAAAAATCGCCCGGTCTGGTGTCGAAGAAATTGGTGAGCCAGTTTTTGAGGTGCTCTTCGTCGTCGAAGTTAACACTCCTGATATGGTTCGACAAAGAGCGGAAAAGATGGTAATTTGTCGGTGCAAGGTCCGGAGAATACGATGCTGAAGGACCCCCAATTCGCGCTACTATTGGAGTGTGGCTTTGACGACTTGTGCTACGTTCGGTCTGGCGTTGTCGCGAAGCAGTATGGTTTGGCCTTGTCGATCGGGTCTTCTCAATCGAATAGCCTCATTTACGCGACGCAGCTGGGCAACATAGAGTTCCTTGTTGACTGTGGCGTTCTTCTCAAGAATTTTCCAATGCGCTATGCCTTCCCAGTCCCACCAAATGCAGATCATGGTCTTCTTTGGGTGGAGGTCCAGCTTTGGTGTATCTGATGGAGCCACCCACTCCTTTCTTTACTTCATATTGGCGTATTCTCATTTCTCATCTCCTGTGACGATTCGGTACAAAAAGCGACGTCTATGACCGCGTGTTGCTCGATGGCGGGCGAGAAAAGCAATTTGAAGCCGATTTCCATTGTTATTTTCGTTAAGCTCGTGAGGCACCCAAGCTCCTAAATTTTCGGCAAATCTCATCGACTGAAGATGGTTATCTACTGTCACATGGTTGTAGCTCATTTTTTCGGTCAATTCCCGACTTGTTTGAGGACTGTCCTCCTTCAAAAGTGTCGCCATTTTTGAATTTCGCAAACCATTTCCATGCTGTAGACTCGCCTCTAACACCTCCGTACACGTCGCAAATGCCCTGAGCTGCTGCAGCAGCTTTTTGACCTCGATGAAAAGTGAAGAAGAGCAGGTGTCGAAGATGCTGATTTTTGCTGCCTAGATATTTCATTTCTTATCCCGAAAAATAATGGAAAATTAAATAACTCAAAAAAAAACTATTAGTATTAAATATAAACATATTGCCAAACAACAATGAAAATCGTAGTAAAATAAAAGAAAACAAAAACTCTACGAACTTATTCCTCAACCTATAGATTTTTGAATAAACCGAAAAGAACGAAAAATCAGAAAATATGTTTTGTTTTTTTTTGTTAAAAACGTCTTAAGCGATTTCAATGAAATGTGAACGCATTACAAAAGTATATAACGGCTATACTTAAAAAAAAACAGGCCACGATCTTCATAATAATTATTAGAAACAGGCGATTTTTTCCGTACTTATTTTTAATTTCTTTATGATAACGTTCTAGAGCAATTTTGAAACTTTTTTTGTCTTTTTCTATATAGAATGACCTCGCAAATCTTTAAACTGATCAAAACGGTACACTATATTGAAAAAAAAAAAAATAAAAACTAATTTTTTAATATAAAAGTCGATTTATTTCAATGTTTACACTTTTAAAACAACAGAAATTTAGCTTATTTGATTAATTTATAAGTATTCCACAATAATGTGGAAACATTTTTTTTATTAAAATATTCAATTAAATAATTAAAATCAACAACTAATAACTATCAGGTTAGCTATCTAGCTGTTTGATAGCAACTAGTAAATAGCGTACATCCGCAGGTCACCATAGTGTCACCAACATTAAATAACAGTGTAATCTTATGGTCTCCGAACGAACTGATAATTGAGAGGGAACCATTATGTTATCTAGATTGTAGTTTGGTTACATAAAAAAAGAAAATCAACATTGATTTAGGTTGAATTAATATAGTCATAAATAACATTTATATTGATGTTTTAAAATGCAAAAGGATATTTCAAAGTAAAATTATTAACACACAAATGTAGTTTATAATTAATTTTTGAATATTTTAATATTTTAATTAAAAAAAATTGTTTTCACGTTATTGTTTTCAATATTTAATTTGCACTTATAAATTAATCAAATAAGCTTCATGTCTGTTATTTCAAAGGTATAAAAATTAATCTAAATCGATTTTTATATCAAAAAATCTGTTTTTGTTTTAATATGGCGTACCTCTTTGATTAATTTAAGGATTTGAAAAGTTTATCTACATAGAAAGGACATAGAAAAAGATAGTTCAAGAATTGTTTTAGAACGTCATCATAAAGAAAAAAATAATTTCGGAAAAAATCGCCTGTTTCTAATGATTATTATTAAGATTGTGAGCTGTTATTTTTTTCAAGTATAGCCTTTATACCTATAAAATGTATTCACATTACATTCAAATCGCTTAATCCGCGTTTGATAAAAAAAAATTCTGATTTTCTGTTTTTTTCAATTTATTCAAAAACCAAAATAGATAGAGGTCTGAAACTTCTAAAGGTCTGAGGTAGGATCTCATTAGTACTAATATACTCTCAAAAGATGATCCAGATATCCCTCTGGAGCCTATTCACTATACTTATCGTCATATGAGGATGAGGCAGCGTACTGCGTTCATTGTCGGACCTGCGTTTTTCGAAGTCAAGCAACGGATTGCACGGTTGCGACTTGGATGGGTGACGCATGGTCTTATTCTCATGGTGCCGTGGTCGTGCTGACTTGGCATTTGGTAACAGGGTGGTAACTGGGCCAAATACTGGGCACATTGTCTGCGTGAGTTTGATTCTCATCAGAGGGAACTTGGCACTTCCCCCAGGGCTGGGTATTTGTCCGCGTTTATATGTGTAACCTTCCCCTACACAAAACCTGCCTGTAGGCTTTCTGGGGAAGGATTTTCTAATTTCTGTGTGTCCAAATAAAAAATATGAACTTTTATAATCTCCTTTAAACTTGATCCACTAGATATTTTTGATTATTGTGGTAGAGGTACCATTATATTAAAGTTACATCCCAGCTTGGATCGTACAAATGAATAATAAATTATTTTAATCGAATGAACATTTTGAAATATTTACAGCTTCGAATTAGAAACTACAACGTATTATATGTCATTGATGTTATTTGTGCGACATGTTCACTAAACGAAAGCTTATTATAGAAGATTACACCTACATTATTTATAAACTGACAAGTTTGATAAGATAATATTATGAAGAAATGTAACCAACATTTTATGTAACACATGTTCCGAGATTAACACATAATTTTCTTTAATAATGGCGTAATGTAAGTATCATCATATTTCGTATTAATGTTTCAATAAGTTTGATAAAAAATCTATTTATATGTTATTCAGGCATTTTATTTAAACAAAATCTAGCGACATTAAGAAAAATTTAATCAGTTAATATAAATACTATAAATTATATAATATATTATACATGTAATATAATGCAAAGCTACTCAGAGGGTAGTATTCAAACTACAGAAATAAGGAGACTAAACTCCTTATGTAAGGAGAAGGTATACTCGCTTACACTGCACTGACGAGATCCAAGATAAGGTCGAAACCGGTCTGCAGTTAGCGGTATTCCGAGATAGGTGACACTTTGCATCTTGCTTGTGGTTTTGGAATAATCTGAATGACTGTATTTTAGTGCTAACTCTGTTAGACAAAATGCGGCAAAATTTGTCATGTAATTCAGCGCTCAGCGTTTGGTATATAGCCAGGGGAATAGCTGTTTTGGCCTAATTTGTTTAGTCCTTACTATACAGGTATAAAGCATTTGCAGATGGGTTGGGGTAGTCTCCTTATTTATGTAGTTATAAATTTAATATTTCGAGTCATAATGTTCAGCTTTTGTATAATTTTATATAATAATATAAATTACAGTTGGCTATAACTTTAGATAATTTTCTTTTCATATACATTTCAGGGTGATATACTCGTATGGTTTGCGCATATGTTATAAAGAAAAACTGATTTCTTATAACACTTATCTTACCTTAGTCCAGATCTAGTAAAAGAATATATTTAACTCACTAAAATTTGCATCAAACAGAATTGTTTCCAATTTAATAACAGTTTGTTTGAACAACATGAAGGGACAGCCATGGATAACTCATTGTCACCTTTCACTGCCAGTCTCTTCATGAATAGATTTGAAACAGAAGCAAAACAAGAAATGGATTACTTCCCTAGGGTTTG
The DNA here is from genome assembly GCA_037954035.1 of Rosalia funebris. Classification (NCBI taxonomy): domain Eukaryota; kingdom Metazoa; phylum Arthropoda; class Insecta; order Coleoptera; family Cerambycidae; genus Rosalia; species Rosalia funebris. The sequence continues at coordinate 5,152,462 of JAZFAV010000006.1, read as the reverse complement.
GCTTAGGTATGTGGACGACGTGTTCGCAGCATTTGACACAAAAGTTATGAACATTGATAATTTCATTTCCAAATTAAATAACCGTTTCGCATCAGTAAAATTCACATACAAAGTTGAAACTAATGAGCAACTATCATTTTTAGATGCATTAGTTATTAGAAATAGCGAAAATAAGTTGGAATTCGATATATACAGAAAAGGCACTAGTACTCTCAGATATATCCCTAATGATTTCCACCATTGTGTTCAACACAAAATGGCGAGCCTCAATTTTCTAGTCTAAGCTTCTCTCTCAATAAAGAGAGGTTTGAAAAAGAAAAAGCGCTAATCAAGGATATAGCTGAGTGTAATGGATATTCTATTGATACAGTTGAAAAAATGATTAGGAAACGTAGATATAAAGAAACACTTCGAAATTCCTTGACCTTTCAAACTGAAAGAGAACGTCCAGAAAAATATGTATCTATTCCTGACGATCCTCGATTCACTCGCGGTATTAGTAATATTTTTAAAGATATAGGAACGACGATAGTTCATTCGTCAAAAAATAAATTAAAAGAACTTTTAGGCAATCCAAAAGACAAAATTAACACAAATGATAAGTCGGGGATTTACGAAATCAGCTGTAACGACTGTAGTCAAAGGTACGTTGGACAGACCAGACGATCTATTCAAACCAGGTTCAAAGAGCACATGGCGCATCTCAAATATGGTAGAATAGATAAGCCTAGTGTTGCCCAACATGCCTTCGAGATCAACCATAAGATAGATATTAGCAACTTAAGATTAATTAGGAATGTAACAAGTGCAAGACAGTTAGATGCATTTCAAAGTTTAGAAATAGAAAAATGTAAAAATAGTATGAATAGTGACAGGGGGCCTATTCCACATAGCCCGCTTTATTGGCTAGTTACTCACGACTCAATGAGCCGCGGCCGTGACGGTCGTGGTTTGATGAGCCGCAGCCGTGACGGTCGTAGTTCAGTGAGCCACAACCGTGACGGTCAGGATTCACTGAGCTATAGTCAATAATTTAGGTATAAATAGGATACATTGTTAGAATAAGATTAGTTTTAATCATCTCCAGATGATGCCAACTTTGTTGGCGAAACGCGCGTCGAGTGTAGTGTATAGTGTTCTGGTGTTTTGTGGGGAACTCAGTTAGTGTTATCTTCACACCAAAGGTTCCAACTTACTCCAGGAATAATTTTTTATAGTTATCCGAAACTTTTTTCAGATTTCTTTCATATTAGATACAGTGCTCTCGTAATGTAACGAATAAATTCCTTAAAAATTCGAATAATGACTATTGGGAATCGTCCTGCGTACATTAACTATATTTAAAAAATGTACAAATAGAAATAAAATTTCGCCGGTCTGATAATTTTCTCCAAAAGCTGTTTCTTGATTTTTTATTGAATTTACTCCTTATTTTACGAAAGCGCTGTATACTTGGCATGCTTTGTGAAAGATAGAAATGTTGTCTTAAAATATTGCTATCAGTTTAGTTTGAATTTTAATTAACATTATATATTCTTATTGTTCTTGAAGAAAATTAGACAAAACATATTTATATTTATTAAAAGATAGTATCTACCTATAGGGCTACAAAGATCCCCTGTATCTCCCTAATTATTACAAGTTATGAAAAAGTATACGCTCTAATTTTTAATTACGTTTATATCACGAAGTTGTCATTAAAATTTCATTAATTAAGAGATATGCGCCTAAAACTCCAAGAATTTCGCCTTTATACCTTTCATCGATCCAACTGGGTCTTATTAAGTCCACAACATCTGTTCGTCTATAAAAAGTAGATACATTACTAAACTAATAATGAAGTTAGTTGACGCTTAATGTCTTTTGTTCGTAGCATCAAGAAAAAATGTATTTAAGTTCTATCAAATTAAATATACCCTGATAGAACGTAGTTTCAATTACCAATAAATAAATTTATTCATACAAGCGCTCTACTTTAGAGACGTAAAGGAGATTATTTAATCAATTACCATCATTTTCTGTTGTAGTTATTTGAAAAATGTGTCTGTCGATAAAACAATTAAAGTAACATATTAAGTAAACATTTCTCTCAGTGTAACAGTAACCATTTTTTTAATATGATTTTTATAATTTAATCAAAATTAAGTATTCAAACGTATATTATTTAACAGTATCGTGTATCTTATGATATTCGTTTTATGTAATTAATTAGTTAATTAATTATTTGTAGTTAACCCAGTAAAACGTTAGAATATTTAATTTTTTTATTCATTTATTCATGCACCTTTATGTTTGTGAAAACGAGGTTCGGCTTAATGATGTTCTTCTCCCTAACTCCTGGTCATTTACGCAGATGGATACTAGGCCAACAAACGGCAATCTAGGCCAACTCCAACTCCATTATCTTGGATGTAGGTCTTCTGTGAGGTAACTATAGAGTTATAATTTATTTAGAACTGACGTAGTTTTCCACAAAACACTACACTCGACGCGCGTTTCACCAACAATATTGTCATCATATGGGGATGATTAAAACTGTTTTAATCACCTCCAATTAAGTTTTAATCATCTCCAGATGATGCCAACTTTGTTGGCGAAACACGCGTCAAGCGTAGTGTATAATGTTTCGGTGGTTTGTGGAAAACTACGTCAGTGTTATCTTCAAACCAAAGATTCTAACCCACTTTCTGATCTGGCCATACCTGATAAACATCCAATTCGGATTTGAACCAAAAGTCAAGTATATCTTATAAATAAGAAAATACCTGCATTTAAACTGTCAAAATCTTAACAGTATAACAAGGCTATAGTAAAAAATGTACAATAATAAAAGCTAAAGATATTTTCCAATTATACTCAAAATTTCGAGTGTTACGTTTCAAAAATAGCCGCATATGAAACATTTTATAAAAAAAAAAACAACAAATATTGTGGTTATATTTTTAATGCAATTGATTTGTTTTCTGGTTATTTCTATACTTCAGCAATAAATTCTAAACATTTTACATTTACTGATTTTTCAAAAAAAGAAAATTAAATAATTATGAATAAATAAAATATGGGTGAACCTTTGTGTAAATATCTGACATGTAAAACTCTATATAGAGCAAGAAACAATTGCGCAGCAATTTTTGGCAATGAATAAAAGTTATTCGTCATTAGCAATAAATAGATACATAGTTAAAGTGTATTCTTTTGTAAAAATGTTAAAAATCGTACAACACAATAAGGTTACTTGTATAACTTAAAATTACTGGTAAATAAATTTATAAAATTTGTAAAAGTTTTCAAATTGTTTTAAATTGAAATTTAATCATACAGGAAACGAAACAAAAATTTTTTTAGAAATTTTACAAATATAGCAGATTCTATATATTATAATTTCCTATAATATTTATTTCATATAATAATAATATAATATCATATAATTAAATATGAATAAGTTATTCGTAAAAGAATTGTTTACATATATGTTTAAAATAATAACTGTTAAATTTATGTATGGACGAATATTTTACGTCTAGTAAAAATATATTTGACATTTTATGTTCAAATTAGAAATAATCTTCTATTAAACTGCTATGAAACTACTTTTTCATTCTTAACCTCATGTATTTTTTAAAGTTAAAACTAAAGACACAGAGAAAAACCCTTATTTGATTCAAAATAACTTTGGTACAAAGAAATTTCTGCTTTCAAAAATATACAAAGTATTAATAAAAGAAATTTTTGAATCATAGAAAAAAATATTCATAAATAAATAAATCATTTTATCCATATAACAAATGTGTTCTTATTCGAAGAACAATTTTCTAATCAATGAGGTGAAATTTCTTAATCAATGAGGAAAAAAAGATGAGATTGTAAGACGATTTCGGTTTTTTGTCTATAGAATTCATATATTTGGCATGCAGAAAAATGTATAGAACGTAAAAAAAATTATAGAATACATTTTATACAAATATTACTTGTATGTAACATATTATATTAATAAAACTTGTTCAAAATTATATAAAAAACGTTAGCAAATAGTTTGAACGAACGTAATATATTAACTTGTTATTTAAATAAAAGAATACACAAAGTGTGAACTAGAATAGGGCAAGAAACTTTACCCTTCCACCCACTGTATGCATTTTTACAAACAAGTATTGTCCAGAATGCGTAACAGAGATAACATCAAACTTAAAATATTTTGCAATTTCTTTAATACGCTTTAGGTATAGTCTTTGCAAGATCGAGTTAAAAATATAAAAAACTAAAAATGTTTTAATTGATGCATAAAACAAGTAGGTACATTTTACCTTCTCAAAAAATTTCCTTAATCAGACAAAAACTAGAAATGTTACCTTCCTAAATATGACATGTAATTAGGATTATTTCAAAAGAAATCACTGTTTTATCAAATCTCAAAAAAATGTGCATGCATTATGTTCAAAATTGTATATTATTCAAATTATATTATTAATATATAAACATTATTCAGCATTATTATATAAACCTAAAAGAAGAGTATAAAGTAGCATCTTATTTGGCCCTAATAACTTGGGGATTACGCATATTATGCTCAAAGTAGAAGTCAATCAAAGAAGCGTTATATTTTAATTAATAAATAACACTTAAATACTGTTCTCTAAACTCACCCTAACAGTGGAAGTAAAATTATTACTTATAGCCCTGCTATGAGCACAATACACTTATGATATGATATTCTATCGTAATTAAATGGATTAAACACAGGAAATAATTAAAGCTTTACTTCAAACCATTGCGAACTACGCTGATAAGAAAAATATTTGCGTTTTCCTTTTTTCTGTAATTCCAGTCGTTTTTGTGCTTTAAAAAACTGCGACTGCCTAATTTAATGTTAGACAAATACATAGGTAATATACAGTGTTTGCGAAAAACATAGAAACATGATAAAATATTTACAGCAATGTGCTTAAAAAATTGGGGTAATATTATGTTCGTAGTTATATATTTATCAAGCAAAGTACTGAATTACATTTATTACTTAAGAATTAGCATAAATTTATGTCTGAGTTAATATTAATTATACAGGGTGCCTGCAAAAAATTAAGAAACCTCAAAGCTAGAGATACTAGTGATAAAAATATATAAATTTAGTTAAATATCTTTGCACATATGTTGCTGGCTTCAGATATGCAGGGTGATCGATGTTAGAATTTCATTTCGAAATTGCTCAATAATTTTGAAAGTATTCGTTGTATGAACGGCTTTTGACAGCGTAGTATTTGACAGCTTAACGTATTTTGGTATGTATGGCAAATTAGCATTTTCACTAATTTTAACATTGATCATAGAGAGCTCTAGTTGTACTCTATTAGTTTGGTGAATAGGGACACTTTTTGTTTCTTCAGAACTCAGATATGTAGTATATCAATGAAGATTGAAATAGGTCGATTTTTTTATTTTAGTTGTCTCTACTTACAACTAGTTCTGCATTCCATAACGCAATAGAAACGTGTTTATAACAAATGAGGAGCTGGCCAATAAAATGGTATAATTACTCTTCTGGTTAAAATACTTTTGTTTTTTTAATACGGACGTTTTTGGCCCACTGATTACAAATCTGAACTCATTTATAAGCAAAACTACCTAAAATTTAGTCCAAAGTTCGTGATTTCGATCAAAACAAAAGTACTATTACAGTAAAATTTTGACAGTTTTGAATAATAATCGAGCACGCTTTCCTTCGAAATGGAATAATTTTCATACTAATTTGTAAGATGTCAATCAAAACGAAATAAGTGACATCCATTATTTTGCACCTTCAATAGTGTTTTTAATGAGACCACACTAGCTTTTGTTTTTATTAGTAGAAAGTAGAGTAGATAGATAGAATAGAATAGAAAGTTGAAATTGGATTAAAGTCTGTGGTCAAAGAGTGTAATCTGTGGTAATCAGCTGTTTAAGTTTTCGATTGTCGATTGTGTATTTCAAGTTATTGCGTTATTTTGTAAACAGCTGGGAACAGCATCGGCAATTAAGTTGGTATAGAGAAATTTTAGGGAGTCTACAGGTAAGCAATGAGGATGAGAGGGAAGATGGTGAAAGAGGACGTCAGGAAGATAGACACGACGGAGGTTGCCATTGTGAGGAAGTAAACATTGAGCTCAGCATATAGTGAAGACACTGGTGATTTTTTATTTCGAGAGAGAAGTATTTCATTGTTTTATTTTTCAGAAGGGACTATTTTTATGTTCTATGATTAATAAGTTTATATAAACTGCAATCAAAGTGGCTTAATTGCATCCTAGTGGCAATGGAAACGTAATAATTGCAACGGTCACAAACGCAACGACATAATTGCATTTTTTAAATTAAAGTGTCTTCCACTTTATTAGAGATAGGAATCTAGATTTAATATATATATATATATATATATATATATATATATATATATATATATATATATATATATATATATATATATATATATATATGTCAAATAAAATCATAAACTCCATATGAGTAAATAAGAACGACGCCGAAAGCACACTGTAAGGATGTTATTCAGTCTTTGCTTTTCCTGTAAAATTTAATTTCGTGTAATTATACCGCTTTGTTCGCCATCTAATCAAATACTATTACATAATTCTGTTATAGCGCATACCCTTATATTTGAAAACAGGTTTGGGTATTACATCTCTCATAGTAAAAACAACTGTAATACATTTTGTGCCTCGGATACGGAGAATAGCAAGGATTCCTGAAATTGGTGGATTTTATTTATTAGTTGAGTATACTCAGGGTGTATACTTTTAATTATCTTCACCTTAGGCAATGTAACCCCCACACCTCTTTTTTTAAATATAAAGGTTTGCCATCGTTTGAAAACTTGCATTTGGAGGAAAAGGACGCACACTGTGCATTCTAAATTTTTCAAATTATTACGTATAGAGATTATCAAGGGGATTACGTTATTAAACACATTATAGGGGGATTACGTTATTAAACACTTCATATAAAGTGTTTTCCGTATTACTCTGCTTACGCCTAAAACCCTATGCAGAGAAACTAACTGAAAGATTCCAAAGAGGCTTTAGAACAGATAAATCTACTATCGACCAAATTTCACCGCTTAGACAAATATTGGAGAAGACCCGATAACAAAACATAGAAACACATTACATATTCATCGATTTTAAAGCAGCATATGACACCATCAACAGAGGAAAACTTTTTGAAACAATGGAAGAATTAGGCATACCGCGCTTCCTTATAGCACTTACAAAGCTAACAATGAAGAAAGTAGAATGCAGGGTACGTATATACGTATCCAGAGTAATCTATCCCCAATAACTGAAACTAGCAGTGGACTGCGACAGGGAGATGCTCTTTCATGTATATTGTTCAACCTGGCCTTAGAAAAGGTGATAAGATCTGCTCAAACTAATACAGCAGTAACAATTTTCGACAAAAGTATCCAAATCCTCGCCTTCACCGATGATATAGACATCACTGGTCGATCAGAGGCGGTCCTTAAAGAAGCATATAGGGCCCTGGATGCAGCAGCAAGAGAAATTGGTTTGGTAGTGGACACCAATAAAACCAAATATATGCGTACACTGCAGCCAGTACAAAAGAGGATATTGCAAGTTGATCAAGCGCAAATAGTGGCTGTTGACGAATTCATTTACTTAGGCTCAATAGTAAACAGCTGAAATGATATCGCAGCAAAAATAAAATACCGTATACTCCTAGCAATAGGTATTACTCTGGGCTGGCCTCACAACTTAGATCAAGAAACATATGTCGGCAAACAAAATGTAAATTGTATGAAACACTTACACGCCCGGTATTGATGTATGGGTCTGAGACCTGGCTCCTAACAAAAAATAGTGAGGAGCTGCTAGGATGCTTTAAGCGAAAAGTTCTACGTAAAATATACGGGGAGGTAAATGATAACGGGGTTTGGAGAAAACGTTATAATTTTGAACTGTACAGACTCTATAAAGACCCCCATATTGTAAAATCAATTAAACTTAGTCGCAAGAGATGGGTTGGACATATACTTAGATTGGATCCGGAAGATCTTGCAAGAATATGTATAGGGCAACGACGTAGACGCTGTTATAGTAGCAAGGTATATAGTTTTATGTTTTACTTGGCACCGACTTCAAAATTATATAAAACAATTAATAATAATTACATAATAAACACAAATTTCTTAATTACATTAAACGGAACAACAAATAAGTATTAAATTGTCGTAGAAAACATTTATTTCTTTCTTTTTAGTTGTTACTTTTCTTTAAGTCGGTTTATTTTAAACACTTATTATTTTACAATTTTTAATATCATAAATAACAGCAAAATACGATGTGATAATATCAATGAAAATATTAAAATTGTCATTTACATTACCAGCGTGGTACATTTCGTTCCAACTACGAATTTCTCGCAATTTATGATCACTCTGCATTAATAAAATAAAATATAGACTTTTTTTTATTTCATAAAAAATCGAGATGTTCTCATAAAGTTTTCCTCAAAAAAATCAAAACCGATATTTCGTTCTTCTTTCGCATCTGTTATAGTAATCGAGTTGCTTTCAAATAACATTGAAATTTGTTCACCCTATACAATTGTTACTAAGGGTAGTTAGCGTATATTTATGACCGTTAAAGCAGAAACAAAGCAAAAACTCTGGTATAATTCCATCTTCGGACATTCAACTTCCGTCTGTATAATCAACAATATCGTAGCGTAATTTTTCCTTTGTCTCAATTAAGCTAAGTGTTACTGTGTTAGAGCCTTTATGCTTTGAATTTAAGTGAAAAATATTGTAGCTGGCATTACAGTAAATGTTACTGAGCGTAGTTGCTGCGTTAATTTGGAAAATGTTAGTTAAAGTAGACAGAGACAGTGAATTATCGTGACCGATTTCAATATCTAAAATTACGCCTGAAATTGTGACACTATACAGGGTGTACAAAAATTAATTAGAACAGTTCGTTATACACTAGGCACCAAAATTAAGCGATGTAATAAAATCGTAAATTTTTAGGTGATTTTCAATTTGGAGAAAAATAGTCGCAGAGAAATTAAAAGAAAAAGAAAATGGAAGCTCCAAGATTCTAGCTTTCAGATCTTGAGTTCAAAATTGCAATTGGTAGTTTTTGAGTACCTAATCATAAAAAAACCACCGGAAAAAAGGTTTTCCAAATTTTTGCTTCAGTAATTTAATCATAAACCTATTTATATAGTTTTGTCCTGTATGATTTGAGTTGTCTTAAAGCATGCATGATGATTTTTCACTGCTGAAATAAGGAGATTGTTATACTCCACCTCATCTGAATATGTCTTATATAATAAGGACCAAACAAATTAGGTCAAAACAGCTATTCTCCTGGCTATATGCCAAACGCCGAGCTCTGAATTACATGACAAAATTTGCCGTATTTTGTCTAACAGAGTTGTCACTAAAATGCAGTGATTTAGATTGTTTCAAAACCACAAGGAAGATGCAAGGTATCACCTATCTCAGGATATCGCTAACTGCAGACCGGTTTCGACCTTATCTTGGGTCTCGTCAGTGCAGTGTAAGCGAGTATATCTTTGACAGATGATGCTCACATCTAGTAGACGTTGCTATGTTCCACCGCAGTAGAACGTACCAAACTCCATCTCTTGGTATCACCAGCTTGATCACCAACATAATGCAAAGTTTTACTTCGCAGATGGGGTTATACACATATACATGGGGTTATACAAAATTGTTATACACATAGTGTGTGATATACACGAAATAGCTATTATAAATTACAAAAACATTTATCGCATAATATATTTTCACTTAACAAGTATATTTCACGAACCTTTAAATAACTCAGAATTCCTTTTGAAAAGAGACCCCGTCACGGGTAGGATTCGACATTTGTCCCGGATGGAATCCGAACGACAGACAGCTGTTTCGAATTTATTAGTTCTCATCAGTGCCGTACACGGTACACCGATCCAGGACAGATGTCGAAACAAATCCGTAGGGTTTTAAGCTAAATATATAAGATCTATGTCTGTAACTTATAAGTCGGGAATCGAAAAAGGAACCAGAAAACCGCAAAGCGGCTATCAAGTGATTCCCGAATTCTCTGAAGAAGCCCTCTCTGGAAGAAGCAGTTCACGAAGAGCTCTGGTCGTGCATAAACACGAGAAACGGGTTCGAGGATCGCTGTTAGGTATAATTGAATGCCTGACGGGGCTTTAGCCCGAGGAATAGTTGTTTCCTATGGCGATTACGTAATAGCCGTGCTATTCGGGAACCACTTGATAACCGCTTTGCGATTTGCTGATTCCTTTCTCGATTCCCGACTTATAAGTTACATACATATTCAGAATTCATTTGGATTTTAAACCCTCTTAAAGTTGTAGGAATAATTTAACCACGCACTGTACATATATATTAGAATGTTTAATATAATTTAAAAAAATTCATTTATTTCTTGATGAAATTAGTTTCGCGTATATGCGACTAGACATGGACATCTATTTAGTACAGTGATGCGCCATGCTGATGCGCCATAGAAAATTTCAGCTCGGGAAAATATCTGCTATGTATTCGATGCCTAAATGTAAAGTGCAAGGCATTATCAACTTATATCGAAAAACTGGTTGCACATTCCAAAGGAAGAAAACTGGTTCACCATCCCAAATTTCACGCTTAAATCAACATGCTCTGAAGGGGATTGTAACAGCAAACCGACGATCCAATGCAAAAGAAGTTATGGTACTATGGAGGCACGCCATTGGAAAAAATATTTCTGTATCCACCACTAAAGTGCTCAATAAAGAAAATAGGATACAAATTCTACAAGGTGAAATTTGATTCTTTACATTTTACTTTTGAACTTACCGGTTTCTTCTTCAGGCAAAAGAAAAACCGTTATTAACTAAACGACAGAAAATCAATCAATTACAATGGGCCAGAGATCACAGGCACTAGAGTTTACAACAATCGCACCAGGTAATTTAGAGTGACGAATTCAAATTTGATATATGTTTGGGTGATACCAGAAAACTTGTACCAAGAACCCCACAAAAAACTTAGGTTACAACTTAGGTTCACTTTCATAACCAAACATCCTGTTTGGTTAGGAAAGTGAACTTCCCTGCGTCTTTTATGAACTGAGGGTATATGAGTGGTATAGGTGTAGAACAATTGCATTTTGCATATGATACTGTAACAGCAGAAACAGCATAAACAAATTTTGATAGACAATTCATTTCCGTCAATACCAATATTTCTTTACAAGGCACTGACGCACAGTACATCTTTTAGAATATTCAGAAGGATGGTGCTGCGTGTCAGGTAACATAAACTGCCAAAACTTTGTTTAAACATAATATCCCTGTTATGAAATGGCCCTCTAACAGTCCAGACCTCTCGCCAATAGAAACATTGTGGCATGAAATGAAAAAACAGTTACGCAAACATCCAGCCCGTTCAGTTAACGATCTACGCACCAAATTGCAAGAAATATGGAACAGCACGTTTCATAATGCGTGTGATAAGCTGGTAGATAAGTGCCCGCCAGAATTAAAGCTGTTATTGTTAATAAAGGTGATGTATCACAGTATTGATGAAGCGATCGAACTTTCTGAACTGCGAATCTTAATATTTTTTATTAGCAAACTTGTCACTGACACATCATAACGTAGTAATAGTTCATCATATTTAAGTTAAAAGTTTATACTTTATTTCTGTTACCAATATGTTTCTTTAATAAAATAGTTTTGAGTGTGTTATTACTTTTACTGAAATAAATATTAGTTGCAAAATTATTCCTGACCGAACTATTATGAGCCTGGGCTCGTATATACATATTACAAAGACGGTTGACTTTAGATGTATGTTTACTTACACCACATACGAATAATCAATCAAACACAAACTATATTCATGTTAATCAATTTTCTCAGACTCATCCATCAGTGTGGACACATTATTAGTCTAGAATCGTGAATTTATTTCTGGAAAACTTTTCCACGCATTTTTTCTCTCATATTTCCGCCACGCCGAGGTACCAGGATCGTAAGTGAAGGTGAAACGATGTAATCTATTTCTTTGAGAGTTGTCGAGGATTGCCAATAAAACAAATATAAGAAAAATTGCCGGGAAACTTTTGGCGTGTTGAAAAAAGTTTCTGCTTTGGAAACAATAAATAGTGTTTGCCATTGTTAACTATAACTCAGCAAAGCCGCTATTTTTATTTCTATCTCACAGTTGATCGGCGGAAAAATGCTCCGGGGTAAAACGAATAAAGGAAAGAAATAGTTTTCTGATTATGATGTACGATATCCAGTAATTGTTTCAACAACTGATTTGATGTAAATTACTTCATTATAAAGTAGTCCTAATTGGAAGGAAAGAATGCTTATATAGGATTTGTAACAGAAAACTGCTGTTACAGAAGTAGAAGGGGAAAGAAGGGAAGTATGTATTAGGAAAGAAGTAAGACAAGGATATACTATCACCACTAATTTTTAATCTGTACATTGAAGAGGCGATTAATGTCGTAAAAGATAGAGTGGATTTCGGGATTAAAGTACAGGGACAGAAACTAAAAATGCTGAGATTCGCGGATGATATAGCAGTATTAGCATCTAGTAAAGAGGAATTGGAATCAACGAAATGGAGGCAGTGTTGACAGAGGAATACGGAATGAGGGTGAATAAAAACAAAACTAAAGTGTTAGTGTGCAGAAGGCGCGAGAGCAGAGCAAAAATGAAAGTACAAATTAATAATGAAAGATTGGAGGAAGTTAAAGACTTCACTTATTTAGGAAGTAAAATAAATTGGGATGGAAGAAGCGATAAAGATATAAAACAAAGAATAGCGCAGAAACAAAAGAAAGCACTTTTATGCTCGGGGGTAATAAACTTAGAAACAAGGAAGAGATTTTTAAAAACGTATGTATGGAGCACGGCACTATACGGTTGCGAAACCTGGACGGTAGGGGAAGCAAGTAGGAAGAAATTAGAAGATTTTGAGATGTTGTGTTATCGAAGATTGATGAAAATAGCGTGGACTGATAGGGTTAGAAACGAAGAAGTATTAGAGAAAGTCGGCGAGAAAAGAAGTATGTGGAAAAACATAAAGAAGAGAAGAGAGAATGGTAGGCCACTTGCTGTACATGGGGGAATAGTTCGCGATATTTTGAGGCAGAAGTAGGAGTGAAGAAAGGCAGAGCTAGGCCTAGATTAGACTACTGCTCGCAAATAGTAAGGGATGTAGGTTGTAGCACAATTATCGAAATGCGTAGGTTAGCACAAGATAGGAGAAGCTGGAGGTTAGCGTCCAACCAGTCTTAGGACTGATGACCTTATGACGAATTGGATTGAAACAGTCATGTTTAACCTTGCGTAGGACGCAGCCAATCTATGAGATCCGGCAGTCACTTTTTTCTTTGCCCTTTCGTGTGTATTACGAATATTAACTCAAATTCTCTCATAGCTTCATAGCTCCAAACCACTCTTCTCGATATGGTGTCGATTAATGTTAAGATGAAGTAGTGAAACTGTTTTCGAAAATAATCTCATTTTTTCTCAAATAAAACGTTTCTTTTTCCTATTTTAAATTTTATTTGAAAGAAAATAGAACCTAGTTATACACTTCTGGTTCCAATTCAGCATCTACAGTGGACCATAAATAATTTCTAGATAGAATTTTAAATTTCTTCATTATCATGCGGATAACTTGCAAACATTTTAATATTCGCCATTTTCTTACTCTTAATAGGCACCTTAATATTGGGGTAAACTGTCTATGTACACAGTTGGGTCTAGGATGCTCTATGTCAATCTTATAGTTTGTTAATCCATCAATGGTTTAATTATGCCCTTAATGTTATCATTATAAGAAAACTGCGTAAATGTCAATATGTTTAATGGAACCTTGTTACTTCTTATGGGGTCTATACTTAAACAATTTCGTTTATAAAATATGGGCCACCAACTTTTAAAATTCTCAATAATACTGTTATCGTCCTCAATGAGTTACACCGTAAACTTGTTTCATTGACTCGCCTATACAAAGAGTTCGGTATACTGTTTAATAGTATACACTCATCATATCATCATATTTCCTAAAGGATCTCTTAACTACTCCAAAGTCCCTGTCACACGGCGGGAACAAATGGCCACGTAGTGGAAAATACTAATTCTAAATCGACCTATTTCTCTTAATGAAGCAAACATTTTTATAGTTGTGTGGTTTTTATATCGTCCTGGATATCTATCCATGAACACACGCAAATGTTCAACTTCTCGTGGAATATTGGTTTCTTTGTGATTTGTAATAAATGAGCAAACCTCATTTGGACATTTTTCCCTTACCCTCGTGGTACATGTAAAAGTATGCTTTACCGGTTTTGACATCATGTATGTCAGAAACAGACACTGTAATTTGGTGTAGGTAAAACGTTTCTTAAACGGGGATTTGAGGCAAAAATATTAGCGATAATAGCAAAACAGTTATTATCGCTTCACTGGAATCGTCTTGATAACATTATTTTAGTGTTTTCATTTTTGAATGAAATTTTTTAGCACGTCTGAGATGGATTGTCGTTTCAGCTACAGCCACTAGTTTAGCATTGCCATTTAGCTCTTCGAATTTCATTTGTATTGCTAACTCCTCACACTTACAACAAATGTCGGCCTGGGGTCGACCAAAACTTAAACTGAACTTTTCTTTGAAGTGTTTTGAATACAATGAATACGAATCCTGGATATATCGGGTTTTTAACATAAACGCAATATATAATGTTAACTACTGTACAGAAGAGTGCACGGATTTATCTAGTTTCTAATTCAAACAATGCGCTTTACTAGTAAAAACTGATTTATCGTAAAATGTCAAATTATTTCATATGTGAATTAGCGCCACCACCGATCGATAGATTTACCCTCCAGTAGATGTTATTTTAATTTGTCTAATAATTATCTATATAGTACTATGAGTATAACGTACGTCCCTTTATTCAAATCTAAATAAAAATTAATCGAGGAAGCCGTTACTCTGTGGTAGCTCATAATTCACAACGAAAATGAGTAAAACAACTACTAAGTTTTATACCACTATATTTTTACAGAAATGTGACTGCAGTTTCGACAATTTTTATGTCATTTTCAAACGATGATTCAACTAAGAATAAAATACAAACATTCTATTCCTATAATATATACTATCCAAATACAGAGACTAAGTGTTATGACAATAAACAGGTAGTTAAGGTTTACAAGAAGACGTGTTTTATAAATGGTGCAATCCCGACCATAAAATTGCGGGAATTTCCATGAATATTATTAAGAACTGTTATACAGGGGGTTAATTAATTTGGGTAACAAAAAAAGGAGGAGAAAATACTATACCTACTTGATCATTTAACAAGCTAAAATTATCACTATGGTTGTATTTATAGATTTCTATAAACCAATTTCTTCTAACCAATTAAATTTTAAACCTTTGCTGGCATAGTGTAGGATTTTCATATTATTAATATCTGGAAAAGTATGTCCACTTTCTAATATATGATTAACAAAAGTAGAATCTGTTTTCTGTAACCTGAAGGATCTATTGTGATCAAGGTGCCTAGTTCTAAATTTACGTCCCGTTTGTCCTATATATGTGCTATTGCACTCCGAGCAATTTAACCTATAAACTCCCGATTTTTCATATTTATTAGTTTTACCTTTGGCGTTATAAACTAAATCTGATAACCTTTATTGGGGTTTCAATGCTACTTTGACATTATGTTTTTGAGAATATTTGATATTCTTATTGACAATGTGTCATAATATGTGATGGTAGGTATTTGTTTATCTTCTCTAATATTTGGGTAAATTAATTTAAAAGCATACTGATTTTGTTTATTAATTTGGTAATAGTTTTTGTTGGGACACCACTGTTTTTGGCTATATTTTGAATTATTGTAAGTTCCGTTTCTATCTGTGTTTCTGATAAAGGTAGTGAAAAAACTCGATGTAACATTGAATTATATGCAGCTATTTTATGCGAATATCGGTGGCAAGAATCAAAGGGGGTAGTTATGTCTGTACATGTAGGTTTTCGAAAAACATTATTTTTGTGTGTGATAGTAAGATCTAGAAAATGTTATGCTATTGTTTGTTTCTCGTTCTATCGTGAAAATAGATAAAAAATATATCAGGTAGAATAAGAAAATAATACCAAATATATCGAGATAACAGATATCGATGAAAATACTACATCGAATGGTATAAAAAACATTATGCCATTTGATGTAAAAATATATATACGAAGATACGTAAAAGGACCTTCGTGTCCTACACGATTACACTTTAGGGACTGTATATTCGTTTAATGTTTCCCAACGTTATTTTTGTTGGCAATACGGGAGTTATACATTTTCGGTGATCGATTTCTTTTATAGGCCTATTGCTGTTTTTTGTGCCCTCTGACGCACTTCACTTTAGAAGATCCGATACGTTTAGCGAGTGAACCATTTTTTCCCTGAAGGAATTTTAAAATACCTCCTAAGCTCCGGAGAGAATAGATGAAGCTGTTTTCATTACATTACATCACCTTGTTCATTGTGATCGATTTATGATTGTGATAATAATATACTGAATCAAATACAGAGGCATAATGTATAGAAATATCTAGTTTCTTTTTCGACCAAAAAAAAACATTAAAGAAATTGTTGTTCTAAGAAAAATAATATTAGAGTGTACGTTAACACAATCGAGTAAAATAACTACTAAGTTTTTAACTAACTTTCAAGTTTTTAATTAACTTTTTAACTGGCTTCTAACTACTAAGTTTTTAATAGTTGTTTTACTCAATTGCGTTGGAATTATGAACTACCACAGAGTAACGTCTTCCTCGATCAATTTCTAGAGTGTATGCCTTTAATCCTCGCAATGCTTTGACTAAAACTGGCTGGGTAAAAGTTTTAATCATCTGTCGATGATGCCAACTCGGCTGGCGAGACGTGTGTCGATATACGTATAATCTTTTACGTATAATAACTGTGTTTAGATCAAGATAAATTATAATCAATCTAAATGAAAAGAAATGTAATTATATTTGTGTTATAAATTTTAAATTAGCTAGGTAATACATATTGTTTTGCATTCTTCTTTTACAAAATTGTATATATACAGTTTTTCCTTATATATTATTAATTTCTTTGGCACCATATGTCCAAATCACCCTTGACCCGACGGGCAACAGCCTGTGGAGCAAGCAGAGAGCCATCCGCCGAGCGAGGCCTTCAATCCCGCCGATACATGGAGAAAGAAGGCTCGTATTCACCGACGAAGATAAAGCGGGGGCTTTCGAAGATAGTTTGGACCTCAAGTGCCGCTAAAACCAGCCGGACGACGAGGACGAGGACTAGACGGATGACGTCAGGAGGAGGGTACGCCGTATTGACGACGTAGACGATGATGGTTTCCAGTTCCGACCAACCACGATGGAGGAGATCAAGGCCATTCTGAGCACCCTCAAGATGAGGAAAGCCCCGGGGCACGATGGCATCGGCAACATAGCACTAAAGAAGCTACAAAGAAAAGGAGTCGCCACGTTCCTGAACATCGCGAACGGAGTTCTGCGGACCCGCCACTTCTCGGAAGGATGGAAAATTTCTGACATGATCTTCATACCTAAAAAAGGAACGAACAAGAATACATCCGTCAAATTTCAGACCCATCAGTTTACTGCCCACGCTAAGCAAGGTGATAGAGAGGATCATCCTGGCCCGCCTCCACGAAAATATATGAACCTTATAGGAACTTTTTATTTCAGCTGAGCCCTATTGCTCTACTGACCATTTCTATGTCATGGGGCCTTAGGGTCTCTCAACCATTTTCTGTCACAAGAAAGACACATCATGACTTCCCTCCCACACACACCTGACTCCAAACTCCGGGATCCTTTTCTAATTTGAAAAGGACCCCTCCCGAGTAACAAGATTCACTTTCCCAATGACGATCCAAGCGGCGGGGTTCGTCCGCATTGTCATGTCAGGATCGCCCGATAAAGACCCAATTCCCGGGCGTCGTGCTGGTCATGGCACCCACGACAAACACCCCTCCCCTCCCGGAGGGGGGGGGGAGATGACGCTGGCTAAGCGATGCTGTTAGTTCTAACTAATAGCATGAACTAACTAGCAAAAATGTGATTAGTTCGAACAATAATATTCTATGAAATATTGAAATTAAGTAAATTAAGATCTTTAATGGGATATTCTTTGAATTAGTTTTGTAAATGTACTTAATATAGATATATGACGATAATTTTCCGAAAGTGTTATATCGTCTTTTATAAATCTTGGTCTTACATTCATTGTTTTCGTGCCATTTTCTATAAAAATATAAAAATGAAGATTACCTCTGCTGCGTGCACCAGATAATAGACTAAATAATAAGTTCCATTAGTTAAAAATGCACTAGGACCAAACCTGTTCTTTTCACAATTGTGTTCATGGGCATGCAACCGTTTGGAATTGCACAAAATTTATTCAAACGACGAGATAACGGTGTACAATTCTCTCCGCTATTCTCGTAAAAATTTATTACGGTTGAAATCTAGACAGCGGCATTGTCATAACGCCCACGGATTTTTGCCTGACGTAAGTGATATTAAAGGGGATGCATTCTGCAGTACGACACCGTCGAGCGGAACGATTAATTCTGTGTCTTTAACGAATTTTTCGTAACAATGTGATGAATTAATGACGTGAATCATTTCGAATCTGACAATTTGATTTTGCTTCAACGTATTTGCTGTCACATAAGTCACTGTAGTCAGCTTATATGACAAATGTGGCTACAGATTCGTTTTTTTTGTAGAAAGATCAAAGACAAGAAAGACAGAGAAGAAGGCTACACACGGAGACGACGATAAATACACCTATGCATATAGGAGCATTCAATGACATCTCCAATAGCCGAGATCACAGTATTCGAATATGATAATTGATAAGTAACCCGTCCACGTTATAAGCGCAGAGAAAAGTACTAAATTTTAAATAATTCCGCATCCGGCAACTGATCTGAATGCCCATAAGATTCTCAAGGACTTGACATTTAACGATCGAGTTATATGATATAAAAGAGGCAAGTGGTAAGTGTTATGAAAGATATTGCCCTGCATGGCGTTTTATTCTTTAATGCACACATTAAATCTATGGTGTTGAAGTCTATGAAGTGTTGAGCTCTTAAATAATTTAATTGATAATAAAAGAAGCTCCCCTTTGCATTAAGTGCCGTTATTCTGTGTAGCCAAATAATAAAGAAGAAACTCATATTTTCCACTTAGATGAGACGTATTCTCTTGGAAGGATTGGAAGGGCCAGTGGTAATAGCTGGGGCTTGAAACCGAAGACCATGAAATGGATGTATGAGGCAACTCTCAAACCCAGACACGTATGTAGCACTGCTCTGGTGGGAGAGAGCCTGTTTAAAGTCGGAAGCCAACCGACTTAACAAGCTAAGAGGATTGATTCTAAGAAGTATAACCGAAGCCCCAAGATTAACACCGATCGAAGCGATGGGGATACTGACGAGGATACCACCTCTTGATGTCACCCTGAAAGCGGAAGCCGTAAAGGCAATGCATATGGTGGGAAACATGAATAGGAAGGTAAGGAACTTAAATAGACTCTCAAGAGAGCTAGCTGAGGAGGGATTCCTATGGATGCCCTCTGACAGTATGGGTGTCCACTTCCTGTTTGACAAGAAATATAAGATAACCCTCACCAGTAAGATCGACAGGATGGTGGGTCGAGCTGGATTACGGTTCAATGGAGACATCTGGTACACGGATGGTGCCAAGAGTGGGAATACAGCGGATGTGTATAGGCGACGCGATGGGGTAGTTAAAACCCTCCCCCTGGGAAAATACACTACCGCACTCCAGGCCGAGTTAATTGCAATTACATACGGTAATTGTCGACCTGGGGGTCGACCAAAATCGGACCCAGGAGAAAGTATGTATCTGCTAGAATAGCAGGGCGGCGTTGGCAGCCCTGAATTCAGCAACGACAAAGTCGAAGCTGGTCTATAATTGCTGCGAAGCATTGAATCACTTAGCAGGGAAGGAACCGGTGGAACTCTTATGGATACCTGGGAATAATGGTATTAAGGGAAATCTAATTGCAGATGACCTTGCCAGACTAGGGACCAGAGAAAACCTCTATGGACCAGAACCTGCAGTGGGAATAAGTCGGAATCTGATCAGAGGCCGCATGAATGGCTGGGCAAGAGATCAGCACAATAAAAGATGGAGAGGGGTAACGGGTTGTCGAATAAGCAGACTCTTCATAGAATACTCAGAGATTGAGAAATGGGCCCAAGAATTCATTAAATTGAACAGGCAAAAATCAAGAACCCTGGTGGGAATCATAACGGTCCGCCATAGTAGCCTGAATGTATATAAGCACAAGCTGAGGCTGACTGACAGTTCGACCTGCATATACTGTAAAGAAGACGAGAAAATCTCGATTCATCTTCTTTACACCTGTCCCGTACTGGATGAGAAGAGGTACCTTATATTAGGGACTCCTGTTATCCTAGAGGAGATGAGGCTTAAGGCGGGGACATGCTAAATTGCTCCTTTTATGGGATAGCATTTTTGGATAATGACCCGGATAAGATGGGATCGCCAAGGGACTACTGTGCGATCAGTGGCTGATGAGGCGCAAACCCATATAACATAATAATAATAAGTTGATAAACAATTATTACTGGCACTCGTCCATTACCTAATTTATATTTATCTTTAGTATTTTTTTGTACATATATTAATTTACAGGTAAATTAATATATGTATTATTTTTATTATAAAATAATTTTTATTATAAAAAAATTATTGTTATTAAAATGACGTGCAAAGTTTCTTGGGGACAAATCCGGATATGGATTCGATTCTCACATCAGTGAGCTGGATGTATATGTGCGTGTTAATGTGACTGTCTAGGGGTTATATGGAAGAGTAGCTCTGAGATAAATTTCGCTCCCACAAAAATAACAACAATAAAAAATGTTCCCTTAAACGGGAACAATGAAAAATTATTCCCTTACAACGGGATATTTTCACCTCGTTTTCATTTCGCCTTCGTTCACCTCGATTGTTTATTAATTTTGTCACTTAAATATGTCATAATAGCTAACACAGCTGTATTAAATTCAAAAGCACATCAATTTAATACGGAAAAAGGCCATAAAGTGCAGGGATAGCTCTTCTTTCAGTCACAATATTGTTTTTTGTTTTTATTTTTTTTTTGCGCTGGGTATACTACAGTAATTCCTCGTTGCTTTATCTGATTATCCGCGAATCAATGTATCTCTCTTGAAAAATAAACCCTATTTCGGTGTTCTTTATTTTCCTCGGCAGCATGATTGCTTTGTTTGGATTGCGGCTTTCTAGAATAATATTAGATTTATCCTCAGCTCGTATCAATTTGGAATCCGTTGTAACTCTTAAGAATAAGATGAGAAATTGTTAAAATTTATTTCAGCCTCCAAATTGTCTATACACGAAATGTAATCGAAGAATCAGTAATTGGCTCTCGAGGCAAAATCTATGAATTCCTTCGAGATTGTAGTTTCATTTAGATTGTTTACTGCAAATTGTCTGTCATAAGAGCACGAAGAAGTTGAAATAAGTTTCCTGGAATATTTACGGGAGGAAAATAGATATCAATTATGTGAAGCTTACAGATAAATCAAAAGTAAATATCTACAATCACTTCAATCACTATATAATAACTAAACCCCAGACTTGACTGCGAACACTTCCAGTGGCGAAACGTCCATTAAGGTTGTAAGGCGCAGCCTACCCTACACATTTTAGATGGTAGACCCCTTTTTATATCGCTACTTGCCTTTGCCAGAATGATAAACATTTTCTATTCATATTATTATACATATTTCCATTTAAACTGAAGCGCCGGCAACCGGTAATGCGCAAGCCTTGGCCGGCCGCTGTCTGGGCTGTCGACAGTTAGCCCACACAGCGGCTTGGTTTTAACGGACTTATAGAGATCCGCGGTGCAGGGGAAGGGAGGGGGTACGAGAAAAATGACATGCAATTTAGCTAGCCTGATCGATCAGTTAATATAGTGGCTATAATATTGACCTATCGTTACTCGTAGTAATTAGTGTTATTTTTAAGGATAATGGCGGCCCTAGACAGCGCCGATTTAGTAGACTTTCGAATTAATAAGAGTGGTTATTTTAATAATTTATCTTTAGAAGATAAACTGAACACCAAAGACGCATATTTAATTATAAACTGAAATTATAAACTGACAATGAAATCGGCAAAACCTGCCAATTTATTTCAAGAACTATAGATGTTCTGGCAGAGAAGAAAACGAGGCGAATGGAATTAATGTACAAAAAATATAGGTAAGTTGTTTTTGACAAAGATGAACGCTGAAACCGTTGCAAAATTAGGTGATGAGACGTTAAAAGAAGTATAGGGCGCTAAACATGAGGAAAACAAAACCATGGCTCTACTTTTTCTTACGTATGCTGCGCGATACACGAAAGCGGCTTATGGACTTTTGAACGGAACATATAATTGCGATATATTACATGTAACGTGACTAGAGCATGATCTTAATCACGTAGCTGGAGCAATCCGTGGCCGTTATCCGAATGTTAATCGCCTGATAGCGAATACTAATACAGGAAACTAATAAATAAATATTGTTACACAGTAACAAAAGTCAATAATATAACAGAATCTATATATCGAACTGCAGTTGTTTGTGGAGTATCCGCAAAAACTGTGCAAAAGGGTTTTAAATAAACAAAAATATCACCTCTAGAAATTGCAAATGGTTCACCAATTTGTAGATGATGATTTCAATGAGATTTTGTTTTCAGAAATTGCGAACGTAGACAACATCATACGATAGTACACGACATAAATTACGTGAAGAGGAGAGACGGAGAAATTATCATACCTAAATTTCGCATCATGAACGTACAATGACCTACGATGACATATTTACTGTATGTGATGTTAATTATGTACGATGAATATTACCATTAGCGTGAAGAAGAGGCAGAAGGATGTTAATTACAATTTTCTTTATGTCGTGCGGTATTTTAGTTATTTTTCCATTTCTATTGCTTCGTATCTAAGATATGTAGGTATGAGATGGTGCCAAGTACTATCCTAAAATCCTGTATATATTATATAGTGTATTAGTTAAATAATAACACGTATTAGATTCCGAAAATCCATTCATCAGAGGCTTATAATACGATTTACTAGGAACTCACATGGGAAAATCGACCTTTTCTTTAGCATAATGTATTTCGTCTTACTAATTAGTATTACAGCTCATATACACAACGCCCCCTTAAAGAGTTTTGTAATATTTCAGTGAACCCCAATTGGTACGGTATAATTAACTCTGGTAACATATTAGATATACATTAACGGCGTTTATACTTCAAAATTAGTTTTAATGAAGTGCCAGTATGATTACCGTATCGGGTGTTTCAGTTATGACAAGTTTCTACTTTGCAAAATCACCAGACATCCACGTGTATACACTGCACGTTATTATACAGGGTATCCCGCTCAGAATACTTTCAGCATAATATCTTGTATTAACCTTCCGTCGGGCGCAGTCTGAATCCAAACACATTCGGGCGCAATACATCTGAGAGATACCATAACGAAATCTTACAAAATTTAGATTTTAATGAAGTGGAGACTTAATTAAACACTTAATTTAGTTAATACAATACAATCATATTTACTTCACACTAGTCTTTAATTGCAATAATTAACTTTACATATAGGAACTCATTTAATGTCGCAAAACAATAAATTTGGAAGATTTTTACAGGACAACTAGCTATTGACAAGTTTTCTTTTTTATTCTGTTTTAAGTACAAAACAAACATAAATTAGTATTGGACAATATTTTGAATACAGAAAACAAGACACCCATTTTTTCATGTAAAAGTCATAAAGTTATATATAGAAAAAACATTAGACGTGAATTACAAAGAAAAGTTATAAGTAACTGCTTATTTTAAGTGTAAAGAATTATAAATCCTCTTCATCATTTTAGCATGTTCCAAACAAAAATAAGCGTCACATTTTTGGCAATATTATTTAGTATAAACCGCTAATTTAACAATCAAATGTGTTAGCTTTGAATAATAATATCATAAAAATCCAGAATAAGTAAGTGTAGAGATCCCAAAAATATTATTAAATTAAATAATAAAAGAAATCTAACAAAATATAAAAGTGAAAATAATGACGTAATCAGGCGCAATGGATCTGACAGATCCTGGCGACCCATACAAGGCCAAGGAATGCACTAAGAAGAAATCGACACCATATCGAGAATAGTGGTTTGGAGCTAGGAAGCTATGAGGGAGTTCGTGTTAATATTCGTAATACACACGAAAGGGCAAAGATAAAAGTGACTACCGGATTTCACAGATCGGCTATGCCCGGCGGACGGTTAAGTGTCACTTTGACGAGTATTTTAATAAAATTAATGCAAACCTAAGTAGATATTTTATTCGTTGTTTAATTCCAGTTTCTTAAAAATGATCTCATTCTGAAAATAATGTTTATTAACTCTGTAACTTTATTTAACGAGTCTTTAAAACTTTGATACCAAAAGTTAAGAAAAATAATTATTTTTTAAATTACAACCCATTAATAACTCATCTTGGTAATATTTTAGAAAATGACTTTTTACGAAAAAAAAATTAATTCGCAATTTTGGGTCGAAAAACAAGAGACCATTTTTCCACCAACACGTGAAGGATTACACGTTTTTCGACACGAATTTTACCATGCAAGTTGACAGTATCGGGTGATGATGAAAACCTTTCGATCTCTTTTAATCGTCTTCCGACGATGTTAACTTGGTTGGCGAAAGGCGCGTTGAATTCTTCAGTGTTCATGGAAAATTGGTCTCCTGGTGTTTTTGGTGCATCGATTCTAGTAGCCCTTTTCCCAGGATCTTTGACGGAAATAACTACTAGAAAAAGCTTCTTACTTGGAATTTTTCTCGTAAGTATAATTAAAAAAAAAAAGCAAAAGAGTCACAGTGATCTAATTGTGTTTAAAAAAAATTAAAGAAAAAATACTCATCATACGTATAGCTTATTTCATCGCTATTTGCCAAATAAAAAATCTCAAAACATAACTTTGGCTTGTTTTTATGGCTAGGCTCAGGTATACTCTTCCGTTTATCAGCAAGATAAGAGAGTTTTCTATTTGACAAATAGCGATGAAATGAATAGTAAAGTAATTGGCCGATTCCAAACATGGCAAAGAATATAGGGTGCATTATATAAAATTCTCAACGACGATAGCTGCGTTTTCATTTCCAAATAATACAAATAAAAACAAAATAGATATAAAACATACACAGATGTATATCAATTATATTGGGACAGAACTGTCCATAATATTATTTCTGTCTTCACAACAGGATGTTGTGAATGGAGGAAACATCATAACCTAATAAGATGCCACCAAAATTTCCGGATTTAGTGCCTTAAACTTTTTGAGACTTTTAATATGAATTAATCAAAAAACTGGAATTACGTAAATATAATGTTGCTTATAGTAATAAATAGGGATATATCATCATGGACTACAGAAACACTAGTTATAGTGTTATAGAAACACCTGGTTCAATTAGGATTAATGAAGCGATATGTAAAAGCTATAGATAAAAATGGGAATTGTTTTAAGTACTTATGTGGCAAACTGCCAGCTCTTTCTGAAAATAAATTAAAGGAAGGCATTTTCGTAGGACCACAAATAAGAAAATTGATGCAGGACCAACAGTTTGAAGAAACAATGACAGAAATTGAAAAAGAATCTTGGATATGCTTTAAAAATGTAACAGAAATTTTCTTTAGGAAATTATAAATATCCGCAGTATGAGGAAATTGTCAACAAAATGCTGGATAAATTTAAGCAACTTGGTTGTAATATGAGCATAAAAATTCATTTTATGCATGCTCATCTGGACTACTTTCCAGAAAATTTGGTGCTGTTAGTGAGGAGGAAGTTGAAAGGTTCTATCAAGACATAAAGGAGATGGAGAGGAGGTACCAGAGTCGATGGGATGTGGCGATGATGGTATATTACTGCTGGATGCTGAAAGGAGAACATCCAACGAATGATTACAGAAGAAAAACTACAAAACGAAGTTTTTTATTATAAAAGGGGGAGAGATTTTCAAAGAAGAAAATAAATTAGAGACTCAAAAATGTTTGTATTGTTGCTTTATACTAAGATTTTTTATGTTTATTAAATATAATGTTTATTAAAATGTAATTTTTCCTTTAGTTTTTAATTTGTATTTATTTTTTACTTGTTCACGAAAACCTTATGCAAAACGGGACTTAGATCTGAAATCAGCGTAAATAACTCACTTATGATCACTTATAAAACCCAAATCAACTTTCAAAATGTCAAAATTTGTAGACCTGTGCAATTTATCGTGTTTAGTAAATTTTAAAATTGAATAAAAAAATACAAATTATGTTTGGATGTTACTGCTCTAGATAGATCACACTCTATAAGGCCTACCTATTTACGTCTATCAACCCATCACGAACAGACTTCCGCTGGAAAATTGCCTTATTAACTTTAATGTTTCCGTGTACCGAAGTATATTGGATATAATGTTTAATATATGGCGATCTCTAAGTGGTATCTCACGGACATTTAAAGCACAAAACAAAATATCAAACAAAGAAGGGACAAGTAACTATTTACGTGTATTTATTACTTGAACTAAAAGATTAATTGGTGATAGAATTTTGGAAACTTTTCTGTGAGACAAATGTAAACACAGACATGACAAAGTTTGCCGTATTTTGTCTAACAGAGTCAGCACTAAAATACAGTGATTCAGATTGGTCCAAAACCACAAGGAAGATGCAAAGTGTCACCTATCTCAGGATATCGTTAACTGCAGACCGGTTTCGACCTTATCTTGGGTCTCATCAGTGCAGTCTTGCGTAATAAAACTATGCATTATACTCATCAGTATAATGCATAGTTTTATTACGCAAAGTTTTACTGCGTAGTAAAAAAAATCTTAAATACACTGGTACATACATTTTTTGATTGCTACAAGTCAGGTGAAAACCAAATCCAGTACAGTAAACGTAATGGTTTCACTATGAAGCCACGTTCTACTGACTGAACTTTTAACAAATTAAAAATGAAAAATCTCGTAAAATTCTTAATATATAGGATACAGCCGTTTTCAATACTTGGAATTAAAAAAAGAAATTTAAGAAAACTTAAATTTAACCTTCAAAGGGTTAAATTTAAGTTGGTTATCTCGAAATGTCCGTTTTATGTAGGACTACAATTGTTTCAACTCTCAAATCCGGATTTCAAAAAATTACGAAAATTGCTTCACTTTGAATAAGACAAAGATGGAGAGGAGTAACGGAGATGGAGAGGAGTAACGGAAGATGGAGAGGAGTAACGGATTGTCGAATAACCAAACTCTTCATCGAATACTCAGAGATTGAGAAATGGGCCCAAGAATTCATTAAATTGAACAGGCACAAAGCCAGAACCCTGGTGGGAATCATAACGGGCCACCATAGTAGCCTGAATGCATATAAGCACAAGCTGAGGCTAACTGACAGCCCGGCCTGCAGATATTGTTGAGAAGACGAGGAAACCTCGATTCATCTTCTTTACATCTACCCCGCACTGGAGGAGATGAGGTGCCTTATATTAGGGACCCCTGTTATCCTAGAAGAGGCGAGGCTTAAGGCGGGGGACGTGCCTAAATTGCGCCTTTTATGGGATAGCATTTTTGGATAATGACCCGGATAAGAGGGGATCGCCAAGGGACTACCCATGCGATCAGTGGCTGATGAAGCCCAAACCTATATAATATCATCATCATTAGGTCATCAGTCCTAAGACTGGTTGGACGCCTATATAATATAATAATAATAATAATAATAATAATAATAATAATAATAATAATAATAAATAAGACACCTGGTATTTACTGAAATAATTATGTGTTGAACAAGGCGCCATATCAAAGAGGCTATAAATAATACACCATTTGCATACTTCACAAAAATATAGAAATATAAATTCAAACACCGGCTGCGAAGTTATGGTAAAAGGAGGGAGAAATATTCGCTAGAAGTAGATTTTATGGCCCTCAGTATGCAATAAATATCGTATGTTTGTCCGTATACTTTCGCAGAACATACTTAGAACGGTGAATATACTCAGACTATTCTAATATAATTTTATATCATCTCAACGTGTTACACATTATTTTATGCTTTTTGGAGTCGTTGTAACTTTTCCTTTCACCGAATGCTATTTCGAAGAGACGGCAAAATCGCATTGATTTGTGAATTCCCGGCTGTTCATTTAAAGGGGTATGAAATTTGTCGTGAAATAGCATAAAATATATTGAATTAGGATACCATTTCTACCATATGTTACAGTTCTAGCTTATTTGTATAAATTGCACATTATGAGATACTATACTATCGGAGAACGCTGTGTTGGTCATTGAAAACTGAAAACTCTTTCGCTATTAGATGCTCGGTTAGGTTATGGTTAGAAAAATGTTATGAAACTAACATAAAGATTCATCTTCCAACCTATATAGGACTATAGGACTTGAATTGCGCGCCATTTGTATTCTGTCAACCATCGGGCGTCAATACTTAACGACTGTCATATACCATCCATACCATAGCGTTCCATATTTAATATAATAACATTTTCAAAGAAATATGGCGCAATTACTCCACCACTCCAAAATTCGCACGAAACCTCTTGATACATTTCTTTTTCCTCAACAGTATGTGGTTATCGGCACCCCAAATTCGACAATTTTATTTGCTAATGTATCTGTCAAGATGAAAGTGTGCTTTATTCCTGAAGAAATTTTGTTGCAAAAGGTTTGTAACTTTTAATTGTTGTGTCAAACTGAATTTTGTATGCTGACAGATGCAGGTCTTTCTTTAAAATTCGACGCGTGGTGTCTCTTGAGAGATTCACTTGTTATGCACGACGTCAAATTGATGTGTTTGGTTATTCCCGTACACCTTCTCTCACTGCAGCAATATATTTATCTGACCCACCACGCCGAGGACGTATTGGTGTTGCTTTATCAATAACAGAACCCATCTCTTTAAATTTATTAATTAAGTTACGGACTGTTCACTCTATAGACGCTTCATTTTGTCCTAACATTGTAAGAATTTTTCTTAGTGCAACTGTAAATGATCGCTCACTTTCATAAAACAGTTGTACACAAAATATTCGTCGTTGAACTGTTAGTCGTGTTGTTAAATATTGATGCCCTATTATATATTGACAAAACACAAATGAACTATATTTTACTTACAGTATGTACAGGATACTTGTTATTAAATAAATCACAAACCTCAGTTTATATACGTATCCTATTTCTATGGGTACCCATTATCAAAATGTCAGTTCATCGATTTTACTTAAAGGCACCATATTTTGAAAATTTGTAACAATAACTAAGTAAAATTGTTCTTTAACCTAGAATATTACACAAAAGGTAGCATAGTAATATAAAAAAAATATATAAAACCGTAGAAAGAGCAGAATAATTTTCAGAAAGAAAGTAACTTTAAGTAACGTAGGAGCAATAGTAACATATTTATTTATTTATTTATTACAACTACTCTACAGGAAAACCCATTTACAAAGTAGGAAAGTACAGTGACTGTTCACATCCTAATTAGATTAATAAATTTCAGAAACATAATCAAATTTAATACAAATACGTATATACATATTTAATACCTAGGTATATGAAACAATATATGAAAAATAAGAAAAACAAAGATGCGAATCAAGCATAATAATGTTTAATAAACAGAAGAGTGCAGTGAAATATATCGAATTTATCACAGTTGTTGTTGTATTTAGTACACATTAAAAACGGGGGTGAGAATTTTAGAACATTGGTACGCGGAATAGAGAGGTAAAAGCTTTAAGAGGTACATAAAAATTTAGCTTGCTTAATAGGTTTTGACAGTCAATCATATTGTGTATAAGCTTATATAGAAATATTTGAGAACAACATTTCCGCCTCGCGTCAAGTCAAGTAGCATCGCAAATATTGCCAAACGACCATTTTGAGGGAAACCAATACATGGATACACAGTGTCTGATTTGAACCATAGTAGTTTCAGAAACCTTCTTTGAACTATTTCCAAGCTGTTAATATGGCATGATAATAAGGATTCCATACTAAAGATCCGTACTCAAGTTTAGATCGGACAAAAGCAAAGTATAGAATTTTCAATGTATCGGTGTTTGAGAAATCCCTGTTAGTCCTTATTAAGGAAACCCAGTGCATGCAACAATATACAAAGAGCAAAAAATGGAATTCTCAAAAAAGTTGCTACAGCTAGAGTCGAATCAAGAAACGGAAACAGATGCCATTACAAATTTAATTAATAACTTTCTCGATATACTTAATATATATAGTGTCTCAGTTAGAACTATATGATTTGAATTTCGCGCTATTTGCGTTCTATCAAAGATGGAGCGTCAATATTTAACGACTATCATCTAAAGAGTGGTCCAACCATAATGCACGATGTTAATTGTGAGTCACACCTTAACGTCAAGTTTTTTGCCCAACTTAATTTGACATTTCTTTGTTTCAGTGTTTGAAAAATTCAACCATGGAGAGGTACACAATTTAACAGAGCGTTAAGATTGTTGAAGCCTTTTACGAAAATGGGCGTTCAAATCAAAATGCATTTCGTGCACTTCGTGACTTTTTTGGTCAGAATAATCGACCAAATGTGTCCACAATCGGGAGAATTGTGCGCAAATTTCAGCAAATCGGGTCTGTAGGAAATGTGAAAACACCTGTGCATGCTCGCCCAGTTCGTTCTGCGGAAAAAATTGCTGTTGTTCGCGATAGTGTAGCAGAAGAGCCGTCAATCTCGACTCGTCGTCGTGCCCAACAATTGAACATCTCACGAACATCACTGATGCGAATTTTGAATAAAGATTTGAATTTACACGCTTACAAGGTTCAATTGACTAAAGAGCTGAAGCCTACTGACCATTTCAAGTGTCGTCAATACGCTGAATGGTTGGTTGAACAGACAGAAGTAAATGGTGACTTTACAAAGAAAATCATATTCAGCGACGAGGCACACTTTCACCTCAGTGGATTCGTTAACAAGCAGAATTGCTGCATTTGGGTAAATGGGAATCCACGAGTGATTGTTGAAAAGCCGATGCATCCACAAAGAGTGACTGTTTGGTGCGGTTTATGGGCTGGCGGCGTCATCGGGCCGTACTTCTTCGAAAATGAGGTCGGCCAAGCAGTTACCGTGAATGGTGTTCGCTATCGCGAGATAATAACGGACTTCTTGTGGCCAGAAATTGAGGATATGGACCTGGACGATATGTGGTTCCAACAGGATGGTGCCACTTGCCACACAGCCAATGAAACAATGGCACTTTTGCGCGAGAAATTCAATGGCCGTGTTATCTCACGTCGTGGCGATGTTAATTGGCCGCCACGATCATGTGATTTGACACCGTTGGACTTCTTTCTTTGGGGATATTTAAAAGAAAAAGTGTACGTCAATAAGCCAAGAATAATTCAAGAGCTAAAGGATGAGATAATTCGGCACATTAACGACATTGAACCTCAATTATGTCTCAGAGTCATTGAAAATATGGACCATCGGATAGAGGTATGCCACCGAAGCCGTAGCGAGCATTTGGCCGATATTTTGTTTCACATATAATTGTCATAGATCCTTCTATCACAATAAAAAATATTAAGATAATTCTCTGAAAACTTTTTGTTTTATTTACAATTAACATCGTGCGTTATGGTTGGACCACCTTTTACAAATCATGCGACGTCAACATGTGACAGCGTTTCCCATTTACTCTGACAGCATTACCAGCCCCATTTTCAAAGAAATATGGTCCCATTACTCCACCACTCCAAAATGAGCACCCAGCCGTGTATCTCTGTGGATGCATTCCTTTTTCTTTAACAGCATGTGAGCTTTCAGCACCCCAAACTCGACAATTTTGTTTGTTGCCGTATCCGGCAAGATGAAAATGTGCTCCACCGCCGAACAAAATTTTGTTGCAAAAATGAGCATCGCCTTCTTTCTTTCCTAATACCCAATTAACAAATGTACAACATTGTTAATGGTCTGTAACTTTTATTTGTTGTGTTAATTGAATGATGTAAGCTGGCGCGTGTAGATCTTTCTTTAAAATCTGACGCATGGTGGTTCTTGATATATTCAGTTGTTGTGTACGACGTCGAATTTATGTGTTTGGATGTATTGGTGTTGCCTTCTCAAAAACAAAACTCATCTCTTAAAATTTAATGATTAAATTAGGGACTGTTAACTCTGTAGGTGCTTTATTTTGTGCTAATTTTGTGCGAATGTTTCTTAATGCAACTTTATATGATCTCTCACTTTCATAAAATACTTATATATAAACTATTCGTTGTTGAACTGTGAACGGCATGTTGACGTCGTATAGTTTGTCGATGACAGTCGTTAAATATTGACGTCCTATCTTCGACAAAACATAAATGGCGCGCAATTCAAATCTTATAATTCCAAGTGATACACACTATATAACCTGCAACAAAATTGATCTTTCACAGAATCTTTCACACTATTTAACCTGCAACAGAATTGATCAGGTAAGGTTGTTGGCATTAAAATATACATATTTTTCAAAGCATAACTCAAATAGTGATGACATTAAAAGGTATATCCGTATATCAGAGAAGGGCCACCTAAAAACTAAAAACGGACTATCAGAGCATTTCTCTGCTACTTGTTTGGTAACAATTTTATCATTGTCCTAACCTTTACATGTTGATTTTATACTTCAGGAACAGGATATTCATACACGTCTCATATTTTTCCAATATACTCTGCACAACTTCAAATATATCGACCACCATTCCAGTTTTGTATAACATACTTAATATTTTCTGGCACAGTTCACCCGTAATTAAATTACTACCCTTCTGCGGATCGCTAAGTGAAGTTTTATAAAGTTAATGCGTCCTTTTTTCCCTTCAATGAATGCTTGACCCTCACACGCGTATAACAAAACCAACGAAATCATCCTCGCAAGTTCAAAAATGCACACACACGCACAGCGTTTCCAAACGAGAAATTCAGGGCTGTATTTTGGACAAAGTACACACCATGAGCGAGATACGTTTTTTTTTTGTTTTGTTTTATTAAAGTAACTTCTGGCGGAGTCATATCTCGGCGTAATATAGGAGCTATGTTTAGACCGGAATGGATTTTTAAATGAGTTCTCTGAGTAAATTAACTTGCTAGTTTAATAAAATTTTATGTAGGCCCGCAACTGGGAGATATTTACCCACAATTGTTGACAGACTCATGTTTACATTTACTAATTAATAATTTTTGGTTGGAATGCGTAAACTCAAATTAAAATAATAAGCACATAACTAAATCAGATGATTATAAATAAAATTGACTCTAGTCAGCCTCTTCAAGTTCTTCAAAGTCTTGTAATTTTTTTTTTATTTCGAGTAGTGTTGAGACATACAGTGCTCCTACAGTAATCTGTATTTTATTAAAAACCTTGAGTTTTGCAGTTTCGAGCAGACTTCGTAGCGCATACTTTAAGTCTTTATTTCTTTATACTTTAAGTCTAAGATTTTATGTCTTCTTCATCCTGGCCTTTATTGTATTTTTTCTGGGGGGGGGGGGGGGAGGGGGAGGATGGGCTCTCTTAATACTACTGCGCCACATTATACGGTTGTGGATGGCCTCAGTTGTTGAATTTATGATTTTCAGGTCATCTTTGATATAATAGTTTGCGTCCAGGTTTCTGGGTCGTCCACGGCATCGCTATCCCTCGTCTATGAAAAGCACTTGTAAGTCATCTGATCATCCTCGCGTCTTATGGCATCATGGTACCAACGCTGGCGGGCCTCCCTCATTCTGTCGGAAATGCACGCAACCTTAAAGATTCCCTGGATGTATTCATTTATTATCTTGTCTAAACGCGTGACATTTCATTTCTGCCATATGCATTTTTCATTCATACATTCATCTTTCTTGTAGGCTAGAATTCGAAGACATAGAGAAGAGCGGGTCCTACTGCTCTTTTATAAACATTTCCTTTTATTTTTATTGGTAAATGTGGATCGCATAAGATGCCCGTAAGTGATAAGCCACCTTTCTGAATTTTATTTAGGATATCCTTTTTCGTACAAACTCTTGATGTAATTATGATTGCGAGATATTTAAACTTTTCAGGTCTTTCCGTGGCGTGCTTGAGATGGAAGGACTTGTTTTGACTTAGTTTGTCCCAGACAAATTATAATACGTATACTTGGTATTTTGTCTGCTGACTCTTAACCCACTTTTTTACAGAGATTCCTGCGATATAATGAGGTCTTTTACACTATTGCTAGCGATTCTGTCATCAGAGCAATGTCGTCAGCATAGAGTATTGACCACGGTGCCGGTTATTGGGTATATTTCGTAAAGTGATCCATTACTAAGTTGGATAAAATTGGGCTGAGGGTCGAACCTTGGTAGACACCCAATTTGACCTCGAGTCGTTCGCTTGCCTTAAATACATTAGACTTTAAGTAGCCCCGTAAACATAAATCTAGGAGCCTTAGGTCTGGAGACCGAGAAGATCACTATATTGTAGGCCACGACGTCCCATCCACTTAATTTTGATACTGCCCAATCCACTTACTGAGCTACGATAAGAAGAGCGCCATCTGAAAAGTTATTTCCAGTCTTGGAAATTTATCAGGATTTTCCTCTATCATCATCATATCGGTTTATAACGTCCTTCGCCGTCTTCCTATTCCTAATCTCCATTCCTCTCCATGTCCTCGTCCAGACCTCGTCCAGACCTCTCTCCC
Source organism: Rosalia funebris (assembly GCA_037954035.1). Classification (NCBI taxonomy): domain Eukaryota; kingdom Metazoa; phylum Arthropoda; class Insecta; order Coleoptera; family Cerambycidae; genus Rosalia; species Rosalia funebris. The sequence continues at coordinate 5,117,471 of JAZFAV010000006.1, read as the reverse complement.
GAATTTCATTATCAATGCCCTCTCTCCAGCTTTTTCGTGGTGTTCCTCGCCTTCTTCTTCCTTGTGGTTTCCAGTTTAGCATTTTTTTGGGTATTCTGTCATTTGGCATTCGCTGAACATGCCCGTACCATACGAGTTGTTTGGTTCTTATATCATCTACAATGTCATGTGTTATTCCCATCATATTTCTTATTCTCTCATTTGTTACCCTTTCTCTCTTTGATTTTCCAACTGACCTCCTCCAAAAGTCCATTTCTGTGGTTCTTATCATTCTTTCTGTTCTTTCCTTTATTGGCCATACTTCACAACTATAGGTTACTATACTTTTAATTATTGAATTATATATTCTTCTTTTATTTTCTTTTGTTATTTGTTTATCCCATAGAATGCTGTTCAACATTGTAATTGCTCTCCTTCCTTGAGTGTTTTTTTCCGAAATCGCTTCATCAAGTGTCCCGTCGTTTGATATTTTCATTCCTAGATACTTATATTCATTGTAGTGTTTGATGTTTTGCCTGGTTGACAGAAGTAGATCTTATTGTCGTCCTCCAATACACATGTATTCGGTTTTCTTCACATTAACTTCTAAACCCCATTTTTCATACTCCTCGATAAGTTTGCGTATCATATATTCCATATCATCGATATCTTGCGCAATAACAACTTGGTCATCCTTGGATTTTTTTCTAAAATCTTCGAAATTAGAAGCATAATAACATTCCGCAGAATGCCCAAATATACTTCTCCCATTAAATTTCTATTTAAAAACATGGGTCCAACTGAGAGATTACCCAATATCTCTGCCCACGCATTGATATGGTCTAAAAGTGCATAGCTCTCATGAATTACGGTATAAGGATTCGTATCACTCCAGTATCTTACATTCTCAGTATTCATATTACTATTTAGCTACTGAGAATGTGAAAAGATTTATACAACAAAATCCACCGATAAAAACGAAAAATTATACATGGACACGAAACGACCAAGAAGACGCACAAATGTTCGCTGAACACTTTAAAAGCATTTTCTTCAGTGGAATCCTTCGGATACATCATTCTCCTAATCCACGGAAGGTAGCACAAATGATAATGTTTCCTAAACCTGGCAAAAAAGCCAGAAGAATTCACCTCATGTAGGCCAATAAATCTTTTCCCAATACCCTCAATTAATTTTAAATAATCTTTGTAAAAAGGCTAAATCAAATTCTTGAAGAATTTTACCCAAATCATCTCAAATCATGAGTTTGGATTTGGGAACAAGTACTGTTCTGCTGTTCTCTTGGATGTCAGCCAGGTATTTGATAAGGTTTGACATGAAGAACTATGATATAAAATAAAGAAAAATCTCCCCTATCAACAGTTTCTAATACTGAGATTTTATCTTAGCATTAGGCAGTTTCTGGTCAAACAAGGCTATCAGTGTATATCGTATTCTATCTTGCGTGTCCCAAGGAAGGGTGATGAGACTAACACTTTGTTTAATCTATACGGCTGATTTACCCACGTCCAGATTAACAACAGTCGCTACATTTGCAAATAACGCCGCAATATTAGCCTCCCACACAAATCACATTCAAGGGATCGAATAACGATGTTCCGTCAGGTTCCTATGCCTCGCTACGTACTTGTATGCAAAGTATCAAACTGACTATGCGGCTCTGTATTATAATATGACCCATCTTACATACTTTCTACCAACAGTGTATGAACTGTTATGTGGTCGAACATTATCTATATTATTATTTATATCGTTAGCTTGGTTATTTCCCTTACATTCTGTAAGTGAGAAGTCTGAGCTAGTAGAATTTTATATATCTTTTGAAACGTTCTCTACCCCCACTCTCTTCTCTCTCTCTCGGTCGTAGCTTATACCTTTTTAAATGAAAATCTCAACTATAAAAATCCTGGTCACTACGATACCAGGGAAACACCCCATACCTTCACTATTACTTTATCTTATGGAACCCCAAACTAAATACGTCCTCTAGCGAGAACGTTCCCCCTTCAGAGGTTATATTAATATCACACCTGCAGAATATGATACCAACGGGTTCGAAGATTTGGCCTGATCGTTTAATTTTGTCTAGTGGTAGGAACCTTGCTACGTTGTGTTTTAATACTTACTCCCCAGATTCTTTATATACAGTTTGGTATTACTTATTTCAATTTTCTTATTTGTGATCTGCTCTGGTTAAGTTCATTTAGGATTTAATCAATTTAAATTAAGAATTTATTTATTTGACTTTAGGTCGGATTTACTTTATCTGCTTTAACATTAGAAGAAAGTGATCAAAAGGAAACTCAAAATCCACTTCAATTTACATTTTATTTTCCCAATTTCGATAGGTGGAAATAATGTTCTTGACAGACCACAGAAACCTGTTATTTGTAACGGCAACTTCCGTTTATTTAAACACAAACCCTGTGAGGATACCAGCTCGCTATGAGATAACAAGGCATGGCAAACTGGCCAAAGGTGAAGTTTGAACCCTCTGCGGCGACACAGCACGCACCCTAGAGCGCTAAGCACTAATGATCATTTCTGAATTGAAATTGAACCCACAGGTAAACTTCCCTGAACCCACAGTAAAACTACCGAACAAGCGCACCAGTGGCACTGCCAATAAACTTTTGTGAGTTGCGGTCGACCTCAGACCTGTCGATGCCCCCGTTCGGGAACGCTCACAGCTGATCTACAAAATGCAATAAACTGCAATTGAAAGCAATATGGGCAGAGGGTTGTTGGCCTCTCAAGAACATCATAATACAGGTGAATTTACCTTGAAGGCAATTAGAGAAATGCAGGGACGTAGCCCCACATGAAAAATATAAAATATAACAGTAACTCAAAGTGAAAATATAACAGTGAATGAAAAACAAGCGAGTGAACTATTCTTATGATAGAAATGATCTATAAAGTATTGAATTCTAATTGAGTACCAAAGTGAAATAAAGACGTAGATTAATTAAGTAAATTAATTAAGTCATTAATTAAGTAAATCCCCCCCCCCCTTTTTCCGATAATGCGTGTTCGCGATAATTTGACTATTACTGAAAATACGAATGATTAAATACCCTCACCTAGCAAGGAGCCGATAGGCACGGCATCGGAGACTTCCCCAGGTTCGCAACCCCCGCTCCCTGTGACGCCTATGACGGAGGGCCCCAGACGACTCGGTGGACGGCGGGACGACCGCCCAGAGCCTACGAAAGCCGGTCCCGTACTTTCCTAGTGTGCTGAGTAGTTCGAACGGCGAGACCCTTCCGAGGCGGTGAGGTAGTGGATGCGAAATATGAATTTCGGATCAGCGGTTTTCTATGTTCCGGCACTTCAGCTACTCGCGTCTTCGGATCTTTCCGGCCCCCAGTCTTCGGTTCTTCTGGTCTTCTTCGGCGTCCTCTTCCCGGATTATTTCCAGTATCCTCTTCCCGGATGACCCCCAGCGGCCTCTTCTTGGGTTGAACGTTTTCGAATCTTCCCGGCTCCCAGGCTTCGGCTCTTCTGGTCTTCTTCGGTGTCCTCTTCCCGGATTACTTCCAGCCTCCTCTTCCTGGATTACTTCCAGCGTCCTCTTGCTGGATTACTTCCAGAAGCATGTTCTTGAGTTGATTTTAAACTGTCTTATGCTTCGATGCCCAGCGTATTGAAGCAATATCTCGAATCCGTATGAGTGAGAACGCAGATTCCTGAAAACCCCTGTATGACGGAAAGGGGTAGCACGCCGCCATACCGCGTATATGCTTCCTCTAGTCGACATTGTCTTCAGTTTCCTAAACATCTGGTCCCGTTCTTTCGCATCAGTTCCCATATAAACCTTAACGCATAAGGGCGATAATCGTTTCTCGAGCTATCTGCATCGCTTGCCTGAACCTCCGGCACGGTCTGAAGCTTCAAGCCGAGATGCGTTTTTACACAAATATTCTACCTTTATGATCTGGATATTTTGTATTGAATATTTTAAAACTTTAATTTATCTCTGAAAATTAACTTAAAACGTGCCTAAATCCTTTTACTAATTAATAAATGAAATGAAAAATAATTTAGAGAAAATTTTATAATACGAATTAATGAAATGGAAAATAATTTCGGTAATACTTCATAGGCCAAATTGATTTAATAGTGTTACGAAAAATTGGAAAATACCGCGTGATCTTATAGCCCGGGTACGGGAAGTTTCACTTTGAAATGAAGGGTTTTATAGTACAGGGTGTTTCAATAGGGATGCTCGAAATTTGTTTCAACCGTCAACGGCGAGTGCTACAGATTGATGATAAGCAACTTTTAGTAGTCTAAACTGGATGATATGAATATGGACGACATGTGGTTCCAATAGGACGGGGCTACGTGCCACATACTACGCATGCCACGATTGAAATTCTGCACGAGCGATTTGAGGATATGGTTATCTCGCGCAGCGGTGACGTGAACTGGCCACCGAAATCGTGCGATTTAACACCTTTAGACTCCTCCCTTCGGGGTTATCTTAAATCGTAGGTCTATACGAATAAATCGCAAACAATGGATGCCCTCAAAATCAACATAGCGAATGCTATCCAGCAAATTTAGCCAGATTTATGCGACAGTCATTGAAAATCGGACCTCCCGAATACGTACCACCAAGCAAAGCGACGACGGACACTTGAACGACGTTATATTTCGTGCTTAAAGCCATAAAATATCCTTTCAAACTAAAAAAAGCTGAGTGGATATCTCATACACATGTTTTATTTACATTTAGAAATCGAGCGCCCTTATTGACCTTAAAAACCCCTTATACACATAGTATTATAATTAATGCAAAACGGTAAATAATCACTTTTGCGTTGTTTAGACAGATCAAGACAACTGATGGAAGGTTCCAATAAGTTCCCTGAATACATTTGAAAGGATATATCTCCGAGAAGTATCATGTGATAAAAAATGGGTTATTTCTTTTTACAAATACCCTACAACTCTCCAAATAGTTCATTGAACTTCCAACGAATTCACAATTTCGTTTCAATTGCGTCATAATATGAACGGAAGTAATTAAGAACATTTCTGAATATGTCCTTGACAAGGCGATGAGAGCAAAAGTAATGGTGTTTATGTATCATATAGACTGATTGATTAATTGAAGGGCGAAATTTCGGCTAGGCCGGAATCACTGGCTTTAATTGCAGAAGTAAACATCGTACCATTAATTAAGTAATCTAAGGGAAGGCACGAGTCTCCCCTTAAATCGAGCAAGCAATACCGAAACGGTTAAGGCGATTGTGTAGATATTACCTATGGAGTGATAAATTAATTATATGTTCGAAGAGAACCGCTGCAAGGTCAACATCACAAGCAACTGTCCATTAACTGAAGGACGTCCGTAAACACTCGTACAAATTGGAACCGAATTTAAACGGATCGTAGTGAATAATGCTAATCAGTCGTATTATATAGGGTATCTCATTTGGTACTGTAGGATGTGATAGGTGGATAAAACTAATATTTGATAAACTGAGGTTTTTTAATCTTCAACATATAATGGGGACGCTGCGGCTGCAAATGGAAAAGAATATCATTCATATGTTGTCTGTTGTATGCTGAAGACCTTAAATTATAAAAGGTTATTACTTCCCTGGATGACTGTGCTCTTCTGCAGAACAATCTATCTAATATTCACAATTGGTGTTCTAGTAACAAACTACATTTAAACGTATCTTCTTCTTCTTTGGGTGCTTATCCGTTCCGGATGTTAGCGATCATGTTGGCTATTTGGATTTTGTTGACTGCTGCACGAAACAGTCCTGTGGTTGTTGTTGAGAACCATGTTCTTAAATTTTTGAGCCATGAGATCCGGCGTCTTCCTGGTCCTCTCTTCCCTGGAATTTTGCCTTGTAAAATGTTTTGTAACAACCCGTATCTTGAGCTATTTCTCATAATGTGGCCTAAATATTGTAGTTTTCTTTCCTTTACTGTTATCATTAGTTCGGGTTGTTTGTTCATTCTACGGAGGACTTCTTCATTTGTGATATGGTCCACCCATGAAATTTTCAGTACACGTCGATATAGCCACATCTCGAAGGCATGAATTTTCCTGCTAGAAGCCTCACTCAGAGTCCACGACTCGACCCCATACAGGAGTACGGTGAAAACATAACATCTCATCAAACGGACTTTAGTATTCAAGTTCAGATCTCTGCTTTTGAACAATTTTTGCATATTTATAAATGCAGCTTTGGCTTTCTCTATTCTACATTTTATTTCAGCAGAATGATCTCAATGTTCGTTGATGGAGCTTCCGAGGTAGACATATGATTGGACTCTTTCAAGTGGTCTCTGGTTCACTGTTAGCTGTCCCAGTGGTGTAGGCGTTTTACTGATTATCATATACTTCGCTTTTTGTGTGTTCAGTTCTAGTCCATATCTTTGGCTGACTTCTACGATGTTATTTAGCAATTTCTGTAAACCCTCCAAGCTACTCGCGAATATGACTGTATCGTCGGCATAGCGTATGTTATTTAAAAGTTCACCGTTTACAAGAATACCTTCCACCATGTTATCTAGGGCCTCTTTAAATATTTGTTCTGAGTAAACGCTGAACAGTAAAGGGGACAGGACACATCCCTGACGAACTCCTTGCTTTATCTCTATCGAGTCTGACAATTCTCCCTCCACTCTGATCTTAGCTGTCTGGTTCCAATGTAGTTCTGTAGTTCTTTTTCGGGAATTCCGGTTCTCTTTAATATTTGTACGAGTTGTTCGTGTTTGACGCTATCGAAAGCCTTTTGGTAATCGATGAAACAAGCATATATGTTTACATTTACGTCTCTGCATCGTTGGAATAAGACTTGTATAGCGAATAATGCGTCTCTTGCCCCCAAGGCATCTCTAAAACCAAACTGTGTTTGACCTACTTGTTTTTCTAACTCGTTGTAAATTCGTCTATGTATTATTTTCAGAAACAGCTTTAAAAGATGGCTCATTAGGCTAATCGTTCTGTAGTCTGTGCATTTTTTTGAGTTTGGTTTTTTCGGTATCGCAATGAAGGTTGATTCTATCCACGTTCTAGGAATCTTTCCGCTATTATATATGGTGTTAAAAATTCTTGTTAGCCATTCTAAGGATTCATCATCGAGAATTTTAAAGAACTCTATATGTATTTCATCAGGCCCTGGTGTTTTTCCGTCTTTCATTTGTTTCATGCTTGCTCGTATTTCTGCTTGTGTTATGGAGTCCCCTATATCTAAGTTTTCTGTGGGGAGATTAGCAGCTCTGTTGTCATCGAAGAGTTCTTGGATGTAATTTCTCCAGACGTTCCTCTTTGTTGTTTTATCCATGATGATATTCCCTTGATCATCTACCAGGCGTCCTGCTCGTTTTGGGTGATATATGCCCGCGGCTTTCTTAACTTTTCTGTGGAGATTAAAATTATCGTGCTTTCTTTCTAGAAGCTCTATTTCTTTACATTGTTCATCTATCTGCTTGTTTTTGGCTTCTCTAATCATTTTTCTGATGTTTTTGTCTATCTGCTTATATTTTTCTGTGTTATATCTAGCTTTTCTTGTCTCCTCCATCATATTTAAGATCTCCGCAGCCATCCATGTTTTCCTTTTGTGTTGATCAGGTTTAAGGTGCAATTCACTTATTTCTCCTATTTTTTCTTGTTGTTCTAGTAGTGCCATCTCTGGTTCCTGTTCTATTGGTATATTTTTTAATTTTTTATTTTTTCAGAGATACTTTTATTTATTTCTGCTGCTGCTTCCCTGTTTTTTAGTTTTCTCAGGTCATATCTCACTATTTTCGTCGTCTTTCTGATTGTTTTCATTTTGACTCTCATATTTGCCACTGGCAGGTTGTGATCTGATTTAATATCCGCCCCAGGGTATGTTTTGACAGATTGTATGCTGTTTCGGTATCTTTTATTAATAAGTATATAATCAATTTGATTTCTGGCTATGTGGTTTGGCGAGTCTGCAGATGATTTCCATGTATATAATCTCCTTAGGGGCAATTTAAACAAGGTGTTCATAATAGGCAATTGAAACTGCTGTGCAAACATGTGTAATTTGTCGCCTCGGTTATTCCGCTCCCCCAAGCCGTATGACCCCACGATCTCGTCACATTTTCTTACCTTAGTGTTATGTTATAAGATATATAAGAACACTAAGATATGTTAAACGTATCTTAGTGTAATGTTATGTCCTATTCCACTAAATCATCTCCAATAATATACGATTATAGGATAGGCGGCTCTATTCTTCAAAGACCTAGCACATTCAGAGACCTCGGCACAATTTTTGAAAAAGATCTGTCTTTTACTGTTCACATAACTAAAGTAGTGTCTGAAGCGTTGCATACACTGGGTTTCTTAGTAAGGACTAGCAGGAAGAAATTTCTAAAATACCGATACATTGAAAATTCTATTCTTTGCTTTTGTCCGATCTAAACTCGAGTATGGATCTTTAATATGGAAATATTATTATCAGTGCCATATTGACAGGTTGTAAATGGTTCAAAGAAGGTTTCTGAAACTACTATGGCTCAAATCAGACACTGCAAGGAATCGACTGGTAGAAACTAAAAAATTTAATTTAGTGAGATTTCAAAGACACGCTGGTAGAAACGGTCGATTCCTTGTACTCTTTTACATAAAATATCATGAATATATTGAGATCCTACCGATAAGGGGTGACGAGGCGGGGAGAGGGGACATATATGCAACTGCAATTAGCAGTTTCTATTTGCAGGAGTTTTTTAAAATTACTTTTATAAAAGCGTGTATTTATAAATGATGCATCGTATCTACAAAGTAACCGGGAATTTAACTATGAAATAATTTTTTCCGGAAAATGGTTGGCTCTCGAGATATTAATGTTTTTCCAGTAAGACCTTGTAGATTCTCATTTGTCGTGATTGTTATCAACGTATGTTTGAGATTTAACTAAATTTATTTTTGTAGTGTTTATCAGTCAGTAGTTCCTTGTATACTTTTTAGATCTGAACCTTAGGTAGAGGCGAGATACGAACAGCTACAATTAGCAGTTTATTTTTGCAGGTTTTTTTTAATAATTCTCATAGAAATGGGTATTTATAAATTATACGTCTTATGTACAAAATAATTGAAAATTTTATAATAAAACAAATTTTAACGAAAAATTATTGGTTTTCGAGTTTAGCTAGATTAAATATTTTAGCTTCTACCAGTCGATTCCTTGTACTCTTTTACGTAAAACATCATGGACATATCCATTATCCTAGGTATATATAAGGGATGATAGCGGAAAAAGACGAGAGACGTACAGCTATAACTAGCAGTTTAAATTTGTAGGTGTTTTTTTTTTTAAATAATTATCGTAGAAATATGTATGTGTAAATTATGTATCTTATGTACAAAATAACGATAAATTGGTTGATAAAATCAGTTTTAGCGGAAAATGGTTCATTTTCAAGTTATAAGCAAGAGCGTACCATAAAAGTCACCATCAGAAAAGAATTACCCAACAACCAAAGAAGAAAATCCTTTCTTCTTACATAATTACTTTAAAATACTTTTATTACTTTCTAAATGACTATATTTATATGATATGGTACGGTAATTTAAGTTCTATTGCTGCGTGGCCTGGACATTTATACATATAAATAAGAATTAAAATGCACACATATCCAAGTTGTGGCTACAAAGACATATACACATAGATATAATATAAATATAAACACATAAATAAATAGTTTTAAACCTTAAAACAGATTTTTTGGCACGTAGAATATCTATATCTCGAAATTGAGTGGCAGAGAAAAAAACAAACCAACACATCAATGCAGAATATGTGTTTTATGCGACAGTTTTACATTTTCAAATAGTTCACTACCGTGTTTTCTCATGACCCATGGACGGGGTGGGGTATATCCTATTCATGTCAAAATCAATAGGTTTTGTTTGGGAGACGTTCCCGATCAGAATCAGTCAAAACCCGAACGATCAGACACGACTTAGTTGAGTTATCGTGTTAACAAAAAAAATTCTCAAGTAGTCCACCATCGTGCTTTCTCATGACCCATGGACAGGGTGGGGTGGGTCGTATCCACCTCAAAATCAATAGGTGTCATCCGGGAGACGTCCCCGATCAAAATCAGTTAAAACCTGATCGATCCGACACGATTTAGTTGAGTTATCGTGCTCATGAACATTCTTAGGCTCACGACTTGTTTTGTTATACGCAGCAGACTGCATACGTGTATTAATAATCTCTTTGCTATAGATGTTTATTTTTCTAAGCAGTACATTTATTATTATAATTTAAAAAGTGATGACATTATAAATGTCGAACACGAATTATGAAAAACGATAAAATTCGTACGTCAATTAATGTTATTCTTTTTAAGTAAGGTTGACGTGTTGATTTTTCAAAAATTTATTTGAAAAAAATTATAAATATTGTTGCGAAACTTCATCACCACTCTACATAAAACTAACATGTTCTATCATAAAATATATTTTACTGACCTCTTTTCGAGTACTATGGATATAAATGTGTGTATCCGTGCAATCTACTGTAGTTGAAGTACCTGGAAAAAAAAACAAATATTTCAAATAAATTGGGAATAACTTTATACAAAAACAAATGTATAATGCGTAGATGAAGTCTTACTCTCTCGGAAGCTATGTGAAAGAGATATACGATTAGTGGGACAAGAATTATTGACAATTGTTTTATTTATATCTTGCAGGAAACTGTTCAGTTTTAAATGGAATAGAGCCGAAACTGTGAGGTGAATTCTTGAGGTGAATCGTCGCAAACAAGCAAAAAAGGTATCAGTGTTGAGACTGGTTGTAAGTTCTATATGTACAGCCTTTGTGCTAAAAGACAGAAGAATGCATATATAGCACTTTGTAATTTTAGCCCCTCTGCCCTTGCGATCTCTCATTGAATAAGGCCCGGCAAAATCCACGCCTGTAACTTGAAAAGGCAAGGATTGCGAGAGACGACATTCAGGCAAGTTTCCCATGGGTACATTTGCTACTGTAGGTTTAAATTTGAAACAGACAATGCAGTTTCGTACAGTAGACTTTGCTAGATTTCTCCCACCAATGGGCCAATAGTTCTGACCGTAGCCAGCAATAACTGAGGACCTGCATGGAGTGTCGACAGTGTTCGTAATTGAAAAGTAGCCTTGTTAAATTATGTTTAGATGATAATAATATAGGATGTTTCACATTCGACTCTAGAAGATAATTTAAGACGACCCCCAACACACAGTAACTCATCTTTGTTAATAAATGGTGCTAAAGATGATAACTTATGTTTCTTGTGCAGAAGAGATGACCTTTGTAATGTAGATATTTCATCATGAAAAATTTCTTGTTGACAAAGTTTTAGAAGTCGCACCCACGCAAAACTTAATTCATGAATGGACCATTTTGATGATTTATGAATTGTGATATAATCAAAAACAATAAGATTCGACACGTTTTAGAATATGTAAATTGGAGTAACGGTCGAAAAGATTATGTGACCTTTCTTGTACACTGCAGATCTGAGTTCTTTTCTTGAGTTCTGGTATGACAAAGTTTTTTTGTTGTGTTTCGACGAATGGTACCCAATTGGACCCAGGATTATAGAGGAATTCTGGACCTGTCCACCAAATCTTAGATGACAACAATGTACCTGGTAGTATTCCACGTGATGCTAGGTCAGCTGGATTGTGCTTAGTATTGACATAATGCCAGTTGTGCATATTTGTGAGGTGTTGAATTTTGGATACCCGATTTGCCACGAAAATTTGAAGCATACTTGGTTCTGTATGGATCCACCATAGAGATACTTGTGAATCTGTTCAGTAAAAAGATGGAGCTTCGATAGACAAAGCTTTAATAGATACCCTTTTGCTACGCAGGTAAATACAACTAGCATACGCATCTTGAGATGAATCACAGAAACAATGTATCTCCAACATTTGGTAGTCTTTCCAAATTACATGTCTTGGTACTTGCAAGCAATTTAACGGATGTATACCTGACCTGAATTGGAACCATTGTTTACATAAGTCTGTGGGAATGTTCGTATCCCAATCCAGTTTTAAGGCCCATAGACGTTGTATGACTATTTCTGCCAGTCAAAATTGCTATAATTAGATGTAATCGTAACCTTACATTTTTGGTTAATTTTTGAAGTTACTTGGTTTATGCCGATAATCGATATATTTGTGGCCATTGTAGGTAAACTTAATTTGTTGTAAAATCGCTCTGTCAGAAAATTAGATTGGGCGCCACTATCTAAAAGTGCTTTTCAACCATGAAAATTGCCATGAATATCTTTTACTTGTATAATTGCAGTGGACAAAAATTCAATCAATGTTTTTATCTAATAGGAGTGCATCTGTAGTTGCTGAGAAAAGTGATGGCAAAAAACTTTCTAAGTAAAGATTTTCTAACAAAATTTGATGAATTTTAAAAAGGTATAAATTCCGCCCTAAGTGACTTAAAAACTGATGTGCAGTATCTAAGAGAACAAGTGGTCAGTACCGATAGTAAATATAAAAACATGTATCTTAGATGGCGTAATAATTACTTAGTTATACATGGCTTGCAAGAAGATGAAGTAGATATTTATGATAAGGTAACACAATTAATTAATTCTAAATTATTGAATACTCAAAGTATACAAGTGGCTTGTGTGAAAAAAAAAACAGACATAAATCGCTGTTATCGCTTCGACAAAAAAGAGGGGAAAAAACCCGTAGGACTTGCTGTAGAATTCTGTACACAATGGATACAAAAAACTTCTTAAGGGGTCAAAGGTTATCTTTACGGAATTCCTGTCTGCCGAAAATTTAAAGCTGTTCAAAAAAGCCAAGAATGTTATGGGTAACTCTGTTTGGACATACCGAGGACTGGTATATGCAGGGAATAAACTAAATAAAATCCTGCTGAAATGCGATGATTATTTAGAAAAACTTAACAACATTAGGCATCTTGGCGCCAGGTCTATTATTATAAACTAACTGAGGGAACGATAGGAAAATCATCGAACTGTGTCATTGGAATGTGTAAAAGGGTAGTTCTGGGATAGCGTGGCAATAGTCCTATTTATGAAGTCACAATTTATATTTTTCAACTTAGTATCACTGAATTTAATATTTAGTTCGCATCGGTTTAATAATAATTATTGCTTTTTAACAAAACAATATTTCTGTCTAATTAATTAAATTTTACTCCTCATTATTAATGTTATTAGCAACAATAATATTAACAATTTATTTTATTTCCAAATTCATTTTCTGCGTAACATATAATATATTTACTCACGGCCAATATGTTCGTTAATTGATAATTATATACCTAAGTAGGTATTTCAATTAAATTCTTGCAGTGTTTTGTTTATTCTTTTAATAATGTTATTTGTGGATTATCATTTCTCTTTTTTGAGTCTTTTTATTAATAGTGATTGTTGTATAAAAGCTATTGTTTATTTTAGTGAACATCATATTTATGAATATGTACCAAAAATATATGTTTACACTCGTTTAAATATAAAAATAACATCTATATGTCATGTTATTCCTATAATTATTATTATTAAATTTATATGGTTAATATTTAAATGCTGCTACTACCTTTCAGTAACATGTAAGTCGGAAATCGAGAAAGGAACCACCAAACCGCCAAGCGATTATCAAAGTAGTTCCCGAATAGCAAAGCTATTACATAATCGCTCTAGGAAACAACTAATCCTCGGGCTAAAGCCCCGCCAGACATTGAATTATACCCAGAAGCGATTCTCGACCCCTTTCTCTTGTTTCTGCATGATCAGATGGTTCAGATCAGGTTTTTTTTTTTGAAATGCTACTACCTTTGTTTGTTAATGAATGTAAACTATTTAATTTCTTTCTTTGGTTTAGAACATTTGGAGCAAAGCGACCGTTATTCTTCTTATTTTTTGCTTCGCTTTTTTGCTGTCCTCTTTTAGAAGACTGATTCTACTGTATTGCATAAATAATTTGTTTTGATTTTTTTGTTTTGCTTAAGTGTTAATTTCTTTTTTTTTATTCCCGTTTACTTTCATCTTTGCTTAGCATTTATATTGTACACGTATTTTTTCTCTATATTTGTGACATTTAAAATATAGACTTCCTACATACAAAGTGTATAGATAACAGTTAGCATATACGGGGTGTCTCCTAAAAAACGCCGCAAGCCATAACTTCGTTATTTATAATCCGATTTTAAAAAATAAAAAATCAAATGAAATGGCTCTAAATACACTCTAGAGTGAGCATACCGTAGTGTTTTTAAACTTTTTTTTTTTTTTGAAAAGCGATAGTAAACTTTTTTTGTTTCAAATGGCAATATAGTTTTTTTATTTATTATTGTGCAGATTTCCTTTCTGAATCCAACGATGTACTCGTATAACAAATGTACTTTTGTGAAACATTTGTCACAGAAAAATGGTGAAAATATTCGCCGAAACCGCAATAGGCGCCCCGTCGCTTAATTGATGACAAACGTATTTTAACTAATCATCTGTGCCGTAGAAAACAAAAAATAATACAACAAGCCGAGTAAATGTCATTTCAACTTCCGCTTCCCAGTTTCTTACATTATTTTGCTTTTGTGTGTTATAGTGTCATTACAGTAATTAGTCAACTGCAGTATGGATAATAATCAAATATTGATGGATATGATTCAGGTATACTTTCAGTGTAATCAGAATCGTGGTGCAACAGTCCGCTTTTATAGACAGCGGTTTCCTCATAGCGAAGTTTCAGAACCACGTAAGTTTGGAAGAAAATTTAAGAAACTATGGAGCATTTAAAAAACCGAAACGAGAAGAACGAGAATTTAATGAAAATACGGAGCTCAATGTTCTTCTTAATGTTGAAGAAAACCCAAGAACCTCCATTCGGGAAATTTCAAATAACATTGGAGCTTCAAAACGAACTGTGAATTCAATATTGAAAAAGCACAAATTTTAGTCATATATACCTCAAAAAGTACAGGCATTAGAGGAAAACGAAAGAGAACGAAGACAACAATGTTGCCATTTGCCACTTCTTGGTAGTATATTGAGATGTATATGTATAACAAATATTGTTAACTATATTTTAAAACACAATAAAGACATTATTATTATTATTATATGTAAGTAAATAACAACAGATTACTTAAATATTTTGATAATTGATTGCAACACGTATTTATGTAGGTATAATAGAAAATACGTCTTTGCTAAAGTAGTATTAAATTGATAATATTGAATTATATTGTTAAATTGAATATTCACGTAGGCAAGGATAGATAAAACAGGAATAATTAGTAGATTGGACTTACTTGATTACTCGTCGGACCTAAAGCACAGAATAAGGTTGTTCCTTATTCTGTACATCAGCTTGAAGAGTAAAAGACTGGTGTGAACGATAACGGCAATGGCTTGCTTCGCTTCTCTCACTTTCTCTCGCGGCTTTTTATGGCTCCGTAGTGGTACGGGGGTTCACGTGTGGTTTCTGCTTTGATCGGTGTGAATCGGCCGGCGTCCCTACGTCCCTAATAGCGTTGCACTTGAACCGAAACCACAGAATAAGGGTTGTTCCTTATTCTGTGCCGAAACTTGGCAAGGAACTATGTTTTTGATTTCTGTTATTCCTCTGAAGTGAAATATGGCTCGAACTGACCAACTTTTGTCTGTGAGCTGGTTCTGCAATTTTAGTTTGTAATTGATGAATACGATTATTGTACTAGTGGACTGTATTTGATATTTGATAACATGCGTACCTTACAAAAGCTCGTACATTACCAAAAAAAAAAAAAAAGTGCCAGGCTAGGCCTAAAGGCGCATTTAGATTTGAGCACGCACGAATTGAGCATACGCGCACAGCATTCGTGCGTGCTCGCGGTAAGCGTGTACATTAAAATTTATTTTCTGACGAATAGGCTGATCCAGTTGTTCGCAAACACGGGAGGAGCGTTGATAATGAACGAAGAAATAGCATCGGCCGCGTTTATTGTAATGTATACTTTAGTTAAATTATTGAATGATTTAGTGTCAGAAAGCCATTATGACCAATTTATAAATTTTACTAGAATGAGTAAAACCGATTTCGAATACTTGTTCAGCTTGATAGCACCAAAGATTAGTAGGAACGATACAAACTTTAGAAAAGCAACGTTTCTCCACGACAACGTTTAGCCCTGACTATGCGTTTTTTTTGGCAACTGAAAACTCGTACAGCAGCCTACAGTACAACAAAAAAGTCTCGAAGTGCACGAAATGCATTTTGATTTGAACGCCCATTTTCGTAGAAGGCTTCAACAATCTTAACGCGCTGCTTAATTGTGTACCTCTCCATGGTTGAATTTGTCAAACTAAAACAAAGAAATGTCAAATTAAGTTGAGCAAAAAACTTGACGTTAAGGTGTGACTCACAATTAACATCGTGCATTATGGTTGGACCACCCTTTAGTTATGGCAATTGCCTATCTTTATAATTTTCTACGGCGCCATAGTTCATAGTTATACTCCTCCAGATGGTTTGGACAATGAAAATGAAGGCTTACTTATAAAAGGACGTTGGAGGCAAGAAGCAGCAGCAGAACAGAATAGGCTGATCCAGTTGTTCGCAAACACGGGAGGAGCGTTGATAATGAACGAAGAAATAGCATCGGCCGCGTTTATTGTAATGTATACTTTAGTTAAATTATTGAATGATTTAGTGTCAGAAAGCCATTATGACCAATTTATAAATTTTACTAGAATGAGTAAAACCGATTTCGAATACTTGTTCAGCTTGATAGCACCAAAGATTAGTAGGAACGATACAAACTTTAGAAAAGCAACGTTTCTCCACGACAACGTTTAGCCCTGACTATGCGTTTTTTTTGGCAACTGAAAACTCGTACAGCAGCCTACAGTACAACAAAAAAGTCTCGAAGTGCACGAAATGCATTTTGATTTGAACGCCCATTTTCGTAGAAGGCTTCAACAATCTTAACGCGCTGCTTAATTGTGTACCTCTCCATGGTTGAATTTGTCAAACTAAAACAAAGAAATGTCAAATTAAGTTGAGCAAAAAACTTGACGTTAAGGTGTGACTCACAATTAACATCGTGCATTATGGTTGGACCACCCTTTAGTTATGGCAATTGCCTATCTTTATAATTTTCTACGGCGCCATAGTTCATAGTTATACTCCTCCAGATGGTTTGGACAATGAAAATGAAGGCTTACTTATAAAAGGACGTTGGAGGCAAGAAGCAGCAGCAGAACAGGAATCAATGCTCCCATTGCGACGAATACCTAGACGATCCACGAATTTGCTGAATATTTCATTACCAATGGAGCTATCGAGTGGCGAAATAAATGTCAATAGTTTTAAAATTAATACTTACAGTCTCAGTAGTTATTCCCCTTCTTGGTTCATCTCTATTCAGTAGAAATTGTATAGACGCGAATGCAAACCATTTTGATTTAAATACATCTTTTGATCCTGTAAATGTAAATACATGCGTTAAAAAGTAGAAAGGTTGCATTTAGTATAATATCTGACATACCTTTCCCGGTTCCCGTACTCCCTTTAATTTTACTTTTTTCACGTCGAAATTACCCCATGAGACTTTGTATTTTTTTGTGTGCTTCCGCAACGTCTAAATTTTCAATATATAATTTGTTTACGAGCTCTTGCCATGCATAATTTTTTTTTGTTTTACTGTAATATTCCGGATGTTTCACATTTCATATAATTGGCAGCTTTTCATATTCTTGTATTAACCACAAAACTGTATATCATTGCTCCACTCCATGGCTAAATTAAAATAAAATTGTGGCATACATTCGCCGCTAGTAAATGTCTCGTACAAACTGAGCATTCGCGCACGCATAAATTCTTTTGAGCAGGTACTCGAGACCGATACCATGTGGATCGCATTCGAGGATCAGTGCGTGCGTGCTCAAATCTAAATGCACCTTAATGTTGTTGCCAACGCTAAATAAATAAAACTAGAATTTTTACACTAACATAGAACTAGAATATTCACACTAACAGCCTCCAGGACTTCCTTCATAATACGCAGTGACCTCTTATACGTACCTGGAGGCAACCCGCATCGGTTACGGATATCTATCTCTTTCTATCTCATGTTAGTTAATGGTACACTGGCGTATTTTTTTTAATATTTTTTAATTTTTCATGTTTATTTAGGAGTAAACGAAAATTTTTTTTTGAATAGTTTATCAAGAAAAAAGTAATAATGCAAACAGTACAACGTTCAAGTAAAATTTCAACTGTTCTCGTATGGGGTTGGTATATAAAATAAAAACAAAATTAGAAACACAATTTTTATTTAAATATTACAATACATTGTACATAGCTACTACTACTTATATAGCTATTAATTTAACAATCATTCAATAAAACAAGTTTTGTCATTTTTTGTCTTATTGTGGGCACTTTTCCCATGCAATTCTAAATTTAACAGTTTACTTTGGTGATACATTCGGCATTTTAAATATACAGCAGTTGTTTTCCGAATTATCAGAATTTCGTGACATTCCTCGCCAACAAATCCTTGAATTACAGGGTGCTTATGTTTAAAAAGATTTATAATTACAACAAAATGATTTACAACTGTATTTATAATTTTTTGTTTCAAGTTTATTTTGCTTTTCAAAAAGTTTTCACTTTTTGAGAAGCATAAAGAAGACCTCCTCGAGTAACAAAATTGGTGAATGATTTATAAGCTTCTGGAGGGGCGATATAGGAATGGTCAGTAGATATACGACCTCTATATAGTAATATTTCAATACAATGATTATATGTAGTGGCATTAATGAGGTTACGAACTATATATCCAGAAATATAAAACAATACATTTTCTTGAAATTCCATGAACATCCACAGATAATTCCTAAAAAAAAAAAATTCATTTTCATCGACGACAGGTGCAAATATATTTTTCTCTCATTTACATCATACTAGATACCTACCAGTTTTTTAATTTTCCTGCGAGGTTCAGCAAGTTTTGATGATAAATTCTTGGGATATGAAAATACAGTAGGTACAGCATTTGGTTTTAATAATTTAGCGGTACATCCTGGTTTAACTATGTAATCAGTTGGCAGAAAATGCTCCCCACAAAGTTTGCTACTTTTAGATGGAGTCCAATTCTCCCTGCGAACTGCCTTTATCCATAACTTTGGGATATCTGGTCGTTTGAATGGAAAACTATAACAAATAAATTAATTTTCAATCTATTAATGTTCTTGCTAATTATTTATTATTTTATATCCAAATCTAAATATTATCAACTTACCCATGAAAAGATATTCGCCGATAATCTTGCTCATCCTTGAATCCAGACGCTGCACAATAAATAACCATTGTTTATTTAATGTCAACTAAACTATCGCCAATCACAAATTACACCAACAAAATTCTGTACTTTTTAAACCACGCACGACAAATGACACGAAACTAATGGCATACCAGAACACAATAAATGTTTATCTTCACTAATATTGTACGCTTTGAAAAAAAATTACCCCCAAACTATCTGAATTTCTACTTGAAAGATAATTATGCAAATAAACGTAACTCATTTGTCTGAGTATGGCAAAGACAGGTTACCGTAAATAAGGCTATCTCTGTTTATATTGCCCCTGACACACTTCAGGCTATTACAGAAAATGCCCGGGTCCATTCCAGGTAGTATAGAGTTAACTGATAATACGTGATGTCTGAATTGTACACACACACAAAATGGTATTAAAACCTTTTTTTCGTTTTTAGGCCGAAAAACGAAAAATAAACCATAGATAAAAAAAATTACGCGGTTACATTGATTTTCCGCGTATGGTGGAGTGCGTAAAAGTAAAAACACAATGGATCCCCAGAAATAAGTTTTAGATAAAACCCTCACATTTAAAATTAATTGATGCTAATCGTTAATTTGATTGTAACTAAAGACTGTATTATCTAATTGAAATCTCCATTACCCTTTCCATTTTTAGTTCAATTTTAAACGTTATGTCAAACAGCAAAATTACAAGCAAGCTGAATTTAATTATTTCAGCTTTGCGCACACGATATATTGTAAATCAACAGACGACGACGAGATTTGCAATTATTATTTTATAGTTATTCCGAGTCACAGGTAGACAGTTGTAATCCGTCTCCCAGAACGTACAGAATTTAATTACGATTACATTTCCAAGGCGTGAATAAATCTAAAAGGCTTCTTTCAAAGTTTAGTTGCATGAAATAGTTTACAGTTTAATGTTCTGTTAATGCTATTCGCCAATAGTAGTTGCAAAACAATTAAGAAGTGTTCAAAAGCATTATAACACGTGCAGGGGTTTCTAAATATCAACATTATTTCTCGCAATAAGTGTTTTAATTAAAACTTACTGTTACAATTATTCTAAGTCTTACCATAACTATTACTAATATAGAGCCTTTCAATAAGGACTCTCGATTTTTAAACGTAAATAAAACAAGTTCTGTGTGAGATATGTTTCTTTGATTTGACGGAATATTTTATGACATTAAGTATGGAACATAACGTCATTTAAATGTCCACCGTGGCTTCGATTGGTGGCGCGTATTCGTGAGGTCTAATTTTCTATGACTTTGTCGCATAATCTGGCTGAATTTGCTGCATTCGTTATGTTGACTTTGAGTGTGACGGGATTAGTTGTTTGTGCTTTATTCACATAGACCTGCAGTTTAGGATAAAAGATTTAAGGCGTTAAATCGCACGGTCTCGGTGGCCAGTTCACGTCGCAGCTGAGCGAGATAACCATGCCTTTAAATCAGTTGTGCAGAATGTCCATCGTGGAATGCGCTGTATGGCATGTAGCGCCATCCTGTTGGAACTACATGTCGTCGATATCCATAATATCCAGTTTAGGCCACAAGAAGTTGCTTATCATCGATCTGTAGCGCTCGCCGTTGACGGTTATGGCAATGACAGTTTCGTTTTGAAAGAAGTACGGGCCGATGATTTGCCAGACCAAAATCCGCACCGAAGAGTGACTTTCTCGGGATGCTGGTATATCTCGTGTGGATTGGTATCGTACCAAATCCGACAATTTTGCTTGTTTACATATCCATTCATCCCAAAATGGGCCTCATCGCTAAAGATGATTTTTTTGGCGAAATTTGGGTCAACTTCCAACTTCTCCAGAGCCCAATCAGTGAACACACGGCGTTGTATATGGCTGTTTACTTTAATTTCGTAGGTCAGTTGGATTTTATACGGGTGCAAATCCAAGTCCCGACGCAAAATTCGCCAAGTTGAAGTCGCAGAAAGGCTAAACTCGTATGAACGACGAGAAATTGACTGGCTAGGGTTTTCCCGTACACTGCAACGCACAGCAGCGATATTTTCAGCAGACTTTGCGTTTCGGTGACGTGCGGGTATTGGATGACTATTTATCAAACCAGCTGATTCGAACTTGGCCACCAAGCGTCGAATAGTCGACTCGAAGGGACGGTTGTGGCGAGGATAGTAATCAAACAATGCGCGGAACATTTCTCGAACGGAGCTCTGATTTTGAAAATAAAATTTGATGATTTGCACACGTTGTTGAACGCTATAACATTCTATGGTGACTTGCCATACACTATTACATAGACCAAGGAGAAGGTGTCGTTCTAGGCATGAATCATCTGTCAACAGTCGAATTAAACAAATAGATCTGTAGATATAGCAAATATTAATATAGTCAAAATATTGATTATAATATTTGTAGTTTACATTCCTCCGAATATATGTGTCGAAAAATATGACCTATTTGCTGAAGCCTTTAGATTAATTAATTTTAGGAGACTTCAATGTGTCCAAGTTCATGGACGGAGTTAATACTAGACATATTTTGAATATGAGATAGTTATGCAATTTATTTTCTCTGGGGCAATATAACGATATCAAAAATTGCTATAATAATTTCCTGAATTTAATTCTATGCTCTAAGATAGTCGTGGTAAACCAATCAATTGATATAATAGAAGAAGATCAATGCCATCCAGAACTTGATGTTGAGCCACCTCATGAACAGTCTAAAATATTTGAAAATTTGAGTTGTTATATAATTGTAGAAAATCTGATTTTTATCACTTTATTCTGATATATGTAAAGTGAACTGGCCTTTTCTTAATAGAGTTTCAGATGTTAATATTGCCTGCGAACTATTCTGTAATATTTTGTATTTGTTGCTTGATATACATATACCAAAGTCCCAAGCCACCAACTCAAATTATGAACCTTGGTTTACTACTTTCATAACAAAAGATGCCAAGAAAAATGCAATAATCTTTTCAGGACTTTAATTTTTTTAAACCATTATAATTTCAGTTACTATTTTATTCTTGAGATTAATGGTCACTATTGAGCCTTAAATGTGTTATTGAACTATTAAAAAAATGATTATCACTTTATTTTGATATTATTGATATTATACAATTTATTTTTCCACCAAATTGACGATTTGGATTTAGACAACATGTGGTTTCAGTAAGACGGTGAAACGTTTCATACAACACGTGCAATCATCAATCAAACTCTTTTGCACACTAAAAATTTCCTCATGGAAATCACGTTGTCTCATGGAATGTTGACATCAATCGGCTTACGAGATCATGTGATTTAATACCACTGGACTTTTTCCATTCGGGTTATGTTAATAGAAAAGTGTACGCTACCCAGTTAGCAATAACACAGGTCTGCGATGAAAAAATTGTAGCATATTTAACTAGTGGGTTTAATAGTATTTCTTGTGCTGATTACGGAAAAAAAAATAGTGAAAAAATTCCATCACCCCTAGATAAGTCACAAATTTCACCTGAAATATTCTTATTTTCAGCGGTTTTCAGGTTCAGTATGCGTACGATTTTTCAATATTATAGCCTATATAAGTGGTAAATTTAGTCTGAATTATAGAGCTTTCATGGTGAACAGGTTACTAAACAATGTGAGTATGTTATTTGCAAAAAAAATGTTTTTATTCTATTTATTTGAATAAGACAATGAATCTAAACTGGGAAAATCCAGTTCCTACTGGAACAAGACATGTCTCAGTCTGTCTGCTCCCTCCCCAATCCTACTATCTGCTAGACGTCGTGAGGAATGTAGTGACCCGTGACCTTGATTGCAATCAGTGACTCAGTGTGGAGCTAGCCACTGTGGTGTACACATCAAACAGTTTTGTGCTATTTAGAAGAAATTGATACTAGAGGATGTGTCAACTCTCCTAACTGTTTCTGTTATATTTGTGGGTCTTATACCGTCAAGAAGCAACAAAGGAACATTTCTAATTTTGTTCAGAAGGTGTATTTTGCATAATTTGATTTTGAGAGAGCCTAAAAATCACAGTGATGACTGTTATTTTTGTTCTTGTTCAGTGCAAGGTTTCAATTTAAAAAACAGGAAGGATATTTCATACCCAACCAACATACGTTCGGCTATTCGTCCTGTTCCTCATGGACCTGACTTGCCTATTCCTTCACCTCCGGATACCCTGGACAATATTTTAGACGATTTAGACCAAATGTCACATAGTAGCAGCGATAGTGACGACAGCTACGATCCAGGTACCAATGATCCTAAACTTTTCTCTCAATCAGACTTGAATGATTTAGTACGAGATATGGGCCTCCCAAATGATTCAGCGGAAGTTTTAGGGTCTAGACTTAAAGAAAGACATATGTTAGCCTCCGGTGTTTCATTTTCATGGTACCGATTTAGAGAAAAGGAATTTGTCCCTTTTTTACACAAGAGGGTGACCTAGTTTTCTGCAATAATGTACCTGGAATCATGGAAATGTTCAAAATCACGTATGAACCAGAGGAATGGAGACTTTTCATCGATTCATCAAAAAAGAGTTTGA
Organism: Rosalia funebris; assembly: GCA_037954035.1. Lineage (NCBI taxonomy): Eukaryota > Metazoa > Arthropoda > Insecta > Coleoptera > Cerambycidae > Rosalia > Rosalia funebris. Next base: position 5,093,619 of record JAZFAV010000006.1, on the reverse strand, counting down.
AAGCTGTACTTCTTCATAATGGTAACCGATGTGCTTCTGTGCCTGTTGGACACTCATTCCATTTGAAAGAATGCTACGAAAATTTTGAGTTTGTTCTTAATAAGCTCGGCTACTCTGATCATAAATGGACCATTTTTGGGGATTTGAAAGTTATTTCCATGTTACTAGATAAACAAAGTGGTTACACAAAGTTTCCATGTTTCCTCTGTGAATGGGATAGCCCTGACAGGAAATAACACTATGTCAAGCAGACGTGGCCAATCAGAAAGGCTCTTATTCCTGGAGTTAAAAATGTTGAAAGACAAAATTTAGTGGATCCTAAAAAGATCTTACTTCCACCACTTCATATTAAATTGGGGCTAATGAAACAATTTGTGAAAGCATTACCCAAAGAAGGAGAGTGTTTCAAGTATCTTTGTGAACAGTTTCCTGATCTATCCGATGCTAAGCTGAAAGAGGGAGTCTTTGTTGGGCCTGACATCAGAAAACTTTTAAAACATGAAAGCTTTGTCACTAAAATGGAAATGGAAGAAAAAAATGCCTGGAATTCATTTAAACTTGTTGTAACAGGCTTTCTTGGAAACAAAAGAGATCCAAACTACCAAACTTTGGTTGCTGAATTGTTACAAAACTACAAAATGTTGGGCTGCAACACGAGTGTCAAAGTCCATTTCCTTCACTCACATCTGGACTACTTTCCAGAAAATCTTGGGACTGTAAGTGAGGAACAAGGAGAACGTTTCCATCAAGATATAAAAGAAATGGAGCGCAGATACCAAGGTCGATGGAATGTCAACATGATGGCAGACTACTGTTGGATGTTAAAAAGGGAAAATTCACGAGAACACAGCCGAAAAAGTACCAAAAGAAGCTTTGATGGAAAAATAAAACGTTTTCGCAAAGACTTATAATAACTTTGCACCACATGTGCATCACTATTATGCTCATTTTAGCTAGGTATCGTTGTTTTTTTTTTGCTTTTACTTCATGTTAAAATAATAAAAACAAATCCAAAATTTTCCGTTTTTTGTACTTTTTCCAAAAACTTCAACTTTATTTAGTAGGCAGACCTTACGTGATAGAAAAGAAAACAATGCCATTTTTGAAATCAGCGCAAAAAACTACATAAAGGTCAGTTAACTAAATCAAAACAATTTTTAAAAAAGTTTTTTTTACAGACCTGTGGATCAATGACCTCGAAACAAACGTTCAACGTGTCATTCGAGAAATTATTATGTGAAAGAATTATGTTTAATAAGTGATATTCTTTTCAATTGGTAGCCGTATCATCTCCATTTCATGTTGAAAAATAAGAAACCTTAGTTTGCGAAACACTATTAGTTATAATCACATCCTGTAGCTCCAAACGAGATACCCAGACATGTTGACGTAGTATGGTTTGTAGATGACAGTCGTTAAACTTTGACACCCTGTCTTTGACATAACAGAAATGGCGCGCAATTTAAATCCTGTAGTTCCAACTGAGACACCCTATACTGCAAGATACAGATTTAAGGACTTTAATATCTATTTTGTAGTTTTTGAAATCAAGTTGAAAAATCAATTTGTGAAAATGCATTCCATTTCCTGATCTGGCGTTACTTTTCAATACGTCACTTTTTTATGTATAAATATATTCGGCGCTCCACTGTTTCATTTATGCGCAAAGCAATTCTCCACTTTCCATCTGTCATGAATCGTGGCAATGCCCTTTGTAATTAAAAACGCATTAAGGGCACTCAAAAAGATCGCGTCAATATTTTGCAGTCAATGGATCCAACTTGCACCGCATTACCCTTAATCTACTGGGCCCGATACTGAAGGCGATATATGTACTGAATTAAGCTCGTTACGTGGCGCCCCCTACCGTCTACTAATAGCGTGAGGCCATAAAGAAATAATGACCAGATGAAAGCTTGAACTCTCATGCTCCCAACTAAAACGTCACGATAAAGGAACATTCACAATAAATATATTTCCTGCGTATTTTGTACTACATATATTTTGAGCATGTTTTTAAATTGTCGGTCTGAAATTTATTTGCGGGTTTATTTTAATCTTCGGATTTTATCTTTCACAATAGGGTTTTGTTGAATTGGTCCAAATTGGCTTTGTTGATAGAAGAATAGTCTACCTGTATGGCCTTTGTGTACCGCTTCGTTATTGAGGGGTAGAGAGTGGATATTACAGTCGGAAGCCGAACGTAAATCTTTATACACACGGGGTATCTATATAATAGGGATCAGCTGCATGGGAGAAACGTATAGCTGATAATAGGGATCAGCTGCATGGGAGAAACGTTAAGAAAAATCTTTCCGAGAAGATATATCATATATATGGAATAAAAAACCTCATTTTGGTGTAATAAGCTTAAGGTCGCTATAGGCCTTGAATCTCTCTCAATGTATTGTATTTTCGTTTTTTGTTTAATTACAATGTATTATCTACAAAATTATATGTAAAGAGTGGTCCAACCATAATGCACGATGTTAATTGTGAGTCACACCTTAACGTCAAGTTTTTTGCCCAACTTAATTTGACATTTCTTTGTTTCAGTGTTTGACAAATTCAACCATGGAGAGGTACACAATTGAGCAGCGCGTTAAGATTGTTGAAGACTTTTACGAAAATGGGCGTTCAAATCAAAATGCATTTCGTGCACTTCGTGACTTTTTTGGTCAGCATAATCGACCAAATGTGTCCACAATCGGGAGAACTGTGCGCAAATTTCAGCAAACCGGGTCTGTAGGAAATGTGAAAACACCTATGCATGCTCGCCCAGTTCGTTCTGCGGAAAACATTGCTGTTGTTCGCGATAGTGTAGCAGAAGAGCCGTCAACCTCGACTCGTCGTCGTGCCCAACAATTGAACATCTCACGAACATCACTGATGCGAATTTTGAATAAAGATTTGAATTTACACGCCTACAAGGTTCAATCGACCCAAGAGCTGAAGTCTACTGACCATTTCAAGCGTCGTCAATACGCCGAATGGTTGGTTGAACAGACAGAAGTGAATGGTGACTTTACAAAGAAAATCATCTTCAGCGATGAGGCACACTTTCACCTCAGTGGATTCGTTAACAAGCAGAATTGCCGCATTTGGACAAATGAGAATCCACGAGTGATTGTTGAAAAGCCGATGCATCCACAAAGACTGACTGTTTGCCAAGCAGTTACCGTGAATGGTGTTCGCTATCGCGAGATGATAACGGACTTCTTGTGGCCAGAAATTGAGGATATGGACCTGGACGATATGTGGTGCCAACACGATGGTGCCACTTGCCACACAGCTAACGAAACATTGGCACTTTTGCGCGAGAATTTCAATGGCCATGTTATCTCACGTCGTGGCGATGTTAATTGGCCGCCACGATCATGTGATTTGACACTGTTGGACTTCTTTCTTTGGGGATATTTAAAAGAAAAAGTGTACGTCAATAAGCCAAGAACAATTCAAGAGCTAAAGGAAGAGATAATTCGGCACTTTAACGACATTGAACCTCAATTATGTCTCAGAGTCATTGAAAATATGGACCATCGGATAGAGGTATGCCACCGAAGCCGTGGCAAGCATTTGGCCGATATTTTGTTTCACACATAATTGTCATAGATCCTTCTATCATAGTAAAATATATTAAGATAATTCTCTGAAAACTTTTTGTTTTACTACCAACTAGCATCGTGCGTTTTGGTTGGACCACCTTTTATATATTAAAAAATTTTACACTAAACTGCGGATAATAATATTGAATAAAGTGGAACCAAATTTTTAAGTATATATATACTTGTGGGTATATAAGTATATACAGGGTGTCTTATTTGATACTATAGGACGTAATTTGTGAATAGAACGAATATTTGACAAACTGAGGTTACTTGTATACAAACATAGGGTTTTTTATATATAACATAGTTATATAACATAGTTACTCGTACTTGTACACAAACTATTCGTTGTTGAACTGTTAATCGCACCATGTTGTCATTGTATGGTTCCTAGATGACAATCGTTAAATATTGACGTCCTGTGTTTGACACAACACAAGTGGCGCACAATTCAAATCCTATAGTTCCAACTGAGACACCCTGTATTATACAGAGAAAATAAGATTATATTTATTGACCACATTTTTACGTTTGTTAATTTTTGTAATCTATTTTCCGTTTATAAAATTTTAAAGTGGACACTCAACTCATCAATAGTATTCTTCGATTTAAGTATTTGCTTTCAAAGTACTGATTGATAAAAACTACAACGCAATGATATAAATATTTTTTAACGTTCTGAATAGATATAGATGCATTCAAAGGTTTAAATCCCCATAAGCCTCAATGTTTTTTTTTTCGTTTATCAATATTTCTTTAGAGCAACGGCTACAGACTTTTCAATAATGTTTATGCTAAAATATTTTCATTTTTTGTAATAACACTTCAGTATGAAAATTTAATATCGGCTTTAGGATAATCTTCGTCGCATTTTATATACAAGGTACATCACGGTGTGTTAGGAAACTACAAATAATAGAAGACTGAAAAATTGTATATAAGGATTTTCGTAGTTTGACTTCCTTTCGATTTGCATGGATACTCCCTACAACTCATGTATGGTTTTTTGTTTTTTGTTATTAAAAGTTATAAAAATGACTACATTAAGATCAATACCAATTATAGTGTGCCATGGATAATAATCTAATGTTAGTTCTATCATTTCAAATTATTAATATTAATCATATTGCCAAAATACTGTTGTTGATAAAGTATGCAGAATAATTACTCAGATGCAGATTACTTGAATTTATTTTATATCTGTCGAGAATATAAATGGATTCTTAAAAGAACATACAGAAGATTCAACGAATTAAACCCTAACAAGAATAGAGAATGATCCTAGAATGTGGCACGCTTAAAGCCACAAGAATATGTTCTATTTTGTTAATTTCTACTGTTAATTTCCAGTAATTGGACATTACTGGAAATTAAGATAATGAAATGACCGTTCTTAGTTAAGCGTATCTCGAAGCATGTCTACAAGCCTCAATTTACACAGCAATATATAACAGAGGTATTTCTTATTCTCCTATAGAAAGAAAAATTGTGGGTGCATAACATGCACAATTATCTCTATTTACTAAACGGTTGTTTTCGTGTATGAGTCACGAAATTTTTAAGTCGATGTACGAAATTCTTTTCGTTCGAATTTCGGCATTTTGACAAAGTCGATATAGTAAATCGACCCTTGCAAACAACGTGGTAACTTTTGTTTTTCGATGCGAAGCCTCTATAGGCATGCTCCGGATGTGCCTTCGATATGAGCGAGGGGGCGGTGCAATATTATTGCGATTTGCTTACTCGTGAACTTATTAAAGTGCAAGCTTTGTATTAGGAAGGTGCTGGTAATCAGCTTTGTAAGACGATTATAAGAATTCCTATGGAGAAATATTTAACAGCTATAACTGCATGTTTGAGCAAGTCAAAACCCTCATGCAATAAGGGAAAGAGTATTTAAGACAAAACATTATTTTTAATGTATTAATTTATTATTAAAACAAAATTTGTGTTTGCCCTATCAAAAATAGGGCGTCAACATTTAACGACTGTCGTCTACAAATCATACGATGTCAACATACCGCCGGTTAATAGTTGAACAACGAATAGCTTGTGTACAACTGTTGTATGAAAGTGGGCGATCATTTACAGTTGCATTGAAAAAAATTCATACAATATTAGGATAAAATGAAGCGCCTACAGAGTTAACAGTTCGCAACTTAATCAAGTGAGGAGACATGTTTTGTTATGGATAATACAACACCAATACGGCCTCGTCGTGGTCGGTCAGATGAAAATATTGCTGCGGTGAGAGAAAGGGTATAGGAGTATGTAATCAAGGAGTATCAATTCGACGTCTTGCATATCAATTGAATCTGTCAAGGGCCATCGTGCATCGGATTTTTAAGAAAGATCTGCATCTGTCAGCATATAAAATTCAGTCAACACGACAATTAAAAGTTACAGAAATTTGCAACGTCGTACAATTTTTAATTGGGTGTTAGAACGGAAAGATGGTGATGCTAGTTTTTTGTAATAAAATTTTGTTACACATCAACTCCTTTCCTGCACAACAATTGAATGTGTCAAAACCCACCACGCATGGGATTTTAAAGAAAGATCTGCATCTGTCACAATACAAAATTCGTCGTACCTTTATTAACTGGGGGTTAGAAAAGAAAAAACGTGATACTGATTTTTGCAATAGAATTTTGTTCAGCGATGTAGCACAATTTCATTTTGACGGATGGCGGTTTGGTAAATTTGGAGTAATTGGATCATACTTCTGTGAAAATGAAGTTGGTAATTCTATCACAGTAAATGGGGAACGCTCTCGTGACATGTTGAACAATTTCTTTTTCCACCAAATTGATGATTTGAATTTGAACAGCATCTGGTTTCTGCAAGACGGTGCATCGTGGGATACAGCAACTGCAGCCATAACTCTGTTACATACCAATTTTCCTGCTCATGTTATCTGGCGTAATTCTAACATCAATTGGCCTGCAAGATCATATGTTTTAACACCACTGTACTTTATTTTTTCGGAATATATCAAGGGAGATGTGTATACCATCCAGGCAGCAACAATCAATGACCTCAAAGCAAACATTCGACGTGTTAATCGGGAAATAGAGCCAGTTTTATGTGCCCGGGTTATGAACAACTTTATTAAACGAATGACATCATGCCACATGAGCCAATAGGCCATATAAACGATACTCTTATACGTCTGTAGCCGTATCGTTTCCATTTTATGTTGAAGAATAACCAACTCAAATTCGTCAAATATTAGTTTTATTGACAGGTCATATCCTAATACTCCAAATGAGACATTGTTTGTAGCTTTCAAAAAACGTCTAACATGCCATTCACCCAGTGGCGAAGCGTTCATTAAGGATGTGGGGCTAGCAGGATTGCATGTCGTTCTTCGCGTCGACATGCCGGTAACTGGCAATGCGTATGCGCTGTCTGGGCTAACTCTCAGTCGCCTTCGTTTTAACGGACTTTATTGAGATCCGCGGTGCAGTGAGGGGAGAGGGGAGTACGCGAGGAGTGATGTGCAATTTAGCTAGCTTTAAAGTCTTAATAGGCGCTTCGCCACTGCATTCACCATGATCCACGTACCCTGTTTAAAGGCATTTATAAAAACTACCAAGCTTCTAAATGAATGTTTTTCCATATACAAGTGAAAAATACTGCGTGCATTTTGGTTTCATACCTCCGAAAACACTTACACATGCAATAAGGCACTTTTTCGTTTAAAAAACGAATCATACATAACTTCTCCTCCTCCAAAATCCATCGAATACACCACTTCAACAAGACAACGCGTTTCAAATGTAAATTACTACACATTTTTATATCCCGCCCCGATGCCATAACACTACATTATACGATTTGCGAGTCAATGGGAACAGATCGAGGATTTCATCGACACGAACCGGAGCATTGGGGTCGAATATTGAATTCCCTTCATCTATCAATGCACATACATCCATATTATATCGACGACACTGGCTCCCAATTTGTGTTCGGGAAGGAACGCTTAGCGTAAATAATGCGTGAGAGCTCATACTCCCGCCTGCTTGGCGCAAATGCCTAATTGGGCAAACTTGTTTAAGCTCATTAAGTTAATTAACTTGATTATGATAAAGAAATTAGGGATGAAACAAGGTAGCAACGGAATTGGCTAAAGAAGTCTAAATATAGTTGGCACCAGTGAACTCTAATGAATGAACGGAGTAATTAATTAGAGTTAATTAAACTTGGAACAGGTTACATGGATTGCATCCGGTAGTAGAGACGGTTATGTTCCCTTGGATACATCCTTTTGAGACCGTTTCGTTGACGTTACCCAAAACGTTCTGCTTCCTTTCTTTAAGTATGATTTGGGTTACCTAAGATGCTAAGAAATATTTATATTTTCTTTAGAAAACTATTTTATAGGAAGGAAAATTTCTATAAGCAAATAGCATTAGAAACCATGGATGGATCTCATGATTTGATGGCTTCTATTTGATGCCATTTGTGGCATCAAGTGGATGGATGGCTACTATGATTTGATGACAAAGAAACTTTTATAACCACGTAGTATTGATAGAGCACACATTTACTCTTAAAACAGATTCTTGCGTTATTTTTGTCGGTCAACTTTTTGTTTTTTACACGATCGGTACATGTATCGTCAGAAACCTGCTGCCATGGAGTGTTTGGACTACGATGACAACTACCCTGAAAATGGGATATATAGAATGATTATTTTAGTCTACATCTTCGTGGTATCGAAGCCAGTGAAGGCGCACTGTTTTGCAGAGAGAAACCAACAGAAAAGGAAAGAAACGAAGCAGAAATCCATTACATAAGTCATTTGAAGACAAACGTGTGCGGAAATGAAAATCAATATAAGAATAGTACCATCATATAGACAAAAATTGCTAGATTTTTATCAATTTCTATGGTTTTTCTTAAAAGTTTGATCAGTAACCTCTAATTCTGACTTTAGATTGGTCTCCAGTCAGAAGAAGTACAAAATATAAGTATGGTTTATTCCTTAGCACACACATCTTCTATTTTTTTGTGGGCCTGTGTTATTATTATTTACAGAGTGCTCTCCTATGTTTAGGAGGGTATGTGTGAACAGTCAAGGGGCCTATGGCCAGCTGATTGTCTTTTTATTGCAATTGTAGAAATCTGCGAGCGATTCTGCAAGGGTCGACGATTACTAACTTCTGCATCTGGAGGTAGGTGTTTTCCTTAATCTTTAATGACCTCAGAGCTGCTTTCAGGCTGGTAGATATTTCACCTGTGGCGCCTATTACTATAGAAATTATGGTGACATTCTCCTGTTACCACATTTACTTGATCTCCTCAGCAAGGGGTGAGTATTTCGTGATTGTTTCCCTTTCTCTCTTCTCCATGTTCTCTGGTAGTCGTACGGTGATATCTATTAGGTATGTTTGTTTTCCTAATGTCAGTATTATATATGGCCTGTTATTGGGGGTGTATTTATCCGTTATGACAGTTCTATTCTAGTATGATTTGGCCGTATCTGTTAGTATAACTGATGTCGGTATATATTATTGATAGCATGGGACCTGAAGATGGTCCGGTTTAATTTGCATTAACAGTGCCTAGTGAGCTATCTTTGCCACATTGCCATAGCGTTTCGTGTAACTGGTCGGGGCTAATATGGAACATCCCCCTACAATGTGTTCAATACTCTCCCAAGCCTCAAAGCATGTTTGACATTTATCCGTGGCAATCGTGGTGTCCCTAGGTGTTTCCTATAATTGCGGGTAGTTATTACCTTGTCCTGTATTGCCATCAGGAATCCTTCGGTCTCTGGGAAGAGATTACTGTTCTTTAGCCAGCTAAACGTTGCATCGTGATATATTCTGTCTCCTGAAATTAAATTGGAATATCTTCCGTGCAGTGATTTGGACTTCTACTTTTTTGTTAATATACTATATTGTTGAGTTCGGGTCTCCGGTTGGCGAAGTAGTTAGTGAAGGTTGAGTGGGGTAAGATGGTTGTCTGCGTTTACTATGGCTGCATGTAGCGAACTGGTTTGGGCCTTCTGCGTTAGGTTGTATACTTGATGTATATATTGTTCACTCATTTGAATTATACCTCTTCCGCCCCTCGAACGAGATAAGTGAAACCGCTCTACGGAAATTTTTGGGTGGTGAGATCTAAATTTAGTAAATAGCGTCCTAATGAGTGTATCCAAGAATGCTAGGTCTGTTTGAGTCCAACTTATGATGCTAAAAGTGTAGGTAACGAGCGAAAGGGCATAAGTATTCACTGTATTAGCTTTGTTGATTCCAGATAAGCTGGATTTGAGTATGCTCATGATTCTCTCCTTCAGCCTATCCTTTACTTCATTTTTTATTGCTTTATGGTCCAACATGTACTTCTGGTCAACTCCTATGTACTTATAGATTTCGTTCTCCTCCATACCTGTATTTCGCCTTCATCAGTTAAGAACGGCGCCTGCTCAGACCATTTCCCACCTTCCATGGCATTGATTCTGCTTTTATCTAGGCCAAATTGCATCTTGATGTTCTTGAATAAATATAAAATATAAGTAGGGTTTATTCCTTAGCACACACAACTTCTATTTTCTATTTTGTGGAACTCTGTTATTGTCATTATTATTATCATTATTATTATTACAATAACTTAATTCACACAAGAACGAAGCTGAAGTTGCCAAGCGTCTAATACCACCAACTTGGCGGCCTATTCTTGACAAACTGTAATAATTATGACATCGTAGCCGTATGTTTTCCAGCATTAGCGATAGAGCCGATGACTCACATAACTCATGGCTGGGGACGAGTATTCGGTAACAAAAAAGTCCGGATTGCATCGGCGACACGGCCTGCCGAAATTTATAACCTCATAAAATGCCAACGTAAAATAACAGAGCCGGGGAAACCCTCATATATGTAAGGCCGCACGCCTACTTGTCGCAACAATTTGTTATGAATGAATCGTTCGCATATTTTGCATACCAGTTTGCATACTTGTATACCATGTTGTATCGTTAGTAAACGGTTGCGAGGGGTGTTCAAATACAGACGAGAATAATGTTTTTTTTTTAATTTATTGAAGTCCCAAAAAAATTAACAAGAAATACTTTATTTTTCTTCATAGCCTTCCCATCTATTTCTGTGTACAAACATTTCTCATCTAACTATAAAAAGAGAGAAAAACTTCCCTGCTTCTACCCGGCATTATGATTGAAACACTGCTCTCCTAAAGCCTCTTTCAACGGTCCAAATATATAAAACTCACACAATAATAGGCTCAGACTATATAGTGGATGTTCAATAATATGTTACAAGATTTCTTCCAATTTTTAATGGGTTCGATTTGTCGGATTGGGCCTGGCATTGTCGTAAAGAGGAATGACGGGTTGTCGTCTTCTGCTCCGATAAGTGGATTTCACTTGGTCCAAAAGAGTACAGTAATAAACTGCATCAATTCTTAAGCAACTCTCCGTGCTTATAAAAGAAATCCAGCAAGAGAACGCCTTCTGTATCCTAAAAAACCGTCACGAGAACATTCTCCGCTGACAAACGCGTTTTGGCCTTTTTTTCTTCATTTCACAATTCCTTGCTTACCTGCTTGCTCTTGGGAATGTAATGAGGAACCCAACTCTCATCACAAATCAGAATTCGACTAAGGAAAGAGTTTTCCTTAGTCCGATATAGAGCGAAAATCCGTTGACAGTTGTCAAGATGAACATTTTCTTATTCCCTTGAATGAAGGCACCCAACGAGCCGAAGTTTTGCTGAATTCGGACTAATCATGGACGATGGAATGGATACACCCAATGCTGATATCTACCTCAGAAGTGATTTCGACGACAGTGAGGTGGAGGTCATTTTGAATAAGGTTGCGGACCGCTTGAATGTATTCTTCGATTAAACTTATCCTAGTCTGATAACCATAGGGTTAATTTTCAACTCTCTCTCTCTCTCTCTCTCTCTCTCTCTCTCTCTCTCTCTCTCGCCCCTCAGGAATTATTTTGTCCCAATAAAGTATTCGTGGCTGTGAAGGGGTGTTTGACCAAATTGTTCACGCAATCTTGGCGAACTTCAGATGAATGGACCCCCTCCCGTGTCAAAAACATGATGATGCATTGTCCAATAGACGGAAGTAGATTGCACTCGTTCATCTTTGTTATGTATTGGCTCATAAGCCGTAAATCTAAATTGTTCTTGGGCAACAAGTCATTACTATGCAAGTCCACTATTAAGCCCATTTGGACTTACGAAATTCAGCTGTGGGGTACCGCTAGTATCTCCAACATTAACATCCTGTAAAGATTCCAGAGCAAGGTATTGCGTGTCATCCATCGAAGCACCTTATTACGTATCCAGCAAAGTATTTCATCATGACATCCCTCTGGAATCCATCAAGGAAGCCATACAACGATTCAGTGAGAAATACAGTGAAAGAGTGTAAGTGCATCCTAATGTGCTAGACAATCTGTTAAACGTGCGCGATATCAGTGAAGTGCGTAGGATAAAACGTCTGCTGCCACTAGACTTAACCACAAGACTCAGATAGGTTTAGACTTAAGATCACTTAGTCAAATAAACTCTAAATTTACGGTAACATATAGGTCGAAAATCAAGAAATCGGGTTTTATTTTTTAAAACCTTATCTGATCGTCCAGAAACACGAGAAAGGGGTCGAGGATCGCTTTTAGGTATAATTAAATGCCTGGCGGGGCTTTAGCCCGAGGAATAGTTGTTTCCTATAGCTATTATGTAATAGCCTTGCTATTCGGGAACTACTTTGATAACCGCGTGGCGGTTTGGTAATTCCTTTCTCGATTTCCGACTTATATGTTACTGACATAGATCGTATCGATGAAGATGTACCTATACCCCACGATTTCATTCGGAATTTGTCCTGGATCGGCGTACCGTGTACGGCACTGATGAGAACTAATGAGTTCGAAACAGTTGTATATCGTTCGGTTCCAATCCGGGACAAATGTCGAATCCCACCTGTGGCGGGTTTTATTTTCTATAATCTAAATTTACGATTAATTTTTAAAGATCATTGAGTGGAGTGTCTACACGACATTACATCTTAGTCATGAAGAACGCTTATTGCCCACTGGACAGATTGCAGACCTCTCTAGAATTAAAAAAATCTTTATTACAGCCACGCCGACGTTCTCAGGGCTATGTTAGCGATTCTCTCCTACCGTTACCCCCTCCTACAGTTTCCAATACTACCAAATCCAACACAATTTCTTCCAAGATCGCCCGCTTGAAATTCTGGTTTATATTTGAACTCCTCTCGTAAAAGAAACAGTTTATAGAACTGAGATATATATTTTCCGACTTATAATGGATTTTGTTGTTCTAGTGGGAGGATACAGATGGAAAACGATAGATATACAACTAATCCCTGATGCTAAAACATGAAAAAGTACATTGTTCAATAGCATAGTTGTGACTGTAAAAATGAGAGTCTTGTCGATCAGGTAATTTTAATCCGGGTTGTAACGAGTCAGTTATGTAAATTGATCGAAATTTTGCCAAATCTTCGTAGGAGAACAAGTCGGCCAGATTATTCAATTTTAGCATCAATTCAGAGAGATTTAGAAACAATATTTTCACCGAATTTATTCAATAGCTCCATGATGATACATAGCAGCTACAACGAGATTTTCTCGACAACTGTCTTTATGACCTGGTAAGTTTGCACACTAACCTTGAATTTCTTAAGTCTCCTTATTTGACAATTATTAACTGTTTTATATTTCGTTATTTAATAAATAGGAATTTCAATCATTATTCTGCAACTGATTTGCAAGTACTGGAATAAAAATGTCTTCAAGAACCTGCAACTGTAATAGTAGAAATGCTACAAAATTATTTTGATAGAATAAAGGCGCATGTAAGTAAATTCGTACATTGAACAAGATGAGGAATATTTCCAAGAGGAACTTTAATTTAATTTTTGATTTTTGTTAATAAAAATATTTTTAACTTGTAGTTCATTATTATTAATTTCATTTCTAGAATGAATCACGCATTTGCATGTTATAGATGATGTTAGTATGGTATATAACTTGACAAACTTCGACAGAAATATTTCAAAAAGATGGTATAAGATAAAAAGTATGATTTCCATTGCATGGCTGCCTTTGTTCAAAATAATTTTTGATATATCTTGCTGTAATAGTACTAAGATATCCTTAGAAACTACAACACTTGGTTTGTTACAATATAATTTTATTTTTATAAAAACCAGTTTGTTTTTTCCTTAAAATTGTCTAAATAAGGATATTTGAATTCACTTCGATAATATATATCGTGTTGTGTATTCGATTTGAAAATATAGTGGGCACATCCATTACTTCTTGACGAAACTTTGCGCACTTAGATCAGCGGTTTGTCTCATGATTTTCTATATGAAAGTAGGTCCTAATATATGGGGTTTTTCAAGTCTCAGCCCAATCAAGGAAAATTCGGCTTCAGGAGAATTCTTTTAAATTTTAAATCTAGCAATTTTCCAAAATTTATTTCTCTGAGTCTTTTTAACCAATTGATCTCAACCTGATCGCAGTTTTTTTCGCTGAACTCTCTATTTATCGAAAAAAATTATATTAAAGCTTAGATCGTATATGGGCTTTCGGGAGAAGATTTTAACTGAATCGTTAATTTCATAAAATTTTACCCTTTTTTAAAATGCTGCTATTTGTACAAATTTTAAAATTAAAAATTATGTTTGGGCTCATATGGTTTGTCTTGATTCATAGTTTCAAAATTAGTAACTGTCACTACACTCACTCGAAAGGTTTCAGTCTCTTTAGTCGTCGAATAATTTCGTTGTTGTAAAGTAACGATATTAATTCGACATTAATATAGTTTTCTAGACTTTTCTCATGATTACCTGCAAACCTTTTCAGAAAAGAAAACCTGCCACGGGTAGGATTCAACATCTATCCCGGATGGAAACCGAACGACAGACAGATGTTTCGAACTAATCAGTTCTCATCAGTGTCGTACACCGTACGCCGGTCCAGGACAAATGCCGAATCAAATCCGTGGGGTATTTATCTAAATCAATAATCTGTGTAAGTAACTTATATGTCGGGAATCGAAAAAGGAACCACCAAACCGCAAAGCGGTTATCAAGTAGTTCCCGAATAGCAAGGCTATAATAAATATAATCGCTTTAGGAAATAACTACTCCACTGGTTGAAGTGCCGCCAGGCATTGAATTATACCTAATAGTAATCCTCGACCCATTTCTCGTGTTTCTGCACGATCAGGAAGGTTTCAGAAAAGAAAATCTGCCACGGGTAGGATTCAACATCTGTCCCAGATGTTCCACCTTCTTGATCTATATCCAATCGTGGTTATCTACAAATCGCGCTGGATGTTTTCTTTATGAATGTACCATGGTGTGTTTACGATGCCATAAGTCAGACGGGTTTCAGGATGTGTTTGTAGAGTAGGTCGTTGTGTATTTACAACTAAGAATGACGTTCGAGGAGCCAATATATCTGTCTGTATATGAGATTCAGTTGCTCAGGTTTATTCTTCACGTGCTTTTTCTATCGTTCCTAACTTTGCATGTAGATACTTTACTTCGTTAAAATTTCAAATTATTTACTGCTTTTCTATCGCTGGTATTTCTTATTGATGAAATTTACGTGAATCGATTTCGACATTTAGTTTGATGCGCCATTTCTCTGTCTAGTTGGTGACATTGTTGGCTGTTACTTGTTGCTTTCTTTCGTAGCTGACTGGGTATCGTCGTGCATGTTCTGGCGATGTCATCGATTAGTGTTACTTTGCTTACTCCGTCACTTTGTGAGATATCGTTGATGTAAAATAGATACAGAATAGGTCCAAGGATGCTGCCTTGAGGTTCACCAACACTAATCTCCTTGAGGTCAGGGTATAAGAATATTTATTAAATTAAATATTAATTTTTGTAGTCTAAAACCTCGAGTTTGTATCATCAAACTTTTAATTGAAGTTTATAGTATCTATAAATATCTTTCTATTATATAGTGCGGATCATAAAGTCTTCAAATATGTTTGTAAAATCGTTATAATCACAGGAACAATTTTGGATATATTTTTTCTAATGAATTAGCTATTCTAATTAATTAACTATCTTTTTCCAATTTATTATATTAAAGTATTAATTTTTGTAGTCTAACCTCGATTTTGTATCATAAAATGTTTGATTGCAGTTTATAGTATGTCTTCATGTTATACATGTACAGTGAGAATCATAAATTCTTCAAATAACTTTATAAAATTGTTATAATCATAGGAACAATTTCTTGTGTTTTTTATTTCTAATTACTATATATGTATATTTTACAAAAACAGAACTCTACCTCCATTTTAAACAACAACACCATACATCTACCAAAAGAGAATTTGGATAAATACATTTGAATAAATACATTAAAGTAGAATTAATCGCTATTTGACAACACGGTATTGAATGTAAGCATTTTAGATTCACATTGGCGCATCCGCCATTTATTTAACCATTATTTCTGTTATGCCTCATCATATGCAACCGTTCATCCGATTGCGATGATACTTTGGGGGATGATTGGACGTATGCCCGCGAAGATTTCTGAGTGAGTAAAACCATGTTTCGATAGATATATACATAGTGATCCAAAATAAATTGAGTATTGTAACAAAAATATTAGTATTTCTTTAAATTTAGTAAACGGCACAGCGAGGTGTGACGGATATGGCTAGTAATTCATAAACACAGAGCGACAAAGATATTGTGATCGGACTTTCTCCGACTTTTTGGCTTAGCTATATACTTTAAACTACAGAAATACTGTTTTGTTGTTTCCATCACACACCAGTACTTGTAAATGTACATTGTACAATATTTTGTAGTTTTTAAAACAGAGGTATTGTAAAATTAAATCTCGCCTCAATCTTTGCGGCGCCCCTGTTTTTAATCGGTTTGAAGCGTATATACAAGCGTGGGGGATTTACCGAAACCGAGTTGGCCGGTGGAGATATTCTGATTTTATATTATTCGAGTATTCATATATTCGCTGTAGTACGTCTTTAATGTGTGTACGTTTACTAGTGATATCGCATCGTGTGTTTTTATTTTGTTTTAAGGGTGCCTAGAAGTTGGAGAAATATACCAAATATTTTATTTTATAAACTTCAAAAAACGTTATTTATGCAAAAATGGTTGATCCGTAAAAAAATTCTTTTGTCGCCACTTCATATTAAATTAGGATTAATAAAGCAATATATGAAGGCTATAGATTAAAATGGGAACTGTTTTAAGTGTTTATGTGGCAAATTTCCAGCTATTTCTGAAGCAAAATTAAAGGAAGGCATTTTCGTAGGACCACAAGTAACAAAAATAATGCAAGAACAACAGATTGAAGAAACAATGACAAAAATTGAAAAAGAATCTTGGATATGCTTTAAAAATGTAACAGATTTTTTTAAAGAAATTATAAGCATCCGCAGTATGAAGAAATTTTCAACAAAATGTTGGGTAAGTTTAAGCAACTTGGTTGTAATATGAGCATAAAAATTCACTTTCTGCATGCTCATCTAGACTACCTTCCAGAAAATCTTGATGCTGTTAGCGAAAAGCAAGGTGAAAGATTTCATCAAGACATAAAGAAGATGGAAAGGAGGTACCAGGGTCGATAGGATGTGGTGATGATGGAAGATTACTGCTGGATGCTGAAAAGAGAACATCCAACGAATGATGATTACACCAGTAAAACTACAAATCGAAGCTTTTTGTTAAAAAGTTAGAGATTTTCAAAGGAAAAAGGAATTAGAGACTCAAAACTATTTATGTTGGTGCTCTTTATTATGTTTTCTAATATTTATTAAATATAATGTTTATTAAAATGTAATTTTTCCTTTAGTATTTAATTTATTCATCATAATTCATCACAATTGTTTTATTATTCTGATTATTCAGTTGATCAAACACCTTACGTAAGAGGCAAAAACGGAAGGTAGATATGAAATCAGCGTAAATGACTCACTTATAAGTAATCACTTATCAAACACAAATTAACTTTCAAAATGTCAAAATTTGTAGGCCTGTGTAATTAGCGTATGTGTTAGTATTATTTTGATAAGTAAATGTTTTTTGATATTTTGTTATATTTGATTTGCCTTAAGCTGTAATCTTAATGTGTACGGATGCTTTGTGGTATCCAATTTTAGTATTGAGTTTTTGTATTTGTTTTCGCTCTTCCTAACCCCTAACAATCACTGCACATATAGCCATTATGCATATATTTCTTCTATAGGGACTAGAAGAGATGAATAGCAAAATATATCAACTCGGACAACACAAAATAGCAATTAAAGATAAATAACCGGCACCTTCACCATTTATTTTAAATGTTTTAATCATGTATTTGATGAGACTTCATAAAATTTAAACTATTTCATTACACTTTTCTAAATATTAGATTGGCGCCTTGAATGGCGCTCTTTGTTAGTGTCTTATCTAGTAATAACTGGCATATCTAAATAAAATGGTATGTGCTATAAATACATACACTGTCAAAAGTCTTGGACCCCCCAATGTTTAGTATTAGTAAATAATTTTTTTTAAAAAACTTAGTCAATTAAAAATGAGAAAAAATTTTAAGTAAATTTATTATGACAAAAATTAACAAAACATATTTCTTAACAAAGTACACTACAACTTAATAGTCAGTATGGCCTCCTCTGCTTCTCAGTAACATATTAGCATGTCTGTGCATTGAGACAATCAAACGGTTTATAGTTTCTTGAGGAATATTGTTAAATTCCTCTATTGCTGCTGCAGCTAACTCTTCAGCATTTTGGGGTTGGTTCATGCCCACATGTCAAAATCCCACATGTTCTCAATGGAATTCATATCTGGGGACTTAGCTGGCCAATCTAACGGGGTAATATCTCCCTGTTCTAGTACCTCTTGAACCGTTCTTATGCGATGTTGCCTGGCGTTGTCGTCCATGAAGATGAAATTTTCGCCTAATTCGTCGCGTAGGGGATAAATAATGGGCCTGATAACACTTTCAATATAAACTTGACTTGTCATATCCTGATTTATAGGAATTAACGGCGTACGGCAATTGAACATTATTCCTCCCCAAAACATTATTGTCCCACCATTCTAGGGAACAACCACACGGTGAAAATTTAGTCCCTCTTGACGACCTGGCTCTCTCCAAACCCGTTAGCTATTGTCATCACTCACTAGTCCAATTGTGGTTTAATCTGTGAATAAGACCCATCGCCACTGCTGCAAAAGCCAATCACTACGTTCCGGTGCCCACTGAAAGCGAGCAGCTCGATGTCTTGGAAGTAGCGTGGGTACCCTTAAAGATCATCTTGCACGTAAGTTTGCACGATGGAGTCTTCTTCGAACTGTAGAGGTCGATATAACAAGGCAAAACGTATTTTGAAAGTGAGTTCTCAGGGCTGGAGCTGAAGAACGTTCGGTGTATACGGGCATATTGAACCAAATACCGATCCTGCCCTTCATTTGACACTCAAGGCCGACCACTACGTGGTCTTCTTTCCACTGTCCCTAATTCTTGATACCTATGCACTATTCGCGTAACAAAAGATCTAGGAATGACCAAAATCTCGGATATCTGATGATTGGAACGTCCAGCATCATGCAATGCAATAATGCTTGCCCTATTAAATGTAGAAACTTCACGTCCTGGCATTATAACCAAATAAAAGTATAAAAGTCGCTTTGCTGAGTATGCAATAAAACTGACGAATATTTAATAAAAATATAACTAATCTACAATATTTTGTCTAGCAATTTATTTGATTTTTTTTGACAGCTAAATAACTCACACTTGATGCCTAGCAACGAAAACAAAATAAACATAGTCGAAATCTGTAATATACGGGGGTCCAAGAATTTTGACGGTGTGTATTATAATACAATTTTAATAATTCCGAAACTTCATCAGATATATATTAATAATAAATCCACATTGAGAGAACACATTGTTAACTTCTGATATATTGAAAGAATTTTGCAAATGCAAATAAAATAATGAACTTAACAGAATCTCTGATCAGCTGATTCTCAATCAGGTCCTAAATAACCTTTCGTCAATAAAAATATACACATATGGTATAATAATTCATCAGATACAGGATGCGATTTCTATGTAGCAAATAATAACATAAAACCAACTATCCATAGACTATACTATTTATAGTGCAGAGGCCTAGCTATATATCAACCACTGACTTGAGTTCAGTTGAGTAGAAATGTACAAGTCACTTAAAAGTACAGAAAAAACCATTATTAGTATTTTAACCGATTGAAAAGCAGTTCCTCTGGTACTACAAATTCTTGCCCAAACTACGCTCCAGCCAAAGCGAAATACTATTTTATATAAAGCAAAAGAGACTGTTCATTCAAACAAGGGCTTAGAGTCACATAAGCATGGTTGAAAGCACACAGTAATATAGCTAACAATTCTATTGTGGACAACTTGCGAAACAGACAGTACTTGGTACTGGCGTTACTCAATCGTTGCCTTAACAAAAATAAGAGGAGAAAATTAGGGTACAATAGTAAAGGCGTAGAGATTGGGAATTCTTCTAGCCTTGTACACTTAAGATTTTGATTCGTTGTCTGATGATGAAATAAGTATCGTCTACAGCATAGGAAAGGTATGTGGTTGAATTATTATTTTAAAGACTTAAGAATAAATAAAAAGTTTAAAAAATAAACGGATTTCAAGAAAGAAAGTAACTTAACTAAAAAGTAAAAAATTAATGTTTTCTAAAACAATTTAATGCTTATTTGTTGCTGCGCTTAATGTAATTAAGAAATTATTGTTTATTATGTAATTATTATTAACTGTTTTATATAATTTTGAAGTCGGTGCCAAGTAAAACAAAAAAAAATATATATATATATATATATATATATATATATATATATATATATATATATATATATATATATATATATATATATACCTTGCTACTATGACAACGAGTTTACATTTAAAATTGTCGAGGGCCGGCATTCGCATTACTGATATTGAATGATACCAACTTATTATTTACTTAATTATTTACCGACAAAATTATATAAGACAATTAATAACAATTACATAATAAAACATAATTTCTTAATTACGTTAAATGGAATAACAAATAAGCATTAATTTGTTGTAGAAAACATTTATTTCTTGCTTTTTAGTTAAGTTACTTTTTTTTAAGTTGGTTTTTTTAAACTTATTATTTTACAATTTTAAGTGATGGATAGACCTAGTAAAGATACTGTGCGAATGAGAAAACGACGGCTACTTGAATAAGGAGTTCCGTGGGCTATCTTCGAAGTCCAATGTCCAATGAAATTAAGATGGGACCATCTTGGAGCTATACTGAACCCAACGTAAAAAGAATAATTAAAATCCGTTCATAAACATAAAATTTATACCCCAATATACATAAAAAATATATATACAGACGAATTGAGAATCTCCGCCTTTTTTGAAGTTAGTTAAAATGGAGAATTAAAATACTATTTTGTTTAATTTAAATAATTTTATCTAAGGTATATTTTTAAATTTTAATAAACACTAATTGAAGTTGAAAGTACATTTTTAGATGTCAAACGGCCATGTTCTTTATGCAACAAATTATGTGATTTCTTCCGTAATTATATTTTTTACATTACGTAATTTATATATTTTTCTTACATACGGTACCGCAACTGATAGAGTATCCAAATAATTAAATCTACTTATCATACCACGTAATATTATGTCATTTTAATAGGCATATATTCTTCTCCTAATTACGTACGTACTTGGAGGTAATTGCAAGATATTTTAACATTTATTATAAGTCACATTTTTGCAGAATAGGAATTTCTAGGCGAATTGTTTGTACAGCGGGGTCAAACCAAAGTGGACGTTTTTGTAACGGATATAATGGATGGTACATGGAGGGGTGCGGTCGAACAAAGATCGGATTAGGAAGATTAGATGGAATTGAAAACCGGAGCGTGCAACATCGGGTACTTGCCGTAGAGGAATTTATTCGCAGTCGCGAGTCTATAGTGGCTAGATTTTCCCCCGACGCATGATTTTCCGAAATGGTGATATTCCCTGGCCTCCACGCTTCCCAGACTTACTTCTTTGGGACTACCTGAAGTCAGAAGTGTATGCTAACAAACCAAGAACCATCCAAGAGTTAAAGGAATCCATCAAGAATGACACCACGGCGATTCCAGACGATTTAGTGCAGAGAGTCATGACAAACTTCTCGGATCGTCTGAAAGAGTGCATTGAAACCGAGGGTAGTCATTTAAATGAAATTATTTTTCACACTTAAGTCTCGGCCACACAGAACGCGACGTACCGCCGCGGGCAGCGATCGTGCGATCGTCGCAACGGTCAGCGATATGGCACTGTCACATACAGTGCGATGTCTTTATGAGCGATCCAGTATTGTGTTTACTTTCGGGTGAACGGTTTCACACAGCCTTGTTGCTTTTTCTTCTTAATAGATTTTGGGAGAAAATGAGTAATTCTGACGAGGAGCAACTCCTTCTTCTATTAGCATTATGAAACAATAGAAAGAAAAGACGACATTGGGTGCATAATATCAATGTGAAGAGAGAACAATTCGGGGAATATGTATTGAACTGAAATCATATGAAGATCGGTTTTCTAAATATTTTCGTACGTCGATATAGTTGATCCATACTACAAGTTTTTTGATATAGGGAGTTATGGACGTCATGACAACAGCGCAATTTTTGAAAATTCTACTTTCTTTCGAGAGTACATTGATGAACATATTATTCTGCCTTCGAAGCCACTTCCGGAAACAAGCACCCCTCTTCCTCATGTTCTGGTACGTGATGAAGGCTTTCACTTCAATCATTTTTAATGAGACCATACTCCAAAGCAGGAATAATTAATAATGTAATAAAGAAACAATTCAATGCACAGCTCAGCCGAGCACGTCGTGTAGTTGAAAATGCGTTTGGCATATTGGCTATGAAATGGCGTATGTTCTTAGGAGCTGTAGAAACTGATGTTGAAAGCGCAGAATATATTGTAAAAGCAGCTTGCTGTTTGCACAATTACATTATATCAAATAAGAATAATAAGGAATACACATCTACTGAAACTGGAGAAGACGCTAGACCTGTACGTGCATTCATGTTAACTAGGTTAACCAATCGAAGGTCAACTATTGCTGCAATTCAAGTTCGTGAACAGTTTGCCGATTGCTTTGCCCGAAAATAAAGCATGCAACAGGAAATAAAATTTTGTTGCTCCTACTTTTATTAAAAGTCGAGTATTCCAAGTGTGTGTCAAGTGTTATAGTAATTTTAAGGATCGCTGTTATAATAATTTTGATGTATTCCTATCATAATAATAAATATAAGCATCCCTGTTATAATAATTATTATTATAATAATTATTTGCAATATAAAAATGCGTGATAAATCTGACTGGAACTGACCGCTTAACAGCGCGATATTTTGTAATTATGTACAACTGTATCGCTGCATGCTACGATCTAGATTGGCCCGCTGCGGTAGACTGCATTCTGTGTGATATGGGATGATACAATATTGTACAATACAACTAGATCGCCTGACTGATGCGGTTAGAGAAATCTGACCACGACGGTAGACGGGCTCTGTGTGGCCGAGGTTCTAATGTTTTCGATTTTTTTCTTTTGGCAATAGAATTTCCCGAGTTTCTCTACACATTGTGCTCATGTTTTTCATACTTAATATTTTCGACTTTTTCTTTTTGACAATAAAATTCCCTGAGTTTCTCTACACGTTGTGCTCATGTTCAACCATGTACGATAATAATTGAATATTTGACAAGTATTTAAAATCCGTCCGTTTTCGTTTGACCACCTTGTATTAAAACACAATCGGAAATTTAACCTTATGGCAGAATAGCATTAACCTTGACCGTCACAAAAGTCGACTGTATGCAAATGTAATGGGATCGTAGCAGCTGTCGGTTATATCTGGGTTAACGCTAGGAATACGGAAGATGTGTATTTCGCAAAATTACCTATTGACAAAATCTCTGAGGTGCGCCAGAAACTAGAGGAAAATAAATATGAAAGCATTATGAAAATATTTACTTGATGACGGCTAGGTATGGTATGGTACTGGTCATTTGATAAATTTAAATTTATCTTTTGTTAATACTGTTTCTGTGAACTAGTTAACAAACCTAAATAAAGCGAGCCATGATAATTAAATGTTATTTTGTATTTTAAGTACCTAGCAAACAAAAATCACAATTTTTAGCAAGATATTTAATTAATGTTATAGCTATTTAATTACAAATGGCTATCTAGACACACGGCAGTATGTCAGCCAAGTTTGGAAACTAAAAAGGCGACGCGCCGGAAGTGTGTAATATTACACGAACCATTTTGAACTACTTTCAACCCCCCCAACACACTTCCAATTTTATATGTCTAATAACATCCCCTTGAATACCTATAATTCCATTCACGAATAAACCTATTATAGTTCCCGAGTTATTAAGATCTGAGGAGTTCTATTTTTATCACTCACTGACTAACTAACTCATTAAAAACCTCGACCATTCCTAAGTAACATAGAAACTTGAAATTTGGCATAAAGATAGATCCTTATGTGTATACAAAGAAAAAAATCTGATCTATCGCAAGCGTTTGATAAGGTTTACCATGAGGAACTATATTATAAAATAAAAGTTATCCTTCCTGAACAATATACATATAATTAAAATCCTATTTATCAGATAGACATAGATAGATACTCTGTACTTAAAAAAATCAAAGCAGGAGTCCCACAAGGCAGTGTTCTAGGCCCTGTGCTCTACTTTCTGTATGTGTGTGATCTCGAAGAGCTATAAAATAATACTGTAGCTACTATTGCCGACGATACTGCCATAATAGCAACGGGCAATAGTAATATCGAAAAAGCTAATAAAGCGCCATCGATAAATTCCAAAATTGGACCAAGAAATGGAATATTTAAATTAAATGAAGAAAAATTAGTTCATATCGATTTCACTAATAGACACATCGAACATATTCCAATAAGTATGAATGGACGAGTAGTTTCATATGCCAATACATCCAAATATGGTCTTACCTTAGATACGAAGCTTTGCTAGAAAGCCCACGTACAGGAGAAAAGAGAAGAATTAGGTACATATAAAGTACTGACTCTTGGGTAAGAACTCAGCCTTGCCGATACATAATAAGCTCCTCTTGTATAAGCAAATATTAAAACCAGTGTGGACTTATGGTATTAAACTTTGGGGTTCTACCAGAGAGTCAAATATTAAAATTATAAAAACCAATCAAAGTAGAGTACTACAGAACAACACCTTGGTATATAAGAAATGAAGATCTCCACCAAGATCTTGGAATAGAAAACGTTTAGATAGAGACTCAAAATTTTACAAGAAGCCACGAAGGAAGAGGTCTACAGCACGATAATATCGACGCCATTCAGCTCCTTGATAACCCCAGCCAAATAAAAACACTAAACCGCACGAGTTAGTGTAGTGGTTTGAGTGAAACTGAAAGCAGAATAATTTGTGTAGTGCACAAAAAAAAGTGCCATACTTGTCATAAATGGCTAAGAAGACATTAATGGGCGACTCTTAGAATTTAAGTAATTTAATATAGGATTAGAAATAAGTTACACATTAGTCTTAGACTATATCATAACAATAGTTTAATATAAGAAAACATATAGGATGCGTCTATATACATATGTTCTAGGAAATATATTAGTAGTGCTGTTATAAATAAAATATTCAGCAATCGCATATTACATTGGAAACTTTTTTCTTGCATTAACTGTACATTATGAATATTCTGTGTGTAAAAATGTTCGAAAACAATTTTATCACCGGGAAAACGAAAATATAACAATACACAAAAGCATCTAGCGGCCAATTACACAAAGTTACAATGATTAGGAGACTTAATGTCAACGTTACAGATAGTAATTTAATTTATAAAGAAAGTTAGAACAGCGGAGAAGACGGAAATGTCCGAGCGTTATTTATTCAAATGGAAATTCTTGGGAGACGTGACGCCTTCCGGGGGTATTCCGGCCCTAATCTTGACACTATCTAAATATTTTATAAAGACGGAAATTTATTCTTGTCCGAATACCAGCGGCGAACTTTTAGGCCTGAAGAATTTGATCCAACCCTGCGTTGTTTCGCGTTTCCGTCTGATAAATATCGGATCAAGATCGGGCGTCTTAACAGAATTTGAAATAAATCAGCATTTGTATACCCCGGTAAACGTAAGCTTGAAATGATTGCACATAATGATTAAGGGGGAAGGTCACTCCGACGGCCGAAAAAATAACTGATTTTTAAGATTTCTTTTCACAGAAATAACTAATTAATAAAGGGATCGAATTACTGCTATTTTATTAAGTGTATATTAAATTAGTATTATATAAATTTTCATTAACAAATTTTAAAAATTAACAAAGAAATGGGTCTTGATTTAACAACTAAGAAAATGATTTTCCCTCTATTGTGGCATTACTATATCGATGAAGGGTTATCTTAAAATAAAGAACAAAATTTTATCAATATCTATACGAGTGTAGCTATCGTTATGGGTAGCCGCTTTATTCGATTATTTGCAAAATTGTGGCTGACTGATTTTTATTTATCTATAAGGCCTTTTTTATTCAAACAGTTTGTAAAAATAAACAGTTTTAAAACCTTAAAACGGACTTTTCCGCACGTAGAACATCTCTATCTCGAAATTGAGTGGCCGAGAAAAAATAAATCAACACATAAATGCAGAATATATATTTTATGCGAGTCTTACTTTTTTCAAATAGTTCACCCTCGTGCTTTCTCATGACCCATGAACAGGGTGGGGTGTGCCCTATCCACTTCAAAATCAATAGATGTCTTCTGGTAGACGTCCCTAATCAGAATCAGTCGAAACCCGATCTATCCGACACGATTAAATTGAGTGATCGTGCTAACAAACATATTTCTCAAATAGTCCACCATTGTGCTTTCTCATGACCCATGAACATGGTAGAGTGTGTTCTATCCACCTCAAAATTAATAGGTGTCGTCTGGGAGATGTCCCCGATCCGAATCAGTCAAAACCAGATCGATCCGATATGACTTAGTGGAGTTATCGTGTTAGCAACAAAAATTTTTCAAATAGTCCACCGTCGTGGTTTCTCATGACCCATAGACAGGGTGGGGTGAGTCTACCTCAAAATCAATAACTGTCATCTGGGAGACGTTCCCGATCAAAATCAGTCAAAACCCGATCGATCCGACACTATTTAGTTGAGTTATCGTGCTAACAAGAAAACATTCTCAAATAGACCCAAGGGAGGGGGTGGTGTGTGCTATCCACCTCAAAATCAATAGGTGTCGTCTGGGAGACGTCCCTGATCAGAATCAGTTAAAACCCGATCGATCAGACACTATTTAGTTGAGTTGTCATACTAACAAGAATAAATGACGACGACAACGACGACACAGCAAAACATTTTTAAAATCGGCCTAAAAACAAAAATTTTTTTTTTTGTTTTGATATGAACTGATTTACTTGATATGAACTTATATACTTCCTCAAATATTGATACTTACATTAGACTACCGAATCCTAGACCATATAATAGTTCTCCATTCATCTGAATCTCCAGTGTCGTTCTTCTCTTTTTTATTTCTTCTGTAGTTATTTTTGGTAGGGACAGTCACGCTACCTACCCCACTAAAAAACTCAGTCAATTTTCAGAATTTTAACTTAAAATGTTATCGAAATATTTTTGAAAATATATACTTTAAAGAAATGCAAAATTTCACATTTTCACAGTGACCTTCCCCCTTAAAGTTGCCATAGATTAGTGGTGCTGTAACACCATTCAATACCGGAGCAGCCGAGATGCCGTTTCGTAGACCTTTTTCTTGAAAATATTGTTGTGAGTGATAAAATTGTTTTAGTTGATGAAAAAATGCAACACTTGCTGGACAACTTGCAAGATATCATGTAAAATACGTACCATGCCTGAATATTTCTCTTGGAAATCCACTAAGAAAATATACAGAGTGTAAAAAATATAACTGCCATTATTTTAACAATTCACAGCTTGGACCCAAACAAACAAAAAATCATTATTCAACTTGGGTCCTCAACCTAAACATTGTTCGGATATCATTATTTGAATTATCAAAGTGGACCTGGGATATTTGGCACAACTCGACAACACTGCTATAAATCATGTTTTGGGTTTATCATACGGATGCATGTGGAAACAAAGTGTATTACTGACTTTGACCACTTTACAAAAACACCATTCTTAAATTCTAGGATGGCCCGCGAAGGTCGAATGCGCAATGGAAATAACCTAGTAACAATACACATTGTATAGATATTAAAAAAACCTCGTTTACCTATTATTGCTTAGCACAGTTTGTCAGTTGTTAATACCACGGGTTTTATCAATATGATCAAAAACAGTGATGGTATTTAATGTGATGTCATTACTGACTGTTCCTATTTCACAAACTTTGAACTATATCAGAGAACAACTCGAACTAAACGTCTTTACATCGACGAATACATTAATATAACTAATCTTTGTATGTGTCAAAATTGTTTCATATTCAATAATAATTACATGATTTCTTGATATCACCTATCAATTATTCAGTTATTTTACTGTAAAAAAATAAAGAACCATCTTGATAGTTGCAACGATTGGGATGTGACGTTGACGAAAGGCAGGCGGTGTTTTCTCAAAAATTATCTTTTCAATTCAGCTTGTCGCCAAATGAAAACAAAAGAATCTATAATTTTTTCGATATCACCTATCACTTTCTTGATTACTCTTCTATAAAATTGTAAAGAATCGTCTTGATATTGGTATGGAATGAGACGTAACGTTGAGGAGAGACAGGCAGTATTTTCTCAAAAATTGTCCTTGCATTCAGCTTATTGCCAAGTGAAAGCAAAGGAAGCTATAATTTTATCGATACCATCTATCACTTTTTTGATTACTCTTCTATAAAATTGTAAAGAATCGTCTTGATAATGATATGGAATGAGACGTAACGTTGGGGAGAGACAGGCAGTGTTTTCTCAAAAATTGTCCTTGCTATAAAAGAAGCTATAATTTTCGCAATATCATATATCATTTCCTCGCTTATCTCTCTATATAATTATAAAGGATTGTCTTAATATGTTAAACATTTGAGACGTAGTGTTGGGGAGAGGCAAGCAGTGTTTTCTCAAAAATAGTCCTTTCAATTCTGCTTGTCGCCAAATGAAAACAAGAGAAGCCATAATTTTTTCGATATCACCTATCATTTTTCTACTTATTCATCTATGAAATTGTAAAGAACCATCTTGATAGTGGCAACGGATGAGACGTAGCGTTGGGGAGAGGCAAGCAGTATTTTCTCAAAAATTGTCCTTTCAATTCAGCTTATCGCCAGATGAATAGCAATAAGATTTTCAATATCACCCGTCGTTTTCCGGCTTATATTTCTATATAATAGTAAACAACTGTTTTAATAGTTCGAACGTTTGAGACGTAGTTTTGAGGAGAGGCAGGTGATGTTCTCTCAAAAATTGTCCTTTCAATTCAGCTTATCGCTAAATAAGAACAAGAGAATCTATAATTTTTTTGATATCACCTGTCACTTTCCTACTTATTTATCTATGAAATTGTAAAGAACTATCTTGATAGTGGTAACGGATAAGACGTAGCGTTGGGGAGAGGCAGGCAGTGTTTTCTTAAGAATTGTCCTTTCAATTCAGTTTGTCGCCAAATGAAAACAAAAGAAGCAATATTTTCTTATATATCAACAGTCGATTTCCCGCTTATCTTTCTATGCAATAGTAAATAATCGTTTTAATAGCTCCAACGTTGGAGACGTAGCGTTGGGTAGAGGCAGGTAATGTTTTCTCAAAAATTGTCCTTTCAATTCAGCTTGTCGCTAAATAGAAACAAGAGAAGCTATAATATTTTTGATATCACCTATCATTTTCCCACTTATTCATCTATGAAATTGCAAGGAACCATATTGATAGTGATAACGGATGAGACGTAGCGTTGGGGAGAGGCAGGCAGTGTTTTCTTAAGAATTGTCCTTTCAATTCAGCTTGTTGCTAAATGAAAACAAAAGAAGCAATATGTTTTTAAATATCAATAGTCAATCTCCCGATTATCTTTCTATACATTAGTAAATAACCGTTTTAATAGTTCCAATGTTTGAGACATAGCGTTGGGGAGAGGCAGGTGATGTTTTCTCAAAAATTGTCCTTTCAATTCAGCTTGTCGCCAAATGAAAACAAGAGAAGATATAATGTTTTCGATATCACTTATCACTTTCCTACTTATTCATCTATGAAATTGTAAAGAACCATCTTGATAGTGGTAACGGATGAGACGTAGCGTTGGGGAGAGGCAGGCAGTGTTTTCTTAAGAATTGTCCTTTCAATTCAGCTTGTTGCCAAATGAAAACAAAAGAAGCAATATGTTTTTAAATATCAACAGTCAATCTCCCGATTATCTTTCTATACATTCGTAAATAACCGTTTTAATAGCTCCAATGTTTGAGACATAGCGTCGGGGAGAGGCAGGTGATATTTTCTCAAAAATTGTCCTTTCAATTCAGCTTGTCGCCAAATGAAAACAAGAGAAGCTATAATTTTCTCGATATCACCTATCATTTTCTCACTTACTCATCTATGAAATTGTAAAGAATCATCTTGATAGTTGCAACGGATGAGAAATAGAGTTGGGGAGAGGCAGGCAGTGTTTTCTTAAGAATTGTCTTTTCAATTCAGCTTGTCGCCAAATAAGAACAAAAGAAGCAATAGTGTTTATATATCACCAGTCGATTTCCTTTATCTTTCTATACAGTATTGAATAATCGTTTTAATACTTCCAACATTTGAGACGTAGCGTTGGGGAGAGGCAGGTGATGTTTTCTCAAAAATTGTCCTTTCAATTCAGTTTGTCGCCAAATAAAAAAAACAAGAGAAGCTATAATATATTCAATATCACCTATCATTTTCCTACTTATTCATCTATGAAATTGTAAAGAACCATCTTGATAGTGGCAACGGATGGGACGTAGCGTTGGGGAGAGACAGGCAGTGTTTTTTCAAAAATTGTCCTTGCATTTAGCTTGTCGCCAAATGAAAACAAAAGAAACTATAATTTTTCCGATATTACTAATTATTGATAACTAATGCTTCTATGAAATAGTAAATAATCATCTTGATAGTTGCAATAGCTGTGGAGACATAACGCTGGGGAGAAGCGTTCGGCGGCGTTTCCTCAAAAATTTTTCTTTCAATTCACTTTGTCGCCAAATTAAAACAAAAGAAGCTACAATTTTCTCGATATCACCTATTGCCTTCTCGCTTACCTTTATATACGATGGTAAAGGATTGTCTTGATAGTTACAATGGCTGAGACGTAGTGTTGGGGAGAGGCAGCCGGTGTTTTACCAAAAATTGTCATTTAAATTCAGTTTATCGCCAAATAAAAACAAACGAAGCTATCATCGTTTCGATATCAACTATAGTTTTTTTACTTATAAATCTGTAAGAAATAAAGAACAATCTTGATAGTTTCAACGACTGAGACGTAACGCTGGGGAGAGATAGGTGGTGTTTTCTCAAGAATTGTTCTTTCAATTCAGCTTGCCGTCAATTGAAAACAAAAGAAGCTATAATTTCCTTGATATCGCCTGTCGTTTTCTTACTTATTCTTCTATAAAACTGTACAGAATCCTCTTGATAGTTGCAAGTGATGAGACGTAACGTTGGGGAAAGACAGACAGTATTTTCTCAAAAATTGTCCTTGCATTCAGCTTGTCGCCAAAATAAAACAAAAAAAGTTATAATTTTCGCGATACCACATATCGTTTCCCCGCTTATCTCTGTATATAATTGTAAAGGGTTGTCCTAATATTTTCAACCTTTGAGACGTAGTGTTGGGGAGAGGCTGGCAGTGTTTTCTTAAAAATAGTCCTTTCAATTCAGCTTGTCGCCAAAATAAAACAAAAGAAGCTATATTCTTTTTCAATATCACTTGTCATTTCCCGCTTATACTTCTATACAATAGTAAAGAATCGTTTTCATATCTTTAACGTTTGAGACGTAGCATTGGGGAGAGGCATGTGATGTTTTCACAAATTGTTTTTTCAATTCAATTTGTCGCCAAATCAAAACAAAAGAAGCTACAACTTTCTCGATATCACCTATTACCTCCTCGCTCACATTTCTATACAATGGTGAAGGATTGTCTTAATAGTTACAAGGGCTGAGACGTAGCATTGGGGAGAGGCAAGCGTTGTTTTACCAAAAATTGTCATATAAATTCAGATTATCGCCAAATAAAAACAAACGAAGCTATCATTTTTTCGATATCCACTATAGTTTCTCTGCTCATAATTCTATAAAAAAAAATAAAGAACCGTCTTGATAGTTTCATTGGCTGAGACGTAGCGTTGGGGAGAGACAGGTGGTGTTTTCTCAAAAATTGTCCTTTCAATTCAGATTGTCACCAAATGAGAAAAAAAGAAGCCATAATTTCCTTGATATCGCCTATCGTTTTATTAGTTATTCTTCTATAAAACTGTACAGAATCCATTTGATAGTTGCAATGAATGAGACGGAACGTTGGGAAGAGGCAGGCGACGTTTTTTCAAAAAATGTCCTTTAAATTCAAAGTGTCCTGTTTGTCGCCAAATAGAAATAAAAAAATTTATAGTTCAAGTGAAACTTTTATAGGAAGTGATGAGTCCGAAAAACTGAAACGGAATTTGAAGTGAATCATTTTGGTGGAGGGGATACAAGCAGTGCATGCGAATGAACGAGAGTGGGGTCGCACGAACGAGTGTAGAGGAGATATGCATAGGCTTGTGCATCCGTAGTGTAATTATCATAATACGAGTATATATAAAATGTAATCACCATTATTTGCGTTACAGGTCCAACATATTTTAATTGAGAAAACGGAACCTGGCCTTATATGTTGCACAGTCTCAAACATTCCTTGTTGAAGTGGATTTCATCTTCTGCAATTGCGTTTCCTGCTTTAAATAAATAAACATATAACTTATGCCGTCGCTGAATAAAAACAAATCAGTCTCAGTTTAAGACTATCTTGATTCGATAACAACGAATGAAGCTAATAGTTTTAAATTAATTTCTGCCTTCTACATTTTCAGTAGACTGATGAGATCGCCGGTAATCTAGGATCCAATCAACTGAATTAGACGATTCAATCTCGCAGACACGCTTTCCCCTTCGCTGTCTGGTAATCGCAACGTTATGCGCTATACAGATAGCGGTAGGCTACTAGGCAGATTACTTACCAAAGGGGAATCAACGAGTCAACTCTTCAAATAGGCACAAAGCTAAACGAGTAACATTTGTTATGGGTCATTTATTCCTCTAGTATTCATTTTATACACGCAACCAATTATTTAATATTATCAGTGCGCTTAATTACGTAAAGACAAACAAATTGCAGTGCCAAGCAACATACTCCCAGAAGTTTCGGCATATTAGTACACGAAAACTCGATCGTTTCGATTCTTATCTATATACTATTCATTTCATCCCTATTTGCCAAATAAGAAACTCTCTTATCTTGCCGATAAACGGAACAGTCTACCTGAGCCTAGCCATAAAAATAAGGCACTGTATAAGATAAGAGCCATTTGGGATTTTTTATTTGGCAAATAGCGATGAAATAAACTATACCCGATTTTGGTCACTGTTACCAGATCACTATTTTAAAAGTAACTCTGGCAATTTTTTTAATTGTTTATTTTTTAAATTTTATTATTAAATATAATGTACGTAACAAATGAAAAAATCGATATAGGCTTTCTTTTACATAAATAGCAATAAATGCTTCAATTGTGAACTTGAAAAAAACATTTCTCTTTTTATGACCAGTGATTAAGAAGATCAAATTTTGAAGATACCTTGTCGCTTATATTACGACTGACGCCATTTATAATGCTCTTGGACTATTCTGTAGTAAGTTCATCCATTTTGATATAAATATATGACATGCACTCCCTAGGATTCGCCTAGTTACCTGCCGCCTACTGTATATAGATTTTTATAATTTCTTCTGCAAGATAATAGGCTAAAAGTCTCTGATTACCACTCGGAGCAGGAACGACAGGGATAAGACAGGCCAGTCTTAACCATCTAGACTATAATTAGAGTTCAGTCTGTCTGCAATATGAGACGGCGATTAGAGAGAAAACTACTTTTTTATGTCGGCATAGAATCGCTTAGAACCGGGAGTTACGCCACGCCTAGAGAATCAAGCTCTGGCAGGATCAAATAAGTTAAAATGAAGTCTAAGATGGGCGGTTTCTAGTATAGCGGTTATAATGAAACGAAATTAAATATCAATTGGCTAATTGGATATGTTAACCTTTGTTGTTTAGTTGATAATTAAATTAATTGGATAATAATTACGTTAATGAGGTATTGAGATTGCTTCTTTAAAGTTACTTTCGTAAAAAAACGTTGTGAAATCTATACTACGTGACATAGAAACTGTCATAGCCAACTTATTTCAATATATATAAACTTCTGGACAAAATTAATGCACTAGTGAAACTTTTAATTTTTAGTGATTTAATTTTTTTTTTTTAGTTAAATTATAGAACACGTGATGTTATAATTTAATAATTTGAACTAATGTTTAACAAATTAGCAGGGTATTATCGCATAAAAACATGAATAAATAACAGAAAGAAGCAATAATGTCAAATGCAATGAAAACAGTATTTACGAAAAAAAAAATAGGAAGTGAACTTAAGTCATAAGAATTTTCCATCAAACTTCTCACACAGACTACTGTAGTACATCTCTAAGAAATGATTAAAATCATTTAAAGAAATTCTCCAGTGGTGTAGATAATGGGGGGGTCGGCAGCCTCTTCTCCCCTCTCAGTCTTCAGCGCTACTGGATATTTTTCAAAGAAGATTAAAATTTTTGGATTTCCTGTTTAATTTAGAAAAAAAAATTAGCCTTGCAAATTTTTTATTTATGGCTTCGTTTTTGAGATACTTATATTAATTTAAAGTGTTGCAAGCAGGCCAAAACTTATGACTGAACTACCAAGAAAATACGATATGAGATGACAAAATTTTTTTAAACATCTTATTACTTACTAGACATAATGTACATCAAAGATACAAAAAAAAACAAATAAATAAATAATTACACTAATACGTTCTCATTTCAATATCGTATTTTCTTGGTAGGTCAGTCATAAGGTTTATTGGCCTGCTTACAACACTTTAAATTAAAATGAGTATCTCAAAAACGAAGCCATAAATCAAAAACTTGCAAGAGTAATTTTTTTTTCTAAATTAATCAGGAAATCCAAAAACTGAATATTCTTTGTAAAATATCCAGTGGCGCCGAAGATTGGGAGGGGAGGAGGACGTGCCGACCCCCATCTACGCCACAGAAGAATTTATTTAAACGATTTTAATCATTACTTAGAGGTGTACTATATTAGCCTGTGTGAGAAATTTTATGGAAGTCGATCTAGTGGTTTAAATGTTATGATGAGAAAACCAGTTTCTTTTTACAACTTTGACACCCTGTATCTTTGTTAGGAAACATTTTTGAACAAAGTTTTCTTGTGAAAGTCTACCTTTTTCTTGTTGTTCTATCACGTATCAAAATTATTGACGTTTAACCTGGACCACCCTGTATAAGACATGTCAGTTAAATTATTTAATTAAATTGCAATAATCAAATTGCTATTCTTATTCCGTATTTAAACAAATTACCATTCTTCATTATTTTACAACTTAAAACCTTGTTTTGTATAAACGCTATAATGTGAAGAAATTAATATTTATCTGTCATATCGGATCGCTCACGAGGTGCGCAATAAATAGCCTTTACTCTGTCAAATTGAGACCTTCGCAGAGTGAATATCGATGAATATATATTGAATGTCAATGTACACAGAGTTCGATGTGGCCACGCGTAAAGTGCATCCTTTTCCTTTTGAATGCTGCCTCACTCTTTCTATGCACGCACAGAGAATCTCACACTTTTTTCTATTCTTGACAAGCTGTAACCTATTCTGATTGCTTCTAAATTTTTTATTATCATTCAATTGTTTTCATTTTATTTCATAATTTATAAAAAAAAACATGAGAAATTCATAACAGAACACCTATCAATTCCCCAACGCACAAGAATTGTCGAATTTTATCTTCTAAATCAAAAATCCATAATGCACATTTTAATATCAGAGACTTGCCCAATAATAATAAGTTTTAAAAAACCGACTTTAAACCCTCGGCTCGACCGCTCGCATCCCTTCCCATAACACCAACGGTCGCGCGTTGCACAAAGTGCAATACCAACAAAAAATGTAATTATTTAGCGAATTTTGTTTTATCTCTGGAATTAATGTAACCGACAAATTAAATGACAAATGGGGAGAACACGAGAGAGATAGAAACAATCACGATCTCTCCTGTAATTTGTTTTCTTTGTTTGGATGTACATGTTCGTAAAATACACAGTTTGATCAGTAATCGTATTGAAAACCTCCGCCTTTTTTTGAAGTTGATTAAAAAATCAATTCGTAATGTTGTCGCTAAGGTTGTAGAAATGGGAAGTATGAAAGATCGCCCTAAAACAGGCAGACCACGTTCAGCTAGAAATCCGGAGAATATCGAGCGACTAAGGAAGGGTGTAAATGACGATCCCTCAAGTCCAATAAAAAAAAAAGCCGATCAGATGAACTGGAATTGAGCAGGACTAGTCTGAGACGGGTTGAAACTTGATTTGCATGTTTTCCCTTGCGAAATACAGTTAATTCATGAAATTAATCTTCACGATAAACAACAGCGTCTACGCGATAGCGTAGCTCTTCAACAATTAGTTGCAGAAAATCCTAATTTTATTGATCAACTAATTATGAGTAACGAGGCACATTTTCATCTGAACGGGCATGTTAATAAGTAGAATATGCCATTCTAAGCCAATGAAAATTCTCGAATAATTCATGAGAAAGAGTTGTATCCAATTAGTGTGACTGTTTGATGTGAAATGACTTCAACAAGAGTGATCGGGCCATATTTTTCTGAGGATAATGAAGAGAAAGCACTGACAGTCAATCGAGCGTTATCAACGGCGTGAGAAAGTTTATTTCCAGATTCACAAAATCCTGAAAATTTATGATTTCAGCGGAACAGTTCTAGACAGAGTATTGTCCCTTTAAGAATCGTGTTTCCTAACAGAATAATTTCTCAAAATTGCCACCTAAATTAGCCTTCAATATTATCTGACTATAACATTATATATATATAATATTTATATATATATAATGTTATAGTCAGATTATAGTCAGATCAGTGCTATAAGATTATCTGACAATAATCGAATGCTGTTAGCATTCGATTATTTTTTTTGGAGTTACCTAAAGGAAATAGTAATAAAATAAACCGCTGACATTTCTGAAAGTAAAAGACAATGTTGGAAATGATTTTCTTGCAGTTCCAATAATAACGTTGCCGTTAGTCATAGAAAATGTAGTGCTTAGAGCATACTGTGCGAAAAAGAAGAAGGCTGTCACCTACGAGACGTTATTTTTTACAAATAAATCTCCAAAATATACATTTTCTTGTCCATAATACAATATTGGAAAAATAAATGTGTTACCTACTTTTGGCTCTCCCTGTATTGATAATTTACTTATCGTTAAATCCTAAGACAATTTTATGAGCGTTGTAGATGATGCTGCTATGTGGTATGTGTCGATAACATGTTAAACCGTTAAAATGAAAGTCGAAAGAGATTTCAAAATTATAAAAACTTTTGCTTGGAGTAATAGAAGTTAAGTTAGACTGTTAAGGTTTATGAGACCAAATATTTCCCATTTATACCCGTCATATTATGCAATAAATCTATGGAACGATCTATGTTCAATAGATTTATTGCATGACTACTGATAATGATATGCAAAGCCTACTAGATTACTATAATTTCATTTACGGAAAATCTGTTTTCCTGACACCAATTTAATGCTTAGAATTGGGCAGAATAGGGTATTATAGACCCTATTCTAGATCCTAGAGAGGCACAAATTTTAGGCGTTTCTTCAAGTGTGATAAAAAAACGGATAATATTTTTACTATCCATTTTTCTTACCAGATATTTATTGATATTTTAAGAATATTGAAAAAAAAATTAAAAAGTAAAATAGTTACAGGCTGGTAAAGTGGGAGGGTAAAAAAGGGGTCGCATCCTGGTTGACACGATTCCAACCCTTCTAGTCATCTGAAGCAAGAAAATAAAAAACATTCTTAATTAGTAAGAATGTCGTTATAGCCCCTACCTCAGAGAAAAAGATATCTTTTTTGCAATATGGCGACTGTGAAGAAAAGTCATTTTTACCCTTATCTTTCCAGTTTTTAATTCTTTAAAAATAGTAAAAAAATCGATAAGAGGCGATAGAGGGTTATATAGACAAGGTTCGTACCAAATTTCAAATAAATCGGTTCATTAGAACTTGAGATATCATGTGAAAAACGTGTAGTTTCCATAAAAAAACGCGTTTAAAGGTTTGAACAAAGTTTGAGGCAGTCTAAGCCATATAATGGTGCGTCTTTCTTAGATTTCATTAATTGACGATTCCTGATCCATACAATGGACCTTCTTCTACTTCACGATGTAAATTTTCCGAAGTTCTTTCTGCTAGACGAGCAGTTATAGCTTCGTTAGAAGCCTCAGAAGCATGTAGCTCAAAGCGCTCAATTCGAGTTTCGTCC
This sequence comes from Rosalia funebris, assembly GCA_037954035.1. Taxonomy (NCBI): domain Eukaryota; kingdom Metazoa; phylum Arthropoda; class Insecta; order Coleoptera; family Cerambycidae; genus Rosalia; species Rosalia funebris. The sequence goes on along the minus strand of JAZFAV010000006.1, from coordinate 5,055,177 downwards.
CGTCTGATATCGAACGCATGTACTTCAGGACCAATAGTGATTCCCATGACGTTCATAATTTATAAAATTGGTAAAAAGCCTTCATTGAAAATGCACACAGCTATATAATTTGCAATTTGAATTGTCCGTGTTCCTGCATGTATATGTTTTGGTCTAAAAGTCCAGATCAATGAATTGAACGATTCATTTCATTATTATTTTGGGAAATAATAACAAAAGTAAGCAGAGAAAGTAAGAAGGTGACGGTAGGATACTATAAAATGAAGCCAGTAGAAGTGAGTTAATGTGTGTTTGCAGACGATATTGCAATAGTGGCAGACACGGAAACAAAGTTACAATTTAATGTGGATCTATGGATGAAAGAGTTGGACAAACAGGGTATGAAAGTAAATGTAAGCAAGACAAAGGTAGTAAATATAAGCATAAGAATAAGGTAGTAAATATAAGAATAAGTAAAAAGCCCAAAGTACCTAAGAGTAACTATAGAGGAAGGAGAAAAGCAAGATGAAGAAATAAATAATAGAATAACAACAGCGACAAAGATCTTTCATAATATTAAAATGGGTTTCATTAGTAAAGCAGAAATTAGCAATAAAACAAAAATGTCAATTTATAAAACTGTATATTTGCCGACGCTACTGTATGGATGCGAAACATGGGTGTTGACAAAGAGGCAACTTAAAAAGATACAGGTATTAGACTTGAAGTATCTCAGAAAAGTAGCAAATGTTACGATAATGGATAAAATAGGAAATGAAGAAATAAGGAAAAGATTGGATAGCGAAAGTATCGAGAAGATCATAGAGAGGGCTCAGCTGAGGTGGTGGGGGCACATGAAAAGATTGAGCGAAGAAAGACAAGTAAGAAAAATATGGGAAGCAAAAGCCATTGGAAAGAGAAAGAAAGGCAGACCAAGGATAACGTGGGACGGAGAAGTGGCGAAGATAATGCAGACAAGAGGAATCACATGGAAGCAGGCTGAAATTACAGCAAGGGACAGGGTTAGATGGAGATTAATGATAAAATAGTGAAGAAAACCGTGAAAGTGGGGAAGCAAATGTGAGCGAAGGGAAGTCAGGTGTTCATCATACTTGATAGGTTTGGGATGAGAAAGAGGAGAAAAGAGGAGTGCATAAGGGAAGTGGTAGTGAAGTGACAAATGATACCACAAACAGAGTGGAGTTTAGATATAGGATCAGAGCAAGATAGGGTGGAATGAAATTGTAGAAGTTCTATTAAGTTGTTTAACACGGAATAGGGTATTTAGTTAAGTAACTGTAATTGTAGTATTTAGATTAATTGTTCAAAGAAAGGTATATTTAACCTCTACACCTAACGGTAGGAGAGGTATAGATTATATTATTATATTATTATTTTGGGTTTCTGAGCCCAAACATTGATGTAATAAGCTTTCTGAAAACAAATTTTCATATATCGGCTATCTTACTTTCAATACTTCATCATTTAGAGCGGGATTTTCGTGGACAAAGTCATCTCAGTAGCTATAACTTCGTAAATAATTGGAATATTGAAAATTCCTTGGAGGATATATTCTTAAAGGTATAAATATTGAAAATATGCAAAACAGATTTTTTTTTAATTTTAGACCAGAATACTCCCTTAAATTATAACAATTCCTATAGGGAAAAAATGTTATGCAGAATAAAAAAATTAGGGAAAAATAGTTTTCAGATAATTTTATTATAATAGATTATCTAATTTCCTCGTAAAACTTTTCCCTCGTTAATCCCTTGTGATACTACACCTAATTAATTGAGTACAATTATAACTGCCTTCGCAGATATTATCGATATAAAGAATGTGTCTGGTATTAAGCCTACCGCAAAGTAAATACTAATTACAAAAATCCCTTCCATTCACGGTTTATTAATAAAAAAATTTTAATTAAGAATAAAAATGAGGCAGCAATAAAATGAAGAGGACTCCTTCCCATTTAACGTTGGAAACAACGCATAAACGATTAGCGAATAGTAGATAACGTCTGCAAATAAAAAGATAATATATACTTAATGAATTGTATAGTGTTCTTCTAGATATGGGCGAACGAGAAAATGGTAAATGTAGATATTTATCATTTTTAATTAGCTAAATCAAGTGAAGTGCCATGAGCCCGAGAGCCCTAAGGATTTGCGTCACGTGTCATCTCCATTCCTGTTTCCATCTAGATTTTTCCATGTAAAATAGGCGTACCTATTGATTTTTTTTGTTTTATTTCATCAAGCACGGTTTTACTTAAACTTCTACTAGAAAATTAGTGTAATAGATACACAGCATGCAGAAAAAGCATGGATCACATTAAGTTCCACTTAAAAAGGCGGTTTTTAATAAAAATAAAAAAACAAGCTTTATCCTAGAATTGCATTTTAAATTTAATTTTTTGGCATGCACTAAATAACATATGCAACATCTAGTTAAATTAATTGTAGACATTATCGAGGGTGAGGTATATGACAGGTTTATCAATTGGGGAGAGATCAGGGGATCGTGGTGGCCATGAAACAAAATCAACTTCCAAGAAGTCTAATATTCCCTTCTCCATATCTGACTGTGCATTCTATTAGGTACTAAAGACTAGGGTTTTGTAATATTTTCGAAAATTGAAGGAGTGCTTTTTATATTAATTTAATTAACACGCTTGATATATATGAAGAGCCAACCATATAACATAATAGTCACATCTCAAATATGACCTAGGATTATCAACACCTTATCAACGTCAATAACGCTTTTGATATCATTTGCAAAGATGTTAAATAGCGATGGTGCAGAGTTGGACGCTTGAAGTACACTCGATGTTGTAATGTATTTGCCAGACTGGTATCCATTACATGAAGTAAACAGCTTCCTTCTATGAAAGTAACAACATATTAACAAGTTTTCTAGTAACAGGCTATGATCAAATATGTCGAACGCTTATTAATATCTGAGAAATACTGAGGAATATTGACCGTGTTGATTTGTAGATACTGTGCTACTGACATCATCATATTACAGTTTAATACCATATAGTTGAAAACCTCCAAAGCCTTTGAACCGTATTTAACCAATACTGAATTGAATAGTATGATGAATCGAACCTCAGATGGTCGAAAACAATGATTATTCAATTGACTAATATTCAGAACTGACATTAATTTACTAGCACAGTAAATATTTGCTAAAGAAAATTGCAAATACGTCGACTTTTGGCTGGGAGTCATGTAATGTTTTACAATTAAAGTTCACACTACTAATTAAGTTTCTCGTTTATTTTTACTATTAGTATAAAAAAAAACAAAAGTACTTCGCCTGACGCGCATTTCGTCAACCTAATTAACACCATCAGAATATAATTTTAATTTACTTGTGGTTCAAGTTTAGCAAACGGTTACATATACTTCTTCCAATTTCATGCACCTCTAGCTAATAGTCGCGCATACCTCAAAGCTATGTAGTGGAGAGTAAAGGGTGGTCCAACCATAATGCACGATGTTAATTGTGAGTCACACCTTAACGTCAAGTTTTTTGCCCAACTTAATTTGACATTTCTTTGTTTCAGTGTTTGACAAATTCAACCATGGAGAGGTACACAATTGAGCAGCGCGTTAAGATTGTTGAAGCCTTTTACGAAAATGGGCGTTCAAATCAAAATGCATTTCGTGCACTTCGTGACTTTTTTTTGAAAGAAAATCATCTTCAGCGACGAGGCACACTTTCACCACAGTGGATTCGTTAACAAGCAGAATTGACGCATTTGGGCAAATGAGAATCCACGAGTGATTGTTGAAAAGCCGATGCATCCACAAAGAGTGACTGTTTGGTGCGGTTTATGGGCTGGCGGCGTCATCGGGCCGTACTTCTTCGAAAATGAGGTCGGCCAAGCAGTTACCGTGAATGGTGTTCGCTATCGCGAGATGATAACGGACTTCTTGTGGCCAGAAATTGAGGACATGGACCTGGACGATATGTGGTTCCAACAGGATGGTGCCACTTGCCACACAGCCAACGAAACAATGGCACTTTTGCGCGAGAAATTCAATGGCCGTGTTATCTCACGTCGTGGCGATGTTAATTGGCCGCCACGATCATGTGATTTGATACCGTTGGACTTCTTTCTTTGGGGATATTTAAAAGAAAAAGTGTACGTCAATAAGCCAAGAACAATTCAAGAGCTAAAGGATGAGATAATTCGGCACATTAACGACATTGAACCTCAATTATGTCTCAGAGTCATTGAAAATATGGACCATCAGATAGAGGTATGCCACCGAAGCCGTGGCGAGCATTTGGCCGATATTTTGTTTCACACATAATTGTCATAGATCCTTCTATCATAATGAAAAATATTAAGGTAATTCTCTGAAAACTTTTTGTTTTATTTACAGTTAACATCGTGCGTTTTGGTTGGACCACCTTTTAGCTAATAGTTCCATACTAATTTTCCTTCATGGTTAGTGAACAGTTCACTGCACCACTTCGTCTAATACCTGCCTCTTATAACAATTTTCTTCAGTATTGGTAAACTATTAGGGGGTAAACTTTTAGTTTACCAATGAACATTTCGCCATCTTATCCAAAAGGAAAAATTGAAAATAATGAAAGGGCCGGTTGAAGCAAACCTATAATAATCTAGCCCTGTTTAGGTTATATTAGGTTATGATATATTCAAACTACAGAAATAAGGAGATTATACTCCAATCCATCTGAAAATGCCGTATATAATAAGGACTAAACAGATTAGGCCAAAACAGCTATTCTCCTGGCTATATGTCAAACGCCGAGCGTTGAATCAAATGACAAAATTTGCCGTATTTTGTCTAACAGAGTTAGCACTAAAATACAGTGATTCAGATTGTTCGAAAACCACAAGAAAGATGCACAGTGTCACCTATCTGACGATATCGCTAACTTCAGATCGGTTTCGACCTTATCTTGGATCTCGTCAGTGCAGTGTAAACGAGTATACCTTTGACAGATGAAGCTTACATCTAGTAGACGTTGCTACGTTCCACCGCAGTAGAACGTACCAAACGCCATCTCTTGGTAGTTTCGAGAACAATCTAAATCGTAGTAAAGCTTTAGATCTGAATCACTGTATTTTAGTGCTAACTATGTTAGATTAAATACGATAAATTTTGTCATGTAATTCAACGCTTGGCGTTTGGCATATAGCCAGGAGAATAGCTGTTTTGACCTAATTTGTTTAGTCCTCATTATATAAGTCATTTGCAGATGGGTTGGAGTATAATCTCCTTATTTCTGTAGTTTGAACATTACCCTCTGAGGAGTAAAACTTTGCATTATACTTATGGTATATTTTTAACTTCCTTAAGTTACGACAGTATGAGCTATGATTAGAACCTAACTCCCATATAGGTCATATTCACATTCGAATAGGTTTACCTTCATATAAATGTCAATCTAACCTACACAAAGTAGTTATGTAAGTTGCCTTTAATAGTACAATAAATATCTGGAATATAGATTGATACGAGTAGCAAGAGATATTATATCGATGATTACTGATTTTCAGCCAAAGTTTACATTGGTGGAAGGAGGAGATAAAAGCTACATAAAAAAACATGCAAAAGCTCTTTAAGCGCTATTTCAACTAATACAATCTAATGTCTAGTACAAAAAATAAGTCCCAGGGATCATCAATCAAAGCAGATACACCCATTACCTAAGTCTGGAGAAAACTGAAATGCATATCTGTTAGAAACAGGCCAGCTTGTACTTTCGTAATCTATGCATTTATGAGTATCAAGTTTGAACACACAGAAATCCACTTCCTTCCCCTAAGGCCTGAGTAGGCTTCGCAGGGAAAGACTACATTTGAAGACAAGGACAGGCAAACCCATTCATGTTCAGGGAGAGGTGCCAGACTCCGCTCGTTGGGACTCAAACCCAAGCAACAATGACATCCCAATACTCAGTTCGCCTCCCCGGACCATGCTACGAATGAGATTCTCTCAGCAACCTCTGAGTTCTGATTCAACCCACATTATTTTGACTTTGTAGGTATTAAAGGGAGATCCAAAATCGCCCTAGATTTATCTACGAACGTCCACAATGAGTGTTGACTATGGATGAGATAGAAAAAGCGCTCCAAGAGATTATTGGCTATGTCATATCAGACGTTGCCTTCGCAAAGTTTTTGGGAAAATGATCTACACTCGACTGGTATGGCTTCTTGATGAGTCTAATATACTTTCAGATTTCCAAGTGGAATATAGAAAAAAAAATAGATCAATTGCTGAGCTATTGGTGACATTAGGAAAGGCGATATAAGGTGTTATGAGGTCACATTTATACAATTAAAATACCACAAATATACTGTCATTTTATATTATGTACGTATAAGTTACTCCAACTCGTCTCTGCTAAAAGAAAATGGCCACAGTCGTTAATATGGGATTTTATTAGGCATTAAATTTCAATGTAGTGCAGATTATGGGAGTTGTTAATGGAAATATTAATAGCCCATCCCTTATCTGGCCGAAAACGCCAGGCAATGAAATTAGGAAACAAAGTAATACAATACTCGTACGTATTAAATGTTTAATAGAGAGCGAATTACCGAAAGATTCATACAAAAATCGATTACACGTTCAATTCGTCGTAAAATATAAAGGCAGATTTTCACGTCTCCCGAACCCCTTCGACCTTGAAGTTATTGTCTCGATTTCAACGGGAATAATTGTGAGTAAATACGGCTGTTTCGAATAATTTCCTTTGTTTGACCAGCCATTTATTCGCCAGAGAGGCGAAAAACAGTACCCATTCATGCCTGAAAGTAAACAACAAGACTTATATATTCCATGTGCCCTAATTAAGTGATTGTACTCGAATGTATAATTGATTACAATTATCTATTGATGTTCTTTTGTAAGTCTCGAAATTATACAGTGAACTTTTAAAGGATAAAAAACAACAACATAGTATACTTTCAGACATACTGGAAGAAGTTGTCCCTTACTATTCCCTTTATTGAAATTTTCAATGTTAATCATCATTGAAAATTTCTAGCGAATATTCTAGAGTTTCTTTTACTCTTGGTTTAAATGCAAAATTTAATTTCTATGGCCAGAAATGTCGCGAGTGCGATTCCTAACTAAAGAACATCCATCTACATGAAAACTGAAATATTTTTGAACCGATTACACAGGGCAACAAATATTTTGTGATTGGAGTTTTTTTAACTTTTTGGCTTAGTTACATACCATAAACTACAGAAACACTGTCTTTTTGTTTCCATCGCCCACCAGTATTTGCGGCGCTCCTGTGATTAATCGGCTTGAAACGTACGCATAAGTGTGGGGAATTTACCGAAGTAGAGTTGGCCGGTGGGGATAATTCAGATTTATACTATTCGGGTAATAACATAGTCACTGTAGTAAGTTTTTATGTGTGTACGTTTACTCGTGATATCGCCTCGCGGGTTTTTATTTTGTTTTTAAAATGTCTAGAAGTTGTAAAAATACACCAAATATATTTTGTTATAAACTTAATACCTGGTTCAAAAAACGTTATTTATGCAAATTTGGTTGATTTAAAAACACTTACGTGAGGGGCAAAAACAGAAGATAGATATGATATCTGCGTAAAGCACTTACTTATTATCACTTATGAAACCAAAATCAACTTTCAAAATGTCAAATGTTGTAGGCCCGTGTTATCTACCTAAAAGCTTTCCAGGTACCCAATATATATATTGATGTAAGTCAAATGCTAATTAAATGTCTCCTATTCATCAAATTATTAGATTATTATATCGGATGTCTCAGTTGGAACTATAGAATTTGAGTTCGGCGTCATTTGAATTCATCGAAAGTTGGACTTCCCGAATACGTGCCACCAAGCAAAGCCGCGGCGGATATTTGAACGATGTCATAATTCCATACCTAATGCCATAAAATATTCTTTCAAATAAAAAAAATAGTGGATATCTCACACACAACTTGTATTATTTACATTTGAAAATCGAGCGTCCTTATTGAAAAACCCTTTACTTATTAAAAATAAACAGTTTTAAAACCTTAAAACGAACTTTTCCGCACGTAGAACATTTCTATCTCCAATACCAACATTTATAAAAATAGATGCAGAATATGTCTTTTATGCGACAGTTTTACTATTTTCAATTTTTCTCAAATAGTCCACCATCATGCTTTCTTATGACCCATGGACAGGGTGAGGTGTATCCTATCCACCTGAAAATCAATATAAATCGTCTGGTAGACGTCCTTAATCAGAATTAGTCGAAACCCAATCGATCCGACACGATTTAATTGAGTGATCGTGCTAACAAAAACAATTTCTCAAATAGTCCACCATTGTGCTTTCTCATGACTCATAAACATAGTAGAGTGCATTCTATCCACCTCAAAATTAATAAGTGTCGTCTGGGAAACGTCCCCGATCAAAATCAGTCAAAGCCCGATCGATCCGACACGATTTAGTTGAGTTACCGTGTTAACAAAGAAAATTCTCAAATAGTCCACCATCGTGCTTTCTCATGATCCACGAACAGAGTGGGGTGTGTCCTATTCACCTCAAAATCAATAGCTGTCGTTGAGAGACGTTCCCGATCAGAATCAGTCAAAACCCGATCCATTCGGCACGATTTAGTTGAGTTATCGTGCTATCAAAAAAAATTCTGAAATAGTCCACCATCGCGTTTTCTCATGACCCATGGATAGGGTGGGGTGTGTTCTATCCACCTCAAAATCAATAGGTGTCGTCTGAGAGACGTCCCCGATCAGAATCAGTTAAAACCCGATCGATACGACACGATTTAGTTGAGTTCTCGTGCTAACAAGAATAAATTCCTATGACAACGACACACACATACACACAAAATGGTTTAAAAACCTTTTTTTGTTGTTTCTAGACCGAAAAACGAAAAATGAACCCTAGAAAAAAAATTTTACACGATTACATTACTTTTCCGCATATAGTGGAGTGCGGAAAAGTAAAAAATAAGTCGTATACTCTAGATATAAACGTATAAATATATATTTATACGCTTCCCGTAACAATTCCGAAAGAGTCCGACAATAACTCTTCATTTACGCTCGAGACAATAAAGAATTGAAGTCCCTTTATAACGCATTCCGCACTTTACTCTTGAACCAGAGACCGAAGTGCAAATCCCGGACCGCGGCTTAATTTTAATTACAAAATTAAGTTAAGACCTCGACTTTCCCGAGCACTAAATGCGATTTTCTTCTTTTAAAACTTTAATATTCTCAGTACTAATCCCTGTTGGCGACATTCGTATAAAGTCGGGGTAGAAGTAATTTCGTTACTAAATATGCCTTAGTCGGCCTTGTGTTTATTTGAATTGCTTAAATATGTCTTGTTAAATATTGTAACTGGTAGTGTACCTGGAGCAGTTGCGTTTTGATTTATATATTTATGAAAGAAAATTGGATAACGAACAAAATTTTATTACGACGCATAATCAAGGAGGTTGTAGCTATTTGACGATGCAAAATATGAAACGTATAACGATACGCAGTTGAGTGAAACATATTCAAACGACTGGATCAGTAACGTCCAACATCCAATAGAATAGCCTCATAACTTTAACATATTTGGCCCTTTGGCTCTTTTTCCTATAAAGACACTTAAAATCAAAAGTGTAGAATACAGAGTCGTAACTACTTGGATAACTAGAAACCAGAGTAACATGTGAAAATGTTAGGATTTGAAAAAACTATTTGAAAAATAAACAGTTTTAAAACCTTAAAACGGACTTTTCCGCACGTAGAACATCTATATCTCGAAATTGAGTAGCCGAAACAAAATAAAAAACACATAAATGCAGAATACGTGTTTTATGCGACAGTTTCACTTTTTTCAAATAGTCCACCATAGTGCTTTCTCATGACCCATGGACAGGGTGGGGTGTGTCCTATCCACCTCAAAATCAAGAGGTGTCGTCTAGGAGACGGCCCCGATCAGAATCAGTCAAAACCCGATCAATCCGACATGATTTAGTTGAGTTATCGTGTTAACAAAAAAAAATTCTCAAATAGTCCACCGTATTGCTTTCTCATGACCCATGGACAGGGTGGAGTGTGTGCCATCCACCTCAAAATTAATTGGTATCATTTGGGAGACGTCCCAGATCAGAATCAGTTAAAACCCGATCGATCCGACACAATTTAGTTGAATTATCGTATTAACAAAAATATTTCTCAAATAGTCCACCATCGTGTTTTTTCATGACCCATGAACAGGGTGGGGTGTGTTCAATCCACCTCAAAATCAATAGATGTTGTCTGGTAGACGTCCCTAATCAGAATCAGTTGAAACACGATCGATCAGACACGATTTAATTGAGTGATCGTGCTAACAAAGAAATTTGTCAAATAGTCCACCATTGTGCTTTCTCATGACCCATGAATATGGTAGGGTGTATCCTATCCACCTCAAAATAAATAGGTGTCGTCTGAGAGACGTCCCCGAACAGAATCAGTCAAAACCCGATAGATCCGACTCGATTTAGTTGAGTTATCGTGCTAACAAGAAATTTTAATGTCGACAACAACGACAACGACGATAACGACGACAACGACGACAACGACGACAACGACGACAACGACGACAGCGACGACAACTACAATGATACACATACAGAAAAAAATTTTTAACAACCATTTTTTTTTGTTTTTAGGCCGAAAGACGAAAAATGAACGCTAGAAAAACATTGTTTTCCATTCTTCTTTACACGATTACATTATTTTTCCGCTCTGGTATAGTTGAACGCTGAAAAGTGAAAGATTCACATTTTGCCAGATTAAAACACAGCGAACATCGCTTGTTGAAGCAACTGTAAAAACGAGCAGCTCTAATAATCTCAAATAGCTGCCTAATGGGTTCAATGGTATTGTTAGGTGCAGTGAAAATTTATTTCACATGCTTCGCATTAAAAATGGGCCGTATTCATAAAAACGAAGGATATCCTCCCAACCATAAGGTTATGATTTAAAGTAGAAGGTAGAAATATAAGCATTTCCTTCTTTTCGTATTCATAATGATTACCTTATACTTGCGAGGATATCCTTCAAGCACAAGTAAAAGGTTGACTAGTCTGAGCCCTGAGTAACATATTAGAATGTGTTCTAACATGTTTTGACGTGATGTCCCTGCTGCCTTCACTTAGATTTCAAATCTAATAGAGTTAATAGAGTTCAAAAAAAATTTCAGACACAAAATTTTATTTTATTTTCCAAAATTCTAATTTCGTAAATATGTAATTGGTTTAACAAGGCATATAAAATGCATGACTTGTAAACTTAATTATTATTAAAATTGTTTATTACAATACTCAAGTTTCTTTTGATTTCTTGTCCGTGATGGCGAAGAGGTAGTTTATTATCATTACTGTCATGGTTTTCTCCATCTTCTTCTGAAGTCTCTTCGGCTGGTTCGAAATCAGGATCACCTAAAATTTTTGCAACGTTATGCAACGAGTACGACACAGGAACTATTATTTTTGGTACATTTTCCAATTTCACGCGACAAACGTAATGCAAGATAGGAAACCGGCGTTTCAGTTGACCAAAACATCGTTCAATTATTACTCTCTCTTTTCTCAAAAGCTTGATATAAATTAACTCCACTAAGCACCAGGAGTAGGATTTCTAAATGGAGTCATGAGTATGGCTTTACCCGATATCCGTCATCACCAAGTAGCACAACATTTCTTTTACTTCTTAATTGTAATCGGACTTGTGAATTTCTCCGTATCCTGAAGTTGTGCCAGACCAACTAACGTCGACGCTAGTGAGCATTTCACTGGCATCACAAGTGGATTCAACATTAAGAGTAAGCTTACCTTTTCGATTGATGTATTCATCTCCATCGAGTTTTGGCTTCAGCATTTCCCTATGTGGGCAAAATCAACAACACCAATAGCTGTCGGGAACTTATACTTGGTTTATCATAACTGTTTTGCCTCAATTATTTCATTGTTGGTAGTTGGAAATGTTATCCATTAATTTGAATTCCCAATTATGCTTTCAACTACTGCATTCACAGTCCGAGATACTGTAGCTTGACTAACACCAAGTTCTTGACCATTACCTTTTTTGATAGCCAAGGTGCATACCTTCATTCTATAAACAGATGACAACGCACCTCCCCGAGTTTCTTCATTTGTACCTAAAAATCGGTCCGCAAGCCATTTCCTTCTTCAAAACGGCATAATTCTTTAAATTCACGAACAAGTGTAGGTAAGCGGGGCTTGTAATGTTTAATGTCCTCATATCCACAACATCTGCCATCGCGCTGAAAATCGGACAAAACAACCTGTCACTACAGAGCTGAGTCTGCTACTGACCAAACTCAGTATTTTTGGAGGATATACTTCTTATTTAAAGTAAAAAGTCAAGATTATGTATACTCATTTACTTTTATATGAGTATAAGGATATACTTGTACTCTATAAGTACAAGGTTCTGCTTGAAATTATTATGAATACAAGCAGAATGATTTCCTTCATATTTTTCAAGTATAAGCATATCCTTATTTTTATGAATTCGGCTCAATATCACATACAAGCAGATTTAATTTACCTTCTAATAATGTTATACTTCACACTTTACATATTTGAAACTATTTACTCGTTCTAGCCCATTTGCTCTTTAATCAGAAAATGAATCAAATACATAAACCTATACATTTAAAATCTTCTAATGCAGTTAGTACGTGTTCGGAAACTCGGTAGATTATAATAAATCCTCTTTGAAATAAATTCGATAAATTATTTTGAGCAATTAATTACTGTAATAGATTATGTGCCGGGACAAAATACATTTGTTCGTCATTATTGAAGGAAATTAATCTACAACGATATATTGCTGTCCTATACACTGATTTCATTTAGCTTTTGACCGAGTGGCCCCTGATTTGATGGACATCTTTCATTCAGAGTGCGAGGTGAAAAATCGGGGCATGATTTAATTTGCGGTAAAAATATAAATACAACGAATTTATGGAATTTTTTACGCATTTTGTAGATGTGTCAGTTGTGTGTGAAACGTTCGTCGTTTAAGAGAAACTTGGGCTATGATTTCGCAATAACAGCTAACACCTAACAATCACAAATAGTATACAGTGATTTGGTAAAGTAATGAATATATTTGTAAAAAATTCAAAGAATACCTCTTGGAAATAACTCTCGGACCGGTTAAATATGATTTTTAGTTGAGCATTTTTTTAAATACAATTGATTCATACAGGGTGATCCTTACGTTCGTGCAGAAGGTATGACGCCATCGAAATTTTTTGACGGCAACACCCCTTTTCATTATGGACTATGAGAGAGCACATTTTTACTTTTCCGCACTCCACTATACGAGGAACAGTAATGTAATCATGGAAGAAATATTTTCTAGGGTTCATTTATCGTTTTCCGCATAAAAACAAAAAAAAAGTGTTCTTTAAACCATCTTGTGTGTGTGTGTGTGTGTGCGTGTGTGTGTGTGCGTGTGCGTGTGTGTGTGTGTGTGTGTGTGTGTGTGTGTGTGTGTGTGTGTGTGTGTGTGTGTGTGTGTGTGTGTGTGTGTGTGTGTGTGTGTTTGTGTGTGTGTGTGTGTGTGTGTGTGTGTGTGTGTGAGTGTGCGTCGTTGTCTTTGTCGTCGTTGTCGTCGGCATTAATAGAATTTCGTGTTAGCACGATAACTCAACTAAATCGTGACGGATCGATCGGGTTTTGACTGATTCTGATCGGGAACGTCTCCCAGACGACACCTATTGATTTTGAGGTGGATAGAACACACTCACTCTACCGTGTTCATAGGTCATGACAAAGCACTACGGTGGACTATTTGAGAAATTTTTTGTTAGCACTATCACTCAATTAAATCGTGTCGGATCGATCGTGTTTCGAGTGATTCTAACTAGAGACGTCTACCAGACGACATCTATTGTCTAATATACAGACATCTAATATACATTATATCTTCATTTTAGCTAAATTGACTTCGTTTCTTAAAATAATGAAGACTCCTGAAATTTACCAAATGATTGGCGGTTTTTCGTGGATAGTTCTTGAAATGTGTATTACTACATAATGGAAACAAGTTTACGTCGAGTCCAACTGGCCATTTAACAAAACTTATAGAACAATATGAAAATGTTAAGTTGGTATTAGAAAAAAATGCTTATTTTCAGCATCAGTGGTTTGTTTGTGTCGATTTAAAAATGGTCACCGTACTTCATGGATAGCAAAGTGGACATACCAAATCTCCTTGTAATCTCTGTTTATGAGATAGTGGTGCAAAATAAAAGCATTGGTGGCAAACTATTTAGCCTTTGAGAAACGCTATGACCATTTGGAAAAGCCAACGAGTCATTAAGTCATTAATGAAAAGATAAAAATAATACTACCACCTTTTCACATCAAACTGGTTTTAATGAAACAGTTTGTAAAAACACTGGACAAGTTAGGTAACTGTGTTAAATATATTAAAATAATTATACAGCACTGAGTATGGAAAAATTAAAAGCAGGAAGGTTTGACGGTCCGCAAATTCGAAAACTGAAATTTTGAAAAAATCACCGCACCCCTGGTACGCTCTCCAGAATCTTAACATTCAGGACATATAACCCCTACAGCCTCCACTAAGGTGTTATAAAGACAAAACCGCCCTAACAGTTCTCTTACGGGCGCTACGAATATTTAAAAGAAAAAGGTACAAAAATCTTAGAAAAGTCAATTTAAAAAAATCACCACATCCCTAGTAGGCTTTCAGCAATTTTCATATAAACGACATATAATCCTTGGAGTATCTGCTATAGCATCATAAAGACAAAACTGGCTGACCACTGAAACGCTACGAATTTTTAAAGAAAAAAGCACAAGATTCTTGGATAATAAAATTTTGAAAAAATCACCATACCCCTGGTAGGTATTCCAGAATTCCATTTTTTTTAAATCTGCACACCCCTAGTAGGCTTTCTAGAATCTTGACATTTAGAACATATAATTCTTAGAGCCTGTAATAAGTTATTATAAAGTCAAAACGACCCTACCATTTTTTGCAGGCGCTACGAATATTTAAAATAAAAAATGTACAGAATTCTCAGAAAAGGAAATTAAAATAAACACTAGACCCCAATTAGATTTTCCACAATTTTGATATTCACGATATATGACCCTTAGAACCTCTATTAACTGATCATAAAGAAACACTGCCTGAACATTTTTATAGGTGCTAAGAATTTGAAAGAAAACAAAATTCTTGGATAAAAAAAATTTAAAAAAACACCACACCCCTGGTAGATCTTCCAGAGTCTTAATATTTACGACAAATAACCCTTAGAGTATCTAAGGTATTATAAAAACAAAGCTGCCCCAATAGTTTTCTTATAGGCGCTATGAATATTTAAAAGAAAAAAGTGCAACATTCTGAGACAAGAAAATTAAAAAAAATCACCACACCCCCAGTAGGCTCTTTACAATTTTAATATTCAACATATATAACCTTTAGAGCCTCCACTAAGACGCTGCATACGTAAAACTGCCTGATCACTCCATTTTCTTACAAACGCTACGATTTTTTAAAAAATGTTCCTAAAAGTAAAACATTAAAAAATCACCACACCCCTGGAAGGCTTTCCACAATCTTAATTTGCAGCCCATATAACCTTTAGAGCCTTTAGTAAAATACCGTATAACCAAAACCGCCCTAGCAATTTGTTTATATGCGCTACGGATATTTAAAAGAAAAAACGACAAAATTCTTGGACACGAAAATCATCATAACTCTATTTTGCATTCATCACGAGGAATTGATACGTCGCTGCTAAAGCTCAAAAGCTAATGATAACAACGTCACTGTGTGAATAATTATATTTAATACACAGCTTATCAAGAATAGAAAGAAGGATGGGATTCTCTAGGTATGCGTGGAAGAAAGAGTGAGGCGGCATTCGGAGGCAGAGGGACGCACTTCACGCGCGGCTAAATCGAACTCCGATATCGCAATTTTCAGACTTGTTCCTATGCTTGACAAGCTGTATATTGCGCAGTAAAATGAAATGATAAATTACTGTTCGATTTCAACAGAACCCGTCCTCCCGAATCCGACAGGGGTCATACCGGTCAATACCACCGACTTCTCAGATTAGATCTGTCATTGTGTGAAGCAGTTTTATTTAAGCCATATATTTTTGGTGTACTCCGATACCGACAATATTGGTGTGTGTGCATGCAATTTTAATGCAGTATCAACATGAGTATCAGTTTTTGGTCGTCCCGGTCTTGGCGTCTCCTTATTTTTACGTGTGTGACTCGTATTCGAGATGTGCACAGACGGTAAACCGAAGATCAATATTACTAGGCGAAGTGTAGATGCCTCAAGACTTCAACCAATTGTAATGAAGAAGAACGTTTATGATGTTCTGCTGCGTTCTAAAAACTTGCGTTACGTTAGTCAAACACTGAATATATAGTTCCTCTGTTAGATCCAGTTACGGTAACTCATAGTACCAACCAAGGTGTACTGGTGTACTGAAAAGATAGGTCATCCGTAGACATGCGCGTGCTTCATTGAGACGACCTATTATATAAAAATAATACTCACAAACAGCGGCTTCGAATCTATCTGTCGCAGTACCTGAAAATAAAACAGAACATCAGCGTTTTATAAGCGTTACATTTCAAGCACAATCTTCATTTGCAATTAATTCGAGCTAAACGTTTTCATCCCAATAAATCCCACACGCGGAACGACATCAAACGCCAATACGGTTGACGTTCACAATGTAGAAAATCTCACGGTTCAAGCATCTTAACGACTTATTTCAGAATGTGTGAATCAGAGGATCGTCCGCTAAAACAAACAATTTTTATTTTCGCCACAGTCGCAAAAATACCGACACGAAAATTATTCGAATAAATATTTAATTGGTGGGTCGTTTCGGCTACGAAGCTGTGGAGATTCAACAGGTGTCGGTGTTCCAGATATAACCGAAAGTATTCTCGTTAATAGGTTATGGCACAGAATAAATTCGTGTACTTCCGTGTAAAGTAGAATAGAACAGTATAAAACGTCATAAAATGGATCGTATATGGTATTGAAAGTTTGCTCTGCTGCATCCGAAAAACTAATCTCTGACTCCTTCGGCGCATGTGAATAGTTCTGTCCACAAACGTCAATATAACCAGTGGCGAGCTAAGAGGGGCGGCACGCCCCGAACCTCTGGTCCTGGAGGGCCTCCAAATCTCGAGAAATCCTTTTTTAATTAAATCTCAAACAAGGCGAAAATATGTTCAATAAATTAAGAGGCAGTTTGAAGTTGGAGGCCCCGTACGTACTTACTTATTATCAGACCCACTTACCTATTATCAGGCCATGGCAATTGCCATTGGGCGTGTTCAGCAGAAAATTTACATAAAGTGTTGCATGAAACGTACACTATGTAATTGATAACAAGTTGTCTGCTGGACACAATTGTTCTACATGAAACGTGTTTTGATATCTAGGCCATCTGCACAGATGTAGTATAAGTACACTTTAAAAATACGCACAAGTGCAAACAGTTAAGAGCTTATCGGTAATCTATTAATTTTTTAACTAGAGTACTTCATTTTCAAAGCTACTCTTTCAAAAGGTTATATATGGTTTATTTTACGAATAATTATATCCAACTAGAGTAGAGTCATCTAGTTTAGGCAACTGTTTTTACCAACTGTAGAGATTAAGATCAACATCAGTCATAAAGACTTTTTACACTGGAACTAATCATAGAAAAACGTTTTGTAACGTTCTTTTCTGCTGAACATACCCAATATCGCATACATCTCTACCTAGTTATAGCCAGCGCGATAAAGGGGTGCGCCTCGCTCGCTCTAGGAAATATATTTCAACATTTCAATAATTTCAAAGGAAATAGATTTCAACAACGTTATTAAGGAGTTACTGACAGTAAAATGAAAGCACGAAAATGTCTCTATGGTCTTAAACTCAACATAAAGAAAAGAAAGTATGTGATTATTAGGAAAAACAAAAATGCTCCTGATAATGGCTTAATAATAAATGGAATATCCTTAGAAAAAGTCAAAAGAGCACAGTACCTGGGTAGCAACATTAATGAAAAATGGGACTCTTCTAGAAAGATCAAGATCAGGATAGAAAAGGCCCGGGCTGCCTTCATTAAAATGAGCAAGTCATTCCGAAGTCATGACTTTAATCTGGCACTTAGAACACGAATGATGATATGCTATATCTTCCCCGTCCTCTTATACGGTGCCGAAGCTTGGACCACAATAGAGGCAACACTCAAACCCCTCGCAGCATTCGAGATGTGGTTGCATCGTCGGATGTTGAAAATAAAATGGACCGATAGAATAACAAATGTCGAAGTCCTTACATGTATGAACAAACATACAAAAATCACGACAACCTTAGAGAGGAGAAAGTTGGAATATTTGGGATGACATCTGGAAGAATATGGAATTCTTAATCTCATAATCCAAGGAAAGATAGAAGGTAGGAGAGGCCCCGGAAGAAGGAAAACATCCTGGATAAAGAACTTAAGGCAATGGTTTAACAAAACAACTGTACAACTTTTCCGCCTAGCAGCTTGCAAAGTTATGATAGCTAACATGATCCAGTCTATGATCGCTAACTACCGATAACGGTGAAAGCACTCCAAGAAGAAGAATGGTTCAGATATTTGAATGAAATTATTGCGGTTTTGGATATTTAAGGATTTTTAAGATCCTCAATATTTTCGGAATGTGTTAAAACTGTACCACCACGAAATTAGCCCTATATTAATGATTGCTTCCTTAAAGTATACGAGGAAAGTTCGTATTTATCGATGTTTATTAATAGTTTTTTCTTCAAACGCAACGACACAACAAAGTCGATGAGTTTTTGCAATCTCAAGTGATCGTCCAAGCAGGTTATATTTAAAAATAATTTTAAGTCGTGAGCAAAAATATTATGTTACATAAGAGAGACATTAGAGACAAATAATTAATAAATAAGATAAACAACAATGGTTCTAAATTTGAGTCTTGAGGTACTCCAGAGGATTCTCAGAAGGTCTCGAACTTAAATCCATTATATGAAACAAATAATGTACATCTGGACAAATATGATTTGATTAAGTGAAGAAGATTATTACTGAATCCATATAATAAACAAATTGGGTACTGAGTAATAAATTAGAACTAATGAAACGTATTTAAAAGAGATATAATGTATTGAATACTTCTATTGGATACTTGCCATTACATTTATAATTACACTATTTTAAGAAATGTGTGTCAAGTTTCCAATTGTCATAAATACAATGTTTTGTAGAAACTATCTATTGTTTTCATATGCATATTTTAAATTTTACCTCTTCATTAACTTTTTTATATAAACATACTTCCAAATTTTATTTATTTATATAAATATAACATATATAAC
Organism: Rosalia funebris; assembly: GCA_037954035.1. Lineage (NCBI taxonomy): Eukaryota > Metazoa > Arthropoda > Insecta > Coleoptera > Cerambycidae > Rosalia > Rosalia funebris. The sequence continues at coordinate 5,035,735 of JAZFAV010000006.1, read as the reverse complement.
ATATTATTTATTTTATACATATTTATAACTTTTATTCATGAAATCTGTTTTGTGTAATATGTTTGTAGTATTCTTTGTAGTATTATTTGTATATTTTTCGTCCCATCCCTGACTTGTTCAACACCCTTGTAGGTTTTTAATATAAACTTCTAACAAAACTCTCTATCTATCGAGTTCTAAACGCTAGCATGTGATGACTCCTTTTCGACAAATCGGTACCCCATTGTCTGGTTTGTCCTGACTTCAATATCTCTGGAACAGTTCCAAATAGTAAGTTGTTGTTGAAGCAAAAATAAACAAAATCTCGTGTTTGTTATATTCGTATATTTTATTATAAGGATCTACAAATAAAATAAGTCGACAGTGGCCAATAAAATAGGTAATAAATACAAATAACAAATAGAATTACAGTGAAAGAATTCAAATAAATTTGAATATTTATGAATAAACCGAAATAACAATCAGAAGCCAAGAAATCCGCGTTTTTATACAAGTTTTACATATTTACTCAGTGTGAAAAAACAGTATATAGTTCAGAATTTAATATAGTTTAATATGAAGGGCTTTTCAAAATGTTATGAGTGGTATAAGAACTATATCGAAAACTACCTGGGAGCCCAAATAGACAAAATATCTGGCCTTAGCTTTCAGAAGCATTCAAAGAGTCAAAAATAATAACAACACAATAAACAAATAACAAACTTATAATTCGTAAGCAAAAATCAGAATTGTAATCACGCTTTGTCGCAGAAAAAATGTATTAAGTCCTTATGTACTTGAGTATTTCCTTTTATAACACTTAACAACGTTTGAATAGAAATTTTAAACTACTTCCAAATACGATATTATTCCCACACTATTACTATTAATTATTAAAAATTATTTTCAAAATGGCCACAGCGCTACCTTTCTTCACTATCTATGTGAAGCGGTTAGATAAAGGTTTAGACTTCAGAAAGGTGGCTTATTTCAAATGAAACATACTGTATTTCATAACCTCATTCGCTTTCTTTTTTAGTTACCTTTCGACCTATATTGAGATTTTTTTATACCTAAATTGTACGGTTTTTGAGTTATTTAAAGTTATTTAGAAATTTTGTTACATCAATAACATAGGGTGCAGTGTGCAATGGAAAACAAATAAATGCTTTATCATTCTAAATTGTTTTGCAAGGATGTATTCTGTAAGGGGAAAAAGCACACAAAATGCAGAACTATAAGTTTATTAAAGTGCAAGCTTTGCATGCAGCAGATGCTGGTAATAGTTTTAAATTTTCTGAAATGATTTTAAATCACATTCAAGAAGATAATGACTTTTTGAATAAAATTATCTGGACCGACGAATCAGAGTATTCTTATGAGGGGATATTTAATAGACATAACTATCATATTTGGGAAAATCGATGGCGTCACGCTATAAGGGAAAGGAGATTCCAGGAAAATTTATTGCATGTTTACGATGGAACCTTATCTTCTCAGCGTTGTACAGAGATACTTAGAACAATTATTGTCACCGATTTTTTGGATAATTTACCACTATTGGAATTTGGAAATTATTGGCATCAACATGACGAAGCTTCTGTTTGCTCCACACGAGAGATATCAAACATTCTAGACGATATATTTGAAGATGGATCGATTAAATGACGCGGTCCCTGCATCCCTAAATGTGGCCTGCTAGAAGTCCGGATCTACCCCCGCTTAATTTCCATATTTAGGGAAAGATGAAAACCAAAGTGTATGAGACACCCTTAAGATTCACGAGAATAATTGGAAATCAGAGAAAGAAGGGGGTTTGAAGGATTAAACGCTAATTCATTTGGGAGATTAGATAAAGGTTCAGATTAGGCAATGAAGAAATTTCGGATCATAGGTAATTGGGAAAATGAAGAAAAGGAAGGTCACTTTACCGAATCTTTAGACACCCACAGTGGCGAAGCGTCGATTTAAGCTGAGGGTAGGCCATCCTGAATTAGACGAGGGAGGGGGCTGCTCATTTTTAATGCAATATATATATATATATATATATATATATATATATATATATATATATATATATATATATATTGAATATATTTTTTTGTATATTAATTCCATTCGCCGCGTTTTCTTTTTTGCAAAAACATCTATAGTTCTTGAAATAAATTGGTAGATGTTACCGCTTAAATTTTTCAGTTTATCTTCTAAAGATAAATTATTAAAGTAATCACTCCTGTTAATTAAAAAGTATACTAAATCGGCAGTGTCTAGGGCAGCCATTATCCTTAAAAATAACACTGCTCACTACGACTAACGACAGGTCTGTTGAATTGTTACTTTTACTTGCGCTTTATTTTTACTTGTTTCTTAAATGAAACTCTTGAACGCAGACTGAACAAAATATATTTATTTTCTATACAACTACTACTATCGAATGCAATCACAAAACAAGCACACTGATATATGGCCCCATAGATCATAGACTTAAAGAACTGAACTTATCTGAACTGAGCCAACCAGAGATTACTTCTTCTAACAAGGTTAATATTATAGGCACTGTATTACGCAAACTCATCGATCAGGCAAGCTAAATTGCATATAATTGTTCGCGTACTACCCCCCCCCCCCCCCCCGTGCACCGCGGATCTCTACAAAATCTAAGGCGGTAGAGAGTCAGCCCAGATTCTCAGTGCGCAGGCCCGCTAAGGCTTACGCACTGCCGGTTGCCGGCATGCTGGCGCTTCAGTTTAAATGGAAATAGGTATGATAATATGAATAGAAAATGTTTATCATTCTGGAAAAGGCAAGTGGCAATATAAAAATGGAGTCTACTATTTCAAATATATAGGGTAGGCTGCGCCTTACAGCCTTCATGGATACTTCGCCACTGGACACCCACTGTATTATTCAGTCATATACCTACTCTTGTAATATATTGTAGAAGATATGTAGATTTTCTACAATAAATCCTGTCCCTAATATTACCACAACAAAAACTCGAATCTGTAGTATCAGGTAAAGGGAATCACGAACATGTCTCCGACATTAATCCCTTAATGGCCATTCATGTATAATTAATATCGATAGTAATTGCCTCTTCTGCATCTTATGCTAATATCGGGAGCACAAGACGGGCTTGATAATCTCCGAATCAAACTCGTTGCAGACAAGCGACGTATCTCCAACGGGATCGCTTTGTTTAGACGGCAGAAGATGCAAACATAGCGGATGATGTTAAATATGGACTTACCATATCTGACGTTATATTAAAAACGTCATCGGAATTATTTATGGTCGTATCCAACTCGCCTTGAAAGAATTTTATTACATCCTTATATGTTCAATTTGCATCACCGAATAGAATTTAACATTCAGATAGGCGATATTGACGGTCTATTTTTATAGACCCATCTTTACAAGAATTGATTTTATTATGCATAAGAGTAGTAAAACGGGTAATACGTATTTAGAACTAAATCTCTGCGTTTAAAAGACGATGACAGTTATTTCTAAAATCAATCGAATTATGGTTATTGGATGAGGTCTCTTTATAATAGACATAACAATGTGGTAAATTACAATTCAGGCCAACAAATATTTTGTGATCGGACATTCTTTAACTTTTTGGCTTAGTTACATGGCATTAACTACTGAAACGCTATTTCTTTGTTTCCATCACGCACCAGGATTTGTAAATGTACATTGTATAATAATTTGTAATTTTTAAAACAGAGGTATTGTAAAATTAAATCTCGCCTCAATCTTTGTGGCGCCCCTGTTTTTAATCGGTTTGAAGCGTATATACAAGCGTGGGGGATTTACCGCAATAGAGTTTGCTGGTGGGGATATTCCAGTTTTATATTATTTGGGTATTTACTTAGTCGCTGTAGTACGTTTTTAATGTGTGTACGTTTACTCGTAACATCGCGTCGTGTGTTTTATTTTATTTTAAAAATGCCTAGAAGTTGTAAATGTACACTAAATATATTTTGTTATGTCTGTGGCTGTTTAAAAACTTAGTTTGAAAAACGTTATTTATGAAAATTTGATTGATCCACAAAAAATTATTTTTCTGCCATCATCATGAGGTCATCAGTCCTAAGACTGGTTGGACGCTAACCTCCAGCTTCTCCTATCTTGTGCTAACCTATGAATTTCGCTAATTGTGCTACAACCTACATCCCTTATTATTTGCGAGCAGTAGTCTAATCTAGGCCTACCTCTGCCCTTCTTCACTCCTATTTCTGCCTCCAAAATATCGCTGACTATTCTCCCATGTCTCAGCAAGTGGCCTACCATTCTATCTCTTCTCTTCTTTATGTCTTTCCACATACTTCTTTCCTCACCGACTTTCTCTAATACTTCTTCGTTTCTAACCCTATCAGTCCACGGTATTTTTATCATTCTCCGATAACACCACATCTCAAAAGCTTCTAATTTCTTCCTACGTGCTTCCCTTACCGTCCAGGTTTCGCAACCATATAGTGCCGTGCTCCATACATACGTTTTCAAAAATCTCTTCCTTGTTTCTAAGTTTATTACCCCCGAGCATAAAAGTGCTTTGTTTTTGTTAAAAGCTACTCGACCCTGCACTATTCTTTGTTTTATATATTTATCGCTTCTTCCATCCCAATTTATTTTACTTCCTAAATAAGTGACGCCTTTAACTTCATCCAATCTTTCATTATTAATTTGTACTTTCGTTTTTGCTCTGCTCTCGCGCCCTCTGCACACTAACACTTTAGTCTTGTTTTTATTCACCCTCATTCCGTATTCCTCTGTCAACACTGCCTCCATTTCGTTCAACGCTGATTCTAATTCCTCCTTACTAGATGCTAATACTGCTATATCGTCCGCGAATCTCAGCATTTTTAGTTTCTGTCCCTGTACTTTAATCCCGAAATCCACTCTATCTTTTACCACATTAATCGCCTCTTCGCCACTTCATATTAAATTTTTCTGCCACTTCATATTAAATTAGGATTAATAAAGCAATGTGTAAAAGCTATAGATAAAAATGAAAATTGGTTTAAGTACTTATATCCAGCTCTTGCTGAAGCAAAATTAGAGGAAGACATTCTCGTAGGACCACAAATTACAATTTTGAAGTTTGAAGAAACAATGACAGATATTGAAAAAGAATATTGGATATACTTTACAAAATGTAACACAACTTTCTCTTAGAAATTATAAACGTCCGCAATATGAGGAAATTGTCTGGATAAGTTTAAGTAACTTGGTTGTAATATGAGCATAAAAATTCATTTTCTGCATGCCAATCTGGACTACTTTCCATAAAATATTGGTGTTGTTAGTGAGGAGCAAGGTGAAAGGTTTCATCAAGACATAAAGGAGATGGAAAGGAGGTACCAGGGTCGATGGGATGTGGCGATGATGGTAAATTACTGTTGAATGCTGAAAAGAGAACATTCAATGAATGATTATACAAGAAAAACTACAAAACGAATTACTTTTTAAAAAGGGAGAGACTTTCAAAGAAAATAAGAAATTAGAGACTCCAAACTATTTGTGTTCTTGCTTTTGACTATGTTTTTTAATGATTATTAAATATAATGTTTATTTATGATTATATAATGTGTATTCTTCCTTTAGTTTTTAATTCATTCTGATTATTCATTTCATCAAAAACCTTACATGAGGGGCAAAGACGGAAGGTAGATATGAAATAAGCGTAAATAACTCACTTATAATCGCTTATCAAACCCAAATAAACTTTCAAAATGTCAAAATTTGTAGGCCTGTGTTATAGTAGGCGTTGTCATAATTATAGAAAATTTTTCAACAAGAAAATTCTAAATATATTTTAAGTATAAGTGAAATAATAAAAATAAAAAATCTCCTCACGCCATCAAGCATTTTACAGTATTTATAGCTTTAAATTTGCACATTCTCTAGCAATTCCACGTTATGAATTGAAAAAGTTTTACAGGAAAATATTAATCTAGTATATACGATAAGCGAAAGTTTATAGAACTTTCTTCTATATCTTCATCTATGAGTAAAACAATATTGTCGTTTTAGAAGCCCCATCATGATAATAGTCTCGCCAATGTTAAATGTTCTTGGAGTAATATTTGACTATAAATTTACTTGAAATACAGTATCTTGTAATAATATGGACTTTAGCTCATATTTAATGACTTGGAGTCGACAATTTTGGTAAAAAGAGTGCTCGGGACGACCGTCTAGATTTTCACCGACTATAAAGCGTGCTATTCTGACGGAATAATCAACTACAGGAGCGTCATCTTCTCAGATTGTCCATCGTTTTAATTTAGACTGCGATCCCAGTTTCATAAGAGAATGGGCGGCGAAGTCAGGACATTTTAAATATGAAAAATATTTAAAGATAACTGCTCTTAAGCACAGAGACCACTTTAAAAGTTGCCGAGGAGAATGTTCAAAGCAAAAATGTTTGGGACGATACAATCCTCAGCGATGAAATAAATCTAATGTGGATGGACCGGATGGGCTTAGCTATTATTGGCACGATTTACGAAAGAAGTGAAACGTTATGTCGAGAAGACCTCAAACAGTTGGTGCTGTTGTGATGTGGGCGGGTTTAAAAAGGGGTATGAAAAACCAACTGGCATTTGTAAACGGCAGAATAAGTGCGACTGGTTATGAAGACCTGTCAGAAGATTATCTGTTACCATTTTTAACCCTTACTGAAGATGATGGTGCAATATCGCAATAGGATAATGTTGAATACCTATTCACTCTACAAGGTCCACAAAAAACTGGTTTCGACAGTATGGAATCGATCATGGTCGGCATTAGCTGCCGATCTTAACTGGATTGAAAACCTATAGGGATTATGGTAATATCTGTACAATCCAACAGATCTTTCAATTGAAAGTGTTGATGAACTGGAACGTCTAATTGTAGCTGCCTGAGATGAAATTCCAGAGGCAACTTTAAACAAGTTAATAAATAATATGAACATTCGTTTATTAAATGTAATAAAAAACAAGGGCAAATGGAAGTCTTAGTCAAAACAAAACAAATATAAAAACACCAAACACCACAAGAGATCAAAGACTCGTAATATAAAACACTGATTTCACGTAATATACTGCTCCAGTATATCCATAAAAGTATTTTCAGTTTTGAGTTTTACTCGTGATGTAGTCCAAACTAAGGATGAATCTATATTTTTTCACAGCACTGTATATCAATCAGATTTAGTCATAACAGAGAAAGCAACCTTAAACATCATCCGTAATGGACTCAATATTGCAAATAATTAAGCCAAAAGTAGACAAATAAACCTTCCCTCGTAATATTTCAAGATGAATTGTGTATGCTGACAGATGTAGATTTTTCTTTAAAGTCCTATGCGGGTGGCTCTTGATATATTCAATTGTTGTGCACGACGTCGAATTGATGCGTTTGGATACTTCCGTACACTTTCTCACACTGCAGCATTATTTTCATCTAACCGACCACGAGTAGAACATATTGGTGTTGCCTTATCAATAACAGAGCCCGCCTCTTCAAATTTATTAATTAAGTTACGAACTGTGAACTATTAACTCTGTAGGTGCTTGACTTGTCTTAATTGTGTACGAATTTTTGTTAATGCAACTATAAATAATCGCCCAGTTTCATAAAACAGTTGTACACAAGCTATTCGTTGTTAAACTGTTAATCGCGGCATGTTGACGTCATATGATTTGCAGATAGCAATCGTTAAATATTGACGCCTTATGTTTGATAGAATACAAATGGCGCACAATTCAAACCCTATTGGTCCAACTGAGACACCCTATACTTTTACACTACATTATTTCTCAGTAACACGTATGTTTTTATTTTTTTCTTCTATTTTTCTTGCTGGGTATTTTATACTAGGGTGGTCCAACCATAATGCACGATGTTAATTGTGAGTTACACCTTGACGTCAAGTTTTTTGCCCAACTTAATTTGACATTACTTTGTTTCAGTTTTTGATAAATTCAACCATGGAGAGGTACACAATTGAGCAGCGCGTTAAGATTGTTGAAACCTTTTACGAAATGGGCGTTCAAATCAAAATGCATTTCGTGCACTTCGTGACTTTTTTGGTCAGCATATTCGACCAAATGTGTCCAATCGGGACAATCGGGAGAATTGTGCGCAAATTTCAGCAAACCGAGTCTGTAGGAAATGTGAAAACACCTATGCATGCTCGCCCAGTTTGATCTGCGGAAAACATTGCTGTTGTTCGCGATAGTGTAGCAGAAGAGCCGTCAACCTCAACTCGTCGTCGTGCCCAACAATTGAACATCTCACGAACATCACTGATGCGAATTTTGAATTTACACGCTTACAAGGTTCAATTGACTCAATATTTGAAGCCTACTGACCATTTCAAGCGTCGTCAATACGCCGAATGGTTGGTTGAACAGACAGAAGTGAATGGTGACTTTACAAAGAAAATCATCTTCAGCGACGAGGGCAACGAATCCACACTTTCGCCTCAGTGGATTCGTTAACAAGCAGAATTGCCGCATTTGGGCAAATGAGAATCTACAAGTGATTGTTGAAAAGTCGATGCATCCACAAAGAGTGACTGTTTGGTGCGGTTTATGGGCTGGCGGCGTCATCGGGCCGTACTTCTTCGAAAATGAGGTCGGCCAAACAGTTACCGTGAATGGTGTTCGCTATCGCGAGATGATAACAGACTTCTTGTGGCCAGAAATTGAAGATATGGACTTGGACGATATGTGGTTCCAACAGGATGGTGCCACTTGCCACAGAGCCAACGAAACAAGGGCACTTTTGCGCTAGAAATTCAATGGCCGTGTTATCTCACGTCGTGGCGATGTTAATTGGCCACCACGATCATGTGATTTGACACCGTTGGACTTCTTTCTTTGGGGATATTTAAAATAAAAAGTGTACGTCAATAAGCCAAGAACAATTCAAGAGCTAAAGGATGAGATAATTCGGCACATTAACGACATTGAACCTCAATTATGTCTCAGAGTCATTGAAAATATGGACCATCGGATAGAGGTATGCCACCGAAGCCGTGGCGAGCATTTGGCCGATATTTTTTTTCACACATAGATCCTTCTATCATAATAAAAAATATTAAGATAATTCTCTTAAAACTTTTTGTTTTATTTACAATTAACATCATGCGTTTTGGTTGGACCACCTTTTATATTATTTTTCCACACTCCATTATACGCGGAAAAGTAATGTAATGTAAAACTATTTGAGAAATTCTTTTTGTTAGCACGATATCTCAATTAAATCGTGTCGGATCGATTGGGTTTCACCTGATTCTGATTAGGGACGTCTACCAGACTAAATCTATTGATTCTGAGGTGGATAGTACACATCTCACCCTGTCCATGGGTCATGAGAAAGCACGATGGTGAACGATTTGACAAAAATTAATAAAAGTAAAACTGTCGCATAAAACACATATTCTGCATCTATGTGTTGGTTTATTTTTTCTCGGCCACTCAATTTCGAGATAGAGATGTTCTACGTGGGGATAAGTCCGTTTTAAGGTTTTAAAACTGTTTATTTATTTATAGTCACAATGCAACTAAAATAAATTTCCTTGGAGGAAACGTTTGCGACAGTAAAACGGAACGAATACCCACTGTGACCTAAAAAAATGAAATTAATACATCAAAGATTCTCTCTAGATCCTTGTGCTATATACAAACATCGGATTCGAGAAAATGCGGTATATTTAAACAACCCAGTTACACAGGTCACGTACAATTGTGACCATTTAGTACAACAAATGCAGCTTTTATATTGCACAAATAATTCGTCGGGCGTCTGGGCGCGGCGCCTCACTGTCTTATTAAAACGAAACTTATGCGATATCTCGTTTAACTTGTTACTGTAAACTTCGGGACACGTTGTTGCTGTTGTCGATGTTATGTTCATTTCATCGCCGCAAAAATTCTGGAATAATTTATCTGACGGGTATTTTTGAGAATATTATGTTCGATCGTCGTGTTACACGTCGCTTCGAGGAGGTCCCACTTTTTTGATGGATGACATAAATACATATTAAATATTTAGTTAGAATATATTAATACTGCTGGAGAAATCCTGGTGTAAGAATACGAAAATAATTGATTTAGCAAGACTAGGCTCATCATAACAATTACAAGGCAGGTAACTTTGAATTATAACCGAAACAATCAATAAACTATGAATAGAATCATCAACAGAGAATGAAAACTATTGTAATCGTTTCATGTTATTAACATAACACGCCTAAAAAATAACTTAAAAAGTCATTTATTCAAAAATTTATTAAAAGAAACATAGTTATTTCAACTCTTTAAGAAAATAAATTAAAAATGTACAACGACATTTAATCATTATCACTAAACATGTTGTCATTTAAACATAACAAACAGTTGTTTGATTTCTTACTGTGCTTGCCACATACGTATTTGTTGCATTTATTGCAGACGATCGTTGTTTTCGCTAATTCGCTTTTTTTTTCTCTTTTTTGGAGTTTGCCGGTTTGCAACAAGTATAGCAACGCCCTTTTCCAGGTTGAGTTGAAGTAGCGGGTATAGCTAGGTCACGTTCTCTTTCCAAAATATTTTCCATTTCAAGAACAACCCTAGTTTGTTATCCATTCATGTTGGTAGCTCTTTTCTCTGCATGTGGACGTGTAAGATTTTCACTATTCCTTTTGGGCCCCTAGAAGTAAATGTGCTTCCTTCAATTTTTCCTGCATACGCTTCCATGCCTAGAATGTAACGAGTAGAATAGTTTGTTAGCATTCGCATAAGAATATTTTCCTGACTTCTGCTTCATAAATACTTTGAACGGACATCTACCGCGAAATAGTGAGAGCATTTCAGCAATCACTAAATTCATGCCAGAGGTATAACATTTTAGAAAGGTTGAATGGAGTAAATCAAAAATCTCACGCATTAGTGAAAACTTATCAGTAGACCTCCTAACAGCTCTGTTATTTTATTACTGAACGTTATTTTATTACTGAGAAGTTACTGAGCGATGTAGGAAGACCTTCCAAATTTCTTAGACCACAGATCATGATAGTTCAAATTCGTGTCATTATTGGCTCCCATCAAAATGAAAATTCCAAGTAGACCTAAAATATGTCCCGTCTGAGGCACGTTTCTACCTCTTTTTCATTTGAGTGTAAAACGATGACTCGTAATATTTCAGGTGTAACAAATTTTAGGAATGATTCCAAAATGTTATAAATTTTTCCTTCATTACGCAAACTTGGTCAATCACGAAAAATGTTCGGTCCTGCTCGTCTTACACTTTGTGGTGGGTGAGCTAAGAAAACGTTTCCTAACCTTGACTTATTCACATGTGGGGTACTATCTTTATCTTCATCTGCCATATCAGGTTCATTCTAGTTTTCGATATATTCATTGTCATCAATCGTCTCAATACCATCTTCAGTTTCACTCACATCGGAATTACTATATGTAAAGCCCGATCGTACTCAAGATCTGATACTTAAGTTAGCTAATTCCTCTTCTAATTCTTTTTCCGATAAACCTTCCCCCATTTTAACATAGGACAGGCAACACAAAAAACGTTCAATACGGTCACACAAAAATACTACTACAAGACTAGGAACCTCACATCAGATGCTCGTAATAAACTCTACGGCTAAGAGACCAGTCCTGATAAGTCAAGTACTAAATAATACTGTTTCTGCTAGTGCTGGCCATCATACAATGCAATGTTGCCAACGCTTCATTGATACAAACGTCGAAAAATTAATTATAGCCCGCTGGACCAAGGGGGGATATTATTTGTTCAGGTGAAAAATATTTTCAATTCAAATCATAAGTGAACCAAATTATAATATAATTTTGCACGGCATCTAATTGACAACTACTAATTTATTCAGATTTTTAAGACAAGTATTTAGTACAATAATCTGAAATTTAAAAATACATTTACATTTTAACCCCCCTTGGTATTTCTAGGGTTAAACTCTGTATTAAACTCTGATTTTTTTTCAGATTTGTCTTCATTAATCGATATAGTTGGTATTATAATAAAATTATGGTAAATAATTTCATATTTCATTGGAAATGTATGATGGTCTTTTTGAGGCACTACGAGGGTGGGGTACGGCGCACTGATGGTGAAATACGTTCAAGACGCTCCGTTGAGGTTGCAACTGCCGAAATGATCGACAAAATTCATAAAGTCGTGGTAGACGACCGAAGATTGAAAGTGAGTGAGATAGCCGAGACTACTGGGATGTGAACTGAACGTGTGGGCAATATTTTACATCAACATTTGTGCATGAAGAAGGCTTTATGTTAGTTGGGTGCCACGTTCACTAACTATAGATCAAGAATTGCGCCGGAGGACTTTTCGACCGAGAATTTGGCACTGAACAAGCGAGATCCCAGCGAATTTTTACATCGATTACTAACTGTGGATGAAACTTGGGTCCACTATTACACTCCTGACAGTAAACAACTCTCAAAATAAAAAGAATCACCAACGCTTTCATTATACAGTGCTATTCAAAAGTCCCCTCCCCCGCTCTTATCTTTTTAACGATTATACATAAACTAGTGAAATTTGGTAACTGAATATTAAGGGTTGTAAACTACCCTACTAGTGATGATAGATGACGTATGCGTCAAAGATGACGTCACAAGGTCATTGCGACCAATAATTTTAAATGGAACCCTATGGCAAGCGACACCTCTTTTAAAAGGTATCGAAAAAACGTATTCAATGATACTAATATTGTTTGTATTTATGGTAGTTTTGATGGATTATATCAGTAATCAGTAAACTTGGATAATAATTTTAATTACAGATTCAAGAATCAGTACCTACTTATAGTAATTGTTCGAAGTGAGCTCCATCTACTTCCTGACAGTAAAACATCCTATTGCGAAACTCTTCTCGTACTTTTTCAAATGTGTCTGCGGAAATAGCCCTACATTCTGAGACAATACGTTGTTTTAAAACATCAATATTGTCAGGCTGAGTGGCGTAAACCTTCGATTTAAGATACCCCCACAGAAAAAAATCTAAAGGTGTGAGGTCCGGTGATCGAGGCGGCCATTCCATTGAACCTCGTCGTCCAATCCATCTACCAGGATATTCTTCATCCAAATACCGTCTTACTGCACCGTAATAGTGTGGAGGAGCACCATCCTGTTGGAATGTTATTTCCAAAATGTCGAATTCATCTTGATTGTCTTCCAAAATTTCAAGGATTAACGTTTCTATTGCATTTTGCAACATCTGCAGATACACCTCACCGGTTAAGTTGGTATTTAAAAAAAACAGGCCCAACGATGTGGTTTCCCAGTATACCTGCCCAAACATTGACCTTCTCGGGATACTGAGTATGTGTTTCACGAAACATGTGAGGATTTGCGTCACTCCAATATCTCACGTTTTGTGTATTTACATTTCCATTTAGATAGAAAGTACTTTCGTCACTAAAACAAATTTCTTTATACCAATTTCATTTTTGATACTGTTCCCAGTATCAAAAACTGTTCCCAGTTGTTTCCAAAACAACTCAATAACTTCGAAACAACGAATAAACAATCGACAACCAAGAACTCTAACAGCTGGTTACTACAGATTACACTCTTTGAGCACAGATGTTATCTTATTGTTTACTAATAAAAACAAAAGCTAGTGTAATCTTATTAAAAACAGTATTGAAAGCGCAAAAAAATTATGTCACTTATTTCGTGTTGATTGACGTCTTACTAATTTGTATGAAAATTATTCTATTTTGAATGAAAACGCGCTCGCTTTTTCAAAACTGTTGAAACTTTATTGTAATTGTACCATTATCGATCGAACTTTGGACTCAATTTTAGCACATTTTTAGTTAGTTTTTCTTTGAAATGAGTTCATACTTGTATTCAGTGGGCCACGAACGTCCGGATTAAAAAGAAAAAGAAATATTTTGACCAGAAGCGTAATTATACCGTTTTGTTCGTAAGCTCCTCATATTGAATACAGGGTACAATTTGCGTTTCCCCTGAGAAGCGTATACGCACTATTTTTGGCTAAACAATTTGCGAAACGCCCTCGTTTTTATTAATGTATGCAAATACTTTCTACGTGATGAGAAAGGGAATCAGGAGTGTGTATTTACCGTTTTATGGAGAAAGCCGTATAAGTATGTGCGGCGCGTAAATCTTGTTTATCGCTAAATCGAATGGAGGAAAGAAGCTTTGAGGGTAAATCTAATTTTCGTTCACTAAGAGGGTTACCATTATTAGATAATTATTTGATGGTCTCTTAAAGAACGTGAAGGGATGTATAAAAATTTCGGACGCCTTGCAAGTGTATGGAATAGAAAATAAACGGTATTTCAAGTAGCAAAGACGTTAATAGGTGAGACAAAAATTATATTTATCTCACACGTATACGAACTACTCAAAAATTAGAAATATTAGAAAGGTTTTCTAAGAAAGTCCAAAATTGATCTGGATTATGTTGAATTGCCTCACACATATTACACTGTTTAAAATGTGGTGTAAAATTCTATGCTATATTCACACTAACTGGTGTGTTCTTATATGTACCCCATACATATAAGAACACACCAGTTTAATGCGAAAATAACACACCGTATTAGCTGTAGTAGAATTTCACCATTCGCTGGTGTGAATTTTCATGCCAGTAGTGGAGTAAAATCAAAGCGATGCCTGGTGTAATCTCTACCACCTTTTGTATTCAGTTTTACACCTTTTACTGTCCAAATTGTTCAAACAAGGAAAATAAAACGCCTTTGAAATAGAAAACACTTGTTCTCCTTAGTACACAAAATTAATTTCTTTATTACGCCAATAAAATATTTGTGTATATTATACAATAGGAATAAAAATTAAAGGATGTAATAAAATTCTAAAATGTTAAGTGATTTTCAAAGAGCTCTAACAAGGAGAATAATAGACGCAGATCAATTTTGAAAAAAGCGGATTGAAGTTCCAAGTATCTAATTTTCAGTTAAAATAATCTTGAGTTCAAAATTTTCTAACATTAGCAGTTTTTGAGTAATCACAAAAAAACCATCGGAAAACATTTTTCTAAAATTTTTGCTTACATTTAAAAAAATCCACGGACTTCAATAAATTTTGTTCAGTGATTTCATTATAAAGATTTTTTAGATAATTTTATCATCTTTAAAGTAAGCGAGCCAAGAGCCTTCTATTATGATTTAATGATGAGTTATCATTCAAAGCAAAAAAGTCGGTTTTAACTTTGGTAATTAATTACCTGGGAAAAAATGATGGCATAGAAAATTAAAATAGGGTTTTAGAAACTGCAAAGTATTTTTGACTAGCTGTACTTACTGGTGCTTGATAAAAAGAATTTTCGGTGCGAGAATGTTGATTGAGAAGGGGTAATAAATTGCGTATTAAAAGATATTCGCTTAACTTGCATAACTTTCCAAATAATGGATAGAATAAAGTATTTCGTTTCAACCTCAAAGTATTCCATAGAAACTTTGAAAATTTTAAAGCGTTGCAGTTTTTTTTTTCATTGTGTTCGGAATGATTGAATTCGTCGTTTTCGCTAAAAATCAATTTAAGGATGAATTTTTAATTTTGTACTAATTTTTTGAGGTTAAGTATGTTTTTATTTTTAGCAATAATCCATATTTTTTTATCAAAAATGTTAATTATTATAAAAATGACCGTACAAGGCTTTTAGCTGCTCAAATTAAAGAGGATACAATTATCTAAAAAAATTTAATGAAGTTTGTGGACCCCCTGAAATGCAAGCAAAAATTTGAATTTTGCTCCTGATATTTATTATATTATATAGGTTTGGGCCTCATCAGCCACTGATCGCATGGGTAGTCCCTTGGCGATCCCCTCTTATCTGGGTCATTATTCAAAAATGCTATCTCATAAAGGGAGCAATTTAGGCACGTCCCCCGCCTTAAGCCTCGCCTCCTCTAGGAAAACAGGGGTCCCTAATATAAGATACCTCTCTCCTCCAGTGCGGGGCAGGTGTAAAGAAGATGAATCGAGGTTTCCTCGTCTTCTTTACAGTATCTGCAGGCCGGGCTATCAGTCAGCCTCAGCTTGTTCGTATATGCATTCAGGCTACTATGGTGGCCCGTTATGATTCCCACCAAGGTTCTGGCTTTGTGCCTGTCTAATTTAATGAATTCTTGGGCCCATTTCTCAATCTCTGAGTATTCGATGAAGAGTTTGGTTATTCGACAACCCGTTACTCCTCTCCATCTTTTATTGTGCTGGTCTCTTGCCCAGCCATTGATGCGGTCTCTGATCAGATTCCGACTTATTGCCACTGCAGGTTCTGGTTCATAGAGGTTTTCCCTGGCAAGGTCATCTGCAATTAGATTTCCCTTAATGCCATTATGCCCAGGTATCCATAAGAGTTCCACCGATCCCTTCCCTGCCAAGTGGTTCAATGCTTCATAGCAATTATAGACCAGCTTCGACTTTGTCGTTGCTGAATTCAGGGCTGCCAACACCGCCCTGCTATCCGAGCAGATACATACCTTCTCCTGGGTCCGATTTTGGTCGGCCCCCAGAACACCGTATATAATTCCAACTAGCTCGGCCTGGAGTGCGGTAGTGTATTTGACCAAGGGGAAGGTTTTACATATCCCGTCGCGTCGCCTATACACCCCCGCATTCTCCTGATAACTTTCTTATGATTACTGAACATTTGCTGATGGTAAAAATTTTCAAATCAAGATATAAAAACTAGAAACTTGCAGCTTTTATTTTCTTTTTTTTTTTAATTTCTCTGCGACTATTTTTCTCCATGTTACAGCTCATTACCCAAAAATTTACGATTTTTTACATCCCTTAATTTTTGTGCTTAGTGTATATATGTGCTAGTGTAAACCTAGAAAATATATATATATTTGTGAACAACCCAACCAAATTTCTAGCTATTGTATTTAAAATAGTACTTTGTACCATCGAGATTTCCAATTAAATACAATATTATATAATTAATCTTATAGAACTTAAATGTTATGTATATTATCAGTAGATATAAGCTGCCGACGCTTCGTTGTTCCGGCTTTCTATTGGTCCCCCATCACATAGACCACACCCACAACTAATAGTAAGCCTGAGCAATGGAGCACCAATAGCACCGAACAGAAATTACAACTAAAAGATTCACTCTAAGATTCGTCCGCTATGTTTCCCTCCTTACTCCGTCGCGTCGTCCAGCGAGAATTAGCTAACTAGCACGTGGCGTATATATAGTATCGTATGAAGTACTCCCCATATACTCAAGAAGGCCGCCGTTCAATAGCTGAATGGCGGCATACCCTTTGTAAGCGCAATATAAAAGTACCACCGGAGAGTGAACCTTCTAGTTGTAATTTCTGTTCGTTGCCGGCAGCTTACCCATAACCTCTCCATTTTTCAATCATTCCCTCTCTACCTAGCTAATCAGTCTTATACGTATCATCGTTGAAATCAGACCTACCGGATCGTATACTCAATTGTATCCTAACCTAAATGTTCTTCCGGGTTAATAAGTAATAAATATGCTTCTCAGCACGCAGTAACAAATATAAACTGTTTCGAAGTTTACAATTACAGAGGTATAAAATGTTTGTTACCAATTATGCTGGTGTCAAGTATTATATTAGAAATAATGAAATTTTACACCATTCACACATCGTTAAAACTGGTAGAGTTTTAGCAATTTTTGACAGATTTTCAGCATCTTAACAGTGACAGTTACTGTGTTATTGACAGTTCTATGTCAATATATCAGTAACAGTGTTACTGACATAGATCGTATCGATAAATATGTATACCCCACGATTTTATTCGGAATTTGTCCTGGATCAGCGTACCGTGTACGGCACTGATGAAAACTAATAAGTTTGAAACAGCTGTATGTCGTTCGGTTCCAATCCGGGACAAATGTCGAATTCTACCTGTGGCGGGTTTTATATTTTTTGAAACCTTATCTGATCGTGCAGAAACACGAGAAAGGGGTCGAGGATCGCTTTTAGGTATAATTCAATGCTTGGCGGGGTTTTAGCACGAGGAGTAGTTGTTTTCTATAGCGATTATGTAATAGCCTTGCTATTCGGGAACTACTTTGATAACCGCGTGGCGGTTTGGTAGTTCCTTTCTCGATTTCCGACTTATATGCTACTGACATAGATCGTATCGATAAAGATATATATACTCCACGTTTGCATTCGGCATTTGTCCTGGGTCGGCGTACCGTGTACGACACTTATGAGATTTAATAAGTTCGGAACAGCTGTATGTCGTTCGGTTCCAATCCGGGACAGATGTCGAATCCCACCTGTGGCGGGTTTTATATTTTTTGAAACCTCATCTGATCGTGCAGAAACACGAGAAAGGGGTGGAGGATCACTTTTAGGTATAATTCAATGCCTGGCGCTTATACTTTGATAACCGCGTGGTGGTTTGGTAGTTCCTTTCACGACTTCCGACTTATATGTTAGTGACGGTTGACAGATTTTCAACAGTGTAAGGAAGACTTCGAAATCTCGTTGAAAAATATAAAATTCGTAGGTACATCAAGAAAATACATATAAATATAAAAATTTAAATAAAAATATAATTATAAATATAAAAATTGTACCACTTTCAAGAACATCCAAAAAGAGTAGGAAGTAAAGAAAATCTAGAAAAAACGTTCTATAACTTAAAGAGAGAGAAGACGCTATGCTATACAAAATCAATGTAACAAACCTGCCAATGATATATTCCTATGTAAGTTCAAAAATAAACCACAAGTTTTCACTCCAATTCCTGTCCTATAATGAAGTGCCAGGTATCACGATATTAAGAGTCATGATATTATAATTGATGAATGAATACAAGGTAGGAGGTTACTTAAAATAAATAATGGATTTAATGACAATGCTTACAAAACTGATAAAATCTGATTAGATGGATAAAAAGTCGACAGCAGCAATTTGAGATATAGATGACAAAGAGAATATTGTAGATTATAGATCGCAAATGCACTCCTAGATAAAATTAACGCATCAGCAAAACTTTTCATTATTCTTTATAATTCTTCGAAGTTTTAAATCCTTTTAAATCTACATTTTTTTAAATCTATATTTTTTGTAGATGGCCTACAATATCCTCTACCACTATTAATAAACAATTGCGATTATTTGACTGATCTAAAATAAGATTTTGTAATTGTTTGTTAATAATACATTTAACGCTGCTTAAATTTTTTTTAAACTTAATATCTTCAAGTGAATGGAAGACTTTATCCAGTATCGCCAGACGAAATGAATCGTCCACGCAACTTAGGAGAGTATGAAGCAGTGCAAGTGGTAACTCTGGTTAATGAGGAAGGTAGAGAGCGATGTGTGACTAATTTATTAGAAGTTAGACAATCAACAATTAGTCAAACAATTAAACTTTTCAAAGAACTTTGAAGTTACTGTAGAACCCCGAAACAAGATCGTAAGAAGTCTACAGTTGCAATAGATGAGCGATATCTTATGCAAGTTACCTTAGGAAATAGGCATTCTACCGGTTTAGAGCTAAGCAGAGTCCCCAGCAGCAACCGGAAATGTAGTAATTCCTGGATGAACAGTCAGAAGAAGCCTCAATGAAAGAGGAGGGAACAGTAGAAGGTAGTTATTGCATCACTGCTCACTAGAGAACAGAGAATTGCTAGACTTCGTTTTGCAAGAGAACATATCAATGTGTCCATAGACACTGGAAGCGAGTTTTGTTTTCAGACGAACCAAGAGTAAGTCTTACTTCACCAGATGGACGTCAACGAGTCTGGCTGAGGCCACGAGGGAGGTTTACAGCCTACAATATCTCCCCGAGGATCCCATATTTCGGTGGGTTAATAAAATTCTGGGAGGAATTGTCTCGATGGTCGCACAAATTTAGTTCCGATACTAGAGAAATCCATGAATGCACATTTTTACGTAGAAAAGATCGTAGAAAAACATGTAATGCTATTTGCTCCATTTGTTGTTAACAATTTAATTTCTAAGCAGAATACCGCTCGACCACACGTTGCTAAAGAGGTACTGGACTACCTACGTTTGTGAATATTGTAACTATGGATTGGCCTCCAAGAAGCCCAGATATGAACCCCATGGAGCATTTTTGGGATGCATTAAAATGAACAAGAGAATATTCCTTTGGAAACCATTCACTACCTGATCAATGGCATGCCCAGACGACTGGAAGCAGTGATAAGATCTAGAACAGTATCTACCCATTACTGAATTTAAATTCTTACGAATTTTTTCTAGTTCCTTTCTCTTTTCTTCTTCATCTGAAGTTTTTAATTAACACCATTTTCATTGCATTTGAGATTATTGTTACTTTTTGTTACTTATTCATGTTTTGTTACTTAATCATGCCGTCCTAATTTGTTAAACATTAATTGAAATCAATTAACTATAATATCACGTAGGTACTATGATGCAAATCCTATCCAGAAATGTATTATATTTCAGTTATAATTTAGAGGATCTGAACCAAGGAATTCGAATTGAAATACAGAATTATTGATCTTTCAATACAAAGTGTTCAAATGTGCCGACCAAACTCAGACGGTTAATGAGCGACATTTTTAACAATTAGGTATATTTCGTTCTCGAATTCCATTATATCAGATATCTACTTTACTCAATTGACTGAGGGCAATTCATTATTAAATTACATTAAACCCGATGTGTAAATTGATATAATTTATAATAAGCTTCCTCGGTCTATTTCAATTACCGTATACATTCAAGGGTCAAACTAGGTCCAAGGAATACCCATTACCGCTCTAATATGACATTAATAAAGAGGGGCTCGCCAAATCAAAGGCTTTACTACAGACCGCGTGCTCGTCTACTATTAAATAAATAGGCCATTTACATGATTGATAAATGCTATAATCGAGAGGACATTTACTTCGCTGTCATACTATACCCCGTTGTGCATATACCGTATTTATATCAGGGGTAAAAATAAACGATTTATCAAAGGTATATTTTGTTGGAGGATTGTAATTAATTGAAGTAAATAAAGTGAATCGGGTCACGCTGGAAATGAAATATAATATACCTCAAGGAGCCGGACTAGGTCCATTTGTATTTTTATTTGTAATTGAATTGCCAAATATAACAAATAAATCGGAAATAATTATGTCTGTAGATGATAGTAGTTATTATGCAATTATATGCAATTGTATATAAATAAATCCCACGCAATTGAATAAAACAATTACTAAGTTTTATACCACTATATTTACACAAAAAGTGTGATTGCAGTTTCGACAATTTTATGTCATTTTCAAAACGATGATTCAACTAAGAAGTTCTCATAAGTTTTCAAGGTATGATGTCAAATGTGTAACTTTTAGTGAACTGGTACATTCAAACCATGCAAAAAGTTCCAACTTTGCTGGTGAGTATCTCAGTAACATATAAGTCGGAAATCGAGAAAGGAACTACAAAACCGCCAAGCTATAGGAAACAACTACTCCTCGGGCTAAAGCCCCGCCAGGCATTGAATTATACCTAAAAGCGATTATCGACCCCTTTCTCGTGTTTCTGCACGATCAGACAAGGTTTCAGAAAATAAAACCCGCCACAGGTAGGATTCGACATTTGTCCCGGATGGGAATCGAACGACATGCAGCTGTTTCTAACTTATTAGTCCTCATCAGTGCCGTACACGGTACGTCGATCCAGGACAAATGGCGAATGAAATATGTGGGGTATACATCTATATCGATACGATCTATGTCAGTAACATATAAATCGGAAATCGAGAGAGGAACTACCAAACTGCCAAGCGGTTATCAAAGTAGTTCCCGAATAGCACGGCTATTATATAATCGTTATGGGAAACAACCACTCCTCGTGATAAAGCCCCGCCAGGAATTGAATTATACCTAAAAGCGATCCTCGACCCTTTTATCGTGTTTCTGCACAATCCGATAAGGTTTCAAAAAATAAAACCCGCCACAGGTAGGATTTGACATTTGTCCCGGATTGGAACCGAACGACATACAGCTGTTTCGAACTTATTAGTTCTCATCAGTGCCGTACACGGTACGCCGATCCAGGACAAATGCCGAATAAAATTTGTGAGGTATACATCTTTATCGATACTATCTATGTAAGTAACATATCAAATCAGTGTACGGCACTGATGAGAACTAATAAGTTCGAAACAACTGTATGTCGTTCGATTCCCATCCGGGACAAATGTCGAATCCTACCTGTGGCGGGTTGTATTTTTTTTAAGGTGAATATCTTCTTTACTGTACGGGCAAAAATGTTTCATTTAAGTAATTACCTTAGAGAAATTTATTCCTTAGGTGTACCGGAAATTTGAAGAAATTCTATAGAAAAGTGGGTTGCTGAAGAAACTACTTTAAAGTAAAAGTCGTTTATGCCTGCCCATATTTAAATATATGTATGTATTTTGTTTTGTGCAAGTGATTTGCTTGCCAGCAGATCATTATACGAAATGTCAAATTTCGCGAATATGAAAATGTCGAATTGTCGAATTGCAAAAACTTTAAAGTTCACAGAACAAAACTGCTACCATTCATTTCATCGCTATTTGCCAAATAAAAAACTCTCTTATCTTGCCGATAAACGGAACAGTCTACCTGAGCCTAGCCATAAAAAAGCCAAGGTTAGTTATGTTTTGAGATTTTTTATTTGGCAAATAGCGATGAAGGAAACTATACCTACATATTTGAACTACGCGCCTTCGAATTAGGCAAGAACAAGTGCTGTAATAAATGCAACAACGTTTTAGTTCCCCAGTGTAATCCATTGAAAACTAATTGCTCTACCATAATTGGAGTTTCAGAACAAGTTATGGTTTCAACAGATTATCTTGTCTCCAAGGCTGGAATAAATTTATTCAACTATAATATTAGGATATTCAATTTTCAACTTTTGAAGAAAATAATGGATGAACTAACATTATTTCCTTTATTAAGTTTAGTTTGAATTGTAAAATTTGTTCGATTGAAATAAATAAATTTTCAAATATAATAAATAGGCATATGTATTATTGGAATATTTTTTTCAATCAAATTAATGTACTTCGATGTACTACTTGTAATTAATGTAACATCTGTACAAAAAATATATCATCATTTTTGTTCTAGTTAACTAATATGCAATTTTGACGATATCAGAGTGAATATACGAGGGACATTATTTATATTTTGAGCCTTGACAACACTAACAATAAGTGTTGTCAGACCCCATCTGACATTTCCAATTGAAAATTTGACATATCTGACCTAACCGTCTTCAGAACATTTCATCATTAAAGCGCGATTTGTGTTGTTTACAGTGATTTGAAAATTGTATTTCAACGAAAAAGTGAAATTAACTCGTGAAAACTTTTCTGCGATGATTTATTACGATTTTCGACGTGGATTATCGAGACAAGAATGCATAGATCAACTCATCTCCACTTTCGGCGATAAAGCCCGATCCTTTGCCACTGTGAAACGTTGATATAACGAGTTTAATCGTGGGCGCCATTCGTTCACCGACGAAAGTCGTGAAGATCGTTCAAAATCAGTTGTTATGCTAGAAAACATTGATGCTGTGCAAAAACTGATAATGCAAGATCGTCCTGTAACATACTGTGAGATTCAGGCAACCTTAGGCATTAGTTCGACTAGCATATATAAAATATTGTATGATCATTTAGGTATAAAAAAGGTTTGTTCTCGTTGGATCCCACATAATTTGAAGGAATCTCAAAAAGATGCTCGTGTCGATTGGTACAAACAAATGTTCAAGAAATACAATGGCGGTTCTTCAAAAGATGTATATGACATTGTAAGAGGTGACGAATCATGGGTTTATGCATATGAGCCGAAAAGTAAATAGCAGTCGACTGTATCGGCGTCTCAAGATGAACCAAATCCAACAAAAGTTGTTCGCGCTCGAAGCACTTCAATACAAATGGTCGCCTGCTATTTGGGAAAAACTGATCATGTGGCAACGGTATCTTTAGAGGAACGCAAAATGGTCAATTCCGAATGGTACACAACCATTTGTTTGCCGGAAGTTTTCGGGAAATAAGGAGAAAAAACAAGAGCCGCCTGATCATTCTTCATCATGACAATGCGAGCTCTCACACATCTCGTCAAACACCTAAATGTTTGAACACTCAAAAAATTGAATTAATTGGTCACCCTCCCTACAGTCCCGATTTGGCACCTAATGATATCTTTTTGTTCTCGAACGTCAAAAATAAATTGCATGGACAACGATTTTCGTCGGCAGAAGAAGCCGTTGATGCGTTTAAAAACCAGTTTTGGGAGATATCTCAAGCGGAGTGGAGAAAATGTTTTGACAAATGGTTCGAACGCATGCAAAAGTGTATATAAGTGTAAAGGATAAAGTAATTTTTAATGACAAATTAATGTTCCTTTATTATTAGGCTCAAAATATAAATAGTGCCCCTCATATAAATATTCTGTGACTGTTTTCGAGAAAATATTTTCCTCGGTAACAACAGACTACCTATATAAAAGTCTGCATCGTATTTTATTATAATTCCTGGATTGCTTTTTATAGCAACATTTGCTTAAATATTTGCCGTCGATCAATGTAGAACTCACGAGCTAAAAGTACATTTAAAATTACCATGCAGAAGCTCACTAGCATCGACAAAAAATACATGCATATTTAAATGATGGTTATAAAAAATAGAACTTGAAAGTAAAAGCTGTGAACGCGTAAACATCAAAACGTAATGACTTGCCTTAAGATATTGGCATAAACGTGTTCTTATTTTAGCGCTTTAAGAATGTATTTTAAAATACTGTTAACGAAGAAAACATACAAAAGACAAATGTCAAAACATTGTATATACCTATTTAACGAACTGTGTAAAAATATAAGATACTTGTTCACAGGTTTTGCGTTCCAATTTTTTTAAATTCTCTAATACTGAATCGTTGGCGATGTCTATAATTTTGTGACTGTTTCCTAAAATTATTTCTAAATGTATAGACTGACTAAGGAACAGTCAATTTGTTGTCAGAAATTTAAGAGTCGATTGTGGGTACATTACTGCCCCTGGTGCTGAAAATGGCATTACTTTTCTTGATTTGCTCTAGTTATAACAAGAAAATAGAGAATAAAAATTATGAAAAAGTTTTTTGCACGAAAAACTTTTCTTTTATATTTTTGCTGTGAACAGTCCCCCTACAGACTCCTAAATTAGAAAGCAATTAGTCTAATTATAAGTGAATATGCAAAAAAAATTAATTTAATCCTCACATTGGCTCTCAATTTTTCCAAACATATTAGCATATTATGTACTAGTTCTTGGTAGTTATTTGCCTTGTCCAAAAAATTTTGAATTACACATACATAACTAAACCATCAGATTCTACAACGTTGATATATCTATTAAAATTTGCAATTTTTACCAGTTTTGTGGGCAGTCAAAAATTCCTGCTTATAATTTTTCCATATTCAATGCTGGATATTCTTCGCAAATGCATTCAAAATAATTACCTAACTTGTCCAGTGCTTTTACAATATGTTTCGTTAAACCCACTTTGATGTGAAAATGTAGCAGTATTATTTTTTTTTTCTCTTTATTAATGAACAATATTGGTTTTTACAACGTCATAACGTCTTTCAGAAGCCAAACAGTTTGCTGCCAATACTTTTTTTGCACGACTATCTCATAAACAGAGGTGACAAAGATACTTGGTATATCCACTTTGATGTCCAAGAGGTATGGTGACCATTTCTAAATAAACAAACAAGCAACTGATACTGTGATGTGAATAAGCAATTTCAGGGACTCCATTATTTAAACAAATATAGTGAATTTAGATAAAATGATAATACATGAACTGAACATGTGAAATAATATGTTTCTTCTCCAGTGCAATACATCGATATTCTTTATAAAAATAGTGTATCGAGAGATACACTACATTCTGGTTAGGAAGAGATTTAGAAATCAAGTAAAAGACTGTAAGAGTTATCCAGGAGCAGATGTAGACAGCGACCACAACTTGGTAGTCATGAAAGCTAGATTAAAGTTCAAAAATCTGAAAACCCGGAAGGATAAGAAACTTATACATGTCGACATATTGAGGGATCAGAATATGAAAGATAAGTTCCAGGAGAAAACAGATCAATTAATAAATAAAGCGAGTAAGGACGAAATCAAGAACGCAGAAACTGAGTGGGAGGGTATCAAGAATAGTCTAGATTCCGCGGCTACGGACGTTTTAGGACACGACAAAAGGGAAGCTAGGAAGCCCTGGATAACGGACAAAATCTTAAACTTAATGCAAAAGAGACGAGGCTACAAAAACAGACGAGACGAAGAAGGACTAAAAACTTATAAGTCAATAAAGTGGGAAATCATTAGAAAATGTAGAAAAGCGAAAGAAAAATGGATAGAGGATAAATGCAAAGAAGTAGGAGATAAGTTGCAAGTAGGTAAGACCGATGAGGCTTACAAAATAATTAAGAGGAACTTCAGGGATATAGGAACAATAAGTAGAAATGTTAGGAGTGAATCGGGGGACATACAGATCGGAAGAGAGGAGAAAGCGGATAGATGGAAGCAGTACTTAGGAAATGTATACGAGGGTCAGGAATTAGGAGATATATTAGAGGAAGAATCTAGCATCGATAGGGAAGATGTAGGAAAATCTATATTGAGAGGGGAATTTTAAATAGCACTAAGGGGGCTAAAGAATAATAGAACGCCGGGTGTAGATAAAATACAGGCGGAAATTTTGAAATGTGCGGGACAGAAAGTAGTAAATAGGATGTTTGAACTGGTAAAATACATATACGAAACGGGCGAGATGCCGGAGGATTATAAGAGGAACATTATCGTTACTATACCGAAAAAGAGAGGAGCCGACAAATGCGAGAACTTTAGAACGATTAGTCTAACTTCCCATGCGTCAAAAATCTTAACCAAAATAGTGCAGAAGAGGATGGAAAATAGAGCGGAGGAAATACTAGGAGAAGATCAATTCGGGTTTAGGCGAAATAGGGGAACTCGCGAAGCTATTCTAGCGCTAAGAGTAATGTTAGAGAAAACAATAGAAAAAGGAAAGAACGCTTATATAGGATTTGTAGATTTAGAAAAAGCTTTTGATAACGTAAGATGAGAAAAAATGTTCGAGATACTAAAGAGCGCGGGAATGAAGTATAGAGATAGGAGAGTAGTACACAATCTATGCAAAGAGCAAACTGCTGTTATGGAAGTAGAAGGGGAAAAAAGGGAAGTAGGTATTAGGAAAGGAGTAAGACAAGGATGTACGCTATCACCACTAATTTTTAATCTGTACATCGAAGAGGCGATTAATGTGGTAAAAGATAGAGTGGATTTCGGGATTAAAGTACAGGGACAGAAACTAAAAATGCTGAGATTCGCGGATGATATAGCAGTATTAGCATCTAGTAAGGAGGAATTAGAATCAGCATTGAACGAAATGGCCGGAAATAACAACAACACCCACTCGAGGTTCCACTGTTGACTACATAAGATCAGTAACTTTCTCAGCCGGCTGACGCGTAGCTTGGATGCAGCATGGACCATCGCATTTCAGCACTGCAGCAAGTAACGCGGGAGTCTTCCTAACATTTCTAAATACTTTAAACAAGATTTAAAAATTATTAAAAGTGCTACAATTTAGAATTTTACTTTTTTTTTTAGTGCTACCTTTACAATTACACTACTCTGGGTTTCCACTCGTAGTGTCTTATTTGAAACTAAGTTTATCACAGACAAGACAGTGGTTGTAGGGTCTTGACGACCTTCTAGTAATTAATGACTAATAATACCCCAAATATATCAAAGCATATGTTTTACACAAATATCTCGTGCCAATACGAAATCCTGGAAACGAATATATTCTTGTCATCCGCGGCGACAACTAACCACTAATTATAAACTACGAGATGACAATAAACGGTCTAAATAAATGTCTCCTAGGATAAAAATACACTCGATTCACCAGAATTACACAAATAACTTCTAACAGCTGTGACGATCAAATCGTACTCACGATTTAATTTGGGATAAAATAAAACTTAAATTAGAAAATGTAGTTCAAAAGAAATATATAAAACATAACTAATACATTTAACAATTTTCTTAAATATAACTAATAGGCTTTAAAAGCAATAGTTATTAGTGGGGTTAAAACTTGATAAGTGGGGATTTTAGACATACATTGAAGCAAATTACTTATTACTAAAGTTATTGAAGTTGTTACGGTTGTTACGGAAGAATACTACACATTTCTTCATTTTTCATTCAAATACTCCACATATCTCACAATTATCTTTCAAATGACTAACTCTTTTGATCAATCATCTCTAGATCTTTATGGGGATATGTATCAAATCTATGACAACTGTATGAGATAATCTAAGACTGCGTAGAAAAGTTATAAGATTCAATAGGTGAAAAATAACTGTTTTTAATCCACAGAACATACTAAAGCCTTGTACTGGAAGCAGAGTTGGTCCACTTGATTTATGAATAAATTCCATGTTAAAATTGAACTTTTTAGAGATATTATAAGAAATAATTATAAGTAAAAATGGTAATAGAATTGTTTCCAAAGTAATCGGTTTCAATAGGGAGTCAAATGAGCTTTTAGTTAGTTTTGATATACTTAACATTTATTTTCATGAATGTTCTTAATTACCGATGCATTAGCTAATAATACCAAAACTACCTTTTTCTAGCAATATATTTTTGGACATTTTTAGACGTTGTTTTATTCTGGAAATGTTTGTCTTCGACTAACTTCCTAAGCAATGAGAATTTCTGGACAAGCTTCCGATACACCTTAAACAACTTCCCTTTCTAACATCTGTCCTAATATGGAACAATGATTCCAATAGATATTAGGTCATTTACTACAAAGTATACTTCTAGAAAATCTCAAATACCTCTTGAAACAACTAAAGAGCAAAAGCACTGTACTCATCTTAATACCTTCCAATAATTACAGCCGCTATATACTGTACAGCTTCAATAGATAACGAAACATTAGTACCAGGTTCCAGTTTGATACGAAATCTATCGGTGGACCTTTTGGACGCGAACAAAAATTTAGAATTTTTTCAAAAACTGCTGATAGTTAAAAATCAGTCTAAAATGGTAAAAATCAGGTGCATTTATCAATGAAGAATCATTAGTTCTTCATTATCCTGAAAATTACACCGTTTTAAATACGCAGACTGTTGAAAGAATAAGCCCTTAACCTAGAAGATTAATACCAACTATGAACATAACTGATGCATCATAGCAGTATATTATTTACAGAAGCAATTTGATTCTAGATATCTAACTGGTGGAACGCCAGTTGCCACTATCAGCTATTTTTATGTTGCATACAGACAGGTCTCTTTTCTATTCCCATTTTCTTTCTGTAAGGATGTGATCCAACTTTGAGTATTAATTCTTTCTACTAAAGATAGTGAGAAATCGGGATTACTATAGAAATTGGGTCTCATAAACTGACTAAGTAGTCTTTGAACTACCTTTTCAATGCATCTTTAGCATTGAAAAACTTATTTATGACAAAGATAAATCTATGAAATCTAGATGAAAGATCTAAATCTCGCTACTGAAAATCATTGAACCAACATGACTGACCACTATGAATCAATAAATCTCCAACTTCGTAATATTATATCAAGGTAAAACGCAGATTACTTTAATTTTGGAGAAATTTACACAGAGATTACGTGAACCTGTAATAGAGATGGTTATTCAGTAAACGTACGCACTTCCACCGTCACAAACTTAACATGTCTATTTTAAATAAAATGTTTACATTCATGTTATTGGCAAAAACACTAATATCAAGGAATCGAATCATCATATTGACGATATTATACAGTAATTATACTGGAATAGACATCAGTTTTAATAACTAATGTATTTTCTGTATGAAACCTCTTCCAATCAATCTGTGCTTCACTGTAGATGTTAATAAAATCAACACCATGTCAGTATTTCGAATTAATACATCTAAAATAAATATAGCTGTAATTTGGCAACCACATTTTCACAACTTTTACTTTCTAAAGCGTGCGAAAACAAATTATATTCATGTTCTATAAATAAGTTTATTGACCGTTACCGGGCTTGTAAATGAATAAATGGTTTTCCACTTATATTTTGAGTGTTTTTATAATAACGGTAGCTTTTATAATACTTATATTATTCATATTATAATCATATTCCACAAGTTTATATAAACACGATTTATTTTTAACAACAACATTCCAATATGTATATCGACATATTTCACTATCAAAATAATTACTCCCAATTATAGTTAATAGCAAGACAATTGGTTGGAGACGCAGGGGGAATAAATTTTTAACAATTGATACCAGATGTTTCTGTGCTTCGTATATTGTTGTTTATTATATTTTTCTGAAGACATAAATGTATTCTGTTCGATACAGAATATTCTATGCTCTCACTGAGATGGCTGTAGATTTTCAGTAGATTATATTGTTACCAGAAAATCGGATACAGTGAACTAAACTGTGCCGAAATTATCACCAGGATATCCTAACCACAAATTCAAGCCATTACTATCGATTAAAAAGAACTCGGTATCATCTTTCAAACGCTTGTACGAAATGGACACTAGCCTGAAGTGAATTATGTATCTTTGATATAAATATAAGATGTTCATAAAAATATCTAAAATATTTTAACCTTCACAAAATGAAAAACTCCAATACAGTAGGCAAAAAAATTAAGGGATGTAAAGAAAATCCTAAATATTTAGGTGACTTTCAAAGGGCTGTAACTTGGAGAAGGATAGTTACAGAGCAATTTTAAAGAAAGCAGATTAAGGCTACATGTCTCTAGTTTTCAGATGTTTCAGTAAAATCACTGAAAATGAAAATTGAAATCCGTGAGCTTTTTAAAAGGCAAGGAAAACTTTGGAAACTTTTTTCGATGGTTCTTTTTTATGATTGCTCAAAAACTGCTGACGATAAAAAAATTTTTAACTCATCATCAGCAGTTTTTGAGCAATCATAAAAAAGAACCATCGGAAAAAGTTTCCAAAGTTTTCCTTGCCTTTTAAAAAGTTCACGGATTTCAATTTTCATTTTCAGTGATTTTACTATAAAGCTTCCTTAGATAATTCTATCCCCTTTAATTTAAGTGGTCTAATAGCTTTGTACGATTATTTTTCGCTGAGTTATCGTTGTTCAAAGCAAGAAAGTCAGTTATAATTTTGGTAATTAATTACTCGGGAAACAAATATGGTACAGAAAATTCAAGTAGGGTTCTAAAACTGCATAGTATTTTTTATAATTCGCAGTTACTGGTTTTTGATTAAAAACATTTTTTGATGCGGAAATGTTGATTGAAGAAGAGGTACAAAATTGTCTATTTAGGGATATTCGCTTACCTTGGCATAATATTGCAAATAATAGATAGACTAAGGATATTGACTATTTATTTTCAACCTCAATGTCTCTCAAAGAAACCCTGAAAATTTCATAGCGCTGTGATGTTCTTCATTATGTTCAGAATGGTTGAATTTGTGGCTTTTGCTAAAAATCTATTTAAGGATGAATTTATCAATTTTTATTAATTTTTTTATTTTGAAAATGTTTTTTTAGCAATAATCCATATAAAAAATGTAAATCATCTGAGTGAGTTAATTTTTAGTGAGATCTGAAAAATAAAAAAATTAAAACTTACTTTTTTACTTTGAATGACGATAAAAATCATCGTACAGGGCTTTTATATGACTCAAATTAAAGAGGATTAAATTATCTAAAGAAGCTTTGTGATGATATCGCTAAAAATAATTTATTATACTCCGTGGACTTTTTGAAAGACAAGCAAAAATTTTGAATTTTTTCCGATGATTTTTTATGATTACTCAAAAACTGCTGGTGGCAAACAATTTTGAACTCAAGACCTGAAAATTATAAACTTGGAAATTAAAATTTTTTTAATTACCCTGCTACTATTCTTCTCCAAGTTACAGCCCTTTGAAAATCACCTAGAAATTTATAATTTTTACACCCCTTAATTTTTATGCCTATGTATATGAAAACTGTTCATTTTAATGAATTTATTTAAAAAAACAAAAGAAAATTCTTTGATAAAATGAAATCAACGATGGTTATGAAACCATCAAAACCATATCGATACATTCTCGATTCAATGATTCCCTGTCTCAACTAGTGTCATTGCAGCCCCTTACGATTTAGTCCAATCAATCTGTCTGAGCCCCTATGTTAAATGGTCACTAATTGTAAACAGCAAAAAAAAAAATTCGAGCATATAGAAAATAAAATTTAAAGAAACCTACAGTTTTTTTCTCTCAAAATGGCGGCCGCTAACATAACCTAAAACATTCGCAAAAGTAAAAGAAAATGGTTTTTCGCGTATAAAGGAAAATTGTGCTCGGATTGGAACAAGTTAAATGAGAAAGTTGTAGATAATGAAAAAATCTTTCGATTCAATTCTTGTCAGCTCGAATCGATTCATTACTTTTCGAGATATATCGAAAAAACCGTTGAAAATTGCGTATTTTTAATTTTGCTCTAAATATAACAATATTTGATGAAAACATTTAATAATTTCATAAAATGTAATCCTAGGTGAGACGAAAACAATCGTATTTGTACAATTTCAAAATAATTTTTTCTTCAAAGTTATAGCTGTTTCCGTAAAAAAAGGTGTTTTCGTAAAACGGCTTTTCCATCAAAACGGATGGTCCTACGGACTTGTTCGAGGGCTTATTTTCTTCGTTAGAAGTTGTGCTGCAAACATATTGTCAGCAACAATCGATATTTTTAATTCTTTATATAAAAATTTTTTTGATGACGCATTTGAAAATGACGTGATTTTCGTACATCGGTTTTATTACAAGAATTTATTGCCAAAAAACCGATGTACGAAAATTACGTCATTTTCAAACGCGATTTTTTATATACAAAATAAAAAGAATCGATTGTTGCTGAAAATATATTTGTAGTACAACTCCTAACGAAGAAAATAAGTCCTCGAACAAGTCTGTAGAACTATCCGTTTCGATGGAAAATCCGTTTTACGAAAACACCTTTTTTTTACGAAAACAGCTATAACTTTGAAAAAAAAAATATTTTGGAATTGTACAAAAACTATTGTTTTCGTCTCACTGAGGACTACATTTTGTGAAATTATTAAATGTTTTCATCAAATATTGTTATTTTTAGAGCAAAATCAAAAAACGCAATTTTCAACGGTTTCTTCAATACATCTCGAAAAGTAATGAATCGATTCGAGCTCACAAAAATTTAATCAAAAAATTTTTTCATTATCTACAACTTTCTCTAATCCGAGCACAACTTTCCTTTTTATTCGCGAAAACCCGTTTTTTTTGCCTTTTGCGAATTTTTTAGGTTATGTTAGCGGCCGCCATTTTGAGAGCAAAAAACTGTAAGTTTCTCGAAATTTTATTTTCTATATGCTCAATTTTTTTTTGCTGTTTACAATAAAATTAGTGACCGGGTCATTCCCTATTGATTGGACTAATTACAAGGAGTGAATTTCCCCGAACCCGGCTTGAACCATCGCATCGATGAAACGATTAGATAAATACAAGTCGACATATTCACTAAATACTGCTATCAGATTTTCACGATACATTTCCGACCATATATTTACTCTGTTGACACAATCTGGAAGTCTTTGTTTCCCATCCTAGACCTGCCTGTAGGGCCAATCTTGCCTATATGATAAGATAAATACCTAAACACCGATAATATATCTTGTTTATAACTTGTATGTTTGTTTCATCTGGGTATTTCGAAAGTAAGCAGGCCGAGTCCGGCGAACTAAGACTGAACGAGGATTAGGGGATTCTAAGATTATGTAATTTCAAATAAAGGATAGACACAAAACATACGGTAGCTACAAGTTTACTGACAGTTATTTATTGAATGGATTCAAGCCCCGTTTGGGCAGAACATTTAATGATTGGCAACGGAACTAATTAATTACGTAGGGAGTTTTTGCTCGGAGTAAGGAGTTCCATTGGAAAAATTAGAAACCGCTGGCCCTGGTTGCTATCCCCAGTATAGTATCGCGTTATAGTTTCATTATAAAATTATTTTTATAAACAAGGAATTGGGGTATGAAAAAGTTTAAACGGTTTTCTTTAATTAATGTAGGATTTAAACTTTTCCGTAAAATTTTCTTTGGACTTATCTTTCGTTTTTCGGTCTAAAAACAAACTGTTTTAAAAATTTTTTGCTGTGTGTGTGTCGTCGTTGTCGTCGGCAGTTATTCTTGTTAGCACGATAACTCAACTAAATCGTTTCGGATAGATCGGGTTTTGACTGATCCTGATCGGGGACGTGTCCCAGATGACACCTATTGATTTTGAAATAGATAGCACACACCACCCCCTCCCTTGAGTCTATTTGAGAATTTTTTTTTGTTAGCACGATAACTCAACTAAATCGTGTCGGATCGATAGGCTTTTTACTAATTCTGATCGGGGACGTCTCCCAGACGACACCTATTGATTTTGAGGTGGATATGACACACCCCACACTGACCATGGGTCATGAGAAAGCACGACGGTGTGGACTATTTGAGAAATTTGTTTTGTTAATACGATAACTCAACTAAATCGTGTCGTATCGATCGAGTTTTGACTGATTCTGATCGGGAACATCTCCCAGACGACACCTATTGATTTTGAGGTAGATAAGACACATCCCACCCGGTCCATGGGACATGAGAAAGCACGACGGTGGACTGTTTAAGAAATTTGTTTGTTAGCTTGTTCTTCTTTATGTGCCATATCAGAGTCATCCGACGTTGGCGATCATCATAGCAAAGACTTCTCGATCTTCTGCCATGTGGAAAAGTTGACCTGCATTTCGTATGTCTATCCAGGCTCGGATGTTTCTCAGCCAAGACATCTGTTTTCGGCCTACACCCCGTCGACCTTCTATTTTTCCCTTGAGGATGAGTTGTAAAATACGATATCGATCACCTCTCAATGTATGACCCAAATAAGTAATTTTTCTACGTTTGATAGTCCTGAATAGTTCTCTGTCTTTGTTGACTTTCCTCAGCACTTCCTCGTTTGTAATATGTGCTATCCACGGTATTTTTAACATTCGCTTATGTATCCACATTTCCAGCGCCTCTATGCGATTAGTTGTTGATATTTTAAGCGTCCACGCCTCCACTCCATACAACAGTACAGGCCAAATATAGTACTTGACCATCCTTTGTCTAATTTCTAAATTTAGATGGTGGT
Organism: Rosalia funebris; assembly: GCA_037954035.1. Taxonomy (NCBI): domain Eukaryota; kingdom Metazoa; phylum Arthropoda; class Insecta; order Coleoptera; family Cerambycidae; genus Rosalia; species Rosalia funebris. The sequence continues at coordinate 5,000,452 of JAZFAV010000006.1, read as the reverse complement.
TGCAAAGAAATTATTTCATCTTTAGAAAGGTTGTTTTCGCCATTGCAATTCTGCGTTTTATTTCTTTGTCTGGATCTAGTTGGTCTGTTATGATAGTTCCTAAGTATGTAAATTTGTGGACCCTTTCAACCTCAACTCCATTTAATTCTAGTTTCATATCTGGGTGAAGGTTACGACTACAGATTAAAAACTTGGTTTTATTTTCATTTATTTTGATGTCCATTCCTTCCCCTGCTTCATGGATTCGATTCAGCAGTATTTGGAGACCTTCGATGTTGTCCGCCAAGATTACTGTGTCATCCGCATATCTAATTACATTAAGTAATTCACCATTTATTTTTATTCCATGTGGTTGATCCTCAAGTGCTGTCTTAAATAAAAGATCAGAATATAAATTGAATAGAGTTGGGGATAAAATATAACCTTGTCTACCTCCTCGTTGTATGGATATTTCGTTAGTAAAACTATTTCCAATCTTAACGTTAGCGGTTTGTTTCCAGTACAAATTCTTAATGATACGAATATCTCTATCATCTATTCCCGTCTTTTTCAGAATCTCTATTAATTTGGTATGTTGCACTTTATCAAATGCCTTTCCAAAATCCACGAAGCATGCAAAAATGTCTTTTCTTTGATCTCGGCATTTCTGTAATAGGACGTTCAGCGCAAAAAGTGCCTCCCTAGTTCCAAGTGCATTCCTATTTGTTTGTTAGCACTATCACTCAATTAAATCGTATCGGATCGATCGGGTTTCGACTGATTCTGATTAGGGACGTCTACCAGATGACATCTATTGATTTTGAGGTGGATAGAACACACCTCACCCTGTTCATGGGTTATGAGAAAGCACGAGGGTGAATTATTTGAAAAAAGTAAAACTGTCGCATGAAACATAATCTGCATTTACGTGTTGGTTTATTTTTTCTCGGCCACTCAATTTCGAGATAAAGATGTTCTACGTGCGGAAAAGTCCGTTTTAAGGTCTTAAAACTGTTTATTTGAATACACTTCTGGCCTATTTTCTACAATTTTTGATTATTTCTTATAATAAAAGTTAAATCACTGTTTAAAGCGATTTGTAAAAGGCAGTAAATTGAGTTACGCTACTAATTTATTTTTTAATTCAAAGTCAGCATGTGAATGAAACACTTTGTCTAGTACACTTATAGTACAAGAAATGAATTTGAGTTATACCTTTTCTGCCCCGCAAGCGAGGTAAGTGGAACGGCTTTACAGAACTTTTTGGGTGGTGAGTCCTAAATATAGTGAACATCTGGTGAGTGTGTCTAAGGATGCTAGTTCCGTTTGAGTCCAGCCAAAGGTGTAGGCAGCGACCGGAAGTGTAGAGAGATATTCACTGGCTTAGCTTTGTTGATTCCAGATAATCTAAATTTGAGTATGCTCGTGATTCTCTCCTTCAGCCTATCCTTTACTTTACTCTTCATTGCTTTATCATCCAATGTGCACTTCTGGTCGACTCCTAAGTATTTATAGACTTCGTCCTCCTCCATGCCTTCTATTTCGCATTCATCAATTCCTGCCCCGTCTATTTCCACCTTCCATGGCATTGATTCTGCATTTATCTAGGCCAAACTGCAAATTTATTAACTATATTCATTGACTTGTCAAGCTCTTTGCTGTTTTCTCCATAGAACTTCAAGTCATCTATATAGAAGAGGTGACCTACGGATTTCTGTGGTGTTATAGGGTATCCCTGTGATTCTTGGGTCAGCATTTCAGAGAGGAGGTTAAGAGCAAGGCAAAACCATAAAGCACTTAGGACATCCCATTTAAGAATACTTCTTTTGATTTTCATCTTCATATATTATTATTTCATCTTTATTATATTATTATTATTTATTATTAGTAATAGTATTATTATCTTTTATTTATCCGTAGTTTGTCCATGTTATCATGACATGTCTTTGTCTAACCTACATTATCAAGAACAGATAACAAATCAGAACAAATTGACGCAAACCTATCATAAAACAACTTATGATATAAATAACTAAACATTGCATAAATGAACTAGTAGCAATAGTGCAACTTACAATGAAATTATGCTCTTTTCCAGCGCATTACATTCCAATATAAGAATCGACCTAAAATTTGAAACATGAGATATAATATAAAGATGGCGGCCAGAAAGTACGAAAAGGCGTAATAATAAATCTACAAAATATACATATATTAGTCAAAACTACTACCCTTTGTGAATTTGTCTGAACAAAGGGATAAATTCTTTAGAGTCGTGTTATTTTTACCATTTAGCGATTTCACTGAATCTAAGGCCTATTTTCAATGAATGGCTAATACCCTGAGATGTTTACAAACTTCTGTGAACTTAGTTACTCTGTTTCAGAAGTTTAATGATGTTCTCATACCTAATGTACTCTTTGTGTGTATTGAAAACTTAATTCCAATTAATTAGGGCTTATTAGGAATAACAAGGTTTAATCCCTGTTGCAAAATTGTGACATCGGTGGAACCGAAAGACGAAGGGCGACGTTTGCCAAATATAGAACGGTAGATGTGCGGTCAATCCTTTTTTTTAAATCAGTAATAAAATAGACGACGCCCACGCTTAAACCACGTGAATAATTTGCGGAGGGTAACAGCATTATTTTGCCCACTGACGAAGGTCCTCATTATTCATTAATTGACTGTTTGACGAAAGGGAGCATCTGTGGCCTATGGAATGGGTATATCGACGAAAAAAATATCAAAGCTTAATGAGAACCTGCGTCTACTTTATTTGATTTTCTTACTTTCGTTAATCCTTTTCAACTATTTATTGCTGCGAGAGTTTCGTTTTAGCTAGCAGGATCGATACCATCACAAGTTTATACTTGTCATCGTCAATGCACTGTTGAAAATCTGCCATAATAAAACTTTATAAGTTTTAATAATGTGAAAATGCTTTAAAATGTATACCAGAAATAAGCTATTGTAATAAACGATACATTTATGATAAGTTATACCAGAAATAAACTATTTATGGCATAAAACTAAAGATCAGTATAATTAGAAAATCTTGCGCCACTACAATTGTAAGCACTATGCAATATAAATACACCACAATATATAGGGTCTTTCAATAGGGATGCTCGAAATTTGTTAAGTTATAGCGCATGTTGTTGAAGCAACATCTGTCAAATTTATTACGAGTTCTTCAATAGTGTGTAGCAAGTCACCCTGGTAGATTATAGCGTCCAACAACGCGTGAAAATTATCAAATATTATTTTCAATATTTTCAGTGCTTCATTCGAGAAACGTTCTTTTTTATCCTCGCCACAACCATCTCGTCGAGTCGACTATTCGACGTTTAGTGACGAAATTCGAGTCAGCCGGCTTGATAAATAATCAGCCAATACCCGTACATCACCGAAACATAAGGTCTACTGAAAACGTCGTTGCTATCTGTGAGAGTGTACGGGAAAACCCGAGGCCGTCAATTTCTCGTCGTTCACAAGAACTTGGCCTTTCTGCGACTTCAACTTGGCGAATTTTGCGTCGGGACTTAGGTCTGCACCCGTTTAAAATCCAACTTATCCAGGAACTTAAGGTTCCTGGAAGACCATAGACAATGCCGTGTGTTCGCAGATTGGACTCTGGAGCAGTTGGAAGTTGACCCAAATTTCGCCAAAAAGTCATCTTTAAAGACGAGGCCCAATTTTGGATGAATAGATATGCGAACAACCACAAAATTATCGGATTTGGGACGATACCAATTCACACGAGATACACCAGCACCAAATGCATTCCGAGAAAGTCACTTGGTGCAGACTTTGGTCTGGCGGAATCATCGGTCCGTGCTTTTCCAAAACGAAACTGGCATTACCATAACCATCAACGGCGAGCACTATAGATCGATGATAAGCAACGCCTTGTGGCCTAAACTGGATGATAGGGATACCGTCTACATGTAGCTCCAACAGGACGGCGTTATGTACCACACAGCGCATGCCACGATGGAAATGCTGCACGAATGATGTGAGGGCATGGTTATCTCGTGCAGAGGCCACCGAGATCGTGTGATTTGACACCTTTAGACTTCTTCCTTTAGAGATATCTTAAGTCGCAGGTCTATGCGAATAAACCGCAAACAATTGATGCTCTCAAAGTCAACATAACGAACGCCATCCAGCAAATTCAGCCTTCAGACTTATACGACAAAGTCATCGAAAATTGGACCTCCCGAATATATGCTTTGAAGCAAAACCGCGGCGGACACCTCAACGACGTCTATTCCATATTTAATGCCATAAAATATTCTTTCAAATAAAAAGATTATTGGATATGGATATCTCACACAACTTGTTTTATTTACGTTTAAAAATCGAGCGTCCTTATTTAAAAACCCTTTAGAACGCGTGAGATACTCGTAGATTCTAATTCCTGCAAGTATAAGATATTAAATTGCACTTACTAATATTGAGGGGTAACAGATTAGTCTCACAGTATGTATTTACATTGTTAATATCATTTTAAATACCTTGTACAATATTTAATAATATAGTTAACAGTAAAGGTACGTAACGTTACTTCCGAAGAAAAGACCCTTCTCTGCAACTGACTATTTCCGTTCCTTTCAAAATTATATTACTTACACTCCAGCAGTTATGTTATAAATAAACAAGTCGCGGATACGACATAATCGTGTTTACATAATTCTATGAGGAAACGGAGATAACAGAGCCATTATGTCCAACGACAAACCATTCGTTATGAACGTATTGTACATCGACAAAACAGTTGTCGTGTTTAGTATTCAGTAAATAGCCCGGTCAATATAGATCAAAAAATAGGCATAAGCTTACAAAAATTCGCATAGAGCTGAAAATCGGTACGAATGTTTGGAACACCAATATAAATGAAATGTGAAAAGTCCCCATCGATCCCACATCTGCAGAAAAATGTATTCAAGGTCAAAGTTCGTAAATATGGGTTTCTTGCAGTTTTTAGCCAAACGGTAAGTTTTATCATAAAAATAGATCAAACAAAAATTGTAGACCATGCAATTATCCATAAAAATTGTTCTTACACTTCTTTTTCTAAGAATCGCCATTTCTGAGATATAGCGATTCAAAAAGTTACAGAATTGTATTCTCCATAATATGCACACGTTTCCACGCCACCTGTGAGGTAGTGTACTTGGCGCGTTTTTTTAACGTAGTTTCCCCGGTAGGCCTATTCCACGATCTGTTGTAGTCCTGTTTAATTAAATAATATTGTATTAAATAAAAAATGGTATTATTGGAAATGATGAACGTGGTGTGAATTATGAGTAATTGGGGAAAACTATTCGTCTGATTGATAATTATCTAATGGAACTTCAAGTGTAATGTCTTCTTCTTCTTTATCATCTCTTACTTCTTCTTCTTCCTCCTGTTGGATACAAGTAAATTGCTCTAACAGCGATGCATCAGATGTCTCCTCGCTGATATCGTAAGAATCCTCTTCTGATGGAGACTCAACATTGAAGCACGACTGGCCTTGACAACTGGTACATGTTAATGAACAAAACAATCCAACTTTTTTGTAACCGCATTTAGCACTACACCCCTTTTTGCAATTGCAAAAAATTGTATTGAGGAGTTTTTCCAGTGCAGGTGGGAATAAATTCTGGATTGGTTCCAATGTATTGTCAATTAACTTCCAACCCCAGTCTTCTGGGTCCAGTTGATTACCAAGCCACACTAGAACTTGCAGGTCATTTTTTTTTGGAGCTCTATATACAGAAAGAAGGAAGTGAATTCCGTTGGTGATTACAACTTGTGGAGTAGAGTTACTCTCTTTAAAATTTTGGTACAATTAACTAAATCTTTGTTTTCAAACAATTTAGAAACTGTTGTTTTACCCCTCCTGAAAATTGTTGATGTCGTATCGCAGCCAGTTATTGCGTGTAAAAATAGTATGTGATTTTGGAATTTTTAAAAGCAGCTAAACTTTTGGATGAATACATTTTCGATTTCTGTTGAGCCTTCCCAGGTTTTCAGAAATAAATAATTTTTTCGGTTGGAGATCGAGCAGTAAGTAATACCAATAAATCAACATCTTCACCAACAGCAATAGTTGTATTTATTGAGTTGAATTGTTCTATTGCTGTTTCAATTATCAGGACATCGGCGTCATCATCAGCTTGTTTGACAAACATATTTTCAGGGGTAAATTTTTCTTTCAACATTGAAATGAACCGAGACTTGTGAGTATTAGCAAGAAATTTTTGTTGGCTTGTGGGAATTGTCATAAATTGATAAAAAATGACATTAGTAGATGAAGATGTTATTGTAGTTCGACGACGTTGTTCTGCGGCTTTAATATTTTTCTTGCAATCTGTATAGCCATCAATTACAACAGTCACTCTATGGCCAAAATGTCTACGTACATACTGAACGTATTTATCTAAAATAATGCTAAATGTTTCTTCGCAATCCCATACAATACGGTGTAATAGATATCCTCCATCAATGATGTACGTAGCATTTATGTTGTCAATATCAATGTTTACTGTTAGAAAACAATCGTAAATGGCTGATTTTTGTGTTTTACGCATTCCCATATCTACGAACAGTGACAACGGGTAGGGAGCCAATTCATATTCGAAATATTTTTCAATTTCATCTTCGAATGCCGTAGTAATAATCATGCGGTGAAGTACGTATAAGTTACACAGACTAATATTTTTACTTGTATTACGGGCCCAGTGATGTATATAGGTGGCGTACTCGTGCAAATTATGGAGAACACAACTTTTTAACTTTTTGAATCGCTATATCTCAGAAATGGTGATTCTTAGAAAAAAAGTGTAAGAACAATTTTATAGATAATTGCATGATCTACAATTTATGTTTGATTTATTTTTATGATAAAACTTACCGTTTGGCTAACAAATGCAAAAAACCCTAATTTGCAAATTTTGACCTTGAATAATTTTTCTTGCAGATGTGGGATCGATGGGGACTCTTCACATTTCATTTATAATGGTGCTCCAAACATTCGTAGCAATTTTCAGATCTATGCCAATTTTTGTAACCTTGAATGTCTATTTTGACCGGGCTAAAAACAGAAGCAACACGGCCTTTGTCTGGTTCTCTTTAGGCGATAATATAATACCGATATATCGATAAACTCATTCAGAGAGATAATAATTAAGAAATTACCCCTACATATTTATTTTCAAGTAGAAATTTGCTTGTGGGTGTATGGTAAATACAGTTGAATTTCATTTCGTTTTTCTCTGGAGCAATACAAGCATAATTAATAGTTCAGTGATAATTGATCTGTTGACAAATAATGTATAGGACATACTCCTTTCAGGTCAGATACGAGCCCATGTTTTATTCCGTGGAACCCTCGTGTCTCGTATTTGTAACGAAAATAACTTTGTCGTTTCTACCATAATTGTAATTCTTTATATTAAAAGCATGATTGAACTATTTCCGTGAGGCAAATAACTTTTTCTGTCGCATTTTTTTTTATTTTATTGGTTCCCAATTATATTACAATCTATATGCAATTGTAATAAAGAAAATATTAAGTAATAAATTTGTACATACAGTTGACGTGTGGGTAATTCTCAAATGAGAAATTCCATTTTACTTTTTCCGCGCTCAACTATACTAGAGCGGAAAAGTAATGTAATCGTGTAAAGAAAAATTTTCTTCTAGTGTTTATTTTTCGTTTTTCGGACTAAAAACAAAAAAAAAATGGTTTTTAAAAAATTTTGTCTGTGTGTGTCGTTGTCGTTGTCGTTGTCGTTGTCGTTGTCGTTGTCGTTGTCGTTGTCATTGTTGTTGTCGGCATTTTAAAACTTGTTAGAACGATAACTCAACTAAATTGTGTCGGATTGATCGGGTTTTGACTGTTTTGATCGGGGACGTCTCCCAGACGACATCTATTGATTTTGAGGTGGATAGAACACACTCTACCATGTTCATGGGTCATGAGAAAGCACAATGGTGGATTATTTGAGAAATGTTTTTTGTTAGCACGATCACTCAATTAAATCGTGTCGGATCGAGCGGGTTTAGACTGATTTTGATTATGGACGGCTCCCAGACAACATTTATTGATTTTGAGGTGGCTAGGACACACCCCACCCTGTCCATAGGTCATGAGAAAGCACAATGGTGCCTTATTTGAGAAATGTTTTTTGTTAGCACGATCACTCAATTAAATCGTGTCGGATCAATCAGGTTTCGACTGATTCTGATTAGGGACGTCTACCAGATGACATCTATTGATTTTGAGGTGAATAGGATACACCCCACCCTGTCCATGGGTCATGAGAAAGTACGATGGTGGACTATTTGAAAAAAGTAAAATTGTCGCATAAAACACGTATTCTACATTTATATGTTGGTTTATTTTAAGTTTTAAAACCGTTTATTTAGTCATGAGGACTATTCATGGCAATGGGCACTAATTAGACACTTAGCACTTTCACAATAAGTCAATGGGCAGTCTCTATTTTAATCTTCTGACGGTTTTAATCGATGTCATAAGGTTGTCGGTCGGGATGTATATTTCACGTGCTTTTTCTTTAACATATAATACTTGAGAGTTTTTGTGTACTGCTTGATTCGTGGTAAACCATGGGGCGCTTAGTATGGATCTTAGAGTTTTCTATTGAAATCCTTGTATTATTTCGATATTTGACAAGGCTGTTCTCCATAATTCTATCCCATATGTCCATATGAGCTTAGATACTAGATACAATACTAGATAATACTAGAAGTTTGTTATTGATTGAAAGTTTGAATCTTCTATATAGCATCCCTTATAGTTGTCTTAACATAATGCCAAGTTGTTTTCTTTTTGTATATACATATGTATGTGTATTAAAATGTGAATTTGAGAATATTAGTACGCGAAATAGAGAGGTAAAAGCTTTTGGATGTTCGAGCATGCAATTGAGGTACATAAAAATTTAGTTTGCCTGATAGGTTTTGACAGTCAATCATATTGTGTATAAGTTTATATAGAAATATTTGAGAACCACATTCCCGCCTCGCGTCAAGTTCTGTCATCGTAAATCTTGCCAAAAGACCATTCTGAGGGAAACCAATAAGTGGATACACAGTGTCTGATTTGAATCATAGTAGTTTCAGAATCTTTCTTTGAATTATTTACAAGCTGTTAATATGGCATTGATAATAAGCATTCCATACTAAAGATCCCTACTTAAGTTTAGGTCGGACAAAAGCAAAGTATAGAATTTTCAATGTATCGGTGTTTGAGAAATCCCTGCTACACCACACTACTTTACTACGTGACACTACTTTAGTTACGTGAGTGGCAAAAGACAGATCTTTTTCAAAAATTATGCCGAGGTCTCTAAATGTGCCAGGTCTTTAAAGAACAGAGCCGCCTAACCTATAATCGTATATTATTGGAGATAATTTAGTGGAATAGGACATAACATTGCACTTAAATACGTTGGTGTATTAGTTTGTTACTAATACACCAATTATGAAGATTAAACAGATTGTTCTGCAGAAGAGCACAATCATCCAGGGAAGTAATGACCTTAAATAATTTAAGGTCGTTAGAATATAACAGACAATTGACAGATATTACAGTGACAGTGCCATCAATAAAGATATTAAACAGCAAGGGGCTGAGAATAGAGCCTTGAGGAATACCTGACGTGACACCATACTCAAAGGACCTGAAACCATTGATTTCAACATACTGTTTTCTGTTAGAGAGATAGGACTTTAGAAGGCTTTATAAATTTTTTGAAAAACCAAATCTTGCAAGCTTACTCAGTAGTATATTATGATCGAGCCTGCCAAAAACTTTGGTGAAATCGGTGTAAATGACGTCAATTTGCTTACGTTGGTCAAGAGTTTCAGATATGCTTTGGGTAATACGAATTAAGTTAGATGTTGTAGATCGTTCTTGCATAAAGCCATCTTGATACTCTGAAATTTGCATACTTACATCGGAATAAATTGCGTCCTGAATTAATATTTCAAGGGTTTTGAGGAAATTACATAAAATAGCGATTGGTCTAGAGTTACTAATATCCGTGTTGTCGTCCATTTTAAAAACTGGACAGATTTAGAATTTTTAATTGGTGCGATAAAATCTAACAGTGTTAGTTGTAGGTATATAGTGGCTTTTAAAATGTTAGACAAAATCAACCACAAAACAATTGTAGATTTAGTGACTAAGTGTTTTCACTGTGCATAACCACATTAAGAAAATTCATAGAAAGTATTAGTAATGATAACGAATGCAGCGGCATACATTTGAAAATCAGGGGACCATGATTCATTACATGTGCAGCTCATGTACTTAATGAAATAGTAAAAACAATAAGAGATAGTTTCCCTTTGGTGATCAACGTAATAAAGAACGTGAAAACATCTACACGTAGAGACACGTTTAGAGAAGCTCTGCCGGGCATACCTATATCTTCTGAACCACTTATCACAAAATGGGATGCTTCGTTAGAAGCTGCCGCTTATTATGATGAGCATTTTGAGAAACTAAAACGTGTTATGTTTAGGTTTGATCCCAACGAAAATCATGCCATATCCACTGTGTAAAACTGTCTGCAACTACAACGTAGCAACGCAAGATTATCTCCGTTACATGAGTTAATTAATCAGAGTCCTGAGTTTGACTCTGTATTGGATCGCTGCAGTAGACGCTTTAGAAATGAGGCTTCTCTTGAGATCGCTGTATGCAGTTATGACTATGTACTATTTCATTCAGCGAAGAACTTACTTCATTAGAATGAAGCAAAGAAGTTTAAACTTTTTACAATTAGTTAGTACTGTAATAAGTGGTCAGTATTCTATCCATCTAATAGTCATGTAAATGCATTTAAGACCAATTAAAACCTACGTAAAGTTTCTCCAAGGTATCGGACGATCTTGACATGAGTTTGATGAGCCGTATTTATTTATAAAATTCCTATAACCGTCACAATATTATTAATAATTATTACTTTTCCGCACTCAACTATACCAGGGCGGGAAAGTAATCGTGTAAAGAAGAATGGAAGAAAAATTTTTTTCTAGCGTTTATTTTCTGTTTCTCGGCCTAAAAACAAAAAAAAATGGTTTTTACAAAATTTGTGTCTGTGTATATGTCATTGTCGTCGGCATTAAAATTTCTTGTTAGCACGATAACTCAACTAAATCGTGTCGGATCGATCGGGTTTTAACTGAATATGATCGTCTGACTGATGTCTCCCGGACGACACCTATTGACTTTGAGGTGGATAGAATACACTCTACCATGTTCATGAATCATGATAAAGTACAATGGTGGACAATTTGAGACATTTTTTTCACGGTCACTCAATTAAATCGTGTCGGATCGATCGGGTTTCCACTGATTCTGATTAGGGACGTCTACCAGACGAAATCCATGGGTCCTGAGAAACCTCAATGTAAATGTTTATGTTCATTCTGAGATTTTAAACATAGACATTTAACGCGTTGCTGATTTTGCATTGAACGAAAAAAACATATATTCGGCCTGTATCATATACGAATAAATGAGAAAAAGAATAATTTCTTTCGATCACAAACGTATTGATACGGCACTGAACCAGTTGACAATGAAAAAAGTAAAACTGTCGCATGCAAGACATATTCTGCATTTATGTGGTGGTTTATTTTTTCTCGGCCACTTAAGTTCGAGATAGAGATGTTCTATGTGCGGAAGAATCCGTTTTAAGGTTTTAAAATTGTTTAATTTAATACACGCTCTGGCATACGTCAATTTGTGAGGCGCACGCCACTGACCGGACCTTCGCATTACATTCTCTTCCGCTTTGAATATGACAGGCAGTCTCTTCTTGAGCGTTTTCCGAAAAAAAACATGATGGTATCTTCGAAAAGAGGGTAACAAACTCTCGTGGTGTGCCTGTGAATTCGCGATGGTCATCGTTATCGAGAAACATGTGGTTTAAAGTAGATGTAAATTACATTAAACAAAAACCAAACAGTCACGGTGAGTTACGCCTCATCGAACGTAAACTATAGACGTTTATGAAGTTTATTCTGCGCCCAAATCTTTTATTTACATGCCAATCTAATGCAATAATCGGAGATAAGTTCACTACGCACTGTGAGTAGAAACGTATAAAGCCATGAAAAACCATCTAGAAGTTATATCTGCTTTGGGACTGAACCAAAAATGGAAAATGTGGACAGAAATAAGTAGATCTACAGAAATTAGAATTTTTTTATTGTTGTGACTGATTTATTAGCAATCAGATTACAAATATTCTATACGCTAATGCGCTGACTTAAGAACCGGGTGGTTCTTCATTAACTTGGTGAGGTATCCTCCAGTGACAAGTACTCCTTAATCTTCTTTCAGATCACTTGGCCATTTTTTTTCTTCTTCTTCTTGCACCTTGTGGTCCCAGGAGACGGTTTAAGAATGTATTGGGGTGGCTTTCAAGTCTATTATAGTGTTTAATATATTTTTCTTTTGTGACTTGATGTATGGCACATTCAGGTCATTGTGAATTGTCATTTACTACTGTAGAACGTAGCGGTGTCTTTGAGATGTGAAGCCTCGTTTTGTCAAAGGCATACTCGCTTACACTACACTGACGAGACCCAAGATAAGATCGAAACCGGTCTGTAGTTAACGGTATCCTGCGACAGAGGACGCTTTGCATTTTCCTTGTGATTTTCGAGTAATCCAAATCATTGTATTTTAGTTCTATATTAGAACAATATACGGCAAATTTCGCCATATAATTCAGTGCCCGTCGACGGCATATAGCCGGGGGAGTAGTTGTTTTAGCTTAATTTGTTTTATCCTTCATGTTTAAGGAATTTACAGATGGATTGGAGTATAAACAAAACTCCATCTCGCGACAGTTTTCCTTTATGAGTTGATGTATGGCACTTTCAGGTCTTTGTGAATTGTCATAATGCATTGGTGATCATGTGCAATATTTTTGAATGACTTCTCTGTATTATTGTCATGTTCGATTTGATGGTACATCTCCAGAGTTCTATACCGTATACACATATTGGTTTGAGGATTTTTTTTGTATATTGAGAGCTTATTTTCAAGTGGTAATTTAGACTTCCTACCAATTAACCTTTGTATTTCGTTAAATTTTAAGTTTATCTGTTTGCATTTTCTGATTACATGTTGCTCCCATGTAAGCCTGTTACTCAAACGCATCCCTAAGTATTTTATACAAGAGGATTGCTGTATTTATATGTTGTTTAGATAAACAGGAGGATACGGATCTTTTCTTAGTGTGAAATTCACTTTCAAAGATGTTGCTTCATTAATCTTGATTTGCCGTTTGTAGGCCCACGTTTCTACTTCGTTCAGATGATTTTATAAAAGTAGTGGATGCTATTTATAGATCTTCATTGGTAGAAAGGATTACAGTATCATCAGCAAAGCTGGCCATTGTAGTATTTTCGTTGACTGGTAAATCTGATGTGTACATTACATGTAGTAAGAGAACCAGAACGCTACCTTGCGGTACTCCAGACTTGATTTATTTCATATCAGATACCTCGTCATGGACTCTTGTTCTCAGTTTCCTGCCACACAAGTAAGATTTAATAAGTAGGTCATGGGCAAGGATACTTTGACCTTGTACAATGATCCCGAGTGCCACACTTTGTCAATCGCTCGATTTACATCTGATAAGACCGATATGCAAAATTTCTTGTCTTCTAATGCTTGATTAATCTTGTGACACAGTTTATGAGTTTGTTGTGTTGTAGAGCCGTTTTGGCGGAAACCGAATTGATGCAGATTCCTCAGTGTTAGAATCAGCATTCATTCTTTGCAGTACAAGTCTCTCTAAATGCTTTGAAATAATGGACAGTACGTTTATTGGGCGATATGATGGTTTATTTAAGTCTTTGTTAGGCTTGGGGATTAATATTATTTTAACAATTTTTAATTGCTTAGGCCAATAATTAAGGTGTGTTAAGATAGCATTAAATATATATGTAAGTAATAATAAGTTTTTGGTGTCACACCGTAAGCTTTTCCCTAGTTCGATAAGCTGATTACACTTTGGACTTCTTTTAGAGTGAAAGACTTAATTTAAGGAACATTAGTTGGGATATTTATTAATTGTCTATCTATTCCGTCATCAGATACATTATTATTTGATGTAAAAACTTCCGCAAAGTACTATACAAATGTCTTTTTTGCACTTTTAGCTCACTATGAATTAGGTTTTGTGCAATTTTTTTTAGGTGTTACTTGATTTTTAGGTTCTTTAAGTTTTTTTATCGGGTTCCAGGTGGAGTTGTCATATCTGTTCAATTACTAATTATAATTTAATTAAAACCGTAGCAAGCTCTATTACCATTAAGATGGTAGAACTATCCCTCTTGATATATTGTCCAACTCAAATACCTACCGATTCAAAGATATTTTATTCCCACAGGAGTTTGTTTGTATTGGAAACACCTCTGTAGGAAATATGGCTTACAACTTTTGTTTTATAGCGTAATTTACACCCGCACTATATAGTAACGTAATATGTCATCTACACTGTGGATGCTTTTGAGATGAAATGGGGCCATAAAAGAGAAAATAGAGAGCCCCTAAGCCTTCGAAGTAATTTAGTTTCCCAATTAAAACGATGTCATATAATAACAATAAAACAGAACCGGTGTGAAAAGTGGCATCTGCCTTTCGCTGTGCAAGTGCTCCATACTTTCTTCAAACTAATTGTGGGGCAATTAAAATTTTTTTCTAAAGAAATTTATGATGCATCATGTCACGGACATGAGGCCAGGCTGCTACAGATTGGTTACAATTTGATAAACCTTAAAACCTTCTGGTGATTATCTAGAATCATATTTAGAATCATTAAGTGTAATTATCATCTCTATCTCAGATACTATCTATAAAAATAATTTAGATGCGTTAGATTTGGAAATCTAGCAGGCGACTTAATGATTTTTTATATACAATACGTGGATCTGATTAGCATTTTAGAGTTCCCCAATGTGGTTGATCTCGATCCAGTGGAATCATGTAAGGTTATGTAGGTGGTATTGTGTACCACCACATAGTGTATGCAATTAATTAAGCCATAGGTGATAAAAGTTCTTGTACGGTGGTATTTATAGATGTCATCAAGCGTTTGATTAAGTTTGGCACGACGGCGACGGTGTCCTATATAAAATCAAGCAAACACTTCCCATAGAATATTAGAGTATTTAAGATCGTAGTTATCAGACAGACAATTCAGGACAAAGATGAATGAAGAAAATTCGGACTTTCGCCTCATCAAATCTAGTGATCCCCGGGGAAGTGTTCTCGGACCCATCTTATATCTAATCTACACTTCAGACCTTCCAACATCTGACTTAGTTTCTACCGGCACGTTTGCAGATAACACAACATCTATGTGCAGATGACACAACATCTTTGTCTATAGACAAAGACCCAATAATTGCCTCCGCAAACTGCGGAGGCAATTTGGTCCTGCCTCCAGGACCAAATTTTTCAACTAAAAAAGTGGATTAAGAAATGGAAACCATATGGAATGGAATTTACCATAAAAAATAACAAATCCCACCAGTATTTATGAATAATGTAGAAATACAAAAATCAACATGCGTGAAATATTTAGCTGTTTACCTCGATAGCAAACTCCTTTGGAAATATCAGATCCAAAAAAAGAGAAAACAGGCAGGCCTAAAAATGAAGGAACTACTGATTACTGGGAAGAAAATTAAAAATGTCATTGGAAAATAATATCTTAATATACAAAGCTGTCATCGAACCAATATAGACATACGACATAGAACTATGGGGCTGCGCTAGTAAATCAAGCGTATCTATTATACAACTAAAGACTAATCCGTTGGCATAAATTTCAATACTATTGGGTTCGTATCTCTAGAAACATCTTTCAATTTTCGATTAAAATGACGACGAAAAAAATTTTTTGCGTATCAGACTGTTATTTAACATATGAACTTTTGTCTGCCCTGATGAATCTTTATATAATATACGAGTATGCAATGCTTCTCCATCAGTCACACCTAATCATTGTTTTATGTTCTCGTACGCGCTCTTGTTTCTAAGTTTCATTTTTAACTGTGCCTTGCTTCTTTGTTAAGGAATTATTTGAAGGTTATTTGGATATAAATTTTTCCTAATGCCTCGTGGAGCCGAAAAGTATAATATTTAATCTACACGAGGGCTGATATAGCGGAAACTGCTGACGCTACATCTGTATAAAACAATGCGTCCGATAGCATGATACTTTGAGATAGTCAGTGTCAAGTTTGAACAAGTGACTTATGAATTGGCTTCTAAAACCAGAAGAGTGAGGACGTGTTTACCGTGTCTGTCGCGCATCATGGATTTCGAACAAGATATTGACATTAAAGTTTTGTTTCAAGTTACAAAAAGGTGCCAAGGAATCTCATCAAATGTTAAAATCAGTGTATAGTGATAATGTAGTAACTCTGAAGACTGTCCGCAAGTGGAATGGGCTATTTATTTAAAATCGGAAATGAGTCAGTCGAAGACGAGCAACGGTCGGGACGCCCGTCGACCTCAAAAGTCGACGAAAACATTGCAACAGTAGAAAAATTATTCGTTCAAACAGGCGATTAACTATTCGAAAGAATGATGTCCGGAGAAAGAGACCAAAGAAATGGGCCAATGGCTTCCTCCTTCATCACGACAACGCTCCGTGTTACATCTCGCTTCTGATTCTCGATTCTGATGGTTTTTGGCAGCAAATAAGATTGCTCTCTGTCCACATCTGCTTTACTCTCAGAATGTAACATCATGCAACTTCTGGTTCTTTGTAAAAATCAAAGCCGTGCTCAAGGGAAAACGTTTTGATACTACTCTCGACATTAAGATGGCCACGACGGATCAGCTGTAGGCCCTTCCGAAAGAAACCTTCCAGGAGTGCTTCCAATCATGGAAACAACGTTGGAATAATTGAATCGCTAGCCAAGAATAGTACTTTAAAGAAGGTAAGTTCAAATTTGAAGTAAGCTTATTACTTTGTTATTACATAATAAAATTATTCACCGTATTTTTTATCAGACCTCGTATTCCTTGCATACATGTCGATACGTAAATTTTTTTTACATTCTACGTGGAATAACAGTGCTATCCTTGTTATATGTGAGAGGAGAATTCGAGGGGAAAATGTATGACTTTACTACAATAAACTAAACTTGATGCTTTGGGTCTTCTTGTAACGTTTTCCGACTTGAACTTGAACTTTATTCATTCTGAATATAAGACTAACTACAAACCTCTGGGATCATTCTTAAAGTTTTGCCGAATTGATGTTAAGTAGTTAGTATAACCATCAGCTATTTGTGCTTTAAAAATGCCTGCCTCATAATCTTTTGGATTCAACAAGATGAGTTAGGCCATGCCTTTTACTTTTTTACTTTTCCGCACTCCACTATACGCGGAAAAGTAATGTAATCGTGTAAAGAAAAAGGGAAAAAACAAAATTTCTTTTGGGTTTATTTTTTGTTTTTCGGCCTAAAACAAAAAAAATGGTTTTTAATTTTTTGCTGTGTGTGTGTGTGTGTGTGTGTGTCGTTGTCGTTGTCGTTGTCGTTGTCGTCGTTGATTTCGTCGTTGCTTTCGTTGTTGTTTTCGTAGTTGTTGTCGTCGTTGTCGTCGGCATTTATTCTTATTAGCACGATAACTCAACTAAATCGTGTCGAATCGATCGGGTCTTGACTGATTCTTATTAGGGATGTCTCCCAGACGACATCTATTGATTTTGAGGTGGATAGAACACCTTCTACCATATACATCGGTCATGATAAAGTACAATGGTGGACTATTTGAGAAATTTTTTTTGTTACCACGATCACTCAATTAAATGGTGTTGGATCGATCGGGCTTCGAGTGATTCTGATTAGGGGTGTCTACCAGACGACATCTATTGAGTTTTATGTAGATAGGACACACCCTACCCTGTTCGTGGGTCATGAGAAAACACGATAGTGGACTATTTGAAAAAAGTAAAACTGTCGCATAAAACACATATTTTGCATTTATGTGTTGGCTTATTTTTTCTCGGAAAAGTCCGTATTAAAGTTTTAAAACTGTTTATTTTAAATTTGTTGTGATGGTAAATTTTCAGTTTAATATAATTATTTCAGCAATATAGCACGTTGGATATTTACGCTCAATTTTTTTATATACAGAAACAAACCAATCAAACAAACTATAAATTTGTATCTAGATCCAGATAATACTTTTAAATCGTTTCTTTGGTAATATATAACACATGAAATTAACACGTAATATATATTAAATTAAGATACACGGCTAACCACAGTTTTTTGTTATATATTTGGGGTTTAATATTATTTTCTCGCCCACAGATGGTTAAGGCCAGTAACGTCGTTCGGTTGAACAATTTTTATGTAGGATTATACTTATTTCCAAACTGACAAAATGATCTCTCTATTCCAAATAAATAATTATATATTACACGAGTACAACATGAAAATTTTGATAAATATGAGAGAAGTTCGTATAAAATATACTGCTCATCAAGAATAGGAAAAAGTGTGAGATTCTCTAAGTATGCGTAGAAGAAAGAATGAGGTAGCATTTGGAGGGAACAGGACTTTACACATTCAATATACATTCATCGATATTCACTCTTCAAAAGTCTCAATTCGGCTGAGTAAAGACCAGACTATTTACTGCGCACCTCATGGGCGGTTCGATATCGCAGTTTTGAAACTTGTTCCTATTCTTGATGAGCTGTACATTCAGTGCAAGGTTTTTGGTGACTTGTACATGTTTTGTATGTAAAGATTTTTTAATCGCCAACAAAGATTCGATTATAAACCAGACTCATATAACATATCTAATATTGCGCACAAACGTTCACGTTTTTCTAAAAATGTTCAACATATTGATGCTATATAGGCCATAATAAGTTAGCCATACAGCCAAATTAGAAATGAAAATATTTACTCAGCCATAACGAAGAAATCAACAGGTCGTAACAGACGAAGGCAAAGCTAAACTGAATTCCTTGTACCTACATCGATTCAAATATATCAAGTGCGATATAAATATAGACGAGACGGCATCTCAACTCGTAATAAGTTGTTGAATTTCTATTAGTATTCAGTCATGTTGACATTATAACAAGTTGTTTAATTATTATTAATATTCAGAGCATACATCAACAGCAATTTTATGTTTAACAACTAGTTCATCAATACAATACGATCAAACTTAATGCCTTCTTCTCAATGCCTAGTTATTAAAAAATGAATATTGAAGTTATCTTTAAACGACCGTAAAGGAAGTTCTGATTGACCAAATTGAAACGGGTCGACCACGTAATACTGAGGGTTTCACTTCTGAGGGCAGAGAGTCATTAAGAACGTCAGTGGTTAAGACGAGCGGTAGACAGAAACAATCGAGTGGGATCGAGCCGTCTAGCTTGAAGTAACGTCGACTGGATTTATCTGTCGTGGCAGACAGATAGAGAAATGTGACCCAATGAACGTATTCTATTCTGCGTGATTAACTTGTCGCAGGGGTGCCGGTACAGATGCTAAAGATACAGTTAGATGAAATAAAAGAATTCAGATGTTTACTAACTTTAACTGTGTTATACCTTATGGTACAACAACCAAAATTACATTAGAGCTATTCGAAAGTTATGACATGACGAATCGACTGATGTTTCAAAGTTCCAACTTTGAAAAAGCGAAAAATCTTTATGAGAATTCAGATAAACTAATTGTTTTTACCTTCATGAAATTGGTTTTCAATACGTAAATAATAAGTAAATTAATTATGTATTTTAAAATAGAGCATCTCGAAGATATTTCCACTGAAATATCGCCTCTCGTAAACTACATTTTTCAGTTTTGATTACATGAATATATATTTTTTTTTTTAATAAAACCCGCCACACGTAGGATTCGACATTTGTTCCAGATTGGAACCGAACGACACACAGCTGTTTCAAACTTATTAGTTCTCATCAGTGCCGGACAACTTTACGCCGATCCAGGAAAAATACTGAATGAAAGTTGTGGGGTATACATCTTTATCGATTCGATCTATGTCAGTAACATATAAGTCGGAAATCGAGGAAGCAACTACCAGACCGCCAAGCAGTTATCAAAGTAGTTCCCGAATAGCAAGGCTATTACATAATCCCTATAGTAAACAAGTACTGTTCGGGCTAAAGCTCCGCCAGGCATTTAATTATACCTAAAAGCGATCTTCGACCCCTTTCTCGTGTTTCTGAACGAGATGTTTCTGTTTCCTATAGCGATTATATACTAGCCTTACTATTCGGGAACTACTTTGATAACTGCTTGGCGGTTTGGTAGTTCTTTCCTCGATTTCCAACTTATATATTACCTACATGGATAAATACTTAATTAAACCTAGTTAATAGATCTGTTGACTTGACGCATTTTAGTCTACGCACTTTACTACTGATGTTAAACAACTCACTCGCGAGCACATTTGGATGTGAACTAATCCTGTCTATATTTTTCACAATAGCATTTTTCTTCCCTTTTGATGGTGAAGTTTTGTAGATACTTTTCTGTTACTATATTTGGCACCTATCATTGAGCGTTGACTAAAACTCTCAGGACCTTATTTTAAAACCTCTGACCTCTGGATTATTTCTAGCTTGGACTAGAAGGCAGATTCTCGTAGCTCTATGCCGTTCTATATTTTATATATAGGTTATTTCAATAGGGACGCTCGAAATTTGTAAGGTCATAACGGCCACGTTGTTGAAGCAACAACGCACACTGTGCACGAGCGATTTGAAGGTATGGTTATCTCGCGCAGCGGTGACGTGAACTGGCCACTGAGATCTTACAATTGAACGGCTTAAGACTTCTTCATTTGGAGCTATCTTAAATCGCATGCCTATGCGAATAAACCACAAACAATTGCCCTCAAAGTTAACATGATGAATGCCATCCAACAAATTCAGCCAGATTTATACAACAAAGTCATCGATAATTGAACCTCCCGACACATGCCACCAAGCAAAGCCGCGGCGGACATTTTTATAACGTTATGGTATATACTTAATACTATAAAATATTCTTTCAAATAAAAAAATGAGAATATGTAAATATTTTCTAGACTTATATTAGTATACACTTATAGTATACACCAATATTTCATTAGTGCAATAAAAAATTACTATGTAATATTAAGTAGAAAGAATATAATAAAGTTTATACTATTTTAAAAGCGTTTTATTTTCTTTCATTTGTTGTTGTATAATATTGACAGTAAAAGGGGTAAAGAGGTTATGCCAAAAAATGGCGAAATTTACACCAGACATCATTTTACTTTTATTTAATTTTACATAATTTTACGTCATTTTATGTCATTTTACTTTTACACCAGACGTTGATTTTACTCCACGATATGAATGATAGTGGTATAATAAAATTTCTTTCGAGAATATAACTCCAGACCCTGCTATATTTGGAGTCATATTCTCGAAAAAAAAAATATATAATCTTCTAAAAGAGAATCAACGCGTAGAATAGCATTCAAATAAATTACAATGGGCTAAATCATATTTCCAACCCTTTTTCTGTATACCCTGTATATTCTACCCCTAACACAAAATCTCCTATTCGATCTTTTGATTGCATTAAAATTCCCTTGTAGAATACACCTTTAACACATGTCTTCCACATCCAATTACGTTTCACGCATTATTCTAAATTCAACTCCATCTGCGGTTTGTTACTCCGAAGACCAGGATCCACATAAGACGGAATTTCGCTATGAAAACATCCTAGGCCTCAAGTGGCCTCGCTTGGGGCTACGTGAAAATCTCTCGTGAAAATTTCCCGCTCGGGGCCCTCCTAAAAATTTGTCCGCATGCTCCATTCAAATGGCGGAATCGGGCCCGGGAATCGGGGAATTATAGTCTTTAGCGTTTTTGGTATCTGAATACTCCTATGTCTTGTTCTGCTGTCAGACGACATGTACTTGGATTTTGGGTTATCATAATGATCCATTAATACTTCTAGTGAGTATAATTGCTTTGGGCCTAGTGAATTTTTATACAATACGAAATTATTTTTATTAATTATTTTCAGCAATCTTTTTTGTAAGTCAATTAGTAGGTTAAGAACATTGAGGTAAGCACTTCCCCAAGCAACTATACCATAACTTATAATACTGTTAAATAAAGCATAGTAAATCAATTTTAGTGTTTCCGAGTTCATAATTCTGGATAGTTTATAAAATACAAAAGTTAAATATTTGGTTTTGTTTATAATGTAATTAATATGTTTTTCCCATCTCATGTTATAGTCAATAATAACTCCCAAGTACTTGCAATTCTCTACTCTGTTTATAATCTTATCTTCAATTCTAACTAGAACATTCTTTGGTACGCTATCACAATAATTGCCGAAGATCATATGTATATACAGTTTTATCTGAGTTTAGCGATAGTTTATTTGTAGCAAACCATGTCTATATAGCTTTTAAATGAGAAATCATATTCCTTTCAATGTCATTCCACGAGTCTGCCTCGACAATAATGGCCGTATCATCCGTAAAAGAAACAATATTGTTCTTAAGCATGTCATTAATATACAGTATAAATAATAGTGGGACCAGGGTAGTACCCTGGGGTACTCCTGTGCTCACAATCATGTTTTTGATTACAGTGTCGTTAATTTTGACTTTTTGTTGCCTATCATGCAGATAATCAGCCATTAATTTGTGTGCATCTCCTCTAATTCCATGATTATACAATTTTTGCAATAAAATTTTACGATTTACAGTATCAAAAGCCTTTGCAAGATCTAAAAACATTATAGCCATTGGCCTACTCTTGTCTAGATTACCATATATAGCTTGTGAGATTTTTTGTAATGCATCTTTTGTGCCCTTATTTTTAACGAAACCATATTGGTTTTCAGACAGAATATGAGATGAATCAATAAAAGAATATAATCTTTTGTAAATAATTTTCTCAAGAACTTTCGCTAAGATCGATATTAGCGAAATTGGCCTATAGTTTTCTGTGTAGTTTTTATTTTTTGCTTTAAAAATAGGGACGATTTCCGCATTTTTTAGGGCTTCTGGCCAATTAGCACATTTAATACACAAATTGAATACATGCACTAGTGGTTCTATTATATAATTTGACATAGTTTTAATTGTTTTGGCACTTATATTGTCTACTCCTCCGTTTTTTGGTTTTAATTTTTCAGTGATATTTGCGACTTCATAGTAGTCAGTAGGCATTAAAAAAATCGATTTCTGATTCATTGTAACTATACTGCTAAAATACGAATTCATTCTATCAGCTATACCCTCTGGATCAATAAGTAGTTGTTGATTTTTATCGTATATTTGCGAAATTGTTACATTTTGTTTCTCATTTTTACCTAGTTTTTTATTAATTACATTCCAGAGGTTTTTAGCATTGCTACAATTTTTTTCTATGAACATACGATTGTGCTTCATTTTGGCATCTTTTATAACATTGTTTAATATTTTTTCATATATTTTATATTCTTGCTTTGCTCGATCATTATTAGGTTGGTTTTTCCTTTTAGATATTAATTCATATTTTGACATTTCAGAAGCTGATATTTCCTTGTGTCGACATTAATGTCTTTCCGCTACTCAATAAGTTTACATAGGTATACACAATAAAAAAAAATCGTGTATTAAGTATTACCCTTTCCTGTGTTTTCTAAGCCAACAATAAATCAACATTTAACCTTGGACCTGGCCTTTTCTATCCCCTAAATTGATTTTCTACCTTGTCCCGTGAACGCGTTTCATGCCAAGAATTCACAATGTATTTTTTTAAACGATTATTGTATCGGCGATCATTTATCTTGATAACGTTGACGACGGATATGTTTACGTGGCATAGAATAAGGAAGTAGTCGTCTATTTTTAGTAAAACCAGAAGTAGGCTTATGTTTTTATATTGAAGAGAAGTAAACACAAACTTGATAGTATTTATTTAGGGTCACCTACAATTTTGTTATAACGTTAATCTTAATCCTTTTTTTACGTTTATTATTAATTATTATGCAATATGTCTATAAATAAACAGTTTTAAAACCTTAAAACGGACTTTTCCGCATGTAGAACATCTCTATCTCGAAATTGAGTGGCCGAGAAAAAATAAACCAACACATAAATGAATATGTGTTTTATGCGACAGTTTTACTTTTTTCAAATAGATCACCCTCGTGCTTTCTTATGACCCATGAACAGGGTGAGGTGTGTCCTATCTACCTCAAAATTAATAGATGTCGTCTAGTAGACGTCCCTAATCAGAATCAGTCGAAACCCGATCGATCCGACACGATTTAATTGAGTGATCGTGCTAACAAACAAATTTCTCATGATCCATGAACATGGTAGAGTGTGTTCTATCCACCTCAAAATCAATAGGTGTCGTCTGGGAGACGTCCCCGATCAGAATTAGTCAAAACTCGATCGATCCGACACGATTTAGTTGAGTTATCGTGCTAACAAAAAAAATTCTCAAATAGACTCAAGGGAGGGGGTGGTGTGTGCTATCCACCTCAAAATCAATAGGTATCGTCTGGGAGACGTCCCCGATCAGAATCAGTCAAGACCCAATCGATCCGACACAATTTAGTTGAGTTATCATGCTAACAAGAATAAATGCCGACGACAACGACAACGACAACGACAACGACAACGACAACGACAACGACAACGACAACGACAACGACAACGACGATACACACACAGCAAAAAATTCTTAAAAACAATTTTTTTTGTTTTTAGGCCGAAAAACGAAAAATAAACCCAAAGAAAAAAATTTTTTTTCACTTTTTATTTACACGATTACATTACTTTTCCGTTTATAGTGGAGTGCGGAAAAGTAAAATAGAGTAAACAATAATCATATATGTTGATTTGAAGTAAATGTTATGATAGAGAATTATTCCAATGAATAAAACTATGCAGTTTTTATCACAAAGTTGTTATATTTAAGTAACTTATAGTATTTATTTCAGTTTTTAAATGGTAAGTCCAGTGGCGTCCTGCGTTTGAGTCTTCTCGTTTGTGCACTATTGCCACTACTCGATTTAATGCGAGGCACTTGCGTGACGATTTAAACGTTTTATATATTTGTCACTACTTGCAACAATTGTCTCTCTTAGTGCATGCATCTCTAGGTCACGACGAATATCCTTATTTGTGATGAAGTCGGAGCATCAACTGGAGCATAAGACTTTTGCTTCCAATCACTTCGCAATGCTTTGCTAAGTGAATCATGTTGTAATTTTCTTCCCATCAGGTAATAGCGTTTACGAAATTTTGTTTCTAATTCTCTCCTCTTCGTCAATATATGTTCCTTCCATGTAAGTTTATTATCTAGACGTGAGCCTAAATATGTAATGCAGTTCGTAGTAGTGATGGTTTCATTGTCAATTTTTACTTGTGGTGACTCTCTGTGGCATTTGGTAAATACTATATGTTGTGACTTATCCATTAATACGCCATGTTTTAGCTCAATCATCTATTTGTTCTAAATTGTCTTGTAGATTCATTGCTGCTATTCTTGAGTCTGGGTTTTCAACTAGAATCACTGTATCATCTGCAAAGGTTGAACTGATGACATTTTGACGAGTTGGTAGATCTGCAGTGAAATCCTAATATAAGATAGGTTCCAAAACACTTCCTTGGGGTACATCAGATCTTATTGGATGAAGATGTGTTATTTCCGATTTGTATCTTACTCTAAAGAATCTGTCTTCTAAGCATGACTTGAGGAAGGTTACTGCACAATAGCATTTCTTTTCGAAATCCTCATTTATGTGGTTTACAATCAGCTTGCTTGATGGTGGAATGCTGACTTCTGAACCCCAATTGGTGATCTGGAATCAAATTGTTTGCTGAAACTATTTTGATTAATTCCTTGGCCAACAATTTACCTAGAAGCTTTGAGAATATTAGCAAAAGACTAATAGGTCGATATGATTTCGGTTGATTTAGGGCTTTGCCTGGCTTTTGGATAAGAGTTACTTCAGCCACATTCCATTGTGCTAGAAAATGTTTGAGACGAGAGACTGCATTAATCAAGTGGGTGAGCATGACTATTCCCTTCTATGTGAAGGTTTTTCAGTATATGGCCTGTAACCAAATCAAAACCCGGTACCTTTCTTGGGTTTAGGTAATTTATTATTTTGCATACTTCATAAGTATTGTAGGTCAGATTGGTTCATTTGTATTAATCTCAGTGTCTAGATATTGGGATATTTCGTCGTCGATATTTTCTCCTGCTAGCGGTAGTGGTGTAAATGCGCGTTCAAGACGTTCCGCAAACGTATGTGGTTTTTCCTTGTTTTGCCCAATTTCCATAAGTTTTCCTAATAGGTGGTATATGGCTCTAGTCTGTTTTAGTTTACTAGTGGCTTTCCAGAGGGCATAATCTGAAATTACATCTGGTGCAGTGGCGAATTTATTGTAGGTGCATTTGTGCAGTGAGCTCCCTTAAAAATTTCTAAAAATACCTATTAGGTATTTACGAGTACTATACATTACATTAGCATTATACATAGAATGTTTCGATATCTAACAGTCTCGCTTACAGCTTGTTAGTTATCGCGAGATTTGTCAGCCCTAGAATTTATCATATTTATCTACGGGGTATCAATTGTGCAACTTTAAATACATAGGGAGTTCAATTTTCGTATTGCACACATCAGAGGACCGTTTAACCATGTGTTAGAAAGAGATGACTCGGGCGCGTGAAACAAGAGATATGTATATGTATCTTATGAGATTTGCGTGCATTGCACGCAATATGCACACGAACTGTACGAATGAAAACTGAAAATGCTGAACTTTTAAAAGAATGCTTAGAATGTATTTTTGACACTGCTTTGAAATGATTATATAATACAATAAATCAGACTCAAAAGTTATTGGATTATTTAAATAACAATTACTTTAAATACTGGCTCGCGTTTTCGTCAAGGTCATGCTTCACTGTGAAATCCTTTTCACAATGAGTTTCAGTTTCGATCATTGGATGCTGTCAAAATAAGCAGTTATTTGAATAATTTTGAGGACGCAATTATAAAAATCCATAAAACTAATTCCTCAAACTCGCTTGAAAGAAATACAAGGCGATCCCATAATAGCATATCATTTTGTGCACAAACAAAGAAAGTGTGTGATATATTAATTAACCAAACTAAAGACAGATTTGAGTTTAGAGAATACCTGTTAGCATCGAAACTATTTAGACAATGTAACAAAAACTTATGAATTTTTGTATGAAATTAAATTGAAAAGTGAATTAACGGTTATATACAGCAGGGAAGATTTTCGTGAAGCAGCAAGTTACTTAGCAATTTGCAATTATTTATAGATCGAAACCTGACGGACTGTTTTAGTGAAACTGTTTTATTATTCAAATTAATTTGTACCATACCCATGAGAAGTGTTGAGAGTGAACGCTGTTTTTCGATACTTAAAAGAATTAAAAACTTTTTGAGTAACACAATAGTGCAAGACAGACTAAATTCACTTTGAATAATAAGTATGGAGAAAGTGCTAATTGCAGCGATTCCAGATTTTAATAATCTTGTAATTGACGTTTTTGCGAATTCCACAGATGAATGGATTTGTAATAAAATATATAAATAATCTCAGGCTTGGACATAGGTAACTTTATTTTAATTTTTCGTTTGTTATTATTTTATCGATTGCACCCCCAGACAAAAATGATACCGGCCGCCACTGATCTGGTGACAATTTTTCAAGGTAGTAATGGACCGTATTGTAAAGGAGATTGATGCTTTCAAAATATTATGTTAAATTAAAAAAATTATAATAAATAATTCTCATTTTTTTAGGTGCACCCTCGTATCTGGATCAGCCTCTTTCAACTTTAATATTATATTTATTTTATAATGGTACTAAATGTGTTATAAGGTTACTAAACCAAAATTGTATGGCGGAAAGTTTGTGAAAATTCAATTAGTCATTGGAAGTTATCAGCGTTATATTGTCAATCAAAAACACGATACTTCTATCTACACATCTATTTTAATAAGTATTACCTCATTTGTAACGTAACCGCTATAATTTTACAGCAATTCCTTCTTTGGTACTATTACCGCATATTTTTAAGAACTAAACATCAATTGAAGACTTCCAAAATTGTCTACCTCAATGTTATCGTGCTGTAGGCATCTAATGTCGCGGTGATTATGTAAATTTAATGCCCACAAGAATTTCAGTATCTTTACCCAATTGTGGTATGCTTTTCTGCCTCCTTTTCGTACCTATATACGACAATGACGCGGCGCCGGCGTGACTTGAATACCGCATCAGATGGTCGAGACGCGGACAGGAGTTGTTGATAATCGAAGATTTAATTTCTTAAATACTTCTCAATGTCAGTTTCATTCAAGGGAAAGTGACTCGGTGACGTGGATATATTTTTACAAGCAACATTTACAAGTGTACGAGTATATAGCTTATTCAGTTCATAATCAGCGCTTACTAGGTCATTAAATAAGTCAAATACAATATAAAATTGCATAGAGATACAAAACAAAAATAAACAGTTTCAAAACTTTAAAGTGGACTTTTCCGCGCGTAGAACATTTCTGTGTCGAAATCAAGTGGCGACGAAAAAATAAGCCAACACATAAATACAGAATATGTGTTTTATGCGACAGTTTTACTTTTCTTAAATAGTCCATCATCGTGCTTTCTCATGACCCATGGACAGGGTGGGGTGTGTCCTATCTACCTCAAAATGAATAGATCTCGTCTGGTAGACGTCCCTAATCAGAGTCAGTCGAAACCCGATCGATCCGACACGATTTAATTGAGTGATCGTGCTGACAAAAAAATTTGTCAAATAGTCCACCATTGTGCTTTCTCATGACCCATGAACATGGTAGAGTGTGTCCTATCCACCTCAAAATCAATAGGTGTCATCTGGGAGACGTCCCCGATCAGAATCAGTCAAAACCCGATCGATCCGACACGATTTAGTTGAGTTATCGTGCTACCAAGAAATTTTATTAGTGCCGATGACAACGACAACGACACACACACACACACACACACACACACACACACACACACACACACACACACACACACACACACACACACACACACACACACACACACACACACACACACACACACACACACACACACACACACACACACACACACACACACACACACACACACACACACACACACACACACACACACACACACACACATACACACACACACACACACACACACACACACACACAAAGTTTTTTAAAAACCTTTTTTTTTTAGTTTTTAGGCCGAAAAAAGAAAAATAAACGCTAGACAAAAAATTTTACACGATTACATTACTTTTCCGCGTATAGTTGAGTGTGGAAAAGTAAAAATTAATATACGACGTTTTTAAAGTGGACTAAAAAGTATAAAATAATTATTTCAATAGTAATATTTCAAATGAAAAACGTGGGGCGCATGCAATGGATAATTCATGCATGACTAGCACTATGCATGCATCAATTTTAAGTCACTAACCATTTTATTGCACTGCAAATAATATGAACTGTTGTGTGAGTTTTCTCAACGACAGCTATTCTCTACATTCCTGCCTATTATCTATTGCATGCACCCTACGTTTTTCATTTTAAATCTTTCCATTCAAATAATCATTTTATACTTTTTAGTCCGTTTTAAAAACGTTGTATATTAATTTTTTCTTTATTGAAATAATTATTTTTTGCTTTTTAATCTTCTACGTGTGAAATTTTTCTATAGATTTTAAACATTTTGATGAGATTCCTAATCCAGACTTATCATCCAAATTACTAATCCTGATTATTAACCCAGATTCCTAATCGAGATTTCCAACCTAGATTGAACCTTACGGTTCAAAAGATACAGTCTTTTAAAGGTAAGACAGATAGACGGACGGATAGATAGGGTGAGCTTAGTAATAGGGTTCCGTACGGAGCCCTAACGAGCAGACAGACAAGAAAGCTAATATTGCATAGATATCCAATTCTGAGCTATGTTTAAAGTTTCAAGTCTCTAGCTCATCGGGAAGTTAGTTTAAAATCAATTGGAAAATTTGTATCCAATAGACAGACACACGACAGACAGCCAGCGAGAAAGCGAGTTAATAAAAACGTGCTAAAATACAAACACAAATACAAAAACCGGCCGCAGACTACAGACTTCTTATCGGTCGACAGTTTAGTTGATTGTTTGTGAGTATTGAAAACTTTATGGAGTGTAGGGACTCCTTTAAGTTTAGGGACTCGCGTATGTCTTCATGCTAATTAAAAGACCGGTCCAACTATCGGCCGGCCAAAGTCGGTGCCAAGTAAAACATAAAAAATATATACCTTGCTACTATAACAACGAGTTTACATTTTAAATTGCCGAGGGCCGGCATACATATTACTAATATTGTGTGACACCGACTTCAAAATATAAAACAATTAATAATAATTACAAAATAAACAATAATCTTAACTACATTAAACGGAACAAGAAACAAGTATTAAATTGTTGTAGAAAGCATTTATTTCTTGCTTTTTAGTAAAGTTACTTTTTTTTAAGTGGGTTTTTTTAAACTTACAATTATTACTTTACAATTATTTTACAATTTTAAGTGATGGATAGACCTACTAAGGATGCTTTGCGAATAAAAACACAATGGCCAGTTGAATAAGGAGTTCCGTTGTGTATCTTCGAAGTCCAAAGTCAATGAAATTAAAACGGGACCACCTTGGAGTTATACTGAACCCAACGAAAAAAGAATAATTAAAATCTGTTCATAAACACAAAATATATACCCGCACATATATAAAAAAATATACATATATACAGACGAATTGAGAACCTCCGCCTTTTTGTGAAGTCTGTTAATAAAAGGAAATTACAAAGAATATATGAGATACAAACGGTTTTTTATCGAGGATATAAAGGTCAAAATTCGCTTCATATTGTTATTCCAACTCAAACACCATTTGGAAGGTAACAAGTAAACAAGCATCCCGAAAAACTCAGTCTACTGCACTTACCTTTCATAATATAGACAAAAAAAAAACATCTGCCATAATAAGTAACGAACAAGAATAAAGACATTTTCATGGTTTATTTTTAGGACAATGCCTACGACCCCCGATTACTCCAGAATTCTAATTTAATACAGCTATAAAAAGTTTAACATTTTCTTAGAAATATCACAGTTCGAAGCTCCTGGGAAATATGAGGCATCCTACTTTTAACAAAATGAAAATGCGTTTTTATCAGGGGTTGTTAATGTAATGCAGACTTCTAGACCCCTGTCGGAAGGATGCTGCAATGATAAGTCAACGCTCTCCAGCTCCGAAAGCTTCCACGCTTTTACTTACGTGATAAGTTTAGATAACATGCTGGGGAACAGGCCATAACATTAGGTGTGACGCAGTTGGAGTGAAACCAAATACTTTCGATGTTTGAAATGAAAAAAGTCAATGAAAATCTTTAATATAGAACACTTCTATTGAGTAAACACATTTTGTTCACAAAACTATATAAAATCATCAGTTATCTATAATTATAAAGAGGAAAACCATGAACATACGGCACAAAAATTAAAGTAAAAGTGATTTTCAAAGGGCTGTAACTTGGAGACAAATAATCGCACAGCAATTTTAAGAAAAGCAAATTGAAGCACCAAGCTTCTAGTTTTCAAATCTTGAAGTAAATTTTTTTATCGTTAGCAGTTTTTGAGTAATCACAAGAAAACCATCGGAAAAATAACTCGAAATTTTTGCTTGCCTTTCAAAAGGTTCATGGACTTCAATAATTTTTTCTCAGTAATTTCGTAATAAAGGTTTTATAGACAATTTTATCCTCTTTGATTTGAGTGAGTAAAATTATTGTACAATGATTTTTCACTGAGTTCTTGTTATTCAAAGCAAGAAAAGTCAGTTTTGACTTTAGTAATTAATTACTTTGGAAATAATGATCGTACAAAAAATTCAAGCAGGGATTTAAAAACCGCATAAAATATTCGATACAAGTCGTAATTATTGGCTTTTGATAAAAATAAATTTTGGTGCTAGAATATTGATTGAAAAAGAATTTTGATTAAAAAATTGCGTATATTTAGTGATATTCACTTAACTTGGCATAGCTTTGCAAATACTGGATAGACAAAGGATGTTGACTATTTTTTTTAACCTTAAAGTGTCCCAAAGAAACTTGACACAAAAGAGATTCTTTGTGCAGAACTTTTGACTCATGCTATATACAAGCTATATACAAACTACACCGATAACGCTTGACACCGAGTGTTGCCCCCCCCCCCCCCTCAAACTACACCGACAACGCTTGACTGTATCAGTTGATAGAAGATGAAGAGAATATGGTTATAAAGAAAATAAAAAAAGTGTTAATAAATACTCTGCAAATCCCGGTCGCCCTCGACAATTACGACCTGAAGTTGAAGAAAAAATTTTAATATCATTAAAAATGAGCCAAGAAGTGTCCGTAGTATGTAAAATTAATATTCACAGAACTGTAAAACAGTGACTTCTTCAACCATTTGATTTAACTCCTGCTCAAGAACTTGAAGATTTTGATCCCAACGCATGTTTAGAATTCTATCATTGGTTGGTGAATGGCTTCAGGGATAACACTTTACTGCAGAAATTGTTTTTCTCGTATGAATCATGTTTTACAAGAGACGGAGTTGTACATTTTTATAATTTGCATGTGTGGAGTGACGAGAATCCTAAAGAAATACGACCTTCTCATTTTCAGCGGCAATTTAAAACTAATGTATGGGCTGGAATAATTGACGATTTTTGAACTGGTCTTGTTCTTTTTAATTGGGCTTCTTATTTAGAATTTATTCGAGATACCACAGTTGCTTGAGGATGTGCCGTTACAATTACGCCACGAAATGATATTTATACATGATGGTACTCTCCTTCACCATAGTCTTTAAGTTAGACAACATCTAAATGAAGTTTATGAAGGAAGATGGATTGGCAGAGGGAATGATGCACGAATAAAGTGGCCGCCACGATCACCGGACATTATTTCCATGGACTTCTTTTTATGGGGAACGTTAAAAGATAAAGTATGTTCTACTCCTTTAATTCTCCCGAGGATTTCTGGCAAAGGATCTTAGAAGGCACCGAAGAAATACGACACATACCATATTTAGTAACGTTCGATTTAATCTTTTGCGTCGAGCCAATTCTTTTATCAGATACGATGGGGGAATCTAGAGACATTTTTTAGAATAAAATGAGTTTTTAACTGTTGCTATCCGTTTAAAAGAAATACGACTAGGATAGAAGCTCTGGCCACTAAAAGAGGGAGGTACGCCGAGAAAACTATCACCCAGTATATATCGGTATGACTGATATTTTGAGAAATTATAGGCCCTACTGGTCCAAATTTTAACCCGATCAGCAAAGGGTTTATGGAGTTAATTAAATAATTTTTGTGGACAACTTTGAAAGCCTATAACTCGGAAACTAAAAATTTTTTATTAAACTTTTTTTCGTAGATCGTATGTTGGGTAATGAACGAATTGTCATGGAATTGTTTGAATTTCCTTGTGTTACCAATATACGTAAAGGACCACCTGTGTAGCAGAAAGATAATGAGGATTGGATAAGATAAGAATGGACTTACTTGGAATAAAATCCTGGAACACTATATGGTGTTGTTTCGTTTTGTGTTGTGTGATGTGTTGACTTCGGTACCGGCACCTTGTCTCTGCACATGTACGATATGATATTCTTGTCTGCCAACGTCTCTGCCACACACTTCTGCAGCGCTGATATTCGGGCATAGGCGGCACTGACACAAGGGCATAGGACACGGACAGGAATTTGGATTGCTGGCGGGAAAAGGAAAGCCGTTCGGTACGGAACATCGTATTTATTTATCATCGTGATTGTAGTCAAGCGTTGTCGGTGAAATTTGCGGACACCATGTATCATAATCAAACGATGAATCAATCCATTTAATTTTGGACAATACAGTGCAACAACAGAAACGTCTAGATTATCTCAACATGGAATCCCAATAGCCCGAAAAAGTAGAATACAAACATAAATCTCAAATACGTCTCCAAATAACAATTTGTCTTGTGTCACAATGGTATTGTACACTGCGTATTTTAAAATAGCTACACGGGATCCCACCTTTATTCAACTCTTAAAGACCGTCGCGCCGCCCTCTTTCAAGACGTCCTGATTATCAGAACCGGAGATCTTCAGACTCGAGCGCTAAAAAAAAATAAATTCTATTTAATCAAGAAATCTTTGCAGATAGGCCTCGGCCTTTGTGCCGCCTAATGTAAATAGGAAAATACAAGGTTAAACGAGAACGAGAGCGAAAAATATGCCCGCCTACATTTACGAGATTAATTCGGAAGTCATTTTGTGCTGGAATTCTGTTGACAAATGAGGCATGGTGTACGCGGGCAGATGCGGATTTCGCGACAAAGTACCGGCATGGATCAAAATTAACCAAATCCGGAACCATATACAGGGTTCGGCAGGGATGTATGACGTTTTTGAAATGATTATAACAGTTCAAAGGGGGGAGGCTAATGTTTTCGGAATGGTTGGTATGTGAAGGTTAGGAGATGCCGTTTCAGTCGCCGTAGAGCCGTGGACGCTCGAGTATGGTGTTATTGTTTACGGCACGTTCATAGAGACCGGTCGTTTTGCTTGCGCTACGCAATGAAGATTTCGAATTGATTTCAATGTTGGACGACACGGTAGTATTTCCTACTTGGAACACGATTTTGAAGTGGGTGAATAACCCCCGTACAACTGAATCTTTGGGACCTCCAGGACTACAGCGAACCGCAAGAACTCCCAAAAACGTGGAGTGAATTCCTGCAGCAGTGGAAGCCAGTCCGCACCGATCAGTTGTACGCATGCTCCAGTGATAGGTTATTACGACGAATTCTGCATAGACCTCCACTTCCACCCGTACGAGTATAATATTATGGTAGTTCAGGAACTTCGTCAAAATGATGTTATACGGAGGTTTACATTCGCAGAGACCATGTTGGAATTCCCTCACATGACACTGTATAGATAACGAGTGACGAGGTGACGATTTCAACAGGATTTTGATTACAGAAATGACACTGCTTTAAAAAAAATGATCGCCACTTTGATGACGTTATTTCTTGATCCCAATTCTTTTTCTTATGTTTTTAATATGATGACAAAATAGCATCTGGTAACGAATGTTTTGAAATAATGAAAAATTAGTTTTTCAAATAACAGTGTTACTGATTTTTGAAAATCGTCATACATTTCTGCCGGACCCTGTACCACGTATCACAGATTTCAGTGTTACTTTGACTCACGAAAATTAGTTATAAAAATTACTGCAAGGAAATTATTATAAAACTATGGATATTCTGGAACCGCGAATTGGTGTATCTACTATCTACTAATGTGATACCTGTCCTTTGTACTTGATCCTTACATGGTACCATAAAGCAAAATATCACTCTAAAATGACATTATATCATACCGAACATATTTTCAATTTAAAAGTAATTTTTTTGGGTCTTTAGTAGAGTCATTGGTATGTAAACGAGATTAGATCAATAAGTTTCAGATCAGTTATCATCTATTGTTGAATCAGCTGATTTTCCTTGGATCTGCATCTCCTACTTGACTATTGAAGAACAGCCTTCTACTCGTTGATACTCCTTAATCTGATTAAATAAGGGCGGTCTACTCAAAAATTGGAGACCATAAGTAAGAAACAGGCTACAGAAGTGCCAAAATACAAAAAATTAAGTTTTCTACCTTAAGAATATGCTAAGTACCCATAAGAATAATATATCGATTGGGCTAAGTGCCAGACCTAAAATTGTCGTTACAGCCGACATATAAAATTGGCGTCCCATGTGTTATGCACCCCCACTGTTAAATTAGAAGTATGCTAAGCGCTTGTGTGTTTATCGTTTTGTATTAATTTTTATTGGGAATTTCAGTGTTTCACTTGACATTTAGATGATAATACATGTTATTTAAACTTGCACTTGTTGCTTGTCTTTGCTTGTTTGTGCTTAGTGACTAGTTTAATTTTGTGCAGTATTGGTAAACTTTGATATTACCGAGAGGTGGAAGAATATAATCAAAGTAAGGCTAATAAAGAAAGAAGAAAAAGGGGAACTAGCAGTGCTTTACTGGAACAAAAGAAGCTTAAAATGGCGGGAAAAGAATACAGAATGCACAAAAATACGTTGCAACCGGCGAAAAAGGAACCACGTAAAACGAAAAACCGCATGATGCTGTTCAGATGTCTTTTTTTTGTATCATTGTGTGTCTTTAACATTATTGAACAAAAGTTTTTAGTAAGTGGTCACGGTTTTTTGACTTGCGACCGTGACTTTGCGCAGGTGGAGAAAAGTGAAGAGAGTGATGAAATCTTTTATTCCGATTTGATTGATGTGGTTAAATCGGCAAGAGTTACTATACTTTATCGTGTGGTAGAAATGGAAAGACACAATTTCTTCAATTTTCAGGCTAGTGCAGATGATATCATCAATACATCTAAACTAAATATCACTAAGGTGGTGGCCCTTCGATATGGAGCAAAAGATCCATCAGTGGTTTTATCAGAAACTACCTCTTCCACAGAAATTTGGTCAAAAACTATAATTTTTAAAAAAGGGAAGAGTATCCAGGATATCAGAAGAGTAATGTTAGGATTTGCAGTGAATAAAGCTATTAGCGAAGAAAAGAAACAAAACTTACGGACCATGACTCCTTTTTTAAATGACGAAAAGCATAAAGATTTTTATGCGAATATTTATTAAGTGGCACTTAGCTCTTTGTTAACAACGCAACGTGTGGTACTTAGCTCTTTTCAAAAATGTTTAATAAAAACAATATTTTTTTTTTCAATGTTAATAAGAATTTCTATTTGACTTTTGCACAGGGTGTATTTGCGTAATCGTTTACATCCTTGAGTTAAATTATATTTCTAAATTTTGAAAAATGTTGTTAATAATGTTTTTCTTCGATAACTCTGGTTTGTTGTTTTGGTACTTAACTTGGTGCTTACTTATGGTCTTCAATTTAAGACTGATTTAAAATGGCGTAGCTTCCAAAAAATTTCACAGATTTCAACGATCGTTCTTTGGCTGAGAAGCTGACGATTTGAGATACACTCCTGGATATTAGGAAATTAGGGCACCAGCAAAACTTTCCATTATTTCTTATAATTCATCGAAGTTTTAAATTCTTAAAACATTTTATGAAGGTGGCCTAGAATCCTCTGTCATTACTGATAAATAATTACAATTGTTTGACAGATGTAAAGTAACATTTTGTAATTGCTTGTTAATAATATATTTAACGCTGCTTAAAGTGATTTGAAGCAATAAATTCAGTTACGCTAATGGTTTTTTAAAATTTAATGTCATCAAGTGTATGAAAGACTTTCTCCAGTACACTTTGACTAGAAGAAATGAGTCGTCCACTCAAGTTAAGAGGAGATGAACCACTGAAAGTGGTAACTTTGGTTAATGAGGGACGTAACCAGCACTATGTGACTAATTTGTTAGAACTTAGACAATGAGCAATTAATTGAATAGCTAAATGTTTCAATTAATTTGGAAGTTACTGTAGAACCCCAGAACAAGGAGGTAAGAAGATGCAAGAGTTCAGCGATATCTTAGGCAAGTCGCCTTAAGAAACAAATGTTCCATCAGCTTAGAGCTAAGCAGAGTCCTAGCAGCAGCTCAAAATGTAGCAGTTTCTGGGACAACGGTCAGGAGAAGTTTTAATGAAGGAGGATTGGACAGTAGAAGACGAGCTATTGCACCACTGCTCACCAGAGAACGTAGAGTTACTAGACCGTGTTTTGCAGCAGAACTCGTAAATTGGACTATGATTAGCTCGGTTTTATCAAGATTTCGGTTTATTGAGTGTCTTTTTTCAGAGGAAAGAAAAAAACGTCCGTCTCGACATTTGTCAACGGTTTCTCGTTCGTTATTGGTCTGAGGGAGACCCTCTCCTTAGTCGCATTGTGATCAGTGGTGATAGTTGAAATTGCGAACACAAATAGAATCCGTCCAGATGAGTGCTAAAACGTGTTTATAAGCGGAAAATCTTTTACTATTATTTTCTGGAATTCAACAGGCATTGTTTTGCTAGATTTCCTTCATGACCAAATAACAATTTACACTGCTTATTACTGCAGCCTCTTGGACCAAGTCAAAGCCGCTTATTGGAGCAAAAGACGATGAAAATATTTTATTTCAAGACAATGCCAGGTCCCATACGGCAAACCAAACACATTGAAAATTGAATAAAATGTTCTGGCAGGGCTTTGAATACCCACGATATAGGCCGGACATATCGCTGTGTGATTTTTGTATATTTAGATCGCTGAAACGAGCTTTAGGAGAGAAGCGTTGATACCGGAGTGAAGGAGTTCATGTGCAATTGGCTCCAGACCAGCATTCTCTCTTTTCATAATGACGTCATAAATAAACTCCCAATTCAATAGGGAAAATGTCCAGACAAAGATGGGAGACTAAAATAAAAAAAAAAGTATTTTTGGCTAATATTTTTGGTTTTCAATAAATCTAAAATGAATAAAAAAATTAATCGAGGAAACCGTTACTCTATGGTAGTTCATAATTCCGACGCAATTGAGTAAAACAAGTACTAAGTTTTTTCCATTCTATATCTAAACAACCACTAAGTTTAACACATTCTAAAGAACTAAACAGTCTTTTAATTGCGAAAAAACCAAAATTAAACAACAACACTGAACAAGTTCAATAGTTTAGTGATAGAGTTATTAATATTTCCGATACTGTGTTCAATGATAAAGAAGTAGAATTACTATCAAAAGGTCCAAAATGTTCTCTACACATAAACAATAAGGATGTCATAGATACATTAATAATTGAAAGTAAAATTGCTCTAAAGAATGTAGAAAATAAGGACATGTCCTTAGCAAAAATGAAAAAAACACTAATAATAATCATAACAATCAAATAAATAAACAAATTATCAAATCAATCAAGCTCAAAGTCAATGATGATAATCTAGTAGTAACAAAAGCAGATAAATCAAAAGCCACGGTAATTCTCACCAAATAAATTATATAAGTAAAATAAATCATTTTATACAATCAGAAGATATCATTAAAATTAATAAAAACCCAACCAGTAAATAAGTAAACCAGCTAAAGTAAAACAAACCATAGCAAACATAGGAATCATTTTCTCAGAATACGAAAAACGAAAAATTATTAACATGAATGCCTCAGCCCCAAAATTATACGCATTAATTCAAACTCATAAACCAGATAACCCCATTAGACCGGTATTATACCGGTAGTGTCATATACTCATAGTCCAATTAGAGATCTAGGTAAAAAATTAAATTTAGTTTTTAAATATATACAGATTTTAAGCCTAAACATGCAGTAAAAAAAACTCATTAGAATTAGCAGAGAACTTAAAACATACCCATAGCCCACATAATTCATTCTTGGTATCATTTGACGTTAAATGTCTTGAAATATTTCTCCGGAGGAATGTTTAAATTTAATTGAAAATTTACTAGACAAAGCTAAATTAAATAACACTATAGCAACAGAAATTTTATTAGCTTTCGACACATGCATCAGTCAAAATTACCTTCAATTCAACAAGCAGCTTTATATACAAAACAGCGGCCTGCCTATGGGATTACTTTTAAGTCCTCTACTAACAGATATTTTTATGTCTAATCTAGAAGAACTAATACTAAATGCTCAGCTGGGTAAAAAGCATCTTCAATTTTGATACAGATATGTGGATGATATTTTAGCACCCCAAAATGAAATTCACGATAGAACGAGAAACAAACCTTAATTTTCCTGTAAACCTTAATTACCTGTTTATTGTCATAACCCTTATTCTGTGTAATTAGATAGTATATATTATAGGAACCGAATTTTTGTATTTTGTTTTTAGTTCATTCATCGTTTTGAAAATGATATAGAAGTATCGAAACTGCAGTCACGATTTTTGTGTAAATATAGTGGTATAAAACTTAGTAGTTGTTTTACTCAATTGCGTCGAAGTCTAAAATGAATAATTAATTATTGTTTATATTGGAACTCCTCGCGTAGATTATCCCTCCACACACACTTACATCAAGACGCGTTTCTCAATAATGTATTCTCTCCTCCAATAAAAAATTAAAAGATAATGACCCTGTACACCTATATCCGCAACCAATGTATCAATTCCCCATTTTGGGGATAATTAAAAATCTATTTGATTGAAAATTCGTCACCATGTTTACCGAGAGCACGAGAGGATAATTTTGTGGGATATCAAAAGTGCTTGTTCGTTTGATTAATCCAATGCAACTGTCGACCGCAGATAAGAGATAACATTTGAGATAATTGAGGAGTGGCAGCAAACCAAAAACAACCGTGATTTAATTATGGTTCTCTGTAGTGGATGTAATTATGGTGAGGGCGTTCGATTTATGTCCTTCATTATGTTCTCATTCGATTTTGATGAGGTCTTCCATATTAACTATATGTAACAATCAAAATAGTGGATGAATAATTGTTATAAATGTGAAAAACAAAATTTCATAAAGTGTATCTCAAATAACAGGCATTTTATTTTGATACAATGTTATAGAGCAATAGATTTCCTAATAACTAGCATCCATCATACAGCACCTGTTTGCGCTTATTTAGATAAGATGTTCCCCAGTAGTTGA
Source organism: Rosalia funebris (assembly GCA_037954035.1). Lineage (NCBI taxonomy): Eukaryota > Metazoa > Arthropoda > Insecta > Coleoptera > Cerambycidae > Rosalia > Rosalia funebris. The sequence goes on along the minus strand of JAZFAV010000006.1, from coordinate 4,959,658 downwards.
ATAGGGACAAGGGGGTCCATTGAGTGGCTACTGTTAGTCCAATCAATAGGGAATGACCCGGTCAATAACTGTAAACAGTAAAAAAAAATTTGACCATATAGAAAATAAAATTTTAAGAAACTTTCAGTTTTTTGCTCTCAAAATAGCGGCCGCTGATATAACCTAAAAAATTCGCAAAAGTCAAGAAAACGGTTTTTCGCGAATAAAAAAGAAAGTTGTGCTCGTATTGGAAGAAGTTAAATGAGAAAGTTGTAGATAATGAGAAAATCGTTCGATTAAATTTTTGTGAGCTCGAATTGATTTATTACTTTTCGAGATATATCGAAAAACCCGTTGAAAATTGCGTTTTCTTATTTTGGTTCTAAAAATAACAATATTTGATGAAAACATTTAATAATTTCAGAAAATGTAGTCCTAAGTGAGGCGAAAATAATCGTTTTTGTACAATTCCAAAATATTTTTTTCCAAAGTTATAGCTGTTTTCGTAAAACAGCTTTCCATCGAGACGAATGGTCCTATAGACTTGTTCGAGGGCTTATTTTCTTCGTTAGGAGTTATACTATAAATATATTTTCAGCAACAATCGATGTTTTAAATTTTTTATATAAAAAATCGCGTTTGAAAATGACGTAATTTTCGTACATCGGTTTATTGGCAATAAAATCTTGTAATAAAACCGATGTACGAAAGTCGCGTCATTTTCAAGCGCGTTTTTTTTCAAACACGAAATCTGTAGGACCATCTGTTTCGATTGAAAAGCCGTTTTACGAAAACACATTTTTTACGAAAACAGCTATAACTTTGGGAAAAAAAAATATTTTGGAATTGTACAAAAATTATTGTTTTCGACTTAGTTAGGACTACATTTTCTGAAATTATTAAATGTTTTCATCAAATATTGTTATTTTTAGAGCAAAATCAATAAACGCAATTTTCTACGGTTTTTTCGATATATCTCGAGAAGTAATGAATCGATTCGAGCTTATAAAAATTGAATCGAAAGATTTTTTCATTATCTACAACTTTCTTATTTAACTTTTTCCAATCCGAGCACAACTTCCTTTTTTATTCGCGAAAACCCATTTTTTTATTTTTGCGAATATTTTAGGTTATGTTAGCGGTCACCATTTTGAGAGCAAAAATAATGTGTTACCTTTAAAACTTCGCAGAACTCAGCATTTGGTCATGCGACCAGCTATACATTTGTAGCATTACATACGCCTCTACAGTGGACTCCTTCAATGATGTTCGACATGGAAAGAAACGTTTTTATATATAGAGAATGACCGTTCCGCATCTAATGACGTCATTTTTGCACATAATTGTTGTTCTGTCACTTAAATGTTCACTATTGTTACACTTTTGGTAAATAGTTTCCATAACACTAAAATCAGGGCTTTTATTAAAATATTTTTCAACTTTTCACTAGTGCGTACTCCCGTAGAATCAATTAATGTCTAGTTTATTGTTTACAATTTTAACTACATATAGCGCTTCATTCAATAAATGTTCTATTTTTTTAAGGAGTATGTATGGCTTCATATAATATTTTGTAATTTGCGAATAGTTATTCCTTGGGTTCTTAACGGATTTATTCACTACTTCACAAAAACGCTGTAGATACAGTTCAAAGACTCAACTTTCTCATGCTTGTCAGAAATTCTGGTAAATTAAAAACATGTTAATCAAAGTCAAATCTTAAAGTAAAGAGAAAAAAATAAAGAACAAAGGAAATATTCCTAATATAAATCAAAGTATTTGTATTTACATTATCCATTCCAGTTCTTTTGTATTCCCATTCCCATTTAACCGAAGTAGTTCAAATACTTAAAATTCGTTTAAGATACACGAAAATTCGCCTCAAATGTTTATAACTCCACTAAAACATGACATGATTGACAAAATATGAGTAACAAGAAGCATAATTCGATAAATGCAGTAAACACTGAAATAGTACGCAAATTTATTCCACACAGCAACTAAGAGGTACGCAGATTTAAAGTATTATCCTCGAGAAAGGTGAACATAGAACTTACTAGGAACATTACAGAGATCCCAAAAAAAAATATTTATCGTTTTCCATCAAGCTACAAATACACAATTAACACGAAGGCGTTTGCATTGATTCGATGTTATTTTGTTTCATAATATGTAATCATTAACAGCTGGAGCCTCAACAGCTGCTAGTATCAAATTTCAAACGTAAACATATAGTGTGGATTGCTGTGGAAAATGTTACCTAAAAATGTGCTGTGAAGTTGTTACCTAATACTAGTGAAATTTTTTTTGTAACTACAGGAATAAGGAGTTTATACTCCAACCCATCTGCAAATGTCTTATATAATAAGGACTAAACAAATTAGGTCAAAACAGCTATTCTCCTGGCTATATGCCATACGACGAGCGCTTTGCAAGTCTTCATGGAGGGTTTGGTTTGAGATATATCATGGTGCATCGGTGATCAATATTTTAGATGTGCAGTATTTTAGATTGACTTCCTTGGATGATAGCTATATTAGATTTGCTAGTACAACCCCAGAACTCTATTCCATATAATCTATATAGATTTTGTTATAGTTTTATATGTCAAAAAACTTATTTTCTAAGAACAACTTAGACGTTCTTCCAATAAGCCAGTACAGCTCGTTTACCTTCAGATCTATTTTATTTCTTTTTTTAAAGACTCTAATGTGTTCTTTGCAATTCAATTTGTTGTCTATATGCAGTCCATATGATATTTTGTTCTTATGGATGTGAGAATTTCTATATTATTTAATTTTAAGATAGGACGTTGTTCTTTTCTAAGGGTAACGTTAATTTGCACAAATTTGGATTCATTGATTTTTATCTTCTTTTTTTGTCCAAGTTTCTATTTCGTCCAAGTGCATCTATAGACAGTTCGTGACTTCAACTGGATCTTCTCTGGATCCAGTATTACAGTATCCACGGCAAAAGTATCAGTGGTGGTGTCTGTTGCTCTTGGAAGATCTGCATTATAAAGTACATACAGTAAGGGACCAATCACACTGCCTTGAGGAACTCCGGATTTGATGGCAAAGTTCTCTAAAGTGTTGAGCCTGTTGAGCCAGGTTCTGAAGTCTTTCTCACTCAAGTAAGATTTTAGAACAAATACATATTTATTTAATTAGAGACATATTTTAGGACAAAGTAAGTTATGCGAAAAAACTATTTGATTTTATATAACAAACTGGGGTTGCAAATAGGATGAGAGCACTATTGTCGCTCTATACGCTTCGCAACCATCTGTTCAAAGCGACACATCGCCACCTTGCGAGCGCAATTCGTAACTCCTAGTCTTTCATTTCAAATGTTTCACATTGGAACACGCATATTCATGTAAGTCAGAATGCGCTGAAATTTATTGTATAGCATGAAAACATTATACTCGTAATAACATGAGCATTATTATAAAGAAACTTTTTTTGAATGGTAGATGTTTTTAAAAGCAAAGGGTGGCATAATTAAAGTGCATTTGTTTTTAAGTAACTCAAACGAAAAACGTTTCTACGTTAAAAAATTACTTTTCACGTTAAAAAACATATACGACTGAATATGGTTTGTTTATTTTTCATAAAGACTAAGAGTTGCACATTCTTGTCGCCGCGATGGCGCCACCAGCGATGATTGCGAAGCGTATTTCACATCTATGTTTACAGGATTGCGACTGTCTTCAAGTCTCATTTAAGAATTCGGCATTACTTTATTTTCTTCCTTATTTTCGTTTTTATGGGTTTTTAATTGTTTTTAAAGATTTCTCCTTTGATATATTACTATTATCTTAAAATATTTGTTTTTTTCTTAAGGTTCTACATAATGATCCTTATTACTATGAAGATCGTGATAATATTTCAATTCTGAGGAGTGTGATGTCCGTGTGTGTTATTTACTATGTCAGTAAATAAATAAATAATACAAATGTTCCTCGCAACGTTTAGTCGACACCGTATTTTTTTCTAGAACTTACTTTTATTGAAATTGAACCGGTTTAAAAGTATCGCAATTTGTATGTTGTCTAATAAGAAACACAACACAGATCAAAGTCCTATCTAAAGGTGCGTTGACATTAATGCGAATTCGAATTCGAGTTCGAATGAATGTCAACAACCGAATTACTCGAATGCTAGCAATCGAATGCGTGCACGCATTCAAGTAATACTTACCGACGTGTTGGATAGTTGCTCGGATACAAATACATAAATTTGCGTTTTTTGCCTTTAAAATGTCGAGATTTTCAGAAGGCGACAATGTTAAATTTATAGAATTATATAGTGCACATCCATGCTTGTAGGATCCAACTCTAAAATAGTATAAAGATAGATATGCACATGACACTGCATTAAAAGACATTATTAAGGCAATGGGTAAAGACAAATTAATGAACGAACAGACAAAGATGAAGAATAAAATAAAAAACCTGTGCTTAATATACCACCAGGAAACCAAGAAGAAAATAAATAGATAGGTACATCTAAAAAATGTGAAACTCACTTATGATTAACTTACCGATCGAATTCGTATGTTGTTGACATACATTGCAATGTAAACCCTATTCGAATTCAAAGATACCGTTCCAGTACTCGGTGGCGATCGAATTCCAGTTAATCGAGTACGAACTCTAATGAACGTCAACGAACCTTAACTCTATAATTCAATATCTCAAACATCATAAAGCCTGCAGGAATATCAATCAAATATAACCCCGTGTTGGTGTATATTACTTCGGTAAATACTATAAATTTAAATGTTCATCTTATATTAACAATGACTTTATTACTATATTACAATGCCAAGCGAGGGCCTTAAATTGCCTCTTCGACACGAAATGTCGTAAATTGTACTTCTAATTAAATCAACTAATTTATTGTCATCTGGATATTTGTCGTAGTCGGTAGATTACTGCCTTTTATTGTTATTTATTTAGATACTGATGATTTTAATGAATTGTTCCTGGTTTAAAATTTATATTCTTGAACAAGAAGCTTTTAATGTGAATATCATATAAGGGACATGTAAAAACATAGTCCATTATTTATAATTAATGACTTTCCATGTAATACTGGGTACTTATATCTATCGCGTACCTACTTATACAGTATCGCTTAATTCAGGCCAATTTATATAAATACTAATGCATTTTTCTTTCGATTACCACGTTTTATATAGCTGTTTTGAAAATGTATCTTTCCACTTATTTTTCTTTATTAATAACACGGTTTTACACAAAAGGCGTTTTGATTAGGATTAATGGTAAAAAATTTAACCATTTTTCTACAGTAGATTTCCTTCAGAAGTATAGTAGTTAAGAACCATCGAAGTTGGGGGTGTATTAAAAAATCAGGGGTATCTTAAGTGGTGTCTTCAATGAAAGAAAATTCCTTCATCATGCCCATTCTGCTCACTAGGCGTAGCCAACGACGAACACAGGGGTCCGGGGTACGACGGTATATCGATAGATCAACTAGTTTCTATGCATATGGAGTTATGGTCTATGTATACGAGGTATGGCTAGAAAATACAGGACTGATTATTTTGTCTCTAAATGGCAACAGAGTCACGCTTTACCGATACACGGAAATGTGGCGTTATATTTCCCCCATCCACCACTAAAATTTCAAGGTCGTAGGTTGCTTTGTTTGTCCGCAACATAAAACTGTACTACAGTGTGCATTCGCGCTTCGTCGAAAAAATCCTGAGTGTAAAAGTTGAGCAGCGTGTCAACGCGAAATTCCTAGTGAAACTTGGAAAATCAACCACGGAAGTTCATTCACTTTTAAGGGAAGTCTATGGCGATCAAAGTTTATCACGTACATAAGTGTTTGAGTGGGTGAAAAGATTTAAAGAAAGTAGGGAAACGGTTCATAATGATTTCCGCTCTGGCAGACCTTCCACATCAAAAACGGACATCAACGTTAAAAAAGTCGGTTAAATCATTCGAGAAAACCGTCGTTTGAGCATTCGAGCAGTGGCTGAGCTTGCGGGCATCGACAAAGAAAGCGTGAGACAAATTTTGCACGGGAGAAAGGTTTTTCAACATGAGAAAGGTTTGTGCGAAGATGGTGCCAAAGATCCTCACGCAGGAACAGAAAGAAGCTCGAATGAACATTTGCGATGATCATTTGAAGACCATTGAAAGGGAACCTAGGTTTCTGGAGAGAGTGATAACGTGTGACGAGTCATGGTTTTTTACCTACGATCCAGAAACAAAGCGGCAGTCGATGCATTGGAGAAGTCCCAGTTCACCACGACAAAAAAAGGCACGCATGAGCAAGTCAAAGTTCAAAGCCATGATGACTGTTTTTTTCGACATCAAAGGGATTGTGCATGTTGAATGGGTACCTGAAGGTCAAACTGTCAACCAAGAGTACTACAAAGAGGTGTTGAACACGCTTCGTGAACGGGTAAGAAGAAAACGGTCCGAATTGTGGAAAGATCGGTCCTGGGTTCTTCATCAAGACAACTCCCCTGCTCACAATGTGCTCTCCGTCAAGACGCTTCTGGCCAACCATGAGATCCTCGTGTTAGAACATCCGCCCTACTCACCTGACTTTGCCCCGTGTGATTTTTTTGTTCCTAAAAGTCAAATCTGCTTTAAAGGGAACAAGGTTTGCTACAGTAGAGGAGGTAAAAAAGAAAGCGATGGACGTCATGAAGCAGCTTTCAGAAAATGATTTTCAACATTGCTTTGAGCAGTGGAAAGTCACATGGAGCGGTGTAGAGATCGAGGAGGGGAGTATATAGAGGGAGACAAAATTGTTGTGGAAAAAAATAATTAATAAAATGTCTCACAGCACCAGTCCGGTTTTCTTCTAGCCATACCTCGTATATCGTTATCCAGATTTAATATGCAGTGATAGTTATGTGGAATGTACGATTTAAAATACGTACGATTTAAGTTATATGCTTAGAGACATTATAGTGAAAGTGGGTACAACCGTGATGGACGTTCTTACCATCCAGGAAGTTTAGGAAAGGTATGTATCGAATTTGAAATTACCAACTATAGGACGTCTTAGTCGGAATTACAGGATTTGAATTGCGCGCCATTTGTGTTCTATCAAAGATGGGAAGTCAACATTTAGCGACCGTCATTTACGATCCATATGACGTCAACGTGCCGCGATTAACAGTTTAACAATAAATAGACTGTGTACAATTGTTTTATGAAAGTGGGCGATCCATTTACAGTTGCATTAAGAAAAATTCCTGAATTATTAACCTTCCGTCGGCGTCGGGCGCAGTCTGAATCTAAACACATTCGGGCGCAATGCATCTGAGAGATCCCATATAAAATCTTACACACAATTCAGATTTTACTAATTTGGAGACTCAGTTAAACGCTTATTTCAATTAATACAATACAATAATAAATATTTTGCGCTAGTTTTTCATCAGAATAATTAAATTTACATAAAGAAACTCATTTCATGTTGTAAAACAATAAATTTGGAATATTTTTATAGGAAAACCGGCTATTGACAAGTTTTTTATGTTTTAAGAACAAAGCACACATATAAATTAGTATTGAATAATATTTTGAATATAGAAAATAAACTACCTGTTTTTTCATGTAAAAGTCATAAAGTTATATATAAAAAAATATTGGACGCGAATTACAAAGAAAAGTTATAAGTAACTGCCTATTTGAAGTGTAAAGAATTATAAATACTCTTCACCATTTTAGCATGTTCCAAATAAAAATAAACGTCACGTTGGCAACGATATTTAGTATAAACCACTAATTTAACACCCAAATTTATTAACTGTGAATAATAATACCATAAAAGGTCAGAATAAGTAAGTGTAGAGATCATAAAAAAACATTATTAATTTAAATAATTAATTAAGAAATCTGACATTTTTATGTAAAATCCGTTTATACAAAAATATAGACTTTCACAAGAAATATTTTTGGAATTTAATACCTTTTTGAAGAACATTCATATTTGCCGTCATATTCTTTGGTTAAGAGAAAGGGCTTGTAAGGTGAATTTTCTACTAGAGGGTCTATAACACTTAAAATATTTTCCGAAACAGTTTCAGCATCACATTTTGTAGGTTTCAGGTATGTCCAAAAACGTTCAATCGGTTCACCATCGAGAATATATCTTAAAACTACCACTAACTGAGTTTTTACAGATACATCAGTTGTTTCGTCTGCCATAACTGCCAAAAATGAAGGTTTGTTAATTTCTTTAATTATTTCTTCATGACATACTTTTAATATACAGTCTAAAAGATCATTTTGTATTTTTTTAGAGGTTCCTTTAAATACTGAAGCATTTTGTAGATGCTTAAAGTTACATCAAGCTCAGTAGAAAAATTTATCAAACCACGAAATATCCCCGGGTTTTGAGAGGTTTCAGCTTCGTCATGTCCTCGCAGCGCCAGTTCAAAAGTCCCACAAAACTTTATGCAGTTTATAATTTTTGACAGAACGTAGCTCTTTTTTGTCACATTGTCATTATGCTTTTACACATTTATCCAATAAGCTGAATCTAGCTGCGTTTTAATATTAGTTGTTCCTAATAAAGCTAATTCCATTGTATTATGTAGGTGGCTTTTGGAGTTGTCGTGCTTTTTTATTTTTCCAGTTAAATGCACCAAATCTGTCACCCCTACTTCCGTCCATGCTTTATCACCGCCAAAAAGTAAACAAGGAAAACAAAATAATGCATTTTTTTTTGTTGTACCCACAAATACAATTGTTCTTCGAATGAATGTCTCTATTAAATTGACGTTTATATGCTTTTCCGCGGCTAACACCTGCAGTCTCAATAACAATATCGGGCAATGGCCTACCATTGTTTTTTAAATCAATTTTTTCTTCATAAGAGTATTTAAAAAATCGCTTCACATGAACTAAATTATAAACTAAATCCATTGTCACTATCACAGTATATAAATATTAATAATTAGTACAATAAATCACTACACAAATTCACAAAACAGTATTTAAAACTCTCAAATTAACACGAAATACGAAATAAGTACGATTTACGCCCGTCCGAGGAGTAGGAAGGAGTAAACATTCACTGATGTTGCCTTAGCTGGAAAAAATACAGCTCACTGACCATGTAAATTCGCGCATTTACGAGCGCCAAGTATGGATTGTCGCGGGAGTTGAGGGGGAGGACGGGTGAGCCGAGCCGTGCTGAGAACTACCTCGTGTGGCCCAGTTCAATGTACCGCGACGCGCTCGCGTAGAGACCCAGATAATTCATCGGGTCTACTACTCAATAGAGGACGGCGGGCAGAATGCGACTTTAACGCAATAATTTGGTTAGCTGCACCAACTAACCAAATTATTTTATTAATAAATTTTAGTAATTATTATGTCGCGAAAATATACAAATATCTAATTTTTTTGCAGATCTGCAGCACCTATACACCAGCCGCCCCTGCCAGGGAATGCACTAATAAAATCGACGCCATATCGAGAAGAGTGGTTTAGAGCTAGGAAGCTATGAGGGAGTTCGAGTTAATATTCATAATACACACGAATAATCTCACAGATCGGCTGCACCCGACGGAGGGTTAAGACAATCACATTTGTATTTATAAATTACAAAAATAAGTCGCCATAAACCAAGGTGATATTTTAACGGCATTCCCGAGGGCGCTATAAAATGCATTCCGGAGCAGAAGAGATTCCGTGACCGTTAGAAAAACTTTTATTACCGCTGAAAACATTCTCGCACTTGTGCGTCGTTTTCTAGATAACGAAATTAATCTAGATTGAAATTTATGCATACGGAACAAAACAAGGCAACGGCGGCGATGGGGGTACTGACCCACTTTTTAGATTGTTTCGAAATTTCAGGTCAATGACGTATTCCGAAGTTTTATCCGTACGTCAAAGGAATGAGAGAAATGTAGGAAATAATAATAAAAACACAGCCGGATTGAAGAAGTAAAAGGACTGAGACAAACTTCGATGAAATAGCTCCAAGGAAATGGCTTCATTCTAAATGCATTGACACAAATATTGGATTACTATTTATTTTTCATTATTGACGTTACTTAAGACAGTGGGTGAAGAGATCAAAGTGTCAAGAGCTGAAATATTCAAAAATATTTAAAATGCCATACGGACTGGAGGTCTGCAGGAATTAAGATGTAATAAACATCGGGATATTAAAGAAGAATTTCACAAGCGTCGACATATTGTCAATTTTCTCTATAGAACAATACTTCAAGTAAAATAAGCATCGTTATTCGAAGTTATTTGTTATCATTAGTTTGACGCCTCTACACCTAACGGTAGAAGAGGTATAGATTATATATTTAGTTTGACGTGAATTCATTTTGGTTTTAGGATTGATTCAGAGTCAAATGGGACCTTGAAATCAATGTTTAATCCACTATGGCAAGTGATTTGCTCAGGGCAACTCTCTGATCAATTACTGAAACGAAACTACACTGGGCACAATAATTAACGGATGCAAAAAAACCCTAAATTTGTAGGTGATCTTCAAAGTGCTGTAACTGAGAGAAAAATAATCCAGGACAATTTTAAAGAAGCAAATTGATTCTTCAAGTTTCTAGATTTCAGATCTTAAGTAAATATTTTTGAGTAATCATAAGAAACTCAAAAGGTCTCCAATACATATTTTTGCTGTGATTTCATTATAATGTTGTATTAGTTAAGTTACAGCCTTTTAAACATCACCTACAAATTTTGGATTATTTTTCAATCCTTAATTTTTGTGCTTATGTATAAAGCGAACAGTTTTTAAATCGGATTAGATATAAGATGATCGTGCTTCCTGAATTAATAATTTCCAAAAAAAAAAAACAAGAAAACAAGACTCTGTTTAAAGGCCGAGGTCTTTTGTATATAACTTTGAATATCATCATCATGAGGTCATTAGTCCTAAGACTGGTTGGACGCTAACCTCCAGCTTCTCCTATCTTGTGCTAACCTACGCATTTCGTTAATTGTGCTACAACCTACATCCCTTACTATTTGCGAGCAGTAGTCTAATCTAGGCCTACCTCTGCCTTTCTTCACTCCTATTTCTGCCTCCAAAATATCGCGGACTATTCCCCAATGTCTCAGCAAGTGACCTACCATTCTATCTCTTCTCTTCTTTATGTTTTTTCACATACTTCTTTTCTCGCCGACTTTCTCCAATACTTCTTCGTTTCTAACCCTATCAGTCCATTGTATTTTCATCATACTTCGGTAACACCACATCTCAAAAGCTTCTAATTTCTTCCTACTTGCTTCCCCTACCGTCCAGGTTTCGCAGCCGTAAAGTGCCATGCTCCATACATATGTTTTCAAAAATCTCTTCCTTGTTTCTAAGTTTATTACCCCCAAGCATAAAAGTGCTTTCTTTTTGTTAAAAGCTACTCGACCCTGCGCTATTCTTTGTTTTATATCTTTATCGCTTCTTCCGTCCTAATTTATTTAGTTCCTAAATAAGTGAAGTCTTTAACTTCCTCCAATCTTTCATTATTAATTTGTACTTTCGTTTTTGCTCTGCTCTCGCGCCCTCTGCACACTAATACTTTAGTTTTGCTTTTATTCACCCCCCATTCCGTATTCCTCTGTCAACACTGCCTCGATTTCGTTCAACGCTGATTCTAATTCCTCCTTACTAGATGCTAATACTGCTATATCATCCGCGAATCTAAGCATTTTTAGTTTCTGTCCCTCTACTTTAATCCCGAAATCCACTCTATCTTTTACCACATTAATCGCCTCTTCGATGTACAGATTAAAAATTAGTGGTGATAGCGTACATCCTTGTCTTACTCCTTTCCTAATACCTACTTCCCTTCTTTCCCCTTCTACTTCTATAACAGCAGTTTGCTCTTTGTATAGATTACCTTTGAATAATTCTTTAATAATAGTTTAATAATGCAATTATGAAACTAGAAATTTGGTTTGACGATAAAAGTTTTATGACTTGTGTTAGTCATGTCCAGTCATAATAATCCAGCCAAAATCGAGAGTAAATATTATGAGAGTGAATACAACTATCATGCTCTTTGATTTACTTAATGTAACTATGTCTTTTACTTAATGGAGTGAAATCTTCAGTAATTGAGCTAGTTTTAGTAGGGTAGATAAACTTATATAGAAAAATTACATATTTTCAGAAAATTAAAGATATGCGATAGAAATAGGCTGTGGATAAAATAGGTTGCAGTTGTTCATTGTTGCCTTGTTCAGAAGCTATTGAAAATCTATGAGAAATACAGGGTGGGGCAATGAAACGGGATAATAGTAATGGTCATTTATATTCGTTGTAGAGGAGTGAGGACGCGGGGATCTACCGCCTAACTCTCTACACACCTTACCATTTAATAATGATGCAGCAGTGGATGGGTGAGGAGCTTGCCTTCGCTGTTCAAGTGTACTACCAAAATGGCGAGAGTTTAGTGCATTTGGCGCATATTTCGTATTCATTTTAATATTTCGCGTAATCGACCAGTACCATCCAATCACGCAATAAAAACGTGGATAACCAACTTTGAAGAAAAGGACCAGTAGTAAGAAAGAGGGGGAAGAACAAAGACAGTGCGAACTCCAGAAAAATTTGAGACCGTTAGACAAGCGTTTATCAGAAGTCCACGTCGATCTGCACGGCGACATTCTGTAACTCGCAGGTTAAGTTGCAGATCTGTGTAAAAGGTACTTCACCATGATCTTCACTATCACCCTTATAAAACTCACACCGTTCAAGGCCTGAACAATCGCGATTATGAAGCTCGAATGCGATTTTGTCGGGAAATGCTTAACAGGATAAATGAAAACGAGGACCTCATAAACGACCTCTGGATGAGTGATGAAGCTCACTCTCATCTTTCCGGATTTGTAAGTAAACTGGGCGGAGTAAAATCCTAAAGCACTTCACCAGAAGCCTCTCCATTTCCAAAAAGTGACAGTGTGGTGTGCAATGTCAGCTTCTGGGATAATGGGGCCTTACTTTTTTTAAACAGAGGTTGGCAATGTAGTGACTGTTAATGCGGTACGCTACGTGGAAATGTTGCGGAATTTTCTAACCCCACAACTCGTCCATTTTCTTATTAATCAGAACACATTTTTTCAACAAGTTGGAAATACGAGCTATACAGCACGAATCTCTATGAAAATTGTGAGGGATATGTTTCCAAACGACGTTATTTTCAGGAGTGGCGACATCCCATGGCCCCCCCGGTCCTCCGACCTTACCACTTGTGATTTTTTCTTGTGGGGATATCTAAAAACAAAAGTTTTTGAAATTGGTCCACCTACGACGATCGAGGCTGTAAAAAAACGAATAAGAAATGAAGTGGCTGCAATTCCATTAGCTATGTTTACAGATGTTATGAGAAGTTTTAGGTTCCGACTTGAACAATGTATGCGTTTAAATGGCCATATCAGCGACGTTATTTTCAAGAAGTAATTTTTTCATTTCACATAAAAAAAAACGGCTAAACATGTAGTTTTTATTTTGTACCATTAAACAGTAACATATAAGTAATAAATCGAGAAAGGAACCACCAAACCGCCAAGCGATTATCAAAGTAGTGCCCAAATAGCAAAGCTATTACATAATCGCTCTAGGAAACAACTACTCCTCGGGCTAAAGCCCCGCCAGGCATTGAATTATACACAGAAACGATCCTCGACCCCTTTCTCGTGTTTCTGCACGATCAGATAAGGTTTCAAAAAATACAACCCGCCACAGGTAGGATTCGATATTTGTCGCGGATCGGAACCGAACGACATACAGCTGTTTCGAACTTATTAGTTCTCATCAGTGCCGTACACGGTACGCCGATCCAGGACAAATGCCAAATGAACTTTATGGCGTATACATCTTTATCGATACGATCTCTGTCAGTAACATGTAAATCGAAAATCGAGAAAGGAACCACCAAACCGCCAAGCGATCGTGCAGAAACACGAGAGAGGGGTCGAGGATCGCTTCTGGGTATAATTCAATGCCTGGCGGGGCTTTAGCCCGAGGAGTAGTTGTTTCCTAGAGCGATTATGTAATAGCTTTGCTATTCGGAAACTACTTTGATAACCGCTTGGCGTTTTGGTGGTTCCTTTCTCGATTTCCGACTTATATGTTACTGATAGAGATCGTATCGATAAAGATGTATACGCCATAAAGTTCATTCGGCATTTGTCTTGAATCGGCGTACCGTGTACGGCACTGATGAGAACTAATAAGTTCGAAACAGCTGTATGTCATTCGGTTCCGATCCGGGACAAATGTCGAATCCTACCTGTGGCGGGTTTTATTTTTTTATACCATTAAATAATTAAAAATAAATTGTATAGATTTTTTTCAGCACCTTGAAATATTCCCGTTTCATTGCCCCTCCTTGTACTTTTCAATGGACAGCTTAATGTGTTTCGTACAAAAATTATTTGATAATGAGTAAAATCTATCTTCATGATAAGGTAAATCTATCATATTCTATTTAGTTGTAAATAACGATCAATCTGCACTTCTTAATAGATAAAATGACACAAAGTATCACCAAATTGATAACGAACATCCAAAAAAGAAACCGCACTTTGTTTTCCGACTTGCATAGTAAATGATGTGTCCAAAATGAAAGAATTTAATTGATATAAAAGAGACTGTAGATTTTGAACATCATATTGCAAATTATAAATGTATCAGCAACATTTGGGTTCTAGATGGGATGAGATAATGGTTTCCTATTCAAAGGATTCATCACTCTGCTCTTACTAAGTCTAAAATGATTGCTTTGAAGTTTCTAAGTTAATTCTACCATCGTTATATCCACCAAGAGTCAATAAGGCAATGTTATGGCAAAGGTTCTTTATGCTTGCCTTAAAAGTTGTATCGATGTGCTTCGCGGAACTGATTTAAGGATTTGGAAAGTTGGTAGCTAAATGAAGAGCTGAGGATGAGCTGGTAGATTAATTGTTCGTGCAGAAGAAGTTGTCAATGGCATTCGTTAACGATAGAATAAGAGTCTACAAACAGAGGGTCTTTAAATACAAACCATTGAATTAGCTTCCAAGAACAATCCTGTCTCCGATGGCATGGATAGAATATGGAAACTGTTTTCTTCAAAGATAACCTCCTTCGACATCCTTTTATTATATAAGTACCTTTCCTCAATTTATTTCATGTGTGATGGCAATGCAAGTT
Organism: Rosalia funebris; assembly: GCA_037954035.1. Classification (NCBI taxonomy): domain Eukaryota; kingdom Metazoa; phylum Arthropoda; class Insecta; order Coleoptera; family Cerambycidae; genus Rosalia; species Rosalia funebris. Next base: position 4,944,506 of record JAZFAV010000006.1, on the reverse strand, counting down.
TACCATATATGATATTTTTGGAATAGAAGACCATAAGGTCTCCTCAAACCCAACTGTTGATTAAAATATATTGAGGTACTATTCGTTTCATCGCTATTTGCCAAATAAAAAACTCTCTCATCTTGCCGATAAATGGAACAGTCTACCTGAGCCTAGCCATAAAAACAAGCCACGGTATGAGATAAGAGCCGTTTGGGATTTTTTATTTGGCAAATAGCGATGAAGTAAACTATACAGTTTACTCTACAATAGCCAATTTCTCAGTTGCTTTTCTACATACTCCAATAAAATAAACTTAATATTAATAGCATACTTGTAAGCAGGATAACAATATTAACGCACTATCCTTGCCATTAAACTCTTTGAAATACCCGTTATTTGTATGAACTATATATAGTATACCCTATTTAGAACTGCCACTGGAATTTACGATTTCCATGTTTACATGCAATCAATAGATTATATTTTTATCCAATATTGTGATATTAATAATGAATTCAATGACTGGGAAGGTTTGTCCGAGGGTGAATCAAATATAAACAAGACTTTTGGTCCTGGACATGCAATGGTAACGCGTGAGGGTTCCCGCTTCGTGGGGTGTTGGGTAGGGATGTCAGGAGGGGGGAGAGTAGGTGGGCAACCTCGCTCGTTCCTTTCAGTACCTATCGTGACGATGTCTGAGCAGAAGATGTCTTCGTCAATTGCGCAGCGTGTTATCATCAAGTTTCTCGCCACGGAAGGTGTAAAACAAGCTGAAATCCTGACGAGACTGACTACACAGTTCAAGGAAGAGACACTGTCCCGAGCTAGAGGGTTTGCATGGTATAGACAGTTTGTGGAGGGTCGAGAAAGTTGAAAATGAGAACCATGACCGCCGATCTCGCATCAGCGATAACATCGTCCACGTTCAACAACTTCTTGAGGGTGACAGGCGTCTGACCACCACTGAGATTGCATCTAAGGTTGGAATAAGTTATGGAAGCACTTTTTCGATCATCGCAGAGGAGCTAGGGTTTCGTGAGGTATGTGCAAGGTGGGTCCCTCACCTTCTGACAACTGAGCAGAAATTGCATCGTTTTCAGGGGTGTGAGCGTCTCCTAGCGAAATTTCGGGACGAGGGAGATTCCTTTCTCACTCACGTTATCACCTGCGATGAAACGTGGGTGCACCACTATACCGCTGAGTCGAGACAAGCGAGCAAGAAGTGGAGACGTCAAGTGGAGGTTGTCAGCAGGCAAGGTTTTGGCTACAGCTTTTATTGACCAGCGTGGCTTGTTGCACCTCGATTTTTTGCATGATCGCAGGACCATTAATGCGGCCTACTACTGCGACATTTTAAGCGAGGTTAGACTTGCACATTGCCGCAAACGACGTGACCTACCGATGAGAGAAGTGAAACTTCCCCGTGACAATGCTCGTCCCCATACAGCAGCCCTAACCAGAGAAAATTTTGAGGAATTAGGCTGGGAGACATTTGAATACTCTCCCTATAGCCCCGACCTATCGCCTTGCGACTTTCACTTGTTTGGTCCTCTCAAGGAAGCCATGGGAGGGCAAAGATTTAACAACGATGAAGAGGTTGAGGCCTACGTGCGCAATTGGCTGTAGACACAACCAACAATCATTCTATGAGCAGGGCATTACAGAATTACCTATACGCTGGGAGAAATGTGTTTCCAGATCATGAGATTATGTAGAAAAATGAGCTGTTATTCTTTTTTTTTCAAGTTCAAATAAAAAAAGGATCGTTTATATTTTATTCACCCTCGTAATATTCTGAGAATGTCAGGACTATACTATATATGTTCCTTATCCTCCTATTTCTTTTTTTTTTTTTTGTTATATCGCCCGTTATCTTCTATAAATTCACTTGTAATTTAACCTTATTTTAATCGATGTTTATTTACAGTGAGGTATAATCAACTTTATCGCATTCCTAATAATCCAAAAAAATAAAACAACGTTTTTAATAAGGAACTTTATCGTATACCGAAAGATAATTTCAGTTATTCAACTATCAGCCCCAAAATATTTGAAATAACCCATTGAATTTGCTATTAAATACAGGATATTATTTAAGATATATTAGTAGGTATTCATTTCACTATGTAATGACGTATTTCCTACGTAATGACGTAGTTGAATGACCTTACTTATTAAGCGATATCTGATATCAGCAAAGTTTTAAAATATTAATAAATGGCAACCGATGGCGACAAAGGATAACTTGAATTGGATCTAGGACCTTTACACTTCATCAAATTATTACAAACAAAATCTAGACTTTTTATAATTTATGCCAACGTCGACTTCAATGGTCATTGTAGTCGAGAATGCGGCTACAATGACTACAATGACACCAATGATTTTCCTTTAACGTTCTATAAAAATAAGAAACTATAGGAAAATGCAATTAGAGAAGATTTAGATCGTCGAAATATACGAGGGGTACTCAAAGAGAGCGAGAATTATCTTCTGTAGACAAATGAGTTAGTAGTGCTGCCCTCTCCCGCTGAGTACGTTAACTAGACACTCCCCTGCTCATTTGGCCAAGTCTCGTTCACGTCAAACCATCGCAGCGGACAGTGTGATTTTTCCTAAACCCGCCTCAACGCTTTCGACGATTTTGCGATGACAAACCGTAAGGAGCAATGCTCAACACCAAGTTCTATTTCAAGAGTGCGTATTTTTTTAAAATTAAATTAATTCAGTGTTTTTAATGTACCCTATATTTTAGTCCGCACTGTATATACAGTTAACGCAAATCACACTCACATAAATTAAACATGAGTACCGTAAAATTCAGATTTATTTCGAAGTAAAAAACTTGGCTCTGAAAACAGTTCTCTGTCGTTCTCAATAAACGTATATTTTTATTGAACTGTTTATTTCGCAGTTACATAGACTTCAAAGCTTTACGGCTTAATTTTCTTAGTCTGCAATAAATACTTCTGAAAGTATGAGAAATAGATGAGTACTTAATAATTATAGAAGGGTTTTTCAAATTGATAACACAGGTCTACAAATTTTGACATTTTGAAAGTTGATTTGGGTTTTATACGTGATTATAAGTGAGTTAGTTACTCTGATTTCATATTTACCTTCAGTTTCTGCCCAATTTTTTCAGGAAAAATTACATTTTAACAAACATGATATTTAATAAACATTAAAAAACATAGTAAAAACTAACAACACAAATAATTTTGAGTCTGTAATTTAATTTTGTCTTTGAAAATCTCTCCGCTTTTAACAAAAAACTTCGCTTTGTGGGTTTCCTTCTGTAATAATTCGTTGGATGTTCTCTCTTCAACATCTAGTAGTAATGCACCTCCATTATGTTCCATCAGAACTCCATCTCCTTTATGTCTTGATGGAACCTTTCACCTTGCTCCTCACTGACAGTACCAATATTTTCTGGAAAGTAGTCCACAGAATTTTGTTCATAATTTCCTCATACTGCCGATGTTTATAATTTCCCAAAAAAAATTCTGTTACATTTTTAAAGCGCATTCAATATTCTTTTTCAATTTCTGTCATTGTTTCTTCAAGCTGTTAGTCCTGCATTAATATTCTTATTTATGGTCTTACAAAAATTGCTTCAGAAATAGCTGGAAATTTGCCTCATAAGTGCATAAAACAATTCCCATTGTTAAGTTTATAACAAATATATTTGATGTATTTTAACAACTTTTAAACATTTTTAAAACAAAATAAAAACGACGCGATGTCACGAGTAAACGTACACCCATTAAAAACGTACTACAGCGACTATGTACATACCCGAATAGTATAAAACCGGAATATCTCCACCGGCCAACTCTGTTTCGGTAAATCCCCCACACTTCTGTGTACATTTCAAACTGATTAAATACAGGGACACCGCAAAGATTGCGGCAAAATTTAATTTTTCCGCAACCTGGATTTTAAAAACTACAAATTATTGTACAATGTACATTTACAAACACGGGTGCGTAATGGAAACAGAAAACAGTATTTCTGTAGTTCATGGTATGTACCTAAACCAAAAAGGCAAAAAGAGTCCGATCACAAAATCTTTGTTGACCTGTGTAATATTTTTATTTGTAGAGTGAATTTATTTCTTTAAGTTAATTATAATTTTAATATCTAAAATTTTCTTTGGTTTTTGGTAAAATATAATTTATCAACACAATTACTCACTTGACTTATGTTTCTCATCTTCTTCATTCATACAAATACATGATGGTAAAGATACAATAGTTTCATAACTTTTTCATGAGAAGCAAATCCATCGAATAAATTTCCATAATAAATCATAATACGCCTAAAAATTCTTCTCTATTAGAAACACCCATCTTTCCATTGATAACAAACGAATGGGTTAATGGATTATATTATCGATAAGTCATTTCTGTTGTTTCATGATTAATAATCGTATTTAAAAATTTAGTAATACATAGGCGGCGTCTATGTTAAAAAAAGAAATAGAGAATAGAACGGACAGAAGATCCTACTTAAGGATACAGGCACTTTCGTAGTCTATTTGATATTAAAACTAAATTATATATGAACACTATTATACATTCGTATTTTAACAGCACTCTCAATTATCGTATCTCGGTAACTTTGGAGATGTTGTGATAATTTTAAATAATACGTGATCTGGATACACGAGATATCCAATTATTTCGATCTCAGGAATAGTTTACATTGGAATAACGTGATGCCCAGTGTGAATAAAACATGTTTCATCGCGTCTCTTCTCATTTTTAGTAATGCTAAGAACTACATACACTCTATTTAGGAAGTTTCAGGCTGTGGTAGTCCTAAACACCTCCAAAAGATTTGAATGAATCTGATATGGATTCAGCTGAATATCTTAAAAGTATAACCCACAGTATGACTAAATAGATAGCTACCAAAAACTAATAATACCGTTATGATTATTTCTATCATATAATACCTACTTATACTTTGTACCATTAACAGAATATAGTCCATATGAAGTAGAACAATTTCATGTGATAAAACAAACCATTGAACACTGAAAATTGGATAACGAGGATCAAGTAATATAGACTATTTATAGCTTTTCAAAAATAGGAAGAAGTGTGAGACTTTAATTTAGACAAGTTTAGATAAACTAAAGTAAATTTAAATGAATTTAAATAAATTTAAATAACTTTGATTACATTTAGATGAATTTACATAAATTTAAATGGAGCTTGTTGACTTCAGAAGAATATAGAATAGCTCGTAAAACCGTGTAGTCAAAATAAATGACCTATAAATAGCTATAGGTATAAGGATTATAAGTACAAGGACATCCTTGTATTTATAAGTACAAGAATTACAATAGGTTCCGATTAGGCTCACATTCTTGTGAGTCTAATCGAAGAACAAGATTTGGAAGAAGATTTTTGTCGACTATTCAAAGAAAAGTAGGTGTCTTCAAATTAATAAATTCAAGCACGGTATCTTCTAAAATGTCGATTTCTCGAAAGCTGTCGTAAAATATAAACTAAAGATATATTAATGAGTTACATGAACAATCAGAACACAATTAATAGAGCTGCTCATTTGGATGCCTCGTTAGTGATAGCTATGTATAAACAATTTTATATAAGTTATAATAATTTATACAATATGTACCTAGATACTTACCTGGATCGACTATTTCTGTTAAAACACACATATGTCTCCTATTATTGCCAAATTTCGGCATATTTATCAGGTATGCAAATATGAAACAGGAATTTTTGTATAGAAAATACACGTTTATTGTATGAAAATGATAAAAAATATTTTATTCGAAGTATTCTCCAATACTATCTGTACATTTTTCCCAGCTCTCTTTTAATTTGTGGATCCCATGCCAAACAAATTCTTCCCTTTTTGAGGCAAGCCAGTCATCGAGCCATTTTCGTATATTTTCGTAAGAGGTGTGCCTTCCCGTGTCCCATCGATGCAAATAAGTAATAATCGGACGGAGCCAAGTCTGGTGAGTAAGCTGCATGCGAAAGTATTTCCCAAATAAACGCCTCAGTCGTATCCTTGACCAGTTTTGTTGTGTGCGATGGCGGATTACCATGAAGCAAAATCACTATGTGTTACCTTTTCTGATATTCTGGCCGTTTTTCACGTAAACTTTGATTCAAATCGATCATTTGTTGTCAGTAACGTTCAGTATTAAAGGGTTGGCCAGAATTTAGTAGCTCATAATAAATCACACCCTTCTGATCCCACCAAACATTAAGCATTGTCTTCCGTCCATAGCGATTTGGGCTTGCAGTCGATGTCGCTGGTTACCCATGATCTTTTACGTTTAGGATTCTCGATTATATCCACTTTTCGCAATTTCTAGCATTTCGCAAATGGTTTTCTCAATTTTCCTGCTGTCTTTCATTCAGGTTATATGGAACCCATTTTTTCACCTTCTGGATCTTTCCCATGGCTTTCAAACGTATGCAGACGGTTTCTCGTGTCACATTTAATTGAACCACTAGTTCTTGTTGCGTTTGAGTGTCATTCTCATCCAACAATGCTTGAAATTCTCTTTATTCAAGCTTCTTCAGTAGTCTTCCACGTTTTTCGTTTCTCACGTCAAAATTGCCACTTTTGAATTTTTTAAACCACTTGAAGCACTGTGATTTACCAAGAGCATGCTCGCCGTAGGCTTCGACAAGTATTCGATGCGATTCTGCAGTAGTTTTCTTCAAATGGTAACAGAAAATCAATGCTGTCCGCAAATTGTAGTTTCCAGTCACAAAGTTTTACATGTTCAACGCTATTGAAAACGATGTTGATGTATGAAACTTGTGTTGTTGTGAGATAAAAACCTTTATCAGATGTCAAAACAAGAAAATGGCGCCAATGACGCAGTATGACGGTAACTACATTAGCAGCTACGCCACCTATGGGCAAATTCCGATTTCATATTTACCTATCTGGTGCCCTATACAAAAGTCATGAAGATCAGACAAAAATATTTACACCCTCACGGCAAAGTTGAACTGAATTGCTCGTACCTGCATTGATTCAAACATTTCAAGTCTAAGTGATAGTTACTCGGTAGTGGACAGCTTTATTAATTATTCTAAGTGTGTAATAATCGTAGAACATCCACTGTTTATCACTTTGGATTTTACTGATTCTAACCTCCCAAAAAGACGTTCTATTCATCACCCCAACCGAAACGCACGCCGTGCCTCGGAATGAATACTCCATCACCGTACATATTAACTATACATTAACACACACAAGTCCACTTAATTTCCTAATTTAAATAAAATGCCACAACCGACGGACTGTCGACGAACGAAGTGGATGTGGGTCTGAGTGTTATCGCGCGCCCCCTTCTAGAAGACGATTATCATCGCATGCATCTGCATCAAATTCGCCTTCAGAGAAGATAATTAATGGCGGAGGAAAGGCGTCCCGTAAAAGTTGGGGTTATTAATAACATTGAATAGCAAACTGCCATCGGGAATATGAAGTTTAAGTTTTTCCAAGTTCCGAGCGCGATAATTGGTTTTAATAGGAGAGAATATAATGAAAAGTACACTATATCTTCTAAATTTACATAACTTATTTATGTAGGTACCTGATTAATTGCTCAATAATTTTTCGGTGTTGAAAATAATAAAATTATACACGATTAATATGTTGCCGGATATACAGTGTCGTGAAAAAGTACAGACTTAAGCTTATATTTAATAACATTTATTATCAGTAATAATACAAAGTTTTACTGCGCAGAGGGTAATATTAAAACTACAGAAATAAGGAGTTTATACTCCAACCCATCTGCAAATGCCTTATATAATAAGGACTAAACAAATTAGGTCAAAACAGCTATTTTCCTGGCTATATGTCAAGCGCCGTCTTCCGCCGAGCTTCATCTGTCAAAGGTATACTCGTTTACACTGCAATGACGAGACCCAAGATAGAAAGGCCGAAACCGGTATGCAGTTAACGATATCCTGAGATAGGTGACATTTTGCAGCTTTCTTGTGGGTTCTTTTTTGCAGATTGATTGGAGTATAGACTCCTTATTTCTGTAGTTTGAATATTTCCCTCTGCGTAGTAAAACTTTTTATCTAAGTTCTTCTAAATTCACCTAAATTTATCCACATTCACTTTAATTCAACTAACATAAATTCATGTAATCAACATAAATCGATCAAAATTCACCTAAACTCATTTAAATGCATCTAAATGGAGCTAAACTTATCTCAATATATCTAATTCCTACTGAAGTTGTTTGAATCTATTTAAATCTATCCAAATGCATCTGAATTCATCCATCTAAGTTCACTTAAATTCATCTATATTCATCTAAATCTAACTGAATTCATATAAATCCATATAAATCTATCTCACTCTATCTAACGAATCTGTCAATCCTGCTAAACTCATCTGAATCCATTTAAATTTAAGTGTATATAAATTTACTTGAATTTTTCTATATTCATCTAAATTCATCACAATCCATTGCTAAAGTAATCTGAATTAATCTAAATCTGTCTGAGTGCATCTGAATTCATCTAAATTCATGTAAATTCATTCAAGTGATTCTATATTCATCTAAATTCATCACAATCCATTGCTAAAGTAATCTGAATTAATCTAAATCTGTCTGAGTGCATCTGAATTCATCTAAATCCATGTAAATTCATTCAAGTGATTCTATATTCATCTAAATTCATCACAATCCATTGCTAAAGTAATCTGAATTAATCTAAATCTGTCTGAGTGCATCTGAATTCATCTAAATCCATGTAAATCCATTCAAGTGATTCTATATTCATCTAAATTCATCACAATCCATTGCCAAAGTAATCTGAATTAATCTAAATCTGTCTGAGTGCATCTGAATTCATCTAAATCCATGTAAATCCATTCAAGTGATTCTATATTCATCTAAATTCATCACAATCCATTGCCAAAGTAATCTGAATTAATCTAAATCTGTCTGAGTGCATCTGAATTCATCTAAATCCATGTAAATTCATTCAAGTGATTCTATATTCATCTAAATTCATCACAATCCATTGCTAAAGTAATCTGAATTAATCTAAATCTGTCTGAGTGCATCTGAATTCATCTAAATCCATGTAAATCCATTCAAGTGATTCTATATTCATCTAAATTCATCACAATCCATTGCCAAAGTAATCTGAATTAATCTAAATCTGTCTGAGTGCATCTGAATTCATCTAAATCCATGTAAATCCATTCAAGTGATTCTATATTCATCTAAATTCATCACAATCCATTGCCAAAGTAATCTGAATTAATCTAAATCTGTCTGAGTGCATCTGAATTCATCTAAATCCATGTAAATTCATTCAAGTGATTCTATATTCATCTAAATCTAACTAAATCCATATAAATCCATCTGAATCCATTTAAATCCATGTAAGTTCACTTAAATTCATCGATATCTACCAAACTCCACCTAAATCCGTATAACCCGTCTAAACACATATAAATCCATCTAAAAACATCTGATTTTATCTAAATTAACATAAACTCTTTCAATATCACCATGAGAAGTCCATAATTTGTTTTTAATTGATTCAAATTTAAGTTCACATAAGTTAATTTAAATTAATTATAAACTAATGACATTAGTCTAAATACTTCTAAGCGAAACCGAATTCATAAAAAGAAAATGAAAAACTACATAGATAAGTATGCAACATATGTATCTACACGACTCTGTATAATAATGGAAAAAATTTCACGTACAAAATACGATTATTGGCAATGACAAATTTTCTGAAATTATTTTTAAGTGATCTATTTAAAAATATGAATGCACACATGATGTGTTTTCAGTTTCAATATACGAAATTGTCAGTCTGTGTTGGAGTATTAGAAAATACATTCAAATAAACACATTTTTTTATTTACATTTGTAAACAGTCTAGAATATAATTGACTCTCTTAAGAAACTATTTTCGATCTAAGGGAAATTAGTCTATACTTGGGGTATCATAATTCACCCTGATATTTTTACTTCAACATAGATGTTATATAGGATGTCTCTTATGCATAGAATTCAATGAGCATTGTATCACAAAATAATTTATATGAACAAATGTGACATTATCAACTATCTTTTATTCCAAGATGCTCAACTAAGCTTGGATATAATTACAATCAATGTCACTAACTGAATTTCAAAACTTTTGTCGATTCAAATTTTGCTATGCCAAAGTAATACACGGTCTAATGAGGAAGACCTTCACCACTACCCATACCAGTGTCGTACGCAAAAGGCATGTAGAATGAACCTATTATATAACCCAACACCATTGAATATTTGTTTGTGTTAAATATACCAAGTTGCTATAATAAGTAACACCTTCATAGAACTTGATTGGGAAATATATTACATAGCATTTTTTGCAGAAAATTTTAGTCATGGGGATTAGAATCAAATAAATTAAAATGAATTAATATTTTCAGATTTTATAACATATAACAAACATGTCAGCTTTTATTACACTATTATACGTTTTCCATTTCTGTGTTGTTTTCTTTTTTGTTTTGACGTGTTTGTTGACACACATTTCAACAATATTGATTTTACATAAATTCCTGGACAATATTGACGCCAGTAAAACTTCGCATTATTACTTTTATTTTTTCAAAGATTTAAATCATAGTATCTACGAGTATGTGATATCATTAAATGATTACAAACTAATGTTTAAAAATTTAGAATAGTGTTATCGGAAAAACAAACATGAATAAGTAACAGCAAAGAACAACAATGTCAAATGCAGTGCTAATGATAAACTTTAGAAAAAAAAAATGAGGTTGAATTAAGTCATAAGAATTTCAATTTAGTTGTGTGTAGACTGTAGATAGCTCTCTATCATTACTTCTATTCATCTAAACATGTTATTGATCAAGTGGTAAATGATTTCCTGAGGAATATTCTTTTATTCCACAAAATCGACTTCCCCGAGTCCACTAAGAATCATTGGGACAGGTATGTCGTGTATTTCTGATCGTTTTAGTGTATCCCATACATTCTTTGGTGGGTAGTGGTGCAATAGCTGGTCTTTTACTGTCTAATCCTCCTTCATTAAGTCTTCTTCTGACCGTTCTTCTAGAAATTGGTACATTTCAAGCCGCTGATAAGGCTTTGTTTAATTAGAATCTGGTAGAATATTTGTTTCTTAAAACAACTTGCACAAGATAACACTCATCTCTTGCGTCTGTAGACTTCCTACGACCTTGTCCTGGGGTAGTGTTGTAACTTCCAAGTTCATTAAAACATTTAACTGTTCGACTAATTGTTGATTGTGTAACTCTTAACAATTTAGTCACATATCGCTAGTTACGTCCTTCATTAACCAGAGTTACCGCTTCCACTGCTCCATCTTCTCATAAGTTAGAAAACTTCTTCTATTCTAAGTGTATTGAATAAAGTGTTTCATTCATTTTATGATTTTAAATTTTTTAAAAATTAGTAGCATAACAGAATTTATTGCCTTCTGCAAACCACTTTGCACACTAAATAGCGTTAAGTGTGTTATTAACAAACAATCACAAAATGGTACTTTACATCTGACAAACATAAAATGTTAAAGGATTTAAAACTTTATAAAATTATAAGAAATAATGAAAAGTTTTGCTGATGCTTTAATTTTGTTCAGGAGTGTAGCTACGATTATAGCCCCACAACTCAATACTTTAGGAGTACCCTGTATAATACACGATTTTATTCTGATGAAGTAGGGAAATGAAAGATATCCAGGTTACTTTTTATATCGTCCTTTTTGTATAGAATATACAAACATAAATACTAAAAGACGTGAACAATTAGAAATATTATTTCATTACACAGTACGTTCGCTGGATGAAATAATTTTTTTATGAACGACGGAATAATTTAGGTTTAATCATGCCGTTTGCGTGGTAACCCTACGCCGCCGGAGACTCCAAATTATCGCTCGAGATTGTAAACAGAAATGTTGCCGAGTCATTTATCATAAATCTATAAAAAACCGACAGTACAAAAGTGTGGGTTTTGTACAAACCGAGAAATCCGGCAGGCCTGCTATCCGGAGTAGCTTACTGAAAAGAAGATTGATAGTAATTCCGACGTCTTATGATGTAATTCTTGCAGTCTGAGAATCGTAGATGAGTGTTGATAAATACAAACCCTCTAAGGGTAAATACTCGACAAAGACGTAGATTCCTACAATTCAGGAACGTTAAGAAGAAACTTAAAGAAATGTGTCGGGAATTTATGAAGTGAAGGATTTAATTAAAAGCTTATTGGTCAGACAAATAGCGCAATTGTAACTAGCTTCAAGGAACACTCCGTTTCATGAGGCTTTGTCGAAAACATTTACTTTCACCCTTTACAGCCTTAGAATTTAAAGAGAGGAAATCGATTTCTGTGCCTCCAAACATGGCTCATGGCTTGAAATATGAACAATTAGAACAATTGTTGCTCAAAGTGCGTTCGAAAATAATTATAGAACAGACTTTAATAACTTAGTTAAAGACATAATGACTGTTGGATGCCTTTGAAAGTAGCCAGCTAGGTAGCTAAACACAATAAGAAATTGATCGAGGAAACCGTTACTCTGTGGTACTTCATAATTCCTACGCAATTGAGTAAAACAACTACTAATTTTTAAGTTTACTAAGTAAGAAATATAGTGGTATAAAACTTAGTAGTCGTTTTACTCAATTGCGTCGGTAAATACAATAGTAGCATGAGCAAAGACGATTCCTAACAGTCGGTTGTAATGGTTGATATGATGAATGATCAGATTAATGTTTCAGAGAATCGAAACTACTGTAATTAATTTAAATGATTCTGTTTCGGTGTTTATTGGACAATTATTAAAACCTATTGCATTGTGATCTATTGAATGGTGAGGATGTTGATTAATAGCACAAGGACAACGAAAAGAAATAGGAAGTGATAATAAAGAGAGAATAAGGAGAAGGATGGAGACAATTCTAATAAACTCTTCAAAGTAACTTTCATTTACTGTAATTATTTTGCATCTATTCAATCTCTCATTTTTTTTAATCAGCATTAATCAAAAATTACCATTGGTTTTAATTTAACCTATAGCTAACACATTCTGTAAGTTGTATCAAGCCTGTAAAATATTGGTGAAAATATATTTTTATTAATGAGTTGGGTAATATATTTTTCATACTACTAAAGTGGGAAAATATCTCCACACCATCAGCAAATGCCTTATACAATAGACTAAACAGATTAAGCCAAGACAGCTATTCTCTTGGCTACATGCTACCAACGACGAGAGCTGAATTATATGGCGAAATTTACCGCATTTTGTCTAATAGAGTTAGAACTAAAATACAGTGATTTAGATTGCTCGAAAACTACAAGGAAGATGCAGAGCGAACCTCTATCTCAGGATATCACTAAAGCTTTGTATTTTCCTTGTGGTTCTCAAGCAACATAAGTCACTGTATTTTAGTACTAACTCTGTTAGACAATATACGGCAAATTTCGCCATATAATTTAACGCTCGTTATACGTTAACGGTCGTAGCCAGAAGAATAACTCTTTTGGCTTAATCTGTTTAGTCCCTACTGTATAAGGCATTTGCAGATGGCGTAGAAATATGTCCCAACTTCTGTAGTTTGTTCTGTACTTAAATCCATCTTCCAAGTAAAACCTTGCATTGGATTGATGATATTATGTTTTATTTCGATTTGGATTATTTTCGAAATTGTCCAGATATGGCGCTTGTTACGCTCTACTGTGGTAGAACTTACTGGCGTCTACAAGATGCGACCCTCGTTTGTCAAAGGTATACTCACTTACACTGCACTGACGAGACCCAAGATAAGGTCGAAACCGGTCTGCAGTTAGTGATATTCTAAGATAGAAAACGCTTTGCATCTTCCTTGTGGATTTCTAGCAATCTAAATCATTGTATTTTAGTGCTAACTCTATTGGGACAAAATACGGCAAACTTCGCCATATAATTCGGCGCTCGTCGTTGGCATGTAGCCAGGAGAATAGCTGTTTTGGCTTAATTTGTATAGTCCCTATTGTATAATACAGCTGCAGATGGTGTGGAGATATCTCCTCACTTCAGTAGTTTGTAAAAATTACCATCTGTCAAGAAAAACCTTGCATTGTATTGATATTTTTCATATTTAAGCGAAGAAAATCAAAATCGCTATACAGAAGTGTTCTTCAATCTATAAGAACTTTTATAAGAACGAATACAATTGGTAAAATTTCGCATTGGTAGAGGAAAAATTCAGCTCGGAGAACTTGATAGGTTATTATAGTTATAGGGTATTGATATAGTTATCAATATATCTATTAATATATTTACCGTTTAATGAAATAATTATAGTAATAATTTTAGGAAACAATTATCATGGCGAGCCAGATCTCCGGACATAACTCCTTCAGATTTATAGCTTTAGGGGTACTTTCCGTTTTCAGAGAATGCCTCATTTAGAGAAAACACTTAAATAATATGCATGAGTTTCAAGCTACGATAGTTTTCATAACCAACGTCTGTTATGGTACAAATGCAATGAAAGATGCTAAAAGAATGTCCTGGGAAGAGGCTGGAACCTTCCATGTAACAATAAAAATAAGAGACTAGTTTTTCATGAATAAGTTTTCGACAATTTACCGATGCTCTTAACTTAGTTGGTGAAACACGCATCAAGAAACTTGTAATCTTTCAGTATTCGTGAAAAACTGGTCGCCTGCTTTTTTTTTTCAAGAACAATATGTCAATAATGAATAGAATTCAACGGATAGCGATTTGAGCATATATGATATCTTATCTTTTTTTTAATTATTTTGTTTATTAACTTATTTTTACTATAATATTATTATAATTACATATTTTGAGACATGCCATCTTCTCTCTAAATAAATTATTAATTTCCATCGCACCTCCACAAATTTATTCTATTAGTAATATTAATAATATAATAATATTTATTCTATTTCTGAAAAAATATATTAAAATACATTTATACTAAAAATACATTTAAATTGAAATAAAAAAGTGTAACAAGATACAGGGTATTCTACACAAAAAATATAAAATATAATATACAGGGTGATGTACAAAAGAAAGCTAAGGTTGTAGTGTCTTTATTCATAGTCCAGAACACTGTAGTACACTGACCTTAATATGTCAGTAAATGTCGGATCCAAAAATAGCAAAAACATTTTTAATATATCCTATGAAGTAGAATTCAATGTTAAGAAACTGATACATCCAGTTTTTTAGATATACAGAGTAGCGCACAATAAAGAGCTAAATTTCTAACATTATTATTTATGGCTCGATTTTGAAAATAAAAAGAAAAACAATAAAATTACTGACAACATGCTATAATTTGACATAAAGCACACTTTTAATGGACTTAGAAAAACCATGAAGACAATGGAAGCTGACTGACAATTGAGGAACAGTGTCAGTGTTTTAATATTTGGCCTTATTTACAGTAATTTTTTAATTAAAATGCTTAAATGACTTAATAATAATGCCTACATAAGAAAATACTTTTATTATGATAGCGACAAAGACAAAAATCTACCAATTTATTTATGACTTGAATTTCTCTTTTTAGAAATGCTCCTAATAGGTGCGTATTGCTTAATATCTGTCTTTTTCTTTTTCAAAATATATTTATAATGCGACAGTATGTTTACTATTATTCATTTTGTGGATAAAAGTATGCGCAAAATATTGAGATTTCGCACTGACACCAACCTTTAACGTACAACTTTGACGATGTAAATAATTGTCATTCTAATTCAATCACAAAATGCTATGCCAAATTACCAAACATCAAGAGCGTTGAAAAACAATCGACGATCATAATTCAAGAAATGTAACATTTATCTACGTCACATTTGTCAATTCGACAAATGTGACACAGATAAATGTCAAATGTGCCGAATTATGATCATCGATTGTTTTTTAACACTCCTAATGTACGATCATTTGGCACATCATTTTTGTTGAACTATTTTTTTTTTTTTTTTACTCAAAGTTACTTATACTGCCAATATACAGCTCGTAAGTCTCATACCTGCGATATCGAACCGTTCACAAGGTGCGCAGTAAATAGCCTGATCTTTACGTTTCTCTCGAAAATTGATCGATATCATAAATCGTTTTTTCTGGCCTTTTATAATTATCGGGAATATCCCAAATCCCGGAGAATTTGAACCCCCCTGTACAAAGTGCAAAGCAGAGACGCTAAGCAACTCGATTTAATTTCAAACTACACTTCGATATCAGCTCTCTACGCTGTTTGTTCATATACTAATCATGCATGGACTATTCTGAAAATAGAAGACATTCCATTTTCGTGTATATATACAGCAGTTTATTTGAATAGCCCCCTATTTAGTTTAATGATCCATAAAAAAAAGCTTTAATTAATTTAATCGTGATTTATTTTTGCTGAATGATATATTAACGTCGGATGCACTGTAATCAATTTTAATACACAAGAGAATGGCCTTCACAGGTTTTAAGTTATCAGTCTTGCTTTATTAAGGAAGCGGTAAGTATTAATATTAGTTGTACGTAAGCAGTGTATCCCAAAGGGTAGGAATTTCTTTTTTATTTTCTACTATTTGGTATTCGAAATAATCCAGAGATGGATCAATTATTAAAAGTAGATCCACCTTGCCGATAAGACTTCTTAATCTATAGGGTCTTTCAACAGGGACATTCGAAATTTGTTAGGTGATAGCGGCCATGTTGTTAAAGTGGCCTGTCAAATTGTGAATTATCCAGTAGTGTATAGCAAATCACCATGGAAGGTTATAACGTTTAATAACGTGTACAAATTATGAAATTTTATTTTCAAAATCAGTGCTCCGTTAGAGAAACATTCCTCACATGACGTGATTTTTACCCTAGACACAACCGTCCCGCCGAGTCGATTATTCGACGTTTGGTGGCCAAATTCGTGTTAACCGGTTTGATAAATAATCTGCCAACACCCGTACATTACAGAAACGTAAGGTCTGCTGAAAACCTTGCTGCTGTGTGTGAGAGTGTACGGGAGAATTCGAGGCAGTCAATTTATCGTCGTTCACAAGATCATGGCCTTTCTACGACTTCAACTTGGCGAATTTTGCATAAGGACTTGGGTCTGCACCCGTATAAAATCCATCGAACCTAAGAACTTAAGGTAAACGATCATATACAACGCGGTGTGTTCGCTGATAGGGCTCTGGAGTAGTTGGAAGTTCACCCAAATTTCGCCAAAAAATTCATTATTAGCGACGATATCCATTTTTGGATGAAGAGATATGTGAATAAGCATAATTGTCCAATTTGGGGCGATACTAACCCACGCGAGATACACCAGCATCGAATGAATCCTGAGAAAGTCACTCTTTGATGCAGATTTTAATCTGGAGGAAACATCGGTCCGTACTTCTTCGAAAAGGAGACTGGCATTACCATAACCGTCAACGGCGAGGGCTACAGGTCGATGATAAGCAACTTCTTGTGGTCTGAACTGAATTATATGGATACCGGCGACATGTGATTCCAGCAGAACGGCTCTACGTGCGATAGAGGGCATGTCACGATGAACAATCTGCACTAGCGATTCGAGGACGTGGCTATCTCATGCAGCGGCGACGTGAACCGGTCACCGAGATTCTGCTTTAACGCCTTTAGACTTCTTCCTTTGGGGATATCTTAAATCGCAGGCCTATGCAAATAAACTCCAAACAATTGATACCCTCAAACTCAATACAACCAACGCCATCCAACAAATTCAGCCAGATTTATGAGACAAACTCATCGAAAATTGAACTTCCCGAATGTGTGCCACTAAGCAAAGCCGCGGTGGAAATTTGAATGACATTATATTCCATATAGAATGCCATAAAATATTCTTTTAAATAAAAAAACAAGTACATACATATCTTATACACAACTTATTTTATTTATGTTTAAAAATAGAGCGTTCTTATTGAAAGACGCTTTATTGTAGGGAGATCATGCGGTTTAGGACTTCTGCATCACTAAATCAGGTTGCACTCACGTTTGGGTGTGCTCTATGTTATTTTGGTTTTTTAAAAACCAAACAAACCTTGTTCTATTTTGATTTCATGTGTAAGATAAAAAAAAACAAATCTTTGCAAATCTTATTCTGAACTATATAGAGTGCTTTCGTAAAGTAATGAATAATTTTGTTAAAAATTTAAAAAATTATTAAAAATGTTGCACATTTTTTAAAATATACTTAAAATATACTAAGTGATTCATGTAGGAGGAATGACGTCATCGATATTTTTTAATATGAACCTCGTTTTTTATTACTTTATTTATCTTATTACTTTATTGAATTTGAACTAAACTATATGTTCAAATTGTGCACAGTTGGCTGCCTGATAGTAGTCAAAGTGATTAATACATTATTTTTAAACAATCAATAACTTCAAAGGTTTCCAAATCTGATACAAACAAAAATTGCAATTCTTTCTCGTTCAGTTAATTTAACTATTTTTATAAAATGACAAAGTTACTACTCGATGAACAAACGATAAGAAATGTATTCTTGAAAGAAATAACTCCAAAAACCAAGAACACTATTTATCAAAGTATGTATTCAAGTGTTTATCTGGCAGCAATAAAAAACATTATCCACCGCTACTGTCAGGCAGCCAATGGTGGATAATTTAAACATTTAATTTAGTTGATATTTTAAATAATCCATTAAATTTAGTATGTATTTTGAAATTACACAGTCATTTTTCTTCTTTTTTGTTATCTAACCTAAACAACGCTAATTAAGTATTACCATAGTGTATGTAAAAAAAATTGCTTTGCTTTAATATCATATAATACAGAAGGGGTTGCCATTAAAAAAATATCAATAACATCATACCTCCTATACGAACTATCCTGTATGTATTAATTATATATTAACTATTGCGCAACTGAGATTAATATTTTCCGGACCCGACGGATTTTCCTTGAATTTTTAACAAATTTATTCATTAAATTATGAAAATATTGTGAGCTATATATGTATCTAAACTGTTTAAATAAAATATGTTATTTAAACAATTTGTTATTTCTATTTTGTTGGGTATATTTTTTCATGCGTTTTCATTTTAATTCATTTGATCTATATTTCTGTAGTTACCTGTAAAATTGTTAACCACGTTCCATAAATAATTGCTGTCATTTTTGTTATTCTACGTTTGATTTTTGAAATACTCATTTACATCTTGTCTGCATTATTAATTTGTGTAATTTATTTTTATATGTTTTCATTATTCTTTGTATGCGAATCTAGCGTTTTTGGTTTGGTTCCTATGTAGTCTAGCCAACAAGTACAGTTTTTACGAATTCCAGTTTGTCTTCTCCGAAAATTATGGTTGAGGTGTCATTCGATTGGAAATAGCATCTAGAAACTTTTTGAAAATATTCAAATGGCGCTCAAAAAAATTGCAAAAATTATAAACAATTTAGTAAAAAGAAGGGATTTCGTTTTTCGCGAAAACTATTGCAGATATCGCAAATTTAAAAAAGATCCTTAAAGAGCAGGAAAAGTCCTAGAAGAAAGTTCTAATTTCCGGAACTCTACCACCAATATTTATAATTTTAATTAGAGGTGAAAATAGTGCTCAAAACGGGTAATGTGACTACCGTGGTTTTGGCAAGATTCCCTTATATTTACAAAAAAAATTCTTAGCACATTAGATATTAATATTAAGGGACGAAAAAAATCAGGTACCATTTAGATACATAAAAGAACAATAATCCGTTAAAATAATGCTTTTTTTGCAATTTTTCAATTACTTATGCTTTTGCTAATCAAGTAATCTTTACAATTTGTAAATCAACAAAAACCCCTGTTATCTTCAAACCAAAAAAAAGAGATTTTTTTGAACTTCTAGAATCCATTCTTTAAAGAGTTTGAAAGAAATCCCGTTTATGAAATGTTTAAATTTTGATTTTTCACTTTCTTATTAACATTTTAAAGGACGAAAAAAATAAAAAATCAAATAGAGCTTTAAAAAACGTTTTTCTAATGTTTCGATTGTTTCATTTTATAATAACTAACAACTATATAAAAATAATTTTTTTTAATTTTTTACTCCAATGGTTTAAAAAATTGTTATAGACAAATGTATTGTTTATGACATTATCAAAAATTTCTTTTTGAGAATTTGATCATTGTTAAGTATGACATTTAAAAAAAAATCGTTTCTTAAAAATTTTTTCTATTGATTAAAAACGCATTTTTTATTAACAAATTTTCTTGTTGCTAAAAATTAATAGAACCACTTTTTCAAACATTATTTCTAGTGCTCTTTCATATTTAAAAAATAAATTATTTATCTTTTATTGGTTTATTTAATAAACAATTTGTTCTAAACAAATAAATATCGGTACTTATTTTTTTAGGTACTACAAAAAAGATAAAAACAACCATGTATGACTTTTGGGAACAAGAAAAATGGCAAGCTTAACAACATGAGAATATTTGAAATTATATAAAAAACAGAAAAAAAATGTCTACATCTTTGATTCTTAAAAGAATTATTGGATCTTTAAATTTATTGGAGATATTCGCGAAAAACGAAATCCTTTTTTTTACTACATTGTTTATAATTTTTGTAATTTTTTTTGAGCGCCACATGAATTTTTTTTTTAAGTTTTTAGATGTCATTTCAAATCGAATGACACCTCAACCATAATTTTCGGAGAAGGCGATCTAGAATTCGTATAAAGTGTACTTGTTAACTAGACTATACGGATTTAATTAAGCCTATGTATATCAGCCGCATAGTCTCGTCACAACAACTCGTCAAACTCGAAAAATATAAAAATAACCAAATCACTCACCTGTTACATTTGAAACTACTAGCCCAAAATAAACACGAGCTTAAAGCATCATCCCACTAATTCCAGCACTTCACTTTCGGAACGCACAGTATTTTTTTTCTTTTATCAAACACCAAACTCACTGGACACACATTTTAATATCACGAAGACGGTCTTTTCCGATGACTTTTTCGAAGTTTGACGAAGTCGCGAGAAGAGCGCAGAATGTCGGTCGCTCTTCTAGCGCGGGAATAGCGTTTCTCGCTGGTATTGCATAGCGCCGCCAACGGTTTGGTAGGTACTGACGCCCCCATCCATTTTGGACGGCGGTCGTCGTCGTCTACGTCTATCTTGCGATTCGCCACAAGAGACGCGAAGAGCTGGAGGACGCTGCCGTTCTTCTGCCGGTCCAAGGCTTCTCGGTGGCGATTTACAATTAGCACGTTTTGCTGTTGTTCTTCGCAAAAAAAAAACGGCGAGACGAATCTAGAATATTCATGCCGTGTAATCGAATCGAGAATTGTAAGACTCCGTGTGATTTTAAGCTAGTTTAATGTACTTCTTCAATATACAGTGATGTACTGCCTGTTTAATACAGTATACTGATAAAGTTTCTTTAAAAAATATTGTTATTAAATTATTTCTTGAAAAAAGTTTAATTTCTTCAGGTTTTCTGTTTGAGTCATGATAATTGTATGAGCCCAGGCTCATAATAGTTCGGCCAGGCATAATTTTACAACTACTATATTTAAATAAAAGTAATAACACTCTCAAAACTATTTTATTAAAGAGAAATATAGGTAACGGAAACAAAGTGTAAACTTTTAACTTAGATACGGTGAAATATTACAACGTTAAGATGTGGCAACGACAAGTTTGTTAATAAGAAACATTAAGATTCGCGGTTGAGAATAGTTCGGCTAGTTGCTGAAATGTATATTATGCTAAATGTTTGTAGCGTTTTAAATCAAAATATAATTCAATTGTTGTCAAAGTGAAACGGATATTATAATGTGTGTCTTGGACGCACCTGCTAAAATTTTCTAAAAAAAAGTGGCACTTTTACAGTAAACAGGGAATTTCGGCTCGGAAAATAACTACTACGTATTCGCTGCCTAAATCTACAGTGCAAGGCATTATTAACCTATATAAAAAGCTAGATGCACAGCTCAAAGGAAAAAGACTGGTCGACCATTCCAAATTTCACGGTTAAATCAACATGCTCAGAAGAGGATCGTAACAGCAAACCGACGATCCAGTGCAAAAGAAATTATGATACTATGGAGGCAAGCCAAAAACATTTCCTTATCCACAAATAAATGCTATATGCAAATAAAGAAAATATGGTACAAATTCAACAAGGTAAAGTTTGATTCTTTACATTTTACTATTGAACTTACCGATTTCCCCTTCAGGCAAAAGAAAAACTAAACGACAGAAAATAAGTCGGTTACGGTGGGCCAGAGAATAAACTTTACAAGACGGGCACCAGGTAATTTGGCGTGACGAATCCTCATTTGAAATCTGTTTGGGTGATACCAGAAAATGTGTGCTAAGAACCTCATAGGAAAATTATCAACCTGACTGTTAGGAAAATAAAGTTCCCTGCGTCTACGATCTGGGGGTGTATGAATAGTATGAGCGTAGACAAATTGCATTTCTTAGATAGTACTGTGATAGCAGAAAAATATAAGCAAATTTTGACACACAGTTTATTGCTATCAATACCAATTTGTTAAGGCCCTGACGCACGGTACATTTTCCAGCAGGATGGTGCTATGTGTCACACAACAGAAACTGTCAAAGCTTGGTTAACAGAACATAATGTCCCTGTTATGGAATGACCCTCTAGAAGTACAGACCTTTCGCCAATAGAAACATTGTGGCATAAAATGAAAAAACAGTTGCGCAAATATCTATCCCGTTCAGTTAATGATCTACGCACCAAATTGTAAGAAATTTGGGACAGCACGCTTCCTGAAGAGTACTAAGCTGATAGATACAACACCTGCCAGAATTAAAGCTGTTATTGTTAATGAAGGTGATGTAACACAGTTTTGATGAAGCGGCCGAGGTATTCTGAATCGCAAGTCTTAACGTTTTACTTTTCCACACTGCACTATACGCAGAAAAGTAATGTAATCGTATAAAGAAATTGTCCCTACGGTTGCTTAGAAAATAAGCAAAAGCACACTAAAAACGCAACTGCAAAACGGTATTTTACGCACGCTGTGCGCAAAACACAAACGCTTCGTTAAACTCCGTAGATTCAGAGGTACATGCTGATGTTCTACCACAAAATGAAATGCCATTTTCTTCAAAAACAAACAATAACATATCTATTGTAAACAAAATTGATCAATCAGCACAAAGAAATGCCAGGAATTCGTTTAGAAAATTGCAGTAATTTTACTATTAATAAATACAACTTCAAATAGACATTGCTTGTAACAAGATTATTATTGCCTATTATTAAAAATATTATCATTAGCTGTTAATAATGATGTTCATTGCAAATACTAGTAATAGTAAGTAAATGTTTATTAAAATCAAATAATTGTTGTTTTATTATGAAAAAAAAAATCATCGTTTTGAAAGCAAAACATAAACAAGAAAAAGATATACATCCCTCGAATGTGATTTAAGCGCAACCGTAGGAAGAGTCTAGTGTAAAACACGTGCGAAAAGCATTTTTCACCCTTGTGAGACTTGAAAACCCGCCTCACTGCATGCGAAAAATGTTTTTTTCGACACTTGTTTTGTTTGTTTGTTTCGTACAATATACTATTTTTTCTAGGGTTTATTTTTCGTTTTTCGGCGTAAAAACCAAAAAATAATAATCTTTAATTGATATTTTTAAAATAGAGGAAGTCAAACTTAAATTAATAAAATATAGTTATGTATATTAAAAAATAGAAATATTCTCTAGAATTGCAGGACTAGTTGTTAGTGTCCTAAGCGTCAACAAGATGTTTTAGTTAACGGAAACTATTCTAGAATAGTGTGCGTATATCTATTCTAGATATCATTAATTATTTGAAACTGCTCCAATAATACGACTATTTATATTTGAAAATTAATTTATTTCACTGAAACAAATTTTTCAACTCAAACTAAACTATAATTATTTTCTTTATTCAACAATTGCAAATTGAAGTTCCGAATATTACAGTTGATCAAGTTTATTACAGGCATGGGGGAAGGGTAATTTATAAACACTATACCTTGTTCTGGAGCTCCATTATATGATAAAAATGATTTTTCGATGGGTTATCATTGTTATCAAGAAGGTATATGGAAGAATCAACCAATCAAGCATTGCATACCAACAAACGAGCATTGCATACCATTGGCGTGTCATGTGGGGGCATGAATATTTTTACTACAACGAACGGTTGGTTTATCAAATCTACAAATCTTAGCTTTTCTAAAATAATAATATTCGTAAAATTTCATTATAAAATTTCGTCATAAAATTTCTATTAAATTATGAACGATGTATGTTAATTCACTGAAATAACTCTTTTTTAATTTCTAAACAGTTTTAATGTAACGGTGTGATGATAGTGCTGAAATGAGGCAAGTGGTCGCTGAACCGTAGTGGAGGGGGATCAGCAATGTACTTTTTATGACCATTGGGCCGTAGTTGATCTTCATTTATCGATCGAAGTATACGTATGGGCTCCGCTGTGTTAGTTGAAACGTATTTAATTTAATGGTAAAGTGTGTCACACGTGGGAAAGACCGGAAAACGTTTATATGCTCACAAAGTGAGAAAGTTTATTGGTTGATTTGATGGTGGAAGGTAATGTGTAAAGTATGCGATGAACTCTCAATGTATTGGTGCAAATCCGACTGTACACGTCACGTGAATTCTGTGCAACATCAACATGGAAAACAGGGCGTCCTCTTGCAAACTCAGTTTAGATTTGGTTTATTGTTAATGTTGATAGCTTATAATATTCTGCTTCACGTACTAGATAGAGAACCATTTCGAAAGTTTTGGATCAAATACAATACATAGTTCCAGTTACCAAGTCGCAGAAGATTATGGAGCGATCAACTGTACGCGACGACATTATAGAGAAGATTACTATTCATTTCATCGCTGTTTGCCAAATAAAAAAACTCTTTCATCTTGCACATAGACGGAACGGTCTACCTGAGCCTAGCCACAAAAACAAGCCACTGCATGTTTTGAGATTTTTTATTTGGCATATAGGGATGAAATAAACTATACATGTAAATTACAAAATAGACGACTGTGGCTATGTGTTGACGAGATGACCGATCGTAAAAAGAAATGTTTTGTAAATATTATAGTACCCATACTGGACCCTATTTCCATTGCTATTAGCTAGCAGAAGAGTCAGGGTGTACTGGCAGTACAATTACGTAGTTGGTACTGGAGATCTTAGAAAACTTTCAAGAGTCAACACGTCAAATATTGATGTTTGTGAGCGATGGTGCAACGATAATGCGTTCAGTAGGTCATTGCTGAAAGCATTGTCGCGGCACCATCGGTCACAAACATTACAGCACGATTGTAGATTGTTATATATTACGTGAAAAACACATGCTTTACATATTGTGGCAGAAACTGTTCGAGAACTGTTTTCCCAAGGTAGATACATTAATAGCGTGTAAAAAATCTGGTTAACGTCTTGGCGAGTTTCACAGAAAGTGTCTTGAAATTCCAGAACTACCAGAGCAGATCCTTATACGTTGGGGAACATGGTTGAAGGCAGCGTTTTATTATACTGAACATTTCCAGAAAATAAAACCTGTTATACTGTAGTTCAATCCTACCGAAGCTGCAGCTATTAAGGAAAGCCAGACACAATTTCTAGATATTTCTTTTTTACACTATAAAAATTTGTAAAAAGTGAGCGCGTCAAACAAAAGTTTGAAAGTGTGGAATAAAGCCACCGATTTTAACAGATTAAGGCAAGTTTGCGATGACACTGATAATAGCGATAGTACATCTACAGATCCGTTAAGTGAGTGCAAAGAGTATTTTACGTATGCCTGTATTACATCAGTAGATGTCGAACGGTCGTTCTCCAAATATAAGAACATATTTTCACCACAGCGAACATCATTCTCTGAGACAAATATGGAAACATACCTGATGCTGTAAAGTATTTAAGGATCGTCTCCAGTTCATGATGATGATGATGCTAGTTCATCACACTAGTTCAACGAGAGTAAGCACATACAGTGTTATATTTACTTGTAATAGTTTAATACGTTTGTTACTAATTACTTTATATTATTATTACATTATCCTTGTTACGATGTGTACTGCTCGTCAAGAACAGGAAAGAGTGTGAGATTTTCTAGGTATGCGTAGAAAAAAGAGCAGCATTCAAGGGAAGAGGATGCACTTTACCCACGGTCAAATCAAACTCTATGTACATGCACGTTCAATATATATTCATCGATATTCACTCTGGAAAGGTCTCGATGCGACTGACTAAAGGCCAGGCTATTTACTGCGCAACTTGCGTTCACGCTAGGTGTGTTCCCATTGGTGTATTCTATGTGTGCGTAAGCCATAACGTGGCTTCAAATAAAAGTACAATTTCTATAGTTTGGACGTCATTTAGATGGCGTTAATTACCATACCATCCTTACAAACAATTTAGTTGAATATAAAAATTGTCAAGTTATAAATTCAATATCAAAGAACGTAACAAATTTTTTTTTAAATCAATTGAAGACCGCTGTACATTCCTATTATAAGTTCCTGTTGTAACTCTCTATGGAACTTGGCACCCGTTTAGATCTCAACTCCTTTATCGGCGACGTCGATAACCCCGGGCGTCGTTTGTACCGAGCTTGGCTTCCTTTTCACATTTATGTTTTTGGTGAGATATCATTAATTTTTGAAAAGTTTTATTTAATATAATGCAATCTGGTTATTGTGGGTATACCTAAATATAAATTGCCTATTTTATTATAATTCGTTATGAATATTTGTTACTTTTATGTTTGATATTGGGTAAGAAGAAAATAATTTATTTAACAAATCAGTGTGTTATAACAATTTAACAAATCATAGTGTAGTGGTGCCATCTCCTTTTGTTGCATTGATTGATACTTAGTACTTGAAACTAATGGCACCAATGACTTTGTCGACACCGAACATCGATAATTGTGGTTTCAGATTTTTTCCTTTGTATACACCTAATGATCTACCTTAATGCCAAATTGCATGTTTCTAAGTCATCTAGAAGTGGTCTAAGTTTTGGATGAACCAGCCAGTGAGTGATAAAAATAGAACTTTTCAGATCTTAATAACTCGAGAACTATAATAGATTTATTCATAAAATTTGGAATTCTAGGTATTCAAGGGGGCCTTATTAGGCATGTAATTGCAAGTATGTAGGCCTAATAGTTTTTGAGTTATGGGGGAGGGTCTAAAGTAGCTCGAAATGGTGAATATTTTAATATTACACACGTTGATCCTTATCCACACGTTAGTGTGTCTAGATAGTAACGTGAGTTCGACTCTGTTACGTCTCACCGAACAGACGAATAGAATATGGTTTGTATAATGATTCTTTGTGTGTGCGTCACAGGTAACAATCATATGAATCAATCAACTGACATTTGTGAGCAGTGTTGTGCCGAATGCACATTTTATAATAACAGTTAGTACAATACAAATTCGTCAACCTATGACAGAGTAATGAAAAGGTTCTCCACAAAAACATTCAATGGAAGTGATATTTCCATCAAAATAAATGAAATAAATTCAACAAAAATCAAAATAAATGAAACAAAAATGAAATAAATTTTACAGAAATATTGAGACGCCAATGAACCAAATTTTACAATAAAGCTAAGACGTAACTTCATAATTGCATTTTGTTCGGCAAATCATTAACTGTCTATGCCGTACGTAGTTGATTGAAACATACGTCGCTAGATATACGTGCTGGTAATTGTGGCATATTAGTAACAATTACGAGTGGTGTAGCATGTGATCCGTACGTCGCCACTGAATTGATACACGCGGAAAGATCCATTATACAAGTTGTAAGTAATGAAATAATACGTCGTTAAACGTTAAATCAAGATCTGGATCGTAAGACGAATACGGGCATATGGAACAAAAAAGTAAGTTAACGAAAGTTGTGTGGGCAACTTCTTCGTGGACGTCATTTGTTTGTCTTGATAGGTAAATATACGGGCATTCTGTTGCTGCCACCCAGACGAATCGGAAACCTCGCCGTATGACGTTTCGTAACTAAATAATTCTGATGTGGGTGAATTAACCGCAACAAATGCGTAAATACGCATACGTGTATGAGATATAAAATGAGATAACGATACAATCAAGATAGGAGATAAGTTTACTAATCAATACTAATGCATCCATCACTCAAAGACAGAACATCAGATAGTTTCTGGAAAGAAAATGCGTTTTTGACTTATTTTTAGTTTCATACAGACAGACGCGCGCAATAATTTATGCAGAGTTATTAGAACAAAAATTTGTATTAAAGTCAGCTAGACGGAAAGAACAGTTTATTTATGATGAGAAAATTTTATTTTTTCAATGCAATAAATTGTATATATTAGAAAAAAATATATAAATAATGTAACAAATGTGTTACATGGGTTTTGATCGAAAGTCAGTATTTTTATTGCAAAGTTATTTAGATGATGGACTGCAAAAAGTTAAACTAAGAGGCAAATTGTCTTATCACCATCAAGTAGTAATTAGTGTGCCTCAAGGGTCTGTATTGAGCCCCCTATTATTTACTTTATACCCTGCCGATTTTTGAGATTCATTATTATATTGTACTTTACTGTCACAGGTCTACTATTCTATCGAGCAAAATGAGGTTGCTGCCGCTTGCATGAGAATCGATAAGGATTTAAGATCATATTCACAAATCTCCCAACAGTTTTTGCTTACAGCGAAGGCCAGATAATGCTTCTTGGTAGGGTGACAGTTTGTAATAGAGTTAAGATCTAGTTGATATATCTACATATTAATGATAATTGATCACAGATAACGGAGGTAGTAAAAGATTTAGGCTTATATTTGGATTCCTCTTTAAATTTTTCAAAACATGTAAGTATATAATACAAAAATCTTTTAGAAAATGTCCTTTCTTCTACAAATAGAATTTTATTGTGTGAATAATTTTATTGTCTGGACCAGAACAAAGGTTTAGTATAAATAAAAATTAGAGGTATGTAGTTTTAAATTAATCATAATCATCATAATGTGTACGTCATCTACCGATGATGTATCACTTTATGAAATCACTTCGTG
Organism: Rosalia funebris; assembly: GCA_037954035.1. NCBI lineage: Eukaryota > Metazoa > Arthropoda > Insecta > Coleoptera > Cerambycidae > Rosalia > Rosalia funebris. The sequence continues at coordinate 4,915,364 of JAZFAV010000006.1, read as the reverse complement.
TTTAGCGTGAAATAACTTCAAATTATGTTTTTATGGAACACTCTATACTATTGTATTTTGCTAGCACATTAAGAAGTTACATTCAGAAACGTTATTTAAAATACCTGGTATTATTTTAGTTAAATAATTATCATAATAAACTTAGGTCAAAGCTACCAGACCATATGTTCCATTTTTTCTAATGGAACACTCTATATAAGATTGTATTTTTCTATCAGATTAAAAAGTTACATTCAAAAACACTACTTAAAATAACTGTTTTTTTTTTTAATAAATTGATGCAAATATAATAAAACAGAAACAAACTGTTAACAGCTTCCTACTGTTACAAAATTTTGCTGGCGAAATTACATCGTAGGAATTCTAATTCAGTACCAATTTTAGTATATGTATTGCCGAAGCAAATGCAATAAAACTAGCACAATAAAAGATGGAGGGGAGTAACGGTTTGTTGAATAACCAAACTCTTCATCCAATACTCAGAGATTGAGAAATGGGCCCAAGAATTCATTGAATTGAACAGGCACAAAGGCAGAACCCTGGTGGGAATTATAACGGGCCACCATAGTAGCCTGAATGCATATAAGCACAAGTTGAGGCTGACTGACAGCCCGGTCTGCAGATACTGTAAAGAAGACGAGGAAACCTCGATTCATCTTCTTTACACCTGCCCCGCACTGAAGGAGAAGAGGTATCTTATATTAGGGACCCCTGTTATCCCAGAGGAGGCGAGGCTTAAGGCGGGGGACGTGCCTAAATTGCTCCTTTTATGGGATAGCATTTTTGGATAATAAACCGGATAAGAGGGGATCGCCAAGAGACTACCCATGCGATCAGTGGCTGATGAGGCCCAAATCTATGTAATATAATAATAAATAATTCAGTAGCGTGTAGATTCTTCTCTAGCTCTTATCACTGCTTCCATCAAGTGGTGAATGGTTTCCTTAAGAATATTCTCCAATTCAACAAGAACGACTTGCTCGAATTCACTAAGAGTAACAGGAGCAGGTATATGCAGCATAATTGATCGTTTTAATGCATCCGATAGATGCTTTGAGGGGTTCATATCTGGGTTTCTAAGCAAACTGGTCTTCGCCAGACTCGCTGACAGCCGTCTAATGAATTAAGACGTCTAATGAATTCTTGTTTCGTCTGAAAACAAAACTCGCTTCCAGCCGTCAATGGTCCAATTCACGTCTTCTCTTGCAAAACACAGCTTAGTGACTATATGTTCTGTGATGAGCAGTGGTGCAACAGCTGTTCTTCTACTGTCCAACGCTCTTATTAATCATCAAGCCTTCTCCTGACGTTCATCCAGAAATTGCTACATTTTGAGCTGCTGCTAGGACACTACTTAGCTTTAAACTTGTAAAATGCCTGTTTCTTAAGGCTCCTTGCATAGGATATTGTTCATCTCTTGCATTTGTAGTTTTCTTACGACCTTATCCTGGGGTTTTACAGTAATTTCTAAATTCATTGAAATGTTTAATTATTCGATAAATTGTTGATTGTCTAACAAATTGGCCACATATGGCTGGCTACATCCCTCATTAACGAGAGTTACCGCTTTCAGTGCTCCATATTTTCTCAAGTTGTGCGAACAATGCATTTCTTTTATTCTAAGTGTACCGCACAATGTGTATTATTCACTTGATGACACTAAATGATACTTTACATCTGTCAAACAATTACAATTGTTTATCAATAGTAATAGAGGATATCCTAGGCCACCTACATAAAATCTGTAAGGATTTAAGACTTTGGAAAATATATAAGAAATAATGAAAACTTTTGCTGATGAACTTGAACTTTGTCCAGGAGTGTATAATGAATTCGAGTATAAAAAACTGAAAGAATATACGAGATTTCAAAAATGTATATATTAAAAAAAATTAATTCAAACTAATTTGGAATGATTTTGCTGTAGCATACATATACCCTGTATATAATTTTTTCCAATTCAAAAATTCCCGATGACATATTAATTACCTAGAGAAATATTCAAAACTCCTGTCACTAATCACAATAAAAGCAACGAATATGTTAAAATAAATTATACTTTCATTAAATTAAAATTATAGTTTATTTAGCATTATTTAGAATTATTGACAAAATTGATTTAAATGCATTTATCCAGCCATGCACATATCTATTATTTCCAAGCAGCAGACTCATTCGTGTTAGGTAATCCGAATTATAATAAAAAAAATAATCTTCAATTAAACAGCTATTTCCGTGGGCTAAAGAAGAGGCATGGGAGGACGCATTTATATAATAATGAGATGTCCATCAAAATACTAGGAACTCGCCATGAGTTTTTTTTTTTTATCAAAAATAATAACATATCAATTTTGTACCAAAAACATTCCATACATCGAGATGGATATCATCGAGAACAATAAAAATATAAAATAGACTAGCAAAAAATAAATGATCCCCATATTCTTGCTGTCAAGGTTAAGACAATTATCTACAGAGTGGTTAATTTAAGTAGAAACGTTGACAAAAATGTTTCCAATTAAATAATTCACACTGTAGTTTATTTTCGTAGTTAACGCCACGTCTCTACAAGATGGGGCGTTAATTAAGTACGTAGACAAACTTAAAGTTTGTCTACGAAGAAGTAAATCCTTGCATGATTTTAAAACAAAAAGTTATCCTAAACGTTTAGGTTTTCAAAATATGAGGTTTAAATTTTTCAATAATGAAGTCTCTTTAATCCTCTTTAGCCATTTTTAGGGATAATTAAATCAAATTTGTATAATATTTTTACAATTCCCATCAAGCAACGTAATTGATATTAGTCTACAACGGCTTAATTTTTTTAGGATCATGACCCTTTCAAACTCCTCAAATTTTTTTTACGGTAACACTGCCTAAATTTTAAAGTGAACTCTAAGTTAATGGCTTATACTGAAACTATTCATTCTCTTCACTGCATCAAATAAAGGTTGAGATGAAGGTTTCATAAAACATGCAATATTATGTAGTGAAATCTTTTATATTGAGCATTATTTACAAGCGTTGTATTTGGAAAATACTGCTCCTGGCAGCAAAGTTTCACTGGAAAATATGTAGACAATTTAATATAGATTTTATGTAATACCCAATAAATAAGAATAAACATAAATAAATAAGAAGAAATGTTTATACAGGATTATAAGAATTACTGTTGGCAATTCATAATAAATGGTAATTTTTTATTATTTCTTTAAGTATTGAGGGTTATAAATTTACCAATACACAACAAATATGTACAATGGCGTCAACGGGGTTAAATATATAGGTCGGAATTTTATTTAAAATCTGATAAGTTCTTAGTCTTTGCATTATTCTCTCGAAATGAATTCTGACACAGGCAATATTGTAAGTTGCTTGAGTTTTCTCTCCGGAAAATTCACTTTTATCCTGTAAAAAAAGGTGGCATAACTATCCTCACTTGCTTCCAGCTTCGTCCAAAACTCGTTTTAGTTCTGGAAACCCTTTGTCCGTCAAAGGTACGTCGTCATCTACCAAACAATTTATTAATGCAGATTCTACAGATTCATTTGTGAATCACTTTTCCTGCCACTTACCACTTTAGACTTAAATGAAATAAAGCCTCCAGGAGTAATATCTACCAATAAGAAACTCCTTAGTACTTAGTAAACCCCTTTTTGTCCATTTCTATCCATTTCTTGCATTCTTCTAATTTCCAAGCTGCCGTAGGAAATCGATAAAATTTGCATTTACTATTTCTTCCGGTATTTTTGCAATTTACAACACAGCAACTATAACGGCCCATTTTTAGTTTCGTTTAAGAATTAACTTTTGTAAACACAGATATGACCTGACAGCCTACTATAATGTAATTTGTGTCCACTGCAAGCGCTGCCAGTGACTTATTTACCCATAGGGCGTTTTCACATTTACCGACACCGACACCAGTGAATGAGAAAGAGTGGCATATTGGCGAGTGAGAAAGGTTCCCATTTTATTTACATGAGATGTCGTTGTCGTGCTGGTGTCCTGTCGGTTAGTGTGAAAACGCCTTTACTCTGCACACAACGAATTGGTAAGTCAGTGTCGTCTTTGCAAATTTTCGAAGGACTTAAGAGGGCCATTATAGAAAAAAAAAATAGATTAAGGCCTTGCAGATCAAAAGTTAATAACGTTTTTCTATGGATCCTGCTAAAGGTATCATACATGCTGAATTTAAATCAATTTTTGTTAAAACTGTGTAAGAGATATTTTAAAAATCTAAAAAAAAAAAAAATGAAATTCTAAACCCTCAATTTCTAGAATATATATATTTAGGACACGTGTGTATAATCTTTTTGCCTAAAGAAACACACATACACACCTCTTAAAGTTTTTCTACGTATTTAGTTAACACTTTGTATGTTGGTAATGAAGTAAGTTAAATACAGGGTTTAGTAAATATAGGGAAATATTAAGATCTACAATTCCTGCTACAAAAGAAGTTGATGAAGCAAAAAAATACTAGACAATCCTCGAAAAATAAATGTGCTCTTCACAATTAAGTTAATTATCACTTGTTTATTAATTTTTAATTAATTAAATATATTTTATATTTAGTTAATTTCATATGGAATTTCTAGATCGTGGTGCTATCTATATGTTAATGGACGACGATTCTAAACTACTGGAGAATGGAGATCGAACTGAACTAGATCTCTGTTCGGTGGCTCACACAAAGTACGTGCTATAGTGCGACATAACCTCAAAGACCGATTCCCGATGAAACGCCGCGTTGTATTCGCGAATTATTATCGATCCTGATAAGAGAACGCAAACAATGAGTGACGTCAAAATAAGCTGTGTGAGAAAAATGAACGGCACGGAAGGAAAAACACCCTTTTTAATCGGGGTGGGCGGTGGTACGGCCAGTGGAAAGGTAAGATTGTCGTTATCGGGAAAATGTTAAACAACGTCCGTTTTCTAGAGCACCGTGTGCAAAAGGATAATGGAGAAGCTGGGCCAGGTCGAGATGGACCAGAAACAGAGGCAGGTGGTGTGCCTTTCGCAGGATAGCTTTTACAGAGAACTCACCCCTTCGGAGATAGCGAAAGCCGAAAAGGGGCAGTTCAACTTCGACCACCCCGATGCTTTTAACGAAGCCCTCATATATGATACCCTTACAGACATCTTAGCGGGAAAGATGGTTCAGATACCAACGTATGATTATCGAAATCACTCACTGTAAGTACCGTCAACAAGTTAGGAGATGTGCAAGCCTTAAAGTTTGTGTTTGTGGGGAAAATTTTGTTCATTTGCTATCATATTACAGCCGGAAGGATGAAATATTGACGATATACCCTGCGGACGTGGTCCTATTTGAGGGTATCCTAGTCTTTTATTTTCCTGAGGTGCGGAAACTTTTCCATATGAAATTGTTTGTCGACACCGATTCTGATACCAGGCTTGCAAGGAGAGGTTAGTTTTTTCGGTGTTTTAACACACTTTTCCTCACTTGCATGTTCTTTTAGTACCGAGAGATATAAACGAGAGGGGGCGTGATTTAGAGCAGGTCTTAAATCAATACATGAACTTTGTGAAGCCTGCCTTTGAAGAGTTTTGTTCCCCGGTAAGTGTTTTTTATATTATACCAATTTGTGTATCATTTATGGTCAGATGATGCCGTGAAATACTTTAAAAACGTTCTTTTTTTATTAATTATAGTCACAGATGGGATATAAACATTCCAAATAATGAAAAGTACCATACTAAGGTAAAAAAGGGCACTGAAGGATAGCATTTCGGTCTTATTCTTATTGAATTTAATGTTTCCTTCTCTGTATAAGCAGCAGAATGGAGAGTATACATTGTTACAGACTTTGAACTATTTTTCTGCCTTATCATAGCTTTTAAAACTATCATTTTTATCAAGTCTTAACTCGGTAAAACCTAATTTATTTTAAAACCTAAGACAAAAATCTGGTGAAATTATCGGCATTTAGAATACTCTAGTTAATATAGTTGTCATGACATTCTTTAAGAAATCACATATATCAATATTTACGTTTGTATTTAGTGCTAAAATGTGCAATAGGTGCCTTAACAAATAACCTTCGTTGTTAATTTGTGGGTCAAATAATAGATTGGGTCAACAATTTCACTGTTACGGATATTTTCGAGGCATATTTATTTACAAGTAACGTATTTTGAAATGTTTATATCAGGATTCCAAAATATGTTATACGTCTCATCATATATATAATCCGTAAATCTTTAAATGAAGCCAGACGTAACTAATTAGCTAGCTAGCTAATTTGGTCGGAATTGAATTATTCTAATTCTGATTACATACTCTAAACTTTTGTAAAATTATACATATTTTTAGTGATCGTTTTTCACTTTTTAAAATAGAGAAAAACAAAATTAAGAAAAGTCTCCACAAATTTTATTATTGTGAGTAATAAATTGGGGTTTTCAATAATCCAATAAACAGTATGAATTTCAAATAATTTGTCATGAGCTTGTGTTTTAAAAAGGGTGCTGAAATGTTGTTTATAATAAAAAGAAGATTGTCAAGTAATTTGTGAATTCTTTTGTCTGTATGCTGTATATATATATTTTGTTTTTAAATATTACACTCTAGGTCCAGTTGAGGTACCAATAAAAATAAAACAAATGACAATTCCCAAATCTAAAGCTAAGAATTTTCAAAAATATCATGTTTAAAAAAATTATTATACAAATAAAATTGTGTAATAGTTTGATAAATTCTGTTAAACAAGCAAAGTGTGGGATCAAAGAATATATGAGGATCACGTTGACGCACGAGAATTTAATTACTTAATCTAAAGAATCTAAAAATAGTTAACAAGTAGCGCTAGATGTGATAATTAGTTTTAATTAATGTCAAGTTACCAGTTCAAAGAGTTAAGAGAAATTATTGTCGTAATATTATTTTAAGTTAATTCCTAGTAACAATTATGTCCAAAAATTTTAATTGATTATTTTGTTAAAATTTTTCTACCCAATGTTTTTGCCAAACATTTTCTGTTAACCTCACTTTTGTTTCTAAGAAACAAATGGTTGCTATGATTTGTGAATATTTTTAGTATGTACTTTCCACTTTATAAAAGCCAATGAAACTTACAGTTCTCTATACATTTTGATATTCCACCATACTAAAGTATTCGTTTTCAATTATTTAACATACAGTATGCCCTATAAATAAGGTTTCGTGGGCTTTCATGTTTTGAAAATAGTGCTGTGACAATTTTTTTTTATAATAAAAACCCCCAGGTAGTTGGTGTTTGCATTTTACGGTTTTTTTTTTTGTTTCTAGTAATTATTACAGTTGTAGAAGAGCTAAAATATTAAAATCATTAGATAATAGTAATAATAATAATAATAATGTCTTTATTGTATTAATATATTTACATGAAACAAAAGAATTTACTAGAGAATCCAGTCTGATTATATAAATATAAAAATTACATGTACTGCTCGTCAATGACAGGAAAAAGTGTGAGATTTCTCTATGTATGTGTAGAAGAAAGACTGCGGGCGGCAATCGGCTATTTACTGCAGACCTGTTCCTATTGTCGACAAAGTAACTTAAATAATCTAGAGCAAAAATTTTCTGGGACTGATCACATTTAAAATATATGGATTATAAAAGTTATTGGTGAATTAATTATTCACTAGAACACAGGCAGATTCTGTATAAAGAAACGTATGGAGAATAGTGAATTTATTATATATTTACTAAATTTATGTCAACTTATCAAATGAATGAGTTGATTACATGATAATATTATTTTATGTTCATTCTGTGTACGCGATAATAAATATATACATTTTTATATACATATATAAAAATGGTATTTGATTTCGTTATTTCAATTTTTTACGCAGTTTCAAATGTTTTTTAAATGCGCTTTTTCTTTCTTTTTTTTTTTTATAAATGTTTCATGTAATTTGTAGATATATTCAACATTTACCTTCCCACTTTCTGGAATAAAAAATAGACAGTTTTCGACATATTACAGTACTCTAGATACTATCGTTTTTGTTTTTCAATAATTAGCCATATGGTGTATTAATAATTTTTCATAGACTTTGTTTTGAAAACGTGGGAGGATGTGATAGTTCTGTGACAAGAGCTATTCATTTATTAGCTTAAATGATAATTCAGATTCCAAATATCAATTACAATAGCTGATATACTATCACTTTAGTACTTTACTTCATTTGTGATAATAATTATGTCTATATTTTCAGAAATCGTTTATCACTTTTTAAAAGAATAATGTAGATTGGAGACTTTTTACAGTTTTTAATATTCTAGACATTAATTTTAATAATTCCATACAATATATAGATTTACGACAGATCAGCAACTAAATATAGACAAAACATATGATAACAATAACATCTACGAACATTAATAATTTTTTTTCAGTGATTTCATCAGAGCTTTTTTTCATCGTTTTATCCTCTTTAATTTGAGCAGTCTAAAAGCCTTGTACGATGATTTTTCGCTGAATTATCGTTGTTCAAAGCAAGAAAATCAGTTTTGACTTTGGCAATTAATTACTCGGGAAATAATGATAGATTCGAGTAGGGTTTTAAAAACTGCAAGATACTCTTTACAAGTCGTAGTTACTGGTTGTTGATGATTGAAAAAGAGGTAAAAAAAATTGAGTATTTAGGGATATTCGCTTAACTTGACATAACTTTGCAAATAGTGGATAGACTAAGGATGTTAACTGTTTTTTTTTCAACCTCACAGTATCTCAAAGAAACCCCGAAATTTTAAAAGCCCTGCGATTTTTTTTTTCGTTGTGTTCGAAATGATTGAATTTGTGATTTTTGCTAAAAATCAATTTATTTTTAATTTTTTATTAATTTTTTGGGGTGTTAAAATGTTTTTTTTTTAGCAATAATCCATATTTGTTTATAAAGTTTGTATTGTAAGAAAAAAAATAAAAAGGTTTTTTTGTAAATTCCTTAATTTTTATGCCTAGTGTATTTCTGCGTATGATCTAGTTCTAGATAAACAAAATATACATTTTTTGTTTGATAATTCAATACAATATTATGTATAAATATGTTTTCATGGCCCTCTACAGTTTCAGAGAGTGCTGTGATAATTTTGTTTACGATAGAAATTAATTCTAAAGGATAGAGTAGGGTTAGGTAAACAAAAACAAAAAGTCAAGTAATATGTGTTCTTTCGTCTCTTTGCGTACTTTATATATTTTTTATTTCTAAAATGGATATAATTGTGGATAAATCTGAACAAACCATTGTGAATAAAAGCATTAGACCATTTCACGAAGAAATTGCTAAGAAATTTATATGTATGAGCTAAATTCAGCTCCGATAGATAACATAAGATGCCAAAACTCTCGTTAGCTTTGAGAAGCTCCAAACCAACAATTATTGGCAAAGGATAATGTACGAGGGACGTTCAAAATAAACGAGAGTTGTTTTTTTTTTAGACTTATTGAAGATCAACACTAACGAAAAATACTTGGGTTTTCACCCAACTGTTCTCGCAATCTACGCAAAATTTTAGCTGGACGTACTCCCTCCCGTGTAAAAAACTTAATAATAATGCGTATCGCAACAGGTGGGTGTACATTGCCCTTGATTATCTTTGCTACAGTCACACTAACGTTCTCAGCTCTCTGCTTCGGCCCAGATCACCCGTCTGAAATTCTCGTTTATGTTTGAACGCCCCTCGTATTGAAAAAAAAAACCGAGTCCTAAGGTGTGATTGTCTTTAATCGGGTAACTTAACCGAATTCATAATTTTTCCAGTCGAAAAGACATAAGTTGCAATAATAAAATGCGTATGAACGATCATATTGACGAAGTAGGAATTAGTTCAGTTCATGAGAGGACATCCAAAATTAAATAACCCGTTGTTAAATACTATCAAGTTATCAAATTAAAGATTTATGAAGTGTGCACCAATTGATTGACATGTGAGTGCGTTCTAATCGTTCTCTTGATTTTCAGACGAAGAAATTCGCCGACGTAATAATTCCGAGGGGCGCCGACAATACCGGTAAGTTCCTCGACTTTTTTTTTTCCTCCTAAGCGTTTCTTAGAGCCACCCCTCCCAAGGCGAGCCGCCCCTAACTCGCTTAACAATTTTTTTTATTTAATTGCAACGAGCTTACTGGTGTATGGTGATAGTCACTGCAATGCCATCCTGTTTTTTTTTTCACGAGTCTTTGAAACGCCCACCGCATACGCCACGTCGTTCTCGAAAACGACGCGAACCACCTGCATGACTGTGTGTCACTATACTTGATGTCGTTTGAGCATTAAAATGTACATGAAAATTCTGTTGCAGTGGCTATCGACCTAATCGTACACCACATCTGGAAAATATTGCAAGGGACTAACAGGGAGAACGGATTCAAGCTGCACTCCGCCATTCCTGAACGCCTGTAGGGGTCAACGGCCCGCTGACGCCTCGTAAGACTTGTATAGGTTAGGTGTATGCGAACTTGCCGACGTTTCGGGCCCTGTTAATATCTTTAAGGAAACGAGACTTTCGCGCCGTTTTTTAAAAGCTTTGCCTGATTTTGCGGTAAGTAATTTCTTGAAAGCGCTTCTTCGGCAAATAGTTAACAGACAGTCTGTATACCTAGGTCCGAGTAGACTTCTCAGCTTGGCTATAACGGCAGCACGCTTGTACAGGGTGATTCGCTTTTAATCAGAAATTAACCTTATTACACTAGACACAAAAATTAAGGGATACAGAAAAATTCCTAAATTCTTAGGCGATTTTCAAATGGCTGTAATTTGGGGAAAAATAGTCGCAGAGCAATTCTAAAAAAGCAAATTGAGGCTTCAAGTTTCTAGTTTTCAGGACTTGAGTTCAAATTTTTTTACCGTCAACAGTTTTTGAGTAATCATGAAACCATCGAAAAATAAATTATCCGAAAAGAAAATTTGTGATTGCCTTTCAAAAGGTCCGCGGACTTCAATAAATTTTTTTCAGTGATATCATCATAAAGTTTTTTTAGACAATCTTATCCTCTTTAATTTGAGTTGTCTAAAAGCCTTGTACTGTATTTGAACACAAGCGAGAAATTTTAAAAGTAATTATGTGAGTGACGTCATCAGTTTTTTCTTTAGTGCTGCCATACTTGTTTTTTCTCTAGTACAGCCATACTCCCGAGTCTTGGATCCACAACAGCGGTCATGTGAAATAATCCTAGTGCATATATATAACTTCAGACACCTATGACTTGAGACCTCGATAGCTCATCGCTAAAATGTTTAGCTGGGAACCCAGAGGTCGCGGGTTCGACTTCTCCATGAGCCCGACTTGTTTTAATTAGCATTGAAATAAAATTGAAGCCTCTAATTGTCGGTAATTGATATGTCATTTGTCACCTTTGAAGCTAACACCTGTCTGGCGGCATCCTTTGATCTCGATATGACGCGTGCCGATAATCGATGTCATTTGTCACCTTTGACGCTAACGCCTCTCTGGCAGCATCCTTTGATCTCAATATAACGCGTGCCGATAATTAATGTGTCATTTGTCACCTTTGACGCTAACGCCTCTCTGGCGGCATCCTTTGATGTCAATATGACGCGTGCCGGCGGCAAACATCAAAGGATCAAAAAGTTCCCACGGTCTTCAGAATTTTCTCACCCCCAACCGCCGCAATGACTACTAAACTGAGACTACAAATTCATCGAACAAGACTTTTACTTCGCTCAAATTAAAGAGGATCTATCTAAAAGAGCTTTGTGATGAAATCACCGAAAGAAATGTATTGATGTCCGTGGACCTTTTGAAATGTAAGCATAAATTTGGAAATTTTTTTCCCGATGATTCTCTTATGATTATTCAAAAACTGATGATAAAAAAATTTGAACTCAATATCTGAAAACTAGAAACTAGCTTCGAACTTTAATTTGCTTTTTTTAAAATTGCTCTCCGACTATTTTTCTCTAAGTTACACACAGCCCTTTGAAAATCACCTAAGAATTTAGGATTTTGTTCCATTCCCTAATTTTTGTGCCTAGTGTATATGAAGTCTATAGAATATTAAAAAGAATCACCCTATATTCACGTTAGTATCAAACTAGATCTTGCCATATTTTAGGCTGTATTGTTTTAGGCAAAACTTGTCTTATTTCAAATAGCATCCTACCCTTTTCAGATTTCTTTTCCGAAATCTTCATACATGTAAGACGTGTAAAAAACTTGAGATATAAACTTAAGTTAATAAAAAGCCCATCCCGGGACGTTCAAAACAGAATCACTAGGAGCACCGATCAATATATCTTTCAAGGCATTTCAAAGTCCTTAAGAAACATGTTAATTATCGAAGTATAATTGAAGTTAATTTTTTTTGTCATTTTATGTAATTATACCCCTTAGTTTAATATGGCTGGCATGGCTTTTTATGTGAAAAAATAATTGTATATTAATGAGGGTGCTTAGTTTGAAAATTCATTCATAATGCCAAAGAATTCGCGTTAGTCCGGGTGCTTAGTCAAAAAACGGATTAATAATTAAGTGAAAAATTACATATAGACGCCACAAACATGTCCTTTATACCCAATTATATAAGTGTTTCAATATCTAGTCAGTTGTCAACAGCCATTTTTCCATAATATAATAATGGAGATACAATTAAGGCTAATTTCGTTAAAAGTGATCTTATGTGGTTGTACTAGTCCGTCTAATGCCAACGGTACTTCCCTTGCGGTAAAATATGTTTTGTGTGAATTGAGGTGCTTAGATTGAAATTTTATTTTTAACGAATAATTCTTGATAGTCCGGGTGCTTGATCCAAGAATCAAGCTAATAGAGAGCTTAATTTGAGCCATTCTGGTCGGCTTTTTCATAAAGGTGTTTGGATTGAAATTTTATTTATAACCAAAAATAATTCTTATTAGTTCATGTGCTTAATAAAAAAAATGTATTAATATTCAGACAAATATTAATTATCATATCAATTAAAGTAAATTTTCTTGCATAAAATTGATTTTATGTAAGTCATAGCTTACTTAGTATCAATGACACTTCCTTTTATGTAACAAAAATATGTTTTATTAGTCAGGGTGATGAAATAAGAAATCTTTAATGAAGTAATTTTGACTAATCCAAGTGCTTGGTGATAGAGTAGGTTATTAGAGAACTTAGTTTGAGCTATTTGGGTTAGAATCACATCCAAAGATCCAAACAAGATATTCCATCTTAATATACACCATTTCAAAAGCAGTAGAATAACTATTATTAAGTAATATATGGTACAACTGATTTTGGAACTGATGCTTCTTTTCTAACAAGAGAATTTAATGTTAGTCAGGGTGCTTACGTTAAAAGTTAACTCTTAACTAAAAGTTGTTATTAATCCAGGTGTTTCATTACAAATCATATTAGTTCACATGGTATTAAAAATTACTAGCAATATAATTGTTTTTCATGAAGAATTGTGAGTAGTTATTTTAATGGTATATAAAAATCGTATAAAATTGAAAAAGCAGTCTTAGCCAATTTATTTTTAAAGCATCTGAATCTAGCAAAGTGAACTTCGTAGTGTATATTATGTTACCTTAATAATAATCTAGTTTTTGAATATGTAGAACCTTCTCTGATGAGATTTCTTAAAGGTATTGAATGATAGACCTTTTGGAGTTAAGTATAACTTAAATTAGTATTTTTACTTTAAAAAAGTAAATATTTAAAAATTGCTCTAGTATTATTTGTTAATAATTACATTATTAACATTAATACAAGTACATTATTTTTATATTTTAATTACATGTAAATCCATATTTTACCATTTTCGACCATCTTAGAAATACGTTAGCCTGTGTACCTATCTCAAATTTCGACCTAATTTCCCTGACTAACAAAATTGTAATCGTTTAATTCATAAATAAAATGGAAAAAAATATCAATGATACAAATGTTTTTCATGTATTTTGTATGGCATGTAACTCTGAAAGACATGACAGAATAGCCAAATTAAAATAAATTTATACACTGAGAGAAAGTGTCATTTACTGAGTCTTATTTAAATAATCACCATTATTTATTTTTCCAGCTTGTTTTCTTAATCAGGTTTAAAATTTGCCATATTTGCCAGGTAGTTTAGAAATAGATATCATTTTTCTTAAAAACTGAATGTAATTTTTTTTTAAATCTACAAAAAGTAATTGGAAATATTTCAGTAATAACATGCTATATACGAGTATACACTTAATTAATTTTAATTCACGTCCAATAAGTCACGTTTCCTTCAAGATATATCGGAATTACTGAAACCATAACCCAAAAAGCATTTTAGCATATTCTGATGTATCACGTCTCGAAAAATATTAGACTGACACCTAATTTTTTTAGAAACAGTTTTTACCAATTTCTATACATCAACTTAGAATTCCTGTTCGTCTTACGAGGTGGATCCAGACTACGACCCATTAACCTTATCAAAAGTATTTGTAACTAAGGATAAAGCTTGAATTTATCATTTGATGTAATTGATTTTTATTTTTATAACGATAAGTAGACGAATAGGTTAGACTTGAATGTTATTTTTATAAGTATATCTTGTAAATTGTGATAGATGTGTTCCTGTCCTATTTTTTTTTTTTTTATTTGTACCGTGCACTAGCTAGAAATGTACAAAATGTGTTTGAAGGGAAAGAATTTTAGATGGAGGGTCAGTGGAGTCGTAAAAATTTTGGTAAAGGTTATCCTTTTTTTTTATACCACAGAATTTTTAGCCGACTTCTCTGACGCCCTGTACATAATTGTAGACTTATTTAGTCGTCGATGTGATGGTGTTACTGTGTCTTATTTCCTGGAAAGCGATTCAAACTTTAATCTTAAGTTAGAAATGCAAAATAAAAAACCAAAAAAAAAGGTATATATCCAGTGTTAGTTCCTAAGGTATAATGGTAAAGCATTACAGTGGTTCCAAATGGGTGTCACATTTATGTTATAATCATGTCAAATTTCGTTTATTTACAATTTTTTATAAGGGTGACTCGATTGCATTTGAGTATCATGAAGGTAGACATTTTTTACGAGGTTATTCTTTGTCGTCTTTATGTTAAATAGTTCTGCTTCAAAAGTCATGGAGGTCGGGTGAATTCCTCCTCGTAACCTCTACCGAATCTGTATAAGTGGCTCCATCTATCGTTAATTAATTAATAGGACCGCTCGTTTCGTCAGTGTACCAGAGGCGTTACTTTCGCTGTTTGTATTAATTCAAATAAAATAAAGTAATAAAATAATAAGCATTATACATTATAAGAGAGAATTTTTTACAATCGGTCATTTTGTCTACACATAACTACAATTTTTTATTTTGTAATTAAAATTTCGTATTATATTTCGGTCTTATAGACTGTGACTACAGCCTGCTATCGGAATACAGACCGCGAAAGTCGATCGATTTAGCGGAGACGCTGATGCGCCGACTCGCCGTCCCCGCGTGTGTGCAGGCCGCGCTAACAAAATCGAACAGCTCTATTAATTATTATTGCAGACGTTTTTTAGGCGCCACTTATACATTAACTGACAGATATTATATAAAAGCACTATACAGGGTGAGCAAAAATTACTGTCGCTAGAGTGATCCAGCACTATTAAATCAATTTTTCATAGTTTTTTTTCTACCTCAGCTGCGTAGAAAAAAGTTTTTTATACCTCAAACGCATGTAAAGTAATTTTAAGTCATTTTCTTTGTTTGATGATTACATTATGCGTTAAAAATGAATATTTTTGCTATTTGTATAAATATATTTGTTTTGTTGCATTTGATGGCATCTTACCGATTCGCATATATTTTTAATATACATAGGGTATTTATAAGACTGGTGAACACGTGAGGCACAATTGTCAATTGTACCAATTTTTTTACCCAAGTGAATTGTAGTAGGTAGACGAAAGCCGATTTTGTGCATTGCCTTACAAAATATATCTAATAAAATACAGAATGAGAGTAAATTGTTCGATAACTGATAAATAAATATCTACCCGTAGGTATTTAAATATGAAACAGGATTTTTTGTATAGAAAATACACGTTTTTTTGTATGAAAGTGATATAAAATATTTTATTCAAAGTATTGCCTATTGCTAGCTATACATTTTTCCCATCTGTCTGACAATTTGTGGATTCCATGCCAAAAAAATTGTGGCTCTTCTGCACACCCTTCTGATCCCAGCAAACACAGAGCATTGTCTTCCGTCCATAGCGATTTGGCCTTGCAGTCGATGTCGATGGTTCGCCTGGAGCTACCCCCGATCTTTTATGCTTAGGATTCTCGAAATGTATCCACTGTTCATCGCCAGTCACAATTCGATGGAGAAATTACTTTCTTTTGTATCTGGCGAGCAGCATTTTGCAAGTAGGTTTTCGGTTTTCCTGCTGTCTTTTATTCAGTTCATGTCGAACCCATTTTCCCATCCTCTGGACCTTTTCCATAGCTTTCAAACGTATGGAGACGGCTTCTCGTGTCACATTTAATTGATCCGCGAGTTCTTGTTGCGTTTGCGCGTCATTCTCATCCAACAATGCTTGCAATTCGATATCTTCAAACTTTTTCGGTGGTCTTCTACGTTCTTCGTTTCTCGCGTCAATAATGCCATTTTTGAATTTTTTAAACCATTCAAAGCACTGATTTACCAAGAGCATGCTCACCGTAAGCTTCTTGAAGCATTCAATACGATTCTGCAGCAGTTTTTTTCAAATGGTAACAGAAAATCAATGCTGTCCGCAAATGGTAGTTTCTAGGCACAAAATTCGACGTGTTCAACGCGAAAATAGCTCCAACAATGACGCGGTATGACGGTACTACTGCAGCTAGGCCATCTATGGGAAAATTCCGGTTTCATATTTAGATACCTGATATATGAAGCAATGTCTAAGATTACGATCGTATAAGCTGAATTTCGTTGGATATCTTATGTGGCACGGTAAAACATCGGCAGATAATAAAACCCAGTGTGTATTCGATAGTGCCTACACTGGAATTTATTTGGAAGGTTTGACTTTCATAGAGTAAGGAAGTGCGTTTGTTGTAAATTTTTTATATTGATATGTTTATACCCCACAATATTCAATAACCCTATATTGAGAATAATTATTATGTATAAATAGCTTCCCACCTTGTATGTATTTGGAGGGTAACCTTAATAAAATCCACAGTTATATGGTCTCGTATTTTCTCTTCTTTGGTGATGAATGATGGTTCTTAAATTTATATTTCTTGTAAATACAAAAAACAAATTAGCGTTTGTTTGCAAATATTTTTTCGTTCATTGAGAATGTTCTAGATTGGGATTACTTCCAAGAGCGTTAAAATTAAGAGAGTAGGATTTTTGAATTTACCGCTATTTTTAACCTTAGGGTAGTTTCTCCGGAAACCCAATTTTCTATAGAATTACGTCAAATTTCGGGTACACAAAAAATAAACTTCCCGAAGGAAATTGTTAAATGAAAAATTTTTGCCCATACAATAAAGGAATTCGCCATCAGAGTTGGAACTTTTTGCGTGGTTTGAATGTTGACTAAAAGTTACACATTTTACATTATACAAATTTTCTGTTTTTTCCAAAAACAACTCATCTATACATTAATTTATTACGAATATTTTGAATTAAAAAAATCGGGTGTTGCCCGATTTGTTGAAAAGATAAACATTTTGAAAATATGGCAGTTTAAAGCTTTGCTCGGTATGTCGAGAACTTGTCAATTATCGTCTGGCAATGCAGCGGCATGCGTTTTACCAGTCGCCACTTTTGTTATTACTTCACATTCGTCACAATATTCAAAATTGAATTTAATCCTAAACGACTTTTCTTTTTAATTTTTTCAAGTGAAAGAACGTTTTTACATTCACAACATCTTAAGTTTTTGCCAAGATCACTCAATTCAATAATACATTGTCCAATGCTCAGGTTAGTTACTCTGTTTACTTTTCGCAAGATTCGTTTTTGCAATACAATTTAAACGTTTCTGTATTACTTTCCGCCTTTGAAAATTTTCCTTTATTGGTCCCGCAAGTGATCACAACAAAACTTCTTTTTTTAATTTTTCTATAAATTTTCTATCACGCTCCGAAAAAGTTTACACAGTTGAGTATAAGACGCACAATCGTAACAGATTAAAATACGACACAACCCAACGTTGCCATGGCTTTAATTTCAACTAATAAACATGTAGTTGTGTATGTACTGGGTTAGTCACCTAAAATTGACCCCCCCCCCCCTTATTTCTCTTAATTTCAATCGAATCGAAAAATTCAAAAAAGGATTTTACATGATTTTTTATAAATTTTTTGAATATTTAAACAAATTTTCAAAAACTCTGCAAATTGAAAGAGGGCGAATATTCAAAAAAATTATAAAAAATAATGAAAAATCCTTTTTTTTAATTTTTCGATTCGATTGAAATTAAGATAAACTAAGATAAATTAAGATAAATTAAGAAAAAATTAAAAAGCATTTTAATTTGTGTAAAATATCGTCACCTTTAAAGAGTTAGAATGTCATTTATACATTTTCGTCGATTTAACTTTAAAAACATTTTTCAAACATTCAACAAACATGTATGACAAACTATCAACCTATATGTAATCCACGACCTATCGGTTGATTGCTTTTGTAGAAAATAACAATCTTAGATCATTTTTCCATTTTGATATGAAATATAAGGCGAGCAAGGTACATGACTAATAAAATAATACATACAGCTCAACAAGAATAGGAACAAGTCCCAAAACTGCGCTATTGGACCGCCCACGAGTGCGCAGTAAATAGTTCCGATCTTTAAGGCAGTCCCATTGAAACCTTTGCAGAGTAAATATTGATCAATATATATGTATGGTTATTCTTTGCGTGTGCGTCACAGGTAATAATCGTATGAATCAATCAAATGACATTTTTCAAGTGTCGTGCCTAAAACACATTTTAGGATAACAGTTAGTACAATACAAATCCGCCAACCTATGATAGAGTAATGAAAAGGTTCTCCACAAAACATTTAATGTAAGTGATATTTCCATCAAAATAAATAAAATAAATTCAACAAAAATCAAAATAAATGAAACAAAAATGAAACAAATCTTACAGAAATATTGAGACGCCAATGGATCAAATTATACAATAATGCTAAGACGTGACTTCATAATTACATTTTGTTCGGCAAATTATTACAAATTAATTATACAAATTGTGCACAGAGTTCGATCTGGCCATGCGTAAAGTGCATCCTTTTCCCTCTGAATGTTGCCTCTTTCTTCTACGCATACCTAGAGAATCTCATACTTTTTCCTATTCTTGACAAGCAGTACTAAAAATAACTAATATGCTTTTCATTTGTTTCGCAAATCACTTTACAGTTTATCATAAAACATTCATTTCTGAGATTCAGCATAAAATTCTTGTTGCTGAAAACAGATATCGGGCAATTATGTCGTTCAGTTTGGCGTTCGATATATACAGGGTGTCATTAAATATGGCGGCGCTAGATAAAAACATTACTTAAAAATATTTGTATATGTAATGGTGAAAATTTGTGTTTTTTAGTGGCGATAGATCTCATTGTGCAACACATCAGAGAAATACTGAACACGAAGCGGAATTCTGAGGAGAGGAACGTCACGCCGCCGAAAATATTGCAGCCGTCTCCGTTACAGTCTCCAGCAAAGAGAAACAATGCTACTAACGACACGCTGTGTAAGAGGCCGCACTAAACAAAAACAAAATAATAACAGTAGGTAGTTAGTTAATGCATACGCTTGAGTGCTGTACCATGATACTCAATACTTCATAGGTAATAGATGATGGGTTTTATTTTTAACTTCAAAACAGGTTGTAGTGGAATGTTTTATTTTGTTTAATGTATTAGTGGGGTATGTTTAGGGTCCCTAATAGCACAACCTCATTCTCTGGCGTCGATCGAACGAGATTACGCTTCATGTCGGTTAGAGGTGTTTATTTTTAAATTAAGACAACAGTAAATACTTAAAAAGTATTATAAAAAATTACTTCATAAAAATCTATTAAAAAAATATTTGTTTTCCAGGAAACTTATAACCAAATGTGCGTGCCTACACAATATTTGGTTTTCCCCTCCTTAAATGTACAAAATAACGTATTTTCTGGGCCCCTTCAATTTCTATAAGACTATGACAATATTTAGTAACTGATACACCAAAGAACATTAAATGAAGGAATAGATAGACATATACAAAGTGAGCAAAAAAATTAACTGAGTTGCACTTTATGTAGCCACAAATATATCTTGAAGGTCGCCACTTCGTTTCCCTCTAACACAAAAAGTAAATACTTCAACTAAATTAAAATTGAAGGTACAGTTAAAAAAAAAAGTGTACATACTTTGTCAAAAATAAATAAGTTGAAGAGAAAAGTGGAAAATTGGCTACAGGTCAGGTGTCATTGTCTTTGAAAATAGCAAGGCAACAGATATTTTTACCAAATTCAATATGGTGGATGATTCCAATTTTTTTTTATTCTGTGAAGTCTACAATGTAATGTAGTAGTATGTGATTGATACTTTTTCTTTATTAACGTTTATTATAAAAAAACAAATGCCTGATTTTATGAAAACGAGATTCTTTTCGCTTTTTTTTCGCACTCAGTATTTTCGTTTTTTGGGCCACCCTATAAATGTTTTCAAATGATGCCTTGACATTTGGCATTATACAGTGTAGGGCTAAAATGTTTGAAATTTACAATTTTTGTGCTATTAGGGATATCTACTTGAGAAAAGTTGAAAGTTGAGATAAAATATTTTGTCGCAATGAGAGCTGCAGAGAGTAACGTACTATTTAAATTCCCCTTAAGACAAAACATAAATGAATTTAAAACTAAGTAACATCAATATATCATTCAGTGCAAAGCATCTAATAAAATAATAATAAATCTATGGAATGAAAAGGAAAAAAATAGTAATGAAAAAAAAAATTTTAAAATACATGGATTTTATTTGTAAAAAATTATTCTGCAATTTTCGTGACGTAAAAATTTTAAATGTCATAAAATTACATTTTGCTGGCATTCGAGATTCTTTAAAATATTTTTTTCTATCCTTTCTTGCTGTAAACAAATAATACAAAAAATATCTTGGAGAGCAAATATTCCACTTCTGAAAGTCTGACATATTAAGAACGCTGAAATGAATATGTATAGGGTGCGCCAAAAATATATCGTATTAGTGACCATGAAATTGTATAGTGGGTTGTTTTACAAATTCGATTGCAATTTGATTAAATATGTTAGTAAAGTTTAATTAAGACAGATCTCTAATCTTTATTTATAGGTGGCTTGTTATAAAACAATGTAATGACGTAAAAAAATACAGAATTAGTTTTTTAAGTTCTTAAAATATTTCTCTTATCAATATAATATTAAATGCAATTAAAATAATCAATAAATATCACTTGAAGAAAATTAAAAATAAAACAGCCCAGCATAAAAAATCAAGGGTGCTGTATGATTATCCTTATATATTTGAATATACAAAGATAATATATTTTGGAATATTTACATTTATTCCCTTTTTCTGCAAATAAGTAATGGAAAATATATTGGGAAGTTGTTTCAATAGTAGGTGCGCCATGAAAATCAATTTATGGTTACCACGTGTCATGGTTTCGATGATTCTATAAAAAAGAAAATGATCCATTTTTATAATTATATACAGATAAACCGATACGTTTATGCCACTTCTTGCCACAATTTAAAATACGACCTATAAACGCTTCGACATTTGAAACCGTGAAATCTGACGTCACAAATTTATTCCCAGTACAATTTCTCTCGACATATCATTAAATCGTACAAACATGTCTCGCTTTTGTGCATTTGAATGGATCAGTTGAATTGTGCCTTAAGGGAATCTGTTGGTAACTTCAAACGGAGCCTGTCGCTCGTTTTAAAATTTTCAATAAGCCAAGACTAACCTAAGGATAATGAAACTAGTAAAGGGACTATTTTTATAACATCCGCTGGCTTAATATTTGTTTTTTTATACATATTTATATTCAGACTGGTGTGATGTTGCTCGAGTCGTGATCAAAGAATTCTTTACTGCCGGGGGAACGGGATAAAAATAAAAGACGAAGATCACAACGCTCTTTATATTTAATAGAAAGGTTTGTGTATGAATACAAGTAATTTAAGACGTTACTTGGAGCGTAGTCATTTTAAACATCGACGTATAGCGTCGGTTATAATAGGCATGGCTGTGTTTCTTTTTTATTTATATACCTACTTGATTATTTTTGGACTTTGTGGCAGCTGGTAACATTTTGGAATTTACTCTCCCTGAGGTAACGTTCATAGTTTGTTAAAGTGTATAGCTTAGATCGGCTTTAAACTTAATTGTAATCTCAACTCCTTTCTAACTCACTTTAACCAAGATTTAAGCACATAAAAAAACTTATACGTACACCAAAAATACCAGTAAATTTTAGGACAAATCTATAGCTTTGATTTAATCGTGTTGGTTGTTTTTTTTTTTTTTTTTGTTTAGTCTAGGCAATAAGTAATGATTGTGAAATCCTTAATTTATCCTGTTATTGAAAACGCTGTTAATAAATTGTTGTGCTCTTATAACGTTTAGTTTTCGACATTTTTATTTACATTTGATGTGATACCTTGCCAAATATTTTTGTTTTACATGTTAGTTGAATTTTATATAAGGCATTTTTGTGTTTGTGATATAAAAATAAAACTAATTTGAATACACCTAAGATTTTTATTCAAAAACACTTAAAAACTCCTTAAAAATAAACTACAATTACATTCTTCTTAAATATATCTTATTTATTGATAATACAGCTCGATATTCATTCCATCATGGATTTCATCTATTATTTCGATTAAGGAAGAATTAATTCAATTGCAAACGGTTTTTAAGTAAGTCAGATCCCAGAATAATAGTAACACATATCAAAAACTAAAACAACTTACCTTCACTTCAATTGCAAACCATGTTTCCAACAATACAATAACACTCCAAAAACACCGATCGGCCCCAATGACCCAAAATTAAAATTTAAAAAAGGATACAATCTTGTAACTGGATATGGTCCTTAAACGTAGTATACCATTTCTTCAACACGATTTTGTCCCATCTAGTGCCAGTTTGTGCGGCAATCAGTTTTTTCAGATCGCCCACCGTATCGTCGGGGTTACATTTCACCCTAACCTTCTTTCCCAGGCGATCGTTACACGTAATTTCAATCATTTTCTGGCCGAAAATGTGTATATTTGACTTTTTTGCAAATAACGATTAATATCTACTGTTTTTAACAAATTTACTCGTTTTATTTGCTATGGCAGTCCAAAACTAAAATTGACAATTGACAGACTCCAGACGTCATCGTTGTTTTTACCAATTTACGTCGAATATATGAAGGATACAATTTCTATTACATCGAATTATCACATTTTTCGTGTGTTCAGGAAAGGATCAAATAAACTGTTTTTTAAACATATTTCATACGATTTTCCATACGTGTTGCTTACTACCTCATCTATAGGCATGTATGCAAAAAAAGACTGGATTTTTTATTTAGGGCAGCTGGCAAACACCTTAAATTAATTTTATTACGTTCTCGCGTTAAATTGTAGTAATAACAAGGGATGAATTTAAATTAATTGTAGGCATAGCTAACCTCTACGTCGCAAATTATCTTGTATGGATTATATGTACTCGTAACGATTCTATGTTGGCGAGAATTATATGCAGGAAAGTATAAAAGTTGTGGTATGTACTTGTATTTTTTGGTACACTCACAGTCAAATTAAGTGACTGCGTGGAGCTTTTGCTCAAAATATACGAAAATGAATATTCCAATCGAATATGTTTCAAAAGCCGAGGATATAACAGACACGGTAAGCTTTTCAATCGATTTAGCTTGTATTTTACTACCGGGTTTAATAAACGGTATTCAGTCAAGACGCCGTAGTTTTTCCCAAAAGTTATTTAAAAACCAAAATGTCACGTCACCTTATCATTTTCTGCAACAATATTTCGGCAATAATCAACAGGTTTTACAATAATAATTGATTTTATGCGTTTTTGTTGATTTATTTATAAATAGAACCTGTTCCTTTTTTTTAAGAAAAAAAATTGTAGGTTAATTTTCTAAATACAACTATATTTAACCATATGGTTAAATAGTATATTACACAGGAAATACAATAAAGCGTGATCGTGAAATACTAGCCTTTACTTTATACCACTTCGGTGGTTATTTTAATTAATCCTGGAATTAATGTTTTTCCTTTTAGGTTATTCGCAGACTCAAACATATCTTACCGACCTTAGCCCGATTATGCCTGATCTCTACGTTCCTGGAAGACGGACTGCGGATGTGGTTCCAGTGGTCGGAACAGAGAGAGTACATGGATATGTCATGGGGGTGTGGTAAATTCCTGGCGACCGTGTTCGTATTAATTAATTTAATAGGGCAACTCGGCGGTTGTGTTTTGGTGATTATACAGTACCGAGTGAACATTGCTTGTGGTGTACTATTCTTCATAGTTGTCTTGCAAGTAAGTGGGGTATTTTGTCGTAAACTTATTTAAAGTCTTGGCCAGATGTCCAAATTTAAATCCTGGATTACTTTAATTTGTTTTTTTACAGTATTTTATGCATTTAATTGCGTTCTATTTGTCATCAGTTTATTTGTTTAACATCTAAATACAATTATGTTAACAAATACTTCGATATTGAAGGTTAGTAGTCGTTTGTTGTCCTTTATCACTATCTACAGATATAGTAGCTCTCATATGTAATAATACAAGTTATCGTGATTTAAATTGCAGGTTATATATTGCAGTTTTAAAATCTTTTCAATTTGTACCAAAGAACAGTGAAACTATCAGAGTAATAAATGTAGCTGAAGTAATGACAGTTTGATTACTTAAAATTGCTCTGTTATACAAGTAGGATTATAATTAATATCTATAATTGCTTGTTGATTGTATGCTTTAAATTTCTGCCATTTCCTGCATACTGTATGAGATATTATTTATGGTTCATTCATTCATTGAAAAGTATTGTTTTTATAATAAGATTCCAATAAGAACTAGATCATTATTCGCATATAAGAAATGGTTTGTGTTTATCAGTAGATAAACCATAGGAATGAAAATATGAATTATTTTTTGCGCTAAACTTAATTTTGATGGAGCCTAAAACAGTAAATATTGTTTGGATTAGAAGTACTATTAAAAGCTTCCATGTAATGACATTTTAATTATGCAATTATTACCCTTATTCCACCAAGGAGAATTATATAGTTATCTCTTATAATTGTTTATTAATGTTCATGTTTATTAATGACATGATTTGATGTCTATTTTTCTGTGTACTGACCCAGGACTATTATTTAGGTAATACTTGCCTTTTTGGTGAATGGAAACGTCTTTTATCATAACAAAATCTCTCTAAAATATGAAGAGAACAGAGAAAAGGTGTTTTGACGATTTTGTTTATGTTTATAAGTATTATTACAAAACTGCTTGCATAACATAGAAAAACTTTCTTGACAGAAATTTTACTTAATATAAAACCTTGACCTTGACTTATTGTATATGTATGGCAACTAATATGTTATTTAAATTCCCTATTGAAGAAAATCTAATATTAAAAATTTAAAACATGTGTTTTGTTTTTAATTTTTAAACGATTTAATTACAGGACAGACGGTAGAATCCAAACATAAATCAATGTTTAAGATAAAGTCACACATCTTTTTTTATTGTATATAATTTCGCTTGGGAATTACCTTCAATTTTCTCAAATGAATTCACAAAACCGCTGACAGTCGATTAATAATCAGAACCCTAAGAAAAACGTGAATTATGTATTTTTTAACTATTCTGTACTTGAATTGTGTTGGATAATATTTCAGGCTTGAGAAAAAATATTTTGGATTAGTTTATCGGTATTCCCAATCGATCGCCCTGTGTGTTTTAACGCATTTATTTGTTTCTCAAATGCGCCATTTCTCAAGCGTGCTTTTAATTGTAAGAGGACACCATGAAATGATCGAGAATTAAATACGAAATAATTTATGCAAATAGAAAGTAATTTGTTGAAACTTGAACTGAAACTGCCTGTTATGTTGACCCATGTCTATGATTCCTTAATTGCCAATAATATCAGAGTCCGTCCTTTGATGGGTGTTATTGTTTTATTAACAGATTTTGAGTTAATTGTTTTTTTTTATACAGTGTAGAAGAGAAGTCTACAACACCTAGAAAATTTCGTAAAATATTTTTTTCTTGCAAAGATGGTCGAAGGGGTCAAGAGGTATCTTAAATTTGCCATCTTTTGAAATAATTTAGTTGTATGTGCAGTGACGTACGTTTGCGGGATCAAAGGGGGCGCATTTTTTCTCAGTGACAACCCCTATTTTTAGTTCGACAGTGAAAGAACACATGTTTTTGAGTATTGTTATAAAGATTTGATTAAGTTGCATAAACAAAGATTAAAAAAAGTGCAAATAAAGTTTTAATTGTAAAAATTTATTTATTTAATATTGTTGCATAGAAGGCGTTGAAAAAAATGTTATTTAATATCAATTACGTCAAGTTACCTTTCAGCAAAATTGGCGTTTGTGATTTTGTATTATCTGAAGCCAAAAAATAATGTGTAACAATGTCTCGGAAAAATATCGCGTTGATATTCTTATGACGTATAGTTATGGATATAGAAGAAGAACTACAGTAGAAGTGTGCGCTTTTTCTTTAGTGAGGGCCATTAAGATTGTCCGCCTATAGCAAGATCTACTGTCGATAAAATTGTAGGTAAATACAGAGAACATGGACATGTACGCGATTTAGCCAGAGCTGGTCGCCCAAGCAATGTAAGATTAATTTTTGTACAAGATCGTGAAAATCAAAATTCCAGTTCCCGTCACATTGGTTGGAACATGAATTTGAGTCATTGTTCACTGCTTAATGTTTTACATAAACTTGAATTTCATCCTTACCATATAAAGTCACATTGACTCAAGAATTGTAAGATGATATTAATCGAGTGTAGTCTGCAAGGAAATGCAGTTACGTTGTAATAATGAAAATATGTTTAGGAAAAATATTATTAATTCGGATGAAGCCACATTTTTCCTTAATGGAACTGTAAATAGATATAACTGTAGGTGTTGAGCCTCACGAATCCACAATGGATTCACATATTCAATCTCTAAGAAAAGTGAACATTTGGAAGGTATAGTCAGAAACAGAATTTTTTATGACAAGTTAACTGGCGAAAGGTATTTACAATTTTAAGGCAAGTATTGATTCCAGCACTGACAACTTTATACCTAAATGCAAATGAACCAGACCAATATACCTGATAAAAGACTTTGGTATCAACAGGACGGTGCACCAACTCATTACGCTCTACCTGTTCGCACTTACTTGGATAACATCTTTCTACAACAATGGGTAGGGCGACGTGGGGCTATAGAGTGACCACCTCGTTCCCCAGATCTTCCACCCCTTGATTTTTTCTTACTGGGTTTTTTAAAATACCACAGTCTATGTCAGTAAACACGAAAACACTGATGATTTAAAGGAACGAATTCGACAGGAAATACGCAATATCGGACTGGAAATAATTGACAGAGTGCAGAATGAATATATTTTGAGACTAAGATATTGTCACATAATTATTGGGCAACAAATTGAGCACGTTTACTTAATGTGTTTATAAATAAATTAATTTTCGCAATTAAAATTTTATTTGTATTTTACTCAAAACTTTTTTTTCGCAACGTAATAAAATTTGTATAATACTCAAAAAACTGTGCTCTTCCACTGTATCCAACAAAAAAATGGGGACTGTCATTAAAAAAAAATGCACCTCCTTTGACCCCGTAAACGTGCGCCACTGTACATAGAAATAATGTATTTCAAAAGATGGCAAATTTAAAATACCTTTTGACCCCTTCGAGCGTTTTTTGAAAAAAAAAAATGCGTCTCCTTTTACCCCGTAAACGTGCGCCACTGTTCACAGAAATAAAGTATTTCAAAAGATGGCAACTTTAAAATACCTTTTGACACCTTCGAGCGTTTTTGGAAGAAAGAAATATTTTGCGAAATTTTTCAAGTATTCCACACTTCTTTTCCACACTATGATAATTATTAGTATTGATTTTTAAAATCAATATAATCCAATCAATTTTAATTATTTGAGCTGTCTTCAAGGGCATATTGTATATTTTGTTTCAAAAAGCCAGAATTGATCGATTTTTTATAAATACAACGTATACAATTGTAAAATTATAAAACATGAAATTACTTATATCGCTTTATATCACATATTTTTAAAAACACACACTTAATATTGATTTGTGAATGTCATGAAATCCGTTATCATACTAGATGTCAAATTCTGCCGAGATCATCATGAGAATAATATTTCCTAAATATAACAAGTTATGTTTGGGTAAATATTGTGCTGACTCAACAGCTATACATAATAAACCTTTTCATTAAAAAGATGTTGCGGCAAAAACAAATGCTAAAATCAGGAATATAAAAAGAAATAAAACAGTTTTAAAACCTCAAAACGGACTTTTCCGCACGTAGAAAGAACATCTCTATCACGAAATAGAGTGGCCGAGAAAAAATAAACCAACACAAATGCAGAATATATGTTTTATGCGACAGTCCAAATTCAAATAGTCCACCATCGTGCTCTCTCATGACCCATGGACAAGGTGGGGTGTCCATCGATCCGACACGATTTAATTGAGTGATCGTGCTAAAAAAAAAAAAAAATCTCAAATAGTCCACCGTCGTGCTTTTTCATGATCCATCAACATGGTAGAGTGTGTTCTATCCACCTCAAAATCAATAGGTGTCGTCTGGAAGACGTTCCCGATCAGAATCAGTCAAAACCCGATCGATCCGACATGATTTAGTTGAGTTATTCTGTTAACAAAAAAAAATTCTCAAATAGTCCACCGTCGTGCTTTCTCATGACCCATGGACAGAGTGGGGTGTCTCCTATCCACCTCAAAATCAATAGGTGTCGTCTTGGAGACGTTCCCGATCAGAATCAATCAAAACCCGATCGATCCGACACGATTTAATAGAGTGATCGTGCTAATAAAAAAAATTCTCAAATAATCCACCATTGTGCTTTCTCATGACCCATGAACATGGTAGAGTGTGTTCTATCCACCTCAAAATCAATAGGTGTCGTCTGGGAGACGTTCCCGATCAGAATCAGTCAAAACCCGATCGATCCGACATGATTTAGTTGAGTTATTCTGTTAACAAAAAAAAATTCTCAAATAGTCCACCGTCGTGCTTTCTCATGACCCATGGACAGAGTGGGGTGTCTCCTATCCACCTCAAAATCAATAGGTGTCGTCTTGGAGACGTTCCCGATCAGAATCAATCAAAACCCGATCGATCCGACACAATTTAATAGAGTGATCGTGCTAATAAAAAAAATTCTCAAATAATCCACCATTGTGCTTTCTCATGACCCATGAACATGGTAGAGTGTGTTCTATCCACCTCAAAATCAATAGGTGTCGTCTGGGAGACGTTCCCGATCAGAATCAGTCAAAACCCGATCGATCCGACATGATTTAGTTGAGTTATTCTGTTAACAAAAAAAAATTCTCAAATAGTCCACCGTCGTGCTTTCTCATGACCCATGGACAGAGTGGGGTGTCTCCTATCCACCTCAAAATCAATAGGTGTCGTCTTGGAGACGTTCCCGATCAGAATCAATCAAAACCCGATCGATCCGACACGATTTAATAGAGTGATCGTGCTAATAAAAAAAATTCTCAAATAATCCACCATTGTGCTTTCTCATGACCCATGAACATGGTAGAGTGTGTTCTATCCACCTCAAAATCAATAGGTGTCGTCTGGGAGACGTCCCCGATCAGAATTAGTCAAAACCCGATCGATTCAACACGATTTAGTTGAGTTATCGTGCTAACAAAAACAAAAATCTCAAATAGCCCCAAGGGAGGGGGTGGTGTGTGCTATCCATCTCAGTGTGTCATCTGGGAGACGTCTCCGATCAGAATCAGTCAAAACCCGATCCATTAGTTGAGTTATCGTGCCAACAAGAAATTTTAATGCCGACGACAACGACATACACACAGACAAAATTTTTTAAAAACCATTTTTTTTTGTTTTTAGATCGAAAAACGAAAAATAAACGGAATTTTTTTCCCATTTCTCTTTATACGATTATATTACTTTTCCGCTAGTATAGTTGAGAGCGGAAAAGTAAAAGAAGGTATATACAGTTACTCCCAAAGTATTCCGACACATGTATGTAATTGATGTTACTTAGTAACAATTATAATTAAATAAAGCAAAATAATGCATTCAAATAATACAATATGTCAGTGACACCCTATATTTTCAGATAGATATGTAGTAAAATGAAAACCGTTTAATAACAAATAATATTAAACAAAAGGAATGCTTCATGCATAAAATACATGCAAAAAGTATTCGGACAGATGCAGTTTAGATGGATTAAATGCTAAAGATGTAGGAATTTAATATTTCGTGGGATATCTCTTGTTATCTAATACAGCTCGCAATCGTTGTGGCATAGAATTAACCAATTTTTTTCGTCACGCTTGATTCTATTTTGCTCCATTCTTCCCGCACGCAGTTTATAAGCTGTTGGCAATTTGAAACGCTCTATGAAGTTTGATGAATGTTTTCTCACTCTAGACTTCAACTATACCTACAAATGTTTCAATATCCTTTTCATTTCTCATTCAGTTTAAAACAAACAGCTATTTTAAATATCCTTTTATACACTTGGACGTTTTTGATAATTTAAATAAAACAAAGTTATGTTATTTTCTTTAAGAGATGCTTAAATGTTTCCCTTACAGACGATAGCCTACAAGATCTACGGCGACATGCAGTTCCTCTTCCGAAACCTAGCTCTCATAGGCGCTCTCTTATTCGTACTCGCCGAGAGTCGAGGTGAAGCCAAAAGCCTCTTCGCAGGGGTGCCAACATTAGGAGACAATAAACCTAAGAACTATCTACAGCTCACGGGCCGTGTGTTGTTGGCTTTCATGTTTGTCACGCTCATTCGATTTGAGCTCTCGTTTTTCCAGGTACGAACTACTAATTTAAAGTGAAACTGCAACGAATGGAATTAGTTTTTTCATTGCTGTTCGATTTTAGATCGTGCTAGATCTCTTGGGCTCGGCTCTCATGGTCTTAGTGACGGTAGGGTATAAGACGAAACTGTCGGCGCTTATTTTAGTGTTGTTGTTGACGACGCTAAATCTCTACCACAACGCCTGGTGGAACATTCCGGACTACAAGCCTCTGCGGGATTTTTTGAAGTACGACTTTTTCCAGGTAAGCTGCCGTACTAATGTGACGACTTTTTTCAGAGCTGCTTATAATTTGTGTAAGGAAACTTTTATGAGGCATTAATTTATGGTTTACTAAACTTGTGACGTACATAAAAAAACAGGCATCGGTCTAACAAAAGATGGCAGTTAGACCACGCCAACTTCCTCATTTGTACTCATAAATACAATATTTGATTATTGAAACAAAATACCAAAAGGGTGTTAAAAGGATAGCAGAAATAACATTTTTACAATTATTTTCACACTTGACGGGTTTCCTTCCTAGTAAATATATTTAAATCTTTTGCCATTGAAAGTTACTCAATTGCAAAAGATGGTCGAAATTACCGCCTTTCAAGATATTTCACACGGCCTGTCATGATCAAAACTTGCTCAATAAATTTCTATTAGTCAGGGTGCTTAATTCAATATAAGTCTGTTTTAAATACAACCAAACCGAAACTAGATTTTCATTAATTTTAAATAAATAATTCCAACATGTTATGCATATTATTTTTGAAGCCATAAAGTATAAGGAAATAATGGAATTCAGACATTATGGTAAGTTATCTTCACTATACTAGCACTAATATTTGGAATATGTACAATATTGAAACAATATGATAGTTACTTTTACTCCCACTCACTGTTTTTCGTCTTTAAACATATCTTGTAATTTTGTTCTCAAGATTATCAATTTAAAATATCGTTTGCGATGTCATATATTCTTGTGTGTACAAAAATCGGTTTTCTAAATTCTTATTAGTCCGGGTACTTGGATAAAAATAAATGATTTAACATAATTTAAAGGTTTAAGTGATTTGATACTTTTGAATCATGATTTGTTTTATTAAAGTTTGATAATGTAAAAATCTGAAACAGAATATCTACCAAAAAGGTTATTGATATATTTATAAATTTAAATCTTTTACTCTTGAAGGTAATTTTTACATTGTAATTGTGGTTATATGATCTTATTTTATCAATTTGCTGTCAAAATTCCCACTTTTCAAGATATTTCACACGGTCTGTCGTCGTTAAAAACTTGATCGATAAATTTGGTATTAGTCAGGGTACTTAAATCAAAATAAGTAAGTTATTTTCATTGTACTCGCGTTAATATTGGGACTGTGTATTTAGTTATCATTGAAAAAAAATCTTGTTAAATGCAAAAAGAAAATCTAAAATATGATTTTTTTCACTGTGTTTTTGTTATGGATTTTTTTTTAATTCTTGAACTGTATCAACATTGTTTTTGCTCTCACTCACTCTTTCTTTAAGCATCTCTTATAATTTTGGTCTCAAGATTATCAATTTAGAATGTCTTTTGAAGACTTGTATATAAGAAAAATTGGCTTACTAGATTTTATTAGTCTGGATCTTAGATAAAAATAAATTATTTTAACACAGTTTAATGATTTAAGTGGTCTGAGGCGTTTGAATAATCATTTGTTTTATTAAAGTCCAATAGTGTAAAAATCTGAAACAAAATACCAAAAGGTTGTTAATATATTTATAAATTTAAATGCTTTACTCTTAAGGGTTACCTTTCATATTAGCTGGGGTTATATGCTCTTATTTGATCAATTTGTTGTCAATAATACTAGTTTTCGAGATATTTCACACTGTCATGATCAAAGACTTGCTCGATAAATTTCTATAGTCAGGATGCTTAAATCAAAATAAATTTGTTTCTATGTTTTCCAATGTTTTATCGAAATTCACGTTTTTTACTGTCGTGAAAATATTTAAACTGAACATAACCTCAATTTCTATTTTTAAGGTATTTTCCAAAAAATTATAACCCCAAACTATATGATTGTATGATTCTTCTTCTTATACAGTAATCTCCAATGTGTGCCAAATTTCACTCATGTTTTTACTATCATGAAAATATTTAAACGAAATATAATCACAATTTATAATTCTACAATATTTTCCAAAAAATTATAAACTTTCCAAACTGAGTTTTCTTCTTCTACAGTAATCTCCAATGTTTTACCAAATTGCAGTAGTGATGGTTTTTACTGTCTTGAAAATATTTGAACTAAACATAACCTCAATTTATAATTCTATGATAATTTTCAAAAACTTTCCATACTACATGATTCGTTGATTTTTCTTATGCTACAGTAATCTCCAGTGTTTTATCAAATTTCATTCGTCATTCAGGGAAATTCATTCCCTGGCCTTGTATGGGCCGCCCGGATCTGTCGGATACATTGCGCCTGATTGCGTCATTATTTTGATTTTTATATTTTGTTAGATTTCTTTTATTATTTAAATTAATAATATCTTTTGGGATCTCTACACTTACTTGTTCTGGTTTTTTATGGTAAAAACTAGCGTGAAATATTTATTACTGTATTGTATTAATTAAAACAAGCGTTTAATTAAGTCTCCACCTCATTAAAATCTAAATTTTGTAAGATTTGATTATGGGATCTCTCAGATGCATTGCGCCCGAATGTGTTTGGATTCGTACTGCGCAGGATGGAAGGTTAACTTTCCAAACTGGAAAATAACAATTTTTATATTAAAGCAACTAAAATTTCTTTTCCCAAATATGAGGAGAATAATTAATTTCCGCGTTTGTAACTTACAGACCTTATCGGTGATCGGGGGCCTGCTGATGATCGTCTACCTGGGCCCCGGTGGCGTGTCCATGGACGAACACAAGAAGAAATGGTAGGTTAGTGCCATTCCAATAATGCGCGTAAAAAGACGTGGGAACGTTGACAAAGTTGACAATTACTCATGAACTTACTTTTTTGTATCACATTTTTTTACATGTATTTTAAAGAGAGAAACTGTATAGGAAAGTAACCCCTCGATTGAATTTTACGTGCAGTTTTAAAATCCGAAATTATTTTTTAACTTATTTATACATACATCCCAGGGGAAATAGCTGTACATAATTAATTGTAATCGTACCGAATTTGACATTGGACTGTGCGAATCAATAACGGATAACTATTATATGGTAATATCAATGCATTATTTATTTACTGAGTGTTGTTTTTTTTTGACTGTGCAATTATGTAAAGAAAAACCGTTAGTTCGCCGATTTTCGTTTATCATACGCTCAAATCGTGTAAAAAGGTTTCTTCCATTTATTTTTCGTTGTATTTAAAAGGACTATGTTTATTAATTGGGTTGTTGATAGGACTTATAATAAAGTACATATTTTTACAGTTTATCTTTTATTTAACCCCGCATGACGCTAAAGTAAAGGTAAGTAAAAGTCGCCTCATACTTGACTCGCATTTTTCAATATGATACATTTTAATTATTGTTATTTTGTCCTCAATTTGCATCTCTTGTAATACCCTTGCATCAACGGAAACTGCAAAAGTTTTGTATAGGATGTCTCAGTTGAAACTATAGGACTTGAATTGCGCGCCATTTGTGGTTATGTCAAAGATGGGCTACAATATTTTAACGACTGTCATCTACAAACCACATGACGTCAACATGCCTGTAATAACATTACTCGCTCAATTTTCAAAGTATAGTCCAATTACTCCACCACTCCAAAATGCGTATCAAACCGTGCATCTCTGTGGATGCATTTCTTTTTCATGAACAGCATGTGGATTTTTAGTACCCGAAATGCGACAATTTTGTTTACTGATGTATCTGTGAAGACGAAAATGTGCTTCATCGCCGAACGAAATTTTGTTGCAAAAATCAGCATCACCTTTCTTTTCTAACACCCAGTTCATAAATGTACGACGTTGTAAACGGTCTGTAACTTCTAACTGTTGCGTCAATTGAATTTTGTATGCCGACAGATACAGATCTTTCTTTAAAGTCCGATGCGTGGTGGCTCTTAATAGAGTCAATTGTGGACGACTTCGAATTGATGTGTTTGGCGACTCCCATATATTTTCCCTCACTGCAGCAATATTTTCATCTGATCGACCACGACGAGACACCATATATTAGCCTGGGTATTTAGAGAAAAATACAATCAGAAGTGGCATATTATTTATTTGATATTACTACCGCGGTTTTGAGGTATTCTAGGGCCACAAATAAGCAGCTTAAAGGTCAATAGTGTTTTGAAGGATTGACACTGGAAATTATTTTTCTCATGCTACAATTTCGTAAAAAGTTTACTACAAAATAGGTTTTGACGTTAGAATCGTATAGGGCATGTCTAGTTGGGAGTATTATACCATTTTCCAGCCCTATAGAGCCACAAATAAGCGAGACGGGCCAAAATGTGTTTTGAATAATTAACTCTGGAAATTAGTTCTCTCCACCTAAAATTTCTTAAAAAATCGACTTTGGAGAATCGCCCGCTTGACTTCAGACTCGGATTCGGCGTGTTCAGTTGGGAGTACCCCTCCCATACTGTCTTCCAGTCCACTAGAGCCACAAAAAAACCGAGATAGATGCCAAAATGTGTTTTCAAAAATCGACTTTAAAATGTTGTTCACTAGTGCACTAATGAGAAATGACATTTCCCCACTAGTGAGAAATGACATATATTTCCTCACTAGCGAGAAATATACTCATTTCCACACTGGTAGGAAAAATATTTATCTTTAAAAACGTTTCAATTATGAATGCGTGATGTTGCCCTGTTCACTACCTATTACCTATACCTACTAAAATCGGCGTCATCAGTAGTATCAGCGTCAGATACTCTATCACCTCCCTTCACTTCCCCTAAGGTCCTCAGTCATAAGTATACGATACGGTATGCGCCAATCAAATTCAATCAGGTTCCTATGCCCCACCCTGTATACTTGTAATTATATCGAATTTGACATTGGACTGGAGAATTAAGACATAACTATTCTATGATAAAATCAATGCATTATTTACTGTTGTTTTTGGACCGTGTAATTATATATAACTTGCTCATATCATGTAAAAGGTTTCTTCAATTTATTTTGTACATAAAAGGTGCGCCGTTTCTAGGGCTTCTAATAAAATACATATGTTTATAGTTTACTTATTTATTTTCTATGAACCCTACCACGTTTTCGGCAAGTTTTCTATAGATGTCGCTTTCGTGGCTGTCGGGATTTTCTATCACTATCGGCACGCCCCTATCCGTCGTGGACGACACCTCTGGATTCAACGGGAAACTGCCGAGAATCCTGCAGTCCAGATCTTTGGCCAGCTGGGCGGTTCCGTCGCCGAAAATTTTTATATCCGCCGAACACGACGTGCATTTCATCGAGCTCATATTCTCGACGATGCCGATCACCGGCACGTTCAGTTTTTTGTACATTATCGCTCCCCTTTTGGTTACCTGTAAGGCGGCGGACTGTGGGGTGGTGATTAGAATAACCCCTAGAAATGATTAAATTTTTTTATTAGTGTATTTAAATCCTTGCCCTCAAAGCCTTATAACTTATAATATTTGACTGAGCGGCGCGATTTGATATTTTTTTATAAAATGTTCCTTAATTGTATTCAATAATAAATCAAGTATGATTTTTTCAATACGGCCTTTCGAGAAGTCATATTTACGACTTTTTCACGAAAATCTGGCAACGTCGCATTATTCAGCGCTCAATGCACAGGTATTCTGTCTTTTTTCAAATTCTCAGGTAAAATAACTTACACAGTCCTTTTACTTTCCGAAAATCCGAAGTTATTTTAAGAAATCGGCATAAATAACATTATAATTGCGAAAAAAATATTAAACTGCTACATTCCTATGCACCTAATTTTTGTCACAATTAATTAATGATAAAATTTTGACAAACATCTGATTTTTATCTACCGAAAACAGAAGATTTTATTGAAATTTGGACTACAATATTTTAGTAACTAATATTATCGTTTATAATTTTCCAGATTTATGTTTTGAGTCTTTTTTGCAATTAGCAGTACGTTTTTCATGTATTCTAAAGCCTTTTTGACATTTGCTTTAAAATAATTTCTCATTTTCGTTGATTGATTGAAGATTAGTATGTTATTTAGTCTGAGAATTTCGGAAAATCAGGTAGGACTTGGGTCTTGGAAGGCGCCAAACAACGCTATGTTGCCAGATGTTCTAAAAAATCGCTGTTTCTCGTAAAACCGTATAGGTCTTCCCAAAAGGTTTTATTGACACACTGAGAGGCATCGACTTAAAATAATAAATAAATAACCATCACAATCATAACAAAGGGCGAGTCAACTTTGGCAGGGGTGTGAATGTGAGAAGGACAATGCTATAGATTAGAGTGTATATATTATGGACATTAAAAATATATTAAGTATGTACACCAATTTAGTTCCTGATAGTTTAGTCAAATTGAAGAATATCAAAGATATATCAGAGCAGGTATTTTAATATTTAAATTAATATTTAAGTAGAAAAAATATGTACGCCACTAGATTTTTTCAGATTTGTCACACTTAAGATTCCCTTAGTGGTATACACCAAAATTATATTTAGCAAAAATAATTTAGATCAAATAGAACAATCCATAAAAAATAATTTTCAAAAAGTTGTTTGAATCCTTCACATTTAATACTGGAAAGTGTGAAGAAAATTCCCACGTAAACATTTTCCACGCGCGCATTTTCCGGACATGAAAATTGTACAACTGCAATACACTTTTCATTCAATATAAACAGTTTACTATTTTCAGAATTATTTCCTATTATAAAATCTAAAGAACAGTAAAATATAATTATTTCCTTTCTTCTAAAACTTAGTCAGTTTTATAAAAGGAATGAGTACATTGGCTTGATACAAGGTGTTTAAAACTTTGAGGTTTGCTTAGTATTAATTGATTAATACACTATTGCAAAAAGTTTCATCAAAATGGCATAAATATGGGTCACATGAAAGAAGGATTCCTAAAATCTACAAAACTTGAATTATCTAAGGATTAAACTACTTGCATTTTATAGCAGAATTGGATAAGTTACGAATATATTATATATGATGAAGGTTTTTTTTACAATAGCTGGTATTTTTGCCAGTGAATTATAGTGATAAGTAGATAGAAATGATTGAATTATCTATTAATCCTAGTATTATTCCAGTTGTGATATTTTTCTTATATTAGTATACAAATCAATACATAATATCTTGTGTCACTTTGCCTCCTATTTGATCTTGATTTATAACTTTTTATGATATATTTTTTTAATTTTCAATCAAAATATAAATCTCATAGATTATCAACTTTGACTGATAGAGAATTTATAAGAAAAATAACTGTTCCAAATTTTTTAATTTATAAAAACAATTATTGCACATTATCATTGATTAGATCTTGAACTAAATATTTTATGGATATTACCTGCTATCGGTAAGTTCTGTATAAGGCTCAAATGCGTATCTCCAGTGCCTGGCGGGGTATCAACTATCAGATACTCGATTTCGCCCCAATCTACTTGCCGCATTAACCTTTCTAAGGCTTGCATAACCATGAGACCTCTCCAAATAACGGGCGCCGTTTTCTCTATTAGAAAGCCCATGCTCATACTACAATTAAATACATAGCAACTTGCTTAAAACTGCTTGGAACAATACCATTTGATTCCGTAATTTACCAAAGGTTCCATTAAGCCGTCTTTCGTTAAGAAAGGTTCTCCTTCTAGATTCATCATGAGGGGTATCGATGGACCAAACACGTCAGTGTCTAATAAGCCTATGTCCTTTTTGGGGTATAACGTTTTCAATGCTGCCGCTAAATTTACTACAAATTTTAGTTTACATAAACAGTTACGCTATTTGTTGTCGGTCCTAACCTGAAGTAGTACTTTTGCCGACTCCACCTTTGCCCGAAGAAACAAGGACTATATGTTTGGCGCCGTTTATGGGTTTTTGTTTAGGTAAACCTCTCGACATTAGCTTTTTTCTTCGCTCTTCTAAATCTCCCTGACTTGTAGATAAACATGATAAGATCTATAAAAAAATAGATCCCGTTACGAAATTTGTATTAACGGCATAAATCACACCTGTGTATTATATTCCGGTTTCATCCTGGGACTTAAGACGCGCAGTTGTCTTATAATTAAATACATTTTTATCCTACGTATTGACAAATACAGACTAGAAAGTGAAAATATAACCTCAAATTATACGCCAGAGAAATTGAAATCAATAGAACTACTTCACGGAATATATATACAAAGTTCAATCGTCAGTGGCTATTAAAACTACCATTAGCACAATTCGGTTCTAATATAAGTGCGTTCGTTTCAGATACGCTGCCAATTTAGATATGGTGCTTTCGCTAAATGTTCTGAGTAAGTTCAAAAGCACATTACTTCAATTAATTGGGTTTCTCTTCAATATTTACAGCAAGAAGTATCTGGAAGTCTTTTAATATAAACGTTACTGTTTAAAATGATTAACAGAATCAATTTGGGCACAAATAAGCAACTTGATACTGTCTAAGGAGCATATTATCAATAAATGGCTCTATTTCGGTTTGTATAATATTAAGAAAAGCAATGACATTTAAAGTAAATACCATAACAATATCTTCGCAATTTTTTTATCCGACTAGATATTTAAATATAGGGATTAACTTAAAGTGCACATTTTTGAAAAATTCTGTCTTTGAAACAGAACAGATCATATGATGTAGTGTGCGCAAACTATAAAACCGTTTATCGGTTTTTATGTATAATTTATGAGAAAAATCCCGTCAAACTTAGACCACCCAGTACATTAATCAAGGAAAATTAAGGTGTTTGAAATTATGAAGGCCATTACTATTAAATTATGAGGGATAATTAATAGCACAACAATATTAAAAACATAACTTTATTCACTGATATTCTACACGTGGTAAATTATAACATAGTATATATGTGTGTTTACTATACATTATAGGTGAGGACTGATATTTTACAAGTCCTGTACCAGGTCAGGGTATGGTATATAACGAGTGTTCCAGCGAAAGGTAGCCGATTTAAATTTGCCGCCATTGCTTTTGCGGCAGGTTTTGGAAGTTGATGCTTCGTAGTTATTACGTGGAGAGTATGCCACTACAAGATGGAGTTGGAACGCATACTTACTGTCAAAGTGTACTACGAAAGTAATGGTTCGATTGTGGGTACTGAAAGAAAATTACGTGCAATTTTTGGTCGTCGTGAGGCACCTGCTAAGCGTTTAAGACCCCATTAGACTTTTTTTCTTGTGCGGCTGCGTTAAAGGAAAAGTCTATGCCAATAATCCCGTTACGATTGAACAGCTGAAAAATAACATTAGCGAAGTTATTGCGGGCATAGGGCCACAGCTAAGCCGCGAATTAATGAAAAACTTCAAAAGAATCCACTGCTGCCAGAGAAACAGAGGTGTCCACTTACAAGATATTGTATTCCATGTCTAATGGCATATTTTAAATAAACAATTGAACTTAAAATTATTGTAGAAATGTTATTTATTTGCCCAATAATTATAAACCTAATCGGCTACCTCTCGCTGGAACACTATACATTATTAAGCCTTTGATCTGTTCTTTATTAGCGTTTAGTTTTCTGTGTTTTGGTCGTTACCACCTAAAGATATTAGATACAATATATTTTATATCCATCAAGTAAATATTTAATAAAATGTAAACAAATACATCAGGAGTGTTTTTATTATAAGTCTCGCGATTCTAATAAAATTTAGAACCCTTGACAGGATATACTTCGTAAAATTGAAGGTTTTATATATAAGC
This sequence comes from Rosalia funebris, assembly GCA_037954035.1. Classification (NCBI taxonomy): domain Eukaryota; kingdom Metazoa; phylum Arthropoda; class Insecta; order Coleoptera; family Cerambycidae; genus Rosalia; species Rosalia funebris. The sequence goes on along the minus strand of JAZFAV010000006.1, from coordinate 4,874,359 downwards.
ATAAACTGGTAAACAACTTTAATGTAAAGTTATCTTTATATTCAAATAAATTAAGACAACTGATCTAATTAACGATTACCTATTTATATACTTAAACGATTCGAATGACACAATGAATATATTTGTGAAATTTATCTAGAGGTTAGCAATCGGGTGCATATACAGGCCGAACCTTGTTATTATCTTTATACATTTAAAAATGGCTAGGCGATAGTTAACCACTATATATATTTGTACATTCTGGGGTATAAAAATACATTGATTTATCTTTTAATGTCCCTTAATAAACGGCAATGGTATCATGTGCGGTATAACAGGATCTGCAGATTCTCCGGCGTCTATTTCTTGTCAGCTCTCGGTGTCAATGGCCAGGGTGTGGACATGAGTTAAGGCTGCCCATAGGGGAGACCTGCAATGAGAAAAAACTATAATATTCAGTAGAGTAAACGAATAGATTGTTACGACTGATAAACAATTGCAATTGTTTTGACAGATGTAAAGTAACATTTCGTAACTGTTTGTTGGTAATCCATTTAGCTCTGTTTAAAGTGATTGGAAAATGATTGTGAAGATGAAGCAGCAAGAACGGAAATTCTGATTAACGAGGGACGTAACTAGCGATATGTGGCTAATTTGTTAGGGGTTACACAATCAACAGTTAGTCGAACAGTTAAACGTTTCAGTTTCAGTGAACTTGGAAGTCACTGTAGAATTCCAGGATTAGGTCGTAAGAAATCTACAGATGCAAGAGATGAGCGATATCTTATCCAAGAAACAGGCATTCTACCTGTTTCGAGCTAAGTAGAGTCCTAGCAGCTTCTCGAAGTGTAGCAATTTCTGGACGAACTGTCAGGGGAAGGCTTAAAAAGGATTGAACAGTAGACTACCAGCTATTGCATCACTGCTCAGCAGATAACATAGACTTACTAGACTGCGTCTTGCATGAGAACACATGAATTGAATCATTGATGACTGGAAGTGAGTTTTGTTTTCAAGCAAAACACGAGTAAGTCATAATTCACCAGATAAACGTCAACAAGTCTGGCGGAGGCCATGAGAGGGGTTTTCTGCCTGCAATATCTCTCCGAGGATCCCATTTTTTGGTGGATCAATAATGTTCTGAGAAGGAATTCGTTTCGATGGTCGCACGAATTTGACGTCTATATGGAGAAGATTTATGAATGCACATTTCCAGTTGTTCCAGAGTTTCATGATTCGATACCTTTTTTTGGGTTCAGTGTTTCTCCTTGAGCTCGACTGTTCTACATGTATAGATAGAATGGAAACATAAAACTTCTCTGTTGACCTAGGAGAAAGGTCACCATTTTCAGATACAGACAGATGGCACAGTTTTGATCGTGATACCTACGTAAATCAATAACCATTTTTATGTTATTATATTCTTTCCGCAAAGGCACTAACTGGACCAACTGTAACAGCCAAAGCTTTTACAATACAAAAGATGTTTAGTATAAAAGGTGTGTTAATAAATAAATTATGTATTATGTAGGACGCAATACCCTCCACAAAGAAGTGACAGAAGTTATAGGATAGATAGTTCATCATATATTAAGTGCTACGATCTATTTCCTTTTCCTCTCTAACTTATAAAATTATCCAGGAAAACGGTAAAATTGTAATTCTGGATTTTGACCTTCTATATTTTCACAATTGATTGTTTCTTTCTCGTTTTATTTAGTAACAAATCTTTATTAAAATCCATTTATAACATGTGACGCTGAGGCTTCAACCTACTCAAGGTTTAAAAAACAAACAGGAGATGGCATGGCGCAAAGGCTGTGCGCCAAAGATATTTTACTAGCGTATAAAATATCAGCTGTGAGCCATTACATTGAAAAGAAAGAAAAAAATCATAAATGATCTTACAGTGTTTTACCTGTCAGCGCAGACGTCCTTCGCCGTATGCTATCTGCTGGCGGTGTTGTCGCTGTCGGGCGTCATCACCTCGACGACAGTCTGCTCGGGCTCCGGGTCTGACCTCTCCTCCACGACGGTGTCCAGCTCGAGCGAGGGGAATCCCCGACTCATGGCACGTTCCGACCTCAGGGAGACGGCCCGCGACGGGCGACCTATAGAACAAAGCGGCGATTTACATCGTTAGCCCGCACGCAGGGTTGCGGGCGTAGATCTGGATTAGCCCCGCATAAATGCGGTTATTGTCGGTGGGTTATGTTGGGCTAAGGGTGGGCCGTGGACACAATAACGGCGTTTGGAACGCGTTGGGGATTAGGGGATCTGTACTGGGTATTTATGGGTATTCGTGCGTCTGCTGATTTCGCAATTCGTTCTAATTAGGTCGCCTTCCAGCGTTAACCAAACGCGGGGTTGGACAAATACGACAACAGGGTGTCCAGTTTAAAATGAAACACTCGAAATCACTGTTGACTGGTTACATCCGCTCCTGCAAACATCTACTCCCATACAATAATCCAATGGAAACATAATTCGAGTGATACATCATTTGAAAAGTCTCTTGACCCTGATACAAGGGCACTATTTATATCTTGAGCCTTGGCAACACTAAATGTTGTCAGATGCCATCTGACGTTTCCAATGGAAAGTTTGACATATTAGACCATAACCTTCTTCAGAACATTTTATTATTTAAGCGCGATTTGTGTTGTTTACAGTGGTTTGAAAAGCGTATCTCAGCGAAAAAATGGAATTAACCCGTGCAAATTTTCGTGCGATGATTTATTATGATTTTCCACGTGAATTATGAAGACAAAAGTGCATCGACCAACCCACTTCCACTTTTGGTAATAAAGCCCCATCCTTTTCCACTGTAAAACGTTGGTATAACGAGTTTAATTGTGGCCGTCATTCTTTCACCGACGAAAGTCGTGAAGGTCGTCCAAAATCAGTTGATGTTCCAGAAAACATTAATGCTGTGCAAGAACTGATAATGCAAGATCGTCATGTGACATACTGTGAGATTGAGGCAACCTTAGGCATTAGTTCGACTAGCATATATAAAATGTCGCATGATAATTTAGCTGTAAAAAAGGTTTGTTCGCGTTGGATCCCACATAATTTAAAAACATCTCAAAAAGATGCTCGTGTCGATTGATGCAAACGTATACTCAAACAATATAATAGCGGTGCTTCAAAAGACGTATATAACATTGTAACAGGTGACGAATCATGGATCTATGCGTAGGAGTCGGAAGGTAAACAGCAGTGGACTGTATAGGTGTTTCAAGATGAATGAAATCTAACAAGTGTTGTTCACGTTGGAAGTACTTGGTGGAAAACTGGCCATGTGGTAACTAGCCACGTGATAAGTGCCTTTAGACGAACGTAAAACGGTGAATTCTGAATGGTACACAACCATTTGTTTGCCGGAAGTCTTCGATGAAATAAGGAAGACAAGCAAGCGCCGGTGCCACTATGGGTCGATGGCGGAGGCCCGTCTCAAAAATCTGTAACTTTTTTATTTGTTATTATAGACGCATGAAATTCGGTATACAGATATAAAGAAAGGTCTGACGTTCAGTAGCGACGGTAAATCATTTTTATTTTGTTTTTATACATTTCATTTTATAATTGATAACATACAGGTGTAATTTATGTACATAATTATATGTAAAGAAATATATTTATTGTAATAGTTGCAAGGTTTCTTCTTCAAGTTCCATAATCTTGCGTGACACAGATTGTCTTAAGCTCGTTATATAAGGGTATGATGTATACAATAAAGTATGAAAGACATCTTCGTTAGCAGATTTTCGAGAACATTTGCGAGAATGATGTAACCTTCTGACGTTTATAATCCTTATTTCAGGATTCCTGTGCATCTTCCGACAACTGGCCAAGTGGTAAAAGTGCATTATATCGAATTACGTTTTCTCCATGAATGAGTACTTTATGTACAGAGGAGGGCATATAGTACCATGGATATTTGCTCACGTATAATTCGGCTGTTCTAAAAGCATATTCATCAAACTTTGTGGCATCGATTGCCATACCACTTGACATTGTCTGAAGTAGTATGCTAACTCTCATAATTAATTCTTCATTAACTGCAGTAATTTGTGCAGTGCAAGCAGAATTGGCAAAGAATCTTCGAGCGGTATTTCCGTCATTACTAGTTCCGCTGATTTGTCGAGGCTTATCGATTAGTGATCCTAATTCTTTTCGAAACTGCTCCTGTACATAAGCTTTTTTGGATCGCTTTTGCTTTTTCATGTCCTCTGAGGTTACTGACCATTTTTTAAATGATAAATTATATGAAACATGAAGTACTAACTCCATATATCGAATCCATGCATGTCAAGATGAGAGTCTAAATCTATAATGCTCTTCAGTCTCAGGTCTCTGTTTAACACGTTCCAAATTGTTCATTTCTGTTGGTTTTGCAAGACATATATGGCATGTGGCACTTGATGGAGTATTTGTTGCTACTTGCGTAACCTTACAATCTATCATTGTAAAGAACAGCTTACGTTTAATAGATAGCTGTTTTTCATTCTTCAATGCAAAAGAAGACAAAAGAGTGCTTATTTGAGTCTCCACTTCATTGACAACATATCTTGTTTTCTCTGGAGCCTCTTTTGAGAATTCTATTAAAATGGGCCTACAGTATCGAACAGAGGACGGGGTTGAATTTTTCCAAACAACGTTTTTTGTGACTTCATCTACAATTTCTAATGGAACTAAGGATGTTACAAACAAGTTAGTATCGGATATTAAGTCACTTTCACCAGATAGTATTTGCTTGTACGCACTTTGCCCCGAAGATCCATCACAGCCCCATTTACTGTACAATATTAATTGTGAAAAGTTGGCCACATTCACAGAATCAATTTTGATTATTCTCTTACATGTGTGATCTAGAAGAGACTGCAAACTTACTGTAACACCAATTTCAGTTACTTGCATGTGCTCTGGATAACATTCTTGCTTGGCTTCTGTAAGTTTGATATATGATGGGAGTACAGTACAGTCTGTCTTGTAAACAGGTTCTAAGGTATGTATATTGGATTCTCGTTAAATCTAAATCAATGAAACGAGCCAAGGCCTCTTGATTTGTAAAAGGCTCAACAGAAGTATTACGTCTTAATTATGTGTGGATAAAAGCCTTCCTTTCTTGTGATGCAGAACGTAGTTCCTGTATAATTTCTGATTCCCATGTCTCACCAATTGAACGTAATCCCTGAGTATATGAATGATAAATGTGATCAAGTCCAGAGTCTCGAAATAGTTTTATTGCTTTTCGTCTCTGTGTCTTCTCTGCGGATTCGTTAAATGGCTTACATGGCCTCCCTCGTGGGTTCTCAGATAAGGACGTCGATGCTTCTTCGTCTTCTTGGAATGGTACAAAAAATTCGTCATCTAACCATTTCTCGTTGCCGCGTAAGAACACATCCCTTTTTCTTCCGGCTTTATTCCAGCGTATCTTAAATTCGGGCAATAAATGTTTCTGAATTTTGGTGATAACACATTGCAACTGCTCTTCAGAAAGATCGAAATGCTCCTTAACATACCGTTCTGCTATTGATATATGTTTTCCGTGCTCTATAAAAGCGTCACGTATGTTACATTGAGTAATTTTGAAATTGTTCATTGTTTACTGTCGTAGGTACAGCCGACAGCGGCAAATTATTGATCACTATTAATTAATGCTGGTTGTATACATTAATAATAACCTAAAATTTTAACAAACACAAACCAAGTTTATATACTTTTCTAAGGACAATGGTAACCGCAGAATAAACATGTCGTGTTTATTTGCAAATTTATAATTCTTACGAAACGAGTATTGCAGATTTTTAAGTGTTCGTCGCGCGCGCTTCTTTGTATATTTCGTTGATTTGCAAAAGAAGCGCAAAAAATCCGCAATTTTTTTTTTTTTTTTGGATCTTATACAGGATCGTTTTACTTGCAAGATGGTGAAAAGAAATTTACCCGGGCGAACCCTGCTAACAGTTAAAAGTTTTCTTGAAGTTGAGAAAGTCATTCCAGTAACATGAGATCTTTATCATTTCTTTACTGTAGTAAGCGATAAGCAACATACAAATATTTTTTATGTTTTTAATACTAGAAGAACTGCTCTTTGAAACATACTATAACAGATTGCACTTTATTTAATTTTTAAGCACGAAATTGTTTATTTAAAATAAGCATCAAAACAACACTTATCTAAATCTCTCCATATTCCTACTTTTGAAGTCCACTAACTGAACCCAGTCAATATTTAAATAAATTACCGAACCGAATTATAAAAGTTTGATGTATTAGTTATAAGAAAATTGTGGTTTGTGTTCCTTATTCTGGTTTTGGTTTTTGGTATTTTTGAGACTGCGTCTCCACCATCGGCCCGTAGCGCGCCGTCGGGAATACATATAAATAAGTAAGGAGTAAATATATAGAAATGTGTGAATAATTATAAGAATTAATGTTGACTATTCATAATAAATGTTTATTTTTCGTTTATGAATTAATTTTGTAAACACGCATAACCTGGCAGCCTATTACTGACAGCTTACTCCAATGCAATTTGTGTCCACTGCAAGCGCTGCCATCAACTTCTTTACCCCCACCTCATACTCTGCACACAGTCGATGCAAACTATTCATGGTTGAACTGTTAATCGCGGTACGTTGACGTCGTATGGTCGGCAGATGACGTCGTTAAGTATTAACGTCCTATCTTTGACAGAACATAAAGGGCGCGCAATTCCAATCCTATAGTTCCAACTCCATAGATTACCATTGGCAAAAACGAACGCCGCAAAAAATAACAGGAAACTCATGGCCAAAAACACATTTCAATGTCACCAACGTGACCTTAGAATAATTCTACACCTATGCCAGATCCTGTATTAATGAAACAATTGGCATGTCGACTAAATAAAATGAAAATCTAACTTTGAACGTTTTTCAATCTTTTCAAAATTGAACTTCTAACCACGCCTACAAATTATTGCGAAACCATACCACACTATTTACTCTATTTCAGGCTATTCCACACAAACACAGACATACAACGTTTAAAGGAACACACTGCCAGCTATCTCACGGGATTAACCTTTTAGTTAATCTTTTCTCTGTCGTTACAAAGGAGAGCATCTTCCTTTCAGAACCCCGCGAGGCATTTCCCTGGCTTTGATGAAATTCTTATTACGTACCCGAGAGTGTTAAAGCGGCGGGATCATTTTTAATAAGTAATAGGACTTCTAATATTATCAAAGCCCGTATACCTACCGGTGTGAAGACAGCAGCCAAAGATAGCGGCCAATAATAACGGAAACACCCGAACACCTAGGAGCGTTCGTCAATAACGGGGAAAATTTTTATACTTTGAAATTCAACACCATTGAAAGATTCTTGTATGCTGGGTAATTTTAGGTTAGTAATTAATTAACACTCCTCAAAACTATTAATCATGAACTGTAAACGATAAAAAAATAACAATAATTATATTAACTATTCTACATTTAGTTTTACATGAGTAATAATAACTATAATTACAATACTCATGCTGTCTAAAGTTATAAATTAGATACATGCTGTCGACGGTAGTGAAAAGAAGAACTATACAATAGAGAAATATCGAAAAACCAAAATACTACTCAAAGGGCAAAATATTAGCACGAAGGTTAAATTATGTGAAATATTATTATAGTTAATGGCATGCTCCTAAAGTTTTATCCTGTTAGTATAGTAAATTCTCGTTTTATCTTATTTTGACATATTTTTGAATTTCTTCCCTTATGACGGCTTGCAAGTAGAAGCCACTGATATAGAAAATTACATTTAAATATTATTAACTTATTCCTAAAGTTTTATGGTGTTAGTGTAGTAAATTCTCGTTTTATAGGTATGTATCTTATTTTGACATATTTTTGAATTTCTCCCCTTACGACGGCTTGCAAGTGGAAGCGAGTAATATGGAAAATTACATTTAAATATTATTAACTCATTCCTAAAGTTTTATCCTGTTAGTATAGTAAATTCTCGTTTTATAGGTATGTATCTTATTTTGACATATTTTTGAATTTCTTCCCTTATAACGGCTTGCAAGTAGAAGCCACTGATATGGAAAGTTACATTTAAATATTATTAACTTATTCCTAAAGTTTTATGGTGTTAGTGTAGTAAATTCTCGTTTTATAGGTATGTATCTTATTTTGACATATTTTTGAATTTCTCCCCTTATGACGGCTTGCAAGTGGAAGCCACTGATATGGAAAATTACATTTAAATATTATTAACTTATTCCTAAAGTTTTATCCTGTTAGCATAGTGAATTGTCGTTTCATAGGTATGTATCTTATTTTGACATATTTTTGAATTTCTCCCCTTACGACGGCTTGCAAGTGGAAGCGAGTGATATGGAAAATTACATTTAAATATTATTAACTCATTCCTAAAGTTTTATCCTGTTAGTATAGTAAATTCTCGTTTTATAGGTATGTATCTTATTTTGACATATTTTTGAATTTCTTCCCTTATGACGGCTTGCAAGTAGAAGCCACTGATATAGAAAATTACATTTAAATATTATTAACTTATTCCTAAAGTTTTATGGTGTTAGTGTAGTAAATTCTCGTTTTATAGGTATGTATCTTATTTTGACATATTTTTGAATTTCTCCCCTTACGACGGCTTGCAAGTGGAAGCGAGTAATATGGAAAATTACATTTAAATATTATTAACTCATTCCTAAAGTTTTATCCTGTTAGTATAGTAAATTCTCGTTTTATAGGTATGTATCTTATTTTGACATATTTTTGAATTTCTTCCCTTATAACGGCTTGCAAGTAGAAGCCACTGATATGGAAAATTACATTTAAATATTATTAACTTATTCCTAAAGTTTTATGGTGTTAGTGTAGTAAATTCTCGTTTTATAGGTATGTATCTTATTTTGACATATTTTTGAATTTCTCCCCTTATGATGGCTTACAAGTGGATGCCACAGATATGGAAAATCACATTTATATACTTTTTTAACTTTTTCCTAAAGTTTTATCCTGTTAGTATAGTAAATTTTCGTTTTATAAGTCTATCTTATTTTGGCATATTTTTTAATATCTCCCCTTATGACCGCTTGCGAGTGGAAGTGGAAGTGATATGGAAAATTAATTTTCGTTTTACAGGTTTATATTTTATTTTTTACATGTTTTTAAATTTGTCTTCTTATGACGGCTTGCGAGTGAATGCCACTGATATGGAAAATTACATTTCAATATTACTAACTTGTTCCTAAAGTTTTGTCCTGTTAATATAGTAAATCTTCGTTTTACAGGTATGCATTTTACTTTGACCTCGTTTTGCATTTCTACCCTTATGACGGTTTGCGAGTGAATGCCATTAATATGCAAAATTACATTTAAATATTATTAACTTGTTTCTAAAATTTTGTCCTGTTAGTATGGTCTTCGATGTATAGGTATATACTAGATTTTCACGTTTTTGTATTTCTTCCATTATGACGGCTTGCGGCTTGCAAATGGAATACACTAATTTTGAAAATTTCATTTAAGCATTATTAATTCTTAAAGTTCAATTTGCTTAGATTCCGTTTTACAGATCTCTATTTTATTTCCGCAAAATTTTTATTTCGGTTGTGATGTTTTTATTCCACTCTGACGGACCACAAGAGCATGCCATTAACTATAATAATATTTCACATAATTTAACCTTGGTGTTAATATTTTGCCCTTTGTGTAATACATATTATGGTTTTTCGATATTTCTCTATTGCATAGTTTTTCTTTTCACTACCGTCGACAGCATATATGATTGTTTCCCATTTCATCACTCACTCTTTTTACCAATTTTACAGAACTCTTAAACATTCCAGTTACATTAAATGTGTCATTTAGTTATCTGATTTATAACTTTAGACAACATAAATATTGTAAATATAGTTATTATTACTCATGTGAAACTAAGTGTAGAATAGTTAATATAATTATTGTTATTTTTATCAGAGTTAATTAATTATTAACCTAAAATTATCCAGTATACAAGAATCTTTCAATGGTGTTGAATTTCAAAGTATTAAAATGTTCGCCGTTACTGACGAACGCTCCTGGGCGTTCGGGTGTTTCCGCTATTATTGGCCGCTATCTTTGGCTGCTGTCTTCACACCGGTCGTATACCTGCCGTGTTTTAATGCTACCGAATTTACATTTCGTATGGCGTTGTTAAATAATAATCTATTAAAAATTAAAGTAGATGTTACTGGAGGCGTTATTAAAAAATGATACTATAATAATTTAGTCATCGGTAAGGATTACCAGTTCTGTTCGTATTAGTAACATTATGTGAGCCAAGCAATAATTAGTGTGGTACGAAGTCCCATTTAGACTGTACGGGTGTTATACATTTTCCTGTGGATGGTTACGAAAATGTGGTGTTGTCGATTAGTTTAAATAATTGCCGTTCTGATCATATTTACAATTAGCTTCCAAGCTTAAATACACTGTCGATTTTAACAGTATGTTAGTTCTTGTGGTGTGAAAATAAAAAATAATTTCCTCTCGAAAGCTTAGTTCAGACGTGTATACAAAACATTCTTAGTAATGTGGGTGTAGGTATACTATTGTTTTTTTTTTTTTATTTATGATTACTCCTTAGGGCATTCACGGACATTACAATCTGATCATAAAGGTGAAGTAAATTTCATCTAATTTATAATGCTGATTAGAAAACTTAGAAAGGTGGTACTGACTAAGGTGGTACTCAACAGTGGGTGTATTTACATTTCTAATAACCTAAGTACACTAAAGACTATTGCATACACTAAAGCACACAATATTCTGCTTTGTCACATCACTGAACTAACTCAAAGGGCTTGATTCTCTCGAGTCATCTTGTCAATCCTGCGTTGTCAAGGAGCTGCTTCCCCTCGGCGACGTTGACATGTTGGAGGAGTCGTTATTCGTGATTCCTGACAATTTGGATAGTAGTATAGCAAAACCAGTTTCAGCTCACCCTTTGATTTGTCCGCGGACATTTGATGCGGATGGCATCTGGTCATTGTTGATCTGAAGAACTCTTGGTACAGGTACAGAACAGGTCTGTACAGGTGTAAAACAGGTCTGTACCGGTTTAAAACAGGTATGGTGGTATTAGGAAAAAAACAAGATGTCATTAAACAGGTTACTATACCTGTTTTAAACCGGTACAGACCTGATTTATACCTGTACAGACCTGTTCTATACCTGTACCAAGAGTTCTTCAGATCAACAATGACCACATGCCATCCGCATCAAATGTCCGCGGACAAATCCGAGGGTGAGCTGAAACTGGTTTTGCTATACTACTTTGGATCTGGCTTGTTCAAAAGTATCCTTACCCAAGTCCCGATGGAAGTTACTGTTTCGGATGTATCAAGATTCATCTACGGTGTTCCTTAGGGCATTATTCTGAAACCTTTGAATGGTTTGTACATTTGTATGACTGGCACAACTGAATTCCATAGTTCCATACTGATCCATAAGTACCTGCTTATATGACAAGCTATTATGAATAGTTACAGTGGAGTTTCTTCCAATCAACCAATACATTTTTCTTTATTGATCATAAGTTTTTCTTTTTTCTTTTTGATATGGCCTTTCTCGCGTAGCCTAGAATCAAGGGTAATACCAATATATTTAACTGTATTTGAAAATGCGATTCGTTTATGCTTATAGGTATATGTTGATTAACTCTGTTTGTGTAATTAACTAATACAGACTTTAATTCATTTAATTTCATTCTCCACTTTATTGTCCAATTATTAATTCTGTTAACTGATATCTGCAATTTTTCTACTGTTTCTTCGAGGTCATTACCTACTGCTAATATAGCAGTACTATCTGCAAACATTGCTATGGTATCACTTTCTAGGCTAGGAATATCACTTGTGTACAAAAGGTAGAAGACAGGTCCTAGTACACTTCCTTTCGGTACTCTTGCATTAATCGTTTTAAGCTCAGAATAGACGCCTTCTTGATTAATTCTAAAATATCTATACTATTGTAAAATAATTTAAATAAAAATGAAAGGTTAGTAAGTAAGCACCTTCTTAAAATTCAATTATTGGATGTGGCATATTTTTAGAAGGAGAGTATGGTTGTAACCTCTTACTAGGTATAAATTGTCTATACGAAATGGCGGATACTTTAAGAGATGCTGTTGAATATTTAAAGTCGATTCAAATGACTTAGATGCCGGGAAATAGGATTCAAATAAGGCTACAATATTCTAATTTCGAATTAACTAACGCAAAATACAGGGTGAGTCGGGAGGAACGGACCAAACTCCAGGAGTGTATTGTACGCGTGAAAATAATGTAAAGAAACTCAAATGTTGTTATTTGTTTTCAAGTTATAGCGTAATTAAAAATAAACAAAATTTCATACATTAACGTTTTGGTAATCATAGCGTTATAAATGTTCAAAAATACCGCCATTCACCTCTAAACTTTTTTGCTTCTTCTACGAGGGGCGCCTGTAGCTCTACTGATTGAGTCATGTCTTTATTTAAGATCGGCTGCAGCATTTGTAATACGTTGAATTAGTACGTCCCGAGTATCCAGCTTTACTTCATACAGGTACACTTCATCCTTGAACCAGCTCCATAAACAATAATCTAGTGCTGGAAGGTCTGGAGATCTTAGAGGTCAACTAATAGAACCACCGCGACTAATCCAACGCCTTGGAAACCTTTCGTCCAGATGTTTCTTGACCTGACGAGCGAAATGTGCAGGAGCTCCATTGTGCTGGTAGTACATTTGCATTCTGATGTTCAAACGAACATCCTCTACTAGTCCGTGTAATTCATTTTGTAAAAAATTTAAGTAGTTGTCTCCTGTGAGGCGATTCTCCAAAATGAAAGAGTCAATTAAATAACCATCGACCATACCACACCACACGTTTACGGAAAATTTATGTTGAAAGTTACTTTTGACTGTTGCGTAGGGATTTTCATATGACCATACATGACAGTTGTGAATATTATTAATGGCGTCACGGGTACATGTTGCCTGTAGGTGCTGTACTCTCTGTACATGGTATGGATGCAAGCCGTGCTGGTGTAGTGTGTTTATTACTCTTGTTTGTGGAATGCGCAATTGAATACTAATTCTTCGTGAGCTCATAAATACAATTTTATTAGGATGTCTGTGATGTGGAAACCATTGACGATATTCTTCAACAGCAGCTCTAGCATTCCCATTACAAGAACCATAAACAAACACCATATTTGCATATTCTAAATTTGAATACGTGTGTGGCATTTTGTCACACTTATACTAGATAAACATTTTTATATATGCTATAACTTCCATACAAATATAAATCAGATAAAAACAGTTGAGCTTGTTTACATTATTTTCACGCGTACACTCCTGGAGCTTGGTGCGTTCATCCCGACTCACTCTGTATAAACATTTTAATGTTGCAGTGTTGTTAAGCGACGTCGTGTTCCTAATCACTAAACCAACAGTTTCATATGCATTAACAGCCACATAGTTGATGTGCCCAGAGAACGATAGTTTATCATCAAAGTACACACCAAGATCCTTAATATTTTCAGAATGTGTTAAAGCTGTAGTACCAAGAGAATAGCCATATATTAGTGGTTCTTTCTTTAAGGTATACGAGTAAACTTTACATTTATCTATGTCTGTTGATAATTTATTCTTCGAACACCACATACCAACAAGGTCGATGAGTTTTTGATATAACCTTTTGATATAAACCTCAACCGATGATATAAATAGATTATATTTAAAAATAATTTGAAGTCGTAGGCACAAAAAAATGATACGACATAAGCGTTAAAGACAAATCTTTAATAATAGTATAGTTAGTTAGTGTATTGGTCCCTAATTTGAACCTTGTAGTACTCCGGAGGACGCTAAGAGGGTCTCGAACTTAAAGCCATTATACGAAATAAATAATTTGAATACATTTGTAGAAACACGATTTGACTAAATAAAAAAGATAACTGAATGCATATAATTCTAATTTTGAAAAATCAATATATTATGATTCGCCTTGTCAAAAGCCTTAAAAAAATCAATATACACCACATCCACTTGACCTTTATTATCTATGTGAATTGCGATTATCTGGGTAAATCCTGCCAAGGTTCTAATTAATTGTGAAGCGTATTGTTACAAACCTTTGTTGATTAGGAGATAAAACGAGTTACACCGTTTGCAATGTCTCGTTAAATGTATTGATATTCATGTTAAGAAATGTTCAGATAGAAGACGAATATAATAAATGTAGCAAATCGACAATGGATGAAAACGCAAAGCTTAATCTGCTTATATTAGAAATCATTGATGGATTAAAGCTTTTACACTAAATCTACCGACAAAAAAAAAAAACGACCCAATGTTCTTTAAGAACCAAAACGTAATACTTACATCGGAATAACTAAATACTTATAAAAGCTTTCAGTACTTACACGATGAATAAATTATGTTTAGCTTACCTACTAACTAAGTCTACCTCTCATTCAAGGTATTTATAATTAATTAGGTCCATTAAATGATTTTGCATTATGAGAAAATTCTTAGAGATCTGATGAATATAGTAAATCCAAGAGCGTAGTTTCTCCTCAACACAGTTCCTGTATTTGCTGTACCAAAGAAATTAGACCCAATGGTAATGTATGAAATTTAAGATTTTAACTGATTATTCAAAAATGAGGCTGCATTCCATATAGAGCTTAATATATGTACGAGCCCAGGCTCATAATAGTTTGGCCAGGCATAATTTTACAATTAATATATTTAAATAAAAGTAATTAATTAAAATATATAAATAGAACACTCTCAAAACTAATTTATTAAAGAAAAATATTAGTGACAGAAACAAAGCATGAGCTTTTAACTTACATATATGCGATGAAATATTACTACGTTATGATGTGTCAATGACAAGTTTGTTAATATAAAACATGAAGATTCGCGGTTCAGAATAGTTCGGCATGTTGCTGAAATGCATATTATGCTAAAAGAAAACTAGACGATCATCCCAAATTTCACACTTAAATCAATATGCTTTAAAAAGGATTGTAACAACAATATGAAGGCAAGCCATTGGAAAAAATACTTCGGTATCCACAACTAAACGTCCAATAAAGAAAATAGAATACAAATTCTACCAGGTAATGTTTGATTCTTTACATTTTACTTTTGAACTTACAGGTTTCTCCTTCAGGCGAAAGCAAAGCCGTTATTAACTAAATGATAGAAAATCAATCGGTTACGGTGGGCCAGAGAACATGGTGCTGCGCATCACACAGCAGAATCTGTCAAAGCTTGGTTTACAGAACATAATGTCCCTGGTATGGGATGACCCTCTAGCAGTCCAGACCTCTTGCTAATAGAAAAATTGTGGCATAAAGTGAAAAAACAGCTGCGCAAACATCCAGCCCCTTCAGTTAACAATCTACGCACCAAATTGTAAGAAATTTGAGACAGCACGCTTCCTGAGGAGTGCGCTAAGTTGATAGATACAATGCCTCCTAGAATTAAAGCTGTTGTTAATAAAAGTGATGTAAAGCAGTTTTGATGAAGCGGCAAAACTATTCACAACCGCGAATCTTAATGTCTTAATGTTATTAACAAACTTGTCCTGGTTCCACTTATAACGTAGTAATTTTTCGTCGTATTTAAGTTAAAACTTTATACTTTGTTTCTCTTACCAATATTTTTCTTTAATAAAATAGTTTTGAGAGTGTTATTACTTTTATTTAAAAATAATAGTTATAAAATTATTCCTGGCCGAACTATCATGAGAATGGGCTCGTACACCGTATATAGATAGTAGTCAATTACGTGCAGTCTTATAGCTCTGCGGAGTATTAGTTACTATCTTAATTAAATGAAAATTGCAGAAATTCATATATAAATCTTCAAATTGCAAATATAAAGTCTATGGCAAACACTTGAACAGGAACACAAATCCAAAACTCAAAAAAGAAAGGATCTATTTCTAGGTTATACTTTACGAGAGTCCTCTACACCCTACGCCCATTCAGCTCTAATATTGAGCTCTCATGGCATAGGAACGAGAGGCAGACCACGTACCACTTGGGGGAGATCAGGAGAGACAGAGGGGAGACAGAGGAAAGCAGTTAATCCATTTCATAAGTAAAGAGTATCGGACAGGACCGAGAAGAATGGAAGTAACTTATATATGTATACGAGGGCGGATCAAGTATAAACGGAACTTTATTAATATAAAAAAAATATATATATTGATTAAAAAACAAAAGGCAAAGATTATTTTTCTACATAGCCTCTTACTTTATAAATACATTCTTCCTAGCGAGAAGGAAGGTTTCTTATACTAGTGGTATCGTAGTGCTAGCTACGATAGTTGCTTCAGGTTAATGAAGCTAGTTGCTTCAGGAGCCAACTGCGCACGAACCCTTTTACGCCCTCAAATCGTTGCCTTCCTAGAGCTTCTTTAAGCGTCCTAAATAAATGAAAATCGCAAGGCGATAAGTCTGGGCTGTAGGGAGGATGTTCTCTCAGTTTTTCGACCGTTTGAATTGCAGTATGGGGCCTGGCGGTGTCGTGGATTGCCACTCAAATCGGTTGGTTTCGTTTTTTGCGACGACATGCAGCCCTCACCTGGTTCAATAGTTCGCAGTAGTAAACAGCATTGATTGTGCGTCGTACATGCAAAAACTCAATGAGAAAATGCCTCACCGGTCGAAAAAACCGGTTGAAAGAACCTTGACAGCTGACAGTTGAGTCTTGGCTTTCACTGGGGCTGCCTCTGTTTTCCTCCGTCACCCCATACTAGCTTATTTGGACTCAGGGGTGTAGTGATGGACCCACGTTCCGCTACAGGTGACAATTCGACTCAGAAATGCATCACCTCCTTCCGCAAACCTTACTGTAAGCCTCTGACAGACATCCAAACATCTCAACTTCTAATCTGCGGTCAAAAGGCGAGATACCCACCTGGCACACACTTTACGGAATTCCAGGTCATTTTTGATGATCGCTTGACAGCTCCCATAACTTATTCCGACCTTTTCTGAAATTTCGCATACGGTGACCCGTCGATCGTCTTCAACAATTTATCAAACCGCGTGAATATGTTCGTCCATATAGCTGGTTTGAGGACGGCCATCGTGTTTCTTATTTTCCACTCATTCTCGCCCTTCCTTGAACTCCTTATGCTAGCATAAGGAGTTAGATAAAGTGGTACATGGATTAAAATGTGTTTGAAATAGTGTAAACCTTTCTTCTGAAAGAGTATTCATAATTTTTACAGAGTAGGCACCATACATAAACAATTTTGTACTAAGTATTAAAGAATTGCAAACTATTCCACGCCACTGCTAAGAAACAAGGACACAAAAACTATTCGAAGGAATATTTGAAATTATTGAATATTCGCTAGACGTAGAAGGGACTTTCTCTAACTTACGCACTTTCTATTTTCCATTTTCTTAATTACTCACAGTCGAATCTACGGACGAATTCGAAAAGTTCGTCGAATTTTCGCGCATTTCACTTAAATAAATGTTTGCTGTTAAAGCGAAGCTAATGGAAATTTCAAATACTAATTTATAATAAACGGCGATACATAGTTTTGGAAACTCGAAAGCTCCACTGGTAATAAGTTTCGAGAGTTTGAACAACTTTCCGAATATCATTACGCGACTATCCTATCGGCATTCGATGGGAGGTACAAAGGAATACTGAAGGTGTAAGTGATGTAATGTACAGGGTGAAAATCTTAATTGGAATAAATTCTTTATCTGGAATTTGGAGGATTTTGATAAAAATGTTTGATTCGTGCCAAAGTCGATCTTTGATTTTACCCACACTTAAAAGGTAATGATGTTTACTTCTATCTATCTATCTATCTTTACCCTAACAAATATAACCGCGTTTAAATTGTTGCAAATAGATATTGTAATTTATAATAATTTATATATGATAATTTTTCAAAAAATAAAACCCGCCACAGGTAGGATTCGACATTTGTCCCGGAATCGGAACCGAACGACATACAGCTGTTTCGAACTTGTTAATTCTCATCAGTGCCGCACACGGTACGCCGATTCAGAACAAATGCCGAATGAACTTTATGGCGTATACATCTTTATCGATACGATCTCTGCCAGTAACTTATAAGTCGGAAATCGAGAAAGGAACCACCAAGCCGCCAAGCGGTTATCAAAGTAGTTCCCGAATAGCAAAGCTATTACATAATCGCTCTAGGAAACAACTACTCCTCGGGCTAAAGCCCCGCCAGACATTCAATTATACCCAGAAGCGATCCTCGACCCCTTTCTCGTGTTTCTGCACGATCAGATAAGGTTTTAAAAAATAAAACCCGCCACAGGTAGGATTCGACATTTGTCCCGAATCGGAACCGAACGACATACAGCTGTTTCGAACTTGTTAGTTCTCATCAGTGCCGCAGACGGTACGCCGATTCAGGACAAATGCCGAATGAACTTTAATTCTCGATTTCCGACTTATAAGTTACTGACAGAGATCGTATCGATAAAGATGTATACGCCATAAAGTTCATTCAACCAAATTATTAAATTAACCAAATTATTTTATTAATAAATTTTAGTAATTATTATGTCGCGCAAATATACAAATATCTAATTTTTTTGGCAGTTCTGCAGCTCTGCAGCACCTATACACCAGCCGCCCCTGGGCCACGCTGTATTTACCCCATGTTCTATATAAGCGTTTCAAAGAAATAAATTTATGCTTCCACAACTTATATACAAGACCGAGCAATTCAGGTTAATAATATATTAAATCAAAACGCAGCATGGCGTAACCGAACGACGATGTTTTTACGCGTATCCAGGTAAAATATCGCGATTCCTAATACGCTTTAGATCGGTTTACGCCACTTCTCACGCACGAGCTCTCGTATTTCGTAAGATGAACGCATAAAAAGAGGGAATTTAAGAGATATTCTGGTATTCCTCACACGGTCTTCGTTCTGTTAGAGAAGACTTCTCAAACGGACTTGTGAAGGAAATAAACGAGTTATTAGATCTATATATTGTAAAGCGTCGCCCTAGATTTCTAAAAATAGGCGCCTAAAAGCGAGCAGAGGAAAACTATTTGGAAACAAACAATTTTCGTAGTGAGCTTTATCGCATATGTATGAAAGTTGCTACGTAATAATATACAGTGGTTTCGTGAACGGGAGAAACGATGTTGTGATTTCAAAACACTAAATTTAATGGCAATGTTTATTTAAAAGATCAATTAAAGTAATTGCTCAAATTGTTAACCATTGGCTCCCTGACAGTAGCCAAGATGATTAATACATTCTTTCTAAAGATTGTCAATAACATCAGAAGATATACGTTGTATTTCATGATAAATTCTTGCTTTTAAATTTTCTAAATTCTTGAGTCTAGTAACGTATACTTTGCTTGGACGACAGGTATCATAGATAATAGATCTACTAACAGATATGACAATTATGGCAACCTGATACAAATAATCTAGTTTCTATGCCTATTTGCCCATGGTATATTGGAACCTGATCGGTTTATAGTGTTACTGTAAACACCAAATGAATTTATCACAAATGCCAAAATCTTTACTCCTTAAAATCGACCTTCCGATTGCACAATTTGGAATTTGGTCCAGAAATTCCAACAAATTGGGTCCATAACAAACGTCAAACCACTTTAACTTGCTCGTAGAGGTCGCGCGGAGCAGAATACCAATTGTTAACTTTCGTTACACTCTAACCGAAGAACCAGACACATCGGTCGGTCTTCGATTGCAATAATTGTGTTTTACACCTCTCCCTACGCAACATATTTTGACCGAAGATTTACACTTACAGTCTTACAAAGTTCAAATAACACAAGAGCTGAAGTCTAGAGATCATGTACATACAGCATACAGCGCCTGTGTTTGCTGAGTGGATGGAATCATTTTTGGTGATGAGGTGTATTTTCATCTCAACGGCTATGTGAACAAGCAGAAGTGCCATCTTTGGGGACCTGAAAATCCAAAAGGGATTTTCGAAAAGAAAACGCATCCTCTAAAAGTGACTATGCGGTTCCTTGTGGTCTGACAGCACAATTGGGCCGTATATCTTTTAAGAAGATGCAGAAAATGCTGTTACACTCAATGCAGTTCTTATCAGAGCATAATTGCAGAATTTTTATGGTATGAGTTAAACAATATGGATATCAAAGATCTTTGGGCTGGTGCTACGTATTACACAACAGCAGAAGCAATAACGTTTTCCGCAGAAAATTTCCAGGTCGCTTCGTCAAGAAAGTAAAGTAGATTCTACAGGAATAAACCCAACGCTATTGCAAAGCTGAAGCGAGAGATTTAACGCGATGTAGCTGACATTGAGCTTTTAATGTGCTCCGATGTTATCATGACAAGAGAAATACGTCATATCTTAGACGCAGATACGGTCATTTGAGCAATATCATCATTTACAATACATAGTGTTTGAGAATTTTGCGTGTTTTCTTTAATGTGGAACCTCAATCTGAATCACCTCCTATTATTTCACTAGATATAGATTGTGTACATTATTTGGCATCACATAATATAGTGAACATAAATCTTTAATTATATGTACCTATGTCATACACATTTTATGCTTAAAAATCTCAATTACAATTTAATCGATTTCTATTAAATATGCAAAATATTTCGCATATTCTGGATATACGAACGTAATAATTTTCACCGTTATAAAAATCTTTTAAATTGTCGAAATCTTTTAAAGAGGTGTCGGACCATCAGATTGTATATAATATTTAGGAATAAAACACAGAAGTTTTAATGAGGCATACTTTCTCAAAATTAATCTAAATTGAGCAATGAACGATGTATTAACTTATGTTAAAATATCGAGATATCAACTGTAACTTTTGTATTTAATTTTTGGGTTATAGGGGAAGCTTGCCCTTGTTGGCACCGTTAACTTCAGCCCTTAATACTGTCCCTAGTACTTACAAATTTTTATATAGTTCTTAATGTACTTCGTATTGTTTAAATTAACACAGACTTTTCACTCTTATCGATAATATTTGACGATGTTTGATCGATAATATTTGACGACCTTAGAATTGATTTTGATTTTGTTAATTTCCGGAGTTGAATTAAAATTTTCATTTTTCCTTGTCTGTTATACCATTTTCCTTTCAACTGAATACCAGAGGCGTTTGAAGTTGGATGTAAGTCTTAATAATATAGTGACTATATATAGTATTTCTAACGTATCTTGCTCCTGATTGCTGATTTTTCTACTAATTTCATTCGTATTATTCGTAGATGCCTTCTTGATACTTTTAAGAATAAGCATTTTTAAAAATACCAACCAATTCAAGATTTATAAACATATTTTGTAGGTTCTGTTTCAGCCGTGTTCAAATTTTTTGGTCATAATTGATTTACAAAGGATCGAAGGGACCTGCGTCGAGTAATTAAAGGTGATGTGAGTAGTGTGCAAAGAAACAGAATATCACTATTCCATTTTATCAATTCTTTTCGTCTTTATTATGACATAAACATGCTCCCATGATGATACCCTTATGCCATCACAGGAAAATTGGTTGTATGCTATCCTAGACATTTTTTACATTAACGCATTCACAATAGTTGAATATCTTATTTGCTCAAGTTGATAATAAGAGTGCTGTGACATACAGCTTAAATTGACTATTTAAATAATATTTTTATAATTTTGAAAAACACTACTAAGAGCTTACTTATAAGACACAAGGATATTGCATTAGGTCAGGGTTCCGAGTATCATCTGTGACACAATGTTAATAACAGTTTAATAAAACTTATGTGTTTTGTTATCAAATGGACTGAGTCATCTGCCAATTCTTCAATACCTAAATAAACCTTTATTTATGCCAATTAACATTATGTTTGTAAAGGGTGTCTCATTTGGAACTATAGGATGTGATTCGCGAAGAAATCTAATAATATTTGACAAACTGAGGTTTTTTATTCCTTTCAACATAAAATGGAAACAATACGGCTACAAGTTGAAGAGAATATCATTCATATGGCCGCCTCGACTTATCTGGTATGATGTCATTCGTCTAACAAAATTGTACATATCACGGGCATATAAAATTGAAACTAGACAATTTTGTTTGCTGACGTATCCGTTAAGTTGAAAATGTGCTTCTTCGCTGAACAAAATTTTGTTTCAAATATCAACATCACCTTCTTTCTTCTCTAACACCCAATTAACAAATGTACGACGTTTTAAATGATTTGTAACTTTTATTGTTTCAACTGAATTGGTATGCTGGCAGATGCAGATCTTTCTTTAAAATCCGCTGCGTGGTGGCTCTTGACAGATTCAATTGATGTGCACGACGTCAAGTTGATGTATTTGGATACTCCCGTACACTTTCTCTCACTATATCTTCATACGACCGACCACGACAAGGACGTATTGGTATTGCCTTACCAAACAGGACCCGTCTCTTCAAATTTCTTGATTAAATTACCAACTGTTAATTCTATGGGCACTTCATTTTTCCCTAATTTTGTACGAATTTTTCTTAATGCAACTGTACATGATCACTTGTATAAAACTATTCGTTGTTGAACTGTTAAGGGGCCTTTCCGTTTTTTCTTCGACGAACAGAGTTATTGTTAAAATTAATTGTAGCGAAACGGTTAAACCGATTTTAATAATTTCTATTTTATTTAAAAATACATTCTCTCAGGTTTGTAAAGAATTGTTTAATTTTACAAAAAAAGTGGCGGCCGTCCAGCCACGCCTCTTTATAGCGGACACACTTGCATTAAGTGCAGTGTTCCAGCGATTGGTTTTATCTGACATAAGAAAATAAAGCATTTCTATAAAATATAGGGTTATAGCTAAATCCTACCATAGTAGGAGTTTTTTAAAAATTTAATTTTAATTTGGCGTAACTTTGAAGGAAATACTACGACTTTGATAACATATTTTCACTTTTAAACTGTTATTAAAAATCGAATTTTTGGAATATCCAAGAAATCTTTTGTTAGGATATAGGATATAGTATATAGCGACATCGATTGTGAATATTTTAAACTAATAGTCTTTATAATCGGTTCATTGGTACCTGGAGAAAACTGCACTTAAGATGCAAAACAACAAGCTTTTTCGTAGGAATAATTTCGTGTACATTCCTGTCAATGTCCCTTTTAAGAGATCTTTGAAAGGCAGCTGATAGGATTGATAAATAGCTGCGCACTGCCTGCACCACAAACAATTTTACCTTAAAGTTTTAGGACAGTAATTTTGAAGGTTTAATGCATCGATTTTCATTTAAAAGAAAATCGATTTTTTTAAACCGAGGAACGGGAAGGCCCCCTTAATTGCGGCATGTTGACGTCGTATGGTTTGTTGATGACAGTCGTTAAATATTGACGTGCTATCTTCAATATGACGCAAATGATAAGCAATTCAAATCCTACAGTTCCAACTGAGACACCCTATATAAATTCCTGATTAAAACCAGTGGCGAAGCGTCCGTTAAGGCTGTGAGGCTGGCTGGATTGCATATCATTCTTCGCGTGTGCATGCCGGTAACCGGCACTGCGCGTGCGCTGTCTGGGCTAACTGTCCTCCGCCTTGGTTTTAATGGACATTATTGATATCCGCGGTGCAGTGAGGGGAGAGGGGAGTACGCGAAAAATGATATGCAATTTAGCTAGCCTTATAGCCTTAATGGACACTTTGCCACTGATTAAAACATATTTAGGACGCCTCACAGGGATCCGTTATATAAAATACAAAATGCTACCTTATACCTAACCTTACATCTGGGTGTGGTGGATGTATGTCGTCCAAAGTGAAAAATAGAGCAAAATAAAACAAAGCCAAAACTAAATAAAGATAAACTCATGAAGATAGTACACTATAAGACACGTAACGGCTTTCAGGCCACCATTTATTAACTGGAAACTGTCGCTTTATTGATAGGGCCATTAAAATTTATTCTCGCTCCTCGACTATAGCTGAGGTGTCCGAAAATATCTGCGTGGCTACTATTTTATGTGGAAATGTCCGCCCCTTTCAGGACTGGATCGTTCTTCTCCTCTCTCAATTGGAAAGAGTGGTTTTATTCTATTGACCGGACCGGGATTTGTCGCAGGGATTTCTGGTGTTGATAAAGGATTTAGTGGAGTTAAGAGGGATTCTTGGAAAGCTATGTGATTAATTGCGTGTTTTATTATTTTCCATGATCTGGTCATTAGATTACTTCTCAATACCGATTTGAACAAAGTCAAGTATAGAGTGCATAAGAAAAGTTTAGTCTAAATTCAGTATTTATTTGTATGCATTGTTGAGTAATATACTGAGATAATTATATTTCTTTCTTATGTATATTGTGATGTACAAATAACGTCGACCGAATTAGTTATATTCTCGATATTGAACCTTTTTTTTTAAACAGAAACGGTTTATTTTTCCAGTAAAATTTTGTAGGTGAGCTCTTTGCGACTGCAACAATGTAGCATGCTTAATTGTTTTACAAATAGAGGCTCAAAAATTTTTAATGATGAAAATTATGCAGTTGTACGAACATGTTAAAAATTGAGGATAATAACACAAAAAAATAAAACTTGTGTATGCTAAAGAATAAATCATACGTATTTTTTGCATTTTTTTCCGCTGAACATGAATCTAAAGTTAGAACTAGGGGTTACTAATCACACTTCTAAGAAAAACCATAAAAAGCGGTATTTGCCACAATGTTTCTGTAATTAGCATATTTACAATCAGGGGCGTAGCGTACATGGATGCGAGTGATGCGTCGCATCCCTTAGAAGATTGGCAAATTAGTGTTATTTAAAAGTTCAATCAATTTATTCAATTATTACAATTTTCTAATTGTTTTAAACCGACCGCAAACATACATTATTTACTTCAAACGCTACCATCAACATTTTCATTTCAAATCAGCCGTGAAGGCGTCCGAAATTATTGGACTTCCGCGTTACTTGCTGATGTGCTGAAATGCGATGGTCCACGTTACATCCAAGCTACGCGTTAGATGGGCGAAAAGGTCAGTGATCTCACGCAGCCAACAGTGGAACCTAGAGTGGGTGTTGTCGTTATTTCAGGACTCAGTTATGCGATTATGTGAACGCATCTTGGTGACTGTCGCCATAACATAAGGAAGATTTGGAACCGCTGTTTCAGGTAATTGTGGAAAATGAAAATGAGGAATGAGATCGAGAAACCGTTATTTGTACTAGAGGCCTTTTAACTTTATTGCGCGACTTTGATTTTAATTTTTTTTAGCAGTGTTTTCTGCGATATTCACACATTCCGGGAGTCTGCTTAAAGTTCTACAGACAAAAGTATCAGATGTTAGTTACTGCAATAAAATATCGCCGATTTCAAATCGTACATTCAAAAAATGAGAAACGAGTTTAGTGACATTTGGGATCGTATGGACAGATTTGTGTTAGAAAATCAACCACCAAGTAAGATAATGCGTTTGGGTTTAATTCCTGAAGAAGATAAGAAAAGCACCTACGCACGATTCTTTTATGAAATTTTGGACGTTATTACTTTGAACATTAGTGAACGGTTTAGTGAAATTTCTAAACTTAAATTCTTAAATCTAGGTTCCACACAATTTACTTCATTCGTGAAACGTTTTCCTGACGAAATTTTGTCTTCTTTAGTAGATACATATGGAACATTCTTTGACGCAAATCGATTAAAAACGGAACTTTTAGTGGTTTATAGTGATCCCGATATGAAGAAGAGCATTGTGTTTGAGCTTCACCAATATATTATATCCTTTCAGTTATCTTCTGTTTTCCCGGAGTCATCAAAATTGTGTCGTTTAATTTTGACTATTTGTCACAAGCAATTTTGCGGAAAGATTATTTTCATGTTTAAAGAGACTAAAGACTTATCTGCGAAATTCTCAAAAGCAAAAAAGACTGTCAGCTTTAGCGTTAATAAATATTGAAAGTGCCTTGTTAGAAGATATGAGATCGTCTCCAATATTTGAAGAAACGTTTTCTCTGGACAAACAAAACCGAAGAATTGATCTTCATTTTAAAAATTAGGATATATACCTCGGCATAATCACTTTACGTTAGTGTCTTTTTTATTTTAACCATTTTCATATTGTCTACCATACATCTGACTATACCTCTTCCCCTTATAAAATTTTTATCACATCCCTATATTCTTTTCTCACGCTACGCCCCTGTTTACTATTGTCTACAGATTTAGTTGACACTTCTTCAAAACTCAACAATGATGCCTTTTCATGATCAGTCATAGTTGTAACAAATTCTTTATCCTTTAAGAAAATTTCTATAAGCAAATAGCATTAGAAACCATTAACCTCATGATATGCTGGCTTCTATATGGCGAAGAAACTTTTATAACCACATAGTTTTGATAGAGCACAAGTTTACGCTGAAAACAGATTTTTACGTTCAAGTTTTTGCTTTTTACACGTACCTATCAGTACAAGTACCGTCAGAAACCTGCTACCACGGAGTGTTTCAACTACGATGACAATTACCCTGAAAATGGGATATGTAGAATGATTCGTTTAGTCTACATCTTCGTGGTATCGAAACCAGCGAAGGCGTGTTGTTTTTCAGAGAGTAACCAACAAAAAAGAAAAGAAATGAAGGAGAAATTCGTTATATAGATCATTTGAAGACAAACGTGTGCGGAAACTAAAATCTATATAAGAATAGTACCATCATATAGAAAAAAAACTTGCTAGATTAAGATTTGTATAGGCTTTTATGGTCTTTCTTAGAAGTTTGATCAGTAACCCCTAATTCTGACTAAAAAATTCAAAAAGTAAGTATAGTTTATTCCTTAGCAAACACTTTTATTTTTTGTGACATTGTATAATTAGAATATTAGAATAATATTCATAAACATCTAAAATACTAACAAAAATAAAGTAATTAATGAACATCCCAGCTCAAGAAAACGCTAATGTAGTAATAATTTTTCTTTCCTTTATTATACAGGGTCCGCTAGGGAGGTATGCTGTTTTTGAGACGACTTTTATGCGCGCCTGTGTGGATGGTTGATATCTACTCTTGCGGGATGTCATTATAGTAACCATGCAACCGTGTTATGTAGCACACCGTGTATTTATTTACAACACTTTCTCTCCGTGCTGCTCCCTGGAACGTTTCCCTGAGTGCCTGATTTCGTTAAGTGGGGATGTGGAATGGTCTCCTCGGTCACCAGACCTGTCATCTTGTGACTACTTTTTATAGGGCTACTTAAAAGCTAAAGTTTATATAGACAAACCGCGACATCTTGAAGGTCTTTCCGAAACCATAACGTGCGAAATTGAAAGGATTCCTCGTGCCATGTTCGAAAGAATTATGGAGCTGAATTATGTTGTGTATTCTTCAATGGCAATACATGATTAATATATAAAAACAATAAATATTTTGTAGCCGTTCAAAAATAAGCTTGTTTCATTCTTTTCAAAAACACCATACCTCCCTGACGGACACTGTATAATCAATCTATCCTTATTATTAAAGGACGATGAGGATATCGATTTGGATTTTTACTGACATGAAGGGATATATTCCACCGAAGAGTACCTTCTTTTCAATCTACTAATGTATCCAGGAAACTTATTTTCAAGGAAAGAATTTTTCAGGAGAGTTTTTTTTCCAAAACTCATTCCTTGAATTTTTAACTAATTTATTAATTCTTTCACGAAAGGACACAATGATTCTAGTCGTGAATTGAAACAGTTTTGACAGCTTATGCTTTCGTCCCATCTTTACCGATAGCCTTGCACAAATAGATCAACGTCAACGAACAGTGAACCGATATAGTTCCCTAATTCAACTACAAGTTGTCATGCCATGTTATGTCAGAACTCGTTTGCATGATCCAACGTGAAGGACATAAATTATTACGCGCCTAATGGCGCCGTAGGCATCACGTCAGCGTCGCTACATCATCCCATAATGAATTCCTTATTAGCTTTCCGACGTTTCCATAAAAGCTCCCAAATTTTCCCCCTACATTTTTTAATGGAGCACCGTCTTTGACGAGACCCGCGCATCTAATTCGACAAGTTTGCAGAGTGCCTATAATGTACTATTCTCAAAACTAAATGGGAGGACTCGTAGGCGAACTGAAATAAATCAAGCAACGAAAACGGTTAGAGGCAGAACTAAATAAAACCGAGCGGGAGAAAAGGGAACTAAAAAAATAACGCTAGTTACCTAGATAGTGTATTGGGCTGAACCTGATTATAGGAAAAGTACCGTGTTCGATATCACAGTTGCGTCGGCGGGCCTGTTCTCTCGCCAGCTTGGCTCTTCTTCTGAGGCAGCAGATGACCAGCAGGGCCAGCAGGGGGAAGCCGAAGATGCAGGAGATGATCGGGATCACCACCGTCTCCGGGGAAACTAAAACAAAAAGAAACAACGTTACTATACGTATATTACAAATATAATATATAAAATGCGCTATTGGTTTTACAAAATTAGTAAAAGGACGGAAAAGGGCAATTCAAAAAAGTTAAAGTAGATATTTCTGAAATAATGAAACAATTGACATTGATGACTATGATTGTTACTACTTTTGGGAACCTTAGGAACTACTACCATACCGGCACCCCCGACTGATCAGCGACTTCAACGCTATTTCTATGGCTAGATCTTCTCACAGTAAATTAACATATAGCTACGGAAATAACGAGATTGTCAGTGCAGTGTAAGCGAATATACCTTTGACAGATGAGGTTGACGTCTAGTAAACGTTGCTACGTTCCACCGCAGTAGAACGTACCAAACGCCATCTCTTGGTAGTTTCGAGAACAATCTAAATCGGTGTAAAAACTTGAGATCATCAATATAATGCAAAGTTTTACTTCGAGGAGGGTAATTTTCAAACTATTGAAATAACTTACACTGCACTGACGAGACCCAAGATAAGGTCGAAACCGGTCTGAAGTTAGCGATATCCTCAGATGGTGACACTTTGTAGTTTAGACAAAATACGGCAAATTTTGTCATTTAATTCAGCGCTCGGCGTTTGGCATATAGCCAGGAGAATATCTGTTTTGACCTAATTTGTTTAGTACTTATTATATAAGGCTTTACAGATGGGGTGGAGTATAATCTCCTTATTTCAGTAGTTTGAAAATTACCCTCTACGAAGTAAAACTTTGCATTATAACATAAATAACTAATTTGCAGAAGATCTCCAAGTCCGCTGGATGGACCTGAAGTAACGACACTAATCACTTCGAGCTGGCATAGATTGCCGGCTGGCAGTAATCCAAGCACAGGTTTGATTCCTACATCAGTCAGCTGAGTAAATCTGTGAGTATCAGTGCGTTTATTTGGGTATTAAGCGGGAGAATTATCACTAAACTAAACTTCGCCCTTGTAAAAATAAAGACGTAAAACAGGGAAAAAGTCGTTTCTTTTTTTATAAATCAATCTTCTATGTAAGTAGAGTGTAAGTACTCTAAAACTATACTATATATTAAAGTGGCTCACGTAATTTCAGATTCTAAAACCAGACGTGAGATTGTGGTACCAAGTGAAAAGCCAAAGTTAATGCAAAGTAAGGGAAATATGAAGAAGTTTCGTTAATCTCTATCATTAATTAAGAATAGTTAGTACTATAGCCATATTTGAATTATATCGAATATATCTATCTATAGCATATATAGTGACTATACTCGTAATATGCAGTGATATAATCCTGTTGAACCATGAACTGAATACGTCCGTGAACCAAATAGGATTAACCATCATGTAAGAACGAACATTCAAATACACAACTCTGCTCACATTTGCCTCCAAGAAATGTTGTCCAAAAATTCCATCCCCAATTATTCCTATCCGAATATTTACTTTTGTTGGTTTTGCGAAAATATGTGGTGTATACTGATTTTTCGAAGGCCTTTGAGAAGACGAATTCTAATATACTAATTTCAAAATTGCAATTATATGGATTCAGTAGTAATCTTCTTCACTTGGCCAAATTTATCCAGACATACATCATTTGCTTCGTATAATGGTTTTAAATCCAAAACCCTCTCAGCGTCCTCTGGAGTACCTCAAGACTCAAATTTGGGACACCTATTCTTTATTTTATTTACTAATAATTAGTCTTTAATGCTTATATTGTTATATCATGTTCTTTTTGTCGATAGCCTAATATTATCTGTCAATAAACAAAATTAATGTAAAGTTTCCTCGTACATTTTTAAGCAACCGATATATAACTATTGTCTTGGTGGTACAACTTTAACACTTTCCGAAAATATTATTTATTATGTTTAAGAGATTATCTTGTTTTTTTTTATTTTTTTAGTCACATATCTACTTACTGTACATATATTTCTAAATGTTTGTCCCATTAATGTTTTTGTGTTGTTGGGCAATAAAGGCCTTATTATTATTATATCTAAATTATAGAATAGTCTAGATTCCGCGGCTACGGACGTTTTAGGAAACGAGAGAAGGGAAGCTAGAAAGCCCTGGATAACGGAAGAAATTTTAAACTTAATACAAAAGAGACGAGGCTAGAAAAACAGACGAGACGAAGAAGGACTGAAAACTTATAAGTCAATAAAGTGGGAAATCATTAGAAAGTGTAGAAAAGCGAAAGAACAATGGATAGAGGATAAATGCAAAGAAGTAGAAGATAAGCTCCAAGTTGGTAAGACCGATGAGGCTTACAAAATAATTAAGAGGAACTTCAGGGATATAGGACCAATAAGTAGAAACTTTAGGAGTCAATCGGGGGACATACTGATCGGAAGAGAGGAGAAAGCGGACATATGGAAGCAGTATTTAGGAAATTTATATGAGAGTCAGGAATTAGGAGAGATATTAGAGGAAGAATCTAGCATCGATAGGGAAGATGTAGGAAAACCTATATTGAGAGAGGAATTTGAAATAGCAGTAAGGGGGCTAAAGAACAATAAAGCGCCGGGTGTAGATAAAATGCAGGCGGAAATTTTGAAATGTACGGGACAGAAAGTAGTAAATAGGATGTTTGAACTGGTAAAATACATATACGAAACGGGCGAGATGCCGGAGGATTATAAGAGGAACATTATCGTTACTATACCGAAAAAGAGAGGAGCCGACAAATGCGAGAACTTTAGAACGATTAGCCTAACTTCCCACGCGTCAAAAATCTTAACCAGAATAGTGCAGAAGAGGATGGAAAATAGAGCGGAGGAAATACTAGGAGAAGACCAATTCGGGTTTAGGCGAAATAGGGGAACTCGCGAAGCTATTCTGGCTAAGATTAATGTTAGAGAAAACAATAGAAAAAGGAAAGAACGCTTATATAGGATATGTAGATTTAGAAAAAGCTTTTGATAATGTAAGATGGAAAAAAATGTTCGAGATACTAAAGAGCGCAGGAATGAAGTATAGAGATAGGAGAGTGGTACGTACACAATCTATACAAAGAGCAAACTGCTGTTATAGAAGTAGAAGGGGGAAGAAGGGAAGTAGGTATTAGGAAAGGAGTAAGACAAGGATGTACCACCACTAATTTTAATTCTGTACATCGAAAAGGCGATTAATGTGGTAAAAGATAGAGTGGATTTCGGGATTAAAGTACAGGGACAGAAACTAAAAATGCTGAGATTTGCGGATGATATAGCAGTATTAGCATCCAGTAAGGAGGAATTAGAATCAGCGTTGAACGAAATGTAGGCAGTGTTGACAGAGGAATACGGAATGAGGGTGAATAAAAACAAAACTAAAGTGTTAGTGTGCAGAGGGCGCGAGAGCAGAGCAAAAACGAGAGTTCAAATTAATAACGAAATATTGGAGGACGTTAAAGACTTCACTTATTTAGGAAGTATAATAAATTGGGATGGAAGAAGCGATAAAGATATAAAACAAAGAATAGCGCAGGGTCGAGTAACTTTTAATAAAAAGAGCACTTTTATGCTCGGAGGTAATAAATTTAGAAAAACGGAAGAGATTTTTGAAAACATATGTATGGAGCACGGCACTATACGGTTGCGAAACCTAGACGGTAAGGGAAGCAAGTAGGAAGAAATTAAAAGCTTTTGAGATGTGGTGTTACCGAATAATGATGAAAATATCTTGGACTGATAGGGTTAGAAACGAAGAAGTATTAGAGAAAGTCGGCGAGAAAAGAAGTATGTGGAAAAACATAAAGAAGAGAAGAGATAGAATGGTAGGCCACTTGATGATACATGGAGGAATAGTCCGCGATATTTTGGAGGCAGACATAGGAGTGAAGAAAGTCAGGGGTAGGCCTAGATTAGACTACTGCTCGCAAATAGTAAGGGATGTAGGTTGTAGCACAATTAGCGAAATGCGTAGGTTAGCACAAGATAGGAGAAGCTGGAAGTTAGCGTCCAACCAGTCTTAGGACTGATGACCTCATGATGATGATCTAAATTATAGTTAGCAATATTATATTTGTATAATATATAAATACCATCACTTTATTCGTTCTGAAACCAATATTTCACTCGTCATGGGCACTTTTGAGTTTCCTAATTTCTTTTACACCCTATCTGTGTTTGACATAACTTTTATTCCACTGGTTTCCTACGAAAGGAGTCAATTTGATTAATTATACGATTAATTTTATTATTTAATAGAATTTATTTTTTTGTCACGTACTGAACAGGTAATATGAAATGATTACATTGATGCGCGGCATTTTACGCGGAATTTAATTTTAAACTGAATTTTGCAATCAATGGCCAATATAGTTTTATTTCTGTTTCAGTTAGTTTTTGACCTCTGATATTGCGCTTTCCTGGTTAAATTAAAATCGATACCTACAGTAATGGGAGAGCTGAGACCGATACATTTTGTATACATGTATATAGCTAACTCATCGGCCGTCATTCTATCATAGCTTCTATTTTTAAATATAGAAGTACGTACTGCTTCTGTCTGGAGAGATATTTTGTGTACTATATGAAAATGATAAACAACGAGCTGTGTATATACTCGTAAAATTGCTGTTTACTTTCCACTAGCAACGACTTATTTTATTTTCTCTATTTGCATGATCTAATGAAAACAATTTTCCTTTTATTATCGTGTGCCATTTTATTACTTCAACCAGAAGCGTAAACAAAAAGTTTATTCTAAATTTATTTGTAAGTGAACAATGGTGACATTATTAATTGTCTTACATAAATATCATTTCTCTGACTTTTCCATCAATTAAGTTTAAACTTACATATTTTAGACAGGAAAATCTTTTGACCATTTTATTCATAGTGTCTATGAAATCTTTTATGTACACTTTAGAAAATCGTGGAGCAATCGGAGGCATATATAGGGTGTCTCAGTTGAAACTATAGGATTTTAATTACGCGCCTTTGTACTATGTCAAAAATAAAGTGTCAATATTCAACGACTGTTATCTACAAACCATACGACGTCAACATACCGTAATTAACAGTTCAATAACGAATAGTTTATGTATAACTGTTTTATGAAAGTGAGAGATTATTTATAGTTACTTTAAGAAAATATCGCACAAATTTAGGACAAAGTGAAGCACCTACAGTGTTAATAGTTCGTAATTTAATTAATAAACTTGAAGAGACGGGTTCTGTTATTGATAAGGCAATAGAAATACGTCCACGTCGTTGTCGGTTAGATGAAAATATTGCTGCAGTGAGAGAAAGTGTATGGGAGTATTCAGACATATTAATTCGACGTCATGTACAACAATTGAATCTGCCAAAACCTATTACAAGATACAAAATTCAGTTAACACAATAATTAAAAAATGCAGACCATTTTTTCTTTAAAGTTTGGACACAGAAATTAGAACATCCTTCCCCAGAAAGCCTACAGATAGGTTTTATGTAGGGGAAGGTTACATATATAAACAGGGACAAACACCCAGCCCTGAGGGAAGTGCCAAGTTCCCTCTGGTGAGAATCGAACTCACGCAGACAATATGCCCAGTATTTGACCCAGTTGCCACACTGTTATCAAATACCAAGTCAGCACCACCGCGACACCATGAGAATAAGACCATGCGTCACCCATCCAAGTGGCAACCGTGCAATCCGTTGCTTAACTTGGAACAGCGCAGGTCCGACAATGAACGGAGTACGCTGACTCATCCTCTTCTACAACTTCTATTTACAACTCGGACATTTTTTCAATTTGGCATTTCCAGGTTCACGTTATTGCCTACAGTTACGCATTTCTAAATTATAAGATGCCGCACAACTCAACAAACTTTGATAGACTATTTCAAAAGGATCTTACAAGCTAAAAAGTATGTTATCTATTCTACAACAACTTGTTATCAAGAAAATTTTTGATGTTGCGTAGATATTTGAAGATATTTTAGTAACTCTCATACTGTTGGGCATCATTTAATTCTCATAATCGTTCCAATATAACTTGAATCAGTGGCGAGTTCTGTAAATTCTTGAAAATAATGCTAACACGACCCAATAGCTTCGAGATCTCAGAATGAAATTGACTCGGCACGGATTAGGGTATTGTCTGGTATCAGAACGAAAGGTAGGAATATCTCCTATAAAACGACTGCCTATTATCAACCTAAATTAAGTCCGGACCTGTGTTTCAACGATTAGTTAGAACCTAAGTAAGCAATACAAGTTTCCTCATTTTTACTCCGGTCTTTGATATTATCATTACTTGTTACCCAACTGTTTTACTTGGATATATTTATTTATAAGATCTTGGTATATTTCTAAAAATATTAGAAAATACCAACTAGGATCCATGTCTAGGCTGTGGAGTTAAAAAAATCATATTTATTGCAAATATCTCCCAGTTACTGCGTAGAGAAACAGCGGCAATTCTAGAGCCATTGCCCGAAATCCTACAAAAAGATGTGCTCACATTTAACCCCAAAATCGTTTGCTGCGCAATATTCAAATATTTTTATGTCGAATTTAGGAAGGTGGATAAATAAGGCAAATCCTCTGGAACAGGTAGATAAGACGAAATGGCGATATGCAAAGGGTAATCGGAGTGTACGGGGTCTTAGTAGGCGATTTATTGTCTTAAAGGACAAAGTTGCTATCTTCTATACACCAGTCGCTATAACTTATACGGTAGTTGAGAGAAAGTTCAACAAAGTATCTTAAGTTAATTTATGTATCATTGAGCCAGCACTATTCGAATATTGTTTGTATAGGTTATTTATTATATAGGTGTAGGGTGTAAGTAAAGGACCATGTCCGCACATATAATGTTGGGGATTGTGATAAATATATACATAATTGGAGTATCATTATAATTAGAAAGACTCCTACTGGTACCTTATACATGGTGTTTATAATCGAAGAACGATTACACGTTGCTCGATGTGTGTTTTGCCAACCAAATTGGTATTAATAGGAGAAGATTGGAACCAATTTTTAAACTACTTCTATTTATAGTGTCTATTTATATCTAAATCATCCATAGTCACTAAACTATTACGAATATTTGTCTGATTTCATCCCCTGTTTGCTAATAAACTAAATTTAACTATGTTTCTTCATAGAAATAACACATAATCTTCTATAATCAAGCTCCTCGACAAAATTAACTCATCAATGAAATTTCACATAATTACTTTTATTTTTTCGAAGATTTAGATAATATCTATCTGATGTTATAATAAAATGATGTCAATTAACGCTAAATAAATTATAATGGTATTATCAGAAAAGCAATTAATAAATAACAGAAAGAAACAATATCGTCAAATACAATGAAAATGCTGTTAATGAAAACTTTGGAGGTGAAATTAAGTCGTAAGAATTTTAATTCAGTAGCGTATGGATCCTCTAGCGTATGGATCCTCTAGATCCTCACCACTTCCATTCATCTGAGTACGCTATCGATCAAGTGGAGAATAGTTTCATGATGAATATTCTTCCATTCGACCAGAACGGTTTGTTCGAGTTCCTTAAGAGCCATAGGAGCAAATATGTGACCTCTGACTGATCATTTTAGTGCATCCCGTAGATGTTCTATGGAGTTCATATCCGGGATTTTTGGTGGCCAATCGATAGTTGAAATATTCACAAATCGAAGGTAGTAGTACATCTCTAGCAACATGGGACCGAACGTTATCCTGGATCAAAATTAAATTGTCCCCCACAAACAGGACAAATGGCATCATATGCTCTTCTGCGATATTTTCTACGTAGAAATGTGCATTCATGGATCTCCCCTATATGAGAACCCAACCCGTGCGATCATTAACAACAAATCCCTCCCCATAAAATTAGTGATCCACTAAAATATGGGATCCTCGAAGAGATATTGCAGACAGCAAACCTCTCTCCTGGCCTTCGCCAGACTCGTTGACGTCCATCTGGTGAATTAAGACTTACTCTTATTTCGTCTGAAAATAAAACTCGCTTCCAATCGTCAATGGCCCAATTTACGTGTTCTCTTGCAAAACGCAGTCTTGCAACTCTATGTTCTCTGGTGAGCAGTGGTGCAATAACTGCTCTTCTAAAGGATGGTCCAATCATAATGCACGATGTTAATTGTGAGTCACACTTTAACGTCAAGTTTTTTGCCCAACTTAATTTGACATTTCTTTGTTTCAGTGTGTGACAAATTCAACCATGGAGAGGTACACAATTGAGCAGCGCGTTAAGATTGTTGAAGCCTTTTACGAAAATGGGCGTTCAAATCAAAATGCATTTCGTGCACTTCGTGATTTTTTTGGTCAGCATAATCGACCAAATGTGTCCACAATCGGGAGAATTGTGCACAAATTTCAGCAAACCGGGTCTGTAGAAAATGTGAAAACACCTGTGCATGCTCGCCCAGTTCGTTCTGGGGAAAACATTGCTGTTGTTCGCGATAGTGTAGCAGAAGAGCCGTCAACCTCGACTCGTCGTCGTGCCCAACAATTGAACATCTCACGAACATTACTGATGCGAATTTTGAATAAAGATTTGAATTTACACGCTTACAAGGTTCAATTGACTCAAGAGCTGAAGCCTACTGACCATTTCAAGCGTCGTCAATACGCCGAATGGTTGGTTGAACAGACAATCATCTTCAGCGACGAGGCACACTTTCACCTCAGTGGATTCGTTAACAAGCAGAATTGCCGCATTTGGGCAAATGAGAATCCACGAGTGATTGTTGAAAAGCCGATGCATCCACAAAGAGTGACCGTTTGGTGCGGTTTATGGGCTGGCGGCGTCATCGGGCCGTACTTCTTCGAAAATGAGGTCGGCCAAGCAGTTATCGTGAATGGTGTTCTCTATCGCGAGATAATAACGGACTTCTTGTGGTCAGAAATTGAGGATATGGACCTGGACGATATGTGGTTCCAACAGGATGGTGCCATTTGCCACACAGCTAACGAAACAATGGCACTTTTGCGCGAGAAATTCAATGCCCGTGTTATCTCACGTCGTGCGATGTTAATTGGCCGCCATGATCATGTGATTTGACACCGTTGGACTTCTTTCTTTGGGGATATTTAAAAGAAAAAGTGTACGTCAATAAGCCAAGAACAATTCAAGAGCTAAAGGATGAGATAATTCGGCACATTAACGACATTGAACCTCAATTATGTCTCAGAGTCATTGAAAATATGGACCATTGGATAGAGGTATGCCACCGAAGCCGTGGCGAGCATTTGGCCGATATTTTGTTTCACACATAATTGTCATAGATCCTTCTATCATAATAAGAAATATTAAGATAATTCTCTGAAAACTTTTTGTTTTATTTACAATTAACATCGTGCGCTTCGGTTGGACCACCTTTTACTATGCAATTCTTCTTTACTAAGCTTTCTCCTGGCTGTTCGTGTAGGAACTGTCACATTTCAAGCTGATGCTACGGCTCTGCTTAGCTCTAAACTACTAGAATGCCTGTCTTTGAAGACGACTTGCATAAGATATCGCTCATCTCTTGCATCTGTAGACTTCTTATAACCTTCTCCTGGGATTCTACAGTAACTTTCAATTGATTGTCTGACTTCTAACAAATTAGTCACATATTGCGGAATATGTCCCTCATTAACCAGAACCTTCGCTGTCGTTGCGTTACGTTAACGACTCATTTCTTCTATGCTTCTGGACAAGAAGTATAGAAGTAAGTGTTCTGGACAATGTGCTTCATTCACTTGATGACTTTAAGTAATACAAAATTGCGTAACTGAATTTATTCCCTTTAACAAATTACTTTAAATATCGTTAAATGTATTATTAACAAACAATTGCAAAATGTTACATTACGCCTGTCACATAATTGTAATTGTTTATGAATAGTGACAGAAGATATCCTAGCCCACCCACCTACATAAAATGTTAAAGGATTTAAAACCTCGAAAAACTATAAGAAATAATGAAAAGTATTTCTGATGCGTTAATGTTGTCCAGAAATGTATTTTATTAAGAAAAAAAGCAACGTTAATTTTCATTAAGCAACAATGGCTCATAAAACAAGCCATTTAGAACCAACGGTAATGATGAAACAAAAAATTAAATGAAAATACAACAACAAAAGAAATGGTAACAATTAAAATTTATCACAAAGAGTAGGCTGTTAAATTAACTTACCAGTCGGATAAATGAGGACCACGGGTCTTTTATTATGATGGTTCGCATGTCCCTGCGAGGCCACATTGTTTATGTTCTCCTGTTGTCCAGACATCCTATTTGGGGATTAAAGCACCGCGACGGGCCTACCTATAAAAGAAAAAATCACCGAATTAAAATGTAACGCTCCATAAAAGAAAATTAGTTTTCTTTGTTGACACGAAGGGCAGGTTGCGAGTGCTTTACAGATTTCGCGACGTGACTGGGTCCCGAGTGTTTCGGCAAACGAAATATGTGAAACACCTTGAGGCTTACTGAAGTGTGACAATATCATAAAATCCTCAAATATTAATGAAAATTTAGTTCAGAAGGTATAAAGGTGTTTTACTTGTTCTCCAAGGTTATAGATAATTTTGATTGTTCACAAAACATCGTAATAATAAAAATGTCAATAGGGTAGATCAGTAGTAGCGGTAAATATTGCATTTTTACAAAATGTAAGTTTCAAAATTTAAGATGCAGGTTTTAGAAACCTAACGCGCTGTTTTAAATCTACTCTAATGTAGTAAAACTAAAACTTTACCACATTTCATGTCATGAAAGTGACATAAAATTCGCTACATCTGGTACAAAATTTAACACTTTGTGCACTACAGTTGCTCTACTGTAGTGCATAAAATCTAGAGTAACTTTGTTACTCTAGATAATACCCTAAACAATCAACGAACCTTTTTCTAACATTTGCGAGCATATCTGATGTCACACGTTCTAGGGCAGCTATAATTTGACTACATAATTCATCAAGGTCATGGGATCTTTAAGGTTTGTGTCCATTAATTTTCATTTTCGTATATCCCCATGAAAATATATCATTTAAGGTTAGCTCGGGGTATCTTGGAGGTCATTTAATTATGCCTCTTTCGCTGCCAATATCATGTCAGGAAAATGTGATCTCTAAAAACGCTTTACCTCAACAGGACAACCCTTTTGCTGAAGCCAAATCACCCCGAGATCAATGTCTAGTTTCAAGTTCTAACAGGCAGAATTGTATGATTTTCTAATAAATTTTCAATTTTTCTGCTTTCAGATTGCCGTCAATACATAACAGACAATACGGCAGCACATAAATAGTTTACTCAAGACTTGTAGTTGCCAGGTCTGTATACTTTACATATACGCCGTTTATTTATTCAAAGAGAACAAACAAATACAATCCTACTTAGAACATGCCCGCTACTGGCATTTCTACTTGAAATTTCAATATTCCCGCTGTATAAGTACGATGACGACGTGAGATGTTAAGTAGGTTGCGTAACGAATGGAAAAAGAATTTCATGCATTACTCGTTTCAATATGCCCTTATTAATTAATATTTACTTGCTACTAAGGCGAACAGTCGTAGTTTGCATTTAATCAATATGTTTTCACTTTAATTCCTAATTAAACCATTGAAATGTTTTGGCTGAAGCCAAAGAAAGAAAACAGACAGTTTTCAATAGTGGATGCTATAAACTTTGTTTGGAATCTTCGGCAGTATATTTTTCAGTTGCAGCGGAATACTGCGAAGGCTATAAAGAAAAAAAATTGCTGCAGTTTTGGATAACAACTCGGGGTTTCATACTATAGCAGTTATAGTAGATATATTTACAGCAGAAAGAAGTTCATGTCCCTAATTCAGAAATCAATATGAATGCTCTACAACATTATTCTTGTTTTCGGTATGCTCTGTTGACTTTCGTTGATATAGAACGGTCATTTTCACATTATAAATTGATATTTATCGACAGACGTGGCTCGTTGACTGCTAAATATTTAGATCAGCTACTAATAATACACTCATGAGATCATATGCGTAAATAGTGTTAGGTGTGTGGTGATGTTATCTTGATGAACTACTGTGTTGTCCAGATCGTTTTGACAATACAGTGACGTGATGACTTGCCCTGCCCCCGGACCTGACTACGCACTTTTAGGAATACAATTACAAGTCATTTGCTCCTAAACGACCACGCAATGAAAGATAAACTAATACGTGAAAATTTGTTATATGTAATCTGCCAATACCAAGACTCCACCTCTATTATTTACGTCATGTGGGGCTTGCTCATAATTAATTAAAATGTTTTGCAAAAAAGTATAGGAGAATATTTGACTGCCCAAAAAATAGCGAGAAGTTCTGTCTCTGTATCTCTTGTTGTGTACTTCGTCTCTGCTTTGCAAAGCGTCCTTGATGGCACTCTTGTCGACAAGCCTTTTCCTACGGGATCCACGACACATACTTCATAAATACTGAATTTCACATACTGAATAAACATATTAAAAATTGCAAACATAAAAGCGGAATATTCGCCTTCTGGTTGCATTATTTACAACTTAAATATTGAAAAGAAAAGCGGCTGCTGCAGCGTATGTACTCGCTGAAATAGAGCTCAAGGAGGCAGACGCAATTTGAATAGAGTATGTGGAGCGCGTTGCGACTAAAAAGAAAAGCAACTCGAAGGATACGCCGTTACTTGTTTGCCTTGGCAAGCTGGCGCTCTATAGTGTTCTTTAATAAGGCAAAGCAGGCCGTGGCTCGTATTTGCGAACGCCAGGATAATGAATGGAGGAGTCAGTCAATTGGAAAGTTTATCCTGATTCGATGGTACGCGTATATTTTCAGGTGTGCTTAGACGAATGCGTATTATTCTATAATTTTATTTCCTCCAGACATATTCGCATGATAAATCTATCAACATACTATGTAATTTTTGCTGTTCATATTAGTTATTATAGTAATTATATATTATTAGTAATTATACATTCCTGCAACAAATTAACGCATCAGCAGAATCATCATTTCTTATAATTTTCGAAGTTTTAAATCCTTAAACGTTTTATGTAGGTGGCCTCTGTCACTACTGATAAACAATTGCAATTGTTTGACATATGTAAGGTAACATTTCGTAATTGTTCATTAATAATACATTTAACGCTGATTAAAAGTATTTGTAAAAGGCAATAAATTCAATTACGCTAGTAATTTTGTTTAATGTTAATCAAGTAAACGAAACACTTTGTCTAGTATAGTTATAGTAGAAGAAATGAATCATCCACGCAACTTAAGATAAGATGAAGCAGTGAAAGTGGTAAATCCGGTTAACGAGGGACGTAGCCAGTGATATATGGCTGTTAATTTGTTAGGATTTAGATAATCAACAATTAGTGGAACAGTGAATGACCTTGAAAGTTACTGTAAAGCCCCAGGACAAGGTTGCAAGAAGTCTAGAGGTGCAAGAGATGAGCAACGTATTATGCAAGTCGTCTTAAGAAACAGACATTCTACCAGTTTAGAGCTAATCAGAGCCCTAGTAGCAGCTTGAAATGTAGCAGTTTCTGGACGAACGCGAACGGTCAGGAGAAGGCTTAATGAAGAAGAATTGGATAGTAGAAGATCAGCTATTTCACCACTCAGAGAATAGAGTTACTAGACTGTTTTGCAGGAAAATACGTAAATTGGACCATTGACGACTGGAATTGAGTTTTATATTCAGACGAAACGATATGTCTCAATTCGCCAGATGGACGTCAACGAGTCCGGCGGAGGCTAGGAGAGAGGTTTGCTGCCTGTAGTATCTCTCCGAGGATCTCATTTTTTGATGGATGAGTAATGTTCTAGGGAAGAATTAGTTTCGATGGTCGGTCGTACGAATTCGGTTCCTGTACGGAGGGGATCGATGATTGTAAATTTCTACGTAGAAAACATCGCAGAAGAACATGTGATGGCATTTGCCCCATTTAGAAAAAAACTTTGGACACACGGAAATTAGACATCCTTCCCCAGAAAGCCTACAGGCAGGCTTTATGTAGGGGAAACGTTACACATATAAACGCGGGTTTGTCCGCGTTTATATGTGTAACCCAGTCCTGAGGGAAGTGCCAAGTTCCCTCTGGTGAGAATCGAACTCGCGCAGACAATGTGCCCAGTATTTGGCCCAGTTGCCACCCTGTTACCAAATACCAAGTCAGCACCACCGCGGCACCATGAAAATAAGACTATACGTCACCCATCCAAGCCGCAACCGTGCAATTCGTTGCTTGACTTCGAACAGCACAGGTCCGACAATGAACGGAGTACGCTGCCTCATCCTCGTTGCGCTAACAATTT
This sequence comes from Rosalia funebris, assembly GCA_037954035.1. Classification (NCBI taxonomy): domain Eukaryota; kingdom Metazoa; phylum Arthropoda; class Insecta; order Coleoptera; family Cerambycidae; genus Rosalia; species Rosalia funebris. Next base: position 4,831,678 of record JAZFAV010000006.1, on the reverse strand, counting down.
AATTTTTATGCAGGATAACACTCGGCTCCATTTTGCTAGAGGGGTACTGGACTACCTTCCATTTATGAATATTCCAACTATATACTGGCTACCTAGAAGCCTAAATATGAACCCCATAGAGCCCCATAGAATGCACTAAAACAATCAGTTTTACTGCATTCACGCGACAAAGGTTGCAAACCAGTTGAGTTTATAATTATTTTTTGACCATGGCAGCGTATAGTGGTGGGAATCTGCACACGAGCTGATCGGAATGATATTAGTTTGCATCATAGAGATCAGTTTCAAACCGGTTGTCCGCGATGGTTTTCCGCGGCCGCAGTTTCAAGTTGTACCGAATCACGAGGTGTTCGCTACGTCACTGCTCCGCTCTACCAACTGCACTACTCGAATAGATGCACCAACTGATCCACAATTAGTCTTGTCCGTGTAAGGATAGAAGTTTAATTTTGGTCACAAAACAGTTGTAGCTTAACTGGTTTGCAACCTTTGTCCCAAAACAGTCATACCCTGGGCGCTGGGCCTTAGGCACCATACACTTGTCCCTATGACCTTTAGAGAACTCGAACATGTCGTTCTTGTCGAACGGAAGAGCATTCCTCATTAAACCATTTACCACTTAATCAATATCATGCCCAGACGAATAGAAGTAGTGATAAGAGCTAGAGAAGGATCTACACGTTACTGAATTCAAATTCTTATAATTTAGTTTCACCTCCACTTTTGTTTCTATAGTTTTTCATGAACACCATTTCCATTGAATTTGACATTGTTATTAGTCTTGTTTTTCCCGACAATACATTCTATTTTGTGAAGTATTAGTTTAAATTATTTAATTATAAAATCACGTAGGTATTATGATTTAAATCTTCGAAAAAATGAAAGTAATAATATTAAGTTTCACCGATGCCTTAATTTTGTCGAGGAGTCTATTTTTAGAGAAAGATTCATCAGGAGTCGCCAGGGAGAAACTTTGATCTTAACTCTATGAGCTACATACACACACCGTCAAAAGTTTTGGACCCCCCCGTATATTACATATTTCGACTACGTTGATTTTGTTTTCGTTGCTAGGTAACAAAGGTGAGTTATTTAGCTGTCAAACAAGATCAAATAAATTGGTAGATAAAATACTGTTGATTAGTTGTCATTTTTTTTAAGTATTCGTCAGTTTTATTGCATATTTAGTAAAGCGATTTTGGTACTTTCGTTATAATGCCAGGACCTGAGGTTTCTACATTTAATAGGACAAGAATTATTCCTTTGCATGATGCTGGACATTCCAATTATCAGATATCCGTATTAGTCATTCCTAGATCTTCTGTTGTGCGAATAGTGCATAGGTATCAAGAATTAGAGACAATGGAGAGAAGACCATGTAGTGGTCGGCGTCGAGTATCAAATGAACGGCAGGATCGATATTTGGTTCAATATGCCCGTAGACACCGAAATGCTTCAGCTTCAGCTTCACTTCGTCCTCAGGGCTCACTATCAAGGTATGTTTCGTCTTGTTACATCGATCTCTACAGTTCGAAGAAAACTCCATCATGCAAATTTACGTGCAAGAAGGTTTTTAAGGGTACCCACTCTATTTACACGACATCGAGCTGCCCGCTTTCAGTGGGTATGGGAACGTAGTGATTGCTTTTGCAGCAGTGGCGATGGGTCTTATTCATAGATGAAACCAGAATTGGACTGGTGAGTGATGACAATAGACAAAGGGTCGGAGAGCGTCAGGTCGTCAAGAGAGACTAAATTTTCCCGTGAGGTTGTTCCCTAAAATGGTGGGACAGTAATATTTTGGGGAGGAATAATGTTCAATCGCCGTACGCCGTTAATTCCCATAAATCAGAATATGACAAGTCAAGTTTATATTGAAAGTATTATCAGGCCGATTATTTATCCCCTACGCGACGAATTAGGTGACAATTTCATCTTCATGGACGACAACGAGAGGCCATATCGCGCAAGAACGGTTCAAGAGGTACCTGAACATGGAAATATTACCTGATTAAATTGTCCAGCTAATATCCTAGATATGAATCCTATTGAGAACATGTGGGATTTTATTTCTAGCAATTCACAAACGCATGAACCCGCCCCAAAACGCGGAAAAGTTATATGCAACAGCAATAGAGGAAGGGAACAATATTCCTCAAGAAATTATCAACCGTTTGATTATCTCAATTCACGTGTCAATATGTTATCGAGAAGCAGAGGAGGCCATACTGACTATTGAGCTGTAGTTTACTTTGTTAAAAAATATGTTTTGTTAATTTTCGTTATAATAAACTTACTTAGAAATTGCAAATTCTTTTCCCATTGTTTTTAATTGACTAAATTTGTAAAAATTATTCCTGTATTACAAGAAAATACATTTAGAAAAAACTACAATATTAAAAGAAAAATTATTTACTAATACAAAACATCGGGGGTCCAAGACTTTTGACGGTGTGTGTATTAACCCCGTTCTATATTTTTTAGTTCTCTTTAGTCTATCGAAATAATTATTTAAGTAGTTTATTTAAACCAAATTTATTAAAAATTTGAAAGTTTATTTAATAACAGTTAGTTATATTTATATTAAGTTCAGCTTAAGTTATCTAGAGAAACCACAAAATTTATTATACATTACAGGTGTGATCACCATCTATATAAGACCACAGTCTATAAATCTCTATCAGATGAAGATATATCGAAGAGAAGAGTCTTTGCCGATATAATAACTACTAAACTTGAAAATAGGAAAATTGATCACCATAAAATGATCTTCGGTGGAGAGGGTTACTTCTGATTAGGGGGTACCCTACGGGGTAGGGTGTAAGAGTTCTATTATAGCCTATTTCAATTGTAATAATACACATCAAGCTCAAATACGTTATCTTAGAAAACGTATAGAAAAAGATAGAAGGAGTGTTAGAGAATAATAAAATATAATTCAAATATTTTATATATTGTTAAGGGGTAATACCAGTATACATTTTTTAAACAATCGATTTTTTTTTCTAACTTAGAAATATTTGGGCCTTCTAGAATATGGGGCAGATAATGTTCTTCCTAAAAAATGTTGTCCTGGAAATTTCGCGATATTTTCTAAGTGGGTCGGACTGCTCTGAAACGACACCTGCGTTAAATAAATGCCTGCTGAGAAGGTACAGTATATGTACAGTTTAATGTTTTACCTTATGATTTCTAAGTTCTCTAATACACAACAGATGTCATTAAAAGATGATTATCTTTAGTTTATAAATGCTTCTGGTATTTACAAACAAAAGCATGGCTGTGTATGGCCTTGGAGAAAATGGTAAATTAACTGCCAAATTAGATGATCAATTAACAATTTATTATGACTTGACAATACGTCGAATCCGAGCTCCTTGGAAAATATGAAATCTGGACGACCTCATTTCATATCAAGTCAAGTTATCAATCGACGAAAATCCGCAACACGAATAGTGCTCAGAATCTTAGTGTGACTAGAAGAAGGCGCAAGCAACGGATTCCTTGGATACCTTCCATCATAAGCCGCCGCTTCCTAAAGGCGGCTACTCACACACCTGCCGCAGGGGCAATCTAGGGTGTAAAAGTGGGGTTGGCCCTTAATTGCCTCCTTGTTTTTGACGTGTGTAGGCAAGCAGTCGCAAAATCCTAGATTGTCTCCTTTGCAAGGCGGCAGACCTCGCGGGACATTCCTAGCTTCCTAGATCAGCTCCAGCCGCCCTGCCAAAACTCGTGTGTGTAGCGTAATTGGAGCAATTTCGACTCAGTTCTCTAGCAAAAGACGTGCGGAGTGCTTGTTTGTATCGTGCAGCTTTGAGATAAATACGAATATAATGGAAAAAGATAAGGATCAAGAGCATGAAGTTTGGACACGGGTGATAGAAGTCTATAAAGACCGGCCTCACATGTGGGATAAAAAACATAAGCATTATTTTAACAGAAATCTGAGACAGCAAACTTTTGAAATGATGTTTGAAATATTTACGGAACTAGAAAGTGGCGTTAATATGTCCCCCAGTACTTCCTTTTTCTTTTTTTTTTGCGTTACCACCACAGAAACGGCCAAGGCAATGCCAATCTTTTGATTTTTTGAAAGTGTTGGAGCCATCTTCATAGATTCAAGCGACACGTCTAACATTCACTGTCACACTGAACCTCAGGTACGTGTGTAGGGAAGCCTCCTAAATTGCCCCGTCCGCCCTGCACCCTAGATTGCTCCTGCGGCAGGTGTGTGAGTAGTCGCCGTTAAGGAAGTTTTTAAATCCATCAAACCGTTTTATGAGGACCTGCGCGGAGATGAGTTGCTAAACCGTTGCTTGGGAGGGTACACGCAAAATAGCAATGAAAATTTTAATACTACTGTTTGGAAATTAGCTCCAAAATCTTACCCAAGTGACAAAAAAAGTCTCGAATAGAGAGACTGATATTGTTGTGTGCACTTTTAATGATGATATGACTAATATTTTTCAAATTATGAACGTTTTGGAGATGGATATTGGTGTTCAATCGTATACTTTTTATCTAGAAGCCGATATTAGGCGGATATATCTTTGACAGATGTAACGAAAGAGGCACGCTCTCACATAAAATGTTCTAGAAAAGAGAATGAGGAAGAATATTTCAATATAGAAGGGCAACTTTATAGTTCTGTGATAGCATACATATTAATGATAAAAAATTTTTAAACAGCCGGATTTTTCAATTTTTCGTGCTTATAATACATATTAAAACTTTAAAACGCGTTTCTCTCGAAACGCAAAATGATTTTTCACAACGGCATGCAGCATAACTCTAACAATTTTCATTCTGTTCATGCTAATGTTTAACAATATCTTTAAAATAACATTTATAGGCAGTGGCGGTTTTATTGTAGGGGCATTTATGCAGTGAGCTCCCTTAAAAAATCCTAAAAATACATATTAGGTGTTTACTATACATTACATTATCATTATACATATAATGTTCCGATATCTAATAGTCTCGCTTACAGCTTGTTAGATGTCGCGAAAGTCGCCAGCAATAGAATTTATCAGATTTATCTACGGGATATTAAATCTGTAACTCTAAATACATAGCGCATTCAGTTTTCATCTAGCACACATCAGAGGACCGTTTAAGCGCGTGTTAGAAAGAGAGGACTCGGGCGCGTGAAACAAGATATCTCTATACGCATGTATATGAGATTTGCGTGCAGTGCACGGCCACGCAAAGCAAAGTTTATTCTGTAAACTTTGACGCAAGTGTATTACATCAGGTTGTCTATTGTATTGTCTTGTATTATATTGTATAGCATTGTATTGCCTGTTGAATCTATGATGTTTACGTGGTCACTTGTTGTTTGTATTTTTATAACCACAACGAAAGGGAAGATATCGCAATGGAGGCATATTCGCTGGAATATATAACGGAATTTTAATACGGGAACTGTACGAACCGTTCCTGAAAATGCTGAACTTTTAAAAGAATGCTTACAACGTATTTTTGACAATTCGGAAAATGATTACAATACAAAGAATCAGGCTCAAACGGTATTGGGTTATTTAAATAACGATAACTTTAAATACTGGCTCGCGTTTTTCGCCAAAGTCATGCCTCATTGTGAAATCCTTTTGAAAGGGTTTCAGTCTCGATCATTGGATGCTGTCAAGATGAGCAGTTATTTGAATAATTTTGAAGACGCAATTAATAAATCCGGACAATTAATTCCTCAAATTCGCCTGAAAAAAGAAACAATACGATCCCATAATGACATATCATTTTCTGCACAAACTAAGGAAGTGTGTGATATATTAATTACCCAAACTAAAGACATTTGAGTTTAGAGAACACCTGTTAGCGTCGAAACTGTTTTTCCCCAATCAATTTAGTGACTATGAGAAACAATTCTCCATTAAAGATTTTGACAATGTAACGAAAACTTATGGATTTTTGGACAAAGTTAAATTGAAAAGTGAATTAACGGTTATATATAGCAGGGAAGATTTTCGTGAAGCAGCAAGTTGCTTAGCAATTTTGCAATTATTTATAGATGGAATCCTGGCGGACTGCTTTAGTGATGCTGTTTTATTATTAACATTAATTTGTACCGTACCAATGGCAAATGTTGAGAGTGAACGCTGTTTTTCGACGCTTAAAATGATTAAAAACTTTTTGAGAAACGCAATGGCGCAAGACAGACTAAAATTCACTTTGCATGATAAGTATGGAGAAAGTGCTAGTTGCAGCGATTCCACATTATTAAAATCTGGATTTTAATTATCTTGTAATTGACGTTTTTGCGAATTCCAATAACAGATGAATACATTTTCTATATAAATAACCTCAAGCCTGGACATAGGTAAGTTTATTTAAATTTTTCGTCTGTTATTATTTTATCGATTTCATCCCCAGACACAAATTACACCGGCCGCCACTGTTTATAAGTAAAATACATACGGAATTTTTGATAAGTAAATTTATACATTGCTTATTAGTAGATGATTGCTCTTTTTTGTCGAAAATTTAGCGCTTTCTATTTAAACACTCACTAATCACACAAAAATCAATATTTCTAAAATTTCTTACGTATTCTGCTAGCTATACAAATATAGATTAAGTGATTTCTCTACAGATTCAAATTTACATCAATTACAAAGTATATATAAAAATATATAAAAATAGTGCCGCAAAGCGCCTTAACCTCGACATGTCTTGTAAGAATGGCCCCAGTGTTGCCATTTTTGAATACTTTTTGATAATAATTTTTTGTGTTACACTTAAATATATGCCTAATAACTTTCTTAAATATTATTATCTTATTATCTTTTCTTTCGTCTAAGAAAGTTGTTAAAGGAGCCCTTTTTTAGCTTATTACAGGGATGTTACCCCTTAATGTTATCTACTGATTGAATCCGTATATATTTTTTTAATTTGTACATTTTTCCAATAACGACGCATACATTTAATCAAATTGTCTGCAGAGAACTTCCTCTGTGTATTTCTTTAATAGTACTTCTTTAGTAATTATTGTATAATTACATTTTCTGAACACGAACAAGGCGCAGAAGGCTATAAAACATAATTGTATATAGGCCAAACCGTTTCATTACTACTTGCCACAAATTCACCATGGCTTCCACTGCCCTATACAGAATTAATTAGCAAAAGCGACTCTGCCTACGATACCTACCTATCGTGAGTTATGAAATCTCCCCTGGGGTTAATTTTTTATTGCTCCTCCTCAACTAAAACCCCACCTTACATTTTAGGTATTATCTTTAATTATCTAGCACTGAACTAGGGAAAAGTAATTGCATTACTTTTCAACGTAAACTTAAATTCAGCTTAGTAACATTTATGTACAGTTTAGAAAATGTGATTGTTGCTACACCTCAAAAGCATTGATCGGAAAAATTATACAGCACGTTTTCGTTTGGGGATGTGCAACCCTTATAATAAATAATAATAATGATAAATAGAAATAATAAAAATTTTTAACCATTTTAAATACATTATAATGTATATTAGGATAAGTCCTAATATTATAATTGTCGTCGTTGTCGTCGGCATTTATTCTTGTTAGCACAATAACTCAACTAAATCGTGTCGGATCGATCAGGTTTTGACTGGTTCTGATCGGGAACGCCTCCCAGATGACACCTATTGATTTTGAGGTGGATAGCACACCCCACCCCCTCCCTTGGGTTTATTTGAGAATTTTTTTTTGTTAGCACGATAACTCAACTAAATCATGTCGGATCTATCGGGTTTTGACTAATTCTGATCGGAGACGTCTCCCAGACGACACCTATTGATTTTGAGGTGTATAGGACACACGCCACCCTGTCCATGGGTCATGAGAAAGCGAGCTGGTGGACTATTTGAGAAATTTGTTTTGTTAATACGATAACTCAACTAAATCGTGTCGAATCGATCGGGTTTTGACTGATTCTGATCGGGAACGTCTCCCAGGTGACACCTATTTATTTTGAGGTGAATAAGACACACTCCACTCTGTCCATGAGTCATTAGAAATCACGACGGTGGATTATTTGAGAATTTTTTTTGTTAACATGATAACTCAACTAAGTCATGTCGGATCGATCGGGCTTTGACTGATTCGGATCGGGGACGTCTCCCAGACGACACCTATTGATTTTGAGGTGGATAGAACACACTCTACCATGTTCATGGGTCATGAGAACTATTGGACTATTTAAGAAATTTTTTTTGTTTCGACTGATTCGGATTTGGGACGTCTACCAGATGACATCTATTGATTTTGAGGTGGATAGGACACATCCCACCCTGCCCATGGATCATTAGAAAGCACGATGGTGGACTATTTGAAAAAAGTAAAACTGTCACATAAAACACATATTCTGCATTTATGTGTTGGTTTATTTTTTCTCGGCCACTCAATTTCGAGATAGAGATGTTCTACATGCGGAAAAGCTCGTTTTAAGGTTTTAAAACTGTTTATTTTTGTATTGCTTGATGTATTGAATGTATCTGATTTCAGTGGAAGGCTTTTGTATAAAACTGAACAATTGTATTATGGTGAGTGTTTATAGGTACTTATATGGTGCATGGGAATACTAAGTAGATCTCCATGTATAGTTGCATACATGTGTACTATTTCTAGGAGCAACTCTTCGCAGGATCTTCGATCTCCACCAGCTCACCAAGAGTGAGTTAATTGTCGCCCTTTGTTTTGCATTGAAACGATTTGGCACGCGTTTATTTATACCCCAAATTATTGTCGCACTTTAATTTTTTATTCTATATAGCTCGTTCATCTCGGACTATAATTTGAGCGATTTTACGTAAGACAGTTTATGTTTTATCAACCATAAAACAATTTTGCACAATATAAAAACGGGTTCTCTTATCAACACTTTCATAATTCAGTAAATATATCGTATCCGGGAAGTTTCAGGTTAGACAAGCATTTATTATCCTCAAGTTTACTCCTCACTGCGGGGTTTCCTAGTGGATAAATTCTCCTCTCAGTAACGTCGTCAAGTGGCTAATGGATGAAGTAATAGGAAGCCTCTCAGGATAAAAACCATTTTTTAAATAAACGACTCGACCGCGGCTTCCTACACACTTATCTTGCAGTCGTTATGAGCACAGTTTTGCTTTTTAGTTAAAATTGTATTATACAGGATGAGAATTTGAGTTGTACATAAATTTTGGTATTACTTAATATCTATCTACAATCTATTACCAAGTCAATGATTTTTAAAGTAGTGAAGACAATTTTTAATATTAATATTAACGGAGTTATTGAATTACCAATATTTCGAAAACATTGCTTAACATTTTGGGAGTCGCTTGTTTATTGAATCCAGTATGTCTATGATATAAGTTAAATCAGTCATACACCTTCCACTGTTGCCAAATCTCTACATTAGTTGCGTGCTTTAATTGAAAAGTAAATGGCCAGAAATTGTTATTTTAATGCAAACACCTTGAAATAAATATCGTCATCGCGTCCCTTCTTCATGGTGGCTCGTAAACCCCTAGGTGGTAGTTCTCCTACGGTGGTTGCTCCAATATCCTAAGGCAGGTGGTGGTGAAAAGCTCTAGATCCCTCCGGGGTGGATGTCTACTCAATAAAATAGCCAAGGTTTAAGGCAACTTTCATTTCAACTATAGGCATATATTGGAGTTTCTACTAAGTCACGCTAAAAGCAAAGCCACCTAATTTTTTTCTTTTCGGATTTTGCGAATTTTTGAATGAAAAGAATACAAATTATTCAGAGCAGAGTACACAAAAAAAAGAAGATTACTACCCCACTACTTTGATTTTAACTATAGACATACTTTAGAGTCTTTAGTAACTTACTCTAAAGACAAAACTGATTCTATATATTTTTTTAAATTTTATAAATTTCTTAATGTAAAGAATGCAAATTATTATCATTACTAATCATTACTCGGTCATGGACGACCAAAAAGAGAAAATGAGAGGGTCAGGGATCCCAAATCTTTGGTTGAAAGCGTCACGAGGGCGTGTGACGTATCCACGGCCAGAAAAGGGAGAAGCAGGCAGTCCCCCAGGATATATTGGTGGACAGAGGAGATCTCTGCCTAAAGAAAGAAATGCGTCGCTGCATGAAGGCAATATATCAGGGCCAGGGTCAGACGAAACTGGAACCCTAATAAGCAGGGAGAGGCGGAGGTAGCGTACAAGGCTGAAAATAAAAAGATGAGGGACGCTATCAAGGCAGAGAAGGGAAGAAAGTGGGACGAGTTGTGCGTCGACCTAGATAGAAATGTCTGAGGTAACGGGTACAAACTTGTGGTGAAAAGGACGAACAGTCACCAGCAGGAGATTCCTCTAGAAAATATGAGGGAGCCGATGGACGCGCTCTTCCCCGAAAAGCCGATGGAAGAATGGGAACGCCAACCAGGAGCAGATTTCGACCCGCTTACGGAGAAGGAACTGCTAAGGGCTTGTGTCAAGATCAATAGTACGCGAAGAATGATATACAATTTAGCTAGCCTGATCGATCAGTTTGTGTAATATAGTGGCTTTAGTAGACTTGTTACTTAATAAGAGTGGTTATTTTAATAATGTATCTTTAGAAGATAAACTTAAATATTAAAGCTGCAAAACCTACCAATTTATTTCAAGAACTGTAGATATTTTTGCAGAAAAGAAAACGCGGCGAATGGAATTGATATACAAAAAAATATAGGATATAGGTAAGTTGTTCTTGTGTATATATATATTGTTGTAAGTTGTTCTTATATATATATATATGTATATATATATATATATATATATATATATATATATATATATATATATATATATATATTGCATTAAAAATGAGCAGCCTCCCTCCCTCGTCTAATTCAGGACAGCCTACCCTCAGCTTAAGTCGACGCTTCGCCACTGGATCTATGTTGAGACATGTGGAATATTTACGATAACATTACGTTACGGTAATTTTGTAAGATACTTATTAAACCCATACATAATCCTCGTACGCTAGTAACACCGAACAGACAATCTCTGTGTGCAAAAGACGGCCACATTACATTACAAACTTCAACGATGTGTATAGTAATTCTAAAGTAAAGAATGTCTCAGTAATTAAGTTGCTCTGGCGGTAAAGCTAAAATTTAATTCCGTTGGAAACTTTGCAATTCCTCTAGATAGTTTAGGAGCTTTATTCGCATATTTCATGGACTTTATCAGTACCAGTTCTTCCCAAGTTCTGGTATGTAAATGTTATTAAGATACAAATCATGTCGATTGGAAAGTTTGTGAACTACTAGAACAGGAGCAGTAATCAAAGTGAGTTGAAAATATATAGTATTGGGAAATAACTTCTATCTCATATAATTTCTTATCTATCATGTTTGGAAACATTAAGGAAGGGTTTAATGGATATTTAGGTGATAGCAGTGGCGGCTCGTGATGAAATGAAACGGGTGTTCTGCATAGGGCCGAACCTAGAGTATTGGCCACCTGCGTGCAAATTTCAAACGAATCCAAACTACTGGCGCCGTAGGGGCCGCAAAAAAATTGCGCCGCAGACGAAACTTTTTAAAATTTTCAAGGTCACGCGTTTTCCTGATACTTCAGAATTTTTATGTAAAATCCGTTTATACAAGAATATAGACTTTCACAAGAAAAATTTTTGGGATTTAATACCTTTTTGAAGAACATTCATGTTTGCCGTCATATTCTTTGGTTAAGAGAAGGATTGTAAGGTGAATTTTCTACTAAAGGGTCTATAACACTTAAAATATTTTTCGAAAGAGTTTCAGCGTCATATTTTGTAGGTTTCAGGTATGTCCAAAAACGTTCAATCGGTTCACCATCGAGAATATATCTTAAAACTACCACTAACTGAGTTTTTTCAGATACATCAGTTGTTTCGTCTGCCATAACTGCCAAAAATGAAGGTTTGTTAATTTCTTTAATTATTTCTTCATGACATACTTTTAATATACAGTCTAAAAGATCATTTTGTATTTCTTTAGAGGTTCCTTTAAATACTGAAGCATTTTGTAGATGCTCGCTTAAAGTTACATCAAGCTCAGCAGAAAAATTTATCAAACCACGAAATATCCCCGGGTTTTGAGAGGTTTCAGCTTCGTCATGTCCTCGCAGCACCAGTTCAAAGGCCCCACAAAACTTTATGCAGTTTATAATTTTTGACAAAACGTATCTCTTTTTTGTCACATTATCATTATGCTTTTGCACATTTATTCAATAAGCTGAATATAGCTGCGCTTTAATATTAGTTGTTCCTAATAAAGCTAATTCCATTGTATTATGTAGATGGCTTTTGGAGTTGTCGTGCTTTTTTATTTTTTCAGTTAAGTGCACCAAATCTGTCACCCTTACCTCCGTCCATGCTTTGTCACCGCCAAAAAGTAAACAAGGAGAACAAAAAAACGCATTTTTTTTTGTTGCACCCACAAATCCAATTGTTTTTCTTATAAATGTCTCTATTAAATTGACGTTTATATGCTTTTCTGCGGCTAATATCTGCAGTCTCAATAACAATATCGGGCAATGGCCTACCATTGTTTTTTAAATCAATTTTTTCTTCATAAGAGTATTTAAAAAAATCGCTTCACATGAACTAAATTATAAACTAAATCCATTGTCACTATCACAGTATATAAATATTAATAATTAGTACAATAAATCACTACACAAATTCACAAAACATTATTTAAAATCTCAAATTAACACGAAATACGATATAGGTACGATTTACGCCCGCCCGAGGAGTAGGAAGGAGTAAACATTCACTGATGTTGGCTTAGCTGGAAAAAATACAGCTCACTGACCGTGTAAATTCGCGCGTTTACGAGCGCAAAGTGTGGATTGTCGCGGGAGTTGAGGGGGAGGACGGGTGTGCCGAGCCGTACTGAGAACTACCTGGTGTGGCCCAGTTCACTGTACCGCGACGCGCTCGCGTAGAGACCCAGATAATTCATCTGGTCTACTACTCAATAGAGGACGGCGGGCAGAATGCGACTTTAACGCAATAATTTGGTTAGCTGCACCAACTAACCAAATTATTTCATTAATAAATTTTAGTAATTATTATGTCGCGAAAATATACAAATATCTAATTTTTTTGGCAGTTCTGCAGCTCTGCAGCACCTATACACCAGCCGCCCCTGGGTGATAGATAATCCTTGGAGATGATTTTGATGATGTACAGTAGAACCTTGATAACTTAAACCTCGATAACGTAAAAACCTCTATAACTCAATACAGTTTTGTGTTCCCTCTCCTTCAGAGCCCAAAACCTCTTTTACTTAAAATACGAACCCTCTATAACTTAAACGAATAGTTTGGTCATTGTATCTCAGTAACTCAAAGTAATATTTTGACTCGCTAACTTGAATCTTTGAATAAATAACTTAAAGCACCTATCAGTGACATTTTAAATGAATGTGTAAACAAAATGTTCCATCTAGTCTAGAAATTTATTATTATTGCTTACACGTGTTTACCAGATGGCTATAAGTTTGAACTGTACACTTATTGTGCCCATTTAAATTCTTTGAAGCCTCTACGTGAGGCCTAAGTACAGTACCTTATTTTGAATCATTAGATTTTAGCCTTTTCCCAGGAAAAGTTGTGCTGTGCATATTGTGACAAACTAATAATTACCTTAGAAAAATGAATTAAAAAAAAATTGAAGACACTAACATACGCTGATAAGTTAAATGCGATCGAAGCAGTGAAAAGTGGTTTGAAGAGGAAATACATTGCAATCCATAATCTTATTACTATTTTTACAAACACAAAATCACTTTGTTTGTAAGCTATTACGTTTTTCTTTAATAAAAATAAAGAAACGTTCATAAACAGTTGCTTGTCATTACTGTAGTGTCGCAAGAACTTGACAAATATGGTATATTGGATCGGTATTAGACATACCATTACGAAATTGTACTAACGTATAGGTCGTCTCATTTAAAATTTTGAAGTTGCTGTCACGTGACCGGAAATGTGCAGGTGAAACAAAGTCCTTTTATTCCAAAAATGGGTAACGCTCTCGACTGTTTAACAGCGCCAATTTTCAAAATGATTGTTTAAATATATTTCAAGATATCGACTGGCCAAAACTTCGTGGGCCACCCGGTATATATTGTTAGGATTTCTCGAAACATTCAAAATTTTTTTTGTTTATTTCTCGACAATAAGAATTTACATAATATTCCATGAGTCAGTGTGCTGGCTTAAGAGCTATGAAGCTCTTTAATGACGTTATGTGGCACTTCTCCAGTGAGAAGTCTCCTTTAGTCCTCTTTTAGATCAGCTGGACAGTGTCTTCTAAGTCCCTTATAGAGCCGTGGTTCAACCAGTGGCAGTTTCCATTTTTGAAGCCATGATTGTATTTGATTTCAGTGATTTTGCAGTATTCTTGTGGTCATTCCTGGATCTTGATGTATTGCAAGGATAACTGTCATTTGCGAAGGTTCCAGTCATAGTATTTCTGTCAATTGGTAGGTCTCTCGTGTGTAATAAATATAGTAGAGGTCCGATAACACTGCCTTGAGGCACCCCAGATTTATGGAAAAGTTGATGAATACAGCCTCGTTGATTTTAACTCTAAATTCTCTATTACTTAGGTAGGACTTCATCAAATCATAATAAGTGATGGAAAAAAACCGCTTCGCGAAACACTGTAAATTGAACATAATAGTTTATGTATTCTGTTTAAATGTCAATAAAAACTGATTTATTAATTCAATCTTCAAAACTATATTCACTTATTGTATACACAATAAACAAATGAATATGAAACACGCTCGAATACAAAAACTGTATACGCTATATCAAACAATTTATTTTAGCAGGAATCTAGCAGGAACATAACAGGACAAAGAATGCGAGAGACACGTATAAACGAATGACTTATTCCAAATGAAAGTGTGTTTACTCTTTGTATTCGTTTACAAACGTATTTGTGTGTGTATACGTTTTGTTACTCATGTTTAAAAGATCGTGTTGGTTTTCTGCGCGAAAGTTGATACGAGATTAAATCAGCCGCAATATAAATTTTCTCATGGGATAAAAAATAAATAGGTTAACCAGTTCAAACATTGGTGTATTCGGAGAAGGGTCCATCCAAGGAAAATAAATATTCCCTTCGGTATGTGAGAATAAAATAATTTCTTAAACCATTCCTTGATGTTGGTGACTAGTCACAGGCTTGCGTAGTATTATTTACTGCAATAATAATAATAAAAATAATAATATATAGTATGGTACGAAAAAGTGGCATAAATTTATTAGCGAATAACGGTTTTGCACTGTGGCGGTATTTCGTTGATACGGCGTTAAATTTTTTCTTTAAATACTTGGGTGGTCGTGATTTTATTCACGTAAACCTGATACTTCAGAAAGCCCCACAGTAAAAATCAATAGGTATTAAATTTCAAGCTCGTGACGGCCAATCTTGCCGCCAAACGTTACCAAAACGATAGATAACACGACCAGGAAAAGACGCGTGCAGGACCGTCAATGATTCATGGGTAGTATTGCAAGAGGCACCGTCTTGTTGAAGCCACATGTCTTTATATGCAATATCTTCCAATTGAGCTCGATTCTCAGTTATTCTCTTGTGAACTGCCGTGATGTTTCTCTTGAACGACCCCTACAAATTCGTATAGTGTGTTTCACATCAACAACTAAAGCAGTACTTTTGAATTCTTCGATTATTCTTTTCGCAGTTGATAAACACTATTTCTATAATTGGTAAAATTGGACGCATTTTACGAATAGTAGCAACCAAACTTTCACAATTTTGATAGATTCTGGCACAATTATTGACCTATCAAGTCATCACAGCCAAGATAGCTCGCAATTCAAATCTTGCCCTCTCTTTGGTATTGAATTTCTTCTAACCTTTACATGTTCACTCTATTGTCTTTGCTTTGACTTGTTCCAGAGAATGCCAACTGTCTTTATGGCATAAAGAATAAAGATAAAAACTGAAAGTGGAAGATGTTTAATTTTACTTTATATTTTTATAGTCATGAGATAGATAGATGTTTCAAGATTATGCTCTAAGATAATATAATTGGTATTATCTGTGATTTTGAGTAATGTATACTTTGCCACAAAATAATAAAGGCTTTCTACAAAATTATGTCTATAAAACAGTATTTTTAAAGGTAAAAGTTAGGAGTATGGTCAAGGGAATGTTAACTTCTCCTCTTTCATGGTGAGGATAGTTATATCTCCACATTTTTGAAGTACCCTATTTCACTTTTTAATCCACGCATAATATGTTTAGGAATATCGTATATATTTGTGGATACAAAAATTGGAAAAAATCATTCAATCGCTAGTTTTGATGCTCTACGTACTACAGGTCGTCAATAATATGAAAGAAGAGTGGTATTTTCTATGTATGCGTAGAAGAAAGAGTGGGGCAACATATATATATATATATATATATATATATATATATATATATATATATATATATATATATATATATATATACATATCGGTTTATAACGTCCTTCGCCGTCTTCCGATTCCTAATCTCTATTCCTCTCTGTTTCTTCACATGTCCTCGTCCAGACCTCTCTCCCGAACTTCATTATCAATGCCCTCTCTCCAACTTTTTCGTAGTCTTCCTCGTCTTCTTCTTCCTTGTGGTTTCCAGTTTAGAATTTTTTTGGGTATTCTGTTCTTGTTCTGTTTATTATTTATTTCGTAATATTAAGTAAGGATGTCTATTTTAATTTATAAAGAAATGTAAAGAGCGGGATGATATTCACTTTGCAAATATCTCAATGCGAATGAGTCCATTCCAAGCTATTTACTGCGCGCCTCGTGGACGGTCCGATAGCGAAGTTTTGAGACTTGTTCCTATTCTTGACAACATGTACTAAAAAATTATCAAAATTGTAGATTTACATTTCAGTATTATTTCTCGCAAACCTTAATTGTGCCTACAACTTCTGTTCGACAGTAAATCTAGTCTGAAATGATATTAATACTAGACGAATTGGTTGATCAGTAGTAGGTACATTTACGGTTTCTAAATCTATACTAGATTTACGGAATTATTAGACGAAACATTTACTGCGAAAGAATCATTTTCAGTTTTCAACGATACTCCGTTAATATCAAACAGTGCATTTCTCTCGGAAACCTTTATTGCAACGCCCTTTTAATACGAAATAAATGGCTATGTCAGCGGGCGAGAGGCACGGGTGAGTGTAGAATTGCACATTACCAATGTCGCGAAAAGCCTGGAAAGCATTTCGCTTTGTTAGCTAGGAGCGATTAGGGGCTCTCAAAGTTTCGCTTTGACTGCTAGGTTACGTTCAATTGGGAGTATGGACCATATGTTGAATTTTGCCGTTTGATATATCAGAGTTTATTGTACGACGTCGTATCTTTAAGTCAGAACAATTGTTGTTAAATATAATATCGAAAACTTAACAGGAAAATATTGGATCACGGATATGTGCCTTTAAATAAAAACTCGGTCATTCAAGCCGGTATTTAACTTTCATTGCTCGCATTTAAGGAGTAATAACATTTACTTATCTTCACTCTGGGGGATGTAACTCCCCCCTGCTGTCTTCCTTTTAGACACTTTAGAACTTTTGTTTGAAACGCGCTAATTTTTTATGTATGGCATCATTTATAGCATGTTGCAGTGAATATATTTGGTTCATTATTTGCAGGGACTCCGCTAATGCCAACGTACTATTCTTTAAATCAATTTCAATGGAAACATCTAGAAATTGTGTCTGGATTTCCTGTAAATATCTATAGTCTCGATAGGATTACCCTGTACTATTACAGGTTTTATTTGCTGGAAATTTTCAGCATAATAAAAAGCTGCCTTCAACCGCGTTCCCCAACGTGTAAGGATCGGCTCTTGTGGTTCGAGAATTCCAGCATATTTTTTGTGAAACTCGCGAACACGTTTAAAAGATTTTAAAAACACTTTTTTTGTACTTGCTATTAATGCATCTACCCTCGGAAAATATTTTCTAATAGTTTTCGATCACAAACATCAGTATTTGACTTATTGTCACTTCGTTTGAAGTTTTGATATTTCCCCCACGACCATCATATGGCCCTTTTTCATGAGATTCTGCGTGAAAATGAATCTCTGCATACGTATTAAAATCTTTTTATAATAAAATAGATTCACAAAGTTGAATTTATCTTTAAAGTATAGCGAGGCCCCGTCTGTAATATATATAATTTTTGAAACTGCTATTGCTTTATCTAAAAGAAGCTGGTGCAGTGTTTTTATGTACATTCTACGCAAAAGCGTAGAACGTAGATGTATCATGTTTTATATCATCAGAAATCATAAGGATGCTTCCGTATCTTGTTTCTCTTTCATCTTTATAATAAAATAATGTTAAAAGCGTAGCTTCTTCATTATTCCAGTGAAAAGATTGTGCCGCATCTTGTACAACAAAACTATATTTTTCAGAAGACACATTGAATAGGATTTCACTTCCAGGGATGGTCTCCTTTAGGGTCATGAAATAAAGCGCCTGTTGTTCTGCAATGTATGCATGGAGCTTCAAAATGTCCAAAGCGTTACACAAGCTATCAACAGCATTATTAGCAGGACCCACTTGAGTTGCTATAGTAAGTAGGTCTGTCTCACTATTATAGCACTAGTTAGCTTAAATAGGTTATAAATTGTCGTGAGATGAAGTTTTGTTTATACTCCAATCCATCTGTAAATTCCTTGAACATTAAGAATAAAACAAATTAAGCCAGAGCAACTATTCCCTCGGCTATACGCCATCGACGGGCGTTGAATTACGTGGCGAAATGATTTGGATTGATCGAAAATCACAAAGAAGATGCAAAGCGTCCTCTATCTCTGGATACCGCTAACTACATACCGGTTTCGACCTTATCTTGGGTCTCGTCAGTGTAGTATAAGCGAATATGTTTTGGACAAACGAGGCTTTACATCTCATAGATACCGTTACGTTCTACAGTAGTAGAACTGTAGAACGTAAACCATGCGCCATCTCTTGGTAGTTTCACTACATTGACGAAACCCAAGATAAGGTCACAACCGGTTTGTAGTTAGCGGTATTCGGAGATAGAGGATTGTCTTTGACAAACGAGGCTTTACATCTCATAGATACCGTTACGTTCTACAGTAGTAGAACGCTGTTCTACTAGTAAAATAGCTGTTTTGGCTTAATTTGTTTTATTCTTAATGTTTAAGGAATTTACAGATGGATTGGAGTGTAAACAAAACTCTATCTCACGACAGGTCATAAAACTTACCATCTGGAAAATGTATTATAAATTAAATAGGTTAGTTTAAATAGATAGCTTAAAGTTTAAATAGATAGTTAGTTTAAATAGATAGTTAGTCTTAGTTTAAATAGATAGCTTAAATAGGTTAGTATTAATATAGCCGTGTTTTTAGTAAGTTCTCGCGTAACCCGGCCGACCTAAGCATGCGCCAGGTGCAGCGCTCAGTATGTGCCTTTCTACATTAAGTCCTGTCTCATAAAAGAATGCAGATCCTAGTCTGAAACTTTAACTATAATATCTATACACTTTAAGCTATATTTTGTATTTTAAGTTATTAAAAAGAAAAAGGTTGAAGTTACTAAAATTCGGATTTAAAATGTTCACTTCCGGTTCTCTACACGAAAAAAAAATTCAAATTTCGAATGTGATTCCATAGGTAAAAAGAAAAGTCAATTTTCTATATAAAACACCATTTTAAATATTTCGTTGTACGAGTACATTGGTTAATTTGAACAACAGTTTCCAAAAAATCTGTACCTCATATTTCGTCAATTCTTATACAATACAATACAATACAATACAATGCCAAAAAAAATTGTGTACTTATATTCATGCCTTCTAGGATCATAATCATCGCGAATATGAACGAATTTCAGGTTGTCACATCTTTTTAGTTGTCCGCTTCACATGAAAGGCCCCATATGAAAAAAATAATTTGAAATCATCTACACACCAAAGATAATTTTCAGTAGTAATGTCAGACACGATATCATTAATAAAAAGACTAAAATAAGAGCGGTTTTAAGTTAGACCCTTGAGGAACACCTGATGTTGGTCAAACTTCGACAGATTTGTTACCATCGTATGATACATATTGTGTTTAATTTTCCAGATAAGAGGAGAAACCATTAATTAAGTCGATAGAAAATCCGAAAGTATCCACTTTTTGTAGGGTATCCGAAAGTAGAACGATTTCGATTAGTCTCAGCGATTTTCAGTTATAAGCACACTTCGATCCTTTCTGCGCTCCAGGAGCACTCTCAAATATAAAGAGGAAACGTACTACAAAAAAGAAACAAGTCTAGACGTCCCTCTCGCACCACAATCGTAATCATTTCCCGACAACACCAGGAGCACAAATATATTACTGGCAACAGATACAGTGCCCCGGTGACAAATTGCTTGCACTCAGATGCAGCGTCTCTGCCCAATCCGGGGTGCAATTTTAAGAAAGTCGTTTGCTACATAAATCGTTCTTTCAGGAGCGAGGCTGTTCTAATAGCGGATCTCCCATTACGCTGATGAAAATGTGTGCTACAGGACTTTTCAACTCGGGGTCGACTTTGAAATATGTGCCTATAAAAAACGCCGCATGCTGTAACTTCGCTATTTCTAATCTCTTTTGGAAAAACAAATAAACTAATTCAATAATGCAAAAATAGTATAAACTGGTATCATTGTCGATTTTCACCAAGAGAGGCATCAAGTGAAAATCAGCTTCTTATTCTTAAACGGGATAATATACAGTGACTGACGGCTTGTCAGGTACGGCAGGGTCGGCCGGGCCGTATCAAAAAAAAAATCGAGAGAAAAGAGAAATTCTTTTCTGCCCAATAAATAAATATACATTTTATATTCATATATCATTAAAATGGTCTGTTCTTTATTTATATATATATATATATATATATATATATATATATATATATAAATATATATATATATATATATATATATATATATATATATATATATATATATATATATATATATATATATATATATATATATATAAAATAGTTCTCCAATAAACAATCTCTATTCCATTATTTTTAATTTTTAACGCCTTCAAACTGCTGCGGCGCTAGTCCGGCGTTTACGGTTCTTAAATCTTAAGTCCGGCCAGCCGGGCCCACAGCAGAACTACAATGCTGTACAATGCTAACGAATTATTAAACGAAATAATCTACTATCTACTCTCTATGATTCCACCTCCATCTACACATACCAAGGTAGAGGCCAAGATGGTTGGGCCGCATACCGTATGGAGGCAACACAATCAAAGTATAAAGAATAAAATACCTAACAGAATAAGTACGTATTTTGGCACAATTAAATGTAATTTTATTGCTTGGTGAGGATGGAGAGTATAAGGGAAATATTAAGTGAAAACGGCGGTGATTTGGTGAGTTGTTTGCTTGTCACATCAATTTTTTAGGATATCCTACGACGACAAAATGTTTATTAAACAGCCGATTCCGCGACCGCCTCGTGCTATAAATGTTTTATGCGATCACATAGGTATCCAGTTTAATTGAAGTTTTTGACCACATAATGGAACATTTGGATCAGTGGGATGATATTCCTATACGGGAAGCTAACGGTTTAAAAAAATTGTTAACTGATTTTGATTTAATTTTTTTTTTACTTTTTACATTTAATTCAATATTCACATATACCGATCCCATATTTTCTATAGTTTAGAATAGATTGTATGATATAACATATTGTAATGACAGAATAATGTCACTTTTAAATACACTAAAACAAATTAGAAACGACGGTAATTACTTTAAAAATATATATTCTAAAGTAGAAAACATTTCAGAGATAACACCCCCCTGCTCCAAAAGACGTAAAATTTCCGATTTAAATGACAATTCATTAAACATGAAGCGGCTGTTTTTCGAAATTTTGGATTTAATTGTAAATCGAATCGAAATTCGATTATTCGATTATGACACTTTTAATCGAAATTTTCCGGAAAAACAATTTAATGCTTTAATTAATAATTATCAGGGACTGTTTGAACAATGAACAATTAAAACGAGATTTACAAATTTTGTATTCTGATAAATTTTTGTTTGGTAACCCTGAAAATATAAGTGACATGATTACATTTACTTATGATAACAATATTATAACCGATGTTCCAGAATTATATAAATTGTTCGTTAATATGTCTCTCCCTCCAACATCAGCGTCGGTAAAAAGAAGCTTTTCCGCCTTGAAGCGAATTAAATCCTATAGCCGGAATAAAATCGGGCAATCGCGTTTAAATAACTTGTCAGTATTAACAATTGAACGACGTTTGCTTAAACAACTAATCAAAGACGACAGTTTTTATAATAAAATCATTGACGACTTCGCGACAACTAAATCCCGGAGAATTGATTTATTATATAAAAATTATTAAGTACCTACCTAATTAAATAATGTAGTTACATATATGTAATCCACCTATATAGTTTTCATTTTTTAGTTATATTTTTGTTAAGAGAGTATATTTTCGTTTTTTTTTTATTTTCCAAAATTTGTCCTATCCTTGGTCCTATGCCCTTTCCCACCCCATTCCTGGCAAGAATGCTCTAGACCTCCCCGTGGCTCTTGCTGGATGATTTAATTTTTGTATATGTAGATACACAATTATTTTTAAATAATGTGCATTTTTAAAGTCTGCCATGTTAAAAAATTTTAATATCAAAAAATTAAGTCGACTAACTAGAATTTGATTGACGGGCGGTGACCTTGCAAGAAAATGTTTTGTTGCCACTGTTATCCTTTTAATTTGACAGGTTTTACGATAATTCATAAAAAAAGTCGGGCATTACCCAAACGTGAAATTCTAAATGTAGCGGAAAATATAACAGAATGAATTTATAAATAAACACAACCAAAAGTTTGGGGAAAATAGAAAAATGATGAAACCTCGGATGAAATATTTAATGAACATATTTATTTTTCTTTCCAATGAGAATAGTATAAATAATATTCTGGAATTGAATAATTTTAAACTCCAGAAACACAGAAGGCTTTGTATTAATGAAGTATATTAGCACACAAATTTTTGGGGCGCTTTAAAACAGTATGACCTTGAAATTTCTGAAAAAAATTTGCCAGCGGCGCTCCCCCTGCAGCTCTAATCACCGTGTGCACAGATTTTTTTGACTTACTCCTATTGTGGCCGACCCATATTTTATGGCCACGAGCCGTCACTGATAATATACTTTTTATTTCGTTAGTAAGATCGAACACAGTAAAAATAAGGTCAAGGGAGGGAACAGGCAATTGAACCGCCCATAAAAACTATACTATTTAATTGAATTAAAATTTAGTCTAGTATTATGTGAAGTAGTCCCATCTTGCTAGAAGTAAAGTCTATTAAGTTGCGCAAGAGGTAAATCATGTGGATCAAAGTCTTATAATGCTGGGGAATAGTTAATTTGTTTCCAGGAATTGACGGGTCGATTTTAAGTACATTACTGCCCCTGATGATGGAAATGGCATTACTTTTTCTTGATTGGCTCTAGTTTCTGAAATGAATATACATAATGCATATTAATGCAAAGAGAAACTAAATAAAATAAGCAATGTCCCTTATATTTTTCCAATATTTTCCCACAAAATCATAGTTATCAACAGCTTTTTCATGTTTCAATTTTAAATATCTTATACCCTTGCATTTTTTGCTCTCTATATTACTGGACAAATTAAATATTCCATGTATTTTGGTTGCATTTCATGTTGGTTGCCTTTCTGAGAAAAATACAAGCGCAGTAACGATATCTAGAAAATTCAAACGTAAATTACCACACGGATATCTCTCGTGCAATTAGCATATCCGAGTACTTCATAAGACAGCTTTAAGGGTGCTCTAACTTTAGCTCGAACTTCGAGTTTTATGGCCTTTCGGGTCACTTCGCATCATAATTCTGGCGGATATGAGGTCGCATATATCACAACCGTTATAAAACAAATCGATTTATAAATATCAACCGACTTACCCGTTTTGGAGTGCGGCCGAGGAAAAGTACTCGGTAGAATGTCCAGAATATCTGCAAAAGAGCACAATTAGTGGCAATAAGTAGATTTAATGGAAAAATAGTAAAATCAAATTTGGATTGTTTTCAATTGGTATCGCTTTTAATTGACTTAAAAAAAGGCGGAGGTTCTCAATTCGTCTATAAATATATATATTTGTATGTTCGGGTATAACTTTTATATTTATGAACTTCTTTTAATTATTTTTTTTTTTGCGTTGGGTTTAGTATAGCTCCAAGGTGGTTCCAATTTAATTTCATTGGTATCGGACCTTAGACTTCGTAGATACACAACGGAACTCCTTCCTCAGTCTACCCATCACAATATTGTAAAATAATAAGTTAAAAAAAAGCAACTTAAAAAAAATGACAACTAAAAAGCAAGAAATAAATGCTTTCTACAACAATTTAATACTTATTTGTTGCTCCGTTTAATGTAATTAACAAATTATTGTTTATTATGTAATTATTATTAATTGTTTGATATAATTTTGAAGTCGGTACTATACAATAGTAGTAATGTGAATGCCGGCCCTTGGCAATATTAAATGTAAACTCGTTATTATACTAGCGAGGTATATATTTTTTATGTTTTACTTGGAACCGAGTTCAAACTTATATAAAACAATTAACAATAAACAGTTTTAAAACCTTAAAACGGACTTTTCTGCACGTAGAACATCTCTATCTCGAAATTGAGTGGCCGAGAAAAAATTAACCAACACATAAATGCAGAATATGTGTTTTATGCGACAGTTTTATATTTTTCAAATAGTCCACCATCGTGCTTTCTCATGACCCATGAACAGGGTGGGGTGTGTCCTATCCACCTTAAAATCAATAGGTGTCGTCTGGTGGACGTCTGTAATCAGAATCAGTCGAAACCCGATCTATCCGACACGATTTAATTGAGTGATCGTGCTACCAAGATAATTTCTCAAATAGTCCACCATTGTACTTTCTCATGACCCATGAACATTGTGGAGTGGATTCTATTCACCTCAAAATCAATAGGTGTCGTCTAGGAGACGTCCCCGATCAGAACCAGTCAAAACCCGATCGATCCAACATGGTTTAGTTGAATTATCGTGTTAACAAAAAAATTTCTCAAATATTCCACCGTCGTGTTTTCTCATGACCCATGGATAGAGTGGGGTGTGTCCTATCCACCTCAAAATCAATAAACGTCATCTGGGAGACGTCCCCGATCAGTATCAGTCAAAACCCGATCGATCCGACACGATTTAGTTGAGTTATCGTGCTAACAAAAAAATTTCTCAAATAGACCCATGGTCAGGGTGGGGTGTGTCCTATCCACCTTAAAATCAATAGGCGTCGTCTGGGAGACGTCCCCGATCAGAATTAGTCAAAACCTGATCGATCCGACACGGTTTAGTTGAGTTATCGTGCTAACAAGAAATTTTAATGCCGACGACACCGACGACACCGACGACAACGACACTCAACACACAGACAAAATTTTTTTAAAACAATTTTTTTTTTGTTTTTAGGTCTAAAAACGAAAAATAAACGAAAAAAAACTTTTTTTTTCCATTTTTCTTTACACGATTACATTATTTTTCCGCTAGTATAGTTGAGTGCGGATAAGTAATAATTACATAATAAACAATGATTTCTTAATTACATTAAACGAAACAACGAATAAGTATTAAATTGTTGTAGAAAACATTTACTTCTTGATCTTTGGTTGTTACTTTTTTTTTTAAATCGGTTTCTTTTATTGGTACTTATAACTTATTATTGGCATTTATAGAGTAATTGTACCGATTATATAGTGTGATTCATTTGAGATAGAACCTCTGTAAAATAAGTGATTCACAATCGATTTGAAAAAACTTTGTTTTAAAAGATGAGGCATTAAAGCCTCTACCCTTATAAAATATATCATAGAATATTTAAAATTTTCAGCGCCTAATTTGGCCTTTTTTTATGGTCAAAAATACCAAAGTATATTTAAAAAGAGCTAATTTTTATGAACAAATTTTATAAAGAAAGAAATTTGCTATCTTTTTCCGTTAAATAGTTATAAGTAAATTTGTGAAAATAGAAAGTATTATCAAAAATTCGCAATCGTCACGATTTAAACAAGTAGCCTTTGGAAACAAATAGCAAAGTCGCATTTGTCAATAATTAATTTAGTGGTTGCCAAATATTGTTTTGTTTTCATTTGACTTTGAAAAATGTTCACGCACAACGAAAAGATGTGTTATTAGTTTACGGAGAATCTTAAGAGAACCCTAGAAGAGCAGTTCAGTTATCCGCCCAGAGATACCCCGAACGTGCTATTCCAAGCTTAAAAATATTTGCAAGATTGGAATACAATTTACGTGCAAATAATGAGGCATTTTTTTTCTCGAAAGAGAGGAAAAATTGTTTAAATGGGTCAATTCTGACAATACTGTTGCCACTGTTTTGCAGTATTTTGAAGACGATCCAAGGAATTCGATTCGACAAGCCTATCGTGGGTTGAATTTGAGTTGATATTTTAGTTTGAGTTTGGGTTTTTTCAGCATATATGTTGTGGACAGACGAAAATCGTTTTGTTAGTAACGGTAAGCCCAATAAAAAAATGAACATTTTTGGGCTACTGAAAATCCGCATTTTGTCAATCCGATTGAAAACCAAAGACACTTCGGAATTAACGTTTGGTGTGGTATTATTAATGGGCATTTGATTGGTCCTTATTTTTACGAAGGAATTTTAAATAGTGAGCGATATTTGCAGTTTCTTCAAAAACAACTTTCTGTGCTTCTCGAAAATGTGCCATTACAGCTGCGAGCAAACATGTGTTTCCAGCATGACAGAGCTCCACCGCATAAAGCAAGAATTACTGTTCAACAATATTTAAATGAAACTTAAGGAGAAAATTAGATGGGTATAAATGGACCGATAGAGTGGGCGCCTAAATCACTGGACTTGGCTCCACTAGACTCATTCTTATGGGGAACTTTCTGTTAATCTGTTAACAATAACTCTGTTAGAACACCATCTGTTACTTTATAACATTTAAAAGAAACAATCAGAAATGCTTGTGATGAACTATCTAGAGAAATGTTTCGTAAGGCTTCAGTGAGAGAAGTAAGGCAAAGATTTGGTAAATGCTTAGAAGTAGGAGGTGGTCACATTGAAAATTTGTTGTAGTGAATGCCTATATACTTTGTTTCTTTCTGGGGTAAGTAATAGTTGTAACATATTATGTGACTTGTAATGTTAAATTAATGCTCCTCTAAATAATACTAATTAATAACATTTAATTATTGACAGATGCGACTTTGCTATTTGTTTCCAAAGGCTACTTGTTTAAATCGTGATGATTGCGAATTTTTGATAATACTCTTTTTTCACAAATTTGCTTATAATTCTTTATCGGAAAGAGATAGCAAATTTGTTTCCTTACAAAATTTGTTCAGAAAATGTATTTTTAAATATGCCAAAATATAGGTATGTTTCTGGTAAAAAACAATTCGATGACGTTATTACTTCAGTTTCCAAATATGGAAAAATATGTAAATTTGGCTTAAAATGGACCTTACTCAATCCCATTTAAGAACCTCTTTTCAGATTTTTTCTATCTTTTTTCCTTTTCTTATAATAGAGCAGAGACATCGAGTTTCACTCACCCTGTACGTCTCATACCTAACCTGACTGTAAACTTTTTCGGAGCGTGAAAGAAAATTTATAGAAAAATTAAAAATAAATATTTGTCGTGTTCCATTGCGGGACAATAAAGGAAAATTTTCAAAACGTAAATAATACAGAAACGTTTAAATTGTATTGCAATAGTGAATCTTGCGAAAAGCAAACAGAGTAACTAACCTAAGCATTGGACGACGTATTGTTGAATTGAGCCAGTTTGGCAAAAATTTAAGATGTTGTAAATATAAAAACGTTCTTTTGCTTGGAAAAAATGAAGAAGGGAAATCGTTTACGACTAAATTCAATTTTAAATATTGTTTGTGACGAAAGTGCTGTAATAAAGTGGCGAGGGGAAAAATGCATGCTGCTGCGTTTCCAAACGCTAATTGACAAGTTCTCGACTTACCGAGCAAAACTTAAACTGGCATATTTTTAAAATATTCATCTTTTCAACAAATCGAGCAACTACCGATTCTTTTAATTTAAAATATTCGTAATAAACTAATGCATAGATGAGTTATTTTTGGAAAAAATCTATAGAAATGTTTTAAAGATATGATGTAAAAGGTGTAACTTTTAGTCAACTGGTACATTCAATGTTAAAAGTTCCAGTTTTGATGGTGATCCTATAACCTTCCACTATAATATCTCCTTTATTGTACGGGCAACAATTTTTCATTTAATTAATTTCCTTCGGGAAGTTTAATCTTCATGTGTACCCGAAATTTGATGAAATTCTATAGAAAAGTGAGTTTCAGGAGAAACTACCTTAATAAAATTAATAACTAATATCCGTAGGAAAAATAATTCATTGTTCTAGAATAGAACAGTTTTTTCGTTCCAGTTAAATAGGTTGACGCTTAGGAAATACAATAAAATTGTCAACATTTTATGGCGGGTTTTCGAAAATATAGAGTGGATTTCGGGATTAAAGTACAGGGACAGAAACTAAAAATGCTGAGATTCGCGGATGATATAGCAATATTAGCATCTAGTAAAGAGGAATTAGAATCAGCGTTGAACGAAATGGAGGCAGTGTTGACAGAGGAATACGGAATGAGGGTGAATAAAAACAAAACTAAAGTGTTAGTGTGCAGAGGGCGCGAGAGCAGAGCAAAAACGAAAGTACAAATTAATAATGAAAGATTGGAGGAAGTTAAAGACTTCACTTATTTAGGAAGTAAAATTAATTGGGATGGAAGAAGAGATAAAGATATAAAACAAAGAATAGCGCAGGGTCGAGTAGCTTTTAACAAAAAGAAAGCACTTTTATGCTCGGGGGTAATAAACTTAGAAACAAGGAAGAGATTTTTGAAAACGTATGTATAGAGCACGGCACTATACGGTTGTGAAACCTGAACGGTAGGGGAAGCAAGTAGGACAAAATTAGAAGCTTTTGAGATGTGGTGTTACCGAAGAATGATGAAAATACCGTGAACTGATAGTGTTAGAAACGAAGAAGTATTAGAGAAAGTCGGCGAGAAAAGAAGTATGCGGAAAAACATAAAGAAGAGAAGAGATAGAATGGTAGGCCACTTGCTGAGACATGGGGGAATAGTCCGTGATATTTTGGAGGCAGAAATAGGAGTGAAGAAAGGCAGAGGTAGGCCTAGATTAGACTACTGCTCGCAAATAGTAAGGGATGTAGGTTGTAGCACAATTAGAGAAATGCGTAGGTTAGCACAAGATAGGAGAAGCTGGAGGTTAGCTTCCAACCAGTCTTAGGACTGATGACCTCATGATGATGATTTGGAAAATATACACTTGTGGTCAAAATAATAGCAGTGCCTCAGCATATTTGACAAAAATGAAGTTGCTCGTTTCAAATGCTGATGGATTGTACTCAAACTGTCCCAAATAGTTCTTTAGACAAAATTATTATTGCTGATACTCATTGAGTCATGATAGTCTGATCCCTTTTTTCATAAATAAAGTTCAGAATACATACGTAAATTAAGTGGACAAAATAATAGCAGCACTTCCGCTTAGCAGTAATAACGCAATCAAGATACCGTTGAAAACAATTGATTGTTTAAGTGAAGCTATCAATTTCAACCGCTGTCAATAACTTTTGAAGTTTTCGGTGTTCCTTTCATAAAAATGGATCGCGGAAAGCATTGTTTGCCGGAAAAACGAGAATTGATCATTAAATTGCGAGCTGGCGGAAGAAGTTATAAATCCATTCAAGAAATTCTCGGATGTTCGGCTGAAATGATTCGGAATGCACTTAATTGGCAAGAAAAACATGAAAATTGAGGCACAAAGCGCAAAACCACTATGATAGAAGATCGATTGTTGATTCGAACCGTGAAGAAAAATCCATTCGTTACTCCATTGAAGATAAACGCCGAGCTCAAATTGCCAGTCAGCACAAGAACCATTCGAAGAAGATGATTGATGATGAAAAGATTCGAAGAAGATTTGGAAGAATCACTGTATTTTTAATACTAACTCTGTTAGACAAAAATATGACAAATTTTGTCATGTAATTCAGCGCTCGGCATATAGCCAGGAGAATAGCTGTTTTGATCTAATTTGTTTAGTCCTTATTATATATGGCATTTGCAGATGGGTTGGAGTATAAACTCCCTATTTCTGTAGTTTTATACGAAGAAGACTGCCAGAAGCTAATTTGAACGCTCGAAGTCCGCGAAAAATGTCACTGCTTAAAAAACGCCATGTATAAGCTCGATTGCAATTTGCCAAAAGTCATGAGGGATGGAGTGTTAGGAAATGGCGTAATGTCTTGTGGTCAGATGAGAATAAGATTGTTTTGTATGCGTCTACTGGGCGTCGACTTTATGTTCGGCGGCTTGACAATATGGCTTTCAATCCCAAGTACACTCTCAAGACTGTCAAAGACGGTGGAGCAAAAATCATGGTATGGGCTCGTTTTTCGTACTATGGCCCAGGTCCGATATTTCGCATCAATGGCAATATGGACCGATTTCAATACAAGGACATATTGAAAACAGTGATGCTTCCTTATGCTTCGTGGGAAATGCCATTGAAACGGGTTTTCATGCGAGGCAACGATCCCAAACACACCAGCAAAACCATCAAGGATTTTTTGAATGAAAACCAAGTGAATGTTATGAAGTGGCCAGCACAGTCACCGGATTTAAATCCAATCGAAAATCTCTGGGGAGACATTAAATATGCTGTGTATGTAGGTAAACCCAAGAATGTGGAAGAATTGTGGGAAATAACAAAATCAACCTGGGCAAATATACTCCAAGACCGCTGTCGAGTATTAGTCGACATACGATACGGCATAGATTATTGAATAAGAAACAATGTTCACATTATATCAATAACGAAAGTTTGTTCTAGTTTCAATAAATTTTGAAATAATCTCATACTGTTATTATTTTGTCCACTCAATTTACATATGTATTCTAAACTTTATTTATGAAAAAAGATTTAATCAGACTATAATCACCTAATGAGTATCAACAATAATAATTTTGTCTAAAGAACTATTTGGGGCAGTTTGAGTACAAGCCATCAGCATTTGAAATGAGCAACTTCATTTTTGTCAAATATGTCAGGGTTGCTATTATTTTGACCACAAGTATATATTTTCAGCGAGTGCTTTCTACCTTGTATAATACAATAGTAATGCCATTTTGAGTTAAATATTATACGATTTTGCTTAAAATCATGTAATAATTCGTTACATGTGCTTTTAAATTATCGTATTCCATATCTGAATAAAAACTTTTCTGCGCTGTCAAAGAATTCGTACGAAATAAATGAAATTATTCACAGTAAACGGAAGATCTCGCTCGGAGCCAGACGCCATATTCGCCACCGTGCTCCTCGACAGCCACAATACGAAAATTCTAGGTCCACGAAATTGTCTTCAGCTCTCGTTATATTGAATACTGGAATTTAATTTCGCTTTCCTTCGTTCGCCTAACAGAAAGTAAATAAGTCGGTAAGCCTGTGTGGGAATGTAAATGTCGGAATTAATATTCCGACTGCATTTCTAAACAACTCCATCTCGATGCTGTTTCGTTTCTTGTTGCCGCGGAAAATTATGCTTCGGGAATTTTCCTCGAACACACATAGTTTGAAATAAATATCGTCGAATTAAAACGAATACGTTTTACAATGCTCTTGAAGAAACATTTTCTGCTGAGAACCAGTCAGTCAATATGCCTGCACTTATATATATGATTAACGATATGATAATGGTAACGATATGATTGAAGTAATTAGAGACCAATTAAATTTATATGCTATACAAAATGCATAAAAAAACTGGAAACCTGTATCGACAGAAGAATTGTATACTTATATAGGATGTTTGACTATGATAGGTATTCACGATTTACCACATATTCTTAATTACTGGAGTTCAGATCCATTCCTTGGAGTAAATTGTATTTCAAGCGTTATGCCTTCTAGTGTCGGGCCAATCAGAGTAAATAGGAAACATCTGCCTCCAATGATGAAAGAGAAGCATCGGCTCTAGTGCAATCGTTTTTGCGACAACTTCTTCCCTTTCTTCGAGAGAATAAATGATTATTGAGCGAATTATTTGAGACGCTTTTAACCACGAATAATAGAAGATCAAATTAATCTACGGCATAGGAATGAAATACATTAGGTGTGCCCCAAGGTACTCTGTTAGGTTGTTTTCCTAAAAGTGAGGATGAAAGTGTCGATTGTCTTTGCAGTATCGTATATCGTCTCCCTAATATAATCATCACTTGCTACATAAATAATAATGTACAATTCCTTATGCGAAAACGTACATCTTCGATTTAGTTATAAACCAATTTCTTTGACATGTTGTTCAAATAAAATACTGGAAACGATGATGAGTAAACGTTTAGCATTACTGTTAGAGATATAATCTTCTTTCAAATTTACAAATGGGTTTCCTGATGTCAACAGGTCAACTACAGATCATATAGTGCCTTTAAAATAATTCTAAGTGTTTTTGCCAAACTGGGAGATATTGAATCCTAAAAAGCATCAATTGGGTTTACGAAGTCAACTTTCGGTGTTGGAGGAAAATGGAGGACCATAAGGTGTCACTTTAAAAATGTTACTCTCTTGTCTATTGCAATCAATGAGTTAATTTTAATACTAAATGGACCAGTTCAGAAATGTCTTCATGTGGATGATTTCATAATTTATTACTCAAGTAAACATATGGTTGAGATTGAAAGAGTTTTACAGGAAAATATTAATCCAGTATCTATAACCGCAGAAAGTTTAGAGTTTAAAATATCAACATCTAAAACAATGTGATGACATTTTGAACATCTTAGAAGCTCAGTCTTAAAGATTAGAGCAATATTCGATGATAAAATTACTTGGACGCGGCATATATCAGATTTAGTCATAATAGTGAAATCAGCCTTAAATATCATCCGATGCTTATCTGATATTAACTGAAAAGCAAACAGAAATATACTATTGGGCGTCAGATAAGAAATAATGCGATTTCGCAACCATAACTCTGTTTTGTTACATATCAAATTTCCTGATCATGCTGCCTCGCGGAATGCTGACACCAATTGGCCTGCAAATTCATATGATTTGACATCACTGGACTTCTTCTTTGGGGCTATCTCAAGGAAAAAGTGTACGCCACCGAGCCAGCAACAATCAATGACCTCAAAGCAAACATTCAACAAGTTATTCGGGAAATAGTGCAAGTTTATGTGTCCGTGTTATGGAAAAATTTGCTAAACAAATGAAGTCATGAAAGATGAGTCGAGGAGGCCATATACTTTTCCATTTGTAGTCGTATCGTCTCCATTTTATGTTGCAGAATAAAGAACCTCAGTTTGTTAAATGTTATTAGTTTTATTTACAAATCACATCCTATAGTTCCAAATAAGACATAAGATAAGGCATTTTGACGTCGTATGGTTTGTAGACGACAGTCGTTGACGCCCTATCTTTGACATTATAAATGATGTGCAATTCAAATTCGATAGTTCCAACTTAGACACTATATATGTATATTTACACTGTTCTTAAACCTTCTTTCCCTAATTTCAAATTGCAAATTACCTGCAATGTTAAATATTAGAGAATAATTTTATGTCAAAAGTATCATTTATTTCACATATTTATACCAAACATGTCCATTACCTAATACAGTTTGTATAATGGATCTTTGCGCGCGTATCAATTTAGTGACGACGCACGGATCACATGCTACACCACTCACAATTGTTACTAATATGTCACAATTACCAACACGTATGTCTAACGACATATGTTTCAATCAACTACGTACGGCATAGACAGTTAATAATTTGCCGAACAAAATGCAATTACCAAGTCACGTCTTGGCTTTATTGTATAATTTGATTCATTGGCGTCTCAATATTTCTGTAAAATTTATTTCATTTTTGTTTCATTTATTTTGATTTTTGTTGAATTTATTTCATTTATTTTTATGGAAATATCACTTCCACTGAATGTTTCTGTGGAGAACCTTTTCATTACTCTGTCATAGGTTGACGGATTTCTATTGTACTAACTGTTATCCTAATATGTGTTTTCGGCACAACACTGTTCAAAAATGTCAGTTGCTTGATTTATACGATTGTTACCTGTGACGCACACACAAAGAATCATTATACAAATCATACATATTTTTTCATATAACATTATATTTCATTTTGATATTGGTATGCATTATTGGCGCTAATAAACGGCAAATATTGGAGGCTTCTGCTAGCAATTACTCGTACCAGCAAAAAAAATAGTTGATAATTTCAACCATAGATAATTAAGAAACGTAGACCCTTTGTTTTGTAAATCTGGAGCACTCAAGAAACAATTTATTTTCCGGCAGAAATTAATTTTGTGGAATATAAAAAGGAAAGACAGCAACTTGGAGACGGCCCAAATTAATAAAACATTCGTCCTCTTTCAGGAGAGCTTAGAATTAAAATAATCGTTTCCAGAATGTTAAAATGCTGTCTCCGGACTTCCGTTAAGCGTGCTTACAATTCGGGCAATTACGTATGAATTAGTTTTTGCCGTTAAACTGTCGTTTATCCCAGAGGCCTTATTAAAGTTTCTAATTAGATCTGCAGTGCTATTTTTATTCGCTATCAATCTTTGTCCCCTGACTGGCTGACACGGGATGGTCTTGGATGTGAATTAGATGGAGGTTCGCATTTCAAGCTAATGGGAGGCTAACAAAAAAAAAAACTAAACAAGCGCGCCCGATTTATACGCGTATAAAAAACGTGTTTGGGAAAAGACAAGTGACATTTATTATATAAGTGGAATGCTTTCTTAGTCGAATTAGAGAATGAAATAGAATTAAATTAACCCCTTATTGGGTCAGTTACTGACGATGTGAAAAAGTTGACCTACTTTCATAAGGATTCGTTTCTTTTTTTTATTTACAGTGGCATCGACTACGTCGTCGGTCTTTAGTCGTTTCGCTATATCCTGTTCGCTATGTTCATATCATGCACTTTTTCGTATCATGTTGTTTATTACTTTTCAGCACTCCACTATACGCGGAAAAGTAATGTAATCATGTAAAAAAAATTTTCTTCTAGGGTTTATTTTTCGTTTTTCATCCTAAAAACTAAAAAAAAAATAAACAGTTTTAAAACCTCAAAACGGACTTTTCCGCACGTAGAACATCTCTATCTCGAAATTGAGTGCCCGAGAAAAAATAAACCAACACATAAATGCAGAATATGTGTTTTATGCGATTAACCCGATTGATCCGACACGATTTAATTGAGTCATCGTGCTAACAAAGACAATTTCTCAAATAGTCCACCATTGTACCTTCTCATGACCCATGTACATGGTAGAGTGTGTTCTATCCACCTCAAAATCAATAGATGTCCTCTGGGACATTTCTCAATCAGAATCAGTCACAGCTCGATCGATTCGACACGATTTAGTTGAGTTACCGTGCTAACAAGAATAAATTCCGACGACAACAACAACGACAATGACACACACACAGCAAACAATTTTTAAAAACCATTTTTTTTTGTTTTTAGGCCGAAAAACGAAAAATAAACCCAAAAAAATTTAGCTTTTCACTTTCTATTTACACGATTACATTACTTTTCCGCGTATAGTGAAGTGCGGAAAAGTAATTGTTTTTAAACCATTTTGTGTATGTGTGCGTGTGTATTGTTGTCGTTGTCGTTGTCGTCGGCTTTATTCTTGTTAGCACGATAACTCAACTAAATCGTGTTAGATCGATCGGGTTTTAACTGATTCTGATCGGAGATGTCTCCCAGACGACACTTATTGATTTTGAGGTGGATAGAACACACTCTACATTTTCATGGGTCATGAGAAATCACAATGGTGGACTATTTGAGAATTTTTTTTGTTAACACGATCACTCAATTAAATCGTGTCGGATCGATCGGGTTTCGACTGATTCTGATTAGGGACGTTTACCAGACGACATCTATCTATTGATTTTGAGGTGGATAGGACACACCCCACCCTGTACATGAGTCATGAGAAAGCACGATGGTGGATTATTTGAGAAAAATTGAAAAAAGTAAAACTGTCGCATAAAACACATATTCTGGATTTATATGTTTTATTTTTTTATTTATAGCTACATCGACTACATCGGTCATTAGTCTCTTCGCTATATCCTGTTCACTATGTTCACATCATGCACTTTTTCATCTCATGTTCTTTAAGTTTTTCGATAGAGACTAGAGTTGCCACCCATACTTTATGATAAAGTATAGTAAGTTGTTTCAGGCAATTATATTCTGTACTTTATGAGAATAAAGTACGTGAAAATATTTTATTTCACATAGCTTGATATTTCTAGGATTTATTTCACATAAATCATTAAAAGACCAAAAAAGTTTATCATAATTTTACGTATTGGGAAGCTTGGTGGAGGCGTGGCTTACTTTTTGGCCACCCGGTGGCAAAAAATGTATAACTCATTGTAGGATAGTTTGAATTAATTAAATTAGTTATATGAGGTATTTAATAATGTTTATTCATTAACAAACCGATAAAGAGGTTAAATTAAAATTCTCCGTTGGAGAAATCTGATTTTATTAAAAATTAATTGGATCCTTTTGGTGCTGGTGTATCTCGTGTGAATTGGAATTGTCCCAAATCCGACAACTTTGCTTGTTCACATATCCATTCATCCAAAAATGGGCCTCGTTGCTAAAGATGATTATTTTGGCAAAACTTGGGTCAAATTCCAACTGCTTAGAGCCCAATCAGCGAACACATGGCGTGGCGTTGTCTATAGTCGTTTACCTTAAGTTCCTGGATCAGTTGGATTTTGTACGGGTGCAGGCCCAAGTTCCGACGGGAGATTCGTCACATTAAAGTCGCAGAAAGGCCAAGTTCTTGTGAACGACGAGAAATTGACTGCCTCGGGTTTTCCCGTACACTCTCACGCACAGCAGCTATGTTTTCAGCAGACCAAGCGTTTCGATGACCCGCGGGTGTTGGCTAATTATTTATGAAACCGGTTTAGTATTGATTTCGTTTCCGAATTGGTTTTGAAAATAAAATCTGACGATTTACATAAATTGTTTAACGCTGTAACCTTCCACTGTGATTTGCCATATATTGCTGAACAATTCACAATAAATTTGACAGATGTTGCTTTACCAACACGGCCGCTATAATGTAACAAATTTCGAGCATCCCTATTGAAAGACCCTATACTATTGAGGCATTAAAATATAGGATTCTTCTGGTTGAAATAAGGCACTGGTCAAAAATAATTCCGTCATACGTCGACGTAAATATTTATTCCCCAAACCTTTAATTAAAGCAATTTAGTGTGCCATTTAATATTCGAAATGGTCACTCGTAAAATTCACGACAGCGAAGATAAAAAGAAATTTATCTCCGTATCTTTCATCCGATATTTTTATGACCCGGCTGTGCTTCTGTATCGATTTTGTAATAAAACTTATCATTTTTCTAGGCTTAATACCGTCGCGTTGGTAGTACACTGTAAATGTGATCTATATCTTTGCTAAACCCAAATCTTGCTGCGAAAGCGTCTATGCGCTAGATTGCAAGATCGAAAGTAAACTTCGTAAGAAGGAAAAGGCTTTGAAGTTCGTCGACGATATCACCTATATCTATGCATTGAGGCATTGATCGCATAGCCGAGGGTTATATTCCCTTTATTTTTATGTAGGGCTGTAGAGCGTTTACAGCTAAGAATCAAGGGGATTTATTTTTGTCGTAGTCGTAAATATAATATCGTGTAACGACTAGGCGGTAATGTTCTGGAAATAAATATCATGACAATTGTCAATTTTTTGCACATAAGTAAAGTATAGGACGTTTCGTAATATGTGGGAAAAGTTTCAAAGCGTTTTCTCTTAGGACCTCAAAGGAATTGAATAAAAGTTCATATATGACGAAAACCGTTTTATATTCGAGATACTGAGTGGTAAAAATTAAAAAAATGTAAGCCCAGGCTCATAACAGTTCAGCTAAGCATAATTTTATAACTGATATATTTACATAAAGGCACTCTCAAAGTTATTTTATAAAAAAATATCATGTGCAGCACAGTACACGTGATAGAAGTGAATACTTCTTTAGAATAGAGAATGAGAAAGATTAAGAGTGAGAGATTGAAAGAGAGAGAGAGAGAGAGAGAGAGAGAGAGAGAGAGAAAGGGAGAGGGATAATTTCAAAAGAAATATAAAATATAAAATTTGTGTAAAAAATATTCGGTTTATTCATTATCTACACTATCATCGGCTGGTGGTTCAATTGGTAATACTGATGTGATTGGTTTGTGATAACTAAAATATGAAATACATGTTCGTGATTCGATATTTTCTAGATAACGTATAAAAATGGCATCTATTGTTGTTCCGGATTTTGTTGTTGATTCTTTGGGATTGTTATTTATAAGCAGACCAAATGTTTCTCGAAGAATGTTAATTAACGTCACAGAATCATTGGATCCGAAATTTACATTGAAATCTCCCCCGAGAATCAAAGGGATTTTGTCTTCGCCTCTTCCAAGTGTATTTGCACCTGTGTGGCTGTAAACCAGTAGGGAGCGGTGAATGAAATATATTATATCTTCTAGATTTTAACAAGTTAAACGGTTCAAGGATATTATCAAATAATCACAGAACACAGATGTAAATAACGTAAATAATTACAAAACACAATGATAAATATTCGGTACACACGCGTGCTGCTTCAGCTGTTAATATATAGCGTTTAGACGCGTACATCTATAACGCGCGCATGCGCGACAATAGGGAGACGCGGATAGCCTAAACTGATATATATATATATATATATATATATATATATATATATATATATATATATATATATATATATGATGTATAGCTCTCTTTCTCCTTCTCTCTACGTTATATCTTTTTTCTCTCTCGTGTAACGAAATCTGGAAACGTTACATTTTTTTCAATTCACTCTCCATTCTCGTCAAATATCAGAACGCCGCCAAAGAAGTATTCACTTCAAAAAAGTATTGGTAACGGAAAGAAAATAAACTTTTAACTTAAATACAATGAAATATTACTACGTTATGATGTGTCAGTAACAAGTTTGTTAATGAAAAATATTAATGGCTCCTCTACACGTTGGCCAATGCGTTGGCCAATACGCTGGCATGGAAATTGGAATATCTATCCATACGTTGGAAGGACGTTTAGTTTTTTTCGTCGCAGGCCAATATGAACAACATGGACGTCATGAGAGTAGCAGCAATTTTCGGCTTGGTAGAGTTCTATGAAGTGAAGAACTTCTTCGTTACTCATCGCCGTCATTCTGTGCCACCAAATACACAAATAAACAACGCACAGCATAAAATATCTACCCACTATCCCTGCGGCAGCTGTTCACATACTAAGCCAGTGCAGCCAACGTGTGGACGTGACTACCAACGTCCGCCAGCGCCAAGGCCAATGCCCTTGAAAAACCGACACCACGACGGATCGGTAACCAACGCTTGGACCAGCTCTGCCAATGCCACCAATGCGACCAATAGTCCCCTCTACACGCTGGCCAATAAGCATTGGCCAGAGTGTTGGCCAACGTGTAGAGGAACCTTAAGATCTGCGGTTCAGAATTGTTCGGTCAGTTGCTGAAATGCATAGTAGGCTAAACGTTTGTACCGTTTTAAAATAAAATAGATTCTCGATTGCTGTCAAAACCAAAAGTATATTATAATGTGTGCTTTGGAAGCATGCGCTAAAATTAAAAAAAAAATGGCACGTAGCGTGGCATTAAGTGACGATATGCGAAAATCAATTGTTAATGCTTTTAAACAGGAAATATAGGCTCGGAACATAGTCGATACGTATTCGCTGCCTATATCTACAGTGCAAGGCACTATCAACTTGTATAAAAAACTGGATGCACAGGCCAGAGGACGAAGACTGGTGGACCATTCTAAACTTCACGTTTAAATCAACATGCTTTGAAGAGGATTGTAGAAGCAAACCGACGATCCAGTGCAAAAGAAATTATGGTACTATGTAGGAAAGACATTGGAAAAAAAATATTTCTGTATCCACAACCAAACGCTCAATAGAGAAAAGGATACAAATTCCATAAGGTAAAGTTGATTCTTGACATTTTACTTTTGAACTTACCGGTTTCTTCGGGCAAAAGAAAAACCGTTATGAACTAAATGACAGAAAATCAATCGGTTACGGTGGACCAAAGAACATAGGCATTGGACTTTACAACAATGATATCAGGTAATTTGGAGGGATGAATTCAAATTTGAAGTCTGTCTGGGTGATATCAGAAAACGTGTACTATGAACCCCACAGGAAACTTATTGTAGGCTTTACTAATATTTGAAAATAACAAACACAATTCGGACAACTAATTGCCATATTCCTTCAAGTACATAATATGTTTAGCACGAAGAATCGCTAAGCTCTGAATAATGTTAAAAATCTAACCTTTTCGTATTCATATATTCTGACAAGTCAATATGTTATGTCTATCTCCTGGGTAATGGTGCCAACTCTGTTAGTAATGGAAAATGAGTCCGCAATATCATCTTGACTGTTTGGTTAGGAAAGTGAAGTTCCCTGCATCTCTTATGATATGAGGGTGTTTGAGTGGTATGTGAGTGAGTTCTATGGGCGGGGCATAGAAAAATTACACTTCTTAGAGGGTACTGTGAGAGCAGAGAAATATTAACAAATTTTGACAGACAGTTTATTGCCGTCAATACCAATATGTCAAAGCACTAACGCGCAGTACATTTTCAGTACAGCAGGTTGGTGCCGCATGTCACACAGCAAACACAGTCAAAGCTTGGTTTACAGAACATAATGTCTCTGTTATGGAATGTCCCTCTCGCAGTCCAGACCCCTCGCCAATAGAAACATTGTGGCATAAAGTGAAAAAACATTTGCGCAAACATCCAGCCCGCTCAGTTAACGATCTGGTACCAAATTGCAAGAAATTTTGTACAGCACGCTTCTGAGGAGTGCGCTAAGCTAGTAGACACAATGTTTGCCAGAATTAAAGCGGTTATTATTAATGGAGGTGATGTAACACAGTTTTGATGAAGCGGCCGAACTATTTTGAATCGCGAATTTTATTGTTTTATTAACGCAGTAATAGTTCATCGTATTTAAGTTAGAAGTTTATCCTTTGTTTCTGTTACTAATATTTTTCTTTAATAAAATTGTTTGGGGAGTGTTATTACTTCTATTTATTATTATTATTATATTATATAGGTTTGGGCTTCGGCAGCCACTGATCGCATGGGTAGTCCCTTGGCGATCTCCTCTTATCTGGGTCATTATCCAAAAATGCTATCCCATAAAAGGAGCAATTTAAGCACGTCCCCCGCCTTAAACCTTGCCTCCTCTAGGATAACAGGGGTCCTTAATATAAGATACCTCTTCTCCTCCAGTGCGAGGCAGGTGTAAAGAAGATGAATCGAGGTTTCCTCGTATTATTTACAGTATCTGCAGGCCGAGCTGTCAGTCAGCCTCAGCTTGTGCTTATATGCACTCAGGCTACTATGGTGGACCGTTATGATTCCCACCAGGGTTCTCGCTTTGTGCCTGTTCAATTTAATGAATACTTGGGCTCATTTCTCAATCTCTGGGTATTGGATGAAGAGTTTGGATTGGATCATCTTTTATTATGCTGGTCTCTTGCCCGGCCATTGATGCGGTCTCTGATCACATTCCGACTTATTCCCACTGCAGATTCTGGTCCATGGAGGTTTTCCCTGGTCCCTAGTCTGGCAAGGTCATCTGCAATTAGATTTCCCTTAATGCTATTATGCTCAGGTATCCATAAGAGTTCCACCGGTCCCTCCCCTGCCAAGTGGTTCAATGCTTTATAGCAATTATAGACTAGCTTCGACTTTGTCGTTGCTGAATTTAGGGCTGCCAACGCCGCCCTGCTATCCGAGCAGATACATACCTTCTCCTGGGTCCGATTTTGGTCGGCCCCCAGAACACCGCATATAATTCCAACTAGCTCGGCCTGGAGTGCGGTAGTGTATTTGCCCAAGGGGAAGGTTTTACCTATCCTGTCCCGTCGCCTTATACCCCCGCACCCGCTCTGTTCCCACTCTTGGTTCCATCCGTGTATCAGATGTCTCCATTGAGCGGCAATCCAGCTCGACCCTCCATTCAGTCGGTCTTACTGGTGAGGGTGATCTTATATTTCTTGTCAAACAGGAAGTGGACACCTGTACTGTCAAAGGGCATCCATAGGAGTCCCTCCTCAGCACTTTTATTTAAATATAATAGTTGTAAAATTATGTCTAGCAGAACTATTATGAGCATGGGCTCGTATATAGCAATATTTTAAGTCATGAAAGTATGTTGCACTGGATAAGAAGCTGATATATACTACACGAATCAAGTCAATTCAAACAACGATTTTCTATTCTGA
Source organism: Rosalia funebris (assembly GCA_037954035.1). Lineage (NCBI taxonomy): Eukaryota > Metazoa > Arthropoda > Insecta > Coleoptera > Cerambycidae > Rosalia > Rosalia funebris. The sequence goes on along the minus strand of JAZFAV010000006.1, from coordinate 4,789,060 downwards.
AAATTATTATATAAGTATGATAAATTGTAGCAGACATCGGCTAAAACGTCGCTAATCCACCAAGGACCTTTTCCAATTATCTCGTCTTCGCCATCTGTTGAACAATCTCCGAGATACACTCGGTCGTCTAATGGGTTCTCCAGATTCAATTATACTTTTGTGTGTTTATGGTAAATTACGAAATTAATGTCTGCACTCGGAGCTGATTATACTTTTGTTTGTTTTTGATAAATGTACGGCTGGCGCGTCTATGGAGAGGCTTTCTCTCGGATCGGCTCTGGTAAGCTTAGGCGAGAGCGGAGATGGAGACAGATAACTTTAATGAAGAGCCCCACAAAAAATATAATATCTGTTTAGGTAATTAAAGGCGGTTTAATCCTGGAAGGTGTTTCGCATCTCAGGTGGTCGTTTGGACATGGATATTCAGTCGATTGCGAGAAGAGAGATTTGTGTTTTATAGGATTTCTAGTCGATTAACGGGATGAGAGTTCTATTATAGCTAACAGATGGTGCAAAATAAATATCAGAAGTTCAAAAAAAAAAGGGCGGAGGTTCTCAGTTCGTCTGTAAATATATATTTTTATGTATGTTCGGGTATAACTTTTGTGTTTATGAACTAATTTTAATTATTCTTTTTGCGTTGTGTTCAGTATAGTTCAGTCCAAGGTGAACCCATCTCAACCTCATTGGTATTGGACTTTGGACTTCGAAGATACATAACGTAACTCCTTATTCAAGTAGCTGTCGTTTTCTCATTCGCAAAATATCCTTAGTAATAGGTCTACCCATCACTTAAAATTGTAATAAGTTGTACAAGTAAAATTATAAGTAAAATAATTGGATATATTCTTGAAAATATTAACGTGTTGTTAATAGTAAGTGCACAGGAAGAATGGTAAATATATAATAAGTTTAGAAAACACCTACTTACAAAAAGGTCACTCAACTAAAGAGCAAGACATAAATGTTTTCTACAACCATTTTATACTTATTTGTTCTTACGCTTATTGTAATTAAGAAATTATTGTTTACTATGTAATTATTATTAATTGTTTTATATAATTTTGAAGTCGATGCCATACAATATTAGTAACAGGGGCGTAGCGTAAGAAAAGAATCTAGGGATGCGATAACAATTTTATAAGGGGAATAGGTATAGTCAGATGTATGGTAGGCTATATGGAAATGGTAAATAAAAAACAATTACACTAACCTAAAATGATTATGCCGAGGTATATATCCTAACTTTTAAAATGAAGATCAATTCTTCGGTTTTTGTTTGTCCAGCGAAAACGTCGATCACTGTTTCTTCAAATGTTGGAGAAGACCTCATATCTTCTAACAAGGCACTTTCAATATTTATTAACGCTAAAGCTGACAGTCTTTTTTGCTTTTGAAAATTTCGCAGATAAGTCTTTATTCTCTTTAAACATGAAAATGATCTTTCCGCGGAACTGCTTGTGACAGGAATAGGCAAAATTAAACGACACAATTTTGATGACTCCGGGAAAACAGAAGATAATTGAAGGGACATAATATATTGGTGAAGTTGAAGTTAGTGCTCTTTTTCATATCGGGATCACTATAAATCACTGAAAGTTCACTTTTTAAACGATTTGCGTCAAAGAATGTTCCATATGTATCTACTAAAGAAGAGGAAAGTTCGTCAGGAAGACGTTTCACGAATGAAGTAAATTATGAGGAATCTAGATTTAAGAATTTCAGTTTAGAAATTTCACTAAACGTTCACTAATGTTCAAACTAATAACGTCCAAAATTTCATAAAACAATCGTGCGTAGGTGCTTTTCTTATCTTCTTCAGGAATTAAATACAAACGCATTCTTTTACTTATTAGTTGATTTTCTAACACAAATCTGTACATACGGTTCCAAATATCATTAAACTCGTTTCTCATTTTTTGAATATGTGATTTAAAATCGGCGAGCTTTTTATTGCAGTAACTAATATCTGATTATTTTTGTCTATAGAATTTTAAACAGACTCTCGGAATGTGGGAATACTGCAGAAAACACTGCTAAGAGAAAATTATAATCAAAGTCGCGCAATAAAGTTAAAAGGCCTCTAGCACAAATAAGGGTTTCTCGATCCCGTTCCTCATTTTCATTTTCCACAATTACCTGAAACAGCACTTCCAAATCTTCCTTATGTTATGGCGACAGTCAGTCGCCAAGATGCGTTCACATAATCGCATAACTGAGTTCGGAAATAACGACAACACCCACTCGAGGTTCCACTGTTGACTGCGTAGGATCACTGACCTTTTCGCCCATCTCACGCGTAGCTTGGATGTAACGTGGACCATCGCATTTCAGCACTGCGGCAAGTAACGCGGTCCAATAATTTCGGGCGCCTTCACGGCTGATTTTAAATAAAAAAGTTTATGGTAGCGTTTAAAGTAAATCATTTATGTTTGCCGTCGGTTTAAAATAATAAAAAATATATAATAATTGAATAAATCGATTGAACTTTTAAATAACACTAATTTGTCAACTTTATAAAGGATGTGACGCATCACTCGCTTATATTGAAGGCACCTCCGGAGCATGCCTCTAGAGGCCTCGGATCAAAAAACAAAAGTTACGACATTGTTCGCAAGCATCGATTTACTATATTAATTTTGTCAAAATGCCCAAGTTCGAACGAAAAGCATTTCGTACATCGACCTAAAAATTTCGTGACACACACACGAGAACAGCCGTTTAGTAAATAGATGCGAATGACAGCCCTCGGAAATTTTAAATGTAAACTCGTTGTTATAGTAGCAAGGTATGTATTGTTTTATGTTTTACTTGGCACCGACTGAACATCCACAATAATACAACAACAATACATCCAATTATTAAATAATGAAATTAATATTTACTACTATATTAACGTTTAATTATGATTTTTATTTTCAATATGAACTAAATCCCTCATTGTAAGAAAAGTCATTACTATAGCTGTGGGAAATGTGCTGCGCGCCATAGACGTACACATCGTAACGAGGGTAAGAAAATTATAATACATAATAAGTAATTAGTAACAAACACACTAGTCTGTTACAATTGAATATAACACTGTATGCCCTTACACTCTTAACTAGCGTGATGATCTAGTATTCTCATCATCATCACGAACTAGAGATGATTCTAAAGGTAAATACTTTGTAGTTTCAGGTATTTTTCCATATTTGTCTCAAAGAATAATGTCCGTTGTGGAGAAAATATGTTTTTATATTTGGAGAACGACCATGCGACATCTACTGATGTAAAACAGGCATACATAAAATACTCTTTGCACTCACTTAATGTATCTATAGATGCACTATCACATTAGCAGTATCATCACAAATTTGTCTTAATCTGTTCTTTCGGTATCTTTCTTTAACACATTTTGGAACTTTTATTTGACGCGCCCAATTTTTGCATTATCTGTAGAGCGTAGCAGTGAATTAACTTGGATCACCATTTTCAGGAATTGCGCTAACGTGGACGCACCATTTTGTACTTTCTCTATTGCGCCATGCACTCCTTTATAGTTGGTATCAATAATTTTTAAATCAGCTTAAATTGACATATTTAGATAATGTGTCCGGCTTTCCTTAATAGCCGCAGCCTCGGCAGGGTTGAACTGTAGTGTTTCAGGTTTTATTTGCTGAAAATTTTCAGTATAATAAAAAGCTGCTTCTAACTATGTTCCCCAACATGTAAGGATCGGTTCTGGTGTTTGGGGAATCCAGGACACTCTGTGAAACTGGCGAAGACGTTTAGAAAATTTTAGAAACTCTTTTTTATACTTGTTATTACTGCATCTACTTTGAGAAAACATTGTCGAATAGTTTCTGCCTCAAAATGTAAAGCATATACTTTACACGTGACATGTAACGATATACGACTGTGTTGTAAAAACAGACCGGCCTACTGAAGACATTGTCGCGGCACCATCTGTCACAAACATCAATATATGACTGGTTGACAATTGAAATGTTTCTAACTTCCCCATCACCACCTACAGAGTCTTTTGCTACCTAATGACAATGGAAATATCGATTGCCGAGGATCCAGTACACGTACTACAATATTTACAATAAATTTTTTTTTTACGATCGGTCATCTCGTCAACACATAACCGCAGTCGTCTGTTTTATAATTTGCGTGTAGTCTTCCCCATGATATCATCGCGATATTTCGCTTCATAATATATTACGACTTGGTAACTGGAACTGCGTATTGTATCTGTGCCTATCAAAGTCAATAACAAATCAAACCCAAATTGAGTTTGTAAGTTTGTAAGGGCACGCCCTATTTTCTATGTTGATTTTGAACAGAATTCACGTGACGTGTGCAGTTGTGTTTGGGCCAGCAGATTAAGGACTTGTCGCATACTTTACACCATTACTTTCGCCCCATCGTTGAATAAATCATCAAATTCACAAATACACTTTTTCACTTGGTGAGCATATAAAGGTGTTTTGGGTTTTCGCACGTGCAATATACTTGATTATTGAATTAAAATGTTTCAACTAACACAGCGGAAACCGTCGGTTCATCTCGATTGATAAATTATGATAAACTATGGTCCTACGGTCATGAAAAGGGCATCGGTGATCCCTCTTCACTACAGTTTAGCGACAATTTATCTAATTTCAGGGTTATCATCGCACTGTTACATTAAAACTATTTATAAATCAAAAGAGACTTCGGTGAATACATCGATTACCATCTAATAGAAATTTTAAGACGAAATTTCGCAATGAAGTTTTATGAATATTATATATATATATATATATATATATATATATATATATATATATATATATATATATATATATATATTAAAATAGCTGAGATTTGTGGATTTAATAAACGAAACGTTTGTTACTGATAATGCTGATCGGTTAGTTTTGTCCGGGAGTGTATAAAATCGAAATGGACTCGTTACCGATTTTATGTTATGCAATCATGAATTTAATATTTCTTTCTCTTCATTCTTTTTATCATTGAAAATCATTCTTTTTATATACGACTCCTTGAGTTATAAATTTCACTTTAATACTCATAATTGTTGATAAATAGAAACAATTTAATATGATTATTATCTCTTAGGGCTATTACGATATCTGAAACGTCAGATATGCTAGTTATTATCCAACCTAATGATTCAATTTTCATTTCAAATGGCCGCCTAACGCGTCTAATTTCCCGCTAAAATCACGTTGGCGCGGGTCCAGGAAACGACTGACAGTCTGACAAAATGCAATTACAACTTCATAAAATCTCCGCAAGAACTTCCGAGCTCATTTAATTGGATGCTGTAGTTTCGCGATATAATAATCGACTGGGTATTTCTCGGCCAATACTTTCGTCCCATTAAGCGGCTGGGAACTTTTGAGTTGCTCAGGCGGAGTTGAAGTACGAGAACGGAAGTTTCCGGGTTGCTCGTCATTATACTATGTATATAACCGGGTGAAGTTTAAGCCGGAGGAAGATAATAGGGGAAAAGAAATAAACATGGATGAACGATTAGAGATATAGACATAATACCCGTAGGAGTTATTTTATTGTTTCATCCAAAGCCAGGATAAAATAAAAGCTATATACACATACAGTATGTCCTTAAAGTTGGAATACACTTTATCGAATTAAATTGAACGGTTTTTTTTATCTTCTGGAACGTGGTTTATTAAACTACTGAAATAAGGAGATTATACTCCACTCCATCTGAAAATGCCTTATATTATAATAACGACTAAACAAATTAAGTCAAAATAGTTATTCTCCTGGCTATATGTCAAACGCCGAGCGCTGAATTACGTGACAAAATTTGCCGTATTTTGTCTAACAGAGTTAGCACTAAAATAGTGATTCAGATTCAGATCCAAAACCACATGAAAGATGCAAAGTGTCACCTATCTCAGGATATCGCTAACTGCAGACCGGTTTCGACCTTATCTTGGGTCTCGTCAGTACACTGTAACCGAGTATACACTGAATTCTCAAGTGCCTTCGTCCATTCTCAAATAGTTAAAGCAATCCTGTTTCTCCAATTTCAAGTCTTCTAGTAAACTGATGTGAGACTACAGGTTTCTTTTTAACAGCCAACGTTTCGTCCATTTGGTCCTCTTTACAGAACGTTTCTTCTGTTGCTTCTTTTTAATAGCGCAAGCGAGGAGAAGGAGGCAGTCAACATCACTTTGAGAAGCCATTGTGAACTAAACAAATATCTGGACAGGTGAACTGTACGTGTGGGTCTAAAAAGCAACACATGCCAATTTGCGCAAACTTGGTTTGGGCAGGCAGGCCTGTGTTATAAACTGAGCGTGTGTGGGGCCTTTAAGAAATCCCACTAAGGCGCAAGAAGCCAGCCAATGATAGAAAAATATCGCGAGAAGTAATTAAGGACTGTTTTATCGACAAGGACTTTATGGAAACCTCTGCTTGTCAAATATCGGTACGGTTATAAAAAATCTACGGGATAAGTTCGACAAAGTTAGTAAACAATTAGAGATTTTAAGAAATAAAATATCTAACATACAGGAGAAAACTAAAAGCCTGTGTACAGAAAATAGGCAATTAAAATCCAAGATAAATGACCTGGAACAACGAATAACAAAAATTTTACCGGTTAAAGTAAAAAACAACCAGTTTGATCAAATTGTGCAGGAAATGCATGAGCAAGAAAAAAGGAAACGCAACGTCATTATCTTTGGCATCAGTAGGGAACCTAACCCAGGGAGCTAAATATGAACGCAAAATGAAAAACAACTGGTAATTTATATATTTAATTCATTATTTATTTCCGAAAATGAAAATATCAAGGAAATCTGCATAGGAAATTCTCACCCGACTAAAGAGGTTCTATCCACTCAAAGTTACGGTTAGGGGTGAGTCTATTGTTTATCATATCCATAAGACAAAAAATCTAAACAAACTCAAGGGACTATAAAAACATCAGTATCTCATTGGACTGCACTTCCAGACAAATCGATCTTTACCAGACAATTAAGAGGCAACTTAACGAACGTGTGACAGCTGGTGAAGCCATCTTAAAAATTAGATGTGTACATACGTGGTGTTCCAAAAGTTATCGTTTTAAACTAAGAGAACCAACAATCCAAAAACGGCGACAACAGAATTCACATGTTATTATCAAAACATGCATGGATTAAAAACTAATGTGAACGAAATCACACGTTTTATTAGAAGATGCCTAGGACTAACGTTCTTCTTAAATCGCCAATACATGTTATGTGCAGTAATTCCAATAAAATCTCAGATATATGTGATATTAATTGTAGTAAATTCTTAGAAATTATTGTTGCTTCTAACTTAACTTTATAATCTAATAATAATTAAATATATACATTTAATTTTCATTGTTCAGGAACCTCCCCAGTCATACATCTTTAAAACAAATTAATACAATGTAAAAGGCAATCCACTGTTGAATACAAACTGGATCTGAACATTTGTCATGCCTTCTGAAATATTTAAAATATTGTGAAGTTCGTAATGCCGCTTGTTGTTATTGAAGCTACATGTTCTAGGTTTAATAAATAATAAAGTCGTATCAAGTAGTCCTTGATTCATTTATATCTTACTGGTTGAGAACGTAGAATGATGAATGGCGCACAGCTATTTAATATCAGAATATCAATCAAACTGCGAGACAACCAAAGAGAGTTGCTATAAGGAACAACCAATTAATCCCCTTTGTCGTTTTTATATAGAACGTGGGAAATTGGGAGAGAAATAACTTATATGCGTGTAAAGCGTGTGTTATACCTAGACAACCTATTCTACGCGCCCCATTTACATTGTATATTCAGGCAGCTTCCCGTTGAAGAAACTTTGCTGTTTTGTAAAAGAACAGAGATAAATTTCGGGTAGACTTTTTTTCATAGAAACATTTCTTTAAGGACGTTTTTTTACAACATAGCTTTAGTCAAAGTGTTACGTTGACTATAATGTTAACATATGCATTAAATAACTCTAATATATACCTTGAAGATTTAAAAAAATGGGTTTAAAACAAGTAGAGTAGTTTATTTTATTTTATATTCTTAGTATGGAATATATGTCAGTATAGAGTTTACAAATTAATCGATAAATGTATTAGAAATGACAACGTAGTCTTCAACAGATGCAAATCAATTTAACAGGTGCAAATCTTTTATTTATTTATTATAATAGCAATCAAATAATACAATCTATAGACTACTCTGTTATTTAGGAAACTTGAAGGTTGTTCCTCTCATTCTGCCATTATGAGGCTCCTCCAATGAGGAAGACCTCTATCTGATACTGAGAGGAAGACCTCTATACTCTATAAGAGTTCTGATAGCTAGCATCCTTTGAGCCTTCTGCTGTTGTGTTCCCGGACAAGTGGTTGTTATAGAGGCTTGATATCAACCCTCTGCTTTCTGTTGAAAACAGAGGAAAGAAAATGTCTTTCTAATCTCCCGTGATGCTTATTGCTTATTTGATGTATTCTTCTTGAACTGTTGGCATGAGAATTTCGTTGTGTTATTGTGCATCAGTTATGGGTCTGAGGATTTTAGATTGTGCCCATTGTATAATGGATACGCTTGATTTACTAGCGTAGCCCCATTATTCTATTCTAATGACATTCTTGATTTCCCTCTTCAGTAATCTTCATTTTTAGGCTAGTTTGTTTTCCTGGATGTGATCTTTCCAAAGGAGGTTTCTGTCGAGGTGAACACCTAAATATTTCACACACGTTGATTTTGATATTTCTACATTATTCATAAATACTGGTAGACTTTGATCTTTTCTCATGGTAAATATTATGTGTCTAAATATGGCGCTGAAAATGTAAGATATCATCACAATTCCTTTTTTTGGGTCGATCTTTCAGCATTTTACAAGTTATCTTGTCTAACACTGGAGCTTTCTTATTGTCTAGGAAAAAGAATTATTTTTTGATATCGTTATGTCTTATTGGTTCCATATTTGCCACGTGAATATTATCTTCGATGTTTCTTCTCATGTTGTTTGGTACATGATGATCAGTAGTATTGTTTAGGAGGTTTTTTAGGGGAGTGAAAATTTCACTTAGATGTTGTACATTTAGGTTTGTCCTTTCCTGTTACTTTCATGTAGGCCCATGGTCGTATAGCTGGTGTTTTTATGCGTATGGGCAAATTTGTTATCGATCAGATGCCTAAAAGTAGTATTCAAGATGATACTGGAGTTGGTCGAAACCTTTGGTGTGAAGATAACACTGACTCCCCACACACTTGACTTGAATTTTCCACAAAAGATTAAAACACATGATGCGTCTTTTGCCAACAAAGTTAGCATCATCTGGAGGTGATTATAACTCAAGCTTTAATACTCAACTGAGCTTTAATCATCTCCAGATGATGCCAACTTTGTTGGCGAAATGCGCTTCGAGTAGAGTGTATAGTGTCTTCCTGTTTTGTGGAAAACTAAGTCAGTGTTATTCAAGAAGATATTTAAAATATAGTTATAAAATTACAACCTTTTTTTATCAATTACTATTTACATTACTATTTTTACTTTTCCGCACTCTACTATACGCGGAAAAGTAATGTAATCATGTAAAGTAAAATTGAAAAAATTAAAATTTTTTTTTTGGTTTATTTTTAACTTTTCGGCCTAAAAACAAAAAAAAAATGGTTTTTAAAAAATATTTGCTGTGTGTGTGTCGTTGTCGTCAGCATTTATTCTTGTTAGTACGATAACTCAACTAAATCGTGTCGGATCGATCGGGTTTTGACTGATTCTGATTAGGGACGTCTCCCAGACGACACCTATTGACTTTGAGGTGGATAGAACACGCTCTACCATGTACATAGGTCATGAGAAAGTACAATGGTGGACTATTTGAGAAATTTTTTTTGTTAGCACGATCACTCAATTAAATCGTGTCGGATCGATCGGGTTTCGACTGATTCTGATTAGGAACGTCTACCAGACGACATCTACTGATTTTAAGGTGGATAGTATACACCCCACCCTGTCCATGGGTCATGAGAAAGCACGATGGTAGACTATTTGAAAAAAGTATAACTGTCGCATAAAACACATATTGTGTATAGAGATGTTCTACGTCCGGAAAAGTCTGTTTTAAGGTTTTAAAGCTGTTTATTTAAAAGCAAATTACAACTTCATCTTGCAAATTATTTAGTGAGTATTTTTCAAAACAGAGTATAACAAGCCAGAAGTCCTGCTGAGGGTGATTGTCAGACGGAATCTGCCAGATGGGATAATAGTTTCCTATCTCCTTTGCAAATAATATAGAGGATATAAAATAGGATCTATGTTATACCATTCATAAAAAAATTGATAACTACTATAATTGTTTAAAAAATTGTTTTCATATTTCTTTAACGCTATTACAAACAGCAATTCTGTTACAAATTTTGATATAGAAATGTTCATAATTATATATTATATCGTATGGATATGGTAAAATTTCTAATTATTTACCATATCGTAGTGGAGTATAATTTTAATATATTTCTTAAGAAAATGCGTAATGTTTTGATTTAACCTTTGCGTAACTTATAATTCCACCCCTGAGGTTATGAAATCTCATTTTCCACGGAACAATTAATCCTAATTAGTGGCATGTACTAAACAATTCAATTTTCTCCCGTCTCCCCACAATTAAGTCTTCCCTTCCTGTTGATCTTAATTAGAACAAATCTTTTTGAAGTGACATTCAGATGTGGGTCTTTTTGTTGTTTTTTGGGTCATTCGTCATTTGCTCGTTAATTAGTTTCAATAAAATAAAAGAAAATACTGCCAGTTTGGTTCTCTGAATCGGTTTTTCAGTTATGAATCACAAAAATACGTTGCGCCATGGAATATATAGGGTATTTCGTAAGGGAATGTCTAAGAAAATAAAGCATTTTATAATTACATAACAGTTATGTATATAAAAAACCTGTTAAGTCCTTTGTGATGCTATAACGTACTAGTGGCGGCTATTCAGGTGAAGTAGGTGAAATGCCTCATAACCAAAGAAATTGAGACTAGGATTTCCTTGTTTTTATATTTTTGGGATATATAATCATGTATTTAATATGTACGTTTAAATAAATTTTGTTATGAAAAACCTATTATATTTTTATGCCAAACAAAATATGCCGTTATGCTACTAAAGACACTGTGTTTACATTGGAGCGTCCTTTAAATCTTCAGTAATTCATGCGCGTATTACCTATAATATAAATAACTCGCAGGTGCAGAGATGAAACTCAAGTGCTCTCAAATATGCACTGTTACAGGGGGTTGCCATGGTAACGTGACGTCACGCAATAGCCTACGTCCAGTTAGTCCGTCTCCTCCCTCCATCTAGGTGAAGAGTTTCGCGAGATTTTATAGGGTATCTGCACAGTGGACTTGCACCTATTTAATGTACTGGAGCGCGGCCTGTTTTTGAATTTGAACGATTTATTGAATTTGCGTTGTATTTTCATCATTTTTAGACTTGCTGTTTTGATTTTAATGTTTTGACTGACCAACTGAGTGATCGTATAATTAGTAATTTTCCAACTTTGTTAGTGACAATATTAAATGAAACAATAATTTACATTATTTATAATGAATGCAGTTAACGATATTATTTGTAATTTGTTGGAAACACCGTTCTGTCGCTGGAAAAACGAAGATAAAACAGACGTTTTACTGGGCAGAAGACCTACGACTGTTTTATCAATATTCGCCAAAAAACAGATTAAGAAATCCGATAAATCTTATAACGTAAATTTTAAATATGCTTGGTTCACAAATTATAAATGGTTATGAAGCAACCCAATGTAAAAAAAAGTATATTGGTGACCCTGTTTACTATGTTCTAATAAACAATTGGTTTGGAACAGAAATGGATTTGTAGATATTTTAAACATTACAAGGGCATTATATAAACATACCGATTCCGCCCAGATATTCTATATGATATCCTACAAAGAATCATTAGATATTAATTTTTGCGTGCATAAAATAAAACAGATACGTGAAATATTGGACAAAAATAGAAATGACGACTTTTTTAAGACAATTTTTAATAAAGCAAGTAGAATGATGGAATTAGAATTTACAAAACGACAATACGCTGGTCCTTCTATCGAAGCCATTAGTACAGTATATAAGGCACATTTTCTTGAAATATTGGACCATATTTTAATAGAAATAGGCGTCAGGTTTCAGGACTGTGAAAAGTTGAAATTTGCTTGTCTCGCTGATACTGCAAAATTTGAACAATATAGCTCGTATTTCTCTTCTAATGCTTTTGAAAATTTGGAACAACTTTATGGAAATATATTTACCAAACATCAACGAGTTAAAAATAAAACTCAATAAACGGAATTAATACAAAGACATTTTACAGAGTTTTGTTAATTTTATCTATTCCATCAACAAGTGCATCAGTGGAAAGAGGCTTTTCGTCTTAAACGTAAAGGGTGGTCCAACCATAATGCAGGATGTTAATTGTGAGTCACACCTTAACGTCAAGTTTTTTGCCCAACTTAATTCGACATTTCTTTATTTCAGTGTTTGACAAATTCAACCATGGAGAGGTACACAATTGTGCAGCGCGTTAAGATTGTTGAAGCCTTTTACGAAAATGGGCATTCAAATCAAAATGCATTTCGTGCACTTCGTGACTTTTTTGGTCAGCATAATCGACCAAATGTGTCCACAATCGGGAGAATTGTGCGCAAATTTCAGCAAATCGGGTCTGTAGGAAATGTGAAAACACCGGTGTATGCTCGCCCAGTTCGTTCTGCAGAAAACATTGCTGTTGTTCGCGATAGTGTAGCAGAAGAGCCGTCAACCTTGACTCGTCGTCGTGCCCAACAATTGTGGCCAGAAATTGAGGATATGGACCTGGACGATATGTGGTTCCAACAGGATGGTGCCACTTGCCACACAGCCAACGAAATAATGTCACTTTTGCGCGAGAAATTCAATGGCCGTATTATCTCACGTCATGGCGATGTTAATTGGCCGCGACGATCATGTGATTTGACACCGTTGAACTTCTTTCTTTGGGGATATTTAAAAGAAAAAGTGTACGTCAATAAGCCAAGAACAATTCAAGAGCTAAAGGATGAGATAATTCGGCACATTAACGACATTGAACCTAAATTATGTCTCAGAGTCATTGAAAATATGGACCATCGTATAGAGGTATGCCACTGAAGTCGTGGCGAGCATATGGCCGATATTTTGTTTCACACATAATTGTCATAGATCCTTCTATCATAATAAAAAATATTAAGATAATTCTCTGAAAACTTTTTGTTTTATTTACAATTAACATCGTGCGTTTTAGTTGGACCACCCTTTATAAAGACGTATTCAAGAAATACCATTTCCCAAGAAGAAATCATTAGCAACTGTTTCTATCGAGAAATAATTGTTGCTAAAACTAAAGAAGGATCAGCCATTTTATGAAGATATAATAGATATCTACGCCTCACTAAAAGATCGAAGAATTAATTTGTGTACTAAAATTAGATAGCTGTAAGCTTGGCTATAAGTACGTCTTAAGAAAAATTTATCTGCTTTTTCTAACTGCTTACACATCCTAACTCTTGCCTATTTTCTAACCTGCGAGCCGCCACTAACGTACCGAGTTATTCTGTTGTAATGTTAAACATATTTTGAATTATTAGTTTTCACAACAGGCCACAAAATTTAGAGAATATCAATGGACATTTGTACTCTGTGTTAGTTGTCTTATTATAATAAACCATTTCCTTATTGTAATTCTAATTACAAATTATAAATATATTCGGGAAGTTAAATAAAAAAATATGAATATTTATTAGATTTAGAAATAATACAGCACTATTTTCTAGATTTGGCAGTTTTCTCTCTATTCTTCTCCTATTTCTTTGTCTATTTTGTCTTTTTGTATTAATAAAAACATATCATTTTATGTTAAATTCAATCTTGTAGTTCATTAATATTTTATCTTCAGACTTAACACATTTGCACGAATTTTTAAGAATAAAGAAAATGACTGTAATAAAAAAGAAATTCCTTTTATAAAGCAAAAACGTATTGCAAAACGTTTTCCAATATTTTTTCAATATTCTGGATCTATATATGTCTCGAAATAAACAAATCGTTACGTTCCCTTGTAACTTCTCACATCTCCTTACCGCCTGGGGAATAGTTCTCTCATTCGCAATAACTGCTAATATATATATAGGAGCCTGTCGCGTCTCCCCACCGAAGTAGAAGAAATGGGACGAATACGACTCTTGCTGTTGCTCTGAAATTGAAGTCGACAGACGCATCAAAGAGAGACAATATTCGATGCTTTATATAGCCGACATGTTTCATATCAGTAAATATATGACCTTAATGCCTTGGCAACGTTAAAAGGAAACCCTGACACAATATAGAAGGGCGTATACAAGATACTTGAACTGTATAAACTTTCACTGGTAATAACGATTGAAGCTCTTACATAACTAGTAATGAATCTAGAGGCCGTAATAACTTGGATGTTACAGTTATTGTTATTATTATAACTACAGGGTGTTTCAATAGGGACGCTTTAACTTTGTTAAGATATAGCGCCCATGTTGTTATTGCAATATATATCATATTTATTGTGAATTATTCAGAAGTATATGGCAAATCACCGTGAAAGGTTACAGCGTTCAACAACGTGTAAAAATTGCCACAACCGTCCCACCGAGTCGACTATTCGATGTTTGGTGGCCAAATTTGAGTTAACCGGTTTCATAAATAATCGGCCAACACCCGTACGTTACCAAAACGCAAGGTCTGTTGAAAATATCGCTGCTGTGCATGAAAATGTACGGGAAAACCAGAGAGACAATTTTTCGTCGTTCACAAAAACTTGGCCTTTCTACGACTTCAACTTGGTGAATTTTGAGTTGGGACTTGAATCTGCGCCCATATAAAATCCAACTGATCCAGGAACTTAAAGTAAGTAATCATAGATAACGCCGTGTGTTCACTGACTGGGCTCTGGAGCAGTTGGCAGTTCATTCAATTTCACCAAAAAAATCATCTTTAGCGACGAGGCCCATTTCTGCATGAATTGATATGTAAACAAGCAAAATTATCAGATTTGGAACGATACCAATCCATACGAGATACACCACTACCAAATGCATACTGAGAAAGTCACTGTTTGGCTAGGATGTTGACCTGTCGGAATCATTGGTCCGTACTTCATCCAAAACGAAACTAACATTGCCATGACCGTCAACGCCGAGCGCTACAGATTGATGATAAACAACTTCTTGTGGCCTAAACTAGATGATATGAATACCGACGACGTGGTTTCAACAGGACGGCGCTACGTGCCACACAGCGCATGTCATTATGTACATTCTGCGCGAGTGAATTGAAGGCATGGTTATCTAGCGCAGCAGTGACACGAATTGCCCACCGAGATTGTGAAATTAACCTTTAGACTTCTTCCTTTGGGGCTATCTTAACAGGCAACTAACTTTAACTAAGCTGTTAGGTATTTATTTCAATCAACCAAGCAAATGTTTTTTCCTTGTAAATCTATTTTGATGACAATAAAAAGATCACCACAATATTTAAGAAAACATCCAAATTTTTATCAAGATAAAAAAGATCTCGTTTCATAAAACAGTTGTACACAAACTATTCGTTGTGGAACTGTGAATCGCGGCATGTAGACGTCGTATGGTTTATAGATGACAGTCGTTAAATATTGACGTCCTATCTTTGACAACATAAATAGCACGCAATTCGAATCCTATAGTTTCAACAGAGACACCTTATATTTAGGTGGTAAATAATTTTTTTTTTAGTTTGACGATTGGATTCCATATAAAGCAGTATCAAAATTTAGTTCTAGACGAAAACATTTATTTTCATAAATAGCTACATCCCCTATAAAATAAGTTAATAAAAAAACTTTTTAAGGCATGGAAAAGGGCAATAAGGCGAAATATTTGTTTTTTAAACTTAATAAATTTTATTATATCCTCGCTATAGGCCTGTCTTCAAGTAGAAATATACATTTAATACCAACTGGAAAACTCATTTTGTTGACGGGTGTTTTCAATCCTTAAATTGTAATAGTAATATGTTGATTACACTTAATTGAACAGATTGCTCTACCTGATAAGTATTTAATAACTGTAGTACAGTTATTATTACATTTGTATATTTTACTATACTATGTACTTGTTCAAACGCTTATTTAATTGATATAAGCAAAAATGAGTCATAAACAAATTTAAAGTAGTTGCTGCTTGCGATACATGTTTCCTGTTGCGTGTTAGATGTCTTGTTGCCTTCCTACTTAAAGCTGGGTTGCTATTTGATAGTATGAAGCTAGGAAACTTTGTATTTATTAGTATGTACCCAAATATTTATATGTCACTTTTACTATATTAGTATAAGTAAGGTATTTTGGAAATCCTACATTAAGTTAGCTATTTGAGGTAGGGACAAGGTACTGGAGAATACCAGTTTAGATTAATAACATACCTCTGGTAGGTAAGACGACTAGAGACGGGACATATACGAGGGTGAATCAAATATAAGCGAGCCTTTTTTTAATTTTTTTTTATTTGAGCCTGAAAAAAAGAATATCAGCTCATTTCTCTACTTATCCTGATCTGGAAACACATTTTTCTCAGCGTGTAGGTAATTTTGTAATGCCCCGCTCGTAGAATGAAGTTGGTTGTGTCTCCAGCCAATTGCGCACGTAGGCCTCAACCTCCTCATCGTTGTTGAATCTTTGCCCTCCCATGGTTTCCTTGAGAGGACCAAAGAGGTGAAAGTTGCAGAGCGATAGGTCTGGGCTATAGGGAGGGTGTTCAAGTGTCTCCCAGCCCAATTTCTCCAATTTTTCTCTGGTCAGGGCTGCTGTATGGGGACGAGCATTGTCATGGAGAAGTTTCACTTCTCTCATCGGTAGGTCACGTTGTTTGCGGCGATATTCAAGTCTAACCTCGCTTAAAATGTCTCAGTAGTACGCCGCATTAATGGTCCTGCGTCCATGCAAAATATCGAGGGCAACAAACCACGCTGGTAAAAAAAAAACTGTAGCGAAAACCTTGCCTGCTGACAGCCTTGACTTGGCTTTCACTGGCCCAGCCTCCCCTTGACGTCTCCACTCCTTACTCGCTTATTCCGACTCAGGGGTATAGTGGTGCACATCGCAGGTGATAACGTGAGTAAGAAACGAGTCTCCTTCTTCCCGAAATTTCGCTAGGAGACGCTCACACACCTGAAAACGATGCAATTTCTGCTCAGTTGTCAGAAGGCGAGGGACCCACCTTGCACACACCTTATGAAACCCTAGCTCCTCTGTTATGATCGAAAAAGTGCTTCCATAATTTATTCCAACCTTAGATGCAATCTGATTGCTGGTCAGACGCTTGTCTTCGTCGAGAAGTTGTTGAACGCGGACGATGTTGTGCTGGTGATGCTGGTGCGAGGTCGGCGGTCATGGCTCTCATTTTAAACTTTCTCACGACCCTCCACAAACTGTTTATGCTATGCAAACACTCTAGCTCGGGACAGTGTCTCTTCCTTGAACTGCGCAGTCAATCTCGTCAGGATTTCAGATAATTTTACACCTTCCGTGGCGAGAAACTTGATGATAACACGCTGCGCAATTGATGAAGGCACCTCCTGCTCAAACATCGTCACGACGGGTACTGAAAGGAACGAGCGAGGTCGCCCACCTGCTCTGCTCTCTCCTGACATCCCTACCCAACACCCCACGAAGCGGGAACCCTTACGCGTTACTATTGCTTGCCCAGGACCAAAAGCCTCGTTTATATTTGATTCACCCTCGTATTAGGTATATCAACCATTTCGAATGTAGAGGCGCTACGGGAATGAGATGCATATCATTAGATACTTTCTCTGTAAAATTACCATGAGATGATTTAACCAACAATCATCAACTTAACAATTATTTTTATATTCTTCTCTAGTATTAACTCTGCTTTAATAAACTTTAGCTTATAAATATTCTTACTCATACATAAAAGTTAATAGGACTACGATTCAGACGTTTTAGAGGTCGTGGGTAGAATCTACATGATCTAGAGATATGTTCGATTTAAATCGTTCTTGACTGGTCATGTTCTTTACCCCGAAACATCATAAGAAAGATCACTAATATATAGCAAGAACAACATAGGTCCTAAATTAATATCTTGCGGTATGTCTAAAGAAGGCAATTTTAAAACTGCGTGTTAAAAAACATTTGTGACATAGGTGGTATATTCATTATTACAACAATTATTTTTTATTATAAATAACTTATTTATATTAAAAAATAATTGTTGTAATAATGAATATACAGGGTGGAACGTAAAAAACGCCGCAAGCCATAACTCTATTATTAATAATCCGGTTTTAAAATTGAAAGAAGATAATTAAATGATTGTTTACAGACTATTATATAACATTCACTGAGTTTTTATACAATTTCATTTCAAGGTCACGCGATATTCAACTTTTCTTATTTAAATGGCAACCTATATATATTTTTATGTAATTAAAAAGAGAACATTTTTATGTTTCTAATGATTTATATTAAGTCGTATTTTAATAGACGTATGATTCAGAAAATAATAAGTTATTTATTAATTCATAAAAATTTTAAAACATGGCAAGATGGCTTTAACTTGAAAACCAAATGGAACACGGCATAGTAAAATATCATTTGACATCACAATAATAGATTTTATCATCATAATAATAGATTTCAAAGAATAATTTGTGTAATATACTAAATTTAAACAACAACGAACAATATAAATTCTGTTCAAAATGTCTGCCGTTTGGTGAATACGTACTCGTAGTTCATCTTCTTTCTATTCCATTAATGAAAGAAGCAGATAGCTATAATTCTCTGGATCAAAATTTCGACGTTTTTAGATAGGGTCAGACATGCCTTGAAATTGAAAACCAATTGGAGCATGACAATTTAAAATGTCAACGCGTTGTTTGACTTAAGACTATTTGTTGTTTAACGATAAGTTTTGTAAATCATCTTGTTAATTGTTACTTTTGTTCAAAAAAATTTATAATAATGTATAATAATAGTGAATTGACAGACATGATTCAAGTATATTATTATGGCGTGTTCCAATTGTTTTTCAATATAAAGCCATCTTGCCATGTTTTAAAATTTGATGAATTAATAAATAATTTATTAGTTTTTGAATCACACGTCTATTGAAATACGACTTATTATACGTCATTAGAAATAGAAAAATATTCTCCTTTTAGTCAAATAAAAAAATATATAGGTTGCTATTTAAATAAGAAAAGTTGACTATCCGTGACCTTGAAATGAAATTGTATAAAATCTCAATGAATGCTATATAATAGTCTGTAAACAATTATTTAATTATCTTCTTTCAATTTTAAAATCGAATTATTAATAATAAAGTTATGGCCTGCGGCGTTTTTTACATTCCACTCTGTATATTACAGCAATTATTTTTAATATAAATAACTTATTTATATTAAAAAAAATTGTAATAATGAACGAACAATTATAATTGAGAGATATATGATATTGTACACGTTTATTTTGGCTACAGATCATTTTACAAATTATGCGAAAAACAACCCATTTCCCCTTCACGCACGTTCATCACTGGGGTTGATACACCCTCGGGTTACATTTTTATGACAGTTGTACGAATTATTTGACGAAGGGTTTTGGGCTGTCGGAAAATTGAAATTCCGGTAGGAAAGATTGGTTTTGTTTGTACAACACAAAAGTGAAAGTAAACTTTTGTGTGAACTTTTTATATTATGTACCACGTGTCACAATATTTTTCAACAAGGAACTGAAATGTGAATTACGACTTGAACTTCGTGTTATAATAAAATCGCATGTTGGAAAAAAACTTGTAAATGACGCATTGGTTGTTTCCTGTATCATATTTTCATAATTATGAATTCACAGAAAATGGGAAACTACCTTGCCCTAACTTCGATAGTTGCTTTGAGACAATTTGAAAAGTTTTATATCAGAATATATAATTAGAAATAATAATAGCTCTAAAGCTGCATAGTTTATTTCATCGCCATTTGCTAAATAAAAAATCTCAAAACATACCGTGGCTTTCTTTTATGGCTAGGCTCAGGTAGACTGTTCCATGTATCGGAAAGATAAGAGAGTTTCTTATTTGGAAAGTAGCGATGAAATGAATAGGGTACGAGGATGAATGGAAGTACGAGGGTCTGGCTAAAAATAAGCCGGACTGATTGTGAGTATCAAACAAATAAACAGTTTTAAAACTTTAAAACGGACTTTTCCGCACGTAGAACATCTTTGCCTCGAAATTGAGTGGCCGAGAAAAAATAAACCAACACATAAATAACAAGAATAAATGCTGACGACGACGACGATAACGACACACACACACACAAAATGGTTTAAAAACCTTTTTTTTTGTTTTTATACCAAAAAACGAAAAATAAACCCTTAGAAAAAAATTTTTGTTTAAACGATTACATTACTTTTCCGCGTATAGTGAAGTACGGAAAAGTAATATTTACTTAGTATTTAATACATTTTAAGAGTGATCACCTTCTATGTACTCCTATCCTTGATCCCACACTGCTTACTACGAATTTTCCATTGGGAAAAACAATCTTTGAAGCCTTCAGGTGAAAGGCTTTTCAGAAAGTTTGCCGTATTTTGTTTTACCTCGTCCAGTGATGAAAAATGTATTCCCTTGAGTTCAGTTTTAATTTTTTGAGAAAGGGTAAAAATCATCTGGCCAATGCGGTGGGTGCTCGAGGACAGGAATGTTTTTTTTTGTCAGAAATTGCTTAATGGAGAAAGCATTGTAAACTGGGGCGTTGTCTTGGTGAAGCACCCACCCCCCTTTCTAATACAAATCAGACCTTTTCTCTCTCTCACTCGCTCTCCAAGAGCTTTTAGAACTTCCAAATAGTAAATTTGGTTCACTGTTTATCCTTAAGGGACCCACTGAACATGGACGACACCACGAATGTCAAAAAACACAGTCAACATTGCCTTGAATTTTGCCACGTAAATTATAAAATAGACGATTATGGTTATGTGTTGACGAGATGATCGATTGTAAACAAAATTGTATTGTAAATATTATAGTACGTGTACTGGATCCTCGGCAATCAACATCTTCATTGTTATTAGCTAGCAAAGGAATCACTGAGTGTACTAGCAATACAATTAGTTAGGTGGTCCTAGAAAATTTAAAAAAATTTAAGTGTCAACAAGTCAAATATTCATGTTTGTGACCAATGATGCCGTGACAATGCGTTCAGTAGGCCGTTCTCTTTCACAACACGATTGTAGATTGTTGCATGTTACGTGTAAAGTGAATGATTTACATCTTGTGGTAGAAACTATTCGACAGTGCCTTCCTAAGGTAGATGCATTAATAGCGGGTATAGAATAATTTTTTATGAAATCCTCTAAATGTTTTGTATCCTGGTGTCCCCTGTCCTGGAATTCCCGAACCACCAGAGTCGATCCTTACACGTTGGGGAACATGGTTGAAAGCAGCTTTTAAAAACTATTCATACCAACTATGAAAGAGTGCATGACGAAATAGAGAAATTACAACATAGTGGATTGGCATTCCAGTAGTCCCTGCAAATAGTGCAAATGTTGAACTAAGTAAATTCACTGCGACATGACATGCTATAGTTGATACAGAGAATGAGCGCGTCAAACAACAGTTCAAAAGTGTGGTAAAAAAATGACACCGATTTTAATAGGTTGATACAAGTTTGTGATGATACTGCTAATAGTGAGAGTACATCTACAGATCCGTTAAGTGAGTGCAAAAAGTATTTTACATATGCCTGTCTTACATCAATAGATGTCGAAAGGCTATTCTCCAAATATAAGAACATATTTTTACCACAGCGAACATCATTTTCTGAGACAAATATGGAAATATCCTTGATGCTGCAAAGTACAAGGGGGACCATTGGAGCGGGTATTGAAAAGTTTTGAAAATGTTGTTATTTCGTAATAATTCATAGGTTGCTGTGGATTTGCTTGTCACCTTATCTGTCATTTTATGCCATTTAGTAATCATGGAACAATGGTCCGGTGAACAACGTTCGTCTGTGATTAAATCTTGCTACAGAAGTCATGACTGTGTGGTCGCAGCGCAACGTCAATTTCGAATTAATTTCAATATTCCTCGTTACGGAACAGTTCCATCTGCCCATGCCATAAAGGAATGGATTCGTAAGTTTGAAGAAACTGGATCAGCTAAAGATGTCGAACATAAGGGACCAAACAGAAGCGTCAGAAGCCTTGATAACATTGATCGCGTTAGAGCAGATATAGAGCGCAGTCAAAAACGTTCAAGTCGAAAACAAAGCCAGGCTTTGGGTTTATTTTCTACTTAAAGTGCCGTGCAGATTCTTGCGTAGGCATTCATCTTTTTTCTTATCAAATGGTCCCATTAACTGCAGCATTCTGCAGTGTCTGGACGTCCTCGTTCATTGACGAATATTTCTCAGCCACGATAATTTCTTCCTGCCTATTTCTCTTCTACCTCCTTCAATTTTTCCTTGAAGAATAAGGCGTTGAAAGTTTGCGTTCTCCACGTAGTATGTGTCCCAGATAACTCGTTTTTCTTTTCTTGATGTTTTCAAAAAGTTCTCGTTCTGGCAGACCGGCTCTTCGGAGAACGTCCTCATTCCTCACGTGATCGACCCAAGACACCCTCAACATTTGCAGCAGGATCCACATTTCGAAGGCCTCAATTTTGTTGATGATTGTTGCCTTTAGCGTCCATGTCTCGACATCGTATAGGAGAACGGACCAGACATAGCATTTCACCATCCTATATCTGAGGATACAAATTCCTGTCTGTGAGAAGTTTTATGAAGGTTGCCTTAGCCTGTTCGATCCTGCATCTTATCTCCGGGTCTGGATCCCATACTTTATTAATCATGCATCCCAGGTATTTAAAATGTGTGACCTGTTCGATGTTCTCTTCATTAATATGTATTCGAGTGTGTGGGATGTCGTTCCTACTAACAATCATAAACTTGGTTTTGCTGATGTTAATTTTTAAACCCAATCTTTGGCTTTCATCATTGACCCGATTCAGCAAACATTGGAGATCCTGTGCATTATCTGCCAATATCACTGTATCATCCGCGTACCTGATATTGTTAATAGGAATTCCGTTTACTTTAATTCCAAAGGGACTTTCTGATATTGACTCAGAAAACACTTTTTCTACGTACAGGTTGAACAGAATCGGGAACAGGATACACACGATGGCGAACGCCTTTCTTAATCTCAAAATCCTCAGTTGTTCCAACGTTATTTATTCGAATTTCTACCTTCTGGTGCCAATAAAGATTACTGATCAGCCTTATATCTTTTCCATCTAGTCCCAAATCCTTAAGGTATTTTATCAGAAAATTGTGTTTAACGTTGTCAAATGCCTTTTCATAGTCGATGAAACACATATAGACATCTTTTCTTTGATCCTGGCAGCCTTGGACTAATGTCTGAAGGCTGAACACTGCTTCTCTAGTTCCGAATCCGCTCTTAAATCCGAATTGACTGGCTCCACTTACTTCCTCACATCTTCGAAAAAGCCTTGTGTGTAGTACTCTAAGGAAAAGCTTCTAAAAGTGGCTCATTAAACTGGGTTTATCTAGGACTACTTTTCTTCGAATTTTGCACAAGGATCTCCATTTCCATCCTTACAAAATCCAGATTATCCAAGCAATGAAACCAACAGATCTCCCTGTTCGCCTACATTTTTGCTGAAACGATGTTAGAGCAAGAAATTGATGTTCACAATTCATGGATATCTGATGGAGCACATTTCCACTTATCCGGCTATACCAACAAACAAAACTGCCGTTATTGGGCTTTGGAAAATCCACAGGAACTTCACCAACAGCCGTTACACAGCCTGAAGGTAACAGTATGGTGTGCAATGTCTTCAATGGGAATTATCGGTCCTTACTTTTTTGGAGATCAGAATGGAAATTCCTTGACAGTCAATTCTGCGCGCTATACTGAAATGATTAATCAGTATCTGATACAGCAATTGAACATGCTTCCACAGAACAACCCAAACAGTTGGTTCAAGCAAGATGGCGCTACTTCTCATACCGCAAGAACATCAATGGATGCTCTGCGAATATTGTTTCCAGGTCGCATTATTTCTAAACGCGGGACATTATGGCTCCCAAGGTCGCCAGATCTCACGGCAGCGACTACTTCTTATGGGGTTACCTAAAAAGTAAGGTTTTTATTGATAAACCACCAGATATTCGGAAGCTTAGAATGAAAATTAGTGAAGAAATTGCTAACATACCACTGAATATGTTGCGTCACGTTATGCAGAATTTCAACGTTCGACTTCAAGAGTGTGTAGAGAGATGAGGACGCCATTTGCCCGGCATAATATTTAAGAAATAAAAATGGCACACAATTATCTTTTTATAGTTCTACTTTGTTTTAATTAAATACAGTTACTTTCTGGATTACATTGTCTTCAACTCTTCCCGCTCCCGTGATCCACCTTGTATACACGGATCGTCTCCAATTCGTGATGATGATGCTAGTTCATCACAATAGTTAAGAGAGTAAGTACATATAGTGTTATATTTACTTGTAACAGTTTGTGCGTTTGTTACTAATTACTCGGTATAATTGTTTTATTACCCTTGTTACGATGCGTACGTCTATGGCGCACAGCACATTTTACACAGCCTTAGTTACGACTTATTTTATTCTTTTTTGTACCAATCGTATACTATTTGTTAGTGTTTCATAATTAAGACATACTCTGTTAGTCTGTATTACATCGTACTATACCCTACAAATGAGATTGTCCCTATTGGAAAAATATCTAAGTAAATAAATCAAAATAAATAAAGACAATTATATGGAAATCTACCGAAACAGAAACATGCATATGTCAACTTAAGAAACCCCTTAAAACGCTCCACTCGTTAGAAATCCATCATTCGCATGTGTGCCTGAAAACCAAAAACTCCAAACACATCCACGTAAAAAAAATCTCGAATAATGAGAAAGTCTTTTTCCGCGAAACAAATTGTTTGGGTACGTTTTTTACCTCTACAATGCATCTGGTTGACAATGACTGATGAAATGAGAAACCCCAGGAAGATTGATGCCTACTTGAATACGATAATAAATGTTAGATGTGGGATTTCTTTTTACGATATAGCGGATTTCAGTATTTTCCTTAAATAGATCGAGTACTAAGACGAGAGGAAGAAAATGTCGTATTAAAGTGTAATTATTTTTTTTAAGGTT
Organism: Rosalia funebris; assembly: GCA_037954035.1. Lineage (NCBI taxonomy): Eukaryota > Metazoa > Arthropoda > Insecta > Coleoptera > Cerambycidae > Rosalia > Rosalia funebris. Next base: position 4,763,730 of record JAZFAV010000006.1, on the reverse strand, counting down.
ACAGTTAAGAAATCCGTGGAAATTATAAAAGATTACTATACCGATTTTATCACATCGTAGTGTTGAATTTAACTCTATGTCGATTTGAAATAACCTCATAAAAATTAATCCGTGTCAAATAGAGAGAATGATTCAACTCAAAGAGAGAATGACCAACCAATCAGTGTCTAATAAAGCGAGCTTTTGTAGTGTCTATTAAACTAAATATCAAGATCAAACAAGCTCTTGCCCCTTTGCAATCCATATGTTGGAAAAAATAGTGTAGCTCCGTCGTGCTTATAATAAAAATTTATACCAATTCCATTAGGGTTACTATTTTAAAAGTATTGGTTATCGTGGATAACTATTATGGATTATTGCTGCCGTAGTTACTGTCATGGAAAAGTTTTCTTAACTTCGATAGCAATAAATTGTGCAAGCAATCCTAGTAACGTGTCAAACTCAACCCCATCAGAATGAACATGGAAAATACACATTTTTTACATCAATTTTTTAAATTACATTCATAATATTAAATGTGGTTTTGGAACAATCTGAATCACTGTATTTTAGCGCTAACTCTGTTAGACAAAATACGGCAAATTTTGTCATTTAATTCAGCGCAGGGCACTTGGCATATAGCCAGGAGAATAGCTGTTTTGACCTAATTTGTTTAGTCCTTATTATATGAGACATTTGCAGATGGGTGGAGTATAATAATATACTTATTTCAGTAGTTAAAGTTTTTAAACTATCCTCACCTGCTTCCAGCTTCCTCCAAAAGTCGTCTTAATTGTGGAAACTCTTTGTCCATCAAAATATTGTCATCTTCGAAATTTTATTAATCCAGATTCTACAGTCATTTGTGAATCACTTTTCTTGCCACTTACCATTTTAGACTTAAATGAAATAAAGCTTCCAGGAGTAATACCAATAAGCAACTCCGTAGTAAACCCCCTTTTGTCCATTTCTAACCATTTTTTTGCATTATTCTAATTTCCAAGCTACCGTAGGAAATCGATAAAATTTGCATTTACTATTTCTTCCTATAGTATTACAATTTACAACACAGCAACTATAACGGCCCATTTTTAGATTCGCTTGATAAGACTGGTAACGATAAGACTGGTTGGACGCTAACCTCCAGCTTCTCCTATCTTGTGCTAACCTACGCATTTCGCTAATTGTGCTACAACCCACATCCCTTACTATTTGCGAGCAGTAGTTTAATCTAGGCCTACCTCTGCCTTTCTTCACTCCTATTTCTGCCTCCAAAATATTCCCCCGTGTCTCAGCAAGTGGCCTACCATTCTATCTCTTCTCTTCTTTATGTTTTTCCACATACTTCTTTTCTCGCCGACTTTCTCTAATACTTCTTCGTTTCTAACCCTATCAGTCCACGGTATTTTCATCATTCTTCGGTAACACCACATCTCAAAAGCTTCTAATTTCTTCCTACTTGCTTCCCCTACCGTCCCGGTTTCGCAACCGTACAGTGCCGTGCTCCATACATACGTTTTCAAAAATCCCTTCCTTGTTTCCAAGTTTATTACCCCCGAGCATAAAAGTGCTTTCTTTTTGTTAAAAGCTACTCGACCCTGCGCTATTCTTTGTTTTGTATCTTTATCGCTTCTTCCATCCCAATTTATTTTACTTCCTAAATAAGTGAAGTCTTTAACTTCCTCCAATCTTTCATTATTAATTTGTACTTTCGTCTTTGCTCTGCCCTCGCGCCCTCTGCACACTGCACACTGCACACTGCATACTAACACTTTAATGATTCGTTTACGATTTAATTTTTGTAAACACCCTGACCTGACTGTATATGAATTGACAGCCTACTTTAATACAATTCGTGTCCACTGCAAGCGTTACCATTGACTTCTTTACCCCCACTCCATACACTACACACAGCGAATAGTCGGCATGTCAAAAAGACAATTTACAATTTTGTTTCGAGCATCAAACGATTCCCCATCGAAGAAAACCGTTGCTGAGGTATGCGTAGAACTTCTCTTAATCTGAACATAAAACCAAAAACCTTTGAGGCCACTCTTAAAGTTTTAAGTGCTGAATGTATGTTAAGTAGTTAGGGTAAGCATCAACTATTTGTGCTCTAACGACGCCTCGTAATCTCCTCAATTCAATGAGATTCTTTGAGATGAGATTTTTTAAATCCGTTGTGATGGGAAGTTTTCAATTTGACTTTGTTTCAACAGTGGAATCCGTTGATGTATATAACTATGTATATACAGAAACAGACTGATCAAATAAACTCTTAGCTAACTAGCAAAATATAAAATATTACTAGTTAGTAGCTTGTCTTAATGATTTATTTGTATCCCTAAGGAAAAACAATTCTGCGCAGTGCTGGAAAAATAAATAATACCTACATAATATAAACCTTACTGCGAAACATGAATGGGTGGGCCCTAATACCCTTTTCCTTCTGATAACGCTACCAAAGGAAATCGTTTAATATAACCGTCCCGTGCCGAGACAGCATAAAACATAATCCTTATCTTTGACCCTGTTCCCTTTGCCTGCCATCATCGGGTCCCAAAAATGACGACGATCATTTCCACCCACTCAAAACGGGAAGCAGAGCAGTATAATATCTGTTTAACGAACGAGTCTATTTGCAAACAAAGCCCCGACACACAAAAACAATGGCGACGTCGGATTTGTTCCTGCCGCCTTTGCCCCGACACCGAAGCGGATGCCATTAAACTGCTATAATAGATTGTAACCCCGTCCAAAGGGTCGTCTAACGAATGCAATTTACGCCATAATGACGGGGCCGGGGGGTTCTTAAGAATTCAGAAAGCGTGATTGGTACGTGGCGATGTGGCAAGTGAGAGATGGAAACGGTCCGTCTATGTTCCTGCGTCCCGTATGCTATTCCTTCGAGTAAATGAACGGTTAATAGTGGGGGCTGAGGGACTGTGCCGAAGGTTCTAGGGAAGGCGTTATTGCGACTCTAGCAGCTCTAGTTTGTGGGGTAAATGATTAAATGGAAGGATTACTTGGAAGATAAGGAAACGCGTCTTGACATGTTCTGAATCTCCGCGCCAATGTAAGCATCAGCTAGAGATATGGTTTGTATAATGATTCTTTGCATGTGCGTCACAGGTAACAGTCGTATGAATCAATCAACTGACATTTTTGAACAATGTCGTACCGAAAACACATTTTAGGATAACAGTTAGTACAATACAAATCCGTCAACCTATGACAGGGTAATGAAAAGGTTCTCCACAAAAACATTCAATGGAAGTGATATTCCCATCAAAATAAATGAATAAATTCAACAAAAATCAAAATAAATGAAACAAAAATGAAATATAATGCTTATGAAAAATAATGTTTACTCCGCAGAGGGTAATATTAAAACTACAGAAACAAGGAGATTATACTCCAACCCATCTGGAAATGCCTTATATAATAAGGACTAAACAAATTAGGTCAAAACAGCTATTCTCCTGGCTATATGCCAAACGCCGAGCGCTGAATTACATGACCAAAACCACAAGGAAGATGCAAAGTATCTCAGGATATCGTTAACTGCAGACCGGTGTCGACCTTATCTTGGGTCTCGTCAGTGCAGTTTAGTCAATTTGTTTAGTCTAGTGTCTTGTTAGTCTAGTTTAGTTTAGTGCAATTTGTTTAATCCTTATTATTATATAAGGTATTTGCGGATGGGCTGGAGTATAATCTCCTTATTTCTGTAGTTTGAATATAACCCTCTGCGGAGTAAAACTTTGCATTATACTGATGATCACAAGCTTTTACTCCGATTTAGATTGTTCTCAAAACTACCAACATATGGCGTTTGGTACGTTCTACTGCGGTGGAACGTAGCAACGTCTACTAGATGTGAGCTTCATCTGTCAAAGGTATACTCGTTTACACTGTACTGACGAGACACAAGATAAGATCGAAACCGGTCTGCAGTTAACGATATCCTGAGATAGGTGACACTTTGCATCTTCCTTGTGGTTTTGAAACAGTCTGAATCACTGTATATTAGTGCTAACTCTGTTAGACAAAATACAACAAATTTTGTCATGCAATTCAGGGGTGTTATATGTTATAAATGGATTTTAATAAGGATTTGGTACTAAATAAAATGAAAAAGAAACAGTTTAGTCGTAAGTGTTGTATTGCCAATTGTAAAAATATTGAGAGTCAACATCCAGAATTACAATTTTACCGTTTTCTTGGACAATATTGCTACTTAGAGAGGATTGGATTGTAGCAGTGCGTTGTCAAAGGTAATTATTTTTTTTAGATCTCATATCATTATGAAATACATAAAACATATAAACACAGGTTTTTGGGGATTTGCACATAGAACTACAGATGAAATGACGAATAAATTTACTGGAACATGCTTATTTTTTTCCAAATTTTGGTTCATATACGGAGGAGATCAATGAATGCACAGTTCTATGTCTAAACTATCGGAGAAGAACATGAAATGCCATTTGCTTCGTTTTTCGAAGACAATTTCATTTTTATGCTGGATAACGTTCGACCTTGCATTGTTAGAGAGGTACTGGACTACTTTCGATTTGTGAATATTCCAACTATCGACTGGCCACCAAAAAGCCCAGATATTCGCCCTGTAAAGAATCTAAGTAAGTGAGGCACTAAAATGATCAGTTAAGTGCTACGTACTTGCCCTTAAAGTTCTTAGGGAACTCGAACAAGTCTTGTTGAATGGAAGAATATTCCTCAGGAACCAATTCCATTTGATTAATAGCCTGCCCAGACGCTACTGAATTCATATTTTTACGATTTGATTTCACTTCCAACTGTTTTCTAAAGTTCCTGATTAACATCGTTTTCATTGCATCTAATATTATTGCTTCTTTCTATTATATATTCATGTTCTGCATAATAATACCATCCTAATTAGTTAAACATTAGTTGAAATAATTTAACTATAATATCACCTAGGTATTATGATTTATATCTTCGAAAAAATAAAATGAATAATTTGAATTTTCGCTGATTCGTTAATTTTGTCCAGGAATTTATATTTTTAATTATTTCATGCTAAATTGTTATATTAAGACAATTTTAATATTAAAATATGTCCCATATACTTTAATCATATTTATTTTATTATTTTCAATACTTATGTTATTGCAAATACGTCTATCCACAGATGTATCCATAGGTTTGGTCCGTTCATAGTTCACGTGATTTAATGCCTACTCTACTGGCCCTTTGCCCTACTGTGCGGCGGCCCCTTCTGCAAAGAACCAAGCAATCGTTGAAATCCACTTAAAGAGTTATTAGACCCGAATTATGCCAACCACTCATCGGCGATGAGAGAGGGATTCACGTTAAGTCGGTAGACGTTGATTTCTCTCAGGAAATGTGAGCCCCACCTGAGTGCATAGCAGCGACCTAAGTCCGGTAAGACCTGAGGGATAAATCGTGTCCGGAATCCCTTTATGTTTCTATGTAAGCCCCGAATTTCGTCGAGTTTTCGCTTTTCACGCGTTTTACAAGGGCCCCGTCGGTCGCGTTGCCTATTCGGAATTGTGCGAGCCATCGATTTATTTGACGTTAACAGTTATGCTATGTTCGGCTCGGATATAGCTACAAAAAAGGGTCTTTTTGATGCCTTTACTCGTTACTTAATTGCCGCATAATAACACTCATTTCAGTCGGGTAACTATTGTCGCTTTTACATTTCGTAAAATAATTCAATCAATGATAACGGGAAATCGCGAACCCGAACATTAAATAAATAGTTTTAAAACCTTAAAACGGACTTTTCCGCACGTAGAACATCTCTATCTCGAACTTGAGTGGCCGAGGAAAAATAAACCAACACATAAATGCAGAAAATGTGTTTTATGCGACAGTTTTACTTTTTTCATTGGCGACTGCTTCAGGGCCGTATCAATACGTTTGTGATCGAACGAAATTATTTTTTTGTCATTCATTCGTATATGATACAGGCCGAATATATGTTTTTTTTTCGCTCAATGCAAAATCTGCAACGCGTTAAATGTTTAAGTTTAAAATCTCACAATGAACATAAACATTTACATCGTGCTTTCTCATGACCCATGGACAGGGCGGGGTGTGTCCTATCCACCTCAAAATCAACAGATGTCGTCTGGTAGACGTCCCTAGTTAGAATCAGTCGAAACGCGATCGATCTGACGATAGCACGAATTGAGTAATCGTGCTAACAAAAAAGTTCTCAAATAGTCCAGCATTGTGCTTTCTCATGACCCATGAACATGGTAGAGTGTGTTCTACCCACCTCAAAATCAATAGATGTCGTCTGGGAGACTTCCTCGATCAGAATCAGTCAAGACCTGATCGATCCGACACGATTCAATTGAGTTATCGTGCTAACAAGAAATTTTAATGCCGACGACAACGACAATGATGACAACGACACACACAGACACAAATTTTGTAAACACCATTTTTTTTTTGTTTTTAGGTCGAAATACGAAAAATAAACGGTAGAAAAAAAATTTTGTTTCCATTTTTCTTTACACGATTAAATTACTTTTCCGCTCTGGTATAGTTGAGTGTGGAAAAGTAAAAAATTCTTAGATTGATTGCTAAATATTTGAGAATAGGTCAGTTTTCCGACGAGAAGCTTTACAAATACGAGAGCTGATAAAAAATATGATTAACGAATTTTTATAACAGAAACTGCTGATGCTACGTCTGCGTGAAATAAAGCGTCCGATAGAATAATTTTTTGAGACTGTCAGTGTCAAGTTTGAACAAGTTGCGACCGGTCAATCGGCTTCTAGAACCGGAAGAGTTAGGACGTGTTTACCGTGTCTGTCGCGCATTATGAATTTCAAATAAAGCAGTAACATTAAATTTTGTTTTAAGTTTGAAAAAGTGCCAAAGGATCTCATGAAATGTTAAAATCATTATTATAAAAAATTACATGGTAATAATATGGTGACTCTGAAGACTGCGTACAAGTATGAGCTCTTTAAAACCGGAAATGAGTCGGTTGAAGATGAGCAACGGCCGCGACGGGACGTAGACGAAAACATAAAAGTGGAAAAATGATCCGTTCAAACGATTAACGATTTACTATTCGAGACAACGATATACGGAGAAAAAGACGAGAAAATAGGCCAATGGCTTCCTCCTTCATCACGACAACGCGCCATGTAACACCTCGCGTTTCATCCTCGATTTTCATGATCTTTGGCTGCAAAGAAAATTCCTGTCTGTCCACATCCGCCTTATTCTCCGGATTTAGCATCATGTGACCTCTGGCTCTTTTCTAAAGTCAAAACTGTGTTAAAAGGATAACGTTCTTATACTATTCCCGACCTTGAGAGGGCCATGATGTAGCAGCTGCTGGCCCTTCCGAAGGAAGCCTTCCACAAATGCTTCCAATCATGGAAACAATGTTAGAATAATTGCATCGCTAGCTAAGAATAATTCTTTGAAGGAGACAGTTCAAACTTGAAGTAAACTTATTACTTTGTTCATAATAAAATTATTCAGCGTATTTTATTATCAAGCCTCGTACAGCATGTTGCTTGGCGTCACTAGATAGATATACTACCTATCGTATACTTCTATAAAGGTATCTACGATAATGCCATTCTTCCTATAAGCCGAGGTGGCGGACTGGTTCCAGTATTGGGGTGTCGTTGTATGCTTGGTATCGAGTCCAAACGGGGGGATTTTCAAACCTTTCTCTGAGCGTAGGTGTGTTTATTCTGGTCTATATGAGTAACCTTCCCCTCCTCAGCCTGAGGATTTAGGGGACCGAGTCAGCTAGTCAGCTATAATCAACGACTTCAAAGCAAACATTAAACGTGTCATTCGAGAAATAGAGCCAGTTTTATGTGCCCATGTTTTGGACAAATTTGCTAAACGAATGAGATCATGCCAGATGAGCCGCGGCGGCAATATGAAAAGTATCCTTTTCCATTTGTAGGCGTATTGTCTCCATTTTATGTTGAAGAATAAAACACCTCATCATCATCATTAGGTCATCAGTCCTAAGACTGGTTGGACGCTAACCTTCAGCTTCTCCTATCTTGTGCTAATCTACGCATTTCGCTAATTGTGCTACAACCGACATCCCTTACTATTTGCGAGCAATAGTCTAATCTAGGCCTACCTCTGCCTTTCTTCACTCCTATTTCTGCCTCCAAAATATCGCGGACTATTCCCCCATGTCTCAGCAAGTGGTCTACCATTCTAATTCCTCTTTTCTTTATGTTTTTCCACATACTTCTTTTCTCGCCGACTTTCTCCAATACTTCTTCGTTTCTAACCCTATCTGTCCATGGCATTTTCATCATTCTTCGATAACACCACATCTCAAAAGCTTCTAATTTCTTCCTACTTGCTTTCCCTACCGTCCAGGTTTCGCAACCGTATAGCGCCGTGCTCCATACATGTGTTTTCAAAAATCTCTTCCTTGTTTCTAAGTTTATTACCCCCGAGCATAAAAGTGCTTTCTTTTTGTTAAAAGCTACTCGACCCTGCGCTATTCTTTGTTTTATGTCTTTATCGCTTCTTCCATCCCAATTTATTTTACTTCCTAAATAAGTGAAGTCTTTAACTTCCTCCAATTTTTCATTATTAATTTGTACTTTCGTTTTTGCTTTGCTCTCGCGCCCTCTGCACACTAACACGTTTTGTTTTTATTCACCCTCATTCCGTATTCCTCTGTCAATACTGCCCCCATTTCATTCAATGCCGATTCTAATTCCTCCTTACTAGGTGCTAATACTGCTATATCACCCGCGAATCTTAGCATTTTTAGTTTCTGTCCCTGTACTTTAATCCCGAAATCCACTCTATCTTTTACCACATTAATCGCCTCTTCGATGTACAGATTAAAAATTAAAAATTAGTAAAATAAAACACCTGTTTGTCAAATATTAGTTTTATTCCAATTTCACATCCTATAGTTCCAAATGAGACATCCTTTATATATTTGGATGCGAGATTCATCATTACTTTATAATCAATCTTTAGCTATACCAATTATCTATATGCTGATTTGCTAAAAAAATATGTAACGTCACCTACACCACCTATGCTGCTTCATCAAAGTATAAAAAGCGATTTATCAACTTTTCACGCTGCTCTGATATTAACAGCGAATTCTCGGGAGCCTGGAACTTTTAATCAAACTGAACGTCATGGAGCGTTTGCACAATATTGACTTCAGTCAATATTACGCGAAGTTTACCATTTAGGCTGTCATTTTCAGTTTGGGGTTTAGCCAAAGCTGATACAAACATATTTCAACACCTGAAATGTAAAATATTCGATTAATCCTGCTTATAATGTGAGACAGGTAACACAGATTAACTAAATGTTACCTATATATATACGGTAAGCTACTGCAAATTTGTAGGAACTTATCCTGTAGTTTATGGCAAAATGGGGTAATTAAAGGGTTTTTCGATGAGGACGCTCGATTTTTAAACGTAAATAAAACAAGTTGTGTGTGGGATGTCTACTCAATTTTCTTTCTGAAAGAATATTTTATGGCTATAAGTATGGAATATAACGTCTTTCAAATGTCCGCCGCGGCTTTGCTTGGTGACACGTATTCGGAAGATCCAATTTTCGATGACTTTGTCGCATAAATCTGGCTGAATTTGCTGGATGGCGTTCGTTATGTTGACTTTGAGGGCATCAATTGTTTACGGTTTATTCGAATAGACCTGCGATTTAAGATAACCCCAAAGGAAGAAGTCTAAAAACGTTAGATCGCACAATTTCTGTAGCCCTCAAATTGCTCGTGCAGAACGTCCATCGTGACATGCGCTGTGTGGCACGTAGCGCCGTTCTGTTGGAACCACATGTCGTTGGTATCCGTATCATCTAGTTTAGGCCACAAGAAGCTGCTTATCGATCTGTAGTGCTCACCGTTGACGGTTATAGCAATGCCAATTTCGTTTTGTTAGAAGTACGGACCAATGATTCCGCCAGACTAAAATTCGCATCAAACAGTGACTTTCTCGGGGTGCATTTGGTGCTGGTGTATCTCATGTGGATTAGTATCGTGCCAAATCCCACAATTTTGCTTGTTCACATATCCATTCATCCAAAAATGGGCCTCGTCGCTAAAGATGATTTTCTTGGCGAAATTTGAGCCAAGTTCTATCTGCTCCAGAGGCCAATCAGCGAAAACACGGCACTGACTATGATCGTTTACCTTAAGTTCAGTTAAGATCGTTTACCTGGATCAGTTGGATTTTATATGGATGTATACCAAAGTCCCGATGCAAAATTCGCCAAGTTGAAGTCGCACAAAGCCAAGTTCCTGTGGAAGACGAGAAACTGAGCTTCGAGTTTCTTGAACGGAGCACTAATTTTGAAAATATAATTTAATAATTTGCACACATTTTGGAACACTATATCCTTTCACAGTGATTTGCCATACACTACTGAATAATTCACAATAAATTTGACAGACATTGCTTTAGCAAAATGGCCGCAATAATCTAGTAAATTTCGAGCGCCCCTATTGAAAAACCCTATATTTTACCTGCGTATTATTTAAATACACGGAGATCCGGCAAAGACAAGAGAAACATACACAAATCCACAGGAAAAGTGGAGTAATCGTAACACAAGCTACAAATTGGCTACCAAAGATGATCTCTTTAATCAATGAAGAGAAGCGAGAGCTTACTGTTTTTTGAGTTTGTGGCTGTAGCCAGCCAGTTATATGAACTACACTCTGTGCAGAACTTATAAATAAATGTAGGCACTGCATTATATAAATTATGCAGTATTTTCGTAATGAAATGAATAAATTCGTTAAAAATTCAAAGAATAAGTTTTGAGAAAAACTCTTGGCGCCGTCAAATTTTATGTCTAGTTGCGCACTTTTTTAAATTTAATTCATACATACAGGGTGATTCGTATACGAGGTATTACGTCATGGATAGTTTTTCAATTGTAACCCCCTCTTTTATCACAGTTTGTGAAAGAGCATATATATTAACATACGCTAAGGTAATTATTACATTAGTATGAGTATACGTTTTATAAAAAAAAACGAAAGAAACGATTTTATAACACTAAATTTTATGACAAGCATTATAACAAAAAATCGACGAAATTAAATGTTTAAATTGTGCACCGATGGCTGCCTAACAATAGCCTTAGCGACTGTGTTTTTTTTTGTTGTCAGATAAAAACTTAAAATGGTACCGGGAATCCCGGTAGATGATGGAGTATCACACTTAAAATCCCCATAAAGTGTCTAAAGAAACCCCGTGTGATAACTCGCCATACCACGTGATATGTGTGAATAATCGATATCGTACTTGTGTGATAGTTTTTATTCAATATAGCTCTATATACTCCTAGTGGCAGAATGCTGTACCGGGTTTGTCGCCTAAAATTGACCCCCCCCCCCCCCGTTTATTTCTCTTAATTTCAATCGAATCGAAAAATTCAAAAAAAAATTTTACATAATTTTTTATAAATTCTTTGAATATTTAAACAAATTTTCAAAAACTCTACACATTGAAAGGGGGCGAACATTTTCTTATTTTTTTTAAATGGAATACTCTGTATTTTTTTACTTAAAAAAGTTACCCACAGTTTTCTGATCACAAAAATATATAATTGTTGTATCTTGGTAAGTATAGTTCTTGAGATATTCATACAAATATATAGTCACATCACAGGAATAAGTTTAGGATAAGACCATAAATCAGGAGAGCTCTGAACCGAAATGATTTAAAGAAACAATAATGCTTCGTTTGACAGTTATGTTATGTTTGCCTTATGTTTGATTGTTATATTATTAATACGCTTTAAGTTAAGTTCTAATACACTTGTTAATATATCTAATATATTGATATGGGATATTCATTAGTCGAAAGGAAAGAAATATTAGAAATTTACTTAACCAGCAATAAAAACAAATATATAGCTAGCAGAGAATATGCAAGACAATATCCTGACACGTTCCCTCCAAGAACACTTTCTCTAATATTTATCTCAAGTTTGGGGACAGCGAATCCTTAAAAGATAAGAAACGAGAAAGAAAGAAGCCCAAAACAGGAGAAGATATAGAAATGGACGTTTTACTTTTTTTTTACCGCAACACCCCAATAAATATACTAACGCTGCTGCAGAAGAATTTAATATTTTTCAAGCAAGTATAAGACGTATATTAAAACATCACAAATATAAGCCTTATAGTATTTTGCCAGTTCAGCTTATAACTGAAAATAACTTTGCCGACAGAAGAGCTTTTTGTAGAGAGATGATTGAGAGAGCAGAAAACGACAATAACTTTTTAAAAAACTCATTTTGGACCGATGAAAGTAGCTTATCAATGGCTGGACTTTTTAATAGGAAAAATGCACATTATTGGGCGCTCGCAAATCCACATATTACAAAAAAAATAAAAACCCAAGGACATAATACAGTAAATGTGTGGTGCGGCATTCATCAAAATACAATTGTGGGTCCCGTATTCATTAATGGGTCCTTGAATGCAGTTCAGTATTTGAATATTCTTCGGGGTGAAGTCGAGAACTATTTAGATAATATTCCCCTTGCAACCAGGAATTCTGTTATTTGGCAACACGATGGTGCTCCTCCACACTCTGTACGGAACGTAACGGAATATTTAAATGACAAATATCTATTTTGGATAGGAAGATACGGTCCTATACATTGGCCTGCTAATAGCCCAGACTTGAGTCCTTTGGATTTCTTTTTGTGGGGAACACTAAAACAAAACATATACAAAAATTCGGTATATAATAACTCGGATGAGTTGAAGGACTGTATCAGTCAAGAAATAGAAGACTTGCGGCAAAATGTTCATTTATTTGAAAACGTTAGAAATGAATTTATTAAAACATGCCAACTGTGCCTTGATAGAAACGCAGGATACGTGGAGAACATAATAGATATGTTTAATTTTAATAAAGTTCATTGGTTTTATGTTATTTATTGTTGCGTATTGTTTTTTTTTATCATTATTTCGTTATTTATGTTTTGTGTTCATTAAACTTTGTTGTTTTAATAAAGGTTTATTTGTTTATTATAATTATTATGTGTTACCGCATCAAAGAATTTTCATACTTTTTTTCTTAAAAAACAAGATGTGTCGTTATATCTCAAAAACATAGCTCTCCTGATTTATGGTCTTATGCCAAACTTATTCCTGTGATGTGACTATATATTTGTATGAATATCTCAAGAACTCTACTTACCAAGATACAACAATTATATATTTTTGTGATCAAAAAACTATGGGTAACTTTTTTAAGTAAAAAAATACAGGATGTTCCATTAAAAAAAATAAAAAATTGTTCGTCCCCTTTCAATTTGCAGAGTTTTTGAAAATTTGTTTAAACATTCAAAAAATTTATAAAATATCATGGAAAATTCTTTTTTGAATTTTTCGATTCGATTGAAATTAAGAGAAATAAAGGGGGGTCAATTTTAGGTGACTAACCCGGTACTACAAAAACTCCGCCCACTGCAACATCAGCTCAGTTTGTTTTGGGTACCCTCTCGTATACCATCATAATCAACAGAGTATATGAAGTTGCCATTTACAAAGTTTCATAACTACTGTTTCCTTATCGAATTTACTGGTCATCCACTACGGAAACTTTTAGGATTCTCTTATACGAATATAATACCAAATACATAAAACTAAACTTCATCGATAAAACTGCTTGTTTACCAGTAGAAGTATAATAAAGTAACACGTTAAAATCTTGAACAAGTTGAGATAAAAACTTTAACCGTTTCGTCATCGTAATCTAGAAAATATATTCCACCACAAGCATATGTTCCGCAGTACTAAGGATTATTCAGTAAAAATAATTCACTTATGCGGTCTTTTTATATTATAAATGAGGGCTGGTCATCTGCCAGTGGAAATAGGTCAGGTGAAATGTAACTGAGAATCACCTTTCTAAGTATCTTATTGCTATTGTTACAATACATTACAATACAATAGAAGTACATTAACTCTGTCGATATAATTCTATCAGATATTCACTCTATTTAGGTTAGCACCAGGGGCGTAGCGTACATGGATGCGAGTGATGCGTCGCATCCCTTAAAAAATTGGCGTAAGTGTTATTTAAAATTTCAATCGATTTATTCAATTATTACAATTTTTAATTATTTTAAACCGACCGCAAACATACATTATTTACTTTAAACGCTACCATCAACTTTTTTATTTCAAGTCGGCCGTGAAGGCGCCCGAAATTATTGGACTCCCGCGTTATTTGCTGCAGTGCTGAAATGCGATGGTTCACGTTACATCCAAACTACGCGTTAGATGGGCGAAAAGGTCAGTGATCTTACGCAATCAGCAGTGGAACCTCGAGTGGATGTTGTCGTTATTTTCGGACTTAGTTATGCGATTATGTGAACGCATCTTGGCGACTGTCGCCATAACATAAGGAAGATTTGGAAGCGTTGTTTCAGGTAATTGTGGCAAATGAAAATGAGGAATGGGATCGAGAAACCGTTATTTGTGCTAGAGGCCTTTTAACTTTATTGCGCGCGATTTTAATTTTTTCTTAGCAGTGTTTTCTTCAATATTCCCACATTCTGAAAATCTGTTCTCTGTAGAATAAAATTCTACAGACAATAATATCAGATATTAGTTACTGCAATAAAAAGATCGCCGATTTCAAATCACATATTCAAAAAATGAGAAACGAGTTTAGTGACATTTGGGACCGTATGGACAGATTTGTGTTAGAAAATCAACCACTAAGTAAAAAAATGCGTTTGGATTTAATTCCTGAAGAAGATAAGAAAAGCACCTACGCACGATTGTTTTATGAAATATTAGACGTTATTACTTTGAACATTAGTGAACGGTTTAGTGAAATTTCTAAACTGAAATTCTTAAATCTAGATTCCACACAATTTACTTCATTCGTGAAACGTTTTCCTGACGAACTTTTTTTCTTCTTTAGTAGATACATATGGAACATTCTTTGACGCAAATCGTTTAAGAAGTGAACTTCCAGTGATTTATAGTGATCCCAATATGAAAAAGAGTACTATGTTTGAGCTTCACCAATATATTATTTCACTTCAATTATCCTCTACTTTCCCGGAGTCATCAAAATTGTGTCGTTTAATTTTGACTATTCCTACCACAAGCAGTTCCGCGGAAAGATCATTTTCATGTTTAAAGATAATAAAGACTTATCTGCGAAATTCTCAAAAGCAAGAAAGACTGTCAGCTTTAGCATTAATAATATTGAAAGTGCCTTGTTAGAAGATATGAGATCGTCTACAACATTTGAAGAAACAGTGATAGACGTTTTCGCTGGACAAACAAAAAACGAAGAATTGATCTTCATTTTAAAAATTAGGATATATACCTCGGCATAATCATTTTAGGTTAGTGTCTTTTTTTTTATTTTTACCATTTTCATATGGCCTACCGTACATCCGACTATACCTCTTCCCCTTATAAAATTTTTATCACATCCCTAGATTCTTTTCTCACGCTACGCCCCTGGTTAGCACCATTCTTCATAAGCAAAACGGAACGCAGTTGCCTTGAAAATAAAGCGATGAAAAAGAGAAAAAACGACAATTGTCTTGATTTATTGAAATTATTTTATTGTTGCTTGCTAAACCTGTTATTACCATTTTGAAAATATTTTTTTCGATGCAGCAATAAAAACAGGAAACCCGGTTTTCTACTAACACAGAAGAATTATACGTTTCTCGACACGAGTTTCGGCAACCAAGTTCGCATCATCGGCAGGTGATTAACATTCCCGGATCTCCCGAGTTTCAATCAACTTTCGACGATGCCAACATTGTTAACGAAACACAAGTCGAGAAACGTAAAAGCTTTCGGTATTCATGGAAAACTAGTTTCCTGTTTTTGTTAAATGCATATTAAGTATTAAACATTTTTATAATTAAATGACATTGAGAAAAATATGTTTTAATTATGTAAATTGAAATTAAACAGAATTTAAGGATTTTTCTGTGTACTCTGAGAGGGGAAAATAATTCCATTTCACACTATTCACGTCCTGAGAAGAGATTGAAACCTTTTCTTCTGAAAGGGGCTGGAGCTTCTATTAACAATGTTTTCTGCTTTATTAAATACCTACATATATTAAGTACGAGATAAGTATGGAATGACGGATGTAACCTTATAATTATTTATTTTATGCAACAGTGTTTCAAATTAAAGTTTTTTGACTATTTGTTTTTTGTTTTCTGGTATCCTTGAAACTTCTTATCCTGCTATGAGTTTGCTACTATGGCATTCAACTATGTTTTTCCAAATCGTAACGTATGCCCTCTTTGTTATATTATAAATCACCATATTATTATCCACATGACTGCATAAAATTTTAATTAGATGTCATTAAGAGGTAACACCACTGTAAATTTTTCAAAAAATCGTAAATCAATAATTTTTTATCAACTTCAATAAAATTTTTTGAATTTTTTCTCATTTTTTCCTTGAAATTTCGCGCTCTTTGCTAAGGGCGTCGGACTACTCCTAAACGACACGTGCGTCAAATAAATACCTGTTGGGAAGGTACAGTCTAGGTACAGCCTAATGGTTTAGCTTAAAATTTCTAACTTCTCTAATACACAACAGATGTCGCAAAAAGATGTTGATGTTTAGTCAGAAGCGTTTAAAGAAAACGTGCATGGCCTCGGAAGAATGCATGCTACAAGCATGATTCCATACTTATGCCGCATCCTGTATTTACAAACTCTAGTAGCAAAATCGATGATATTAATAGTAATCTAATAATTTGTTTTAATTTGTAACTTTTACATCATTATTAACTTTGTGGTTTTGATGCAAATAACCTTGCTCTAATATATTCTTGTATTACCTCTAGTTTTCCGGAAAGTCATCAGGGTATAGCACCACTAACTATAGTTATGTGTTGCTGGTCTACAGTACACAACTTTCAGGCCAATTCATCTGGTTGATAAACGAACTCTTTTGTTTCGTAACTAAAATAACGATTCTAGTTTCATATCGCCGAGTAGGGCTTTTTGGTCTAGCGAACTCGCAGAAATTTACCTCTATAATGAATCAGAGAACGGATTTTATTATGTCGACTTATTTTCTGTTTTTCGCCAGAGAAACTGCGACTGGAATTTCAATGCACTTTATAAATTCTAATTCAATCTCCTAGAAAAAGGGGCGAGGAATAAACTTTACATTTTGTGAGAGCGGGTTGTTCGTTATTTCAAGCTAGCGACAGTACGTAATTAAATGTTTTCATTCCATCTTTCTATTATTACTTTGGAAAGATGTTAATGCGCTGAAAATTAAAAATTAAATGACTGTTCATAATGTACAGGGTGAGTGAAACTCGATTCTATTATAAGAATAGGAAAAACGATAGAAAAAATCTGAAAAGAGGTTCTTAAATGGGGTTGTCCATTGAAGGTATATTTCTGTTAAAAAAAATCGATGACGTCATTACTTTAGTTTCTAAATTTGGAAAATATGCAAATTTGGCTTAAAATGGACCTTACTCAACGCGATTTAAGAACCTTTTTTCAGATTTTTTCTATCGCTTTTCCTTTTCTTATAACAGAGCTGAGACATCCAGTTTCGTTCACCGTGTACAATGCGTAGCGACAGTATTTATTTGGGTTCATAAAAAATAAATCCACATGCAAGGCAATATTAGCAGTGATAAAGATGGTACTGGAAGGCTTTGATGATGGTGCATGCACAAATGCTGTAATGTGACCTTCCAAAGGCTTTTGATTGTGTCACAGTATATATTATGCTGTATGAGTAAAATTAGAATATTATAAAATCATTAATAATAATAAGTTCAGTTTCAGTTCATAATAATAAGTGTTTCAGGGAGACTCCCTTAGCCCCCTTCTGTTTTGCATGTCGCTGCTATTGTTGTCTATGCCCCTCAGGAAAACCCGTGGCTATAACTGCGGTACCCCCGGTGATCGGAGGCATAAGGTCATCCATCTATTTTACATGGATGACTAAAAACTTTATGCCTCCGGAGAAAGGGAATTACACCACTCCCTAAGGGTGGTGTGCAGGTGTACACGCAGGCTATCGGGATGGAGTTCGGGTTGAACAAAAGTGCACCAGTGCATCTCAAGAGAGGATGAAGCCGGGAATACGTAGGGGACGCGCAGCTCGTAGACGGAAGCATCTTACACTACTTAGATGCCGGAGAATTGTACACCTACTTGGGTGTTGAGCAACGCTCCACCCACCACCCAAGAGGTAGGTGTCGTAAAAAATGCTCTCCGCGGCAAGTATCAACACCGCCTCCGACAGATCTGGTCTTCAGAACTATCGGGGAAGTACAAGGTGTCTACAAGAAACATGCTTGCCGTTCCGATCCTTGTCTACTCCTTCGGAGTAGTCAAATGGACACAGGGAGAGCTGCGACAACTCGACGTAGTAATCCATCGCAGTAGGAGTTTGCATCCCAGGTCGTCCGTTCCACGGTTATATCTCCCACGACATCGCGGAGGCCGTGGACTCTTGAGTTTTGAGTGTATTCATAACAGGATGGTTCTGGACGGAACCTGTAAAGTTATCAGGAGTTCGGATCCCCTTCTCTTTCCAGTTACAACTCTGTCACCGAGTTGGAACCCGTTCGCTTAAAAGCCCAAGTAAAAGCTGCAAAGCATTTAAGAGCTCTGCAGATTCACAAGGATAAGCCCATGTACGGGATCTTCTATAGGAATATGGAAGCCTTGGGCTTATCCGAAAGGCTGATATTTGCTTTGTTACGGTCAGCCGAGCTAAATTCTGAGACCGACGGATTCATCATGGCTTGTCAGCTAAGATGGTGTATTTAACACGCTCGTCTATCGGAGTCGTGTCATGGGTATGGAGGTCCTTGATGTCAGCTGCAGGGCCTGCCGCAGGGCTCCGGAGACATTGATGCATTTACTGTCGGCTTGCCCGGTATATGCAGTCTCGGCCTATATCCATAGACACAACGCAGCATTACGAGTGCTTTATTATCATTTAAGGCACTCGTATCAGATATACGTGACACCAGTGCTGCCTTGTGCTCCGGGGGATATTGAGTCCGTTATGGAAAACGAGAAGTGCCTAATATATTGGAACTATTCGTTTCCTACGTCAGGCAAATACAATAAGTCTGACATAGTCCTCCTCGACCACCAACTTAGAATAATGTTCGTGATCGAGTTCTCGGTACTTGGTGGCGGTAACATTGTTTTGAAAGAGGAGGAGAAACGAACAAAATATCGAGATTTAATCTTCGAACTCCGTAGACTCTATCCAGACCATTCTGTTAAACTTAAGGTACTGATTATAGGAGCCCTTGGTGGAGTGAGAGATACACTGCTTTCAGAATTAAAGAGCATACCGGCATGCCGAAACTCGGCAGAAATCCTAACCGATCGCATGAAGGAGGCCTTAATTCTCGGTTCGCTTCACCTACTCACGACACACGACTCGGCCCAGTAATCACTAATCGAACGGACGTGAAGAGTGATTTCTGGTATCACCAGCGCACCTTCTGTGTGAGTCTGAACCACAGAAAGGGGTGACTGTTTTTTAGCAAAAAGAAAATAAATAAATAAGTTCGGATTGGTGTATATTGTAAATATCAAATGCAAAACACAAGGGGGTTAAGAGAGAAACATGCCGCTTCTGAACGACAGCGTCTGTGTGTGGACTCTAGTTTTATCCAATGTTAGGGTAAACTAAGATCTCTAGAGCAGCATCGATCCTTGAATAAATCTCACTATAGAATGGAGTATCGCAAGGCATTGGAGTAAGTAAATAATTAGCTCATGTGATGCCATATCACATACCTTGCGGTAGTCCATTTAGATAATCGAAAGTTTTCGCTTGTACTGCACCAAGTCCTGTGTGATGCATATACACCCGTCTATCAACAGACTCTTCCTTCAGCTAGCGATATCTTTCTTCGACCTTCATTGCTCGTATACTCCCTCGGAAATTGGCTCCACTGTTAGTTGCACTCGCATGTATGAGTAGAAGATACGTTTGCGAGAGACCTTGCACGTACAAGAATCATGTACATAGAATTGTGCTTTCTTCACAATTTGATGATGAAACAGAAATATGTCAGTTTAATAAGGAATTCATAAGATACAATACAACACAAACTTTCTTGAATATGTCCAAGATGGATTTACTTATTAATACTTACTTAAGAAGAAAATTCGAACCCGACACTGTAAACTAAAGAAACGTCTTCCTTATATGAAGATGAATGATATGCTTCTGAGGGGAGGTTGTAAATAAGAAGATAAAACTGTGCACCATGTACTTCGTGACTGTTCTACCCTTTCCACTGTCTTACTCATGGGGCAAAGAGGCCTAAGTACTGCGGTCCTTGAGTAGATTGCCCTTTCACTATTTTCAGATCCATGTCCATATTAATTTTATAGCAATTTGCATTCTTGTGAAACTACTCTCTGTGGAAGCATTTCGAAAAAAATCTTGATACCCAAAAAGTTACTGAGGTAATAATGATATAACATAAACTAGGCGAAATACCTTAAAAGCTTCCTCTTGCAAGCCAATTTCGTTATAACCTGTAATAACTATTCTCCTGCTGAATAGATTAAAACCGATAATAGAAGAAAAAAACTAATACCTTACAACCAGTTTGAATTCAGAAAATGTCATTTTATGATATATCAGGTAGATAGAATAATGTAGCATAGGCTCTTGACAACGTACTAAGTACTACTATCACGGCAGACTAAAATGCAAAATGAGATTTCACCTGCGTAAACTACTAATAACTCTTAGATTCCTATGTGTCAGAAAGAGTCTTTAGAATACAAGAAGAAGCATATCCCGAATTAGTATGACATGACAGACTAAATTACAAATTAAGACATCATCTTCCTAAACAGTACTCACAGATCTTAGATTCATATATATTAGAAAGAATCTTGTGACTAAAGTAAGAAGAAGAATATTCTGAATGAAGCTAAATCAAAGCGGGAGTGCCACAGGGTAGTATATTAGGACCAGTCCTTTACCTATTATACGATAGTGTCATTCCAACCCTAGATTATAATACTATAGCCATCTTCGCTGATGACACGGCTATGCTATGGAAAAAACCCATGAAGAAGCTGCAACCGAACTGTAAGATACTGTTGACTAGATTAATCTCGGGACTAGAAAATTGAGAATTAAGTTGATTGAAACAAAATCAGTTCATATAAATTTGACCAGTAAGAGATACCAACATCTATTTATTACACTAAATAATGCTCAGATACATTATGCCAATACAGCAAAGTATTTGGGTATTATCCTAGATGTAAGGCTATGCCGGAAGTCTCATGTCAAGAGAAAACTAAAAGAGCTGAAAATAAAGTAAAAAAAAGTAGTTGATAATGGAACGTAACTCTACTTTGTCCACATACAATAAATTGCTGGTATACAAGTAAATCTTGAAACCAGTATGAACCTATGGTATTCATCTTTAGGGCTGTGCCGGAGAGAGCAACATCCAACGCTATCAAAACAAAATACTGAGAAGCATAGCTAATATCCCTTGGTATTTTCGAAATAGTGACTTTCATTTGGACCTGGAGATGGATACTGCTAGATAGACAATCACTAAGTTTGCTAAAAGTTATGAACAACAATTCTTAGATCACGTGAACGTCGAGGCCGAACAGCCCTTCGATAACATCAACTAGGCAAGAAGACTCAAGAGAACAAAGCCCTATGAGTTATTTACTGTAAAGCAGAGCAAAGGGTGGTATTTAGACAATAGTATTAATGTTTACTTGTATTAAAATCTGAGGAATAACTAATGAGTAAGACTCCTATTTAAAGATTGTAAATTGTAAATTAAGTTAAGTTACAACAGCTCATTTACAATAAACAATCAGATTATAATTGAAGTAAATATTATACTCGTATTAGGGTATTTTATTAACAAAAGAAACATCCAAAAACTCTACCAGCACTTTTAATACTTACATATAGAGAATTTATATCATTTCATTTATACCAATTTCATACTTTTAAAATCTAATAGATTAGATCATAAGATATGTACATGAGAATCGAAATCAAGGATGTATGTACCCATCAGGAAAATAATTTTTCCCCTGACTTTGATAAAAACTCTCTTATTATAGTCAACGTTTTCCACTTGAACATAGACTGGTTTAATCGGCCACTTCCTTTTTCAGTGAGTAGTAAATGGGATTTAAAAATAAATGTAGTGGAAACTGCCACGGAAAAAACAATTGGCATTGTCTGTGGAAATAAACCATCGCACACATTAGTTCAACCATAGCTTAATCCGACAAACTATATTTCTTCTTGAAATATCTGCGAACGAGAGTCGCGAAGAATTAAATATTGATGTACCGAATTTGCTAACTTAAAAACATTCACAAAGTTTTTCACAAAGTTATAACTTTGCAATAAGGCAATCTTGCTCAGAAAAACAGTTACAGTTAAGTTGATAAAACGTAAAAGCTGAATAACTAAAGGATGTTTTAAAAACAATTTTTAAACGTAAATAAAGCAAGTCGTGTATGAAATATCCACTTAATTGTTTTTTATTTAATAGAATATTTTACGGCATTAAGTATGTAATATAACGTCGTTCAAATGTCTACCGCGGCTTTGCCTGGTGGCATGTATTCAAGAGGTCCAATTTTCTATTACTTTGTCGCATAAATCTTGCTGAATTTGCTAGATGGCGTTCGTTATGTTGACTTTGGCATCAGTTGTTTACGGTTCAGGGCATCAATTGTTTAAGGTTTACTCTCATCGACCTACGATTTAAGATAGCCCCAAAGGAATAAGTGTAAAGGCGTTAAATCGCACGATATCGGTGGTCAGTTCAAGTCGCCGCTGCGCGAGATATCCATACCCTTAAATCGCTCGTGCAGAATATCCATTATGGCATGCGCTGTGTGGCATGTAGCGCCGTCCTGATGGAGCCACATGTCGTCGGTATCCATATCATCCAGTTTAGGCCACAAACAGATTTGTTAGCGCCGTAATAAGCAGTCCCAAAAAATGTGTACCAAGAGGCTACCGCAAAGAATACATTTCTGGATGGTCCCAAGAGAGTCACGAGTTGTACCAAAATTTTCTTGAAACTGTGATCAGGAAATAGCAGACGAGCTACTTCATAGCCTAGATGCGGCGAGACGGAAAAAGTGGACAGAATTTGTAGAAAGGTTGAACTTCCAGACATCGAGCAGACAAGCGAGCAGGCACTATTAAGGAAACTAGGAAGCGGAGCCCCACACAAAGATAAAATACAACTGTCAGCCTAAACGCCGTTGCTTCACACATAGTAGCGACATCCAGAGCACCCAAGGATAAAGAACATACAGTTGAGGTCAAACGAGAACTTAAAACCTTAAAAGTTTAAGTCACAGAAACAGAATATTCTCGCCCTTACACTTGCGAAGAAGTTTCGAAAGCTCTTAAAGATGTGAAGCCAGGAAAAGCTCCAAGGTTTGACAATATTCACCCTGAATTCTTAATAACTGTGGTAAGTACGCAAAAGTCTGGATGGCTCTCCTCTTCACAGATATTATACAAACTGGCAATGTCCCAAAATAATTTAAACGATCGAAGATAATCGCCATACTAAAACCAGGCAAACCAGCCGATAGCCCCAAGGGTTACATACCAATAGCTCTGCTGTCTGCGACCTATAAGCTACTAGAACG
The DNA here is from genome assembly GCA_037954035.1 of Rosalia funebris. Taxonomy (NCBI): domain Eukaryota; kingdom Metazoa; phylum Arthropoda; class Insecta; order Coleoptera; family Cerambycidae; genus Rosalia; species Rosalia funebris. Next base: position 4,740,036 of record JAZFAV010000006.1, on the reverse strand, counting down.
GCTTATTGATAACAGAATTAGCATAAGAATACTTGAAGCGATTCCGGTCGAGCAAGCAGGCTTTCGGCCTAAGCGAAGCTGTGCAGATCAAGTCTTATCACTCACCACCCACATTGAGGAAGGATTTCAAAGAAAACTCAAAACCTCAGCCGTATTTATCAACTTATCGGCGGCCTATGACACAGTGTGGAGAGAAGGCATGATATACAAGCTCCTACGTGTAATCCCCTGCAAACTAACAGCCCGACTGATAGATAGCATGCTAAACGATGGAGTGTTTCAAGTAGCTATGGGATTCGATATCAGATCCCCAAGGAAACTAAAGAACGGGCTACCACAGGGATCAGTCTTTGTTCCACTCCTCTTTAGCCTGTATATTGTCGACATGCTAGAAACAAGATCAAGAAAGCTTGGCTACGCTGATGATTCGGTACTTACATGGTGCAGTTCAATTGAACAATTAGAGGAGACCCTAACGACAGATCTAGAAGTACTGGGAAAATATTTTCGTAAGTGGAGGCTCCAACCTAATGCCACCAAAACAGAAGTTACCTGCTTTCACCTAAATAATAAACTCACCAGAAGGGAACTCAACATACAATTTGAAAACACCCTACTTACCCACAATAAAATACATAAATACCTAGGCATAACCCTTGATGGAACACTATCTTTCAGAGAGCATCTATCGAGAACTGCTGAAAAACTAAAAACAGGAAACAACATAATTCAAAAACTGTGCGGCACAACTTGAGGAGCACGGGCTTCTACTCTGCGCTCCTCTGCGCTAGGCTTTGTCTTTTCAACTGCTGAATACTGCGCTCCAGGTTGGTTTAACAGCCCACATGTACATGAAATAGATCCGCAGCTAAATAACACCATGAAAATGATTGCTGGTGTCATCAAACCAACTCCCACGCAATGGCTTTCAGTCCTAAGTCACATCCCACCCCCTCAACTGCGACGAATAAATGCTCTTACGAACGAGTATAAAAAAATCATGGACAATAGAAATTTACCAATCCATCAGGATATTGAAGATGCCAACCATAACCGACTCCGGTCTAGACGACAACCAACAAAACCGGCAAGGGTGGCTGTGGAAGATGAGTTCAACCTTACCAACGCATGGACTCAAGAATGGACTGCACAACAAAACAATAACATGCCGTGCATCACCGACAAGCCACCGGGTTTCGATTTACTATTTAAAACATAGTCCACGCTTAACAGAATCAGAACCCAACATGGCAGATGTGCAGACCTATCACTACCTGTCAGCAGACCAGTAGACCTATTTGCAGAAGTTGTTGAACGCTATAACTTTCCATGATGATTTGCCTTACACTACTGAACAATTGAAAATAAATTTGACAGATTCTGCTTTAACAGCATTCCGCTATAACCTAACAAATCGGGCGTCCCTATTGAAAGACCCTATATAAAAAAACAAGAGTCTGAAATATAGTATAAATTACCTATCTTTAATAATAATTGTGGAATTGAAAATTATAATGAAAAATTTTAATCTTAAATGGGATAATAAAAGAAAGTCTGTAAAAAGTAGGATTTTCATTTCCATTAAAAGACCAACACTATAATCTGATGCTGATGTCGCGTACTTATGCGATCAAAAAATTTGTAATCTAGAGAAATAAGCCTAATTCAAATCGATAATCTATGAGATTATCCCCACAAAAGGAAATTTAAATAAAACAGAATACAACTCGCTGAAATTATATGACATTTAATTACAATACAGGCAGGGAAAAGCTGGATAATTCTCTCGGTGAAGATCCGCATTCAGATAATTATGACAGCCATTCAGTTATAAATAGGATTGTCATTTACTGCGTCGCCTATCGGAAAATGTAAAATTCATTGTTACTCCTCCAGCATGACAAGGACTCTATTGATTTCGATCAATTTAATTTCCTAGTGTCACGTATATCGTTTTATATACACACTGAACGCTAAAGAGTAGTCGATGATAGTGGTTCGAACTTGATGGGTATAGAAATTGAGTTGAGTTGAATAGGCTAAGTATGTTATTTCTCAACATATTTAACCTATTGGGGACAAAAGTCTTGTAAGCGGTTGGTTTTCCATTGTTGCGCCCATTTTACCTAGACGTTTTACTTGAGATAGCATTAATTTTTGTTTCTTGATTATATGCTCATTTTCTTCAACTTCGTAGCGACTCTTGTATTAAAATATTGTGAGATATCAAAATAATAAAAACTTAATGTAGTATATACAGGCAAACTGGCTGTGTTCACAACTGAAAACTGAGAAAGGTGCAATGTTTGTATCGTATTTTTTTAGTACCGTAAACTAGGGTTACCTTGCTCCATTCTTTATGAAAATTTTAAAAATGGTCGAAAGGGAAATTGATAGAATGTAAATAAAAGTCTCCTTTTTTTTTAAACATAAATAAAAGCTTAAGTAACATTTATTTAGTGTTATTTAATCAAACAGTCGATACTTGTATTTTTTTTTGCTGAAATTTGAAGCAAGGTCTACCAATGGATGGGGGTTACTTTGCGCCAGTTTTTAAAATCCGTTGTAAAATACGAGGTATATTATATGAAGCAAAGTAGGTACTGCTACGTGTTAGAGATTTCCCCAATGCTGAAATCTATATAAGATAAATTCCAAAAATTTAGATTTCTGTATCTGTAATTAAAAAAATACAAAACTACATTCTAAAATAAAGAGTTTATAAGAATAGAAAAATATTACAAAAGCAAAATATATTTAAAAAAAAGAGTTGTCTAATTCAGGAACTCCAAACAACCCTCGTTTGGACACCTGTTTAGGTGACTTAATGGCACCCAGCACGTCAGACTAGCAGTAGGACATTTCGTCCCGTTTGATAAGCCATTTCCACAATTTTAAACGCCTTACCATGGAGTTAATCGTGTCCTCATTGTCGTTAGAGCTCACTATTTCCCCAGGGCATATATCTCCTTCGTATCAAAATTGGCTTTCAAATCAATTTGTAAAAGTTGCCGAAGCAAACCATCCAGATGTGCTAGAATTATGTCGACATTCTTTCGATCCATTTTCTGTCCAAATAGTCCACATTTTGGTAGCTCGGTAAACAACATATGGGCGAAGAAATTCTCCAGCGGCATTTCCAGAAGACATCATAGAGATGGATGTTTTAGAGGCATTACGTATTATACCCGAATACTTGGATCTTTCTTGACAAGGACTTTTTTCTCCGGGTTATCGGTAAGGTTTGTCTCGTCAAAGTTCCATGTGCTGGTAAGAGGAACACCATTTAGCTCTTCAGCAACATTTTTAATGAATGTTCTTAGTATAGACTCATTTACCTTCACACGTGTCCGTTTCACGTTTTCAGCAAAACGTTGTGAGAGTTCAGGGTGTCTGGCTATAAATCCTTTCATACAGTCGTTGCCAGGTAAATTATTTACAAATATGTTTACTGTCCTTCAGCATCGATTTAAATAGTTTTATTATTATTTGTTTCAATTCTCTTTCATTTATGGGGAACCCATATTCTGCCAAAGAAATTAAGCAATTAATAAATTGGTTTTCTTCATCACTGGTGAATAGAAGTTATTTTCCTGGTTTCAGACCATGTTTGAATTTTTTTCGGAATTTCTGCGATATTTTGCCATTTTTAATTTCAGTTAAACATTCCTGTTTAAACATTTCTCTTGCGCACAGTCGGCATATTTTCTCGAACCTAATTGCCTTGTATACTTTCTCCACATTTTTTTAACAAAACAAAAATTATTTTAGCCGATAAGGTAAACAAGCAAAAATAATGAGGATACTTGACTCCGGAGCAAAGTATTCCCAAAAGTGTACAAGTTTGCAAGTTATAAGAAAAATTTTTTTTTCTGCTTCTAATGAATTATTGCAATGAATTTTTAGTGCAAAACAGCTACCTAGTACTGCAAAACGAATGCGCAAATACTTACTTGTAAATCAAGAACAACGACTTCTACAGACAGCAAATTTTAACACAAAAAAAAACACGTGGATTTCTGAGTACAATTTCATCGCGCTATTATGACCATCGTAAAAATACGAGCTATACAGCATATCAACGTGAAAATTGTAGTATGGGTAACCTTTATTACAGCGATGGATATTTTGGGTGTCATCTATATGTACTTACTATGTGAATCAATTGTTAACTTTGTGTGAGGCTGGGGCAAAGTTACCCCTGAAGGGGCAAAGTAACTCCGGTTTGCGGTATTTGAAATGTCACTTTGCGAGCTGTCCCTTTTTGCCGTTTCATATGCACGTTATGACGTCATCAATTTTTCAATATCCATTTTTGATTAGGGATTTTGATTAGGGAATTAGGGATATGTTATTTATTGAAATTTTTTAAGAATTTTTTTTAAATCAACAGAAAATAAAAAGTGTTATAACAAAGCCATTGAAACAAAACAAAATCAAAAACGTACAGAAATAATTTGTTTATCCGCTTGAACATTAACAAGCTGTGAATGCAGCATATTTTGAACATTTAGTGTAAATTATTTTTCTTATTTTAAATTTCAATAATCATTCCATTTACATTTTTTCATGCTTTGTAAATAAACAGCAAGAATTTAGAATTATTTCGTAAATAAATTTTTATGTAACCAGTCCCGTGTTTTATTATATTGTACGTAAAAGAGAGTTCTTTTAAATGGAGATATTGAATTAAATAATAAAATTGCTTCATTGCTATGAAAAATCGTATTGATGACGTCATAATTCTGAAAAATGCACTAAGATGAAATTAAAGGGTAGCTTTCAGAATGGTATATAATATGCAACTTTTGACAAGTCCAAATGATTTTAAAAAACCAAAAAGATTAATACCGATTTATCGAACTTATATTATTACTTTTAGGACTCGCTGTATATATTTATAATAGTGAGATACTAATTTATATTTTATTTTGTATTTAATAAATTATCGTACAATATTTCATTTTAATCCTCTATTTTCTTCATAAATAACTTCAAAATTAATATATTAAATTCTATTGAGAGATTCGAACAGGTTGATTTATTTTTGTTTGTGAATTTATCTATATTATATGCTTATGTTCTCTGATGTATTTAATGCTTCTATATATTTTATAAAGGTCATAAATTTTAGTATAGTAATATACATACGTGAAATATTTAGTATGCATTTTCATCACATAAATGTTATAATAGGGATTATAATATACACGGTGATTCAGCTAACACGTTCATTAAAAGTTTATGAACTTCCCATTGGAATTCATTTTTTAAAATTTGAAATCAGGGGTTAGCGAGGACGATCTATTCAACTAAAGTATTTTTGCTTTTCTGATACTTCCGATTATACCGGAAGTAGCTATCAACTTCCTTATTTTAAATATAACACCCAGTATATTATTACATTTTTGAATTACCCTGCTAATTTTAAATGAACTTTATTAACAATTCCCTATACCTATCTTCAGCAGTTTTTGAGATATTTTAATTTTTTTGAAAAAATTAGGTTTTGTAGTATCCCATTGGAATGCTCGCCACTTATTCAAAACAAAAGTTATAGTAGCAAATTTTGGGCTGTAATTAGGCGGACTATTAAGATTTCAGGTGATATGTAGTTTGATATTTTATTATCTACAGGGTGTCCAAAAAATTTAGTTCATTCTGACAAATTTCAACTGTTCAAAAATCAATTTTATTAAATGAAACACCCTGTACTTTATTGCTTTCTATGATGGAGAATTAAGTTATATTTCAATCTGTATTAGGATTCCCTATACCTATCTGCTACCGTTTTCTTGCCATCGAGGTATTTTTTACTCGATACCATAGTTTTCCATTTTATTAATTTACTTCTGACCAGCGGGCCATGAAAATTAAAACAACGTAACATCTATATTAATTTTTTATCATAAACAATGGTGCAAAATTATTGAACAAAAAAAATTATCATGAATAAAAAGCATATTTTAAACGATTTGGAACTTACATTAGCCTAAACAATAAAACATAATAACAATAATAACTAAATGGCAAATTTTCCAAAAAATTTGAAACCACCGTTCTAAGAATTTCTAGGTATTTACGAGAATTTAAATTTTCATCATACACTTCAAAACACACGCGATTATCTATCATCAAACAAAGAACATTAAAACTAAATGTATTTTGAAAGTTACCTTCACGCACCATTTGTGGATTTTGTTCTGCCCAAACATGCCAATTCCTCCTATTTATTATCCCTTCTCTGTTAAATTTTGACTCATCGGTGTAAATAATTTTGTTCAAAAAATGTGGGTCTTCTTGCGTTTTTAATAAAATGCGGAATGCCACACGTCGCACCTCGTCACCTTGGTGGAGATCTTGCAATTTTAAAATGGAAAAAGCATGCATTTTATGTTTTTCCAGAATTCTCTGTATTGACGAATAAGATAGTCCCAAATCTTGTGACGCAGCTGTAATCGACGTATGTGGATTTGCATTGAAATATGCCAAGACATTTACTTGGTTGCCTTCATCACCAGTAACATATTTGGGGCGTGTTCCGTAAATGTGGATATCTCTCGTTAAACAAACGACAAGTCCTTTCAATAATCTTTTTACATTCTCCATGAATGAAAAATAAATTTAATATGTCTTCATTTGAATATTCCTGTTGGATTTCCATAATACACGTTATAATTTATAATACTATGTAAGATTTCTCACTTTCACATCTACTCTCATGTTTACATTGACAATTAAGACAATGCATATTATTTTCGTGGCCCGCTGGTCAGAAGTAAATTAATAAAATGGAAAACTATGGTATCGAGTAAAAAATACCTCGATGGCAAGAAAACGGTAGCAGATAGGTATAGGGAATCCTAATACAGATTGAAATATCACTTAATCCTTCATCACAGAAAGCAATAAAATACAGGGTGTTCCATTTAAGAATATTGACTTTTGAGCAGTTGAAGTTTGTCAGAATGAACTAAATTTTTTGGACACCCTGAAAATAATAAAAAATCAAACTACATATCACCTGAAAGCTTAATAGTCCGCCTAATTACAGCCCAAGATTTGCTACTATAACTTTTGTTTTGAATAAGTGACGAGCATTCCAATGGGATACTACAAAACCTAATTTTTTCAAAAGAATGAAAATATCTCAAAAACTGCTGAAGATAGGTATAGGGAATTGTTAAGAAAGTTCACTTAAAATTAGCAGTGTAATACAAAAGTGTAATAATATACTGGGTGTTCTATTTAAAATAAGTAAGTTGATAGCTACTTCCGGTATAACCGGAAGTGTCAGAAAAGCAAAAATGCTTTAGTTGAATAGATCGTCCTCGCTAACCCCTGATTCCAAATTTTAAAAAATTAATTCCAATGGGAAGTTCATAAACTTTTAATGAACGTGTTAACTGAATCACCCTGTATAACTTTTTGCTATACAATATTGTCTCCTCATACGTTTAAAACATAATATTCTTATATTTTTGTAATATAACAACACTGACTTAGTTTTCCAAAAAACACCAAAACACTACACACTACACTCCGCCTTTCGCCAACGAAGTTGGCATCATCTGGAGATGACTAAAACTGGTATACTTGGATTAGATACATGCAACATTTTCCTTAGAGCTGGAGTAGTAAAGTTGTTACAAGATTTGAGACTATTTCTGACTTCAGTGATCATTATTGGCAATGGATTTCTGGGAAGCTTTTTATAATCAGGTTACTAATCAGGTTGTCTACCCTTTCGTAATAGTCCTCTTTATCCAAGAGAACAACCTTATTACTTTCAGCAGCTTTTAAATAAAAACAGTAATTCTCTCGTAATCTTTGATAATTTTTCTATTCTTCGTGAATTTCGAGATTTTATTGTTTATAATATTTGTGGAGATTTAATTCCTGCAAGCTTCTCTCACGAATCCTTTAGAAGGATCAGGCACCTGTTGAATTAAACTTTCAATACTTGCAACAATCCCATCTAGGCTATTTTCAGAGGCAGGTAATGCAAAATTTAACCCCTTATTGATAACATCAATTTCTTCTTTATCCAATGATTGGGAGGAATGATTTTCTATAATAGAAATATCTTTCTGAGGAACTTTTTCTTTTACTGAAGCTATTGCTGGTTGGTCACTAATTAAATTTTTTTTAATTTCTTATTTTGTGACACTTCTTAATAAATGTGTTAATTAATAGAAACAAGTTCCTCCGAAAGTCACACCACTCTTTATGCTCTAAGTTATTTAACTTATGGGTAAGCTTTTTGTAAAGTCCATATGCTTGTATAAATAAGTGTATACGTTTTGATAAAGATATATGGATGTAAAAGCATAAATTGTTTAGTAGTGCCTTATATAGGGTGTCATTGATGTGGTGACCAATTTTGTATTCTTTTTAAAATGGTTCTGTAATGGAAAATAATTGTATTGAACTGAGTAAAACTTGGTCAAAATAACTAAACCTCATTTTATGTACAGCTAGTTTGAAGATTTTAATCTGTTTTATCGACATGTTTTAATATACGAGAGAGAAAACGTACAATACAGATTTCCTTCATCGAGATTAATGTCAGAAAAAAAAAATACAATTTTCCACAATGAATCACGACTCACACAAAACCACCACAGTAGATGACATTCTCATTATTAATATCAAATTCTGCTTGGAACTTGCTATTGGATGGGCCACGTCGACAAATAGAATGAGAGGATGACGTGAATTATTGCTCGTAATTTCTTTCACTTTCGCTTCAGATACTCAGTCGCATATATCTCGCATTGTTATAAATTCTTACAGAAGAAAAAATCATAGCTATTGTACGTGCTGTATATGAAATATTTGATAAGAAAATTGATTCATCGTCTGACCTTAATGATTCCTATTCAGTGCCTTCGCAAAGAAATGATTAAATTCGTAAATAATTCAAGAAATAAGGACTTTTGGGAAAATCTCACGGACCTGTCAAATTTTATTTCTAGTTCCGCATTTTTTAAAATACAATTAATACATATAGGGTAATTCTTGTAAGGGGTATGACGTCATCTATATTTTTTATGGCAGCCTCTTTTATTACGGAATGTGAATGGCACATTTTTTTACATAAGCCACAGAAACAACTGTAAAGTTAAATAGAAAAAAAAAAAGAAGAAAATACGATTAATAAATGTTTTTTGAACAATATAATCTTCTGGAGGTATACAATGTAATTCATTACGGATTCTTGCTTTTAAGTGTTCTAAATTCTCATATCTAGTAATGTATACTTAGCTTTTCAGGTCCCCACAAAAAAGTAATCTAGAGGTCTGAAATCTGGCTATCTGGTTGGCCACTCAATCGGTCCCCTTCTCCCTGTCCAATAATTCGGGAACATCTCATCGCATGTCACCTATCTCAAGGAAGGATATAATATATAATACACCATCTTGATAAAAGTAAAAATAATATTTCAGAACGTCAGCGTCAGGTCCTCTATATCCTGATATAATGTTGTTAAGTAATAAGGTCGCTTAGATGTTTAAAGGAAAAACTATGATATTTTTAGAGGCGAAAATATAAAAAAAATTCACCACTTCCATAGTAGGTCCTGTGCTATCTTAATATTCTTCACGGATATCCCATGGAACCTCTACTAATACCCTTTCAAGATAAAACTGCTCAACAAATTTGTTTGTAGACATTATGATTTTTTAAAGGGAAATATGTAGTTCAAGATTTTTTATGAAGAAAAAAAAAAAAAATATATCACATCGACAGTACGTCTTGCGTAACTTTTAGCAGTCTGCACAGATATCCCCTGGAGTTTCTGCTAAGGTCTTTTGAAAGCAAAGCTATTCAGATAGTTTTTTTATATAGGTTATCAATTTGCGAATGGTGGCAGGAAATTTTGGTGAAGAAAATATAAAAGAAATTTATCTTCTCAGTAGGCCTTGTGCTACTCCTCATTTTGCAAAGATATCCCTTGGACTATCTACTAAGGTCTTCCGAAAATTAAGCTGCTCAAATCATCTTCTTATAGACGTCATAAATTTTTTAAGGGAAAAAGTACACGATTTTTTGTGAACATTATATAAAAAAATTCACCACTTCCATAGTAGGTTTTGTGCTACTTTAATATTCAGCTTAGACATCTTCTGGACTCTCTACTAAGAGCTTCTAAAGGCAAAGCTATTCAAGTGATCTCTTTACAAACGTTATTAATTCTTTAAGGGGAAATGTATAAAATTTTTTGTTAACAAAGAATAGAAAAATTCACCACTTCCATAGTAAGTTTTAAGATACCATAATATTTAGCTCAGACATCTCCTGAAGTTTCTACTAAGAGGTTATGAAGGAAAAACTGCTCAAATGATCATTTTATAGACGTCATGAATTTTTTAAGGGGGAAAGTACATGATCTTTTGTGAACAAAATAAAAAAATCACCACTTCCATAGTAAGTCTTGCTCTACATTAGTATTCCGTATAGATATTTTCTGGAGTCTCTACTAGGAGTTTCAGAAGGCAAAACTGCTCAAATGATCATTTTATAGACGTAATGAATTTTTTAAAGTGGAAAGTATAAGATTTCTTTTGAACAAAATAAAGAAAAATCACCACTTCCATAGTAGGTTTTGCTCTACATTAGTATTCCATACAGATATTTCTTGGAGCCTCTACTAAGAGATTCGGAAGGCAAAACTGCTCAAATGATCATTTTAGACGTTAGGAATTTTTTAAGGGAAAAAGTACACGATTTCTTAATTTTCTGCTTAAACATCCCCTGAACTCTCTACTAAGAGCTTCTGAAGGCAAAGCTATTCAAATGATCTTTTTATAAACGTTATTATTTTTTTAAGGGGAGAATTACAAGATTTTTTGTGAACAAAGAATAGACAAATTCATCACTTCCATAGTAGGTTAGCTAATTTAATATTCAGCTCAGACATCTGCTGAAGTTTCTACTAAGATATTTTAAAGGAAAAGCAGCTCAAATGATCATTTTGTAGACGTTATGAATTTTTTAAGTGGGAAAGTACAAGTTCATCTGTGATCAAACTAAAAACAAATGACCACTTCCATAGTAAGTTTTACTCTACATTAGCATTCAGTACAGATATTTTTTGGAGTCTCTACTAAGAGCTTCAGAAGGCAAAACTTCTCCAATGACTTTTTTACATACGTTAGGAATATTTTAAGGGAAAAAGTACACGATTTTTTGTGAAGAAAGTATAAAAAAATTCACCACTTCCATAGTAGATTTTGCGCTTCTTTAATTTTCTGGTTAGACATTTCCTGAACTTTCTACTAAGAGCTTCTGAAGGCAAGGCTATTCAAATGATCCTTTTACAAACGTTATTATTTTTTTAAAGGGAAAAGTACAAGTATTTTTTGTGAACAAAGAATAGAAAAATTCACCACTTCCATAGTAGGTTTTCAGCTACCTTAATATTCAGCTCAGACATCTACTGAAGTTTCTACTAAGAGATTTTGAAGTAAAAACAGTTCAAATGATCATTTTGTAGACGTTTTTTAAGGGGGAAAGTACAAGATCATCTGCGACCAAACTAAAAACAAATGACCACTTCCATAGTAAGTTTTGCTCTACATTAGCATTCAGTACAGATATTTTTTGGAGTCTACTTCTGAAGAGCTTCAGAAGGTAAAACTTCTCAAATGATCTTTTTGTATACGTTTATATAAAGTTCATTCGGCATTTGTCCTGAATCGGCGTACCGTGTACGGCACTGATGAGAACTAATAAGTTCGAAACAGCTGTGTGTCGTTCGGTTCCGATCCGGGACAAATGTCGAATCCTACCTGTGGCGGGTTTTATTTTTTGAAACCTTATCTGATCGTGCAGAAACACGAGAAAGGGGTCGAGGATCGCTTCTGGGTATAATTCAATGCCTGGCGGGGCTTTAGCCCGAGGAGTAGTTGTTTCCTAGAGCGATTATGTAATAGCTTTGCTATTCGGGAACTACTTTAATAACCGCTTGGCGGCTTGGTGGTTCCTTACTCGATTTCCGACTTATATGTTACTAACAAAGAATAGAAAAATTCATTACTTTCATAGTAGGTACTGAGCTACTTTAATATTCAGCTCAGGCATCTCCTGAAGTTTTTACTAAGAGATTCTGAAGGAAAATCTGCTTAAATTATCATTTTATAGTCGTCATGAATTTTTATGCGGGGAAGTACAAGATCTTTTGTAAACAGAATAAAAAAATCACCACTTCCTACACTGGTGTAGAGCAAACCTACTATGGTTTGCTCTACACCAGTATTCCGTACAGATATTTTCTGGAGTCTCTACTAGGAGATTCAGAAGGCAGAGCTGTTCAAACTATCTTTTTACAGACGTCATGATTTTGTTAAGGGAATAAATACGCGATTTTTTATGTACAAGATATAAAAAAAATTCACCATTTACATAGTAGGTTCTACGATACTTCTTTATTCAGCTCAGACGCCTCCTAGAGTCTCTGCTAACTGCGTGTTAAGTTGAGGCCACTCAAATGGTCTTTTTATAGACATTATGAATTTTTTAATGGAAAAATGATAAGATTTTTTGTGAACGCAATGTCAAAAGAATTACCACTACCATAGTAGATTTTGCTCTACCTTCATATGTAGCTCAGATATCTCTCGGGATTTCCATAAGAGCATTAGAAGGCAAAACCGCTCAAATAATCTTTTCATAGATGTTATGAATTTTTTAAGGGAAAAGGTACATGATTTTTTTGCGAATACTATATAAAACAATTAACGACTTCCATAGTAGGATTTACACTACTTTAATATTCAGCTCTAACATCTCTTGGAGTATCTACTAAGAGCTTATGAAGGAAAAACTGCTAAAATAATATTTTTATGGACGTTAGGGATTTTTTAATGGAAAAAGTGGTAGATTTTTTGTAAAAAGAATATAAAAAAAGTTACCACTTCCATAGTGTGCATTACTTTAATATTAAGTTCAGACATATCTTAGAGCCTCTAGTAAGAGCTTCTAAAGGAAAAACTACTCAAATAATCTTTTCATAGACGTCATGTATTTTTTAAAGAAAACAGTACAAGATTTTTGGTTCATAAAAAAATTACCACTCACACAGTAAAGTTTGCGTTACTTTTATATATTGCACTGACATCTCTTGGAGTCTCTACTAATACAATCTGAAAACAAAACTGCTCCAAATTATCTTTTTATAGACTTTATGACTTTTTTAAGGGAAAAACTACGAGATTTTTAGTGCCGAAAATATATAAAAACTCACCATTTCCGAAAGCTTGAGCCACTCACATATTCTGTACATACATCCCTTGTAGTCTACTAAGACCCTACGAAGGCAAAACTGCTCTAATTGTCTTCTTATAGACGTTATGATTTTTTAAGGGAAAAGTATACGATTTTTGATGCTGAAAATATAAAAAATTCACCACTTCCATAGTAGGTCTTGCACTCTTCTATATTCTTCACAGACATCCCTTGGAATCCATGCTAAACTCGCTGTCAGATGAAGAACATTTTTCTGACAGCAATGAAAAGCAGTATCAGCTGCTAAGGCTACTGTCAGGCTGCCAATGGTGCACAATTTATTATAATTTTTTTCTTAATCTTTCTGCAATATTGTTAGTGGATAGTTAATTTCTTAAATAATCATTGCCTTTACCGGGTATGTAAATATGAAACAGGAATTTTTTGTATAGAAAATACACGTTTATTGTATGAAAATGATAATATTTGATTCGAAGTATTGCCCATTGCTAGCTATACATTTTTCCCATCTCTCTGACAATTTGTAGATTCCATGCTAAAATTATTCTTGCTGTTTTGAGGTAAACCAGTTATCGAGCCATTTTCGTACATTTTCGAAAGCCCTGCTCAGCAAGTGCGTGTCCCATCAATGCAAATAAGTAGTAATCGGACGAAGCCAAGTCCGATGCCTCTATCGTTTCTCTGACCGATCTTACTGTGTGTGTGGCGCATTATCGTGAAGCAAAATCATTTTGCCTTTTTTGACATTTTGGTCGCTTCTCACGCAAAGCTTGATTCAAATCGATCATTTGTATGGCCAGGTTTTGGTAGCTCATAATAGATCAAACCCTTCTGATCCCACCAAACACAGAGCATTGTCTTCCGTCCGCAGCGATTTGGCCTTGCAGTCGATATCGATGGTTCGCCTGGAGTTACCCATGATCTTTTACGCTTAGGATTCTCGAAATATATCCACTCTTCATCGCCAGTCACAATTGGATGGAGAAATGACTTTCTTTTGTGCCTGGTGAGCAGCATTTTGCAAATGGTCGGTTTTCCTACTGTCTTCCATTCAGTTCATGTAGAACCCATTTTCCCATCTTCTGAATCTTTCCCATGGCTTTCAAACGTAGGAAGACGATTTTTCGTGTCACATTTAATTGATCTGCGTGTTCTTGTTGCGTTTGAGCGGCATTTTCTTCAAACTTTTTCGGTGGTCTCCCACGTTCTCCGCTTTTAACGTTAAAATTGCCACTTTTGAATTATTTAAACCACTCAAAGTACTATAATTTACCAAGAACATGCTCACTGTAGGCTTCGACAAGCATTCGATGATATTCTGCAACAGTTTTCTTCAAATTGTAACAGAAAATCAATGTTGTCCGCAAATCGTAGTTTCCAGGCACAATTCTACATATTCAACGCTATTAAAAACGATGTTGTTGTATGAAACTTGTATCGTTGTGAGATAAAAACTTTTATCAGATGTCACCACAAGAAAATGGCGCCAATGACGCGGCATGACGGTAACTACATTGGCAGCTAGGCCATCTATGGGCAAATTTCGGTTTCATATTTACATATCTACATATTAACATAAATTTCCTTAATTTTTTTTTATCTAGTTTATACTCACGCTAATGTAATTATCGCCGAAGCGTGTGTAGAAACTGTAATAAAAAATGGATCGTTTCAATTTCCGTAATATAAGAGACTTTTTCATTAAAAGTAATATCGATTACGTCATACCTCCTACACGAAACACCCTGTATGTATCAGTTATGTTTAAAAAATGTGCAACTAAAAATAAAAAAAATTAAATTACGTCCGAGAGTTTTCCCAAAAAGTTATTTCTTGAATTTCTGACGAATTTATTATTACGGTGCTTCTGTAAAGCACTGTATATTTCTCGTTTATACTATTTGTAAGAATAAAGGAGCGACTGTCGGATTTTAATTGGAAAATACAGGCTATGTTGTTTCATATTCCATTACTGATAAATGATAAAACTAAAAATTATTAGAGCGCCGGGGGGAATTATCGATTTGTGTATGTATGTGAGAACGGACGTATTGTATGTTTATTTCCCTTATTTTTAAAGCGAGGTGTGCAGTTTATTTAATTAATGGATTTCGTATAACGCAAATGTTGCTTTCTAATAGATTTGGAGTTTTTATAGACGTGATATGTTCGAAATTGAATGAAATACGATAAAATTTGCAATAATTTCATTGATTTGTCAAAGAATAACCTTTTTTTTTTCTAAAACCAACTTAATATTTTCATATTGTTCTGTAAGATTTGGTGAATGGCCGATTGGAATCGACGCAAACTTATTTCCATTGTGCAGTAGTACACATTACAAGCTAATTTTAGAAATAGCCACGAAAATCCAACAATCATCTGGCAAATTTCAGGAGTTTCCATTATATTAACAAACATAGTCAATTCAGCTATAATGAAGATATAATGTGAAAATAGAGTCCTTGAGTATTCATAAACCGATCTTGAATTTGTGGCAACATATTTCTTTTTTTCTCCAATGCAATTTGATATATGTTTCTAAACATCTTCAATCTTTTTTACATCTGTTGTTCAATATTTACAATATGATGATGCCGCTGTGCTCTATAACTTATCTTGTGACACTGCCAGAGTCTTATTTTAATATCACCCGATGAGAATTGACTTACGTATCGTATTGATTTCAGATAAAATTAGATTAAAACAGTGTAACCTTTTACTTTCATAAAATAATGACAAAAATAATACAGTTTCTATGATAGATAATGAATTTATCCAGCTAATTACAATAATATCATCTGCACCATGCATCTGGCTATATTCAGTAAAATCATACTTCAATAAACTTGTGCAACCGTCTATGCCAAGCCATTCATGTCACATGCTAGTTAGCAGATGTGACAAACATAGCTTGTACCTAGTTTAATATACTGTGAGCTATTTGCTCGCTCCACTCAACATACGAGAGGATGCCCGCTTTTCCGGAAATCGCCAGGATTCGCGATCGTTTATATACGGTGTATTAATTGGAGCACGAACGGATGAAAAAAAAAGTAATCGTCAGACCTCGGCTAATTGCAAAAGTTGGGCTAAACTACGTGCTTGGCCATAACGGCGGTGGTTTATCGTTTCGCAAACAAAACTTACATCGTTACGATATATATTATAATGGAAAACGACCACAGGTAGTTCATTTGTTTTTAGTTAGACTTATTATCAAAGTAAAACTAACAGCAACACGACATGCATATGTTATCAACGCATTTCAGAATTCGGTGTATGATCAGGAATATATTATATGGGTAGGTACTTGAAAAGGCACATAAGTTAATTCTATAATTACTCTTGCAATGCTCGTCAATAATAGGAAAAAGTGAGTGAGATTTTTCTATATATGAGTAGATAAGCTATGACAGTTCTGGCGCAAAATCCCATGTTATTTCTTATGAAGGTTCATCGTGGTCTTTTCTAGGCCATCCCTCACTTACGACTAACTTCACGCCACCTAGTGATCGAGGTCATCAGCGGCCTCCGCAGCTAATTTCGCGTCAAACAGGTCAGTATAATAAGTGTAAATAAGACAAACAGATCTGATTAACTTAAATTGTTATTAATTGAAAATTTCAATGTACGACAATTTTATTAGAATTACTCCATAAATTTTGCAAACGGTCTGAATTTAATCTGGGTTTCTATTTCTAAATGTTTTAATAAGTTTTTAAAATTTTTGAGTTTTGACAAAAAGAGTTTACCGCTTTTTGTTTAATCATGATTTGAAAAAAAAAATAGAATATTGTGTGTGTAAAAAGTTAATCTTTTGTTTGCAAAAGTTGCACGCAGTGTAACTGGAGCGAATTTGAATCTGGAAAAAAATTAATTTACTTAATCTATGTGCTTATAGCTAGTAAAACACGTAGGGGATTTTGAAAATATTGATATTTGTGTGATTAGCGAGTATCTAAATAAAAAACATTTAAATTTTCGACCAAAAAGGGCAATCGCTTGTTAATAGATAATGCTTAAATTAACTTATCAAAAATTCCGTGCGTATTTCACTTCAAAATGTTATTTTAAAGATATTGTTAAGAATTCACATGAAAATAATTAAAATTGTTGGAGTTATGCTACGTGTCATTTTGAAAATTTACATTTCGAGAACAACGCGTTTAAAGTTTTGAAACGTGTTATAGACATTGCTTAAAAATTTTCACCATTAATCTTCTATCCCAGAACCATAAAGCTGCCCTTCTATATTTAAATATTATTCCTCATTTTTTCCCTCGAACCTCTTATGTTAGAGCGTGCTTGTTTCGCTGCATCTGTCAAAGACATCTCGGCAAGCTTGATTCGCCTAGCATCGGCTTCTAGAGAACAATTTTATGATTGGACGCCAATGTTCATCACCGAAACTTTCATAATTCGAAGAATATTAGTCAGACTAGCATTAGAAGTGCACACAGCAATATCAGTCGCCACTTTTCAAGACCTTTTGCCACTTAAATAAGATTTTGGAGCCAACTTCCAAACAGTAACATTAAAATTTTCATTATTATTTTGCGTGGAGCCTCCCAAACAACGGTTTAGCAACTCGTCTCGGCCCAGGTCCTCATAAGTCAATTTTATGGCTTTAAAAATTTCCCTAGGAAGAAGCGGCTTATGATGGAAGGTATCCAAGGAATCCAATGCTTGCGCGTTCTTCCGGTAACATCAGGAAGGTTGATAACTTATGAAATAAAGTCGCCCAGATTTAATTTTTCATATTTTCCAAGGAGCGATAGATATTTTGAAGCCTAAGCGTCAAAGACTTCCATCATGAAACATCATGTCTGAATCGTATGTTTTACACTTCACGTGTTGCTATATAACATAGGAAATGGCAAAAAAATATAATTCTATTGTCGATTTCATAATTAGTATCTAAATCTTCATCAGAAACTTTTAATTTCTTGGCAGAACCACTGGCTCCTTTAGAATCGCTCTCAGCCTCAAATCTGTCCAACGGTCGTCTCGATGACGTATTGCCCCAACGCCGTGTTGGATACGATTCCTTTGTACCTTTCCTGCCCTGGTATACTTTTGAATCACTCATTGTACTCATAAGTACTCTAACATTACAAATAAACTGTTAAAGTCAGCGCTACACAGAAAAACCGTGATTTCAAGCAAGGAAATTGTCTTTCTTTACATATACTGACGTTCTATTAACGTACTTTAGTTTATAAATGCTTCTCACTAAGGATAAACATATTCTAACGACATCTGTTGTGTATTAGAGAAGTTAAAAATTATAAGGTAAAACATTAGGCTGTACCTAGACTGTACCTATCTTCCCAGCAGGTATTTATTTGACGCAAGGGTCATTTCGGAGCAGTCCGACGTCCTTAGAAAAGAGCACGAAATTTCAAGGAAAAAAATATTTATAGGAAAAACAAATTTCTACCCCATATTTTAAGAGATTCAAATAATTTTTTAAACTAATAAAAAAAATCGTTTTTTTTGTAATTTACAGTGATGTGACAAATTTTAAAATCACCCAGTCACATCAAAGGTTACAGTGACCCTTAAATAATTTTACAACCAAGTACATGGTGAGTCATGGGAGACGGACGTTTTTAGAACGAATAGTACACAGCTTGTGTCAGGCGTATGTAAGTGGGAGAAATGACTGTCAACACTCCTTGAGTTGCCATTTAGTATCCATCATGCCGTTGTGGACAAGGGAACACCACGTGTTTGTTTACGACGAGTTTGTAAAAAGTGGAGGTTGAGTGACAATAGTGCAACGTCTTTTCAGACGGCGTTTCAACATCGGCCGTCATGGTGCCCTCCCTCAGCGGAATACTATTCTTAGATGGGTTAATTCATTGCGAGCGACAGGGTCACTGTTTAAAAGGAAACCACCCGGCCCAGTTCGAACGGCCCGAACAGCTGAAAATGTGGATCGAGTAAGGGAAGCCATGAACCGAAGCCCCACTCGTTCTGCTAGACGACATTCTAGGGAACTGCAAATAAGTCAATCCACGATGCAGAGAATTTTACACAAAGACCTTGCATTTCATCCCTATAAAATTATGATGGTTCAGAAGCTAAATGAGAGACACTATCAGCAACGAATGACTTTTCGTCAAGCAATGCTTCACTTATACGAAGAAAATGAAAATTTGATTATCATAATGAGCGACGAAGCCCATTTTCACCTGGAAGGGGCGGTTAATAAGCAAAACTGTCGATATTGGGCTGCAGATAATCCTCGGGGATTACATGAGAGACCGCTACACAGCTCTAAAGTTATAGTTTGGTGCGGTATTGGACGGTGCGGGATAATCGGACCATTTTTTTTTTTTGAAGAAAACGAGAGAACGGTGACTGTTAATTCTGATCGTTATGTGAACATGTTTGAAACTTTTTTCTTACCTGAACTTCGCAGGCTAAGAATGAATAGGGCAGAGGTGTGGTTTCAACAGGACGGGACGACCGCTCATACAGCAAGAGCTTCCCTGGCTGTTGTTCGAACTGCATTTTCTAATAGCCTCATTTCACGCTTCGGAGACCTTTCTTAGCCGCCACGCTCGCCCGATCTTTCCATTTGTGATTATTATCTTTGGGGGTATTTAGAATCAAGGGTATATGAGCGTAAACCCCGTACATTAGATGACCTGAAGACAGCAATACGTGAAAAAATTGCAGAAATCAACCTAGATACCTTGCGAACCGTAGAATCAAACTTTCGAAAACGACTTCAGCTGTGTATACGTGAAAATGGCTGTCGTTTATCAGATATTATTTTTCGCACTTAAAATGGCATAGGTTGGCATTTAATTCTTTAAAAGTAAAACTTATTTTTTCCTAAAATTACAAGAGTTCTTCTTTGTTGAAAAACGTCCGTTTCCCATGACTCACCCTGTAGTATGTACGAACTCGCAGAAACAAAACCGTCTCAATTAAATTTTCGACAGCGCCAGATTCGATCGTCAGCGAACCGTATGAGACACTCCAAGAAACGCCCTATACATTTATCTGTCATACGCACAAGCTTCGCCGAACCAATAAATCTCCACGACAGCCTTTTGACTGTCGCCCGCTTTAGGGCGCTCGGCAATATATTTTTTGATCCCCTCAACAGGCGGCTAACATGACGAGCAATTGGAAATCGCTGTAGAAGTTATGGAAATCGCCGAGATGGCGCGCATTATACATTCAGGATTTCCATGCGGCTGGAAGCCCAATTATTAGATTGACAGAGGAATATCTCGCGTTTATGTATAATTCACAAGACGGTTATGGGGTCTGTTCCAAAATTTACTGTTTCCATTTCGGTGTCTTATTTATGAACTGTTTCTAGCGAATGGTTTCAAATGGATTTGAATAGAAAGTGCTTTGTGAGATATAACTTTGCGTTCACGACAATGATACCATCGCAATATTGTCAAACAAACTCCGATAATTCTTAAGGAAGCCAACTGAGTGTTTGGAATCTACCAACGAAGTCAATCCTTCTTTCAGAAGGTTTTTTTGTGAAATATAACTTTGAGATCACGACAATACGCTTCTCAAGTATCGCTGGTGGCGCCAGCGCGGCGACAAGAATGTGCAACTCTTAGTCTTTATCAAAAGTAAACAAACCATCCCAATCGCATATTGGACGAATTGGAGAATATAAAATCAAAGGTAACGAGTGAAGATATTTATGCTACAGTTTATACTCATTAATCTAAACTTTTAATTTTCCAATTCAACATGCATATGATTGAAATGCAGAAATACCATCTCTACGTATAGTAAAAAATAGTGCAGATTCAGTTAATAAATATTTCACTAGAATGACCAGTAATTTGAATTAGTTGTATTGAATACAAGAAGTAACGATTGAGTAACGTTTCCAAAACCTGCAATAAATATTATATAAAATTGTACTGTGCAAAATTGTGAAGGTAAAAAAAGAATAAACAATTTTTATATAATTAAGGTGTCAATCTTCGAAATAAGGAATTTTTACAATCCAATATACGTAATGTTACCTAATTTACACAGTCTCTAGGGAAGAACTATGGAATACTCATTATAAAATAATTCTATTTTTGGAAGTGTCCACTGCAAAAATTCCTCATCTCTAGAAATTTAGACATGAACCTGATCATAATAGACATAAAAATGACAACTATTACAATGTAAAATGTACAAAGAGACTTGCACTTGAGTATACTTGTGAGATTTTATCAATTGCACGTTGCCTAGCTCATCGAATTTTAAATAGGGAACCAATGAAATTTTTGTCTCTCGATCTCAACAACAATAGTGTATACACACGTGTGAGGGAATTTAATTTCCAGTAATTGAACTTTTTCATCGTTAAAAATAATACCGTCTGGACTACATGCCAGAAATGGTTGCTTCAAACAAACAACTAGACCGACTTGATGTACTGTAAAACCAAATTGTTTAAAAACTTCCTTCTTTTCTGCTTTTTTACGTAGTCCATATCGCATTGCATCATTCAAAGTTCCATTGTATTTTTCTTTAATAAATTGTTACGCCAAAAATTCAAAGTTGTATTATCTCGTTTTTATTGCGTGAGCTTTATTACTGTTAATCTTGACAGTTTTACACTTAAATCTGATACAATTTCCGATCTGTAACTGTAGTAAATATTGTATTTACTATTAATCTGTGAATTGAACAGTTCTTTTAAAACTTTGTACAGTTTTTTCTTAAATACATGCTTCTCCTTCAGAATCGGAGAAGCATGTTCGAATTCACGAATACATTTAATGTCTACATTAACTATTTCTGCAAGAGGTGATTTTTCGGTTCATCGCTCACGCTCTCAATATCTTTAAAAGTAAAATGTTCACTTTTATCAGGATTTCCAGAAGAAAATTTCAACAGCACATCTTTCGTGGTACTTGTCAAGTTGAGATCGCGGTGGTTTGTTCCATATCATCGGTTGGTCGGTTTTGGAGCATGTATTTTCTATATTGACAGATATGCAAATTGCAGCTGCAAGTTTTCCATAAAGCCAGACCTACTTTCCATACCCAATATGTATCGTTAATGATACGATCAGCGTTGAGCTAGAAAAATTTTATCAATGGATAAAATAATTTTTAGGTTAAAAAATCGCTAATTATACATGTACAGGCTTATAAATATTTTCGTGTTTCTTTGTGCTATGAGCACCAGGAGTTCCTCTTAAAACTAAGCCTCAACGTTATACTTTTGTTATTATCTCTTCTTGTACTTCACTGACATGACAACTTTCAACAAGATTTTCCCCTTTTGAAACACTTTTTCGCCGAAAAACAGAAGTATCTACCACTCCAAAAAGGTTTTTTATAATAACGCTTATATTATTATAATATTTGTATGCTATATAAAATACATTTAAGTGCATTCTGACTTACACGAATATATGTCTTCCAACGTGAAACATTTGAAATGAAAGACTAGGAGTTACGAACCGCGCTCGCAAGGTAGCGATGTGTCGCTTTAAACAGATGGTTGCGAAGCGCATAGTACCATCACAATATTATCAAATTATCTCTGTTAATTCTGAAGGAAGCCAACTCAGCGTTTGTGATCTACCAACGAAGTCATTTTTAATACTTGTGTCTAGTATTGTTAACATTTTTATTTAATAACTAAGTAATGTTCATATCAGATGACGGATATAATATTATATAGGAGCTAGCGATAGTTTGTAGTTTCACACAAATAGAGGCAATAATAATAAAAGTACAGGGTCCGCCAGGGAGGTCTGGTGTCTTTGAAAAGAATGACACAAGCTTATTTTTGAACGAATTTTAAAATTCATTGTTTCTATACATTAGTCGTGTATTGATACTGAAGAATACATAACATAAGTTAGCTGCGAAAAATTAGATCGTTAGGTGGCCATTTTTGTCGGGCCATACCTACATGCGGGTGTCAAAATCATCCATACTCCTTTCGAGCATGGCACGAGGAATCCTTTCAATTTCGCCCGTTATAGTTTCGGAGAGAGCTTCAATAGTTCGCAGTTTGTCTATGTAACCTTTAGCTTTTAAGTAACCTCATAAAAAGTCTTCACAAGGTGACATGTCTGGTGACCGAGGAGACCATTCGACATCACCACGCAACGAAATCAGTGGCTCAGCCCATTGTTCTCCTTGACGTATGGAAAATCGCCTCATCTTGTTTCCCCAACACATCTCTGTTAGTTATGGACTGTTATTTTATATATAATAGTTATTTTTAAACTATGTATAGAACATGAAAAAATACATCGTTAAGTACTTTTCCATAACATTGGTGGCCAGTATATACTAAAGAGTATTTTTTAATAAAGACGCTCAATTTTTAAACGTAAATTAAATAAGTTGTGAGTAAGATATCCACAATGTCCACTATGTAGCACCTAGCGCCGTCCTGTTGGAACCACATGTCGTCCGTATCCATATCATCCAGTTTAGGCCACAGAAAGTTGTTTATCATTAATCTGTAGCACCCACCGTTGACGGTTATGGCAATGCCAGTTCCGTTTTGGAAGAAATGCGGACTGATGATTCCACCAGATCAAAATGTGCACCAAACAGTGACTTTCTTGGGATGCATTTGATGTTGGTGTATCTCGTGTGGATTGGTATCGTCCCAAATACGACAATTTTACTTATTCACATATCCATTCATCCAAAAATGGGGTTTGTCGCTAAAAATGATATTTTTGGCGAAACTTGGATCAACTTCCAACTGCTCCAATGCCCAATCAGCGAAAAGACGGCGTTGAATCAGTTGGATTTTATACGGGTGCAGATCCAAGTCCCGACGCAAAATTCGCCGAGTTGAAGTCGCAGAAAGGCCAAGTTCTTGTGAACGACGAGAAATTGACTCGGGTTTTCCCGTACACTCTTACGCACAGCAGCGATGTTTTCAGTAGACCTTCCGTTTCGGTGTCGTACGGGTATTGGCTGATTATTTAAAAAATCGATTGAATCGAATTTGGCCATCAAATGTCGAATAATCGACTCGGCGGGACGGATGTGGCGAGGATAAAAATTACGTAAAGCGCGGAACTCTTCTCGAACGGAGCACTGATTTTGAAAATCAGTGCTCAACACTTCTAAGTTAGAAAATCTAATAGGTCAAAGTCCAGAGAACAACGTGACTAATTTATAGAGCCAAATTGACCAATATATCATTGAGAGAAAACAATATAGTAAAACTGTTGACCAAAGGAAACTGTGAACTAGATTTGTGTATTTTTAATCGAATCCGGGGCTGATACATTTAAGCTCCGGAATTAGATCGTGTTGCGGTAATTTTAAACACTTTTCACCCTTTAAATCCAGAGAAAACTACCCTAACATTCCGCGTCTGATATAAATCTATTCTGGGACAACTTACACCTCTATTAGCTTTTTATGAGACCCAATACCTAATTTAGCCCTGGTAAAAAATGCACCAGCCATTTATTCCTGGAAGCAACTAACGGGGAGGCAACCGCGTCGATCAGCTGCGCCCTATTTAATCTTCCAATTAATTTTCCAATTAATATGCATGCCAGTATATCATGTTTTCATTGAAATAATTGTCTGTCGCCATAATTCGACCAAAAGCATTAAAATTAGCATTTTGGTAATTCGGTGATTGCCACTGTGGAACGTTTATGAAATGCATGATAATGCTATTTGTAGAATATTTGCTAAATTCGTATGGAATTTGCAGTTAATTATCATATTAAATTGTGTTTACTTAAACAGATGGTTATGACATTATACAGTGCGGTGTATATGTACAGGGTAAATTTATATTAAACGTAATTGTTGATTTTTAAGAAAAGTTCGGAAAATAGTCGGTTTTTACTTTTAGTTTGTAGCATCGAGTTATTGCCCTTTATTTTAACTCTTTCTTCTGAAACTATTAACAGGAATCCAATACATAGGGTGGTAGAAAATAGAGTAAGTCATAAATTAGAAATAACATTCAAATAACAAATCACATTTTTCATAAATAAGAAATAAAACTTTGTCAAATTCATGAACAGGTGAAATGAAAAAAATATCAGAGGAAGAATGAGCCCTTTGGTAGACGTTGCAAGGCCAGGAGGAGAAGTACTACGAAGGGCAGTAACACGAGAGTATGAGGTGCTTTTTCACAAATCCTTTCCAATAAATCTTTTCCATCATCTCCATGAGTTCCATCCATGAGTAAGTGGATTTAAATTTAATTCCAAATTCTTTAATCCGTGCGATATAGAGAAATTATGCAATAGTCTGTACCCACGGTTTTATAAAGCTATCCATTCTCTACAATAAAAATCTAAAATTCTTATTCTTAGCTGCTACATAATATCCTGTCACTTTTATAGGGTAGTTATATGAAGGGACTCGGGAAGGCTGATTTAAAGATATCGTCACTGTCACCCACGCCAGATTTTTGCTTTCTCGTTTGCTTTTTCTTTGTATTATATTGTGTATTCTGCATTATAATTTGCTGTCTAAGAATATCTTTCTATATATTATATTATCTTTAAAATATAATATGCACAGGAATTACGTTGTCACAAATTCAAGATCGGTCTGGGTACTCGAGGACCCTAATTTCACATTGTATCTTCATTTTTGCTAAATTTACTACGTTTGTTAAAACAATGAAGACTGAAATTTCTTATTTTCAGCATCAGTGGTTTGTTTGTGTCGATTTAAAGATAATCACCATACTTCTTGGAGATCAAAGTAAATATACCAAATATACTGGTCGTCTCTGTTTATGGAATAGACGTGTAAAGGAAGAGTATTGGCAGCAAACTATTTGGCCTTTAAATGACACTATGACCGTTGGAAAAGCCATTGTTCATGAGCCATTAATCTTAAAGAGAGAAAAAGCTTAATGAAACAGTTTGTAAAAGCACTGAACAAATCAGATAATTGTTTTAAATATATTTTCCAAGCATTTCCAGCACTGACTATGGAAAAATTGAAAGCAAAGCTTTTTGACGGTCAACAAATTCGAAAATTTGTAAAGATCCAAATTTCAACAGATATATGACACTACAAGTGTCATATATCTGTTGATCCGATGCATGGTTTAGTTATGTATCTCTAATTATTTTTTTTTTATTTTTGGAAAATCACAAGGAAAATAACTACCAAAAACTAGTACATAAAATGCTAAAATGTTTTGAAAAAATGGTAGTCAAAACGAGCATTAAATTACATATTTCACAGTCACTTAAACAAATGCTCTTCTAACTTAGGAGGCTATAATAAGGAACGGTTTTATCAGGATATCTTAATAATGGAAGAAAGGTATCAAGGAAGGTGGGATCATGTCATGATAACATGACAGTCGATTGCTGTTGGAGTCTGCAGGTGAACTGCTCACAGTAAAAATATAAACAAAAATCGTACACAAAACGTTTTTATAATTCTTAATATTTTCTGCATCAATGAAGAAAAAGGAATCGATCAGTAATTAATCAATCAGTCAAGCCAATTTCAGTATCAGGGACAATAATTTACTCGAAATCGACTATTAAATTCCTGGCAATAAAATACTTGTTTCCCAGTGTTATTTATATGGCAAGTAGCATATAGAAAATATAGATTTAGAAACTATAGCCTACCTATAGAAAACAGCCATTGAAGCTTTCACTATCAATAAACTATTTTGTAGCTGTTTTTGGCTATTTTACCTCACTGTAGACTGCCCTGAGAATATTTTAAGACACACTACTAATTATATAATATATTTTCGGTACCTGAAAATACAAGGTGGGTTAAATAATAATAAAGGTTCCAAATGTCTAGCTCGAGGAAAGATGCCTCATCAATTATAGTACCATGATTCTTAACCAAAACGTTTCCTTAGTGTGTCATAGAGCACGTATTAGACGTCTTATATATTCTATAAATCTAGCAAAATGTACCGCTGTCTCCAGAGAACCATTTTTGATAAATAAACATCATATAATTAATCGTGATTTAAGAAAATTTTATTTGCGCTGTGATCATCTAAGTTACTTAAAATAAATTACCATTTTCGTTAATCAATTTATTTCGATCTAATTAAAATTCTAAATCCAAGACAGCTCTTTAATTACAAATCCTCTGAGTAATTAGCTAATTTTAAAATTAGACTATTTCCTTATCTCCTATCCCGATGATATAATCTTTCCTGCGAATGGAATTTATCCAGTCAATGGCTATTTTCAGCTCATTGATCGTTGGATATCTACTTCCGTTAATATTTTATTCTGCTAAGAGTATTAAAACATCGAATCGGAAACCCTATCGTTGGTTGATAAGGGTTCGTCGCACATCTCTTCGCCCGTAATGAATTTATTTTCAAAAACACTTAACGTTACGTTGCGTTGGTACGTATCCGAGGCATACCGATAGATCCTATCAAGTTGTTTACCCGTTTGACGCTGACCCTACGTCAAGTAATGCGATAAGGGCAGGTCCCTTCTAAGGACACCCTCCATGCGGCGGTATTTTCTGACTACGGGATTAATCAAAATCCCGCTGATTTAGAATTCATTGGATTACACTCCTTATTACGTCTACAAATCAGAGCAAAGTAAAAATATATAGGTTAAACGAATCGCATGGCGACGATCGTGACCTTGTTAAAACAACAATGTTAGTCCCAGGCATAAAAAATCTTACTTGAACACGCTAATTTCATACCAGTTTAAGTTATAGCTCAGATACGTCAGAGATAACGCCAGTCTATTCCTGGTCCGCGAAACAAAAGCTATAGGTCACTTCTATATTAATTAACTCGATTTTCTGAACAATACAACTGGCGCAAATGGATACTGCAGGCAGCGTTTGAATTAGAGTTAAGCATGATTTTAATTAGAATACTAGACGAACAAATCAATTACTGTGTTCGTATATTAGCCCGTTAATATTGTCAGGATTCCAGAGAATATTGGTGTTACAGGATGAGTTATCGACCGATATGGTTGTCGATTTATCAAAGTCTTATTCGAGATCGTGTAAAGGAGGATCTGAATGAGAAAATGCATCTTTATAGATCTTTCTTCTTTTCGAAGATATAGCCAAAATGTAGCCGAGATGAGTAGCAGTCCATGTTAGAGCTGGGTACCTTTCTTTAATATATTCATGTAGTGAGGCTGAAGGAGTGAAGTCGATATTTGAAGACAAAATGGCGATTCTGAAGGACATAGTATAGTGAACCTGATTCAATGACGATGTTAGCTGAAATATCTAAGAATACTGCTCGCCAATAATTGTAAAAAGTGTGAGATTCTCTATGCGTAGAAGAAAGAGTGAGGACAGCATTCGGCTATTTACTTGGATCAAACTATTTACTGTTAACTCACTAATGTGGGGGCGCTGATAACCTTGGATGTCTGGAATACATTTAATACAGCTGCATGGGAATATATCATGGAGGCATTCAGGGATAGGAAGGTGGCCCCATATATATATATATATATATATATATATATATATATATATATATATATATATATATATATATATATATATATATATATATATATATATAATCTTATTGGGAGCTACTTAGAAGATAGGAAAATCCTCATCAGGGACGGGGACGGTAGAGAGGAGACCAGGGTGGTCATGTGCGGCGTTCCGCACGTTCGGCGCGCTCAGGATCAAGGTCCCGGCGGGAGTAACGATTAAGGTATACGATCAATTTTACATGTATCTATGTTTATTGATGGTTTATTCTCCGAAGACCACGACATAAAATGTTCGATGAGTTTCTACAACCTCAAGTGATCATCTATGCAGGTTATATTTAAAAATAATTTTAATCGGCAAAAATTCGGAAAAATCGGCGAAAAGATGATGCGGCGTAAGTTAGAAACAAATAGTTAATTAATAATTTAAAAGAATAATGGTCTGAAATTTGAGCCACGAGGTAGTGCAGGTGATGGCTAAGATAGTCTCGGACTTAACACTATTATATGAAACAAATAATATACGTCTGGATAAATATGATATTACTAAGTGAAGAAGATTACTACTGTATCCATATAATTCTAATATTTAAATTACTATATTATCACTTTTGTTAAAGGCATTCGAGAAATCTACTTAACTATTATTATATATCTAATAAATCTGGGTGAATTCTGTTGAATTGGTATCTCTGGAGCATTTTGCTACGAACCAATATTGATTGGTTCGCAGCAAAGCGCAAAAATCAAAACAGATTGCATACCAAGATAAATGTGGGTGTATAATGACATTTCGAAAACCTCTT
This sequence comes from Rosalia funebris, assembly GCA_037954035.1. Lineage (NCBI taxonomy): Eukaryota > Metazoa > Arthropoda > Insecta > Coleoptera > Cerambycidae > Rosalia > Rosalia funebris. The sequence goes on along the minus strand of JAZFAV010000006.1, from coordinate 4,710,540 downwards.
CAAGATTTAACACAATAGTGATTGGGCAGTAATTGTTTGCCAGATGAATTGCTACTTTTTCATATAGGGCAAATCCTTATTATAGCCTATTTTCCTTAAAGAAATAATTCTATTAAAGCCCTAAGCAATGTATAAAACAGAAAACTAGGGTTCTGATCATTCCCACAGGTCATTATATTGTTAAGTTTTGATAATGATTGACTAATATTCAATTCGATCAGTAGAAGAGACTCTGGAAAAATATATAGCGAATCCATTTACATTTTTGTTTGGAGCATCACCTATTCCTCATCGAGGAAATTCGTTGATGGAATACTCGTCGAATTTGTCTTACTCTAACATTAGACCAAAAACCTCTATAATCGATCTTAAGGTATTGCTGAATGTACATATGTTAAGTAGTTAGTATAAGCATCACCCATTTGTGCTTTAATAATGCCTTGTAATCTCTTAAACACCAGTATAAATATAATATATATCAAAGACACTACATACAAATGTCTACAAGATCCTGACATTTTTTACACTTTAATCTACTACTTAAAAAAATACCCGTAAAATACTTCCCGATCCTTCAAATTGATTTAAAAATATTATATAAGGACGGAAAAATTTATACCAGACTAAAATTTATTTTCCTCAAGTTTATGACCGCCAGCAACCATTCAATCTACCTTTTATCTTTATTATCAATTTTCCCTACCTAAACGTAGTTGTAGGAGTTGCAGCCTATATTTTAAGATGCCGATCATAAAAGTCCTTCTTACGGCTTAAAATTTCTCGTGCTGAAAGATTGTGCTATAAATTATAAAGTGAATTTTATTATCTCAATGTTTCGGAAACCTTCCCTCTCTTTAGGCCGTAAAGTATAACGACGGTTTAAAATATAGTTAGAGCCAGTTTGTGAGGGTTGGGGTTAGCCTAGGCATACACATGAAGCGACGTTTTATGTAACATAATTTTTAACTGTTTCTTTAGAGCTAGATGTAATGCCATTATAAGTAATAGCATACGAGCCCAGGCTCGTAATAGTTCGACCAGGCATAATCTTACAACTAATATATTTAAATAAAAGTAGCAATACCCTGAAAACTATTTTATTAAAGAAAATTATTGGTAACAGTAACAAAGTATGAACTTTCAACTTAAATACGATGCAATATTACTGCGTTATGATGTGTCAGTGATAAGTTTGTTAATAAAAAACATTAAGATTCGCGGTTCAGAATAGTTCGGCCGCTTCATCAAAACTGTGTTACATCACCTTTATTAACAATAACAGCTTTAAGGCCGGCCGCAAATTGAGCACAGGGCAGGCGTAGCAGAGGGGCAGCAAAGGCAGAGAAGAATCTGTGAACCACAGGCTCTTACAGAGAGACGCATATTTAACCCAGCGCAGGCGCACCCGGGATAGAGGCTCTGTTCTGCCTTCGACCTGTTGTATTTGCAACACAGTTTCCTATGTCCTTTGACCCCTAGCGCCTATTCGTTTCTTCGAATATTCTGACTCTAAAATGGGAAAATCTCATATATTTAATTCAAAATAATCCGGTGTTGTACGATACCAGTTACCCGGATTATATACGAACGAAAAATAAAGACCAGACATGGGAGGAAATCGCCAAAGACTTAAACATGGCCCTTTCTTTTGTTTCTTATTTGTACAAACATTGTATATACACTGTTTTCTTCGTCGGATTCTTCGAATTCAAAATCGAGCAAAAGTAGCGCAGCGTCCATGTTCATCTAAACAAAGCACGTACTGACCTGGGTGCTCAATTTGCGGTGACGGCTCTGAAACTAGGTACTACCACTATCCTCTGTCCGCTTTCTCTTTGCCTCTGCTGTACCTCTGCTACGCCTGCTCTGCGCTCAATTTGCGCACTCTTCAGGAAACGTGCTGTCCAAAATTTCTTACAATTTGGTGCGTATATCGTTATCTGGACTGACTGGATGTTTACTGACTGTTTTTTCATTTTATGTGACAATGTTTCTATTGCGAGGGGTTTGGACTGCCTCAGGAACATGCCAGAACAGGGATATTATATTCTGTAAACCAAGCTTTGACAGTTTTTTTCTGTCTGACACGTAACACCATCCTGCTGGAAAATGTACTGTGCGTCAGTGCCTTGACATATTGGTATTGACGGAAATAAACTGTCTGTCAAAATTTGTTTATATTCTTCTGCTGTCACTGTACCATCTACGAAATGCAATTTTCCTACGCCCATACCACTCATACACCTCCAGATCATAAGAAACGCAGGGAACTTCACTTTCCTAGCCAAATAGTCAAAATGATAAGTTTCCTACGGGGTTCTTAGCACACGTTTTCTGGTATCATCCAAACAGATTTCAAATTTGGATTCGTCGCTCCAAATTATCTGGTGCCATTATTGTAAAGTCCAATGCCTACATATGTTCTCTGGCCCACCGTAACCGATTAATTTTCTGTCGTTTAGTTGATAAGGTTTTTCTTTTGCCTGCACTTTCCAAACCGGTAATTCAAAAGTAAAATGTAAAGAATCAAACTTTACCTTGTAGAATTTTTTCCTATTGTCTTTATTGAGCGTTTAGTTGTGGATACAGAAATGTGTTTTCCAATGGCTTCATAGTACCATAATTCGTTTTGTACTGGATCGTCGGTTTGTTGTTACAATCCTCTTCAGAGCATGTTGATATAAGCGTGAAATTTGAAATGGTTGACCAGTGTTCTTCCTTTGGGCTGGGTATCCAGTTTTTTGTACCAACTGTATATGCCTTGCACTGTAGATTAGGCAGCGAATACGAAGCAGATATGTTTCGAGCCGAAATTACCTGTTCATGAGCATTAACAACTGATTTTCGCATATCGTCACTTAATGTCACGCCACGTGCTAGTTTTTTAGGAAATTTTAGCAGACGCGTCCAATACACATTGTAATATCCGTTTCACTTTGATAATAATTAAGTTTATATTCTGTTTTAAAACGTTTTGCATAATATGCATTTCAGCAACCGGCCGAAATATTCTAAACCGCGAATCTTAATGCTTTTTATTAACAAACTTCTCATTGATACATCATAACATAGCAATATTTCATGGTATTTAAGTTAAAAGTTTATACTTTGTTTCTGTTATCAATATTTTTCTTTAATAACATAGTTTTGGGGGTGCTATTACTTTTATTTAAATATATTAGTTGTAAAATCATTCCTGGCCGAACTATTATGAGCCTGGGCTCCTATTCAATAGTCTTATTTAAAACAGATTAATGTGTGTTAAGATGTGGAGGGATAGTACTTTAATACCGTTTAACAAAAAAAAAATCGGAATGAATTTTATCGGTTTCTACCCAAAAATCATAAATTGATTTATCTATTTTCTTAAATATGTCATCCTCTCCAATTTTAGTACTGGGAAGGGATTCGAAACTTTGATGGGACAACAAAAACAGGACACTAGTTTTTATTTCTACATCGGAGATGATTAAAACTTTTTAATTGTCTCCTGATGGCGCAATTTGGTTTGGTTTAAGAACTGCTCGGGGAGAAACGTATAATCTTTCGATGTTCGTGGAAAGTGGTCACCCAGTTTTTTCTTCCATTGCAAAAAGAGGAGACAACTATGTAAGTTGTCCTTGCGTGACCTCTTAATTTGACCCGTAGGTCACGGTTATGCGCACTACATTGTGCCACTTTTCATATTGCAAGGTATGAAAAGTCTTCTAAGTTTTGTACGATTTTTATAATTGATAACAGTTGGATTAAAAGACTTGATATTAGCTTGTAGCAATTTTGACCTAGAAGTACCTATTTGACTTAGAAATTTTTCCATTCTAACAACTCTAAGAGTTTCAAACGAAGAACCTGCTGTGTCATGAAATTCAGCTTATTATTAGTTTTATTAATAAGCTGAATTTTATTAATAAGCTTTATCATTTTTATAATTATTGATTTCTACTTAATACTTTGACAATGTTCTTACTATTTTTATTCGACATTTAGGTAATAATATATAGGGGTCTGTTTCGTACCGAACGCTTTCTTCTTCCCGCCAGCAATTCAAATCCCTATCCGTGTCCTATGCTCTTGTGTCAGTGCCGCCTATGCCCTTGGGTAGCAACGCAGTGGAAGTGTGTGGCAGGCATGGAAAGCTGAATAACATATTGTACACGTGCAGAACAAGGTGCCGGTACCGACGTTAACACATCACGTACAAAACTAATGACAGCATCCAGTGTTCCAGGACATTATTTCAAGTAAATCCATTTTACCAATCCTTATCTTCTTGCTACGCAGGTGGTCCTTCGCCCATATCGGTATTAAACATAAATTTTAACTATAACCTTCAATCATTACGGAACAGGGTCAATTTTAATTACGTATTTTTAATAAATGCTCTTCTTTGAAACCGAAAAACATACGAGACTGGACATAGGAAAACATAGATGAAAAAATGTGAGATAAGCAGTACCTCACTATTTCATTTTCTTTAAAATCGAGGTCAGATGCTACAGGTTTTCTGTATCTTTTATACACTAGACAAGAATTTAGGGATGAAAAAGAAATCCTGAATTTTTAGGTGATTTTCAAGTGGCTGTAACTTAAAAATAGTCGCCGGGGCAATTTAAAAATACAAATTGAAGCTCCAAGTTCCTAGTTTGTAGATCTTAAGTTCAAAATTTTACCGTCAGCAGTTTTGGGTTATAATAAGAAAACTATCGGAAAATGAATTTTCCAAATATTTGGTGCCTTTCAAAAGGTCGATGAACTTAAATAATTTATTTTTTTTCAATTATTTCATTATAAATATTTTTTATACGGTTTTATCCTCCTTAATTTGAGTAGTCTAAAAGCCTTAAAAGATTATTTTTTGTTGAGTTTTCCTTAGCAAGAAAGTGAGTTTTGACTTTGTCATGATAACTTTTTACAATTATTAAAATGTTTTGATAAACAGAAATATGGATTATTGCTAAAAAAATATTTTCGACCACAAAAATGAATGAAAATGAAAATTCATTCTTAAATTAATTCTTTGCAAAAATGACAAATTCAGTCATTTCTAAAATAATGGGAAAAAAAATCGCAGCACCTTGAAATTTTCAAGGTTTCTTTGGAATACTCTTGGGTTGAAAATAAATAGTCAACATCCTTAGTCTATACATTATTTGCAAAATTATGCCAAATTAAGCGAATATCCCTAAATACGTAATTTTTTTACCTCTTTTTCAATCAACATTCTCGCACGGAAATCCTTTTTTTATTAAAAACCAATAACTACGACCTGTAAAGAGTACTTTGCAATTTTTAAAACTCTACTTCAATTTTCTGAACGGTCATTATTTCCCGAGTAATTAATTACCAAAGTCAAAAGTGACTTTTTTGCTTTGAACGACACTGATTCAGCGAAAAATCATTTTACAAGGCTTTTAGAGTCCTCAAATCAAAGAGGATTAAATCATCTAAAAAACCTTTATGATGAAATCACTGAAAATATTGGTTTTCTTATGATTTTTCAAAAATTGCTGATGGTAAATTTGAACACAAGATATGAAAACTATAAACATTGAGCTTTAATTTTTTTTAAATTGCTTTGAGGCTATTTTTCCTCCACATTACAGCCCTTTGAAATCACCTAAAAGTTTAAGATTTTTCTGCATCCCTTAATTTTTGTGCCTAGTGTAGTTTGTGAGATAACCCCCAATTCAATCGAATGTGAGCTACCTTGTACAAACGTCCAAAATGGATACATCCAGTACCGCAGATTAGCAGGTGCTACTTTACTGAAATATAAAATGTAAGGTAACATTCTCTTCATAGACCACCAACTCCGCAGGATAATATTTTATTATATCGAACGTGAGGGAAATACCATTCGCATTATTGCTCATCCTCTTTAAAATATTTCTTTCGTTGTAGGTGCGTTCATCTCTACCTCAAACACGGTCGAAGAGGTAACGTGTCACACTTCGAAAAGAGCGACCCGTCAGTTCGCCCTATAATAAAAACCCGGAAATGAAAATTCCCCCCTTCTACGTACGTAGTTCGCGTCGACTGCCAACGACCCGAGCGTACTTGAATGCAGCTGATTTTTTTAATCAAAACAAACGAAAGAGGTCAACAGGCCCGGTACGGAGTTTAATATTCTTTTTATGTCCAATTGCGGGGTGAATTATGCATAAGCTGTTGCTTACAAGGGGTGAGCAATTCCGGGGCACCCGCCTCGAGTAGGGGTCGATATACTCTTCACTTATCATATGTTATGATTGAGAAACTAGTTTTTGAGAAAGGATAGACACATTGAACATCATTTGTAGACTTATCTTATTTTCCGTTATCCAAAATTCTCACGGAAAAAACTTATTGTGATATTTCAGTTTGTATTTTGATAAGATGAATCATAATATACTAATTTTTGGCACATTTTCACCCCATCTCGTCTATTTGTAGCTCTAGAGAGTTGGAGAACAGTATAACACTCCCAACTCCATTCGCCGTATCCGATTCTGAAACAAAAAACGCGATTTTACCAATTCTTATTTTTAAGAGATTTTGACCGTAGAAAAATAATTTCCAGTAACTTTCTCAAAATACATTCTGGCCAGTAACTCGCTTATTTGTGATCCAAAAGGGCTGAAAAATAATATAATCCTGCCAACTCGACACGGCGAATCCGATCCACGTGTGTGGTGTTTTTTTTTAATATTTTCTAACAAAAAATCTTGTACTTTCTTCATAAAAAAATTGGTAGTGTCTGCGAAAAAACTATTATGATAATCATACCTTTATAATACCTTTGCTCCTAAGACTTTAAGGGTTATCTGTGGTGAATATTGATGCATAAGATAGATTATTAACGGGGGGGGGGGGGGTCCATGAAAATATTCACACTCATTAAAAAATTATTAGGTCAGTTTTACTTCTAGGGCAACTTAGTACAAACTCTAATGGTTGCTTATAGTGAATTCTGGGGTTTCAAACAACTAATTTCAGGTTTGAGTTTTACTGGGGGGTGTGGGAATTTTTTCTTATTTCCTTAGACACACTCCCAATGATTTTTAGAAACGTTAGGACTATCTTATCTTCAGAGTCACTTAGCAGGGACTTTAAGGATTATCTGTGATAAATATTGAAGTTTCAGAAAGCCTACTGGGGGTGTCAAATTCGTAGTGTCTATGAAAATTATATTATGACGATCTTAACTTTAGCGCGATTTAGAAGAAACCCAAGGGGGTTGATAAATATCAATGTTTGAGAGAGTCTGCTCGGAGCTATAGTATTTTTTTAAATTCTTTCTCTATGAGAATCTTGCAATTCATGAAAAAATTTGTAGCCCCTGTCAGAAAAAATACTAGGGCAGTCTAATCTTTAGTGCAATTTAGTAGGGACTACAAGGGTTGTCGGTGGTAAATATTTAGGTGACAGAGAGTTTACTGGGGATATGCAGATTTTTAAAATTTATTTTATCTAAAAATTTTGTACTTTTTTCTTTAAGAATTCAGAGCATCTGTAAAAAAATATTAGAGCAATCATATCTCTAGCGTGACTTAATAGTAATCTTTAAGGGTTGTTAGTGATGAATATCGAGGGTTTCGAAAGCCAACTGAGGGTGTGGTGTTTCTCTATTTCTTCCCCTAAACATCTTGTACTTTTCTCATAGAAAACTTCGTAGTGCATATAAAACAATATTAGGGCGATGTTACCTTTAATGGAACTTATTAGTGGTGAAAGGCTTAGTGGGGTGTTCTGAAGGTACAGTGGTGAATGTAGAGATTTCAGAAAGCCCCAGGGTGTTTTTTTAATTTCTTTTTCCCTAAAAAACTTGTACTTTCATTAAAAAATTCATAGCGTGTCTGAAAAAAAATAGTAGAGTAGTTTTATATTTAGAGTAGCTTTATAGAGACCCTAGGAGTTGTCGACTATGAATATCGAGGTTTTAGAAAGTCTTCTGGAGTATGGTGTTTTCTTTTTAACTTTTTCTCCCTAAAAATCTTGTACTTTTTTCTGTAAAGAAATAGCGTCTGTAAAAGATCTCAGCGCAGTCTTGTCTTTAGTTTGACTTAGTAGAGACTTTAAGGGTTGTCGGTACTGGAGGTATGTAGATTTTTTAAAATTGGTTATCCCCAAAATCTTATACTTCTTTATTTAAAAAAATCATAGGTATTTAAAGAAATTATTAGGCGATCTTATCTGTAGCATAACTTAGTAGAGGTCGTAAAGGTTGTTGGTGATGAATATCGAGACTTCAGAGAGGCTACCGGGGGTATGGTGGTTTCTTAAAATTCTTTCTCCCTGAGAATCTTGTACCATTTTTATGGAAAACATTCATAGCACCTGTAAAAAAATATTAGAGCAGTTTTATCTATAGCATATATGGAGATTTTTTCTTATTGTCTCTCCCTAAAAATCTTGTATTTTTTCATTAAAAGTTTCGTAGCATCCATAAAAAATATACATATTTTGCTGTACTACCCAACAGAACATATAATAGCAAACGCTTTTGAATAAATAAAAGATAAACCAATACTTAAGGTTGTAAATGTTTCTTTATTTTACCATTTTTACATATTTGTTTATTCTCGATGTTATTGAAGTTTGTTGACAGACAAGAGAAAAAAAACTGAAAACAATATCTACGTATATAGTAATTCATGATCTAGTGAGACCTACAAAATTGTTTTTGATTCTTTGCTCAGTTCTCTTAAAGGGTACATCCATTTGGGTCCCTTTTTATTTTCTTTAAATATAGAAACTTTTTAGGTTATCAAGTGTTTAGACAAAGTATTCAGCGAGGATTTTAGAAAATTTACAAGAAAGTAGTGCCTTCCTTCTGAAAAGTAGGATGTAGTAGTATAAAAAAATATAAAGCAAAAGTGGTTTACGTGATTTTGTAATATTTAATGTTACACATAATATAGTTAATAATAATACAATTACTATAATAGCTCATGAATTTTAAAATACGTTTTGTGGTTTTTGAGATCAGGTTGAATAAAATTCTTCTAGATTTAGGATGTTGTATTTCAAGTGAAACACATCCTTAATGGGCCAATATTATCACCAAGAAACACTTATTTTTGAACTGCAATCGGTCATACACTACAAACAATTCACTGAAGGTAATAACTAATGATTAATGAGTTCATCAAAGACTGCTGGTATATAGTATCTCAAAATTGAGAATATTCTATCGTCAGTAACATAACAATTAGTGACTGAAAGTCAGTCTAGGTCCAAATGAATTATAAGAAGATGTAGTCACAGATTTTGTCACTAGAGAAGATTTCAACAACTTCGTCGTAGACTACCTCATCTAAAATTGCTTTCTAAGCTAAGTTAGAGAAAATCCCTTTAAAAATGGTAACATCATATCATCAAATCAGTTCATGATATGTTACCAATTGATCATCAGATCAGTTGGAAATGAAATTAGTTTATTTGTAAAATTATGAACGTGGCAGACAATTGGATTATTTGGAATATCATTTTCAAGAAAAGTCTCGATGCTGTGTGCCTTAAGGTAACAAAATATTCTATATGGAACACATGGTTCTTGAAAAAGGTATTAAAAAATATGAAAAAGGTTCTTTGCAATGGTGAAATTTAATTTTTCCGTTCGAGTAATGTTTCTATTGTTGTAGAATAAGTGTACTGAAACTCACTTTTTCCTTTCCATATTTTATTTTATTAACTTTTACTAAGTGACTTTTTTATTTAGTCATATTTTATACGTTATAATTGATAGTAAACAATAATGCCAAATATTTTCCACAATACGATAGTATCGGGGTGTAATTGTATGTTTCAAATCCCCAAGGGGAGAGTTTAACACCTTTCTAAAGCATAGATGTGTTTGTCCTTGTCTGTATGCGTAACCTTTCCGCAGCCTGAGGCTTTAGGGAGAGGAAATCGATTTATTTAATTAAAGAAAATTATTATTATTTTTAAAAAATAAGTAAACGTCAAATACAGTCCAGACGTGCACGAAATATGCCTTACTCTCATACATAATATAAAATTAGGCACGTAATATCAATGTGAAGTCACTAACAGGTTTATGCCTGGATAGAGAAACTATTAATTTTAAAGTTCCACAAGACTTGCTGAGTTCCGGAAGGTTGTTTGCCGCAGTCCTCAATGACTGCCACAAATCTGGAATAATAGGAACAAATAGTCGTTAAACTATTCTAATGACACATATTTTATGTCTAACATTGTTTCGCCATAATATATTGGTAACGGTAGAGCCGCAATTGCATTTGCTCTTATTCTGGATCGGAAGCAAAACAACCGGATTCAGACATGTCTCGCAAGACTTGTGCAACATGCACGAAGGAGAATTTAGATTAAGTGAGCCCGCGAAATAAGGTCGTAAAGCTGACATGGAAATCAGACAGGGTGTCTGGTTAACTGTGATTTACTGGTGTGGTAAAATTTACAAAGTCCCTCTACGCTTATAACTTACTGTTACTTTTTCTTTGAGCTTTTTGAAGAATTGTCGGTGATAAATATCGAGGTGTTAGAGAACCAACTGGATATCCATAGATTATTTAAAATTATTTCCTGTTAAAAACTTTATACTTTATTTAAAAAATTCAGATCTAAAAAGATCTAGAATCTATAAAATAAACAGTTTTAAAACCTTAAAACGGATTTTTTCGGGCGTAGAATATCTCTATCTCGAAATTGAGTGGCTGAGAAAAAATAAACCAACATATAAATACAGAATAAGTGTTTTATGCAACAGTTTTAATTTTTGAAAATAGTCCCCCATCGTGCTTTCTCGTGACCCATGGACAGGATGGGGTTTGTCCTATTTACCTCAAAATCAATAAATGTCATCTGGTAGACGTCTCTAATCAGAATCAGTCGAAACCCGATCGATCCGACACGATTTAATTGAGTGAACGTGCTAACAAAAAGAATTCTCAGATAGTCCATTATTGTGCTTTGTCATGACTCATGTACATGATAGAGTGTGTTCTGTCCGCCTCAATATCAATAGGTGTCATCTGGGAGACGTCTCCGATCAGAATAAATCAAAACCCGATCGATCCGATACGATTTAGTTGAGTTATCGTGCTAACAAGAATAAATGCAGACGACCACAACGACAATGACAAGGACGACAACGACATACGAGTAGACACAGCAAACATTTTTTAAAATCCATTTTTATTTGTTTTTAGGCCGAAAAACGAAAAATAAACCTAAAAAAATTTTTTTTTCAATTTTTCTTTACACGATTACATAAGTTTTCTGGAATGCGGAAAAGTAAACATATTAGAACGGTCTTATCTTCGGTGTTATTTAGTAGCAAGAGTTGTCGATAATGAATATCGAGATTTGAGAGAGTCAGTCTATGGGAAGTGCGGTGTTTTTTTTTATTTTTGACTCCCTGAAAATCTTATACTTTTTTCACGAAAAAATTCGTAACGCCTGTAAAAAATATCAGGACAGTTGTATGTTAACGTGACTTAGTACACTCTAAAGGTTGTCGTTATGAATATCGAGGTTTCAGTGAGCTGATTGGGGGGGGGGTGTAGATCTTTTGTATTTCTTTCTCCCTTCTCTTGTAGATTATTTAAAAAATTATACCGTCTGCTAAAACAAAACATTAGGATTATCTTATCTTCAGCGTAACTTTATAGAGACCCCAAGGGTTGTTGATGATTAATATAAAGGTTTGAGAGAACCTGCTGGGGAGTGTGGTGTTTTTTGTTTCTTAATTTTTTCTCCCTGATAATCATATACTATTCTATTCTTCTTCTTCTTTTCTTATAAATTAATAGCGCACTTAAAAATATATTGGGAGGATCTTATCTTTGAATTGACTTATTGCTAGTGGAGATATTAAGGGGGTTTCGTAATAAATATTAAAGCTTCAGAGAGCCTACTAGGGGCTTTGTGGGTTTTAATTTTTTTTCCTTTATTATCTTATAGTTTCATGAAAAAAACCGTAGCGCCAGTAAAAAATAATTAGAGCGGCATTATCTTAGCTTATTAAAGACTCTAAGAGTTGTTGCTGCTTAATATTGAGGTCAAATAACCTACTGGCGGTCTGTAAATTTATTATTATTTTCTCTCCCTAAAAACCACGTACATTCTTCTTTAAAAAATCATAGCCCCTGTAAAGAAAAGATCGGGAGGGTATTATATTTAACATGACTTATGGAGCATCTAGAAGCTGTAGTATTAGGTTATTGGTGGTGAGAATTTCCGTGTGTATGTAGATTTTTTATCTCCCAAAAAATCTGATACTTTTTCTTTAAAAAAATTGTAACGTCTGTAAAAAAATATTAGCGCCGTCTTGTCTTTAAGGTGCTAAACAAATGTCTACTAAGTTATTTACCTTGAAAACACTATCAGTATTTCGAAATATTGCCACCAAATGTCATACATGTACAAAAGTATCAAAGTCAATTTCTTCACTATTTTAAAAACTTTCAAAATTGTAAAAACCACAAATAAGATATTTCAAATCATACTCATCCCATGCACTACACCAAATTAACCTTCAAGTTTCAATTCATCTAAAATATTTACAGTATATTAAATATACTTATTATGTACTTAAAATACTTATATACTTAAACAGTCTAATATACATAAAATATGTACTGTTTTCTAAGACTAAATATTGTCAGTTGCAGTAAGCACTAACCAAAATGGTTAACTTACTACACAACTGACTGTCAATTCATCTTTAACGTTTCTAAACACTGAATCATTTTTAAAAACGATATTTTATTATTAATTGAACAAAATTTGGAATACAAGCCATAAATATTCGCAATATTCGATAGACAAAATCACTATGAATTAATACTTTCAGAGTACTTTCATTTTTGAAAAACTTGCGTAGAAAGTATATGCGAACCAACCATAGACTTATCCCTTTCAGAAACAATTGCATTTTTATCGTTATTAATTCCTAACGTGCTTTTTTTGCTAGAAAATTGTTTATAAGGGATTTTAAAAATCCCTAAAATTTAGTGACCAAATCACCAGGTTTGTAACACTCATCGAAGTGCCAATTGTCACTGTAAAGACGTAATTTTAACAAAATATTAATCAGATTGAACTCCTTTAATGTACTGTCTCTGCACCACCACTTTCAATCAATTTGGATCTCTCTATTATAATATTCCTATGCATTACGTAGACGACCAGAGAAATAGATTTCGAATGTTATTCTTACGATGAGAATAAACTTCAACCACTAAAAATACGCCAGCAGTCGTAAAACTGTTACGTCCGAATTTATTTCCGTTAATAAAAAATCGCAGTAGTATTCCGTCTATTTGATTGACATGAATAATTTGTTAGACGATAACGGTCTCTATTTTAATTTTACGGGGATCAGTCTCATTTTGAAATCATTTAGAAATTATCCTTTAGGCTCTGTAATAGTTGGATATATGACAAATCTAACTTAATTCAAGTATATACTCTCCTTATTGCTAAATATATCACTAGAGCTTCTCAATTTCGTATATCTACGTATACGTGGGTATGGTGAGTCGGCGAATCAGCGTCTCTGCTCAATCTATCGACTTTCGCAGTAGTTGTTGAACATTTGTTCAGTGGTGCACTGTGCAGTTTGATATGACTGTTTTTAAGAAATTAATCGAGGAAGCCGTTACTCTGTGGTAGTTCATAATTCACAACGGAAATAAGTAAAACAACTACTACGTTTTTATACCACTATATTTTCACAGAAACGTGACTGTAGTTTCTACAATTATGTCATTTTCAAACGACGATTCAACTAAGAATAAAAATATTATTAAAATAATGCAAAGTTTTACTATCAGAGGGTAACATTCAAACTACAGAAATAAGGAGTTTATACTCCAACCCATCTGCAAATGCCTTATATAATAAGGACTAAACAAATTAGGTGAAAACAGCTATTCTCCTGGCTATATGCCAAACGTCGAGCGCTGAATTACATGACAAAATTTGTCGTTTTTTTGTCTAACAGAGTTAGCACTAAAAATACAGTGATTGTTCTAAAACCACCAAGAAAGATGCAAAGTGTCACCTATCTCAGGATATCGTTAACTGCAGACCGGTTTCGACCTTTCTATCTTGGGTCTCGTCAGCGCAGTGTAAACGAGTATACCTTCGACAGATAAAGCTCACATCTAGTATACGTTGCTACGTTCCACCGCAGTAGAACGTACCAAGCGCCATCTCTTGGTAGTTTCGAACAATCTAAATCGAAGTAAAAGCTTGAGATCATGAATATAATCCAAAGTTTTACTATCAGAGGGTAAAATTAAAACTACAAAAATAAGGAGTTTATACTCCAACCCATCTGCAAATGCCTTATATAATAAGGACTAAACAAATTAGGTCAAACAAATTAGGGTTTAGTGCTAACTCTGTTAGACAAAAATACGACAAATTTTGTCATGTAATTCAGTGGTCGGCGTTTGGCTTATAGCCAGGAGAATAGCTGTTTTGGCCTAATTTGTTTAGTCCTTATTATATAAGGCATTTGCAGATGGGTTGGAGTATAAACTCCTTATTTCTGCAGTTTAAAAATTTTATTCTTAGTTTTATTCCCATTTCTGTGAAAATATAGTGGTATAAAAACGTAGTACATAGTTGTTTTACTCATTTCCGTTGCGAATTTTATTACGTTGTAAAGTGCTAGTTGGTGATGTCTAATATACGTAGGGCTAAAAAGTTGTTAATAAGTTTATATGCGAATTTATAGACTTAATGCGATGAGCAAAAACTGTATGTTTAGTTTGCGACAAACTTTTGTTGTGCTGGTACAAAACTGACTGTAGGAAATGCAATGCAAATAGTGCACAGCACAAACATGAAAAAAGTGACCTAAGGACCGAACTTATGTTTGATATAATTTGTATCTTGGTGTCGTGTAATTTATGATTTACTTTAATCGACACAGAATTTCCACAAAATAAAATCTGTGGTGTTACAATTTGATCCTATAACGGTAGCTGCGATTAAGAAAAGTCAAGCGATATCTTAAGATCCTCAACTTGTAACAGATTTACAGTCTACGAATAACAATTGCAAGGGACTAGTGGAGCCAATAGAAAAATTACAAAGTGCCTTGTCGTTAGTGGAACCACTGCAAATAATGCATGCGGTACACATATAGATACATGGTTTATAGGACGCAAACAATTATAGTGTTACAGCAAATGCTGACTGTTTTAAAGAGGATTCACATATTGTCAGATTAAAGTAAATATATAGTGGTTGCTGTATCTATAGATTCACTACATAATAATATGGTTATTTTAATCGTGACGATATTACATCACTAGATGTCGACCGGTCGTTCTCTTCATATAAGAACATTTGATCACCACGATGAACATCGCGCACTGAAAAAACTGTAGAAACATACCTAAAGCTGCAGATTTAACCGATCTATTAGTCCAGCTGATAACGCTGTTTAGGTGGGTGCTTTACAGTGTTATATAAAGTATAACGTATAGCCTAGGTACTTTTTATTATTATATTACTTAACATTTCCTATTTGATTTTATTTGAATTATTACGATCCCACAAAAGCGACGCCTCTGGTGCGCTGACGAGACGAGCAGCTCTATATGTAACTTTCCATAGACACTGACTAGTATGTAGTGATTATAATGACATAGTTCTAACCATTTGTTGCAAGACAGGGACGGGTTTGAATCCAGTTAAAACTTTGATTCAGTCAATTCGAACAAAATTTAGGTATAAAATGGAGAATACTGAAGAACGTACTGTAATGGTTAATATTATGCAGTCATTAATAGCTGTATTATGCGTATTTACCCCTAATTACATCATTTGAGTTTGGTATTTTTCATTGCGGTGCACACTTTTCCAAAATTCACGAAAATGTGAATTGGCCACCAACAAAATGAAAAACGAATTACAAGCGCAAAGCATCAGTCACAAGTCACAAGTCACCGATAAACTGTGGCTCTGTTCTATTTGAGTCATTTTTTTTTGTTATACCAGTTAGAATCCCTTTATTGACAAATATTGATATTTTCTACACTTTATACTTTCCTTATTGAAATGCCTAGACAAAGGGAAGAAATATGTCTTATAACAAAGTCCACAAGTTAACCAAAAGTCTGTAGGAGTATTCCATTAATCATTCTATTAATATACGTATATTATCCCCTTGGAAATTTATTTTACGACGTCCCTGTGTATCGTTCGATACTGTCTGATTCACGTCTGACGTATTCGTTTTTCAGGCTTTCATTGAATTGATGTTTTTTTTAGCGTTATGTGAAACGAGAACTTAGTCTACCAAAGAGAGATCAAAGGCTGAGGTGCGTTATCGAAATCGCCTACAGGTAACTTGATATTTTCGATGTTTATCGATGGGGTACAATAAATATTCTCTCAGATATCACCCTTTGATTCACTGGAACATATTTTTTTCTGCGTTATCGTCTGTAGTAAGAATTCTTTGCGATTTATGATTGAATTAATTCCCGGTGATGGTATACGTTTATCCAGTGATAAAATGCGAAATCAGCGAGGACTTATACGCTCCAGCATCATCACAGCTGTAATGAAGGATAAAGCTGAGCTATTTTAAGGAAAAGTTCTTCAGTGATCTATATGAATATCTAAGTAGTTACATTCAAGGACAGACTGGTTTTGGAAATTTAATTTGTTTATTAAACTTCGCATCATGACTAACTATACTCCTAAACCATAAACGGGGAATAAATATCTATATATTTATTCCCCGTGTAGCCCATTCAAGATTTTCCAAGTCTTTGGAAAATTGGAAAATCTTGAATGGGCTACTTAGTTGGGACAGAAAAGAACAGAAACGGAAGAACTAATGTTCTAGAAAGATACAGCCTTTATATAGTTGTTGTTACTAACGGCTTTTGCCTAGATACTACCGGGCAGTTAATTTTAAGCAAAAGAGGAAGCGGAGATGCATATAATGTACGTAGGAATGACTATCAGTTATTGATAGTAAGGCTATTTCATCGGAGGAGCTAGTCCTATTCCGGTCCAATCACAGAATACGGTAGGCGTGTTCCCTGAATAAGTGAAACATACCTACTAATCTCAGACATTCACTTATCTAGTAATGCTTTTCTACAACGAAATTTAATTCATCAACTTATGTCTCTTTTAGATACACGATGCATATCTTCAATCAGTTATAAAACGTATCACAAACATAGGTTTCCTATTTCTCTTTTTTTTTACAATACGCAAGTAGTTTATTCAAAATTTGTAGTGGTCAAGTCTGTATATCCTGTCCTTAGGGTATATTTAGGTTTGTGTTTCAAGGAAAGCAATGCATTTTTTATAAATTAAAAACTTGTCTTAGGAGGATTTTACTTATTTAATGCGTATGTTGGTTTAGTAAATTAATTCACTGAGAAGTCAAGGCACAGAAAACATTGAAAATTTAAAGAAATGTAATATTAATACAATCATTATCTAAGACGTTAGTAATCAGTTTAATGATAGAGATATCAATTGTTCAAGAAACTAAGCTGTAAAATAGTATATAGGTAATAATATTTGATAAACTGAGGTTCTTTATTCTTCAACATAAAATGGAGATGATACGACTACAAATGAAAAAGAAAATCGTTTATCTGGCTGCTTCGACTCATCTGGCATGATGTCATTCGTTTAGAAAACTTCTCCATACCAAGGGCACATAAAATTGCTTCTATTTCCTGAATAACAGGTTGAATGTTCGTTTTGATATCATTGACTGTTGACGGCTGGGTGGCGCATTCCCTTGATACAACATTAAAGAAAAAAGTCCAGTGATGTCAAGTCACATAATCATGCAGGCCAATTGATGCCGGTATTCCGTGAGAAAATATGATCATTTGGTTTGCAACAGACTTAAGGTTGCATGATGTATTATGATACAACATGCAATTGTTGAAACCGCATGTTGTTCAAATCCAAATCATCAATTTTGTGGATACACCAATATTAATAGGCAGGCGTAATGGCCTTGATGGGTTTTGTCGGCAGGTCGAACGAGATTACTGCTCCTTACTCACCCATCGTGTAGACCGGGACCGTCGTACGAAGGTAGGCCGAGCTTTTCTTCCGCTTTCGCGGGTCTCAACGCGAGAGGCAAGTGCCGCCCGCAAACAAGACCCGCGCGACTGGCAGCAGTTCGCTCCCCTCGACCTTCTTTAGTCCTGACGCCTTTAAATCCCGCTGGCAGGGATTTCTTCTCGGCTTTTTCGTAATCTTTGGTTGCCTCTTCAGTACCCCAAAACAAAAAAAATTATTGCTGATTTATCCATAAAAATCTATTTCATCGCTAAACAAAATTTTGTTGCAAAAATCAGCATTACCTTCTTTCTTTCCTAACACCCAATTAACAAATGTATGACGTTGTAAATGATCTTTAACTTTTAACTGTTGTGTCAACTGAATTTTGTATGCTGACAGATGCAGATCTCTCTTTAAGATCCGATGCGTGATGGCTCTTGACAAAATGAATTGTTGTGCACGACATCGAATTGATGTTTGGATACTTCTGTACACTTTCTCTTGCTGCAGCAATATTTTCATCTGACCGACCATGACGAGGACATATTGGTATTGCCTTGTCAATAACAGAACATGTCTCTTATTGCTTTAGCAATAGCAAATACCGTCACTTCAAATGTTTTGATTAAGTTACGAACTGTTAACCCTGTAGGTGCTTCATTTTGCTCTAATTTTGTGCCGATTGTCCTAATGTAACTGTAAATGATCGCTCACTTTCATAAAATAGTTGTACACAAAATATTCGTTATTGAACTGCTAATCGCGGCATGTGGACGTCGTATGGTCTGTGGATGACAATTGTTAAATATTTACGCCCTATCTTTGATAGAACACAAATGGGGCGAAATTCCTATAGTTCCTCGTCCTAGTAGAGAAGTCCTATAGTTCCAACATAGACACCCTATATCTTGTTGTGGTTTAGTGAACGTAATCGTGGGGTGAGCGAGAATCCAAGAGATTCCTTAATTTTAATTTTTGGTATTTCGAAGGTATATTTTCGGATCGAAAGCATTTTCTTATACATATACGCTAATATTATTTTTCATTATCGCTAATTATTATCGTTTTATTTTTTATTAACGCTGCATTCCTATTACGTTTTATAGAAATCGTCTCTTAAACAAATCCCCCGTGTCAAACCGTCAGTTATGCGCACAAGTGAGATGTGTAGTAAATCCGAAGAGGCGTCCGATAATATTTCACCGGGCCAACTTTCAGATTTATTAGGAAATTTTATTAAACTCCGGTCCGCGACTCTAAACGAGATTTATGGCTGGAATACTCGTACCTGATAGCCAAGTTTTCGTTAGACTTTATCCGCTTTGTTTATAGGTCCGGCTGTTAAAAGGGTCACTACAACATCGGAAATTACTCGAACCGTGGGCCCTAAGCCACTTAAGCTCTCAGTTACTTTTGCCGTCTTAGATTACGACGGAAAACATCAAATTACAAACTCCAACAAATCAGATTATGCTCGGCTACATCCTTTAATGATTTTAATGAATATTACTTACAACTCTTTTTTACTGGTGAATATTACTTATTTTAACATTTCATTATTGATGATCTGTGTAGACAGAGTATCTTTGCTATTATAATAGATCGTAGTGCCATTCTACAAGATATTCCCAATTTTTTTATACTAAAATATTGTCACGATCTAATCTAAGACCAATGAGTAACTTATTTCTAATCCTATTATACAAAAAGTACTTAAACTCTAAATGTCACCCATTAATGTGTTCTGAGTCATTTCTGAAAAGGATGGCACTTTATCTTGTGCACTACACAAATTACTCTGCTTTTGATTTCACTCAAGCCACTACATTAATTCGTGGGATTTAATCCTCTTGAGTCTACTTATTTAGTTGGAGTTATCAAGGAGCTGGATGGTCTCGATATTCTTGTGTTGTAGAAGTCTTCCTTCGTGGCTTCTTGCAAATTTTTGAATCTCTTCCTCAACGTTTTCTATTTCCAGATCTTGGTGGAGATCTTCATTACAAAGATCTCCACCGAAGGTGCAATAACGATGCTCCGTAGAACTTTACCTTGAAAGGTTTGTGTAATTTTATTATTTGACATTCTGGTACAACCCTAAAGCTGATTACCATATTATTATGATGTTATATATTCTTGGGCCTCATCAGCCACTGATCGCATGGGTAGTCCCTTGGCGATCCCATTAAAAGAGCAATTTAGGCACGTCCTCCACTTTAAGCCTCACCTCCTCTAGAATAACAAGGGTCCCTAATATAAGATACCTCTTCTCCTCCAGTGCGGGGTATGCGTAAAGAAGATGAATCGAGGTTTTCTCGTCTTCTTTACAGTATCTGCAGCCCGGGCTGTCAGTCAGTCTCAGCTTGTGCTTATATGCATTCAGGCTACTACTGTGGCCCGTTATGATTCCCACCAGAGTTTTTGACTATGTGCCTCTTCAATTTAACGAATCCTTGGGTCCATTTCTCAATGTCTGAGTATTCAATGAAGAGTTTGGTTATTCGACAACCCGTTACTACTCTCCATCTTTCATTGTGCTGGTCTCTTGCCCAGCCATTGATGCGGTCTCTGATCAGATTCCGACTTATTCCCACTGCAGGTTCTGGTACATAGAGGTTTTCCCTGGTTCCTAGTTTGGCAAAGTCATCTGCAATTAGATTTCTCTTAATGCCATTATGTCCAGGTACCCATAAGAGTTCCACCAGTCCCTCCCTGCCAAGTGGTTCAATGCTTCATAGCAATTATAGACCAGCTTCGACTTTGTCGTTGCTGAATTCAGGGCTGCCAACGCCGCCCTGCTATCCGAGCAGATACATACCTTCTCCTAGGTCCGATTTTGGTCGGCCTCCAGAACATCGTATGTAATTCGAACCAGCTTGACCTGAAGTGCGGTAGTGTATTTGCCCAAGGGGAAGGTTTTATCTATCCCGTCGCGTCGCTTATGCATCCCGCGCCCGCTCTGTTCCCACTCTTAGCTCCATCCGTGTACCAGATTGAGCGGCAATCAAGCTCGACTCTCCATCCAGTTGGTCTTACTGGTGAGGGTGATTTTATATTTCTTGTCAAACAGGAAGTGGACACCCGCACCGTCAGAGGGCATCCATAGGAGTGCTTCCTCAGCTAGCTTTCTTGAAAGTCTATTCAGGTCCCTTACCTTCCTATTCATGTTTTCCACCCTGTGCATTACCTTTGCGGCTTCGGTTTTCAGGGTAACATCAAGAGGTTTTATCCCTGTCAGTATCCCCATCGCCTCGATCGGTGTTGATCTTGGGGCTCCGGTTATACTTCTAAGAATCAATCATCTGAACTGAAATCAATATGAACTGATTTTTCTTCATTCAATTTTTCTATTTCTTGGTCCAATTTTGGTTTTTATTGATGTCGCTTTGAATTTTACTAGATGTTTTTATATTACTTCTGTTCATTTTTATTACGTTAGTATCGTCGGCAAACGTAGCTACAGTATTAGTTTCTAGCTCTGGGAGATCAGACGTATACAAAAGGCCTAAAACACTGCCTTGGGGACTACTGCTTTCATTTCTTTAAGGACAGAGTCGGCATGTTCCTGCTTAATTCGAAAGTGTCTGGAAGTGCAGATAAATAGGATTTTATCTGCATATTGTTCAGGAAGGATAATTTTTAATTTATAATGTAGTCTCTCATGTCAAACCTTATCAAACGCTAGCGCTACGTCGAGGTTAACGGCAGAGCAAACTCTCTTTCCTTCTACCGCATTCTTTATTATATTAGTGATTATCTGGACCTGATCTATCGCCGAGTGTTTATGTCCGATCCCGAACTGGTGGTCTGGGATTAGTTTTTTTCTGTCGATGACTGATTGTGTTGTTTCAAGTAGCAGTTTCTCAAAGAGCTTGGACATGATTCCCAACATGAGTATTCCAACATTTCAGACCACCCTGAAGTTTTCATTTAGTTAGATAACTCATAATATAATTTTTTATTTTATTTTTCTTTAATCGACAGTCATTTTCCAACCATTTGATTTTTATTTTGTATTTTACCTAGGTATTTATGTAATAAAAATAATATTTCCACTCAGCTGACATTTTCTATTAATAAAACAACAATAACATAATGACAATGTTATAAAAATGGTATTTTATGGTAAAGGTTATGGTAAAATATTGCCTTAACTGGCATTTAAGTTACTTTTAGTTTCAAAACATGACATGTCCAAGTTGGTATTTATGGTTTTGTGAATCAACAGGTGAAGTAGAAAACCTCAAGAAATAATAAGCTAATGAGTATAGCAATGTTTGGCGTTTAACGTGGATTCTGCAAATAAATTTAGGCCCTTAAATTCCATATTTATTTGGTTTTATGTTTCTTCTGAAAAGTTTCAGCTTGTGGACATGTCGTCTTTCGAAAATAAACGCTTCAACTATGTAAATGATTGACATTTTTTATTGTCTATATTAATTATTTTATCTCGGTACAACCGACTACGGATTTCATTTGTAATTGAAGACCGAAAATGTCCCTCGTTTCTATAACTTATATATCACTTTTTTTTACACAAATTCTACTTAATTCTATGTGGTCTATTTTAAGACAGTTCGTATATCTGGACGACTAAACGATAAATAAGCCGAAATATTGCTGATGTGTTTACTTTACTAGTCCCGCACAATAAATTGAATGTGTCGATAAACCGTATGCCATCTTATCGTCGCCCACTCGATTCAGTTGAAAAAATTGCTTAAAATTCCTACAGAAAAAACATTTCTACTTAGGTTGCGTGCCATATTTCCATTAATACAAGCAATTATTCAAATGAAATCCATTTCGGCGATTTTAAGTGTTTCTTTAAAAAATTGGGTACTTACAGCGAGTGTTGAATCGCCGTTTCAACTTTCTTGGGAATAGCGATTAGTGTGTTAAAAGTTTTAAGTTTTCTTTATTCAGCAATATAAAGTTTTTTAACTTATTAACGTAACGTGATAATAATAGTAATAATAATTATAATAATAATAATAGGTCGTTTTATCGATATAATTATACCTACAGATGCAATAATAAAATGAGGCAAGGGTGACGATATTCATATACTAGACACAAAAATTAAGAGATGTAAAAAACATTCTAAATTTTGGTGATTTTCAAAGGGCTGTAACTTGGAGAAAAATAGTCACAGAACAATTTTAAAAATAATGAATTGAATCCTCAAGTTTGTCATTTTCAGATCTTGGGTGTTAAACATTTTTGCCATCAGCAGTTCTTGAGTGATCATAAGAAAACAATTGGAAAAACAATTTCCAAATTTTTGCTTGCCTTTCAAAAAGTCCACGGACTTCAATAATTTTTTTTAGTAATCTCATCACAAAACTTATTTAAATAATGTTATTTTATTTAATATGAGTGATATAAAAGTCTTGTACGATGATTTTTCGCTGAGTTATCGTCGTTCAAAGCAAAAAGGTCAGTTTTGATTTTTGGTAAACAGTTACTCAGGAAATAATGATCATATAGAAAATTCAAGTAGGGTTTTAAAAACTGCAAGGTATTCTTCACAAGTCATAGTTATTATTTTTTGTTAAAAAAACATTTTTCGGTGCGAGAATGTCGACTGAAAAAAAGGTAAAAAATTGCATATTTAGGGATATTCGCTAACTTGGCATAACTTTGCCAATAATTGTTAGACTAAGGATGTTAAGCTGCTGTTTTTTTCAACCTCAAAGTATCCCAAAGAAGCCTTGGAAATTTCAAAGCGCTGCAATTTTTTTTTCATTCAAACATATGTATGAAGCACGGCACTATACAGCTGCGAAACCTGGACGGTAGGGGAAGCAAGTAGGAAGAAATTAGAAGCTTTTGAGATGTGGTGTTACCGAAGAATGATGAAAATACCATAGACTGATAAGGTTAGAAACGAAGTAGTATTAGAGAAAGTCGGCGAGAAAAGAAGTATGTGGAAAAACTTAAAGAAGAGAAGAGATAGAATGGTAGACCACTTGCTGAGACATGGGGGAATAGTCCGCGATATTTTGGAGGCAGAAATAGGAGTGAAGAAAGGCAGAGGTAGGCCTAGATTAGACTACTGCTCGCAAATAGTAAGGGATGTAGGTTGTAGCACAATTAGCGAAATGCGTAGATTAGCACAAGATAGGAGAAGCTGGAGGTTAGCATCCAACCAGTCTTAGGACTGATTACCTGATGATGATGATGCTCGGAGTGATTGAATTTAAAATCAATTATGAAAATATCAATTTAAAGATGAATTTATAATTTTTTATTCATTTGTTGAGTTTGAATATGTTCTTGTTTTATCAATAATCAATATTTACTTATCAAAAATTGTAATTATTGTAAGAAAGAAGAGTGAAGAAAAATTATTACCCGGCCAATTAATCACCAAGGTCAAAACTGGTTTGCTCTTGATATTGAGATAGGTCTTAGAAACAGTTTCAGCTTTTAAAAAAATAATTAAACAACAAATTTTATATTACGAAATTATTTATATTATTATTATACGAAAATTTATCACATCATCATGTATATATCTCGTAAGTATGTACCATTGTTAGTACGGCGATACTTAGTTAATTAGTGCCGAAATTTTGTACCTTGACAAGAATTCAGGATCTGATTATTACTATTAGTATAGGTCATCAATGATGCAATATATGAGCAAGTTGAATCCGTGTATACCGATTTTTCAAAAGCTTTCGATAAAGTGCAATATAATATTCTTTTCATAAAATTAGAAAGTATTGGTAATCGCAGCAATTTACTAAGATGGATTATATCATATATTTTAAATGGAACACAATATGTCAAAATTAATAATTTTTGATCCTCTACTGTTAAATTGACATCTTGTATCCCCCAGGGATCTCAGTTAGGACCCCTTCCATTTTCGTTGTTTCTAAACGATATTAACAGTTACTTTATTCATTGTAATATTACTGTCTGTGTACCGATTTAAAGTTTTATAAAAGAGTAGATAGTTTATTCGATCATATTATATTGCAAGATGGTGTAAGACGCTTTTACAACTACTGTAAAATAAATAAGCTTTTGTTAAACATTGGATAAACGTTATTCAATAATATTTACAAGACGATATGAGAACATTGTATTTGTATACGATATAAAAGTAACTCACAACTGGAGAAAGTAGATTCAATTGGGGTTTTAGGTATTATACTATTCAGGGGCGTAGCGTACATGGATGCGAGTGATTCGTCGCATCCCTTAAAAAATTGGCAAATTAGTGTTATTTAAAAGTTCAATCGATTTATTGAATTATTATGAATTTTTAATTATTTGAGACCGACCGCAAACATATATTATTTACTTTAAACGCTACCATCAACTTTTTTCTTTCAAAATCGGCTGCGAAGGCTCCAGTTATTATTGGACTCCCGCGTTACTTGATGCAGTGCTGAAATGTGATGGTCCACGTTACATCGAAGCTACGCGTTAGATGAGCGAAAAGGTCAGTAATCTTAAGCAGTCAACAGTGGAACCTCGAGTAGGTGTTGTCGTTATTTCCGAACTCAGTTATGCGATTATGTGAATGCATCTCGACGACTGTCGCCATAATATAAGAATGATTTGGAAGCGCTGTTTCAGGTAATTGTGGAAAAGGAATGGGATCGAGAAACCGTTATTTATGCTAAAGGATTTTTAACTTTATTACGTGACTTTGATTTTAATTTCTTCTTAGCAGTGTTTTCTGCAATGTTCCTATATTCCAAAAGTCTGTTTAAAATTCTACAGGCAAAAATATCAGATATTAGTAACTGTAATATAAAGATCGCCGATTTCAAATCATATATTCAAAAAATGAGAAACGAGTATAGTGACATTTGGGACCGTATGGACAGATTTGTGTTAGAAAATCAACCACCAAGTAAGAGAATGCGTTTGGATTTAATTCCTGAAGAAGATAAGAAAAGCACCTACGCACGATTGTTTTATGAATTTTTGACGTTATTACTTTGAACATTAGTGAACGGTTTAGTGAAATTTCCAAACTGAAGTTCTTAAATCTAGATTCCACACAATTTACTTCATTCGTGAAGCGCTTTCCTGACTAACTTTTTTCTTCTTTAGTAGATACTTATGGAACATTCTTTGACGCAAATAATTTAAAAAGTGAACTTTCGGTGATTTATAGTGATCCCGATATGAAAAAGGGCACTGTGTTTGAGCTTCACCAATATATTATGTCCCTTCAAGTATCTTTTGTTTTCCCGGAGTCATCAAAATTGTGTCCTTTAATTCTGACTATTACTGCCACAAGCAGTTCCGCGGAAAGATCATTTTCATGTTTAAACAGAATAAAGACTTATCTGCAAAATTCTCCAAAGCAAGAAAGACTGTCAAATTTAGCATTAATAAATCTTGAAAGTGCCGTGTTAGAAGATATGGGATCGTCTCTAACATTGGAAGAAACAGTGATAGACATTTTCGCTGGACATTTTCAAAATTAGAATATATACCTTATATATATATATATATATATATATATATATATATATATATATATATATATATATATATATATATATATATATATATATATATATATATATATATATATATATGTATATATATATATATATATATATATATATATATATATATATATATATAATATAAATTATATTATATTATATATATATATATAATCATTTTAGGTTAATGTCTTCTTTTTATTTTTACCATTTTCATATGGCCTATCATACATATGACTATACCTCTTCCCCTTTTAAAATTTTTATCATTCCCTAGATTCATTTCTCACCCTATGCCCGTGATATTAGTAGACCCTAGATTACCATTTGAACTTCACATTAAAGCTATTTGTTGAAAAGCTTATAGAAATTTAAGATTTATATTACGAGTCACAAATCTTTTGATAATCCCAAATCAATCATAATATTATGTAAATTCCTTGGTTTGCAATCATCTTGAATATACTTCAATGAATTAGAATTCTTTCTATATTAAATATACAGAAATATTAGAAAAAAATTAAATGAGAGTTGTTAACTATCTTAATAATAAATTTAATACAAGATACCACAACGTATTATATAATTTAAAAGTTATCTTGCCGTAGAACTATAGAGACTATCTTCACAAAATATTTAATAATAAAATTAATTTCATTTGTCTCACTGAACGTCTTGCTCTTAATTTAAATCAGTATGTCACCCGAAATTGTAATTTGTTTTACTTAGGACTATGTAATACCTATTATGTTAGAAATTCTCCAGTTTATTTTGTGCAGAAAATTATAATGGATATTGTAATAAGATTGATATATTTAATTTGGTATTTAACCAGGAAATACAGACTATTTTGATATTTGCTACTAGTTAACTTTTGTTTCCATTGATTCTTTTTCTTTTATTTTAATCTTGTATTATCAATGAATTTAATTTTAATCATAACTATAATAAATTCCATTTATACATTGCATATTGTCAAATGTTTATATCACAGTTGTTTGAAATCAATTTAACTTTTTATATTTTAATGTTTTACCTATGTATATTTTAATTTACTTTTAAGTTAATGTCAATTTTTAAATGTATGGCTTTTAGGTTTTATTTTTTTTTTCTATAATCGTATCATGTTACTATTATTATTACAATTATCTGTATCTTCATTTTCAACTTTTGTTCAAATACATTTTTTTATAAATAAATAAATAAATAAATAGTAACAGTAAAGGTCTTCATACCCTCCAACTTTCCCTTAATGCATCGGAATTTGGGTCAATTACCCTATGTAAAACTTACCTATTTAATTATTTCAGATATTTTCTACTCCTGTTCATCTCTAAACCATTCTAAGTTCCTTGTGAAATTTCATGCGCACTATCAAGAAGGTACACTCGATTTATCGTTAAATAAAAACGTCCTTAACCCAGTGAAGACCACAATTAATTACTCCGGTTAAAATAGTTACCCATTCGTCGAGCGCATGTTTTTACTTTCGGAGATTGAACGTGCAGGACCTCGCGAAAATCCCACTGCCACGCGACTGCCGCTTCCTAAAGCCCTCAAAGCTTATCGGGTGCAGTTTGCTCGATCGCTGCCCCGTTCGCAAAACTTATATTCCCGCGTACCGATAGCCAGAAGCGCGCACGCGCTGCTGACGTCGCAACTCCGAAAATGAAAAATGTTTTCTACACGAATTTGGAAGTTAATAAAAGAAGTTACTCTGTTCCCTGTCTGTTCACCTTCATTCGCACGAACGGGTCCATGAAGATGGCCCATAAATAATTGGCTTCACGTCGATGGGGATGTCGCCGAGTTGATGATCTGTCGAGGGTTCAAGATGGCTCATTTATTTTCATATGTTGCTTGCGCCAGTTTATTGGCTTGGTATAAGTTATGATGTGCAATGTGTTCGTCGTGTCTTCTTCGTGGTTGCAAATGTTCAAATGTGTATTATTTATTAGTAATGCAAGAGAATAGTATTTATTTGCTTTCGATGTTCTAGAATGGCTTTGATATACATATGTTTCGACTCTTTAAGGCCGATAGGAAGGCTCGGATAGGATTTTATAAATGAGACAGTAGATACAGTCCACATACACTCAATCAAGTCTGTCACCAAACCAGCTCAATTATACATTGAGCTGGCAATTTGTCGCAAAACGGCGACCTCACTCCCTCAGCTATCCAATTTCATGAATATATTGAAGGAGTGAAATTGCAGAAAATTAATCAGTATTTCTTGGGTAATACATCCTAAATGTGTAGTACTGGTGACAGTGTAATAGTTACCTATGACGTCAGATGATATAATACCTGGGATTCATAACTACAATTCCTACTAAGTTTCCCTCTCAATGAACATAGGTTTTATAGTTTTAAATGGAACCAAAAAAATATGTATCCATTCATTACGATCCTCGACTGACCCGTGGTATTAGTAAAATTTTTAAAGATATTGGGATGCCAGCAGTTCAATCATCGAGAAATAAATTAAAACAACTATTAGGCAATCCAAAAGACAAAATTAAGACAAACGACAGGTCGGGGAGTTACGAAATCAACTGTAGCAACTATAATCAAAAGTATGTTGGACAGACCAGACGATCTATTCAAACCAGTTTCAAAGAGCACTTGGCGCATCAAATATGGTACAACAGATAAGTCCAGTGTTACCCAATATGTCTTCGAGAACAAACATAAAATATATATTAGCAACTTAAGATTAATTAGGAATGTAATAATTCTAGATAGG
Source organism: Rosalia funebris (assembly GCA_037954035.1). Lineage (NCBI taxonomy): Eukaryota > Metazoa > Arthropoda > Insecta > Coleoptera > Cerambycidae > Rosalia > Rosalia funebris. Next base: position 4,681,281 of record JAZFAV010000006.1, on the reverse strand, counting down.
CAGATGCGTTTAGAAATTGAAAAGTGTAAAAATAGTATGAATAGTGACAAGACCTATTCCACATAGCCCGCTTTATTGTTTATTTACTCACGGCTCACTGGGCCGCAACCGTGAGGTCAGGGCTCACTGCGCCGCAACAATAATTAGGTATAAATAGGATATATTGTTAGCATAATATTAGTTTTAATTAAATTTAATAACATCTCTTAAGGTCACCCTGAAAGCGGAAGCCGTAAAGGCAATGCACAGGGTGGGAAACATGAATAGGAAGGTAAGGGACGTGAATAAACTGTCAAGAGAGCTAGGTGAGGAGGGACTCCTATGGATGCCCTTTGATAGTACGGGTGTCCACTTCCTGTTTGACAAGAAATATAACATCACCATCACCAGTAAGACCGACTGGATGGAGAGTCCAGCTGTATTACCGCCTAATGGAGACATCTGATACACGGATGGAGCCAAGGGTAGAAACAGAGCGGATGCGGGGGTATATAGGTGATGCGATGGGATAGGTAAAATCTTCCCCCCTGGGAAAATACACTACCAATTACTGCTAGTTACAATTACATGCAGTGTCCTAGGGGCCGACCAAAATCGGACCCAGGAGAAGGTATGTATCTGCTCGGATAGCAGGGCGGCGCTGGTAGTCCTGAATTCAGCAACGACAAAGTCGAGGCTGGTCTATAATTGTTATGAAGCACTGAACCACTTGGAAGGAAAGGGACCGATGGAACTCGTGTGGATACCTGGGCATAACGGCATTAAGGGAAATCTAATTGCAAATGACCTTGCCAGACTAGGGACCAGGGAAAACCTCTATGAACCAGAACCTGCAGTAGAAATAAGTCGGAATATGATCAGAGACCACATAAGTGGCTGGGCAAGAGACCAGCACAATAAAAAATGGAGAGGAGTAACGGGTTGTCGAATAACCAAACTCTTCATCGAATACTCAGAGATTGAGAAATGGACTCAAGAGATCATTAAATTGAACATGCACAAAACCAGAATTCTGGTGGGTATCATAACGGGCCACTACAGTAGCCTGAATGCATATAAGCACAAGCTGAGGTTGACTGATAGCCCGGCCTACAGATACTGTAAATAAGACGAGGAAACCTCGATTTATCTTCTTTACACCAGCCCCACACTGGAGAAGAAGTGGTACCTTATATTAGGGACCCCTGTTATCCAAGAGTGGACGATGCTTAGTACAGGGGACGTGCCTAAATTTCCCCTCTTATGGGACAGCATTTTTGGGTAATGACCCGTATAAGAAAGGATCGCCAAGGGACTACCCATGCGATCAGTGGCTGATGAGGCCCAATTCCACATAATATAATATAATAATATAATACCAAAGGTTCCAACCCACTCCAGTATTGCAGTTATAGATCATAACAATGGTGTATAAAAAAGTATTATATTTTTGTGTTGATTGCCTTCAAGCGGGCTTATTTCGCATTTTGTTTTCAATAAAAACCTAAAAGGCCTTTATCCTAGGGTCATGTGGTAAATATTATATCACCCTGACAAGTTCTTCATTATCACTGAATATGCACAAATGCACTCACTAACGTAGTAAGGCGAATTATAGCTCAAACCGTCATGCCGACTAATTAAACATATCGGATTTGTCTCTCTGTTATATGGTACGCAAAGCTCTCGAATGGAGCTCAGAAAATGACATTAGTAAATGGCGCTGCCACGTCAACGAAATAGATTTGTTTTACGGCAAAGTTTGCTTATTACGAAGCGGGAATATACTCCAGTATCAAGTCTAGAATATCATTAGAGAACAAACGCGTGTGTTATGCATAGACGACAAGATTAACTGGGGGAGAACGGGGTAACTCTACTACCGAGATGAAACAATATTTGTAAGTTAAACGTAATACAATTGTTATGGAAAAAGTCAAAATACAGTCAGTTGATGGTAATTCGCACATGTAAGGTTAAAGAACACTCGTTTGTGGTTTAATTTGCACTAACAGAGGAGTATGTTCAAAACAAAAATTTTTGGAATCATGTAATCATTAGCGGACGGAAAAAAATTAATTTGGATGGACCGGATTGGTTTAGCTGTGATTGGAATGATTTACTAAAGGAGCGAATAATTATGCCAAGAAGACCTCAACCAGTTGGTTCTGTTATGATATAGGTGACTTTTAAAAAGGGTATGAACAGCCAACTGGCATTTGTAAATGGTAGAATGAATCCGACTGCTTATCAAAATCTGTTAGAAGATTACCTGTTACCACTTTTAACCCTTACTGAAGATGATGGTGTAATATTCAACAGGATAATGTACCTATTCGTTCTGCAAGGTCCACAAAGACCGGATTCAGCAGTATGGAATCGACCTTATGCCATGGTCAACATTAGTTCCTGATCTTAACCCGATATAAAATCTATAGGGGATTATGGCAAGAACAGCATTAATCCAACAAAGCATTCAATTGAATGTGTTGATGAACTGAAGTGTCGAATTGTAGCTATCTGGAACGAAATTTCGGAGGCAACTTTAAACAATTTAACTAATTGTATGTGCTGGTTTATTTTTTCTCAGCCGCTCAATTTCGATATAGAGATGCTCTACGTACATAAAATTGCATTTTAAAGTTTTAAAACTATTTATTTTTAAAAAGACATTTCAATGAGAATTCAAATACTATGTAAAATATCAATAAACATCAATTATCCAAATACCTCCATATCTAAGTTAAATCAAGAAGTAATTCGACTGAAGTGAGAACAAATCCGTTATGCATATGGAATCCCCACGATATGTTCCCACTACAGTATTCGTGTAATTAGGAATAGCAAGCTGTTATCCTGGTTATATATCGAGCGGGAAACACGCTTTCTCAGTTTACTCACTCTATTGTGATCTTATTAAATAATAAGGTCACAATAGACCGTTCATTAGTTATCTACCGGGTCTTTAGATATAATTCAACTCCGCTTCTTTACGAAAATATCCCCACTTTATTAGGCAAGCGGTGGACGGTAATCGACGAACAATGAACACCATACAAGAGGTAATCCGTTATTATAATCAATCTTCACCCTTGTACCTGCTCTGAATGCGCCAATTTACGTCGTTGATGTCTCCCACAATGGACCCGCCCCGATAATAATTACCGACCACTAACCCTTGCACATAGGGGTATGTATAAAAAGATCCAGTCATAAGTCGAAAATATCAAGGTGATTATAAACCCGTTAAAAAAGTTTAATAATCGGTTCGTCAGATGTGAGTCACAAAAGTCACGGGGGCACTCCCCCTCTGCGCACAATTAACGGGAACCCAGTCGTTTAAATTGCATGTCTTTGTTCTTGACACTTGTATTGCTTCGCTATACTGCTACTGAAATTTTTTTCGTAAGGTGGAGTGTGGAGAAAAACCATCTTGAATATGGAAGTAGAAGGTATGTAGATTATTTTTACTCAGTATTTTATTAATTTGCAATTTAAATAATGTACTTAATAAACGAACAAAGATTAATGGTAAAAATATAATTTATTTGTATGAAGCTACTTAAAAAATAGTGTATTTGTTTACTTGTCAAACCTTGTCAAGCATTCCTATTTTTACAGACTTGTTACTAAACTTGTTATTGAGCAAACAAAACAGAAAAATCGTGCGTCCACGCGCGCTATTTTGATTTTCGGTACGTCAAAGGCAGCAGGTTAATATGTGGGTGATTCTTATTTTACAGTTTTTGATCCTTTTTTTCCAGATACTCCAAAATCTGTAAAAAATTTTACCAGAAGGGATTTGTACAACATGATGCAAGAATGCAAAGGAAAGAAAATTGAAGAAAAATTTGACTTTATGGAAAAAAATTGCTGAAATTACTAAATGCCCTAACGATGAAAAAAGTATTTTAGATCGTACCTTGAGGTTTTTTAAGACCCGATGCAAACAGAGATGGATTGCAGCTAGTTGCAAAGAAGCGTGTTTTTGAGGTTATAATGAAAAATGGCTCACATTATCTATAAAGTTACCAAACTTCACTGCAAAGGCTACACATAAACCAGGGCGTTCAACAAAACGCTTCAAGGACTTAAGTGACCGCAGTACATGATAGAGAAACTAGGGCATTCCATCCATCCAGGAATAAATCTAAAAAAGCCATCTAAGAATAAATAATTTGGATCTGAGGCAACTCTGTATACGTCTAGATTTTCAGATCTCGTAATTGTTTCGGCAGGCTGTCTTCGGATCCTAAAGAAGTGAATAACATCAGCTCCGGTCGTATCATATCTTTATATCTGAAACAAGACAATTCTAAAATAGCTAAAAGTAATATCATTTATTCTATCATATAAAGGGTGGTCCAACCATAATGCACGATGTTAATTGTGAGTCACACCTTAACGTCAAGTTTTTTGCTTAACTTAATTTGACATTTCTTTGTTTTAGTCAAATCAAAATGCATTTCGTGCACTTCGTTACTTTTTTGGTCAGCATAATCGACCTAATGTGTCCACAATCGGGAGAATTGTGCGCAAATTTCAGCAAACCGGGTCTGTAGGAAATGTGAAAACACCTGTGCATGCTCGCCCAGTTCGTTCTGCGGAAAACATTGCTGTTGTTCGTGATAGTATAGCAGAAGAGCCGTCAACCTCGACTCGTCTTCGTGCCCAACAATTGAACATCTCACGAACATCACTGATGCGAATTTTGAATAAAGATTTGAATTTACACAATTTGAATTGACTCAAGAGCTGAAGCCTACTGACCATTTCAAGCGTCGTCAATACGCCGGATGGTTGGTTGAACAGACAGAAGTGAATGGTGACTTTACAAAGAAAATCATCTTCAGCGACGAGGCACACTTTCACCTCAGTGGATTCGTTAACAAGCAGAGTTGCCGCATTTGGGCAAATGAGAATCCACGAGTGATTGTTGAAAAGCCGATGCATCCACAAAGAGTGACTGTTTGGTGCGGTTTATGGGCTGGCGGCGTCATCGGGCCGTACTTCTTCGAAAATGAGGTCGGCCAAGCAGTTACCGTGAATGGTGTTCGCTATCGCGAGATGATAACGGACTTCTCGTGGCCAGAAATTGAGGATATGGACCTGGACGATATGTGGTTCCAACAGGATGGTGCCACTTGCCACACAGCCAACGAAACAATGACACTTTTGCGCAAGAAATTCAATGGCCGTGTTATCTCACGTCGTGGCGATGTTAATTGGCCGCCACGATCATATGATTTGACACCGTTGGACTTCTTTCTTTGGGGATATTTAAAAGAAAAAGTATACGTCAATAAGCCAAGAACAATTCAAGAGCTAAAGGATGAGATAATTCGGCACATTAACGACATTGAACCTCAATTATGTCTCAGAGTCATTGAAAATATGGACCATCGGATAGAGTATGCCACCGAAGCCGTGGCGAGCATTTGGGCGATATTTTGTTTCACACATAATTGTTATAGATCCTTCTATCACAATAAAAAATATTAAGATAGTTCTCTGAAAACTTTTTGTTTTATTTACAATTAATATCGTGCATTATGGTTGTACCACCCTTTATAACAGGTGTACTCTTAATTTATATTTAAATATTTAACTGATTGAAGTATTTTAACCAAAAATGTCTGTCTCATTGCCACGACTATGTTACAGGTGGTAACTCACAAGATTAAATTCTTTCTTGTTCTTTTAGTAAATTTTGTATTTTATTATTTATGTAATTTAATATATTGTAATATTGTAAAAGCCTTTAAACCTTTATATAATTTTGACCGGATTTTTTATATAAATACCCCTATGTACGTCGTCGGAATTATAAAATTTTAATCGTTACCGTCTCCCCCCGGGTTCCTTGTGGTGCCGCACCTACTTGTTTTGTATTCCCATCTAAATTGGTAACACTGACTGACCCAACACCACGTCCCGATAACCCCCGGGAATAAATCACACGAGCCGTGACAGAGTTGCAAGGCAAATTTACCTCGCGGCATGTTTACGTATACAAATTGGTCCGTTGTGTTTAGTGATATGTTGCTGCAATTTCCATGTGCAACAAATGCAGCAAACACGGTGGAAAAGACGGGCGTTCTCCGCTTGGGCAGGCATCAGCGAAATTGTTATCGTCAGTGCAATGAAGCTATTACGTGTGAAATTGAGGATGACGAATGGGAAATGGCAAGCAAACGAGAAGTGGGGGTTTGGTTTGGGTTTATATTTTTACTACAAGATCTTTCAATAGAAACGATCGAAGTTTGTTGGACTATAGATACCATTTTGTTAAAGCAACATCTGTTAAATTTACTGTCAATTGTTTAGTATATGGCAAATCACCATGGATCATTACAGTGTTCAACAACGTATACAAATCATCAAATTTTATTTTCAAAATCAGTGCTCCGTTCTAGAAACATTTTTATCCTCGACCACAACCGTCCCGCCGAGTCGACTACTCGATATTTTGTGGCCGAATTCAAGTCAACCGGTTTGATAAATAATCAGCCAACACCCCTACGTCACCGAAACGCAAGGTCTGCTCAAAACTTCGCTGCTGTGCGTCATAGTAGACAGGAAAATCCGAGGCAGTCAATTTCTCGTCATTTACAAGAACTTTCTGCAACTTCAACCTTGCTTTGGGACTTTGGTCTGCACCCATGTAAAATCCAACTGAACCAGAAACTTAAGGTAAACGACCATAGACAACGCCGTGTGTTCGCTGTTGAATACAAATTTTGCCAAAAAAATCATCTTTAGAGAGGAGACTCATTTTTGGATAAATCGATATGTAAATAAACAAAATTGTCGGATTTAGAATAATACCAATTCACACAAGATACACGAGCACCAAATGCACCCCGAGAAAGTCACTGTTTGGTGCGGATTTGGGTCTGGTGGAATCATCGGTCCGTACTTCTTCCAAAACGGAACTGGCATTATAATAACCGTTAACGACGAGCTCTACAGATCGATGATAAGCAACTTCTTGTGACCTAAACTCGATGATATGGATACCGACGACATGTGGTTCCAACAGGACGGACGTGCCACACAGCGTATGCCACGATGGACATTCTGTACAAGCGATTTGAGGGCATGGTTATCTCGCGCAGCAGCGACGTGAGCTGGCCACCGAGGTCGTGAGACTTATCATCTTTAGATTTATTCCTTTGAAACTATGTTAATCACAGGTCTATGTAAGTAAACCGTAAACAACTGATGTACTCAAAGTCAACATAACGGACGCCATCCAACAAATTCAGTCAGATTTATGCAACAAAATCATTGAAAATTGGACCTTCCGAATACGTGCCATCAAGCAAAGCCACGGTGGAGGTATGAACAACCTTATATTGCATTCTTAATGCCATATAAATACTCTTTCAAATAAAATAAGATTTAGTGGATAATTCACACACAACTTGGTTTATTTACGTTTAAAAATAGAGCGTCCTTATTGAAATACCCTGTATTAGTTACAAAAGCATGCTGAGATTTATCGTCTGATCACTCGCCAACAGTAACCAGAATTTATTCAGACTTTGTTTTTGATTGTGATCTTGTTTCGTATCACTAGGGCGTACTTTTGTACCACATCTGTTGTTGTTGCCTTAGGGGTTGTGAAATAAACAGTTCTGTTTACTTCAATACATAGATTTATTAACTAAGCAACAACGGTGAACACTTTACAGAAAACGTTCTGTATAATGATTATAAAACTGATTAATGCCTAAGTTACATAGGCAGTGGATTTTGTAGCAATGCATGCGGTCGGCTTTCTATTATCTGTTTTATAGCCTCTTCCTCACATCTGGCTGTGATGCTACGGTGACGGCTTTTGTATCACTCAACATAGTTATTCACAGCAAGATATGATTCCGAAAAAATGCAGCCGACCCGACCGTTCCCATGATAATTACGTACATTTTTAAAAGAACTAAATATCTACAATGACCCTAATAAACTCACTGCCATAAACTAAATAGAAGTCTTAACAGAATTCATACATAAAAATAAACAACCAACTCTATACTGAAGTAACACAAACTGTGTAGAATTTAAACAAAAACTTAACTTATCAATTGTAACTGAGGTTTCATTAAAGACTGAGAGTGTAATAGGTATTGCTGTAGAAAATATTATAAAAGCCATTCAAAACGCCGCTTGATAAGCTACAGTTGACTCATTTGACAATCAGGTGAAAGACTTCAGAATGTCTATTGATAGTAAAAGAAAAGAATTTGCTGAAAAACGCAGAACTCGAAAAAAATGGCAGATTACAAAATCTACAGAAGACAAGAGAAAACTGAACAAGGTCTCTAAAGAACTTCAGGAATTACTAATAGTACTGAAAAACCATAAAACTGAAGACTATCACAAAAAACTATCCCCCACTTGCTAATGCTAATCATTATACACTATGGAAAGTCACCAAAAAATTTAAATAGCCTAAGCAGAAAATCCCTTCGATTATGACAGAAAATGGTAACTGGACAAGAAACAGCAAAGAAAAGAGGTATTTGCAAACCACTTAAAAACTGTATTTTGACCTCACCCAACAACAGCAGCCCCAAATGGAGATAAATTTACATTTGACTTCCTTGCTTACAATGATGTTCATTTCCAACTTGGCTTGCCTATCATAAAATTCAAAATTGTTGAACAAAAAACACATCATTAATAACGAAATAAGTGTTATGAAGACCCCTGAGTACAATTTGATCAGCCGTAAAGTATTACAAGAAGTATCTGAAACATGCCTAATGACTATTATACACATACACGACGCCATCCTCAGAGTTGGATATTTCCCGAAACAGTGGAAAGTTGCTCAGGTTATACTAATTCCAAAATCTGGCAAAAATCTTAATTCACCATCATCCTATAGACCAATTAGACTGCTTCCACTATTAGCCAAAGTCTTCAAAAAATCATTTCTGAAACAGTTGAACCAAATAATACATGCAAATAATATCATTCTTAACCACCAATTCGGCTTTAGAAACAAGCATGCCACTTTAGAACAAATTCATAGAATTATGAATGGTATTAATAACGGTCTCGAATGTAACATATATGGTTCTGCCTCCTTCTTAGATGTTAGCCACGCCTTTGATAAAACCTTGGCACGATGACGTTTTTATTTATATGGCATTTTACAAACTAAAGTTAAGTCTATTCCATAATTACTACCAGGTGATCGATCAAGTATTACCTCAGCAGTAGACACTTCGTTAAATATGAACAGGAATACACTGATTTGTATCCCATGCAAGCGGGAGTTCCCCAAGGTAGTGTTCTGGGACCTATACTATATTTATTATCCATGTCAGACTTTCCATAGACAAAATCTACTCTTATAACTACCTCTTCAGATGATACAGTCATACTTGCAGTAGACAGCAACTCTAAAGTCGCATCAACTCTATAAACACATTTCAATAGAGTCCAGGAGTGGTTCCGAAAATGGAGAACTAAAGTGAATGAAACTCCATGGGAATGAAATATACACACGTTACATTTACTACGAAAAAAGAATCATGCCCTTCAGGCACACTGAATGGTCAACAACTACCTCAAGCCGATGACACAAAGTATCTTGGACCGGCGACACACCTGGCGCAAATATATTTCTACCAAAAGAAAGCAACTTGTTTTAAAGTACTCCAAAATATACTGCATAATGGGTAGAAAATCACTGTTACCACTTGATAATAAAATATTGCGTGTATATGACATAATAAGATGTAAGGGAAACTAGTAGTTTCCTTTTCTAGGTGTTCATTAAAATAATATCCATAGAAATGGGAATTTGCATACTATGTACCTTATTAAATAAATTGAAGTTTTTAATTTTCTTTAGCATAGGTATTAATATGTATATTGTTCTATTATTTTTTATACACTTGTTGCTTTTGATTTAATTACTCGTACATCTCGATAGAGGTATACAATGAATGGAATTTGTAAATAAATATTTTGTTGTAGCAATTGTTGTATATTAATATCTCAAAATTGATAATATTTTAAGTTAGTTCAATGTCCTCATAGATACCGTGCTATAATCTATGTGCATTATAAATTTGTATAGTTTATACTCAATTTTATATATTGTATTGAAATTATTGCCCAATAAAACTTAATTTTGCATATTAAGTAGCTGTCACTTTGAACAACAGGGAAGGGAATTATTTCAAACTCGTTTTACTTGATTTGCACCATAAAGTACTTACTTGAAATGAATGATAAAAATCTAATTTCAAACCTTTCTCCCTGACATGTATTTCTTTCACAATCAAATACCATCACCGAAGAGAATTTCTTAGTCACTTTTTACATTTTACATTCCCTTAAAAGCTCCTTCAAAACAATTTAAACACTGATCCTTTCAGCTAAACCAAATTACATTCCGATATGCTTTCAAATTGCTTTGTCTCAAGCTTGTAAACGCTGGAATAAAAAAGAATCGAATTACATGAAGATTCAGTGAACGTAGGGGAGAAAAGTGCATATGAACTATGTAGATAAAATTTATAGCCCTAATACTAGTATAAGCCCTTGATTCTTTACGTTCCTTTACGTAAAATCTGGATACCTGAATACACAAAAGTAATTCTGTCGGGATATTTATGCCCCTGCTATGATAAGCCGTTGGAATCTTTAGATTGTCGGACAGGATAAAGTAACAACGTTGGGATACTTATATCCCTGAGTGTGTGATAAGATGTTGAAATCTCCACTGGCCAAGAAGTGATTGCGTCAGGACTTCAGATTGCTGAGAGCGAAAAGAAAGGTAAGCCATCGGGATCTATCCCTGTGTAAAGAAACGTCAGTGGAGAGTGGATACTTATATTGCTTATCTATTTCAGGTCCAGGGCTGTTTGTCAATATGTTATGAGGCGCCTGGACTTGAGTCATGGCCAGTGCGCGTAGCGCAATTGTAACCAAGCCCTTACTGGTGGAGGAGGCGAAGAAAAAAATAGTTTTACAAGATGAAGATTTTTTTATCTAAGATACATTTCTTATCAATTAATACCAGTAGAAACTAGCTGTAATACTCGTTTTACAATGAAAACATTTGATTGTATAAAAAAATATACGCAAATCTGAAATACTATGTTATTTAGCAAAACGAAGGGTGATTTAGAAATCATTCACTTTCTTCTCTGCTAATTCTGACAACGATATAAATTTAATATTATTCAGGGGTAGTCCTTTACTATAAACCAGAAAATTCATTGTGCAAGAAAATTTGCTTAGAGGTGAGAATCAGACAATTGCGAACTTAGAGATCAACTTCGATCGTATTTAGAATTGTATTTAAAAAAATCTCTGGGTTTCTTCACCTTATTTTGGCTTTTTTGTAGTTTAGGCAAGTAATACTGTGGTTCAGGAAAGCTTCAGCTGCCTAAATCTGCCTACCTGGTCACAATACCGTTTTATTAAAACAGATACAGCTGTTATTGGCCTATATGCGTAAATAGTGATTTCTGTTCAAATATGATCATTGTTTACTTCAACACGCGGTGCTTTGCTAGTTATAATTTTTTTTTCAAAAATCCAGCTATGACAATAGAGGTAACCAAGATTGACGAAAATTTAATTCACCGACTAGTAATAATTCTCGAGGTAATTAATTGTGGTTTTTGTATTACCCAGTTAAGTTTGGATTGTATGTTTAGGAAACCTCAAATTAGCTATTTCACTTTACCCATGGTATTATATACCATCAACACTGCACAAAATTTTATTCCATGGTGCGGACATAGTGGGAGCTGCAATTATTCATGCTGGTTTGCTTTCTGAAGAAGTACAGGAGAATCGCAATAAAGACTACAAACTCTTTTGACTCAACCATTCGCGAAAGATATCGCGTTTGCATACAAATTAGAATGTTTATCACCGATCCTTGAATCTTTCGACCCATGCATCTCAAACCTGAGGACTGAACCAACGACAAAATACCTCCCACTGAGTGCAGACGTATTGTAACTATTAAAATAACTCATATTTTTTCATATTTCATCGTAGTTAAGTAAAACGTTTGTATTTTGTTTCTATTACCAACATTTTTCATTAATAAAATAGTTTTGATATTGGTCATGCTAATAGTGATTATTCCACCCAACAGCTTGAACAACTTTGTATGGCAAATACGGCATACACTAAGGCCGTATATTTATCTTTTACGAGGACGATTCTGCGTCTGTATTTTCCTCACATACCCGCATATCCTTCCTCCTGGATGTGCAATTGATTTTATAAAATTTTTAGTGTTTCGGTTTGTCTTCCGTCTAACCTGTTCCTTTCCGTTTTTCATTTCGTGAATAGGAATCTTCAAGTATACATTAACTTTTCAAGAAATCATTTCTCCCCTGCTTACTTAAGAAATAGCGCCCGTAATCGCGTATAGTGCACGGTATCTATTTAAATATTAATATAAGATTAATATTGAGTCAGGGTATGTTTCTTTAGCGTCAGAGTTTTAGCACTTTTGGATAATAAGTAGTAAGGGTTATTGGTTCATTAGTAAAGTGTGTACTCTAGTGAGCCGCAATAGAGACGGGCTAACAATCGATGCGCTGCCCATGTCCATTTCTATAGCAACGACATTGCCACCGCATGTTACACATGGGCCTCTTATGGGTTTGCTTTCATTTCATCGCTGCTTTCACTGTTTACACGGCTTTACGGAGTACGTCGCGTGTATGGATTTCTGTGTTTTTATGTGCTTAAAATTAATATGCTACGAAACCATAATTACTGTAAACCCTGGATTGATACGATTGAGGTGAAACCTGGTAACTCGAAGTTGTGTGTGGAGGTGTATTAGAGGAAATTATCTGTTTTGTAAGATGTGTGAACAGTGGCGGCGCGTGAACATTGATTTGTGACAACCCTAAACAGAACACATACAGTGTTCTGTTTAGGGTTGTCACATTGATCAAATTCAATTCCGGGATATTAAGTGTGCAGGCGAAAATTTTTAAAATTTTCAAGGTCACGCGTTTTCCTGACACTTCTGAATTTTAAGGAACAATCCATATATTATACAAGAATACCGACTTTCACAAGAACGATTTTTCAAATTTGATACCTTTTTGAAATAATATCTATTCACGACTTACTGACAGTATAAATTAAATTGGAATAAACTAAATTTATTTTTAATATAATGCAATTCAGCGCTCGGCGTTTGACATATAGCCAGGAGAATAGCTGTTTTGGCCTAATTTGTTTAGTCCTTATTATATAAGGCATTTGCAGATGGGTTGGAGTATAAACTCCTTATTTCTGTAGTTTAAATGTATTTTATTAAATTACTAAATATTGTTTTTTATAAATTATAAACAAAAAATCGTTAGTGTCCGTACCGCGGCCTATTACGAAATATTATTACGTCAGTGGCTGTCATTGTTGCAGCAACATTGGTCCGTATATTCGTCTACTGGGTCACGTGCCTGATTAGCCAATAAAAACAAAGGACGCATCTAACTGATCGCTGTGCACACATTTTTACGTATTTTGCAGCTCCGCAGCTCTTATGGTAAAGCAGCAAATGTTGTGTGAATGAATTATTAATTCCTCTAAAAAATGTAATGTCACAAGCATCCCGAATTAAGGCAATATAGGCAGCTGCCTAGGGGCACCGACGATTGGGGGAAACAACAAATTTTCATACTTGAAAATTATCAACAGAAAATAAAAATCTTCATAAAAAATATTGTCATTTCTTTACTGTCTGATAGATTTAGTCACAGATACAGGTCGAATATGTGATCTGGCCGTTGTTTTAGGAAAGTGTCGAAATTGAAGGGCAGCGTGCAATAACTCGCTGAGCGCTCGGAGCACTCGCGAGTTGAAAAGAAATTGCATGACGTGGATTGAAACAGACGCCCGGTTGTGCTTCTATTTAAACGCATGATCTTTGTTTCGTCCAGCACATACTCAATTTTTTTTCTGCCTCTACCAACAGATGGAATATTTTGAAAACTGGTGTAATTGAAGATGTGACAGTGACATAGGGTGAAATGATAATTTTAAATCAATTAATACCTAAATATTTGTCTACTACATGCTGGTCGACTCGTACGGATGCTCGTAAAGCTTTATCTGTCTCGTATAACACATTTCGAAAAAGTGTAGAAGAAATAGTCCATAGCAAATATGAAAAATCTTCCGTATAAGCAGGAATCCATGGGATTGTTAGGTAAATTTAATTAGTTAGAGACGAGAATTTTAACATCGTTTTGGCAGATGTTTTAGAGAAATGTGACAAAGCCAGTAAAAATCGTTGATATTTATTTATCAACAACGATTGCTATTTCTGAATCGTTAATTAACTAGGTACTTTAAATCATTACGAGACAGAGACTAATTTAATAAATATGAAGAAAGGGGGAAGAACTGTCCAAAATTATGGAATATAATAAACAGAAAAAGGATACAGAAGAGAAAATCTCAATTTCACGGAATTCATGAAAATGAAACCAATTTCGACGGCAAAAGTGCTATAAGAATTAATGATTTTCTTGCTATTATTGATAGGCTAAATCAAGAAATAAAGAAACGATTGATGGCTTACATAGAAATAGAAAATATGTTCGTGTTTTTAAATAAACTTAAAATTATGAATGACAACGACATAAGAAATGATTCAAATAATTTGCGAGCTGAATATTCAAACGATTTGGACAAATTTTTTGCTAAGGAATGTATTGAATTCAAATATTTCGTTGAAAACATAGAAAATGTCGTTAATGTTAGAGACATGTTAGTATTTATCAGAGAAAAACCATGATTTATAATATCGAAATTGCTTTAATAATTCTTCTTACTCTACAAATAACAAATGCGTCAGCAGAAAGATCATTTTCTACTTTGAAAAGAACAAAAACATATTTACGAAATGCTGTTAGTCAAGAAGGATTTAATAATTTATCTGTGCTATCAATAAATCATGACTTAACTAGTACGCTTGATTTTACTGATATTATAAATAGTTTCGCCAGTGAGAAATCCAGAAGACGTATATAATAGTTATTTATGATAAAAGTGTTAAAATGAAGTTTTATTTACAAAATAAACAGTTCTAGAGTCTTAAAACGGACTTTTCCGCACGTAAAACATCTCTATCTCGAAATTGAGTTGCCGAGAAAAAATAAACCAACACATAAATGCAGAATATATGTTTTATGCGACAGTTTTACTTTTTTCAATTTTTCTGAAATAGTCCACCATCGTGCTTTGTCATGATACATGGACAGGGTGGGGTGTGTCCCATCCACCCCAAAATCAATAGATGTCGCCTGGTAGACGTTTCCAATCAGAATCAGTGGAAACTCGATCGATCCGATACGATTTAATTGAGTGATTGTGCTAACAAAAATAATTTCTCAAATAGTCCACCACTATGCTTCCTCATGACCCATGAAGATGGTAGAGTGTGTTCTATCCACCTCAAAATCAATAGGTGTCGTCTGGGAGACGTTCCCGATCAGAATCAGTCAAAACCCGATCAGTTACGTACGATTTAGTTGAGTTATCGTGTTAACAAAAAAAAATCTCAAATAGTCTCCACCATCGTGCTTTATCATGACCCATGGACAGGGTGGGGTGTGTCCTATCCACCTCTAAATCAGTAGGTGTCGTCTGGGAGACGTTCTGGATCAGAACTAGTCAAAACCCTATCGATCCGATACGATTTAATTGAGTGATTGTGCTAACAAAAACAATTTCTCAAATAGTCCACCACTATGCTTCCTCATGACCCATGAAGATGGTAGAGTGTGTTCTATCCACCTCAAAATCAATAGGTGTCGTCTGGGAGACGTTCCCGATCAGAATCAGTCAAAACCCGATCAGTTACGTACGATTTAGTTGAGTTATCGTGCTAACAAAAAAAATATCTCAAATAGTCCACCATCGTGCTTTTCCATGACCCATAGACAGGGTGGAGTGTGTCTTATCTACCTCAAAATTAATAGGTGTCGTCTGTGATATATTCCCGATCAAGATCAGTCAAAACTCGATTTATGCGACACGATTTAGTTGAGTTGTCGTGCTAACAAGAATAAATGCCGACGACACACACACACAAAATGGTTTAAAAACCATTTTTTTTTACTTTTAGGCCGAAAAACTAGAAGAAATAAACCCTAGAAATAAATTGTTTGCACGATTACATTACTTTTCCGCGTATAGTGGAGTGCAGAAAAGCAATATTTGTTTTTACTGTTTTGTTCGTGGGGTTGCGTGGGGTACGCTTGTTTCGCAGACTTCCCCACTCACAAAATAAAATATGATTTTTAAAAATTGATCATAAATAACTATTAGACCTACTTGTTTCACTTTTTCCATTTAATGTTTTTGTTTCCGTTTGTTTATGCTGAGTTTATATTGCTTTTATATTTTATCATTTTATACTATAAATAAAAACTTTAATAGCATTTTAAAAGTTTTGTAGAGGGAGCGGAGGCGTTATAACGAAAGATCATAATACGGCTGTAACCATGCTCTGTCGAACGGTTATGATAACAATGATACTATATTTTTCCATGACCTCGCGGTAGCCTCTTTGACAAGTAATATTCTATTATGTAAACTGAAGAACCCCACACTACGCCAGTTTCTAATGAATATGGACCAAAAACTCCCTAATCCAACTACACTAAGAAATAGACATGTTGACCAAATATACAAGGATGTATTGCAAAACATTCGCAATTACGTCGAGGAAAATGTTGTGTACTTGATTATAGTCGAAGCAACTGACGCATGTAGACGTTCAGTGGCAACTTTGTTAATTCGTGCGTTAAAACGTAACGGTGCTAGTGGCAGCCATTTATTACCAACTACACAGACAACATATTAGACAGAACCGACTAAAAAAACTATTGTAGATTCTGTATTGTGTAGATTTATAAAACTATTGCACATTCTGTGACTGAGTGCTTTCACTGTGTATGGTCAGATCAAGACAATTCTTAGAAAATATTACTAATGAACGGACGCAGCTGTCCGGACAGATGTTGACTGAAACTTTTAAATATGATACACTCTACATATGCAGCACTTAACCGAGTAGCAGATATAATATGATATAGTTTTAGTCAACGATGTAATAACGAATGTAGAAAATAGTTGCTAGAAGAGATACGTTTAGAGAATCTTTACTGCACATACTTTTATCTCCTGAGCCAGTTGTGACAAGATGAGGTACTTGTTAGAAGCTGTAGCTAATTATGATAATCAATTTGAGAAATTAAAGCGTGTTATCTTTAGGTTTGTTCCTAATGAAAGCAATTTCATACACATAGTGCAAAATTTATTGCAACTACAGAACATACATACGAGCTGATGTCCGTTACATTAATAGTAATCCCACCTTATTGCTGCAATAAGTATCCAATATATTGCAATATTGCTGCAATAAATTAGAAACATGGCTTATCGTTACAAAAACGGTTTATGGTATTAGATGTTATTAAAGAATATATAAATCACACACACGCGAAGCTAGTAGTACCGTTAAAAAAGCTGTAATATATATTTACGAAAAATCCTGGATAGAGCCATTTGGAACACATGTGTTCATTTCTAAAGAATATATATCGGAATTTATCTCCTACTTTACTAAACTATAGTCCATATGTAGTTAACTTCTCGCACTGCTTTTTGATAACGGTAGACGTTGAAAGAACTTTTTCATTGGGTAAACTACTGTTCAGTAATATGCGTCGAAGTTTTACTACAGAGAACTTAGAAAAGTACGTAGGTAGTGATAAACTTTCATTATTGACATCGGTCTCTATGCGAGTCTCCAGTACCGAGACATGTGTTGCTACGTTTTCTTGTTTATACATTTCCTTTCTCGTGTTTCTGTTCATTCGAATATTTATTAATATTAGTTAGCTATCGAAGAATTAAGAGGTAACGCCACTGTAAATTTTTCAAAAAATTGAATTTTTTATTAGCTTAAAAAATTATTTGAAACGTTTAGAATATGGGGCAGAATTTCTTTTTGCATTCCTTGAAATTTCGCGGTCTTTCCTAAGTGCGCCAGATTGCTCCGAAACGACACCTGCATCAAATAAATACCTGCTGGAAAGATACAGTCTAGGTATAGCCTAATGTTTTACCTTATTGGCTAATATATAACAAATGTCGTTAAAAGATGTTCATGTTTAGTCAGAAGCATTAAAGAAAACGTACATGGCCTCGGAAGGAAAGGTAAATTAACTGTCAAATTAATTAATCAATAAACAATTTATTGTGGTTTGGCAGTACGTGGGAATCCGAGCTCCTTGGAAAATATGAAAAATGAAATCTGGGCGACTTTATTTTATTATCATTAAGTTATCAACCGACGAAAATCCGTAGCACGAGAAGTGCTCAGAGTCTTGGTGTGACTGGAAGAAGGCGCAAGCAACGAATTCCTTGCACATTTTCCATCATAAGACGTTCCTTCCTAAAGAAATGTTTAAGGCCCTCAAACCGATTTATGAGAACCTGAGCCGAGACGAGTTGCTAAACCGTTGTTTGGGAGGCTACACGCAAAATAATGAAAGTTTCAATGATATTGTTTGGAAATTGGCTCCAAAATCTTATTCAAATGGCAAAAAAATCTTGAATATAGCGACTAATATTGCTGTGTGTACTTTTAATGATGGTCTGACTAATATTCTTCGAATTATGAAAGCTTTGGAGATGGATATTGACGTCCATTTATATAATTTTTGTACATAAGCCGAAGCTACGCGAATGAAGCACGCCGAGATGTCTTTAACAGATGCTGTGATAGAGGCACGCTCTAACATAAAATGTTCGAGGATAGAGAATGGGGAAGAATATTTAAATGTAAAAGGGCAGCATATGTGGTTCTTGGATAGCAGATTAATGATAACAATTTTCAAACAGTCAATCAAACAAATTGTTTGATTAACACAAATATAAATTCTGGGTCCTATAAACTTCGCTTGAGACCAGAAGCTTCATTTGAAATAGCACTGTAAACACATTTTTCTTCGATTTCTTCAAATACTTCGATTAACTCTTCTCGATTTTCATACATGGAGTTTATAGTTCTAATATTATGATTCCATCGAGTAACTGCTACCCTGGGCAATTTCTGCTTAACAATTTCTTCTAATATATCGGATCGACTTAACGAATTTGAAAAGAGGTCGGAATTGCGGAAAGAATATTGAAAAATGCTCACACTTTAGCATGCTGGGAGGCTACTTTTTGCATTATGAGGTTAAGCTGGTGGGCATAGCAATGAATAAAATGTGCGCAGAGATATTTTCTTTTAATCTGAGCTTGTACGCCACCTTTAGAACCGCTCATAACATTTGCCCCATCATAAGTTTGTGCGATTAATTTTTGCATTGTTTACAAAATTAAATGGACGATTTCTTCCTTAATGCAATCCTTTATGCCTTTTGCCGATTTGTCCTTAGTTCTTTTAAATCCCCTAACGTTCTCACAAATTCTACCATTATACACATATCTAAATATAACAACCAGTTGACACCAATTCGTTACGTCTGTCGTTTCGTCACATTGAACTGCCAAAAAATCATTTAATTTGTTTAGAAATTTCTTATCGGCAAACCACTAGCATGGAATCTAAAATTTTATTCTGGATTTGCTTCGAAGTTCCTTTAAAAACAGTAGCATTTTTTAAATGTTCTCGAAGCGTGATATCCAATTTAGCTGAAAAATCGACCAATTCCCTAAATATACCGCGATTTTCTGACTCTTTGCTTTCATTGTAACCTCTAAGAGCCAGCTCATAAGCTGCACAAAATTTTATGCAACAAATAATACGTTTTAATATGTAACGATTTTTTCTAACATTCTCATCATCTTTTATTATTGAGTTTGTACAGAATTCCTGTACAAACCTAATAATAAAAAAGATAAACAACAGATAGCAAACCATCAAAAATTGATTTTTTTTTCACAAAAAACTATGACTTTGTTACCTTCTCGTGTACACTTCGAATATTGTTTATTGTGGTTGAGGGTTGACCTTCACATTAATCTTGCCATAAACCAAAAACATGAACGCATTTGAATATTTTGTTTTTGTTTACTGACGTTCCGTTATTTGTTTAAAATATTGTCAATGGCCGGGCTCCAGCATGTCAACGCCGTCGATTTCTAATTGACGTCGTGATTTAATTGAGACTTCTGTAATCGGATCGGATTCACAATCAGTCAAGCAATCAAATCACATCTGCTAGACCGGGCACTTTAATCAGCGTTCAATTATGTTAACATCGGTTCGATGAAACATCATTGACACTATCTCCCTGCCAGTGGATCAAACGTTAACGCTCATTGATGGGATATTCTGTGATTTAAAGGTGACAGTTAGATCCATAATTATGACGACGATTTCATCACCCAGCTTATTAATTATTCTGTATGATTATGATAAGCAGTAGCGGCTCGTGATGAAATGAAACGGGTGTTCTGCACAGGGCCGATCCTAGGGTATTGGCCGCCCGCGTACAAATTTCAAACGTATCCAAACTACTGGTGTCGTAGGGGCTTTAAGAAAATTGCGCTTTAAGAAAAAAATTTTGAAAATTTTCAAGGTCACGCGTTTTCTTGATACTTCAGAATTTTTATGTAAAATCCGCTTATACAAAAATATAGACTTTTACAAGAAACATTTTTGGAATTTAATACCTTTTTGAAGAACATTCATGTTTGCCGTCATATTCTTTGGTTAAGAGAAAAGGCTTGTAAGGTGAATTTTCTACTAGAGGGTCTATAACACTTAAAATATTTTTGAAAGAGTTTCAGCGTCACATTTTGTAGGTTTCAGGTATGTCCAAAAACGTTCAATCGGTTCACCATCGAGAATATATCTTAAAACTACCACTAACTGAGTTTTTGAAGATACATCAGTTGTTTCGTCTGCCATAACTGCCAAAAATGAAGGTCTGTTAATTTCTTTAATTATTTCTTCATGACATACTTTCAATATACAGTCTAAAAGATCATTTTGTATTCCTTTAGAGGTTCCTTTAAATACTGAAGCATTTTGTAGATGCTCGCTTAAAGTTACATCAAGCTCAGCAGAAAAATTTATCAAACCACGAAATATCCCCGGGTTTTGAGAGGTTTCAGCTTCGTCATGTCCTCGCAGCGCCAGTTCAAAGGCCCCACAAAACTTTCTACAGTTTATAATTTTTGACAAAACGTATCTCTTTTTTGTCACATTATCATTATGCTTTTGCACATTTATCTAATAAACTGAATCTAGCTGCTCTTTAATATTAGTTGTTCCTAATAAAGCTAATTCCATTGTATTATGTATATGGCTTTTGGAGTTGTTGTGCTTTCTTATTTATTCAGTTAAGTGCACCAAATCTGTCACCCCTACCTCCGTCCATGCTTTATCACCGCCAAAAAGTAAACAAAGAAAACAAAATAACGCATTTTCTTTTGTTGCACCCACAAATCCAATTGTTCTTCGAATAAATGTCTCTATTAAATTGACGTTTATATGCTTTTCCGCGGCTAACACCTGCAGTCTCAATAACAATATCGGGCAATGGCCTACCATTGTGTTTTAAATCAATTTTTTCTTCATAAGAGTATTTAAAAAATCGCTTCACATGAACTAAATTATAAATTAAATCCATTGTCACTATCACAGTATATAAATATTAATAATTAGTACAATAAATCACTACACAAATTCACAAAACAGTATTTAAAATCTCAAATTAACACGAAATATGAAATAGGTAAGATTTACGCCCGCCCGAGTAGCAAGGAGTAAACATTCACTGATGTTGCCTTAGCTGGAAAAAATACAGCTCACTGACCGTGTAAATTCGCGCATTTACGAGCGCCAAGTGTGGATTGTCGCGAGAGTTGAGGGGGAGGACGGGTGTGCCGAGCCGTGCTGAGAACTACCTCGTGTGGCCCAGTTCAATGTACAGCGACGCGCTCGCGTAGAAACCCAGATAATTCATCTGGTCTACTACTCAATAGAGGACGGCGGGCAGAATGCGACTTTAACGCAATAATTTGTTTAGCTGCACCAACTAACCAAATTATTTTATTAATAAATTTTAGTAATTATTATGTCGCGAAAATATACAAATATCTAATTTCTTTGGCAGTTCTGCAGCACCTATACACCAGCCGCCCCTGATGATAAGCATCACAAGTTTGCTTGGTGTTATGTGGCCAATTACATACTAATTAATTTTGTTTAATTAACTGATAATGAGATGATATTGAAGAAAAAGTGTTCGTCAATATTATGAAAAAAAGATAGTGTGTCTCACCTTTATAAGTCCACAATTGAAGTGAAGCTTTTAAAGGAGATATTAAGAATTAAGTTTCAAAGTAATTATATATTAGAGTTATGTTTTATAATATTATTAATTTATTGGATAACTTTCTTTTACAAATGTTACAAGTAGTTTATGATAACTACAATGCGATACAAATATTCGCGATTCTATTTAATCTTTCTACAGGCAAGAGATCTGGATTGCTAGAGGGCCATTTGACAATAAGCTTTGACAGTTTTTACTGTATGACACGCAGCACCATCCTGCTGGAAAATGTACTGCGCATCAGTGACATATTGATATTGATGGCAATAAACTGTCTTGTCAAATTTTTTTTATACTTCCGTGCTGTCACAGTATCATCTACAAAATACAATTTTCCTACACCCATACCACTCATACACATTCAGATCATAAGAAACGCAGAGGACTTCACTTTCCTAGTTAGTGAAACGTTTAGCCTACAATGCATTTCAGCAACTGGTCGAACTACTCGTATTCTGAGCCGCGAATCTTAATGTTTTCTTATTGACAAACTTGTCATTGCCACATCATATCGTAGTAATATTTCATCGTATTTATGTTAAAAATTTATGCTTTATTTCTGTTACCAATATTTTTCTTTAATAAAGTGGTTTTGATAGTGTTATTACATTTATTTAAATATATTAGTTGAAAAATTATGCCTCGCCGAAGTATTATGAGCGTGACAGCGGTATTGAAGCAACCATAACACTTCTTGGACATTGTTCTTGCCAAATATTATCAATGTGGTGACACTATTCCATATTAGATGTTTTCCAATACTTTTCAACATTGTCTACTGTCTATGTGTATCTTGATAATAAAGATTTGCGTCATTGTTTTCTTAGCAATCTGAAATCGTAGTGAAGAGTGTAGTTTTACACTAGTGTGGTAAAGTCTCACTTTGTTCACGATGCAGAGCAGTGTGTAGATAATTTTTCCTACGGTTGCTTAGAAAATAAGCAAAAGCACACTAAGAACGCAACTGTAAAACGGCATTTTACGCACGATGTGCGCAAAACGCCGTGAAGTAGTGATAGCGTTTTTTCTTAACATCCAAGCGACCCGTGTTCAATATTCGGAGTTTCGTAATTTTCTTTTTCATTTATATCCATTTAAAACAATTTTTTTTTGTTCTAAATATTTTTAATTCGTTTTATTAATTTCTTAGTCATTATAGGTTAAATCTGTAATTTTATGCTCCTAATATTTTAAGGAAAAACTTGAACGGAAAACGCGGATATTTTTTGTAAGAAGGCCATGACTTTGATCAAGACGTGGCGCGTTACCATGGTAAACAAATGCAACAGTTGCCAATCAATCCGTTTAGTTTGCCATTTCGCTTAATTTCTGCCTTCGCCTTCAGTATTCCTTATTTACCTTTGATTATTATTAGTGAGTTTTGTTTTAAACAAACTGAATATCAAAATGTATGACGAATATTTCGAATGTATCTTAGAGAGCGATATGAAGCTGCCTACCAAAAATTCATG
This sequence comes from Rosalia funebris, assembly GCA_037954035.1. Taxonomy (NCBI): domain Eukaryota; kingdom Metazoa; phylum Arthropoda; class Insecta; order Coleoptera; family Cerambycidae; genus Rosalia; species Rosalia funebris. Next base: position 4,657,454 of record JAZFAV010000006.1, on the reverse strand, counting down.
GAATGGAGGAAGGAAAAAATAATTGCAACCTTTTCCGAAAATATACTGATAATGTATTTTTTCAAAGTTTACAAATCATCAATATTGTGGAGCTAATACTCCATGCTAAAAAGCGTAATAAATCTAAAGCATAACATCGATATATCGAAGTATCCGAAACTACAAGCTTTTCTTAAAAGACAGTCTGAGAACTATATTCCCACAAAATCAAAAATTCTCACTGACGACGACTTTTCAAAGTTTTTGTAGTTGGCGCCAGATAAGACTTACTTACTAATTAAGGTAAAACTAAATAACGATGTAACTTTGATTATTTTTTTACCCTTTAGAGAGTGTGGTTACCATTGGTCTTGCCGGAGTTCGCAAACGAATTGAGCTATGTAATTTAACAATCGAAGATGTCACAGATTTAAATGTAGCATTCCTGGTTAGGCTGAGAAGTACAAAAAATTAAATTCCAAGATCATTTACGGTCACCGATTCTTTTTACGATATTAGCAAAAAATATATTGGCTATCGTCCTACTGATGTTAAAAGTAATGGGAGATTTTTCTTAAACTATAAAAATGGAAAATGCACCAAACATCCGATGGGAATCAACAAAATTGGAGGTATGGCTAAAGAAATCGCAGCTTTTCTTAAATTCAAAAATCCAAAGCAATATACGGGACACTGTTTTCAATAAAAATGTAAATTCGTTAAACTCCGTAGATTCAGAGGTACATGTTGATGTTCTACCACAAAATGAAATGCCATCTTCTTCAAAAACAAGCAATAATATATCTATTTTAAAAAAAATTGATCAATCAGCACAAGGAAATGCCGGAATTCATTTAGAAAATTGCAGTAATTTTACTATTAATTACAACTTCAAATAGATATTGTTTGTAACAAGATTATTATTGCCTATTTTAAAAAAAAATTATCATTAGCTGTTAATAATTATTTTTATTGTTAATACTAATAATAGTAAGTAAACGTTTATTAAAATTAAATAATTGTTATTTTATTATGTCAAAAAATCATCGTTTTGAAAGCAAAACTTAAACAAGAAAAAGATAGACATCCCTCGAATGTGATTTATGTGCAACCGTAGGAAAAGTAAAGTGTAAAACACGCGTGAAAAACATTTTTCACACTCGTGCGAAAAATGTCTTTTTTGACACTTGTTGTACAATATACTATTACGCACAGCTATAGAAAGATTAACTTTACTACATTCTAAGTTCGCGTATCGACATAAATTGCAAATAAAAAAATCTAACGCCTACAATTTCCCTCATAAACTCACTAAAGTCTATATCAAACGTTCTAAATGCCCGTTATCTACAGAAACAACCAACCACAAAATGTACGTTACTAATCGAAACGTCAGGACTACATCAAAGATCCCTTCTGACAGCGAAATATCACGCCTGTCAGCGAGCGTACGCAAAGAGTGACATATGGGCAAGAAATCCAAGACAAAATCCGTAAAAACCGAAGTTGAGCTTGTCGTTCCCCAGCCGACATTAGTTACTGCCCCCCTTCAAGGCACCGACCCCTCCGAGTTACCCTTCAAGGAGTGGTCCGATCAGGATGTGAACGCTGAAAAATGGACCGCAGACTCCGGAAAGGTTAGTTATATATTACAGGTTAATTTACATTTATGTTCAGTAGGAAGTTTCTAAATAAACAGTTTTGAAACCTTAAAACGAACTTTTCCGCACGCAGAACATCTTTATCTCGAACTTAAGTGGCCGAGAAAAAATAAACCAACACATAAATGCAGAATATGTGTTTTATGCGACAGTTTTACTTTTTTCATTGGCGGCTGCTTCAGTGCTGCATCAATACGTTTGTAATCGAACGAAATTATTTCTTTTCTCATTCATTCGTATATGATATAGGCTGAATATATGTATTTGTCATTCAATGTAAAATCAGCAACGCATTAAATGTTTATGTTTAAAATTTCAGAATGAACATAAACATTTACATCGTGCTTTCTCATGACCCATGTACAGGGTGGGGTGTATCCTATCCACCTCAAAATCAATAGATAATCGTCTGGTAGACGTCCCTAATCAGAATCAGGTGAAACCCGATCGATCCGACACGATTTAATTGAGGTATCGTGCTAATAAAAAAAATTTCTCAAATAGTCCACAATTGTGCTTTTTAATGACCCATGAACATGATAGAGTGTGTTCTATCCACCTAAAAATCAATAAGTGTCGTTTGGAAGACGTCCCCGATCAGAATCAGTCAAAATCCGATCGATCGGACACGATTTAGTTGAGTTATCGTGCTAACAAGAAATTTTAATGCCGACGACAACGACAACAACACACACACACACAAATTTTTTAAAAACCATTTTTTTTTGTTTGGTTTTTAGGCCGAAAAACAAAAAATAAACGCTAGAAAAAATTTTTTTCCATTTTTCTTTACACGACTACATTACTTTTCCGCTCTGGTATAGTTGAGTGTGGAAAAATAAAAATTAGGTGTAGTCGTATAGTCTGAGAAGAATCTCAATGAATGAGGACTTAATACAGTCAGAGGCTTTTATTATGATTAATATAATTATGAGTAATAATAATGTTTATTTATTATTATATGAGATATAGAGGGTGTAACAGAAAAGTGGCTACTTTAAAATAAATCGTATAAACTATAGTAATCGTATAAACTATATCCTAAAATGAGTTATTGTGTTATTGTGTTAGTGATATTTCTATAGCAACTCAGGTGATCTATGATGAATTATCTGCATAAAAAATGTATCTTTTTTAAACATACATAATTATTCAACGTTACATAATATACAGGGTGGACCAGATTTTTTGTGACAAACTTTGACAGTGGATCCGAAACGTTCTTTTATGAAAAAAGATCCATATACATAACAAATTTCCTAAATTGCTTTATTTTCGATATACAAGGTGTTAAATTTAATTTCTGTCATATTTCGAGATAATCAATATTTATAACGCCTGGTTGGCTTTGGTTTTCGTGACAACCTTTAATAATTTTAACATAAGATTTGTCCAATAGTGTCAAAATGTCGTTTAGATTTTCAAATCGAGAAGTAACATATATCCATTTTGTATATGAATTTGCTAATGGAAATTCAAGGATGGCCGCTAGCAAATACAGAAGATATCCGCAGAGAACACATGCTAATCGTAATGTGTTCACAAGAGTTCACCAGCAATTAACAGAGAAACGTTTAGGAAATTTACATGGGGATCGATGATGCCAACTAAAACCAACAACAAAGAAGAATTTCTCGACGGATATTAAAAGAGTTTGACGGAGATATAACAACGAGTACCCGTATAGCTTCTCGTATTCTCCGCGCCTCTAAATCCAATTTACTTCGTACTTTAAGACGATATTACAGGCGTCCATTTCACCTACAACCTGTTCAAGGCTTACATCCAGGAGGCGAAGAGAAACGAATGACTTTTTGTCGCTGGGATCATCACTCACAATCATTTCAAGAATATAGGGATTTTTTGTTATTGTTTTCAATTATTGTTTAGTTTAGTTTTGGTTATTAATTTTGAAAATAAAAATTGTTAATACACTGTTAAAAAATTAAACCATAACACCTTGTATATCGAAAATACAGCAATTTAGGAAATTTGTTTATTTGGATGTTTTTTCATAAAAAACGTTTCCTATCGACTGTCAAAGTTTGTCACGAAAACCCTGGTCCACCCTGTATAATAGAATCCATTCGATTGTCATAGTGTTGAATTTACTTGTCAATATTTCCGCATTTAGTTTAATTATACATATTGGGGACACAAACTATTCGCTATGAAAGGCAACAAGAAAATTAAAACGGTCGCTGCCCGCTCAACACAGCCCTCCTATTAAAGATGATAGAAACAAATGGTCAAGAAGCGATAAATAAAAAATCCATAGTTTTTCAAATCATCTGCAACAAGTATTTTGGCTATTATCATCAGAAATTTCTACCGAAAAATCTAATAAAATACAATATTATCTGGAAGAACCACTTTAAATGGCACACCATGATATTGAAACCAGGCAAAAATCCTGAAGCAGCATCATCCTATCGACCAATAAGCCTTCTACCAATGCTGTCAAAAGTATTTGTAAAGATCTGTATGAAAATGACATATGAAAGAAACCTTATTCCCGAACACTAATTCGGGTTTCGAAATAAGCAGATTGTTAATAACTTCAAAAGGTATAAGTTGCATTAAATGACGAATTCTTATTTTTAAATCTTCTAAAATATTCGGTCTAGTAACGTATATTTTTTAAGTATCCCCACAAATGTAATATAGGGATGTCAAATCTGGAAATCTGGTTTCCTCCAAGTGTTGAGTGATGATTTTCTTGCATTTTCAACAAAATATTAATCTATATTTTAAAAAACAATATCTAAAAATGCTTTATATATAAACCAGTGGATACAGATTCATTACAGAATTACGCCGGAACAGTTTTTGTTATTCACTCAGAAGTTTACTGTCCTGCTCCTAGCGCCTTCGCCAGAATATAGACTATTTGAATTCAAAGCCCTGGTGCAAGAAAGGAATAAGCTGCAATATGTAAATTTTTCAGAAAAGGCAAAAAACCTTTTTATTGCGAAGGCAGTATTTAATGTTGTCATATGATATGTCTAAATAAGTAAAATATTGCATCTGAGTTGAAGAGAAATTGTCATGGAAATAATGTCGAAATGCCAAAAAAATCATATACGATGCAACAATGGGAAATGTAAATGCGTTCTCAAAACTTTTCATTTTTAAATTTACAGCAGGTGTAAGAAGGGGATATATAACATTTAAAACAACTTTGTACACAGTGTATTGTCTACATTACTTACAAAAATTAAAATACAGTTTCATCATCATCATGAGGTCATCAGTCTTAAGACTGGTTGGACGCTAACCTCCTGCTTCTCCTATCTTGTGCTAACCTACGCATTTCGCTAATTGTGTTACAACCTACATCCGTTACTATATGCGAGCAGTAATCTAATCTAGGCCTACCTCTGCCTTTCTTCACTCCTATTTCTGCCTCCAAAATATCGCGGACTATTCCCCCATGTCTCAGCAAGTGGCCTACCATTCTATATCTTCTCTTCTTTATGTTTTCCTCATACTTCTCTTCTCGCCGACTTTCTCCAATACTTCTTCGTTTCTAACCCTATCAGTCCATGGTAGTTTCATCATTTTTCGGTAACACCACATCTCGAAAGCTTCTAATTTCTTCCTACTTGCTTCCCCTACCGTCCAGGTTTCGCAACCGTATAGTGCCGTGCTACATACATATGTTTTCAAAAATCTTTTCCTTGTTTCTAAGTTTATTACCCCCGAGCATAAAAGTGCTTTCTTTTTGTTGAAGGCTACTCGACCCTGCGCTATTCTTTGTTTTATGTCTTTATCGCTTCTTCCACCCCAATTTATTTTACTTCCTAAATAAGTGAAGTCTTTAACTTCCTCCAATCTTTCATTATTAATTTGTACTTTCGTTTTTACTTTGCTCTCTCGCCCTCTGCACACTAACACTTCAGTTTTGTTTTTATTCACCCTCATTCCGTATTCCTCTGTCAACACTGCCTCCATTTCGTTCAATGCTGATTCTAATTCCTCCTTACTAGATGCTAATACTGCTATATCATCCGCGAATCTCAGCATTTTTAGTTTCTCTCCCTGTACTTTAATCCCGAAATCCACTCTATATTTTACCACATTAATCGCCTCTTCGATGTACAGATTAAAAATTAGTGGTGATGGCGTACATCCTTGTCTTACTCCTTTCCTAATACCTACTTCCCTTTTTTTCCCTTCTACTTCTATAACAGCAGTTTGCTCCTTGTATAGATTGTGTACTACTCTCCTATCTCTATACTTCATTCCCGCGCTCTTTAGTATCTCGAACATTTTTTCCCATCTTACGTTATCAAAAGCTTTCTCTAAATCTACAAATCATATATACGCGTTCTTTCCTTTTTCTATTGTTTTCTCTAACATTACTCTTAGCGCTAGAATAGCTCCACGAGTTCCCCTATTTCGCCTAAACCCGAATTGGTCTTCTCCTAGTATTTCCTCCGCTCTATTTTCCATCCTCTTCTGCACTATTCTGGTTAAGATTTTTGACGCATGGGAGGTTAGGCTAATCGTTCTAAAATTCTCGCATTTGTCGGCACCTCTCTTTTTCGGTATAGTAACGATAATGTTCCTCTTATAATCCTCCGGTATCTCGCCCGTTTCGTATATGTATTTTACCAGTTCAAATATCCTATTTACTACTTTCTGTTCCGCACATTTCAAAATATCCGCCTGCATTTTATCTACACCCGGCGCTTTATTGTTTTTTAGCCCCCTTAGTGCTATTTCAAATTCCTCTCTCAATATAGGTTTTCCTACATCTTCCCTATCGATGCTAGATTCTTCCTCTAATATCTCTCCTAATTCCTGACCCTCGTATAAGTTTCCTAAGTACTGCTTCCATCTATCCGCTTTCTCCTCTCTTCCGATCAGTATGTCCCCCGATTGACTCCTAACGTTTCTACTTATTGTTCCTATATCCCTGAAGTTCCTCTTAATTATTTTGTAAGCCTCATCGGTCTTACCTACTTGCAGCTTATCTTCTAATTCTTTGCATTTATCCTCTATCCATTGTTCTTTCGCTTTTCTACATTTTCTAATGATTTCCCACTTTATTGCCTTATAAGTTTTCAGTCCTTTCTCGTCTCGTCTGTTTTTGTAGCCTCGTCTCTTTTGCATTAAATTTAAGATTTTATCCGTTATCCAGGGCTTCCTAGCTTCCCTTTTTTCGTGTCCTAAAACGTCCGTAGCCGCGGAATCTAGACTATTCTTGATACCCTCCCACTCAGTTTCTGCGTTCTTGATTTCGTCATTACTCGCTTTGTTTATTAATTAATCTGTTTTCTCCTGGAACTTATCTTTCATATTCTGATCCTTCAATATGTCTACATTTATACGTTTCTTATCCTTCCGGGTTTTCAGATTTTTGAACTTTAATCTAGCTTTCATGACTACCAAGTTGTGGTCGCTGTCTACATCTACTCCTGGATAACTCTTACAGTCTTTTACTTGATTTTTAACTCTCTTCCTAACCAGAATGTAGTCTCTGTAGAATCTGATACCTGTCTATCCCTCCTGGCATTTTGCAGGTGTACCGCCTCCTAACGTGATTCTTGAACAATATGTTCGCGACTACCATCTTGTGCTTTTCACAGAATTCTATCAGTCTGCTACCTCTCTCGTTTCTGTTTCCTAATCCATAAGGACCTACAAATTCTCCTTCTTTCCCCTCAGCTACGACTGCGTTAAAATCTCCAACTATTATTAAATTTTCATGACCCTTCACAGTTTAAATAAAAAATATTAAAACCCTTCGAAAATATAGGGGTATATAATTCCCGATCAGTTTACAAAGAAGAAATAGCTCGATTCTGTATCATCTTAATCTACAGGCTCTAATGTATGTAAATCCGATTTAAGAGAGTGATAAAAATAAATTTAGTTTTTTCCTACATACTCATTGGCTAGCAACATAACATTTTGATATTTTAAATGTGCGTTTTCAAGTCTTCCGAAACTAAATTGGATCTGTTAGAATGTCTGCCTCGTTTGTCTTGCACAGGTGTTATACTAGTGGAAAGATGGCTTGCAATGCGCTCCAGGCGTATTTTCCGTATACCGTGGAGAATATATACTGCCATTTTACAAACTTGTAATTCAAAGGCACCCTTTCGTAACTAAAAAAACTTGAAGTAAAAAAATATTACAATATTAAAAATGTTACCTTATACTTATAGGAGCGATTTCTCAATAATTTTGGGTTTCCATCAGTTTTTCAGCGACTGGAAACCGAACATATTGTTATTAAACTTGATAAATATAAGTCTTGTTTATCTTGATTTGCAAGATTATTAAAAGTCCTTATTATTTCTTGCTTTTCTGCCTCTGAAAGTTTCTTATACAATATTTTGCACAATTACATTCACTGCCTTGTGTTCTTTCATGCAGTAGCTTTCCTGTTGATATATATTTATAACATTCACCTCAAGCTCTTTTAGCTCTTTATACACTTCTAGTCCACATCTTCGGGTTTCTTATTTTTTTTTTCGTCAGTGTTTTTTCATAATATGCTCTTCATTATTCTCTGTATTATTCTTAGGATTTCGGTTTTTTACCTGGTGGGTTTCAGATTCAGCTGAGCTAGTGTCCTCGTTTGATGGGTGAAAATCACTGCCCAAGTATTGAAACGGTTCACTTAACTCACTTTCACTGCTGAAATTCGTACCTACTAATGTCTTTCTAAACGTTGAAAAATAATTACAATCCCTATCCTTACCCGGACTAAAAGACTTGAAACGTAATTATTCAAACACACACACACACACACACACAAGGGCGCCGCGGCCGGTGCGGCGGCGGTGAGGACACGGGTGCAATAGGGAGACATAGCGGACGAAGTTTACCAAGTGAAAAAAAAATTATCAAATATATGGTGCAACAGCGGGATAAGCGACACGCAACTTATACCATTATTGCACCACTTTATAGCATGGGATAAGTGATTATATTTTATAATTTCATTTCTATTAATCACACATATCTCATATTTGCACCAGACGAAAAGAGCACACTTTTAAACCAATATTTGCAGTTATCTCATTTTTATTGCACCAGGATCTTCAATTATACAACACAATTACACAAACGAAAGTAATATAATAATGGTATCGTATTATACAGTGCTATTCAAAAGTCCCCTCCCCCCCCCCTCTTATCTTTGGAACGATTATACATAAACTAGTGAAATTTGGTAACTGAATATTAAGGGTTGTAAACTTCCCTACTAGTGATGATAGATGATGTATGCGTCAAAGATGACGTCACAAGGTCATTGTGACCAATAATTTTAAATGGAACCCTATGGCAAGCGACACCTCTTTTAAAAGGTATCGAAAAAACCTATTCAATGATACTAATATTGTTTATTATTGTAATATTTTTTCCTTCTTAATCGGAAAAATTGGCACAGAAGCTCTTGAAATTGTTAATAGCGGCCTACAAGGATGATGCTATTGGAAAAACTCAAGTGTTTGAGTGATTTGCCAGTTTCAAAAGAAGTGAAATATCAATTGATGACAAACCTCACTCTCGTCGTCCTTCCACGGCTCGAACCAATGAAAATATTGAAAAAATTCGCGAAATCGTCCTGGAAGATAGACGATGGACCATTGACCAAGTTGCGGAACTGCATGGAGTAACTTGGAGTGCAGTTCAGTGATTTTTAACAGAAGACTTGGGGATGCCAAGGGTGGCTGCCAAATTTCCCCTGTTGTAACCCTGTCTGTTCACCAATTTTTGAGCAAAAATGGCATGACCCCTGTACCCCATCCCCCCTATTTACCCCACCTTGCCTTCTGCGACTTTTCTTATTTCCCCGAATGAGAAGAGACATGTAAGATAAGCGTTTTGCCGACGCTGCTGCGACGAAGAAAAAACCACGGAGGCAAATTTCAATAATGTTTTGAACAATGGAAAAAAATATGAGACAAGTATACTAGTGGAAGTGGAGAGTACTTTGAAGCAGATTCAGGTTTTTTTTTTAAATTAAATAAATACATTAGAGAAAAATAATTTCGGTTTCCTTTGGGTACCCCCTCGAATATCGTTTATATTAATTAATGAAACCAACCCTTCAGAAATACACCAATAGAAACGTGTTAAATTATACGTGTTATCGTTTACGGGTATAATTTGAATATACATTGGATAAAAATATCCTCAGCTACTACGAAAAAGCAGTAGGTCCATTATGAATAGTAACTAAAAGTATGTGTACTACATAGTGTATTGTAGCAGCTATAAGTGTTCACTGGTTGAAATATTCTTCATGTATATAAAAATCTATATGGTTCTCATCTACATGAGAATCATGTAATGTTTGTAGACATTTGTTTTATTTGTGAGGTATGAAAATGTTTTTGAATGGTTGCATGTCTGGAAATTATTATAGATTATTATTTTGGTTTTTGTTTTCAAAATATACATCTTATATGCTATTTCAGCTTATAAGTTTTTTAAAAACAATTTTTAATATTAAACATTGTTTATTTATAACTTTGTAATGAGTCGTAGACGACGAAATGAAGTTACAATCTAGACTAACTTAGTGCTGGCTTGGATGTAATTTATAAGTTTGAAATGCTGACGCTAACGCATGCAAAGCGTGGTTTTCCGGGAAGGCCTTGGCAATACTCCAAGCCATCACATTTAGTGATAAATGAAATATACAATGCACAATCAAAAGTTTAGCAGGTATCGTATGATGTCTGGAAAGAGAATGATAACAGATTCCCAGGATATCATATTACCTTCTCGCAAGATAATAGTTATGCGTTACATACTGAAATATTCTAAGTTAACAATGTATATAAACGGTACTTTTATATAACATACATGTAACTACTTTACCAATTGACTGTTGACTGAATTGACTTTTTTTTTTGTGAGAAAATAAGTTCGTAAAAAATATGGACTCTACTGATATGTTACTTCTTAGAAGAACTTAAGAACTTAATAGACTTCACCTAAATTACTTAACAATAACTTGTTTACTTACAAGTGTGTTTTGTAATTCAGTCCTAAGACTGGTTGGACGCTAACCTCCAGCTTCTCCTATCTTGTGCTAACTTACGCATTTCGCTAATTATGCTACAACCTACATCCCTTACTATTTGCGAGCAGTAATCTAGTCTTGGCCTACCTACTAAATATATATATATATATATATATATATATATATATATATATATATATATATATATATATATATATATATATATATAGTGTGTAGCAAAAATCAGGAGTACTGACAGAATTTAGGAAATACATTTAAGAAATGCAGAAAATTTGAGAATTTCGATTAGAGCTAAATTAAACGGATTTGTTCTGAAAATATTAAAAATATAGAAAATAACTTTGTATAGATTGCCACACAATAAATTATTATGTTCAATTTGAATATTTATTTTAATTATTATAGTCATTTAACAATTTTAAGTATTATGATGTTATCACTAATTAATGTAGCATATTCTTGAAACTGAGACTCTTTCTTTACATTTTTAGAAACATAGGTTGCTATAGAAAATCATATTATAATTTCTGGGTCAATGATAGGGAACAGATCCAAAGTGTATTCAAAGTATCTGCGCGTTCAAACTATTAAGCTCTACCGAAATAAATTAAGCTCTAAGGATTTGTGAGTACTATTTAAAAATTTGATCTCGATATCTTGATATTTCAAAAGAAATAAATGACATGAAATTGAGGAAAAGAATCTTTTTAAAATATAAGGGATATATCTTGATCCTTTCCAGAAAAGTTTTTCATTTTTGTTACTATTTGTTGCGTTAACATATACTATTGACGTACTGTATACCCTACATAAAAAAATATGACCATGTTCACGTATTCATATTAAGGCTATAGAACGTATCAATTTCTAAATGTATTTGGTTTTCGAATACCTATGTCTTTTATATTTTTATCAAACAAAATTAGTGCCATTTCATGATATTCTAATTCCTACATTAATAATAATTAATACCTTGTTAGCTACTTTTTTTATTTCATAGGGGAAAGTAAAGAAGGGGCCGGAGGAGGATCGGCCAAAGCTGTTGTTTGAAGATTCTCAAGTTGTGCACTTACCAATCAGTATTGTGGCTCATGAATGGAAGAGACCATCTGAAGTTTATCCAGAGGTAAGTTGAATAATCGTAATATAAAAACCTTATATCTAAGGTCTAAGTTTAACCTTTAGTTCATATATAATGTGTAGTGTTTTATCTACGATTGCATTAAAGAAGGAAAAGAGTACGAGACGGGAAAACATTAACATATTGAAACAAATAAGTCATTTTTCCTTTTCACTTTTCCCATAATCAACAAGCAGACAGTTTCATTATTTTTTCAATTATGAACATTTTTAGTTAGATAATAGAATATATTTTACTATACCTTTAACATTTGGTTTTGAAAACTAAAATCCTTAACCATCTGAGACAAGAACCTTATTTAAATGTCTACTGTAAATGTAAACTCCTGGACAAAATTAAGGCATCAGTGAAACTTCACATTATTACTTTTATTTTTTCGAACATATAAATCATAGTACTTACGTGTATATTTGTACGAAGAATGCGAATAATTAAGAAAAACAGGGGTTCCTATTTAAACAATTTAAGTTGCCCTTCAAATAACCTTAAAATGGTAAACCAAACGAATCAAATATATAACCATTAAATCCCGCTTGTAAAATGATGATACTTTTATCTGAAACATTTTCCCCTCAAACGCTTAATATTCAAGATATTCATTTGTTAGGATTGCTAATTCTACGTTCAATGCATATTTAATCGTAAATTCTGAACGCAAGCACAAAAAGTCATAGAATAAGAGTTATTAAGTTTTGTACGAAGAATACAAATCATTATAAAGAAATGGGGGTTCCTATTTAAAAAATCATAGTTACCCTTCAAATAACCTTGGAATTATAAACCAAATGAACCAAACGTATAACCATTAAATCCCGCTTGTAAAATGATGATACTTTTGTCTGAAACATTTTTCTCTCAAATGCTTAATTTTCAAGATATTCACGTTTTCCAACTTAAATGGAGCACCCAGTATATAATATTAATTGTCTAAGGTGCAAGGAACGTCCTTAATTAGTCAATTTTTAGTTTAGAAATCCACCCTTTCCTTTCTTAGAACATATAATAGACTTCTATAAAGTCTTCCCAACAAGAAAGCCAAACATAGTTTAGGCTACAGCTTTTTTACTGTCTTGCTTTTATTTTATTACCATTTCCTAACGTCGATAGCATCTCCATCCGATCCTTTAGGTCCAGTATAATCCTGCATTTCCCCTTTCTAGGGTATCTACGAAGAATCTGCGTCTCCAAGAAGTTCTCAATTAATTGATTTATTGCACTTGGACGCGGCTAAATTGGGTTTGTCGGTAACGCGTTAGGGTTACTTGGCTTGAGTAAAAGGGTGAAAATGTGGGGGGACTGGCAATAAGTTACGTTCCGTGTAACAGATTTTTTATTTCGAGCTAGAGTAGAATATTCGGTGAAGTTGTTGAATACAGTTGACCCATCATAATTACGTTGCAATTTTGGAGAGTAAATGTACTACACTGAGAGAAAAGTCTATTGTTGGTCCTTAATAGAAATTTACTAACGGTTGCATAAAGCTTTAATTACATCAGGTAGTAAGAAGAGTCATCGGTTGTGTTAAATAATGTTGTTTTTGCTAAAATCTCTTAATAACTAATCGCTTATAAAAATCAAATTGCTATTATTATAAACAACTATCGATTAAACAATCAATATTTGTTTCAAACACAATCAGTTTAGAAACGTTATATCTATACTTATTATATATACTTAACGACTATTTTATCTTCGTGCATTTGACAGTTAACGCATTTGATGAATGTAAATCGAATTGTCTATGAATTTTTTTAAAATTGTCAGATGTCTGGAAAGTGACTACAAATGTTTGCAAATTTATTTTATGGGCGATTCAGCAAGAAAAGTTGATCAGTTTTGTGCACACAACAATTCGGTGAAAAGACCAATTGTGGAACAACTGCAAACATTTTTCCATCAACACAACGGATTCCATCAACAGTTCGAATTGAATATTCATAGATAAGACAACACAACGTCTGTCGGGTCAGCTAGTTTTCTATAAATTTACCATAATTAGTTCCTGATTATATCACTATCGCACATGACTTAAAATCTAATACTACTTCGACTAATATAAGCAAATTCAGCCAGGTTTATGCGACGTCATCGAAAATTGGACCTCCCGAATATGTGCCAGCAAGCAAAGCCGCGGCGGACAGTTGAACGACATTATATTCATACTTAATGCCATAAAATATTTTTTCAAATAAAAAAAAATGAGTGGATATTTCATATACAACTTATTTTATATATATTTGAAAATCGAGAGTCCTTATTGAAAAATCCTTTACAATGCAGAGAAAATATATACAAATATTTGCCACAAAACCTGCGTCTTTACGATTATATTTTTCCAACAAAATAAGGAACTCGAATTAATATTAGCCTGGATTCAGTAAATTACAGGAAAAATCTCTGGAGTATAGCGGGAACCAAAGTAATTTTATATTTTTATTGCAATACAACACGAACTTCGAATATATCGAATGCATTCGAACTTTGTTGAATTGCATTCTATTTTATTGATGTTGGATCCGAACTTCTACTTAAAATCAAGCGAGATAAAATTTTCTTGACCCGCATTATCTGCAAAAACTACACACAGGTCCGTAGTGGGTTCAATCAAATTATAATGGAATACATTCGTAATTTTGGAAACATGGAATTTTTAAAAAACTAGTGCAAACCCACAAAGTTGTTTATATTAAATTTGCTCCTCCATGTTTTAATGGTAATAAGACGTAATCAAGAGATGTCAAGTCTGGAGATCTAACCGACTATTCAATTAATCATTCTCGATCTATTCTAATATCATCTAATAATCTAATAATTTGGTAGGTTCTTGATATTGTAGTGACGCATTAAAATTGGCGCATTATCAAGGATAATGAGTGTGCCTCGATAGCTCAGCGGTCAGAGCTACTAGCCGGAAACTGGGAGAGCCGGGTTCGATTCCCGGTCGAGGCAAAATGCACTTTTATCCTTGTTATCGCCAAAGTGGTGACCCCGACGTGATTCGTCGCTCCAGTATATGCAACCTCCCTTACATCTCAAATTCGCGGATTCGATTCCCGTCCTATCCATCGCCCTACAGTCCGGGGGTTACCGAACAACGATTCGTAAGAATGGCGAACGCGGTCACATTCCGTTAAATTATATCGAGACAAATCATGTCTCTAGAGAGGGAGTACTGTAGTGACGCATTAAAATTGGCGCATTAGCGGGGATAATGAGTGTGCCTCGATAGTTCAGCGGTCAGAGCAACTAGCCGGAAACTGGGAGAGCCGGGTTCGATTCCCGGTCGAGGCAAAATGCACTTTTATCCTTGCTATCGCCAAAGTGGTGACCCCGACGTGATTCGTCGCTCCAGTATATGCAACCTCCCTTACATCTCAAATTCGCGGATTCGATTCCCGTCCTATCCATCGCCCTACAGTCCGGGGGTTACCGAACAACGATTCGTAAGAATGGCGAACGCGGTCACATTCCGTTAAATTATATCGAGACAAATCATGTCTCTAGGGAGGGAGTACTGTAGTGACGCATTAAAATTGGCGCATTAGCGGGGATAATGAGTGTGCCTCGATAGTTCAGCGGTCAGAGCAACTAGCCGGAAACTGGGAGAGCCGGGTTCGATTCCCGGTCGAGGCAAAATGCACTTTTATCCTTGCTATCGCCAAAGTGGTGACCCCGACGTGATTCGTCGCTCCAGTATATGCAACCTCCCTTACATCTCAAATTCGCGGATTCGATTCCCGTCCTATCCATCGCCCTACAGTCCGGGGGTTACCGAACAACGATTCGTAAGAATGGCGAACGCGGTCACATTCCGTTAAATTATATCGAGACAAATCATGTCTCTAGGGAGGGAGTACTGTAGTAACGCATTAAAATTCGTGCATTAGCGGGGATAATGAGTGTGCCTCGATAGTTCAGCGGTCAGAGCAACTAGCCGGAAACTGGGAGAGCCGGGTTCGATTCCCGGTCGAGGCAAAATGCACTTTTATCCGTGCTAACGCCGCCAAAATATTCTTAGTGAATTATTAATAAATAGCTGAATAACGAAAAATGGTAGATGTAAAATATTCGTTTACTATTCCTTGGCTGCATTGCTGCGAAACGCAAATAGGTACCGACCGACGCCGAGCGCTCCGACGCTCCCACTAAGACGACGCTCCAGCTGGCGGTTCAAAAATGATCATAATGGACCACCATAAACAAATGGGATTTTGAATATGCCGACAACTACACTGGTCGGCATCCAATTAAAACCTGCGAGTGGCAACCCTTTGATGTTTGCCGACAAAGACACCGGCGCCTCAAATTTCTGTGAATTAGGTAAAAACGCAAGTTTGAATTTTCCCACGGTCTTCAAAATTTTCCCAGGCCCAACCGCCCCTATACCTACTGGCGGCTCGTCAGGGTAGGCAGGGATATTGCCTTACCAATAAGAACAGAGAAAGCAAAGTATGTTTTTATTTAATTCGTTGTTTTAATATCTAATATTATTTGATTATAATCGCAATTTTTATAATCACAATTTCCATTCCTTATTTAATATCAATATTCTATCAATGAATGACCAAATTCATATCATTTGGTATAGAGAGAAGGATTAAATATTCAGTATCATGCATTTGAATGTCACGCTCTGTTAATATAACTTTTAAACTTATATTATTCGTGCCTTTCTCGCTACATATAGCGCCCATGGTAAGAAACAAGCGATTGCGAATTCTAACGAAATGCAAGCCTTATTCCCTGTACTACTTTAATGAGGGATTTGAAAATATAGCTGTCTAATATTTCCGCAAATATAAGGGCAAAGATATTTGTAACATCTTAAGGCGGCTTCACATTTACTTCATATCAATCAGGTACGAAACTTTTAAATAACCTTGCTTTGTTGTTTTATGCAATGGACACTTAGTATGTGGTTTTGGAGGATATATGTTTCATGCTTGTGATTAATCAAGTTTTATTGTATAATGTGGATTTATTTACATTACATTTTAAAATATCAAGTAAAATATCTTTTAAATGTCTATTGTTGTGGTAAGATTTTATTTACATTGTTAACAATCATTACTAAAATAACTCACCATAAATCAGGAATGACTGTAGAGATATCGTAAACTCTTTAACAGAATTTCACTTAATTATCTTCAAAACAAATCTGGGGAAAGGGCTGGAACCATTAATGCAGCAAGAAAAACAGACCTCAGTTTCCACGAACAATAAAAAATTATACGTTTCTCAATGCGCGCTTTTGAAATACCTTGGAATACAAAATATTATTCATAATATAATTATTATATAACAGTTGCAGAAAAACTATTTTGATCAACTATCAAAACTCACATAAAAATATAAAAAATTATATTTCAAATAACAAACAAGTAATAAGTAATTAACTTAGTAATATTTCTGGACATAAAGCTAACTTACTCGATTACTGAAAATGTGCTAATTAAAAGTACAAATGGACATGTCTCAACATTTTTTTTTTTTTTAATAATGAGTTATTACAGTTACATCGAATTTGCTTTATTTCATTATGAACTTACTGTATGTAGAAAGACTGTATCTGTTAAAAATAAAATAATTTCGACTTTCTTGGGGTTTTAAGTGCCTCTTTACAAGAAACATATTCAACAATTTTACTTTATCTCATATTTAGAAATATTCCGTAACAATATTTTTCCATATACCCAGATGGTAGACAACACATACTTGTTCCTAATTGTAAGATGGTTATTGAAAGGGAAATTAACTCTAAAAATGGTTTAGCTACAGCCTACGGACTATCAAGGACATTTCTGAAATACTTTCAGGCTCAGTTCATCATATACGAAGAAAAGCCGATCTATCCAGACCTGATAAGCGGCAGTAAACATTTACTGCATTCGGAATTTGTGAGGAGCTTTATATCCAGCATCGAAATCCTAATGTACTTAGGTAATACCAGACAATTTACTACCGTAGAGTTCGCCTCCGCTTCATATACGCCGAACACAGGAGATTATCCGTGGCGGCCCTGGCACCACATTTACTCGAACTGCAAGCTGGGGAAGGGAAAGGAACACGCACCAGTCGTGAATGCCATAGGTTTGTACTTAAATCATCATCATCTTTCACCTGATAAAATTATGCCCATCTTTGAACTGTTGTATTTCAAAGACATGACAGAAATTAGTATCGCATTTAAGTTTTTAATGTTGCAGTTCATTATTATTTTACCCTGTTTTTATAAGAGAAATAAGAGTTGTACAAGCTGTAGGAATAGAAGGGTAGACTACCTTAATGTATTTTAAATATCAATACCACTGGAAGACAACTAAAAGTTGTCCAACCCATGTGCGCCTCTATGACTGAAGAATATATTTACTCGGAAGATATTTACATCAAAAATTACTTACAGGCAAATTCCAAGAACAATCTCTCATGAAGGACTAGACGTTGTTTTCTTAAGAAGCGGTTAATAGTATCCTCGAGACTTTCATCTTCCACTGTCACATGTAATGAAACAACCTCTGACTCGTCTATCATAAAACCACAGTACTGAGTTCGCAGAAAAGGGGGAACAAACTTTGTCACTTTTGAAGTGAAATTTCTATAGCGAGGTAGTGAGTCTGAGGAATCGAAACGGAATTCAAAGTGAAACACTTTGGTGGAAGGGACACAAGCAGCGCATGCGAATGAACGAGAGTGGGGGACGCGCGAGGAGTATAGAGGAAATACGCATAGGCCTGCGGAATACGCATAGGCCTGCGTGTCCGTAGTGTAAGGAATGAGTGGCTGTGCATTATGTAGCACAGAGCATGGTCAGGAGGTATTGTTGGCATCCGTATATATCTCCAAAGCAATCTATTAAGAAAATAATTTCGTTTTCCCACCCGAAACTACTTTCATATTCATCAGCACCTCTTATAACTATTTTGAGAGAAAATTTTGATCTGATAGTGTCGAGTGATCCTGCGACATCAACAATGAGACATAGAACAACAATAGACGCTATTTTTTGTCGATATTTACACACAGTAAAAACGGGAATATTTGTATCGTATTTTAGTTATCGTATGCCACTTGCGACGTTTGTAAAAGAAAATGATCCAATAGATCAATAATATTATAAAACACAACCCTAATAATTACTTTGAAACTCAATTCCTAATATCTCCTTCAGAATGTTCACTTCATAACTGTGTGCTTATAAAGGTGAGGCACACTATTTTTTTAAATTTCACCTCTTTTCATTAGAATACATTTATATATTACTTTCAGGAAAATATATAGTACGCCTCTTCTGGATGGGCGCCTGGAGGAAGATCTACGTGGACGATCTCCTGCCAGTCGACATGATCGACCACGTGCTTCTACCGTCCCTCGAATTGACTAAGGAAGAACAAGAGAAACTCGCTGCAAAAGAAGAAGTTCCGCCTCCCACTCCCGTCACCGATGACTGCAGCAAAAAGAGTAGCGGTAAAAAGAAAGCACCTCCGATCAAAGTCATAGAGATATGGCCGTTTCTGCTCTCGAAAGCTCTCATGAAGATAGCGAGTCTGACGTGGTATGACGATAGGGAACTACTGGACTTTGATATCGTTCAGTGCCTTACCGGTTGGGTGCCACACAAACTCAACACAAAAGGTAATGTGAGGCATACGACTACACAAGTAGTAAAAGATCATCTGTTTGATTTTGATCTCTCCCAGTCTTTCCATCTTTGTAGTATTTCTAAACCAAATCGAATGAAACACGTTAGGAGATTTCTCTAATGAGTTGGTTTAGTTTCGTCCAAAATATTTCTCTTAGCAACCCTTGCAGACATTATAAAAACATTTCCTGTTTATTTTACGTGACGAAACTCCATTTATTTTTGGTACAATATGTTTGGTAAATTTTCATATCTATATTTGTCTATTTTATCCACAGAATTAAGTGTTAACGATATGTGGGAGATATGTGCAGCGTACACTGACCACTTTTGCTGGCCTAGCGACAAATCCGAGGCTAGTACGAAAGGTAGCAAGAGCAAAGGGTCGAAGGGCAAAAAGAAAGCTCCTCCGGTAGAAGAAGATAATACTGCTAATGCGCACCACTTGTTAGCCCGTTGTAACGATTTAAGGTACCTACTTATATTTTTATATGCTAATATTCATTTTCAAACAGAATTCTTGCTTTACTAAAATCTTAATAGATGGATAATAATAATAAACTGTGGAAAGGAAGTCTGGGTACACCTGAAAAATCTCGGAAAATATTTTTTTTGCAAAAACGCTCGAAAGGGCGAAAATGTGTTAAATTTGCCATCTTTTGAAATACCATAGTACTATGTACAGCTTGTCAAGAATAGAAAAATATGTGAAATTCTCTATGTATGCGTAGAAGAAAGAGTAAGGCAGCATTCGGAGGCACAAGGATGAACCCGACGCGCGACAAGATCGAGCTCTGTGTACATTCATACATACTCGATATTCACTCTGAAAAAGTCTCAATGCAACTGAATAAAGACCTGGGTATTTGTGGACGGTCCGATATCGTAGTTTTGAAATTTGTTCCTGTTCATGACAAGCTGTATAGTAGCGTAGGTTTGCAGAGTTAAAGGGGACACAGTTTCTTAATTGTGACCCCTATTTTTGTTCGATGCAGTAAAATAGCACATTCTTTTGAGTATTGTATTCAGTTTCTTAAAGAAAGTATTTGATATTTGATAATGTCCTATTTCCTGTTGAATTCTTTTAAGATCCAATATTTTCGGGTTTATTGACATAGATTTTGGGTTTTAAATGATCGGACAAGTAAATAAATCAGGAGTGTATGGTCTGGGGAACGAGATGGTTCTAATGGCCAGATTTATGAAGACAAACATAAATAATCTTTATTACTACTGTGAGACTGGGTCATGTAATTTAGAACCAAAAACCAATTATTTATAATTTTTCATCAGTTCAATAGCTCAGCTGCATAATGGTACATAGTAGACCTGATTTAAATAAAGCTTACGTTTGTAGTATTATTATTTTTCTTCTTGTGAGCTGTAAATTCTTGTCTGAAGATGAATATCGCTAACGTGAATATTTATTCATCTTAAAACCAGCTCTTATGGTACTTTTGTTTTGTTTTTAGGGGTTATGCTGAAGATGAAGTTTTGGATATATCACCCTGCTGGAGCCACTATTTTTTAATAGACCAATCTAGGGATATTCCTTTAATAAAGCCAACATTAACAGCAGGTACTTAAGTTTTTAACTCTACAAATATATGTAGAAGATTTTTCCATTTTTTTTTTTTCATATTTATATGAACTACTTGATTAGAGATGGCTAAGAGAAGATTTGAGGTGTTAAGAGAAGACGGCTTTGGGAAAAATAATTTTTCTCACATGGTACACTAACAAATTTATTCAATAACAAAATTATTTATAACTCTAAGAAAAATATACTATCAAAAATAAAGATAACTATTTAGGAAACTTTTAAAATATACTTGAATTTTAAGAAACATTGTTGACCAATGAGAAATTATTTCTTCTACAAAGTTCCATTTCAATGGAAAGTTACCTTATTTTTCAAGGTATGTTTCTTTTCTTTTATTACAGTAACAAGAGAAACTGCATTATAATGGAAAGACACAAAATTAAAAAACATTTTTGAAAAATACATCCTTTTTGTACAATTCATGTTAATTATATTAGTTACCATTTTGACAAGAAATATAGAAACTCTAGTTTATATTGAGATATTCATTTATAGCTTTACTGAATAAAAATAGAACGTAGCCTTCTACTGGGGTATTCTATGACAAATCGAACTTGTGGAGTGAAATTTGCTATGATGTTTCACAGATAATGTTAGCATCTTCAAAAATAATTCAAATATTGATTATATTCGTTATATATCCATATTTTTTCTTCATCTCCGTGGTCAATCGTGTTATCGCCGCGTCCCCTCTTCAAGGCGGCATTGTAGCCCCTGGCCCGCATGAGCAAGGTGGTACCGAGTGTTGTGGGTATCCGGATGGGGAGCACAAGGGGTTGAGTCTCGGCTCGACCCTTCGGTTGCCATTCCTGAAGATCCCTCTCTGCTTGTAGCCTTTCGGTGACTCGCGCTGGTACCTAGACTGGCCCGTCTGATCCTTGAATCGGGTGGAAGTCCGTCCAACACGCAGGGATGCTTTCAGGATCTTGCTCACCGTGCTATTTTTCTTTTCGTGGAGGGACCACTTTGGGATGGCATCTTTCCTGGTCCGTGCTTTTTTCTAGGGGTGTCCATGGTTCCTCCGGGGCCGGAAGCTTGGCCATACGGTGTGCAGGCGGCCTTCCTGCCTCCTCATGTTTCCATGGCCTTACTGGTTTTCTTCCTCTTCTGCGTACACGGGAGGTGGACGCTTCGTCAACACCCTGGCGTTGAGATAGCGAGCAATTTTCGCGGTGTCGAGCGTGACTTCCTCTCACTGAATTTCTTCTCCTTGGTGACACTGTCCTCGTCTCATGCGTGACACACACTCCTGTCGGACACAGTACTGGATCTCGTACGCTATCTCGCGACACGTGTTTTCCTGCAACCCCTGAGTGGTTGTTTTCCCTAGATGGTCGCACCAACGTCTCTTAGAAATATGGCAGTGAAATCTGCTAACCCTCGATTGTAGATATTATTCAATAAACCGCGAATTCCTTTATATGGATCAATTTATGTGGAGTTCGGTCACATAAAAGATCCAGGGCTTGGTGTCTCTCTTTAATGGCTAGTTTTGCTGTGATTTGATTCTTAGGTAGCGTAGCACTGGCACTAACTGACCAAGACTTTCCTTGCCATCCTGTATATGAAAATGGCCGTTAGGAAATACATCGTCAATGAAGTAGTGTGATATCCAGTCAATTTCTCTGATTGGTTACAACAAAATGTGTCTCTGTGCGCTAGCCTGACGCCTATAAATTGATAGGGGACCGTGTTCACAATTTCATGTTCGATATAATCAATCGACTGTGACTCCCCCAACTACTGATGCTGGATAAAATCACAGTTTTAATTATTCAACCATTGGCTGATGATATGTGTATAATATCAGACTTCCATCAAGAATATCGACGTATTCATATTATATAGGGTGACATAGAATATGTTTTACAGTAAATATTTCAGTTACTTAAATAGATAGACAGAATCAACCAAATTTTTTGATTGAAAAATTTAGATTGGGAAAAGTGTAATCGGTGTATGTACTGGTGGTGCTCGATCAAGTGTCTAGTAGGTATGGAGGAATACAAGCGCTTATTCGTAAAGAAGCACTGCATGCTATGTGGACCCATTGCATCATCCTTAGGGAAGCGCTTGCGTCGAAGTCAATGAGCTCTGAATTGAATCAAGTATTAGAGCGTGTCATTGACGTGGTAAACTACATAAAAAATAGACCGCAAAAAGCCAGATTTTTCAAAAAACTATGCCTAGATATGGGAGCTGAACACACAGCCCTGCTATATTACTATAGTATACGATGGCTTTCATGTGGAAATGTCTCATTACGTGCATTCGAATTACGTGAAGAAATTCACAATTTTTTACAAGAAGAAGGTCATGCAAACTCCAAATACTTTACCGATTCAAACATTTTGCTAAAACCGGCGTATTTGTGTGATATATTGGACAAACTTAATAATTTGGATCTGTCTCTGCAAGGGAATAACATGCACATTTTGAAGTAATTAGAGAGGATTACGGCGTTTAGAAGAAAATTACAGTTGTGGATAAAAAAAATTAATGAAGATGGCGGACAAGATTGTTTTCCGCAATTGCATAAATACGCGGATTCTAATGAGCTTGTTGTCTTACAAAACTTAATGTCTTTGTTCATGGAACACCTTTCGAAGCTCACAGAATGGAAATTCTCGAAATACTTTGCCGAAGACGATGTTGAAAATCCTTTCCATGCACAAGCTCACCAGAATTCCCTTAGCAAGAAGAAGAGAGTCTTACTGAACTCTCTTGCGACAGCAGCCTAAAAACAAGATTCACGTGTTCCGATTTGGTGGAGTTTTGAATATCGGTCAAAAATGAATGCCCAACTTTAAGTTCAAAAGCATTAAGAATTCTCGTCCCCGCAGCATCTTATTTATGTGAGGCTGTATTTTCAGCTGTAGCCTGTAATAAAAAGCAAATATCGATCAAAGATAAATGTAGAGCAAGAAATGAGAGTAGCGGTATCAAACCTTATCCCGCGCTTTAAAAAAATGTGTGAGAAAAACCAAGCTCACACGTCACATTGATTAAGTTGTCATTGCATTTTATATCCTATTTTTCTTAAATTATAAATGTTCCTTGTGTGTTAATGAAAATATAGAAACTCAGCTTCATATTGCGGATGTTTTAATTTTTGTGCCTATCTACCTAGTATCCTTGTACCTTCTTTCGAGTACTAACGACTACGGGGCGCCGAGACAAAATATTAAACCTGTAAGTGCACCGCGAAGTAAAAAAGATTGGAAACCCCTGCTCTAAAGAGTCCTCTAAGTAATCTCAATGTAAGTTCTCAAAATGTTCCAATGATTTTGTTAAGAAATGTCAGCTAATATTTTATATTTCAGAAAGTAAATTTTCGCAGTATATTATATATTATTTACTCTAACTACAGAACCTCGTCCATGAAAAACCTTACAAAAGTCCGTACACATACTGTATAAAAGACTACAACGATATAAATTTCACTGTCTGTCAGTAAAACAATTATTTCTCGTTTTATGTCATTGGAATGAATTGAGCCAGTAAAAGAGAGATAGAATATTAGACGTGCACTTCTGTTTCCTATACGTAATAATGAATGATGATAGACGATTACGTATACATCATTATATATGGCAAATTATACCAATAAAATGAAATGTTATCGTGGGATACTTAGCATAAAACAACAATAAATACATAAAACTGAAACCGAGGAAGAGGAAACTTTTACTTTTCTTTTTCAGAGCAATACAGCGTAATTACACTTTTTACTTGAGATTGTTATACCAGCTATAATCAAAGTTTATACTAGCTGTTTGTGAATTGTTTATTATCTCCTATTAACGTGGCACGGCACTATCATTTAAAGTTCATTGAAGTTATTGAAGCAACTGTAATTTTGAGTGATACGCGAAGTTAATGAACTCGAAATATCCCATTTATTCTGTATGATTGGAACATATTTTTAGTCATCAGAAATACTGATAAGGATAAGAAAAGTGAAAGTTTTAAATATGTTAAAACTGCTGAATATCTAATATAATCCTAATAAATACATATATAATATGAATATCCTAACAAGTATACCCTAATATTTACACGTTTTGTGATCCTGGCAAATACAATTTTTAATTCTTTTGATACATTTTGAAGATCTAACAAAATTCAATAACGGCCATGACAAAAACTTTAATAATTTACTTGATTGATCAACTGTCATAATTTCCTGCCTTCTGCCATCATCCTTTATGGCAGTGGACATTTTCCTCTTGACAACATAAAATATTAGATTTAAACGTGAAGGCCGTTCCCCTTAACCTAAAAGGTGTAAAAATAAGAGCGCTAGATATGAATTTGCAATAAGACATGGCTTTATTTTGTAGCAAACTATTGAAATATTTATTGGCTTATAATGTAGGTATTTGAGACTCGTGTAAGATCGTCAGTGTTTCATGTGTAGTATGGCAACTAGCATCTGAAATCACATGTCTTCAAGAGCAACATCTTCCAATTTGAGGCATAAAGAACTGGGTTTGTCATGATTACGTTCGCCAAGCAAAATGATCCAATGATTCCTTCAGACCACAATGCACACTAAATAGTGACCCGTTGGAGATGCATTTGTATCTCGTGAATAATTCGTCGATTTTCTGAGCTCGAAATGCGGCAATTCTGTCCACTAACTAAGTCATCAAGGTGAAAATGGGCCTCATCACTGAAGATGATTTTATCCACAAGATCGGTATTCACTTCTTGTTGTTCAATGATCCAATTACTCGACTCTCTTCGCTGTGAATGGTCTGTTGGCATAAGTTGTTGAGTCAATTCAGCTCTGTGAGCATGGAAGTGCAAATATCTAGTGAGAATACGGTGAAGAGTGGCTGTTAAAATGTCCAGTTCTTGTGCACGATAATGAATCGAAGTCTCTGAACTCTCGGTCACACTTTCGTGAACTGCCGTCATGTTTTGTTCTGACCGCTACGAGATCGTGCAGTGGGTTTCACATCAATAACTGAACCAGTAATTTTCTAATTTTTCGATTATTCTTTTCAGTTGATAAATTTGGAACATTCCTACCGAATATTGGACGCACTTTACCAATTGTAGCCACCAGACTTTCACCATTTTGGTAGTAATGATCAACAATAAGGACGTATCGTTGTATCATCTAACGTTCCTCGTTTACTACCTCCTATCTGTCTTCTATCGACTTATCACAATTATTGACTTATCGAATCACGACAGCCAATATGGCGCGCAATTCAAACAATTCTTGCGCTCTTATTGAAAAACCCTTTAGTACCATTTTTATCTTCCAGATCTAGCATTCTGGAAACGATTCCGGTGGCTAGACTGGGCAGTTGAAAAAGGCCTCATATCTCCCGAGGAGAACATGGCTAAGATAAGGTGTTTTAAACTCGTTAGTCCTTTCAAGAAGATCTATGAGCACATCGTCTACAAGCAACCTAGCAAGATGGCCATCGAAATTGAGGAGGCAGTGAAAATTGTCGCGGAATTAGACAAAGACAAAAAGGGAAAAGGGAAAGATAAAGGAAGGGATAAAGGTCGTACTCAGAAATGTCGGCTATATTAGAGGTAATATTCTAAATATGTATTCCAGACAAGTCTTCTAAGTCATCCAGCAAGGCATCAAAGAGCAGCAAGGCCAGCAGCAAAAGCAGCAAGGGCAGTAAAGGAAAGAAACTAGACTTAAGCCGGATTCCTAACCCCAGCATTTGGGTCGACTACGAAAAGTTATCTTATCAGATAAACTCGATCACCATATATTTTAAACCTTCTAAATTCAAAACCAAAACCAAGATAACCGACATATCGCCTGCCGTTTCCGGTAAAGAGCAAGCGCCTAAAAAGAAAGGAGACGCCTCAGCCGAGTGGAAGCTCCTCATCAATCCACGCGCACTCAAGGAATCCCGGAACGAACCCGTCTACGTCTTCGCCGATTCGGTCGATTACAAGCTATTGGTGATCAATTTATTACAAACCGGGTATACTCCAATGTTCGACAAGAAGCAGTGCAAAGACGAGACATTGAACCCCACGGACGGAATCACGGAATGTGAGTTCTGCGTGGCGTCCTTGGTGAAGAGAATCAAACGCAACATCACCAAATCGGAGCAGAAGACTTTCATAACGTTGACGCAGAACGAGCCGAAGCCAATCGACCACGAACGACCCAGAGCTCATTTCGTTCTGGAGAAGTTTGACTGGCAAACGGAGAAGCTAGGAGAAATGATTACTTCCATCACTACGTTTGGCTCTAAGACTACGGTGTTGGATTTGTGCCCTGGACGATACGTTTTTAGGTTATGGATTAAATCGGATACGGCGTACGTGGTGTACATACTGTCTGACACCGTTGTAGTAAGTGGGCCTCTAGAAGAGGCGCTGTTCTCGTTGTCGCAAGAATCCCAATTATTAACCAGTTTGTGCATCGAAGTCGCCAGTAATTTCGGGAAGCTTGTTCAAGCCTTCGGAATGCCAGAATTCGAATTGCAACTGAAGGCTTTCTACAATTCCTATAAGCCTGCATGTTCTCTTATCAAATCAGAGAGTAATATCATACACGATACTTTTTATACCATGCTCTATGATATGGTTCAGCAAAATATGACACCAAATGAGTTACATGCCCTTAGGATATTACTGATGAGGTGGAAATTGCCTAGGTATGTTGCAAATCAAGTGGAACCGATCGACTTTTGTAACTGTTATGACGACGATGAAGATTTCGAGTTTGTTAAAATGATGGAAAGGTATATTATATCATATATGTGTATAAATTTATAACCAAGCATTTTATTTCGTTCTTCAAAAACGTTTTTCAATTTGTTAATATTATAAAAAGTGTTATGTATTTAATATGTGTATTACTATTGTAAATTCATTTAAATAACAATTCTTGTCCCCCAGGTATGTCGTGAAGATCCAGTACTTCTTCCTAGGCATATACGAGAGATCCCTGATGAGGCATCACCGTCCCGACCACAAGAAATACCTCAAAACCTTCGAGGCTTTAAAGAGCATATACACCCAATTCTTCTCCACCGACAAAAGGTTGAAAACGTGTCCCACGTTCATTAGAAACTTTCTAAATCATCCAGACATAAGCGGAGTACGTCCCAAATACAGAATCAGTTGCGATTTGGAGAACGTTATAACTCTACAAGAAGTCAGCAGTAGAGTTACCTTACCAGAAAATGATTGGGTATTTATATGCAGACAGGTATTCTTTATCATCTCTCCAGAACCTATCCTCGTTAAGATAAATTTGTTCTGCGACGTTAATCAGTACATAGTCAGAGTAATCGATAATGATACCAAGAAAGAGTTGACGAGATATACCCACAATGTCACAGTGAACTGGTACAATTCTAATATTAATGGATACACTGTGTTATGTTATGGTTGGTCTGCCCTGTCAAGAGATATACCTTACAAACTTAGCTTCGCCATCAAGAAGGAGGTAAACGAGAATACCATTTTAGTACCACCGATGACTACCCAGGTAGAATTGATTACTGGAAACTACATCCCAAATGTAGACAATTACATATGCAAGTACCTGGTGAAGGTATCTTCCGATAAAATTCTGCTAACCGCCCGATTCTGGACATGTTACGAAAACGTGCTAATCACTTTAAGGCTGTTGAACGACTACGGCGTCCTTCTACAAGAAGTAACTGGAAAGAAGAACATTGTTCTACCAGCCGTCGTGCTCGAGTTTCAGGAAAACGAAAAGGCGAAAACCTCCAGCGAATTCTCCTTCAAGTTGAAGAAACCCTCTTTGACAGGTTCGGTGAAATCGTTGAGTAAGCGATCGGATAGGGGCAGCTCAAAATCGGTGACGAAAAATAGGCGGACTAGTCAAAGTAAGAGGAGTAGCGGCGGGGACTTGCGAAGATCAAGCAGTGATTTTGAGAGGAGTTTGAGCGAGGTTGAGGAGGTATCTCAGGATACGGTGTACGCGATAGAGGCGATAGTGATAGATGATACGTGGCCGCTAAAAGGGGCAGAGTGGAGAGGGGTGAACTGTTTGAAAGCTGAAATGTTGTATGGACCTAAGGAGTCACTAAGCACTGAAAGGTATTAGACCGTGAACACCTAAGGGTTTAAGTAGATTCGATAAAATTGTTGCCGGGCAAGTAAAATATGTTTGGATACGTTTATTTTGTTTTAGATGCGGATTTTTTGATATACGTATATTTCTTGACGTCACTATTGTTCAGTGCTGTCGATTAAAATTAATTTAATTTCTATCGTAATTAATTTTACACAATAAATTGAAATTTCGATGACAATTGACTATGGACACTGGACCCATATACAAGGTCAGGTTTGTAAGTTATTTAATAATAAGTAACTCAACTTTAAATGAAATAGAAGCAAAATTTAGAGATATTAGTACTGGAAGAGACAATTATATCAATGGTCGTCCTGGCGTTTCATAAGATACATAGTTAGTTATATTGTTAGTTCTGCAGGAAGATCCTCATCAACCAATTCGTATAATCGTATAGGACTTTGCAATTTATCAGTCATGGGATTTTAAATACCTATAAAAGAATAAATGGTACCAATACAAAATGCAATTAGTTCACAAACATGGGGAAGATGATTTTGTACGCCGAATAAATTCGAAATTAATGAGGAAGAACTGTAATAGTAATCCTCAATTTCTAATAAGGTTTCAAATTTCATGTTAACCAATGTCTAAACTGCCTATTCTCTGACAAGGCTCCTTCTTTTTTAAATTACTCATTGAGTAGACAGAATTCCAAGTATTGGACTTCTGAAAAATCATCTTTGGATTATAGTGGGGTATGCAGTTTCCAGAGAAGATCAACTTATAGGCAGGAATTGTTGGTGCCATAGTTGTATCATCCACCATATTATTCACCAAATGTGTGTGACTACCTAAACACTGCCTTTTCCAATAAATGGATCGATAGAAGAGAAGCTATTCAGTAATCAGGGTGAAGTCAGATCTCTGGACTTAACCGCATTGGATATTTTTTGTGGGGTTACCTATCTGAAGTCCAAGATATATCTTAAGAGACCAAATAGTTGGCATTAAAAGGTAGAACTGGGAACGAATTAAGACAAATAAATAAGCGCTGAAGTGATAAATAACGGTTAATAATTTTTTAAAATATTAATCGTTATTTTTCATAATATTGTCTTGATTCATTTGATAAAATATCTTGCGTTTCTCAAATAATTGATATATAATCTACCACAAAGTGTAAAGCATCATACATACAAAATACGTTCTTCTAAATAACATCATCAGGTTACTATTAAAAAACTGTGCATAACATAGGGGGTATAACACTGATAACATAAAAAATATACGTATACAAAAAACGAGTGCAAAAATATCTAAGGAAACAGAATCAGCCTCTTCGAACATTTTTTCTTAGCCGGTAAATATTTTATCGAATTTGTTTCCATCGTTATGTGCTTGCTGTACGAGGGAATACCCAAAAGGAAACCGACTTTTGTTTAATTCGTTTATTTAATTTTTAAACAAAAAACCTTCAATTCCCTTCAATGTACTCTCCACAGGCTCTAGTGCACTTGTCTAATCGTTTATTCCATTGTTCAAAAACATTCTTCAAATTCGTCTTCTATGATGCCCGAGATGCCTAAACGTTTTTCCTTCACCTCAGGAACGTCGGCAAAACGCTTTCCTTTCATACCTCTTTTCAATCGAGGAAATAAAGAAAAGACGCAGGGGGCAAGGTCGGGTGAATAGGGGGGACGGGGCAGAGGGGCCATACCATTTTTAGTCAGAAATTGGCGCACAGGCAGGGTTGTGTGGGCAGGGACGTTATCGTGGTGGAAAAGCGAGTCGGCTGACTGCCACAGATCAGCTGAATTGAACTCCAACTCACTCCAGATAGCTCCATAACTTCCTCAATGGTCCGTTGTTGATCTTTCAGGATGATTTCATGAGTTTTTTCAACATTCTCATCGGTTCGAGTCGTGGAAGGATGACTATAGCTAGATTTGTCATTAATTGACATTTCACCTCTTTTTTGAGACGAGATTTGATTTTGACGATCGCCGTTCATTAGAATCAGCCATTACAAAAACGACGAGCACACAAAATAACTCCCACTAAAAAATTCACACAAGTCGAACAGAACCTTCTTTAGCAACACCGCTGGCCTACTGAGTCGGGAATGGTGTAGCTCTATACGGTCCTAGCGACAGAGCGCGGTCCTGCAAAAGCTCCACCCCCCACAACATGGGTTCAGGTTTATTCTGGGTATCCCCTCGTATGTATAGACAATGAAATGTATACGACACAATCAAAAACTAGTTAAACCAGTCTAGTGAAATCAATTAAACTTAGAATATACTTGTAAATTAGAAATTGTTAGATATGTTTCCAGTTGAACCCTGAAATCTTCTGATGATGTTTCTTCCTACAGAACTCTCTCCAAGAAGTCATCCGATCCAATAAGTAAGAGATCATCAAGTAACCGTTCACTATACTCTCAGGCGGAATCCCTGATTATAGAGACCCCACACTGGGTGTTGCAGACGATATATAATAGTGGCGAACCCGTGCAATTAACTAAAGATACGAGGAGGGAAGATGAGATAAGAAACATCAAAATCAAATGGTACGAATTGGATCCCATAAGATATGATGTATCTCACAAGCTTAGGTAGGTAAATCAGAGTAGGTCATTGCCGACAGTCAGACAATGTTCTCTAAATCATCTCCCTAAAAATTAATAAAGGTGTTTTCGGAATAAAACAGGATATATTTTGTATTATATCATGAGCATAGTAAGTATTTCTCTCAATACATTAAATAACACTGTTGAACTTTTTACTTGACAATTTTTTATTCACTACTGTTAGAAACAATATTTGTCTGCAATAATCATCAATATTGATCATAATCACGCGCCTATTCTGGTATTAGTTCTAATTACAGGGGCGTACGTTTGCAGGATTCAGGGGGAATATTTTTGTTAAATGGCAACTTCTATTTTTTGTTGAATACACTGAAAGAGATCACAAGAGAACTGGAGGACTAACTTCAGTCTTAATTCTGCCTCTTAGAACTATTCGCTTTATCGCTTTATATACATACCTAACCTATAATTCTAGGACTAGGTCTGAAATGACTAAGCGCAAATAATAAACACAAAAACAATAGTCCTGAAGTAACAAATTGATAACGGCAACTCCGCTTACAAAAAAAATAGATTACACAAGAATCATAAGTAAAGCTGGCACAGGGCGCCACCCAGAATAGGCGTACGCCTCATAATACATATAATAATCATAACTTAATGTCAATACTAGTAAAAGCAATGAGCTGTTGCACACTTACCCTCTTAACCAGATTTATGAAGTATCCGTAGATGGATTGGTGGCCCTATCACAAACGACACCAGATCCGTAAAATGTTTTCAGCATCAGGTATGTTTATATGGTTCACTCCAGGAGGCAAGTTCATTTTATCGAAAAAATATATTTGTAAGGAGAGAACGATTGTTCAACATCTACTAAAGTAACACAGGCATAATTAAGGTAATATCTGCACGCACTTAACGGATTTGTCGATTCACCAACACAAATTTCTTTTAATATGGTAAAACCGGTGTCTTTTTGTAATACATTTTCGAACTTTTGTTTAACAGCTTCATGTTTTACATGACTTATACCATGTAACATATAAATGACTGCGTTCACTATTTGCAATGACTCCGCTGAAGACAATGCATTGTTCTCTAATTTTTCTATTGGGTCGTGTAATCCTTTATTGTCACGAATAGTTTGTAAATCAGTTTCAGCATTATTGTTGTTAAATTTTGTCTGGCTTTACTTGATAGCCACAGCCTCCTCAGGATTAAATTGCAGTATTACAGCTTTTATTTGCTGGAAATCCTCAGTATAATACAAAGCTGCCTTCAACCACGTACCCCAACGTGTAAGAACCTGTTGTGGAGGTTGAGGAATACCGTGGCACGTCCTGTGAAATACTCTAAAACGTTTCAGAAATTTCAAACATACTTTTTTCGTATTCGCTATTAATGTATGTAATATACAAGATATACGTAATATACAAGATGTAGAGCATGAACGTTACACGTAACGTGTAAAAACTGGCAGCCGTGTTTTTGAAGAGAACGGCTCTTTTTTAATGTTGTGTTGTACACTCGATACATGCCGTCTACAATCTCGTGTACTCCAACACATTAAGTCAATCTTACACACGTCGCATATAATTTTGGCCCTATCATAACGTAAGTCTGGGAAATCACGAATAATTTCCCGCACTTTATCAGCCAGTGGCCTCTTGTTACCTCTGTGCACATTCGACATGATTATATTAAAATATTAATAGACGTATAGAAATTCATCAACGGGAAGCAGTGATCCGATCCATAGCGTACTAACGATCCCCATACTGAGAATCAAGTTTCGATGTGAAAGCCGGCTGGCGTTCGCATAACGAAATGAGGTCATCCGTCCGTCATGCGCACTCATACGTAACTTGTGCGTGGTGAGGACCTCGATGATATGCCACTGGCGAATGGCGCTCAGTGCCAGCTTTAATCAGAAGTTACGGTCAATGTCACTTTCACTACATTATTCTATAGGGTGCCTCATTCGGAATTATAGGATGTGATTTGCGAATAAAACTAGTAATATTTCACAAACTAAGGTTTATTATTCATGTTGAACATCAGCTTTGAGTCCATTAATTGTTCATGGCAGAGTGGCGTACACTTTCCCTTGACATAACCCCAAAGAAAAAAGTCCAGTGGTGATGTTAAATCATATAGTCTTGCAGACCAATTGTTGTCAGCATTCCGCAAGACAACGTGATCAGGAAATTTGATATGCAACAGAGTTATGGTTGCACGTGCTGTATGACACGTTGCAACGTTTTACTAAAACCACATGTTGTTCAAATCCAAGTCATCAACTTGATGGAAAAATAATTTTTTTAACATATTAACGTTCCCCATTTACTGCGATCGCATTACCAGATTTTTGCATTTATTTTCTGTGAAGAGCATGTGGATTTTCATAACCACAAATTCGACAATTTTGTTTGCTAACATATCCGTCAAGATGAAAATGTGCTACATAGTTGAACAAAACTATATTGCAAAAATCAGCATCACCTTTCTTTTCTAATTAATAAATGTACGAGGTTGCAAATTATCTGTAACTTTTAACTGTTGTGTCAACTGAATTTTTCATGCTGATAGATGCAGATCTTTCTTTAAAATTCAATGCGTGGTGGCTCTTGGCAGATTCCATTGTTGTGCACGACGTCGGATTGATGTGTTTGTATACTTCCGTATACATTTCCTCACTGCGGCAATATTTTCATTTGATCGACCACGACGAGGACGTATTGGTGTTGTCTTATCAATAACAGAACCTATATCTTCAAATTTATTGATTCAGTTACAAACTGTTAACTGTATAGGAGCTTTATTTTATCCTAACTTTGTGCGAATTTTTCTTAATGCAACTATAAATAATCGCTCACCTTCATAAAACAGTTGTACACAAACTATTCATTAATAAACTGTTAGTCGGGGCATATTAACGTCGTATGGTTTGTAGATAACAGTTGTTAAATATTTAGGCCCTATCTTTGACAGAACACAGATGCCGTACAAATCAAATCCTATAGTTTCAGCCGATACACCCACAAGCTACACGTTTTTTCCTTCGGTTTTTGTCACTAATTATTATCGTAATGATGTACAATAATTTTATTTAAATACAAACTATTTATAAACATAAAATATTGACAATTTCAGGCAGAAATACCTAGAGGAAAACCGAATTCCCAATGAAAACTTGCCCGAAAATTCTGACGGACTCAGAAGTTTGGATGCGAACTTCTTCGCTAAAGAAATCCTGCCAACCTATGACCTGTCCGAGTTCATGGGCAGGCCCAGATCGAAAGCGATCGAAGTAGAAAGTGACGAGGAAAAGTGTTCTGCTGAAACTAAGAGCTCCAGCGATGTTCGAAGCGTAGAATTACATAAAAATTTGAGTCAACACAAGACGCCAGAAGTTGTTTCGTATCAAAGTTTGGGAGGGGAGACTATAATTGAGGGTGAACAAAGGTTAAAGACACTTTTTTTTATATATTTTCGTTTAATTTTGTCGTGTATCATACTTTTTCAAAAAATAATACCCGCCACAGGTAGGATTCGACATATGTCCCGGATTGGAACCGAACGACATACAGCTGTTTCGAATTTATTAGTTCTCATCAGTGCCGTACACGGTACGCCGATCCAGAAAAAATTCCGAATGAAATCGTGCGGTATACATATTTATCGATACGATCTATGTCAGTAACATATAAGTCGGAAATTGAGAAAGGAACTACCAAACCGCCACGCGGTTATCAAAGTAGTTCCTGAGTAGCAAGGCTATTACATAGTTGCTATAGGAAACAACTACTCCTCGGGCCAATCCCCGCCAGGCATTGAATTATACCTAAAAGCAATCCTCGACCCCTTTCTCGTGTTTCTGCACGATCAGATAAGGTATATAATAACCCTTTGATAGACACTGTTCTTTTCTACTATAAAAACTTCTCCTCTTGGTTACCTTTCTTTTATTCCTTGTTTTTCTTCCGATCATAAGTCCTACGGTTTCTTATGCGCACTATGCGCACTTTATTTTAGGTTCTCTATGAAACTCAAATTTTTTGACAAAAGAACACTTTAAAAAGCTGTATTTTCATGTACATTAGAACCTAAGAACGAAGAAATAAATCAATTTTAAGCTTTGTTGCCAATGACAACCATCTAGCCCAGGGAGCCGTTTTCAATTCATAACAGAGTTACATATCTTCTCTCTGTGTAGATACCCTTCTATGGTAGACGACATATTTGAGGAAGTAGACAGAGTTGGAGATGAAATACAAGTTTCGGTTAAGAATTCAAAAGAACCTGGAGCAGATAAAAGGTTTGAGAAAGTACATTGTTATATATACTCCATAACCGAAAGCCTCGTTCCTCGCGAATATACGAGGGGGTTCAAATATAAATGAGTATTTATTTGGTAACTAAGAGCAAAGAAGGGATCATTGGTCCCTTCTAGTGGGGGTCCCCTACAAAGGACTCAAGGCCAACCCAGTCGCTACATGTTATTTTCTTAGTTAACCTTACAATGAGTGCGCAGAAGGTGCACCTTGTGCTTGCACAATGCATCGAAATCAAATTTATTATAAACGAAACCACTCGCATGGGCACGGGTGAAGACCAGGTCCCATCAAGAGAGTGAAAAGTCGAAAACTTGTCATGGAAGACATCCTCGCTTCAGCATTACACTAGGAGACATTACAGCTATTCGGAACTTCATTCAAGATGACTGTCACTTCACAGAAAAAATCAGTGAGGAATTGGAGATCAGTATTGGAAGTACACACTTCATTATCGAAACAATCTTGAATTCAGCAATGTGTCAGCATGTGAATTTCTAGTCTGATTACATCTGATAAAAAAAAATGCGATTAAATTTTCTCAAACGCTTGTCGATCATTTTCAAAATGAATGGGGACGAGGATGCTCTTTTGCTACGAATAGTGACGTACAATGGAACACTTGGGCTCACTACTACTATACCCTCGAGTTGAAAAAGCCACAAGGTTATGGAGGTCAAAGGACCATCAAAAGCCAAAACTCGCTTGTCAGTCGGAAATGTGATGGTGTCAGTTTTCTGAGACTCCCGAGAAGTTTTTCTGCTTGATTTTCTCCATGATCGTCGGACAATAAACGCTATCTATTACTGTGACCTTCGTGATCAGATTTGAGCTACATATTGGTCGAGAAGATGCCATCGGTCCATGTGAAACGTTTTGCTCTTGCAAAGTAATGCAAAACGATGCAACACAGACCAAGCCACCCAAAAATTGTCTGAAATGCACTAGACAGACATTATCTGATCTTTCACCTTGCGACTCCTATAAGTTTTGGTCCCCAACGAAATTTTTGGTGAAGAATCCTTTGAAAACGATCAGCATATTTATTGAGAAGTTCGTAGGCAATTGGATAAATATCCATTCCAAGCGTTTCTTCTAAAATGGCATAAAAAACGACCTGCTCGATGGAAAAAAGCATAGTGAATGAGAGGAACTATGTAGAAAAGTGATGGTTTTAATAATATTTTTTAAGGAAAAATCTCATTTATATTTGAATCCCTCTGGTATCTTTTATACAGTATGATATTTGTTATGCTTTGTAGAAAACTTAAGACGAAAGAAGACTTTGAAAACGATATCCAAAACGAGATTTATCTCTTGGACGAATTTGAGGCTATGCACGAGAAGATGACTGAGGGCATGGATAATTACATAGCTGAACAATTGAACAATTTTGAAGTGCTCAACAATTGGTTTAACGGTGAGATCTGATATTTCCTTAGAAACCGTCATATCTATCTATCGTTATTATCACCTAACATACTTGCTTAGCTTTATACAAGCGTTAATACATATTCAATTCTCTGGTAAGAGAATTCATCATTTGCAAAACCAAAATAACATACTGATTTCTTGATAACCATATATATAGATCCTAAGTTAAATTCAACCTTATTTTAATGTTGAGTCATCCATTATAAGTGACTTCTTTGGCACTATGAAAAATTGCTGCCTACAGACCAATAAGCTGTCGACTAAACCTATGAAAACACCCATTCTATTAAGAGAACACTGGTGTCGAAAATTGAAAAAAAATTAACCTTTGTTTATTGCCCTAAATTAAACTTCCATCTTTCTTGCACATTTGAAAATAAATCCCATACCTCTATCTAATCCAGAAGTATTTTTTAAATAAATATCAGCTAGTGCTAGTTTATTTCATGTATTTACTTTGGTCCTGTAATGAAGACATTAAGTCTGGAAAATAAAAATCAATATTTATCATAAGAAGATGAAACAGTGTTATTATTGAGTTTTTGTCTACAATCTAATATTATTCTGAGCTACAGGAAGGGTTATCAAAGACTTCAGTTACTTTGTAGTGATCTTCTAATCTCTGTTTTGTTGCAAGTAAAAGAATTTTGTAAAAAACTATGATGTAGATGTAAAAAAACTATGATGAGTTTTCCTACCATTAAGGAAAGGAAGTTGAAGTTAAATCCAATAGAGTTTATGAGTGTCATATAAGCTTTGTTTATGCCAGTAGAATGATTGAAAGAGGGATGGAAGCAATGCGTCCTTTCTTTTTTGCTGTAATGATTTTGCCTCATCAGCCTATAAAAGTTGCTAAAACTTTTCTACGGGAATGAAGCAAATTCATTACATAGTCAGGGTATTACTACATTTGTAATAAGTAACTTAAACAAGTTAAAATTTCAAGCAAAAATATGAAAGTCTTTGGAAGTAATGAGTACCTAAACTAAGACATATTTTTTATACAGGTAAAGTGTGGTTCGGTGTCCCCTTAATTTATTTCTATATTAGCGTTAATATTATCGTGATATCAAAAGTTACAAAATTATTTTTAATATAGAATGTCGAGAGGACTCCGTAATCATGATGGAGTATGCACTGAATCTAAAAGCCGAATACATACAAAAGGTCCTAGATGAGTTGGAGAAAGCGAAACCTGTGATAGAGAAGGGCAAAAAAGACAAGAAGGATAAAGGAGGAAAGCCCAAGAAGAAAAAATGATACAACTGTGTGTTTTATTGCATTTAATTTTACTTCGTTTCTGTTAATTGTTTTTAAATATATGTCTAATAAAATATCTTCATCCTGTAATATAATATTATGAATAGTAGTCAGTACGGGCGAATTCATGTGATTTTGGGCTCATATAACTAAAAAAAAAAAAAAAAAATAGGGAACAAGATAACATCTAAATAATAGTATACTTAGATGTTGTAAGTACGATTTTTCTAAATGGAAATATACGTGATCGCTCACATTCATAAAACAGTTGTACACAAACTATTCGTTGTTGAACTATTTATTAATTACGACAAGTTGACGTCGCATGGTTTGCAGATAACAGTCGTCAAATACTGATTCCCTGTCTTTGACAAAACACAAATGGCGCGCAATTCAAGTCCTGTAGTTCCAACTGAGACATCCTATATAAGCTAAAACGTATATTTTTTATTTCATCATATTCCCGAAAATATTCTTTTTATATCGATATTTATTTCGCAATACCTAACATCAGCATATTTCGCCATAGATACAGTTCACTAACAATAAATTTCGCTCGATGTACATACAATCTCATCGTTTATTATTATTCCGTCCTGTACTCACATCCTGTAGACGAGATCAAACGATTCCCTAGAAACCAACTGTTCTTACTTATAAGGCACAGTTTCTTAAATAGAATTTACATAAAACTAGGGTCACTGCGAAACCTACATACATGGCAATAAATATAAAAAATTCAACATAAAATTATCATAAAAATCGCGTTCGCAATGCGCACTGCGTTTATCTATGTATACTCCTAAACCCGAACATGCTGATCGAGATACTTTTCGGTTTCTAGGTAAGTAAATCAGATAAGTAAGCGGGAAAAATTACATCGCAAATTTTAATAAGCTAGGAATAATTGCAGGTGCAATTTATTTAAATATTCTTACTGCTGAAGTGGGAGCCGGTGATTATGGAGTAGTCCGAGACGTATTATGATTAATTAGTTCGTGTGATAACTAATTTTGTGGAGTAACAAACGACTCGGTCATTAGGTCAGGTACATTTCCTCATTATTCCAATACCAAGTAAACTGAGTGTTAAGAAATTAATGGAGGAAGCAGTTACTCTGTGGTAGTTCATAATTCACAACGGAAATGAGTAAAACAACTACTAAGTTTTATACCCACTATATTTTCACAGAAACGTGACTGCAGTTTCGACAATTTTTATGTCATTTTCAAACGATGATTCAACTAAGAATAAAAGACAAACATTCTGTTCCTATAATATATACTATCCAAATACAGAGGTAAACAGGTAGTTAAGGTTTATAAGAAAACGTGTCTTCTTGTAAACATTAACTACCTGTTTATTGTCATAACACTTAGTCTCTGTATTTGGATAGTATACATTATAGGGACAGAATGTCTGTATTTTATTCTTAGTTGAATCATCGTTTGAGAATGACATAAAGATTGTCGAAACTGCAGTCACGTTTCTGTGAAAATATAGTTGTATAAAACTTAGTAGTTGTTTTACTCATTCATCCACGACCCAATGACTTCTTTTTGTTCCTGAATTTCAAAAATTGCGTGGACAACAATTTTCGTCGGCAGAGGAAGCCGTTGATGTGTTCAAAAACCATGTTTTGGAGATATCTCATGCGGAATGAAAAGTGCTTTGACGAAAGGTTCAAACGCAAGGAAAAGTCTATAGGTCGTGAAGGAGAATACGTTGAAAAACTATCAAGTACTTCTCAATGACAAATTAGGTAATGTTTTTTCTATTATTAGGCTCAAAATATAAATAGTGCCCCTCGCAATTGATTATAAATTTATATAGTCTATTTCATCGCTATTTGCCAAATAAAAAATCTCAAAACATACTGTGGCTTGTTTTTATGACTAGTCTCAGGTAGACTGTTCCGTTCATCGGCAAGATAAGAGAGTTTTTTATTTGGCAAATACCGATGAAATGAATAGTATATGGCAATATGAAGTAAACAAGCTAAAGAACAAATATAAATCTTAAAATATTCAAAAATTAAAATGTTGAAACTTTAACGAAAAAAAGGATTTAAACGTTTTATTTCGATGAGGTGGTATGGAAATTCTATTTTTTATTTGTTTTAAAGCTCTACTGTGAGTTTTGGTCCACCACATTAACTTATTATAGTTTATTTCAACGCTATTTGCCAAATAAAAATCTCAAAACATACCGTGGCTTGTTTTTATAGCTAGGCTCAGGTAGACTATTCCGTTTATCGGTAAAATAAGAGAGTTTTTTATTTGGCAAATAGCGATGAAATGAATAGTACATAAATAG
This sequence comes from Rosalia funebris, assembly GCA_037954035.1. Taxonomy (NCBI): domain Eukaryota; kingdom Metazoa; phylum Arthropoda; class Insecta; order Coleoptera; family Cerambycidae; genus Rosalia; species Rosalia funebris. The sequence continues at coordinate 4,616,437 of JAZFAV010000006.1, read as the reverse complement.
TCAAATGATAGACTGAATTTACTGTTATTCACTAGAAAGATAAATGGTCCCTTATGTAAGAATAACTGCATCAATTTTTATCACTTACATATATACTGTGTAAATAACAAAATATTGTAATAAAGTGTACCATAGGCGAAATATTACAAGCATGTGGCTATAAGTTGATATCATTATTAGCCATCTAACGATAGTATCGGTGTTAATAGCAGTGGCGGCTCGTGATGAAATGAAATGGGTGTTCTGCACAGGGCCTGTCCTAGGGTATTGGCCGCCCGCGTGCAAATTTCAAACGTATCCAAACTACTGGCGCCGTAGGAGCCGCAAAAAAATTGCGCCACAGGGGAAAATTTTGAAAATTTTCAATGTCACGCGTTTTCCTGATACTTCGGAATATTTATGTAAAATCCGTTTATACAAAAATATAGACTTTCACAAGAAAAATTTTTGGAATTTAATACCTTTTTGAAGAACATTCATGTTTGCCGTCATATTCTTTGGTTAAGAGAAAAGGCTTGTAAGGTGAATTTTCTACTAGAGGGTCTATAACACTTAAAATATTTTCCGAAAGAGTTTCAGCGTCACATTTTGTAGGTTTCAGGTATGTCCAAAAACGTTCAATCGGTTCACCATCGAGAATATATCTTAAAACTACCACTAACTGAGTTTTTACAGATACATCAGTTGTTTCGTCTGCCATAACTGCCAAAAATGAAGGTTTGTTAATTTCTTTAATTATTTCTTCATGACATACTCTTAAAATACAGTCTAAAAGATCATTTTGTATTTCTTTAGAGGTTTTTTTTAAATACTGAAGCATTTTGTAGATGCTCGCTTAAAGTTACATCAAGCTCAGCAGAAAAATTTATCAAACCACGAAATATCCCTGGGTTTTGAGAGGTTTCAGCTTCGTCATGTCCTCGCAGCGCCAGTTCAAAGGCCCCACAAAACTTTATGCGGTTTATAGTTTTTGACAAAACGTATCTCTTTTTTGTCATATTATCATTATGCACATTTATCCAATAAGCTGAATCTAGCTGCGCTTTAATATTAGTTGTTCCTAATAAAGCTAATTCCATTGTATTATGTAGATGGCTTTTGGAGTTGTCGTGCTTTTTTATTTTTTCAGTTAAGTGCTCCAAATCTGTCACCCCTACCTCCGTCCATGCTTTATCACCACCAAAAAGTAAACAAGGAAAACAAAATAACGCATTTTTTGTTGCACCCACAAATTCAATTGTTCTTCGAATAAATGTCTCTATTAAATTGACGTTTATATGCTTTTCCGCGGCTAACACCTGCAGTCTCAATAACAATATCGGGCAATGGCCTACCATTGTTTTTTAAATCATTTTTTTCTTCATAGGAGTATTTAAAAAATCGCTTCACATGAACTAAATTATAAACTAAATCTATTGTCACTATCACAGTATATAAATATTAATAATTAGTGCAATAAATCGCTACACAAATTCACAAAACAGTATTTAAAGTCTCAAATTAACACGAAATACTAAATAGGTACGATTTACCCCCGCCTGAGTAGGAAGGAGTAAACATTCACTGATGTTGCCTTAGCTGAAAAAAATACAGCTCACTGACCGTGTAAATTCGCGCATTTACGAGCGCCAAGTGTGGATTGTTGCGGGAGTTGAGGGGGAGGACGGGTGTGCCCAGCCGTGCTGAGAACTCCCTCGTGTGGCCCAGTTCAATGTACCGCGGCGCGCTCGCGTAGAAACCCAGATAATTCATCTGGTCTACTACTCAATAGAGAACGGCGGGCAGAATGCGACTTTAACGCAATAATTTGGTTAGCTGCACCAACTAACCAAATTATTTTATTAATAAATTTTAGTAATTATTATGTCGCGAAAATATACAAATATCTAATTTTTTTGGCAGTTCTGCAGCTCTGCAACACCTATACACCAGCCGCCCCTGGTTAATAGGCATCTTTCAATTAATAATGGAACAGGCAGAGGCTGAAATTCTGACTCCTGGAAAGGTGGTCAATTAATTTATTACACAATTAGTGCAGTTCCGTGAGAGATTCAGCCAGGTTTACAGGCTCAAGGTGGCTCAGCGTACCACAAATTACTATCCTATTCCTCGATGCATTACCCCTTCGTTTGTTCTTTATATATCTGCACCTTGGAGCAATTAAGCTGCAGCTTTAGTCGGCATTAACCTGATAGTGATTAAAATAATGTCGTTAATTACGCGTTCAGAAGAATGCGTTTCATATTCTGTTCCCACTGAAGAATGCAAGAGCGCATAATGTCATACGTAAATATGCTTTAATGCTTATATTTTAACACTAAAATTTGGATACAATCAAAGTCATATTCTAGTATAATTTCACTTAAATATTTACTGGATAGTAACGTTTATATACTCGTCGAATGACTATACCTCCCACAAGCCATGATAAATTACTGGATTCAAGGTTATAAACATTTGAGAAAACATCAAAAAGGAAGAAAGTATATTACCTTTTCTCTAATCAGTTGGAGAAATACAGAAAGACTTACTGCCAGTGGCGGCTCGTGGTGATTTGTCCTGGGTGGGCAACAACTAACTATTAGTAGGTTGTATAGTGCAAAATAATGAAGTAAAATATAGTAAAAAAAAAAAAAACTTTGACTCATCACTCTGTTAGTCACTGTACAAGTATATGTTAAGATTAAAAATTCTTTCAGCTTCCAAGTTGAACATGCATAGCACTAAAATTGGCACTTCCCCGCTTTCTTCCGCGAAAGCTTCTTCAGCAGGGTGGTCTAACCCACCCGTGTCACAGTTTACTCGAGACTCGAGTAAGCAGTGCCCGCCCGTGTTTCAAATTGTTTCATGTAGCTTACACGTGTATAATTTTGTTTTTGTCTTCAAGTCATTCGTAATTCTATTAATTAATTAATTCTATTCATGTGTTTACAGTTTATTTAATTTTATATTCCATATTCCCATGTTTCTATATTATTGTGAAATAATTTAAACTTTCAAGGCATGTTGAAAGTATACCTATGTCAATAATATTAATATTAATTTTAAACCTAATCTTGGTAGACACTTCTTTACTTGTATTTATTTATTAAATCAATAAATATAATTTTTTATTTGTCTCGTATGTACAAAGCCAGAAAGGCAAAAGGCGTGGCTGTCACCCGGCCCGGCACCCACCACGCTAGGTATAACCACGATAACCATTAGTTCCACTGTTAGAAGAGTGAATTGCTGCACTTACTTGCACTGCAATTTTCCACCACGGTTGCGCTGTTAGTATTAGTATATATAATCAGAACTTTTCATTGTATTATTGTTGTTATGTAATATATAATGTATTTAATTAATTACATATTACATAATTATATCTTCACTAATTTCTATAAACGATAAATAACGAACTTTGGAACTGTGTGTTCCTCTTCTTCTAGGAAACAGCTGGGTGGGCACTGCCCACCCTGCCACCCCTGACCAGCTGCCACTGCTTATTATAAAATTGAAGCTTATAAATCGAACTTTCAAGTCACCAAGACTTGTCAAATCATTGTCTTAAAATCTGGTTTAAGAATCGATTGCAGATCACTCAAGATCCTGTCTTATGAAAGTACGATAATAAACCTAACTTAAATTCCAATGCCTTATAGCCGGCCTATATTGTAATTTGACTGTGAGTGAGGTTTCCATTCACACATTTGTCGGCTGGGTTTATATATTTCTCCATATTATTATTCGAGAATTAGATCACAAAGTATCTGGAAACAAAACCCCACGCTACGCAAGAGTAAAGGTGATTACAAGAATTGTAGCCACTAATCAGATCAAAATCCATATTTGGTGATTGAATCACCTATTTACTATCAATAAGATTGTAACTAATTGCGATGCAATTGCGATTATGTTGTAAAGAATACTGGGCCCTTCTAGAACTAAAAGATGTTATAATAAGCGCGCAATTTTAAATATAACATGGTTTTATGTAGCAAAATATTGAAATATTTATTGATTTATAATATATTTAGATATTTGGGAATTATGTACAGAGTTTAATTTCAGTCTTCAATGATTGAGTGGTCGTGGGTTTGTTGACGTAGACTTAAAACTTTAGAAAATCCCACAGAAATAAGTTCATAGGTGTTAGGACAGAGAAAAACAAGCACTATAGTGAAACCAATAAGTCCGAAGAGTGCAATGACCTAAAAAGCTGATAGACGCTATTATCATATTTAATTGCTAAATTTCTTATATGTTCTACATTAATTCGATAATATTAAATTTAATTGCAACTTATAATCAAAATTAAACAAGAAATGTTAAAATCCAATTGTATAATGCCTATCTGCGACATAGCCCATGTAACATAGAGCCGACATAGAGTGAATAGGATATGTAAACAGTTATAAAAAAGTAGATTGATTTTTCTTAAGACTTACCTATAGTCGAGCTTATAGTTATCTAATTTTTGTACACCAAGTCAATTCTTCGATCTTTTAGTGAGGCGTAGTTATCTATTATATCCTCATAAAATGGATGATTCTTCTTTATTTCTAGCAACAATTCTTTCTCGATAGAAATAGTTGCTAAAGATGAAAGTCTTTCTTGGGGAATCGTATTTCTTGAATAAGCCTTTATACGTTTAAGACACGAAAAGCTTCTTTCCACTGACGCACTTGTTGATGGAATAGTTAAAATTATACAAAACAGTTTGTAAGCTTCTGTAAATGTCTTTGTATTAAGTTTTTTGAGTAGTTCATGCAGCGGTATATTTATATAACTTTCAACATTATGTAATAGACAAAGTTTGTTTTTAAGTCGTTGATGTTTGGTAAATATATTTCCGTAAAATTGTTCCAAATTTTCAAAAGCATTAGAAGGAAAACACGAGCTATATTGTTGAAATTTTGCAGTATCAGCGAGACAAACAAATTGCAACTTTTCAGTCCTGAAACCTCACGTATATTTGCATTAAAATATGGTTCAATATTTCATATAAAAGTGCTTTATATCTTGTACTAATAGCTTCGTTAGAAAGACCAGCGTTTTGTCGTTTTGTAATTACTAATTCTGTCATTCTACTTGCTTTATTAAAAATTGTCTCCATTTTTCCTTTTCTTAATATTTCACGTGTCTGTTTTATTTGATGCACATAAAAATTAATATCTAATATTATTATTATAAATATATCAATGTATCTGTAAAAATATCATCAAATACAATTACCGAAAACATAAAATCAAAATCATTCATATCATTTAAAAATCCTCTAGCAAGCTGAATCGATTTCTGGTCCGATTCTTCTGAAGTCATAATAAATTCAAACACTTCTTGCAGTTTATCCCAGTCCTGAACTATTGTATAATCTAATTTGGAATTGGAACACCATCATCGAGTTACTGTAATAGTCGGTATACGTCTTGCAGATGTTGAGGAAAGGACATAGGACCGCTTTGCTGAATGATGGAAAAATTACGGAATTCCACTGAGACAGTTATATTCACATATTATAGTATAACATGAGAAACTACTATTGCAGTTATAGGCGCACGAGTGCCAGTCACCTGATAATTTCCACCAATCACAGCGTTGGCACATTCCTAGAACAGTGTCCAACAAAAACATGTTACGTAGTGGGACAGTAACTATCATACCTTATATACCTCCATGGAGAATGTGACGACTGCAATGACAGTGGTATCGATGCAGGTCTTAGGTAAAGCAAATGCAATTGCAGCTCTGTCCGCCAATCTGTTGAGACTGACGCAATGTGTTGAACGGCAAGTAATGAGACTGATTCTTAAAGAAAAATGTATTCGCATGGAAATACAATTCAGTATTGTCTCCCTAAAAATAACTTCATTGGGATGTGACACAAGGCTGAAGACGGTTCATTCAATCCTCATAGCAGTGCTGGACCTCAGATGCTGGAAAGCATTTTCGTATGACGTTTTAAAAAACACTTATTTTCCACAAAATGGCATTAAATATTAATTGCTTTTAAATATGGCCCCGTTTTTTAAACAAAAACATATACAGTGATTTTATTTTAAACAAACAATTTTTCATTTTGAATTTAATAATACTACTAATACGTTTGAATGCATTTTAAACCGTGTGTCGGCCACCATTTAAAATAAATCAGGAGTATCTATAATATATTTACAGGAATCATTTAAATGCATTTTAAACTTTATTTACGCCACCATTGAAAATAAATCAGAAGTATCTATACTCCTACTTTATGAATATACTTACATCAATCAATTTGTACATTTAAATTTTCATTTAGAAGTCATATTTTACATCAAAAATTAACCTGTTTGAGTATTTCTCATATGCGAATACCTCTAAAATAACACCAACATAATACCTAGCATTTGCATAACACTAGCATGATAACACCTAGTAACAACCCTTAAAAAAAGTGACACGAAAATTCGCATTGATTTCTATACTGCCTATTATACCAGCCTATTTATTTTTGACCAGGTCTTTGTTTCACGGTAGCTACTGCCTTAACTCCTAGGAAATCTTTCTCACGTCTACTATCAAAGATTAGTTGTGTTGAATTTATGTATTTGCCACCGGCTTATTGATTGCTTACCAGGAATTACGTATTCGCGTTTCCGACCATAAATCGTAATTAGCTCTAAAGGTGTTTGTCGGAAGCGACAATCTAATGGATCGTCATGTTTGCATACACCAGTGCCGTCTTCCGAATGTGAAATCGATCTGTTTCTTAATTAGCTAGGCGTTGCGATAATATATAGATGTTTGTGAAATATAATCTCATCAGGATAGACAGTTTTTGATAATGCTTTGTGTTATAGCCCATAAAAATGATTTAACCAAATTTTTGAACACACTAGTTATCAGGGGCGTAGCGTTAGAAAAAAATCTAGGGATTTGATAAAAATTTTATAAGGGGAAGAGGTATAGTGAGATGTATGGTAGGCTATATGAAAATGGTAATAATAAAAAAAAGATACTAACCTATAATGATTATACCGAGGTATATATCCTAATTTTTAAAATTAAGATCAATTCTTCGGTTTTTATCTGTCCAGCGAAAACGTCCATCACTGTTTCTTCAAATGTTGTAGACGATCTTATATCATCTAACAAGGCATTTTCAATATTTATTAATGCTAAAGCTGACAGTCTTTCTTGCTTTCGAGAATTTCGCAGATAAGTCTTTGTTCTCTTTAAACGTGAAAATGATCTTTCAGCGGAACTGCTTCTGGCAGGAATAGTTGAAATTAAACGACACAATTTTGATGATTCCGGGAAAACAGAAGATAACTGAAGGGGCATAATATATTGCTGAAGCTCAAACACAGTGCTCTTTTTCATATCGGGATCAGTATAAATCACTGAAAGTTCACTTTTTAAACGATGTTCGTCAAAGAATGTTCCATATGTATCTACTGAAGAAGAAAAAAGTTCGTCAGGAAAACGTTTTACGAATGAAGTAAATTGTGTGGAATCTAGAAGATTTAAGAATTTCAGTTTAGAAATTTCACTAAACCGTTGACTAATGTTAAAAGTAATAACGTCCAAAATTTCATAAAACAATCATGCGCAGGTGCTTTTCTTATCTTCTTCAGGAATTGAATCCTCGTTTCTTATTTTTTGAATATGTGATTTGAAATCGGCGATCTTTTTTTGCAGTAACTAATATCTGATATTTTTGTCTGTAGAATTTTAAACAAACTATCGGAATGTGGGAATATGACAGAAAGCACTGCTCAGAAAAAATTGAAATCAAAGTCGCGCAATAAAGCTAAAAGGCCTCTAGCACAAATAATGGTTTCTCGATCCCATTCCGCATTTTCGTGTTTCACAATTAATTGAAACAGCGCTTCCAAATCTTTCTTATGTTATAGCGACAGTTGGCCAAGATGCGTTTACATAATCGCATAACTGAGTCCGGAAATAACAACACCCACTCGAGATTCCACTGTTAACTACATAAGATCAGTGACCTTCCCAGCCGGCTGACGTGTAGCTTGAATGTAACGTACACCATCGCATTTCAGCACTGCAGCAAGTAACGCGGGAGTCCAATAATTTCGGGTGCCTTCACGGATAATTTGAAATAAAAAAGTTCATGGTAGCGTTTAAAGTAAATAATGTATGTTTAAGATCGGTTTAAAATAATAAAAAAAAACATAATAATTCAATAAATCGATTTAACTCTTAAATAACACTAATTTTCCAATTTTTTAAGGGATGCGATGCATCACCCGCATCCATGTACGCTGCGTCCTTTCTTAAATAGGTAGGCATTGCGATAATATGTAGATGTTTGTGAAATATAACCTCATCGGGATAGAGAGTTTTTGATAATGCCTTGTGTTATAGACCCTAAAAATTATTTAATCAATATTGTGAAAACACTAGTAATACTCGTATATGGTTCCCACCAAAATCCCAGTTCTTCGAGTAGTTCATTCAAAAATACCCTGAACTTGACACGCAAGAACTGGCGTGTCGAGAGTGTGCGAGCGAACCAAACGAATTCGATAACGATTTTATCGAATTAGTTTCAACCCCCACATGTTGACAGTATATATACATACAATACTGTTATTGCAATAGCGGTAAAAAAATATTTCCTATAGCCTCACGGAGAATAAATTTTACTGTATACTATTTTCTTTATCCGCGGCTATATCAATAATAATTATCGGAGAAAAATGGACCTGGAGATAACTGTTGAAAACTTTCATTCCAGAAATAGTAAGGTCGACGGTGGGGTCGTTAGTTCTCAAGTATACCGATATTGATTTCTATAAGTTCATAAAGACTCTAGCCGTCCTTCATTTTTGAGTGTATATGTCACAGCTGGTTATAGTATACCTATTTAGAATTTTGTTTCTCAGTTCTGCGAAGTTTAGATAAAACTTTATGAAGGGTCCAGAGGATTGCGGGATATGTAGTATTTTCCATCTCGTACGGCTATTTTTACTTTACACTATAGGACAAATAAACTGAAACGATTAAATGACGAGAAGCAAAGAAACAGAACGTATATGGGTCAATTTCAGTCTTTCGCACTGTACAACACATATTGCGCTTTGTTTTTATAGGGAGCTACAGGAAATCTATCTTTAATTGTTTTATTCTAAATTCGTTCGAAACTGAATCGCCCAGAACTAAAATCTATTATTGATCTCTTCACTTTCATCATGAACTGGAGATGATCCGTGAATACTTTGCAGCATCAGGTATGTTTTCATAATTATTTCAGAGACTGATTTTCGCTGTGTTGAAAATATATTCTTATATTTGGAGAACAACTGTTCGACAACTACTGATGTAACATAGGCAATTGTATCTGGCTTTTCTTAGCCTAATAACTACAGCCTCGGCAGGATTGGACTGTAGTATTGCAGGTTTTATTTGTTGAAAATTTTTAGCGTAATGAAAAGCTGCCCTCAACCATGCTCTGCACGTGTAAGAATCGGCTCTGTGTGTTCGGGAATTCCAGGATACTTTCTGTGAAATTTGCGAAAATGTTTAGGGGATTTTAGAAAGATTTTAGTCGCCATTAATGCATCCACCTTGGGAAACATTATCGAATAGTTTTTGCCACAAGATAGTAGTAGTTGTATAGAAAATAAATATATTTTGTTTAGTCTGCATTCAAGAGTTTCATTTAAGAAACAAGTAAAAGTAAAGTAACAATTCAACAGACCTGTCGTTAGTCGTTGTGATTAGTGTTATTTTTAAGGATAATGGCGGCCCTAGACACTGCCGATTTAGTAGACTGTTAATTAATACGAGTGGTTATTTTTATAATTTATCTTTAGAAGATAAACTGAAAAATTAAAGCGGCAAAATCTACTAATTCATTTCATGAACTATAGATGTTTTCCAGAAAAGAAAACGCGGAAAGTGGAATTGATATACAAAAAAATATAGATAAGTTATTTTTGCGATTCAACTATTCAATATATATATATATATATATATATATATATATATATATATATATATATATATATATATATATATATATATATTGCATTAAAAATGAGCATCTTCCTCCTTCGTTTAATTCAGGACAGCCTACTTTCAGCTTAAGTCGACGCTTCGCCTCTGCGATTATATTCTTTACTTACAACATAGTCCTATCATATTTAAGTGTGTGCAATAACAATCAAACAATGAATTTTCTGGATTCTAGACGTAAAGAAATGTTCACCAGAAACCTTAAGCAATCGACAATATTATTTGTCGATATTTGTCTTTGTTCCACTTGAGTGTGAAGAACGTCCCCCTGTATCATAACATGCTGGAAAATGAATAACGCATAAAGCAAAACCGAACAGACTTCTTATATTTCCGGCCTGGGGGACCTGTATAAATTTTAATGCCCCTCACGATGAGCGCCCGAAGAAAAGGATGTATGAAAAACGATTTGTTCACAAGGCTCGTCTCGCCTCCAGATGTATATCTCTGAAGAATCGAATTTGCATTAAATTAACTATTAATAATGCTCTCAACTTTGACTCGGCTACACGAATCGCGGTAATTTTCTTTTCTGTATCGAGAGCAATTGTTGTTTCATTAATCGGTTCATTATTCTCAATTATGTGGTACGTCTCTATTGTTAATACAAATTAATTCCACGCATTACGTGTAATTATTGTATACTTTTATATAATAATTATATATGTTGTATAATAATTAATAATACATTAATTTTTAATACACTCCTGGACACAATTAATGCGTAAGCAAAACTTATCATTATTTCTTGTAATTTGACTAGAAGCGAGTTTTGATCATTGAGAACTAGAAGCGAGTTTTGTTTTCAGACGACACAAGGGTAGGTCCTAATTTCACCAGACGGGTGCTAAGGAGTCTGGCAGAGGCCAGGAGAGAGGTTTGCTGCCTGCAATATCTCTCTATCCCATTTTTTGGTAGGCCAGTAATGTTGTGGGGAGGAATTTGTTTCGGTGGTCGCGCGGATTTAATTCCTATAGGGGGGAGGTCCGTGAATGCATATTTCTAGGTGGAAAAAATTGTAGAAAAATATGTGAAGAACAATATATTAAAGTGTATTATATAACATATTTGAAGAATTGATATAAAATTACACCAAAAAAATGGTAAAGTTCAAATCAGACGTCGCCGTCGCACAGTACGGCGTCCTGTGGACAAAAATCCCTAAACCAAATTTGTCCGAATATAACAAAAATAATCGATATTGATAAATGAATGTTTAAAAACACTGTAGTTACATTGGTACGATGTATACAATAATACTCTTAATGTAAACAGAAGTAATGATGCGCCGGATTTATCCACTCAGTCTTAATCAGCCCTATGACACTGGCCTATTATTCCTCTATGCTTAAATTACATATTAAATATTACATTAAATTAAATCTTATACAGCACATCATACAATGGAGACTTCTGATATTGGTGAGGATTATTGAAGGCTTGATAATATGTATAATTAATGGTTAAACCTTAATAAAAATTAATCACTTTTCATATACCAATATTTTACAGTTATTTAAAAAAAAACGGTAAAAAATGATATTGTAGTTTTTTAAATAAATATGCTTCTACATCTATGTAGTTTCTAGAGCCATGAAGATATTCTGCGAATACTTGCTAACGTCATAGAAAATTTTTTTTTTAAGTGACATACCGGTTATAAAAATCCAGACGATTATTGAGAAGTGGCTCTCCTTCCATCAAGGACAGAAGTTTGAATATATCAGGGGCTTCTTATTGGATTTTTTGAATATTCATGAATGCCCAGAAAATGTACTTAGAGACCTATGGGCGAAGTTTGTCATTTATTCCATCTGATCAGTCAAAGAATGTGGACGGAATGCTTCCGAAATAGAGAATTATTTAAAAAGCGACACTTTGTTTGGCTTCAAAATCGTTTCAAGTTGCCAAAGAGTGTTGGTGATTATGCTACAAAATCAGTATATATTGATATCCTCGGACGAGATATCGTCCTCGGTTGAGAAGTACTTACCATTAACCTGTGACGAATTTTAAAAATCGGATCCCGGTTGATACTTTAAATTTATTAAAATATATTTAAAATCCATTTCAACTTTAATATAAATATTAAGCATTAATTTTTAAGTTTTCATTTTTTTTTAACAGACCAATTTTGTGCGATTCTATGAGATAGATTTTTACTTTTTTTTAATTTCTGTTATATATGTACATTTTAAAATATATTTTTAAATATGTCTTTTATTTGATCACATACTATTTATCAATTTTTCCCAATCTTAATACAATTTCAATGATATTTATATGACCGTGCGTGTGCAGGTTTTGGTCTGTGTTTCTATCTACAGGAAATTACTATAAATAACATTTAATCAGATCATAAAGGCAGATTTTAATTTTATGCAGTACTATTATTCCTTATTAAAGCCTTAATTAAAGCTTTATATTGTTTTTAATAACATAAATAAGATATTTAGATTTTTGTCCATTTTTGCCTATCACTCGCCACACTGTGCGTCGTGTTGAATTTACTCCATTACTGGTATGCAAATTCACACCAGCGAATGATAGAATTTTACAACGACCTTGCGGTATTCATTTCACAACAAACTAGTATATACCCCGTTTGGTATCAGAGAAATAGAATTTCTCAGATTTTTTTTATTAAGTTTGTATTTCTATACTAGTAAATACTTTGAAAAAATAGCAATATATAATTTATGTTTTAACATTTTAGCTATATTGTTATATCGTGTCATCTATCCCATACATAGACGTCTGTACTTTGTTTAGCAAACTCGACACCTCGACAGAAATCGCCAACTATTCCTGAAATATATAACCATAAAATTATGCTTCCACAAGTAGATGCAATGAACTTTAAAATGATTAGTTCAATACTAAATACTGCGTCTGACTTAGATGATTCAGATTTCACTTTTCCACACTCAACTATACCAGAGCGGAAAAGTAATGTAATCGTGTAAAGAAAATTAGAAATTTTTCTAGCGTTTATTTTTCGTTTTTCGGCCTAAAAACAAAAATATATATATTTTTTATTTTGTCTGTGTGTGTGTCGTCGTCGTTGTCGTCGGCATTTTAAAAATTTCTTGTTAGCACGATAACTCAACTAAATCGTGTCGGATCGATCGGGTTCCGACTGATTCTGATCGGCGATGTCTCCCAGACGACACCTATTGATTTTGAGGTGGATAGAACACTCTACCATGTTCATGGGTCATGAGAGAACACAATGGTGGTCTATTTGAGATTTCTTTTTGTTAGCACGATCACTCAATTAAGTCGTGTCGGATCGATAGGGTTTCGACTGATTCTGATTAGGGACGTTTACCAAACGACATCTATTGATTTTGAGGTGGATAGGACACACCCCACCCTGTCCATGGGTTATGAGACAGCACGATGGTGGACTATTTGAGAAAAATTTGCCGATTTTGCATTGAACGAAAAAAACATATATTCTGCCTGTATCATATACGAATGAATGAGAAAAAAAATAACTCCATTCGATCACAAACGTACTGATACGATACTGAAGCAGTCGCCAATGAAGAAAGTAAAACGGTCGCATAAGATACATATTCTGCATTTATGTGTTGGTTTATTTTTTCTCGACCACTCAATTTCGGGACAGAGATGTTCCACGTGCGGAAAAGTCCATTTTAAGGTTTTAAAACTGTTTATTTTTAATTTTGAATAATAAGTAAAAGGAAGGTAAAAATTCGTAGCATAGACATCTACATTACATTAGACGTGTCAGATTTTAGAATTAAATTAAATATAAAATGAATCGATAAATCGGCCCTACACGTCAACTTGCGGCCAGCCTCGATCGACGCTACGTTTCACAAACTTTTTAACTTCACAACTTTCCCTCTAATCTTTTTTAAAAGTTCTTGTCGACCCAGCGTTATTGAAATCTGAACAACTGACCCACTTAACTTCAAACGACCGGTCGCTAACGCGAGTCCATTACCTGAATTTTCGATTAGGTCCTTAAAACTTCAAGAGGCTAAGTGACCCTTTTAACATCTAATGTACTCGCTTATGGGTAACAAAAACAAATACCCAATGTTCTAGAAATGACTCGAATCCGCCCACCAACGAGTAGGTTTATTCCAAGATGGGGCGTAAATACCTATAATATCTATACCACAGCTTACTCAATACAGCTGTGTCCATACCTACCTTGATGGTAAAGGATCGGGAAAGTGTAGAAAATATTACGCCAATCGTTATCAAAATTAAAAAGTTCCTGATGAAGCGAATTTCGAAAATTTTTCTGTGGAACACGGATTTTCAAACCAGAAGACCGTGGATGATTTACATATAAAACTATGAGCATGTACAGCTAAAGATGAACTTAATATCGTCAATGTTAGAGCAAATGACTCATTCTTTTCTTATTTTAATAGGCGTAATTATACTGTATAAATGAAAATGTAGATTATTACAGAAGTATATAGTAGTAATAGTAATAATAATAATATCAACTTTTTCTTTCACACAGTACAACATAAGTACATTAGTACGCTTTGAGTAAATAATCATAAACTCATGTGATAGAATAATTAACACATGCTGTCTGTTGATATAATTTTACACCATAAGTTTATAATAGTATACTCTGTCATACGAATTAGTTTACAGTAATTGTTGTAAATATTACCCTAAAGAAATATTGGGAAATATATACCTAATACAACAAAACTGTATAAAGATAATGCAGCAAAAAGACACTTACATGCATATATACAGGGAGATGTATAACGTGTTGGAACTGAGTACAATAGTTTGGAAGGGGGAGACTAATGTTTTCGGAATGATTAGTATGTGAAGGTCAAGAGATGCCGTTTCAGTCGAAATTGTGCTGTGGACGCTCGAGCGTCATATTTTGTTTACGACAAGTCCATAGAGAGCGTATTTCCGAAGAGCGAAGGTTCCGGAATCATTTCAATGTTGGAAGAGCAGGGAAATGTCCCTACTCGGAACATGATTTGAAGTCTGTGAATAACCTCCGTACAACTGGATCTTTGGGACCTGGAAGAGTACAGAGAACGATAAGAACTCCCGAAAACATGGAAAGAATTCGTGCAGTAGTGGAGGCCAGTCCGCGCCGATCAGCTGTATGACATTATTACGCGCTACGCTTATCTGACAGGTCGATATGACGAGTTCTGCATATAGACCTCCACTTTCAACCGTACAAAATCATTGCGGTTCAGGAACTTCGTCAAAATGATTTTATACGGAGGTTTACATTCGCAGAAACCATGTTGGAATTGCTTGTATGATACATGACACTGTATTGAAAACAAGCGACGAACTGCATTTCCATTTATCTAGCGCTGTGACTAAACAAAATTTTCGATTTTGGTCGGAGGAAAATCCACGGGAACTTCACCAACGACCATATCATTCGAACAGAGTTACTGTGTGGTGTGTAGTAGCTCGATTCGGCATCATCGGTCCTTGTTTTTTTTTTTAGATAAAATGGACGCACGGTGACTGTCAATACACACCGTATATTACGATGCTGCACGAGTTTCTTATCCCTGAACTGAGAAGGCGTAACGTAAACATAGATGCAGTTTACTTTTAGCAATATCAGGCTACCTGGCACACTTTCAGGGACACACCCTTCTTGAAGCCACATTTTTCTGAGCCCATCATTTTCCTGCGGGACGATATCGAGTGGCCTTCACGGTCGTTGGACCTGCGATTATTTCTTATGAGGATGCCTCAAAACAACAGTTTTCATTACGAAACCATTGCCGAACTTTCTACTGCAAGCAGAAATTAAAGCAATTAAAAGCGAAATTGAAGCTATTCCAGCCGACGTGGTACAGCGGTATATGGACTGCTTTCCACCACTTTCACGGCGTTATTTTTCACTTCTACTGATTAAATATCTTCTTATTAAATCTGAAGGATCCTTATTCACACTCTCCCTTACTCGCTCGATATTCTCCGGATTTCTAGCTGAACGTAGTGTACCTGTTTTAGAGCAATAACTCACACTTCTCGTTTCTCCAAACTTGGGGACAACATTGCGAATTGTTTTTTAGTGGACATATCTCTGGCATTAAAATGTCCACGGTATTTATGCTGGGTTAAAATTATGAATTTCTGATTTAGAGAATGAAATTCGACATGAAATACAATTTTTGTACGTTTCAGAACTGAAAAGTACTGTATTATGAATTTGAAATTTCTTTTAAAACTCTGAAATAAAATGGAAACAATTTTAAAGTACAATAGCAGAAATTGATCCAGGAAGCCGTTATTCTGTGGTGGTTCATAATTCCACCGCAATTAAGTAAAACAACTACTGAGTTTTATACCACCATATTTTCTTTTTTTATATAGTGGTACAGTGGCGGCTCGTGATGAAATGAAACGGGTGTTCTGCACAGGGCCGATCCTAAGGTATTGGCCGCCCGCGTGCAAATTTCAAACGTATCCAAACTACTGGCGCCGTAGGGGCCGTAAAAAATTGCGCCGCAGGCGAATTTTGAAAATTTTCAAGGTCACGCGTTTTTCTGATACTTCAGAATTTTTTTGTAAAATCCGTTTATACAAAAATATAGACTTTCAGAAGAAAAATTTTTGGGATTTAATACCTTTTTGAAGAACATTCATGTTTGCCATCATATTATTTGGTTAAGAGAAAAGGCTTGTAAGGTGAATTTTCTACTAGAAGGTCTATAACACTTAAAATATTTTCCGAAAGTGTTTCAGCGTCACATTTTGTAGGTTTCAGGTATGTCCAAAAACGTTCAATTCACCATCGAGAATATATCTTAAAACTACCACTAACTGAGTTTTTGAAGATACATCAGTTGTTTCGTCTGCCATAACTGCCAAAAATGAAGGTCTGTTAATTTCCTTAATTATTTCTTCATGACATACTTTCAATATACAGTCTAAAAGATCATTTTGTATTCCTTTAGAGGTTCCTTTAAATACTGAAGCATTTTGTAGATGCTCGCTTAAAGTTACATCAAGCTCAGCAGAAAAATTTATCAAACCACGAAATATCCCCGGGTTTTGAGAGGTTTCAGCTTCGTCATGTCCTCGCAGCGCCAGTTCAAAGGCCCCACAAAACTTTATGCAGTTTATAATTTTTGACAAAACGTATCTCTTTTTTGTCAATTATCATTATGCTTTTACACATTTATCCAGTAAGCTGAATCTAGCTACGCTTTAATATTAGTTGTTCCTAATAAAGCTAATTCCATTGTATTATGTAGATGGCTTTTGGAGTTGTCGTGCTTTTTTATTTTTTCAGTTAAGTGCACCAAATCTGTCACCCCTACCTCCATCCATGCTTTATCACCGCCAAAATGTAAACAAGGAAAACAAAATAACCCATTTTTTTGTTGCACCTACAAATCCAATTGTTCTTCGAATAAATGTCTCTATTAAATTGACGTTTATATGCTTTTCCGCGGCTAACACCTGCAGTCTCAAAAATAATATCGGGCAATGGCCTGCCATGGTTTTTTAAATAAATTTTTTCTTCATAAAAGTATTTAAAAAATCGCTTCACATGAACTAAATTATAAACTAAATCCATTGTCACTATCACAGTATATAAATATTAATAATTAGTACAATAAATCACTACACAAATTCACAAAACAGTATTTAAAATCTCAAATTAACACGAAATACGAAGTAGGTACGATTTACGCCCGCTCGAGGAGTAGGAAAGAGTAAACATTCACTGATGTTGCCTTAGCTGGAAAAAATACAGTTCACTGACCGTGTAAATTCGCGCATTTACGAGCGCCAAGTGTGGATTGTCGCGGGAGTTGAGGGGGAGGACGGGTGTGCCGAGCCGTGCTGAGAACTACCTCGTGTGGCCCAGTTCAATGTACCGCGACGCGCTCGCGTAGAGACCCACATAATTCATCTGGTCTACTACTCAATAGAGGACGGCGCGGCGGGCAGAATGCGACTTTAACGCAATAATTTGTTTAGCTGCACCAACTAACCAAATTATTTTATTAATAAATTTTAGTAATTATTATGTCGCGAAAATATACAAATATCTAGTTTTTTGGGCAGTTCTGCAGCTCTGCAGCACCTATACACCAGTCGCCCCTGTAGTGGTATAAAATATAGAATCAGTTGTTTTACTCAATTGCGTTGAAATAGCAGAAGCTATTAAAATGGGTTAGTTATTTTTGGCCCACCCTTTATAACAGCAGGTGCCCTGGAATGTTTCTCTTTTTCTTATTAAAAAAGATATTAAAATAACTCGCTTATTAAAAAGAGATATTTACATTCACTATTTTTTATTTAAATTTATAATGTCAGGAAAATTATGTATGAAAAATAACATCGCCAACCTCACTTATTCTGACTTTTAACTGAAGCAAAGTCCTAGGAGCATCAGTTTACACCTTAGATTTTAAATAACCCCAAAGATAATAAAGAAGAAATCCATCAGCGTTAAATCGGGACTTCTGGAGGGCTAATTTATTTCTTAAGAACATCGTTCTAATGGTTTCCATTGATAAATTTGCAGTACTGGCTGTATCTCCATTTTGTTCGGTGTCTACCAAACACATGTATGTACGTATATGCACATTAACCACTACAACTTTCCTAGATATACAACAAACACATGTCAGAACACCTTATATAAACAGGATATTACCTAAACAGTGGAATAATTTTAAAATCAGTGTTCCGTTCGAGAAACGTTCTATGCTTTACGCGATTTTTATAGTCGCCACAACCGTCCCATCGAGTCGATTATTCGACGCTTGGTGACAAAATTCCAGTCAACTGGTTTGATAAATAATTAGCCAACACCCGCATGTCACCGAAATGCAAGATCTGCTGTGAAACATCGCTGCTGTGCATGAGAGTGTACGGGAGAAACCGAGGCAGTCAATTTCTCGTCATTTACAAGAACTGGGCCTTTCTGCGACTTCAACTTAGCGAATTTTGCGTCGAGACTTGGTGCTGCACCTGTAAAAAATCCAGGAACTTAAGGTAAGCGACCATAGACACCGCCGTGTGTTCGCTGATTGGGCTCTGAATCAGTTAAAAGTTGACTCAAGTTTCGTCAAAAAAATCATCTTTAGCGGTGAAGCCCATTCTTGGATGAATGATATGTGAACAAGCAAAATTGTCGTATATGGGACGATACCAGTCCACACCAAATTCATCCCCAGAAACTCCCTGTTTGGTGCTGATTTTGGTCTGGCGGAATCATCGGTCAGTACTTATTCCAAAACGAATCTGACATTACCATAACCGTCAACGGCGAGCGCTACAGGTCAATGATAAGCAACTTGTTGTGGCCTAAACTGGATGATATGGATAACGATGATATGTGGTTCCAACAGGACAGCGCTACGTGTCACGCAGCGCACGCCACGATACATATTGTGCACGAGCGATTTGAGGGAATGGTTATTTCGCGCAGCGGTGACATGAACTGGCCATCGAATCGTGCGATTTAAAGCCTTTAGACTTCTTCTTTTGGGGCTATCATAAATCGCAGGTCTATGCGAATAAACCGCAAACAATTGATGCCACTAAAGTCAACATAACGAACGCCATCCAGCAAATTCAGTCAGATTTATGCGACAAAGTCATCGAATAGTGGACTTTCCGAATACGTGCTCCCAAGAAAAGCCGCCGCGGACACTTGAACAACGTTGCATTCCACACTTAATATCATAATATATGATTTCAAGCAAAAAAAATTGAGTGAATATCTTACACACAACTTGTTTTAGTTACGCTTAAAAATCGAGCTTCCTTACTGAAAGACCCTTTATAAGTAAAACGACAAGTTACGTTATATTGTTTGCGTATGAATAACGACATAGTCGGAATAGAAAGTAGTCTCGCAGACAATTTATTTCAGTTATATAATAACAAAAAATCTACC
The DNA here is from genome assembly GCA_037954035.1 of Rosalia funebris. Lineage (NCBI taxonomy): Eukaryota > Metazoa > Arthropoda > Insecta > Coleoptera > Cerambycidae > Rosalia > Rosalia funebris. The sequence goes on along the minus strand of JAZFAV010000006.1, from coordinate 4,596,510 downwards.
ATCGTTATAATTATGGTAGCAGTGCTCATGTGAATCGTGTGGTTTCTATCAAACGCCTTAAAGAGATAATAACCTCACTTAAGTGAAAAGAAGCCAATATATATAATTATAACGCATTTAAATGCTTCCATCCTTCGCAATGGGCTCCGCACCGCGGGATATACAAACGCTGCAATATTTACCAGCCACGATGCTGGTGTATCGACCGCATGTAAAAAAGGAATAATTTTTTTGCCTCGTCCTTTTCCGCCGCTTGCTTTCTGTATAATGAAATGGAGGGTATTTTTTTTCTTTTTGTAATGCGAAGTAAAAGAATTACTTACATTAGTATGTAAATGTAGCGCATAAATACGCTCCGAGTTGTTTCATTCAGATTTCGGTAAAGAAAATGTTTTCTTTTTAAGAAGGTTTTTTATTCGACCTAACAATATGGGCAGGGCCATCGCTTGAATATGATTGGTTTATCTAGATCAAGGGCGCTGTGGTGGTTTCCTAAAATACGATGAATGATAGGTCTATTCAGTTGTCATCCCTGCATACCTGTTTTTGTTTACGAGAATAAGAAATATGCAAATAGATTATAGATTATCATTACACTGTGTATTATTGTGTAAGGTAGAGACTCATTTCGTTTTATATCCGTATATTTTCAGGTTTTGGGATATTCACATCTCAAATATATTTATATCCATAAGCAATTATATAAATACATATTACCGACAATAATAATAGTAAAGTCATCAATAGTATCATCATTATTTGAAATATACAATAGACCCCTGATATTTGGCACAACTTGACAACGTTGCAAGTCTCTCGGTGGATGTCTCATTAGAACTATAGGATTTGAATTGCGAGCCATTTGCGTTCTGTGAAAGACAGGGCGTCAGTATTTGATGACTGTTATATACAAACCATATATCGTCAACATGATGCGATTAACAGTTCAACAATAAATAGTTTGTATATAAAACTGTTTGATGCGTGTGAGCGATCATTTATAGTTGCATTAAGAAAAATTCGCACAAAATTAGGACAAAATGAAGCACCTACAGAATTAAGAGTCTGTAACTTAATCAAGAAATTTGAAGTGATGGATTCTGTTATTGATAAGGCAACACCAATACGTCCTCGTCGTTGTTGATCAGATGAAAATATTGCTGTAGGGAGAGAAAGTGTATGGGAGTATCCAAACACATCAACTCAATGTCGTGCACAATAATTGAATCTGCCAAGAACCACTACGCATAGGAGTTTAAAGAAAGATCAGCATCTGTCAGCATACAAAATTCAGTTGACACAACAATTAAGAGTTACTAACCGTTTAGAACGTCGTACATTTGTTAATTGGATGTTAGAAAAGAAAGAAGGTGATGCCGATTTTTGCAATAAAAATGTCTGTTCAGCGATGAAGCACATTTCCATATTGACGGATACGTCAGTAAACCAAATTGTCAAATTTGGGGTGCGGAAAATCCACATGCTGTTCACGAAAAAGAATTGGATCCACAGAGATGCACGGTTTGGTCCAAATTTTGGGGTGGTGGAGTAATTGGATCATACTTCTTTGAAAATGAAGCTGATGTTATCACAGTAAATGGAGAACGCTATCGTGGCATTTTAAATAGTTTCTTTCTCCACCAAATTGATGAGTTAGATTTGAACAACATATTACTGGAGTAGGTTGAAACCTTTGGTGTGAAAATAATACTGACTTAGTTTTCCACACCAAAACACTATATACTACACTCTACACGCGTTTCGCCAAAAATATTGGCATCATCTGGAGATGATTGAAACTCAATCAAATCAAGTTTTAATCATCTCCAGATGATGTCAACTTTGTTGGTGAAACGCGCGTCGAGTGTAGTGTATAGAATTTGGTGTTTTGTAAAAACCTAAGTCAGTGTGAATATGTGGTTTCAGAAAGACGGTGTTATAGAGCATGTGCAACCATAACTGCTATACACCAAATTGTCATCATGTTGTCTCGCGGAATGCTGACATCAATTGGCCTCCAAGATTATGTGGTTTACCACCACTCGACTTTTTTGTGGGTTATGCCACGCAGTCAGCAACAACCAATGACCTCGAAACAAATATTCAGCGTGTTATTCAGAAAATAGAGCCAGATTTATGTGCCCGTGTTATGGAAAATTTTGCTATACGACTCATATCGAGTCGAGGCGGCCATATGAATGATATCCTTTTCCATTTGTAGTCGTATCATCTCTATTTTATGTTGAAGATTAAAAAACATCAGTTTGTCAAATATTATTGTTTTATTCACAAATGAGGTAAAATTTATTATTTATTTAAAAATTAAATTGTTTTAAATAAATAATATTGCTTTATTATTGAAAGAGTTTCAGATTTCGCAGTTTTTTCTGTTATTCTTTAACACCCATGTTGAATAACACTTTTTCGTTTCTTTGAATACCATCAAATGTTAAAATAATGGCAGTTGGACTTCTTACACCCTATATAATCTTCATCACATAATAAAAATTATCACATTATAAAATAACATATTTAACTTTACTGGTTACCTTAATGGAGAATATTTTGGTCAATAATTAATTTATTCGTTAGGGCTCTCTTAAAAGCAGGGAAAGATTTGTTTACTATAGTCATTGACAGGAAATTTCACTGGATATCTATTTCTATAGTTAGTTTTCTAGCCACATCCAACCTAGATCTGGTTGAACCAAACTGAATATCAAAACTGAAGTTCTTTTTGAGTTAAGCTTAAGACATATCTCTCTCACCATTTTGTAATATTATAATTGTCCTTATTTTTTTGTTTTAAGCTTATAGATGCAGTATAGTACTTAAATTGGAAATAATAGTAGATCAGCCTGTCATCAACATGCAGTACAGTGGCCAATAAGGTTGTCTATGTAGATTATGAATAACAGAGGTCCAATAATTGATCCTTGTGGAACACCTGATGATGACGTGAGAAGGGCGTTTTCTCCTGTTTTAGTGTTCTGTACACTATTATTAAAATAACTACGAAAAAAAAGCAGCGGTTTCTTGGCAAAGCCAACGTATACAACGTGTCCAAGAAATAAATCTCAAAATATATGCACTAACTTTGTATCTTATGCCATTTTTAGATGTTGATTACGACATGATAAAGTATTTACTTTATTTTCCCTACATATCTTCTAAAACCCAATAATGGCGACAGTTGATATCGACAAAGGTCTGCGAATATCTTCACGATTAACTCCGCCGCATTCGCTAAGAATCGATTTACGTAAATTTTACGGTTTGTTATAGATTTTATTACCACGGTAATGGAGATGCTAATTTAAGTATCTTCACGAACGTCTCCAAATTGGCCTTACTAGGAATTTATATTCGCGATTTTCTTTGCAACACACCGTAGGTAGGCGTGTAATCTGACTCGCTTGGATTTCATTCGATTCTCGTCATCTGATCGTGGGGAAAATATCCGTTCTCTATTTGCCACAAAAAAAAAACAACTTCTGAGATGACAAATATATAGGGTGTCTCAGTTGGAACTATAGGATTTGATTACGCGTAATTTGTATTCTGTCAAAGACACAGCGTGAATATTTCTACGACTGTCATCTACAGTTCAACAGAGAATGGTTTGCTAACGACTCTCTCATGAAAGTGCGCGATCATTTACAGTTGCAATAAGAAAGATTCTCTCAAAATTAGGACAAAATAAAGCGCCTACAGCAAAAATAAGAAACGAAGCAGCAAGCCAAGCCTATTCTGAATTAAAACTACATGCCAGATATATCGGCCTTGAGATAAACACTACAAAAACAAAAACATTAATTCAAATAAGAGACAAGAGAGCCGCACAAATAGTTGTAGAAGATAACATCGAGTCAGTGGATCAATTTGTATATCTGGGAGTGGAATTGAATTCAGCCGGTATGGAAGATGGAGAAATCCGCAGAAGAGTAACGATAGCCAACAAAGCCTACTTCGCAATGTCCCACGTACTTAAATCTAAAAATGTCCACCGTAACAACAATCTGAGAGTATACAAGACAATAACAAGACCTATTGCAAGTTATGGAAGCGAAGCGTGGACCATGACGGAAAGAACAAAAAATATGCTCAATATCTTCGAAAGGAAGGTACTGAGAAAGATACTGGAACTAGTTAAAGACGATAATATCTGGAGAACCAAATTCAATCATGAACTATATAGCCTTTTCAAAGAACCCCCTCTATCAGAATTTATAAGACTGCAACGGTTACAGTTGTCTGGGCATGTGGTCAGAATGGAAGATAAGAGGTTACCAAAAGGAACGTTAAACAGTCGAATGTGCGGAAAGAGACCAGTGGGGAGACCCCGGAAAGCCGAGAAGTACAAGAGGATGCACGCGATCTTCTAAGAATCCGAGTTTGGAAAAGAGCGGCAGGAGACAGTGAGGCATGGAGGCGGAAGTTAAAGGAGGCCAAGGCCCAGCTTGGGGCCATAACGAGGAGGAAGCGCCTACAGAGTCAACAGTTAGAAACCTAATGAAGAAATTTGAATAGGTGGGTTCTGTTATTGATAAGGTAGCACCAATACAATACGTCCTCATCGTAGTGGGTCAGATGAAAATAGTTCTGCAGTAAAGAAAGTGTACGAGAGTATCCAAACACATCAACACGACATCGTATACAACAATTGAATCTGTCAAGAGCCACCACACATCGGATTTTAAAGAAAGATCTACATCTGTGAACATACAAACTACGTCAGATACAACAATTAAAAGTAACAGACCATTTACAATGTCGAATATTTGTTAATTGGGTGTTAGAAAAGAAAGAAGCTGATGCTGATTTTTGCAACAACATTTTGTTGGGCTGTGAAGAATATTTTCATCTTAACGAATATGTCAGTAAACAAAATTGTTCAATTTTTAAGTTGCTGAAAATCCACATGCTGTTCACGAAAACAGTTTGGTTTGGTGCGCATTTTGGAGTGGTAGGGTAACTGGACCATACTTCTTTGAAAACAAAGCTAGTAATGCTATCACAAACATGTTGACGTAGTATAGTTTGTAGATAACAGTCGTTAAATACTGACGTCCTATCTTTGACAACACAAATGGCGCTCAATTCAAATCCTATAGTTACTCGTACAATTGGGACATACTATAATTTTTCCAGCAGTATCAAAGGGGTGATTACTAAGATTGTTTTTATCTAATACCTTTTCAGTTAAATAATTTACATTGTACGAAGATACTTATTTCAATTAGCCAAGTATTCAGATGAACTAATCTGCTTGTTTGTTACCGAAAATCAATACTCCGTAGACAGTTAAACACCTGCTAAGATCACGACTTGAATATGGCTTTTGAATAGTGGCGTCGATGCTCATTTGGAGATGTAGGCGATTGGTCTCCGTCTCTCCTTGTTCCAGACGGGCTGCTGAAATTTGTTATCAAAAGAAAACGCTTTCATGAAATAAAGTTATTTTTGTTTTAGAGCCTTATGAGATGTTTAATCTAAAAGCATGACATATGGCGTAAACAAATAAATAATGGAATAAACTTATGTAAAAATACGAAAGTCCCCTACTATCGTATTTTTACAAGTGATTATTCTTGAAGTGATTATTCTTGAAGGTGAGATATTTATAGTACTCGTTACGCTGTTTGATTGAATATATGTTTAATATCATAAATATCCAAAATTAGATTCTTATGATGTGGTTTAATATTTGCGATATCTGAAACGAACGAGGGGGTACCCAGAAGAAACCGAACTGATGTTGTGGTGGGAGGAGTTTTTGTAGTACCGCATTCTGTCGCTAGGAGCGTATAGAGATACCATTCCCGAGTCAGTAACCCAAAGAAACGTCGTCGCTAAAGAAGGTTCCGTTCGGCTTGTGTGAGTTTTTTAGTGAGAGTTGTTTCGTATGTTCGTGGTTTTTTTTTTAGTTTTTCGATGTGAGAGGAGTTGTCCATTCAGAGTTTATTCCACAGAGTCAGACAGTTAAGTAGGCTTTCTACCTGGAAAGTTTTGAAAATATTGGGCAACAGTTTGTGGTGGAAGAGGTCTAATTTGTGGTAGTAGGGCGACTGGTTTCTCCACCACGATAACGCCTCTGCACACACAGCCCTGTCTGTGTGCCAATTTTTGACCAAAATTTTCCACAACTTCGTCAATGGTCCGTTATCGGTCTTCCAGGATAATTTCGCGAATTTTTTTCAACATTTTCCTCGATTCGAGCCGTGGATGAATGACCAGCGTGAGGTTTGTCATCAATTGACATTTCACCTCTTTTTAAACGGGAAAACACTTATGTTTTCCCAATGGCATTATTCTTGTAGACCGTTTTTAACATTTCAAGAGTTTATGTGCCAGTTTTTCCGAGCAAGAAGCAAATCTTTACGGCCGAACGCTGTTTACGAGAATAAAAAATATATCATATTCTTTTAAACCAAAAATAAAGCAGCAAAAACAATTCTGTATTTTTTGTAGTCTGTATTTTGATATTGAATCATATATATTGAAACCTTTATATAATACTGAAATATAGATAATATATGGTAATGGCATAATAAAGTATTGGCCACACTAAAGTTTCTATAAGTTTTTTACTTAATTGGTAGTTAGAATTATTGTATGACTCTATAGCACTTTTACAGCTAGATAGACATTTTTAAAAGTAGTAACGTATTTGCGAAATTTTCACGTACAGTCAAAAGTTACTTAAATTATTTTTGCGTTGTTAACGTAAAAGTGCATTTTTTATATTCAACTTCATATTATTGTGTTTGAGTCAAATTCAGTGGAGGTATTTGTATTATTTGCATATTTCTCAAAAAAAAAAACGGTAAACAAGAAATCAGTAATGTAGAGTACTGTGGAAAATACTTTAGGGGTTCATTTTATTAAACATGAGGGGATTGCAATTTGAGCAAGACTAATGACCATATTACAGCACAAACAAAGTCAATAATTTTTCCTTCAGCCAATGTCTTTTACAAATAAGGTTGACAGAGTCAACCAGAATTTTAAGGAAGTCAGAATACAGAAGAGTATATTTCTTTGAATTCTCTTTCTTCTTCTTCTTTCAGCAATAATACTGACAATCAATCCCACCTGAAATAATTAAAATGATTATACATACTAATAGTACATACTAATAAAAATTAAGGGGGCAATAACCAAATACCAAATAAAAATGCATCAGACAAAAGGAGCCACCAAATAAAAACTAAGGCATTAAATTCTTCCCCATATCATAAGAGTTTTCAAACCGTAAACTTCAGCTATAAATGCAAATATCCAGAAGGAAGTAACGGTTTGCGTCGCATTAGCATTTTTGATTTAAGGAAAAAGTTAGCCATTCATTTCCCGGAATGTCTCGAGTATCGGGAGGCGGGGGAGCAATGAAATTTAAATGAGAGGCATCTAAAGAAGCGTAACGTTTTAATGGTAATGGCCAGGGCTGAATGGAAATAATTTTACTACCTTATAATGTGTTCTAACTAACGAGGTTGTAAACAATTTAATTCGTTTAGCTATTATCCCGGCAGTTATGTCGAAGAGCTGCTGAATTAATTATTCAATCAGATGGCCCCTCAACTTTATTCCACGACATTGAAAATGGACAATTAAGGGCGCTATTATCTTAAGGGCATTAAACTAAAGGTCTAACTATTTTTACTTTTATTTGTTAAAGAAATATTTCGGAAGGAAGCATTGTTGGAAAAGTGGCATGTTTGTGACTCAATAGTTTAATATACTTTAATATATCATAAATAAGGATGTAGGCGAGCGCTGCATACCATTGGCGCTTCATGTGGGGGCATGAATATGTTTAATGCAACGTACGTTTCGTTTATAAAATCCACAAATCTTAGCTATTCTAAAATAATATTATTCACAAAATTGTATTATACGATTGCGTCATAAAATACGTAAACGATATGGTGATTCATCGAGATTACTGTCTTCTAAATTCTAAACTGTTTTAACGTCATGGTGATAACGCTGAAATGGAGTAACTGGTCGACGAACCGTAGTGGAGGGGAATCAGTAATGCATTTTTCACGGCCGTAGGGCCGTGGTTGATCATAATTTATCCACCGAAATGTACGTATGGTCTCCGCTGTGTTAGTTGAAACGTTTTAATTCAACAATAAAGTGCGCACGTGCGAAAGCCCGGTGCTTTCGTTTATCATTTCGGTGAAGCGTTTATACGCTCACCAAGTGAATAAGTTTATTGGTGAATTTCATGAATTATTTTGGCGATGGGGCGAAAGTAATGTGTAAAATATACGATAAACCCTTAATATGCTGACCATAATCTGGCCGTAGATGTCACGTGAATTATGTGCAACATCAACATAGAAAACAGGGCGTCCCCTTGCAATCTCAATTTCGGTTTGATTTATTGTTGATGTTGATAGCCTGTAATACTCCACATATTAAATAAAGAAAAGTTTAGAAAGTTGTGGCACAAATACAATACACAGTTCCAGTTACCAAGTCGCAGAATATTATGGGGTGGTATACCAACTGTACGCGACGACATTATATAGATGATTATACCTAAATTACAAAACAGACGACTATGGTTATGTGTTGACGAGACGATGGATTGAAAAAATCTATTGTAAATATTATAGTACGTGTACTAATCTATCTTTCCATTGCTACTACCTAGCAAAAGACTCACTGAGTGTACTGGCAATACAATTACCCAGGTGGTGCTGGAGACGTTAGATAAATTTCAAGTATCAACAAGTCAAATACTGATGTTTGTGACCGATAGATGATGCATAAAATGAGCGCGTTTGACATAAAGCCGAAAATATGTAAAAGAAAGACACCAATTTTGACAGATTAAGACAAGTTTGTGATGACACTGCTAATAGTAATAATGCATCTACAGATCCTTTAAGTGAGTTCAAAGAGTATTTTACGTATACCTGTATTACATCAGTAGATGTCTAACGGTCGTTCGCCAAATATAGGAACATATTTTCACCACAGCAAACATCGTTCGCTGAGACAAATGTGAAACATACCTGAACCTGCAAAGTATTTACAGATTATCTCCAGTTCGTCATGATGATGATTATGCTAGTTCATCAAGATAGTTAAGAGAGTAAGTACATATAGGGTTATATTTACTTGTAACAGTTTAGTGCGTTTGTTATTAATTAGTTTGTATTATTATTTTATTACCCTTATTACGATGCGTACGTCTATGACACGCAACACATTTCCCACAGCCTTAATCATAAATTAATATATCTGCCTAACTAAACTGAAACCAAGAATTGTAAAGAGTGCAATGACCTAAGAAGCTGATAGGTGCCATTATCATATTTAATTCCTAAATTTCTGATGTTGTACATTAATTCGGTAATATTAAATTTAGTTGGAATTTATAATTATAATTAAACAAGAAATGTTAGAATTAAGGTGTATAATACCTATCTGCGACATAGCGCAAGTAAATTTATATAATGTTTGTCAAATATAAAAAGATGAATAAATTTCGTTGTATTAAGTCCTCATTACGAAGATATTCTGCAAAAAATGGCAACGTCGTACTCCAATATTTACAGGTGCTGTCGCCCCCTTTGTTTCTCTCATTTGAAGAATATTATTTATTTCACTCATTTAGCCTGTCAAGCTATAATTCTATATAACAGGTGATAACCATTGGCGACACACAAGGGCAGAATTTATTAAGGTTATATTAATTCAATATATATTCACAATACAACATAGTGCTATTTAGTTAATTTAACGATATGTGATTTTGCTACCATGAAGAGATGAATGCAGAGGTATACGAAAATTGGTTTGGATTCAGTCTTCAACATTTGGAACCAAAATCTGTCGTCGCTATGGATAATGCCCCATATCATAGTCCAAGATGCGAAAAAACGTCACAACAGTCATGGAGGAAAGCACAGATTCAAAAATGGTTACAGGACAAAGGTATGCCTCATGCTGAAAATAGCTTAAAGCCAGAATTGCTTCGAATTGTGAAAATACATGCAAATAAATATAAGAAACTTGCTGTAGAAGAATTAGCATTGAGCCATGGAACTATTGTTCTACGATTACCCCCATATCATTGTGAGTTGAACCCAATTGAGTTAATTTGGGCACAAATTAAAGAGGATGTGGCCAGAGAAAATGTAATATTTAAATTGGCTGATGTCCAACGCCATCTTCAGAAAGCATTAGAAAATGTTACAACAGAAGACTGGAGACAGTGTATTGGTCATGTTCAAAGAGAAGAACAGAAAATGTGGGATGTAGATAATATGACTGATGAAACCCTCAATACCATTATTATTAGTGTCGGTAAAAGTGATGGTGAAAGTGATAGTGAGTGATGACTCGAAGATTGGAAAGGGTAAGATTGTTTTTCGAACATTTTGTTTTTATTTCTGTAGTAGAATTTCCTTTATTTTCTGTAGAAGAAAATTTTCTTTTGTTTTTGTTACAGAATTGTGTTTATGTTATGGGGTTTTGTTAAATTTTGGAAGAGAATATTTTATTTTGTTTTTGTTATAGAATTCTGCTTATTTTATATAGAATTGTTATTAATGTGGGAATAGGGCTCTTGGCGAACCACCCATTAAAAAAATGGTAACATGCCATTAGCAATACTTCATAAATGGTGTGGAAACTTGCTTTTACTCACAATTTCTCCCTTTATGTGATTTAGCAATTTTTTTAAATTTCTGTCATATCAATAATTGTAGCAGTACTTGTCACTGACCCCGCCAAAAAATAAAAACGTCTACGCCTCTGTTCCAGACAAAATCCCCACCTTCTCTCCGTCATTGCACTCTTTACAATTATTGGTTTATCTTTAAAGAACTAGAGAAGAGCAAAATGTCAAACTTTATAGAATCATTTAGAAATTTTGACAGTTAATTACGTAATTATAGTAATACCGTTGAAAATAAACCCATGAAATCTATTGGGCAATCTACGTGACCAACAGCTATATGATATTGTTATTGATCTAATATAAAACAGCTGTGAAAGTTCTAGTAACTGCTGAATAAAACCACATATCAGTTGCCCTTTAAAAATTATGATATTGTTGAGGTTATGTATAAATGAATTATTGTTCCACCAGAGCCATGCCCCTACATGACGCGCCAATGATATGCAGCGCTCGCCCACAGCCTTAGTTATAAGATGTTAATTATAATTAAGTAATGATGAATAGAGACTCTGTTTAGTGACGCGCCTTTTAGGTACGTTATATTAACTGTCGGAAAAGCCAAGATCAAGCAATCTGTCATTTATATATTAATGTTATTAAAATCGCCTTAAATTAAAGAGGTATATTCCTGATCATATATTCCTGTAAATTAAATTCTTGTAGTATTATAAATTTTACCCAATGAAGAAAATGAAGGACACAAAATGCACAAAAAATAGAGGTATAATAGATAATCAAATGACATGTTAGGGAAAATATAAAACACAATAATACAGAAATAGTAATCATTAACTTTTATTTTTAAACCTGGCAAATTGATAAGATTTAAACGACGGAAATTGTTATCCTTGCGTTCAAATTTACTGTATTAAACGGTTAGTTAATTGCTAACATTACTCCGACACCGCAGCTACGATCAGTAGCTAACTTATCACGATCTGATCTAAATACCTCGTAATTATCTGAAACTATTTCATTATTTTTTATGAGAATATAACCACATTTATTAAAATGTTTTACAATAAGAGGGCAATATGTTAATTTTAAATAAAACATAGTTTTCTGTAGCGAAATATTGAGATATTTATTAATTTATGGTGTAGATATTTGGGAATTTTATTTGAAGAGGTTCGTTTCAAAACGCAATTTCTACAAAAATTTCACTATTGACTCAGAAATGGCATTGCGATCGATAGGTTGAAAGCTACTGATAAAACTTTTCAAGACGCAATTTGCGTGCTATACAAATATACCTTTTAAGTATAGTTTATTTTCAGAACGCAATTTCTACAAATAAATTTCAGATCACATCGCAATTTCTACATTGTGCTTTCAAAACGCATTTTCTGCACTGACGGTAGTTTTATTTATCTATGGATTTAATGTTTACTTTAATTTTTCGGTTATTTGTCTGTAAAGTTAGTAGTGTAAAATAATGGATTGTGATGTGGATACGGTTGAGGTACGTGAAAAAAGTGATGGTACCAGAAAGAAACAAAGAAAGACCAATAAAAGAGTAGCATCGCCTGTATGAAATTTTCTACGTCATTTGGAAATTCCAGAAAATGTAAAAAATATAAGATTTCCTAGTAGTAAGCCTAGCCAATATCAAATGCTCCAACAGCTTCCCGAGTACATCCGTTACACATATTGGTCTGTACCCCCCCCCCCGGATCTCCTTCCGGCCTCCCCTCCTTTCTAAGAAGCACCAGTGGGAACACCCCGCTACGGAGGACCCCATTCATCACTTTCAGGACAAAGACGAATGCTGAAACCCTTATAAAATTAGTTGGTCAGACGCTAAAAGAGGTATGGGGCGTTAAACATGAGGAAAACAAAAACGTGCCTAGTGCATGCTTCATCGCGTAGCAGTCGCAATCCGTGGCCGTTATCCGAATGTCGATCGCCTAATAGCAAATGTTTTTAAATACCCCGCAAAGCGTGGGATTATTCACAGAAATGTTTCCTCACAGACAGCGCCTGTAATAACACGATGGGGAACGTGGATCTAGGCAGATTTACACTATCAATTCAGGTTTGCAGTCATTTTGGTGTAGATCTTTTGTCTGGCTGCATGTTAATTTTTACGTTACTGCACAAATAAAAACGTTACTGCACAAATAAAAACATAGAAATTTAAACACTTAAAGCCGCATAATCAACAAAGACAGCGATGAGATGAAAACAAACCAATAACAGCGTCTGTGTAACATACGGTAGCAATATCGTTGCTATAGAAATGAACATCGGTAACATATCGAACCTTCTTTGTTGAGACTTGTTGCCGGAATAGACGCATTACTGATAAATGAATCGGTCATTTCAAAAACAGCACATGTCAGTTATTTTAGGTTTGTCTCAAAACATAATATTTACAGGTAAATACACCTTTTCAGACAGTAACAGCACTTGTCAAGCAATATTTCGATAAATTCTGAATGCCTATATATCGGATTGCATTCAGAAACACCACAAGTCAGTGAACTCTGCATGTACTCAATAGTGGAGTATACTGAAATGATCGTAAATGTAACAAGAAAATCATAATTTTGTGTAAAGATGGTTAGAACTGATGATATTTTTGATTATGAAGCATGGTGGCCGTACTTTTACAAACAAAATAGCCTATCTGTTGATTCCTTTGGGAGAGGTGTACCGAGAGGACAGAAACAAATGTTCCAGATAACAAATTTTACCCATTTTTACTATTCATCAGATGAAACAGGGGTAATAATTGACTTTATAGATGTATTTACAAGCCATAGATTTTCTGCATCCAATTTGGTCACACTGTCTCATCTGAATAAGCGCTGTACGAGACAGGGCTTATTCAGAGGGTTTGATTCCCATAAATTAAAAAAAAAACTTGATAACGTTGAAAAATTGGACTTTTATGTTCCTGAAGAGCATCAGGACATTTATAGTGACATTCTACGTTGGACAACAACGGACAATGAAGAAAATAATTACCCTTAAAAGATGTTTTGTACATATTTGTTGCTATTTATAATAAAGGTTCTTGAAAAATGATATCAGTCTCTATTATTTTCATTGTTCATTTCAGAAACAGCAGCATTTTATTTTGGTTTTTTGTTTCACAATTACAAGACCAACATAACTTAATATCACCGATTGATACACCGGTAATATTTGAAATATTTTTTTATCTATCTTTTACTCTATACATATTTTTTCACTTCCTGTAAATCTTTGTTGAATCGACATGTCCTGTTTCTGAAATGACCGGTTCAAATATACCACAAACAACAGATTTGTTTCGCTCATGAGTTGCGTTTTCTCGAATCTGTCCACATTCAACTAGATCTAAAGATTATCCCGTAACGAAAATGCATTTGGCGCGATGTCCAGTTGTCTAAATAATAGAATATCTACGATAAGTGGTCTATATTTGTGCATACCCAACTGCGATATTTGCATCGCCGTCCTCGCCTTTTGACCCCATACAACTGTATTTCACTGCGTATCTTCGCCAATATCTCGATCCTCGTCCTCAAATAGCGATTTCGCAATATACCGAGGAATACATTAGAGGCGCTTGTTTATGCTACTCTGTCACAATATTCAATGAGAAGATCGGGTAATTGTGTTCACGAGATTTAGCCGCATAGCTCTTTACGTCCTAATCGGATACTCGAATCTCCGTCTCGGTGGAAAAGTTCGCCGGAAATTTAAAAGATTGTATTGTAAAATTGTTTGCGGTGTGTGTATGAGATTACGCGGACGTAAATTCCTAGGCAAAATTAACGTATCAGTGAAATTTCATATTTTTACTTATATTTCCTTGTAGATTCAAATCATAGTGTATATGAGATATTATAATTAAATCATTTCAACTAATGTTTAATAAATTAAAATGGTATTATCGTAGGAAAAACATGAATAAATAACAGAAAGGAACAATAATGTTAAATCCAATGAAAACGGTGTTAATGAAAGAATTAGAGGTTACACTAAATCGTAAAAATTTAAAGATCAGTAGCGTATAGATTCTCCTCTAGTTTTTATCACTGCTTCCATTCGTTTGGACATGCTATTGATCAAGTGATGAATGGTTTCCTGAGGAATATTCTCCCATTCGACAAGAACGACTTCTTAATGTTCCCTAAGAATCACAGAGGCAGGTATGTGGTGCCTAACTTTTAGTGCATCCCATAGATGCTCTATGAGGTTGATGTTTAGGCTTCTCGGTGACCAGTCCATAGTTGGAATATTCACAAATCGAAGGTATTCCCATCAAAGCGGGGAAATGGAATCACACCTTCTTCTATGATAATTTCTATGTAGAAATATGCATTCATCTCCCTCGTCACCATCATGAGGTCATCAGTCCTAAGACTGGTTGGACGCTAACCTCCAGCTTCTCCTATCTTGTGCTAACCTACGCATTTCGCTAATTGTGCTACAACCTACATCCCTTACTATTTGCGAGCAGTAGTCTAATCTAGGCCTACCTCTGCCTTTCTTCACTCCTATTTCTGCCTCCAAAATATCGCGGACTATTCCCCCATGTCTCAGCAAGTGGCCTACCATTCTATCTCTTCTCTTCTTTATGTTTTTCCACATACTTCTTTTCTCGCCGACTTTCTCCAATACTTCTTCGTTTCTAACCCTATCAGTCCACGGTATTTTCATCATTATTCGGTAACACCACATCTCAAAAGCTTCTAATTTCTTCCTACTTGCTTCTCCTACCGTCCAGGTTTAACAACCGTATAGTGCCGTGCTCCATACATACGTTTTAAAAAATCTCTTCCTTGTTTCTAAGTTTATTACCCCCGAGCATAAAAGTGCTTTTTTGTTGTTAAAAGCTACTCGACCCTGCGCTATTCTTTGTTTTATATCTTTATCGCTTCTTCCATCCCAATTTATTTTACTCCCTAAATAAGTGAAGTCTTTAACTTCCTTCAATCTTTCATTATTAATTTGTACTTTCGTTTTTGCTCAGCTCTCGCGCCCTCTGCACACTAACACTTTAGTCTTGTTTTTATTCACCCTCATTCTGTATTCCTCTGTCAACACTGCCTTCATTTCGTTCAACGCTGATTCTAATTCGTCTTTACTAGATGCTAATGCTGCTATATCATCCGCGAATATCAGCATTTTTAGTTTCTGTCCCTGTACTTTAATCCCGAAATCCACTCTATCTTTTATCACATCAATCGCCTCTTCGATGTACAGATTAAAAATTAGTGGTGATAGCCTACATCCTTGTCTTACTCCTTTCCTAATACCTACTTCCCTTCTTTTCCCTTCTACTTCTATAACAGCAGTTTGCTCTTTGTGTAGATTGTGTACTACTCTCCTATCTCTATACTTCATTCCCGCGCTCTTTAGTATCTCGAACATTTTTTCCCATTTTACATTATCAAAAGCTTTTTCTAAATCTACAAATCCTATATAAGCGTTCTTTCCTTTTTCTATTTTGTAACATTTTTTTTCTAACATTACTCTTAGCGCCAGAATAGCTTTCGAATTCCCCTATTACGCCTATACCCGGATTGGTCTTCTCCTAGTATTTCCTCCGCTCTATTTTCCATCCTCTTCTGCGCTATTCTGGTTAAGATTTTTGACGCGTGGGAAGTTAGGCTAATCATTCTAAAGTTCTCGCATTTGTCGGCTCCTCTCTTTTTCGGTATAGTAACGATAATGTTCCTCTTATAACCCTCCGGCATTTCACCCGTTTCGTATATGTATTTTACCAGTTCAAACATCCTATTTACTACTTTCTTTCCCGCACATTTCAAAATTTCCGCCTGTATTTTATCTACACCCGGCGCTTTATTGTTCTTTAACCCCCTTAGTGCTATTTCAAATTCCTCTCTCAATATAGGTTTTCCTACATCTTCCCAATCGATGCTAGATTCTTCCTCTAATATCTCTCCTAATTCCTGACCCTCGTATAAATTTCCTAAGTACTGCTTCCATCTATCCGCTTTCTTCTCTCTTCCGATCAGTATGTCCCCCGATTGACTCCTAACATTTCTCCTTATTGGTCCTATATCCCTGAAGTTCCTCTTAATTATTTTCTCCCTCGTATAGAAACCAAATTCATGCGACCATCGAAACCAATTCCTCAGATTTATTGACCAAGAATTGAATTCTCGGAGAGATATTGCAGGCTGCAAACCTCTCTTCTGGCCTCCGCCAGACTCATTGACCCCTATCTAGTGAATTAGAACTTACTCTTGTTTCGTCTAAAAGCAAAACTCGCTTCCAATTCTGGTCCAATTTACCTGTTCTCTTGCAAAACACAGTCTAGTAACTCTATGTTCTCTGGTGACCAGTGGTGCAATAGCTGGGTTTCTACTGTCCAATCCTCCTTCACTAAGCCTTCTCCTGACCATTCGTTCAGAAACTGCTACATTTCGAGCTGTTATTAGGGCTCTGCTTAGCTCTAAACTGGGAGACTATTTGTTTATTTCTTAATACGACTTGCATAAAATATCGCGATTTCTTGCACCCGTAAACTTATTATGACATTGTTCTAGAGTTATACAGTAACTTCCAAGTTCACTAAAATATTTAATCGTTCGACGAGAATTGCATTTCATAAAATTCACGTAAATCAACCTCCTCAATTTATCTGAGACTTTCAGATTTTTTTCTCGAGAATAGGTGTTTTAGTGAAACACAGTGTATGAAATATAACGATACTTTTGATGAAAATATGAGAGTCTATAAATCGACATAAAATACGTAGAAAATCGCATACATTGGATTCCTGAACAAAACTGATTAATATTTTTTATCACGAAAACATTTTTTCTTTTTGTCATACAAATTCGATGGAAAAAAAATTGAAATTTCTAAAATTGTCACCAATTACATCGAAAATCTCCTAAATTTACTGTATGAATTGAATTCCTTGGTCACTGTTCATCGCCGACTGATGGAAAGAGTCGATCTGGGTTCCTTTCA
The DNA here is from genome assembly GCA_037954035.1 of Rosalia funebris. Lineage (NCBI taxonomy): Eukaryota > Metazoa > Arthropoda > Insecta > Coleoptera > Cerambycidae > Rosalia > Rosalia funebris. The sequence continues at coordinate 4,578,869 of JAZFAV010000006.1, read as the reverse complement.
CATAACAACTTAACTTTCGGTTCGAATCCGAATTGTCATGGATGTTAATAGGTATGACCACATCTTCGAGAAAATTATTCCATAATAATTTAGCAGAAGTCCTGCAGGTTTTTTACATTGATTAGGGGTAATGATGTCAATCGCTTGGAGCTGGCCTAGATAATTCAGGCGTAGGTTCGATTCCCACATCAGTTAGCTGGGTATATCTATGTGTATATGTAAGGATATCTGGGGGTTAAGCGGCTAGAATAGATATAGATAGAATAGGCCCTTCCTCTTGTAAGCAATACTTTTCCCAAAATATTTTCAAATGTATTATATAATTTTCAAAGTACCAAAACATGTTTTTCGATTACTTTAGAAAATATTTAAATATATATTCTCAGGGGTTTCATAAAAACCTTAAATTAAAGCGAACTAATTTCATGCAATATACTCTGAATAAATAAAAAGAAAACTATGTTATAAAATAGTGTATTTTTGTTAAAAACACCCTGTCCATATTCATATAAAATCTGCATCTGTGCTTTTTAATCTGACCGAAATTATATTTTATTTCATTTATGAGATGAATCTACCCCATGGCGAGCAGTCGTTTGCTATGCCGTGTATAATTTTAATCAATTAGCTACATATGGCACGGCATAGTCACAACTGCATCTTATATACATAATTTTAAATATTTGAACATCCTCTATTTCGAACGATAAAAATGATATGTGACTTTATTATCGTTGAAATATAAGGCACAACTTAAATTCCGGACAATATTTATTATTTACTAAATTGAATTCCAAGTATTCACCATATGCAGAGATCAGAGAGTCAGCTGGCGACAGATGTTAACTGTAGAAATTAAATTCATTTATTTCCGATCTAATAGTCTTCCCAATGTAACAGTCGAATGAATGGTATTGCTATTTTGTGAGAAATATGTATTTTTCGTCATTGAAGTAGACGAATTTCATTGAATATCGAGGATTAACTATAAAGAACTATTTTATTCATAGCATTATTAAGTTTGTCGAGTCCTGATAGAATAACATAATTAAATTATGCAATAGTGCAGTATGATGTAGAGCGCTTGAAATTAAGTATCGAAAATAATTTAGAGCTTTCTTTTGACATTGTCCATGTCCAGGTTTATTCAATTGTTATGTATTACATTGGGGCATCTTACATAAGTTGCCACAACTACATGAGCAGTATGTCCATGTCACTCTCAGATGAATTTCGGCCGCTATCAGCTCAATCTCGATGCGGATGGCATGTGGTCAATGTTGATGCCAAGAACTCGGCGCAGGTATAGAACAGGTCTGTACAGGTATAAAGTAGGTCTGTATGGGGTATGGTAACCTGTTTTATAGCTTTAAGACCTGTTACAGACTTTTACATACCTGTTTTAAATCAATACAGACCTGTTCTATACCTGCGCCGAGTTCTTGGGATCAACAATGACCGTATGTCATTCGCATCAAGGTTGAGCTGATAGCCGCGGAAATTCATCTGAGAGTGACATAGACATACTACTTACATGTCATATATTATTTTCAAAATAACGTGGATCTATCCTTTAGAACTCTAAAGAATTATATTATTCATGGTATTGTCCAATATCGTTCAGTCATGACATATTGCAATGGTGTATTATGAAACACGGTATCTTGCAACTAGCCTCCATACAGACCTGATTGAGCTCCATGCGACTTTTGGCTATTTTATGAATTAAAAATCCTTTGAAAGTATAGATATTTAACTATGAAGGAGATATAGAATGAAATACAATGAGGCAACTACTGGCTATCCTGAAAGCTTTCAAAGAGTAATTGGAAGGTCAGAGTGTGGCAAGAAGTAATAAACGAAGTCGGATAGGGTCCAGGCAAACCTCCTGTGTATTATATTTCAAATACTTACTTCAAATTAGTTTAAGTGTTAATAATATGATGTTCCAGTTTTATTTAAAAATTTCGTTTCTACGGTGTTCAGTGAATTTTGTAGTTTTGAATTGAATTACCACCACTTTTCTCAAACTTTATATCAAAATGACGCTTATGTATGTTAATGAATTAATATATAAGAGCTATTTTTTATTATTAATTTGTATAGAATGTATTGTAATGGAATTGTTCCATCTCTCCAGCAATTAAGTATTTGGCAAAAAATAATATTACAGATTTGAAGGGATATTTAAGAAATCCTGATAAATATTACGAAACTTAAGTATTATTAAAGGTACCCTCGGGATACTGTCCTAATAGAAAGACCGCTTCAAGGGAGCCAGCATGCTTATCAAACTGGTAAATCTACAGAAACAGCTCTGGATAAAGTTGTGTCATTGATACGGTCACAACTAGACTCCGGATGATACGTTGTCGGCACATTCCTTGATATTGAAGGAACCTTCAACTTTACATCCAGGGAGGTGATTAGCGGAGCACTAGGCAGATGCTACACCCCCAGAATAATCGCTGAATGGATAGACCATAATGTTGGGAAACATTATGGTCTAATGACCATTAAGGATTCTCCCCTCACTCATCCACTACCAGGCACCACAGAAGGGGAGTCTGTCCTCACCTTCTGTGGTGCCTGGTAGTGGATGAGCTGCTTGAAAGGTTAAATGATTACCAAGTAATTGGCTATGCCGATGACTTAGTAATAATAACAAAGGGCCCTTTTCTGGAGCCGATTCTCGATATAATGCAGGAAGCATTAAACAAGGTTGGGAATTGGTGCAGGGATAGGGGACTCTCGGTCAAGCCCTCTAAAACTGAGATGATAGTGTTCACCAAGAAATATAAGTGGAAGAGAACATATCCACTGAAACTTGGTGGCCAACAACTAAGCTATAATAGCGAAGTGAAATACTCAGTAGTAAGCCTGGACGGGAAACTGTCATGGGGAAAAACATCTAAGTCACATATGTTCCAAGATCACAGCAACACTTTGACAACTGAGAAGGGTCATTGGTTAATAGCTGGGGCTTGAAGCCGGGGACCATGAAATGGATGTATGAGGCAATTCGCAAACCCAGACTGACGTATGCAGCACTGGTCTGGTGGGAGAGAGCCTATTTAAAGTCGGAAGCCAACCAACTTAACAAGCTAAGAGGATTGATTCTAAGAAGTATAACGTCCTAAGATCAACACCGATCGAAGCGATGGGGATACCACCTCTTGATGTCACCCTGAAAGCAGAAGCCGTAAAAGCAATGCACAGGGTGGGAAACATGAATAGGAAGGTAAGGGACCTGAATAGACTCTCAAGAGAGCTAGCTGAGGAGGCACTCCTATGGATGCCCTCTGACAGTACGGATGTCCACTTCCCGTTTGACAAGAAATATAAGATCACCCTGATCTTATATTTCAGTAAGACTCACTGGATGGAGCGTCGAGCTCGATTACAGCTTAATGGAGACATCTGGTACACGGATACACCCTTCCCTGCCAAGAGTGGGAACAGAGCTGGTGCGGGGGGTATATAGGCGACGCGATTGGATAGGTAAAACCTTCTCTGGGCAAATACACTACCGCACTCCAAGCCGAGCTAGTTGCAATTACATACGGTGTTCTGGGGCCGACCAAAATCGGACCCAGGAGAAGGTATGTATCTGTTCGGACAGCAGGGCGGCGTTGGCAGCCCTGAACTCAGCAACAACAAAGTCGAAGCTGGTTTATAATTGTTATGTAGCATTAAATCACTTGGCAGGGAAGGGATTGGTGGAACTCTTACGGATACCTGGGCATAATGGCATCAAGGGAAATATAAATGCAGATTACCTTGCCAGACTAGGGACCAGGGAAAATATCTATGGACCAGAACCTTCAGTGGGAATAAGTCGGAATCTGATCAGAGACTGTATCAATGACTGGGCAAGAGACCAGCACAATAAAAGATGGAGAGGAGTATCGGGTTGTCGAATAACCAAACTCGTCATCGAATACTCAGAGATTGAGAAATGGGCCCTAGAATTCATTAAATTGAACAGGCACAAAGCCAAAACTCTGGTAAGAATCATAATGGGCCACCATAGTAGCCTGAATGCATATAAGCACAAGCTGAGACTGACTGACAACCCGACCTGCAGATACTGTAAATAAGACGAGGAGACCTCGATTCATCTTCTTTACGCCTGCCCCACACTGGAGGAGAAGAGATATCTTATATTAGGGACCCCTGTTATCCTAGAGGAGGCGAGGCTTAAGGCGGGGGACTTGCCTAAATTGCTCCTTTTATGGGATAGCATTTTTGGGTAATGACCCGGATAAGAAGGGATCGCCAGGGAACTACCCATACGATCAGTGGCTGATAAGCCTCAAACCCATATAACAATAATAATAAGTATAGTTCTTCAGAGAGTTATTTAGATGTCAACTTACTACAAAATTAAATATATTCATGAATGTTCCATCAAGAAAAAATGTAATGTGACACTTTTGATACTTTCCTCTCAAATATAGACAATAGTGAATGATCTTATTCAATAAATTACCTTTTGGTATAAATTATATCTCATTTGTTCCAATAGGAAATTCATTCATGCCTACATCTCAAGTAAACTGGTACTTCTATAGCTTTTTATGCCTGTTATGTTTGCGAAATGCACTTAGACTGTTTTCTAGCTAACTTGTATATATAATATTTCCGAAATGAAATGCTGTTTTACTTGTGTCTGGCTTCATATAAATCATCAATAACCAAAGTTTATCATAGGTGTTTGATTCAGGGTTTTTTTGTTGCGTATCTGCGATACTTAAAGCTTGTTCGGAAGATACACTCTTAATTTAATAAGAGTTAAAGTTATGGCAGTGATAATCCCTTTTCCTATAGAAGAATTAAATAATGTAAAAAAATTTCCAGTTCACTGATGGGCGGAAGATTGACCAGCAGAACCGGTGGCCTCAACAAAAGAGCTAGTAACTTCGCCAGCAGAATTGGTAGCTTCATCAAGAAAGCTAACGACTTCGCTAGCAGAATTGCTGGCTTCACCATAAAAGCTACCAACTTCGCCAACAGAACCAATGCTGTCGCCAAGAGAGCTAATGACTTCACCAGTAGAACTGGTGGCTTCATTAAGATAGCTAGTGACTTCGCTAGCAGAATTGGTGGATTAATCAGAAGAGCTAGCAACTTCGTCAGCAGAATCTGTTGCCTTGCCAGATGAGCTAGCGAGTTCGCCAGCAAAATTGGTGGCTTTACCAGAAGAGCTAGTGACTTCGCTAGAAAAACCGATGGCCTTACTAGGAGAGTTAGCCAGTAGAATTGATAGCTTCATCAAATAATGACGTTGCCATTTAGTGGTGCTATATAGACGTCCCTCTGATTCAGTTTGAGTACAGTATATCCTCGATCAACTCCTGCTTTTTACACCATTCCGTAGTTAATTAATCCTTGTCCTCCTTGAGGCCTCTTTGTTTATAACTTTTTTATAGTTTATAGCCTCGAAGGCAAATCGTGGGTCGTTCCTAAATTAAAGCATTTTAGATTTAATTAGTAAAAGACTAAATAAGTACTTTATTCGTGGTATTATCCAAGTTTGAGCCGTGACATATTGAAATAATGTACGTAAAGTTTCCACAATAACATTATGTAATTCTAGCAACCTATGAGATTAGTAGTAATCAAAAAATAAGCTCAAACTCAAAACTCGAAAACTAGAGGCGATAGAAGACATTTTCTGGGTAAATCAGCTGATAGACTTTCAAGTCCAAGAATGTGAAACTAAAGGTGATCAATAAAGCTCTTCCTTTGAAAAATCGATAACAAAATTCTATTTTTCTTTTGCAGACCTTTGTCTCCACTCTGTGTATCTAACTTTTATTCACCGTTCTTACAAAGACTCGTCAATCCAGTCGATAAACGTAGCCTAACACCTCATAACAGTTAGAGGCAGCACAACGAGAATTTTATTTATGAAGATGATTCATTGCATTATTCATTTTCCTACAAAACAAGAATCTCAACACCTTTTATTGCGAATATATTACACGGCAACTAACTATTCCAGCTTATAATGTTTCTATTGGCACAATAAAAGTGGCGGCGCGGATACCGGTTTCGTTTCGGGATATTTTTCCAGCAGGTCGTCCCCGTTTTCTCACGGTTCTCGCTGATTTTATTGCACTGCCTGACAATAAAAACAAGCGTGGAATCCCTCATTAAGTTAATACTAAAATTTTACGATCTATTTATATATTTCAGGACGCTATTTGCATCGTAATCGACGCATATTTATGCAATCGGTAGCCTTTTCCGTATTCAGCATCCAGTCAGTTTGATGTTCCGGAAATGAAATGTGAAGTACCACAATGGTATAAGATCATGCAATGCCATTTGGTAGCTGCGGTATAGTTAAAAATATTTTTAAACTATAGCTGTATAATTGTTTATGGTACAAGTAATGTTTCTTTTGCTTCAGTTCGGATTTAACCCTTAGTTGGTGTACCAGGGTCAAAATGACCCGGGCAAAATTTTAATTGGTAACTGCATTTCGCATTTACGCTATTGGGATTTCAAGAGAAGCGATATGACCTCTGGCGACCGAATGCTGAAATAATCTCTAGTACATGATTTCCCAACCTCATTTTTTGGTCGTGTTATTTTCGATATTTTACAGCACTTTTGGTTATTTTTCTGTGTTTTAAAAGTATTGTTATTGTTGTTATCGTTAGTTGTTATATTTTATTATCCTTTTACACACTATTATAGTTTTTGTGACTGAAAAATTGGATTGTTCTGTCGGTTACGTCTGGTAAGTAGGTACTTGTTATTATAAATATTTTTAATGTACAATATTGTTATTTTAGAATGAACTGTCCAAATTAGAGGAGATATTAAAAACAATTGACCTGCGCCTGGTCAAATAAGAAGGGGAAAAGTATAAAGCAGTGCCGATTAAGATGTCTGAAATGTCTGCCTCCAAGCTTTCGAACCATTACTGTTATGTTCCTCAATGCCATACCTGGGCCAGAAAGGACTCTGAAAATAATATGAGTTTTCATCTTTTTCCTTAAGAAAATTCAGGAAAAGTCAAGTTTCAATCTAGAATGGGAAAAGAGTTAGTGGGTCGAAGAAAAGCCTGGATGATTAGACTACGCATTGGCAAGCCTGTGACCAAATTTATGAAAGTTTGCTCTCTACATTTCAAGGCAGAAGATTATTTTAAAAAATAATCTTCTGCCTTGTAATAAAATGTGCGTGCTGCACATGATATTACACGTGATAGAAGTGAATACTTCTTTAGAATAGAGAAGGAGAGAGATTAAGAGTGAGAGACTGAAAGAGAGAGAGAGAGAGAGAAAGGGAGAGGTATAATTTCAAAAGAAATATAACAATATACAATTTGTGTAAAAAATATTCGGTTTATTCATTATCTACACTATCATCGGCTGGTGGTTCAATTGGTAATACTGATATGATTGGTTTGTGATAACTAAAATATGAAATATATGTTCGTGATTCGATATTTTCTAGATAACGTGTAAAAATTGCATATATTGTTGTTCTGGATTTTGTTGTTGATTCTTTGGGATTGTTATTTATACGCAGACCAAATGTTTCTCGAAGAAAGTTAATCAACGTCAAAGAATCATTGGATCCGAAATTTACATTGAAATCTCCCTCGAGAATCAAAGGGATTTTGTCTTCGCCTCTTCCAAGTGCATTTGTACCTGTGTGGCTGTAAACCAGTAGGGAGCGGTGAATGAAATGTATTATATCTTCTAGATTTTAACAATTTAAACGGTTCAAGGATATTATCAAATAATCACAGAACACAGATGTAAATAACGTAAATAATTACAAAACATAATGATAAATATTAGGTACAGACGCGTGCTGCTTCAGCTGTTAATATATAGCGTCTGGACGCGTGCATCTATAACACGCGCATGCGCGACAATAAGGAGACACGGATAGCCTAAACTGATACATGTGATGATAGCTCTCTTTCTCTTTCTTTCTATGTTATATATCTGTGTACTCTGTCTTGTAACGAAGCCTGTGTTTTAGGAATACCAAATGTATAGCTCTCTTTCTCCTTCTCTCTACGTTATATCTTTTTTCTCTCTCGTGTAACGAAATCTGGAAACGTTACACTTTTTCCAATTCACTCTCCATTCTCGTCAAATATCAGAACGCCGCCAAAGAAGTATTCACTTCAACAAAGGTAGAACTTCTAATCTATGATTTCAAACATTTAAAATATATTTTTTATTTTTGTAAGGACAAAAATCGGAAAGTAGGGGTCGTGAATTAAAGAAAACAGCGGTTCCTTCTCAAAACCTTCCGACTCCTACTACAGTGTCCTCTACCTCGAAGGCACAATCTTCACACTCGTATCGGGGTGAAAGATACCGGAACAGACAATTGATGGAAGCTCATCCAGTTGGTCCATGTGGTCAATTTGAAGTTGTCGAAAATAACACTGAGGCTGAGATTCAAGTTGCCCAGGGTTTGATTGATTTGCTTCACATTAAACAAGATATCACGGAGATAGAAATAAATAGTGCTACTAATAGTTTAGTGGAGGTACGTAATGCTGAAGTACAAGTAAACACACAAAAACCATTGATTTTATTTTAGCCGACCCATTTGAAATAATGAGTTCTCCACTAATTTAATGGGATTCGGACTGCAGAGCACTAGTCTGCAGACAAGTGGCAACCAACTTAATGTGAGAAGAGCTACAATCTATTCTGCATAAATGTGACCAGCATTTAAAATGTAAAATAATGTGACCAGCATTTAAAACTTCTTGTTCTTCAACCACACATCTTGCATTTATATTTCCACCAACATAGTTAATGTACTCTACTAAACTTAGACTTATTTGGGTCATGTTCATTCTAAAATAACAATATTTTACATTGAAAATATTTTCTAATCAAAAATGGTAATGCCTGAGAGACAAAAATGATAATACCTAAGACAGAGATTCCTAATAAGTAGGTACTTACCAGACGTAACCGACAGAACAATCCAATTTTCAGTCACAAGAACTATAACAGTGTAAAAGGATAATAAATATAACAACAATAACAATAATTTTAAAATACAGAAAAATAGACAAAAATGCTAGAAAATATCGAAAATAACACGACCAAAAAGTGAGGTTGGGAAACCATGTACTAGAGATTAATTTGTGGTTAATCCGTCATGGTGCTGCGATCTTAATTTGAATTCCCAATAGCACGCCAGCGGTGTCGGTACCTTCAAGTTAGTTGAGACTGCGCTCTGAAGTGTGTCGATCGCTCGTTTGCTGCCATGGTTTATGTCAGTAGTAAGTATCGTAGGGTCAAATTGACCCTGGTTCACTAAATGCGTTATAATTCTGTGAGTACATTGCGGATTAATTTTTCAGGATAAAATTAAATTTATGGCTAAAAGTACACGTTTTGACTATTCTAAATTTGAAACTACTCTATTAATATGGTTGCCCGAATATGGTGACGTAAATAGTTATGGGAGCACTGATGCAGAGGACGAGAATGTCATTGAAAGCGAACACAGTTCTGAGAGTTTGCAATCAGCATGTAACTTAGATGAATCAAATAAGGAACATCCCGGTCCAAGTCGTTTTGTGTAAAAAAACTGCGTTTTTATGTTTATTGTGCAATAAACCAGAGTTGCACGTTTTTTTTTTTGTAGAAATAAATATCATTCATATATTTATATTTTCTTAAAATTACGTCTTTATTGTTATTATTATGTTTTCAGGAGGTCAATTAATAATTAATTTGTTATTATAAAACACTAATTAAATAAATGTGTCAAAATTAATCATCATCATCATTAGGTCATCAGTCCTAAGACTGGTTGGACGCTAACCTCCAGCTTCTCCTATCTTGTGTTAACCTACGCATTTCGCTAATTGTGCTACAACCTACATCCCTTATTATTTGCGAGCAGTAGTCTAATCTAGGCCATGTCTCAGCAAGTGGCCTACCATTCTATCTCTTCTCTTCTTTAAGTTTTTCCACATACTCCTTTTCTCGCCGACTTTCTCCAATACTTCTTCGTTTCTAACCCTATCAGTCCATGGTATTTTCATCATTCTTCGGTAACACCACATCTCAAAAGCTTCTAATTTCTTCCTACTTGCTTCCCCTACCGTCCAGGTTTCGCAGCCGTAAAGTGCCGTGCTCCATACATATGTTTTCAAAAATCTCTTCCTTGTTTCTAAGTTTATTACCCCCGAGCATAAAAGTGCTTTCTTTTTGTTAAAAGCTACTCGACCCTGCGCTATTCTTTGTTTTATGTCTTTATCGCTTCTTCCATCCCAATTTATTTTACTTCCTAAATAAGTGAAGTCTTTAACTTCCTCCAATCTTTCATTATTAATTTGTACTTTCGTTTTTGCTCTGCTCTCACGCCCTCTGCACACTAACACTTTAGTTTTGCAAAATTAATCAATAATTTATTTTTTTTTTCTTTTTATTTTTTTTTTTATTTTTTTATTTTTTTTTTTTTTAATTAAAATTAATCAATAATTTATATTTATTTTTTGTATCAGAAGCTGTGTTTATTTTCTTACAATGTCATTTGATTATTTTTATTTTAAAATATACTACTTAGCCATCTAATTGCGCTATTTATTTAAAAGTTATCACATTTTGTCAAAATTCGCATTTTAAATGACAGGGTCATTTTGACCCTGGTTCACTAGGTATGTTGCTAAAAACAGGCTCACCAACTAAGGGTTAAGCTAGATGAAAATTTCTAAACACTAAAAATGTGGATATATTGAGCCTTTTCTATGGATGTTGCAACAATATTATAAGTATGTATACAGTATTTTCGAAAAATAATGAATAAATTTAGTTAAGCATTCAAGAAATAGCTTTAGAGAAAACTCTCAGATCCGTCAAATTTAATTTTCATTTCACATTTTTGAAAATATAATTAATAAGTATAGTATGATTCGTGTATGTCATCGATATTTGGGTATGATGTCATCGATATTTGTTTTAATAGCAACCTCCTTCTTTATGACAGAATCTGAAAGACCACATCTTTTATAGTTAAACTAAACTCAACTAAATCGTCTCGGATCGATCGGGTTTTGACTGATTCTGATCGGGGACGTCTCCCAGATGACACCTATTGATTTTGAGGTGGATAGGATGCACCCCACCTTGTCCATGGGTCATGAGAAAGCACGATGGTGGACTATTTGAGATTTTTTTTTGTATCGATCGGGTTTCGACTGATTCTGATTAGAGACGTCTATTAGACGACATCTATTGATTTTGAGGTAGATAGGACACACCCGACCCTATCCATAGATCTTGAGAAAGCACGATGGCGGACTATTTGAGAAAAATTGAAAAAAAGTAAAACTGTCGCATAAAACACATATTCTGCACTTATGTGTTGGTTTATTTTTTCTCGGCCATTCAATTTCGAGATGGAGACGTTCCACGTGCGGAAGTCCATTTTAAAGTTTTAGAAGTGTTTATTCATTACTTTGCGAAAGCATTATATATAATACTTTATGAAACTGCGGAATTCTTGGACATATCCAGCTTCGTTTCTCTAGTGAATAAAACAATATCCATTTTATTTACATTTCCTCCGTACATGAGCAATGAGCTATCCATAAGCATGAGCTATCCATAATTAGCAAGACATCTTACATAAGTTGCATAATACTTCTTCAAAGCCTATTCTAACCATTCTAGCCTATTGTATTATTGTAGTATTAGCCTAACATAAAATAGTATTTTCAGAACTCCTGTAGCAAATTTTCAATAATTGGGGCAAAAAATTATCATTATCATAATGGAATGTATCCATTTTATAACAATGAAATCAGTAAAGTGACCATAGTGTTTCTTTTTTGTATATTAATACAAAGAGATTAATAATTCGAATAGTCCCCTTATGTCTACTAAAATAATCTGTATTTGACTAAATTATTTATACACTTCCTCTGTTAGCGATAACTACGTTAAGGGAAATGAATAATAGCCACTTATGAGCGTCAAATTTAGGTTATAATTCTTATCAAATTTCGCTTACCAGCGGAGGGTGGAGATGACGTGAATTAATTGTGATAAGGTTTTTTCTGACACTTTCCCGATATGGTAAACAAATCATTGCCATAACTGAAACTCCAGCGTGTTATGGATTGTGGATCTGTTTATACAATGGATCGCTTGGATACTTGAGAAATAAACAGGCTCATTTTGAACAATCAATTTTAAATATTGACTAATTTTAATTGAAATCATCGTTACCGGTAAGAAACAAGGCAACAGGATAGATTATTTATAGGTAATCTGATATTTAATGGAAATAGAAGAATAATGTGCTTAGATAGGTTCCAACGTAATAGCAAAAGTTTCAAATACATGGGGTAAGCAAAATTAAGGAACAAAATTCATACCTTTTGGTACATATTGTTTCCCAATATACTCAAAAATAAATATCATAAATACCTACTTTAAATTTGACAACGATAAATTCCAATGACCGATTTTGAAACACTATTCAGAGCCTTCTTTTGACTTCCACAATTGATTACCCTGTATTTGAACACAAGCGAGAAATTTTAAACTATGCGAGTGACACCATCTTTAGTGCTGTTTTTTTCTTAGTGTTCTTTCTTTAGTGCTGCCATACTTGTTTTTCCTCTAATGCAGCTCCTGAGCCTCGGAACTACAACAGCGATCATCAATCACTGTACAATATCAAACACCTGAGAGTTTAAGATTTCAATAACTCATCGCTAAAAGCGTAAATCTGGGAACCCAGAGGTCGTGGGTTCGACTACTCCGTAGTCTACATAGCCGTACCTTTCTTTAAATAATATTGAAATTCTCAACAACGCCAACGCTTTTCTAGAATTTACACACTTGTCGGTATTCAATTAACATCTATCTCGCGGCATCCTTTGATCTCAATATGACGCGTGCCCGTGGCAAACATCAAAGGATCAAAAAGTTCCCACGGTCTTCAGAATTTTCCCACGCCAAATCGCCGCTATGATTACTGACAACTTAGAGTTAAATGCGTTGAAGATAACATTAATTGAATATTAGACAGAACCAACTACAAAACAATTGTAGATTATGTGACTGAGTACATTCACAGTCTATGGCCAGATCTAGGCAATTCTAGAAAATAATGCTAACAGACGTAGCTGCATACATGTAAAAATCAGGAGATGTGTTAACTGAAGCTTTTCCAAACATAACACACTTTACATGTGCAGCTCATGATTTAACCAAATAGCTGAAACAATAAGATACGTCTCCTTTAGTTAAGAAGTTCATTTGTTAGTTCTTTTGACAGGTTTAGTTAACGGGTAATACCATTGTAATAAGCTAAAAAAGGGCATTCTTGACAATTCCTTGGGACGGAAGACAAAGTAAAAAGATAATAATATTTAAGAAAGTTATTAAGCATGGATATAAGTATAATGCAAAAAAATATTATCAAAAAATATTCAAAAATTAGGACACCGGAGCCATTTTCGAGAGACATGTCGAATTTAAGCAATATTCTTATAAGAGCGCCTAATTATAGAAACACGTTTATGAAAGTTCTTCCAGGGATACCGCTATCTCATGAACCAGTTGTCATAAGATGTGGTACTTGATCAGAAGCTGTAACTTATTATGATAAGCATTTAGAAGAACTAAAACCTGTTGTCTTTAGGTTTGATCCTGACGAAAGCAATACCATACACAGAATTTACTTCAACTACAAAGCATACGAGCTGACGTTCGTTACATTAATAGCAATCCAACTCTAAAACTAAGGACTTTTTTGCACATGTTATACTAAAAATTATATCGAAATCAGGCATACTTTTTACATTACAATTCACTATATCAAGAATTAGAACTGTTGTTTTCTTAAAACTTCAGTCCATTATATCAAACAACGGAAATATTCAAACGTCCTTTTTTTCAATGAATGTTCATAGTAACGTGATAATTCCTTTTAAACGATAATATTTTTTAGTACCATAGTATTTCCAATATTGTGATATATATATATATATATATATATATATATATATATATATATATATATATATATATATATATATATATATATATATATATATATATATATATATATATATATATATATATTCTGGGACTTTCAATAGGCACGCTTGAAATTTGTTAGGTTATAGCGGCCATGTTGTTCAAGCACCATCTGCCAATTTTTCCATCTGCCATCTACCTTGCGTTGGCACTTGGGTCTACAGCCGTATAAAATCCAGCTAACCCAGGAACTTATGTTAACGACCCTAGATAACGCCGTGTGTTCGCTGATTGGGCTCTGAAGCAGTAGGAAGTTTACCCAAATTTCGCCAAGAAAATCGTCTTCAGCGACGAGGTCCATTTTTGGATGAATGGATATGTGAACAAGCAAAATTGTCGAATTTGGGACGATACCAATCCACACGAGATACACCAGTACCAAATGCTTTCCGAGAAAGTCACTGTTTGGTGCGGATTTTGGTCTGGCGGAGTCATCGGTCCATACTTCTTCCAAAAGGAAACTGGCATCGCCATAACCGTCAACGATCGAGCGCTACAGATCGATGATAAGCAACTTCTTGTAGCTTAAACTGGATGATATGGATACCTACGACATGTGCTTCCAGCAGGACGGTGCTACGTGCCACATAACGCATGCCACGATGGACATTCTGCACGAGCGATTTGAGGGCATGGTTATCTCGTGCAGCGGGGACGTAAATGGCCATCGATATAGTGCAATTTAACGCCTTTAGACTTCTTCCTTCTGAGCTATCTTAAATCACAGGTCTATGCGAATAAACCGCAAACATCGATGCCCTCAACATCAACATAACGATCGTCATCCAGCAAATTCAGCCTAATTTATGCGACAAAGCTATCGAAAATTGGACCTCCCGAATACGTGCTACCAAGCAAAGCCACGACATACATTCGAACAACGCTATATTCTGTACTTAATGCCATAAAATATTCCTTCCAGTGAAAGAATATTGAGTGGACATCTTACACACAACTTGTTTTGTGTACGTTTAAAAATCGAGCGTCCTTATTGAAAGACCCTTCATAACCTGTCCATGATTTTTATAATAAAAACTGCCTGTATTATCCCGACTAAAACCCTGTTGCCTCCATTTAATAACACCAATTTCTCCAACTGAAATTTAAACGACGTGAACAACAATAGTGACAAATTATTATAATTAGCTTTAAGTTTGTAAAGCTATACCATATTCACAACAAACTCGGTGCGAAGTATCACACGACTAAACGTGGGTATATAATATAATCAGAATTTACATACAAATGGAGTAATGCGTAAAGCTTATTACCAATTAACAGTTCTTACTACAATTTATGCACATGAACAGGTCTAGCAAATTATAACTGTACAAGGTAAGATAAATGAATATGTACCTACGGCGTA
Organism: Rosalia funebris; assembly: GCA_037954035.1. Lineage (NCBI taxonomy): Eukaryota > Metazoa > Arthropoda > Insecta > Coleoptera > Cerambycidae > Rosalia > Rosalia funebris. Next base: position 4,563,443 of record JAZFAV010000006.1, on the reverse strand, counting down.
CAGTAGTAAGTTATATATAAAGTATATACATACATAGTCGTTCACGCAACTATTCGTTAAATGTTTCCTATAATGCAGTTCATACAACATTCAAACACTCTGAAGTTAGCAATGGCCGTTAAAGCTTGTTTAAATAAGTGGCTTTTCAATATCGTTTACCTTCAATTATCTTGGAGACGACTAGAAATCCATATTTAATCACAAACATAAGATTTTGCGCCAAATAGCTTAGACCACCAAACTTCAGCTTAGACCAACAAAGATGTTCCTTCAATACAGAAATTGGTGTTATGAATAACCTAAACAACAGCTCCCCTTTCTCGAAATACAGAAGGATGGAAGGCCTTATATTTCACACCCAATAATTTATTTTATATTTATAATTTACAATAACTACACACGTAAAAGGTGTTATAATAAGAGCGCAAGATGTGACCTTTAAATAAAATAAAATCGTTAGCTTGTTCGTGTAAACCTGAGACTCCTCACAGAGAAGAACCCGAGGTGTAAAATCGTGGCGCCAATTCTCCTCATCAAAACGGGAGATGACACGACCAGGAAAAGACTCGTGGAAGACCGTTACTGTTTCAGGGGTGATACGCCAAGTGGCACCATCCTACTTACACCACATGTCTTAGAGAGCAATATCTTCCAATTGAGGCACAGAGAACTGGCGTATCATGTCAGTATCAGCCGCTATTTACCATGCAATACCTGCTTCGTTTTCAAAAAAGAAAAAGCATGGTCCAGTCATTCCGTCAGACCACAATATACACCAAACAGTAACATGTTGAGCATGCATTTGTTTATCTTAAATCATTCGTGGATATTTTGAGCCCCAAATGCGGCAATTTTGTCTATTAACGAAGCCATCAAAGTGAAAATGGGCCTCGTCGCTGAATGATATTGTCCATAAAATCGGCATTTACTTCTTGTTGTTTAATGATCCAATCGTCTTCTTCGCTGATTGAAGATTAATTGAAGATCCAAAGAATTAATCTTCGCTGTGCAAGGTCTGTTGGCAAGTTGGTGCATGGTGTGTTATTGAGAAAATGGGACTAACGTAAGCATGAAGATGCAAATATTTAGTGAGAATAAGGTGAAGAGTGACTGCTGAAATGTTCAATCCTTGATGATGAATCAAGTGCCCTGGTCTCTCGGCCACACTCTCGCAAACTGCCGTGCTGTATTGTTCTGAACGACCACTACGAGTATCCTATGTTTTAGATCAATAACTAAACCAATACTTTCGAATTTTTCGATTATTCTTTTCACAGGTAATAAATTTGAAACATTATTTCTACCGAAATTTGGACGCACTTTACGAATCGTGGCAACGAACTTATATCATGTAGCTCTCCATGTTTACACCGACCTGTCACAGTTTTTGACCTATCAATTGATGACAGTCAAAATGGCGCGCAATTCAAATCTTGTGATCTTATATATATATATATATATATATATATGTTCGGTTTAGAACGTTCGGCGACGTTGTCCGATTTCTATACTCCACTTCTTCCTATCTTCCCATTCGCCGTCTTGTAGGTTGCGGGCACTCATGGCTTTTCTTATTCCCTCTGTCCAGCTCCTCTTTGGTCTACTTCTTTTTCTCCGGTGTGCTGGTATCCACGTCATGGCTTGTTTGGGTAATCTAGAATCTGTCACACTGTTTACGACGTACACTGTACGTGAACGTACAGTGTACGCACAGCTGTTTTCTTTCAATATCACAGGTTATAGTGTCTGTAAGTCCCATTTATCGAAGTACCTCATTGTTTCTTATTCTTTGAATTCTTGATATGCCAGCCGATCTTCTCGGAGCATGCATTTCCGTAGCTTCAATCTTCCTCTTATTTCTGTCCGTAAGCCTCCATGTTTCAGCCCCATGGATTAAAGTGCTTTTTATTAGAGTGTTGTAAATATTAAATTTTCGTCTTTTATTTATGTTTTTGTTCCATAGAATGCCATTTAAACACCCAATTGCTCTTTTTGCTTGAATTATTCTTGCTCGTATCTCCTTATCATCTGTTCCCGTTGAATCAAACATAGTTCCCAAATACTTATATTCGTTGCACCCTTCTATTGTTTCCAAGTCGTTGATATGTAAGTTACTCTTGTCATTGCCTATGCACAAATATTTTATTTTCTGTGTGTTCATTGACAGACCCCATTCCTCGTATGTTTCTTTCTAGTCATATATTCTAGATCTTCTTTGTCACCTGCCAGTACTGCTTGATCATCTGTAAACTGTAATGTGGAAATGGTTGAGTTTGATAGAGGTATTCCCATTCCGTGGCATTTCTGTTTCCATTTCCACAGAGCTTTCTTAATGTATATCTCTTGATGTATATTTCTTGATCTTATTTTAACTCCTTTTATATCTACTCGAGAAGATGAGCTTTCGATGAAGTTCAATAAACTGAAAGTACTTCAAATGCAGTACTGAAATATCAAGTTTCAAAATTAAAACGAACAATTAATTTAATGAATTCATATTAGCTAAAACATATTAGCTTAGAAAGTTAGCTAAATTGCACATCATTCCTCGCGTACTCCCCTCTCCCCTCACTACACCGCGGATCTCAATAAAGTCAGTTAATAGCAAGGTGACAGAGAGTTAGCCCACGCAGCGCATACGCATTGCTGGTTACTAACCTGCTGACGTGAAGAATGATATGCAATACTGCCAGCCTCACAGCCTTAACGGACGCTTCGCCACTGCAAATCAAGTAACCAAGTTTTATAATTGAATGTTTTTGTGTAGATATTCAGTAATTGTAAAAGAAATATTGCATGTAACTAATGCAAAAGTGGTATTTTAGGCTAAGCCTATGGCTTCAGTTAATATCTTTCGCGTCACTTGTCAGAAACTCTTACTTCTTACACCAGTTGTATTATATAACTCTTATGACCCTCTGTAGAAACAAACTAGCATACTGTACTGAATAAAATGAAAATTAATAGAGCGATATCGAAAAACGCTTCCATGAAATTGCATTCTATGAACCTCCACTGATAAAAAAAAAATCATCGGATAAAGAGAGCCCTTTCCGTCAGTCTCAAAGAAGCGTGTTCCACACCAGATAATATTATAGTCATTACATCACATCTTCTGTTTCACATAACTTAAAAGGTTATCCATTCCGTTACAGACTGTTAAGCCTCGTAGCTGTCTGTCGCAGATAACTCCCCTTGACATTAAACAATTTCGTGTGGAACTCCTCGGCCGAGTTCAACCGCTCCGCCAAGCAGAGTCTTTACGACTGTCGAAGATGATAGATTCTCAAATATTTCGAGTAATAAGGTATAAATAGTATTCGTACGTCAGTGGAAATATTGCTCAGCTAAAAATGAGCGAATTGGAATGATTTATTATTCAAAGCGTCATCGTGAGCGTTGGCGAAGCAGAATGAACGTTCTAAACTTCGGGAAATATCAATAATTGTAACTGAGCGGAAATTAAATTGAAAGTTGGAAAGGTGTGACTTAAACCAACTCGTACCTTAAACGCGGACAAGGTTTTTATTCTGTTTCATTTCTCACCTACAATTTCTCATTGACGAAAGAATATCTCCAGAATGGAATTTTCATATTTTAGTATTATATAGCACCTATGTACTAATTCAGTATACAAGTGCTATGTAATACTAAAATATTAAAAATACTAAAAGCTCAATTGCTTCATCGACCTCGACAAAATATTTTTAATCTTCTTTTCTACCTGATTGATTTATTTACTCGAAAAACCGATAACACTGGGGGACTGTTAATTTCTTGTCAGTAGTCGATTTCGAGTACATTATTGCCCCGGATGCTGAAAATGGCATTACTCTTTCTTGATTGGCTTTAGTTTCTGAAGTAAACATACTGTAACGAATTTATTAGGAAGTTCTTTATTTTGAACACTTACTTACAAATCAACTATTTACAATTTCAACTAACTAACTAACTTTATTTCTAACTTTCGCACTGTATTACACAATGTAACCTTATTCGCACCGTATCGCTCATTATCACGGTCCAGGTTTAACTAACTAACTGGCTGGACGACACAATTCTTATATAGGCAGTAGGACATCTCTCCAGACGTTTTTAGATAAGGAACTTTGGCGAACCTTCTAGTATAGAGCGCACTGGAAGTCAACTCCACACGCTCTTGATGGTTTCGAATATTCTCGGCATTCGGAATCACTCGAGACGTTCGTGACACCGCCCCCCTCCTAGTACTGATCGTCCCGATCAGTTGATCACCCTTGGAATGGTAACAAGCGGTCGATGTGAACAATTTTTATTTTTGCGCGTGGTCCTTTCTGGATCCGGTAAACTATGTCATTTATTCTGGTCACAATTTTGTAAGGACCCTCCCAGGATTTCTGCAACTTTGAACGTCGGCCCTTTTTGCGAGACGGATTATATAACCATACTAGATCGCCTTCTTGAAAGCCTTCAGTATTCGTCCTTTGGTCATACCTTGTATTAATTCGGTCGCTCTCAAATCTGGTCTTTAGAATTCCGGGCAACTGACATACTCCCTGGAACACAACCGATTCAGGGCGTTGAAATGGCCCGGCGATGTCGATAGAAATTCGCTCGAATGGAGCACCGACGTTATATTGCTTCATGCATTCCCGGCGCCGAGTGTTTGGGCCCTTGCTACTAGCGCAAACATCGCATTTCCTGCACCAATCTTTACGGTTGACCGACTTCCTACCCAGTAGAATCGTTCCTTCGCTGTACCCATGGCTTTAGCTACCCCACAGTGCCCTCCTCCAGTTCCGCCGTAAGCAGTTTCCAAAACCTGGGCCACTCTATTCTTGGGTATCACGATCTGTAGTCGATTCCTTGCACCACCCGGGCCTTCCCAAACTATTCAGGATCCCGGCGTGAATAACCAGTGAATAGTATTGAGTCCAGTAACATTTCGTAATTGCACCGAGGTCGCCGATATCCGCCCACAATGGTCTATTCTCTCCTGTTTCCTTCCGACTCATTATAGGCCCAATATGTTCGTCGTTCCTTTGATCCTCGGCTAGTATATTGGTATCCCAATTTTCATCCGGCTGTATAGTCGTTAGGCAACAAGTCACTTGAGAGAATCCTTCCTTTTGCTCCAGATTAAAACAGTGTTGGCAGTTTTCATTTGTACATGGCCTTCCAGACATGGCGTCGGCATTGTGGTGATGCTTTTCAACCCTGTGCTCAATGGTGAAATCAGAGATCTGTAATCGCTGGAGCCATCTTGCAATTTGCCCTTCTGGATTTTTGAATTGGAGTAGCCACTTAAGAGAAGCGTGATCGGTTCTTAACAGAACATCTTCGTCCGTACAGGTTCTTGTAGAAATGCTCCAAAGTTTTCACTATGGCTAGAATCTCCCGTCGAGTTACACAGTAGTTTCTCTCGGGTTTGGACAAGGCTTTGCTGAAATAGCCAATTACTTTCTCCTGTCCATCCTATTCTTACGACAGTACTCCTCCGATTCCCTTGCTTCTGGTATCGGTGTCTACGATGAATGGTTTATCAAACTGTGGATAGCCTAATATTGGAGCTGTAGTCAGCTTTTCCGACTGCCTGTCTCTTTTGCTCGCTTGATTCCCGTGAGCTCGTTAATCACGTCGAAGATGTCCCACGTGGCCGCAATTCCAGCACCTTAGTCTGCGTGGCTCTCGGTCTTCTAACCAAGCCTTCTTCAGCTCCAGCAGGAAGTTACCAATTTAATCCTGCTTGGTCTCTTCCTCGCCGTTGACTTCGGCCATGCGCACCCGCACGTGCCCTTTCGATGCTTGCTTTGCGGTCTCAAACTCTAGGGCGTGCGCTAATGCTTTGCTGAGAGTGTCATATCGTGACATTCTCAGCATCTGCTGCATGTCCGGGTCTCTCAAGCCATCGATAAATGTTTGCACGCACAGTTGATTTGCAAACTCCTGAGGTGCTGTTAGGTATGCCAGCTATACTAGTCGGTCGACGTCTGCCCCAAATTGTAGCAATGTCTCGCTGCTTCTTTGATTTCGGCTCTTGAGTTGCATTTGGTAGACTTGTTGCATGTGTTTGTTACCGTAGCGCATCTCCATACGATCTACTATTGTTGTAAAATTCTGTTGACTTTCCGGAATAGATTGGAGTATATCGAGAGCCTCCCCTCTTAAGGCAACAATAAGAGCTATAGCCTTTTCCTGATTGTCCCAATAGTTTGCGCAAGCAGCAGCCTCGAATTGTCTTCGATATACCGACCAAGGAATCGAACCATCAAAAGTTGGTGCTGTCACTCTGGCTGGCTGTTGGACCCCAGGTAAAGCAGTTATAGGACGTATTCTTAGTCGATTAACCTCCCTTTGGATTTCTTCCACTTTTGATGCTAAGGACTGATTGGCTTATTGTTGGTTTTTTCGTATCTCGTCTATTTCTGCTTCCTGTTTAGCTAGCCCCGATTCTACCTGTTTTATACCCACTTCTACCTGTTTCATACCTGCTTCTAGCTTCTTTTCTGTTTCTTCTTGGACTTGGTTTCTTAAGACTTGGAGGTCCATCGCGACTTGTTATTTTATCTCCTCTTGAAACATTCTCATGGCGTTGTGTACAGCTTTAAGTTAGTCTTTCATTTCCTCTTGGTGTGATTTCATTTCTTGTTTTATTTCATCTTGTCCTGCTTTCATTTTTTGTTTCATTTCATCTTGTCTTGCTTTCATTTCATATTGTCCTGCTTTCATTTCTTGTTTCAATTCATCTTGTCTTGCTTATACGGTTTTGTACGGTTGACGATATGCAAGAAAACAATAATCAAATTAACATTATTTTAGCTGTTGTCCAAAAAACAACCAGCTTGAGGAAATTATGATGCAATTACTAGCAATAATAACGTTATCTACACTTATCGCGGTTTTCTATATAGCGAACAAAGCAGACCACCCTGTAGACTTCATAGAAAATGAGACTAACGTTTCAAGATCGATTTTTGCAATTCCACAGTACCGTGCGCAATTATTATATTACATTGTAATTTATTCCGAATAGCTGTGTCGCTTCGAAATAGATATAGAAATAAAACGAGTATATTTTAATAATAGTATTTAAACTGAATATATTGTTATTTCACGTAATTTATTTGTAACGGCATTTTAACGACTGGTAAACGCAGTCGTCATACTGTAATAATGTAACGATATGTGGTAGAATAAAGTGTGCCTTGATAGATAGAAAAACAAAACCCAATAACAGGGATCTGGCCTTCCAATAAAAATGATATCAGACTGTGCTTAGCTGTGCGGTGTGTGGAAGTAGAAACAACACGATGATTCGTGATCTCTCTAAAGACGCAGGACTATAAGATATTGAAAAATAACTTTTAGACAATATATCCATGACGTCTATAGTACCAATACATTTGAGATAAATGTATTACTGATCGACTGATCAGCTTTATAATAAAATTTATGAATGTATGTATATGCAGTTTTCAATTATCCAAAATCGATAGTTATACCGAGATGTCAAACATTAGTTAAATGGAATTTCGGCTAAATACAGCTAAACAAAATTTAGGCATGCATACACAACAACATGCAATAGGTAGTATGAATAATATATTTTCATATTATTGATTATTCTGGAATTTTGGATGTAGCAATAAAAACAGAAGACCAGTGAACTAATGAAAAACACTAGGGAACAAAGAAATTGTTTTCTTGTCACAAATTTAAGATCAGTTTCTGAATACTCGAAGACCCTAATTTCACATTATAAAGGGTGGTCCAACCAAAACGCACGATGTTAATTGTAAATAAAATAAAAAGTTTTCAGATAATTATCTTAATATTTTTTATTATGATAGAAGGATCTACGACAATTATGTGTGAAATAAAATATCGGTCAAATTCTCGCTACGGCTTCGGTGGCATACCTCTATCCGATGGTCCATATTTTCAATGACTCTGAGACATAATTGAGGTTCAATGTCGTTAATGTGCCGAATTATCTCATCCTTCAGCTCTTGAATTGTTCTTGGCTTATTGACGTACACTTTTTCTCTTAAATATCCTCAAAAAAAGAAGTCCAACGGTGTCAAATCACATGATCGTGGCGGCCAATTAACATCGCCACGACGTGAGATAACACGGCCATTGAATTTCTCGCGAAAAAGCGCCATTGTTTCGTTGGCTGTGTGGCAAGTGGCACCATCCTGTTGGAACCACATATCGTCCAGGTCCATATCCTCAATTTCTGGCCACAATTGTTGGGCACGACGACGAGTCGAGGTTGACGGCTCTTCTGCTATACTATCGCGAACAACAGCAATGTTTTCCGCAGAACGAACTGGGCGAACATGCACAGGTGTTTTCACATTTCCTACAGACCCGGTTTGCTGAAATTTGCGCACAATTCTCCCGATTGTGGACACATTTGGTCGATTATGTTGCCAAAAAAGTCACCAAGTGCACCAAATGCATTTTGATTTGAACGCCCATTTTCGTAAAAGGCTTCAACAATCTTAACGCGCTGCTCAATTGTGTACCTCTCCATGGTTCAATTTGTCAAACACTGAATGAAAGAAATGTCAAATTAAGTTGGGCAAAAAGCTTGACGTTAAGGTGTGACTCACAATAACATCGTGTTTTATGGTTGGACCACCCTTTATCTTCATTTTAGCTAAATTGACTCCGTTTCATTAAATAATGGAGACTCCTGAAATTTACCAGATGATTGGCGACTTTTTGTGGATAGTTCTAAAAAGAGATTGAAATGTGTATTACTGCACAACGAAAATAAGTTTCCGTCGATTCCAATCGGTCATTCATCAAAACCTACAGAACAATATGGAAATATTAAGTTGGTATTAAAAAAAATTGCTTATTCTCAGCATAAGTGGTTTGTTTGTGTCGATTTAAAAATAGTAACTATATTTATTGAACAGCAAAGTAGATGTACCAAATATCCTTGCCACCTCTATTCACCGAATAGTTGTGCAAAAGAAAAACGTTGACAGTAAATTGTTTGGCATTTGAGAGACACTATGACAGTTGGAAATCTAACATTGTTCACGAACTATTAACAAAGAAAGAAAAAATAATCCTGCCACCTCTTCACATCAAACTGAGTTTAATGAAACAGTTTTTAAAAGCACTGGACAAGTCAGATGATTGTTCTAAATACATTTTCCAAGCATTTCCAACACTGAGTATGAGATTTTTGACTGTCCATAAATTCAAAATCTGGTAAAAGATTCAAATTTTAATAGATATATGATCGTTGTAAAATCTGATACATAGTTTAGTTATGTATATGTAATTAAAAATTTTTTGAACAATCACAAAGCAAATAACTACCAAGAACTAGTGCATAAGATGCCAAAAAGTCCTGGATTTTTTTTAACTATTACATATTCTATATCACTGAAGCTAGAATTGACTAATCACAGAAAATGCAGACAAAATTTCTTAAATACAAAAATCATTACTATTTATAACATTAAGTGCGATCTTGGAGGTACATTTTCCATAAAATAGCAACAGGGTATACACCATGTTATGTAGGTACAGCCACAAAAGAAAACCATTGAGTTAAATCAGTCGATGGAGTAAAACTACCATTGCTCTCGTATATAAAAGGTGGTCCAACCAAAACGCACGATGTTAATTGTAAATAAAACAAAAAGTTTTCAGAGAATTATCTTAATATTTTTTATTATGATAGAAGGATCTATGACAATTATGTGTGAAACGAAATATCGGCCAAATGCTCGCCACGGCTTCGGTAGCATACCTCTATCCGATGGTCCATATTTTCAATGACTCTGAGACATAATTGAGGTTCAATGTCGTTAATGTGCCGAATTATCTCATCCTTTAGCTCTTGAATTGTTCTTGGCTTATTGACGTACAATTTTTCTTTTAAATATCCCCAAAGAAAGAAGTCCAACGGTGTCAAATCACATGACCGTGGCGGCCAATTAACATCGCCACGACGTGAGATAACACGGCCATTGAATTTCTCGCGCAAAAGTGCCATTGTTTCGTTGGCTGTGTGGCAAGTGGCACCATCCTGTTGAAACCACATATCGTTCAGGTCCATATCCTTAATTTTTGGCCACAAGAAGCCCGTTATCATCTCGCGATAGCGAACACCATTCACGGTAACTGCTTGGCCGACCTCATTTTTGAAGAAGTACGGCCCGATAACGCCGCCAGCCCATAAACCGCACCAAACAATCACTCGTGGATTCTCATTTGCCCAAATGCGGCAATTCTGCTTGTTAACGAATCCACTGAGGTGAAAGTGTGCTTCGTCGCTGAAGATGATTTTCTTTGTAAAGTCACCATTCACTTCTGTCTGTTCAACCAACCATTCGGCGTATTGACGACGCTTGAAATGGTCAGTAGGCTTCAGATCTTGAGTCAATTGAACCTTGTAAGCGTGTAAATTCAAATCTTTATTCAAAATTCGCTTCAGTGATGTTCGTGAGATGTTCAATTGTTGGGCACGACGACGAGTCGAGGTTGACGACTCTTCTGCTACACTATCGCGAACAACAGCAATGTTTTCCGCAGGACGAACTGGGCGAGAATGCACAGCTGTTTTCACATTTCCTACAGACCCGGTTTGCTTAAATTTGCGCACAATTCTCCCGATTGTGGACACATTTGGTCGATTATGCTGACCAAAAAAGTCACGAAGTGCACGAAATGCATTTTGATTTGAACGCCCATTTTCGTAAAAGGCTTCAACAATCTTAACGCGCTGCTAAATTGTGTGCCTCTCCATGGTTGAATTTGTCAAACACTAAAACAAAGAAATGTCAAATTAAGTTGGGCAAAAAACTTGACGTTAAGGTGTGACTCACAATTAACATAGTGCATTATGGTTGGACCACCCTTTATTTTAGTGTAACTGTTGTAATTTTGTGCTAGTTCTTATTTCTGACTCTCTTTTTGTAATAGAATAGCTACGATTTTTGTTTAATTAATTCGAATAGGCTCATCTTGTAATCATCACTTGTACTAGATCTATTTTCATTTTCAATTTCAGATATGGCGTATTTCAATACATTGATAATACTTTCTCTTAGATGGGACTCCTTCTTCTTCTTCTTCTTTTTCTAGACTGTTACAACCAAACCAGTCCCTTAGATTTTTGAGCAACGACACACGGCGTCTGCCAATATTCCCTCATTCTCCCTATCCCTCTATATCTCTTTTTCCCTAATTCTTCCTTGAACTTTTAATTGGAGAAGTGCGTATTTGGGGGTTCTCATTCTGTGGCCTAGATATTGAAGATTTCTCTTCTTCTATGACATTAATTATTTCGTATTCTTTTTTAATTTTATTTAAGACAATGTTAGTGATCCTATTTTTCCAGAGTATATGCTACATTCTACGGTAGAACCACATTTTTAAGGCTTGCAATTTGTCAATGATTTTTTTTTTGAGTGCCAATGCCTCAACTCCACAGACAACCGTGGAAAATACGTAACAATGCAGCATCCTCATTTTAAGTCTTATATTAACATCATGACTGGTAAAAGCTTTTTCATTTTCATAAATAGTGATGTGGCTATTTCTATTCTCACTCTTATCTTCTTTGTTTGATCGCCCCATCTTTCTACCCAGGTTCTTAGATATCTATATGTCTACACATGTTCTATGACGGTCTTCATTGCTATCAAATTTATCTGGTTTTTATTGTTTAAATTTGGTAACTACCAGATTACTAGATTGGATGTTGACATGGCAAACATCGGTCTATTAAGACTTTTACAAGATCAGTTTGCAGAATTATGCATATCGACTACTATTCATTTCATCGCTATTTGCCAAATAAAAAACTTTACCGATAAACGGAACAGCCTACCTGAGCCTAGCCATAAAAACAAGCCACGGTATGTTTTGAGAATTTTTGGCAAACAGCGATGAAATAAACTATACATATTTGCCAAAAGAAGTTAAATAAATCTTGAGTCATTACAAAAAAAAAAAATTGTTGAAGTAATTTAGGTATTTCTTGCTGTTTTTGTGCTAATTTTATGTCTTCTGCCATTTTATTTCACATCGCTATGTTTCTTACTACCTCTTTAACATATTCGGCAATTCTCTCATTTATATTACATCAATAATTTTTCCATTTTGAGAAATGCGCTTGTAACAAACGAAGGTGTTTTTCACAAGTTACACGCGTGGTCGCCGTTTTCTCACGACAAAACCCATACACGCCATTATTACCATTCAATAAATAACGCTCTGTGGCAGATGAACATTATCATTCTGCAAGCTCGGGGTCGCACGAGTTTCTCTTGGCCTTTCTTGCATAATCAATCTATTAGATGTTTTGCCAATACAACCGTTATAAATCCAAATAAATTAATTATAATTTGACATGTAGCTATTTAGTTCTAATATATCGAACGTAATTATTAATATCGATAATTGAAATAGAAATTAAAATTATATTCAACAAGTCTTACACTGTCTCAAATGTGGTGTAAAATGTTACACCAATTTTACATCAAACAGGATGTATATATAGGGACAACAGTTTTATGTGAAATCAATATCGCAAGACCGTGGTTTATGACACTTCGGTGGTGTGAATTTTCTTATCAGTAATGAAGTAAAATCAAAACAGCATCTGGTATAAACTTCACCACCTTCTGGTGTAAGCTCTCATCAAATCATTGTGCAATTTTACGCATTTTACTGTCAATATTGTACAATGAAGGAAAATAAAATGTCTTTCAAATGAAATACACTTTATTATATTTTTCTTTTCAATATACAAAGTTAATTCCTCTATTGCACTAATAAAATATTGGTTTATATTATATGTCCGTATGTACGTATGTAACGAAAGTACAAATTAATAATGGAAGATTGGAGGAAGTTAAAGACTTCATTTATTTAGGAAGTAAAATAAATTGGGATGGAAGAAGCGATAAAGACATAAAACAAAGAATAGCGCAGGGTCGAGTAGCTTTTAACAAAAAGAAAGCACTTTTATGCTCGAGGGTAATAAACTTAGAAAGGAAGAGATTTTTGAAAACATATGTATGGAGCACGGCACTATACGGTTGCAAAACCTGGACGGTAGGGGAAGCAAGTAGGAAGAAATTAGAAGCTTTTGAGATGTGGTGTTACCGAAGAATGATGAAAATACCATGGACTGATAGGGTTAGAAACGAAGAAGTATTGGAGAAAGTCGGCGAGAAAAGAAGTATGTGGAAAAACATAAACTATGTACAAGAGAAGAGATAGAATGGTAGGCCATTTACTAAGACATGGGAGAATAGTCCGCGATATTTTGGAGGCAGAAATAGGAGTGAAGAAAGGCAGAGGTAGGCCTAGATTAGACTACTGCTCGCAAATAGTAAGGGATGTAGGTTGTAGCACAATTAGCGAAATGCGTAGGTTAACACAAGATAGGAGAAGCTGGAGGTTAGCGTCCAACCAGTCTTAGGACTGATGACCTCATGATGATGATGTATGTATTAATGCTTCGTTGACATCCAGATGCCTTTGGATGGATTATTTAGCCGTTACCGAAAATTAAAGATATCATTTAAACAGTGGTAATGTAGTAGTTCGTAATATAGAATGGGTACATTCTTCACTACAACGGTACTACTCCTAACGCATGATATTGCCCAGTTCATGCTCTATGGTTACTGCAGCAATCTTTATCTTCTCTGCCTCATTTATAATCTCCTCTTGTAGTCTCTGCATTTTCCAATATCCAGTCGCTAGTATACGCCAATGATAAACCGTCAGGTTCCTACGCCCCATCCTATACATAATATCAATTAGGTGAAATCGTTTAACGACTCATAAAAGTCAACACATTATTAAGTCATCTTATTAAAGGAATTTAATAAATTTGGCCTGCAAATTAATTTTTGCTTCTTGAAACACTTAGCAGTAATTGGGCATAAGTCAGTTAATCAGAAATTTCGAACAGTCACATTGCCTCACATTTCAACAGTGTTTGCGAACTTGAAGACTACATGGATGCGTTCTCTGGAATAGTTACCATGCACTCCATGCAGGAATTATGTTCTATCCCATATGAAATAAAGTCTACTATATTGTGGTGTATTTAAACTAGACACAAAAATTAAAGGATGTAAAAAAATTCTAAATTTTTAGGTGATTTTCAAAAGGCTGTAACTTGAAGAAAAATAGTCCCAGAGGAATTAAAAAAAAAGGCTCAGGGACTTCAATGAATTAATTTTTTTAGTGGTTTCATCATAAATATTTTATGTTAATTTTATCGTCTTATGCTGATTTTTCTCTGAGTCATTGTCGTTCAAAGCAAAAAAAGTCACTTTTCACTTCAGTAATTAATTACTCGGGAAATAATGATCGTACATAAATATCAAGTAAGGTTTTAAAAACTGCAAGATATTCTTTACAAGCAGCTGTTATTGGTTTTTGATAAAAAAAAAGTTCTCGGTGCGACAATGTTGATTGAAAAAGAGGTAAAAAATTGCGTATTTAGGGATATTCGCTTAACTTGGCACAACTTTGCAAATAATAGATAGACTAATGATTTTGTTTATTTTTCTTCAATCTCAAAGTATCCTAAAGAAACCCTAAAAACTTCAAAGCGCTGCCATTTTTTTCCCGATTGTGTCCGGAATGATTGAAAATGTCCTTTTTGCTAAAAATCAATTTAACCATAAATTTTTCATTTTTTAATGTTGAAAATGTTGTTTTGGGAAATAATCTATATTTTTTATCGAGAAATGTTAATTATTGTAAGAAAAAAGAATGAGAATTTTTTTGTTCAAAAGAAAAAGTAAAAAATTACTTTTTGCTTTGAACGACGATAACATAGGAAAAAATCTTCGTATAAGGTCTATAGACCACTTAATTTAAAGAGATTAAAAATATTTAAATAATCTTTATGATAAAATCACTCAAACGTTTATTGAATTTTATGGACCTTTTGAAAGACAAGCAAAAATTTTTTTTCTGATTACTCAAAAACTGCTCACGATGCAAAATTTTAAATCAAGATCTGAAAAATAGAAACTTGTGGCTTGAATTTGCTTCTTTCAAAATTGCTCTGTTACTATTTTTCTCCAAGTTACAGCCCCTTGAAAATCACCTAAATATTTAGGATTTTTTTACATCCCTTAATTTTTCTGCCTAGTGTATATTAGTTTCATAACCAAAATATTTAAAGGCTTTCAATTATAATGATGTAATTATATCAATTATGCTGCGAACTGTATAGTGAAATTTGATACCATTTTCATATAATGGTAGTAAAGTTTTACAACGACTGATTTTCAATAGTTTAGAGTAAAGATTCTAAAGTAGACCTAAATAATAACTTAAATGAGTTTTGCAAGAATATATAGTTCTATATGAATCTGAACTGTCTTACAACTTACTGAGAATAAATATTTTCATCTGTCACAATCCGTCAACAAGCTAAATAACAGTTGTCGAAACTTTGTATAAAATACAGCATTTTCTTGAGTGGTATAAAATTCATAGTTCGCCACTTTACACTAAGAATGCAAACAATACTAAATATTCAATACTTGTTCTTCATCATCAGTTCTTCACCTTGAGAGGCGAGGAAATAAAAAAAAATCAATTCATCCGTTTGCCTTCCAGGACAAAGGAACGCTAAAACAAATGGGCAACACAATAGCCGCGATGGCGGCTAGATATTAAAGGCTGATATTAAATATTTAATTTAACGTAAAGCCTAGTTGTAGAAGCTATGCGTACTATGTTGTGATAGATAAGATTCTGACGTTTATTAATGGTAATGATAAGTTGGAGGCTGCCGAGATGAGTATTTAATGCCCGTATTGTTACGGTGGTGGCCCCTCGATATTGTTATTAGCTTTTTTTCGTTCGTCATTAATGAGTACGAAAGCCAATTAATCGAAGCATTAAAACATTTATTTCTAATAGATTGTAATCGCAAATTAATTAAGTACGAATCTTAGTAACGGTTGACGTGTTACATTGTCTTCGCCATAATGTAGCAGGCTTATCTTGGCATATTGATATTGAAGACATATTTTATTACTAGCTGAAAGTGCCTTATGCTCTTTACTTTAACGGTATACGCATAGGTTTCATTCTTCATTAGATTATAGCTTATGTCTGTGGTAGATAAGGCTCTTAAATTAATGGAAAAAATAATTAGTAGTCAGGATAACATTTACAAGTTAAATCGAGTATGAATTTATACTATTTTAAATGTAAATTAAATGTCTTCGTTTTGTGCCTTAGCTGTGCTAATCGCCAAATTTTATCTTAAGTCTTATCTTATCGCACTGTATCATGTATAGAGTCAGGCGTAAATATTGAATAATGCCTGTACAATAAAATACGATAATACTAAATAATGCACGACATGGGACTTCGCTGGAAGAAAAAAAAATTTTTCCTCTTCACATTTTTAACCAAGAATAAGTTATATTAACTTTACCACAAGTTAATTAGTCGTCCGACAGAGAAACCGATCAATCAACAACGACCAATATAAAACGGTTTAATGTAAATCTTATACTCAACTTCCAATAATAATTGAAGACCCTGCTGCAAGAACGATGTAAGTCTACTTTTTGGCGAAAATTATATTTTGACACCATTATATACAATTCGTAAAGCCCAATCGATTGGTGCAAGAATGATGTACATGTCTGGTTGCCTAAACCGCGAGTTTTCGACTTACCTCCCGAAGCAGATCGGTGTAAGAATTAGGCAAATGTGGACTTACGTCATTCTTGCACCAAGCACTCGTTACCAGGTAAAGTGATAGTGAAATGTGTATCATCATCATGAGGTCATCAGTCCTAAGACTGGTTGGACGCTAACCTCCAGCTTCTCCTATCTTGTGCTAACCTACGCATTTCGCTAATTGTGCTACAACCCACATCCCTTACTATTTGCTAGCAATAGTCTAATCCAGGCCTACCTCTGCCTTTCATCACTCTTATTTCTGCCTCCAAAATATCGCGGACTATTCCCCCATGTCTCAACAAGTGGCCTACCATTCTATCTCTTCTCTTCTTTATGTTTTTCCACATACTTCTTTTCTCGCCGACTTTCTCCAATACTTCTTCGTTTCTAACCCTATCAGTCCATGGTATTTTCATCATTCTTCGGTAACACCACATCTCAAAAGCTTCTAATTTCTCCCTACTTGCTTCCCCTACCGTCCAGGTTTCGCAACCGTATAGTGCCGTGCTCCATACATATGTTTTCAAAAATCTCTTCCTTGTTTCTAAGTTTATTACCCCCGAGCATAAAAGTGCTTTCTTTTTGTTAAAAGCTACTCGACACTGCGCTATTCTTTGTTTTATGTCTTTATCGCTTCTTCCATCCCAATTTATTTTACTTCCTAAATAAGTGAAGTCTTTAACTTCCTTCAATCTTTCATTATTAATTTGTACTTTCGTTTTTGCTCTGCTCTCGCGCCTGCTCTGCACACTAACACTTTAGTTTTGTTTTTATTCACCCTCATTCCGTATTCCTCTGTCAACATTGCCTCCATTTCGTTCAATGCTGATTCTAATTCCTCCTTACTGGATGCTAATACTGCTATATCATCTGTGAATCTCAGCATTTTTAGTTTCTGTCCCTGTACTTTAATTCCGAAATCCCCTCTATCTTTTACCACATTAATCGCCTCTTCGATGTACAGATTAAAAATTAGTGATGATAGCGTACATCCTTGTCTTACTCCTTTCCTAATACCTACTTCCCTTTTTTCCACTTCTACTTCTATAACAGCAGTTTGCTCTTTGTATAGATTGTGTACTACTATCCTATCTCTATACTTCATTCCCGCGCTCTTTAGTATCTCGAACATTTTTTCCCATCTTACGTTATCAAAAGCTTTTTCTAAATCTACAAATTCTATATAAGCGTTGTGTATATAAAACATAAATATTTCAGTATGATTCTGAAACACCAGAAATTCAGTGGAGCCAGTCCACTGGTATTCCAATGTATTAAAATTTTAACATCCGACAGAAGAATACCTGCTTTCCAATCTCACTTCCAACCTTGAAAAATAAAGCTTATGACGGCCAGTTTACCCTAAAGAGGGTCAAGTATGTAATGACATTAGCGACCAAATATGTGTCTGAAGACTGTATGCCTTGTTAAAGAAATTTAATAAACACTGCCTCAACTTCACAAAATGCAAATCACCAAGAAACCGATTATACCGACGACGACAGTGGGTCAGAAGATTAGACATTTGTACCTAAACCTACTATTTCATTAATCATGTTCAATAAAACATCAGGAATAATTAATTTTGACTTTATTTCTATTAACCCTGGTAGACATGGTACAAAAAAGATATCAGGAGCCAATTTTGGAACATTTTGGCCAATTCTTTCTCTGTTTGGTAGGCATCTTCTTCGTTTTTGGTGCAAGAACGAGGTAAGTCCAATCTAGAGGTGCCAATTCTTCGCGTATTTTAAAGTTTTGTATTTTTTGAATGAGTATCCCCTAATTCATACCTAAATAAACAATTCTAAAACTTTAAAACGGACTTTTCCGTTTAAGGTTTTAAAACTTCCGTTCCGTTTTCTATCTCGAAATTGAGTAGCCAAAAAAAAAAAAAAAATAAGCCAACACATAAATGCAGAATATCTGTTTTATGCTACAGTTTTACTTTTTTCTAATAGTCCACCATCGTGCTTTCTCATGACCCATGAATAGGGTGGGGTGTGTCCTATCCACCTCAAAATCAATAGATGTCGTCTGGTAGACGTCCCTAATCAGAATCAGTCGAAACCCGATTGATTCGACACGATTTAACTGAGTGATCGTGCTAGTAAAAAAAGTTCTCAAATAGTCCACCATTGTGCTTTTTCATGACCCATGAACATAGTAGAGTGTATCCTATCCACCTCAAAATCAATAGGTGTCGTCTAGGAGACGTTCTCGATCAGAATCAGTCAAAACCCGCTGGATCCTACACGATTTAGTTGAGTTATCGTATTAACAAACAAATTTCTTAAATAGTCAATCATCGTGCTTTCTTATGACTCATGGACAGGGTGGGGTGTATCCTATCCACCTCAAAATCAATAGGTGTCACCTGGGAGACGTCCCCGATCAGAATTAGTCAAAACCCGATCGATTCAACACGATTTAGTTGATTTATTGTGCTAATAAAAAGAAAATCTCAAATAGACCCATGGACAGGGAGGGGTGTGTCCTATCCAACTCAAAATCAGTAGGTGTGATCTGGGAGACGTCCCCGATCAGAATCAGTTAAAACCCGATCGATTCAACATGATTTAGTTGAGTTATCGTGCTAACAAGAAATTTTAATGCCGACGACAACAACGACATACACACAGACAATTTTTTTTTGTTTTTAGGCCGAAAAGCGAGAAATAAACGAAAAATTTTTTTTCCGTTTTTCTTTACGCGATTATATTACTTTCCTGCTAGTATAGTTGAGTGCGGAAAAGTAAAGCAATATAATGTAAGACAAATAAACTTTCTGAAACGAATTTTGAAAACGCTGAAAAGTTTTTTTTCGATTATCTCGAAAACCTAACAAATGGACTTACCCCGTTCTTGCAGCAATGTCTTCAATTTAATGTATACCCTATAAAAATGTTGACGAATTTCTTCCTCAGAAACTCGAGCTAGACTACTCTAAACTATTTCTAGAACATTCACTGTTATAAGGAACATGAATTTAACGCACCCTTCCACCGTGTGAAGTAAATCAACATTGTACGTACGGGTTATAGGTGATTCCGAGTTCACGAAATAAAAACCAACGACATTTTTGCCCCAACTAAAGAATATCATACCTCCGTTGGTGTAATATATGGTTAAATCTTTCATTCTCGACCCGCGCGAACGGTAATTTGATTGATGGCTCATTCTGAACCCATGCACCTGTAATATATCCTCCCATATCTGTCGTCTTTTGATGAGGGATACGTATAAACATTAAATATTACGCTGCGTCTGATATGTGTCCATCAATCAACATAAGAACAAATCAAGGGAAAATTGGTTTATTATGATTATTCAAATTTCGTACATCAACGTTAACCCTTAACCGGCGTGGCGGAGTCCTTGGAACTCTAGCAAATATAAATAGTTTAGTAACTTACGTATTTGTTGATTAAGCGGCGCGCGCTACTCAGTAGCTTCATATGGTGGGGGGACTCTTTGCTGGCTCAGTCGACTTCAGTCTATTAGTAAGGCAACAACGTATAACAGAGGTACTAGAGTCCGTGGGACTCCACGACGCAGTTAGTGCAATTTTTCGTTATGTCCGGAAATCCAAAAGAAGTTAGTGCTGTAGACTCTAATTTTGAGGAAATTGCGTTAAGATGGTTTGAGGAATGCGAGTCGGAATTTTCAGACCAAGATGGCGATCCTGAAAGTAACATTAATGTTGAGAGTGCTATTACAAGTGATCACGAAACAGGGAGCGAGATTTCTGCCAGTGAATCTGATGATAGTGACGATCCAGATGAGATGCAACTTGTTGAAAGCTAAGAAGACGACAGTGACACCAATGAGCCAGGTACAAAATATTTTTACGGAACTCCAGCTCATAATATGTTGAAATTGCCTGGAAATGAAAATCCTTTACAAAAAATTGAACCGCTGGAAGCATGGCAGAAAATTTTTTCACAAGATATATTAGATATAGTTGTGCATTATACAAATTTAAAAATTCAGGAATTTCGTAATAAACCAGGAAATCAAAAATGAACAGAGTACAGGGAAACAAATTTCGTTGAAGTAAATAGTTTTTTCTGACTACTGTTACTAACTGCTGCTTTCAAGTCTAACAATGAGGCCATTGAATCGATTTTTTCAATAGATGGGACTGGTCGAGAAATTTTTCGGCTGGTAATGTATGCAAAAAGATTCGCTGTTTTATTGGTTTCTCTGAGGTTCGATACTCACGAATGGAGAATGCTAAAAGTCAAAACTGACCCAGCTGCAGCAATCTCACATGTTCTTGAAAAATTTAATAAAATCTCACAAAAATCTTACTGTTTGGGAGCCAATGCAACTGTCGATGAAATGCTAGTCGGCTTTAGGGGCAGGTGTAAATTTAAAATGTATTTACCAAGCAAACTCGTAAAATATGGTTTGAAAGTCCAGTGCCTTGTTGATGCTCTGACTCATTATATATATAATACATATATTTATTGTGGCTAAGGCAGTGACTCCCTAAAAGACCTCACTGATGAAGAAAAACGGTTTTCTATTCCAACGCAAGCTGTAATTCGTCTTTGTAAGCCTATATTTGGAAGCAACAGAAATATCACTGGCGATAACTGGTACTCCTCAATAGAGCTCACAGACTATCTTTTCAAAAATAAATTAACTTACGTTAGAACGTTGAAAAATAATAAAAGAGAAATACCCAAGGAATTTTTACCTTCCAAAACAAGACAGGTGGGATCCACATTATATGGATTTACGCGTAATAAAACATTAATCTCCAGGGTACCAAAGAAAAACAAAGCTGTAATCATTATATCTTCTATGCATCACTCCATACAAGATGATAACGATTTGCCAGAAATAAATGCATTTTATAATAATACAAAGTCTGGAGTAGATGCTGTGGATGAAAAAACCACTAAATATTGCTGCAGCAGAAGAACGCAACGCTGGCCTATGGCTCTATTTTACCGAATTGTGGACATGTGTTCAGTAAATGCATATATCATCCACCAGTCTTGTGCTAACGCAGATCGGCTAGACAGAATAGATTTCTTGAAATTGTTGGCCAAACAACTGTATGAACCACTTCTTCGTGAAAGATCACAGAAAACCGATTTACCAAGAGAACTAATAGCCGGTATTTTTAGAGTTTTGAAGATGGCACCTGAGACACCAGCTGATGCCGAAAACGTTTTGCCAAGAAATAAAAGAAAATATTGTTCTATCTGTGACCCAAAATTAAAACGAAAAACTGGTTATTTATGTATTCAGTGCAAAAAACCAATTTGTTTACAATGTTCTAAAAAAGTATGTGTTCAATGTATTGAAAATATGGAGGAGCGGTAAAAATTTTTATGCGTTTTCAACCAATGTCAGTTTTTGACAGTTCTAATTTATAAGTTCATGTACTCTTGTTTTTTATACATAAAACCATCCTAAGCATGGTTCCAATACGAGACATTTAGATTTTTTATTTTTTTCTCCAAAACAAAAATCAAACCAATATAATGTTTATTTTTAAATTTGAAAAGTATTGTTTTCTGTTTAATACATTTTTTGCTTAAGTTTGTTACTAATTTGGTAATAAATATAAAAACACGTTCCTTTATATGTATTTCATTACTTTTACAACAACAAAAAAAAGTTTTTCCATAAACACTAAAAACACAAGTATTTTTTTTTGAGTCCCAAGGACTCCGCCACGCATAGAGTGCTAAAAAGTCCGGCCACGCCGGTTAAAGGTTAATATACTGTTCTATGAGATAAACTTACCCCACCATACTAGTTTGATATTTGGCTAAGGAATTTTGTACTTAAGGAATTTCATGTCAATTTATGTTGAGCTTTCTTTTGAGGCTGGATTTTTGTTTGGCATCAAACTGAAGAGTATGATGCAGAACAACTTCCAGAGAAGTATACCATTCTTTGACTGAATAAAAAATACTGCTGCTTCTCTCAGATTTTGATAAAGGGATAAAGATGTTAAATGGCTGGGATGTCTTTTATTTAGAAATAACAGTTACAGTGCACGTCACGATAAATTAAATGCATATCTGCATATTCGGTAGATAAGGAACAAAAGTCCCCGCTCCTAAAACGTGACCCCTCGCGACAAGACCTCACAGTGGTCGGATTACCCAATTTCGTGTTCGAAATTTGAATTTAGGGACTTTTTTCAACCTAGATATATAAGTTGGGATATGTACTATATGACGTAGTATTTTTTGAGGCCCACATATACATATTTCCAAAGGGAAACCATTGTACATCTGAGCGACATTCACGGTCTGTCTCGTGCTCGCGCTAACAAAATAAGTGAAAAGTTGCGTCTAATTAAAAGCTTTACAGTTTTACGTTGATTTCACGGATTTTCATTCTGAAACATGGATTCTACTGTTGAAAGTTAGTACTTATTGACTGTATTTGGGTTTTCCTCTAAATACAATTCCTCTAAATGAGCAATTGAATCTTAGAAAGTATGCATTTTCTGCCGTTTTTTTTTATAAAATCAACATTTAAAGGGCAATAAGTTAAACTTTCCAGGATATTCCGGTCTAAATCAGATTATTTCGTATTCCACAAACCCTTGTCTATAATTCATGTAGAAAATTGGCTACTCCAACTTGCTACCTTTTAGTTTTTAAATCAATATTTTCTGGAACGCTGCATAAATGCACACAAACTGAAACACTTGTAAAACCAATTTCAACTTATGTGTGTGAGTGCGTGTATCTTTTTTTAATGCATCTTAATAAATATTTCTAATGGCTTCATTTTACTCGCAGAAAAACAACTTGGTGTGGGAGACAAAACAACGATCAATTTGTTTTTTCTAAACGAAGAGAAATGTGACTCGAGGAAACTGCTTTCCAAGTTTCGCAGTAAATTTCAAGAATTCTGTAAACATCTCATTTCTTGCAGAGAATCATGAAATATTCTTTGCAAGAAATGAGACCTGGTTTAAGTCGAAATTATTTGTAAAAAATAGCCAACAATATAGGCTACTACATGAACGTTTTGTTTTTCGTAAAATTAGCCCCATATGGATAATCTGCTGTCTTCCCATGTACTCCCATCCACGATTTCACCCATTTCGTTCTTTTTTTTTTCTTGCTGGAGAGGTACTGAGCAATGTCATAAAATCCACTAGCAACTGCCACAATTTTCTTATTATTATCCATAGTAAATTTAAACTAATAGTAAAACATAACAATTAGTGAAGAACAACGAAAATACTACATTGATACGTATGACAGCTTAGTCCGTCCCGTCGGTCAGACGACGCGTCGTCTGGGTTGTGGCCTGTCCGACGTCCGACGTATTGGACAGTCCTGGGCCCGCAGATAAACAGACCGCCGATTTTCCCCACTAACAAACGGATCATAACTGCCATCGGATTTTATGAAGGAATTCCAACGGGCCCGGTCCGTACGTTAGTGGGCTACGACAGACCTGAGATCGGCGGATGAGGCCCGTGGGAAAATCGGGAGACCGATCCACGGATCTAGCCTGTCAAAATTTATCCGCTCGTGTATGGCTTGCTAATGACTTCATTGTATTCGCAGAAAAACAACATGGTGTCGGAGACAGAACAATGATCAATTCGTTTTCTCCAACGACGAAAGATGTGACTCGCGGAAACTGCTTTCCAAATTTCGCGGTAATTTTAAAGAATTCTGTAGAAATCTTGAAAGATTCTTTGCAAGAAATGAGTCATGGTTTAAAACGGAAATGATTTGTAAAAGTAACCAACAATAACCAGAGGACCTGGGGGAATCGTCAACTAGTAAACGGAATGTTGGATGCCTATTGTCGAACTTTCACGATTGTAGCGATTTAACAAAGCGGAGGCAAACTGTAAGCCTTCGCTAAGAACACAATGTGCAAGAACTGGCTTACGCTACACAGATGAGTTTGCAGGCGTTGGGAAATGTTGATGCAGCCAAGGTTGTACAGGACATAAATGATGGAAGTCCAGAGAAAACATCACGGTATCGCAAATCACGAAATGAAGAAACACCCATGCTGCTTTGTCAATAATCATGCAGAATGAACTGTCGAAAAGTATGTACTGTAACATTAAAGTAGATACGAGGGTGGATCAAATATACACGAGCCTTTGTTCATCAAACATTTATTTTGAAAAGTTTCACAAAAACACAAATTTCTCTATTTTTCTACATATCCCCCTTGTTTGTCTATACATTTCTCCCAACGGATTGTTGTTTTTTCATCCCGTTTTCATAAAAAGAAGCAGGGCCGGTGTCTAACCAGGTGCGCACAAACGCTTCCACCTGTTCATCGGTCTGAAATCGCTCGCCACCTAGTGACTCTTTGAGAGACCCAAACATGTGAAAATCACAAGGGGACAAGTCTGGGCTATATGGAAGGTGTTTCAGCTGATTCTAGTGCATTTCACCGATTTTGGCCTGCGTTAAAGCTGCGGTATGAGGCCTAGTGTTATCGTGTAAGAGTAACACGTCACGAATGGAGTGCGTCCTTATTTTTCGGCGATAAGCAAATTTTATCTGATTGAGGAGGTTACAGTAGTATGCTGCGTTAATGGTTCTTCGCTCATGCAAAAAATCGACCAGCAGCACTCCTCTTCAGTCCCAGAAAACTGTGGCTAAAACTTTGCCTGCAGACAGACGTGTTTTCGGCTTCACTGGGTTTGATTCATCTTTGCGTCGCCACTCCATGCTGGCTCGTTTTGATGTTGGGGTGTAATGGTGTACCCACGTCTCATCGCAGGTTACAATTTTGCGCAAAAAATCTTCACCTTACTCTCTAAATCGAGTGAGAAGCATCTGAGAGATGCGATGTTCTGAGTGAGCGATCATGCTGAGTGAAGATGAGATCTTCACTCAGCAACTTTGGAACCCAACGAGCTGAAATTTTTCGGAATCCTAAGTCTTTCGTTATGATTGTATGGACACTCCCATAGCTGATGCCGAGTTCAACAGATATCTGAAGCACCGTGGCGTGGCGGCTCCCTGCAATACAGTTTCTAACGCGTGCAATGTTAACCTGAGAAATGCTGGTGCGCTGACGATGAGGATGATTTACATTTTCGACACGGTTACGCCCTCCGTTAAATTCTTTGCACCAAACTTTTACACGTGACCACGAAAGCGTTTCATTTCCGAACTGTGCTTGCAATCTGCACAGAATTTCAGCTGGTTTCACGTTTTCGCGTGTAAGAAACATAATAAAAATTCGTTGCGCAACGCTGCTATGTACCTTCTTCTCACTCATTGTGATTGATACTAATTAAACAAACACAGCAATACGACGCGTCGTCTCCGTGCCACCCAATATCCTCACTTCAAGCTCCTAACGCACATATTCACCTTGAGCAACTATCCGGCGCGAAATTTAAAAAGGCTCATTTATATTTGATCCACCTCGTAGCATGTAATGCTATTCTAAATTGTTTCCCTCTTAGTTTTAGAAGCTAATGTGCCAGTAGAAGGAAATGAAAAAAATGTTACCCTTCTTCAAATAAATATATATAAATACAATGTTTGTATTCACTATATCATCTAAGTCCCATCCTACACCTTCATAATACTCTTTTATGTTTTTAAACACAGAAAAAATATATTACAACTAAAAATCGGTGTCTTTTATAGAAGAAGGCCATTTTGACACCGCCATTTTGTTTCTTGAAAAAAAAAGTAGCGGATTCGTTCTCAGCGACCTCAAAAACCTCTGTATCAACATTTTTTAATGTAAGAACAGTGTTTTTTCATAGAAAAGTCGGCTATTTTGAGGCTGCCAATTTATTTTTGGAAAATAAATTTCCGGATTCGTCCTCATCGACCTCGAAAACCTCTATACGAATATTTTTCAACGTAAGAACAGTGTTTTTTATAGAAGAAATCGGCCATTTTAAAGCCACTATTTTGTTTTTCGAAAGACTATTACCGGATTTGTGATCAGCGATCTCGAAAACCCCTATGTACCAATTTTCAGTAAATAACGCACAATATTTGAGTTTTGGGCACGAAATCGGGCAATCCGACCACTTGTGCGCCTGTCAGAAAAACCTATATACGAGTATAATATAAAAACCTTGTTATTGTATCTGCAACGTATGTAGTTAACTTCACATAGAGATCCGTACCATATTATTCCCAGTGACACGGATCCACGTCACGCGTAGCCTTGCTTCACTTAATACCTCATTACAATCGGATTCCCTATGGAGATGTACTACTCAGGCCAAAGTTTACGATGGCTAAGTCTCCGGGGGCCGTCACGAAACGTTGTTCTGTGAATGAATAAAAATACGCGCATGTGATTCCCTTCGAAGAAAAAGCTGACTGTACCTTGTTCAATTATATACCGTATGGAATCTCTGAATGGACAAGGGGATTGTGGGTTGTTATCACCGTCATCAGGTCTATTCCAACTATAGTGTGGGTAATGAGTTAGATCATGTGGAATATTTTCTAACCTAAGTACGCTCCAATCGTATCAATTACATCAGACGCGATGGGCATGTCTTTGTTACCTGAAAGCTCGTTTAATTGCTGTTTTTCTATATGCTGATTGGTTAGACTAATTTCAATAACCAATCAGCATAGAGAATAACTGAAACAAGATGAGGTTTCTACTGAGATAACTGCTCAAGAAAAACAGCGAGAAGACATATTAATGAAGATGTTGGTATATTTGGAGTATTATGTAAATGCGATTGTGCTGAAGGAAGGAGAACTATCGGCTGATGTTTTCACATTACTGTTGCCACACTGCTGTTGTTTTCACAGTTGTCTGTTATCTCTCTTGCGGCAGGTGTTTATCAAGTCAAGATTCGTTAAGCTAGCTGAGATTCTTATCGAAATGTTTCAGCAAACTAGTATCATTCCTAACACCAACGAGAATTAGACAAGTATGACAAAAGAAAAGGTATTTAGAATAGTACAATACAAGGAATCTCGCCAAAATCGAATATTATGGATAGTCACTGGTAATACAGAATAGTATTAGCTGTAGTGAAAGTATGTTCTCATATTATTTATATGTTGTTATATTAAAGACCAGTCAACATCTACTGATGCAATGCAGGTATACGTGAAATACTCTTTGCATCCACTTAATCGACCTGTAGATGCACTGTCACTATTAGTAGTATCACAAACTTGTCTTAATCTGTTAAAATCCGTGTTTTTCTTTGCCATACTTTCGAAGTTCGGTTTGACGCGCATATTTTTTACATCGTCTATAGCGTGTAGCACTAATTTTACTTAGTTCACTATTTGCAGGGACTCCGCTAACGCCAACGCACTATTTTGTGAAGTCTCTATTACGTCATGCACTTCCTTATAGTTGGTATGAATAGTTTTTAAATCGGCTTCAACGGAAATATCTAGAAATTATGTCTGGCTTTCCTTGATAGCTGCAGCATCGGCGGGATCGAACTGTAGTATTACAGGTTTCATTTGCTGAAAATTCCAGGACACTTTCTGTGAAACTCGCGAATGCGTTTAGGAGATTTTAGAAATACTTTTTCTGTACTCGCTATTAATGCCTTTACCTTGGGAAAACATTGTCGAATATTTTCTGCCACAATATATAAAACATGCACTTTATACGTAACATGTAACAATCTACAACCGTGTTGTGAAAGAGAACGGCCTACTGAATGCATTTCTGCGACACCGTCGGTCACAAACGTTGATATTTGACTTGTTGACACTTGAAAATTTTTCTATCGTCTTCAGCACCACCTGCATACTTGTATTGACAGTACACTCAGTGAGTCTTTTGCTAGCTAATAGCAACGGAAATGTCGATTACAGACGATCCAGTACACGTACTATAATATTTACAAAAGAATTTTTATTACGATCAGTCATCTCACCAACACATAACCACAGTCATTTATTTTGTAATTTATGTATAATCTTCCCTAAAATGTCGTCGCGTAGAGTTGATATATCGCTCCATATTATTATGCGATTTGGTAACTGAAACTGTATATTGTATTTGTATTGTATTAAAACTGTGTGTTGTTATTTTACTATGAATATTACCATTAGCGTAGAGAAGAGGTAGAAGGATGTTGATTGCACTTTTCCATTTCGTGGCTCCATTTCCAGGCTTTTTTTTATTTTATTTTTTTGTATTTCTGGGTATCTGAGGTATGTATACGTAAAGCTATGCCAGAAAATATCCTAACATCCTGTATTAACAATCGCCAGCTTACAAAATTTTGCGCAACAGCTCATTATTGGCATAGATTAAATATAATGAAGACGTGTGATGTAACTGTTTGCAATGTTTTCTCTGTCACGCTCTCTCTACATCTCTAAATTAGCTCATCTACGCTATTTTTCAGATTCTCAGAAAACGTCACGTTTTTTGTACATTGCGTGTTTCTTTAAATACACCATGAACAGTATGAACACATTCGCGAAAAGGCCAAATCTATTGCAGTCCCCATTTATTGAATGAATATCATCCCGTTCTAAAATATGTTGGTGCTTAGAGAGTCGAGATATTTGTTTAGCCAGATGGACGGCCCATTCGAGTTGCGGGTATGTTGCATAAATTGCATATCACGAAGAGCATACCTTAACCTTAACCTCGACGCAGCCTCTACGCTTCGAATTGTTTGCAGTGTTTAGGTCTCACGCCGTTTGAAATTGACAATATGCTACGGGGACTTTTTCCTTATCGTCGCAGAAATTGTTCAATGAAGAAGGATAATTTAAAAGAAAGAATAAGGTAAGATATTATTCAAATCACCTCATGTTGCTAAATGTGGAATTGAAACCCCTTTTAAATGAAATACTCCATATACAGTGCCGTGAAAAAGTATAGAAAGCATAGACTCATAGTGAACATTTTTTAAAATATTTGAACATATGTATTAAAATTATGCTTAGTAAAACGATGATTTTATCTCATTTGTATTTGTAAATCTGAGAAGTGTTTAGGACTCGACCTTAGGGCTTACATCTTTCCCAATTATGGGATGAAAAATAATCTAGGCTGCGCCTTTACTACCATACTACACATACGAGGGTGGGGTTAAAAGTTTCCGGCCTGAGCCAGAGATAGCGCCACCAGGTCTAATTTTTGACTCGTACTCTACAGTACTATCCCTGACTAGCTTGCATAATAACTTTCAGGTCGATTACTCTGTTAGTATATGTTTTGCAGCCTATTGAATAAGACGAATCGCTTGCTTATGTGAAAATGGAAAAATTGGAGAATGTGGTCATCAAATACATCTATCTGAAAGGCTTAATACTTCAAATCAAACAATAAATGTATTCAACACTGAAGGACTCTTCTCCATCATATTCAACAGGCAAACAGGGTTTCTGAATTTAAGTAAGGTCGCACGAACACTGATGATGAATCACGTTCAACATGCCCCGCTGAGGTTTCAACTGCCGAAATGATCGAGAAACTTCATAAAATCCTGATGGAGGACCGCAAATTGAAAGTGAGTGAAATTGCTGAAACAACTGAGATGTGAACTGAACGTGCACGCAATATTTTACATCAACATTTGTCCATGGGAAGGTTCTGTACTACGTGGGTGCCGCGTTTGCTAACTATCGATCAAAAATTGCGCCGGAGGACTTTTCAACAGAGAATTTAGGACTGTACAAGTGAAATCCCAGAGAACTTTTGCGTCGATTTATAACTGTTCATGAAACTTCGGTCCACCATTACACTTTGAAAGTAAACAATAGTCAAAACAATGGACTGGAGCAGGTAAACCAACCCCAAAGATCCACCAATGATGAATACTACGCAGAGTTATTAAATCGTTTGAGTGACGACATGAAGGAAAATGATCTCACTTGACGAAGAAAGAGATATTGTTCCACCATTACAATGCACCTGCTCATTCACGAGTCATTTCAATGGCTAAAATCAACGAATTGAAGTTCGACTTGTTCTCCCATCCAGCGTATTTACCATATTTAGCCCTCAGCGACTATTATTTGTTTCCTAACCTAAAAGCATGTTTCGGAAGTAAGAGATCCGTGAGCAACGAGGAAATCACCAATGCTGTAAATGCTTTTTTTGAAGAGCTCGACAAATTCTTCTAAAAAAATGGTATCATTGCTTTACAGCATCGTTATAAAAAATGTATTAAACTTGATGTAGATTATGTTGAAAAATTAAATAACAAAAATTAAAAAAGAAAAATTCTTCCTCATCAGGCTGGAAACTTTTCACCCCACCCTCGTATATTCATAATACATACAAATACCACACACAAAATCGTTATGTTTATATTATTTAAATCGAAAGGCTTATTAGATAATAACCTGCATTTTATCGGAGTTATAGCTCTGCACCGATTTAACAAGTTCGATGAAAATTCAACTCGACTCTGTCAAAGCTGAATACTTTTCTGTCTTCGTAGAACCACTTCCAGACAATAGTCGCAGATATGAACACATCGTGATCTCTGCCATGACCCCAGCATCTGTAGCTAAAAATCCTCAAAGTTACAACCAATAAATTATACCATGTTCAGATTGCTGTCACGTTTCTTGCTAGGTCGGCGACCAAACAGAAAGATATCGAATTTTCGATTCGGCGAAGTACCACATGTGGTTCATAGTGAACGGTACCAAAGCTGACTAGTAACTATGTAACTTGTACACGTTGTTACGTTTTTTTTTCTGCTCTAAATATTCGATGATTTAATGCATATCAAATGTAATGATGGACCCTGTTAATAAGAAGTACATATGGGCAACGTTTTTCGTA
This sequence comes from Rosalia funebris, assembly GCA_037954035.1. Lineage (NCBI taxonomy): Eukaryota > Metazoa > Arthropoda > Insecta > Coleoptera > Cerambycidae > Rosalia > Rosalia funebris. Next base: position 4,532,012 of record JAZFAV010000006.1, on the reverse strand, counting down.
TGATTTTTGTGGCTGGATTATTCGAAGAATATACAGGGTCTTTCAATAGGAACGCTCGAAATTTGTTAGATTATAGCGGCCATGTTGTTAAAGCAACAATTTATTGAGACTTGTCCAGTAGTGTATGGCAAATCACCGTGGAAGGTTATAGCGTTCAGTAATATGTGCAAAACATAAAATTTTATTTTCAAAACCATTGCTCTTTTTGAGGAATGTTCCGCGCATTACGTGATTTTTATATTCGCCACAACAGTCCCGCCGGCGCCGGGTCGATTATTCAACGTTTGGTTACCAAATTTGAGTCAACCGATTTGATAAATAATTAGTGTATTATAAGCGTCGGGACTTGGATCTGCACCCGTATAAAATCGAACTGACCCAGGAACTTAAGATAAACGACCATAGACAAAGCCGTGTGTTCGCTGATTGGGATTTGGAGCAGTTGGAAATTGACCCAAATTTCGTCAAAAGAATCGTCTTTTGCGACCAGGCCCACGTTTGGATGAATAGATATGTGAACAAGCAAAATTGTTGGATTTGGGACGATACCAATCCACAGGAGATACACCAGCACCAAATTCATCCCGAGAATGTCATTGTTTGGTGCGGATTTTAATTTGGTGGAATAATCGGTCCGTACTTCTTCCAAAACTAGACTGGTATTGCCATAACCGTCAACGATGAGGGCTACAGATCGATTATAAGCAACTTCTTGTGGCCTAAACTGGATTATATGGATACCGATGCCATGTGGTTCCCACAAGATGGCGCTAGGTACCACACATCGCATGCCACGATGGACATACTGCACGAGCGATTTGATGGCATGGTTACACAGTACAGTGTAACCTGAACTAGTGTAACTCTCGTACAGTGGTGACCTGAACTAGCCAACGAGATCGTGCAATTTAACGTCTTTAGACTTCTCCCTTTGGGCTATCTTAAATCGCTAGCCTATGCGAATAAACCGCAAACAATTGATGCCTCAAAGTCAACATAGCAAACGCCATCCAGCAAATTCAGTCAGATTTATGCGACGAAGTCATCGCAAATCGAGATAGTAGTTTAGCCATACTCTGATACCGAAATTTTGAAAAATCGATAATATTACAAATACAAGTAGTTCGATGGAAATACGATAATAACAGAATATCTTGATAGGTTATTGGTGTTTATCGATTTTCTCTTTTGTGAGTTGACCAATCACGCAACGACACAGATTAACTTTTTTTTTGTAACCAAAGACCGGATTAAGAGCTTCAAAGGATTTTGATGTGCTAAGAATTAGTTCGTCATTTAGATTTTTTTAGTACGTGAAGATTTGAAGATATCCTGACATAAAAATGCAAAAGTAACTATTTTTAGTCAAATTTGAAACACTATAACATGAGCAGCGACATTTTTGTTCAAACCATCGACGGTATCGTCTAGAACTTCTTTTTACATTTCATTTCTATTTTTAAGAATTCCAAAATGAGTTTTTTATCGCACATATGGCACATTAACTATTCCAGTGTCATACTGAACACGTGAATTTAATCGAGAAGGAGTCACATATTTATTTATTTATTTAATCAATCAATAAGTCCAGTATATTGCACCGCTAGGTGTATGACTAAATGTAATACAATACAATACAATATTATATTTTCTTATGGAATTTCGCATATCTTCCTCGATGCGTTGTAATGATGAAGGGGCCTGTCCCCCAATCTCCAGAATTCGTTTTATTTTCACTGCCTTGCGAAATCGCTTTACCACTTCCAGATAGCAATCGTGGTTCAATGTGGTGCCCTGTGGAACATACTCAACGTGAACGACTTCACTGGCTGGAGTGCTGTGTTGTTTCGAGGTCATAGCCTTAATTCAAGATTTATCTCCTGTAGTGACTTTTGACGAAAAAATCAGGGTAAGTCTGTGCCAGTTCTTTCAATTACTGGCACACTCTCAGGCTATTCTCTCTCTAGTTGTTGGAAAGCAGTAGTGGAACAAACTTTGATGTGAGGCGTCCTATGTTCAAATCATCAGTTAGGATTCTTTGCCATGAACTCCAGAAAATTCCAATTACTTTCTCTAATCCGTCGATTGTTCTGCGATGATCAAACATGATGGCATTTTCGTCTCTTCTGGATGTTGAGGGGCGACCCGAACGGGGTTCATCTTCAACTGATATTTAACCACTTTTGAGCTGGGAAAACCACTCGTAAATTCTTATCTGACTTAGAGATTCTTTCCCATAAGCTTCACGAAGCATTGAAACTGTATATGCCGTTGTTTTCTTTAACAGGAGACCGATAACAGAATTTGATGTTGGTACGTTGCTCCTTAAAGTTTTCCATCGCAGAATCGCCTCGAAATGTTGGGACGGTCTTGAGAAGAAATATTACTCTGTCCGCTGCAATGATTTCACATAAACCACACCTAACTGAGATGACTGAGCCATTAGCTAACTGAGGAGGGAAAGTGTCTAATAAACATAACTACTAGAAGAAGGCAGAAATGTCAACCCACTTGGCTACAGAAAATATTTCTGTGTTTTTTAGGTACCCTCTCGTAAATTCAAGTTAAATGAAGACACTGATATAAGGAAGAACTAAGTAAAAGCCTTAGCAGGCTTTTACTACCGTAAATTGGAAGGTAACGAGTGTACACTGTATATTTTAACAATCCTTTCAACCTACTTTAAACTAGTTCAGTCCGTAATTTCATGGCTACAATTGGTATATTCTTAATTTACCGAGTTTAAATAATGAAATTTTCAAGTCCACGATCTAATATTCTGTGACGCTTAGGTAGAGCTTATTTAATTGAGATCGATGGTCAGTACGCCAACTTGGACTAGCTCGAGGCCATACAAATAGTTTATTAAACGGGTGGATATTCAGTCAAGGCCGAATCTGGTACACAACTTTGCTGTTAAAGGATATTGCAAACAGGCCGGCCATTGTAAAGTCTATTTTCATAGGCAGTAGAATACACAAAGGGTTTACTCAGCTTGTATTGTTTAATCTGTATCAAATATGACGCAAAACTATACATGGTACACAAATTTAGTGTTTGGTAAGTCGATCACTTTTGGAAGGCAAAATATGTCTTGATGTATCATTATTTGCATCACAAGTTTTTTTGAGGTGAATACTTCTTTCGCGGCATTCTGATATTTGACGAGAATGGAGAGTGAATTGAAAAAAATGTAACGTTTCGAGATTTCGTTACACGAGAGAGAAAAAAGATATAACGTAGAGAGAAGGAGAAAGAGAGCTATACATTTGGTATACCTAAAACACAGGCTTCGTTACATGACAGAGTACACAGATATATAACATAGAGAGAAAGAGAAAGAGAGCTATACATCATATATATCAGTTTAGGCTATTCGCGTCTCCCTTTTGTGCGGTCCCTCGTCTTTAACGCCCACTCATACGCCTAGTCCTAAGGTCTAAGTTGCTTGAAGGGGGAATAGTTTAGGAAGCATCGTACGAGCAAGAATGAGCCACGTATTCATTGAATACTAGGCAATAGAAGAAAATATAGTATGACGCGCATGCGCGCGAGTACGTACAACTCTGAAGCCACACGGGAGTGGAGCAAGAGAGAGCGATATGAACTCAGTACGAAGCAATAGAATAGGATAGATAGATTGTCGCGCATGCGCGCGTTATAGATGTACGCGTCTAGACGCTATATGTTAACAGCTGAAGCAGCACGCGTGTGTACCGAATATTTATCATTATATTTTTTAATTATTTACGTTATTTACATCTGTGTTCTGTGATTATTTAATAATATCCTTGAACCGTTTAACTTGTTAAAATCTAGAAGATATAATATATTTCATTCACCGCTCCCTACTGGTTTACAGCCACACAGGTGCAAATGCACTTGGAAGAGGAGAAGACAAAATCCCTTTGATTCTCGGTGGAGATTTCAGTGTAAATTTCGGATCCTATGATTCTTTGACGTTGATTAACTTTCTTCGAGAAACATTTGGTCTGCTTATAAATAACAATCCCAAAGAATCAACAACAAAATCCCGAACAACAATAGATGCAATTTTTACACGTTATCTAGAAAATATCGAATCACGAACATATATTTCATATTTTAGTTATCACAAACAATCATATCAGTATTACCAATTGAACCACCAACCGATGATAGTGTAGATAATGAGTAAACCGAATATTTTTTACATAAATTTTATATTGTTATATTTCTTTTGAAATATCCCTCTCCCTTTCTCTCTCTCTCTCTTTCTCTCTCTCTTTCAATCTCTCACTCTTAATGTCTCTCATTATCTATTCTAAAGAAGTATTCATTTCTATCACGTGTACTGTGCTGCATATGATATTTTTTTTGTTTTGACGATTTTTCTTTGTGAATAACCATGGATCTATCGATCTGAAAAAAAAAAATACCAAAATTGTCTTTAATATACGGATGTAATATATTTGGAACTAGATAAATCAGTAGCAGAATTTTGAGGTGCGATGTACTTAGTGAATAAAGTGTGTAAATACTTTTTATTTATATTTTAGAAAAGGATCCTTACATTCTTTGGAAAACTATTTGTCAGATATTTTGGATAAGGTACGTAATAGAGGTGAGCTAAAAGTAGGTATTCCATTTATTTCTTTTTATAATATTAAAAATATATATAATTTATTAAATGTTGTTTTCAATAAATTCAATAAAATATTTATTCTAACGATAAAAAAAAGTATATTTCTTAAAGATTTATTTTTAAAAAGTAATGTCTCTTAGATAACCGCCTTCTTCATTTTCACACAATCTTGCTCTAACCATTACCATCACTAACGTGAAAGTTTCTACTGGTATTGATCGAATTTCGTTTCTAATATTGTCTTCAGTTCTAGAAGTATCCGCGGTTTATTTTTGTATACTCTTTCTTCTAAGTAACCCCAGAGAAATAAATCAGGCGCCATTAAGTCGCGCGATCTTGAAGGCCAGTTCAAGTCGCAATTTCGAGAAATTATTCTGTTAGGAAAGACGGTTCTTAAAAGAGCAATACTTTAGCAGTGTGGAATGCGGCGCCGTCCTACTTAAACCATAGATTCTCAGGGTTTTGTAAAGCTGGCAATAAAAATTTGGTAACGCCCCTCATTAACCACCATTGTGTTGCCTTTATTATTATCCTTAGAAAAATATAACCCGATCACTCTAGTTTAAGTCACTCCACGCCAAATAGTTATACGAATTGGATGCAGCTCTCTTTCTTCAATTTTTCGATGATTTTGAGTGATCCAGAATCATATATTCTGTGTATTAACATGTCCATTCAGATGCATGTACCTATAAACCTAGGTATTAGGTTGAATTAATTTCAGAAAGATGGATTTCTATTAATTAATAAACATGGGTCTGCTTAACAACGGTCGAGTATTATTATGAACTTGACGTCCATTTGGTAAATATGCCTAAAAACCTTAATACTTAGTTGCAACTAGATCTAGTTTAGATGGATTCTTAGAGACTGTTCAGTAAGATCGACCTCTATATACTTTTGAATTTAATCCGTCTAGGCTGATAAGCCTAGGCAAAAATATATTCAAGTGCGAATGTTCAATAATGACCTTAAGCCCTTATTTCCTTCCCACCATTTCCATATCCAGATCCAAGTCGCATTCATTTCAGTAACATGAACTTCTATCAATTAATCAACATGGTTCTATTGAAAAAAGGCTATATGTTATAAATCTGATGTCTATTTTGTAAATATACCTAAAGACCTTGACAACTAGTTGCAAGTAGATGTAGTATAGATGGATTTTCAGATCAGTATTAATTCAAGCTGATCTCTATGTACTTTTGAATCTAATCTACCTAGGTTGATGAGCCTAAGCAACAACATATTCAAGTACGAATATTCATGGCTCTGTCGGAAGAAGTCATACGTTATAAATTTGACGTCTATTTTGTAAATACCTAAGGACCTTGACAATTAGTTGCATGTGGATGTAGCATAGATGTATTTTCAGATAGTATTAATTGTAACCAACCTCTACGTACTTTTGAATCTAATGCACCTAGATTGATGAGCCTAAGCAACAACATATTCAAGTGTGAATATTCAAGGGTAACTCTAGGCCCTTATTTTCCTCCCACCATTTTCATATCCAGTTGTCAGGAAGGTTGATTTCTATTAATTAATCAACATGGTTCTATGGAAAAAAGTTACACGTTATAAATTTGACGTCTATTTTGTAAATACCTAAGGACCTTACAAGTGGAAGTAGCATAGATGGATTTTCAGAAAGTATACATTGAAACCAACCTCTACGTACTTTTGAATCTAATCTATCTAGGTTGATGACCCTAAGCAACAACATATTCGAATGTGAATATTCAAGGTCACTATTTTCATGTCCAGGCCCAAGTCGCATTAATTACAGAAAAATGGATTCCTATCAATTAATCAACATGGTTCTATCGAAAGATGACCATGAATTATTAACTTAGTGTCCATTTTGCAAATATGCATAAAAATTTTAGCAATTAGCTGCAAGTAGGTGTAGTATAGATGAATTTTCAGATAACGTGCCGTCAAATTAGTGTCTATGTACTTCTGAATCTAATTCATCTTAGTTAATGAACCTAGTCAAGTACGTATTCGAAAGCGAATGTACGAGGACCAGCTCAGGCTCTTATATCCTTCCTTGTTATTTTAAAATTCATATCCAAGTCGCATTAATTTGAGGAAGATAGATTTTGACGATGAAAGGTGGTGGACATTATTAAACGTGTATTTCATAACCTAAAAACTTTGTAAGTGGATGTAGTCCTCTATGTGCTTTTGAATGCCAGCTAGGTCCATGTAAGCTGATGGACCTAGGCAAGAGCATATTTGAGGGCGGGTGAATAAGGGCTAGCCTAAAGCGGGCTTCACATTTACACTCTTTCCCTCACGCCTGGAGCGTGAAGAATTGCGCGAGTAAAACCATGCGAGTAATCGTGTAGGAAATATTTGGAGCTAAAAAAGGCACGTTTTCCCGGATGAAAGCGTTTCCACTTGATGGCGCGATGGAAAGAACGCATGTGTAAATAGGAATCCCATACGCAATCCCCGGAGCATGCAGTGGTCATCAGACGAACAGTTTTAGGGGGCGTGACACAGTTTTCGAAATGATCCATGAAGGCTTTGTATTTTTTTAGATACGAAATCCCTATTTTCTTCAAGGGATCCACACGTTTTGCATAAATCAATCAACGATTTCAATGCGGTTTAGCGAAGACTTTTATTTTTATACTCGTCGCCTTTTGCATTTCCGCAGGCATGGAAATGATTTATACAAGCATAGAAAATTGGATATTAACTCTTTCGACCACATCCATTTTCCCGAAGACGAAGCACAAAGTAAGCAAATAAATCATTGAAGAAAACACAACGAACGAAAATGATACAAGAGAGCGAAACAGGTCAGAGGAGTGTGGGCTTGCGTGTCAACCCTTTAAGGACCCTACACACGCTCCGGTTTTCACCCCGGCGTGCCTGCGCGGGCTGGGCTTGTGCAGTTAAACCTGAGTGTGTATGGGTCATTCAGACGGCCTGCACGGGCCATAACTCGACCTGTGCAATGTCTGTTCGGTTCTGATATTTTGCCCTGAACGAACATGTCTGTGCAGGCAAGCCGACATGTGTGTTGACACGTCAGTCCAATACCACAGTTTTCGATGAATTATCATTGCGTTCAGTTCATAGCTGTTGCATTTAAAGTAAAAATATGGACACCAGAAATTATTTAAGAGATTTTCTTAAGGAATTTATAGAGTTGTACCGGAGTTATCCTTGTATATGTATGTTTCTTAATCTATACGAAGGTAGTTAAGCCACTCAGCCTTTGTAGTCTTTAATTCAGCTAGCAAATTGATATGAGAAAAATGGTGTCTCTTTAAAAGCCAATCTTTAACCCACTTATTTGTTTTTTGTTTTCTTTTTGCTTATTTTAATACAACGAATAGCAAAACTGCTTAAGAAGAGAACTTGTGTGTTTTGTCCGATTCTTATGATGTTGGAGATAAAATTTGTATACAACAATATAAGAGATGCGGTCTTGAGTTTGTTATTCATAACAAAAAACTGAAACCTCAATTGAAAAACGTCTATGCAGTGTGGACACAACTCAGAGGTCAGGCAAACCCGAACGCATTTGCTCACACAGTCAAGCCGGAGTGAAAGCCGGAGCGTGTGTAGGGGCCTTTAGACTACTAACTCTAGGCACGTGGGATTGCGTGCCAGTCGGATCCCGCGCAATCCTCCACTCCAAAGGCCGCATTTATACAGAAACTCTTTCCCGCGCTCTTTCCCGTTTGCGGCCCTTTTCGGCAGGAAAGCGCCCAAGTGTAAACCCCGCTTAAGTTTCTATTGCGTCCACGGAGTGCGCAGTAAATAGCCGGGTCTAAGTAAATAACCAAATGCTGCTCTTACTCATTCTTTTACGCATACATAGAGAAATCTCACATTTTTTGTTATTATCGACGAGCAGTAGTTTGATAAAGTTTCCACACTTTACGCGCTCACTATATAAGCGCTACCATTAGTTGCGTTTACATTTACGACTAGATACTAGATACGACCACTTAAACATTATTAAGCTCTTCAAAAAAATACCCCAAGAAATTTATGTCCTGCTGAATATTCAGCACTTTTTATTTCGATAAGTGCCTGCAATTATATCTGCGACATAAACGGCATCAGGAATGCTACGAGCGTTTGATTGCTTCGACATCGGCCTCCTAATGAAGCGGTAACATATTTCACGGCACGATATCGTAGGGGAGAAGCCGGATTGACGCGGAGGCAGCGCCACCACGATCGCAGAAATTCTGTTGAAGAAGATATGGCGGGGTTGAGTTTCGAACCGTCCCGTCCGTGCATGACCTACGACACCGAGTTCCACGGGCACCTTGCGCTCGCCTCGTCTCGCCCAGTCACCGCTTCCTGCTTGCCGGTATGATACAGGAGGAAAGGCGGGGGGACGTCTGCACATATGGCCGCATGAGTATTCATGTAAACGGATTAGATTGGATGCTTTGTTGAAATATGTACATAATGCTCCATCAGTTATTGCTGCTATGTGTCCAGCGACTTCAAATGAGTAGAATATCATAATACATGAGTAAAATGATAATAAAAACAGGAATATGTGAATATGAATAGAAACAAGAAATGATAAACATAGAGAGGGAGATGGGAAGATCAAGGGAAAAAAGATACGAGGAAGAAAACAAGAATAGAGGAAGAATTAGCAGAAAATTATAATGCTCTAGCTGTGGTAAAAATTGTAATAATGTTTTTTTTTTTTAATTTCAAGATATCGGCAGTCAGAAATACATTACTTTCTATAAGCCAATTTTATATTATAGTACTGATGAGGAGAAGTCCTTTAGTTGACGGAAAGAGGATACTTCCAACTAAGCCTAACTAACCCTCTTTCATTTTGGTTTATTTTATATCCATTGATAGTTGTCTAGAAAGACAACTACCAATGGATACCATCTTTTAGTTTCTAGAGAAGGAGTGGTCGTAAGAGTGGATTAGGATGTTCGATCTATTATGGTGTTTATTGCTCCTATCCTGGATAACATCACTGATGAATGAAATACCGAGGTCATTGTGTAGTCTGTTGTCTGATATATACCATGGTGCATCTGTTATTGATCTGAGTATTTCGGATTGGGCTCTCTGAACTCGACTTCCTGGTGCATCCCCAGAGTCCCATTCCATATGTCCATATAGGTTCTTCTAGAACTTTGCTTTCTAAAGGAAGATGCGATTTTCTCCCAAGTAGTATTATTATTAGATTCAGAAACTTGTACTAGCACAAGTTTTTGAATTTCGAATCAATTTGTTTTTTGTTTTTTGCTACATGCTCTCTCCAGTTCAATTTTTTATCTACGTGCATTCTTAAATATCTTACGGATGTGGCTTCTGGTATTACAGCACCATTAAAGGTAACTGGCTTACATTGTTCTTTCCTTGGGGTAAAGGTAACTTGTGTGGATTTTTATTTTCTACTTTTTTGTCCAATCCTCTACCAGATGTAGGTGTTGCTGTAAATGTTCTAATGCAATAACAGTATTACTATGCTGAGGAAGTATTGCTGTGTCATCAGCGAACGTTCCGATTATTGTATTGTCTATTGTTGGTATATCCGAGGTATATAGTAACTAGAGTAATGGTCCTATTAGACTACCTTGGGGGACTCCAAATTTGATTGGAAGTATACGTTCAAAACTTCGTTGTTAACGAATTGATGGTCTATTAGATGTGATTTCAATAGTTCAAAATAAGATGACAGAGAGAGCTTAATTTTGTATAAAGGTCCTTTGTACCAGACCTTAGCGAAGGTGTCACTTACGTCGAGGAATACTGATGGACAGTAGAGTTTGTCTTCTATGGATCTATTTATTTCATGGACTAATCTCCGACACTGTTGGATGGTTGAATGTGAATAACAGAAACCGAACTGATGATCCGGGATGTTATCAAGTAGAAAATTGTAATAATAAAATAATAAATGATTACAATAATACTGGAAACGGTAAAGAAAACAGGAATATGTGAATTAGAACGGAAGCAGGAGAAGATAAACATAAAGAGAAAGAGAGGATGAGAAGAGGAAGGGAAAATGATAAGGGGAAGAAAGCAAGAAAAGAAGAAGAATGGAAGCGAAGGAAAAATAGAACGAGGATGGAGAAGAGGGACTAAGAACGAGAGCAGGAACCAAAAATGGAGACTGGAGAGTATGACAGAAATATTCTGAGGACGTAGACAAAAACATTGAAACAGAAGCAAAAACAACACGAACAAGATCTGAATCAAAATCCAGAATAGAATAATAATAAGAGTTCCGGAATAATATTTTATGGCAGGTTACATAATTGACTTACTTAAAGTTACTTGAAGGTTTTCTTGAGAATTCTTCTACTCTTTCTAAGATTTTTGGGCTATCCAACAATTTTACGTATTGCAGTTTCCAGAACAATTCAATGCGTAGGCAGAAATTTTTGGTACCATAATTGTAGAACAATTATTTGTTCTAAAAATACCAGGAAGATCAATATGGTACCAATGTAATGACACATTATCATATTTTTTACGAATTGTGCATAATTATCTGAACTTTGAACATCGTTATCCCAATAGGTGGATTGGTAAAAGAAGAGCCATTGAGAGACCAGCAAATTCCTTAGCAAGCTGTATCTTAACAAACCAAATACTATTTGAACATTAAAAGAACGAAATAAGATTAATTAATACTGAAACTTAAATAACTTTTTACAAGATTGTCGGTTGCAGCTTACACATCGTCAAGAGGTGTATATTGTCAAAGGGATAATAGCTCGAGTACTTAATTCAATCGTTATTGTTTTTATATATTAATATTTTTCATATCAGTGTTCTGCTCATTTTATTAAAATATTTATAGTTTATCAAAGCAATTATTATGCAATCTACCACAAAAGTTGATACAGCATATGTAAGAAAATGTTCTCTCTCAAATGGTATCATCAGATGAGTGTATAACTCTCTAAAAACTGTTGATAGTGCCATTCCTCTTCTGTCTTCTTATATTTTTACCTTCTTGTCTTCAGTTCTTCTGTTATTCTGTTATTTTAATATTTTGGTGTTCTAACCTTCTAATATTCTGACCTTCTAATCTTTTAGTCTTCCTGGCTGCTTCTTCCCGGACTTCCAACTGTCTCTTCCTGTCCTTTCCTATGTCTCGAATTAGTTTTCAACTGCCTCTTCTCGGATTAATTTTTAACTATATTACTACCTCAAAGGCATGTGTATTTAAAATTGTGGTTCCCTAGGAAAAAGAACACTGATCCCTGAAACCTTGGAAATACCTATGTTGGATGGAAATACCTAGTACACCGACCAGCATTCGCGATTATCCTAATTCGACATTAATTTTAATGCTAATATAAGTTGTTGGGACTCCGTTTCTATATAAGACCTAAACCCATGAGATCGATAATTATTTATCGGAAATAAAAGCGTTGCTCACTTTGTTTATCTTACAAATACCCAACCATTCGTCAAGTGCACATAGTTTGAACCTCGAAACGTTTTATGAAAATATTCTAATATTATGATCTCTATAATTTTGTATTTAATATTTAAAACACTAATTTCTCTCCGAAAATGAATTTAAATTTCTTCTAATCATTCTGACTGATTATCGAATGAAGTAAAAAATAATTTAAATAAAATGGTATAAACCAAATTCCTTTAATAATACCATGAAAAATTAATAAATACAGAATGATCTTATGCACATCTGAAAAACACTTATGCACATCTGAAAACCTATCTAAATACTTTTTTTTGCTTTCCCAAAAACGATTGTATCGAATTTGTTCCAACTATTGCATGCTCACTGTACGTATTGATTTAATTAAACAAACAAACTAATTTGGTAAATAATGAGTTGCGTCAAACTTACCTGTGCTATATTCCCACAAACATGTCTAAAATTCACTATGGTTATTTTAGTTAAACGAAAGGATTACCTACTCTGGATCATGCAGTAAAAAAGTTGGTCATTAAAGTACATTTTAAAAAATGAGGATTCGAAATAACACCCGTAAAATATGCAACATGCTTTTCCAATTTTCCCCACAGGCTGACATGTCGGCCTTAAACGAATTCCGAATATATTCAGTAAATATATAATGTCAATGCAAAACCTTTCACGGTAACCTCTTTGCATGATCGATGAAATAATTTTATCAGTCGCCATTTGGCGAATTGCCAGAGAGCAACGAAAGAGCCGTTATTTTTTCCAAGTCTTCTATTACTTCCAGCCTTTCTTAGCAGATCGATTAGATGTAAACACAGTCGCTGTTAGCATGGCTCGTAAACTCCTGCGAGTATGGCTATCTCTCCCAAAGTGTATTATAAGAGAATATCAGCTCGATGAAAGGAAGGTGAGGTGATTTAAGTTTATAAGAAACAGTGAGAGCAACATGGGAAGAAAATGATAATGCTGGTACATGTACTATAAAAGTACGTTGAGAGGAATAATCTCTGGATCTTGTTTAGATTTCAATGCCGCAGATAGGCGCAACATCAGGAAGGCACTATTTGTGAAGTTGTAACGTACCATATGGCTCTGGTTTACGCAATACAAACTAAAATAGATTTTTTCTTAAAAGTGTGACATTATTTCATTTAGTATACTTTCAAAGCTTCGATACAATAAAATATATAATGCAATAAAGTTCGTACAGATAAAAATAGGAAATTGTCTATTCAGTAAAATACAATATAAAGGGTGGTCCAACCATAATGCACGATGTTAATTGTGAGTCACATCTTAACGTCAACTTTTTTTCCAAACTTAATTTGACATTTCTTTGTTTTAGTGTTTGACAAATTCAACCATGGAGAGGTACACAATTGAGCAGCGCGTTAAGATTGTTGAAGCCTTTTACGAAAATGGGCGTTCAAATCAAAATGCATTTCGTGCACTTCGTGACTTTCTTGGTCAGCATAATTGACCAAATGTGTCCACAATCGGGAGAATTGTGCGCAAATTTCAGCAAACCGGGTCTGTAGGAAATATGAAAACACCTGTGCATGCTCGCCCAGTTCGTTCTGCGGAAAACATTGGCTGTTGTTCGCGATAGTGTAGCAGAAGAGCCGTCAACCTCGACTCGTCGTCGTGCCCAACAATTGAACATCTCACGAACATCACTGATGCGAATTTTGAATAAAGATTTGAATTTACACGCTTACAAGGTTCAATTGACTCAAGAGCTGAAGCCTACTGGCCATTTCAAGCGTCATCAATACGCCGAATGGTTGGTTGAACAGACAGAAGTGAATGGTGACTTTACAAAGAAAATCAGCGACGAGGCACACTTTCACCTCAGTGGATTCGTTAACAAGCAGAATTGCCGCATTTGGGCAAATGAGAATCCACGAGTGATTGTTGAAAAGCCGATGCATCCACAAAGAGTGACTGTTTGGTGCGGTTTATGGGCTGGCGGCGTCATCGGGCCGTACTTCTTTGAAAATGAGATAGGCCAAGCAGTTACCGTGAATGGTGTTCGTTATCGCGAGATGATAACGGACTTCTTGTGGCCAGAAATTGAGGATATGGACCTGGACGATATGTGGTTCCAACAAGATGGTGCTATTTGCCACACAGCCAACGAAACAATGGCACTTTTGCGCGAGAAATTCAATGGCCATGTTATCTCACGTCGTGGCGATGTTAATTGGCCGCCACGATCATGTGATTTGACACCGTTGAACTTCTTTCTTTGGGGATATTTAAAAGAAAAAGTGTACGTCAATAAGCCAAGAACAATTCAAGAGCTAAAGGATGAGATAATTCGGTACATTAACGACATTGAACCTCAATTATGTCTCAGAGTCATTAAAAATATGGACCATTGGATAGAGGTATGCCACCGAAGCCGTGGCGAGCATTTGGCCGATATTTTGTTTCATACATAATTGTCATAGATCCTTCTATCATAATAAAATATATTAAGATAATTCTCTGAAAACTTTTTATTCTATTTACAATTAACATCGTGCGTTTTGGTTGGACCACCTTTCAGTAGCAGATACCTATTTTTCAGGCAGTCCTAGTTCAAACAAAATATTTTGGTAGCTTCTTGAAATGACTTAAAATTAAGAACAATTTAAATTTATTCTACCAGTTATGTACAGTATCGAACTAAAATTAAAAAGGTGTAGTCACTGTCATATATTCTTTTTGTCCATTTGTAACTCGACAACTACGTATATTTAAGGGTAGTAGCCGCAGTATAAAATAATAAACCACGTTAAATTTCCTATAAAATATCTTCTTCTTCTTCTTCCTTCTCTAATAGGTCTATGACCTGTTCCTTCTTCGATTTAATCCTCACCTTGGATCTAAATTATCACTCCATCTTTTCCGTGGTCGGCCTCTGCAACGTGTACCACTAGGAGATTTATCTCTTGCGATTTTTACAAATCTATCTTCTGTCATTCGGCTTATGTGTTGGTTCCATTGTCTCTTGCAGTGCAGGACCCATTCATTAATGTTGTCTATGTTGCATGATTGCCTGATGTTTTCACTTCTTTTCCTATCTAGTAACGTTTTTCGTGATATATGTCGAAATGTTTTCATTTCTGTGGTCTCCAATAGTTGTTTCGATTTTGATGTTTCTGGCTTTGTCTCTGGAGTGTAAATCATAATAGGTCTAATTCTGGTTTTGTAAATCCCAACCTTTGTTTTCTATTGTAAATGTTTGTTTTGCCAGATTACGTCGTTGAGACATCCCGCGACTTTATTTGCTTTAGTCGCCTGCCCTCTTACTTCGTCTTCAGTATTACCGTGACTAGTTGTGTAGATTCCTAGGTACTTGAATCTCATTTCCTGTTGTATTATTTGACCGTCTAATTCTAGTTTGCATCTGGGGGATTCTTTCTATGTTGTCATACATTTAGTTTTTTCCAGCTAAGATAATCATATACTTTTTTCCCGTAATATTAAAGGTGTTTAATAATCTTTTGAGGCCGTCTTCATTTTCGGCACATATCACCGCGTCATTAGCGTGACAAAGAATTTTTATTTCTCTGTCACCCATTTTATATCCTTTACCAAGTCGTACTTTTTTATTATTTCATCCATTATTATGTTAAACATCAGGGGACTAAGCGAGTCTCCCTGTCTAATACCGCTGTTGACTGGTATGGGTTTTGTTAATTTATCATTAATGCGACATTGGACTTTATTGTTTGTCTACATATTTTTGAGGGTCTGAATTATATTGATAGGTATATTTCTATTGTACAACAGGTAAATTACGTCTCTATGCAGTGAAATGCTTCTGTTAGATCTATAAAGCATAAAAACGTTGTTTTATTATATTCCACAGATTTCTCAACTAGCTGTCGTAGAATAAATACTGCATCTACACAAGACATTCCTGATCTAAATATTTGCCATTCGTCTTCCAGTGTTGTAATCGAATTAATTTCATTTGTGATAACTTTCGTAGCGAGTTTCAATGTTGTATCCAGTAGATTGATACCCCTGTTGTATTTGGTTGGTTCTTGTTCACCTTTCTTAAACATAAGTATTATTGTACTGGTTTTCCATTTGTCCGGTACTTTGCATTGTCAGGATTCTTTGAATGAAGCTTGTAAGTTCTTGTGTTAAACGTTGGTCACCATATTTTAACAATTCATTATGGAATCCGTCCTGTCTAGGGGACTTTCTATTTTTTAAGGCTTTTAGGGCTTCGTCAACTTCTTGAGTGGTGACTTCCACATTATGTTGTATGTAGGATTGTTATTTTCCCTGGTGTTACTGTATCCTTTAAATAATTCTGTCCCTATATAGTAATAAATAAAATATGTCCAACTTAATTCAACGCACTCTAGCGTCTAAACCATTCGTCGGGAGAGGGAAATTTTTTGAGTTATGAGCGAAAAACCGAAGAAACATCAATTTTCTCTGTGTTTTTTGCGACAAAACGCTCAACCTTTTTGAGGTGGAAAGGTTCAACTTCGGACTCGGCACCACAAAAAAATATGTAGAATGAATGAGAAACAAATTACAGGTTGTCAAAAATAGGAAGAAGTATGAGACACTCTATGATGCGTAGAAGAAAGAGTGAGGCAGCATTCTAAGGAAACAGAATCCACTTTACGCCCGGCCAGATCGAACTCTGTGTACATTCAAACATACTCGATATTCACTCTGAAGAGGTCCCGATGTGACTGAGTAAATACCACGTTATTTACCGCGCACTTCGTGAGCGGCTCGATATCGCAGTTTTGAGACTTGTTAATATCTTCACAACCTGTACACCATTTTTTTACACGTCAATACATAGTAACTGGACAATTGTTTTCCGTATTGCAAAACATTATAAAGTACTCTTTCTCAAGTCCATTCCCTGTATCACTGAAATGAATCTTCAGCTACTTTTTGTATTGTAAGGCTTTTCAAATTGCATTCCTCGTCTAGTGTATATAATATTATTACTTGAAAAACCGCACCGTCATAAAATTGATCAGCATAAAGAATTTAATTATTCACTGCAATTTTCATCCAGCTTCCATCTTTTTGTTGCCAATATTAATGATAATTAATGGGAGTAACGTGTATCCAGCGCTAATTTAAAGCTGCATAATTTATTATTATTGCCTTTGTTATTAGCCATTGTCACTGGCGATCATAAACATTATCGTCAAGTGGCGTTTTATAGGAACATAATTTTGAATAAGATTGGAAGAATAATTTTATGTACAGGGTTATGTTATCCACATAACATTATACCCCCCTTAACTGTTTTATTTCTTGAAATAGAAAAAATGGTAAATACGAAAATTGTAGGAAATTTTGCGATCTCAGTCATATATTTAGAAAAGCAATCGAATCTCGCGTTTCGGAAATCTAGACCAAACTTACATTTTTTAAATGGAACATCCTATTTATTTTTCGATTTTTGAAATTTACGTGCTCGGTTACAACAATATATACGTATTATATTATTGCTCTAGTAGTTTGCACAGTATCGCCCTTTGAAATTATCAAATACCAAACAAAATCAAGATCGCCATGGAAAATTTGAAACAATTATTACGAGAATTATTGTACAGGGTTATGTGGATAACCCTGTACAGGGTGGTGATACGGGTTCGCTCAAGAATTATAATTATATTGCTAACTAAGCTATATGGGTTTTTGAAAACCCATACAGCTTAGTTTTTAAAATGGCATTGACTGATTTATATTACAAATTTGATTTTTTTTTAATTTTATGTTTAAATTCTGCCTTATCATAGTATGTTTTAAAATACAAACAGACCCCCTTCTTTTAACAAAAATTTATTCCCTCAGGTTTTTTAAGTACTTCATATTATGAATTTCTTATTAAGATCAACAAAATCAACAAAGCAAATACCAATCCATGCAGTGTAGGCGACGTTTTTTCACAAAGGTTCGACCGATAAAAATCCGCAGCACGACAAATGCCCCCCGGGAGAAGATAGATAGTGTACCTGGCGTAATGCTGAAGCCACTAATTCTCTTGCCGAGTACTCCTCTGAATGAGACGGTATTAAAATGTATTAAGCCAATTCACGAGGATTCACCCTCGGAAAGTTGCTGAAGAGGTGCTTGGGAACTCATACGCAAAATAACAATGAGTCAGTAAATGTGATGATTTGGAGCGTGGCGCACAAACATCAGCATTCTGGGTTCATTGTTACTCAGGCAGCGACTCAATTAGCTGCAATAAAGCCGAGTACTCATATGCGCTCCGTATCTGTACCTGTATCGTGTATTGTAACGGATACTGTAACATATTTTTGTAGTGAGTACGTCTTGCGTTCCAGCTTCGATATAAGTGAACAGATACAATAACTGTTACGTTACATAATACAGATACAGATACGGAGTGCATATGAGTACTCGGCTTAATATTTAACGAGGGATCTTCAGTACTTTTACGAGTGTTAAATATCATGGGTGCCGCCGTGGGCCTTATACCCAGCGCAAGTTTTCAGACGCTAATAAAAGGGTCAGAAATGAATAAAGGGATATTTTGTTACCATAAGGATTACTTTTAAGGATTCCCTTAAAGGTCTTGCTGCAGCAAGGGTTCAGATGTCATACGCAGGCCAGCATTTGCGGCTCCATATTTCCAGTAAATAAAGGAATGTCGGGAAATCCTTGTACAGGGGCATTTTTATGGGTATGAGGGTCGCAATAATGCAAAAATATTTTTTTCAAAAACAATACAGACTGCCCCCTTAAGTTCCTAGCCTAGGGCTTCTTATCAGTGGCGGCGCTAGCATTATTTTGCGGTTGGGCGAAAATAGGCAGGAAATATCTAGGGTGGGCGAGGGCGTTAAATATATTATTTTATGTGCGAATGTGATATAGTGGTGTTGTAAGAGGTTGGGCGAAAAGGGTTTTGCCTGGGCGCTTACCCACCCGTGCCCGCCCTGTCGTCGCCACTTCTTCCTATACATTTCTAAAATAAATAAACTGTTTTAAAACCTTAAAACGGACTTTTCCGCACGTAGTACATCTCTATCTCGAAATTGAGTGGCCGAGAAAAAGTAAACCAACACATACGACATTGTTACTTTTTTCGATGTTTGTCAAATGGTCTACCATCGTGTTTTATCATGACCGATGGACAGGGTGAGGTGTGTCCTATCCACCTCAAAATCAATAGCTGTCGTTTGGTAGGCGTCCCTAATCAGAATCAGTCGAAACCCGATCGATCCGGCATGATTTAATTGAGTGATCGTGCTAACAAAAACAATTTCTCAAATAGTCCACCATTGTGCTTTCCCATGACCCATGAATATGGTATAGGGTGTTCTATCCGCCTCAAAATCAATAGGTGCCGTCTGTGAGATGTTCCCGATCAGAATCAGTCAGAACCCGATCGATCCGACACGATTTAGTTGAGTTATCGTGTTAGCAAACAAAAATTTTCAAATAGTTCACCATCGTGCTTTCTCATGACCCATGGACAGAGTGGGGTGTGTCCTATCCACCTCAAAATCAATAGGTGTCGTCCGGAAGACTTCCCCGATCAAAATCAGTCAAAATCCGATCGATCCGACACGATTTAGTTGAGTTATCATGCTAACAAGAAAAAATTCTCAAATAGTCCACCATCGTGCTTTCTCATGACCCATGGACAGCTACCATAGTCGTCTGGTAGACGTCCCGATAAGAATCTGTCAAAACCCGATCGATCCGACACGATTTAGTTGAGTTATCGTACACACACACACACACACACACACACGCCCACACACACACACACACACACAAGCGCGCGCGCGCACACACCCGCACACACCCGCACACACCCGCACACACCCGCGCGCGCGCGCACACGCCCACACACACACACACACACACACACACAAAATGGTTTTAAAACCATTTTTTGTTTTTGTTTTTGCTTTAAGCCGAAAAACGAAAAATAAACCCTAGAAGAAAAATTTTTACACAATTACATTACTTTTCCGCGTATAGTGGAGTGCGGAAAAGTAAAAAGATTTTTATTCCATAAATGATTTGCATTTCCACCGTATACCTCAATCGCATAGCGTTATACCGACACACGTTACGTCTCATTTAGTGGTGGTGCACACTTGCTGTAAAAGTAATCGGCACGCTGCGTCATTTTCAATCGCATAAGAAGAAATGCAGAGCAATTTATGTTGGGATTCACAGGTGATGCCGATATCTATCTGACGCCGGCGTCACTCTTGATAGTTATCGAGGTTGCCGCGGGTACCTGTGAGACGCGCGTCAAATTCCTGTACCCCGATAGCTGACAGTACTCATTTGTCTAAGTCCACATGTGCCGCAGCGTCATATCTTCTATCAAGTCTTGTCTTTACGATGTGGATTGTGGACGTCTTTCTTTACGATGTCTTAACATTTGACATTAACTGACATTCGAAAATAATTAAAAAACTTATCATCTTCCCTGAAATCCGTCAAGCATACATTAAACGCTCTCTTCAAGTACCTCCCACTATTGTATGGATGAATTCAGTACTCCCTTTTTATAATTTTATTTTCACGATTTACGTATTTACACACTAAGTATGAAGAAACAACATTCTTCTAAAATACTTGGGCACGTGTACAATCTATTTCGGTTGGTGGTAAGTAAGAGACTGTCGCTGAGGCCTATCATCGTGAAAGTGTGCACGGGAACGCCGATAAGACGCAGATTGAAAATAATGAAGCGTCCCGATAACGTTTGCAGCAAATGTGCATCGGGCCTAAGAGACTGTCTCTGAGGCCTATCATCGTGAATGTGTGCACAGGAACACCGATAAGACGCATATTGAAAATGATGCAGCGTCACGATAACTTTTGCAGCAAGTGTGCGCCGGGCTTTAGGGCCGTTCAGCCAGACTTCCAATTCCCGCTCATCCCAAATAAAAACTCTCAGCTCCCGAGCGTCCACACTTTGGCCTTCCGCACGACTTAGCTGGTCGTAAATAACGAGATAGTTGGCTATGCATTGGCGCATTTCCAAACAAAGGGGTCGTTTGAATTAAGCGAACGGTCTTGATGCGTTTTCGGAAAGGCGTACGCGGTTCTTTTTATCCCGTAGCGGCATGCTCCACGATCTCATTTTAATTATATTTAATTAATAAGGGGAACCGCGGCGCACCTGAAGCGCCTTAATTATTGTTTATTGGGACGCGGCCGCTTTTTTCACAGATGAAGATATACTCGTACAGAAGAAGCGACGTTTGTATGCGATGCTAATGGCACTGCAACAGTGGGTTTGTTTACGGCCTCCTATTATTTTATGCGACCGCGAGAATATTTTTCCAATAAAACTTTTGTGCTGCCCATTTGCTAGCGCATATCTTGAGATATGCTGCTAAGGATGGCGGGGATTATTAACGAGATACTGATTTCTAAAATAGGTAGTGGTTGTGCCACTCTTGTACAATAAAACAAGTATTCTCCACATATACATTATCCATCCATTTAGAATGTTTGTTATTATAGAGCCTGGGCATATTGGTTGGACTACATAGACGCACGTGCAGGTAACGCTATATACAGCTCATCAAATATAGGAACAAGTCTCAAAACTGCGCGCTAACTGACAGCCCACGAGGTGTGCAGTAAATAGCCTGGTGTTTACTCAGTCGCATTGATATATTTTCAGAGTGAATGTGGATAAATATATATGTACACAGATTTCAATCTGGCCACACGTAAAATGTATCCTCTTCCTTCCGAATGCTACCTCACTCTTTCTTCTACGCATACTTAGAGAATTTCACACTTTTTCCTATTCTTGGTGAACAATATATAACGCAAACTTAACTGTAAATTTCGGTAAATGTAACAACATAACAGTCTCACTTTTATTTTTGGCATGTGTCATACAGTGCCAGGCATACGAAATCAGTAACTTTTACTGGGGCCACAGAGCTAATACAAAAGTTGAAAACCAACTAACAGAGGAAATAGTATTCATCGTGGAGTAAGGCAACGATGCATTTTATTCATACTCCTCTTTAACCTTTACAGCGAATATTTTTTAAACGAAACCTTGGGAGAAGAATCAGCAGGAATAGTTATAATTGGACAAGTTGTTAACAAGATGACGTATGCTGATGACACTGATGCTCATGTTCTGTTAAACGAGCAATCTTAGAGACATGAAACTTCTTAGAAAACTATATGGCCGATGTAACGAACGCGACCTAAAAATAAATTTTAGTAAAACTAAGCTAGTGGGGGTTACAAAATCCGAACAGGATCAAAGCCAGATTGGTCGACGCTGCGTGTTCTGGCTTAAAAATTTATGGAACTGGTTTTATTGCAACAACAATCAATTATTCCAAGCTGCCGTCAATAAGGTCCAGAAGCTGTGATTATAGGACTTATATATTATATATAAGTCCCGGAGATGCGCTATAAGAAGAACATATGTAGTAAGAATTTTAACCCGTTTACTGTTACTGTAATATGGCTGACACGAACCAGAAGCTGATTTATTCTTGAAAATATTATTAGAAATTAACTCCTGGACAATATTAACCTATCAGTAGAACTTCACATTATTACTTCTATTTTTTCGAATATTTAAATCATAGTATCTATGTGATATTATAATTAAATGATTTCAACTAATATTTAACAAATTAGAATGGTAATATCGGGGAAAAACAAATAAATAACACAGACAAACAACAGTATCTAATGCAATGAGAACTGTATTAATGAAAATCATTACAAAAAGAAAATGGAAATGAAATTAAATCATAAGAATTTTAATTCAGTAACATGTAAATCCTGCTCTAGCTCTTACTACTGCTTCCATTCAACTGGGCATTCTCTTCATCAAGTCGTGAATAGTTTCTTGAGGAATATTTTCTAATTCGACGAACGACTATTCAAGAACGACTTGTTCGAGTTCTTTAAGAGCCATAGGAGTAGGTAAGTGATCATCTTAGTGCCTGTCAGAGATACTCTATGGGATTCATATCTGGACTTCTTGGTGGCCAGTCCATAGTTTTAATATTCAAAAAGCAAAGGTAGTCCAGTACCTGTCAAGCAACGTGGTAGGGCCGAGCGTTATCCCGCATAAAAATTACATTATCCCGCCACATGGAACAAATTACATGGGACATGTTCTTCTATAATGTTTTTCGCGAAGATAATTTTTCACTCTTTTTAGACAGGAAAAACTCTGGCCACCACTGCAATTGCTGACTGACGTCGATACGCACAATCTTAAGGCTATATCAATGTTTGGGTAAATTGTTTCAAGTTCTTTATTTCTTAGAACCCGTAAAATCGCGTTGGTTTTTCGGGGCAGTTCTCCGTCTCGAGCTATCATGGTTAACGAAGAACGTAGATGGATACATTCATCAACAAAGAACTTTGCTAAATCACAAGAATACATTTTTACTAACATACTTGCTCTATTTTGAACTTCTTCAGTGTTCAAATTGATCAAATTGCTTAAAAACGAAAATTTACTGTAAAAATTGTTGTACACTTCTCGTCTCTTTTGAAGTTCAACCGCAAGTCTGTCTATAATTACTAGATATACTGTCAGTCTGAATATTTCCCGACCAGATAATGAAGAAGTAATATCTTCGACAGATTCATCTGCTGTCCATTTTTTAAGTCCAAAAAACTGAAATTTTATTATTGACGATAAAAATTGCAAAAATTTTTTTTAGAGCTTAGCTGAATTTTTTCTCCATAGTAGAAAGTATAAACTTCATTTAAAAAAAAAACATAAAAATTCATTTATTTTTGTCCGAGTTACAGCCATTTGTTTTCCACAAAGCCATCGCTTTCTGCGCTCCACTCCTCAATTTTTACTTGAAAAATTAATATCTCGTAAACTATAAATCGTAGAGACATTGGACTTTGCTCATTCTTTTCGTAATTCTTTTCTCTAAATATTATTCACAGCATATCTCGATAAATTTTGCGTAGTTTCTGAGATATTTTAATTTAAATAATAGTGCAAAATGGTTATTTTTTAAACAAATAAAAAGTACACCTACGCATATGCTCACAAATGTTATGTATATTTTTCTGAATATTTAAAAAAATTGCAAATCGGACCATTTATATGTAAAGTCGACAACAAACGCTATTATCCGGGTCGACTGGACTATTAGCAACATCCGATGCTCACGATCGACGCGAGGAACGCGCAACATTGCAGTTGTAGTTATTACTTACCAACGCAACGTCAACTTCTATTATGAAATCAGGCGATGTAGGAATAATCAAAAAGGGGGAGCATGCTTCGGAAGCTCTAAATCTCTATATAATTAAAGAATCTTTTGTATTGTGTAAATAGATGCATAGGTACTTACTGACACAATTAATTTTATGTTATTCATTTTTTTCTTTGTTTAAAAATTCCGCGCGCGCGCCCCTTTGTAACCTCGCGCCCCTAGGCACGTGCCTAGTTTGCCTTAGGGATAATCCGCTTCTGCCTCCATATAGGAACCAAATTCATACCACCATCAAAACAAATTCCTCCACAGAACATTATTGATCAATGAAGAAATGAGATTCAAAAATCGCTTCCAGTCGTCAATGATCCAATTTACGTTCTCCTGCAAAACTCAGTTTAGTTCCTTGTATTCTCTAGTGAGCAGAGTTACCATAGCTAGTCTTCTACTGTAAAATCCTCCTTCATTAAACCTTTTGATTATTCGTCCAAAAATTTCGAGGTGTAAGGCTCTGCTTAACTCTAAACTGGTATAATTCCCGTTTCCTAAGGCCACTAATATAAGATATCGCGCATCTCTTGCATCTGTAGACTTTTTACGGCCTTGTCGTAAGGTTCAAGAGTAACTTCCAAGTTCATTGAAACGTTTAACTGCTCGATTAATTATTGATTGTCTAAGTTCTAACAAATTAGTCACATATCGCTGGCTATATTCCTCGTTAACCAGAGTTACCACATTTACTACTTCATCTTCTCTCTTAAGGTGCGTGAACGATTGATTTGTTGTACACCAACTGTACTGGACAAATTGTTTTAGTTACTTAATAAATTTAATTTAAAAAACAAATACACTAGCGTAACTGAATTTATTGTTTTTTCAAATCACTTTAAAGTGCATTAAATGTATTATTAACAAACAGTTCCAAAATATTATTTTACATCTGTCAGACAATTGAAAGTGTTTGTCAGTAGCGACAGATGATATCCTAAGCCACTTAACATAAAAGTTTTAAATATTTGAAACTTCGAAAGTAATTAACAGTTTTTCTGATGCGTTAATTTTATCCAGGAATGTATAGTATTTAACAAAAACACTTTAATATAAGTAAAACAAAATATTGCATCTATAGAAGTCATGCGCACCATACATACAATTGTACACGCCATTGCCCCTGACGTCTAGTCTCATTAGAAATTCATTTTACTTTAAAAGTAGATCGCTCTAATATATTTCATATTGTCTAAATATAAGTGAAAGGAGAATTGTTTCATCTAGCGCCAAACATTGACCAGGTAATAAACTTGTATCACGTTATCGTTTAAATAATTTGTAATAAAGTGAACATATCTTGAAGAGCGTATCTTGAGACGCTTATTCAAGCACATCAAGGGTTTCTAGAAAAATATATACATAGAAAAATTAGTTGGAAGCTATCACGACTCATATTGACAGAACATATTAGGATATTAAAAAGTAGATCCTTTTTCCAATAGTCCTGCAATATTGCAAATTTGATTCAGAGAAATCATACCCATGTGTAATAAATAATAATGCAAGTAACGTCCTGATTGGTATCCACTGTTGCGTCCTTCCATCCTAGTAATCCTAGAAAATTCCTGAGTTGCAGCAGACAAGAAAACTAAGAATACTTTGAATACAAATCAAAAATAGTTTGCTAACAGATCAAATAAATCTATAGGTATTGTCTCTGTTAGATAAAACAATCAACTGCTTTTGTTTAAGAAATTAACTTGTTTGGGTACTACCTGCGGACTATCTGTCCAAGCAATGGTCGGGGAATTGCCTACTTGAACCACTTCAACCCTAATGATTCTGTATTAATGGAATATCATTTGGCAAAGAATGAATCTTATCACTGACTAATAATATCGGATCCAACTCTTCAATATCTCAATGTTGTCATGGTCTCAAACGTTGTAAAGACACCTTCACTATGGGGGTTGATGGAATACCCAGTTTTATTCTCAGAGACTGTGCATATGCACTTACGGATCCTTTGTCTATCCTATTCAACAACGTTCTAAAACATTCAATCTTTCCATCGCGGTGGAAGGAGGCGTGCATTTGTCCCATATTTAAGAAAGGCAATATTAATGATGTGTCAAACTACAGAGGAACCTCATTGCTGTGCAATTTTTCAAAGGTCTTCGAGACGGCGCTGTACAATGTCCTATATGCTTCTACTAAGCAGCTTCTATCATCACACCAACATGGATTCATGCAAAGGAGGTCGACTATATCAAATTTGGCTCTGTTCTCGCAATACGTTTCCGAAATCCTGGACAGGGGAGGACAAGTTGACACCATTTATACAGATTTTCAAAAGGCTTTCGACCAGATTGATCACAATATCTTGCTCTTTAAACTCAGAAGTTTTGGTTTCTCAGATTCATTGTTGGACTTGTTTAGGTCCTATTTGTCCAATAGAAGTTTCACGGTCAGATACCAAAACTTTACTTCTAATTATTTCTCTCCTTCATCGGGTGTACCTCAAGGGTCGAATTTGGGGCCTCTTCTGTTCCTGTTCTTTATCAATAATCTTCCTGAAGTTATATCGTGCCAACAGTTATTATTTGCAGATGATTATAAACTTTTTACTGAAATATCTTCACCTTCGGATTGCTTTCATCTCCAACAATGTATAAATAATATGGCGTCATGGTGTGAGCTACATCGTTTATCACTAAATTTATCAAAATGCAAGGTAATGACTTTTACCAGGAAAATCAACTTTATTTCTCATGATTATGCGATTAACGACCACATTATTGGTTGAGTTGAGTTGTTTAAGGACCTAGGCATAATATTTGACGCCAAATTTACTTTTGTGGAACATATCAATGATATTGTTTCTGCTGCATTTAGAACTTATGGCTTCATTTACCGTAATTGTAGGGAGTTTTCCGAGGTACGTGCCCTTAAAGCGTTATTTTTTGCTCTAGTGAGATCTCGCTTAGAGTATGGTTCTATTATATGGTTTCCTTTATACAATGTCCATTGCCAAAGGCTGGAGGCAATTCAAAAGAGGTTTCTTAAATTTTTGTCTTTTTTACTGGATGACGTATATCCGCCTCGAGGCTGTTGCCACTTACAACTATTGGACAGATTTAATATTCAATCATTATCTGTTAGACGCAATATTTCACTAATTAAATATTTGTTTAACCTTCTAAATGATAAGGTTGACTGTTCTGAATTGCTTAGTAAGATTAATTTTAGGGTCCCACGTGGCAATGTCAGACATCAGGCGCTTTTATTGTACTACTCCTGGAACGAATATATTAGCGAAGGCTCCTGTATTTCTTATGTGCTCACTGTACAACAAAATCGCAGCGAATTGTGATATATTTAACGATAGTTTAAAGTGTGTTTGCAATTATGTAGCTAGTGGTATATTGCATATGTACGTAAATTGGCGCTGTAACCACCTTTTACCTTATTGCTTAGGTTCATTAATTGTACTATTTGACATTCTTTCTCTTTTTTGTTATTTTACTTAGTTATTGTATATTTAGTTTATTTCTGTAATTGGGATTTTTTTCTGTTGGAATAATAATAATAATAATAATAATAATAATAATAATAATAATAATAATAATAATAATAATAATAATAATATCGTCAACCTCAGTTTGTGCTTCATCTTCTTCGTCATATTCATATTAACCAGTCTCTGCCTCTTCCCTTGAAGAATAAAATAAGGTTGTTTTCACTAATGAGCCTACTTTTTATTTAAATGATTCAATGAAGAGGTAGAATTGTTTTCGATTGCAGTGATCATGACATGCATCCCTGTGTATGGCCTCTTGTGACCATCCCTTGTACACAAATATTTTCCACGGCAATAAAAGCAAGTCTTTCAGCATAAGACCCAACCATTAATGACCAGGGGAATGTTCCTGTCTGTTAATGTTGAATTAATCTTTAGAAGGATTACCAAGATTACCAAGTGTGATGATTCAGTGTTAACTTCGTACACTCTGAAAACTGAGGATATATAAGAAGCTCTAAGCTTCCATGTGAACTGGTGGTCTTAGCATCATCTTCTTAGGTCAGGAGATCTAAATTGTTATCTTTGTCTTTAGTGAAGATCTTGCATAGCTTGATACTGCGAGTAATCTTCTAATTCTTCTTTATATAATATAAGCAACTCTGGGTATAAGCAGCTCTAGGGTTTCATGTAAACTGGTGGTCCTAGCACCACCTCCTTTGGTCAGGAGATCTAAATTGTTGTCTTTGTATTTAGTGAAGATCTTGCATAGCTTAATACTGCGAGTAATCTTCTAATTCTTCTTTATATACTATAAGCAACTCTAGTTATAAGCAGCTCTAGACTTTCATGTAAACTGGTGGTCTTAGCACCACCTTCTTTTGTCAGGAGATCTAAATTGTTGTCCTTGTCTTTAGGGAAGATCTTGCATAGCCTGATACTGCGATAATCTTCTAATTCTTCTTGGCAGACTCCCACGCTTCTCTTCTCGGCTGGTGGTCTTAGCGCCATCTTCTTTTTGTCAGAAGATCTAGATCATTAGCTCTGTCTTCGGGGGTCTCACGTACATTAATAATTCTCCGCAATAGGCTCTCCACGCTTCT
The DNA here is from genome assembly GCA_037954035.1 of Rosalia funebris. NCBI lineage: Eukaryota > Metazoa > Arthropoda > Insecta > Coleoptera > Cerambycidae > Rosalia > Rosalia funebris. The sequence goes on along the minus strand of JAZFAV010000006.1, from coordinate 4,503,139 downwards.
CTTTACTTTTATCTAACTGACTGTTCACTGGTGAACCGTGAATCACTGTTTTCTTACGCAGATGCAAGGTATTTACCCTCTTATTGAAATAACAGTTATCAAAATATCGTATTCTTTCAACCTAACGTTAATAGCGAACAAAATGTAGATCGGCAAGAAAATCTCTATCACAAGAAGAACGTTATCTGAATAATAACGCAGTTCTTACAACTAGTAATTTAGTAATAGAGCGTAAGCCCGTCAATAACGAGTGTATAATAGGTAGTTGGAGCTCTAATAGAAAAATTCCCCTTTTATTATTCTGTTTAATAACATTGTAACTACAGTCATTAATGAACAAATAAAGCAAACAGCGCTCGCTGTGGTATAAGTCGCATTATTTTCCGTGAGTCGTAGATTTTGCGTTATTATGTAAATCAATTCAGGAGAAGAATCGATGTGATAATCTTCAAGGCTTCTATCAAAGTGATAGTATGTTATGTCATGATGAATTTCTCTAAATTGCAATATGTGTTGAGTAGCGTAAAATAGTTGTTTTCGAATATTTTAAAATCTTAATACAGTGTATATGTAATCTTGGAATATATTCAGAGCAAGAAGGAAGGAATCATCGCAGAAATTATCAATGTTTCACTTGCAGTGAACATTTAACTTCGTCCTTAAAAAGCACTAAGCACTCATTGGACAATACTTCTGTTTTCCACAAATATAACGTATTTATTATATTCCCCTTATCCACAATCAATGATTCAGGATTTCAATGCGTACATGAATATTTCGATAGAATTCGTCAGCACAGTTACCGAACTGGATTAGTTTCGATATCGCATTCTAATATACCCTGCTGATGATGACTGCTGATGACGATATAATTGTTATCGAAATATTGTCGCCTTGCCTTGAATTTGGATTTTGGTTAAGGTGATTTTAGTGCTCGTGTCATAATCATTTTCACTGTTAAAGGTATAGCGAGAAAACAAAAATTATTTTAACATTAAGGTTACATTTTGTGGTTAAACAAGGTAGCGAGCACACTGAATTACATCCAATATACTCAGGCGTTCCTCAAGGTAACGTACTTGGCCCAATATTGTACCTCTTGTATACTAGCTGACCTTCCGACAACTAGAGCCACCATTGTTGTAACATAGACTGACGACACAGCAGTCTTAGCATCCCATACTAATCCAACATCGGCCTCAAGAAACCTTCAAATAAACTTAAATAAAATTCAACATTGGCTAAAAACTTTGCGTATCAAATCTAATGAAACCAAATCCATGCATATATAATTACGAAGAGAAATCTGTCCTCCTGTGAAGATTAGCAACTGCCAACTTCCTCAAATCTAAGATGTAGTATGCCATAACCGACAATTTTCACTTCCATTAAAGTTGTTAACATATTGGGTTCTATTTGACAGTCATTTATGTATAATAACAATAATAAGGAACCTAAAACTGTACCTTGAAAAACACCATTTCAACTGTTGTTAAGTCAAACTCACTTCCAGCTAAGGTATTGGGTTCTATTTTACAAATAGGATAGTATTGACTTCAACAACATATTTTGCCTTATTTTATAATAAATAAGGTCCAATCCAATATTTACTATAAAAGTAATGAAAGTATTTATTATTAATCAGCTTTTATTATGTATTAATCATTGTAGTAGGCTATTGTATACACACATGGAAGTGTATAAAGATGATCTGCCTTGTAAGTATACATCGCATATAATCTTGTTGCTGTTATTAAGACGAGAACCCTAAGTTTTAATTAATTCCACTTGTTTTATTTAATTAAAATACAATGCAGCCGTTCCCAGACTAACAAAGTCTTTCAGCTTAATTTATGCCATACTTCGGTACCCGGAGGCGATTTGATGCAATATTTATTTCGCGACTTAATTGAATGCCATGTTCGTCTCTAGCAAGGATATTCCAGTCGAGGTTCTTATACCGTTTTACGTACAATGTAAACGAAATGTAAAAATTGACTGCGAAATCTATTTTATGGAATACCAAGAACGGTGGCGACTTGTATGCAAATAGATAGCCTGGTTGAATCTGATTATATTGGACCAAAGAGCGTATTTGAAGGGTATGTTCTGTCTACTAATTTTATCGGTATCAATACTAGCGAAATTTAATAATAATAAATGTTGTTTCAAAGCTTACAAACCCACTTACAAGAAATGAGTGGATTAGTTGATCTGGATCCCAAATAAAACAGAAATAAAATGTCACTATTGACCTAGATAAGCTGCAGATACAATTCTTGTTTAAATCATAAAAAATCCATAAAATTATGGTGCAGGATCTCATCACTTTTGCAATTCAACGATAATTTTTATTCCAATTTTTAATTTTGAATTAACCTGTTGTGTAACTGTAATTGGTTTTTAGGCCTTCTTGCTTCTGAAGCGTCAGCTATTTTCAAAATTAGTCCAGTTGCAAAATGTGATAATTATTATGTCCAGTTGCAAAAAATATTTTTCTTTTTAATGGAACATATTTTTTTACAATTTTGCGCATTAAACTAACTTTGACAATTTTGTTATTCTTTCCAGTATTATAAACCAAACTGATAAGTACTCAAGATTAAAATGTAGTTTTACAATGAAAAACAATTCTTAAAAATTCTTTGCATGTAAGAAGCTTGAATAAAAAAAGGGCAAAGAGTAATAAAGAAATCTTTTATACATCAAATTAGTTTTAATCATCCTTCACGTCACTCTCTATTAGACCAAAATCTATCGCTTCTGGTTCTTCAAGATCATATTCTAGATTTCTGCCTTCCACTATGTGAACTTCATCTCCAATAATTTCTAGTTCCATGACCATGTTTTGCCAAGTAGCTGGTAGAATACCAGATGAAGTACTTGAAGTAGAAAATTAAGTTTTGAATACTTCAGAATAATAATCAAGTAGGTAAAAGATTTTTCTTCCAATTTTCCTCGTAATGTAATTCTAACAGCCACAACACATCTGTTAGTTTTGCTGGTTTGATGTCAACTCATTTTGCAATTTCACATTGCGTACGGATCGGTTTTTCTTGGTTACATATCTTGGCTCCCCAGCTTCGTAGTTGTAGAAGGGTTCGTCCCTGAACCAACATCCCTCGTTGGGTAACACCTTTAGTCAGCACGATTTTTTTTTATTTCTGAAACTTGAAATGTCGAATGTCGTGGGCTTCAATATCTTATTACTTTGCTCTTTCCAATCCAGTACATCACAGTCATCACCAAGGCGAATGATTGTGGTGTGTGTACTCTTTGAATATATTGAGGTAAATTTCGGGGTTTGGAATCACGCTCGAGGATTTGAACTCTCTCTCTAAGTTTGCAAAGACCCTGTCAAGGGGTCAAAAATTTTAAAAAAGGCGAAAGTTAGTGTGAAAACAGGATCTACTGGAGTATCGATCGAAATATTTAGCCTATTTTGCTTGTGAACCCGTCTAGGCTACCATTACTATCAATAGCTGTTAACCCCTTTTACAATATAAATATTTTACCTCACTATACACCTGGAACACCAAGGTATTTAACCCATTTTGACACTGCTACTAAACTTTCAACTCGATTTTCAAGGGGTCTTTGGGTCGTTTTGACACTTATTAACTATTACCTTATTGTCTCATTATAATCACCCCATTCTGTACCAAACGATACCAGTAACTCATTCTTTTTCAAAATATCGACTTAACCCATTTTGCAACTAGCCTACTCAAATACAGTATTACAAAACGAGGACACAGTAATGACGCAAATAAAATAATATTAGATGGAACTTAAGGAACAATATAATTTTTGATATTGTTTAAAGGTTTATGACAAAACGTTCGGGCCGGTTAATTTTTCTTAAAGGTATTTCATCTAAACGAAATTTTAAATATGTAGGGTTAATCTGGCACATAACTAGCAGGTAAATTGATTCTAAGACATCAAGAGTTATCTCCTACTTTACTAATATGTAGTTCATATATAGTTAATGTCTCGTACTGTCCTTTGGTGTCCGTGGACCTTTTGAATGGCAAGCAAATTGTGTAACGGTGTAATCGTTAATAGTAACCTGAGTCCGACTCTGTTGCTAGTCGCCAGCATAGACGCGTTATTTATTTATTCATCATTTGACGCAAATAATACCCCAGAATCTGCAAGCGTAAAATATTCTTAATTGCAATTTAAACTCAACATACACTGGCATATTTGTAGCAAATATTTTGTACCGTAACTACGTAAAATCAATGACCTTCGGTTTCCTCTTTTAAACATTATTTTACATACACAACATCTGCGGTATCTGCACAATCGCACCACATAGCGGTATACACAGTCGATTATGTCTTTTAGATAAAGTTGTTGATCGATACCCGGTGGATCGGGAACAGATGTGCGCGCTCGTTAAAAAATGCCTCTATTCGTGTCAATTATTTTATTTATTTAATGACTATAATCAAGTAGAAAGTTTTACTGAAATTGCAGAGCTGACTAAACGTTAGCTTTAGATGTGCTTTGATGTTTGATGTTTCAAAGTACTGTTGGAATTTACGGAGTAAAAGGTAAAGGCCTGGTTACACAGTACGAGCCGCTGACGAGTCTACGTGACAGTAGACAGCTACTGCCATTGTGTAATCGTATGACAATACCTCGACTGGCCTCGACCGGTCATACGATGAGAGTAACTGCTATGACACAGGTAAGCAGGTATTGCCCGAGAGACTGCAGTCAAATGTGAATTTCGTTGGGTACAAATGTACCAAGCATATGAGTTACTGACACTTCGCAAAATCGTGCGAGTTGACGTTCGAGGCGCCTGCGAGCTGCTGCCTTGTGGGTGGTCAGGAAAGGTGATAGGCGAGTAAAAACAAGAAATGTTGAGGTAACTCGGATGCAAGTGACTAACCGACTCTATTATAACAGTAAAAGCCGCTTTACACGACGCTAGTAACTCGTACGAGTCACTAAAACCGAGTACTTCACTCTAGTACTCGCCTTGTGTAAATTGGTGTTCTGTATTCCAGTAGAGTACTCGCTGCTAGTGTCCAAGCCAGTCGAGCGAATAGAAAGCAATCCTATTTACTGGAACGAGTTGGTTCCCCCACCAATACTTCCCCCACACAATACTCGACTGTATGAGGTACTAGCACCGGTTACACGATTCGAGTAACACATACGAGTGGTTAGTTTAGTGCTAATGAATTCGTTGATAGTGCGTACCCCGTATTTTGTAATAGTTGATCGTTGCGTGTAGGTTTCTAAAATGGCTAAGTGGGGTGAAGACACCACTTTAAAATTTGTGGAGCTGTATAGAGACGAAGAATGTTTATGGAATATGAGCCTGAATAATTATAAAAACATATCGGCCCGTGAATCAGCTTTATTAAGAATTGTAAAAGAAATGAAATATATGAAACGAAGAAATTCGACAACTGTAAATAGTCACTAAACCGAGTGGCGTCTACACATCAAAAACCAATTTTAGCTTGTAGACGCCACTATACCTGTGAAACACTCGCCACCAGTACTCGCCCCAGTGACTCGTACGAGTTACTAGCGTCGTGTGAAGCCTCCTTAACTCGTATGAGGCTGTCATACGGTGCGAGTAACCGTACTGCAGTAACTGACTGGACCAGCTCGCATGCTAGCTCGCACTGCGTAACCAGACCTTAACGTAAAAACTCGTACGCTCTTCCAAATGAACCAAAATACACTAGGCACAAAAATGAATGGATATAAAGAAAATCCTAAATTTTTAGGTGATTTTCAAAGGCCTATAATTCGGAGAAAACTAGTCACAGAGCAATTAAAAAAAAATTTAACCTTCAAGTTTCTAGTTTTCAGAGTTTGAATTCAAAATTTTTTACCATTAGTAGTTTTTTCATCAAAAAAAATTTTTTCCAAATTTTTGCTTGGTTTTCAAAAGGTCCACGGACTTTTTTCAGTGAGTTAATCATAAAGCTTTTTAGATTGTTTTAATTTTTAAATTGAGTGGTCTAAAAGCCTTGTACGATGACTTTTCGCTTGAATTATCGTCGTCAAAGCAAGAAAGTCAGTTTTGGCTTGTTTTTTTATCTTTTTTTCATACAATAATTATTAAAATAATGTTTTGATAAAACATATGGATTATTGCTACAACATTTTCAACTTCAAGAAATTAATAAGAAATGAAGGATATATACTTAAATTGATTTTTAGCAAAAACAACAAATTCAGTCATTCCGAACACAATGAAAAACAAATCGCAGCACTTTGAAATTTTCAGGATTTCCTTGGGATATTTACAGGTTGAAATAAAACAGTTAACATCCTTAGTCTATTTATAGTATTATTTGCAAAATTATATCAAGTTAAACAAATTAAAATACGCAACTTTTACCACTTTTCAATCAACATCCTCGCACCGAAAAGTTGTTTTTATCAAGAACCAATAACTATTATTTATAAATAATACTTTGCAGGTTTTAAAACCCTACTTGAATTCTCTATGCGATAATTATTTCCTGAGTAATTAATTACCAAAGTTAAAACTTCTTGAGTCTTTTTTTCTTGAACGATTATAACTTAGAGAAATTCATTATAAGGAGCTTTTAAGCCACTCAAATTAAAGAGAATGAAATTATATAAAAAAAGCTTTACAATGAAATCACTGAATAAAAAATTTATTGAAATCCGTGGACATTTTGAAAGTCAAGCAAAAAATGTTTTACGATGATTTTCTTATGATTACTCAAAAACTTCTAATGGTAAAAAAATTACACTTAAGATTTGAAAAATGGACACTTGGAGCTTTAATTCCCTTTTTAAAAATGCTCTGCGACAATTTTTCTCCAAGTTACAGCCCTTTGAGGAACACCTAAAAATTTAGAATTTTTTTACATCCCTTAATTTTTGTGCCTAGTGTATGTTTTTCAATTACCGTTTTTAAACAAAATCACAGCTTCTTATGGTAGTTTGCATTGCATAAAATTATGCTTTCATCTACGGCCAATTGTCTAGACAATTGTTCAATCAGTCGACCTGATTATTGAGAGAGATATGCAAGTAGCAAGAAGTATGTTTTATAAGTTTTGTTTCTATTGTCATTTTATGTGAGGAAATTGTCATCAATGTGAATGTGTAGCATATCTGTTGAAATCTATTTCTTAGCATATTATTTTTTACTCGTATAAAGCCTAAAGCTGATCCTTTAGCTGATGATTAATAATGTTTCTAGCTGGGAAGTGCATGAAATTGAATAGAACAATAGAACAGATATGTTACACACTACGAAAAAAACGTTTCCCAGGCCCCTCTGATATCAATTTTAACTGTTTTTGGTTTATTTGTTCGTAATTTATATTAAGGTATTTCCTTCAACAGTCAAGTTTTAGTATGCTGACATTTCTTTAACTGTGAAATTTTTCCATATAGGTTATCACCAGTGGCGAAGCGTCCATTAAAACTTTAAAGACTTTATTGAGATCCACGGTGCAGTGAAGGGAGAGGGGAGTACGCGAAAAATGATAAGCAATTTAGCTAGCTTTACAGACTTAATGGGCGCTTCGCCACTGGTTATCACTGTTATCAGTACATTGTAGAGATCTCGGTATATTTAAAGTATTCTATATTCTTCAACAATTTCTATATCGTTATTGAAGAGTAACTGTTACAGTTCTAGAACAGCTATTTATGTGGTAGTTAAAGGTTCTAAAAATATTTTATAGTAAGCAACAACAAACAATATTGTTTGTTTGCTATGTTAATAATTTTTTCTACTCTAGATACTTAAAACTGTACTCTTTATCATTATGAGCTCTCTCCCCTAAAAGTTGTGAGGGTTGAAATCCTACGGATAGTCGACCCTCGACGCCACTGACGAGTTATAATAATATTAATGTCTTTAGTGTCCAACAGAAGGAAACCCATTTATAGGACAAAAATTTTAGAGTACATAACTCAAAAAAAAAAGAAAAAAAAATATCATGTGCAGCACAGTACACGTGATAGAAGTGAATACTTTTTTAGAATAGATAATGAGAGAGATTAAGAATGAGAGATTGAAAGAGAGAGAGAGAGAGAGAGAGAGAGAGAAAGGGAGAGGGATAATTTCAAAAGAAATATAACAATATAAAATTTGTGTAAAAAATATTCGGTTTATTCATTATCTACACTATCATCGGCTGGTGGTTCAATTGGTAATACTGATATGATTGGTATGTGATAACTAAAATATGAAATATATGTTCGTGATTCGAGCAAAAATTGCAAAAATTGCATCTATTGTTGTTCCGGATTTTGTTGTTGATTCTTTGGGATTGTTATTTATAAGCAGACCAAATGTTTCTCGAAGAAAGTTAATCAACGTCAAAGAATCATTGGATCCGAAATTTACATTGAAATTTCCCCCGAGAATCAAAGGGATTTTGTCTTCGCCTCTTCCAAGTGCATTTGCACCTGTGTGGCTGTAAACCAGTAGGGAGCGGTGAATGAAATATATTATATCTTCTGGATTTTGGTTCCGTGAGATATAGATGGCTGCGATGACGATATTTTTTCATCGCTTCGTACTGAGTTTATATTGCGCTCTCTTACTACACTCCCGTGTGGCGTCAGAGTTGTACGTACTCAAGCGCATGCGCGTTATACTATATTTTCTTCTATTGCCTAGTATTCAATGAATACGTGGCTCTCTCTCTTGCTCGTACGATGCTTCCTAAACTATTCCCCCTTCAAGCAACTTAGACCTTGGACTTAGCGTATGAGTGGGCGTTAAATTCGAAGGATCGCACAAAAGGGAGACGCGGATAGCCTAAACTGATATATATGATGTATAGCTCTCTTTCTCTTTCTCTCTATGTTATATATCTGTGTACTCTGTCTTGTAACGAAACCTGTGTTTTAGGTATACCAAATGTATAGCTCTCTTTCTCCTTCTCTCTACGTTATATCTTTTTTCTCTCACGTGTAACGAAATCTCGAAACGTTACATTTTTTCCAATTCACTCTCCATTCTCGTCAAATATCAGAACTCCGCCAAAGAAGTATTCACTTCAAAAAGTAACCTTTGAATAACTATAATATTACTAATCTACAATATTAACTAATCACGAAACCAAAGGTCTTATATGTATTACGAACCACATGGCTGATATATTCCAGGTAACGATAGTTTATCATCAAAGTACACACAAACGTCCTTAATATTTTCAGAACGTGTTAAAACTATTCTACCAGGAGAATAGTCATATATTAGTGGATGCCTCTTTAAGAGCAAGTTTTTAATTTACCTATATTTTAATGTACCTAGTTTATTCTTCGAACACCACGATAAAAAGATCGATGAGTCAGAACCTCAAGTGATTATCTAAGCAGGTTATATTTATAGTTCATAGGCAAAAATATGCGGCATGAGTGGCATGAGTATTAGAGACAAATTGTTAATAAATAAGATAAAATGTAATGGTCCCAAATTTAAGCCCTGAGGTACTCCAGAAGACGCTAAGAAGGTATCTGTTATAAAAACGATTATGTACTTACCTTACTTACAGTGACCTTAATTTATTGCACATTCTCTCTAAAATTTGACAGAAACTAATATTTAACAATCTTGATTATGAAAACTTATTCATCATCATGAGGTCATCAGTCCTAAGACTGGTTGGACGCTAACCTCCAGCTTCTCCTATCTGGTGCTAACCTACGCATTTCGCTAATTGTGCTACAACCTACATCCCTTACTATTTGCGAGCAGTAGTCTAATCTAGGCCTACTTCTGCCTTTCTTCACTCCTATTTCTGCCTCCAAAATGTCGCGGACTATTCCCCCATGTCTCAGCAAGTGGCCTACCATTCTATCTCTTCTCTTCTTTATGTTTTTCCACATACTTCTTTTCTCGCCGACTTTCTCTAATACTTCTTCGTTTCTAACCCTATCAGTCCACGGTATTTTCATCATTCTCCGGTAACACCACATCTCAAAAGCTTCTAATTTCTTCCTACTTGCTTCCCTTACCGTCCAGGTTTCGCAACCATATAGTGCCGTGCTCCATACATACGTTTTCAAAAATCTCTTCCTTGTTTCTAAGTTGAAAACTTATTATAAGTGATGATTTTAGTTAAAGTGCATCTTAGATTTCTTATTATTATAAACTTGTATTATTTCGCCTGATCCAAGTATATGTTCTTAGAGAATGCCTACGTATTCTGGATGATCCTGTATGCCGCATAAAGTGAAGCATCTAAAGCATGTCATGAAAGGCATTAATTTGCAAATTGGCAGAAATGGAGAATTCCGGATCTGCATGCATAATCAAAATCCCGTCTATGAACCTCGTGAGTGCTGCTCTTATGCATATTTCAGGCCTGCTCCATTAAAGGGATATTGGCCGGCGGTGGGAGGCTTACGAAAAAAATGGACGTACAGCAAATGAACTGAAGTGGGATTACTTCTCACCGACGCGTTTGTTTTCAGTTAGGAGCCGATGCGATGGACCAGCTAAGTTAGGAACGAGACCTGGCAACCTAATCCCTTAAAAAGGGCCTCAGAGTACCAGGTGGGTATTTCGCTGGCAGCTGGCTTGTTTCGTGCATTTTCAATAAAGATAAAAAGCGACGTTAGTGGCTGTGGAACACGGAATCTGAATGGCTTTGTAAAAGTTTTCGCCTTTTACATTTGGATGTGGATTTAAGAAACAATATCGGGAGGTAAAAAAGTGTTAAGAGTACCCTAGGAATAATAATAATAATAATAATAAATGTCGTTATTCACCATAATAACCATAATAAATACAGAATCTGTATTAAAAAAAAAACATATATTAACCATATAAAGGGTGGTCCAACCAAAACGCACGATGTTAATTGTAAATAAAACAAAAAGTTTTCAGAGAATTATCTTAATATTTTTTATTGTGATAGAAGGATCTATGACAATTATGCGTGAAATAAAATGTCGGCCAAATGCTCGCCACGGCTTCGGTGGCATACCTCTATCCGATGGTCCATATTCTCAATGACTCTGAGACATAATTGAGGTTCAATGTCGTTAATGTGCCGAATTATCTCATCCTTCAGCTCCTGAATTGTTCTTGGCTTATTGATGTACACTTTTTCTTTTAAATATCCCCAAAGAAAGAAGTTCAACGGTGTCAAATCACATGATCGTAGCGGCCAATTAACATCGCCACGACGTGAGATAACACGGCCATTGAATTTGTCGCGCAAAAATGCCATTGTTTCGTTGGCTGTGTGGCAAGTGGCACCATCCTGTTGGAACCACATATCATCCAGGTCCATATCCTCAACTTCTTGCCACAATAAGTCCGTTATCATCTCGTGATAGCGAACACCATTCACGGTAACTGCTTGGCTGACCTCATTTTCGAAGAAGTACGGCCCGATGACGCCGCCATGGCGTGTGAGATTATCTGTGTATGCGTAGAAGAAAGAGTGAGGCAGCATTCGAAGGGAAGGGATGTACTTTACACGCGCGCGCGCCAGCCCATAAACCGCACCAAACAGTCACTCTTTGTGGATGCATCGGCTTTTCAATAATCACTCATGGCTTCTCATTTGCCCAAATGCGGCAATTCTGCTTGTTAACGAATCCACTGAGGTGAAAGTGTGCCTCGTCGCTGATTTTCTTTGTAAAGTCACCATTCACTTCTGTCTGTTCAACCAACCATTCGGCGTATTGACGACGCTTGAAATGGTCAGATCCGACACGATTTAATTTAGTGATCGTGCTAACAAAAAAAAATTCTCAAATAGTCCACCATTGTACTTTCTTATGACCCATGTACATGGAAGAGTGTGTTGTATCCACCTCAAAATCAATAGGTGTCGTCTGGGAGACGTCCCCAATCAGAATCAGTTAGAGCCCAATCGATCCGACACGATTTAGTTGAGTTATCATGCTAACAAGAACAAATGCCGACGACAACGACATACACACAGCAGGGGATTTTTAAAAACCTTTTTTTTTTGTTTTAAGGCCTTTCTTGGGTTTATTTTAAAACCAATAATAAACCCAAAAAGGTATTTTTTTTTCACTTTTTCTTTACACGATTACATTACTTTTCTGCGTATAGTGGAGTGCGGAAAAGTATAATGTTAAGAGTTACAGATCCGAAAAGTGAACTCACTGATGAAGAAATTACAAACTGGGCAACAGAAAGGGACGAAGTAGCTGCTGATAATGTTGGCGACGAAGAAATAATTGAAGTGGTACAATCAAACATAAATGATGAAGAAGAAGAGGATGTTATTGAAATTCCGACAAAAATCAAACATTCAGAAGCAGTTCAGTGTTTTTCGAAATGTGTGCAATGGGCGGAGGAAACAAATTGTATTATCAAGAAGTCCTTTTAATGAAAAAACCCCAGAACTCGCAAGAAAGCTTTATAACGAGAATACTACTCAAAAAAAAAGAAAAATAGTGACTTTTTGACTTGAAATATATTCCTTCTCGTCAGTTTCATACATATGTACGAGTATCTGTCCGGATTACCGAAGTTCTACTGTAATTCTTTATAAACAGTTCTTCTTATTTATTTATACTTATTCTTATTTATTTGGTATTACATAAAACCTATATTGAATTGCCTACATCTTTTCCAGTGAAACTTCGTTTTTCATGTGTCACATTATTGCTACCAGCAGCAGTATTTTTCAAATAATGTTCAAAATAATAGATTTCACTACATAATATTGCATGTTTTATGAAACCTTTATTCCTTTATTGAAAGAAAACGCTTCCTAAGGTCTTTGCCCACAAGATTTGATGCAGTGCAATTCAATTTATCGCGATTTTACGTGCAATTTTAATATTATTAATTTAATCAGAATTTCTGACAGACACATGTCAGCATATAAAGCTGTGAACTCTACGCGGCACTGATGTCGCGCACATGGCGAATAAATGGATTTTTTTTACTATTGGGCAATAGAGGCATTGTTATTATTCCCGAAAATCGTTGAAACATGAATTATGAGTCTCCTGTACATCTTGCATTTTATAATCTTTATTAACTCCAGATTTCTGTGAGGCGCGTTATTCTTCTCTGATCCAGGTAAAGTAAATATTACCACCTCAAATATTTTCCTTTCTTTTGTGACCGCCGCGCGCGATAAAGCCCAGCCAGCATTTGGCGTGTTGTTCGGACATAATGCCAGTCTGTTCGAAAAGCCCTTTGTACTTGTACTATTTGCCTACGTCGTAAAATATTTCAAATGTTTTCCCCCGTTAAAGGCACTTTAATTGAAAGTTTACTTTGTTGTGATGGCGGTCTCTTGTAAACTGAGCCGTACGTTTGTGTAATCGGACAGAATTCCAGAAATATCCAACGCATTTAAATTGGTTTGGAATTGGTTAGTAGATAAACGTTAGATGTGGGCGAACTATTATGCAATTTAAACCGTTTTAGCCCTAAACTAATAATTATGAAACTTCATTTGCATTGCAACGCTAGAAAAATTACTTTTTTATACGATTACATTACCTTTCGGCGTATAGTTAAGCGCGGAAAAGTAATAAACAGTTTTAAAACCTTAAACCGGACTTTTATCTCGAAATTGTGTGGCCGAGAAAAAATAAATCAACACATAAATGCAGAATATGTGTTTTATGCCACAGTTTTACTTTTTTCAAATAGTCCACCATCGTGCTTTTTCATGACCCTTGGATAGGGTGGGGTGTGTCCTATCCGCCTCAAAATCAATAGATGTCGTCTGGTAGACGTCCCTAAATAGAATCAGTCGAAACCCGACCGATCCGACACGATTTAATTGAGTGATCTTGCTAACAAAAAAAATTCCCAAATAGTCCACCATTGTGCTTTCTCATGGCCCATGAACATGGTAGAGTGTATTCTATCCGCCTCAAAATCAGTGTGTATCGTCTGGGAGACGTCCCCGATCAAAATCAATCAAAACCCGATCGATACTACACGATTTAGGTGAGTTATCATACTAACAAGAAATTTTATTAATGCCGACGACAACGACGACAATGATACACACACAAAATTGTTTAAAAACCATTTTTTTTATTTTTAGGCCGAAGAACAAAAAATAAATGCTATAAAGAAATGTTTTTCCACGATTACATTACATTTCCGCGTATAGTTGAGTGCGGAAAAGTAAAAATTGTTTTACCAAAGACCATAGGACGATAAGCATTGTGAATCGACCCAGAGGCATATCTGGATCATCGTTTGATAGAATATTGTGTAATGAGATTTGACGTCTTAAAACAAATATAGTCTTAATTTCACAATTCAAATTTATTATTTTCTAACCTCTTTTTCTCTTCTATTTTTACACGAGGACTGAAAAAAATGACAACCGTTGTATATCTTCTTTTTGACATCTCTCATCCAGTCATACCAACATGGTAACAACATTTGCCTCCACATTCATTCAGTCATACCAAACATGGTAACAAAGTTTACCACCACATTTGATACTAATGACATACGTTGATCCTGCAAGTTTCAAACCTCTATCTATTTTGGTTTTTGTAAAAATCGAAACAAAACAAAAAATTACAAAATAACTTTTTTCTCAAAAATAGCTTAACCGATTTGACTGAAACTTGGATACATTATAGAGGCATATAAAGGCTATACTTATAAAATAACAGCTCATAATCTTCATAATAACCATTAGAATAGGCGATTTTTTCCAAAATTATTTTTTTTCTTTATGATAACATTCTGGAACAATTTTGAAACTTTTTTATGTCTTTTTCGATGGAGAATAATTTCTTAAATCCTTGATTTGATCAAAGAGGTAGGCCATATTGAAAAACAAGAAAAACCGATTTTTTTATATAAAAATCGATTTATTTCAATGTTTATACTTTGAAACAACAGAAATGAGGCATATTTCATTAATTTATAAGTGCAAAAAATAATAAATAATGAATTCGTAATAAAAAACCATTTGTTTTTTATTACAATATTCAATTAATTAATTACAATCAACAATTAATAATTATTGGGTTGGCTATCTATCTGCTTGCTACCAACTATCATAGTAAACTATCATAGTAAAATGTACTGTCGCAGTTCTGTTAGTTGTTCGTCATAGACATAACAGTATCACTAACATTAAATAATAATAAGTGCAATCTTATTGTTGTCAAATGAACTGATGATCGAGAAGGAATCCTTATATCCTCTAAATTGTAGTATTATTAATAGAAAATGAAAATTGATTCTGATTGAATCAGTATATTGATAAATAATATTTATATTGATGTTTTAAAATGCAAAAGGATATTTTAAGTAAAATTACTAACATCTAAATGTAGTTCATAATTAATTTTTGAATATTACTTTTCCGCACTCCACTATACTAGCGGAAAAGTAATTTAATTGTGTAAAGAAAAAGTGAAAAAACGTGAAAGTGAAAATTTTTTTGGGTTTATTTTTCGTTTTTCGGCCTAAAAACCAAGAAAAAAATGGTTTTTAAAAAATATTTGCTGTGTGTGCGTCGTCGTTGTTGTCGGCATTAAAATTTCTTGTTAGCACGATAACTCAACTAAATCGTGTGGTATCGATCAGGTTTTGACTGATCCTGATCGGGGACGTCTCCTAGATGACACCTATTGATTTTAAGGTGGATAGTACACATCACCCCCTCCCTTGGGTCTATTTGAGAAATTTTCTTGTTAGCACGATAACTCAACTAAATCTTGTCGGATCGATGGGGTTTTGACTAATTCTGATCGAGGACGTCTCCCAAACGACACCTATTGATTTGGAGGTGGATAGGACACACCCCACCCTGTCCATGAGTCATGAGAGCATGATGGTGGACTATTTGAGAAATTTGTTTCGATAATACGATAACTCAACTAAATCGTGTCGGATCGATCAAGTTTTGACTGATTCTGATCGGGGACGTCTCCCAGATGACACCTATTGATTTTGAGGTGAATAAGACACACCCCATCCTGTCCATGGGTCATGAGAAAGCACGACGGTGGACTATTTGAGAATTTTTTTTGTTAATATTATAACTCAACTAAATCATGTCGGATCGATGGGGTTTTGACTGATTCTGATCGGAGACGTCTCCTAGATGACACCTATTGATTTTGAGGTGGATAAAGCATACTCTACCATGTGCGTGGGTCATGAGAAAGCACAATGGTGGACTATTTGAGAATTTTTTTTGTTAGCATCAATTAAATCGTGTCGGATCGATTGTGTTTTAATTGATTCTGATTAGGGACGTCTACCAGATGACATCTATTGATTTTGAGGTGGATAGGATACACCCCACCCTGTTCAGTGGTCATGAAAAAGCACGAGGGTGAACTATTTGAAAAAAGTAAAACTGTCGCATAAAACAGATATTCTGCATTTATGTGTTGGTTTATTTTTTGTCGGTCACTCAATTCCGAGATAGAGAAACGGAAAAGTCCGTTTTAAGGTTTTAAAACTGTTTATTTTAATATTGTAATAAATTCTTTAGTAAGCTCGGTATCCCAGCAGATATTGATCAGTAACCCCTAATTCTGAATGCAGATTCATGTTCAGCGGAAAAAAATACAAAAAATAAGTATAATTTATTCCATATCACACACAACTTTAATTTTGTTGTGGGATTATGATTGTTATTATTTATAAATAGTCTTATAATATACAAAACATATAGTTATAAGAGAAATATATATATATTTTCACAAATATTTATATCTCTTCCGACATGTTGCTATAATTTTTAAAAGTATGCTTAATTAACTTAATGTAAACGTAAAATTTAAGGTATTTACAACGAATTAGCGACACATACACAGCCTTTACGGCTTCTGAGTATAGCAAACAATTACATGCTGCATATTTTCTTTTTTTTTTTAGGGCTTAATTACTTGATCCCGTCGTTTATAAATTACCCTGTAACCACTAGACAAAAGAGAAAAGCGAAAACATGTCCTTGCATCGCTATGAGCTCGATGCTGATGCTATTAAGACGGTATTTTATTGTAGAGTATACTCATTAGGCAGATTAATTAAATAACTGTAAGTAAAAGCTCTATGAGATACTGACATTTCTGGAAGGTTTGTACTGGTATATAATAAAAAGACAGTGCGGTGGTAGTTACAATCCGAGAAAATTATCCACGTATTCCAGCTACCTTGTATTTGAGATGTAAGTTTCAATTTGCAAGGTACAAGGAGCACGGTTCAAGGTTCATGGTTCGAGGGTCAATGTTAAAAGTTAAAAGTTTAAGGTCCGAGATAAAAAATGAATATTTAATTCATATCCTCTTACGTATATATCCATCCAAACAAATTTTCTCTCAAGTTCTGAACGTATCTGAAAAACGTAAAGTGGGACGTCTGAATTAAGCCATAACCTTAAGGCTTAACTCAGATGTACCACTTTACAACGACATTGGAACTACAGAAAGGTCGTCGCTAGTGGAGAGTAGCAAATTAGTATAGAAACGCAGGTTAGCACTCACACGACCGACACTGTGTAGTCGGTTTCGACGACATTCGCAATGCGTGGTTGACATCACCCACAAAATTGTTAATAAGGTTGTTACAAAAAATGTTACAATTGTTAATAAGGAGGAATAAGGTTGTTATAAGAAATCTTGTGACAGCCTTATTACTCCATATCTCAGAAAAAGGTTGCATGTATCTAATCCAAGTATATCCAGACTGTACTGCTTGCCTATGATACATAAACTAGGTAAGTCGATGCATCCTATTGTGTCTGCAATTGGGTCACCGACTTACCACCTATCGAAATGGTTAACAAAGGAATTCGAGAGTTTACTCAATACATCATTCAGTTTCTCAGTAATAAATTCCAATGACTTCATTAATGAGATAAAAGATATTCAGTTGCAAGAGGGTGAAATTTTGATTTCCTTTGATGTATGCTCATTATTTCCAAGTGTTCCGATACCACAAACTTTGAACTGCCTTAGGGATTTACTGGAATCAAATAATCTTAGTCCAGATCTAGTAAAAGAAAATATTGAACTCACTAAAATTTGCATGAAACAGAATTGTTTCCAATTTAATAACAGTGTCCTTGAACAACATGAAGGAACAGCCATGGGTAACTCATTGTCACCTTTCATTGCGAGTTTCTTCATGAATGGATTTGAAACAGAAGCAAATCAAGAAGTACTCTCAGATATATCCCTAATGATTCCCACCATTGTGTTCAACACAAAATGGCGAGCTTCAATTTTCTAGTTCATCGCCTACTAAGCTTCCCTCTCAATAAAGAGAGGTTTGAAACAGAAGAAGCGCTAATCAAGGATATAGCTGAGTGTAATGGATATTCTGTTGGTACAGTTGAAAAAATGATTAGGAAACGTAGATATAAAGAAACACTTCGAAATTCCTCGACCTTTCAATCTGAAAGGGAACATCCATAAAAATATGTATCTATTCATTACAATCCTCGATTCACTCGCGGTATTAGTAAGATTTTTAAAAATATAGGAATGACGGTAGTTCACTCGTCAAAAAATAAATTAAAACAACTTTTAGGCAATCCAAAAGATAAAATTAACAAATGATAGGTCAGGGATTTACGAAATCAACTGTAACGATTGTAGTCAAAGGTATATTGGACAAACCAGACGATCTATTCAAACCAGGTTCAAAGAGCACATGGCGCATCTGAAATATGGTAAAATAGATAAGTCTAGTGTTGCCCAACATGCCTTCGAAAACAACCATAAGATAGATATTAGCAACTTAAGATTAATTAGGAATGTAACAAATACAAGACAGCTAGATGCATTTGAAAGTTTAGAAATTGAAAAATGTAAAAATAGTATGAATAGTGACAATGGGCCTATTGCACATAGCCCGCTCTTTTGGCTAGTTATTGACGACTCACTGAGCCGCGGCCGTGACGGTCGTGGTTCGATGAGCCATTGCAATGACGATCGTAGTTCAGTGAGCCACAACCGTGACGGTTGTAGTTCGGTGAGCCGCAACCGTGACGGTCAGGACTCACTGAGCTGTAGTCAATAATTTAGGTATAAATAGGATACATTGTTAGCATAAGATTAGTTTTAATCACCTCCAGATGATGCCAACTTTGTTGGCGAAACGCGCGTCGAGTGTAGTGTATAGTGTTTTGGTGTTTTGTGGAAAACTCAGTTAGTGTTAAGTACGAGACATTTAAGAAAGCATTTCCTTAAAAAATCATTACGCCCCCAGTAGGCTTCCGGCAACTGAAATACTTATAATTTATGACAGACAATCCTTATAGCCTCTACTGAGTTATCCTAAAGATATAATCGTCTCGAATTTTTTTATGAAAAAGTACGAGATTTTTAAGGAAACATTTCTTTTAAAAATCATCATACCCCCAATAGGATTACCGCAACTTTGATGTTCATAATAGATAACCCTTAGATCCTTTACTAAGTTACCAAAGAAAAAAAAACCGCCCTAAACAATATTTACAGATACTACGATTTTTTTAATGAAAAATGTAGAAGATTTTTAAGAAAGTATATCCTACAAACATCTTCAAGCGGCCAATAGACTATCTGCAATCTTAATATTCATGGCAAGCAACCCTTAGAGCCTCTACTAAGTTACTCCAAAGACACGATGATCTTAATACTTATTTACAGATACTACAACTTTTTAATGAAGAAGGTACAAGATTTTTAAGGAAGTGTATCCTAAAGAAATTCTCATGCCCCCTGCAAGCCTTACGTAACCTTGATATTCACAACAGACAACCTTTAATAAGGCCGCTACTAAATCGTTCTAGAGACATAACCGTCTTGATATTTTTTATATAGACGCTACGAATTTTTTAATGAACTACGAAATTTTTAATTACTCATTTCTGTAAAAAAATTGTGACGCTCCCAGTACGTTTTCCATAACCTTAATATTCACGACAAACAACCCTTATAGCCTCTGGTAAGTCGTCCTAAAGACACAGCCATCCCGATGATTTTTACAGACGCTACGAATCTTTTAATGAAAAAAAAATACTTCTTTCTTTTTTAAAGAAATATTTTTAAAGAAAATATTTCTTTAAAAATATCATCACATCCTCAGTATACTTTCCGTAGCCTTTATGCGACAGACAACCCTTAGAGCTACGATTTCTCTTATGAAAAAGTACAAAATGTTTAAGGAAATATGAGTATAATGTAAATTGGGCATTTTGTTGAATACTTAAGTGATTCAATAATAAAAATCTCTGAAGACAAAGGAGGCTATAATTAATTTATAAATAGGCTGGTACTATTCGTAGAATAATCAGACGCATATAAAGTTAAATCAATAAAACTCAAATAGATATACCACAAAAAACATGTAAACCTGCTTATTTTTGGATATGTTTGGAAAGTTTGGATATGTTCAAAGAAAAGTTGCAAAAATTTCTTTGAAATTATTTAATGAAGATGAATAAATGTGAAAATTTACATATATGTTACATAGTCTAAATATTTCATGAATAACCTTTCTTTTAAGTCATCTATTTTCTGTCATCTAAGTATCTAAAGATTGTTCTTTAAATACCTAATCAGGGAAAGTGTCTAATGAAATAAAGTTTTGGCAAGTGAATTATCTAATCTATCAAGCCACTGGTATATTAAGTATGTAGCGTCAATTGTTTGTATAATTGTGTATAAATAATTAGCGAACAATTACCAGAATTCCATGATCTTAACATATTATAACCCTTTAATGCCGCTTTATGATAAATTTTCAACTACTTTGTTATTCTTGAAGTGTATTTCTACTAAAATACCCTATTCCATAGGATGTTTCGTGACGTCTTGAACAATGCCACGAATATATAGCCACTTTGTGACATATACAAAGTACAAATTATGACGAGGATGTGATTATTGAATGGGGCGCCTCCTTTATATCTCGATTTTACTTGATTTATGACGAGACATGCTAATGTTCGCTATTGTTTCTCGCAAATTTGACGTCGGCAAAGGAAGCAGAGATTCAGTACAAAGCAAATAGATGCGTTTCTTCGTATTTACATAGGTTCTGGTTATACCAAAATATCGAGGGATTATATAGCCTCCGGAGCAGTGAAAAGGTGTAGGTAATAATTTGTTCTGCTACAGTAGTATGAGGATATATACAGCGTGTCCTACAGTTTCCTTAATAAATGACGATTTACTTGAAAATATCTAATAATTAAAGGGGTATAAGGGTGTAATAAAAAAATATTTTAATTTCATCGACTTTTTAGTTTTGGGGGTGGGAAATTTCTTTGGGGGTAATTTTTCTAATGTTTGCTGTAGGATTGGTATTGATAGCTAGGAATTCTAAAATTTCTTGATTTGAATCATCATTGTTAGGAGTGAAAACATCTGAGAGGTATTTAGCAGAAAGATCTGCTTTCTTCTTATTACTTCGAGCCCAGGAACTTGGAGTAGAATCGCCTTAACGTATAGGAGGGGGTCGTTTGTTGTGGTTTCGTAGATGATTTAATAGGCTGCCAAATAGAGTTGCTGTATCTATTCAAGCTGAATTCGTAGTCTTGGAATGATGAATTTTTCATTTCCTTTAGTTTCTGGACTCGACCAATTAACTCCAAAGATACTCAAAGAGCTACCGAAAAATTTTGTTACAATGTTAACCTACCTATATGCTATTTTGGGCTCCAGTCATGGCCAAGACAATTTAAAACTTCAGTAATAATTCTAATACTTAAGCCTGGGAAAAACAAACTGGAAAAACTCCGTAACAACCGTTTTCATTTTGAGGGACTTAGCCAGTGCTTACGCGAGCCGGACAAGTCCCACCTACCTTGGAACCGCTCTCGCATCTCTTCGAGGTAGGGGTCAATCTCTTCATAGGATGTTCTAGTAGATACCTCGCCCTACATTCCCCCTCCGTGTTGCCACGATTAGGGGTTCGGACCCAACTCTCTTTCCTCCTCCTCCTTCTCCCTCATTATCCTTCCTATCATCAATTCTCCCCTGTCCCACATATTCGCATTGCCAATCATCCCATTCACCACTTCTCTCATACTATCGGGATGACCCACACTTCTCATACAATCCCGCCTCTCATCAGACCACCTCGGGCATCTAAGCAACGCGTGCTCGAGGCTGTCCCTCTCACCACAGTAAGCGAATTCATCCCCATCCACTTTCCCTAACCCACGCACAACTGAAGCAACCTACTTAGTATCCTGTCAACTGTATCAAAAAATTTAGGAAAATTAATACTTCACAGGATCAAACCTCTACTTAATAGCATCCCTGATGCTATCAAGTAGAGGTTTGGTTTCCATCATTCACACTCGACCATCAAACAGTACCACAGATTAGTACATGAAATAAATACGTCTATAAAAAACAAACTCTACTGTCCATTGTTGGACACAGCAATGCTTGCTCAGCATAGCAATACTGTCATTGTTTCCGAACATCTACAGCAATACTACATCTGGTAGAAGATTGGAAAGGTAGAAAATAAAAATCCACACAAGTTGCTCTACTCTAAGGAAAGAACAATGCCCGCCAATTACTTCTAATGGCACTATAATACCAGAAGTTTGATCCGTAAGATATTTGGGAATGCACCTAGATATAAAATTTAATCGAAGAGATCATGTAGCAAGAAATAAAAAACAAATTAATTTGAATTTCAAAAACTTGTACTGCCTACTCGGAAGAAAATAACATCTTTCTTGAGAAATTAAAGTTCTAGTATATAAGGCCGTCATAAGACCTATATGGAGATATGGAACAGAACTCTGGGGATGCGCCAACAAGTCGAGTATTAACATCATTCAAAGAGCCAAATCCAAAATACTTCGATCAGTAGCAAATGCACTATGGTATGTATCAAACAGTGCAATACATAACGACCTCGGCATTTCATTCATCAGTGATGTTATCTAGGACAGGAGCAATAAATACCATAATACACTCGAAACACACGCCAATCCACTCTTATGGCCATTCCTTCACACCAGAAAAACAATAGAAAATTAAAAAGACGACTTTCAATGGATATAAAATAAATCAAAATGCAAGACGGTTCTTCGCTGAAAGAAATTAGTTGACGGGATGAGGATATCCCGTCAACTAAAGGATTTCTTTTCATCGATCCTATGAGATCAAATTTGCCTATAGAAAGTATTGTATTTCTGTTTGCTGATATCTTAAATAACAAAAAGATAAAAATTCATGTATTCTGTAACATCTATCACATTTTCTAACTGAGCTTCGATGTAGTACATATGTCGAGTTAGGAAATAACTCGATCATAATTTTTATTTAATTGTTAGAAATACCATTTGTAATAGCTGTTGACGTTCAAAAAATCGTTCCTAATATAAACAATCTATTTCCTGAGAACGTTTCTTACTAAAGGGTGGTCCAACTGTAATGCACGATGTTAATTGTAAATAAAACAAAAAGTTTTCAGAGAATTACCTTAATATTCTTTATTATGATAGAAGGATCTATGACAATTATGTGTGAAACAAAATATCGGCCAAATGCTCGCCATGGCTTCGGTGGCATACCTCTATCCGATGGTCCATATATTCAATGACTCTGAGACATAATTGAGGTTCAGTGTCGTTAATGTGCCGAATTATCTCATCCTTTAGCTCTTGAATTGTTCTTGGCTTATTGACGTACACTTTTTCTTTTAAATATCCCCAAAGAAAAAAGTCCAATGGTGTCACATCACATGATCGTGGCGGCCATTAACATAATAACACGGCCATTGAATTTCTCGCGTAAAAGTGCCATTGTTTCGTTGGCTGTGTGGTAAGTGGCACCATCCTGTTGGAACCACATATCGTCTAGGTCCATATCCTCAATTTCTGGCCACAAGAAGTCCGTTATCATCTCGCGATAGCGAACACCATTCACGGTAACTGCTTGGCAGACCTCATTTTCGAAAAAGTACGGCCCGATAACGCCGCCAGCCCATAAACCGCACCAAACAGTCACTCTTTGTGGATGCATCGGCTTTTCAACAATCACTCGTGGATTCTCATTTTCCCAAATGCGGCAATTCTGCTTGTTAACGAATCCACTGAGGTGAAAGTGTGCCTCGTCGCTGAAGATGATTTTCTTTGTAAAGTCACCATTCACTTCTGTCTGTTCAACCAACCATTCGGCGTATTAACGACGCTTGAAATGGTCAGTAGGCTTCAGCTCTTGAGTCAATTGAACCTTGTAAGCGTGTAAATTCAAATCTTTATTCAAGATTCGCATCAGTGATGTTCGTGAGATGTTCAATTGTTGGGCACGACGACGAGTCGAGGTTGATGGCTCTTCTGCTACACTATAGCGAACAACAGCAATGTCTTCCGCAGAACGAACTGGGCGAGCATGCACAGGTGTTTTCACATTTCCTACAGACCCGGTTTGCTGAAATTTGCGCACAATTCTCCCGATTGTGGACACATGTGGTCGATTATGCTGACCAAAAAAGTCACGAAGTGCACGAAATGCATTTTGATTTGAACGCCCATTTTCGTAAAAGGCTTCAACAATCTTAATGCGCTGCTCAATTGTGTACCTCTCCATGGTTGAATTTTTCAAACACTGAAACAAAGAAATGTCAAATTAAGTTGGGCAGAAAACTGGACGTTAAGGTGTAACATCGTGCATTATGGTTGGACCACCCTTTATATGACTTTCCTGCCTATTTTGTAAATGAGCAACACATAATACAATAGGAATAGAGCCAATCGAACTAAATCAAGATTGATAAAATAAAATACAACTTTTTATGGAAATTGGACAAATAAAAAAATATAGACCGTTATTTACTTTTAGGACTTCTTTCTTCGAGTGTATCTTGTAATATATCATAATTTTAGACTAATGTTATTATTTAACAAAGACAAGTTTTCGTTTTGCAATCGTCTGTTTGTTCTATTATCTAAAAACAAATCACTACTCGCATACAGTTATAATCGTTGTTAAAAGCCCACATTATAATACTAGGTACATTATTACAAACATGTAATACATTATTTACGAACAGAACTACTTTCTGTATAATTACTTTTCCGTTTGTAGATTTTATAGAGCGATCTAGTTCCTATTATACAAAACCGGCCTTTGCAAGCTTTATTAGTATTTTCAACGAAGCCCAGATATGGTCTACGTTATTGTATTTCCATGTACATATGTAACTTATTCAAATACGCCACCGAGTATACGTATTTTAGTGTCAACGTGCATTGAATTGCATATTTATTTATACACATAACTATATTAACAGACCTTATACTATGGGATTTTATGAACGATGGCCGGATAAGTCAATAAAGCCTGGCAGACGTTAACCTGGTTTATACGTTGAGAGATATTTGATGTTTCATAATTACGTACATTGTGCGCCTACTATGAACAACTTTGTACGTGTTGTTTGTTTGTTCTAAATCCAGATATATCTGTAATTGGAGGGGAATTATTAAACTTAGTTAGAAAACTAACTGACAGATAGTACAGGGTCTTTCAATAAGGACGCTCGACTTTTTAATGTAAATAAAACAAGTTGTGTGTGAGACATCCACTAAATGTTTTTTATTGGAAAGAATATTGGTAATTCTATAGAACACCCCCTTCTGGATTTTCGCGTTTTTTTTTTCATGGACATGTAGGTTGCTATAGGAACAGTTTTTCACAAACGAAACATTGCGCAAATTAATAATAACCCATCTAGCTAACGGGAGGTGGGAGCCAATAGGGGTGCTGGGTGGGGTAAACAGGTGTATTGAGGAATGTTAATTTTGCAAAGGTACATAAAAAATGTAAATATTTGAAAATATTCAAAATATAGGGTTATTTCTTAAGGGTTGAAACATCTCCTTCTGGATTTTCGCCTTTTTTTGTTCATCGACGTGTTGTAGGTTGCTATAGGAACAGTTTTTCAGAATATTTTTGAGAATATTCAACATATAGGGGTAGTTTTTAAGGGTTGAAGCAATATTTTTATGTGTGGTGAAAGGATGTGGCATTGTGTGCACATAGAGACCGCAAAATTAAATATCTTGCTTTTTTTTTGTTAAATTTTGGCGTCTGTTGTTGAAGGGCAAGGGATATATTTGGTATGTAAAAGATCAATGTTCAAAAATAATTTACAAGATAGAGGGATAGTTTGTATGGGTTAAAATAATCGTGAATCCTAATTGTTTCTATTTGTCATAATCTGCCTGACCCTTTTTTATGCACGTGATACGGTCAGTATAGGTATAATGCATACGATATTGTTATCGGCCGAATTTGTGACCTTAACGGAGTTATTGTGAGGGACCTAATTAACCGAAGGAGTAGTAATAGCATTAGACAGTGATGTCTACGCTTTAGGTAAGCAAGGAATTTGTAGCCTATATTGTATATTATGATATGAGTACAAAAGTTGATGTGGCAACATGGGAACTTTGGTGAACTACAGAAATGATTAAGTAAACAGTAAATCAGCTGTGCGCATGGAGAAATGTTCCAATTTTAATTTAATTATAAAAAATACTTAACGCCATTTGCGCAAGATATGATAAGGTGCGTTGTACTCATGGTGGAATGTAGAATGTGTGAGTAAGTTTAGTTTTTCGATAGGGCAGAAGAGGGTGTTCTATAGAATGACCTGGTAATTCTATAGAACACCCCCTTCTGGATTTTCGCGTCTTTTTTTCTTCATGGACGTATTGTAGGTTGCTATAGGAACCATAAGTTCAAAAGGCGAGACTGGAATGCCCTGTTTTCTCCACGCATGTTTGCATACGATCGCCTATATACTGGATTTATATCACGACTTTCTATGCCATTGCTACGTGGACCCTTTTTACAATATAGGAAGCACTTAATATGTAAAATATTTCACGGATATGGATTTACTACCTCAACGAACATATGTATACATTACAACTGATACGTTACATAACGTCAATACCTCTGAATATAAATTGCCTTTAATGAACGTGGCCTTAAAAATGTGGCGATATACACAATTTTATGACAGCCGTACTCCGTTATGCTTTGCTCGACTTTCGTCTGGTCCTTTCGTAAGCTACATCTCGTGCAACATCAGAAACCGTAGACCAGTAATAGGAAGACGGATTTATAAGTGAAGTGGTGAAGTTCAAAGAAGTGTCATTGACATTTTATGGTGCGCGGACATGGCAAGAATCGTACAGTAAAATACCTTAAATGTAAATAAATAATGTATTTGTTTCAAACGTGTATAAAATAAATTACATACATACACGCTGGCTTATCTAAATAGAGGAGCAATTAGTCTCGCCTAATAGTATACGACATTCACGAAAGTGTTTAAGAAAAAACGGTAATTAAACAGTAACTTTAATTTGCCACAAGAGGACAAGAATGTTTTTTGGGTAATTTCGCTGTTTGTACTGCTCAATGGAAAATATGCAAAAGCCAGTAAATGTCACAGATTAATGAAGTTAGAATTACAATTTTTAATCTGGTCACCTGCTTTTACAATATAAATGGATACTTATTCCCATATATCTATTTGACAGTTAAATCAGGTTGTCCCGAAACTGCATATCACGATTGCATTCTTATTATAAATCACGAGGCTAATATGCCGGACTTTGTCTGGCATTTTGAAGATATTAGACGGGTTTTGTACTAAGCCAGCATGGGCAATACATGTAGAAATTTGGCAAACTCCATCTGCCTGCCACACGAGGAAATATCACCTACTACTTCTCCTTTCTAACGCAGATTACTTCGTATAACGCAGGCTTTCACGTGAGGAAGTAATCAAGGTGACACACTATCCTGTAGTAGGCAGATGGCGTTTACCAAATTTCTACATATATTGACCATGCTGGCTTAGTACGATACTCGTCTAATATTCTCCAAGCGCCAGGTATAGTCCGGTATACTTGTCCTGATGATTCCTAATAAAGATGAAATCGTTATATGCAGTTCCGGGACAGCCCGATGTAATTGAGAATAATTAGATGGCAATAATTCCTTTGATTGCCCGTTCACATGGTGTCACGTGAAAGCCTGCATCAGATGAAGTAATCTGCACCAGAAATGAGAAATAGTTTGGCTTCCCGTATGTGACACATAGTCTTGTAGCAGGCAGATAGTATAAATAAATACAAGTAAATACTTATCAGGATTATAATATAAATATAATGCGCACCATTCAAAGAGCACTCACAGATTTCCGTGTTTTCTTACGTTTGTATGAAAATAAAGGCGTTCAGAAACTTAAGCAAGAAATTTACCGTCATAGAAAATACAAATCATATAAAAAGAAAAAGTACCACAGATGGAAGGGAATTTGCTTAAAGCATACTTGTAACCATCACCATCATCATGATGTTAATATCTTTATCAAAGTCAACATAACGAATGTCATTCAGTAAATTCAGCCAGATTTATGCAACAAAGTCATCGAAAATTGGACCTCCCGAATACGTGCCACCAACCAAAGCCGCGGCGGGCATTTGTACGACTATATATTGCATACTTAATGCCATAAAATATTCTTTCAAATAAAATAAAAAATTAAGTGGATATCTCACACACAACATGTTTTATTTAAAAATTGAGCGTCCTTGAAAGCCCCTTTAGAAATCGATCCCACCTTGTGTGCAGCTTTCTTTATGTTGGAGCATACAAAATCAGTTAAGACGGCAGCCAAGCCACTTTTAATTCCGCCAATGAGCTGTAGGTAGCTGAAAATATCGGTCATCACCATCTGTGGTTGGACCCTGGAGCTACGGCTCTTAGTTTGCTTATCTACTGCGGTCGAAAAGTGATGTACAATCTAATGAATTACTCCGGGTATCGCGAAGTCCTCCGGGCACAATTAATGCATGTTGCCTTCATCCTGTGCTATATTTAGACTACGGCGATACACGGAGTGATCGAAGAATTCAGCAGTAGCCGCGTTTGAGATTTTTATTAAAGCAAAGCGAGTTTCAGGATAGGATATACTCCATTGTTTAAGGGTGTATTCTGGTCTAGAGGCACAAATTTTAGGCGTTTTTTCAAGTGCGATAAAAAAAAAACAAGAAATATCTTTCTATCCATTTTTTACCAGATATTTACTGATATTTTAAGAATATAAAAGAATTTAAAAAGTTACAAGCTGGTAAAGTGGAGGTAGAAGAAAAGGGCGCGTTCTGATTGACACGATTCAAACTTTTCTAGTTATCTAAGACAAAAAAAGAAAAAAGATTCTTAATTAGTAAGAATGTCCTTATAGCCTCTACCTCAGAGAAAAAGAGCTTTTTTTTTTGCAAAATACCGACTGCTTGAAAGAAAAAGTAATTTTTCAGTGAGATATTTCGATAGAGGAGGATAACGGGCGATAGAGGGTTATATAGAGACTAGCGTTTTAAGTAAATCGGTTCATTGGAACTTAAGATATCATGTGAGCCGTATTGAGGAAAGTAGTTTCGAGAAAAACCCGTTTAAAGATTTGAGCAAAGTTTCAGGCAACCTAAGTCATGTAATAGTGTGTTATACTTACATTTCGTTAATCGGCGTTTCCTGATCCATACAATGGGCCTTCTTCTACTTCACAATGTAAATTTGTCGAAGTTCTTTCTGCTAGACGAGCAGTTCTAACTTCCTTAGAAGCATCAGAAGCTCGTAGCTCGGAGCGCTCAATCCGAGTTTCGTCCCATCTGATAGTGAACGCATGGGCTTCAGGACCAATAGTGATTCCCATGACGCTAAAAGTTTTTAAAATTGGTATAAAACCTTAATTGAAAATACACACAGCTATATAGTTTGCAATTTCAATTACCGGTATTCCTGCATGTATATATTTTGGTGCAAAAATCCAGATCAATAAATTTAACGATTCATTATTATTTTGGGTTTCGGAGAGCAAACATCGATGTAATAAGCTTTCTGAAGACAAATTTTCATATATTGGCTTCATTGCTTTCAATATTTCGTCATTTAGAGCGGGATTTTCGTAGACCAAGTCATCCAAGTAGCTATAACTCCGCAAATAATTGAAATCTTGAAAATTCCTTTGGAAAATATATTCTTAAAGGTCTAAACTTTGAAAATATGCAAAAATAAATCGATTTTTTCAAAATTATAAACTAGAATATTCCCTTAAGATTACATCCTATAATAAGAGACAGTTTTCCTTTACTTAACGAGGTAATAGGGAAAGTAAACAAAAAATTATAAAAGCGTCTACTCGAAGAAAGGTTTGAGAAAAGCTCTGCCAGACATACTTCTACCTCTTGAATAAGTTGTCACAAGATGGGGTACTTGATTGGAAGCTGTAGCTTATTATGACAACATTTTGTTATATTTATGTTCAGAATAGTGTACCTAGAAACTCTGATCTTATTTTGACAATTATCTTTTGATTTTTGGACAAATTAATGAAGATTAATGTAAGATAGAGCTAATAGCGTTATATCTGGAGACCTAGCAGGCCACTCTATCTTACCCCGGCACTCAATCCGCCTATAGAGATACTTTTCATTGAAAATTGATCCTGTTGTTATTTAAAAGTTACTTCCAAATATCGAAATTCATCATGGATCTCCCTCTTTCTCTAGAATCTCCGAAATTAAGAATCCAATAACATTGGCAACAGCTATATTCTGTCGAAACATGGGGGTTTCAACTTGACGAAATAAATAGTCGTTTATAATAAATAACAATGTATATGACCATTTTCATAAAAAGAACATATATACAGCTTGTCAAGAATAGGAAAAAGTGTGAGATTATCTGTGTATGCGTAGAAGAAAGAGTGAGGCAGCATTCAAAGGGAAGGGATGTACTTTACACGCGGCCAGATCGAGTTCTGTGTACATACATGCATACTCGATATTCACTCTGAAGAGTTGTCAATGTCATTGAGTAAAGACCAGGCTATTTCCTGCACACCTCGTGGGCGGTCCGATATCGCAGTTTTGAGACTTGTCCTATTCTTGACAAGCTGTAGCTACTATATTTATATACGCACTATCTATTGATTAATATAGACCTACACGTAATATATACAGGATATTCCAGAATGCATTTTACAATCAGTATCTCTATTATTTCAAAAAGATGAAGAGAAAGGGTCAACATTTAATAAACAATTTCCAACTTTTTTTTCCAAATTGCACCCCCACCTCTTTGTACTGAAAATTCACACTTAATTTTAAATGCCTTACTTAATATAAAAATATTAAGCATGACATACTTCAAGAGAATACCATACTTAATACTTTAAGTACAGTTCTCCATAGAACAAAATATTATATTTAAATTAGTTTACTCTAAGCTACATAAAAGTTGTAGTTGATTGCTCAGTAAATAAATAAATAAATAAGTAAATAAAAATTTCAAAGTAAGTACTAAAAATGGCATAAAACTATTAACTAGTTTCTTAAGTATTAACTAATTAATTAATTTCACTAGTTAAATATTCAATGATCCGGAGCTACTTCTGATATTCGTTTAAATACAAGACAGTAAAGAAAAAATCATTTATTGAGTATTTTTCTTTGCATAGCAGTAATATACGGTATAAATCAGTGTAGAATTACTGTAGTTCTTGGTTCACCTTTTTATCTCTTCAAATAACGAAGATATTGACTGTAGACTTTCTTGATAACCATTGATATACCTGTATATGATTTTACATATATTTTACTTAAAAAAATTCCCCCCCTAGAGAAAATATAGTAGGTACAAAATGATATTCAAATTGAGGATATAACTAAGAATGGAATAAAAGTGAAGCGAAATAATGTACGCCACTAAGTTGACAGGAAACATTTTCTTGCCATCACTCGTATGCAATATGAAATGAATTGAATAGAGATGGCAATTTTAGGAAATTATTACACACACGTAACCTCACAATTTCTGCAATTCTATGAAATATTTTAACTATAATGTTGGGAATTATCTTCGATACAGAAAATATTTAAAAATAAATGTACGGTTTAAATATAAAATAAGCTTTAAAGGCAGTAAGAGTTTCAAGTAGTAGACTAATACAAATACCATGTCGCTTCACAATTAAAAAATCTGCTTCTGATTCTATGATAACACTGCTTTGTGCTCTAGTATGTGATATGTGATGTGATATATTTAAAAATGTAGCAATAATTTGGTATACTGTCACACACATTTACACTAAAATGCTTTCTATACAGGACCCTTATTTGTTCTATGTCCAATCAAAGATCATTATGCTAGAGACACAATACTTATTTCCAAATCGAGTTACCAACAACAGGTATTACGAATTTACAACAGTTTTGTAATGCTGTTGAAGATTTCTGTATGAAGAACCGAATTTGGTTCTCTACATTTTCTAAAAGTTCCAGCTAAATTTTCCAAAAGTAACAGCTTTCGGCACCTATAATAAAATTATCAACAGAACAAGATATGTGACCATCTAAATTCTATCAAAAATATGTGATGTGCTTGAACAAAGTAACAAGCAAACCAAAGGTTAGTTAGTATTTTACAATTAGACAATTCTTCTCTATTAACATAAATTTATGGGTAGTACTTTAGATTGTATAATTAGATGAATGGATATGTGAACAAGCAAAATTGTCGGAGTTGGGATGATGCCAATCCACACGAGATACACCAGCACCAAATGCATCCAGAGAAAGTCATTTGGTGAGGATTTGGTCTGGCGAAATATTCGGTCCGTACTTCTTCCAAAACATGCTGTCTGTCATGTCATAATCGTCAACGGCGATCGCTACAGATTGATGATAAGCAACTTCTTGTGGCCTAAACTGGATGATATGGATACCAACGATATGTGGTTCCAACAGGACGGCGCTACGTGTGATACGCATGCCACAATGGACCCTCTTCACGATCGATTTGGGGGCACGGTTATCCCGCATAGCTGCGACGTGAACCGGCCACCGAGATTGTACGATTTAGCGCCTTTAGACTTCTTCCTTTGGAGCTATCGCAGGTCTATGCGAATAAATTGCAAACAACTGGTGCCCTCAAAGTCGACATGATGAACGCCACCCAACAAATTCAGTCAGATTTATGAGACAAAGTCATCGAAAATTGGCCCTCCCGCATACGTGGCACCAAACAAAGCTGAGGTGGATATTTGAACGGCGTTATATTCCGTACGTGTTGCCATGAAATATTCTTTCAAATAAGAGAGAATTGTGTTGATATCTTAAACACAACTTATTTTATTTGTGTTTAAAAGTCGAGCGTCCTTGTTGAAATACCATTTACATGCTGTTGACTCTATATAAATAGAATTATTACTGAATTTAGAACACTCTGTATATAATAATCAGTATGTTATGACAACAATATTATATCCTAAATACATATCACAGCACTTCCCTAGCTTTGAATATAATTTTTAAAGACAATCTCTTTTACTGTTTAACAGCCTCTCACTGTTTGTTTCTTTATCATACTACAATTCTGCCTATGCAATTATCTTTTCGCTGAAAGCTGTAACCGAATCATCGAACTCGGGACAAATTTGCGCGAACACAATTTAGCGCAAATCTATTAAACAATACAAGTGCGAAAATGTTAAAAAATGAACCGCTAGACAAATAGACTCTGTCCCGGATTCCAATCCTGAGCTGAGTTGTTTCACATACATACATACACTGTCAAGGCCAGGACCGCTGCAAAACATGTCTCATAGTATCGAAATTATGGAATTTTATGAGAAATCCAAATAGTTATCCGCTTTGGTAATTTACTCGACGACTACGTAATCGGGTTCCGTTAGGAGAAGAATCCCAGTTATGAGAAGTATGCCTGCGGAGACAAAAACGATACATTGTTCGTAAAATTTTTACAGTAATCCAGTGACAAAACATACATTCATGACAGATGGGCGCCGAGTAAGTTTTTATGTTACTGTTCGTCGAGAAAGAATCGGCACAAAACCTCTCGAGGTTCTAAATATAGATAGATAGGCTTTGTGGTATTGAATTAACCTAGTTTACGAAGGTCATACAAATCGGTATTTTGTATTAATTATAAACATATTAGGGGCATCTTACTATGGATAACAATACGGCAATACATTCTTATATGGCAAGCTTTGAAAATACATTGCACAGAGTAAAATTGAACACAGTAATGGTAAAGTTAATATATTAATTTCCTACTCTAAGAATTAAAAAATGGACAACTGATAGAAGGGATGCAGAAAATTACAGTGCAGGAATTAATAACCAGGAAGAACTGTCAGGGAAAGAAGACATTAGAGAAGTTATAAGCTTATTCAAAAATAATACTGTCCCTGGACAAAATGTCGTAACAACAGAAATACTTCTTGCTGCTGGAGCAGATTTTGTTCATGAACCTGGTGTAAATTGTATCAATATCAATGGTATACACGATATAATCCTAATATACAGATGATATGGTGATAATAACTGATTCGAGGGGCAGATACGAGTCTCCGAAACTTCATATTTTAGAACTGTATGCTACTGAAAACAAGCTGTCAATAAACATAAACAAGCCAGAGGTAACACTAGATATAGTAAAGGTGATATTTTTTAAACAATGCAGAGATTGATATATGAAATTGTTCGAGGAAGCTGTTACTCTGTGGTAGTACATAATTCCGACGCAATTGGCTAAAACAACTACTAAGTTTTATACCACTATATTTACAAAAAAGTCGTGACTGCAGTTTCGACACTTTTATGTCATTTTCAAAATTTAATGTTTATTACTTATTCTACAAAATACATCAGTAGTATGGCTGTGTCATTTCTGGCGCATCCTCGGATTTGTCCGCGGTCATTTGATACGGATGGCATATAATCATTGTTGATCTGAAGAACTCTTGGTGCAGGTATAAAATTAGCAGGTATGTACCGGTTTAAAACAGGTATGGTAACCTGTTTAATGACGTCATGTTTTTTCCTAATACGACCATACCTGTTTTAAACCGGTACAGACCTGTTTTATACCTGTACATACCTGTTTTATACCTGCGCCAAGAGTTCTTCAGATCAACAATGACTACATGCCATTCGCATCAAATTTCTGCAGACAAATCCGAGGGTGCGCCAGAAGTGACATAGCCATACTACTTACATCTTTAGTAAATATTGTAGGAGACGCAAACCTGCATAGATAATTAAAATATAACCTACAGCCTTCTACCACTAAAATTACACAACAAGATATAAAACACAATATATAAAATAAGAAAACTGGAAAACTGTACGCAAACAATAAATTCTCAAAAATTTTATTTGAAATAATAAAAATAATATATACATAATATACATATTATGTCCTAAACAATTTTTAACAATTTTTTTTGCCGTTTTCACTGATCGGGATGAAGTGATAATTACAATGATTGATTCAGTTAAGTAATAATTGTTTGAAAACTCGTTATAAATTATCTACAAATCGACATCTCTATTTACTAAACGGCTGTTTTCGTGTGTGTGTGTCATGAAATTTTTAGGTCGATGTACGAAATGTTTTTCGTTCGAATTTCGGCATTATGACAAAAGTAGGTATTAGGATAGGAGCAGGACAAGGATGTACGCTATCACCACTAATTTTTAATCTGTACATCGAAGAGGCGATTAATGTGGTAAAATATAGAGTGGATTTCGGGATTAACGTACAGGGACAAAAGCTAAAAATGCGCTGAGATTCGCGGATGATATAGCAATATTAGCATCTAGTAAAGAGGAATTAGAATCAGCATTGAACGAAATGGAGGCAGTGTTGACAGAGGAATACGGAATGAGGGTGAATAAAAACAAAACTGAAGTGTTAGTGTGCAGAGGGCGAGAGAGCAGAGTAAAAACGAAAGTACAAATTAATAATGAAAGATTGGAGGAAGTTAAAGACTTCACTTATTTAGGAAGTAAAATAAATTGGGGTGGAAGAAGCGATAAAGATATAAAGCAAAGAATAGCGCAGGGTTGAGTAGCTTTTAACAAAAAGAAAGCACTTTTATGCTCGGGGGTAATAAACTTAGAAACAAGGAAGAGATTTTCGAAAATGTATGTATGAAGCACGGCACTATACGTTTGCGAAACCCGGACGGTAGGGGAAGCAAGTAGGAAGAAATTAGAAGCTTTTGAGATGTGGTGTTACCGAAGAATGATGAAAATACCGTGGACTGATAGGGTTAGAAACGAAGAAGTATTAGAGAAAGTCGGCGAGAAAATAAGTATGTGGAAAAACATAGAGAAGAGTAGATATAGAATGGTAGGCCACTTGCTGAGACATGGGGGAATATTCCGCGATATTTTGGAGGCAGAAATAGGAATGAAGAAAGGCAAAGGTAGGCCTAGATTAGACTACTGCTCGCAAATAGTAAGGGATGTAGGTTGTAGCACAATTAGCGAAATGCATAGGTTAGCACAAGATAGGAGAAGCTGGAGGTTAGCGTCCATCCAGTCTTAGGACTGATGACCTCATGATGATGATGATGATCCCTATTTTATCAACTTATTTTAGCCATTTCTGTCACTGTGCGTCATGTTTATTTTATTCCGTTAGTGATAGGAAAGTTCACAGCAGCGAATAGCAATGTTCTACAACGGCCTTGTTCATTTCACACCAAATTGGGGTATTCCTATATACCCCGTTTGATCTGAAATTTTACACCACATTTCAGACAGCGTCTATAGCAATCACGACAGATCTCCCGTTATTGACAGGAAAATATAAAAAAACTACTCGCCAACCGATACGCTTTAAACAAGGAAAAGCAACATATTCCCAGAGAATACAGACAATGCCTATAATCGAGCTTTTGGTGCACAACACATGGATTACAGTATTATAACGTTATTATGTTATTAATTAAAAATGATATTTCACCGACGGCGTCTTCCGTTCACACAAGGTGTAACCACCTCTGCAACAGTGTAGAACACATGTTCGCGCTCTCCTCTCGTTTTACTTTTAACGGTCTCTAATTAATTTCATAATTGTATTGCGATTTTTTTTTTGTCGCTTCGACACAATCGCGGAGCATGTGTAAGAGAACAGTAAGTTTACCCGTGTGCGAGCTTACAGTTATGCGGTCGTACTTTATTAATGGGCAAATAAACTGTTGATCTTTCGTATCGAGGTGCTGATAATTATTAAATGCATTGTATGCGCATACCGAAAAGTGGAACGACGCGTAATTCTGTTCGTATCATTCACGTGTGAGTGAAATGCACCACTATGCACACGGGTATAGTGGTCCAGAATGTTCATTTTCGGGACAAAATTCAAACTTTTTCTTTTCTCTTAAATATGTATAGAGTATTTCAATAGGGACGCTAGAAATTCGAGCGGCCATAATGTTAAAGCAACGGCCAAACCACGTTGAACATCAATCCTCGTTCGATCACCGAAGTCAAGCAACGAGGTCCTTGTTGGCTGCCTACCCTCTATAAAATCAGATAAACATCTCATAGTACCAATGATATTCATCGAAGAGGAACAGGTCATAGACCCACTTTAGAAGAAGGAAAAAGAAGAATAAGAAGAAGACTGTTAAAGCAACATATCTCAAACTTATTGTAAATTGTTCACAAGTATATGGCAAATCACCGTGAAAGGTTATAGCGTTCAACAATGTGTACAAATCATTAAATTTTATTTTCAAAATCAGTGCTCCGTTTGAAAAATGTTCCTATCATTACGTGATTTTTATCATCGCCACAACCGTCCCACCTAGTCGGCTATTCGACGTTTGACCGCCAAATTCGAGTCAACCTGTTTGATAAATAATCAGCCAACACCCGCACGTTACCGAAATGCAAAATCAGCTGAAAACATCGCTGCTGTGTATGAGAATGTACGGTAAAACCCAAGACATTCTATTTCTAGTCATGCACAATAACTTTCCGCGACTTCAACTTGGCGAATTTTGAGTCGGGACTTGGTCTGCACCCGTATAAAATCTTGCTGGCCCAGGAACTTAAGGTAAACGACCATGTATAACGTCGCGTGTTCGCTGCTTAGGCTCTAGAGCAGTTGGAAATTGACCCAAATTTCGTCAAAAAAATCATCTTTAGCGACGAGGCTCATTTTTGGATGAATGGATATGAAAAAATGAAAAATTGTCGGATTTGGGACGATACCAATCCACACGAGATACACCAGCACTAAGTGCATCCCGAGAAAGTCACTATTTGGTGTAGATTTTGGCGATTTGGTCTGGCGGAATCATCGGTCTATACTTCTTCCAAAATGAAACTGGTATTGCCATATACGTCAACGGCGAACACTACACATCGATGATAAACAACTTATTGTAGCCTAAGCTGAATATGATATGGATACCGATGACATGTGGTTCTAACAGAACGACGCTACATGCGACAGAGCACATGCTACGATGATCATTACGCACGAGCGTTTTGAGGGCATGGTTATCTCGCGCAGCGGAGACGTGAACTAGCCACCGAAATCCTGCAAATTAACGCCTTTAGACTTCTTCCTTTAAGGCTATCTTAAATCACAGGTCTATGCGAATAAAGTGCAAACAATTGGTGCCCTCAAAGTCAACATAACGAACGCTATCCTGCAAATCCAACCAGATTCATGCAACAGTCATCGAAAATTGAACCTCCCGAGTACGTGCCACCAAGAAAATCTGCGGCGGATATTTAAGTGACGTTATATTCTATACTTAATGCCATAAAAGATTCTTTCAAATAAAGAAAAATTGAGTGAATATTTCACACAAACTTGTTTTACGTATGTCTATAAATCGAGCGTCCTTCTTGAAAGTTCCTCTATATGCCATTCAAGAAGGATAGTTGACGGCTACTAATGTTCAAGAAATAAGCATTTTAGTAGGATTTTTCACGATAAAGTTTAATTATTAAGTTGGCGTCTCTAGGATGGTAAACTTCAGGATGAATATGAGCATAATACATATTGAGTAATAGAATAAGCAAAGGAAAAATCCCAAAGAAATTCTAGTGCCGAATACTTATTATTATAATGATATTTTTGCCTCAATAGTAATACTCAATCATTCCCTGAAGTCTTAACAAGCTGTGGAGCTTGAGGGTCATGATTACACGGTTGTTCGGCTTTAAAAATGAATTACTATTTTTAAACTCCTTCGGACCCTTTAACATAATACTGGAAGTATTATGTTGTCTATGAGATGTTAGTAAACAATTGCAAAGGTGATTTTGCTGAGTCCTTGCCTCAGGCATCTTTGCTTGTCCTTTTTGCTCACTTAATCCTGGTTTATCACACGCCAAATGTGTATATTGCCACTTTTCCTTCCGTCTTAGAATTTAAGATCAGAAAATGAGGTCTGGGGTCATTAACAAATGAGGATCTAATTCATAGTTTACTTATAAAGCTCAAACCCCTTCATTTTGAGCCTAAGGTCAAAATGGAAGAAACGCCATCATAACCTAGAAGAGAAAGTGAGAAATCTTTTATTTTCGGACCATGTCGAAAGCGAAGAAGGAGGTAATGCACAACTCATTGATGTCCATAGCAATACCAATGATATGGATGAGAATGCCATTTACATTCCCTTGTTTACTTCATCGTCGCAACATAGAAATAGGTTAGGTATATGTATATTCATTGGGTGAAATCACGCAGCAAAATCATCATATTCAATCATCTTGACAAAAAAATTTATGAACAATGTTGATCATTTTTAGCTAGCTAAAAGAATACGTGACTGTTATAAAAATTTCCTAGACTTTTGGTGATTTTCTTCATTTTGATGATTCTCTGACATTTCTTTTACTTTTTAAATAATAATCCCTGTTACTTTTACGTGTACTATTTTTTTCAAGGTAATTGTACCCCGTACAATTATCTTTAGTAGATCCTATATTAACAATTTCCTTCCATCAAAGTTATTTTACACCAGATGGGTGATAAGTTATCCTTCATTCTATTGGTGATATTTTCATGAATTTCCTGGCATTACTTTGATTTCTTTAAGTAATAATATTTAATGTTTTTAAATATATGATTTATAATGTTTTCCAGGATAGCGGTAACCCTGCATAAGTGTCTAGTTAATACAGTGTTAACTGTTTTCTTTCATCAAGGTTATTTTCGATGATATTCCCTATATATCGATGATATTTTTTAAAGATTACCTAATAGGTTGGTGAGCACCCTGTACAATTATGTCAGGTAAATCTGATGTTAGTTGTTTTCATCAATCAGAGTTAATTTCCAATAGATAATTGGTAAGTTTTTCATCGTCCTATGAGAAATAAACAAACACCTTTGCACAACAT
Source organism: Rosalia funebris (assembly GCA_037954035.1). Taxonomy (NCBI): domain Eukaryota; kingdom Metazoa; phylum Arthropoda; class Insecta; order Coleoptera; family Cerambycidae; genus Rosalia; species Rosalia funebris. Next base: position 4,462,943 of record JAZFAV010000006.1, on the reverse strand, counting down.
CATTATCGACGCAGCAGGTGAGGTCTTAATTTCTTCTTTAATTTAAAGTTTGCCAAATAAATACACACCTTCCACGCTCAAAACAAGCTCAGCTGGATAAGATTTATTGTAGAGCTACTTCGCGAGCTGATAAGATACAGTCCTTTAGCAGGCGGTTCATCATCTAACTTTATAAGCGTAAATAAATGAATTTTATGATAAATTGTAGGAATAAGTAAATGAGATGACAAAATATTTTCACGTCGCCATCTGCGTTTGATGACTTAAAAAATCGTTTGCGGTCCCTCACGTGGGTTCTTCCTATTTCTCTAATACACAGCATGTTTTTAACGTAAGGATTGAAACTTATAGGCTTTAAATTTTCTGTTTCCAGAAAAACACAAAGACTAGGCATTAAAAAAATGTTAATTAGTAGTTTAAATTTACCAAATGAAAATTTCGCTATGAAAGCGAGAACTAGATAGATTTGAGGCAATAAATACAAAATAATTTTAGAAGCGGATAGCACTGATTCCATCATAAATTACTGTCAATAAATCTCCAGAAAATTGTATTTCTACCTCATATATTTCACATCTACAGCTCATCAAGAATAGGAACAAGTCTCAAAGCTACGATATCGGACAGCCCACGAGGTCGCAGTATATAGTCTGGTCTTTGCCCAATTGCATTGAGGCCTTTGTAGAGTGAATATTGATGAACAGGTACACAAAATTCGATCTGGCGACACGTAAAGTTCATCCCTTTCCCTCCGAATGCTGCTTAACTTTTTCTTCTACGCATACATTCAGAATCTCACACCTTTTCCTATCCTTGATAAACACTACTACCATATAGATCCTTGAAAATAGCAGGCGAACGGTCACATAGTTTACAAATAAATGCAGCATTTCAAATAAAATATCTTGGTCTTGTAATTAATTCTTACCTAATTCATATCAATCAAGGAGTAATTGGAGTCAACATATTAATTATTTAATAAAAAAAGAATGCCCATCTATTTTTTAATAATACCTACAATAACTTGTAGGCATCAAAGAACTATATATAATATATACGAGTATATGGCGTTTATAGAACCACACGTTAAATATGCAATTATCGGGTGGAGAAGGGTATTTATTAAATATACATTTAAGAAAATTAGTCAACACAAAATATATCTATAAAAATAATGTATAGGGTATTTCAATTGGAACACTTGAATTGGTTATAGTACCCACGTTGTTAAAGAAACATATGTCAAATTTATTGTGAATTCTTCAGCAGTGTACGACAAATCACCATGGAAGATTCAACAGCGTTCAACAGTGTGTGCAAATCATCAAATTTTATTTTCAAAATCAGTATTCCGGTCGAGAAACGTTCCGCGGATTTTATTATCTTTAGTGACGAGGCCCATTTTGGATGAATGGATATGTGAACAAGCAAAATTGTCGGATTTGGGACGATACTAATCTACACGAGATACATCAGCACCAAATGCATCCCGAGAAAGTCACTGCTTAGTGCGGATTTTGGTCTGATGAACTCATCGGTCCCTACTTCTTCCAAAACGAAACTGGCATTGCAATAACCGTCAACTGCGAGCGCTACAGATCCATTATAAGCAACTTCTTGTGGCCTAAACTGGATGATATGGGAAGCGACGACATGTGGTGCCACACAGCGCATACCACGATAAATATTCTGAACGAGCAATTTGAGGGCATTGTTATCTTGCGCTACGGTAACGTGAACTGGCCATCGAGATCGTGTGATTTAATGTCTTTAGACTTCTTCCTTTGGAGCTATCTTAAATCGCAGATCTATGCGAATAAACCGCAAACAATTGATGCCCACAAAGTCAACATAACGAATGCCATCCAGCAAACTCAGCCAGATTTATGCAACAAAGTCATCAGAAACTGGACCTCCGAAATTCGTGCCACGAAATCGTAAACGTTTAAAAATCGAGAATCCTTATTGAAAAACCCTTTATAATAAAGAACTTACCTATTCTTCTCATTTATTTTATAAAAAAACTTCACTCATTCATCCACGACAGTTATATTTCTTATATTTGACAATTATGCAATATTATAAAACAATTATTATTGTCAAACACAATTAAGGTACTCAATATAAGAAAAATATATATGTATGTATAAGTAAAATACGCATAAAACGATTGGATAAATATCCACATATGTTTCTGGTCTCTGAGACGTTAGTTTTTTACCTGAAACAATAAAAAATGTTGTAAGTAAACATGCATTCTCAGGATCTGTGAAAATTTTCATAATGGAAACACCCAGAATGGAAGTACATAAAATAATAAATTTAAAAAAATAATGATTACAGAAATTCATTTATTCATATATATGTACGTAAACCGGGGTCACTTTGCCTACTTTTGAATTTCAAGTAAAGAATTCGTATACTTCTCTATCGGTTGGAGAGGGGAAAAAATTCTAGAATAGGGGGAGGGCTTGTAGAATTGACTCATTGTGTTAAAATATATTTTCGTTGCTTTCTCTTTCTATAAAAATTCAAGAACCTGGTGGGCAAACTTACCTGGACAAGAGGGGTAACTTTGCCCATAAGAGGGATAACTTTGATTTTCTATTGAAAACTGCCTTCAAAGCCTCTTCTGGGCAATATTACCTTTGTAGAGTGCAAAATAAGCTAAAACAAACATAAGAACAGTTAATAACACTCATGAGATTTCATCGTAGTTCAATATATTATCTGGTGGAACGCCTTGCAGTGCACCTTCGAGATGACCGAAGTAAGTTATAAACTCATCAATCCCTACAGTCGTTCGTTCTCGAGATATATTTTGACATTTTCTGACTGTTAACTCATCTCTGTGGCGTTGAATGAATGAGCTGTACCAATCTTCTCCTGGTAGGTTACCGCCCTTAAAATTCATAACACCCCGGCCATATCTCAACAAGTTGTCATTCACGATTAGTATCACTTCCAAAGCACCTAAAGGCATCCTCCAGTCAGCACATACAAGTATTTGGTGGAGAATTTCAGACTCTTTAGCTGGAGAAAGTGCAGTTGGGTAACCAACAGACTTTGTGTTCTTTATTGTGATTTTTTTAAGAAATGCTCTTTCTTGGAATGTTGAACTTTAATGCAGCTTGCCTTATTGACGTCTCCCTGTTGGCAACAGCATTTAGAGCTTCTTCAAGAGCCTGTTGAGAGTAATCCTTGTACTGGCAGCGCCCCAACTTCGATGTGCATTTTCGTGGCATTATTTCTGAACAAAAAGTTAGGTAGGTATCAATCTTTAGGTACTTAGGTATCAAAATTTAGGTAGGTTTAGTGGCTGTGTACTGTGTGCTGTACACCTCCCCCCAATCACCCCGCATCAGTATGCGGGGTGATTGGTACAGAGTGGGAGGGAGATATACTACCTAACTATACAGTATGCACTACGAATAAAAGCTATGTGGTTGAAGACACTGTGGTAACTTACTTAAAAATCTTCATAATTCGTCCATACCCAGCTCATTGAGAGGTGGGCAAGATAACCCCAATTTGCCTACAGATCATGGGGTAACATTGCTCATCAAAACAAACACATGAAAATGAAGGTATAAATCATATTACTCTAATCGTTATTATGTGCGACACAAATAGAAATAATTTAAAAAATTTACCAGCTTTCATTATTGGATGCTCTGATGAAAGTTGCTTAGGTACTCCAATTATCTATCTTGAAGTCCCCTTACACAGCTCACAGTTTCACACTGATAAACTATCACCACATGGAAAAACTTATTTAGCAACTTTTGCCGCCAACATCATAACTGATAGCCCTGATTATTTGCTGCGTATCCAGCGACCACTCAAGTAACTATGTTTGGTACTCAAACTTTTTTCAAAAATGGGTAAAGTTACCCCAGTGGGCAAAGTAACCCCAGTTGACGGTACTCGAATCAAGAAGTTGCATTGAAAATTATTTTTCTAATTCTATAATATTTGCTTTATCCTCTATAATAAAAATAATTACTATTATTATAGGTTGACCCTCCTCTAGCCCTTACCACTGCCTCTATTCGTCTAGGCATGCTATTGGTCTATGTCTATATGTTGGGTAAGTGATGAATAGTTTCTTGAGCAAAATTTTCCATTCGAAAAGAACGACTTTTCGAACTTTCGAATTCTCGAAGAGTCATAGGAGCAGGTATGTGGTACCTAAGTGATAATTTTAGTGCATCCCATAGATGATCTATGGGGTTTATATCTGGGTTTCTCCGTGACCGGTTCATAGTTGGAATATTCACACGTCGAAGGTAGTTTAGTACCCCTTTAGCAACGTGGGGCAGAGCATTATCCTGCATAAAATGAAATTGTCCTCGACAAACGGCGAAAATGGCATCACATGTTCTTCTACGTTGTATTCTACGTATAGTAGAATTATTTTATGAGGAGCAAGTCGGCAATAAACCGTGCGACAAAGATCAATGTATCCTATAGCTCATATAGATCCTATAGCTTAGTTTCTCCCACGCGAATGCAGTAAGGAAATTTTACGCGCGCAAATGATTTATAGGCAGGTCTGTGTCTCTTATTCAGTCAGACATGCATCTGTCTTTGTCGCACGATTTATTGCCGACTTGGTCTTCATAAAAGAAAATCTACTATAGAAAGGTGCATTCGTGGATCTCCCCCGTATAGGAACCAAATCCATGCGACCACAGAAACAAATTCCTCCCCAGAACATTGCTGATCCACCAAAATGGGATCTTCGGAGAGATATTGCAGGCAGCGAACTTTTCTACCGACTTCCGCCAGACTCGTTTATGTCCATATGATGAAGTTAGACTTACTCTTGTTTCATCTGAAAACAAACCTCGCCTCCACTCGTCAATGATCCAATTTATGTGTTCCCTTACAAAACGTAGTCTAGTAACTCTATGTTCTCTGGCGAGCAGTGGTGCAATAGCTGGTCTTCTGCTGTTCATATCTCCTTCATCTAGGCATTGCTTCATTTCGAGCTGCTGCCAGAACTTTACTTAACTCTAAACATGAAAATTCCTGTTTCTTAAGACGTATTACGTAAGATATCGCTCATTTCTTGAATCTGTAAACTTCTTACGACCTTGGGATCTACAGTAACGTTCACGATCATTAAAACGTTTAACTGTTCAACTAATTGTTGCTTGTCTCACTCTTAACAAATTAGCCACATATCGCTAGTTACGTCCCTCGTTAACCAGAGTTACCGATTTCACTGCTTCATCTTCTCTTACGTTGTGTGAACGATCAATTTCTTCTACTCTACGTGTATTTGACAAAATTGTCATTCACTCGATGACATCGAATTAAAGTAATCACTAGCGTAGCTGAGTTTATTGTCTTTTGCAAATCGCTTTAAACAACGTTATATGTATCATTATCAAACAATTACAAAATTATACTTTACATCTAACAAACAATTGCAATTGTTTATCAGTAGTGACAAGGGATATCCTAGACCACCTACATACAATGTTTAATGATTTAAAATATGTAAGAAATAATAAAAAGTTTTGCTGATGCATTAATCTTGTCCAAGAGTGTATTTAATAACACTTCCTAATTTTCAAATTCACTGCTATATGCAGTGTTTATGTAACAATAGATCTTGATGAGATCCTATGTGAAATGTTAGGCCATTATTATTTTTTACATTTGAGCAAAAATGTTATAAACAATTCATTCCGTTAATTAAAATTCGGAAGCAGCTGTTGGATCGTTACAATCTGTAGAACAATAAAAAAATTATGAACATCGTCGCGTCATCTACCATAAAATGCAGTTACATCGAGTTATTAAATTTATAGTTAATAGTGCATGACACGTGCGGCTATAAAAAGCACATCCAAAAAGCAGAATATACTTTGATGTTTTGTTTTATATTTTGTAACTATTGGAAGAATCACAGATGCGAAATTCGCGTTTTATTGTTGGTTTTTGAGTTCAGCTTTGTAGTGGCTTTTATTGAAGGATCTGCCTCTTAGTTTACTGGTATTTCAATTCTTGTCAGTGGGTACTTTTAGTCACGTTTTTTTATCTGTGTTACACGTTTTACATGCTTTTATATATGGTACAGCGCATTCATAAAATAATGAATAAATTTTTTGAAAAAACACGGCATAACTTTTCGGGATAACTCTTGGACCCGCCAAAATTTATTTTTAGTTCCTCATTTTTTAATAACATATACAGGGTGATTCGCGTAGGAGGTATGACGTCATCGATATTTTTCTTAATGACAGCTCACTTTTTTATTACCAAATGTGAAGGAGCATGTTTTTACATACGCTAGGGTAATAATTATATTAGAGTGAGAAGAGGTTAGATTAAAAAAATTAAGTAAAACGATTTTGAAATTTCAAAATATGATACTAAATTTAATGCCAATGAAAATTTGAAACATCAACTAAATGAACTGTTTAAATTGTGCACCGTTGGCTGCCCGACAGTAGCTAGCCACAAATAATGTTTGTTATTGCTGTCAGATATCATACTTCGTTAAATAGTTTCTTTGTTTTTTGGTTTTTGGAGCCATTTCTTTAAAGAAAACATTTCTTATGTGTCGTTTACAAAAGCAGTGTATTTGAAGTGTTTATTGATTCATAACATTGTCATTTTGTAGAAAATGGTTAAAATAACTGAACGAGAAAGAATTGGAATTCTCCGCCAGAAGCAGTGGCGGTGACAGGGGTGGGCGCGGGTGGGCGAGCGCCCAGGCAAAATCCTTTTCGCCCAACCAGTCGTCCAACCTCTTATAACACCGCTATATCACATTCGCACATAAAATAACATATTTAATGCCCTCGCCCACCCTAGATATTTCCTGCCTATTTCGCCCGCAAAATAATGCTAGCGCCGCCACTAGCCAAATGAAATTTATGAGAAGTAGTTAAATTGTTCAATGCAACTCATCCTGTTTGGTAACCCATTAGCGAAAGTATGGCACGAAATGTTGAGTTTAAATATGGCGAATTTCGGCACGTTTTCATTTCACGGGGGCGAAGGGGCCAAATGGGGGCTCTGGGGCGGGAGAACTGCGGCGCACCTGTCTGGCAATATGTTTTGATCTCAATATGACGCGTGCCGGCGAAAATTTCTGTGAATTAGGTAAAAACGCAAGTTTCAATTTTCCCATGGTGCCGACGACCTATCGCCAATTAACCCGACGCACCTGTAATTAACACCTGTCTTGCGGCATCCTTTAATCTCAATATGGCGCGTGCCGGCGGCAAACATCAAAGGATCGAAAAGCTCCCACGGTCTTCAAAAAGTTCCCATGTCCAACCGTCCCCATACCTACTGTACTGTTAAATGTCAAACCTTTTAACACTTTACTAGACCCTATGGAGGGTATATGGTGTCAGGGGGTCTATGCCGTTAGAGCACCCACCCAGTAAAAACTGAGAAGTAAAGCGAGAAAAGGTTTAAACATCATACAGTATTTTAAAGAATGGGAAGAAAATTAAAACTTGCGTTTTTACCTAATGCGAGAAAATCATCAGTCAACACTTAATTAATTGGCTTCTGATTTCAATATGGCAGCACCTACAGAACACAAAATTCTAAAAGGAAAGCAGTAGAATCATCCTTATAAGATATGCCTTGTCCATGAGCTGTCTGAAGACGACTTTTATTGGCGAAGTCAATTCTGCGAGCAAATGCAATAAGTTATGTAATAATTATAATAATTTCTTAAAACACATCATTTTTTCTTATTGGTCTACCTTTGTTTTCAACGGACATGCCAATAGGCAAACCTGTCGTTATTGAATTACCGAGTTCGATGGATGATGCCGTGTCACACTCAAGATCCCCAGAAAATGAAAATGTTTTTCGGCAGAGTCGATGGAAGAATTCTGCATCCCTATTTCTTTAACGTAAATTTATTTACTACAAAATATTTGGATTTTCTTCTGGGCAACCTTATTTCTACACTAAAATTAAATATTCAGATCCTAGATGTATTAACGAAATATTACAAACTCGCCACTGAAAATAAAATTTGAAAAATCCGAATATTTTTTTTAATTCCGCGAATTAAAAAAAATATTAATTAATAATCTTCAATTACAAATCAAACATATTATATGAAACTCACATCGCATTGTGCTCAAGCAGTCGCGTATTACTGCAGACTCTCGGCACATTTACGCTCGCACAAAAGTCACAGAAACGACATATCAATATAAATATTTACACTGCCATAGTGAGCAATACAATGTGTAGGCAAATACAAAGGCAAAGCTAACTTAATTGCTTGTACCTATATCTATTCAAATCTCTGAAGTGTACTAAGGAAAAAAAATAGTAATAATGTTATCTTCGATGGGAAACTATGACCATGAGATGATAATTTTAGTTGTATTTCTTTACTTTCTACGACAAATGTTTTATTAAACCCATTTATAACGTCAATTCGTAACTGTGATGATTATTTGTTTCAGTAAGGAAATATAAGTGGTAGAGTATAAAAATTCACTTATATCTCTTCTCCATGACATCGTTAGCGGTTTTGATAAAGCAATTCGGGATTTATCAGGATGGATTCTATCGGAAACATCACTGATAGTGATTTATCGTAAGTAAAGAAAACGTTTGAAATGTTTTCTGTAGCCGAAGCTCATCGATTTATAATAACATAAATGACAAGGTTCCCCGTTGTTATAATCGTCATCAATTATGGAATTTAATTCAGAAATCCGTCAGCGTATATTACTTTTCAATAAATCATCTGATGTAGGTGTATAATCGAAAAACATACTTATAATGAAGCTGTATCGATACTTATTTTATCGTTTTCGTAAACATTGGGGTCGGTAATTTGGATTTTAATTTAAAATATTACCGTACATACGATTGAATAAAGGTATAAATCTAATTACACGAACCTATGTGTATTATACATCTACACGTTCACCCCATTGTAAAGAAGAACCCATCACAAAATGTTCAAGGAAGCTTTAAATGACAAAACATAGTCATAATGAATGATTGATATAGTAAAGAAATATAATTCTTTCAAATATAATTTATATTTTATCATTAACTTCTTCAAAAGCTGAAAATCGGTTTCGTCTATATTTCCATCTAAGAACAACTGAAGAAAAATTATTGGCCGCATAGACAGCATAAGCATTTATAGCAGAAATATTAAACAAATGTAGAAAGACAGTGAGTGATCAACGACGTAAATTTCTACAAACATCAAGTCCTACTAGATCAATACCAAATGTTTGTTTTATTGTAATCAATTAAAAGAGGAGCCGGCAAATGCGAGAACTTTAGAACGATTAGCCTAACTTCCCACGCGTCAAGAATCTTAACCAAAATAATGCAGAAGAGGATGGAAAATAGAGCGGAGGAAATACTAGAAGACCAATTCGGGTTTAGGCGAACTAAGGGAACTCGCGAAGCTATTCTGGCGCTAAGAGTAATGTTAGAGAAAACAATAGAAAAAGGAAAGAACGCTTATATAGGATTTGTAGATTTAGAAAAAGCTTTTGATAATGTAAGATGGGAAGTATAGGAGAGTAGTACAAAATCTATACAAAGAGCAAACTGCTGTTATATACAAGTAGAAGGGGGAAGAAGGGAAGTAGGTATTAGGAAAGGAGTAAGACAAGGATATACGCTATCACCACTAATTTTTAATCTGTACATCGAAGAGGCGATTAATGTGGTAAAAGATATTGAGATTCAAGTACAGGGACAGAAATTAAAAATACTGAGATTCGCGGACGATATAGCAGTATTAGCATCTAGTAAGGAGGAATTAAAATTAGCGTTGAACGAAATGGAGGCAGTGTTGACAGAGGAATACGAAATGAGGGTGAATAAAAACAAAACTAAAGTGTTAGTGTGCAGAGGGCGCGAGAGCAGAGCAAAAACAAAAGTACAAATTAATAATGAAAATACATTTATTTAGGAAGTAAAATAAATTGGGATGGAAGAAGCGATAAAGATATAAAACAAAGAATAGCGCAGAGTCGAGTAGCTTTTAACAAAAAGAAAGCACTTTTATGCTCGGGGATAATAAACTTAGAAACAAGGAAGGGATTTTTGAAAACGTATGTATGGAGCATGGCACTATATGGTTGCGAAACCAGGACGGTAGGGGAAGCAAGTAGGAAGAAATTAGAAGCTTTTGAGATGTGGTCTTACCGAGGAATGATGAAAATTCCGTGGACTAATAGGGTTAGAAACGAAGAAGTATTAGAGAAAGTCGGCGAGAAAAGAAGTATGTGGAAAAACATAAAGAAGAGAAGGGATAGAATGGTAGGCCACTTGCTGAGACATGGGGGAATAATCTGCGATATTTTGGAGGCAGAAATAGGAGTGAAGAAAGGCAGAGGTAGGCCTAGATTAGACTACTGCTCGCAAATAGTAAGGGATGTAGGTTGTAGCACAATTAACGAAATGCGTAGGTTAGCACAAGATAGGAGAAGCTGGAGGTTAACATCCAACCAGTCTTAGGACTGATGACCTCATGATGATGATGATGATGATCAATTATTATTTGTTGATGTTGTTGCTCTCAAATTTTACTACCAATAACCGTGTCGTAATGCATGGTTTACAAAGTTAAGAATAACAGTTTATAAAGTTAGCATAATTTCTTGGAACAACATGAAACCATTATTGTTCATAAATCGAAAGAGAGAAGTACAAATCGTCCATGATAATATTTCTAATAGTTCAATAGACTGTACCATTCTTGCACCGCTAAAGCTAACTTTAAAACGACCATCAGGCTGTCTCTCACAATATACCTACATGTTGTACGTATAGACACTTTTTGTATCTACGAGGGCAAAAATATTTATGCCGTACTTTACCAGTTTGTTCGAGATATATTGCCGAAAAAAGTACTTATTCCTAAAAACCACCGAACTTCTCATCTACTATCTAATATAAAGAAGGTGTGAAATTTCTTAACTAGTAACTCCAAGAGGTATCTTCTGGACTTGTTAGGATATATCTGATCGGATTCCCTAGTTGAACTATATTGAACTATATTAGACTATGTTAAACTAGTTAGATTGTACAATCGAACACATTTTGTTATAAACCGAAAGCGAACATTGTCAATTTAACGCCTATGTTATTCCACATCTGCAAAATATTTAGCCGTTCTGGTTTCAGAACTCCAGCAAAATACAAAATACTGATTACTGCTTTGATTTCCTCGTTATATGTATGTTAACTTGGCATCTATGGGACGTTGATAGTAGGCTTGAATCTTAGTAGTGCAAACATTTGTATACTCCATTATCGTCTGTATTATTTTATGATAAAAATAATTAAAGGCGATCAATCAATCACGGTCGATCAATCCGATTTAGAATTTATTGCCTCGCTTCTTGGCTCAGGTATTTGTTAAACGATAGACGTCTGGCAGAGAGAGAGTTCTCGTATTCAAAGCTGGACATATCATTTCGTTGAATTTTCTTTGTCGCTGTAATATATACTTCTTCAAACGATTCATCTTGATGGTCGTCATTTGAGTCAAACTCTTGATTTGATGCCTAAGGCTAAGTCTTCGTTATCTCAACCTTCGTCATCATAGTCGTCGTAGTTGTTGTCGTAATAATCTTCTTCGATAAGAAGATCTCAATCTGGACGGTAGGGGAAGCAAGTAGGAAGAAATTAGAAGCTTTTGAGATGTGGTCTTACCGAGGAATGATGAAAATTCCGTGGACTAATAGGGTTAGAAACGAAGAAGTATTAGAGAAAGTCGGCGAGAAAAGAAGTATGTGGAAAAACATAAAGAAGAGGCCTAGATTAGTCTACTGCTCGCAAGTAGTAAGGGATGTAGGTTGTAGCACAATTAGCGAAATTCGTAGGTTAGCACAAGATAGTAGAAGCTGGAGGTTAGCGTCCAACCAGTCTTAGGACTGATGACCTCATGATGATGTCATTCTCTTTCTTTGAGACATTATTGAACCCAAATATTATAAAAATATATTTCATTGATTTCAAATTAAAAGACTTAGTGGTTCTAGTAACGCGTGTGTTCACTCAGAGAAGGAATACCATACTAAAATTACCCTGTAAAGTGTCCTAAGAAGGTACCGAAACAGACACCCCAAACTTGCTAATGTAAAAATGGTAATACAACAACTATTAAAGGTTAAAGAAAGAGATTGTTATTTCTATGAACATAATAACTCATTATGAATACAATTGTTCAAATTACAACATAAACACTTTAAGGTAGTAGTGTTAGATTAAACGATGTCGTGTTTCTAATAACGAAATCAAGGATTTTAAATGCATTAATAGCCACATGGTTAATATGCCTGAAGAAAAATAGTTGATCGTCATAGTACACACCAAGATCCTTAGTATTTTTGGAAAGTGTTTAAACTGCACCACCAAAAAAAAAAAAAAAAATATATATATATATATATATATATATATATATATGTATATATATATATATATATATATATATATATATATATATATATATATATATTCGTGGTTATTTCTTTAAGGTATATGAGGAATCGTTACATCTATCTATGTTTATTGCCTTACTCTCCGAACACCACAACACAACAAGGTCGATGAATTTTTGCAATCTCATGTGATCGTCTAAATAGTTTATATTTAAAAATAGTTTTTGTCTTGGGCAAAAAGACATAAGCGTTAGTGAAGAATCGTTAATATATAAAGTAAAGAATAACGGTCCCAAATTTTAACCTTGAGGTACTCCAGAGAACACCAACATGCTTTCGGATTTAAAGCTATTATATGAAACAAATAATGTACGTCTGGATAAATATGATTTATTTAAGGGAAGAATATTACTACTGAATTATTATATATGTGATTTGCAACTATCTGGGTAAATTCTACTAAATTTGTCACTGTTGAGTGTTTTTTTACGAACCCATATCGATTAGGAGATAAAATGAGTTGCACACCGAGGTAAATGGGGTGTATACCTAATGACATTTCGAAAAGTTTGGCAAGATTTAACAGAATAGTGATTGGGCGATAACTTTTTATATCAGATGGATGGCCACTTTTTAATATAGGACAGATCCTTGCTACGTTCCAAACGTCAGGAAACGTGGGATAAAGAGTATCAGATTAAACAAAATGACAAGTGGCTCTAGAAAAACCTCAAACTAGACAATAGACTGGACAACACAAATGGATAAATAAACTACGAGTACACACTCTGGCAGCTTCAGTATTCCACAAGGAATGTTTTGAAATTTGTATCTGTTATTTTCATAAGAAAATATAATACATGTATGAATAAAATTGGCGTTATAGTTTAGATGAATCAAGTGATACTAATTTTCTTATATTTTCAATTAATCTGACCCTGAAACTTCTGCTGTTCTTCGTACAAAATTGAAAACTTTTAGAAAACTTAAAAAAAACTTGATTTATTATTTTAATAAAGTTTGTTTTGTCCATCCCATCCGTCTTATGCCAAAAGACTCGCATTTTCGCTATCGCTCTGTGACACCTGAAGCTCCATATAGGAAATAAGTTTTAAGAAATGGCCGACGCTTAAAGTACATAGAAGAGAATCTTACAATGAACATGGGGCACCCTTCCCCATGCGTCTCATCCATCTCGCTGGATTCGCTATGGAGCTCACGCGAAATTGATGTAATAATCATGAAATGAAATGCTGTAACGGCGGCAGCAACACGGAATGTGTTCGCAAGGTCGTTTAGTCAATGACCGCCTTTACTACTTCCTTGAACTTGGCGGAAAACTGGATCGTATCTGAATAAACAAACTGACCTAAGCGTCGAGTTGAAGAACAACGTTCTTTAGAATGCTTATTAAAGTCGGCAATAATAGACTTTTGGAGAACAAACGTTGCACGTATGTAGGTGTATTTATATAAAAAATCCGGTCAAAATTTTGTATAGGTTTAAAGGCTTTTTAATAAAATCATTTTAATTTATTGTAATGTTTATAAATAAGAAAGTTCAAAATTCACTCCAAAAACAGGGTTTAAAAAAATTAACCTTGTGAGTTACCACCGGCAACTATATAATAGCAAAATAAAATATAGCAAAATAAAATTAATAAAATATAAAAAATAAACAAAAATAGGAAAACTAGAATATAAAATTAAGAATCAAATATAAGAATAATAAAATCAAATGTACAGTTCTGTTATCAAATTAAGATTTATAATGGGTAGACTAATAATCAGGTAGGTTAATTAAGATACACGATTTGTGAAGATACTTCAATCGGTTAAACATTTAAATATAAATTAAAAGTACAACTGTTATGTAAAATAAATGATATAACTTTAAGCTACCTTAGAATTACCTTTTTTCGCATATAAAGGTGCTGTACGACAGGACCTGATGTTATTCACTTCTGGAGGATCCGAAGATAGCCTGCCGAAACAGTTATGAGATGAGCTCTGAAGATCTAGACGCGTACAGAATTACCTCAGATCAAAATTATTTATTACTGGATGAAAATTTCTGTTTATTTTATACATTTTTGCTAGTAACCACAACACAAAAAAAAACACGATATAAATTGTATAAAAAAATATATAAGATGATGCAAACTTTTACGCCCTGTGATTTTTATAATTACAACAATTAATCTATCAATTAAGAAAACTTACCTATAGAAATTGGACATTTGATCAAAATCACGAAACAAATGAAAACATTTTTTTTATTAAATAAAAATTAATTTTGTTTATTTTAAAGATTTGAATCTATTAATAATAATAATATTTTATTTTAAAGAATTAATTTTATTTTCCTACTAATAATATTTTTTCATGAATTTATTCGCCTTTAAAGTAAACCACTTTAATATTTTAAAATAATTAATATTTTACAATAATATTTCATTAAAGTAAGATAATTTATTTAATACTATCATGGAGACGCCGCTGTTTATGAAGCTTTGAAATGGAATCCACATAATTTACTGCGATTCCGAGTTGCACAATACCTACCTACTACAGAGGCGTAAACCACTAACAACTACCATAGTCCATTGTTTATGGTTCATAATGGAATTTGCATTTTTTAAATAATACGCATGCGCGCGAAATCATTGAGGCTCGATTGTTAAGGGGGCTCTACACCTTTCTTTTATCTGTGCAGTTATCAGTCGTAAATAAGTGTGTGAAAATCTGTACATCTATCTGAACTGAAGGTGTGTAGGCTATATTCAGTGGTCGACTCAGTTTCGTTCGATTTTTCTTCAGTTATCTCCTCACTTTCGATACGTTTGGTTCAAAAGCGTTAAAAATAAATAGTTCAATGTTCAGTGGATGACAGAAAAAGACGAGTCGCAGTTTGTTCTATAATCGTAGCTGTGTTGCTAGAGGGACAATAAGAAAAATACGCCGTGAACGTTAGTGCAAAGATTGGAATAAACGCCAAGAGCGCATCTTTTTTGAAACCGTGATCATCATGTTCATAAACAAGACGGCAACTGAACAAACTGTATGATAAACTGCATAAACTGCGCAGATTATCGTTGCAAAAGAAAGTCCAAATGCACAGATTTTCATCTGCGTAAACACCGGTTCGTGCAGTTTATCGCTCAGGCATGACGTCATACCTGATAAACTGCGCAGATAAATGGAAGGCGTGTATCCCCCTTTAGACACAAGAAGTGCTAAGATGCATAAACTTCTGCTTTTTAAAGCTCTTGTCAAGCTACTAATACTAAATATTAAACAGGGAATAATAAGAACCATAACCATATACCCATTTGCCTCCTTTAGATAAGGATAAGATAATGGGATCGACATTAATACTAGTGAAGATTAGAATCATTTAATAATTAGACACTTTTATGGAATATCCTGTGTATTATTTTAATTATATATATATATATATATATATATATATATATATATATATATATATATATATATATATATATATATATATATATATATATATATATATATATAGGTTTAAATGCCATTAATAATACGTTATTGGTGGTATTGGTCATCCAATTCATATTCTTTTATCTACTATTCCAAATTTAATAATCACAAGTTAATTCCTTAAGAAAGTGTTTTAATTACCATCACCTAACAGCTTAGTACCTACATAACCTATAACTAATTTTTACACTCCATTTAACACTCATTTCTGCTGTATATTCGTTCTACTAACACTTATTTTATTATTTAAATCTTTCATATTTACTAGCATACCCTAGTAGACCTTTATCTACTAGAGTGTCTCTCACAATATCGTGATATTTCATGACTAGGACGATTATGTCTTCTATAGAATATGTTATACTATTTTGGCCATACTTTATATAATAGATTATCTAGTTAATTGGTGTTTCAGGATGAACCAAGTCCAACAAAAGTTTCTCGTTCTCGAAGCACTTCGAAATAAATGGTCGCCTGTTTTATCGCAAAAACTGATCATGTGCCAACAGTGCCTTTTACGTAAACTGGTAAACGAAAAATGGTCAATTCTGAATTGTAAAGAACCATTTGTTTGCCGGAAGTCTTCGGTGAAATAAAGAAAACAAACAAGCGTCGTCGGATCATTCTTCATCATGACAATGCGAGCTCTCACACATCTCATCTAACAACCGAATGTTTGAACACTTCATTCGCCGTACAGTCCTGATTTGGCACCCAATGACTTCTTTTTGTTTCCGAACATAATAACAACAACAAACAAAATAAATTGCGTTGACAACGATTTTCGTTGGCAGAAGAAGTCGTTGATGCATTAAAAAACCATGTTGTGGAGATATCTCAAGCGGAATGGAAAAAATACTTTGACAAATAGTTCGAACGCATGCAAAAGTGTATAGATCATGAAGGAGAATATTTTGAAAAACGATAAAGTAATTTTCAATGACAAATCAATGTTTTTTATTATTAGGCTCAAAGCATAAATAGTGCCCCTCGTATATATCGGCAACCCTGCATCGCCCACGCTATTGCGTGACACAGTTATTAGTAAATCAAAGGTAATATGCACCGTTATATATCCGCAAAATGTAATCAGCCGCGCGATATATTCGTAACAGATGCTGCAACATCAAAATGGGACTGGTCGGGTCTCCCGCCCGACGTTATTAAAAATCTGAACAGCCTCCAGCGGATTATTCGTGTCGGGGGGATATGAATCCCCGCAGTTATACGGATAAAATATTCATTGACTTTTAAAGTATGTGGCAGCAATTTTAAATTTGAACGCTAAAGGTAACTTTTACTGGAAAGATAAATGGTCTAGACATGAAAACGGCTGATGAGGAAGATCAATAGTAAAGGAACTAAGGACGGATTAAAGTTGACAACAAGGAAGTGTGTATTCTTAAACGCAAATCAACATCCATCAGGAAAGGAGTTCACTCAGACACACTTACGACTGTCTCCAACAGTCATTATTTGATGACATTAGAAGTAGAATATCCCAACAATAGGGACGATGGTAGAAAGACCATTGCAAAGTAATGCAGAAAGTTCCAAAAGTAAATGCTGTTGATTTATTGGTAGTTTTTGTTCCTTTAGGTTTGATGTTTCTAGTAATTAATCGTTATCATTAATTTCAGACAGAATATGAATGAACCCTACCTAGATACAAATGGAGGAAGGAAAGTGAAAGACAAGCGAGGCCTTTATAAGGCTTTTATTATTCCAAATAAAGTCCAGTATAATGAGGCGAATAAAATATCCACGATATTGTGCCTGTATAAGGCTGGCAAGTATTTGTTGGTAGTCATACTAATATCTATGCATTAATAATAGGTATGTTATAATTCTACGAGTATAATGAAATGATTTATATACAAATATATACAGTGTTTTCATTTCAAAGCTAATTATTAGCTAACTCCCATTATTTCTTTTGACAAAGAAAATGTTCTTTAGAAAAAGACACATTTTGAGTTTCATCCGCAACGCAAAGTTGCATTTTAATCTTCACAGCCTTATCCCCACTTAATAATTTAAAACTGCACCCCCATATTGTAGTACATGATCTAAAAAATTCTAGCATACCTCATAAAAGACTCTTTAATTTTTTACACACTTTTGCTGATATTCAAATTGAGATAAGAGAGTGTTTATGTTAACTCGTCATTTTAACTCATTCTTTTTTCCTGATTGTAGCTAGAATTAAATTTTGAAAACGTTTACCGGAAGTATCAGTGAATTTAAATTGTATTGGGGAACAGTAATTTCTTGCCAGGAATTTAATAATCGATATTGAATACATTACTGTCCCTGATCCTGAAAATGGCATTATTTTTTCTTAATTGGCTCTGGTTTCTGAAATAAACATACATGATGAATATTAATATAAAGAAAAACAATAAAAAATAAGAAATTTCTCTAGTTTTCAATTTTATTATATATGAAATGTAATAAGACAGAGAGAAAAACTGATGCAGGAAACGCTAAAAATTATAAAAAAGTTATTTTGTACGATTTTCTTTTATATTTTTGCTGTAAACCATCCCTTTGCAGATTCCAACAGTAAGTGGTCATCATGTGACGATCCTTGAACCTTCCTTGATACCTTTCGTCCATTATTCCGATATCCTGATGGAATCGTTCACCTTGTTCCTTACTATAATCTCCTAAGTTAGAAAGAAAATTGTCTAAGTGACTATGAAAAAAATTTAATTTAATACTCATATTAGCTCCCAATTTTTCAAAACATTTTAGCATCTTATGTATTAGTTCTAGGTACTTTTTTACCTTGTGAGTGTCCAAAAAGTTTTGAATTATAGATACATAATTAAGCCAAGCATCAGTTTCTACAGCAGTTATACATCTGTTAAAATTTTGATCTTTTACCAGTTTTCGAATTTGTTGACCCTCAAAAATCCCTGCTCTCAATTTTTCCATACTCAGTGCCGGAAATACTGGGCAAATATATTTAAAACAATGACCTGACGTGTCCAGTGCTTCTACAAACTGTTTCATTATACCCAGTTTGATGTGAAGAGGTGGCAGGATTATTTTTTCTCTCCTTGTTAATGGTTCCTGAATAATGTTGGCTTTTCTAACGATCATAGCGTCTCTCAAAGGTCAAAAAGTTTGCTACCAATGCTATTCTTTTGCGCGACTATCCCATAAACAGAGGTGACAAGAATATCTGGTACATTCACTTTGTTGTCCAAGAAATATTGCGAACATTCTCTAGTCGCCACAAACAAACCACTGATGCTGAGAATAAGGAATTTCAGTCTCTGTTGAATAGTATAGCATTGAACATTCGAAAAAGTTTATAAGAGTGTGGTCATAAATATATTTGACGGTTTTTTATGATATAATTTCAATATGCCCCTTTCAGTTTTAGAATTTTTCAGATGAAAACGGTGAAAACACGTCACGACAGATGATGAGGATGAAAAGAAATATTTCCTATAAATCTCTAAAATAACTCCAAAATAATATTACTCCACTGTCATCTACAAACCATACGACGTCGACATGTCGCGGTCAGCAGTTCAACAATGAATAACTTGTGTACAACTGTTTTATGAAAGAGAGCGATCATTTATAGTTTCATTAAGAAAAATTCGCACAAAAGTAGGATAAAACGAAGCGCCTACACAGTTAACAGTTCGTAGTAACTTAATCAAGAAATTTGAAGAGACGAGTTCTGTTATTAATAAAGCAACAGCAATCCATCCTCGTCATGGTCCATCAAATTACAATATTATTGCAGTAAGAGAAAGTGTACGGCGCTATGCAGTTACATCAATTCGATGTCGTGCACCAAAATTGATTCTGTCAAGAGCCACCGGGCATCGGATTTCAAAGAAATATCTGCATCTGCAAGCATTATACATTTGTTAATTGGATATCAGAAAAGAAACGAGATGATACAGATTTTTACAACAAAATTTTGTTCAACGATGAAGCACATTTTCATCTTGACACGCACGTCAGCGAACAAAATTGTCGAATTTGGGGTGCTGAAAATCCACATGCTCTTCACAAAAAAAGAAATTCATCTACAGAGATGCACGGTTTGCTGAGCATTTTGGTGAGCATTACGTGAACGGAAAACGATTCAATTCAAACAATTTATTTGTTTAAGGCTAGCCGCACACTGGCAACTTTAGTCAAGCAACTTTTTAATCGCAAAAATAGAACACATTATTTCTTACGAGAACCCGCACACAGGCGATTATTTAGTTGCGTCAATTAAAAAATTCCAACACGTTCTATTTTCCTGGCGACTCAATTGTTGCCTGCAAAATAGAACGCACATGTTCATAACTATCTCCGTACACTGGCGATTAAATAGTTGCTCTTAATTTTCCAGTTACAATTTCGTCGTGCCCGGATCAACATGCTGATAAACATCAAATATTTATTGAAGCTGTTAAATTTCGCCCCGCGTTGTATGATACAAAAATAAAAGAATATGCAAATAAAAATGTTAAAAACGGTTAAACTGTCAAACAATTTATAAAATTACCTATCTATAAGCCTTGTGCTAGTCAAAGGATGGATCCAAAATTTTCTGTATTTTTTTATCTTCCTTAAAACAAGAGCACAAACACATGCGGTTTCGACGAAATCCATTTTGAAACTGATGTTAAGCAACTATTCAGTTGCCAGTGGGCGCTTGGCACAACAGTGGGCAACTTTCAACCGACTAGATATTTTAATCACCGAGACTAAAAAGTTTCCAGTGTGCGGCTAGCCTAATAAGGTTTAAGGCTAGCCGCACACTGGCAACTATTTTCAAGTAACTTTTTAATCACAAAAGTAGAACACATTACTCCGTATAGAAAATCACGGCGATTGAAAAGTTGCCGGTGTGCGGCTAGCTTGCAAGGTAATGTGTTCTATTTTTGTGATTAAAAAGTTGCTTGAAAACAGTTGCCAGTGTGCGAGCAGCCTAAGGCCAGCCGCGCACGGGCAAATTGAATTTCCGGTGATTAAATATTGACGTGATTAAAAAGTTGCCGGTAACATTTCAGGACGCGTACGGGCAACTGAATAGTTGCCCGCGCCTGTCAGTTCCACCATGGATTTTTTTAAGATAGCGTGTTATTGTGTTTTTATCACACTAAAACAAAAACCAAAACGAAAGCGACTTTGGGTTCATCCGATTTTAAGCCGAACACTTTTCAAGGAACAATTTTATTAGTTATTTGAGGGATTGAGAGAGTACCCGATAACATTCTTCAATTATTTCCGAAAGAGCATCAGGAGATTTGACTAATTCATCTGTATCGAATGACATATTTTTATTTACAATATTAACAGAATCCACTATGACTGTTGAAACCTTCAAAACTAATTGGCTGTGCAACCAGAACAAATCGTCCGTGCGCGACGACAGGTTTGAACAAGTGTGTTGTATATTTCTCGGCAATTGTAGGCAACTATTTGTCTAGAACACGTCAAAATTTTTTAGTTGTTTCAACTAAAAAATCACCTGTGCGCGGGATTCCAAAGATAGCCTCACACTGGAAACTTTTTAGTCTCGATGGTTAAAATGTCTAGTCGGTTGAAAGTTGCCCGATGTTGTTCCAAGCGTTTACTGGCAACTGAACAGTTGCTTAACATCAGTTTCAAAATGAATTTCGTCGAGACTACATGCGTTTGTGCTTTTGTTTTAGGGAAGAGAAAACAATACAGAAAACTTTGGGTCCATCCATTGATTAGCACAAGGCTTATAGATGGACAATGTTCCAACTACAACTTTGTTTCAATCTTTTTATGTGCATATTCTTTTATTTTTGTGTCATACAACGCGGGGTGTAATTTAACAACTTCAATAAATAATTCGATGTCTAGCGGGCGATGTTGACTCGGGCACGACGAAATTGCAACTGGAAAATCAAGAGCAACTATTTAATCGCCAGTGTGCGGAGACAGTTATGAACAACCGGCAACAATTGAGTCGCCAGGAAAATAGAACGTGATGGAGTTTTTTAATTGCCGCAACCAAATAATCGCCTATGTGCGGGTTCTCATAAGAAATAATGTTTCTATTTCTGTGATTAAAATGTTGCTTGACTAAAGTTGCCAGTGTGCGGCTAGCCTTAAACCCGCGTGTACTCTTTCGGCAACAAAATAGTTGCCGGCAAAAAGTTGCTCGTGCACGGCCAGCCTAAAGAAACAAGTAATGCCTGACTTTTTCTTGACTTCATTTGAAGGCATTGCCATTATCTATTTCGTGAGTATTTCATTATAACATCTTAGAAGTATGTCAGATAGTGAGACTACAATACGAATCTGTTACCACGATCACCACAAGCCAACTCCAAAAAAAAAAAACTCTAGAAAAACGGAAAGGTCAATTCCCATTACACCGAAAAACTTAACCCAGACCTCTCGTATCTCCCTCGAACCATCAAGTCATGAGAACTGGATGTGCTAGAAACCGAGGGAAATTTATCGAATCACCGTACGGATTTGTACCTCGGTGATGATATGTATTATTCGAACATCCGTTATGATATTAATAATTCTTGTATCGGCGAAATCTAGACAAACGTTTTTAATATTCATTTCAATATGCGCAAAGGTCGAGTCGCGAGTTGTTCAGGGTCACTGGATGTGTTGTAGGGATGGAGGTAATGTTTGAT
Organism: Rosalia funebris; assembly: GCA_037954035.1. Taxonomy (NCBI): domain Eukaryota; kingdom Metazoa; phylum Arthropoda; class Insecta; order Coleoptera; family Cerambycidae; genus Rosalia; species Rosalia funebris. The sequence goes on along the minus strand of JAZFAV010000006.1, from coordinate 4,440,362 downwards.
GTTTGAAGTAATTAACGAGTGATATTTAATAGTTTTGGTAATTGTTATGTGTATGTACACATCGAATTGAAAGAGAAAAGTTTATTGTAAGAGATAGTAGTTTATTATAAGAGATTAAATAAAAAAGATAGGAGTAATATTGTTTGTTGGTCATGAACGAGTGGAAGTAATCGAATATATGAGGCAGAATGTTTGAAAGACTATACAGATAAAAATCTCTGTGTGTACGTTCTCACTTTTTTACTAAATCGTATAAAGTTGATTATATACACTATAGTAAAGTATCTTTGGCGGTAAATGGATTTTAATAAGGATTTGTTACCAAATAAAATGGAAAAAAGACAATCAATATGCAAGTATTGTGTTGTTAGTTGTGCAAATATAGACGATAAAAATCCAGATTACAATTTTACCATTTTCTTGGATGATCTTACGAATTAGAGAGGAAAAGAAAATTGATTGTAGCAATGCGTCGTCAAAGGTGATTGGATTTTTTTTTCTAGGTCCCAAATCATTATTAAATACATAAAACATATTAATAATTTCCGTTTTGTTAAAAAACAATATAAATTCTTTAGATTTTGCACACATAACGACAGATGAAATGATGAAGAAAGGTATTGGAATAGACTTATTTTTCTCCAAACTTTTCTCAAATTTTTTGTTCCTGAAAAAGATGGTCAACATGTATTTTTTTAAAAAGTTTCTGCTAAGAACAGACTTCTGATATTTCTTATGAAGATGAAACTTGTACTACCTTTCGCTGTAATTGGCTGTTTGTTTACAAGATCCCCTACTTCTGCTGTAAAAATTTTTTGAAAGTAAAAAGCAATTAAAAAAATATATAATAATTGAAAGACTATGTAAAATATAATGAATCTACAAATTATATTATTCAACATTAAAAAAATTGAAAAATGTTTCATCTAGATTAAGTTTAAGTCATAGTACTATGTTCTGGTTTTATCAAACTGTGATAAGCTGTGGATAAGGCTGATGACTGGTCAAGTTTTATTATGAAAACTTACCTTATATTTAAGTACAAAATCTATTTATAAAATTATCTGCTATATTTGTTATTAAATACATATTGAATTACAAACAACTGCACTTTTTATGTAATTAATAATAATACAACCAAATACTATTATACGTAAAATGATTTAAGACTCTTTATTTTTACTCATTTCTGAATTTAATCAGCTTTCATAGATTTTATTAATGAACAAAATATTAATAAGAATATTGTAAAAAAAATCACCTCGATGGACGTCATTTTGGGACACACAAAAACATTCAAATGACTATAACAGACCAACTGAAAGCTATTCCAGTATCCGAATTCCGGCATTGCAGGAATAAACAGCGCTGGGTGGCTTCCCAAGGAGGTTATTTTGAGGAAGACAATATTGAATTGTAATTCTATTCGAATAAAAGACAATATGTCTCATTACTTAATTTACACATCTTGTACTTGAATGATGAGTGATGATCTTTTGTGGATGTTATTCTCAGTAAAATTAAGTGCCTTATTAAATCGAAATAGTGTCCAAAATCCAATGTTATGTTCAGCGGAATGAAAATAATTACCGTACACATTCACTAATCTTACGTTTCCTGTGTCATCGCTGATTATACGGTTTCAGTGGTTACTTAACGCAATTATCCAATTATTATGTAACTGTTTTTAAGAATTACAGTATACAAAAATCGTTTATGAAAAGATTAAACCATTTCTTTTTCTTCATTTCAAATTCAATGAGCACCATAAAAAAAAGACATTTTTCATGTTTATAAAAATAATAAAAATATTTCCAAGGGTTGTATAGTTTATTTCATTGCTATTTGCCAAATAAGAAATCTCAAAACATACCGTGGCTTGCTTTTATGGCTAAGCTCAGGTAGACTGTTCCGTTTATCGGCAAGATAAGAGAGTTTTTTATTTGGCAAATGGCGATGAAATGAATAGTATGTAAATATTATAATGTAGATAAAAAGAAACTAAAGATGGTATCTCAATATCCACCTGAGTATAGTAATTTTGCTAATTATGTGTCACTATTTTGAGTTAAACTTAAGAGAATGCACTTTCTACTTGAAAACTTTCTTGCTCAAAACAAATATGAAATAAACACAATATTTTCTGAAGTTCAAAATACACATGTATTTATAAACGCGTATACTCACGTTTACAATTAACACAAAAATATAAAGAAGCCAACGCATTACACAATATGGTCCATAAGGCAACGCAGAATTTTAGTTTTAACATAATTTATATTAATTCTAAAATGGCATTATATTAACATTGAGAAAATGTATACTTTCCTCTCCAATTTTACCGAAATATTATTTAATCAGTTTATAACACTCTTGTGGCACACAACACAAAGATGGCAGATTTCCACCATTTTAGTGGCCCATGTATTCTTTGAAACTAGTTTTATTGGTCTTTTGGATTGATTGATTCTTGAATTACTATATTGACAAGTAATTACATCTAAACCGTTTTCACTATATCGACTTAATAATATAGGATTTGAATTGCGATAGCATGTCTCAATTGGAGCTATATGATTTGAACTGCGCGCCATTTGTGTTTCTTCTGTCAAAGATAGGGCATCAATACTTAACAACTATCATCTACAAACCATACGACGTCAGTATGCCGCTATTAAGAGTTCAACAATGGACAGTTTGTGTACACCTGTTTTATGAATATGAGCGATCATTTACAGTTTCATTGAGAAAAATTCACATAAAATTAAAACAAAATTAAGCGCCTGCAGAATTAACAGTTCGTAACGTAATTGAGAAATTTTAAGAGACTGATTATGTTATTGATAGGACCACACAAGTACGTCCTCGTCGTGGTCTGTCAGATGAAAATGTTGCTGCAGTGAGAGAAAGTGTACGGTAATGTCCAAACACATCAATTCTACGTAGTGCACAACAATTGAATCTGCCAAGAGCCACCACGCATCCGATTTTAAAGAAAGATCTGCATATGTCGGCATACAAAATTCAGTTGACACAACAGTTAAAAGTTACAGACCATTTACAACATCATACATTTGTTAATTAGGTGTTAGAGAAGAAATAAGGTGATGCTGATTTTTACAACAAAATCTTGTTCAGTGGTGAAGCACATTTTCATTTTGACGGATACGTCAGCAAACAAAATTGTTGAATTTGGGGTGCTGAAAATTCACATTCTGTTCACGAAAAGGAAATGCATCCACAGAGATGCATGGTTTGATGCGAATTTTGGAGTGGTGGAGAGATTGAAGTGAATCTTTGAAACTGAATCTGGTAATGCTATCACAGGAACACTAAATAAATTAAATGGGGGACACTATTGTGTCATGTTAAATAATTTCTGTTTCCACCAAATTGATGATTTGGATTTGAAGAACACGTGGTTTCAGGAAGATTGTGCAACGTATCATACAGCACGTTCAACCATAACTCTGTTGCATATCAAACTTACTGATCATGTTGTCTAGTGCAATCCTGACATCAATTAGCCTGCGACATCATGTGATTTAACGCCACTGCACTTTTTTCTTTGGGTTTTTTCTCGATTGGAAAATCTTCAAAATACACCTGGCGTCTGGTCTTCCGTTATTGTTTCGTCAGGTAGTGTCGGATTCGTATACGCCCACCGACTAAAAACCCCCCGCTATCCTATCAGTGTAATGCCGGAGAGGAACCGCTCTCTTCGTCATATCAATCAAGATACTTATTCATTTCCCACTTCCCTTTCCTCCTTCTCGTTTTCCTTCATGATGGCCATTACCATCTGATCCACCACTGTCCATATTTCCTTACTCTCGAGCATGATTGAGATCATGTTATCTACAATGATAGCATGTCCTATCTTTTGCTCCGCAGTTCTCCTTTCTCCTATCCACCTTTTGCAGTTGAACACTGTGTGGCCGACATCGTCGACCTCTCCACAGGACCAGCACTCTCTGCTCTCGCGTTTGCCTATATCCAGTAGGTACTCCGCGACCATCCGTGTCCAGTAAGGACCTGGGTTAAATAATACCCGACATCGCCATGTGCCCTTTCGCACCATGGCCTTATGTTCGGGACTAGCACCCTCGTCCAACTCCCTCGAGGCTCTGCCTCCCATCTCTCCTGCCAGTATTCCCATAGGCTCTCCCTCGCTGCACCTCTGTCAGCTCCTCCGTACACCTCCCATCTCTCCCTTGCTAGAAGGTCAATGGTTGGTATACAGGTTATCACCAACGTTGCCGCTGCCGATACGGTCCTGTATGCATTACAAACCCTTAGCGCCGCTCTTCTCTGGACTTTGGTGAGCTCTCTCCTCAACTTGTCCCTTCTCAATATATCCACCCACACCGAAACGTGATTCACGGAAGCTTTCTCCTCCTTGTCAGGAGGACTGCCTCCGTTTTGTCCAAAGCCAGAGTCAGTTCCCTATCCTCAATCCATCTCCTGATCCTCTCGATAGTGAGGTTGGCGTTTTACCTCACGTCGATACCACTTCTTTCGATAATGACCACCGCAACATCTTCAGCGTAACCCAAGACCCTCACTCCTTCGGACACTCTGAGTCTAAATCCCATCTAACATAATGTTCCATAGGGTAGGACCCATGACTGACCCCTGTGGCACTCTACACGAGATTCCCCTCCTCTCGCTACCGCCCCCGGCCAGCAATATCAGGCCCCTGCAAGACAGATAGCTGGCGATCATATTTAGAACATACGGTCTAGCTCCCGTAGTCTCCCCATGATTCTTCCCCATGAGGCCGAATTGAACGCGTTTTTCACGTCCAAAGTGATCAACGCGCACAAATTCTTGGACTCCCACGCCTCCTATGCAATGGTTTTTATGACCATGATAGCATCAACCGTAGATCTCCTCGCCCTGAACCCGTACTGGTTCTCCGCCAGGCGTCCCTTTCTCTCCAGCTCCCCTAGGAGTCTCCCTAGGATGAGATGTTCCAAGAGTTTTCCAAGCACATCGATCAGACACATCGGCCTGAAATATGTGGGGTCCTCCACCGGCTTGTTCTCCTTGCGGATTAGAACAAGCCTGGCCATCTTTCATACCTTGTGGAAGTCACCGCTCCTCATGACATCGTTCATGATTCGCAGCACCTCCGCAGGATATTGCTTCACCACGACCTTCAGGATCTCAGGGGGGATACCGTCCGGACCAGGCGCCTTGCCATTTTTGATCTTGACACAAGCCCTTAGCAGTTCCTCCTTCATAAGCGGGTCGAAAACTGCTCCTGGTTGAATCTTCCCATTCTTCCACCGGTTTCTCGAGGAACAGCGCGTCCACCGCCTCTCTCATCTTTTCTAGAGGAATCTCCTGCTGGTGACTGTTTGTCCTCTTCACCACAAATTCGTACGCGTTACCCCAGACATTTTTATCTAGGTCAGCGCACAACTCGTCCCACTTTCTCCTCTTCTCTGCTTTGATAGCATCCCTCAGCTTTTTTTTCAGTCTTGTATGCTACCTCCGCCTCTCCCTGCTCATTAGGGTTCCAGGTTCGTCTGGCGCTGTCCCTGATATATTGCCTTCGTGCAGCGACGCACTTCTTCCTTTGGGCAGAGATCTCCTCTGTCCACCTATATATCCTCGGGGACTGTCTGCTTCTCTCTTTTCTCGCCATGGATACGTCACACACCCTCATGACACTTTCAATAAAAAATTTGGGATCCCTGATCCTCCCTTTTTCTCTTTGGTCGTCCATGACTCCACAAAAACTAGCCCTGTCCTAGCTGTTCAACTTCCAGCCTCTATTCCTGGTCAGCGTCTGACCCGCACCATCCCCGACCTCAAATAGGATGTATTTGTAGTCGCTGAGTGTGTCCTTATCAGAGATACTCCATCGCATCACTTTTGCTGCTGCATCCGCCGTAGCGAACGTTACGTCCGGGTTCAAAGTCCATCTCCCCCTTTCGAACGTTGGCTGTGACCCTCGATCCAGCACGGCCAGATTCAGAGTCGCTACCCACTCCAGTGCCAGATTCCCCCTGGCATTTGGGGCTCCTCCGCCTCATTCGGGGGCCCTGACGTTGAAGTCGCCCGCGATGATGCAGTCGTCATCCGCACCTGCCGCTAATTCCTCCAAACTATCCAACTTTTCTTTGGAGATATGTCAAGGGGAAAATGTACGCCACCCAGCCAGCAATAATCAAGGACCTCAAAGCAAACATTCAACATGTTATTCGGGAAATGGAGCCAGTTTTATGTACTATGTTTTATGTTTTAGTTTTAGTGTTATGGACAATTTTGCTAAACGAATGGCATAATGACAGATGAGTCGAGGTGATGTCGAGCCATATGAATGATATTCTTTTCCATTTGTAGCCGTATCGTCTCCATTTTATATTGAAGGATAAAAAAAACTCAGTTTATCAAGTATTATAAGTTTTATTCACAAATCACATCCTATGAGACATCCTTTAGAAGAACACAATCGTGAGGTTTAAATCATACGAGTATATTAAGAATAAACATCGCAGGGCCAGTGTAATGGTTAGGCATAAGATGATTGGATCTTTACGAATATTTTTATATAAACGTAAAACTTTAAACTATACATATTTCCACGTCAGGCAGTCGATTAGACATGCAGTCTAGTCACCGTTTCAACAACTTTTTTACGTGACCGAATTGAGCAATCGGTTTTATTCGAATAAAATTACCTTTTAAAATGCTATATTATTACAATGAGTGCTCGTCGAGCTGCATGTGGTGTTCGACATCCGGTGAAGGAGGCGAACCAGTAGACAATTGGATAATGCAAAGCTCGAAGCTTAAAAATTCTAACAAATTGATCCCCAGAGCTACCTAACAGGTTACGCGAATCCCGGGGTTCAGAGAACAGTTGGATGTTTAGCAAAATGGTTCTGTTTTAGATTTTAATTTTACAACGCCATTAGGTGTAATGCTAGCGTTACCTGAACTGCCTTCCGAATGTCTCAGATACGATTTCCTTTAGTTTCCTTAACAAAGTTAACTGTGTGCCATGAAAGTTACACTGGAGTAAAATATCACTTTCATGACTCTCGACAGTAAACTTACGTGAAAGTTTCTTGAACTACAGCAGATTATTTACATAAATGAATGAAGGATTATCTAACTAGTGAATCGCAGCTAAGTCTTTTTCTAGTACAAGAAATTATTTGTGAAATAATTGACGTTGGAAAACCGCTTTCAAGTGATATATATTACAAACAATTATATTACAACAATTATATTGCATATTGCTAGTAAAATACACTAGGCACAAAAATTAAGGGATGTAAAAAGGAATGTAAAGTTATTAATTTTTTTAAAGTTATCTTCAAAGTTATTAGTTTTCAGATCTTGATACTAATTGAGTTCTCCACAAAACACCAAAACACTATACACTACACTCGACGCGCGTTTCGCCAACAAATTTGGCATCATCTGAAGATGATTAAAACTGGTGTTAAAAAACTGGTGGTAAATGGTTAGTGTTATCTTCACATCAAAGGTTCCAATCTACCCCAGATTCAGATCTTGAGTTAAAAATTATAATATTTATTATTATATTATATATTTATTATATATATTTAGGCAATATACAATGTATATTGCCTTGTATATTACATTATATAATGTATATCGCCTAGAAGGCGTGGTAACAAATTTTATTTAATGTCAGTTACGTCAAGTTAGCTTCCGGCAAAATTACTGCTGGTGATTTTCTGTGATGTCAATAAATCATAGAAACAATGTCTCTTTCGAAAAAATAGAGACGTTAAGGGGTGCAGTCAATATAGAATGAGCTTTGTGCAAATTCAAAATTGTTTTAACATACAGTTTCTGCTAAATTTATTAGACTTACCCCTCATAGCGTGGTTTTTTAATTTGTGGCATATATTAAAATCAGTCTCTGCACCTGATGGGTATGCATATGTTACAACAAATAAATATTGATGGATACATAACCAAAAGGTTTCGATTTGATAACATAATTCAGTTGGTATTGCAGAATTTTCATGCAACTGTTCCAGCACAATCTGGAATTTGTGTTGATTTTGGATGAAAATAATTGTTTTGCATTAAACTTTTCCTATTTTCATTATAGTAATTCAAAGGTGAATAATGATTTTACTATATAATGCCATTATTTATGGTTCTTATACTTTTTGTTACATAAACTTCAGTCGATTAACCCCAAAATGGATTTTTTTTAGATGGGTAAACGTCAAGATCTTTCTTCGAACGAAAAATCGTCTGTAATTGCACTTTTACGAAATACTGAATACAGTCAACGGGAAATTGCAAACAAATGTGGAATGTTCCAATCATCAGTTCGACGGTTGAGTCAAAAATTGCAAGCTGACCTACCTGTTGGTTCGGCTCGGACAGGTCGCTGTGGCAGAAAATCGCTGATGACTCCTATAAGGCAGAGATTCTTAAATATGGCTGTGGAATGCAGAAGGGCAACCCGTAGTGAAATAAGGAATAAGTTTCATAAGGCAGGCTACAAGGTATTGGTGACTACTGTACGAAGAAATGTGTACGGTTTGGGTTTAAAATGTCGAAGACCAGTTAAAAAACCAAAACTAACACCAGCCATGGCCAATAAGAGCTTCTCAAAGGCTTTCTGTCGATGACTGGCAAATGGTAGGTCATTAAAATTTATTTTGTTTTCTGGTTTTATAATTTTTGTTGCATGTCTCCAAGTCTGCTTTAGCAATGAAGCAACTTTTCAAATTATGGATGATCAAACCTAGTTTGTTCGAAGACGTCCAGGTGAAAAGTTTAATACAGATTGTGTAGTAAAGAGAGTGAAGCATCCTACATCTGTGATGATATGGTCTGTCATAAATGGGAAAGGATTGGGAAGGTTATATGTCGTAAAAGGAACCATGCGGCAAGATCAATATAAAAAGGTTCTCCAAACAAAATTGATCCCACAGATGGGGGAATGGTTTGGAAATGGTCGTAAGGTATTTATGCAAGACGGGGCCCCTTGTCATACAGCCAAGAATATAAAAAAATTCTTAGCAGAACAAGGAATAACTTTATTACCATGACCAGGGAACTCGCCAGACATGAACCCTATCGGGAATGTGTGGGAATGCTTAAAACGAGAATTATCAAAGGAAAACATAACCAATGAGGTTCAATTAATTGAGAGAATAGTTTATCATTGGAACCATAATGATCAATTAAAGGAAATTGCAAAAAACTGCATAAACAGCATGCCTCGAAGGATGGACGCGCTGCTACTAAAAGCCAGAGGAGGTTTGACAAAATATTAGTAGTATAAAATGCAAAAGAGACGAGGCTACAAAAACAGACGAGACGAAGAAGGACTGAAAACTTATAAGTCAATAAAGTGGGAGGACATCATTAGAAAATGTAGAAAAGCGAAAGAACAATGCAAAGAAGTAGAAGATAAGTTGCAAGTAGGTAAGACCGATGAGGCTTACAAAATAATTAAGAGGAACTTCAGGGATATAGGAACAATAAGTAGAAACGTTAGGAGGCAATCGGGGGACATACTGATCGGAAGAGAGGAGAAAGCGGATAGATGGAAGCAGTACTTAGGAAATTTATACGAGGGTCAGGAATTAGGAGAGATATTAGAGGAAGAATCTAGTATCGATAGGGAAGATGTAGGAAAACCTATATTGAGAGAGGAATTTGAAATAGCACTAAGGGGGCTAAAGAATAATAGAGCGCCGGGTGTAAATAAAATACAGGCGGAAATTTTGAAATGTGCGGAACAGAAAGTAGTAAATAGGATGTTTGAACTGGTAAAATACATATACGAAACGGGCGAGATGCCGGAGGATTATAAGAGGAACATTATCGTTACTATACCGAAAAAGAGAGGAGCCGACAAATGCGAGAACTTTAGAACGATTAGCCTAACTTCCCATGCGTCAAAAATCTTAACTAGAATAGTGCAGAAGAGGATGGAAAATAGAGCGGAGGAAATACTAGGAGAAGACCTATTCGGGTTTAGGCGAAATAGGGGAACTCGGGAAGCTATTCTGGCGCTAAGAGTAATGTCAGAGAAAACAATAGAAAAAGGAAAGAACGCTTATATAGGATTTGTAGATTTAGAAAAAGCTTTTGATAACGTAAGATGAGAATAAATGTTCGAAATACTAAAGAGCGCGGGAATGAAGTATAGAGATAGGAGAGTAGTACACAATCTATACAAAGAGCAAACGGTTGTTATAGAAGTAGAAGGGGAAAAAAGGGAAGTAGGTATTAGGAAAGGACTAAGACAAGGATGTGCGCTATCACCACTAATTTTTAATCTGTACATCGAAGAGGCGATTAATGTGGTAAAAGATAGAGTGGATTTCGAGATTAAAGTACAGGGACAGAAACTAAAAATGCTGAGATTCGCGGATGATATAGCAGTATTAGCATCTAGTAAGGAGGAATTAGAATCAACATTGAACGAAATGCAGGCAGTGTTGACAGAGGAATACGGAATGAGGGTGAATAAAAACAAAACTAAAGTGTTAGTGTGCAGAGGGCGCGAGAGCAGAGCAAAAACGAAAGTACAAATTAATAATGAAAGATGGGAGGAAGTTAAAGACTTCACTTATTTAGGAAGTAAAATAAATTGGGATGGAAGAAGCGATAAAGACATAAAACAAAGAATAGCGCAGGGTCGAGTAGCTTTTAACAAAAAGAAAGCACTTTTATGTTCGGGGGTAATAAACTTAGAAACAAGGAAGAGATTTTTGAAAACATATGTATGGAGCACGGCACTATACGGCTGCGAAACCTGGACGGTAGGGGAAGCAAGTAGGAAGAAATTAGAAGCTTTTGAGATATGGTGTTACCGAAGAATGATGAAAATACCATGGACTGATAGGGTTAGAAACGAAGAAGTATTGGAGAAAGTCGGCGAGAAAAGAAGTATGTGGAAAAACTTAAAGAAGAGAAGAGATAGAATGGTAGGCCACTTGCTGAGACATGGGGGAATAGTCCGCGATATTTTGGAGGCAGAAATAGGAGTGAAGAAAGGCAGAGGTAGACCTAGATTAGACTACTGCTCGCAAATAGTAAGGTATATAGGTTGTAGCACAATTAGCGAAATGCGTAGGCTAGCACAAGATAGGAGAAGCTGGAGGTTAGCGTCCAACCGGTCTTAGGACTGATGACCTAATGATGATGATAAAAATATGTTCAGTAATTAGTATTAATATTTTTTTTTTGTATAATAAAGAATCAGAAATGTGAAACCACGCTTCATTCTCATGTACATATACTTAACAAAGCCAATATTATTTATACACCTCAAAAAACAACAATTTTGCAGGTGAGTCTAATATGAGCATGTCTTGCAATCTTGAAAATTTTAGAATGTAATAAAAATTAAATCTTGATTTAGTAACAGTCTATCTTTTACCATATACAATTCCCAGCAGTTAACCCGGGTACCGTACACAGAAGTCACGTAGTTATAGCCAATACAGATGAGTAATCGCCACAAAGAATAAAACCTATTAGAAACCAAAACGGTATAATCCTAATATCTGTTTTTTTAAAAGAAACATCTCAGCGCTCATCAAACGCTAGGCCGTTTACGTCTTTTTGCGGGAAATAACGGGAGTCCCAAAATCATAATGCGCCCGGGCTTGGTAAACATTCTATTGCGTGAAACTGATTTACAGTTGATGTGTGATGTCGACAGTTAAGGCCAATAAATCAGATTAGACGAAATAACATTAGAAGTAACAAGAATGCGACCACGGTACCAGATTCGTCAAGTCATCCTGTGGAATTTCAGCGAAGGACGACTTACTGTACACCAAGTTTTGTTTCATTTTTTTATTGAATTCCGGAAAGCTTTATTTCTTCTGTTCTGTTAGAATCGATTGTTACTGGGTGGCCGAGAATACAGACCGCGCTCAATCGCATAGAATTTCATGCTAGGAAAGAAAAATATACTAAGGGCGTCTTTCAATAAGGACTGTCAATTTTTAAATGTAAGTAAAAAAGTTGTGTGTATGATGTCGACTCAATTTCTTTTATTTGAAAGAATATTTTATGGCATTAAGTATGGAATAGAATGTCGTTCAAATTTCCACCGCGGCTTTGCTTAGTTGCAGGTATTCGGGGAGGTCCAATTTTCGATGACTTTATCGCATAGATCGGGCTGAATTTGCGAGATGGCATTCGTTGTGTTGACTTTGAGGGTATCAACTGTTTGAGGTTTATTCACATAGACCTACCATTTAATATAGCCCCAAAGGAAGAAATCTAAAGCCGTTAAATCGCACCATCTCAATGGCCAGTTCACATCGCCGCTGCGCGAGATAACCATGCACTCAAATCGCTTGTTCATGTTCATCATGGCAGTAGAATGTCCATCGTGGCATTCGCTGTGTGGCACGTAGAGCCGTCCTGTTGGAATCACATGTCCTCGATATCTATATCATCCCATTGAGGCCACAGGAAGTTACTTATCATGAATCTGTAGTACTTGCCGTTGACGGTTATGGCAATGCCAGTCTCGTTATGGAAGAAGTACGAACCGACGATTTCGCCAGACCAAAATCCGCACCATACAATGACTTTCTTGGGATGCATTTGGTGTTAGTGTATCTCGTGTGGATTGGTATCGTTCATATCCTAAAATTTTGCTTGTTCACATATCCAATGATTTTTTTTAAACCATCTATCACCGATTAAATCAACTACCGATTAGAACAACTAGTCCTGAAAATGGTACTACATATTCCTGTCATGCAGCTACACTACATTATGAATTTTCGTTACATAAACCGTAAATTAACTGCATATTTGCATATTCCTGATGAGTAATGTATAACTCACTAAATATCGTTTATTTTCAGGAATTTCAGATGGACACGATACTACAGGACCTCACATGACGTAAGCCCTTTCATAACATGAACAGGCGGTGAAATTTATGGAACTAAATTTCCCATTATGAAGTGCAATGATTTACCATGAACTTCTCACTATGATTTGTATAATGATTCTCTGCGTGTGCGTCACAGGTAACAATCGTATGAATCAATCAACTGACATTTTTGAACAGTATCGTGCCGAAGATATATTTTAGAATAACAGTTAGTACAATATAAATCCGTCAACCTATGACAGAGTAATGAAAAGGTTCTCCACAAAAAACATTCAATGGAAGTGATATTTCCATTAATATAAATGAAATAAATTTGGAAAAATCAAAATAAAGTAAACAAAAATTAAATAAATTTTACAGAAATATTGATACGCCATTGACTCAAATTATACAATAAAGCCAAGACGTGACTTCATAATTGATTTTTGTTCGGCAAATCATTAACCATCCATGCCGTACGTAGTTGATTGAAACATATGTCGCTAGACATACGTGTTGGTAATTGTGGCATATTAGTAACAATTGTGAGTGGTGTAGCATGTGATCCGTGCGTCGTCACTAAATTGATACAGGCAATGATCCATTATACAAATTGTACATATGGTGTTGAGTATGATACCATGAAAGTTACTATTAACGTAGAGGAGAGGCGGAAGGATGTTAATTACAATCTTTCTTTACTTTGTGGGAGCTCTAGTTTTTTTTTTTTTTTTGTATTATTACTGTTACATTTTACATACTACTAGCTGGTACCCGGCGCGTTGCTGCCACAGAAGAAATAATTGTGGTAAGTTAATTAATTACCTACTGTAATTTAATTGTATTTGCCTATAACCTTGGCGCAAGTTCGAGCAATAAGTTGACAAAGTTTTATCGCAATTGGATGAACGATATGGCAGCGCATAACATACGAACAAACAAACAAATATTGATTTGTATATATTAGATTATATATTTATTATTACTATTATATTTTTGTATATTATTATTTAGTACCTGAGGTATGTAATATATATAAAGTTATGCCAGAAACTCCGTATATGAACAAATATACTCTGTATAAATACTAATAATATGTATAAATAATATGCCCTGTATAAATAACATGCACATAACATACGAATTAAATTAAAAATAAATTTGGTATACGGTATACGGTACTTGGGGCCACTTTTCTCTTATTTACCTTTCGCATTTTTGATATCCTTTATATAGGATATCTCAGTTGAAACTATAGGATATGGTATGCGCGCCATTTTTGTGTTCTGTCAAAGTTGAGGCGTCAATATTTAACGACTATTACCTATAAACCATAGGACGTCAACATGCCACGACTAACAGTTCAAAAAGAATAGTTTATGTACAACTATTTTATGAAAATGAGCGATCATTTAGAATTGCATAAGAGAAATTTGCACAAAATTAGAATAAAATGAAGCGCCAACAGAGTTAACAATTCGTAACTTAATCAAGAAAATTTAAGAGCCGGATTCTTTTATTGATAAGTCAACGCCAATACGCCCTCGTCGGTCAGACTAAAATATTGCTGCAGTGAGAGAAAGTGTACGGCAGTATGCAAGCAGATCAATTCGACGTTGTGCACAACAACTGAATCTGTCAAGAGCCACCACGCATCGAATTTTAGAGAAAGATCTACGTCTGTCGGCATAAAAAATTCAACATAACAATTAAATATCACAGACCATTTACAGCGTCGTACATTTGTTAATTGGGTGTCAGAAAAGAAAGGTGATGCTGATGAAGTACATTTTCCTCTTGACAGATACATCAGTAAACGAAATTGTTGAATTTGGTGTGCTGAAAATCCACATGCTGTCCACGAAAAAGAAATGCATCCACATAGATGCACGGTTTGGGGCAGATTTTGGAGTGATTGAGTAAATGAATCATACTTCTTTAAATATGAAGTTGGTAACGCTGTAATAGTAAATGGCGAACGCTGTCATGACATGTTGCAGGCGTATGGTTTGTAGACAACAGTCGTTAAATACTGACACCTTATTTTTGACAGAACACAAGTGGCGTGCAATTAAAATGCTATAGTTCTAACTGAGACATCCTATACGTAAGACTTCTTAAAGGCCAACAAGTTTTAATTGCAAACCAAATATATTATTTTAGATCCGTCATATTTTAAATCAGGAAATTTAATTATTAACTTTCTCAAACTGTGCACAAAAAGTATCGTGTTACTGCAATCTTTCGGCATATTTGCGATACATGAAAGTCACAAAGACGATATAGAAATATAAATATTTATACTGCCATAACAAATAAATTAACAGTGGTGAGTTATATTAATAAGATTTATTTATATTCTCTCTTGTAAATTTCGGGTTCTAGAGGAATTTTCGACACAGAAAACATATTGAGACTATTATATTTCTCTACATAATACTAATGCTTATATAATTTCTCATATCGTACCGTACTACCCACCATACAGAGCTAACGAACCTCTGCATTGTTACACAACCATAACTGTACTTATTTCGGTTCAAATTAGCGTCAAGTAATGAGCCTATGAATCCGGGTATGAGTAAAAACGATAATGAAATATAACAAAAGTAATCTCGAAACAAAGAGTTAGTTGTACCGAAAGCAAAGTGTCCGAGACGAATCCACGAAATATTACGGAGCTCGGCCATCCCTAAAGTGTATAATGACTGAGTAAACCCTGCGGATAGCTCGGGCAAACATTGACACATAAAACCCGGACTCAGGTGTTAAACGATTTTACAAATACCTACGTTAAAATGATGGGAAACGGCGTATGAAGAAAGTTATTTATAGTTTATTATGCGAGCCCAAAATGACATGAGTTCACCCGTTAAACCGTGTTTGTCAAGAAACGCGCATCCGTGATTGCGCGATGCGTAGTGCGCTGTTGCGTGATCACGCAGAAGTTTATTTGATACAAACTGTATGTTCTGTTTTGTAAAGAATAGCGCAACGTGATCCCGCATGCGTATCACTGACTTGAATTGCGTACCGGTTGCCGGCCAGTCAACATTTGCGTAGTGCATTTATATTTAAAAAATGGAATCCAAAAGTTTTAATAAGGATTTAGATGAAAAACTGATAGATTATGTGAGAAATTATCCAGTTCCTTATCAGGCAAGTCATAAAAATTATGATCATGCCATAAAGAAAAATGCTTGGGCAGAAATAGCAATTAACATAAAAAAGCAGGTAAGACGTTGTAAATCTAATTTAAAGTTTATTTTTTTTATTTTGAGTTATATAATACATGTAAGAACATTGTGAATATTTAACATATGTACTATGATAGATATACATATCGAGGCAGATAAAAACAAAGAAAATGAATTGTCCAACAAAATAGACGTGACTAATAAAACTAAAACAAGTTTTAACTCATTCGTGCCAAAAAAGAAATATAAAACTACCAAGGATAAAATACTGGAGGAATTTAAAAAGGGACGTGAAGAACGAAACAAAACGTTACAAAATCTGTGCGATAATAACAAAAAAGATGATGTTGGTGAGCATCCTATTGAAATATTTTTTAGAAGTACTGCTAAAACTGTAATGGCATTCCCACCAAATTTATTTGCTGAAACTAGAATGAAAGTATGCAATATGGTATCTGAAATGGAGCTTCGTACATCCTCGGAACAAAACACAGAAATAACTTTTCCTTCATATGAACAATCATTGCCACATTCAGGCTTACCTGAAAATCAACCTTCAAGATTTACATATACATCTCCGATTGAGATTTCAAATACAGGTTCAAATTCTCCTTCGATGTCTATAACTTCAAATTCGAATACTTCAGTGTCCTCTAATTCTAATGACATAGAGACCTATTTGATATTATCATAACATAATTACTAATGCATTATTTAAAATTTGTAAATAATAAATATTTTGGAATTTAAGGGTTTTTTCTTACCTTATATTTAATGTAAGGCAAAGCTTTTGCTCCGCAGACACTGGAAAAGGTACACGATTACATGGCTGTGTAGTAATATCTTCTTTTATATATGATAAAATCGTATAAAACAAATCACGGGAAACTCTAAAATATTCTTTAAATTTAATTTCATTATCGATAAGGTGTCTCTTAATTAATATATTAAAACAACCCTCTTGTCTTCTCTTTTGATGTATATCATTATTATAATTATTTAATAATGAAATTAATAAAAATTGTTTCTCATCTTTTTCATCAAGAAGACAGGCGAGAGCAATAATGTTGTTCATGTTCATTGTACAAAAAAAATAAAAGAGACTTTTTTGATGTAGTACTGTAATAAAAACAATTCCACGTTACCGCTTCCGCGAATGTTAAAAAACACATTCCGTGATAACCCATTAGCGTGATCACGCAATAGCGCACTACGCATCTCGCAATCACCGCTGCGCGTTTCTTGAAAAACGCAGCTTTAGATATTTTCACGTCCACGCAGTACAAACGGTGTGGTAGAAATGAAGTTCATTCCTATCTTACCCTTAGTAGTTCATTGAATAAACTACGCTAATAAAAACAACAGTTTTTATTTGCATCTGAGAGATATAAGAACTGTACAAATTTATTCGGAATACCAAGAAAACTAGTGAAGCATAAAAACATGAAGTAGTTAAATCTCAAATCTTCAGTACCTAGTTTACACTGAGTTGTAAAGACAATTACCACTGTGTTACATCACTTCCATTTTTCAAAACAGCATTTATACGCTTAGGCACGGTGTCTACAAGACTCTGGCGGTATTCTAAACAAAAAGAGTCCGATATTTCTTGGGGGCGATGTCGCAATGACTGAAGTGTTTCAGCCGGACGATTACGCAATTCTTTTTTCATTCGATGCCATAATGTCTGGATCGGAGAAAGATCAGAGCTATTCGAGGGCCAACTTAGGACGGAAATATCGTTTTCCGACATCCAGGATTTCACACGTTCGGCTGTATAGCAAGCCGCGCCATCTTGTTGGAAGAGAAATTCCCGGTTAGCTAATTGCAGAGACTCGATTGATGGAAGAAGGCACTGATTTAAAATGACTATGTGTTTTTCTGCGTTTACGGTGCCTTCAACAAAGTGAAGCCTACCAACGCCATTGGCGGACATATATCCCCACACCATAATTGAAGTGGGAAATTTCACTTATTGCCAAAGACAGTCTTTGTAGTAAGCCTCGGTTTTCGTTCGAATCGTCCTATTCCGTGAATCTCCTACACAAAGCTCAAATTTTGATCGTCGCTCCAAATAACCGACCTCCACTGCTCCAAAGTCTAGTTTTTATGTATTTTGGCCCACAGTAAGCGGGTTTTCTTCTGTTTTTGAGTAAGTAAGGCCTTTTCTTTTGCCTAATAAGGAGAAGACTTACATGCATGCATTGAAGTATAAAACCAAAATTACCTTATAAAAATTTAATCCAACTTTCTTCAGTGCCTTCGTACAAGTCGATTTAGAATACTGTCTATCTGTCGCTTCATTTCATAGAACTGTTAGAGCACTTCAATTGGCACGACGGTTTTTCTTTATGATGCGTCCCAAAATCCTTAATTCTGCAACAGTCACTGCGGTTTCTCTACCAACACTTGCTTTTCCGACTGTGGAACTCGTAACTTTAAACAAACGCACAATGACGTAACAGTATAATGGGACAATTCTAATTATTTTACAATCGGGTAGGCACTTTTACCCTGATGGTGCAGTTTTACCAAAATTTTCCGTAAATCTTGCGATAATGCATTTCCACGCGCCATTTCGACTCTACCTGTCAACAAGGTCTTATAAGAATTATAAGAATTGGCATTAGGAATGAGAATTATCATAATAGTCGTCTTTTTGTGTTAAAACGTTTATAGCTCATTTAACAAAAAAGTCAGTACGGGCGAATTCATGTGATTTTGGGCTCGTAATAAAATTCCCAACATTTGAAAGGCTTTTGCTGTCGAAAGCGTTTCTCCTCTGGAATTTCTTGAATTGGTGATTTCAATTTTTAAATTATCAATAAAATATTTACTGCAGCTGTTTTACATCTTTAACATATCTATACTTTTATTTATTTTGAAAATACTGCATTTTTAAAATAAAATAAAGACATACTACGCGATGTCACGACTAAACGTACACACACTAAAAACGTACTACAGCGCCTATGTAAATACCCGAATAATATAAAACCGGAATATCCCCTCTCTGTTGTCTGTGTAATAGGAAAAAGTGTGAGATATTCTACGTATGCGTAGAAGAAAGAGTGAGAGAGCATTCGGAGAGAAAATAATGCACTTTACGCGCGGTCAGATCGAACTCTGTGTACATTCACATTGAACATACATTACTCTGCAAAGGTCGCAATGCGACTGAGTAAAGACTAGGCTATTTATTGCGTTAGGATATTTAGGCTATTTATTTAAACTGCCATTTTCAGGATCAGGAGCAGTAATGTACTGAAAATCAACTCTTAAATACCTATTAGTGGTAGGTCGGAACCTATGGCGTGAAGATAACACTGACTTAGTTTTCCAGAAAACACCAAAACACTATACACTACACTCGACGCGCGTTTCGCCAAGAACGTTGACATAATCTGAAGATGATTAATACTGATTTTTAATCATCTTCAGATGATTAAAAACCATTTTAGATTATGATTAGAGAGATTAGAGAGGCGATTAGAAATCCATTTTAACACCAAAACACTATACACTACACTCGACGCGCGTTTCGCCAAGAACGTTGACATAATCTGAAGATGATTAATACTGATTTTTAATCATCTTCAGATGATTAAAAACCATTTTAGATTATGATTAGAGAGATTATAGAGGCGATTAGAGATCCATTTTAACACCAAAACACTATACACTACACTCGACGCGCGTTTCGCCAAGAACGTTGACATAATCTGAAGATGATTAATACTGATTTTTAATCATCTTCAGATGATTAAAAACCATTTTAGATTATGATTAGAGAGATTATAGAGGCGATTAGAGATCCATTTTAACACCAAAACACTATACACTACACTCGACGCGCGTTTCGCCAAGAACGTTGACATAATCTGAAGATGATTAATACTGATTTTTAATCATCTTCAGATGATTAAAAACCATTTTAGATTATGATTAGAGAGATTAGAGAGGCGATTAGAGATCCATTTTAACACCAAAACACTATACACTACACTCGACGCGCGTTTCACCAAGAACGTTGACATAATCTGAAGATGATTAATACTGATTTTTAATCATCTTCAGATGATTAAAAACCATTTTAGATTATGATTAGAGAGATTAGAGAGGCGATTAGAGATCCATTTTAACACCAAAATACTATACACTACACTCGACGGGCGTTTCTACAACAAAGTTTGCATCATCTGGAGATGAATAAAACTCAGATGATTGAAACTCAATTTCAATAATGAGAAGACAAGAAATAAGAAATGACATATAATATATACATTTATATCTCTGTATTACCTCACGCGGAGTGAAGTGTACTACACCTATATTGTAATGTATTTTATATCACTTTTTATTTATAAAACTTTTTTAAAAACAATTTATTTTTAATTTACGATTTTGAACACTTTATTATATCAAAAAATGAGTAACCGACTTTTATAATTTAATTTAGACTTGTTCGACGTTTACTCGACGACTAATTGGAGATTACTGATATGTGAAGTTACGGACTACTGAAGCTACTCGTGGTTGTTTCTCTATTTAAAACATTTCTGTTGCTGATGCTGCAGGAATGTCCTAAGAAGTGTTTTTCTCAAGACTTTTAGCAAGTTGCAATAATTGCGATAAAATGCAATCTAAGTTTATGATAAGCACAAAAGGTTTTTAGTTACGCGATAACCGCAATGACTTTGGTATACTCTTTTCTGGACATAACATCCTGTATGCTAATTGCCTGTTACAATGTATATTACAATATTATAAAATACAGTACTATTCTCAGTCTTAACCTAATATAAGAGAGGATTCTATATAACATGTATATTAGTTTTATACCCAGGATGTATAAAGGTTTGCAATTATAGTGTCTATACAGCAGATTTTCCACAGTGTTGAAATACAATGTAGGATGCTAATTAAGCGCAATATATTCTTCCCATCACTGTGTAATATCATATTTTTATATATTCTATACGCGTATCCAACAAATAGTGTGACGAAAATGTAGGTCGCCTTAAGAAAAAACTAATCATACTCAGAAAATTAGGTCCACAAAATTAATTTGTTCCATAATTTTTTCGTAAACAATAAAGAAATTACCGACACGTAATAGGTAGATATAAATTTATTACACTAACATCTTTGATAACCGAAACTAGTTAAAACAAATCACGGCTCTCTAACAATGTTCGCATTCTTGTATCACCGATTCTTTTTTTTTTCTAGTCTGGAAGTAGGTGAACGCACACCTATTCAGCATCAGACGTGTTGTTAAATGAGACTAAACGCTTTAATGAACTTGTTTTTAATCATCTTTTTATTAGAATATGCAAAAATATTAAATAACAGGTAATAACCTAGAAAACAAGTGTTGCGTATACGATCGTGGCAGCAAAAATGATTACCATTGTCGTGCTTTTTAAGACATCGATGTGACCTAGAAAAATCGTTCCTCTTAGTCAGATTATTATGATGAAAACATAAGGTAGGCGTGTTATATCGGGTCGCAATTAAGGAATGAATCTTTCACGTGTAATATTTAGTAAATCTGATTTGGTAACCCACAAAAAATAATAAATATAATTGTTAAATCGATATAATATAACAGATCAACACTTTGGAATATATAAATAATAATAGTAGCCTTGACTTAAAGGATGCACTTCAGGTCAGATCGAACTCTGTGTACATTCACATTCTATATATATTCATCGGTATTCACTCTGCAAAGGTCTCAATCCGACTGATTAAAGACCAGGCTATTTACTGCGCATCTCGTGGGCGATCCGATAACGCAGATTTGAGACTTGTTCCTATTCTGGACTATCTGTACATACCCGACGATTTTTTAAAGGGAAACATCTCTGTGTGTCTGTATTCATAGTTGGTCAATTATTTCCCTTTTATCCCTTTTACTGTCCATATTTACTGGGTAAGTGGGACACTGAGGTATCTGGACCATAGGATAGTATCTGCAGTGTTTACCTATAATTCAAACCAACTGTTACGCATTTCTAAAAAGTATACGTGTCGCCATCTATTCCTAGCAAGTTAAATTATACGTTGTGATGTCATGGGACAGTAGTTATGGTGGTACTATGTGTAAGACAAGATTCTTCGTTCCAACAAAATGGCATAAAATCATATTAAGGTAAGTAAATTCTTTAAATTAGTTGTTATTACAATCTCTTCGTGTTTTATGGCATAAACATATATTCCTATCTTAAACAGTATACTTGTTAGAGTGCAGATCTGTTTAGTCTAGATGCATAACGCCTATTACCAATTGTCCCAAGAATATATTGGAGAGAGGTAACTGGGACCTACTCGCCTGGGAAACTTTGACTTAACAATTCCCAGTTACGTCGCAAATGTCCCAGTTAAATTTACATAAAAGAAATTGAAGTAAATGCTGGTTTGTCTTGTTCGCTTCAGTAAAAATGGTTCGTAATTGCATTAGAAAAACCATGTCAGAAATAATGACAAAAAATTAAATACTGCAACAAAATACTATAATGTACCAAGGCACTAAATTGATGGAACTAGATGAAAGGGTATCGATGCAAAGAGGGAAAAAGGAGGCGGAAGCAAATAAGTTCTGGGAGCGAAAATAAAGAAGGAATATAAGAATTAACAGTTGAATCTTCTGACGGAATTACCGATGAAATAGCAAATACCTCTGATGACGATTATCAGCCTAAATCTATCTTACTTCCATCAATAATTGGAAAAAATATCCATTACAGGAAATAGCGAGAATCGATTCTAACATAATATTGTACCGAATACAATGGAACAAGTAACTTTTAATGAGGAAGGTGAAATACGCAGTAAACAAATTTCTGATTCAAATGAGGAAAATATACCATTATCGAAGTTTGCTCCTCGTCAGGTAACATGGTATGCTATTCAAAAAGATGTTTTTACTAGTTTCGTTCCCAGATTACAAGAAAAAAACCTATAAATATGTTTGCTTAGTAGAAAGCAAAGATGATAGTGACAGTGATGATATCAGTAATAGGCTTTTAGTCGGTGAATACTAACAAGCAAGAATTTGAGATAAATATGTCTGATATTTCATATATTACTGTTAATATGGTAACCGACATTCTGCCAACTCCCCAAACTATATTTAGAGGAAGACAAATGTTGTACAGATTTACTTTTCTTGTATCTATTTGTGAAAGATAGTTTAATAATAATGATTTCACTAGTTTACTGTTTGTTTGCAAGAAAATAAGCATGGTTTATTGGTTTTTAGTGTATTTTAATATGTTTTAGTTATTTTCTTAGTGGTAAATAACAACTGACTGTTCTCATTCATATTAAACACTATTTGTTGTATTCACTTATTATATAAAATAAAGCAAAGTGTACTATTTGTGTCTATTGATCTTCAAGCTCAATTTATAACTCAGTTATTTTCAGCAACATACATAAATATAATTTCAGTTCATTCTTGTTATGTATTCATCATTATGAATCATATCACTATCACTGCAACTGGCATCGTTTGACAAACAGTTTAAAAATTACTAATAGTACTTTCGATAAATATTTTCAAAATTTTATTCTAACTGTAAACAGGAAAAAAATGTGCGCCAAAATACAAATAAGCGACATGTTAAAATAAACACTATCTTATCTGATATCTCATATCTGATCTATATTATTTGAATATCAACAAAAGAAAAGTGTACAAGGAAATTAAAAGAAACATAATACTTATCACTGTTGAGTTTGCGGCAGCTATTTCATAAAAATACAGCCTCCTACTGTCAGTGAACTTATGACACAGTCCTTAGAATATTTCATTAATTTATTTTGTGTCTTATACAGATTACTATATTTTAGTTTTTATTTCGAGAACTAATCAATCAATATCAGTTTTGTGTTGAATCAGAATTTTTTAAACCTTTTAAAGGGTTATGTATCACAAGACAGGAAGGTGCCAATGTTTTTTTAAGTGAGTGTAGCTGGGGATAAGGGATGAAACCTAAACTGCAACAGTAACTGGGTTCATACTCCACCTTTGATATTGAAATTTATGTGTTTTTTGTCTAGAGTGTTTTGTTATTTTCCTTGCTTGAAAAAATAATGGGGATGGGTAGTTCTGAAATTAAAGCACTGTATAATTGGTTGTTTTTCTTGACTTTATTACCATTTTGAATTAACATCCCTATTATTTCATTTCATATAATCCTTTTGTTGTCCTATTAACATAACCCATACCACTGCATTTTTCGAATGTCCACTTTATGAAGAAAGTTATAGGATGAACAAAGCTACTTCCACTGTTAAGTTGGACTATTTTGCAAGGTTGGGAATTCAATGTAAGATAAGAATTATTTTATTAAACTACAGAAATAAGGAGTTTATACTCCAACCCATCTGCAAATAAGGACTAAACAAATTAGGTCAAAACCGCTATTCTCCTGGCTATGTGCCCAGCCCCGAGCGCTGAATTACATGAGAAAATTTGTCGTATTTTTGTCTAACAGAGTTAGGACTAAAATACAGTAATTCCGATTGATCCAAAACCACAAGGAAGATGCAAAGTGTCACCTATCTCAGGATATCGTTAACTGCAGACCGGTTTCGCCACTTAACGACATCCTGAGATAGGTGACACTTTGCATCTTTCTTGGTGGTTTTGGAACAATCACTGTATTTTTAGTGCTAACTCTGTTAGACAAAAATTCGACAAATTTTGTCATGCAATTCAGCGCTCGGCGTTTGGCATATAGCCAGGAGAATAGCTGTTTTGACCTAATTTGTTTTTATTCCCCATTATATAAGGCATTTGCAGATGGGTTGGAGTATAAACTCCTTATTTCTGTAGTTTGAATGTTACCCTCTGGTAGTAAAATTTTGCATTGTATTGATAATATAGTATATCCTAATCCATCCGCTATTAGACCGGTTGCGCATAGACCAGATATGACAGCATGGATGAAGTTGCAAATGCATCTTCTGTATGCTCTTAATTCATTTTCTGCATGCTCATCTGGACTACTTTCCAGAAAATTTGGTGTTGTTAGTGAGGAGCAAAGTGAAAGTTCCATCAAGACATAAAGGAGATAGAAAGGAGGTACCAGGGTCGATGGGATGTGGCGATTATAGCAGATTACTGCTGGATGCTGAAAAGAGAACATCCAATGAATGATTACACAAGAAAAACTACAAAACGAAGTTTTCTGTTATGGAGAAGCTAGTAATGAAAATAATTTCGAAAAAAATATTATTTTTTCTGACAAGGCTATCTTTGCTTTGAAAGGCCATGTCAATAAGCAAAACTGCCGTACAAATCTTATCTATAGAATAGCTAAGATTTGTGGATTTGATAAACGGAACGTTCGTTTTAGTGAAAATATTTATGCCCATACATAACCTTACATATATCCTAAAATAATTACGGTTATAGCTTCCTGAAAAGATTTATGTTACATAGTGTGCATTTAGGAATCCATATAGATTAATATTTTCAGCGCAAGTCATCAGTTAACCTAATATATGTCACTTTTATCGCTACAGTAGATAAAACATGTAAATGAATAGTGTCATGGTGACGACTATTCGTGACGTTACAACTGGCATTGGCAATGACCGTTAGATGACCATGAACTCATTATAAACAATTCTTCGGTCTCGGTCTTCTTCAGGGATGCCTGAAAATCATCCCCTGTAGCATCCACCTTGCCTTAGACGGCACCTCCGGTGGATCTAACTGTTCAACTCGCTGATCGTGTAAAAACGACGACTCAACCAATGCCCGTCGAAGAATCCTCTTCGCGGCCAATAGCCGTCCCCTGCACATCGGACTATAAGGCAAGATACCCGCCGTGCTGGACTCATTTCGTTCGCGAAGAGTTCTTCGAGTCTTTCTTGGTCGGTCGAGGAAGACGCTGACTCGATCCTGTTCCTCCGGTGGACTTGAATTTGCAGTTACGAACCGGTGACTTCGGCTCTGTCTGTTGTGTGCTTGTGTGGTGAAACAAGTGAGTTCAACGCCTGCCCAGGACTCTCACGATCGGCCGCTGTAAACAATCGAAAGGTAGGTGTCGGTGGTCGGTGTAGGTAGCACATCGAGGTGTTGGGATGCGTCTACGCCGCCGTAGATTCAGAACAAAGGACGTTAGATTTTTTTTTGTGCGGCGATTTCCGTGAAATCGGAAAAGATGTCCGCCTTATTGAATTAAAGTAGTGTTCTATCCAGCGTTAGATGACTGGTCGGTTTGCTGGGCTTCGCTTGGTTGGCGTCGAAAGCTGGATTTTTTTCCGCTGATACACCGCCAGCGACTGCGAGAACGAATAAATCTTGGACGAAAAAAACGTCACAATTTGTAGAATAAAATTTTTATTCACCGGGCGCGCAAATTTCGATGTTTTTGTAGGGAATTTCGTTAACTGTAAGACCTGTGGAAACTATTATTCTCCAGTTATTAACCAAAATTAGTTTTTCGGGTTTTCTTCGATACTTAGGTCATTCTGGCATTAGAAAAACATTTCTAAGGTACTTTTTTGAGTAGAGTAAGATTCGTTCAACAGATTTTTAAAATCTTTCTATTATCTTTCGAAATATGTACTTTTGTAATATGTCATATTTGATTGGGATTTACCTAAAAATATAATTGTTTTCTCTTCAACCATGTATCCCAATTTTAAACAAAATTAATATTTCTTAAGGTAAGATATTATTTTCACGATATTATTTTCACGATATCAGACGAATGCCATCAAGAAAATATTTTAAAAGCATGCATTCTTAAATAAATAAATTATTTGAGAACATATGAAAGCCATTCAGGAACATATAACAGCCATTTATAAGCATTTTTTAAAAATGTATTAAAGTTAAGAAAATTGATCGAAGAAGCCGTTACTCTGTGATGGTTCATAATTCCAACGCATTAAATAAAACAACTACTAAGTTTTATACCACTATATTTATTTTCTATGCCACTATATTTATTATTTATATACAAATATAGTGGTAGAAAACCTGTAGTTTTACTCAATTGCGTCGTAGTAGTTGATTTACTCAATTGCGTTATATTAAAGCTATTCTAATATTATTTCAATATAGCTAATAATATTTAAAGAAAATACATACATATATGTAATTCTAAATAAGTATTTATAATAAATTTTCAGATAGGCGTTCCATATTTCAAACATTATTTATATCGCTTTTGAACATTCCTAAATATTTGTATACTTGAAGCGTTTATTTTCAAAAGATGACATGTCCACAAATTTGAATTTTTGGGGAGAAGTATGAAACGAATTAAATATTGAATTCAGGAGCCTAAATTTGCAAACTCCATATTAAATTGCAAGCATTGCCATACCTATTAGCTTATTATTTTTTTCAATTTTTCTGCCCCATCTATTGATTCACAAAACCATCAAAACCAACTTGGACTTGACATGTTTTGGAACTAAATGGAGGTTAAATGATTATTAGTGCAATACTTTACCATAACCTTTACCATAAAATACTATTTTTGTCACATGGGCATTATGTTATTATTGTCTCATTGAAAACAAGTCTGAGTAAAAAAATACCTGAACTGAGGGAAATATTATTTTTATTATACCTAGATAAAATACAAAACAAAAATCGATGACTAGAAAATAACTGTCGATTAAAAATAAAATATAAAATGATATTATGCGTTATCCAACTGAATGAAATCTTCAGAGTCGTCTGCTCCACTTATTCTCGTCTTCCATGACAAAATCTTCTCGTAAAATAGAAGAATTTATCGGGGATATACATTACAACTTTCCTGATGTCAGCGGTCTTTCTCTCATGGGTGGTGCTCGAATTGATGAGTCCGTTAGGGAATCTTACAACGATGTCAGATTTTTTAATAATTCAAAAGTATTCATAGTAAGGCCATCGATAAAATTGCGTGTTGTACCATAAATTTTCAAATTTTCATTCTATTACATCGCTTTTGAACATTTTTAAATGTTACATACAAGGTTAAGTACTCGTACTAACATTAGAAATAGAATTGATACATTTTACATAATGTTTACTTGCTTCTTTTATATCAATATTAGTCACTTTATATAAATTGTCTTTGATTGATGATTCCTCAAAAAAAAAAAAAAAGAATTTAACTGTGAAATACCCAGAAAACTTGGACTATTGTGTATAGTATAGTGGACACCTTACTGGACTATTAATCTCTATCCAGTTATCTCCAAAATTGGTAGTCAATAATTTGAAGATGATTCTAGTGTCATGAGTTATGCTCTATCTTCACAAATCCATTTCGTCTCTCATTAGCAGCGGATTGTGTAAAAACGGTGCTCGTCAATTATGATGGTTTATAATTTTTTTATTTATTTATGAAGACTCCTTAGGGCATTAACGGACTTCTGATCATAAAGATCAATAAGTAAATATTATCTAACTTATAATACTACTTAGAAAACTAAGGTCATACTCAACAGTATCCTTAGATTTCTAATAAACTGGATAACTAACTAAGTAGTGTAAGTAACTAAGTAACTAACTAGGTAGTGTAAGTAACGTATACACTAAGGCGCACAATGCTCTGCTTTGTCACATCACTCAACTAACTCAAAGGGCTTGATTCTCTTGAGTCTTCTTGTCAATCCTGCGTTGTCAAGGAGCTGGATCGTTTCGACATTGACATGTTGGAGGAGTCGTTGTTCACGATTCCTGGCAGTCTTAGATCTGGCTTGTTCAACGGTAACGTTTGAATGGTTTGTACATTAATCTCATTGACACAGTCCCACAACTGAATTCCAAAGGTCCATACCGGGTTAAGTATCTGCGTACATAATATAAGCTTATTATGAATAGTTACGAGTGAAGTTTCTTCCAATCGACCAGCATATTTTTCGATATAATCATAAATTCTTCCCTTTTCTTTTTGATATAGGCTTTCCAGCGTAGCCTAGCATCAAGGGTAATACCGACATGTTTAGCTGTATTTGAAAATGAAATTCGTTTATCATTTATGTTTATGGGTACATGTCGATTAGCTTTGTTGATTTTTTTTTTTTAATTGATAATGATCGTCTTCGTGATATACCAGAGTCTGCTTGACGGCAAGTTGACGACTTGAAACCGAAGAACTTGCGACTACCCGATGGCAGCATCTTCATTCAATGTTACCTTTTATGTTAGATACATGCTAAATTTTTGCTTTTGACCTGTTAAATCTCCATGATGAATATTTTCTCTTCTCTACAAAAAAAATATTTATTATGTTTTGTTATTTCTGATATGCAATAGAATTAAAATTAAATCGAATGATACTTAATTGAATTGAACTTCTGATCTTTTTTGGTTTTGTAACATTTCTCAAAATTATTCTTCAAAATGGGCTATTCTTCAAAATCAGGATACAAAATAGGATTGATGCCATATATGGTTGAAAAGAGAAACATTTATGTTTCTTTTCAACTATAATGTGCACATTATTTAATGCAATGTAAACAATACTTTTTGTTATCGTTATCGTTCTTTAGTTAGCCAATTTGACATTAAAGCCTGGATTTTTTATGCGATAAGCTACCAACGCCCACGAGGACAAATAAGTTCTGAATGAAAAAACCCTCACAACACTTTGAGGAATATAATTCATATTCATGCATTGTACAAAGCGTGTTTGGTGTTTAATTATTTGAAACGTATAACATGCAAAGCAAAGCGTTGAGGCACATTGCTAAACATCGTTGTTTGAAAACGTTTTTTTATTTCTACATATATAGGAACGCTTTATATATTTTTTTGTGTTTAAAATATGATATGTGGGTGTCAAAGGCATATCATTCAGTGTTAGTTATTCAGTGTTTTAAAAAAATTGTTTTATAAGCCACTGTTATTAACACTTCACTGGAAACGATCGTTCTCACGAAATTAAGAAAAAGACTAGCATCTATACTAAGTACTGGTATTAATCGATCTTTCTTATATATTTTAGCAATTCAAGTAATAAAATGATCTTACTGAAATTAAAACAACCTTTTTTTATGCAACGATCTTTATTTATAATTATTTTAATTCCTATAGAAATGTTATCAATATAGCAATAAGTAACAAAAATAAAACATGTTTTATGTAAATCTAAAGAAAATAAGAAGGATTTTCGTTAGAATTTATAGACAGCTATAGTTCAACTATATATAGACAACTATACCGGGTGTAACAGGGTCATGGTATGCCCCCTTTTCTCCTTTAGTTTTGAAGATAATTGATTAAAATTTGGGACATCCTATATACATAATAAGCGGCACTTTTTGACATACAATTGATTTTTTTTTCACTTCCCGTTTCGCCGGAAGTGACACTAACTTTAGATTTTTAAATATAATACCCTATATGTTATTGCACTTTTGAATTCTGCATAATTTTATAAATCCAACGATACAAAATAAGTGACATTTCAATAGTCAATATTTTTTATAATCTAATTTTTAGTTTTCCATTTAAGTGTGCCAAGACGGTTCCGATTTATTCTAAATGACCCATGCAATGCTACAAAAATTGAAATCCCGTCAAAAATACTAAATCACGTGATTTAATGACAAATAAAATTCATCAAAATTGTTTTTGGGGCAAAACTCAATTTTTTCAAATGGAACCATATTAGTACCATAATACCATTTATTAATACTGTTAATAAGGAATTTATTCATATGTTGTATTAAAATGTGCAATAAATACAAACAAAATTACAGCTAAAAGAAAATAAGAAAATACTAAAATTTTCTTTTAGCTGTAATTTTGTTTGTGTTTATTGTACATTTTAATACGGCATATGAATAAATTCCTTATTAACAGTACTAATAAATGGTACCACGGTACCAATATGGTTCCATTTGAAAAAATTGAGTTTTGCCCCAAAAACAATTTTGATTAACTTTATTTTTTCATAAATCGCGTGATTTAGTGTTTTTGACGGGATTTCGATTTTTGTAGCATTACACGGGTCATTTAGAATAAATCGGAACCGTCATGGCACACTTAAATGGAAAACTAAAAATTAGATTATAAAAAAATGTTGACTTTTGAAATGTCACTTATTTAGTATCGTTGGATTTATAAAATTATACGGAATTCAAAAACGCAATAATATATAGGGTATTCCATTTAAAAATCGAAAGTTAGTGTCACATCCGGCGATACCGGAAGTGAAAGAGAGATCAGTTGTATGTCAAAAAGTTTCGCTTATTATGTGTATAGGATATCCCAAATTTTAATCAATTATCTTCAAAACTAAAGGAGAAAAGGAGGCATAACATGATCCTGTTACACCCGGTATAGAGACAATAGACACAAAAATTAAGGAATGTAAAAAAATCCTAAACTTTTAGGTGATTTTCAAAGGGCTGTAACATGAAGAAAAATAGTCGCAGAGCAATTTAAATAAAAAGAAAATTGAAGCTCCAAGTTTTTAGTTTTCAGATCTTGAAACAATTTTTTTTACCATCAGCAGTTTTTGAATAATCATAAAAAACCATCGGAATAAAAAATTTTATTTTTTTATCGCTTTTTAAAAGGACCACCGACTTCAATAAGTTTTGTTCAGTGATTTCATTATAAAATTGTTTTAGATAGCTTTATCCTCTTTAATTTGGGCGGTCTAAAAGCCCTCTATACTAAGTTATCGTCGTTAAACGCAAAAAAGTCAGTTTTGACTTTGGTAATTAATTACTCGGGAAATAATGATCGTACAGAAAATACAAGTAGGATTTCAAAAACTGCACAGTATTCCTTACAAGTCGTAGTTATTGGTTTTTGATAAAAAAAAATTCGGTGCGACAATGTCGATTGAAAAAGAGGTAGAAAATTGCGTATTTAGGAATATTCGCCTAACTTAGCATAACTTTGCAAGTAATGAATATACTAAGAATGTCAATTTTCTTCAACCTCCAAGTATTCCAAATAAACCCTAAAAATTTGAAAGCGCTGTAATTTTTTTTTTCATTGCGTTCGGAATGCTTGAATTTGTTGTTTTTGCAAAATATCAATTTAAGGATGAATTGTTTATTCATTTCTTGAGGTTGAAAATATTTTTTGAGCAATAATACATATTTTTTTATCAAAAAATGTTAATTATTGTCACAAAACAATGAAAGAAAAAGTTTTGTTTTCAAAAATAAAGTCAAAACTGACTTTTTTTGCTTCGAACGACAATAACTCAGCAAAACATCATCGTACAAGGCTTTTAAATCACTCGAATTACAGAGGATAAAATTATATAAACGCTTTATTAAAATATTAAGTTTCTTAAAAGCTGTTGGTGGACCTTTTGAAAGGCAAGCAAGAAATTTGGATATTTTTGTTCTCCCAAAATCATCAAGTACGCAAATTCAAATTTTACCGCCCATTGCGAGTCTAATAACAATTTAACAAATAAATTAAAAACCGTAGGTACTTATGAATTGAGAACGGAAAACAGTTACAATTACTGCTGCAATTATAACATTTCCATTGTAACTTACTAGCCGGCAGAAGTCCTGTTAAAATCTAATTTAGTTCTCAATTGAATTTGTATAATTTTTCACTTCATTTAAATTGTTAAATCGGGTAATTAAAGCGAGTAGGTAACAATTACATTACAAAAATCGTATTTGAGTGCTTAAGAATCATTTAATTAGCGGCTAAGTTGAACAAACAATTAACAATATTCAACAAGGACTCCATTAGTCACGTTACAAGTGTTGATAAATTATTATGAAAGCGTAAATTATTAGAATGGATAAAAGAATCTACGACGATTTTTATGTGGCAATATTTGATGAGGACATTTTTTCCCATGCGGAAATAATTCTTGGTCTTGTTTACAGAACTTTGGTAACGTCCTCAAATATCTTTAGTACATTATTGTAACTATTAACTTAAGTCTATGGAGGATTAGTCAGAAATAGTTTATAGCTGTCTTATTTCCTAAGATATAATAATAATAATAATAATAATAATAATAATAAAACACTTCACCAGAAGGTAGTAGAAGTTGACCGCAGATCTGGGCACTCAAACTAAATAAGTAAAATATCCATGTAGTGCCACCAAGACTAGACAACACTTGAACGAATAGGTTATCACCAGCAAACATTCCATTTTCCTAGACGGACAAGCAGAGCTCATTAAAGTAACTAAATGGACAGTCTGTACTATGGAGCCAAAAGCTTTATGGTAGCCATCCAGGGCGATGTGTATCTCCTCGCAATTACCAGTAATATATATTAAAAAAGAGATGGATGATAAATACCATAGATGTAATAGACTAGGGGAAAAATAGAGATATGTCAATGGGAGATGTTAAGCCTTGACAGACCCAACATATCTAGGAAGACACAACCAGGTAATGACAATTGAACGTACGAAGACGTCACACAAGTACAACCTGATGTGGAACTTACCAGCATACTGCAAAAATCATCAGCAGTCAGTTCTTGAGATCGACAGCCACCTGCCGTATTCAAACGGGCCAATAATAACTGGCAATAATACAGGCATCGTCTTCATTGATGAAGTGCATCAAAAAGGACACACCTTAGACAAAGGTTGCCCATTGAATCAAAACATCAGAAAACAGAAGCCAACAAGATTAGAGAGTATGAAAATCTTGCCACAGAAATTTAAGCACATCTGAGCATAGATCG
This sequence comes from Rosalia funebris, assembly GCA_037954035.1. Lineage (NCBI taxonomy): Eukaryota > Metazoa > Arthropoda > Insecta > Coleoptera > Cerambycidae > Rosalia > Rosalia funebris. The sequence goes on along the minus strand of JAZFAV010000006.1, from coordinate 4,406,636 downwards.
AAATATAGAAATGCCAAATATCTATCAGCAGCTAGATATTTGGCTTTATTAATACGCTTTATTTATTATATACATGGACCAAGCATATTAATGCGAAATATTACACGTATGGATATAATAATATCTTACATATAATATGCGCAAAAAGTACTGCACAAATTCATTAAAATTACAATAAATCATTTTTATTTTTCCGCGCTCATCTATACCAGAGCTGAAAAGTAATTTAATCGTGTAAAGTAAAATGAAGAGAAAAATTTTTCTAACGCTTATTTTTCGTTTTTCGGGCTAAAAACCAAAAAGAAATGTTTTTTACAAAATTTGTGTCTGTGTGTGTGTCGCTGTTGTTGTCGTTGTCGTTGTCGTTGTCGTTGTCGTCGGCATTAAAATTTCTTGTTAGCACGATAACTCAACTAAATCGTGTCGGATCGATTGGGTTTTGACTGATTCTGATCGGGGACGTCTCCCAGACGACACCTATTGATTTTTAGGTGGATAGAATATATTCTACCATGTTCACGGGTCATGAGAAAACACAATGGTGGACTATTTGAGAATTTTTTTTGTTGGCACGATCACTCAATTAAATCGTGTCGGATCAATCGAATTTCGACTGATTCTGATTAGGGACGTCTACCAGACGACATCTATTGATTTTGAGATGGCCCCACCCTGTCCATGGGTCATCAGAAAGTACGATGTAAATGTTTATGTTCATTCTGAGATTTAGAACATAAACATTTAACGCGTTGCTGATTTTGCATTGAACGAAAAAATATATATATTCGGCCTGTATCATATACGAATGAATGAAGCAAAAAATAATTTCGTTCGATCACAAACGTATTGATATGGCACTGAAGCAGTCGCCAATGAAAAAAGTAAGATTGTCGCATAAAACACATATTCTGCATTATGTATTAGTTTATTTTTTCTCTGCCACTCAAGTTCGAGATAGAGGTTGTTCTACGTGCGGAAAAGTCCGTTTTAAGGTTTTAAAACTGTTTTATTTGTATTCCAACACTAGTCTATTTGCATTGATAAAAACATACAACGTCCATTTCATTCATTTATACATTACTTTTATGTTCAAATGAACTTATGGATATCGAAATTTATTTTTAAAATTCTAGGTTAGTAGTGGAGTAGATCTAGTGCCAATCACACTAACCTCCGACGCGTTACGATATGGGCTAACGAGGATTTTATTGACTTCTTGTGACTTCCTGTGATGCCTTATACGACCACAGTGAACGCATTGTCCTCATAAGTACCCTGTGTTAATCGCGACAACGTTATTATTTGTTGTGTTTCCACGTAGCCACTTGCGGTGTTTATAAGTGGACCGAAAATAGCAGCATCACGCTATGTGGTCGTAACGACAGTATCGTTGCAAAGAAGCCTGAATTATGATCTGAAATGGGGTCTGTTAAATACGAAAGTGATCAGTGTAATTTAAAAATTGTTCTATTATATCAAAGCGAAAAAGCGTTCTACTTTGTTGGCGCTATAATGTTGTCTATCAGTGGGTTGTTTAGTCGATGTTATTGTCAATAATGCCTTCTGGACAACCATTATAGATCTGTGTTTTCTAATACCCACAGAGAAAGGGATCGAGTGGTGTTAAATCTGGCGCTCTTGGCATTTGATATTGGGTGAGGGAGGTGCACCTTTTGATTCCGTTTTTTGAGAAATGTTTCATTCATGAATAGGAGCTCCATGCTCCTATATTTAGAGCTATACTATAGGAGGATATAGTATAGAAGCTCCTAATATGTACTTGAATTACAAATTATGCTTATTGAACACCAAATTTTTAACTTCATGAGTCAAATTTTCCAGAATTTAATCGACGAGTGAATTTATTGCATTCTATGAACTCCCCTAAATCTCATCCCTTAAATCCATTCCACATATATGTCAACATCTATTCCGCTTATTTCATTTGTTTACAAACCCCTTTAGCTTTTCGCTACATATTCAGTATGACATTTAATAGAGACTACACACCGTTTATGGGGTAAAATTATGTTGGGCGGTATTTTAAACATTTATTGAAAACGCTATAGAAAAAATACCTTTAAAAGAAGGTGTAGATTGGATGAAGAGGTCTACCTAGATTATTAGACCTCACTTCAAATGTCTACCAAGACCACAAGATCTTACGCCGTTTTATTTTTCCTGTAAGGTTATCTCAATAATAACGTATGTACTAGACCAAATAACACCGAGGGTTTTAGAGAAATAATATAAACAGTGATAAGAAATGGTTCATCTCGTCTATTTTAAACACAGTTAGGCAAAGGTTATGTAGGTAGGTGAACTAAATTATTGCCAACAAGAAAATGGAAAATATTTTCAATACTAATTTTAAATTAAAACAATTAAAGTAAACAGTAACTTTGAAATAGTATTTTAACAACCTCATAGCCATCATAACTAACTAGTCAATCAGTTAATAATTTGCAAATGTTATACAAAATATAAAGGGTATTTCATTAAAAAGCAACACTCTTGTACTGCTCTTGTATAACTCATACTATATGTTAAAATTTTTGGCTTGAAGAACGTACTTTGATTTTTAGGGCCGAAAATTCTGAAACGATTTACATCATCCCCAGTAGGCTTAACACAGTCTCAGTAGTTACGACATACAACCCTTAGAGTATCTTTTAAATTCCGTTAAAAGGTAAAACAACAATAATATTTTTTAACGGGAGCTACGAATATTTTAATGGGAAAATACAAGATTTCTAGTGGCGAAAACCTTGAAAGAATTCACGATAACAGTAGGTTTCACAAACTTTAATATTTTCTACATATAGCTCTTAGAGTCTTTATTAAGTCCTTTCATAAGATAAAACAACTATAATGTTTTTACGGATGCTACGAATATTTTAATAAGTACATTTTTAGTGGCGAAAATTTTTAAAATATCCACATCCCAGTAAGGTTTCCATAATCTCGATATTTACAACTAACAGCCCGAGGGGTCTCTGTTAAGTTCTTTAAAAGATAATACTACTATAACGTTTTTTAAAGACGCTACGAATACTAATAAGAAAGTACAAGATTTGTAGGAACCTAAATTTGAAAAAAAGAATTACCACATCCCCAATAGACTCCACACAACCTCAATTTCTCCGACAGATAACCCAGGGTATCTTTATGAAGTTCCTCTAAAATATAAAATAACTATAATATTTTTTATGAGCGCTATGAATGTTTTTATGAGAAAGTATGCGATTTCTAGGAGCGAAAATTCATAAAAAATCAACTCATCCCCAGTAGGCCTCCTACATCATCGATATTTGTGACGAACAACCCCTCGAGTCTCTATTAAATCTCTTTAAAACATAAGACTTCTATAATATTTTTTACTGGCGCCAACAATATTTTAATGAGAAAGTACAAGACTTTTAGGGGTGAAAATTATGAAAAAAATCACTACATCCCCAGTAGGCATGCCATAACCTCTATATTTACATCAGATAACTCTTGAGATGTTTATTAACTTTCCTTAAGAGATAGAATCGTTACGATGTTTTTTGCGGACGCTACGATTATTTCAATGAGAGAGTTCAACATTTTTAATGGGAAATGAAATCTCCAGTACGGTGTTCTAAAAGATGAAACTACAATATGATTTCTTATGGTCGCTACGAACATTTTAATGAGAAAAAAGTACATAATTTTTATATTTCAAAAAATAAAACCCGCCACAGGTAGGATTCGACATTTGTACCGGATCGGAACCGAACGACATACAGCTGTTTCGAACTTGTTAGTTCTCATCAGTGCCGTACACGGTACGCCGATTCAGAACAAATGCCGAATGAACTTTATGGCGTATACATCTTTATCGATACGATCTCTGTCAGTAACATTTGTTCTGAATCGGCGTACCGTGTACGGCACTGATGAGAAGTAACAAGTTCGAAACAGCTGTATGTCGTTCGGTTCCGATCGGGGACAAATGTCGAATCTTACCTGTGGTGGGTTTTATTTCTTGTCTTATCTGATCGTGCAGAAACACGAGAAAGGGGTCGAGGATCGCTTCTGGGTATAATTCAATGCCTGACGGGGCTTTAGCCCGAGGAGAAGTTGTTTCCTAGAGCGATTATGTAATAGGTTTGCTATTCGGGAATTACTTTGATAGCCGCTTGGCGGCTTGGTGGTTCCTTTCTCGATTTCCGACTTATATGTTAATGATTTTTACAGGCAAGTTTTGAAACAATTCGCCACATCCCCGGTAAGCCTCCTACAACCTTTGTATTTATGACATAGAACCCTTAAAGTCTTTGTTAAATTTCTTTGAAAGTTAAAACTACTATAGTATTTTTTACGAATGTTTTAATGAGAAAGCACAAATTTTTTTTTTAAATTCACCACATCCCCAGTAGGTCGCATACAGCCTTCATATTTATGACACGCCACCCTTAAAGTCCCATAGACTTCCCATAACATCAATATCTGCGACAGATAACCGCTAAACTTTCTCTTTGTCCCCCTAAAAGGTAAAACTATTATAATAGTTTTTACGGTCACTATGAATATTTTAATAAGAAACCACAAGAGTTTTGGAGCCGAAAATTAAAAGAAAATTCATCAAATCCCCAGTAGGTTTATTACAACATCAATATTTACGACGGACAACCCTTAACGTCTCTATCAAGTCCTTCTTCTTCTTCTTCTTCTTCCTTCTTATATGTAAGCAATTTGCTTGTTTTTCTTTCATCTCTTTGCCTAAAAGGAAAAATTCCGGTTCTATGAGCAGTGTGTTTTTTTACCCTAGGTAGGGTGTTGGCCTGACCTAGGAACCCTCCTTTATCTAGGCTTGGGACCGGTAGTGGCAGTTACCAGGCTACTCAATCCACCCGGTAACCAACCCCAGGCGGAGTCGAGTTCCTCTGAAAGGTAAAACTACTATCATTGTTTTTACTGTCGCTACGAATATATCAATGAGAAATCACAAGAGTTTTGGGTCCGAAATTTTTGGAAAAATTCACTACATCCCCAGTAGGCTTAGCACAACCTCAGTATATACGACAGACAACCCTTGGAGTTTTTATTAAGTCCCTCTAAAAGATAAGACCTCTATAATATTTTTTTCGTACGATACAGTTATATCACAAGTGTTGCAAAAAATACACACGGTACTTCATTAAAAAAGCAACATTATTGTACTGTACTTATAGGACTCATACTAGATGTTAAAAGTGTTAGCTTGAAAACTGATATTTTAAATTAAGAATTGACCTGTTCAAGAATGTCATCGCAAATCTGTAAAATAACGTCAAAATTAACTTTATTGCATTCTTGTATAAATGCTATAACTATAAATCAATATAAATTTCACGATATTTATAAAAACATAGAAAACAGTCAATGGTAATGTTGCTTAAATACCCTGTCACACATTATTGAAATGAGTCTGAATATACACCAGGGTTTCCATCACAATATCTGCTTGGCATCTATGACACATATTGTCATTCAGCGTTCCAGGTATTCTTCAATGTATCATCGAAGAAGAATATAATGTGTCTCTTTCCATGTTCTCTAACAAATATAGGCAATATCGAGTGAATTTTATAGTAATTATGGCCTTGGTCTTAGAGTAGTGGTGTCGTCCATTGACCAAGAGCGGAATTAACTCAATTACATTCATCTCATTCCATACTTTTTCGATGGTGCATCGTTCCACATGGAATAATTTTCATATTCTTGTCAGAAGCTGAGAAGTTAGGAGCTGGGAATATTTCATATTCCCAGCTGCTAACTTCTAATGACGTAGAAAACAGTACTATTAGTACTGTTATAGTAGTCTGTATTAGTAGTACCGAACACAACAAGTAACATTGAACCCAAAAAATCCTACTCAGACGCCATCCTAACACGGTTACGTTAATTATCAATTTCTGCGCCTCGAAAAACGTAACCCAGTTATACAATCCTCTACAACACGTTGACAAAAACATCCTCTCGTTATAGTCTCAGTTTTTACCGCAACATAACGAAAGCCTGACCCACATCAAGCTTCTGGTGTACTACATAGTAAACTGCCGTACATCTATGTCGTATTCCGATCGATTATTTTTTTATTCACACGCTACTTTGTGTAACAAGTGACGGCGTGGGTCGTGATCAGAATTTCCAGTAGGCCGTGGATTCGGAGTTACATAAATATTTGGTGAGAATTGCGCGGCAGGATGACCGTTATTTCTTAGGCATCAATAAACATGCAAACCAGTACAATACAACGATGCAGTTGTGTGTACCGAAAATATGTACGTGACACACATATGATTAAATATACAGTGAGTGGCTAAAGTTTGGACTTAAATTGATGAATCGGTTTTTATCGATATTCAAACAAAAACTTTGTCCACCACTATCCTCGCAGAAACATATTCACATGTTCATATTCACAGGCAGTAAGGGTCACGTTGATGGTAGAGTAAGGTCCTAAGAAATTGCAGGACTAACTCCAGGCTAATTTTGCAATGTAAAAAGTCATTAAATGTCATAGGGCAAAAAATTATGTAACGTTATGTTGGGTGGAGACACATGTAGGGAATCGTGGAAACGAGAAGACGGATATCTTGACATGCCGTGGTTTTAGGGAGTACATTCACGCAATGGGATAGCTGAAGGTGTAAACTCGGTTTAGTTATAAATTAGCAGCTCTGATGGATGTAATACAGTGGGCCTAATATGATGGCCGGAGTGCATGTGGACTCTGTCTACCGTCCCCTTTACATAATCCGCACATCAGTGGCAAGTTTCTGTTGCACAATATCATATATTTTGTTGCCGTCATCAATATTTAAAGAAAATGTAGCCCAATCTGAAAAATTATTAAGCTGGATAACTTTCCAACGAAATATTTCGAAATTATCGTTTCACTCAATCATTGATTCGCCAAGTTACACAGAAGAAGTTATGAGATAAAAAGAAGTAAAGAAAACTAAATCGAAACGTAGGAATTCTAAATATCTAGTGGCAGCTAAATTTAAAAGTAAATGTCCTAAAATACGACTTGTCATACCAATACATTAGTCTATTCTGTTGTCCGTTGATTTAAAGAAAATCATACAAATTTTTTATTAAAAACTGAACGAATATTTTCTATTCTTAATGGGAACTATATTACTAAAAAAATTGACGACACTTTTATGGTATCAAGACGTATCTTTGTTTCTATACACATGAAAATGTGATGAAGTGACTAATGATATTGGAAAAATTATTACTTCTTTGTTTTTCATTCGGCGACATGTTGAATTTAAGAGAAATTTTTGGGAAAACACCGCCTGTCTCTACTTAGCACTACCAAAATTTACAGCATTGATAACTCTGTGAATTTTGGCACTACCTTTCACATGTTGCAAATATCAAGGCACAAAATAATGTGGTAACACCAATAATGATATGGAGAAAAATGATTTTCATTTGGTGACACGCTGAATTTAAAGGCAAATTTTTGAGAAAACACCGCTTGTTTCTCCTGGGTGCTACGTTTCTCCCACTGCAACTATTACGGCATGTGTTTGTTTTTATATACACAGAAATATAGTGAAATGAATAATAGTATTTAGAAAAGTATTACTTCTTTGCTTTTTATTTGGCAAGAGGCTGAATTTAAAGCTAAATTTTTGGCAAAACACCCCCTGCCTCTCCTTATTGCTACGCTTCTTTCACTCCATCTATTAAGGCGCATTTTTGTATTTTACTTTTTCGCACTCCACTATACGTGGAAAAGTAATGTAGTCGTGTAAAAAATCGGTTTTAAACCATTAATAATTAAACATGGTTTTAAAACAATAGTTTTTAAACCATTTTGTGTGTGTGTGTGTGTGTGTGTGTGTCGTTATCATCGTTGTCGTCGTCGTCGTCGTTGTCGTTGTCGCTGTCGTTGTCGCCGGCATTTTAAACTTTTTAGCACGGTAACTCAACTAAATCGTGTCGGATCGATCGGGTTTTGACTGATTCTGATCGGGGACGTCTCCCAAACGACACTAATTGATTTTGAGGTGGATAGCACACACTCTACCATGTTCATGGGTCATGAGAAAGCACAATATTTGAGTATTTCTTTTTAGCACGATCACTCAATTAAATCGTGTCGGATCGATCGGGTTTCGACTGATTCTGATTAGGGACGTCTGCCAGACGACATCTATTGATTTTTAGGTAAATAGGATACGCCCCACCCTATCCATGGGCCATGAGAAAGTACGATGGTGGACTATTTGAAGAAACTGAAACTGTCGCATAAAACACATATTCTGCATTTATGTGTTGGTTTATTTTTTCTCGACCACTCAAATTCGAGGCACAGATGTTCTACATGCGGGAAAAGTCCGTTTAAAGGTTTTAAAACTGTTTATTTAAACATAAAAATATAGTGAAATCTATGATTATATTCGAAATATTATAACTTGTTTGCTTTTCATTTTTGCTCCTCAGCCCCACGTTTCATACATTACCACGACCCATCAAGTGACACTCGTAAGGGTCTGCTATATATTCAGTTTTAATTAATCTCTATTAATTTTAATCTCTATCTCAAAATAGCAATTTTTTTAGCAAAAGAGCAATCTAATTTTTCTTCACATTTTCATAATCATATGAAAGACAAACAATACTCTTTTATACTCTTTCATAGAATAGAAAAAAAATAGCTGCTGCTAATGAAAAAAATAAAATATAAAGGCATACATACACGTTAAAAATACATCGAATTATGCTATTCAACGTGCACTGTCGTAATTATTCTAAACAGAAGTTAAGTACCGACTTACAGTTAGGCCATCCATTGACCGGCAGGTACCCATCCGTATTGTATGTAAATCGTTTTGGAATATCATTTGAATAAATGTGCCTGCACGATCATCGCAATTTCCAGATTTAACCCATAGCAATTCGAGGTGACGGCGCGGCGTCTCCCTGTCCAGTTAGCATGGTGTAGAGGATAATGCTAATTACGATAAAACTAATAAACATTTAGATTCATAATGACTGGGTTCAAAGAGTAACGGTAAGAAATAGCAAAGTATAATTTAGCTGCCTGATAGTAGCCAAGACTATTAACAAATTCTTTTTATACATTATCAACAACTTCAAGAGGCATATGTTGTATTTCGTGACGAATTCTTGCTTATAAACCTTCTAAATTGTCCGGCCTAGTAACGTATATTTTGTTTTTAAGTATCCTCATATGAAGTAATCTAGAGATGTCAAATCTAGCGATCTGGCTGGCCACTAAATCCTCTTCTCCCTATCCAACAATTCGGAAACGTTTCATCTAAATAAACGCAGACAGATGCTGCATAATGGGGAGATGTATCATCTCATTGAAAGAAAATGTAATTTCTCGGGAGATCAGGTTCCTCTACATCTAGATGTGAAGTTATAAGTGCGAGAATACAGTCGTTTCGAAGATAATGCGCAATTTGGGTTCACGTAAGAGAAATAGGGGCCCAGAATATTCTTCCGTCAATTATATCGTATCACACATTCACTTTCTGGGGATTTTGAGGGTGATAGTCCGTCATCCATCGAAGATTCTTGCTACGATGTCCTTGACATGTCGCAATACCGTACCCTTTCTGGACGCCCTTTACTATATTACTTACTTTAATCACTTTTTTTGCTTTCTTTCTTCACAGATATGTTTCTATAAATAGGAATTTATTTATGTATTTGAAACACTACGACTATACAATCTGTACATATTGCAACATTGATAGGAACTTTAACAAATCTTAACAAATTCATTTCAAATAGAACTCTTGTATGACAGGGGCGGCTGGTGTATAGGTGCTGCAGAGCTGCAGAACTGCCCAAAAAATTAGATATTTGTATATTTTCGCGACATAATAATTACTAAAATTTATTAATAAAATAATTTGGTTAGTTGGCAGCTAACCAAATTATTGCGTTAAAGTCGCATTCTGCCCGCCGTCCTCTATTGAGTAGTAGACCAAATGAATTATCTGGGTCTCTACGCGAGCGCGTCGCAGTACATTGAACTGGGCCACACAAGGTAGTTCTCAGCAGGGCTCGGCACACCCGTCCTCCCCCTCAACTCCCGCAACAATCCACACTTGGCGCTCGTAAATGCGCAAATTTACACGGTCAGTGAGCTGTATTTTTTCCAACTAAGGCAACATCAGTGAATGTTTACTCCTTCCTACTCGGGCGGGCGTAGATCGTACCTATTTCGTATTTCGTGTTAATTTGAGATTTTAAATACTGTTTTGTGAATTTGTGTAGTGATTTCTTGTACTAATTATTAATATTTATATACTGTGATAGTGACAATGGATTTAATTTATAATTTAGTTCATGTGAAGCTATTTTTTAAATACTCTTATGAAGAAAAAATTGATATAAAAAACAATGACAGGCCATTGCCCGATATTGTTATTGAGACTGCAGGTGTTAGCCGCGGAAAAGCATATAAACGTCAATTTAATAGAGACATTTATTCGAAGAACAATTGGATTTGTGGGCGCAACAAAAAAAATGCGTTATTTTGTTTTCCTTGTTTACTTTTTGGCGATGATAAAGCATGGATGGAGGTAGAGGTGACAGATTTGGTGCACTTAACTGAAAAAATAAAAAAGCACGACAACTCCAAAAGCCATCTACACAATACAATGGAATTAGCTTTATTAGGGACAACTAATATTAAAGCGTAGCTAGATTCAGCTTATTGGATAAATGTGCAAAAGCATAATGATAATGTGACAAAATAGAGATACGTCTTGTCAAAAATTATAAACTGCATAAAGTTTTGTGGGGCCTTTGAACTGGCGCTGCGAGGACATGACGAAGCTGAAACCTCTCAAAACCCGGGGATATTTCGTGGTTTGATAATTTTTTTCTGCTGAACTTGATGTAACTTTAAGCGAGCATCTACAAAATGCTTCAGTATTTAAAGGAACCTCTAAAGAAATACAAAATGATCTTTTGGACTGTATATTAAAAGTATGTCATGAAGAAATAATTAAAGAAATTAACAAACCTCCATTTTTGGCAGTTATGGCAGACGAAACAACTGATGTATCTGCAAAAACTCACTTAGTGGTAGTTTTAAGATATATTCTCGATGGTGAACCGATTGAACGTTTTTGGACATACCTGAAACCTACAAAATGTGACGCTGAAGCTCTTTCGGAAAATATTTTAAGTGTTATAGACCCTCTAGTAGAAAATTCACCTTACCTAAAGGGCTTTTCTCTCTTAACCAAAGAATATGACGGCAAACATGAATGTTCTTCAAAAAGGTATTAAATCCCAAAAATTTTTCTTGTGAAAGTCTATATTTTTGTATAAACGGATTTTACATAAAAATTCTGAAGTATCAGGAAAACGCGTGACCTTAAAAATTTTCAAAATTTTCGCCTGCAGCGCAATTTTTTGCTGTTCCTACGGCGCCAGTAGTTTGGATACGTTTGAAATTTGCATGCGGGCAACCAATACCCTAGGATCGGCCATGTGCAAAACACCCGTTTCATTTCATCACGAGCCGCCACTGTTGTATGGTATTAAATGTTATATTAAAATGTAATAACAGGATTATTCAGTCAAGTCAAAACAGTAATTTTACTATAAACGAATTTTGGCTACAAAACAATGTTTGATTTTACAACACATACATATACAGGGTGGACCAGGTTTTTCGTGATAAACTTTGACAGTCGATAGAAAACGTTTTTTATGAAAAAAAAATCCATATAAAAGAATTTCCTAAATTGCTTTGTTTTCGATATACATGGTGTTAAAGTTATTTTTTTTTTAACTGTATTAACAGTCTTTATTTTCAGAACTAACTATACCGTGACAGGTAAAGCAGGACTAGTCAGTCCACAGTGTGTTCTTCAAAAGATGTCTATTTTCTTGAACTGAGTGAAGGACCCAGCGGCAAAAAGTCATTCTTTTCTCTTCGTCTTGTAATGTAAGCCTTGAACAGGTTGTAGTTGCAATGGACGCCTGTGATCTCGTCTTAGAGTATGAAGAACATTGGATTTAGAGAAGAGAAGCTATACGGGAACTCGTTGTTGGATCTCTGTCAAACTAATTTAATATCCGTCGGAAAATTCTTCTTTGTTGTTAGTTTTCGTTGACATTATTTAGATCTTCATGTAAGTTTCCTAAACCTTTCTCTATTAATTGCTGGTCAACTCTTGTGAACATATTATGACTAGGATGTGTTCTCTGCGGATATTTCCTATATTTTCTAACGGCCGCCATTAAGTTTCCATTAGCAAATCCATACACAAAAATGGATATCCACTATTTCTCGATTGGAAAATCTAAACGGCATTCTAAGACTACTGGATAAGTCTTATGTTAAAATTGTCAAAGGTTGTCATGAAAATCAACGCCAACCAGGCGTGGCAAATATTGATTATCTCGAAAACTGATAGAGGAAAAAGAAACTGAAAAAAAAAATAAACTTTAACACCTTGTATATCGAAAACAAAGCAATTTAGGAAATTTGTTGATATAGATTTTTTTTCATAAAAACGTTTCCTATCGACTATCAAAGTTTGTCACGAAAGACCTGGTCCGCCCTATATATTAGATTTTAAATTAAGATAATAAAAATAATAAATAGAAAACACGAATGACTACATTACTAGAGTAAATACTAGCTAGTATTAATACTAAAATAAGTAGTAATGTATTCCTATATCATATCTTCAGATAGTTGTAAATGATCATCATTAAAAAAAAGTAAGAATCCCAATGTAATCTATCATCTACAATCGTGAGATTCACATTCTCATGTATTTCTCTAGAAGATCAAGTCAGGACTTAACTCTAAGTTACCGGTATTCAAAATTATTGGCACTTTTGTCAATGAAACTCGGTTGGATACTGCAAATCTAGCGTTCCATAGGAAATTAGGAATTAAAATAGGAAATAAATAAATTATGCATTATAATTATTTACTACTAATCATAGTATTTCACGTCGAAGTCAATGATTTATTCCGTGCTAAAACAATAAAGAATTGTCTAAAAAAGCGGTATTTTTTTCGCGCCCAAACTGGTATCATTAATTTCAGCAGGTTGTTCATTTTTCGTTCACCGGTTAAAAGTTCTTTAAAAGTATCGACATTTCTAATTAATTTTGGTAAATGTTTAGGTGGTACTTGAGAGGAAATCAGTTTTTTGTTGGTAATCCGTTAAAACGTATTCAATTCTAAATATTCAGTTTCCTATGGCTGTTCATGTGGTTTACACTCTTTTGTATTTAGCTAGCAATGATCAAATGCAAGAGAATCCTCGCTGTACTACAGTTTTAAATACTATCGTCATTATCATTGTTACTCCAATAAATGCCAAGTATTAGAAGACAGTAAACACCTAAATACCATTGATACTTTAGTACACTAGGCCAGGGGTTCCCAAACTTTTTCAGTTCGTGGCGCACTTACAAGTTTAATATTTTGTCTCGGCGCCCTGTAGTCATTAGTACTCGAAAGAAGGTACAAGGATACTAAGTAGATAGGCACAAAAATTAAAACATCCGCAATATAAAGCTGAGTTTTTATATTTTCATTGACACGCAAGAAACATTTATAATTTAAGAACAATAGGATGTAAAATACAATGGCAACTTAATCAATGTGACGTGTGAGCTTGGTGATCTCCACACATTTTTTCAAAGCGCGGGATAAAGTTTGATACCGCTACTCTCATTTCTTGCTCCACATTTATCTTTGACCGATATTTGCTTTTTATTACAGCGACAGCTGAAAATCCGGCCCCACATAAATAAGATGTTGCAAAGGGAATGAGAATTCTTAATGCTTTTGAACTTAAATTTGGGTATTCATTTTGGACCAATATCCAAAACTCCACCAAATCGGAATACGTGACTCTTGTTTTTAGGCTGCTGTCGCAAGAGAGTTCAATAAGACTCTCTTCTTCTTGCGAAGGGAATTGTGGTGGAGCTTGTGCGTGGAAAGGATCTTGGATCCACGCATATTTTTCGACATCGTCTTCGGCAAAGTATTTCGAAAACCATTCTGTGAGCTTCGAAAGGTGTTCCGTGAACAGAGACATTAAGTTTTGTGACATAACAAGCTCATTAGAAGCTGCGTATTTATGCAATTGTGGAAAACAATCTTGTCCGTCATCTTCATTAATTTTTTTATCCGCAACTGTAGTGTTTTTGTAAACGCCGCAATCTTCTCTAATAACTTCAAAATGTGCATGTTATTCCCTTGCAGAGACAGATCCAAATTATTAAGTTTGTCCAATATATCACACAAATACGCCGGTTTTAGCAAAAAGTATTTGGAGTTTGCATGACCTTCTTCTTGTAAAAAAGTGTGAATTTCTTCACGCAATTCGGATGCACGTAATAAGACATTTCCACGTGAAATCCATCGTAAACTTCAGTAATATAGCAGGGCTGTGTGTTCAGTTCCCATATCTAGGCATAGTTTTTTGAAAAATCTGGCTTTTAGCGGTCTAGTTTTTGACTACGTCAATGATACGCTTTAGTACTTTGTTCAATTCAGAGCTCATTAACTTCGATGCAAGCGCTTCCCTATGGGTGATGCAATGGGTCCACATAGCATGCGGTGCTATTTACGAATAATAGCTTGTATTCCTCTATACTTGCCAGACATTGATCGAGCACCATCAGTACATACACCGATACACTTTTCCCAATCTAAATCATTTTCCTTTATGAACTTGTCAAGAATTTCAAACAAATTTTGAGCCTTTGCGCTTTCCGTAATGCTTTTACAGAGAAAAGGTCTTCAATGATAATATTATCATCCACAAAGCGTACGTAACAAATAAGATGTGCGTCTTTGTTACTGTCAGTAGCCTTATCAAGTTGCAGGTCGAATTCATTGCCTTTCATATGTTCTATTAATTATTGATTGAGATCGTCAGCTATGTCATGGATCCTTCGACTAATAGTGTTGTTAGATAGAGGTACCTTAGAAATTAGTTTTCCCGTCGATTCTCCTACCATAATATTCACCATGTCGAGAGCAGCCGATAGAATAAGCTCTTCTGAGATAATGTGAGGTTTTTTGCATTTCGCCATCCTGTATGCCACCTTGAATGATGCTAACAGTGCGTTGCTAGGTACTGAGGCTTGTTGAGCGAACACGGTTTTTTGTTTTTGTAAATTTTGCAACTTCCTATTAAAAAAACCATGTGATTTTTCAACCATAGCAGGGTGAATGGTCTCAAGATGTCGCTTCAGCTTACTTGTGAGCATACTTTCTGACGACAGAATCTTCAAACAGAGCACACACTGTGGTCTTTCTTCGTTGTTTACTTCTATTGAAGTAAAGCCGAAGTCCAAATAGCTATCACCATATTTGCGATATTTCCGATTTTTTGCTTCTCTGCCACTTGTAGAAGCTTGATGACTATCACTTGAACTACCGACTTGCTTATTTAATAAAAATCTGTCCATTTTAACGAAAACACAAACAAAGCGACATAACCAAAAAAAAGCAATCGACGTAATGCAACGTCTTGTCTTTCTAAACTAAAAAACTTTTCTTCAAATTATAGCTTGTCTTTCAAAAAGTGCACGGACTTCAATAATTATTTTTCGGTGATTTCATTACAAATTTTTTTAGATAATTTTATCCTCTTTAATTTAAGTGGTCTAATAGCCTCGAATAATAACTTTTCGCTGAGATATCGTCGTTCAAAGCAAAAAAGTCAGTTTTGACTTTGGTAATTAATTACCTGGGAAATAATGATCGAACAGAATATTCAAATAGGGCTTTGAAAGCTGCAAAGTATTATTATTATGTAGTAGTTATTGGTTTTTCATAAACAAAATTTTTCTGTTTCCGATGGTTTTAAAACTGCTGATGGTAAAACACTTTCAACTCAAATTTTGATTTGGAAACTAGAAATTTGGAGCTTCAATTTGCTTTTTGAAAAATTGCTCTGCGACTATTTTTCTCTAAGCTACATCCCTTTGAAAACTACTTGAAAATTTACCATTGTTTCTATCCCTTAATGTTTGTGACTAGTGTATCTACATCTCCAATATTACTTGTTGACAGAATAATTAAAGTGAATTAGTAAATTTATGAATTCATTCAAATGGAAGCAATTACAGTTTAATAAACAGCTTTAATACCTTAAAACGGACTTTTCCGCGCGTAGAACATCTCTATCTCGCAACTGAGTGACCGAGAAAAAATAAACCAACACATAAATGCAGAATATCTGTTTTATGCGATCGTTTTACTTTTTTCAAATAATCCGCCCTCGTGCTTTTTCATGACCCATGGTCATGAGAAAGCACAGGGTGGGGGGTGTCTTATCCACATCAAAATCAATGGATGTCGTCTGGTAGACGTCTCTAATCAGAATCAGTCGAAACCCGATCGATCCGACACGATTTAATTGAGTGATCGTGCTAACAATCAAATTTCTCAAATAGTCCACCATTGTGCTTTCTCATGACCCATGTACATGGTAGAGTGTATTCTATCCACCTCAAAATCAATAGGTGTCGTCTGGGGGACGTCCCCGATCCGAATCAGTCAAAACCCGATCGATCCGAGATGACTTAGTTGAGTTATCGTGTTAACAAAATAAAAATTTCTCAAATGGTCCACCGTCGTGCTTTCTCATGACCCATGGATAGGGTGGTGTGTGCTATCCACCTCAAAATCAATAGGTGTCGTCTGGGAGACGTCCCCGATCAGAATCCGTCAAAGCCCGATCGATCTGACAAGATTTAGTTGAGTTATCGTTTTAACAAAAATAAATGCCGACGACAACGACGACACACACAACAAACAAATTTCAAAAACCATTTTTTTTTGGTTTTTAGGCCCAAAAACGAAAAATAAACCCAAAAAAATTTTGTTCTTTCACTTTTTCTTTACACGATTACATTACTTTTCCGCTTATAGTGGAGTGCGAGAAAGTAATAAAATAAAATATATGTCTTTTAATTGATTTTTTTAACTAAAGCAATAGCACTCAGCACCTAGTCCATCACTTACCAGTCTTTAGTTATTTTCTTTTAGTTTTTACACGTTTTAGCTAGGCCTACGAATACTCTAGACATCAACTGATATAATAAATTTTATAGCTTACTGAAAAATATAGGTAGGTTCTTATCGTTGTCTAGATATTCATTAAAATTTATGTATTTCCTTGGTCAATACTTCTTGTTTCTTCAATTTGGATGAATACAAAAGGGTCAGTTTTTTAACTATCAATCTAATTCCAAATTCAAAGTGTTTATGAAACGGTTTCATTAATTCATACAATATATTGTATTACTAAAATACAGATTAATTAAGAAACAAAATTAGCGAAATTTGTAACAATATAATATTGAACTACTTCCACGAAATATACCACTCGAAAATACCACCGCCAACTTCGACAGATTTATTTGCATGTTTGTGAACTGCATTAGCAGCAAGTCCTAATGAGTGGTGAATATTCGTTATCACAGATGCAGGGTTAATAATGTAATTTACATTTCCTGTTTCCACCCCTGTGGCGTAAGTCAACATCTTCATCCATCTTCAAATCAAGACACTAAATCAAGGAAACTGAATTTCACTGTGACTAAATTGAGGCATTTTTAGGTTTAGATGTGTAAAACGTCGATTTATAACGTTTTTGAAATGTTTTAACTTTGATTAGATAATTTATAGCAAGTCAAAGGATTGTTTTAAGTTAACACTGGTGTTATCTATAATTGTCTTTAAAATAATGTTGTTATTTGGTGTTTAAAACACATTTAGTTCAATTTGTCACATCTAAATTACTCCATCAGCCTCTATAATTACATAAACGCTAAAATTTACTTCAGCATTCACCACGGCCGAACGGGGCAATAACTCTGGTCTAATAGGATAAATGAAAGATCCCAATCATGAGCGCTGTCATTGCCATTAACATACGAATCTCCTCTTCCCAATAAAACTTTAATTACCTCCTCGTGACACAACAGAACGAACCTGTGTTCCATTGACTTCCATTCCATTCGCGATCCACGATGTAAATCGTTGGCACAGAACTGCCGTAAAAACATTCCTAATCGTAAACTCATTGTTTACAGTTATGCGGCAAAATAAATCGGTCTTTGTTTGAGATGCCGAACTTGATATTGGGTCAAGCAGATGCATGTAACGGTTTCTAGTGAGACGGACCACCTCTCTGAGCCGTCGGTGACCCAAAAAGGGGGGCCCGAGAGAAGATATATGAGCTTGGTTCCGTCGTCGTGGTCGTTTTGGGTTAAATAATTGACCTACCTACGGTGTTATGTCATAATCGGGCTCGATGTGTGTTGCCGAAGGTCCATTTGAGAACTTTCGTTAGGGATTTAAATAGTGAAGGTGTTATTTAAGATCTATTTGACGATGCGAATAATTATGAAAGTAGAAATTCAGGAAGAAGGAAATTATTTTATCGTCGACGCTTTGTAATTATATGGAGCATGTACTTGTTCTTTTACTTTTCTGCACTCAAACATACCAGAGCGGGAAAGTAATGTAGTCGTGTACAGAGAAATGGAAAACAGTTTTTGTTCTAGAGTTTATTTTTTGTTTTTCGGCCTAAAAACAAAAAAAAATGGTTTTTAAAAAAATGTTGCTGTATGTGTGTCGTTATCACTGTCTTTGGCATTTATAGCACGATAACTCAACTAAATCGTGTCGGATCGATCGGGTTTTGACAGATTCTGATCGGGTACGTCCCCCAGACGACACCTATTGAGATGGATAGGACACAGCCCAGTCTGTTCATGGGTCATGAGAAAGCACGATGGTGGACTATTTGAAAAAAGTAAGACTGTCGCATAAAACACATATTCTGCATTTATATGTTGGTTTATTTTTTCTCGGTCATTCAGTTTCGAGATGTTCTACGTGCGGAAAAGTCCGTTTTAAGGTTTTAAAACTGTTTATTTTAATTTTTAGGAGAGAATATTTCAGAAATAAGGAGTTTATACTCCAACCCATCTGCAAATGCAGATGGGCAGCAGCTTCTACTAGATGTAGCTTCATCTGTCGAAGGTATACTCGTTTATACTGCACTGAGGAGACCCAAGATAGAAAGGTCGAAACCGGTCTGCAGTTAACGATATCCTGAGATAGGTGACACTTTGCATCTTTCTTGGTGGTTTTAGAACAATCACTTTATTTTTAGTGCTAACTCTGTTAGACAAATATACGACAAATTTTGTCATGTAATTCAGCGCTCGGCGTTTGGCATATAGCCAGGAAAATAGTTGTTTTGACCTAATTTGTTTAGTCCTTATTATATAAGGCATTTGCAGATGGGTTGTAGTATAGACTCCTTATTTCTGTAGTTTGTCACATTAAATTCACACAAGTAGGACACGTCAGTTTGGTGCAAAATGACATGACAAGGCCCTAAGAGATTTTGAACATACCTACACTGTTGTGAATGTTCATAATGTTCAATAACACTGAGAAACAAAAAAAATTATGCTGTCACAAACTTAAGATAGATTTTTGAGTACTGGAGGACCCTAATTTCACATTGTATCTTCATTTTGTCAGAATTGACTACGGTTATTAAAAGAAAGGAGTCTCCTGAATTACCAGATATTTAGCGCCTATTCGTGGACAGTTCTAAAAAGAACTTACAATTTGTACTACTTGTCAAATGGAAATATAATTGTCGATAACAATCGGCCACTCAACAATACATACTTACAGGACAATATGAAAATATTAAATTGGTATTAAAAAAATTGCTTACTCTCACCATCAGTGGTTTGTTTGTGTAGATTTGAAAATGGTTACCATACTTCTTCTACAGCAAAGTGGATATACCAAATATCCTCGTCACTTCTGTTTATGGGATAGTCGTGCAAAAGAAAACCATTGGCGACGACAAACTGTTTGGCCTATGGGAGACCGTCAGAAAAGTCAACATTGTTCTCAATCCATTAATAAAGAGAGAAAAATAGTACTGTCACCCCTACACATCAAACTGGGTTTAATGATACAGTCTGTAAAAGCACTGAATAAGTCAGGTGATTTTTTTAAATACATTTGCCAGACTTTCAGCACTGTGTATGGAAAAATAAAAACCAGGGATTTTTGACTGTCTATAAATCCGAAAGCTAGTTAAATATTCACATTTTAACAGATAGATATATGACTGTTGTAGAATCTGATGTATGCTTTAGTTATACATCTGTAATTGAACATTTTTTGGTCAATCACAAGCCAAATAACTACCAAGAACTAGTACATAAGATGCTAAAATGTTTTGAAAATTGGAAGTCAAACTGAGGATTAAATTCCATTTTTTTGCATAGACCATACAGCAAAAACCTTTTTTTTATAATAATTAATATTCTCTGCATCAATTATTTATTATTTTCTTTTTAGATTTCATATATAAAAAACTTCAAATCAAATAAAATTCAGAAACTAGAACGAATTAAGAACAAGTAATTCCAATGACTCTTAAATTTCTGATAAGGAATCGACTGTTCCCCAGTGTAACTAAAAAGTAGTCAGAAGAATATCACCACCATTCGGTGATAGAAATACACCGTCAGTGGTGTTACATGAACAACTGGGCCGGTAACATTTAATTCAGTACATGGCATCTTTACTTTAATCATTCAAAATGTCCCATAAAGAAAGACCAATTCCTTGCGATTGAGAATAATTTTATGGGATTTTATTCCTTACGTTGACGAATGTCATTAACAACTTCTTCTGTTCGAACAGTTACTTCATTTGGAGCCCTTACCAGTTACTCTCATTCATCATATTCAGTTTATTTTATTCAGATGATGTACGCAGAAATCCTTGTAATAAAGAAAGTAGTTTTTATACTTTTCTCTCGGCCATAGTAAATTTGGCCTTTGGTCTTACAATTAGTTTCACAAAAATCTCCCGAAGAAATATATCCATTATCTTTTAGCAAGAAGTTAGGTGAGTGACCTACGCCATGGAATCTCACACGACCATATGACTCTAATCGATTAGTCATACACGTGACGATATCCCGCCACCATATCACTTGGTTGTAGGCCCACCAATGCGGCGATGCTTTAACAAAAACTGTAGCTCTAACTGCCATGGCCTTCAATCAATTACTTTTTCTTATCTTGTTCTGAACCCGTACTGATTGCTTCCTCATATCGATTTTTACATATAGCCGTGGCACGGACAAAAACCATAATATTGCTTTGCGATTTAACAGGGTCTTACTGCCACTTCTTCTGCGACTGTTTTAAAAATGTGTAATAGCTACCAGTCGTAAGAAAGGAAATAATTTCTTGGCACGTCCATGCTTATACCTTACAACGATAAAAAGTAAATGCACACTGTTACTTTGCGTGAGCATACAAAACTGTATATTAAAGTAACAGTAAGTTGGACTTTTGCTATTTAAAACAAAAAAGTTAAACAATATAAACTGGTTTTCAACTTCTTATACGTTTCATTAAGTTATGCGAAACAACGTTTATCTACTGCTGAATTACTATTATATTCAGTAGACAACTGCTACTATTTTAATCACAAATAATCAATCCTGCCACCATAAATGGACAAAGCTGGTTTCAGAACTTCATAGCGCACTTTCTGAATATGTTAATGATACACTTTATGGCCATTGATTCGATAAAATTTTGGTTGTTACTAAAGTTGTTGACGGTAAAGAACAGTGTCAATAACTTAGGTTTAAATTAAAATTTTGTAACGGGTTCGGTGAATTGGCCTTCAAATATGTAGTTATATTATGACTAAAAGTAGGTCAAGTGCTCTTTAACTTTTCCACGTTCAGTTAATGAATACACATTTCATAGAAATGTGGCGAAATAGATATTATCCAAATATTACACACATACCAGATCATCTAACTGTATCGCAAATGTACAGGGTTATACGTTATATTTTGAGCCCTTCTAGACTTTAAGAAAGGGGCAATTAAGGACATTGTAGGGTTGCATCCATATTTGTTAAAATGCAACTAAAGAAATAGTGTCATCCATAGTAAATTGAAAGGTATTTTCAATTTAATAGTATGCCATGGATATGGAAAAAAGTAAGCAGTGTCGATTTGACAAAAAAAAAACATTTTAAGAGAAAAGAAAACAAATAATTAACTTTTGGTAATTGAAATTATTTAAAAAACAACAGTTTAAAGTAGCAATCAATTTTTGATATAATTACTCATTACACATAAAATTATTTTAATAGATTATCGGATGTAGCCTCTCTCAACTATACCTCCTTTAATTTGAATACATTTCTCAATTATTTTACGATTATGATTGTCTGCTTTTCTTAGCTCGGGAGTGTTGATTTCACTGTTTGACAGGGCTTTATAATAGCACAAAGTTCTTCTCGGTTTCTGGGCCTTGTTTTGTAAACTTAGTTCTTCAATATTCGCCAGAAATAAAAATCTAATGGTGTAATATCGGGGGACCTAGGAGGCCAAGAGATTCGAAAGGGCTATTTCTTCCTATCTAGCGCATTGGAAAATGTTCGTTCAACCACTGACGATCAATTCTGGAATTATGGATTGACGCATTATCTACCTCTAAAAACATCTCCTGCCCCACATTAAGAGAAAGACTTTCAATTGCATTCTGTGAATCCGTATAAAAAAACTTAATTAAACACTCAAGATTTAATGGGTTATTAAAGAAAAACTGACCAATAATTCTGTCTCCTAAAACTCGACACCATACGTCAACTTTCTCTGAATACTTGTCTTTACAATTAATAACCCATATTCTCTGTAGCCCAATAGCTACAGTTTTGAGAAGATATCACATCGTTAGTGGTAAATGTAGCCTCATCAGTAAAGAAAATTTGATGCAGAAATCTCCTGCCGACTACAAAATTTCCCTGGGTTCAATAGCAATAGTCTAACTTTTTATTTTCATCGCCTTCTTAATGTTGGTTTATAAGGCTTAATTTTATGACGATTTAAACATCTTCTAATTTTCTCCTTGTCGATATTCAATTGAGACACTAAATCTTGCTAGCCTGAGACAGAGGTTGATCACTCTGAGATTTTTTAATAACACTTTTAATAACCAGTTTCGCTGAAAAGAGCATTTATGGCAGCTGCAGTTTCATGACTAATAGCGACTCGTTTACATGTATTAAATGATAACTTTATGCTATACGAAATATTAATAATGATTAAAAATAATTTAGAAACAATGTAGAATGTATTTATTAATTTAATTCCTATGGCTTATTTAATTTGGTACTGAATATTTTCTACTTTTATTTTATAGGGAATATGCTGCTAAATAGTTTGGTTAATTTTAATAGGATAAAAAACAATAATAATAATAATAATTACTACACGACAATATCATCATTTTGAAATAATTATATCAAAGTTACATGCCATACCAACATGATCAATTGCGAATATGTGACCAAGTCCTGATGTAAAAAAACATGCCGTAAGAATCAAAATAATAAATTAATTTGGTACGTAAATAAAACCTGCAACCCACAATGGCAAAAATTCGTTTTTAAACAAATATGATAAAAATAAATACAGTCGTTATATAACTAACGTAGATAAATGGCACCTTTATGACCGTACCCCGACTTTCAGACACATCTGAAAACCTCTCTGACTGCACTTCACACACCGTTTTGCTTTCTACGTCTCTTTCTTTTTTTGCAGTCCTCTAATGGCGCATTCTGACTGGTGAAATGATAAATGGCCTCGAATTGCGCTGAGAATCAAAGGTCGCGGCACAAAGCTTGGGCAAACATCATTTATATACTTCGGTCAGGTTTGAAAAAAAATCATATTAAAGTCCCTTTCCGTCCAATTGCCGTCGCAATGGACATTCGCGTTACGATTTTTGACGTGGTTTCGACGTTTTCATAGTGATCGTTTTATTGTTGATAAAAAATTATAGTTAACGGTGTTAATACTAAAATAATAGGCTGACAGAAAGGAGTGCCATCGAAACCGTTCGTTGGAATATGTAAGTGCTCAAATATACCAAGAATATACGACCGGCAAAGGAATTAACCAAAAATATTTATATTTGTACATTGCCTCCCCCATTGTTTACACTTTTTCACCATCATACCGTTTACATTTTTTATGCCATCACTGTAAAAAGAGAAAGGGGGGTCTGGAATCAATTGTGCATAAACGCCTCTACCCCGAAATCATCATTGAAACGCTACGCTCCTAAAGTCTCTTTTAATAGGCCCAAACATATGAAAATCAAACAGTGATAGGCTAGGATTGTCTGGAGGGTGTTTAAGGATCTCCCAAGAGATTTTCTCTAATTTCCGACGTGTTTAGTTTGCTGTATGAAGCCAGGCATTGTCGTGAAGCAAAATTACGTCCCTGATGGGTTGACGTCATTTTTGCTCTCATAACTGGCCTTCACTTGGTCCAAGAGCGTACAGTAATAAGCAGCATCAATTGTTCCCTGATCATGAGTGAAGTCTAGCAAATAACATATTTTGAATTCCAGAAAACCATCGCAAAAATTGTTCACGCTGACAAACCCGTTTTGGCCTTCTTCGGGACGGACTCTCCTTGTTTTCACCATTCTTTGCTAGCTTGATTGCTCTCATAAATGTAGTGATAAACCCAACACTCACCACAAATTAAAATCTCTTCTTTCTCAGCCACATAACGAGCGAGAAGCCGTTGACAGATGTCAGGATGAGCGTTTTTTCTTCTTCTGAAGGAAAGCGTCTGCTATTGTTGAAACCGAACTTATTATGAATGATCGAATGGATACTCCCACTGATGATTTATACCTCGGAAGCGATTACAGTGACAGGAAGGAGGCAGTCATTTTAACAACGTCACGAACCGCTCTCATGTGTGTTTCCGTTCTCAGTCGTCTTGGGCCGGTGACAGTGGGGTTCATTTTCAACTCTCTCTCCCCCTTCAGAGAATATTCTGTGCTGATAGAACACTCGTGGCTGTGAAAAGGTGTTTTCACCAAACTGATCTCGCAATCTTCGCAACATTTTGACCAGAATAGTGGCAGAACTTCTTCGGAAAGCATGTCCGCTATAGGAAAGTGAATTTGGAAAATTGAGGCATTTTTCAATCTTGCAAGGAATACAGTTATATGTTATGCTCCTGCCACCCACTACTTTATTGTTGATTTTGATGCACATGGCCAAGAATAAGTAATATCAGTGTAATTTTTTGTTCGAATTTTCTACAAAACCAATTAAATAGTTAATTTCTTCGGTTTCTTGATTGATAATCATCATTGCTACATTTACAGACAAACTTCGTCAGTAATTCCTTTGAAAACTTGTACATATATTCTCTTCTCCTAAATGAATAATTAAGTTAAGTTAAGAAACTTTGAAATATTCAGAGCGTTATTCAAAAAGATCGTAGCCTTCAAGATAAGAGTCTCACACTTTCTCCTATTCTTGATGAGTAGTAAGTATTCGAAGGTTCTTTGGCGCACCATTCTTTGAACATTTTTGGTATAATTGAAAAACATCCTACATGCCACACTTCCTCAAGATCAGGTTTGTGACTTTCTGGCATCCAAGAAAGTCTTAGATGCAAGATTGATCTTGAACTTCGACCAACCTCTAAACTTTGTCTTCGACTGATAAAAACCCCATTCCATTCATAGTACTTAATATACTATTGTGTATTAGGGAGTCCATTTTCTATTAACATTAGCGCAACCTGGACAAGCCGAATATTTTGAATCATCGTCTTCTAATTCAATTGTGTGGTTGTGAGCATTACAATACACAGATACATTCTAGCGATATTAGTGGTCTCCAGAACTGGAGAGCAAATAAATATGTCTCAAGAGAAATAACAGTGAGAGCCAGTCAATTTCATAAATTATTTACCGTACGCCCAAGGGGTTATCTATCGTTCATATACGTTCAGTCTCTTTAAATACTCTTGGATATATACTATCCAAGAAACCAATGCGCCATTAATTTAAATAATTTAAAACCAATACGCCAACAAACAAATTATACGCATATTCTAGAGGAATTTCTATGCTAACCGAAGGAAGTTCATATTATAAGCATACCCATAGATAAATAAGAGAGGAAACCGTTAATATTTAAACAATTGAGGCTCTTGTATGTTTCGTGTTATTTCCTCAATAAATATAAATTTTAATGAAGGCCTACCATGAAAATTATATGCAGAGGAACTGGCAGCAGGGCCTTTTTAACTACTTAGTATGTTCGAATGATCACCATGATTATAACAGCCCTCTGTTACAAGTCATCAATTATTTAAAGATGCAAATTGTGACGTCATCTCATTTCATTCTCTTGGCAATTCTGAATCAGAATGGCTGTTTAATAATTTCACAATAGCAAGGTAGAATTCAAAGCATTTGTTATCCTGAGTTCACCAAAATAAAAGTAGAGAAAATTTAAGATGCTTGCGATATATTTAACAATGTAACATGTAGGCTGTAAAATATATGCATGTATCAGGCAGTTTCAAAAAGTTTAAATGATAATACACTAGGCACAAAAATTAAGGGATAAGAAAACTCCTAAATTTTCAAAGGGCTGTCTGTAACTTAGAGAAAATCTAGTTGTAGAGCAATTTTAGAAACACGAATTGAAGCTGCAAGTTTCTAGTTTTGATATCTTGTGTTCGGAATTTTTTATCATCAGTAATTTTTAAGTAATCATAAGAAAACCATCGAAAGAAAATATTTCCATATTTTTGATTGGCTTTTAAAAGAAGTCACTGGACTTTTCCGGAAAAGTCCAGTGACTTCATAATAAAACATCTTTAGATAATTTTATCCTTTTTAATTTGAGCAGTCTAAATGTCTTGTGCGATGAGTTTTGGCTGAGTTATTCCCGTTATATTCTTTTATGTTTATATTTTTTTATATAATGTTATATTTTTTTTCGGAATTTCTGCGATATTTTTCCATTTTTGATTTCAGTTATACATTCCTGTAATTTTTCTTGCGTATAGCCGGCATATGTATTTTCTCGAACCTAATTGCCTTGTAAATATACTTTCTCGGCATTTCTTTAACGAAGCAAAAATTATTTTAAAAGGCAAAAATAATGAGGATACTTTGCTCCGGAGCAAACTATCGCCAAAAGTGTATAAATTTGCAGGCTATGAGAAGAATTTTTTTCTGTTTCTAATGAATTATTGAAACGAAATTTTAGTGCAAAACAGCTACCTAGCATTACAAAACTAATGTGCAATATTGTCTTGTAAATCACGAACAACAACTTCTACAGGTATCAAATTTTAACACCAAAAAACACGTAGATTTCTGTGCACAATTTCATCGGGCTATTATGACCACCCTAAAAGTACGGGCAATGCATCATATCAACGTTAATATTGTAGAATGGGTATACTTACTATGTGAATTAATTGTTAACTTTGTGTGAGTGTGGGGCAAAGTAACCCCTGAAGGGACAAAGTAACCCCGGTTTACGGTACTCTTTATTTATTTTTTTTTTTTAATTATTATATCGATTTTCTCTTCACACTCACACGTAGGGTTCTTCGCCACATCACTACCATCTGTTGTGATCTACTTCCACCGATACAGGACCTTCTCGATCAAACTCTCATCCAAACAGTCTTCGACCTCACGTCCGTTTTTTCTTCGGATGGCGCATACCGGAGGCTATTACGACAGATCGCATCATAGATGAAACAGAGTGGAATAAATGTACCAAACCAGTTTATCAGCCTACCATCGTTGATATGCATTACATGGTGGAGCCTGAGCGTTCTATTAATAGCCGCGTTAGACGACCTTGAGGGTTCAGCCTAGGTCAGTAACTCGCCCCCTGCGTTACTTCTTTCAGTTCTTTCTCTACTTACGGCCTTTTTTACGGCAGCCTCGAGAATGATATGTAAATCGTAGGGTAGGGTGCAGTTTGCCGGAGATAATTGATGGCACGAACGGTCTTTTATCTTTCGGTTGGGTGGCTTGCCTGAATGAGTTGTCAAGGAGTGCTCTGATGGAGATTAATATTATCGTTAACATCGCTAAGCGTTACGCGGGGAACGATATCAAGAGTAAAACTCGCCTTATCAACTTGACAAGATCCATCATGAGTTATGAGGTTAATGAAAATAGTTCAGTTGAAGAAAATATGGTCTTAGGCAAGTGTAGCGTTATTTAAGGTAGCTTCCCCGGAAACCTACTTTGCTATATAGTTTCATCAAATTTCGGGTACACAAAGAATAAACTTCCCGAAGGAAGTTGCTTAAATAAAAAATGTTTGCCCGAGCAATAAAGGAGATATTAACCATCAAAGTTGGAACTTTCTGCATGGTTTGAATGTACCAGTTGCCTAAAAGTTACACATTTTTTACAGAAAACTGTTCTATACGTTTTTTCCAGAAACAACTCATCTATACATTAGTTTATTATGAATATTTTGAATTAAAAAATCGATAGTTGTCCGATTTGTTGAAAAGAACATTTTTAAAATATCTCAGTTTAAGCTTTGCTACAACAATATCTAAAATTGAATTTAGTCCTAAACGACTTAAATTTTTTATTTTTTCAGATCAAAGAACGTTTTTACATTCAATATCTTGAATTTTTGCCAAGCCCGTTCAAATTCAGCATCGTCCAATGCTTAGGTTAGTTGCTCTGTTTACTTTTCGCAAGATTCATTTTTGCAATACAATTTAAACTTTTCTGTATTAGTTTCTGCTTTGCAAATTTTCCTTTATTGTCCCTCAACTGATCACGACAAAAATTCATTTTTAATTTTTCTGTAGATTTTCTTTCACGCTCCGAAAAAGTTTAGTCAGGTTAAGTATAAGACATACACAATCACAACAGATTAAAATACGACGCAACGCAACGTTGCCATGTCTTTAGTTTCAACTAATAAACATGTAGTTGTGTGTATACGTACATGTAGTGTCTAAGAGAGTACAGTCTGAACAAAAATAATGAACCCTAGACTACCGATATTCCAAATATTCTACGTTTAGATACCCGTGCATTTATTTATTTTTGGATCGGACGGTACCGGAGAAACTACCTTAATGAGAACAGTTGAATAGAATAAAATATGGTGTTCAGCTAGTGTACCGTTATTTAAAAGTACGAAGATAGCTATTTATGAAGAAACCATGCTTTATTTTGTGTAAGAATCTATTTTGCAAGATGGATTTGCTTTTTCTAACTTACTGCATACATATCTTTTTCTATTCTTGTCAAAATAAATTCTCCACAGTGATAGAAGGACTCTCTGGAATAGTAGAGTAGATCTTTTTGTGGATGCCTTAAACATTACACTGGTGGATCTATAAATATAAACATAAATTATGGATTTGTTTACACAGAATATTATTGAATAAATTTATCAAAATAAACCTAATTAAGCAGGTTGTTTTTTTTTTTTTATAAAATTTGGTTAAACTGTCTTCAGTTTAGACTTTATTGCTAAACTGAAGTCTTTATTAGTGTCTTAGACTTTATTTCAATGAAAATAAAAATTGATTTCTAGATTTTTTTAGAATTATCATCGTAAACATCTTAATTTCTGTTGACTACTAATATTATCTACGCTACGCCACTGACTATTTCCCGCCGCAACCAATTTTAAGTTCACCGAAATACAATTGCCTTTTTGCTACTAAACTTAAACAATTCCAAAAAAATTAAATTCGATATGACTAGTGAATCAATAACGTACATATAATCATAAATCCATTAATCACTGGAATCGTTTCAATTTGATCAGCAAAAAGTTTTCGCCAAGATTGGTTAACTAGACAAGTTTCAGTTTGAAAAAAGTGAATAGTCTAAATGTAAACATATAAAAAGATTAAAGCACTATTTGTGAGGCGAATTGCTATGTTTACTGCCCGTCTCAAAAAGGTTGCAGGCCTAGAATGTTTTTAACGGGTTAAAATTTAGAATCAATCAAAGAACGAGCAAGATTTAGATCAAACTTTTATGCAATAATTTTAAATTCGAATAACCAATTAAATTTTCTGAATTTCCACATGTATATATGTATGTAAATATGTTAGTGAATATGCTTAAAAATTAAATCAAATAATCTTCGCTGAATAATACAATCTACTCTAGACATCTCCATAAAAAATCTAATGGTATATCTGGTGATTGAGCAGGTCATGCAACATATTCCATTCTACCAGTCCATTTATTCGATCAACAGTGATCAAGCATTTACAGTTGCATTCACAAAAAATTAGGACAAATGAAACGTTTGTAACTTAATCAAGAAATTTGTTCTGTTGTTGATAAGGCAACATTAATACGTCTTCGTCGTAATCGGTCAGATGAAAATATTGCTGCAGTGAGATCAGGTGTACGGGAGTATCCAAGCACATCAATTCGGCGTCGGGCATAACAATTGAATCTATCAAGAGCCACCACGCATCGGATTTTAAACAAAAATTGGCATCCGTTAGCATACAAAATTCAATTGACACAACAATTTACAACCATTTACAACGTCGTACATTTGTTAATTGGGTGTTAGAAGAGAAAGAAGATAATGCTGATTTTTTCAACAAAATTTTGTTCAGCAATGAAGCGCATTTTCATCTTGACGGATACGTGAGCAAACAAAACTATCGAATTTGAGGTGCTGAAAATCGTCATGTTGTTCACGAAACAGAAATTCTTCCACAGAAATGCACGGTTTGCTGCGCATCTTGGAGTGGTGGAGTAAAACCCTGTAAATTTCTTTAAAATCTGATGCGTGATGGCTCCTGACAGATTCAGTTGTTGTGTATGACGTCGAATTGACATTTTTGGATACTCCCGTACACCTTCTCTCACTGCAACAATATTTTCATTTCGCCGACCACAACGAGGACGTATTGGTGTTGCCTTATCAATAACACAACCCGCCTATTCAAATTCTTTGATTAAGTTACGAACCCTTAACTCTGTAAGTGTCTCATTTTGTCCTAATTTTGTGCGAAGTTTTCTTAATGCAACTGTAAATTATCGCTCACGTTCATAAAACAGTTGTACACAAACTATTCATTATTGAAGTGTCAATCGCGTCATGTTGACGTCGTATGGTTTGTAGATGACAGTCGTTAAATATTGACGCCATATCTTTGACAGAACACAAATGACGCCCGATTCAAGTCCTATAGTTCCAACTGATATTCCCTATAGAAGTATTGCAAAAATAAACACTACGTCTAAGTATAAATGATAAATCAACCATCAATTGCCTATTATACATTTCCTGTCCATTATCCTGTAAACTGTTGATTTTAGAAGAATCTTTTTATAAAAAAAGATTCATAAAATAAGGACATCAGGAACGACGTCCCTATTTTATGCGTTTTCCAAATAGCGTGTCGACACAGTCCTAAGAAGGGTATGGAACTTTGAATGCAACAAATCATTCAGTGTTCATGGGAAACTAGCCTCCTGCTTTTATAAAAATAGTAGGAGATATTCCTACATGTTGCTGTTATAAAATCTCTTCTATACTCTTAAACCCATCAATGGGTATCTTTAGACCGCCTGCCATCGAATGAATGACGCTAATAACTCTATTAACTTTATTGTTCTCGTCACTAACACGATCTAGCTGCACAATTTTTTTTCGCACGGCGGTTTTATAAAATGCCCAGCAGATCGTGCAGTAAAATGTCTCGAAAATGGTAGCTATCAGACGAGGTAATGAAGAGCTACTACATTATCCAATAAATTTTAAATAGTTAGCTGGACTATAATCCGCCGTTGAAGCATAAGATAATGACGTTGGACACGCAATATTTTTTACGGTCGTCTTCAGGTCTGTTTCAGTTCTCGCGGTGGCTGGAAGCGACGAATCGTCTTATTGAGAAAAAAAATTATGCGCGTACACTAGCAAGAAATATTGGCATTGGCATTGGCATTTCGAAGTCATTAATCAACGTGGTCGACCAATTTGTACAGTAATAGCCTTATTTGCGGGTATTCTTAATAACGTCTTATTGGTTACACGACTATTTCTACAATAAGACTAAAAAAGTTACATTCACTACAAAAACTGAGCTCCTGCCTAAGGAATACTCTTTTGTTCCAGCAAAGTAGTGCATTAAAAATATCACCTGGCTATCTATAGCTTTTACATATTGCCTCATTAATCCTAATTTAATATGAAGTGGCGCGGTAAGATAGAATTTTTTGCAGATCAACCAAATTTGCATAAATAACGTTTTTTTGAACCAGGTGTTAAGTTTTCTCTTCGGGGCCAATCCATTTTCTTCCAATGTTGTCGCCTGTCTCTGCTGCCCCAGTCGCACAGAAAACACGGACACTTTGTATACCCTGATTTCTGACCTAATATCAAGCCTACAATTTTTAAATTACCACAAATCATCCAGTTGTGGTCTTTGTACTGAATCTTCCACACGTGTATACGTTTCAAACCGATTAAACACAGGGACGCCACAAAGATTGAGGCAAAATTTAGTTATGGAACTTCGACTTTAAAAACTACAAATTATTGTACACTATCCATTTACAAATACTGCTGCGTCATAGAAACAAAAGACAGTGTTTCTGTAGTTCGTGGTATGTAACTAAGTCATGAAGTCAAAAAAAGTCCATTCACAAAATCTTTGTTGGCCTGTGTTATTAGTGTACTATTCAAATGCAGTTTAATTTCGATTCATTATCATACCAATAATGCAATCATGGTTATCCAGTAGTTAGGTTGGTAACCATAGTTACTACTCTTTGTTAGTTCACATGTTATATCTCTCGCTAAACTACTTCGGATGTTGCCACACTTACTCGTCTCACGTCTGACAAAATTAGCCATCAGCGTAACTGTAATCAACATGAGACCATTCTGCTTTGCATTATTCTGCTAAATCTGGACAGGTACCGAACTCAACCGTCGAAAACTCTATGACTTCTTCACGGAAACGCAACTTCTAACAGTACAAACGCAAGAATAGCGGTCAAATTTCCGCGAATCATTCGTAAGTGAAAAGTAATGCCTTTTAAAACGCGTCGTGAGCAACCTGATGTCATTATACTTTACTTAAACGTAACTGTAGCTACAATTATTTTAATAACATTAATACTTGGCTGAAGATGCCAAGCCCGAAGCCTCACGTCAAACAGACGAGGAGAAGTTAAACAAATGAATAATTGTCAGTAAATGTTCCTCAGAGTCTTTTGCGAGGAAGTTGTAATGTGGAATTAATGGCTGCGTTGTTAGCAACGAGTTTTTCTCCAGACGAAGTCGAGTGTGATTTTTTTTTCGTGATAAAGTTGCTTAAATGAGATAATAAGAAATTAAATATAATGCTGAAAAATAATATATTTAAAAGTAATTGAAAAATGTTAGGTTATGTTAGAGGTTATGTTTGGAATTAGAGGACAAATAATAACATTGGAGAACAGTCAATTCCTTGCCAGGAATTTAAGAGTCGATTTTGAGTACATTCTGTCCCTGATGCTGAAAACATCATTACTTTGTCTTGATTGGCACTAGTTTCTTAAGTAAAAATACACGATAAATATTAATGCAAAGTACAAAAATCAAAATAAAATAAGCAATTTCTCTTATGTATTAGTTATTGGTAGTTATTTGCCTTGTAATTACCCAAAGAATTTTAGGTTTTCGATACATAACTAAACCATGTATCAGATTCTACAACGGTCATATGTTTGTTAAAATTTGCATCTTTTACCAGCTTTCGAATTTGTGAACCACCAAAAAACCCTGTTTTTAATTTTGTCATACAGTACTGGAAATGCTTACCAAACGTCATTAATATCTGACAAAATTTAAAACAATCATCTGACTTGTCCTGTGCTTTTATCTACCAGGTCTCGCAACTAAGATTGGTCAGTTTATTAACCCAAAACCTCGACCTTGGGCATACTTTATCGACTTTATATTGCATGTTTACTCGGTACTCGATTATTTACTGCTAGTATTAATTTAAATACGCGCCAGGCGCTCCATGTTTAAGACTACTAGTGTTGCAAGGCCTGGCTGGATCGCCCGTACATCGCCGACAGCGAGTTAATGTACCTCTAACTCATCTAGTAGGCTGTCCATGTCCGTCTCTACTTGCAGACCGATTTTTCCTGCGAATGCCATTAGCGCAGTTTATCATGATACATTAAAATGTCCCCCGGCGCGGAACTATCGCGAACTTTATCTTTTGGTGGTTCTCGGCGAGGAATGCGAATACCTCGAGATGTTCGAGCTGGCTTGCGTCCTTGAAATTGTAGAAATTGCAAGATATAAGCGATTTCCAACGCAAATACAAACGACGAACCAATTTCCTTTCGGTGTACTGGTGGTGGGAGAAGCTTTGAGGGTTCAAAACGTTTCTGTCTTCGTCCAGCGCTAATTGAGCCTTTGTTCTAGTAGGCGTAATGGCCGTTGGATGAAAGGGCAAGGCTGAACAGAGCTACTGCCCTCTAGCCACGTCCTCGCCAATTTAACGATAAAGATTCTGCCACGAATATATATACAAAAAAAGAGGTAGTGTATTGATGTAAAAGAAAACGTAAACTACAAATAACGATGATTTGTGATATATCGATCATCTATAAAAATACCATGAACCAGTAACCTGATACCCTTTTACAGAAACAAGGGAGACGTCGCTAACTGTGGGAACTATAGAGGTGTTAAGCTAACCTCATACACTTTAAAAATCCGGGAAATCTTCTTATAAAAAAGATTAAAAGAATAACAAAAGTCACCCCAAACCAGTGCGGTTTCATTAGTGGAGTGTGTACACTATACGCCATCCATTCAGTGAAAATACTCACGAAAAAATATAAGCTGTGCAAAAGGAACCTTCATATTGTGCTTATTGATCTCGAGAAAGGCTTGGTCCGCGTACCACCAAAACTTATATGGCAGGCATTTAGAGCGCAGTTTGTACCCGAACTCTACATTGAACTCCTAAAAGATCTGTATCACAATATAACCACATGTGTTGTTAATCCAGCAGGAAGAAGCGAACGATTTGAGGTCAAAATGGGTGTTCACCAAGGTTCAACCTTCAGCCTAATTTTATTCAACTTAGTAATGGATCACGTTATGAAAGATATCCAGAAACCGGCACCGTGGTCAATACTCTACGCTGATGACATAGCTCTGATAGTAGAATTGCTAGCAGAAATGGAAAAAGACCTTATTAGGTGGCAATAATCTCTTAGAAAAGAGGGTTAAGAGTCAACAGACAATAGGCCGAGTATACATATTGCAATTTTTCTATTAACTGTACCACTTACACAACACGTAGTCTCGTACGGAAAAAAATATTTTAGTTACTTTTGTGTATGATTTCATTGTAAAATTCAGAATTATGCACTCTGAGGCCATCTCTGTGGCCATCTTTATTTCACTTCTGAACAATTTGGATCTTAGCGGGTACCATTTACATATTTGTCATGGGTTTTACTACCTAATGTTGAAGAACATCATGATTAAATATCACATACCTTATAGAAACATGTAAATTTTCTTTCGTAAAAATAAAAATACTTAACCCTACAACTTCTAAAGTTTCTAACCGACTTTGTTAGCGGCGTAGAATAGTTCTAAATTGCTACATTTCTTTTACAACCTTATTTTCTACAATTTTTTATAGCCGCATCAGCTGTTTAAACATTTTTTTGTATTATTTTCCTATCGAAAAGAATTAAGAGATATACATCGTGAACGTGGCCACTCTATACACGTATAACCCTTTATTCTTTAACCCCATTAAAGAAATCTGGGTTTACGAGAGCCATAAAACTGATTTGCGAACGCTATGTTACTTCGACTATGATAAATCTCCGTTGGGATACTTCATTTCTCTGCTAGCTATTAGTATGTTAATACTCTTCGAGTTGATGCGCTTTTACTGCCAAGTAATCTAGGGAAATGAGCCCAATCCGATCCGGTACAGGCATCCGTTCGATTCAATTAAACTAGTTTTTACGACGCAATACGTTCGGGAGTCCATAAAGACTATTAATCAGTCCAGGGAGACACATTCTGTCGAGGACTGAGCACCAGGAAGAATTGATGGTATATAGCTGAACCTCAGATATTTGCAATTATTGCACGGCCATTTGCGTTTATTAGTTGCTGCTGGTCCGCTTCATTACGTTCAAATATTTAGTAGAATTCGCAAAACCACAAATAGTAACTCTGGTGATGTAGAATGTAATGGGAGGCATCATCAAAGTCCTAATGGAACCTGTCAGTACCTGAAGTGAAACTAGGTTGTCGCAAACCTACTAGGAGTGTATGTTGTCGTTGCTAAGGGGTTGTTTATTACAAGTCAAGAAAGGTTCAAATCTGTACCGACCGATATGATCTACAATTATCTTGATTAAATGTGTCTATTTTAAAATAATTATGTATCTACTAGCCCAGGCTCATAATATTTCGGTTCGGCCAAGCATAATTTTGCAACTAATATATTTAAATAAAATTAATAACTCTCTTATAACTATTTTATTAAAGAAAAATATGGGTAACAGAAACAAAATATAAATTCTTAACTTAAATACGATGAAATATCACTACGATATGTGTCAGTGTTACATCAAAACTGTGTTACATCATCTTTATTAACAATAACAGCTTTAATTTTAAGCGTGCTGTCCCATATTTCTTGCAATTCGGTACGTAGATTGTTGACTGAACGGGCTGGATGTTTACGCAACTGTTTTTTTTTTTCTTTGACGCCATAATGTTCCTATTGGCGAGAAATCTGGTCTGTTAGAGGGCCATTTCATAACAGGAACATTCTGTTCTGTAAACTAAACTATTGGAAAATATTCTGCGCGTCAATGTCTTGGTACTGATGGCAATAAACTGTCTGTCAAAATTTGTATATATTTTTCTACTGCACCAACTACCAAATGCAATTTTCCTGCGCCCATACCACTCATACACCCTCAGATTATAAGAGACTTTAGGGAACTTTACTTTCCTAACCAAACAGACAGGATGATAAGTTTCCTGTGGGGTTCTTGGCACACGTTTTCTGGTATCATCCAAACCGATTTCAAATTTGGATTTGTCATTCCACATTACCTGATGCCATTGTTGTAAAGCCCAGTGCCTATGTTCTTTGGCCCACCGTAACAGATTGATTTTTTGTTGTTTAGTTAATAACGGCTTTTCTTTTGCGGGAAGGAGGAACAGACGCGTCCTAAACACTTTATAATATCCGTTTCACTTTGACAACAATTGAGGTTCTATTTTGTTTTAAAACGCTACAAACGTTTAGCCTATTATGTATTTCAGCAACTGAGCGAACTATTCTGACCCGCGAATCTTAATGTTTTTATGTTAACAAACTTGCCATTGACACATCATAACGTAGTAATATTTCATTGTATTTTTGTGCCTCGTGAACACCTGAGTTCTTGAAAATGCCTTTTTTTGAAACTGAGAAGATAATCTCCAAAGAATTTCGGCTGGTTTTACGCCTTCAAAAGTCAAAATTTTGATTAAATCACGTTACGCCACCGATGGAAGAACTTCCTTTTCTGACATTATTTTTACAACTAAGAGACAGGTGAACCTTGACCGACCGAGTTCCTTCCTCACATATTTCCCTATGAGATCTGAAGGTGCCTCTTCTCTACCGCCTCTTTTTTAACCGTGGGAACAAGTCTCGATTATTTTTTATCCACCCTCGTACATACTCATTTTAAATTTACGCCATTTATAATATTCTTCATAAACCGAGTAATGTACTGCCTTTACTTTTATTTTACTTGTTATACCTCAGATCATACCAAAAGTGACGATAAACGTCTCCATCTGTCTCTCTCTCTCATCATTTGCGATAACTAATGCCAGATTTTATCACCGTTTTCATGATTCATGAGGCGATTAAAATATACCGATTAACGTCGCATGTAAATTTATCTCGTACTGAGAAAAAAACTAAGTCTAGAAGTATTTCAAGAACGGCTTCTGTTGTGGCATGTAATTTATAAATGCAGAGATACAGCAGCGATGTCGGAGTCAAACCGAGGCAGTCATTGGAACCTACAGTTGTTGTGGTGTGATAAAATGTGCTCGATGATAGTGAATAATGTTGATGCGGCTTTACGTACGGAGAATTCACGGAAGGCTAGTCAATTGCGCTTGTTTGTTTTATTAGAATATTTCACTCTGTTATAATACTGTCTATCTGTAGAACAAAACTGAGAAAGAATCGTCAATGGCTTCTATAACCCATTATATATTTATTTTTGTTATTGGTTATCGTTAGATTTACAAAAAGAATATGTATAGTCATAACTGTCACTTCATATAAGGATTACAAAATCACAAAACTCCATCAAAATATATGACTACTGTCATATATCACGCCTGCAGGGAAGGGGAAGAGGTATAATCAGATGTATGGTAGGCCATATGAAAATGGTAAAGATAAAAAAAGACACTAACCTAAAATGATTATGCCGAGGTATATATCCTAATTTTTAAAATTAAGATCAATTCTTCGGTTTTTGTTTGTCCAGTGAAAACGTCTATCATTGTCTCTTCAAATTTTGGAGACGATCTCATATCTTCTAACAAGGCACTTTCAATATTTATTAATGCTAAAGCTGATAGTCTTTCTTGCTTTTGAGAATTTCACAGATAAGTCTTTATTCTCTTTAAACATGAAAATGATCATTTCTCGGAACTGCTTGTGGCAGAGATAGTCAAAATTCAACGACACAATTTTGATAACTCCGGAAAAACGGAAGATAATTGAAGGGACGTAATATATTGGTGAAGCTCAAACAGCTCACGGTGCCCTTTTTCATATCGGGATTACTACAAATCACTGAAAGTTCACTTTTTAAACGATTTGCATCAAAGAATGTTCCACATGTAGGTATCTACTAAAGAAAAAATAGCTCGTCAGGATAACGTTTCACGAATGAAGTAAATGAATGAATGAAGTGTGGAATCTAGATTTAAGAATTTCAGTTTAGAAATTTCACTAAACTGTTCACTAATGTTTAAAGTAATAGCATCCAAAATTTTATAAAACAATCGTGCTTAGGTGCTTTTCTTATCTTCTTCAAGAATTAAATCCAAACGCATTCTTTTACTTGGTGGTTGATTTTCTAACACAAATCTTTCCATACGATGTCAAATGTCACTAAACTCGTTTCTCATATTTTGAATATGTGATTTGAAATCGGCGATCATTTTATTGGAGTAACCAATATCTGATATTTTTCTCTGTAGAATTTTAAACCGACTCTTGGAATGTGGGAATATTGCAGAAAACACTGCTAAGAAAAAATTACAATAAAAATCGCGCAATAAAGTTAAAAGGCCTCTAGTACAAATAACGGTTTCTCGATCCCATTTCTTATTTTCATTTTCCACAATTACCTGAAACAACGCTTCCAAACCTTCCTTATGCTCTGGCGACAGTTGCCAAGATGCGTTCACATAATCGCATAACTGAGTCCGAAAATAACGACAACACCCACTCGAAGTTCCACTGTTGACTGCGTAAAATCACTGACCTTTTCGCCTATTTAACGCGTAGCTTGGATGTAACGTGGACCATCGCATTTCAGCACTGCAGCAAGTAACGCGGGAGTCCACGCGCTACGCCCCTGCACGCCTGGTATATAAATCCTTTCTAAAGAGGGCGGGAATATGACATGAGTATCTTTGGAAGTCAGAAATATTGTCCTTTTCTCATGAAGTGTGTCCTCCGTTTTCCGTCCATTGCAATAAACAAAAGCTGCAAATTGTAAAGCGATATACTTACGAAGTGTTAGCTCTGCAAGCGCTTCATTGTGTCCTAATTTTGTGCGAATTTTTCATAATGCAACTATAAATAATCCCTCGCTTTCATAAAATAGTTGCACACTAACTATTCGTTGTTGAACTGGTAATGTTGACGTCGTATGGTTCATAGATGACAGTCGTTAGATATTGATGGAATATCTTTGACAGAACACAGATGGCGCGCAATTTAAATCTTATACTTCCAACAAAATATCCTATATAAATAAACCGTTGATTCTGTTTTGTCTATTACGTCCAGAACTAAAATTAATTCTTAGCAATCACGAATTGTTCTATGTACATAATTCCTTAGCTATCAACTCATTATCACAATGTTTATGTCAGCAACCACAAATCAGTTATTTCAAGTTAAGGAAATAGAAAAATGTTTTGTTTTCCAAAAATATATTTGCTCAAACTAATTTTTCGTAACTATGAGATAACCTAGAAGAATGAAAAATGAAAAACATGCACATGTTTTTACTACTACACTCACACTTCCCTTGTGAATTTCTATATGGCGAAATGGCGTTGAAACCAATCATCCTGATGATTAACCCACCACATTCAATTACATTAATTGAAAAAGAAAACTGTTATTTTCATTAAAATATACACATCCCCTAAATGATTCTTAAACGCAATAGAACAAAGCATTCCATTCGAACAGTATCAGTCCCAGACATAAAACGATGTACACAAAATAACCGAGAGGGAAATTAAATCAAAATATAGTATTTTAATTTACATTTTACCAGAAAACATCGGCGTAAAATTTTCATAGGTTCGCATTCAGCAAAGCGCCTGTATCATTTGAATCGATTACAGCAAATTAAGGAGAAACATTCAGATGTTTTCCATGCCAAATTACTACTGAGGGAATAAAACAGAAGCTGAATAATTACCAAGTCTGAATGTTGATTATATTCAACGAAATCAGTTTGAATATCAACTATTAGTATAATTGTATTCAGAATTCGTATTTATTATGAATATTCTCTGCGAGAGCTATACAGTGTGTGTGGCCCACGCTAGTGCTGCATGTAATTGCTATCTCGGGTATCATCAGAGAGAGATGGTTAAATAGGGAAGGTATTATTTGTTACTTTTCCGCACTCAACTATACTAGCGGAAAAGTAATGTAATCGTGTAAAGAAAAATGGGAAAACATTTTTTTTTAGTTTATTTTTCGTATATATTTCAGCCTAAAAACAAAAAAAAAGGTTTTTAAAAAATGTTGTCTGTGTGTGTGACGTTGTCGTTGTCGATGTCGTTGTCGTTGTCATTGTCGTTGTCGTTGTCGTCGTTGTCATCGGCATTAAAATTTCTTGTTAGTACGATAACTCAAGTAAATCGTGTCGGATCGATCGAGTTTTGACTGATTCTAATCGGGAACACCGCTCAGACGATACCTTCTTAAGGTGGATAGGATACATCCCATCCTGTCCATGGGCCATGAGAAAGCACAACGGTGGACTATTTGAGTATTTTTTTTTGTTAACACGATAACTCAAATAAATCTTGTCGGATCGATCGGGTTTTGACTAATTCTGATCGGGGATGTCTCCCAGACGACACCTATTGATTTTGAGGTGAATATGACACACCCCACCTTGTCCATGGGTCATGATAAAGCACGACGGTGGACTATTTGAGGTATTTCTTTTGTTAACACGATAACTCAACTACATCATGTCGGATCGATTAGATATCGACTAATTCTGACCGGAGACGTCTCCCAGACGACATATATTGCTTGTAAGGTGGATAGAACATACTCTACCATATTCATGGGTCATGAGAAAAAACAATGGCGGACTATTTGAGAAAATTTTTTGTTGGCACGATCACTCAATTAAATCATGTCGGATCGATCGGGTTTCGACTGATTCTGATGACACAATACGGACTTACAGATAGTAATAAAATTACATAGATATAATAGAAAGCTCAGATGAATATTTCAAAATGAGTTTCCCAAAGTAAGTGACATACCACTAATAGAAGCCAAACTCCAAATAAATATAAACAACAACTTATACATTATAATATTACACTCGTTTTATTAAATAAACTAATCACTCTGGACTTATCTACGTGACGTTTCGGATCATTCCCATTCTATCCGATTACAAACAATCTATTCATGGGAATGGAATATTTACTAGCTCGCAGCTTAGCTATAATCCCTAATTATAGCTATAAAATATATTTATGTGACTTGTTAAAGCAGTACAAACTGCACTTCTATTCGAAATGGCGAGGATTAACTCGTCTCGTAACTTTTACGTACACCAGATGCTAATTACGAGAGATTAAATATTTGCTGAAGTTGTGCTAGGAGAAAAATTATTTCCGCATTCGATAAATTTGCAAACATATCCCACAGTAACGTTGTCATCTATCAATTATTGTTAACGTAGTTTGTTTTTAGTACACACATTTATAAAGTTCCATTCAAAATGGATAGAACTAGAATATTATCAACAAGCCTGACATATGACATT
The DNA here is from genome assembly GCA_037954035.1 of Rosalia funebris. Classification (NCBI taxonomy): domain Eukaryota; kingdom Metazoa; phylum Arthropoda; class Insecta; order Coleoptera; family Cerambycidae; genus Rosalia; species Rosalia funebris. Next base: position 4,364,351 of record JAZFAV010000006.1, on the reverse strand, counting down.
CCCATCATCATTAGTATAACAATTTGAAAAATCTCTCTGAAGACTTGGTTCTGTCGCAGATTTAATCTACAGAGTGAGTTGGGAGGAACTGACCCAACTCCAGGAATGTATTGTACCCGTGAAAATAATGTAAAAAAACTCAACTGTAGTTATCCGATTTTTATTTGTTTTCAAGTTATAGCGTAATTAAAAATGTCTATCTAGTATAAGTATTACAAAATGCCATACACGTATTCAAATTTAGAATATGCAAATATGGGGTTTGTTTATGGTTATTGTAATGGGAATGCTAGAGCTGCTGTTGAAGAATATCGTCAGTTTCCACATCATAGACATACTAATAAAAATGTATTTATCAGAGTTTTCAACAAACTCTGCGAGACCGGAAAGCTGCCCAATGTTAACGTAACATCTGAACGAGCTACTCGACAAGATTTAGAAGAGGTAGTAGATATTCTGGATGTACTCGTAGTAGCAGAAGATGCAACGACCAGCTCACGAAGAATTAGTATTCAATTGGGCATTCCACAAACAAGAGTAATAGCACACTCCACCAACAAGGCTTGCATCCATACCATGTACATAGAGTACAGTACCTACAAGCAACATGTACCCCTTATGGCATTAATAATACTCACAACTGTCATGTATGGTCATATGAAAATCCCCGTGCAACAGTCGAAAGTAACTTTTGGCCCTTTAATTTTGGGGAATCGCCTCACAGGAGACAACTACTTAAATGTTTTACAAAATAAATTACACGGACTACTAGAGGATGTTCGTTTGAACATCAGAATGCAAATGTACTACCAGCACGATGAGGCTCCTGCGCATTTCGTTGATCAGGTTAAGGAACATTTGGACGAAATGTTTCCAGAGCGTTGGATTGGTCGCGATGGTCCTATTAGTTGGCCTCCAAGATTTCCTGACCTCACAACACTAGATTATTGTTTATGGGACTGGTTCAAACATGAAGTGTATAAAGTAACAGTGGACACTCGGGATGCACTAATTCAACGTATTAGAAATGTTGCAGCCGATCCTAAACAAAGACATGACTCAATCAGTAGAGCTACAGGCGCCCTTCGTAGAAGAAGCAAAAAATGTTTAGAGGTGAATGGCGGTATTTTTGAACATTTATAACGCTATAATTACCAAAACGTTAATGTATGAAATTTTGTTTATTTTTAATTACGCTATAACTTGAAAACAAATAAAAATCGAATAACAATATTTCAGTTTTTTTACATTATTTTCACGCGTACAATACACTCCTGGAGTTTGGTCCATTCTCCCCGACTCACCCTGTATATATCACCTTTCTTGCTTCTTCTAATCAAATTTTCCACAAACCAAAAGTTATCGTAATGTCACCGGTCTCTAACTAGCTAATTGTATCTGAGTTTGTACTAATCTTACTGGGAAATGATGTACTCATAATATAAACTTACCAATCCATTTTTCCTCTCAAACATTTGGTCCAGATATTCTGTGATTAGTGTAGGTTTGCGTACACAGGCACTATCTTGCTAAAAGTATTTTCTTCTGTAATTTTCTGACAGTATATCTAAGCACAACAGTAAATCAGATTCTTGAATATTTACGTAAGGAGTCAGCGTAATATTTCCATAAAAGTTGTAGGAACCTGCTAGTTGTATATTAATCAATACGCATCAAGTCCTGAACCCAAATCGACCCTGGTTTGTTTTGTAGTAATAGGTTGAGGATATCTTTGATATTTGTTATGACGACTCAGTATCCCATCACCGCATACTATAAAATACATCTCTGTAAAAGATAAGTTTTGGGAAATCAGTTGGTACAATAGAATATGCCACATAAAACATTAGTTTTCCTTTTCATAGAACATTTTGATGATTGGTTGATAAGTTCACAAATGCGAGATGAGGTTTTTTCGAAGCCTTCTTGTTTGACTTTCTTTTAAACAGAATAATAAACAAAATTGTTAATAGCATTGAAGAAAATAAATTCTGTAATGCAGTATTCCTTGACATCTCCCAGGCATTCGACAGGGTGTGGCATGCAGGTCTGCACTTTAACCTAAAAAGCACTCTGTCTTCTAACTATTACGTTATGCTAAAGTTATACGTATCTGAAATTTCTCAGTTAAGTACAACGATTAGAAATCTAATTATTACCCAGTTGAATCAGGTATTCCCCAAGGCAGCGTCCTTGGACCCCTACTATTTCTGATAGTATGGTATACAAATACTACCACCATAGCATCTTATGCTGACGATATAGCTGCCTTATCCACCAATTAAAGTCTACAAATTGCTTCCGATTTCAAAAATACCTAAACCTACTCCCTGAATGGTACGATAAATGGCGAACGAAAATTAATACGACCAAATCTGCTCAAGTCAGATTTATTAACCAACACAGCACTTATCCACCTGTAACAATGAATAACTCACCAATACCAATAGAAACTGAAATTAAATATCTAGGACTACACCTCAACCAACGACTTACCTGGCAGAAACATATCGATGCCAAACGAAGACAGCCAGACCTCAAGTTCCGACAGATGTACTGCCTCCTTACAAGGAAATTCAAACTTTCACTGAAAAATAAACTTTCATTATATGAAGTCATATTAAAACCTAAAGGTCCTACGGATTTCAGCTGTGGGGGTATGAAAAACCTACAAGATTAAAAAATATTCAAAGGTTCCAGTGAGAAGAGCTCAGAACGATGACTGGAGCACCCTGGTATGTCAGCAACGAGACCTTCCATAATGACCTACAAGTACCGTTCATAAAAGACGAAATCCAAAGAATGGCAAACAAATATAATGATTGAATTACAAATCATGAAAACGTACTAATACAACAACTACATAATAATGGTCCTAACGAAATAAAACTACTTAGAACTTGGCCGCAAGACATGCTCGTACTCTGAAGACAGCTTTGCATAAGGAGAGACTTCAATGGATGTCCCTCTTACAAGCGTAATACGCACACCATATTTACTCAATACTCTTAATGGAAGTAGATTGTAAAATCTACGGAACGAAGTAGATTGGGAGTAGAATGTAGATTCTATGGTCAATACAAGAAATTCAAAAGGGTGTAAGCTAAGAAAACGGGCTCCATTTCATGGTCGCCTTTGCAAAAGATAATTCTTTATCTGGATATAAATTCTGGGTGAAAACCCATTTCTAATATACACTAATTTGACTCCACTCCATTACACATGAAACCAAGGCTCTATATGTTAGTTTACTACTAAATACCTGTATTAAATTGTATTGTTGCTTGATATTTTGAATTACATATATAAAGATTGATTCGATATACGACGATAAATCTTTTTATAGTCCCGTCTGTGTTTTATTTTGGTCAGCCAGGAGGTCACTTTTGCGATCCACTTCTTCATAACTAATACATCATCATCAAGAAGTAGGTGCAAGTGGTATGTTTCAGTTTCATTCCTCGCAATCTACCACGAAATCGTAACCAACTTAATTAGCAACACCATACAGTTAATTGGACCACGAACGTGGGCTATAAAATCAAAAGAAGGCTTGCGCAACAGAGGGCCTTGACAATGAATGGCAGAGTTTATCGAACCAAGTTGGCCTTCGCGAATTACATGTGCGTTGGCGCGAATTTTCGATTAACCTCCAAACCTACATTCACACCTATGGGGAAGTGTGGTCGAAAGCGGCTGATGCTGAAATAAAAATACGACAGGTCGCGTGGGCCCCGAACTGGACCACAATCGGCGCTGTATGGGCCGGTCCCGTTTGTGCCACATTCCCAATAAGGGGCTTAATGATGCAGGATGTCGAAGAAGGCCAAGTCGTTTCATAACAGTGTGGTAGGTTAGGCAGGTTACATACGAGGTGTGCTCAAACATTAACGGGAATTTTCGTTTTTTGAAAAGAATTTTATTTATTCACCTACACCAATGTTATCCCCTTCAAGATAATCCCCATTAGGTATTGTACACTTATGCCAGCGCTTCTTACAATCCACGAAACACTTCTAGAACTCGATCTTTGGGATAGTGTTTAGCTTTCTCAGCGATATGCTTTTAATCTCATCTATGCTTGCAAGCCGACGGCCTTTTAGAATTCTCTTTATTTTTGGGAATAGAGAAAGTCATGCGGAGCCATATCTGGCGAGTATGGAGACCGGGCATCATTACAGTGCTGTTTTTGACCAAAGATTCACGAAAAAGCTTGCATCGTGGTTCAAAATCCATTAATTGTTTCACCACAAATCCGGGAGCTTTCTTCTAATTGCTTCACGCAAACGACGTTGAATTTGTAGGTAGTACTCTTTATTGATCGTTTAACCTTGTGGCAAGAACTCATGGTTCACAATTCCGGTAAAATTGAAGAACACAGTGAGCATAACCTTCACATTCGACACACTTGTCGAGATTTTTTCGGTCTTGGGGATCCAGAATACCTTCACCGGGACGATTGAGCCTTAGTTTCGACGTCATATCCATAAGCCCATGTTTCATCACCTATTATGACACGTTTCAGTAATTCTGCATCGTTGTTCACTACATTCATTTGTTGACTTTGTTCGAAATTCAACAATTTTGGGACAAATTTTGCTACCACACGTTTCATACCCAATCCACCCGAAAGAATTTCATGGCATAGGTCAATTGATATGCCAACATCATCATCGATTCTCTGATTGTGATTCGGCGATCATTCATAATCATTTATTTCACTTTGTCCACATTTTCATCGGTTGTTGATGTTCTGGGGCATCCAGGGCGCTCGTCGTCTTCACGGCCTTCTTGGAAACGCTTATGTCACTCGTAAATCTTTATTATACTCACAGCAGACAACAGAAACTTGGGATCATATGTCTTCGAAACAATTATGATCGTAGATGTGTATTTATAGTTTTTATAAATTGAATCATTACTGGTGAACTCATGGTGATAAATCCGATTTGGTGCAAATGGTAGAGGAAATTTAAACGAATCGTTTCCAACCAAATGGGTAGACAGACACGGAGTAGTAGAATGACCTCCAATATCTCCCGACATAACCCTGACTTTTATGTATGGTGTTAGCTGGAAAGTAGGATAACGAAAGTTATTTTTGAAATTTTACCTGGCATAATTAGTTCTTTTGTACCTTGTCCAGGATCAAATAGACTGTTATCAAGTTCGAATTGGTAGTCATCTAAATGACTGTAAACAACTGCTGTTTAAATGAAGAGAGTTATTTTATTCAGTTTCTTTATTTGTAATAGTGAAATTAAAAATATGACTTGTTTTGTTTAATTATTTAAATTAAATTTCGGTTTTCTTTTTTTGTTCAATATTTGTGACTCAATTGGCTCAATAAATTCCTCAAAATGAGGTATCATATGATATATCTTAACATTGCCTTAACTATTTTAACAGAACTGCTAGAAGTTTATAAAAAAACTATTACGATCTATCAAAATTAGACACAACTTTCAAAAAAAGAAGAACATAATAACATCATTGTTTAGTTTTATCGAACCATAGTTAATTTATAATTGAAAAACTATTTTCAATATAATGCAAAGTTTTACTGTCAGAGGGTAACATTCAAACTACAGAAATAAGGAGTTTATACTCCAACCCATCTGCAAATGCCTTATATAATAAGGACTAAGCAAATTAGGTCAAAACAGCTATTCTCCTAGCTATATGCCAAACGCCGAGCACTGAATTACATGACAAAATTTGTCGTATTTTTGTCTAACAGAGTTAGCACTAAAAATACAGTGATTGTTCTAAACCACCAAGAAAGATGCAAAGTGTCACCTATCTCAGGATATTGTTAACTGAAGACCGGTTTCGACCTTTCTATTTTGGGTCTCATCAGTGCAATGTAAACGAGTATACCTTCGACAGATAAAGCTCACATCTAGTAGACGTTGCTACGTTCCACCGCAGTAGAACGTACCAAACGCCATCTCTTGGTAGTTTCGAACAATCTAAATCGAAGTAAAAACTCGAGATCATAAATATAGTGCAAAGTTTTACTATCAGAGGGTAACATTCAAACTACAGATAAGGAGTTTATACTCGAACCCATCTGCAAATGTCTTATATAATAAGGACTAAACAATATCACAAATTTTGTCATGTAATTCAGTGCTCGGCGTTTGGCATATAGCCAGAAGAATAGCTGTTTTGACCTAATTTGTTTAGTCCTTATTATATAAGGCATTTGCAGATGGGTTGGAGTATAAACTCCTTATTTCTGTAGTTTGAAAAACTATTTATTTCCTGATTCAGAAAATCCCTCTAAAAATAAAAAAACATTTATGTGTGTATCAATTATATTAAAAATACAGAGAAATATAAATGAAATAAGTAAAAATATTTATTACAGTTAAAATATTCTCGTCTCCAAATGATTTTAAAAATATATAAAACTATTACAGATCTACTATATTAGCTCACCAATAAGTACTATTTTTAGTACTCTCGAATAATTATGTATAAAATTTCATGTTATTATTTTCATAACCAAGAAAGTGGTACTTTTATTGGCTCCCAACATACCGCATTAAATCAACAAAGTATGCATGGAATTTTAATTAAATTAAATAACTGTAGAACTGCTTTATTTCCCAGACCAACAATTATGGGATAGCGTTTTTTTTTTCGCGATAGTTTATTCCCATAATATGCCCGGCGGAGTTCAGTCTCGTTTTAAAATTCCATTAAAACTTGAAGTTGGCAATCTGGAATCGTAACAAACTACATAATTGAATTATTTTCAGGATCTGTATTGATTCCAATTAGATTTTCTAATGCAGACAGGACAGTCTCCGAAACTTTCTGTTCTTTCCAAATAAACCAAAGTTTTTAAAAACTATGACTACGCAAAATGAATATACCGAGCTCTCAACGATTTGAAAAGAAGAAGTGAATTAAATAAAAGCAGTCTAACTTTAAATAATGTCAACAGGATGCCACTTCACGACTTCTCACAAGTATTACCGAGATATCAATACATCATCTTGGTGAGAAGTGGAATACCAGCGTCCTGGCTAATATTATTCCTTCGAAGTAATCCTAATCTACAAGCACATTTTTATCACAGTCAATTTCGCGAGATACACTAATGGTACTAATTTGGTACTAATGCTAAGTTTAAGAAGTACCCTCGAAAATCGATAATCTAAATTTTGTGGTGTGTAGTGAATAGCAAGAACATATCCCCAAAACCCCTTGACAAAACTCGACAATCAGAAATGATTAGAAAGTGTAGTTAATCAAGGTAATTTTTGATAACTCTGTAAAATACTTCATCTAATTACTTAACAAGTACTGATCAATTAGCTTAATGTCTTACAGATCTTCCAAGTATAAATAACATCGATGGATCCTTATCCATGGATATAACTTGCTAATACAAACCAAACTATTCTGCAATTCACTTTGAAAAAATGGTACAATATCTGTATTAAATCTGTTCCTACTTGTGATATTTTGATAGTATTGTTAAATATTTTATTAAATGAATTGTCACTATATTACTTTCTTCTACGATATATGCCTATCACTTTTAGAGTGTCTATATGGAAATAGGCAGTTTTAAAACCTTAACTTTAACGAACTTTTCCGCACGTCTAGATAGAACATCTCTATCTCGAACTTGTGTGGCCGAGAAAAAATAAACCAACACATAAATGCAGAATATGTGTTTTATGCGACAGTTTTACTTTTTTCATTAGCGACTGCTTCAGTGCCGTATCACTACGTTTGTGATCAAACGAAACTATTTTTTTATCATTCATTTTTTCATTCAAAACATATATTCAGGACAAATATATGTTTTTGTCGTTCAATGCAAAATCAGCAACGCGTTAAATGTTTATGTTTAAAATCTAAGAGTGAACATAAACGTTTACATCGTGCTTTCTCATGACCCATGGACAGGGTGTTCATGGGTCATGAGAAAAAATGAACGTTAGAAATTTTTTGTCCATTTTTCTTTACACGATTACATTACTTTTCTGCTTTGGTATAGTTGAGGGCGGAAATGTAAAAAAATAATCAGTAACTTTGTGTGTTTATTTCTGAAGAAAGAATAGTATAAAATAAACAGTTTTAAAACCTTAAAGCGAACTTTTCCGCACGTAGAACATATCTATCTTGAAATTGAGTGGCCGAGAAGAAATAAACCAACACATAAATCCAGAATATGTGTTTTATGCGACAGTTTTACTTTTTGCAAATAGTCCACCATAGTGTTTTCTCATGACCAATGGACAGGGTGGGGTGTGCCCTATCCACCTCAAAATCAATAGATGTCGCCTGGTAGACGTCCCTAATCAGAGTCAGTCGAAACCCGATCGATCCGACACGATTTAATTAACGATCGTTGAATTAAAGTTCTCAAATAGTCCACTGTTGTACTTTCTCATGACCCATGTACATGGTAGAATGTGTTCTATCCACCTCAAAATCAATAGGTGTCGTCTGGGAGACGTCCCCAATCAGAATCAGTCAAAACCCGGTCTATTCGACACGATTTAGTTGAGTTATCGTGCTAACAAGAATAAATGCCGACCTCAACGATACACACACAGCAGAAATTTTTAAGAAACCATTTTTTTAGGTTTTTACGCCAAAAAACGAAAAATAAACCCAAATAAAATTTTTGGTAGTATCTTCGGTTTTTCTTTACACAATCACATTACTTTTCCGCGTATAGTGGAGTGCAGAAAGTAATAATGTCCTCAAATTAAAAACAAAATTGATAAATCTTTTAGTTTAATCCTCCGTCATTTTGTCAAAAGAGTTTGATTTTTCTGTTATATTCACTCTGAAAGCAAGTCGACTACTGAAACACTAAAGGCAAAGACGTTCATTTCATTTCGTCCGTCCATTTTTCTATATCTTCCAGGTGTAGTCTTGTGGTGGTTATTGTTCTCATAATACAAAACTAAATCGTACTCTCACAACCGCTTATGTTCATACAGGCATATAATATTGCTACTCACTTTTAAATTTGGGCAAATTCTGGTAATCCTAGTTTAATCCAAGCAACAGTAATAATTCTATGATTTCGCAACTTATTTCACTCATCTTAGATATCGGTTTTTAACAAAAGTCCATCCATCTATTGACACGCAGAACGACTCTTTTAAATTTGAGATTTTATTTCATCTGTTCGGAAACGCTTCGTTAGCAGCATAATATGCAGGCGCACCATCTTGTTGCAAACAAATACGTTCCCGACCCGTATCGGGAACAATAATTCGAACTGTAAAAAATCTCCGTTCGTATTTGGCTCTAAGAAATATTATCTCAATATTCCATCACCAATTATTTCCGCCCAAACGTTCATGTTTTGTTGTCTTTGCGATTGGATCTCTTAGGATTGTTGACGGGATTGCAGAATAAACAAGGATCTTCATGTTATGAACTATATCGTCATTTCTTCGTCGTGTAAGGAGCTAACGAGCTGACCTATACTCTTAAGAAAACGAAGAGCTGGTTTGGGGAACTATTGATCGAGAACGATAGGATTCCGTCGACTATAACCAAATGGACTTCTTCAATACAATGGCTGAGAAAGTGAAGTCGGTGTTTGATAACCAACTGGCAGCTTCGATGAAGGCAATACAATGGACCCGATATGATGGCCTGAGTGCATGCGGACTGTGTGTACCTGTCCCTTTATAGTATCCGAATCCGATAAGTTTCTTGCATCAAATGAGGTTCATGCTATTCCAGTACCTTGTCAAGGACAAGATTGGACAAGCGTCTATGCCCTCTATCATAAAGATAAAATATAGTCACGTCTAGGCATTATTTCGTCCCGAAATAGTTCGCATACTTTATCAACATCATCAGGTATGAGTCCCTAGATTGTATGAATGTTTAATTTTTTACATAACGACGAATTGTTGATTTGGACGTCTTATTGGTTAAAAGAAATTAATCGAGGAAGCCGTTACTCTGTAGTAGTTCATAATTCACAATAGAAATGAGCAAAACAACTACTAAATTTTATACCACTATATTTTCACAGAAACGTGACTGCAGTTTCGACAATTTTTATGTCTGGTTTGTATGGTTTGAATGGTTGGTATGTATGGTTTGGTCTTAGTTGAATCATTGTTTGAAGATGACATAAAAATTGTCGAAACTACAATCACGTTTCTGTGAAAATATAGTGGTATAGAACTTAGTAATTGTATTACTCATTTACGTTGTGTCTTATTGCTTACCTAATCTGTGCACATCTTTTACAGAGCCCTTTTATTGAAATATATGATAAACTAACAACCTCTACAGGTAATATATGAGTTATTTTTGAAAATTAAAATTCACGCGTCCGATGAGTTTCTCAAAAAACAACTTTATCTTATTTTGATGAACTTAAGTCAAATGTTGATAACCTACTGCATATTCCTTGCTCATGTGGCGAATCAAAACAGTTCACATATTACTTTAGAACGTGTTTAAAGTTTACACTATTGTATGTACTACATTGTTCCCGTTGTTACAACTTTTGAAAGATTCGTGAATTAAAAAATGTCAAAAGTCGATATCAAAAGATCTATCTAAAATAAATCTCGAAAATTCATCTTAGATAGAACAGTTTTTGACTTTGAATCCAATAATTTTTATTCTACTTAAAGTTTAAATTCATTAGAGTTCTTTCTATTTGAACTAAATTAAACACATCTCCATTCTTTATTTTTAAAATGGTTGAAGATACGAGTGATACCTCGTTTAAGATGCGGCAGCAACTTTCTTCTTTTGGTTTTCTTCAAGATCTCTAACATTACCAATTTGATCAAATTCTTATTCTCTTCCACTGAAGTAGACCAATAAACGAAGAAGAAGAAGAAGAAGCCTTCTTGAAATGTCGTTTATTTTATTATCTCCGTGGTCTTAAAATTATTTTGTGTATTATCAAAAATACGCTGTGCCATTCTCAGGCATTTTTTGTTTTCAGGAAGGGTACACTTTTAGAAGACCTCTCCAGAACATACAGAAACATACAGAAATGACGTCCATCGTCTGCAATCTCTTTCTTGATACAACAATATCGACCTTACACCGGCATTCCTAGCGCCAATAATACAGCCGTGCATAAATATCTAAATCATTGTTTCCAACAGGGGATAAATAAAGATGGTGCGCAGTCGTGATCCCGTGCAGCGCCAGAGTGTCATCTCCTCGTGGGAAAAGTCAATTGAACTGCGTGAACAATAGCCGACGCGAAAATACTGGGCGCCAAAATTTATTGAGGGTAGGGACAAAGCGCCTTAAGGTTTGAATAATTTGGTATAAATATTCCCGTCTCTAAACTTTATGGATGAAAAGGTCGTGTCGAGAGACAAAGTTCAGCTTTGATACAATCCATTACCATTCAGGCCATATTGAAGCCACTATCTTATGCTATACATGGATACTTTTCGTTTATATAATGCACTGCATAGATATGAAAATCGTATTTTCAAATGCAATTAAAGTACTTAAGTCAAGCATTTAAGCCCTAAGTTTAAGCATAAATTAGAAAAAGAAATACATTCGTGAACAAAACTAATGCATCAGCAACTAACTCTGTTTAAGAAATTTATTTGCAAAAAATGAATAAATTCAGGTACGCTTGTGACTTTCTTTTATTTTGATGTGATCAAGTGAATTAAATATATTGTCCAATACACTTAGCGTAGAAGAAATGAATCGTCCACGTAACTTAAGAGAAGATCAAGCAATAAAAGCGGTAACTCTGGTTAAGAGGGACGTAGCCAGCGATATGTGTTAGCAGTCGTTAGCAATCTTGTTAGCAGTTAGTTAGCAATCAACAATTAGTCCAATAGTTATACATTTCAATGAGCCTGGAAGTTCATTGACAAAGGACAAAGGACAAAGTTTTAAGACGTCTACAGATGCAAGAGATGCAGCCCCAAATGTAGCAATTTCTGGAGAAACCGTCAAAGAAGATTAACAATTGCACCACTGCTCACCAGAGAACATATTGTTACTACTCTATGCGTTTACTGCGTTTTGCAAGAGATAAATTTACAATAAAATCAGCTAAATACCACCATTTATCTGAAATCGCGTTCACCAATCTACCGATATAACAATTATCTAAGCAACTTATGACTATTATGGTATAACAAACGCATCAGTCAGAAATATTTAACCCGTCGATCATTTGTCATCCAAACGTATTTTAACGACGTTCAACATTTCTGAAACCCACATCCTTCTGCTAGACGAAAAAATGTCGCTAGTCTCCTTCTTTTTCTATGCCACACCGTTGTGTTCTTGAAGTCCATCGCGAAGCCCGTAAAATTACGTAGATTCTAAAATTAGCCGTTGAAAAACGAGTTTTTACTTAAAGTATCCAGGTGCACTAACTGCAATTTATTTCTTGTATGTAACGACTGACAGGTAGGCCAGCCATTGGACAACGAAATCATGGCCTATGCCGTGAAACTAAATAGATCAAAACGGTTTTTGTCGTGGCTTAACCAGTCAGTTTCTTGAGGTGTACAGTAACTGCAAATAATAAAAAGGAAGAAGATTATAAGATTGGATTTGTCGATGTCAGTTTCATTTTTTTAATTGGATACATTTGCGTCGGTCGTCGAAGGAAAAAGGTAACTACGAGTATTTTAAACTTAAATGGAGCGTGTCAAATAAAAAGTGAGTATAGAAATAGTAGCCACTACTGTTATGAAAAAATATCATATTTACTACAGATTTTTTTTATATAATGATGACATATAATGTGCCTCGGGCTAGGCACAACAAGATGGAATATATACACACTCAAAGGAAGTACATGGTTTTTTAAGTGATGTTCAACAATTTAATCAATAAATTGTCTATAAATAAGTCGATTTAATTACAAGCAAATCAACTTCCTTTTCTAGACGCGAGTGTGTATGTGGCCTCTATTGGAGTGTTTCTATTTGAAAAATGGTTATAGGTTACACTGAATTTCGATGAGTTCCTGAAGCCTAGTCATTTTGCCCTACATTGATGGTTCAAGAATGCCGAGAACATTTGGATATGGGACTAGATGTTCTCTAAAGAGCTAACAAACACTGTCACTTTAAGTTGCCAGAAGAGACAGTAGAATTGAAATCATTGTTGATAAATTAATTACATTTTGTAGCTTTATCACATTTCTCTAAAACATCTGAACAAAAACGATATTAAAGCCTCGACCACACGGAGCCCGTCTACCGTCGCGGGCAGCGTTCTCTGCCCGCATCAGTCAGGCGATCTAGTTGTATGATACAATATTGTATCATTCATGTCACACAGAATGCGGTCTGTCGCAGCGGGCCAATCTAGATCGTAGCGTGCAGCGATACAGTTGTACATAATTACAATATATCGCGCAGTTGAGCGGTCAGTTCCAATCAGATTTATCTCACGTTTTTATATTGCAAATAATTAATTAAAAATAATTATTATAATAATAATTATTATAACAGGGATGCTTATATTTATTGTTATAACGGGGATACATAATAATTATTATAACAGAGATCCTTAGAATTACTATAACACTTGACACACACTTGGAATACTTGACTTTTATAAAGTAGGAGCAACAAAATTTAATTTCCTGTTGCATGCTTCATTTTCTGGCAAAGCAATCGGAAAACTGTTCACGAACTCGAATTTCAGCAATAGTTGATCTTCGATTGGTTAACCTAGTTGACATGAATGCACGTACAGGCCTAGAGTCTTTTTCAGTTTCAGTAGATGTGTATTTCTTATTATCATTATTTGATATAATGTAATTGTCCAAACAGCAAGCTGCTTTTACAATATATTCTGCGCTTTCAACATCAGTTTCTATAGCTCTCAAGAATACATGCCATTTCATAGCCAATATCCCAAACGCATTTTCAACTACACGACGTGCTCGGCTGAGCTGTGCATTGAATTGTTTCTTTCTTACATTATTGATTATACCCTGCTTTGGGGTATGATCTCATTAAAAAAGGTTGAAGTGAAAAGCCTTCATCACGTACGAGAACATAATGAAGAGGGGTACTTGTACCCGGAAGTGGCTTCGAAGGTCGAATAACTTTTTCATCAATGTACTCTCGGTAGAAAGTAGAATTTAAAAAAATTGCGCTGTCGCTATGACGTCCATAACTCCCTATATAAAAAACTTGTAGTATAGATCAACTATGTCGACATACGAAAATATTTAAAAAACCGATCTTCATATGATTTCAGTTCAATGCATAAGCGATGGTGTTCCTCAAATTGTTCTCTCCTCGCATTGATATTATGCACCCAATATCGCCTTTTCTTTCTATTATTTCGTATACTCATACAAGGAATTGCTCCTCGTCAGAACTACTCATTTTGTCCAAAAATATATCAAGAAGAAAAAACAAGAAGGCTGTGTGAACCCGCTCGCCCGAAAGCAAACACAATACTGGATCGCTCATAAAGATATTGCACTGAATGTGACAGTGCCATATCACTGACCGCTGAGACGATCGCCTGATCGCTGCCCGCGGCGGTAGGTCGCGTTCTGTGTCGCAGAGCCTTAAAATTCCCGTCTCTAACAAATTAAGTTTACCTAACAATTCCATAGCTTCTGCTTTTACGGATGGTTTTTCATTGTTGCTATGGGCTCTGCGAGTTATTGCACGCGGCCCTCCAATTTCGACACCTTCCTAAAACGACGGCCATATCACATATTCGACCCGCATTTGTGACCAAATCTACCAGACAGAAATGAAATGACAATATTTTTTAAGAACATTTTTATTTTTTATTAATAAATGATAATGTTCAAGTATGGAAATTTGTTGATTTTATGTTCGTCGCAGGCGCTCCCCAAGCCGTCGGTGCCCCGAGAGAGCTGCCTATATCGCCTTATGGATAATACGGGGATGATCGTGCTGCCAATATCTCGTAGTTATTTCGTTCATCTGGAAATAATTCGAACTAGGAATGTCGTACATACCGAAAGACCAACGACCAAATGATACGTTAGCCAGGAAAATAAATATCGTCTGTCATGGCTAATTCCTGTCGACTGTAAATAATAGTCTCTATGCCGCACAGCGAAAACAGAATGCAGTAAATATTGTGTACAGTTAGGATTTTATTAGGTGCACTGTAGAATTTTCCGTTGCTATGTAGCGGAGAAGAGACATTGTCGAGGACGTGTGATATATCGCGGTGAAATTGTTGCGCTATAGTCTGCAATCGGCGACAGATTTAAAAATTCAACTGTTAATGGAGAGTGAGTTAAGGTACAACGTTTTTATCTTTATATTTACGCGATGTCATAGCAGCAGTTTCGAAATCTATGTTATTATTGAACAATGAATTAGAACAAATGATTTGATATCTACATAAATTCCTTACACTCTGTGACAACTTTATAATTTAATTATATCCTAGCTTATTTTACTTTTCTGCACTCCACTATACTAGCGGAAAAGTAATGTAATCGTGTAAAGAAAAATGTAAAAAAAATGTTTAGTTCATTTTTCATTTTCCGGCCTAAAAACCAAAAAAAAAAGGTTTTTAAAAAATTTTGTCTATTTGTGTACCGTCGTTGTCGTCTGCATTTATTCTTGTTAGCACGCTAACTCAACTAAATTGTGTCGGATTGATCGGGTTTTGACTGATTCTGATCGGGGACGTCTCCCAGATGACACCTATTGATATTGAGGTGGATAGGACACACTCTACCCTCTCCGTGGGTCATGAGAAAGCACGATGATGGACTATTTGGGAATTTTCTTTGTTACCACGATAATTCAACGAAATCGTGTTGGATCTATCGGATTTTGACTGATTCTGAGCAGCGGGGACGTCTCCCAGATGACACCTATTGATTTTGAGGTAGATAGAATACACCCCACCCTGTCCATTGGTCATGAGAAAGCGCGATGGTGGACTATTTGAGAATTGTTTCTGTTAGCACGATAACTCAACGAAATGGTGTCGGATCGATCGGATTTTGGCTGATTCTGAACGTCTCCCAGATCAAACCTTTTGATTTTGAGGTGGATAGGACATATCCCACCCTGTCCATGGGTCATAATAAAGTACGATGGTGGACTATTTGAGAATTTTTTTTGTTAACACGATCACTTACTGAAATCGTGTCTGATCGATCGGGTTTCGACTGATTCTGATTAGGGACGTCTACCAGACGCATCTATTGATCTTGAGATGCATAGGACACACTTCACCCTGTCCATGGGTCATGAGAAAGCACGATGGTGGACTATTTGAGAATTGTTTTTGTTAGCACGATAACTCAACGGAATCATGTCGGATCGATCGGATTTTGGCTGATTCTGAACGTCTCCCAGATGAAACCTATTGATTTTGAGGTGGATAGGACATTCCCCACCCTGTCCATGAGTCATAATAAAGCACTATGGTGGACTATTTGAGAATTTTTTTTTGTTAACACGATCACTTACTGAAATCGTGTCGGATCGATCGGGTTTCGACTGATTCTGATTAGGGACGTCTACCAGACGTATCTATTGATCTTGAGATGCATAGGACACACTCCACCCTGTCCATGGGTCATGAGAAAGCACGATAGTGGACTATCTGAAAAAAATTTGGCGATTTTGCATTGAACGAAAAAAACATATATTCGGCCTGTATCATATACGAATGAATGAGAAAAAAAAAATTATTTCTTTCGATCACAAATGTATTGATACGGCACTGAAGCAGTCGCCAATCAAAAATGTAAAACTGTCGCATAAAACACATATTCTGCATTTATGTGTTGGTTTATTTTTTCTCGGCCACTCAATTTCGAGATAGAAGTGTTCTAAGTCCGTTTTAAGGTTTTAAAACTGTTTATTTTCGTATAGATTCAAGGATAAATGCGCTCACCATTTTCTTTTATGCCTAGTAGGGAAATTGTAAAAAAGATATCAAGTCAACACCAACAAAACATTTATTGCCGTAGACGTTTCAAATTTTACATTAAATTGTGAACCATAGTATGTATTTTAAAACACAAACCTTTTTCCTTCTTTATTTATTAGAATTTACAGCTAGAAAAGTAACAGTGAACAGGCCAATATGCAAACAAAATTCTTAGGTGATTTTCAAAGGGCTGTAACTTGGTCAAAAATAGTCGCAGATCAATTTAAAAAAAAAAGAAAATTGACGCTCCAGATTCATAGTTTTCAGACTTTGTGTTCAAAATTAATTTTTTACAATCAATAATTTTTGAGTAATCATTAGAAAATCATCGTACAAAATTTTCTATTTTTATAATATTTACTTGCTTCTCAAGAGGTCTATGGGCTTCCATAAATTGCTTTCAGCGGTTTTATCATAGACTTCTTTTAGGCAATTTTATACTCTTTAATTTGAGTGGTCCAATAGCCTTGTACGGTGACTTTTGGCGGAGTTATCGTCATTCAAAGCAAAAAAGTCAGTTTTGACTTTTTTACTCTTGCTTTTATTTAATTATTTTCTTACAATAACTAGCACTTTCTGACAAAAATATGAAGTATTCTTAAAAAAACATTTTTAACGTCAATAAATAAATAAAAAATAAAAAATTCATCTTTAAATAGATTTTAGCAAAACCATTCCGAATGCAATGAAAAGAAAATCGCAGCACTTTAAAATGTTCAGAGTACCCTTGAGATACCTTGAGTTTAGAAAGAAGCAGTGAACATCCTTAGTCAATCCATTATTTGCAAAGTTATGCCAAGCAAATATCCCTAAATACACAATTTTTTTATCTCTTTTGCAATCAACATGCTCGCACCGAATTTTTTTCGCCAAAAACCAATAACTGCATCTTATAAATAATACTTTTTAGTTTTTAAAACCGTTCTTGAATATTCTGTGCGTTCATTATTTCCCGAGTAATCAATTACCAAAGGCAATACTGCCTTTTTTGCTTTTCACAAAAATAACTCACAGAAAAAACATTGTGTAAAGTTTTTAGACCACTCGTATTAAAGAAAATAGATTTATCTAAAAAAAATTTATGATAAAATATCACTGGCAAAAAATTATTGACGTCCGTGGACCTTTTGAAAGGCAAGCAAAAATTTGGGAAAACTTTTTTCGATGCTTTCCTTATGATTACTCAAAAACAGCTGATTGTAAAGAATTTTTAACTCAATATCTGTGACTAGAAACTTGAAAATTCTATTTTATTTTCTTAATTTGCCCTGCAACTATTTTTCTTCAAGTTACAGCCCCTTGAAAATCATGTAAATATTTAGGATTTTTTTATATCCCTTAATTATTGTGCCTAGTGTAAAATTTAATTATGTACAGTATAGTGGTATAAAACCGTGATATACATTTCCTTAGTTTCGAAACAGTTCTGAAACTCTTCAAGCTTCATACCCCTCGGGCTTTCGCCATTTTCTACTTCAACACTCCCACGGTCTGAAACTCTTCCCTTTATGCCCCTTGTCATCCGATGGAACAGAAAGAGGTTGCACACAGCAAGATGAGGTAAATATGGAGTGTGGACAATCGCTCTCATGTGATTTTTCGTCAAAAATTACCTTACCGACAGTGCTGCGTGAATAGGAGCGTTGTCATGATCGCCTGAAGAACAGAATTCGGAACGTTTTTCTCTCACGCTGGCACGCAACCTTTCCATAACTTCCAGGTAATATCTGATTATCGGTTTGACCCAGAGGAATGACTTTCAAGAGTACAACACCTTTTTGGTTGAAGCAGGAAATAAACATTGTGTTCAGATTTGATTTTATTCCATTCAAGTTTTTTTATCCTTGACGAATGAAGAGTGTTCCACTAAGACGATTGTGGTTTTGTCTCTAGGTCGTATCCATAGCACCCTGTTCATTCCCAGTGATCACTTTTAAATATAAATCGGGATCATTTGAAGCTGTTCTTCCAACTGATAACAAACCTCCAAGCGACCGTTTTTCTCTTTTCTTCATTGAACAGCAAACGGGAAACAAGCTTTGCCCAGTTTGCTCCTCCTTCGCCCCATTTGCCTCGTCACCCTTCTCATCGCCAAATCTTCCGACAAACTTCGCTGAATGGGAGTCCAAAACAACCCTGTCATTTTCACAGGCTCGTCGATTGTTTGTCGTCGATCTTCTCGAATTTTTCTCCCAATTCTGTTGACGTTTTCATCAATGCTGCTCGTGGACTAGCTTCCCGATCAGTGTTGGTCACCAATCGACATTTCTCCTTTCTTGAATAGGAAATACCACTCGTAGACTTAAGTTTGACCTAGAGTATTTTCTTTGTAAGTATGTTTTATCATGACAACAGTTTTGGCCACAATGTTTACCAACAGGAAGCAGAACTTCACTGCCCTGCTCTGCTCTCATAAATCTGACAAGAAAGGTGTCAAACTCGCCAGTAAAGCATTGGGAAAACGAATTTTAACAACCCACAGAACGTTTCACGGTAGCATTCAGGCTACTGACTCGGTTTGGTCCACTCTGTGGACTCCTAGTCCAGATGCACGAACTATCACTCCTGGCTCCCGTCATAGACTAATTTCTATGTCGTCTGGGTCCCCCCGTCGTATATCATTACTAATAACGATGGAACTTCTAAGAGAGTCTTAATTGACTCTCTACTCCCGCTTCGTTCAGCGTCTGCTTCATTTAAATCCCGCACCATATTTTATACCTTCAAACGTATAAGGAAATTATTATAGACAAGTCCCCGTAATTACGACCAGCCAGGAATTTGTTAGTTCGCCCTATCCGGGCACCATTATGGTTAGATGTAGCTATTACTATAATTAATGTCAAGGAATGGCCTTATACGGCTCAAAACACCCATAATATTCTGTTTTATCGGTACGCCAGTGCTCTCAGCGTCGCAATCCAATCAACGACCTCATCCATACACAACAAATTATTAACGATATTATATAACAGTATAGACGTTGCGTATAATGCCCTGTCTATTTGCATTTTCATCGAGGAGTTATCAGAGGGATGTCTACGCGTATATTGTGTCTTCTTCCCATATAGATTGTCCCAGAGTTATTTGAAATCAGTACCGTTTCATCCGTATGAGCCGTACAAAGTCCTAAGAGAGAATATAGTTTTTGGTTTGCACTATTATTGCATTCAGTATTATTTGTTTAATTCTAATTTATCATAGACGTGCCTTTACTAAAAATTATTTATACAGAATGTCGCGTTTAAAGGCAAGCACCTTGAGAATCTTGAAACTGACTATAGTAATTTTTGTTTTTCTGGAAGTGCCTTTTACGTTTTACTCTTATAAGATCATCAGCTACAATTCGTACCCTACGCTATAAGACCCTTTCCATTCAAACCCTTTCAAACATTGGGAACGATAACACAAATCGAAACCTTTTGTGCAATCCTGGGTAAAATTAACGCTTCAACAAAACTTTTCATTATTTCTAATAATTTTTCGAAGTTTGAAATACTTAAATATTTTATGTAGGTGGCCTAGAATATTCTCTGTCATTACTGAAATACAATTGCTTGACAGATGCAAGGTAACATTTTGTAATTGTTTGTTAATAATATACTTAATGCTGTTTAAAGTGATTTATAAAGCCATGTCATCAAGTCAATGAAGCACTACGTCCAGTATACTTAAATTAGAAATGAATCGTCCACACAACTTAAGAGAAAATGAAGCAATGAAGGCGGTAATTCTAGTTAACAAGGGACGTAGCCAGCGATATGTGGCTAATTTGTTAGGAGTTGGACAGTAAATAATTAATCAAACAATTAAACGTTTCAATGAACTTGAAAGTTACTGCAGAACCCCAGAACAAGGCTATAAGAAGTCTACAAACACAAAAGATGACCGATGTCTTATGCAGGTCGCGTTAAGAAACATTCTACCAGTTTAGAGCTAAGCAGCGCCCTAGCAGCACCTCAGAATGTAGCAATTCCTGGACGAACGGTCAGAAGAAGGCTTTATGAATGAGGATTGGACAGTAGATCAGCTATTGCACCACTGCTCACTAGAAAACATACACTTACTAGACTGCGTTTGACAAAAAAACACGTAAATTGAACAATCGACGCCTGGAAACGGGTTATGTTATCAGACCAAACAAGACCAAGTTTTAATTCATCCGATGGACGTGAACGAATCTGGTGGAGGCCAGAAGAGAGGTTTGCTGCCTGCAATATCTTTCTGATGATCCCATTTTCTTGTGGATCAATAATGTTCTGGGAAGGAATTGGTTTCGATGATCGCATAGATTTGGTTCTCATACGAGAGAGATCCATAAATGCATATTTCTACGTAGAAAATATCGTAAAAGAACATGTAATGCCATTTTCCTCATTTGTCGGCCAGAATTTCATTTTTATTCAAGATAATGTTCGTCCTTGCGTTGTTAGAGAGGTATTGGACTACCTTCCATTTTTTAATATTCCAACTATATACTGGCAATCAAGGAACCCAGATATGAACTCCATGGAGCATTTGTAGGATAAACAGATACATCAAACAATATAGTATAACAAATCTGCCCTACGTATTTTCGTTGTAATACCGAGACTTCAAGAACTATCTTCAAGGAAAGTACTACGTTCTTTGACAAGGTCAAAATCCAAATTTATCAAAGATTTTAAAGTTTCTTGCTATTGTTACCTTAAACAGTTTTTGAATTATCATTTTCCAACCACAGCATAACATCTGCATGATTTAAGTCTATTTTCAAACTTTCGTGCTAGATAATGGGATCATTTATGTTTGGATAATTTTCAAAAACACTTATTGTTATCAATAGCACTAAAAGATTTTTAGTAGTGATACCTACACGTATATTTTATCCACCTTCCATATTAAATGTTGTGGAATTAGTATCGTTTCATTCTAAATCCATATACGTACGAAGTCTCAAGTGAGAATAATTTCGCGTTTTCATTTGTTCATTGCATTCAACATTATCGTAACAATGCATCTACGAACGCGTAATATCCCTACGAGAAATGAGTTATACAGGGTGTCCTAATTAATACTAAGCACATTTCAAAATCTTGAAATTTTGACGACTTCTTTCCAATCAAATTCATCAATTCACAAATTAAACAAACACAGATTGGTAGGGATAATTCTAGACTAGTTAGATATTATGTATAGCTTAAATAGACTAAAACTTGTGGAGGTAAACAACGAAATATAAGACTACATAAAAATGGAGTCCCCCAAGGTCTACGTTTAGAGCCCAGGGGCGTAGCGTGAGAAAATAATCTAGGAATGTAATAAAAATGTTATAAGAGGAAGAGGTATAGTCAGATGTATGGTAGGCCATATTAAGGTGGTAAAAATGTTTGTCCAGTGAAAACGTCTATTACTATTATCTATTCAAATGTTGGAGAGGATCTCATATCTTCTAACAAGGCACTTTCAATATTTATTAATGCTAAAGCTGACAGTCTTTCTTGCTTTTGAGAATTTCGCAGATAAGTCTTTATTCTCTTTAAACATGAAAATGATTTTTCTGCGGAACTACTTGTGGCAGAAATAGTCAAAATTAAATGATACAATTTTGATGACTCCGAGAAAACAGAAGATTATTGAAGGGAGATAATATATTGGTGAAGTTCAAACACAGTGCTCTTTTTCATATCGGGATCACTATAAATCACTGAAAGTTCACTTTTTAAATGATTTGCGTCAAAGAATGTTCCATATGCATCTACTAAAGAAGACAAAAGTTCGTCAGGAAAACGTTTTACGAATGAATGTGGAACCTAGATTTAAGAATTTCAGTTTAGAAATTTCACTAGACCGTTCACTAATGTTCAAAGTAATAACGTCCAAAATTTCATGAAACAATCGTACGTAGGTGCTTTTCTTATCTTCTTCAGGAATTAAATCCAAACGCATTCTTTTATTTGGTGGTTGATTTTCTAACGCAAATCTGTCCATACGGTCTCAAATGTCACTAAACTCGTTTCTAATTTTTTGAATATGTGATTTTAAATCGGCGATATTTTTATTGCAGTAACTAATATATGATATCCTTGTCTGTAGAATTTTAAACAGACACTCGGAATGTGGGAATATTGCAGAAAACACTGCTAAGAAAAAATTAAAATCAAAGTCGCACAATAAATATAATAATAACGATTTCTGGATCCCATTCCTCATTTTCACTTTCCACAATTACCTAAAACAGCGCTTCCAAATCTTTCTTATGTTATGGCGAAAGTCGCCAAGATGCGTTCACATAATCGCATAACCGAGTCCGGAAATAACGACAACGCCCACTCGATGTTCCACTGTTCACTGCGTAAGATCACTGACCTTTTCGCCCATTTAACGCCTAGCTTGGATGTAACGTGGACCATCGCATTTCAGCACTGCAGCAAGTAACGCGGGAGTCCAATAATTTCGGGCGCCTTCACGGCCGATTTGAAATAAAAAAGTTGATGGTAGCGTTTAAAGTAAATAATGTACGTTTGCGGTCGGTTTAAAATAATATAAAATTATAATAATTGAATAAATCGATTGAACTTTTAAATAATACTAATTTGCCAATTTTTTAAGGGATGCGATGCATCACTCGCATCCATGTACGCTATGCCCCTGTTAGAGCCTTACTTTTTATTTTGATTATTAACGATTTACATAAAATAAATTCACGTAATTAATTAAATATATTAAATACACATCAAACAATTACCGAAAAACTGTATTAAAACTGTAATAAGAAAGTTTATTTTTTGAATATATAGACAATGGTGGAAATTGTTTATTTCATACTTAATAAGGAATGACTCACTAATATTTTTACTACTTTTATGTCAGATTGTATGTCATGTTTTGTAAAAAAAACATAATTTAACACTCAAGGAATTATATAGTATTGCGTATAAAACTAGATAACACATTCGTGGTTATAGGTGTTCAATAATCACATCTGAAGAAATTTCATATTACTTCTAATACCCTATAAGTTTATTTATAGAACCATAGAGTTGTTAAATATTCATAACCAGAATTCTATATGGGCCCTAGATGTTTAAACCACCACAGGTATTAAACTAAGCTCAAAATGTATCAACATAATAAAACGTTACCAAAAATAGCATACAGTTCCTTGATTGACTGTCTTCTTCTGAATCTGGATATAAAAATAATGAAAGAGCCAATCCACTCAAGGATAACAGCACTTAGACACCTTGTGCATTGTCCTTAAGAAGGTCATCCCCCCTAATGTGTTATCCATCCTATTTTTACAAAATAGGTGATGATGTCAGTTAATATCGGTCGTAGTTGACCAACGTTCTCCCCAAAGGGATTCCCTAATAGTCGAAAGGGCAGAGCAGTAACGTGCATGATGCGCACTGTCATCGTCTTGTTCATAGTCTCTAGAGGAACACATCATTTAACTTCATATTATGAAATTGTTTCCTTAGTGTCAGTGTCCTCTTAAAATTCTAGTCCTAGATATTACCAAGAAAATTTGTATTGTACTTTAGCTAAGGTATCTTAAAAATCCCTTAATAAACTGATAGCTTTCTGCTTTATCCCATAGTTCTACAAATATCCTGTGCATGTTGTTTGTAATAAGCAACTAAATTAATATTTAGCTCTGAGACCATATTAACATACTTTTTTTTTCCTTTTCAGGTAAATATCATCCGTAGGAGTTACCACCAGCGTACAGAAAAACATTGTAAGTCTTTTTCACTCGCTAAATTAGAGAGACTTGAAATCGTAACACTTGTTAAGAGTTTTAATTGATGATTAATGAATATAAAAAATATTCATTACCTCGTGAAGTCCGTTATAATAAAAAATGCTAATTATCTCGATATTATCGCGGCAACAGGCCTAACTGTTCATTAACAGAAATGATAAATGACCGAATAATTTCAGTTCTGTAATTTTTAATAGAAATTCATGTAACTCAAATTAAACGTCAGCTAATTCGGTCATTAATCACCTAGAATTTATTTTAATAAATAAATAGTCATTATTGATTGTGAAATCTTGGTGTGAAATTGATTTAATTGTATAAGTTTGGAGGTTATTAAACTGAATAATAAATAGGTCATAAACTTTAATTGGAAAAAGTATGAAAACATAATGTATTAATACTATTAAATTTTTTATTAATTTAAATCTTAATATCTTTATAATGTAAAATTATACATTATATTGTATACAGGTAAAAAATATTTTTTATTTATTTAGCTTGACCCTTCAATATCTCGAAGCACATATGGCTTCAAAGAACTATTACATAATATATTTTACGAAATAAAGCAAATAAAAATTTTAAATATCTCCAGCGTCCGGTTTTTCGTTTTTTTTTTTCAGCCCATTCGTAGATTTTATATTTCATGGAGGCCTATAGAAAAAATCTATAAGACTTATATCGGGGGGCCGTGGTGGCCATTTCAATAGATTATAATTTTTAGTTCACCTGTTGTCGCAAGTATTCGTTAAATACTAACAAACAGCAGTCATGTGATCAGAAAGAGCTCATAATGGGCAAAAGTTTCTCTTATCTTCGTAAGAAGAAAAAATATAAAAAATTCATTTTCCTCTTGACGAGAGATATTGAATTAATTATCTCCATTTATATTCTCATCATAAAAATGTTAACAAACAATAAAATTATTTATTAAATCAAGACCCATACCATTGTATACACCTTTATTGGTAAAAGTGAGTTCATGACTCCACAAAATATTTTTTTTAATTCGATATCTCATAGATTTCCATTAAAGTCTGTTCCTGAGAAGGGACTGAAACGTTCGATGCAATAGAAACAGGAGACTAATTTTCTATATCTCTATTCTATATTTTCAAAGCATATTAGGCAACGAAAGTTTGTTCTAATATTTCATATTATAAATGAGCCATATGTTCCTTAAACCTACTTGCGATTGATCTTTTTATCTGCCCAATATACTTGTAACTACAATCTTGGCAACTTAAGATACTATTCACAAAATTCACTTCTTCTTTCTATATCATCAGTCTCTAAATGTCGCATATTTGTAGACATTATATTTATTTTTTAGTAACATTTTTCGTATACTCGAATAACAAATTTAGAGTAAACCAGGCAAGGTTTTCTGTTGATGATGCAACATTTCATCCATGACAAGTTCATCTATAGCATCTCCTGATACATGTATCTTCTCCTGATGATGTTCACATGGTTGATGCAACGCGCCTCGAGCGACGTTGAAGTTTGCAATGTTTGTCAAAAACATATCTCCTGTTATTAATTCCATTCATACATTTCATCAATACTCTGCAATGAAAAAGGAAATAAAAATAAAATTTATTTTGTGCTAAAAAATAAGTACAAAGTTTTCAGGTGGTAAGGCTTAACTCAGACGTACCACTTTCCAACGACAAAATGGTCGTTGGGTTGTCGCAGCTATCAACCACATTACAACCACGATTTTGTCAATGTGCAGTCGAATGTGTACTCAGACGAACCACAGCCTTTTTTTCGATGGAAAACGTATAATCGACGTGCATTTGCAATAATGGAATGAATGAACAACTGCCACGATGGTCGGTAGTCTTTAGTTGTTCGGCTGTGGTTGGTTTGTGACCGGTAGGTCGCACGTGTGAGTTGGGTTCAGTTATAACTTGCAACAATTTTGTGGGTGATATTAGTCGACACTGTGTCGTCGTAACCTACTACACAGTGTCGGTCGTGTGAGTGCTAATCTGCGTTTCCACACTAATTTGCTACTCTCCACTAGCGACGACTTTTTTGTGGTTTGAACGTCATTGTCAATATATATTATAAAGCTACATTATGTTATAAAATTGACGTAACAACGTAATAGGAACATACTGAAGTGACAGCCATAAGTCGAGCCATTTAAATAACCTTTAAGTGGGCCACAAATATTTTCGATTCGTGTGGAAAAGTGTCATTAATATTTGTGTTTTATAACATTTCAGTGTAAAGATTGGTTATGTAATGAGTTTATTATATCACTAGTGATGTAATAAACTTCACTGTACACTAAGATAGCCATCGATAAGTTCCATTATAAAAATGTATCTAGAAGATCGTAGATAAACTTTATACATAATCATCTTTTCTCTACTTAAACTATAATTGTTGTTATTAAATCACTTAGTTCAACCTCGTTGTTTCTAATGGAGTACTCGCATTAATGCATACATTACACTTTAGATTTTAGATAATACTGCTGAGCTTGCGAAATGTACACAAGCGTTTTAAATGTATAATTTATTGAAATTTCCCTCGCGCATTAATTTTTTTTAATAGCTCACGAAGGCTTCCCCGAAAGCTGACAATTACAGCAATTTACACGTTATAAAACGCGTTCAGCAGAATTCCGAGAAATAATACAAGAGAAGAGAAAATGATGGCTCGTTTACCATAATTTATTTTTCGCTTTATTCATATTCAGTCAGGATATGAATGTTAAGTTTATGAATACCTTAAAGGAGCCCAGTGGCGATTTCTGTAGTTCCAACAAAGCATGCTTCCCAAATGTCTACATAGTTACCTTGTGTAGACATTGAATGTGATATTCCCGCATCCAAGAAGGATTTTTTCTTACTTAGTTAGTATCTGCAGTCTTCAAAATTCACTTCACAAAATACACAATCGACATCGTTTGTTTTAGCAAAATTACATTATCATGTAGACAGTGGCAAAGCGTCCATTAAGGCTGTAAGGCGCAGCCTACCCTATATATTTTAGATGGTAGACTCCGTTTTTATATTGCCACTTGCCTTTGCCAGAATGATAAATATTTTCTATTCATATTATCATACCTATTTCCATTTAAACTGAAGCGCCAGCATGCCGGCAACCGACAGTGCGCAAGCCTTGGCAGGCCTGTCCACTGAGAATCTGGGCTGACTCTCTACTGCCTTGGATTTTATAGAGATCCGCGGTGCACGGGGGGGAGAGGGGAGTACGCGAAAAATTATATGCAATTGAGCTAGCCTGATCGATGAATTTGCGTAATACACTGGCTATAATATTGACCTTGTTAGAAGAAGTAATCTCTGGTTGGCTCAGTTCAGTTAAGTTCAGTCTATGATCTATGGGGCCATGTATCAATGTGTATGTTCTGTTATTGCATTCGATAGTAGTAGTTGTATAGAAAATAAATATATTTAGTTTAGTTAGCATTCAAGAGTTTCATTTAAGAAACAAGTACAAATAAAGCGCAAGTAGAAGTAACAATTCAACGGACCTGTCGTTAGTCGTAGTGATTAGTGTTATTTTTAAGGATAATGGCGGTCCTAGACACTGCCGATTTAGTAGACTTTTAATTAATAAGAGTGGTTATTTTAATAATTTATCTTTAGAAGGTATACTGAATAATTATAGCGGCAAAATCTACCAATTTATTTCAAGAACTATAGACGTTTTTGCAGAAAAGAAAACGCGGCGAATGTAATTGATATACAAAAAAATATAGGTAAGTTGTTTTTGCGATTCAGCTATTCAATATATGTATTGCATTAAAAATGAGCAGCCCCCCTCAATCGTCTAATTCAGGATAATCTACCCTCAGCTTAAATCGACACCACTGCATGTAGATCAGATACATGATAATCTTCTTCACCTAGATCATCTCTCATTTTCCATAGGATTAATCTATCACTTACTTAATACGCATTATGTGAAAAACAAATGACTTTATCTTATTAATTAAGAGCACCTTCATCTAAATTGTCTTTCATTTTCCAAGAGAACAAACCTGTCTCTTCTTTAATAGAACTGTCTCTTACGTAATACTATATTGTCTTTTACTAAATTATATAAAAATCAAGTACCAAATACCCTTCTCATTAATTAGGATCATCTTCATCTAGATCATCTTTCATTCAAAAATGATGAATCTGTTTTTACTTACTTAATACACCTTATATACAAAACAAGTATCTTCATTTCATTAACTAGGTATCTCTTTATCACCATTGCAAGAGTTGATATCTTCACGACATTACCTCAGTTTAAGTAGCAATATTTCTTTATTAAGCCGAAAATTTTTGTTCAACTCCCAAAGGTATTTCTTAAGTGTTATCTCGACTGAAATTAAGACTTCTTAGAGGACATTTGAGTCATTTCTCAGTTGTACTCGGTTGAATTCAAGCCCGTCTAGAAATACGGCTACATCCTTGTTCAAAATACTTTCTAAGTGTCGATTTCTTGTAAGGCCATCTGTCTAGGATCATGAACTTTGATAGTAAATTACAATATACCGCCAGTACTAATGGTAGTTCAGTTCCTCTTCTATAGTCTACTTCTACAGGTTATCGTCAATATTCTTCTTGATCAATCAATCAGGATTCCTGAAGTTTCATATTATCGTCACATGCTCACCAATCTATCTGTGTCTCCAACACTGAAACAAGGAATTAGTCAATAAACAACTGAAGAGAGGAAGCTCTATCCCTGTGGCCCTACTGCTGTTTTAATACAATATAATCTAGAGCACCTGTCATATCATATTTATACCAATGACCACTGATGTTCAGAAACTGATCAACATCTAATTTTGGCATCACTGTATGGAGAAATGGCATTAACTCCTAAAAATAGTAATTTGAATTGACTATGAAATAAAAATAAAACTGCAATCATCTAAATTTCGACAAAGGACCTTACGGTATGTTTAATTTATTACCAGACTATACAGGAAATCGTGGTAAGAAGATTTCTGCAATTAACAAAAAGAAACTAGCATGCTTTTACGAAAAATGTCATCATTATCAAAATCCTGAACTCTCTAGAGTGATCAATCAATGTTACGGATAACTTTAGCAATAAGGAAGAATATGGATTTCTCCCAAATGCTATCATTTTCTGTTACTTTAGCCACTTTACGCCAGGGGCTACTTTTAAATGACGTAAACGATAATACAGTAGAATTTTTTAAACTAATATTAATACCTAGCCCTTTTCCATGTCAACTACATAAAATCCCAAGCGTTCCACATTATCTCTATTATTAATAAAATATGAATCGGGAGCGGCAACAGGAATATCCACTTTAATTAAACCGAATGCTAAACGCGCCTGAGGGGACCCAAGACAAAGGAATCCACATATATGTACAATATTAAATGCTTGCCAGATGTTGCTGAAATGGAGATATCGTGTATCTCGCACTTTTTCGTGAAAATATAAGAAGGAGGTTTTAGAGGTATGCGATGAGAGAGAGTTAAGCTGAAAACAAACATAATCTTGTAGAATACGGGAGATACACTAAAATTATTTGGGTAAAGTGATATGTTTTACTGAATAATTAGAAACCCACTTGTGTGCATGCACAATACTTAAATAGAAATAATACATAACTACCAAATGTGTGTTGATATTTTCTTAAACACACGGTAGTTTGGTTTTAGAAAATTTTATTGCACCGAAAATACTTAACAAATAAACGCAAAAGCAAATTATTTATGTTTGTATTAAATTTGGAATTATAAGCAACAAATGAAGAAGTAAATGTGCTAAGTTAACAGAGGAATACTATAATTATACATAACATTTATATAGAAATATAACATTTCGTAGTAAGACCAACCCCAAGTAGTATCCCGAAAATAAAGAATGGAATTTATAACAAAAATTAAGGAATGAGAAAAAATCCTAAATTTTTGGGTGATTTTCAAATGGCCGTAACTTGGAAAAAAATAGTCGGAGAGCAATTTAAAAAAAAAAAGCACATTGAAGCTCCAAGTTTCTAGTTTTCAGATCTCCATTCAAAATTTGTTATCATCGGCAGTTCTTGAGAAATAATAAGAAGACCATCGAAAAAAAAAAATTCCAAATTTGCTTCCCTTTTAAATGGTCCACGGACTTCAATACATATTTTTCAGTAACTTCATTATGAATATTTTTTGTATAATTTTATCCTCTTTAATATGGGCGATCTAGAAGCCTTGTATGATAATTTTTCGCTGAGTTACCGTCGTTCAATGCAAGAAAGCCAGTTTTGAATTTGGTAATTCATTTCTCTGGAAATAATAATCGTACAGAAAATTGAAATAGGGTTTTAAAAACTCCATTCTCTACAAAAGTATTCTCTACAAGCCATAGTTATTGGTTTTTGATAAAAAAGAAATATTGGTGCGAGAATGTTGATTGAAAAAGAGATAAAAAATTGCGTATTTAGGGATATTCGCTTAACTTTGCAAATAATGGATAGATCAGGGATGTTGACTATTTCTTCTCAACCTCAAAGTATCCCCCAAAGAAACTCAAATTTCAGAACGCTGCGATTTTTTCCGTTGCGTTCAGAATTATTCTATTTGTCGTTTTTGCTAAAAATCAATTTAAGCATGAATTTTTCATTCTTTATTCACTTTTTGAAGTTGAAAATATTTTTGTTAGCAATAATCCATATTATTTTTATCAAAAAATGTTAATTACTGTAAGAAAAAAATTCTGTACGACTTTTTCCATTCGATACGAAACGTCACGGGAAAGCATCTAATCAACGTTAACAATGTGAAGTAGCTTCCTGTACGTGACACTTTGTAGGAGGCAGAATGCTTTTGCCAAATTTCTAAAGTATTATAAATTGACAATTATTTTAAAATCCACGACCACCTTTGCCAAAGACAATTTTTCATATATCCTTCATGGAATTTCATCCTTTTGTCATCTCCAATACCTTTGATATAAAGAACTTTGGTACTTTGATACCTTTGAACATACATATATATCTCTAACCCCAATTTACATAACACCTACTCAAATAGCATTCTCCCACCACTGGCAATTATTGCAATGCAATTTTTTCAACTTGAAATGGGAATGGGAATTTCATTAACGACCATCGAATGGGCATGAATGAATGCCGTAAAAGAGCAAAACAACAGTCTAGTCAGGTAACTAATAATTTAAGAATACAAGTCCGAACATAAATCAAGATGGCTTTATGCATTTTAAGAGGCTTGACTTCCTAAGTTGAGGCATGAAGACAGTGTTATTGTGTTGTGGGTGGTGATATCCGCATGGGGTAGGGTTCTATCTTGGTATAATCTTATAAGGATATTAAGATGGCAACCACGTTGTAACTCATTGCCTTGCTCATGAGATACTGGTCGGTATCATAGTATTAATTGTAAAATTAAATATTAAACAGGTTTCCAAGGCGTATAAGTTTTTTACGTTCTTAGAATGAATGCTATTCACTTCTAAGAACGTAAAAAATTCTACTGCTATTCACTTTGGCTATTTGTCAAATAAAAAACTGTTTTATCTTGCCGATAAACGGAACAATATACCTGAGCCTAGCCATAAAAACAAGCCAAGGTATGTTTTGAGATTTTTTATTTGGTAAATAGCGATGAAATAAACTATAAGTATTTTAGTTAAACTCGTCAGTAAATTTACAACTTTTTATCTCATCTTGAATTTCATAATTTAAAACACAGTATCATACCTCGACATTCTGAATTCTTATCTAATGTAAAGAGAAGACATGTTGGTTTAAACTAGAGAGCTACTAGACTCAGAAATCAATTCTCCATTCCAATGTTGATCTTTTTGAAGAAAACAATGGAGGAGCCAAGCACCCCCTCGTTTCTGTCCAGCTTGCCTGTGACTTCATCCAAGAAATAGTTTATGATCTAGTTCATCTTTATAGATTAATTATTTTTCTTTACAGCAACACTTCAAAATACAGGGTCCGGCAGAGTTGTATGACGTTTTTGAAATGAGTATAACAGCTCAGGGGGAAGGCTAATGTTTTCGAAATATTTAGTATGTGAAGGTCAAAAGATGCCGTTTCAGTCTCCATGGAGCCGTGGACGCTCGAGCATCGTTTTTTTAATGACTAAAAGGGTCCAACTCGAAAGGACACAGCCCCTTATGATATATTGGGCAAATCAAAACAATTCTGATAGAAAACGTTAACTTCCTTGACTTATACACATAACCTATCATTACCACAATTTCTATCAACGATTCTATTAAATATTGCATTGTTTATTAAACGCAAAAATGACTTTTCACCAAAAAGTTTACTTAAATATCGCTATCTCTAAGTACACATATACGTATTATCTTTCTCTTATTATCTATAGTTGCATAGGTTGTTTTTATTTCAGTGTAAGAGTTCAGAGGTTTTGAAAAGAAGGAAAGAGTATCAATTCATTACTGACTAACCCAACGACAACTATAGGATCATCTTGGTTTTAAAATTGTGTAGAAATATACAAGACGATTCAATAAAGATTTTTGTTAAATGAAATAACTATTTTTTTTTTTATTTTAGAGACATCCGTGTATTTATTTAGTATATTATTGACTTCATTTCAACAAAAATTGACTTTTTCGGGTATGAATATCCTTTGTTACGGAATAAAAATTTAAATCAAAGAATAATTTTTCTTTGTGTAGTAATCAACAAGCTGTTGTAACATAAGCTGTTGTATTCTTACAAATTGAAAAAAGGTTTGTATAAAAGGTAAGAAAGTTAGATGAAAGTACTGTTGCAATGGAAACTATCATTCCGCA
This sequence comes from Rosalia funebris, assembly GCA_037954035.1. Taxonomy (NCBI): domain Eukaryota; kingdom Metazoa; phylum Arthropoda; class Insecta; order Coleoptera; family Cerambycidae; genus Rosalia; species Rosalia funebris. The sequence continues at coordinate 4,330,891 of JAZFAV010000006.1, read as the reverse complement.
AAATATGAAAGTATCGTTATGCCAACACTTTCTACCAATAGACTTAATGTTCTTATTATATAGGGTGTTTCAGTTGGAACTATAGGATTTGAATTAAGCAACATTTGTGTTGACAAAAAAAGGAGTCAATATCTAACGACTGTCATCTACAAACCATATGACGTCAAAATGCCGCAATTAACCGGTAAACAACGAATAGTTTGTAGACAACTGTTTTATGAAAGTAAGCGATCATTTACAGTTACACTGAGAAAAATTCACACAAAATTGGGACAAAGTGAAACGCGTACAGAGTTAACAGTTCGTAACTTAATTAGGAAATTAGAAAAGACGGGTTCTGTTATTGATAAGGCAACACCAATACGTCCTTGTCATGGTGGGCCAGATCAAAATATTACTACAGTGAGAGAATGTATGCTGGAGTATCCAAACACGTCAATTCGACGTCGTACAGAACAATTGAATCTATCAAGAGCCACCACGCATCGGATTTTATAGCATGTGTCAGCGCACAAAATTTAGTTGACACAACAATTAACAGTTACAGATCATCTACAACGTCGTATATTTATTAATTGGGTGTTAGAAAGGAAATAAGGTGATGCTAATTTTTACAAAAAATATTTTGTTCAGCGATGAAGAACATTTTCGTCTGAACATGACTGATACGTCAGCAAATCAAATTATGGAATTTGAGGTTCTGCTCCACATGCTGTTCACAAAAAGTAAATGCGTGCACAGGGATGCACACTTTGGTACACATTTTGGAGTGATGGAATAATTAGGGCATACTTCTTCACATCCTATAGCTACAAATGAGACTTCCAGGCACGTTGACGTCGTGTAGTTTGTAGATGACCGTCATCAAGTATTGACACCATCATTGACAGAACACAAATTGCGCGCAATTCAAATCATATAGTTCCAACTAGGACATTCTATAGAATAATCTGAAATAGAGTGATACATATTATTGTTTTAAATATTCCCGCTATTTCAAACTGTTTAAATAAATTGATTTAAATTGTTTTCAAGGTTTTATTTATAAGCTTTCATATTTTCGCTTTCGCCTTTGGAATATCTAGAGGTATTATTACCACTACTGAAAAATTGTCATAAAGAACAAAATTAATAATAATTTGAATAATATTTGAATTATATTGGTTAGCTATAAATTTTAAATCATGTGATAGTAGCGAACTTAATGGATCAACCATGACATATCTACTAAAGAATGTAACCTGGGTAACCAGTCATCAGTCCACAGATGACATGGAACTTTTATGCTGTAGAATAAAATGTTATACATATATGTAAATCCATTTTAATATTCTCTGAGAAGACGCTACAAATGTTCAATCACGACCTATATAATACAATGAATATCTGTTTTAGATTCTGTACCAATTTTATGTACCAATGGTTGGTTGCTGCTTGACCTCAAATCTTATTAATCTTACCAGCAGGTAAGAGTTTATCAAGAGAGGCTCGCACAAAATTATAATGAAAGGGAGTCTGATATAAATTTATCTTATACATATTAATACGTAGGTTCTATCGTAAAATGCTCTTACTTGAAACTAAGAAAAAGAAATCATTTCTTACCCAACACCTACTTCTCGTCATCGGTCGTGATTGTTCTGGCTCCATATCAAACAAACAGAACCTCAGTTCACCTTACCTTAATTAGTCGTTTTGTCAAGTTAACTCAAAAATGAAACAACAATATAATGATTCCAAATTTTTTTAGTAGCTTCTCCAACATTCAACCGACGTTACCTACACCACAGACTCATTCGTCAAGTACCCACCAGTCTAAACGTAGCTAGTAGGTAATTGGAAAGAGTTTTTTCGTACGCAGACGTTTCACATACTCGTACATCCGTTACGACCCTGGAGACTGCAGACTTGCCAAACGCTAATGGATTTACGATGCAAGCTGGGACATTTGTATTCATTTATTTAAATTCACGTTTACGTATTCGCAGGGTGGGTTTCTCGTTCAAGCTTTTCGGAATCGTCAGTGGTCAATTCAATATAAAAATGAGAATATAATCGCTTTGGTGATTAAGGAATTTACACAACTTCTTCGATACCGTGGAATAAATTTGATTAGACTATGTCTTCGTTAATTATTTTCCAATCGCGTACGCTCCAGGACTATATAACCACTTTTTTCATTATTCCTCAATTGCTATCAGTTTGAGCACTAATCGCTGTGTGCAGAATATGGGGCGGGAATAAAGAAGTCGATGGCAGCGCTTGTAGTGGACACAAATTGCATTAAAGTAGGCTGTCAAGTCATTGGTATATTTACAAAAGTTAATTCGTAAGCGAATCTAAAAATAGGCCGTCATAGTTGTTGTGTTGCAAATTACAATAATGCCCCAAGAAATACTAAATTCAAATTTTATCGATTTCCTACGGCAGCTGGGAAATTAGAACAATGCAAGAAATGGATAGAAATAGACAAAAAGGGACTTACGAAGAAGTTGCTTATTGGTATTACTCCAGGAGGTTCTATTTTATTTAAGTCTAAAGTGGCAGGTAGAAGGAAAATTGATTCACAAATGATTGTAGAATCTAGATTAATAGATTATTTTGAAGATGATGAAATTATTTTGACGGACAAAGGGTTTCCAGAACTCAGACGAGTTCTGGAAGCAAGTGAGGATAGTTATGTCACCTTTTCTACAGGACAAAACTAAATTTTCCAGAGAGGAAACTCAATAAACTTACAATATTGCCTGTGTCACATAAATATTGGTCGGAATAAAATTCCGACTTGTCTATTTAACCACGCTGATGTCATTGCACATATTTGTTGTGTATTAGTAAATTTACAACCCCAATCATTAAAGAAATAATAAGAAATAAACATTTATTATGAATAGTCAACATTAATTCCTATAGTTCTTATAAACGCTTCTTATTTATTTATATTTATTCTTATTTATTTGGTATTACATAAAATCAATATTAAATTGTCTACATCTTTTCTAGTGAAACTTCGTTTTTCATGTGTCACATTATTGCTACCAACAGCAGTATTTTCCAACTATAGCGTTTGTAAATAATGGTCAAAATATAAGGTTTCACTACATAATTTTGTATGTTTTATGAAGCCTTCATCCCTTTATAGAAAGAAAATGCTTGCTAAGATCTTTGTCCACAAATATTGATGCAGTGCAAATAAATTTAATGCAATTTTACATGCAGTTTTAATATTAATTATAATTAATTAATTAAATTTTAAGAAGAAAAAGATACATTTTAGTAATATAGCAATCGATGAACGCCAAATATTTGATTCATTAATTCTTGATTATTCAACTAATTTTCATTAAAGCTTGGTAAGAACCTAGACTTGGTATGCCCTAATCATCATCAACTTCTGCAGAAGAAATCCAAAAGCTGATCTTTAGTCTTTGGATCAAAGACTAAAATACTATCAATATTTAGACCCAAGGACTGATAGTGTTTGATTTTATTCTAACGAAGCTGATAAGACGATCAACGAAACGTTTTCCAAAATCCTACATTCTAATATCCAAAAACCTACTTCGTTTTTGTAGTAAGAAATTGGATAATTTCTTGAGCCAGGCAAACATTCCTTTATAAAATTAACCACAATTTCTCCATATCTTCCAAAAATCATTTGCAATGAAAACACAGGCTTACAAATTTTGACCTTTTAAAAGTTCATTTTGGTTTGATAACTGATTATGAGTGAGTTATTTACGCTAATTTCATATTTACCTTCCGTTTTTGTCCCTTACGTAAGGTTTTTAATCAACTGAATACGAGTAGTCAGAATAAATTAAAAGCTAAAGAAAGAATTACATCTCGATACAAATTATATTTAATAAACATATTAAATTTATAAAAATTATAAACAAAAACCGTAAAAAGCTACAACGCAAATAGTTTTGAGTCTCTAATTTCTTTTTTTCTCTGAAAATCTCTCCATTTTTAACAAACAACTTCGCTTTGTGATTTTTCTTGTGTAATCATTCATTGGATATTCTCTTTTCAGCATCCAGCAGTAATCTGCCATCATCGCCACATCCCATCGACCCTGGTACTTCCTTTCCATATCCTTTATGTCTTGATTGAACCTTTCACATTGCTTCTCACTAACAGCACCAAGACTTTCTGGAAACTAGTCCAGATGAGCACGCAGAAAATTAATGTTTATGCTCATATTATAACCAAGATGCTTAAACTTATCCAGCATTTTGTTGACAACTTTATCATATTGCGGATGTTTATAGTTTCCTAAAACAGTTTCTGTTACATTTTTAAAACAAATCCAAAATTATTTTTGAATTTCTGTCATTGTTTCTTCAAACTGTTGCGGTCCTACGAAAATGCCTTCCTCTAATTTTGTTTCAGAAAGAGCTGGAGATTTGCCACATAAGTACTTAAAATAATTCCCATGTTTATCTATAGCTTTTACATATTACTTCTATCATTCATTAATCCTAATTTAATATAAAATGGCGGCAAAAGAATTTTTTATGGATCAACCAAATTTACATAAATAACGTTTTTTGAACCAGATGTTAAGTTTATAACAAAATATATTTGATGTATTTTTGCAACTTCTAGGGCATTTTTAAAACAAAATGAATTCACACGACGCGATGTCACGAGTAAACGTACACACATTAAAAACGTACTACAGCGACTATGTAAATACCCTAATAATATAAGACCGGAATATCCCCACCGGCCAACTTTATTTCAGTAAATCCCCCACACGTATGTGTACGTTTCAAATCGATTAAACACAGAGGCGCCGCAAAGATTGGGCAAAATTTAATTTTATAGAACCTCGGTTTTAAAAACTGCAAATTATTGTACAATGTTCATTTGCAAATACTGGTGCGGGATGGAAACAAAAAAAAAACAGTGTTTCTGTAGTTCATGGTATATAACTAAGCTAAAAAGTCAAAAAAAGTCCGAAAACTAAATCTTTGTTTTTCTGTGTAATCAAAATAATGTACCATGAAGAAATAAAATAACGTTACTCTTTCTGTACATGTTTCCCTTAAAAAATAAGCCATAATGGTTTAATTAAAATTATTCGAACATATCGACAGTGTTTGTGTATATTCCATTTCGCTGGCACCCGAATAATATCTCCGGAAACAAGAGAAGCAGAAGGTGGAATGAAACTAGACACTAGAATCTATTGTATAGTCAGGAGTATTTTCACAAAGGAACACTTTGTTAATTTATATACAGGATGTAAAAATTAAGGGCCTTTTATTTTCTCTTTTAGAGGCAACAGTACTGATTAAAACAGTTACCTTAAAAATGAAAAGTAAACAAAGAAGTTGATGCCGTACTTCATTGGCCATTAATTAAAACTTTTTCGAACTTACTTGCCTAAACGCCCGAATGGGTTCGGTTTAACGCTTTAATATTTAAATTCTGGATGAATTTATTAAAACACAAGAGTAAAACTTTCCATGAAGCTACAAATCAAGTAACAAATTGTATAAGAGTCTCCAGTCTCCCGTACAGGAAACGCAGTGAGGCTATTTTACTTATTTAACTATTTAACTTATTTCGTTAAGTAAACAGTTGTGTAAACCGTTTGCTTATCCTTTTCTGTGTACTTTATTGAAATAACTTTACATTTCTAAACAGGAGTACATATTTGCCTTTACAATAAGGTGCATATATAAATAGGAGATACTTAAGTTTCGTGTATCGTTTAGTACATAGTAGAATCAGTAATTCCTTGTACAAATATTGAGATACAAGTGGGACAGTTAGTCCGAGCATATGGCCACTACTACGTTCTCGAGTTTTTAATACAGGGCCAACCAAAAATATGACATTCGTATGTTAAAAATGAAGTAATTTTTAAGAGCAATTATACTTTCTTAAAAATGTTAATAAAAATTTCAATACATAAATAGAAAAATATAGAATAATTTTTTGGAGTTATTTAAAAATACAGAAATAAGGAGTTTATACTCCAACCCATCTGCAAATGCCTTATATAATAAGGACTAAACAAATTAGGTCAAAACAGCTATTCTCCTGTCTATATGCCAAACGCCGAGCGCTGAATTACATGACAAAATTTGTCGTATTTTTGTCTAACAGAGTTAGCACTAAAAATACAGTGATTGTTCTAAAACCACCAAGAAAGATGCAAAGTGTCACCTATCTCAGGATATCGTTAACTGCAGACCGGTTTCGACCTTTCTATTTTGGGTCTCGTCAGTGCAGTGTAAACGAGTATACCTTCGACAGATAAAGCTCACATCTAGTAGACGTTGCTACGTTCCACCGCAGTAGAACGTACCAAACGCCATCTCTTGGTAGTTTCGAACAATCTAAATCGAAGTAAAAACTTGAGATAATCAATATAATGCAAAGTTTTACTACCAAAGGGTAACATTTTAGAACAATCACTGTATTTTTAACGCTAACTCTGTTCGACAAAAATACGACAAATTTTGTCATGTAATTCAGCGCTCGTCGTTTGGCATATAGCCCGAAGAATAGCTGTTTTGACCTAATTTGTTTAGTCCTCATTATATAAGGCATTTGCAGATGGGTTGGAGTATAGACTCCTTATTTCTGTAGTTTGAATGTTACCCTCTGGTAGTAAAACTTTGCATTATATTGATGATCTCAAGTTATTTAAAAGTCTCTATGTGGTAGTACTATTCTAGAAAACGCATTGCCTTGCAGAGGTACATACACTACAATGCATTGAGATTCCATAACACTGATATAAATCATTAACGAAAGATTAAGAAGGTAATTAAAGGTTAAATACATATTTTAATCTATCTAAAAAGGACAACTTCATAGTTGAAGATATAATAAAGTGATCTGTATCATATTTAGCTATACTGTATTATCTAAATACTCCTTCAAATCACCTTACAACCTCCTTCCTCTATGATACAACTACTACGGTCTGCTAATTCGTAGTAAAACAACTGTTGTGCGGGGAATTATGATATAAAGGTTAATCGTCTTTCAATTCGTGAATACAAACTGGCACCTCGATTATAAAATGAATTGCTTTTCAAATAGCCTTGAAGCTATTGTATTATTCAATACCGTACAACGTTATATACAATTTTTTAAATTAAAATTAATGTTTCCATTAAAGGATGTTTTATCCTTCAAACGACCTTGATGTTGTTTCCGTTTCTTCGAGAAATATTTTTAGTAATGTTTCTTTTTATCTTAAACATCTTCGTAACTGTTCACTTCTGGATTCTGTTATTCTACACAAAATTTAATAATATTTAAAATTTTATAACAAAATTTCAACGATTCAATAAAACAATTTTTTCACCCAACCTTGAAACTTTAAAAACATCGTTTTAATGTTAGTATTTTAAGAACTATACAATTTTAAAATTAAAAGGTTGTCAAGCTTTTCTTAAAAGATATACAATAAATGACAATTAAAATAAGTGGAATTGGATTTTGCAGTGTTAAGGTGCAAATAGGCTGTTAAAGAATATTTTCAGCACAGAGAAATTATTTCAGGTATATTAAGATGGCCTTGATAGCCATGCAGTTAATTTCTGTAAAAATAAAATAATTTTTCTATAAAAAGTATTTAAACATTTTACTGTAAAAATTCGTTTAAAATTTATAATAAACGATTATTATAAATTAATATAATATATTAAAGTGAAAGGTTAGGCTGCACTCTAGAAGGGTATTTTCCTTCTAGAGTTCAGTAAATGGATGTAAAATTTTTATATAAGCAGAGTATGGTCGTAATCCCTGCCTATAATAATTGTCTATGCAAAATATCCAATAATAGTTCATCATCAAAGTACACACGAAGATTCTTAATATTTTAAGAACGTGTTAAAACTGTACCACCAATAAAATCATATACAGGGTGACCACCGGGAACCGGATGTTTTTAGAACGCGTAGTGCGGAGCTTACCGCAATTGGAGTGGGGCAACTGTGGTGTTACCACCTGCGTAATGTTGTGCCATTTTAATAACCATGGAGCAATGGACAGCAGTGTATCGCGTGTTTGCATACGACACGTTTATTCGCAATGCCGAGTCAGTAATAACTACCCAGCGGCTTTTTCGCATTCGCTTCAATATTGGTCGGCGGGGAGCTGTTCCGTCTCGCAATACCATCCTAAGATGGGTCAACAAGTTGAGAACAACTGGCAGTATAATGAAGAGAAAGTCACAAGGTCCACAGAGGACCGTTAGAACCCCTGAAAACATCGAGCGAGTGAAAGAGGCGCTCACCAGAAGTCCTACTCGGTCCGCCCGAAAACATGCAATGGCATTGAACCTGCATCGCGAATCCGTTAAGAAAATCTTGCATAAGGACTTAAAATTCCACCCCTACAAACTACAGATTGTTCAGCAGTTGAAGAAAAGAGACTTTGAAACTCGTGAGGATTTCGCTACCAGAATGCAAGTGATTTTGGAAGATAATCTAGGTCTACAACCTCTAATGAGCGACGAAGCTCATTTTCATTTAGATGGAACGGTTAATAAACAGAACTTCAGGTACGGGGCTCCTGAAAATCCACGAACTATCCATCAACGACCCCTTCATTCCGAAAAAGTTACAGTGTGGTATGCCATTGGTCCTACTTGCATTATTGGTCCCTATTTTTTTGAAGAGGCCGGGCGTACCATCACCGTTAACTCTAACCGCTACGTTGTGATGCTCCAAAATTTTTTTATGCCAGAACTTCGCAGAAAACGGATATATCTAAGGAATGTGTGGTTGCAGCAGATGATGCCACGGCACATGCTGCTAACGTATCGATGAATGTTGTCCTGCACATGTTTCTAGGAAGACTAATTTCACGATTTGGAGATGTGCCGTGGCCCCCAAGGTCTCCAGACCTTTCAATCTGTAATTTTTTTCTGTGGAGGTACTTGAAGAGTCGAGTATATGCTAACAAACCGCAGAGTTTGATCGACTTGAAGAGTCGAAGAATGCCATTCGTGAGGAAATTATGAGTACGATCGAGAGATGTTGGAGCGTGTCATGCACGATTTCGTGAAGAGGGTTGAAAACTGCATTCGACATGATGGACACCATCTCGATGACATAATCTTCCACACATGATACACATAGCAAGTGGCATTGTGTATGCTTCATTCTCATGTTAATAAAACCTGATTATCCTGCAAATTATTTGTGTAACAGTTATTTCAAAATCGTCCGGTTCCCAGTGGTCACCCAGTATTAGTCATATAGTCATCAGTAGTTACGTATGTGAACATACTACATTTATCTATGTTTATTGATCGATTATTCTCCAAACATAATGAGAGAACAAAGTCGATGAGTTCTTGCAACCTCAAGTGGTCGTCTAAGCAGGTCATATTTAAAAATAATTTTAAGATATCAGTAAAAATATGATGCGACATAATCATAAAATCATCAATAATATATGTCAATCATTAGTAAATAAGATAAAGAATATTGGTCAGAAGTTTGAGCCTTGGGATACTCCAGAAAACGCGGACGCTAACAAGTTATCAGATTTAAAGCCATCATATTAAATAAATAATAAATATGATTTTATTATGAAAAAAGATTACTACTGAATCCGTATAGCTCTAATTTTGAAATTGGTATATTTAGTTTCACCTTGTTAAAGGTCTTAAAAATCTGTAGACACCAAGTCCACTTTATCTGTATTATTTATCTGATTTGCAATTATTTGGGTAAATCCTGTTAAATTTGTAACTGTGAAGCGTTCTGCAATGAACCTTTATCTCTTAATAATTGATTAAGAGATAAAGCGGGTTGTGCATCAAAATATATGTGGGTGTATTTTTGAGCGTATATTTTGAAAACCTTTGTAAGCAGAATAGTTATTGGGTGATAATTTTTTATATCAACTGAATTGCCACTTTTGAATATAACAGAGATCCTTTCTACTTTCCGAACCTCAAGAATCGTGTGGGTAAAGTGATTCAGATTAAACAGAATGAAAAGTGACTCTATTAAAGCCCCTGAGAAATCGAAAACAATAAAGTTCGAGACCTGACCATCTCCACGGGTCATTTTGTTTTTAAGTTGTGTTAATGATCACAAAATCTTTAAATCTGTAAATATTACTACATTGATACAGGTGGAATGAATTTCGGAACTTGTATTTGCAGCCTACTCGTCCTCAATAAAAAAAAAATATCATGTGCAATAATATTGAAAAAGTATCACAGTACACGTGATTGAAGTGAATACTTCTTTAGAATAGAGAATGAGAGAGATTAAGAGTGAGAGATTAAAAGAGAGAGAGAGAGAGAGAAAGGGAGAGGGATAATTTCAAACGAAATATAACAATATAAAATTTGTGTAAAAAATATTCGGTTTATTCATTATCTACACTATCATCGGCTGGTGGTTCAATTGGTAATACTGATATAATTGGTTTGTGATAACTAAAATATGAAATATATGTTCGTGATTCGATATTTTCTAGATAACGTGTAAAAATTGCATCTATTGTTGTTCCGGATTTTGTTGTTGATTCTTTGGGATTGGTATTTATAAGCAGACCAAATGTTTCTCGAAGAAAGTTAATCAACGTCAAAGAATCATTGGATCCGAAATTTACATTGAAGTCTCTCCCGAGAATCAAAGGGATTTTGTCTTCGCCTTTTCCAAGTGCATTTGCACCTGTGTGGCTGTAAACCAGTACGGAGCGGTGAATAAAATACATTATATCTTCTAGATTTTGGTTCGGTGAGATATAGATGGCTGCGATGACGATATTTTTTCATCGCTTCATACTGAGTTTATATCGCTCTCTCTTGCTCCACTCCCGCGTGGCGTCAGAGTTGTACGTACTCGCTCGCATGCGCGTCATACTATATTTTCTTCTATTGCCTAGTATTCAATGAATACGTGGCTCTCTCTCTTGCTCGTACGATGCTTCCTAAACTATTCCCCCTTCAAGCAACTTAGACCTTGGACTTAGCGTATGAGTGGACGTTAAAGACGAAGGACCGCACAAAAGGGAGACGCGGATAGCCTAAACTGATGTTTAAGTGATGTATATCTCTCTTTCTCTCTATGTTATATATCTGTGTACTCTGTCTTGTAACGAAGCCTGTGTTTTAGGTATACCAAATGTATAGCTCTCTTTCTCCTTCTCTCTACGTTATATCTTTTTTCTCTCTCGTGTAACGAAATCTCGAAACGTTACATTTTTTCCAATTCACTATCCATTTTCGTCAAATATCAGAACGCCGCCAAAGAAGTATTCACTTCAAAAAATATCTAACGAACCCATCTATATTTACTAAACGGTTTTCGTGTGTGTGTGTCACGAAATTTTAGGTCGATGTTTGTCGTTTTGACAAAATCGATATAGTAAATCGACCCTTGTGAACAACATGGTAACTTTTGTTTTTTGATCCGAAGCCTCTAGAGGCATGCTCCGGAGGTGCCTTCGATATGAGCGAGGGGGCTGCGCAATATTATTTCGATTTGCTTACTCGTTTACAATATTATTCGGAGCATCCAATGATTCCTCATCGCACAAAAGCATTGATGGCTTCACGCATCGAACTTTTCTTACTCTGAACAACGGAGAACTTCTGGGACCACTCTTACAGTTTTGTTGAATTGATGTTAAGTAGTTAGTATGAGCATCAGCTATTTCTACTTTAATAATGCCTAATAATCTCTTGAATTCAGTGAAATCAGTTAGATGATGCCCTTTCTTAGATTTGTTGTGATGGTGAGCTTTTAGTTTTACCCCAAAGTAATAACCTAGGTAGTAACTGTTTGTATTATGAAGAAATGGTAATAAATATTGAGAGCTTGCGGGTATAACCATATGTATTCACATATAATGAATAAGGAAAAGTGGGCGATAATCGCAATCCATGCCAATAAACCAACGAATCGTGAAGACGCGTTAGAGCATATCTTGGATTAAAAGCGTTTGAGGTGTAATAGAAACGAGGAAAATAGTGGAAACGGTACTCCGGCAATACAGTCTTCAATAGCTGCGAGTTTAAGGTCAAGCGTCAGTCGGTAATGCAGAATACTTGAGCGACTCGTCTCTCGGTACCGTTCACCGTGACACAATAATTGTGAGAGCACATACGGAAGGCAGTCGACTGGGTTACGCATTTTAATCCAGTCTCCTTTAGAACATACAGAAGTTAAGAGAAATGTAAGTACCGTTTGGGGAACACTATTTCTTCATGAGGATAAAATGGATATTTCCGTGTCGTTGGTTTCTATACTCTTGTGCGTAGGTTCTCTCAGTGTTGTAAGTCAGATATGTGGATGTTGTTATTGCAGCCCTCGATACCATAGAAAGAGATATAGACAGAAATCATTAGAGATGGGGAAAATGAGTGCCATGGTTGAGTGAGTTCTGGGTAGAGAAAAACTGTTGGTCTTGATCATGAAACGAGTTATTTACCACTTTTGCATTATACACTCTTTCTATTATGAAATTTTACGTAAATATGTTCATATCTAATATGTATATACGGAGTGGCCTACGAAGGTTTGGCCAGTCGATATCTCGAAACCTATTTGGACATTAATTTTGAAAATTGGTGCGTTTCCTATTTTGTGGCATAAAAGGACTTTATTTCACTTGCACATTTCCGGTCACGTGACATCAAATTCAAAATTGTAAATGAGACACCCTGTGTGTTATTATAATTTTGTGATGGTCTATCTAATACCAATCGAACGATACCATATTTATTAGCACGTTTATGTAAAACAATGATAATCTGAGCTGTTAAATGAGTGGATTGATTTTTTTAAACTTTTATTAAAGAAGATAAATAATTACACAGCAAAATACAATAATTATAAAAATCATTACAGTTGATGCTCAAATTGATGTTCACCTTCATTAACGCAATACTCAAATCTTTTTAAAACATTTGTGTAGCATGCTGCTTTAATCATTTCTGGTGTAACAGTTGGGCACGCTGCTCTGATTTTGTTTTGCAAATCGTCTAAATTTCTAGGCTGTGTATTATAAACCAAACCTTTTAAGTATCCCCATAGAAAGAAATCTAAAGGTGTTATATCTGAGGAGCGAGCCAGCCAAGATATTGTACTTCGCCCAATCCATCATTCAGGGAAAGTAGCATCAAGATATGTCCTAACTTGTTGGGCAAAGTGAGGAGGTACACCATCCTGCTGCCACCACGTCCTATTTTCGTTTAAGGGAATATCTTCAAGTAAATGGGAAAACATATTCTAGATCAGATCTAAATCTTTCGCCGTTCAACATTTCTTGATAGAAATATGGCCCAATTAAACGGCCGTTGAATAAACCGCACCAGACATTTACGCCCCATGTTGTCTGGAAATTGGTTTCTCGCATCCATTTTGGACTATCAGCCGACCAGTAGTGACAGTTGTGTCTATTAACAATACCGTTGTTGTGAAAACGACTTTCATCACTCCATAATATTTTATTTAAAAAGAATGGATCATCTGCGACTTTCACTGACATTTCAACAATAAAATTAAGTCTTCTTTCAGGATCTTCAGGAGTTAAACCTTGCTTTAAATGTATTTTGAAAGGATGATATTTATGATCTTTTATTACTCTCTGGGTTGTAGTTCTACTTACTCCTAATTCTTGCTGAAGACACCGCCTTGAGATATGAGGATTTACTTGAAGATACGCCAGAATATTAATTGTGGTATTCTCTGTTTGAATAGGCTTTCTTCGAGGAGTTTTCCAGTTTCCACTAGGAAAAGAACCACGTCTTAATGTTTGTTCCACGTAAGCAAAAATATTTTTACTTGGAGCTGTTCGGTCGGGAAAACGATAACTATACAAATCTCTAGCACGTCTGCTATTTTAATAAAGAAACGTTCATAAACAGTTGTTTATCATTACTGTAGCAAAAACTTGACAAATATGGTATCATTGAATTGGTATTAGACATACCATCACAAAATTGTAATAACATACAGAGCATCTCATTTAAAATTTTGAAGTTGATGTCACGTGACCGTAAATGTGCAGGTGAAATAAAGTCCTTTTATGCTAAAAGTGGGTAGCGCTTTCGGCTGTTTAACATCGCCAATTTTCAAAATTATTGTTCAAATAGATTTCGAGATATCGACTAGCCAAAACTTTGTGGGCCATCCTGTATGTACGTTATATGTGCATATATACATAGATCTGTTATGACACAATACTACTATGTTATATAGCCAATTAGATAGATAATACCAGGCTGATTCAAATGAAAACTCTTGAAAGTGTTAACCTCATTTATTAAAGGATTATCAAGAACAAGTATATAATTTTTCACGTAGTTCCCATTATATTATATCCACGTACTTCGATCATTTTGGGACCGATATTCTTATAGATATAATCAATCAATTGGTTGCTGCAATTGCAATAGATGACGTTTATAAAATTTCAAGATACTATACGTAATATGAAGTACAGAATCATGGTTCATATTTGAAACTTCTGTGACTCCATCAAGAATCTCCTGACAACTTTCTTTCGCAAAGGCCTTCTGTCGCGATCGATTCAGGAGCCACTACGTGGTTTGTTTCAATCACCTTCGTTTGAATCAGCTACGGAAATCACTCCATTTTTGACCTTATTGCCCCATTCATGTATTTGCTTGAATAACAAACAAGACTTTACATATTGTAGCTTCATTTTACCATAGATATTGATAGGTTTCGCGACAACAGTGTGCAAAAAGCGAAGAATCGAACGTTACTCCTTCCTAATGCTGTGCCTAAATGTCAACTCTGTTGGAGTTGACATTTTTTACACTGCCGCTGTGTCAACATTTTTAATTATTCCCGTGATATATCCCAAGAAGTAGAAGTATTATTTTTATATTGACTTGTTAATGATTTATCATTAACAAGTCAATATAAAAACTACAGTAATACTTTTACTAACCTATAGGAAGTAATTCCACTCTGTACATTTCCAGGACACTTTTGAGGTCTTTATTTGACACGAAGAATAATTTAACATAATTAACCACATATTTTATGCTACTAATCTTGGTAAACGTTTTAGATTTAATTCGATGTCCCTTAACGTTATTATCCTTACGAGAAAGCGCACAATGCGACAAGGGCTGAAGCTCAAAGGGATGTTCCACCGACGCTGTAATCTGGAAAGCACTTTTATGAAATGTCTTGAATAAAGACGGTAATGTACGGAGATTCCATTCCAGGATTATCTTGCAAAATCGCGTTTTTTGTTGAGAACCAAACAACCAGGAGATGAATGAGGGAAATGTTCCGACAATGGGATGAAATTAATTTTAGATATTAAGAAAAAATACCACAGTGTTCTCTTATTAGAAAGTAAGCACGTCATAATATATTATGTTTAATGGATTTAAGTAAATTTAAATCAGTTATTGCTGTAATATGAATTAAATTAATCACACTTAAATATTGTAAGAGACGGCAAGATCTGAATTGCGCGCTATTTTGGTTGTCATAATTCGATAGATTAATAATTTGACAGATCGATAGAAGATAGATAGAAGTTAGTAAACATGAAACTCTACACGATACAACAATGCGTCCTTTTTGTTAAACATTACTATTAAAATGGTGAAAGTTTAACTGCTAAGATTCATAAGAGACGTCCAATTTTCGGTGGAAATAATGTTTAAAATTTTTCAACTGTTACCAAGAATAACCAAAAAATTCGATAATGCTGGTTCAGTCATTAATGTGAAACACGCGACACGAGCTCGTAGTGGTCGTTCAAAGCAAAACATCATGGCAGTTCAAGAGAGATTCATCATCGTGCACAAGAATTGGATATTTCAATAGCCACTCTTCACCATATTCTCTTTCAAGCTTTGCATCTCCATCTCCATTACAAAGTTCAATTGACTCAACAACTTCTTCCAACAGACCATGCACAACGAAAAGTGTTCACCAATTGGATCATTGAATAACAAGAAGTGAATACCGATTTTTTGGACAAAATAATCTTCGGTGACGAGGCGCGTTTTCACATTGATGGCTTAGTTAATTGCTTCAAAATTGCCGCATTTGGAGCTCATAAAATCCACGAATGATTCATGACAAATAAATATATCCCCAGTGTGTCACTGTTTGGGGTGCATTGTGATCTGAAGGAATCAATGGACCATTTTTCTTTGAACACGAGGCAAGTAGTGCATTAACAGTAAATAGGTGGAAGATATTGCTCCTGAAAGCACATGGTTTCAGCAGGACAGTGCCACTTGCTATACTACCTGCGAAACATTGACGGTCTTGCACAAGCCTTCTCCTGGTCGTGACATTTTTCGTTTTGGTCACCAGCATTTACCGCCGCGATATTGTGGTTTAATACCTATGTTTTTTTTTCTGTTGGGTTTTCTGAAATCTCAGATTTATGCCTACAAGCCCACAACCACGCAAGTATTTAAGGCCGAAATTGAACGCTACATTAACGAAATACCGCCACATTTATATAAAATCTTTATTGAAAAATTCGTTAGAATAGTACTCGTGTACCGCACACAGCCAATGCCGTGGCGACCATTTACCAATGTGTTGTTCCATACATTATTCCCAAATATTTACATTATAAATCAAATTCATATCTCGCGCCAATTTTATAATACATTTACAAAAAATTTTTGTGTATACAAAATTTAATTGTAAATTTTGTATTTATACAAACATCGTCTGGTGGGAGAGAGCCTGTTTAAAGTCGGAAGCCAACCGACTTAACAAGTTAAGAGGATTGATTCTTAGAAGTATAACCGGAGCCCCAAGATCAACACCGATCGAGGCGATGGAGATACTGACGGGGATACCACCTCTTGATGTCATCCTGAAAGCGGAAACCGCAAAGGCAATGCACAGGGTGGGAAACATGAATAGACTCTCAAGAGAGCTAGCTGAGGAGGGACTCCTATGGATGCCCTCTGACAGTACAGGTGTCCACTTCCTGTTTGACAAGAAATATAAGATCACCATTGCCGCTCATGAAGACATCTGGTACACGGATGGAGCCAAGAGTGGGAACAGAGCGGGTGCGGGTGTGTATAGGCGACGCGACGGTATAGGTAAAACCTTCCCCTTGGGCAAATATACTACCGCACTCCAGGCCGAGCTAGTTGAAATTACATACGGTGTTCTGGGGGGCGACCAAAATCGGACCCAGGAGAAGGTATGTATCTGCTCGGATAGCAGGGCGGCGTTGGCAGCCCTGAATTCAGCAACGATAAAGTCGAAGCTGGTCTATAATTGCTATGAAGCATTGAACCACTTGGCAGGGAAGGGACCGGTGGAACTCTTATAGATATCTGGGCATAATGGCATTAAGGGAAATCTAATTGCAGATGACCTTGCCAGACTAGGGACCAGGGAAAACCTCCATGGACAAGAACCTGCAGTGAGAATAAGTCGGAATCTGATCAGGAACCGCATCAATGGCTGGGCAAGAGACCAGCACAATAAAAGATGGAGAAGAGTAACGGGTTGTCGAATAACCAAACTCTTCATCCAATACTCAGAGATTGAGAAATGAGCTCAAGAATTCATTAAATTGAACAGGCACAAAGCCAGAACCCTAGTGGGAATCATAACGGGCCGCCATAAACACAAGCTGAGGCTGACTGATAGCCCGGCCTGCAGATACTGTAAAGAGGACGAGGAAACCTCGATTCATCTTCTTTACACCTGCCCCGCACTGGAGGAGAAGAGGTACCTTATATTAGAGACCCCTGTTATCCTAGAGGAGGCGAGGCTTAAGGCGGGGGACATGCCTAAATTGCTCCTTTTATGGGATAGCATTTTTGGATAATGACCCGGATAAGAGGGGATCGCCATGGGACTACCCATGCGATCAGTGGCTGATGAGGCCCAAACCTATATAATATAATAATAATAATAATAATAATAATAATAATAATAATAACATCGTATGATAGTATGAAAAAAGTCTATTGTAAAAAAAAATTATTTTCTCCATTAAGACGCTTTAAACTTGTGTGAATAAAGCATTGTAGGCTTTTATTTAAACTATATTCAGCTTTTAAGAGATAGGAAATATTACTTTAGTGTTTAACTACGAATGAAAACAGTTTTATGTTTTATGGCATAATGGAGAGTGTCACTTAAACAAGATATATTCATTCATTTTATTTTATTTAAAAAGATTCATTGGGAGATGGGATGACCTACGTATTTCATGTTTCACATTACTGCTACGCAATCTAGCATTTATAATAACGAGTTTCTGAAAGTGTAACCAGTAACTATCGTCAACTGGTTCTGACTACGAATTCATGGAAATGAGCTAGTCATGAATCTCATTTAAAAACCTTAAACCTTTTTGGAACTAAAGAAACTGATTTCAAGAGGATATTGTGGAAGGACGTTTTCTATCTTATGACTGCTTCAAGCAAAGAAATTGTTGATATTTCAGTATATTAGAACCTACATAGTACGCAATGATCCCATTCAAAGTAAAAATAAAAGCACCCAATGAAGCGTACAACAAATCTCCATAATTTGTAGAAAATGTACTCTGCTATTCCCAATTCCCATCAAAACCTCCACCAAATTAACTCGCTGTTATCCAACGACGAAAGTCTGCTAAAGAAAACCCTCGTAATTTCGTAACGACACTGTAGGGGTACTTGAACACGCATCTCAGTGAGGCCCTTGATAATCTCCTAATTAGAATTCAAATACGAAGCCAGCAGCTATGAATTCTCTCTCCAACTGCCAATTAAATCTTGAATGTTGCCCTATTGTTGATAGGGCTTAATTTAGGATTTCGTACGCAGAATGCAGATCGCAATGAATGGGACTGATTACCAGTAACGTTGTAGATAATGTTGTAGTGGAGAGCTATTTAACCTGGCTCTATTTGATGAGTGTAATACTAATACAGTACAATATACATAAATACGTACTTAAGATTTTAATTAAGTCTGTAAAGTAATTAGCTACTACAACAAGCTTTGATTCCATTTAAGACTTTTAAGGGATAATGCCACTGCAAATTTTTCAAATAATCGATTTCTTTATTACCTTCAAAAATTTAGCTTTGAACCTTTTAGAATACGGGGCACAAAATTTTTTTCCTAACATATTTTTTTTCGAAATTTCGCGCTCTTTCTTAAGCGCATCAGAGTGCTCCCAAACGACACCTGCGTTAAATAAATACCTGCTTGGAAGGTGTAATCTAAGTACAACCTAATGTTTTATCTTATAAATTCTAACTTGTCTAATACACAACAGATGTTGTACAGCCAGTACATGTAAAAGGAAGACAATTTCTTCGCTTAATCGCGGTCTTTGTGTGCAGTGCTGATTTTTGACAGTTTATTTGTAATCTTAAACTGCTTACAAATTACAATGAGTAACCTAAAAGTGTACCAGGGCAGGGAATATAAGAAAATTGTATCCAATGAGGCATCGAAGCAATATGTCGTCGAGACGATCGTTGAATCGATTTGAGGCTGAAAGTGATTGGAAAGAAGTCAGTGCTTCGGCCAAAAAATTAAACAGTTTCTGATGAAGGCTTAGATCTTAATTATGAAATCGACAATAGAATTTTAAGTAGGAAGAGTGTATTGATCATGTACAAAAGAGAATGAGCTCTCTCTGAGAGACTAAGAAATATAAAAATGGAAGGTGCATGGCCTCGGAGGAAAAGGTAAGTTAACTTTCGAATGAATTGATCAATTAAAAATTTATTATGGCTTGACAGTACGTCGGAATCCGGGCTCCTTAGAAGATATGAAAAATGAAATATGGGCGAACTTATTTCATAAGTTATCAACCGACGGAAATCCGCAGCAAGAGAAGTGCTCAGAGTCTTGGTGTGACTGGAAGTAGGTGCAAGCAGCGTATTCCTTGAACACCTTCCATCATAAGCTGCTGTTCCCTCAGGGAAGTTTGTAAAGCCGTCAAACCGATTTATGAGGACCTGAGCCGAGACGAGTTGCTAAACCGTTGCGTGGGAGGTTAGACGCAAAATAGTAATGAAAGATTCAATGCTGCTGTTTGGAAATTGTCTCCATAATTTTATTAAAGTGGCAAAGATATCTTGAATATAACGACTAATATTGCTGTGTGCACTTTTAATGATGGTCTGACTAATATTTATCGAATTATGAAAGGTTTGGAGATGGATATTGGCGTCCAATCAAACAATTTTTGTCTAGAAGCCAGTGCTATGCGGTTCAGGCACACGGAGATGTCTTGCAGCGTCTCTTGGGTCTTCGTGACGAGACCCTAGATAAGGTCGAAACAGGTCTGCAGTTAGTGGTACATATTCTGAGATAGAGGACTCTTTGCATCTTCCTTGTATGTTTGTGATCTAAATCACTGTATTGTAGACAAAATACGGTAAATTTCACCATATAATTCAGCGCTCGTCGATGACATATAGCCAGAAGAATAGCTGTTTTGGCTTAATTTGTTTAGACCTTATTGCATAAGGTATTTGTAGATGGTGTGGAGATATCTTCCCACTTCAGTAGTTTCTAAAAATTACCATCTGCCTAGTAAACCTTTGCATTGTATTTATAAATAACTACGAGCAAAGAGACTGCTCGTAGATAAATAATGATTTAAAAACTATTTTTGGATTAAATATTAGAAAATATACTGATTATAAATGCTAATAACAGTCAAAATATCGTTCTTGGTACATCACATCAACTTCACAACATGGCTGAATTAAATATTAAAATTAATGGTGAAGTAATCACAATATCTTCAACTATTGTTGTAAAAAACGTCGAGGTTTTACCTCTTTTAAAAGGTATCGAAAAAACGTATTCAGTGATACTAATATTGTTTGTATTTATGGTAGTTTTGATGGATTAAATCAGTAATCAGTAAACTTGGATAATCAGTACCTACTTATAGTAATTGTTCGAAGTGAGCTCCATCTCCTTCCTGACAGTAAAACATCCTATTGCAAAACTCTTCTCGTACTTTTTCAAATGTGTCTGCGGAAATAGCCCTACATTCTGTAACAATACGTTGTTTTAAAACATCAATATTGTCAGGCTGAGTGGCGTAAACCTTCGATTTAAGATACCCCCACAGAAAAAAATCTAAAGGTGTGAGGTCCGGTGGAACCTCGTCGTCCAATCCATCTACCAGGATATTCTTTATCCAAATACCAAAACAAATCCGTACAATTTGTTTTAGTGACGAAAGTACTTTCTATCTAAATGGAAATGTAAATACACAAAACGTGAGATATTGGAGTGACGCAAATCCTCACATGTTTCGTGAAACACATACTCAGTATCCCGAGAAGGTCAATGTTTGGGCAAGTATACTGGGAAACCACATCGTTGGGCTTGTTTTTTTAAATACCAACTTAACCGGTGAGGTGTATCTGCAGATGTTGCAAAATGCAATAGAACCGTTAATCCTTGAAATTTTGGAAGATAATCAAGATGAATTCGACATTTTGGAAATAACATTCCAACAGGATGGTGCTCCTCCACACTATTACGGTGCAGTAAGACGGTATTTGGATGAAGAATATCCTGGTAGATGGATTGGACGACGAGGTTCAATGGAATGGTCGCCTCGATCATCGGACCTCACACCTTTAGATTTTTTTCTGTGGGGGTATCTTAAATCAAAGGTTTACGCCACTCAGCCTGACAATATTGATGTTTTAAAACAACGTATTGTTACAGAATGTACGGCTATTTCCGCAGACACATTTGAAAAAGTACGAGAAGAGTTTCGCAATAGGATGTTTTACTGTCAGGAAGTAGATGGAGCTCACTTCGAACAATTACTATAAGTAGGTACTGATTCTTGAATCTGTAATTAAAATTATTATCCAAGTTTACTGATTACTGATTTAATCCATCAAAACTACCATAAATACAAACAATATTAGTATCATTGAATACGTTTTTTCGATACCTTTTAAAAGAGGTGTCGCTTGCCATAGGGTTCCATTTAAAATTATTAGTCACAATGACCTTGTAACGTCATCTATCATCACTAGTAGGGAAGTTAGTTTACAACCCTTAATATTCAGTTACCAAATTTCACTAGTTTATGTATAATCGTTAAAAAGATAAGAGGGGGGGAGGGGACTTTTGAATAGCACTGTATATATATATATATATATATATATATATATATATATATATATATATATATATATATATATATATATATATATATAGGTATTCGTATATATGTAGGTATTTCCTATATAAAATATAAATTTTTTTCGTAAATTGAAGAGGGATAAACTTTCATTAAATTTGCAATATTTTAATATATGTTTATTTTAAGTTTTATTCTTGTTCTCGTGCTCCATTTATACACTTTCCTTTTGGAATAAATCTGTGCTAGTACTTGTATTGTCTGTAGTTGTATTATGGATTTAAATTCTTTTTCTCGGCAAAATTGTTGTACTGCAAAACTGTATTGCTGTGCAAAAAAAAACGTTCGCCTATTCCTGAAGCTATCTCAGGAGTTAGACCCGAACCGCAAGGGAGAGGATTCACTCTATCCCTGTTTCCTCCTTCAGCCCTCCTTTTCCAATATCGTATCAATCAGCTGTTTGCAAAGATTCCTCCACTTAATAAGTTAGTTCTTCAGATAATAAAACTTCGTGCACGAAAGCTTTACCACAACATCGTGAAGAGAGCGGATAGCGACCTTGGCGTACTAGATCCTCTATGCACTCCACGGAGCCCATCGAAAAAGAACAGCGGATTCTTCCATACGACCATGTGACGCAGCGTAACGGGACCTTTTATGATTAATTAAACGAAATAACCCCAGCGTGTTAATCAAAAATGCTGACATAAACCGGAGAATGCGGTCTGATTATTACGAATAGGCGAATAAAATTTAACTGTGCCCGTACGACAGCTGGTCTCTGATGGGCAACGTATGGTCCGCAATTTTTTTAATTCGCCAGAGCGATGCTAGCGCGAGTGCATTATAAAAGTGAACGGGACTGTTGCGTTAAAATATATTTGCGTTTAGTGATTATTAGCGAGTTACCACAGTCTATCCCTAAACAATGTAACTGAAATCGCTGATTAGCTGTTCAACAACATGGCTTTAGTAAGTTCTGATAAGCCTTAAATTAAGATAATAATATTTCTTTTAATTTTTGTGTTTCTTAACGTAGTCATCTTACACATAACACCAGGTTCACAGAGTTATACAGGGTGAGTCACGGGACACGGACGTTTTTCAACAAAGAATAACTCTTGCAATTTTAGGAAAAAATAAGTTTTATTTTTAAAGAATTAGACGTTAAACTATGCCATTTTATATGTCTAAGTGCGAAAAATAATATCTGATAAATGACGGCCATTTTAACGTATACACAGTTGAAGTTGTTTTCGAAAGTTTGATTCTACGTTTCGCAACGTATCTAGGTTGATTTCTGCAATTTTTTCACGTATTGCTGTCTTCAGGTCCTCTAATGTACGGGGTTTACGCTCATATCCCTTTGATTTTAAATACCTTCAAAGATAAAAATCACAAATGGAAAGATCGGGTGAGCGCGGCGGCCAAGAAAGGTCTTTGAAGCGTGAAATGAGGCGATTAGGAAATGCAGTTCGAACAACAGCCAGGGAAGCTCTTGCTGTATGAGCGGTCGCCCCGTCCTGTTGAAACCACACCTCTGCCTTATTCATTCTTAGCCTGCGAAGTTCAGGTAAGAAAAAAGTTTCAAACATGTTCACATAGCGACCAGAATTAACAGTCACCGTTCTCTCGTTTTCTTAAAAAAAAAAATGGTCCGATTATCCCGCACCGTCCAATACCGCACCAAACTATAACTTTAGAGCTGTGTAGCGGTCTCTCATGTAATCCCCGAAGATTATCTACAGCCCAATATCGACAGTTTTGCTTATTAACCGCCCCTTCCAGGTGAAAATGGGCTTCGTCGCTCATTATGATAATCAAATTTTTATTTTCTCCGTATAGATGAAGCATTGCTTGACAAAAAGTCATTCGTTGCTGATAGTCTCTCTCATTTAGCTTCTGAACCATCATAATTTTATAAGGATGAAATGCAAGGTCTTTGTGTAAAATTCTCTGCATCGTGGATTGACTTATTTGTAGTTCCCTAGAATGTCGTCTAGCAGAACGAGTGGGGCTTCGGTTCATGGCTTCCCTTGCTCGATCCACATTTTCAGCTGATCGGACCGTTCGAACTAGGCCGGGTGGTTTCCTTTTAAACAGTGACCCTGTCGTTCGCAATGAATTAACCCATATAAAAATCGTATTCCGTTGAGGGAGGGCACCATGACGGCCGATGTTGAAACGCCGTCTGAAAAGACGTTGCACTATTGTCACTGAACCTCCACTTTTTACAAACTCAAACTCGTCGTAAACAAACACGCGGTGTTCCCTTGTCCACAACGGCATGATGGATACTAAATGGCAATTCAAGGAGTGTTGACTGTCATTTCTCCCACTTACATACGCCTGACACAAGCTGTGACTATTAGTTCTAAAAACGTCCGTTTCCCATGACTCACCATGTACCTAAGACATGGAAAGAATTATCTCCATCATCTCAAAATGACTCTTCTGCAGTATATATTGCCAGCAGTAGTGAAATCATGAAATGTGGAGTGGCTTCACATGGAGCTATTTCTTCTTCCAGTCCAAAAACATAACCCCTTTGAATGTTGATGCGTGGTAAGATGTCCACCTTCTCATTTCCACGATTCCCTAGCAATCCCTTGATTGTGATTCTTCAACCAATATAAGGCGACACCGTGTGCTCATCCTAGTATATGCAGCGACTCTCTATGTTGCAGAATCAGACCGGAATTAGTCCTGCAACTGCAATCGTCTTACTGTCCATGAATATATCAATATTTTTCTATTAGTCTCCTGATTAACCAATTCACTAGTTATCCGTTGAAAAACTGTGGCATTAGGTCTTCAGAAAACATCCCATACTCAGGTCTTGCCATAATTCCTGGCAATAATTCTTGAATTTGAATTTAGTAGCGTGTAGATCCTCCTCGAGCTCTTATCACTTCCTCCATTAATTCAGATCAAGTGGTGAATGATTTCCTGAGGAATATTCCCCCATTCGACAAGAAAAACTTGTTCGAGTTCGAGAAGGGTAATAGGAGCAGGTATGTGGCGCCTAACTGGTCGTTTTGGTGCATCCCATAGATGTGCTATGGGGTTTATATCTGCACTTCTTGGTGGCCAGTCCATAGTTGGAATATTCACATATCTAGGGTGGTCCAGTGTCTCTCTAGCAACGTGAGGCCGAGCATTATCCGACATAGCAATGAAATTGTCCCTGACAAATGAGGCAAATAAAATCACATGTTCTTTTACAATGCTTTCTACTCGGAAATGTACGCTCTTGGGTTTTCCCCATATAGGAATAAATGCCGTGCTACCATCCAGATAAATTCTTCCCCAGGACTTTATTGATACACCAATAAATGAGATCCTCGGAGAGATATTGCAGGAAGAAAACCTGTCTCTTGATCTCCGCTAGAGTCATTGACGTCCATCTGGTGAATTAAAGCTTACTCTTGTTTTGTCTGAAAACAAAACTCGCTTCCAGTCATCAATGATTCAATTTACATGTTCTCTAATAACTCTATGTCCTCTGGTAAGCAGTGGTCCAATAGCTAGTCTTCTATTGTCCAATCCTGCTTCATTAAAACTTCTCCTGATCGTTCGTCCAGACATTGCTACATTTTGAGCTACTGCCAGGGCTCTGCTTAGCTCTAGACTGGTAGAATACCTGTTTCTTAAGACGACTTACATAAGATATCGATTATCTCTTGCATCTGTAGACTTTTTACGACTTATTCCGAGGTTCTACAGTAAGTTCTTCCAAGTTTATTGAAACGTTTAATTGTGGCTAACAAATTAGCCACATATCACTGGCTAGCTACGACCCTTGTCAACAAGAGTTACCTTCACTGCTTCATTTTCTCTTAAGTTATGTGGATGATATATTTCTTCTACTTTAAGTGTAGGGGACAAAATGTTTCATTCACTTGATGGCATTAAACTTTTAAAACATCACTAGCGTAACTGAATTAATTGCATTTTACAAATCACTTTAAACGGCTTTAAATGTGTTACAACAATAAACCAACGATTATAAAATGTTACTTTACAACTGTCAAACAATTGCAATTGTTTATCACTAGTGACAGAGAATATCCTAAGCCACCTATATAAAATATCTAAGTATTTAAAACTTCGACAAAATATAAGAAATAATGAAAAGTTTTGCTGATATTTTAATTTTGTCCAGGATTATTTAATGATGAAGATATTTTTATTCTATAAAGTAATACTAAATAATATATTAGAATAACCCGCTCATCTACACAGAACAAACTTTGTCAGAGGTACCTCTAGCAATCTCAGCATTTAAACTTAATAATTTTTATATTCAAACTAGTTCTCAAAGTGAGAAGCGGAACTTTTTCGGCAGAAACCACAAAGTCACGATCGAAGATCCTCGCTCAGATTATGCCGGGTATCGCCAAAACTCTCACGAACTCGTTTAAGGCCAAATTCGCCGCGATCCACGTTCGTCGACTCGATTATGTTGCAAATGAACTCGCCTGTAATACATTTCTCCGCATCATCGATATACTTTCCCGGCAATAATATTTTTTTACATTAACGATTAGCAAAGCTAATTTCGCACAATGCGTTATTTATTTATGTACGTACTATTAATATCGGACATCATGGAAATAAGGATGGGCAACGTAATTTACCAATTTCCAGTGACGACTCGTCAGAAAAGACAAGGAAAATTCGGCGTTATCACTTTTTAACATAGGGCAGATCTTTCATACTTTCTAAACGTCAGGAAATATGTGGTTCAGATTAAACAGAATAAAAAGTGACTATATTAAAGCCTCTGAGCAATCTTCAACAAGAAAGCTTGGGATTTGATCGTCCCCATAGATCATTTTGTTTTTAAGCTTTGATAATGCTTGGTGAATATCCATTTCTGTAAATTTTACTATATTGATATAGGTTGAATGATTGCCAGAAATTTAGTTCGTAGCCTGCACATCGTCGACAGTAAAGAAACTAGAAAAGTATCCAACGAACCCATGTATAATTCTGATGAAATACGCGTTGAACTTTTCCTACTCTAAAAATAAGAGCAAAAACTTCTAGGAGCACTCTTAAAGTTTTGCTAAATGTATTTTAAGTAGTATGTTAGAAGTATTTTGTGTTGAGTCTACCTTTTTTCCAATGTATGTATATCACCTTCCCAGGCAGTCTTGGCTTGAGATTTTGCTTATATTTGACCTACATTAATGTGACCAATATTATAACCAATGATATACTTCTAAAGCCAAACCAAAAGAGAAAACTTACTTCAAGTAAAATCAAAAAGAAAATGGCATCAAACAGTGATCAAATTGCGAATTTTTTAAATGGAGATTCTAAATATTTGTTCAATCTCTGTTAATGTTTTTTTAACAGGATATATAGTTCGAATTTATCCTTATTAAGAACTAAAACTGACTGATAGTTACATTCTAATTAGTTGTAGGTTTTCTCGTTCTTATATCAAAGTTTGCGACACAACACGATTACTTTATAAGTTCTTTAGTTGGAGATTATAAATATAGTGTTTGTTAACCACTATCAATATTATTTAACTTGGTTATAAGAAAAATCCACATGTAAAACAACTCCGCATCCCTCGGAATATGAAATAACTTACATGCCTTTTGAAGACAAACTATAATGTAAAGATATTCAACAGGCTACAAAATAGAGTAATAACAATACCATCGGCGTTCTTAACTTCGTTAAATGCGCACTGACATCTGAAAAATTCCAAACATCTTCAGACGGACATCTCTGAACTAAATGGCGTTTATGCAACATTTACATGGTCTCGCTGCACTCCTAGGGTCATATCGTGACCTTCGCGATGTTATCTGACTACTGATGGTGATAACGGTACGGCATACTGTTCCATCTCTGTCACGTTGCAACCTCGTCGCTGGTATTTTTCTATTACAGTACGTCTCTTGTGAGTTAAGTTGGAGAACTTTGTGATCCGCGTAAATTTAGAATATATTTACGGCACCGTAAATAGGTGTGTGTTTGACTAATTCATTAAGGCAAATCTAGATTCTGTTTATATATAGGGTGTCTTAGTCGGAACTATAGAAATTAAATTACGCGCCAGTTGTGTTCTGTCAAAGATAAGGCGTCAATATTTAACGACTGTCATCTACAAACCAAACGACGTCAACATACCGCGACTAACAGTTCAACAAGGAATAATTTGTACACAACTGTTTTATGAAAGTGAGCTATCATTTACAGTTGCATTAAGAAATATTCGTACAAAATTAGGACAAAATGAAGCGCCTACAGAATTGACAGTTCGTAAACTAATTAAGATATTTAAAGGGACTGGTTCTGTTATTGATAAGGCAATATCAGAACGCCCTCGTCGTGGTCGTTTAAATGAAAATATTGCTGCAGTGAAAGAAAGTGTACGGGAGTATCCAAACACATCAATTCGATGTCGTACACAACAATTGAATCTGTCAAGAGCCACCACGCATCGGATTTTAAAGAAAAATCTGCATCTGTTAGCATACAATATTCAGTTGACACAACAAATGTAAGGTAACAGACCATTTACCACGCCGTACATTTGTTAATCGGGTGTTAGGAAAGAGAGAAGGTGATGCTGATTTTTACAACAAAATTTTTTTCAGTAATGAATCACATTTTCATCTTTATGGATACGTCAGCAAACAAAATTGTCGAATATGGGGTGCTCAAAATTCATATGCTGTTCACAAAAGAGAAATGCATCCACAGAGATGCACGGTTTGGTACGAATTTTGGAATGGTGGAGTAATTGGACAATGTTTCTTTGAAAATAAAGATAGGAATGCTATTACAGTAAATCGGGAACAATTTATTTTTCCACCAAATTGATGATTTAGATTTGAAGATATGGTTTCAACAAACCATTGTCATACAGCACGTACAACCATAACTCTGTGCCATATAGCACGTGTCATATAGCACGTGCTCACCAAAAGTCAGTGTCATATAGCGGATGCAACCAAATTTCCTGATCATGTTGTTTGTTAAATCACATGCTCTTGCAGGCCACTAGACTCTTTTCTTTGAGGTTATGTCAATGAAAAGTGTACGCTACCTCTGTGGCAGCCAGCAACACTCAATGATTTCGAAGCAAACATTTAACCTGTTTTCGGGAAATAGAGCCAGTTTTATGTGCCCGTGTTATGGACAATTTTACTAAATGAATAACATCATGCTAGATGAATCGAGCGAGGCGGTCATATGAACGATATTCTTTTCCATTTGTAGCCGTATCGTCTCCATTTTATGTTGAAGAATAAAAAACATCAGTTTGTCAAATATTATTAGTTTTATTCACAAATCACATCCTATACTTCCAAATGAGACACCATATAAATATATGTCTTTAATTTTAGTGAGGAGTAGTTGTTTATTGATTTTTATTTAGTAATAAAATCATCATCATTAGGTCATCAGTCCTAAGACTGGTTGGACGCTAACCTCCAGCTTCTCCTATCTTGTGCTAACCTACGCATTTCGCTAATTGTGCTACAACCTACATCCCTTACTATTTGCGAGCAGTAGTCTAATCTAGGCCTACCTCTGCCTTTCTTCACTCCTATTTCTGCCTCCAAAATATCGCGGACTATTCCCCCATGTCTCAGCAAGTGGCCTACCATTCTATCTCTTCTCTTCTTTAAGTTTTTCCACATACTCCTTTTCTCGCCGACTTTCTCCAATACTTCTTCGTTTCTAACCCTATCAGTCCATGGTATTTTCATCATTCTTCGGTAACACCACATCTCAAAAGCTTCTAATTTCTTCCTACTTGCTTCCCCTACCGTCCAGGTTTCGCAGCCGTAAAGTGCCGTGCTCCATACATATGTTTTCAAAAATCTCTTCCTTGTTTCTAAGTTTATTACCCCCGAGCATAAAAGTGCTTTCTTTTTGTTAAAAGCTACTCGACCCTGCGCTATTCTTTGTTTTATGTCTTTATCGCTTCTTCCATCCCAATTTATTTTACTTCCTAAATAAGTGAAGTCTTTAACTTCCTCCAATCTTTCATTATTAATTTGTACTTTCGTTTTTGCTCTGCTCTCGCGCCCTCTGCACACTAACACTTTAGTTTTGTTTTTATTCACCCTCATTCCGTATTCCTCTGTCAACACTGCCTCCATTTCGTTCAATGCTGATTCTAGTTCCTCCTTACTAGATGCTAATACTGCTATATCATCCGCGAATCTCAGCATTTTTAGTTTCTGTCCCTGTACTTTAATCCCGAAATCTACTCTATCTTTTACCACATTAATCGCCTCTTCGATGTACAGATTAAAAATTAGTGGTGATAGCGTACATCCTTGTCTTACTCCTTTCCTAATACCTACTTCCCTTTCTTCCCCTTCTACTTCTATAACAGCAGTTTGCTCTATGTATAGATTGTGTACTACTCTCCTATCTCTATACTTCATTCCCGCGCTCTTTAGTATCTCGAACATTTTTTCCCATCTTACGTTATCAAAAGCTTTTTCTAAATCTACAAATCCTATATAAGCGTTCTTTCCTTTTTCTATTGTTTTCTCTAACATTACTCTTAGCGCCAGAATAGCTTCGCGAGTTCCCCTATTTCGCCTAAACCCGAATTGGTCTTCTCCTAGTATTTCCTCCGCTCTATTTTCCATCCTCTTCTGCACTATTCTAGTTAAGATTTTTAACGCATGGGAAGTTAGGCTAATCGTTCTAAAGTTCTCGCATTTGTCGGCTCCTCTCTTTTTCGGTATAGTAACGATAATGTTCCTCTTATAATCCTCCGGCATCTCGCCCGTTTCGTATATGTATTTTACCAGTTCAAACATCCTATTTACTACTTTCTGTCCCGCACATTTCAAAATTTCCGCCTGTATTTTATCTACACCCGGCGCTCTATTATTCTTTAGCCCCCTTAGTGCTATTTCAAATTCCTCTCTCAATATAGGTTTTCCTACATCTTCCCTATCGATGCTAGATTCTTCCTCTAATATCTCTCCTAATTCCTGGCCCTCGTATAAATTTCCTAAGTACTGCTTCCATCTATCCGCTTTCTCCTCTCTTCCTATCAGTATGTCCCCCGATTGACTCCTAACATTTCTACTTATTGTTCCTACATCCCTGAAGTTCCTCTTAATTATTTTGTAAGCCTCATCGGTCTTACCTACTTGCAACTTATCTTCTACTTCTTTGCATTTCTCCTCTATCCATTGTTCTTTCGCTTTTCTACATTTTCTAATGATTTCCCGCTTTATTGCCTTATACGTTTTCAGTCCTTCTTCGTCTCGTCTGTTTTTGTAGCCTCGTCTCTTTTGCATTAAGTTTAAGATTTCGTCCGTTATCCAGGGCTTCCTAGCTTCCCTTTTATCGTGTCCTAAAACGTCCGTAGCCGCGGAAGCTAGACTATTCTTGATACCCTCCCACTCAGTTTCTGCGTTCTTGATTTCGTCCTTACTCGTTTTATTTATTAATTGATCTGTTTTCTCCTGGAACTTACCTTTCATATTCTGATCCCTCAATATGTCTACATTTATACGTTTCTTATCCTTCCGGGTTTTCAGATTTTTGAACTTTAATCTAGCTTTCATGGCTACCAAGTTGTGATCGCTGTCTACATCTGCTCCTGGATAACTCTTACAGTCTTTTACTTGATTTCTAAATCTCTTCCTAACCAGAATGTAGTCTATCTGATACCTGTCTATCCCTCCTGGCATTTTCCATGTGTACCGCCTCCTAATAGTAATAAAATAACTAAATAAAATGTTTATGTCGTCCCTTTATTAGACGTGTGATATTATGTGTGGACGCACACAGATACGACCAGCCAACTGATGTGGGAATCGAATCTACGCCCGGATTACTAATCAGCCGATAATCTAGTGAGCTTATACAATCAGTACTAAGTAGGTTAGTTATCATTATGCACCACAACGGCACAAATAAAGATAACAAGATATAGAACATAGACCAAGTAAGTGAGGAGCCACGCCCACAGCCTACACATGAGTGCCCTCGATTGGTGACAATTATAGGCTGCAAAATTATGGGCATATTATATTCCTTTATTTGTCCAATAATACGTCCATATCATGGCAACATGTCTTTCTCTAACATATTGACATGAATAGATGAGAGAAATAGAATGCAACGCAACCCTATCACAAAGAAAACGCATTATAATAGAAATAACATAATAAATGTTCCTTAAGTCTGTTCTGTTCATTACATTAGTTTGATATTTCTGATCTTTACTAATCGACGTATACATCTACTCAAGATTAGAACCGACGGATACTGTCTAAGCAATTTATAAGCAACCTAAATGCGAATATATGATTATTTTGAAACACATTCGAACTGAAAGCTAGACCGACAATTTAGAGGTTGCATGTTCTAAGATAATCACGTTAAATCGAGGCGCGCTCCCACCCAGTAACCCAGATTATTAGTGCCGAAGGTGCCGCAATGTATCCCCAGTAAAATAATATTCGTTTTATATTTTTAGCGGATCGCTACCGATTAGTCTTTACGGCTGATACGCGGGGAAGTTTTTGCCCTATCCGCGGCAGCAAAGTAATTATATCCAAACGTTAAGTCTCTAAACGGGCCATAAACATTATTTACGCCCCAGAGCTATGTTGGTGGTGCCTAAAAACTAGGCAGTGTCTAGCGCTAAGTTTTTCCATGGGGAAAAGTCGCAAGTCGTTAATTATCCGAGTTTCTAGACAGCGCAGGTTAGATGATGTCTTTTTATGTAAATTCTTCACGCGATAGTTACGGCAATCATTTATTACATTCAGTTAAATAGCGTTTAAAACAAGTGTAATAGTTATTTACATTATTAGTGGAACAGGGGCATCATTACATCACGAGTGGGAATATTGCAATGAAGAAGGTTGTGGACCGGGTCATAGTAATCACACGAGTGATATAATGTGCTCTAGCCCACGTGTGATGTCCAACATTTTATCTACAGCCGTTTGGATAAGAAAAAGGGATTAATAACCGATTTTTTACAAAAAAACTCACATTTGACATTTAAATAATTATGACATCCGTTAAAAGTCACTTAAACATTTTCATAAAAAATCAAAGTAACATGATGCATGAAATTTGTTAAAACCATAGTAGCAATCGAGTTGCTTTAAATATACGCTTAGTTTTGTGATTTTCTCATCGCGTTGTGCGTTATCTACGTCGATAATCTTACTAAAATCTGGCTAAAATAGCAGAAAGAACGATGAGTGACTCGGAAAGTCTTCCCTCGGAGATAGAAGAAGCTGCGACCAGTATCATATCTATGTTATTGCCGGGAAAATCAAGATTGAAGTATGAAAAAGCTTATGAGCGGTTCATTGAATGGTATGATGGCAAGAAAGTAAAAACTCAAACTAACGAGAAAGTTTTGCTAGCATACTTTAATTATCTATCGAAAAACGACAGATCTTCCAAACAGGGCAAGCATGTACAGGTGTTTTCACATTTCCTACAGACCCGGTTTGCTGAAATTTGCGCACAATTCTCCCGATTGTGGACACATTTGGTCGATAATGCTGACCAAAAAAGTCACGAAGTGCACGAAATGCATTTTGATTTTAACGCCCATTTTCGTAAAAGGCTTCAACAATCTTAACGCGCTGCTCAATTGTGTACCTCTCCATGGTTGAATTTGTCAAACACTGAAACAAAGAAATGTCAAATTAAGTTGGGCAAAAAACTTGACGTTAAGATGTGGCTCACAATTAACATCGTGCATTATGGTTGGACCACCCTTTATATACGCCTGAAACAGTGACCAGTGTACTCTTCAGGATGTGGTAAGTTCAAATATACAGCAATAGTTTTTGGCATACTGTCAAACGTATTGATACCAACAGGCTGTTTAACACAAGACCCTTTGCTATATCTAACGAGAAATCTTCCATGATCGGTATTCCGAGGGCGTAAAACTAAATATTTTCGAATTAATCCCACCATGTTAATTCCTTGGATGCCTCCAGATGTCACAAAAAAATTCTCGAGAAATTTTCGTTTTGGTGTTTGGGATCTTTATATGGAAAACCGACCCTTCGTCCTTAACATTTTCCAAAAGCAATTTAGTGAGACTCTTGTTTTGATAGTTGCTATTGTTGCCGTATCAGCAAAGGTGGCTGTTGTTATATCGAGAGTGGTAGTTAAATCTGCTCTATATAATAAGTAAATGGTTAGACCCAAAACGCTTCCTTGTAGTACCCCAGCTTGTTTAAATTGAAAATCGATATAGACATTTTCAAATTCCACTCTGAAAGTTCTGTTTTTGAGATAAGATTTCAGTATTGGGTGATAATTAATCAGAAGTTTGTACTTTACCTCTTATAGTAGGCCCTATGTGCCAGGCTTTGTTGAATACTTGTCTAACATCCAGGAAAACTGGTGAGCAGTACCTTTTATACTCCATGCCTTCTTGAGTTCTGTTGACTATTATATATATATATATATATATATATATATATATATATATATATATATATATATATATATATATATATATATATATATATATATATATATACTTGTTGTATTGTTGAGTGTTTTTATTTGATTATGGTTTTAATTTCGCAGGTATTCGCAAATCCTTTAATTATTTTCATTTGCTATTAATTCCTTTAAGACCTTCATAGTTTTATTGAGTCCTTTTGTTTTTAGAATTGGTGTGCTATTTAATTGCCACTGCTTCCTGATTTTTCTTTTGTATGAAATTTTTTCTCGTATTGTTGCAGAGCTTTCTTCATTTTTTCTTGTTATTTAAAATCACTGTAATCGAATCTCCCGCTGCCTGTTGGATAACTTGGTTAAATTTCTCTGCTGAATTTTCTAGGTCTTGTATGGTTTTTAAGGGTATTTGTGTTTTGATATTATTCATTACTTGTTTTCTAAATAAGCTCCAGTCAGTTTCGATGGTAGTGAGAATGTATAGATTTTCAATTGGAGTATTATGTGTACTGAGTGTTACATTTACAGATAAATGGTCAGATGATAGTTTATAATAGGATTAGGCCTTGAGGTATTTTTGTTGACTCCCTTCATGACGCAGAAATCAAGATTTGGATTTTTCTTGGGTTTGAAGGCCAATAAAGGTTCACCACTGGACATTACATCTAAGTTTTAGTCCACAAATAGTTTTTGGAGGTCTTTTCCTTTGGTTTTAATAGTCTTGGAGACCCGCTGCTCATGTTTGGAATTACTCGTATAGTCGCCTCCACTGATAAAACACTTTCCGAGTCTATTGAAGAGGTCTTTAAATTTACAATTTTTTATTTGGTGTTTTGTCGTGAAGCATATAGCTGTAAATTGTATGGGTCCTGTCCAGTCTTCGACAACTAAGCTGGTCGCGTCAATATGATCTTCTTTGAAGTAGGTCCCTTCATGATGTTTATTATTGTGTTCCTTCAAGCTGTATTGTATGGTACATTTTATGGTTATGAAGTTTGATGAAGATCAATTTCGCCATATTCGTTTCTGAAAACAGCATTATATCAATCTGGTATTTTTTTACGAAATAATTCAATTTATCCATGTACTACATGCATTAATCCATTAATCAATTTTTACAACAAGTGTTGTTAGCAATTTGAACATAATATCATTGCTTCACGAGACCTTTCATCGTAGATTTTATGTTCTGCATGTCTGATGAATATGTGGCTGTAATTATATTGTTGAGAAATCTTTATGGTAGTTTGGGGGTATGTGATATTTGTTCTTACATGATTTTTATATTTGTATATAAAAAAAAATAAACGCACCTTGCAATTGTTCTGTTTAATTTTTTCAGTATCCTGAATCTAAAGCGTTAAGAGACGATAAAATCTATGGTTTGTATAATGATTCTTTGCGTGTGCGTCACATGTAACAATCGCATGAATCAATCAACTGACATTTTCGAACAGTGTCATGCTGAAAACACATTTTAGGATAACAGTTAGTACAATACAAATCCGTCAACTTATGACAGAGTAATGAAAAGGTTCTCCACAAAAACATTCAATTGAAGTGATATTTCCATCAAAATAAATGAAATAAATTCAACAAAAATCAAAATAAATGGAACAAAAATGAAATAAATCTTACAGAAATATTGAGACGCCAATGAATCAAATTATACAATAAAGCTAAGACGTGACTTCATAATTGCAATTTGATCGGCAAATTATTAACTGTCTATGCCGTACGTAGTTGATTGAAACATATGTCGCTAGACATACGTGCTGGTAGTTGTGGCATATTAGTAACAATTGCGAGTGGTGTAGCATATGATCCATGCGTCGTCACTAAATTGATACACGCGCAAAGATCCATGATACAAATTGTATATGATGAGAATATTCACAAAATGACAATTTTAATCATTTTGGAAGATCCTGAGAATGAACTGGAACCCTTGATCCAACAACAAAAGTAGAACACTAGTTTTCCATGAACACCAAAAGATTATGTTTCCCGACGCGCGTTTCGCTAACCAAGTTGACACCATCGGTAGATAATTAAAACTTACTTTATCTCAATATAACTTGTAACTAATTCTGGAATTAATTCCACCTTAATAAACCGTCCAATAAGTAACTAAACTCTCTTATCGGCGTTCAATAAAAAAGTAAGGTCAGTTTTTATTATTACAATCCTTGCCTAATAATCTATCTTTTATGAATACTAATGAGTAACTAATTAAATATCTCAACGAAGCTTTTGATTGGCCAATATCTATAATTCCGCCTTTTAAATTATAAACGAGTGATAATACATGAAGAATAAACGAAAATCCTATTAATGGTAGAACGCCAGTGGGTATGGAAATGTACAAAAAGTAAACAGTGGCGGAAAGAATCAATAGCGATTGTGAAACGGGTCCGGTGTATTTGCGGCGGTTAAAACCCTTTGGGAAATTAGGTTTATATAACCCGCAGGGCCTTTCTGTAATATTGTATTGTATAACGTTAATAATAAGGGCGAAAAGGCTAAACGACGGAAGCGCCGTGTGGAAGAATTATGAGAAACTTATCCCAAAAAAAATATATTGTAATTTATACATTGATATCCACGTTTGTGAAATATGTCACATCATTTTCGTGGCTTAATTCAAAGGAATTATATTATACTTGGTTTATTCATAATTATCAGGCATTTTTAAACAATATTTATTATGAAGAAATAAACATAAAAATTCAACAGGAATATGTTTAAATGATTATTCTGGAGCATGTTCACCCTCAGCTTCAATAACTGCTTCCCATTTGCATAGCAGACGGTCGATCTCAAGGGCAAAGAAGTCGCGGTTCTTAGAGCCAATCCACGCTTTGACGTCGTCCACCAACTCATCCCAATCGTTGTGAACCGTTTGCCTGCCAATTTTTCAACGAGCAATTGACGTGGTAGTCTGTGGAAGCTTCGGTGGGTGAGTATGGCGGATGTGGGAACAGATCCCACCCCTTATTGGCGATGGATTCGACGACACGCTCAACATGAGGACGTGCATTATCGTGGTGGAAGAGATTTCGTTCTTTTCTCGCGGTCCTTTCGTCGATCAGCCTCGTTGATGTCGGACAGTTCGCGAGGTAATCCATCCGGCTAATTTCCATACCTTTCCGAGCTCTTTGAAGCGATGAACTATGGTGGATTGGCCGACCTAGAAGTCTTCAGCCAGCATTCGAGTTATCATGCTTTCGTCCACTTCCACGTCTGCCAGAAGTGCCTGATTGTCGAAATCCGGTGGCGGACCTCCTCCTGGCTTGTCCTGCAAACTGATACAACCTGATTTGAAGCGGGTAAACCATTCCCTGCATCGACTTTCGCTGATTGTTCCTTCGCCAAAAAGTTCGATGAGATCGCGAAATAACTGTGCTGCCTTCCATTCTTCCTCGAAATGGTAAAGCATAATATGATGAATATGAGTATATTTTTCGACATGTATTTTTATCAACTGTACAAAGAAAAATATTTTTATGTAAAAAAAATAAACGAAATGCCAATTTTCACAAATATAAATGCGCCAATATAAGCGTCTGATAATTATGAATCAACCTATTAGAATTTGATTCGGTTGTAAAAATCACGCGACAGTAGGTCCGGACTATATGGTGGGTGTTCAAAGGTTTCCCAGAAAAATGTCCTCCAATTTTATAAGCGACTTTCAATTGATCCAAGAAAGTAAAGTAATAAGCCGCATTGAGTGTTCTCTTGTCATGAAGGAAATTTAGCAAAAGAACGTCTTTTGAATACTAGAAATCGATCACGAGAAGTTTTCCTGTTGTCAAACGCATTTTGGCTTTCTGCAGCACGGACTTTCCTTGTTTTGGACAGTCTTTATTCGTCTACTTGCTCTCAGCAATGTAATAATCAACCCAACTCTCATCACAAATCTCAATGCGATTAAGGAAAGCGTCTCCCTCAGTCCGATGACGAGCGAGAAGCCGTTGACGGATGTCAAGACAAGAAACGTTTTTTTTTTGTTCCTCTGAAAGGAATGGCACCCAACAAGCCGAAATCTTGCTGAAATCGAGCTCATCGTGGATGAGCGAATGAATACTCACAATGCTAATGTTTACCTCAGAAGCGATTTTCAAAGTCAGGAGTAATTTCGACAAAGTCACTGGGAGAATATCATCCAGGAAGAAGGTACAATCAAACCCGCTACTTAAAAATAAATAGCAACAGAAAAAAAGAAAACATTAACCCGAAAATAGTTCCAGGGTTTGGCCTAATTGCGAGGAAATTTCGAAACCAACTCCCACGTAAAGCAATTGTACATCTTTTAGATTAAAGTATGTACAGCTCATCAAAAATAGAAACAAGTTTCAAAACTGTGATATCGGACCACCCACGAGGTGCGCAGCAAGTAGCCTGGTCTTTACTCGGTCGAGTTGAAAGCTTTGGAGAATGAATATCGATGACTATTTATTGAATGTGAATGTACACAGAGTTCATTCTGGCCGCGCATAAAATTCGCCCTTATCCCTCCGAATGTTACCTCGCACTTTCTTCTAGGCGTACCTAGAGAATCTCTTTTTCCTATTCTTGATGAGCAGTACTCAAGATATAGAAAGTAGCAGAAATAATAATGATCTAAACTCGGAAGTCCACCAAGTGAAGTGTCGTCTTGTTGTTTCATCTTCGTCGTTTCACCTCTTCGTCATCTCCTTACTCCCTGTAATGTCAAAACTATTCGAAAAAATACTTTTTAAAAGATTAAAACTAGTTATTGAAGACAAAAACATAATTCCCAGACCATCAGATTGGCTTCAGAGAGCCACTCAACTCTAGATCAGGTCCACAGGATCACAGATATAATTGAAAAGTCGTTGAAGGAAAGAAGAGCTTGTTCTACCGTCTTCCTTGGTGTGGTGACAGGCTTCTGATGAAGTGTGGCACGAGGTACTTCACCATCAATTACGTAAACAAACTCTTACCTAACCAATTCTCACAATTATTGAAATCTTATATTTCAGATCGAGCTTTTAGAATTAATCAGGAAGACGGTTACTCTGAACTTAGAGAAATTAAGGCAGGAGTACCACAAGGCAGTATATTAGGGCCAGTCCTTTACCTAATATACATCACTGATATTCCTGCTTTAAAGCCTTTCCTGAATGACACGATAGTCACCTTTACTGATGACACCGCTATAATGTCTAGGCAAAAATTACAAAAGCAGAGATAAATCTGCAAACATCAGTTAACAAAATTAACAACTGGACTAAACAATGGAGAATCAAAGCTAAATCTGCCCATGTGAACTTCACAAACAAAATAGGCCATAAAATCAGTATCGGATTGTAATTTCAGTGGATGTCATTAGAGGAGTTTGTAAAATAAGAAAAAATAAATAAATAATTTCACAAACCGCTTAAATATGATCTTAGGTTAAACCCATCGTGGATTGGCGATGGTGGGGTTCATTTTCGAGTCTATTTCGCCCCTCACACTCATCTAGGGCGAGAGTAATTAATTCAAATCACGGCAACCACAACTTGAGGCCATTTTTAATAAGCAACCATGTAGTATCGCGTACAGCAAATTTTAAACTTCTACCTATATTTAGTATAATATTTTATTGAAACACAATAAGTGTCAATAATTAACAATAATATACCTATTTACATCTAGCAACCTAGAGGTTGCGGCTAACTGAGACCTGGCAACCATTATTTTTTAAATTCTTCACGTCATTTTCTTTCAAATAACGTTTAATTCGCTTAAAAAAAGAGTTGGAATTCAGTAGAATAAATTCATTTTCATTACAATATATTTAATTAAAGGTAATCGCGGGTAATTTGTGATGGTCTACCCAGGAGCATGTATTACATTGTCATTAATCGTTCATTTGAATTAAGTTTCATTAAAAAAACAGATACCTGCCGGAATCAGCTGCCGAATCTTAGGCTATGAACGTTCCCGCCCCTTTCCAATGTACTTACCGAATGTTGTATCTGCGTCAACAATGCATTTATGACAACCTTGTAGTCATTTCGTTTTTTTCGCCCGATTCCGTTCAGGAAGCGCACGTGTCATTATCATATTCGAGCGAAATATTTATACGGCACATTCCGCAATACATCCCAATTTTGCAGACGTCACCTGGAAATGATTTAGGTCCATTCAGCGGTCCTTGCTTCCGAAGATTTATTATTTCATCCACCATGATACTCTGCAAATTCAATTTCCCGAGTCGTTGTGCGGCGTGGCAAAGATCACGGTATCAATTTGGTGTAAGGATTTATGGCGTAGAAGGACCTATATTTTTGCGCCCCCTTGTTGGCTGCCGCTGTCCTGTCTGGCCGCTTTGATGCATTTTCTTGGTATGTCTGTCGACAACTTTCCTTGAATATTTAATGCGATAAATTTAATGTCACTGTTTTCCCGACGCTATGTGTATGACAAAGTAGCAATCAGCAAAACAATCAACTCGATTATTGTGTTTTACGAGAGCACTATTGATATTTTGAGCCTTGGCAGCAAAGTGTTGTCAGACGCCATCTGACGTTTCCAGTGGAGAGTTTGACATTCTTGACCATAACCTTCTTCAGAACATTTTATCATTTAAGCGCGATTTGTGTTATTTACAGTGATTTAAAAATTGTATATCAGCGAGAAAATGGAATTAACTTGAGGAAATTTTCGTACGATGATTTATTATGACTTTCGACGTGGATTATCAAGATAAGGATGCATCGATCAACTTACTTTCACTTTTGACGATAAAGCCCCATCCTTTACCACTGTGAAACGCTGGTATAACGAGCTTAATCGTGACCACCATTCGCTCACCGACGAAAGTCGTGAAGATCGTCCAAAGTCAATTGTTGTGCCAGGAAACAATGATGCTGTGCAAAAACTGATAATGCAAGATCGTCATGTGACATACTGTGAGATTGACGCAACCTTAGGCATTAGTTCGACTAGCATATATAAAATATTCATGATCCTTTAGCTGTGAAAAAGGTTTATTCTATTTGGATCTCACATAATTTGAAAAAATCTCAAAAAGATGCGCATGTCGATTGGTGCAAACTAATGCTCAAGAAATACAATGGCGGTACTTCAAAAGACGTATATAACATTGTAACAGATGACGAATCATGGATCTATGCGTATGAGCCGGAAAGTAAACAGCAGTCGACTGTATGGGTGTTTCAAAATGAACCAAATCCAAAGTTGTTGGTCCTCGAAGCAAATGGTCACCTGTTTTTTCGGAAAAACAAGTCATGTGGCAACAGTGCCTTTAGAGGAACGTAAAACGGTCAGTTCTGAATGGTACACAACCATTTGTTTGTCG
Organism: Rosalia funebris; assembly: GCA_037954035.1. Taxonomy (NCBI): domain Eukaryota; kingdom Metazoa; phylum Arthropoda; class Insecta; order Coleoptera; family Cerambycidae; genus Rosalia; species Rosalia funebris. The sequence goes on along the minus strand of JAZFAV010000006.1, from coordinate 4,288,990 downwards.
GAAGTCTTCGGTGAAATAAGGAAAGCAAACAAGCGCTGTCGCATCATTCTTCATCATGACAATGCGCGTTTCCACACATCTGGTCCAACAACCGAATGTTTGATCATCCAAAAAATCGAATTAACGGGTCATCCGCCGTACAGTCCTGATTTGACACCCAATGACTTTTTTGTTCCGGAACGTCAAAAATAAATTGCGTGAACAACAATTTTCGTCTGCAGAAGAAGCCATTGATGCGTTTAAAAACCATGATGTGGAGATATCTCAAGCGGAATGGAAAAAATGCTTTGACAAATGGTTCGAATGCGTACAAAAGTGTATAAATCATGAAATAGAATATTTTTAAAAACGATAAAATAATTTTCAATGACAAATTAATGTTTTTTTTTATTATTATATATAAATTTATTATTATATATATATTATTATATACCAAAACTTTAGACTATCCGCTGACTTTAATTGTATATTGTTTTTTATTGAACATATATATCTAATATAATATTGAATGTGCTTTATCATAGCGTTACGTTTCTTCAAGTGATAATAATATCAGGCGTTCCACATGGGTCTGCCCTCGGACCCCTGCCCTTCGTCTTGTTTGAATAATATTAATCAGAAAATTTAAATCAAAGTTCTCCTATATGCAGGAGATTTCGCTTAGTATATTGAACTTCAATAAGATCTCGCAAAAATTAATGAAGTGTGTACATAATAAATTACTTTAAATATTTAAAATGTGATATAATGCCATAAGGCATACAAGGAAGACCAATTCAATAAACTTGAATATAAACAAGTAAATTAATAATAAATACTAACAAGATGTGAGAATATTTATATTCACATTTGTTCATTATATAAATTACATTAAAATGAATGCTGATAAAAATATTGGTTTCATTATTCGCAATTCAGGACCTACTGAAATGAGGAGGTTCTTATACTTCACTCCATCTGTAAGTGCCTTATACAATAAGGACTAAAACAAATTAGTCTAAAACTGCTTTTCTCTCAGCTACATGCCGACGACGAGCGCTGAATTATATGGCGAAAGTTGCCGTATTTTCTCTAACAATTTTGTTAGCACTGATAGGAGAAGCTGGAGGTTAGCGTCCAACCAGTCTTAGGACTGATGACCTCATGATGATGAACATACAGTGATTAGAATTGCTTCAAAACCACAAGAAAGATGCAAAGTGTCCTCTATCTCAGGATATCGCTAACTGCGGACCGGTTTCGACCTTAACTTGGGTTTCGTCAGTGCAGTGTAAGCGAATATACCTATGACAAACGAGGCTCGCATCTTGTAAATGCCGTTACATTCTACCGTAGTAGAACGTACCTAGCTCCATCTCTCGGCAGTTTCGAAAACAATCCAAGTCGAAGTAAAACTTAATCAGCAATACAATGCAAAGTTTTCAGATTTGAAAGCGTTGCATTGTATTGTATATAACTGAAATACAATGCTATTGCGGTTAAATTTTGTGAATTGAACCAAAGTACTATAGGAGCATCCTTGGCTAACACTCAAAGATCTATTTTTGGACACATGTATACATAAATAAATAAATTAGTTTCCAAGTAGTTTTAAATAATCTGTCTGGACATTAATACTTTACATAAATAAATATATAAATTAATAAAATAAATAAAAGTATTACATTTAAGAGAATTGTTCTAAACTATCTTTTTCATTTACAGGTATGTGTCACACCACGTCAACTCACGCAATTAAAGGAATATATCCACCGGTCAGTTTCATTAGTAAGTTATTTAAGTCTCCTATCAAAAACGCAATAGTATAGCTTGTCAAGAATAAGAAAAAGTGTAAGAAACTCTATGTATGCGTAAAAGAAAGAGTGAGGCAGCATTCGGAGGGAAAAGGATTCACTTTACGCGCCCAGGTCGAACTGTGTGTACATTTGAGACACTCAATATTCACTCTGCGAAGATCTCAATGCGACTGAATAAAGACCAGGCTATTTACTGCGCACCTCGTGGGCGGTCCCATATCGCAGTTTTGAAACTTGCTCTTATTCCTGACAAGCTTGTACGTTTGATACTGCAGTCGTTGCTATTCTAATTCTATTACCCAAAATACGTGAGTATTTTTGATACGAGAACAAAGGAAATGGCATGCTAAGGATTGCAATTAGAAGAACGATTACACAGGCCTACAAATTTTAACATTTTGAAAATTGATTTGGGTTTGATAAGTGATTATAAATGAGATATTTACGCTGATTTCATATCTACCTTCCGTTTTTGTTCCTCACGTAAGGTTTTTGGTGAACTGAATAAGGAGAAAAAATTAAAAGCTAAAGGAAAAAGTACATTTTAATAAATATTATATTTAATAAACATTAAAAAACGTAGTAAAGAGGCAACAACACAAATAGTTTTGAGTCTCTAATTTCTAACTACAGAAATAAGGAGACTATACTCCAACCCTTATGTCTTATGCAAATGTATAATAAAGACTAAACAGATCAGGTCAAAACAGCTATTCTCCTGGATATATGCCAAACGCCGAGCGCTGAATTACATGACTAAATTTGTCGTATTTTGTCTAACAGAGTAAGCACTAAAATACAGTGATCCAGATTGTTCCGAAACCACGAAAGTGTCACCTACTTTAGGATATCATTAACTGCAGACCGGTTTCGACCTTATCTTGGGTCTCGTCAGTGCAGTATAAACGAGTATATCTTTGACAGATGAAGCTCACATCTAGTAGACGTTGCTACGTTTGGTACGTTCTACTGCGGTGGAACGTACCAAACGCCATCTCTTGGTAGTTTCGAGAACAATCTAAATCGGAGTAAAAACTTGAGATTTTATAGAATTATAGGTAATTGAAATCGACATTAATTTTAATGGCCCTTAGTTGACCCCTGGTTGACGAAATGCCCATCTGACATCGTGTAGGGTTTCAGTATTTCATAAGAAACTTGTCTCGTGCATTCTCCCTTTTCTAAAAAAAAGGAATATATGCGAAGAACAATAATATCTCCCTCTAACTGCAGTCCCATGACCAAATTAACATTCTATGTGCATTGTGCATGTATCGCCATAAACCGATACGCATAGGCGACCATAAAATATTATTGCAACGCAATTCCCTTGAATTAAAGTTCCATTAATTTGTGGCGTCCATTTCGTGTTTTCATAATAATCACCACGGCTGATTTAAGTAAGTAATATAGGAAAAACCAATTTAAACAAGCGTCTGACCGTCTTAACCGCCTCTGGTTAATTTAAGTGCCGCAGCAAAGGCATGTAACTACGCTATTCGCGGTCAGAGGTCAAAGAGGCATGCATAGAGAATAGCTATGAGCCAGTGGCGTCCCCATATGGGTGGAGATAGAAGGATAAAAGGCACTAGAAAATTGTAATAATATGACGCAAGTAACGCATAATAAAAATGTGTTAAGAAAGTATTCTGGTCTAGAGGCACAAATTTTAGGCGTTCTTTCAAGTGCGATAACAAAAAAATAAAAAATATTCCTGCTATCCATTTTTTTACCAGATATTTACTGATATTTTGAGAATATACAGAAAAAATTTCAAAGAAAAAAATTAAATATTAAAAAAGTTACAGGCTGGTAAAGTGAGGGGTAAAAAAAAAGGCGCGTCCCTGGTTGACACGGTTCCAAACCTTCTAGTCATCTGAAACAAAAGAAGAAAAAAGATTCTTAGTTAGTAAGAATGTCGTTATAGCCCCTACCTCAGAGAAAAAGATTTTATTTTTGCAAAATGGCGACTGTTAAAAAAAAAAGTAATTTTTATTTTCCAGTTTTAAAGTTTTTTAAATAGTAAGAAAAATTTTACATAAATCTGGTAGAGGCAATCAAAGCTTATATAGAGAAAGTTCGTACCAAATTCCAACTAAATTGGTTAAAACTTGATATATCATGTGAACCGTGTTAGAAAAAATAGTTTTGAGAAAAACGCGTTTAAAAATTTGAGCAAAGTTTCAGACGATCTAAGTCATATAATGGTGCGTTATACTTACATTTCGTTACTCGGCGATTCCTGATCCACAATGGGCCTTCTTCTACCTCAAAATGTAAATTTTCAGAATTTCTTTCTACTGGACGAGCAGTTCTAGCTTCCTTAAAAGCATCAGAAGCTCGTAGCTCAAAGGGCTCAATCCGAGTTTCGTCCCGTCTGATAGCGAACGTATGAGCTTCAGGACCAATAGTGATTCCCATCATTTCATAATTTTTAAAATTGATAAAAAAGCCTTCATTGAAAATACACGAAGCTATATAATTTGCAGTTATCCGTGTTCCTGTATGTATATGTTTTGGTGCAAGAGTCCAATGACTGGTTACAATGATTTGATTAATAGATTTCTAAGTATATATGCATTAAGTGTTAAGGGTTTTTTATGGGGGGACCCATCCTCAGATAGTCGCGAAATGTCTACCGTCTATTGTTCGATTTGCTCCGGCGCGGCAGGACCGGTTTAGTTGCCGCGTCACTAAAGTAGCTATAACTCCGTAAATAATTGGTATTTTGAAAATTTCTTTGGAGGATATATTCTTAACGGTCTAAAGTTTGATAATATGCAAAAAAATATAATATTTCTCAAAAATTGTAGACCAAAATACCCCCTTAAATATCTGGGCGTGCATCTGAACAAAACATTACCATGGCACAAACATAGGAGGGATACCCAACAGAAACCGAACTGATGTGGTGGGCGAACTTTTTGTAGTTCCGTTTTCTGCCAGTAGGAGCGTGTAGGCCTACTGTGACGAAGCCAAGCGTCGTTGCTAAGGAAGGTTCCGTTCGGCTTGTGTAATTTCTTTTTGTGGGAGTTGTTTTGTGTGCTTGTGAGAGGAGTTGTCCATTCAGAGTTTTTTCACAGGGTCAGACAGTTAACCAGACTTTCTACCTGGAAGTTTTGAAAACATTGTGTAACAGTTTGCGGCGAAAGAGGCCTGATTTGTAGCAGTCGAGTGACTGGTTTTTCCATCACGATAACGCCCTCGCTCACACACCCTATCCATGCGCCAATTTTTGACAAATTTTCACAACTTCTCCAATGGTCCATCGTCGATCTTCCAGGATGATTTCGCGAATTTCTTCAACATTTTGATCGGTTCGAGCCGTGGAAGGACGATCAGAACGAGGTTTGTCATCAACTGACATTTCACCTCTTTTTAAACGGGAAAACCACTCAAACACTTAAGTTTTCCCAATAGAATCAATCTTGTAAGTCGTCTTTTATATTCCAATAGTTTCTGTGGCAGTTTTTCCAAGCAAGAAGTACGACTTTTCGGTCGCGCGCTATTCATGAGAATTAGCCATTGCGAAGACGACGAGCACACAAAACAACTCTTACAAAAAAATTCACACAAGCCGAACTAAATGTTCTTTAGCGACGACGCTTGGCTTACTGACTTGAGAATGCTAGCTCTATACGTTCCTAGCGGCAGAACGCAGTACTACACAAACTCCGCCTACAGCAACATCAGTTCGGTTTATTTTGGATACCCCCTCGTAGATTTACTAAACGCAAATAATTCGGATTGACACTAAGACAGTTGTACTGGATAATTAGACAAAAACCCAATTCCCCATAGATATCAAAGTATTACTGTATAAAGTCATACTCAAGCCAATCTGGACTCATGACATATAGCTCTGAGGATCAACAACAAACTCTAACCTAGACATACTACAGAAGTTTCAAAATAAAGTACTGCGAATGATTGTGGATGCCCCATAATATATACCCAACTATGTTATTCAACATGCCAACTCATTGGCTTCCATCATTGAGGAGATTAAATATTTTAGTGTTAAATACCGTCAAAGCCTTACAGTGTCTACTTACCCTAGTATACTAACTAGCTAAACAAATACTTCTGTTTAAACATGATGTGCGCAGACTCAAGAGGCTTAAACCCTGAGACCTTGTATGTAGATTTCATTAAATCTAGACTTATTTCATTAAATCCAGACTTAATAGTACTTATGAATACTTATCATCGTAATATAAGGTTCCTATGAACCATAGGAACTTTATATTATGATAAATTGCAGTATTTTGTCCTTGTAAGTAAGTCCTTGTTTAACATAGCATTGTGCTATGTTAAACAAGGACTTATTGACCAAATTGCAGTTATATTACAACCAGGTTACACAAGGCTACCTCAAAACTGCATACAAATAATCTGGATAGATGAGAAACGTACAAAAATTGTACGCGACTTTTGCCAGCTAAGTTGACTGGACCGCATGTTCACGAAAGTTGAATTAACGCGGGAACGACGCATCTAGAGCCACTAGTATTCTTCTTCTATTGTGTTTAGACTATCACAAGCAAGGAGTTGGGTCTCCTCGACTCTCCGGCAGTCGTTAGCAGAACGCTGTTGTGGAAATTTCCATGTGCTTTGTATAATGACTAAAAAGGCGTGTAACGAAAGGTTCAAACTAACCTATAAACTGCCGTTAGTGCCAATTTGTACGCAATTTTTGTTCAGGTTTAGTACATCACAATAGCGTTTCCAATTTGATGCACCATTCGCTAATAACCTCCTGTAACTAAGTTTCATCATATTTAGTATCCTATGAAGAGACACTATTTATTATTTTACCTAATTATTTATAACTATTTTTCCTAACTAACTAATTATGATTAATAAATCTTCAGTTTACAGAACCATTAATGTCATCATTCAGCATAAAAAGTAAAGCCACATACTATTAAGTAGCTCCCTTGTCTTCCTTCGCACTATTACCTTGATACTTTGGAAAATATACAACAGTTTATTATTGCTTTTACTTTTAACTAACAGTCTATTCTCTGATCGTTTTTGAGTGCATATTGGTTACGTTGTTCTATGTTGTTTCAGGATAAATATGTTACTGATATTGATAAGCATCATATAAATGTCTGTTTCTTATACAACCGATAGATGCAAGTAAAATTTGATTGCGTAATTCCATCGATAGATAACACACCTTTAAGTTGGGTATTCAGTAATATCAAAATTCCACACCGGCGCCTATGACAGTAGGCCGTTGCACCTATTGTGCCGTCCCGTCTAACAATAAGTTGATGGACACCACGTAAGTCTCCCACGCCACCGAGACTGCATCATCATTAATCAGCTCTTAATTGTTTTTTGTATATAAAATATCCCGTTCATCGCCTTCAATCCAGCAATTATTGATCATCTAGCAGGCGCACAGGAAGTGCAAGGCTAATAAAGTTATCACAGTCAGTATAAATGCCTTAAAGGTCCACAACTTACGCGAGAGAAGTTCCATTGTATGCAAAAATATTTTTCCGACATACAACATTGTTGTATTCATGAATCATTCGAGAGGTTTACGGTGGAGCCACGATATTTGTAGTTTCTTCTATTAATTAGAGTTTAATCAACACCGTCAAGCAATAGAAAGACTGGAGATGGTTCCGCACTCTCGAATATACCTAAAAAAACAGTGTTGTCTCTAAAATTTGAGCAAGAGCTGCATTAGATTTGTTTCATTTGAGTACTACAACTAGTGGCGGCTCGTCGTGCTTCTAAAGTAGGAGCATAAATGTAAACTAAGAATGGTAAATTCAACTTTGTCAGTAAGTTACACTTTTTGATTAGAGACGTGATCATTCTATCTATTACGAACCTAGATTCTAAACGTCTATTTCAGAGAGACGCAACAACGATGGGTTAACAATCAATACGCTTCCGATATCCATTTCTATAGCAACAATATTGCCACTGCATGTTACACACTCCTTATGGATTTGTTTTCATTTAATCGCTGTTTTCACTGTTTATGCGACCTTGTGGATCACGTTGTGTGTTTGAATTTATGGGATTACGAATATGTCACGAAACAGAATCCAGAACATAATTACTACAAACCTGGATTAATGTGACGTGGAGTTGTTTTCGGAAGAGTTTTATTCGACTTTGTATCAACTTATCTCAAGAATCAAATGAGATCCAATTTTCTTATTGTCACTAATCAATTTATCGTACCTTTTTACATACAGTGTCTTTAATATGTCTTGATTCCGATATTTTGTAGCACTGGCTGCAGGGAGAGACGAGCCATGTAGCCATGTTTTGTATTTCTTTTACATACCCATAACTTCAAAGATTACAAATCTTATACAAGAATACCTTAATTACTTTAAATTAAAGTCAGTTCTAAGGTTAAATCATTTATGGTTGAGATACCATTGTTTTTCTCTATGATACTCTAGATAGAGTTTTAATTCAACTTTATACCAACTTATCTCAATAATCAAAAGAGATACAATTTCCTAGGTTTTTCTGCTCAATTTATCGTACCTTTTTCTATATAATATACTTGATTTGTCTTGATTCCGGTAGTTTGTAACACATGGTTACGGGAAGAGACAAGCCGTGTACAATTACATATTTCTTTTCAAAATCGATGCATGTTTTAATTTTTTTTACTTACCCATAACTTCAAAGATTACAAATCTTATATTAAAATACATGAAAATTTTTAAATTAAAGTCATTTCTAAGATGAAATAATTTATAGCTTAGATATTCTTTTTCTATGAAACATTAAAGAAGAGTTTTCTTATCAACTTATCTCAAGGGTAAAATGAGATACAATTTCCTGGTTCACACTATTCAACTTATCGTACCTTTTTACATATATTTTGCTTGATTTGTCGTGATTCCGGTATTTTGAAGCAAGTTGCTGCGGGGAGAGATGAACCGCGTACAAATTTAATTTTAAAATAGATGCATATTTTATGCAAGATGCAAATTTCTTACTGTTTCATAAGTTTAAAAATTACAAATCTATACAAAAATATATAAAAATGTGAAATTTAAGTCAGTTCTAAGTCAGTTTATGGCTGAAATACAATTGAGGAAGCTGGCCAACAAAACGGTATAATAACGCTTCTGGTTAAAATACTTTTTTTTATCCAGACTTTGTTGGCCCACTGAATACAAATTTGAACTGACTTCTAAGCATATCTGCCTAAACGTGCGCTAAAATTGAGTCCAAAGTTCGTGATTTCAATGAAAACATAATTTTCATACAAATTTGTAAGATATCATCAAAACGAAATAAGTGATATCCATTTTTTTGCACTTTCAATACTGCTTTTAATGAGGCTATACTAACTTTTGTTTCTATTAGTAAAAAATAAGATAAAATCTGTAGTCAAAGAGTGTAATATGTGGTAATCAGCTGTTTGAGTTCTTGGTTGTCGATTGTTTATTCGAAGTTATTGAGTTACTTTAGAAACAACTGGGAACAGTATCAAGAATTAAGTTGGTATAAAAAATTTTAGGGAATCCACAGGAAAGCAATGAAGATGATAGGGAAAAGATGAAGGAGGATGTCAGAAGTTGGACACGACGGAGGTTGCAATTGTGAGGAAATATACATTGAGCTCAGTATATAATGAAAACACTGGTGATTTTTTATTTTGTGAGAGAAGTGACTCATTGTTCTTTTTCAGAACACACTTTTTATGTTCTATGTTTAATAAGTACATGTAAATTGCAATAAAAATGGTTTTGTTGCATCCTAATAGCAATGAAAACGTAATAATTGCATTTTTCAAATTTAATATCTTCCGTTTCATTAGAGACAGGAATCTGGATTTAACATATGTCAAATACAAGTCACAAACTCTATGTGGGTAAATAGAGAACCCCGCTAAAAGTATGTCACAACACCCTGTACCTAAGTATGTCATTTACTCTTTTGCTCCTTCTGTAAAATTTAATTTCATGTAGTTATAACATTTTGTTCGCCAACTCCTCAATTTTCTTTTTTCTATGTAACGCTGAAGAAAACGTATCTCAAGGGTCAAAGAAGGTACAACTTCTTGGTTTTAACTATTCAATTAGGGTACCTTTTTACAAGATGAATATTATATATTTCAGAGTTTCGATCGAATTTAGAGTCAGAGAATAACAATGAAAAATCTTGCTGAATACATTTTTTTGATAACCTAGTGCTTCAGGCAAATATTGACCAGCGTCAGGACTTTGAACAACCTTGTACACATAATAAAAGAAACAGCTGTTACAGCACTTTATAGTTACCATCATTTATAAACTCTTTATCTAAAACTTCAACAGGAAACGTCGAGGCATGAATAATTTCACCATATACTTCGATTACACAATATAGTATAATTTTCCTTCGCACTAATTAGCTTCTCGAATCTCGAGCAACGCTCGATCTTGCTATTATTCAAATACATACCTCGACATATAGCATTAAAACCCCTCGAGATTATAACACGGATAACAGTTACTGCTATATTGAGAAAAATCTGGAGGAAGACATTGCGTGTACGTTACGGATAATATTCCGAATCAATTCGTTTCGTTGAGTTATTCTCATAACAAATGACCTCACGAATACCTCAAAACGTGATAAGAAATTTCAAACGCTCTATATAGGAGGTTACATCAGTTGTTCCTCTATAATTCTGAACAGGGACGGGTCGATACGAAAAGAATATTGTTATTGTGACTCGTCGTCTGATTGTCGATGTAAAATGTATTATAGTAATACTAGATGATTTCTATATCTATAAATATTACATAATTACTTTAATTATCTATCCTTGTTTGGATTAATGAACTGCATAATAAATCTCTCGACAAATGTAATCTCTTATCAATGCAGTGACAACAAATCGCTACACCAAATAAAAGCTCTCCAAAGGTAATAAAAAATAGGTATTTTATATAGTGTTTTATTTAAATAAACAGCTTTAAAACCTTAAAACGGACTTTTCTGCGCGCAGAACATCTCTATCTCGAAACTGAGTGGCCGAGAAAAAATAAACCAACACATAAATGCAGAATATGTGTTTCATGCAACAGTTTTACTTTTTTCAAATAGTCCACCATCGTGCTTTCTCATAACCCATGAATAGGGTAGGGTGTGTCCTATCCACCTCAAAATCAATAGATGTCGTCTGGTAGATGTCCCTAATCAGATTCAGTCGAAACCCGATCGATACGACACGATTTAATTGAGTGATCGCGCTAGCAAAAAAAAAACTCAAAAAGTCCACCATTGTGCTTTCTCATGACCCGTGTACATGGTACAGTGTGTTGTATCCACCTCAAAATCAATAGGTGTCGTTTGGGAGATATCCCCGATCAGAATCAGTCAAGACCCGATCGATCCGATACGATTTAGTTGAGTTAGTCGATCGTGCTAACAAGAAATTTTTTAAATTCCGACGACAATGATACATACACAGACAAAATTTTGGAAAAGTCTTTTTTTTTTGTTTTTTGGCAGAAAAACGAAAAATAGACGCTAAAAAAAATTTTTTACATTTTTCTTTAGACGATTACATTACTTTTTCACTCTGGTATAGTTGAGTGGAGAAAAGTAAGATCTTTATGCAAATTTATAAAGAAAGTGCGTTAAAGTTAACTTTAGCTAAAAATGTTTCTCGTTACCTTAAACACAAAATTACCTTCTTTGCCAAAAAGCTATTGTGATTTAAAATTAAATTGACTAATACTCGGTAATTTTTGTACAAACTTTTTTCAAGTAAACATTGTTCAAATTAATAATAAAATTATCTTAAATTTATCAAGCTTTTTTGTAGCTGTAAAAGACATAAACTTATCCAAATGCCAGTAAATGGCCAGCAAGTTCTCCAGATTTTAGTTCATGTGATTTCATATGGAAATACCTTAAAATTGATACTTATTTAATGGTACTCGGGAATATTAAAGAACAAATAGAGCGAATAATAAAAAAATCCTTCGATCCGTTAATAATTACACGGTGGGAAATAATTGTTTGTCATTCGCAGATGCAAGGTCTTTTAAAAAATATTTTCGTCCTGATTTCACATCTGAAATGTGTTGGCATTTGATATAAGGTGGTATCACGTCAAAGCCTGCGTTAAACAAATTAGTCTGCTTTAGAAATTAAAAATAGCGCGTCTTCTCCTAGGTGACACTTTGTCATTTAGCAGGTAGATGGCGTTTTCCAATTTCTTACTTGTATGCTCATGCCGGCTCGGTATAAGACCTGTCTAATACTCTCAGAGCGCCAGGCATAGTCTATATGATGGCAAGTCTGTATGATTCTGTAGACTAATAATTCCCAATGAGAATGAAATCACGATATGCAGCTCCGGAGCAACCTGAAAATTACCGGGGTAACTAAAACTAAAAAAAAGAATTATTAGATGACAATAATTCTGGGGAATATACAGTTACAATCTAGGTCAAAGGAACTTTAGAATGACAGATTTTACTTCAGTAATGAGGCGTTTCTCCTGTACAGGTTACACACTCTTTACCTCATTCATGCCCATAATACCTTCTATATGTAAAATTGGGAAGAGGTGGAATGATCGTAATGTCCATGAAAGAAGTCGAAGCAACATGTGATCATACCGTATCAAGCTAAAACAAGGATAAGTAGTGTTCTGAAAAATAGGAGAAGAGCTAATTGTAGAATATATGCGACATCTTGCAAGCTCTCGAACGTGAGAAATACTGTAAACATTGTTTTTAATAAAAAGAAAAACCACGCTATCAAGCAAACACAATACCCTCTAAACTACAAGTACCATTACATGGAGTTTTTTTTCCATTTTATCAGTGATTGTTAAGTGATAATACAAAATTGAAGCAGCTTCATTAATAAATTTTACATTCTTCTGTTTGTTACATTTTCTACGTCGCTTAGTATACTTTATATTCCTTTAACCCTCTTATTGTTCCCCTTAAATATCGCAAGTAACGATCTGTGTTAATTTCGTGGCTACCGAGGGAGGACTCACGCTTAGAACATAATAAATTCTACTAAAGAAGACGATTCGCCATTAAGTACGCAATTAACAATGTTCCATTAGCTATCACAGCTGCTGCTCCGCTCCTATTATTTCAGTTTAAACCGCAACCAACTTTCAGTATGTCGGTTTGAGTTAGAAAAAAGTGCAGATTCGCCACTTTCGTTGTACAAGTTACTTAGTTGCGGAAGTTCTGCAATGGATAGACTGTGAACTTTATAAGTACAACAGATTTATCAACGACATAAACAATTTCATCGCTATCTATAATTCACTATACAGGATGATAGCCAAGTGAATACAAGAAAAATACGTTTTCGTGTCTCAGAGAAAGGAGTTGTCTTCAGATACAACTTATTATACAATTCAAAAGCAGTGTATTTAAAAAAACTATTGGGTGACATTGAATTTGTGTCACGAATCCCAATTAGTAGTCTTTTAAGTTAGAAATTCGAAATTTTGGTTGAATGTGTCAGTGGCTCTAAAGGCCCCCATTCACTATCAAACCGGATGTACGACCGGTCGTTCATACCTTGTTGCTCTTCAAACCGTATGAGGTTTGACGTCTCCCATACGCCTGTCAAACAAGTTGTGCAACCATACGAAGTTTGGAGTGAAGCCTGCGTCATTGGATATCGCCTCATCTGAGAGATATTGCTGGATGAGGAAAAAGAGAAGATGAAAAAGCGCGGATGGATGAAGCAGTGGCTAATGAAAAAATCAACTTTTTCACACGTGAACTTGTTGAACATGTCGAGAGTGGAAGAGCCTCACCACTTCAAGAACTTCCTGAGGATGAGTAGTGATACTTTTTACGAACTCCTGGAGTTAATTCATCCTGAAATTGAAAAACAAGAGACTACGATATGATTAGAGAAACCGTTAAGCGACCACGTGTTGACAGTGACCATAGACTCTCACTGTCATACGGGTTGGAGGACTGAATAGTTCGCCATAAAACCTCAAACCTGACCTTGCACCGCCCGCTACAACTCAAATCTCACCACACACTTTCAAACTTGTTTGAACAAACCAGGTTTGAACGACCGGTCGTACGTCCGGTTTGATAGTGAATGGGGGCCTTTAAATACCTTTCAATCTTTGGAACAAATGCGTATCGAAGCCTTTATAGTTATTAGCTTGTATTCAACTAAATTGTTTGTAATGGGTGATCTAAATTTAACTTTAGGATTTGCTTTCTGAATAAAAATCAAAATTTTGAAAAAATCCGAATTTTATTGCTATCAGCATAAAGTACAAACTTAGACATGAAATATAATATCAGCCACATGCCCTCCACGGCTCCGCTGACATGATATCATTCTTTTAGCGAAGTTTTTCATAACGCTTTCGCATAAATGCGGCTCTATTTCAGCAATTGCACGTCTGATCTTCCCTTTTAGCTCTGGAATCGTAGCAGGTTCGTTGACATAAACACTTTCCTTCAAATAGCCCCACAGAAAAAAATCTAATGGGGTTAGATCGCAAGACCTCGGTGACTAATCGATGTCACCCCTCTGAGAAATTACACGACCAGGATATTTGGTTTGAAGAAAGTGACTGTTTCACGTGCTATGTGACATGTGGCTCCATCCTGTTTAAACCACGTGTCATTCAAGTTCAAATTGTTGGTTTTATTGAAAAAATAGCCGTCTACCATCTAACAATAGCGCATACCATTGACAGTAATGGCGTTATGACCTTCGTCCTCAAAAAAGTATGGGCCAATGATTCCTTCAGCCCATAGTGCACACCAAGTAGTGCATTTTTGTGGATACATTGGTTTCTCTTTAGTAATATGAGGATTTTCACTACCCCAAATGCGACAACTTTGGCGATTCACAAAGCCATTTAAATGAACATGGACTCCATCGGACAATATGATTTTTTTACAACATTCAGCATCGATTTCTGTGTTTCCTAAAACCCAGGTCACAGATGTACGGCATTTCTGGTGGTCCGTTTCTTTAAGTTCTTGCGTCAATTGAATTTTATACGCCTTTAAACGCAGATCTTTTGTTAAAATTCTTTGCGTAGTGCCGTATGAAAGTCAATTGCTGTGAACGGCGACGATTTGACGTGGTTAGTTCTTCACGCACACTATCACTTACGCGTGCGATAGTTTCATCTGGCCGACCTCTGCGTTGATACCGGACCCTTGGTTTGTCAATAATCATACCACTTGTTTCAAACTTTTGCATTAGATCACGAATTGCACGCTCACTTGGTACATTATTGCGTCCAAAAAGTGGTCGAAGTTTTCTTAATGTAATCGTAACTGATCGCCTGTTCTCATAATATATTTGTATGATATTTACACGTTGGTGCACAGTGAACGGCGCCATGATGAATTTGCCATGTGTTTCGATACCAACTGTAAAAATGCAAACTCCCAACGTTCACACAACGTAAATGGCGCCTAATTCAAATCCTAAAGTTCAATTTGGATCACCCATTAGCATAAAATGGAACAACTAGCAAAGTTAAATTTTAAGCTTGTATTAAATATCATCACTTTAAACGTAATTTATTAATTACTAAACCTGCCAAGTAAGTTATAAACTCAATATAAAAGAACGTAACAAGTTTTCTTTTATATCAATTAAAGACCGTTGTACATTCTTATTGCAAGTTCCTGTTGGTATTTGGCACCCGTTCAGATCTCAACCCTTTTGTCAGCGAAGCCGATAACCCCGAACGCCGTTTGTACCGAACTTGGCCCCCTTTTCACATTTGTGTTTTTATGAGATTGAACTTTAGGTCATACTTCGAAATGTAATCGACTTGGATATTTCAAACTTTAACTTGTAACTAGAAAACAAAGGACGATAACAAATTTTGATTTTCACCAACAAAGTTGCTTCAAAGAAAGCAACGTCGCGGCGAATGTTTCGCGGAGAACCTTCATAAATACGTCCATATTTGCTCATCCTGTACATTCATATAATATTAAGACCATCACTAATTGTCTCATAATCTCTACCTATGGTTAAAAACGAAATAATCATGTCGTGAACGTTCATTTTTAAGTAATTATGCAAGAAAAGCCATGTATTTCCAATCACTCACTCATCGCTTATTATGTACCGTAAATCTTTCATTAAAGTACTTTTTTATGTTGCTATTATGATCGTTGTTGTCAAGAATTATAATGAGGTTTGTTTTAGCTCTCGATCGGTTTCAGATTAAGCGAATGTATTTCGAAATACATATTAAGTCGTTCCGTTAGAGTTTTTAAATGTCCTATTATCTCTTTTACTGCGCTTTATTCGTATATACCTACCCTTTTTACTCTCAGTAAGAAAATGATTTCGTTGACGCGCAATTACAGAAGACATAATTATCGCATCGAGAAGGCGATGGAGACACTGCAAGTAAAGTCTTATGCCTACTCTAGGTGGGGCGAAAATATGGTGATAAATTAGTTCCTAAGAAATCCAACACGAATCGATAATAAATAACTTATTTAATCAAAGATTAAACAAGTTATTACGCCTAGAGGGCGCTAACTCGGGTTTATTTGTATTTAAATATGTATTGCGTTTAAAATATTTTTATTTGTCCTATTTTAATATAATACTAACATAACCTAAAATGTATCTTAAACTTAATCAATAAATTCGAATCGAAATTCCGTTATTAATGAGGCAACACTAATACGTCCTCGTCGTGATATGTCAGATGAAAATATTGCCGGGGTGAGTATCCAAACACATCAATTCAACTTCGTGCACAACAATTAAATTTGTCAAGAGACACCACGCATCGAATTATAAAGAAAGCTCTGCATCTGTCAGCATATAAAATTCAGTTGACACAACAATTAAAAGTTACAGACCATCTACAACGTCATACATTTGTTAATTTGGTGTTAAAAAAGTAAGAAGGTGATGCTGATTTTTCCAACAAAATTTTGTTCGGCGATGAAGCACTTTCATTTTCATCTTGACCGATATTACAAACAAAATTGTCGGATTTGGTGTGCTAAAAATCCACATGCCGTTCACGAAAAAGAAATGCATCCACGGAGATGCACGGTTTGGAGTGGTGGAGTAATTGAACCGTACTTCTTTGATAATGAAGCAGGTAATGGTAAACGTGATATGTTAAATAATTCATTTTTCCACCAAATTGATGACTTGAATTTGTACAATGTGTAATTTCAGCAAAGCGGTGCAACGTATCATACAGCAAATACAATCATAACTGTATTGCATACCAAATTTTCTTATCATGTTATCTCTCGGAATGCTGACATCAATGGCCTGTACGACCATGCCCTATAGCAAGACACGAGATAGCTGCTAGCTCAATACTCTGACCTTTCACCTGATTTTAGATTCTGTTTATTTAATTTTATTTCTACTTCCTATTACCTTTCATTGCTAGTTGTTTTTTTTTATTGCGCTTGCTTTTCATTATCTTTAGGTGAATTTGCAAATATTCAAACCACGAAGACTGCAAACATAACCTAAGTGTTCCTAGGTGGCAAGTAAATAAATGTGTAGATGTTATGACGTGTAAATATTTATATAATGCTAATTCCGACTCTTAGCTACAAACTACAATCCCAGATTAATTTATTAGACACATCGGTGACACTTTCAAATTATGCACTGCAAACTGCTTTAAATTTTGAACACATAAAATCTACTTTCTTCCTCTAAAGTCTCAGGTTGCAGACCGAAAGTTTACACATAAAGACGGGGATAAACACATGCTCAGGAAGAGGTATCAAACTGCTCCTGTTGAGGTTCGAATCCAAGCATATAATGGCAACTAATACTGGATTCAATCCGCCACTTTGGACCACAGTACGAATAGTACAGGGTCCGCCAGGGAGGTATGGTGTTTTTGAGATTATTTTTATGCGCGCCTGCATGAAGCGAATATTTTCAGGATGGCTGATATCTACTCGTTGCTGGATGCCATTCCAGTAGCCATGGAGCGGTGGTCTATGGCACATCGTGTGTGTATTTACTGGTTCTCACACAGCGACGATTTCGAAATCATTTTAATGGTGATCGGCATGGTCGCGTTCCAAAACGGGATACCATTATGAAGTGGGTGAACAAGTTTCAAGCAACAGGATCCTTGAGACCTGGAACTGCACGGGGAGAAGATCGAACTGTACAAACCCGGAAAATATTGAAAGGCAGTGCGACAGGCAGTGCAAGACAGCCCTCGTCGTTCAGCGGTACGTCACGTTCGCACTCTTGCAATATCAGACAGCTCACTTCGCAAAATTTTACACTTGGACTTTCGCTTTCGTCCATATAAAATTATGGTTATCCAAAAATTGCAGCAAAATGACTTTGTAAGACGACATAGGTTCGCGGAAAGGATGTTGGAATTGTTGGCCGATAACATTATTTTATTCATGAGTGACGAGGTCCATTTTCATTTATCAACGATGGTAAATAAACGGAATTTTCAATACTGGGTATCTGAAATCCCGCAAGAACTGCATGAACAACCTGTGCACTCCGAGAAAGTAACTGTTTGGTGTGGTGTATCTCGAATTTACATTATTGGGCCGAATTTTTTTAAATAAATGGCCGAACAGCATCTGTTAACACAAATTGCTATATCACCATGTTGCGTAATTATTTCCTTCCAGACCTTGCCATACGTCAAGGAAAACAATAGGCTTTTTAAGGGAACGCTTCCCTGAGCGTCTGATTTCGTTGCGTGGGTATGTGGAATGACCTCCTCGATCACCAGACCTGTCACCTTGTGACTACTTTTTATGGACCTACTTAAAAGCTAAAGTTTGCACAGACAAACCGCCAACTCTTGAAGCTCTTTCCCAAACCATAACGCGTGAAATTGAAAGAATTTCTCATGCCATGCTCGAAAGGAGTATCGATGATTTTGCCACCCCTCTACAAATATGCCTCGACAAAAATGGACGCCACCTAATTGATGTAATTTTTCGTAGCTGACTTATGTTATGTATTCTTCGATGGCAATACACGACTAATGTATAAAAACAATAAATTTTAAAATTCGTTCAGATATAAACATAAAAATTCATAAAAAATCAGATTGTGTTATTCTTTTCAAGAACGCCATACTTCACTGGCGAACCCTGTACTATCACAGCCACCTCTATAGAAGAATATGATAGGCCGCCCCCTTCATAGGCCGTATTGACTGAGCAGCGTGCTACAGATTTATAGCTTCCCGTCAGGCAACTCATCTAAATGCCCATCGTATTCTCACTTACCACCAACGCGTAGAAAGATCTTTTACGGTGGAGATCGACAAACAGGAATGCAGCCATGCAAAGATCATACTCTGATAGCTGACTATTACATATTTGTGAAATATTTTTTACCGCCATTACTAACCAAAATCTAATTCGCTCGGTCTGATAACGGTCCCTCGTAGTTAAATTATATCAGATCTATTTCGCACAACGAGACATTCCTTTGCGATTCCTCGCATACATGACCACGTACATTCCTATCGAGATATGCCATCAAAGGCGTACCAGGCAAATCGGAATTAAATAAGCAATACAGATTCGTCGGCAACAAAAAATGGGTCGATCCTTAGGATGCCGTTCCAATCCCGATTAGCAATTATGGCTGTATTATCATCGCCTCCCAGTTGACTTCTTGCGTGTCCCTACCGCGATTTCCTGAATTCCTCCCTATCTCTCCGATCGTGTGATCCTCATGTGGTAGCGAAACCGGGGCCGGTTCGGGCCTTATCGAGATCTTTACAGTGAGTGAAGTTTATTACACTTGTCGCAGTACTTCTAAGTATTCTACGACCCCAAAATCACATGAGTTTGCCCGTTAGATATTTTCACGGCCACACAATACAAACGGTAAGGTAGGAATAAGCTACGTTAATAAATACAACAGATTTTATTTCTACTTGAGAAATATAAAAACTGTACACATTTATTCGCAATAACAAGAAAACTAGTGACAAAATAAAGCATAAAAACATGAAGTAGTTAAATCTCAAATTTTCAGTACCTACTTTCAGTACCACTGAGTTATAAAATCAATTCCCACTGTGTTACGCCACCTCTACTTTTCAAAGCAGCATTTATACGCCTAGGCATGGTGTCTACAAGATTCTCGCAGTCTTCTAAAGAAAAAGAGTCCCATATTTCTTGGAGACGATGTCGCAATGACTGAAGTGTTTTAGCCAGACGATTACGCAATTCTTTTTTCATTCGATGGCATGATGTCTCGTTCGAAGAAAGATCAGGACTACTAGAGGGCCAACTTAGGACAGAAATATCGTTTTCTGACATCGAGGATTTCACACGTTTGGCTGTATGGCAAGCCGCGCCATCTTATTGGAAGAGAAATTCCCGGGTAGCTAATTGCAGAGACTCGATTGATGGAGGAAGGCAGTGATTTAAAATGGCTATGTATTTTTGTGCAAAAAAGTGAAGCCTATACCAACCCCATTGGCAGAAATACGTCTCCACACCATAATTGAAACGGGAAATTTCACTTTCTGTCGAAGATAGTCTTCGTTGTAAGCCTCGGTTCTCGTTCAAATCATCCTACTCCATGTATCTCCTACACAAAGCTCAAATTTTGATTCGTCACTCCAAATAACCGACCTCCACTGCCCAAAGTCCAGTTTTTATGTATTTTGGCCCATAGCAAGCAGTTTTTCTTCTGTATTTGGGTGAGTAGGGATTTTTCTTTTGCCTAATAAGGAGAAGATTTAATCCTTTTCCACGCGCCATTTCGACTCTAACTGTTAACAAGGTCGCTTACAAGACACAAAGCTCCATCGGCAGAGATATCGTGATCTAGTTTCATACAATATACTGGTTTGACGCCTATGTTGACGCTTCGACTTCGGTGGCGAGATTTACTCAAATTAGACATTTAAGCACAAGTTGTATTTTCGAAGGCGATGTTTTTGTTTATTATTATAGGAATTACTTGGCATTAGGAATGAGAATTGTCATAATAGTCTTCTTGTGTTAAAACGTTTACAGCTCATTTAACTAAAAAGTCAATGTGGGTGAACTCATGTCATTTTAGTCTCGTATATTAATTTTTATATTTTGATTCTAGTCATTTCAAGTCATATTCAAAACATTCCCTTTATAAGAGAATTAAGATTAATTTGAAATCACGGGCTTTCATTGTATCCAGAGATAGAATTTATAATAAAACTAACAGGGATAGGCACAGAATTACTATTACAGAAATAGAATTCATGATATGATAAGGGTATCAGCAAAAAATTGTTATTTTCAAAGAAATTTAAACAAAAGTGAGATATATAAACTAAACAAATTTAAGATTGTAGAAAAAGGAGATTATGAAACCCAGAAATATAATTTATCACAAAGCTGATAAGGGCAGACAAAATTGCTAATATTTCTAGAGATATAATATTGTGAAACTCAGAAATAAAATTTTGATAAACATAACAAGAATAAGAATAAATTGTTATTACCTCTAAAATGTGTTGAAAAATCTAAATATTCCATCTAACTGAATTAAAATATGTGGTAGAGATACGATAAGGCACATAATAATTCATTATCTTTAAAATTTGTTAAACAAAATTTAAATATTTCATTTAAATAAATTGAAGGCTGTCGTTAAGGTAGAAAGTTGGAAGCTCAGAACTACAATTTACGATAAAATTAACAGGCACAAGCGAGAAACTTCTATTATCTTTAAAATTTGTTAAAAAAATGAAAAAAATGAAGATTTTGGTTACTGGTATACTTACAGCTACTAGTTACCAAAGTATTGGTTAATGCTTCGTCTTATCGATATATTAAAATTAATAAAAACATAACTTGAATTGAATAACAACTAAATCATTTTCTGAAGTAGACAAGAACAGCACAATTTGCAACATCTATGATAAGGGAGTTTTGTATCCTTTCCATTCATTTCTAATTCACAGGTTAAATCGCAAGATCGTGGTGACCAATTCTGGTCAAACGGTAGATGAGACAACCAGGAAAAGACTCAGGAAGAGACTCGTGCAAGACCATCAATGTTTCACGGGTGGTATGGCAAGTGGCATCGTCCTACTGAGACAACGTGTCTTTAAAAGCAATATCTTCAAATCCATGCACCAGAAATGCTTGCAGTGATCCAATTACTGAACTTTCATTACTGTGCATGGTCTGTTGGCAGAATTTGTTCAGTCAATTGGACTTTGTCAGCATGGAGATGCAAATCTTTAATGAGAACATGGTAAAGGGTGGCTGTTGATATGTCCAATTCTTGTGCGCGATGAAGAATCTAGGTCCTTGGACCCTCGGTCACAATCTCCCAAACTGCCGTGATGTTTTGTTCTCAACGAGCACTACGGGCACATGTCGTGCATTTCTAACTAACAACTGAACCAATACTTTCGATTCGACTCGAATTTTTCGATTATTCTTTTCACAGTTCATAAATTTGGAATATCATTTCTAGCGAAAATTGGACGCACTATACGAATCATAGCAATCAAACTTTCTCCATCCCGATAGTAATGTTTAACAATAAGCATGCGTTATTATATCGTACAGCGCTCCACGTTTACCAACTGTTATCTATCTCCTATCGATCTGTCACAATTATTACCCTATCGATTCGAGACAGCCAAAATGGCGCGCAGTTCAATTCTTGCGCTCTTATTGTAACACCCTTTACTTAAATATGATTCTTGTTACGGACTTTATTAATGATACTTTTAATACATACTGACCCAACTCCAAAAATATAAACAGACCACGAATATTTCCCACATCAAATATTTACATCATGTAAATACATACATATCATGTAAAAATAATTAGATTGTAAAAATTAAGCAATAAATATGTTCTTATGTTCAGCAATTTCGATATCATGTTGCATAACAATGATAGGATAAAACCCAGAACCACAAACGAATATACTACAACAAATACACAGCATTTCTCACGTTCACGATGAGTTTCTCGCCCAAATGGAGAAAGCCGGTCCTGCGCGAGTGCATATAGGCGCCGCATAAGATTCATTCCATGTTCTTACGGCTATTTATAATTGGAGAGGTCAAGAAATCGTTACCGACTGTTATTTAAATTATATAATTTTATTCTAAACGTATGTCAAGTTGGCCGTCGAATAAGAAAATACTTGTGTTCACGATGGACAGCGTAATATAACACCTCGCCATACTTGGAATACCCACTTTGGAATGTTTGTGTGTGTTATAAGGTTCATTTCCTGAAATAACTATAATTTTTATGCAACAAATAAATATTATATTAAATTGATATGTAGCTTTGTTGAGAATTAAGTGACATTTATTCAATGGTAACTAATACATTAGTTTTGATTTTGATAAACAGTTTTAAATCCTTAAAACGAACTTTTCCGCACATAGAACATCTCTATCTCGAAATTGAATGGCCTACAAAATATAAACCAACACATAAATGCAGCATATGTGTTTTATGCGACAGTTTTACTTTTTTCAAATAGTCCACCATTGTGTTTTCTCATGACCCATGGACAAGGTAGAGTGTGTCCTATCCACCTCAAAATCAATAGGTGTCGTCTGGGAGACGTCCCCGATCAGAATCAGTCTAAACCCGATCGATCCGACACGATTTAGTTGAGCTATCGTGCTAACAAGAATAAATTCCGACCACGACGATACACACACAGCAAAACCATTTTAAAAACCATTTTTTTTTTTTTTGGTTTTTAGACCGAAAAACGAAAAATAAACCCAAAAAAAGTTTTTTCACTTTTTCTTTACACGATTACATACTTTTCCGCTTATAGTGGAGCATCGTGATCCTGATACTCGAAACTGTGTAGCTGAAGATACTGAAACTGGGGATAACATGAAACAACCGTTGCTAGTTGCAAATCTACCCCACCATTTAATACCCAATTGGAACCCCTTAATCACAAAAAAAGAAGGCGTATCGAGGTTTTAGAGAGCCTACCGGAAGTGTGGTGTTCTTCGTATGTTTCCTTCCTAAAAATGTTGTACTTCTTTAATTAAAAAATTTGTAGCCTGTAAAATCAAATCATTAGGGTGGTTTTATCTTCGCACTAAGTAGCGGCTCTAAGGGTTATCCGTGGTGATTATGGAGATATTAGAGAGCCTACTGGGATGCGGTGTTTTTTCTTTTTCTTTTATTTTTCTCCCTTAATATCTCCTCATGAAAATATTCGTAGTCTGTAAACAAATTATTAGGTTGGTCTTATCTTTAGAATGACTTATTAGATAATCTAAGGGTTATTTATGGACAATATCGAACATTCAGGGAGCCTACTGAGGGTGTAGTGATTTTGTTTTTCGTTGTGTTTGGGTTGTTTCTTGTTTTCTATTTTTTCTCCTAAAAATGTTGAACTTTTCCCATAAAAGAATTCATAGTCTCTAAAAAATTATTAAGGTGATCTTATCTTTAAGGTGACTTAGTATACACTCTAAGGATTATCTGTAGTGAATATAGAGGTTCTAGAAATCCTACTAAGGATGTGATAATTTAAAAAAAAAATTCTCCCTACAAATACTTACACTTACACAATGTACTATTTACATTAGATAATCCGTAACGTCTGTAAAAAGAATATTAAAAAAATTGTAGCGTCTTTAAAAAAATTAAGGGCGGTCTTATTTTCAGAAAAACTTAGTAGAGACTCTAATGGTTGCTTGTAGTAAATTTCGAGGTTTCAGTGAGTCTACTGGGGGTGTGGTGATATTTTTCTTGTTTTCTCACCCTAAGAATCTTGCACTTTCTTCATGAAAAAATTCGTAGCGTCTGTAAACAAAATATGAAGGCGATTTTATCTTTAGACAGGTTTAATACAAACTCTAGAGGTTGTCTGTAGTGGATATGGAGGTTTTATATGGCCTCCTGGGAATATGGCGATTTTTATTTTTATTTTTCTCAGCTTGGTTGTATGGATGTAGTGTTCGAAATGCATTTTTTTTTGTTTCGTTTGTTTAATTCGTAATTCTCTACAAAGCGATCCTTCTTGGACCAGTAAGGGAGTTTGTGACTTGAAACACCTCAGTAAAAAAATTAAAAGGCATAAAATTAGTGAAAAACATTTAAATAATGTGATGGAATATTCGATTTTAGGAAAGGTGAATATCATGTGTCAATTAAATAGTGCATGTCTATTAAGTATCATCCAACAAAATGAACAGGTAGCTAAGAATCGACATATCCTCAGCATAGCAATGTGTTCAATTGAAAAAGGACTAATAACGTCAACCACAAATTTCAATAAACTTGTTATCGACCATTTCGCCCAACGCAAAGAAAGGCGTGTAGATTTTGTTTTCAAGAAAATTAATTAAAGCTAAATAGGTATGTACCTAGTTTAATAATTTTATTGTGATATTTAAAACCTGGCTTAAAACACTGCGGAATACCTACCTAAAAATATAACCATGTAGGTGCCTAAAAGTATACACAAATTAATATTTATTTATTGCCCCCTCAGTTGTAAAACGCACGAGCCGCCACTGATTGACAATCAAGAAACGTGCGTCGATTATTTTAAAGTCCACAACTATCTTTGGTCAAGATATTTTTTTATATATCGGTATGATATTAGGACGCTCTCTATATCTATGTCTTATCGCATTAAAATATTATCTAGAGGTAAAAGTGTTGGAGAAAGTACTACAAATTCAACATCAACATTAGAAATTCATATTCTAAAAGATCATTAACTTGATATATATGTACATGTGTTGTATTAGGAACTTATATAAGCAGTTATAAGTTCTATAGTATCACTTTGTTCTGTGTTTTAACAGTTTTTTTCTTATTTTCAGATGGATTATAACAGCAGGCTACTAATAGGAAGTTTCCTAGTTCTAGTTAATTTATATGGAACGTTAGGTAAGAAAAAACTATACATATTGTTACAAGTTAGTAACATTTACATAATACAGGGTCCGGCAACAGGATTTAACGGTTTTTTAATAGGTCACTGTTAATAAACAAAGAATATATTAGAACTAATTATTATTACAACTAAAAACACAATTCTGGAAATTTCTTAAAACATTTACTTTCCAAAAATCACATCTCTAAGGTGACCACCGTCTTCTTGAACATAATGCGTCTGAGTAAATCTTCGTTTATCGAATTTATCTCTTCACGAATACTTTTTTTGAATTTCATAAGTGTTTGGGGACGAGTAGAATACACTTTGTACGTAGAAGAATCTCCACAGAAAAAAATCCATTAGGTCCGGTGATCTTACGGGCCATGCAACGTCGCCAAATCTTGAAATTAGGCGATTCGGGAACATACGCTGTAAAAGAGCAATGAACTGTCTAGCTATATGCGCTGTGGCGCCGTCCTGTTGAAACCATACTACATCTTGGTCCATTCTTTGAAGTTCCACAGCCACTAATTTTTCCAACATCTCAACGTGCCGAAGTGAATTGACTGTAACGGTGTAGGCGTTTTCGTCAAAAAAGTATGGCCCGATCACACTAAATCTGCATACTCTACACTGCACGTTACCTTTTGGTAATAAAGTGGGTGTTCATGCATTTCTCTTGGGTTGTGTTCTGCCCAGTAGCGAAAGTTCTGCTTATTAACGTACCCACTGAGATGGAAGTGAGCTTCGTCAGACATGATCAGTTTATCAAGAATTCCTGCACTGTTGTTCAATGTTTCAAGAAGCTGCCTGCAGAATTTGAGGCGATTAACTTTATCAACAGGATTCAGCCTCTGGACTATCCCTACTTTATACGGATGAAATTCCAAATCCATATTTAAAATTCCTCGCATACTTCGCTCTGAAATTCGCAGTGCAATCGATTGTCGAATTGCAGATCGTTGTGGACTCGTTCAATATTACCTTGTGTACGAACTGTACGTGTATCTCCGACAAATTTTTGAGATTACACTGCCCCTTTCATCGAAATCTCTTACCCATCTCAAAATTGCATTTCTTGATGGGACTCCAGCGCGCACTGGCAAATTAAATTCACAGCGAAAACGCCTCTGGGTTTGCACGATGGACTAGGTCAGGATAAATGATTTAACATCAGAGGCCCGTTGATTAGCCGGCCAATTTGCCATTGTAACACAAAACTTTCGATAATAAAATACAATTTTATCACTATTTGACGTTTGTCAAATAAATAATATTTTCACAACAACTTATACAGAACGATTCAATCCTGTTGCCGGACCCGGTATATCGCATTTGCTTTAATTATTTAGCTGTCGAAGTGAGAAGTTTAGTTTTCCAGTGTTCATTGTTGAACAGATCTTGTGTTCATGATCATCTCTTGATATTCCTAATTCGTGTATAATTCATCCTTATATATTTAAGTCGGGATTTGAATAACTTCTACGTCATTATAGAGTCTATTTATACGTTAGTCGATGAATACCACGACTGATAGTAAGTATTTGTATGTGGTAAAACAACGGCGTGGGGTCCATGGAAGCATCGTTTCTCTTGCTTCCATAAGGCAAAACAATATAAATCTAAACATTCTAGTTGTTTCCAAAAACCAAAAATTAATTTCAATACAGTATACATTTCAAAAGATAAAACCCGCCACAGGTAGGATTCGACATTTTTCCCGGATTGGAACCGAACGACATACAGCTGTTTCGAACTTATTAATTCTCATCAGTGTGTTCTCGATTTCCGACTTATACGAGTATGTTACTGACATAGATCGTATCGATAAAGATGTATACCCCACAAATTTCATTCGGCATTTGTCCTGGATCGGCGTACCGTGTACGGCACTGATGAGTAATAAGTTCGAAAGTAAGTCCCTTGGCGATCCCCACTTATCCGGGTCATTATCCAAAAATGCTATCCCATAAAAGGAGCAATTTAGGTACGTCCCCATCCTTAAGCCTCGCCTCCTCTAGAATAACAGTGATCGAGGTTTCCTCGTCTTCTTTACACTATCTGCAGGCCGGGCTATCAGTCAGCCTCAGATTGTGCTTATATGCATTCAGGCTACTATGGTGGCCCGTTGTGATTCCCACCAGGGTTCTGACTTTGTGCCTGTTCAATTTAATGAATTCTTAGGCCCATTTCTCAATCTCTGAGTATTCGATGAAGAGTTTGGTTATTCGACAACCCGTTACTCCTCTCCATCTTTTATTGTGCTGGTCTCTTGCCCAGCCATTGATGCGGTCTCTGATCAGATTCCGACTTATTCCCACTGCAGGTTCTAGTCCATAGAGGTTTTCTCTGGTCCCTAGTCTGGCAAGGTCATCTGCAATTAGATTTCCCTTAATGCCAATATGCCCAGGTATCCATAAGAGTTCCACCGGTCCCTTCCCTGCCAGGTGGTTCAATGCTTCATAGCAATTATAGACCAGCTTCGACTTTGTCGTTGCTGAATTCAGGGCTGCCAACGCCGCCCTGCTATCCGAGCAGATACATACCTTCTCCTAGGTCCGATTTTGGTCGGCCCCCAGAACACAGTATGTAATTCCAACTAGCTCGGCCTGGAGTGCGGTAGTGTATTTGCCCAAGGAGAAGGTTTTACCTATCCCATCGCGTCGCCTATACACCCCCGCACCCGCTCTGTTCCCACTCTTGGCTCCATCCGTGTACCAGACGTCTCCATTGAGCGGCAGTCCAGCTCAACCCTCCATCCAGTCGGTCTTACTGGTGAGGGTGATCTTATATTTCTTGTCAAACAGAAAGTAGATACCCGTACTGTCAGAGGGCATTCATAGGAGTCCCTCCTCAGCTAGCTCTCTTGAGAGTCTATTCAGGTCCCTTACCTTCCTATTCATGTTTCCCACCCTGTGCATTGCCTTTGCGGCTTCCGCTTTCAGGATGACATCAAGAGGTGGTATCCCCGTCAGTATCCTCATCGCCTCGATCGGTGTTGATCTTAGGGCTCCGGTTATACTTCTAAGAATCAATCCTCTTAACTTGTTAAGTCGGTTGGCTTCCGACTTTAAACAGACTCTCTCCCGCCAGACCAGTGCTGCATACGTCAGTCTGGGTTTGAGAATTGTCTCATACATCCATTTCATGGTTTCCGGTTTCAAGCCCCAGCTATTACCAACGGCTCTTCTCAGTTGCCAAAGTGTTGCTGTGATCTTGGAAGATATGTGACTGAGATGTTTTCCCCATGACAGTTTCCCGTCCAGGATTACTCCTAAGTATTTCACTTCGCTATTATAGCTTAGTTCTTGGCCACCAAGTTTCAGCGGACATGTTTTGTTCCACTTATATTTCTTGGTCAACACCATCACCTCAGTTTTAGGGGAATTGACCGAGAGTTCCCTCTCCCTGCACCAATTCCCAACCTTGTTTAAAGCTCCCTGCATTATATCGAGAATCGGCTCCAGAAAAGGGTCCTTCGTTATTATTAGTCATCGGCATAGCCAATTACTTAGTAATCCTTTAACCTTTCAAGCAGATCATCTACTACTAGGCACCACAGAAGGGGGGACAATACCCCTCCCTGTGGACAGCCCGAGTCGACCCGGCCCTCGACGGTAGTCTTGCCTTTATTGGCAGTAAGCTGTCTGTTTCCCAGCATATGGTCTATCCATTCAGCGATTATTCTGGGGGTGTAGCATCTGCCTAGCGCTCCGCTAATCACCTCCCTGGATGTAAAGTTGAAGGCTCCTTCAATATCAAGGAAGGTGCCGACAACGTATACTCCGGAGTCCAGTTGTGACCGTATCGATGACACAACCTTATCCAGAGCTGACTAATTATAATAAAATAGGCAATTTATATTTAGGTATACCCACAACAATCACATTGCCTTATATTAAATAAAACTTTTCAAAAATTAATGATCTTACCAAAAACAAAAATGTTAAAAGAGAGCCAAGTTCGGTACAAGTGATGTTCGGGGTTGTCGGCCTCGCCGATAAAAGAGTTGAGATCTGAACGGGTGCTAAGTTCCAGAGGAATGTACAGCGGTATTCAATTGATTTAAAGGAAAATTTTATTTATGTCTGTTTTATCTCTTTTATCGGTGAAGCCGACAACCCCGAACATCGTTTGTACCAAACTTGGCCCCCTTTTCACATTGTGTTTTTGGTGAGATTTAGTCTACTCGACATGTGAAAAGTTTAATGATGAAACACTGCAAACAAATCATCACTGCATCACTGCATGCAAATCTCGTCATTCTCTAATTGTTCACAAACCCATTTTGTAAACTCAGAACGAGATGCATAATCTCGTTGTTCCAATCTTGTTACGCATCTAATAAGACACAAATACAGATATTTAGAGATTACTTAAGACGCATCGAGCATCTGTCTTTCTCACCATGACTATAGCTCAATTAGATCTCTTTGGCCATCTAGATTTAACGATGTCCACTCTGCTGCTATCTGTTTGCCCATCTCTTGATCGAAATCAATTTGTCTAGCATCTACAGCTTAATTTCAATGAGCCAGATTTTTTTTATTTTTATCAAGCGTAACGTTACGTAGACACGAATAAGGCATTATGGTTCCTTAATGACGTTACGCTGTAAAAACATTTTTTTTTGGCTGTTTACCCGCTAAACGAAATCAGACTTCCAGAACGTGAATTCACCGTTAAAATTAATGAACGTCATTTATAGATAATTGGGCTGGCGATATTAAGACCGTCTTGCCGTCGCTGGAATACTAATGGCCATATTTTCTATTTTACATGGGTATGTCGATTTTAATTATTGACTGTCGGCTAAGTGGGGCTTCGGGGGGTTTCTAATCGTGTCTCATAGAGATTATTAAAGTTAATTGTATTCACGAGAGTTACATTATCGAAGTTCATTGATAAGTTCTGACCTAGTAATGGGAATAATGCCAATTTGGTCATTCTGGAGTTTATTTGCTATTTCATCGTTTACTGTAGTTTATCGTTTTGAGAAGCACGTCGCTTTCTTCTTCAGGCGGCTTTCTAAAGCTGTAGATTATGCTGTTATGAGATATCAGGATTATGATTATTTTCTGATCAATTTCTTCGCGTTTTACAAACTTTTCGAAATGATAAGACGTAGGAATGAAGTATCTCCAGCTCGTTTACCACTTGGAAAGTAAACCTTGAATGTAAATCGTGTAAAGAGAAAGCCATTTTTTTCTAACCTTAAACATTGTCAAGAACAGCGTACAAAATGGGTTTGTCGAATGAGAAGTCGAATAAAGTACAGGCCAATAACTATCACAACTAAAAAATTACAATGTTCCGCCAGTGTTTTCAACTTATGTGGCAAATAAAAATCACTATGAGTCAAGAGACCTCCAACTTCCCTAGATGAACTACGGATTACTTTATTTTTTGATAAATTTTCACAGAAAAATTACGTAAAAATGCCATAAATTAATGTTTCGATGAACAAATGCACTTCTATCGTCACTAACTCCTAACGTCTCTAAGTAGAAGCCATACAATGTATTTTAGAAATATCTAAAATCGATGGATCAGGTCATCAGATTGGTACAATTGACGAACGCATCAAATGCTACTATATGAAAGCATTTTTAGTGGAATAGAAATAGGTTTTAGTAAATTTAGTTCATTTTTAGTGTGACGACACATTTTTTGTTTTTATATTGTTTATTAGTGTCAA
The DNA here is from genome assembly GCA_037954035.1 of Rosalia funebris. Classification (NCBI taxonomy): domain Eukaryota; kingdom Metazoa; phylum Arthropoda; class Insecta; order Coleoptera; family Cerambycidae; genus Rosalia; species Rosalia funebris. The sequence continues at coordinate 4,257,637 of JAZFAV010000006.1, read as the reverse complement.
TGATTTTCATTATTTCTTAAACAAAACGATAATTCGAATAATCTACTGGATTCTTTGAAGCTTTGAAAAATGTGATGTGAAATGGTGTACCTTAAAATATATTCTACATATCTCTAGTCATGTGGCTAGAAATGAAACTGTTGTCTGCTTTATTTTTGACGTTATGTATTAAATTTAATCTTTCTTTATGAAAATACTGATACTTATTTTTCATTATTTCAAACATAGTAATATATTGTAGTACGTGGACAATTTTCATCTTGTCAGAATGGACTACCATATATATTTTATTTTTGAATATGTCAGTTCACAGCAAAGCAAAATTTCCATTTAAGATAAAAGTAATAACTGGCATTATACATTCATTATACTTGTTAGTCTGAAGTCTTTAAATGGTTATCCCACCTTCTTGGGATGTCATAGATATTTGGGAATTATGTATGGATCAACGCATCCGGTAAGTGTTTGGGTCTCGTGTTAAAAAAAAATGGTCCAATGATTCCTTGAGACCACAATTCACAGTAAACAGTGACACGTTAGGGATGCATTTGTTTCTCATGAATCATTCGTGGATTTTTTGAGCCCTAATTGCGGAAATGTTTCCTGTTAACGAAGCCATCAAGGTGAAAATGAGCTTCGTCGCTGAAGATGATTTTATCCACAAAATCGGCATTCACTTCGTGTTGTTCACTGATTCAATTGGTGAACTCTCTTCGCTGTGCATGGTCTGTTGGCAGAAGTTGTTGAGTCAATTTGACTTTGTAAGCATAGAGATGCAAATCTTTAATGAGATATGGTGAAGAGTGGCTGTTGAAATGTCCAATTCTTGTGCGCGATAACGAATAGAGGTGCGTGGACTCTCGGCCACACTCTCGCGAACTGCCGTGATGTTTTGTTCTAAACGACCACTACGAACTCATGTTGTGTGTTTCACATTAATAATTAAACCAGTGCTTTCGAATGTTTCTATTATTCATTTCGCAATTGATAATTTGGAACACTATTTCTACCGAAAATCGGACGCACTTTATGAATCGTAGCAACCAAACTTTCACCATTTTGACAGTAATGTTTAACAATAAGGACGCGTTGTCTCCTCCTTGACAATCTCCTATCGACCTGTCACAATTATTGACCTATCGAATCTTTCTCGCGCTCTTTATTCATGACAGTTCAAATAACCCTAACTTTGTTTCAATTCAGAAGAGATTCTAAAACCTCTATTTTAATTTCCAGGAAGGATAGCCTTCGAAAAACTGACCGACTTCGACTACAGAGGGAACACCTACTACACGGTCAAGAACCTCAGCCTATACGAATGCCAGGGATGGTGTCGGGAGGAGCCTGACTGTCAGGCAGCTGCATTTAGCTTCGTCCTGAACCCGCTCATCCCCGTTCAAGAGACGCTTTGTCAGCTACAGAATGAGACGTCGTCGAACAATCCGTCAGCGGCACCACAGAGATCCGTCAACATGTACTATATGACGAAGCTTCAGCTGAGGTCGGAGAATATCTGCCTGCGACCCTGGGCATTCGAGAGGGTACCCAACAAGATGATAAGAGGCTTGGACAACGCACTAATCTACACGTCGACGAAGGAGGCTTGTCTGGCGGCCTGCTTGAACGAGGTACTTGTCCAAAATCTCATTTAGTAAATGCATGTTTTTTACATGTGTTTGTAATTTTTTATTGTCCAAAGATTGCATATTCCTAGAAAATCCCAATATATTCCAAAACATACGCTACTGATAGCTATTTGCCAAATAAAGAACTGTCTTATTTTGCCGATAAACGGAACAGTCTACCTGAGCCTAGCCATAAAAGCAAACCACAGTATGTTCTTGAGATTTTTTATTTGGCAAAAAGCGATGAAATAAACTATGTATCTGTTACAGACTTAACATACCATAATTTTTTTACGGACAACAGAATCACTATAAGAAAAAATAAAATACTTATCGTTCAAGAATTCATCTGCGTTGTCCGTTTTCGAATGTGCTTCTTTGGCAGTTGTAATATGGATAAAAAATAAATGAACAATAATCATGTTTAAGCGCACAAAAGTGTAATAAAATATTGATAAAGCCACTTCTTTATGACACATACGACAATTTCTGATAATGAAACTTAACATTTTTATTGCTGAACAGTGATATGCGATATGTGGTCTGAAAGGCTCCAGTTTGAGTCAAAGCTTTCTCCTAAATCTTTTACGAATTTACAACGATCCAATGTGATAGAATTTAGGATATAACTACGTACAATATGGTTAAATTTCCTGATATAAGGAAGTACTTTACATTTTGATGCATTCAGATGCAGATTGTTATTTCCATAAATTTTCTAAATTTATTTATGCTTAATGATACTGATAATCAGCTATGTCATGGATATTAGTATATATTTTCAGATCATGTGAATAAGAGCTTATCGCAGACTATTACAGTGGCAAGATCATTTATAAATAACAAGAAAGGTAATGGACTGGGGATCGACCCTTGAGGTGCTTCAGATGTTGTTTCTAATTATGTTGTCTCCATAGTATAAGCCTCCTAAATCTCATCTGTGATTGATTGTGCTACGAATTTTCATGATATAACCTGTCCAAAATGTCACAGTCCGGTGTAAAACTGCATATGAGTTGGAATCCTTTTCTGGCTCCGCCTGAGGACTTGTTACTTGAACTAACATACACCGTGTAATATTAGATGTATTATTACAAATATCATAAGTAATTTGTCGATATGTTAAAACCTGATTGATGGTCCACATTGTATCCTATATGTGACTCACATACAATCTCTTCCATTTCATAGAGTTTATTGATATTCCGAAGGTTGTCATAAATCCAACAGGTATTTACGACAGCCGACAGGAAAAACCTGCAAGTATTAAAGCAAAAAGTGGATTCGTGCTGCACACGAAAGAGGAAAAACTTGAGTTGCATGCAATACATCCAAGTCATTAGATATAATTATATCGCAGGCATAAATAATTTATGAGAGAGAGAGGCAAAGGAACTGAATTTTTATTAATGTAGATATGTAGTATCACATGTAACTTCTCAGAAAATTCGTACGTGTGGTCTACAGTGTACCCAATGGGTATGGAACAATTACTTAGTGTTTTAAGACAAGAGACTCTTCTAGATTATTGTAGCAAATTAAATGAAAAATGTTTTTTTAAGTGGTACGTACTACATAGTGATAAGATTTCATATATTTTTCCTATTAAATTATTTTTTGAGATACTAAAATACGTCAACAGTATTGTTTAAAGACACTTAGATGCGTAAAACTTCTGTTTTCTTCAGATTTTATATTTGAGATGTGATATCATTATAGCCTTTTTTTAAATTTCAACCTTTGTTTTTTTAACAAAAATACATTCCTTATACTTTTCCAAGTACTTTTCCATATTAAGAGTCCCCTTTTTACAGTTTCTCAGATACGGGGTGTTCTTTGAGAGAAATACAACTAAGACAAATACGACTGCATGTTTGACAGACATTTTAAAGTAATTTAAGATAATAAGTTATTAAAGGTTCAATAAGTTGCCAGCATTATTGAGCCTAGAATTTATTTCACTGCTTCATATCCTCTAAATAATTATAACTGTTTTCGGCAAAATATATTTTTTACGTACATCCTGGTGGAGTGCTTTCGTGAAGTAATGAATAAATTTATTAAAAATTCAAGGACTAACTTTTTTAAATTTCCTGCACACTATACACAAACAAAATGTCTTCACAAAAACCAAACGTGACTGACGTGTCCCCTTAAATAAATAACCTTTTAGGATTTTTTATATAATCTTTTGTTTTTCTTAATTTTATTATCCAGCCTATACTGATACCAGTATAATTATTTTCGTAGTGTATGTAAAAAAAAATTTCTTTCATATTCCGTAATGAAATAGGGGTTGCCATTCAAAAAAAAATCATATACAAGTAATACACGAACATATTGTTTACATAGCATAAAAAGTAATGCACGAATCACATGTATTATATTAATTATATTTTAAAAATGCGCAACTAAAAATAGAAACCTTTTACGGGTCTTTTCCTAAAAGCTCCTCGAATTCTCATCGAATTTGTTAATTACTTTACGGAAGCACTGTACGTAAAAGCGTAGGCACTAAGATTTTTCAAAACGTAGTACCAATTGAGACCAGATACATTTGCGAGATTCTCTATGCAAATCGTTTTACACTTAGGAATACATTAAAGGGGCGTAACATTATACATTATTATATGGCTTCGCAGATTGCACGTTATCTTAAGAGGAGAATAAATATGGGAGCGATGATATAAACAAGCAGATAACGGTATAGGATAAGAAGTTAAGAGCAGGAACGCGTTGTCTTGAACTTCGTTTACAGTTATGTCTTCTCTCAGTTCCAGCAGAAATTAGCTGAAGTCAGATATGAAATTTATGACAGAAGGCATAAAATTAAATGAGATTTGTTATATACACCGACACTGATTGCAGCAACTATTAGTATTTGCAGATTAGTAGATATTAATATTAGTAGATTGCAGAAAAAGTATTTATTATAGCGTTTCCTTTCATTCCCGTAAGATTTATTAAATCGCAACTTTTCTTTATTTATTTTTTTTTTTCTATAAATTTCTAATAATATAGAGAGAACAGTGGCCCAGGACGCCGTAAACTGGTAACTACGTACACGTTATGATAATTTATACAAAATATACCTGCTGTCATGACGAACAAAACAACAAGCAGTCAAAGCCAGACGACACAACTGAACTGAATTGCTTGTACCCACATTGTTTCAGATATCTCAAAACTACGCGACAACTACGATCCCAGGTGCCATGAAATTACCCGAGTGTAACACCACTAATGTAGCACTCACGGGAAGCAGCCTTATTTATAATAGAAGCAGAGTCACGATTTGTTGGTGGCAAAATTAAAATATTATGGTCTAAGTGAGATAACTGTTGAATTTTCTATACACTCTTTACAATGTCGTTCTCGTGTTACTCGTACATAACGTGCTGTGTCATTAAAATGAGAAGTAAAGTCGGAGGTTCCACAAGGTTCCATATTTGGGCTTATGCTATTCCTTATATATACTCCAGGTATTATCGACACTAACACCAATGGATATGCATGCATATGCTGATGATACACAGTTAATATACAGCTTCATATCAAACGGTCATCAACGACAATCTATACATTCCAGCAATAAAGATTTTGAGTTCTTATTCTACCCTTATTGGTGGCGAAATTAAAATATTGTGATCTAAGTGAGATAGCTATTGATTTTTTAAACATTAATTACAAGGTCGTTCTCAGTTTATTCGTATTCAACATGCTGTCATTAAAAGGAGAAATAACGTCAGGTGTTCCACAAGGTTCCGAATTAAGGCCTACTCTATTACTTATATATACTACAGACATTACCGACATTATAAAATCAGCGGACGTGCACGCATATGCTGATGATACACTAATCATGATGATACGCTATAAACATATGAGAAGGTGCCTAAAATAAATCGAAATTATTATTTTTTATTTATTCATTTAATGTTTAAACAAAAAACCTTCAATCTCCTTCAAAGTACTCTCCACTGACATTAGTACACCTGTCTAATCTTTTATTCCATTGTTCAAAACATTTTTGAAATTCGTCTTCTGTGATGCCCAGCGCCTCCGTCGTTTTTTCTTCACCTCAGTAACGTCGGCAAAATGCTTTCCTTTCATGCCCCTTTTCATTCGGGGAAATAAAAAAGTCGCAGAGGGCAAGATCAGGTGAATTAGGGGAAATGGGTCTGAGAGGTCAAAAATTGGTACAAGGGCTGTCGAGGCAGGAATTTGGCAGCCACCCTTTTTTTCTCCAAATTTTCAATTCAAATTCACTGAAGTCAACTCCAAGTCACTCAGACAACTCCACAACTTCATCAATGTGTGACTTTGTCACACAAACCAAATGAAACCTCCTTTAGCATCTATGCTTGGCTTACTGACTCGGGAATGGTAACTCTATACGCTCCTAACGGCAGAACGTGGTACTACAATTACTTGGTCCACCACGTCAGTTCGGTTTCTTTTGGGTACCCCCTCGTACAGCTTGAAATCAGGCGATCGTCAACGAGCTATACATTTCATAAATGAAAATTTTGAGTTATTATTCTGCCCATAGAAGCAGAGTCATGAGTTATTGGTGGCAAAATTAAAATATTATGGTCTAGGTGAGACAACTTGTCCTATATTTGGATTTTTGTTGAGTTTCTGTTTCAAGTAATAAATAAATATATAATAATAATTGCTTCATTGTATAAATCCGAACATATTTTTAACAATAAATTATGGTAGGCCGTAATTTTGCAGGGAACAAATGTACTACTCGTCAAGAATAGGAACAAGTCTCAATCGCACCACCCACGACGTTCACAATAAATAGCCTAATCTAAGTAAATACTCGAATGCTGCCCTCACTCTTTCTTCTACGCATACATAGAGAAATCGCACACTTTTTCCTATTATTGACGATCAGTACTTCTGAAAGAGACAGTGTGCCCAAAAAAAATTATATATTATTGAGCCAGTATTTACCACCATTTATTATAAAACGCATAATATTAGCTAAAATTCACCTTTGATAAATTGTAATCATGAAATTTGTTTCCTTATCAGAAATAAAAATGGTCTCAGTTTTCTGCAACGTTTCATACTTAACCATGTGCATCTCTCATACTAAGCGCGATATCCATACATGCAGCTCGAATCTTAGACACAATTGCATCATGTCGATCATCATGTGCTAATTCATCATGCAACTAACCATATTTCTATTGGGATACAAGCGAATTACAGTGATATTTTTCCTGGTTCACCCAATACGTACCATACCTCCCGATCAATCAGCAACCTTCCCTTTTTTGGGACGCTAATTGCAAACTAATTAAACGCATACCTAAGCGACCACACAAAAAAGCCGATCAGTGCGTGGAATCTAATATTGTCCCCATCTATTTTCTTTCAGCACCGCTTCACGTGCCGCTCCGTCGAATACAACTATGTGACTCTGCAGTGCCAGCTGAGCGATACCGACCGACGCTCTGCCGGTCAATTCGTCCAGTTCGTGGACGCCCAAGGTGTGGACTACTTTGAGAATCTCTGCCTGAAGGGCAACCAGGCGTGTAAAGGTGAGAAGCTCTACTAGTGAATCGGTTTGTTCCAGAAGATTTTCTGAACCAGCCCTAACCAATTGATTTCATTTGGATTGATCGGGTGTTCAATGAGGAACTGCTTTCAACCAATCGAATTTGATTTATAGCTGGTTCAGAATTACTCCTAGAATAAAGTTTTATTATGTAGAAGTAACATGCAGTCTGTCGGGTCATAATCTCACACGATAGATTCAAAACGCAATGTCTATATCCTTCTATAATAAACCTGTTTCTTTAGATCTTAAATCTAAAGGTCCAAACATGGACAATGCTTTATATAACTATATAAATTTGGATATAACATAATCTCATATTCTTTCTACTGAAAATGATTTATTACAGTGGCTAGTTAATCTCTAGATTTGACAATCAGTTTTGCTTACCGCGACACAACCATTTCCATCCTAAACAGTCCATTTCTCGTTCCAGGCAACCGCAACTTCCAGACGCCAAGGATAGGAGTAGCCGACGACAAGGTCGCCCAATACGCCAGCCTCCACTACTACACAGACAAAGAACTGCAGGTCACCAGCGAGGCGGCTTGCCGGTTAGCGTGCGAAATCGAAAACGAATTCCTCTGCAGGTCGTTCCTGTATAAGGGTACGCCTCAGGGATCCCAGTACAACTGTCAGCTCTTCCACCTGGACCATAAGACGCTTCCCGATGGACCTAGCACTTACCTGAACGCGGAGCGACCTCTCATCGACAACGGGGAGAGGATAGGAACGTACTTCGAAAACACTTGTGAGAGTAAGTTTTTTTTTTTTTTAATTTATCAGTGAGGTCTAGGTCCTTAGGACATTGATTATGTCCTAAAGAAATCTTCATTCCCATTTGATATCACTTGCCTTCCGCATGAGTTATTGAACAAGAAAACAGTTCTAAATATTTCTATGTCAAGTGGACATTATGCCGAGTTCTAAATACTCCCATACCTGCACCCTATAGGGTCTACATCCTCTTGGGTTACACCTGTTGAATATATTTTTTTAACAAACTCACACGTCGTATATTTATGGCTAATCCATCTTTGACAAGCAACTATCTCTGAAACCAAACACGGCTTTGGAAACTAGAAGATGTGAAGCAGTTATCCAGAAATAAACCTCTAGAGGAAAACACAATATCTAACTTTCCCACAGAATATCAATGAACCCCAGAAGGTTCCAATTTAAATAATGTTTACTCTATTACAGTCCCAAAATACTTCCAGCATGCAAATATATATCTTCACCCTCGAGTAACTCACATACTATAGAGGTGTTACGGATTCTATCAGATTTTTACACAAACAAGTTACAGCCTGGTCTCTCGAGTAACATAATATGGTTACAATACGAGATTACGATACTTTTCTCATCTAGTCGTCAATATTTGGCTGAGACTCTTTAATGGAAGTGAATGGGATAGAGGGGTTCCATTCAGCAGCTACAATATTCAGCATATTCTATAGGGTGTCTAAGTTGGAACTATGGGATTTGAATAGCAAGCCATTTGTGTTCTGTCAAAGATAGGGCGTCGATATATAACAACCATACGACGTCAGTATGTCGCAATTAACAGTCGAACAACGAATAGTTTGTTTACAACTGTTTTATGGAAGTTAGCAATTATTTGCAGTCGCGTTAAGAAAAAATTGTGCAAAATTAGGACAAATTGAAGCCCCTGCAGAGGTTCGTAACTTAATCAAGTTCATAACTTAACAGTTCGTAACTTAATCAAGAAATTTGAAGAGACGGATTCTGTTATTAATAATGTCACATCAATACGTCCTCGTGGTGGTCGATCAGATGAAAATATTGCTGCAGTGAGATAAAGTGTACGTGCAGAAAGTTTGGACTCGAGATAAAAGAAGGAGACGTATTTATTTCATTTAACGGTATCGTTTAACACTGTGTCATGGCATACTTATATAAAATATATGTATATTATTATAACACTAAAAATTAGAGATCATTTCATATAATTATAAATTAAATTAGGAATATGTCTATAAGAGTAGCAATTAAGAATTCGCCATATATCTGGCGCCACTTTGGTCGTAATTAAATTAAATTAGACCAAAATAACTGAATCAATAATTATTGATCAGTATAATAAAGTACTAATGAAATAGTTTATGTTGATACCAAGATGCTGTTTGTATTGACATATATTGACTGATATTATGAGGCCTGGTTGTAGCAACCTAAACTTAATTTTTTAAAGTATTAGAATTTTTTTATTTCCTTAAAATATCAAAGTATGATACTACCTATAGAAACAAATATTTGGTTATTGTAAAGACAGTAAAATTGGCCTTCATCTGAGACAGTATTTTTCTGTCAAGTCGAGAGGAAATGGCCCTCCTCATTACCTGATCTGAACCCTTAAAATATTTACTTAGAAACAGGAAAAATTAGGAAGTACCAAGGAATATCAACTAAGTAGAAAAACTTTTTATCTATTGATACCACTTATCGATATACTGTCCGAAATGTCCAGTACGCCACCTAGTACAGCAGACATTTCGAATAGTGTTTTCAAGAGTTAACAAAAAAATCTTGTTTTACTTATTTGTTTCATATGTCTTTAAAATTTTCTATAATCATTTTAATATCTGGCTAATATAAATATTTTAAAGTGTACCTTTTTCTTAGATAATGATAATTGGTATGAAGTAAAAAGAAACATCTGTTCCGATCACCTGACCTGAATTTCTGTGACTTTAAAATATCCGTATTAAAAACACGGATATTTTAAAGGGTTATTATACAAAAAGAAATAGACTTAGCAAGAGCTGCGACAAAAGAAAATGAATCCATGAAATTATCTAGAACCATAACATATTCCAACTAATTACTACTAAGGTCATACAGTGAACATTTTGAATAGTTTTTGTAATATTTAACAGATAAACACGTCGTTTTACCCTTTTTACTTAATTTCTGTCATTCTGTTCTTAGTTTTAATAATTTTAGAAACCATATTTTAATAAATTCAATTGTACGTTAAAAATTCCCTAATAAGCGAAAAACAGATCAATAATATATAAGGTATCTCATTTGAAAAGAGTTACTTTTAACACTTTGAAGTTTTCCATATTGGATGTTAGATTATGAAGACTCTGTATGTATTTTACCAACAGTCGGAAAATTTGATGAAATTTCTAAGTATGTACAATAACTGGTATAAATTACGTAATACATAAATACATACAATGTATTACGTAAAAATTCGCTAGCATGCACAATTTCTAAAATGACATATCAAAATTAAAAAAAAACGGGCTAAATTGCGTCATTCAATCCTTAACTTGTGAAGTATTTTATTAAAATCGACTATCTATTAAAAAGAAACTAGTGAACGAAAAACAGGTCAGCAATATACAAGCTTTCATTTGATTAAAATAATAATATCACCGTTTTGAAAATTTCCATATTGGCTATTAAATTAAGAGGACTCTATATGTATTTTGTCGACTATCGGAACATTTTCTGAAATTTCTAAACGTGAACTATAACTAGTATAAAAATAACATGTATTACTTTATAATTCACTGGGATAGAGTTTCAAATAATTCTATCTTTGCAATTTTTTTAATTCGAAATATTCAGCTGTGAGTATGTTAACAGTCATTCAGACCGGTACGTAGTATTCAAAAATGCATTAAAAAACAATTAGTAGTATTATATTTAACATTTCTAGTAATTATTGAGAATATTTTATTTAATTATGAAAAAGAATGCTGCGTTATGTAAAAACTTTTAAAGAACTGGATCGCCTGAAATGGCTATTTTAATTAGCCTATCACTATACTTTCTTATTTCATATCATTAGTAAAGGGTCTTTCAGTAAGGACGCTCGATTCTTAAACGTAAATAAAACAAGTTGTGTGTGAGATATCCACTCGATTTTTTTTTTATTTGAAAATATATAATATAATGTCGTTCAAGCCCGCCGCGGCTTTGCTTGGTGGAACGTACCTATTAGTGAGGTCCAATTTTGTCGTATAAATCTGGCTGAATTTGCTGGATGGCGTTCATTATATTGACTTTGAGGACATCAATTGTTTGCGGTTTATTCCCATCGACCTGCGATTTAAATATAGCCCCAAGGGAAGAAGTCTAAAGGCGTTACATCGCACGATCTCGGTGGATAGTTCACGTCACCGCTGCGCGAGATAACCATACCCTCAAATCACTCGTGCAGGACGTCCATCGTGACATAAACTGTGTGGCACGTAGCATCGTCCTGTTGGAACCACATGTCGTCCAATATTCATATAATCCAGTTTAGGAAACAATAAGTTGCTTATCATCGATCTGTAGTGCTCGATCGTTGACGGTTATGGCGATGCCAGTTTCCTTTTGGAAGGAGTATGGACCGATGACCCCGCCAGACCAAAATCCGCACCAAACAGTGACTTTCTCGGAAAGCATTTGGTACTGGTGTATCACGTGTGGATTGGTATTGTCCCAAATCCGACAATTTTGCTTATTCACTTATGCATTCATCCAAAAGTGGGCCTCTTGGATTTTATACGGGTGCAGCCCCAAGTCTCGACGCAAAATTCGCTAAGTTAAAGCTGCAGAAAAGCCCAATTCTTGTAAATGACGAGAAATTGACTGCCTCGGGTTTTCCCGTACACGCTCATGCACAGCAGTGATGTTTTCAGCAGACCTTGCGTTTCGGTGACGTACGGGTGTTGGCTGCTTATTTATCAAACTGGTCGACTCGAATTTGGCCACCAAACGTCGAATAGTCGATTGGGCGAGACGGTTGTGGCGAGGATAAGAATCACGTAATACGCGAGACGTTTCTCAAACGGAGCACTGATTTTTAAAATAAAATTTGATGATGTGTACACGTTGTTGTTGAACACTATAACCTTCTATGGTGATTTGCCATACACTACTAAACAATTCACAATAAATTTGACAGATGTTGCTTTATCAACATGACCGATATAACCTAACAAATATCGAGCCTCCCTATTGAAAGACCCTATATATTTTGCACAGAATTTTGAACGAAATTTCATTTAAAGAAACCAACATCCCACCTTTCTACTTTAAATGTCGATTCGAATAAAATCAGCTAACGGAAGTTCTCGCAATCAAATTGTACATACGTGTGGAATCCACACCGTCCCCTCTCCCCCAATTTATTACGGCCCTTCGTAAAATTCTTGGAACATACCACCGGGCTCGGTTATTTAGGAAACATTAACCCCAATTATGGTATATCGAACCGACGAAACGCGGCATGCCATTTACTCTAATAAAATGTATAAAACCCGTCGACCACAAACATGTAATTTTCCTGGGTACGAACGGAATTGCTGCGTACGCAAAGGCGTGTATTACAGAAAGAGACTCGCCCTTATTTACTTAATACCCGAGACTTGTCGTTTCCTCGACCGTGACGCCGGCAATTATAGATTAGAGAATATCGCGAAAATATGGTGTACGGGATAGTGAAGATTTTTTTTAATAATAAATACGAATCAAAGTCAACTGAAATCCTTAAAAGTAACTTAAGAAATACATTAAATTTGCCAGAAATATTATATTTTTGCAATAATACCTGTATTATAAGACTTTCATTATATAATGTGGCTGATTTTGATGCTACATGTATTGCTATCTTGGACACTATTAGAGACAGATAGATAAAGACACAGTTAAACAGACAGATAGACAGTGGCGGTGGGTTATAAGATGCGCTGGTGCACGCGCACTACCGACAATTTAGCATTAATAATTTTATTTAGTAATTAATGGATGCATTCTTAATTTATCGCCTTTCCGCATCCCTAACGTTAATACCATCTAAATATTATATGGCCGCAGCGTTACGTGTCCACTAGACGCTAGGTCTCTGCAACCGGTTTCCGGTCGCGGCACGGCGATCGTGCTTCCGTGCAATATGAAAAAGCGAACGCGTATTGTTACTGCTTGCCCCTCCACAATTAGGAAAAGTAGTGGGCGAATTCTATAGATATTATGTGCAGAGTTTAAGAGCGCACGAAATTGAGAGAGGTTAGAATCGGTTAGTTTGTGAATTGTTTTCGTACATCGCTTGTCTCGTAAGCTGTCTTATCGCTTACGTTTTATAAATATAAACTTGGGTTTTCGGTTAGAATCTAGTTTGGAATAATGAATTCTATTCAAAACTTATTAAAAACTCCATTCTCTAGCTTGAGTTTGGAGGAAAAAGTACAAATTAAAACTCTAGTTAGGCCCACTCCACAAGTTAATTTAAAATTAGCCGTGAAAGGAAAAAATAAACAATTTGTAAGAACATTTAATAATGACTTATTTACAAAACATTTGTGGTTAAGTGGATGCGATGTATTGAACGCAGTGTTTTGTTTTCCGTGTGTTTTGTTTGGCGGGGAAACACCTTGGACCAAAACTGGAGTAACGGATTTAAATCACATAAACGAGAAAATAAAAAAACATACAAATTCTGCTGGACACATGAATAATGTTTTGAATTTAGCCATGCTAGGCACTGCAAATATTGCGACAATGCTCGATTCTGCTCATCGACGAGCAGTGGCAGCACACAATGAAGCGGTTTCAAAAAACAAGTATGTTTTAAATATTATTATTAACTGTATTCGTTTTTGTGGAAAATTTGAACTGGCCCTAAGAGGACACGATGAATCGGAAACATCATCCAATCCAGGCATTTTTCGTGGGTTGATTGATTTCAGTGCCGAATTAGACGAGGCTATGAAGTATCACTTACAAAAAGCGGATGCTTTTAAAGGAACTTCTAATACTATACAAAACGAGCTACTTCAGTGCCTGCTTGAAGTTTGTCACGATGAAATAACCATTGAAATTAAAAAATCCACTTTTGTTGTTATAATAGCAGACGAAACAACAGACGTTTCTACAATTTTTCAGTTGGATTTAATATATCGTTACATGGTGGGTGGAAAGCCTGTAGAAAGATTCTGGAGTTTTTTAAAACCAGTAGGACATGATGCAGAGTCATTGGCGGAGTGTTTAAAAAGTGAACTAGACTACCATGTTAAAAATGACCCACATAAATTGATTGCTCAAACATATGATGGAGCTGCCGTTATGAGTGGATCATCGAATGGAGTTCAAGCCAGGATTAAGATGAGTTATCCAACTGCCCAATATGTGGATTGTTATGCGCATCAATTAAATTTAATTATGTCAAATGCGGCTTCTGCTAATCGGAACGTACGAGTATTCTTTGCAAATTTGGGAGGGTTTTGCTCATTTTTCTCTAATTCTGCACAATGTACCGCAGTTCTTGATGAAGTAGTAGGTAGTAAGTAGTAATGGAGTAAGTAATTCCATTACCCCGATCAGCACCTACAAGATGGAATTTCAATTCTAGAATAGTAAATACTGTGTTTGAAAACAAAGAAGAATTTCTGGAATGTGTAGAATTGCTTGAGATGAAAAAGAGTCACATACAACATCCACCTACTATTGATAAAGCCAGTGGATTGAAAAGAACTTTAAGGGATAACGATTTTCTATTTTGGTTAGGTAATTTTCATAAAATTATGCCACATGTCAACATTCTGTATAATCAGTTACAAAAAAAAGAAACTGATCCAGCTTATGTAAAAACATCTATAGATGGTTTTATTAGAGAAATTTCTGCAATACGAAATAGCACCGAAACCGCCACAGGCACTGAAGATGAACCAAATAAAATACAACCAATAAAAAGGAGACGAGTAGACATTTCTACGGAAGACAAAAATAGAGAACTAAAGGAAGTGTGTGACATTATAATATGTCAAGCTAAGGAGAGATTTAATTTTACTGGACACTTGGTAGCATCCAATTTACTTCTCCCAGAAAAATTTTCGGAATATGTTAAAAAATTTCCCGAAAATTACTTAAAACAAACAGTCGAATCTTACCCGTTTTTGGACATAAATAAATTACGTACCGAGTTGTCCTTAATTTATCAAAGAATTGAGTTTAGAAATTTAAGCGGAGCTCTATCACTAAATACATTTATTAATTCCAATAAGCTAGAGTCAACTTTTGAAGAAAGCTAAATTATTGAAAATCATCATTACAGTACCTATTTCGTCAGCAGAAGCCGAAAGGTGTTTGTCGACTTTAAGATGAATAAAGACATTTTTGCGCAACACATTGTGCAAGGAAAGACTGTCGGCTTTGGCTATGCTCTCCATTGAAAAAGACTTTATTACAAATATCGAAAATTTTAACAACAATGTAATTGAAAAATTTGCACAGTGTAAAAGTCGCAGAATTGAGCTCATTTACAAAGAAAATTAGGTAAGTTTTCAAATTAATGAAGTTAATAAGAATATCCTTAATATGTGATAAATATTTATCTCATATTAAATATAACATATAAATATTTATCTCATATTAGGGATATTCATATTATTCTTACGATTATCATTATTTTTATGTATGTTGCACCCCCAATCTTAGGATCACGCACCGCCACTGAGATAGATAGACAAAGACAGTTAAATGGGGTTAAGTCTTAAATAATTTTATTTCTGTTTTGATTACATTATCAAATGTTGCCCAATCATTTTCGTTTTTTAAATAGTTATAAAAAAACAGTGATGAATTTTCACAAAGCCCTATATCTCTTTCTCAATTTTAACAAGTATATTCTTAACGTACTTAATAATGTTTCTTGTGTACGAGAGATTGCTTAAGGGGGCAGTACTATAGCGGACGATAGCTTAATCTAAGTTGTCATCCTTCTCTTGTCTGTTTGACTTCACGTACTGCTCTCGTCACCATTAATCTGTCAAGTTCTTTGTAAATCTCCCAATTTCTCAACAATCGCTCTTTATTTCTTGCAACCGTAACCTTAGTTTAATAGGTCATGGGCCCAGGGCCCTTCGCCAATATCTGTGTTGAGAAATTGTTTAAAACGTGAAATATTTTCCGCCTTGTGCAAGAGTGAAAATATCGTGTCGTGGAAAACGAAAGTGCGATCAAGCTGATCAAAAATCTGGAATTCCACCCGCACTAAGCACATTGATACATGTTACCACTTCATACAAGAGAAGTTTGATGGCGGGGAATTCACTTTGGCCCATATATCATCGAAGCTACAACAAAGTCGACATACTCACGAAGGTGTTACCAAGAGTCGCTTTCGATGACCAGAGGGAGATGCCAAATATTAGAAACGTCGAGAGGAATCATCGCCAGGACATCGAATCATCCTAACTATTATCTGTTTGTATTAAGACAACGTGTACAAAATTTAAGTGTTAATATTAAAATGAAAATATTTAAATATTACCGCGTAATTTTCTTGTTTACGAGAAATTGCTTAAGGGGTCAATACTATAGCGGCAGGTAGCTTAACTTGTCATTCCTCTCTTGTGTGTTTAACTTCAGGTACTACTCTCGTCGCCATTAATCTGTCAAGTTCTTTCACAATAAATCTCCCAGTTTCTCAACAGCCGCTCTTTATTTATTGCTACCGTAACCTTAGTTCAATAGTACCTTTAAAGCTGCTTTCAGTTGTATTAACAAAATAAATCTACATTCCTTTGTTTCTGAGAAAATGGTACTTCTTTTTCATGTGGACACCATATTGGATTCTTCTATTTGTCTTTATTCTTCTATTGTTCTAAATCTGATCCAGAGTTGTCCCATTTCTCTTCGTCTTCATCTCCATCTCCATCTAAACTTGGTCAACGACTTTATCATTACGACAATATTGCGAGGAATAAGAGGGTGAATGCTCTCAAATGCTCTGATATGGAAAGGATAAGAAAGACAAGTGCTGATGTGATGTTGCAAATGCAATTGTAACAAGAAGTCAAACAAAAGAGGAGGAGGGCGAGGAAGAATTTTGAAGATATAATTCGATGAGTTTTTAAAAATTATGTATTTATTTATAAATTTTCTGTAACATGAACAATATTCGATAATATTGTTTTAGTTATTTATCATTATATACATATATTTTGCATAGAAGGGCTATTGAAATCAAGATTATAGAATCATCACCCCGATAACTAAAAATGATCCATTTCGCTACTTTCACAAAAATATTTAGAGCAGTTCTACTGCTCAGATCTTTATGGCACTAACACCAATCAATCCAGAAATAGTTCTAGTTTTAAGAAAAAAATAAAAAAGTGTATTTTTTTAAATGAAAAACGGTCACACCTCTCTAAGAACTTTCAGGAAATATTTGCAACGATTTCGATATTGATCTGATTCATTTTCAACAGATTTTACTAAGAAGTTATTTTTTTGAAGAAATTGTTGAATATTTTAACGAAATATTAATTTTTAAACATTCTTTTGTGTAGTTACTATGAAGCACTATGACCCCAAATGTGGCTCCATATCCCAAGCTTCATTCTCGACCTTTAAAATCTCATGATACGTAACAAAAGTATCACACGGAGATAAACCACAAATTATTTTAATAGAAGTATACTAAAAATAGTAATATATACTATTTCTTGTCCAATAAAGTGTTAACGCACATTGCGAAAATGACGGCCGTCCTTCAACCTGAGTTAACAACGTCATCGAAAGCGAGCACGATTTTCATACCCTGATTGTATTTCTTTCAGAAGCCGCGGTATCTGGTGCCCCCTCGGAGCATACCCTGCCCGTAGTTTTCGAAACCACAGAAGATTCTACTCTCAACAACCTCACGAAGAGTGATGTCAATTGCGACAAGACTGGAACCTGCTACGATGGTAAGTACTAACAGTACAAGATTAATTAACCGTTAAGTAACGATAACACACAACAAAATCGGCGTATTTGAGTTTAAATTAAATATTATCACCTCTAGATATCGAGCATTAATTAAACTGCATGCTACACAATAATACTGAGACACGCAATTGGAACGAAAGGAAACATCAAAGTGTTGTCGAGATAGTTGGGTTTTGTCCTTTATTTTGTTGATTTAGTCAGTGGTGTTATATGTTATAGAAAACATTTCAGGACACCTGTTACTTTTAAGTGTTGTAAAAAAAAATACTGTGCCATTCTCAAGAAGCTTTTCTTAAGGTAGACTTTTAAAACATCTCTTTCAACAAAGATCCATTAAAATAAGCCTAGAATTTGTAACATATCTAAATAATCTAGAGACCTTAAGTCAGTATATTATCTTTAGAAGTTTAAAAAATGTCTAAATTTATTGTCTTAGTCTTATAAATTTCTCAAATAAATGGATTGGTTTAAATGATAGACGTGGATCTCTATCAGATAATTTTTGTGCGAATTTTTACAATGGCCTCAGAATACCGTGAGTTTAATAAAAATTAACTTTTATCTGTGTACAGCTCATCAATAATAGGAACAAATCTCAAAACTACGCCGTTAGACCGCCCACAAAGTGCACAGTAAATAACTTGGTCTTCACTCAGTTGCGTTGAGACCTTTGCAGAGTGAATCGAGTGTACAATACAGAATTTGAATGTACACAGTGTTCGATTTGGCCGCGGATAAAGTGCATCTTTTTCCCTCCGAGTGTTGCCTCACTTTTTCTTCTACACACATCAGAATCTCACCCTTTTTCCTATTATTGACAATCAGTACGTACCGATTCCAAAAGTAGCAGTACATTTGGCAAAATATAGAATATTGTCCATTTCCCCTCTACTTCCTTGTTTCCTCTTACGAATCCAAAGTTCTCAACCTCATGAGTTATCTTAGAATTTCCTACTTGCTACGCTATTAGCTGTAGTATTTAATTTCCTTCTACAGGGTTCGGCAGGGAGGTGTAGAAGATTTTAAAAAACTGTAACTCACTCATTTTTTACCTAAACTCAATTTTATTTTTTGAATGTGTACCTTAGATGTTGCCATTACAAAACCAGTGAAGAGTAAGAAAAAAATTTTGATTAGGTACGAAAAATAACGTCAATTATGTGTCGTCCATTTTTGTCGAAACACTCCTGAAGACGTTGTGAGAAGTTCTGCATACTCCTCTGAAGCATTTCACGTGGAACTGCTCGAATCTCTTGGGTTATTGTCTCACTTAGGGCTTCGAGTGTACGTGGTTTGTTTATGTACACTCGTGCTTTGAGATAGCCCCATAAAAAGTAATCACATGGTGACAGGTCCGGTGATCGAGGGGGCCACTCCACATCTCCTCGCAATGAAATCAGACGTCCAGGGAATGTGTTCTTTAAAAAACCCATTGTTGCTCTTGATGTATGGTAAGTCGCCCCATCTTGTTGAAACGATACAGTATTCAGGTTGATACGTCGTCTTCTCAGTTCTTGCAGAAAATAACCACGCAACGATCTGTGTTGACAGTGACGGTCCGACCGTTTTCGCGAAAAAATTACGGACCAATAATGAAGTTTCGACTAATGCCACACCAAACAGTTACCCTTTCGCTGTGGAGAGGTCGTTCATGGAGCTCTTGCGGGTTTTCAGAGGCCCAATAATGGAAGTTTTGTTTATTTTAACTCATTATCAAAACAATGTCATCTGTCAAGATTTGCAACATCGCTTCTGCAAACCTTATCCGTCTGCCGTAGTCGTTTTGCTACAATTCTTGAACAACCATCATCTTATACGGATGAAAATGCAAGTCGAGGTGTAAAATTCGGCGAACTGAGCGGTCTGACATCCGTAGAGCCCGAGCGTGGCGTACGGCTGATCGACGAGGGCTGGCTTCAACTGCTTGATGCACCCTTTCAATGTTTTCCGGGGTCCTTACCGTTCGATCACCTCCTCGCGCAGTTCCAGGTCTCAAAGATCCAGTTCTTTGAAAGCTATTCACCCACTTCATGATCGTTTCAAACTTCGGAACACGATCGTGACGGCCAACGTTAAAATGATTTCGGAATCGTCTCTATGTTTGAATGACAGAACGACCCGTTTCAATGAAAGTGTTATAAACAATCACACAATTCTCAATAGACCACGGCTCCATGGCAACTAAAATGGCATCTCGTGACCAGTAGACCCTACCTATTTCGAAAACATTAGGTTCACCCCACCTTGCTTGGCGCCCCGTTCAAGTCTTCCATACGTCCCTGCCGGACCCTGTATAACACGTTGTAGATGAAGCAGTTATTAATTATTGAGAAGCCGTCACGCCACTTACTCGTAAACAGTGCACGAGAACTTACTTTATTTTTTATGCATATAAATATAGCTTAGAATAATCTTCAACGTCTGCTTTAATCACAAAACAATGTCTCTGATTGCGTTATGAAAAGCTAATGAAGTGGCCTTTCATTTAATTCAGTAATCTCACCCCATTCATCAAATTTGATCTCGTCAGATTATTTATTAATCCCCAAATTCGTGAAATATTAAAAGAAATATCATTAAAGTGTTTTAACAGTAATAAATAAAGGATCTTTCAATAAGGACGCTCGATTGTTAAACGTAAGTGAAGCAAGTTACGTATGAGATATCTATTCAGTTCTTATTTTGTTTGAAATAACATTTTATGACATTAAGTACTAAATATAACATCATTCAAACGTCCATCGCGGCTTTGCTTGGTGGCACGTCTTCGAGAGGTCCAATTTTCGATGACTTTCGATGCATAAATCTGAATGATTTTTCTGGATGACGTTCGTTACGTTGATTTTGGGGGCATCATTTGTTTGTGGTTTATTCGCATAGACCTGCGAATAAACCACAAACTCAAATAAACCACAGATGAGGGCATCATTTGTTGCTAAGTCTAGCAACTGCCCTCCAAATTGCCTAAAGATAAACGCTTACTATTTTCCCAAATTCTGTTGACTAACATAGCACATCAAAAATAGGATTCACCCAGAAGCCTATAACAAAACTTCACTACAATAATACACTAACAACTTTATCAACGCTCCCAGATAATATTCTATTTCTGAAAATAGTGATCACCATTTACAAGAACAATTATTATGCCACCAAAACAATTGAGATTTGATTTCCCGAAGTAAGTTTTTGTTTAATTCGCACATTTGAACAATCTTCTACAAACTTTTCAACGCTTACTGTATCGACAATATTGCCCTTACGATATCGTCATCGATGACCACAATATTCTTCTCCATCCTCATCCCCAACGTCCTCGATATCCACTGGCCTTCAATTTAATAGCAACTTCAGCTCCGCATGAACAAAAAAATAATTTAAATTCAAACACGCTACATACCAGATCCATTACCGTTGCAGTTATAGCCGACGGTCTCGATAAATCCCCATAAAACTGCATCGTCTATAACATAATTCAACGTTATTTTACTTACAGTCTCGGTTAACTGCAAAGACACCAAGATCGCCGTCCAAGTAAGAACTAATAAGCCTTTCAACGGTCGTATTTATGCCCTGGGCAGATCGGAGACCTGCAATGTCGACGTCCTCAACAGCGATCTCTTCAGACTGGACCTGACCATGACTGGACAGGACTGCAACACACAGTCGGTGGTAAGTAATGGGCGTGTCTTTTTATTGCTTGGATCGAGAGGGTTGTGTATTTGTAGATCAGATGTTGCAAGTAGATTATCCTCACTCATCAGATCGTATAGAGTGATTCATATGCATATGTGGACTATTTTTAGTAAACAATTCATTTAGGCACTTTGTCTTAGAAAAAGATAGTCACAACAACCTTTTTTGACTGATATAAAATGTACTGTAAATTTTGTCACTGTTATTGCAACCAATTACGTTCTTTATTATTTATTGAATTACAAACAAATTTCATTCAATTCGTGAATGGGTAACACTGGGGAACAATTGTTTTGTCATTCGCTGTTGCGAGAGTTTCTTTAACTGATTTTCTGATCTGAATTCAAGTCATAAATTGTTCTTTCGCTATATGCTCTGATTTCCATTCAATTTGATTGCTAAAGCATCATCATATTAAGTTATTATATTAACCCTGTGATGCACCACCTATCTTATAGCTTCTAATGTACAGGGTATTATGCCCTTAGGAAGGTTTTGTTAATTTATTCGCAAACTTTTTGTACTAACGGCCTAAAAGGTTAAATATTTTTATTTAAAAAAAACTTTATTGGTATTCTATTACATAATGACAATGTTTATGGAGCAGTTCCCATTGGTATATTTGTGGAAAGAACATAATGACATTATTATTATTATATTATATAGGTTTGGGCCTCATCAGCCACTGATCGCATGGGTACTCCCTTGGGGATCCCCTCTTATCCGGGTCATTATCCAAAAATGATCTCCCATAAAAGGAGCAATTTAGGCACGTCCCCCGCCTTAAGCCTCGCCTCCTCTAGGATAACAGGGGT
Source organism: Rosalia funebris (assembly GCA_037954035.1). Lineage (NCBI taxonomy): Eukaryota > Metazoa > Arthropoda > Insecta > Coleoptera > Cerambycidae > Rosalia > Rosalia funebris. Next base: position 4,235,189 of record JAZFAV010000006.1, on the reverse strand, counting down.
CCCTAATATAAGATACCTCTTCTCCTCCAGTGCGGGGCAGGTGTAAAGAAGATAAATCGAGGTTTCCTCGTCTTCTTTACAGTTTCTGCAGGCCGGGCTATCAGTCAGCCTCAGCTTGTGCTTATATGCATTCAGGCTACTATGGTGGCCCGTTTATGATTCCCGCCAGGGTTCTGGGTTTGTGTCTGTTCAATTTAATGAATTCTTGGGCCCATTTCTCAATCTCCGAGTATTCGATGAAGAGTTTGGTTATTCAACAACCCGTTACTCCTCTCCATCTTTTATTGTGCTGTTCTCTTGCCATAATGACATAAAAATGGCTATTGATTTACTCCAATATGACGAACACAGCTGGTGAGCTTTATCCTAGGTCAGCAGAAAAGCTTTACGAAGTTTGCATGCTATCTCTGCAGGTGGAATAGTCTAGCTCGAGAGAAACACTGGACCCACAAAAAAAGTGACCCGACCGTGAGGCTCTCGAAATAGGATTCCAAATATTGTGAATGGCCCAATCGTCGGTTCAGAAAAGATCATGTTTCCTACACTGCGTCTTAGGCTTGGCTTAATGAAACAGTTTGTCCAGATACTGAATACTAAAGATGAATGTTCTCATTGCATAGTTTCTACATTCTCTTGCTCTAACTTGCGAGAAAATCAAAGCAGTATATTTAACGGACTGCCAATACGTACCCTTGTCTGGGATGAAAACTTTGACAGGAAAATGAATGACAAGGAGAAATCTGCTTAGGTATTTTTCGTGGCAATTATACAATACTTCCTTGACAATGAAGAAGCTCCTAGCAACTATACTGTTGGCTTTTCGAAATCTTTGTTGCAACATGAGTGCAAAGCTCCATTTCCTATAAGAACTCAGGCCTATAATAGTTGGGCCAGGCATAATTTTACAACTAATATATTTAAATAAATGTAATAACACTCTCAAAACTATTTTATTAAAGAAAAATATTGGTAACCGAAACAAAGTATAAACTTTTAACTTGAATACAATGAAACATTACTGCCTTATGATGTTAGTGACAAGTTTGTTGATAAAAACATTAGCATAGAGCATCAAACAAGATTTCCGTGAGAGGGTTTACAGGTGTAAGAACTACAAGCGTAAATTTTTGCCCGAATAGGAGTATCTAAATTTTTATCCACATCAGTTGTTACGAATCACCTACTATCTATCGTATTTATGTTGAAATATTAAAATACGTATACGTCAATTTAAAGTAAGAATCGCTTGCACGTACCCATATTTGAATATATGTATTTTATATTGCGCGGCTGATTTTTTTGCCATCGTGTGATTATGTGGAGCATCGAACTTCAAACGGGGCATCAACCGGAGCAAAAAAAAATTCAAAAATTAAAATGTCGAATTGTAAAAAATCCAGAGCTTATAGAACAAAACTGCCTACAGAATTGAACTCAGCGCCTCCAAATTATGTAATAATAAGTGCTGCCCTAAATGCAACGAAATTTTTATTCCCCAGTGTCATCAGTGTTACCAACTTTTGTTAATATTAGAAACGAGTAGTTAGAATAAGAATTATCTTCAGAATTAAGAAAATTTCTTGGTTTTAATTTAAATTACCTATTCGTAATTAAACTTTAACAGTTTATGTAACACATTTCAATAAAACTAAAGTGTTTTTGTTGGGGGTACGCATAGTTAATTATACGCAAAAATGTGTACGTGGGTTGAAAAAGGTTGAGAACCCCTGATCTAAGCCATAACCGCTTATTCTCAACATAAATTTCAAGTCGCATTTTCTGACATTGTGTGGGAAGTTACGGCAAAATTAAGGCGTTTCCTTGTAGACCCTCTTCATTCCCCATTAATGACGAAATGGAATCCAAAATCTGACTTTTCATAACCCTGATCCTAGATACCAGTAATTTTAAAGTATTACCACTAATCTGGATTATTTTTCAGAGTTATGAAATATAGTTATTCCTAATTCAATGTAATAATAAGCGATGAGATGTTCTAAGAATTGTGTATTTCAGACCGGCGTCTACAGCAACACAGTCGTCCTGCAACACCACAGCGTCGTGATGACCAAAGCGGACAAGATCTACAAGGTCAAATGCACTTACGACATGTCCTCGAAGAACATCACCTTCGGAATGATGCCAATTAGGTATGCGCATTTCATTACGCCGTTTTTATCGCCGGACTGATCGCCCTGTTAATCGAGGCATCCAGATCGCAGATAGCGTTGCATCGGGCTCGACTTGGTACAGGGCGAACCAGTTATAGGGGTTGTCTGAAACAATTTATGACCCACGGTAAAATAAGCCTACTTTATCCCACGAACATTATAAAATTGATCGATTCGTTGAACAAGAAATTGTAGAATTTATTGCAAAAGGTATTTTCAATTAAACTGTAGAATTTATTGCAAAAGGTATTTTCAATTAACTATGAATATCTACAGCTGCTATAAGACATAGAGCTTGACATCAATGAGTCTTAGTCGTGTTTCAACTTATAGTAACAAAAAATGTAAATGCTTCAATATTCTCAAAGTTCCCATTTTTTTAAGCTACAATTCTCCCCAAAACATTATCTTCCTCAAATGATCGACAAGTACATCAGTCAAACTTAAAAATATAAAGCATACCCCCAAATAGTACACATCAAGGATATGCGCTGGAGTACCTCAGGGTAGTGTCCTTGGACCTGTTCTTTATCTGATGTACACCAACGACATCGCAACGTAGCAGTCGCGCCGATATTAATTGGCAGACGTACTGACCTTGATGGATTTTGTCGGCAAGTCGAACGAATTACCGCTCTTTACTCGCCCATCGTGTAGGCCAGGACCGTCGTACGAAGGTAGGCCGAGCTTTGCTACCACTTTCACGGGTCTCTGCATGAGAGGCAAATGCCGACCGCAAACAAAACCCATCCGACTGGCAGCACTTCGCTCCCCTCGACCTCCTTTGGTCCTGACGTCTTTAAGTCCCGCTGGCACGGACTTCTCAGCTTTTTCTTAATTTTCGCCTTGTCTTGCCGCATCGCTTCACCAGCGACAGCCTCCCGGGGGGTGTCTTGTCATGGGCCCCACAACCAACACGACGCCCGGGAATTGGATCATATCAAGCAATCTTCCACGACAATGCGGACGAATCGCGTCGCTTGATCGCCGTCAGGAGGTGAGTCTTGTTACTCGGGAGGGGTCCTTCTATATTAGAAGATGATCCCAGGATTTGAAGTGAAGTGAGAAGGAAGTCGTGTGTCTTTCCTGTAACAGAAAATGGTTAAACGGCCATAGGGTCATCTGTCATAAGAAATGATTACTGGAGCAATAGGGCTCAGCTGTAATAAAAAGTTATGTTTGACCTGCAAATAGGATCTATGAGGTATACTACCTGGATCTTGGGTCTCTTGTGTCTTCCTGGTCTTCCTGGGTCGTAGTCCGAAGCTGCTCGGATGAGAAGGGTTGTCATGGGCACCTGCTTGGTCGTAGAGCTTCCAAGCCCTCGCTCGGATTTTCTCCGTCACAGTGGTGAAGTCTAGGTCTCGCCGGATGTTGATGTTCCTCACGTACCACGAGGCGTCCGCAGTACGGCGGAGGGCGATATTTTCCACGGCCTGAATCCTCTTCGTGTGTGTCTGAGCAGCGTAGCCCCAAGCTATCGATGCGTACATCAGTTGGGGCTGAGGGACTTGCCGGATGAGGAACAGCTTATTCCTGAGGTTCAACTGGCTGTTGTTTCCCGTCATCGTCCAGAGTCTGGCCGCGGTAGTTTTGGCGCGTCTCGTCACTTGGTGGATAGTAGTCACGACAATGATCGTCGACAACGCCGCTCTGCTGGCTGCCAACCAAAGCCTCCAGTGAGCTACAAATAAACTTCAAACAATAGTCAACAATGTTACCAACTGGTCAAAGAAATGACGCATCAAACTAATTGAGACGAAACTGATTCACGTCAATTTCACCAACAACTATTCGCTGTTGAACTGTTAATCGCGACATGCTGACATCGTATGGTTTGTGAGATGACATTCGTTTAAATATTGACGCCCTATCTTAGACAAAACACAAATGGCGCAAAATTAAAATCCTATAGTTCCAGCTGAGACATCTTATAGAATGTAGCTTGATGTGAGAAAAGTACCTTATGTAAGAAATTTTACGTGTATATTGTACTGTTTCTCAAAATTACAGTAGTCTATCACCATATTCAATTAGAAACTCCTAAATTTAATGCACTTTAAATAGAGGCCACCTCTGTTTCCTGAGATAACGATGAATTGTGGATTTCGAAACGTCATCCTACTGAGTAAATTTTCTCATCAATTTAATTGAACTGAAACTGAATTGCTACTGTCATATTAAACTGTGATTGTGGATTCAATGAACTGTGAACTGCTTAACTGAATTTGTAAGAAATACTTTAAACCGAGTCGTTACATGGGGTGTTTTCATATTTAAAATTTTAAAACTAGAGTTCTTAAAGCATAGCGAATTAAACCTAGGAAGTTGAAAATAACCCCTGCAATTGTTAAGTGAATAAAAATCAACGTATTTAAGAAATCTTACAAGAAAATGCTTATTTTAGTTTAAGAAATCTTATTCCAAATTTTAAAGACATACTGTATACATATTTCGCCTTCGACAGACCGCTCTGTACACACTCTTCCTCTTGCACAGGTATTCGATCCGATCGACGGTTTTTCTTAACCGATCCCGCATAGTCATTAATGGTCTTCTTCTTTTTGTCAGCTCGATCTCGATCGTGTTCGAAAGAAATCGTTTTAATGTCCGGTCATTTTTGCTCCGGTGCGTTTCTTAACGCCGAGAGGCGTCCAGACCGCAAGCAAAACTCTCCATGTTTGCCGGAGTAATTGTTAATTAATCTGTACGTGTTTGCAATCTCATTGACAGGACGCGGTCGAGGACTTGCGTTGGGCCATGAGATGTGTCAGGTTTTAAGTCGTGGCCACTGATGCGAATAACGTTATAGGTATGAGGCGCATAATGGTGATATAACGTGTGTATTGCGTAGTAGTGCCGCGCATTTGAAAAGAATGATTGACATTAACGAATAATAATGATAATGCCTTTATTTCCACAGAATTCCTTTATTAAACAGAAATAAAGGCTCTAAGAAAGCCTTAACCTTTAAATAACTTTAACATAAATATATGAAATGAAATACCTTCCTAACATATAACTTACATGATGTTGTCGATGACGAAACGATGTCGTGTTTCTAATAACTAAACCAAGAATTTTATACAGTTGGTACGATGGTAGTCCCAGAAGTACCCGACCTAACAAAGAAAACACAATAAATTTGGGAAAAAATATCTTAATTTCTCTACATAGTCTCCTTTTAACTCGATACACGTTTCCCAATTATATTCAATAGCTTCGATACCCTGTTTATAGTGAGAATGGTCGAGCTCCTCAAAATAGCCATCAACCGCAAACTCCAGCTCTTTATTGTTGGCAAATATTTTACTACTAAGCCATTTTTTCAAGTTTGAAAACAGAAAATAATCCGTTGAGGCTAAATCAGGCGAGTAGGGTGCGTGAGAAGGCAATTCGAACTTTAACTCATTCATTTTGGCCATCGCGATTATAGATACGTGTACTAGTGCATCATCTTGATGAAACAAAACTTTCTTTTTCAACAAATGCGGCCGGTATTTCTTGATTTCATCACTCAAGCGCTGCAATAAGTTCGCATAATACTCGCCGTTGATTTTTTTTCTTTTCTAAAGATAATCAATGAAAATTATCTCACGCGAATCCCAAAAACCTGATGCCACGACCTTGCCTGCAGATGGAACTGTTTTCGCCTTCTTTGGAACCGATTTTACCCTTTCAGCCCATCGTTGTGACTATCCCTTCATCTCAGGTGTGAAGTAATAGATCCATGTGTTATCCATGGATATGAATGGATGCAGAAACTTGGCTTTATTTCTGTGAAACTTCGCCAAATACTCGATTGAAACATCCTCACGACGCTCACTTTTTTGTACCATTGTGAGTAATTGCGGCACCCATCTTGTGCACAGCTTTCCCATGTATAAATTTTCAGTCAATATGCGATGTACAGCACTTTTTGAAATTCCTACCATATCTGCTAGCTCGCGCACTTTCAAGTGACGTCATCCAATACCATTTTGTGGACTTTCTTCGCCTTTTCTGGCATGGTGACCTCATTTGGTCGACCACTGCGATGTTCATCTTGCCACCTCGTACGACCTCGTTTAAACTCTGCCACTCAATATTTCACTGTTGTAAACAAAGGAGCAGCCTGCTCCGGAGTAGAATCTAGCTCCGCTGCAACATCGGTTGGGCTGAGGCCTTTCAAATGAAAGTATTGAATCACATAACCATCACCAATCTTTTTTATGTTTACAAAGTCACTGAGAGCGTTCACTATTGATGGCTGTCAAACAATACTAAACAACGTAGAGTCGTCAGACTTCAAACTTAAGCGTTATAAGGTTGGTACTTTCTCCATAGTCATTTTCTCGAGCAACATCCACCATCTATACAGGTACGTCAGGTCAGGTACTTCTGGGACTATCCTAGCCTAGTTCATAGCCAAAGTACACACCAAGATCCTATCCTTAATATTTTCAGAACGTGTTAAAGCTGTATCACCGATAGAATAGTCATATAAGATATTCTTTAAAAGTATATAATCAAATTTTACATTTATCTATGTTTATTAATAGTTTATTCTGCGAAGTTGATTAGATGATAATAACACTAGACTAATAATAATAATTCTGATAATCAAAAATAACTGATTCACCACGTGTATCTGCAGTCTTCAAATTTAGATCTATTGTCACTAAGGCTCTACTCTATCAAAAGTTGGGTACCTTTCCCGAGGTCATCTCAGGAGGCAAAGAATGTTATAAAGCTCTTCTTTACCTCTCTATATAAAGGGCAGTAATTAAGTGATATTCATTTATATTGCAATATATTTATTCATATAAACCTTTTAGGGCTACTTGAAGTGAATCTCCAGCAACAGATCAGTGAAAATATTAATTATGGAATTCTGTGAACCTTATGAAACCCTTTTCTGACAATAATATATTCTTATAAAGAATACTTTCGTATTTCTTCTTTGATTTACAAGATATATTTTTACAGGTTTCATTTAAAAAAAATATTATTCTGAAATCACTTGATATCCATATTTACTAAACGGCTGTTTTCGTGTGTGTGTGTGTGTGTGTGTGTGTCACGAAATTGTCAGGTCGATGTACGAAATGCTTTTCATTCGAATTTCGGCATTTTGACAAAATCAATGTAGTAAATCGACCCTTGCGAACAACGTGCTAACTTTTTTTATCCGAAGCCTCTAGAGGCATGCTCCGGTGGTGCCTTCGATATACGTGGAAGCACGGGAGCGTCGCAATATTATTGCGATATTTTTACTCGTAAACCTTATTAAAGAAATGTTTTAATAAAATATTAAAGATAACGATAATTCCTGATGAAACTATATCCACTACCCTCCAGACAAGCACTGATACAATATTAAACATAACCCTAAACCAGCTAGTACTTTTGTGTTTCACTCAATGCTTAAATCTGTCACAAGCCTTTACACTGTTACTCGTTAATTTTGCTTAGTTTTGGGTAGTGATAGAATATTGTAAAGTAACGTTATTCAATTCTTAGAACATTACGCGACCCTATGTTCCAACAGGATAATGCACGTCCACATGTAGCCATGATATCGTTATATGCAATCTCCTTGCATGGCCACCACGATCTTTTTATATCTCTCCAATTTAACGCGTATGGGTGCTTGTCTACAACTGCTAGTTTGAGTTGGTAGCGCTTCAGTGTGTAGCAGCGGCGGCTATTCTGGTAAAGTAGGTGAAGTGCCTCTTCACCAAAGAAATTGAGACTGGGATCTCTTTTTTTTTATATTTTTGGGGTATGTAATCATGCCTTTAATATGTACATTCAAATACATTTTGTTATGAAAAACGTATTACATCTTTATGTCAAGCATAATATGTCGCTATGCTACTAAGAGCACTGTGTTTACATTGGAACGTCCTTTAAACCTTCAATAATCTATGCGCGCCTTATCTATAATATAAATAACTCGCAGGTGCAGAGATGAAAATCAAGTCCCCTCAAATATGCACTGCTATACCGGGTTGCCATGGTGACGTGATGTCACGCAATAGCCCACGTCCATTTAATCCGTTTTCTCCCTCCACCTAGGTGAAGAGTTTCCCGAGATTTTATACGATATCTGCACAATAGACTTGCATCTATTTAATGTACTGAAGCTCGGTCTATTTTTGAATTTGAGCGATTTATTGAATTTGCGTTGTGTTTTCATCGTTTTTAGACTTTTTTTTATTTTAATGTGTTGATTGATCAACTGAATGATCATATAATTAGCGATTTTTCAACTTTGATAGTGATAATATTAAATTAAACAATATTTTGCATTATTTGTAATGAATCCAGTTAACGATATCTATTATTTGTAATTTGTTGGAAACACTGTTCTTTCGCTGGAAAGACGAAGATAAAAGAGACGTTTCACCGGAACGTCAATCTTATAACGTAAATTAAAAATCTGCTTGGTTCACAAATTATAAATAGTTATGTAGCAGCCCAATGTTAAAAAACTATATTGCTGGCCCTGTTTACTATTTTCTAATAAACAATTGGTTTGGAGCAGAAATGGATTTGTAGATATTTTAAATATTACAAGGGCATTATATAAACATACCGATTCTGCCCAGATATTCTATGTGATATCCTACAAAAAGAATCATTATATATTAATTTTTGCGTGTATCAAATAAAACACACACGTGAAATATTGAACAAAAAGAGAAATGACGACTTTAAGACAATTTTTAATAAAACAAGTAGAATGATGGAATTAGAAATTACAAAACGACAATACGCTGGTCTTTCTAACGAAGCCATTAGTACAAGATATAAAGCACCATTTTATGAAATATTGGACCATATTTTAATGGAAATAGACGTCAGGTTTCAGGACTGCGAAAAGTTGAAATTTGTTTGTCTCGCTGATACTGCAAAATTTTAACAATATCTCTCGTGTTTCCCTTCTAATGCTTTTGAAAATTTGGAACAATTTATAGAAATATATTTACCAAACATCAGCGACTTAAAAAGGAACTTTGCCTGCTATATAGTGATGAAAGTTACAGAACTATACCGCTGCATGAACTGCTCAAAAAAATGAATGAATAAAATGACATTTTTACAGAAGCTTACAAACTGTTTTGTATAATTTTATCTATTCCATCAACAAGTGCGTCAGTGGAAACAGGCTTTTCGTGTCTTAAGCGTCAAAGACCTATTCAAGAAATACCATTTCCCAAGAATAAATCTTTAGCAAATGTATCTATCGAGAAAGAATTGTTGCTAGAACTAAAGAAGGACCAGCCATTTTATGAAGATATAATAGATACCTACGCCTCACTAAAAAATCGAAGAATTGATTTGGTGTACAAAAATTAGATAGCTATAAGCTTGGCTATAAGTAAGTCTTAAGCAAAATTAATCTACTTTTTCCTAACTGTTTACACATCCTAACTCTTCACCTATTTTCTGACCCGCGAGCCGCCACTGGTGTGTAGTCTTTTATGACGAAATTTCGAGAGGCTTCGCTAAGCGGCGTTGCTGGTTTCGGTCCCACCAAAGTGACTCGTTACATTGCAGGATGTAACGAGTTTACAGAATACCGAATAGCAGGACTACCGAAATTAGTCCTGCTATTTTCTAGAGCCACTGACGTGGTTCTAGTATCCTATCTCTGAATACTCTCACTCTCACTCACTCACTCGTTTTCCATAGACATCCGACAAGATGTTTCAGAGCTATCCTTAAGACCTCCTTAATGTGCAAGTCAAGATTTTTGAAAGACAATTTCCAGGACCACTCTGGGTGGCCCATAGTAGAAAGACGGTCCAAGAGCAGATACTCATCATCATGAGGTCATCAATCCTAAGTCTAGTTGGACGCTAACCTCCAGCTTCTCCTATCTTGTGCTAACCTACGCATTTCGCTAATTGTGCTACAACCTACATCCCTTACTATTTGCGAGCAGTAGTCTAATCTAGGCCTACATCTGCCTTTCTTCACTCCTATTCTTGCCTCCAATATATCGCGGACTACTTACCCATGTCTCAGCAAGTGGCCTACCATTCTATCTCTTCTCTTCTTTATGTTTTTCCACATACTTCTTTTCTCGCCGACTTTCTCCAATACTTCTTCGTTTCTAACCCTATCAGTCCACGGTATTTTCATCATTCTTAGGTAACATCACATCTCAAAAGCTTCTAATTTCTTCCTACTTGCTTCCCCTACCGTCCAGGTTTCGCAACCGTATAGTGCCGTGCTCCATACATATGTTCTCAAAAATCTCTTCCTTGTTTCTAAGTTTATTACCCCCTAGCATAAAAGCTTCTTTTTTTTTTGTTAAAAGCTACTCGACCCTGCGCTATTCTTTGTTTTATGTCTTTATCGCTTCTTCCATCCCAATTTATTTTACTTCCTAAATAAGTGAAGTCTTTAACTTCCTCCAATCTTTCGTTATTAATTTGTACTTTCGTTTTTGCTCTGCTCTCGCGCCCTCTGCACACTAACACTTTAGTTTTGTTTTTATTCACCCTCATTCCGCATTCCTCTGTCAACACTGCCTCCATTTCGTTCAATGCTGATTCAAATTCCTCCTTACTAGATGCTAATACTGCTATATCATCCGCGAATCTCAGCATTTTTAGTTTCTGTCCCTGTACTTTAATCCCGAAATCCACTCTATCTTTTACCACAGTAATCGCCTCTTCGATGTACAGATTAAAAATTAGTGGTGACAGACACTATATTATATTATGTTATATTATATAATAAATGTGTTTTCAATTACAAATTATTATTAGTAATTACTAGTTATAGTTATGATGATTATTGTAGTTAATACCTACTCTTCCTATATGTTTAAAAAATACTCTTTTTTATTCTATGCTACTTCATAAAAGCCTAGGGCGATTACTGCATGGCCGCTAACACCTGTATTTTATTTCATTACAGAGACCCAGAGATGATAAGTATTACATCCGCTCCAGAGGCTCCGCCACCAAGGATTCGCATTTTGGACAGCCGTCAACGCGAAGTCGAGACAGTCCGTATCGGGGATAAACTCACGTTCAGAATCGAAATCCCAGAAGACAGTAAGTAGACGTTTATCTCCTTTTTCACGCTGCAATGCTACTCGTTAGCAGAGGTGCTCTGTTGTCTGAATCGTCTGGAGTATTCGAACAGACTCGAGTGTGGTTACGAGATTTATTTGTCGTAACAGTACGGAATTGTGTTATTTTTTCACTTGACCTTCTCTAGTAAGGAGTTCCGTCCGGTTTCCTGCTCTCCTTATATCAGGTTACTTTGTTGGATTTGACAGTAAGCAGTGTACACTACAGGTGGATTGTAACCATAATTATCTACATACCCAGCCCAGGCTCATAATAGTTCGGCCAGGCATAATTTTACAACTAATATATTTAAATAAAAGTAATAACACTCCCAAAACCATTTTATTAAAGAAAAATATTTGTAACAGCAACAAATTCATTAAAATTGTGTTACACCGCCTTTATTAACAATAACTAATTCTGGCAAGCATTATATCTACCAGCTCAACACACTTTTCAGCGTGCTGTCCCAAATGTCTTTCAATTTGGTGCGTAGATCGTTAACCGAACAAGCTGGATGTTTGCGCAACTGTTTTTTCATTTTATGCCACAGTGTTTCTATTGGTAAGAGAACTCGGGACTACTAGAAGGCCATTCCATAACAGGAACATTATGTTCTGTAAACCAAGCTTTGACAGTTTTTGCTGTGTGACATGCAGCACCATCTTGCTGGAAAGTGTACTGCGCGTCAGTGTTTTGACCTATTGGTTTTGACGGCAATAAACTGTCTGTCAAAATATATTTATATCTTTCTGCTGTCACAGTACCATCTACAAAATGCAATTTTCCTATGCCTAGACCATTCTACACCGCCAGATCATAAGAGAAAATATTTAAAAATCAGTAAGTTCCAGTAAATCTCCAATAATACCTAGGGCTGCTCAGTTGGATACCATATCAATGGCAGTGCCTAAACATTTACTGTCAATTTTTTCGTAAGACGAATACCTCTTTCTGCATTTAATATCTGTAGCACTTTTTCAAACTTCTACTATTTGGAATGATTCACCTAAGGATAGTGAAATATTTTATAATTTGTTTATGACATTCGCTGGTTCCGTGTAATTACTATACATAGTTTTCTGGTAATTCTTTTCTAATCTTTTATTAACTAGTAAATATGCAAATGACGATCAAAACGGATCAAGACTGCATACTATAACGTTGGCAAGTTTTTTTTTGGAACCCGTTATCTCGTCCACGACTAACCACAATTCTTTATTCTGTATTATATTATTTTCAAGTCTCTCGCTCACAGATGGTAGATTTATTTGTACCATACTTCGAGTTCACAATTCTTATGGAGAATTAATTATATGTTATGAAGTTTCAAACCTGACGAAATGGTCCTTTATCAAAATTCCTCTTTTATTATTTTTTTAAGATTTAAAAATAAGTAGCATTTAAAAAGGTCAAATTAGAACTATAGATGAAGTTATCTTAACTGTCATTAATACATCCACAGACTATCATTTTTACCTACAACTTTGTCATATATTTCCTTAGATGGTTCTTCAATAAATAGTCTATTAGGTAAAGCAGCCTTCATCGCCTAACCTCAAATAACAGTTTTATTTATCTTTCAGCTCCTTACGGCATTTTCGCGAGAAGCTGCGTCGCCATGGCCAAGGATTCGAAAAGTACCTTCCAGATCATCGACGACGAAGGATGCCCTGTGGATCCCACTATCTTCCCCGCTTTCACTCCAGATGGAAACGCTCTACAGTCAGTGTATGAAGCTTTCAGGTTTACGGAATCATATGGGGTCATCTTCCAGTGCAATGTCAAGTACTGCCTAGGGCCATGTGAACCAGTAAGTATTCTAATATGACCCTGTGTTTTTATACCTCCTTGAATTAAAACTTCAATATCATATATGTATATCAATTGCTGCCAATCTCAAAATGGGCGCCAAATTTAAATATCTGTTGGTTAAAAGTGAATGAAATTCTATGTGTAGTGGTAATGAATGACGTCACATGATGACGTGCATTTCTTTTTGCTTTATATGAACTTATACACGAGATGTTTTGAGATGATTCTGCAAATCAACCTCTCTCACACAATCAGTAACGATAAACGTTATTCTTGACGCCTGTATTACGTGATGTCTCTAATATTTTGAAACTATTTCTATCCTTAGGCCGTCTGTGAATGGGGACGCGACTCGCTGGAATCCTGGGGCAGGAGGAAGAGAAGCGTCAGCAACCAAACCGAGGAAGAGAAGGAGGAAGACATGACCCTCAGCCAGGAGATCCTCGTCTTGGACTTCGGAGATGAAAAGCAATCCGAGTATTTGAGGAGCGAATTATCCAGTGCCGATTTTGGAAGAGGTAAGAGATACAGGAGACTATAATTTTGCTATATGAGCTCTATTGCGCCACTAGTGATGTAATGGACTTTTTACTTGACTCATTTTTATTATCAAAAATTATGTACTAGGAGAAATAAAGATTTTTTCAAAATGGAAACGATACAACAATATTTGTTATTACAAATATTATTGAAAACATGAGAGATCTTATCACCATAATTACGATAAATATAGTTAGGATAACATGGTCATTAAAGTATCGAATCTTGAATCTTGGCAAATGGTTGTTTTCTTTAGAGAACGTTGTCACAGTAATCCAAATGCTTTTATTAACAAAAAAAATAACAAGATATCAACTATTTTTCTGCACTAAATACAATAAATTGAAATTATTGAGACAGTTAAAAGATTTCTCTCCATTATGTATGGCTCTTTCTCTCTGGTGCTCAATTTAGCACTCTAAAAACGGTGCTCTGACCCGATATATTGAATATTTCTCAGTTTGATGAGTCAGTATCGTATGTGTAGTTAATTCATCGTTGTTAATTAGTTATATAAAACATAGTTACCAATGACTAATAGTCTAAATCCTATCAAAAAATTAAAAACAGAGACAATGAACAGGAAACGATTGAGCTAGATTAAGAAAATCTTTGATAACTGGTGATGTTGCTGTGACATATTCATAATACCAATTTTGGCGAGTTGCATCTTGATTATTAATAATTAAAGATGTATTTTTGTTTACATAAGTCTGTCACATTTTATATAATTTGAATTTCGGTATAACATATTTACTAGGAGGTACCCAAAGAAAACGAGCATTATTTTCTGTAGACAAGTGGGTTTGAAGTGCTGCCCTCTCCCGATACTTATTTTTATTAGACACTCCCCCTGCTCAGTTGACCAACTATCGTTCATGTGAAGCCAAAGGACAGACTGATTTTTTTCTTCCAACGCTTTCCCAAACACCTGAGAACCTTCCAGAGAAAGAACTGTCTGAGTGTGTGCTACGAATTGAAAGAACAGACACAGACTGACCCTGATTTTTTGTTAAAAGTCGTCACAGGACCATGAGTCATGGTGTAATGAACCTGAAACAAAATGGCAGTCCAGCCAGTAGAAGACACCTTCATTGCCCAGACCAAAAAATCACGGCAAGTGAAATCGGATGTGAAGTCCATGATGGGTTGTTTTTGGACATCAAATGAGTCATTCACATCGAATTTCTTTCTCAGGGCACCACAGAAGTGTTCAAGCGATTACGTGGGACAGTGAGAAAAAACGACCTGAGTTGTGAAGATCGGGGAACTGGTTTCTTCATCATGAAAACCCCGCCTGCCCACACAGCGTTGAAAATTAACCAGTTTTCAAAGAAAGACAGCATTATAACGGTTTCGTGCTTTTGTACCCGCCTGACCGAGCCCCCTGTAACTTTTTCTTATTCCCAAGAATGAAAAAAAAACCTAAAAGAAAATCGTTTTCAGGGCGTAGAAGAGGATAAGAAAAAATCACTGGAGGTACTTAACAGGATTAGTTCAGAAGACTATAAAAAATATTTCAAACAGTGGAAAGCGCGTTGGAGCAAGTGCGTAGCATCTAATGGACTATATTTTGAAGGACGTTGGTATTTTCAAGATGTTGTCAACGTGATGTAACAAATTAAATAAATAATTCTCGTTTTTCTTTGGGTACTCCCTCGTGTATTAATAGAAAATCTATTATTTCTACTAAACCTCAGTACTATAAACATAGTAAAACTACTATTAAATTAAATTAAATAATATTTAATACATGTTTTATAAAAAATGTACGTACAATAAGTCCCTAAATATGTATGTTAATAGACACTTCTTGTTAGTTTAAGCTTCTTGTACAATAATCGAAGCAAACTGATATAAGTATTTTTTCTTAGATAAGACGGTGACCATCATCGAGCCATGCCCCACCAAAACGTCGGTCCTAGCCCTAGGAGTAACATGTGCCTTATTAGTCCTATTGTACATCAGCACCCTCTTCTGCTACTACATGAAGAAGTGGCTGAATCCCGGCAAACACGTGGCCTGAGACGTACAACAAAACACGGACACTTTTTGGTGCTTAATACGTTTAAACTCCCCAGTATTTACCTACTAAGTACTGCAATACGTGACCGCATTGACCTTTCTGTTAAGTTGGCGATGCCGACGGCGCCGAGCGTTATACGAGGGTCGGTCGAAAAGTCGGCGCCAAGTATTAACCTTATTTAGTCGATTAAGCTAGCCGGTGGCCGAGCTTTCGAGCGACCTCTCTCGGTTAACTTAAGAAGAGACGTCAATAGGACGGGATTATCCCAAATGAGACTCAACATATCGCAATAGATAATTTTAAGTAACTTAATTTTCGGGTGGGTGGCGGTCTGTGGTGGTGGGCGCGCTTTGAAATCTGTGACATATTAGGATTCACTAAAATGTGTTTTTACCGTTACAAAACCGACGTTGATCTCCTCCGCAGGAAGGTGTCCCGATTATTTGTAGGGACCTGCCTTAGACTAGGAATGAATTTTGTAACGGTAAGATTTCGTTAACTACTTTCAGTGACGTTCTATTAGACATTATTTATTTTATTTATTGTTTAACTAGTAATTCGTGTATATATCTAAATTTTAAGACAAACTTATTTATACATAATTTTTATATACTGCCTTAAATGAACATTTTATACAAAATAAACGGTAAATTTATAAAATGAGTTTTTGTATTAATTCCACCTGGCATACTGATCTACTGGTACTGATTGTCAATATGTACTTGTTGTAGTGTTGACATGCCTTTATTTGACAATAGAATCCAACGTTTACTTTGATTCTGACAGCAGGTATACTGACAGCTTGGTATGCGTTATTTTCAGTGATGGTTCATCAAGGTAGGCACGTGAGGCATTACTTTATGATTATGAACAGAATAAGAAATTATTTTTGATTGGTTTGTTGTTTTAATATCTTATTTCAAGTAAGTATAATCGTAATTCTAATATCTATAGGGTTTTTCAATAAGGACGCTTGACACAATAAAACTTGTTGAGATGTCCACTCAATTTTTTCTATTTAAAAGAGTATTTTATGGCATTATGTATGAAATATAAGGTCGTTCAAATGTCCGCCGCCGCTTTGATCGGTGTCACGTATTCGGGAGCAAAATCTGGCTGAATTTGTTGGATGGCATTCGGTTTCTTGACTTTGAGAGCATCGATTAGTTGCAGTTTATTCGCATAGACCTGCGATTTAAGGTAGCCTCAAAGAAAGAAGTCTAAAGGCGTTAAATCGCACGTCGATAGTTCAAATCGCTCGTGCAGAATGTCCATCCTGGTATGCGCTGCGTGGCACGTGGCACGTAGCACCGTCCTGTTTGAACCACATGTCGTCGGTATCCATTTCATACAGTTTAGGCCATAAGTTGCTTATCATCGATCTGTAACGCTTGCCGTTGACGATTATGGCAATGCCAGTTTAGTTTTGGAAGAAGTACAGACCGATGATTCCACCAGACCAAAATCCTCACCAAACAGCGAGTTTCTTGAAATGCATTTGATGCAGGTGTATCTCGTGTTGATTGGTATCGTACCAAATCCGACAATTTTGCTTATTCATATATCCATTCATCCAAAAATGGACCTCGTCACTCAAGATGATTTTTTTGGCGAAATTGGGTCCACTTCCAACTACTTCAGAGCCCAATCACATGACGTTGTCTATGGTCGTGTATTTTAAGTTTCTGGGTCAGTTGTCGAATAGTCAACTCGGCGGGACGGTTGTGGCGAGGATAAAAATCACGTAATGCGCGGAACCTTTCTCGAACGGAGCACTGATTTTGAAAATAAAATTTGATGATTTGCACGCGTTGCTGAACGCTATAACCTTCCACGGTGATTTTCCATGCCCTACTGAACAATCTACAATAAATTTGACAGATGTTGTTTTAACAACATGGCCGCTATAACCTAACAAATTTCGAATGTCCCTATTGAAAGACTCTTTATAATAGTCATTCACCATTTATTAATAAAATATCAAACTGATATAATCTGGTACAGAGAAAACAATCAAAGGTTGAGTAGCATGCATCTAAATGTCGCACTACATTTTAAATTCATAAATGTATTCGTGCTTTTTATTACATCTAGGACCAACGGTAAGAAATGAGCGGTTACGAATTCTAATGACGATTAACGAAAGGTGAACCTTCTTATATTGGTTTAGCAGACTGCGGGATTAAAAATATAGCTATCTGAAATAGAATAAGGGTAGTAAGAAGGCTTTTGATATTTATAATGACAAGGACGAGTATAGAAATGAAAATTTTACTATTTTTTGGATAATGCCTGTTCTCTTTCTAAAGACATTCAGCTAGGAAACATTCAACTGCTCTTTTTACCACCAAACTGGACGCTATCCAAATTGTTCAACCATCAGAGTAAGGCATTATTAAAAACTGTAAATTATTCTACACAGCTTTTGAAATCTTATCAATAATGGAATCTGTGAATAATGTTAAGGTACAAGGTACTGCTAAGGCTGTAAGCGTACTGGATGCTATTTACTTTATAAAATATGTAGGGCAGAAATTTATAGACGATACAATAAAAAATTGTTTCCGGAAAGTGGGGATTAACCGCAATATCAAAAGTGTTATAAGAAACAATGTTTTTTTAACAGAAGATAACTTGTCTTTATCTGTCTTAGATCAAATGCGTCGAATTGCAAGAGCTATAAGCCTTGATAATGATGAAGTAAAACATTAATTAACCACCACATTAATTTATTTATTGGGAGATGATGTTTTACAATTGTCTGACTCGGATGAATATATACAAATTAGTGATCAAGCACACATAATAAATTATAATCAACCCGTTGGTGTGGATTATTGTTGCAAAAGAGAGTCCAAATACACAGATTTTTCATGTGCATAAATACCGATTTAAACTGCGCAGATAATCGGAAAGTGTCTGGCCCCCTTTAAAGTAAATCAGAAGACGCGAGTTAAACAGACTATTATAAGGTTAGGATCTTTGGAAAATATTGCCTAAGATTCACAACCATACTGGATGAAGGGCAGCCAACGCAGCAACAACAAAATAACTACCTCAAAGGATCTAAGAGCTCCTGTGGTTTGTAAACCTAAGGTGAAGATGCCATGTTTTAAAAATATTTTAAAATCCAAGGTTTAGTATATTTTCGGTATAGTGCAAACATTGAATAAAAATGCTATTGCTGTGTATTACAATGTATAATAATCAAAATGACATTAAAATATTTTGACAAAAAAAACGGACATCAACAAAATAAATGAGACAAAAACGCATATTTTTTAATATATTTATTAAGCAACTTCGAGCATACAAAGCCTCTGTTGCGTTAAAATTGCTACATCAACCATAGCCTCAGGTACGAGTAACTCAGCTACGCTATATTTAAGCGATTCCTCGTAAGCGTAAAATATGCTCGTGTCATACAACATCATTTTACTTTGTGCTAACGATAGAATACAGTTCCTAAGTCGACCTATCGTTTCCCTTTCCTGCCTCGGAATAACCTACAAAGTTCATTGATGAAACAACTCTACAGATGCATCTCGTGGAAAATTATTAACTTACTTCTTCTAGATTTTGGACAAAACCGCCGACGCTTTCGTCCGCATTATTTATAATAGGGCAGATCCAAATGAGTCCGTTATTTCCTAAAATAATACTCGCTCCCACTGTCAAGTTATGAAAATGAGTCTTGCTTCTCTTAATTAATGAGGGAAATACCTTAACCAGCACCCCTTGGGACAACTGAAAGCATTAAATGAAAATATAACGCTAACGTTTACAAACAAGAATTACTGACCTTTCCGTAACGTAAACTTCTAGTATGTAGCGAAAGAGATCCATCAGAGTAGACGCTTTGGACTTCAGCACTTATAAGATCGCCTTCTTGCAAAAACTGCCTCATCATATGCTCATCTTCGACAGATCTACGCCTCTAAAATATAAATGGCTTACATCAACGCCAGACTATCGTATATTACATTTACCAATTCTCCACCAGGTAAGTTAACCGACGATAGTAACAACACCGAATCTAACCTGGAATTAGTATCAACCTTCCATCGCTTTTGCTGCACTTCGGTTATTCTGCCAACTACTACGTCTCCGACTTCCCCATTATATCTACTCTTAAGTGGTCTCACAGAAATCAAATTATTAACTTGCTCCCTGATACCTGCTACAGACGCCTTCAAGACGCCGTTTTCTTCATACGTACCGTGCCCTCTAAAGAATTGTTTTTTAATACAAGAACACTTGCAGATGACAACAAACCTAACCTCATAAATTCATTTTTACTTGTAATCACCTCTCCTGGTGTGTAGATCTTAGGGTATCGTTGGTTTACTGCTACTGAAGTATTCACGCGATGAGAGGCCAAGCGAATATGAATTTTTTGAGGCATTTCACGTATAATGTACTCAAACAAAAGTTTATTCAGCTAACCCACAACTCCTAAGGCATTCAAATCAAATAGATTCTCTGTCAAATGGCAAAGGATTAAAGGAAAACCCTACGAGCAAAGAGACTTGCTCGTAGGGAAAACCCTACGAGCAAAGAGACAGACTTTGCTCGTAGGGAAAACCAAACAACAGATTTGTTCGGCGAGTATTCCTATAGTAAAACGATTAGTTCAGTTCATCTTCACGTTTGTCCCAGATACCATTATGTTACAGGTTGTTGTCATAAATTTCCGTGACATGGATTCGAAGTTTCAATTAATGTAATAAGATCATGAAATCTTTTACTCAGTGACCACTCCTTACGATCAAACAAAATTCATTTCCACTTATTCCAATTAAGGCACGTGAGTGTTATTAGTTCTTTTATTACTAACATAGTTAATAGCTATGTTCGTAAACTTTCAGCACTGCTGGTGATTCGCCACAGATGCGTATATTTTGCCCAATATTTTGACAAAGTGCAATTTATTCATATATGTGTTTGCATATGTTTGTTACTGCTGATTTTACTTACGTCCGTTAACACTTTTTACACAGTATACAAGTTTATACTTTTACGTTTTAAAGTGGTTTTAAAAAAAATATAGTTTCAGAATACCAAATTAAATGTATGGTCTTTCAAATAAATACAAATGACTTTTATATCAAACCGTATAAAGTATCAAACGATCTTTATGGATGATTAAAACACATACTTTTAATGCTTGCAAATATGTTCGTTTAGTTTTTATATTACTAATTCAACTGATTAGCAACTATGTTGTTAACGCTATATTTCACTTCTCATGATGAAATATTTACCAAAAAAGTATTAATCATTGTTAATAAACATTAATAATGATTAATACTTTTTTGTTGTTACATTGCAGAATTATTGATGCTAGTTATTTTGGACATCTAACTTTTTATGTTCAAAAGTAGTCGTACTTCATTTCATTTACACTATTGGCAGCACTTCTTTACGTATGAATGATACGAATATAGCCAATTAGTGTGGTAATTGTCAATTTGATGAAATAAGCCCAATGGTAAACTGTCACGTTGATGAGCTTCGTATGTATATTATCAATAGATTTACAAATGATGTAACAGCTGATATGCAAAATGAATCTACGTGAGGGTGTACTGCTGCTATATTGTATTTGTCAAAGCCTTCAAAACGATATCCCAGGCTTCGACGACACAGTTTTGTTCAATATAGAATGGCCAGGACAGCTGCTACCCCAAGAGGCAGAAATAGAAGCCGAATCAGTTATAGTTACGTCTCTGCATCAGGAGAAATACAAGTGCATTTTGCCCAATATTGTCAAAAGAGAGGCCAACCAGGAGGTTAAATACGAGGGGCCTTCAGCTCTTGAACTGATTTCACCGTTATTCACGCAAACTACCTGTTCGTTTAAATTAGAATCGTACTGGACGTACGAGGTATGTCACGGCAGATATATCAGACAGTACCATGAAGACCGTGAAGGGAAAAAAATTAAAGTACAAGAATATATTCTGGGAAAATGGGATGAGAAGTACTTTGAACGGTTACTAGCCGCTGATAAGGATGATGAGATGGATGATAACGCTCAAGCCCCAGTGAAGAAGATTGATAATGTAAATTTGCCATATTTTGAGGTGACGATGGAAAATGGTACTCTGTGTGATTTGAATAACAATAAGCCACGTATGACTAAAGTACTCTACGTTTGTTATATACACGGTAAACATGAAGTGTACTCTCTGAAAGAAACTTCAACTTGCGTCTATGAAATCATAATACTATCGCCTCTGCTTTGCGTCCACCCCAAATACAAGCCGAAAGAATCTGGTGAGCATAAAATTAATTGCATCCCACTGGAGGGTAGCCCCAACAAGCCTTATAGCTTGTCAAAATTGAGAGCTGAAAGCGCTAAATTGCGAAGAAGTTCCGACTTGGATCGTTTTCGAGTAGAATTGATACAACTGGAAAAAGATGAGTCCGTTAGTAAAGTACCAGAGCCGAAACTATTAGACACATCCCCTGTCGAAAGCTTCTTGAAAGGTGAGAATTGCTTAAACGGCGGCACAGGCTGGTGGAAGTTCGAGTTTTGCTACGGGAAATCAGTCGAGCAATACCATCCTGAGAAGAACGGGAAGATATCGATCAATTTGGGCTACTTTGATAAACAGACTCACTTGGAGTGGATCAAGGATCATCCCCACAAGCGACCGAAACCTTTAGCGCAAAGGAAACAGCTCTCTCATTTTTATTCTGGGGGGACTGTGTGCGACAAGACAGGCAAGGCGAGGCAAACCGAAGTTAAACTAAAGTGTCTTGAGAATCCGTCTAGTCCCAACGCTGTGTCTCTATATCTATTGGAGCCGCGATATTGTGAGTATATTCTAGGGGTGGAATCTCCCCTTATTTGCGATATACTGTCGCGGGCGGACGAAAATGGACTGGTCGAGGTTGTTGAGAACGAAATTTCGGACGATGATAACATTCCTACTGTAAATATCAAGCTCTAGTGTAACTGTGTGTTGTGATAAATTATTGAAAAATATAATGTTAGTACCACGTTTCTTTTTTTTTTTAATAACTTATATCAAGTAATCAACGATTTCTAGATAGTTTATCTTTAATTGATGTTTGTTACCTTTGTTTTCAATGGGAAAATAAGATAATCTTTTAATCAAAACATGATAATATCAAAACATGATATATATTCCCAACAGAACCTGAACACTCATCTATATAGAAAACGGTGTTGCCAAATTTCTAGAAATATCGCATAACTCCGATAATTTTTGAAAGGTTGTTTTAGTTGATTTAAATATTTTGAATTGGTTGTTGTGTAATTGCGGCATCTTTTACCTTACTGAGACAATATTTGTTTTTGTAATCTACTTTAGTGTAACACTCAAATCATCACAAAGATTTTACTACCCCCCAAAGAAGCATGCAAATAAACTAAGAAATAAATCACAGCAAAATAATATGAAAAGTAATAGGAAATTTTAAGTAAAATAAACTTTGTTTCAATACGCTCTTTCTTAATTACTTATCTGTATTTTTTTGTTTTCACTTTTCACGACTTTTTGCCATATTATGGCTAATTTTATCAGGTAAATGAAAGCTCAATAAAATATACGGTATTATACAGGATGGCTACAATTTTACCTTTAATGAATTGGGAATTAATACAAAATTTTAAAATCATAATTGATGATACATTTTTTTTTTGTTTTTCGTTATAACTCGGGTAACACTACAGTATGGGCGATGGTTGTGATATATTCTTCTCATTTCAATTGAGTTTAACTATGTTTATCATTATATTTACTGCACTATATATCAACCAGAGATATAAACACTATGATCTGCATTCCATCTCTTGTATACATGTTACAAGTGATTCAACAGTCTTAGGATTTAATGTTAATATAGTCCTAGAGTTATACTTACTATAATATCCCCATCATTACTTGAGCATATATACTCAGATAATTTAAGCAAACGCGAATGAATTACCTAGCAAGAACACTGGACGAACTGTGTAATAAGAATGGTATATTCGTAGACTTACAATACAAATTCTATACTTATACTATTTTATATCAAATCACACAAACAGAGCTTTATTAAAATACATCTGCATCGTAAAAATATCAGTTCAAGAAAAACATAAACGAAATAAACTATATTAACAAATTTAATATATTACAAAGGGTATTATTGCAGCACCTTTTATTTCTTATTCGCCAGCAAGTACGTTCTTTTTATAATCTACTCCAATGAAATAAATTTTTACATGACGTAGGAATATTTCCTTCAGCGCCATCTGGTGTCATATACACGGACGTGTAGTAGATTGACATTTCCCAGGACTAGATGAGACACTTTTTCGAGAGTAGAGGGCGCTTCTGGTGTCAATAAAACTAACTTTTCACTTTCTGACAGCTAAAAATATTTATGGGAGTTAACCTCGACAATGCTCGAATTGAATTTTTATAGAACAGCATGAATTTCAAAAGATGGAAAATGATTCATTACTATTTTCAATGTTTATAATTTTCTACAATGTTTATAAGCGCCCTCTATTAAATCCGATGTGTTTCGCCGCCGAAGTTTTGACTTCATGGGCCAGAATACAGGGTTTCCAAAGTTATAAATAATATGTAATATAACTAATCTGAAATTCGTTTGTGGACTGGAGAAAGTGTAACTAAAATTAAATAAATATATGTACATACAACATAATACTTCCTACGACCAGTGTTAGTTTACATGATAGATTAAGTTGTTTTAAATAAATACTACTTACCCACTTTTGTAAAATGCCCTTCATAATCAATATTACGCAAAGCTTTACTTGGCAGATAATAATTTTTACAAACTACTGAGGTGGAGAGATTATTATACTCCACACCAGCTGAAAATGCCTCATACAATAAGGACTAAACAAATTAGCCAAAACAGCTATTCTTTTGGCTACATGCCAACGACGAGCACTGAATTATATGGCGAAATTTGTCGTATTTTATCTAACAGAGTTAGTACTAAAATCATATGCAGCATAACGATCTGGTAGATCTTAGATCATTTCCAAACATTTTTTGTGTTTTAGATGACAGCATTTTTTTCTCGCCATCTTTTTTGTAACATTCTTCACTGTGAACATTTCTAATTTGATGCTTTTTCTAGAATAAATTTTAATGAAAATTGTATATTATGTGCAGTTTTTCTTCATTTCCCGAAGATTTAGTTTTTGGCACTTAGATCAATTAGCTCTGCTACTCTACATATATGTAGACTAATAATTCAAACACTTCATATGATACAATATTGTGGGACATCTAACGACAAAAAAAAAAGAATTGAAATTAATTAAGAAAATTCTCTTTGTTAAATAATTTTCTTAATTAATTAATATTAATTATGTTATTATCCCTTAAAGTAACATTAAGTACTCCCTTAAATACTGTGGATGTAACTTCAAAGGTTCAGTAAATTTCGCGCAGATGGCGCCAGTTTGGAAGACGACAGATCAATAACAGTCTTACAGCCAGTGATGCCAACCTGGGGAATTTTTCCCTAATTCATTTCCTAGTTATTTTTCCACAGAAAGGGAAAAAGGGAATTTTTACAGATTTCTAATACATACATTTCTAAGAGAAATGGGCCCAAGAATTCATTAAACTGAACAGGCACAAAGCCAGAACCCTGGTGGGAATCATAACGGGCCACCCTAGTAGCCTGAATGCATATAAGCATAAGTTGAGGCTGTCTGACAGCCCGGCCTGCAGATACTGTAAAGAAGACGAGGAAACCTCGATTCATTTTCTTTACATCTGCCCCGCACTGGAGAAGAGGTAAGTACCTTATATTAGGGACCCCTGTTATCCTAGAGGAGGCGAGGCTTAAGGCGGAGGACGTGCCGAAAATGCTCCTTTTATGGGATAGAATTTTTGGATAATGACCCGGATAAAAGGGGATAGCCCATGAAGGGATAGGGCAAGAAGGGACTACCCATGCGATCAGTGGCTGATGAGGCCCAAACCCATATAACATAATAATAATAGGGAATTCTAGGGGGATTCAGGAAAAAAATTGAATATCTAAGGAATTCCAGGGAAAATTTCAGATCTAAACATTTAGGAAATTCTAGGGAAATCTTGTCAACAGTCTAGGGAGAAGAGCTTCCACAAGGTTGGCATCACTGCCGACAGCCCGGAATTGAAAAATGATTTGCAATCAACGAGTCCTCCTAGAGTGAGGGGTATTGAAAATAAATTAAATCGATAATATTAAAGTGGATTTTATTAAAACTACAATTGTTTTACCTCGGCGATATATAGAACTTAAAAAATTGTACAATTGTAAATGGTATGTATTTATATAGTTATTAAGGTAAGTATTATATTTGGTAATCAAAGTTTAGATATCACAGTTTACTCGTAATCATTGCACACACATCGACTGATACATTATTTTGAACAGAACAATAAATGAGCCTACTCTATTTTTTTGTTTTTCTTTCCGAAGATCTTCATCAAATTCTTCGACATATAATACGGCTTCTCGTTGGAACCATCGTTCCTTTCGCAGTCTTCCACTAAAAAAAGACGAAATCCTTAATACCTCATACGAGTTCAGGCGATATAATAGAAGAAAATCTCGGAACGAGCCTCTAAAATATTCGCCAACCCGAAAAGTCGTTCAAATATGTATCCACACTGAAAATAGCATTTTCTTTTTTCCTAAAGAAAGACGACCGTCTAAGTGTTCGAGAGAAAAATACTTTCTAGAGGAAATCAGGTTTTTTCTTTCAATGTCGAAGAAGAGGAATTCTGCGGAAAAGCCTTCTGGAAGTGCCTGATGCAGGCTAGTTGGGTACGTCCATCTCTAGCAGTGTGATAGATGAATTAAGTTGATCAGAAGTATTGACCGGTAAAAGTATGTCGCGCGACCTCTCTCGGTCAGGTCGCATAACTAAAAGCTGTTGACAAACAACCTAAAGGGTGTTAGAAAAAAAGCGCAAGATTTGAATTGCGCGCCAGTTTGCCTATCATGATTCGATAGGTCAATAATTGTGACAGGTCCATAGGAGACAGAAAGGAGTTAGTAAACATGGGGCGCTACACGATACAACAACGCGTCCTCATTAACATATAAGTCCGGAATCGAGATAGGAACTACCCTACCTAAGTAGTTCCCGAATAGCAAGACTATTACATAATCGTTATAGGAAACTACTACTCTTCGCGGGCTAAAGCCCCGCCAGACATTGAATTATACCTAAAAGCGATCCTCGACCCCTTTCTCGTGTTTCTGCACGATCAGACAAGGTTTCAAAAAATAAAGCCCGCCACGGGTAGTATTCAACATCTGTCCCGGATCGGTCGGGAACCCAACGACGGACAGTTGTTTCGAACTTATTAGTTCTCATCAGTGCCGTACACGGTACGCCGATCCAGGATAAATGCCGAATGAAATCTGTGGGATATACATCTACATCGATACGATCTATGTCAGTAACATATAAGTCGGGAATCGAGATAGGAACTACCCTACCTAAGTAGTTCCCGAATAGCAAGACTATTACATAATCGTTATAGGAAACTACTACTCTTCGCGGGCTAAAGCCCCGCCAGACATTGAATTATACCTAAAAGCGATCCTCGACCCCTTTCTCGTGTTTCTGCACGATCAGACAAGGTTTCAAAAAATAAAGCCCGCCACGGGTAGTATTCAACATCTGTCCCGGATCGGTCGGGAACCCAACGACGGACAGTTGTTTCGAACTTATTAGTTCTCATCAGTGCCGTACACGGTACGCCGATCCAGGATAAATGCCGGATGAAATCTGTGGGATATACATCTACATCGATACGATCTATGTCAGTAACATATAAGTCGGGAATCGAGATAGGAACTACCCTACCTAAGTAGTTCCCGAATAGCAAGACTATTACATAATCGTTATAGGAAACTACTACTCTTCGCGGGCTAAAGCCCCGCCAGACATTGAATTATACCTAATAGCGATCCTCGACCCCTTTCTCGTGTTTCTGCACGATCAGACAAGGTTTCAAAAAATAAAGCCCGCCACGGGTAGTATTCAACATCTGTCCCGGATCGGTCGGGAACCCAACGACGGACAGTTGTTTCGAACTTATTAGTTCTCATCAGTGCCGTACACGGTACGCCGATCCAGGATAAATGCCGGATGAAATCTGTGGGATATACATCTACATCGATACGATCTATGTCAGTAACATATAAGTCGGGAATCGAGATAGGAACTACCCTACCTAAGTAGTTCCCGAATAGCAAGACTATTACATAATCGTTATAGGAAACTACTACTCTTCGCGGGCTAAAGCCCCGCCAGACATTGAATTATACCTAAAAGCGATCCTCGACCCCTTTCTCGTGTTTCTGCACGATCAGACAAGGTTTCAAAAAATAAAGCCCGCCACGGGTAGTATTCAACATCTGTCCCGGATCGGTCGGGAACCCAACGACGGACAGTTGTTTCGAACTTATTAGTTCTCATCAGTGCCGTACACGGTACGCCGATCCAGGATAAATGCCGGATGAAATCTGTGGGATATACATCTACATCGATACGATCTATGTCAGTAACATATAAGTCGGGAATCGAGAAAGGAACTACCAGACCGCCAAGCGGTTATCAACTAGTTCCTGAATAATTCAATGTCTGGCTATATTAACATGTTTAGATGCTTAGCAAGTATAAGTTATCTTGATATTTATGAAAATAGATCCTCTTTGATAAAAAACTTCTATGTCCATTAGAATAGACACCGGGACTTCCTGTCTAAAAATGTACATAACCTACCTATTTTTTCGTGTCCAATGAAATGGACACCGGGACTTAAATCTTACACGATATGAAAGTAAGTTGTTTTAATTAATTTTTTCGCGAGCAAATAATTATTTTAGCAATTTTTGGCAATGACAAGTATATGCAATTTGGAAAAGATGAAGATAAATTGTGAGGATTGTGAGGGATTGTCAGATGATGAGAACGACTCTGACATAGAAACTGAAGTGTTAACAAATTTAGATGGTACGGAAGTAGATTAACCAGAGGAAGAAAACAATGAAGAGACTGACGTCCAACCAGATGCTGATGAAGCAGACTGAGAAAGCTACCTCTTACCAGAAATTGCAGGACATTTAAAAAATTCTGTGAGATACAAATTTGCTGATTATTCGAAGAAAACAATGTTGTTTTTTTTTTTTTTGGTGCATGTAATTTATTTTTATAGATCACTGCAGATTATAGCTGTTTTTACCAATATCACGTGTCAACTAGGTGATAAATATTTATTTTGCTACAGAAATGTTATATATTTTTAATAATTAGTTCTGTAATTTTCACCTGTTTTCGGTTTACTTTTATCGTCACTAAGACCCAATGTCCATTTGAATGGACATACTTTTTTTTCTACTTGGCCACAAATAAAAATTTCCAAGAAAATTACAGGACTTTCTTGAACCAAAATTAAGACAACCTGCAAATTTCAATAAAATCAGATGAGCGGCCTTGGCTCGGGTCTCAAGAGGTTCACAAATTAATAAATATTTCAATACTTTGCTACATAAAACCATGTTTAAAATTCAAATCTCGCGCCCTTATTACAACACCTTTTATTTTAAGATTCGGTTGAAAATTTTTAGATATACCAGGAAGAATTTCATTCAAGAGACAAATATATATCGTATTAACTGTTCTTTGGTAAAGCACAATATTAACAGATGGACACGACAACCAGAGCTTGTTGCATGGAAACAATCCGATTGACATCGTACCATACCGAGCTGAATCGTGTTGAATTTGTTTAGACTGAAACCAACGAATGTTGCCAAAGGCAAAAAAATCTTATCCAAATTATCGTAACGTAACGTAACAATTAACGCAAAGTCATTTTTGATAAGGAATTAAATGAAATAAAGCAATAAATAGATCGACAATGACATTGTCGTATGTAATACACCAATAGAAAGACGGCTCAAAATCTATCGCCAGAATTCATCTTTGACGAGGGAGGGGTACAGGCTGAGCAGGGCCACTGCTCTTTGCCTTCTAGATAAACGCTTTGCTGAGTGACTGTTCCACTTGCGTCTGCGACTCCCAACGTATACCATCAACTATTTAGTTTAACCTCAAATTTCAATCGACAATACCATTTACTACAAACGAAGTTTCCATCACACTTCACCGAAGATAGTCACATTTCGTCGCGTTTGTACTTACGGAAACACAGGAACAAAGTGTCGACGGCCATGCTGTAGACGCTGAAGAACACAGACGAGATCAGGTACGTGCAAATCATGATGATGACGACGGGCACCACGCCGTAATTGAGGCCGGAATTGTCGAACGACGTGAGGTCGGTCGCGAAAATCACGTACGACACGGCCCCCACGCCCATGGTCACCAATAATTTGCTGAGGAAGAACAGGAAGTCGGTGACCTGAAAAGGAAGAGCTCAGGTAATCGTTAAAGGAATGCACGGTGTGCGCAAGTGCGGGTGTGTGTGTACGGACGTAAGCTGGCGTCTCCCTGTCACCTGTTTTCACTTTCCTCGTCCTACCAGGTATGTAAATATGAAACAGGAATTTTTTGTATAGAAAATACATGTTTATTGTTAGAGAATGATGAAAAATATTTTATTCGAAGTATTGCCCATTGCTAGCTATACATTTTTCCCATCTCTCTGACAATTTTTGGATTCCATACCAAAAAAATTGTTGCTCTTTTGAGGCAAACCAGTCATCGAGCCATTTTCGTAAATTTTCATAAGAAGTGAAGTCCTGTTCATCAAGTGCGTGTCCCATCGATGCAAATAAGTAGTATTGGTTTGGCCAGGCTTTAGCAGCTCATAATAGATCGCACCCTTCTGATTCCACTAAACCCAGAGCATTGTCTACCGTCCATAGCGACTTGGCCTTGCAGTCGATGTCGATGGTTCGCCTGGAGTTACCCGTGATCTTTTACGATTAGGATTCCGGAAATATATCCACTTTTCATCGCCAGTCACAGTTCGATGGAGAAATAACTTTCTTTTGTACCTGGAGAGCAGCATTTCGCAACTGGGTTTTCGGTTTTTCTGCTCTCCTTCATTCAGTTCAGGTGGAACTCATTTTCTCATCTTCTGGATCTTTTCCATGACTTTCAAACGTATGGAGATGGCTTCTCGTATCACATTTAATTGATCCGCGAGTTCTTGTTGCATTTGAGTGTCAGTCTCATCCAACAATGCTTCAAACTTTCTCGGTGGTCTTCCACGTACTTCGTTGCCCACGTCAAAATTGCTACTTTTGATTTTTTTTTAAACCACTCAAAGCACTGTGATTTACCGAGATGCTCACCGTAGGTTTCGACAAGCATTCGATGCGATTCTGCAGTAGTTTTCTTCAAATGGTAACAGAAAATCATGTTGTCCACAAATCATACTTTCCAGGCACAAAATTCGACATTTTTGACGCTATTAAAAACGATGTTGTTGTATGAAACTTGCATTGTTGTGAAATAAAAACCTTTATCAAATGTCAAAACAAGAAAATGGCGCCAATGACGAGGTATGACGGTAACTACATTAGCAGCTAGGCCATCTATGGGCAAATTCCGGTTTCATATTTACGTGCCTGGTACTATAGTCGATGTATCGCCTCTACCTCGACTACAGTACGTCATTCTCTTCGCTCTACAGCGATGACACTGTCCGTATTCCGATGTGGAGAAGTACTATCGTTAGCCGTTAATTCCCTAGACCTTACTGACCGGTTATGCCTAGGAGAGAATTATTAAATACGCTGCATACATACCTTATCGAGGACAAATACTCTGACTATGTTCCGCATGAGGAGCATGAAAGCGTCTTTAGCGCTGCCGCAGAAATTCTTGCCATGGATCGCGCACATTATGTAGGCGTTCTTATTGATGAACTTGAGGAATTTCTCTAAGCACCAAAAGAAGCATTTTAAACAGCACATGATGCATTTCGTCAGGTCGTTATCGTACTTCTTCAGTTTGTGATCCAAGTACTCCAGGAACACCCGTATCATGCGGCATATCGCTATTATTAGAGAACCGAAGGCCAACGTTCCTAGATGATACCTGGAGGAGAATTGATTAGATGGTTAGATAGATTTAGAATAGTAGACGTTTTACGTTCGCCAACTGTTCACCACCAACTTTGACATACCTTTATGTGGCCTAATTCAAGAGCCAATTCGATTTTGATGCGATTAATTTTTAATTATTTGGAAAGTGGAAAGTCTTTTACATTTTCTATTGGTA
Source organism: Rosalia funebris (assembly GCA_037954035.1). NCBI lineage: Eukaryota > Metazoa > Arthropoda > Insecta > Coleoptera > Cerambycidae > Rosalia > Rosalia funebris. The sequence continues at coordinate 4,203,296 of JAZFAV010000006.1, read as the reverse complement.
AAAACCTATTGTTGATTATATCTATACTCCGGTTTCAAAATAGTGGGCAGTAAGGTATAGAACACTATTTTTATGAGCTGGTAATACGATTCAACAATTCTCGTGTCTGTTTTACTTGTAAATTATAAATACCGCTCCCTGTACTGTGATCTCTGCTATGTTTAGTCGCGCGCAGACAGCTGACACCCGCCTTGTCTCTCTTGTTTGCCTATATAGCAGGCAAGCAAAAAGAGCGAATTACTTGTTGCGCGCGCAGGCAGTTGGCACGCGCCTTGTCTTTCTTGTTTGCCTATTATAGCAGGTAAACAAAGCGCGAATTGCTTACTGCCTAGAATTTTGAAACCAGAGTATAAGCTGTTGAAAAGCTCCTTTTACATAAATTCAAACCCCTCATTGAGGAAAAGCAGATTAATCCATCTGTCTGTCAGTTATTTCATCAGTTTGGATTTCATAACAAGCACTCTACAATTGATAAAGTGCATCGAATCATCGGTGTCATTTGGAAGAGCACTAGAGCATTGCCATATAGTGCAAGACTCTAGATGCAAAGCTACGATGGAAAATACATGTGGAGAAGAAACGTGAGCAATTGAACCTCAAAGTTAGACAAATGTATTGGCGCCTCGGACGTCATTCTGGGTTATTCATACACAACAAACTGCTTCTCTACACGCATAAATCCTGAAGTCAGTGTGGACGTATGGCATCCAATTCTAGAAATGCATGAAGAAATCTAACATCAAAGTCATTCAGATGCTTTGAAACAAAGTACTTTGCTGCATCCTAAATACACCATGGTACATCCACAATGAAGATGTTCGTCGCGACGTGAAGATGTCTATGGTTGAAGATGAGATTAAGATATTTGCAGGCAAACATCATAAAAGATTAAAAAACCACGAACAAATGTAAGTAATATCGATTCGTAATGCCTTTTTATGTTTTAGGCAACATTTATAACATCGATCAAAGCGGTTTTCAATTTAAACTTAATTTAGGTCGAACTTAGCCAGCAAATAAGGCACAAAAGATAAATCATACATCAGCATAATACACTCAATCTTGGGAAAGGATTAAAACATTCATTGCCGGAATAAAACGAGAAGCCTAGTTCTCCAAAAACATCGTCGAAACCAAATTGGCTTCAGCAGGAGATGCTTGAAACCACGTGAAGATGAAGTTTGGATCTGTAAACGTGGTAAAATTTAACAGCCAGCCCGTTGTCCCGATTTGATTCCATTTCAGTATGCTTTGCAGAGTATTAAATTAAAAGAAAATTCTCGTTCTAAATAATCTTAAAAAATTTCGGTCTAAAATTCCATCAAAATAGGTGATTTACACTTGGTGGTATATAAGGGGTCTTTCAATAAGGACGCTCGATTTTTAAGCGTAAATAAAACAAGTTGTGTGTGAGATATCCATTCAATTTTTTTTATTTGAAAGAATATATTATGGCATTAAGTATCGAATATAACGTAGTTTAAATGTTCGCTGAGACTTTGTTTGTTGGCACGTATTCGGGAGATCCAATTTTCGATGATTTTGTCGCATAAATCTGACTGAATTTGCTGCATGGCTTTCGTTATGTTGACTTTGAAGGCATCAATTGTTTGCGATTTATTCGCATAGACCTGCGATTTAAGATAGCATCAAAGGAAGAAGTCTAAAGACGTTAAATCGCACGATCTCGGTGGCCATTTCACGTCACCGCTGCGCCAGATAACCATGCCCTCAAATCATTCGTGCAGAGTGTCCATCGTGGCATGCGCTGTGTAGCACGTAGCGCCGTCCTGTTGGAGTCACATGTCGTCGGTATCCATATCATCCAGTTTAGACAACAAGGAATTGCTTATCATCAATCTGTAGCCTCGCCGTTGACAGTTATGGCAATGCCAGTTTGGTTTTGAAAGAAGTACGGATCGATGATTCCACCAAACCAAACACCGCACCAAATAGTGACTTTCTCGGGATGCATTTGGTGTTGGTGTATCTCTTGTGGATTGGTATCCTCTCAAATCCAACAATTTTGCTTGTTCACATATCCATTCATCGAATAATGGGCCTCGTCGCTAAAGATGATTTTTTTGGACAAATTTGAGTCAACTTCCAACTGCTACAGAGCCCAATCAGCGAACACACGGCGTTGTCTATGATCGTTTACCTTAAGTTCTTAGGTCGGTTAGATTTTATACGTGTGCAGACCCAAGTCCCGACGCAAAATTCGCCCGAGTTGAAGTCGCAGAAAGGCCAAGTTCTTGTGAACGACGAGAAATTGACTGCCTCGGGTTTTCCCGTACACTCTCACGCACAACAGCGATGTTTTCAACAGACCTTGCCTTTCGGTGATGTACAGATGTTGGCTGATTATTTATCAAACCGTATGACTCGCATTTGGTCACGAAATGTCGAATAGTCGACTCGGCGAGACGGTTGTGGCGAGGATAAAAATCACGTGATGCGCGGAACGTCTCGCGAACGGAGCACTGATGTTTAAAATAAAATTTGATGATTTGCACGCGTTGTTGAACGCTATAACCTTCCATGGTGATTTGCCATACACTACTGAACAATTCACAATAAATTTGACAGATATTGCTTTAATAATGTGGCCGCTATAACCTAACAAATTTCGAGCATCTCTATTGAAAGACCCTATACTTTTAAGGATATTTTACACTACACACATAATAAGTTACTTACAACAAAATAATTACCTTAGTGTTCTACACAGCGCCTCAGTAACAGCGAAGAAGGGCAGCGATCGCTTATTAAACGTCCAATACCATTGGGCGAACACCGAGGCCAGCACCATTTGCCCGAACGCCGACGTGAAGAATACCAGCCAAAAAAAGCCGAAGATGTTGATGGCTAACAATCGGAAAAAATATATGTATATTGCAACGTTTATCGTGGTATTATTTTTTGTAGTTAAGTCGAGAGCCCCACGTGGGGCGCCAAGTTCGACAAATGTCCCAAATGTGATTAAATATTTTAACTGTTTTCAAAGAGTTAAGGAAATAAAGATACACTAAATTCTTTTGAAAAAGCGGAGAACAGAGGATTTTCGTTGATAAAATACGCAGTTTAAAGTCAAAATCAGTTACAGATAATATATTTTGTCTATTAATGATGTCATAATCACGTTTTTAATCATAAGCTTGAAAGTAACTGAACTTAACTACCCATTCTTGGCAGTCGTGTTTGGTATTATTTAGATCCAGATAATTTGACAGACCAAACTGACCAAGCCTTCCACCCTTTGGTTATTTTTTATGAGGGTATTCCAAACCAAAGCCCTACATTACCTTACCATGTTATCTGGAAGACCTGAAGGTTTAGATAGGGGATGACATTCGAGATACAGTGTGGGGCCGAGCACTTTGCTTATTTAGAAATTCAATTTAGAAAAAAGTAATGCAGATATATAATCAATTCTTTCAACAGCATCAAGTACACATTTAAATCTTATGTTTACACGGTTTTAAAAATAATATTAGGCAGATAGCGTCCATTATTCTCAATACACTGCGGACTAGGAAGTTTAGTTCAACTATTTCCAGCATATCGACGGGTATGTTAGCGACAGCTTGATGAATGTTGTTCTTCAGGGGAGCCAGGGTCTTTGGACGATCATGAGGACCTCACATGCATTTTTTCGAGCAACAAAATCGCGTGGATTAACTTCGTGCACCACAGCCAATTTGTAGGGATGAAATTTTAGTTCTTCATGAAAGATTCGTGTCTCACAGAACGAGCAGACAACCCAACAGCAGCTGCATGTTTGCGGACAGAACGCTGAGGAGATAGCAAAACAGAAAGCCTTGCCATGTCAATATTTTGGGGTGATATTGCTGTTCGTGGCAGATCAGGTTTTTTCTTCAGATCACCAGTTTCCCTGAAGTTGTTTGCCCATGAAGCAATCGACTGCGAGCCAGGAACACGATAACATGGCGCAATATTAAAATGGGTACGGGGTGCACGTTGCGTGGCGATAATTGAGCGAACATTAGAAAAGTATGCCTCGACAGCGAACGCGCACTCCACCTTCGGCCGCTCCATAATGTTAACTAAACCAAGCGGAGCTACAACTTTACGCCCCGCACTCTCGAATGTGCCTACCCCCACCCTCCTAGGAGGAACCATCGCTTCAGGGCGCAAAATTCAAATAAGCAAGTTGCTCTGCCCCACCTTGTATTAGCAAAGATATTAGCGTTTATGATCGTTATTTTAATATGTGAAACTGTAGATCTATTTTGGGAACAAAGGTTTAGATTAAGTTATAAAGAAGTTTTAGATCGTACCTTACATTTGGTAATTCAAAACACAAGTTTTTAGCAACCCAATTTATGTAACAAAGTCTGAAAGTATAGTCAAGTCTATGAGCGAAGTTTGTGAAAGTTTGCTTTCTAAAAACATATGTATTTCTAGTCCTCAATGCAATATATGATCTGAAATTTCTTCATTACCTAATCTAGATTTTTATCTAGCAACTGTAATAAAAATTCCGCATCTAAAAATACTTCTATACAGAGAACTATGCTCAAAAATAGGCCTGCATTTTCTCCTATTTGGAATGCCCATTTTAAAACGTACTTGGAAATAGAGTTGTGGATTGTCAAATAACATTTACTTATATGCCAATCACAGGATACGCATGCGCTGTAGACAACTCACCTTGCAAATAGGGATAAAACACGTCATTATCCATTTTGATAAACCTACACGTAGCATTGGCGCAACCGCGTCTCTGTTCCGGGGTCAGATTCTGTAGCGCCCCTGCAAATGCTTCGGGATTGCAGTTGACATCGTCCTAAAAAAGAAATAAGCCGATTTGCGGAACTTCATTCTGTTGTATTTTTATTAAAAAAAAAAAAATGGATAACACTGGTCCTTAACAATTGTTTAATTCAAAAGGAATTCCGAAAAATATATTTCTATGACAAGTAGTATCCGAGGATATGATATCATTGCTCGTTTAATGACTCCTCTACACGTTGGCCAATGCGTTGGCCAACACGCTGGCAAGGATATTGGAATATATGTCCACACGTTGGAAGGACGTTCAATTTGTTTCTACGCAGGCTAATATGAACAACATGGACGTCATGAGAGTAGCGGCTGCTGCAGTTTATTTATTTAGTGCGTATAGGTACTACCTAAGTGTGTACCATCACAGAGTTATAAAAAAACGGTAGAAAAGAAGGTGGTGGATGCTGACATCACATCACACAGCATAAAATATCTACCCACTATCCCTGCGGCAGCTGTTCATATACTAGGTCAGTGCAGCCGACGTGTAGATGTGACTACCAACGTTTGCCAGCACCAAGGCCAACGCCCTTTGATGTGTCTTGAAATACCGACACCACGATGGATCGGTCGTCAACGCTTGGACCAGCTGTGCCAATGCCGCCAATACGACCAATAGTCCCCTCTACACGCTGGCCAATAAGCATTGGCCAACGTGTAGAGGAGCCTTAAGACACATAACTTGACCAAACTCAACTTAGCCGCGAAATGCGCAGATAAAAAAGAGAATCCGCTACAGCAGTGACAGAGATAGGAAACCGAACGCTAGCTCATTCAGCACGAGAATGCGCTCCATTCCCTCTCTAAGCGACGGTTCTACTGCGCACCTCAAGGTCACGGCTAAGATGAAGTTGGTCAAGCTGTAGTCTGCTAATTTCGTTTACTGTTTCGTTGAATGTCGGTTGCTTTAGATTTTCTCATATTCTCCACACAGGATAGTAAATTAAATAAATCAAGCAATAAATAATTTTAATACGAGTATAATATTAACCCGAGTCTTTTCCTTTATGGAAAGGTAATATATTTTCAATTGTCACTTATACTGTGTAGCTAGCATGAAAGTTTTGTATGGGTATCAACGTTGGTTAGCACAGAATAGAAATGTAAAATAATGTACAGCTTGTCAATAATAGGAAGAAGTCTCAAACTGTGATATCGGAGCGCTCACGTGGTGCACAGTAAATAGCCTGGTTTTCAGTCACTCGCATAGAGACCTTTGCAAAGTGAATATCGGGTGTACAGTTAGTGAAAGATCCATAAAATCTTATCTCTGTTTTTTATACAATCCCATTCCTTATATTCCTTTCTAAATAAATATAGAAATCCCAACTCAATATTACGAAATAAATAATAAATAACAGCATATTTTTCTTTTGTGTACATTTCAAAAGCATAATATGATGCATTGCTGCTCAACCGAGATGAAATAGTTTTGAATGTGAATGTACAGAGTTCGATCTGGCTGCGCGTAAAGTGCATCCTTTTCCCTCCCAATGCTGTATCACTCTTCTACGCATACATAGAGAGTCTCACACTTTGTCCTATTCTTGATAAGCCGTACGTGAATGCACTTGACAATAGTACGCGAAAGTAAGCCATACGTTTTAGCTCCGCCCAGTCGTCATTGAATGCATTCATCCCTTCCCATCTCGTTTCGTCGCCCCATCTACGAAATAATGACATTATCATCATACTGGGAGAAGATTAGCCTATTTTAAGACTAGAAAATCTGTACCTTAGTTCTGCTATGATATATGCATGTTAAAATAAAAATTATGCAATAAAATACCAGTTTAGTTATCGCTAAACACCACAACGACACAAATATAAATAAAGAAATATGGAACCTAATAGGTGGAAGCCACGCCCACAGCCTACACGTGCTTCTTCCGATAGCAGGTGGGAAGCCACGCCCACGACCTACACGTGCTCTTCCCATTGGTGACAATTACTACGCAGCAAAATTATGGGCGTGTTCCTTTATTTATCCACAGTCCGTCCATATCATCGCCACATATCGCTATGTAACGTATGTTAACACGAATAAATAACAGACGTATGATTGACGCAAAATCATCATAAATAAAATTATAATGAAAATAACAAAACATAGCATAAATGGACTAGTAGCAACAGTCTTAAGTCTTTTATGTTTTAGTACACTATTTTACTCGTTCTGTTCTCTACTAACCAGCGTAGACCTTCACCCAAAACTTGAAGTAAACGACACGGTATATACCCATAGGGCATGGCTATCCGCAAATGGTCAATATTCAGCTCCGCCTTTCGCCTAAGAAGCCTGCTAAAGTAAACACGTCATTGTGGGTGTCACAAACATTCAAAATTAGCTCCGCCTCTAGCCTAAAGCAAACAGATATTGTAGTGGGGCGTCAGATCTGTTGCTATTTCTTGAATTAATAACATATTATTGTTGAAAGACGACACATAAATTGACAAGCTTTATTTCAAACGAATTAAATATACGATAGACCGTGGGCCGTGGATACACAAGTAAATCTCGACAGGATCATGTTGAGTGTTGTCAGTAGAACATTTTACTTTAGGGAAATTTAAATAATTAAGAAAATAAGTTATAAGCTTTCGCGGGCCGTTGCGCAATAAATTCTTCCGGGTTATGCCTTGGTCGTCGTGGAAGTCTTGATGCTGATTATCCTCAGCTTCTTCACAAGGTATCCAGAGACTGGATTTCAAGACTAATTGGTGTTTATATCATAACGTTTCCAGTGAAATAGATTTCTAAAATTTATACTTTTTCTTTTAATGCCTTCCTTCCTTTGAATGCGAGTCACTATTGAAAATATAACGGATACAAATAAAGACACTAGTAAATGTTAATTAAACTTTTCAGAGTGAAACGTCAGGCAGCTGTAGGTCAGAAGGCAGCAGATTGCCCTGGCGGGCATATATCGAAATTAGATATTGCAGCATGTGTCCAGAAATAGTATATATCACTGATAGAACTTTCACAACTTACCTCGAACCCTATGTGGCATGTGGTCGTGTCTATATACCGAGTTTTGTAAATAGCTTCTCCCGTACTCGTTAGATACAAAGCGACGGATATAGCGTACGCAATAACTCCCAGCTGAAGTATCCAGGGAAACAATGGGAAAAACAACGAGGCCGTTACCGAACTGACTGCCCTGAAAACAAATGTTGCTGTTGGACGTGGTAAGATCATAAATAAAATAAGACAAGCGTTATGGTCGTTGAATTTCTCTCCATAATGTCAGACACTTTAGAAGTACTCTGGAATCCTTCTGAAGAAGCTGACATAAACAGCAGAACATGAGAGAGAAATTCAACCACAAGAGAAGTCAGAACATCAAACAGCAGCCAAGAAGGAACATGTTAATAACTACTGAGTGGTCTAAATTGTTTCCAAGCTATTTTCTAATGTATGTGCCGCTTGAATTATAACCAATAATACATCCCCTAGTAACACCCACGTTACTCCAGCTAAGACCGTAACATCCAATAGGTAACTCCTATAGAATGCCCCGCAATCAGTTGAAATTATAGAATTTGAATTGCGCGCCATTTGTGTTCTGTCAAAGAGACGACGTCAATATTTAACGACTGTCATATACAAACCATACGACGTCAACCACAACACGGGCATATAAAACTGGCTCTTTTTCCCACATAAGACGTTGAATGTTTGCTTTGAGGTCGTAGATTGTTGCTGGCTGGTTGGCGTACACTTTTCTCTTGGCATAACCCCAAAGAAGTCCAGTGATGTTAAATCACATGAACTTGTAGACCAATTGATTTCAGCATTCCACGAGACAACATGATCAGGGAATTTGGTGTGCAACAGAGACGTGGTTACACGTGCTGTATGACACGTTGCACCATCTCGCTGAAACCACATCTTCAAATCCAAATCATCAATTTCCTGGAAAACGAAATTGTTTAACATGTCACGATAGCGTTCCCCATTTACTGTGGTAGCATTGCCAGTTTCATTTTCAAGGAAGTAAGATCTATTTACTCCACCACTCCAAAATACGCACCAAACTTCGCATATATGTCAGTGGCGGCTCGTGGTATCCATATTAGGGTAGGCGATAGCAGCGTATGAGCTTCATCAACTGTGAAAGTTATTGTGGGTATAAATAAATTGGAATAAACGAAATATGTTTATTGAGTATTATACCTATATTATGTAAATTGGGTTGGCAATAATACATTATTTTAAGGCGCTTTAGGGTATAGGCCTCCTCCTCCCCTCACAGCCTTCCTTAACCATCGCCATTGTTGACTGACAATTACAAAGTGGATACCTACTACTTTTTATAATTTAAATTAATGCGCCTATCTTTAATTAATGAAAATTTGTTAATTATATTTTCCGTGAAGTCATCAGATTTCTGAAGTGTGCTAAATAATTCCTTTTCAATTGAAATAAGTGCAAGCGACGATAAACGTTCATTCTTCATAGAGTTCCGACTATGCGTTTTAATACGTTTTAAACAATAAAAATGTCTTTCAACCGATGTACTTGTTGCTGGAATTGTAGCAATTAAAACAATAAGTTTAAAAACCTCTGGAAATATTTCTCGAAATTCATATTCCACAAAATATTTCAACATTGACTCGATATTTAATGTTTCAAATTGATCATCACAATATATAACCCAATATCCCCAGTAATGTCACGGCTTATTCAATGCGAAGGCGTCTTCGGATCTGCCGAAGAACGCCGATCTATTTCAGGCGCCGAATGCATCCGCCTCCAACTGCTTTATTTAAAGAATATAACTCGCTGCAGACGTCTGAACTGCGATTATTTTGCCATTACAACAACGCTGTTTGTCGTCTTACCGACATCTGGTTGACGTGTAGCTATCGATTTTCAGGCGGTGGGATGGAGAACCGAGCCTGGTCTGGTTGTTCTGTTTAGGAATAAAATGATTTAATTCGGTGTGGCGCGGCGCCGTGCCGTGGTATATATAAAGGGTGTTTACGGCACCAGCGCCGCCGACGGCGATAGATAATTTAATTAGTATAAAGTAGTTATTATTAATTATATTAAATATTTCTGTATTATCAGGGACGTTAACAGTTCATTGTAATTGCGCTGTTATGAGAAATGACATAAAATTTTAAAGGTAGGCGGCGCCTACCTTACCTACCCCGACGAGCCGCCACTGATATACGTAGATGCATTTCTGTTTCGAACAGCATGTGGATTTTCAGCGCCACACTACAAATCCGACAATTATGTTTTCTGCAACAAATTTTCTTTACAAAACTCAGCATCACCTTCTTTCTTTTCTAACACCTAATTAACAAATGTACGACGCTGTAAATAGTCTGTAACTTTCAATTGTTGTGTCAACTGAATTTTGTATGCTGACAGATGCAGATCTTTCTTTAAAATTCGATACGTGGTGGCTCTTGATAGATTCAATTTTTGTGCGCGATGTCGAATTGATGTGTTTGGATACTCCCGTATATTTTCTCTCACTGCAGTTATATTTTCATCTGATCGACGACGACGAGGACGTATTGGTATTGATTTGTCAACGATAGGACCCATCTCTTAAAATTTCTTGATTAAGTTACAAACTGTTAATTCTGTAGGCGCTTCATTTTGTCCTAATTTTGTGCGAATTTTTCTTAATGCAACTGTAAATCATCGCTTACTTTCATAGAACAGTTATACACAAACTATTCGTTGTTGAACTGTTAATCGCAGCATGTTGACGTCGCACAGTGGACGAAAACGCCGAAATGCTGGCCAAAATTCAGAAAATGAAGGTTCCATTTTAGGAATATTTTGTCTCGCAATGTTTAGTAGGGTATCCTAGGTATAATAAAAACCGATTCCGAGGGGTCGCCGACGCGACGGTCCTACACTTTGTAAGGGCATTATGAATTTGAGCATTGCAGCAAGCGCTTCGTGTATTTTACATCGCACGTTTCGTAAGCCTTTGTGAAAAGTACAATAAAAAGTGAGCTATAAGCGCTAGAACAGTTCTGCAAAATGGATTCTCCTCTGCAAGGTATGTATAATTAACAGATGAAAGCCGAATTTGTTAATTCTTAATATAAAAAAATTATTACCAATGCAATGGAGACGGTTTTTTTGGGTTAGTTTTCTTATTAGTAATTAGCATATCGTCAAAAAAGTTTATCACTCTTTCACACTCGTTTAATAATCTTTATTTTGTGATACAACCTGAATATTTATCTTACAAAAAATTTACTTATCTTACAAAGAATTGGCTGCGGCCATCTGCGGCTGTGCCTGTAATGATACTTACTGTTATGCGGTGTCAAATGTAGCAACCCGTAAAATTCGATTTATAACATTACTTTCACACATATTCATTATTAAATTCCATTGCATTATACAAATAAATAATTTTCTTTTGTTATTAACAATTTTTACATAAAACAATGAATTTCTTTATGAAATAAAATACATTTTTTATGATATTTATTGCAAATAAATAGCGATGATTTTTATTTTTGCTTTTATCAACATTCATATTATTCGAAAAATAATGTGTTCGTACATATTTCCTCTGTTTCAGATGTTGTGAGCAGTGGAGAAGCAATTTCTATCACGAGAAAGGAACTGTTTTTCTTATTAAAAACACATTTGAATGCAAATTACAATAGACATAATGTCATAATAATGAGTTTTAGGCCGATTAAAAAATGTTTCTGTCTTCAATATTCTATATTTTCTGTATTTTTATAATTGTATGTAATAAAATGTAGACTTTAATGAATGCTATTTTATTTTTCTCCCACTATACCTCCGATAACAAATTGTCACTAGTAACGATCAATTTTTTTATTTTGTGGTCTCTATATTGGGGTCGCCATTTTGTTTTTTGAATAACAGTTGCCAAATTCGTACTCATCGGTCTCGAAAACCCCCAGATACCACTTTTTACTAAGAATAATAAGCTTTTGAATAATTTAGGTCGCCATATTGGAGCCGACATTTTGTATTTTGTTTTTTGAAAAATCATTATCAAATTCGTACTCGCCGACCTCGAAAACCCCTGGGTATCAATTTTCACTAAGAATAGTAAGCTTTTTAATAATTTCGTGGCCATATTGGATCCACCATTTCATTTTATGAAAAACCGTTGTCAAATTCGTAGTCAGCGACCTCGAACACCCTCGCGGTACCTATTTCTACTAAGAGTAATAAGTTTTTGAATAATTTCGGTCGCCATATTGGAAGCGCTATTTTATTTTTTGATAAACCATTACCAGATTCGTAATTAGTGACCTCGAAAACCCACGAGTACCAATTTTTTATTAGATGACATGAGTTTTCTAATTTTGGCCAGCTTTTCGGCGTTTTCGTCCACTGTGCGTCGTATGGTTTGTAGATGGTAGTCTTTAAATAATATTAACGCCCTACCTTTGACGAATCACAAATGGCACGCAATTCAAATCCTATAGTTCTAACTGAGACCTTATATTATTTAATTTCTACTAAATATACAACTTTACAGTTACACCCACTTCAAGTTAAAAAAAACACTGTAGTACTGTGCAGCAACCGTCAGGCTACTAAATGGATTATTTAGTCAAGGGGAATTAACGAGTGAATTTATCCATAAAATAAACACAAATTATTAAGTGTAAACTTGAAGCATCCCAATTATATCAAACACCTCATATAGTGTAGAGCATACCCTACACAATGTGAGTTGTGTTTCTGAAATAAGAAAGCATAAACAACCGTGTAAAATCATAACCATCTACTGGAAAACAAATCACTTACTTGCTCCCTTCTTTCACTAAGGCTATGGCCAGAATTATCCTCTTCCTCAGGAATATCAGCACTAATAAAATAATGGCCAATATCACCGACAGTATCACTAAACCCGCCAGCCACAGGTCTCTTTTTGTCTTGTGACTCGCCTTGACTTCCTCGTAGACCGCGGAGTTGTAGGCGTCTTTGAATTCGATGTACTTCTTCGTGGTAAAGTAGACGCCTGAAAATGTGAATTAACAGCTATCTTCGCCAGCAACATATAAGTCGGGAAACGAGAAAGCAGGTACCAAACCGCCAAGCGGTTATCAAGTAGTTCCCGAATAGCAAGACTATTACATAATCGATATAGCAAACAACTACTCCTCGGGCTAAAGTCCCGCCAGGCATTGAATTATACCTAGAAGCGATCCTCCACCCGTTTCTCGTGTTTCTGCACGATCAAACAAGGTTTCATAGAATAAAACCCGCCACGGGTAGGATTCGACATCTGTCCCGGATGGGAACCGAACGACAGACAGCTGTTTCGAACTTATTAGTTCTCATCACTGCCGTACACAGTACGCCGATCGAATACTACCCGTGGCGGGTTTTATTCTTTGAAAGCTATCTTCGCATCAAATAAAATCAATTAATGCGGTGGAAAAGCGAGACGGTCCAAAAGAAACGTCAACGGGCCTCCTGCGTCAAAAACGTCTCTCTCACGTATTAAATATGTACATGAATACTTACCAAAACCTAACGCAGCTAAGACGCCTATTATTGACAACCAAACCATGGGGGCTGCTATCCACCTTAGTATTAAAATATATATAATACAACAACCAAGAGCTATTGCCACTCCTAGCAATATATTCCATCTAGAATGCATTATGTCCTCTACAACGTGTTGACCAATCTAAAACTCAAAATAGAGTTAGGATTTTTCTTTTATTAGATGGCATAAGCATATAGCATTAGTCGATGATATTTCAGTCTGCTGCTCATCAAATATGAACTTCGTAGATTACTAAGTTTGACATTGTTTCAACGTTTCACTTTATTCAGGGTTCAGTGTACTCGTTTTTTAAGTATAGGGTGTCTCAGTTGGAACTACAGAACTTGAATTTCGCGCCATTTGTGTTCTGTCAAAGATAGGGTGTCAATACTTAACGACTGTCATCTACAAACCATATGACGTGAATATGACGCGAATAACAGTCCAACAACAAATAGCTTGTGCGCAACTGTTTTATGAAAGTGGGCGATCATTTACGTTGCACTAAGAAAAATTCGCACAAAATTACGACAGAATTAAGCGCCTAGAGAGTTAACAGTAAGGCAACACCAATACGTCCTCGTCGTGGTCGGTCAGATGAAAAGATTGCTGCAGTGAGAGAAAGTGTACGGAAGTGTCCAAACACATCAATTCGACATCGTGCACAACAAATGAATCTGTCAAGGGCCATCACGTATCGGATTTTAAAGATCTGCATCTGTCAGCGCGGAAAATTCAGTTGATATAAGAATTAAAAGTTACAGGCCAATTACAACGTCGTACATTTGTTAACTGGATGTTAGAAATAAAGAAGCTGCTGATTTTTGCAAAACAATTTTTTCAGCGATGGAACACATTTTCATCTTAACGGATACGTCAGTAAACAAAATTGTCGAATTTGGGGTGCTGTGAAAATCCACATGCTGTTCAAAAAGAAATGCACTTTGGAGTGTTGGACCATATTTCTTTCAAAATGAAGCTGGTAATATTGACGTCATATGGTTTTCAGATGAGAGTCATTAAATATTGACGTCCCATCTTTGACAGAACACAAATGGCGCGCAATTCAAATCTTATAGTTCCCACTCAGGCACGCCTTATATACACCTTGGTACACATATTTAAAAAGGATTTATTAAAACGCTGTAACTACCAAAGTTGATATGATGATCAGCAGATTAGAACATGCAAATATACTCTAACACCAACTACTTACACCAAGCAAGAAACGGTTAAAACGATATCTATTATGAAGCTAAGACTACGGCTTATAGGGGTTAGTAAATGAAAGAAGATAAAAGAAATTGATGGATCTTTGATTACTGCAAATAAAACTTGTTTCCATTCTTTAAAACAAGTCCTTGGGAGGTCGTGTAACTCTTTAAGACCGGAAAAAGAATATCTGGACGTCCTCGTACGCCATCGAAACAAGCAAATAAGCAATGCGGGTTTTGTTCTAAAATAGGTCTTCTAATTCTAAAATAGCCTGACTGTCTAGGGTTATTGGACTAGGGTTATTACACTACACCACATTAATCCTGGCTTTGACCCAATATAGCTCCAACGATCTAGGTCATCTTGTGCAAGGCGCCATCAATTAGACTCAATTGATCTTTTACTAGACCGCATTGACATTTTTTGACATTGACGTTGACCTAGTTCATTTGGCTGCATCGGGTTAACAACCAAATGAGCATGTCACAATTAATTGGTCCTAGATCGAACCAAAGATCAGGTGACCTTTTCCAACTCGTCTGCTCAAATAACGTTGAAAAAGTGGAAGAAGAGAATCACTCCGAATGTAGACAGACAGTAGTCTACATTTAGAGTGGTGTTATACGGTACCAGTAGGTACTGTATGTTCTTTCTTTTATGAACTCAATTGAGAATATTCTTTCTTTTATTGGCTAAAGAGAAGACATCGTCCTATAACTTTGCCCCAACCCAATACAGAGGAAAGAAAATTAAAATGACGCTTACAGATTTTCTGCCGTAGATTATTTCTGGCACCAAACATTAAAAGTAACATATCAGAGAACTTTAAATCTAGTGCGCTTCTAAATTCATTCCAAGGGTCCACACGATAGCAGTAAACAACAAACACAAAACACAACAGAACAAACATTAATAATAAATAGTACTCCTACCTCTTCGGCTTGTGCAAGGAGTTTAATATTACTGACAGACGTTACTATAGTGTCTATCGTTACTTTGCTGCTCGTGAGGTCGCTTATCTTATCGAGAATGGTGGCGTTTATGTCGCTCAAAATCGGAATACATCTCTTTTGGACTGCAAACATCAAAGCGAAAACCGAGGTTAGTACAAACAGGAGTTAGAGTAGGGGAAATTGAGACGGTTGGTTTGAAACTATTAGTTTTATGATAATACATATCGGTAGTAATAATATCATTGTTTGTTACTTTTCCGTTCTTTACTTCTTTCCAATTACTGTTAATGATTCAGAAAGAAGAAATCTGGCGGTATTAAGTGTTTTTTTGTAGATAATATTGTATATTCCCCCTGTCCTTTTATGAAACTTTGCAAGAGTATAGAGTATTGAGAAATAAGTGACATGTATTTTTTTATTTGCTATAATTTAACTGTCAAAGCTATACGGCTACATTTTGTATATCAATTGAACTATAGAGATGACAAAAGAGTCATAATATACACATGGCACATGTAGAGAAGGTTACTCTTGTAGCCCTCAAATAGACAGGCAATGAACAAGAGCCCTAATATTAAGAGGGGGAATTCTGCCACAGTGAAATAGGATGGCGCCACTTGTACTTTATTTCTATCTTATTGATTTCTGTTACAAGAACAATATCGTTTATTTCTCATGATGAATTCTTTTAAGGATGTTACAAGGCAACAGTTGACATATTTCTTATAGCATATTTGTTTATAAACGAGATAATAATTTAAACAACAAAGTCGTATAAAAAATCACAAACACATTTGTTTGAAAATTTCTTTATGCCACCTCCTACCATAAGCCTTTATCCGCAACCCCTGAAAAGTACAACTCGATAGGAAACGTATTTTAGGAGGTCGATACGTTAAGAAAATAACTTGCCTTCCTGCTCAAATTTGTTGACATTATATAGCCGTTTTCCTTGCCGTTGTTTCAATGGTATAATTAGTTCAGCTTCTATATCACTGATGGCGCAATCTAATTACAGTTCGTGTTACCGATGTTTCATAAAAACAATACAAACGTACAACTTGACCAGCTTTACTAGACTCAACTTAGCCGCGATAGAGAAGAGAGTCGGTTACAATAGTGACAGAGATAAGAAAGTCACATAGGAAGATTTCACAGAATGTGTTTATATGGTGTGTTTTTATCCTGGATTCATAATTTCAACTCGTAATATATTACGATGCATTATGTTTTAAAGCTAAAGACCGCACTTTATTTTGTGTCGAAGAATTCTAATTTGTGAGAGGCATTCAAATAAATACAAACGAGGATTTCAAGCGGGCAGTCTTGGAAGGAGTAAGTTTGGGTTGGATACTGGTCAGAACTGAAGAAGGGAGTAACGAGAGGCGAGAATTGTCGTCGACGCAGCCTTGAGAACGTTAGTGTCGCAGTAGAAAAGATGAGCGGAAAGAATCTACACCTGTCTGTTGCAAAATGCAGCATCATTAAGTTTCCTACATTACAGCCACAAGTGATCTATTGGTACAAAAAATTCAAGGGAATGCAGACGTATTTTTGAGAATGGGTTTCTTGGTTAAAGAATTTTATAACACACACTATTAATTTGGGCACATAGATAATGGTTCTGATTAGGTAAGAGCAGTTTTGGATCATGAGTAATGTGCAGGAAGAAAATACAGAGGTTTTAAGAGTAATGTTCTGAATATGCCAATATGCAGACATATTTTTAAGAATGTGTCTCTTCTTTAAGATAATTTTTGGGACCGTGATGCTGACTTACAATTAGATGGCTAAATAAAAATTAAGATTAGGTAACTAAGAAGTTTCGGATCATACGTAATGTTTAGGAAAAAAATACAAGGGTTTTAAGAGAAGTGTTTCGAATATACGTTCTGGTATATGCCGACATATTTCATCATAGGATCATAGGAAATCATAAATAATGTGATGGCAGTGAACAAGATATGACACTGCAGAAATATCTATAGTTATGCAAATAAGTATAGGATGGCAGTATTGTTTTTCATTACTTACTTTTACAACAATGAGCTTTTTTTCTTTCTAGAATTCGATCTACTTCAGTAAACTAAAGTTAGAGATCATTCTCTTCCAGTTTACTTGGCGAATTCATCTCGTTTAAATGACATTATAGCAGATAAGTAAATACAGAATAAAAAAATGGGTTCTGGTAAAAATTGTGATCATAGTAAGAGAAGGTAGAAAGCGAGAAACTAGCGCCTCGTAAGATTTTGATGTCTCGGTAATGATCATTAAAAGCTTTAGTAATTTATCTATGTAATAGTTATTTACATGAAAAGTACAAAATGTTTTCTGAGCTCGATATTGTAAAACATATAACGATGGGTAGAAAAGCATATTTTTCCTAATGACTATTTCTGTTTTTTTCAAGAAACGCCTGAGAACTATAGAAAATCTGAAGCTTTTACTAAAAGTCTTTCAATAGAGACGCTCGAAATTTGTTGGGTTATAGCGGCCATGTTATTAAAGCAACATCTGTCAAATTTACTGTAAATCATTCAAAAGTGAATGGCAAATCACTACGAAAGGCTATATAGCGTTCAATAGCGTGCACAAATTATCAAATCTTATTTTTAAAATCAGTGTTCCGTTCGAGAAACGTTCCGCGCATCACGTGATTTTTATCCTTGTCACAACCGTCCCGTCGAGTCGATTATTCGACGTTTGGTGGCCAAATTCGAGTCAACCGGTTTGGTAAATAATCAGCCAACACCCGTACGTCACCGAAACGCATGGTCTACTGACAACATCGTTGCTGTATGTGAGAGTGTACGGCAATACTCGAGGCACTCAATTCCTTGTCGTTCACAAGAATTCGGCTTTTCTGCGACTTCAATTTGGTGAATTCTGTGTCGGGACTTGGGTCTGCACCCGTATAAAATCCAACTGACCCAGGAATTTAAGATAAACGAACACAGACAACGCCGTGTGTTCGCTGACTTGATTCTGGAGCAGTTGAAAGTTGACCCAAATTTCGTCAAAAAAATCATCTTTAGCGACGAGGCCTATTTTTGGATGAACGGATGTGTGAACAAGCAAAATTGTCGGATTTGGGACGATACCAATCCACACGATACCAGCACCACATGCATCCCGAGAAAGTAAACAGTGACTTTCTCGGGATGCGGATTTTGGTTTGGCGGAATCATCGGTTCGTACTTCTTTCATAACGAAACTGGCATTGCCATAACCGTCAACGGCGAGCGCTACAGATCGATGATGAGCAACTTCTTGTGGCCTAAACTGGATGATATGGATACCGACGACATGTGATTCCAATAGGACGGCGCTACGTGCCACACAGCGCATGCCACGATGGACATTCTGCACGAGAAATTTGAGGGCACGGTTATCTTCCGCAGTGGCGATGTGAACTGGCCACCGAGATCGTGCGATTTACCGCCTTTAGACTTCTTTCTTTGGAGCTATCTTAAATCGCAGGTCTATGCGAATAAACCGAAAACAATTGATGCCCTCACAGTCAACATAACGAACACTATCCAGAAAATTCAGCCATACTTAATTCCATACTTAATGCGATAAAATATTCTTTCAAATAAAAAAAAAAACTGAGTCTACATCTCACACACAACTTGTTTTATCTACGTTTAAAAATCGAGCGTCCTTAGTGAAAGACCCTTACAAAAAAAAATTACATGAATTTGAATCATACTTGAGATTATATAAAACAAGTTAATCGATATAATGGCCATTAAGTTAATTATATCCTGTTTTGTAAATTATTTTACAAAAGCCAATTACAGAGAAACTCTGAAATGTGTAGACAAGAGCAAATTATACATTTTTAATTTAATTACAATAATTATTTCAAATTAATAGTCTGACCAGACTAATTTAGATGCTCCAAATTAATATACGTTTCCGAAATATATACAATTTAAATCATTTTGTACTATTCATAAGTTGCCTCACGAAATGAAGTATTATCTTTGGGGAAATATTTTCTCGCTTTTGTTTCATTTATGTTGCATTACTGTTTCACTTCTGTTTCATCACTGTTTCATTACTGTTTTTTTCTGTTTTCTAAAGAACATACTTTTCACCATCTAGCAATAAGTACACGTATTTTTTATTTATTTAAATTCTTGACAGATAAATTCACAAAACAAACTGAACTACTGTTCCTGACTGTTAGGTGGTAACTACATCGCCCTTGATATACAAATAACTCATTTCGTGCTGCAGATTAGTTTACCTTAAAACTACCCCCAGAAATCTATCTACTCATATTTCTGTTAACCTATCCTATTCATATAATTATCTACAACTCATCAAGAGCAACATAAGTTCCAGCAAAGTCTATACCAATTGTTTTGTTAAGAATTTATGTAAAACAATTGTGCTACATTACATAATCTTGTAATCTAGCTCGTAATATAGCTATTACAGAGCCCACTCGAAAAGTAAAAAACCCAGGATCAAGTAAGTCAAATACCTTTGATACGTTTCAAAACATTTGCCTTGTGAACATATTGTTTAAACTTCGAAATAGGAATTGAGAACTAAAACAATAAGCAGTTATAATTGAAATATAAAATTTTATTTTAATTTATTTTTCCTTACAACTAATAATTTTCCTTACAACTTTCCTTACAACAACCGAAAAAGAGAGGAGCCGACAAATGCGAGAACTTTAGAACGATTAGCCTAACTTCCCACGCGTCAAAAATCTTAACCAGAATAGTGCAGAAGAGGATGGAAAATAGAGCGGAGGAAATACTAGGAGAAGACCAATTCGGGTTTAAGCGAAATAGGGAAACTCGCGAAACTATTCTGGCGCTAAGAGTAATGGTAGAGAAAACAATAGAAAAAGGAAAGAACGCTTATATAGGATTTGTAGATTTAGAAAAAGCTTTTGATAATGTAAGATGGGAAAAAATGTTCGAGATACTAAAGAGCGCGGGAATGAAGTATAGAGATAGGAGAGTAGTACACAATCTATACAAAGAGCAAACTGCTGTTATAGAAGTAGAAGGGGAAAGAAGGGAAGTAGGTATCAGGAAAGGAGTAAGACAAGGATGTACTCTATCACCACTAATTTTTAATCTGTACATCGAAGAGGCGATTAATGTGGTAAAAGATAGAGTGGATTTCTAAATTAAAGTACAGGGACAGAAACTAAAAATGCTGAGATTCGCGGATGATATAGCAGTATTAGCATCTAGTAAAGAGGAATTAGAATCAGCGTTTAACGAAATGGAGGCAGTGCTGACAGAGGAATACGGAATGAGGGTGAATAAAAACAAAACTAAAGTGTTAGTGTGCAGAGGGCGCGAGAGCAGAGCAAAAACGAAAGTACAAATTAATAATGAAAGATTGGAGGAAGTTAAAGACTTCACTTATTTAGGAAATAAAATAAATTGGGATAAAGATATAAAACAAAGAATAGCGCAGGGTCGAGTAGCTTTTAACAAAAAGAACGCACTTTTATGCTCGGGGGTAATAAACTTAGAAACAAGGAAGAGATTTTTGAAAACGTATGTATGGAGCACGGCGCTATACGGTTGCGAAACCTGGACGGTAGGGGAAGCAAGTAGGAAGAAATTAGAAGCTTTTGAGATGTGGTGTTACCGAAGAATGATGAAAATACCGTGGACTGATAGGGTTAGAAACGAAGAAGTATTAGAAAAAGTCGGCGAGAGAAGAAGTATGTGGAAAAACATAAAGAAGAGAAGAGATAGAATGGTAGGCCACTTGCTAAGACATGGGGGAATAGTCCGCGATATTTTGGAGGCAGAAATAGGAGTGAAGAAAGGCAGAGGTAGGCCTAGATTAGACTACTGCTCACAAATAGTATGGGATGTAGGTTGTAGCACAATTAGCGAAATGCGTAGGTTATCACAAGATAGGAGAAGCTGGAGGTTAGCGTCCAACCAGTCTTAGGACTGATGACCTAATGATGATGACAACTAATAGAGTAAATAAAACTAAAAGATGATTTCATTCAGAATTAGAATTTTAATAATCTTGAGCAACCTAGTGAATAAACTAGTTTGGTTATAATACAGAGAGACAGTTAAACTAGACAAATTCTGTAAGAATTATTAGTAATTTCGCGGTAAAATAAACTGTTTCCACTTTGTACAGGGTCTTTCAATAGGGGAGCTCGAAACTGGTTAAGTTATAGTGGCCATTCTGCTAAAGCAACATCTGTCAAATTATGAATTTTTCAGTAGTGTATAGTTGACTATTCGACCGCAGGCGCCGAGTTGACTATTCGATGTTTGGAGGCCAAATTCCAGTCAACCGGTTTGATAAATAATCAGCCAACGTCTGTTCCTCATCGAAACGCTAGGTCTGCTGAAAACATCGCTGCTATGCGTGACAGTGTACGGGAAAACCCGAGGCAGTAAATTTCTCGTCGTTCACAAAAACTTGGCCTTTCTGTGACTCCAACCTGGCGAATTTCGCATCGAGACTTGGGTCTGCACTTGTATAAAATCCAACTGACCCAGGAACTTAAGGTAAACGACCACAGACAACGCCGTGTGTTCGCTGATTGAGCTCTGGAGCAGATGGAAGTTGACCCAAATTTCGCCAAAGAAATCATCTTTAGCGACGAGGCCCATGTTTAGATGAATGGATACGTAAACAAGCAAAATTGTGGGATCTGGAATGATACCAATCCACACGAGATACATCAGCACCAAATGTATCCAGGGAAAGTCACTGTTTGGTGCGGATTTTGGTCTGGAGGAATCATCGGACCGTACTTCTTCCAATACGAAACTGGCATTGTGACAAGATATTGGCGGTACACCGTCAACTGCGAGCACTACAGATCGATGATAAGCAACTTCTTGTAGCCTAAACTGGATGATATGGATACCGACGACATGTGGTTCCAACAGGACGGCGCTAGATGCCACATAGAGCATGCCACGATGGACATTCTGCACGAGAGATTTGAGAGCATGGTTATCTCGCGCAACGGCGATGTGAACTGGCCACCGAGATCGTGCAATTTAACGCCTTTAGACTTCTTCCTTTGGGACAGATTTTAAATCGCAGGTCTGCGAATAAACCGCAAACAATTGATGCCCTCAAAGTCGACATAACGAACGCCATCCAGCAAATTCAGCCAGTAAATTTATGCGACAAAGTCATCGAAAAATGGAACTCCCGAATACGTGCCCCCTAGCACAGCTGCGGCGGACATTTGAACAACGTTATATTCCGTACTTAATGCCATAAAATATTCTTTAAAATAAAAAAATTGAGTGGATATCTAACACAAAACTTGTTTTTTTGCGTTTAAAAATCGAGCATCCTTATTGAAAGACCCTTTATAATAATATACAATAATAGAAATACAAGTATCGATACGTTAATTAGGGATTTATTGGGTACACATTGCAACCATTGTTGTAGCAACGTGAAGGGCGATTTCTGTACAAAAAGTCGTCCTTGTTTTAATAAATGCGAGGGACTTTTTTTATTTATTTTGTTTTATTATTACAACTGGTATAGCTTTATCGAACTTATAGAAAACTTTTCGACCGCCCCGTATTATCTATCAAGCCTATGGGTTAGTGTGACTCCAATACCTGGTGGATCGTTTCGTTCTTGGTGATATAAGAGAGGCCATTGTGGACGACTAGCGACATCCACAGGTGCACCGGGTTTAAAAAATCTTTCATCGCGGAAATTTCATCTCCCGGCACTCTAGACACGTCTGGATTTTTGATTTTTTTGCGCTCGGCCACGTTGTATAAACACCGGTTTAGTACTGGATCAAATAAAATTTCAAGTAAACATAAAAGTTTAAATATATCGTATATAAACTCCTGGAGAAAATTAACGCATCTACCTACGTAATATTATAATTAAATGATTTCAACTAATGTTTAACAAATTAGAATGGTATCATCGGGAGAAAATATGAATAAGAACAGAAAGGAACAATGATGTTAAACCCATTGAAAACGGTGAAAAACTTTAGAAAAAAAATTGGAGCTGAAATTAAATCATAAGAATTTGAATTTAGTAGCATGGAGATTCTCTTCTAGCTGTTACCATTGCTTCCATTCGTCTGGGTATGTCATTGATAAAGTGGTGCATGGTTTCTTGAGAAATATTATCGTATTCGACAGAAAGGACTTTAAGTTTCCTATGAGTCATAGAGGCAGATATGTGGCGCCTAACTGGTCGTTTTAGTACATCCCATAGATGTTCTATGAGGTTCATATCTGGGCTTCTCGGTGGCTAGTCCATAGTTGGAATACTCAAAAATTTAAGGTAGTCCAGTACCTCTCTAACACATAGGACCGGAAGGAGATCCTGGCGGTGGCCGTGAAAGCTAGATCCGATGATGAACAGGCTGTGGACTGGAGGCGAATTTCCAGGAATATGGAAAAGGGCCAAGCTTGTGCTAATACCGAAACCGGGTAAGAAAGGAATGAGAACAGGGGCGTACAAACCGATCTGACTCCTATGTACGCCAGGTATGCTATACGAGCAGCTGGTGCTCGATATATTAAAGGAGGAAATAAGGGACAGGGGAGATTTTTCAGAACACCAGCGCGTATTCCTCGAGGGGAGGTCTACCATCACGGCGACGGAAAAGGTGATAAATTATGCCCGATGGATAAAATCCGGCACTTGGAGAAGTAGGGAATGGTGCGCTATCGTGGCCTTTGACGTACAAAACGCCTTCAACTCCGCAGGTTGGACGCAGATAGTGCAGTGCCTGGAGGGAAAGAAATGTTCAGGTCACATGAAGAACGTAGTGAAAAGTTGTCTGAGCCATAGAACACTGCAGACGATGAGCGAGGTAAATATATATTAACATGCAGCGTCCCGCGGGGCTCAGTCCTAGGGCCCGCCCTGTGGAACGTCCTCTATGGCGGTATTCTGGACAGTCAGAATTTTGAAAGCAGGAGAGTAGCCTACGCCGACGACCTGGCCGGGATTATTACCGCGAGGGAGGAGAGCGAGTTGAAAGCAAGGGTCGAAAAGATGGCTACGGAAGTGAAGGAATGGTTAATCGCAGAAGACTTAAGATTGGCGACTGAGAAAACACAAATTTTGATAATAGTGGGAAGGAGGAAGCACCATATGAGGAGCTTTACCGTGGTGGGACAGGAAATAAGGCCACAGAATAGAGCGTTAACGTATCTAGGCATTGGCATCGATCTGAACCTTAGTTTAGGTGACCACATAAATAGAACGGTGGACAACACGAACGGTCTAATAAACAACTTGATGACATTAATGCCCAGAATAGGAGGACCCTCAGCAACGAAGAGGCGCCTTTTTTGCTCGGTGGCGATGGCTAAGGCACTGTATGGAGCCGAGATTTGATACTCGGCACTAAAACATCGCCAATATAGAAAAGCGCTGCCGGCAGTGCAGAGCGGCCTCGCGATCAGATGCGCCTGCGCATACAAGATAATGTCTACCGAGGCGGCCTTGGTAATAGCGACGCTGATACCGATAGACCTACTGGCCGAGAAGAGATGCGAAATATTTAGATGGGGAAAGAGAGGCGACGGTTAGAGAAGCTTCGGGACATATACCAAGAAGATCGGGAAAACGATAGACCATAGATGTCACCACTGTGGAGAGATGGACGATCTTGGGCATACTCGATAGATTCGGGAAAAACAGGCTGGATAGTGAATGCGGTGCGATAGTCGGGGAAGAGAATATCCAGGAAATAATCAAAGTAGAAACAGAGTAGAAGTAGAAAAGTAGTATGGAAGCGGTATCGTAAAAACAGGAGAGAACCTAGAAGTAATGCCGAAAGGTGAGTACCTAGATAAAGGGGCTGGAGTTTTCAGTCAGAACATTATTCATTCACCAAAAAATGGGATCCTCGGAGAGATATTGCAGGAAACAAACCTCTCTCCTGACCTCCGTCTCTTGAAGTCCATCTGATAAATTAAGACTTCCTCTTGCTTCATCTGAAAATAAACCTCGTTTCCAGTCGTCAATGGTGCAATTTACGTGTTCTCTTGCAGAACGCAGTCTAGTAACTCTATGTTCTCTGGTGGGCAGTAGTGCAATAGCTGGCCTACTGTCCAATTCACCCTTCATTATGCCTTCTCCCGACCGTTCATCTATAAATTGCTACATTTCGAGCTGCTCCTGGAGGTCTACTTAGCTCTAATGTTGCTTTGAATTTGTCAAACAATTACAATTGTTTATCAGTAGTTATAGAGGATATCCTAGGCCACCTACATAAAATGTTTAATGATTTAAACCTTTATTTTAATGATTTTAAAAAACGAAGAATTATAAGAAATAATGAAAAGTTTTTCTGGTGAGTTAATTTTGTCCAGGAGTGTATTTCACGTAATTCACGTGGCAATTTTAACATGCCGAATCAGTGGCAGTAACTTAAATACGGACATTTACAAAAATTTATAAACGTCGTCGAGTTGACAAAAGGCGACTTGATACGAGAATAGTATCTCAATTTCTATTGTAACTTAAGCAAAATGAAAGTAATTTCAAAGACAATTCACCGACTTATGTTTCCAATAATTATACAGAGAGATCCAAATTGATTGAAGATGACATTACACAGAAAATACACTACTTCTTAAACCTGATTCTATTTAATGCGAAGTTTTACTTCGCAGAGGGTAGTTTTCAAACTACTGAAGTAAGGAGTTAATTATACTCCACCCCATCTACAAATGCCTTATATAGGGTGTACCAGCGAGAGGTAGCCGATTTAAACTTACTTGTCGCCATTACTCTTGCGGCAGGTTTTGGAAGTTGATGCTTCATAGTTATTACGTGGAGAGTATGCCGCTACAAAATGAAGCGCTATACTGTTCAGCAACGCATACTTATTGTCAAAGCGTACTACGAAAGTAGTGGTTCATCAATTATCGGAAATAACTGGAAATAGCAGTTATGTCGTCGTGAGACACCTGCTAAGCGGACCATTCAACGCATCATGGCGAAATTCAGGGAAAGTGGCTTCGTGTGTGATAAACAAATACCTATACGTCACCGTGGGCAACGCTCAGTTGAAAATATTGAAGCAGTCAGTGCAAGTGTGGCTGCAGCTAACACCATATCTGTAAGACGTTGATCCCAGCAATTAAATCTCTCAAAGTCAACATTACAGAGAATTTTGACGAAAAACCTTCATTTTCATGCGTATAATATCCAGTTGACACAGGAGTTGAAACCACGGGACACAATCGACTACCTCTCGCTGGGACACCCTATATAATAAGAACTAAACAAATTAGGTCAAAACAGCCATTCTCCTGGCTATGATCCAACGCCAAGCGCTGAATTATATGACGAAATTTGCCATATGTTTGTCTAACAGAGTTAGCACCAAGATACAGGGATTCAGATTGTTCTAAAGCCACAAGGAAGATGCAAAATGTCACCTATCTCAGGATATTGCTAACTGCAGACCGGTGAGATGGCGTTTGGTACATTCTACTGCGGTAGAACATAACAGCGTCTACAAGATGTGAGCCTCATCTGTCAAAGGTATACACTGTACTGACGAGACATAAGATAAGGTCGAAACCGATCTGCAGTTAGCGATATCCTGAGACAGGTGACATATTGCATCTTCTTTATAGCTTTAGAACAATCTGAATCGCTGTATTTTAGTGCTACATAATTCTGTTAGACGAAAATACGGCATATTTCGTCATATAAGCAATTCAGCGCTCGGCGTTGACATATAGCCAGGAGAACAGCTGTTTTGACTTAGTTTGTTTAATCCTTATTATATATAAGGCATTTTCAGATGGAGTAGAGTATAATAAATCCTTATTATAATCCTTACTTCAGTAGTCTGATTCTATTTTATTAAAACCACTGTCTACTTACCCGTTTACCTCACCTTGTGAAGTAAACGTTTATAATTACATAATGTTTTCAATAATTTGAAAAGATGAGCCCATTTCTGTTTATTAAATCGAAGACAGACCTTCAGATTCTGCACTCTTAACTGTATTGTTAAAAAAATGTGGCATATCGTACTTTGTGTCGTAATTCTTAAACGTGTTTCTCGTGAAATGGGCACTGATCTGTCAACATTCGCTTTGTTAAAAAAGGAAGTGCACTTTTCGTGTTGTGTTAAAAAACTTACTCGACTCTTAAAAATACACATAATTAAAGTATATACATATCTACATATATGAAATTCAGCGAATATAAGTATTGGGTTGTCCAAAAAGTCGTTTCGTTTTTCCGAGTTAAGCGCTTACGTCACAGCCTATGATGTCATGCGCACAGCTGCAGCCTTGAAGCCTTCCTCCCTATTTAACCCTGATATATAACTGTTGTTTACTGCCGTTATACTCGTGGACTTGTTTTGTTATTCTTGTGCGTGAGCTTAATTGAAAATGAGTGAAACCGAGTATTTTAGGCACGTGATGCTTTTTTATTTAAAAAAAGGCAAAGGAACCGCTGAAACTTGCTGCAAATTGTGTTCTGTGTACGACAAGAATGTTATTCAAGATCGAACGTATCAAAAGTGGATCAAAAGATTTCTATCTCGCGATTTTTCGCTCACGAACGCCCCAAGGTCAGGCCGACCGCGACCTAAAGAAGTCGTTCCCGAGCATTTATGAGCCTTAGTTAAGACAAATCCTCGCCAAACTATATGTGAGCTTGCAGAAAAAATCGGAACGTCAAAATCTAGTGTACAGGATCACCTTAAACAACTTGGGTCTGTTAATAGACTCGATGTTTGGATTCCTCACGAACTCAGCTAATCCAATTTACTGGATCGCATCAACATCTGCGATATGTTACGGATTCGTCAAGTTAGCGATCCCTTTTTGAGAAATATGGGTACTGTAGGTGAAAAGAGAATCATTTACGACTTCAGCCGAAAAAGATCGTGGGGAAAGTCCGAGAAAAACCTTCTTAATCCACACCAAAGGCAGGGATTCACCCCAGGAATGTTTTGTTGTACGTTTGGTGGGATTTCAAAGGAATCATTTATTTTGAGCTACTCCCAAGGAACGATACAATAAATTCGGACGTTTACTGCGAATAACTACAAAAATTGTGCCAAGCTATGCAGGAAAAGCCCCCAGGACTTTTCGTAAGGTCGTCTTCCATCACGGCAACGCTCGACCTCACACTTCTCTGTAGGCCCGGAGGAAATTGTTGGAGTTTGAATTGGAGAGTGGGAGTTTTACTCTATCCACCATATTCTCCAGACCTTGCGCCTTCGGATTTTGACCTATTCCGCTCCATGAATAATAGTTTACGAAACTTAACATTTACCAATGACGAGGAAGTCAGAAATCATTTAAAAACGTTTTTGCGAGCAAATCGCCAAAGTTTTTATGAAAATGGTATTATGAAGTTTACTGATAGATGCGAGAAAGTAATTGAAAATGGAAGAGCGTACATTATTAATAATCGTAAAATAATTTATAAGAACTATAATGTTAATAATAAATACTTATGAAAAAACCGAACGAACTTTTTGGACAACCCGATAGTAATTGGCACGTGATCGCCTCGTGAAATCTGCAATGCTATTGGTCAAAACTGCAAGAAACTGTGAGCTTTAAGTAGTCGTATCGGTGTTTTTACAGGCGTATACTGTTATATAAATGAATATAAAAAGCGTTTTTAGTTGTCTTTTATCAATAGATGTATTTATCAACCTGAATCAGTGTTGCCAATTGTATAACTTGCTAGTAGGCACCACAAAAGAATAAGCGTTCAATCAACGTAGATCTCCCTGTATTTTATGTATGAGCCACCGTATATTGCCATATTCGAGAGTTTACCCAATTTAATACTAAACCAGCAGATACCACACGATCATCTGTACATTCCTGTAGGCATATTTGGTTCACGACCCTACATATATCACAATGCTTCATGTTTCTATTTTGATCAAGTTCAGCTACGAGAACTATTAAAGCTGAATACTTACACGCGGTGCTCTTCAGGTACCATTTTGGACACTCGTCAGTGTTACCCTCCGTTCTGCAGAATTCGTGGTCGATCTTCTCGGATCCGCCCTCGAAATAATTACTGGAAGGGCAGTATTTCACGCAAACCTACGAATAAACAATCACACATAAGACAAGACTAAAACCATCGATGTAACAAAACAAAATCGGAGATCAGATAAATTAGTTTTAATTTTCTCCCGATGATACCCACTTGACGGACGAAGTGCGCATCGAATTAAAATTAGACTATAGTTGAACTGAAGAGATGGTGTTACCTGTGGTGTATTACACCCTGTGAAGGGCACAGTAGGGTCCAGACATCGTGTTAAGTCGAAGAAGAAGAGGTACGGTTGGTCTCTGACGTGGAAATCCATCCCACATCTACTGCCAGCAGAGTCTTTAGGCACCAGCAGTACGCTTGGGTCTCCATTGGTATAGGCTAGAAAACAAATGAAGAGTATAATTATATAACGGTCTAATTGCCAAAGTTTATGAATTCGATTTAATTATTATAAAGTGTGGCTTTGCCAATAACATAAATACCGGTCTGTGTCCATAAAGCTTTGTTTAAGCCTCACTTGTTCTCCACTAAATGGCAGAACAAGTGAAGTCCAACACCGCTTTCTGTATTAATGGTTTATGTGTCATAACCTTCTCTGTGCTTATGTTCTTATTGCGGTCTTTGTTTACAAACGTGCTGAACGAGTTGTTGTGAATTTTATACCAAAATTAAGCGAAAGAGAGGAGAAGGCAGTGAAATTCAAGAAAGGAGGCAAAAGAGAAACAGTGATAAATCATATGTGGCTCAAAGAGGCACTGTAAAAGATGCGAATCCTCCAAAATAAGTGGTATGAACAGGTGATTCAGGCCTTTGTCACATCGTGTATTGTGTTTTTTTTTTTCATTTTAGGTGTCCAAAGGCAAATGCAAATTGGGTTGTAAAGCCCTTTCGTTTGAGCACCAATGTAAGTTGTTCCACGCATTACATGAAATGGGTGACAATGAAAAGCAGTCCACGTACTTACATAATGGGATTAATGCATATTGGCAAAATCAAAAGAAGAAGACATGGAACATATGAAGATCCTGCGAACAGTAGGAGAACAAATACAGTTTAGTATACTGTACCAAAAGGAGATGAGAATTCAAGAGATTTTTGCCTTAACCCATAGAAAAAATCAAACACTGACAGAGAAGAAAAAGTGTGGGGACCTCATGTATGAAGAGAATAGAGGCAATAAAAAGAAGCATAGAAAATATACAGAAGAACAGAAGGTTGATTAATGTAAATCTGGTTCCACGTGAAATAAACCATTATACACGGAACCGTAATTTACAGAAATACCTCAGCCCCGACTTAAACGTGCATCATTTGTATCGAGCTTATAAAGAGATTTTCCGAGACAGTAACTTGACTTATCGATTCTACTACCAAGTTTTTCGAAGAATATTTCCCAATCTGAGATTCAAACCACCGAGGAAACATACGTGGATGTGATGATGATTTTGTGATGATCCTGACCTTAAGCGTTTTTTTGAAGAACTTAATAATGCACTTAGACCACAATTTGTGTTACTATTTGTTGACTTCGAATGTTCTTAAAGATGGTACCTTTACATTTAAGTTGTATTGACATAAATTTTCGGGTTTTTTTTTGTAAAAACCATTACTGTATACCAAAATAACTAACTAAATTAAATGATATCAAAATAACTAAATCATTCTAATTTTGTTTTATTTATGCAAAGAAAAAGTTAATGGAACAATACCGTGCATTCTCTCGGATTAGTGGTTTGGCACTTAGACCATTATTTAATTACACTCTTTAAATAATACGTCGTCTTTTAATATCCATATCACAATTGTGGGAGATGGTGGTATAGGGAAATAGTAGTCGAAGGATGAAGTACATAGTTTCATACAAATAATTTTAGTCTAAATGGGCATTCCACAGGGATCTGTGGAGAAGACGGATAACTGGAGAAAATACTCGAGAGATATATTTGTGTAGTCGTACAAATCATTTCGGTGTTAGTGGGTATTCCACAAGGATGTAACCCCGGGCTACTATTTTCGACAAGGCGCCATGATTAAACCTCCAACGCTACTTACCGTAAATTCCAATTCCAACCCAACAAGCTACGAACGTGAGGAAGAGAAACAGACATATCACATCTGTGCAAGACCTGTTTTTCAAAGGACCGTTGAAGTCTGGGTCGTAAGGGAGCGGTTCACCTGAAATGAGAAAACAATTTAGTATACAGTAAGTCAAATTTTCTTCCGCACCACTGAATGTCTTTGCTTTCCACTGCCAATAGTCGTCGTGCGCTGACATTCTGAATTTCGTGTCTTCCGATCCACCTAAGTAGTAAAAATAAGTAATAAAAGGCATCCATGTATGATTAGAATTATTTTTAGATATACAGGGGATATTTTTTAAAGGGAAATACCTTTATACCTCTGTTAATATTGGGTTTACAATATAGGTTATTTAGAACTTTCTTTGTGTTGCATTATCTGAGAATTCATCTTTATACACAACATTGACGACGTGTTGTACTCGTATATAAATAAACAGTTTTAAAACCTTAAAACAGACTTTTCCGCACGTAGAACATCTCTATCTCGAACTTGAGTGGCCGATAAAAAATAAACCAACACATAAATGCAGAAAAATTTTATGCGACAGTTTTACTTTTTTAAAGTAGTCCACCATCGTGCTTTCTCATGACCCATGGACAGGGTGGGGTGTATCCTATCCACCTCAAAATCAATAGATGTCGTCTGATAGACGTCCCTAATCAGAATCAGTGGAAACCCGATCGATCCGACACGATTTAATTGAGTGATCGTGCTAAAAAAAAATCTCAAATAGTCCACCATTGTGCTTTTTTATGACCCACGAACATGGTAGAGTGTGTCCTATCCACCTCAAAATCAATAGGTGTCGTCTGAGAGACGTCCCCGATCTATCCGACACGATTTAGTTGAGTTATCGTGCTAACAAGAAAATTTAATGCCGACGACAATGACACATACATACATAGGCACAAAATTTGCAAGATCTTTTTTTTGGTTTTTAGGTCGAAAAAAGAAAAATAAAAGCTATAGTTTTTTTCCATTTTTCTTTACATGATTACATTACATTTCCGCTCTGGTATAGTTGAGTCCGGAAAAGTAAAATGCTTCTCTATGGATAAAATTTGTCAAGCTACGACTCCTCCATGTTAATAAATTCAGTCGAATAAATGATTATTTTAAAATAAATCTTATGAATTTCAAGTCAAAACAAGGCAATTCTAACTAATATTCAAACAGACCCTTTCTGAGATAAACACTGACCCAATTGAGTATAAAGGGCTAATTATCTGGAATCTGGAAATAGTGAAAGAGTGGTCCACTCAAGCACTTAAACTTCCCTAGATAGGTCATCCCACTTAGGGCTTCAATCATCCTACCCTTATGAAATATGTCGCGACGTCGCCAAGGAGAATTTCCCTAATGTCCTTCATAGCTGGCCAACCCCAAGATGCATTCTCTAATAGCCGAAAAGGCCGAGCGCTTACAAGGAACAGCTCATCAAGAATAGGAAAAAGTGCGATATTCTCTGTGTATGCGTAGAAGAAAGAGCAGGGAGGCAGCACTCGGAGGGACAAGGATGCACTTTACGCGCGACCAGATCGAACTCTGTGTACATTCACATTGCACATGCATCGCTCAAAGGACATGCAAAGGTCTCAATGCGACTGAGTAAAGACCAGGCTATTTACTGCGCACCTCGTAGGCGGTCCGATATCGCAGTTTGGAGACTTGTTCCTATTCTTGACGGGCTGTACATACTGCACTGCATCACCTTGGAACGCGATTGTTATTTTCCATCACAGTTCTGCTAGAGTATCAGGCCTATTCCCCTGAAAGCCATAAATCTTAGTATTAATATATTCTTAAAGAAATAAGTAATTTGGGGCCATTTCAAGTATGGCTAATTGCAAGATCATTTTCCATCGATTTAATAAACTGTTTGAGAAGGAATTATTCAAGTATTCTTGCACCAAAGTACCATTATGGTCGGGGCTAATTCCCATATTTTAGAACCTTCTTGGATGTACAATTCGCCTAATTTCTCTGTCCCAGAATATTTTTATTCCCACTACTCATCCTTGTGCCACTCGCTGTATAACGGTAACTGGTTATATGCTTTACTCCAATTTGTATATGTCCGAGGAGTTCACTCGTTAATTCCCCTTTATCTTAATCCGCCTAGTAGCTTGCCGCATTCTGTATATACAAGCCCAGGCTAATAATAGTACATCTGGGCATAATTTCACAACTAATATATTTAAATAAAAGTAATAACACCCTCAAAACTATTTTATTGAAGAAAAGTATTGCTAAGAGAAACAAAGTATAAACTTTTAACTTAAATACGATGAAATATTACTACGTTATGATGTGTCAATGGCAAGTTTATTAATGAAAAACGTTAAGATTCGCGGTTCAGAAGAGTTCGGCCAGTTGCTGAAATGTATTGTAGGTAGTCTAAACGTTTGTAGTCTAAATTGTTTGTAGCGTTTGTAGTAAAGTTTGATTTTTTACATTTTACTTTTGAATTTACCGGTTTCCCCTTCAGGCAAAAGAAAAGCCGTTATTAACTAAACGACGGAAAATCAATTGGTTACGGTGGGTCAGAGAACTTAAGTACTGGACTTGCAACAACAATGCTACCAGGTAATTTGGAATGATGAATCCAAATTTCAAATCTGTTTGGGTGATACCAGAAAACGTGTGCTAAGTAGCCAACAGGAATCTTATCATCCTGACTGTTTAGTTGGGAAAGTGAAGTTTCCTGCGTCTCTTATGATCTGGAAATGTATGAGTGGTATGGGCGTAAGAAAACTGCATTTCGTAAATGGTACTGTGACATCAGAAAAATATAAACAAATTTTGACAGACAGTCTATTGCCGTCAATACCAATATGTCAAGACACGGACGCGTAGTACATTTTCCAGCAGGATGGTGCTGCGTGTCACATCGCAACCTGTCAAAGTTTGGTTTACAGAACGTAATGTCCCTGTTATGGAATGGCCTTCTAGCAGTCCATACCTCTCGCCGATAGAAATATTGTGGAATAACTGAGAAAACACCCAGCTCGTTCAGTTAACGATCTACACACGAAATTGCAAGAAATTTGGGACAGCGCGGTTCCTGAAGACTGCTATGCCTTCCAGAATTAAAGCTTTTATTATTAATAAAGGTGATATAACACAGTTCTGATGAAGCGGCCGAATTATTCTGAACCGCGAATCTTAGTGTTTTTTATTAACAAACTTATCACTGACACATCATAACGTAGTGAGTGTTATTATTATTATTTAAATATATTAGTTGCGAAATTATGCCTGGCCTAACTATTATAAGCCTGGGCTCTGTGCTGGGCTCGTACATATTTATTCGGTTTTTAAAGACGCTCCATTTACCTCACGGTTTTATTTTAGAGTCAAACTGGTTCACCTTTAATTGTTGAAAGTATATTTAGGAAGAAAGAAAATAATAACAAATTACCATTATTCCAAAATAAGGAAATTTGGTGGCACGAAAATTAACATAAAACAAATGAACATAAACATTTTGTTAATTAAACAAACTTATCTTCTAATAATTGCATTGTAAAATGAATTTAACGATCCTATTTATTAGATATTATTTAAATATTAATTACCTCTCCTCTCTCTCTCTCTCTCTCTCTCTCTCTCTCTCTCTGTCTCCATCTCTCGTTTTAAATTAGTATCGCTAAAATAATATCGACATACAATTCAACTGGTGTAAATATTTAAAGATGGACATGGTTTTTTTCAGACTGTCATAGATTTATGCGATACGAATTTCAAGGGCTGTGAAGCTGTCCCTTTTCTATTGCGTTTACCTGACGTTCAGTTAATCGGCACATCAGCAGGTAGGCAAAACGAATCGACTTTTACAAAAACTCTGACGAGGAAGGGGTACCTCCAGCATCTTAACGCATCCCATTTATATATACGATACATAGAAACTTTCTAAAATGGAAAGGGCCCTAATTTGTCAAGCGCCATTTGGTCTTAATATGGCAATAGGTATATGTATACCAAGGAACGTAATAATGTTAACGCAATCTACAGTGAGCAGAAAAAGAATGTAAAATTTATCTAAAGTAAAAAATCCTTTTATGAAAGCTTACATACAAGAAAATGTGTATTATTTAGGGTTGTTTTACACTCATGGGCTATTTTTGCAAGATCAGTATTCAAACAAATATTTTGCTTGTAAAAATAGTTTTCCTCAAAATCGTATGCCACTTCATAGATATTGTTTAGGTATTTTGTATGTACGAAAAAAAAGACAGCACAAGATTATAATAGAGAAAAACTTCGACGGCATATTTAAAAATTGCACAGATTTGCTAAATTTACTTAGATCCGATAGAATCGATTTTAGTTAAGAAAATGGGACAATTCAAGGTCGTTACTAATTCTCGACAGTCGTTTGTTTTCAAGTGATGCAATAACGTTTCTTTTAAATAGGAATCGCCCATTTTTTCTTCACTTTGATGCATCCTGGCTGTTACTAAATAAGCCATACTTACAATTTGTATAATGGATCTTTGCGCGTGTATCGATTTAATGACGACGCACGGATCACATGCTACACCACCCGCAATTGTTACTAATATACCACAATTACCAGCACGTATGTCTAGCGACATATGGTTCAATCAACTACGTACGGCATAGATAGTTAATAATTTGCCGAACAAAATGCAATTATGACGTCACGTCTTAGCTTTATCGTATAATTTGATTCATTGGCGTCTCAATATTTCTGTAAAATGTATTTCATTTTTGTTTCATTTATTTGTGGAGAACCTTTTCATTACTCTGTCATAGGTTGACATATTTGTATTGTACTAACTGTTATCCTAAAATGTGTTTTCGGCACAACACTGTTCAAAAATGTCAGTTGATTGATTCATACGACTGTTACATGTGACGGACACGCAAAAAATCATTATAAAAACCATAAGTCTGCATTTTTCCCGTCTTCAAATTTGAAACAATATCATGCATTTAGAAAATCTGCAATTTTTTTACCACACCACTCACTAATTTATACATAATATCAATTTCTGGTTTCTTGACCAAAACCTTCGTCTCTTTCTTATTCTATGACATATTTTACTTTCTTTGTATATCTTGGGATTTCCGCTAATAAAATTGAAACAAAGAACCGAAACGTTATGGCAAAAACTTTTCTATTTTAATTTAACTGACCTAACACAACATAATTTGCACCCTCCCCCCACCCCCACCCCTATCTCTGTGCAAATATTTTTGCGTTATACGTTGCGATAAAAATACTTTCTACAATCAATTTACACAATGCAGGTAATAACGAGACAGGTAACGTAAACAGGCGTCTTCAACAACTTTAAT
The DNA here is from genome assembly GCA_037954035.1 of Rosalia funebris. Lineage (NCBI taxonomy): Eukaryota > Metazoa > Arthropoda > Insecta > Coleoptera > Cerambycidae > Rosalia > Rosalia funebris. Next base: position 4,166,356 of record JAZFAV010000006.1, on the reverse strand, counting down.
TAGCTTTTGTTTTTGTAGAGATAATAATAAACAATCCTCTTTATCGCATAAACACCTTTTTTAACGCACAACTATGTATTAGATTAAATGCAATTTTAGTACACATTTTTGTTTGGTAATCTTCGAAGAGCAAATAAATAAACTTACGACATACTTCGTCGAGCACAACAGGAGCACATTTTTTTTTGTCTACGGGACCGAAAATTCACCTGCCCGCACACTGTCGACGCGGCGACATTGAATGTGGGAAGGCAAATAAACTTTGTGTTTGCCAGTTTTATTATCACCCGCGTATGCGTATACAGGATGAACTCGAAAAGGCGACAGACCCAATCTGATTCTCGAGAATCGAGCCCGTAAGCCCCGTTCACACTGAACTGGGATGTCGTCCTGTAACGTTTCCTGTGCGTGTAAGTTGAACTTCTTTAGGCTAGGAACCAGGGGAAAAGAATCTAGGGATATGATAAAATTTTTTTATAAGGAGAAGAGGTATAGTCAGATGTATAGTAGACCATATGAAAATGGTAAAAATAAAAAAGATACTAACCTAAAATGATTATGCCGAGGTATATTTCCTAATTTTTAAAATGAAGATCAATTCTTCGGTTTTTGTTTGTCCAGCCAAAACGTCTATCACTGTTTCTTCAAATGTTGGAGACGATCTCATATCTTCTAACAAAGCACTTTTAATATTTATTAATGCTAAAGCTGACAGTCTTTCTTGCTTTTGAGAATTTCGCAGTCTTCGCAGAAGTATTTATTCTCTTTAAACATGAAAATGATCTTTCCGCGGAACTGCTTGTGGCAGGAATAGTCAAAATTAAACGACACAATTTTGATGACTCCGGGAAAACAAAAGATAATTGAAGGGACATAATATATTGGTGAAGTTCAAACACAGTACCCTTTTTCATATCGAGATCACTATAAATCACTGAAAGTTCACTTTTTAAACGATTTGTGTCAAAGAATGTTCCATATTTATCTACTAAAGAAGAAAAAAGTTCGTCAGGAAACGTTTTACGAATGTGTAAAACGTTTTACGAGGTAAATTGTATGGAATCTAGATTTAAGAATTTCAGTTTAGAAATTTCACTAAACCGTTCACTAATGTTCAAAGTAATAATGTCCAAAATTTCATAAAATAATCGTGCATAGGTGCTTTTCTTATCTTCTTCAGGAATTGAATCCACACCTATTCCTTTACTTGGTGGTTGATTTTCTAACACAAATCTGTCCATACGGTCCCAAATGTGACCAAACTCGTTTCTAATTTTTGGAATATGTAATTTACAATCGGCGATCTTTTTATTGCAGTAACTAATATTTGATATGTTTGTCTGTAGGATTTTAAACAGACTCTCGGAATGTGGGAATATTGCAGAAAACACTGCTAAGAAAAAACTAAAATCAAAGGCACGCAATAAAGTTAAAAGGCCTCTAGCACAAATAATGGCTTCTCGATCCCTTTCCTCATTTTCATTTTTCACAATTACCTGAAACAGCGCTTCCAAATCTTCCTTATATGTTATGGCGACAGTCGCCAAGATGCGTTCACATAATTGCATAACTGAGTCCGGAAATAACGACAACACTCACTGGAGATTCCACTGTTGACTGCGTAAGATCACTGACCTTTTCGCCCGGCTAACGCGTAGCTTGGATGTAACGTGGACCATCGCATTTCAACACTGCAGCAAGGAACGCGGGAGTCCAATAATTTCGGGCGCCTTCACGGCCGATTTGAAATAAAAAAGTTCATGGTAGCGTTTAAAGTAACTAATGTATGTTTGCGGTCGATTTAAAATAATTAAAAAATTGTGATAATTGAATAAATCGACTGAACTTTTAAATAACACTAATTTGCCAATTTTTTAAAGGATGCGACGCATCACTCGCATCCATGTACGCTACGCCCCTGCTAGAAACCGTATACAGTGGTCACGCAAGTTCGGAACAGATTTGGTCAAATTGTGTTCAGGCAAGTAAGGAAAAAATGCTCGGATTTCTTTTTTTTAGAAGAATATTATTTGGTATACGTACCTGTTTTTACGTCATCACTAAAGCGTCTATTCCTAAGAGCCGTAACAGAGTCGAACTCAGATCACTACTATTACACAGTGATAGTTTACAGGAAATACATGATATAGAGTGTCTCAGTTGGAACTATAGGATTTAAATTGAGCGCCATTTGTGTTCTGTCAATGCTAGGGCGTCCACATTTAAGGACTACAAACCAAGTCATCTACAAACCATACGACGTCAACATGCCGTGATTAACAGTTCAACAACGAATAGTTTGTGTACAACTGTTTTATGAAAGTGAGCGATTATTTACAGCTGCATTAAGAAAGAATTGCATAAAATTAGGACAAATTGAAGCGCCTACATAGATAACAGTTGGTAACTTAATCAAGAAATCTTAAGAAATGGGTTATTTTATTGATACGGCAACACTAATACGTCCTCGTCGTGGTCGGTCAGATGAAAAGATTGCTGCAGTGGGAGAAGGTATATGGGAGTATCCAGATACATCAATTCGACCCCTTGCACAACAATTGAATCTGTCAAGAGCCACCACGCATCGGATTATAAAGAAAGATCTACATCTGTCAGCTTACAAAATTCAGTTGACAACAATTCAAAGTTACAGACCATTTACAACGTCGTACAGTTGTTAATTGGATATTAGAAAAGAAATAAAGCGATGCTGCCATATGAACTATATTCTTTCCCATTTGTAGCTGTATAGTCTCCATTTTATGTTGAAGAATAGAAAACCTGAGATTGTCAGATATTATTAGTTTTATTCACAAATCACATCCTACAATTGCAATTGAGGTCCAATATTTATTCTCAACTACATTGCTTTTAGATAATATAAAGATTATAATTTAAATCATTCAAAATACGAAGATATAAAATATTCCCTAGTCTTAATATAGTTAAAAAATCAGAAACTATGATTTTTCATCTTTCATCTTCACAAAATTGCAGTCTATTATTTTACCGTACCCTGTTATTTCAAATAGACAAACATCGATTGGTAAAGTAAATATTTAAACATTATAATTCACTTTTACTTTTGCCAAACCACTGATGTCATCTCAATAAAAGCGTTATTTACAGATAATAAAGTGAATAACTGACGTAATTCTTCAAATTACGCTCCATGATTAGTACAATACGCGACATAAGTGGGCTATTTAGGTATATACATACGTACAATTATGTCGAAAAATAAATAGCGAACATATAAATAGGCACGGGATTTAAATAAAATAATTAAAATGAGCAATAGTACCAAGCGTTTCCAAACAACTACGTACAATACAATATTATACAGGGTGGCCCACAAAGTTTTGGCCAGTCGATATCTCAAAATCTATTCGAACAATAATTTAGAAAATTGACGACGTTAAACAGACGCAAGCGTTGCCCATTTTTAGCATAAAAAGACTTTATTTCACCTGCACATTTCCGGTCACGTGACATCAACTTCAAAATTTTAAATGTAATAAATATATTATCGTTGGATTGGTATTAGATAGACCATCACAAAATTGTAATAACGTACAGGGCGTCTCATTTAAAATTTTGAAGTTGATGTCACACGTGACCGGAAATGTGCAGGTGAAATAAAGCATTTTTATATCAAAAATGGGCAACACTTTCGACTGTTTAACATCGCCCATTTTCAAAATTATTGTTCAAATAAGTTTCGAGATATCGACTGGCCAAAACTTCGTGGGCCACCCCGTATATGTGTATTAATATACAGTGTGGTTGTTTAGAATGGAAACCGCAAAAATATACGCCTGGTATGTTTTACACAAAAGTCCTCAGACGTGTGAAGTTTTTATTACGACAATATTTTATTTTTAATAATCATTTTTAATTACACCCCTGCACAAAATTGATGAATCAGCAAAACTATGATATTCATCATTATACAGAATTAAAACATTCGCTGCTTAGATTTTCAGTATTTATTTATTGAAACATAACAATTGTTTCGCCAACACAGTGGCTTCTTCAGATGTCGAGTACATAGACTAAAGTTTACAATTTGGAACTGCGTTTATATAACTAGGGTAATACTAGGTTTATTACTATGGGAATTCTTACTATTAAAACTATAGTGATTAATTTATAAAATTTGAACCAATGGTATCTGTAAATTTTAAACAAGACTTTTGGGTAGCATATAGAACGAAAATAAATTTAGTAACGGAGGCAAGTTTGTTTCTATTTGATCATTTAATATGATATCAGATTTCTTTGCTTTATTAATTCTAAAGATTCTAATAAATTAATTTTAAGCCTTTCTTCTCTACATGTACAATTTTAAATTCTTCGCTAAAGATATCGTCTGCTTCAATTAGATGTGTTGTATATGTTGAATCTCTTTTTTTATTATTAAAACTCCTTTTGTCTTCTGCTATTCGCGTGTTGAGGTTTCTTCCTGTTTGTCCTATATATATATATATATATATATATATATATATATATATATATATATATATATATATATATATATATATATATATATATATATATATACCTTAGAACAAGTACCGCAAACCAGCTTATAGACTCCTGAATTATTTTTGGTATTGGTTTTATCTTCAACATTTTTTATCTGTTTTCCAAGAGTAAGTTATTAGTTTTCTATGTTATTTTATTACTTCGTTTATTTAAGAACGATGCAACTTTTTGACATGGTTCCCCTATGTGTGTTATAATTTTGAAAGTATGTGTATTTTCATCTGTAATTTTAGGATATACTTGCTGTATGGCTTTATCGTACGCTTTTTTAGCTATGATATTGTCTATTATTTTTGGAGAGTAACCGTTATTTTACGCTATTTGTTTTATTATATTTAATTCTTTACTGTAATTTTATTGGAATATTTAGGAGTCTCTGTATCATACTATTATATGCTACTATTTTATGTTGAAATGGATGTGTAGAAGTGCTACGTATTGTTATGTTGGTATGTGAAGGTTTGTGAGAAATAGAAAAATCTTGTTTGTTGTTGGATTTCTTAATGGTTTAATCTAAACAGTTAATAGAGTTGGCAGTTTCTGTTTCTTTCTGTTTCACCCCAAAATTAAATTTACTCTAGAAACAGAGGGAGGTATTCTACGATATGCGGCTAATTTGTTGGGAGTTAGACAACAATTAGTCGAGCAGTTGCCGTTAAACGTTTGAATGAACTTGGAAATCACTGTAGAACCCCAGGACAAGGTCGTAGGAGATCTACAGATGAAAGAAATAAGTGATATTTATGCAAGTCGGCCTTAAGAAACAGGCATTCCACGAGTTCAGAGCTAAGCAGAGCCCTACCAGCAGCTAGAAATGTAGCTATTTCTGGACGAACGAACGGATAGCAGAAGACCAGCTATCACACGACTGGTCACCAGAGAATATAGTTACTGACTGGGTTTTACAAGAAAACACGTAAATTGAATTATTATTATTGGGGTTTTGTTTTCAGACGAGACAAGAGTAAGTCTTAATTCACCACACGGACGTCAACGCGTCTTATGGAGGCCAGGAGAGAGGTTTGCTGCCTGAATATCTCTCCGAGGATCCCGTTTTTTGGTGGATCGATAATGTTCTGCGGAGGATTTTTTACCAAGTGTGGCGCAAATTTGGGTCCTATTCCGGAGAAATATATGAATGCACATTTCTACGTAGAGAACATCGTAGAACATATGATGTCATTTACCCTGTTTGTCGGGGACAATTTTACTTTCATATAGGATAACGCTCGGCCCAATGTTACTAGAGAAGTACTGGATTACCTTCGATTTGTGAATATTCCAACTATGGACTGGCAACCAAGAAGCCCAGCTATGAACCCCACAGAGCATCTATGGGATGCACTAAAACGATCAATTAGGCGCCATATAAATGCCCCTATGACTTTTAGGGAACTCGAACAAGTCATTCTTGTCGAATAGGAGAATATTCCTCAGGAAACCATTCACCACTTGACCAAATTAATGAAAGCAATGATAAGGGCTAGAGGAGGATCTACACGCTACTGAATTCAAATTCTTACGGCTTAATTTCACCTCCATTTTTGTTTTTTTAAAGTTTTTCATTAACACCGTTTTGAATTTGATATTATTGTTGTTTATTTATGTTTTTCCCCATAATAAATACCATTCTAGTTTGTTAAACATTTGTTAAGGTCATTTAAGTATAATATCACGTACAATAAGTACTGGTCATCATCTTAAGGTCATCAGTCCTAAGACTGGTTGGACGCTAACCTCCAGCTTCTCCTATCTTGTGCTAACCTACGCATTTCGCTAATTGTGCTACAACCTACATCCTTTACTATTTGCGAGCAGTAGTCTAATCTAGGTCTACCTCTGCCTTTCTTCGCTCCTATTTCTGCCTCCAAAATATCGCAGACTATTCCCCCATGTCTCAGCAAGTGGCCTACCATTATATCTCTTCTCTTCTTTATGTTTTTCCACATACGTCTTTTCTCGCCGACTTTCTCTAATACTTCTTCATTTCTAACCCTATCAGTCCACGGTATTTTCATCATTCTTCAGTAACACCACCTCTCAAAAGCTTCTAATTTCTTCCTACTTGCTTCCCCTACCGTCCAGGTTTCGCAACCGTATAGTGCCGTGCTCCATACATACGTTTCCAAAAATCTCTTCCTTGTTTATAAGTTTATTACCCCCGAGCATAAAAGTGCTTTCTTTTTGTTAAAAGCTACTCGACCCTGCGCTATTCTTTGTTTTATATTTTTATCGCTTCTTCCATCCCAATTTATTTTACTTCCTAAATAAGTGAAGTATTTAACTTCCTCCAATCTTTCATTATTAATTTGTACTGGTTAAGTACTGGTACTATGATTGAAATCTTCGAAAGAATAAAAGGAATAATGTGAGGGTTCACTGATCCGTTAATGTTGTCCACGAGTTTATATTACCAAAAGAGTTGATGTAATAATTAATAGTCAAATAAATCAATCCTGAACTATCAGTGATTCATGGCTACCTAGATTATATATGAAATATAGCGAAATAACTACATATTCATGACTATGTAGTTAAACTTTGCTTCAATGTAATAATATATGATAATGATATTAATAATAATCATCTACTTGAAACTGAATGAGAAACAGGGGACCAATTTTCCAAGAACACTAAAAGATTACATGTTTTTCGACACGCGTTCCGCCAACCAAATTGGCATCATCGAGATATGGTGAAACTTCAGTTAAAATACAGTTTTAGTCATCTCTCGATGAAGCCGACTTGGTTGGCCAAAGGCGCGTCTAGAACTGTGTAGTTTAAACAATTGTATTCATAATGAGTTACTGTCTTTAGGGAAACAGTAACTTCCTACTATCGTGTAAGTTATCTCAAAGTTATTTAGTGGATACCTTTTTTTTGAGTTAAGTTATATACTGTACACTTATACACGTATTTATTTGTATTCCATTTTTGTCCCATAAATGCATTTTTTTCAACTATACCTTTGCCCTTCCAATGTTTATTTCTTCCAATGTTTCGTCTTTTACTTAATAAACATTTAAAACACATCCATTTTTAACGGCGACATGATATGGCTCTCGCCTTCCTAAACCTCTCCTAGTTAGTTAATTAAAAATAAAACCTTAAAACGGACTTTTCCGCACGTTTTTTTTTTCGGCCACTCAATTTCGAGATAGAGATGATCTCGAAATTGAGTGGCCGAGAAAAAATAAACCAACAAATAAATGCAGAATATGTCTTTTATGCGACAGTTTTACTTTTTTCAAATAGTCCACCCTGGTGCTTTCTCATGACCCATGAACAGGGTGGGGTGTATCCTATCCACCTTAAAGTCATTAGATGTCCTCTGGTAGTCGTCTCTAATCAGAATCAGTCGAAACCCGGTCGATCTAACACGATTTAATTGAGTGATCGTGCTAAAAAAAAAGTTCGCAAATAGTCCACCATTATGCTTTCTCATTACCCGTGAACATGGTAGAGTGTATTCTATCCACCTCAAAATCAATAGATGTCGTCTGGGAGACTTCCCCGATCAGAATCAGTCTACACCCGATCGATCCGACATGATTTAGTTGAGTTATCGTGTTAACAAAAAAAAATTCTCAAATATCCCACCGTCGTACTTTCTCATGACCCATGGACAGGGTGGGGTGTGTCCTATCCACCTCAAAACCAATAGGTGTAGTCTGGCAGACGTCCCCAATCAGATTAAGTCAAAATCTTATCGATCCGACACGATTTAGTTGAGTTATCGTGCTAACAAGAATAAATGCCGACGACAACGACGACACACACAGCAAAAATTTTTTAAACCCCATTTTTTTTTTGGTTTTTATACCGAAAAACGAAAAATAAACACAGAAAAAAATTAGTTTTTTCACTTTTCATTACACGATTACATTACTTTTCCGCGTATAGTGGAGTGCAGAAAAGTAACATATTAAAAGGAAAAATTGGTACACTCGATTTCTATTTAGTCATTGTAGACTCATTTATCTATTTATGTTTATTCATGAATAATAAATTTGTTCGTCTTTTGAGAGGTTTCAGGAAATATAAATATTTATATTTTAATATTCCAATTTAAACACTATATTGGAAATGTTTAAATGTATGTTTAAACGATGTTTATTATTGTTGTTACATAAATATTTGTGTCGCTAATGAATCATTCTGTAATTAAGGGAAATCTAGAGAAGGCAGAGGCGTTCCATTCTCCTCTCCCAAAAGGCCCACAGAGCGGCAGCCAAACAGTTGGTTTGTATCAAATGGAAAAACACAGTTGGGTATGTTTAGAAACCAAATAAACACAATATACTGAGCGAGATTTAATTTATGAGAAAATCACGTTCCCCTTAGTAGTTTCACATGTTCATTAGTTCTGTGTTATGTTTTGATATCCATCTGCTAGAGGAGCTTTGAGAATCATGTCGATTAAGTAAAGGTGCACAAACCGGTCCATAATAGTCAAAAAAGGAGACCCCGAAGGAAAAATTCACAAAAAAAAAATGGTAAGTTGAGCAGATCATCATTTATTGAATTGTTAAAAAACTACCGGCAGTACGCGAGATGTCTGAGGTGGCTAAAGGGCTTGATATGATTGCATGTTACATAGATCTATGTCCGAGTCCCTCGTTTAAGTCAATCGTTTAAGGTTATAATAACAAGACAATTTCAGAACTGTTTGATAAATCTACCACAATTACCCAATATGATGTTTGACATCCCGGTAGAAGGTCATAGCCTTAAGAAGATCATAGGCTTAAGAATGTTTTAGCTTTAAGAAGGTCATACGAGAACACTATTTATGTTTTGAGTCTAACGATAAAAAAACATTAATTTGTCATTGAGAATTACTTTATCGTCTTTCAAAACATCCTCCTTCATGATCTATACACTTCTGCACGCGTCCAAACCATTTGCCAAAGCATTTTTTCCATTCTGCTTGAGATGTCTCCAAAACATGGTTTTTTAACGCATCAACGGCTTCTTCTGCCGACGAAAATCGTTGTCCACGTAATTTACTTTTGACGTTTGGGAACAAAAAGAAATTATTGGGTGCCAAATCAGGACTGTACAGCGGATGGCCCATTAATTCGATTTTTTGAGTCTTCAAATATTCGGTTGTTAGACGAGATGTGTGAGAAATCGCATTGTCATGATGAAGAATGATCCGACGGCGCTTGTTTGTTTTCTTTATTTCGCAGAAGACTTCCGGCAAGCAAATGGTTGTGTACCATTCAGAATTGACCGTTTTACGTTCCTCTAAAAGTGCTGTTGCTACATGACCAGCTTTTCCGAAAAAATTGGCGACCATATTTTTCGAAGTGCTTTAAGCGTGAACAACTTTTGTTGGATTTGATTCCGGAGTAGGTTGGAACCTTTTGTGTGAAGATAACACTAACTTAGTTTTCCACAAAACCCCAAAATACTGTGGGATATCTCGAACAGTGTTTTAGTGTTTTGTGGAAAACTAAGTTAGTGTTGGATTTGATTCATCTTGGAACACCCATAGTGTCGACTGCTGTCTGCTGTTTACTTTCCGGCTCATATTCATAGATCCATGATTCGTTACCTGTTACAATGTTATATTATACGTCTTCTGAAGCACCGCCATTGTATTTCTTGAGTATTCGTTTATGCCAATCGACATGAGCATCTTTTTGAGATTTTTTCATATTATGTGGGATCCAACGAGAACAAACCTTTTTTACAGCTAAACGATCATGCAGTATTTTAAACTTGCTAATCGAACTAATGTCTAAAGTTGTCTCAATCTCACGATATGTCACATGACAATCTTGAATGATGAGTTTTTGCACAGCATCAATGTTTTCTGGCACAACACCTGATTTTGGACGACCTTCACGACTTTTGTCGGTGAGCTAATGGCGGCCACGATTATACTCGTTATATCAGCGTTTCACAGTGACAAAGGATGGGGCTTTATCACCAAAAGTGGAAGTAAGTTGATCGATATACTCTTGTCTTGATAATCCGTGTCGAACGTCCTAATAAATGATCGTACGAAAATTTTTACGAGTTAATTCCACGTTTCCGCTGATATACAATTTTCAAATCACTGTAAACAACACAAATCGCGCTTAAATCATAAAATGTTCTGAAGTAGGTAATGGTCAAAAATGTCAAACTTTAAATTGGAAACATCAGATGGTGTCTGACAACAGTTAGTGTTGCCAAGGCTCAAAATATAAAAAATGCCCCTCTAGTCTTAAGAAACCATCAGTTAAAGTTAAACACAAGAGGTGGAAAAAGTATTGCAATTTCTTTGATTTTCTTAATTGACGAGATTTTTGGTATATATTATCACATTACATATTTGGTTATCATGCATTTCAGTGAATGAAATATTAGTTGTTTTAATTCAAATTAATAGTTTCCAAATTTTCCGAGTATGTTCTCTGCGTTATCAATACATATGATAGCCGTATAACGATACACTGAAATCCTGATGGTATCTAACCTGGCATTACTCGGAACACTACAATGATAACAAACATGTCAATTATTAGATAATTAGCATAATTGTACAGAGTGGAATGTTTTTGTACTTCTTAATAACTGTAAGAGACACGAAAACCATTAAATGATGCAGAAAAGATTTTTATCATAAATTCATTAGTGATAATCAAACTTCATTCTCGACTTCTTTTTCGAGTTATTTGACAACTTACACAAAATAATTTATATGCTCCTTATAAGGAATTATATAGCAGTTTATGATAAGATAAATATAAGATATAATATATAATTTGTGACTTCTTTGAGTAGAATCCAGTGGCGTTCAAAGATATTCGATAAGGGGATAAAATTTCAAGTTATGACGTAAAACTCTATTTTTTTTTCTCTTTATAACGCCAGCAGACACATTTATACCCATTCCCTTTTTTCAACGATATTATATATCCTGGGAAAGGTCTCGAACCTCTGATGCAGCAACAAAAACAGGAAACCAGTTGTCCATCAAGAACATCGACAGATTAACACGATTTCAGGATTAATTTCTGGCATAATTTTGTACTTAAATATATAAATCGTAAGCCCTCTACGATGGAATGCCACTGACAATAGATTTTTAAATTCATTACAAATACGGCTAGCGCAGTTGCCGTTGATATTGCGTGTCCTGCCGACTATTGCTTTACACTAATCTCTCTCTTTCATTAACCGTGACAGTTTTTTCCGGTATGTGGAATTTTAAGCTAGCATCTTACGTTGGTAGTACTTACCCGGTTAGATCAGCCACATTACAATGAAGTAAACACATTCGGCAGCTTTCTTTGTGAAAAGAAAAAACATTTCCTCTCATATTTTTAACGCATACTTAAAACTGTCAGCTTCAAATTATGAGATGTTTAAAATTGGTTAAGGGCTTGTATTTTTAACCTCGCTAGACTGTGTACCAAGACCTACTTATTCTAATGTTGAATATATTGCTATGAATGTTGCCATTAACGTAAAAGAGATGCAAAAATATGTTAATTAAATTTTTTGACATTTTAAGGTGCTTTAGTTATTTTTTTTTTGTACTGCCTAGTATCTGAGGCATGTATATATAAAGTTATGCCAGAAACTATCCTGAAACTCTGTATATTGTAAATAAAAATTGTTTTCTAAAATAATTGAAATTGTTTTGATAAGTATATCGTAGCCAAATATGATTATCATTCAAAAAATACAACTTTACGCCATAGTTTATCAACTCATTAGAAATACTCGGACGCTACTGGATTCTATTGAAACAAGTGCCATCTTTTACTTCAGAACAGATCAGTAAGACATTTTCAGTAGTCTTTTTACCATCTTTAGTATTGTCAGTTGTAGCCCTTAGCTTGTCGAAAAGCTCCCAATTAATTAGATTAAATGATAATGAAAATATTTAAGAAAATGGTAGGTATAAAAAAATATAACTTTGTCATATCTCGAAATTTTATCAATTCAATCGAAATTTGTGGACGCCGCTGGATTCTACTTAGTGATAAGAACGATACTGGTAATTTACTAGATAATCTAATATTATATTTACTGGTTTGTATGGTTGTTAACTATATAACAATCTGTAAGTTTGGAAATCTAATAAACTATTTACGATTTTTGAAACGAACTGTCCCATTTTCAATACCAAGGTCATTAAAACAATCATCAAATTGACCTGATTGGATAACCGATATACACAAAATTTTGTAAATACGTATCTAAATATGAAACCGGAATTTGCCCATAGATGGCCTAGCAGCTAATGCAGTTACCGTCATACCGCGTCATTGGCGCCATTTTCTTGTTTTGACAACTGATAAAGGCTTTTATCTCACAACAATACAAGTTTCACACAACAACATCGTTTTAATAGCGTTGAACATGTCGAACATGTTCTGTTACCCTGTGAAAAAGACTGTTGCAGAATCACATCGAATGCTTGTCGAAGCGAGAATGACGCTCAAATGCAACAAGGGCACGCGGATCAATTAAATATAACACGAGAAGCCGTCTTCATATGTTTGAAAGCCATCCAGAAGATGGGAAAATGAGTTTCACATGAACTGAATGGAAGACAGCAGGAAAACCGGAAAACCATTTGCGGTATGCTGCTCGCCAGGTACAAAGAAAGTCATTCCTCCATCGAACTGTGACTGGCGATGAAAAGTGGATATATTTCGAGAATCTTAAGCGTAAAAGATCATGGGTAACTCCAGGCGAACCATCGACATCGTTTGCAAGGCCAAATCACTAAGGACGGAAGACAATGCTCTGTGTTAGATGGAATCAGAGGGGTGTGATCTATGATGAGCTACTAAATCTTGGCCAAACCGTTAATACTGAACGCTACCGAAAACATATGATCGATTGCTTTGCGTGAAAAACGTCATAATGATACATGAAAACATGATAATGCGTCATCACATATAACAAAACCGACCAAGGAAACGATTAAGGTGTTTAATTGGTAAATATTTTCGCATGTGACTTACTCACCAGATTTGGCTCCGTCCAATTACTACTTATTTGCATCGATGGGACACGCACTTGCTGCGCAGGGCTTCACTTCTTACGAGAATTTACGAAAATGTCTCGATGACTGGTTTACCTCAAAAGAGCAAGAATTTTTTTGGCATAGAATTCACAAATTGCCAGAGATATGGGGAAAATGTATAGCTAGGAATGGGCAATACTTCAAATAAAATGTTTTCTATCATTTTCATACAATAAAAGTGTATTTTCTATACAAAAAATTCCTGTTTCATATTTACATACCTGGTAGAATTGTTCAATCCTATCTAGAACTATTACCACGTTTCCATCGTTTTCGCGCTCACTGTATAATAATCCGCAGATATTTCATTGCTCAGTTATCTGCTGATGAAGATAAGTAGTAATCCAATTCGTTACTGTTATCACTGATCAAACAAAACATTATAGAACAACAAATCAAAATTATACTGGGAATCTCGATGTGACTAACATTTGTCGTAAAATTCTTGAACAGTAATTTGACTTGTATTAAATTATCCATATACAATATCGATCCATGACAAGTACATAAATTGTCCCGCTCGATATTGTGAGATCGATTAGTTAATTGATGGATTTAAATTTCATATATTAAATAGAAATGTAATTACGTAAAGCACATTATGATACAGAGATAAAATAACGATCAAAAGAATGGGAATTGGTTAGCCTTTATCGACCAAATAATTGTAAATTTGGAAGATGAACGTGATTAAAGAATATGTTTAAAATAATTTTTATTATCAATATCTTGTATAGGATGTCTCAATTGGAACTATAGGATTTGAATTGGGCGCCATTTGTGAGTAACTTCTTTAGAATCTGGTTATTTACCGTTTTTACAAACTTATTTATCCTAACCTTGTAAAATTGTAGAGAATTAAGCCCTCAAGATATCTGAAATCTAAGAAGCAAAAAAATTATCCAGGGACTTATATAACGTACTGGACGACACGAAAATCAGGAGCACCAATGCCCAAGAAGACGCCAAACATGTTTTGGAATTTCCTAAAAAAACCTATGCCATTTGACAAGTCTGTCATAAATTTCTAGTTAACCCTCTTTCAGTGGTCTTAATTATTTTCTATTTTAACCATACCCGTATTAAAAAGTAATCGAGATACTTTTAAAAGTATTCTGGCATTCTTTTTTCTGAAAAGTATTTAGATACTGAACTGACTTGAATTTATTGTCGAATGCATCTAATTTCTTTCTAATTTCCCTCTCCCAGCTCTAGATTTATTTACAAAAGGAAGTAAAAGCCTTAGATTGGCCATAAAGTGATACTTTAGGCCTTCGCAATAACCAATACAAGTGACAAACTCAAGGCTCGTTCTTCTTGAACATTTTGGTGTTTTCATATGTAGTTAATACGTGAACCAGATTTCAGAACAGTTTGTTATTAAAATAACTCTCAGAATCAACCGATGAATTACTAATATCAAACTTAAATAACAATCTAAGAGAAAGATAAGAAGCAAAGATAAATTATTGTGACACAAAGATCAATATTCATGATATTAGCATGCATATAGATGATACATGTAGTAATAAAATTTGATTTTCAAGACTTACCAAGGTCTTCGGTGGACGAGGATCTAACCATATTAGGGGTCTGCGGTTATCTGTATACTGAAACGATAAAATAATTAGCAAATACGGACGATTAGCATTGCAGATAAAATGAGATAAACGGAAATACGGTGTGCGTATAGAGGTGGAACTAAAAAAGCTTCTGGTGTTATTCGTTGTACGAATGGACTTGATCTTCGTCGAATGAAAAAATGAACTATATGAACGTAACCCCACTCGGTAAATTACAAGATCTTTCTACGGAGGGAAACATAATACACTACTCAAAAAAATTAAGGGGACAAAAAGATTCCAAAAATTTTCAGTAATTTTTGAAAGGCTGTAACTTTATGAAAAATTGTAGTATCGAGATAAAAGAACGATTTTGAAGCTTGAAATTTCTAGTTTTGATAACATTTGGCAAAAACATTTTCTGAGTTATGGCTGTTGCGCAGTCCAAAGAAATACCGTGAGACAAGAATTTTCCAAAATTTTTTACAAGCTTCCCTAGTCTCAGGAAATTTTCATTATAATAATAAAGAGCTTTTATTTGTAAGAAACAATCAACAAATAATAAAATACGCATTTCATAATATCCTGAATTCAATATCTTGCTAAAAGGCAGAGTTTAAAAACTTAATTCCACTTTTCCACTTAATCTGGGGTAACAAATTAAATGGAATGAATTATTGAATTTGTAGTTTTTGCTAAAAATCAATTTAAGGATGAATTTTTCATTTTTTATTCATTGTTTGAGGTTGAAAGTGTTTTTTTAGTAATAATCCATATTTTCTTTATCAAAAAAGTGATAAGTATTGTATGAAAAAAAATTAAGCAAAATTGAAAAAATGTCAAAACTGACTTTTTTGCTTTGAACGACGATAACTCAGCGAAAAATCATCGTACAAGGATTTTAGGCCACTCAAGTTAAAGAATATAAAATTATCTAAAGAGGATTTATGACAAAATCACTGAAATAAATCTATTGAAGTCCAGGGACCTTTTGAAAGGCAAGCAAAAATTTTGAAGATGTTTTCCAATGGTTTTCTTATGATCTCAAAAATCGCTGATGGTAAAAAAGAATGATCAATACGAGATCTGAAAACTAGAAACTTGGAGCTTCAATTTGCTTTTCTCAAAATAGTTCTGCGACTATTTTTCTCCGAGTTACGGCCCTTTGAAATTCACCTAAAAATTTAAGATTCTTTTTACGTCCCTTAATTTGTGTGCCTAGTATAAATCAATCGGTGAGTTTCAAAGTATAAATCAGGATGTAAATAATAAATCAACAATAATAAATTCAACAATAAACAATAATAAGTGTAATATAAAGAAAAAAGTAGTACCTAAGTGATGAATCACGTACAGATTTAATTTTACCTAAAAAATTGTATAAAGTATAAAATACATAAAAAAATAATATAAACTTTGTTACCATGAAAAGGGGAAAAAGAAAAATAAAATAGAAAAATATGAGATATTCTTAATAGTAAGCAGAGTTGCAAAAAAATGTTTTGTCAAAGTTCAAAAAAATCGTGAAATATTTATTCCTTAATTTTTTTCTTAAATTACGAACGAGAGAAGTTTTTAATATTAGATTAATCTCATAAAGATACATAATCATTATGACATTTTATTGTAATATTATAGTAAGGAATACTATATGAAAATGAACTCTGATATTCTGACACACTGTGAAGAGGAACAGTTAGACAACATTTTTTTCTGATATTTATATTGTAGATGTCAGACCTATACGAAATTTTAGAATAGAGAATTTGGCTGAGATATGTTCGAATTTCCACAATCCAAATATTAACAAAATACATCGTTTACATATCAGTCGCCTAGATGCAAAACCCGACAACTCCAGACAAACATAATATGAGATAATTAATAAAAACTTGTAACATGTTTATTCAATTGAATGCAGTCACCAAATTTCGTAAAATGGGTTATTATTGTTTTTAAATAACAAATCATAGTTTAGTAATCAGAAGCATCCATATGACCCGCAAAATTGGGAAATAAATAAAATGGACATGTCTATTTTTACACCTAATTCTGTTTGAAATGTTCCAAAAAAATGTGTGTGACTTTTAAAAATAAATTTTATTTCTCATTATTATCGAACAACACAAAATACATTTTTAAATACCAAAATTAATTGATTCTTCTGCGCAGTTACCCTCTTCTTCGACTGCTTGTCCTCCATCTGAAACATTTTGGAAAGTTTTTCGAAAAAAAATTAAGGCATCTGTTTCCCATTTCTTCTCATAGTGTTTCTCTAATAGTTTCGCTGTACTTTTTTCCTTGCCTTTATTAAACAGAACTCCAATTTTTAATACCTTTGGTCCCATTTGCGATATGTTTTTCCTCTTTTACATAATTAACACTGATTATCCTTTTTGAAGGTTGAAATTTAAAGTGTCAATATCCTGGTTGTTTTAAAACATTTTGAGTTTCACGTCTCCAATCCCTGATTACAAAGTCTTCTCCAATTTCGTGAATAGTAGCAAACTTTTTGATCATACTGATGTATTATTTTGGATGAACAACCATTTTCTTCTTATAGATTTTTTCAATTTGACCAAAATCGCGATCGCCCGCAAGGGATGGATATGTCGGATTTTGCATCTGAGATGAAATTTTAAACTCAAATTACTTTTGAATTGTTGGTATTTGTTGTAAAAATTCCTTTGGACTATGTCAGCATTTACATTTTTAATCTATTGCCATAACAATCTCATTTTTGAGGAAAGGATGACTTGTCGGGTTTTGCATCTAGGCGACTGATATATATGCATTCTTAATTTTCTGAATTCGTTGATTTTCAAATCTATTATAGTTAAGGATAGTCCATATACAATATCTACGTGAGGACAAGGAACTCAATAGAATTCTATTGGTAGTAAAAAGACATTCTTGATGCTGTACATCAATTTTATTTTTCCAAAATATTTTGTATTATATGATTGATACAATACTTTAAACAATTTAAATAAAAATCTATGTACAGCTCGTCAATAATAGATAAAAGTGTGTGTATGTTGTATATATAAAAGAGCGAGGTAGCATTCGGAGGGAAGAGGATGCGATTCACACATGGCCAGTGCCACGTGTGCAAAAACTATTGTGCGATTTATACAAGAGATTTTAAGTCCTCATTGATACTCACACAAGCGGTAGCAACCTCATTTTGCAGAAAAAAATAGTAGACCTGCGTATAGTCAGCATAAAAGTGTGATATGTGTGTACAATATGATAAAGAATCTCGAAAACTCACAGTGTATAAAGTTAAATAATAATGGGCCCAATATAGTCCCTTGAGGCACACCAGGTACAACTTGACAGTTAACTTATTTACGGTTAACTTTATAGTATTATGAACTAATTTTACACATTAGAACCATATCATATGTTGATCTGTATCAACTTATATGAAAATATGTTTTCTTTTTACATATTTCCGTTCTTTACATATTTTCCGTTTTTAAAAAGAAAAATTGCACGAACTGAGACATTGTTTTCGACGTCACCCTATATTCTTTTTATTTCTTCCTGATAAACATCTAATCTGAGAGTGACTAATATGGTAAATTCGTTAAATCCGTGACGAAAAATAGAAAACAATACGCCTAGAGCTTATCCAGTCTCGCACTATAAATTCCTTTAAAAAAATGCGAAACTAGATAAGAATAATCGCAGAAGGTATTCTAAAAATACGTAAAATGTTACTTACATCTCTGTATATAATATAACGGTACGATCGTGGTCAAAGACCGATTGTCAAAATATATATTTTTATATTCATTGTTGATGGTAATTGTAATTTAGTATTTTAAAATTGAATACAAAGGTTTTTGTCTGAAAATTGAGAGACAAAAATTTACCTGCAAATATTGTCATCTGAAACAGTCTTAGGTTTACTCATATTAACAGGGGCGTAGCTTACATGGATGCGAGTGATGCGTCGCATCCCTTAAAGAATTGGCAAATTAGTGTTATTTAAAAGTTCAGTCGATTTATTCAATTATTATAATTTTTTAATTATTCTAAACCGACCGCAAACATACATTATTTACTTTAAACGCTACCATCAACTTTTTATTCCAAATCGGCCGTGAAGGCGCCCAAAATTACTGGATTCCGCATTACTTGCTGCAGTGCTGAAATGTGATGGTCCACGTTACATCCAAGCTACGCGTTGAATGGGCGAAAATGTCAGTGATCTTACGCAGTCAACAGTGGAACCTCCAGTGGGTGTTGTCGTTATTTCCGGACTCAGTTATGCGATTATGTGAACGCATCTTGGCGACTGTCGCCATAACATAAGGAAGATCTGGAAGCGCTGTTTCAGGTATTTGTGGAAAATAAAAATGAGGAATGAGATCGAGAAACCGTTATTTGTGCTAGAGGCCTTTTAACTTTAATGCG
Source organism: Rosalia funebris (assembly GCA_037954035.1). Classification (NCBI taxonomy): domain Eukaryota; kingdom Metazoa; phylum Arthropoda; class Insecta; order Coleoptera; family Cerambycidae; genus Rosalia; species Rosalia funebris. The sequence continues at coordinate 4,146,784 of JAZFAV010000006.1, read as the reverse complement.
CGACTTTGATTTTATTTTTTTTTCATTTTAGCAGTGTTTCCTGCAATATTCCCACATTCCGAGAGTCTGCTTAAAATTCTACAGATAGAATTATCAGATATCAGTTACTGCAATAAAAAGATCGCCGATTTCAAATCACATATTCAAAAAATGAGAAACGAGTTTAGTGATATTTAGGACCGTATGGACAGATTTGTGTTAGAAAATCAATCACCAAGTAAAAGAATGCGTTTGGATTTAATTCCTAAAGAAGATAAGAAAAGCAAATACGCACGATTGTTTTATGAAATTTTGGATGTTATTACTTTGAACATTAGTGAACGGTTTAGTTAAATTTCTAAACTGAAATTCTTAAATCTAGATTCCACACAATTTACTTCATTCGTGAAACGTTTTCCTGACGAACGTTTTTCTTCTTTAGTAGACACATATGGAACATTCTTCAACGCAAATCATTTAAAAAGTGAACTTTCAGTGATTTACAGTGATCCCGATATGAAAAGAGCATTGTCTTCGAGCTTCACCAATATATTATGTCCCTTCAATTATCTTCTATTTTCCCGGAGTCATCAAAATTATGTCGTTTAATTTTGACTATTTCTGCCACAAGCAGTTTCACGGAAAAATCATTTTTATGTTTAAAGAGAATAAAGACTTATCTGCGAAATTCTCAAAAGCAAGAAAGACTGTCAGCTTTAGCATTAATGAATATTGAAAGTGCCTTGTTAGAAGATATGAGATCATCTCCAGCATTTGAAGGAACAGTGATAGACGTTTTCGCTGGACAAACAAAAACCGAAGAATTGATTTTCGTTTTAGAAATTAGGATATATACCTCGCCATAATCATTTTAGGTTAGTGTCCTTTTATTATTTTCACCATTTTCATATGGCTTACCATACATCTGACTATACATCTTCCCCTTATAAAATTTTTATCACATTCCTAGATTCTTTTCTCACGCTATGCCCCTGCATACTACGTTATTAAAATAGTTGCGCCATAGATATATTATATGCCATTTTTTTTTTATTTAATTCTAGTGAATATAAAAGCCATAAAGTGAATAATATGCAGCATAAATGTCATATACAATATATTCAACCAAGCAAATATAAAGTGAGCATCGCAATCAAACATGCTTGTGAGCCAAGGTGACCTGCCTTTTAAGTGAAAAATTAAATACACATCTCCGTTTAGATTTGCCGCAGAGAAATACGGTCCCAAATACCTAGCACCAATTACTCCCGCCCAAACAGTCACGTTTTTTGTTCTCTGCTAATGGGTCTATTGTATCCAATGGGAATTTACACAATTGCAGCATCTCGTAGTGTGCTGCTCATCAAGAATAGGAACAAATCTCTATCGGACCGCCCACGAGATGCGCAGTAAATATCCGAATGCTGCCCTTGCTCTTTCTTCTACGCATACATAAAGAAGTCGCACACCTTTTCCTATAATTGAGCAGTAAGAAGTTTTTGGTGGAAGACGTAAGGTGCATCTCCTATTGGAGGTTCTATCGTCGCAGCTTCTTGATTTTATTGACGACAGTTTGGAATAGTTGATTGTTGTTACAACCAAACCAGTCTCTTAAATTTTTGAGCCAGGACACACGGCGGTAGTAAGGCTATGTCACTACCAGGCCACCCTCGGATTTGTCCGCGGACATTTGATGCGGATGGCATGTGGTCATTGTTGATCTGAAGAACTCTTAGCGCAGGTATAAAACAGGTCTGTACAGGTATAAAACAGGTGTGTACCAGTTTAAAACAGGTATGGTAACCTGTTTAATGACGTCATGTTTTTTTTTCTAATACCCCCATAAGTTTCATAGTTTCCAAGGCATATTCTATGTCCGATCTTAATGTTTCTAGCGTTTTCGCTTCTGAGGTTGACTTTAGAGGCCTTTCGTCATCAAAGAGTTCCGAAATGTATATTTTCCATCTATTTAATTCATCCCTAAAGTCAGTTAGTATACGCTCATCTATATCCTTAACTATATTATCAATGTATTGTTTTTATTACGTCCAACCATTTCCTTTATTTCTCTGTTCATGTGGAAGCTATAAAATTTCTTTTCTGATAGTTCTACCTCTTCACAATAAGCGATTAGATAGGCCTCTTTGGTTTCTTTAACTTTCTCTTGTGCTGCTTTATATAGCGTCTTATATTCACCCAATTTATCTTTGCTTTTTCTTCTCTTTTCCATGAAATCCAGGATTTATAATGTTCTAAGACGAGTCGATAATCTCTAATTTCCCCTTTTTCATAGATTTCAATATTATCTATGAAAAAGGGTACAGAAGAGTGTCAATTACATCGTCATCAAAGGGTTTGATAAGCTCTCTAGGTATTTGGTCAGCACTAACAGCTTTACCAAGTTTCATAGTTTCCAAGACATATTCTATGCCTGATCTTAATGTTTCTAGCGTTATTGGCTTCTAAAATTGACTTTGGAGGCCTTTCGTCATCAAGGAGTTCTGAAATGTGTTTTCTATCTCTTTAGTTTATCCCTAACAAAAGTTATATTATCCGCTCATCTATATCCTTGACTACTTGTATTATCAATGTCTTGTTTTTATTACGTCCAACGAATTCCCTTATTTTTCTGTTCATGTGGAAGCTATAAAACTTCTTTTCTGTTAGTTCTATTTCTTCACAATAAACGATTAGATACTCCTCTTTAGGTTCTTTAACTATCTTTTGTACTGCTTTAAATAGCGTCTTATATTCACCAACTTTGTCTTTATTTTTCCTTCTCTTTTCCATTAGATCCAGGAGGCTCGTCTTGTAACATTAGAAGTAATGTTACAAGATGAGCCGATAATCTCTTATTTCCCCTTTTTCGTAGATAGTACTGAAGAGGTACAGAAGAGTGTCAATGATGACATCGTCATCAAAGGGTTTGATAAACTCTCTAAGTATTTGGTCAGCACTAACAGCTTTACCGAGTTTCATAGTTTCCAAGGTATATTCTGCCTGATCTTAATATGTTTAACGCTCTTCGTTTCTAAGACCGACTTTTGATGCCTTTCATCATCGAAGACTTACGAAATGTATGTCTTCCATCTCTTTAGTTTATCCCTAACATCAGTTATTATAAGCTCATTTATATCCTTGACTATATTATCAATGGTCTTGTTTTTATTACATCCAACCATTTCCTTTATCTTTTTGTTCGTGTGGAAGCTATAAAATTTATTTTCTGATAGTTGAATCTCTTCGCAATAATCGGTTAGATAGTCCTCTTTGGCTTCTTTAACTTTTTTTTGTACTGTTTTATATAGCGTCTTATATTCACCCACTTTGCCTTTGCTCTTCCTCCTCTTTTCCGTTAGATCCGGGATTTCTGATGTTAGAAGGCAAGATAAGATGATAATCTCCAATAATTCTGGGATAAATTCTATCAAAATGGTTGATATGTGATTCTCCACTGTGTACAACTTTTGAAAACAGAAACTTATCTACTTATTAATTTATAGCACTCTTTCTTGTTATCAAGGTATTATCTAAGTTAAAAATAGCATTTTATCGAACAGGAAGTGGTTGCATTTCTCCACACCTGACAGGAAATAACCTATTAATGCTACTTTTGAAGGCGATATGAATTATGTACAAATTGCGAGTTGCAATTACATACTGTTAACAAGTAAGTATTTCGAGTGGATTATGCTGACCAAATATATTTACGGGGTGTCTCAAAAGTGAGGAATCAAATTCATATTTCTTATCTGGAAATATCGGAACGATTGTATACGGAATTTCAATTTGGTTATAAAAACAATAACAAATCATGGTAACTCTGCACACAACTGAGTTGGTTTTTGAGAGAACTTAGGACAAAGGGGACTGTTAAAAGGGGACGATCCTATTAAACGGATACTACAACTACTTTGGTGTTACATGCATTGTGATATCGTGCATTAACAGAGATAGAGAGATGTTTAAATGGAGAAAATTTTAAGGTATTTTATTTCTCTTTTCACTTCATTATCAAATTTTATTTATCCATTTTCGTTTGCCAAATAATTGCAACAAAGCAACATTGATGATGTATTTTCAATAATGCCACGTATCTCTTTAATTTAAGATGTGGTGACATTTTAGCAACTATATTCTTAAAGCATTTTTTAAAGGCGCTTTCATATATTCAGCTGTGTTAACAAAGAAAAATCTACATTTCTTTGTTTCTGAGAAAATGGCATTAACTTTTGTTTTTCATATGGACGCCATATTGGTTGTTTCTAGATTTCGATAGAATTCTTGATTCTCTTTTCAATAATGTATCACATGATCAAGAAATTATAGGATTTGGGGCTGTAATTCTAATTTAATATTTTCCAATTAAAAAGTAGGCCATGAAATAATGTTAGAACAAATAATGTTTAATCTATTACTGAGCAAGCGTGAATATGTAACAATAATAAGCAATACATAAACTGTTCAATATGTTGCTCTTCTTGCTGGATACGCTCGTTGATCCTTGTCAAACTTCACGCCTTTATCAAGGCATTTCTAATAGGTATTTCTAATTCAGTGGCGGTGGGCTATAAGGTGCGCTGGAGCGGTGCACTACCGACAATTTAGCATTAATAATTTGATTTAGTAATTAATGGATGTATCGTGCTTCCGTGCAATATGAAAAAGCGAACGCGTATTGTTACTGATTGCCCCTCCACAATTAGGAAAGGTAGTGGGCGAATTCTATAGATATTATGTGCAGAGTTTAAGACCGCACGAAATTGAGAGAGGTTAGAATCGGTTAGTTTGTGAATTGTTTTCGTACATCGCTTGTCTCGTAAGCTGTCTTATCGCTTACGTTTTATAAATATAAACTCGGGTTTTCGGTTAGAATCTAGTTTAGAATAATGAATTCTATTCAAAACTTATTAAAAACTCCATTCTCTAGCTTGAGTTTGGAGGAAAAAGTGCAAATTAAAACTCTGGGTTTTAATTTGCACTTTTTCTCTGATTGATTTCAGTGTCGAATTAGACGAGGCTATGAAGTATCATTTACAAAACGCGGCGGCTTTTAAAGGAACTTCTAATACTATACAAAACGAGCTACTTCAGTGCATGCTTGAAGTTTGTCACGATGAAATAGCCATTGAAATTAAAAAATCCACTTTTGTTGCTATAATAGCAGACGAAACTACAGACGTTTCTACAATTTTTCAGTTGGCTTTAATATATCGTTACATGGTGGGTGGAAAGCCTGTAGAAAGATTCTGGAGTTTTTTAAAACCAGTAGGACATGATGCAGAGTCATTGGCGGAGTGCTTAAAAAGTGAACTAGACTACCATGTTAAAAATGACCCACATAAATTGATTGCTCAAACATATGATGGAGATGCCATTATGAGTGGATCATCGAATGGAGTTCAAGCCAGGATTAAGATGAGTTATCCAACTGCCCAATATGTGCATTGTTATGCGCATCAATTAAATTTAATTATGGCAAATGCGGCTTCTGCTAATCGGAACGTACGAGTATTCTTTGCAAATTTGGGAGGGTTTTGCTCATTTTTCTCTAATTCCGCACAATGTACCGCAGTTCTTGATGAAGTAGTAGGAACTCGATTACCCAGATCAGCACCTACAAGATCGAATTTCAATTCTAGAATAGTAAATACTGTGTTTGAAAACAAAGAAAAATTTCTGGAATGTGTAGAATTGATTGAGATGAAAAAAAGTCACATACAACATCCACCTACTATTGATAAAGCCAGTGGATTGAAAAGAACTTTAAGGGATAACGATTTTCTATTTTGGTTAGGTAATTTTTACAAAATTATGCCACATGTCAACATTCTGTATAATCAGTTACAAAAAAGAGAAACTGATCCAGTTTATGTAAAAACATCTATAGATGGTTTTATTAGAGAAATTTCTGCAATACGAAATAGCACCGAAACCGCCACAAGCACTGAAGATGAACCAAATAAAATACAACCAATAAAAAGGAGACGCGTAGACACTTCTATGGAAGACAAAAATAGAGAACTAAAAGAAGTGTGTGACATTATAATATGTCAAGCTAAGGAGAGATTTAATTTTACTGGACACTTGGTAGCATCCAATTTACTTCTCCCAGAAAAATTTTCGGAATATGATAAAAAATTTCCCGAAAATTACTTAAAACAAACAGTCGAATCTTACCCGTTTTTGGACATAAATAAATTACGTATCGAGTTGTCCTTAATTTATCAAAGAATTGAGTTTAGTATACACTAAATACATTTATTAATTCCAATAAGCTAGAGTCAACTTTTGAAGAAAGTGCTAAATTATTGAAAATCATCATTACAGTACCTATTTCGTCAGCAGAAGCCGAAAGGTGTTTGTCGACTTTAAGATGAATAAAGACATTTTTGCGCAACACCATGTGCCAGGAAAGACTGTCGGCTTTGGCTATGCTCTCCATTGAAAAAGACTTTATTACAAATATCGAAAATTTTAACAACAATGTAATTGAAAAATTTGCACAGTGTAAAAGTCGCAGAATTGAGCTCATTTACAAAGAAAATTAGGTAAGTTTTCAAATTAATGAAGTTAATAAGAATATCCTTAATATGTGATAAATATCTATCTCATATTAGGGATATTCTTATTATTCTTACGATTATCATTATTTTTATGTATGTTGCACCCCCAATCTTAGGATCACGCACCGCCACTGATTTCTATTAATTAAGACCAACATATTTCTGTCACCTTCTTTAAGGACCAACATGTTTTCGGGTGCCTTAAAGGAGTACACCTCATGTTTTGCGTGTCCTCATAAATACAGGTCCAAAGGACTGAGGTCAGGAGATTTTGATGGTCACAAAACGTTTCTATTTTCAATAACTCATTTCATTAAAACTATCCTGTAAATATTCTATATCATTGGTATTACTTATTTTATTTATTTGACGCATTACAATATCGCAAATATTGCGCCTATGGTACTAGAGCAGCTCTAAACATCAGCCTGATCATCTACTGAATTACCTGTTTCTTCTTAAAAAGCGTTTCCCAAATAGGAAAAACGTCCGAAATCGTCGTTTGGTGTATTTTTAACATTGTCTTTAATTTTGCTACTCTGCCCTTATTGGTGTTGTATCACACGATGCTTCAACACAAACATATCTTGATAGGTTTTGGATTTCTTGATGTAAAAATTCGTCATAGTCAATGTAGAATATTACAGTGTTCTTGTTTTATGTTCGCACGTGGGAAATGTAGACAAGACACGTGGGAAAAAACCTAGAAGAATGATAAACAAGTAACAACTTCCATTTTTGATTGTTTGCCATTCTTCTTCTGCCTTTTCCACAAGAATTTGGCTCGATAGCATCCATGTTAATACAAATTTGTTCATCATATTATTATTCTCTTACAAACACTGCATAAATTAGCTTTTCTTTTATTTCAATGCATACACAAATGTCACGTACTACTCGTCAAGAATAGGAAAAAGTGCGAGATTCTCTAGGTATGCGTAGAAGAAAGAGCAAGGCAGCATTTGGAGGGAAAAGGATGCACTTTACGCGCCACCGGATCAAACTCTGTGTAGGTACATTCACATTCAATAAATATTCATCGATATTCACTCTGCAAAAGTCTCAATTCGGCCGAGTAAAGACCAGGCTATTTACTGCGCACCTCATGGGCAGTCCGATATCGCAGTTTGAGACTTGTTCCTATTATCGATGAGCTGTACTTATTCTATCACGTAATGTGTATTACAAATACTGATTACAAACAATGTAAAAATTCGATCACGAGGTCACGCGACCAAAGAACGTCAACCCGATTTTCTCTCTTGCATCTAAAGGTGCAAATTCACAAACGATTCGGCTCGTAAATGTATACATTTGTGAGCCGAGCCGTTTGTGAAACGCTTGTGAACCATTCGTTAAAAATTGTTTTACAGCAAACATCTATTGAACTAAACACGATCCATAGGAAAGAAGGAACTAACCACGAACCACCAGCAGTCTTGCTCGGCACGCTTACTTGTAATAAATAATGTCTTCGTACGAGGAAAATTATACGATTTTAGTTATGAGTGGTGCGGCTTCAATGATAGCAGAAAGTTTGTGCAAAAAGAAGAGGAAAGAAAGACCTATTTCCCTCTAAGCATCTTCTTTTAAATTTTTGTTTAGGATTCCACAATAACGATTTAGTTTTATAAATGTCAATTAGTTTGACTACATTTTCATCTGTTCACTCCACTATAATAATTATTATAATATAAAAATTATTAAATAAAATTACAAGGGTAGGCAGATTATTAAATAAACAACCGAGAGAGAAAAATATCGTACAAAAAGGCACAAAAAATAAATATAGCCAGCCACGTGATTCGAGAGCAGAAGAAAAACAACGAACTGCACACGACACCGTCTCAATGTGAACTGCGAATGCCTTTGTGTTCGTCGAAAAAACCGACAAGTAGTGGTTCGTCGCGAGCGGTTCGTTCGGTGCTCCAAACCCCGTCCCAATCTTGCGATCAAATAGTTCAAGAGCGGTTCGCGAACAGTTCGGCTCGCAAATGTATACGCGCCTTAATACCAAATGTGAAACATCAATAACAGCTTATCATGACTGTTTATGCTACCGTAGGTCAAAAAATCCTATCCCTGGTATATTTTACTATACCTTTTCAGCACTTTCCTCTGTTGATATCTCAACCAACTAACTGCCTGTTTTCAACATTTTTATAAACTTCATACAATTTTTTGCCCAACGCTGTACATCATCGAGTTTTCTTAAAACATAGAAACTGCATCTCTTCTACAGGGCAATAATAAAGAATTTTACCGTACAACTTAAGTACATACCTAGTAGTACAATACCCATTTTGTGAAAGATTGAAAAACGCCTTGAATTATCTTTAAAAACCTCACTTGTAGGCGCGAGGAAAATTCCCCATTTTAGTTCATTGCCTTTTTAATTATCTAAATTAACACTATACACAAGTTAACAAAGGAAAGGAGACTTACCACGGCACGAACTCTACATATTGACTGCTTTCCGCGAGCCACTTTAGTTGCAATTCACTTAATTATTTCCTTGTTCTTGTTGCGCGCAAAAAAAAACAGTATCCGCGACCTTGTTAACGGTACGTAAGGCCCCTTGGCGCAAAAAGATCTGGCGTCGTTACTATCACTGCCCCAGTAAATTTCACTTATGCCGCGATTTGACCAATTCGGAGCAACTGCAGCGTTCACAGTGGACACCGGATACGTCAGCTGTCATTAAAATTAATTTAACAACAAAACAAGAAGAATAACGTCGTATAACTTGTTTTATATCATTGCTACCGTCGTCCAACTTCTAACCTTGAGCTGGTTTAATATAACAATTAGTACTTATTTATGAAACAAACGCACCGCGTAACAGTGTACCGTTCAGGTTCACAGCTACCTTGATGACTTTTAAACAATGACTGGCTGGTATTCCAGGCGTACGTATTGAATAACAATGTCTTAAGAAATGTTTATAAAACACAATTCACAAATATATGTACGTATGCGGGAATTCCAGGTAATGTAGTGGTTGGCATACACATCCAGGATATCTAAAAATCATAAACTGGGACGGCCTGATTTCTATCTAAACCGCAAATTTCACTATATAACTTTTAATAACTTTTTTATGCAATTAGTTATGTTACTTATGTTCTCTCTCCGTCTAGTCTGCAGGCTGCAGTAAATACTGAGAGTGGATTTAAAACATTGCCCAGCTGAGCGTGAGTCAACGGTTAATTGGAGGTGGGAAACGTGGTTCTATTAGTGTCAAATTAACTGGGGGTTTAATGCATACGAGTATGTGCATCAGAAGCATCAGAAGATTGCAAGATGCTCAGAAGATTGCAAAATGCAAATTTGGTAAACACTATTTAATATATTGCGTTTTAATCAGAAACGTTTTTAGTGGAAGCCGGTTCTGTTTTAGGATTTTCGTGATCTTTATATAAAGGGTGTTTCAATAAAGACGCTCGATTTTTAAACGTAAATAAAGCAACTTATGTGTGAGATATCTACTCAATTTTTCTTTATTTGAAAGAATATTTTATGGCATTAAGTATGGAATACAACGTCGTTCAGATGTGGCCAGGGTTCTGCTTGGTGGCACGTATTCTGGAGGTCCAATTTTCGATGACTTTGTCGCATAAATCTGCTGAATTAGCTGGATGGCGTTCGTTATGTTGACTTTGAGGGTCTCGATTATTTGCGGTTTGTTCGCATAGACCTGCGATTTAAGCCCCAAAGGACGAAGTCTAAAGACGTTAAATCGCACGATCTACGTGGCCAGTTCACGTTACTGCTGCGCGAAATAACCATGCCCTCAAATCGCTCGTGCAGAATGTTCATCGTGGCATGCGCTGTGTGGCACGTAGCACCGCCCTGTTGGAACCACATATCATCGGTATCCATATCATTCAGTTTAGACCACAAGAAGTTGCTTATCATCGATCTGTAGCGCTCGCCGTTGACAGTTATGGCAATTCCATAACTGGAAAACATAAGTTTCGTTTTGGAATAAGTATTGACTGATGATTCCGCCAGACCAAAATCCGCACCAAACAGTGACTATCTCGGAAAGCATTTGGTTCTGGTGTACCTCGTGCGGATTGGTATCGTCCCAAATCTGACAATATTGCTTGTTCACATATCCATTCATCCAAAAATGGGTGTCGTTGCTAAAGATGATTTTTTTGGCGAAATTTGGGTCAACTTCTAACTGCTCCAGAGTCCAAACAGCGAACACACGGCATTGTATATGGTCGTTTACTTTAGGTTCCTGGGTCAGTTGAATCTTATGCGAGTGCAGACCCGACGAAAAATTCTCCAAGTTGAAGTCGTAGAAAGGCCAAGTTCTTGTGAACGACGAGAAATTGACTGCCTCAGGGTTTTTCCGTACACTCTCAACCAAAGCAGCGATGTTCTCAACAGACCTTACGTTTCGGTGATGTACGAGTGTTGGCTGATTATTTATCAAACCGGTTGACTTGAGGTTGGCCAAACGTCGAATAATCGACTCGACGAGACGGTTGTAGCGAGGATAAAAATCACGTAATGCGCGAAACGTTGCTCGAATGGAACACTAATTTTGAAAATAAAATTTGATTATTTTCACACGTTGTTGAACGCTATAACTTTCCACGGTGATTTGCCATACACTGCTGAACAATTCACAATAGATTTTACAGATGTTGCTTTAACAACATGGCCGTTACAACCAAATAAATTTAGAGGGTCCCTATTGAAAGACCTTATATAAAGCTATAGACAAATTTACAGATCGCTTGCCTTTCAGTTAACTTTTTCCATCTGTGATTACTTCTCTAGCTGTGAAACCATCGTCCATATGATAAAGTTTGATAAAAATGAACAACGTGCTAAAGGACAATTAGATATTTGCAAAAACTTCTTACATATTCCAGAAGCTTTTTCCGGTAACATTTCAGAAACATTCTGTTGTTCGTTTCTAGTGAAATCATTTTCTTTAATGTAAGATGTGTCTATAATATGTAACGTTTACTGAAAGGTGCTTTTGGAACGTCTTTAATACATTTCACAGAAAAGGGAAAAACGCATTTTTTAACTTTGAAATTTTACTACACACAACTTCACAATATTTTAAAAATAGCTTATGCGCCTGCGCTAATGGTCGATTGAAATAATTTACGATACTGACTTGAAGATCTACTTATTATATCTATCAGCGACTAGACTATATATCTTTACAATAACCAAGGTAAATAAAAATTTAGACGTTTTAAAAATAGCAGAAGTCTTTTCTATTGAGATGAAGCAATAAATACAAGATGTGAGATATTTTAATAGATTCCGTTAGTAAGAGAACCTATTTATAACAAGCAGTGACCTATGATACAATTACTAGTTTTTACTACACGTTTATAAATATTTAATTTATTTGAATGCGTCACAGAAGTAAGAATGAAACTTTAATGTACGTTATCCTCCCCTCCTCTCATTTTAGAGGCCTAGACAACCCTAAATTTTGAGTATTTTTTTTATTTATATTTATAATTGTTGTATTAAACTATCGAGATATTAAGAATTATTTTGGTCAAAAGTGATTATGAACCTCGTATCAAAAAAACTTTCGCGCATATTTGGTGTTATTGTTGCACATTCTTCAGAAATTCTTTGTACCAACTCTTGTATATTATCTACAGGTGTTTTGTCAACCCTATTTTTAAATAAAGGGGAACACAGAATATCCCACAATGATAAAACAAAGATTCACAAAATAATCCACAATGATAAGTCCAAGTATTCTTGGGAAACAGTCATTCAAAGACCTATTTTGTGAGGATTTAGTGGAGTTTCAACAAAAAGATTCAACAAAAAAAAATATCTATGGATATTTAAAACGAAAAAACAAACCGCTTCATGGTTTTTCGTAAAAACTGTTAATGAGAGAATGCATTTATGTCATATTCTTGTAGTAAATTTGTAGAATATATTCTTTGAAAATTTATTTCTTCCTAAAAATGTTTTTCATTCTGGATATTTTCGCATCATCAAGAAAAATTAACTCCCTTGCTTTATCCTTACTTTAAATAATGAAATGAATCATTAAATAATGAGATGCAAACATATAAAACCTACATACCGCAGAAAATAATTAAAGAATTAAGAGTATCATATTGATTTACATATTACGAATAAATCATTATTAATAATAAATCATGACCATAATCAGTAAACAAATAATAAGACTTCTTTGTCAGCTGTAATATTAATATTAGGGTTTTTTCATCCTGTAAAACAACATTGGGTACGCCTATGCTCAAAGTAAGACATTACAGCAATATTTTTGCCATTTTTAATTTATAATATTTTCTTTTAGAATAATTATTCTGATTATATTAATTTTATTGCGTATATGCGTACACAATGAAAAAAATGTCTTTGTAGAAGATATTTTTTTCAAGAGACTGCCGTTTTTAAAGGGCCATGTGATATTATTACAACGTCTAGACCCTATTCAGACTGTCTGGCGGCTAGCGACCTGGGAGTTCACAAAAAATTCATAAACCTATATCGAGTACAAAACAAAAATCTATATGACTATAACGACATTCATATCAGAATAATAACGTCACTAGTTTGTTGGTTTAAACACGATAATTGTGATTAATTACATTGTAAATTGCACTAATGCTTGTACATTATAAATAAAATTGTTTTTTACATGACGAAATTAAATAAGCCACAATATTACTTGTTACATACCTGTTACTTTGTTACACACTTTGAATTTTATTTAAACTTTCTAAACTATAAATTTTCATTCATATTTCAAGAGAAAAACAGCATCCAATGTATCGTTTTATCTTGCCGTATTTTCTACCTCTCTATTTATATATTTACATCACTGTAAGATGTTATTTTCGGACCTTCCAGTCAATTTCGTGACAAACACAATAAACTCAATGACATATACCAACAAAAAAATATATAATCACTGTTTAATTAGCGTTATCGAGAGTACTTTCATTAATTAGTTCCATTAAAATATTACAAAGACATTTTGAATTTGCCTCCATGTATTTTAGTTGGATAGTCACTCGTTAGATGACCACAGAGTCGATTTCCTCTTCGCGTAGATGAAGTAGCGTAAGCGTGGCTAATCAAGGTACAAAAAGGTAAAATAGCTAATATTTATCATTTATAAGTGCTTTAAACGATTGTTTTCACGTTCGCAATAAATCACAAACACCATTTCATTAGAAAAGTATCGAATAACTGACGTTGGCCTAGTGCAAATGTCAAAAATCGTAATCTAAACATAGGGTTGTACACCCATTTCTGCTGGCAAATTTCTTGTTTTATTGATAAGTAAATTAATTTGTAGAAAAATGAGCAGCTCTGAGGAGGTATCATGGATTTCATGGTTCTGTGGACTAAGAGGAAACGAATTCTTCTGCGAGGTAAGCCACAGGCACGTTTTTAACTGTTTTTTCACACAGCACCCACTTTCAGGTTGATGAAGATTATATACAGGATAAATTCAATTTGACGGGTTTAAATGAACAAGTACCACATTACAGACAAGCGCTGGATATGATATTAGACTTAGAACCAGGTTAGTAGAGAAATCGTTCGTGCTAAGTCCGTAGTATTTAATGCAAGGTTATACTTAATTAGAGACCATTCGTTACTATTATTAGACTTAATTTTTTCGTCCTCAACCTGAACATCGGCGTTCACCTGATAAGAGATTGTGTTTAATGACGAAACAATCCCCGTTAATCATTGCACCTTTAACGATGATCCGTCTTTTCCCTGTAAGTTCTGTATGTGTTTATTTTTAGATGATGAGTTAGATGATAATCCAAATCAGTCTGATTTAATCGAACAGGCTGCGGAGATGTTATATGGATTGATCCATGCTAGGTATATATTAACAAATCGTGGAATTGCTCAAATGATAGAGAAATACCAGTCCGGCGATTTCGGATATTGCCCTAGAGTTTACTGTGAATCGCAACCGATGCTACCTTTAGGTGAGTGTAATTCACAAATATTGTTGCTATATTAAACGTTGAGAACAGTTTTTGCATGGGAATTCTATGAATTTTATCACGCTTCATTTTATATCGATATATTCCGAATAATTATTATATTGGTATTTTCATGAATATATTCCTAATGGCTTTCATTTGTTTCATAAGAACAGGAAATACAAAGTCGGCCATGATGAAAAAAATGTTTTTTTGACAGCCCTGTTTTGTTCTTTGTTTACATATACACCTTTTAAATAACTAAATTTATATGCTAGTGTTTTAATTGCTACTTTATGACAGCTTCAAATTTATAATAAAAATAATTAAAACATAACCCACAAAATGTCACACTTTAAATTCTCAGCTGTATGTGTTAGCATTTTGTTTTATCATGGCCGTCTCTGACCCTCCACGAAAACTGAGCATCAGCTTTTAAGTTAGAATAAGATGGGTCGATGTAATTGAACGTCCCATGCGTTATTCATTTCCTTGTGAGCGTTACGATCGTTATGAATTCTCAGGTTTATCCGATGTACCCGGAGAAGCCATGGTGAAGTCTTATTGCCCCAAATGTATGGACGTGTACACACCAAAGTCTTCTAGGCACCACCACACGGATGGCGCCTATTTCGGTACCGGCTTCCCCCACATGCTGTTTATGGTTCACCCGGAGTACAGGCCCAAACGTCCGACGAATCAGTTTGTTCCTAGGTGAATTTTTACCGTAGTTTTCTAGGTTGATATTTTGAGGTTATGATAGATATGAGCGTTGACCGATAACAATTGGAAGGGAAATTGTCAAGTTGCCTGCTCTAGATTGGTAGTTGACAATCGAAATTTTAGAATTTGAATTATATAATGTAATTTTTTTGTATAGAGACCTCTTCTAAAAGTAAATTCAATGGTGGTTAATAGAAAATCCTATTTTATATCGAAACTGTTCTCCATTTTATCAGTTACACTAAAGTCCATTTTTCTTCGTATAAAATTAGACATAATTGAATTGGGAAAGTAGGAAATTTTGAGGTTATGATAAACATGAAGGAAAAATATCAATTGAAAGAAACTATCAAGTTGCCTGCTTTAGATTTATAGTTGAAAATCGAAATTTTAAGGTTATGTTTCAGTGTTTCAAAATATAAAACCAAATGTTTTATTGAAATTTTATAATCCAAATTATATATCAACATTTTTTCGTAAAATCGTGAATTTTATATTTCAGGCGAAATTATAAAATCCCTTTTGTCTATTACAAAATAGACTCATTTCATAATTAGATTCGGAATGTAAGAAATTTTGAGGTTATGACAAAATATAAATTGAAAGTGAATCTATACCAAGTTGCCTGTTAGATTGATAGTTACAATCGAAATTCTGAGGTTATGTCTCACTATTTTGACGTTAAAAATCAATGAATAGAATTAGAAACTTTAAAATTCTAATTGTACAGGGTGGGGCACTCCAGATTCTCCGGTTTCGAAGGGTAATAAAAAATTAACAGAATGAGATACAAAAAAACTTTGTATTTTTATATAGAGTAGTTTTCCCCCATTTCATTACACTACGTTTTAAAAATAACGTCGCCAAGATGATGCCCGTTAACGTCAATACATTGTCGGAGGCGTTCTCTGAAGTGTTCCACAGCCTGACGGCAAACTGTGATGAGTATGACGTAAATTTCTTCTGTAATTCTGTCTTTCAATTCTTCTAAGGCGTGTGGGCGATGTTCAGAAACTTTTTCCTTTAAGTACCCCCAAAGGAAAAATCGCAAATGCTGAGATCTGGTGAGCGCGCAGGCCACCGAATATCCCCCCCTCGGAAAGACCAGACGTTGAGGGAACATTTCTCTCAAAAGCAGCCATAGACATCCGTGCAGTATGGGCTGTAGCTCCATCCTGCTGGAACCAAAGGTCACCCAGGTCGTCTTCAGCTAGAGAATGTAATCTAGGCTGCGGGAATGTTTCCAATATAGTCACATACCGAGCAGCCATAACGGTGGCAGTCACGCCTTCCGCCTCAAAAAAATAGGGACCAATGACTCCATACTCACTAACGGCACACCAAACTGTCATGTTGGGGGAATAGAGAGGCCTTTCATGTAGCTGTCGGGAGTTATTTGGGGCCCAGTATCGAATATTGTGTGTTTACTGCTCCACTGAGGTGGAAATGTGCCTCATCACTGCTTATGAGTGTTGATGTGGCTGGGACCTGGTCAAGCATTTGCTGGCACAAGAATCTGCGGCTTGCGTGATCTGCCATACTCAACTCTTGTGCTAACATCATCTTGTAAGGATGATAATGCAAGTCATGATGATGAATTCTCCTCAAACTTCTATTTGACATCCCCAAAGCAATGGAGTGTTTTCGAACAGAACGTATTGGTGATTGCTCTATCGCTTGTTTCACACGCTCACAATTTTCGGGTGTTCTTACCGTTCTTTGTCTTCGAGATGTTCTTCGAGGTTATGTGCTTCTTGTTTCTTCCAAATTTCCAATCCAGACACGAATTGTTTTCGCATCCGGAACATTACACGCGCGAGAAATGTTGAAACGTCGGCGAAAAGCTCTGCGTAGTGTTCACCGATCTGTTGTTTTCGTGGCAGGCCCGCACAAACAAAGCCACGGTGTACACCTGACCAAACCATCATGGGAACTGAAACGGGGTGAGTGACCCGATAGAACGAGACCATCCCCAACTCTCTATCTTCACAACAGCCTGTACAGTCACTCTTCAAAACCAGGGAATCTGGAGCGCCCCACCCTGTATATTGGCGTTTTAAAAAAAAATCCAAAATTGAAGATTATTTTAATATTGACTTTTAATATAACTTTTTTTTTTGTTTTGCACAATAAAATTTGTTATTTTTTTATATATTTATTATAAAATTAGACATTTTTTAGAAAGAAATTTTAAGGTTATGTTATCAGTATGTCAATGTTATTTAGTGTGTTCTGTTTCAAGTGATATAAAATATAATGCAAACACATATTTTGGAGTATTAAGAATTATTTTATCATTATTATATTTTTTAATTAAGAAAAAAAGTATTTTTTGTATAATACAGTTTTAAAATTAATAAGTCGTGACAACAATTTTTTTATATGAAAATTATGCTATATTCTATTTGAGCATATATGAAACACTAAATAGGAAAATTTCCCACAAAATATTTCATACAGGGTGTTTCCTATATGTATATTTAAGTTCCCTAAAGTAAACCGAAAGACAAAACAATTTTTTGTGATGTACTGATAGTTAAATGTGTTTAAGCATCTCGCTACATTTCAGTAAGATACAGGGCGTTTCCCCCATACTGCTTAATAAAAAAAAATCAAAGAAAACAGTTTTTTTTTGATGTGTTGAATTTTATCCGCTTGGATGTGTCATTTCTTTATTGGTGATTTACCACTTTCTTTGATTTCTGTGACATACTCGCATACTGAACCGGCAGAATCTATTCACATAAATCTACCTAGTTTCTCGGTTTGAAATGTTTATACAAGAGTTGTTTCGATTATGTTTAAAGAAAAATGTCATGGTCATCTTAATATTTGTTTTCTTTGACAAGGTAAGGTAGCAGCTCTGAAAGTAAAAGCATTAAAATATTCGACAATTTAGTTTCCAAATTAAATTGTTCATTATTTATTTGTTTTTTTAACCCTTCGTCGGGCGCAGCTGATCTGTGAGATCCGGCAGTCACTTTTTTCTTTGCCATTTCGTGTATATTACGAATATTAACTCGAACTCCCTCATGGTTTCCTAGCTTCAGACCATTCTTCTCGATATGGTGTCGATTTTTTTTAGTGCATCCCCTGACCTTGTATGAGCCACCCGGATCTATCAGATGCATTGTACTTGATTACGTCATTATTTCCACTTTTATATTTTGTTTAGATTTCTTTTATTATTCATATTAATACTCTCTCTGTCCCAAATTAGTTGTTACATTTGGTGTCTAAATTTTGTCCCAAATTAGTTGTCACATTTCGAAAACATTACAAATAAAAAAATATAACATCAGAAAAATATTGATTTCGTACTCGTAATTATGGATAATAATTCTTATACTCCATATGAAGGTAATTCTAAGCTGCTACAAACTAAGTCATCATCATCATGAGGTCATCAGTCCTAAGACTGGTTGGACGCTAACCTCCAGCTTCTCCTATCTTGTGCTAACCTACGCATTTCGCTAATTGTGCTACAACCTACATCCCTTACTATTTGCGAGCCGTAGTCTAATCTCGGCCTAGCTCTGTCTTTCTTCACTCCTATTTCTGCCTCCAAAATATCGCGGACTATTCCCCCATGTCTCAGCAAGTGGCCTACCATTCTATCTCTTCTCTTCTTTAAGTTTTTCCACATACTTCTTTTCTCGCCGACTTTCTCTAATACTTCTTCGTTTCTAACCCTATCAGTCCACGGTATTTTCATCATTCTTCGGTAACACCACATCTCAAAAGCTTCTAATTTCTTCCTTGTTTCTAAGTTTATTAATTACCCTCGAGCATAAAAGTGCTTTCCTTTTGTTGAAAGCTACTCGACCCTACGCTATTCTTTGTTTTATATCTTTATCGCTTCTTCCATCCCAGTTTATTTTACTTCCTAAATAAGTGAAGTCTTTAACTTCCTCCAATCTTTCATTATTAATTTGTACTTTCGTTTTTGCTCTGCTCTCGCGCCCTCTACACACTAACACTTTAGTTTTGTTTTTATTCACCCTCATTTCGTATTCCTCTGTCAACACTGCCTCCATTTCCTTCAACGCTGATTCTAATTCCTCCTTACTAGATGCTAATACTGCTATATCATCCGCGAATCTCAGCATTTTTAGTTTCTGTCCCTGTACTTTAATCCCGAAATCCACTCTATCTTTTACCACATTAATCGCCTCTTCGATGTACAGATTAAAAATTAGTGGTGATAGCCTACATCCTTGTCTTACTCCTTTCCTGATACCTACTTCCCTTCTTTCCCCTTCTACTTCTATAACAGCAGTTTGCTCTTTGTATAGATTGTGTACTACTCTCCTATCTCTATACTTCATTCCCGCGCTCTTTAGTATCTCGAAACTAAGTCATATTTAGACAATATTTGGCTGTTAAAATGGCTTCAGGGTTACATTTGATGCTATGTAGAAGGCAGTTTTCACATCTTAATTTTTCTTTATTCATATGTACAATCTTGTAAGCAATGCTCCCAGAACACATCATTATTTTTTCCATGCATGTTTGCAAGTTAATGAAATGTTGTCTCATTTCTCTCTCCCTCTTCAATTAATCGACAGCAGTTTCTACAGCACCTATTAATCATGTATGTCTGTGGTCGCCATAGCTGATTTTGTAACGACTCAATTGCGTTAAAAAATCCTAAATCAAGTACATTCAGGTCGGGACTATTTGGAGGCTGACATTTCAGTTTTAGATGCCACCCATCTTTAATTGTCTCTGCTTGTACATCAGGATCTTCAACGGATAAGTGAGGCTTGCCTTGTTGGCATTGTCTTGTTGGATGTAGATCAGACCCCTCTTTGCAGACTGAGGAAACTTTGCACGAATGGCAGGCATTACTTTTTCGATAATCATTTCTTTGATTTCTTCCTTGTTGACAGATTCTACAACTTTAGTAACAAGGGTGCCCTTTTGTCGGTTTTTTGAATTTCTTTTGGCCGGTTCTGCATATACAAAAGGCCACACACCCAATTTTCCATCAAAATATTTTTTTCTCGAGGATTCCTCCGGGGTCTTGCAACAGCCGCCATTACTTTTGTTATGAATCGTTTACTTTTACACTCTCGGTAAGGGTCTTCTTCATTGACGGCAATATAATAAGAACGCGATTGTTTTCGTAATATAGAACCATTTTTCGTCAATATGAACGTGATCCTTCATATCGGCAAATGTGCCGTCTGGTTCCAAATGTTGAAGACAAAAGCGAAATCTTTCAAGCTTATTTTCAGCAGTTAAGAGAGGTTTTACTGCAGAAGAAACACGTTTAAATGTCTTACCTTCTTTTAACATTCAATGTAATGAAACTCTTGGTATGGCAAACTTCTCGGGGTACTTCTTTTATGCAATGGAACATTTCTCAATTTTGCTAAATTTTCTGAATAATTTTTCTTTTTTCTTTCACATTTGCCTTGTTTTAATGAGTCGACGTTATAGTATATACTTCCAGAAAGTTTGGAGTTTCCATAACCGAGAAATTGTATGTCTATGGAGCATGAATTGCTCTGAAGCAGTAACCATAGCACCATGTTTGAGTTCTTCATTTTCACAGCGTTGCAGCGAAAATTGAAGAACTGCATTTCGAATATTGTCCATTTCCCTTTTTTTTTTTTTTTTTTAATTAATCTTGACGAATCGCTCATTTTTGGCACTTTTCACAGCGAATTAAAGTGACAGCGGGTGCACTTTCAAAACTTTCCTATTTGCCAATCTGTCACCAGCCTACTTGTAATTACAACCTTCAAACAAATTTTATGAATCATGTGATTTAAAGCTTCTCTTTTGAGTATTTAATTTTTGTAGTATAGTACTTCCTGGATTAAATTGTGTTTGACAATAATCAGCAGAAAAATGGTCAAATGTGACAACTAATTTGGGACAAAGGGAGTAATATTTTTTGGGATCTCTATACTTATTCTGGCTTTTTATGGTATCATTATTCAAAACTAACACATTTCTGTGTTAAATTATTGGTTTATACCAAATATCATTGCCACCAATGTGATATCTATTTTTGTTTGGAACATACTAAAACGATGAAGAGGATTTATAATCCTTTACACTTAAAATAGGCAGTTCCTTATAACTTTTCTTTGTAATGCACACCCAATATTTTTTTGTATATAACTTTATGATTTTTACATGGAAAAATGGGTGGTTCGTTTTCTGTATTCAAGATATTGTTCAATACTAATTTATGTTTATGTTTTGTCCTTAAAACAGAAAGAAACTTGTCGATAGCTGGTTCTCCTATAAAAATCTAAGAAGGAACATTAAATAAGTTCGTTTCATCATCATGAGGTCATCAGTCCTAAGGCTGGTTGGACGCTAACTTCCATTCTCCTATCTTGTGCTAACCTACGCATTTCGCTAATTGTGCTACAACCTACATCCCTTACTATTTGCGAGCAGTATTCTAATCTAGGCCTACCTCTGCCTTTCTTCACTCCTATTTCTGCCTCCAAAATATCGCGGACTGTTCCCCCATGTCTCAGCAAGTGGCCTACCATTCTATCTCTTCTCTTCTTTATGTTTTTCCACATACTTCTTTTCTCGCCGACTTTCTCTAACACTTCTTCGTTTCTAACCCTATCAGTCCACGGTATTTTCATCATTCTTCGGTAACACCACATCTCAAAACCAATTTTTTTTCTACTTGCTTCCCCTGCCGTCCAGGTTTCGCAACCGTATAGTGCCGTGCTCCATACATGTGTTTTCAAAAAATCTCCTTTATATAAATTTAATTATGGCGATTAAAAACTAGTCTGAAATATTTATTGGGCACTGAGATTGCGTACCGCCCACTATATTTAGCTGACTCCCCTGTACTTTAAATAATGTATGTTTATTTTTTAATTATTACGCTTGATGTGGAACACACTGTATAATAGACATGAAAAGTAAAATTTGTGAAGTTGGGTTGAAATTTTGTGATATTGTGTTGTTAGAATTTTGGCAAGCACTAATATTTACAGCGTATGTGATCGGAAACAACTGCAGGCAGGGTGTCGCAAGGCTTTTAATGACATAGCGGGTGTTTGTTTCTAGGTTATTTGGCTTTAAAATCCATCCTCTGGCATATCAGCTTCAGCAGCAAGCTGCCTCGACGTTCAAGACCCCCCTGAGAAGTTTGAATTTCAACAACGGCAAGCGTTAAGATGGTGTAAATTAAAATTGTAATCAAGTGAATAAAAAAAAAAAAAACATTAGTTACATGTGGTTTTGAAGGAATCAGTTTCAGTTGAGTGATTTATTTTGTTGTAGTTATTCGATATATATTATTTTTTTATAATATTGATCTTATCTTGGACCTAACTACCCGTGTATGATGTGGATATTTTTATAGGATATACAGTTGGTTTTTTTTTTTTTTTTTGAAACGTAAACAAATCGCATTCGCAATATTCCTTCAAAATGTTACTGGAAATGGTTTGCGCCATTTAAACATAAATAGGACAAATAAAATAAAAATAACCGCAGTATAAGCAGATCTGTACTGGGACGATTTGTAAAAATTTTAGCCCCCTCACAGCTCCGAGAACTGGGTGAAGTCTTTACCTAAATTATTATTTTTTAAATAGCTAGGTTAATTATTTATGTTACGCTATATTGTTCATATATAATTTTAATATGTAAAATACAAATTATTAATAAAACGTTTGTCTATTTATTGCCGGTACCCAACTTCCTTGTCGCCCCTTCAAGCATCCACACTTACAATTACAATTTCTTTAACCCTAAACTAAGAAAACGGCTAAAAGAAACACATTCAATGAAATGGCAACAAAGAATTACATTTTTTTGGAAAAAATGACATTAAGGGGGTTCCAACGACTGGTGAGGGGTAAAAGGATTGGCTGTATCAAGAAGACTAGAGAACAGGAGACATAACTCGAGTGGTGGGGGTAGCACGAAAAGCGTCCGCACTTTGATCACGTGGTATGCTTCATCATGGCGGTCATTGCGTAGAATCGAGCGAGGTTATTTTTGTTTATTTTGAGCGTTTCCAGTTTTTCTGTTGAATATGTCAAAAGCGTCGAGATACTGTTGCGTTGCGAATTGTTCCTGCAAAAGCCCTGATCGCAGCTCAATGGAACCCGATATTTTGATGGTGTGAGAGAGAAACCGCGATAGACAGGGATAAACGGCATGCGCAGATCCCACGCGTTTCTACGCGAGCCTGCCATATTGCCGACGTTTTTCGTACCACCCCCACCACTGATTTTTCGAGGAGTTATGTCTGCTTAAGCCGGCTACTCACACACCTGCCGCAAGGGCGATCTAGGGTGCAGGGCGGACGGGGCAATTTAGGAGGTTTCCCTACACACGTACCTGAGGTTCAGTGTGACAGTGAATGTTAGACGTGTCGCTTGAATCTGTGAAGATGGCTCCAACACTTTCAAAAACTCAAAATATCGGCATTGCCTCGGCTGTTTCTGTGGTGGTAACGCAAGAAAAAGGAAATACTGGGTGAAGAGGTGGTTACAAAAACGAAAAGAACTGTGACACCATTAATAGAAAAAAAAAAAAGATATTTCAAACATCATTTCAAAAGTTTGCTGTCTCATATCTCTGTTAAAATAATGCTTATGTTTTTTATCCCACATGTGAGGCCGGTCTTTATAGACTTCTATCACCCGCGTCCAAACTTCATGCTCTTGATCCTTGTCTTTTTCCATTATATTCGTATTTATCTCAAAGCTGCACGATACAAACAAGCACTCCGCACGTCTTTTGCTAGAGAACTGAGTCGAAATTGCTCCAATAACGCTACACACACGAGTTGTGGTAGGGCGGCTGGAGCTGATCTAGGAAGCTAGGAATGTCCCGCGAGGTCTGCCGCCCTTCAAAGGAGACAATTTAAGATATTGCCACTGCTTGCCTACACACGTCAAAAACAAGGAGGCAATTAAGGATCAACCCCACTTCTACACCCTAGATTGCCCCTGCGGCAGGTGTGTGAGTAGCCGCCTTTACTCTCTAGTCTTCTTGGGCTGTATGCTCGCTATGTATAAGGAGTCAGTGTTTCAACTTAAAACCAAAAATTTTTACCCGTAAATTTCGAAATTAGTACTTGATTGTGTCGCTTTCAACTCAAATTTCATAAAAACTCGTAAATAACCATCATCATCATTAGGTCATCAGTCCTAAGACTGGTTGGACGCTAACATCCAGCTTCTCCTATCTTGTGCTAACCTACGGATTTCGCTAATTGTGCTACAACCTACATCCCTTACTATTTGCGAGCAGTAGTCTAATCTAGGCCTACCTCTGCCTTTCTTCACTCCTGTTTCTGCCTCCAAAATATCGCGGACTATTCCCCCATGTCTCAGCAAGTGGCCTACCATTCTATCTCTTCTCTTCTTTAAGTTTTTCCACATACTTCTTTTCTCGCCGACTTTCTCCAATACTTCTTCGTTTCTAACCCTATCAGTCCATGGTATTTTCATCATTCTTCGGTAACACCACATCTCAAAAGCTTCTACTTTCTTCCTACTTGCTTCCCCTACCGTCCAGGTTTCGCAGCCGTATAGTGCCATGCTCCATACATATGTTTTCAAAAATCTTTTCCTTGTTTCTAAGTTTATTACCCCCGAGCATAAAAGTGCTTTCTTTTTGTTAAAAGCTACTCGACCCTGCGCTATTCTTTGTTTTATGTCTTTATCGCTTCTTCCATCCCAATTTATTTTACTTCCTAAATAAGTGAAGTCTTTAACTTCCTCCAATCTTTCATTATTAATTTGTACTTTCGTTTTTGCTCTGCTCTAGCGCCCTCTGCACACTAACACTTTAGTTTTGTTTTTATTCACCCTCATTCCGTATTCCTCTGTCAACACTGCCTCCATTTCGTTCAATGCTGATTCTAATTCCTCCTTACTAGATGCTAATACTGCTATATCATCCGCGAATCTCAGCATTTTCCTTGTCTTACTCCTTTCCTAATACCTACTTCCCTTTTTTTCTCCTTCTACTTCGATAACAGCAGTTTGCTCTTTGTATAGATTGTGTACTACTCTCCTATCTCTATACTTCATTCCCGCGCTCTTTAGTATCTCGAACATTTTTTCCCATCTTACGTTATCAAAAGCTTTTTCTAAATCTACAAATCCTATATAAGCGTTCTTTCCTTTTTCTATTGTTTTCACTAACATTACTCTTAGCGCCAGAATAGCTTCGCGAGTTCCCCTATTTCGCCTAAACCCAAATTGGTTTTCTCCTAGTATTTCCTCCGCTCCATTTTCCATCCTCTTCTGCCATCCCATTCTAGTTAAGATTTTTGACGCATGGGAAGTTAGGCTAATCGTTCTAAAGTTCTCGCATTTGTCGGCTCCTCTCTTTTTCGGTATAGTAACGATAATGTTCCTCTTATAATCCTCCGGCATGTCGCCCGTTTCATATATGTATTTTACCAGTTCAAACATCCTATTTACTACTTTCTGTCCCGCACATTTCAAAATTTCCGCCTGTATTTTATCTACACCCGGCGCTCTATTATTCTTTAGCCCCCTTAGTGCTATTACAAATTCCTCTCTCAATATAGGTTTTCCTACATCTTCCCTATCGATGCTAGATTCTTCCTCTAATATCTCTCCTAATTCCTGACCCTCGTATAAATTTCCTAAGTACTGCTTCCATCTATCCGCTTTCTCCTCTCTTCCGATCAGTATGTCCCCCGATTGACTCCTAACGTTTCTACTTATTGTTCCTATATCCCTGAAGTTTCTCTTAATTATTTTGTAAGCCTCATCGGTCTTACCTACTTGCAACTTATCTTCTACTTCTTTGCATTTATCCCCTATCCATTGTTCTTTCGCTTTTCTACATAAATAACCATATTTCATATAAAAACAAGCATTTTTTGCGAATTGACAAATTGTGAATTTGTTATCTACGAGCACAACACGCGGCAACGGATTGTAAAATTGCGAATTTAGTGTCTTTTCGTTGGCAGTATGTCGCCATAAAAATTTATCCTAACCCCAAAATGTCACCGGGTTTACGACTTACGTTATAAAGGGCGCTTCGTTTCCAAAAGTCAGTTAAATAAAATCCGCATAGTGTCTGAAACCGGGAAAGGTAATGCGGAGCGAAAAACGATAGTCGAATCGGTAAAGAAACCAAAAACATCAGAAACCAGAATGTTTGTGTTGGCGAGCCAGTGGATATTGTATGGTTTCCCTTCGGTCATTTGGGACAAACGATGAAATACTCCTCGTGTGAGGGGTATTTATCCTTCGAAGATATCGTAAATGAAGAGAAATTTGGGCTTGCTTCAGAGCTGACTATAAAATGTCACAATTGCTTATTGCTGAACAAAGTTTCGACCGCCAACCAATACAAGAATGCCAAGGAACAAGGAATACAATTCGAATAGCCCGGCCAAAACAGCCGACGACGCTAAACGCCTCGGTCTTTAATTTGCAATATAAAATATACCAGATGGTCAATTTTCATGCCAGTTGCGTCATTGAAAGCTACAAAGTACGATGCATCATTAACACGGTATTTTTTTATTGTTCCGACGGTACTTTTCCCGTCATTCGAAAATGTCCCGTCATAAGAATCGATGCATTTTACCTCTTTTCCAACCAATGCATTTGCTTTCTCTTTATCCAACTGATAAAAAATTCTCAAAAAATTCATGAAGCTCTATTTTAAGCTGAAGAACATGTTAGCAAGTTTTAATTGCGTTTTATAATTTTCGAAAATCCCGTTGGAACCTCCTTAAAGAAATAAAAAAACAAATGGAATGTGGGAATTAAATGATACGGTCCTGTTTCGCTTATTTATAGCAAGTCATGTTTAAGCACAAAAATCAAGCTGTACGGCCCTGCTAAATTAAGAGCAGAATATAAAAAAATTAGAATTTAATCAAATCTGAGGATTTAAATAATGAAAGAATTATTACACAATTTTTTCACCAAGAAAAAACGTAATCGAAAATGTAGGCAATAAAATCAAGTTTGAGAACTAAGCGATACAGCCTTTTACATTGTCTGCTTATAATCTAAAAAATATATTTTTCTACTGTTCGATCGAAATCACAGGATACTGTCCTGGGCCTTAACTGCTTGGACATAGGCTAACCAGGGAGGTGGTACCTCCCTGAGGCTAACGAATGTTAGCAGAGCCAGAACCGTGTGAAGACGTAGATCGCAATAGAATATAATCTTTTAAAAAGTATTAGGTTTTCCCAGTAATGAAACATAAAAGATAAAATTAATGAAGTTTGAGGGAAATCGCACGATATGGCCCTGTGTTTAGAACAGAAATGGTGCTCGAAAAGCTAACAAATGTTAAGAGGACCGGAACCGCGTTGAGACGCAGAACGCAAATTATAGACTAATTTGTCCATCAAAAAACGTCGAATTACCATCCATCATTGTGAGTATTACCGACAACCATTTTGTGGAGAACGCCGCGCCATTCGTTGGGTGCCTTGCAGTTTAGGAAGTTATTTTTTTGTGTCTTACTGAATTATGTATTCATAAGAAATGATAAGTATACTTTCTGTTAATAAAGTATAGTTAAAAATTAATAAAAGGTAACTTTTAATAATGTGTATTTTTTATTGAAGTAATATATTGATTATATTTTATTGAAGTAGTAAATGTTACGATGGTTAGGATTAATATGTAGAAAAATAAGGTTAGTATTCCAGGATTAAGATGGCTTTGCTTTAATAAAATGTTTAAAAAAATATCCAATATAAAAGAAAAATGTTAAATGTCTCTCAAATATTCTTTGGTACTTTTAATTTTCATATTTACTCTTTTATATAGGCAACATCTTGGTATCAATATATGTTGAGATTAAAATTATCATTCAATGGAAAATCTTATCTTAATATTTGCATAAAATTTTAATACAAAAAATCGGAAAGTGGTTTAAAATTGCATAAAAGTTAGGTTATGTGGCAGCTTGTTGGCCAAGGCAGCCGTTTCAATTAGCTGGATGAACCCACAAAGACACTCCATAATGAATGAAAACGATACGGACAAATAACACCCTAAATTTGTTGTAAAATAACGTTTTCAGGATTTAATCTGCCGCAAATAGCAAAATTAGACGCAATAATTCCTGGTTACAAATTAATCGCGTAACCTTAAAAGTGAGTAGCATAAAATATTTTCCTTTAAGATGTTATCGGGTTCTTCCGCACGCCAATGGCATACAATGGTTAGCCCTCAAGCCATAAACAAAATTCCCTTAATATACTAAATTATCTGTGAAAAATAACTTTTTTACGGTAACGATTATAGTCTATTTCATCGCTATTTGCCAAATAAAAAATCCCAAACGGCTCTTATCTCATACCGTGGCTTGTTTTTATGGCTAGACTCAGGTAGACTGTTCCGTTTATCGGCAAGATAAGAGTTTTTTTATTTGGTAAATAGCGATGAAATGAATAGTATTTTGATAACATGTCCAAAGATAAAGAATTAAAAATTTAACACCCTGTATTTTTGTTAGAGGGCCAGATGGGGACGAAACTGTTAATGGAATGTTGTAGGAATTTATTCAAACTGTCTACTGTCGATTTTATCAAAATTAAAATGGATTTTCACTGTATATTGACTATACAGTGTGTTTACAACAAACTTGGAGATTTTTTAAGGGGAGATGTACGCATAAAGTAAATCACATACATACCACAAACATGAGAAAATAATCGATTTTTATAACAAAAACATGTCAATAGAATCAAAAGTGGACCTGACATGGTTGTTCACGTTTAAGTAATTACGAAATTTATTCAAGGTATGGGTGTAGAAGAGATGAAGATCCAATCAATTTCCATTATTTTTAGATTAGATTTAGATTATCATATAAAAACACAATTTTTTATTCTTGGTTAGAATTTACCTGCTCCTATTGATATTTACCATACCATCTCACGCGTAAATATAAGGTCTTTTAATACGGACGCTCGAAATTTGTTAGGTTATAGCGACCATATTGTTAAAGCAACACCTGTCAAATTTATTGTGAATTGTTCCCTAGTGTATGGCAAATCACCGTGCAAGGTTATAGCGTTCAACAACATGTGCAAATCATCAAATTTTTTTTTCAAAATCAGTACTCCGTTCGAGGAACGTTCCGTGTATTACGTGATTTTTATCCTCGCCACAATCGTCCCGCCGAGTCGACTGTTCGACGTTTGGTGGCCAAATTCGAGTTGACCGGTTTGATAAATAATCAGCCAACACCCGTATATCACCGAAACGCAAGGTCTGCTGAAAGCATCGCTGCTGTGCTCGAGAGTGTACTGGACAACTCGAGGAAGTCAATTTCTCGTCGTTCACAAGAACTTAACGGGTGCATACATGGATTTGAACCCGGGTAAAATCCAATTGACCTAGCAACTTAAAAGGTAAACGACCATAGACAACGCCGTGTGTTCGCTAATTGGGCTCTGGATCAGTTGGAAGTTAACCCAAATTTCGTCATAAAAATCATCTCTGGCGACGAGGCCCATTTTTGGATCAATGGATATGTGAACAAGCAAAATTATAGGATATGGGACGATACCAATCCACACGAGATACACCAGCAAAAAATGCATCCCGAGAAAGTCACTGTTTGGTGCGGATTTTGGTCTGACGGAATCATCGGTCCGTACTACTTCCAAAATGAAACTGACATTCCCATAACCGTCAACGGCGTCCGCTACAGATCGATGATAAGCAACTTCATGTGGCCTAAACTGGATGATATGGATACCGCCGATATGTGGTTCCAACAGGACGGCGCTACGTGCCACACAGCGCACGCCACGATGGACATTCTGCACGAGCGATTTTAGGGCATGGTTATCTCGCGCAGCGGCGACGTGAACTGGCTACCGAGATCGTACGATTTAACGCCTTTAGACTTCTTCCTTTGGAACTATCTTAAATCGCAGGTCTATGCAAATAAACCATTAACAATTGATGCCCTCAAGATCAATATAACGAACGCCATCCAGCAAATTCAGTCAGATTTATGCGACATGGTCATCGAAAATTGAACCTCTCGAATACGTGCCACCAAGCAAAGCCGCAGCAGACATTTGAACGACGTTATATTCCATACTTAATGCCATAAAATATTCTTTCAAATAAAAAAAAATTGAGTGGATATCTCACACACAACTTGTTGTTACATTTAAAAATCGAGCGTCCTTATTGAAAGATGCTTTACTTACTTACCTCCTAAAGCAATTACTCCTTGACACCCCCCTAAAACATTGAGCGACGAATAAAAACCACCCCGCTAATAGTCATTCGTATATTCAAATTAAAAATAACAAAATAAACAAAACGTCCAAGCCGATAAAATTTTAATAAATAATACGTTAGGTAGGTATGTAATCCGTGAAAGTATGGAAAGGTAACTATAAATCGTTCTTGTTTAATTGACTCTGTTGGTGCTCCAGCAGCTGGGCCAGCGACTTGGGCCCGTGCCCGCTGAACAGCGACTGCTGCGGTCCGTGGCCGGAGGTGTTCTCCGACTGTTTGCTAGACCGCAGCTGCCCGGCCAGGTTGGGCGTCCAGCTGTTTGTGTTGAACAACGAGTAGCCTGGCGCCGTGGTGGGGTTCTGCATGAACTTGCTCTCCTGAGGTGGTGGCTGTAACGCAAAATTTTCTAAAATACCACTGTTGATAGAAATTTGTTGAAATAGCAAATAAAAAAAAATACTACATATAATAAAATGCATCTAAAAAAAGAGAAATCTACATCTGGCAATGAAAATCAACTATTTTTATTATACAATGTGTTTGATTGATTATTATTGGTTCATTTGTAAGATATTTGCATTCCAGTTAAAAACACACAACACAATAAACAAAATCACTCCTGCCCATAAGAAATAATTTACGCTACCGATTAGTTCACCCGGAATATCCGAAAAGTCTCTTTGGAGGCTTTATTATATCCATAGGAGGTTTTTTGCCAAGAACTTTTTGGACCATCCTATAAAAAGATCATAACAGAAGATTTTTGTTTTGTAGATAATTCTACAGTAAACATATATGCATACAATCACCCTGTATATGAAAAAATATTGTTATTACTCTTTAATTCATTAAGCCTCGAACGCTAAGCTTCGTAAATTTTACGACGGCGATTTTCATTTTTGGCCACCGTCGGGCACATTCGTTAGGTATCGAGTTCTGCGTCTAGCTATTCTCTTTGGCATTGTTGGTGTTTATCCCAAGCAGCGTCTTGGTTGATTTTTAAGTGTAACATATGAGCAGCTATAAGACGAGCGTCGTAAGTTTTACGAAAGGTTAGTCTTAACGTAACTTTTGTCTATATTGCGCCATACAAAAAACAACAGTTTTTTTCAGATTAGTCCTTTATGGATTGAACTTGTTGGACTTGCGAATTACTATTAAAGGATATGTCGAACGACGAGAAAAAAACAGGCCTCTGACGCAAGCCGAACTTGAGGAAATTGCAAATAACTTGTTTCTTGAATCAGATGATGACAGCGTCCAGGAGAGTGGGAGTGAAACTGAGGATGCTGTGGAGTTTGAAGATTTTGAGGACAACGGAAGTGAATATGAACCTTCAGAGGATGATAGCGAAGATGAATATAGTCCTTCCAGGGCAAAAAGACAAAGACATTTACATAAAGTCATAAAATCAAATTACGGGAGACATATGGGTGATCAGTTACTGGTAGATGATTCGTTGCTTGGATCATCCAGAAGTAACGAACCTGAGCAACAACAACAGCAAGAACATGAAGCACCTGAGACAGAAACCAGTTCGCAAAGAAGAGTCGGAAGAGTTGATGAGACAATTCGATCACAAGTAAGACTTGTAGGGAAAACGGTCATCGATGGAGTGCAGTTCCCAAAGCAGCATCGAAAACACCGCAACGAAATATACTACATATTTTCCCCGATCCAGTAACAAATTTCCAAAATGACTTTCGTGCGAACGAGTTTTTCAGGGTATTTATTTATAATGGATTCTATGATAGATAAGCATTACACACAAATGCTATGATTAGAACAGAATCTGCTAAATATCAAACAAAATCTGCTACAATATCCATTTCGAGTCCTAACGAGATAAGAGCAATGTTAGGATTACTGGTATTATCGGCTTATTTGAAAAGTAACCATTTGTCAACGACAGAGCTATTTGATGACAAAATATGCGGAGCTGTATTCAAGGCAGTCATGAGTCGTGAAAGGTTCAAGTTTCTATTGGATTGTTTACGATTTGATGATAAAAACACGAGGGACGAAAGAAAAAAACTAAGTATGGAATAAAAATAGTTTTGGTATGCGATGTTTCATCAAAATACATGTTTGACGCCATGCCATATTTGGGCAAAAGTACAAACACTAATGGGGTGCCTTTAGGAGAATACTATGTCAAAACTTTGTGAAACAATCGCCGGTTCCAATAGAAATATTACAATGGACAATTGGTTTACGTCCGTCAAACTAGCAGATGATTTGCTAGTTCCGCCTTACAATCTTACTATGGTTGGAACTATTAGAAAAAACAAAAGAGAGATTCCAGCAGAAATGTTAGTAACCAGAAATCGCGACCCAGGCAGCTCTAAATTTTGTTTTGACAAAGACAAAGTGCTCGTGTCTTATACTCCCAAAAAGAACAAAAACGTTCTGCTGTTATCAACACTTCATCAAGGATGTAGTGTCTCAAAAACTTCCGGAAAACCAGAAATTATTGAGACTTACAATCAGACAAAAGGGGCAGTGGATACGTTAGACCAAATGTGCTCAAATATGAGTACCTCTAGGAAAACTAAAAGATGGCCTCTATGCCTTTTCTTTGGAATACTAAATATTGCTTGCATAAATAGCTTTACTTTGTAAATGCCGACAAAAATCGATTTCCCAAAAGGCATATATGATGGAGCTGTATAAGCTATTAGTGACGCCATGGCTACAAGAACGAATGAAAGTACCCACTTTACAACGCTCACTCCGTGAAAGTATTAGTCAGCTTCTAAAAGAGACAGTAACAGAAAACAGGGAGACAGTTCTGAAAGAGAATACAGTGCCTAATATGTTCAAGAGAACCACTTGTGCGAGTTGCCCATCACAAAAGAGACGTATGACTACACACTTTTGCTCAAAATGTAATAAACCATTTTGTAATGAACACCGCGGGGAAATTTGTAAATCATGTACTTAAATGATGTTTTAAAGTCTTTATGTTCAATAAATAATGCATCTGTTAATTGAAGTTTATTTGGGTATGAAAAAAAATATATTATCGTAAAATTTACGAATGCTTAGTCTTAAGTGGTGTTAGAAATATGCTTAGCTATCTAGGGTTAAGTATAAGGTCTCTCAATGGGTACGCTCGAAATTTGTTAGGTTATAGCGGCCATGTTGTCATCTGTCAAATTTGTTGTGAATTGTTCAGTAGTGTATGGCAAACCACCATGGAATGTTATAGCGTTCAACAACGTGTGCAAATCATCAAATTTTGTTTTCAGCGTTCGAGAAACGTTTCCGCGCATTACGTGATTTTTATCCTCGCCACAACTGTCCCCACGAGTCGACTATTCGACGTTTGGTGGCCAAATTTGAGTCAACCGAATTTGACAAATAATCAGCCAATGCCCGTACGTCACCGAGACGCAAGTTCTGTTGAAAATATCGCTGCTGCGCGTGAGAGTATACAGGAAAACCCGAGGCAGTCAATTTCTTGTCGCTCATTAGAACTTGGCCTTTCTGTGACTTCAACTTGGCGAATTTTGCGTCGGGACTTGGGTCTATACCCGTATAAAATCCAACTGACCCAGGAACTTAAGGTAAGTTGGAAGTTGACTAAAATTTCGCAAAAAAAAACATTTTTAGCGACGAGGCCCATTTTTGGATGAATGGATATATGAACAAGCAAAATTGTCGGATTTGGGACGATAGCAATCCACACGATACACTAACGCCAAATTTCTGTCCATCGTGATGGACATCCAGAATCCAGACCAAAATCCATCATGATGGATTTTGGTCTGTACATCGTGAAGAGACATTCTGCACTAGGGATTTGAGGGCATAGTTATTTCGCGCAGCGGCGATGTGAACTGGCCACCGATATCGTGCGATTTAACGTCTTTAAACTCCTTCCTTCTACACTATCTTAAATCGCAGGTCTATGCGAATAAACCGCAAACAATCGATGCCCTCAAAGTCAACATAACGAATGCTATCCAGCAAATTCTGCGACAAAGTCATCGAAAATTGGACCTCCCGCATACGTGCCACCAAGCAAAGCCGCGGCGAACATTTGGACGTTATATTGCATACTTAATGCCATAAAATATTTTCAAATAAAAAAAATTGCGTGAATATCTCACACACTTGTTATAATTATGTTTAAAAATCGAGCGGCCTTATTGACAGACCCTTTATATATGAAAAACCGTATTTTTGGGGTCTTAATTAAAAAAATATTTGTTATATACTGTTCGTTAACTCTGTATATTTGAAAAGGATTTTTTGGGGGCTTTAATATATCTACAAGAAGTTTTTGGCATAGGATTATCCCTTAAAAACATCCAACTTGTTTGAACCACCCTGTATACTTTACCCACCTATTTATATAGCACAATTTTACAAGCCATGAAGAACAAATTGGTGTATTTTTGTTTACAAGATATTTCTGCGTTCTAGATAAAAAAAAAACGCATATAAACTACCCTATAAATAAAAGAATAATTGTTGCTACCGATATGCTCAGCCCAAATGTCAGAAAAGAAATTTTCCAGTGTTTAATACATCCACAAGAAGTTTTTGACATAGAATCGTTTCTTAAAATCAGTACTTTTTTGGACCACCCTATATAGCGTGCAGTTTCACTACCCACCCTGTATATACCGCAACATTTTTTCAAGCCGCGGACAAAGATAATGGATAATTTTATTTAGGATGAAATTCTGCATTGTGGAAGAAAAAACATGTATACAACCACCCAGATATATAAAAAAATAATTGTCACTCTTGAAAAATTCAATCTATATATCGAAAATTTTGTTGGAGGCTTCAGCGTATGTTCCAGAAAATATTCCCTTAATGTCAATGATTTTTGTGGACCATCCCATATCATGCGCAGATTTATTTTGCCCACCCTGTATATCCAGCAAAAATTTTTCGCGCCATGGAAAATATCACAAGGGAATATTTTTATTTAGTGTAATTGTAACGTTAAAGAAAAACCATCTTGTGTATAAAAAACATTCTCTATCTAAAAATAATTGACTATTGAATATAGTCCAGTTCACTCTGTATATATATACGAAAAGACTTTTTTCATGTATAGCTAAGTCATTCTGTGACTTGCAGTGACTTAAAATCTGTCTAGCTTTTTTTTAGCCACCCTAAGTTTTACTTACCCACCCTGTGTGTATGACAAAGGCCTTTCATGAAGAAAATCAGACCGGAGATTTTTTATAAAAGGAAATTTTGCATTATATGAGAAAAACACGCTATAAGTAACAAAATTGTTGATCAAAATATTGATTAGTTCACCCTGTATATCCGGAAAAAAGTATTTTTGAGGATTTTAATATTATGGGGGAGTTTTATAGGAAGCATAGAATCTTTGTTAAAATCATCCGCTTTTATGGTAGCCTTATATTTATATAATGCAGTTTTTTACCCACCCTGTATATACAGTAAAATTTTTCACGTTAAAAAAAAAGTTCCCAACGGAAAAATTGCATTAATTCAAGTACTAAAAAATTGGCAGACTCACGTTTGACATCCTCCCTAGCGAGCTACCGGGCGGTCCGACTGGATTCCCCGGCAGGTTCGCCTCCTTCAGCATGGCCTGTCGCATGGACATCCCCTGATTGCCACCCTCGAACCCCATGTTGCCGCCCTCGTTCAGGTACCCGCCGGAATAGTTGCTCCACGGCGAGTTGAAGATATCCCCGCCCCCCTGGGCGTTGGGCGGCGGCTTTCCGAAGTCGTGCTTCGGCATCATCGGACTGGACTGCTGCAGGTACGACGGCACGCCGTTGGAATACGCCGGGAAATTCATCGAGTAGTTCTCCTGGCGGTAGTTCTGGGAGGGCGGAGGCGGCGCCGGCTGGCCGGGGTTCTGCCACCAGGCGGGGTTCGGCAACGGCGGCATCTCCTCGCGCTTCCACGTGTTGAACGGATGCGACGGGGGGAACGACACGTTCTGGTACGGCGTGGACATCTGCGGGTTGCTGTACGAGTTCTGGCCCATGGGGCTCTGCTGGTAGGGGGCGGGCGGCTTCTGGTTCATCCCGATGTTCATGCCGACGTTGCCCTGGTAGGGCGGCATGATCTGCACCCCCATGTTGGAGATGTTCTGCGGCAACCCGTCGCCCTTCGGGAACTGGTAGCCGGCGCCCTTGTCGAGTTGGACGTTGGGCACGTTCCGGAGGCTGGTCAGGTAGTCGGGCTGCGAGGGGGGCGCTATGGGGAAGGCGGGGTGGTTCTGGTTGAACGACTGCGTGCGCAGCGACATATTGAATTGCTGGTTCTGCGCGGGTTGCTGTTGCTTCGGTTGCGGCGCGATGGCGTCGAACTTCACCGATTTCTCTTTTTCTGGCTCGTCCACGTTGAATTTTACCTTTAATGAATTTTTGAAAAATAAATTGCCCACCGACATTTATAGCACGAGTTAATTTTGCGAGAAGTACACACGGATGATCTAAATGGACCCGATATGATAGCCTGAGTGCAAGTGGACTCTGCCTACAGTCTCCTATAGAAAATCTAAAAGCAGACTATCTTAGATAATGCAAGAAGCTCTTATATTTGGTTTGGTTTTTAAGTTTTCGTCAATTTACAGTAACGTTTCGTATAGTTACTAATGTCTTCAGAGCAATTATTTAAAGCTAGGGACATAAAAACAATTGAATAAGCATAAATTTGCATATAAAAATAATAACTATACTAAAAAAACATATGTTGCATAAAATATATGTTGCATAAAAAACATATTCTGCATATATGTTGGTTTATTTTTTCTCGGCCACTCAATTTCGAGATAGAGACGTTCTACAAGTGGAAAAGTCCATTTTAAGGTTTTAAAACTGTTTATTATATTTTAAAATTACCAAATGGGAAGCTGCAGATAATTTTTAACAAATTTTGAGTGATAGAAAGATTTATGTTAACCATAAAAAGTCAAATTAACTGTAAAAGTGTCGTACTCAATATTTTTCTGCAAAGTTTAAATGAATATTATCTCTTCGAGGAACCAAAACTATGTCAGTATTTGTAAAAGATATGATCAAAAGTAGCGTCTCCACAGTTTTATACACAAATCAATCTTTCTACGGTAAAAAAAAAGGATTTCCCTAAGTATGCTTCAAAAAGCAACACGTGGCAACATTGTAACACTTGTAACCCAGTTGACATGCGTCTAAAAATAACCTATGTGCGGCTTTCAATACATTCAATACAATAATATAGGCACTGATTAATTAATTTTAAGTCAATTATCACCATTAAAATAAGCTGCCTCAAACTAAAATTAAATCATTATTGCCCATATATCAGGAAATATGTCTCATTAAATTTTTTCTCAACTGTACATTAACGCACTACAAAATTACGTTGTAATTTACAAAAATGTCCTATAAATATAAAAAAAAACCATCAAGGTGTTCATTTATTAGAAATAAATTTAAAAAAATAGCTTAATACAGAAAAATATAACACTTACCTGTTTGTTACTTTCTTCCATTTTCTTGAAAATAGACTGCAGGGCGACATTCTGCTTCCCCCGCTTGTTCTTCATCGACTCGACCTTATTGCTCACCACAACGATGTTAGAGTTAACGCTCGCCGTGGCGTCCACCGTATTCGCCGACACCATCTCCCTTTCCTCCCTCGACTTCTCCAAAGACCCCTGAGGCTTTAAAATGCCGGCTTTCTTTTCCACGCCTAAAACAACAGCGTGTTATATATCATTATCTCCCGCTAACGTTTGCTTACTTTTTCTCTTGCTTGTGTCGGCACTATCGGCGATACCGAACGATTTCATTTCCTCCAACAACTCCTTGGTGGGGTCCGGCTGTATGCAGCCTGGTTCGAAATTAGTCTCCCCGTTAACTTCGTTCCTGGCCAAAACAAAAATTATAACACCGAGTTGGTTGGTTAGTGTCACTTGTACTCACTTTATTATCAATTTGTCACCGTTCACGTCTATCTCAGTCAACCATAAGCTCATATCTACAATGCGTCGAACTCTCACGAGCCTCTCGATCTTCTGATCGTCCAATTGCTCTTTGAAGTCGAAGTCTTTGAAGTTCTTCGATAGTGGGAGGAAGCCGTGCAGGCTCTTGTCCTCCGGCAAGGGTAATTTCACATCTGAAAGACTCATACTTGTAAAACGCAGAACGAGTGTGATGTTTCTAACTCACATTTGTTGTAGTTCAGTAGTTTCAAGTACTTCTGAACGTTGTTCAGTAATTTTACTAGGCTCGGCCAAATTTGCAGTCTGTTCGTGAATACCTTCTCTTTAAGTACGTCGGGTTCATTGCGGATGAAATATAGCAGAAATTTTACTGAAATAATATGAAAATCGTGTTTTAGAAGTCACCAAATATTGGCTACAAGAAAATAAGAACCTGAAATAGCAATTTCAAACAGAAAAAAAAAATCAAAAAACTTAAAATTATAATTTTTTTCATGTCACTTTACGTTTGGTAGATTTTATCCTTTCTTTCCCATTTAATCATTTTACAGAGCTCATTTTAAACAGATTATTTTGTAACTAAGGTCTATAAAACCATGCAGATCGATGAAGGTAAAAAAGTATCCAATTTAATAGTTCTTCTGCATATATTCAGTGTTAGACCTTTAAATACATAATATCCAGTAATTGATAAACAAGTGCTTTGAAATTTTTAAAACAACATAACTAAAACCACCTTTATTATATAATTTTGCACCCCATTGGTTTCTTTCTAAATTGAAAAACATTTTCCCTAAACAGACTTCTAAATCTAGCGCATGGCAACAGTTTCTTTCTAAACTGAAAACCATTTTCCCTAAATATACTTCTAAATGTAGCGCATGGCAACACTGTAACCTTCAACTGAGGGACACTTGCATTCGTTGCTTTAAATATACAGGGTGGGGCAGAGCAACTTGCTTATTTAGAAAT
Organism: Rosalia funebris; assembly: GCA_037954035.1. Taxonomy (NCBI): domain Eukaryota; kingdom Metazoa; phylum Arthropoda; class Insecta; order Coleoptera; family Cerambycidae; genus Rosalia; species Rosalia funebris. Next base: position 4,107,393 of record JAZFAV010000006.1, on the reverse strand, counting down.
TCAATTAAAAAAAAAGTAATGCAGATATATATTTAATTCTTTGAACAGCATCAAGTACAACATTTAAATTTTATGTTTACATAAATTTAAAGATGATATCGGGCAGGTGACCTTCATTATTCTCAATACACTGCGTTAATCGAACTCGGAAGTTTCGTTCAACTCTTTCCAGCATATCGACGGGTATATTGGCGACAGCTTGACGAATGTTGTTCTTCAGGTTGAGCCAGGGTCCTAGGACGAACGTTGTAAACACGTGATTTTAGATAGCCCCATAAAAAATAGTCGCGAGGCATGCCAAGAAGCGCCTCACATGTATTTTCTCGAGCAACAAAATCGCATGGATTCCTGCACCACAGCCAATTTGTAGGGATAAAATTTTAGTCCTTCACGAAAGATTCGCCTCACAGAACGAGCAGGTAATCCAAAGCCTTACCATGTCAATGTTTTGGGATGACCTTGCTGTTCGTGGAAACCCAAGTTTTTTTCCTTCAGATCACCAGTTTCTCTGAAGTTGTCTACCCATGAAACAACCGACTGCCGGCCAGGAACACGACTACGGGGCGCATTATTGAAATGGGTACGTTAGAGCGACCGTTAGAAAAGTATGCCTTGACAGCAAACGCGCACTCCACCTTCGCCCACCCCATCATGCTAACTAAACCAAGCGAAGCTACAACTTTATGCGCTGCCTTCTCGAATTTGCCTACCCCTCCTAGGAGCCACCATCAATTCAGGGCGCCAAATTCAAATAAGCAAGTTGTTCTGCCCCACCTTGTATTACTATGGGATGTTCATTATGTATATCTAAGACTTTGTTTAATATTAAAAAGAAATACGTTGCGAACAGTTATTACTAAAAAATCAAATAGATGAAACCTGTCAGATTCAAGCAGAAGAAACAAACTAAAAGTCAACAAGTAGAAGCATATATTTTCTATTTTATTTTATTTCCTCACTACCCCATTTAAACTTAACACAATACAATTTATATAACTCTAAAACCGTGATAAGTAGCGAAAAATACGGTCCCGAGTGTGGTTTGTGTGTAAAATATAACTTGACAGCTCTCTATTGCAATGGCACACCTTCATACAATGTTGCCAGACTTACTGATACAAAGCTTACTTGCTGTAATCTTATCGTAACATGGCAATGTTACAATACAATGTTACTCTCAAGTTCTATGGAAGAATAGATTGTTTTCCCTGACCTTTTTTGCGCATTTACCGCTAATATACCGTGACGTAATTGATGGTACGAATGAAATAACAAATTATTTGTTTCTTAGAGAACATCTGTGTGTATCTTTAGAGTCCACTGTTCGGTAAACTAATAATATCACTGCATATCTAACTACCTACACTGAATAATATCACTGCATATCTAACTATCCTATATATCAAGTTGTTAATAAACTTGGTGTACTAATAAAAATATTATTTTGACAATCATACAGAATTTTTATTGTGGTAAATTTTGGATATCCTACTTACACATTTTTCTCTGAAATATGTAGCCAAAAGTTTCACTTCACGATGGATAAATAGAATGATTTCATGCACTTACCTGCCGGCAGCGCGTAATAGTCCAAAAGGGATTCGTCCATCTTCAACGTGTGAATAGGCACGAGAAAAGCACAGAGGGACCCCGTGATAAGCTCCAATATGAGCTCCCTCACTTTCATCTCGTCCTTCGTCAACTCCTCAATTTTTATGGGGTTTGATCCGACGTGTTTCAAAGCGTACAGGTTTATAATAGTGATTTTAATGAGCATGTCTTTGGTGAAGCTTTGCGTGGCGACCAAAGCCGTCATTATGGAGTTCAGACTTTTCACGGCCAGTTCGGCTTGCTTTAATTCCGAAACGGTATGGAAATATCCGTGAGTGCACAGGAATAGTTGGATGAACTCGTTTACGGTCATCTTTGTCTGGATCTTCTCCGATGGACTACAAAAATTGTCATCACAACGCTGCAAGAACTAGAATAATTCTTACCTATCCTTATCAATGGCAGAACTTAACGTGCTCAGGAGATTAGTCGCAGAGGCTGGAAAAGGATTCTTCACGGCTATACCTCTGATATAGTAAAAGACAGTGGACAGTTTATTACCCTGGCTTGCCTCTAGAAGGGCTAACTGGTTATATGGATGGCCACTAGTTGGTGACACTAAGATTGCTTGCCTTAAAAAAAACACAATAGTGATAAATTGTTCAAAGCAATTCAAAAACAACACTCACTTATAAAAATTTTCGGCTTGTTTCCTCTGAGTCCTATACCTAGCTATATCGCCCAAATGGACTAAACAATACTGACAGATATATAGGCAAGACGACGTCTGAGGCAAATCCACTTGTTCCAAGCTATGAGTCGCTTGGCCGTACACGCTACCCCTTCTACGAAAAGGTAAGTCTATATCGAAAGTGTTGCATAGTTCTTGTAATAGGCTTAGGTAAAAGCCTGACGCTGACTCTAAAGCCCATGTCAGGAGTGCTTGGCAGTCTGATCGATGTGGATTCTAAAAAGAACCAATGTTTAGATGGCAATTTTTAAGGGTAGGAAATGAAATACTTTTTTATCTCGGGCGAGTTCCTGTAAACTCGAAATGTGATTTTTGAAACCTATATTCCACAAATCCTGCTCCACCTTTTTGTCCAACGCATATTCTAAGTCTAATACCAGCACCTGGTGATAGATGGTTTGCAATTTTTGTTGATCCGTCCAAGCTGTACTATCGTTCAACCAATCGCATTTTTTCGATACGTTGGCTTTTAAATCATCCGCTTGCCTAGGCATATACGTTCGTTAGTTGTTTATCACATTATTCTATTCTAATACTCACTTCAAAACTTGTACAGCTGCTTTGTAACCCATCGTCCGCATTAAAGTTGAGGTTAGAAAAACTGGCGATGGTTTACGGCGAAATATTTTCAGTATTATTTAAATTGTGCACAAATATGCCGAACAGCTTCATCTACATCCTACATCATATTAAGCGCCCTTCTTCACAATGTTTTTATTTGATATTTTTAATGACAATAGAGTTTACATGGTCCATTTTAGGTTTGCAGACACAATTTGACAGTAAACAGTGAGATCAAAATATGACAGGTTGGATTTACTCGACATTTGAACTATTTGATCGGAACTATGTTCGCTAAGGGTTTGGAGGAGGTAAGAATTTGCTCAGAACTTGTTATTACTTGGTATATTTATCGCCAAAAATATAGATACAAACGTATCTATATATCAAACTATAACAATTTAGTACGACCATATTGTACTGAAATGAAACCCATGGTTTCTATTTTAATAAATGAATAATTTGACAATAAGATAGATTACTGCAATATCACTAATAATTTAGTTCAGTAATACTGGAGATTTAATTTTTAGGAACATAATCTTGACAACCTAGATTTAATTCACTAATCCCAATGCATTTTAACCAAAACGTGAGAAAAACTTTATATTACCTTACTCATTTCAATCTAGCTAAACACTTCCTTAACAGCATGAACAAAATAATTAATTAGAATGAAGGACCATATATATAATTATGCTAATATATATCACATGATTTGGCCCTTAAGTATAGAAGCATTAATTATATTTTTAATAAGTAATTGTGATCATTACTTATTAAAAATATATTTACTGCTTCTACTGCTGCAAACCATGAATCAAATAATTAGGTAAACTATAAAACGGGTGTAAGATACTATTTTTGGTATGATTTTTCGAATAAATTAGGCAGTCGGTAGTTTTGGGAATTTATTTTTGATAATCTAAATGAGATAGCTTGGTTTTTTGTTCTGTATATAACAAAATACGATAATATTTCAAGTGGTCTAGCTAAGTATTACGCAATTAAAACTGTTTCCATCCAAATTGCTTCTACATTTTATGATTTCGTCTTACCGATAAAGTTTACAACGTTTTTAGATAACACTAACTTTCTTACGTATTTCCATTTTTCAAACGTACTTATTTGTGAATTGAAAGCACCTAACATACAGTTGTATCTATTAAAGAGAGTAGGTAAAATGACCAATGGGTGTTTTGAACTGTCAGTGTCAAAAATGCTGATCTGAATATACTCAATATTTTAAATTTGTAATAATTACAAATTCTAAATTAATTACCGGAGTTTTAGTAGTGAAATAGCAATATATTTGAAAAATGTACTGATTTTTGCTGTTCGTGGCTACGTTGGTGAGTTCTTTAATCACAATTATAATCTCCGAAAATCAATGTATCACAGACCGTATATGAAGTTTTAGAAAATTTCCTAAATCTTCTACAACACTAATTCGTACGTGGGTAAACTGTAAATAATCATAATTAATAATAAGAATTAGTACAATCTTGAAACAATCTACTTGCTTTTTTAAATACCCAATTTTATGAAGATTAGCAAATTTGATCATCCGCTTTTTTCAAGAATTCTTCAGAGATATTACATTTTGTTGGTATCTTAAATTTGTTAGGTCTACGTCCCTCCGATTTTCATTTCAGAAATGCGTAGTTGTAAGTAGAGTTGTCCATTTAGATGCCAGTCAATGTGGCTCTCTATATAAGCCACTATGTTTAAGTTATAATAAGAAGTTGCATGATATAGAATGATTACCCGGTTAGCCTTAAAAATTATCTAAATATCTGCTCCATTGCATATGTATCTAAAATGATTTCAGTGTGTGATGCCTGATGTGGAGAGAACATGTTTTCATACAAAGAAAACCACTGTTCGGTATGGGACGATGTAACATTTACATCATTGAAATGGCCCGTGAACTTATTTAGTGGATTATGCCAGCATTGTTAATATAAATTTGTCTTAACTTGGCAAAATATGATTGTTTATTTAAACCAAGGACTTTATTTTTGAAAATATTGCAAATAATAAGACCTCTAACAAAGTACCCCATCATGTAAAACTCGACTTTGAGGTTCGGACCGCGAAGCAAATTCACTGTTTATAAAATTTACTATACCACGCCAAAAACCATTTTATTAATGATTCTACATTCAAACAATTTTGAATCATTTCTGGTATAAAATGTAGCACACACATTTTAGTACATTTCTTTTACTGACTAGTACGAGGTCTGATAAAAAAAATACGGTAAACGAATTTTTATAGTAAAAATTGCTGACGCTACATCTGTGTGAAATAATTCGCCCAATAGCCTGATCCTTTGAGATAGTCAGTGTCAAGTTTGAACAAATTGTGATTTGTCAATTGGCTTCTAAAGCCGGAAGAGTGAAGACATGTTTACCGCGTCTGTCGGGCATCATGGATTTCAGTTACAAAGAAGTGCCAAATAATCTCGTGAAATGTTAATATCAGTGTATGGTGATAACGTGGTGACTCTGAAGACTGTTTATAAGTGGTATGAGCGATTTAAAAGTGAAAATGAGTCGGTTGAAGACGAGCACCGGTCGGGACGTCCTTCGATCTAAAAGACAAACGAAAACATTGAAAACGTGGAAAAATTATTCATTCAAACGGGCAATTGACTACTCGAGAGATTAGCGCAGAACTGAACATCTCATACGGGCCAATGGCTTCCTCCTTCGTCGCCGTACTACACCTCGCTTCTGAATCGCGAGTTTTTGGCTGAAAAAAAGATTCCTATCTGTCCACATCCGCATTGCTCTCCGGATTTAGCACAATGCGACTTCTAGCTCTTTCCAAAAATCAAAGTCGGTGCTAAAAGAAAACGTTTTGACGCCATTCCTGACATTGAGAGGGTCACGACGGACGAGCTGCAGGCCCTTCCGAAAGAAGCCTTCCAGAAATGCTTCCAATCGTGAAAACACCGTTGGAAAATTGCATCGCTAGCCAAAGACAGTACTTTGAAGGAGATTAGTTCAAATTTGAAGTAAGCTTATTACTTTCTTCATAATATCTTATTAATTATTCTCCGTGTTTTTCGATCAGCCCTCGTACATGCGCAAATGACTGTCGAAACGGATCAAGTGTACGTACAACGATGCTAGCCATAATGTTTTTTTTATATAATCTGGTATCTAGCTAATAGTTTCTTATTGTATTTGGTATTTTTTATGGTTTAACATCATTTTCATGGATTTCACGGACTGCCTCTAGTCATCGTCACGCCACTGCGTCCTATAAATACCTCTGGCTTCCGGCCAAACGCTAGACGCACTCCAAAATAACGCTTCCGTTCAGATATCTTCGCTCAGCCGTCGCCAGTCACCCCTGATCATGGACCGCGATCGCTACCACCGCGGCAGTTCGCGAAGCAGAGGGTCCTCCTCGGCGAGCGACGTGGACCCCCGCGAGCAGATAAAGGACTGCTGTCGTAAGCTGGTCGCCTTCATGTGCACCCAGGTCGGCGTGGGCGCCATGGTCTTCGGCTACACCCTCATCGGCGCCGTCATCTTCCTGCACATAGAAGCAAAAGGGCCCAGCAACAACCTGGAGGAACACTTGAACATGACGCGCAAAGAGTATTCGGTGAGGCTGTACGAGGTGGCGAAAAAGAATAACATCTTGAACAAGAGCGGCTTCTACGCCGACACGGACGACGTGCTGAAGAGCTACCAGGACGTGGTGGTGAACGTGTTTCGCGATGGATACGACCCGCAAGACACTTGGACCTTCCCCACGGCCCTGATGTTCTCCTTGAGCATCATAACGATGATCGGTTACGGCAACATGGTACCTAGGACTCCGTATGGAAGAATTGCGACGGTGATCTACGCCATGTTCGGCATTCCCCTCTACATCTTGTACTTTATGAACGTGGGCGATGCCCTCGCGGGGGTCTTCCGCTGGGTGTACCACTGGATCTACGAGTGTTCCACCGAACCCAACGAGAATGATCCGCCGAAGAGGATCATCGTGCCATCCACCGCCTGCCTCTGGGTCATCGTGGCGTATGTGTTGACCGGCGCGGTGATGTTCGGCGCTTGGGAACAATGGAACTTCCTGGACAGCATCTACTTCTGCGTAACGAGCTTGTGTAAGCTCGGTTTCGGCGATTTGGTGCCCGGTTCCAGCATAGACGCGTCCAATCACGCCAACCAGACGAAACTGGTAATCAATTTCATCTACATCGCCTTCGGCCTGGCTCTGGTGGCGATGTGCTACAATCTGATGCGCGAGGAGATACGCGAGAAGGTGAAGGAGGTGCGCGAGGACACCGCGCAATGCCTGGAGGACACCAGGCTGCGATTGGTGGCGAGCTGTAACAGATGCCGCGGGGTGGAAGAGGAGTACGTGTACCAGTGATAGCGGTGTCGGAGTGGGAGGGTTTTTCACGAAAACGTAAAGCAATGTTAATGGACTCCCGACGATGCCAGCGCGCTTGGCGAAACACCGATCTAGCGTAGTGTTTACGCAGAATTAATGTTTGTTTTATGTGTAAATTAGTCGAGACAGTGATAATCGGGAATGATCGCGAGGCCAAGTGTATATATACAGGAAACAATTCGAATATGTAGTGAATAAGGTGTATATCGTCATAATTGGATGCTATAAATCCGTACAACTTTCTGGCTACCCCAGGAGTGATCGATGGTATGTGAAAATTTACTGCTTGCATAACAATTTCCCGCCTTACGATAAATAGAAATTTATTAAAATTAAGGTTAGTAATGGGTGTTAATACTCTATTTTTTCTATCGCAATGCGTAAAATGGTAATTTACACACTGCAGGCTGTGCGTAAAGTGCGACTTTATCGCACTAGTGTGTAAAATCAGTGCGTAAAATTTTTACACGACTATTTTGCACAGTGTTCATTCCTTTACGTACTGCTAAAAGAAAAATAGCGTTTAGCTATATTTTATTAATGAGCGACGCATTAGAATATTCTACAAATTAATTATACAATTTGTACAGTTGGAAATACAGTGGTGGACAAAAATCAAGCAACTATCGCATTATAGTTCATATTTTAAACAGACGTAATATCCAGACAGAAATTATCCTAATTTAATAACCATCAATTCATACCCTTTTAATAGATAAAACTTGGTATAAGAAAAACAACAGAATTAAATGCAGTAGTTAATAACCGATAACAAGGCCTGACAAAAGTTAGTATGATCCAATCGGGGAATCCCCCGAATGTAAGGTATGTGTATTAACGAGCACGTGAGACGCGCATTACAGAATTGTGCTAGGCTCTGTAAACAATAAGTGCCCTAGTGCGGAAAACGTATTCTAACGATGTAAAATTAGCAATTGTAAAAGTGAATGAGCATGGTACATCGCAAGCAAATATTAGTATATAATTTAATATAAATAAATCAGTAATATCCCCTATATTGAAACGTTATCAGGATAGAAAACAATTGCAACTGCCCCGCGTTCTGGTCGGCGTCGAAAAACGACGACGACGACGATTTGCAACTGCGGCTCCAATTAGAGCAGATTTAGGACTCAACGTATGTTAAAGAACTGTCAGCAGACGCCCAGTACATACAAACAGGCTTGCAAAAAGATCTGTCAAAACACCTTTATTGGGTAAGAAAAAATAAAAAAGCCCGACTTAAATTTGCACATGACCACTTACACCCGAATGCTAAAAAATGGAAAACTGTCGGCGATGAAGCGAAGTTTCATCTCATAGGAAGTGATGGTCTGTATTATGTACGACGTCCTCCTGGCAAGAGGTTTAATCCACGATATTGTATTAAAACGGTGAAACATGGAGGTCATGTAAAAGGTGGTCCAACCAAAACGCACGATGTTAATTGTAAATAAAACAAAAAGTTTTCAGAGAATTATCTTAATAATTTTTATTATGGTAGAAGGATCTATGACAATTATGTGTGAAACAAAATATCGGCCAAATGCTCGCCACGGCTTCGGTGGCATACCTCTATCCGATGGTCCATATTTTCAATAACTCTGAGACATAGTTGAGGTTCAATGTCGTTAATGTGCCGAATTATCTCATCCTTTAGCTCTTGAATTGTTCTTGGCTTATTGACGTACACTTTTTCTTTTAAATATCCCCAAAGAAAGAAGTCCAATGGTGTCAAATCACATGATCGTGGCGGCCAATTAACATCGCCACGACGTGAGATAACACGGCCATTGAATTTCTCGCGCAAAAGTGCCATTGTTTCGTTGGCTGTGTGGCAAGTGGCACCATCCTGTTGGAACCACATATCGTCCAGATCCATATCCTCAATTTCTGGCCACAAGAAGTCCGTTATCATCTCGCGATAGCGAACACCATTCACGGTAACTGCTTGGCCGGCCTCATTTTCGAAGAAGTACGGCCCGATGACGCCGCCAGCCCATAAACCGCACCAAACAGTCACTCTTTGTGGATGCATGGGCTTTTCAACAATCACTCGTGGATTCACATTTGCCCAAATGCGGCAATTCTGCTTGTTAACGAATCCACTGAGGTGAAAATGTGCCTCGTCGCTGAAGATGATTTTCTTTGTAAAGTCACCATTCACTTCTGTCTGTTCAACCAACCATTCGGCGTATTGACGACGCTTGAAATGGTCAGTAGGCTTCAGCTATTGAGTCAATTGAACCTTCTAAGCGTGTAAATTCAAATCTTTATTCAAAATTCGCATCAGTGATGTTCGTGAGATGTTCAATTGTTGGGCACGACGACGAGTCGAGGTTGACGGCTCTTCTGCTACACTATCGCGAACAACAGCAATGTCTTACGCAGAACGAACTGGGCGAGCATGCACAAGTGTTTTTTTTCACATTTCCTACAGACCCGGTTTGCTGAAATTTGCGCACAATTCTCCCGATTGTGGACACATTTGGTCGATTATGCTGACCAAAAAAGTCACGAAGTGCACGAAATGCATTTTGATTTGAACGCCCATTTTCGTAAAAGGCTTCAACAATCTTAACGCGCTGCTCAATTGTGTACCTCTCCATGGTTGAATTTGTCAAACACTGAAACAAAGAAATATCAAATTAAGTTGGGCAAAAAACTTGACGTTAAGGTGTGACTCACAATTAACATCATGCATTATGGTTGGACCACCCTTTATTAGTGTGGGGCCATTTCTTAGGCTTTGGGGTATTATCATTATTTAAAATGGAGGATATAATGGATCAGTTTAAGTATAGAAATATATTGCAGAATGTTGTGTTACCTCATACAGAATAGGAAATGCCATTATCTTGGATCTTTCAGCGTGACAACGATCCAAAACATACAGCAAAGCTCATAAAAAGTTGGTTTAGGAACCATAATGTACAAGTTTTACCATGGCCGGCTGTCGCCGGACTTAAATCCAGTGGAAATTTTGTGGGGTATTGTAGACAGACAAGTTCGACAAAACAACGTCTTTTTAAATCGTGAAGAATTCTTCGTAGCTCTTTCTAACGCATGGTAACAGATCTCTCCCAAAATAATGGATAATTTGATATCATCTATGCCTCACAGATGTGCTGCTGAAATACATAATAATGGACATGCTACACCATATTAATTCACAGTTATTATTTTTTAATAACTTTGAAGTTGCTTAACTTGTCACTATCATAATAAGCGTTTAGTTTTAGCATTCATCTATATATATTTGTTTTTCTTTACTATTACACCAACAATTGATCAGTTGGTTACATACAATGTAAGGATTATTTATCTGTAAGGAGATTAATAAAGTATGTTTTCTATTTTTATTGTTTATCGAATAGACATTTATTTTCACTATGTTGCTTAACTTTTGACCACCACTGTATATATATATATATATATATATATATATATATATATATATATATATATATATATATATTGTTGAATTTTGCAATCTGTGAGATTACTAAGCAAGTTTTAGCTTAAAATTTCGTGTCTCAAATCTAAACTTTCTTCCAGAAGTAAAACACCTCAAGGAAATAACAAAGTCAGACGTCATTTCAACATAGAGTGATAAACAAGACGATCCCTGTTTACATTACGAAGAGAAACGATTCTTTCAACGAGTCTGTAATTGAAAAAGAAACATTAAAATCAAAAATATTTAAAATACTTAAAGTACATCTTTATTTTTATGCAGCAGTACATAATCAAACACCGTGATTTATTCGAAGTGTATATCAGTTTTGTAAACACTTGTCGATGGATTTCAGTGGCGGCTCGTCACTGCTGGCGTTCAGTGGCGGCTCGGAAACATAGAAATTAAGGATTTATTTTATTTCGTCGTTGTTTTAATATTTAAATCTATTTATTTATAGCGCAATTTTAATATCAACAATTATTATTCAGTATTTAATATCTCAATCTTATTTAAGATACCAAAATAATATAAACTGGTATAGAGAGAATGATCAAAGATTCAGTAGGATATACCTTGGATGTAAGGTAACCCCAGAATACGAGGGGCACTATTTATATTTTGAGCCTAGGCGACACTAAGTATTGTCAGACGCCATTTGACGTTTCCAATGGAAAATTTGACATTTTTGACCATAACTCTCTTCATAACATTTTATGATTTAAGCGCAATTTGTGTTGTGTACAGTGATTTGAAAATTGTATCTCACCGAAAAAATGGAATTAACTCATGAACATTTTCGTTGCGATGATTTATTACGACTTTTGACGTAGATTATCAAGACAAGAGTGCATCGATCAACTTACTTCCACTTTTGGCGATAAAGCCCCATCCTTTGCCAATGTGAAACGCGTATAATAACGAGTATAAACGGGTATAACGAATTTAATTGTGGCCGTCATTCGTTCACCGACAGAAGTCGTGAAGGTGGTCCTAAATCAGTTGGTGTACCAGAAAACATTGACGCTGTGCAAAAACTGATAATGCAAGATCGTCATGTGACATACTGTGAGATTGAGGCAACCTTAGGCATTAGTTCGACTAGCATATATAAAATATTGCATTATCATTTAGCTGTAAACAAGGCTTGTTCTCGTTGGATCCCAGATAATTTTAAAAAATCTCAAAAAGATGCTCGTGTCGATTGGTGCAAACAAATGCTAAAGAAATACAATGGCGGTACTTCAAAAGACGTATAAAACATTGTAACAGGTGACGAATCATGGATATATGCGTATGAACCGGAAAGTAAACAGCAGTCGACTGTGTGGGTGTTTCAAGATGAACGAAATTCAACAAAAGTTGTTCGCGCTCGAAGCACTTCGAAACAAATGGTCGCCTGTTGGGTTTTTTTTTCGGAAATTTGGTCATGGTGGCAACAATGCCTTTAGAGGAACGTAAAACGGTCACTTCTGAATCGTACACAACCATTTGTTTGCCGGAAGTCTTCGGTGAAATTAAGGAAAACAAACCAGCGCCGTCGGATCAATGTCATCATGACTCATGACAATACGAGCTCTCACACATCTCGTCTAAAAACCGAATATTTGAACACTCAAAAAATCGAATTAATAGGTCATCCGCCGTACAGTCCTGATTTGGCACCCAATGACTTATTTTTCCTTCCGAACGTCAAAAATAAATTGCGCGAACAACGATTTTCGTCGGCAGAAGAAGCCGTTGATGCGTTCAAAATCTATGTTTTGAAGATATCTCAAGCGGAAAGGAAAAAGTGTTTTGACAAATGGTTTAAATGCATGCAAAAGTGTATAGATCATGAGGGAGAATATTTTTCAAGACTATGAAATAATTTTCAATGACAAATTAATGTGTTTTTTTATTATTAGGTTCAAAATATAAATACTGCTCCTCGTAAATAGTCTAGTGGAACTAAACACGCACATCTATCTGGCCACTCAATAGGTCCCCTTCTACTAATCTATTGGAGAATATGGTATTCTATTTTTATTCGTGAATCGCTACCATGTCAGACTTTACTGATTGGGAACTAGGTGCTGTGCATTTTCAAATAGTTTCCAGTGGTTATACACTGTCAATAATGAATGATCCTACAATTATGGTGCCAACAATTCTGGTCCTCTCGTTGACTTTCCTCTAGCCATTGCGTGTGAGTTGGTTGATGAGGATTTTCTTGCACATTCAACTGGGTATCTTCCGGAACGACAGCACGGCCTTTGGTATAATCGTCTCTCACAATACCAACAATTCTAAATATTGCCCTAATTGGCTTAAACTTTAATTTTATAAGAAAATAAAAAATATTGCAAATCTTATAAATCCAAATTGGCAAATCCACATTCAAAATCATTCCGTATAAGGAAATATTGTATTGGCCGAGTAATGAAACCCCTTTTTAATAAACCTCGCCAATGTTTTTGGCCACGAGCCGACCCTAGTATATTTGTTTATTTTCTATATGTCTACCAATACTTGTAATTTTTCAGATGTGACGGCTTCTAGAATGATGGGTGGGCAAGTCCGCCCCTGTCCCGTTCGGCTCTGTAACGTGCCCGGCTTCGAGGGGAGGTCCAACGATGTGGTGTACTGTGGGCCCGTCCAAAAGGACGACAAGCCGGACGTGGCGGTCTTCTTCGGAGGTGATGTCCAGGTAACACCTTTTCTATTAGTCTAAGATCCGGCACCTGATTTCTGCAGATATGTTTTTTTAATGAAACTTAATTCAAATGAATGATTAATGACAATGTAATGCACTGGTGTCGGTGTTGTTGCCTATCAAAAATTAGCCGCGACTATCTTTAATTAATTATATGGTAATTAATTTATTTCAATGAATTCCAACTATTTTTTTAAGTGAATTAAACGTTATTTAAAAGAAAACGACGTGAAGAATTAAAAAAAAACATCGTTGCCAGCTCTCAGTCAGCCACAACCTCTGGGTTTCCAGATATAAACAGGTATATTATTGTTAATTATTTACACTCATCATGTTTTCGATAAAATATTATACTAATTTGTAGTTTAATTTTTGCTGTACACGTTAATATGTACATGGTGCCTCTAAAAATGGCCGCAAGTGGTGGTTGCCATCATTTGAATTAATTACTCGCGCTCTAGATGAGTGTGAGCAAACGGGTGTAAACAAAGATACAGTATGGTGTAGTTAAAGTAATTTTTCTATATAAAATGTTATCAAAAGTTATCGTATCCAGCTGCAACGATTGAAAGAATAATTTATAAATATCGGTCAATTAGGCAATGAAATATGTATGTCATAATTGTGACATTAAAAAATTATTACGATTTTAGTAATTTTTAATAATTATTATTAGAAAAATAATTTCAATAGATATATTTTCTAAGTATATTATAGGATTTTAGTCAAATTTGATATACAGTATACTTGATTGTAGGTCATTACAGAGCCTAACTAAAAATGATACAAATCCAGGACCGAATCAAGTAAATATATTTTTTTTGATACACGTGAATTTTTTGAAGTGAATACTTCTTTGGCGGCGTTCTAATATTTGACGAGAATGGAGAGCGAATTGGGAAAAATGTAACGTTTCGAGATTTCGTTACACGAGAGAGAAAAAAATATAACGTAGAGAGAAGGAGAAAGATAGCTATACATTTGGTATACCTAAAACACAGGCTCCGTTACAAGACAGAGTACACAAATATATAACATAGAGAGAAAGAGAAAGGGAGCTATACATCATATATATATCAGTTTAGGCTATCCGCGTCTCCCTTTTATGCGGTCCTTCGTCTTTAACGCCCACTCATACGCTAAGTCCAAGCTCTAAGTTGCTTGAAGGGGGAATAGTTTAGGAAGCATCGTACAAGCAAGAGAGAGAGCCACGTATTCATTGGATACTAGGCAATAGAAGAAAATAAGGTATGACGCGCATGCGCGCGATTACGTACAACTCTGACGCCACATGGGACTTGAGCAAGAGAGAGCGATATACACTCAGTACGAAGCGATAGAATAGGATAGATAGATAGATGTACGCGTCCAGGCGCTATATATCAACAGCTGAAGCAGCACGCGTGTGTACCGAATATTTATCATTGTATTTTGTAATTATTTACGTTATTTACATCTGTGTTCTGTGATTATTTGATAATATCCTTGAACCGTTTAACTTCTCAAAATCTAGAAGATATAATATATTTCATTCACAGTTCCCTACTGGTTTACAGCCACACAGGTGCAAATGCACTTGGAAGAGGCGAAGACAAAATCCCTTTGATTCTCGGGGGAGATTTTAATGTAGATTTCGGATCCAATGATTCTTTGACGTTGATTAACTTTCTTCGAGAAACATTTGGTCTGCTTATAAATAACAATCCCAAAGAATCAACAACAAAATCCGGAACAACAATAGATGCAATTTTTACACGTTATCTAGAAAATATCGAATCACGAACATATATTTCATATTTTAGTTATCACAAACCAATCATAACAGTATTACCAATTGAACCACCAGCCGATGATAGTGTAGATAATGAATAAACCGAATATTTTTTACACAAATTTTATATTGTTATATTTCTTTTGAAATTATCCCTCTCTCTCTCTCTCTTTCAATCTCTCACTCTTAATCTCTCTCATTCTCTATTCTAAAGAAGTATTCACTTCTATCACGTGTACTGTGCTGCACATGATATATTTTTTTTAATTTAACGTACAGATGTTAATTAAAAAAACATAATTCTCGTTTTTTTGTATCCTCTCGTAATTTCACATAATTAAACCTTATTTTCACTTAGTTATTTTACTTATGTGCACATATAAGAGATCTTCTAGCCTGTTTGCCGCATATTCAGGTGTGCGGCGGATTTTCTAATAATTATATTATTATTTTTTGTCTTAACAACAAACACTTATTTATTTTTCTAATTTATTGCTCTCTTGGACTTATTTCTCCTACACACATACGTTCTTAAATATCCCTATAAAAATATCCAGTGGATTCAGATCTAGACTTCCAGACAGAGACTTTATTGTTTATTCCGATGCGTCCAAGAAAATGTTGCTTAGCGCAGATGTTTCTACAACTCTGTTTCTATTTTGAATATGAAAATTGAATCCCATTGATTTTTCTCTTATCGCCGCTTTTAATTATTTTTTAATAGACCGAATTACCTTCTTATGCTATTTCAAACGAGGTCAAATCGTTATGCTCGATATAAATGAAATAAATCTCGTTAATACCTCGTGAATACAAAGATAAAATTTTACTATAAATACACTAGGCACAAAAATTAAGGGATGTAAAAAATCCTAGTCTTAAGTGATTTTTAAAGGGCTGTAACATGGAGAAAAATAGTCGCAGAGCAATTAAAAAAAAAAAAGCAAATGGAAGCTTCAAGTTTTAAGTTTTCAGATTTCGAGTTCAACATTTTTTACCGTTAGCAGTTTTTGAGTAATCATAAGAAAACCATCGGAAAAAATCCAAATATTTGCTTGCCTTTTAGATCACTTTATCCTCTTTAAATTGAGTGGTCTAAGAACCTTGTACGATGATTTTTCGCTGAGCTATCGTCGTTCAAAACAGAAAAGTTAGTTTTTACTTTTTTTTTATTTTTTCCCTTACATTAACATTTTTTGATATCATCATCATCATTAGGTCATCAGTCCTAAGACTGGTCGGACGCTAACCTCCAGCTTCTATCTTGTGCTAACTTACGCATTTCGCTAATTGTGCTACAACCTACATCCCTTACTATTTGCAAGCAGTAGTATAATCTCTGCCTACCTCTGCCTTTCTTCCCCTACCGTCCAGGTTTCGCAACTGTATAGTGCCGTGCTCCATACATACGTTTTCAAAAATTTCTTCCTTGTTTCTAAGTTTATTTCCCTCGAGCATAAAAGTGCTTTCTTTTTGTTAAAAGCTACTCGACCCTGCGCTATTCTTTGTTTTATATCTTTATCGCTTCTTCCATCCCAATTTATTTTACTTCCTAAATAAGTGAAGTTTTTAACTTCCTCCAATCTTTCATTATTAATTTGTACTTTCGTTTTTGCTCTGCTCTCGCGCCCTCTGCACACTAACACTTTAGTTTTGTTTTTATTCACCCTCATTCCGTATTCCTCTGTCATTTTGTTCAACGCTGATTCCAATTCCTCTTTACTAGATGCTAATACTGCTATATCATCCGCGAATCTCAGCATTTTTAGTTTCTGTCCCTGTACTTTAATCCCGAAATCCACTCTATCTTTTACATTAATCGCCTCTTCGATGTACAGATTAAAGATTAGTGGTGATAGCATACACCCTTGTCTTACTCCTTTCCTAATAACTACTTCCCTTCTTTCCCCTTCTACTTCTATAACAGCAGTTTGCTCTTTGTATAGATTGGGTACTACTCTCCTATCTCTATACTTCATTCCCGCGCTCTTTAGTATCTCGAACATTTTTTCCCATCTTGCATTATCAAAAGCTTTTTCTAAATCTACAAATCCTATATAAGCGTTCTTTCCTTTTTCTATTGTTTTCTCTAACATTACTCTTAGCGCCAGAATAGCTTCGCGAGTTCCCCTATTTCGCCTAAACCCGAATTGGTCTTCTCCTAGTATTTCTCCGCTCTATTTTCCATCCTCTTCTGCACTACTCTGGTTAAGATTTTTGACGCGTGGGAAGTTAGGCTAATCGTTCTAAAGTTCTCGCATTTGTCGGCTCCTCTCTTTTTCGGTATAGTAACTATAATGTTCCTCTTATAATCCTCCGCCGCCATCTCGCCCGTTTCGTATATGTATTTTACCAGTTCAAACATCCTATTTACTACTTTCTGTCCCGCACATTTCAAAATTTCCGCCTGTATTTTATCTACACCCGGCGCTCTATTGTTCTTTAGCCCCCTTAGTGTTATTTCAAATTCCTCTCTCAACATAGGTTTTCCTACATCTTCCCTATCGATGCTAGATTCTTCCTCTAATATCTCTCCTAATTCCTGACCCTCGTATAAATTTCCTACGTACTGCTTCCATCTATTTTTTGATATGTATTGCTAAAAAAATTCAACCTCAAAAAATTAATAAGAAATGAAAAATTCATCCTTGAATTGATTTTAAGCAAAAACGACAAATTCAATCATTCCGAACACAATGAAAAAAAAACAGCTTATAAAGAATACTTTGCAGTTTTTAAAACCCTACTTGAATTTTCTGTACAACCATTATGTCCCCATTAAAGTCAAGATGTGAAAACTAGAAAAAGAAAACTGGAAACAGCAATACAACCCTTTGAAAATCATCTAGAGATTTAGGATTTTTTTTAATCCCTTAATTTTTGTGCCTAGTGTAGAAAACAAGATCTGATCGATGCGTATATCGAAAGAGGTTACACAGACAGCGAATTATAATAAATAATCCCAATGATAAATGCTAAAATGAATTCTGGAACGAAGCCAGAAGCAAAGGATCGCACACATAAACTGTGACGTGCACTACAACTGGTGTATGAATGTGATATGTTTGACATGATTTCCGAAACGCGGGTAGTCGAAAATAGATCATTTCCTAATGGAAAGAGGGTTCGAAAAGAAGTGTTGTTACTTCAGACGTTTCAAAATAATCAGTTTGTAGTAACCATATTTATTATATGCTAGTTTTTGCAGTTTATTTGTAAAATATCAATGCCTGTTTTTAAGCAGCTATATATCTATTAATATCTAGTCCCATTTAAAGATATATCAATAAAAATGTAAAGCTTTGTAAAACGGTGATTGCCATAGAACATGGATTCGCGTAACGAATGTAGCTAAATGTTGATTTCTGTTTCTTGATAATATCGGGTTGTCCAAAAATTTCGTTTGTTTTTTTCATAAGTATTTATTATTAACATTGGAGTTATTACAAATTATTTTAATCAATAATGCGCGAGTTACCTGAAGACCCTTTTTATTGATTTGTCATCTATTATGAGCCATCATGTAATAAGTAGCGTTATATATTAATGCCCCATTTATAAAAATGTGCTTAGGTTGCAAACTAAAAAGATATAAGTATAATGTGAGCATTAATCTGATTAGTTGTGAATTAGAAGTCGGCTTTAATAAACCTCTCGAACTAGTCTCTGTGTTTTCGTCATTTCGTTACCCTCGACGTAACTCGCGTTCTTCCATTTCCGATAACTTTCTCCCATCTCTCAGTAAGTTTCATAATATCATTTTCATAAAAACTTTGCGATTTGCTAACAAAAAAAAAAAAACTTTTTTAAATGATTTCTGACATTGCCTCGTCATTGGCAAATGTTAAGTTTCGTAAATTATTATCCATAGAGCGGAATAGGTAAAAATCCAAGGGCGAGAGGTCTAGAGAATACGGTGGATGTGTTAAAACATGCCACTCTAACTCCAACAATTTCCTTAGGCTCTGCAGAGAAGTGTGAAGTCGAGCGTTGTCGTGATGGAAGACGACCTTCTTATGATCTACAAGTCCTAGACGCTTTTCCTACATGGCTTGGCTCAATTTTTTTTAATTGTTCGCAGTAAACCTTCGAATTTATTGTTTCGTTCCTCGGGAGTAGCACAAAATAAATGATTTCTTTGAAATCCCACCAGACGGACAACAAAACTTTCCTGGGGTGAAGCCCTGCCTTTGGGGTGGATTGTGAAGGTTCACCGGACTTTGCCCGCGATCTTTTTCGATTGCCGTTATCGTAAATGATCCACTTTTGATCTCCAGCAACTATATTTCTCAAAAAGGGATCGCTACGTTGACGAATCCTTAACATATCGCAGATGTTGATGCGATCCATTAAATTGGATTCGCTGAATTCGCGAGGAACCCAAACATCGAGTCTACTGACAAACCCAAGTTGTTTAAGGTGGTTCTGTACACTAGATTTTGACGTCCCGATTCTTTCTGCAAGCTCACATACAGTTTGACGAGGATTTGTCTCAAAAATAAGGTTCGTAAATGCTGGGGAACGACTTCTTTAGGTCGGCCTGACTTTGGGGCGTCTATGAGTGAAAAATCGCCAGATCGAAATCTCTTGAACCACTTTTGACACGTTAGGTCTTGAATAAGATTTTTGCCGTACACATAACACAATTTGCGGCAAGTTTTAGTTTTAGTTCTTTTGCCTTTTTTAAAACAAAAAAGCATCACGTGCCTAAAATGCTTGGTTTCACTCATTTTCAATTAAGCTCAGACACAACAATAATAAAACAAGTTCACGAGTATAACGGTAGTAAACAACAGTTAAATATCAGGGTTAAATAGGGAGGAAGGCTGCAGCTGTGCGCATGACAGAAGTGACGTAAGTGGTTAACACGGAAGACCGAACGAACTTTTTGGATAACCCAATACCTTAATTTCTGTTTTCTAATAATACATACCTTAATTTCTGGAAACAAATTCAATCCACTTCTTGTGGTTTTGAAGCCAGAATTTCAGCTTGTCTGCTGGAGAACTAAATCGGGCGTTAAGTTATTCAACTATTGCTGCTGGATCAACTGTAATTCCTTCAATGAATTTCTAGTAGGTCAATAAATAAAGTTTTGAAATAATTTCGATACGTTCCCCTGAACTATAGGCAACAATTAATTTATTTTCGACGTTAATTATGCGCTTGGTATCGAAGTGGTTACACCATCTATTGACAAAAAACATAAATAACTCAAAAATGTATCAGTATTGCCTCAGTATGCAGGAAAGTGTATCAAAAGTGTCGTTACATTATTTCTCGATGGTACATATTTTGCCACTTCTTTCTTTACTATATAGTTTCGTTTTTGCCATCGAAATCCACCCGGTACTTTTGATTAAAATTGGTTTTGATATTTTTAGTAAAGGTACAGGAAATTCTTCCTTGTGAAGTATTTGCATAGAGCCAGAAGCTACTTCAGATCCTATTTTATTGTAAGTTTATAAACGCGTTTAAGTTTTTAAGCCTCGCTGTGGGACAATATTTATTGGCCGAATCTTCATATACAGGGTTTCAGGATAGTTTGTGGCAAAATTTTAGCAGGATACTGGCTCAACTGTCAGAGATCTAAAACAAAAATTTTAAGGCATTCCAATAACAAATAAAATGTTCCTGTCTCCTACAATAGAACGTCACTGGGTCGGGTCTATAAATTGTTAGCTTCAGGGTGAATAGAGTTAGCGCAGTTGACGTTGATATTCCGCGTACTATTGACTACTTTTTACACTAATCTCTCTTTTTCGCTAATCGCGACGGCTCTTTTTGCGCTTAGAAAGTGGAATTTTAAGAAGTGTCTTATTTTGATAGTATTTACCCAGCTAGGGCAACCACGTTAGAACGAAGTGCACATTTCAGTTATTTTAGCAGGATTATTTTGTTTGTGAAACGGAAAAATCACTTCCTCTTACATTTTAAAACAAAGTCTTGAGACTCTCAGCTTCAAACTGCTGGCATGCTTAAAATTGTTTAAGGGCTTGTATTTTTAACATCGCTGAACTGTTTTAATTTGAAATTAATTTAATCGATGTTAAGACTGTTACATAGCAGTTTGTATGTTCCTCTATCACTTCATTGGAAGGATAATTTCCAATACATTATGGATAAAAATGATAAAAAAAAACGAATAGAAACGTACCGAATAAAAATGATCTACATTCCGACATACCTCGTCCACACTTTTGGTAGCGATTACTGATTAGCGATATATCCGTTTTGCGGTAACTACAAGAGCTGTTTGTCTTTGTGCTATGTTGTCATATTGTGCAAAATATGTGAGACCCAAGGAAATTCAATAAGCTTGGCAACACTTAACTATTGTAATTTTCAATCAAGTCGCGGGAAACGGATTACAGTCTAACGGGCATAATCTCTTTAGGACTTTACTGAAAACATGAAGAGCCACCGCGACAACGTGAACTACATCAAATGGAACCTGGAGAACACGGCGCGCCTTCTGCAGACGAAGTTCCCCAGCTGTCACATCGTCGTCGTGCGACCGTCGAGGTAATGACCCGAACAAAAAAAAAAAAAACACGCTCGATTCGATCAGCGATCTTTTGCAGGATGGAATACAAGACGTTCAGTTGTTTCGAGAATTTCGTACCCTCCGCCAAGTGCGGCGCCCCCGAACACACGCCCATGCACCACAGCCTGCTCCACCTGGAGAAATTGATATGCAACGTGTCCGAGAGGCTGCAGGAGATGTCCGACGGCGACCTCCATGCCGCTATGGAGCTGTCCAGCAAGGCGATCGTCTTGGAGAATGATGTAAGTACGAGATCGGTTAAGGTTATATTAACGCAAAAGCTTTTAGGGAGGTTCTAAAAAATGGCAATAACGTTAAGTGTACCAATATTCAATAACGACAGAATTTAAACACAATTTTCGTAGTATTATTCATTAATATTACTATATAATTTACAAAAACAGAGCGTAATATAATTTTCCTAATTTTAAACTTGTATTTAATTTTCTTGTAATTTTTTCTAACGGTCTTTATTATGAAAATAAAGTTACCACAACAACGATTCCAATTTTATAAACACCCAGTATAGTCTTCAAAAGAACGTGTGTACACGAAAGTTTACAGGCATGTATCTACAATTTAAATCTACGCAATAGCGTGTTTTATTTCTACGACGATTTCTGGGCTCTGGTCCGTTGTTTACGTCATCAGCGTTCCTGAACTTGATAAACTCAGGATAGATAATATCTATCCTTAATAATAATACTATATTTACGTTTATAAATAATATATTTATTTATATTCCACACCCCTATAAAAATGTACGCCTCTGCTCAACATATAACTGTAATCTAAGCGAGAAAATGAAATGTAATTTTATTGTGGTTCTAATTATGATTAATAATAATCAAATCAGTGCGGATTTCATAAAAATTTTCGCCCATTATAAGGTTATTAAATTTTATAAACATTCCACTAAACAGGAATATAATCATTTAGAACCAAAATACATTACGCATCGCTTCTTTAGGTTTCGCCAACGTAAATCGCTTCCGCTTTGCCACGTATCCGGTTTATTCCGACATATTGCCACATTTAGACTTTTGGTACACCTGAGCCACCCGACGGGCCTGATTCGATCTCATTGAATTTCAGGCCTCGTCTCCCTCCGCCAGCATCGCGGAAAACGAACAGCCGAACGGGCAGGTGCGCCCCGACAGGATCGCGATCAGGGACTTGCCCAACCACGATTTGAAGATCGTCGGCTTCAGCAAGGGGTGCGTCGTGTTGAATCAATTCCTCTACGAGTTCCACTACTTCAAGACACTGAAGTCGGACGATAGTACGCTCGCGAAGATCATCTCGAAAATCAAGGATATGTATTGGCTGGATGGCGGTCATTCCGGCGGGAAGAATACCTGGATCACCTCCAGGCCTCTCCTGGAAACCCTCACGGGATTAGGTATGTTCGTATTCTTCGAGGTGTTAAAGACCACGCGACTGAGTGTTGTCGATATTGCGTCTCTTGAGCAATAAGACTGTACTATAAATACACTAGGCACGTAAATTAAGGGATGTAAAAAAGTCCTAAATTTTTAGGTGATTTTCAAAGGGCTGTAACTTGGAGAAAAATAGTCGCAAGAAAATAGAGAAAAATACTACTGAAAAATAGTCACTGAAAGAAATTTATTGAAGTTCATAGACCTTTTGAAAGGCAAGCAAAAATTTGGATCTTTTTTCCGATGGTTTTCTTATGATTACTCAAAAACCACTGACTAAAATTTTTGAACTCAAAGTCTGAAAACTTGAACTTCAATTTGCTATTTTTAAAACTGCTCTGCGACCATTTTTCTCCAAGTTACAGCCCGTTGAAAATCGCCCAATGAATTAGGATTTTTTACATCCTTAATTTGTGTGCTTAGTGTATGTTGTTGTATGTTACAAATAAATACGAAATAAAGCGCAAAAAACACGTTTTCAGGTATTAAAATCCACATTCACGTTACACCGTACCAGATCCAAGACGATCGTCGTCCGTGGATCAAGAAAGAAGAGAAGTCTTTCAGTGAAATTCTGAAGAGACAGGGGGCCGTGGTGGAGCGTACGGTGCATTTCGAAGATGTGGCGCCCTCTTTGCTGCAACATTTCGACGTTATAAAAATATTCGAGTAATTCCTAGTCATCTCGCAAATGATTGATCTCTTTTACTTGAAGTATTATGTAATTATGTAAATTATTTCGTCGTTTCCGGTAGCTTGTAAGTTTTGTTGGGTGCTTGTTTTTGTATTAAGTAACGTTCGATTTATTTTTATAGAAAAAAAAAACTTGCAGGTTCGTTCTAGTTCTATGTTTAAATCTTGTAGTAGTAGTGGACGATTTAATATTTAAATAAAAAAATATCATTGACTCTTTCTTTGTAGCTGTCCAGTTAATATTTTAAGACAGGTAAGTACCGATCATCTAACATGAATATTAGTAGTAATTTTACATATTTCAAAATTTAAAAATGTACAGAAATGAGCTAGTGTCCTTTTTTAGTTAAAAAATCGTTTTCCCGGCCGATTAATAAAAATAAATGCAATTTATCACTTCAAATCATTTAAAAGTCGCGATTTTATACATAACAAACATAATTTACACATAAACATTTCGAATTATATAAATTTTGAACCAGATGGACCAAGACCAAACTTCCATTCCATTTTTTCGTAAATTCCATTTTTGTCGTAAATTCACGGAAAAGTAATAAATCTGGCAACATTGCAGACAATATGTTCTTACCACATATAACAAAAGAATGTTCAGAATAAGAATAAATCTAGCCACATTTCAGGAAATGACAGCCACCACACCAAGAGTAACCCTTAGAAAAGTACATAATAGTTTTACATTATTTGTTGTATATACAGGGTGTCGAGAAATTCCGTTCGAATAATTTCAGGGGTGATTCTACAAAAGAAAACATGAAAAATTTCTTAGGTCCGCAAATCAGTTCTAAGGGTGTTATGGCGGTTCAAAGATTGCGCCCGAGAACGGGTTTTTATTTTATTTTTCTGGAGCCGCTTTAAGCGTCAATATGAATTTTGGTGTATGATCTTGTACGAGAGATGGTACGAATTTTTTAATTGCAAAAGTACAATATTTTTAAGGAGGAATTTCATTAAAATAATCATCACACCCTCCAGTACGGACAACCCTTAGAGCCTCTATAAAAGCACGCTAAAAACAAAACTACCCTAACATTTTTTTCCATATGCTACGATTTCCTTAATGAAAAATGTACAAGATTTTTAAGGAACAATTTATTAAAAAAAAAAATCATCACGCCCCCAGTAGGCTTTTCGCAACCTTGAAATTCGTGATAGACAAACCTTAGAGCCTGTGTTAAGTCATCGTAAAGATAAAACCATCCTAACATTTTTCTTTTTACAAATGCTACAAATTTGTTTAGGAAAAGGTACAGGATTTTTAAGGAACAATTTATTTTAAAAAATCACGCCCCCCCTAGGCTTTCCGCAACCTAGAAATTCGTGATAAACAACCTTTCGAGCCTCTGTTAAATCATCGTAAAGATAAAACTACCCTAGCATTTCTTTAGCAGATGCTACGAATTTTTTTAGGAAGAAGTCGAAGATTTTTAACGAACAATTTATTTTAAAAAATCATCACGTCCCCTCTAGGCTTTCCACAACCTTAAAATTCATGATAAACAACCCTTAGGGCCTCTGTTAAGTCATCGTAAAGATAAAATGACCCTAACATTTTTTTTGCAGATGCTACGAATTTTTTTAGGAAAAAGTACACGATTTTTAAGGAACAATTTATTTTAAAAAATCATCACACCACCCCTAAGCTTTCCACAACCTTGAAATTCATGATAAACAACCCTTAGAGCCTCTGTTAAGTCATCATAAAGATAAAACCACCCTAACATTTATTTTGCAGATGCTACGAATTTTTTTAGGAAAGAGTGCAAGATTTTCAAGGAACAATTTATTTTAAAAAATCATCACGTCCTCTCTAGGCTTTCCACAACCTTGAAATTCATGATAAACAATCCTTAGAACCTCTGTTAAGTCATCGTAAAGATAAAATCACCCTAACATTTCTTTTGCAGATGCTACGATTTTTTTTAGGAAAAAGTGCAAGATTTTCTAGGAACAATTTATTTTAAAAAATCATCACGTCCCCTCTAGGCTTCCACAACCTTGAAATTCATGATAAACAACCCTTAAAGCCTCTGTTAAGTCATCGTAAACATAAAATTACCCTAACATTTTTTTTGCAAATGCTACGAATTTTTTTAGGAAAAAGTACACGATTCTTAAGGAACAATTTATTTAAAAAATCATCACGCCACCCCTAAGCTTTCCACAACCTTGAAATTCATGACAAACAACCCTTGGAGCCTCTGTTAAGTCATCGTAAAGATAAAACCACCCTAACATTTCTTTAGCAGATGCTACGAATTTTTTTAGGAAAAAGTCGAAGATTTTTAACAAACAATTTATTTTAAAAAATCATCATGTACCCTCTAGGCTTCCACAACCTTAAAATTCATGATAAATAACCCTTAGAGCCTCTGTTAAGTCATCGTAAACATAAAATTACCCTAACATTTTTTTTGCAAATCCTACGAATTTTTTTAGGAAAGAGTCCAAGATTTTTAAGGAACAATTTATTTTAAAAAATCATCACGTCCCCTCTAAGCTTTCCACAACCTTGAAATTCATGATAAACAATCCTTAGAGCCTCTGTTAAGTCATCGTAAAGATAAAATTACCCTAACATTTTTTTTTGCAGATGCTACGAATTTTTTTAGGAAAAAGTACATAATTTTTAAGGAACAATTTATTTAAAAAATCATCACGCCACCCCTAAGCTTTCCACAACCTTGAACTTCATGACAAACAACCCTTAGAGCCTCTGTTAAGTCATCATAAAGATAAAACCACCCTAACATTTATTTTGCAGATGCTACGAATTTTTTTAGGAAAGAGTCCAAGATTTTTAAGGAACAATTTATTTTAAAAAATCATCACGTCCCCTCTAGGCTTTCCACAACCTTGAAATTCATGATAAACAATCCTTAGAGCCTCTGTTAAGTCATCGTAAAGATAAAATTACCCTAACATTTTTTTTTGCAGATGCTACGAATTTTTTTAGGAAAAAGTACATAATTTTTAAGGAACAATTTATTTAAAAAATCATCACGCCACCCCTAAGCTTTCCACAACCTTGAACTTCATGACAAACAACCCTTAGAGCCTCTGTTAAGTCATCCTACAGATAAAATCACCCTAACATTTCTTTTGCAGATGCTATGAATTTTTTTAGGAGAAAGTACAAGATTCTTAAGGAACAACTTATTTTAAAAAATCATCACGTCCCCTCTAGGCTTTCCACAACCTTGAAATTCATGATAAACAACCCTTAGAGCCTCTGTTAAGTCATCGTAAATATAAAACCACCCTAACATTTCTTTAGCAGATGCTACGAATTTTTTTAGGAAAAAGTCGAAGATTTTAACAAACAATTTATTTTAAAAAATCATCACGTACCCTCTAGGCTTCCACAACCTTGAAATTCATGATAAACAATCCTTAGAACCTCTGTTAAGTCATCGTAAAGATAAAATCACCCTAACATTTCTTTTGCAGATGCTACGATTTTTTTTAGGAAAAAGTGCAAGATTTTCAAGGAACAATTTATTTTAAAAAATCATCACGTCCCCTCTAGGCTTTCCACAACCTTGAAATTCATGATAAACAATCCTTAGAACCTCTGTTAAGTCATCGTAAAGATAAAATCACCCTAACATTTCTTTTGCAGATGCTACGATTTTTTTTAGGAAAAAGTGCAAGATTTTCAAGGAACAATTTATTTTAAAAAATCATCACGTCCCCTGTAGGCTTCCACAACCTTAAAATTCATGATAAACAACCCTTAGAGCCTCTGTTAAGTCATTGTAAAGATAAAATTACCCTAACATTTTTTTTTGCGGATGCTACGAATTTTTTTAGGAAAAAGTACATAATTTTTAAGGAACAATTTATTTAAAAAATCATCACGCCACCCCTAAGCTTTCCACAACCTTGAACTTCATGACAAACAACCCTTAGAGCCTCTGTTAAGTCATCATAAAGATAAAACCACCCTAACATTTATTTTGCAGATGCTACGAATTTTTTTAGGAAAGAGTCCAAGATTTTTAAGGAACAATTTATTTTAAAAAATCATCATGTCCCCTCTAGGCTTTCCACAACCTTGAAATTCATGATAAACAATCCTTAGAACCTCTGTTAAGTCATCGTAAAGATAAAATCACCCTAACATTTCTTTTGCAGATGCTACGATTTTTTTTAGGAAAAAGTGCAAGATTTTCAAGGAACAATTTATTTTAAAAAATCATCACGTCCCCTCTAGGCTTCCACAACCTTGAAATTCATGATAAACAACCCTTAGAGCCTCTGTTAAGTCATCGTAAAGATAAAATTACCCTAACATTTTTTTTGCAGATGCTACGAATTTTTTTAGGAAAAAGTACATAATTTTTAAGGAACAATTTATTTAAAAAATCATCACGCCACCCCTAAGCTTTCCACAACCTTGAACTTCATGACAAACAACCCTTAGAGCCTCTGTTAAGTCATCATAAAGATAAAACCACCCTAACATTTTTTTTGCAGATGCTACGAATTTTTTTAGGAAAAAGTACATAATTTTTAAGGAACAATTTATTTAAAAAATCATCACGCCACCCCTAAGCTTTCCACAACCTTGAACTTCATGACAAACAACCCTTAGAGCCTCTGTTAAGTCATCATAAAGATAAAACCACCCTAACATTTATTTTGCAGATGCTACGAATTTTTTTAGGAAGGAGTCCAAGATTTTTAAGGAACAATTTATTTTAAAAAATCATCACGTCCCCTCTAGGCTTTCCACAACCTTGAAATTCATGATAAACAATCCTTAGAGCCTCTGTTAAGTCATCGTAAAGATAAAATTACCCTAACATTTTTTTTGCAGATGCTACGAATTTTTTTAGGAAAAAGTACATAATTTTTAAGGAACAATTTATTTAAAAAATCATCACGCCACCCCTAAGCTTTCCACAACCTTGAACTTCATGACAAACAACCCTTAGAGCCTCTCTTAAGTCATCCTACAGATAAAATCACCCTAACATTTCTTTTGCAGATGCTATGAATTTTTTTAGGAAAAAGTCGAAGATTCTTAAGGAACAACTTATTTTAAAAAATCATCACGTCCCCTCTAGGCTTTCCACAACCTTGAAATTCATGATAAACAACCCTTAGAGCCTCTGTTAAGTCATCGTAAATATAAAACCACCCTAACATTTCTTTAGCAGATGCTACGAATTTTTTTAGGAAAAAGTCGAAGATTTTAACAAACAATTTATTTTAAAAAATCATCACGTACCCTCTAGGCTTCCACAACCTTGAAATTCATGATAAACAATCCTTAGAACCTCTGTTAAGTCATCGTAAAGATAAAATCACCCTAACATTTCTTTTGCAGATGCTACGATTTTTTTTAGGAAAAAGTGCAAGATTTTCAAGGAACAATTTATTTTAAAAAATCATCACGTCCCCTGTAGGCTTCCACAACCTTAAAATTCATGATAAACAACCCTTAGAGCCTCTGTTAAGTCATCGTAAAGATAAAATTACCCTAACATTTTTTTTGCAGATGCTACGAATTTTTTTAGGAAAAAGTACATAATTTTTAAGGAACAATTTATTTAAAAAATCATCACGCCACCCCTAAGCTTTCCACAACCTTGAACTTCATGACAAACAACCCTTAGAGCCTCTGTTAAGTCATCATAAAGATAAAACCACCCTAACATTTATTTTGCAGATGCTACGAATTTTTTTAGGAAAGAGTCCAAGATTTTTAAGGAACAATTTATTTTAAAAAATCATCACGTCCCCTCTAGGCTTTCCACAACCTTGAAATTCATGATAAACAATCCTTAGAGCCTCTGTTAAGTCATCGTAAAGATAAAATTACCCTAACATTTTTTTTGCAGATGCTACGAATTTTTTTAGGAAAAAGTACAT
The DNA here is from genome assembly GCA_037954035.1 of Rosalia funebris. Taxonomy (NCBI): domain Eukaryota; kingdom Metazoa; phylum Arthropoda; class Insecta; order Coleoptera; family Cerambycidae; genus Rosalia; species Rosalia funebris. Next base: position 4,077,611 of record JAZFAV010000006.1, on the reverse strand, counting down.
AATTTTTAAGGAACAATTTATTTAAAAAATCATCACGCCACCCCTAAGCTTTCCACAACCTTGAACTTCATGACAAACAACCCTTAGAGCCTCTGTTAAGTCATCATAAAGATAAAACCACCCTAACATTTATTTTGCAGATGCTACGAATTTTTTTAGGAAAGAGTCCAAGATTTTTAAGGAACAATTTATTTTAAAAAATCATCACGTCCCCTCTAGGCTTTCCACAACCTTGAAATTCATGATAAACAATCCTTAGAGCCTCTGTTAAGTCATCGTAAAGATAAAATTACCCTAACATTTTTTTTGCAGATGCTACGAATTTTTTTAGGAAAAAGTACATAATTTTTAAGGAACAATTTATTTAAAAAATCATCACGCCACCCCTAAGCTTTCCACAACCTTGAACTTCATGACAAACAACCCTTAGAGCCTCTGTTAAGTCATCCTACAGATAAAATCACCCTAACATTTCTTTTGCAGATGCTATGAATTTTTTTAGGAAAAAGTCGAAGATTCTTAAGGAACAACTTATTTTAAAAAATCATCACGTCCCCTCTAGGCTTTCCACAACCTTGAAATTCATGATAAACAATCCTTAGAGCCTCTGTTAAGTCATCGTAAAGATAAAACCACCCTAACATTTCTTTAGCAGATGCTACGAATTTTTTTAGGAAAAAGTACATAATTTTTAATTAACAATTTATTTAAAAAATCATCACGCCACCCCTAAGCTTTCCACAACCTTGAAATTCATGACAAACAACCCTTAGAGCCTCTGTTAAGTCATCCTACAGATAAAATCACCCTAACATTTCTTTTGCAGATGCTATGAATTTTTTTAGGAAAAAGTCGAAGATTCTTAAGGAACAACTTATTTTAAAAAATCATCACGTCCCCTCTAGGCTTTCCACAACCTTGAAATTCATGATAAACAATCCTTAGAGCCTCTGTTAAGTCATCGTAAAGATAAAACCACCCTAACATTTCTTTAGCAGATGCTACGAATTTTTTTAGGAAGAAGTCGAAGATTTTTAACGAACAATTTATTTTAAAAAATCATCACGTCCCCTCTAGGCTTTCCACAACCTTAAAATTCATGATAAACAACCCTTAGGGCCTCTGTTAAGTCATCGTAAAGATAAAATGACCCTAACATTTTTTTTGCAGATGCTACGAATTTTTTTAGGAAAAAGTACACGATTTTTAAGGAACAATTTATTTTAAAAAATCATCACACCACCCCTAAGCTTTCCACAACCTTGAAATTCATGATAAACAACCCTTAGAGCCTCTGTTAAGTCATCATAAAGATAAAACCACCCTAACATTTATTTTGCAGATGCTACGAATTTTTTTAGGAAAGAGTGCAAGATTTTCAAGGAACAATTTATTTTAAAAAATCATCACGTCCTCTCTAGGCTTTCCACAACCTTGAAATTCATGATAAACAATCCTTAGAACCTCTGTTAAGTCATCGTAAAGATAAAATCACCCTAACATTTCTTTTGCAGATGCTACGATTTTTTTTAGGAAAAAGTGCAAGATTTTCTAGGAACAATTTATTTTAAAAAATCATCACGTCCCCTCTAGGCTTCCACAACCTTGAAATTCATGATAAACAACCCTTAAAGCCTCTGTTAAGTCATCGTAAACATAAAATTACCCTAACATTTTTTTTGCAAATGCTACGAATTTTTTTAGGAAAAAGTACACGATTCTTAAGGAACAATTTATTTAAAAAATCATCACGCCACCCCTAAGCTTTCCACAACCTTGAAATTCATGACAAACAACCCTTGGAGCCTCTGTTAAGTCATCGTAAAGATAAAACCACCCTAACATTTCTTTAGCAGATGCTACGAATTTTTTTAGGAAAAAGTCGAAGATTTTTAACAAACAATTTATTTTAAAAAATCATCATGTACCCTCTAGGCTTCCACAACCTTAAAATTCATGATAAATAACCCTTAGAGCCTCTGTTAAGTCATCGTAAACATAAAATTACCCTAACATTTTTTTTGCAAATCCTACGAATTTTTTTAGGAAAGAGTCCAAGATTTTTAAGGAACAATTTACTTTAAAAAATCATCACGTCCCCTCTAAGCTTTCCACAACCTTGAAATTCATGATAAACAATCCTTAGAGCCTTTGTTAAGTCATCGTAAAGATAAAATTACCCTAACATTTTTTTTTGCAGATGCTACGAATTTTTTTAGGAAAAAGTACATAATTTTTAAGGAACAATTTATTTAAAAAATCATCACGCCACCCCTAAGCTTTCCACAACCTTGAACTTCATGACAAACAACCCTTAGAGCCTCTGTTAAGTCATCCTACAGATAAAATCACCCTAACATTTCTTTTGCAGATGCTATGAATTTTTTTAGGAGAAAGTACAAGATTCTTAAGGAACAACTTATTTTAAAAAATCATCACGTCCCCTCTAGGCTTTCCACAACCTTGAAATTCATGATAAACAACCCTTAGAGCCTCTGTTAAGTCATCGTAAATATAAAACCACCCTAACATTTCTTTAGCAGATGCTACGAATTTTTTTAGGAAAAAGTCGAAGATTTTAACAAACAATTTATTTTAAAAAATCATCACGTACCCTCTAGGCTTCCACAACCTTGAAATTCATGATAAACAATCCTTAGAACCTCTGTTAAGTCATCGTAAAGATAAAATCACCCTAACATTTCTTTTGCAGATGCTACGATTTTTTTTAGGAAAAAGTGCAAGATTTTCAAGGAACAATTTATTTTAAAAAATCATCACGTCCCCTCTAGGCTTTCCACAACCTTGAAATTCATGATAAACAATCCTTAGAACCTCTGTTAAGTCATCGTAAAGATAAAATCACCCTAACATTTCTTTTGCAGATGCTACGATTTTTTTTAGGAAAAAGTGCAAGATTTTCAAGGAACAATTTATTTTAAAAAATCATCACGTCCCCTGTAGGCTTCCACAACCTTAAAATTCATGATAAACAACCCTTAGAGCCTCTGTTAAGTCATTGTAAAGATAAAATTACCCTAACATTTTTTTTTGCGGATGCTACGAATTTTTTTAGGAAAAAGTACATAATTTTTAAGGAACAATTTATTTAAAAAATCATCACGCCACCCCTAAGCTTTCCACAACCTTGAACTTCATGACAAACAACCCTTAGAGCCTCTGTTAAGTCATCATAAAGATAAAACCACCCTAACATTTATTTTGCAGATGCTACGAATTTTTTTAGGAAAGAGTCCAAGATTTTTAAGGAACAATTTATTTTAAAAAATCATCATGTCCCCTCTAGGCTTTCCACAACCTTGAAATTCATGATAAACAATCCTTAGAACCTCTGTTAAGTCATCGTAAAGATAAAATCACCCTAACATTTCTTTTGCAGATGCTACGATTTTTTTTAGGAAAAAGTGCAAGATTTTCAAGGAACAATTTATTTTAAAAAATCATCACGTCCCCTCTAGGCTTCCACAACCTTGAAATTCATGATAAACAACCCTTAGAGCCTCTGTTAAGTCATCGTAAAGATAAAATTACCCTAACATTTTTTTTGCAGATGCTACGAATTTTTTTAGGAAAAAGTACATAATTTTTAAGGAACAATTTATTTAAAAAATCATCACGCCACCCCTAAGCTTTCCACAACCTTGAACTTCATGACAAACAACCCTTAGAGCCTCTGTTAAGTCATCATAAAGATAAAACCACCCTAACATTTTTTTTGCAGATGCTACGAATTTTTTTAGGAAAAAGTACATAATTTTTAAGGAACAATTTATTTAAAAAATCATCACGCCACCCCTAAGCTTTCCACAACCTTGAACTTCATGACAAACAACCCTTAGAGCCTCTGTTAAGTCATCATAAAGATAAAACCACCCTAACATTTATTTTGCAGATGCTACGAATTTTTTTAGGAAAGAAACCAAGATTTTTAAGGAACAATTTATTTTAAAAAATCATCACGTCCCCTCTAGGCTTTCCACAACCTTGAAATTCATGATAAACAATCCTTAGAGCCTCTGTTAAGTCATCGTAAAGATAAAATTACCCTAACATTTTTTTTGCAGATGCTACGAATTTTTTTAGGAAAAAGTACATAATTTTTAAGGAACAATTTATTTAAAAAATCATCACGCCACCCCTAAGCTTTCCACAACCTTGAACTTCATGACAAACAACCCTTAGAGCCTCTCTTAAGTCATCCTACAGATAAAATCACCCTAACATTTCTTTTGCAGATGCTATGAATTTTTTTAGGAAAAAGTCGAAGATTCTTAAGGAACAACTTATTTTAAAAAATCATCACGTCCCCTCTAGGCTTTCCACAACCTTGAAATTCATGATAAACAACCCTTAGAGCCTCTGTTAAGTCATCGTAAATATAAAACCACCCTAACATTTCTTTAGCAGATGCTACGAATTTTTTTAGGAAAAAGTCGAAGATTTTAACAAACAATTTATTTTAAAAAATCATCACGTACCCTCTAGGCTTCCACAACCTTGAAATTCATGATAAACAATCCTTAGAACCTCTGTTAAGTCATCGTAAAGATAAAATCACCCTAACATTTCTTTTGCAGATGCTACGATTTTTTTTAGGAAAAAGTGCAAGATTTTCAAGGAACAATTTATTTTAAAAAATCATCACGTCCCCTGTAGGCTTCCACAACCTTAAAATTCATGATAAACAACCCTTAGAGCCTCTGTTAAGTCATGGTAAAGATAAAATTACCCTAACATTTTTTTTTGCAGATGCTACGAATTTTTTTAGGAAAAAGTACATAATTTTTAAGGAACAATTTATTTAAAAAATCATCACGCCACCCCTAAGCTTTCCACAACCTTGAACTTCATGACAAACAACCCTTAGAGCCTCTGTTAAGTCATCATAAAGATAAAACCACCCTAACATTTCTTTTGCAGATGCTACGATTTTTTTTAGGAAAAAGTGCAAGATTTTCAAGGAACAATTTATTTTAAAAAATCATCACGTCCCCTCTAGGCTTCCACAACCTTGAAATTCATGATAAACAACCCTTAGAGCCTCTGTTAAGTCATCGTAAAGATAAAATTACCCTAACATTTTTTTTGCAGATGCTACGAATTTTTTTAGGAAAAAGTACATAATTTTTAAGGAACAATTTATTTAAAAAATCATCACGCCACCCCTAAGCTTTCCACAACCTTGAACTTCATGACAAACAACCCTTAGAGCCTCTGTTAAGTCATCATAAAGATAAAACCACCCTAACATTTATTTTGCAGATGCTACGAATTTTTTTAGGAAAGAGTCCAAGATTTTTAAGGAACAATTTATTTTAAAAAATCATCACGTCCCCTCTAGGCTTTCCACAACCTTGAAATTCATGATAAACAATCCTTAGAGCCTCTGTTAAGTCATCGTAAAGATAAAATTACCCTAACATTTTTTTTGCAGATGCTACGAATTTTTTTAGGAAAAAGTACATAATTTTTAAGGAACAATTTATTTAAAAAATCATCACGCCACCCCTAAGCTTTCCACAACCTTGAACTTCATGACAAACAACCCTTAGAGCCTCTGTTAAGTCATCCTACAGATAAAATCACCCTAACATTTCTTTTGCAGATGCTATGAATTTTTTTAGGAAAAAGTCGAAGATTCTTAAGGAACAACTTATTTTAAAAAATCATCACGTCCCCTCTAGGCTTTCCACAACCTTGAAATTCATGATAAACAATCCTTAGAGCCTCTGTTAAGTCATCGTAAAGATAAAACCACCCTAACATTTCTTTAGCAGATGCTACGAATTTTTTTAGGAAAAAGTACATAATTTTTAAGGAACAATTTATTTAAAAAATCATCACGCCACCCCTAAGCTTTCCACAACCTTGAAATTCATGACAAACAACCCTTAGAGCCTCTGTTAAGTCATCCTACAGATAAAATCACCCTAACATTTCTTTTGCAGATGCTATGAATTTTTTTAGGAAAAAGTCGAAGATTCTTAAGGAACAACTTATTTTAAAAAATCATCACGTCCCCTCTAGGCTTTCCACAACCTTGAAATTCATGATAAACAATCCTTAGAGCCTCTGTTAAGTCATCGTAAAGATAAAATTACCCTAACATTTTTTTTGCAGATGCTACGAATTTTTTTAGGAAAAAGTACATAATTTTTAAGGAACAATTTATTTAAAAAATCATCACGCCACCCCTAAGCTTTCCACAACCTTGAAATTCATGACAAACAACCCTTAGAGCCTCTGTTAAATCATCATAAAGATAAAACCACCCTAACATTTCTTTTGCAGATTCTACGAATTTTTTTAGGAAAAAGTCGAAGATTTTAACAAACAACTTATTTTAAAAAATCATCATGTACCCTCTAGGCTTCCACAACCTTAAAATTCATGATAAATAACCCTTAAAGCCTCTGTTAAGTCATCGTAAACATAAAATTACCCTAACATTTTTTTTGCAGATGCTACGAATTTTTTTAGGAAAAAGTACATAATTTTTAAGGAACAATTTATTTAAAAAATCATCACGCCACCCCTAAGCTTTCCACAACCTTGAAATTCATGACAAACAACCCTTAGAGCCTCTGTTAAGTCATCCTACAGATAAAATCACCCTAACATTTCTTTTGCAGATGCTATGAATTTTTTTAGGAAAAAGTCGAAGATTCTTAAGGAACAACTTATTTTAAAAAATCATCACGTCCCCTCTAGGCTTTCCACAACCTTGAAATTCATGATAAACAATCCTTAGAGCCTCTGTTAAGTCATCGTAAAGATAAAACCACCCTAACATTTCTTTAGCAGATGATACGAATTTTTTTAGGAAAAAGTACATAATTTTTAAGGAACAATTTATTTAAAAAATCATCACGCCACCCCTAAGCTTTCCACAACCTTGAAATTCATGACAAACAACCCTTAGAGCCTCTGTTAAGTCATCCTACAGATAAAATCACCCTAACATTTCTTTTGCAGATGCTATGAATTTTTTTAGGAAAAAGTCGAAGATTCTTAAGGAACAACTTATTTTAAAAAATCATCACGTCCCCTCTAGGCTTTCCACAACCTTGAAATTCATGATAAACAATCCTTAGAGCCTCTGTTAAGTCATCGTAAAGATAAAACCACCCTAACATTTCTTTAGCAGATGCTACGAATTTTTTTAGGAAAAAGTACATAATTTTTAAGGAACAATTTATTTAAAAAATCATCACGCCACCCCTAAGCTTTCCACAACCTTGAAATTCATGACAAACAACCCTTAGAGCCTCTGTTAAATCATAATAAAGATAAAACCACCCTAACATTTCTTTTGCAGATGCTACGAATTTTTTTAGGAAAAAGTCGAAGATTTTAACAAACAACTTATTTTAAAAAATCATCATGTACCCTCTAGGCTTCCACAACCTTAAAATTCATGATAAATAACCCTTAAAGCCTCTGTTAAGTCATCGTAAACATAAAATTACCCTAACATTTTTTTTGCAGATGCTACGAATTTTTTTAGGAAAAAGTACATAATTTTTAAGGAACAATTTATTTAAAAAATCATCACGCCACCCCTAAGCTTTCCACAACCTTGAAATTCATGACAAACAACCCTTAGAGCCTCTGTTAAGTCATCCTACAGATAAAATCACTCTAACATTTCTTTTGCAGATGCTATGAATTTTTTTAGGAAAAAGTCGAAGATTCTTAAGGAACAACTTATTTTAAAAAATCATCACGTCCCCTCTAGGCTTTCCACAACCTTGAAATTCATGATAAACAATCCTTAGAGCCTCTGTTAAGTCATCGTAAAGATAAAACCACCCTAACATTTCTTTAGCAGATGCTACGAATTTTTTTAGGAAAAAGTACATAATTTTTAAGGAACAATTTATTTAAAAAATCATCACGCCACCCCTAAGCTTTCCACAACCTTGAAATTCATGACAAACAACCCTTAGAGCCTCTGTTAAGTCATCCTACAGATAAAATCACCCTAACATTTCTTTTGCAGATGCTATGAATTTTTTTAGGAAAAAGTCGAAGATTCTTAAGGAACAACTTATTTTAAAAAATCATCACGTCCCCTCTAGGCTTTCCACAACCTTGAAATTCATGATAAACAATCCTTAGAGCCTCTGTTAAGTCATCGTAAAGATAAAACCACCCTAACATTTCTTTAGCAGATGCTACGAATTTTTTTAGGAAAAAGTACATAATTTTTAAGGAACAATTTATTTAAAAAATCATCACGCCACCCCTAAGCTTTCCACAACCTTGAAATTCATGACAAACAACCCTTAGAGCCTCTGTTAAGTCATCCTACAGATAAAATCACCCTAACATTTCTTTTGCAGATGCTACGAATTTTTTTAGGAAAAAGTCGAAGATTTTTAACAAACAACTTATTTTAAAAAATCATCACGTCCCCTCTAGGCTTTCCACAACCTTGAAATTCATGATAAACAACCCTTAGAGCCTCTGTTAAGTCATCGTAAATATAAAACCACCCTAACATTTCTTTAGCAGATGCTACGAATTTTTTTAGGAAAAAGTCGAAGATTTTAACAAACAATTTATTTTAAAAAATCATCATGTACCCTCTAGGCTTCCACAACCTTGAAATTCATGATAAACAATCCTTAGAACCTCTGTTAAGTCATCGTAAAGATAAAATCACCCTAACATTTCTTTTGCAGATGCTACGAATTTTTTTAGGAAAAAGTCGAAGATTTTTAACAAACAACTTATTTTAAAAAATCATCACGTCCCCTCTAGGCTTTCCACAACCTTGAAATTCATGATAAACAACCCTTAGAGCCTCTGTTAAGTCATCGTAAATATAAAACCACCCTAACATTTCTTTAGCAGATGCTACGAATTTTTTTAGGAAAAAGTCGAAGATTTTTAACAAACAACTTATTTTAAAAAATCATCACGTCCCCTCTAGGCTTTCCACAACCTTGAAATTCATGATAAACAACCCTTAGAGCCTCTGTTAAGTCATCGTAAATATAAAACCACCCTAACATTTCTTTAGCAGATGCTACGAATTTTTTTAGGAAAAAGTCGAAGATTTTAACAAACAATTTATTTTAAAAAATCATCATGTACCCTCTAGGCTTTCCACAACCTTGAAATTCATGATAAGCAACCCTTAGAGCCTCTGTTAAGTCATCGTAAATATAAAACCACCCTAACATTTCTTTAGCAGATGCTACGAATTTTTTTAGGAAAAAGTCGAAGATTTTTAACAAACAACTTATTTTAAAAAATCATCACGTCCCCTCTAGGCTTTCCACAACCTTGAAATTCATGATAAACAACCCTTAGAGCCTCTGTTAAGTCATCGTAAATATAAAACCACCCTAACATTTCTTTAGCAGATGCTACGAATTTTTTTAGGAAAAAGTCGAAGATTTTAACAAACAATTTATTTTAAAAAATCATCATGTACCCTCTAGGCTTCCACAACCTTGAAATTCATGATAAACAATCCTTAGAACCTCTGTTAAGTCATCGTAAAGATAAAATCACCCTAACATTTCTTTTGCAGATGCTACGAATTTTTTTAGGAAAAAGTCGAAGATTTTTAACAAACAACTTATTTTAAAAAATCATCACGTCCCCTCTAGGCTTTCCACAACCTTGAAATTCATGATAAACAACCCTTAGAGCCTCTGTTAAGTCATCGTAAATATAAAACCACCCTAACATTTCTTTAGCAGATGCTACGAATTTTTTTAGGAAAAAGTCGAAGATTTTAACAAACAATTTATTTTAAAAAATCATCATGTACCCTCTAGGCTTCCACAACCTTGAAATTCATGATAAACAATCCTTAGAACCTCTGTTAAGTCATCGTAAAGATAAAATCACCCTAACATTTCTTTTGCAGATGCTACGAATTTTTTTAGGAAAAAGTCGAAGATTTTTAACAAACAACTTATTTTAAAAAATCATCACGTCCCCTCTAGGCTTTCCACAACCTTGAAATTCATGATAAACAACCCTTAGAGCCTCTGTTAAGTCATCGTAAATATAAAACCACCCTAACATTTCTTTAGCAGATGCTACGAATTTTTTTAGGAAAAAGTCGAAGATTTTAACAAACAATTTATTTTAAAAAATCATCATGTACCCTCTAGGCTTCCACAACCTTGAAATTCATGATAAACAATCCTTAGAACCTCTGTTAAGTCATCGTAAAGATAAAATCACCCTAACATTTCTTTTGCAGATGCTACGAATTTTTTTAGGAAAAAGTCGAAGATTTTTAACAAACAACTTATTTTAAAAAATCATCACGTCCCCTCTAGGCTTTCCACAACCTTGAAATTCATGATAAACAACCCTTAGAGCCTCTGTTAAGTCATCGTAAATATAAAACCACCCTAACATTTCTTTAGCAGATGCTACGAATTTTTTTAGGAAAAAGTCGAAGATTTTAACAAACAATTTATTTTAAAAAATCATCATGTACCCTCTAGGCTTCCACAACCTTGAAATTCATGATAAACAATCCTTAGAACCTCTGTTAAGTCATCGTAAAGATAAAATCACCCTAACATTTCTTTTGCAGATGCTACGAATTTTTTTAGGAAAAAGTCGAAGATTTTTAACAAACAACTTATTTTAAAAAATCATCACGTCCCCTCTAGGCTTTCCACAACCTTGAAATTCATGATAAACAACCCTTAGAGCCTCTGTTAAGTCATCGTAAATATAAAACCACCCTAACATTTCTTTAGCAGATGCTACGAATTTTTTTAGGAAAAAGTCGAAGATTTTAACAAACAATTTATTTTAAAAAATCATCATGTACCCTCTAGGCTTCCACAACCTTGAAATTCATGATAAACAATCCTTAGAACCTCTGTTAAGTCATCGTAAAGATAAAATCACCCTAACATTTCTTTTGCAGATGCTACGAATTTTTTTAGGAAAAAGTCGAAGATTTTTAACAAACAACTTATTTTAAAAAATCATCACGTCCCCTCTAGGCTTTCCACAACCTTGAAATTCATGATAAACAACCCTTAGAGCCTCTGTTAAGTCATCGTAAATATAAAACCACCCTAACATTTCTTTAGCAGATGCTACGAATTTTTTTAGGAAAAAGTCGAAGATTTTTAACAAACAACTTATTTTAAAAAATCATCACGTCCCCTCTAGGCTTTCCACAACCTTGAAATTCATGATAAACAACCCTTAGAGCCTCTGTTAAGTCATCGTAAATATAAAACCACCCTAACATTTCTTTAGCAGATGCTACGAATTTTTTTAGGAAAAAGTCGAAGATTTTAACAAACAATTTATTTTAAAAAATCATCATGTACCCTCTAGGCTTCCACAACCTTGAAATTCATGATAAACAATCCTTAGAACCTCTGTTAAGTCATCGTAAAGATAAAATCACCCTAACATTTCTTTTGCAGATGCTACGAATTTTTTTAGGAAAAAGTCGAAGATTTTTAACAAACAACTTATTTTAAAAAATCATCACGTCCCCTCTAGGCTTTCCACAACCTTGAAATTCATGATAAACAACCCTTAGAGCCTCTGTTAAGTCATCGTAAATATAAAACCACCCTAACATTTCTTTAGCAGATGCTACGAATTTTTTTAGGAAAAAGTCGAAGATTTTAACAAACAATTTATTTTAAAAAATCATCATGTACCCTCTAGGCTTCCACAACCTTGAAATTCATGATAAACAATCCTTAGAACCTCTGTTAAGTCATCGTAAAGATAAAATCACCCTAACATTTCTTTTGCAGATGCTACGAATTTTTTTAGGAAAAAGTCGAAGATTTTTAACAAACAACTTATTTTAAAAAATCATCACGTCCCCTCTAGGCTTTCCACAACCTTGAAATTCATGATAAACAACCCTTAGAGCCTCTGTTAAGTCATCGTAAATATAAAACCACCCTAACATTTCTTTAGCAGATGCTACGAATTTTTTTAGGAAAAAGTCGAAGATTTTTAACAAACAACTTATTTTAAAAAATCATCACGTCCCCTCTAGGCTTTCCACAACCTTGAAATTCATGATAAACAACCCTTAGAGCCTCTGTTAAGTCATCGTAAATATAAAACCACCCTAACATTTCTTTAGCAGATGCTACGAATTTTTTTAGGAAAAAGTCGAAGATTTTAACAAACAATTTATTTTAAAAAATCATCATGTACCCTCTAGGCTTCCACAACCTTGAAATTCATGATAAACAATCCTTAGAACCTCTGTTAAGTCATCGTAAAGATAAAATCACCCTAACATTTCTTTTGCAGATGCTACGAATTTTTTTAGGAAAAAGTCGAAGATTTTAACAAACAACTTATTTTAAAAAATCATCATGTACCCTCTAGGCTTCCACAACCTTGAAATTCATGATAAACAATCCTTAGAACCTCTGTTAAGTCATCGTAAAGATAAAATCACCCTAACATTTCTTTTGCAGATGCTACGAATTTTTTTAGGAAAAAGTCGAAGATTTTTAACAAACAACTTATTTTAAAAAATCATCACGTCCCCTCTAGGCTTTCCACAACCTTGAAATTCATGATAAACAACCCTTAGAGCCTCTGTTAAGTCATCGTAAATATAAAACCACCCTAACATTTCTTTAGCAGATGCTACGAATTTTTTTAGGAAAAAGTCGAAGATTTTAACAAACAATTTATTTTAAAAAATCATCATGTACCCTCTAGGCTTCCACAACCTTGAAATTCATGATAAACAATCCTTAGAACCTCTGTTAAGTCATCGTAAAGATAAAATCACCCTAACATTTCTTTTGCAGATGCTACGAATTTTTTTAGGAAAAAGACGAAGATTTTTAACAAACAACTTATTTTAAAAAATCATCACGTCCCCTCTAGGCTTTCCACAACCTTGAAATTCATGATAAACAACCCTTAGAGCCTCTGTTAAGTCATCGTAAATATAAAACCACCCTAACATTTCTTTAGCAGATGCTACGAATTTTTTTAGGAAAAAGTCGAAGATTTTTAACAAACAACTTATTTTAAAAAATCATCACGTCCCCTCTAGGCTTTCCACAACCTTGAAATTCATGATAAACAACCCTTAGAGCCTCTGTTAAGTCATCGTAAATATAAAACCACCCTAACATTTCTTTAGCAGATGCTACGAATTTTTTTAGGAAAAAGTCGAAGATTTTAACAAACAATTTATTTTAAAAAATCATCATGTACCCTCTAGGCTTCCACAACCTTGAAATTCATGATAAACAATCCTTAGAACCTCTGTTAAGTCATCGTAAAGATAAAATCACCCTAACATTTCTTTTGCAGATGCTACGAATTTTTTTAGGAAAAAGTCGAAGATTTTTAACAAACAACTTATTTTAAAAAATCATCACGTCCCCTCTAGGCTTTCCACAACCTTGAAATTCATGATAAACAACCCTTAGAGCCTCTGTTAAGTCATCGTAAATATAAAACCACCCTAACATTTCTTTAGCAGATGCTACGAATTTTTTTAGGAAAAAGTCGAAGATTTTAACAAACAATTTATTTTAAAAAATCATCATGTACCCTCTAGGCTTCCACAACCTTGAAATTCATGATAAACAATCCTTAGAACCTCTGTTAAGTCATCGTAAAGATAAAATCACCCTAACATTTCTTTTGCAGATGCTACGAATTTTTTTAGGAAAAAGTCGAAGATTTTTAACAAACAACTTATTTTAAAAAATCATCACGTCCCCTCTAGGCTTTCCACAACCTTGAAATTCATGATAAACAACCCTTAGAGCCTCTGTTAAGTCATCGTAAATATAAAACCACCCTAACATTTCTTTAGCAGATGCTACGAATTTTTTTAGGAAAAAGTCGAAGATTTTTAACAAACAACTTATTTTAAAAAATCATCACGTCCCCTCTAGGCTTTCCACAACCTTGAAATTCATGATAAACAACTCTTAGAGCCTCTGTTAAGTCATCGTAAATATAAAACCACCCTAACATTTCTTTAGCAGATGCTACGAATTTTTTTAGGAAAAAGTCGAAGATTTTAACAAACAATTTATTTTAAAAAATCATCATGTACCCTCTAGGCTTCCACAACCTTGAAATTCATGATAAACAATCCTTAGAACCTCTGTTAAGTCATCGTAAAGATAAAATCACCCTAACATTTCTTTTGCAGATGCTACGAATTTTTTTAGGAAAAAGTCGAAGATTTTAACAAACAACTTATTTTAAAAAATCATCATGTACCCTCTAGGCTTCCACAACCTTAAAATTCATGATAAATAACCCTTAAAGCCTCTGTTAAGTCATCGTAAACATAAAATTACCCTAACATTTTTTTTGCAGATGCTACGAATTTTTTTAGGAAAAAGTACATAATTTTTAAGGAACAATTTATTTAAAAAATCATCACGCCACCCCTAAGCTTTCCACAACCTTGAAATTCATGACAAACAACCCTTAGAGCCTCTGTTAAGTCATCCTACAGATAAAATCACCCTAACATTTCTTTTGCAGATGCTATGAATTTTTTTAGGAAAAAGTCGAAGATTCTTAAGGAACAACTTATTTTAAAAAATCATCACGTCCCCTCTAGGCTTTCCACAACCTTGAAATTCATGATAAACAATCCTTAGAGCCTCTGTTAAGTCATCGTAAAGATAAAACCACCCTAACATTTCTTTAGCAGATGCTACGAATTTTTTTAGGAAAAAGTACATAATTTTTAAGGAACAATTTATTTAAAAAATCATCACGCCACCCCTAAGCTTTCCACAACCTTGAAATTCATGACAAACAACCCTTAGAGCCTCTGTTAAGTCATCCTACAGATAAAATCACCCTAACATTTCTTTTGCAGATGCTATGAATTTTTTTAGGAAAAAGTCGAAGATTCTTAAGGAACAACTTATTTTAAAAAATCATCACGTCCCCTCTAGGCTTTCCACAACCTTGAAATTCATGATAAACAATCCTTAGAGCCTCTGTTAAGTCATCGTAAAGATAAAACCACCCTAACATTTCTTTAGCAGATGCTACGAATTTTTTTAGGAAAAAGTACATAATTTTTAAGGAACAATTTATTTAAAAAATCATCACGCCACCCCTAAGCTTTCCACAACCTTGAAATTCATGACAAACAACCCTTAGAGCCTCTGTTAAGTCATCCTACAGATAAAATCACCCTAACATTTCTTTTGCAGATGCTATGAATTTTTTTAGGAAAAAGTCGAAGATTCTTAAGGAACAACTTATTTTAAAAAATCATCACGTCCCCTCTAGGCTTTCCACAACCTTGAAATTCATGATAAACAATCCTTAGAGCCTCTGTTAAGTCATCGTAAAGATAAAACCACCCTAACATTTCTTTAGCAGATGCTACGAATTTTTTTAGGAAAAAGTACATAATTTTTAAGGAACAATTTATTTAAAAAATCATCACGCCACCCCTAAGCTTTCCACAACCTTGAAATTCATGACAAACAACCCTTAGAGCCTCTGTTAAGTCATCCTACAGATAAAATCACCCTAACATTTCTTTTGCAGATGCTATGAATTTTTTTAGGAAAAAGTCGAAGATTCTTAAGGAACAACTTATTTTAAAAAATCATCACGTCCCCTCTAGGCTTTCCACAACCTTGAAATTCATGATAAACAATCCTTAGAGCCTCTGTTAAGTCATCGTAAAGATAAAACCACCCTAACATTTCTTTAGCAGATGCTACGAATTTTTTTAGGAAAAAGTACATAATTTTTAAGGAACAATTTATTTAAAAAATCATCACGTCCCCTCTAGGCTTTCCACAACCTTGAAATTCATGACAAACAACCCTTAGAGCCTCTGTTAAATCATCATAAAGATGAAACCACCCTAACATTTCTTTTGCAGATGCTATGAATTTTTTTAGGAAAAAGTCGAAGATTTTTAACAAACAACTTATTTTAAAAAATCATCACGTCCCCTCTAGGCTTTCCACAACCTTGAAATTCATGATAAACAACCCTTAGAGCCTCTGTTAAGTCATCGTAAATATAAAACCACCCTAACATTTCTTTAGCAGATGCTACGAATTTTTTTAGGAAAAAGTCGAAGATTTTAACAAACAATTTATTTTAAAAAATCATCATGTACCCTCTAGGCTTCCACAACCTTGAAATTCATGATAAACAATCCTTAGAACCTCTGTTAAGTCATCGTAAAGATAAAATCACCCTAACATTTCTTTTGCAGATGCTACGAATTTTTTTAGGAAAAAGTCGAAGATTTTTAACAAACAACTTACTTTAAAAAATCATCACGTCCCCTCTAGGCTTTCCACAACCTTGAAATTCATGATAAACAACCCTTAGAGCCTCTGTTAAGTCATCGTAAATATAAAACCACCCTAACATTTCTTTAGCAGATGCTACGAATTTTTTTAGGAAAAAGTCGAAGATTTTAACAAACAATTTATTTTAAAAAATCATCATGTACCCTCTAGGCTTCCACAACCTTGAAATTCATGATAAACAATCCTTAGAACCTCTGTTAAGTCATCGTAAAGATAAAATCACCCTAACATTTCTTTTGCAGATGCTACGAATTTTTTTAGGAAAAAGTCGAAGATTTTTAACAAACAACTTATTTTAAAAAATCATCACGTCCCCTCTAGGCTTTCCACAACCTTGAAATTCATGATAAACAACCCTTAGAGCCTCTGTTAAGTCATCGTAAATATAAAACCACCCTAACATTTCTTTAGCAGATGCTACGAATTTTTTTAGGAAAAAGTCGAAGATTTTAACAAACAATTTATTTTAAAAAATCATCATGTACCCTCTAGGCTTCCACAACCTTGAAATTCATGATAAACAATCCTTAGAACCTCTGTTAAGTCATCGTAAAGATAAAATCACCCTAACATTTCTTTTGCAGATGCTACGAATTTTTTTAGGAAAAAGTCGAAGATTTTTAACAAACAACTTATTTTAAAAAATCATCACGTCCCCTCTAGGCTTTCCACAACCTTGAAATTCATGATAAACAACCCTTAGAGCCTCTGTTAAGTCATCGTAAATATAAAACCACCCTAACATTTCTTTAGCAGATGCTACGAATTTTTTTAGGAAAAAGTCGAAGATTTTAACAAACAATTTATTTTAAAAAATCATCATGTACCCTCTAGGCTTCCACAACCTTGAAATTCATGATAAACAATCCTTAGAGCCTCTGTTAAGTCATCGTAAAGATAAAACCACCCTAACATTTCTTTAGCAGATGCTACGAATTTTTTTAGGAAAAAGTACATAATTTTTAAGGAACAATTTATTTAAAAAATCATCACGCCACCCCTAAGCTTTCCACAACCTTGAAATTCATGACAAACAACCCTTAGAGCCTCTGTTAAGTCATCCTACAGATAAAATCACCCTAACATTTCTTTTGCAGATGCTATGAATTTTTTTAGGAAAAAGTCGAAGATTCTTAAGGAACAACTTATTTTAAAAAATCATCACGTCCCCTCTAGGCTTTCCACAACCTTGAAATTCATGATAAACAATCCTTAGAGCCTCTGTTAAGTCATCGTAAAGATAAAACCACCCTAACATTTCTTTAGCAGATGCTACGAATTTTTTTAGGAAAAAGTACATAATTTTTAAGGAACAATTTATTTAAAAAATCATCACGTCCCCTCTAGGCTTTCCACAACCTTGAAATTCATGACAAACAACCCTTAGAGCCTCTGTTAAATCATCATAAAGATGAAACCACCCTAACATTTCTTTTGCAGATGCTATGAATTTTTTTAGGAAAAAGTCGAAGATTTTTAACAAACAACTTACTTTAAAAAATCATCACGTCCCCTCTAGGCTTTCCACAACCTTGAAATTCATGATAAACAACCCTTAGAGCCTCTGTTAAGTCATCGTAAATATAAAACCACCCTAACATTTCTTTAGCAGATGCTACGAATTTTTTTAGGAAAAAGTCGAAGATTTTAACAAACAATTTATTTTAAAAAATCATCATGTACCCTCTAGGCTTCCACAACCTTGAAATTCATGATAAACAATCCTTAGAACCTCTGTTAAGTCATCGTAAAGATAAAATCACCCTAACATTTCTTTTGCAGATGCTACGAATTTTTTTAGGAAAAAGTCGAAGATTTTTAACAAACAACTTATTTTAAAAAATCATCACGTCCCCTCTAGGCTTTCCACAACCTTGAAATTCATGATAAACAACCCTTAGAGCCTCTGTTAAGTCATCGTAAATATAAAACCACCCTAACATTTCTTTAGCAGATGCTACGAATTTTTTTAGGAAAAAGTCGAAGATTTTAACAAACAATTTATTTTAAAAAATCATCATGTACCCTCTAGGCTTCCACAACCTTGAAATTCATGATAAACAATCCTTAGAACCTCTGTTAAGTCATCGTAAAGATAAAATCACCCTAACATTTCTTTTGCAGATGCTACGAATTTTTTTAGGAAAAAGTCGAAGATTTTTAACAAACAACTTATTTTAAAAAATCATCACGTCCCCTCTAGGCTTTCCACAACCTTGAAATTCATGATAAACAACCCTTAGAGCCTCTGTTAAGTCATCGTAAATATAAAACCACCCTAACATTTCTTTAGCAGATGCTACGAATTTTTTTAGGAAAAAGTCGAAGATTTTAACAAACAATTTATTTTAAAAAATCATCATGTACCCTCTAGGCTTCCACAACCTTGAAATTCATGATAAACAATCCTTAGAACCTCTGTTAAGTCATCGTAAAGATAAAATCACCCTAACATTTCTTTTGCAGATGCTACGAATTTTTTTAGGAAAAAGTCGAAGATTTTTAACAAACAACTTATTTTAAAAAATCATCACGTCCCCTCTAGGCTTTCCACAACCTTGAAATTCATGATAAACAACCCTTAGAGCCTCTGTTAAGTCATCGTAAATATAAAACCACCCTAACATTTCTTTAGCAGATGCTACGAATTTTTTTAGGAAAAAGTCGAAGATTTTAACAAACAATTTATTTTAAAAAATCATCATGTACCCTCTAGGCTTCCACAACCTTGAAATTCATGATAAACAATCCTTAGAACCTCTGTTAAGTCATCGTAAAGATAAAATCACCCTAACATTTCTTTTGCAGATGCTACGAATTTTTTTAGGAAAAAGTCGAAGATTTTTAACAAACAACTTATTTTAAAAAATCATCACGTCCCCTCTAGGCTTTCCACAACCTTGAAATTCATGATAAACAACCCTTAGAGCCTCTGTTAAGTCATCGTAAATATAAAACCACCCTAACATTTCTTTAGCAGATGCTACGAATTTTTTTAGGAAAAAGTCGAAGATTTTAACAAACAATTTATTTTAAAAAATCATCATGTACCCTCTAGGCTTCCACAACCTTGAAATTCATGATAAACAATCCTTAGAACCTCTGTTAAGTCATCGTAAAGATAAAATCACCCTAACATTTCTTTTGCAGATGCTACGAATTTTTTTAGGAAAAAGTCGAAGATTTTTAACAAACAACTTATTTTAAAAAATCATCACGTCCCCTCTAGGCTTTCCACAACCTTGAAATTCATGATAAACAACCCTTAGAGCCTCTGTTAAGTCATCGTAAATATAAAACCACCCTAACATTTCTTTAGCAGATGCTACGAATTTTTTTAGGAAAAAGTCGAAGATTTTAACAAACAATTTATTTTAAAAAATCATCATGTACCCTCTAGGCTTCCACAACCTTGAAATTCATGATAAACAATCCTTAGAACCTCTGTTAAGTCATCGTAAAGATAAAATCACCCTAACATTTCTTTTGCAGATGCTACGAATTTTTTTAGGAAAAAGTCGAAGATTTTAACAAACAACTTATTTTAAAAAATCATCATGTACCCTCTAGGCTTTCCACAACCTTGAAATTCATGATAAACAACCCTTAGAGCCTCTGTTAAGTCATCGTAAATATAAAACCACCCTAACATTTCTTTAGCAGATGCTACGAATTTTTTTAGGAAAAAGTCGAAGATTTTAACAAACAATTTATTTTAAAAAATCATCATGTACCCTCTAGGCTTCCACAACCTTGAAATTCATGATAAACAACCCTTAGAGCCTCTGTTAAGTCATCGTAAATATAAAACCACCCTAACATTTCTTTAGCAGATGCTACGAATTTTTTTAGGAAAAAGTCGAAGATTTTAACAAACAATTTATTTTAAAAAATCATCATGTACCCTCTAGGCTTCCACAACCTTGAAATTCATGATAAACAATCCTTAGAACCTCTGTTAAGTCATCGTAAAGATAAAATCACCCTAACATTTCTTTTGCAGATGCTACGAATTTTTTTAGGAAAAAGTCGAAGATTTTAACAAACAACTTATTTTAAAAAATCATCACGTCCCCTCTAGGCTTTCCACAACCTTGAAATTCATGATAAACAACCCTTAGAGCCTCTGTTAAGTCATCGTAAATATAAAACCACCCTAACATTTCTTTAGCAGATGCTACGAATTTTTTTAGGAAAAAGTCGAAGATTTTAACAAACAATTTATTTTAAAAAATCATCATGTACCCTCTAGGCTTCCACAACCTTGAAATTCATGATAAACAATCCTTAGAACCTCTGTTAAGTCATCGTAAAGATAAAATCACCCTAACATTTCTTTTGCAGATGCTACGAATTTTTTTAGGAAAAAGTCGAAGATTTTTAACAAACAACTTATTTTAAAAAATCATCACGTCCCCTCTAGGCTTTCCACAACCTTGAAATTCATGATAAACAACCCTTAGAGCCTCTGTTAAGTCATCGTAAATATAAAACCACCCTAACATTTCTTTAGCAGATGCTACGAATTTTTTTAGGAAAAAGTCGAAGATTTTTAACAAACAACTTATTTTAAAAAATCATCACGTCCCCTCTAGGCTTTCCACAACCTTGAAATTCATGATAAACAACCCTTAGAGCCTCTGTTAAGTCATCGTAAATATAAAACCACCCTAACATTTCTTTAGCAGATGCTACGAATTTTTTTAGGAAAAAGTCGAAGATTTTAACAAACAATTTATTTTAAAAAATCATCATGTACCCTCTAGGCTTCCACAACCTTGAAATTCATGATAAACAATCCTTAGAACCTCTGTTAAGTCATCGTAAAGATAAAATCACCCTAACATTTCTTTTGCAGATGCTACGAATTTTTTTAGGAAAAAGTCGAAGATTTTTAACAAACAACTTATTTTAAAAAATCATCACGTCCCCTCTAGGCTTTCCACAACCTTGAAATTCATGATAAACAACCCTTAGAGCCTCTGTTAAGTCATCGTAAATATAAAACCACCCTAACATTTCTTTAGCAGATGCTACGAATTTTTTTAGGAAAAAGTCGAAGATTTTAACAAACAATTTATTTTAAAAAATCATCATGTACCCTCTAGGCTTCCACAACCTTGAAATTCATGATAAACAATCCTTAGAACCTCTGTTAAGTCATCGTAAAGATAAAATCACCCTAACATTTCTTTTGCAGATGCTACGAATTTTTTTAGGAAAAAGTCGAAGATTTTTAACAAACAACTTATTTTAAAAAATCATCACGTCCCCTCTAGGCTTTCCACAACCTTGAAATTCATGATAAACAACCCTTAGAGCCTCTGTTAAGTCATCGTAAATATAAAACCACCCTAACATTTCTTTAGCAGATGCTACGAATTTTTTTAGGAAAAAGTCGAAGATTTTTAACAAACAACTTATTTTAAAAAATCATCACGTCCCCTCTAGGCTTTCCACAACCTTGAAATTCATGATAAACAACCCTTAGAGCCTCTGTTAAGTCATCGTAAATATAAAACCACCCTAACATTTCTTTAGCAGATGCTACGAATTTTTTTAGGAAAAAGTCGAAGATTTTTAACAAACAACTTATTTTAAAAAATCATCACGTCCCCTCTAGGCTTTCCACAACCTTGAAATTCATGATAAACAACCCTTAGAGCCTCTGTTAAGTCATCGTAAATATAAAACCACCCTAACATTTCTTTAGCAGATGCTACGAATTTTTTTAGGAAAAAGTCGAAGATTTTAACAAACAACTTATTTTAAAAAATCATCATGTACCCTCTAGGCTTTCCACAACCTTGAAATTCATGATAAACAACCCTTAGAGCCTCTGTTAAGTCATCGTAAATATAAAACCACCCTAACATTTCTTTAGCAGATGCTACGAATTTTTTTAGGAAAAAGTCGAAGATTTTAACAAACAATTTATTTTAAAAAATCATCATGTACCCTCTAGGCTTCCACAACCTTGAAATTCATGATAAACAACCCTTAGAGCCTCTGTTAAGTCATCGTAAATATAAAACCACCCTAACATTTCTTTAGCAGATGCTACGAATTTTTTTAGGAAAAAGTCGAAGATTTTAACAAACAATTTATTTTAAAAAATCATCATGTACCCTCTAGGCTTCCACAACCTTGAAATTCATGATAAACAATCCTTAGAACCTCTGTTAAGTCATCGTAAAGATAAAATCACCCTAACATTTCTTTTGCAGATGCTACGAATTTTTTTAGGAAAAAGTCGAAGATTTTAACAAACAACTTATTTTAAAAAATCATCACGTCCCCTCTAGGCTTTCCACAACCTTGAAATTCATGATAAACAACCCTTAGAGCCTCTGTTAAGTCATCGTAAATATAAAACCACCCTAACATTTCTTTAGCAGATGCTACGAATTTTTTTAGGAAAAAGTCGAAGATTTTAACAAACAATTTATTTTAAAAAATCATCATGTACCCTCTAGGCTTCCACAACCTTGAAATTCATGATAAACAATCCTTAGAACCTCTGTTAAGTCATCGTAAAGATAAAATCACCCTAACATTTCTTTTGCAGATGCTACGAATTTTTTTAGGAAAAAGTCGAAGATTTTTAACAAACAACTTATTTTAAAAAATCATCACGTCCCCTCTAGACTTTCCACAACCTTGAAATTCATGATAAACAACCCTTAGAGCCTCTGTTAAGTCATCGTAAATATAAAACCACCCTAACATTTCTTTAGCAGATGCTACGAATTTTTTTAGGAAAAAGTCGAAGATTTTTAACAAACAACTTATTTTAAAAAATCATCACGTCCCCTCTAGGCTTTCCACAACCTTGAAATTCATGATAAACAACCCTTAGAGCCTCTGTTAAGTCATCGTAAATATAAAACCACCCTAACATTTCTTTAGCAGATGCTACGAATTTTTTTAGGAAAAAGTCGAAGATTTTAACAAACAATTTATTTTAAAAAATCATCATGTACCCTCTAGGCTTCCACAACCTTGAAATTCATGATAAACAATCCTTAGAACCTCTGTTAAGTCATCGTAAAGATAAAATCACCCTAACATTTCTTTTGCAGATGCTACGAATTTTTTTAGGAAAAAGTCGAAGATTTTTAACAAACAACTTATTTTAAAAAATCATCACGTCCCCTCTAGGCTTTCCACAACCTTGAAATTCATGATAAACAACCCTTAGAGCCTCTGTTAAGTCATCGTAAATATAAAACCACCCTAACATTTCTTTAGCAGATGCTACGAATTTTTTTAGGAAAAAGTCGAAGATTTTTAACAAACAACTTATTTTAAAAAATCATCACGTCCCCTCTAGGCTTTCCACAACCTTGAAATTCATGATAAACAACCCTTAGAGCCTCTGTTAAGTCATCGTAAATATAAAACCACCCTAACATTTCTTTAGCAGATGCTACGAATTTTTTTAGGAAAAAGTCGAAGATTTTAACAAACAATTTATTTTAAAAAATCATCATGTACCCTCTAGGCTTCCACAACCTTGAAATTCATGATAAACAATCCTTAGAACCTCTGTTAAGTCATCGTAAAGATAAAATCACCCTAACATTTCTTTTGCAGATGCTACGAATTTTTTTAGGAAAAAGTCGAAGATTTTAACAAACAACTTATTTTAAAAAATCATCATGTACCCTCTAGGCTTCCACAACCTTAAAATTCATGATAAATAACCCTTAAAGCCTCTGTTAAGTCATCGTAAACATAAAATTACCCTAACATTTTTTTTGCAGATGCTACGAATTTTTTTAGGAAAAAGTACATAATTTTTAAGGAACAATTTATTTAAAAAATCATCACGCCACCCCTAAGCTTTCCACAACCTTGAAATTCATGACAAACAACCCTTAGAGCCTCTGTTAAGTCATCCTACAGATAAAATCACCCTAACATTTCTTTTGCAGATGCTATGAATTTTTTTAGGAAAAAGTCGAAGATTCTTAAGGAACAACTTATTTTAAAAAATCATCACGTCCCCTCTAGGCTTTCCACAACCTTGAAATTCATGATAAACAATCCTTAGAGCCTCTGTTAAGTCATCGTAAATATAAAACCACCCTAACATTTCTTTAGCAGATGCTACGAATTTTTTTAGGAAAAAGTCGAAGATTTTAACAAACAATTTATTTTAAAAAATCATCATGTACCCTCTAGGCTTCCACAACCTTGAAATTCATGATAAACAATCCTTAGAACCTCTGTTAAGTCATCGTAAAGATAAAATCACCCTAACATTTCTTTTGCAGATGCTACGAATTTTTTTAGGAAAAAGTCGAAGATTTTTAACAAACAACTTATTTTAAAAAATCATCACGTCCCCTCTAGGCTTTCCACAACCTTGAAATTCATGATAAACAACCCTTAGAGCCTCTGTTAAGTCATCGTAAATATAAAACCACCCTAACATTTCTTTAGCAGATGCTACGAATTTTTTTAGGAAAAAGTCGAAGATTTTTAACAAACAACTTATTTTAAAAAATCATCACGTCCCCTCTAGGCTTTCCACAACCTTGAAATTCATGATAAACAACCCTTAGAGCCTCTGTTAAGTCATCGTAAATATAAAACCACCCTAACATTTCTTTAGCAGATGCTACGAATTTTTTTAGGAAAAAGTCGAAGATTTTAACAAACAACTTATTTTAAAAAATCATCACGTCCCCTCTAGGCTTTCCACAACCTTGAAATTCATGATAAACAACCCTTAGAGCCTCTGTTAAGTCATCGTAAAGATAAAATCACCCTAACATTTCTTTTGCAGATGCTACGAATTTTTTTAGGAAAAAGTCGAAGATTTTAACAAACAACTTATTTTAAAAAATCATCATGTACCCTCTAGGCTTTCCACAACCTTGAAATTCATGATAAACAACCCTTAGAGCCTCTGTTAAGTCATCGTAAATATAAAACCACCCTAACATTTCTTTAGCAGATGCTACGAATTTTTTTAGGAAAAAGTCGAAGATTTTAACAAACAATTTATTTTAAAAAATCATCATGTACCCTCTAGGCTTCCACAACCTTGAAATTCATGATAAACAACCCTTAGAGCCTCTGTTAAGTCATCGTAAATATAAAACCACCCTAACATTTCTTTAGCAGATGCTACGAATTTTTTTAGGAAAAAGTCGAAGATTTTAACAAACAATTTATTTTAAAAAATCATCATGTACCCTCTAGGCTTCCACAACCTTGAAATTCATGATAAACAATCCTTAGAACCTCTGTTAAGTCATCGTAAAGATAAAATCACCCTAACATTTCTTTTGCAGATGCTACGAATTTTTTTAGGAAAAAGTCGAAGATTTTAACAAACAACTTATTTTAAAAAATCATCACGTCCCCTCTAGGCTTTCCACAACCTTGAAATTCATGATAAACAACCCTTAGAGCCTCTGTTAAGTCATCGTAAATATAAAACCACCCTAACATTTCTTTAGCAGATGCTACGAATTTTTTTAGGAAAAAGTCGAAGATTTTAACAAACAATTTATTTTAAAAAATCATCATGTACCCTCTAGGCTTCCACAACCTTGAAATTCATGATAAACAATCCTTAGAACCTCTGTTAAGTCATCGTAAAGATAAAATCACCCTAACATTTCTTTTGCAGATGCTACGAATTTTTTTAGGAAAAAGTCGAAGATTTTTAACAAACAACTTATTTTAAAAAATCATCACGTCCCCTCTAGGCTTTCCACAACCTTGAAATTCATGATAAACAACCCTTAGAGCCTCTGTTAAGTCATCGTAAATATAAAACCACCCTAACATTTCTTTAGCAGATGCTACGAATTTTTTTAGGAAAAAGTCGAAGATTTTTAACAAACAACTTATTTTAAAAAATCATCACGTCCCCTCTAGGCTTTCCACAACCTTGAAATTCATGATAAACAACCCTTAGAGCCTCTGTTAAGTCATCGTAAATATAAAACCACCCTAACATTTCTTTAGCAGATGCTACGAATTTTTTTAGGAAAAAGTCGAAGATTTTAACAAACAATTTATTTTAAAAAATCATCATGTACCCTCTAGGCTTCCACAACCTTGAAATTCATGATAAACAATCCTTAGAACCTCTGTTAAGTCATCGTAAAGATAAAATCACCCTAACATTTCTTTTGCAGATGCTACGAATTTTTTTAGGAAAAAGTCGAAGATTTTTAACAAACAACTTATTTTAAAAAATCATCACGTCCCCTCTAGGCTTTCCACAACCTTGAAATTCATGATAAACAACCCTTAGAGCCTCTGTTAAGTCATCGTAAATATAAAACCACCCTAACATTTCTTTAGCAGATGCTACGAATTTTTTTAGGAAAAAGTCGAAGATTTTAACAAACAATTTATTTTAAAAAATCATCATGTACCCTCTAGGCTTCCACAACCTTGAAATTCATGATAAACAATCCTTAGAACCTCTGTTAAGTCATCGTAAAGATAAAATCACCCTAACATTTCTTTTGCAGATGCTACGAATTTTTTTAGGAAAAAGTCGAAGATTTTTAACAAACAACTTATTTTAAAAAATCATCACGTCCCCTCTAGGCTTTCCACAACCTTGAAATTCATGATAAACAACCCTTAGAGCCTCTGTTAAGTCATCGTAAATATAAAACCACCCTAACATTTCTTTAGCAGATGCTACGAATTTTTTTAGGAAAAAGTCGAAGATTTTAACAAACAATTTATTTTAAAAAATCATCATGTACCCTCTAGGCTTCCACAACCTTGAAATTCATGATAAACAATCCTTAGAACCTCTGTTAAGTCATCGTAAAGATAAAATCACCCTAACATTTCTTTTGCAGATGCTACGAATTTTTTTAGGAAAAAGTCGAAGATTTTTAACAAACAACTTATTTTAAAAAATCATCACGTCCCCTCTAGGCTTTCCACAACCTTGAAATTCATGATAAACAACCCTTAGAGCCTCTGTTAAGTCATCGTAAATATAAAACCACCCTAACATTTCTTTAGCAGATGCTACGAATTTTTTTAGGAAAAAGTCGAAGATTTTTAACAAACAACTTATTTTAAAAAATCATCACGTCCCCTCTAGGCTTTCCACAACCTTGAAATTCATGATAAACAACCCTTAGAGCCTCTGTTAAGTCATCGTAAATATAAAACCACCCTAACATTTCTTTAGCAGATGCTACGAATTTTTTTAGGAAAAAGTCGAAGATTTTAACAAACAATTTATTTTAAAAAATCATCATGTACCCTCTAGGCTTCCACAACCTTGAAATTCATGATAAACAATCCTTAGAACCTCTGTTAAGTCATCGTAAAGATAAAATCACCCTAACATTTCTTTTGCAGATGCTACGAATTTTTTTAGGAAAAAGTCGAAGATTTTAACAAACAACTTATTTTAAAAAATCATCACGTCCCCTCTAGGCTTTCCACAACCTTGAAATTCATGATAAACAACCCTTAGAGCCTCTGTTAAGTCATCGTAAATATAAAACCACCCTAACATTTCTTTAGCAGATGCTACGAATTTTTTTAGGAAAAAGTCGAAGATTTTAACAAACAATTTATTTTAAAAAATCATCATGTACCCTCTAGGCTTCCACAACCTTGAAATTCATGATAAACAATCCTTAGAACCTCTGTTAAGTCATCGTAAAGATAAAATCACCCTAACATTTCTTTTGCAGATGCTACGAATTTTTTTAGGAAAAAGTCGAAGATTTTTAACAAACAACTTATTTTAAAAAATCATCACGTCCCCTCTAGGCTTTCCACAACCTTGAAATTCATGATAAACAACCCTTAGAGCCTCTGTTAAGTCATCGTAAATATAAAACCACCCTAACATTTCTTTAGCAGATGCTACGAATTTTTTTAGGAAAAAGTCGAAGATTTTTAACAAACAACTTATTTTAAAAAATCATCACGTCCCCTCTAGGCTTTCCACAACCTTGAAATTCATGATAAACAACCCTTAGAGCCTCTGTTAAGTCATCGTAAATATAAAACCACCCTAACATTTCTTTAGCAGATGCTACGAATTTTTTTAGGAAAAAGTCGAAGATTTTAACAAACAATTTATTTTAAAAAATCATCATGTACCCTCTAGGCTTCCACAACCTTGAAATTCATGATAAACAATCCTTAGAACCTCTGTTAAGTCATCGTAAAGATAAAATCACCCTAACATTTCTTTTGCAGATGCTACGAATTTTTTTAGGAAAAAGTCGAAGATTTTAACAAACAACTTATTTTAAAAAATCATCATGTACCCTCTAGGCTTCCACAACCTTAAAATTCATGATAAATAACCCTTAAAGCCTCTGTTAAGTCATCGTAAACATAAAATTACCCTAACATTTTTTTTGCAGATGCTACGAATTTTTTTAGGAAAAAGTACATAATTTTTAAGGAACAATTTATTTAAAAAATCATCACGCCACCCCTAAGCTTTCCACAACCTTGAAATTCATGACAAACAACCCTTAGAGCCTCTGTTAAGTCATCCTACAGATAAAATCACCCTAACATTTCTTTTGCAGATGCTATGAATTTTTTTAGGAAAAAGTCGAAGATTCTTAAGGAACAACTTATTTTAAAAAATCATCACGTCCCCTCTAGGCTTTCCACAACCTTGAAATTCATGATAAACAATCCTTAGAGCCTCTGTTAAGTCATCGTAAAGATAAAACCACCCTAACATTTCTTTAGCAGATGCTACGAATTTTTTTAGGAAAAAGTACATAATTTTTAAGGAACAATTTATTTAAAAAATCATCACGCCACCCCTAAGCTTTCCACAACCTTGAAATTCATGACAAACAACCCTTAGAGCCTCTGTTAAGTCATCATAAAGATAAAACCACCCTAACATTTTTTTTGCAGATGCTACGAATTTTTTTAGGAAAAAGTACATAATTTTTAAGGAACAATTTATTTAAAAAATCATCACGTCCCCTCTAGGCTTTCCACAACCTTGAAATTCATGACAAACAACCCTTAGAGCCTCTGTTAAATCATCATAAAGATGAAACCACCCTAACATTTCTTTTGCAGATGCTACGAATTTTTTTAGGAAAAAGTCGAAGATTTTTAACAAACAACTTATTTTAAAAAATCATCACGTACCCTCTAGGCTTCCACAACCTTAAAATTCATGATAAATAACCCTTAGAGCCTCTGTTAAGTCATCGTAAACATAAAATTACCCTAACATTTTTTTTGCAAATGCTACGAATTTTTTTAGGAAAAAGTACACGATTCTTAAGGAACAACTTATTTTAAAAAATCATCACGTCCCCTCTAGGCTTTCCACAACCTTGAAATTCATGATAAACAATCCTTAGAGCCTCTGTTAAGTCATCGTAAAGATAAAACCACCCTAACATTTCTTTAGCAGATGCTACGAATTTTTTTAGGAAAAAGTCGAAGATTTTTAACAAACAACTTATTTTAAAAAATCATCACGTCCCCTCTAGGCTTTCCACAACCTTGAAATTCATGATAAACAATCCTTAGAGCCTCTGTTAAGTCATCGTAAAGATAAAACCACCCTAACATTTCTTTAGCAGATGCTACGAATTTTTTTAGGAAAAAGTCGAAGATTTTTAACAAACAACTTATTTTAAAAAATCATCACGTACCCTCTAGGCTTCCACAACCTTAAAATTCATGATAAATAACCCTTAGAGCCTCTGTTAAGTCATCGTAAACATAAAATTACCCTAACATTTTTTTTGCAAATGCTACGAATTTTTTTAGGAAAAAGTACACGATTCTTAAGGAACAACTTATTTTAAAAAATCATCACGTCCCCTCTAGGCTTTCCACAACCTTGAAATTCATGATAAACAACCCTTAGAGCCTCTGTTAAGTCATCGTAAATATAAAACCACCCTAACATTTCTTTAGCAGATGCTACGAATTTTTTTAGGAAAAAGTCGAAGATTTTAACAAACAATTTATTTTAAAAAATCATCATGTACCCTCTAGGCTTCCACAACCTTGAAATTCATGATAAACAATCCTTAGAACCTCTGTTAAGTCATCGTAAAGATAAAATCACCCTAACATTTCTTTTGCAGATGCTACGAATTTTTTTAGGAAAAAGTCGAAGATTTTAACAAACAACTTATTTTAAAAAATCATCACGTCCCCTCTAGGCTTTCCACAACCTTGAAATTCATGATAAACAACCCTTAGAGCCTCTGTTAAGTCATCGTAAATATAAAACCACCCTAACATTTCTTTAGCAGATGCTACGAATTTTTTTAGGAAAAAGTCGAAGATTTTAACAAACAATTTATTTTAAAAAATCATCATGTACCCTCTAGGCTTCCACAACCTTGAAATTCATGATAAACAATCCTTAGAACCTCTGTTAAGTCATCGTAAAGATAAAATCACCCTAACATTTCTTTTGCAGATGCTACGAATTTTTTTAGGAAAAAGTCGAAGATTTTTAACAAACAACTTATTTTAAAAAATCATCACGTCCCCTCTAGGCTTTCCACAACCTTGAAATTCATGATAAACAACCCTTAGAGCCTCTGTTAAGTCATCGTAAATATAAAACCACCCTAACATTTCTTTAGCAGATGCTACGAATTTTTTTAGGAAAAAGTCGAAGATTTTTAACAAACAACTTATTTTAAAAAATCATCACGTCCCCTCTAGGCTTTCCACAACCTTGAAATTCATGATAAACAACCCTTAGAGCCTCTGTTAAGTCATCGTAAATATAAAACCACCCTAACATTTCTTTAGCAGATGCTACGAATTTTTTTAGGAAAAAGTCGAAGATTTTAACAAACAATTTATTTTAAAAAATCATCATGTACCCTCTAGGCTTCCACAACCTTGAAATTCATGATAAACAATCCTTAGAACCTCTGTTAAGTCATCGTAAAGATAAAATCACCCTAACATTTCTTTTGCAGATGCTACGAATTTTTTTAGGAAAAAGTCGAAGATTTTAACAAACAACTTATTTTAAAAAATCATCATGTACCCTCTAGGCTTCCACAACCTTAAAATTCATGATAAATAACCCTTAAAGCCTCTGTTAAGTCATCGTAAACATAAAATTACCCTAACATTTTTTTTGCAGATGCTACGAATTTTTTTAGGAAAAAGTACATAATTTTTAAGGAACAATTTATTTAAAAAATCATCACGCCACCCCTAAGCTTTCCACAACCTTGAAATTCATGACAAACAACCCTTAGAGCCTCTGTTAAGTCATCCTACAGATAAAATCACCCTAACATTTCTTTTGCAGATGCTATGAATTTTTTTAGGAAAAAGTCGAAGATTCTTAAGGAACAACTTATTTTAAAAAATCATCACGTCCCCTCTAGGCTTTCCACAACCTTGAAATTCATGATAAACAATCCTTAGAGCCTCTGTTAAGTCATCGTAAAGATAAAACCACCCTAACATTTCTTTAGCAGATGCTACGAATTTTTTTAGGAAAAAGTACATAATTTTTAAGGAACAATTTATTTAAAAAATCATCACGCCACCCCTAAGCTTTCCACAACCTTGAAATTCATGACAAACAACCCTTAGAGCCTCTGTTAAGTCATCATAAAGATAAAACCACCCTAACATTTTTTTTGCAGATGCTACGAATTTTTTTAGGAAAAAGTACATAATTTTTAAGGAACAATTTATTTTAAAAAATCATCATGTCCCCTCTAGGCTTTCCACAACCTTGAAATTCATGATAAACAATCCTTAGAGCCTCTGTTAAGTCATCGTAAATATAAAACCACCCTAACATTTCTTTAGCAGATGCTACGAATTTTTTTAGGAAAAAGTCGAAGATTTTAACAAACAATTTATTTTAAAAAATCATCATGTACCCTCTAGGCTTCCACAACCTTGAAATTCATGATAAACAATCCTTAGAACCTCTGTTAAGTCATCGTAAAGATAAAATCACCCTAACATTTCTTTTGCAGATGCTACGAATTTTTTTAGGAAAAAGTCGAAGATTTTTAACAAACAACTTATTTTAAAAAATCATCACGTCCCCTCTAGGCTTTCCACAACCTTGAAATTCATGATAAACAACCCTTAGAGCCTCTGTTAAGTCATCGTAAATATAAAACCACCCTAACATTTCTTTAGCAGATGCTACGAATTTTTTTAGGAAAAAGTCGAAGATTTTTAACAAACAACTTATTTTAAAAAATCATCACGTCCCCTCTAGGCTTTCCACAACCTTGAAATTCATGATAAACAACCCTTAGAGCCTCTGTTAAGTCATCGTAAATATAAAACCACCCTAACATTTCTTTAGCAGAAGCTACGAATTTTTTTAGGAAAAAGTCGAAGATTTTAACAAACAATTTATTTTAAAAAATCATCATGTACCCTCTAGGCTTCCACAACCTTGAAATTCATGATAAACAATCCTTAGAACCTCTGTTAAGTCATCGTAAAGATAAAATCACCCTAACATTTCTTTTGCAGATGCTACGAATTTTTTTAGGAAAAAGTCGAAGATTTTAACAAACAACTTATTTTAAAAAATCATCACGTCCCCTCTAGGCTTTCCACAACCTTGAAATTCATGATAAACAACCCTTAGAGCCTCTGTTAAGTCATCGTAAATATAAAACCACCCTAACATTTCTTTAGCAGATGCTACGAATTTTTTTAGGAAAAAGTCGAAGATTTTAACAAACAATTTATTTTAAAAAATCATCATGTACCCTCTAGGCTTCCACAACCTTGAAATTCATGATAAACAATCCTTAGAACCTCTGTTAAGTCATCGTAAAGATAAAATCACCCTAACATTTCTTTTGCAGATGCTACGAATTTTTTTAGGAAAAAGTCGAAGATTTTTAACAAACAACTTATTTTAAAAAATCATCACGTCCCCTCTAGGCTTTCCACAACCTTGAAATTCATGATAAACAACCCTTAGAGCCTCTGTTAAGTCATCGTAAATATAAAACCACCCTAACATTTCTTTAGCAGATGCTACGAATTTTTTTAGGAAAAAGTCGAAGATTTTTAACAAACAACTTATTTTAAAAAATCATCACGTCCCCTCTAGGCTTTCCACAACCTTGAAATTCATGATAAACAACCCTTAGAGCCTCTGTTAAGTCATCGTAAATATAAAACCACCCTAACATTTCTTTAGCAGATGCTACGAATTTTTTTAGGAAAAAGTCGAAGATTTTAACAAACAATTTATTTTAAAAAATCATCATGTACCCTCTAGGCTTCCACAACCTTGAAATTCATGATAAACAATCCTTAGAACCTCTGTTAAGTCATCGTAAAGATAAAATCACCCTAACATTTCTTTTGCAGATGCTACGAATTTTTTTAGGAAAAAGTCGAAGATTTTAACAAACAACTTATTTTAAAAAATCATCATGTACCCTCTAGGCTTCCACAACCTTAAAATTCATGATAAATAACCCTTAAAGCCTCTGTTAAGTCATCGTAAACATAAAATTACCCTAACATTTTTTTTGCAGATGCTACGAATTTTTTTAGGAAAAAGTACATAATTTTTAAGGAACAATTTATTTAAAAAATCATCACGCCACCCCTAAGCTTTCCACAACCTTGAAATTCATGACAAACAACCCTTAGAGCCTCTGTTAAGTCATCCTACAGATAAAATCACCCTAACATTTCTTTTGCAGATGCTATGAATTTTTTTAGGAAAAAGTCGAAGATTCTTAAGGAACAACTTATTTTAAAAAATCATCACGTCCCCTCTAGGCTTTCCACAACCTTGAAATTCATGATAAACAATCCTTAGAGCCTCTGTTAAGTCATCGTAAAGATAAAACCACCCTAACATTTCTTTAGCAGATGCTACGAATTTTTTTAGGAAAAAGTACATAATTTTTAAGGAACAATTTATTTAAAAAATCATCACGCCACCCCTAAGCTTTCCACAACC
Organism: Rosalia funebris; assembly: GCA_037954035.1. Classification (NCBI taxonomy): domain Eukaryota; kingdom Metazoa; phylum Arthropoda; class Insecta; order Coleoptera; family Cerambycidae; genus Rosalia; species Rosalia funebris. The sequence continues at coordinate 4,043,321 of JAZFAV010000006.1, read as the reverse complement.
TTGAAATTCATGACAAACAACCCTTAGAGCCTCTGTTAAGTCATCATAAAGATAAAACCACCCTAACATTTTTTTTGCAGATGCTACGAATTTTTTTAGGAAAAAGTACATAATTTTTAAGGAACAATTTATTTTAAAAAATCATCATGTCCCCTCTAGGCTTTCCACAACCTTGAAATTCATGATAAACAATCCTTAGAGCCTCTGTTAAGTCATCGTAAATATAAAACCACCCTAACATTTCTTTAGCAGATGCTACGAATTTTTTTAGGAAAAAGTCGAAGATTTTAACAAACAATTTATTTTAAAAAATCATCATGTACCCTCTAGGCTTCCACAACCTTGAAATTCATGATAAACAATCCTTAGAACCTCTGTTAAGTCATCGTAAAGATAAAATCACCCTAACATTTCTTTTGCAGATGCTACGAATTTTTTTAGGAAAAAGTCGAAGATTTTTAACAAACAACTTATTTTAAAAAATCATCACGTCCCCTCTAGGCTTTCCACAACCTTGAAATTCATGATAAACAACCCTTAGAGCCTCTGTTAAGTCATCGTAAATATAAAACCACCCTAACATTTCTTTAGCAGATGCTACGAATTTTTTTAGGAAAAAGTCGAAGATTTTTAACAAACAACTTATTTTAAAAAATCATCACGTCCCCTCTAGGCTTTCCACAACCTTGAAATTCATGATAAACAACCCTTAGAGCCTCTGTTAAGTCATCGTAAATATAAAACCACCCTAACATTTCTTTAGCAGATGCTACGAATTTTTTTAGGAAAAAGTCGAAGATTTTAACAAACAATTTATTTTAAAAAATCATCATGTACCCTCTAGGCTTCCACAACCTTGAAATTCATGATAAACAATCCTTAGAACCTCTGTTAAGTCATCGTAAAGATAAAATCACCCTAACATTTCTTTTGCAGATGCTACGAATTTTTTTAGGAAAAAGTCGAAGATTTTAACAAACAACTTATTTTAAAAAATCATCACGTCCCCTCTAGGCTTTCCACAACCTTGAAATTCATGATAAACAACCCTTAGAGCCTCTGTTAAGTCATCGTAAATATAAAACCACCCTAACATTTCTTTAGCAGATGCTACGAATTTTTTTAGGAAAAAGTCGAAGATTTTAACAAACAATTTATTTTAAAAAATCATCATGTACCCTCTAGGCTTCCACAACCTTGAAATTCATGATAAACAATCCTTAGAACCTCTGTTAAGTCATCGTAAAGATAAAATCACCCTAACATTTCTTTTGCAGATGCTACGAATTTTTTTAGGAAAAAGTCGAAGATTTTTAACAAACAACTTATTTTAAAAAATCATCACGTCCCCTCTAGGCTTTCCACAACCTTGAAATTCATGATAAACAACCCTTAGAGCCTCTGTTAAGTCATCGTAAATATAAAACCACCCTAACATTTCTTTAGCAGATGCTACGAATTTTTTTAGGAAAAAGTCGAAGATTTTTAACAAACAACTTATTTTAAAAAATCATCACGTCCCCTCTAGGCTTTCCACAACCTTGAAATTCATGATAAACAACCCTTAGAGCCTCTGTTAAGTCATCGTAAATATAAAACCACCCTAACATTTCTTTAGCAGATGCTACGAATTTTTTTAGGAAAAAGTCGAAGATTTTAACAAACAATTTATTTTAAAAAATCATCATGTACCCTCTAGGCTTCCACAACCTTGAAATTCATGATAAACAATCCTTAGAACCTCTGTTAAGTCATCGTAAAGATAAAATCACCCTAACATTTCTTTAGCAGATGCTACGAATTTTTTTAGGAAAAAGTCGAAGATTTTTAACAAACAACTTATTTTAAAAAATCATCACGTCCCCTCTAGGCTTTCCACAACCTTGAAATTCATGATAAACAACCCTTAGAGCCTCTGTTAAGTCATCGTAAATATAAAACCACCCTAACATTTCTTTAGCAGATGCTACGAATTTTTTTAGGAAAAAGTCGAAGATTTTAACAAACAATTTATTTTAAAAAATCATCACGTCCCCTCTAGGCTTTCCACAACCTTGAAATTCATGATAAACAACCCTTAGAGCCTCTGTTAAGTCATCGTAAATATAAAACCACCCTAACATTTCTTTAGCAGATGCTACGAATTTTTTTAGCAAAAAGTCGAAGATTTTTAACAAACAACTTATTTTAAAAAATCATCACGTCCCCTCTAGGCTTTCCACAACCTTGAAATTCATGATAAACAACCCTTAGAGCCTCTGTTAAGTCATCGTAAATATAAAACCACCCTAACATTTCTTTAGCAGATGCTACGAATTTTTTTAGGAAAAAGTCGAAGATTTTAACAAACAATTTATTTTAAAAAATCATCATGTACCCTCTAGGCTTCCACAACCTTGAAATTCATGATAAACAATCCTTAGAACCTCTGTTAAGTCATCGTAAAGATAAAATCACCCTAACATTTCTTTTGCAGATGCTACGAATTTTTTTAGGAAAAAGTCGAAGATTTTAACAAACAACTTATTTTAAAAAATCATCACGTCCCCTCTAGGCTTTCCACAACCTTGAAATTCATGATAAACAACCCTTAGAGCCTCTGTTAAGTCATCGTAAATATAAAACCACCCTAACATTTCTTTAGCAGATGCTACGAATTTTTTTAGGAAAAAGTCGAAGATTTTAACAAACAATTTATTTTAAAAAATCATCATGTACCCTCTAGGCTTCCACAACCTTGAAATTCATGATAAACAATCCTTAGAACCTCTGTTAAGTCATCGTAAAGATAAAATCACCCTAACATTTCTTTTGCAGATGCTACGAATTTTTTTAGGAAAAAGTCGAAGATTTTTAACAAACAACTTATTTTAAAAAATCATCACGTCCCCTCTAGGCTTTCCACAACCTTGAAATTCATGATAAACAACCCTTAGAGCCTCTGTTAAGTCATCGTAAATATAAAACCACCCTAACATTTCTTTAGCAGATGCTACGAATTTTTTTAGGAAAAAGTCGAAGATTTTTAACAAACAACTTATTTTAAAAAATCATCACGTCCCCTCTAGGCTTTCCACAACCTTGAAATTCATGATAAACAACCCTTAGAGCCTCTGTTAAGTCATCGTAAATATAAAACCACCCTAACATTTCTTTAGCAGATGCTACGAATTTTTTTAGGAAAAAGTCGAAGATATAAACAAACAATTTATTTTAAAAAATCATCATGTACCCTCTAGGCTTCCACAACCTTGAAATTCATGATAAACAATCCTTAGAACCTCTGTTAAGTCATCGTAAAGATAAAATCACCCTAACATTTCTTTTGCAGATGCTACGAATTTTTTTAGGAAAAAGTCGAAGATTTTAACAAACAACTTATTTTAAAAAATCATCATGTACCCTCTAGGCTTCCACAACCTTAAAATTCATGATAAATAACCCTTAAAGCCTCTGTTAAGTCATCGTAAACATAAAATTACCCTAACATTTTTTTTGCAGATGCTACGAATTTTTTTAGGAAAAAGTACATAATTTTTAAGGAACAATTTATTTAAAAAATCATCACGCCACCCCTAAGCTTTCCACAACCTTGAAATTCATGACAAACAACCCTTAGAGCCTCTGTTAAGTCATCCTACAGATAAAATCACCCTAACATTTCTTTTGCAGATGCTATGAATTTTTTTAGGAAAAAGTCGAAGATTCTTAAGGAACAACTTATTTTAAAAAATCATCACGTCCCCTCTAGGCTTTCCACAACCTTGAAATTCATGATAAACAATCCTTAGAGCCTCTGTTAAGTCATCGTAAAGATAAAACCACCCTAACATTTCTTTAGCAGATGCTACGAATTTTTTTAGGAAAAAGTACATAATTTTTAAGGAACAATTTATTTAAAAAATCATCACGTCCCCTCTAGGCTTTCCACAACCTTGAAATTCATGACAAACAACCCTTAGAGCCTCTGTTAAATCATCATAAAGATGAAACCACCCTAACATTTCTTTTGCAGATGCTACGAATTTTTTTAGGAAAAAGTCGAAGATTTTTAACAAACAACTTATTTTAAAAAATCATCACGTCCCCTCTAGGCTTTCCACAACCTTGAAATTCATGATAAACAATCCTTAGAGCCTCTGTTAAGTCATCGTAAAGATAAAACCACCCTAACATTTCTTTAGCAGATGCTACGAATTTTTTTAGGAAAAAGTACATAATTTTTAAGGAACAATTTATTTAAAAAATCATCACGCCACCCCTAAGCTTTCCACAACCTTGAAATTCATGACAAACAACCCTTAGAGCCTCTGTTAAGTCATCATAAAGATAAAACCACCCTAACATTTTTTTTGCAGATGCTACGAATTTTTTTAGGAAAAAGTACATAATTTTTAAGGAACAATTTATTTTAAAAAATCATCATGTCCCCTCTAGGCTTTCCACAACCTTGAAATTCATGATAAACAATCCTTAGAGCCTCTGTTAAGTCATCGTAAATATAAAACCACCCTAACATTTCTTTAGCAGATGCTACGAATTTTTTTAGGAAAAAGTCGAAGATTTTAACAAACAATTTATTTTAAAAAATCATCATGTACCCTCTAGGCTTCCACAACCTTGAAATTCATGATAAACAATCCTTAGAACCTCTGTTAAGTCATCGTAAAGATAAAATCACCCTAACATTTCTTTTGCAGATGCTACGAATTTTTTTAGGAAAAAGTCGAAGATTTTTAACAAACAACTTATTTTAAAAAATCATCACGTCCCCTCTAGGCTTTCCACAACCTTGAAATTCATGATAAACAACCCTTAGAGCCTCTGTTAAGTCATCGTAAATATAAAACCACCCTAACATTTCTTTAGCAGATGCTACGAATTTTTTTAGGAAAAAGTCGAAGATTTTTAACAAACAACTTATTTTAAAAAATCATCACGTCCCCTCTAGGCTTTCCACAACCTTGAAATTCATGATAAACAACCCTTAGAGCCTCTGTTAAGTCATCGTAAATATAAAACCACCCTAACATTTCTTTAGCAGATGCTACGAATTTTTTTAGGAAAAAGTCGAAGATTTTAACAAACAATTTATTTTAAAAAATCATCACGTCCCCTCTAGGCTTTCCACAACCTTGAAATTCATGATAAACAACCCTTAGAGCCTCTGTTAAGTCATCGTAAATATAAAACCACCCTAACATTTCTTTAGCAGATGCTACGAATTTTTTTAGGAAAAAGTCGAAGATTTTAACAAACAATTTATTTTAAAAAATCATCATGTACCCTCTAGGCTTCCACAACCTTGAAATTCATGATAAACAATCCTTAGAACCTCTGTTAAGTCATCGTAAAGATAAAATCACCCTAACATTTCTTTTGCAGATGCTACGAATTTTTTTAGGAAAAAGTCGAAGATTTTTAACAAACAACTTATTTTAAAAAATCATCACGTCCCCTCTAGGCTTTCCACAACCTTGAAATTCATGATAAACAACCCTTAGAGCCTCTGTTAAGTCATCGTAAATATAAAACCACCCTAACATTTCTTTAGCAGATGCTACGAATTTTTTTAGGAAAAAGTCGAAGATTTTTAACAAACAACTTATTTTAAAAAATCATCACGTCCCCTCTAGGCTTTCCACAACCTTGAAATTCATGATAAACAACCCTTAGAGCCTCTGTTAAGTCATCGTAAATATAAAACCACCCTAACATTTCTTTAGCAGATGCTACGAATTTTTTTAGGAAAAAGTCGAAGATATAAACAAACAATTTATTTTAAAAAATCATCATGTACCCTCTAGGCTTCCACAACCTTGAAATTCATGATAAACAATCCTTAGAACCTCTGTTAAGTCATCGTAAAGATAAAATCACCCTAACATTTCTTTTGCAGATGCTACGAATTTTTTTAGGAAAAAGTCGAAGATTTTAACAAACAACTTATTTTAAAAAATCATCATGTACCCTCTAGGCTTCCACAACCTTAAAATTCATGATAAATAACCCTTAAAGCCTCTGTTAAGTCATCGTAAACATAAAATTACCCTAACATTTTTTTTGCAGATGCTACGAATTTTTTTAGGAAAAAGTACATAATTTTTAAGGAACAATTTATTTAAAAAATCATCACGCCACCCCTAAGCTTTCCACAACCTTGAAATTCATGACAAACAACCCTTAGAGCCTCTGTTAAGTCATCCTACAGATAAAATCACCCTAACATTTCTTTTGCAGATGCTATGAATTTTTTTAGGAAAAAGTCGAAGATTCTTAAGGAACAACTTATTTTAAAAAATCATCACGTCCCCTCTAGGCTTTCCACAACCTTGAAATTCATGATAAACAATCCTTAGAGCCTCTGTTAAGTCATCGTAAAGATAAAACCACCCTAACATTTCTTTAGCAGATGCTACGAATTTTTTTAGGAAAAAGTACATAATTTTTAAGGAACAATTTATTTAAAAAATCATCACGCCACCCCTAAGCTTTCCACAACCTTGAAATTCATGACAAACAACCCTTAGAGCCTCTGTTAAGTCATCATAAAGATAAAACCACCCTAACATTTTTTTTGCAGATGCTACGAATTTTTTTAGGAAAAAGTACATAATTTTTAAGGAACAATTTATTTTAAAAAATCATCATGTCCCCTCTAGGCTTTCCACAACCTTGAAATTCATGATAAACAATCCTTAGAGCCTCTGTTAAGTCATCGTAAATATAAAACCACCCTAACATTTCTTTAGCAGATGCTACGAATTTTTTTAGGAAAAAGTCGAAGATTTTAACAAACAATTTATTTTAAAAAATCATCATGTACCCTCTAGGCTTCCACAACCTTGAAATTCATGATAAACAATCCTTAGAACCTCTGTTAAGTCATCGTAAAGATAAAATCACCCTAACATTTCTTTTGCAGATGCTACGAATTTTTTTAGGAAAAAGTCGAAGATTTTTAACAAACAACTTATTTTAAAAAATCATCACGTCCCCTCTAGGCTTTCCACAACCTTGAAATTCATGATAAACAACCCTTAGAGCCTCTGTTAAGTCATCGTAAATATAAAACCACCCTAACATTTCTTTAGCAGATGCTACGAATTTTTTTAGGAAAAAGTCGAAGATTTTTAACAAACAACTTATTTTAAAAAATCATCACGTCCCCTCTAGGCTTTCCACAACCTTGAAATTCATGATAAACAACCCTTAGAGCCTCTGTTAAGTCATCGTAAATATAAAACCACCCTAACATTTCTTTAGCAGATGCTACGAATTTTTTTAGGAAAAAGTCGAAGATTTTAACAAACAATTTATTTTAAAAAATCATCATGTACCCTCTAGGCTTCCACAACCTTGAAATTCATGATAAACAATCCTTAGAACCTCTGTTAAGTCATCGTAAAGATAAAATCACCCTAACATTTCTTTTGCAGATGCTACGAATTTTTTTAGGAAAAAGTCGAAGATTTTAACAAACAACTTATTTTAAAAAATCATCACGTCCCCTCTAGGCTTTCCACAACCTTGAAATTCATGATAAACAACCCTTAGAGCCTCTGTTAAGTCATCGTAAATATAAAACCACCCTAACATTTCTTTAGCAGATGCTACGAATTTTTTTAGGAAAAAGTCGAAGATTTTAACAAACAATTTATTTTAAAAAATCATCATGTACCCTCTAGGCTTCCACAACCTTGAAATTCATGATAAACAATCCTTAGAACCTCTGTTAAGTCATCGTAAAGATAAAATCACCCTAACATTTCTTTTGCAGATGCTACGAATTTTTTTAGGAAAAAGTCGAAGATTTTTAACAAACAACTTATTTTAAAAAATCATCACGTCCCCTCTAGGCTTTCCACAACCTTGAAATTCATGATAAACAACCCTTAGAGCCTCTGTTAAGTCATCGTAAATATAAAACCACCCTAACATTTCTTTAGCAGATGCTACGAATTTTTTTAGGAAAAAGTCGAAGATTTTTAACAAACAACTTATTTTAAAAAATCATCACGTCCCCTCTAGGCTTTCCACAACCTTGAAATTCATGATAAACAACCCTTAGAGCCTCTGTTAAGTCATCGTAAATATAAAACCACCCTAACATTTCTTTAGCAGATGCTACGAATTTTTTTAGGAAAAAGTCGAAGATATAAACAAACAATTTATTTTAAAAAATCATCATGTACCCTCTAGGCTTCCACAACCTTGAAATTCATGATAAACAATCCTTAGAACCTCTGTTAAGTCATCGTAAAGATAAAATCACCCTAACATTTCTTTTGCAGATGCTACGAATTTTTTTAGGAAAAAGTCGAAGATTTTAACAAACAACTTATTTTAAAAAATCATCATGTACCCTCTAGGCTTCCACAACCTTAAAATTCATGATAAATAACCCTTAAAGCCTCTGTTAAGTCATCGTAAACATAAAATTACCCTAACATTTTTTTTGCAGATGCTACGAATTTTTTTAGGAAAAAGTACATAATTTTTAAGGAACAATTTATTTAAAAAATCATCACGCCACCCCTAAGCTTTCCACAACCTTGAAATTCATGACAAACAACCCTTAGAGCCTCTGTTAAGTCATCCTACAGATAAAATCACCCTAACATTTCTTTTGCAGATGCTATGAATTTTTTTAGGAAAAAGTCGAAGATTCTTAAGGAACAACTTATTTTAAAAAATCATCACGTCCCCTCTAGGCTTTCCACAACCTTGAAATTCATGATAAACAATCCTTAGAGCCTCTGTTAAGTCATCGTAAAGATAAAACCACCCTAACATTTCTTTAGCAGATGCTACGAATTTTTTTAGGAAAAAGTACATAATTTTTAAGGAACAATTTATTTAAAAAATCATCACGCCACCCCTAAGCTTTCCACAACCTTGAAATTCATGACAAACAACCCTTAGAGCCTCTGTTAAGTCATCATAAAGATAAAACCACCCTAACATTTTTTTTGCAGATGCTACGAATTTTTTTAGGAAAAAGTACATAATTTTTAAGGAACAATTTATTTTAAAAAATCATCATGTCCCCTCTAGGCTTTCCACAACCTTGAAATTCATGATAAACAATCCTTAGAGCCTCTGTTAAGTCATCGTAAATATAAAACCACCCTAACATTTCTTTAGCAGATGCTACGAATTTTTTTAGGAAAAAGTCGAAGATTTTAACAAACAATTTATTTTAAAAAATCATCATGTACCCTCTAGGCTTCCACAACCTTGAAATTCATGATAAACAATCCTTAGAACCTCTGTTAAGTCATCGTAAAGATAAAATCACCCTAACATTTCTTTTGCAGATGCTACGAATTTTTTTAGGAAAAAGTCGAAGATTTTTAACAAACAACTTATTTTAAAAAATCATCACGTCCCCTCTAGGCTTTCCACAACCTTGAAATTCATGATAAACAACCCTTAGAGCCTCTGTTAAGTCATCGTAAATATAAAACCACCCTAACATTTCTTTAGCAGATGCTACGAATTTTTTTAGGAAAAAGTCGAAGATTTTTAACAAACAACTTATTTTAAAAAATCATCACGTCCCCTCTAGGCTTTCCACAACCTTGAAATTCATGATAAACAACCCTTAGAGCCTCTGTTAAGTCATCGTAAATATAAAACCACCCTAACATTTCTTTAGCAGATGCTACGAATTTTTTTAGGAAAAAGTCGAAGATTTTAACAAACAATTTATTTTAAAAAATCATCATGTACCCTCTAGGCTTCCACAACCTTGAAATTCATGATAAACAATCCTTAGAACCTCTGTTAAGTCATCGTAAAGATAAAATCACCCTAACATTTCTTTTGCAGATGCTACGAATTTTTTTAGGAAAAAGTCGAAGATTTTAACAAACAACTTATTTTAAAAAATCATCACGTCCCCTCTAGGCTTTCCACAACCTTGAAATTCATGATAAACAACCCTTAGAGCCTCTGTTAAGTCATCGTAAATATAAAACCACCCTAACATTTCTTTAGCAGATGCTACGAATTTTTTTAGGAAAAAGTCGAAGATTTTAACAAACAATTTATTTTAAAAAATCATCATGTACCCTCTAGGCTTCCACAACCTTGAAATTCATGATAAACAATCCTTAGAACCTCTGTTAAGTCATCGTAAAGATAAAATCACCCTAACATTTCTTTTGCAGATGCTACGAATTTTTTTAGGAAAAAGTCGAAGATTTTTAACAAACAACTTATTTTAAAAAATCATCACGTCCCCTCTAGGCTTTCCACAACCTTGAAATTCATGATAAACAACCCTTAGAGCCTCTGTTAAGTCATCGTAAATATAAAACCACCCTAACATTTCTTTAGCAGATGCTACGAATTTTTTTAGGAAAAAGTCGAAGATTTTTAACAAACAACTTATTTTAAAAAATCATCACGTCCCCTCTAGGCTTTCCACAACCTTGAAATTCATGATAAACAACCCTTAGAGCCTCTGTTAAGTCATCGTAAATATAAAACCACCCTAACATTTCTTTAGCAGATGCTACGAATTTTTTTAGGAAAAAGTCGAAGATTTTAACAAACAATTTATTTTAAAAAATCATCATGTACCCTCTAGGCTTCCACAACCTTGAAATTCATGATAAACAATCCTTAGAACCTCTGTTAAGTCATCGTAAAGATAAAATCACCCTAACATTTCTTTAGCAGATGCTACGAATTTTTTTAGGAAAAAGTCGAAGATTTTTAACAAACAACTTATTTTAAAAAATCATCACGTCCCCTCTAGGCTTTCCACAACCTTGAAATTCATGATAAACAACCCTTAGAGCCTCTGTTAAGTCATCGTAAATATAAAACCACCCTAACATTTCTTTAGCAGATGCTACGAATTTTTTTAGGAAAAAGTCGAAGATTTTAACAAACAATTTATTTTAAAAAATCATCACGTCCCCTCTAGGCTTTCCACAACCTTGAAATTCATGATAAACAACCCTTAGAGCCTCTGTTAAGTCATCGTAAATATAAAACCACCCTAACATTTCTTTAGCAGATGCTACGAATTTTTTTAGGAAAAAGTCGAAGATTTTTAACAAACAACTTATTTTAAAAAATCATCACGTCCCCTCTAGGCTTTCCACAACCTTGAAATTCATGATAAACAACCCTTAGAGCCTCTGTTAAGTCATCGTAAATATAAAACCACCCTAACATTTCTTTAGCAGATGCTACGAATTTTTTTAGGAAAAAGTCGAAGATTTTAACAAACAATTTATTTTAAAAAATCATCATGTACCCTCTAGGCTTCCACAACCTTGAAATTCATGATAAACAATCCTTAGAACCTCTGTTAAGTCATCGTAAAGATAAAATCACCCTAACATTTCTTTTGCAGATGCTACGAATTTTTTTAGGAAAAAGTCGAAGATTTTAACAAACAACTTATTTTAAAAAATCATCACGTCCCCTCTAGGCTTTCCACAACCTTGAAATTCATGATAAACAACCCTTAGAGCCTCTGTTAAGTCATCGTAAATATAAAACCACCCTAACATTTCTTTAGCAGATGCTACGAATTTTTTTAGGAAAAAGTCGAAGATTTTAACAAACAATTTATTTTAAAAAATCATCATGTACCCTCTAGGCTTCCACAACCTTGAAATTCATGATAAACAATCCTTAGAACCTCTGTTAAGTCATCGTAAAGATAAAATCACCCTAACATTTCTTTTGCAGATGCTACGAATTTTTTTAGGAAAAAGTCGAAGATTTTTAACAAACAACTTATTTTAAAAAATCATCACGTCCCCTCTAGGCTTTCCACAACCTTGAAATTCATGATAAACAACCCTTAGAGCCTCTGTTAAGTCATCGTAAATATAAAACCACCCTAACATTTCTTTAGCAGATGCTACGAATTTTTTTAGGAAAAAGTCGAAGATTTTTAACAAACAACTTATTTTAAAAAATCATCACGTCCCCTCTAGGCTTTCCACAACCTTGAAATTCATGATAAACAACCCTTAGAGCCTCTGTTAAGTCATCGTAAATATAAAACCACCCTAACATTTCTTTAGCAGATGCTACGAATTTTTTTAGGAAAAAGTCGAAGATATAAACAAACAATTTATTTTAAAAAATCATCATGTACCCTCTAGGCTTCCACAACCTTGAAATTCATGATAAACAATCCTTAGAACCTCTGTTAAGTCATCGTAAAGATAAAATCACCCTAACATTTCTTTTGCAGATGCTACGAATTTTTTTAGGAAAAAGTCGAAGATTTTAACAAACAACTTATTTTAAAAAATCATCATGTACCCTCTAGGCTTCCACAACCTTAAAATTCATGATAAATAACCCTTAAAGCCTCTGTTAAGTCATCGTAAACATAAAATTACCCTAACATTTTTTTTGCAGATGCTACGAATTTTTTTAGGAAAAAGTACATAATTTTTAAGGAACAATTTATTTAAAAAATCATCACGCCACCCCTAAGCTTTCCACAACCTTGAAATTCATGACAAACAACCCTTAGAGCCTCTGTTAAGTCATCCTACAGATAAAATCACCCTAACATTTCTTTTGCAGATGCTATGAATTTTTTTAGGAAAAAGTCGAAGATTCTTAAGGAACAACTTATTTTAAAAAATCATCACGTCCCCTCTAGGCTTTCCACAACCTTGAAATTCATGATAAACAATCCTTAGAGCCTCTGTTAAGTCATCGTAAAGATAAAACCACCCTAACATTTCTTTAGCAGATGCTACGAATTTTTTTAGGAAAAAGTACATAATTTTTAAGGAACAATTTATTTAAAAAATCATCACGCCACCCCTAAGCTTTCCACAACCTTGAAATTCATGATAAACAACCCTTAGAGCCTCTGTTAAGTCATCGTAAATATAAAACCACCCTAACATTTCTTTAGCAGATGCTACGAATTTTTTTAGGAAAAAGTCGAAGATATAAACAAACAATTTATTTTAAAAAATCATCATGTACCCTCTAGGCTTCCACAACCTTGAAATTCATGATAAACAATCCTTAGAACCTCTGTTAAGTCATCGTAAAGATAAAATCACCCTAACATTTCTTTTGCAGATGCTACGAATTTTTTTAGGAAAAAGTCGAAGATTTTAACAAACAACTTATTTTAAAAAATCATCATGTACCCTCTAGGCTTCCACAACCTTAAAATTCATGATAAATAACCCTTAAAGCCTCTGTTAAGTCATCGTAAACATAAAATTACCCTAACATTTTTTTTGCAGATGCTACGAATTTTTTTAGGAAAAAGTACATAATTTTTAAGGAACAATTTATTTAAAAAATCATCACGCCACCCCTAAGCTTTCCACAACCTTGAAATTCATGACAAACAACCCTTAGAGCCTCTGTTAAGTCATCCTACAGATAAAATCACCCTAACATTTCTTTTGCAGATGCTACGAATTTTTTTAGGAAAAAGTACATAATTTTTAAGGAACAATTTATTTTAAAAAATCATCATGTCCCCTCTAGGCTTTCCACAACCTTGAAATTCATGATAAACAATCCTTAGAGCCTCTGTTAAGTCATCGTAAATATAAAACCACCCTAACATTTCTTTAGCAGATGCTACGAATTTTTTTAGGAAAAAGTCGAAGATTTTAACAAACAATTTATTTTAAAAAATCATCATGTACCCTCTAGGCTTCCACAACCTTGAAATTCATGATAAACAATCCTTAGAACCTCTGTTAAGTCATCGTAAAGATAAAATCACCCTAACATTTCTTTTGCAGATGCTACGAATTTTTTTAGGAAAAAGTCGAAGATTTTTAACAAACAACTTATTTTAAAAAATCATCACGTCCCCTCTAGGCTTTCCACAACCTTGAAATTCATGATAAACAACCCTTAGAGCCTCTGTTAAGTCATCGTAAATATAAAACCACCCTAACATTTCTTTAGCAGATGCTACGAATTTTTTTAGGAAAAAGTCGAAGATTTTTAACAAACAACTTATTTTAAAAAATCATCACGTCCCCTCTAGGCTTTCCACAACCTTGAAATTCATGATAAACAACCCTTAGAGCCTCTGTTAAGTCATCGTAAATATAAAACCACCCTAACATTTCTTTAGCAGATGCTACGAATTTTTTTAGGAAAAAGTCGAAGATTTTAACAAACAATTTATTTTAAAAAATCATCATGTACCCTCTAGGCTTCCACAACCTTGAAATTCATGATAAACAATCCTTAGAACCTCTGTTAAGTCATCGTAAAGATAAAATCACCCTAACATTTCTTTTGCAGATGCTACGAATTTTTTTAGGAAAAAGTCGAAGATTTTAACAAACAACTTATTTTAAAAAATCATCACGTCCCCTCTAGGCTTTCCACAACCTTGAAATTCATGATAAACAACCCTTAGAGCCTCTGTTAAGTCATCGTAAATATAAAACCACCCTAACATTTCTTTAGCAGATGCTACGAATTTTTTTAGGAAAAAGTCGAAGATTTTAACAAACAATTTATTTTAAAAAATCATCATGTACCCTCTAGGCTTCCACAACCTTGAAATTCATGATAAACAATCCTTAGAACCTCTGTTAAGTCATCGTAAAGATAAAATCACCCTAACATTTCTTTTGCAGATGCTACGAATTTTTTTAGGAAAAAGTCGAAGATTTTTAACAAACAACTTATTTTAAAAAATCATCACGTCCCCTCTAGGCTTTCCACAACCTTGAAATTCATGATAAACAACCCTTAGAGCCTCTGTTAAGTCATCGTAAATATAAAACCACCCTAACATTTCTTTAGCAGATGCTACGAATTTTTTTAGGAAAAAGTCGAAGATTTTTAACAAACAACTTATTTTAAAAAATCATCACGTCCCCTCTAGGCTTTCCACAACCTTGAAATTCATGATAAACAACCCTTAGAGCCTCTGTTAAGTCATCGTAAATATAAAACCACCCTAACATTTCTTTAGCAGATGCTACGAATTTTTTTAGGAAAAAGTCGAAGATTTTAACAAACAATTTATTTTAAAAAATCATCATGTACCCTCTAGGCTTCCACAACCTTGAAATTCATGATAAACAATCCTTAGAACCTCTGTTAAGTCATCGTAAAGATAAAATCACCCTAACATTTCTTTAGCAGATGCTACGAATTTTTTTAGGAAAAAGTCGAAGATTTTTAACAAACAACTTATTTTAAAAAATCATCACGTCCCCTCTAGGCTTTCCACAACCTTGAAATTCATGATAAACAACCCTTAGAGCCTCTGTTAAGTCATCGTAAATATAAAACCACCCTAACATTTCTTTAGCAGATGCTACGAATTTTTTTAGGAAAAAGTCGAAGATTTTAACAAACAATTTATTTTAAAAAATCATCACGTCCCCTCTAGGCTTTCCACAACCTTGAAATTCATGATAAACAACCCTTAGAGCCTCTGTTAAGTCATCGTAAATATAAAACCACCCTAACATTTCTTTAGCAGATGCTACGAATTTTTTTAGGAAAAAGTCGAAGATTTTTAACAAACAACTTATTTTAAAAAATCATCACGTCCCCTCTAGGCTTTCCACAACCTTGAAATTCATGATAAACAACCCTTAGAGCCTCTGTTAAGTCATCGTAAATATAAAACCACCCTAACATTTCTTTAGCAGATGCTACGAATTTTTTTAGGAAAAAGTCGAAGATTTTAACAAACAATTTATTTTAAAAAATCATCATGTACCCTCTAGGCTTCCACAACCTTGAAATTCATGATAAACAATCCTTAGAACCTCTGTTAAGTCATCGTAAAGATAAAATCACCCTAACATTTCTTTTGCAGATGCTACGAATTTTTTTAGGAAAAAGTCGAAGATTTTAACAAACAACTTATTTTAAAAAATCATCACGTCCCCTCTAGGCTTTCCACAACCTTGAAATTCATGATAAACAACCCTTAGAGCCTCTGTTAAGTCATCGTAAATATAAAACCACCCTAACATTTCTTTAGCAGATGCTACGAATTTTTTTAGGAAAAAGTCGAAGATTTTAACAAACAATTTATTTTAAAAAATCATCATGTACCCTCTAGGCTTCCACAACCTTGAAATTCATGATAAACAATCCTTAGAACCTCTGTTAAGTCATCGTAAAGATAAAATCACCCTAACATTTCTTTTGCAGATGCTACGAATTTTTTTAGGAAAAAGTCGAAGATTTTTAACAAACAACTTATTTTAAAAAATCATCACGTCCCCTCTAGGCTTTCCACAACCTTGAAATTCATGATAAACAACCCTTAGAGCCTCTGTTAAGTCATCGTAAATATAAAACCACCCTAACATTTCTTTAGCAGATGCTACGAATTTTTTTAGGAAAAAGTCGAAGATTTTTAACAAACAACTTATTTTAAAAAATCATCACGTCCCCTCTAGGCTTTCCACAACCTTGAAATTCATGATAAACAACCCTTAGAGCCTCTGTTAAGTCATCGTAAATATAAAACCACCCTAACATTTCTTTAGCAGATGCTACGAATTTTTTTAGGAAAAAGTCGAAGATATAAACAAACAATTTATTTTAAAAAATCATCATGTACCCTCTAGGCTTCCACAACCTTGAAATTCATGATAAACAATCCTTAGAACCTCTGTTAAGTCATCGTAAAGATAAAATCACCCTAACATTTCTTTTGCAGATGCTACGAATTTTTTTAGGAAAAAGTCGAAGATTTTAACAAACAACTTATTTTAAAAAATCATCATGTACCCTCTAGGCTTCCACAACCTTAAAATTCATGATAAATAACCCTTAAAGCCTCTGTTAAGTCATCGTAAACATAAAATTACCCTAACATTTTTTTTGCAGATGCTACGAATTTTTTTAGGAAAAAGTACATAATTTTTAAGGAACAATTTATTTAAAAAATCATCACGCCACCCCTAAGCTTTCCACAACCTTGAAATTCATGACAAACAACCCTTAGAGCCTCTGTTAAGTCATCCTACAGATAAAATCACCCTAACATTTCTTTTGCAGATGCTATGAATTTTTTTAGGAAAAAGTCGAAGATTCTTAAGGAACAACTTATTTTAAAAAATCATCACGTCCCCTCTAGGCTTTCCACAACCTTGAAATTCATGATAAACAATCCTTAGAGCCTCTGTTAAGTCATCGTAAAGATAAAACCACCCTAACATTTCTTTAGCAGATGCTACGAATTTTTTTAGGAAAAAGTACATAATTTTTAAGGAACAATTTATTTAAAAAATCATCACGCCACCCCTAAGCTTTCCACAACCTTGAAATTCATGATAAACAACCCTTAGAGCCTCTGTTAAGTCATCGTAAATATAAAACCACCCTAACATTTCTTTAGCAGATGCTACGAATTTTTTTAGGAAAAAGTCGAAGATATAAACAAACAATTTATTTTAAAAAATCATCATGTACCCTCTAGGCTTCCACAACCTTGAAATTCATGATAAACAATCCTTAGAACCTCTGTTAAGTCATCGTAAAGATAAAATCACCCTAACATTTCTTTTGCAGATGCTACGAATTTTTTTAGGAAAAAGTCGAAGATTTTAACAAACAACTTATTTTAAAAAATCATCATGTACCCTCTAGGCTTCCACAACCTTAAAATTCATGATAAATAACCCTTAAAGCCTCTGTTAAGTCATCGTAAACATAAAATTACCCTAACATTTTTTTTGCAGATGCTACGAATTTTTTTAGGAAAAAGTACATAATTTTTAAGGAACAATTTATTTAAAAAATCATCACGCCACCCCTAAGCTTTCCACAACCTTGAAATTCATGACAAACAACCCTTAGAGCCTCTGTTAAGTCATCCTACAGATAAAATCACCCTAACATTTCTTTTGCAGATGCTATGAATTTTTTTAGGAAAAAGTCGAAGATTCTTAAGGAACAACTTATTTTAAAAAATCATCACGTCCCCTCTAGGCTTTCCACAACCTTGAAATTCATGATAAACAATCCTTAGAGCCTCTGTTAAGTCATCGTAAAGATAAAACCACCCTAACATTTCTTTAGCAGATGCTACGAATTTTTTTAGGAAAAAGTACATAATTTTTAAGGAACAATTTATTTAAAAAATCATCACGTCCCCTCTAGGCTTTCCACAACCTTGAAATTCATGACAAACAACCCTTAGAGCCTCTGTTAAATCATCATAAAGATGAAACCACCCTAACATTTCTTTTGCAGATGCTACGAATTTTTTTAGGAAAAAGTCGAAGATTTTTAACAAACAACTTATTTTAAAAAATCATCACGTACCCTCTAGGCTTCCACAACCTTAAAATTCATGATAAATAACCCTTAGAGCCTCTGTTAAGTCATCGTAAACATAAAATTACCCTAACATTTTTTTTGCAAATGCTACGAATTTTTTTAGGAAAAAGTACACGATTCTTAAGGAACAATTTATTTTAAAAAATCACATTACCAGTAGGTTTTCCACAACCTTGATTTTGTACCAACTAAATACTTACTTTAATTTAAATATTTTTTTAAACTGCCTCTACTTTTAAGTTCGATGACCACAGTAGGGGAAACGGTAAACGTATTTGAGAACACTGAACCATCTGCAAAATCAAATATCAGCTCTCAATTTTCGACAAAATAAACCAAAAACGTCATTAAGTAACTTTTTATTCACTATCAATACAAAAAAAATCATATATATTATACTCATGAATGTCAAACAAACTAGGAATACCAAAAGAACGTTATATACAAACTTAAATAAGCTATTTAATGAGGTAATCTCGCCCTTTCTTCGGGGAAAATGAATGAAAACGAACTCGAGACGTCCACCTGCCCCCCTTCTAATGATAACGGTCCCTCTTATGCCTGTGTTCCTCCCTCTGTCTGTGGCGGGAGGCGTGCGGGCTGCGGTCCCTCTTGGGGCTCCTCTCGCGCACCGGGCTGCGCTCCTTGTACTTGCGCCGGTCCTGGTCCCTGTCCCGGAAGCGGTCCCTCCTATCCCGCTCGACCCTGCGGTCGTCGTCGCGCAGGAAATCTCGCCTGATGTCCTCGCGCACGGGACGGGGACGCTCCCGCTCCCTCTCGTACTTCCTGTCCTCCCGGGCGCGTTCCGACGCTGCTTGGACGGCGTGAGGCGGGAATCGACCCTAAAAGATACACCAAAAATAAGACGGCTTTTCGATTTAAAATATCTTCTTCGCTTATTCTGTAAATACCATCTGCGAGTGCCATGTTTTGTGCGAACAGTCGCTTCTATGTCTCATACAGGGAGCGGCAAAATTATTGCACAAAATTCGAAGAAATTACGACAGATTTTCAGGTTGATTATAGTCGATGGCATCACGGAATTTAATATAGGCGTTGTGAATAGGCAGATTTAATTTTGCGAACAGTTGTTTTCGTTAAAATGATTTCTACGAGTATAATATTAAAGCACGTGATTTTCAAAGGCCTGTAACTTGGAAAAAAATAGTCGCAGAGCAATTAATAAAAAAAACCAAATTGAAACTCTAAGTTTCTAGTTTTCGGATATTAAGTTCAAAAGAAAATAATTTTTACCGTCGGCAGTTTTTGAGTAATCATATGGAAAGAAAATTTCCAAATTTTTGCTTGCCTTTCAAAAGGTTCACGGATATCAATTTATTATCTCAAAGTAACACAAAATCCATATTTTCTTTCTTAATAAAAAGTGGATGACATAGTTCTGTCAAATATTGAAAAAATTCGTGAATGTCATAAAAAGAAGCCATTGCGACTTACTAATCAACTTTTTTTTGTTATGCAAAATAAATTAGTTTTAAAAAACTAATCAAAGTGAGTTTACCGTATTTATTTACAGTTTTATTTCGTTCATTAAAAAAAATACATACAGGGTAACCCAAAAGTAATGCATATTAATTTTTCCCATACATCCCCCCCCCCAAAAAAAAAAAACGGCGCTGCTATAATTCTCCGAAATTAAGCAAAAAAAAGTTGTCAATATCACAAAAAGGGCCCATTGTGGCTTGCAAATCAACTTTTTTTTGCAAAGCAAACATGAGGAAATATGGATTTTTGGGTTGCTTTTGAGTCAACCTATATCTAATGAAATCTGCCAGTTACTATACAAAAAGTGGCAAAAGGCTAGAGATTTTTTTTTCAAAACAAAAGGTCATTTTTGTAATATGTTCGTATATAGTTTTTAAGTGACCTATGCATTTACAAAAACGGCGACGCTATAGTTTGCCGAAGTATGGCAAAAAAACTCGTCCATATTATAAAATTGGAAAAAGAAATCTGGATTTTGTGTTACTTTTCGCCCACACTGTATTCTAACGACGCCTGCCATTTACTATATAAAAAATGGGCAACTTTATTTAAATAAAGCTCATTGTTTCCTTTCTCTCAAATATTGTGATACAGGTTTTTGTATGTTTAATTTGTTACACCTTGTACATTAAGTGCATTCACCTTATTTATTATTCCTTTTTGCATCGTGTTTGCATATGATAAAATTTTTATAGCATCGTTTGTTCATATAAACTGATGAAACTAGAGATATTTCATTAATATTGCGATCAATTCTAAAAAAGTATATTATACAGGGTAACCCAAAACTAACGGAAATATTTAGTCTTTTCCCATACACTTTCCAAACAAAAAAAATCCGGGATGTTATAGTTCTGTGAAATATAGCAAAAAAAGTCGCCAATATCCGAAGCAGGACCCATTGCGACTCGATAATCAACTAATTTTTTTATGTAAAGGGAGCAGAAAGAAATTTAAGTTTTTGTTGCTTTTGGATCATATTGGATCGTATTCTAATAAAATCTGTCAGTATCTATACAAAAAGTGGCAAAAGGTTAGAGATTTTTTTTTGCAAAACAAAGCGCATTTTTGTATCATGTTCATATATATATATAAAATTTTTTATGGCATTTAGTGTGCATACAAGATAATAAAATACAAGATATTTCGTTAATATTTCGATCAATTCTAAAAAAAATATATACAGAGTAACACCAAAGTATTGCAATTTATTTTTATTACCACACTTTCCGAAAAAAAGAACGACGATGCTACAGTTCTGTGAAATACAGCAAAAATAAAGTTGTGCTTCATGTATCGCAAAACGTAACCAAATTTGTTTGTTAACCTTTTTGAATCATAATTACTGTATGATGTTTGTATATAATAAAGTTTTTATGGCACTTTTTGCGCACACAAACTTATAAAATACTAGACATTTCGTTAATATTTCGTTCTAAAAAAAAAACAGTATACAGAGTAACCCAAAAGTATCGCATGAAATTCATATTCTCTATACATTAAAAAAAAAAAAACAGTGATGCCACGGTTTGTCGAATATGACAAAAAAATCGTCTATCACAAAACCAGAAGAAAATTAGCATTTTACTTGTTGTTAATTTTCGTTTACACTATCCTAATGAAATCTATACTATTACTGTACAAAAAGTGGGCAAAATGATAGAAAAACTTAACTCATGGTACCCCAGTTTCAGATATTATAATTCATTTTTTTTTTGTTTTACTGGGTTGTCTGAAAAATAAAAAAAAAACAATACAAGGGAATTCACCGCATCTTCATTTTTGTATCAAGTTCATTTATCATATTAAATTTTTATGGGATTTTTTTTGTTCATATAAACTTACAAAACAAGGCATATTTCATGATTGTCTCATTCACTTAAAACAAAATATACAAGGTGCTTCAAAATTAACACATAACATTCATATTTTCTTTAGTATTCACTCTAAAAAAAATTCCCCTTACAAATTTAGTTCTGCGTTATGGTGAAACAAAAAAAAAAAGCAATTTTGATTTGATTTGCCTTTTGAAAGCAAACAAGGATGGTAATTTGAATTTAATGGGTTGCTTTTTAGTCACATCGGATTCTAATGAAACCTACCACATAATTATTGTATGAAAAGTGGACAAAAGGTCAAGAAATTGTTTTTTTAAACAAAGCTTACTGAATTCATATATTTTAGAAATTATAATGCATACTTTTGTTTCGTAAGTTTTATTAGGCCTTGGATTGTAAATAATTTATATAAATAGCAGTGTTGTAGGGCCTACCTTGAACACAATCACCAGAATTGAATTATCGAAGCATTTTGCTAACTCACAATTAAGTTAAATACTCATTGGCAACGTGAGATATTAAAAACCACTCTTCGGAAACAATCCGAGGTTTTTATTTATTTTTTTTTGAAGTACATTCAATAAAATGTGAGTTAAAAATTACCAGAAAGATAGAATCTAAAAGTCTCAAATCACATACAAATATTTCTTATTAATTGACTTAATTTATAACTGTTTGACCAATATAAACATTATTTAATTGTACTTCGCACCTTGATTAATAGCAATAAAAGCACTAGCATAGTTTTAAGCAGCCTCGAAAGTATTCATATGTAAAATAGGGAATTAAATAAAGCCAAAGCAGCTACAACTATTAAAACATGCACCTACCTCCAAATGCTTCTGGATTTTCTGCTGTATCGGCACGGGGATCCTAGGGAACAACGTAGAAAACCACTCCAGCTTCACCAGCCATTGCCTCAGCATCATGCCCATGGTCATGGTCTGACCGCCGCCAGCTTTAACATCAAGTTCCTGGAACACTTTATATTTAAAACACCAGCCGAACCGAGTACTTTACCTGAAAATAACCTGAAAAATTGATAGGTATCACTCTACCTTTGGTTACGCACCTCTTCGTCCTCCAAATACTCTTCGTACCATTCTAGGAGGTTAGCAGGAGAGAAGGTGTACCTGATGTACATGAAGCCCAGCGCCCTGATATAAGGCGAATCACAGTGCGATATCAAGCCGTTTAACTGCTTCCTAGTTAGTTTTAGGGTGAACAATTTGTATAGGAGGCAGTATGCCGTGGACACTATCCCTCCGGCTCCTACGCCCCGTACGCCGCCACACATACCTGTCTGGCCGGAGGTGCGACGCGAGCCCTTCTCCCACGGCTCCAAGTGATTTACCTTATAGTAAATTTCGTCTACAACTTCGTGGTAAGTCTTCAATTCGTATAAATTAACTGAAAATTTATTGAAGATAAAATATTGTGGAAACAAAATCAGTTTTAAATTATTTAATTAACATACCTACCCTTAAAGTAATGTGAACTCTGGATGTTTGTTAATATTAAAGGATTTAAGTTCATCGTCCTTTCGTTGCCCCATAACGGCAGAATATTGCTCTGCTTAGAGGACTGCTTGGTTGGTGTACTTTCTAAAAAAAAAATACGTGATTATTGTATTCGTAAAATAGCTTAAATGTTTTACCTTCATCGCTGTTACCGCTCTTAGAATCCATAATTATTAAAATTTTCGTGGAAACTTTGTTTTTCTTTAAATTAACCCATATAAACGTACAACGTCCATAAACTTGCAACAAAACCTTGCAAAATGCTTTATGTCATATTATTCCATTGGCATATTTTACGTTGTAAAGTTGGCTATGATGTTAAAACGTTTCCCATACGTTTACACTATGATTAGGGAGCTGCTCCGAGGAGTTGAGGAGCTGCTATGATCAGATGTATTTTCACTATTGTACATCTATAGTACATATAATTGGGGTTATAGAACAAATTGAATAAGTTACACACGCTATATTTAAATAAAAAGCTAAATTGTCAAATTTAATACGATAGCCATGTCTCAAACTAAAAGTCATATTTTTTTGTGTCAGGTAACCATTCCAGGTAGAACGTGGGGAACTAAAAAATATAATCATAAAACGTTTGGCGGATTTAAAAATTCGATTAAACAAACAAATTGTGAGTTTGGTGTAACTGTCCTTAAATCGTTGTAATTACCTTCTGTTATGTTTATATACACTAAATAAATAACCATATTCCGTGGAATGTTTGTGGTTAACTCGGAAAACCGAACGAACTTTTTAGACGACCTAATAGTTTGGGTCTGGGCTGTGTTCGATTTGCGCTACCTAAACAAAACGTGTTCCTGGTTTGGGTCTCGGCCAAGCGTGAGCTGGGGCTGTGCTGTAGGTGGGTTCGATCAGATAGATTACCTGATCGAACTTACGAAAGGATTGTTAAGGCGCGTATATATCTGAGCACGAACGGAAACGAGGCAAGGCGAGGCGAGGCGAATGCTTCGTTTGGGTTTTTTGGCAATAATACGAGGCAACGTTCGAGGCAGCGATCCATTCATTCATTCATACGTTCCGGTGAAAAAATGGCGGAAGATGTAGTAGTGGCGACTGCAGCATTGTCGGGCACAAACTGCCTCGTACGGCGCACACAAAAAACCGTTTACACTGCACCGCATGCCCCTTTGAAGTATCGACTCGAAACGGATAGACTCCGAATAGCCTCGTGGCGAGATCGACTTGCAGCGCCTCGTGTGCACGTACATACTTGCATGCTCGTTTGGCCTAGCTTTGCCTCGTCTTAGAGTTTATTTTTTTAAATTAGTCACTTTAATTGCATCGATTTAACTAGAAGTATTCTAATATTTCAGTCTATCTTCAAATAACTGAACCTAGTAAAATGGGACTTATTTATGAAACAACGAACTTAGAAGCCTTTAAGTTGGTCACCCTGTTATAATAAACCGCGTATTTCAAAACAAATCGCCGATATTTATACGTAATAGACGCAACGACCGCTTAAATAATCCTTTTTGCAAATTAAATTTAAAATTTAATTAGTGGTTAAACAGCTGATTAAATAACGTTTTAACTAAATGTATCCGACTGGTTTAGTTTATAGGTTAAATGATCCTGATGTCATGTTTGGAAAGAAATGTCGTTTATTTACGAGACGAAGGATATCCTTTTTTGTGATTCCATCGCTGGTGATCTCTACGATATTCGTAATTTACCAGATAAGCATATTTGTGCAAATTTCCAACGAATACAAACCAAAAGGAAAACCTAACCTAATTCGAGGCACTCACATTGGACAAACTAGGTCCTACCTGCCCAATAACGATAATAAATTCAGGTGTATCACAAGCTTAGAGATTATAGAATTCGATAGGATTAACGACAATTACTGTGACTGCCTAGACGGAAGCGATGAACCTGGAACGAATGCTTGTTCGAACGGCAAGTTTTTCTGCGATAGTCAAGTTGTTACTAGACGTTTCAAGAAATCTATAGAGCCTGCGAAAGTAAACGATGGCATATGCGACTGCTGTGATGGCTCGGATGAATGGGAAAATAACGAAGTTTTAAATAGTAATCGTATGTAGTATCCCACACGAAAATGTTAAATCATTAACGTTGCATTTTGTTTTAGGAGATGCGCAAAGACGAGCCGATAGATACCACGTTCCGTGCCCAAATATGTGTTAGTACTGAATTTAGAATATATATTTGTATATTCGTATAGTTAACCATAACCACAATGTTGTGATTTTAGTATGTAAGTTAGTTATAATTGTATTTCAAGATACAAGATGAACTATTTTTGTGAAGACGTAGTAGTTTTTTAAGATGACAGTAATAAATATTCGTTATTAATATCTAGTAGTCCTATAAACTGTTATTCGTTTGTTTCTAATTGGTCATAACCTTCTTGGACGAATATAATGCTATAGTTGAAGGTAGTAGAGAAGTTGGCCATGAAACACAACGTGATCTTTTTGTTCTAATTGTTTATGACTTACCTGGTTGACTGTGATAAAACAGTTGAGAAGCTGGGCATGGCCAATCTGCTTGACCATGACACCATAAACATGACACAAATAAAATGAACCAAAGGAAAAAGTTTGATTACACAAATAATACGGAAGGGTCAGATCGGGCTGCGAAGAAAGCCGGATGGTTTTTGATTGAACTGTAATGGTTAAGAGGGGAGTGGGTAGTATTAACAATGAAAATGTGCCTAAACAAAACATTTATTTTTAACTTAACATATTATATACAACTTAACATATAATATCACAGAACATATGTACCTAACTTCTCAATATATCCAATTCTTCTGGTGTTACGTGCAGCCTGAGTTGTTTCTCGATGATGAGATCTTGGATTTGTGCCAACTCTGCTGGTATATATATTGCAGCGTCTATATACAGGGCCTAAAGAAAAATCCTGTTAAGTTCCATATTGTCGATATGTACGTTCTGTACTTACTTTAAGCCAAGGGCATTCCTCGACCGCGGAATAATAGACATTCCGACAAACGTCGAGTGGGAAATATGTGTGAACAAACTGTAAGTAGAGCCTCCACACCAGGCCACACCTCCTGGTGCACATGTTAGGTTGTGTTATTTTTTTGAATAACGACAGCATTCGGTTTTTGACGTTTGTATCGATGTCGTACCTCTCACCTGAAATGGAAATAAATAAATAAATAATATTACTGTAAATATTACTATTCTCTATTACAAATAAATGAAAATGATTAAAAAAAATTAATAAAATTTAAATAAAATTCATTTGTACTATTGAGAAAAAGTGTAATGAGACATTTTACCCTGAATTGCACGCAATAATTAATTAAATTCGGAGTTAATTATGCTTTTTATCAATAGATCAAGCACATAGTTAACTCTTAAGATACAAAATTAATTACTTACTGCTTATATTTCAGTACAACATATTCAAGAACCAAAGTGCCTCATTACATTCATTCTCAGCAATACATCTGAAAAATAATATAAATAACTGATGTCTTTGTGCAATTATTTTTAGTGTTTCTTTTACCTTTCTTGTGATTGTCAAATGTTATTAAATGTTTTTATTTTCACAGCCTACTACTATTTAATCGGCGAATTGAGATTAAAGAACAATATAAAGTGAAAACACGACATTTACACAAGACACTATTTTTGTTTGAAACTATACAGCAGAATATCATCTATTAGGAATTATGCATGGATTACACCATAAAAAGACTGTGATATTGTAACGAATTTGGTGGAAACTTCTCACAAAACAAAATAACATTCATATATGATATAAATACATACATAAGAATTTATTT
Organism: Rosalia funebris; assembly: GCA_037954035.1. Lineage (NCBI taxonomy): Eukaryota > Metazoa > Arthropoda > Insecta > Coleoptera > Cerambycidae > Rosalia > Rosalia funebris. The sequence goes on along the minus strand of JAZFAV010000006.1, from coordinate 4,016,346 downwards.
TAAACTGTGATGTATATTAATTGATCATGATTTTTCTTTATTTGCGTTTTAATTGTGTAGTCTTTTTAAAAATTCTCATGTTTGATTTCATTTTTTATAGTCTTTTCTCAGTTTCCCAATTTTTTTTTTATTATTGTTCTCTAGAACAGAACAATTAAAATATAAGTTTTAGATATTCTTAGCTTACCTATCTAGTTTTTTTCTGGTTAAATTGAAATAGAAAAAAATTCTATCCCAATGTTTCGGTTTTAGTTGCCATCGTCAGAGAAACAGCAATGATTAATAAAATATTAAACAGTTTATTTATGATTATAATTACTTATATTCGTTTGTTTATTTAATATGTACATGGTATTTAATTAATCTAATGTTGTATGTTTTCTGTATAAGTTTTGGCATAACTTAACTGTTTGGTTGTTGGTGTGCGTTTGTTTATGTTGTTAATGATAAACTTGGTTTGTATGAGGTATTGTGAGTAAAATAACTGATAAAATAATTCTTTTATTTTTTTGTAGTTTACTAAAATGCGATTAAAACCGAAATATTGGAATAAAACCCATTTTTAGTACAATATAGCTGATCAAAAACCCCCGGAATACAAGATAACTAACATATCTATGGGCAATAAAACATGAAACATCATGAAAGTAATGAATTCGTGAATGAAAAAATTCAAGCAACAACTTTTAGGAAAAAAGTCTCAGAGCAGCAAATTTTATTTTTAGTTACCTACGCATTTTTTAAAATACAATTGATATATATATATATATATATATATATATATATATATATATACAGGGTGATTAATAAAAATTGTAAATCTTCTATTAAAGTTAGGTCAAAAGTTAGTTCATTTGTACATTATGGAAAAATCACAACAGAATTGTTTACAAATATATCAAAAGGTGACACCAGACACACGAGACCAAAAGTTTTATTTCAGGTTCTTCATATATGAATACATAGATGAATATAAGTTTTATTGCTTTTCCATATGAAATCTGAAAGAAAAACTCACCTGTAACAGTATCCGTAAGCATCTCCTGCAGCTGCAGGACTTGCTGATTGGAAATAATCACGGCGAACAGCGTAGAAAACGCCCTTCCTGACCTCAACAGCAAATCCTGTATCTTCCACCACTGCTGCCCCATAGAACGCACAAGGCTCTGCTCTTTAGTCAACACGGTCAACAAAAACAAGTTGTTCGGGTAGCTCTCTATGGCTCTATGGAGAACATCATCGAGTAATCTAAAAATGCCACAGCCAGGCTGTTCCGAGCAATACTTGAACAATACAGACGTATATAATTCGTAGAGGACCTCTTTCTGCCACAAGGAGTCTTTGCACCTCTCCTCTAAAGATTCCAATGTCCTTTCCAGGAAGGCGCCGCACTCAATCGGGCCTTTGGTTAAATACACGAACCATCCGTGGCAGATGAGGAAGTCGGTCGTGAATTCCGGTAAGAAATGCTGCAACGGTTGAAGTTTGGTCAAGTCGTTTTGCAGCAGCTGCAAAGTGAAGAGTTTAAACCGCGTCTCTGCCTCTTTCAATATTGTTTCCGTCACTCCAACGCATTTTCGTTGCAGAATAAAGTCGCATAAGTATTTTAAGGCTCTGTCTTTGTTAATTCCTGGATCGCTATCAAGAGACAAAGTCGCGGAAACCAATACCCGATAGAGATAGCATTGGGCGGCCTGCATTTTACCCCAGTTTTTCATTTTCAGCCCAATGTTGTTATTAAAAGACAAAGTAGCGTTCAAAATACCCACACAACCCTCCTTATTACCCAACTCGTACTCAACCAAAGCGTATTCCACGTAAAATATTTCGCTCTGTCGATTATCCTCGTGTTTTAACAGCGTCTTCATGTTTTTTCTCATCATTTTTTGGAATTGTTCTCCCATTTTGAACCTTCGCAACCTGTCTAGAATAAGCAGGAGTCTTTGGAAGCGAAACCACCACACCAGTATCACCGTTTTATCGTCACCACTTAAACAATCGGCGCAATTCTGCATCACCACTAATATAAACTCGAGGTATTCCTCTTGCCCTGGCAACACTTTCAAATACTGCGGACCTACGGCAAGTCTATTGTCATTTAACAAATATTTATTACTCAAATCAACGGGGTATAAGGGTAGAAATGCTGACAGTAACGGTTCGATTGAATCTAAACTCCAAGGGACATAGTCGAGACCCAAATCCTGCATCGTACAATGTCTACAAGGCAATAGAGGTATTTTGAGTAGAGAAAATATAGTTGCTGTAAGTTTGAATATATTTTCTGGCATGGTGATTGGGTGTATTAACTCGGCTACATCTTCTGTAAAAACTAAACGCTGAGGGTCTTCGCACTCGTCATCTTCCAAGTATGGCAACCAGTGACAGGACTCTCGTAATTTCTCTGTCCGCAACCATAGTTCATGTAGTGGTAGCTGGGATTTGAAAACAAGCTCCTCCATTTCCACCAATTGGTCTTCTTTAAACCTAGACGATATATTAAACTTCATTTTATCGTTTGGCGATAAATTCAATTCTAAATACATTCGTAACAAGGTCCAAAGTTGTTCGAATAAACCAGCTTGCTTTAAAAACAACCCACACTGATACAACATCCTAAGTATGCTTTCTTCTAATAAATATTTCTCTAAAACGGTAGTACGTCTCAACTGATGCAAAGTTAACAAGCACTTTGAGTATAAATTTATCACGGATGGCGTATTACAATGCGACATAGAACACTGAGTAGCCTCGATATACCCCTGCCACAATATGATGTTGCCTTTGTCTTTTTCTACCAAATTCTTTAGCTGCTCTTGGAGTTCATCCGCTGGGAAGGCGCTAACGGCTATTTTCAGTCTCTCCCTAAGTAATTGCTCACATTCGGGATTCAGCGACAAGGCTTTGTCTAGAATAGCAAGTTTCCTTTCGGCCAATACTCGCTGGGCTTTGGCGATGCTGCCCTTACGGTAAGTTTTCTCAAAGTGGTAAACGATGTCTTGAAAATCAATGTACTCTAACCACTGTTTAATATCGTTAGGTTCTTCGCCAAGATGTCGATTGTACTGAGCCGTTTTTCGTGATAATTCTTCTTCTTGTTTAAAGCCCGTGAAGTGCTCATCTTTACTGCTGCCTTGTGCTTTCTCCAAGTTGTTTTTCGTTAAAACAACTTCGTTATCGGAATTACTTTTGTCTATATTTTTGTCCAAGATGACATTAAAATACCGCTTAAATTTACGTTTACGACGTTTCTTTATGTTCGACGTAAGATAGTATGCAACATGATATCTAGGCACTGCAGGCCTAGATATTGTAGCCACTGTTAAATACTCCTTCGTTCTGTTATTATCAATAGCGAATACATTTTCTTCATTTATAACTACTGGCGATTTCTCTCTTTTCTTTTTTTTGCGGTCCTTCTTTTTATCCTTCTTTTTACGTTTAGTCGGCTTAGCCGTCTTAGATGATTCACCTGAAGAGCTGTTGTCTTCGCTGGTAATTTCTATTGCTGGATTTTTAAAAGAGGGCTGTTCACTAGCAGTTGGACGAACACCCTGAAGAGCCAAATCAACTTGAAAACTGGAATTTTCTAACCATGATTTATTATCTGAGGATTCTTCTATCTTCGGTGCACTTGCTTGGTCAGCATATGCAGCAAAAAGCGGCATTCTTAGTAAATTAGAAGAAATTGTTTGCAAACGTTTTAAATTAATAGGTTATTTAAACATAACCTCACTTATATTACTGCATAGTAGTTCTTTTGTATACTATGGAAAACGCACAGCAGGAGAAGCAGGACCAGCAGGACTGTTCACAAATATTTATATCAAAAGGTATGTTCGGTGACAGCAGACTATGAAAATGTAAGTTGTGTTCGAGATTCAGATTTTTCTCCTTCAAACAGGCCTGTGATGTTAGTATACTTAGATGCATGTTATTATAATTAATTATCTTCAGCTTTGCTATATTAAATAGTTTTATTTTCTGTTTTATATATAATTTGTGGTATTAGAATAGTTTGCGATATGCAGTGTAATAGTACAACCGAAATAATAAAAGCCTTAAATTTTGAAAACGCTGAAAATTTACTAATCAAGGTTACTCTGTAAATAATCTGCTCCAGTGCTCTTTAATTCAGAACACTTGACGAACGCAGTTATTTGTTTACGTGTTGCCTTGTTTTGTAAAATTTTTTATAATTGGTTTGTTTTTATGTGTTTTTTTAATGCTAATTAGTTTAGCAAAACAATTAATTTAAATACGAGTCAGGGCCAAATTATTTTTATAAATAGATTAGAAATTAAACGCAGATTACCTGACAAATTGGTCCTTAAATCGAATATCAATATCAAAGAAAACCATAAAAACCGATAATAATAATATCGTCTGAGGTCAAAGCGTTTTGTAGATAAAAGTATCAGCATTTGGTCATTTGTCATTTGGTGTGTTTCGATCCACGAGGACGGTTTGTTGTTTACACGTCTTCAATAGAACAAGTTTCCAAACTAGGTAATTAAAGTAATGCATTTTTAATTAACAAAAATGAATAGAACGTACTTTAAATTATTTTTGGGGGTCGGTGGCCGCCAATTTTCTGCGGAGGCTTCTAGACCATTACAAAAAATTAAGGTAAATAATAACTTAATTACTTTTATTGCAAACCAGTTGAGATGCTTATTTTATATCGTAGCCTGTTGAAAATTTTGAAAATCCTTTAGTTGATTTATTTGGAAGGAACCACACTTATTTAAGAATATCCCTGACCGAACGATGTAATTTAAGGTGTAAGTGAGCGAGGGTGCCAATTGGCAGCTTGGAACTAATCTACTATTTCACAGGTCAATATTGCATGCCAGCCGAGGGGGTGAAACTCACCGAAAGGGCGAAATTACTAACAACAGATGAAGTTTTAAGAGTCGCCGAACTTTTCGTTAAAGAAGGAGTCAACAAAATTCGGCTCACGGGTGGTGAACCCACAGTTAGGAAAGATCTAGTCGACATAGTGTGTAAGTTCACTGCGTATCATCGCACACTATCTGCTAATTTCGCATTTTCTAGCAAATCTAAAACAATTGAAGGGTCTCGACGTGGTTGCTATGACTACCAATGGATTAATGTTGACCAGACAGCTAGTTGCTTTGCAAAGGGCCGGTTTGGATATTTTAAATGTAAGTTTAGACACTTTAAATGCCGAGCGTTACGAACGGATTACACGCAGAAAGGGGTGGCAGAAGGTGATGATGGGTATAGATTTGGCTCTACAATTAGGGTACAACCCTGTCAAGGTTAACTGTGTTGTTATGAAAGGTAAGTGCATTGTATAGGAAAGATAACTGACTTTCTGAATAGATAAACAGTATATAAAAATATAGATAATTGTGGAAAGATAAAGGTCATTATAGATAAATATAAGAGGTAGTAATTACACAATATTAATGGAAAATTTTGGTTTATGAGAAGAGATGTCAAGAATTGTATAAATAACATAAAATTGCAAGTGAGATAAAAGTAAAATGTATACAAGACTGCTTTGCAAACTGATAGACTTTTGTTTGTTTTTATTTCATGGCACTCTTTCTTTTAGACAAACTTTCATATTTTACAATACTTGATAAGGTTTTTAGAAGATTAGTCATGGAATATTTTGGCATTATATTTATGAATAATTTTTATTGTGTTTTATGAATGACATGAATTTTTAGGTTTTAACGATGATGAAATACTGAATTTTGTCGAATTGACAAAAGATAAAAATGTCGATGTACGTTTTATAGAATATATGCCCTTTACGGGTAATAAGTGGGAGGTTGACAAGTTGGTGTCTTACAAGGAAATGATGGATAAAATTGGGGGTGTTTACTCTGATTTCACCCCACTTGAAAATGGGCAAAATGACACCTCAAAGGTAAATTTAAATCGATATTAAATATTTTGTTTTGATACCTTTTTTGATATCAACATTATTATTTGCAAAACCAAAAAAACAAAGTATAAAAAAAATTCATTGCAAAAACTATTTTAAATACATCTACGAATAAAACAGAAACTCAACAAAATAATTATGGATATCTTTCAAAGAAGTAAAAAAAAATCATTTTCAGACAAAATAAAGTTTTTTAAAATAAATTTTTTTTATTGGGAAACACGAAGGAAACTTAAAATTTAGATAATTTTTTTGGGAAAATTTACTGAAAATTTGTGAAACATTATTGAAAATAGTTGCAATTGTAGTGTAATTTTACAGTAATAGATGTTAATAAACAATCAAATACCGCTATTATGTTTGGTGAAATAAAATTGGTATAACATTTTCTCTTTGGTTCTCCCCAAAAATTTTCCGAATTTTTTTTTAACAGGTCTTAATTTTAAGTTTATTACCCAAAATTAGTAAATCTTTTGAGGAAATTAAAATAAATTTGGAAGGTATTTTCCAAAATGCGATAAAAATAATTTTTTTCACATTCTATATTCTATCACATTTTTGAAAATACGTTCCAAATTTATTTTAATTTCATCCAAAGGTTCCTAAATCTTTGATAAAAATTTAAAAAACTTTTTGGTAAAATCAAAATAAATCAAAATTTATTTTCCAAAATGTAATTAAAAAAAAATTCTATTATTTCTTATACGTACATTCCAAATTTATTTAAAAAAAACTAAGTTTAGATGCTTTTGTGCAAAGATTTATATAAGATTTCCAAAAAGTTCAAGTCAAAAGTGGAATTATGATGTTTATCACATTTTCAAAAATAAGTTTCTCAAACAGGAGGGTTTAATTTTGATCATATTAAAAAACCTAAAGTTTTGACGATATTTTTGAAAAATTTTTGGAAATTTCAAAAAAGTGTTAACTGCAAATAAAATTATGATTTTATTACATTTTCGGTAATAAGTTCCAACTTTAATCTAACTTCCTTAGAAGGTTTCCTTAGAGATATATTTTGGAAAATATTTAAAAATCTAAAGTGTAAAGGTTTTTGTTCAAAATGTCACAAAAAAACTAGACCAAAAATGGAATTATTATTTGTTTATCATATTTTCGAAAATAAGTTTCATATTTATTTTAATTTCATTAGGTTTCCTAATTTTGAGCTATATTAAAAAACCTAAAGTTAGATTTCCTTGAAAAAATTTCAACATTTCCAAAGTACTAGCTAAAGGTAAGGTATTTTTTTGTGGTTGTATTCATCATCATTAGGTCATCAGTCCTAAGACTGGTTGGACGCTAACCTCCAGCTTCTCCTATCTTGTGCTGACCTACGCATTTCGCTAATTGTGCTATAACCTACATCCCTTACTATTTGCGAGCAGTAGTCTAATCTAGGCCTACCTCTGCCTTTCTTCACTCCTATTTCTGCCTCCAAAATATCGCGGACTATTCCCCCATGTCTCAGCAAGTGGCCTACCATTCTATCTCTTCTCTTCTTTAAGTTTTTCCACATACTCCTTTTCTCGCCGACTTTCTCCAATACTTCTTCGTTTCTAACCCTATCAGTCCATGGTATTTTCATCATTCTTCGGTAACACCACATCTCAAAAGCTTCTAATTTCTTCCTACTTGCTTCCCCTACCGTCCAGGTTTCGCAGCCGTAAAGTGCCGTGCTCCATACATATGTTTTCAAAAATCTCTTCCTTGTTTCTAAGTTTATTACCCCCGAGCATAAAAGTGCTTTCTTTTTGTTAAAAGCTACTCGACCCTGCGCTATTCTTTGTTTTATGTCTTTATCGCTTGTGGTTGTATTAAAAAACCTTAATTTTATTAATACATTTGACAAAAAAATATTAGAATATTCACATTTTATTTTCACAAAAAATCCAATATTGCAAGATACAATTTGTGTTTTGAAAAAAAAATTAAAAAAATCTGCAACTAATTTAGAAAATTTACAAGTAGAACCTGTGGCTACTCATTTCAAACATAGCCAGAAATCAGCCAGACAATTCGAATACATTTTTACCTTAAAAATTGTCCCAAATTCAAAAACCAAATGTCCAAAACCAAAATAAAGCGTAGGAATCACATCATGCTACCCCTATTCACAGGCCTGGAAAGTGCCTGGCTACAAAGGCCAAATAGGCTTCATAACCTCCATGACGGAACATTTCTGTGGCACATGCAACAGACTGAGGATCACAGCCGATGGCAACCTCAAAGTCTGCCTCTTCGGCAACACAGAAGTCTCCCTGAGGGACGCCATCCGAAGCAGCTGCTCCCAGGATGATCTACGCGCTTTGATATGCGCCGCCGTTAAGAGGAAAAAGAAACAACACGCAGGTGAGGGCCCCCTTCACGTTTTCTAACTAGTAGTTGCAGTCCGCTTGGTAAAATTGGCTACTAACACCCAGACGCTATCGCGCTTTCCCTACTAACGCTGCCAGGGGGCAGGGTAAACACAAGTGTTAACACGTATTTTTACAGGCATGCTGAATATTTCCCAAATGGAGAATCGTCCGATGATTCTTATTGGCGGATAGAAATATTTCCAAAAGGTAGAGTAGGCTTTCTAAGTAGAAATACAGTTTCTGGGCTTTGCTATGTAGTCTTACTTGTATTAATATTGCTTAGTATTTCGTTTTTATGTTCTAAAATTTACTAACCGCAAGCTATACTTGGCAACACTGGATTGTTGTTAACTCTGTACCTGTGGTCTATGTGCCATGTTGCCACGTCTTTTAGCTTGTCCCAACTTATCGACTGTGGGCGAGATTGAAAATTCGGTACGCTGTTTTTTTTCCGCACCCTGTACACACGTGTTTTGTGCAGTCAAAGTTATGTATGTTAATAACTGAATGACTAACGCCCCAATTTTTATATAGGGTATGTTTTGTGTTGTCTGGAAGTGAGAAAATTTAATAACGGTGAGAGGTAGAATTTATTAAAGTATGCACTACCAGTGGCGTGTATAAAAAGAGGGGTTTCAAATAGAGGTAATAAAAAAGTGTTTTAGTTCTTAGTGTTGCACTGTTTTCAGTGTAATTTGATTTCAAATGTTAAGTGAATAGAACTCTGTTTTTAAGGAACATTTTTACCCAAATTTTTATTAACGTTCGATTTCTGGTATAACACTGAATATTTTTATTTTTGATTTAACATATCAGTTACAAATTTGAAAGTGAGAACACCTAGTAATGACATAGGGTAGAAGTAATCTTGGAGGTCTTTTCCAGTGACGTGCATAATAAGAAGGGCCTAAAATAAAAAATAAGGAAAATGCACTGTCTATTATTTGAACGTTATTTGAAAGGTAATTTGGTTTGAAATATTGCTTTAATGGATATTTTTTTTTATTATTTTTGTTTAATTTAATGTATAATCTTGGATACTCAGTCATTTTTCACTTGGCATATGAATTACATGTCTAAAAATGTCAAACTTTAATAACAATAGAGGGCAGCAGTAATAACAGAATTTACTACCAGTGGTGTGCATAAAAAGGGTCTAAAATTGAAAATTAAAAAAGTGCCTTATCATTTTCGTCATTCATTATCATCTCATTATCATATGTCTTATCGCATTTGTTCCTCCTTTTAAGTTTAATTCTATTTCATATAGTTGCTTTAATATATACAATTTTTTTTAAAAGAAAAATTCGAAATATGATTTTTGTTCAATTTACTTCTGTATAAACTTGGATATTTTCATTGTTTATTCGGCCCGTGAGTTACGAGTCTGGAAGTGCAAAAATATACTAACAACACGAGGTAGAAATAACTGTCACAACCAGTGGCGTATTTAGTAAAAAGAAACTAAAATTTAATAATTATAAACTTGGAAAGAGAAGAAAAGGGATTTATTTGTCATTTGTACAATTTTTGCAATACAAATTGTATTTTTAGTGTATTTTTTTTTTCAGACAGTTGCTTAATGAAACAAAAACTTAAAAAAAACCTTCATTAAAACTCTTTGTTTATGTTGATTGTAATTGTATGTTGATATTTTTATTGTATTAATATAAAAGAGTAGAAATGACAATAGAATCTACTACCAGTGGTGTGTATGGTAAGGGTAAAAAAATTAAAAAATAAAATGTACTCATTTATATATTTTTTTCTCATTAAAAGAAACAATAAAAATTGTTTCTCCACTATGGAATGTGATGAATGTGTTAGTTTTGAGTTAAGACCAAATGTTAGGGCAATGTATGAATTTTGAAATATATAAACTATTAAAAATAATAAAAAAATAAGAAAATAAAATTTCAACTCAATATTATGATTGATGATGAGTTTTGAGTTGTAAAATTGTATACAGGGTTGCCCATTACTGAGACATAAACTAAATTTGGCAATTACGTATAAATTGGTTGTAAATATATTTTACATTCAATTAATCATATTTCTTCTAAAAGCCTTGTTTTTGGGGGAGGGGGGGGGGCGTTGTGTATACTGACAGATCTAAAAACATTTTAAATTTTGGTGGTAGATTTTTTTTGTTTCTTTGTCGGGCTTTCGGGTTTTTGGACACTAATACGTATTCAAATATATTTAAAGTTTTCTCTTAAGAACACCCGGCTATAATATGTAAATTTATTAAAATCATTTTAAAGATTTTTTGAACATTGGTTTAGAGTCCGCCCAACAAAATATAAGTTGAATACTCTTCAAATGTAGGATTATTTTTCTTATTATTGCTTCTCAATAATCCTTTAATAAAAGGTGGTCCAACCAAAACGCACGATGTTAATTGTAAATAAAACAAAAAGTTTTCAGAGAAATATCTTAATATTTTTTATTATGATAGAAGGATCTATGACAATTATGTGTGAAACAAAATATCGGCCAAATGCTCGCCTCGGCTTCGGTGGCATACCTCTATCCGATGGTCCATATTTTCAATGACTGAGACATAATTGAGGTTCAATGTCGTTAATGTGCCGAATTATCTCATCCTTTAGCTCTGGAATTGTTTTTGGCTTATTGACGTACACTTTTTCTTTTAAATATCCCCAAAGAAAGAAGTCCAACGGTGTCAAATCACATGATCGTGGCGGCCAATTAATATCGCCACGATGTGAGATAAGACGGCCATTGAATTTCTCGCGCAAAAGTGCCATTGTTTCGTTGGCTGTGTGGCAAGTGGCACCGTCCTGTTGGAACCACATATCGTCCAGGTCCATATCCTCAATTTCTGGCCACAAGAAGTCCGTTATCATCTCGCGATAGCGAACACCATTCACGGTAACTGCTTGGCCGACCTCATTTTCGAAGAAGTACGGCCCGATGACGCCGCCAGCCCATAAACCGCACCAAACAGTCACACTTTGTGGATGCATCGGCTTTTCAACAATCACTCGTGGATTCTCATTTGCCCAAATGTGGCAATTCTGCTTGTTAACGAATCCACTGAGGTGAAAGTGTGCCTCGTCGCTGAAGATGATTTTCTTTGTAAAGTCACCATTCACTTCTGTCTGTTCAACCAACCATTCGGCGTATTGACGACGCTTGAAATGGTCAGTAGGCTTCAGCTCTTGAGTCAATTGAACCTTGTAAGCGTGTAAATTCAAATCTTTATTCAAAATTCGCATCAGTGATGTTCGTGAGATGTTCAATTGTTGGGCACGACGACGAGTCGAGGTTGACGGCTCTTCTGCTATCACTATCGCGAACAACAGCAATGTTTTCCGCAGAACGAACTGGGCGAGCATGCACAAGTATTTTCACATTTCCTACAGACCCGGTTTGCTGAAATTTACACATTTGGTCGATTATGCTGACCAAAAAAGTCGCGAAGTGCACGAAATGCATTTTGATTTGAACGCCCATTTTCGTAAAAGGCTTCAACAATCTTAACGCGCTGCTCAATTGTGTACCTCTCCATGGTTGAATTTGTCAAACACTGAAACAAAGAAATGTCAAATTAAGTTGAGCAAAAAACTTGACGTTAAGGTGTGACTCACAATTAACATCGTGCATTATGGTTGGACCACCCTTTATTAGTTTTAAAATGGCAATTTACTATTATTTTCAGATTCAAACATTATAAGTAGAGCTGTATAATCGGTGCCGCGTACATGTGGCTTGCGTATGGGAAGGTGTAGCGGGGACCTCGAGCCCGTGACGCAGAGTTTAATTCATGCTATAAACAAACTACATAGGTATCACAAAACACTCGATTTGTGCTAGGTATCCAGTTACTGTTTAACATTGAGACCGTGTGCGTCTGCTTCGCGAAATAACTAAATCACTTTGAGATCGTAATTGCATACATAATGTGTACAGCGTGCGTGCGTTACAAAAACATGACCACAGTGCCAAAGGCGAAAAAACAGCCGCTTGCCGACAATGTGAATAAGTTTATTGGGGACTTTCCAGATTTGATGTATGATGAGGCGAAAATAGTGTGTAAAGTTTGTGAAAAAGATTTATTGTGTTGGGACAAGAGAGACTGCAAAATATATATAAAAAGTACGGAACGTGTTAATATAAAAAAGAGCCTGCCATTTAGAATGGAGTTCACTTTTGACCTACTTCTCATGTTAATTACCTGTCATTTACCACTTATATTATTTTTCACACAGCAGCATTTAAAAACTTCTGGAATAAATACAATCCTAAGTACCTATTACCGACTAGGGCCACAGTGCGCAGTTACGCACCATCTGCACGTAAAAAAGTGGAAAGTCAGATTATTTCAACGTGAATTGAATTATGTGTCACGTGCTCGAGGCCCCCGCTACACCTTCCATACGCAAGCCATATGTGCGCGGCACCGATTATACAGCTCTAATTATAAGTTAAAAGTTGTAGTATATATGTTTTTGTTACTAAAATTAACGAATAGATTAAAGCATTTTAAAATTTGTGTGAATTTCCTCGTTTTTTATTACTGGTTTTATGTAATGTTTTTTTACAAATTTCGTTAGAAAACAATATATTGATAAAAAAAAATTATCATCATCATCATGAGGTCATCAGTCCTAAGACTGGTTGGACGCTAACCTCCAGCTTCTCCTATCTTGTGCTAACTTACGCATTTCGTTTATTGCTACACTCTACATCCCTTACTATTTGGGAGCAGTAGTCTAATCTAGGCCTACCTCTGCCTTTCTTCACTCCTATGTCTGCCTCCAAAATATCGCGGACTATTCCCCCATGTCTCAGTAAGTGGCCTACCATTCTATCTCTTCTCTTCTTTATGTTTTTCCACATACTTCTTTTCTCGCCGACTTTCTCTAATACTTCTTCGTTTCTAACCCTATCAGTCCATGGTATTTTCATCATTCTTCGGTAACACCACATCTCAAAAGCTTCTAATTTCTTCCTACTTGCTTCGCCTACCGTCCAGGTTTCGCAACCGTATAGCGCCGTGATCCATACATACGTTTTCAAAAATCTCTTCCTTGTTTCTAAGTTTATTACCCCCGAGCATAAAAGTGCTTTCTTTTTGTTAAAAGCTACTCGACCCTGCGCTATTCTTTGTTTTATATCTTTATCTCTTCTTCCATCCCAATTAATTTTACTTCCTAAATAAGTGAAGTCTTTAACTTCCTCCAATCTTTCATTATTAATTTGTACTTTCATTTTTGCTCTGCTCTCGCGCCCTCTGCACACTAACACTTTAGTTTTGCTTTTTATTCACCCTGATTTCGTATTCCTCTGCCAACACTGCCTCCATTTCGTTCAACGCTGATTCTAATTCCTCTTTACTAGAAGCTAATACTGCTATATCATCCGCGAATCTCAAGCATTTTTAGTTTCTGTCCGTGTACTTTAATCCCGAAATCCACTCTATCTTTTACCACATTAATCGCCTCTTCGATATACAGATTAAAAATTAGTGGTGATAGCCTACATCCTTGTCTTACTCCTTTCCTGATACCTACTTCCCTTCTTTCCCCTTCTACTTCTACAACAGCAGTTTGCTCTTTGTATAGATTGTGTACTACTCTCCTATCTCTATACTTCATTCCAGCGCTCTTTAGTATCTCGAACATTTTTTCCCATCTTACATTATCAAAAAAAAAAAAAAAATTATAACCAGTAAATAATTCAAGAGCATTACGCCTAATTTTCCGTCGGTATAACAGTTTTATAGAGGATTTATAGATGCTTGTAAAAAAAAAAAGTGGAAAAATTACTTTAGTGTTTTAGCGTAACGATAAAATTCCACTCAAAGATTACTTTTTACTCACAGGTTAATATACATATAGTTATAAATTGTGGTCTGTGTAAGTAAATATTATTTGATCGAAAAGATTCCTACAAAAATCACGTGATAATCGCGCGATAGACATAAATATTTTGTTTGTATTTTAAATCAGATAAGAGCAAAGATTGTTTATTAGCAGTCGTGATGAAAACGAGTAAACTGTGTGGTATTTTTTGTAAAAACCAATACTTTGTACGTGGTAAAGTGAAAGGTAAAAATAGTTGAATATTAAAATAAATTATATATTAACCAAAACTGACAAAGTTTATCTGTTGAATATTGTGTATCTGTCTTTTGAGGGTACTTTTACTACGTTGACTGTATTGCAAAGTACAGGCACCTCATTGATAATTAAAAAATATATATAACAGGGTGTAGTTTTTCCGTTTGGGAACATAATATTTCCCCTTGCTGCTGTTTTACAATATTCTGAATGAGAATTGTCAATTTTATGTATTGCACTTTATATAGGGTGAAATATTTTGAGTTCAGTTTCATTAATAAAATGTAAGCACAGTACTTTTGTAAAGTAATGAATAATTCGTTAAAAATTCAAGGAATAATTTAAATAAATTAATACATACAGAGCAATTTGTTTAGGAGGTATGGTGTCTACAATTTTTTTTTAATGGCAACCCCCCTCTTTATTATGCCGAAATATGAAATATGTCATTTTTCGGAGAGCCTATTAGGGATGTGGTGTTTTTTTTTATTTTTTTCCCTACTTTTTTTTCTTTAGGCGCTACGAATTTGTTCTTGAAAAAATTCGTAGTGCCTATAAAAAATTATTAGGGCAGTCTGTCTTTAGGGTGACCTAGTAGATACTGTAAGGATTGTTTGTGGTGAATATCGTGGTTTCAGAGAGCCTATTGGCGGTGTGGCGATTTTTCTTTTATTTATTCTCCCTATGAAATTTGTATTTTTTTAAATTAAAGAATTCACAGTCATCATCATGAGGTCATCAGTCCTAAGACTGGTTGGACGCTAACCTCCAGCTTCTCCTATCTTGTGCTAACCTACGCATTTCGCTAATTGTGCTACAACCTACATCCCTTACTATTTGCGAGCAGTATTCTAATCTAGGCCTACCTCCGCCTTTCTTCACTCCTATTTCTGCCTCCAAAATATCGCGGACTATTCCCCCATGTCTCAACAAGTGGCCTACCATTCTATCTCTTCTCTTCTTTATGTCTTTCCACATACTTCTGTCCTCGCCGACTTTCTCTAATACTTCTTCGTTTCTAACCCTATCAGTCCACGGTATTTTTATCATTCTCCGATAACACCACATCTCAAAAGCTTCTAATTTCTTCCTACTTGCTTCCCCTACCGTCCAGGTTTCGCAACCGTATAGCGCCGTGATCCATACATACGTTTTCAAAAATCTCTTCCTTGTTTCTAAGTTTATTACCCCCGAGCATAAAAGTGTTTGCTTTTTGTTAAAAGCTACTCGACCCTGCGCTATTCTTTGTTTTATATCTTTATCGCTTCTTCCATCCCAATTTATTTTACTTCCTAAATAAGTGAAGTCTTTAACTTCCTCCAATCTTTCATTATTAATTTGTACTTTCGTTTTTGCTCTGCTCTCGCGCCCTCTGCACACTAACACTTTAGTTTTGTTTTTATTCACCCTCATTCTGTGTCTGTAAAAAAATATTACAGTGGTCTTATGTTTAGGGTGACCTGGTAGGTATGCTAAGGATTATTTGTGATAAATATCGAGGCTTCAGAGAGCCGACTGAAGGTGTGGCGATTTTTGAAAATGTTTTCTTCCTAAAAAATCTTGTACTTTTTCATAAAAAAATTCGTAGCGTTTGTAAAAAGAATATTATGGTGGTCTTATCTTAGTAGAGACTAAGGGTTATCTGTGGTTAATATTAAGGTTTCATAGAGCCTACTGAGGGTGTGGTGATTTTTTTCTCCCGACAGATCTTGTACTTTTTATTTAAACAATTCGTAACGTTTGTAGAAAAATTATTAGGGCGATCTTATTTTTAGAGTGACTTAGTAGAGGCTCTAAGGGTTGTCTGTGGTGAATATCGAAGTTTTAGAGAACTTAGTGGGGATGTGGTGATTTTTTTGTCTTTGTTCCCCTAAAATAATTTTTTCATGAAAAAATTCGTTACATTGCAATAAAAATCATAGTATTACCTTTAGGGTACGTTTGTAGAGTCT
Source organism: Rosalia funebris (assembly GCA_037954035.1). Classification (NCBI taxonomy): domain Eukaryota; kingdom Metazoa; phylum Arthropoda; class Insecta; order Coleoptera; family Cerambycidae; genus Rosalia; species Rosalia funebris. Next base: position 4,000,022 of record JAZFAV010000006.1, on the reverse strand, counting down.
AAAGGTTGTTTGTGGTTAATATTGAGGTTTTAGAGAGCCTACTGAGGGTGTGGTGCTGTTTTAAAGCTTTTTCTAACTAAAAATCTTGTACTTTTTTCATAAAAAAATTCGTAACGACTGTAAAAATATTATTAGGGCGTTCTTACCTTTAGACCCACTTAGTAGGAACTTTAAGGGTTGTCTATGGTGAATATCAAGGTTTCAGAGAATCTACTGGGGGTGTGGTAATTTTTTAAAATTTTTCTCTCTAAAAATGTATTTTTTCACGAAAAAATTCTTTGTCGAAAAAAAAAATATATTAGGACGCTCTCTAATTTTGTAATACTCTGGTTTTTGGAACCGGATATGTGGTATTCGGTCCGACCGACACGATTTATTTTACATTTACGTATATAAAATTAAATACGAATTTTGTTTGGAATATTCTGTACCCCCTTAGCGATTATTTTAGGATTTACTCAAAAAAGATAGCCATGTATTATTCCTAAATATGTCGGTTAAATTTGATAATGCAAAGAAAATAATCATACAGAAACAACAATGTGAATAACGGTGTTTAAAGCGAAATTTATTTAGATGTGCCACAAGATATCAATTTCGGCCCCTTATATTATCCTCTTTTAATTAATAATTGGCAAAAGTTTGGTTATTTGAATTATAAATTATAGTCAATTTTAAACAACTTTGTAGAGTGGCATGGAATTAACACGGATTTTCTTATTTTTTTAGCGTCTTTACTCGTTCTATTAATATCGACGTTAACGTTTCTTTTCCAGATACTCCACGCACCCCAAAAATGTTCACAAAATCACATATCGTCAAAACAACCACCCCTTTCCTCCACTTACTATCAACAGTTAAAACGCCTAGCATGCAAGCTACCGTCAGATATTATTCAAGCAATCCGACAACACAACCAGATCTGACCCACGTAGACCAGATCGGCAAAGCCAGGATGGTAGACGTGTCAGAGAAAAGCTCAACAGAGCGCACCGCCAGGGCCACGGCCAAGGTCAGGGTGGGCTCGAAGATCTCTAGGCTCATATACGAGAACGCCCTTAAGAAGGGTGACGTGCTGAGCATAGCCGAGGTGGCCGGCATCCTAGGCGCCAAGAGGACTTCCGAACTGATCCCGCTCTGCCACAACATCCCCCTCACCGACATCAAGGTCACCGTGCAGCTGGACGCGGATGCCGAAGCAGTACTCATTATGGCCGCGATCCAGTCCCAGGGGAAAACGGGGGTGGAGATGGAGGCGCTCACCGCCGTCACCGTGGCCGCCCTGACGGTCTACGACATGTGCAAGGCGGTCAGCAAGAGCATCACCATAACCGACGTTCAATTGTTGAGCAAGAGCGGGGGTGCGGGCGGCGACTACGTCAGGGAGGAGATCAAAGTGAGGGACTACAACAGGAAGCCCCAGAGTAGGTTCCAGCCGTTCGTGGGGCCCATGTGAGGAATCTCGGTGATTTTCGTCGACTGACGGATTTTAATACTGCCGGTCCTTCGGGCCGGATAACGGAAATTGCGAATTACTCAATATATAAGCTATAAGGTTGTTGTATTTAAGTACCTGTGCCCCATATCGCTTGATTATTAAACTTATTTGCTCGGAATACTTCGATTAATTTAATAAACAAGCAATATCGAAATAATAAGCAACATTTTTATTAAAAAGCGTTGTACTCACAATTTTGGAAGGGCATACTTTGAGCGGAATCGATCGATTTCAATGTACACGAAGTGTGTCGATTGGTCCTTCGGGCCGGATAATTCTATTCGGTGAGTATCCATTACTAATAATGATGCAATAAAGTTTTATTTTATTCCTGTTTCTTCTGCAAGTTCAATGCGAAGTATACGTAGTAAAACATTGCGTCGTACTTAATTATTTCCTGTGTGTCTATAGTCATAATTTGTATACATACGGTGCGCATGTTTGCAATTTGGCTGTGAAGTAATCCGAAGGTGCCAGTAAAGAAACTTGATGGTTATTTTTCGAAAAAAGATAACTTTAACCGGCTCGAAGGGTCAAAATATTTCGTTTTAGTTTACTGTGAAGGTAAGTAATATCACACACATAGAAAAGTAAATAAGTGAGGCGGCCATTAATAAAACGGTAGTGTTGCCGACATTTTCTGTTCGATTCTCCTGATTCTTCGAGCCAGTCATTTAATGTTTGATGATTTAGTTTTTTCTATGAAGGTACTTACAGTCACATTTGTCGAGAAATAGTAGTTCGAATTACATCTTATTTGCATTTAGTTCGAAGGACCAAATTGCTCTTTATGCATTTGGTCCTTCGAACTGGATAATGAATATTCGTCTGATGGACCAAGAATTTATTGTTACTTTTTCGAGAGTATTAGACTTGAATGTGGATTTTTTTATGTAAAAGTAAAAATGGTACGTATTTCACGGACAGAAAACAAAATGGGAAGAATTGTATGTGTTATGCATTTCCATGGCACAAAAGTTGAAAAACAATTGATTTTTGTCTATTTGGTTTTTCGAGTCGTATATTCTCCCTCCGGCCCGAAGGACCAAAACGCAGGAATGAAGAACGTAAGCGGTAAAACTCGATTTTTGTTCACTTTAATATCGTTGGTCCTTTACGTAAACTATACTACATCCGGTTGAGTCCTAATTAAAGTTCATTAATTATTCCCGTTAATTAGTTTTTTTTTTTGCAGATCCATGGTCTTCCATGATTTTTTTTTAATTTTAAGCTGCAAGTAAATTTTTCCCCAAAAATTGCCCGTTTACGTTTTTGGTCCGTCGAGCCGGATATTATATACGCCGGGTATTCGGCCCTAAGAATTGTTTCTCTCGTTTATATACGATACTGTTGTTGATCTTTGGATCCTCAAGTCCTCACATCACTTTTTTTTTTATACATTTGGTCCTTCGAGCCGGATATTTCCCATCCGATATCAAGAAGAATTTGGTGTTATGCCCAACGCACTTTTCGGTATTGCTTGTGGTTAGAGTCACAAATACAGTTATCATTGCGGATGCCATTTTACAAATGCAACTTTGAAATAGCTGTCGATGTTTTTGGCGAAACCAAATTGGTTTATTACTATAAAGACCTGGGAGGTAAAATCCATTTTTTTCCATGGTCTATACTGTTTTCTAATAGATATGTTCTATCCGGCCCGAAGGACCAACAGGAATTTATTCTTTATCCTATAGGTTATGGTTTGTGTATCACTCGGTTTTTACGTAACTTTTAAGTAGCATAAACTTTAAGCAGTTATATGTACTAATTTGCACTTTTTATAAAAAAAAAAACTTTACAGAAGGTATAAACTTTAGGGCTTTTACGCTTATGGTGTATAACGTTTAGTATAATGGATGTAAATATAAAAAAAGTTAAAATGACCTTGATAATCTTGAATCAGGATAGTATCCGGCCCGAAGGACCAGAAGATATTCGCTTGATTTCTCGTAGAAACGGGAAGATGTCCTTCGCGCCCGGTAAGTTTGTCCCTCGAAAGGGCCAAATCCCATTGTATCTCTTATGATATTTAGTCATGTTTCTTTTGTTTGTTACTTTTAGGTAGAGGTGAAAGTGTTTATTGAAATAAAAAATTATGTTGAATATATTTTTGTAAGAAGTTTATTAAATATAAATGATTATCTAATACTATTTTTTTTTGTTTTTGTAACAAACTGTACAAAAAAAGAAAAAAGAAACGCTTTCACATGGATTTCTTCTGGTGGGGCCTGATGAACAAACTGTCTTCCGGCATTAGAATCCTGAAGAAAAAAGAACCAACATCAATTAGGATTTACGACAAAGCAATTCTTATGCAGGTGGAGTAAAAAATTCGTACCATCTGTGAAAAACATAATAGGACAGAATTATATTTAAGCTAACTTAGTAGTACAGACGCTAAGGGTTGTCTGTGACGATTGTCGAGGTTCCAGAGAGCTTATTGGGGGTGTGGTAATTTTTTTTAATTTGTTCTTAAAAATCTTGATTCTTTTGAAAAAATTCATAGGGTCTGCGGTCTTATCTTTAGAGTAACTTAGAAAAGACTCTGAGGATTGTTTGTGGTGAATATCGAGATTTCAGAGAGCCTACTGGGGGATGTGGTGAAATTTTAAAAATTTTCCCCCTAAAAATATTGTACTTTTTTCATGAAAACATTCATGCGTGTGCTAAAAAATTATTAGGGTGGTCTTATGTTTAGAGTGACATAATAGAGACTATAAGGGTTGTCTATAGTGAATATTGAGATTTCAGAGAGCCTACTGGGGGTGCGGTGACTCTTCAATTTTTGTACCTAAAAATCTTGTACTATTTTCATGAAAAAATTCATAGCATCTGTAAAAATATTATTAGAGTAATCTTATCTTTAGGGTGACTTAGTAGAGACTTTAAAGATTGTTTATCGCGAATATAAAGGTTTGAGAGGACCTACTGAGGGCGTGGCAGTTTTTTAAATCGTCCTCTTTCTAAAAATATTGTACTTTTTTCATGAAAAAATTTATAGCATCTGTAAAAAAATTATTAGAGTAATCCTATCTTCAGGGTGACTTAGTAGAGACTTTAAAGATTGTTTATCGCGAATATAAAGATTTGAGAGACCCTACTGAGGGCGTGGCAGTTTTTTAAGACGCCCTCTTTCTAATAATCTTGTACTTTTTCATGAAAAAATTCATAGCATCTGTAAAAAATTATTAGAGTAATCCTATCTCTTTAGGGTGACTTAGTAGAGACTTTAAAGATTGTTTGTGGCGAATATAAAGGTTTGAGAGAGCCTACTGAGGGCGTGGCAGTTTTTTAAATCGTCCTCTTTCTAAAAATCTTGTACTTTTTTCATGAAAAAATGTATAGCATCTGTAAAAAAATTATTAGAGTAATCCTATCTTAAGGGCGACTTAGTAGAGACTTTAAAGATTGTTTATCGCGAATATAAAGGTTTGAGAGAGCCTACTGAGGGCGTGGCAGTTTTTTAAGACGCCCTCTTTCTAAAAATCTTGTACTTTTTCATGAAGAAATTCACAGCACCTGTAAAACATTATTAGAGTAATCCTATCTTCAGGGTGACTTAGTAGAGACTTTAAAGATTGTTTATCGCGAATATAAAGGTTTGAGAGAGCCTACTGAGGGCGTGGCAGTTTTTTAAAACGCCCTCTTTCTAATAATCTTGTATTTTTTCATGAAAAAATTTATAACAACTGTGAAAAAATTATTAGAGTAATCCTATCTCTTTAGGGTGACTTAGTAGAGACTTTAAAGATTGTTTATCGCGAATATAAAGGTTTGAGAGAGCCTACTGAGGGTGCAGTGATTTTTTAAAGTGTTCTCTTTCTAAAAATCTTGTACTTTGTATAAAAAAATGCGGAGCGTCTGTAAAAAAATATTAGGGCGGTCTTATCTATAGGGTGACTTGGAGGAGACTTGGAAGATTGTATTTATGGTAAATATCGATATTTTAAGGAGCCCGCTGGGGGTGTGGTGACATTTTACAATTGTTTCCCCCTAAAAATCTCGTACTTTTTTCATGAAAAAATTCATAACTTGTGTTAAAAAGTTATTAGGGCTGTCTTATCTTTAGGGTGACGTAATAGAAACTGTAAGGGTTGTCTGCTTGAAAATTTTATACTTTTCTCATGAAAAAATTCATAGCGTCTGTAAAAAATAATTAGGGCAATCTTATCTTTAGGGTGACTTAGTAGAGACTTCAAAGATTGTCTGTCGTGAATATCAAGTTTTGGGAGAGCCTACTGGGGATGTGGAGATTTTTTTAAATTTTCTCTCGTTAAAAACCTTGTCCTATTTTCATGAAAAAATTCATAGCGTCTGTGGAAAAATTATTAGGATGGTCTTATCTTTAGGGCGACATAGTAGAGACCCTAAGAGTTGTCTGTCGCGAATATTAATATTTCAGAGAACCTACTGGGGGTGTGATGATTTTTTAAAGAATTTTTCGGTAGTAAATGTCAGTTTCAAGAAACCTACTCTAGGTGTGATGACCTTTTTAATTTTTAAAAATTGTACTCTCTTCATGAAGAAATATCTGTGGGTGTCTGTTCGAATATATTATTTAAAACACCGAATAACGATGGAGGATAATACATATGAATCACTTCAAATTATTTCGGCCCCGTACTATAGTCGAACTACCGAAATTCGGTCCGCCCTATTAAAAAAAAAAACAAAATGCACAATGGAAACTTAGACACTTACACGTTGGCGTTGCTGGCCATTCCCGGAACTGATATGGGGGTTAGCTTCGCCTCTTCCGGCACTTTGACGGTAAGCGAGGATCTAGGCCCAGTCTTCCAGGTGTTGCTGTGTTCGTCGATGACGGAGGCCTCGACGACCAGTAGGTATTGCCCGCCCCGGGGAAAAGCCAGCAGGAATTGAGCCGTGAAAAAGTCCTTATGTGGCGTGACCGTTTGGGTCAAGACGGAGACTTGTTCCAAAAGCTGGAAATACATCACAATTTATGCTTTATTCAAATTTCATTTGAATAAGGACAAAACTGATTCGATCTTCTTCCCTCGATTACTATTCGAATCGCTCGCGTTCTCTTGATTTTGGTCCTTCGAGCCGGAAAGGTTTTGAGTTACAGACAGTTAAAAATAGCAAAGTTTCAACCAATTTGTAATAAATATGAGCTCATTTTCTTCAATGTGAATTCCTACATAAAACACATAAGATTCTTCGGGACGACAGAATAAACTACATTTGAGTGCAAAACAATCGACTCAGCACTATATTCCAACTTTGAGAGAATATGTACTCTCTCCAGTACCATTTGAAGTAAAGTTCAATGAACTGTTTGAAAGGTTAAAAACAGTTGTTTCAAATGTTAAATACCACTTAGATTGGAATCGGACCTGTTCTGACTGACAAAGTTATGAGTCGAACATGTGTAACACAAAACCTTGTTAATTGGAATGCGCATGCGCGACGATATGACAGACATAGAGGGCGCTTGCACCCTGGTATTCGTCTCCATTCGCTAATTTGAAGTTAACGTATGCGTATGCGCTCGAAGGATTTACAAGAAAATGGATGCCACCGCTGCCAAAGGTTCCAGGTAATTGCATTGTTGAGAGAGGGTCTCAGTCAGAGAGCCGACTGAATTTGAATGAATCAGCTGTGTCAAGAGTGTATCGTCGGTACCGAGAAGCCGGTAGCTACGTCCGCCAGCCAGGAGGCGGTCGTAAACGCGTGACAACGAAGAGGGACGATCGATTTATTGTGTTAAGATCTCTCAGAAATCGACATTTCACTGGTGTTGACCTCACACAAGAGCTGAAGGAGGTCAGAGGTGTGGTCGCTAGCGCTTGGACAGTGAGACGAAGATTAAAGGCAGCCAAGTTGACCCCAAAAAAGGCAGCTACAGATCCCAAACTGACTGCAGTACAAAAGCAAGGACGACTGGAATTTGCTCGTGAACAACTCTTTTGGGACCACGGTCAATGGAGTCAGATATTATTCACGGACGAGTCCAGGATGTGCCTGCATGGTAACGATAAGAGACGTCGGGTCTATAGAAAACCAGGAGAGCGATTTGCTCAATGCTGTATTCAAGAAACTGCCGCATATGGAGGTGGCTCTTGTATGTTCTGTGCGGGCATTTCCATGCACGGAAAAACTGAGTTGGTTTTCGTGCCCGGTGGAGGACGTGAAGGAGGATTAACAGCGGACCGCTATATCAGGGATATTCTGGAGGAACATGTTATTCCGTATACGGGATTTGTTGGTGAGGACTTCATGCTAATGCATGATAATGTTCGCTGTCACACCGCGCGAGTGATCACTACCTACCTGGCTGACATCGGTATACGGAAAATGGACTGGCCTCCGATGAGCCCGGACTTGAATCCAATTGAACACGTTTGGGACGAATTTAAGCGAAGAGTTAGGGCAAGAAATCCTGCACCAGGGAGCGTAGTGGAACTGAGAACTGCGTTGGTTGAACAGCGAGAAGCAATCCCTCAAGACAGCATAAGAAAAGTTATCCGATCTATGCGTAATCGTTTAGAAAATGTTATTAGGAGAAGGGGTGGCAACACCAAGTATTGAAAAAAAAAAAATTAAATGCATTTCAACCGAGGATTATTTTATTTTTCGTTTCTTATTCACCCTTTCCGTTTCAACTCTTTTGTGTTACACATGTTGTTGGGCTCATAACTTTGTCAGAACAGGTCCGAATCCAATCGAAGTGGTATCATTTGAAACAACTGCTTTTAAACTTTCAAATAGTTCATTGAACTTTACTTCAAATGGTACTGGAGAGGGTACATATTCTCTCAAAGTTGTAGCATGTTGCTGAGTCGATTATATTGCTCTCAAGTGTATTTTGTTTTATGCTTCGTCAAAACCCTATCACCACTCTACCTGATGCCGCTCGCTGTATTGGGCCCCTATCCCTCTTAATGCTACATATATGAGGAGTTCACTCATCAATTCCCCTAGACTCAATAATCCGCCTAATAGTCTGGTGCTTTCTGTATACCCGTAACTTCTGTACGAATTCCTAATCTCAATTGTGATCGAATTTGACCTTACCTTGGCGTCTAGAACCTCCTTGTTCTTCGGGTTGTTCTGGAGCTGAGATGTAACCGTTACAACCACCTCGCTGATCCTTCGGAACAGGCCCGGCTTCATCCCGTGCTGTATGACGCCCTCCACCTTCACGGCTAGCTGCGATCCGGCCTGGACGCTTATAAATTCGCCCAGCACTCGCGGTTGTGGAGAAATCGCCAGCTTGACGCTGGTGGACTGTAACACCTGGAAGAAGTACCTCGGGATGGGCAGCGAGGCGTTCGCTAGTATTTCCACGATTTTCTTTATTATCTCCACTTGCTGTAAACGCGGGCACAAAGCACAAAAATTTAATCATTAATTGTTTATTCGAAACGACTGTCGAAAAATTACTAGTAGCTTTGCTCTGAGTGAACCTTGTAGACTGAAACTTCCTGAGTCCAGGAATCCATTTTTACTATCAACACTTAGTTATATAAACTAACTGGTTTTACGTACGGTCCTGGCATACACGGAAAATTCCTCACTCTATGTGTAGAATCAGTAACAAATATAAATGATAAGTAATCAAGTTCTTTGGATAATTAATGAAATCCTATTCATTTTATTCAGTCTATTTAGCTAATAACACAGGCCTACAAATTTTGACATTTTGGAAGTTGATTTAGGTTACATAAGTGATTATGAATTATTTACGCTGATTTCATATCTACCTTCCGTTTTTGCCCTTACGTAAGGTTTTTGATCAACTCAATAATCACAATAAATTAAAAACTAAAGGAAAAATTACATTTTAATAAACATTATACTTAATAAACATTAAAAACATAGTAAAACGCAACAACACAGATAGTTTCGAGTCTCTAATTTCTTTTTTGCTTGAAATCTCTCCCTTTTTAACAAAAAAACCTCGTTTTGTAGCTTTTCTTGTGTAATCATTTATTGGATGTTTTCTTTTCAGCATCCAGCAGTAATCTGCCATCATTGCCACATCACATCGACCCTTGTACCTCCTTTCCATCCCCTTTATGTCTTGATGCAATCCTTCACCTTGTTTCTCACTAACAGCAGCAAGATTTTCTGGAAAGTATCCAATCCTTTTTCTCTTCGGATCCAATCCTTTTTCTCCCAATGTTGTCGCCTATCTCTGCTGACCCACTCGCACAGAAAACACAAAATGAAAACACACGACGCGATGTCACGAGTAAACGTACACACATTAAAAACGTACTACAGCGACTATGTAAATACCCGAATAATATAAAACCGGAATATTCCCACAGACCAACTCTGTTTCGGTAAATCTCCCACACTTGTGTGTATGTTACAAACCATTAAACACAGGAACGCCGCAAAGATTGAGGCAAAATTTAATTTTATAGAACCTCGGTTTTAAAAATTACAAATTATTGTACAATGTATATTTGCAAATACTGGTGCGTGATGGAAACAAAGAAAAACAGTGTTTCTGTCGTTCATGGTATGCAACTAAGGCAAAAAGTCAAAAAAAGTTGGATCACAAAATCTTTGTTGGCCTGTGTTTGTTGAACATTTAAAAAAAATCAAAATCAGTCTGATGCAAAATAAAGTAACACATTATCAAGTTTAAACCCCATAGCAGAATACAAACGTATTCTGTTTTGTTTCATAAGAAAAAAGCTTTGAATTTTCAATAGACTTAAAAGATGTTTTTGACTGTCTTTGTTGAATTTTGATTTTTGATTACAACAAAAATATTTTCTCTTTTTCATACTGAATTAAAAAAACTTTATACAACAATAATTTTAATTATGTAAAACATAAATAATTTTAATTGTTATATAGGGTTTCAGGATAGTTCCTGGCATAATTTTATATAAACATAACTCAGATACCAGACAATATAAAACAGTAATTAAAGCGCCCCACGAAATAAAAAATTGTTTTATTCGAATAAAGGGTGTTACAATAAGAGCGCAAGATTTGAATTGCGCGCCATTTTGGCTGTCATGATTCGATAGGTCAACAATTGTGATAGATCGATAGGAGACAGATGGGAGTTAGTAACCATGGAGAGCTACACGATACAACAACGCCTCCTTATTGTTAAATATTACTATCAAAATGGTGAAAGTTTGGTTGCTGCAATTCATAAAGTGCGTCCAGTTTTCGGTAGAAATAATGTTCTAAATCTATCAATCGTGAAAAGAATAATCGAAAAATTCGAGAGTACTGGCTCAGTTATTGATGCGAAACACACGACACGAGCTCGTAGTGGTCGTTCAGAACAAAACATGACGGTAGCTCGCGAGAGTATGGCTGCGAGTTCAGGGGCCTCGATTCGTCATCGTGCACAAGAATTGGCCATTTTAACAGTCACTCTTCCACCGTATTCTCACTAAATATTTGCATCTCCATAATTACAAAGTCCAATTAACTCAACAACTTCTGTCAACAGGCCATGCACAGCGAAGAGAGTTGACCAATTGGATCATTGAACACCAAGAAGTGAACACCGATTTTGTGAACAGAATCATCTTCAGCCACGAGGCCCATTTTCATCTTGCTGGCATCATTAATGGGAAAAATTGCCACATTTGGAGCTCAGAAAATCCATGAACGATTCATGAGAAACAAATACATCCCCAACGTGTTACTGTTTGCTGTGCATTGTGGCCTGAAGCTTTTCTATGAGCTTTTCTGAAGTCTCAGGTTTACGTCAACAAGCCCACGACCACCCAAGCAGCATTGAAGGCCGAAATTGAACGCTCTATCAACGAAATACCGTCACATTTATGCAAAACCGTTATTGAAAATTTCGCCAGCAGAGTACTCGTGTGCCAACAGAGTCGTGGCGGCCATTTACCGAAACTATTGTCGCAAACATAATTTCCAAATATCTACCATTATAAATCAATAAATATTTCAATACTTTGCTACAGAAAACCACGTTTTATTTAAAATTTACATCTTGCGCTATTATTGTAATACGTTTACATCACTAGATGTCGAACGGTAGTTCTTTTTATATAAGAACTTTTTTTTTCATTTTAGCGAATACATTTTCAATAAATACATCACCGATTGCCAATTACCAAATTTTTTGATCAAATTAATAAACCTGGAAAATATGACCGAAAAAAAATCATGTAAGACCCCCCAAACACACTGTAGGGGTTAGTTTGATCAAAAAACAATACAAATAAGTCACTTTTAAAGAGCCTACAAACTAAAATTTCGCTTAAATAAAACGTGATAATAGTAAAAAACCAACACTTACCTTGTGAGTGATAGTCGAACCCCCTGAATCCTCTGCGATATTCTGCGCGACCCTTAGCGTATTCTCGCACGCTTTCACCAACTGCTGCGACTCCAAACTTATATTTTTCGACCCGAACTCGATCGGTTCCTCCCTGACTTTCGTCCCGCTCACGCAAATACTCTCCACGCATTGCTCCAACAGGACGCACATCTGCTGGAGGCTACAAACACTATATCAGGAAGCGGGTTCCGGTATATCAAAATGTGGACCTATTTTTGAGAATGCTTTTCGCCGAATGAACGTACGCCGTTACATAAATTAACATTCATCTTCTAAATATCGGATTAACGACGAAAATTATTCTCAAAACTAGGCCTGTATTTTCGACTCTATTCAAAGAAAATTACGCGACAGTTCCCCGCCCGGCTTACATCTGCATATTTTCCAGGGTGGTCGGATCGGCGTCGAAAGCCGTCTGGTACAGCTTCCAGTGCATGTCGCCGCAACTTTTGAAGTCCTTCACGCACTTCCTCAGTTGATTCGTGATGTAGCCGTGCCGCTGGTATTCGTCTCTGGTGTTCTGCACGATGGTGGCCGCTATGGCGGGCGGCGGCACTATGCACAGGATGTTGCACGTGTAGATCAACTGGACTAGGCACTGTAGGAACTCGGTGCGGATCTTCATGTACTCCGCCTGGAAGGTGAGGTTGTGGGAGGGCGTGCTGGCAGCCTACAATCCGAGTCGTTTACGTCGCAATTTCATAGAGGAAAATGTTAAAAGTACGCTAATTAAAAGTACGCTAAGTTAAAAAAAATTTTAAAAATAAAAAAGTACGCCACTGTTTTTACACGTAAAATACCCGATTTATGCTTTATTGTTACTGAAAATATGAAAACGGGCTCCTTTGTTTTATTGCATTACCAATAAAGCTGTCTACCATAATGCATCAATGGCTGGTTATACTCGGGTAAATCCGGGGCAGCCGAAATGCCGTCACGTAAACTTGATATATTTGAATTGACTACATCGAGTTTTATTTTATTCTATACCATCCACATTGTCTATCGTTTTGCCAAACCCTGTATTCTATTTGCCGATGTACCTTACCATCCGCTTTTACTAATTCTTGTTGACGATTGTATTACCAACTTTATTCTATACCGAACATTTTAAATATAGAAAAATTAGCATAAATATAAAGTGACTCAAAATTAACATAAAATTAATTTTTCTAATTCTAGGTTTTTAAGAGACGATAAAAAAATTATCATTTATTAAATATGACTTGCATATTAATATAACTGTTTATGGCATATTAATCTTGTTAAATTACAGCAAACTTAAATTTAAAATGTTTTCTTCGCCATTCATATTGTCAATATTTTTGACAAACCCTGTATTCTATTTGGCAATACGCAGTTTATAACACACTTTGACTGTTTTATTAGTTGTTTGTATAAGTTAGAACTACTGACCATCAATTTTTAAACGGGAAAATTCACATACATGTACAGGGTGTCTCAAGAATAACTCATAAAATAATTTTTCTAATTCTATTTGGTTTTTAGGAGTATATAAAAAAATAAATTATTAAATATAGGTTGAAAATTAACATTACAAATTTTTTGTTGCTGTTTCATAGGAGCAGTAGAACTGCAAATATTTACAGGGTTTCAGGATAGTTCCTGGCGTAATTTTATATATACATACCTGAGATACTAAGTATTATAAAAAAATTATTAAAATACCTCACAAAATAAAAATGTTCAGTGAGATCCAAAATACTAGCCCTTACATTTAACATGCTTGCAATTTGAGGCTGACAATCTAAAACTGTGTTTTAAAATATGAAAGGAAGTGGTTTTTCTTTTCAGAAAAATATCAATGCTGTGAAAATAAGTGAAGTACTTAAGCCTGTGGTATTCTGTTATAGGGGACATGAGATTTTTTGAAGTGAATACTTCTTTGGCGGCGTTCTGATATTTGACAAGAATGGAGAGTGAATTGGAAAAAACGTAACGTTTCCAGATTTCGTTACACGAGAGAAAAAAAAGATATAACGTAGAGAGAAGGAGAAAGAGAGCTATACATCATATATATCAGTTTAGGCTATCCGCGTCTCCCTTTTGTGCGGTCCTTCGTCTTTAACGCCCACTCATACGCTAAGTCCAAGGTCTAAGTTGCTTGAAGGGGGTATAGTTTAGGAAGCATCGTACGAGCAAGAGAGAGAGAGCCACCTATTCATTGTATACTAGGCAGTAGAAGAAAATAGTATGACGCGCATGCGCGCGAGTACGTACAACTCTGACGCCACACGGGAGTGGAGCAAGAGAGAGCGATATAAACTCAGTACGAAGCGATAGAATAGGATTGATAGATTGTCGCGCATGCGCGCGTTATAGATCCAATGATCCAATGATTCTTTGGCGTTGATTAACTTTCTTCGAGAAACATTTGGTCTGCTTATAAATAACACTCCCAAAGAATCAACAACAAAATCGGGAACAACAATAGATGCAATTTTTACACGTTATCTAGAAAATATCGAATCACGAACATATATTTCATATTTTAGTTATCACAAACCAATCATATCAGTATTACCAATTGAACCACCAGCCGATGATAGTGTAGATAATGAATAAACCGAATATTTTTTACACAAATTTTATATTGTTATATTTCTTTTGAAATTATCCCTCTCCCTTTCTCTCTCTCTCTCTTTCAATCTTTCACTCTTAATCTCTCTCATTCTCTATTCTAAAGAAGTATTCACTTCTATCACGTGTACTGTGCTGCACATGATATTTTTATTATTTTTCATCGGAGTGCCTTAAAATTTGAGGTTAAGGTATCTGTTAGTGGCGTCATTACTTTGCTAAAGTTATGTCAGAAACTATCCTGAAACCCTGTATATAAAAATTACTCGCTATTTAGGGAATATTAATCTTTCAAACTACTGAAAACTTCCATTTATTCCTTTCCATGTTTATTAAGTCTTTGTAGGAATTAGAACTATTGACTTTTATTTTATTTGACACTGTTCATATTGCCAAACCCTGTAGACTGCTTGCCAATGCAGTTTATGAACTGTTTTTAATTTTATTTAATCAACTGTGCTACTGACTACTTTGCACTGTTCATTTTCAACGTTGAAAAACTCACATATACCTACAGGGTGTTTCAAAAATAACTTAAAAATAAAATTTTGATTCAGATTCGGTTTCTAACAGCAGATAAAAAAAAAAAGAAGATTAAAACTAGTATTACTCTATATCAGCTATATTTTATAGCCATTCTGCTCTATATGTTTAAAAAAATTATTTGTTATGACATATTAACAGTTTTTTTTTTGTTTTTTATGAATGAGCACCAATGACTTATTTTATCCTACACCATTTAATTTGTCTATATTTCTGCTGAATTCTATTTTAAATTTCCCAATTTTTACTTAAAATATGAAAAAAAAAAAAAACTGTAAATTTGTTGGTTTTTCCTCTTTTGAAAAATTCTATGAAAAATAACTCACCTTTAATGCCGCTATTGCTTTATTGTAATGGATTATGGCGGTGTCCAGCCTCGTGATGAGCGTCTCAGACTCCTCCCTATACAGTTGCGCCTCAGCCTCCGACATCTCCTTCAGGCATACCAGCCAGAAGTGGAAGTGCTCCGAACTGACCTGCTCCGTGAGCCCCTCGAAGATGCGGTGAGCCACCTTGTGATGGCCGTAACGTACGGCTGCCCTCGCTATGCAATAATTCGCCCACATATTGTTATTGTCGACAACGTTTAGAATAGTGTTGTATGTCTGTTCATTCCAGTTATACCCCGAGAGCGTTTGAAAAATTAAAGTGCAAAGCATAGTTTTCGTGCGGGTCTGCTGCTGGGTGGGGTTGGCGACGTCCACTAAAGCCGTCAGCAAGTTCAGTATCGTATCTATTAACGGAAGCAGCGTTTCAGATTTCAACCCGCCAATGGCACCCAGAGCTTCGCAAATAACAATCGTGTAGTCACCTAAAAGTAAAATCTTATAATTCTGCTGATATTATAACGTCACACTATTTACTATTTGTGTTGTCAAGCCGCGTGCCAAGCAACTCAACGAAAGTCTCGCAGTACTCCTGCTTGGCTTCGCTCAACCTAACCGCACATTTCAAGGCAGTTTTTAGCTGTGCTGGATGCTTTTCGTTCGAGAAAGTTAATAGTAAGATCAACGTTTCAAGTGCTGCTATTACCTCATCAGCGTCATTGGTCTCCAGATTTTCTTTGTAGCTGAAATATTAAACATCAATAAACCTGCTTTTCTGCTGAAATCTTGCTTGAATTGCTTACACAGTATTTTCAGTGTATTCTTAAATCTAGATTGTCTACCGAACATCGAAGGAAATAAATATGACAAAGATATATGAATCAAAAATAAAACAGTAATTAATCACAGAGACAAAGTTTTCTAATCATCAATGTCAATTTTAAATCATTTCAATAAATTATTCTCGCTTAAAATATCAGTTTCAGACTTTTGCAGTTCGATGCCTACTGTACATTTGAACTACTCACCAATAGCATAGTATTTGAGTGAGGATCTGTATAGCCTGGGCTGCCACAGAAGGCTGGGGGGAGTAAGACTGGTTGCCACAGAGCTCCTTAAGCTTAGAACCAAATAAACGATGTTCGTGGCACATTCGAGGTGATTCCACAAGGACTTGAATGACGCCTACAATTATTTAAGTGTCAAAAAATTTTTATTACTGACTTTTATGGAATTAAATAGAAATAAGCTTACGCAACGCGGGAGTCAGTATTCTCGTCTGCTTAGCGTTTAAAACAAAGTCGATGATATCGTCGATGGCACCGGGGGGCCATAAATGAGCACCCGGCTTAGCAAGATCATACAAGTCCTCCAGAGCCTTGGATTTAATTCCCCATCTAGGATCGTTTTTTAAGTAATTTAGCAATAGATTCACTTGACTTGGAATGTCCACTAGAGTAGCGGCAGCTAATTTTGTCAGCGTATTCAAAGTAACCAACACGAAATCTTGCGCGGGATAACCTAAAAAAAATTATGATCACTTTTTGCCCTAATCGTAAGACAAGAGTATTTTTACCTGGTAATAGATCAATGCACAAAGACCTAACCATTGCAGCGGTATTTGTATCGTGATGCATGTACTGAAGAATCGGTATAAGCTGTAATTTCATGTTTGCAGGTGTAGATTGTCCCTGAATCATATCAGATACTTTGTTGCACATACTAATAGCAAAAGTCCTTAAAAAATATAATTAAATACCTAAAAGGTGTAATAAAAGGGCTTGTACATACTTGGATTGGGCCGCAAATTGCACAGCTGCATATATAGCGGCTTCGACCTCGACACTATCATGGGAATCTAAACTGCTTCTTATACTGTGATGGATTTGTTGTCTTTCAGGGATAATAGCGGCCACAGCACCAAATATCCTCAAAGTTACCGCCCTGGCGATGGGGTCATTGCTGTGAATAACACTGTAGATTCTACGAACGAATTCGTCCACGTTTGATATTTTATCCAAGTGTTTTTCACTTTGTTGGCAGACACGTAGAACGCATACGCGTAAGAAGTTGTTCCTGAAAAAGCCATTTAACTATTTTTGTCCCTTGAGGCAGTATTTAGGCTTACCCCATGCGGAATACATCTGAAAGTTTTAATAACGAAGCATTGATTAAAATAGGGAAGGGGTACTTTTCGAATAGTTTAGGGAATCTTACAATAGCCTCGCATTGTTCACCAACTTTTCCTGACCTTAAACCTGTATAAAAGATTTAATTAAGCCTTTTATTTAGCTTATAACCGACTGAATTCTAACCTTTATCCAACTCCGTCAAAGCTGAATTTGCGTCTTGGTCTGGTTCCCCAAGACCATTCTCGTTGAAAGCGCTAACTCGAACGCCTAACATGACTGTTTTATTTTGTTAACATCACCAATATCTATTTATTTAATTATTCGGTATTTAGGTTAAGAACAACATAACCATGAACTTTGAAGCACGTTCCGAATTTTTATCGCAGAACAGATGCATGCATAGTTGCGGTTTTCTATTGTTCTACTCTGAGTAAAATAGGCTAAGCTGTAAAACTGAACAGCGTTAATACCACAGAGTGGAATTCCATTACGGATTACTTTTTCAGGTTTGATATTCACTTTTTGAGACAAAGTTTGGCTACCAGAAATACGTTTTATTCTAATTTTGTTTAGTTTAAATTTTCTCAATAAATTAACAATTCCAATTTAATTATTTTTAATTAGCCATGATTAAATTTACACATTTTTTATCGACTATGAGCGGATTTATTTGATTAAAACGATATAAGAGATTAGCTAGACCCAAAACAATGACAAGAGTAGTTGCTCTTTCAAGTTAAATCCAATAATGCGACACAAAGTAGACAAAGGATTAAAAATTATAGGCAGTTAATATTCTCCCACGTCCATACTAAAAATCTCAACATGGGCCTACTATCTCTAACTTTAGAAGATTACAATTCCTATGATTTTTTAAAAACCTAGACATCTATGTAAACAAACTGGTAATTGAATTATTTAATTTTGAGAATTTCAAACAAAAATATACTTACCCAAGGATAGACATAATTGTAATTTTTGACAGAATTCGGCATCTTCACTCCCAAAAATAACAACCCCGTTTTCAAAAACCTTTATTAACATAAAATAACAATGATTTTGAAACAATATTATTTGATTTAAGATATAGATTGCTAAAACGAATAATAGATTTCTTCTCAAACTAAACAATATAGAGGTTAGCAATTGAACAAGCTATTAAAGATAACAGGTGGATAATTATATAAAAGGTATTTCCCCACGCCCACAATAACCAACATGTAGGCATAGGTTGCCATTTTTCTTACGGGCGTGGGAAAATACTACCTTCCTCTAAGTATTGTAATTACTAATAAATTATACACAGTAAATTTCCACAAATAATCTCTGCACAAGTGAAATATCAAGTGATGTTTTATGGATTACTATTTCAGGCCCACGTTTACCCTTTAAGACCGAGTTTGATTACTAGGTTACTAGAAAAGCGCCATTAATATTCGACTTAAAATATGTAGTAGCCCAATTAACTCTAAAATGAACAATAGCTAACTCCCTCTCACATTAAACCCAGTATGGAAGAATGTAAGTGGGTAAACATTAAAAATAAGAAGCAATTATTATTTTCCCACGTCTATACTACAAACCTAAATAGAGACCTACTTCATGTAACTATAGTAATCGCTAATAAAAAACGGAAATTCGATGTTATCAAACAACTTTTAGTTTGCCCAAGTAAAATAATAGTCTTCGCTGATGTTCATTATTTAAAACAAATTTTGGCTACACTATTATTTGATTCAAAAGAAATGGAAGCCTAGCTAACTCAAAAATGAACAATCATCAACTCTCTCTCAAATTAAACTCAGAATGACTGTGTGCAGTCATGCCGGGTTTAATTTGAGAGGGCGTTGCCGATCATTCATTTTTTATGGGCAGTGGAAGTGGGCAAACCATCAAAAATAAGAGGTGGTAAATATTTTCCCACGCCCATACCAAAAATCTCGACACGGGCCTACTACTGTTATCGCTAATAAAGAAGGAGAATTAATTTATTTGAACAATTTTTAGTCTGCACAAGTGAAATAATAGTTTCCGGTCGATGTTCACTTTACAAAATAAATTTCGGCTACTATTATTTGATTTAAACGACGTAGAAGGCTAGCTAACTCCAAAATAAACAATAGCCAACTCAGTCTGAAACTAAATCCTAGCATGACTGCACGTAGACAAACTATCAAAAATATGAGGTAGTTAATATTTTCCCATGACCATATTAAAAACGTCAACATGTGCCTACTATCTCTAACTACTGTAATTGCTAATAAAAAAAGGAAGTTAACTTAATTAAATAGTGTTTAGCTCGTACAAAATGAAATAATACTGTTTTCGGTTGAAATGCACGTTTAGAAACAAATTTTGGCTACTATCTTTATGTGATTTAAATAATGCAGAAGGCTAGCCAACTCCACAATGTACAATAGCCACTTCCTCTCAAATTAAACCCAGTATGACTGCTGCACGTAAGTGGATAAATATGGTATTTAATATTTTCCCACGCCTATACCAAAAAACTCAACAGTGACCTACTTTCATTTTAATAGATGTTTCCGATAAAAATATACTTACTAAAAGAACTGGTCACGATCACGCCCCAAAATAACACCCCTTTGTTTTCAAAACCTTTATTTATAGAAAGTAACGTGGATTTGATACAAAAACAGAACAGGCTTCTGAAACTAACCTCAATTATCACAAATTAACAAGATAAAATAAAATAAACGTAATACATAATTACTAGTCGTCAATATAATGAGAAAAATACCATAAACAGTTTAAGCTCATTTAATTCTCAACAATCCAGTGTTTACCAATGATTGGTAACATAACTCACCGTTCTCCTCGTAGAGGTTGATCGTGAGCGGGTCCTCGCGGATGATCTTCACCAGTTTGGTCTCTTTGTTCAGCTGCTGTATGTGTTGAAGCACGTGCTTGACGTGGTTCTCCGTCTTCAGATCGATGTCGAGGCTGGCGATGAAGCACGAGACGGGCAGATCAAACCAGTCGGGATTCATCGCGCGAATGTCCTTCGTGGACACCGACTCCACATTGCCAAAGTCCACGAAGAAGACGAAAACGTAACCGCAATCGAGCCCGTCGACGTTGTGGATGCGCGCGCGATACCACATGCGATCCGCAACGTAGGGGCAGATGCATGGCATTCCGGTTTTGATGTCCTCCAGGACCGGTTGGGTAGGGTAGCCGTCGTTGATCTTCGCGGAGAGGTCGTACAGGGCCTCGGACCGGTCTCGCGGGCGTGTTATCACCACCTTGTCGTAGGAGAGGATCTCCACGATGGTCATTGGGACCATTTCCTCTGACGAAGTAATCGGAAGGGGTTCAAACTCGAAGTCTGTAAGCACCTCAACGACATCCACCTTGTCTGTGAGCGGCGCTTCGGCTTCCGCCTCGTCTGTGAGCGCCGCATCGGTTTCCGCCTCGCCTGTCGATGTTTGGGCGCTTTGGTTGAGGTCGGGCGAGGTGCCTACTAAGGGTTCTTCTTTTTCGATGATGACGCTGTCTTCTTCGGGGTTGCGCAGAGGCGATTTGAGACATCTAGTTAGGTTAGGGCATAAGTTGCAGAGGAGTTGGTTCAAGTTCTCGCCTGTGGAGCAGTAGATCTCGGCGAGGGGGACGTCCACGTCCATCGGCCCCTTGATCACGACCTAGGCGGTGAGAATGATGTGAGGTTATAGAAACAATACCCAAGGAAAGATTTATTCTTTGATTAAAGATTTATTTAAGGCTTACAGATGCTTTGCAATGCCTTGGAATATGTAAATAACTTTATCAGTGGCGGCTCGTCGAGGGCGACAAGGCGCGGCATTCTCACTAACAAGAAAGGAGCAAGTGAGAAATTCTTTTTACTTGATTGTATTTAATTATATATCTATAGTACCGCCTTCTGCCGCTAGGAGCGTATAGAGCTACCATTCCCGAGTCAATAAGCCAAGCGTCGTCGCTAAGTCGCTAAAGAAGGTTCCGTTCGACTTGTATGAATTTTTTAGTGAGAGTTATTTTGTGTGCTCGTCGTTTTTGATTCTCGTGAATAGCGCGCAGCCGTAAAGTTCTGCTTTTTGCTCGGAAAAACTGGCACAGAAACTCTCGGAATGTTAAAAACGGCCTAGAAGGATGATACTATTGGGGAAACTCAAGTGTGTGAGTGGTTTTCTCGTGTACAAGAGGTGAAATGTCAATCGACGACAAACCTCGCTCTGGTCGTAATTCCACGGCTCCAACCGATGAAAATGTTGAAAAAATTCGCCAAGTCATCCTGGAAGATCGACAACGGACCATTGACGAAGTTGTGGAAATTTTTGGTAAAAAAATTGGCGCACAGACAGGGCCGTGTGAGCGGAGGCGTTATCGTGGCGGAAAAACCAGTCGCTCGACCGCCACAAATCAGGCCTACTCCGCCGCAAACTGTTGCGCGATCTTTTCAAAACTTCCAGATAGAAAGCTTGGTTAACTGTCTGATCTTGTGGAACAATGAGTGGACAACTCCTCTCACATCGAAAAAGAATAAAACGAGCTCATAAAACATCTCACTAAAAAAATTCACACAAGCCAAACGGAACCTTCTTTAGCGACGACGATTGGCTTACTGACTAGGGAATGGTGACTCTATACGCTACTAGCGGCAGAACGCGGCACTACAAAAACTCCGAACACCACAACATCAGTACAGTTCCTTTTGGGTACCCCTCGTATTCAACTTACAATAAAGATTCCTTTCAAAAATGTCCAATAACATTCACCATTCGCTTATTATGGAAAAATTTACAGAAAGTAATTCTGCGCTAAATATCCACTCACCTTCGAGTACTCCGTGATCCTCTCTAGCAGCGTCTGGTAGTCCGAGTCCATCCATTTGCCCGATTTCGGGAATACCCCGTTCAGTTTGACCTTTGACGCGAACGTCGGTATTTCCGGGTACAGTATCTCCCTGTACAGTTGCTTGGCGGCGAGCACGTGGTCGCTGCCGAAATCGATCATGAGCGCGTCGATCTCGTCGGGGCCGTTCACCTTGAGGATCTTCCCGCGGTACCAGTACCCCTCGTAGGCGATCGTGCAGATTTGGCCGGGCCGCCACTCCGTCTTGTCTCTGTTCAGCGACTGCTTGTTGAAGTACTGCTTCATACTGGCCTCCATGTCCTTGTAGACGGGCTGGAGGTCCTCGTCGCGCAGGTACAGTGTCCCGTCGGAATCCGCGCACGTAATCCAAGCGTTGAACTCGCGCTTGGTTATGGGGAATGCCGGCGTCCAATCGTCTATGTCGGCGACACGCGTCGCATTCGGCGAGTCGGGTTTCGGCTGTGCGACCGCCGACTCCTCCTCCATCAGCACGTTCCAGTCCGTGGAGGAGAGGCGCCTGTTAGAGATCTCATTGGAGCTGTCCTCAAGAGGGGATTTCACTTTCGCCTGGAACACGACGTAAGGCTCCTAGATATACACGCTAGTAAAGTATCTTTGACGGGCAGCCCTTGCGCCGTCTCGTGTTTGTTTTTGTAAACTTAGAGTAGGTCAAAGATTCAGTGTCATATGTTATAAATGGATTTTAACAAGGATTTTATACTAGGTTCGCCAAAGTTCTTTATCTAGAAACGTCTGGAGAGACGTTCCACTGCCTATATAAGAATTGTGTCGTCCGGTCAAGAGTTAGTTGAATTTGGACCGTGATAGTGCGCGATACGAAAGTGATATACAATGCGAAAGTTAGCTTATAAATTTAAAGTAGAAAGAAAGTTAGTTAGTTATTTGGACTTGTGAATAGTTGAGTTGTAAATAAGTGTTCGAAATAAAGAACTTTCTAGTAAATTCGGTACATTTGGTGTCAGAAGTGGGATAGAACGTGGTAGAAAGTTCTGAAACACTTGGTTTAGTTGAAGAAATTGATCGGAGGATCGACGCTTCGAGAAGGTCAGAGAACATTCTCGAACTTTCCATAGCAGTCAGGAAAACCTACAGGTGTGACATATCACTGAACTCGTCTCGTCGTGAAGAGGTCGAATATCGACGTTTCAAGAAGGTCAGAGAACATTCTCGAACTCTCCATAGCAGTCAGGAAAACCTACAGGTGTGACATATCACTGAACTCGTCTCGTCGTGAAGAGGTCGAATATCGACGTTTCAAGAAGGTCAGAGAACATTCTCGAACTCTCCATAGCAGTCGAGAAAACCCACAGGTGTGACATATCACTGAACTCGTCTCGTCGTGAAGAGGTCGAAGATCGACGTTTCTAGAAAATCAGAGAACATTCTCGAATTTTCGATAGCAGCCAAGAAAACTCCTAAATGTGACGCATCACCGGAATTGTCTCGTCAAGAACAAGATGTCTATTGGGTTTTGGGAAATTTCTGAAGAAAAGTTAATTGGATGCCAGTAGGAACTAGAAGCCAAGCCGCGGCCATGGAGGAACAAATGAATGAGCTACTAGCAATGTTAGCTGCAATGAAAGCAGGACAAGATGAAATGAAACAAGAAATGAAAGCACACCAAGATGCAATGAAAGCAAACCAAGAGGAAATGAAAGACGAACTTAAAGCTGTACACAATACCATGAGAATGTTTCAAGATGAGATGAAAGAACAAGTCATGATGGGCCTCCAAGTCTTGCGGGAGGAAACAGAAAAGAAGCTAGAAAAACAGGTAGCAGAAGTAGACGAGAAGATACAAAAAGCCAATCAGTCCTTAGCATCAAAAGCGGAAGAGATCCAAAGGGAGGTTAACCGATTTCTACGCACTAAATCGGGTGTGTTCCAGGCAGTGTGTCAGTTGCCCCGAATTCGAAAGACCAGATTGGAGAGCGACCGAAGGAAGACAAGGTATGACCGAAGGACGAATACTGAAGGCTTTCAAGAAGGCGACCTAGTATGGTTATACAATCCGTCTCGGAAAAAGGGCCGATGTCCGAAGTTGCAGAAATCCTGGGAGGGTCCTTACAAGATTGTGACCAGAATAAATGAAATTTTTTAAACCTTATCTGATCGTGCAGAAACACGAGAAAGGGGTCGAGGATCGCTCTTAGGTATAATTCAATGCCTGGCGGGGCTTTAGCCCGAGGAGTAGTTGTTTCCTAGAGCGATTATGTAATAGCTTTGCTATTCGGGAACTACTTTGATAACCGCATGGCGGTTTGGTAGTTCCTTTCTCGATTTCCCACTTATATGTTACTGAGGATGTGAAACAGTTATAAAATGTAATTGATGTTACAACACTTCGAATATTCTAGTCCTGAAATAGTACCGGAGACTGATTTTTAATTATGTAATTATATTTGATTTTACATCATACTGGAGCCGCTTCGGAACATCGCCACGAATAAAATAGTTAATTAGAATGTGAGACATTTATAAAACATTTTTGCTAGGACCCTTCGATTACTCTAGTTCCAGAGTAGTACCGGAGATTAATTATTAACGATGTAATTGTGGCAACTTGATTTTACTTACTATCCGAAGTACCTCTACAATTCGAAACAACGCCAGAAATAAAACAGTTATAACTTGTAATCTATGTTACAACACTTCAAATATTCTAGTCTTAGGGTAGTACTCGAGACTGATTTTAAATGATGTAATTGTGGAAATCTAGTTTTACATCATACTACAGCCGTTTCGGAACATCGCCACAAATAAAATAGTTAATTAGGATGTGAAAGTTTTAACCTGTAATTTATGTTATAACGCTTGGAATATTCTAGTATTAGGGTAGTGCCCGAGACTGATTTTAAATGATGTAATTGTGGTAATCTGGTTTTACATCATACTAGAGCCACTTCGGAACATCGCCACAAATAAAATAGTTAATCGGGATATGAAACATTAATAAAATGTTATTTTTATTAGGACACTTCGAATACTCTAGCCTTAGAGTAGTACCAAAGATTAATTTTTAATGATGTAATTATGGCAACTTGGTTTTATGTCATACCATCTGAAATACCTCTACAATTTGGAACAACGCCACAAATAAAATAATTAATTAGGATGTGAAAGTTTTCACCTGTAATTTATGTTACAACACTTGGAATATTCTAGTCTTAGGGTAGTACCGGAGACTGATTTTTAATGATGTAATTATGGCAATCTGATTTTACATCATACTAGAACCGCTTAGGAACATCGCCACAAATAAAATAGTTAATGGGAATGTGAAACACTTATAAAATGTTATTTTTATTAGGGCACTTCGAGTACTCTAGTCCCAGAGTAGTCCCAGAGATTAATTTAGTGATGTAATTGTGGCAACTTGGTCTTATGTTATACCATCTGAAATACCTCTACAATTTGGAACAACGCCACAAATAAAACAGTTAATTAGGACGTGAAACAGTTATAACCTGTAATCTATGTTACAACACTTCAAATATTCTAGTCTTAGGGTAGTACCCGAGACTGATTTTAAATGATGTAATTGTGGTAATCTGATTTTACATCATACTAGAGCCGCTTTGGAACATCGCCACAAATAAAATAGTTAATGGGAATGTGAAACACTTATAAAATGTTATTTTTATTAGGGCACTTCGAGTACTCTAGTCCCAGAGTAGTACCGAAGATTAATTTTTAATGATGTAATTGTGGCAACTTGGTTTTACTTTATACCATCCGAAGTACCTCTACAATTAGAAACAACGCCAGAAATAAAACAGTTAATTAGGACGTGAAACAGTTATAACCTGTAATCTATGTTACAACACTTCAAATATTCTAGTCTTAGGGTAGTACCGGAGACTGATTTTAAATGATGTAATTGTGGTAATCTGGTTTTACATCATACTAGAACCGTTTCGGAACATCGCCACAAATAAAATAGTTAATGGGAATGTGAAACACTTATAAAATGTTATTTTTATTAGGGCACTTCGAGTACTCTAGTCCCAGAGTAGTACCGAAGATTAATTTTGAATGATGTAATTGTGGCAACTTGGTTTTACTTTATACCATCCGAAGTACCTCTACAATTCGAAACAACGCCACAAATAAAATAGTTAATTAGGATGTGAAATAGTTATAAAATGTAATTTATGTCACAACACTTCGAATATTCTAGTCCTAGAGTAGTACTGGAGACTGATTTTTAATGATGTAATTGTGGAAATCTGGTTTTACATCATACTAGAGCCGTTTTGGAACATCGCCACAAATAAACTAGTTAATGGGAATGAGATATTTGTAAAATGTTACTGCTGTTACAACATTTCGAATATTCTAGTTCTGGAGTAGTACTCGAGTTATATCATACATCCCAAACCAGCTCTACAATTCGAACATCGAGGCAGTTCTACAATTCTAAAAAACACTAAATATCATATAAAACAGTTCATTTGAATATGAAATATATCGAATAATTTAGGCCAAATTAGTGAAAAGAATCACAAAAGTATTTTTAGGAACTTCTTAATTCCACATACAAAACCGAAGCAACGTTCACTTCTGAAGTAAAACAAACAAAACAAAAACTCACCTCACTCACAGTGTCCGTCTCCTCCACACTAAGCTCCGCCCCTTCCGCGCCAGTCGATTCGTCCAGACTTCGGTCCGACTTGTCGTCAGTCGCGTGCACCATCGCCGACACAGTCAACTCTACCTTGCCTTCCGACGCGCACGCGTCTTTACCGTCTCCCTCTCCACAACTGGCGCCCTCCTGCCACTTGTACGCGAATCCCATCTTCACCAGCAGGTTGTTGATCGACACGAACTTGGTGACGGACGGCTCGAGAGCTCCGCCCACCTCCACCTGCGCGTACCACATGAGCATCGGTATGGACTTACGCGACACGTCACCCGGCACCTTCGTCGCGTAGACGTCCTTACGTTTGTCGAAGATCTTCTCCAGCGCCTCGATGGAGGTGAGGCTCCACTTGTCGCCGCCAGCCGGCTTCACGTTGGCCAGATGAGACTTGAATACAACGTTCGGGTACTTGCGGAAGTAGTCCGAGTACGCGAAGATCTTCTCCGTGGGCAGGACAGTCTCGGTGGCCTTGTCGTATACGTTGACCTTGTATTTGTCGCCGTCGCGTTCGAGGATCTTGCCGCGTACGTAGGCGTCCGCGAAGACGACGACACAGTCCTCTCCCTCCTGCCAGGCGTCGCGTGTCTCGCGCTCCTTCAGGTAGCATATCTGCAGCTCCTTGTGCAGCGTTAGCTCCTGGTGCTCCAGCTGGGCGAACTTGATGTGGATCTGGTCGGGGCTGACGACCTTCACCACGTTGACTGGCTGCTTCACCAACGACGAGAACTCGGTGTCCTCCTCGGAATCGTCGGGGTTCTCGTGGACTTTCTTCAGTAGCGTCGCGACGAAGCCTTCATCCTCGGTGAATTCCGGCTGGACCTCGTCGTTCTGAGGCCACACCAGGGTCTGGGATCTAAAACAGGGCAGTGGTTATAAATTTAATGCCAATGAATATCGTCGCGGGTACGCACAGCTTCCCTGTGGAATCGGCGAGCTTTTCCTGGACTAGTTGGGCGTTGATGCAGATATCGGCGGCGCCGGAGTTCTCGAACAGGGCGACCTCTAGGGGATCCACGTCGCGGACGGTCATCTTCAAGGTGTCCTGTGTGCGGAAGTTCTTCTGCAGGAAGAACGTCGCTTTTTCCGACCAGGCTTGCGACTGCTGGTAGGGCTCCACATCGGCCAGTTTCACCAAGATAGCCTAGGAGACAAGTAAATACAGGGTGTCTCAATTTTAAATGGACTGACTTCAATCGTTGGTAGATGGAGGGATTTTAAAAAAGAAAGATTTTTCCAATAAAATATTTACTTACCACCTTTTTTATACTTCAGAATACAAGCCCAAGCTCATAATAGTTCGATAAGGCATCATTTTACAACTAATAGATTCAAATAAAAGTAATAACACTTTCAAAACTATTTTATTAAAGAACAGTATTGGTAACAGAAATAAAGTATCAATTTTTAAATTAAATATGATGAAATAATACTCCGTTATGATGTGTCAATGAGAAGTTTGTTAATAAAAAACAAAGATTTGCAGTTCACAATAGTTTAGCCGCTTCATCAAAACTGTGTTACATCAGATTTATTAACAACAACAGCTTTATTTCTGGCAAACATCGTATCTACTAGTCTGGCGCACTTTTCAGGAAACGTGCTGTCCCAAATTTCTTGCAATTTAGTGCGTAGATCGTTAACTGAACGGACTGGATTTTTGCGCAACTGTTTTTTCATTTTATGTCACAATGCTTCTATTGGCGAGAGGTCTGGACTGCTAGAGGGCCATTCTATAAGAGGGACATTATGTTGTGTAAACAAAGTCTTTGACAGTTTTTGCTGTGTGACACGCAGCACCATCCTGCTCGAAAATGTACTGTGCGTCAGTGCCTTGACATATCGGTATTGACGGCAATAAACTGTCTGTCAAAATTTGTTTATATTGTTCTGCTGTCACAGTACCATCTACGAAATGCAATTTTCTTACGCCCATACCACTCATATATCCCCAGATCATAAGAGACGCAAGCAACTTCACTTTCCTAATCAAACAGTCATGTTTCCTGTGGGGTTCTTAGCACCCCTTTCCTGGTATTACCCAAACATATTTCAAATTTGGATTTGTCACTCCAAATTACCTGGTGTCATTATTGTAAACTTCAGTGCCTATGTTCTCTGGTCCACCGTAACCGATTGATTTTCTGTCGTTTAGGTAATAAGGGCTTTTCTTTTGCCTGAAGAAGATACCGGCAAGTTCAAAAGAAAAACGTAAAGAATCAAACTTTACCTTGTAGAATTTGTATCCTATTTTCTTTATTGAACGTTTAGTTGTGGATACAGAAATATTTTTTCCAATGGCTTGCCTCCACAGTACCATAATTGCTTTTGTACGGGATCGCCCGTTTCTTGCTACAATCCTCTCAGAGCATGTTGATTTAAGCGTGAAACTTGGCATGGCTGACCATTTTTTCTTTGGGCTGTGTAAACACTACAGTTGTAGCGTAAAACACTACAAACGGTTAGCCTAGTATGCATTTAAAATGGCAGAACTATTCTAAACCGCGAATCTTAATGTTTTTTTATTAACCAACTTGTCATTGACACATCATAACGTAGTAATATTTCATCGTATTTAAGTTAAAAGTTTATAATTTGTTTCTGTTACCGATATTTCTCTATAATAAAATAAATAGTTTTTGGAGTGTTATTACTTTTATTTAAATGTATTAGTTGTAAAATTATGTGTGGCCGAACTATTATGAGCCTGGGCTCGTATATTGTACGAGGGTGAATCAAATATAAACGAGTCTTTTGGTCCCGGGCATGCAATAGTAACACGTGAGGGTTCCCGCTTCGTGGGAGGTTGGGTAAGGATGTCAGGAGGGGGGAGAGCAGGTGGGCGACCTCGCTCGTTCCTTTCAGTACCCGCCGTGACGATGTCTGAGCAGGAGGTGCCTTCATCAATTGCGCAGCGTGTTATCATCAAGTTTCTCGCCACGGAAGGTGTAAAACTATCTGAAATCCTGACGAGATTGACTGCGCAGTTCAAGGAAGAGACACTGTCCCGAGCTAGAGTGTTTGCATGGCATAAACAGTTTGTGGAGAGTCGTGAGAAAGTTGAAAATGAGAGCCGTGACTGCCAACCTCGCACCAGCATCACCAGCGACAACATCGTCCGCGTTCAACAACTTCTTGAGGGTGACAGGCGTCTGACCACCAATGAGATTGCATCTAAAGTAGGAATACATTATGGAAGCACCTTTTCGATCATCACAGAGGAGCTAGGTGCGCGCAAGGTGGGTTCCTCGCCTTCTGACAACTGAGCAGAAATTACATAGTTTTCAGGTGTGTGAGCGTCTTCTAGCGAAATTTCGGGAAGAGGGAGACTCGTTTCTCACTCACGTTATCACCTGCGATGAACCGTGGGTGCACCACTATACCCCTGAGTCGAAACAAGCGAGCAAGGAGTGGAGACGTCAAGGCGAGGCTGGGCCAGTGAAAGCCAAGTCAAGGCTGTCAGCAGGCAAGGTCTTGGCTACAGTTTCTTTTAACCAGCGTGGCTTGTTGCACCTCGATTTTTTGCATGATCACAGGACCATTAATGGGGCGTACAACTGCGACATTTTAAGCGAGGTTACTCTTGCATATCGCCGCAAACGACGTGACCTACCGATGAGAGAAGTGAAACTTATCTATGACAATGCTCGTCCTCATACAGCAGCCCTGACCAGAGAAAAATTGGAGGAATTGGGCTGGGAGACAGTTGAACATCCTCCCTATAGCCCCGACCTATCGCCCTGCGACTTTCATCTCTTCGGTCCTCTCGAGGAAGCCATGGGAGGGCAAAGATTCAACAACGATGAAGAGGTTGAGGCCTACGTGCGCAATTGACTGGAGACACAAAAAAACTTCATTCTACGAGCAGGGCATTACAAAATGACCTACACGCTGGGAAAATGTGTTTCCAGATCAGGAGATTATGTAGAAAAATGAGCTGTTATTCCTTTTTTTTTTAAGTTCAAATAAAAAAAAAGGCTCGTTTATATTTGATTCACCCTCGTACATTGGAATGAAATTCAATAAAAACCTGTAATTAACTGAGACAACTTATTTCGTTTAACGACTGGAATATTTACAGTATGAAATTGTGTTAAAAAGTCCACCTCCGCCAGTCCAAATTTGTGTTTCAAATTGAGACACCTTATATACGAGAGGCGCAGAAATAATAAAAACAGAAAAATAATACCAAAAATTATTCCTAAAAATTAGCGACATCCTTGTTTTGGCACCATTTTTTTTTGAAAAAAAAAAAACATTTTAAGATTTCTCTTCCAAATTTGACTTAATGGTTTTTTTAATGATTCCAAATAATTTTTAAAAAGATAATTTTATAAAAGTTTACAAACTAAGATGTTTCATTTATTTCATTTCTTCAAAGCCTTTTACATGCTTAATGAGGCATATTTGTACATTCTTGTTCATTTATCGATTAGAACTACCACTTGTCATAGTTTCTTGTCCCATTTTTTTAAAGCCTGTATATATAGAAGTATACAAGGTATCTCTTAAATTCACATCATATCTTCAACATTTTACTTTTTAGATAATTTTTTATTTAAAAGCCTCGATAAACATAGGGCCTAAAATCGCCGACTTTCGAGCTACAGAGTGTAAAAAAAATTTAAGACCACAAAAAATACAGAGGAAGAAATTAAAAATATTCTTCCTCTGTATTATAAAAAAATCAAACGGTTTTCAAGATACGGAATGTACAAACACACTGATTTAAGGGCACGTAAAAATATAGAGGAAGACTATTTTTACCGATTTAAAAGCAGGTTAAGAAATGTGGATAGTAACAATAATAATCTCGGCTCCTGCTGATTTTTGTGAAACAGGGCATACAAAAAATGTCTTAAGGTCATATAGAAAACATAGAAGAAATATAAACAGTCTTTCAATAAGGACGTTCGGCTTTTAAATGTAAATACAAGTTGTGTGTGAGATATCCACTTTTTTTATTTGAAATGTCCATCGTGACATGCGCTATGTGGCACGTAGCCCCGATCTGTTGGAACTACATGTCGTCGATATTCATATAATGCAATTTAAGCCACAAGAAGTTGCTTATCGATCTGTAGTGCTCGCCGTTGACGGTTATGGTAATGCCAATTTCGATTTGGAAATAGTACCAACCGATGATTCCGCCAGACCAAAATCTGCACCAAACAGTGACTTTCTCGGGATGCATTTGGCGCTGATATATCTCGTGTAGATTGCTATCGTCCCAAATCCAACAATTTTGAATTTTGCTTGTTCACATATCCATTGATTCAAAAATGGACCTTGTTGCTAAAAATAATTTTTTTGGCTTTTGGGTCAACTTTGAACTGGTCCGGAACCCAATCAGAGAACACGCGGCGTTTTCTATGGTCGTTTACCGTAAGTTCCTGAGTCAATTGGATTTTATACGGGTGCAGACAAATGTCCCGACGCAAAATTCGCCAAGTTGAAGTCGCAGAAAGGCCCAGTTCTTGTGAACAACGAGAAATTGACATCTCCCGTATACTCTCATGCACAGTAGCGTTGTTGTGCGTGAGAGCAGACATTGCGTTTTGGCGACGTACGGATGTTGGCCGATTATCAAACCGGTTAACTCGAATTTGGCCACCAAACGTCGAATAATCGAGTCGGCGCGCGGCGGGACGGTTGTGGTGAGGATAAAAATCACATAATGCGCGCAACGTTTATCGAACGGAGCACTGATCTTGAAAATAAATTTTGACGATTTGCACACGTAGTTGAACGCTATAACCTTCCATGGCGATTTGCCATACACTACTGAACAATTCAGAATAAATTTGACAGATGTTGCTTTAACAACATGGCCGCTATAACTTAAACAAATTTCAAGATTCCCTATTGAAAGACCCTGTACTTTTTGTGACTTACGAAAGTAACTAAAAAAAAAAAAACAAATAAAAACAAAACGGGAGGGGGAAAAACGCAATATTTCACATTTAATTTCTTCAAAACTTGGCCTAAAATTTGAAGTTTAATAATAATAAAAAAAAGATCGCCGAAAAACTATTAAAAAACGCCCGAAAAAAATTGACAAAACTGGGATACCTTGTCATTTATTAATTCATATGATATCCATGAATGCCATATCTATCTCTCTTAAAAGCAATATAGGGTTCCGTTCATATAAACTTTTTTTCATTTCTCAAACAGAGTAATCCCACCTGTTTAAAATAATTTGTTACATATTTTATTTACACCCTGTATACACAAAATTATACAGTGTTCCTTAAATTTACATAATAACATCAGGGCGTTCAGATCCAAAAACCTTAATATACTTAGGGTGTAAGTCCCTGGTTTACGAGATACGGGCGTATGAAAAAAAAAAAAAAATTAAAAAATACATTTTGGTAATTTAAGAGCTTAAGAGCAAATTTAAAAAAGAATATGAAGAAAATGGGAAAAAAGTAACATTAAAACAAAAAGATTTCTTTATTTCAATATTTACCATTTCTACAGGGACTTCAAAACTACACAGGGTGTTTTTTGAGTTCATATGATAACTGCAGGGAATCATTTATTGGATAATTTTACGTTCAGAAGCCTTAATAAGCTTAAGGCGAAAAGTCGTCGGTTTTTGATATACAGGACACAAAACAACTTCCCAAAGTACATAAACAAATAAAGGGTGGTCCAACCATAATGCACGATGTTAATTGTGAGTCACACCTTAACGTCAAGTTTTTTGCCCAACTTAATTTGACATTTCTTTGTTTCAGTGCTTGACAAATTCAACCATGGAGAGGTACACAATTGAGCAGCGCGTTAAGATTGTTGAAGCCTTTCACGAAAATGGGCGTTCAAATCAAAATGCATTTCGTGCACTTCGTGACTTTTTTGGTCAGCATAATCGACCAAATGTGTCCACAATCGGGAGAATTGTGCGCAAATTTCAGCAAACCGGGTCTGTAGGAAATGTGAAAACACCTGCGCATGCTCGGCCAGTTCGTTCTGCGGAAAACATTGCTGTTGTTCGCGATAGTGTAGCAGAAGAGCCGTCAACCTCGACTCGTCGTCGTGCCCAACAATTGAACATCTCACGAACATCACTGATGCGAATTTTGAATACAGATTTGAATTTACACGCTTACAAGGTTCAATTGACTCAAGAGCTGAAGCTTACTGACCATTTCAAGCGTCGCCAATACGCCGAATGGTTGGTTGAACAGACAGAAGTGAATGGTGAATTTACAAAGAAAATCATCTTCAGGGACGAGGCACACTTTCACCTCAGTGGATTCGTTAACAAGCAGAATTGCCGCATTTGGGCAAATGAGAATCTACGAGTGATTGTTGAAAAGCCGATGCATCCACAAAGAGTGACTGTTTGGTGCGGTTTATGGGCTGGCGGCGTCATCTGGCCGTACTTCTTCGAAAATGAGGTCGGCCAAGCGGTTACCGTGAATGGTGTTCGCTATCGCGAGATGATAACGGACTTCTCGTGGCCAGAAATTGAGGATATGGACCTGGACGATATGTGGTTCCAACAGGATGGTGCCACTTGCCACACAGCCAACGAAACAATGGCACTTTTGCGCGAGAAATTCAATAGCTGTGTTATCTCACGTCGTGGCGATGTTAATTGGCCGCCACGATCATGT
The DNA here is from genome assembly GCA_037954035.1 of Rosalia funebris. Classification (NCBI taxonomy): domain Eukaryota; kingdom Metazoa; phylum Arthropoda; class Insecta; order Coleoptera; family Cerambycidae; genus Rosalia; species Rosalia funebris. The sequence goes on along the minus strand of JAZFAV010000006.1, from coordinate 3,965,465 downwards.
GATTTGACACCGTTGGACTTATTTCTTTAGGGATATTTAAAGGAAAAAGTGTACGTCAATAAGCCAAGAACAATTCAAGAGCTAAAGGATGAGATAATTCGGCACATTAACGACATTGAACCTCAATTATGTCTCAGAGTCATTGAAAATATGGACCATCGGATAGAGGATGCCACCGAAGCCGTGGCGAGGATTTGGCCGATGTTTTGTTTCACACATAATTATCATAGAAAAATGAAAATAAATTAAGATTAAAACAAAAAATTCCCGACATTTCAATATTTACCACCTCCATTTTGAAAATCAAGCCTTATCAAGGTCACCGAACTACCGCCACCTTTCAATATTCCCACCAAGATTTTTGACAACAATTTACTATCACCGTATCGCACACACAAACAAAATAACTGCAGCTCGAACGTCGCCTTATCCAAGGCCAACTATGTCAACCTTGCACGTACTAATAGACACGACAACTGACGAACAACTCACCTGACATTCAAGCCTGGTAAAGGAATCGCTTAACAATCTGATGCTAGACCAAGGCACGATCACGGTGTTTCCCCAGTCGACTAGCAAAACGTGCGCCTTGGTCAAATTTATGTCGACCTTTTTCACCATCGCCCTGTGCCAAGCACCCCTGATGGGGTCTCTGTGTTCCACCACGACGTAAGTTCCTGAAATTAAATCAAATCCAGACTATGTATATTATCCCTTCTTTCCCACGGGACGAAATTAGTACCTTCGATCGGGATGCAACCGTCGTATTTCGCGTTTTTGTAGTGGTGCTTTATTTCGCCGTTCATTCTCTTGAGGGCCTCCATGTAAGCAGCCTAAACGGGAAAATATACTCGTGGGGTACAACCGCATGGTATTTTCGAGGATAATACTTACCATATGGACGAAGATGTGATGGGGATCGATAACGTTAGCCAGAACGACGTTTTCGCTTTGGTTCTTTTGGAATTTGAAGCTGTTATTGAAGATTTTATGCTCTGGCGTGAACGTTTCCTGTCAAATAAGGTCGTGTTAACGTTGTGAGACCGTAATGGTAATAAAATGTATGTACAGGGTGATTTAAATAGAAAGTAACACTATGATTAAAGTTTGTATTCGCAAACTTGCCTTTAATATGTATATGTTACTGTGAAAGTCCGAAATTAGTGACTGTCAACATTCACCGGTGAATGTCGACAAATACCAAATGCCTTGGTGAAAGACCGAACGTTTATTAATTTTATTATACATTCGAACTTTCACCGGTGTATGTCGACAAACACAAATGGGCTCCGGTGAATGTCGGAAACGACAGGTCGTAACTTGCTTTTGGGCGGTTCCTGCATCCTGTTTGTTGGCTTTGGCTTCGTCAGTCTTACGCAAGATCTGATAGCGTGTGTGCAAGCTTGCTAATTTAATTTGTTTTATTAGATATTATAATTTGTGTTCAATGGCTACTGCAGCGAATCGTGATCAGTTTTTTGAAAAGTTACATGCCTTAATTGGAAGTAAACGAGAAGACAATTGTTTTTATTTTTCTCAAGAAAGGTACTCTAAAATCGCTTCTGAAGTGATTTCTGCTAAAAGTAAGTGTAGTACACCTTTGGACTACAGACGTTTAAAACGTTTTCGACATTTTAAAAGTTAGCGATGAAGAAAAGTTAATTGTGCCACTAAAACCAGGAGAAACGAATATCCAGTATTATGTTACAAATGATGAGCTGTTTAATATACTTTCCGAAACTCACATAAGAATAGGCCATGGAGGAAGAACACGAATGCTTAAAGAATTGCATGTTAGATACAAAAATATTACTTATGAAGTTGTAATGATGTGTAGACAATGTCAAATGAAACACAGTGCGTCTAAAAAAGGTATTGTTGTGAAACCAATGGTCAGTTCCGAATTAAACTCTAGATGTCAAGTCGACTTGATAGACTTGCAATCACACAGGGATGGCGATTACAAGTTTATAATGGTATATCAAGATCATCTAACCAAGTTTGTCCAGTTGCGACCTTTAAAAAGCAAGAGAGCGGAAGAAGTGGCGTATCACCTTCTTCATATTTTTTTAACATTTGGTGCTCCCGCTATATTGCATTCGGATAATGGTAGAGAATTCAGTAATCGAGTCATATCTGAACTATGCGCTATGTGGCAAGATGTTAAAATAGTACACGGAAAGCCTCGTCACAGTCAAACACAAGGCTCAGTCGAAAGAGTCAATCAGGACATAGAGAATATGCTAACTGCATGGATGCAAGATAATGACTCAAATAAATGGTCAGAAGGTTTGCCATTTGTCCAATTCGCCAAAAACACAACATATCACGAAGGAATACGCCAGAATCCATATGAAGCCCTGTTTGGTGTTAAACCAAAAATGGGCATAGCATCGTCATCTCTCCCTCGCAGGCAAATTGCAAACATTGAAACCGAAGAACAGTTAGAAGCCTTTGTTAACACTTTTGAAGAAAATTTGGGTAGTGACCATATTGATGACCATATTTCAGATGGAAGCGAGGTGGATAACCAAAATACCATTGGAGTTAATCCGCAACCTAGCACGTCTTCATCTCAAGTACTGGCTGAACAACAAGAGCTAATTTCTTCAAAGAGAGTAGCCGCAAAAGAGAATCTTCTACTTCAAGCAACAAAAATGTTACGAACGTCGAAAGAAAAGTTTCCTCCGGCCCAAATTGGTGATACCGTAAGAATTCAAGTCCCTGATGTCGACCGTGGTCGTACAGACCCTCGAAATGTATTAGCGGTTGTTGTTGGAATAGAGGATTCAGGCTTTTATAAATCAGCAAACAAAAATGGTACCTTGAAACAGCTTTTCACCCGTAATCAGTTCGTAATTTGTAAAGAAAAGTTACTTTCCATGGATGAGGTTTCGATTCAAGAAATGTCGCTAAGAGAAGCAGCTTGTGCTAATTCAAAAAGTGGAGGGCAAGGCTAATACACGTTGCAATTGCAAAAGGAAGTGTTCGACGGCTAAATTCAGCTGTAAAAGCAAAGGCCTTTTGTGCAATTCGAAATGTCATGGTAGTTTAAGTTGTTGCAATAAATAAGAATGTCATACATTTTCTTGGTTTTTTATATTTCAGTTTAAAAATTAAAATGTATGTGTATGTTTATTATATTGACATTATTTTAGTTGTGTTTCGTGATTTGCAATGTTCTACTGTTTGTTTTAAGTTCAACAATTTCCTTAAGTTTATCGGAAAACTTTTCCCATGTCGTTTTAATAAATAAATGTTACCTATACTTTTATTTTTTTTCCTTTATTAAAAAAATGTTTCTTTTCAACATACACCATGAGTACATGCTGAATGTCGACATTCACCGGTGTAAGTTAGAAATAATATTTGACCGATATTTCGGACATACGCCAAGCAACTTAGAGAATGTTGACATTCACTGGTGTATCTCGACATTCGCCGGATTTCGGTGTTTCACAGTAACATATAAAGGGTGGTCCAACCATAATGCACGATGTTAATTGTGAGTCACACCTTAATGTCACGTTTTTTGCCAAACTTAATTTGACATTTCTTTGTTTCAGTGTTTGACAAATTCAACCATGGAGAGGTACACAATTGAGCAGCGCATTAAGATTGTTGAAGCCTTTTACGAAAATGGGCGTTCAAATCAAAATGCATTTCGTGCACTTCGTGACTTTTGTGGTCAGCATAATCGACCAAATGTGTCCACAATCGGGAGAATTGTGCGCAAATTTCAGCAAACCGGTCTGTAGAAAATGTGAAAACACCTGTGCATGCTCGCTCAGTTCGTTCTGCGGAAAACATTGCTGTTGTTCGCGATAGTGTAGCAGAACGGCCGTCAACCTCGACTCGTCGCCGTGCCCAACAATTGAACATCTCACGAACATCACTGATGCGAATTTTGAATAAAGATTTGAATTTTCACGCTTACAAGGTTCAATTGGCTCAAGAGCTGAAGCCTACTGACCATTTCAAGCGTCGTCAATACGCCGAATGGTTGGTTGAACAGACATAAGTGAATGGTGACTTTACAAAGAAAATCATCTTCAGCGACGAGGCACACTTTCACCTCAGTGGATTCGTTAACAAGCAGAATTGCCGCATTTGGGCAAATGAGAATCCACGAGTGATTGTTGAAAAGCCGATGCATCCACAAAGAGTGACTGTTTGGTGCGGTTTATGGGCTGGCGGCGTCATCGGGCCGTACTTCTTCGAAAATGAGGTCGGTCAAGCAGTTACCGTGAATGGTGTTCGCTATCGCGAGATGATAACGGACTTCTTGTGGCAAGAAATTGAGGATATGGACCTGGACGATATGTGGTTCCATCAGGATGGTGGCACTTGCCACACAGCCAACGAAACAATGGCACTTTTGCGCGAGAAATTCAATGACCGTGTTATCTCACGTCGTGGCGATGTTAATTAGCCGCCACGATCATGTGATTTGACACCGTTGGACTTCTTTCTTTGGGGATATTTAAAAGAAAAAGTGTACGTCAATAAGCTAAGAACAATTCAAGAGCTAAAGGATGAGATAATTCGGCACATTAACGACATTGAACCTCAATTATGTCTGAGAGTCATTGAAAATATGGACCATCGGATAGAGGTATGCCACCGAAGCCGTGGCGAGCATTTGGCCGATATTTTGTTTCACACATAATTGTCATAGATCATTCTATCATAATAAAAAATATTAAGATAATTCTCTGAAAACCTTTTGTTATATTTACAACTAACATCGTGCGTTTTGGTTGGACCACCTTTTATATTCGCAAAATTTCAGCATGAAAATAAATTTCGGATTTGTTTTAAACAGGAGTTTAAAAAATGTTTTAAACTTTTACTCGTTTATCCCTATAGTACGAGACCACTTTAACTGGCAGTGACTCATACTCAAGCATTTGGAGCGTCGCGACGGGGAACGAGGGAAGAGGACGAAAAACCATGGGCGGTTATGGAAAAAGGGGCAAAAATTTTAAAAATGTGAATAAAAATATATTTGCATTAGGGATATAGAGTAGGGAAGCTTTCACTGTTTTCCACACCACCCAAGAGGTACAGTGCAATAAGGTGGGTTTTTTATACTGGTATACCTAAGAAGCCTAATCCAGTAACAAAAAGGTATTCACGAATAGAAAGGCAGTCAACGGTCTGTTATATCACCTAAGGTTCAAAACGGCCCTGATTTTTATAAGTAATCCGAGTCTGATGCTGACTTGAAGTCACTGCCACTGCTGCTGTCGTCTCCTATATTAAAGCAGTGGCGGCTCGTGGTGATTTGTCATGCCCACCCATGACAAATCACCACGAATGACAAACAACTAACTATTAGTAGGTTATATAGTGCAAAATAACGAAGTAAAATATAGTAAAAAAAACTTTGACTCATCACTCTATGTTAGTCACTGTACAAGTATATGTTAAGATTTAAAATTCTTTCAGCTTTCAAGTTGAAAATGCATAGCACTAAAATTGCATGAAACTAGTACAGACTCTTATGAATGCTACACAATTTTTATATTTACACATTTTCTAATACATTAATAACAAAAATAATTTTACTTAATAATATAACGAATACTGTTATAGAGAAATTCTCTCACGTTCGCCATGGTATAAATACTAAATAAATACAATACTAAACAAACACAAATGTAAAGTACCAACTTCCACAGACAGACCGCCGCGCCGCACTAATTTATTGTAATTATTGTTAAATAACCGTTAAAAATTTGAAAATCCTAACCTACAGAGTACAGACCTCGCTGAGATACAACGTTCTACAATGTCTCTGAAAACTGAACTCGGAAATACGGAGATTCTCGATTCCTACCCCGCTTTGCCGAAGGCTTCTTCAGCAGGGTGGTCTAGCCCACCCGTGTCACAGCTTATTCAAGACTCGAGTAAGCTGTGCCCGTGTTTCAAATAGATTCATGTAGTTTACACGTGTATAATTTTGTTTTTATGTCTTCAAATCATTCGTAATTCTATTGATTAATTAATTCTATTCATGTGTTTACTGTTTATTTAATTTTATATTCCAGATTCCCATGTTTCTATATTATTGTGAAATAATTTAAACTTTCAAGGGATGTTGAAAGTATATCTGTCAATAATATCAATATTAATTTTAAAACTGATCTTGCTAGACACTTATTTACTTGTATTTATTTATTAAAGCAATAAATATAATTTTTTATTTGTGCGAGGCGCTTGCGCTGTCTCGTATGTACCTACAAAGCCAGAAAGGCAAAAGGCGTGGCTGCCCATCCGGCCCGGCACTCACCACGCTAACTATTCCATCACGATTAGAAGAGTGAACTGCTGCACTTCCTTGCACTGCAATTTTCCACCACGGTTGCGCTGTTAGTATTAGTATATATAATCAGAACTTTTCATTGTATTATTGTTGTTATGTAATATATAGTGTATTTAATTAATTACATATTACATAATTATATCTTCACTAATTTCTATAAACGATAAATAACGACCTTTGGAACCGTTGTTCCTCTTCTTCTAGGAAACAGCTGGGTGGGCACTGCCCACCCTGCCACACCTGACCAGCCGCCACTGCATTAAAGACAAGTGGTTCAACTAACACTTCCAGATCCCACATCCGCTGCTTCGCTTTGGTCACATGGTGAATGTATTACTGCCACGACTGTGTAGTTACATTGGCAGTAGCTTCGTGGAATAGCGGCTTTACCTGAGGTAATATGAAAGTGGTATTCTTTCGCGCCACTTCACCCTTCACGTGCGCTCAATCCAGTTCAATAGGGTTCAATTCACAATGGTACCTCGGTACGCGCAACACCGTAACCGCGCGCGCGCGAGCCATTTCATCCACTACATACGTCACATACTGCTTTCTGTGTGCGCGCGCAATTTCTAAAAGCTGCACTTTGAGGAATATGTCCTTATATGGAATGGTTTTTTTTTATGTTAGCCAATTCATAAGTTCGCCTTTGCACCACGCTTATGTGGGTAGGCTTTCTAACCGTCGGCTATGATACGGCGCATTGTCCATGACAATAACACAGCCAGGTACGAACCATTTCTCGAAAACCGCACTATTCATGTCCTCGTGGTAGTCGCGCGTTTTCTTAGACTCAAATGTTAACAGTCTCTCTTCTACGAAACCGGTTTCACTCCCGATATGGGTAATTATCAATCGGCGCCCCTTCCCGGCAGGAGCTTTTAATTCCGTCGAGAACCCTTCCAAGAAGGCTTCCCGTCGATTGGTAATATTCAAATCTTGCCACACTTTAGAAACTGTATGTCCCTCGTTCACCCACGTTTTATCCACAAAAATTTTTTTTGTTATTTCACTTCGAAGTTGCCGAATCTTCTGTACACATTTTCTTCGCCACATAACAATTTCATATCTGTCTATAAGTGCACTTTTGCAACTACGCCGTAAATTTAAATCACAAATGGTACGCCTTAAAACTCTGCTTAAAATACGGGGAAGGCTTTCATCATTGGCGACTGCGACTTGAATTTTCTTAAAGGTTGACAATTCGTTTCGATAAAAAAAAAAAACTATGGTTTAATCGACGAATGGCATATCTCGTGTCTTCATCCAAAACTATCTTCTTTCTGCACCTGGCTTCCTTATTGTTAGTCGCCGCTGCAAGAGGCATCGACTCTTCCTTCTTCTGCTCATTGAAACACCGATATACTTTAATAAACTACCGATTTGCGCTTCGGTCAAATTATGCGGAATCCATCTGGAACAGATCTTTATCACAGCTAAATGTTCATGCAAAATCGATTGTATTGAAGTCTGCGATATGCCAAGAGACGCCTCTATCTGTCTGCAAGTCACATGCCGATCTTCTTTAATCATGTTACGCACAGCATCGATGTTTTTTGGAACGATAACAGATTTTGGTCGACGCTCACATTCGTCACTGACGGACGCACGACCGCGACGATATTCTGCAAACCAGTTGTAAACAGTCTTCTCTGATGGTGCTTCATTACCAAAAGTTGCACGAAGCGATTCTATGCATTGTTGTTGAGTAAGGCCTTTCTTAAAATCATAAACAATCATCCAACGCAAACCTTCACGGATGATTTCCATTTTTGCACAAACTTGCTTCTTGCAAAACGTTCACTATCAACACATTACTCCGTCAATTTCTAAGTTGCCACTGGCTTCGCAATAACAAACGTTAAGATTCACGAACACAGTGATGCCACATCTCAGTAACGCCATCTATTGGTCGATTGTAAAAACTTAAAAGGCAACCCCCGTATGCGCCTGTATCAAGTTGCAATGTCGAACGCACTTTTTCTGCATTCAAAGACATTTTTAGTCCCAAACTCCATCGATTTTTACCAGAAAATATGGAAAAAATTTTGGTAATGCATATAAATAAAAATATGTTTACTGTAGAAACCTTAGTTGTGTATTTATGTGTACACACATGTAGTTGTGCCTGTGTAAATCATATTTACAATTTCTTTTATTATTATTTAGTAAAGCTGTTATATCTATACATTGTAATCTCTTGTATCTTTTTTTTTCATAGATTTAAAAAAAATATGCATTTTCATTCATTTCATATCCTAGAGCATACGAGAATTATATTTTTTCTTTGTTTTTTATACGAACTTCATAAACATTTCTTGCTCTGATACACTTTGTCAATAATAAAGCTATTCGACAAAAAGGAACGGAAATATGTAGATAAATATCAATCAATGAATAACTCGATCAAAGCAAGACCAGATGATGTAAAACATTTTATTTTATCAGTGAACTCACCTAATACTGTTCTCCTTTATATATATATATAAAATATCTTTTTGCTTTTTTATATTTTTTCGTGCCAGATTTCAAATAATATTTTAATTTTATTACCCTAATATGAAAATAATTTTACGTACTTAAATGTTTTGTCACTGCCGCAGCTTCCTTTGAATTGTAAATTTTCACTAATATTTATTGGCAGGCGCAATGGCCTTTGATGGGTTTGTCGGCAAGCCGAGCGAGATTACCGCTCCTTACTCGCGTGCAGAGCTTGGATTAAGTATCAAACCCGCGGACCAATCGGAGAGAGCCGCACCCTGATTGGCTGGAGGCCAAATCATGCCACTTTCGAGCCAGGACGAGAGTACTTAAGAAAGCGCCTTCAGTGTTCATTTCGAGCATCCGTTTTCGTGCTCATGGTTGTCTTTAACTTCACGACATTTTAATAAAATAAGTTTTCCATATATATATATATATATATATATATATATATATATATATATATATATATATATATATATATATATATATATATATATATATATATATACATATATTTCTTGTTATGTAGTAGTGTAGAGTCCTTTAGTTGTTTGTTAGTGTGTAATATATATAGTGTGTTAATAAATTCTTTTAAACTCATTGTGTTTCTTTGGTTGGCTAACGGGGGATAAAGGCGAGGTGAGTTGCACTTTTTTATTATTATCATTATTGTTGTACCGGGCACGACTGCTGTCGTCCTCGGCAATTTGAAAATCATTCAAATATCGCTTACGTACGAAATTGAGGGTAATAAGAGCCATGCAAGCCGTTTCACGACCAACGTTGCCGCCCTCGCTCACACCGCCGTCACGCCCAAACGAGGCAGATTTTACGGAGGCGAATCGCCCCACAATTCCGCATTTCCACTACTCTCATCAATTCCCGGCGGGCGGGCAGCTCGCCGGACATTTACGAAGACCTGGATTTTACACGGTGAACCAAATAAGTTCTGATGAAACTCGTTTTATCTACATTGACGGGGCCGCCGGCACACCACAATGATATGGACGCACTCTCCACGAACCTACAAGAGGAGATCCATGACACTACCCTCCGGGATCGTTTCCACCCCTTGCAACCCCCTGAAGCAACCCTCGGTGCTGGGAACACCCCGAATCGACCCAGCACCGCTTTCTCCCATCTACGTGACCGCTGACGACACAACGCGAAGATGTCGTTGCAGCCGTGCACCGCACGCGCGTCTGCGCCCCGCCAGGACGGCGGAGCAGTGCCGACGTGCACCATAGAGAGAAGAAGAAGAAGAACCGGGAAGGTTACAGTTTATGGTAAAACACCATTATTTTACCTATTTACCCGGAGGGGACGCCTATGACTTGTTTGGCAGTACCTTCCAGGCGACCCAGACATTGATAAGAGAGAGGACGCGCGCTGTCTATTTCATACTCCTCAATGGAACCGAGTAAGTATGTACTACATGGCGAACACGTCTTACATAATGCGGCGCGGAGAAAGGCCTTGGAAGGCTTTTACTTCAATACTGTGAGGTGTAATTGGGAATAATCATTAGTAAATTAGAGACAGTGTTTCTATGACAATAATATTATTGGTGAAGTAATATTTAGACTATTATTAATGATGTGTGTGTACTTATGTATCCTTTAGTAATTTTTCGTACCCGTACTATTTGCTTACGCAAATAGTACGAGTCTAAAAACTGTTTATCACCAACCTTTCCTTGCGACGCCACGCTCGAGGTGTCGCTGCTTGCAGACAGAGCGTTCGAGCAGGTATGTATAAGTATGTCTATAATAGAGGTGAGCCCCTTGTCCGACGAAGATACCATCAGATCCACCTGGTAAATCCCGTCCGTGATGTCCTTCACCATCATGAATACCTCCTTGCTGCGAACAGTCATCTAAATAACAAAATTGTCGCCGACACGCGACCTACCTACCCGTTTATCATTTTGCCCATATAGACGTGGGCGTTGCGGCCCCAGTTGGCGTACGTCGGGTTGTACAGTTCGCATTGTATCGCGAACGGCTTCTTCTGCGCCAGGTTGGGCGTTATCTCCCTGAGCCTGAAAAGGAATTACGTTAGATTAGCCGACTCGGGCGACGGACCTGAACCCTACTTGTCGATAGTCAACGTCTGCGTCTTGCCGTAATCTAGGAAGAACACCTCGTATACGGGTCTGGGCGTCTCTTGTTTGATGTTGGTGACGCGACCACGACACCACATTTTCTCATTTTTCGTCACGTACATCGCCAGGTATAGTTCATCTGAAAACGCACGATCAGTTACTGTGGTCGCGACTAAAGGCGGTATACATACTGATTTGCGGTTGATCAATCGTGGAGGCGCCCATCTTGATGAAATTATCGATGTCCTTGTTCATTTGTATGAACCGTGACTGGAATTTTTTCAGTTGTATGTAGAAACATTCGAGAGACTCGATGTGAGTCACCTCTACCATCTCATTTTCTGAGGGGATTTGTGGGTCTAAGGAACAGCAATATGATAAGTTTAACTGCATTATTACATATTTAATTTACTAAAGGGTGGTCCAACCATAATGCACGATGTTAATTGTGGGTCACACCTTAACGTCAAGTTTTTTGCTCAACTTAATTTGACATTTCTTTGTTTCAGTGTTTGACAAATTCAACCATGGAGAGGTACACAATTGAGCAGCGCGTTAAGATTGTTGAAGCCTTTTACGAAAATAGGCGTTCAAATCAAAATGCATTTCGTGCACTTCGTGACTTTTTTGGTCAGCATAATCGACCAAATGTGTCCACAATCGGGAGAATTGTGCGCAAATTTCAGCAAACCGGGTCTGTAGCAAATGTGAAAACACCTGTGCATGCTCGCCCAGTTCGTTCTGCGGAAAACATTGCTGTTGTTCGCGATAGTGTAGCAGAAGAGCCGTCAACCTCGACTCGTCGTCGTGCCCAACAATTGAACATCACTGATGCGAATTTTGAATAAAGATTTGAATTTACACGCTTACAAGGTTCGATTGACTCAAGAGCTAAAGCTTACTGACCATTTCAAGCGTCGTCAATACGCCGAATGGTTGGTTGAGCAGACAGAAGTGAAAGGCGACTTTACAGAGAAAATCATCTTCAGCGACGAGGCACACTTTCACCTCAGTGGATTCGTTAACAAGCAGAATTGCCGCATTTGGGCAAATGAGAATCCACGAGTGATTGTTGAAAAGCCGATGCATCCACAAAGAGTGACTGTTTGGTGCGGTTTATGGGCTGGCGGCGTCATGGGGCCGTACTTTTTCGAAAATGAGGTAGGCCAAGCAGGTACCGTGAATGGTGTTCGCTATCGCGAGATGATAACGGACTTCTTGTGGCCAGAAATTGAGGATATGGACCTGGACGATATGTGGTTCCAACAGGATGGTGCCACTTGCCACACAGCCAACGAAACAATGGCACTTCTGCGCTATAAATTCAATGGCCGTGTTATCTCACGTCGTGGCGATGTTAATTGGCCGCCACGATCATGTGATTTGACACCGTTGGACTTATTTCTTTGGGAATATTTAAAAGAAAAAGTGTACGTCAATAAGCCAAGAACAATTCAAGAGCTAAAGGATGAGATAATTCGGCACATTAACGACATTAAACCTCAATTATGTCTGAGAGTCATTGAAAATATGGACCATCGGATAGAAGTATGCCACCGAAGGCGTGGCGAGTATTTGGCCGATATTTTGTTTCACACATAATTGTCATAGATCCTTCTATCATAATAAAAAATATTAAGATAATTCTCTGAAAACTTTTTGTTTTATTTAAACTTTTTTTTTTGTTTTGGTTGGACCACCTTTTATAAGAGTACTATTGAACATAAGAAAAAAAATTATATATAGATATTACATAATTTCTGTGTAAAAACCCCAATATATGACGAGAATCTTCTTCGGTCTACTTCACAAAAACCCAAAGGCACTCTAATGCATATAGACAATTAACAATATTTTGTATTTCATCAAAAAATCGGTTTTCACTTGACTATTGATTTTAAAATTTGAATTTGGCGCCATTTTTCCTGTTACAAATTGAATTGGTATAAATCATAACCATTATATATAACTATACCTTGAAAATATCTTCATTGTCTATATTACATGCATGTTTATGCTAGAAATGTTGGGACGCTTTAGTTATTCTTTCTGTATTGTTTAGTATTCTGTCTGAGGTATGTGTATATAAAGTTATGCCAGAAACTAACCTGACACCCTGTATATTCTATAGAATTTGAAAATGTCTAGAAACTTCTCAAAGAACTCTCAATACTAATTTTTTAATATATTTCTTTCATTAATAAATTTTTAATTCGCTTATAATGATGCTTAAAACAAAATAAAGTAAGAAAAAATTGTATAATGAATTGTGAATGATAAAATTCATTACACAATTTTTTATTCACAGCATTGAATATTCCTTAGAGTTTTCGAAGTAATTTGGAGAATTTTTATATACGCATATCCACAGGGTGTGAACCGAATTTGGGCACACACGAAAAAATAAAAGCAAGTGAAAATAAAATTGTTATAGAAAAATCCAAAAGTACCACAATGCACAAATAATTGACAAATTTATGCAGTTTTTGATTTTTTCAATCGTGTAAAATTCGTTTTATCCTAAATTTTTTATTTAAAAATTTGAATTTGGCGCCTTTCTATATACTTCTCGTTGCAAATTGATCATATGATCAAAATAGCAGTTTCCGCAATTCCGAGTAAAAAAGCAACACAAAGGGTTATTACAACAGGAAATATACTAATATTTCAAAATAATTAGTTATACAAGAGGTATATAGAGAAAATTAAATACATAAAAACAGATTGAAGCATAGGAAGAATTGTCATAATATGTTGTACTGGACGTTATTTTATTTATAAAAATAGAGTTGGTTCAGAAAAAAGAAGACTTCCTGTATAATAAAGATATTTGGTACACCTCAGAAACATCTACATTGCACATATTACAAGTCAATACCCTAAACCCCTAAAATTTGTGCAAAAAAAGAAGCAGGACTAATGTGTTTAAGGAACGGTTTGAATATATCACCCTGTATATTCCAATTAAATTTGAAAATGTTTCGAAAACTTCACAGATGCCTCCTATATATATTTTTTTACATATAGTTTATTAGTTTATAATTTTTTTAGTCGATTTTAAGTGGTGTTTATATAAAAATAGACACAATAAAGAAAATCCTCACATTATAAATGTCTTATTTATAATGTTGAAGGTCTTTTAGAGGTTTCGAGGTAATTATTGGAGAGTTTGCGTATATACAAGATGTGAAATAACTTTCGTCACCCATGCATAAACAAAAATGATTTTATATTATACTTTATTAATAAAATGGAAAATAAAACTCCTGAAATAAAAAAATTCACCAAATCTACTTTACACCACCTAAAAAATAAAAAAGCATTACTTATCAGTTGTTTCCCGTTCATTTTCTTGCGTTTCTGCGACGGGAACTTATTGGTAGCGGACAAGGAGGTAGATGGGGTGGTAATTTTGATGTTGGCGGGAATGCTTTCGGTTTTCTTGGAAGAACCCACTAAAAAACCCGAAAATATGCAAACAATTTTTTGGACCCCGAAAAAAAACTTACGCAGCGAACTGATGCAACTCTCGTCGCTTTCGTCACCTGGTTCCACTACGTAGCCTGGAGGTAGCCGATCCTCCCCTACTAGAATGTATTGAGAGTCGTCCATTCGTTTTAGCTTGAAGAGTTCCTCGGGATTTTGAAGAACAGCATCGGCCTCAAATCTGGTTGAAATTTTGAAAACCATTGAATAACACTATTTTATATACATCATCCCCAAAATTATATGTTGAAAACAAAGATAAAGACAGAGAATCGACTTGGCACTGGATACAACTCGATAGGCAAACTCTGGTACGATCAGGCTCGAAGGACCAAGGATCCAGTTGCAACTTTCCCCAAAAAAATCAAAGTAGTCTTCCAGAATACCTTTCATGCTAATAGGGAAAGAGCTTTGCTAAGGAAATACCATCCATTGTGATATTTTAAACTTATAAAGTGTAGTAAATGCCATAGGACGATAAGCACAATGAACTGATCCCAGAGGGGTTTGAGAGTATGTCGGTACGGGAGTACTCCTGAGATATGTTGATCCTGCAAGTTTCAGACCTATGTCTGTTTTGGCTTTTGAATAAATGGAAAAAGACGAAAAATCAGAAAATAATTTTTTTCTCAAAAACGGCTTACCCGATTTTAATGAAATTTGGACGCGTTATAGAAGGTGTTAACTTATATAACGTGTCTAAATTTAATTCAAATCAGTTAAGCCGTTTGTGAGAAAATTATTTTCAGATTTTTCGTTTTTTCGGCTTATTCAAAAACCAAAATTGATAGAGGTCTGAAACTTGCACGATCACCGTATTTCATTAGTACCAACATACTCTCAAAAGACGATCCACATATCTCTCTGGAGCCGATACACTATGCTTATTGTCCTGCATCCTTTGGGAAAAAAATAATTTGGATACATGGAGGCGCAACACGCAACAAAACTATTAAGAAAAGTTAGCCGAATTTAGTAAAAATCGTAAAAAAACATTTGTCACCAAAACTTTGTGCCAAGCCAACTGTCTCCCGATTTTTGTTCTTATTAAAACTTTTGAGACTAAACCGCCACATTTTCATGCAAAGCGTTTACTATTTCAACTCACTCCACACCGCTGACAGAGCCACCAGCTTCAGTGAGGAGATAGCAGGGCATGTTCTGCACTTCTCGGAGCCTCAGCAGGAGCCCTCGGAGGTTAATTTTTTTCTGGTTGACATTCTTCGCGGAAATTATGAGGTTCTTCATCGTGTCGATGGATTTGTCGAGGCTGGACCTGAGCGAGACCAAACCGTCGTCAATTCTGCCAACGTCCTCCAGGCTGGTGGCCTGTTTCTGCAATTTCTTTTGGATCGCGTAGAATCTCGCGTGTAGATCCGCGAAATAACTGCATATTTTGCTTTCCACCACCGACGAGTTGCTGCTGGACATGCTATTTAGTTTCTGGGGAATTAATAGTACCGGTTACTCGTGAAGGAAAACAACAAGGGATTGTTCTTGTTGTGGAACGACTCTTACCTTTTGCGAAATAACGAGTTGTTTGAGAATTCTCTCCGATTTTTCTTTGTATGTGAGAAATTCATTCAGTTCTACGTCATTCTGCAAAGTAATATTAGTCATTGAAGAGCTCGGTATGGCCGGCAGACTTACCTAACGTAAATCTAACAGATCTTTGATTAAAACCTAAGAAAATACCTTTGCATTGAATAAATTAAACATTTCTAAATTACAATACAATATACCTCTAAGCTTGTCACTTTATATAGATTTGATGACAAGATATTAAAATATCTGCATTAAAAACTAATTAAATAACTTAATTCCACATAAATTTTTCTTGAGTTCTTTGATATATCAGACACGGCTTTAAATGCCGATGAGAATCCATAAAAATATACAGGGCGTCAAATAAAAAAAATCATGCCCCTCCTTATACGAAACACCTTGTATATTGGAATTGGAACAATGTTTTAAAGGGGGCCTTTCTTAACATCCTAGAATATCATTTTTAAAGTCATATTTTTCCAAAAGTAGAAGCACAAATTTAAAACTTGATTTTTATATACAGGGGCGAACAAAATGACGTCAATTTGGTATTTCATAATAATGCAAATCAGTCACGTTAAATTCTTGCCAATAAAGTTTCCTACCAGTCATTTTGTTATTTTTTAATACAATCCTGTATATGATTTAAGCTGTTTTTAATTCCATAGAATTGAATATTTCGTATATTTTAGCATTTCTTTCTTTAAATCAAAAGGGACAAAATTCTGGCATATGCTCATATTCTAAGTGGTTTCATATATTTTGACACCCAGACATATTTTTGGGACACTGTGTACATTTGGAGAATGAAAACAATAATATTAAAAATTTTAGTCCTTACCGAATTACGCAAGAATGTTTTTTAAATTTACAATAAAGCATAAGGTAATATATATTTCAGGTGACAGACTTGAAAGATAATTTTGATATAAGCATTAAAAAATCATTAATAAAGAATTGGTGACTTACTTAAAAAGCTTTTATAGGAAAAAAAAAAAACCAAAGAAAAGGTCTATAAACAATGGCCAAACACCAACATTTCAAAGCTATCTAGTTCGTCTACTAACATAGCCAACTTAAATCAAGTTTAAATAACAATGACAGCTAATTGAGGAAAAATGGATGAAGCCTAGATTATATACATATAAAATGTTATAAATTATTTAAATGTAAAACTGTATTAATTTAAATTAAGATATAATAAAAACTAATATTTAAAAAAAATCTAATCTTGGTAACCCTAGCTTACGCCTAAATTAACTTTTTGAATGTTTTCATGGCACGCCAGATAAAGAAGGAATCCAAGCCCTTTCTGACATTATTCTCAGCGACTGGAATGACAAATCAAATTAAAACACTCACCAATTTTGATAAGCAATCTCTCTCGTGGCCTTCGTGGTTCTCCAGGAAGCAGTAGCAGCAGGCACCCACCTTGCATGTCCTGCAGAAAAACTCAACATCCATACTGTGGTATGGACACTTTGCCAGCTCTACGGAAAACACGTCGTTAGTAATGCGCACCTGTACGTGGTACCACAACGACTTGGCACTCTTGTGCACGACCGTGCAACAGTCTACGCAATACACATCATTGCAGTCCTGGCAGCGCAGAACCGCCATTTTGTTACAGGAAAGAAAACAGCAGGTCTCTAAAAGAAAAGCAACGGAATTAACGGAAAATTGCAAACGGGGCATGCTGGGTCTTGTATCAAGCGTAATATAAAAAAAAATAAAAAAAAAAACTATGCGAGGAATACTGAACTGAAATTTATATCTCATGAAAGTTACCTCCGGTGTTTGGTGTTGGGACGTTTACCACTTGTTGTGAGCCGCTCACTTTCTTATTGCTCAACATCACCTGAGTCGGTACTAGCACTGGATGCTTTAAATTGTTCCCGTAAGGTTTTGTCCACATAATCAATCCAAATAGATAATAATTGGGAGGGAACACTTCCTGGAGGTTGTCAGCGACAGATTTTTTGGCCAATTCAGAGGTTTCTTTGCATATTGGACACGTTATATTGTCTGAAATGGCCTTTTTATATATGCATTCTTGGCACAATGTGTGACTGCAATTCAGTATCAGGGGCACTCTACCTGCATACCTATTATTTCTACCTAAAATTAAAACATCACCAATAAAACATCAGTGATATGCTGCTATGCTTTTATTAGTTACTCTTTTCCAAATGATGTTTTGCACTTACTTAGACAGTCGAAGTGTAAGGAGCAGCCAGGACAAATGTAACTCTTATAGTCGTCATGGTTAACGTTGGGAGGATTGTATCTTTGAGTGAAATTACTTTTCTCTCTATGGTCGTAGCCGTGGTTATTATCTCTCTTAAAAGAGCCTGATCGGTCATTTTGATGGTGGAATGATTCCCTCCTCTGTTGTTGTGAGGAATTTTGGGGAAACAAATTACTTTGGGAAGGAGAAGGGTAGTTATGAAAAGGATATTCCCTGGAGTAGTCATTGGTAAAGGCGCCTCGATTTGCTGGCATACGATTATTGTATTTATTGAAATACATCTTGTTGTGAACAATGTCTTGTTTAATCATACATAATCATCTAAGAACACTAGAACTAACACTGGGTTTTCTAATATATTTCACATTGTCTAACTTAAAACTATATATCTATTCAAAAACGTTTATTTGTTGGATAGCTACCGACGAAGGTGCAAAAACATCACCAAGCACAAATCTAGCACTATTAAGTCTAAAGCCGGATTTGAACATTTAAATGGCGGTTTACAGCAGAGAACTGATTCCCAGAGTAGTTTAGAATATTACATTTTATCTTCTCAACACACTTCGTGTTTTCTATCATAGAAGAATTTTTAAAATTTACTCAAGAATGTATGATTTTGTTTCGTACATATAATTTTATTTATCAGTAATAGAGCCCGTAAGATGAATTTCGTTTTGAAGCTTTAAGTGTCTCGTATTTCTAAATTTTCAAATGTAAACAGTATGAAAGCGACACAGTCAAACCCTTGCCTTACTTGACCCTTCATTAAGCTTATTTATTTTTTTATATTTTTCACAAAAAAAAAGAAATGGAAATTGACAGAGTATTGATTTTTCTAATCAGTGTATGAAATATAAAAAAAAACATATGAAAGTATCTGAAATGTCTGATTATGTGGAATTGAAGATAACAAGAAGCATTCAAAATGTATTATAGCACACGGAAACAAAGTAAGAGAAGAACAAAAGTTTTGGCCGATCTACATTTCAAATACATAGACCAAGAAGACTAGAGAGTAAAGAGACATAGCTCCTCGAAAAATCAGTGGTGGGGGTGGCACGAAAAGCGTCGGCAATATGGCAGGCTCGCGTAGAAACGCGCGGGATCTGCGCATGCCGTTTATCCTCGTCTATCGCGGTTTCTCTCTCTCACACTCGGGTTCATTGAGCATCATCAGAACATCAAAATGTCGGGTTCCATTGAGCCACGATCAGGGCTTTTGCAGGAACAATTCTCAACGCAACAGTATTTCGACGCTTTTGACGTATTCAACAGAAAAACTGGAAACGCTCAAAACACAGCAAACAAAAATAACCTCAAATAACCTCGCTCGATTCTACGCAATGACCGCCATGATGAAGCACACCACGTGATCACAGTGCGGACGCTTTTCGTCCTACCCCCACCACTCGAGTTATGTCTCCTATTCTCTAGTCTACTTGACATATACACACCACTATTAGATTACAAAATCAAAATGTCAGAAAGCTCACAACACTGTAAGATCTGTGAAGTTTTTGAATGCAGATGGGCAACGCCCACAAACGCATTGGTTTGCATTATTGATGAATATTAAAACCAAGAAGACTAGAGAGTAAGGAGACATAGCTCCTCGAAAAATCAGTGGTGGGGGTAAGACGAAAAACGGCGCCAATATGGCAGCCTCGCGTAGAATCGCGCGGGATCTGCGCATGTGCGCATGCCGTTTATCCTCGTCTATCGCAGGTCTACACTTCACTATTTAAATGTTGGGTTAGGGTTCTATTGTGCTCATTATGTAAACAGTAAACAATTTTCGCGTGCATTTCTTTACAATTGTTGTTTCCGAATCATTGTTTGGTGAAAACACGCTATGAAAATTGGGATACAGTATTTTCAGTCCTAAATACATAGTATGTACAAAAAATAATAGTTCTGAATGCTTTTCTTTTAGAGCAAGAAATGTTATTGCATTTTTTCATCTGTCAATTATAATTTTCTTTTATGTCTGCCACGAGTAGGATATCGATGATAATTTAGCTTTGTGGAAATTAAATAACATAATGAGCTTTTAGTCTAACGGGTTTTAATCATCTACAGGAAGATTACATATTTTAACCATGGCCACAAGTGGAATTGAAAACGTCGAACTGCGATCACCTTTGCATGGAGAAATGAAGAAGTGTTCGATCTCGGAAGGAAATATTTTGTTTGAAAGTTTACAAAGCAACAGAAACTCTAGTCTTCGTAATTAAAACATACATTAAGTGCGATATTTCATACAACATGAATGAATAAGAAAATCAGTTTCATATTGAACTGTAATTGTTTTGTAGATCCATTGAGAAAAAAGAATGCACATACAGGTTTATATGAGTTTTTTTCTCGATAGTTGGCAACTATGTTAAAAACATATTTTTGCTAATAAAGGATAATTTCCTTTTTCCTTTATCAGCAGAAGTATTTTCACCAGCCGTGATTTCAATACATAAAATTATTATTTAAATTCCTTCTTAATCTATTTTTTTTTGCCTACACGGGACATATGTAAATGCAGGTTTAAATTTAAGTTTTTCTAAGATGACAGGCCCATTCAAATTCCCATTGATTAGTTGCCCACGAATTTACAGAAACCAAAAGTTCGTGATGTCAATAGTATAGACAATTTAAATTTTTAAATATTAATATAATCTACAAGTAGGGCAACATTAATAATTGTATAATAATAATAATAATTAGTTTATTGAAAGTGGCATTTGCTTATCTTGAGACAAATTAAACTACACTTATGTCTATTAAATACTGTCTATGTATATATATATGTATATATGCCACACATGATACAAAGAATTAACTTTGTATCATGTCTGTCACACTAAACCATTGAATTAGAGAAATAACCTCTCTAATTCAGTGCACTAAACATAGTTTAGTGACATTTTTAACCTTGAAAACCCGTAATTATCAACTACATTAGCTGCTAAATTAAGGCGTAATTCTGAAAAAATAAAAGGAATCCTATTTGATTCTGTACGTATAATAGTTAGTTTATCAATAAGGCTTCACGTGATATTGTATTGCAGCATTATTATAAGAATTTGTTATCAAGCGCTATCTAATAAGGACTAATCAAACATTGTTATTTCCGTTTGATAGTACAAACCAACTGAATAAAAATGCAATACATTTCCACACTGATAAACATGTTATCTAACATTATTTATGGTAACAGATATCTTATGGGAACGACTGATCTCCTTATAGCGTATTTATTTACACAGTGCTCATTTTGAGATAAAGATTACTTTAATGTTCTACACCGCCATCTAACGAAGACATATAGAAACGTGCATTATGTGTTGACAGGTTTACAAGAAACTATGCACAAAACAAAGTCAACATTCCACATCTCACTTATAGAGAATGTAGGTAAATCGTTTTTGTATATTTTTTACCTAGGCATAATGAAAAAAAACTACACCTAAATTATTAATTTTCCGGAAATACAACTCCATGTGGTATTTCTTATAGTTGTTTTAGTTTATTTTTGTTTATAAGATGGAAGTTAAATTAGTAAATTATTCAAATTTTAAGGGCTCGAATTAATGAGGCACGTGAAAAATGCGATGTAATCTCACTGGAACAGAATGCAGTTCTAAATTTAATAGAAATAAATTAAATAGTATGAAATAAAGTGATAGCGCTTTAAGTATACATGTATAAAAATGATATATTAATAAAATGCATGGTGTATAATAATAAGACAAGATTTTTTTAGCGATAATGTGGAACATAATTTTCTTTAACTATTTTTTAGGTAAGTATTAAAAATTGTTTTAGATATTTTTTGAAGTTACTTTTGGTTAAATATAGAACTGCCCTAATACTTTTTTAATACATTACGAGTTTCTTAGTGCAAAATGTTTTAAGGAAGGAAATTTTATGAAAATTTAACAACCCCCTGTATATTTTGCGCTATCTCTATTCTCATGACAATTTCACTCATAAAATCTCTATTAGATTATCGTAAAGGGAAGATCGCCCTATCATCTTTTACAAGCGTTACGAATGATTTAATGAAGAAACTAACAGAGTTTTTTTGGGATGATGATTGAAAAAGAATACTACAGTCTCAGTACGCTTTCCACAACCTTTATATTCCGGACATGTAATACTTAGAGCCTCTAATAAGTGAATTTAAAGATAATACTGCCCTAATAGTCTTTTTACAGGCGCTATGGGTTTTTAATGAAAAAAGTACAAGTTTTCATGCAAGACGATTTTTAAAAAAATTATAGCACCCCTAGTAAGCTATCCGCACTCTTGAAATTTACAACAGGCAAACTTCAGAGCCTCTATTAAGTTACCTTAAAGATAAAATTTTCATAATGTCTTTCTCACAGGAGATATAAAGTTTTTTATGACAAACACGTTTCTAGGGTTGAAGATACAAAAAATCACTACGACTTCAATACGCATTCTGTAACCTTGACATTCACTACCCTTAGAGGCTCTACTAAGGTGCATTAAAGATGAAATTACCTTAATAGTTTTTACAAGCGCTACAATTTTTTTTATTAAATAAAAAGTATGTAATTCAGGAAACCAAATTTTAGAAAAAATTACTGTACCTTTAGTAGTTTTTCCACGTCCTTGAAATTTACGCTAGGCAACCCTTAGAGTCTCTACTAATTTACCCTAAGTAATTTTTTTTATTGACAAAAATTACAACATTCTTAAGGTTGAAGATAAAAGAAAATCACCACAACCTCAGTTTGTTTCCCACAACTTTTATGTTCACGACAAATTATCTTTAGAGCCTCTACTAAGTCATTCTAAAAACAAAACTGCCCTAATGCTGCTGTACAGGCGTTACGAATTTTTTAATGCAAAAAGTATAAGATTTTTAGTGAAGGAAGTTTTAAAAAATTACCACAGCTCCACTAGGCTTTGAATAATCTTGATATTTATAACAAAAAACTACTAAGCCCCTACTAAGTTACCTTCAAGATAAGACCTCCTTTGTATGTTGTTTCGCAGACACTATGAATTCTTTATTTAAAAAAGGACAAGATTTTTGGGAAGAAAATTAAGAAAAAAAAATCACCACGACCTAGAAAATAGGCTTTCCGCAACCTTGATGCAGTTCCTAGAGTCTCAACTAACTTATTCTAAAGATAAAACCATCGTAATATATTTTTTTACAAGGGCTCCAAGTTTTTAAATGAAAAATATTTTTACGATTTTTTAGGACATTATAAAAAATCACCACACCCTTAGTAAGCTTTCTTAAACCTCGCCATTTACTACAGACAACCACTAGAGGCTCTATTAAGTTGTCATAAAGATAAAACCGATTAAATTATTTTTTATACATGCGACGAATTGTCGCATTGTGAAGATTTTTAGAGGAAAAATAAAAAAGTCACTGAACTCCGATAGCCTCTCCACAACATCGATTACTTATTCACCGCAGGCAACCCTTAGAAACTCCACTAAATTATTTTAATTAGAAGGCTGCCCTAAAGTCGTTTTTGAAAAAGTTAGTCGCAACACAAAATTCCCAGATTTTTCCCAAAAAAACATTTTGCTAAATCTCGTTTATTTATGACCCTAGAGGGCTCGAAAATGTTGCATTACTTCAAATTCGATACACCGAATCCGATTCTGAAGACAAAATGCTATTTTCCATGTCGATTTTTGAGAAATTTTGTCTGACAAAAGATAAAACAATCGATTTTGTCCGGTCCATGTTCAGTCTGGTTTGGCCTGCCCTGCATTACCCTACTCTGCCTCATATATTTTTTACAGGCACTACGAATTTTTGAATGAAAAAGTACAATATTTTTTAAGGAAAAAGTTAAAAAAAATCGCAAAACCCCCAGTAGACTTTTCGTAATCTTGATATTCCCTACACAATTTGTCATGATAAAATAAATTTTGTAAATGTACAGTTCATGAAAACACAATGAGTTAGGAAACTACAAAAATTTATTTCTCAGTAGTAAGATTTTAGCATAGCCATAGCAGCATAGCAATAAAGCAATTTTGATAAAGATATTTATTCCTTTGTAAATTTATTAAACGTTATTGAATATGTTACTTAGTCAAACCTGTAGTTAGTTCATTGCTGAAAGTATATATAATATTAGTTTATTAACATTATTTCAATAAATAATAATATTTTTAATTAACATCTGAGTAGAAATTGATTATTTTTGTCAACTTATGTAGGAAGAATATTCTTAAGGTTTATTATAATGTAATATAAGCAATGTACCATCAGTAAAAAAGTAATGAAACATCTCTGATGCATTCCTCTGAAACATAGGCAATCATTAATTCATTATAAACTTAATTATGCTTCTGTTTTAAGATCGTTGACTCTATTGACTAAAAACATAATTAACTTTAATATTCGTTACTACCAGTATTTCAGGACGTATCAATTGTGTCTCATTATATTATTTCTTGATGGTATAATATGGGAAAGCCTCTTGTAAAGGCGTTTGAAAACTTGCTTGTAAAATTTACTCAAAAATAGTAAAAATTTGGCATGCCAATAGTCTTAAGGGCATTAATAAGAAATTCTAATGAATTTTTAACGAAATTTGTTATAATCTACTTTAGCTTTCAGTTTTCACTACTGATCATTGAAAATTAACAAAAGTAGAACTGCTTTTCACTTTTAATGAACGCTACATTCTACTGCTCAGTCTGACTGAAATAGTGTTCTCAAGTTCAGTACGTATTCAGGTTCAATGAATCATTAAAAATGATTTATTGGAACTGAATCGTCAGAACTCGCCTATCCTATCGTTATCATTATATTACTAACAATAAAGGGCAGAGCACTATCATATTATATTACTAAAAAATAGTGAGTTTTATTTATTTTCTCACGTCTGTATAAAAAGTCTTACTGTGCACCTACTTCTATACAATAGTCAACAGTGAGTATATACCGATTGTGAATTATAAATGGATGTCGAAACTAAATTATTTGTGCCTACATCGATTCAAATATATCAAGTCTACGTGACGGCATCTCGGAGTTATCATCGTGTAATACCACACACGGTGGACAGTTTTCCTTTGTCAGCGAGCTTTCGAAAGAGTCGATTTGCACGGAAAAATAATGAATTTTTATTTTCTCACGTCTGTGATAGAAATTATACCTAGGACTTAGTCTATATTTAGTCAAAGCCTTACAGTATACTTACAATCAATGATAGAGGCGTTCTTTTTCTGTTTAAGTTTTTAAAATATATTTACACATGAATTTGGAGACTATAGAGATTATTAATTTTTTAAAGAAACACAACTAAATGTTCTTTTAGATAATAGAAACTCAGCGGTGAAGCAGTCGATGAGAAATAGATTATAACAAATTAAACTGGCCTAAAACGCTGTGGTCTTTCCAGATAACAAAAAAGAAAAATAATACTTTTGTCTCTGAAGGAAAGATTTATTGACATATTGAAACGATACAATGTGGGCATTGCCAATGCAATATAAACTAAAATCTTCGACAAGGATGAATACCCAACCTGTCGTGTAAATAATACGAGAGATTCTCAGTAATTTAATTATTGGTTTGTGCTGAATTGACGCTCGGAGATGGAAAACGCTCTTTCGATACCGCTACAACTAGATGGTACCGACAATTAACGGTAGCGTCGTCATGGCGTTAGGGAACGAGAGAAAACGAGTTATGAACTTATGCCGGCAGTACACTCTCGTCGAGTGGGTAGTGCACGAGGGACCGCGAACAGGATTGGAGCTCGGGTCTTTGGACTCGTATCCCAAGACCGACTTTTTTCGAAGCAGTGGCGAGCCGAGTCGAGACAATGAAGGGTGCACCAGTACACTCTCGTGCTCGCCTGCTCTCGCTTTGCCTCGGCGAGAGCGTACTGCCGGCATTGTGTTTTGCAAGCGATATTAGATGGTGTCGATACTTAATGGTAGCATCCTTATGGCATTATGAATGCACCAAAATGAGACTTATCAAAATAAAAAGTTGTGAATTTGTCACACGTTTCATTTCTTTTACGTCATCATCATACAATGTATTGACCAACTGTCAAAAATAACAGTACGTCTTATAAGTAATTGAAGAAATACAAGCACAAGAGTTAAAAAGTATCATGAAAAATTCGGAATATTCTGCATCTGTTAAATTAACGAAGGTATTAAAAGTATTTTTCAATCTCAAATATTACCTTACAAACTGCTCATCAATAATAGGACAAGGTGTGAGATTTCTCTATGTATGCGTAGAAGAAATAGTGAGTGATTTATTAGACGAGGCAATTAATTGCGCACCTCGTAGGCGGTCCGATAGGGACTTATTCCTATTCTTGACGAGCAATACTTTTACTATACTCCATTTTTAACTTATTTATCAAATATGATACTATAAAAATATCTACAGTGTTGTAGAGTTTCGAAGCACGAAAAAATGTAGTCGACATATATTTATTCAGAGCTTTGTACTATTATTCGTACCACTGACGATTTTCACTTCTTGTTGATACCAAACTGTGTACCACTAGGATAGATTTATCTACGAAACCATTTACTTCTGTTCGAAATTCTATTCCTGGGAGGGGACTCGACCCTTTAACATAGCAACAAAAATAGGACACCAGTTTTCTACGGGCACCAAAAGATGATACGTCACTTAACTTACGTTTCGTCAACTAAGTTGGCATCATCACAACATGATAGTTGTGATGATGCCAACTACGATGATGTAAGTTATAATCATCTTCCGATGGGACCAACTTGGTTGAGGAAACGGGCGTCGAGTAGCGTATAATATTTGGGTATTTGTGCAACAGTGATCTTCCATCTTAGATAATTCTACTTTAAAATTGTCAGTACTTATCGCCAAATGAGATGAAATGCTAATTTAATTACCACAACTTCTTGTTAATGTGTCCATTTATTTCAAATAAGTACCTTCAAAGCACTTTCCCTCACTGACATCATCCAATAATTTCCTTCATTTTTCTAACGTTGAAAACACTTTTAAAAGTATTCCTAGTTGGAAAAAACTGTTTTCTTTCTTACACAGAAAAGAAACTGTTTATATTAGCTTATTAAGTGCCACCAAAATTGGATATGGTTTCTACTGATACAAATTAGAATCATCTTAAGATCCTTTAGAACCTAATAGAGTACAAATCTTGTTTAATTTCCAAAATAACAGCGGCAGACGTTTATACATTCACCACCCGGTATATGTAGATAAGATATTACATCATTATTTTAATGTACTTTTATATATAGCTGTCGTTGATCGCTCAAGGCGTTTTATACTAAACTTTTTGTCGCAACACTAAACTGTCGCCTCCAGTAACGGACACAGACCTTCTCTTCTTCTCACGAAGGAATTATTATTATACTTTAATGCTGAAAGTGAGCAGTTGGGCCCGAGATGCCGATTCAATAGCAATACCTTCGCGAGTTCGTTAAACGTTTATTAATTGAGAAAAATGAATTGCCACACGTATTTAGTGCAAACTGTGATAATTATTTTAGGATACCTTATTATAACCGGTAAGTGAGGTGGCCGGACCTTATGCTCTCAAAAGGGGAGGAAATTCTGGAAAAGTCTTAATGAGATTCTTGTTTATATCATTTGCATATTTATTATTAATGGATATATTTGTTTGGATGTTCTTCGTTCAAGCGAGCTTCTCATTTTGAAGGACTGAAACATGACACTCATTTGGGCTTTACTTTGAGACACACTGCGATAGGTGCTAGACAAATAAGAAATAAACACTTCTACTGGTAATTAGATTTTAAGAACTATTTCATATTTAATTATATTTATGATTACATTCATTTATACGTATTCATATTCGATATTCTTCCATAAAGTTAGCGATGGTCAATATAGTACCAATATTTGTAGGTCCTATTTTCATTTCTTTGAATATCATCAAAGAAATATGACTTTCATTCACTGCAATACGTCTTAACGTGATGGTTAGTTATATTTGCTATTCTCTGCTTTGTTTTGGGAAAATATAAGTACTACAGTTTAACTCCAAAATTACCTCACTTCAACCCTCTTAAGGAATAGATGGAATGAGGAGTGTATGTGTGTATAATATATTAATTCTTTTGTTCGTCATCTAAAATGGGTTTGCTGCCAAATTTAGGAAGATTTCTACCATTTCAAAGTTATTATTAAAAATATAACAGTAATTTATTTTTAGAATTAACATACGATAGATAGTTGACCATGAACTTATTTTGAACACGGTTTTTTAAATTCTTTTTAATCCCAACATGTTCTACTTTTGTACCAATTCTTGTTCTTCGAAGACGAAACGGGAAAGTTTACTATCAATTTCAACGTTCTCCCCAAAAAAACTAGACTGCGCGGTTTATTCCTATGGTTTTATTAAAACTCAAACATTTAAGTCAACATAAAATGCGCGATTGCTGCCTGGATCCGTTTATAAAATTAGTTTGTATGGAAATGTCTATCCCCATTTACATAAATGATGTGTTTGTTATTTTCAGTTGAAAATAAAAAAAAGAAGTGATGATATAGACTTATATCTTAAGGTATAGGTTCAATACTTAAGAAAATGAGGGTAAATATATATTACACATGTTACTTATTAATGTGACATATTTACGCCAATTTTCTTATTGGAAAAATGCCAAATTGTAAGCTTAACTTGGTCTAAATAACTAGAATATGAAGTCAACACTTGACTTAATTTTAGTTAAATAAAAATAAGTAGATATAAAATAAAAATAAGTAACTTGTGATGTATTATTTCAATTACTATTTCTGTGATTGGGCATATAAAAGTAGCGAGGAAAAAGACGAATAGAAGGAGACGAAGAAAAGAAGGAAGAAGCAGAGAAAGAAAAATAAATTACGTCGAAGGACCTATTTTAAGGCACAAAAAAGCTTTAATGTTGCTTATTTTCTTAAAGTTGAAATATTAAAAAAGAAGAAGAAAATTGTATTTAAAGGAGTTACTTGACGCATATTCTTTATCCCGTTTTTTTTGGGATTAGAATATGCTAAATATGAGCTTGGGTGATTCTAAATAACTAAATTACCAGTAACATGTTTGACCTAAAAAATTATATCCTTAACTACATAGTTAATTTAATTCTAGTGAAATGAAATTATAAAGAGAAATTGTAATTTATTATAATAAGGAATACATCCTTCCATTGCTTATGGACTGGATATGGTTATGGACTGGATAAATAATAGTAGCCAAGAAGAAAAATAAAGAAAAGAGGAGAGATAAGTAGAAGAAGAAGAATAAGAAAAAGAAGAAGAAGAGGACATGTTAATAATAAGAAGAATAGGAATAATGAGAAGAAGAAGGAGGAGGGGGAATTATGACAAATTCTTATGGATATTTTAAAGTATAGGTTCGAAGTTTAAGAAAATAAGTATAAACATACATTTAAACCGTCAACTCGATACATATTCTTTATACGTTCATATAAAAAGTCAAATAAACGACAAATATTTTCCATTTCTAACACATCAAATTCGTCTAATAACTTTTGAAGTATCTACGGAATTGCAATAAAATCAAGTGTAATTAATTTCTAATTAACTGAACATTCTTGTCAATTTAAGTGGTAGTAAAACTTCCATTATGTGAGTAATTATCACATAATGGAAGTTTTAGGTTTTTTTTACAACCGTCAAAGTGTCGAATTATACATGAATTTCCGGTTTAAACGAAATCTGATAACGTACAGTGTATTTGGAAGCCATTTCGAAAAACGCAAACGTGGAAGCAATTATTACATAAAACTAAAGCTCTGTAGTACTTTTATAGTAAGTACCGATATAGTAAGTACCGATATAGTAAGTACCGATATAGTAAGTACCGATATAGTAATTTTAGCTCTAAACTAGTAATAGCGTTCCTTAATGAGGTTCCGAGTTTTTATCGATGCCAAACTGTTTAGCTTATAGATAATATGACTGTATGATATAACAGGTGGTTATAATTTACTATTGTTTGCATGTCAATGAAGTAAGAGCTGGATGTGAAAGTAAAATTTGTATTAAGTAGGAAGATCATTAAAATATCACTCGGCGGCGTGTATCTCTCTATGTAGACGTTGTGGGTTGGAAGATAAGGTATACAGTGTGTCCCAGAATTTCATTCACAAGCGATATCTCTGTTATTTGAGAAGTTAATAAATAAATAAAAACCATGTCTGAATGGAAGAACATAACAAGTACAAGCTAGCAAAGTATCTTTGGCGCGCAGCCTTTACGCCATCTCGTGTTTGATTCTTTAAACCTTGAGTAGGTCGAAGCCTCAGTGTCATAATGTTATAAATGGATTTTAATAAGGATTTGCTACTAAATAAAATGAAAAAGAGACAATCAAGACGTAAGTGCTGTGTTGTTAATTGTGAAAACATAGAGGGTTAACATCCAGATTTACAATTTTACCGCGTTCCTGGGCAATCTTACGAATTATAGAGGAAAAGAAAATGGATTGTAGCAGTGCGTCAAAGATAATTATTTTTTTCTAGATCTCAAATCATTATTAAATACATAAAACATATAATAATTGCCGTTTTGTTAAAAAAATACAGTTTTTTTAAGTTTTGTACATATAACGACAGACGAAATGATGAAGAAATTTACTGGAATAGATTTTTTTTCATTGGCATTGTCCGATGCTTATTTCTAATATTATCCAGAAGTATTCCTGGTTTATTTTTGTATACTCTTTGTTTTAGGCTGCCCCTTTGTTTTAGGCTGAGAATCTAAAGTTTGTATAGTGGATCTCTGCGCGTGTATCAATTTAGTTACGACTAACGGATCACATGCTATACCACTCGCAATTGTGACTAATACGCTACAATTACCAGCACGTATGTCTAGCGACGCATGTTTCAATCAACTACGTATGGCATAGACAGTTAATAATTGACTGA
This sequence comes from Rosalia funebris, assembly GCA_037954035.1. Classification (NCBI taxonomy): domain Eukaryota; kingdom Metazoa; phylum Arthropoda; class Insecta; order Coleoptera; family Cerambycidae; genus Rosalia; species Rosalia funebris. The sequence continues at coordinate 3,934,328 of JAZFAV010000006.1, read as the reverse complement.
ACAAAATGCAACTATGAAGTCACGTCTTAGCTTTATTGTATAATTTGATTCATTGCCGTCTCAATATTTCTGTAAAATTTATTTAATTTTGAAACTATAGAAATAAGGAGATTATATTCCAACCCATCTGCAAATGCCTTATATAATAAGGACTCAACAAATTAGGTCAAAACAGCTATTCTCCTGACTATATGCCAACGCAAAGCTTTGAATTAAATGACAAAATTTGCCGTATTTTGTCTAACAGAGTTGCTACTAAAATACAGTGATTCAGATTGTTCCAAAGCCACAAGGAAGATGCAAAGTGTCACCTATCTCAGGATATCGTTAACTGCAGACCAGTTTCGACCTTATTTTGGGTCTCGTCACCTAACCTAAATCTGTAGCAAATATACACTCCTACATATTTTGATGGAAATATCACTTCCATTGAATGTTTTTGTGGAGAACATTTTCATTATTCTGTCATAGATTGACGGATTCGGACCAGTAAAAAAGATTCTATAGGGAATTGGCAACAAATGACTTGTCGCCAGACTTAGTTACATCTTGTAAAGGAGATTTTGGGACAGACTGTATAAACGCGTAGTTGGGCGTGATAAAAAATATTACATTAAGCATCGCGATAATAAAAAAAATACATTAATTTTGTTCGCGTCCTTGATTTTTCGCTGATTGAGTACCTAATACAGGTATAGCGTGATTAATAATTTTATACAACAGTGTCGAAAAAAAAAATCAGTAGTGGTTATACGGATATAATATATAGTTAAGTAGATACTTAAAACAATATAGGCTTTCTAACCTCCATGGCTAGTACTCCGTAAATGGATATTTAAAATAGATACAGGGCACACTAAAAGCTTGCAATAAATCATTATTGTTTCTCAAACTATTAAGTTTAATCAAATCTCGTCAGATGTATGGACTTGGCTTTTCAGATATTCGCGTTTTTCAGTACGTGTACATTTTTGTCATTTGTTTTCATGTCATGACGTTATTGGATATGTTTTAATGGTACCCATATATTCTTTAACGAGTTCTCTTACAGCTTGACTTGTTGGATAAAAAAATATATAATTTTAATACTTCATTCCATCAATTCTCGAAGAACTTGGTAAACATTTTAAAAATATTTTCTTTCTTTGGAATAAATTCCATAAAATTCTTCACAAATGTTTTGGCTTTAATTTTGAACAATTTATTTCCATATATGACGATTACATGTGACGTGAGTTGAGATTAACAACAAAAATGTAAATGAAAAATAAGCAATATTTTATGGCTATTTATATATAGAATATTTGTGGCTAATATTTAGTTGGAAAACCTTATTCTTACAGACAGCTGCTAACCTGTTGTATTGATTGCACAAACCGTTGTCAGTATTCTGGAGAAATAGTATCCCACTCCTTCTGTGTAATATTTCGTAGATCATTTAAATTAGACACATTATGGGTTCCGTACTTTTAAAATCGAAAATAATCTTCTATGTTGTGATCTTGAGCAGTTTCCTTTAAATTAGATTATAATATAATCAGATACATTGTGTGATTCATTATCCCATCAATAAAATGCAATGTTCCGGGTCCCGCAGCTGACATATAAGCCCATATCATAAGGGAGCTACCTCTATATTTTACCGTGGCGCGTACATTTTTCGTGTGTAGCTCTTCATTAGATCTTCGCCACACAGAATCTTTCCCATCTGCAGCAAACGAGTTTATGTTAGTTTCATCAGCAGAAATGAGTTTTCCAAACGAAAAATTTTCATTTTTGTACTCCTTTGCGAAATTTACTCTTTTAATCCTGTTAGTCTGGTTAATAAAAAGTTTATTTCTAGCAGTTCTGCCATGATACTGGTGTTTACGTAGAATTATTCTTATCGTTTCAGGAGGGGCTTCTTTATTTAACCAACGTTTAGCTTCTGCGGCTAATTTAGGGGCACCTACCATTGGATTTTCTTTAGTTTTTCTCAAAATCCATATCTCGTCTGCTTTGGTAAACATTTTTCGTGAATTTTTCTTTGGTTTATTGACCACTCTCCTTTCAGTTTTATACCTTTTCATTATGTCAAAGACTGTTGAATGACTTCTGTTTACTAATGATGCAATATTCCGTACTGATTTGCCATTTTCCCAATGAAATATTATTAATTTGCGCAGTTCTACAGACGTCTGACCGTTTTGTCGCACCATGTTAACACCCCGATCGCCAAACTAGTGCATCAACAGGTGTAAGTTACAATTTACAATGACTCGACGTGAATGATGAATTATCATCGTCCAAGATATTACTGTTAGAACGTATCTAGAACATTACCGTCCTAGTTTCACTTTGAGCTGTTTTATTACAAGACACTGCAATTTTTTTTATTCAAAATACTATTTGTATTTATCAAAAATACATAATGCAAAATAAATATTAGACTCTTTTAGATTATATTTGTCATATTTCCTTGTTCTCAAACATATTTAAAGTTCTGTCCTACTTTGTCTTTGAGTAACTGTATGTAGGATCAAGATCATTGTCATCTTCATGAGGTCATCAGTCCTAAGACTGGTTGGACGCTAACCTCCAGCTTCTCCTATATTGTGCTAACCTACGCATTTCGCTAATTGTGCTACAACCTACATCCCTTACTATTTGCGAGCAGTAGTCTAATCTAGGCCTACCTCTGCCTTTCTTCACTCCTATTTCTGCCTCCAAAATATCGCGGACTATTTCCCCATGTCTCAGCAAGTGGTCTACCATTCTATCTCTTCTCTTCTTTATGTTTTTCCACATACTTCTTTTCTCGACGACTTTCTCCAATACTTCTTCGCTTCTAACCCTATCAGTCCATGGTATGTTCATCATTCTTCGGTAACACCACATCTCAAAAGCTTCTAATTTCTTCCTACCGTCCAGGTTTCGCAACCGTATAGTGCCGTTCTCCATACATATATTTTCAAATATTTTTTCCTTGTTTCTAAGTTTATTACCCCCGAGCATAAAAGTGCTATCTTTTTGTTAAAAGCTACTCGACCCTGCGCTATTCTTTGTTTTATGTCATTATCGCTTCTTCCATCCCAATTTATTTTACTTCCTAAATAAGTGAAGTATTTAACTTCCTCCAATCTTTCATTATTAATTTGTACTTTCGCCTTTGCTCTGCTCTCGCACCCTCTGCACACTAACACTTTAGTTTTGTTTTTATTCACCCTCATTCCGTATTCCTCTGTCAACACTGCCTCCATTTCGTTCAATGCTGATTCTAATTCCTCCTTACTAGATGCTAATACTGCTATATCATCCGCGAATCTCAGCATTTTTAGTTTCTGTCCCTGTACTTTAATCCCGATATATAATCTTTTATCTTTTACTACATTAATCGCCTCTTCGATGTACAGATTAAAAATTAATGGCGATAGCGTACATCCCTGTCTTACTGCTTTCCTAATTCATACTTCCCTATTTTCCCCTTTTACTTCTATAACAGCAGTTTGCTTTTTGTATAGATTGTGTACTACTCTCCTATTTCTATACTTCATTCCCGCACTCTTTAGTATCTCGAACATGTTTTCCCATCTTACGTTATCAAAAGCTATTTCTAAATCTACAAATCCTATATAAGCGTTCTTTCCTTTTTCTATTGTTTTCTCTAACATTACTCTTAGCGCCAGAATAGCTTCGCGAGTTCCCCTATTTCGTCTAAACCCGAATTGGTCTTCTCCTAGTATTTCCTCCGCTCTATTTTCCATCCTCTTCTGCACTATTCTGGTTAAGATTTTTGACGCATGGGAAGTTTGGCTAATCGTTCTAAAGTTCTCGCATTTGTTGGCTCCTCTCGTTTTCGGTATAGTAACGATAATGTTCCTCTTATAATCCTGAAGGAGGGCAGCAGCTCTTTCAGTAGTCATAGTGGCAGAAACCGTGGGGGTTGGTATGGTGCTATGACACACACGACTGCGATGTGGAAGGCAAGAGGAAACCACCACATTATATTCCTCAGAACAGCTAACAGAAAGATCATTGTATTTATCTAATAATTTTAAAATTTGAAACTTCCAATATAAAGACAGGGCCACTACAGAGAAAGCGCAAATAAGGTAAACTTAATTTAAAATTAGAATATTACATCACAATTGGGATTTTTTAGATATATCGAGTGAACTATAAAAAAACATCTTATTTCCTTCTGTCTAATTTTAATTCAGTCGGTGAGACTTTAATTCAGTGACCCTCCATAGCTCATTGAATACATTACAAAAAACAAATTTGAAAATAACCAACGACGGATTAAAATCTTGGAATTATGTAGATCTATATGGGGTCCCGGAGAATTTTGTTACTTGAGAAATATTTAAAATATTACAGATGAAGTTTTGTAGTTTTTTTTTCAGGCTTTCACAATAGTTTGTTTTCTCTGTAACTATCTCCATATATGGTCGATTTAGTCTTGTAAATGGCTGTTACGGCATCAGTTCAAAAAGGAATATTTCTTCCTATCCAGCGTATTGGAAAGTATTCTTTCAACCACCGACGAGCAATTCTGGAATTATAGATTGACGCACCATCTAATGAAAAAAAAAACATCTCCTACCGCTCATTAAGGGGAAGATTTTCAATCGCATACCATAATTCCATATCGAAAAAGTTAACAAAGTGCTCAGCATTTAACGAGTTATTAAAGAAAAATGAACCAATTATTCCGTCTCCTAAAATTCCACACCATTAACTTTCTCTGAATACTGGTATTTACAGTTAGTAACACAATGAAGATTTTCTATAGCCTAGCATCTACAGTTTTGACATTTAATTTAATCATACTTTTTGTTTTCATGGCATTCTAATGTATTCATTTTAAATGAGACACATGTTATAATGAAAATTTAGCGGGCATTGGAATTGCTAATATGGTTCATATTTGGGTACAATATTGAATAGAGTATTTATTGTAATACAATTATTTGAAGAATTTCAAAATAATTTTTTCCAGATTTTTGGACCACAATCCTTCTTATCAAACAGTAACTCCCCTTTTTTATTTTCTTATAGTACTAGTTATAATTTAAGTTGGAAATTGGTGTAAATGTAGTCAATTTTATTTTAAATTAATTGTAAGTAACTTAAAATCGAATCAAATTGTTTTAATGTCTTAGATTAATATCTTTCATACGAAATAAAAGGTTTAAAATATTGTACAGGTGATTTATACTAAAATCTATTATACCCACACCAACTTAGAGCTAATTACAATGATTGTTGCAGCTTATACAGTACTGTGAAAAAGTTCTTGGACACATGTAGACTGTCAAAAATTTTGGGTATAAAAGTCTGGAAAATTATTATATTTAAAATCAGCTTCAGTAGAAAGTAAGTAACAAGTTTTTTATACAAGTACAATATAGAAAATTACGCTGCTGTGACATCTTTGGCCAAATTTCAGTTAAATCGCAAATGTTGATGAATAGTCGTATGCAGATGACTGACTTGTCGATACCTGCATATTTTCGTTGAGGGATAAAACCACCAATTCCAATATTAGCATTCAGTGTATGATAAACCGCTACAAATACCCGAAAATTAAACATTGCTAGGTCTACTGTAGGATACATTGTAACAAAATATAATAAAAAACTGGGATAATTGAAGATCGACAAAGAAGTGGACGCCCTAAGAAATTAACATAAGGTGCAGTGCAATATTTAAAATTAACTTCATTGCGCAATAGAAAAGCAACGAGTAAAGAACTGACAGAAAGTTTAAGAAATGCGCAAGAGGTTAGTGTCGATTCTTCTACTGTCTGTAAGACACTACTGAAGTCAGGCCTTCGCGGGTGCGTAGCGAGGCAAAAACTACTTCTACGTCGCAACAATAAACAAAAACGCTTAATTTATATCAGAGAACACAAAAATTGGACAGTCAAGGACTGGAGTCGTGTCTTATGGACTGATGAATCCAAATTTCAATTATTTGGTATTGCAAGGCGACAATACTCTCGTACTCATCTGTGGGCAACAGATGAGTACGAGAGGTTTATCAAAAACACTGTTTACAACCCACAATAAAACACGGTGGAGGGTTCCTGATGGTGTGGGGCTGCATTTCTGATGCAGGATTTGGAGACTTGGTAAAAATTAACGGAAAATTAAACAAAGAGCGATATAGGGATATTCTCAAACAGCACGCAATTCCATCTGGTATTCGTTTAATTGGCAAAAATTGTTTTCTGCAACAAGATAATGACCCCAAACATGCATCTAAGCTGGTACAAGAATAGTTGCAGAAACACATTGCACAGAAAAAATTACGATTAATGAAATGGGCCCCGCAAAATCCGGACCTTAATTTAATTGAACATCTGTGGAATTATCTGCATCGAAGGAAGACTGAACATGCTCCAACATCTACTGCTGAGCTATGGAAAGTCCTTCAAGAAGAATAGAGATAGACACCAGAAGGTACAATACAGAAACTAATAGCCAGTGCTCCAAGACGTATTGACTCCGTTCTACATAATACAGGTGGACATACAAAATACTCATTTTTTGGTCAATTCTAAAATAAATACTTATTGATTTTACTCGAATAAACGTTTTTCTACATCTTCCATGGTTTTATTGCCTGAAGGTATTGTTAAATTAAATTTTCAAAGTGTCCAAAAGACTTTTTGACAGTACTGTATACAGATTCTTAATTATAATGACCATAAGAAGAAACAAGTCTCATCGGCGTCTAATAAAACATTAAAATGTCATCCATACAAACGTAGACCACAAAACGATTCGAAACTATAACAGTGACGTAATTTGGCGAAAACATATCACGGCCAACTAGAATGCGATCAGAAATACAAGTGGAGATACACTTAAATGAGCGGAAAGTTCAACGGTGGATCAGACGCGCAACTCTCTTCTGGACTCTCATTTTACGGACGCATCCCAAGGATAATCGAGCAGGTGTTCTATTTTGCAGTGGTTTCTTTACATCTACAAAAATATCGACTTGAAACGCAACTAACGAACCAATTATTGTTACACGCAACTAACAAAATAACTATTATTAGACCCAAGTAATAAGGCAACTAAGCTAAAAATTTTTGTTGCGAAAAATACGTTTGTTAAAGGGACACTATTTATGTTTTGAGTCTAATAATAAAAAAAAAAACATTAATTTCTCATTAAAAATTATTGTATCGTTTTTAAGAATATTCTCCTTCATGAACTATATACTTTTGTATGCGTTCGAACCATTTGTCAAAGTGTTTTTGCCATTCCCTTAGAGATACCTCCAAAAAGATGGTTTTTGAATGCATCAGCGGCTACTTCTGCCGACGAAAATCCTTGTCCACGCAACTTATTTTTGACGTTCGGGAACAAAAAGAAGTCATTGGGTGCCAAATCAGGACTGTACGGATGACCCATTAATTCGATTTTTTTAGTGCTCAAACATTCGGTTGTTAGACGAGATGTGTGAGAGCTCGCACTGTCATGATGAAGAATGATCCGATGGCGCTTCCTTGTTTTCCTTATTTCATCGAAGATTTCCGGCAAACAAGTGGTTGTGTTCCATTCAGAATTGACCGTTTTCCATTCCTCTAAAGGCACTGTTGCCACATGACCAGTTTTTCCGAAAAGACAGGCGACCATTTGTTTCGTAGTGCTTCGAGCGCGAACAACTTTTATTATTGGATTTGGTTCATCTTGAAACACCCATACAGTCGACTGCTGTTTAGTTTCCGGCTCATACGTATAGATCCATGATTCGTCACATATTACAATGTTATACACGTCTTTTGAAACACCGCCATTGAATTTCTTAAGAATTTATTTGCACCAAACGGCACAAGCATTTTATTGAGATTTTTTCAAATTATGTGGGATCCAACGAGAATGATCCAATCAAATTATGTGGGATGCAAGAAATAATGTACGTCTGGATAAATACGATGTGATTAAGTTAAGAAGATTACTACTGAACCTATAAAATTCTAATTTTTAAGTTAGTATTTTAGGAATCACCTTGTCAAAAGCCTTAGAAAAATAAGATGGATGTATGTATATGAATAATAATGGCTACCATTTATTTAGCTGTTGAAATAAAAACACATTACCATTCAAATATATTATCTAAAAAATTGTAATTACAATTAATAAATTTTCTTCTCACTAGAACATCTTTGTGTGTACAACAAATTATAGAATCAAAACCTGGCACTTTCTTTAAAAATAATCCCGAAATTAATCTCACTTTCGGTGAAATACCGGAAGAATCAACTGACGTTTAATCATAGAATTGATTGTAGTTAATACTTAGTTGACGTCGCGTCGCCCAACTTTGAAATTCATATTGTTGAAGGCCGAAAAAATACAACAAGAAATTATGTCATCATCAATCAATCACTTAAATTATTACAATAAACCTGTTCTAGAGAGATTACAGAAACGACCTGCGTAATAATCAGTTTTGGTTAATATTCGTGCGTGTTCAAGGGTTTACCTCATTCTTTATTAATAAATTTAAATCACATCGTGTGTAGATTATTGTTCGCTATTTATTGACGGGTGAATCTGATAATATGTGAGCATTTAATGTTAATTAGATCTTGCCTTTATATTTATGAAACTCGTAACGTTTACCAACCTCTTCACTGTGGTTGTTCTAATTGAATATTTCGTATTAGTTGTATGAAGTAGGTCACTAATGTACGACAAAAACAGTACGGTGAATAGTGTGGACCCTTGTGAAGTTATTTCTTAAATTAATAGTGTTTTAGAAACAAATTTATTAATTATATACAGGGTGTTATTTAAGTACGTGGCCAAACTTCAAGGGGTAATTCCTTGGGTGATTCTAAGACGAAAAGTTTATGTAAATATAGGTCCGGTAATGCTTCGTTTTCAAGATACAGAAAGTGAAACTTTTTTAAAAAATTAAGTTTTATAACAATTTCTAAAACTAGAATGGAATATTGATAAGGAAAAAATAACAGGTACACCCCAGTTTTGATAGTTGGTAGTTGTAATATCCTATTATGTTGTCCCAGGGACATAAAGTGATTTTTATTCTTTCCTCGAAAACGAAGCAAGATACGAAAAAAATTCAAGAGACACAAAAGTTGTATTTTTAGTTGCTTAATGCGAAAAAAATATGCGATTAAAAGCTTAAAAAAGTCAATCGGGCACATTTTCTTTGTCAAATATAGGTTAAGGTGTCTCCCGGGACGCCACTGCACTCAATAATTTTAATCTACATCGGGTAAAGTTAGTCTCTTTCTATCATAAATAACACTGCCAAGTTTCAACAGAATCGGCTAAAGGATTATTAAAATTTTTACGAAAAAACTATTTTCTAAAAAAAAGTTTGACACTGTCTTGAAAACGAAGCATTACCGGACATATGTTTATATAAACTTTTCGTCTTAGAATCACCCGAGGAATTACCCCTTGAAATTTGGCCACGTACTTAAATAATAGGCTGTATATGAAATAGTTTCGATGTGTTGATAATTAGTAAATGGAAAACCATTCTTACAAAAATTTACATTATGATTTGAACATTTTTGATTTGAATTGAGTTTTGATTTTAAAATGTTTACCATATTAAGAACTATAAATTTTTGAGGTGCTTCTTGTATTTTACAAACTATTTTGCATACATCAGTGGGTTTAGCGATATTGTTACCTATTCTTTATGTTATTAAAATCATTAATAATGCCAAAAATTGCGTTTTGTTGTTCTGCTATTCATCATTTGATACACTTTGTAATGATTTTTGCAAAATGATTATAATTACATTGGAGAACGACAAGAAACATTTTTTCTTTATGTTGCCACAAATTTAAGATCGGTTTTTGAGTACTCGAGGACCTTAATTTCATATTATATCTTCATTTTAGCTAAACTGACTACAGCAGTATAGCAAAGTTGGTTCTAGACCAACATTTGATGCGGATGGCATGTGGACATTGTTGATCTGAAGGACTCTTGGCGCAGGTATAAAACAGGTCTGTGCAGATGTAAAACAGGTCTGTACCGGTTTAAAACAGGTATGGTAACCTGTTTAATGACGTCATGTTTTTTTTTCCTAATACCTGTTATACCTGTATAGGTATAAAACCTGTTTTATACCTATACAAACCTGTTTTATACCTGCGCCAAGAGTCCTTCAGATCAACAATGACCACAGGCCATTCGCCTCAAATGTCCGCGGACAAATTCGAATGTGGTCCAGAATCAACTTTGCTATACTACTGACTACGTCTGTTAAAATAATGAGGACTCTGTAAATTGCTTCTTCTCAGCATCAGCGGTCTATTGGTATCGATTAAAAACGATCTCCATACTTCTTGGGCGGCAAGTCCAAATATCAAATATTTTTGTCACTTCTGTTTATGGGATAGGGATATAGAGAGATAAAAACTAACATTTCCACCTCTTCACATCAAACTGGGACTAATAAAACAATTAAAATCACTGGACAAGTCAGGTGATTGCTTTAAATACATTTGCCAAGTATTTCCAGCACTGAGCATGGAATAATTCAGGAATTTTTGACGGTTCACAAATTCAAAAACTGATAAAAGATCCAAATTTTAACAGATATATGGCCATTGTAAAATCTGATGCATAGTTTAGTTATATACCTGTAATTAAAAATTCTTTGGACAATGACAAGGCAAATAACTACCAGGAACTAGTAACATAAGGTGCTAAAATGTTTTGAAACATTGGAAGCCAATATGAGCATTAAATTACATTTTTTGCAGTCATTTAGACAAAATTCCTTCTAACTTAGAAGGTTGTAGTGAGGAAGAAGGTGAACGGTTTTAGTAAGATATTCGAATAATAGAAGAAAGGTATCAAGGAAGGTGGAATCGTCACATAACGGTTGATTATTGCTGAAGTCTGTAGAGGGACTGTTTGCAGCAGAAATATAAAAGAAAATCGCACAAAAAAACTTCTTCATGTTTAATATTCTCTGCATAAATTCTTTATTTTTATATATTGCATATATAAAAAATTTAATATAAGAGAAATTACGTGTTTTATTTGGTTTTTCTTATAATGCAATAATATTTGTCACGTACATTTATTTCATAAACTAGAGCTAACCAAGAAAAAATTCATTACATTTTCAGCATCAGGGGCAGAGGCGGATTAAATGTTGAGAGCGCAATAGGCAAGCACCTCATCGGCGCCCCTCTAACGCGAAAGTTCGAAAGAACGAGGAATTGTCTCATTGTATGGCTGGTAGTTGGTGATTATTATTATTTCACCTCATTTCCCACTGCTTAGTACAGTACATATAGTGGCATTTTTGTATAATCCACTGAGACAGGCAAATTTTAAATCGCTTTCATTAATAAAAAATTTTTTTTTTACATTATGTTTTATAATTTACGTGACGTTTTTTTACCTGAAGAATATATTTCCGCTTTAAAAAAATGATTCCTTTAATATTAACGATTTTTTAAGTCCAAGAAACTGAAATTTTATTTTTGGCGATAAAAATTGCAAAATTTTTTTTAGAGCTTAACTGAATTTTTAGCTGACTTTTTTATATACAAAGTATAAACTTCATTAAAGAAAAACATAAAAATTCATTTATTTTTGTCCCAGTTACAGCCATTTGTTTATCGCTTTCTGCGCTCCACTCCTTAATTTTTACTTAAAAAATTAAGTAAACTATAAGTCGTAGAGACATCGTTATTCTTTTCCAAAATTTTATTCACAGCATGTCTCGATAAATTTTGCATAATTTCTGAGATATTTTAATTTAAAGCACACTGCAAAATGGCTATTTTTTAAACAAATAAAAAGCACACCTTCGCTGATGCTCACAAATGTTATGTATGTATATTTTTCTGAGTATTTAAAAAAAAATTGCAAATCGGACCATTTATAGGTAAAGTCGACAACAAACGCTATTTTTTTCCAGGTCGATTGGACTACTAGCAACGTCCGATGCTCGCGATCGACGCGACGAACGAGCAACATTGCAGTTGTAGTTGTATCTTACCAACTTCTATTATGAAATCAGGCGATGTAGGAATAATTAAGAAGGCGGAGCACGTTTCGGAAGCTCTAAATCTCTATTGAATTAAAGAATCTTTTATATTGTGTAAGTAGGTGCATACTTACTGACACAATTAATTTTATGTTGTTTATTTTTTTCTTTGTTTAAAAATTCCGCGCGCGCGCCCCTAGGCACGTGCCTAGTGTGCCTTAGGGATAATCCGCCTCTGATCAGGGGTAGAGATATACTCGAAATCGACTCTTAAATTCCCAGCAACAAATTGACTGTTCCCCAATGTTATTTATGTCTTATGTTAAATATCTCTATCTAATCTGTTTTTATGTATGGTCTTTACTCTACGAAGGTTGTAATAAAAAGTTAAAAATAACTTTACAATTTAACCTACAAGTTAATATTAATGACATACGTTTATTTATACATATATCTAAGTTGTCTTTTATTTGTTTTATGTTATAACACATAAAATATTTATAAGCGTACTCACTAGATTTTCCGTGGTTTTTTACAAAAGTATTCTAATAGAATACAAGAGTATAACGAGATCTAGAGGAGGCCAACTAGTAGCATACGCAACTAATAGCATACACAGTTAGTACTAATGCTAAAGGTAGGGACCTTATGGTCATCATGTTAGAAGAAATAGTGGAGGAATATAAGCAGATTGGACTCAATATAAACAAGAGCAAAACTAAAATAATGAGGATACCAATATTAATTGGCAGCCGTAATGGCCTTGATGGGTTTTGTCGACAAGTCGAACGAGATTACCGGTCTTTACTCGCCCATCGTGTAGATCGGGATCGTCGTACGAAGGTAGACCGATGTTTGCTTCCGCTATCGCGGGTCTCTACGCGAGAGGAAGTGATGCCCGCAAACAAGACTCGCGCGACTGGCAGCGGTTCGCTCCCCTCGACCTCCTTTGGTCCTGACGCCTTTAAGTCTCGCTGGCAGGGACTTCTTCTCGGCTTTTTCTTAATCTTTGGTCGCCTTGTTTTGCCGCATCGCGTCGCCAGCGTCAATCGCTGGGAGGTGTCTTGTCGTGGGCGCCGCGACCAGCGCGATGCCCGGGAATTGGGTCATGTCAGGCGATCTTCCACGACAATGGTGACGAACCGCGTTGCTTGATTCGCCGTCAGGGAGTGAGTCTTGTTACTTGGGAGGGGTCCTTCTCTATTAGAAAAGGATCCCAGGATTTGCAGTCAGGTGTGTGTGAGAGGGAAGTCGTGTGTCTTTTCTGTAACAAAAAATAGTTAATTAGGGCCCTCTGACAAAAAAAATGGTTAGTGGAGTAATAGGGCCCAGCTGTAATGAAAAGTTATGTTTAATTTGTAAAAATAATGAGAATAGGAAAGGAACTAGGAAGTAGGCCAATTAAAATAGGGAACAAAGTGAAGTAGGGAGAGAACGTAATAGGAATAATTAAGGAGCAAAGACTAAGATGACTGGAAAATTCATCGAGAATGAACTGAGAAGATGTGGTAAGTGTAATAATGAAAGAGAACCAGCAGGCGAGAGACGTAGAAATAGACCCAGATCAACTTGGATACAAGAATGCAATAGGTGAAAGACGGCCTCAATAAGATCAGAATAGAAGCCCTAAAGGACGAATCCAGGCGTTGGAAAAATGGCATAACATATGTAGCAGATCAATCAAATTATCATACCCACGAAGTTCACGAATATTTCTCAATATTTCACAAGAGTATGGGCTATTTCTCAAAGGTTTTTAAGATTTTTCAATAACATTTAAGAATTCTCCATCTTATCTCAAGACTCCACAAGATTTCTAAATATTAAAGATTTCGAATTTTCGACTTTTTAAGTTTAGATTTTAAGATCACTTTAGAGTTCAAGATTTTCCAGGTTTCAAGTATTTTCATCAATATTTTCCAAGATTTATCAAATGTTCTCAAGATTTCTCAATATTTTTCAAGATTTTTCGGTATTTCTCAAGGTTTCTCAAGGTCTTTTAAGGAGTTTTAAGAGTTTTCTATCCTCTCTCAAGACTATATAAGATTTGTAAATATTCAACATTACGAAATTTTGATATTTCAAAATTGGATTTCAAGATTACTTTAGAGTTCAAGATTTCTCCAAGTTTAAAGTTTCTTAATTAATGTTTTTTAAGATTTTTCAAGTTTTCTTAAGATTTCTCAATATTTCACAAGAATTCTCCGTATTTCTCAAGCTTGTGCAAGATTTCTCAAGAAGATTTAGAGTTCTTCATCCTCTCTCAAAACTTCACAAGATTCCTCAATCTTCAAAATCTTAACATTAGTAGATAGATAAACGAAGAAATTCAGATTTCGTGTACTTCCATTCTTTTGTAATTCTATGGGGTATGGTTATTTTATGAACTCCTACTTATTTTGTGCCTACTTCTTTCAATTTCAATATCAAATAACTAAAGATTTAGAGCATTTATACGAAAACTTGAGCATATACACTCTGTATACGTCCTTTTTTCATTTTGACAAGAAATTGCCAGATAAACGGAATCTGGAAGAAATGCCTATTTCACATACTTCTAATTTTTTAAATTCTATGTTACATTATTATTTTATAAACTCTAGTCCATTTCTTACTTTTTTGAGCTTGCTAAGTTGAGGTGAGATAAATTGAGCATACGTCCTTCCTCCATCCTGACAATAAATTTCTCATTCATGTTGCAAGAACCATAGCCGCCATAGTCGTTCAAAGTCGTCAGATCAATCTAACTGTTCTCACAGTAGGAGGAAGAAAGTAAATAATGAGTACACATCTTCAATAGTCTAGCCAGTGAAAAGGAAAGCTTATGGATTTCATATGATTAGAACAATAAATAGTTTTATTATATTATTTCCCGTAATTAATCTGCGGTTATTTCAACTTTCTATTGCTTCGGTTTTAATTAATTTTTTTCGAATAAAAAGGTGATACACCGTTGGGCTGTAAATGATGGTATTTTTCATTACCTCGAGGCTATACATTCTTTTGACAACAATATTATTGCTGAAGTAGTTTGAATTTTAAATAAATAATTAGGAATAAGATACTCACTTACATTTGGTACATGGTCTACAATAGAGAATAAATATGTCATGAATTTTGAGGACCATGACATTCTAATTATGAATAAATTGGAATTTAAAATGAGCTTTCATTTTGTTACTTTTCCGCACTCCACTATACGTGGAAAAGTAATGTAATCGTGCAAAAATAATTTTTTTCTAGCGCTTACTTTTCGTTTTTCGGCCTATAAACAAAAAAAAAATGGTTTTTTAACAATTTTATGTGTTTGTGTGTCACTGTCATTGTCGTCGGCTTTAATAAAATTTATTGTTAGTACGATAACTCAACTAAATCGTGTCGGATCGATCGTGATTTGACTGATTCTGATCGGGGACATATCCCAGACGACACCTATTGATTTTGATTTGGATAGAACACACTCTACCATGTTCATGGGTCATGAGAAAGCACAATGGTGGACTATTTGATAATTTTTTTTGTTAGCACGATCAGTCAATTAAATCGTGTCGGATCGATCGGGTTTCGACTAATTTTGATTAGGGACGTCTACCAGACCACATCTATTGATTTTGAGGTGGATAGGACAAACCCCACTCTGTCCATGGGTCATGAGAAGGCACGATGGTGGACTAGTTGAAAAAAGTAAAACTGTCGCATAAAACACATATTCTGCATTTATGTGTTGGTCTATTTTTATTCGGCCACTCAGTTTAGAGATAGAGATGTTCTAAGTACAGAAAAGTTCGTTTTAAGGTTTTAAAACTGTTTACTTAATAATAATGTCACAATTAATGTATGTTTCCAATGTATCTATGTTTTTGACATAAGAATTATATTTGGTGTATCGAATTGGGAGTATCATACTAGTTTTGGCCTTCTGAAGCCGAAAATAAGCGAGACAGACTAAAATGTGTTCAGAAAATTTTTTTTCTTCAGCCAAAATTTCTTGAAAATTGACTAAGAAGTCGCATTTTCTACTTTAGAATCAGATTAAGGGTATGAATCCAGGAATACTATGCTATTTTTTAGCCCTTTATGGGAACAAATAAGTTAGACATATGCCAAAATATGTTTTTAAGTATCGTTTTGAAGCGAGACTTCTATAGCGAGTTAGTGAGTTCGAAATTGAAACGGAATTCAAAGTGAAACACTTTGGTGGAGGAAATTCAAGCAGCGCATGCGAACGAACGAGAGTGGGGACACGTAAGGAGTGTAGAGGGAATACGCACAGGCTTGTGCGTCCGCAGTGTAAGGAATCAGTGGCTGTGTATTATGTAGCACAGAGCACGATCAAGAGGTGTTGTTGGTAGCCGTATATATATATATATATATATATATATATATATATATATATATATATATATATATACAATCTATTAAAAACATAATTTAGTTTCTCCACCCAAAGCTACTTCCATATTCATCAGAAGTAGCTACAATCCTTAATTTAAGTTTTGAAAAAATTCCGATGATTCTTAGGGAAGATTTCAATACAAATTTTGCCGCAGAAATATCAGCAATTCTTATAATTTCTTCGAGAGAAAAACTTGGTCTGATAATATCGAGTGATCCTGCGACATCAACAACGAACCATGGAACAACAATAGACCTTACTTTTAGTCGATATTTACAGTAGAAACGCGAATATTTGTTTCGCATTTTAGTTATCATAAACCACCTGTGACATTTATAAAAGAAAATGATCCAATAAATTAATAATATTATAAAACACAATTCTAATAATTACTTTGAAACTCAATTCCCAATATCTCTTTGAGAAGTTTCACTTTATAATTGTGTGCTTATAAAGGTGAGGCACACTATTTCTTTTAATTTTCATTTTATTCATTTATACATTTGTAGCATCTGTAAAACATATTAGGACCACTTTATCCTTAGGATGACTTAGTAGAGACTCTAAGGGTTGTCTGTGGTGCATATCGAGAGTGTCTACTGGGGTTATGGCGTTATTTAAAATGTTTTCTCTTTAAAAATGTTGTAATTTTTATAAAAAGAAATCGTAGCGTCTGTAAGAAAATTATTAGGGCGGTGTTAACTTTAGGGGACATTATAGAGACTCTAGGGGTTATCTGTGGTGAATATCGAGGTTTCAGAATGTCTACTAAGGGTATGAACACTGAACTATACAGGTCAAAATGTGATAAAAAATTTTGGAAATTAATTTTATAATGTTTTTTATTTAGGGAATTTATTTTAAAGCTTTTTAGTTTCCTCCCAAGTCTCTTTTTTTATCTATCCTTATAATAATCCAACTGTAAGTTAGTCACGTGACTAATATACCATGTGTTTTTTCTATTGTACTAGTTTACCTTATTTTCCATAAATTTCATTTGTTATATGCTCCACCAAGTGTACCTTATGCTATATAACGTTATAAATACTGAAGAATTCTCTTGGTGACACAAGACGATGCATGTAGTATTTCATTTTAAGTTTCAAATTTGGTCATGCTTATCTCCATAATTATTAACATATTTTCATCTTATCTTATGTTAGTAAGGCCCGTTACACAGAATTACTTCAAGAGGAAACATTTTCATTGGTTCAAGCCGTGGAAGGACGACCATAGCGACGTTTGTCATCGATTGACATTTCACCTGTTTTGAAATGGGAAAATCACTCAAACGCTTGAGGTTTTTGAGAATCAAAAAAACGAACAGCACACAAAACAACTTTCATTAAAAAGTCATATAAACAGAATGGAACCTTCTCTAGCGACGACGTTTGGCTTACTGCCTCGGAAATGGTATCTATATACGCTCCTAGCGGCAGAACGTTGTACTACGAAAACTCTGTCCACCACAACATCAGTTCGGTATCGTTTGGGTACCTCCTCGTATGTTTTTTATGCTACCTGCAGATACTGTAATGTTTAATTTAATTATATATAAACTTTCAGAGTTATAAATAAAGTTTGGACACGAACAGAAATATGCTTGTTTAAAAAAATGTTACATCTTAAATGTGCCAGTTAAAAACGCAATTTTTTTCACAACGATTGTGATTCAATATTTAAAATCAGTATGAGCGAAAAATTCTACAATTGAACATTACATTAGTATTAGAAAGAAAATTAAATTAGTTGGTGTCGACAAAGAAATGCTGAGTAAATAAGGATAATTTATCAATATAATGCAAAGTTTTACTACCAGAGGGTAACATTCAAACTACAGAAATAAGGAGTTTATACTCCAACCCATCTGCAAATGCCTTATATAATAAGGACTAAACAAATTAGGTCAAAACAGCTATTCTCCTGGCTATATGCCAAACGTCGAGCGCTGAATTACATGACAAAATTTGTCGTATTTTTGTGTAACAGAGTTAGCACTAGAAATATAGTGATTGTGCCAAAACCACCAAGAAAGATGCAAAGTGTCACCCATCTCAGGATATCTTAACTGCAGACCGGCATATAGCCAGGAGAATTATTTCTAAAGATAATTTAGTTAAATATAAAATATTTTACTGCATTTCATGGCAATTCCCAGACTAGCTCATGACAAATAAGTTTAGACAATGATATGCACCACATAACATGCCATTTTCCCCAAGCAATCAGTGACTTACAATATGCGTCGTAATATTTTGAAGTCCTGGTATTTACTAGTTCTTGTATGGTCCCGATACAACGACATAAATTCTTATAAAACAGACAGATCTTGTTTCATCCTTGCTAGTGAAAGTCGCTCGGCGGTTTCATTTCCTAGCTTGTGACGCATTTTATATGTTACTTTTATGTTAGTTTTATCTCATAGATTTCTACAACCCCCGGGGTATTTGTAAAATATACAGTGACCCACGATAATACGTAGTACGGTACTATTTTTCATTGGCAATGCATTAAAATGTATTGATGAAGTAATTTATAGACACATCGTGATTTATTACATTTTTTTATATTGAGTCTCAAAGAAAACTCCGTATTATCTTTAATCCTATATTTCAAGGAGTATAGATGCAGTCTAACAATTCTCTATAATATCATGAATAAAATAGTTCCCCAAAGTAAGTCTCAAAGATAAACCTCACATTATCTTTAATTAGGTATTTGAAGGAATATAGGTAAGGGTGCCACAATTATATGTAATTGTAGCAATCTGAGATAACCCAACTCGATACGATGCAGCTTAACAATTCTCTATAATGTCATGAATAAAATAGTTCAGTAGAGTTTCAAAGAAAAACTTCACATTATCTTTAATTCAGTACTTCAAGGAAGGGTGTCACAACTACATGTAGTTATGTCAAATTGACATAACCTAACCCGATATGCTTCGGCTCGACAATTTTCTGCAATATCATGAATATAGTAGTTCCTTAGAGTCTCAAAGAATAACCCCACATTATCCTTAATCCGGCACTTGAAGGAATATACATCAGGGTGCCACAATTACATGTAATTGTGGCAACTTGAGATAAAACCCAACGCGATACAACGCAGCATAACAATTCTGTACAATATCATGAATAAAATAGTTCATGAGAGTCTGAAAGATAAACCCCACATTATCTTTAATACGGTAATTCAAGGAATATAGTATATAGATTGCCACAATTACATGTAATTGTGGCAATCTGATATAACCCAACTCGATACGATGCAGCTTAACAATTCTCTATAATGTCATGAATAAAATAGTTCAGTAGAGTTTCAAAGAAAAACTTCACATTATCTTTAATTCAGTACTTCAAGGAAGGGTGTCACAACTACATGTAGTTATGTCAAATTGACATAACCTAACCCGATATGCTTCGGCTCGACAATTTTCTGCAATATCATGAATATAGTAGTTCCTTAGAGTCTCAAAGAATAACCCCACATTATCCTTAATCCGGCACTTGAAGGAATATACATCAGGGTGTCACAATTACATGTAATTGTGGCAACTTGAGATAAAACCCAACTCGATACAACGCAGCATAACAATTCTGTACAATATCATGAATAAAATAGTTCATAAGAGTCTGAAAGATAAACCCCACATTATCTTTAATACGGTAATTCAAGGAATACAGTATATAGATTGCCACAATTACATGTAATTGTGGCAATCTGAGATAACCCAACTCGATACGATGCAGCTTAACAATTCTCTATAATGTCATGAATAAAATAGTTCAGTAGAGTTTCAAAGAAAAACTCCACATTATCTTTAATCCAGTACTTCAAGGAAGGGTGTCACAATTACATGTAGTTGTGTCAGATTGACGTAATCTAACCCGATATCCTTCGGATCGACAATTTTCTTCAATATTATGAATACAGTAGTTCCTTGGAGTCTTAAAGAAAAACCCCACATTATCTCTAATCCGGTACTTTAAGGAATATACATCAGGGTGCCACAATTACATGTAATTGTGGCGATTTGAGATAACCCAACTCGATACAATGCAGCATAACAATTCTATACAACTTGATATGCTTCTGCTCGACAATTTTCTGCGATATCATGAATATAATAGTTCCTTAGACTCTCAAAGTAGAACCCCATATTATCTCTAATCCAGTACTTCAAGGAATATACATCAGGATGCCACAATTACATGTAAGTGTGGCAACATGAGATAACCCAACTCGATACAATGCAGCATACCAATTCTATACAATATCATAGAATAAAATAGTTTATGAGAGTCTGAAAGAGAAACGCCACATTATCTTTAATTCGGTGATTCAAGGAATATAGATCATGGTGCCACAATTACATGTAATTGTGGCGATCTGAGATAACCCAACGCGATACAACGCAGCTTAACAATTATCTCTATTATTTATTAGAATCTCAAAGAAAAATTCCATATTATCTATAATCCAGTACTTCAAGGAATATAGGTCAGGGTGCCACAATTATATGTAATTGTGTCAATTTGTCATAACCCAACTCGCCTTGACAATTTTCTAAAATATCATAGTTTATATGAGTCTCAAAGAACATATTTGTACCTTTAAACCTTTAATCGGTACTTTGAGGAATATAGATCAGGGGGTCACAATTACATGTAATTGTGGCAACTTCACGTAACCCACCTCGACATGATGCAGTTTGACAACTTTCTACAACAGTTCTTAATAATTCTCTATAATGTTATGAATACAATAGTTGATTAGAGTCTCCAGGAAAACCCCCACAATATCTTTAACAATGTATTTCAAGGAATATAGGTCAAGGTACCACAAGTTTTGCCGCGAATAAAATAATTAATCTTCATTAACATGCCCCTAGAATTGATATATTTTTTTCCCGGTTTATTGATACACTGTACGTTATTATGAATCCGGCGACCGCTTGCGACATCTTAAACCCAATCCCAATCTTGCCCAACTTGTTGGCTACTTTGCTCTAAGATTCTCGTAAGTAAAATGGCGAGGCACTCACTTTTTCGTTTCGCTGTCATACGATGAGTCCGCATAAACAAAATTCAAAGCCGACAGTTTAAAATATCATTCAGAGCTACCCATAAAATTGTATCGTGATAAATAAATTTACTGCAACATTTTTGATTCATTAAGAAATATAATTCGAATTCGGCTCGATTGCTAAATAGCTATTTATGGGCACGATCTTATATTATACAGGGTTTAAATCGCGAAATAAATTACTACGAAAGTTGTTTAGAAGTTTATGAGATATACTCGCACAAGTCGATTGTTCATCTAAAAGGGTATGTCTGCTAGATGACATTTTAAATATACAGGGTGATTTATAGAAGTGAAGTATAAAATAGACGCTCTCTATAATGGACTAACTTTTATTTATATTTTTATAATACTGATTTCTTTGATTGTCTAATTTCAACGACCTATAACACTTATGATTTAAGCAGTGGCGGCGCTAGCATTATTTTGCAGTTGGGCGAAGATAGGCAGGAAATATATAGGGTGGGCGAGGGCGTTAAATAAGTATATTATTTTATGTGAGAATGTCATATAGTGGTGTTATAAGAGGTTGGACGACTGGTTGGGCGAAAAGGATTTTGCCTGGGCGTTCGCCCACCCGTGCCAACCCCTGTTGCCGCCACTGGATTTAAGTGATTGATTAATTAATTATAGATACTAACCGTGAGATTATTGAGACAAAGTGATTATTTAAAATGTTCTCCATTTACGTGTTGGCAATAGCCTAGTCTGCGGTAAAACTACTGCCAATCTTTTTCTAAAACTTGAAATGAACTATTCTGCATATCTGCTTGTATTTTATCTTTAAGATAATCGATATTATTAGGTGATCTAGGAATCAATTCAGAGTTCGAGTATTAGGGTTCTCTTACAACAAAATGGGGTGTTGCTTTTGTCTTGTCTTGAATCCAAACAGTTTCACTAAGTAGGATTGAATTGCATTTAAGTTAGTCACAACATTGACAACTATCTTTGTAAAGTTTTTGCAACTATTTTTGAAATCATTTTTAAATACTTTTACCTAATTTAATTGTGGGATTGTTGTTAACGAATCATTAAATACCGTAAACCGGGGTTACTTTGTTACAGGTTTTTCATATTTTCGACTGTATCCTTCTTAATTTTAGAGATATTTTAAAAAATCTTGGATCAAATGAAAGCTCTACATCTAAGCTCAAGCAAATTGGAATATGAACGATTTCGTTAACCTCAATAGGAAGCAGAGGGCTTTTATTTTTGTATTCATGTTACCCCTTAATCTGGGATAACTTTGAATAAAGGTATTTTCTCCATCAAAAACACTTGCTTAGGTGCTTATACCAATGTTACTCCGTTAAAATACTAGACTAAGTGTAAAATTAAAGAAAAGTCCAGTTATATCAAATTCTTTTCAAACTTGGCTCCTGATTTCTTTTAAATTGAAAAATCTTTCCCAAATCAGCTTTTTCTTCTAATGTAGGTAGTAAGACTTCTTTAGTTGCTGTGATTGCGGTTCATAGAGTCCTTGAATTGTTAGACCTGGTTGGCAAACTTGGTGCATTATCAGCTGATGGTCCTCATTGCCTGATGATTCAAAATTTGGCAGACTCACTTTCAGTATATGACACGTCACGATTCAAGCTTGAGTTTGTGGACGATTGAGACTCATAAGAGGTACACCTAGGTGCTTTTATTTTTTCCTGGCTTCATATTATTCGTTGATACACTGATAATTCCCAGTTTTTTCTTTTGAGTAAAGGCTGGAATGACAGTGGAGAGTATATCATCAGTAGTGATCACTTTTCCAGGCGGTATATCAGTTTTTTTTGGGTATTTTTCTGCTACAGATTCACAACGAACAGTGTTCAGGTGATCCACAAAGCTCCACAAGTTACCCCGTCAATCTACATGTACACAAACCTGTGTTAACAAAAAAATGGCGCGAGGTTTGCCAAGTTAGCCACTTGGAAAATATGCAGTGATTGCATTACACTCTACTAGTAACCCTTGAAATAATGAGACTAGTGGGCGGTCGTTGGCATAAAAGCTAAGCCCACCAGAACGACTTGGATTAAAAAAACCTGATTTTATAAAGTTACCCTGTCGGTTCAAAGTAACCCCGTTTTACGGTAATGGTATTTCTTCTTTCTGTGTCATATGAAAATTTTTACAGAAAGAATTTTCATTGAAAGTTCATTTTAGACATCGGAAGTGATGTCTAAAGCGTCTATTCCAGTGAGCTGAAACAGAGACATGCTAACATTCATACGACGTCGATGCTCATTTCTTTAGCAACAACATTGTCACCATCATGCTGGGGGAAATATTGTGCAATTCATTACAGACGAAGCAACTGACACATGCGGATGTTGAGTGTCAATTTTTTTAATTGATGCGTTAAAACCTAACAGTGGTAGTACTAGTGGTAGCCATTTAGTGAATTTTAAGATAAATAAACAACCACAACACAACATGTAGCCGTTTGGTGAGAAAAGAATCTAGGGATGTGATACAAATTTTATAAGGGGAAGATGTATAGTCAGATGTATGGTAGGTCATATGAAAATGATAAAAATAAAAAAAGACATTAACCTAAAATGAGTATATAACCTAATTTTTAAAATGAAGATCAATTCTTCAGTTTTTGTTTGTCCAGCGAACACGTCTATCACTATTTCTTCAAATGTTGGAGACGATCCATATCTTCTATATATATATATATATATATATATATATATATATATATATATATATATATATATATATATATATATAGGCATTTTCAATATTTATTAATGCTAAAGCTGACAGTTTTTCTTGCTTTTGACAATTTCGCACATGTCTTTATTCTTTTTAAACATGAAAATGATTTTTCCGCGGAACTGCTTGTGGCAGGAATAATCAAAATTAAACGATACAATTTTGATGACTCCGGGAAAACAGAAGATAATTGAAGGGACATAATATATTGGTGAAGCTCAAGCACAGTGCTTTTTTTCATATCGGGATCATTATAAATCACTGAAAGTTCATTTTTTAAATGATTTGCGTCAAAGAATGTTCCATATGTATCTACTAAAGAAGAAAAAAGTTCTCCAGGAAAACGTTTCACGAATGAAGTAAATTATGTGCAATCTAGATTTAAGAATTTCAGTTTAGAAATTTCACTAAACCGTTCACTAATGTTCAAAGTAATAACGTCCAAAATTTCATAAAACGATCGTGAGTAAGTGCTTTTCTTATCTTCTTAGCAAAAATCCATACTCATTCTTTTACTTGGTGGTTCATCTTCTAACACAAATCTGTCCATAGGGTCCCAAATGTCACTAAACTCGTTTCTCATTTTTTGAATATGTGATTTGAAATCGGCATTTAACTAATATCCGATATATTCGTATGTAGAATTTTAAACAGACTCTCGGAATGTGGAAATATTGCAGGAAACACTGCCAAGAAAAAATTAAAATCAAAGTCGCGCAATAAATTTAAAAGACCGCTAGTACAAATAACGGTTTCTCGATCCCATTCCTCATTTTCATTTTCTACAATTACCTGAAATAGCGCTTCCAAATCTTCCTTATGTTATGGCGACAGTCGCTAAGATGCGTTCACATAATCGCATAACTGAGCCCGGAAATAACGGCAACACCCACTCGAGGTTCCACTGTTGACTGCGTAAGATCACTGACCTTCCCGCCCATCTAACGCATAGTTTGGATGTAACGTGGACCATCGCATTTCAGAACTGCAGTAAGTAACGCGGGAGTCCAATAATTTCGGGTGTCTTCACGGCCGATTTGAAATAAAAAAGTCGATAGTAGCGACAGTGTAAATAAGGTATGCTTGTGGTCGGTTAAAAAATTGTAATAATTGAATAAATCGATTGAACTATTAAATAACACTAATTTGTTAATTTGTTTAAGATGCGACGCATCACTTGCATCCATGTACGCTACGCCCCTGGTGCACAACAGGAATTATCGCCTACTTTACTAAAATACTGTCCATTTATATAGTTACTTCTCGTACTATCTCTCGTATTATACTTAGTGACAATAGACGTTAAAAGGACCTTTCATTGAGTAAAACTAGTGAACTATAGGTTTGTAATAATAATGGCCTGATTTCGACTTTGTTGCGGATAATAGACGCTTTAGTCATATAAGCAGTGATGTATTTGAATCAAATTTCTAATTATGTAGAATGCCAAGTTAGTAACGTAAAAAATAACATTAGATAGATTGTTAGGGTCGAGCTGAATTGCCACTCAATGGAAACATCGGGTACACGGATGGAGCCAAGAGTGGAAACAGAGCGGGTGCGGGAGTATATAGGCGACGCGACGGGATAGGTAAAACCTTCCCCTTGGGCAAATACACTACCGCACTCCAGGCCGAGCTAGTTGGAATTACATACGGTGTTCTGGGGGCCGACCAAAATCGGACCCAGGAGAAGGTGTGTATCTGCTTGGATAGCAGGGCGGCATTGGCAGCCCTGAATTCAGCAACGACAAAGTCGAAGCTGGTCTATAATTGCTATGAAGCATTGAACCACTTGGCAGGGAAGGGACCGGTGGAACTCTTATGAATACCTAGGCATAATGGCATTAAAGGAAAACTAATTGCAGATGACCTGGCCAGACTAGGGACCAGGGAAAATCTCCATAGACTAGAACCTGCAGTGGGAATGAGTCGGAATCTGATCAGAGACCGCATCAATGGCTGGGCAAGAAACCACCACAATAAAAGATGGAGAGGAGTAACGGGATGTCGAATAACCAAACTCTTCATCGAATACTCAGAGATTGAGAAATGAGCCCAAGAGTTCATTAAATTGAACAGGCATAAAGCCAGAACCCTGGTGGGAATCAGAATGGGCCACCATAGTAGCTTGAATGCATATTAGCACAAGCTGAGGCTGACTGACAGCCCAGCCTGCAGATACTGTATCTGATACTGTATCTGCATACGTACCTTATATTAGGAACCCCTGTTATCCTAGAGGAGACGAGGCTTAAGGCGGGGGACGTGCCTAAATTGCTCCATTTATGGGATAGCATTTTTGGATAATGGCCCGGATAAGAGGGGATGGCCAAGGGACTACCCATGCGATCAGTGGCTGATGAGGCCCAAATCCGTATAACATAATAATAATAATAATACGTAAAGTACAGAATTATGAAACAACTATGTTTACAGGTTTCTTTTTTATTTTATTCATCTTTGAGTGAAAATTACAACCATACGGTTGTATAACTAATGAGCCCAGTTCCTGACATCGTGTTAATCGATTTCCATATTTTGGCCTGTAGCTTTTGTTTTGATATTCTATCTTACAGGCGCTTTTCTATTATACGAGAACCTAAATATAACCAATAAATCGTTCGTAGACCAATTTCATCCAATTTTTACATTGTTTTGAAGCTAACACAATATGTTGGTGACTTCGTTTTAATAAATTCTAATTGTAGACTAAATATACTCCACCATCCTGTGTATTTTCCATATTACATTATTTGCCATATCTAAATATACTGTATGCTATCTTATTAACATGAAGAATTATTTATTAGTTATATAATACATTTGGCCTTACCCGTCAATGCCATCATAAATTAAAACTACACAGTGGGACGTTTTAATCCATTTTGGAGGTTCTTTTTATCAACTGATCTGGGCGCATCGAAATATTTTGTGTGGGGGAGTAATTGTTTGTAATAAACATGTAATTGATTGCGTAAGATATTTTATAATAAATTTATTCAGTGGCAATTATTAATGGTCTATTGTTTCAGAGAAATCATTTATTTTGCAGGTTTTTTTAAAAGCCTTCCACGAATTTGAACGGATTTGAATGCTCGGTGATGAATTTACGGCAATCAGATTACGGCATATTGCATTTCTATGTTAGTAATATAACAGGGTGATACAATACAATAAGAGCACAATAATTGAATTACGCGCCATTTTGGCTGTCATGATTTGATTGGTCAATAATTGTGACAGATCGATAGGAGACAGATAGGAGTTACAGTCAGGCCGTTTCAACTTTACCACTACGTCACAAACGATATTCGTATGAACTAAGATGAAAAATATCAGAGTCAAATGAGCGACTGTTTACATAATTTAAATTTATTTAAATTTACCGCCTTTACAGTCAACTGTATTACCGGCACCAAAACGAACTAGAAAATGCCTTTCAAATAAGTTATCACGCCGACAAACTTTATAATCCATGGGCTCAAATGTAAAAAATGCTTGCAAAAATTATGTGGAAAAACACAATATAAATTGGTCTGTGATTGTCAAGATAATTGCGTCTTTCCGCCGATCGGAGCTTTGGCTCTATTGTGGAACTTCAGGAGTTATGAAAGTACAAGTATTACAAACTACTAGTACATATTCGCCTAATTCATCACTATTATTTATTTGGGCATAATTTAGTTTGTTACAGTACACTGACCTTAATTGTGCACCTTCTGCTGGAGTTTCTCTGATCTAAACTACATATATGAAGAAAGCATAACTAAATTTAAAATTCAAATTCTAATGTGCTAAAACAATGTTATTTTAGTTAGGTATCGAATAAAATAAACATACAGAAAACGTCTGGCAATAAACGTCCTTTACACACACACACAAAAGAACACTAATTTTATTTAGTTTATAAAACAGTATGTCAAAAATCAATACAAACGAATGTAATAGTTTACTAAATATGTCTTTATTATAGGTCTCACTAACACAATCATTATCAAGGTGATAAATATGCTATTCTACCATAAAGAAGTGGTTATAATATATACTTATACAATTAAAAAAGTTAAATATGTATAACAAATATTTTCATAACAATACATAAAACAAATAACTTCATTGCTGGCTATGGTATACAACTATTTGTGTTTTAAATAGGACATTATTTTGAAATTAGCGATAGAAACATCACGTCTAAAGGCTCGCATGTTCACTGCATCTTGCTAAAGATTTCCTCCACATTTATTTATTAATTAATGTTCACAAAAATTTCTTAAAAACCTGCCCCTCTTAGCTGCTATATTAACTCTTTCGGTTAAAGCTCATCGATTGTCTTCCTTCTTTAATTTAAAACCCACCTCCTTTAATGTAGCTATAAGTGATGTTTTTCTTACATGAATTACTTCTTTTCTATTCTCTATCTATTTCTCGTCTTTTAAGCTCTTCGCTTAAAGTACCAACAATTACACGTTACTCTAAAACAAAAACAATTTTATCACTGTATAAATTATTTCGTACTGCCATTTTTGTTCCTTCAGGTAGATCCCTTGTCATGAACTTTTGGCAATGTCTTGTTTTTCCGGGTGAAGAAAGAACTGGGTTGCTTTCTTGGCTTTTTATAATAGTGTATATTGTTTTCTTCGAAAGTTTAAGAGCTTACGCTATTCTAAAATTTCACAACTACACACACATTACTTTATATATTTGTCAATCTATGTATTTTATCTCTTGAACAGCACTAACAGATATTAAATGGCCCCCGTTTCTTCTCTACTGTTAAAAGTATTCCAGGAGATTCAACACCGTTTGCTGTGCTTGAGAATTTAATGTTTTTCCCGGCATCTAAAACAAGACGTGCATATAACTGTGATAAAAAAATATTGCTTACTTACATCAACTCCAATTCTGTAATTCTGAAACTAGTTTCGCTCTAAAAAGAACGGATCTATGACAAATATTAGTAAGTGGGCTCAAAAATTTGCAGAAGACGAAACGAGCTTAGCACTCAGATGTTAAACAACTGTCAATACCAGTCAAAAATTATCTACACTGCGTTAGTCAATAGAAAAGTTTCATATTTTTAATCTAATACGTACGTTACTATTTGTCTCCTCACTGATCAGCGTAAAAATATGAAAACAGTTGTCGGTGACATATGCACGTCATCTCCGAAGACCGAAGACACACGTAACATCACCTGTCTCTTGTCTACCTATTATATCAAATGCTTTCATAGGGATAGCGGGTTGTCTGTGATATTACCATATGGTTGTGACGTAGTGGTAAAGTTGCAATGGTCCGACATGGAACGCTAAACCATACAACAACGCATCCTTATTGTTAAACATTACTTTCAAAATGGTGAAAGTTTTGTTACTACACACCAAACGAGCTTGTAGTGGTCGTTTAGAACAAAACATCACGGCAGCTCGCGAGAGGGTGGCCGAGAGTCCAAGGACCTCGACTCGTCATCGTGCACAAGAATTGGACATTTCAACAGCCCCTCTTCGCCGCATTCTCACTAAAGATTTGCATCTCTTTACAAATGCTTACAAAGTCCAGTTGACTCAACAACTTCTGCCAATATACCATGCATAGCGAACAGATTTCAACAATTGGATCATTGAACAACAATAAGTGAATACCCATTTTGTGGATAGAATTGTCTTCAGCAACAAGGCTCATTTTCATCTTGATGACTTCCTTAATAGACAATATCGTCGCATTTTGGGGCTCAGAAAATCCATAAATGATTTATGAGAAACAAATGCAACGTATCATTGCTTGATGTATATTGTGGTCTGAAGGAAACATTCGACCATTTTTATTTGAAAACGAGGCAGGTAACACATAAAAAGGTAAATGGAGAACGATATCGTGACATGATAGATAGAATAGACTCAATTAGAAGATATGCCATTGAAGACAGGTGGTATCAGCAGGACAGTGCCAGTTGCTATACCACCCGTGAAACATTGAGGGTCTTGCACGAGTCTTTTCCTGGTCCTGTCTTCTTCCGTTTTGGTGACCAAAATTGGCCGCCACAATCTTGCGATTTAACACATATGGACTTTTTTCTATTGGGTTTTCACCAACAAGCCTATGACCACCCAAGCATTGAAGGCCAAAACTGAACGCTATGTGAACGAAATACCGCCACATTCGTTAAAAACGGTTACTGAAAATTTCGTCAGAAGAGTACTCGTGTGCCATCAAAGCTGTGGCGGCCATTTGCCGAATGTGTTGTTCCATACATAATGTCACGAGGGCCTCGAGCAATCCCGAACGCCGGGAATATTCGAAACCATCAAGAGCGTGTGGAGTTGACTTCCAGTGCGTTCTATACTAGAAGGTTCGCCAAAGTTCTTTATCTAGAAACGTCTGGAGCGACGTCCTACTGCCTATATAAGAATTGTGTCGTCCAGCGAGGAGTTAGTTCAATACTTTGCTATAGAAAACCATATTTTATTTAAAATTCACTTATTGAGCTCTTATTATAACATCTTAATAATAATAATATCACAGTTTTCAAAAGCTAATTGTACGAAAAATATTAAGACGATTGTAGTCACTTATGTCAAGTTAAAGCATAAAAACTAATCAAAAAAAATGATCATAACTTTTAATTATTTTTTCAATACTAAACAAGTATTTAAGAAGCGTTGTGTAACTATAAAGATAACCTATACTGAAGATTAAACTACATCCGTAATTTTTTTCTCGAGAACCTCCCTTTCCAAAAAACTTTTACTCCAAGCGAATACATTCCCATTGCATATTATCTCTTTAATTTATCAAAAATATCTCCTGCATAACTCTCGCGTGAAATAAGTACGCGGTGATTCAGTATTTTTTTCTAGATATTAAACGGGATTGTTTTAATTATTTCTTCTCCTACCACACAGCCCATGAGAAATATTATTATAATATAGTTTAATGAGAATTAATGTATTATAATAGGCCTGTTAATAATCTACATGCGAGATCTACACTTCATAATTGGATGGCTGACAATATAGCCTCGTGTTTTCTATAACCTTAAAACGAGATGATGAATGTTAGAAAAAGCTTTAAACCAATTATTCATTTTGTTATAAATAAGCGTGTCTACATTTACTAGATCCTAATATTGGGATCGTATTTTATGAGAAAGCGATTAATTGAAGTTAATATTAACTTCAACATTTTGCATCAACAACAGATTTTCCCATAAATCAATATTTCTTTATAATGATAGACATTATAGAGTGAAATCTTATCACGTATCTTCAACCTATAAACAGTTGGGCGTGGATAATTAAAGAAATATAATTAAGAAGTCTAGTGGCGTCAAATCTAGCAATCTAATATTGGTTGGGGAAAAAGTAATTTCGGTTTTTTCCAATAGATGACTTTAAAGTTTCTTATCTCTAGGAAGACTTATTGAATGTAGCCATACTATAGTGCGCGTGAAAGGTAACAATCCACAGAACAGTCTGGATATAAAGGTAGCGTCATTCGCGTACGCATAAAAGTTATTGCACGTTAAAAATGGAGATTCCAGAAGTTCATTTTAGGCATATTTTGCTTATTTACTTCCGAAAAGGGAAAAATGCAGTTCAGGCTCATCGAAAATTGTGTGGTATTTATGATGATGAGTGCTTAAGTGAACGCCAGTGTCAGAATTGGTTTGCTCGTTTTAGTTCCGGAAATTTCGATGTTAAAAATGAACCTCGCCCTGGCCGGCCAATCGTTGAAACAGTCGACGAAATTTTGGAAAAAATCGAGGTAGACCGACATATTTCATCTCGTCACATTTCTACGGAACTAAACATCGACGATAAAACAGTTTTGAACAATTTACATAAGGCTGGATATCGAAAGAAGCTCGATACTTGGGTTTAACATGAATAACAGAAACATTTAATAGACCGAGTTTACATTTGTGAATCGCTGCTGAAATGAAACGAAATCGAGCCATTTCTTAAACGAATGATTACGAGCGATGAAAAGTGGATTACGTACGACAATAATGCGCGAAAATGATCGTGGTGGAGACCCGCAGAAACTTCACAAATAGTTATAAAGCCCGTATTGACGCCAAGGAAGGTCATTCTGAGTGTTTGTGGGACTGGAAAGGAATTGTTCATCATGAGCTCCTCGAACCTGGCCAAACCGATTCTCTACTGTCAACAACTAATGCGATTGAAGCAGGCGATTAAAAAGAAACGACCAGAATTGATCAATAGGAAAGGCGTTATCTTCCATCACGACAACGCTAGACCACACATATCTTTAGTGACTTTGGTTGGGAAGTTTTGATACATCCACCGTATAGTCCGGACCTTGCCCCGTCCGACTACCATCTGTTTCGGTCTCTGCAGAACTCTCTTAATGGTGTCAAGCTGGCTTCAAAAGAGGCTTGTGAAAATCACTTGGTTCAATTCTTTGCCCAGAAATCTCAGAAGTTCTACAGTGACGGAATTATTGTTTTACCAGAAAAGTGGCAAAAGGTCATCTATCAAAGCGGCATATATATCAGTGATTAGTGTGTGAAATTTATATGAATAAATTCTCTTTGAAAAAAAAAACATAAACCGAAATTACTTTTTCCCCAACTATTAAAAATTCCTTTGATCGTACATGTGGGAAAATCCCATCCTGCTAGAAGAGTAACCTGTGTTGGTGCAGATCATCGTTCTCTTCTAATCCTTGGGTGTTCGTGGGATCTATCATGTTCTCTAAGAAGCTAAAGCATACATTTTTCCACTTAAATTTCCTGAAGTAAACAAAATTATCTCCCAGAATGCCTACTTAGTTACTTTGGTCTTTACGTATGATGTTTCCTATAAAGACAAACGTTTTCGTCAGACTACTACGTGCAGATGTGTCATTTATATCTACAATAAGAAAACATATTCTCGTCTGAAGAATGGATTTTATTCGCCGTGTGCAGAGTATGGGGTGGGGGTAAAGAAATCGATGGCAGCGCTTGCAGTGGACACAAATTGCATTAAAGCAGGCTGTCAGTAGTAGGCTGTCAGGTCATATGTGTGTTTACAAAAGTTAATTCTTGAATGAAACAATGCAAGACAATGCAATGGACAAAAAGGGGTTTACTAAGAAGTTGCTTATTAGTATTACTCCTGAAGGCTTTATTTCATTTACGTCTAAAATGACAGGTGGAATATAAAGTGATTCACTAATGACTGTAGAATCTGGATTAATAATTTTAATAATTATTTGGAAGATAACATTATTTTGGCGGAAAAAAGGTTTCCAGAACTAAGACGAGTTTTGGACGAAGTTGAAAGCAAGTAAGGATAGTTATGTCACCTTTTCTATAGGACAAAAGTGAATTTTCCAGAGAGGAAACTCAAGAAACTTACAATATTGCCCGTATCAGAATTCATGTCGAGAGAATAATGCGAGGACTAACAACTTATCAGATTTTAAATAAAATTCCGACTTATTTATTTAACCACGCTTATGCCATTGTACATATATGTTGTGTATTGATAAATTTACAACCCCCTATAATTAAAGAAATAATAAAAAAATATCATGTGCAGCACAGTACACGTGATAGAAGTGAATACTTCTTTAGAATAGAGAATGAGAGAGATTAAGAGTGAGAGATTGAAAGAGAGAGAGAGAGAGAAAGGGAGAGGGATAATTTCAAAAGAAAAATAACAATATAAAATTTGTGTAAAAAATATTCGGTTTATTCATTATTTACACTATCATCGGCTGGTGGTTCAATTGGTAATACTGATATGATTGGTTTGTGATAACTAAAATATGAAATATATGTTCGTGATTCGATATTTTCTAGATAACGTGTAAAAATTGCATCTATTGTTGTTTCGGATTTTGTTGTTGATTCTTTGGGATTGTTATTTATAAGCATACCAAATGTTTCTCGAAGAAAGTTAATCAACGTCAAAGAATCATAGGATCCGAAATTTACATTGAAATCTCCACCGAAAATCAAAGGGATTTTGTCTTCGCCTCTTCCAAGTGCATTTGCACTTGTGTGGCTGTAAACCAGTAGGGAGCGGTGAATGAAATATATTATATCTTCTAGATTTTAACAAGTTAAACGGTTCAAGGATATTATAAAATAATCACAGAACACAGATGTAAATAACGTAAATAACTATAAAACACAATGATAAATACTCGGTACACACGCGTGCTGCTTCAGCTGTTAATATATAGCGTCTGGACGCGTACATCTATAACACGTGCATGCGCGACAATAGGGAGACGCGGATAGCCTAAACTGATATATATATATATATATATATATATATATATATATATATATATATATATATATATATATATATATATATATATATATATATATATATATATATATATATATATATATATATATATATATATATATATGATGTGTAGCTCTCTTTCTCCTTCTCTCTACGTTATATTTCTTTTCTGTCTCGTGTAACGAAATCTTGAAACGTTACATTTTTTCCGATTCACTCTCCATTCTCGTGAAATATCAGAACGCCGCCAAGGAAGTATTCACTTCAAAAATAAACCTTTATAACGAATAGTCAATCTTAATTATTATAATTCTTTCATTAACATTTCTTTTTATATATTTATTCTTATTTATTTGGTATTACATAAAATCTTAATTAAATTGTCCTATATCTTTTCCAGTGAAATTTCGTTTCTCGTATGTCACACTATTGCCATCAGCAGCATTGTTTTCCA
Organism: Rosalia funebris; assembly: GCA_037954035.1. NCBI lineage: Eukaryota > Metazoa > Arthropoda > Insecta > Coleoptera > Cerambycidae > Rosalia > Rosalia funebris. Next base: position 3,899,407 of record JAZFAV010000006.1, on the reverse strand, counting down.
AATACAACGCTTGTTAATAATGTACAAAATAAAATATTTCACTACACTTTTTTTCAACCTTCATCCCTGTTGATATAGGAATAAACTAACACACCAGGTTTTATCTACGATAAAAACCGTACTGTCGTTATGGTAAAGATAAATTTTGATTTGTATTTACATCGTAAACAGTTCAGTAACAATCCACGTTAATAATCACGACGTTGATTGAAAAATCGGCCTTAATTAGTATCGTAACATGCCTTTGCGTACGAAAAAACCGCAATATCAAATGAGGTAATTATTTGTCCACCGGTAAGACTGACAATGAGTAATCATTGCTTAACATAATTCAAGCCACGCCTATGACCGCTAATAGAACAATAGTAAATACATATGCAATCGGATGCACTTGCACATAGACTTTTAATTACGATGTAATTTTAAATGCGCCAGTTCTCAAGAAGCAGTCGATGGCATCACAGTAGCTCTGTTGCACTATGGAAAACTGTGACGAGTCGTTGACGTTTATATGTAACAACGAGGAGTCTGGGTTAAATTAAGGCTTGAAGTTATTTTTTTGTACAATCATTTCTTTAGGATTGCTGAAGAACACGAATGTTTACACGTTTCAAATCCTTTGGAAAAATTTGATCCGTACACTATCGTCGTCGCGCGATGTCTCTTCAATGCGGCTCCGCTCTGATTTTCCCAACTGCCTGGCTTGCTTCCTCCTCTGTTTTCCTTGGGAAAGTTGATACTGGGCGTCCGAATGGAAAGCACAAGGGGTTGAGTCTCGAAGAATGGATCTGGGAGTCCTCTCTACATGTAGTTGTTCTGGGACTTGGGCTGGTGCCTGTACTTTTCTGATTTTTAAATCGGGGTGGAAGTTATAGTCAACATGCAGGAATGCTTCCAGGTTCATTCATTTCACTTTGGGGACGGACTGCTTTGAGATGGCACCCTTTTGTAGTCTGCACTCTCTTTTGGAGGTTTCCACAGTTCCAAAGGCAGCGCAGGCCTAGTTCTGTGGTGGGCAGATGACCTTCTTGTCTCTTCGGGCCTCCATGACCTAGCAAATTTCTTCCTTTTCCCCCCTCTTTTTGATTGCATTATTGGTGGACTCTTCGTCAACGTGCTGGCGTCGTGGTGTCCCTCGCTCCAACTCCTGGGAGGATTTTTTCCCTCAGTTGTTGGTGTCGTCGAATCTATAAGATCAATTTATGCGAAGCTTGGCCACATAGAAGGTGTGCGTCCGGTATCTCTCTTGAACTGTTAGACTTGACTGCTACGTTTGGTACTACGAACGTCACGTAGTACTGGCACTAACCGACCAAGACTTGCGCAGCCATCCTGGAGAAAACTGGGGATGATGACATTGCCCAGCATCTTTGGAAACATCACCATTAGGAAATCACGTCGGCACCTAAGTGGAGTGAGTTCTAGTTAAGTTCCCTGATTGGTGACAGCTAATTGGGTCGAATGGTGTATGCGCTACACTCGTATTGTGACGTCTATAAATTGATTACGACCATATCCACGACATCACTTAACAATGTATTTAGTGTAAGGTCTAGTATGAGTTATAAATAGGATTCCTGGATGACCAGTCTACAATTTCAAATTCAATTATTTGAAAAGTTGTCAACGTTTATTTGTAAAGTTGTTACATAAAATCTATATTAAATTGCCTACATCTTTTCCAATAAAACTTTGTTTTTCTTGTGTCATATTATTGCTACTAGCAGTAGTATTTTCCAAATACAAGGCTTGTAAATAATGTTCAAAATAAAAAATTTCACTACATAACATTGCATGTTTTATGACTTTCATCCCTTTATTGAAATAAAGCGTTTCCTAAGGTCTTTGTCCACAAATATTGATGCAGTGCAATTAGGTTTAATACGATTTTACGTGCAATTATAATATTGCAGTGTAGTGAATGTATAAAAAAGACATAAAGAATCATAGTGAGAGATACTTACAAAGACTGATCACAAATAAAGTTAATTAGTACTTACATCTTATATTGGTTCCGCCATTTTGAATTTGGAAAGTTTTACTCCAAATTCGTCAAATCTAATTATCTCAAAACCCCACAAAGACCAAGTTGCCGGAAATTCCCAACAGATTTCGATGTTTCATGTTAAGTGTTTGATTAGCCACGCTTTTTGAGGTTAGGAAAAAATCCTGACATGGTATTTTTTTTGTGGGGCTGTGTAATAAAACAACTATAAACATAAGCAATATAATTAGTTCAAATTATGTTGTTTAAAAACTTATGTAAGTTAAAAAAAAACGACTTCAAGGAAGTGACAACTAAAAAGCAAAAAATAAACGTTTTCTACAACAATTTACTACTTATTTGTTGTTCCATTTAATGTAATTAAGAAATTATTGTTTATTATGTAATTATTATTAATTTTTTTTTTGTGAAGTCGGTGCCAAGTAAAACATAAAAAAATACATACCTTGCTACTATAATAACGAGTTTACATTTAAAATTGTCGAGGGCCGGCATTTACATTACTAATATTGTATGGCATCGACTTCAAAATTATATAAAATAATTAATACTAATTATATAATAAACAATAATTTCTAAATTACATTAAACGGAACAACAAATAAGTATTAAATTGTTGTAGAAAACATTTATTTCTTGCTTTTTAGTTAAGTTACTTTTTTTTAAGTCGGTTTTTTTTTAAATTATTATTTTACTATTTTAAGTGATGAATAGACCTACTAAGAATGCTTTGTGAATGAGAAAACAAAGAGTTCTGTTGTGTAACTTCGAAGTCTAAAGTCCTATACCAATGAAATTAAGAAGTGACCACTTTGGAGCTATACTGAATCCAACACAAAAAGAATAATTAAAATCGGTTCATAAACACAAAAGTTATACCCGAACATACATAAAAGAAAAAAAATATACAGACGAATTGAGAACCTCCGCCTTTTCTTGAAGGCGGTTAAAAATTTATTTTTGACTGTTTGTCAGCCATCGATCAGTCAATCAGTACGAAACCTCAGTTCATATCGAGCTTTCTTTATCTCTCAATTCGCACGTAACCTTGACATCATCTCCGCATACCTACTTCAATTTCGAATTCAACTGCCGTTCTGGTTACATATTCTAATAAAAGTTACGAAACGCGCTACATACGCTATTAGTTCCATTCCTGTTATTGTTGACAAATTATTTCTTTAGAAGAATTATTACGACATATTAGACGTAATTAGATTTGTTACTCCGTGTTCGGAATTGGGCAATGGCCATTGTTTGATAATTTTTTTATGCTGCGGAATAATTACCGTTGAATGTAGTCGTGAATTTTAATATTTCTCCCCGTTCCCCCGCTTTTTAATAATAAGATAGCGCGTTATGAAGGTGGTCGAGTCCTTTTTCTGTTTTCTAAGGAAAACGATAAAAGCCGAATGGGTGTTAACATATTTTCGTAATAAATAATAGGACCTAACTAATACAGTAATGCTGGAGTAAGCTAACGCCGTAAACCAACATAACTGGTAGAAATAACTATAAAACGATATAAAACGTACGGGTAGAAAAGCATATTATAGATTGTTAACGTAACACAGAACTATAGCGTCTTTCAATAGAGACGCTCGAAATTTATTAGGCTATAGCGGCCATGGTGTTAAAGCAATGTCTGTCAAACTTATTGTGAATTGTTCAGCAGTGTATGGCAAATCACCGTGGAAGGCTATAGTGTTAAACAATGTGTATATATCATCAAATATTATTTTCAAAATCAATGCTCCGTTCGATAAACTTTCCGCGCATCACGTGATTTTTATCCTCGCCAGAACCGTCCCGCCGAGTCGACTATTCGACGTTTGGTGGACAAATTCAACCGGTTTGATAAGCAATCAGCCAATACCCGTATGTCACCGAAACGCAAGGTCTGCTGAAAACATCGCTGACGTTAGTGAGAGTGTACAGGAAAACCCGAGGCAGTCAATTTTTCAAGAGATTGTCCGATTTAGCGCCTTTAGACTTCTTTGGGGCTATCTTAAATCGCAGGTTTATGCGAATAAACCGCAAACAGTTGATGCCCTCAAAGACATAACGAACGTCACCTAGCAAATTCAGCCAGATTTATGCGACAAAGTAATCGAAAATTGGACCTCTCGAATACGTGCCACCAAGCAAAGCTGCAGCGAACATTTGAAAGACGTTATAGCCCATACTTAATGCCATAAAATATTCTTTTAAATAAAAAAAAAATGAGTGGGTATCTCCACACAACTTGCTTTATTTACGTTTAAAAATCGAGCGTCCTTATTGAAAGACCCTTTGTAATAATAAACTATCGAGTATATAGTACAATTGTTCGAATAAAGTTGAGTTCAATGACTGGATGGCAAATCTTTATAGAATTAGACTATGACAAATACATTAAGAAATGCCGTTGAATATTTTTAAGTTAATTCATATGACTCAGATACTAGGGATATCAAGTAAGGCTACAATATTCTAATTTAGAATGAATTAACGTAAAATATAAACATATTTACGGTGGCAATGTTATTAATTGATATGTTTCTAATCAAGAAACCATCTGTATCTGTACAGAATCTAAGGTATACGAACAAACTTTACATTTATCTATATTTATTGATAGTTTATTCTCCTAACACCAAGATACAAGAAGATAAATCAGTTTGTGCTATCTCAAGTTATCGTTAATAAATAATATAATAATAATGGTCTCTAATTTGAGCCTTGAGGTATCCCAGAGGACGCCACGAAGGTCTCGGATTTAAAGCCATTATATGAAACAAATAACGTACGTCTGGATAAATATAATTTTACTAAAGAAAGTTTATGAGCAACATATTGGATATTGTTGCTCGAGACTGGGTCTTAGAGATGTGGTTTTGGGACCGATATCGCGTTTTTGAAAAATTAGCACCGGATTCAAAAAATAAAACTCGCCACAGGTAGGATTCGACATTTGTCCCGGATCGGAACCGAACGACATACAGCTGTTTCGAACTTGTTAGTTCTCATCAGTGCCGTACACGGTACGTCGATTCAGGACAAATGCCGAATGAACTTTATGGCGTATAACATCTTTATCGATACGATCTCTGTCAGTAACATATAAGTCGGAAATCGAGAAAGGAACCACCAAGCCGCCAAGCGGCTATCAAAGTCGTTCCCGAATAGCAAATCTATTACATAATCGCTCTAGGAAACAACTACTCCTCGGGCTAAAGCCCCGCCAGACATTGAATTGAAGACATTGAAGCCCCTTTCTCGTGTTTATGCACGATCAGATAAGGTTTCAAAAAATAAAACACTATTAAACTAAACTAAATATGTTACTGACAGAGATAGTATCGATAAAGATGTATACGCCATAAAGTTCATTCGGCATTTGTCCTGAATCGCCGGATTGTTAAAAAATGCATTTGGGATTTCAGACGGCGAACAGTTTCGTCTTCGAAAATGCATTACCATATAAAGAGCCAGATCACGCCCAAGTGTTTTTTTAAATTATGCTTTCTCAAGCATAACGTTACGTGTAATAAAAAATGAAAAATCGTCGCATAAAAAATAGTCGATCAAGAAACACAAGTTGCGTAAAAAATTCGTCAGACAGCATCCCACGATCCTACGGGCAGGAGTGGCAACAATCTTTTATTTCAGATACACGAGAAGATAATTTCCTGCGATGATTATCTCAACTTTATCCGGCCTTAATTTTAAAACTTACATGGTAAAGGCCTTGAAAACTCAACAGAGTAATTATGTACGTCTATTATTTACTATTTACTATTTAGTTTATTGTTGTCTGTGTTTAATATGTCATTTGAGTCACTGCTGCAATTGTGCGTGTGTGTTTTTTCATACGATGATTGATCTTCACTATGAATAGAAGTTAAATACCTGAAGGCCGACTGATAGCGTGTAAATTTAGAATACAATACGTTTGCTACTGATCGTTTTCATGTCAGTAATTTCAGTTATGTACAGGGTGGTTACGTAAATTCGTTTTAAATTCCGTTATGTTTTGGGGGAATTCATTTTTAACCTTTCGTCGGCCCGATCTGTGATATCCGGCAGGAACTTCTTTCTCTACTCTTTCGTGTGTGTTATGAATATTAGGTTTGTTCGCGGAGCTGATCTGTGATATATCTTTAACAGATCCATGACAAGTCCATGCACAATATAATGCGCGTGCGTTATCAGGACTTATGCTGGATTTATCTTGATATGCACGAACGTTTCTCTGACTCGCATTGACGGAAAACGAAGCGGATGCAATTATTCTCTATCCTTGACTTGTTATGCACAGATGAACCTAGGAATAGCTCACTGCTCATAGACAAAAACTCTTCTCAAAACCGTGAGTGTAATACGCAGACGTCTGACAAGGAGTCCTTGCTGCAGTCTCCGGATCAGTCTGACTTGTCTGCGACTAGTTCTGAACTTGTCCGGAAGGTTCCGGGAACGTATGACGCATTGTCCAAAGTTACTAACATGTCGACCCGCGAACGCTAACATTTGAATTGCGCATGTGTATTTGTCAGTAACCAATCACGGATGAGCTACGCGAACAATGCTATTAACTCGAACTTCCTCATAGCTTCCTAGCTCCAAACTATTTTTATAGTGTCGATTTTTTTTTTAGTACATTCTTTGGACTTGTATGGGCCGCCCAGATCTGTCAGATGCACTGCGCCTGATCACGTCATTATTTTCACTTTTATGTTTTGATAAATTTCTTTTATTATTTAAATTAATAATATTTTTTTGGGATCTCTACACTTACTTATTCTGACTCTATATGGTATTATTATTCAAAATAATACATTTGGGTGTTAAATTATTTTATGCTAAATATCGTTATCAACAATGTAACGTTTATTTTTGTTTGGAACATGCTAAAACGAAGAAGAGGATTTATAACTCTTTCACTTAAAATAGGCCGTTACTTATAATTTTTTTTTTGTAATTCACGTTCAATATTTTTTTTTATTTATAACTTTATGACTTTTACATGAAAAAATAGGTGGTTTGTTTTTTGTATTCAAAATATTGTTCAGTACTAATTTATATTTATGCATTGTCCTTAAAACAGAAAAAAATTTGTCAATAGCTAGTTCTCCTATAAGAATCTTCGAAATTTATAGTTTTACAACATTAAATAAGTTTCTTTACGTAAATTTAATTATTACGATTAAAAACTAGTGTGAAATATTTATTATTGTATTGTATTACTTAAAATAAGCGTTTAATTAAGTCTCCACCTCATTAAAATATAAATTGTGTAAGATTTGATATGGGATCTCTCAGATACATTGCGCTCGAATGTGTTTGGATTCAGACTGCGCCCGACGCGACGGAAGGTTAATATACAGATAATTAATTGACAGATTGGCAATATGTTTCTACAGGAATCAGAATTATAAATGTCGTAGAAAACAGGATTTCATTTTCATGAATTTAATTCATAAGAGAAATTGATTTTAGGTATAGAATATACTAAATGATAGGAAGTCAAATAGCACTAACATTTCACAGTTGCCTCTTTTACAATTAATTTCCTGTATATTAGATTTATGTTGTATTACATCTGAGGGCAGTAACGACCCTTGTCTTTACTAAGACTAAGTATTACTTCCTTAACATCGAAATTGGGACTACCACTAACTTTTTTATTATGACATGTCATACTGACGAATTTTTGTGAATAATATGGCAACGGCGTATTAGAGTTATTAATTATATTAAGAGAATTAGCAAGCTTTCAATCCACGAGAAAAAATTCGCCCATTTTTTCGAGCGGATTAAAGGCTGTTAATTCATGAATGTAATTCACGTTTTATCACGACCACGGGCTAGAGCGGTCAATTAGGAGGTGAAAAACTTCAGATTTGACAGATTTATTTTGATCAAGCATATTGATCATTATTATAAGTAGCGTGGCATTATGAATTTTAATCCACTAGTGTATTTCTGTGGATTAGAGGGCCTCTAATCCACAGAAATAGGCGCATTAAACCTTACTAATATAGTGGTCGTGGATAAAAATATTAAAAACTTCACATAATTGTGAAGGTTATTTAATCTAGAATCCATGTAAATATATGTCTAATCTGGGCAAATTAATCCTCCAAATGAATCTTCTAGAAATGATCATTCCGTATTATTGAAACTTCAGTATCATCTAACTTCAGAATTTGATGGTTTGATGTTCCAAATAAAATTGCAAATGGATTTGCTACATATTTTTCTGGCGTCTTTTCCACTGACGATGTGCAGGTTATAAACACAAATTCTGACAATTACTCAACCAGTATCAATATAGTAAAACTTATAGAAACGAAGATTCGTTAATCATCATTAAAATTTAAGAACACAATGACCTGTGGGGATGATCAAATCCTGGGCTTTCCTGTTAAATATTGCCCAGGGGCCTTAATAGAGCCTACTTCTCATTTTGTTTAATCTGATACTATCTACCCACACGTTTTCTGAGTTTGGAAAGTATCAAAGATGTGTCCTTGTCGCCATCCATCTGATAAAAAAAATTGTTGCCTAATCACTATTCTGTCAAATCTTGTAAAGGTTTTCAAGGTGTTATTATAAACCGACATCTATCTTGGTGTATAACTCGTTTTATCTGCTAATCAACATGGGTTCGTAGCAAAACGCCCCATAATTATAAATTTAGTAGAATTTACCCAGATAATCGCTAATCACTTAAATAATAAAGGTCAAATAGATGTGGTGTATACTGATGTTTTGGAGGCTTTTGATAAGATGAATCATAATATACGGGGTGCGCCACCTTTTATGTCGGTATGTAAACATTGAGTGATGAAAGTGATGGAAAACGCAGCAAGAAGGGCACATTTTACTGTGTCCAATAAAGGCGGCCACTTGATTGATGTTGTATTCAAAAATTAGTCTAAATAAATTGTAAAGGACCAAATTAAATAAAAATACCTCATATTTGAAAATGGGTTGTTTTTTTTTCAAAGTTATTCAATGTTTACATACCGACATAAAATCTGGCGCACCCCGGCGTACTAATTTTAAAATTAGAAAAATATGGATTCAGTAGTAATGTTCTTCATTTCATCAAACCGTATTTATCCAGATGTACATACATTATTTATTTCATTTAATGTCTATAAATCCTAAACTTTCTTAGCATCCTCTGGAGTACCGCAAGGCTAAAACTTAGGACTATTATTCATTATATTATTTATTAATGATTTGTCTCTAATGCTTATGTTGCATCATCTTCTTGCCAATGCCTTTAAATTATTTTTACATGTAATTTAACTTACATACACGATCACTCTTGGGTGCTTTTGCACTCACAAGTGGTCATCGCTCATTGTTGGCTCATCGGCATTGTTGTGTCGTGGTGTTCACAGAATGAGTTACCAATAAATACGTATGAACACGTTCCAAATATATTAAGGATCTTGGTGTGTACTTTGACGAAAAAACCTTTGGCTTCGTGATTATAAACACATTATTTAACAACATTACTACTTACAATGTTCATATTTTGTGTTTGTTCTCTCGAAATTAGAATAGTGTAGTCTTATTTGATCTTCCTGGTATCTAAGTTATATAAATCAACTCGAAAATATTCAACGTAGTAGCGTTTCATAAAGTATATGTCATTTTGTATAGATAATTATTGCCCAGTTAGAGATTACGACCAAACTGTGCTTCTACAAAGCTTCTCGGTTTCTGCTTCTAGCCTCTCATTTGTATGCAACCCATAGGGATGCGTATCCAAGTTATTTACAATCTTCGTTATGTTTCATAGGAAAGGCCAATGTGACTATTATTTTAAAATTTACCGCCTTTGACCATGACAATTTTTGACATCTACCACACCTATAGCTGTTCTACACAGGCGAAAAGTCACCAACTAAACAGCGCCAATTGTATTACGTCATATGGGTGGTAGGTGACTTGTATTATGAATACTTCTTACTGATCGATGCTGATGAATACTATTTTCCACTGTTGTTTGAAGTTAATGCGTGTTATAAACTATATAATATTCTAATCTTAACAAATGAGTCAGCTAGTAAGAAAAAATATACGAATTATAGGTATACCAACACGTTTGTTCCGGGTTAAAGTATGCGTAATCCAATTTGAAAGTATTGCAATAAATAAAGAAAAACGACTTAATAACTGTCATTAGCTAATTACTAATTTTGTTGCTGTCTAAGATTTATATAGAAACAAAAAATTAATTATTTAATATAGACATATGTATAACACCTCTTTATTATTTTATTATAGTCCTTACTCACAAACTTTTGAAGGATATAATTATTATTTATGTGCGAATCATTATTGTTCAAACCAGTTTCTATTTCTGCTATATAAAACGCAAAAATATTGAATCAAAATTATACTTATTAATTTTAATAACGTCGGTATAAACTGGCTACTGATTTAGCGGCAACAGGAAACGTAGTATAATTTTTATAACTTCTTTTTTAAATTTAACATTCATAATTTGTGGCGGGATTTTTATCGGTGCACGTGTATAATAAAATAAATAGTTAAATTATTCTTAGCGAATATTTATTATTTGACAAATAATATGTGCGCAATATCAACTGGTTTTAGTCAAAATATACAATCTGTTTCAAAATTAAAGAAAAAATTATGTTCGTCATGGGTCTCTTTTTTAGAAAAACGCAAAGACACTTAAGAAATCATTGTTTGAAATTAGAATATTAACAATCCCAGATGAGCGTTGTAAAAAATAGTAAATAAAAATATATATAATGTGCCTCACCTTTATAAGCACACGATTGAAGTGAAACTTCTGAAGGAGATATTATGAATTGAGTTTCATCAAAGTAATTATTAGAGTTGTGTTTTATAATAATATTAATTTATTGGATCATTTTCTTTTACAAATGTCACAAGTGGCTTATGATAACTAAAATGCGATACAAATATTCGCGTTTCTACTGTGTATAAATATCGACTAAAAACAGCGGCTATTGTTGTTCCATGTTTCGTTGTTGATGTCGCAGGATCACGCGACATTATCAAATCAAATTTTTCTCTCAAAAAAGTTATAAGAGGTGCTGATGATTCTGTGGCAACATTTATATTGAAGTCTCCTCTAGGGATCATCGGAATTTTTTCCAAAACCTAAATTGAGGATTTTAGCTATTTCTGATGAATATGGAAGTAGCTTTGGGTGGAGAAACGAAATTATTTTTCTAATAGATTTATTTGGAGATACATATACGGCTTCCAACATCACTTCTTGACCGTGCACTCTGCTACATGATGCACAATGACTCATTCCTTACACTACGGATGCACAAGCCTATGCGTATCCCCTCTACACTCCTCACGCGTCCCCACTCTGGTTCATTCGCATGCACTGCTTGTATCCCCTCCACCAAAGCGTTTCACTTTGAATTCCGTTTCAGTTTTTCGAACTTATTATCTCGCTATAGAACTTTTACTTCAATAAGTGTTTCCAAGAGTGTTGAAAAATAACGAAATTCTGTTGTTAATAATTTGCTACATATGACATAATTGAAGAAAATGGATTTTGAATCTACAGAAACATCCTTTCTACAGAATCTACAGAAAATTTTCTCATTTCTCAAAATTGTTTCCAAAACTGCGTATCTCATCAAATAAACAGTGTTCATTATATAGGATGTCCAGAAAGGGTAGGGGGTATTTGTAGATTCAATAAAGAAAAACTAGAAGTTAGAAAAAATAAATTTTTTTGTTAATTTTTAGACAAGGTTTTGGAAAATTAAGTACTAAAGATTATGTTCTCCAAATGTTGACCCTCACGCTGCTGGCACTCCTCTAACCGTAAACGGAAATTAGCCACCACGCGTCTACACATCTCTCTGGAAACGGCGGCCATTTTGGTGCGAATGCAGTGCTTTAATTGCACTAAAGTTCGTGGTTTGTTTACATACAATTTCTCTTTACGGTATCCCCATAAGAAATAATCAAGAGGTGTAAGATCAGAAAATGGATTCGAATGTTTGAGAATACCGGTTCGACTGGAAAAATTCGCAATCCAGGTCGCCCGTGCTCTGTTCGAACCCCACAAGCGATTGAAGAAGTGAGAGTTTGCGAATTGATTTAGAAGGATTTTCACGCACTGAAACTCTCACTTCTTTTTTAAAAAACCTTGCGTTGGTTGACAAGATGAGACAGATAGATTTATAAAAAGTTGTTCCAGGTCTTCACTATGAGTTCATTCATTGAAAATTTGCCATCTAAGACAAATATATAATGCTATATCTTGCTATTTTTCCACAATAACTTCAAATTCTAAATGGCATTCCCTGATTTGGAAAAAGGGAAAGTCATACTTAAAATGTTTTAACCTTTCCAAGCAGAGAACTAACTGATCCTTTGGTATGGAAAACAAGTACCTGGTTACGAAGACTGTGTTATAGTTTTCTTAATACAGCAATATTTTTTCAAAAATAAATTATACTTTGTCAAAAAAGAACAGAAATTATTTTCATTTATACCAATACCTCATTGGATTTCTTTTGTGTCTTTGTCAAGAATAAACATCAGAACCAAGCACAATAGCAAGTTATGATTACATTTTTCAATTATTGTTACTAATCATGCAAATAACTTTTTTTATTTACATTCTTAAAACTATTATACTTAACTGAGTTATTTTCATCGACGTCTCCTAATTTTTCAGATGAAGTCACATTTTTATCGTGTTACACTATACTTCTGCTCTAAGCACTTTACATATACCATGAATTACACTAGTTAAGTGGGTTTAACCTTGTTGAGTCTTCTTTTCACTCCAGTATTATCCAGAAGTTGCAGGATTTCGATCTTGACGTTGATTGATTTTCTCTTGATATAACCCCAAAGCAAAAAGTCCAATGGTGCTAAATCACACGATCTGGTAGGCCAATTGAAGTCAGCACTCCGCGAGACAACATGATCAGGAAATTTGGTATGCAACAAAGTTATGGTTGCATGTACTGTACGACATGTTGCACCGTCTTGCTGAAACTACATGTTGCTCAAATCCAAATCTTCAATTTGGTGGAAAAAGAAATTGTTTAATATGTCACGATAGCATTCCCCATTTACTATGATAGCATTATTAGCTTCATTGTGAAAGAAGTATGATCTAATTACTCCACCACTCCAAAATGTGCACCAATCCGTGCATGTCTGTGGATGCATTTCTTCTTCGTGGACAGCATGTAGATTTTTAGCACCCCAGATTTTGTTGCTGACGTATCCATCAAGAAAGGATGAGATGAAAATGTGTTTCATCGCTGAAAAAAATTTTGTTGCAAAAATCAGCATCACCTTCTATCTTTTCTAAGACTCCACTAAAAAATGGACGGCGTTGTAAAGGGTCTTTTAATTATTGTGTCAACTGAATTTCTTATGCTGACAGATGCAGATATTTCTTTAAAGTCCGATGCGTGTTGGCTCTTAATAGATTTAATTGCTGTGCACGATGACGAATTGATGTGTTTGGACACTTCCGTACACTTTCTCTCACCGAAGCAATATTTTTATCTGACCGACCATGACGAGGACGTATTGGTGTTGCCTTATCGATAACAGAACCCGACTCTTTAAATTTCTTGACTATATTACGAACTGTTAACTCTGTAGGCATTTCAGTTTGTCCTAATTTTGTGCGATTGTCTTTTATGCAACTGTAAATGATCGTTCACTTCCATAAAACAGTTGTACAATCGCTGCTGTTAATCGCGGCATATTGACGTCGTATGATTCGTAGATGACAGTTGTTAAATATTGACGCCCTATTTTTGACAGAACAGAAATGGCACCTCAAATTCTATAGTTCCAACTGAGACACCCTACATAAACGTAGATGCTATTCAAGTGTTTGCCAATATTGAGGTCTGGACTGCAGTACATATATCAGTAAAATATAGCAAACTCGCATTATTGGAATTTTCAATAACAAAATTATATTTTTTCGAATCCAGATTCCTTATTAGTACAGGGAAATGTATACCACTTTCACCTCTGTGACATATATCTTCTTAATTAGTATTGTAGAATAAGAAATAAGGTCACTTTAGTTATATATTTTTTATGAAATTAAATAGAAGCCGCCTACTGTTAGTTGTATTCCATTTTCTTATAAATTCTTTTTATATTTCCTATTACTCTTGAAATATATATATTGTGACACAGATTTTCAATAGAAATCAGTATAATCCGTCCAAAATCGATAATTAGGTAAATATATGTTTTTCCTAGTTGTCAAAAAGCCAGGGTTACTATTGAAGTAATATTAAAATTGAATTAAAAGTAAATATATTTTTGGCAATATTTAGCAACATTTTCACGATTGTTTGTTTTTAAAACACTTACACAAAAGCGAATTGTAGGTTTTGTTTCGAAATAGAGTAAAAATATTGTCAAATCTATGCCTTATCAACGTCGCCTACGGTTTATTAATTTTATTAGAATTCACGCTTACAACAGTAGTGTTAATAATAATTACAACTATTACCATAACCGTCGTTAATAATTACATTAACGTAACATGTAGTTACTGAGGTAAACGTTTTTTATTAACCATAAAATAGTGTTGCGCCCGGCGACTTTGAAATTAATCTTGTAGCCGTAGCGAAAGACGAAGAAATTAAAAGCACCGTACGAAATAGTAGGTGAAATAGTAGTTGCTTTTACCAACTGATAAGATCGTTGTTGGCGACAAATCCGGGCGACCTTATTCCATATATCTTGAACTCGATGTAGCTGTGATATAACCTTCCGGAGACAAAAAAACAATTATATATGTACCTACGTTTATGTCAATGATAAAACATATCCTATAATAATCGCTGAAAGTTGTATTACAATTTAAGGCTTTTTGTAAACCAGAGTGATTATTAATTTATATTTTTACTAGATTGTCTACAACGATATCGTTCAAGGTTTTTTGAATGATTATTATAATGTTCATAAGTAAAAAAAATAATTCTAGTCGACTAAGAGATACAATACAGCGTGTTCTCTTTTCCTTGTCTATAACACTGCATATTACGGTTTTCGTTTGTGTAAGGAATATAATTAAATATTGTGTATTTTCCACGATAACGATACCTTAGTTCTTGGAGGTATCGAAGTCTGTTTCTATAGTCTAGAGAGAATATTAGCTTATCTAATAGACAATTACAAATCGTGGATCAAATCCTTACTTTTGTGGAGGAGATGGGACCTCCCTCCTTTCTCTGATAAATATCAGGTTAGACTGAATGATTCTTTGAAGCCAATACATTTCAGTCTGCGCTGATCATTCCAGAATGCTGGGTGTCTGAATGTTTTCTGAAGATCTAAAGCTTCGAATCAGTGAAACACTGAACACCCATGTCCAGTGGCGAAGCGTCGATTTAAGCTGAGGGTAGGCTGTCCTGAATTAAACGACGGAGGGGGGCTGCTCATTTTTAAAACAATATATATATATATATATATATATATATATATATATATATATATATATATATATATATATATATATATATATATATATATATATTGTTTTTTTTTTTTTTGAATAGTTGAATCGCAAAGCAAAAACAACTTACCTATGTTTTTTTGTATATCAATTCCATTCGCCGCGTTTTCTTTTCTGCAAAAACATCTATAGTTCTTGAAATAAATTGGTAGATTTTGCCGCTTTAATTTTTCAGTTTATCTTCTAAAGATAAATTACTAAAATAACCACTCTTATTAATTACAAAGGTCTACTAAAGCGGCAGTGTCTAGGCCGCCATTATCATTAAAAATAACACTAATCACTACGACTAACGGCAGGTCTATTGAATTGTTACTTTTACTTGCGCTTTATTTTTACTTGTTTCTTAAATGAAACTCTTGAATGCGGACTAAACAAAATATATTTATTTTCTATACAACTACTACAAGTACTATCGAATGCAATCACAGAACATACACACTGATACATGGCCCCGTAAATCACAGACTTAAGGAACTGAACTTAACTGAACTGAGCCAACCAGAGATCACTTCTTCTAACAACATATATATATATATATATATATATATATATATATATATATATATATATATATATATATATATATATATATATATATATCTTACCCAAAAAAGTTGTTTGATTGAATACGTAGTAAAAATTGTATACTCGAAACTACGAGTATAAATTAGGGTTTTTAGACTAAGATTATATAATTTCTCAATAAAACACGGTAGAGTGCATAATTTGCTTTACACCTGCAACATTCTTTAAATAAACAATGTCTTAATATGTACAATTAGTGAAACAAAAATATTTGAAACGCTTTAAATAAAAAAAAAACACGTTGCACAAATAAATAAGTGTAATACTTACTTATACGTGCATGCTTAATAATTTACTTCTATAATAAATATACACGTTTACACTTAATTAAATTAATGTTAATTATTGTAGGCGCGCTTTTTCGGTATTTTTATTGCGTTATGTTTTTAAACTTGAGTCGTAACAATTTGTATTATTTGTAAAGTGATTGGCAACAGGTATTAGAAATAGGAATATTGGTTTTCACGGATTTCAAATATCGGAGAAATATGTATATGTTCAATACAGACTACTGTGGATAATTATAAAAATAAATCTGCATATTTTAATGTAGTATTAAATGCATCTAACATGTAACACCCTTGGAGATGATGATCACATTGCGGTATAACTGTGTACCACTATGATTTAGTGCAGTTTTCATCACAGTATTCACTACTGTCACGTACTAAAAAAATATATACAGGACAATGACGTCACAGAAAGTGCTGATGGGGGGGGGGGGGCTCTAGGGCCGGTTGTCGTCCTCTACTACTATGGAATTTTTTAGATATAGTTCAATGTCGCGCGCAGACAGCTGGCACGCGCCTTGTCTCTCATGTTTGCCTATTATAGCAGGCAGGCAAAGAGTGAATCACTTACTGCCAACAGTTTTTAAACCAGAGAATAGTTATATAACTGGGTGCAGCCCTTTTTGACACGCGTCATACTCTGAGACAGTATTTGTCACTAGACACTTTCACTTTATGTAAATATAATTGTGATACACTACAATACTGACCTCAAAAAAGAAAAAAAAAACTAAATCTACAATGAAAATCTGCATAATCACAGTTTGTCTGGGTGTCTCCGGACTTCTGAATCGAGTATTAGTCATTCATATCTCTAGTTATTATATACCTCTTACATTTAGTCTTTTTATGCATTGAATTGTAGTTAATAAAATAAAAGAGGAAGATAAAAAAGTGCCATTCGATTCATAAAATATTATTATTCATAGTATTTTTTATTTTATGCTTTATCAATAGTACATCGATTTTATCGATAAGTTTGATACTTTCGTATTCGTTAGTTTAAATGTTATTCATCAAAAGTAATTTCATTAAACAACAGCGCAACACTTATGTTACATCCTGTGTAACAGAAATCTTTATTGGAATATTACGGAGATTTCAATCGAGAACTCTAAGATCCATATTAAACATCCCATGGTTTACCACGGACCAAGCAATACACAGAGGCTCTCAAGTACTATATGCTAAGGAAGAAGCATGTAAGTGCACCAGAAGATATAAAGAGAGATTACACTCACTCTAACATACTTGGGAAGTACCTTATGACACCGATTAGAACTATCAGAAGATTAAAACGCACACTTATTGTGAAAGTGCTAACTTTCCAGTTAATACACATTGAAAAGAATGGCTATCATGACTAAATAGGAAAAGGGAATTTCTCATTGACGGATTACCCACACGCCAACTGTATCTACAGACTTATTACTTAATACCTTCTCTATTAGAGTTGTAGGTAGATTGTTATATAATTCGGTACCAATAAGAAAAACTATTTTGAAGTAGAAGCATAATTGAAAATTGCAATAAAAGGTTATTTCGGGAAATCACCAAGATGGATTTTATGAACTATTTATTTTAAATCTATTACCACAATTTAAGTTGTAGAATATCATTAATGATACGTTTTCAATACTCAATTTTTTTTCCATAAATCTTAATACTTAAAGAGCCCTTCCTCCCGCTAGAAAACTTTTAAAATGCTATTAAAGTTTTCATTTATAATATAAAATAATATGAAATAAGAAACAATATGTACTCAGCACTAACAAACGAAAAAAAAAAATACATTAAATGGAAAGAATTAAACAAGTAGGTATAATAGTTATTTATGATATTAGTGTTAAAAATGATGTTTTATTTTAGTAGGGAACAAAACAATAAAAACAAACATTTTGTGAATGAAACATCATTTTTAACACTTGTATCATAAATAACTAATAATATTTCGATGATTGAAATTACCGATTTTTAAAAACAACTCGAAACTTATTTATTTATTTTTCTACAATAGATTGAACATAGAGACGTGCAAGCAAATAACTAACTATAAAATGTGCCTACAGGGGTATATATAGGTTTGCCTTATCTAAAGCTGACTACAATCTTTCTGGGAATATAATGCGCCCCTCAAAGATTGAAAATTAAGGGAAAACATCATCTAAATTTTCATTTCTATCTGTGGTCAGTTTAGATTTGGAAAACCACAAAAGCAATTTATTATTAGAATTTTTGACAATAAAGCATTTTATCAAATTATATAAAGCAAATAATAGAATCAATATCAATATGCCAATAAGTATAATATTAAATATATTTAGTCTTTTCAAATTAATCACTTCATCGAGTGGTTTAATTTTAAAGTTCACTAATTCACTTTTTATTTTTACCAGTTCGTCTAACCGCACTTTTCCGGGTATCTGAATCTTTTGTATATCTTCTTCCGGGCGTAATTCCGGGATGATGGGTAGGTGAAATGGTGCTCCTTGAATCGTTGATTCTCCATATGAGTACCTTATCCCTTCAAGGTCGATGGTGCAACGCTCGGGGAGTTGAATAAGACTAGGGGTTGTTACGTCGGTGAATCCCTGGGGTTGACATTCCTGTGTTATCCTAACCCTTTTTGCTGGTAGAACGATTAGGTAGGCATCGTTGACCTCTTCTATTAGGGTTGCTTGGAAGTCGATGGATACTAAGGGACATTGTGAATTTTGTACATGTCCTCGTAATATTGGGGGTATACAGATACAGTCTTGTGGCGTTATCCATTCATTGATGTGGGTGATACAATATTTATCGATCGGGTGGCAGCCCTCTTCTTTGTAGTGATGCGTTGAAGAATTCATTAGGATATATGGTTTATGGGGTATGATGGTAGTATTATTGATTGGAATTGGGAAGAGATGAAATAAATCGAAAACGTCTTTCTCAACTATTGGAAAGTGTATCAAAATCATTATATTGTTATCATGATATTTTAATTCTGTGTACAAATATCTATAATATTCCTGTTTAATATGAAAATCTAAAATTTGATTATTATATTTATGCTTCATTAATGCAATCAATTCTGTTAATTCATTAAGTGGTAAAATGGAATTAGTTAAAGTTCTTAGTTCAGCAAAGGTGATTGAATTTTGAATATTATCTATATGTTCTATCAAAAAATTACAATCTATTAATAACATATTTAATACTTGTTGCAAACCCATGTAACGAGTGATTTTATTAATGGTCTGTGATAATTGCTTTAGATCTTGTTTAATTATTTCACTATTTGAATTTAGTTTTTCGAATAACCCTGTAGTTTTATTCATAAAATCTTTACTAATGGATACAAAATTTGTAAAATCGTGATGGATTGACTGTTGATTTTTATCTAATATTGCTATAGCATTATCATATCTCTCACTATCTTCATCTGTAAGGGTGCCGAAAAGCCATCCCTGAGCTCTTCCAACAAAATTAAATAGACCTCTTTTTTGTCTAACTATTTGAGGTTTTAAATAAGAAAGTTTTAGCTGTGCTTGTTTTATTGAATCTCGTACCTGGTTCCTTAAGGGTTCCAAATCTGGCTTAAATAAGGCTGCTTTCTTTCTAAAACTAGTTTTTTCCAGTTTTAATTGATCTACTGAAATATTCCCGAGTACCTGTTGTATTTTCGATAAATACTGTTCGTATTGATTTGTTTCAATATATTTTATAAAAGTATGTTTTCGTAAAGTGACATAGGTCGGTCCAATTCTATAGGGAAAAATTGGATTGTTTAGAGGTGTTACAGTGATCGTACTAATTCGAAGGGGGTATATTACCATGAGAAGAAGTGCTAGGATCTTCCTCATCTTTTTCCTGCAAATATGATTCCTTTTTAGTGACTTTTCTAATAGGTTTGATTATTTTTTTATGAAATGTTCCTTTATCAGTAATTAATTTATCTAGGTTATCTACTAATGGTTTAGCTTGTTGATAAATTGGATTTATTTTATTTCGGGTGGTATCTTTAACATATACGTTTCCATTATCATCTATATGAACTTCTGGAGGTTCTACCCTATTTTCGTTTATTTTATTTAAATTTCTAGATCTCAAATTATTATCGTTAATCAATCGATTTACCGCATTAGTATTTTCAATGTGTTTATTTAAATAATCGGAAACAATTTGTGACTCCGTTATTTCTATTGGCGTTGAATGATTTAATGTACCTTTGATTATTTGCATAGGTGTGAATTTGGTCGAACTATGGATAGTATTATTATAACCAATTAAAGCATATATCATTAAACTTGTTACTGAATTCGTTTTTTGTTCGATTCGTAGTGCTCTCAAACTTTCAATTAAGGTAGAATGCAGTCTTTCAACTGGACTGTTTGAGTTAGGGTTTTTTGCCGTGGTATAATGTAAATTAATTTTGTGTATTGTACAAAAATGTTCAAAGTGTCTATTTTTAAATTCTGGGCCTTGATCGCAAGTTATTTTAGTGGGTATACCATAATGTGATATAAATTTTAATAAATTATCTACTAAATCGATCGCATTAGTTGTAGTGGGGTATGCCTGAGCAAATTTAGAAAAACTATCGATTATCGTAAAGAATTTTACTTTTTCTACTTGAAATATATCGACATAAATGTGATCGAATGGTTTATCTCCAATCGGAGTATTTTTAAATACTATTTCATGTGGATGTCGTTCATATTTGGTTTTTTGACAAATTAGGCATAAATTAATGTAGTCATTTACATCTTTTTTTAATGTGGGCCAATAAAATTTTCGTGTAAGGGCGGTGGTGGTTTCGTTTATACCTCTATGTACAGTTTTAGTTTCATGATGGTATTTTAATTTTAAATTTTGGTCATCTTTAGTTTTAACGTCTTCTAGATATAATGTACATCGAACAAATTTAAATGATTTGGCTAAAAAGTTAGTTTGAATAGTTTCCGTAAAATTACTCAAATATTCTGTTGGTATTAATATACCGTGTGTTGCGTTAGGTTTTAAATAATCTTTTAAAAAGTTGACTAGATCTTCGCTAAAATGTTGTAATCTTAAAGTTACTTTATGTCGTGTTTTATTCTCGAAAGGTTGTTCTATTCGAATAATTGATTTTAGAGTATCGCCGCTGATATGGAAAATTATTTGATTTTTAAATGTATTTAATGCATTTTCTGATATAGGTATTTCTAATACTGGATTTTCTTGCGCCGTATGTACGGTTTCATTTGTATCTATTGGTCTTTCAGGTGTTAAAGTGATATCGGAAATTATATTAACTGGGTTATTATGTAATATTTCCTTATTTATAGCTTCCTCAATAATTTGATCTATAGTTGAAGTTGATGGCATATTTTGTGATTGATTTGTTACTATTGGTTCGTTTGTTAAGGCGAAAAAATCTGCTAAATTATTTTCTGTTGGATCGTAATTATTTAATATTGATCGATTATCTGGTTCAATTTTTACTCTAGATAATGCATCTGCTACACGATTATCTTTACCTTTAACATAAGCTATTTCATCATAATTAAATTCCTGCATTTTTATTTTCCAACGTAAAAGTCGCGAATTAGGTTCTTTTATACTAGTTAACCATTTTAGGGGTTTATGATCTGTTTGAATAGTGAATTTATTTCCAAATAAATAACTTTTCCAATAATTACAAAAATATATAATTGCAAGTAATTCCTTTTCAATAACAGAATAATTAATTTCAGCTTTATTGAGTGTTCTACTGCCATAACATATTGGTTTATTGTTTTGTGACAAAACTGCACCTATTGCATAATTAGAGGCGTCAGTAGTTAGAGTAAAAGGTTTTGAGAAATCTGGATATGCTAATATTGGTTCATTTATTAAGTAATTTTTTAATGTTTCAAAACTATTTTTATAATCTGAATTATTGATATCAATTTTTGATCCTTTCTTTAAATAATTGGTCATAGGTTTAGCTATTTTAGCATATTCTTTAATAAATTTCCTATAATAACCAGTGAGACCTAAAAATGATTTTATTTGTTTAGTTGTCTGAGGAATAGGGAAATTTTGTATTGCTATTATTTTTTTTGGATTTGGTTTTACACCTTTATCTGAAATTATGTGTCCTAAATATTCCGCTTCCCGTTTAAGAAATTCGGTCTTATCCAACTGTATTTTTAAATTACACTGTCTAAGTGTTGTAAAAATTCGTTTTAAAGCTACGAGATGATCTTGTAATGATACCGAATAAACAATTATGTCATCTAAGTACACCATACAGATATTATCGGAAATATGGTCCCTTAATATGTGGTCCATTACTCTCTGAAACGTTGCCGGGGCGTTTTTTAACCCAAAGGGCATTCTGAGAAACTCATAATGTCCTCTATCGCAAGTGAAAGCCGTTTTTTCTATCGAGTCTTTGTGCATAGCTATTTGATGGTAACCTGAAGCCAAGTCTATGGTTGTAAAATATTGGCTTTTGCCTAATTTTGCTAAAGTTGCATCGATATCGGGTAGGGGGTACTTATCGTCAATAGTTTTCGCATTAAGTGCGCTATAATCAATTACCATACGATATTTTCTTTTGCCAGATGCGTCTAATTTTTTATCGACTATCCAAATAGGATGGGCATACGGACTTTGTGAATGTCTAATTATACCATCTTGTAAATATTGATCAATAGTTTGTTTTACAAGTTCTTTGTGAATATGAGGATATTTATATATGTGCGGATGAGTAGGTATATTATTGGTTGTTCTAATATAATGTTGAACTTTATCAGTTACAGTTAATTTTTCATTTGATTTATGAAATATTTCCTTAAATTGATAGCAAAGTTTTAATAATTTGGATTTTTCTTCAGCATTTAAATGATTTATTCTTATTAGTGATTCTAAATTATGTATAGGTTGAAAATCTGGTACATCATTATTATCTAAAATTTGTTCTAAAGTGAATAATTCGTTTTCAGTTCGATTGATTTGTTCACAAGGCAATTCCGCATTGATTTCTAATGTTTGTGGAGAATGTGATGTATTTTGAATTTCTACATAGGCTTCGCCTTTTGTAGCTGTTGTCACACAACTTTTTATTATAATATTATTACAGCGATGTTCGTTTAAAATTATTTTTCCTTCTTGGACGTTAACTGGAATTTTTTCTAAT
The DNA here is from genome assembly GCA_037954035.1 of Rosalia funebris. Taxonomy (NCBI): domain Eukaryota; kingdom Metazoa; phylum Arthropoda; class Insecta; order Coleoptera; family Cerambycidae; genus Rosalia; species Rosalia funebris. The sequence goes on along the minus strand of JAZFAV010000006.1, from coordinate 3,875,843 downwards.
TTTGTTTCATGTGGTTCGAAAGTGAAGTTAAATGTACATTTTTTTTCTATTTGTCTATAGTGAAAGGGTATCGAGAAATTATTCCCGATCAATTTTTGTGATTTAAAATCAATGTTTAAATTTAAGTCACGAAGAAAATTGATACCAATTACTCCGTCAAAATAATTATGGAAATTATAAGCTACACATTCAGGATAATATTCGATATAATTTTGCAATTGATTTTGTAAATGTCCAATATTTGAATTTTTAATAATTAGCCAAAATAATGGTATGTTAGCTATACCTTGGGCTGTTACTGTACCACCTGCTGTTTTGATTTGTGTTTGTTTGCTAATAATCGAATTTGGAAAATAATAATTGATTATTTCTGGATTTAATAAATTTAGACTACACCCTGTATCTATTAATAATTTAATTTCGGGTTCATTTTTATTTCCTCTAATTAATATATATGGGAGAGGTGTTTGAAAGTTCGTATTAATTTCTGCTATCGTGGTATTATCTGTTGCGTACGCTGGTAAAAATCCTGACAGTCGGATTCTTGTAAGTTGTTATCACAAGTCACATATTCGTTATTATCAACTAGCGCGTATTCGTTATCTATTTCACATGCAGTGTCAGTGTCACAATTCTCACCCATGTAATAATAGTCATCCACAGTGTGTTGAGTTTCGCTGAGTTGAGGATTGAGATATGATTCGCAAAACTCGGAGGTGTTATGAGATTCTGCTGGATTTATATTTTCCACATAATGAAATGGCTGAGATCTTTTTTTGTTTATGAAGGTGGGATTCCTAGTACTCGTTGACATTGGAACTGGACTATTTTTTGGAATATTCGTGGGAATAGCGCTTATACCTGACATAGGTACTGGCTTTGGAAGATTTTGATTGATATTTTGGCCAGGTTGCCAAACATTTATTGGTCTACGAAATACTTGTGAGCTAGAGGGATATTGATTTTGAAATTGATTTTGAAATTGATTTTGGAATTGATTTTGGGGTGACTGATTAGAATATATTGGACTGAATTGTCTCGGAAAAGAATTCTGTTTTTGGGGGTACTGCTGTACGTGTCTTTGATTAGAATTTGAATGATTAAATTGATGAGGCTTTGGTGGCAAATTAGTTCTGGGAATTAATTGTTTGAAATTTTGTGGCTGGAGGAAAAGTTCGAAGTTTTCATCGTCTCGAACCATAGCCATTGCACATTCTAAATCGGTGGGTTTTAATGTGATAATTTTGTCTCGTAAACGTCTATCTAAATGCCTAACAAATATTTTTAATGCTAAATTATTATATTGTTTGAGGTGAATTTCTTTCGTAGCAGCATCCATTTCCGCTACCGGAATTGTTTTTAATTTTAAAGCTAATTTTGATCTGATCAATTGTAACCTTTTTGCAAAATTCTCATAATTTTCATTTTTATGCAAAGAACAGGTCATAAGGGCTTGTTCCAAATTATCAAGATTTAAACGTTCACCATATACGTTCCTTAATTCGTTTTTAATTAAAGGCCAAGTATTTAATTCGGCACGAGAACCAATAATCAATAAAGCATTGCCTTTCAATTTGCCTAAAATTGCCTGATATATGAATTGATTTAATTCAAGATTAGTCCTAGAGTAATACTTAGAATGAAAACTATCGCAAGCTGAGATAAAAATTTCTAGCAAGTCCTTATCTCCATCGTACACGGGTATTGTTTCTAAGATTAATTTAACTAGCGTATAATTTACTTCTGTGGCCATTGTAAAGAATATTTAATTACGTGTAAAATAAGATAAGAATGAAAGCAAAATAAAAAGTATAATGAAAGTAATAATAACAATAGTAAGTTAAAATAAATAAAAATTAATTTAATAATGGTCAATAAATCAATGAATTTAATATATATTATTTTTTGTTTGTTTGTGCCTTAATTAGGTATTAATGATCACCAATGATTTTAATACTTGATATTATCTAAAATATAGATTTATCACGTGACTAATACTAATTTCCTTAAGATGATCTCAATAATGGGATTTCTAAAAAAGGAAAGGATGGAAATGTAATATTTTCACTCACTTTTGGCTCGGTGCGCATTCAGGCCTCAATCTGTCTAATCCTGAACTTAAGCTAACCTTGTTACTGGGGTGTTGTGAAAATGATTACGGATTTAAAGGATGAATTCAAAAAAATCTTACTTGATCAGTGGATTTCTGTCTTCGATCCCCAATTGAGTTATCACCTGACGTCCCTCACGGATGGAATGTGGATTGTAGATTCTGTAGATACCAAGCAAATCGTTGAGACGAACGCCGATCAATTGATTGATTGCTCTTGATATCCTACCGGCTGCGCCAATAATATTTCGATGATTGAAATTACCGATTTTTAAAAACAACTCGAAACTTATTTATTTATTTTTCTACAATAGATTGAACATAGAGACGTGCAAGCAAATAACTAACTATAAAATGTGCCTACAGGGGTATATATAGGTTTGCCTTATCTAAAGCTGACTACAATCTTTCTGGGAATATAATGAACTACTATATACGTTTTCTGGATTTCTTACTGGCGAAACTATTTATGTATAATATCAATAAAATCAATAACACTAGTTAAGTCATAATTTATTGATAGCACAGATAAATTATTAAGTCCTTCTTGACTATTGGTATTTCGTAAATATGTCTTTGTTCTTTTCAAAGCAGAAAATGATTTTTCTCCTGACGCATTTGTTACTGGTAGAATAAGAAATTTTTTTAATATAATTTCCGTATTAGGAAATATGGTTATAGCATGTTTTTCCTGATAAATACTAACTTGTCTCTAACATTAATGGTATTTTCTATGTTTTCAAAAAAATTAAAAAAAATTTTGAATTTAATACATTCCTCAGCAACATATTCATCCAAATAGTTTGAATATTCAGCTTGCAAATTATTTGATTGAATCATTTTTTATGTCGTTGTCATTCATAATCTCAATTTTATTTAAAACTTGAATTTTTTTCTATTTCTACGTAAGCCATCAATCGTTTAGTTAATCCTTGATCTAGCTTATCAATAATAGCAAGAAAAGCATTAATTCTCATATCATTTTTGCGGTCGAAGTTGGTTTCATTTTCACGAGTTCCGTCAAATTGAAGCTTTTTCTTCTGCATCCTTTTTTTATCTTTATTATGTTCCATAATTTTGGATAGCTGTTTGCCTTTTTCTTCATATTTATCAAGCTGGTCTCGGTCTTATAATGATTTAAAGTAGCTAATAAAAGGTTGATAAATCAATATCAACCGTTTGTAAAGTCTTACTGGCTTTATCACATTTCTCTCAAACAACGGCCAAATCACATATTCGACCCGCATTTGTGACAGAAAAGAAATGACAATATTTTTTAAGAAAATTTTTATATTTTGTTGATAATTTTCAAGTATGAAAATTTGTTGCTTTCTGTTCATCGCCAGCGCCCCTCAAGCCGTCGATGTCCCTAGGCAGCTGCCTATAGTGCCTTATCTATCCGGGGATGAACACCAATAGTAGCCAATAAAGGAAACACTTCAATCAAGTCACAAAGAAGATCGAAGAATATTATTAAGATGGTTCAGATGCAATTTTGAAGAAATACAAAAATATAAATGATAAAAAAAAGATATAAGCGTTTAAGTATGATTATGGTCACAATAAAATATTTATATTTACGAAAAATTACATTTTTAAATTATATCGTTCTGGAGGAATTATTTTTTAAATTAACAAAAATTGACTTAAAAATTAACATACTTAAAAACTATCTAACTATCTAAGAATTTTTGCACAAGGTGATATACGTTATACAGATATAACATTATGCGTATAGTAAGGGTTTCCTATTTGGTAGGAGATTTTGTTGACACCCTATATTACGAGGTGCATTCAAGTTCTAAGGTCTTCGATTTTATTTCTCATAAATTAATCGTACAAAAAATTTTAAACTTCTGTCACTTTTCAACATAATCTCCCTGCACCCGTACGTATTTTTCACAATATCGACGCCATGATTCCATGGCCGCTGCGAATGCTTCTTTAGGTATCTGTTTGACCACTGGAAAATCGCTTATGCAATAGCGGCATGACTAGTGAATGTGCGACCATGGAGAGTGTTTTTTAGCGTTGGGAAAAGCTAACAGTTCAAAGGTGTTTTCAAGAAGAAACTGCTGTGTCGCGTACGCCCGATGGGCTGGTGAATTACACCGATGAAAAGGCACACGTGCAGCCTTCTACGGCCTTTTTTGTTGCAGTGCTGGTAGGAACTTGTTCTTTAAAACATATCGGTGGGATGCGCTTGTCACCGTAGTGTCCTTTGGAACGCAATGAGTAAGGATTACGTCATTGTTGTCCCAAAAAATGGCCACCATAATTTTGTCAGCACTAGCGTTTATCAGAAATTTTCTTGGTGGCGGTGAGTCTCTGTGCTTCCATTGAGCTGACTGGCGCGCGACCACGATATCAGATCGGCTGGTGCGAGGCCGAGCCTGTTTTGGTTTGTTTTCACACGACGCTCGGCCTTCTTTGAACTGCCTGACCCACGAACGAACATTCATGACACCATCACATTCATGACACCATCACCACATGTTTCAGTCAACTGGCGATGAATTTCAATGGGTGTCGTACCACGCAGATGAAGAAAACGAATGATTACTCGCTGTTCTTCTAACGAAAACGTCGCCATTTTGAGTGACAACGACGCTCCTCACTCTCGCCGTCACCGCTAGAGGATCTGTATGCCGTACTCTCCGTCATCTCTGTTGCCATCTCTGTCACGCATTCACAAAGATTTCACATCTACTCCATTGAAATGTGTCTTTAGATATATTTCAATGATCTGCTTCCAGTCATGAAACAAAAAATCGGAGACCTTGGAACTTGAACGCACCTCGTATATACATTTTTATTTTATTTTAAACATTTATAACCGCCAGTATTCCAATTGTAAACATAAGAGTGTATTTGAATTTAGTTATGAGTATTATTTATTAATAATATTAGTATCTATTAATAAATATTGATTAATTAACCATTTGACATTAACATAGTACGCATGTCGTCACGATATCTTCGGTTACGTTATTACATAATATTTTTAATGGTTCTTTAGCTGTTGTGTATCGCAAACTGTTATATCATTCGCAAAATTAAAGACAAACCAACAATTATGATAACTCTAATGTAAAATTCATGTATATAATTAAGTTAATATTTTGACGCGTTTGATAACGTCTTAAATATACTGGTAACTTACTGAGGGAGGTTATTAATAATAAACGAATGGCGTTCTGTCCAAAGCAGGCGGAAGAATTCCTGAAGCTAGAGGTGAGGATTGTTCCTAATAATAACACTTTTTTGATAATAGGAAAAAAATATTGAGAATTTTTGCATACAATTATGTTGTGTATTGCAATTACATTGGCTTTTTAGGCATTCACGTTAACTAAAGACGGTTGTCTACAAAGTTTCAGAAGTAACAATCAATTTATCATTTCATGTGATGTGTACAAATTGCAATGAATTATGTGGCGATGTTATCGGTGATATTTACGTTATGAGTTATAAGACCAATATGAAAAATGTCATTATGTCACTATGTCTATTCTGCAATTGGAGAATGATAAAATATATTTATAACACAAAGTTTCCAGATGGTAAGTTTTATGAACTATAGTGAGATGGCGTTTTGTTTATACTCCTATCCATCTGTAAGTTCTTTAAACATTAAGGGTAAAACAAATTAAGCCAAAACAACTATTCTCCGGCTATATGCCGTCGATGGGCGCTGAATTACATGGCGCAATTTGCCGTATTTTTGTTCTAACATAGAACTAAAAATACAATGATTTGGATTGCTTGAAAATCACTAGGAAGATGCAAAGCGTCCTCTATCTCCGGATACCCCTAACTACAGACCGGTTTCGACTTTATCTTGGGTCTCGTCAGTGTAGTGTAAGCGAGTATGCCTTTGACGAACAAGGCTTCACATCTCATATACACTGAGAGACATTCTATATTAATATGAACAAAAAATCGCCATGTTTTAAAATCATCAACTGAAGTTTCTATCACACGGAATGACGTAGAAAGATGTTGTCATATGGCAGGAAACAGGACAATGTGTCTATCTATACCTATTTCTTTACAATTCTTTACATACACGATAAAAAAGTTTCATAAAAAATATAAATTTTTCGCTTTGATAGTCCTTTGTCAAAGTCAACTTTTACAGTGGCAAAACTGTATATAACTTGAGTGCGCGAGAATGTTGGTAACCATTTTATAACTTGTGAAAAGTTTTTATATAATTAATTTGTTCAAAGAATTAAACACTACGGTTTTTAAGCAGGAATTTAATACTGATGAATAAGTACGAGTATATCAATCTTTTTGTTTGAATTACAACGACTATAATAATATATAGGTACTTATTTACAAAATATACCTCAACAATAAATATAAATAAATAAATTAATTATATCATACGTCAGTTCTATGATTTACTTACATGTTAACATATTGCACAATTTGTTTTCGAGCTAATTATTCATTCTATAAAGTCGTATGAGTTTAATATTCGACTTATAAATCCATTTCATGTACGCCTGATGAAATTAATAGATTTTAATACAAGAATTACTGCAAATGTTAATAACAGTAATCAGATGTATTTATTACTTGTAATATTCATTCTTATCGGGGGATGGTCCAGATGAATTTTAGTTAATGGATATTTATTTTTAGGGGCGTAACATGAGAAAATAATCTAGGGATGTGATAAAAATTTTATAAGAGGAACAGGTATAGTCAGATGTATGGTAGGAAATATGAAAATGGTCAAAATAAAAAAAGCCACTTACCTAAAATGATTATGCCGAGGTATATATTCTAATTTTTAAAATGAAGATAAAATTCTTCGGTTTTTGTTTGTCCAGCGAAAGCGACTATCACTGTTTCTTCAAATGTTGGAGACGATCTCATATTTTCTAACAAGGCACTTGCAATATTTATTAATGCTAAAGCTGACAGTCTTTCTTGCTTTTGAGAATTTCGTAGATAAGTCTTTATTCTCTTTAAACATGAAAATGATCTTTCCACGGAACTGCTTGTAGTAGGAATAGTCAAAATTAAACGACGCAATTTTGATGACTCCGGGAAAACAGAAGATAATTGAAGGGACATAATATATTGGTGAAGCTCAAACACAGTGCTCTTTTTCATATCGGGATCACTATAAATCACTGAAAGTTTACTGTTTAAACGATTTGCGTCAATTAACGTTCCATATGTATCTACTAAAGAAGAAAAAAGTTCGTCAGCAAAACGTTTCACGAATGAAGTAAATTATGTGGAATCTAGATTTAAGAATTTCAGTTTAGAATTTTCACTAAACCGTTCACTAATGTTCAAAGTAATAACGTTCTAAATTTCATGAAACAATCGTGCGTAGGTGCTTTGCTTATCTTCTACAGGAATTAAATCTAAACGCATTCCTTTACTTGGTTGTTGATTTTTTAACACAAATATGTCTATATGGTCCCAAATGTCACTAAACTCGTTTCTCATTTTTTAATATGTGATTTGAAATCAGTGATCTGTTTATTGCAGTAACTAATATCTGATATTTTTGTCTGTAGAATTTTAAACAAACTCTCGGAATGTGGAATATTGCAGAAAACACTGGTAAGCAAAAATTAAAATTAAAGTCACGCAATAAACTTAAAAGGCCTCTAGCACAAATAACGGTTTCTCGATATCATTCCTCATTTTAATTTTCCACAATTACCTAAAACAGCGCTTCCAAATCTACCTTATGTTATGGCGACAGTCGCCAATATGCGTTCACATAGTCGCATAACTGAGTCCGGAAATAACGACAACACCCACTCGAGTTTCCACTGTTGACTGCGTAAGATCACTGACCTTTTCGTCCATCTAACGCGTAGCTTGGATGTAACGTGGACCATCACATTTCAGCACTGCAGCAAGTAACGCGGGAGTCCAATAATTTCGGGCGCCTTCACGGCCGATTTGAAATAAAAAAGTTGATGGTAGCATTTAAAATAAATAATGTATATTTGCGGTCGGTTTAAAATAATAAAAAAATTGTAATAATTGAATAAATCGAATGAACTTTTAAATAACACTAATTTGCCAATTGTTTCATCCATGTACGCTACGCCCCTGTTCATTTCTCTCATCACCCATTAACTAACTTTTATTGAACGTCGATGAATTTAGGCTGCCTCACTTTTTTCTTCGTGCCAATGATGAATTTGAGTTTGACGGAATTTTGCAGCATTTCTAGAACTGGTTTTTCTTCAGTTATTTAGAACAGGAATTATGAAAATCCTATTTTTTCATTAAGAGAACATAAAGTGATATAAGTCCTTTGATTTCGATGGATCCACCCCCATTATTTCTTTTAGCAAGGAAAATTGGCTCTATACAAAAACACTTACTTTTGGTTATCGAAAGCTTCTTAAGTTCTATAGTCTAGTTCAGTTCAGGATATCGAAAGCTTCAGTCGGTTTCGATTTCTGCCTACATGAAGGTTGGTGCTGATAGTGAAACTTCATTACTAGGTACTATTCTAAGTTCTATGCACCAGTTTAGGCAATGGAAAACTCCTTCTATCGTCTCCCCTACTACCGGCGTCTAAATACGTCTACTATCACTAAAGGACAGTAAGAGAAGTTAACTATGTATGGGCTATATAGTAGTAAATTAAGATATAACTATTGATATTTACTCTTTAGAAATGAACACATGTGTTTTAAATGGCTGTATTCAGGATTTATCGTAAACACATCTTACAGTTTGTCTTTTAATGACTTCAGAAGGAGGAATTAAAGACTTTGGAGGAATTAAAGACCCTTAACCTAATTGTGCAGGCACAAACGTAATTGAGATAGTCAGTACCTAATTATGCAGACAAAAATATAACTGATTTTGAGTTGAACACATAAAAAAAATAATGTGCATTTCTCAAAAAATTTGGTTAGTTGCTGAAGCACTGTTTTAATTTTCTATCAAAACGTTTTCAAAGATTCTTGGATTTGATTGATTAATAAGGAGGGGCTGAAAGGGCTAATAAAACTTTTCTTAGATTGCTTTTATTGTTTCAGATGGGTTGGAACAGAAATCTAGGACAAAGAGGCCCAGGGCGCCACCACTGGAACCAGAGAATGACGTGGAATCGGATTATGAAGCCAGGAACAACCCTCTAAATACCAAATACGTGCCCCCGGGATTCCTAAGCCCTTCGGTGATCGAATACCTAGAATTGGGGAAGTCTATACCAGGTAAATATTACCAATTTATTTGCAGGCATTTGTCTTTAATTATGATAAGTTTTGGAGATGAATTTATTGTATCAGGTATCAACGATATGATGTATCATATGTATCATATTAACTATTTTCTTTAAACGGAAAAAGAATTAAAATAAAATTTCACATATGAGATATAAATACACTTATTTTGATATACATACGTTATTAATACCACTTCCTATTCCACCGGAAGGGTAATCAATTTTGAATTTTTATATGAAACACGTATTTTAACATACACTAAGCACAAAAATTAAGGGATGTAAAAAAATCCTAAATTTCTAGGAGATATTCAAAGGGTTGTAACTTGGAGAAAAATAGTTGCAGAGCAATTTAAGAAAAGCAAATTGAAGCTCCAAGTTTCTAATTTTCAGATATTGAGGTAAATTTTTTTTACCATCGACAGTTTTTGAGTAATCATACGAAGACCAATGGAAAACAAATATTTCCAAATTCTTGCTTGGCCTTTCAAAAGGTCCACGAACATTAATTATTTTTTTCAGTAATTTGATCATAAATATCTTTTATATAATGTCTTATATAATCCTTTTTAATTTCAGTGGTCTAAAAACCTTGTACGATAATTTTTCGTTAAGTTATGGTCGTTCAAAGCAAAATAGTCAGTTTTGACTGTTTTTTTTTTAATTACATTTTTCTTTTTTGTGCAATAATTTACATTTTTTGATAAAAAAGATATGGATTATTACTAAAAAATATTTATAACCTCAAAAAATTATTAAAAAAGTGCAAAATTTATCCTTAAATTCCTTTTCAGAAAACACGACAAATTCAATAATCCTGAACACAATGAAAAAAGATCGAAGCCCTTTAAAATTTCTAAAGTCAAAACTGACTTTTTTGTTTTGAACGACAATTACTCAACAAAAAGTCATCGTAAAAGGCTTTTAGATCGCTCAAATTAAAGAGGATAAAATTATCTAAGATAGTTTTATAATGAAATCACTGAAAAAACATACATAAGTCTGTGGACCTTTTGAAAGGCAAACAAAAATTCCAAAAAAAGTTTTTCGATGGTTTTCTTACGATTACTCAAAAAATGCTGATAGTAAAAATTTTAAACTCAAAACCTGAAAACTAGAAACTTGGAGCTTCAACTTCATTTAGTCAAAATTGCTCTGTATCTATTTTTCTCCAAGTTACAGCCCTTTAAAAACCACCTAAATATTTTGGATTTCGTTTACATCCCTAATTTTTGTGTCTAGTGTGTCGGAAAAAAATCAAAATAATGTTTTTTTCTAATATTTGGGCAACTGTTACTATTTCTCTTATACAAATAGTACCTATTATTTCTTCCCCTATAGGAATTTAAGGGAGGATTTAAAATTTAAATTGGCGTAATGGATAACAGATTTGTTTCAAATGAACTGTAGAAAATTTAAAACTGGTTTCCTATGGCAGACATTAATATAAGGTATCTAGAACAATTTTTAAATAAATTATGCTGCCTTTGAAAATAAATTAAATTCATGCAGTATTGAAATAATTACTAAATTAACGGAATAATACTAAGTAATCTTAAAAAATACTAACGAAAACATTAAAAAAATTAAGTGATTAACATAAGTAATCAACAACCATTACCAGAATGTATTACACCAGTATTACATTGACCAGCCAAAAAAGGGTGAACGGATATTAACCACAAATTTACACAGAATATTAAAAAAAAAGCATATAAAAAAATATATGAATACAAAAATTGTAATGAAATTAACAATTATATTCATGGGGATGATTATTTAAGAAGATAAATATTTTGGATTTAGGCAATAATAAAACGGAAAATTTTAGATTAATATAATTTATACGAGACCAAGATTCTTGAGAAATCGTGAAAAATATTGAGAAAACCTAGTAAATCTTGAAAAACGTTTACAAACCTTGAAATTTTAAATTTGAAGTAACCTGAAAAACTAAATATCGGGAAATTATGAGAAATATTGAGACATCGAAGAAAATATTCAAAAATCTTGGGCACTTGAGACATATTGAGAGAACTTGATATGTCTTGAGAAATGTAGAAAAATGTTGAGATATTGGATAACCTATGAAAAGTAAAATTTTGAGAGTCTTTGAGAAAATAATGGAAATCTTCAGAAATCTTGAAAAAAGTCTTGAGAATGATATCTTTCATATGGAACTGAAAATTCTTTTTTTTTTACGTTATTTTATCGTTATATTTAAATCAGTTTAAAGCTTAAATTATACCGATTTATATAGGGAAATAGTGATAATAATAATAATATAATATATACTTGGAATTTCATTATATACGTATTTTCATACCTGAGGTAATAAAGTGAATTTTCATAAAAAGTACAGTTATTTCGAGGTATATTTAACATATTGCCGTAGCGTGTATCATATTGATTACAATAGTTATTGGTTACACATTTCGTTGATACATTTTCCGATATTAGGAAGGAAATGGGAACAAATATTTGTTTTAAAGTATTCAGAGCAAAGCAGGCAGTATTAAGCTGTTTACAAACGTTATTTGTCTATCAATTCCAGGCAAGTTTGGTATCAACAACTGTCCCTAAGAATTTTACACTTCAAACATTTTTTAATTATGTTGTAAATTCACTGGTATTATATTTATTTGCGAAAAATATGTACATTCTATTTTGTCCAAGTTTAGAATTATACCAAATGTTAAACTGTGCCATAAATTTTCACACCGAGTGCTGAAACTTCACACGGTTTGATGCGGACATTATAACAGATGTATCATCGGCCTACATTGTCAATTTTGCATCCAGATGAGATAGAAGTTCATATAGCCAAAGTATTAATGGCCCTAGGACCGAACCTACGACCGATTTTTACACTCATGTTCCTCTGGATTACAATTTATAGTATTCTTTGGATATAAATTCAGCTCCAGTCGTATGAAATACATGACTGAGGTCAAATAATAACCCAAGAACATGCATTCCTTTATCAAGTTCATCGTACAAATACTTCATAACTGAGCACGAGTTGTTTCAGTAGAATGGCCTTCACTATATGTGGAGACAACTTTTTCAATTTCATCATAACAAATAAATTAAAAATGTTACTAAACATCCTACACCTAAACATGTTCCTATGTTTCTATATGACTATGTTCTCCTACGTGAGTTCTTTTTGAAAAGTTCCAAAAAATAAAATTGCGGGCTGACACATTATTTCCTTGACACCTCGTATAGAGGAGGTTACTGGAAACGTTGATTCTTACTAACTCCGCAAAAAAATAGCTCACGTGATATATATATTCATCTTTAAATTAATTTTCATTAACTCAGCAACTCATCTTATGACTTGCGTACTAAAAAACAAAGACTTTTTTTGTCTATTGATTATACAACATCATCTTTATTAGTATTCTGACCATATATTTTTTTTTTTTTTACTGAACACATCATGGGCGATGATGAATTTTGCTGAACACGTGCAGGGTGACATAAAAAACTATTTGCAAAGTTATCAGCCTGAAGGAACCAAACCAGTTTTGGCAGTTCTTAGCCTAGACGACAGATGCAGAGATCACTGTAGTATTATGTAATATGCAAACGAGATAAAAAAAATTGAGCAATTACAGGTGCTAGTCTCGTTGTGTGCTGCAAATCTTGAATATGCCACGAAAGTACTTAAATTCAACTACGAAACAAGGTCGGTACGTACAATCTAATAGAATTGGTTTGATAACCATCGAGAATTATTTACATCGATATTTTGCACAGCAAAAGTATTGTATATTAAGTAGGTAGCTATCCGTTAATGAAAGTAATTGTAGGTATGATTAAAGCGGATTTAAGGTGGTAACTGTGTTCTAAAAACAACTATTTTGTATTGTTCTGCGAATTTAAGATGATGAAATGATATGCATAATAAACGATTGGTTCCAATTTGTAATTTGATTAGTAAACTTGAAAGCATTCGCATATTAGTCCAATCAATAGGTATAAGAACTCCCCCAAAATCTTTAACAGGAAAAAATATGGTCGTATAGGAAAAAAATTATAAGAAAGATAGCGTTTTTAGTCCTTTGCGCATTAACGGCGAACTTAACCTAAAAAATTCGTAAAGTTAAAAAAAAAAAAACGGTTTTGCCAAATAAAAAAAAACTAAGACTAGTAAAGGAAAAAGTTAAATGAGAAAGTTGTAGGTATTAAAACAACCTATCGGTTTATATTTTTAAATATATCGAATGCCATATTACTTTTCGAGGTATATCGAAAAAACCGTCAAAAATCGACTATTCTTGTTTTCGCCGCATCTCTTGCAAATTAAGGTTTAGAAAATTGTTACTTGGTGTAAATATACCCCTTGGCGAGCTAAAAAGCAACTTTTTTAAAAATTAAAAAATATCGCAAATTTTTCGAGATATATCGATTTTTGCACTATTTTTTTTATTGAAAATATAAGTATTCAAATTTATTCTCCGTAAAAATGGACATTGTAGCACGTTAATAGCGCCCTTTGGAATTTAAAAAACGATTGTCTTGGCCCCAGAAGGTCTTTAATTCGAGTAAAAGTGGCAGCAACCGATTTCTGTAGAAGACATTATTGTCATTTGTATAGTCATTTTTGGAGCCTTAAAATTAAGAAAATCCTTACCATTTTTTGTTACCATGAAAGTAAAACTCTTAGCGAAAAGAATGAGCCCCGATTTGTTTCTCTAGGATCATCCGTCGAGCAAGAGGAGCCGATTTCTGAGACGACCTTTTTTTTTTAGAAAAATCGATGTCTCGAAAAATCTGCTATATTTTCTAATATTAAAAAAGCCATTTTTTTGGCTTGCCAAAGGCTACATTTACATCAAGTAGCATTTTTCTAAACTTTAATTTGCAAGAGATATGGCGAAAACAGGATTAGTCGATTTTTGACGGTTTTTTCGATATATCTCGAGAAGTAACATGGCAATCGATATATTTAAAAACACGAATCGATAGGTTTTTTTAATACCTACAACTTTCTGTAACCCTTTTCTCTATGAGCCTTAGTTTTTTTTTCATATTTGCGAAAAACCGTTTTTTTCAACTTTTTAGGTTAAGTTCGCCGTTAATGCGCCAAGACTAAAAACGCCACCTTTCTTAGAATTTTTTTTCCTATACGACCGTATTTTTTTCTTGTTAAAGATTTTGAGAAATTATGCATTGGGCCGTTACCTATTGATTGGACTATATAGCGAACTTTAGAAAAAAGGTCACTTAACAATGTTTTCGTTTTTTCTTCTTATCTACAGGATATTTTCGAAGTACGTAAGGCGTGTGAGCCGGTGGTAATTATTCAACCTATAAATATCTTTAAATCCCCAATTTCTGTGGTATACATTGCAGCCACATAATAGAATGGCTATGGTAAAACGTTTCAAAGTACAAGTTGGTGAGGCTCACTATATATCAGGTTGGGGAAAAAGTAATTTCGGTTTTTTCATGTCATTCAAAGTTAAATTTATTCATATAAATTTCACACACTGATCATTGATATATGTGCCGTGTTGATCGATGATCTTTTGCCACTTTTCTGGTATAACCATAATTCCGTCACTGTAGAACGTTTAAGATTTCTGGACGAGGAACTGAACCAAGTGATTTTCACAAGCCTCTTTTGAAGCCAGCTTGACACCATTAAGAGAGTTCTGCAGAGACCAAAACAAATAGTAGTCGGACGGGGCAAGGTCCGGGCTATACGGTGGATGTATCAAAACTTCCCAGTCAAGGTGTTTCAATTTTTTCCGAATCACTAAAAATATGTGTGGTTGAGCGTTGTCGTGTGGAAGACAACGCCTTTCCTATTGATCAATTCTGGCCGTTTTTTTTTAATCGCTTGCAATCGCATTAGTTGTTGACAGTAAAGAGTCGAATTAATCGGTTGGCCAGGTTCGAGCAGCTCATGATGAACAATTCCTTTCCAATCCCACCAAACACTCAACATCACCTTCCTTGGCGTCATTACGGGATTTGCAACCATTTGTGAAGCTTCTCCGGGCTTCGACTACGATCTTTTTCGCACATTATTGTTATACGTTATCGACTTTTCATCGCTCGTAACCATTCGTTTCAAAAATGGCTCGATTTCGTTTCGTTACAGCAGCGATTCACAAATGGAAACTCGGTCCATTAAATGTTTCTCTGTTAATTCATGTGGAACCCAAGTATTGAGCCTCTTTCGATACCCAGCCTTATGTAAATGGTTCAAAACTGTTTTATGGTCGATGTCTAGTTCCGTAATGATGTCGCAAGATGAAATATGTCGGTCTACCTCGTTTTTCTCCACAATTTCATCTGTTCATCCATTCATGATTGTTTCAAAGAATGACCGTCCAGGGCGAGGTTCATCTTTAACATCGAAGTTTCCGGAACGAAAACGAGCAAACCAATTCTGGCACTGGCGACCACTTAAGCACTCATCACCATAAACGCCACACAATTTTCGATGAGCCTGTGCTGAATTTTCCCTTTTCGGAAGTAAAAAAGCAAAATATGCCGAAAATTACCTTCTGGAATTTCCATCTTTAACGCGCATTAACTTTTAACTGTGTAAACGAATGACGCTACCTTTACATTCAGACTGTTCTGTGGACTATTACCTTTCACACGCGCTATAGTATGGCTGCATTCAATAAGTCTTCCTAGAGATATGCGACTTTAAAGTCATATATTGGGAAAAACCGACATTACTTTTTCCCCAACCTGTTATATTAAGGTGGGGAATTTTGCGTCTACCTTTGTAAGAAGTCGATTCGTATGTATGCACAACGAATACATACATGTGTAGTACATATGATGTGGTAGCCGTTCAGTTGGTTCTACTCGCCGTCCTATCCATTTACAAGGGACAATATCGGCAAAAAATAACCGGGCATCAACATCAAAATGAGGAGGATCTCAATCTTGTTGAAACCCTTCTGGTGGGCAACATCATTGTCCAATCATCAATTGTTTGGATAAGTTGAAACGTAGAAATTCTAAATATCTAGTGGCATTTTCTTCAAAGAAGTAAAGCACCGATAGACGCATTATATGATACGAAGAATTATTCAAGACGCTATAATAGCGAATAATAAAAAACAATCAACTGCAGCTTTTATGCTCGACGTGGAAAAGGCATTTGACACCGTCTGGCATGACGGTTTGCTCGTCAAACTGGGAAAATTCGGAATCCCTAAATATTGGATATCACTGATAAAGTCTTATCTGGAGAACAGATGCATAGCTACCAAAGTCGAGGGAAAGCATCTAGCTATCGACATATAACGGCAGGAGTCCCTCAAGGCACAGTCTTGTCTCCGGTTTTATACACCATATATGTGGCCGATCTTCCGATGCACTCAAATACCTCGACCATACAGTACGCAGACGGTACTATGATTTACAGCAACTCACATCACGTACAGACTTCACTGCAAAAAATAAAACAACACTTAATGATACTAGAACCGTACTTTGACTTGTGGAAGATAAAAATAAACGCCGACAAAACACAACAACTTACTTTGACTAGGAGATTTACAGAGACACGTATAACTAACAACCTAAAAATAAAAAATAATATAATCAGAGAAAGTAGGAAGGTTAAATACTTAGGTATAATACTGGAGCGACAGCTCAAATTTAAATCACACGTTACTGACAGACTGCAAAAATATTATATTAGCCTTAATAAACTATATCCACTGATCAACAGACGTAGTAAACTATCGACTAAAAACAAACTGTTACTATATAAAACAATACTTAGACCAATATTGAGTTACGCTAGCCCAGCGTGGCATAACATCACAAAGACGCAATACCAAAGACTGCAAACGACACAAAATAACACGTTACGCTTGTTAACAAACTCTAACAGATACACTAACATTCAATACTTACATGACATTACAAAAATACAGTACATACGAGACGTAATAAAGGAATCAGCAAACAAATTTTACGCCATGAATATCCAAACTGCAAAAATAACGAGACATGTTACCGATATTGATATAAATTAACCACATGTACATAAATACCTACATCAGAATTTTAATGTGGGATAACAGTATTAACAATACGGATAAACGCGGAAATAAGAGAAGTAAATATAAAACACAGCCAAATGTCAACAGTAGCGGCTATATTGTGTAACCCAAAGAATTATTAGCACAGAAATAAAGCCAACAGCGAGGTTATAAGGCTAAAAATAGGCAACGCAAGAAACATTTGATGAACATAAAGTAAAAATTAGAAGGAAAGTGTTGGTTATATTAAACAAAACAAATACTTAAAGCAGGTTTTTATCAATTTTCCTGCAACAACGAAAGAAAATAAACACACTAGTAAAAAGCAATCGAGTATATAATTTATAAGAATCATTGGAATGGCATATGTTAAGAAGAAAACAAAATACCCTATAATACCAGGGAATAGGGACAATAACACATAACAATAAAAAGCTTATAACAGGCCAGGTCAGAACATCGACTGGACGGTTCCTTCTCCTCCCTATCTCTGTTGTAGGGAACGGAATTGTCCAAAAATTACCTGTGAAAGTTTTAACATTGTAAATCTAGTCAATAGAAATAAAGATATTTCAATGTAAAAAAATGTAATGTGGTATTCGAAAATTCAATTGACCGAGAAGATAACTATACGGTGTTTCAGTTGGAAGTATAGGATCCGAATTGCGCGTCATTTCTGTTCTGTCAGAGATAGGGCGTTTGATTATAACTAATTTATGAAAGTGGGCGATTGTTTACAATTGCATTAAGAAAAAATCGCACAAGATTAGGACACAATGAAGCACCTGCACAGGTAATAGTTCATAACTTAATCAATAAATTTGAAGACAGTGTTCTGTTATTGATAAATCAACACTAATACATCCTCCTTGTGGTCAGTTAGGTGAAAATTTTCTGCAGTGTTAGAATATGTGCGGAAGAATCCAAACATATCAATTAGTGTACAACAGTTGAGTCTGTCAAGAGCCACCACACATTAGGTTTTAAAGAAAGATGTATATCTGTCAGCATACAAAATTCAGTTGAAACAACAATTAAAAATTACAGACTGTTTACAACGTCGTACATTTGTTGAGTGTTAGAGAAGAAATATGATGCTGATTTTTGCAACAAAATTTACTAAAATTGCATGCTGTTCACGAAAAAGAAATACATCCACAGAGGTGCACGGTTTGGTGCGAATTTTGAAGTGATGGAGTAAATGGGGAAAGCTGTCGTGATATAATAAACAATTTCTTTTTCCATCAAATTGATGATTTGAATTTGAATAACGTGTAGTTTCAGCAAGACGGTGCAATGTGTCATACAGCACGTGTAACCATAACTCTGTTGCATACCAAATATCCTGGCCATGTTGTCTTTCGGAATACTGACATCAATTGGCCTTGAAGATCATGTGATTTAACACCACTGGACTTTTCCCTTGACATA
Source organism: Rosalia funebris (assembly GCA_037954035.1). Taxonomy (NCBI): domain Eukaryota; kingdom Metazoa; phylum Arthropoda; class Insecta; order Coleoptera; family Cerambycidae; genus Rosalia; species Rosalia funebris. The sequence continues at coordinate 3,857,047 of JAZFAV010000006.1, read as the reverse complement.
ACATCTTTGATGTTATGTCAAGGGAAAGGGATACGCTACCCAGCCAGCAACAATCAATGACCTCAAAGCAAACATTCAACGTTTTATTGGGGAAATAGATTCACTGGTGTTATGGTCAATTTTACTAAACGAATGATATCGTGCCGGATAAGCCAAGGCGTCCATATCAACGATATTCTTTTCCATTTGTAATCATATCGTCCCTATTTTATGTTGAAGAATAAAAAACCTCAGTTTGTCAAATACTATTAGTTTTATTCAACAATCATATCCTATAGTACTAAATGAGATACCCTTTATGTTTTATATATTTCTCTAATTTGAATGTTTACGATAGCTCTCTCTTGTTCTAAAATTCTCTAAATGCAAAAATGATTTTGTTATATTTTCTAAAATAATAATTTTTCATTTAAATATTTTTTATAATATCGGTTGTGTACCATGATGGATATATACGTTTTGATTTGTTGGTGTGTTATATTGGTATATGATTATGCAATATTTTCAACAAGTTTTCATAAAATTTACATATTCATGTCGTGTATAGGATAGTAAAAATTCCAATTAGTTTCTAGCAATGGATTATACAAGCCTGGAGAAAATTATACATTTTATTTGTTTTTACAAATAAAATATTTGTTTCATTGCATGAAGAAATCGTTACATTTTCCATTTCCTATTACTCAACTCGTTCGTTTCATGTTTAACTATATAAATAATTTAATATATGGACATCTTTAGAATACCTCGTTTCTTCACAAACATTTTTATGACTCCCAAAGAAGGTTATCGTTTCCTATATTTCAATAGACGTTTATGTAATAAAATAATAACTTATTTTCGCTTTCCTAATCGTGTCGTTTAAATTATATTTAATTGACATATTCGGCATTCCTGGTATCTATAACAGAATTAATTCGCCTAATAAAAAAATTATTATGTCGTCTCAACGGAGCTCCAAATATTTTACGACATTTATTGGACACAGATGCCCAAAATTTACTTGTAGGATTAAATAGACGGCCTTGTCTTCAACTTTTGTTTGTGGTGGTCATCTTCTTCCGAACCAAACATGTCGAACGTAATTCCATGGATACTATTTCCTAAAATAATGTATATGTGCGTCATAACATTAGCATTGTTTAATAAATTGCATTTTTTAAGTGTTGATTCTTTGAAAGTAAACATGTGATTCAGCTAAACTTTTTTTTTTATTTCAAGACATAAGCATTCAGAAATACAATACTTTGTATAAGTAATTTGATATCACAGGACCGACGAGGAGAAGTCCCTTAGTTGACGGAATGAGGATATTTCCAGCGAAGGACTCTGGAAGGATTTTGGTTTATTTTATATCCATTGGTCCATTCTTTTTAATTTTTGTTGGCAAATGAGTGGTATTAAGAGTGGATTGGGGTGTGTTTCGAGTTTATTATGGTGTTTATTGCTCTTGTCTTGGATAATATCACTGATGAATGAAATGTCGAGGTCGTTGTATAGTGTCTTGTTTGATACCTACCACGGTGCATCTGTAATTGATAGGAGTATTTTGAGCTCTCTGAAGGATATTAATAACCGACTTGCTGGCGCATCCCCAGATTCTATTCCATATGTCCATATGGGTTTTATGACCCTATTATACACCAGAACTTTGCATTCTAAAGAAATATGCGATTTTCTCCCGAATAGCTAGTACAAGTTTTTGTATTTTAAATCAATTTGTTTTGTCTTTCTTGCTGCATGCTCTCTCCAGTTCAATTCTGTATCTTTGTACATTCCGAAATACCTTACAGATGAGGCTTCTGATATTATAGTACCATTAAAAGTAACTGACAGGCATTGTTCTTTCCTTAAAATAAAGGTACCTTGTGTAAATTTTTATTTTCCACTTTTTTGTCCGATCATCTACCAGATGTAGGTGTTGTTGTAGAAGTTGAGATGCAATAACAATATTACTGCGCTGAACAAGTATTGCTGTGTCATCAGCGAATGTTGCAGTTACTGTATTGTCTGACGTTGGCATATCCGAGGCATATACTAAATAGGGTACTGGTACAACTGCCCTGAGGAACTCCAGATTTGATTGGGATCACGTTCGAAATATCATTGTTAGCTCTAGTTTTGAATTGCAATTCCATTAGATATGATTTTAATAGTTCAAAATAATATGGCAGAGAGAGCATAATTTTGTATAACAGTCCTTCGTGCAAGACTTTATCGAACGCTGGCTTACATCGAGGAATACTATTTTCTATGAATCTATTTCTTTCATGGACTCATCCGTGGTACTGTTGGTATGAATGGCGGAAACCAAACTGGCAAACAGGGCTGTTATCAAGTAGAAGTGCGATCCTGTAAAGTATTAACTTTTCTAGAAGTTTAGACATAGTTGACAGAAGGCTAATTGGTCTATATGATGTTACGGAATTTAGGTTTTTCCTAGGCTTAGGTACTAGGATAGCTAAAAAGTAAATTAGTCTATTCGATTTATTATACAGTATATCCCAGAACCTATGTACAAGAAATTGATTCACCATTTGAAAATATAGAATGGAAAAATGAAAACCTATATCAATGACACCAGGAAACCTTTCCGAGTGTATGTTTTAAACATCGTTGCTGTTTACAATCTCTATATTGTCTAAAACGTCGTGTAAAATTTTGTACAAATTGATACCAAACGGTGTATATATAGAGACACATAAATTTGGTATGATATGACCAACGCAACGCTGTGATAGAGTTTTATCATTCACTGATGTGAATTGTAATATTAATAATGAAGTAAAATCAACAGGACGTCTCCAAGGAAGGAAAACAATATATCAAAATAAATAGATTTGGTTCTACCTTTGCTAGCTCCTCTTCCCAATGAATTAGTTGTAGATCTACTTAACGCCAGATGTGATTTCAATGACATGGAGCTCCACCCCACCGTATCGTAATTGCCTACCAATATTTGGACGAGATATTCTCAGATAGGCGGATTGAACCACTAGCTCTAATTATGTGGTCATCAAGATCTCCAAACCTTACCTCGTTTGCTCTCCTTTTGTGGCTTTATATGAGAAACGAGATTTCTGAAACAAAATCCTGACAATAGAGGATTTTCAGTAAAGAATAAGACATTATACCAGACAGATTCTCCTGAGATGTTACAAAATGTAAGACATGGGTTTTATCATCGACTATATTTTTTGCCAAGAAAAGAACGAATTTGAGTTCGACCCTGTTGCGGCTCACCAGAGTAGAGGCTTTAGCATTCACCCCTAAGTATGGACAACCAAAATAAAAAGTCGATCTGTCTCAGGAATTATTAGTGAAATCCTACATATTCATGTTACAGAATGTATTTTAAATAAAGTGTTCATCTTGTATAATCACGATATAATGAGGTTTCGGAGAGCCTACTGGGGTTGTTGGGATATTTTTAATTTTTTCCATTTACAAATTTAGTGCTTTTTTCATTAAAAAGTTCGTAGCGTCTGCAAAAAGAATATTAGGACGGTCTCTTATCTTTAGAGTGACTTAGTAGACACTCTAAGGGGATTGTGTATAGTAAATAGTGAAATTTTAGAGAACCTATTGGGGAGTGTGGCGTTTTTTAAATCTTTTCTCTAAACATTTTTTACTTTTTTCATTTGTAGCGTTTATTAAAAAAAATATTAGGGCGGTTTGACCTTTAGGGTGACCTAGTAGATACTCTAAGGATTGTCTTTGGGGAATATCGAGCTTTAGAGAGCCTAGTGGGGGTTGTGGTAATTTTTTAATTTTATTTCTCTAAAAATTTTGAACTTTTTTCATAAAAAAATTCTTAGTACCTATAGAAAAAGTGTAGTAGGGCGGTTTTATCATTAAAGTGACTTAGTAGACACTTTGAGGATTATCTGTAGCAGATATCGGGGTTATAACGAACCTATTAGGGGCATGCGTGATGATTTTTTAATGTTTTTCTCTAAAGATTTCGTACTTTCTTCATTAAAAATTCGAAGCTGGGTCTTATCTTTAAAGTTGCCTAGTAGATACTCTAAAGATTATTTGTGGCGAATTTTGAGGTTTCAGATAGCCTACTGGGGGTGTTGTGTTTTTTTAATTTTTCTTCTCTGCGGATTTTGTGCTTTTTTTATTAAAAAACTCGTAGCGTCTATAAAAAATATAGTAGGGCAGTTTTATCATTAAAGTAATCTAGTGGCTACTCTAAGGATTGTTCATGGTGAATATCAAGGTTCCAGAGAGCCTATTGGGTGTATCGTGATTTTTTTTATTATTGTCCTTAAAAATATTCTACTAAACAGAACGAAAAAATCTCGTTTTTCATAAAGTTATTGGTAAAGATTGTGAAAAATATATTATGGTGGTCTCATATTTACGGCCACTTAGAGACTCTAAGGGTTGTCTGTGGTGATTAATGAGGTTTCAACGAGATTATGGAAGGTGTGGTGATTTTTTTCTTCTAACAAATCTTGTACTTTTTTATTTAAAAAATTTGTAACGTCTGTAGAAAAAATATTGGCGCGACCTTCTCTTTAGAATGAATTAATGGAGATTAAAGGGTTGTCGGTGGTGAATATCGAAGTTTCAGAAATCATTCTTCAAAGAAAATTTTTCCCCTAAAAATCTTGTACTTGTTTGATGAAAAAATTCGTAACATCTGTAAATTATTAAGGCGCTATTACTTTTAGGGTGCTTCAGTAGAGACTCTAAAGGCCATATGCGATAAGTACTGAGCTTTTAGACAGCTTACTGGAGATGTAGTTATTTTTAAAATTCTATTCTGCCTAAAAATTTTTTTAGGCACAAGATACTCTTAGGGTTTGAGTATCTTTTTAGGTACTTCTTTCATGAAAATATTTGTAGCGTTTGTAAAAAAAATATTAGGACAATCTTATCTTTAGAATTGCTTAGTAGTTATAAAATCTATAAAATATTAGGGCAGTCATAATTTCCGAAAGTAGACACTCCTGTAGACCCTCTAAGGATTGCTTATGGTGAATATGGGGGTTTCAGAGATCCTACTGGGGGGGTGTGGTGATTCTTAAAATTTTTTATCCCACAAATTTTGAACTTTTTTCATTAAAAAGGGCGTAGCGCCTGCAAAGAACATTCTTCAGTGAGAAACTGTATATTTTGCACCACAATAGATAAATATAATAATAACAATTAGATAAAGTGTGGCAACGATTGCAACGTATTTTACTGGAAAAAACGAAACTATTATTAATAAACGTTACATCAAATTTGCATAACTCCACTCGTTATTCTGAAAAACACCCATTGTCTCAATAATACCCGGCTTCAGAGCGTCTTTTTTGTAACCGCGCTCATTAATTATTCCACCAAGACTGATAATTAACAGAACAAATCGAAAGTCACCTTCGAACCCATAAAAACTATACTCTACCACTGTGCACATATTGGAAAACATTGGCGAGCCTTTTTTCGTAAAACAAACACTTCTGGCGCGATTTGTTTGGAAACGACCGAATGAGAACAGCAAGTAATAATAGGTTGATAAGTAATAACAATAACGTTGCTTCACTTACGTTCACACATGGTCTGAACTCTCTAGGTCATATTGTGAAGCAGTGAATTAAATTGTGTTAAGCAGGCTTGGGTGTTTATGTAACACCTCTGTTTCACTTCATTGAAACGAAACCACATTTCGACGGTTCAGCAAAGAGTTTTACAATTTTCCGGTTGTGGATACTATCCTGCTCATTCGTTGATTCAAGGGAGTTGTAGTGATCACAGAATTATATTCATAATTTAGAATTATACAATAGAAGATTTGAATTTCCCGCCATTTGTGTTCTGCCAAAGTTAGGTTCTCAATATTTAACGACTGTCATCTACTAATCATATGACGTCAATATGCCTGGGTGTCATTTGGAACTATATTATGTGATTTGTGATTAAAACTAAATAATATTTGACAAACTGAGGTTTTCATTCTCCGACATAAACACGCCAGCATAACACGTCACGTGTGTGCCTCAAGGCTCTATTTTCGGCCCCTTGCTGTTTAATAGTTTTATTGATGACATTGTCACTGTAATATCTGTCAATTATCTGTTATATGCTGACGACTTTAAATTATTTAAGGTTATTACTTTCATGTATTATTTCCCTTTTTCAGAACAATCTGTCTAATCTTCATAATTGGTGTACTAGCAATAAACTACATCTAAACGGATCTAAGTGCAATGTTATGTCCTATTTCATTAAATTATCTCCAATAATATACGATTATAGGTTAGGCGGCTTACCACTCACGCATCTAAGTAGTGTCTGAAGCGTTGCATACACTGGGTTTTTCACATACAAGGACTAGCAGGGATTTCTCAAACTAGATACATTGAAAATTTTATACTTTGCTTTTGTCCGATCTAAACTTGAGTACGGATCTTTAGTATAGAATCCTTATTATCAATGCCATATTAACAGCTTGGAAATGGGTTAAAGAAGGTTTCTGAAACTACTATAGTTCAAATCAGACACTGTATATTCACCTATTGGTTTCTCTCAGAATGGTCTTTTGGCAAGATTTGCGACGACAGCACTTGACGCGAGGCGGGAATGTTGTTCTCAAATATTTCTATATAAGCTTATACACAATATGATTGACTGTCAAAACCTATTAGGCAAGCTAAACTTTTATGTACCTCAATTGCATGCTCGAACACCCAAAACCTTTTACCTCCCTATTCCGCGTACTAATATTCTAAAATCCTCACTCCTGTTTTTAATGAGCACTAAATATAACAACAACTGTGGTAAATTCGACGTATTTAACTACACTCTTTTGTTTATTAAACATTGTTATGTTTGATCACGCATCTTTGTTTTTCTTATTTTTCATATATTGTTTCATATACCTAGTATATACGTATTAAATATGTACAGGGTCTGGCAGGGACGTATGGAAGATTTGAACGGGGCGCCAAGCAAGGTGGGGTGAACCTAATGTTTTCGGAATAGGTAGTATCTACTGGTCACGAGATGCCATTTTAGTTGCCATGGAGCCGTGGTCTATTGAGTATCGTGTGTTTGTTTACAACACTTTCATTGAAACGGGTCGTTCTGTCATTCAAACACAGAGACGATTCCGAAATCATTTTAACGTTGGCCGTCACGGTCGTGTTCCGAAGTTTGAAACGATCATGAAGTGGGTGAATAGCTTTCAAAGAACTGGATCTTTGAGGCCTGGAACTGCGCGAGGAGGTGATCGAACGGCAAGGACCCCGGAATACATTGAAAGGGTGCGTCAAGCAGTTGAAGAAAGCTCTCGTCGATCAGCCGTACGTCACGCTCGGGCTCTAAGGATGTCAGACCGCTCAGTTCGCCGAATTTTACACCTCGACTTGCATTTTCATCCGTATAAGATGATGGTTGTTCAAGAATTGCAGCAAAACGACTACGGCAGATGGATAAGGTTTGCAGAAGCGATGTTGCAAATCTTGACAGATGACATTGTTTTGATAATGAGTGACGAAGCCCACTTTCATTTGTCAGGGGTGGTTAATAAACAAAACTTCCGGTATTGGGCCTTTGAAAACCCTCAAGAGCTCCATGAACGACCTCTCCACAGCGAAAGGGTAACTGTTTGGTGTGGCATTAGTCGAAACTTCATTATCGGTCCGAACTTTTTTCGTGAAAATGGTCGGACCGTCACTGTCAACACAGATCGTTACCTACAGATGTCGTGTGATTATTTTCTGCCAGAACTGAGAAGACGACGTATCAACCTGAATACTGTATGGTTTCAACAAGATGGGGCGACTTGCCATACATCAAGAGCAACAATGGGTTTTTTAAGGAACACATTCCCTGGACGTCTGATTTCATTGCGAGGAGATGTGGAGTGGCCCCCTCAATTACCGGACCTGTCACCATGTGATTACTTTTTATGGGGCTATCTCAAAGCACGAGTGTACATAAACAAACCACGTACATTCGAAGCCCTAAGTGAGACGATAACCCAAGAGATTCGAGCAGTTCCACGTGAAATGCTTCAGAGGAGTATGCAGAACTTCTCACAACGTCTTCAGGAGTGTTTTGACAAAAATGGACGGCACTTAACTGACGTTATTTTACGTACCTAATAAATTTTATTTCCTTACTCTTAACTGGTTTTGTCATTACAAAACCAGATGTTGCCATTACAACATCTAAGATACATATTCAAAAAATAAAATTTGAGTTTAGGTAAAAAATGAGTGACTTACAGTTTTTTAAAATTTTCCATACCTCCCTGCCGAACCCTGCATATACGTACTTGTATTAAATTTGTTTGTTATGTTTGTGAAATTTATTAATCTAATTGAATGTGAACACTCACTGTACTTTCCTGCTCTGTAAATGGGTTTTCCTGTAGAGTAGTTGTAATAAATAAATAAAATAGAGACGATGCGGCTACAAATGGAGGTAATTATTTACTTTAGTAAAACTCTCAAGTCCTCACCAAATTTTGGCTACAACCCTATTTTCGGAGGTGTTGAAAACGAATCTGATTTCAGTTTTTTCTTGGTCGGACACAATTTTCGAGAAAACGAATTTTCAACTTTCCGCAAGTGACCACTTTTCCTTATCAAAAAAGTTTCACTTTACATTACATGGATACCTAATATTAAAGTGAGTAGATGCTACAATACTACATTTATACATATCATACATTAAAACCGTCATAAAACTTATTATTCATTAAGATTTTCTAATTTATGATAGTTATAATGTTTTACAATTTTCATGAAAACGTCCATTTGCTATCCAAGCGTTTCGGGTTATAGAGGGCGCTAGGATAGCAAATGGACGGCTTCATAAAAATTGTAAACATTGCAAATAAATTAGAAAACCGTAATGAATAATAAAGTTTATGTCGATTTTAATGCATGATATTATGTATAAAGGAAGTGTCTTAGCATCCAAATATATTAATAATATCTATGTAATGTAAAGTGAAAGTTATTTGAAAGTAAAGTGATGTCGTGCGGAAAAGTTGAAAATTCATTTTCTCGAAAACTGTGTCAGACCACCAAAAACTGAAGCCAGATTCGTTTTCAGCGCCCTCGAAAAGGGGGATAGCCAAAGTTTGGCGAGGATTTGAGAGTTTTACTCTAAAGTAAATAATTACCCAAATGGAAAAGAAATATCATTCATATGGCCTTGAATCATCTGGCATGCTGTCATTCATTTAGCAAAATTGTCCCCATAACACGGGCACATAAAACTGGCCCTATTTCCCCGAATAACACGTTGAATGTTTGCTTTGAGGTCGTTGATTGCTGCTGACTGGGTGGCGTACACTTTCTCTTGACATAACCTCAGAGAAAAAAGTCCAGTGGTGTTAAATAACACGATCTTGTAGGCCAATTGATGTCGGCGAGACAACACGATCAGGAAATTTAATATGAATAAATATTGTCGTTAAATATTGACGTCCTATCTTTGACAGAACAGAAATGGCGTGTAGTTCAACTTCCATAGTTCCAACTGAGACACCCTATATAAGTAGAAATTTCTTCCAAAAGGAAATGTATCAACGAAGTTGATTTACAACACACTGTAAGCATGTATAATATACGGGGTGCCCAATATGTGTGAAGTAATGTTTATAACTTTTTAAAATAAAATGTCACATAAATGTTTTTTCTTAGACTTTTTGCTCTTTTTGGTAACTTTGATTTTGTTTCTGAGTCAGTAATTTCGTTGCTATGGCAACCGATTTTGTTTTTTTTTTAATGGCACTACTCTATTTTGTATTACTTTTCCGCACTCCACTATACGCGAAAAGGTAATGTAATCGTGTAAAGAAAAAGTGAAAAGACAAAGTTTTTTTTTGGGTTTATTCTTCTTTTTTCGGACTAAAAATAAAAAAAAATGCTTTTTAATAATGTTTTGCTGTGTGTGTGTCGCTGTTGTCGTCGTCGTCGTTGTTGTCATCGACATTTATTCTTGTTAGCATGATAACTCAACTAAATCGTGTCGGATCGATCGGATTTTGACTGATTCTGATTGGGAACGTCTCCCAGACGACACTAATTGATCTTGAGGTGGATAGAACACACTCTACCATGTACATGTGTCATGAGAAAGTACAATGGTGGAATATTTGAGATTTTTTTTTTGTTAGTACGACCATTCAATTAAATCGTGTCGGATCGATCGGGTTTCTACTGATTCTGATTAGGGGCGTCTATCAGACGACATCTACTGATTTTGAAGTGGATAGGACACACCCCACCCTGTCCATGGGTCATGAGAAAACAAATTGGTGGACTATTCGAAAAAAAAAAAACTGTCGCATAAAACACATATTCCACATTTATGTGTTGGTTTATTTTTTCTCGGCCACTTAATTTAGAGATAGAGATGTTCTACGTGTGGAGAAGTCCGTTTTAAGGTTTTAAAACTGTTTATTTTTATTTGAAATTATTCTCTTTGCATACAGATTTGTAAAATATGTATGAGGTTGCATTAAAAAATTTTTTTGAGAAAACCTAGCATTTCAGTAAAAATGCAAAAATTCGAATTCAAGAGCATTGCCGAAGAGAGGACGGTGCCTAGTGAAAACTTTGTTTTTTTAGCATGTAATGTCAACTTGTCAACATGACGTAAGTCATACAAACTTTCAAAATGCGTCTTATCAGCAATTAATTAAAAAACGTCTATGTAATAACTAACTTGTCTTTACTGACAAATGTACAAAATAGTACATTAAAATTAGTTAATATCGAAAATCAAGGTAATATGTATATGCTCGAAGTGTTCCCCATTCATAGCGAGACAATGGCCTAGTCTATCGTAAAAACTACCAAGTACGTGTTTAATCCATTCTGGAGAAATTAAGTCAACTTCGTCTCTTATGCGCTGTTCTAATTGGATAAGATTGTGGGCACGATTTTCATACACCTTGGAGTTTAAGTGTCCTCATAAGAAGAAATTGCAATTATAATCATTATACAAAGCGTCAAAAATCGCGAAAATGAAACTGTTGAATTGCAAAAAATCTAGAGCTTATAGAGAAAAACTACCTAGAGATTTGAATTCAGCGCATTTGAATTAGGTAAGAACAAGTACTGTAATAAATGCAACAACATTATTGTTCCCCAGTGTAATCATTCAATTTATTGAGGCAGATATTTCAGAGACAGAAAAGTTAGTCGATTCTTGTTTCACTCTATACTACAACGCCTGTCATTGACAACTTCTGTATGAGCATTTAGTCTACAAGCACCTTCTCTATAATGTGTAATTTCGTGAATAATATTTAAAACACTCAGCAATCCTTTAGTGGCCCAAAAGTCGGATAATCCTAATTTACAAACCATAAATTAGGATTAAAACCGTAAAAGTTAGTAATGACGGATTTACAAAACCCGGTACAGGTTATATTCCACAATTTTTCAATTTTACAATCAGACAATATTCGAGATAATTCGTTGTAGCTAAAATAGTTCAGGGATACATTAATGTGTAAATAAATACCCATGCCCACTACAATTATGTGATACGGTATCGTTGTATAATTTTGTGTTTCAAGAAAACACAAGGTTAAGAGCTGAATATCACCTCTTTGACGCCAAAAAACCTTGCCCTATTATAATAGAAAACCTAGACAATTAATATTTTTAGAATCGTTACCTTCTTACAACGAAAAATATCGAACAAATAAAATAATACTTTAACCTCCCTCATGCAACCTTTTCGTTGAAAAATAGAATCGACCTCCAGCTCTCCTCCACACATACGCTTTTTATACCCCTTGTAAACGTTTATTTACCAACCTTATTTCCTTGTGGCCGTGTCAATCTGGAGCAAGGATTTTCAACGCCAATGCGCACACCTTGGATGCAATTTGAATGCACTAAAATGCAAGTCTCTCAACGGGATACTGGAGGCAATTACTGGGTAAATAGTAGTAAAGGAAAATATAACCAGTTGGAAGACCAGAAGAAAAAATAATCAAGACCCATCAATGGCCGTCACATAAGACATTGTCAATGTAAGAATATAATTATTGTAGTTATATTGACTTGCATTGACATGGGTGGTTGAGTTGTTAAAACATTTTTTGTTGTTTTATAATTCGATTGTAGCAACTTGATTTTACAATATGTAGGGTGTCTTATTTGGAACTATAAGATGTGATTGTGGATGCATTTCTTTGTTGGGAACAGCATGTTGATTTTCAGCACCCCAAATTCGATAATATTGTTTGCTGACGCATCTGTCAAGATGAAAATATGCTTCATATGGTGACACATGCAGATCTTTCTTTAAAATCCGATGCGTGGTGGCTTTTGATGGATTCAATTGGTGTGCACGACGTTGAATGTAGTTGGATACTTCTGGACACTTTCTCTCACTGAAGTAATGTTTTCATCTGGCCGACTACGACGAGGACGTGTTGGTGTTGCCTTATCAACAACAGAACCCGTCTCGTTAAGTTTCTTGATTAACTTACTAACTGTTAACCCTGTAGGCGCTTCATTTTATCTTAAATTTGTGCGACTTTTTCTTAATACAACTGTAAATGATCGTTCACTTTCATAGAACAGTTGTACATAAATTATTCGTTATTGAACTGTTAATCGCGGCCTGGTGACGTCGTATGGTTTGTAGTTTGTCATTAAATATTGACTCCTGTCTTTGACAGAATACAAATTATGCGCAATTCAAATTCTATAGTTGTAACTGAGACACCCTATATAAATCAATTGAACATAGTAGAACAATTCATGGTAATTGTGCGGTAAACTTGTACACAGACAGCTGTTATATGTAATATTGATATAAAAGTCTTGATGGATACAAGAATCTTATAAAACGCCATCAAGGTCTTATACGTCTGCCTATTGAGTAAATAATTGTATTTATATTGACTTATATATTGTTTCGGTACGTAGCTTGAATGTTTCAAGATTTATTAAATCTTAAAAGTTTTATAAGATTATTATCGATGTAAAATGTCGATGGCATCATACCTTCTAGACGTAAGACCTATAAAATTTTTGAAACACCTAATAGTTTATATATTGGTTACAACTTTAAGTAATATATTTATTATTTTCGCTTAGATTTCACTACAAGCGATTCTTCTATTAAAATTATTTATAACGTAATCACTTACTCTTTACAAGTATTTATAATCATCCGTAAGTTCTTTCAGTCTAGTAGCAATTTGCCTTTCAGACTGCCCAACATACTTTCGGCTAAGGTGTGACGACTAACATAAAATCAACTTGACCTTGATTTAGTCTTCAACAATACAATATTAACGAGCAATATTCTTACAGGAAGGCCAGGCTCGGATTACCCAGTCCTAGGGACGGTGCCCTACACCAACTTCTACTGCGACGAGCAGCCCTATCCAGGCTTCTACGCCGATCCAGAGACGCGCTGCCAGAGCTGGCACTATTGCGACATCGACGGCAGACAGACGACGTTCTTGTGCCCGAACGGCACCCAATTCAGCCAGTTGGTGTTCGTCTGCGATTGGTGGTTCAACGTTAGGTGCGACCTCAGCGAGAAGTAAGTAGTTTTCGAGCGTGATAATGAAATTTGTGCTGTTCTGTACTAGGGTAATGTAAATTTTTATAGTTGTGTTCATGTTGTCGTAATCTCCCCTAGCTCTCGGGTCATGTCGGTGTCGTGGTTACATCTTGAGGCGGCGCTGGACTCAAAATTCCTCGGTAATTATACAGAAGTGATAAAGTCTAGAAAATGCTTACCAAATTTTTCCTACCCCCTCTGTTTTCGAGGGCGCGGAACAGGAATCTGGTTTCAATTTCATCCGCTCGGACACACTTTTCGAGAAAATGTATTTTCCACTTTTCCGCAATACATGCCACTTTCCTTATCAAACAACTTTCACTTCACACTACGTAGATAGCTCATATTAATATGAGTAGATGCTACAACACTTCCTTTATACATATGATATATTAAACCGTCATAAAATCTATTATTCATTACAGTTTTCTTAATTTTCTTCAAAATATTTACAATTCCGATACAATTGTCGTCCATTGCAATATTTTTAATCATACGCCCTCTATATGAAACCACATGTACTGATTAGTATACAGGGCGCTCTAAAAGTTAACTGTGAATATTAACTGAACTAAATACGCTGTTATTTTGAAGGAACCTAACCCAGCCTAATCTAACCTAACCATAATAAGTAGACAGTTAGGTTATGTTAGGTTCCTTCAAAATAACAGCGTATCTAGTTGTTAATATTCATAATTAATTTTTGGAGCTCCCCGTATACTAATCAGTGGTTTCATATAGAGGGCGTACAATTAAAAATATTACGATGGACGATAATTGTATCCAAATTGAAAAAATTTGAAGGAAATTAAGGGAATGAATAATAGGTTTTATGACGGTTTAATATATGATATGTATAAAGGAAGTGTTGTAGAATCTACTCGTATTAATATGAGCTATCTACGTAGTGTGAAGTGAAAATTATTTGATAAGGAAAGTGGCATGTATTGTGGAAAAGTGGAAAATCCTTTTTCTCGAAAACTGTGTCCGAACGGATGAAACTAAAACCAGATTCGTGTTCAGCACCCTCGAAAATAGGGGGGTAGGAAAAATTTGGTAAGCATTTTCAAGACTTTATCACTTCTGTATAATTACCAATTCCTCTTCCGACCCGCCTTCGCCCCTATTCCGTTTGGGAGCAGGGGTGTCTCGGCCGTAGCCGACCATCAGGATGCCTCCAGAATTCTCATCGCCGCACTACTTTTGTGTTAGGGACATACCGCTTTGTTCTGGCCCTGGTCCTGGATTCATCCTTGGGAATCTTCATGGATCCTGCGTAGATGGCGGCTTGGCTGCAGTGAAAGAGCGTCCTTCTTGCCTCTACGGCTTTTCTTGTTCTGTTGTTGATTTTCCTGCCTCGTTTTTCCCTCGTCCTACTGGTGCTGGATACTTCTCTTGCGCGCGGTGTTGGGATAACGTCTTTCACGTCAGGCTGCCCCTGCCACGGTGGTAGCTTCTAGTTTCCGAACTAGGGATGGGGCAGTGAAAACCGCTGGATCCTTCTGTGGTCGATTGTTCTAACGAATTCTTTCCTGGATCAATTTTATATGGACCTTGGCCACTTAAAAGGTCCAGGATCCGATGTCCACTATTGTCTTCTTAGGTTTTGGCTAGGCGATGGAATAGCGCTGGTATTACATGACTAAGACTTGCCCAACCTCTGCTGTATATATACCTTCCTGGAATATGACAGTTAGGAAATCACCAACGTACACGAATGGTAGAAATAGCATGCCAGAGTCTGTCTACGCTATCGTGACATCCATACATTGCCTGGGGCTGCAACCCATAACAATGTCTTTAAAATTGCCAAAATACGATAGCCTTGTACATGGTGCGTCTGGGTACAGGGGTAAAACACAAACGACAATACCCCATTTCGACCCCATACCGGTGACCTCATTTTCATCAGATATATCGGAATCTATGAAGTCTTTTTTTTTTGCTAAATCTACAGGTACCTCCAGTCTATTATAATCTCCAACGCTGACTAACTATTTTTAATTTAACAATGGGACTGTTTCTTCCTTTTTCTCCTGTTATTACCACACCTACATGATTCTGATTATGACACCGAGTTATTACATTTGATTGCACGTACTAGTATACCTACAGCTCGTCAATAATAGGAAAAAGTGTGAGATTGTCTATGCATGCGTAGAAGAAAGAGTGAGGCAGCATTTGGAGAGAAAAGGATGCACCTTACGCGCGACCAGATCGAACTCTGTATACATTCGCATTGCACATACATCACCCTGCACTCAATGCGACTGAGTAAAGACCAGGCCATTTACTGCGCACCTCGTGGGCGGTCCGATATCGCAGTTTTGAGACTTGCCTCTATTCTTGACGAACTCTACTTAAATATATTTTCTTTTGCAGATTATATGTCATCAACAGTCGACTGTACGGTAGGCCGAAACTCGACCCAGCTCGACCACATCGGACCATCACCAAGCAACTGCTGGAGGACATATTCAACGACGAAGACAACTAAACTAAACTAAACAGAATAAGCATTTGTAAATAACAGTTATGGTGTATATTACATCATTAGGTTATAGTAAAAAAAATTGTTGTTAATTTAATGAAACCGAATAAGTTATGATTATTATTTGTGCTGTATTCGGCTTTGGTCGAGCCGATGCCATTTTTGTACGATAGGATTGTGTAATAATGTTTTTAATGATTTTTATTGTTGTACAGTTATGTTAAGATTATTAGAGGTGTGTATTGATTTTTAGATGATATATTTCATTAGTTTTTAAATACATTTTTATATGACCAATGTGTTATTGCCCTACATACCCAAATATTGCCCAATCAAATTAACTTTTTGAGTTGTTGACGTTTTCGCTACTGCTATCATATTATAAACGATATATATCATATAGTAAACAAATCGCAATAATATTGCGCTGCCCCCCTCGCTCATATCGAAGGCTTCCCTGTAGCATGCCTCTAGAGGCTTCGGATCAAAAAGCAAAGTTATCACGTTGTTCGCAAGGGTCGATTTACTATACTGAAATTCCGAAATTGGAACGAAAAGCATTTCGTACATCATCATTATGAGGTCATCAGTCCTAAGACTGGTTGAACGCTAACCTCCAGCTTCTCCTATCTTGTGCTAACCTACGCATTTCGCTAATTGTGCTACAACCTACATCCCTTACTATTTGCGAGCAGTAGTCTAATCTAGGCCTACCTCTGCCTTTCTTCACTCCTATATTTGCCTCCAAAATATCGCGGACTATTCCCCCATGTCTCAGCAAGTGGCCTACCATTCTATCTCTTCTCTTCTTTATGTTTTTCCACATACTTCTTTTCTCGCCGACATTCTCCAATACTTCTTCGTTTCTAACCCTATCAGTCCACGGTATTTTCATCATTCTTCGGTAACACCACATCACAAAAGCTTCTAATTTCTTCCTACTTGCTTCCCCTACCGTCCAGGTTTCGCTACCGTATAGTGCCGTGCTCCATACATACGTTTTCAAAAATATCTTCCTTGTTTCTAAGTTTATCACCCCCGAGCATAAAAGTACTTTCTTTTTGTTAAAAGCTACTCGACCCTGCGCTATTCTTTGTTTTATGTCTTTATTGCTTCTTCCGTCCCAATTTATTTTACTTCCTAAATAAGTGAAGTCTTTAACTTCCTCCAATCTTTCATTATTAATTTGTACTTTCGTTTTTACTCTGCTCTCGCGCCCTCTGCACACTAACAATTTAGTTTTGTTTTTATTCACCCTCATTCCGTATTCCTCTGTCAATACTGCCTCCATTTCGTTCAATGCTGATTCTAATTCCTCCTTAGTAGATGCTAATACTGCTATATCATCCGCGAATCTCAGCATTTTTAGTTTCTGTCCCTGTACTTTAATCCCGAAATCCACTCTATATTTTACCACATTAATCGCCTCTTCGATGTACAGATTAAAAATTAGTGGTAATAGTACATCCTTGTTTTACTCCTTTCCTAATACCTACTTCTCTTTTTTCCCCTTCTACTTCTATAACAGCAGTTTGCTCTTTGTATAGATTGTGTACTACTCTCCTATCTCTATACTTCATTCCCGCGCTCTTTAGTATCTCGAAAATTTTTTCCCATCTTACGTTATCAAAAGCTTTTTCTAAATCTACAAATCCTATATAAGCGTTCTTTCCTTTTTCTATTGTTTTCTCTAGCATTACTCTTAGCGCTAGAATAGCTTCGCGAGTTCCCCTATTTCGCCTAAACCCGAATTGGTCTTCTCCTAGTATTTCCTCAGCTCTATTTTCCATCCTCTTCTGCACCATCCTGGTTAAGATTTTTGACGTATGTGAGGTTAGGCTAATCGTTCTAAAGTTCTCGCATTTGTCGGCACCTCTCTTTTTCGGTATAGTAGCGATAATGTTCCTCTTATTTCTCGTATCCTCCGGCATCTCGCCCGTTTCGTATATGTATTTTACCAGTTCAAACATCCTATTTACTACTTTCTGTCCCGAACATTTCAAAATTTCCGCCTGTATTTTATCTACACCCGGCCCTCTATTGTTCTTTAGCCCCCTTAGTGCTATTTCTAATTCCTCTCTCAATATAGGTTTTCCTACATCTTCCCTATCGATGCTAGATTCTTCCTCTAATATCTCTTCTAATTCCTGACCCTCGTATAAATTTCCTAAGTACTGCTTCCATCTATCCGCCTTCTCCTCTCTTCCGATCAGTATGTCCCCCGATTGACTCCTAACGTTTCTACTTATTGTTCCTATATCCCTGAAGTTCCTCTTAATTATTTTGTAAGCCTCATCAGTCTTACCTACTTGCAGCTTATCTTCTACTTCTTTGCATTTCGTACATTGACCTAAAAATTTCGTGACACACACACGAAAATAGCCGTTTAGTAAATAAAGATTTAGGGAAGTTGTGCCTGTGGAGCTGTGACAGTTTCTAGTGACATATGTTGTTATCAATATGCTAAAAAAGTTAAAAAATGCAATACTGTCAAGTTTATAAAATTTCCCTACACCTCAAACTTCCTGTACAGGCTTGTTTAAATTCGATAGGACTGGGATCTTCTTGAAAACTATACAGGATACAGCAACTCTGATATAACAGTATATCAGAGTTGTGGGGACGTTTTTGAGGGAAACTGTATCTCAACATGTAAAGGTTGCACCAAAAAATAATGCTAAGGTACTAATAAAAGCAATAAATCAGTGTAAATGTTAAAATTGTCTTCTGTTAATGTCGATATGATTATGATAATGTCCATGGATCTATGAAACCTTCTGACATCATTTATTGCACGTATCCCAATAACAGGCGGTATTATGCAAATGCATCTAGGATCTTAGCTTGTATCACTCATGGATACTATGTATACGTTCTCTAAATAACATTTTTAAACATTCCCAAAGCCAAAAATCTAGAGGGAGTATGTCTGGACACCTGACTGGTTATAAAAAACCATTGTGTCCTAAAAATAGTATTCTCGCTGTCTTATTAAACGATAACTATATCTATAGGTACTTAACCAATCCTCTTAGAACTAAGCATCTCTCAGTGTATAAACGCAAAGTTTTCAGATGGTAGGTAGATGTAGGTATAAAAGTATCCTCTCCTTAACACAGTGGTTGAATAACTTGGGAAGAATTTATTTTCACCTGGACTTTTAGGCATGCAGGAATTTATGGCAATGAATTGGCTGTTGGAGCTGCGAAAGAAGCAGCACTAACTATTATAATGCGTCATTTTAACAAAAAAGAAGTATATTTCAAGCGATAAATTACAAATTTGTCGTAAAACGAGTGGGGTACAGTGGGTTCTGAAACTAAAAGAAGTAAAACCTAAAGTTTATAAAAGGAAACCGCCTTTACCATCACAAGGAAGAGAACAAACTGTATTTTGAAGATCCAGAATTGGACAGGCAAATCTTACTCACAGCTATTTATTAACAGACAGTCAACCAGCTTTATATTGTGTTGTATGGACGACCCAGTTGGAACTTATAATTTGAATTGCGCACCATTAGTGTTCTGCCAAAAATAGGGCGTCAATATTTAACAAACATCGTCTACAAACCATAAGACGTCAACATGCCACGATTAAGAGTTCAATAAGAAATAGTTTATGTACAACTGTTTCATGAAAGTGAGCGATCCTTTACAGTTGCATTAAGAACAAATCGCCCAAAATTAGGAAAAAATAAACCCCAAAGAAAAAATGCAGTGGTATTAAATCCTTAGTAGGCCAATTGATGTCAGCATTTCGCGTGACAACATGATCAAGAAATTTGACTGTATATGACCAGTAACAGGTATTATATCTGTTAAGTATTCCCACAGTACTTATGTACGTCGTCTATCTAAATAACAATATTTAATATGGGACTTGAGGAGGGGACTTCCTGATCATACTTGCCCAGATGCCACCAGTAAAAATCGAGATGTCGTTGGTAATTAGCTAGGTATACTGTTGGTTTGGGAATTCCGAAGTTGTTTTGATTTTCTCGATGAAAGTATTGGGAGTTTCCCTAGCATATTGTGTACTACAAAATTTGACCCATGTTTTTCTCTATTGGGCTTACGTTTTTTGTCGCTGTGTGGAATAAGATCCAAAACCTTTAAAATCTTGATGTCATTTTTAAATTTATTTACTTACGCACAAGAAGATACTACTTGTGTATAAATTCCAAGAGGCGAAGGCCTGTAGATTATTGCAAGAAATGCGAAGAAACAGAACAGTTAAAATAGGGAAAGTTAGAACTGAAAAGGCTCTAACGAATGTTCTCCATCCAGCATGTCTCAAAAAAAATATGGTTCCACAAATCCAATCGTGATGATGTTGTGTATAGACCTCTTGCATCCAATGGAGATTCAATGTCGTCCAGTATTTTCAATTTTGTTTAATGATGTCACCGTTCAGACAAGTCGGGGATTGAATTGAATTCTTTCATCAAAGTCATCTTTCCATAATTCACGCACTTGGCGCACTTTCTAGAGGCAACGCTGACCTGCTCCTGTACATCCTATAACCTGGAGTGGGTCGGGATCCTTTGGTGTGATGATAACACTGACTTAGTTTTCAACAAAACACTATACGTTACACTCAACGTGCGTTTCGTCAACAAAGTTGGCACCATCTGGAGATGATTGAAACTCCTGTTTTAGGTTAGATAGTTTTAATCATCTCTAGATGATGCCAACTTGGTTGGCGAAGCGCGCGTTGAGTGTAGGGTATATTATTTTGGTGTTATCTAACGTTAGAACTAATTCAGTGTTATCCTACAACCTGGAAAACAATTGACATATGGTTGGTAACATTCTGAAAGTGTTAATGAACAGAAAATATCCGATATGGGACATTATTGATTTGGAATGTATATCTTGGAGCTACCTATGTGAATTTTGAATGTTAATAGAGTTGCGTTGGTGATCAATTTTTGAATAACAGTTACAAAAGGAAAATTAAGAGGTTACGTATAGAACAAAAATCCATGATTTATTGAACAGTGTCCACAGAAAAGAGTCTCACGTCGGTAGATAATGAAATGAAGGTTCATTGTGATATATTTTCTTTATTAAAATCAAATAGCTTGTCAACACTTATGAACTGAATTCCTGTGACCAAATAAATGACAAAGATCATCCTGAAAGAGTTATTATCGCTATTGCTCTACCATTGTAAAATTTTATTATTATCAAAACTGAATAAATTTGATAACAAAGTCTGAATTTTAGAACAAATCTATATCCTTTAATTTTAATTTATTTATAAAAATGCTCAAGTATGTAAGAAAATATATTTACCGCTAATATTACAGATTATCGATAAACTGGTTGCATACAACTTTTAAAACATTATCCACCTGACATCTATAGAAATCTGATTTAATCATTTACTAGTTACTGCGCTTTTTTCCGCAGATTTGTTAATTTTATTTGTTTATCATTAGAGACGGTCAAATTTTGTTGATGTCACTCTCAATTCAAATTTTATCTCGTTACTGAAAGTGTGCATTATTGAGAACTGCATCGAGCAGTATATAATGTGTAATACGTCCCATAGATGTCTCTATACATACTAAATTTCCCTGATTGTGAACTGTGCATCGAGCAGTATATAATGTGTAATACGTCCCATAGATGTCTCTATACATACTAAATTTCCCTGATTGTGAACTGTGTAGCTTTTCTTTTTATGTTTACGGTTCATTTAAATTTACATTTTATTGAGCATGTCGAATCTTCAGAATTGTTGAACCCGGAGCATAACACCACGTTTCGCCAGAAAGAAGAAGTTAACAGATAATTAGATTATTAACAAACTATTCGCAGTACGAAAGGTGTTTGGGATGGTGTATTGACAGAATAGATTGATATAATAATAATAATAATATAAACTTTATGGTAAATGTGACAATAAATCTAGAAGTTCAGAATGCTTGCAGGTAATTTCCTGTTCTTCCACTTAACCTGGCCAAAAGTTAACCAACCAGAAATGAAGCTAAATGCCATTTACTTATGTAATTATATTAATTATATTATACAAGTATAATATATTATTAAAAAAAACAACAAATAAAATTGTGAGTATTTGTAACAAATAATATAAATTACATAAATATATCAGGAGAATTGATCGATGGGTATGGACTACATTCTACTTAATTTTGTGAATGTTCTGTAACTTCTTTGGACTTTGGAGGACGTATTTTAATATTAGGATGTATTTATTATATCACTTGCATATTTTGTGTTTAAAAGATCTTTGAAAAACAGCAGTGTTGTATATAAACATATAGCAGGTTTTTAAGAGGTAACACCACTGCAATAAACTAAAAATGGGATTGTTTGAGTTTGACAATTTTTTTTGAATGGAAGAGAATGTAATAAGATAATAATATTTAAGGAAGTTACTGGGCATATATAGTTAATACAAAATATTAATATCAAAAAATATTCAAAAATGGCGATACTGGAGTCAAAAGACCTCGCGAGACCAAACCAAGGCGTTCTGCGGCACGTAGTGTAACTGGTGCAAACATGAATCTGGAAAAGAAATCACTTAATCTACACATTTATAGCATGTGAAATACTTAGGGGATTTTGAAAATACTAATTTTTGTGTGGTTAGTGAGTATCTAAATAAAGAACGTTAAATTTTCAACAAAAAAGGGCAATCATTTATTAATAAATAATGTTTAAATTAACTTATCGAAAACTCCGTACGTAAAGGGTGGTCCAACCATAATGCACGATGTTAATTGTGAGTCACACCTTAACGTCAAGTTTTTTGCCCAACTTAATTTGACATTTCCCTGTTTCAGTGTTTGACAAATTCAACCGTGGAGAGGTACACAATTGAACAGCGCGTTAAGATTGTTGAAGCCTTTTACGAAAATGGGCGTTCAAATCAAAATGCATTTCGCGCACTTCGTGACTTTTTTGGTCAGCATAATCGACTAAATGTGTCCACAATCGGGAGAATTGTGCGCAAATTTCAGCAAACCGGGTCTGTAGGAAA
Organism: Rosalia funebris; assembly: GCA_037954035.1. Lineage (NCBI taxonomy): Eukaryota > Metazoa > Arthropoda > Insecta > Coleoptera > Cerambycidae > Rosalia > Rosalia funebris. Next base: position 3,833,991 of record JAZFAV010000006.1, on the reverse strand, counting down.
TGTGAAAACACCTGTGCATGCTCGCCCAGTTCGTTCTGCGGAAAACATTGCTGTTGTTCGCGATAGTGTAGCAGAAGAGCCATCAACTTCGACTCGTCGTCGTGCCCAACAATTGAACATCTCACGAACATCACTGATGCGAATTTTGAATAAAGATTTGAATTTACACGCTTACAAGGTTCAATTGACTCAAGAGCTGAAGCCTACTGACCATTTCAAGCGTCGTCAATACGCCGAATGGTTGGTTGAACAGACAGAAGTGAATGGTGACTTTACAAAGAAAATCATCTTCAGCGACGAGGCACACTTTCACCTCAGTGGATTCATTAACAAGCAGAATTGCCGCATTTGGGCAAATGAGAATCCACGAATGATTGTTGAAAAGCCGATGTATCTACAACGAGTGACTGTTTGGTGCGGTTTATGGGCTGGCGGCGTCATTGGGCCGTACTTCTTCGAAAATGAGGTCGGCGAAGCAGTTACCGTGAATGGTGTTCGCTATCGCGAGATGATAACGGACTTCTTGTGGTCAGAAATTGAGGATATGGACCTGGACGATATGCGGTTCCAACAGGATGGTGCCACTTGCCACACAGCCAACGAAACAATGGCACTTTTGCGCGAGAAATTCAATGGCCGTGTTATCTCACGTCGTGGCGATGTTAATTGACCGCCACGATCATGTGATTTGACACCGTTTGACTTCTTTCTTTGGGGATATTTAAAAGAAAAAGTGTACGTCAATAAGCCATGAATAATTCAAGAGCTAAAGGATGAAATAATTCGGCACATTAACGACATTGAACCTCAATTATGTCTCAGAGTCATTGAAAATATGGACCATCGGATAGAGGTATGCCACCGAAGCCGTGTCGAGTATTTGGCCAATATTTTGTTTCACACATAATTGTCATAGATTCTTCTATCATAATAAAAAATATTAAGATAATTCTCTGAAAACTTTTTGTTTTATTTACAATTAACATCGTGCGTTTTGGTTGGACCACCTTTTATTTCACTTTAAAATGTCATTTTACAGATATTGTTAAAGATCTGCATGAAAAGAATGAAAATTGTTGGAGTTATGCTGTGTGCCGTTTTGAAAAATCACGTTTCGAGAAAAGCGCGTTTAAAGTTTTGACATGTGTTATAGACACGAAAAAATAAAAAATCCGACTGTTTAAATATTTACCATTAATCTTCTATCCTAGGACCATAAAGCTGTCCTTCTATATTTAAGTATTTTTCCTCATTCTCTTTCCTCGAACATTTTATATTCGAGCGCGCCTCTTTCGCTGCATCTATCAAACACATCTCGGCGTGCTCGATCAGCTTAGCATTGGCTTGTATATAAAAATTGCATGACTGGACGCCAATACCCATCTCCAAAACTTTCACAATTCGAAGAATATTAGTCAGACATTTTTGCTACTCGAATAAGATTTTCTCAGCTTCGATCTCGGCTCAGGTCATCATAAATCGGTTTGATAGCTTTAAAAACTTCCTCAGGAAGCGGCGAACTATGATGGAGAGTGTCCAAGGAATCCACTTGGATTGCTTGCGCCTTCTTCCAGTCACACTATGACTCTAAGCACTTCTCGTGCTGCGGATTTTCGTCAGTTGATGACTTGTGAAATAAGGTCGCCCAGATTTAATTTTTCATATTTTCCAAGGAGTTCGGATTCCGACGTATTTCCAAGCCGTAATAAATTGTTAATTGATCAACTAATTTGGCAGTTAATTTACCCTTTGCCTCGAGGCCATGCACGGCCATCCTTTTGTTTGTAAATACTTCTGACTATAGTAAACATAAACATGTTTCAATGACATCTGTTGTGTATTAGAGAAGTTAGAAATCATAAGGTAAAATATTAGGGTGCACCTTCCCAGCAGGTATTTACTTGATGCAGGTGTCATTTCGGAGCACTCCGAGGAGTACTCTACTTTCCACTCTACTCCTATTAGAGTCAGTGGCGGCTCGTCGGGGTAGGCAAGGTAGGCGGCGCTGGTGCCGTAAACACCTTTATATATACCACCGCACGGCGCCGCGCCACACCGAATTAAATAATTTTATTCCTAAACAGAACAACCAGACCAGGCTCGGTTCTCCATCCCACCGCCTGAAAATCGATAGCTACACGTCAACCAGATGTCGGGGTAGACGACAAACAGCGTTATTTATTATAATGGCAAAATAATCGCAGCTCAGACGTCTGCAGCGAGTTATATTCTTTAAATAAAACAGTTGGAACCGGATGCATTCGGCGCCTGAAGTAGATCGGCGTTCTTCGGCAGTTCCAAAGACGCCTTCGCATTGAATAAGCCGTGACATTACTGGGGATATTGGGTTATATATTGTGATGATCAATTTGAAACATTAAATATCGAGTCAATGTTGAAATATTTTGTGGAATATGAATTTCGAGAAATATTTCCAGAGGTTTTTAAACTTATTGTTTTAATTGCTACAAATCCAGCAACAAGTACATCGGTTGAAAGACATTTTTCTTGTTTAATACGTATTAAAACGCATAGTCGGAACTCTATGAAGAATGAACGTTTATCGTCGCTTGCACTTATTTCAATTGAAAAGGAATTATTTAGCACACTTCAGAAATCTGATGACTTCACGGAAAATATAATTAACAAATTTTCATTAATTAAAGATAGGCGCATTAATTTAAATTATAAAAAGTAGTAGGTATCCACTTTGTAATTGTCAGTCAATAATGGCGATGGTTAAGGAAGGCTGTGAGAGGAGGAGGAGGCCTATACCCTAAAGCGCCCTAAAATAATGTATTATTGCCAACCCAATTTACATAATATAGGTATAATATTCAATAAATATATTTCGTTTATTCCAATTTATTTATACCCACAATAACTATTATTATTCACGAATAACAAAGAGGTATCAAGTTAAAAAAATTCTTGTGAAAGTCTATATTTTTGTATAAATGAAATTCAATCATTGAAATTCTAAAGCACCAGGAAAACGCGTGACCTTGAAAATGTTAAAAATTTTCGCTATTTTTAAGGGTTGATGAAGCTCATACGCCGCTATCGCCTACCCTAATATAGATACCACGAGCCGCCACTGATTAGAGTACGAGGAGTACTCTACTTTTCGAGCTACTTTTGCGCTCTCCGCCTAGGAGAGCGCCAAATTTCAAGAAAAAAAATATTTAGGACAGAAATTTTCTGCCCTATATTCTAAATGGTTCAAAGAATTTTTTAAGCTAATAAATTAATTGAATTATTGAAAATTTTACAGTGACGTTACTCCTTAAAAAATATATAGACACTGAATATGACATTCGAGGCGAACCTGTGGAAATTATATGCAAATTAATACCGATCCTAAGAATTCATCTACGCATGTTGTACGATACATATTTAACTGAATTCAAAGCAAATTAGACGTACATACATAACTAAGACAGACAGGAATTTTCCGACGACCATGTAAAGCTGATAATCACCCGCAATCATTCTAAATTGTGGAAATGAAGGCAGGACGCGTGTATTTTTTGCATTAACAGAAATTACAATTAGCTGTTGTGCGACTGCTGTGAAAAACACCTGATTTTCCGCGGATAGACCGATTCCCTTTTGATGAGATAAACTCGATGTGGCTTTCCAACTTGATCTATTTATATTTAGTAATTAACGAGTCCTGTCGTTCCCAGAGGAAGGCAGCGTCGTGGCTCCAGAGCTTGTTAGATGGTAACGTTTTTTTCTTTTTTTCGTCTTTGAATAATCATATACCTAGTTGATTGTGGATTATTCGCAATGCTCTTGATTCAGCATTTAATTATGTTGGACTATAAGATCCTCTATGATTCGAGGTATATTTAACACAGACGGAATATCTAAACTTCTAAAGAAATTCACACAATAGAAACACCTAAATTTCCTCTAATAATAGATTTTATTGCTCCTCCAGGGGAAAAGTACATACGAGGAGATATATACGAGGTCTTTAAATTAAGTAATGAGTCTGACAACGTAGCGTTCGATCTGGCAACACTTGGAACTCGGCACTTGGAGGGGAGGCAGGTGAACATGCAGACTACAGCAAAATGCACCACCCGGCGTTGCACTGATTGGTCGTTGCGCTGATTGATCGGATTGGCGCAACCAAAGTTAGTCTGGCGCGTGTTTTGGGGTTTAAGGCTTAAGGTTATGTTTTCACTTTGTCAAGCTTCCTTAAAACGTTGTTTGTGTACATACATATTTTTGTCGTTTCAGAGAGATTGTTTTACAAACCTGTCCGTTAGAACATATTGTTTAGATACTAAGACCTTGTTTTAGCAAGAAATCATGGATCCATTTTCATGTTCTGCATCCGCTTCAACAAACTCTGAAGGAATAATTCCATCCGAAGCGTGTCACCTTTGCAGTAAAAAGATTAAAAATGTGGGATTAAAGAATCGTCATGTCACAAGAGTCCATAAAATAGGTGTGTTGAATCCCAAAATTAGTTACATTATTTGTCCATTATGTGAGGAAGAAGCTGATTTGAAAAGTCATAGGGGTTACGCAAACATCTTGAAGGAAATCACCAGGTGAGTATTGAGTTATTGACTTTCGAGTTTTCTAGCAAATCAGAATACGACACATGGAAGGATGAGGAAAAGATTGAGACAAATTATGCAATACACAGGTCGATTCGCAAAAAGGAACATAAGATATTGTACTATGATTTTAACAGAAGTAACCACCAAGGTAGGTGCAATACTCGGTACCTACAATAAGAAATATACCCATGTCAATAGTTATTTTAAATAATTTACCTAGATAAGAACAATTACACAACATAGTACTCTTATCTATTTTTAGCTTACAAGCCCAACTATAAAATGAGGACGGAGAAATCTGGTGGGACAACAATTAAAATTAAAGGAGTATGTCCCTCCAGGCTGATTTGCAAATTGCGTGATGAAGGACAAGTTTTAGTTAGTTATTGGAAAACACATACTGGACATGAACAAGAATTAAGAAGCAAGCATCTCTCGAAGGCAGAAGATAAAATGATGGCAGAGAAGCTGTAGTCTGGGGTGCCACCGAACAGAATTTTAGAGGATTCAAGAAAATTGGAAGCGCCGAAGCTGGAAATATTGGCCGTCTTAACAAGTCAAGACATCACAAATTTGTCGAGAAAATATAACATCCAGAAGAAACGAGATCAGAATGATATGGTAGCAGCTGCAGTGAAGGTTCAGGAATAGAATGCTAATGGCAAGAATTATGCTTTCCTATTCAAGAAGGAAGGTACGTCATCATCATTAGGTCATCAGTCCTAAGACTGGTTGGACGCTAACCTCCAGCTTCTCCTATCTTGTGCTAACCTACGCATTTCGCTAATTGTGCTACAACCTACATCCCTTACTATTTGCGAGCAGTAGTCTAATCTAGGCCTACCTCTGCCTTCCTTCACTCCTATTTCTGCCTCCAAAATATCGCGGACTATTCCCCCATGTCTCAGCAAGTGGCCTACCATTCTATCTCTTCTCATCCTTATGTTTTTCCACATACTTCTTTTCTCGCCGACTTTCTCCAATACTTCTTTGTTTCTAATCCTATCAGTCCATGGTATTTTCATCATTCTTCGGTAACACCACATCTCAAAAGCTTCTAATTTCTTCCTACTTGCTTCCCCTACCGTCCAGGTTTCGCAACCGTATAGTGTCGTGCTCCATACATATGTTTTCAAAAATCTCTTCCTTGTTTCTAAGTTTGTTACCCCCGAGCATAAAAGTGCTTTCTTTTTGTTAAAAGCTACTCGACCCTGCGCTATTCTTTGTTTTATGTCTTTATAGCTTTTTCCATCCCAATTTATTTTACTTCCTAAATAAGTGAAGTCTTTAACTTCCTCCAATTTTTCATTATTAATTTGTACTTTCGTTTTTGCTCTGCTCTCGCGCGCTCTGCACACTAACACTTTAGTTTTGTTTTTATTTACCCTCATTCCGTATCCCTCTGTCAACACTGCCTCCATTTCGTTCAATGCTGATTCTAATTCCTCCTTAGTAGATGTTAATACTGCTATATCACCCGCGAATCTCAGCATTTTTAGTTTCTGTCCCTGTACTTTAATCCCGAAATCCACTCTATCTTTTACCACATTAATCGCCTCTTCGATGTACAGATTAAAAATTAGTGGTGATAGCGTACATCCTTGTCTTACTCCTTTCCTAATATCTACTTCCCTTTTTTCCTCTTCTACTTCTATAACAGCAGTTTGCTCTTTGTATAGATTGTGTACTACTCTCCTATCTCTATACTTCATTCCCGCGCTCTTTAGTATCTCGAACATTTTTTCCCATCTTACGTTATCAAAAGCTTTTTCTAAATCTACAAATCCTATATAAGCGTTCTTTCTTTTTTCTATTGTTTTACGTAACAGTACGTAAAGGTACGTAACAAAAACAATTTGTAGTGATGATTATGATTAATCGATAATTATTGCTATCACACGATTCAATTCTTACATGACTATTTAACAGTTTTAATAATTTTTTTTTGTTTTTAGACGATGAACTTAGTACCTTAGGTTAAGTAGACATTGATATTAATGGTGTGGTTTAATAAGTTAGAAACTTGGGTACATTTAAAATATACACGACAAACTGTATATTTACCATAAAATATTTGTCATAATAAACAGTAATGGATATTTATAGTAATATAATTTTTAATGCATCAAATTATTTCAATATATTGGTTTTATTGGGTACTAATGGGTACTAACTCTGTTTTAGATAAAGTTACAAAGTGTTTGGGAGAAAATTGAATTATGAAACCACAGCACCAAGAGGAAATCAACGAATTTATCAGAGAGAAGGTAGGAGAGACAAATCAGTTAACAGATCAGTCCAGGCACGAAGCAAATAGAAGTCTTCAATGGGAAAACGTACATTTCGTAGAAAGATGAGATGACGAGAATTTCACCGAATTTATGAGAGACATCCAAGGAATTGTGCGTAAACTTCAAGAAAAGACAAATAAAGCTACCCAGAAACGAAAAATGAAGAAACAGGAATATTTTCCTTCCAACAAACATCCAAAAGTGAGAAAAATATGAATTATCTAACACAGTTTTTAATTCCTACAATCCCATACCTAACATACTTATTTTATTATGTGTGTATTTTGCTTTTGTATCTGTATTAAATTTTCATTTCAGGTTTAGGATTACTTACAAGAAAGAAGAAATTAAATAGTGGACATCTCATTTAAGATTATTACAAGTTTAAGTTTGTTAATAATATGGTAGAATTTGTTAAAAAATTATAAATACCTACATATAAATTGGACTGAATTGTTAACCGGTTTTATTAAGTTTTACAAACGTTTCAGTCTTTTGGGGTACTGTCTATAAGCACAAATGTTTTTCGAAAATTTGAAAACGGAATGTACTGGGTCCTAGGGGAGGTTTAGATAGGTATGACCTCCGCCTTTGCACCAAATGGATGCCCCGCTCCTTTGATTTTTCGAATTTTAAATAAAGCACATTTTAAACGTAGCTATCTAGTGTTTTATTTGGCTTCACAAACAGTTATTCCCCTTACATGAGTGTCTTATTTTATTCAGACAATGAAACTATTAAACTTATGTATAATTAAATACACATCTTAATAATTAAATTAATTAATAATTTGGAATTTTTCTTTTCTATAAAAAAAAATGAAAAAAATGTTACCAAGTATTTACATATTTTTATTCAGATACATTACATTACATTTTAAACCTAAAATATTACCTATCTAATTTCAGTTCATTAGGTAGGTACAACATTAAATTTTTAAATGAAAAGGCAAGTAAATCCCCAGGTAAATCTATTATTACTTTTTTTATTTAGACATTCATTAGACACAAATCGTAAAATGCAAATAACGTACCATTTCTACAAACATGAAACCCGCCGAAATTTAAATTAGGACACGCCCACCGACCAATCAGCGGAACGCCGGGTTGTACATTTTACTGTAGTCTTGAACATATGAGACGCCTTCAGTGCGAGTTTGAACTCGCTAAAGTCATGTGGATACCCGTAGCGATTTTTTTTGAGACAGTTTTGTCTTTTAGTGCGTTCTAAAAATGGTGACATCAATTACGGAAATTTTTTATTATCTTAAAACATTTTTTGAATCACTTAGAATATGGGTCAGAAAATTTGTATTATAAAAAATTTTTTTTCCTTGAAATTTTGCGCTCTTTTCTAAGCGCATCGGACTGCTTCGAAGCGATACCTGCGTCAAATAAATATCTGCTAAGAAAGTACAGTATAGGTATAGCCTAATGTTTTACCTTACGATTTCTAACTTCTCTTTACATATATACATATACATACCAGCGGCGTAGCGTGAGAGAATAATCTAGGGATGTGATAAAAATTTTATAAGGGGAAGAGGTATAGTCAGATATATGGTAGGCCATATGAAAATGGTAAAAATAAAAAAGACATTAACCTAAAATGATAATGCCGAGGTATATATCCTAATTTTTAAAATGAAGATCAATTTCTACCTACTAAAGAAGAAAACAGTTCGTCAGGAAAACGTTTCACGAATGAAGTAAATTGTGTGGAATCTGGATTTAATAATTTCAGTTTAGAAATTTCACTAAACTGTTCGCTAATGCTCAAAGTAATAACGTCCAAAATTTCATAAAACAATCGTGCTTAGGTGCTTTTCTCATCTTCTTCAGGAATTAAATTCAAACGCATTATTTTACTTGGTGGTTGATTTTCTAACACAAATCTGTCCATACGATCCCAAATGTCACTAAACTCGTTTCTCATTTTTTGAATATGTGATTTGAAATCGGCGATCTTTTTATTGCAGTAACTAATATCTGATATTTTTGTCTGTAGAATTTTAAACAGACTCTCGGAATGTGGGAATATTGCGGAAAACACTGCTAAGAAAAAATTAAAATAAAAGTCGTGCAATAAAGTTAAAAGGCCTCCACATAATCGCATAACTGAGCCCGGAAATAACTATAATACCCACTCTAGGTTCCACTGTTGACTGCGTAAAATCACTAACCTTTTCGCCTATCTAACGCATAGCTTGAATGTAACGTGGACCATCGCATTTCAGTACTGCAGCAAGTAACGTGGGAGTCCAATAATTTCGGGCGCGTTCACGGCCGAGTTAAAATAAAAAAGTTGATGGTAGCATTTAAAGTAAATAATGTATGCTTGCGGTCGGTTTAAAAAATTGTAATAATTGAATAAATCGATTGAACTTTTAAATAACACTAATTTGCCAATTTTTTAAGGGATGCGACCCATCACTCGCATCCATGTATTCTACGCCCCTGATACATACATATATTTTCAAAATCCCCTACGTATTTCACTAGCTATAAACATGTAGAGTAAGTCAATTCTTTTCCAGATTCAAATTTGCACCAGTTACACTGCGTGCTGCAGAACGCCTTAAATTCGACATGCCTCGCGAGAATGGCTTCGCTGTCGGCATTTTTGAATTTTTTTACTTTTCCGCACTCCACTATAAACGGAAAAGTAATGTAATCGTGTAAAGAAAAAGTGAAAAAACAAAATTTTTTTTGGGTTTATTTTTCATTTTTCGGCCTAAAAACAAAAAAATATGGTTTTTAAAAATTTGTTGCTGTGTGTGTGTGTCATCGTTGTCGTCGGCATTCCTTGTTATCACGATAACTCAACTAAATCGTGTCGGATCGATCGGATTTTGACTGATTCTGATCGGGGACGTCCCCCAGACGACACCTTTTGACTTTAAGGTGGATAGCACACACCACTCCGTCCCTCGGGTCTATTTGAGAATTTTTTTTTATTAGCACGATAACTAAATCGTGTCGGATTGATCGGATTTTGACTAATTCTGATCGGAGACGTCTCCCAGACGACACCTATTGATTTTGAGGTGGATAGAACACACCACACCCTGTCCATGGGTCATGAGAAAGCACGATGGTGGACTATTTGAGAAATTTGTTTTGTTAATACGATAACTCAACTAAATCGTGTCAGATCGATCGGGTTTTGACTTATTCTGATCGAGAATATCTCCTAGACGATACCTATTGATTTTGAGGTGGATAGGACACACCCCACCCTGCCCATGGGTCATGAGAAAGCACGACGGTGGACTATTTGAGAATTTTTTTTGTTAACACGATAACTCAACTAAGTCATGTCGGATCAATTGGGTTTTGACTGATTTGGATCGGGGACGTCTCCCAGACGACACCTATATTAATTTTGAGGTGGACAGAACACACTCTACCATGTTCATGGGTCATGAGATAGCACAATGGTGGATTATTTGAGAAATTTGTTTGTTAGCATGATCACTCAATTAAATCGTGTCGGATCTATTGGGTTTCGACTGATCCTGATTAGGGACGTCTACCAGACAACATCTATTGATTTTTAAGTGGATAGGACACACCTCACCCTGTTCGTGGGTCACGAGAATGCATGAGGGTGAACTATTTGAAAAAAGTAAAACTGTCACATAAAACGTATTCTGCATTTATGTGTTGGTTTATTTTTTCTTGGCCACTCAATTTCGAGATAGAGATGTTCTACGTGCGGAAAAGTCCGTTTTAAGGTTTTAAAACTGTTTATTTAGTAATAATTTTTTTGTATTATACTTAAATATATGCCTAGTAACTTCCTTAAATATTATCTTATTGCCTTTTCTTCCACCGAAAAAAAAAAAATGTAAAAAAGCCATTTTTTTTAGCTTACCACTTAACGACATATTTCAATATCAACAACCTTGGTTCAAATCCAAACACCAGTACTGGCAATGTCGGTGTGAACAAGCTTTGCTTTTGGGAGACCACGTAATATATTTAGAGTGTTCTATACATCAACATTAACTCTAAAATTAATTATCGTCTATATTTTCGGGGACGTACCAAAATTATCTCACTACATTTTTCTCGATGCCACATTAAATAGTGCCTCTTTCTCGTGGTTTCCTTCCATTGCACGTCTCTGGAACACGTCCCAACGCCCGAACCAACCTCTAGGTCTTCCTATATCGTTATCTCCATAGGGTAATTTTACATTTAAAACGAACAGTCAACGGGGATTTCGGAATTTATAATTACTTGTCGGCAAGTTTATATTATTATGCTCGCCAACTACAAAGCGGAAGTTTTCGCGTGCCAAAAAGTTGCACTCAAACGTAGAATTTTAGTTCGTTAATTGCTTATTAACCTCTCGGGCATATTATGCGAACTCCTAGGCCACCGTGCGCCTTTATAAGTAGGGGAGTTGCACATTTGCAGGGTTCTGAAAGAGGCGGAAGTAATTCGGGAAAGATGAAGTTTCGTTCGGTCGTTTTGCGATGTTCCCGATTGAACCTCGACGGTAAATTGCGAGAAGCTCCTAATTGTGGGCGGTTTGCTTTCTAAATTCTATACGGAGTGTCTCAATTTGAAATTAAACACCCGGAATATCTGTTGTGGAGTGGTAGAGAGTAATAACCGATTCTAAGACCACGTCCACGTTGGCGCACCGCCCCTCGCCCCTCGCCTAGCACCGCACCACGTCTCGCACTGCACCACGCCTCGCACCAGGACAAAAATGAACAAGCGAGAAGCATGGATTTGGCCGCATCGACCTTGACCCTGTCCCTCTCACCATCCTTGCACCAACCCAAGGAATGGAGCTGAGCATTTTTCGTAGCCTCGACCCTCGCACCTGCCAGTCGTTTTAAATACATCATCAAACATGGACAAAAAGAGAAATTAATAGCTATCGTGTTTTCTCGCTGAGATGAGGGAGATATTTGCAATAACATTTAATTCCCTACCACCGTCAAAATCAGGTGACGAAGGAGGTGCGAAGACCATAGATTAGCCACAGTTCATCTCGCTTCTGTTCGTCAAGGACCAATTTACTGCCAGGGCGTCAGAAGGAAACTTTGATGAGGATAATGAACACGAAAGCCTCAGTACACAACATCCAGGGATACTTGATGATATCTCGTTGGATGAAGAAGCATCTCTTCCGTCTGCTGCCGAGCAACAAGGCTCACCTACTTGGTCATCTTCCTCAGCCTCATAAAATAAATATGTCCTGATTTCAGCGGAGGAAGAGGCCAGAAAACAGATATAATTGGTGAATATTTGTTCAAGCAAGAAAAAGTTGAATACCTAAAGAGAAAGGAGGAAAGCAGAACAAGGAAAAATGAGAACAGGGCAATGGAACAGAAGGATGAAGATGCTTCGTTCTTTGACAGCATTTTGCCCCATGTGCGTACACTTTCAAAGAAACTGAATTTTAGAATTCATGTTTTATAACTTTTGGCGAACATGAGTCATGACAATTCTAACCATCCTATATCTATGATATCTACTGACACAACATCCTATTTTCAAACTCGACCACCTCCCCATGGCTCTACATCGAAAACTAACGTATTTGAAGGATACCAAGGTCCAACTACATCCACTGGTTTCATACATATCAATTATTGATAGGTATTTTTTTTAAATGTTAGTATAAATTGTTATTAAACTCTTCTAAAATAAATAAAACTAAAATTGCTAAAAAAAAAACAATATTAATTTACCTTATTGTTAACATCAGGCACTCCTCAAGAGAAATAGGCTGAGAATGACAGTTCGTCCATTTTCTTTAATATACGGTTCGATACAGCTTAGTATATAATTAAAGGTAATACTATTCATCTTGATATATTCAAAAAACTTATTCTAGCCCTGGTTCAAATCTGCAAAGAGGTGATGGAATTCCCCATATTGATATATTCCCCAAATAAAACTGATTCACAGAACAACATAGCGCAATTTCTTCATCGTTAGAAGAAGACGTATCCATCATGTGGAGTTTAATATGATTTTATATTAAAGAGAAGGATTTTCTATTCTTGTACGACATCAAATCCTACTCCTGCGCTTAGGTAGGTTCAGGAGGTGGCCCACCAGGTGCAAGGTTAGGATCGGTGCTACGGTCAGTGCTATGGCCGGTGCTATGGTCCTGGTGCTAGGGGCGAGGGGCGGTGCGCCAACGTGGACGTGGCCTAAGACTCCCCCTACACTAACTTTGCGTATCTTGGCGATAACTTCAGCGCCCTTCGCGTACTTAAACTAGCGCCAAGATACGCGCTTCTAGCGGAATCTGAGCCTGAAGGTAAAGGTCAGTGATGGGGGAGTCTTAGAATGGATTATTATCTTATGCTATTTGGTATCTTATGTAGGTATTAAGGATCTTATGGGTATTAGTTATGCTGCGTGCCATTTTGAAATTGACGCATTGAAACTTTCATTGTTATCTTACGTGTAGCCTCACAAGCAACGGTTTAACAACTCGTCTCTGCTCAGGTTCTCGCAAATCGGTTCTATAGCTTTAAGAAATTCCTTAGGAAGCAGCGGTTTACGATGGAAGGTGTTCAAGGAATCCACTGGTTGAGCCTTCTTCCAGTCACGCCAAGACTCTGAGCACTTCTCGTCCTGCGGATTTTCGTCGGTTGACAACTTATGAAGAAAAATCGCCCAGACTTCATATATTTCAAGGAGTTCGGATTCCGACGTATTGCCAAGCCACAAGAAATTGTTAATTGATCAATTAATTTCTGAGGTCTTCCTCAACTAATAAAATAATGTAGATGCTTAAAAGAAGCATAATAAGGTTAAAAACAATTAAGACAACATACAATATTTAAGAAGAATTTCAAAAATGCCTCTATTATTGCCAAGAATAAATCGACTACCAATTTGACATTTCATATAACTTATTTTAAAATTTTTAATCACTATTTAACAAATACCAATAGTATTTAAACAGGATGTCAAATATGACAGGCATAGAAAAGCTTAAGATATTGCAGTCGACCTGCTACACAAAAAAAGACTAAAATCTCGGTTATAACTCCTGTTCGTCCATCCGCGAATTATTTAACGTCAATTTCAAAGCTGTTGTTGTACACGGAAAAGTTCGAACGCCGTACAGCTTGCTGCATTTTTTTTTCTGTCATTTGCGTACCAAATTATCAACAACACGTAACTCAATTAACCACACTGTAATGAGCAATTGGATTTTCAAATTACTTCTCCGCTGGTCGCTTTTTGTTTGCACATTTACATTCGGGATTCGTTGTTGTGTTAATTGCACAACGAAACCAGATATGTAATTAAGTACTAATTATGTAGTAAGTATTAATTAACGGAAATTAATTAAGAAAGTTTTACTCTTGTTATTAATTTAGATATTTTAACTGTTACAATAGAATACATGGAATGCACAAGAAGTATAGCAAGCTAACGGCGATATGAATTGTAATAATAAACTCCTGGACAAAATTAATTAATCAGTGAAACTTCGCATAATCACTTTTATTTTTTCGAATATTAAAATCATAGTACCTACGTGATATTATAATTTAATGATTTCAATTAATGTTTAACAAATTAGAATGGTATTATCGGGAAAACATGAATAAATTACAGAAAGGAACAATAATGTCTAATGCAACGAAAACGGTGTTCTAATGCAACGAAAAAGTTCCCTAAGAGTCCTAGGAGCAGGTAGGTGACGCATAATTGACAGTTTTAGTGCATATCATAGATGCTCTGTGGGGTTTATATCTGGGCTTCTTGGTGGCCAATTCATAGTTGATATACCGTGCTTTCATTTTAAAACTATACATAGGTTCCACCGTTCGGTCCTTCTCCGAAAATTAGCCACCGCTCAGGTAGTCAGAGTCCGGCCACACGCCGGCGCCGTGATGATCGACGACTTAGATTTCACATTTACCGTTGCATACGTGTTTGGAATTTAGACGAGTGAACTTCGTAGTAATACGTGTAATTTTAAATAGATTCTTTTAATTCAAAACTTAGTAATTATGGCGTACTCACTTGAGGAAAAAATTAATTTGATATCATGGTCTCTTTAAGGACATTCATTACGTGCAATAAGGGACCTTTTCTCAGTCAAATATATAAATCGTCCGATCTCTGCCTTGAACACAATATCGACAGTAGTCGAAAAGTTTAAGTCAACGGGGTGCATTTTAGGTTGTAAATGCCACAAGACACCTAGAATTAACGAGGATGCTGAAATGCAGGAATTAATGGTGTGTGAAAATAAAATTCACAAAATTTTAAAGAAAAATAAATATCATTCCTATAAATACGAAGCTCATCAAGAAGTTTTCGATGAAGACCAGTACCGTAGAATGGAATTTTGTAACACGGTAATGGAACGTGCAAATGTGGATGACAATTTTCTTATGAAAGAGCTAATAATTTAAATCAACTGAGGGCTAATATTGAAAATTTATTTCAAACTATTAGCTCTCTTATGCTGACCAATTTTCGTTCAGAATTTTACGACAGGTTGGGTTATTGTTTGGCGCAAGACGGAGGCATCTTCGAAAATTTTCTTTAGTTTTTTTTATTCAAGGGGATATTTTTACGTTTTAAGAGTTTGTATTTTATTTTTAATTATTTTAAGAGAATCTATTTATTTTTAAACGTTTTATTAGAAGGCACTTTTTTTAATGCAAAACCAATTATAAAAATAATGCAAAAAAGATCATAGTTTGCTGTTAAATATGGCCAAGATATTTTTTCTTTAAATACATTGATCATCTTTTAACAGTAAACCCATCAACATCACTTCCCACGTAAAAGTTTTTCCCCGTTACAAATACGATGTACACTCCCTCACGTGTAGAACGTAAGTGTCGTATCGCCGCTAATTATCGACACTGGACAACCTGAAGGTTGAGCGTACCGTCCGCTCCCCTCCCTCCACGTTATACAAAATCGACCGATTGACTTGCTGTCTAGTAAAAAAAATGAAAGAACGGTATGGTTCATAATATTCACAAATCGAAGGTAGTCTATTACCTCTCTAACAGCGTGGGGCCAAACGTTATCCCGCATAAAAATCAAATTGTCCCTGAAAAATATTTAAAGAGGCCAGATTAAAATTTGCAGAGAAGTATATTCAAAACAAACATTTTTGGGACCATGTAATTTTTTAAGATGGAAAAAAAAATTAATAAACCGGATGGGTTTAGTTATGGTTGGCATGATTTACGAAAAGAGGCATGTAAAAAGCTAACTGAAATTTGTATAGCCAGAATGAGTGCGGCTGGTTATCAAAACCTGTTAGAAGATTACGTGTTACTATTGTTAACCCTTATTGAAGATGATGGTGCAATATTTCACCAAGATAATGCACCTATTCATTCTGCAAAGTCCACAGAAACTGGTTTCAGCAGTATGGAATCGACATTATTCCACGGCCAGCATTAAGCCCTGATCTTAACCTGACAGAAAATCTAAGGGGGATTATGTCAGGAGCAGTATATAATTCAACAAAGCCTTCAATCGAAAGTGTTGATGAACACTGAAGCGTCGAATTGTAACTGCAATTGCAAATTACAGATGAGTCTATATTTTTTTCACAGCACTATACAATATTTACTTGGTTTTCAGAGACGCACAATATATTGACCATTACTGTATATTCATTATAGGTAATGTATTGAAGGATCAATTACATATATCACATTTTATATCGTATAACAGACACGGTGTTAATAAATGAGCATAATTCTATTACAAGTGATGCGGAAATTCGAGCGAGACAAAATTGTATGCTATGAAATTATATACTATTGCTACAGCCAACGTTTTCCGGTATACACGTTTGAAAAAGAGTAGCTATAATATACGAGAGAAATCTGATTTCGATAAATAATAAATGGGAAACCTTCGAAAGCGACAAAAATGTAAGGGTTAATCATGACTATATTGAAGTAATTGATGAAGAAGTAATTGACATTGATGAAACTGTGTAAAAAATCAGATTCGGAATGCCTACATATATAGAAAATGTTTTATTACCATATTTTTTTTTGTTCGAAATTTCTACTGAGACTCAACGAAGTTTATTTGTAACTTTTGTATTTTTTTATTTATTTAATTTATTTTGTGATACATACTATTAAAGGAATGAGACTTTGGATATATTCTTCTAAAATATAGACAGTAATGAATTAATTTCTATAGTTAATTATGTTCTTCATCTCTAAATAGGTACCCATTCTATTAACCAAAAGCAAAATTAATTCAAAAATTACTTCAGTGTTACATATTTCAGGAAACTGTATGAAAAGTGTCTCACTAAATTCCTTCTCGATGGTATATACTACTATTACAACTACTACCAAAGGGTCTTTCAATAAGAACGCTAGATTTTTAATTTTTAAATATAAATAAAATAAGTTATGTGTGAAATATCCCCTTAATTCCTTTTTATTTGAAAGAACATTTTATGACATTAGGTGTTGAATATAACGTCGTTCAACTATCTGCTGCGGTTTTGCTTGGTGAACGTATTCGGGAGGCCCAATTTTCGATGGCTTTGTCGCATAAATCTGGCTGAATTTGCTGGATGGCGTTCGTTATGTTGAATTTGAAGACATCAATTGTTTGCGGTTTATTCGCATAGACCTGCGATTTAAGATAGCATCAAATAAAGAAGTCTAAAGGCGTTAAATCATACGATCTCTGTGGTCAGTTCACATCGCCGCTGCGCGAGATAACCAAACTCTCAAACCGCTCACGCAGATTTTGGACGCTATAACTTTCCATGGTGTTTTGCCATATACAACTGAAGAGTTCACAGTAAATTAAGCAGACGTTGCTTTAACAGCGTGGTCACTGTAATGTAACAAATTTCAAGCGTCCCTATTGAAACACCTTGTACCACTACTGCAATTATTTTCTTTAGTTAACAGTCTGTAATTATTTACCATTATTTATTTACGTAACAATTTTACCACTAAATTAAACCGTAGGAGACTTGATTGTTAGGAAGACAAATACTGGGCGAGTCAATCTTTTGTGACATGACTTTTACGACTAATAGACCTCATTATTTCGAGAAAAAAAGGTTAATACCTTCTATTAGTTTCTTAGGGGAAGTACAAGGTTTTGAATTTTTACTGTTTTTAGAGTTTTTGTGTTATATCATTTGCAGGAATAATGACATGAAATTTAATACATATATGGAGAGAAGTACGCCGAAGTATGTTTTCTATTGATTATGTAGAAAAATATGTACGTCGTCCATTATTTGTAATAGAACTTCTTTTGTCGTACACTATTGAACTTATATGACAAATTGTTCTTAAATAATAACTCTTTAATAACATTGTTGCTTACATGTTATTTTGAGTATAGTTTCAGAAACAATGAACTGAAAACCAAACTGGAATGCTCTCGCTTATGCACGGTTACTGTTAAAAGTGATCCCAGCTGTTAGACAAAGCCCGTTGCTGAGAAGTGGTTGCCCGTCCTTGTCACTCTTATGGTGTTAAGTGAGGCTTTTGTTGGCGCGTGTTAATTTTTGTTATTTTTTTCTAATTTGTGATTTAAAATGGTTAAATCGTGTTGTGACTATGGTTGCACAAATGAATGGACTCTTAACGGAGAAATAAAATTTCACAAGTAAGTTTTATTTTTCGCCAAACGCATTAGAAAACTTGTAAAGATAAATATAACCTTAAAATACTTTTAGTAGGTACTTTTTGTAGAAGCAATTTATTGAACAATATACTAAATAATTGTAATTATTAACTCAGAAGTTTGCTAAATAGATATAAATATATTTATTTTAGATTTCCTATGAAAAATCCTGTAAGATTACAACTATGGATAAAAGCTCTTCGGAGAAAAAACTTTAGCCCTAATTCTAGTAGTGTAATGTGCAGTAAACATTTTAAAGAAGAGGATTGTTTGGAATCATTTGCAAATAAAAATATTTTAAAACAAGGTGCAGTGCCTTCACTTTTTAAATTTCCCCATTATATGTTAAAAGAAAGTCCTAAAAGACGAAAACTTTTTTTGCATGAAGATGAGCCATGTGCACAGAAGGTACTTATTATCTTATTAATCATTGTCAGCAATAAATTGTATTTTAAGAAACTGCTTCTTTTAGATTTCTGTAGAAAATGAAGAAAAAATGGAGCTGTCAGTGCGTAACGTTGCCACTCAGACATCAGATTTGAAGACTGAAGTAGGGCTTCCTGGGACCATTGTTATATCAGTGTGTTAGAGAATCGAATTTTATATAAGAAATTTGTAAACACTATGTTTAAAAAAACATAAACACTATGTTAGTCAAGGACGTTGGAGATAAAACTGATCGCGTTAAATTGCAGCCGCCTTTTTAGCTGATCGATCGAATTGACGTACCCCCAGCATCGCATTAGCATGCACGGAAGTAATTGGAAAATACATTAGCTGTTGCCTCGACCAATCGAATTATTTGAGGGTCGCCTAGTAAAACAGCGAATTAGGTACGTGCGTGTAAAATTTCCCTATTTTCCCTAGTCCGGGGGGTGGCGCGGGGTCGCGGTACGTATGAAATAATTATGCATGAATTTGTTTTACCAGACCGTGTGGAGAATATCATTATAATATGACAATGACGTGTTTGCGATGCAGGCCGCGTATTCGACAAATTCGATTTGAGGTTTTCTCTAATTTCCCCTGAGTCGGTAAGTTTAATATGACGCGGCGGGTTTTGCATTAGGAATCAGATTATTGTTTTGAATTACGCTCAAATGAGATTTCATGCATGCATCTATGTATGCAGTTATGAAGGATGACGCCCGTGGTCGCGGCCAGCGATTGTGAGCTGGGATCGTTCCTTCCCCCTCGTTCCCTATGCCGGGATTCAGGCATTATCTCGGTCAATGGTAGCCGTCAAATGGAGAATCTCCATCTTAGTTTATATCGTCCTAGAAAGGGAATGGAATCTTCGATGGAGCAGTGTTGCACATACACCGAAAGATTTGGCACCAACCAAGTTGGAAGAGGTCAACATGGCGTTATTTGGGCACTAAAGAATGTTTTTCTAGCAACGCGACGCATTTCTTGCGCTGCGTACGACGTGATACGCTCAGGGTGTTACGTCATCTACTCCTTCCCACGAATTTAGTAAGACTATGTTCCTACAGAGCGCAATATGCTCCAGGCTGACGTGATATGCTCTACGCGTTTGACCGACTGCTTCGAGAGGAGTCTATTGCGTTGCACGCTGCGTGGTAGTATGAGCCATCAACTTCGACTGAAGAAACTGACTTTGCTGACTTGTGAGTGAAGAAACTGAGAAGGAGATGAGGAAGGTGCTTCAACCGAGCAAACGTCTGAGCAACCATCTCGCCATGAATCATCTCTGCAAACACTTATTGAACAAACTCCACCATTTTCGGAAAGTCAAGGATCTAACAGTGCTGTATATCAACACCCAAAATTCAAAAAGAGGCAAGAAAATGTTGCTCTTAATAAAAATTTTAAAGAAAAAGGAAGACAGGGAGCATTTTCAAAGGTGCTTCGAAGAACTTGTGGGACCAGTATCTCAAGAAAACGAGAATGAAAATGACATACATATTTTTTGTGAAAAAATTTCGACCAGACCTCGCCACTCGGACGAAAATATTTGAAATAATTACAGAAATGGCACTACTGAACCAGCGATCACCACTTCCAAATACCAACAGGTTTATAGCATCAACTTCTTGGACCACCCCATTCACTTCTCACTCTGAATCTTCTAAAGCTGCCAGTAACATAGTTTCTCAAGCTTTCCCGCAAGCTTTTCAATATGCGGATGACTGATAATATTGATTTTATATACATGCCTTCATGATAGTGCTAATAATAATGTTGTTTAAGGAGAAAATAATTATGATGATTGTATTTCTTAATCTTACTATTTGCTCACTTACCTCAGAGTTAGAGCCAATTTTTTGGCTGTTGTAATAGGTGACTTCACTCTGTTGCATAAGGAAGGTCCCAAGTCCTCTTCTATAAGGTTCAAAACATATACGAACCTTTCATGGGTCAACCTAAAATATATTTTAAACCTTTCTTCTTCGCCAATGAGATAGCTATTGATCAACATTTTGAAAAAAACACTCGTTTTTCCGATTCTTATACATTACACTAACCTCCTTTCTGAATTTCACATATTTCCGAAGCATATAGTCCTCTTCATCATCATCATCATCCATAATGTGTTTCAGAATAAGCAGAATAAGCATAAGAGGGAAAACGATTGAAATCATTTTCCTTCCTCTTCAGTTTTTTTATCCATTTCAACACGCTCAGACACTATCCGTACCGAATCCGTCCCGTATCCATACCGTATCTGTCCACCGAATATATCAACACGCTGCCCCTAGGAAAACACCAAAACGCCGCGTAAAAATTTCGCGGTCCTGCCAACGTGATTGGGATAAAACCGGTTCCTGCTGCGCAAAAAACGTGTCGCTAGTAAAACAGGCCTTTATTTGGGATTT
Source organism: Rosalia funebris (assembly GCA_037954035.1). NCBI lineage: Eukaryota > Metazoa > Arthropoda > Insecta > Coleoptera > Cerambycidae > Rosalia > Rosalia funebris. The sequence continues at coordinate 3,812,635 of JAZFAV010000006.1, read as the reverse complement.
TCTAAAAGATTTTTAGAAAATCGTTTCAATTTGTTTTTTAATTTTTAAGGAAATAAAAATAACGGCAACTGCTAACAACGACACTCAACAACTAAAAACGGAAATGCAAAGTATTAAAAGCGAATTAATTAGTGCATACTTAAGTGAACTGGCAAGTGATAGTGGCATTGACTATTCACTATGGAAGCTACTAAAAGATAAAAAGGACCCATCATGTAAATTCCTCCAATCAGAATGGAATATGGGAAGTAGGCGAAAAATGAAGAAAAAGCTGATAGATTTGCAATTCATCTAGAAAATACATTTCGACCAAATGAAGTTGATGATATCTGGGATCAAAAAATTAACCAGGAAGATCTAAAGATTAATCTAACCACCCCCAAAGAGGTCATTAAAGAGATTAATGAAAATATAAATCCAAAGAAAGCTCCTGGATTTGATCTTATTACTGGAAAAACTTTGAAACGGCTCCCCAGAAAAGCAATCGTTAAACTGATACCTCTTGTAAATGCAGCTCTTAGACTAAGGTATGTACCATTGACGTGGAAGGTGGCAGAGGTCACAATGGATCCCTAAATCTGGCAATCCATCACTTGAAGTTTGCTCCTATACGCCAATTTATATCCTACCTATATTATTGAAAATATTCGAAAAAACATTGATTAAAACGATTAAAGCCAATCATAGAAGAACATAGTCTTATCCCGTCATATTAATTTGGGTTCAGAGAAAGACATTGATCAGATTCACAGAATTACAAATATAATAGAAAAATTACTAGAAGAAAAGAAAGTCTGTTCCACAATTTTCCTTGATGTGGCACATATTCTCTTAAGAAGTTTAGCGTAAAGGTCTATAGTGTAAAATGAAGATATATCTACCTAAACAGTTTTATGGTATTCTGGAGTCTTACATCTCAGAAACATATTTTAGAATTAACCAAGAAGGAACCTATAGGAGCTTTACAATTAATGTAGGAGGATCGCAAGGAAGTGTACACTGTCCTATATCTATCCTACACCTATTGTACACAAGTGATATTTCTAGACTAGAAAATAACACCATAGTAACGTTTGCAGGTGATACTACTATATTAGCAGTACCAGATAGATAATGACCACGAAGAAGCAGCAGAAAAGTTGAAGATCAACAAAATTAATAATTAGACATAAAAGTGGAGAGTGAAATTAAATGAATCTGTATTACTAGTTATCTTCACAGAGTTAATAAACCCATAAGTATAAATTATAAACGAATTTCATTTTTAAATACAGCTAAATGTCCTGATATTACCCTTGATGCTACGCTATGCTGGAAAGCCCATATCAAAATGAAAAAAGAAGAATTTTAATTAAATATGGAAAAATGTATTGGTTGATTGTAAGAAATTCCACACTAACTGTTCATAATAAACTTATGTTATATAAGCAGATACTTAAACTGGTATGGATCTGTGAAGCTCAGCTGTGGGGTTGGGCTAGTCAGGTCACTGTAACAATGATTCATAGGTTTCTCATAGGTTTTTGAATTATGTGCTAAGGATCATCATAAGTGCACCTTGGTACATTCGAAACAGTAACTTCTATCGGGACCTGGGTACGAATACTGTTGAACAAGTCAGATCCAAGGTTTACAGGAGTTATGAACAACTCCTCCAACATGTCAACGTCGAGGCGATCCAGCTATTTGACAACGCAGGATTTAGAAGAAAACTCAAAAGAATCAAGCCCTTTGAGTTAGTTCAATGATGTGATAAAGCAGGGAATTGTGCGCCTTAGTGTATATGTTAGTTTTTTAGTATACCTACCTAGTTTATTAGAAATCTCAGGATACTGTTCAGTACGACCTTAGTTCTAAGTTTTTGCAAATTCCGTGCTACATCTCGCTTCTGATCCTCGATTCTAATGATTGTTGACTGCAAAGAAGATTTCTGTCTGTCCAAATACGCTTCACTTTCCGGATTTAGCACCATGCAACTTCTGGCTCTTTCCAAAAATCAAAGCCATGCTAAATGGAAAACGTTTTGACACCACTTCCGACATTGAGAGGGTCACGGATAGAGCAGCTGCGAGCCCTTCCAAAAGAAGTCTTCCAGAAATGCTTCCAATCATGGAAATAACGGTGGAATAATTACATCGCAGCTGTTTCGAAGGAGATTAGTTCATATTTGAGGTAAGCTTATTGCTTTGTTCATAATAAAATTACTCGCCGTATTTTTTGATCAGATCTCGTATTACCATCACCTAATTAGAAATATTTTCTACTCCGTTATGTGAAACAAAAGGAATAATATTCAAATTTCTAATTAACTAAAATTTACGTTCTATTAATTCCAACGTGAGACTAAAATATAACTTAATATACATATATCCATTACATTGCTAGTTTCCTCATATCCTCTGACCGTCGACTGAACTGATTTGTGCTGTTTATTTCGATGAATTCCGTTTGGAAATCAAAGGTAGCGTTGCAAAACGGAATAAAAAGAATGTCGATATGAACATGGGTTATATAATACTAAACCATTGATACACATTTCAGAACGTATGGTTGAATATAAATATGTATAGGGTGCTGCAAGAATAAAGAATAACATCAGTAGTGCTTGTCTGTTGTACTATATTTAATATTTTATATTTGTCAAATTGACAGAAACTAAAAATGCTGAGATTCGCGGGTGATATAGCAGTATTAGTATCTAGTAAGGAGGAATTAGAATCAGCATTGAACGAAATGGAGGCAGTGTTGACAGAGGAATGCGGAATGAGGGTGAATAAAAACAAAACTAAAGTGTTAGTGTGCAGAGGGCGCGAGAGCAGAGCAAAAACGAAAGTACAAATTAATAAAGAAAGATTGGAGGAAGTTAAACACTTCACTTATTTAGGAAGTAAAATAAATTGGGATGGAAGAAGCGATAAAGACATAAAACAAAGAATAGCGCAGGGTCGAGTAGCTTTTAACAAAAAGAAAGCACTTTTATGCTCGGGGGTAATAAACTTTGAAACAAGGAAGAGAATTTTGAAAACATATGTATGGAGCACGGCACTATACGGTTGCAAAACCTGGACGGCAGGGGAAGCAAGTAGGAATAAATTAGAAGCTCTTGAGATGTGGTGTTACCGAAGAATGATGAAAATATCATGGACTGATAGGGTTAGAAACTAAGAAGTATTGGAGAAAGTCGACGAGAAAAGAAGTATGTGGAAAAACATAAAGAAGAGAAGAGATGGAATGGTAGGCCACTTGTTGAGACATGGGGGAATAGTCCGCGATATTTTGGAGGCAGAAATAGGAGTGTAGAAAGGCAGAGTTAGGCCTAGACTAGACTACTGCTCGCAAATAGTAAGTGATGTAGGTTGTAGCACAATTAGCGAAATGCGTAGGTTAGCACAAGATAGGAGAAGCTGGAGGTTAGCGCCCAACCAGTCTTAGGACTGATGACCTAATGATGATGATTTATCAAATTATTGGGCTTAAACTATGTTAAACAACTGCGACAATTTATGCAACTCCAAAAAAAAAACAAGATAACACAGAAGGATTACACATACAATTTGTATAATGGATCATTGCGCGTGTATCAATTTAGTGACGACGCACGGATCACATGCTACACCACTCGCAATTGTTACTAATATGCCACAGTTACCAGCACGTATGTCTAGCGACACGTTTCAGTCAACTACGTACGGTATAGACAGTTAATGATTTGCCGAACAAAATGCAATTATGAAGTCACGTCTTAGTTACAATTTGATTCGTTGGTGTCGTCTCAATATTTCTGTAAAATTTTTCATTTATTTTGATTTGCGTTGAAATTATTCCATTTATCTTGATGCAAATATCACTTCCATTGAATATTTCTGTGGAGAACCTTTTCATTACTCTGTCATAGGTTGACGGATTTGTATTGTGCTAAATGTTATCGTAAAATGTGTTTTCGGCACAACACTGTTCAAAAATGTCAGTTGATTGATTCATACCATTGTTACCTGTGACGCACACGCAGAGAATCATTATACAAACCATTACTCGACACGCGTACTCCAATCAAGTTGGCACCGATAAGATGACTAAAACACGTTTTGAACTATCGAATATTTCCCTAAAGAATGGATAGGAAATGTGAATGATTTTTTTGTTGTTTTAGATATTGCTAAAATACACATAGATGGTTTTGGTTGAAAATTAAACCGATAAATTTTACAAAGGAAATTGAAAATAATGAATAAACACCGGGAAATAGATTATTGTTATCCTCTCACTATTGTTATAAACAGAAGTGTTCAGTTTGCTAGAAGTTTTCCGCTTATAGTTTAGTCAAGTCCCCTCTCTACGAATTCTAGTTCGCTTTCTGCGAAAATTTGAGGTGTCATTCGATTCGGGATGGCATCTTTTGCATGGAAGTAGAGGAGCGCCTGAAACAGCGACCAGGGTACTCTTCAAGATGTGATAAACTCAAATATATAGCAATGGTTTTATTTATATTATTTATCCACGACGAATTAAATATGGAAAAATATATTAGTTGTTTGGAAAAAAATTTCACTCTAACTATTCATAATAAGCTTATATTGTATAATATAAGCAGGTACTTAAACCGATATGGACCTGTGAATTTCAGCTGTGGGGCTGGGCCAGTATTTATACCAGCTGATGTGGTTAGTTGCGCCGTATTGTTATTGCTTATTTCCAACGTTGAATTATTCATGTAACAACTACTTGTCGAGACTTCATCTTCTTCAAGAATCTTCATTGCTACTTTCTTTTTATTTTGTTTCGACGTATCAATGTATCCCTCGGCAATTGTGTTAGATTTCCAACCTCCGTGGCGCATATAGCAATGGTTTTATTTATACTATTTATCCACGACCACTATATTAGAAAGGTTTAATACGTCTGTTTTCCGTAGATTATAGGCCTTCTAATACACTAGTGGATTAAAATTCATAATACCACTATTCTTGATCAAAATAAATCTGTCATATCTGACGTTTTTCAAAACCAGAATTTTTCACCTCTTAATTGGCCGGTTTTGCCCGTGGTCGTGGATAAAACGTTAAATTACATTCAGGAATTAACAGCCCTTAATCCGCTCGAAAAAATGGGCGCTCTTTGCTGCGCCTCGAGTGCCCATTTTTTGTCGTAGATTGAAAGCTTGTTAATTCCCTTATATAATATAACTATTATAAAAGGGGTGTGTGCTCTAGACCACACGGTGGAAGTGAAAACTTAAATTAGGGTAAATTAACAATACGAAATACAATTTTGTTCTTTATTTTGTATAATCACAATGTAATTATGTTGAAAATGTATACAATTATGATTATGTAGGAATTTGATTGTGCTCCGACTGATTGTCGTTGGCATCAGACTCTAGAAACGAAACTATTGGTTTATGGTAACTGAAATATGAGACAAATACTTTTGATTGAAATGAATTTCCTAAATATCTCACAAAAGCTCCGTCAATTGTTGTTCTATATTTCGTTGTATTTTTATTTGGATCATTGGACATATTAAGATCTAATTTTGTTTTCAAAAAATCCAATATAGAAATATATCATTTAAGAAATGTAACATACCTGAGCGCAAATATGATGAATTATTACGATGAATTACAGTCAAAAAGACCGCATCCGCTACTTTTTTTAAATATATCCTAATAACTATAAATCTCGATTCGCGATTCATTTCAATTTTACTGTTAAGAGTTCACCCGATTGAGCGTTACATTCCGAGCGTTGGCCGAGTTCACCCGATGGAGCGTTACATTCCGAGCGTTGGCCGAGTTCACCCGATTGAGCGTTACACCCGAGGCCGTGACGGGTCAGTCTTATTCACTGCCCACTGCCAAGCGCGCCTAAAGAAGTTTTCACTTCAATAACAAATAATTATTGTATTGTTTCTAGTTTCAATAGATTTTTAATTCTTCGTTTATAATTTAAAAAAATCTAAATGAGTTATGTAATGAGTTCATTATATAACAGTGATGTAATAGAGCTCATTACATAACTCAAAACAGTTCCATATTACAGCACGATCGTAGATAAAGTAATATTGTCAACCTAAATCGGTGATTTTGAACACTGTGCGTCGTAGTTTTACCTTTTTATCCACAGCGTACAAAAGGTAACAATTCTCAATGCATATTCTCTCAGATAACCTAATTGGAATTCATTCTTAAGTGTGCGATGATATTGCACTAGGGTACGCCAATTACTTGGAAACTCCACGGAGGAATCTCGTCTTGCAACACCAAAGTTTGCGTTAGTTTCTATACTAACTTTGTTACCGTTCTCCTACCGTTCCACTTGGGTTCAAAGTTTGTTTTAATTAATCCAACAAGTATAACTGATCTATCTACATTGTACGTCTGCTCCTTTTGTATGTACAACGTGTATGTGATAAATTGGATCGTGATCATTATTTTGGGAATATCAACAACTAAAACGTTATTTTTACTGTAGGATTAATCTACTGTTTAAGTACTACGATGTATTTATTTAAGATGTGGTCCAGTAACCCCTAGTTATCAATTACTCCTTGACAATTTTTAGACGTTTATTCACTTCTATTACTACCATCGGAGAGATTATCGTTTTTTCTTAGTCGATAACTTGAGCACATGAAGATAAGACTGTTTTCTTACGGATAAAGACTTTTCCATAACTCTTGTAACAGCTGTAATTGATGAGGCGACTCACTGAGAACACCGCTTGATATATTTAGTAAATAAACAGTTGTAAAACCTTAAAACGGACTTTTCCACACGTAGAACATCTCTATCTCGAAACTGAGTGGCCGAGAAGAAATAAACCAACACATAAATGCAGAATATGTGTTTTATGCGACAGTTCTACTTTTTTCAATTTTTCTCAAACAGCCACCATCGTGCTTTCTCATGACCCATGGATAGGGTGTTGTGTGTCCTATCCACCTCAAAATAAATAAATATCGTCTGGTAGACGTCTCTAATCAGAATCAGTCGAAACTCGATCGATCGGACACGATTTAATTGAGTGATCGTGCTAACAAAAACAATTTCTCAAATAGTCCACCATCGTGCTTTCTCATGACTCATGGATAGAGTGGGGTGTGTTCTATCCACCTCAAAATCAATAGATGTCGTTTGGTAGACATCCCTAATCAGAATCAGTCGAAACCCGATCTTTCCGACACGTTTAATTGAGTGATCGCGCTAACAAAAAAAAATTCTCAAATAGTCCACTATTGTGCTGTCTTATGGCCCATGTACATGGTAGAGTGTGCTCTATCCACCTTAAAATTAATAGGTGTCTTCTGGGAGACGTTCTCGATCAAAATCAGTCGAAACCCAATATATCCGACACGATTTAGTTGAGTTATCGTACTAACAACAAAAATTTCTCAAATAGTCCACCATCGTGCTTTCTCATGACCCATGGACAGGGTGGGGTATGTTTTATCCACCTCAAAATCAATAGGTGTCATGTGGGAGACGTCCCTGAACAGAATCAGTCAAAACTCGATTGATCCGACACGATTTAGTTGAACTATTGTGCTAACAAACAGAATTTCTCAAATAGTCCACCGTCGTGCTTTCTCATGACCCATGGACAGGGTGGGGTATATCCTATCCACCTTAAAATCAATAGGTGACATGTGGGAGATGTATTCGATCAAAATCAGTCAAAGTCCGATCGATCCTACACGATTTAGTTGAATTATTGTGCTAACAAACAAAATTTATCAAGTAGTCCACCATCGTGCTTTCTTATGACCCATGGACAGGGTGGGGTGTATCCTATCCACCTCAAAATCAGTAGGTGTTGTCTGGGAGACGTTCCAGATCAATCAAAACCCGATCGATCCGATACAATGTAGTTGAGTTATCGTGGTAACAAGAAATTGTATTAATGCCGACGACAACGACAACGACGACAATGACACACACACACACTCAAAATGGTTTAAAACCTTTTTTTAGGTTTTTTTTTACACGATTACATTACTTTTCCCCGTATAGTGGAGTGCGGAAAAGTAAAATACCACTCATTTACTGAGCATTGACTCTCTCCGGTATTTTAAAGAATATTAAAACAATCTAATAGCAAACGCACTTTTTTAAGTAGTAAATATCTTTGTTATGCTGTTTCATCAATTTGATACATTATACAGTGATATATTACGGATTTTTTTTTCAATATGAGTTTATAATTTTTTTTATCGACGCCGGCGCCGATTCTCTAGGCCAAAAATTTCCAAATAGAGGATCTGAAAAAAGAAATATACTAAGGGAAACATGTAATTGGATTGTGGTTATTATGTTATGGATATTGATTGGTGCATGGAGTGGCGAAGGTGATAAAGGAGTCTTTTAAAATAAAAAATGCTACTCGGAGCCTTTTTGAATATCTTTCAAGTCTGTGATAAAATTTAGCATCAGGTGCTACTCTTCAAAATCAATGGACAATTGCCAATCTTTACCATCAACTCATTAAATCCTATGTGAGCGATTGATACTTCGTGGTCAAGTACCAAGATCAAGCCACAAACCTACATACAATACAAGCAGTGTATCTTGTGTCTTGTGTCTGAGACACCCAAGTGTTTCAAGGAAGTGTCTTGGGACCTTCAGTCTACTTATTGTACACAACTGATATCCTAACATATCAATGCACAACAACAGACTGCTGATGATACGGCGGTACTGTCAGTGAATCAAGATCCCAGAAGGGTCTCCAAACAATTACAAAAGTCACTCAACGACCTAGAACTTCAGGACAATGTCATAAGAAGTCTAAGTCTGCAAGTGATGAGCGATATATTATACGAGCCGCCTTAAGAAACATTCATTCCACCAGTTTAAAGCTAAGCAGAACCCTAGCAGCAGCTAGAAATGTAGCAGTGTCTAGGTAAACGGTCAGGGAGAGTGAAGGATCTTGTGGGTGGGATGATTGAATGTGAGAGGAAGTGGGCGTATGGGGAGAAAATGATTGTCGGGATTATGAGGGGGAAGGAGGAGGAGGAAAGAGAAATTGGCCCGAACCCCTAATCGCGAGAGCGGAGGGGGGACGTAGGGTGAAGAACGAAACTGCTAACACTTAATAAGCAAATTGACCCCTACCTCGAGGATAAGCGAGAGCGGTGTCGAGGTAGGTGGGACACTGATCTGGGGGGCCACTTGTCTGGCTAGAGTAAGCACCGGCTACGTCCCCCACAAAAAAAAAGTAAACGGTCAGGAGAAGGCTTAGCTTAATGAAGGAGGATTAGACAATAGAAGACCAGCTATTCTACTACTGCTTACCAGAGAACATAGAGTTACTGACTACATTTTGCAAGACAACACGTAAATTAGACACGTAGATTAAAGTTTGTTTTCAGACAACACAAGAGTCTTAATTCATCAGATGGACGACAACGAGTTTAGCGGAGGCCAGAAGAGAGGTTTGCTACCTGTAGTATCTCTCTGAAGATCCCATTTTTTGGTGAATCAATGATGTTCTGAGGAGGAATTTCTTTGGATGGTTGTACAAATTTGGTTTCTATACGGGGGAGATCCATGGATGCCCATTTCTATGTAGAAAACATCGTAAAAGAACATGTGATGGCATTTGGCCCGTTTGTCTTAGGCAGTTCCATTTGCTTAACGCTCAGTTTCACGTTGCTAGGGTAGTGGATTACCTTTCGATTTGTAAATGTTTCAACTATGGACTGGCTACCAAGAATTCCAGACATGCACTCCACAGAGCATTTTTGGGATGCACTAAAACGATCAGTTAGGCGCCACATACCTGCCCCTGTGACTCTTAGAGAACTCGAATAAGTCGTTCTTGTCGAATGGAGGAATATTCCTCAGGAAACCATTCACTCTTTGATCAGTAGCATATCCAGATGAATGGAAACAGTGATAAGAGCTAGAGGAAGATCTACACGCTAGTGAATTCAAATTCTTACGATATAATTTCACCTCCAATTTATTTTCTAAAGTTTTTTTCTAAAGTATTGTTCCTTTTTGTTATTTATTAACGTTTTACCCGATAATACAATTCTAATTTGCTAAACATTAGTTGAAATCATTTAATTATAATATCAACGTAGGTATTATGATTTAAATCTTCGAAAAACATAAAAGTAATAATGTGAAGTTTCACTGATGCGTTAATTTTGTCCAGGAGTTTAGATAGATCGTCTACCACTGATATTATAACTCCCAAGTTATAGACTGGTAATTTAGATTTATTATTAGTGATTTAGTGCATCCCAAGAATGCAAGTCGAGAAATTCCTCGCGTTTTAACTTTCGTTTACCGCTATAATCGCGATTATTACATACCGCGAATCTGTATATTATCTAATTATTACGTACACTACAAAATTATAGTCGACGGCCGGAACGAATTGGTAATTGTTGTGATCACTGACTACTAATCACTATCTTATAAATAAAAATGCAGAGCGAAATTTTAGGAAGTTGTAAACAAATAAAAGGTGGTCCAACCAAAACGCACGATGTTAATTGTAAATAAAACAAAAAGTTTTCAGAGAATTATCTTAATATTTTTTATTATAATAGAAGGATCTATGACAATTATGTGTGTGAACCTCAAGTATAAGTTATAATAACTTATACTTGAGGTTCAATGGTTGACATAATTGAGGTTCAATGTCGTTAATGTGCCGAATTATCTCATCCTTTAACTCTTGAACTGTCCTTGGCTTATTGACGTACACTTTTTCTTTTAAATATCCCCAAAGAAAGAAGTCCAACGGTGTCAAATCACATGATCGTGGCGGCCAATTAACATCGCCACGACGTGAGATAACACGGCCATTGAATTTCTCGCGCAATAGTGCCATTGTTTCGTTGGCTGTGTGGCAAGTGCACCATCCTGTTGGAACCACATATCGTCCAGGTCCATATCCTCAATTTATGGCCATAAGAAGTCCGTTATCATCTCGCAATAGCGAACACCATTCACGGTAACTGCTTGGCCGACCTCATTTTCGAAGAAGTACGGCCCGATGACACCGCCAGCCCATAAATCGCACCAAACAGTCACTCTCTGTGGATGCACCGGCTTTTCAACAATCACTCGTGGACTCTCATTTGCCCAAATGCGGCAATTCTGCTTGTTAACGAATCCACTGAGATGAAAGTGTGCCTAGTCGCTGAAGATGATTTTCTTTGTAAAGTCACCATTCACTTCTGTCTGTTCAACCAATCATTTGGCATATTGATGACGCTTGAAATGGTCAGTAGGATTCAGCTCTTGAGTCAATTGAACCTTGTAAGCGTGTAAATTCAAATCTATATTCAAAATTCGCATCAGTGATGTTCGTGAGATGTTCAATTGTTGGGCACGACGACGAGTCGAGGTTGACGGCTCTTCTGCTACACTATCGCAAACAACAGCAATGTTTTCCGCAGAACGAACTGGGCGAGCATGCACAGGTGTTTTCACATTTCCTACAGACCCGGTTTGCTGAAATTTGCGCACAATTCTCCCGATTGTGGACACATTTGGTCGATTATGCTGACCAAAAAAGTCACGAAGTGCACGAAATGCATTTTGATTTGAACGCCCATTTTCGTAAAAGGCTTCAACAATCTTAACGCGCTGCTCAATTGTGTACCTCTCCATGGTTGAAAATTGTACGCACTTTACGAATTGTAGCTACCAAACTTCCACCATTTTGATAGTAATGTTTAACAATAAAGACCTATTGTTATATCTTGTAGCGCTCCATATTTACTAGCACCCATCTGTCTCCTATCAATTTATCATAATTATTGACCTATCGAATCATGACAGCCACAATGGCGCGCAATTACAATCTTGCGCTTATTCTTATTGCAACACATTTTACAGCGAATAATCAAAGTATGCATAGCTTGTCCCAATGTACTTTTACAATATTTGTTAACATCCAATGCTAAATTATATTAACTTGCAACTCTGAAATCACTGTGACTTTCATACTCTTTAGGCATCCTGTATGATACCGTTCATCTCAATTTGTACCTCGATCCATTCTAACAACTTTCTTTAAGTTCGCTCTAGTGTATGTAAGAAGAAGAACTTCAGAGAGATCTTTTCTCATTTGAAACTTCCCAACAATGGCTAACTAGAGCTCTCGAGTAAAAACTTAAACTGGGTTACTAGCAGTAATATAGCTGCAAATTACAGCTGGGAGTTGTTCAATTTATTTCAAGCTTCTGTGTTCAACGTCTGAATTGAAATAGTTTGAGATTCTCCCGCTGTAGACGTTTGTAATTCTTTTTGCAGACGAAACTAAAATTAATATCGTTTCGTCTTCCGCCTCGTGAATTACATGAGCTAGAGTATGAAATAAAGGAAATGTCTAACATACACATTGCCTGCTTTCATAAACATACAATTAAAATATGTTCCGAAATAGGTATAATATAACTGTGTATAGACATACCTAGCAACTACGAATAGTGGATGGATATCATATTTGTGGAAGAGAACAAGAAATATATCAAACCCATATACGCGATGCTATCCGACCACGATACATACTGAATCGAACTAATTACACAGGCCTACAAATTTTGACATTTTGAAAGTTGATTTGGGTTTGATAAGTGATTATAAGTAAATTATTTATGCTGACTTCATATCTACCTTCCATTTTTTCCCCTCGCGTAAGGTTGAATAATTAGAATAAATTAAAAACTGAAGGAAATGTTAATACATTGCATTTAATAAACATTAAAAACATAGTAAAAAGCAACAACACAAATAGTGTTGAGTCTGTAATTTCTTTTTTTTTAAATATCTCCCTTTTTAACAGAAAGCTTCGTTTTGTAGTTTTTCTTGTGTAATCATTCGTCGGATGTTCTCTTTTTAGCATCTAACGGTAATCTGCCATCATCGCCTCATCCCATCGACCCTGATACCTCATTTCCATCTCCTTTATGTCTTTATGGAACCTATCATCTTGCCCCCCACTAGCATCACCAAGATTTTCTGGAAAGTAGTTCAGATGAGCATGCAGAAAATAAATATTTGTGCTGATGTTACAAACAAGTTGCTTAAATTTATCCAGTATTTTGTTGATAATTTCCTCATACTGAAGATGTTTATCATTTCCTAAAAAAATTGCTGTTCCCTTTTTAAAGCATATTCAAAGTTCTGTTTCAATTTCTGTCATTGTTTCTTCAAACTGTTAGTCCTGTAATTTTTTTATTTATTGTCCTACAAAGATGCTTTAGAAAGAGCTGGAAGTTTGCCACATAAGTATTTAAAACTATTCTCATTTTTATATATATCTTTGACATATTGCTTCATTAATCCTAATTTAATATGAAGTGGCCGCAAAAGATTTTTTGCGGATCAACTAAATTTGCATAAGTAACGTTCCAGGCGTTAAGTTTATAACAAAATATATTTGGTGTATCTTTACAACTTCTAGGCATTTTTAAAACAAAATAAAAACACACGACGCGACGTCACGAGTAAACGTACACACATTAAAAACGTACTACAGCGACTACGTAAATACCCGAATAGTATAAATCCAGAATATCCCCACCGGCCAACTCTATTTGGGTAAATCCACCACACTTGTGTGTACGTTTCAAACTAATTAAACACAGGGGAGCCGCAAATATTGAGAACAAATTGTATTTTATAGAACCCCGATTTTAAAAACTACAAATTATTGTATAATGTACATTTATAAGTACTGGTGCATAATAGAAATAAAGAAATGGTGTTTCTGTAGTTCATGGTATGTAACTAAGCCAAAAATTAAAAAAAAAATCCGATCATAAAAACTTTGTTGGCCTGTATTATAAATTCAGGACATCGGCCAAAAAATAAAAATTGGAATTCAAGCTCCCTTTTGGTATAGTACTCTATACTTGAACATAATCTATTAGAATTTCCTACTGCAAAATCCACAATTTATCAGTTACTGTAAAATGATATAGAATCAAAAATTACGCTATAAATTGCACTGAGAAACAATCAGTTTGTTACCAGGAATTTAAGAGTCAATTTTAAGTACATTACTGCCCCTCATGCTGAAAATGGCATTACCTTTTCTTGATTGGCTCTAGGAAAAAATGTAATTTAATGCTCATGTTGGCTTCCAATTTTTCAAAACATTTTTGTGTCTTATGTACGAGTTCTTGGTAGTTATTTGTCTTGGGAATGCGTAAAAAATTTTGAATTATAGATAAAACCATGTATCAGCTTCTACAATGGTCATATATTTGTTAAAATTTGGATCTTTTACCAGTTTTCGAATGCATGGACCATCCGAAATCCCTGCTTTTAATTTTTTCCATACTCAGTGCTGGAAATGCTTGGCAAATGTATTTAAAACAATCACCTGACTTATCCAGTTAGTTTGCAAACTGTTTCATTAAACCCAGTTGGATATGAAGAGGTGGCCGTATTATTTTTTCTCCTTTTATTAATGGCTCGCGCACAATATTGGCTTTTTCAATGGTTTCATATAGCGTTTCTCACAGGCCAAATACTATCACAATCACAAAGGTGATAAACTTTGCCATCTAAGAAGTACCATCTATAAAGCACCACAAACCACCACTCGATGCTGAAAATAAACAATTTTTTTCTAATACCAACTTAATATTTTCATATTGCCCTATAATAGGATGTTTGAACTGGTAAAATACATATACGAAACGGGTGAGTGCCGGAGGATTATAAGAGGAACATTATAGTTACTATACCGAAAAAGAGAGGAGCCGACAAATTCGAGAACTTTAGAACGATTAGCCTAACTTCCCACGCGTCAAAAATCTTAGCCAGAATAGTGCAGAAGAGGATGAAAAATAGAGCGGAGGAAGTACTAGGAGAAGACCAATTCGGGTTTAGGCGAAATAGGGGAACTCGCGAAGCTATTCTGACGCTAAGAGTAATGTTAGAGAAAACAATAAAAAAAGGAAAGAACGCTTATATAGGATTTGTAGATTTAGAAAAAGCTTTTGATAATGTAAGATGGGGGAAAAATGTTCGAGATACTAAAGAGCGCGGGAATGAAGTATAGAGATAGGAGAGTAGTACACAATCTATACAAAGAGCAAACTGCTGTTATAGAAGTAGAAGGGTAAAGAAGGGAAGTAGGTATCAGGAAAGGAGTAAGACAAGGATGTACGCTATCACCACTGATTTTTAATCTGTACATCGAAAAGGCGATTAATGTGGTAAAAGATAGAGTGCATTTGGGGATTAAAGTACAGGGACAGAAACTAAAAATGCTGAGATTCGCGGAAGATATAGCAGTATTATCATCTAGTAAGGAGGAATTAGAATCAGCGTTGAACGAAATGGAGGCAGTGTTGACAGAGGAATATGGAATGAGGGTGAATAAAAACAAAACTAAAGTGTTAGTGTGCAGAGGGCGCGAGAGCAGAGCAAAAACGAAAGTACAAATTAATAATGAAAGATTGGAGGAAGTTAAAGCCTTATTTAGGAAGTAAAATAAATTGGGATTTATAAATAAAACAAAGAATAGCGCAGGGTCGAGTAGCTTTTAACAAAAAGAAAGCACTTTAATGCTCGGGGGTAATAAACTTAGAAACAAGGAAGAGATTTTTGAAAACGTATGTATGGAGCACGGCACTATACGGATGATGAAAATACCGTGGACTGATAGGGTTAGAAACGAAGAAGTATTAGAGAAAGTCTACGAGAAGAGAAGTATGTGGAAAAACATAAAGAAAAGAAAATAATGGTAGGCCACTTGCCTAGATTAGACTACTGCTCGCAAATAGTAAGGGATGTAGGTTATAGCACAATTAGCGAAATGCGTAGGTTAGCACAAGATAGGAGAAGCTGGAGGTTAGCGTCCAACCAGTCTTAGGACTGATGACCTCATGATGATTGTTCTATAAGTTTTGATGAACGAGCGATTGAAATCGACGCAAACTTATTTCCAATGTGCAGTAATTCAAGCTCTTTTTAGAAGTATCCACGAAAAGTTATGGAATAATAAGTCATGATTAATAAATTTCAATGCAAGCCTCTACAGTGTTTATATAGTTTTTTTAATTTCATTATTTGAAATTAAAATATTTACATTTACAAAGTTATTATATCTGTCAATTTAGATGATTATTGTCAATTCAGTTGCTTGAAAATATTAATAGGCTTTAAAAAACATGTAGCACATAAAAAATCTTTTTAGTTCGGCGCTCGTCGTCGGCATATAGCCGGGAGAATAGCTGTTTTGGCCTAATCTGTTTCAGTCCATATTGTATATAAAACTGACAGATGGAGTGGTATATAAGAATCTCCTCACTTCAGTAGTAAACAAAATTACCATCTGTAAGCTCTGTATTGTTGATAATTAAGCTTTACTTCGATTTGGGTTTTTACCGAGAGATGGCGTCTACTACTACAGCAGGACGTAGCGGTATCTACAAGTTATGACATTCTGAAGCTCCCTGTACATACTCTTGCATATACCGTATCACTATACAACATTCAATTATCTTAATTTTCAATTTTATACAAAAGAAAACACACCTCGTACACACTGCATTGTTATATTATCATTCAGTTAACTTCCAGTTAGATTCAGTTAGCCTCAAATTTCGTAATTAATAAATTGCATCCGTTTTGAAATAGCACCTGAATAGATGTTAATAGGCAATTAATATTAAGTTGCATTCTTGTAAATTTCGCTAATTTACCAGAGTCACACGTCACATAAAACTGACACGTTTCTTTTTTCTATGGGAAGATGTAGAACCACAACACAATCTTTGACTTGTCTCGTTTCGGTAACCTTCACATCGTCGATGTGCCAAAAGTCGATCCATTCATGGCTCTTTCTCAATTTAGGATGCTTCTACTTCCACTTACATTCACCGAAAATAGACTCGCCTTGCTCGACCGTTTGAGTTCTCTGAGAAAGTCGCTGCCTACTTTTTGTAATTTATTAAAACGACGTTGATTATATTCCTCCGTAATTATCTTTTGTTTCATGATGGATAGATGGACAGTAGTGTGCCATGTTCGGTGAAAGATGTTCGCGAATTCTAGTCGTTGTCTAGGAAATATGATGACTACTTCGATTTGAAACAGATAACTTTCCCCAATGATAATGAAATTAACAACAAAGTTGTATCCGAAGAGGTAATGTATCCAATTTGTTAGTTCATTGGCAATTTGTTGGACTATTATATCTTAATGATTATATCCTATTAATGGTGTTGAAGTTAGAACAGAACTTAATAATGATTTATGAGTGAGAAAAATATTTTAAAGATGTAATAGGTAGTTTATAAGAATATAAGTAATTCTAACTCCAATTAAAGCTACTTATAAACATAAATAATATCTGACAAGTGATTACTTTTTACCACGTTTTTATCAAATCGCTTTCTTGTCTGTTTGTCTGTCTGTCTATTCGGTACAAATCTTGCAATTGGTTTTAAACTAACTTCCCGATGAGCTAGAGATTTGAAACTTTAAATATAGTTCAAAATTGGATGACAATGCAATATTAACTTGCATTGATTGAGTTTCTTGTTTATCTGGAACCCTAGTACAAAGATCCCTCTATCTGTCCGTCTGTCTGTCTGTGCTACCTTTAAAAGGATGTATTTTTTGAACCGTAAGGTTCAATGTGGATTAAGAATCTCAATTAGGAATCTGGGTTAGTAATCAGGATTAGTAATCTGGATTATAAATCTAGATTAGAAACCTAGATTAGGAATCTCAACAAAATATTTAGAACGTAGAAAAATTTCACACACACACACACACAAGACTAAAAAGCAAAAAATAATTACTTGAATAAAAAACTATTCTTAATCTACCACGTTTTTACAACAGACTAAAAAGTATAAAATGGTTATTTGAATAAATTGTTTTTTAATATACCACGTTTTTAAAATGGACTAAAAGGTATAAAGTAATTTCTCCTAGCCCCATACAGATTCCTATCTTCATGCAGATAGTCCTGGGAATTTGTGATTGTGAATTTTTAATAGCTATTTATTAATAACTATGAAAATATTTGTAACATTTAAAATAAAAAACGTGGGGTGCATGCAATAGATAATAGTAAGAAGCCTAGAGAATAACTGTCGTTTAGAAAAGTCACACACAGTCCATATCATTTGCAGTGCAATAAAATTGTCAGTGACTTAGGTGAATTATTCGTTCATCAATTATGTATTGCATGCACCCCAGAGGGGTCATACCATTTTTGGTTAAATATTTGCGCCCAGAGAGGGTTGTGTAAGGCACGAATTTGGCAGCCACCTTTTCATCCCCAAATCTTCGGTTAAAATTCTCTGAACTGAAGTTAAAGTCACTCCAGATAGCCCACAACTTCGTCAATGGTCCGTCGTTGAGCTTTCAGGATGATTTCGAGATTTTTTCCAACATTTTCATCGGTTCGAGCCGTGGAAGGACGACCAGTGTGAGGTTTGTCATCGACTGACATTTCGCCTCTTTTAAAACAGAAAAACAACTCGATCACTTGAATTTTCTCAATAGCATCATCCTTGTAGACCGTTTTTAACATTGCAATAGTTTCTGTGCTAGTTTTCCGAGCAAGAAGCAAAACTTCATGGCCGCGCGCTATTCACGAGAATCAAAAAATGATGAGCGCACAAAACAACTCTCATTGGAAATTTCAGACAAACCGAATGGAACCTTCTTTAGCGACGATGCTTGCCTCACTGACTCGGGAATGGTAGCTCTATACGCTCCTAGCGGCAGAACGCTTTACTACAAAAACTTCGCCCACCACAACACCAGTTCGGTTTCTCTTGGGTACCTCCTCGTATGTTCTAAAAACTATCTTCATTTAATTTTGTGGCTTCAGCCCTTCAATATGTATATTGTCTTCTCCGTAAATGGCTACTTCGAGGTACTTTATTCACTGTAAATATTGTCACTGGTCTTACAGTAGTTATAGTCAGCATAGAAATTGCAAAATCAAGAGTCTGAGAACTAATTTCACTGAATAATTAATGTTATTTGAATAATTATGCAAGTATAAGAACAAAACGATGAAGGAAATTAGAAAGGAAGTGAAAATAATAGTCGTTGTTCTAATTAGTAATCAATACAATTAACATATTATGAAGTATAATTAGTATTATTACAACTATTTGTAAAAGGATTTCTAACAGCATGCTAGTTATTAAATATAAGGTATATGAACATTGTTGATGTGAACCGGTAAAAGTAAAACTGTTGTAATAAAATGATACTATTATAAATGCCATTAATTTAAAATGTGGTATATTATCGGTATATAATAAAAAAAATATTTTTATAAAATATCGAGATATCAAAAATTACATTGGTCAAAAGTGTTACGGATTTTAAAAATAATATTAGTATAATAATTGGTACCTTTACACGTTCAGAATACTCAAATTTACATGATAGTACGTGTAGTAGTAGAAATATACGACTATGAATAATAAATATGTAAATTCTTTCTAATTATTACGACGTAATTGTTCGTTTATGATAGACGATGTAACAGAAAGTTGTTCAGAATTTATGACATTAATGCACCGCAATATTTACGGCCAGATACGAGTATATCAAATTATAATAAAGTTTCACTTATGGATTGAAGAGGAAATTCGAAATTTATTGTAATTGTTGTTGTAAGGTATTAAAATATAAGTCTGCTTATAGCCTTATTGTTCTTTTGTGACTTCTCTTCCTTTCTGCAAAGATCTTAGTTTTTTTTTGGAAAAGTACAAATTGAACAATATATTCCAGCATTAACATTCACTGAATATTTGCTTAAACGAAAAATCAACACATAACTACTGAAGTAAGGAGACTATTATACTCCACTCCATCTGCAAATGCCTTATATAATAAGGACTAAACAAATTAAGCCAAAACAGCTATTCTTCTGGCATGCCATCGACGAGCGGTGTATTAAATGGCGAAATTTGCCGTATTTTGTCTGACAGAGTTAGCACCAAGATACAGAGATCCAGATTGTTCTAAAGCGACAAGAAATATGCAAAGTGTCATCTATCTCAGGATATCGCTAGCAGCAGACCGGTTTCGACCTTATTTATTTATTTATTTATTTATTACAACTACTCTACAGGAAAACCCATTTACAGAGCAGGGAAGTATAGTGAGTATTCACATTCTAATTACATTAATAAATTTCAGAAACATAACAATCAAATTTAATACAAATACGTATATACATATTTAATACCTAGGTATATGAAACAATATATGAGAAATAAGAAAAAGAAAGATGCGGATCAAGCATAACAATGTTTAATAAACAGAAGAGTGCAGTTAAATATATCGAATTAATCACAGTTGTTGTTGTATTTAGTACACATTAAAAACAGGAGTGAGAATTTTAGAACATCAGTACGCGGAATAGAGAGGTAAAAGCTTTTGGATGTTCGAGCATTCAATTGAGGTACATAAAAGTGCTTATATAAAAATATTTGAGAACAACCTCGCGTAAAGTGCTGTCATTACAAATCTTGCCAAAAGACCATTTTGAGGGAAACCAATAGGTGGATACACAGTGTCTGATTTGAACCATAGTAGTCTCAAGATTCTATAGTAAAGATCCGTACTCAAGTTTAAATCGGACAAAAATAAACGTATACGGACAAAGTATAGAATGTTCATTGTGTCGGTGCTTGGGAAATCCCTGTTAGCCCTTTATTTAGAAACCCAGTGTATGCAACGTTTCAGACACTACTTTAGTTACGTGAGCGGCAAAAGACAGATCTTTTTCAAAAATTATGCCGAGGTCTTTGAATGTGCTAGGTCTTTGAAGAATAGAGCCGCCTAACCCATAATCGTATACTATTGGAGATAATTTAGTGGAATAGGACATAAAATTACTCTTAGATACGTTTAGATCTAGTGTGTTACTAGATCACCAATTAAGAAGATTAGACAGATTGTTCTGCAGAAGAGCACAGTCATTCAGGGAAGTAATAACCTTAAATAATTTAAGATCATCAGCATATAACAGACAATTGAGAGATATTACAGTGACAATGTCGTCAATAAAGATATTAAACAGCAAGGGGCCGAGAATAGAGCCTTGAGGCACACCTGACGTGGCACCATACGCAATGGACCTGAAACCATTGATTTCCACGCACTGTTTTCTATTAGAGGGATAGGATTTTAGAAGGCTTAATAACTTTGTTGAAAAACCAAATCTTGTAAGATTACTCAGTAGTATATTACGATCGAGCCTATCAAAAGCTTTGGTGAAGTCGCTGTAAATGACGTCCATTTGCTTGCATTGGTCAAGAGTTTCAGCTATGCTTTGGGTAATACAAATTAAGTTAGATGTTGTAGATCGTTCTTGCATAAAGTTGATACTCTGAAATTTGCATACTTACATCGGAATAAATTGCGTCCTGAATTAATATTTCAAGGGTTTTGAGAAAATTACATAAAATAGCGATTGATCTAAAGTTACTAATATCCGTATTGTCACCCTTTTTAAAAACTGGACAGACTTTAGAGTATTTCCAAATTACGGGTATAGAAGAGCTTTTTATGAATAAACTAAACAAAATCGACAATGGATAGCCAAGAATTGGTGCACAGTCCTTAATTAGGAATAAGGGAACGCCATCAGGCGCAGTTGTTAGCTTGGGTTTAAGTTTCTTTAATGCCGTTTGAACTTCTCGTTCACTAAAGGGAGTAATATTGATGTCAACATAGCTAAAACCACCACAGATATCAGGGAGAGGTTCATCAGATCGGAGTGAAAACGGTTTACTAAAAAAATCAGCAAATTTATTGACAATATCCAAAGGGTTGTCAATATCAGAGTCGCCATTTACTTCCACAGTAATGCTTAAAGCAGTGTAAGCGAGTATACCTTTAACAGTGAGGCTCATATCTTGTAGACGTCGTTATGTTCTACCGCAGTAGAACGTACCAAGCGCAACGTTTCCAGCTACGGTAGAACGTAACGGTGTCTACAAGATGCGAGGCCTTTGGTTAATTTTTTAAATAATCACTGCGACAGTTCTTCCCAAAAGTTCCCTTGAAATTTTAACGAAGTTTTTAATTACTTTACGAAAGTACTATATAATAAGTTACAACTTAAACACTTTAAATATTCCTAATATATGTAATATTAAATGGCACGATCAAATTATCTCACATAACGAATTTTAATCATGAAGGAAGTAATCGTTAAACGCTAAGCTCATCTTCAACAGACGGCAGACGATCGTCCTTCTGAAGGTAACATCATTGACCTGCTAGAGAAGCTACATTACGCACCTTACTCGATCGAAATCGTGAGGTACCCCACCAGAAAACCGTCGCGTCGGTACCATCACCCGTACAACCATAAGTGACATTGTTTTATAATTATCGCAGGAAACGCAAGGTAGAGCGTGGGGGCCACAACCGAGCGTTGTTGCCAAGTTTATAAATGTTATAACTATCAGGATTTATTTGTAAAAAATATGGTTTTCTCAGTTCTTTTTTTATATTAACAGGGTATTAACAGGGTAATATTCATTGTCGTATCGTTTAGTGTTACTGATAATGCTCCTTGTATAATTTTCAAAATGAGGATAATATTTTAAAGAGTCGAAAAAGCCCACCAACAACGTCAGCGTGAGAATTTCCTTTATTATGTTACGTGTCAATTGGCGTGCTCTCAATTTAGCTTATTAGTGTATTCATTCTGTGACACAACTACAAGATGAAAAGAAAATCATTAATTTCTACAAAATTTACCCAGCCATAACAAATTTAACTACACTAAGAAACAGATATGTTGACAGATATACGAGGGCGTTGGGGAAAATGTTGTATACGTCATTATAGACGAAGCAACTGACGCATGCGGCCGTTCAGTGTCAATTTTCTTAACTGGCGCATTAAAACGTAACAATGCTAGTGGCAGCCATTTAGTGGCTTCTAAAATATTAGATAGGATCAATCAAAAAACAATTGTGGATTTTGTGACTGAGTGCTTTCTCTGTGTATGACCAGATCAAGATAATTCTGACGACGTATTAGTAATGCTGACGGACTCAACTTCATACATGCGAAAATCACTTTTAACTGAAAGAAGCAAATATCTGTTAACTGAAACTTTTTAAAAAAATTACACTTTTACATATGCAAGCTCATGCACTTAACCGAATAGCAGAAACAATAAAACACAGTTTCTCTTTTTGTAAAAGTGTTTAGAGATGCTCTGCCAGACATATATTTCCCTTGTGAACTGGTTATCACAAGATAGGGTACTTAGTTAGAAGTTGTAGCTTCTAACCTCTAATTCTGAGGAACTAAAATGTTTATCTTTAGGTTTGATCCCAACGAAAGCAATGCCATACACACCGTGGAGAACTTATTGCAACTAGAAGACCATGCCCGTTACATTATAGTAACTATTCTATCTTAATTACTTCAAATATAAACTGGAAACATATGGCTTATCGTTACAAAAACAGTTTATGGTATTATATGTTGTTAAACAAAAAATAAACAACCACAACACACGTCAAGTCAGTACTGTCATTAAAAATGTTCAGAATTCATTAATATTCATTAATGTATTCTGATGTATTTTCTGAGTAATAATAGTGACATGAGTTCGACTCTGTTGCAGCTCGGTGGAATAGACGATTTAATTATGGCAACCACACAAGTTGCCACAATTATACTATATAGTTGTGGCTGTCTGATATATCATTTATTATTATTATTATTATTATTATTATTATTATATTATATTATATAGGTTTGGGCCTCATCAGTTACTGATCGAAAGGGTAGTCCCTTGGCGACCCTTTCTTATACGGGTCATTACTCAAAAATGCTATCCCATAAGAGAAGCAATTTAGGCACGTCCTCCGCCCTAAGCCACGCCTCCTCTTGGATAACAGGGGTCCCTAGTATAAGATATCTCTTCTCCTCCAGTGCGAGGCAGGTATAAAGAAGATGAATCGAGGTTTTCTCGTCTTCTTTACGGTATCTGCAGGCCGAGCTGTCAGTCAGCCTCAGCTTATGCTTATATGCATTCAGACTACTACGGGGGCCCGTAATGATTCCCACCAGACTTCCGGCTTTGTGCCTGTTCAATTTACTGAATTCTTGGGCCCATTTCTCAATCTCAGAGTATTCGATGAAAAGTTTGGTTATTCGACAAAACGTTACGCCTCTCCATCTTTTATTGTGCTGGTCTCTTGCCCAACCATTTATGTGGTCTCTGATCACATTCCGACTTATTCCCACTGCAGGTTCTGGTCCATAGAGGTTTTCCCTGGTCCCTAGTCTGGCAAGGTCATCTGCAATTAGATTTACATTAACGCCATTATACCCAGGTATCCATACGAGTTCCACCGGTCCCTTCCCTGCCAAGTGGTTCAGCGTTTCATAGCAATTATAGACCAGCTTCGACTTTGTGGTTGCTGAATTCAGGACTACCAACGCCGCCCTGCTATCCGAGCAGATACATACCTTCTCCTGGGTCCGATTTTGGTCGGCCTGGAGGACATCATATGTAATTGCAACTAGATCGGCCTGGAGTGCGATAGTGTATATCATTTAAAATAGCGCACAAAATCAGTGAGGTGCTTTTTTCACGGACTATGATGACCTATCTTATTCGTGTCAATTTGCTATCGACATTTAACGTCACGATCCATGTATGATTGATTATCTTGTGTGTAAGTGCAAATCCAACTTTCTTGTTTAAAGTTTCTGAATCATGAGAATTCTTCTTATATATTCTCCTTGTTTATTCTCTAAAGTTTTCCTCTTTTGCGTATATTCGTTGACAAGAAATTCTTTCTCAATATTTCAGGTATTTGTACTGCAATCCTTTCTTGACTATCATCAATATTTTCTGATAACATATGGTTCACAGTTAGAGTTACATTACAGGTTAGACAACTAGGTTGTTGTTCGTTCATTAAATGGTTAATAGGTGTGAGTATTTTTGCTAGAATTTTAGTAATATCTAGTTCATTACTTGCGGCTTGACATGACTGAGCTTAGTGTCTATATTGGCTCATTCTGTTTGCCATCCACAGGATTTTACCACCGAGCAGAAACTATGACAAGAAGGTTCATTCTAAGTTTCGCCCGTTAAGTTTCCCTCCTTACCTCGTCTCATCGTCCAGCGAGAATTAGCTAACTAGCACATGGCGCATGTATACCGTCAGTCTCGACACCGAACTTATTGCCGCAGGCGATGTATTATACCGGTCGGATTTTAGATTGAGAATTTTATTAATTTGCGTTTGAATAATTAAAAATGGCGCTGTGTTCTGTTGATGACTGTAACAATAAAACAGAATCTAGTGTCTCACTTTTTCGGTGTCCAAAAGATGAAGCTAAGTAAGATAATTGATTACGCATTTAATAGGGTTAGAGCTCGGATTAGATACATTAAATTTATGTCATATAGATATTTATAAAGTACTTTTTAGATGTCAGAGTTGGAAAAAATCAATAGGATTTGTTGGCACCCATAGATATGCTAATCATACACCGGATCAATGTAATAGTAGAATAAAAATTTGCAGTTTACATTTTCCAGCAATGATTGTATCAACTCCGTGATCTCCTCGCCTCCTTCAATAGGAGATTATTGATATAGATATCTTTGATTGACTGAACGAAGCTGAAGGATATGCAAGCAGGATTGTGTATAATTCAGCAGT
This sequence comes from Rosalia funebris, assembly GCA_037954035.1. Taxonomy (NCBI): domain Eukaryota; kingdom Metazoa; phylum Arthropoda; class Insecta; order Coleoptera; family Cerambycidae; genus Rosalia; species Rosalia funebris. The sequence goes on along the minus strand of JAZFAV010000006.1, from coordinate 3,786,964 downwards.
GAATATACTAGAGGAGACTTCAAGAGAAATATAGTCCTTTAGAAGTAAAAGAACAACTCAATCCTTGAGTTATTTATTCGTAGTACTGTCTAGTACTATCCAGTCACGACATACTAAACTAGATTGTGTCAAGTTGTCATAATTACATTATGGCAACCCATAATTATAAGAAGTAATATTCTGCAATTTGTAATACGTATCTCACAATGTTACTTCGACTACTACAGCGCACTTTTTGTACCCATCCAAACACCTGGTCCAATTACTATAATACTCTAAATTGGCTCACAACTTGGCAATGCTGATGTCGCAGCACCACAAGATACTTCCACCTGCAAGAGTTCACAAGACGACAGCGTCTATAGCAGGGGTACTTTCCAAGAACGGTATGCTTTCCACCAACTCGCTCGGGTTACTAACTAGTCTCTTATATGTATGCACGGAAAGCATTCGCAAATCACCCAGTGTTACTGTGTCAGAAAACCGACGGCCTACTGCGACTACCGGTATTCTAGTGTTGCCGATTTCCTAGTTTGGTAAATCGGTGGTTAATTTAATTAGCATGAGTGATCTCGCGGATTTGTTGCAGTACCAGTAATATTTCAGTTGAAGAAAATGGGGAAGGATTTTTTTATTCACGCGCTTTGGGCGATTCTCATTGGTAAGTTCCTAGCTTGTTTGTAAATAAATCAGAATCAGTTAATCAAGAGTGTATTGGTCATGCATTAAATCCAAATGAAACGTAACAATTTAAGGATGAAGTTCAATCATCGGCTCTACAGTTCGTCTCTTCGTATGTGGTTTCTCAAAGAGATTTGTAATTACGAATTATCGTCAACTATTTTCATCGACATTTTCAATATTTGCTTAAAGTAATTGTTAGTGGAAATAGTAGTAAAAATAAAAAGAAAATGTGCTAATATAATAACATGTGACACTAATTTTATTTTACAACTTATAATTTGATATAATTCATTACTAGATACGCTAGGCAAAGAAATTTAGGGATGTAAAAAGTCCTATATTTTCGGTGATTTTCAAAGGGCTGTAACTTGGGGAAAATAGTCGCACAGCAATTTTAAAAAAAGAAAATTAAAGTTTCTAGTTTTCAGGTATTGAATTTAAATTTCTTTACCATTAACAGCCTTTGAATAATCATAATAAAACCATCGGAATAAAAGAATCCAAGTTCTTGCTTGCCTTTTAGAGTGGTCCACGAATTTCAATAAGTTTTTCAGTAATTTCGTCATAAATCTTTCTTAGATAACATTGTTCTCTTTAATTTGAGTGGTCTAAAAGCCTTGTATGATGCTATTTCGCTGAGTTATCGTCGTTCAAACAAAAGAGTCAGTTTTAACTTTGGTAAGTAATTACTTGAATATTATAATTGGAAATACTTTTTTTATAATAATTAACACTTTTTGATAATAAAAATATAATTTATTGCTAAAACAACAAAACATTCACCTCAAAAAATAAATAGATAATAAAAAATTCATTCTTAAATTGACTTTTAGCAAAAACGACAAATCCAAACATTCCGAAAACAATGAAGAAACATGGCGGCACTTTGAAATTTTCAGGGTTTTCTTGAGAAACTTTCAAGTTGATAATAATGTACAGTCAACATCCTTAGTTTATCCATTATTTGCAAAGTTATGCCAAGTTAAGGGAATATCCCTAAATGCGGTATTTCTTCCTCTTTCTCAGTCAACATTCTCGCACCGAAAATTTTTTTCAATCAAAAACCAATAACTACGTCATATGAAGAATACTTTACAGTTTTAGAAACCCTATTTAGATTTTCTGTACGATCATTATTTCCCGAGTAATTAAATACCAAAGTCAGAAATGACGTTTCTGTTTTGAACGACGATAACTCAGCGAAAAAATCATTGTATAAGGCTTCTAGACTGCTCAAATTGAAGAAAATATAATTATTTAAAAAATTCCTATGATGAAATTACTGATAGAAATGTATTTTAATCCGTGAACCTTTTGAAAGGCAAGCATATATTTTCGCAAAACTTTTTCCGATGGTTTCTTTTATTACTCAAAAACTGCTGATGATAAAAAGTTTGAACTCAAAATCTGAAAACTAGAAAACTGTTTTAAATGGATTCAGGCACATGTTTGGAGTAATGAGTATTTACTTGCTTCTGTAATATTTATAGGTTACACATAAGTATATTATAGAAAAAAACATTAGAAAATTATAAACAGTTTTAATACCTAAAAACGGACTTTTCGGCACGTACAACTATCTCGAAATTGAGTGGCCGAGAAAAAATAAACTAACAAATAAATGCAGAATATGTATTTTATGCGACAGTTTTACTTTTTTCAATTTTTCTCAAATAGTCCACCATCGTGCTATCTCATAACCCATGGACAGAGTGGAGTGTGTCCTATCCACCTCAAAGTCAATAGATGTCATCAGGTAGACGTCCGTAATCAAAATCAGTCGAAACCCGATCTATCCAACACGATTTAATTGAGTGATCGTGCTAACAAAACAATCTTTCAAATAGTCCACCATCGTGCTTTTCTCATGACCCATGGACAGGGTAGGGTGTGTCCTATCCACCTCAAAATCAATAGGTGTCGTCTGGGAGACGTCCCCGATCAGAATCAGTCAAAACCCGATCGATCCGACACGATTTAGTGAATTATCGTACCAACAAGTTTAAAATGCCGACGACAATGACGCACACACAGGAAACACTTTTTAAAACCATTTTTTTTGTATTTAGGCCGAAAAATTAAAAATTAACGCTAGAAAATTTTTTTTTACATTTTTCTTTACACGATTACATTACTGTTTCGCTCTGGGATAGTTGAATGCGGAAAAGTAAAAGGTACTCTTTTAAACGACATTATCAAGTGTTATCATTTAAAAAACTCACTGACTCTAACAGTGACGACGTCACAAAAATATACATATACCAAAAAAACGCACATGTAAAAAATTTATTCTAAGTATCCGAGATATTTTTCGTATTCGCTCACTATATAATTGCATGCCTGTTCCAGCATTTCCAGCCGCTCTATTATCTTTTACGTTACCCAATACGACTTTTGAGCATATCGCTTAATTGTTCTTTCAAAAAACCATTATAATATTTGACTATATTTTAATTTTCCTCTCGCGTAGGTTTTAATTAAGCTACTTTGAGGAAAGGAACTAAAATAAAATAATGCTTCAAGTCTGGCATCAAAGGGAATTTTGTTTAAACTTGAAAATAATTTCAGTCTTAATTAGTTTAAGTTCTCCTTTGAATGGAATTGTAAATTAAACAATTAAATAACTTTGAATTTTCAGTTAGTAAACAATGATTTTTGCTTCCAGGGATCTTCTTTTTAAGTTTTTATGTTCAAATTAGAACTATAATATATTTAAAATCGGCCTGTAGAAATTGTGTTACGATTGTTTATTTTTTCATAGTTATATTTGCGCTTTAATTACATTCATATACTAGTAACAAAGTAACAGAAGGTATTTTAAATATACTACAAATAATATAAATTAGTGCACGATTTTATACTTTTCCTATTTATTTCCTAATTTGAATAGTTAAATTTCTAATAGTAATAGTCGGTTTTTTGTTAGTACATTAATAAGTCCAAATTATAATGCTTAATTGGAATATAATTTTTATTACTTTTCCGCACTCCATTATACGCGGAAAAGTAATATAATCGCGTAAAATTTTTTTCTAGGGTTTATTTTTCGTTTTTCGGCCTAAAAACAAAAAGAAATAGTTTTTAAACCATTTTGTGTGTGTGTGTGTGTTCTGTTGTTGTTGTCGTCGTTGTTGTCGGCATTTATTCTTGTTAGCACGATAACTAAATCGTGTCGAATCGATCGGATTTTGACTGATTCTGATCAGGGACGTGTCAGACGACACCTATTGATTTTGAGGTGGATAGAACACACTCTACCATGTTCATGTGTCATGAGAAAGCACAATGGTGGACTATTTTAGAATTTTTTTTTGTTAGCACGATTACTCAATTAAATCGTATCGGATCAATTGGGTTTCGACTGATTCTGATTAGGAACGTCTACCCGATGACATCTGTTGATTTTGAGGTGGATAGGATAGTCCAATCAATCTGTCTGAGCCCCTATGTTAAATGATCACTAATTGTAAATAGCAAAAAAAAATTTGAGCATATAGAAAAAAAATTTTAAGAAACTTACCGTTTTTGATCTCAAAATGGCGGCCGCAAACATAATCTAAAAAATTCGCAAAAGTCAAAAAACGGTTTTTCGCGAATAAAAAAGAAAGTTGTGCTCGGATTGGAAAAAGTTAAATAAGTAAGTTATAGATAATGAAAAAATCTTTCGACTCAATTTTTGTGAGCTTGAATCGATTCATTAATTTTCGAAATATCTCGAAAAAACCGTTGAAAATGCGTTTTTTTTATTTTGCTCTAAAACCAACAATATTTGATGAAAACATGTAATAATTTCAGAAAATGTAGTCCTAAGTGAGACGAAAACAATCGTTTTTGTATAATTCTAAAAATTTTTTTTTCACAGTTATAGCTGTTTTCGTAAAAAAATATGTTTTTGTAAAACGGCTTTTTCTTCGCAACATATGGTCCTACAGACTTGTTTGAGGACTTATTGTCTTCGTTAGGAGTTGTACTACAAATATATTTTCAGCAACAATCGAGTTTTTATATAAAAAATCGGGTTTGAAAATGACGTGATTTTCGTACATTGGTTTTATTACAAGAATTTATTGCCAAAAAACCGATGTACGCAAATTACGTCATTTTGAAATGCGATTTTTTATATAAAAAATAAAAAAATCGATTGTTGCCGAAAATATGTTTGTAGTACAACTCCTAATGAAGAAAATAAGCCCTCAAATAAGTCTGCAGGACCATCCGTTTCGATGAAAAAGACGTTTTACGAAAACACCTTTTTTTACAAAAACAGCTATAACTTTGAAAAAAAAAAAATTTTGGAATTGTACAAAAACAATTGTCTTCGTCTCACTTAGGACTACATTTTCTGAAATTATTAAATGTTTTTATCAAATATTGTTATCTTTAGAGCAAAAACAAAAAAACGCAATTTTCAACGGTTTTCTCGATATATCTCGAAAAGTAATAAATCGATTCGAGCTCACAAAAATTGAATCGAAATATTTTTTTATTATCTACAACTTTCTCATTTAACTTTTTCCAATCCGAGCACAACTGTCTTTTTCATTCGCGAAAAACCAGTTGTTTGACTTTTGCGTTGCGAATTTTTTAGGTTATGTTAGCGGCCGCCATTTTGAGAGCAAAAAACGGTAAGTTTCTTAAAATTTAATTTTATATATGCTCAAATTTTTTTTTGCTGTTTACAATTAGTGACCGGGTCATTCCCTATTGATTGGACTAGGACACACTTCACCCTGTCCATGGGTCATGAGAAAGCACGATGATGGACTATTTGAAAAAGTAAAACTGTTGCATAAAACACATATTCTGCATTTATGTGTTGGTTTATTTTTTCTTGGCCACTCAATTTCGAGATAGAGATGTTCTACGTGCGGAAAAGTCCGTTTTAACGTTTTAAAACTGTTTATTTAAGTTTAAGTTGACACCATATTAAGATTAAGTTGACACCAATTCGGGATATTTGGGACGCTGCATAACTAGCGAAAATCAGGCCTGAAACAACATTGAAAATAAATTTCGTTAAATCCATCGCGATATTAAAACGATGTTCATCTCACAACGCTAAATTATTTATTGTTAGTTTCATCCGTTCGTGAATTAATTTTTTCACCGGCATAATCGAAACAATCGCCACCGGCCCCGGGGCCCTATTACCAATGCGGAGTACCTTTGGAAAAATTGACCGGAGCCCGCTGGATGCAGTTGACCGGAGTTTAATTTTGCGTTAATTAATATAGTTATTATAAACATGTAATGCAGCTAGTTGGATATTATTCGCACCTGATTACTCAACTTCCTGTTCATATTTAGCCGACCATGAATTTGTTTGAATAGATGCATAATTTTTTTAATATGCAAATTATTCAAATGGTGCTGATTTTAAATAAATTCATCTTGTTTTCCATCACCGGATGGATTTAATGAGGCGTGACACGATTGCACATGTTAAATATATGTATAGTCATAGGCGGCTGCTAAAAGGGTGTAAATATTGTCGCAAATGTAACAAAAATTATGTCACGTGCTGCTTGTCAAGAATAGAAAAAAGTATGAGACTCTCTAGGCATGCGTAGAAGAAAGAGTGGGGCAGCATTCGGGGGGAAAAGGATCCATTTTACGCGCGGCCAGATCGAGCTCTCATTCAATATATACATTCATCGATATTCACTCTACAAAGGTCTCAACTCGAATGAGTAAAAACCAGGCTATTTACTATGCACCTCGTGGACGGTCCGATATCGCAGTTTTGAGACTTGTTTCTATTCTCATTGAGCTGTAGGTGATAACTTCATTATTTTAAACGACACACTAAATATTTTTATACAGAAATCAAATTCTCTTTACTATTTTAACAAAACTTACAATGCCATTCCTTATTTGTAAAACTGATAGTTTCTGAAGTATTTAAATTCTAATAATAATTATAATAATAAAACATCTGTACCCCAAAACCAAAGGCTTCATGGTAGCCATCGAAGACGGCAAGATGTGGACAAATGCCGTAAATGCAACAGACCAGGGAAAACAATCAATTATATCATTGGGGGATGTCCAGCCTTAGCAAAGTCAGTACTTTTGGGAAAACACAACCAGGTACCGAAACTAGTACATATGAAGGTACAAAAATAGAACCTGTTGCCGAATTCATCACCATACTGTATGGTCTTTCAATCGGGATGCTCGAAATTTGTTAGATCATACCGGCCATGTTGTTAAAGCAATATCTATCAAGTTTATTGTGAATTGTTCAACAGTGTATGGAAAATCACCATGGAAAATTGTAGCTTTCAAAAATGTGTTAAGATCATCAAATTTTATTTTCAAAATCAGTGCTCCGTTCGAAAAACGTTTCACGCATTACGTGTTTTCTATCCTCGCCACAAGCGTCTCGCCGAGTCGACTATTCGACGTTTGGTGGCAAAATTCGAGTCAACCAGACTTCAACATCCAGACGCATATCTGGAATTGTTTATCGGCAAGATGGCCTAATATGATTTACATCTGATATGGATCCATATTTAACTTCTTCTTTATAATAATTCAGCATATTCCATAAGAAAATTTAATATCTTGCACGTTTTTTATGGGTTATTGTCAGAATACGCATAAAAATCCTTTGGTATTTCGAAAATTTTCCAAACATAATTACTGACTGTATTATCAAATTCCAGTTATAAACATACCAGTTCGATAATAGATATTCAAATTGTGTGCTATACGAGACGAAGCTTCCAGAAGAAAAGAGAGGAGAATACTTCACCAGAAGAAATAACTGTTTACATCTCAGTGTAAGTTTAGACAGCTACATGCTGAAGATATAGAAGCCAGACCTTTGCCACTAGAATGGTTTATTTAAAATAAGTTTATTTTAAAATATATCTTGTAGACTAAAAGTCGATCTGCTTTTTTTACAATAGCTTTGTAGATATTTCTATATAAATAGACAATTAAAGTAACACAAGTAAAGCAATTGAAGTAACATAACTCATTTTCAAAAACGAATTTAAAAATGAGTTATGTTAGTTTAATTGCTGAAGTTACTTGAAGCTGTTGAGTAAAAAAATTGCGTTAAATACGTACTATTACAGAATCTATTCAGTAATAGATTTATTACTGAAAAAACAGTCGCGGAAACATCCATCCTGTCCAGTTAACGATCTACGCACCAAATTGCAAGGACTTTGGGACAACATGCTTCATGAAGAGTAGTGTTGTAACACAGTTTTGCTGAAACGGCTAAACTATTCCAAACCACGAATGTTTTTTATTAACACACTTTTATTGACACATCATAACGTAGTAATATTTCATCGTATTTAAGTTAATTATTTATACTTTCCTGTGTCTGTTACTAATATTCTTTTTTAAAAAAATAGTTTTGAGAGTGTTATTACTATTGTTCAAATATATTAGTTGTAAAATTATACCTGGACGAACTGTTATGAGCCTGGGCTCGTATATAGAAAAGAAGAAGATAAGAGAGACATTAACTTTATTGTACTGGATGGGAATTTTGACTAACAATAAATATCAATAACCGGCTTTTAATTATTTTGGGAGAACGGCTGATTCCTCGTGAACTTGTAAATAATATCTGCCGCCCATTTTGACTTATCAATAGGAACCATATGCCCGGCATTTCTCACCAGAATCTCCGTCAAATTTCCTGCCTGTTTCACGTATCCTGCTATCTCGCCATCCACGTGCCATATCTGCCTCTCGGCGATCTTATACTCGTCTGCGGCATCAAACTCCAAGTTCTGAAGAACGCTGATAGTGAGAGGGTACGCCACCACCATGTCCATCTGGCCGTTGTAGAACAAAACGCGGTAGTTGTTGAGAAGTTCGGCGATCCAGGGGGCGACTGTCTGCATCATGTCGCCTACTAGATTCTCGTTAACCGGTTCCCCGTCGAGAACCGTGGATCCCACGTGGATGGCCGAGCGAATATGAGCCTGTTGGACGAATTTTGCCATGCTGTCTTCGTCCACCGGGTCCTTGGGATAGAGGAAGTTCTTCCAGTTGTCGAAGCCTGTGGAGGGCATGAAGAGATTGTCGGTTTGGTAGTTCAGGATGTCGAAGGCCTTGGAGAATTCCCCTGCGTGGATGAGTTTCACCACTGGAAATACAATGAGAAGATTGATCAGAAGACCAAAGATTGTTCTTCAGTTGACATTTAGACAGTTAAAGATAAGTTTGTCATCAAAGACATCCAAATAAGTGCATGGGAATGCACACCAAAAATAAAAAAACTACTAAAGGGCAGTAGCTATCCGGAAGAAATTAGAAAATTAGAGAATTAAAAAAAAGAAAAGCAAGAAGGAAGTGGTTCCGAATCAGGGTCCTACAAGACAAAACTATATTGAATAACCTCACGAAGAAGCTAAACAGGACAGATGGAAACTAGGCCAGAAGTTGTGAAGAGAAGGCTGAATGTTTTTCCACTCACTTAGAGAATATATTTCAAATAAATAACCTACACGAAGAAGACTTACCTGAAGAAACTCCCCATCAGGAAGAAGAAAATATCAAATTGACATCGCCAGATGAAGGAAGTTATGAAAGAAATCAAGCAAAGCATAGATCCGAAAATGGCTCCTGAATTTGACTTAATAATAGGGGAAATACTAAAGCAGCTCCCGAGGAAAGTACTTGTCAAATTAACTAATCTAATCAGTTCTGTGTTCAGACTTGATTAAATACCTAAACAATGGAATGTGCCAGAAATCGTGATGGTTCTAAAACTTGGGGAATCACCACATGTAGTCTCTTCATATAGACCAATATCATTATTACCTACCATGTCCAAGCTCTTTGAGAAACTGCTCAAAAGAATACAACCAATTATCGAAAGAAAATCTAATCTTGGATCACCAGCTATATAGTCAACATACAAGAGTTGACAATAGATCAGGCTCATAGAATCACTAATATAATAGAGAATGCGTTAGAAGAAAAAAGAGTTTACTCTGGCGTATTGCTCGACGTAGCGAAAGCATTTGATAAAGTTTGACATGAGGGACTACGTTATAAATTAAAAATTATCCTTTGTAAACAATATGCGGATATTTTAAAATCCTATTTATCAGACAGACACTTTCAAATTAAGCAGGAAAGTGCATATTAAAGAAATCAAAGCGGGAGTTCCACAAGGCAGTGTTGTAGGCCCTGTGCTCTAACTTCTGTATACGTGTGACCTCCCAGAGCTAGAAAATAATACTGTAGTTACTTTTTGTAGTTAAGATACTGCCATAATAACAATGGAAAAACGTAATATAGAAACAGCTAATAATCTTTAAAACATCATCAGTAAATTCTAAGAAATAGAATATCTATACTTGTCAGAAATGGCTAAGAAGACATCAATGGGTGACTCTTAGAATTTAAGTGATTTAGTATAATAGCATTAGAAATAAGTTACTCATTAGTCTTAGACTAGATCGTGACAATATTTTAATATAAAAAAAGATGATAAGTTTAACCATGCTGTTAATATTGCACTTTTTATTTTCAAAATTTCTACAACACATACTTTATGATGCTATATCTCAAAAACACTTGAATTAGTAACGCAAAACAGCTAAGAGTTCTTTAAAAGCATATTTCACATTGGCTCTGATTCAGATCATAGTTTACTCTAATAATAATATTCTTCTATCATTTGCAAGATTTTTAGGTGATATTTCTGTATCACCTATGAACTTCTTCTGCATTTTTATCGACAAAGTAATTTTAAAAATCATAGAATAGAGAAAAAAATTAAATTCAGACAAAGACAGGTTATGTTGGAGAATGCTAGGCGAATTTACATGATTCCAGATCTAACAATGAAGTACTTACTCTCTTTTTCATTCTCTTTGAACTGCTCCCTGGTATTGGAATCGATCAAGCCTATCTGGAACAAGTAATCGCCGTAATTTAACAGATGTTCCGGATCAGTGAAGCCATCCCCGATCACTAACCCCTGCAGGTTAATCCTCAGGCTAGCTTCTGGATTCTCCTTAAAGATCTTGTGACCTATAGCTGGAATGTACTTCCCTGCGTACGTTTCCCCACTAATATAGAACTCATTCTTTTGCAACTCCGGGAATAATGTGAAAAATTGTATCAGAGCGTTATACAAATCCTGGCCTATTTTCGTCTCGTTCTGGGCATATCCGCCGTTACTAAAACTGTAGCCGGTTCCAATCGGATTGTCGATATATAGAACAGAATGCGATTTGGTCCAGGAGGTCTCGCGTAAGGTCAGCTTAAAGTTCTTGTTCACGGAGAAAGGTCCATTCTCTAGGAACAGCCCCAAGAGGGATGTCTCGCCAGGTCCACCTTGGAGCCACAGCAGTACTGGATCGTTTTCGTAGTCCGATTGGGAGGGGAAGAACCAGAAGAACGTGTTGGAGTTATAAGCTTCATTCACGGTAAAATACCCCGCATAGCTTTCCAACCCCAGGAAGAGGCTAGAGTTCACCGCAGCTGCCTCTCTGGCGTCTTCTATTTTATTCTGTTCGATGAATGGGGTTAGGATGAGGGCATCGCCTGGATCGCCTACGATTTCTTCTTGTTTCAGCTTTTTGTAGGCGTTGAGGAAGGCTCCGCTAACAATATTCACTATGAAAACCACCGACACGATGAATATGATACCTTTCATGATTTCGGATTGTAATTATGTAATGTCATTGGTATCATATCGTTATGTAAAAATTGTGGCTTATATAGCCCCTGACATTACTGTGATTCCAGGCTTAAGTGGAGATAAGAAATTACGATAGATAGCATATTCATTAAGTTATTGAGAAGCAAAATATAACAACATTTAGAGAATGTTCATCATTATCTACTTCAATGGTGATTATTATGATAATTATTAAGTGTTATTTATACAGGGTCGGGAATACTGGCTGATTGATTGGACTAAAAACCATCTCTAATAAAAGTTTTCGAAGTTGTTTTAATATATTCAGTGACGCACGTTGATTTTCAATAAGGACACTATTATTAAAAATATAAGTAATTGGTAAGCACAACAAAAAGAGGAGACTAATTTTTCACGAACGTTGAAGATTACACGTTTGTCGACGACCCTTTCGCCATCCAAGTTGGCACAATCGGGACATTTTAATCATTTTCCGATTATGCCAACTTAATTAGTGAAATGTGCGTAAATGAACCTCCAGAATGCGACAGAGACAGTGACCTCTGTTTTACTGATGAACTGACTGTTTTGTTGTAAACCGAATAAATCTGTTCCATTGTTGAGATATGAGGTGACCATTTTCGATAATCGATCCTACCAACAAAACCTTCGATTTTAGAGTAAAATTAATTAAGAAATTGATTTTGTCGGGCCTTCTTTAATCTACACCAAATTTTTCAGTTTCTTTTTTAGAGAAAACGTTTTTTTGTAGAAAGAATCTTGTGAACTATAGTAAGGAAATTTTGTTAAAAATCTGAACGTGTCCAAAATTTTTTGGACACGTTCTCACGTTTTGGACACGGTTTTATCTTTTCTAAAGAAGAGGTTTTTGAATTAATTTGAATAACTGAAGGACATTTACAAACTCTGGTCTCATTTTTTGAAAATATTACGTATTAATTTTAAATATTGAACATTGAAGATCAAGTAAAATACTATAATAAATGTTCAAACTGGCGACCTTCAACAGTGTGATGATATCCTGTTTGATCAGCGAAGGCTCTTAAAAAGTTTTGAGTATCATGTTGTGATATTTCTTGAGTCTATTAACACTTTACTATAAAAAACTACAAAAAGGCTCATTTCAAGCTACATATTTCTAAATTATTTTTTAAGCCTAATAATGTATGCTATTAGAAGTTTCTGTATTGTCAAAATGCATTCCATTATTAAACTCATTCTGTATTTATATTTGTATGTGGATTTAAATACTACAGATACATTATTAAAAACTAGATAAATGTTTATTTCTGTCCGGACTATTTACAGATAACAGCAGATAATGATTCACTCAAAAAGTAAAATTCATCTCATGTAGTGTTTAAATTATAAATACGTTTGTAGGATTCAAGATCACAGACTCTCATACACATTGATTTTATTTTGTAATATAGGTGAATTTAGACTAATTATCTTAAATCTGGATAATTTATTATTTTGAGGAACCTCAAGGATCTGCGTTAGGGCCATTCCTGTCCATGTCTTACTATCAATGAACTGTACAATTTTATAGATGATGTAATGTTATTATAAGTATTGATAACACAGCATCTATATTTGCAACTACCCAAAATTTATCTAATACTAGCACTTTTTCGATTCCGAGATATCTCCAAAACATTGTTTTGGAGATATCTCGGAAGCTTTGTATATCTTGGAGCATTGAATGCATCAATGGCCTCTTCTGCTGACGAAAATCGCTGTCCACGCAATTTATTTTTGACGTTCGAGAACAAGAAGAGGTCATTGGGTGACAAATCAGGACTGTACGGCGGATGACCTATTAATTCAATTTTTTGAGTATTCAAAGATTTGGTTGTTAGATGAGATGTGTGAGATCTCGCATTGTCATGATGAAGAAGGATCCGATGGTGTTTATTTGTTTTCCCTATTTTACCGAAGGTTTCCGGCAAACAAATGGTTGTGTACCATTTAGGATTGACCGTTGTATGTTCCTCTAAAGGCACTATTGCCACATGACTAGTTTTTCCGAAAAAATAGGCGACCATTTGTTTCGAAGTGCTTCGAGCGCGAACAGATCTTGTTGGATTTGGTTCATCTTGAAACAACAATATCGTCGACTGCTGTTTACTGTCCGGCTCAACCCTATTGATCCATGATTCGTCGCTTGTTACAATGTTATATACGTCTTTTGAAGCACCGCCATTGTATTTCTTGAGCATCTGTTTGCACCAATCGACACGAACATCTTTTTGAGATTTTTTCAAATTATGTGGGATCCAACGAGAACTAATCCCACGAGAACTAGGCCTACCTCTGCCTATCTTCACTCCTATTTCTGCCTCCAAAATATTGCGGACTATTCCCCCATGTCTCAGCAAGTGGCCTACCATTCTATCTCCTCTCTTCTTTATGTTTTTCCACATACTTCTTTTCTCGCCGACTTTCTCTAATACTTCTTCGTTTCTAACCCTATCAGTCCACGGTATTTTCATCATTTCTCGGTAACACCACATCTCAAAAGCTTCTAATTTCTTCCTACTTGCTTCCCCTACCGTCCAGGTTTCGCAACCGTATAGTGCCGTGCTCCATACATACGTTTTCAAAAATCTCTTCCTTCTTTCTAAGTTTATTACCCCATAAAAGTGCTTTCTTTTTGTTAAAAACTACTCGACTCTTCGCTATTCTTTGTTTTATATCTTTACCGCTTCTTCCATCCCAATTTATTTTACTTCCTAAATAAGTGAAGTCTTTAACTTCTTCCAATCTTTCATTATTAATTTATACTTTCGTGTTTGCTCTGCTCTCGCGCCCTCTGCACACTAACACTTTAATTTTGTTTTTATTCACCCTCATTCCGTATTCCTCTGTCAACACTGCCTCCATTTCGTTCAACGCTGATTCTAATTCCTCCTTACTAGATGCTAATACTGCTATATCATCCGCGAATCTCAGCATTTTTAGTTTCTGTCCCTGTACTTTAATCCCGAATCCACTCCGAATCTTTTACCACATTAATCGCCTCTTCGATGTACAGATTAAAAATTAGTGGTGTAAACAACACAAATCACGTTTAAATGATAAAATGTTCTGAAGAAGGTTATGGTCAAATATGTCAAACTTTCCATTGGAAACGTCAGATGGCAGATGGCAGAAACGTCAGAAACGTCTGACAACACTTAGTGTTGCCAAGTCTAAAAATATAGTGCCCCTCGTATACGTATACAATATTGATGATGTCACTACATGTTAAAAGATACTTACAATTAGTTACAACACATGTTTTTCATTACATACCTCTTTAGACCAAGACAATTCTTTATATATCGGTATATTAACATATTTGCTTTAAGTGGCATATGCATCTTATTACTTATTTTCCGTATCTTTCTCTAATTGATATCCTACATAAATAAATTACATGAAATGTAATTATGTATAATATATTCTTACATTTTACCAGGCTCTTTCTTGAAAAGCTTATTATTTGATTAATATTTAATAACATAGTTTTTATGTAAGCATAAATATTATTAATAAAACACACGAGGCGATTATTTTAATTCTTTGTTATTGCAAATATCAAATCCGTGAGCAAAAACTGTAATAAATTATATACAATTGAAACAATGTTCTTATGTCGTAATTCAGCTTAATGAATTCATTTGAAACAATTCATTACTCTAAAACGTGGAACAGACTTTTGTGTTAATCTATTTTATCAAGGCCAGTTACTAATTATTGCAGTTTCATAATTTTCTATTATTTGGGTTTATAATTTAAGACAATTTAGATTTAAGACATTTGAGAATAATTTTTTTAATGATTGATTTTTAATGATAAATAATGCCTTTTCCCCAATTTCTCACATGTGTATGCCTCTTTTTAAGACGGCGCAATTTCAAATTCTTAAGAGCATTTTGTTGTCGGAAATCATTATGTCGAAAATACGAGCAACGTTCAAATATAAATCAAAATTATTTTGCTTTTAATTTGTTGAAGACCAAAAAAATTGACCAAAAGAAATTCAATTTTCTACATATTCCCCTTCTTTGTTCGTAAATTTTCTCTACAAATTGTGAGTTTTTTTATACCATCACTGTAAAAGAAAAAAAACGCATCTGAAGCAAATTGAGCATGGAGGACTAGAACCACCCCAGCAATATCGCTGAAATGCTGTTCTTCTGAACCCTCTTTTAACGGTTCAAACATGTGTAAAATTACGCGGCGATAGGTCTGGACTGTATGGTGGCTGTTCAAGTGTCTCCCAGAAGATTTCCTCCAATTTTCCACGTGTTTGGTTTGCCTATGAGAGCCTGGCATTGTCGTGCAGCAAGTTGACGTCTCTGGTGGGTTTTCGTCGTCTTTTGCTCCAATAATTAGTCTTCACTTGGTCCAAGAGAGTGCAGTAATAGGCAGCATTAACTGTTCTCTGGTCACGAAGGAAATCCAGCAAAAGAATGCTTCTTGAATCCCAGAATACCACCGCGAGAACTTTTCCTGCTATCAAACGCGTTTTGGCCTTATCCGGGATGAACTCTCCTTGGTTCCGCCTTTCTTTGCTCGTCTGATTGTTCTCGGAAATGTAATAATGAAAGCACTCTCGTCATGGCTCCCAATGCAACCAAGAAAAATGTCTCCCTCAGTCCAATAACGAGCGAGAATCTATTGATAGATGTCAAGACGAGAACGCTTTCTCGAACGAAAATTTCAGCCAGACGGACCCCTTTCCGCATCAAAAACGTTATGAAGATATACGCAATAGACAGGTGTACATTGCGCTCTCTCTTTGCTACTGTTAAGGTTTATATTGGTTTATGATAGTGTATTTATTAAGGTTACAGCAAATATTTTGGGTTCCCTAAATTGAACTTTATTATGGAAAAGGTCGGCTGATTTAATTTCGAGATCATACTTTACTGTAGGATAATTATCTTGAACTTCAATTGTGTATTTTAATAGCCTGCTCCAGAAGATTGGATGGTCAAGATAGTAATATAAAAGGTAACTACCACTGCGTCACTAATATATACCAAAGACAGTCTATAAAATGGATAACCAACAGCCGACCAGCATGCATTGCTACGTAATACACTGTCTTGTACATAACTTATGTATTAGACAGTTCTCATAACTATTTCAGAATGAATCATCAAATTTAATTTTCAAAATCAGGTCTATAGAAATAAACTGAAAACAATTGATGCACCAAAGTCAACATATTGAATGCCATACCGTATATTCAGCCAGATTTATGCAACAAAGTCATCGAAAATTGGATATCCCGAATACGTGCCACCAAGCAAAGCCGCGGCGGGTATTTGAACGACGTTTTATTTCACGATTAACGCCATAAAATATTCTTTCATTTCATCAAAACTGAATGGATATCTCATACACAATTTTGTTTTATTTACGTATAAACATCGAGCGTCCTTATTGAAATACTCTTAGAAGCAATAATAACAGATGTGGTACAACAGTACGTTATAGTAGCACGAAACAAGATCACAATTAAAAATAACTTCTATCGCACTACTTTGCACTTTCTCAAGGCCGCGTTAGTGACAAATCCCTCCTCCTATTACCCCCTTCTACAGTCCCTATTAGAGTTTAACACAACCTCGCTTCTTCCAAGACCGCCTTTTTTCTTTCTCGAGGGGAAAATCTTCAAAAAGACACCTGGTCTCTGGTGTTCTGTTATTGTTTGGCCAGGTAGTGTCGGATTCGTATACGCCTACCGACTAAAAACCCCCCGTTATCCTATTAGTGTGATGCCGATGAGGAACCGCTCTCGCTTTACTTCTCTTCGGCATATCAATCAGGATACTTACTCATTCCCCACTTCCCTTTCCTTCTTCTCTTTCTCCTTCATGGTGGACGTTACCATCTGCTCCACCACTGTCCATCTTTCTCTGCTTTCGAGCATGATTGGGATCATGTTGTCCGCAATGATAGCGTGTCCTATCTTTTGCTCCGCAACTCTCCTTTCCCCTGTTCACCTTTTGCAGCTGAACACTGTGTGGCCGGCATCGTCAACCTCTCCACAGGACCAGCATTCTCTGCTCTCGCGTTTGCCTATATCCAGTAGGTAGTCCGCCAAACAGCCGTGCCCAGTAAGAACCTGGGTTAAGTAATACCCGACATCGCCATGTGCCCTTTCGCGCCATGGCCTTATGTCCGGAATTAGCACCCTCGTCCATCTCCCTCGGGGCTCCACCTCCCATCTCTCCTGCCAGTGTTCCCATAGGCTCTCCCTTGATGCATCTCTGTCAGCACCTCCGTACACCTCCCGTCTCTTTCTTGCTAGAAGATCGATGGGTAGTATACAGGCTATCACCAACGTTGCCGCTGCCGATACGGTCCTGTATGCACTATAAACTCTTAGCGCTGCTCTTCTCTGGACTTTGGTGAGCTCTTTCCTCCACTTGTCCCTTCTCAATATATTCACCCACACCGGGGCGGTATAGAGTAAGATCGACTGCGCCACCCCGCTGAGGACTCTCCTCTTTGCCGCCCTGGGGCCCTTAATGTTTGACATTGACCGACCAAGGGCCGAGACAGTTTTGCCCGCCTTTTCCAGCGTCTGTTTGATATGTTCCCCAAACGACAGATAACTATCAATCCAGACTTCCAGGTACTTAATACTCTGCTTCGGCACGATTTCGGTATTCCCTACTCGAAACGTGATGCACGGAAGCTTTCTCCTCCTTGTCAGGAGGATTGCCTCCGTTTTGTCTAACGCCAGAGTCAATTCCCTCTCTTCAACCCATCTCTTGATCCTTTCGACAGTGAGGACATTGAGGACAGTGAGAACGCGCATAAATTCTTGGACTCCCACGCCTCCTGTGCAATGGTTTTTATGACCATGACAGCATCTACCATAGATCTCCCCGCCCTGAACCCGTACTGGTTCTCCGCCAGACCTCCCTTTCTCTCTAGCTCTCCTAGGAGTCTTCCTAGGATGAGATGTTCCAGGAGTTTCCTAAGCACATCAATCAGATATATCGGCCTGAAAGATGTGGGGTCATCCACCGGCTTGTTCGCCTTGAGAATTAGAACTAGCCTGGCCATCCTCCATCCCTCGGGTTGGAAGTCGCGGCTTCTCATGACGTCATTCATGATTTGCAGCACCTCCGCAGGATATTGCTCCACCACGGCCTTCAGGATCTCAGGGGGGATACCGTCCGGACCAGGCGCCTTGCCATTTTTGATCTTCACACAAGCCCTTGGCAGTTCCTCCTCCGTAAGCGGATCGAGATCTGCTCCTGGTTGACTTTCCCATTCTTCCACCGGTTTCACAGGGAATAGCGCGTCCACCGCCTCTTTCACTTCCAAGACCGCCCGCCTAATTCTGTTCGATTTGAATATCCCTCGTATTTTTCTTCATAAACTCTTTCTCACGGTAATTGAAACAATTTTTTTTTATTACAATTAGAGATTTGTACTTATGAGTACCGTCGATTGAAACACAATTCTCTTTTAAGTAGTTATTTATTTGTCCAGTCAAGAAGAACTTATCGTATACATACATTATTATAAATTTGAAATTTCCACAACTGTGCATTGTTTTAACTTTCGGACAAATGGTGAAAAATTAACAATAGCGCCTCATTAGCTAAACGATTTTTAATTGAGATATTGCTCTGAAATACAGTACGTAGTTTATTACTTCTATAAAGGCGGGCTACAAAAGAACAATGTTTACGATATTTTTTCTTTTGTATTAAGAAATGTAGTAAATCCGAAAGGAGGGAAATATAATAAGTGTAGTAGGTGGAAAGATAATCAATCGTCAGACATAATGCAGATAATAGGTATTCACAACAGTATCTTCTATAAATGGTTTTATGTAAGAGCGTTCGTAAAGTAATGAATACATTCGTTAAAACTTAAAAAAAAACTCATTCAAAGACGAAAATCCATTTCTTATGCGAGAAAAATTCAAAAACTTGTCAAAACTTTAGTTGCCCATTTTTTAAAATATAATTAATATATAGAGGGAGACAGATCAGAGCTTTCTTTAAAATCCTATGCGTGGTGGCTTTTGACAGATTCAATTATTGTGCACGACGTCGAATTGATGTATTTGGATACTCCCGTACAATTTCTCCCACTGAAGCAATATATTCATCTGACCGACCATGACGAGGACGTATGGGTGTTGCCTTATCAACGACAGAACCCGTCTCTTCAAATTTCTTGATTAAGTTATGAACTATTAACTCTGGAGGCGCTTCATTTTTTCCTAATTTTGTACAAATTATTCTTAATGCAACTGTAAATGCTCGCTCACTTTCATAAAACAGTTGTACACAAACTATTCGTTACTGAACTGATAATCGCGTCATGTTGACGTCGTACGGTTTGTAGATGACAGTCGTTAAATATTGACAACCTAACTTTGACAGGACACAAATGGCGCTAAATTCAAATCCTATAGTTCGATCTGAGACACGCTATATTATTATTATTAAACAAAAATCGGATAATAAATGAAGGAAGTAAAGTATACATTTATATTACCTTGTTTGTTTCATCGTCATTAAATACAAATAGGTTAGGAACATATCCATAGTATTTCTTCGGTGAAATCATCTAGCGACTCACTTTTGCGGACAAAATCTTACGGTCGCACGATATTCACGAGAATCAGTTATTGCAAAAACGACGAACACACAAAGCAACTCTCAAAAAATTCACACAAGACGAACGGAACCTTAATTAGCGACGAGGAGTTTCTTACTGATTCGGGAATGGTAGCTCTATAGGCTCCTAGCGGCAGAACGCGATACTACAAAAATTCCGCCCACCACAACATCAGTTCGGTTTCTATTGGGTACCCCTCGCATATTAAAGAAATTAACCATATGATTATTGTTTTCATAATCGTCTATAGATCAACGCGATTACTTCTCCCTGTTAATATATACTCGCAAGTGCAATTTCAATTTGTAAATGACAATATTCTCCAATTGCGAAATATACACATGTTTACGATAGATTTTCTCGGCACCAGCAAAATGTAAAGATGTAATTTAAAGTAGGATAAATCAAATCCCATATAACGAAGCTCTTTATATTGCTTACAGAATCAATGACAACTTTCCATCGCAACACGGCATATGGTAAACGATGAAGTACTTGTGTCTACACACACAATTAATGTATTGACGATAAGTCAACTATGAATATAGGTGGCATACATTCCAAAAAAGAAACAAGGATCTACAAAACTAATTTGACTCACGTTTACATAATTAAATACATATTTTTACCAAAACGATTGTTATTTATGTGGATCGTTGAGTAACTTGAGTCACATCTTATGTAGATTGAGGATGTTACGTAATTCGTATAATATTCTATAAAGGTGAATGTCATGGTCAATGGGCCCAGAAGTGGAGAATAAAATTTTATGCGTTTCTTAACGAGGAAGCGTTTGAAGTTTCCAAATATCGATAAAGTCGATGCGGATATGCCCACCACGATTTTGTTAATTCCATGCAAATATATTGATTGATAAAGGTCGTTTCTATAAATACAATATTGCTCAATAAAATTTAAAATGGCAAAACATATCGTTCTTTTCTTTAAAATGTAATATCGACAATAGTATGTTATCTGAAGTACTGATATCATAAGTTATTACTTGTAGTTAAAGGTAGCTTTGAACTGAAAAATGTCCACCTTATCAAAGGTATGGAAATTAAGTAATGAAATTGATTTTGTTCAATTTTTTTATTCGAATATAATTAAAATTTACCAAATGACCCAGAGTAAACGACCATAGACAACGCCGTATGGTCACTGATTGGGTTCTGCAACAGTTGACCCAAATTTGGCTAAAAAAATTATCTTAAGCCACGAGGTCCACTTTTGAATGAAAGGATATGCGAAGAAGCAAAATTGTCGGATTTGGGACAATCTACACGAGATACACTAGCACCAAATGCATCCGGAGAAAGTCACTGTTTGGTGCGGATTTTAGTCTGGCGGTATCATCGATCCGCACTTCTTCCAAATCGAAACTGGCATTGCCATAACTGTCAACGACAAGCGCTACAGATCGACGATAAGCAATTTCTTGTGGCCTAAACTGGATGATATCGATACCGACAACATGCGGTTCCAATAGGACGGCACTACGTGCCACACAGCGCATACCACGATTGAAATTCTGCACGAGCGACTCGAGGGCATGGTTATCTCGCGCAGCAGCGACGTGAGATACCCCCAAAATCGTGGGATTTAACGCCTTTAGACTTCCTCCTTTGAGGCTATCTTAAATCGCAGGTCTATGCGAATAAACTGTAAGCAATTGATGTCTTCAAAGTCAACATAACGAATGCCGTCCAGCAAATTCAGCCAGATTAATGCGACAAAGCCATCGAAAACTTTGGACGTACCACCAAACAAAGCCGCGACGGACATTTGAACAACGCAATATTTCATACTTAATGCCATAAAATATTAAATAAAATTGATTGGATATGTCACACGCAACTTGTTTTATTTACGTTTAAAAATCGAGCGTCCTTATTGAAAGACCCTTTACCAATAGACGTAAATTTTATTTTATCCTGAACAGATCGTTCTCACGGAGAAATAACGAGAAGCCACAAATTCCTCTCGGAACAGACGTACGTTCGTCGGCGCGCTCCATTAATCCCAATGACATCCTTATTACGTCCGCGTCGCTCGAAAATTAATCAGCAACCGCGAAACCGCATCCCATTAAATCCAATATATTTAATGGAAACCCCTGCTTGTGATCGGTAATCGATTTAGTGCCTTAAACATTATTGCTCGATTAAGTTGAATTGCGGACGAGAGCAAAGGAAAACTCAAAATCCATTCGGTTGCGGCTTGAGCGGTAAACTCTACGCTGCGCTGGTGGAATTATGTCGCACAGAACAACTGAAGGCTGTTTCCGCAGCTGCAAATTATAATAATAGTCATCCCTCTCACGTTGACGGGTGTATTGCTGTTGCTTAAAGTAATTAATGCTGAGTTAAAATGAGAAAACAAGAATGCTGAATGCATACGATAAAGTTGGTGACCAATTGGCCTGGGGTAATAAATTAATATCACATAATACTCTTATATAGGATGTCACAGTAGGAACTATAGGATTTGAATTGCGCGCCATTTGTGTTCTGTCAAAGATAAGGCGTCAATGTTTAACGACTTATCTACAAACCATACGCCAAAATTTCGCGATTGACAGTTCAACAAGGAACAGTTTGTATACAACTGCTTTATGAAAGTGAGCGATCATTAACAGTCGCATTAAGAGAGATTCGCACAAAATTAGTACTAAGTAAAGCGCCTACAGAGTTAAAATTTGAAAATAAAGCTGGTAATGTTATCGTAGAAAATGGGGAACGCTATCGTGACATTAAATAATTTGTTTTCACGTGCAACCATAACTCTGTTGCATATCAAATGTCCTGATCGTGTTATCTCGTGGAATGCTGACATTAATTGACATGCAAGATCGTGTGATTTAACACCACCAGACATTTTTCTTTGAGGTTATGTCAAGGGAAAAGTGTACGCTACCCACCCAGCAACAATCAACGACCTCAAAGCAAATATCCAATGTGTTATTCGGGAAATAAATAGTTTTATGTGCCCATGTTATGAACAATTTTGCTAAACAAATGACATCATACCAGATGAGTCGATTCTTTTGCATTTTTAACCGTACCGTCTTCATTTTATGTTGAAGACTAAAAAAACTCAGTTTGTTTTATTCAAGAATCACTTCCTATAGCTACAAATGAGACACTCTATATATACCGGAGCTGGAATATGTATATTGAAATTAACACAACAGTCAAATACAAATGAAGGCAACTAAGTTACATATACACAAGAAAATTTCCCAAACAAAACACTAAAGAAATGCAGAAAGATTATAACCAGCATTTAGGCCTCATTATAACTTCTGTTAATTTTTAATACCCCACAACCTTCTCATTACATAAAATATTATTAATTGAAAGAGATTTTACTAATCGCCGATACAATTAAATGGAATTACATGCCATTAATTCTAAAGATTTATCTATCTCTGATATTAAAATCTCAACATAAATTAATGTCGCTAATCACCAGAATGCTAATGAGTCCTTAGATATCTCGTTAGAACGACGTCTTTCGTGTGAGGCGTGCTATTTTTTCTTGTGAACGTCGCTACGATAGATTGATGTAGGGATTAAGATAATGAATGGCAAACTGAAGTAAATTATTAAAAATAAAAATAAACCGCTGATGAAAGTTGCTCTAAACTTTTCTCGTTTAAATTGTCGTCTGCTTTCACTGGTTATTTAATGTTTGCTAAGTTAATTTTGTTTTTCTTTTCTGCATAGTTTGTATAATGAGAACGCTTTTCTTTTCTTTATAGGTCTTACATTATTAACAGCATATAGTTATTGGACAAGGTCTTTCAACGCCTTTGCTGTTTTCATGATTAATTTAATATTTGAAGCTTCTAAGATGGTAGTGTTTACTTCATTTAAGGGAAGACAAACTTAAATTTGACTAGATACGTTTATTAAACACCAGAGGTAAAGTGAGCCAAAGTTATTATCTCATTAATTTGATTAACGCTAAAGCGCTTGCGTGAGGTAGCGAGAAGAAAACGACCTAAATAGTGAAAATCAGGGAACTGGTTTCTTCATCATGACACATGACATGCGCCTGCTCACACAGCATTGAAAATCAACCAAATTTTGAAAAAAATTGGTATGACACCGGATTTGCACCTCCCTTAGTCATCAGACATACCCCTACGATTCTTCTTATTCCCATTCTATTTTTCTTATTCCCAAGAATGAAAAAAACCCTAAAGGGGAATCGTTCTCGGGAAATCATATTCTTCGTATTAAAATGTGCAATAAATACAAACAAAATTACGGCTAAAAGAAAATTTTAGTATTTTCTTATTTTCTTTTAGCTGTAATTTTGTTTGGAGTTTTGCTCCAAAAACAATTTTGATGAACTTTATTTGTTCATGAATCACGTAATTTAGTATTTTTGACGGGATTTCGATTTTTGTAGCATTACACGGGTCATTTAGAATAAATCGGAACCGTCATGGCACACTTAAATGAAAAACCAAAAATTAGATTATAAAAAATGTTGACTTTTGAAATGTCACTTATTTGATATCGCTAGATTCATAAAATTATGCAGAATTCAAAAATGCAATAATTTATAGGGTATTCTATTTAAAAATCGAAAGTTAGTGTCACTTCCGGCGAAACCAGAAATGGAAGTAAAATGAGTTGTATGTCAAAAAGTGCCGCTTGTTATTTATATAGGATATCCCAAATTTCAATCAATTATCTTCAAAACTGAAGAGAAAAGGGAGGCATTCCATGATCCTGTTACGCCCGGTATAGCAACACACTGTATATGAACATTATTATTTAATAGGACAAGAAAAGAAAACTACATTCCAACTCAAATAACGCCGAGCATCAAACTGGTAATTCAAATAATTTTCCGTTCATCGTTTTATCAGAAGCCAGACATTCTAATGCCAGCCACGTTTTTACTTCGAATAAAAAAAAATGCAATAACTAGTTAGTAGTTTAAACATGCCATATCGCTTGTAAAACAATTTCGTCGTCTTCACGATGAAATTCAACGAATCACCGGAGGCCAAGTTTGTCACTCGGTGTTGCAACACGGAATCCAATCGTTGTTTTCACTTTTTCCGATGCGTGTTCTTACGCGCTCGACAAAATAACTTCGGCATTATTGCTCTGATTCGTAATCACAACGTGAAACGTCCTTGCCTGGAATTGTGTTGTTCTAGACCGTCGCACTCGAAGACTCTCGGCGAAAGCGATGGTGACATACTAATGAAGATCGTTAGTTGTCTGGCTCTCAGGATATAAGTACGTCGTGGAGTCCAGGTCTTCATTGATTTAATACTTGAACCATCTTCTGTAGTCTTCTTCAGAAATTATTGTTCCTGCAAGAAAAGAAGTTCAATCAGTACCCTAGAAGAAAGCCAGTGATGATCGACAGAATAAACCAATGAACAAAGGTGGAAGAAGCAGTAACGCTTGAAGAAGAAGTGGAATTTCCATGAGTTTGTGACTATTTCTGAAGATGAAAGAGAAGGGATGGGCCAAAACAGAGAAGCCGAAGAAGCCGTTCCATTTCTGAGAAAGGCCATGAGATGATGATTTGGATGTTCAATCAATGAGTAAATCGATTAAAGACGCAACGTGCGAAAACAAGAGAGCAATAAACAGTTATGGTCGTGAAAGCTTGAAGATGAATGGATCTGAATTAGAATTTCTCGATGGAATAGTGATCTTTATTATCCATTTATGAATGTTTTAGTTTTAATCTAGAATTTATTAGGTCATCTTCGTAAATATGTATGAGATAAACTTAATAGTTTACATTAGAAATGGATAAGAGTATTAATTCTGCAATTCTTTCAAATACATTCATCCAAATATGATTATGATATCTGATGGGTATTGGCGTAGTCGATAACTTTCAGAGGAAAACTCTTGATAGGTTACCAAAACCAAACTAAGACAATGTTTCCCTAAAATTTCAAATTTAATAATTATATAAACGTTTTTATTTAGTATTTTCTTTCACGTATATTTTAATGGATACTACTGGAGTAGGTCGGAACCTTTGGTGTGAAGATAAAACTTAGTTTTCCACAAAACACCAAAACACTATACACTACAGCCGACGCGCGTTTCGCCAATAAAGTTGGCATCATATGTAGATGACTAAATCTGTTATCTAAGCTCTTTTCACAGGCAGGTTATACAGAATTTAACCTCTTGTTGAGGGTATAAATTTCTTCTTTATCCAACGATTAGGAGGAATGATTTTCTACAATGGAAATATCTTTCTGAGGAATTGCTTCTTTTACTGAAGCTAATCTTGTTAATTACTGATTTGATCGTTCAAGTTTAGAAATTTGGCAAACGCTATCCGAATGGTACACGATAAAGTATCACCTACGAAAAACCACGCTGTTTCTTATTTCTAGAACAGATTACTCCATCTAACACAGGTTTTTACCACAGGGGACACCACGTGAAGGATTAACAAAAAGAATGACTCTCAGTTACACCAGGTTTGTCCCATAACTGCATATCGCGAGTTTATGCGCCTTGGCTCAAGGCTCGTTGTATTAAATTTGAGTGGTTTTAATATCTGTTCCGCTCTCAAACGTAACCATCCCCTTCCTCCAAAGCCTAACCCATTTCTTTGATAATCTGATAGTACTTGATAAGAAGAACCGACATCAAAGGATCAAAGAGCGACGCGACGTCTCTATGAAAGCATGGCCGCCATAAGACAGTTATCCCTGTAGTAACTTTCTGACATCTATTTCTGCAAACTCTTCAAGCCCAAAGGATCAATAGGCCGTGCTTTCGCAGTATCTATGTATACTAAACATCGGGATCAAGCCAGCTTTTGTAATTTTGCTCTACGAGAGATCTGTCCTCGCCAGTGCCAGATTAGCCACGCAGTAAGAGTTAGCAAATGCTACAGGCCCCGCGCCTGTGGCCAAAAAAATCTATCAAGTAAGATAGGTAATAGGTATGGTATACTACCCACCGTCCAATGGAAATACGTAGTAGTTATTCTATAAATGAGCGTTGGCCACACCAAATACATTATATATTATGTTGCAAGTTGACAACACCACAATACTTACAGTTACAGGGCAATCCCCTAATATTTCCTTCGAGCTTAACCCGACCATTTAAAATAGTTTTCTATTGATTACCAATAAGAAAGTAATTAATGCATATTTAATTTTACAAGTCTACTAAGAGTCGAAAGAGTTGAAAACGTATGTATGGAGCACGGCACTATACGGTTGCGAAACCTGGACGGTAGGGGAAGCAAGTAGGAAGAAATTAGAAGCTTTTGAGATGTGGTGTTACCGACGAATGATGAAAATACCGTGGACTGATAGGGTTAGAAACGAAGAAGTATTAGAGAAAGTCGGCGAGAAAAGAAGTATGTGGAAAAACATAAAGAAGAGAAGAGATAGAATGGTTTGCCACTTGCTGAGACATGGGGGAGACATGGTCTGCGATATTTTGGAGGCAGAAATAGGAGTGAAAGAAAGGCAGAGGTAGGCCTAGATTAGACTACTGCTCGCAAATAGTACAGGATGTAGGTTGTAGCATAATTAGCCAAATGCGTAGGTTAGCACAAGATAGGAGAATCTGGAGGTTAGCATCCAACGAGTCTTAGGACTGATGACCTCATGATGATGACTAAGAGTCGGTTGTTCTTTCCACATTAAACTTATTTTTTATATTTTTCTTTTCATATGAGAGCATCTAGAGTTAAATTATATGAGAGAAAAAAGAGAGATGAAGTTGTAGATTCTACAACTGCTGTTATCCAGATTGACGTAATTGATCATGTACTGTCTGCATTAGTTAAACGCATGGAATCGTACCAAGTGACCAGTATATTTGGAATACTTCGGCAATTAAAATCTTTAACGACAGAAGAGATCTCTAAAAGAACTCCAATTGTCGTCAGTGATGTGGAAGATGTCCAAATCACTTACTTACAGTTCCACATCATCTTACCCAGATGATGTGGAAGACAGTCTGGGTAACGACACCAATATTCATTGGCAGGCGTAATGATCTTGATGAGGGCATTTGTGAGCCGAGCGAGGCTACCGCTCTTTGCCCGTCCTGCAACGAACTGACGCAGTTCGCTGAGCTACTCAAAGCAGATGTGGTTGCTGCTATTGAAAGCAAAGAGAACGAGGCTGTGGGACTTAAATTTTATAAACATTTAATGGAAAATTCGTTTTCCAAATATAGAAATAGTGTTATGCATTTACTTGAGTTTGGTGATCACCAACTGCAGCGGAGAGCGTTCTATTTCAACATTAAAGCGCATTAAAAATGAGTTAAGAATACAATGGGACAAGAACGCCTAAATCACCTCACTTTAATGAACATAGAAAATGATCTACTTAGAAATATTGATTTGACTAGTGTTATCTGTAAACTTGCTCACATTAAATCACGAAAAGTTTTTTGTAAATGTGCGGGTTTATTTTATATTCTAAACTTTAATACCTAAATGAAAACAAGAGCCTCTTGTTCGCATTTGCTGGCATCAACACCAGCTGGCTTAATTCGACATTGGTCCTCGCTCAGCTCGCCTTATATAAGTGCTTGTAATATCTGTTCTGCTCCTAAATATAACCATCCCCTTCCTTCGAAGCCCAACTCCTTCCTTATAGACTCTGCTAGAGCTATATATAGCATACTTACAGTCCGGTGTATTTGCACTGATGATTACCAATGAGAATGAAATCACGATGCAGTTCCGGAACCAGCCTGATGTAACTGAAAATAGTTAGATGACAATAATTCGTGTTATATTGTTTCAAATATCACTGCCGTACTAGAAAAATTTAGATTTGGACAACGGATTTGTTTTTAATCCATAAAAATCCTTCGAGGACCTACTCCGGTCTTTGGTTACAGAAAATTAATTTTATTGCCTGCGCAATATACGCGTTTTAGTAACAGCTTACATGAAACATGAACACAAACAGAGACTCGTGTCCCACACGCATGGAATAGTGTCGAAGGATAGGAACTTCTAGATATCCCGGTCCGATCGCTAATCCCTTTTGTCGTAAATATGGCGCGTCCATGTGATGCGGCAGCGTTCCAGCAAATCCCCGGCAACAGGCCGCCGGCACATTCACTCGAAATTGACAGGTACACAAATACATAAATATTTATATAAACAAAAACTACGTGCTCCACATCGAATTATGCCCGAATTAACAGAGGAACTGGCGCGAGGCTGTGGCCAGAAACAAAACCGTTCAACCGCCATCATTAATTAATATTTATGTGGGCGAATAGTTGGGACACGCGGCTCGAATGCACAAAAATCGCCTGCTTCCCCGGGTCATATCGCGTTTTGCAGTTACAGCGTGGCCCAAGTGATAATTCATTTGTTGGTGTTTCCAAATTTTATTTTTCTTAAAAGACTTATCAGTCAGTACACAGAATGATAATTTATCATACTCACAAATTTAAATTTTGCAGCTTGTACTAGACAACGTAACTATTGAGATTAAGTTACTTCCGGTTTGACTGGAAGTGATCTTAACTTTTCTAATTTAAAATTGTATACCTGTTGAAGTCTCGCTCCTTCTTCAAGGCACTTGGCGCCGTCTTCCAGACTGATTACGGTTCTGTCACGCCTGGAACGTGTAATACATGTCATTGTGGATGTCTAGATGGGGAGCACGAGGGGTTCAACCTCGGCTCGTCGACCCAGTCGCGGACGAAGAGCTTACTTTCTTCCGATTGCGGCTCTACGACACGGATAAGTGCCTGGGCGGATCTGACCAGTCTATGGATCGGAGTGAATGTCTGGACAGCACGGAGGGACGCCTCTAAGAGTCTACTGGCAGTGCTGATCATCTCTTCGGAGGCGGACCACTTTTCCGTAGCGCCCTTTCCTGGATTCTTGAGATTTTGATTTCCTCCTATTCCCTTGTAGATGGAGGCTTGGTCCTGTAGCGGACAGATGGCCTTCCTGCTCCTATAAGTCCCCACGGCCGAGCTGGTTCTTCTCCTGTAGTGCTCTCCCTAGTGCCGCCAGGCTGGGTTTGCTTGACACGCGATGTTGACGCGTAACCTAGGAGAATATTGAAATGTTTTACTAATTCCTCTCGACTGGGCTGTTTCCTCCTGGTGACCTTCCAACTTCGTCCCTGTATGGATGCTTTCACCCAGCACGCAGAAGATACACACACTCGTGGTCGTTTCGGTGGTCACTTCCGATTTATCAACTGGGGATAGAACCGTGAAAACCACTGGATGAGTTCCAATTACTATCACGAAGGGTTGCCACTAATTAATCGATATTTGCCCGACTCAAGTACCTTTCTTCAAAATGATCGTTAAGACATTAAGACGTCATTGAGGTAGCGTGATTTCCATTCATATTCCATGATTAGTTACAGCAAACTAGATAGAATCTGAGTGCGCTATCTGAAGTCCACAAATTGATTAAGTCGACGTCCATGACATAGCTTATGATTACATTTTTGAAATCGGTGCAGCATTACATCTGATTTTTTCGATATATTTTTGGAAATGCATTTTTTATATGACAAAACTAAGTGGTTGCTACTCTCATAAATTGCGTTGGTTTTACTAGAAACTTAGCTACTCTGGATTTATTGTTCTGGAGTTATATCAAAAGCCTTGTTTACGTTACCCTAGTTTTGTTACTAGTTACTCTTCATAGTACTCTTCAAAGAGATTTCCACTGGGATGAATATGACTCCAAAGATGTTGGAAAGAGTAACAGAAATAGTATGGGAAAAGCAAGAGAATGCCTTGCGGTTATTTTGGGCAAATTGATTAAATAGGCTTATGTCTAATTACAATCTGTTTTTTAATAGCCATAATTCTAAAGAATCATTGAAAATTATAGCAAAGCTTACTGACTATATTTTAAGATGTGACTTAATTCCTTAATGGATCTTAAAGATTTTGATAGCAAACATTTAAGAGAGCAATCCCTTTTTAATAAATCGATAAGACCCAGCCTGCTTATATTTGAAAGAAAAGTCTCTGATGAAACACTTATATAGGAAGTCTTATTTGGAACTATAGGATATGATTTGTTAATAAAACTAATAATATTTGATAAACTGAGGTATTGTATTCTTCAACATAAAATGGAGACGATATGGTGGCTACAAATGGAAAAAAATATCGTTCATATGGCTGCATCGACTCATCTGGCATGATTTATTCATGAGTCATTCGTTTAGTAAAATTGTCCATAACATGGGTACATAAAACTAGGTCTACTTTCCGAATAACACGTTAAATGTTTGCTTTGAGGTGATTGATTGTTGCTGGCTGGGTGGCGTATACTTTTCCCTTAACATAACCCCAAAGAGAAAAGTCCAGTGGTGTTTAAATCAAATGATTCTTTACATCAATTACAGGCCAATTGATGTCAGGCATTCTACGAGACAACATGATCACAAATTTGGTATGCAACAGAGATATAGTAGGTACTTTTTTAATCGAAAGAAGGTATCAAGCGTAGCTTACAATGTCTTACGATACTCGTAAAGTTTTAAATATAATGAAGAGATGCCATGTAACCTTTTATAATGTTTTTCGGCCACGCCATATCATAACGAGGATCTTTTTCAACTTGACGATGAATTAGTTTTATCCAGGCCGCAAACAACCCGGTTCCTATTTAATAATAATTGGTGCAACTACGATTGGCACTTCGAAATCTCAACTCGCTGCGCGTGTTACTAACGCCAGTTAATTAGCAATTAGAGTTACACTCCAATTCGGGACGAGAACTGCAACAACAGGACCCGCGGTGCACTGACTTACCTTTTGTTGAAAACTCTACAAAAGGTGCATACGTCATTTGTAACAAGCCGTTTGCGGTTAGTTAGTATGGAAATAGTAATTCGTTTTGTGGCGCGAGTTGTGAGTTGCTTACAACTTTCGATGCATGGAATAAAGTTGACTGATGTAGGTATTCGAGGCAGCTTCGTCTTAAAATCGTCCGGAAGTTGGTCTTGGAAAATTATATACTCCTGCAGAAAATAATATCCAATACTATAATGTGACAATAGTTAATAATAATAAGATTAGAATTTTAAATACCATGTGAAACACTCTGATGAAGTAAAGTGATAATGACTACAGATCATCAAGAATAGCAACAAGTCTCAGAACTGCGATATCGGACCGCCCACGAGGTGGGCAGTAAATAGCTTGGTCTTCACCCTGTCGCATTGAGACCCTTGCAGAGTGAATATCGATGAATACGAGGGTGAGTCAAAATTATCCGCAATGTAGCTATAACTTTTATTGCAATACAAATAGGAAACTGAACTTAACATCATTTTTCAATATAGTCTTCCTTTTCAACGCACTTGGTCCATCGTTGCATAAGTTTTCTGATGCCCTCAGAAGAGAAGGTTTTCGGCAAAGCAGCGAGCCATGCATGCACCGCGTCCTTCACTTCTTGGTCCGAGGTGAATTGACGGCCCCTTAATGCCTCTTTGAGTGGACCAAACAAGTGGTAATCAGAAGGGGCAAGATCAGGACTATACGGAGGACGAGCCATTACTTCAAACTTGAGTTTCCGGAGCGTTTCAGCGGTGTGGGCAGCAGTATGTGAAAGGGCATTGTCGTACAACAACACAACACCTTTCGACAGTAGTCCTCGGCGTTTGCTTCGAATTTCAGGCTTTAGCTTGTCAATAAGCATCTCACTGTAACGCCCATTGTTTATTGTTGTGTCCCTCTACTGATAATGTTCCAGTACTGGGCCTTTTGCGTCCCAAAAAACGGTAAGCATCAGTTTTCCTGCGGATGGTTGGGTTTTGAACTTTTTATTTCTGGACGATTGTGGATGTTTCCACTCCATATTCTGCCGTTTACTCTCTGACTCGTAATGGTGGATCCAGGTTTCATCACCAATGATTATTCTGTCTAAAAAGCCTTCACCTTCGTTACCATAGCGATCCAAATGTATTTGACATATGTCCAATCGTGTTTGTGTATGCAACACTCTGAGTTGTTTTGGAACTCATCTTGCACAGACTTTATGAAACCCAAGTCTGTTGTGGATGATTTCGTAGGCAGAACCATGACTAATTTCCAGACGATGTTTCATAGTCACTTCATCAATAGTCACTCGTCTGTCTAACAGAACCATGTCACGTGCACGATCAATGTTGTCATAATTTGTGGCCGTAGATGGTCGTCCGTCTCCTTCTTCATACATAACACTCGTACGACCATTTTTGAATTTTTCACTCCATTCGTAGACACTCCGTTGCGGCAAGACACTGTTCCCGTATTGTTCTAAGTCTTTGATGGATTGCGGCCCCTGATACACCTTCCGACCACAAAAACCAGATCATTGCTCGTTGTTCCTCTTTGGTGCAAACTTCTAATGGATACAGCCATGATTTATCTGCAATAAGAGGAACACAAATGGGGGAATTAGGATTAAAATTCCATAGCAAGACCACAGCAGCATAACAATAAAATAAAAGAGGGCAGAGGTCAGTATGAACAAGGTAAGAAGAGTTACGTCAACATTGCGGATAATTTTTGACTCACCCTCGTATATATGTTCGATCTGGCGGTGCGTAAAGTGTATCCTCTTCCCTTCGAATGCTGCCTCACTCATTCTTTTATGTATAGATAATCTCACATTTTCCTATTCTTGATGAGCAATACTAGCTCTACGTTCTGTAATATAACTGGTATACTTCTACTATCAGCAGATATTGACAACTTTTTTTTTTTCGAGTACTTTCATAAAATGTGAACAAATTTGGAAGGCTTTAGCTTTTCTTGAAGACTTTTAATTTTAAAAATAGAGTAACCTGAATTACGTTAATAAAAAGTGTTCATCAGGGGCTTCTTGTATAAATGATTCTAGGAGGGCGTACCCAAGAAGTGAGCATTATTTTGTGTAGATTACTGGATTGGCAGTGCTGCCATGTTCTGCTAGGTGTATTTATTAGATAGTCCCCTGCTCTGTTGACCAAGTATTGTTCATGTGAGACCATCGCAGCGGACAGAGTAATTTTTTTCTTAAGCTCGTCGCAAGACTTTCGGTCATTTTGCGACTGTAAATTTTAAGAAGCGACCCTTCAACATCAAATTCTATTTCCTGTTAAAGAAAATAGCGGCAGATACAGTTTCAATGCTTCGGGAAGCTTATGGGACAGGCAAGTTCCATCATCGCAGAACAATCGACGAATTAGAGAAAATAATTGGACGTTCCTGAAGTTCATGCCAAAGAACTCTAAATGAAAAGTTGAACATGAAACGCGTCGCAGCGAAGTTTGTACCACGACTGCTTTATGATGACCAGAGGGGAACCGTCTGAGAGTGTCCCAGGAATTGAAAGAACAGGCACAGACTGACCCTAATGTTTTGGCAAGAGGCATCAAAAGAGATGAAGTTAAGAAAGTCCATGATGGTTTGTTTTTTCGACATTAAAGGAGTTATTCATGTTAAATTTTTTCCTCACTGGTTGGGAACTGGTTTTTTCATCATGACAACGCGCCTACCCACATGATTTGACATGAAGACCAACCAGTTTTTGACGAAAAAAAATATGACATTAATTCACCCTCTCAGTTCCCGGTAGAAATCAATTTCGTTTAAGTCTGTGGAATATTTTCGAACTAGATCGGCCATCTTCCTGCAGATCTTCAGTGGACATATTTACAAACGCGTGGCCACTGAAGAAGGCGAAATGTTCATGCAGGTGCTTCGCGCTTTCTACCCTTGTTTCTATTTCCGTTAAAATCTTGTCAAATACTACTTTTATATCGTTGGAAAACAGCTGAGTCGGGCCTAATGTTCTCGATTCGTTCTCGCCGATTTCGTCATGTTACCTTTTCCTTCTGCAAATTCGTTTGATTTTGAGAACTGGCACGATTCCCAACTTTTCTGATACAGGTAGGTGCAGCTTCTTCGGTCCAATATTTTATTGGGTTTTCTCTCATTTCTTGCAGGATCTTAATAAGACCTAGTATTAGTGCCACAGAACGTGAAATGATTGTTTTTCTTTCTGTATTTCAACGTTAGCTCTATTAACTTCTCGAAGAATATTAGCCCTAAATGAATATTAACCTCAAATGAGCATTCGATAGTGCGATGTGCTCTGGATGTTAGGCGCTTTAGTGATACAAGTTTTTTTTCAAACATATGAATTTGGTGCCCCCTTAAACTGTCGCCCTTGCCCCCCCCCCCCCCTTAGATTCGATGCTGCTCGGTACGATGTATGATATTCGTTAAATGATATACATATAGAAAACACTAAAACTGTGATAAGTGATTCCTCGTATTAAAAAGCATTCAAATATTATTTATTACAGTCAAAAAGTAATGTATAAGCCTAGTCTAATTTATTTTAAACTAATTTATTAAAAAATAGGCGAAAACAAAGTCCAGAATATAGAAAAGTTATAACTTTATAATTGTCATTTATGTCACATCAAAATAATATGTCCGAAAAAATATGGAGTGGACAAAAAATAAAGTAATAGAAAAAATAAAAGAAAGTAAAATAAAATAAGTAAAATAAAGTAAAGTAAAGTTTATTATATCTGTTATATATAAATCAACCTATTTAAACCTAAGGTTGTTGTTGTATCTTCTTGGTAATTAGTCATAATTTAGAATCACCATGTATATACAATATATTTTGTATATGATTAAGAATTTCGTTCATCTACTAGATCTATTATGTTTGAAACAAAGAAACATATCTTCAATAAATTCTCTGCTATGCTTCAGACAACAATCTCATACTTTCTTCCACGATACACAATCATATTAAATAATATGCTCATAGACCTATCACCTATTACCAATTAAAAACAGTTATGAATATGGACTGGCAATAATGAAAGTACACCAAATAAACGAAATGAAAATGAGTATTGTATAGATTATATAAATCCATCACCTATTCCCGTATATGGTATACACCTTGGCATCTTTCGCAATTTGACTTGAATTTAATAGTCTCGCTTCGATTAACCTGATGAATAAATTAAAGGAAGAAATTCAATATAACCTTTGGCTAAAACTGCGATAAATATATTTGCCTAAATAAGATAAAAGAACCGACTTAATGTTTTTATTAAATGGTGTCCCCTGCATCGGGCAACCCGCCTGGATGCCCATCGTATTCCCGATTTTCGCCATAACCTCAATTATTCGTCATATTTAGGATAATGTATTTTTTAAGAATAGTAATGGAGGATGATAAAATTATGAAAAGATGGAAGGAATATTTCCAGGAGATGTTAGAGGGGGAAGAGATAACAGTGGAGAATGCGGAAGAAAGAACACAAAAGGAAGAGGAAATTGGAAAAGAGAGAGAGTAGACAAGAGAATGAAATAAGTGATGGCATTAGCATAGAAGAAGTTAAGAAGGCAATAGGAAAGTTGAAGAACCGAAAAGCTCCAGGAGTAGATGGATTAAAAGCAGAACTATTGAAGGGAATGGGTGAAGAAGGAATGGTGTTATTACAAAGTATATTAAATATAGTATGGGTAACACATACAGTACCTAAGGAGTGGAGAATTGCAATAATAGTACCTATTTTCAAAAAAGGGAACCAAAAAGACTGTGCAAATTATCGTGGGGTATCGCTACTGTGCACAACATGCAAGGTATATGAGATAATCTTGGAAGAAAGATTAAGGAGGGAAGTAGATGGAAAGTTGCATGGAGCACAAAGTGGTTTCAGGTCCGGTTACTGCACACAAGACCATATATTTACATTAAGAAATATAGTAGAGAAAATGCTTCCTTATAACAAAGATATATATATATATATATATATATATATATATATATATATATATATATATATATATATATATGTTGTGTGGACTTGGAAAAAGCATTCGATAAGGTAGTGAGAGAGAAAATATGGAACATATTAAAGAAAAATGGTACAGCAAAAGAATTGATAGAAGCTGTAAAATCATCATACAGTAAAACGGAAAATATAGTAAGGAAGGACAATATGGAACCCAAAAAATTCAGAACCACACAAGGAGTGAGACAGGGGGGAAATCTTAGTCCACTGCTCTTTATCATTTTCATGAATGAAATAATAACAAAAATAAGCAGAGAAAGTAAGAAGGTGAAGGTAGGATATTATAAAATGAAGCCAGTAGAAGTGAGTGAATGTGTGTTTGTAGACGATATTGCAATAGTGGCACACACAGAAACAAAGTTACAATTTAATGTGGATCTATGGGTGAAAGAGTTGGACAAACAGGGAATGAAAGTAAATGTAAGCAAGACAAAGGTAGTAGTTGTAAGCAATAATAATGAGCGAGAAATGAATATAAAAATAAATAATCAGATATTGGAACAAGTAAAAAGCCTAAAATACCTAGGAGTAATCATAGAGGAAGGAAGAAAGCAAGACAAAGAAATAAATAATAGAATAACGACAGTGACAAAGATCTTCCATAGTATGAAAAGGGGGTTCATTAGTAAAGCAGAAATTAGCAGTAAAACTGTATGTCAATTTATAAAACTGTATATTTGCCGACGCTACTGTATGGATGCGAAACATGGGTGTTGACAGAGAGGCAACTTAAAAAGATACAGGTATTAGAAATGAAGTATCTCAGAAAAGTAGCAAATATTACGATAATGGATAAAATAAGAAATGAAGAAATAAGGAAAAAATTGGATAGCGAAAGTACCGAGAAGGTCATAGAGAGGGCTCAGCTGAGGTGGTGGGGGCACATGAAAAGATTGAGCGAAGAAAGACAAGTAAGAAAAATATGGGAAGCAAAAACCATTGGAAAGAGAAAGAAAGGCAGACCAAGGATGACGTGGGACGGAGAAGTGGTGAAGATAATGAAGACAAGAGGAATCACATGAAAGCAGGTTGAAATTACAGCAAAGGACAGGGTTAGATGGAGATTAATGATAAAATAATGAAGAAAACCGTGAAAGTGAAGAAGCAGATGTGAGTGAAGGGAAGTCAGGTGTTCATCATACTTGATAGGTTTGAAATGAGAAAGACGAGAAAAGAGGAGTGCATAAAGGAATGGATAGTGACGTGACAAATGATACCACAAATAGAGTGGAGTTTAGATATAGAGACAGAATAAGATAGGGTGGGATGAAATTGTAGAAGTTCTTTTAAGTTGTTTAACACAGAATAGGGTATCTAGTTAAGTTGTAGTATTTAGATTAATTGTTTAAAGAAAGGTGCATTTAGCCTCTACACCTAACGGTAAGAGAGGTATAGATTATATTATTATTATTATTATTATTTAACCCAAGATAAAGACGGTAGATATTGTCTGGGCGAGAGTCATATTAAACAGAATTGACTTTATAATTTTTCACAGAAAATTACCACCTGTATGATCCTTCAACTATGTCTAACTGATGAATTAATCAAAAATTCCAACGATTTGTTCTGAGGATAATGAATTCAATGTGATTTCGGAGAAACGGTCAATAAACTGTAATATATCTATATTTAAAGCAAGTTTTGGGGGAGAAAGCAATCTGAATTGCAATCTTATTAGAATTAAATGTGTTAAAAAGTTAATAAGTTGTTATCGAGAAAAACACAAGTAGTATTAAATTTATACAGTGTGGGGCACTCCAGATTCCCCGGTTTTGAGGGGTAATAAAAATTAACGGAATGAGATACTGAAAAAAACATGGTATTTCTATATAGAGTAGTTTTACCAATTTCATTATACTACGTTCTAAAAATAATGTCACCAAGATGATGCCCTTTAACGTCAATACACTGTCGGAGTATTTTCCACGGCCCGACGGAAAGCTGCAGGATTGGTGCAAATTTCTTCTGTAATTCTGTCTT
The DNA here is from genome assembly GCA_037954035.1 of Rosalia funebris. NCBI lineage: Eukaryota > Metazoa > Arthropoda > Insecta > Coleoptera > Cerambycidae > Rosalia > Rosalia funebris. The sequence continues at coordinate 3,748,166 of JAZFAV010000006.1, read as the reverse complement.
TCAACTCTTCTAGGGTGTGAGGGAGATGTTTATAAACTTTTTCTTTTAAGTACCCCCAAAGGAAAAAATCGCAAATTCTGAGATCTGGTGAGCGCGCAGGCCATCCAATATCCCCTCTCAGGGAGACCAGACGTTGAAGGAACATTTCCCTCAAAACAGCCACAGACATTTGTGCAGTGTGGGCTGTAGTTCCATCCTTCTGGAACCAGAGGTCTCCCAGGTCCTCTTCTTCAGCTCGAGCGTCTAATCTAGGCTGCAGAGATGTTTTCAATACAGTCACATACCGAGCAGCCGTAACGGTGACAGTCACGCCTTTCGCCTCAAAAAATATGGACCAATCACTCCATACTCACTAATGGCACACCAAACTGTCACTTTGGGGGAATGGAGAGGACTTTAATGAAGCTGTCATGGGTTATTTGTGGCCCAGTATCGAATGTTTTGTTTGTTTACTGATCTACTGAGGTGGAAGTGTGCCTCATCACTGCTTATGGATGTTGATGTGGCTGGGACCTGGTCGAGCATTTGCTGGAACAAGAATCTACGGTTTGCGTGATCTACCATACTCAACTCTTGTGCCAACATTATCTTGTAAGGATGGTAATGCAAGCCATAATGAAGAATTCTCCTCAAACTTCGATTTGACATCCCCAAAGCAATGGAGTGTTTCCGAGCAGAACGTATTGGCGATTGCTGTATCGTTTGTCTCACAGGCTCAACGGCTTCAGATGTTCTTACTGTTCTTTGTCTTCGAGATATTCTTCGAGGTCGTGTTTGTTCCAAATTTCCAATCCAGGGACGAACTGTTTTCACATCAGGAACAGAACGTGCGCGGGGAATGTTGAAACGTGCGTCGGCGAAAAGGTCTCTGACTTGTCCAGTGATATTACAAACTGAATAGTTTGTAACATCACTGTTTGAGTTTCATGAAATATGAGACTCAGTTGGATGTGAAGAAGTGGCAGTATTTTTTCTTTCTATATTAGTGGCTTGTGAACAATATTGGCTTCTCCAACGGTCACGGCGTCTCTCACAGGCCAAATAGTTTGCTGCCAATGCGTCTCTTTTGCACGACTATCCCATAAACAAAGGTGACAAGAATATTTGGTAACTTGGACTGTAAAGTGGGTAACTTTATAGTCCAATAAGTATGGTGAAAATGTTTAAATCGACACAAACAAACAAGTGAGAATATTCGATGAGTCGATTCTGAGAATAAGCTATTTTTTCTAATACCAACTTAATATTTTCATATTATTCTATAAGATTTGTTAAATGACCGATTGGAATCGACGTAAACTTATTTCCATTGTTCAATAATACACATTTCAAGCTCTTCTTAGAACTATCCACGAAAATCCGTCAATCATCTAGTAAATTTCAGGAGTCTCCATAATTTTAACAAACGTAGTCAATTTAGCTAAAATGAAGATATAATGTGAGTCCTTGAGTACTCAAAAACCGATCTTAATATTTGTGGCAACATAAAAAAAATATCATATGCAGCACAGTACATGTGATAGAAGTGAATACTTCTTTAAAATAGAGAATGAGAGAGATTAAGAGGAGAGATTGAAAGAGAGAGAGAAAGGGAGAGGGATAATTTCAAAAGAAATATAACAATATAAAATTTGTATAAAAAATATTCGGTTTATTCATTATCTACACTATCATTCATGCTGGTGATTCAATTGGTAATACTGATATGATTGGTTTGTGATAACTAAAATATGAAATATATGTTCGTGATTCGATATTTTCTAGATAACGTGTAAAAATTGCATCTATTGTTGTTCCGGATTTTTTTGTTGATTCTTTGGGATTGTTATTTATAAGCAGGCCAACTGTTTCTCAAAGAAAGTTAATCAACGTCAAAGAATCATTGGATCCGAAATTTACATTGAAATCTCCCCCGAGAATGAAAGGGATTTTGTCTTCTTACTCTCTCTCTCTCTCTCTCTCTCTCTCTCTCTCTCTCTCTCTCTCTCTCTTGCTCGTACGATGCTTCCTAAACTATTCCCCCTTTAAGCAACTTAGACCTTGGACTTAGCGTATGAGTGAGTGTTAAAGACGAAAGACCGCACAAAAGGGAGACGCGGATAGCCTAAACTGATATATATATATATATATATATATATATATATATATATATATATATATATATATATATATATATATATGATGTATAGCTCTTTTTCTCTTTCTCTCTATGTTATATATCTGTGTACTCTGTCTTGTAACGAAGCCTGTGTTTTAGGTATACCAAATGTATAGGTCTCTTTCTCCTTCTCTCTACGTTATATCTTTTTTCTCTCTCGTGTAACGAAATCTCGAAACGTTTTTTTTTTCCAATTCACTCTCCATTCTCGTCAAATATCAGAACGCCGCCAAAGAAGTATTCACTTCAAAAATTGTTTTTTTGTTCCCCAGGGTAACAGAACGCGAACATACCAGCATTGATATTAAGAAAGATACGCTCGTGTTTTCAGTCAACTCGGAATATTTTTAACGAGATCACATCTATTTAAAAGCACCTCACCGACCGTAGTTATTTTTCTAATTAACAGCAATCCGAGTAGAAAAACATAACTTCTCGATTTAATACACTGTTTTACATAAATAATAAATCGGTTTAATTAAATCGTGATTTTGTAAACGTTAAAAAATCGATATTAGATTATGTTACTTCGTGTCTTAAGTCATCAGACATTCACTTTTTCCTTTCTTGTGTTGCGCACTATATTAACGATCGAAATTAGTGGAGCGGATAATTTTTTTTGGAAAAATATGTCGAAAGTACATCTAAGAGTCGGTATCTCCTTCGCCTCGTGTTTTATTTCCTGTAAACAAATCGGCTTTTTTATGAGAAACATGTGTGGTTGCAATCGGTAGAATAAATTCATGGTTCATATTAATATATACAGAGTGGAAATCACTTATGGAACAAAATTATTATATCTGAATAGTTATTTTTGAGATTTATGAAAAGCTCTCAAACAGGTTGATTTATAAAAGATAACGAAATTTTAAATATACGGAATGATCATATTAAAAATGACTTGTTCGAATTTTCTCATAAGAAGATGACTTTTCTCATAAGAAGAAGTGAAATGATCTTGAAAATAAACATTATTTACATACAGGATGTGCTATTTAAAAATGAATATTGTAAGAGTGGTTTGCAGGAAGATGTGTCAGTGACAATAACGGCTTTTATATCAAAAGATATCTTCTTGAAAATGAAAATTGTGGATATCTCCTGGCATTTTTCTAAAAAAAATATATATTTCAATAGTTATTCCAAGTGTTTCCTTCTAAATAGAACAACTCATATATCTATTACTAACTAGCAGATTCAGAACACCTCTTCGATATTTCTGCTTTCCTGGTATGAAATGAACTATCGTTCTGAAAATGTATATGAGGTTTTCGGGTGACACGAAAGTGACCAGATATATTTTTTAAATCAATAACTCGTTCGAAAGACCACTTCAAAATGTCTGTACTGGTAAACAAAATAAAATTATTTCTATGCCCATGAAATTGTATACGGGGTACTAGGAAAAACAGGAAACAGGAAAGCGAGGATGTATTTTGTACAATTACCAGGAGCAGATCTAGAACACCTCTACGATGGTTCTACTCTCCTGGTATGAAATACAATATTTTTATTACGAAAAGTTATACGACGTTTTCGCGTAACACGAGAGTGATCAGATATTTTTTCAAATTATCATCAACAACTCTTTCTGACTTCTTCTTATATGCCTATACTAATATCATCATCATGAGGTCATCAGTCCTAAGACTGGTTGGATGCTAACCTCTAGCTTCTCCTATCTTGTGCCAACCTACGCATTTCGCTAATTGTGCTACAACCTACATCCCTTACTATTTGCGAGCAAGTAGTCTAATCTAGGCCTACCTCTGCCTTTCTTCACTCCTATTTCTGCCTCCAAAATATCGCAGACTATTCCCCTATGTCTCAGCAAGTGGCCTACCATTCTATCTCTTTTCTACTTTATGTTTTTCCACATACTTCTTTTCTCGCCGACTTTCTCTAATACTTCTTCGTTTCTAACCCTATCAGTCCACGGTATTTTCATCATTCTTCAGTAACACCACATCTCAAAAGCTTCTAATTTCTTTCTACTTGCTTCCCCTACCGTCCAGGTTTCGCAACCGTATAGTGCCGTGCTCCATACATACGTTTTGAAAAATCTCTTCATTGTGTCTAAGTTTATTACCGCCGAGCATAAAAGTGCTTTCTTTTTGTTAAAAGCTACTCGACCCTGCGCTATTCTTTGTTTTATATCTTTATCGCTTCTTCAATCCTAATTTATTTTACTTCCTAAATAAGTAAAGTCTTTAACTTCTTTCAATCTTTCATTATTAATTTGTACTTTCGTTTTTGCTCTGCTCTCGCGCCCTCTGCACACTAACACTTTAGTTTTGTTTTTATTCACCCTCATTCCTTATTCCTCTGTCAACACTGCATCCATTTCGTTCAACGCTGATTCCAATTCCTCTTTACTAGATGCTAATACTGCTATATCATCCCCGAATCTCAGCATTTTTAGTTTCTGTCCCGAACTTTAATCCCGAAATTCACTCTATCTTTTATGACATTAATCGCTTCTTCGATATACAGATTAAAAATTTGTGGTGATAGCGTACATCCTTGTCTTACTCCTTTCCTAATACCTACTTCCCTTCTTTCCCCTCCTACTTCTATAACAGCAGTTTGCTCTTTGTATAGATTGTGTACTACTCTCCTATCTCTATACTTCATTTCCGTGCTCTTTAGTATCTTGAACATTTTTTCCCATCTTACATTATCAAAAGCTTTTTCTAAATCTACAAATCCTATATAAGCGTTCTTTCCTTTTTCTGTTGTTTTCTGTAACATTACTCTTAGCGCCAGAATAGCTTCGCGAGTTCCCCTATTTCGCCTAAACCCGAATTGGTCTCCTCCTAGTATTTCCTGCGCTCTATTTTCCATCCTCTTCTGCACTATTCTGGTTAAGATTTTTGACGCGTGGGAAGTTAGGCTAATCGTTCTAAAGTTTTCGCATTTGTCGGCTCCTCTATTTTTCGGTATAGTAACGATAATGTTCCACTTATAATCCTCCGGCATCTCACCCGTTTCATATATGTATTTTACCAGTTCGTACATCCTATTTACTACTTTCTGTCCCGCACATTTCAAAATTTCCGCCTGTATTTTATCTACACCCGGCGCTTTATTGTTCTCCAGCCCCCTTAGTGCTATTTCAAATTCCTCTCTCAATATAGGTTTTCCTACATCTTCCCTATCGATGCTAGATTCTTCCTCTAATATCTCTCCTAATTCCTGACCCTCGTAAAAACTTCCTAGGTACTGCTTCCATCTATCCGCTTTCTCCTCTCTTCCGATCAGTATGTCCCCCGATTGACTCCTAACGTTTCTACTTATTGGTCCTATACTAATAAACCAAATAAAATTATTTCTCGAACCGTGAAATTGTATACGGGGTACTAGGGTAATAGAAGAACGAGGAGGTATTTTGTGCAATTACCAGAAGCAGATCCAGAACACCTCTTCTGTATTTTTGCTCTCCTGGTTCGAAATGAAATTCTACTTTCATTCTGAAAAGTTATACGAGCTATACAGATATTTTTTCAAATTATCAATAACTCGTTCTGATTACTTCTTTCATACTCGTATGTCTGTACTGATAAACCAAATAAAATTATTTCTCGAACCATGAAATAGTATATAGGGTACTAGGACAACAGGAAAGCAAGTAGGTATTTTTTACAATTACTAGGAAGAGATCCAGAACACCTCTTCCATATTTCGACAAAAATTTACCAGGTATGTAAATATGAAATCGGAATTTGCCCACAGATGGCCTAGCTGCTAATTTAGTTACCCTCATACCGCGTCATTGGCGCCATTTTCTTGTTTTGACATCTGATAAAGGTTTTTCTCTCACAACAATACAAGTTTCATACAACATGATCGTTTTTAATAGTTTTGTGCCTGGAAACTACGATTTGCAGACAGCATTGATTTTCTGTTACCATTTGAAGAAAACTGCTGCAGAATCGCATCGAATGCTTGTCGAAGCCTACGGTGAGCATGCTCTTGGTAAATCACAGTACTTTGACCGATTTAATAAACTCAAAAGTGGCAATTTTGATGTGAGAAATGAAGAACGTGGAAGACCACCAAAAAAGTTTGAAGAAAACGAATTGCAAGCATTTTTGGATGAGAATGACGCTCAAACGCAACTAAAACTCGCGGATCAAATGATTGTGACACGAGAAGCCATCTCCATGCGTTTGAAAATCATGGGAAAGATCCAGAAGGTGGAAAAATGGGTTCCACATAAATTGAATGAAAGACAGCAGCAAAACCGAAAAACTATTTGCGAAATGCTACCAGGTACAAAAGAAAATCATTTCTCCATCGGATTGTGACTGGCGATAAAAAGTGGATATATTTCGAGAATCCTAAGCGTAAGAGATCATGGATAACTCCAGGCGAGCCATCGACATCGACTACAATGCCAAATCGCTACGGACGAAAGACAACGCTCTGTGTTTGGTGGGATCAGAAGGGTGTGATCTACTATGAGCTGCTAAAACCTGGCCAAACCGTTAATACTGAACGCTACCGACAACAAGTGATCGATTTGCATCAAGCTTTGTGTGAAAAACGACCAGAATATCAACAAAAGCAACACAAAGTGATTTTGCTTCATAATTATGTGCCATCAAACACAGCAAAACCAGTCAAGGAAACAGTTGAGGCATTTAGTTGCTGAGCAAAGCTTCACTTCTTGAAAATGTACAAAAATGGCTCGATGACTGCTTTGCCTCAAAAGAGCAAGATTTTTTTTTGACATGGAATCCACAAATTTTCAGAGAGTTGGGAAAAATGTATAGCTAGCAATGGGCAATACTTCGAATAAAATATCTTTTATCATATTCATACAATAAACGTGTATTTTCGATACAAAATAAGCCCAAAAAGAAAATTGTTTTTTCACTTTTTCTTTACACGATTACATTACTTTTGCGCGTATAGTGGAGTGCGGAAAAGTAAAATTCCTGTCTCATATTGACATACCTGGTATATGCACTGCAATATGGCAAGCTTGTAACAAATTACTTGGGACACCCTATATAAATAGTTTCGATTTAAACAATGTTACATTATACGTAACACTAGTTATAATGTAAATTATATTACGTTTGATTATTATATTTCCATATTAAAAATAAATCAAAGAAACGGATTGTTCGAACTGTACTTTAAATAGAATTTTACAATATTTTACCACTTGTTATTTTTTATATTTTTGCACAATCCAATACTAGATTTTAATAGCAAGAAATAGAATTTCATGTTTTTATTATGATATATTGCATATTTATGAAATATAGCAATTTTTAAATATTGTTACAAAATAACGTTATTACAGAAAATTGTTACAGCAAATTGGAAAGGTTATATTAAAATGTTTACAGGGTGTAAAAAAATGCTTATACGAAAGATCTTTAAGTGCATGAGTGATTATACAGTGCTTTCCAGGGGCGTATCGTGAGAAAAGAATCAGGGATGTGATAAAAGTTTTATAAGGGGAGGAGATATAGTCGCATGTATGGTAGGCCATATGAAAATGGTGAAAATAAAAAAAAAACACTAATCTAAAATGATTATGCCAAGGTATATATCACAATTTTTAAAATGAAGATCAATTCTTCGGTTTTTGTTTTGTCCAGCGAAAACGTCTACCACTGTTTCTTCAAATGTTGGACACGATCTCATATCTTCTAACAAGACACTTTCAATATTTATTTATACTAAAGCTGACAATCTTTCTTGCTTTTGAGAATTTCGCAGATAAGTCTTTATTCTCTTTAAACATGAAAATGATTTTTCCGCGGAACTGCTTGTGGCAAGAATAGTCAAAATTAAATGACAGAATTTTTATGACTCCAGAAAAACAGGAGGTAATTGAAGGGACAAAATTTTGGCGAAACTCAAACACAGTGCTCTTTTTCATATCGAGATCACTATAAATCACTGAAAGTTCACTTTTTAAACGATTTGCGTCAAAGAATGTTCCATATGTATCTACTAAAGAAGAAAAAAGTTCGCCAGAGAAACGTTTTACGAATGAGAATGAAGTAAATTGTGGAATCTAGAAGATTTACGAATTTCAGTTTAGAAATTTCACCAAACCGTTGACTAATGTTCAAAGTAATAACGTCCAAATTTTCATTAATCAATCGTGCGTAGGTGTTTTTTTATCTTCTTCAGGAATTGAATCCAGATGCATTCTTTTACTTTGTGGTTGATTTTCTAACACAAATTTGTCCATACGGTCCCAGATGTCACTAAGCTCGTTTTTCATTTTTTGAATATGTGATTTGAAATCAGCGATCTATTTATTACAGTAACTAATATCTGATATTTTTGTCTAAAGAATTTTAAACAGACTCTCGGAATGTGGGAATATTGCAAAAAACTGCTAAGAAAAAAATTAAAATCAGTCGCGCAATAAAGTTAAAAGGCCTCTAGCACAAATAACGGTTTCTCGATCCCATGCCTCATTTTCATTTTCCATAATTACCCGAAACAGCTCTTCCAAATCTTCCTTATGTTATGGCGACAAAGTCGCCAAAATGCGTTCACATAATCGCATAATTGAGTCCGGAAATAACGACAACACCCACTCGAGGTTCCACTGTTGACTGCGTAAGATCGCTGACGTTTTCGCCCATCTAACGCGTAGCTTGGATGTAACGTGGACCATCGAATTTCAGCACCGCAGCAAGTAACGCGGGAATCCAATAATTTCGGGCGCCTTCACGGCCGATTTGAAATAAAAGAATTGATGGTAGCGTTTAAAGTAAATAATATATGTTTGCGGTTGGTTTAAAATAATTAAAAAATTGTAATAATTGAATAAATTGATTGAACTTTTAAATCACACTAATTTGCCAATTTTTTAAGGGATGCGATGCATCACTCGCATCCATGTACGCTACGCCCCTGTTGACGTCAACAGGGATAGATGACAGTCGTTAAATATCGACGCCCTCTCTTTAATAGAACACAAGTGACGCGAAATTTTATTTCCATAGTTTCAACTGAGACACCCTACACTAAGTAATAGTACCTATTTATTTTGGTCTAATTGTATGAGTTACATTATTCCTGAGCAGCCTCTAGTAAAACATTAACGGCAGGAATTTGTGGTTATATAAGCTATATGTTTATTACGAGTGCTTTTTTAGTCCTGTACTAAATAGCACAAAACTACAAATACGCTTTACTTCCGTGTTATATAATAAAGTGCATCTGGACATGCAGTAATTTGCGCAGATATAAACGGCATGAATGCAACATGTGTAAGCATAAAGTGGATTTTAATGTCTGCTAGGGATTATACATTGGGAATGCAAGAAGTTAATTTAAAGTAACGACTCGCTTAATTATTCTAGTTAATATATAAATCTTTTCGGTTTTTTTTTTCATTAATTGTACAGAAAATTCTTGTATGCGTTAAATGAAATCCATTATTACAAACAATATGTCCGTTAATTGAGTTGATAGAAATATGAAGTAACAATCATATAAATAGCAGGTCAATTTGAAAAACGGGGATAGAAAAGAAAAATAAAAATACAGACCTACCACTTGTTTGCCGGTGGTCTAAAAGCTGTTGATCACTGCATTACATGTAGAGGAAATATACCAACAGAAATATACCAACATTGTAATGCCAATAAATTCACCGCACACGGAAGACACTAGAATGCAAGGAATGAACCAGGGCCAGATTAAGAACAGAAACCTAAATATGTAGGCTATGTTAACTGCAATAAAATATTCGACACATATCGCGCGAATTGTTGAGCAAGGTTTTGGAAACATACCATGTGTCTCGTTTAACTTGAAAACACTCAGATATTTTCGTCGTTTCTTGAAATTCAAATTTGAGCTATAGAACAATTGTAGTCCTATACCGGCTGATTCAAATTGGATGCTCACCATTGGGATCTCGGAAACCGTAAGAGATAGAGAGTCGGTTACATGGGGGCAAAGTTGCGCAATATAATGCTCAATAATATTGTGTAAGGAAATTCGAAATACTCCTGTTGGTTTTTGATATATTGAAGAAAAATTCAATTTTGGGATTTTTAACTTTTCGAAATATCTCGATTATTATTTAGCTTATCAAAAATCCGACATACTTCTCGATGTCCTACATATATATTTAATCTATTTAATTTGACGACGTTTCGTCGTCTCAAAACCATCGTCAACTTCAAAATTTTAAATACGGACCTGGAATTTTTACATAATTTTTGGAGAGAATTTTTTGATAAAAAAAAGCAATGACATATCACAATTAACTACTTTGCTACGTTCTATTACATTAAAACCATTACTTAATTATTAACAGGTCGTCTGAATATGGTCTTGTTAGATTTTCAATTGCATCCCATTATTCCGTATCGAAAAAGTTAACTAAGCGCTCAGAATTTAACGAGTTATTAATGAGAAACGAACCAATTATTATGTCTCCTAAAATTCCACATCATACGTCAAATGTCTCTGAATACTTGTCTCTACACTTAATAACCCAATCAGGATTTTCTGTAGCCCAGTAACTACAGTTTTGGGGAGATATGATCCCATTAGTGGTAAATTTAGCCTCATCAGTAAACAAAATTTGATGTAGAAAATTCCGGTCGTCTAAAAAATTTCCCTGGCCCCAATAGTAATATTCTAATCTTTTATTTTCATTGCCTTCTTTCAAAGTATGTAGAAATTTTGGTTTATAAGGCTTGATTTTATGATGACTGAATCTTCTAAATTCCTCCTTGTTGATATTCACTTGATACTCTAAATTTCGTAGACTCTCTTTTAGATTCGCTTGATTTGCTACTAAGATTATGTTATCTTCAGGATGCGGATGTATTCGACGAGGTTGATCAATTTGAGAGCTTTTAATAACACTGCCAGTTGCATTGAAAAGTACATTTATGGCGGCTGTAGTTCCATGATCAATAGCGTCTCGTAAGGAATGACTTAAATGGTTAAATTCTGAGGCTACTTCTCTTCCACTATGAGCCCAACCACCAAATAACTTTATTCTTTCGATTTTTTTCCCTTAAATGCAGATGCATTTAAGGGAAAAAAATGCGATTGTAAACTTTCACAATATAAAAGTTTTGTCAGATTGACATGTAATTTAATCATAGTTTTTGTTTTCATGGCATACTATTAAATCGAACACCAAAATTGTAACCGGCTTAAGGGCAATATCAGAGTTAGCCACTTGATGTTTGTGGACGAGATAAGACTTTATGTTGAGAATAAGACACACCTACCCTCACTGATTTCAATTACAAAGGCCTTAAGTAAAGGTAGTGGCATGTAATTTTGATTGGATAAGTGCGCAACAATGAGTATCCAAAAAGACAAAGTTTCAAAAATAAAACAAAATTTAAAGCCCCATATCTTTCAAATTTCAGATAATGTCTACGTCGTTGAAAAGAGATTAAAAAATGCTATCAAATCGTAGGGAATTCCAATATGGCGTCCATATGAAAAACAAAAGTTAATGCTATTTTCTCAGAAATAAAAGACTATAATTTTTTTCTGTTAAAACTGTTAAAACCACCTTTAAGAAGTACCTTAAGAATGTATATTACTTGCTAAATATCGCCACATTGTCAATTAAAGAGACATTGTTGAAAATCCATCCTGTTTCTTTGCAATCATTTAAAAACGAAAATATTTAGGCAAAATTTGACAATACAGTGAAAAGACAGATAGAATTATTTATTTCCCCCATTTAATCATCTCTTTGTCTCTGATAATACTCGAGATAACACTAAATTGGGCCACCCTGTAAGCTATTTGGTGTTAACGAACATTTTCAATAAGATATTGTAACGTTTTGGTAAATCTCCTGGTACAGGAAAGAAAGTACACCATTTACATGACCTACGAACAATTACCAAGTTGTCACGCATATGTAATATGAGCTGGTATACTGTACTAGATATTTATAATTTCCAAAAGTTCACTTTCGTTCTTATTCAACGTCCGTGAGATATATTAATGTAGCAGTTTAACTTCCGGTATTGTTCTACGTTTATAGTTATTTCTAAAAAATATTGTTATTACAAAACCAAATAATACAACAATGTATTCAGTTCACCCAGGCTAGGCTATGAAAACCCAAAATATAAGTGATTTCATAATTATACAGGGTGGGGCAGAGCAACTTGCTTATTTAGAAATTCGATTAAAAAAAAGTAATGCAGATATATATTTACTTCTTTGAGCAGCATCAAGTACAACACTTAAATTTTATGTTTACACAGTTTCAAAGATGATAGCAGGCAGATGGCGTCCATTATTCTCAACATACTGCGTCAATCGAATTCGGAAGTTTGATTCAACTCTTTCCAGCATATCGACGGGTATGTTGGTGACAGCTTGACTAATGTTGTTCTTCAGGTGAGCCAGAGTCCTAGGACGATCTTTGTAAACAAGTAATTTTAAATAGCCCCATAAAAACTAGTTGACGGGGGGTTAAATCAGGCGACCATGCTGGCTATTGCAGATCACCCCCCAAGGAGATGAGGCACTTTGGGGAGTGTTGCCGCAAGACAGTCATTAATACACGTGCTATGTGTGCCGTGGCACCGTCCTGTTGGAAATATACATTTCCCACGTCCATTTCGTTGGGTGTTGGCAGGAAGAACTCTTGAATCATGTGGAAATAACGGTCAGAAGTCTTCGAAACTGCCCGTTCGTTTTCTTCAAAAAACCATGGACCAATTATTCCAATTCGCGATAGTGCACACCAAACTGTTGCATGTTGTGAATGTAGAGGACGCTGATGATGTTGTCTGGGGTTATCAAGGTTCCAATAGCGCATGTTCTGCCTATTTACAGATCCTGAAAGATGGAAGTGAGCCTCATCACTGAAGAAGACAAGTGTGTCCGGAGGCATGCCAAGAAGCGCCTCACATGCATTTTCTCGAACAACAAAATCGCATGGATTAAATTCCTGCACCACGGCCAATTTGTAGGGATGAAATTTTAGTTCTTCATGAAGGATTCGCCTCACAGAATGAGCAGATAACCCAACAGCATCTGCATGTTTGCGGACATAACTCTAAGGACATCGCAAAACAGAAAGCCTTACCATGTCAATGTTTTGGAGTAACCTTGCTGTTCGTGGAAGCCCAGGTTCTTTTTTCTTCAGATCACCAATTTCACTTAACCTATGAAACAATCGACTGCTGGCCAGGAACACGACCACGGGGCGCAATATTGAAATGGGTACGGAATACACCTTGCGTGGCGATGATTGAGCGGCCGTTAGAAAAGTACGCCTCGACAGCGAACGCGCGTTCCTCCTTCGCCCACTCCAAGTATCCCCGATATACTAAAGAAGGCCGCTGTTCTACAGCGACATGGCGGCATGCCCTTTGTAAGCGTAAGATAAAAGTACCAGCGGAGAGTGAACCCTTAGTTATAGTTTATGTTCGTTGACCAAGCGGAGTTAGAACTTTACGCTCCGCTTTCTCGAATGTGCCTAACCCCACCATCCTAGAAGCAACCATCGCTTCAGGGCGCCAAATTCAAATAAGCAAGTTGCTCTGCCCCCCTTGTATTCTTAGTGTGACTTAGTAGAGGCTCTAAAGTAATCCATGATGAGACTCGAGGTTATACAAATTTTCTGGAGTGTGGTGATTTAAAAAAATTTTTCTCCGTAAAAATCTTCGTTATAAAATAATTACTAAGACGGTGTTATCTTTAGAGTCACCGAGCAAAGACTCCAAGAATTGTCTGTGATGAACATTGAGGTTTAAGGGGAACCTACTGGGGCTCTGGATATACTTATTTTTTAAACAATTTTATCCTTAAGAATCTCGTTTTTCTTTTCATAAAAAAAATCGTAATGTCTATAAAAAATGCTACGGCGATTTTATCTTTATGGTGAGTTACTAGAGAATCTAAAAATTATCTGTGTCTAAAAATTTCCCTTTTCATTAATAAAATCGTAACGTCTGAATTATTAGAGCGATCTTATTTTTATTGTAACTTAGTAGTAACTCTAAAGATTATCAGTGGTAATTATTGAGGTTTTATAGAGCCTACTGATGGTGTAATGATTTTTGGTTTATCTTATCTTCCAAAAAATCTTGTGCTTTTTCCATTCAAAAATTCATAGTCAGTAAACAACATTTGGGCCGTTCTATCTCCAAAATACCTTAGTAGAGACTTTCTATGGTCTAGAGGTAACGGCTCTCTGTTGGTGAATTTTGAGGTTTCAGAGAGCCTACCAGGGTTGTGGCAGTTTTATTTAATTTTTATATCCCTAAGTATCTTGTACTTTTTTCATAAAAAAATTGGTAACGCCTGTAAAAAAAATGATTAGGGCGATTTTGTCTTGTAGGTGGTATAATAGAGACTCTAGGTATTGTACGTGGGGTATATCGAGATTTCAGATAACCTACTGAGGGCGTAATGAGTTTTTGAACGTTTTGTTTCTAAAAATCTTCATTGAAAAATTCGTCATCCGTAAAATAATTATTGGAACGGTTTTGTCTTTTGTGTGACTTAACAGGTACTCTAAGAAGTATTTGTGGTGAATATCGAGATTTTAGAGAGCACGTTGAGGGCGTTGTGATTTTTTATTTTTTCTTCCTAAAAATCTTATACACTTAAACATTTTTCATTTAAGAATTCGTAGGAGTGTGGAAAAAATATTAGAACGATATTATCTTCAGAGTGAGTTAGCAGAGCCTCCAGGAGTTGTATGTGGTGAATATTGAAGTTTCAGAGGGCTTACTGGGGGTGCAGTGATTTTTTTTAGTTTTAATTTCATAATTATATTGTACTTCCTTATTACAAAAATCGTAACACCTGCTTATTATGCTTGAATTTCTACATACAAAAATTTAAGTCGATATTTTTTTACACTAATGCAAAAAACAGACAATTTGTTGAGCGGTATTAATATCATTAACCTCGATATTTGTTTTGGACATTTATTGTACCAAATTTATCGACAATCGCTTAGTGAATGAGACTTCTCTCTTACTCCAAATTTAACCTTGTGACGTGCCTCATTCAGTTCATTACGTCGGTATCTGAGGCATATCCGCGATCGCTTCAACTAAGTAGAGGTTTGAGTTTGAAATCAAGGAAATCATATATAAAAAAACGTTGTTAATGAGCTTTTAGTTGAACAGACCTTGACAGATGCTCACTTTTCAATATTAATATTTTTTCTTCAATTCGCCGACAGAAATGTAGCAACTATTTAATTGTAGTTCCGTTATAACACTGAACTATATTTAATAAACTAGTTTAAATTTAAATAAACTTACATAATCTAAATAAAGTTAAGTTTTAAAAGAAAGAAAACTGTTAATTTTACATACATAGAAAATGGAAACTGTTAATTTTACACAAATTAACATTTTTAGGAGACACCAATATGAAGGGAACAATAAAAATAAAAGAGAATAATATCAGCACCTTGTGTCACCACCAACTAATGATTACTATCAAGTAATTAGCCAGGGTCATAATCTAGAGACTTGTGGATATAGTTTAAATGAACATGTTTTATTGAATATATGAATATCACACAACATGGTTCACATGTTTTTAAAAAATATAGGTTATACTCGTATGACACATAGGGGTAAATTTAGAGTGGTTATTTCAATGAAGAATTGATATTTTTCTCACCGCAGTAAAAATCATAATTCGAAACCACTTGAGATTAAAATAGCAATGAAATCTCACCAGAACTATTAAACAAATTTTAACAATAAAAAATAACGCTACTAAAAATACTAATTCTCGAAATATAAAAGCTAAACATAGTTTTTCCTTGGTGAAGGATTTGTAGATGGGGTTCAATAGAATGGCCTGCCAGATCCTCTGACTTGAACCCGTTAGATATTTTCCTTTGAGGCTACTTCAAATACAAAGTATACATGACAGACAAAATGAAAACCTAAAAAATAGAAGAAGACAAGAAATTAGGTAATAAAATGGGTTACAATAAGAGCGCAAGATATTAAAGCGAAATTTTCAATAACGGTCTTGCATAAATGTGGCGGTATTTCTTTCATACAGCTTTCAATTTCGGTCTTCAATGCTTGGGTGATCGTAGGCTTGTTGGCGTGAACCTGAGACTTCAGAAAACCCCACAGAAAAAGTCCATAGTTATTAAATCGCAAGATTGTGGTGGTCAATTTTGGTCACCAACACGGGAGATGACACGACCAGGAAGAGACCCGTGCAAGACCGTCAATGTTCCACGGGTGATATAACAAGTGGCACCGTCCTGCTGCCTATACCAATATTTTCCAATTGTGGTACAAAGAACTGGGATGTCATGTCACGATAACATTCGCCATTTACAGTTAATGCATTATCTGTATCGTTTTCAAAGAAAAATGGTCCAATGATTCCTTCAGACTACAATGCACACGATACAGTGACACGTTGAAGATGAATTTGTTTCTTCTGAATCATTCGTGGATTTTCTGAGCCCCAAATGCGGCAATTTTTCCTATCAAGGTGAAAATTGGCATGGTCGCTGAAGATGACTTTGTCTACAAAATCGGCATTCACTTCTTGTTATTCAGTGATCCAATTGGTGAACTCTCTTCGCTGTGCATGGTCTGTTGGCAGAAGTTGTTGAGTGAATTGGACTTTGTAAACATGGAGATGCAAATCTTTATTGACGACACGGTAAAGAGTGGCTGTCGAAATGTCCAAGTCTTGTACACGATGACTAATCGAGGTCCCTGGACTCTCGGCTACACTGTCGCGAACTGCCGTGATGTTTTATTCTGAACGAAAACTACAAGCTTGTGCCGCGTGTTTCTCATCAATAACTAAACAAGTACTTTTCACAGTTGATAATATTGGAACATGATTTCTACCGAAAATTGGACGAATCGTAGCAACCCAACTTTCACCCATTTTGATAGTAATGTTCAACAATAAGGACGTGTTATTGTATCGTGTAGTATTCCATATTTACTAACTACTATCTGTGTCCTATCGACATGTCCCAATTATGTATCTATGGAGTCATAACAGAGCTCTTATTGTAATACCCTTTAAAACCTCAGAGTTCATAATGTTTTGCATGAACAGGTAGATCATTTCGGGTGTTCCCAGAAAGTTTGTTGAGGTTAAATCCAAAATGTTACCATCCAAGTCACTATACCATTTTGTACAGGTTTACCTGATTTATTAATAATTCTAATATTAAATAAATTTCATTTTTACAATTAAATTGAAATTCAACACGATTGGAATTCAATTGAACAGTTAAATTGATATATAGACTATTTTATACCGGGTCCGGCAACAGGATTGAATGGTTTTGAATAGGTTGCTGTGGAAATACTGTTTATTTGACAAACGTCAAATAGCGATGAAATTGTATTTTATTATCGAAAGATTTGTGTTATAATGGAAAATTGGCTGGTTGATCAACGGGTATCTGCTGTTAAATCATTTATCCTTACCCAGTCCATCGTGCGAACCCAGAGGCGTTTTCGCCGTGAATTTAATTTGCCAGTGCGCGCTGAAGTCCCATCAAGAAATAGTCCAATTAATAGGGACCCGGTCACTAATTGTAAACAGCAAAAAAATAATTTGAGCATATAGAAAATAAAATTTCAAGAAACGTACAGTTTTTTGCTCTCAAAATGGCGGCCGCTAACATAACCTAAAAAGTTCGCAAAAGTTAAAAAACCGGTTTTTCGCGAATAAAATAGTTGTGTTCGGATTGGAAAAAGTTAAATAAGAAAGTTGAAAGTGAAGTTAAGTAAGAAGTATATAATGAAAAAATCTTTCGATTCGATTTCTGTGAGCTCGAATCGATTCATTACTTTTCGAGATATATCGAGAAAACCGTTGAAAATTGCGTTTTCTTGTTTTTGCTCTAAAAATAACAATATTTGATGAAAACATTTAATAATTTCAGAAAATGTAGTCCTAAGTGAGACGAAAACAATCGTTTTTGTACAATTCCAAAATTTTTTTTTTTCGAAGTTATAGATGTTTTCGTAGAAAAAGGTGTTTTCGTAAAACGGCTCTTCCATCGAAATGAATGGTCCTACAGACTTGTTCGAGGGCTTATTTTCTTTGTTAGGAGTTGTACTACAAATATATTTTCAGCAACAATCGATTTCTTAAATTTGTTATATAAAATATCGCGCTTGAAAATGATGTAATTTTTGTACATCGGTTTTTTGGCAATAAATTCTTGTAATAAAACCGATGTACGAAAATCACGTCATTTTCAAACGCGATATTTTATATAAAAAATTTAAAAAATCGACTTTTGCTGAAAATATATTTGTAGTACAACTCCCAGTGAAGAATATAAGCCTTCGAACAAGTCTGTAGGACCATTCATTTCGATGGAAGAGTAGTTTTACGAAAACACCTTTTTCTACGAAAACATCTATAAATTCGAAAAAAAAAATTTTGGAATTGTACAAAAACGATTGTTTTTGTCTCACTTAGGACTACATTTTCTGAAGTTATTAAATGTTTTCATCAAATATTGTTATTTTTAGAGCAATATAAAAAAGTCGCAATTTTCAACGGTTTTTTCGATATATCTCGAAAAGTAATGAATCGATTCGAGCTCACATAAATTGAATCCAAAGATTTTTCATTATCTACAACTTTCTCATTCAAATTCTTCCAATCCGAGCACAATTTTCTGTTTTATTCGCGAAAACCCGTTTTTTTAACTTTTCCAAATTTTTTAGATTATGTTAGCGGCCGCCATTTTGAGGGGAAAAAACTGTAAGTTTCTTGAAATTTTATTTTCTATATGCTCAATTTTTTTTTGCTGTTTACAATTTGTGACCATTTAACATAGGGGCTCAGACAATTGATTGGACTAAAATGCAATTTTGAGATGGGTAAGAGATTTCGACGAAACGGGCAGTGTAACTCAAAATTTATAGGAGGTACACGTACAGTTCGTACACAGCGTAATATTGGAAGAACCAGAATATCCGTTGAGCAGAGTCCACAACGTTCTGCAATTCGGCAATCAATTGCACTGCGAATTTCAGAGTGAAGTATGCGACGAATTTTACATCTCGAATTTGAAATTTCATCCGTATAAAATACTGATAGTCCGGAGGCTGAACCCTGTTGATATAGTTAATCGCCTCAATTTCTGCAGGCAGTTTCTTGAAACATTGAACAACAATGCAGACATTCTTGATAATCTGATCATGTCTGACGAAGCTCACTTCCATCTCCGTGGGTACGTTAATAAGCAGAACTTTCACTTCTGGGCAGAACACAACCCAAGAGAAATGCATGAACATCCACTTTATGACCAAAAGGTAACGGTGTACTGTGGAGTGTGCGGATTTGATGTGATTGGGCCATATTTTTTTTAAAAAAACGGCCACACCGTTACACTCAATCCACTTCGGTACGTTGAGATGTTGGAATCATTTATGACTGTGGAACTTTAAAGAATGGACCAAGATGAAGTATGGTTCCAACAGGACGGCGTCACAGCGCATACAGCTAGACGGTCCATTGCTGTTTTACAGCGTATGTTCCCGAATCGCCTAATTTCAAGGTTTAACGACTTTGCATGGCCCGCAAGATCACCGGACCTGACGGTACCTGATTTTTTCTGTGGGGATTCTTCAAGTCGAAAGTGTACTCTACCCGTCCCCAAACACTTCTGGAACTCAAAGAAAGGATTCGTGAAGAGATGAATTCGATAAACGAAGATTTACTCAGACGTGTTATGTTCAATTTCAGAAACGGATTGCAGCAATGTATAGAAGAAGAAGGTTGTCATCTTAGGGATGTGATCTTTGCAAACTAAGTGTTATAAGAAATTTCCAGAATTGTGTTTTTAGTTGTAATAATAATTAGTCCAAATATATTCTTTGTTTCTTAACAGTGGCCTATTAAAGACCGTTGAATCCTGTTGCCGGACCTTGTATAAGATGTGATGAAATTCTCTTATAAA
Organism: Rosalia funebris; assembly: GCA_037954035.1. Classification (NCBI taxonomy): domain Eukaryota; kingdom Metazoa; phylum Arthropoda; class Insecta; order Coleoptera; family Cerambycidae; genus Rosalia; species Rosalia funebris. The sequence continues at coordinate 3,728,079 of JAZFAV010000006.1, read as the reverse complement.
TTCAAAAATATTATAAAAAATAGAGGTAGCCGTTTGAAAAAAAGTTTGATGTGATATATTCCTCTATAGTGAAAATTATACGAATTTTGTGAATAAACAAAAGTATTTTTAGCAAAAAGAAATCATCCAAGTAGAATTATGTATATCAGTATGCCAATACTTGAGACTATTTTTTAGTTTTTAATAAATATTCTGAAAGTTATAGGAAAATTAATAATAGATCTGAAAAAAGAAAAATACAAACAGTAAAGGTTTTAACAAAACAATTATTCTAAACATTTTATTTCAACATTTGTCCTTTATAATAATCCAGTGTCGACAATCTCACGATCATTCCACAGTTAGTCATGTCTTTACAACAAAATCACTAGTTCCGCATGATATACGCAAATCGTGCCGCAAACATGGCACACAATCAGAATAATACGCAGTGGCGGCTCATCAGTTGAAACGAAGAATGCTTCCATTCTCAGATGACTGTTACTGTAAGATGAATTTACTGCAAGGCATCCTCTGTTATTTTAAGTAATTAACGTATAGTTCTTAAACATCTACGAATATTTGTAACAAAAAAAATTACCCATCGTCCCCCACTACTTTCCAGTACGTTTATACTGAAGAAAGCCCTCTTCCAGTTTTTACATTACTTTGTAGCACGATGTGCGTGTAGCTTATTTGTCAACATATTAACAAACAGCTACGTTATTATTCTTCTTACAGTAAAGAGAATAACCCTCAATTTTTTTTAGATTGTGTTTTTTGAAAGATCTCAAGTGGCAAATGTTCTGTTGATTTCCTCTTAGAAAATTACTTCGTGGTTTAGGTAGACGACCATAGTGATGTACTATTTTGTTTGTACGCTAACTACCAATGTGGTAGAACTCTTATACTATACCAATTTTTCTCCCTGGATATCATGGAGCCAGGATATGTTTAAGTATCTTCAAGGGGAATATAATACATGAAACGATTCTGTTAATTATGTAATATTTATTTATTTATTTGGAAATACAATTGCCCGGATAGAATATTGTCCAGCTATAGGACAAAAATAATAAATATTTAATAATAAAAGTAATGAATAACACAAATTACAACAAAAATTAAGAAATATTTCTACATACAATAGACCTAGCTATATGCGGTAACAATCTTCTACAGTTAATAGTTGCAATCACCTTAAGACCATCTACATATAAAAGGTCATCTGCCTCAAATCATTGATAAATATAATGAACTCAAGAAGTCTACTCAAAATTACTATAGGTCCATAGTTTTAATGTTAATTCTGTTAGATTTTTTCTAAGAAGGCGATAAATCTGATTTCGACATTTATTCCTGAAAAAATAGTGCCAATTGAAATATTAGAAAGTAAAAAGCAAACACAGGATCACAGCATTAAGGCAGCAGCTTCATCAGAACTAGTTGTTATGTTGGAACTAGATAACTACATTCATTATCTATTATTGTATTATAAGTATTTCGATTAATCTTGTTGACCATACATCCATATCGTATTATATATAAGATTAAGATTATAACCATAATGGTCTTTATGGTCATAATTTACTTTGGGGAAGACATGACGAGCCGCCACTGGTAATACGCTACCACGGACCCGAAAGTTATCTCAAATCCATCGCGAAATCGATGTTTGCAAAGCCAGAAGGCCGGTGAGCGTTCGTGAAAGTGACCGATCTAGAAATAAAACTCTGTCGCTTTGCAATTGCAGTTTTCGAAAAAGTACATGCACGATTAGTTTTATTTATGGGGCTCTTTGCAACTTATTGACGTAAGTGACGGCGTCGGGCTGGTCATTTGGACGTTAGAGAAACACCGCGCCTCTTTGTCGAAATTTATTGTTAACCGAGTTGTGGTAAATACTCGCAGAATGTGAGTTTACAATATTATGTAACTGATTAGATTTTTATAGAAGCTAGTCTTGGTCGTTTTAAGACTGAACTAAAGTAGTAACATGTTCATATTGTGATGTAGAAGTACATTGTAATTGTAATTTCTATATCAGGGAGAATCTTGCTAGTTTTTGATTGGGATGTCAAAAATTACTTTGGTTAAAGGTGTTTTTGCCAACATGAAAATTAGCTTAGCAGTGACACCAAAGGAGGAGGGAATCATAACCATAGTATAGTCTGACCACCATAGTAATCTGAATGCATATAAGCACAAGCTAAACCTGACTGATAGCCCGGCCTGCAGATACTGTAAAGGAGACGAGGAAACCTCGATTCATCTTCTTTACACCTACCCCGCACTGGAGGAGAAGAGGTACCTTATATTAGGCCCTCCTATTATCCTAGAGGAGGCGAGGCTTGTAATGTAATGTAACACCAAAGGATTTATATGTGCCTTAAAAATTATCTTGATCACGAACGTGGTTTTGTGACTTATAAAAATAGTGGTGATAACCGTTCACTTAGAAAAAGTTGTTATACATATGCGTCAGTGATATGCCTCAGTGAGATATAAGTGGCGTCGTCTACCGGCACGTCAAGAAACCGATTTTTCCATGATTCGGATATCCACCGACAGATGGCGTTTATGAGTCACCGGCACTGTTATGTCCTAACTTAATAAAGGTATGGTGCCGACTGGGTAGAGGAGGGTTGGCATCCTTAAGCGATTCAAATCAGATACTATTATTAAGGAAATAAAATTTCAAAACAAAGACACTTTGGTCTTGCATGATACTGTAGTGTGTAAGAAATATAGTGTATTAGTCCTGTGTCTGTGGACCAATGTTGTCAAACGGATGGGATAACTACCAGATGTGGTAACCATTTAATTCTAAATTTTTTTATGCAGAATTATTTACAAAATAACTAAATTATTTATATATTATATAACGCAGTGAATGGAAATACACTCCAATGAATGAAGATACACTTATCCCGATTTGTAAAGTGTAATCGATGATGAACACCTGTCTACATCAAGTTAGTAGTGGAGGACAATACGAGATTTAACATAAATGAAAACTCTAGGTTCTCTTTGTCGAGCTAGATTGCACGAAAATAAGCGGTAAATATAAATTTTATGTTTTAATATTCAAATATACGAAACTATAGATAAAGAATGCCACTTGGTACAGCTCATCAAGCATACAATACAAGGCTCACTACAGGGGTGCATCCTTTTCCCTCCCAATGCTGCCTCACTTTTTCCTGTTATTGGTGAGCAGTATATTACTTGAATGTTTATTTATTAACTGTAATTACAGATATCTATTTACTTTCTGTTTTGTCTGTTTTTCATGTAATTAAGTCTGTAATAATTGACGATATTCAAATTATTGGTAATTTTAGCTACACTTTCATATATTCACCGTCTGGCAGCGTTGGCAAAATGACTGTCAGTAACATTGATTTTGAGAAGGGACTGCATGTGTATTAGAGAATATCCTGCTGTTGCCGAGATTTTTCAAAATAATTATGTATGACAACTGTATAATAATGTTTGAACTGAATAATGTATGACACACCATTTGTCATCTCCAATTTAAAAACAAGTTATCAAGGCTTTAAATAGATCTAGTTGCCCCACTCGCTCCCATCCCCCAGCTGTTGCGTGGCCCCATCATAGCAATGTGTGGCTAACGAATTCCAAATAAGTCAGAAATATCTGTTGAGAAACGAAACGATTCTTATCCGCACAATTATTGTAGACAAATGCCATCGGTGCAAGAGATGCACATTTCGTGACCCTCGAGGCTTGCGATGAGGCCTTGAGAAGGGAGGGGGGGGGGGAAAGGGGGTTGATCGTGCAACTGACTGGATCATTAAGGGCGTGGCACATGTGAACCAGAATTGCAATTGCTATGCAAATTATGTAAGAGGGGTTTCATTTATCGATAACGGACTTTGATGTACGCAGATGTCAGAAACAAACCTGTTTGGAGGTTGTACAACATGTTGACACTCACATAATTAAGAAAAAATATGATACGATTCTGAAAAATCGGTTATTAGAATTTGAGTAAACATTTGTTGAAATTGCATGTTAGTTCGTAGTGTAAAGGACCTTATATTTTATAAAGGGTGTTATAATAACAGCGCAAGATTTGAATTGCCCGCAATTTTGGCTGCCATGATTCGATAGGTCAATAATTGTGACAGATCGATAGGAGACAGATAGGAGTTAATAAATACGGAGCGCTACATGATACAACGATGCGTCCTTATTGTTAAATATTACTATCAAAACGGTGAAAGTTTGATTGCTACTATTAGTAAAGTGCATTCAATTTTTGATAGAAATAATGTTCCAAATTTATCAACTGTGAAAAGAATAATCGAAAAATTCGAAATTACTGGTTCAGTTATTGATGTGAAACACACGACACGAGCTCGTAGTGGTTGTTGAGAACAATATATTACCGAGTGACCGAGAGTAAAGGGACTTCGATTCGTCATCGTGCACAAGAATTGGACATTTCAACAGCCACTCTTCACCGAATTATCACTACAAATCTACATTTCCATGCTTACAAAGTCCAATTGGTGAGTGAGCGTTCACCAATCGGAACATTTCAAAACAAGCAGTGAATACTCATTTTATGGATAAAATCATCTTCAGCGACAAGGTCCATTTTCATCTTAATGGCTTCGTTAATAGCCAAAATTGCCGCATTTGGGGCTCGTTTAATCCACGAATTATTCATGAGAAACAAATGAATCCCCAGCGTATCACTGTTTGGTGTACATTGTGGTCTGGAGGAATCATTGGACCAATTTTCGTTGAAAACGAGGCAGGAATGCACCAATGGTAAATGGTGAACGTTATCGTGACAAGATAACTCAGTTATTTGTGCCTCAATTGGAAGATATTGATCTTGAAGACATGTTGTTTCAGCAGGACAGTGCCATTTACTATATCATCCGTGAAACATTGACGATCTTGCACGAGCCTTTTTCTCGTCGTGTCATTTGCCGTTTTGGTGACCAGAATTGGCCACCACGATCTTGCGATTTAACACCTATGGACTTTTTATGTAAGGAGTTTCTGAAGTTTCACGTTTGCGCCAACAAGCCCATGGACCATCCAAGCATTGAAGGCTGAAATTAAACGCTGTATCAACGAAATACCGCCATATTTATGCAAAGCTGTTATTGAAAATTTCACCAAAAGGGCATTTGTGTGCCACCAAACCCATGGTGGCCATTTACTGGATGTGTTGTTCACATCTTACGCTCTTATTGTAACACCCTTTATAAACCATTTGATTTGAATTTGACTTGAATCCATCAATAAATAGTACTTCAATTCACTTCATTCACATAATCTATTGACGGAATTTGTGGAAGAAATTCTATTCAGGTGACTAACTGTTGGATCAATGTGTTACCGAATATTCAAAAAAATTAAAAGAAACTAAATTGGACTAAAATTTCATTACAAACTTTTAGAACAAAATGTGCAGCTCAAACAAGATGTGATCGATGTCAGAACTGGGTTTTTGAACGGTATCTATTTCAAATTCTCGTCCATTAATTGCAGGGACGTAGCCTGAGAAAAGAATCTAGGAATGCAATAAAAAATTTATAAGGGGAAGAGGTATAGTCAGATGTGTGGTAGGCCATATGAAAATGGTAAAAATGAGAAAAAAACACTAACCTAAAATTATTATGCCGAGGTATATATTCTAATTTTTAAAATGAAGATCAATTCTTCAGTTTTTGTTTGTCCAGCGAAACGTCTATCACTGTTTCTTCAAATGTTGGAGACGATCTCATATCTTCTAACAAGGCACTTTCAATATTTATTAATGAACAGACAGTCTTTCTTGCTTTTGAGAATTTCGCAGATAAGTATTTAATCTCTTTAAACATGAAAATGATCTTTCCACTGAATTGCTTGTGGCAGGAATATCAAAATTAAACAACACAATGTTGATGGCTCCGGTAAAACAGAAGATAACTGAAGGGACATAATATATTGGTGAATATCAAACACAGTGCTCTTTTTCATATCGGGATCACTATAAATCACTGAAAGTTTACTTTTTAAACGATTTGCGTCAAAGAATGTTCTATATGTATCTACTAAAGAAGAAAAAAGTTCGTCAGGAAAACGTTTCACGAATGAAGTAAATAATGTGGAATCTAGATTTAAGAATTTCAGTTTATAAATTTCACTAAACAGTTCACTAATATTCAAAGTAGTAACGTTCAAAATTTCATAAAACAATCGTGCTTAGGTGCTTTTCTTATCTTCTTCAGGAATTGAATCCAAACGCTTTCTTTTACTTGGTGGTTGATTTTCTAACACAAATCTGTCTATACGGTCCTAGATGTCACTTACCAAATGTCACTAAACTCGTTTCTCATTTTTTGAATATGTGATTTGAAATCGGCGATCTTTTTATTGCAGTAACTAATATCTGATATTTTTGTCTGTAGAATTTTAAACAATCTCTCGCAATGTGGGAATATTGCAGAAAACACTGCTAAGAAAAAACTTAAATCAAAATCGCGCAATAGACTTAAAGGACCTCTAGCACAGACAACGGTTTCTCGATCCCATTCCTCATTTTCATTTTCCACAATTACCTGAAACAGCGCTTCCAAATCTTCCTTATGTTATGACGACAGTCGCCCAAGATGCGTTCACATAATCGCATATCTGAGCCCAGAAATAACGACAGTACCCACTCGAGGTTCCACTGTTGATTGCGTAAGATCGCTGACCCTTTCGCCCATCTAACGCGTAGCTTGGATGTAACGTGGACCATCGCATTTCAACACTACAGCAAGTAACGCGTGAGTCCAATAATTTCGGGCGCCTTCACGGCCAATTTGAAATAAAAAAGTTGATTGTAGCGTTTAAAGTAAATAATGCATGTTTGCGGTCGGTTTAAAATAATTAAAAAATTGTAATAATTGAATAAATCGATTGAACTTTTAAATAACACTAATTTGCCAATTATTTAAGGGATGCGACGCATCACTCGCATCCATGTACGCTACGCTCCTGATTAATTGATAGTATAAACATATTCCTTTCGCATGTGTGACAATCGTAGCCTCTTAATTGGTTATTCCACTGACGCTAAAGCGTACTAAAATTCGCTTAATTACTGCTAAAATCCTGCCACAACATGCGACAAAGACAACTATTACCAGATGTAAAAACGATGAATACCACACAAAGAAATATTTGAAAGGAATGTTCACGTGAATTGGCCGATATAATAAACCAAATAGAAAACTAATTAAATCGCAAACGAACCGTCCATTATGCTAGTCCTTTGCTAATCCTTTCATGTCAATATTCGAGCGAGCATTAATTGTGTTTATGGCCACATAAACTCGAGTGAATGTAACACGAACATGGACGGTGTGTTATGATCTCGTCTAGTTTTTACCGTTTTGTATCGAGCAAGGTAACGGGTGGTCCAAAAAGGAACTTAATTGTACTAGTGGAATGTAGGATCTCTGTCTTTTCGTTAATGAAGCATCTTCTTCCGAATTATAGAATAATCGTTGTCGAACACGTCAGTGAAACGTTTAAAGGGACCAATTATATTTATTTTCACTGGGTCTCGGTAGCATCCACATTTTACTGTTATGGAAGCATGCAGATAGGTTATGTATGCCATTCATTGTCGAAAATCATGAATATGTCAACGGAATAAGGAATTATGTTAAGCGATTTAGAAGAGGCCAATACAAGTCTATTTATAAAACTGACAGTTTACAATTATCATATGAGCTTGATCTTCACCCATGTATACTTATACAGCAATATATTTTTAAGGAGTTGAGTGAGTTTCTTTTTAATTTTACCCGAATGCCAACTCATCAGTATAGCTTCTTACCTGACCCATCAAAGACTGTCTCCATTCCACATGTTTTCTTCAAACTTGGCCATTTTGCAGTACGCAAAAAAAAATATTAACGTGGATAGGATTAAGTGAATTAAATACTTAATCCTAACCATAATACTTAAACACTGAAGTACTTTGAATTAAATACTTTGTCCAATACACTTAGAGTAGAGGAAATGAATGGCCCTCGCAACTTAAGAGAAGATGAAGTAGTGAAAGCGGTTAACGAAGGACGTAAACAGTGATATGTGGCTAATTTTTAGGAGTTGGACAATCAACAATTAATCGAACAGTTAAACGGTTCAATGAACTTGGAACTTTTATTATTGTATAATACAATAATAAAAGTTCCAAGTTTGGGTATCATCAGCCACTGATCGCATGGGTAGTCCCTTGGCGATTCCCTCTTATCCAAAAATGCTATCCCATAAAAGGAGCAATTTAGGCACGTCCCCCGCCTTAAGCCTCGCCTCCTCTAGGATAACAGGGGTCCCTAATATAAGGTACCTCTTCTCCTCCAGTGCGGAACAGGCGTAAAGAAGATGAATCGAAGTTTCCTCGTCTTTTTTACAGTATCTGCAGGCCGGGCTATCAGTTAGCCTCAGCTTGTGCTTATATGAATCAGGCTACTGTGGTGACTCGTAATGATTCCCACCAGAATTCTGGTTTTGTCCCTACTCAATTTAATGAATTCTTGGGTCCATTTCTCAATCTCTGAGTATTCGATGAAGACTTTATTTATTCGACAACCCGTTACTCCTCTCCATCTTACTTACTTGGAACTTACTACAGAACCCCAGGAGAAGATCGTAAGTAGTCTACAGATGCAAGAGATGACCAATATTTAATGCAAGTCGCCTTAAAAGACACGTGTTCTATAAGTTTGGAATTAACCAGAGGCGTAACAACAAATCGCAATGTAGCAACTTCTGGACGAAAAGTCAAGAGAAGGTTTAATGAAGGACGATTGGACAGTAGAAGACCAGCTATGGTACCACTGCCCGCAAGAGAACACATTAATAGACTGCGTTTTGCAAGATTACCTGCCTCTATGATTCTCAGAGAGCTCGAACAAGTCGTTCTTGTTGAATGGGGGAATATTCCTCAGAAAACCATTCACCAATTAATCAATAGCATGCCCAGACTAATGGAAATAGTAACAAGAACATAAGGAGGATTCACACGTTTTTCATTAACACCATTATCATTGCATTTGGCATTATTGTCCCTTTCTGTTATTTATTCATGTTTTTCCCCAATAATGCTATTCTAACTTGTTAAACATTAGTTGAAATATTAAATTATAATATCACGTAGGTAGTATGTTTTAAATCTTCGAAAGTAAAAGTAATACTACGGTGTTTTTTTTAAAACTCTAATGAAGTATTTTGTTCGTGGCATTATCCAATATTTAAAATGTAACAAATGGATTTTACAAAAATAATGCCACTATGACTGCGCTAATAAGTTTCTTGAATCTGAAGAATATTGAATGTCCTTTATTACCTACATGACCACCTGGAAGCTGGTCTGACGTTCATTTTCTTTCTCATGACCGAGTAATGTGCATGAAGGGTTCAGATTCACACACAACCCTTCCAGCTTAACGCGTTAAGGACATATGAGGTACATAGCCATCAAGGGGGACCTTCCGCTAGGGCGGGTGATGGCTATATACCTCATGGGGCGTTCTGATTTTCCCCCTCGCTTTTGCGTCGTGATGGGGGTAAATCCCGCAGGCGGGTCCTTTCCATCGTTTTCTATTCTCTATTTCGTCTTCAACCAGACAGTACCCTTCGTTCCTGGAAAATCAATTGCCCCGTTCACCTGTTTCCCGTTTTTTTGCACAGCTGTTTTCTTCACAAGTATTTTTATTATACATCTACATTAATTTGTTCGAGCTAATGTTGCTCAACGCCTATTTGCTCTTCAAGAAATACTCGGCAAATAAACAAGGGTACGATTTGTACAAATTTCGATTAGAGGTTATAAAATACTTTGTCCGCCTCGTTCTGAGAAGGAACTTACTCGACCTCTTTTTAAATACCACTTTCCCCAAATCCACAAGAAGGAGTAAGGTAAGTCAAAGACAAAACAAAGACGGTGTATGTATTGTTACGAGAAACGAAAAAAAATGTCCATGTAACGTCGAATTGCCCAACGTGTGAGGGCCAACCGAGTTTGTGCATCAATGACTGTTTTTTATTATTTCACAAACAATTAGGTTTTAGGCTTGTAAACAGTTGTAAATAGTTCTAATAGTCGTAAATGTAAATAGTCGTAAAAGTTTACGAGCGTTTTAGATTTTTTAAAATATTTTCCCCAATTCTCCATACAAAAAATGTTCTCCATAATCCCGTCTTTGCGGGTGGCCTTTGGCAATAGGGCGCCATACTGAACGTGTTAAGGATGCAGTAAAGTCGTCTAGATGAATTGTACCATGCTGAGGACACAGTTGATGAAGAGGCAGATGGCGACGCATTTATTCTTCCGGGTATATCTCCAGAAAGTCAGAATGTTTTTTAAGGAATTGGCGAAATTGGAAGTTAATGTTAGTATTATGTCTTATGGTCAATTTTCCTTATCTGAGTTAATGAGTTTCACCATATCTACGTCTTTCTTCAGATACAGAATTTTCTGTACTTGATTGCCGACTATAAATTCTGAGTAGACCATAATAAAGTTATTCAAAAGAGGTTTGCGTTTCAATTGAAGGTTGTTACTTTACCAATGTTTCACACTGTACATATGTATATTGTATAACACTTACAATTATTTTATGGCACCTGGCCATTTTCGCTTCGTCTTATGTAATGGAGAAGTAAGCTACGCTTATGTCATGTACATTTCAAGTAGTACATACATGTTATATTTCCAAATTCCTCAGATTCCAGATTACTATATTTATGGTAAAAGAAAAAACTTTATTTTGCGGTTTAGTACTTAGATCACGATTATTATAGGCATATAAAGTATTCTTGACAATTTCTCAGTTTCTACTACATAGTTCCATTTCATCGATACAATCTGTTTTATTCGTTACGACCTCATTTAACTACCTTCTACGGTATACCTAACCAATATTATGTTTCAATCCTCATCTAAAAATTCTTTATAGACCAAAAAAACTATCCATGGTGCTCCGGACTTAGAACTACATGGGGGTGTGTTATATTGTACAGTATGCAAAAATATTTATGTCGTTTCTCGCAGGAATATCGCTGCATGTAGAGTCGGGCTTGTAACTCATCTAATTTTGCTTATAAAATACTCTTTAAGGTACAACGGGTGGTTGCAAGTGCCAACAATAGGGGAGCAATAGTCTTTTTAGTAACTATGAAAATAACCGCCTTTTTTTGTGGATTTTAATACCTGGAACGACTGGAAGAAATTATGCACAAAATAAGAAATATATTAACAAATGTAAAACGTGTAAGCAGCATTTTACGGGTTACGGCAGCATCTACTTACAGTGGCGGCTCGTTGGTTTTAGAACTGAGGGGGCAATAAATAAATATAAGTTTATGTATATTTTTAGGCAACTACATGGATACATTTTTAGGTAGGTATATCACAGTGTTTTAAGCCAAGTTTTAAATATCAGAATAAAATTATTAAATTAGGTACATACCTATTTAGCTTTAATTAATTTTCTTGAAAATAAAATCCATACGCCTTTCTTTGCGTTGGGCGAAATGGTCGATAACATCCCAAATCGAGGACATCCCAAATTTTTCATTTGAACCTTTATCTCGTACGTGAACTCATTGTTATCTATTAATTTTAAAATCTTGTCTACTGAATTATTCATCATGAATATAGTCCCGTAAACAGCAATAATTGAAACTATGTAGTAAGTAAGTGTTCTCAGTATTTGACAGAAAAGTCATGAACTTTGATAACTTCGTTTCCAAATTAAATAACCGTTTCTCGTCAGTAAAATTCACATACGAAGTTGACCCATGAGCAACTACCATTTTTAGATGTACTAATTATTAGAAATAGTGAAAGTAAGTTAGAATTTGATATATATATATATATATATATATATATATATATATATATATATATATATATATATATATATATATATATAGTAAAGACACCAGTACTCTCAATAATATCCCTAATGACTCCCACCATTGTGTTCAACACAAAATTGCAAACCTCAATTTTCTAGTCCATCGCCTACTAATCTTCCCTCTCAATAAAGATAGGTTTGAAAAAGAAAAAGCGCTGATCAAGGATATAGCTGAGTGTAATGGATATTCTGTTGGTATAGTTGAAAAAAATTATTAGGAAACTTAAATTTAAAGAGAAACACTTCGAAATTCCTCAACCTTTCAAATTAAAAGGGAACATCCAAAACCTGTGTATCTATTCCTTACAATCCTCGATCCACCCGTGATATTAGTAAATTTTTTAAAGAAATAGCGATGACGGTAGTTCATTCATCAAGAAATAAGTTAAAACAACTTTTAGGCAAATCAAAAGACAAAATTAACACACGACAGATGTTACGGGGATTTACGAAATCAGGGTAACGACTCTAATCAAAAGTATGTTGGACAGACCAAACGATTGGCTTGTTAAGGAAAAGGATCATCAACACTCTCGATCAATGTCGGAATAATTTCAGTAAATAAACCCTATTCACCTTGCCATAAAAATGACCATCCATTAAACACGACCGTCAGCTACTCCTAGGACACGGGAGGCGTATTAAAGTAATTTCCCAGGGAGGCATTTCGCTTGCAAGCATTTAGCTAGTTAGAAATAAACGTATTAGACTATATGAGTCTTGCTTGGATATATCCTGATACGCGAATAAAGTGGGCTTTAACTGAGTCTAACATTATCTGTACTACGGAGACGGTAAAAGCAATTTTCTTCAATTTCATTACTTCAACAACATTAAAAAAGAATTTGGTTTACATAAGAGACTAATTCCTTATCGTACAATGTTCAGAAATTGTTGTGTATATAATAAGCAATAAACAATAGATAATTAATTTAACCTGTTAACTAAGTGAAATAGAAATTTGTACCAAAGGCGAGTCATCAGGGTAGGCAATAAAAACAGAAAATGACTTCAGAGTGACTTAATAAAAACTCTAAGGAGTCTCTGTCGTGGATAATAAGGTTTCAGAAAGTTTATTCGGAGTGTAATGTTTGTTTTTTAATTATTTTCTTAATTCTAGTAGTTCTTTCATAAAAATTTCGTAATACCTCTACAAAAAATTAGGGTATTCTTAAGATAACTTAATAAGAACTCCAAGGATAGTCTGTGTTTAATATCGATATTTCAGAGAACCTACCTATTGGGGAAGGCGTGATGACTTTCTTATTTTCTTCTCCCTAAAAATCATATTTTTATTGAAAAAATCGTAGCGCCTGTAAAAAGTAGTAGGGCAGCCTTATCTTTAAATTGAGTTATCAGAGACTCCAGGGGTTTTCTGTGGTGTATATCAAGGTTTTAACGAGCATGATGGGGGTGTGGTAAAATTTATTTTTCCTAAATATCTTTCTTCATTAGCAAACTTGTAGCGTCTGTAAAAAAAATATTAAGGCGGTTTTATCGATACGGTGACTAAGCAGAGACCCTAAGTGTTTTCTGTGGTGAATATTGCTGTTTCAAAAAGCCTACTGGGGGTGTAGTGATTCTTTTCAATTTTTGTCCTTAAAAATGTTGTACTATCATTAAAAAATTGCCTCTAAAAAATATATTAGGGCAGTCTCAACATTAATATGACTCTGAAGATTGTCTCTGGTAAATATCGAGATTGTAGAGAGTGCACTAATAGAGTGGTGATTTTTCCCTCTAAAAATATTACTCTTCATTAGAAAAAATTGTAGCGTCCCCAAAATAATTATTAGGACAGTTTTATCTTTAGGTTGACTAAATAGATACTCTAAGGATCGTTCATGGTAAATGTTAAGGTTTCAGAGATCCTACTCAGGGTGTGATGATTTAAATTACATTTAATACTAGAATTGCAAGTAAAAAGTATTATTTATTAATTGAATGCAATTAAATTTTGAAAAACGATATACTTTAAAGACGGAAAGTATAGATAATAAAGCGGTATTATGGGTATATGTCACTTTGGAAAATCGATCCACACCCTGCCATAACACAATCAAGAACATTATAAATTACTATTCGCTATATTTCGTTACAGAATACGTTTTTCTCTTGTTCACGGTAAAACAATATACTACTCTAAGAATTTCAAAGGTATTAGAGTAGAAAAGGAATTGGAAGTATCTCTTTTAAATGTATCATTTTATTTGAACATAATTGAGAGTACCCAACTATTTTCACGGAAGTTTTTTTAACACCCCTTAGGGCTCTTTCACACGGAGAGCCGCAAGGCTCGACCTCGCGAGCGGGAGGAAGGCGCGCAAGAGTGAAATGCAACTAATACAATGGAGCTTTCACATGGGGAGCACGGGTCTTTAGGGCGCGCGAATGAGAGGCGGTATGGCTCGTGCATCTCGAGCTGGGCGCTTGGAAGAGGGTCGCGTCTCTTCCTCGAAATGCAAATGGAGGAATGGGGCATTCACACTAGAAGGGCGATAATGGCTCTCGCTCGCCAGTCTGTCGCTCCCGAGTGTTAAGTGAAGGTGGATTTTGATGTCGAGCTCATCAAGTGAGGTCAATAACATTCGATAGTAATTGCAAAACTTGTTGTAATCCCGTCAAAATTCTTGATAAAGCGTGTCAAAGACACCTGCTTCATCGCGCCTTTTGTTGATAGGATGGATCCAATACGTTCTGGAACGTTGACGTTTTTGTTGTAGAAGACGGCGTCGACGGTAAAGATATATAGCCACAGGACGTGTATGATATATTGCGACGCGTACTTTGGGACTGACGCAATGGCTAGAGCCCTAGCCCAAAGACTCCCCATGTGAAAGAGTGGAAGGCAGGAGCGAAAAAAGTTCCCGGTCGCGAGAACAAGCCTTGCGGCTCTCCGTGTAATAGAGCCATTACGGGGAATTTAGTTATATAACAATCTGATCGTTGAGTCGATCAATGAGCAATTTGGTTCTAACTTAAATTGGTACTATGAAAACTTTGATCTAAGGACTTATTCACTAGTGTTCCTTTATTTCTAGTAAGTTAACTATACTAATATTAACGTGTATCACAACCGCGCAATAATCTGCTTTTCACTAACTAATAATCACTTGGCCAACTCAAAAGGCTTTACTCTCTTGACTCTTTCTGTAATACTGGAGTTATCGAGGAGCTGGATAGCCTCGACACACAATGTTCCCATATTGGTGGAGTCGCTGTTCATGATTCCTTGCAAATTTGGCACTTGTTTGGCTCACAATATCCATCTGAAGGTCACGATGGAAATCATTGTTTCTGACATACGAAGGCGCATCGACGATGTTCCTCAGCACTTTATTCTGGAATGGATTATTGAGATGTTACTCTTGCTGACACAACCCCATATTTGTATGCCATAAGTCCATACTGGTTCGAGGAATTGTTTATACAGAAGTATGTTGTTGTATACTATGTTGATAGGCTAGAGTGCCTACTAAGCAGAAAGTACATTTTCTTGAATCTTATATCCAGCTCATCCTTTTTTCTGACGGAAGTGAGTGTGAATAAGCACAACCCTGACTGAATGGAACCCGACGCAGGACTGAAGTGCTAACACAAATTCGTCTTAATAAGGAAAGCGACATAGGAGCGTACAAGCGATGCTGGTATCGATTGCGTCACTATTTTCACTCTTATACTATTTCCACGCTTTCAATTTCCACCTCATTCCTAGTCCTAGTTAATCTGTATATATGTAGAATCAGATGATAAAAATATTGGAACTATAACAACAGTCATCCACTATGCGAGGAAATATACTAATTACATGTTTTATTGAATAACCAAAGTTACGAATTGCGCGAGATAGTGATATTGAACAATTCGTTTCGATATAATTGTTTTAAATGGTCCATAAACGACAACACATTATTGTATTATCATAAAATATGTACTCGCCTCAATTTTAGACAATAATTGAGGTGGCAGTTATGAATTACGGTTTAACGTTGCATATATCGTAGCAGGCGTTGTAAATCGAATATGTCGTTAGTGTTTACATGCGTCCAGATACGTTAATTTCTCTCGAGCGTGTGCGACGTTGTGGCATCCAACCGCACATGTCAGTCTCTATGTGAGTAGAAACAATGATTGAGTGATATAGGGTGTCTCAGTTGGAACTATCGGATCTGAATTGCACGCCATTTATGTTCTGTCAAATATAAGCGTCAATATTTAACGTTATCTAAAGAACTATATCTATATCTAAAGAACTGTAATGCAACGCTCGTGAAAGTTATATGGTAGGAGCTGTAACCACAGAGAATGAGAGAGACAAAGCTTTGGATCTTTATTCCTTTCCATTTCATATGTTCTTATGGCGGTTTATGAGAGCGTTTGTTCTTAAATTGATATTTTGTTTAAAATATTCTGTATAATGCAAAGTTTTTTTACGCAGAAGGTAATATTCAAACTACAGAAATAAGGAGATTATACTCCTCCCCATATGCAAATGCCTTATATAATAAGGACTAAACAAATTAGGTGAAAATAGCTATTCTCCTGGCTATATGCCAAACGCCGAGCGCTGAATTACATGACAAAATTTGCCGTATTTTGTCTAATAGAGTTAGCACTAAAATACAGTCATTCAGATTCTTATTGCGCTAATGAAGGTGGACATCAACTTGAGCATCAACTGTAATGATTTTTATAATTATTGTATTTTGCTGTGTAATTATTTATATACTTTAATACAAGTTTAAAAAAATTAATACAATTATTTAACAGCTCAGATTATCGCTGTTTTACATAAACGTGCTAATAAATATTGTATCGTTGTGTTGGTATTAGATAGACCATCACAAAATTGTAATAAGATACAGGGTGTCTCATTAAAAATTTTGAGGTTAACATCACGTGACCGGAAATGTGCAGGTGAAATAAAGTCCTTTTATGCCAGAAATGGACAACAATTTTGACTGTTTAATATCGCCAATTTTCAAAATTATTGTTCAAATGGGTTTCGAGATATCGACTGGTCAATACTTCGTGGGCCACCCCGTATAGGCATGACTCTAGATGCAAGGCTACGATAGAAAACATAATATGTGAAGAGGAAACGTGAGCAACTGAACCTCAAAGGCAGATAAATGTCATTGGACGCCATTCTGACATATTCTCGAAAATGCATTATCCTGTTTTCTGCAATAATTTACAAAACGAAAGTAGTTAGGTAATATTTGATAATGCAGTGAAAAGCGAAATGAAATTCTTTAAAATTATCCCCATTCAACAGTCTATTTATCTGTGATAATACTCGAGATAACAATAGATACAGCACTAAAGTGTAACACGCCATATTTAGTGAACTACACAATTTATTTACATTTTTTCATGCTTTACATTGTTTTTGTAATAGTATCCATGTAAGGTTATATTACTAAACGCGTTTAACCTTATTTCTCTTTTTCTGTTATGTACAATGGAATATTGTTCCCTCGTGAGTATACTCAAACTATTACAATGGTTGCATAAATAAGATAATTAGCAGATATGCATTGATTCTTAACGACACCGAATATACATATTAATTAAGTAAACATTGACCTACATAATATTGCATTACCGACAAAATTACATGCTCGGTCTCAAGCTTTTTACATTGCAGCACGTTTTGTGTTTCATTCTGAGTGATTTGACGTTATATTATAACCTTGCTCTGCTTACATCGTTTTGTTTTATTGTTGATACAAGGTGGCGCAGAGGAAATGCATGTTGTTCGAATGGTTGGTATGTTACGAGGGAAGGTTTCTGTAACAATATCATCGTGGAACGTGGAAGTGTGCTTTAAATCGAGCTTTTTTTCGAAATAGCGATTTTGTCCAACGGCAGTTCAACGTTGAACATCGAGAACAATCCTAAATCACAAGAGGATGCTCCGATGGGTGGAAGCTCTTCGAACTTCATCTGTCATGAAGAGGAAATCTATATTGTGCTAGAATTATGACAATGCGAAAAGCGAAATTCATTCAAATGACGTACAACTCATTCTGGATGAAGACGAAAAGAACTTAAAAGGCTTTTTAAAAACGACTGATTTATTATATGCCAAAATATAAAACATATACATACAAATAACAGACACTAGGCACAAGAATTAAGGAATGTAAAAAAACATCCTAAATTTGTAGGTGATTTTCAAAGGGCTGTAACTTGGAGAAAAACAATCATAGAGCAATTTGAGAAAAAGGAAATTGAAGCTCCTAGATTTTGATTTTCAGATCTTGAGTTAAAATTTTTACCATCACCAGTTTTTGAAGTAATCATGAAGAAACCATCGGAGAAAGAATTTTACAAATTTTTGCTTGCCTTTCAAAATGTCCACGGACTTCAATACATTTTATTCAGTGATTTCATCACTGAAATTTTTTTAGATGATTTCATTCTCTTCAATTTGAGTGCTCTAAAAACATTCCGAAAAAAGATTTTTCGCTGAGTTATTGTCGTTCAAAGCAAAAAATCCATCAGATTTGACTTTGGTAATTAGTAATTATTAAATAATTAACATTTTCTATAAGAAAATAACAACCTCTCACCTCACCTTTAACTTCAACCTCAAAAAACGAATAAGAAATGAATAATTAATTCGTCCTTAAATTGATTTTTAGCAAAACAAAAATTAAATCATTCAGAACACAATGAAAAAAAAATTGCAGTGCTTTGAAATTTTCAAGGTGTCTTTTTGGGACACTTTGAGGTTGAAAAGAAACAGTCAACATCCTTAGTCTATCTGTTATTAGAAAAGTTATGCCAATTTTAAGCGAACATCCCTAAATACGTAATTTCTTTACCTCTCTTTCAATCAACATTTGCGCACCTAAATTTTTTTTATCAGAAACCAATAACTGCTACGTATAAAGAATACTTTGAAGTTTTTAAAACCCTACTTAATTTTTTTGTAAGATCACTATTTCTCGAGTAATTAATTACCAAAGTCAAAATCGACTGTTTTGCTTTGAATGACTATAAAACAGCGAAAAATTATCATGTAAGACTCTTAGACCACTCAGTTTAAAGAGGATGAAGTTATCTAAGAAAGCATTATGCTGAAATTACAGAAAAGAATATATTGAAATCCGTGGACCTCTTGAAAGATTAGCAAAAATGTGGAAAATTTATTTTCCGATGGTTTTCTTATGATTATTTAAAGACTGTTCTTGACAAAAAATTTCCAACTCAAGATCTGAAAGCTAGAAGCTTGGTGCTTCAATATACTTTTTTTAAAATTGCTCTGTGAATATTTTCCTCCAAGTTATAGCCCTATGAAAATTACCAAAAAATTTTGGATTCTTTTACATCCCTTAATTTTTGTGCTTAATTTATGATGAATAAAACATAATGAGTACACACAAAAATAGAAACATACTTTATGGCAGCGAAATCCTGTCTTACCTTATGTTATGTATATTACGTCTGTACGATCCCATTTCTCTATAAAGAAACACTCACACAGATCACAGGGAACATCACTTCCTTGTGATCTGTAAGCCCAAAAAGACACCCTAATAGTCCTCTGCGCTGTGAAACTTGTGTCCCTGTGTTGACAAAATCCACATATGTAAATTACCTAAATAGGATGAAGGATAGCGGATAATAACTATAGTCATTGATGTTGCTGTAGGCAAAAAAAAAGAAGGAAGAAAAAATCAACAATTTTTCCAAATCGCTCCAACAAAAGACCACTTTATGTATTTCAGCATATCCTCTGTGCAGTGGCGGCTCGTGATGAAATGAAACGGGTGTTCTGCACAGGGCCGATCCTAGGGTATTGGCCGCCCGTGTGCAAATTTCAAACGTATCCAAACTACTGGCGCCGTAGGGGCCGCAAAAAAATTGCGCCGCAGACGAAAATTTTGAAAATTTTCAAGGTCACGCGTTTTCCTGATACTTCAGAATTTTTATGTAAAATCCGTTTATACAAAAATATAGACTTTCATAAGAAACATTTTTGGAACTTAATACCTTTTTGAAGAACATTCATGTTTGCCGTCATATTCTTTGGTTAAGAGAAAAGGCTTGTAAGGTGAATTTTCTACTAGAGGGTCTATAACACTTAAAATATTTTCCGAAAGAGTTTCAGCGTCACATTTTGTAGGTTTCAGGTATGTCCAAAAACGTTCAATCGGTTCACCATCGAGAATATATCTTAAAACTACCACTAACTGAGTTTTTGAAGATACATCAGTTGTTTCATCTGCCATAACTGCCAAAAATGAAGGTTTGTTAATTTATTTAATTATTTCTTCATGACATACTTTTAATATACAGTCTAAAAGATCATTGTGTATTTCTTTAGAGGTTCCTTTAAATACTGAAGCATTTTGTAGATACTCGCTTAAAGTTACATCAAGCTCAGCAGAAAACTTTATCAAACCACGAAATATCCCAGGGTTTTGAGAGGTTTCAGCTTCGTCATGTCCTCGCAGTGCCAGTTCAAAGGCCCCCACAAAACTTTATGCAGTTTATAATTTTTGACAAAACATATCTCTTTTTTGTCACATTATCATTATGCTTTTGCACATTTATCCAGTAAGCTGAATCTAGCTGCGCTTTAATATTAGTTGTTCCTAATAAAGCTAATTCCATTGTATTATGTAGATGGCTTTTGGAGTTGTCGTGCTTTTTTATTTTTTCAGTTAAGTGCACCAAATCTGTCACCCCTACCTCCGTCCATGCTTTATCGCCGCCAAAAAGTAAACAAGGAAAACAATATAACGTATTTTTTTTATTGCACCCACAAATCCAATTGTTCTTCGAATAAATGTCTCTATTAAATTGACGTTTATATGCTTTTCCGCGGCTAACACCTGCAGTCTCAATAACAATATCGGGCAATGGCCTACCATTGTTTTTTAAATCAATTTTTTCTTGATAAGAGTATTTAAAAAATCGCTTCACATGAACTAAATTATAAACTAAATCCATTGTCACTATCACAGTATATAAATATTAATAATTAGTACAATAAATCACTACACAAATTCACAAAACAGTATTTAAAATCTCAAATTGACACGAAATACGAAATAGGTACGATTTCCCGCTTAAGGAGTAGGAAGGAGTAAACATTCACTGATGTTGCCTTAGCTGGAAAAAATACAGCTCACTGACCGTGTAAATTCGCGCATTTACGAGCGCCAAGTGTGGATTGTCGCGGGAGTTGAGGGGGAGGACGGATGTGCCGAGCCGTGCTGAGAACTACATCGTGTGGCCCAGTTTAATGTACCGCGACGCGCTAGCGTAGAGACCCAGATAATTCATCTGGTCTACTACTCAATAGAGGGCGGCGGGCAGAATGCGACTTTAACGCAATAATTTGGTTAGCTGCACCAACTAACCAAATTATTTCATTAATAAATTTTAGTAATTATTATGTCGCGAAAATATACAAATATCTAATTTTTTTGGCAGTTCTGCAGCACCTATACACCAGCCGCCCCTGCCTCTGTGTTTTCTTACTTATATCCATATTTTCTGAAACTTCCCTTATCCTAAAATCGATCAAAAATTATTTACACCGTGCGCCGCGGCGCGCCGGTTGAAATGTTATCGCTCAGGATGCGTTTCCGTTCTATAAATGGAAGATTGATTCGGATAGAAATAAATGGATTTGCAATCTAGTTAAGTGGATCGTGGTAATGCGGAAAGTTTTCCCTAAACGTTGCGATTGAATAAAATTATTGAGTGTTACCAATTTGAGCGCTCGAAAACTGATAGGAACGGATTTTACTAAACTTGTCTAGTAACTAGTTTTGCAAATGTAGTAATATTATGTAAATAGTTAAGTTACTGCGTGAGATGTTTATAGAATTTAGAAATAGTGAAAATAGTTTCACAGAATTATAAAATGCTTGTAGTTTTATTATTTCTTTATTCGAAGTTTGAAAAACAGTTCTTTATCTTGGAGGTTTAAGGAAAATAGTTGGGGAATTTAAGGGTTTAGGAAAAATATCTAACGAATTTAGGAAAATTTTAATGGGAATTACAATTTTGTGGTAAAAGATATTAACAAAACCCTCTGTAATTTAGTTAGTAGTTAATGCCATGGTTACAGCTAGGTTTCAGTTAAAGTTATGGTTGCGTTTACACCTTCAAAAGCTTGAAATTTGAAAAACTCAGGGGCGTAGCGTGAGAAAAGAATCTAGGGATGTGATTAAAATTTTATATAAGGGAAGAGATATAGTTGGATGTATGGTAGGCCATATGAAAATGGTAAAAATACAAAAAAGACACTAACATAATCACTAAAAGTGATTATGCCGAGGTATATATCCTAATTTTTAATATGAAGATCAATTCTTCGGTTTTTGTTTGTCCAGCGAAATCGTCATCACTGTTTCTTCAAATGTTGGAGACGATCTCATATCATCTAACAAGGCACTTTCACTATTTATTAATGCTAAAGCTGACAGTCTTTCTTGCTTTTGAGAATTTTGCAGATAAGTCTTCATTCTCTTTAAACATGAAAATGATCTTTCCGCGGAACTGCTTGTGGCAGGAATAGTCAAAATTAAACGACACAATTTTGATGGCTCCGGGAAAACAGAAGATAATTGAAGGGACATAATATATTGGGAAAGCTCAAGCACAGTGCTCTTTTTCGTATCGGGATCACTAGAAATCACTGAAAGTTTACTTTTTAAACGATTTGCGTCAAAGAATGTTCCATATACAGGGTGAGCCACGGTGGATGGAGTATTAAAAGTATATGGAGAACGGATCTACCGATTGCTTTGAAATTTTCGTTACAAAAATAGTCGAGTATGATCTATGCAACTAAAATATTCTAACTAAACTAAATATTTGTGCTATATCTATTCAAATTAAGTGCAAATATTACTAATGTCAAATTTCTCGATAACGGCTTGAGATAGATATAGGGAAATATTGACAAAAGTTACTCAGAAAGAGACGACAATCCAAAAAATGCAAAAATATATAGGGTATTCTATTTAAAATAACGAAGATGTTGCCGGTTTTACGTATAAGTGGCAACACCGCACTTTCGAAAATATTTTAGCTGCATAGATCATACTCGACTATTTTGGTAACCAATATTTCAAAGCAATCGGTAAATCCATTCTCCATATACTTTTAATACTCCACCCACCGTGGTTCACCCTGTATATCTACTAAAGAAGAAAAAAGTTCGTCAGGAAAACGTTTCACAAATGAAGTAAATTGTGTGGAATCTAGATTTAAAAATTTTAGTTTAGACATTTCATTAAACCGTTCACTAATGTTCAAAGTACCTAATAACGCCCAAAAGTTCATAAGAGAATCGGACATAGGTGCTTTTCCTATCTTATTCAAGAATTCAATCCGAACGCATTCTTTTACTTGGTGGTTGATTTTCTAACACAAATCTGTCCATACAGTCCCAAATGTCACTAAACTCGTTTTTCATTTTTTGAATGTGTGATTTGAAATCGGCGATCTTTTTATTGCAGTAACTAATATCTGATATTTGTGTCTGTAGAATTTTAAACAGACTCTCGGAATGTGGGAATATTGCAGAAAACACTGCTAAGAAAAAATTAAAATCAAAGTCGCGAAATAAAGTTAAAGGCCTCTAGCACAAATAACGGTTTCTCGATCTCATTGCTCATTTTCGTTTTCCACAATTACCTGAAACAGCGATTCAAAATCTTCCTTATGGTATGGCGACAACCGCCAAGATGCGTTCACATAATCGCATAACTCAGTTCGGACATAACAACACCCACTGTTGACTGCATAAGATTACTGACCTTTTCGCCCATCTAACGCGTAGCTTGAATGTAACGTGGACCATCGCATTTCAGTGTTGCAGCAAGTAACGCAGTCCAACAAATAAAAAAATTGATGGTAGCGTTTAAAATAAATAATATATATTTGCGGTCTGTTTAAAATAATAAAAAAATTGTAATAATTGAGTAAATCGATTGAACTTTTAAATAACACTAATTTGCCAATTTTTTAAGGGATGTGACTCATCACTCGCATCCATGTACGCTACGCCCCTGGTGGTTAACGTCGTGGTTAAAGCTATTGCTACGTTTTCAGACTGAAAAACGGATAAAAAAATGTATCTCAAAGTTTTGGCTGTTTATGAACAGTAAGAGGCGATCCACTGATATCTCCATCAGAATTGTGGTTAACATTGAACGTCCGCATGCGTCACTTCCTTCGTCTACAATGAAATACACAAAATTTTTCCCAACGTGGTTGAGAATGTTTTGCAATACTCTCTTGTAATCTGGTCAACATATATGTGTCTTGTGTAGTTGGATTGGGGTGTCTTCGATCCGTATATTTTTCAAGAAACTGGCGTAGTGTGGGGTTCTTCAGTTTATGTAATAAAATATCATTTTTCACATCTCTTACAAACAAATCTCTTACAAACAAAGAAGAACAAAGTCTCATAAAACCTTTGCTGCCACCTGGCAGCTTGACCTTGTCTCCTTGAAACTAATCGAATTTTAGTAGGGTCTATCCTTTCAAAGCGTCTTCGGAGTTTAGGAGAGATCACGGCGAAGCACTATGTTGACAAATTGTAGATGTCCACTTTTAGATGTAGATGTTTTGTACTGTTCTCTTTTTTCGAAACCCTATGTGCTTTGAATATGAAATGCTCATGCGCTGAGACTTGGCTCTATCATTATGTTGTGCCATCAAAATCTCAGAGTGATATGTGACTCTCGAAGACGGGTACACTTATCTTTGAATAATTGTTGTACTCTCTGTGAAACGTCGTTTAGTGGAGAGAATTCTAGTGGATAAGTCGCGAAGAGTCATTAGAGCCTAATACATGGAAAATTGTTGCCAGAATGTTTACTTTAGCGAGAGTAATTAATTCAAATCATGGCAACCACTACTTGCGGCCAATTTTTACAAGCAACCATATATTATCTTGTACAACAAAAATTGAAATTCAATTAAGTATAATATTTTAATGAAAAACACGATGAGTGTAAATAATTAATAATAATATACCTGTTTACATCTGGCAGCCTAGATGTTGCGGCTGACTGAGAGCTGGCAACCATTTTTTTTTAATCTTCACATCATTTTTTTTTTAGATAACGTTTAATTTACTTAAAAAAATATAGTTGGAATTCATTAAAATAAATTAATTCCCATATAATTAATTGAAGGTAGTCGTAGCTAATTTTTGGTAGGCAATCCAGTAGCCACTTTGACTGCCGGGTTGCCTACAGGGTTTTTGTTACATTGTTATTAATCATTCATTTAAATTAAATTTCATAAAAAAAAACATATACCTATAGGAATCAGCTACCGGATCTTAGACTATGACTTTACTGTATAATTTATGTGTATTAGTTTGCGAGATAAATGAAGTTTGGTCAAAAATTCAAACTCCCTCTCCGTAAAAAAACTGCCTCCCTAGAAAACAGCTGCGATACCTTGTAGTACTTTTAAGATTATGAGTACGGTTATTTTCTATCGCCTCGCCTCATACATCCGTGTGTCATTAGATTGCGTTCAAATACCAAGTTATATTCAACCTTCAGATTAAAAACTGTATCATTATAAAATTATCTTTTTTATCCTGGCTCGCGTTCAGAAAAGGAAGCAATCTGAACCCGAAGCAATAGCCGCTCTAATTGCATTCGCAACATAATTACCCTCGATTCTGCAAAGAACTCAATTTACTTTCATAAATCTCTAAATGTCAAACTTTTCTAATTTATGTAGATAAACGATGTGCAAACTTCCCAAGTTTTCTCGATACATTTATAACGAACCAATTTACATTTATCAACTCTAATACGCTTCCTTGTTTACAGCGTGTCGGCACGAAACTTCTGGGATAATCACCGTCCACCACGACAAACCCGAGGACTCGACTATATCGAAGATGGCGACGAAAATGAGCGGGAGGGTCATCAACGCTACCTTAACTCCCACCGAGAGACAGAAGCGTTTGCTGCCTTACCAGAACTTTTACTTGGCCCAATCTGGTGACCAGATCGAAGACCAAGGTGGCTTCCAGAGGTACCAGTTCGATGGACCGCCAAAAAAATCTTACGCCCAATATAATAACCGGCAGAATCCGGTGTCTCAGCAAGAGAATATTATCTATCAATCTTCTGGCAATAAGTTTACCCCGTTTTTAGAGAGCAACGCCATTCCAGGCCCGTTCCGTCCTATAATACCCCAACCACAGCCTGTCCGATACATATCGCCAACAAAAGTTCCGAATTATAGCGTCATATACGACAAACTATCGCAATTAAAGATCCAGAACTCAAGACGTCCAATCTATATCGAAGCTTACCGCAACGTCCAACCACCGAGATTTATTTCGAAGCCACAAGCCAATATCATTCCGGAGCCAATTAGGTATAAGGATACGCCGACTGAGACCACTGTAGAAACCTTTGTCGCAACTAATATAGATATACCGAGCGAGTCGGATCGATATAATTCTCCCAGGGTGATTCCCGCGAAAAACTACGAAAGCGCTGCGTTTCTCAAGAGTTTCCAAACGAAACCTTATGTCGATCAACATATAGCGGTGGAGATACCCCAATCTAGTTATCCGCAACAGAATTATCCAGCTTTCCTAGTTCGGAAGCCTTATCAGAACGACAAGGGTAAACCTTACATATTATTTCAAGCTAGACCACTAGTGGAACAGAGGGTAAATAGCCGACCTATACCAGTACAAAGACCCTTAGTAGTGCTACAGCAGAAGCCGGTGTATAACGAACCGATTATTGAAGAAAAGCACGAGCCAGTAACTTTTATACCTCAGTACGAACCCCAGTACGACGATAAATACCGCCCTCAGTATGTTACGCCGAAGTATGAAGAATACACCACAGTTCAACCGCCAGTCCATCTCCCTACTGAAAGTCCTAGCGGCATTGGTCAGATATTGAAAGAATTGCAAGCTACTAATACTTTACCTCAAACTTTCACAGCCGATAACATAGATAATAGCATCAAGACCTTGGTGAAGATCCTAGAGGCCCTGAAGGATCGACAGAAGGCCACTAAACCCATAGTGGTGGAGGACGACGTTTCGTCTGACTACAACGATGAAAGCGAGAACGAGGCCGATGTTGGTAATGGGGGGAATATCGTGGATCTACCAGGTACGGTCACGCAAAGCTTTCCGGGCGTTGCTCCGGATGGTGGGACTCCAGGGAAGGCGGGAGTTGATTATCCGGCTTTGTCTAGTATCCCCCAGACTAGTTTTAGTTGCAAAACGCAACGGTATAAAGGATTCTTCGGAGATCCGGATACTAACTGTCAGGTAAGGTACTCACAGAATAAAATTTGATGATTTATAAGGTTATGGTGTATACTAGAAAAAATATTCCTTAAATTCGGTGAAAGTTCAAGGATTTTTTTGGGAAAAGCTCTTGGAACCGCCAAATTCTATTTTTAGTTGCCCATTTTCTTTAAATATAATTAATATATACAGGGTGATTCGTCTGGAAGGTGTGGTATGGTATGGAGAGGGTATACTTTTTACATACGCTACGGTAACACAGGCCTGCAAATCTTGACATTTTGAAAGTTGATTTGGGATTAATAAGTGATTGTAAGTGAATTATTTACGCTGATTTCATATCTACCTTCCGTTTTTGCCCATCACGTAAGGGTTTTGATCAAATAAATAATCAGAATAAGTTAAAGACTAAAGGAAAATTACATTTTAATAAATATTATATTTAATAAACATGAAAGATATAGTAAAAACACAAAATGTTCCGTACCGAACTACGTTCCTTCCTACCTGCCATCCCATTCCCTGTATCCTACCCTACGCCCATGTGCGAGTGCCACTCATGCATATAGTTTAGTGCGGCCAAGCTGGATCGCAGGTGTTGACAGGGAGAAAGATCATATCGACTACCGACACAGAAAGATATCGTGTGAATCCCGGGCAAGCCAACATATCCAGATATCAAAGTAAGTCCCGTTATTTACCTATTATCCATATCGATTATCCCTGGTTATGCAGGTGGTCCTTCAAGTTCGGTATCAAACATCATAACATATATATTTCATTATGATTATCAGATATCAGACATAATTTATTGCTTCTTCGAGACCGGATTTATCATAAACATTTAATTCTATCAATTATCACACACAAATACTTTAGAGTTTCTAGCTTCTCTTTTCTTTGAAAATTCCTAATTTTTTAACAAAAAATTTCGTTTTGTAGTTCTTTTCTTGTGTAATAATTCATTGGATGTTCTCTTTTCAGCATTCAACAGTAATTTACCATCATCGTCACATCCCGTCAACCCTGGTACCTCCTTTCTATCTCCTTTATGTCTTGATGGAACCTTTCACCTTGCTCTTCACTAATAGTACCAAGATTATCTGGAAAGTAGTCCAGATGACATGCACAAAATAAATTTTTATGCTCATAATACAACCAAGCTGCTTAAACTTATCCAGCATTTAGCTGACAATTTCCTCATACTGCTGATGGCTATAATTTCCTAAAAAAATTTATGTTACATTTTTAAAGCATATCCAAGATTTTCTCTTAATTTCTGTCATTGTTTCTTCAAACTGTTGGTTTTGAATTAATTTTCTTATTTGTGATCCTACGAAAATGCCTTCCTTTAATGCTGCTTAAGAAAGAGCTGTAAATTTGCCACATATGTACTTTAAGCAATTCGTATTTTTATTTATAGCTTTTACATATTGGTTTTTTTTACAATATATATTTGGTGTATTTTAAACTTATGGCATATTTATGACATAATCAATAAACTCAATGTAATATACATCTGACATGGAATATTTACAAGATATATTTGGTGTATTTTTACAACTTCTAAGAATTTTTAAAACAAAATAAATACACACAACGCGATGTCACGAGTAAACGTACACACATTAAAAACGTACTACAGCGACTATCTAAATACCCGAATAGTATAAAACCGGAATATACCCACCGGCAAACTCTGTTTCTGTAAATCCCCCACACGTATGTACGTTTCAAATGGATTAAACACAGGGGCGCCGCAAAGATTAAGGCAAAGTTTAATTTTATAGAACCTCGGTTTTATAAACTAAAAATTATTGTACAATATACATTTACAGATACTGGTACGCGATGGATACAAAAAAAAACAGTGTTTCTGTAGTTCATTGTATATAACTAAGCCAAAAAGTCAAAAAAAGTCCGATCACAAAATATTTGTTGGCCTGTTGTGTAATAACTATATTAAAGTGCTAAAAAAAATTAATCTTCGGCATTTAAACTCAACAATATGTACCATGCTTTGAAAATGGTTGGCAATCAGGATGTTACGTTGAATAATAATAAATATTCAAATAACTCCAATGATATCAGGTTTTTATTTGACACAATAAAAAAACATTATTTGTCGCTACAGATATTATTTGGCAGCACAACTAACTTTTAGTTTAGTTGAATTTCTTAAATAATCATTGCCATTAAATTTATTATTTTGAAATTGCACAATCGTTTTTCTTATTTTTTTATCTAACCTATATTCATGTGGTTATTACCGTAGCATATGAAAGGAATGTGCTCTATCACATTCCATAATAAGAAAGGGAGGTTATCATTAAAGAAATATTGATAACGTCATACTTCCTACATGAATCACCTTGTATGTATTAATTATATTTAAAAAAATGCGCAACTAAAAATAAATTTTGACAGGTCCGAGAGTTTCTCCCAACAGTTATTACTTGAATTTTCAACGAATTTATTCATTAATTTAGGAAAACACTGTATAGCGATGTAGATATTCTGCAAAGGTCTTTTGACACATTATTTTTAAGGATACGATTTAGGTATATTAGAAGAGTTCTGAAGCTTTTCCAACATTTTGATTTATTAGATCACCATCAGACAGACTATAATATATTTCAGTAATATTTTATGGAAATTGGTTAACGATTGGTTTGATCATTAGTTTTTTCTGTTCGAATCTGTTCTGTTCGATTTTATAGGTGTAAACATCCATAATTGTCTCATAGAAGGCATGCAAACAGTGACGAAGTGTCCATTAAGGCTGTAAGGCCAACTAAATTGCATTCCTTCGCGTCGGCATACCGGTAACAGGTAGTGCGCGTGCGCTGTCTGGGCTAACTGTCCACCGCCTTGGTTTTAACGGACTTTATTGAGATCTGCAGTGAGGTCAAGGAAGATGGGTGTTCGCGAAAAATTATTTGCAATTTAGCTAGCCTTACAGCCTTAATGGACGCTTTGCCACTGCATCCAAGTTCCCTGGGTTGATCCGGGCAACGGTGCCAATCATCTGGAGCTGGAAGGATGGCAATGTTTCGCTCTTATCCTCAAGAATTCTTTCTTGAAGAAATTATTGAAAATAGAAGAGATTCTTTCTAGAAAAGAGCCATTCGATTTGATTCGAGTAGAATCAGAAATAACTATTTTAAGTTTCAATCAGGAGTGTGTCGTCAAATCATAAATGTCATATTTCAATTAAGTACTATCTGATCCCAACGATTTGGTATATTTCTTCATTTATAACGGGTGATTCAAATTGAGTTTCCACATTACAATCTAAAATATTTTTGATACCCCACTGTATTTGCCAACGGTAACGTCAGATTTGTAACATAGAAACATAAATAAAATTAGTCATGGATGCAATATACGACCGAACAACGTGTTAACATTATGCAAGCTTATTATGAAAATTGCCGATCGAGGAAAAGTACATTTCGTGCTTTACGTGAATTTTTGGCGCTCAAAATTGATCTTCTGAGAGGACAATTTGGAATGTGGTCAAAAAATTCGACAAAACAGGATCCGTAGCTAACACTCAGCATGTTTGTAGACGTCGTTCTGAACAAAATATCGCCATTTTTCGCGAAAGTCTACCCGAAAGTCCAAGCACATCGATTCGTCATCGATCGCAGCAAGTGGGCCTTATGTATTCCACTACACAGCGAATTTTAACAAAAGATTTGCAGTTTTACCCATACACATTCCAAATAATACAGAAATTGAAGCCCCGGAACCATCAGCGCTGTGTGTTTGCAGAATGGATACGAGAACAAGGTGTAAATTTTTCAATGAAAATCATATTTAGCGATGAGGCACATTTTCACGTTGATGGCTTCGTAAACGAGCACAATTATCGCATTTGGAAATTGGAAAATCCAAGAGAGATTGTTCAAATGTAAATGCATCCTCAAAATGTGACTGTTTGGTGTGCCTTTTGGTGCGGAGGCGTATATGGTCCATTTTTTTTTCTTCGAGGACCATGCGGAGAACGCTGTTACGGTTAATGGCGTTCGCTATCGGAACATGATAACAGATTTTTTCTGGGAGTAGTTGGAAGATATGAACATCAAAGATGGACATCGATTATCTCTGGTTTCAACAGGACGATTCCACCTGCCACGCAGCAGGAAAGCGATACAATTACTGCGCGTCTAGTTTCCAAGTCGCATTATTTCAAATAACGGCGACATCAATTGGCCGCCGCGATCATGTGATTTAACTCCAGCAGATTTTTTTCTTTGAGGGGGTATCAGAAGAGCAGAGTCTACAAGAATAAACCGAACACCAAGAAGACTAGAGAGTAAGGAGACATAGCTCCTCTAAAAATCTGTGGTGGGGGGTAGGACGAAAAACGGCGCCAATATGGCAGCCTCGCGTAGAATCGCGCGGGATCTGCGCATGTGCGCATGCCGTTTATCCTCGTCTATCGCGGGTCTTCACTATTTAAATGTAGGGTTAGGGTTCTATTGTGCTCATTATGTAAACAGTAAACAATTTTCGCGTGCATTTCTTTACAATTGGTGTCCGAATTGTTTGGTGAAAACACGCTATGAAAATTGGGATACAGTATTATCAGTCCTAAATACATAGTATGTACAAAAAATAATAGTTCTTAATGCTTTTCTTTTAGAGCAAGAAATGTTATTGCATTTTTTCATCTGTCAATTATAATTTTCTTTTATGTCTGCCACGAGTAGGATATCGATGATAATTTAGCTTTGTGGAAATGAAATAACATAATGAGCTTTTAGTCTAACGAGTTTTAATCATCCACAGGAAGATTACATATTTTAACCATGGCCCACAAGTGGAATTGAAAATGTCGAACTGCCATCACTTTTGCATGGGGAAATGAAGAAGTGTTCGATCTCGGAAGGAAATATTTTGTTTGAAAGTTTACAAAGCAACAGACACTCCATTGAATTGCCAAGCGAAAAATGGTATGCTGAGTCTGGTTTGGACACCAATTTAAACATATGCATTGGTAAGAAGTTGAATGTGAATGTGTATTTACACAGTGAGTATTTGGAATGGATGGAATGGGATGTGCCGAAATCTGTACAAGATATTTCAAACATTCAAGAAGTAACCGATAGTTTTCCTGTGAAATTAGCTTGTAAGCTATTATTGTATGAAATGTGAAGTTGTTTTTAAACAATTACTAATCAATTGTATATATTCGGTTAATTTAAAATTTGCGATTTTGTGGTAATAACATTACATATTTACCGACCTTTTTGTATGTTGCTTCAGTAAAAACAAAGCATTCAATAAGAGTACAATTTATTCAAATCAGTGTACTATGAAGGCAATACAGTGTGTGATGTAAAATCAATTAATCTTTCAGAATTAACGTTAGTAATTAGACATAAATTGAAGGGTACAGGAATAAAACAAGAAATGTCACAAAACTATTTATTCAAGAAAATTGAAATTATAAGTTGCATTCTAATGTAAGCGAAGAAATAACATTGCAATGAAAAGAACTAAACTAAACTACCTAGCTAACTTTAACTAACTAACTGTAGTTAAACTTTTTCAATTTAACTAAAAGGCCATAATAATAATATAAAATAAATAATATAGGATGTTACCTCTTACTAAAAAACTATGATAACCAAAAGTCTTATTACGGAAACGTTCTGTGGGAAGTTCAAATTCATTATCGTTAAGTGAAGGAAAACTGGTATTTTGAGTTTTCTTTTTCTACTATTATAAAGTATTCTTTCCTTGAGCTGCATAATAAGGTAATACGGTGACAGCACCTCCAATCATTTTTCTCGTCTCTCACAGTCCTTAAACGAAATTGAGTTGTAAATTACTATTTGACAATTTACTTCTACATTACACTGCACTTTTACTATTTACTACAAAGTAAGCGTTATTATCGGTGTATACAAACATTACAATACTTGTTTATCGAAAGACTTACCTCAGGAACTTTAAAATTGTTCGTTTATTTATGACACAATCAGGGCTTTTGCTGGAACAATTCGTAACGCAACAATATCTCGACGCTTTTAACATATTTAACGGAAAAAACTGGAAACGCTCAAAACTTTCAAAACACAGTAAACAAAAATAAACATAAGCTCGCTCGGCTCTACGCAAGGACCGCCATGGTGCGGACGTTTTTCGTCCTACCCCCACCACTCAAGTTATTTCTCCTGTTCTCTAGTATTGTTGCCGAACACCATTACAGAGATGAGATAGGAGATGAGACGCGAGATAACCGGCGTAGAACCTGATTTGTGCCGCAGAGTAGTCGAAAATGTTCACAAACGGATTACGTCACGCCATATAAGTCGTGGTGGTAATTTACGTAATATCATCTTTTGTACGTAATTGTCATAAACTGACCTCAAAGGGAAAATAAATATTTTTTATATTTTTCAATTTATCCGTGTTCTTTTTTAGCACCTTTTATGTGAAAATCCAAATTGAATCACACAGTATTTACTTCCTCTTCGCCACATGCACCTAAAAGTTCTATTCTATTTTTACGATGGTAGTGGATTCTGTTTAAATTCAAGGCTTAAATTATTCGAAAACGAACAGTCCGAAATCAAGGCGATATTAACTCAAAATCTGTTCGGCAAATGAATCCCGCTTAACAGGGCGTAAAAGCACATATGTTAACCGCGTTACTAAAACTTCAATTTCATGTGATTTCACCCTAATCTGGCCATGCGGTCTTCTATTTGCAACAAAAGAGCTTTAGCTGGCGAAGCCTTTCGCTGAAAAAAAAGCGACGAAATAATCCTGGCGTTAAAATCTGCAGTCGAGCTGCGATTTGTGCATTCGGAATTTAAATGTTAGAAAGGGGATTAGCTTTAGTTGCGTGAGGTAGAGCACGTGGCTGTCTATAATGAAGATTAATTTATTCGTTTAATTAGTCTGCGTTTAAAATCCTCAGGAGAATGAAATGGTCAGGAGTCACACAAAGGGTAGTTGCGCCAAACGACGTCCAGTGTATAGTCCAATCAATAGGTAACGGCTCAATGTACAATTTCCCAAAATCTTTAACAGGAAAAAATATGGTCGTATAGGAAACAAAATTCTAAGAAAGATAGCGTTTTTAGTCCTATCAGGTATTTTTAAATATATCGATTGCCATATTACTTTTCGAGATATATCGAAAAAACCGTCAAAAATCGACTATTTTTGTTTTCGCCGTATCTCTTGCAAATTAAGGTTTATAAAACTGTTATTTGGTCCAAATGTAGCCCCTGGTGAGCCAAGATAGTAACTTTTTCAAAAGTTGAAGAATATTGCAAATTTTTCAATATATATATATATATATATATATATATATATATATATATATATATATATATATATATATATATATATATATCGATTTTTCGAAAAAAAGGCCGTCTCGGAAATCGGCTCCTCTTGCTTGACGGATGGTCCTAGAGAAACGAATCGGGGCTCATTATTTTCGCTAAGAGTTGTACTTTCATGGTAATAAAATGGTGACAATTTTTTTAACTTTAAGGTTCCAAAAACGACTTTAAACGATGAAAAAATTTAAATTTTTGGTCCCGTTTTTCTTTAATAATTTTTTCGATTTTCATTTCCCAATAATCTCTACTACAGAAATCGATTAGGTTAATATAGTTAGGAAATGACAACATCGTAACTCAATGGGGGTGGAAAACCGCTGAAAATATAATAATGACTGTGTACACAGAGGAACCTTGGATACGAGAAGAAATATTAAAAAAAAATCATGTGCAGCACAGTATACGTGATAGAAGTGAATACTTCTTTAGAATAGAAAATGAGAGAGATTAAGAGTGAGAGATTGAAAGAGAGAGAGAGAGAGAGAGAAAGGGAGGGAGAGAAAGGGATTCATTATCTACACTACCATCGGCTGGTGGTTCAATTGGTAATACTGATATGATTAGTTTGTGATAACTAAAATATGAAATATATGTTCGTGATTCGATATTTTCTAGATAACGTGTAAAAATTGCATCTATTGTTGTTCCGGATTTTGTTGTTGATTCTTTGGGATTGTTATTTATAAGCAGACCAAATTTTTTTCGAAGGAAGTTAATCAACGTCAAAGAATCATTGGATCCGAAATTTACATTGAAATCTCCCCCGAGAATCAAAGGGATTTTGTCTTCGCCTCTTCCAAGTGCATTTGCACCTGTGTGCTTGTAAACCAGTAGGGAGCTGTGAATGAAATATATGATATCTTCTAGATTTTAACAAGTTAAACGGTTCAAGGATATTATCAAATAATCACAGAACACAGATGTAAATAACGTAAATAATTACAAAACACAATGATAAATATTTGGTACACGCGTGCTGCTTCAGCTGTTAATATATAACCAGACGCTATACATCTGTAACGCGCGCATGCGCGACAATAGGGAGACGCGGATAGCCTAAACTGATATATATGATGTATAGCTCTCTTCCTCTTTCTCTCTATGTTATATATCTGTGTACTCTGTCTTGTAACGAAGTCTGTGTTTTACATATACCAAATGTATAGCTCTCTTTTTCCTTTTCTCTACGTTATATCTTTTTTCTCTCTCGTGTAACGAAATCTGGAAACGTTACATTTTTTCTAATTCACTCTTCATTCTCGTCAAATATCAGAACGCTGCCAAAGAAGTATTCACTCCAAAAATATCGTGTAGTTGCACCAGTGGCTGCAAGGCTAAAATAAATACTAAATCACCGAAACAAATTTATTGAAGTCCATGAACCTTTTGAAAGGCAAGCAAATATTTGGAAACAAATTTTCCAGTGGTTTCCTTATGATTACTCAAAACCTGTTGATGGTAGAAAATGGAATTCAAGATCTGAAAACTATAAACTTGGATCTTCAATTTTAGTTCTTCAAAATTTCTCTATGGTTATTTTTCTCCAAGATACTGTGCTTTGAATACCACCTAAATATTTAGGATTTTTTTCATCTCTTAATTTTTGTGTCTATCGCATTCCGGGGTATTCAAATTATCAATAATGAGGATAGTAAAACCATATATGTCATTTAGAAACTCAACGACATAAAACAAATATTTGTAATCATCACAAACTGTATCTACTTGTCTTATCAAAATCTGCTATTATATTCGGACAAAATCACGATTAATTGTTTTTTTGTTGCAGGTGTGGCACTACTGCGACCTGAACGGTGGTCAAGCGTCGTTTTTGTGCCCAAACGGAACGATTTTCAGTCAAGTAGCTCTCACTTGTGACTGGTGGTATAACGTTAAATGTTCGTCAACGTCCCAACTTTACGTTCTCAATGAGAGGCTGTATAAGTATATCATCCCGCTGACGCCCAAATTCCCTGAAGACTATAGCGGTCCCCTTGTTGACAAGTAAGTTTCCTGTTGAGGGTAAAGATCAATTTTGAAAAAAATCCTGACTGATTATTTTCATAAATTTGTCATGAATTTCAACGAAATTCAGAAGGTTCTTAAGTGTTAGTCAAAATTAAACACGTATGCTTTGCAATACATCTGTTTTTGACAAATAATGTTCCAGAAAACAACACAGAGAGATTAGTTTATTAATTGTTGATGAACTACTTTAATGACAAATGAATGTTAGTTCTAAATATGACTAAATAAATACAAATTTCCCTTGAACAAATAATAAATACAAATATACAGGATCCGTCATGGAGTTATGGTGTTTTTGAAAAGACACAAGCTTATTTTTGAACGAATTTTAAAATTTATTGTTTCTATACATTAATTAAGAGTTTTCTCACCTAGTATTATTTTAGGTATCTGGCCCTCAAGTTCCAGGAGATGGAGGAAAAGATGAAGAAAGGGAAGGCGGGCAAAGGAGACGCGGACAGCAAAGAAAACGAAAGCGAGGAACTGCAAGATATTGATGATGAAATTGAGAAGACTCACGAAAGACCCAAGAAACCGGTTACAAAAACGCAAGACCGAGTAACACTGGAAACGATAGAAGACGATAATAACAGAGAACAACGAAGAAAGTAGTAATATGAAGTAAAGAATAACTTATTCGTAATAGCTCTCTGGTTATCTATAGTTGGAAGTAACAATCCGGACCACAAGAATCTATCCCAGCACTGCATACATCCGCGTTACTTCATCTACTTCCCACCATCCTTTTCTTATATTCCTTCCACTTTGTTTTTCTTATTCCTTTCTTCTCTATTACTATGCCATCTCTTTTATCCCCTCTTTTTGTGTGCATCCTCCCACTTTAATCATCTGCCTTTATATACATTCCCTACTTCTAACGGGTCTCTCATCTGGAACTATAGGAAGTGATTTGTGAATAAAACTATGATATTTGATAACCTGAGGTTTTTCAACACGTTGAATGTTTGCTTTTAGGTCATTGATTGCTGTTGTCTGGGTGGCGTACACTTTCCCTTGATATAACCCCAAATAAAAAAGTCCAGTGGTGTTAAATCACCTACTCTTGTAGGCCAATTGATGTCAAAATTTTGCAAGGTAACATGACCAGACAACTTGGTATGCAACAGAGTTATGGTTGCACGTATTCAAATCATCAATTTGGGGGGAAAATTAATTAGATGCAGATATTTTTTTAAATCCGATGCGTGGTGGCTCTTGACTAAACTGAATTGTTATGCACGACGTCGAACTGATTTGTTTGGATGCTCCCATACACTTTCTCTCACTACAGCAATATTTTCGTGTGGCCGACCATGACGAGGACGTATTGATGATGCCTTATCAATAACAGCACCCGTTTATTCAAATTTATTGATTACGTTACGAACTATTAACTCTATAGGCGCTTCACTGTGTCCTAATTTTGGGCGAACTTTTCTTAACGCAACTTTGTAAATGATCGCACATTTTCATAAAACAGTTGTACATAAATTGTTAGTTATATAACTATTAATCGCGATATGTTGGCGTCGCATTGTTTGTAGACAACAGCTGTTAAATACTGACGCCCTATCATTAGCATGACCCAAATGGCGCACAATTCAAAGCCTGTAGTTCCTATACTTATTTACTTTTTGTTTAAATATATCTCATCCCAATAGCCATTCCTATTGATTTCCTACAACTGCGATTACAATTTCTCGACTAGTAGAGACTCCACAAGATTATCCAGCATAAATTTCAGAGAGCCGTTTTGAACAAACTGTGTGTGGACCTGAAGTCCTGAAACTGAAATTTGAAGTTCGGTAGCCATTTGTAGCAAATAATCTCAGTCGTTATGTTGTTATGGTTGAACAGAACTGATTTTTTTTCAGTAGTTTAGATTGTAGACGTAAATATAAGTTATTTATTTCTAGTCATTTTAAGGTATTCAGTTATGAGTGAAGCGATGCGTCTTGCAAATATATTAGTCAACCGTTTGGTTAGAATGAAATCGTAAAGAAAGTGTTAATGGAAATATATCTCATTCAGTCATCCATGTTTCGACCTCTGCAGAGCTATCATCAAGACGAATAGTACTAATATATGAATATAATAGCATACTTTTAAATTTAGATACTATAATACATTCGATATCCTGATGATAATCATGTATAGATCGAAACGAAACCTTCTATGATTTTATCTGGGCCAGCAGGTTTTGATAGTTGATCGCTATCACTCGCTACCATCAGATCTACTTATAAGTATAGTTTTACGCATATTATAAATATTGCCAGTGTTGATTGTACCAAGATTCGTTTTATATATGTACAAGGTGGATGATTCATGAAGTGATACACATTCTAGAAATTGTCCAATTACACTTTAAATTAATAGATTCAGAATATATAAATGTTGAACAATTTTTGCTAGTATTATAGACTTAATGAAGTTAATGAACCCAAGATAATGGCAATTTGGTTAGCGAAATGTGTGCCGTATACAGAATGGTCTTCAGTTTTTATAAAAGCTCTTTTTTAACATGTCGCAAATATTGTAAACCTTCACGAATAACATCGTCTCGTTCACCAGGTTTATTTTATTTTAATATTCTTGTATGATATGTGAACATTTTATCGAGAAAATAGAGACTTATATTCAAATCTGAGCAAACATGAAAAAAAATGTTTTCCAATAGTTTTGGTATAAATTTAATCATCCGCAACATTTTGAATTACAAAGTGGTCTAAACTTCATTATGTGGCCATTTATTTTGTTTATTTTTAATTTATTTCGGTTCACTTTCGATAAAATTTCTTAAATTTTATTTGATATAGAATGCTGTATGGTTTCTAATTGTTCACTCTGTATAGAGCCGAGGGAAATGATTTCAATTTTAAAAAATCTGATTTAAAAATGCTATAAAGCAGCATTTCATAAAAAGGTTATAAAAATAAACAGATAGATATCAGTAGACAGACAAACTTTCAAGTGATAGAAATTAATACAAAGATAAAGAATTGTAAATCTAAGCACCTCCAAAGACATTAACTGGCGTAAAAATGTTATTCAAGTTTTCTGTTTCAGCTGTGACCTTCTCGTGGTCTTTGTTAAACTGCAACTCTCACTTAAAGTTTTTCAAGTATTGCTGTTTTCGTTTTTACCGATAGAGGATGTTTTTGAGAAACACAAATACAACTTTATTCCTAACGGAAATTGTAAAGTTGATCAAAATGACCTACATTAATCATTCAGTATTTTATATTGAACATTCAATAAATTCGTGACCAATATTTTCCATTTCAATTCGAATTCGTTGCTCCTCTAAATTATTTGGCCTATTAAGAAAGACCACGATTTCAAGTGGCGCCATAAGAAGAACCCCAAAGGGATCATATCACGTGTGCATCTTTCTGTTCTATTCAGAGAAAAAGTTGTTTCTTAAACGTTCTTTATAGTGTTCGAACAATTTTCGAATACCATACTCGAATATATTTTGGTTGAAAATTAAATATTGCAATTAAAATTTAAAAAAATAACGTTATACAAAGCCCTGTTTCGACGTATTTTTATTTCCACGCGGGAATTATCACCGGAGATAATAAATCAATCAGAAAATTACTCTGTCACATTCAATACTTGACAGCTGTTGACGTATTAAAAAAATTATTTCGATATATTACATATAGTATTATATTTAGAAAACTATTTATATATTATGTCCCCCTGAAGTTTATAGTTTATTTTATTTACCTGAAATAAAATTGTTAAGAAATGTTTTATTTGTTTGTTTCCAATATTGTCATAGTATCTTTCTCGCCCTGTTACAAATAATAACTTTGATCAGTGGCGGCTCCTATATAAGAGCACACGAGCACATGTCTCCCTAAAGAAAAACAAAACGAAGAAAATAGAAAATCACACCTAATCATGATTTATTTCCTATTCACTGATTTATAAACTAACCATTTAATTAACGTCTCACGAATATGTTCCTTTCCATTTTTTAAGTAATAATAAAGCGAAATCCCCAGAATTACAGATTTCACGAGCAATTTGGCAAATCCAAAATTCCTTCTCTTAATGACATCACGCAACGGTCGGCAACGTACCTATTTCAATCGGTTTGTGGTTTAGTCGAATGTGCCTCGATAAAGGCATGCTTTTCCATGTACCTCTCTGTCTAGCTAATTGGTGCTATAATCGTTCCTTTTCTATCCCATATGGCACACATTTTATGTGCCGATATGATTTTGTTAGTGCACTGCCCATGTGCACATGTTTGTGGGTCTTACCAGACATGCGTTTAACAGGTTGAATAATACAGTGTTTACGTCTCGTCGATAATATTGACGATTTCGCGCGTGTGAGTTTTCGACCATCTCAATATTTTATTTAGA
This sequence comes from Rosalia funebris, assembly GCA_037954035.1. Lineage (NCBI taxonomy): Eukaryota > Metazoa > Arthropoda > Insecta > Coleoptera > Cerambycidae > Rosalia > Rosalia funebris. Next base: position 3,687,089 of record JAZFAV010000006.1, on the reverse strand, counting down.
ACATTTATAAATAATCCTGAAAATGGATATGGTAGCGGAATGTTCTTCTGAACGTTATTCTGAAGAAAAGTGTAAATATAATGTGAACTTTTTAAGAGGCTCTTTTAGAATATTAACACTGGAAGAAAAAAATCAGGTTAAAAATATCGGGTGGCCCAAACCGACAATAGAACGGCGGCCCAATACCGACAACTTAACACAAATTACAAAACGGACAAAAAGGGATTTTAAGAGATTATTTAAAATGGAACTATATGAAAAATATGATTGGCTGTGCGGTTGTGAAATAAAAAATAGTTTGTTTTGTATTCCGTGTATAGTGTTTACTCTGGAAATTGCGGAATCCTGTTGGGTAAAAATTAGTATAGTGGTTTGGTATAGACTTCAAACTGAACTAGAAATAATTTATCAAAGACCAGAATTTAGAAATCTATCTGGAGCTTTACATTGTCTGAAATTCATTATCGAAAATAATCCACAGAAAGTTTTTTCAGCAACCTATGATCTGATCCAAATTATAGTAACAATTCCGATGTCCACTGCAGAAGCAGAAAGAAATTTTTCGACATTAAAACGGATTAAAACATTTTTAAGAAGCACTATGAATGAAGATCGATTGTCTACGTTATGTCATATGCTATGCTGCCAATAGAAAAAAAAAATTGGTGCAAGAGATTCCCAATTTTAATAACTTAGTTATCAATAAATTCGCAGAATTCAAAGGCAGGAGAATGGACTTTCTATTTAAACACTGTGTTTAATTTATGTTTGTTCTATAAAACTAACATATTGGTTATTATCAAGTTAATATAAACTAGGTACTTTATTATACTATACACCCGTATTTTTGTTAGATATACATGCAAGAAATATCCTGCAAAATGGTAAATAAACATTACCAACAAAAACAAAATAAAGTATATTTATTATCATTTTAAAATATGAACATTTTGTACCTGTATGTAACACAAGTAAAAAAAACTTTGTGAACCCCTCAAAGTATTCCTCACGGGCCGCCGCTGACTTTGATGAATATTTTGGGACAAAATACATTCCATTCAAGGGGAATAAGAAAAGCTGGTTGCTAAGGAAAATTGTGTATGCATCGTGGAAGTATTCCCGGTACATTGAACGTACCTAAGATGTCGTTCTCGATTGCATCCCCTATGTCAAGGTCAAGATAATTTGCCCGATAACGGCATGGTAACAGTTGGTTCTAAATATACGTAGTGAGTGTGTGAATTTCACTTGTACATATGTAGAAAATTCTGTAGACAAGTCTTTGGAAGACTATTGTATTTAGTTGAGACTTTTACTAAATCATGTGTTAAAAGAATTGACATAATAAATGAAATTAAAATTAAATGTGTCACTTAAGGCAAATAGAGTTCATCAGAGTGATTAACTACAAATAAAATAATTAATTATACCTAGTGTTCGCTGTTTTAGATTTCAATTTTCCTGTCATTTTAAAATAATAGTTTTCTAAAATTGTTTTGAATAAAAAAACTATATATTTAACGTATGTATACTAAAATGTTGTAAATAAATAGACAAGTTACCTTATAAAAGATTATAATGTAATAATTCATTGGATACGAGATTACAGCAACTGAGTTTGTGTTCAAATTTTGGCGAATGCGCCAGGATACATTTTTAAAGTGAATCAATGATTTTCCATACGTGTTTCACATATCTTCTCTGAAACTACTCATATAAGTTGGCAATGAACATTATAAAAATATTATTTTCATGCAACATTTGTGTTATTTTGATATAACAGTATTATCTGCTTGATCGATATAACCTACATAACAGTTATGGACGTTATTTAATAATTATTTTAATCAAATTTATTCCAAATTACTAAGCAAAGTACAAATCGATAGAACGCTATTTTGTATAGGAACAAGCGTAAATATTAAACACACAATTGTTGTTTTCAGAAATTGAAACTTTCTTCATTTCATCGTCTTCGGAAGAAATTTCTGAAGCTAGTTCAATATCAGCATCTACTCGATTAACGCTATGACTATTCTGAGTATTAGAAGACTGATTAAATATCTTGATTTTCTGTCTACAAGTATTTTCTGAAGGCTGTAGATTATTTGCCGGAACGAAAAATTGCTTCGATATTTTAACTTTCTTGCTAAAAGATTCTTCGATATACTGTTCTGCAATTGCTCCAGACTTCCAATCTCCATATTTCTTCAGTATAAGCAGATCACCTCCGTTTTCAATTAAAGATGTAGCTGCTGATCGCCTAAAGCAATGACCCGTGTAATATTGATAACCCTCCAATTTTAGAAACTCTGAGATCTTCTTAGGAACAGCTCCAATTTTATGAACTCCTACTAGCTGTCTTATGCATTTATCTTGTCTGTAATCTACAGAGACACGTTGACTTTGTTCATCAACTGGTCGAAGGGCTGCATATTTCCTGTAGAGCGTACAATCTTTAAAAGGAGTGTGATCTTTCGTAATAATAAATTTCCGGCAAGTCTTATTTTTTGTGTCTTCCAACATTACGATGATCAATTTCCTAGTATCGTCAATATGGTTTGTTTGCAAAATCAAAAGTTGTTGCCGAGGATAAGCGCTAAAAATTCCAAACACTAAAATAACCTTCTCTAGTAAAAAGTAGTCATCGGGTGCTTGCAGGAAAAATCTTGTTATTTGCTCCACTGTTAGATTTTTTCCTTTTTTGGTTTATAATATCCAGATTTGCGTTTCATGAACATAAATATGTTAAGTGATAAATGCTAACCCAGAAGTGTCCACATTCTCATGTAATTTCAAACAAGTCTTTATCATGAACATTTTTGTCCATAAGCTATTTGACGGAAAATTTTTGCCTAATTGTGACAAATAGCAGAGCAAAATATCTTCATTAAGCCCTTCAACGCCTCTGCCTTTACGCCATGTTATAAAATCATTATTAAATCATTATTAAATCCTTTTTCCTACCTGACACTAGTCTTCAAAGGCAATAAATCTAAACTAGATATAAGAAAAATCGAAATATATTGCACCAATTAGGTTCACGTCAAAGAAATAGGGAACCCAAATCATGAAGTTACATGCATACGAAACAGATTGATGATCACCGTTTCCGAAAATTGTTCCAAAAAAAAACGGCACATGGAACTGAAGTACGAAAATTCGGTAAAAACTCAGTTATTATTGTAATTTGTTTAAACAATTTCTGAAAAATGCGATCATAATTCTGTTAACAACGGCTTAATGTGTCACTGTGCCAAATTTCAAATGAGTATGTCGATCGGTTCTCGAGATATGACGGGCACCATTTTGGATTGAAAGGACTATGAACTTTTTTCAGGATGATGAATTTTCGTGCTTGCTTCATCTTGCTCAGCGCGAGAAATTTTGTGCTTGTACATTATTACAATATAGTAAGACAAAAAATGCATGAAACAATGATTCTTCAAGGTTGTCGCTGATTAGTTAAGTCGATCATTGTTCCGCACCCGACGAGGGCGCTCATTGAGGGGCGCAGGCAGCAGCAGTATCCGCCCTCTATAAAAGCCCGCGACTGAAAGCTTTATATCTTTGCAAGAATTAAAGATATCGACTTGAGATTTTCAGCATATATTCTTAAGTCTTCATACTATAATGATATACATTAAAAAAATTATCGAAAATTTTTTAGATTTCAGGTGAATGAAATTTTCACCTGAATGATATGTATCGGTATATAAATTCGTTAAACAACAAGACGAGAATGCTTAATATTAGTAAAATTCTAATAGAAACAGAATATTTAACACGAGTCTCTTCTCCATAATAAAAACAGAGAAACTTAAAATAATATATTTTCTACCATACACGACAAAATTACTAACACAAGCTGTCACCGCAATCGTCACCAAATATAAAACAAAGCGAGAACCCTTTTCCCTGGAAACTTAATCAGTCCCGAACATAAACCTATCGCGCTAACCTGATATCTCTGGGGTAAAAGGGGCACATCCACAAGCCCACCACTTTTAATTCAGTTCACACATTTACAGATGCACATCGTCAATAGGTAAGCGGAAAGGTGGGCCCATCAAGTAAGGTCTCGTGCCTCTAGTAACGGTAGGTTTATGACAACGTATAATTCATTTCATTGCTATTTGCCAAATAAAGGCTCTCTTATCTTGCCGATAAGCGGAACAGTCTACCTGAACCTAGCCATAAAAACAATCCACGGTATGTTTTGGGATTTTTTATTTGGCAGATGAAATAAACTATACTCCAAAGTGTTAGGAGTAAGTGTGCCAACTATTTGATTGCTCGTAATACTGAATTTAATAATATAGAGAACACATTAGATGCCTGAAATATGGCAAAATATAGGAAAAGAACATTTTTTTGTATGAACCCCTCCTTTTTTGTATGTAGTATTAAAAAACATACTGCAATAAAACATATGTTTACGATACATAAGAGGTATTTAAAAAATAAATTACAATATGATTAGAAACAGCAAACTGGGACAGTCTTCAGAATTAAATTATAAAAGTGGGTGATGTTAAGACATGAGTTAAAAAATAACAACCAATGTATACGATAAATAATGAAATACATAAACGTTGCATACCTACTGAGGATAATTATAGAAACTCTACATAGTTAATATCAACTATCAACAGATAATTGACATACATATATATACACTATCGGACAAAAGTAAAGCAACACAGTAATGCAACAATAAATAACATTAATTATTTGCGAGCAGTGCATGCAAACCTCAGCATATCGCGTTGCCATAGATGCGCTTAATAGGCATTTGTTTGCTTTGTTTATTTTGACAGTTCATGGTGTTTTACGGAGAATTGTCGAATTGAGCTTATTCACAAACGACAAAAGTAAAGCAACAGTGTCAAACTTTGATCAATAAACAATGTGTTATCGATTTATTGTGGATTTGTGGGCAAATAACTTTTGACTGCATTAACTTTAGTATGCCTAGTGGAAAACCGACGTCTTTTGATTTGAGGGAGAGTATCTTAAGTGCTTTTCAGAGAGGCACCTCAATGGGTGCCATTTCTAGGCAACTGTCGCTATCGTAGTCAACCATATCGAGGATAATATCAAGGTACCATGCAAGAGGAAATTTGAATAATAATCCGAAAAGTGGGAGACCCAGTAAAACAACCGTACGTACAGACCGGCTCATAAAAAGAATGAGTGAGAATGACCCTTGGCTGTCTGCCCCTAGGATAAAAAGCCAATTTGATCAATTGAATATCAATATTAGAACCATTTAAAGAAGGTTGGTAGAAGCCAAACTATTTAGTAGAAGACCTGCCAAAAAGCCTCTGATTTCGGCTAGAAATAGAGCGGCCCGGCTAGCATTCGCTCGTGCACACATGAACTGGACTGCAAATGACTGGCGGAAAGTCTTGTTCAGCGATGAAACGAGATACAATATTTCCAATTCAGACGGAATGAGGCGTGTTCGATGTCCAGTGAATCAGAGATTCAACCCAAAATACACTACGCCTACAGTGAAGCATGGAAAAGGAAACGCCACTCTTTGGGGTTGTTTTTTGATGTCTGGTGTGGGTCCTATCCATTTCATTGAAAGAGTAATGGACAGCTTAGTATACAGAGATATTCTTCAAAATGTAATGCTGCCATATGCAGAATGGAATATGCCATTACGGTTCGTGTTTCAACAGGACAATGATCCGAAGCACACATCTCATTTGGTAAGAGATTGGTTTCACAACAATCGTATTACAGTTTTAGACTGGCCATCACAATCTCCCGACCTCAACCCAATAGAAAACCTTTGGGAAAAGGTCGAGAGAAGAATAAGAACACAAACGTATCCTAATAAACAAGCTTTAATGGATAACATACAAGAAGTATGGTCCAATCTGCCAGCTTCTGTTATTACGAACTTAATATCGTCTTTGCCCAGAAGGTGTGCCAAAGTCATCGCCAATCGAGGCTATCCCATTAACTACTAAATAAATATAAGGTTCAGTTGTATTTTCTTGTATCAGTGTATTGTTAAAATGTTTATATTGAACTGAAATAAAATATTTCTAAGGTGTTGCTTTACTTTTGTCGCATTGAGATTGTACACAATTTTGAAAAAATAGTGTCCATCAGCCACTACGATATCACGAAAAGATAATAATGCACCAAACTTGTAAAAAATAATATCTTACATGTTATATTTGTATAACAACATAATCAATAGTCACAGAGTGACTCACTGAATTCCAAACACAGCAAGGTGTTGTGTCATTTTTACGAATTGTTCTAGACTTGTGACGTAACAAACTCGAACGAAGAAATATGAACGAAATAATGCAAGGAAGCGTTCACATTAACGATAATTAAGTACTGTTTTACGTGTGGCAAGTTTATAAAAGTTACTATTTCATTTCTTAGACTTTTACCAACATTTAGATTTGAGTAAGGTTATTTATGTATATTACGTTATTTATCCCTTCAAGTATGTTAGCCTTAAATTTTGACAATAAACATGCATCTGGTACCATCGTACCAGGATATTTTGTCCATCATTATCACCAGATATATAAACTTGAATTTCGACACACAAATTCTAATATCTAATTTTTAGAAACACACTATTAAGTTTGGTGGTTAGATAAAGATTCAGGTTAGGTAATAAACAGGTTTCGTATCATTGGAAATGCCCAGGAAGAAAGTACGGGGGTTTTAAGAGGAGTGGTCCTAATATACGAATATGCATGCCTATTTTTGAGAATAAGTTTCTCTGTTAAAATAATTTATAGAACCATTATGTTAATGTGGGTAGCTGTATAGAGGTTCAGATTAGGTAATAAAGGAGTTTCGGATTAAATGTAATGTTCAGAAAGAAAATACCGGGGTTTTAAGAGGAGTGGTCCTAATATACGAATATGCATACCTATTTTTGAGAATAAGTTTCTCTGTTAAAATATTTTATAGAACCATTATGTTAATGTGGGTACCTATATCAAGGTTCTGATGAGATAGTGAAGGAGTTTCGGATCATACGTAATGTTCAGAAATAAGATACGAGAGTTTTAAGAGAAGCGTTCCCAATATACGAATATGCACACCTATTTCTGAGAATAGGTTTCTCTGTGAAAATAATTTATAGAACCGTTATATTAATGTGGGTAGTCAGATAAAGGTACAGATTAGGTAATGTGGAAGTTTTGGGTCTACGTAATATTCAGGAAGATAATACGGAGGTTTTAAGGAGTGTTGCCTTGAAGCTTTAGGCTGTGGAGGGGAAGTTTATTCATAGAGACAAATAATCAAACTGGGTGTTCTACTTCCCCTCCTCTCCTGTGCGCTTGCTCCCTATAGCTCCGTCACTTGTGTTATATTCCACATTCTCTGTAGGTAACCCCACCAATTTAATTGCCTGCTTTCTATGTTGTGCTCCTTGCTTTGTCCTTTTTCGTCACTCCTCAACTCTTTTACTATTCCCAATTCTAGTAATTGCACTTCGCTTTTTCCTAGTCGTTAGTATCCATGTCTTACATCCAACAGTCAGTTCAATCTATATATTGAACTATATACATCGATTTTTGTTTTTTTTTTACATATTTATTTATAAGTGCACTGTTTTGGAACGAAACGATGGCAACGGCCATCCCATGTACAACATCGATTCTCGTGTGATCACCGTAGTCAAGCAACCTCGGGCGCATTTAGCACTTGGATGGGTTGCTACTTGAAAACACCGCGTGCCGTTTAAGCCTGCAGTGCTGCTGGGTGGATTGAGTAGCCCAGTAGTACTGTTGCCGGTTCCAAACCCGGAAGAGGGAGGAGGGTAAGAGGGCCAGGTTTAGCTGCCTACCATCTGTAAAAACAGATCTAGCTCATAGCACCGATGATATTCATCGAAGAAAACCAGGTCATAGACCTACTTTAGAAGAAGGAAGAAGAAGAAGAAACGCGCTGTTCACATCGTAGTATGGTTTGGGTGTCTTTCCCAGTCTATTAATAATATCCCTTCCTTACTATTCGTCATTCTCAACTTTTACTTTTGAATATTCAAATGTCTATATCTGTTTAATGTTAATTCCGTCAATCTTTGTATCAATTTCTGTTCCTGCTTTCCTATTACCCATCACCTTGGTCTTTATTCATCTTCATCCCATACAGTTTTAATATCGTCTTCCATCTACTTAGCCTTTTTTGTAATTCTCTTTATCTCATTGTTATACTAACCACATCATTTGCGAATATTCGTTTTGATACACCTATCTTTTTTATATTTTTGTAACCAACCTCTAGTTTCTCGATTTCATATTTGCATTTCTTGATTATCTCATACATAAATATTATAAATAGTGTCTAGATTAGTCATTAATGCTATTTTCATAAATTCTTCTGGCGATTCTAATGATACATCTCATGTTTCTCAAATTCTTTGTTTTTTCTTTTGGTCAATAATAATCGACTGAAGCGCCTTCAGAACAGTGATGAATAACGTTATTCTTCTGCAATTATTGCAAGACTTTCTGTCACTAATACAATTCCCCTATTTTTATTATTTTCTTTACTACTTCGTATTAATATAATGTTACTGTGACACATCTTCTTCCTCCTACTTCACCGAGAAATTCTTGGACGTAGTCGCGCCGCCTGTCCTCCTCTTCGCTCAGCAGTATTCCTTGATTGTTTTTTATTTGCTTTGCGCTACAAATGTTATCCTTTCTTCACGCTTTTAGTATGTGAATCACAAGGCATTCGTGTCGAGGCACAGATATTCCCGAATGAGCCTACCTGTTGGCGTGACGCCTTGAGGGGGTGGCAACAATAACTACTAGATTAAATGAAAACGAGAAAAGGATACCGCTGCACCGGCGGTAGAGGTGCGATACGTCATTGCACATGCTCCTGAACTACCGGGGGATGACACAATCTAAACTTGCAAAATAATTAGATTAGTTTCGCGGTGATTGAGTCCGTGAATACGTGAAATCGGGCTCCCTAACGCCGCATCATCGTTCCTGTGCACGAGAAATGTCCCAATCTGATGCAACTCAACCGCCAAAAACAGTGATTTAAACTCGTTTTGGCTGATTATGAACCTCTTATGATTAATAATAGATCGTTCGGTATCCGCTTTAGGTGTCTAGATCTAACTATTTTAATAATACGAAACGAACAAACATCCATAGCCTGCTAGGCCTATCACTAAAACAGTGGAAGTATCAATTATCCACGTGCGGATCAACAGGTTAAAACCTCAGTGTCAAGTTCAAGGTAACTGTGACATCGATTTTACGGAAATTTTAAGGTAATCCTCTATGCGTTTGGGTGGAATACGTTCAGGAGACTCCGGGACATCTCAGGAATCTATAATTAACGTATTCAATGCATGCGGAATATTTTTGAACGTAAATTTATGCATGAAAAATATTAAAATGATTCATTTATGTAATTTGCATGTGTATAAATCGTTGTAATTTGAAAAAGGAAGACAGCAGCAAGATTTTACATTTAAAGGACAAGAAAGAAGGAAAGGAAAAGAGAAGAAAGCGGAATACATGCTTCACAGTTATTGGAAAATTGTTAACTAATTACTGTTTTACTGAATTTTAAAATAAGCTTCTTGAATTTTTTATAGTATTTTTAGATGTTATATAAAAAATAAGTACTCTAACACCATTTTAGTTGTTATGATGATATATACAGCGTCTATCAAGAAAATTATTAGTAATGGAAAACATATTTTTTGTACAAAATCTTGCGTATGTTTGGCGACAAAATAAACATGTATTAAATATACCGAGTGATTTTTTATATAGAAGGAAAATTACGATTGTTAAAATTGTAAATATATATTTTTTTATTTTTAAAAAATTATGAAAACGTTTGTCTTAATGTATGAGTTTTTTTTATTGATTATTTAGTAATATTTCTCAATAATGGTAATAATTATGTAAATTTACAAATTATAATGTAATAGCGTTCACCAAATGTTAGAGATTGGTATAAATTACGAAAAATTAATAAGAAACTGTCTTTAAAATATTTTTAATTACAAAAAAAACAACTTTTTTTAGTAATTTTCATAATTCCAACTAGTATTTTATCTTGTGGTATTTCAGTCAATTAAAATGAAACAATTTTTTATTCCAACGTTTCTGTTTTAACCACCATATTATATATACACCACTAATTACTTAATTTATTTTACGAATGATGACTACTTGCTTATTTGTATGCCATAAAATATCTCAGAAGATTGTTCCATAGTCTATTAATTATTATAATATCTCTGAAGATAGTGATTAAAACCGAAACATCGGAGAAAATTTTTGATTTATTTCATTTTATATTGTCCGAACTTCAGGAACTAAAAGGCGTGAAGCCACGAGGATAATTGCAAATTATTAATTTATCAATACCTTAAAAAATCTGTTCAGAATTAAAATTCATAAAAAATAATAATTTAACAATAAATACATGAATAAACAACGATTTGCAATAAAAACCGTTTTCTACTAGCAAGCAAATATAGTAATAACGTAAAAAATCAAAATGTTCTCATTTTGATTTTTTACGTAAAAACGTAGACGTAAATTTTCGTAAATTAAGATTTTTGTAAATAAATTTTTTGTAAATTAAGAATCGCTCAGTTTATTCAATATATGTTTATTTATGCGCAATAAAAAATGTAAAAATCTAAATTATTTTTCCACTTGATCTACACTTTCTGCCTATCACTGTATAATATATTTATTAGCAAATTATTCTATTACCTTTATCTTCACACTAATATATTGATCTTTAATATACAGGATAAGCAGGAAGTAGCACAAGCTATTTTATTTTCAAAAATAAAACTTTTCAAAGAGTATATTTTAAGTAAACGTGTCAGGGAATTGAGAGGCAGTCTTTAAATATTATTCCAACATAGAGTATTTCTAGTAAATGTGACACACTAAACTCGCATTTTTTTTTAATGTAACATCCCTATTCTTTTACATACTCGCATTGCAATTTGAAATATCATGAATCCATTACTTATAATGTAATTAATTTTTTTTGTTTGAATAATAGTATTTGTTTAATTAGAGAAACTAACCCGAAAAATAAAAGAGCGTTCTTCAATTAGTCCTTTTGTAACTATAAAAAGTAATTTACTACTTTCGACTGTCCCTGTATATTTACTATTTTTCTCCATAATAATGATCTATTTCTTAACATTTTTTTTTCCATAATTTCACAATTTTTGTGGTAAAATTTTTCCACCCATTACATTATCTTGCATAAACAACCTTATGGAACAATAAGAATTTTTAGTCACTCTAGTTTCTTCAGGAATGTAGTTAATCTTCCTATATCCGTTTTAAGGTTTTTTAATAAAACAGTCACACATACTCAGTTAGGGGAATTCATTACTTCCATCATTCTACAGTTATAAACAATCTGTTGAACATAATACGTTTGAGGTGTCTTGTTTTTTCTCGAAAATGAACTGACATTTACTTTGTATTGTATCTTGAAGTTCCTTTTTCATTTCTATCTGATGAGTCTGTTAATTTATGATCATTTTTGAGGTTTACCCTAGGTTAGTAACTTTCTGGTTTAATGTTCTCTTTCTTGCACGTAAATTTGATTGCTTTAATTTCTTATAGATATACCTACCTGAAGTATATTTCAATTCTTATGTCCTAAAAATAAAAATAGAAATGTTAATTTTTCACTTCCAGGTAAAAGATTCGAAAAATATATAAACTACGTAAAAAAATACATTCAAATAACATATCTGAATGATTCTCGAACAAAAATGATAGTAATTTTATACAATTTACTGACCACTTGTAAACATGTTGAATTACTGGTTATAAATTATACTAAAAATTATAAATAATTATCTTTTATAGGTAATTTTGGGGATGCCTCTTCTCTTTGATAAGACTAGGTACCTTAAAATTATTTAGATGCAAAGGGTATAAACAGTTTCGGACTTGTTCTTAAACGTCTACCCCTACTTAAGCTGACACAAAACTTCCGCAATCAATTAAGTAGCGGTTTGTTATAATTTTTATTCACATTCGATGTTTAGAAGGGATTAAAATAAACAAACGCTATTTCCTTTTTTTGATTTTATTTTTTTAATTGTTGACTTTTTCGAAGTAATTCAGAAATAGTCCGAATTAATAATCTGTTTTACTAATGTGTCTTATAATAATGTATAGGGGCAAATTTAAATGGTCTATAGGGATTGTCATATGAACCATAATCTGTGTTTGTTTTAAATTAGATTAATTGTAAAAAAAAACTAAATTTGCTATTATCTTTTGTTTCTATGCTATAAATTAAAGCCCATTTCTCAACTTTTTGGTATACATCGATAATTTGAATATGTGATTCCAGTGGCGTTCACGAATTTTGAACAGGTTTATAAAATTTTCAGTTATAACAGAAAGACGGTATTATTTTTTTAATATAAATCGTAGTTGGCTTTAATTCAGAAGACAATTTAAAAAACACTAATATCTTTTCATGCTATTAACTCGAAAATGATCCATCAAATGAAAAAATTACAAGAAAGAATTGTGCAAAAAATATAAGTAGAATAAAAAATAGAGGCCTAAAGACGTATAAATTCTAGTAGGAGAAAGGGTCGCTACTCCTAGAGTTTGAGACTACTGATGATGTTCGGAAGCTTTTATAATATTAGTGATATGTTTCTAATATAGAAACATACCACTAATAATAATATAAGTAGTTCATTCAAGAAATATTTACAAAAATTGGGAACAAAATAAAAACTTCAACACCCTGTATCTCAACAGCGGCGCGTTTTAGGGCAATCTGTATGAAGCATACTCAAATTGTTTTCCGGTGACCTATCCTATCATTCTCTGAAGTGTCCGCCATAGAAACTAGAAACTAGACCATCTTGTATACGACAGTCAGTAGCGAAGCGTCGATTCAATCTGAGGGTAGGCTGTCCTGAATTAGGCGAGGGAGGGGGGGCTGCTCATTTTTAATGCAATATATATATATTGGATAGTTGAATCGCAAAAACAAATTACCTATATTTTTTTGTATATCAATTCCATTCGCCGCGTTTTATTTTCTGCGAGAACATCTATAGTTCTTGAAATAAAATGGTAGGTTTTGCCGCTTTTATTTTCAGTTTATAATTTCAGTTTATAATTAAATACGCGTCTTTAGTTTTTAGTTTATCTTCTAAAGATAAATTATTAAAATAACGACTCTTATTATTTCGAAAGTCTACTAAATCGGCTCTGTCTAGGGCCGCCATTATCCTTAAATAACACTAATCACTACGAGTAACGACAGGTCAATATTATAGCCACTGTATTAGGCAAACTGATCGATCAGGCTAGCTAAATTGCATGTCATTTTTCATGTACTCGCCTCCTTTCCCCTGCACCGCGGATCTCTATAAGTTCGTTAAATCCAAGGCGCTATCAGGGCTGGCTGTCGACAGCCCAGACAGCGGCCGGCCAAGGCTTGCGCACTACCGGCTGCCGGCGCTTCAGTTTAAATGGAAATATATATATGATAATATGAATAGAAAATGTTTATCATTCTGGCAAAGGCAAGTGGCAATATAAAAAGGGGTCTACCATCTAAAATATGTATGTAGAGTAGGCTGCGCCTTACAGAATTACTGGACGCTTCGCCACTGACGACAGTTGTGAGATAAGATCCTATACAATATGTGACGTAATATAAATTGAAAAGAAACATATTAAATTTCTCTAAATATCACTGAAGAAATATTGTCTTTGTAATAAATCATAACTTTCATTTCTACAAAAAAAAAAAAACAACTTTATCTCGTTACCTCCTAACTCGAAATGTTATCAACTTATTTACAATTTATGGACGCCACTGGTTTCTATTAACAAAATATATGGCTTATTCTCATTTCCTAAATAACAAAATATCTACACGTTCCAAGTGAAGGCTGGATCATTTTATTTATTACTCGAAAACAAAATGGAAAGTAATGGATAATTTTAATTTTTACCAATAAATTTGTCCAAAAAATAATTCAATTTATAACTTTTTAAGACAAAATTTATCCACTTTATAGATATATTTCGACTATAAACTTTATAGATCCCTCCAGAGGCGTGGGTACGGGGCCAGGCTCTTTTATAAAAACATAAAGACGTTGATGTTTTATTTGTTTGTACCACTAGTATCACCAGTTAAATAAAATTTCACTGGTGATCTAACTAAACGTGTTTAAATAAAATTTGTGTAAATAATTATTCAGTTTGCAGTCTGGTACGATCCCTGAGACACCTTGTATATTTGGATTGTATTATTTTTACCTCAAAACGTCTAAATATCAAACTTGCAGAAATTAATGAATATTTTTATTAACAGTGTATTACTTTTTTACATATTTGTTTAGTAGCCAACTTTAATATAAATTACCAAAAACACATTGAGGTAAGCCAGACATACAGAATAAAAAATATTGAATTTAAATATTTACTTTGATGAAACGTGATAATTTTGAAGGTAGTTCAAATCTTTAGTGATATAAATATTTATCATCATCATGAGGTTATCAGTCCTAAGACTGGTTGGACGCTAACCTCCAGCTTCTCCTATCTTGTGCTAACCTACGCATTTCGCTAATTGTGCTACAACCTATATCCCTTACTATTTGCGAGTCTAATCTAGGCCTACCTCTGCCTTTCTTCAATCCTATTTCTGCCTCCAAAATATCGCGGACTATTCCCCCATGCCTCAGCAAGTGGCCTATCATTCTATCTCTTCTCTTTTTTATGTTTTTCCACATACTTCTTTTCTCGCAGACTTTCTCTAATACTTCTTCGTTTCTAACCCTATCAGTCCACGGTATTTTCATCATTCTTCGGTAACACCACATCTCAAAAGCTTCTAATTTCTTCCTACTTGCTTCCACTACCATCCAGGTTTCGCAACCGTATATTGCCGTGTTCCATACATACGTTTTCAAAAATCTTTTCCTTGTTTCTAAGTTTATTACCCCCGAGCATAAAAGTGCTTTCTTTTTGTTAAAAGCTACTCGACCCTGCGCTATTCTTTGTTTTATATCTTTATCGCTTCTTCCATCCCAATTTATTTTACTTCCTAAATAAGTGAAGTCTTTATCTTCCTCCAATCCAATCTGATTATTAATTTGTACTTTCATTTTTGCTCTGCTCTCGCGCTCTCTGTATACTAACACTTTAGTTTTGTTTTTATTCACCCTCATTCCGTATTCCTCTGTCAACACTGCCTCCATTTCGTTCAACGCTGATTCCAATTTCTCTTTACTAGATGCTAATACTGCTATATCATCCACGAATCTCAGCATTTTTAGTTTCTGGCCCTGTACTTTAATCCCGAAATCCACTCTATCTTTTACGACATTAATCGCCTCTTCGATGTACAGATTAAAAATTAGTGGTGATAGCGTACATCCTTGTCTTACTCTTTTCCTAATACCTACTGCCCTTCTTTCCCCTTCTACTTTTATAACAGCAGTTTGCTCTTTGTATATATTGTGTACTACTCTCCTATCTCTATACTTCATTCCCGCGCTCTTTAGTATCTCGAACATTTTTTCCCATCTTACATTATCAAAAGCTTTTTATAAATCTACAAATCCTATATAAGCGTTCTTTCCTTTTTCTATTGTTTTCTCTAACATTACTCTTAGCGCCAGAATAGCTTCGCGAGTTACCCTATTTCGCCTAAACCCGAATTGGTCTTCTCCTAGTATTTCCTCCGCTCTATTCTCCATCCTCTTCTGCACTATTCTGGTTAAGATTTTTGACGCGTGGGAAGTTAGGCTAATCGTTCTAAAGTTCTCGCATTTGTCGGCTCCTCTCTTTTTCGGTATAGTAACGATAATGTTCCTCTTATAATCTTTCGGCATCTCGCCCGTTTCATATATGAATTTTATTTAATTTTATAAATATTTATATCACTGTTTTAAAAAAATAGTGATATAAATATTGTAGAAACCTAAATATAAATAAATGAATATATAAAAAAATTAAACTTATTGTGAGTAATCATGTTTAACAATGTAAATATCTTGGTTCATAATAGACCACACTGTATAGTTATATAACTATATAATAATTTACCTCAGTGGCGTGCGGTCCATGGAAGCAAGGGATTCAATGTTTGCCTTAAAAGTATTAATACAGATTTATTTATATATATTACAGATTCATACATTCTCGTTTATTCCTAAAATATTGGGATTATCTATGTTGTTCTTTTGAATAGTTATAAATTAGAATGTCAAATTTTTTAATTTCTTCCCTGCTTGAGTTACGATACTAAGAGACTGATCTACTCCTATAACGCATATTACAAAGTTGTTTCCTGTAATATCGGTGTTTAAAGTGACAGTCAAACACTACTACCTGCTTTGGTGCAAAGAGAGTGACGCATTTGGCTTGCTTGGAAGCAACTTCAGTAACGCTTTCACATGTTTAAAATTAAGCGAAACGCAATAATAATAATGTTATGTCATAGACATCAAACTTTCTGCTACCTTGAGAGGGATAATAAGTGCATTTTAGTAGTGTGGAACTTATTACACACTACACAATTACTATTATAAAAAACGAGTACTTTATAGAGACAAATTTTGACAGTATATGAGATCTCTTCGGATATCATAATGGGGATTTATGCATATAAATGTATATGTGGGTAGGCACTTGAAACTGAAGCAAGACATTTTTAATATTAGTTTCCTGTATATTTTCAATTTCTTGTTTCCTACACCTACATTTTCTTTGGCATTCTATAAATTAAATCAATAAATATTTATTTACTACTTTCCTAGAAGAATTCCACCGCACGCCACTGCTGACTGCTGTACCACGTGTAGCTTTTATTATAGCGTTAGCTCGTCCATTTATATTTCTTTTGGTGTACCATTTTTTGTATATTAATCGTTATAATTCTGTATAATTATAATAGCAATGAAGTCGTTTTTCTCACTGTTATTGAAACATATTTAATTATCCTACTTAATTAACTACTCGTATTCACAGAAAATTTCTTAGATTTATACCATTTTTTACTTGAATTTTCTTAAAGTGCTAAGTCTAGTTAATACATTGCATGTTTCTTGATTATTTTAATCCGTTTGTGGTTGAATAAAACATCGAGAGAGATGAAGAAGGTCGCGAGCGAACCAGGAAGTGGGAATTGGAGCACAGCCGGATGATGGATCGCAGCTTTCGGGCGGAAAAGGAAGACAAATAACAGAAAATAAGATGGGAGGTCACGTACTTGTGTTATGCAACCCAATATACACTAACGGTGTATTTTATTACGTGGCCGAAAAATAAACGCCTCAATTCGCATTTTTGCTTTAATTTCATTAAAAAAAGTGTATCGCCCCCGGATGAGCACCAGAACTCGAATAGGAACTGTCCATCCGTAAAAATTAAATCGAAAAAATATTTTAATATGATTTTTTCGCCCAATCAACAATAACAGTACTATACCACATAGATTTTGTTGCCTACAGTGCAGGAGGTAGAAAATTGGGTGGCGTTTGTAATGTCAGAAACTGGGCAAAAAGGTAAGTTTTTTCTCGTTTTCGCAAGTGCAAATATTTCTAAAGTAATCCGACACCCCCGTCGCGGTCTCGTGCCGATGCAAGTATCTGTGAAAATGGTGCGAAAAATCGGAATGAGTTGCGTATAGTTTCAGAAGAAATCATCACTGACAAAATTCACAATGGCGGGTAAAAGGTTACTTGATGATAGACGTGGTTTGTGAAAAAATATAATTCGATTCGATATTAAATCCGATTTGGCTAGACGCGAGACGCAATGGTCGATGAAAACGTATGAAAATAACGTGTTGCCCTTGCTCGATATCGGTTCGGTGTAATTTTATACAGCAAAACGGAATTGTGTTGATGCTTTTGTACTATTAAGGGCATCGTACGCATCTTTGCCCTTCCATTCAGATGGAGACGTGAAGTGAAATGGCTAAATATGACGTACGTTCTTTTATCTATCGAAAATATTCTACTTTACTGTAATAACAGATGCATTCTTGTATGTAATTGTGCTTGTAAAGTAACTGTTATTTCTAGATGGTTACAGTTTTAGGTCAAATAACTTTATTCTAAACAGCAGTTCCACATTTACTTTGATAATTCTGCAGTGCCCAAGCACGCTCAGTGGTGAAAATTCCGTTTTAACATGTTGTTTTAACAGGTAAATAGAACACAAAATGGATCAGCAATTCTGTCTACGCTGGAACAACCACCCGACAAACCTAACGGACGTACTGAGTAGCCTTTTGAGGAGAGAAGCCCTGTGTGATGTGACGCTGGCCTGCGACGGGGAGACCTTCAAAGCCCACCAAACGATACTGTCTGCGTGCAGCCCGTACTTTGAAACGATTTTTATACAAAACGCTCACCCGCACCCCATAGTTTTTCTCAAAGATGTCAATTACAACGAAATGAAAGCATTGCTAGACTTTATGTATAAGGGGGAGGTCAACGTCTCGCAGAACCTCCTGCCGATGTTCCTTAAGACGGCCGAGGCGCTGCAGATACGCGGCCTCACCGACAACAATTCTCTAAGTAAAAACGACGAATTATCGGAAGTGCCAAGAAGAGACAGGGAGAGGCTCATGGAGAGGGACAGCCCGCCAAGCGAGAAGCGCAAGAGGAAATCGTCTTCGAACTGTGATATGACACCTAACTCAAACCCCGAAAGATTTAATGACTCTCAGGTATGCACTAGGGCGTTTTTCTTTACATCAAACTAATTGTTAAAATAGTAACTGACATGCCAAGCATCGGAATTCAGATACCTTACCTCTGACTAACTTTTTTCACATCTAAAAACATTCTTCGTATGCATAAGACTTCTGAGTATTGTTTTTAGACAATTTTTAAATAAATAATATGAGGTTATTTTAGTTCAAAACAAATGAATGGTCACTCACCAAAAACAAGATCTGTTGAACATCACTGGAAAACTTATTTTATTTATTAATAGATCATCTAATTTTATTTGTTCTAGTTGTTCTAAATACAATATAATTTTACCTTAGTTTTAACTTTTACTGAATATTTCCACACGGTAAAGCAGTCTATATCTATATACCTCTCAAAATTGTGTTTAACATAATGGTAATTTGTGACTGAAAATTTTGAGGTTACATTTTATGTCGAAAACAAATGATCCACATAGAGTGAGCGAAATTGCTAGATTGTGAATATTTTATTTTCACTATTTTAAAATTGTATCATAATTTACCTGTATTTTTTTCCAATACAATTAAAATCCATGTTGATAACAGAAAATGAATTTTGTGTGGGAAAAGAAATTAAAATCTTAGACTTTGAGGTTAAATTTTGTGTCAATATTATAAAAAATTGTGGACAATTGAACATCTTGAAAAACAAAGGCACTATTGAATTATAACTATATTTGTTATAGCAGCCCATTTGTTTTTATATTTGTAAATTCTTGAATATCTGGCCAAAACTATTTTTTTTTGTGGAAATTAAAATGCATGTTTTAAAGATATGTAAATAATATTCTACAGTATGAAAATATTTATTAAACTTCTTATGAGGAATCTTGACTATTTTAACAGGTATGGAAAAATGGATTGTTCAATCTCGATTTTTTTTTAAGAAAAATTCGAAAAAATCTAAATTGGCTTCATGTGGAATTTTCTTGTAAAGTGAAATAAAATTTTCTTTTTTAAGTTTTACAAAATTACTCGCAGGCATGTATAGGTTATCAGTATCTTACCAAAGAACGATACAATCGTACTTTGAAACTGTTGTGCTAAATACGCACAGACAAAAAAAAGAATAAACAAAATATATTTAGTTTATATTAATATTTGAATATAAACAATTGAGTAAATTGATAATATGTAGAAGCAAGCTGTGCTATTCTGTGAATCTTGTATAACATCAATATAAAAAAAAAAAAATAAAAACGTATAATCAGGTTTATGAAACATTTTTTGTAGAACTATGGGTATTTTTTTAATGTTGTTTTTTTTTTCTATACTGGCCAGCAAACTAATCTCTAAAACACTGTATATTACTTAACACATTTTAAAAATAATATTTTTTTGTTAAAACATTTACTTTATTATAAACGAATAAAAGTAGTAACTTTTATGAAAAATAATATTTTTGCAAATATCAAACTTTTATTTAAAAACTAAACATTTTTTAATCATTATGAAAATAATGAAAAATTTATATTTTTTTATATAAAATTTATAACTAAACATTTATTTAGAATAATAGTATTTTTGGTACTTTTTTAACAAAAACAATGTGGTTAAAAAAATATATAAACAAATGGTGGAACTAAATTTATTGGATTTGTTTTGAAGTTTTATATTTTAATATAACATTTTTTTTAATTTTATTGCTTTTAACTTTCAACCCTTGATTTTTTTTATTTGCATGCAAATGAAAATTTAGTTGTGAAAGAATTATATTCAAACTTTTATAAAGAAAAATAATTTGTCAAGAAAAAACATTGTGACAAAAAATTACAACTTGATTTTAATTTTGTTTTTATTTTGCTGTAACAATTTGTCATTGTTCACACATTTATTTTTTCAGTAATATTTTTTTAATATTTTGCCAACAAATTTTAACAAAAAAAAAATTTTTTTCTTGTCATTTTTCTTAGAATTACAACTTGGAAAAAATATTTAATTTTTTTTATTTTTTATTTTTTGCAGTTATAATTTTGTAAACAAAGTTAAAAAAATTTTGCAAAAAAATATTTTCTAATTTTTCTTAAAAATAATTTAGTTATAAAAAAATTGTAACCTATCTTTGAAAAACAGAAAAAATAATTTTTTGTAATTTTTCTTAGAATTATAACGTGGAAAAAATATTTAATTTTTTTTATTTTTTATTTTTTTCAGTTATAATTTTGCAAACAAAAAGTCACAAGTAACAAAATTTTTGCAAAAAAATATTTTCTAATTTTTAAAAATAATTGTCAAAAAAAATTGTAACCTAACTTTGAAACTGATTGTTACTAATTTTTCCATAAAATCGTTAAAGCACCTAAATTCACTGTTAATAACAAAAATATTAAGCATAAAAATTTGTTCACCCCTATCGTGAAATTTCCAACCCCTGACCGACCCCCCACTTGTTGCAGGCATCTCAAAGATCAAACGCAAGCGTACCAAAGTTGAATCCCATATCGCCGGTCGATAGGGATAACCTAGGAGCGGAGGATATGCGGGTGTCTTCTCCACTAATAAAACAGGAGCCCCCACACGACTCGAGCCCCCTCGTCGATTCGTACCACTCAATGTCGGAAGCGTTACAGACTGTAAGTAGCCCAGTTTTCCCTTATCATTGAAAAAAAAACTACGTTACTAGATTATACAAATAGTAAAACCGGTTAACAATACCGAACATGGTTAATATTCCACGCGTTATTCAAATTCGCACGTTTAAATTCAACTCGTTGCCATACATAATGTGTGGATTATATAATGGGAGGAATTCTGTGTTGACATAATCATATTCGGCTAAATTTTTGCCTTGAATTCATTGTTTGGACATAAAGAATGTGGGCGTTGTACACGGTGGCCCAAAGAATACCGCCAATTTGGACCTTTCAAAAGCGATTAGCATTCATTGTATGTCCGCTTCTAAACATTTTTTAATTTATAAGTATTATATTAGTTACCGTACGTGAAAGCATTCTTAATTTCATAGAAGTGAGGTTTTTTATAGTGTACCAAAAAAAAATTTATCAAAATCAACTATTAATTAAATTAAACTAATTGCACTTTTATTTTTATTTTTTTATTTCTGCACGTGGATTGTTTTTATATTAATGTATTGAAAAATTAGGTTTTGGTACACCGTGTAGAAAAACAATTATAATAAATTAGCTGTCTTTTGGGTAACGCTAATATCTTTATCTTCCATTTCTTTTAAGTCCTTGAACATCAGTTTAAGTCATTAGTTTTTCACTTAAATTTTCACAATAGTGCCACTATCTTTTATTATAAAAGGTGCTCCAACCAAAACGCACGATGTTAATTGTAAATAAAACAAAAAGTTTTCAGAGAATTATCTTAATATATTTTATTATGATAAAAGGATCTATGACAATTATGTGTGAAACAAAATATCGGCCAAATGCTCGCCACGGCTTCGGTGGCATACCTCTATCCGATGGTCCATATTTTCAATGACTCTGAGACATAATTGAGGTTCAATATCGTTAATGTGCCGAATTATCTCATCCTTTAGCTCTTGAATTGTTCTTGGCTTATTGACGTATACTTTTTCTTTTAAATATCCCCAAAGAAAGAAGTCCAACGGTGTCAAATCACATGATCGTGGCGGCCAATTAACATCGCCACGACGTGAGATAACACGGCCATTGAATTTCTCGCGCAAAAGTGCCATTGTTTCGTTGGCTGTGTGGCAAGTGGCACCATCCTGTTGGAACCACATATCGTCCAGGTCCATATCTCAATTTCTGGCCACAAGAAGTCCGTTATCATCTCGCGATAGCGAACACCATTCACGGTAACTGCTTGGTCGACCTCATTTTCGAAGAAGTACGGCCCGATGACGCCGCCAGCCCATAAACCGCATCAAACAGTCACTTTTTGTGGATGCATCGGCTTTTCAACAATCACTCGTGGATTCCTATTTGCCCAAATGCGGCAATTCTGCTTGTTAACGAATTCACTGAGGTGAAAGTGTGCCTCGTCGCTGAAGATAATTTTCTTTGTAAAGTCACCATTCACTTCTGTCTGTTCAACCAACCATTCGGCGTATTGACGACGCTTAAAATGGTCAGTAGGCTTCAGCTCTTGAGTCAATTGAACCTTGTAAGCGTGTAAATTCAAATCTTTATTCAAAATTCGCATCAGTGATGTTCGTGAGATGTTCAATTGTTGGGCACGACGACGAGTCGAGGTTGACGGCTCTTCTGCTACACTATCGCGAACAACAGCAATGTTTTCCGCAGAACGAACTGGGCGAGCATGCACAGGTGTTTTCACATTTCCTACAGATCCGGTTTGCTGAAATTTGCGCACAATTCTCCCGATTGTGGACACATTTGGTCGATTATGCTGACCAAAAAAGTCACGAAGTGCGCGAAATGCATTTTGATTTGAACGCCCATTTTCGTAAAAGGCTTCAACAATCTTAACGCGCTGCTCAATTGTGTACCTCTCCATGGTTGAATTTGTCAAACACTGAAACAAAGAAATGTCAAATTAAGTTGGGCAAAAAACTTGACGTTAAGGTGTGACTCACAATTAACATCGTGCATTATGGTTGGACCACCCTTTATATTAAATAATATCTGATGATTTTTTGTTGCAACCTGCTATAACTTATGGTCTTGGTTAGTATGAATACTATTACCAATCATTTTTAAGAGTCTGTTATTTGGTCCACTCTATATAAATAGGGGTAAATCACAATTCATCATATTTTCATAAATAATGTATTTTGTTGTTATAAAACGGGATTTTGTAAAATATCCCCACCTACATCTTCCATTTCTTTTTCATATGGTCTTCTTTAAACATTAATTTATAACATTAGTTGTCATTTTAAATTTTTAGAATTCTGCCATCTTCCTTTATCAAACGCGTCAAATAGTATCTTGATTTTCGTAATGACCTGTTACAATTTCTATGACAGTAATGTGTATAATCAAGTATTTTTAATAGCATGTAATTCGGTCCTCTATATCAAAAAAGGTAAATCACAAATCTTAATTCATATTTTCATAAATAATATATTTTGTTGTTATGAAAATGGATGTTGTTAAATATCCCCACTTACACCCCTCATTTCTTTTTAATATGGTCTTCTTTGAACACCAATTTATGACATTAGTTGTTCATTTAAATTTTCGCAAGACTGCCACCATCTTTTACAAACATTAAAGCATCAAATATCTTGATTTTTGTGATATAATCTGTTACCAAGTGAATTGCGATGATGTCTTAGTGCAGAAGCTGTATAAAATATCATATTTAAGACTATGTAATTTGGTTCACCCTATATAAATAAAGGAAAACCAAAAATCATCTTGATTTGCCATATTTTCATATACAATATTTTGTGTTGTTATAAACAGGCGTTTAATAAAATATCCTTGTCTTACTTAATCTGATTGGAATCCCATAAACTCTCTCATTTCTTAGGGATTTCTAACAAGTTCAAAAATGTCTGCGTCTTTTATATCGGAGTCATTTCTTTAGGTTTAAATCACATGAATGTCATGTTGGAGAACAGTTACATGTTATTTAGTAAAATTATATTTCCGTTGTTTGATATAGAATAATTAACAATTTCTTTTTTTGTTTTGTCTCGTTATCTCTGAGGAAATGAATTTTTCACAAAACTGTAAATCTCTGAAAGTCGCGAGGTCAATTTTAATATACATGATTTATTAGGACAAGTCTAAGGGTGGCATATCTGGATATCAAACTGGCCAGTCGATACCCCTTTTCTACCAGTGGTGGATTCAAATAACTTCCATCTTTAATCCCAATAACATTTATTGAAATAGTCGGTTTATTTGGAATTACGTAAATGAACTTTTTTTACATATTTTGGTATTAAAAGCAGTTTATATTTTGCCTAGAATTAAAGTAATTTTTTTTAACAAGTTTTTAATATTTTGGGTTTTGTAATTTTTTGTATTAATATATTTGTTGCGTTGCTTAAAAATTATATGCCAGTCAATCGGCATTATTATTTTTCAGTAATTAATACTTCTTTTTTAATTTTATTCATAATTTGGGAGTTTTGGCAGTTTTAATTCTCTGTTTTTAAAAATGCGATTTCGGTTTATTTTTCATTAATAAATAAGGCGTTTTGAAGGTATTACACATTCTTTCTTAATACTCTCCAATGGGGGAGAATGCTATGCTATGCTGAAATGCATTTCGGCATAGCATAACAAAGCAAAAAATATCACAATTATTCTGTTGTTATTCCATATAATAACAACTATACTCTTGTCTTATCGACATTTTTGTATGGAGTTAATAATTACTAAACGTTTGACATCAATTTTACGTTTTTCCCCGCTTACCCCTATATCAGATGAAAGTTACTCAGTTTAAATACTTTCAATGACATTTTTTATATGCCTTATACTAATTTGTGCTTAATTTTATTGTAAGAGGGCAGCAGTGGAGGGATCATGCCATTTTAATAAAATATTTTAATATCGGTATATATAAAATCAGCTTATAGACTGCAATTTTGTTGCCACATCAAATTAATTTTAGAAATCGATGATATCATACCAGAGTAAATTTATAGTACCTAATAATCCCCAAATTTGGTGTGTATATTTATTTATTTGGTAATATTTGATCAGACTTATGCTTGATTTGTACACAAAAGTAATAAAGAGTAGAAATCAAAATGAGGAAATCAGGTCAATAAAGTCTTAGGTTGAGGTTTACGTTGATATTCCGCGTACTGTCAATTCTTCTTTATACTAATCTCTCTCTTTCGCCAATCGCGACAATTTTTTTGACATTTGGAAAATACAATTTTAACCTAGTGACTTATTTTGATGGTACTTGCGCAGTTAGTTATTTCTTTATATTGTTTAGTATCTGAGGTATGTATACGTAAAGTTATGCCAGCAACTATCCTGACACCCTGTATATATTCTAGTTTTATTCCATAATGACAATAGCAAATTACTTAGTCTTTTATTGATTTTAAATTTAACCTACACATTGTTGTATTTAAGGTTTGCTTTTTATGCTATTTATATTTCCTCAAAACAAGTTTTTAGTGTACCGATTTTTTTTTTGTATATTTTCGTTTTTGTTTTGGGATAACTTACGTAAATATAGAGGTACCATATATTTACCGAAAAAAGAGGTGAACGTTTGCATAAATCATAATTGTAATATAATACAGAGTGTTCAAAATTCATTAACTGATTAAGATATAAATTCATTTGTGTATAGCATTTGTTTTTTATAATTCGAACTAGGTTTTTCAGTGCCTACTATGGAAATAAAGGAATTTCTCCGTTTTCTCAAGTAGATTGACAAATTTATTAAACCTCTTTGAAATTTCAACAATTCAATATGGCGTCCATAAGAATTTTTAAAATTCATGTGCTTAACTTATAACTTAAATGACATTGGAATGTTTTTGTTTTACTCTTTCAATTATTTTTAGGAAAGTAACTTAATAATGTATTAACTTGAAAACCGTCAAATTCATAATAAATAAACTTAGAAGATATAAAAGTAAAGCCAATTTTTCCCAATTTTCTCGAAAAATATAAGAGCGAGGTGAATTTTAAAAACGAATATTAATGGGATTCTCAAAAAGTTTGTCAATTTAATCATCTTTCTAGTATAGTAGGTACACAAGATGCGGGCATCTCAAATTTGTAACACCCGGTATATGAAATTATATTGTAGTCGCCGTGGAAAAAAAATAATATGATCATTTAACATAATATAACGATATTTATTTCAGTTTTTCATAATTTAAATTGATATTGATTCGGTGAATGCTCATTTCAACTGATAACAATTTGTATTTGACGATGAAATAGATGCTCTAGTGCACACTAATGAAGTTATATTTCGAAAAGTATTGTTTATTTACAAAAAATTTCGTGTATCTAGTAGACGAAATTTTAAAAGTAAAAATTGGAAAAAAAATACACTTAAAGGTGTTATACCACCAATATTACGGTAGAAAAAATGTGCGACACAGTCACATTTTTAGATTTTTGGGAATCCCATATTTCGAAAAGTAGAGATAACCGTCAAATTGTGACATCAGATTGTAGTTAAGGCAAAATTACGTGTGTCAAAAGGGTTTTTCTTAAACTCGGATGTGTTTCGGCTAATGTAAAATTGTCATGGTTCATAACTTCCTGTCGTGACATCGCCGTGAAACTGTCTTATAAGAATAAACCTGAAGCCCTGATGAAGTGCTAGAAAAAAGCAGGCCAATTAAAATCCGGCACACGTTGCCATTATTCTTCTCCCAAGCATAAATTGGCAGAAATATCAAAATTTCCATGACAGACGAATCCTTCGCGTTGCATCTGTTTCCTTACTTTTTGCTGTAGTCGCTGTCATTATTATTGTCACTAACACTTATGGGGCCTGATTTGTTCAATAGTATTGAACTAAAAGTATTTTAGAGATACATACTTTCAATTATTAATAATTTGGAGGTTAACCTTTTTGAATTTTTTAAAAAGCTGTTTACAAGCACACAACAATGTTTTCAACAATTACAACAATATAGGGTTTGGTGGGTGTGCAACTCATTTTAAAATATTAAATCGGCTAATAAAATAAAGAGTATTAAACTAGCAATATAATGAATTTAATACATAATGGAATTCCTAACCTTAACGTATCTTTATTGTATAATGGAATTGACGGACAACAGCACCCAAATGAAACGTTTGAGCAGAGATGAATAGGTGGAAGACATGTTGAATGGCCACTGCGATTGCCAAATTTAGGCCCTTGAGACTATTTTTTTGGGTCGTTTACAATCCCAAAAAAATACAAAACTTTAGTTGTCAGAGGATCGAGTTAGAGTGGCTGTTCATCACTACTCACAAAAATTAAAGGAAAAAAGAAACTCCGAAAAATTTTCTGTGCTTTTAGAAAGGCTATAAAAAAGTCGTATCAAGATGAAACAAAAGCCATTTTAAAGCTTGAAGTGTCTAGTTTGAAATCTCGAGGCAAACAAATTTTCTGAGCTTCGGTTACTGCGGAAGAGGATAAAATTGTTTAAAAAAAGCTTGAAATCGCTGAAAAAAGTTCATGGACCTTTTAAAGGCAAGCAAGAATTTCAGCTGAAAATTTTTGTTTGCATTCCTTAATTTTTATGTCTAGTGTAATTACCTATTAATATCTTTTGATAAACTACTATTGCTTTCAATTCAAAGGTAATGGGGGGTCTATTTAAACCACCGAATTTGACTATCTCTTGACGTATCTACTACTTGAACTGTTTCGTATACTGTACTGAAATTTGATGAAAGTATGTTTTATAGTTTTTTAAATATTCAGTAATGTTAAAAAAATACCAAATTTCCGCGTCGTAGGCATAACAGTTGCAAATTAATTTCTCTAAAACTAATCAGTAAAATAACTTCAAGATTTAACTTCAAGAGTTATTAAATGAACCTTCCTTTATAGATGTGATTTTTTTGAAAAAAGAAGTGCCTTATAGTTTTTCCGTTATTAAAAAAATATATTGCAAAGGGATCTTTACTATTAATAGTAAAATTCAAATATATAAGATGGCAATCTGAGATAAAGCTGAAGTTCTATAAACAAATGAACGAAAAATCTAAAATACGCTGATAAACAATGACAAATGCCATTCCCTACCAGAAGATTAGGGACGTCAGAGAGGGGGCCATTCATACAGCGAATCAACGCAGAAGGCGACGTTGTCGATGTTTCCAAAATAACCGACAATTGAGGAATACTTCAGAATCTTGATTTTCATGATTTATTTTCGTAGTAAGCTGTAATTAGTAATTATAATTACTGACTGGGAATAGAGGATATATTTATATGAAACTAGATAACCCTAATATACATAGATTTCGGTTAATGATGACGATAATAAATATAGAACATAAATGAGATCAGTACCCATACTAATTGCCCCTATTCATACTATTAAGAAATATATGATAGTAGTCGAGACTCCTATAACATATATTCTCTATATAATTGTACTAGATTTAAGTATATTATATAACGTACTAAAACTTATGTACGAGAGGTGATCAAATATCAAACGAAACTTATACTCGAGCGTCTGTGGGAAAATGGTTGCGCAACATTTTCCTACAGACGCTCAAGTTAGCTTGTACAAGAAAATTGATCATGCAAGCTTGTCAAGCTTGCATAGTATCGATAGCAACAGCACGCCGATGCAAGAGATTTTTCCCCCAAGGACTCATAATATATGCAAGCCCAATTTTTTTGTACAAGTATACTCGAGCGCCTGTAGGATAATGGTTGCGCAACATTTTCGTACAGACGCTCAAGTATGCTTGTACAAAAAGATTGATCATGTATGCTTGTCAAGCTTGCAGTTACGTGTATAGTCACCTTTAGATAAAGAATGATGCTGCAATGTATTTTTTTTAACCGTTGACCTTGTATTGTTTCCAAGGCTTGAAAATACAAATATATTTGTAATTATATCCCCAGTTTCATCGAAAGATATTTAAAATTCTAGAAGGTATACATAATTGCATATTACAGTGTCTACTTGGTCGTAAAAATGTACATTTTGAGATATACTACAAAACTTGACAGGTTTAAACGTATACAATACCTGTTGGTATTCATGTAAGACTTGTACCATATATTCAAGGTAGGACCTCAATTTTTTTTTAATAATTTTTCGCCCTTTTTTTGTAATCTATATTAAAAGTGACCCGCTAATACCTTTGAAACCTATAGTACGTTTATGTGATCAGTACCCATTTGTTAAAAAATGCTGCGCATACGGGCATTAAAGTAAGTACCTTTAAAAATTGGACACATTAAATGGCTGTCGATCATTGGTTGATCAGCGATCGCTCAAACGAACGCAACTAACGTCACTGTGACGTGATCCCACCACTGCCGTATCGGTGTCGAGAACACCGTCACCGAATAAATATCTGCCGTAAAACCCGTAACAATAGGATATGTGTTGATGCGCGGTGCAGTGTTTGTGATGTGCAGTGCTCTCGGTAGAGTTCTCCTCCCCTACGAAAGAAGGAAGGGATCTAGCTTTAGTCATCTCCGTGGTTCCGTAAACGCGCCGGGACCGCCGCCCGGGTCGCGCGCGCCCTTACGGAACGACGGAGGCCCAGAAATGCTGTGAAGCCGGCATTCACACATATCCTTTCCTTCTTTGTTGACAGACCAACTCGTGGGGGAGGGACGCCGACCACGATACTATACCGCCGCCCCTACTGCCGCTATCTGTGATACCTCAACCCTCGACGCTCCGGCAGTACCTCGACTCGCCCCCTGTCGGTCAGAAACCCGTTAGTTTCCAAACCACCATAGGGAACGTGTCCATCCGACCCCTGGACAACATGTACCACTCCCCGCACACGGACTTCAACTACAACAGCCCGAAAGGGCACATGAACCTCTCTGCCATGCCCAGTCTGTACCCTAGGACGCCGCTTCCGGTGCCTCCGGAGCTGAGCAAGTCGGGCACCGCTTCGCAGGAGTGCTCGGTGATTCAGAAGAGCAGTCCCAAGGCTGTACAGACGAAGCCGCACGTGGGTAGGAAGGGCAGCCGATTCAGGGCGTCGTGGCTGGACTCCTACGTCTGGCTGCAGTACGACGAGGCGCGAAACATCATGTACTGCAAGTACTGCAGGAAATGGAGCGGCGACATGCCGGACATACGCACCTCTTTCGCAGAGGGCAGCACCAATTTTAGGTTAGAGATCGTCAACCACCACGACAAGTGCAAGGCGCATAGGCTGTGCGTGGCGAGGGAGTTTCATGCAGGTTCGAATAGTAATAATGTGACGTTGAGTAACGCTCAGGTTTAGTCGTTAGGAACGCTAGTCATAGGCTTAGGAAGTTGTAGTTCTAACATTCATAGATACGTATATTTTAATAACGAGCGATATATTACCAAAAAGATTTATGTCATGACGACTACTTAACCAGTTTTTGTGATGTTGATATGGAGGAAGGTCAGTTAGGTGTGAGATTCAGAAACATCCTTTTAATCGAAGGATATACACCATTTATTTTGTCACTGTATATTGTCAAAAATAATGTGGCATAATTCAAAAATTTTGCTATTTCAAATACTAGATATGTCAGTAATAGACTGGTAGTTTTACAATAACAAGTCATAATTTCTCTGTTTCAATAAATCTGTCCGTGTTTGCAAAATTCTAGATTTCGTAATTAACTTTATGTTCAATAATTAGTAATTATTAATCTACTACTAATAGAAGTATAAATAATTAATCTTAAAACTAAGAAGTTCCAATTTTAGAGCTCATATCAGTACAATGTTTTTCGAATTATTCTTTATTATTGTTAGTCTTTCTGTGTTACACCGTGTTTTTAATCATTAATCAATTTTCTTGATGTATAAGAAAACATATATTTTGTAGGAATACCACAAAATGTAGTGGTAATAATGGGGCTTGATTATTTTGACTACCATATACATATATCATGAGGAGGTTTTTTTCAAGATGAAATTAGGATTTTGTAGTCAAATAAGTGGGTGAAAATTGTCGTTTAAAAATCTCGTATTTGAAATTTATATGAAAGTTTAAAAATATCACATTTTCCTTTAATTTTTATTGACAATTTTGTAAAATCATTAAAAAAGTATAATAATAGTAGTTTAATTATATAATTGTTTCAATATATTTCTTGCACTTTTCTAGTCCGTACCTGAATTAATTTCTTCTGTTTGGGTAAAGTATTTCTTTAATTGCCGTGTTAAAATGCTCATAGTAAATTGCAACAAAAGTTGTTTCAATAACTATTGAATGTGATATTTTTCGAATTTATATGAAAAGTTTAGGTAAGTAATATTTCCATTTTTTTTTATTAATCTTCATATTTAGTAAAATCGTTAAAACTTAATTTCAGTAATAAAATCAGATGATTATAAAAATATATCAACTAAATTTCTTTAAAAATTTCTAAGTCCGGCCCTGGCTTGTAATTGATATCTGTTCGATTTAGCTAGTCATTTTGGTTTCGCCGTTTTCTGATTAAATTAATGTTAAGTTGCTATTTAAATGTTTTCATGAAATTGCAATAAAAAGTTTATAATAATTTAAAATTATTTTTGAATTTTATCAAAAAAAAATTATATTTTTTGTAAATATTGAAACTTTGTAAAATTATTAAAAACGTAAAACCAACATATTAATTTTGATATAATTTTTCAACAATAAGTTTCATAAAAGTTTCAAGTCTATTTGTAATTAATTTCGTCTAATTGGCTATACTAAAACTAATTTCTTCCTCATTTTCCGGTCAAATACATCTTTTACTGCCTTTTAGTAATGTCGATATTAAAAAAAAAATTAATAATCATTTAATATATTTTTTTCGAAATTATTGAATATTTTACTTTGAAAATCATAATGTATAATAGTAACAGTGTATTGATTACATAATTATTTCAAGAATATTTCTTGGAAATTACGAAGTCCGGACCTGGCTTGCAACTAATTCCTTCAGTCTGGCTAAAGTGAAATTTATTTTTTTCCGCATTGTTTGATAACTAAATCGTTTACAATTAGAATTAAAAATATATCCAACAATTTTTTAATGGTGACTATATCATTTTCCAAATTTGTATGAAACTTTAAAAATTGTAATATTTCTCTTACATTTTGTTGGTCGACCATTTATCTCAATCATTAAAAATATATAAGGATTATAATATATGTATTCTCGTAATATATAATCTGTACTTATAATGATCTCAATATTTTAAATTTAATTTAAATTTTTTTGTAATTTATTGAAGTCCGGACTTAGTTTGCAATTGTAATTATTTCTGGAATCATCGGCATTTAATTCCCATCGAAGTTATTTGCATTTGCAAAATGTTATTTTACATTTTTATTTATTTATTTTTTAATTTGAAAAATCTTTTTTTTTTTTGTAAACGTTATATTTTGTAACAATATTAAAACGTGTATTGGTAATACCTTAGTTTGTCTCCTCTTGAACTACTGCAACTACATATTAATTTAAAAATTTGTATTAGTTTTGATAAACCTTCCAAGTCCGGATCTGACTTTGAATCAATCATTTGCATTTCTCACGATTAAAATTAGAAATTTCAACACTTTAAAGTCGATTTAATACTCAAACTGATGTTCTAGAAGTACTTCTTTAATTAAAAATGTACATTCTGCTAGCTATGGCCGTTTTTAACAATAAAGCAGAACCGTACTCAGAAAATACATACTGCATTTTGGTAACATGAGATCTGACGAAAATAGTTAAACTTTTTGAACAAACTACTATGTTGGAAGGTATCTCATGTTCCAAGTGATTTATTTTCCAAAGTTTAAAGGAAGTGGTGAATACAAAACACTTTATCAGTTCCATATTTTAACAAAATCAGGATAATATTGTAGATATTATTACGCATATTGATAACATATTGATGAGTATCATTTATATTTTCCAAAAATATACAAAAAATAGCAAATGTAAAAATTTTGTTGGATATATTTTTAATAAATATCGAAAATGTAAGAAAGAATTAAATGGTTACAAGATATTTGAATTATTTACATGACTAGTTATTTCAATATTTAAAACTTTTAAATTTATTATATCTATTCTGATAAATGTTTCAAGTCCTCACCTGAGTTTTGAATTTCTTTTTCGAAGAAAAGAAATGTGATTAACTGATTATTTCCCTTTCTTACTTAACTAAATCATGACAAGCATTTTGTACGTTACACTCTGCTAGTTTTAATTAAAAGACAGGGCCGGAGTAAGGAAACGGTTGTGTAGCCCATTTTCGTTATTACTGAAGAAAATATTGGTTTAACAAAAAAATCCAGTCGCGGGTTATTCAAATATGATACGGATATTAGGTTACGATACTTCTACGTCGTTTTAAAACTAAAAATCATAAAATTGTTTTCTAAAAAAATCGATTTTTTTAATAATTCAGTCCTCCCTTAACTGATCTAACCTCTTGTTATGTTTTAAGGAATTTCATTTGTGTTTAGTGATATATGCCAGCTCTTGATACCAGAGCGTGGACCACTTTTTTAACCACATTAAAAATATGTTAAAACTAAAAAAAAATTAAGTATATAAATTTCATATATGCTCTTTGAAAATTATATAAAGTTAAATGTTAAAAAATTGTATGAAATGCTAAAAGTTAATACTAAATCATATCATAAAAATGCATATTTACACAGAAGTTGTATAGGATTTGGTATTTGCTGTCAGTGAATTTTAATTTTTGAAATTCGTGGATGAAAATTTATTGTAAAGTTAAAATAAAAAAGTACATGGATTAAATTTTCAGTCAGGAATGAAGCGGAATTTAGGTTTTAGAATTGTTTGTGATAGATGAATTTAAGAAACATTCGGTTGTGATTTTAACGAAAAAAAAATCTTATTAAGAATTTACGAAGAAGGTTTTTAACTTGTACATGGATTTTAAAAGGCTAGTGTGATATTGTAATTGTTTGAGAAAATTAGGTATACCATCAAAAAGTGTAGCCCTATATACAGGGAGCTCAAAAGTTGAGTATAAACGTAAAACATCGTGACGTCAGACAAGAACGTTTTTACTTAATGTTTGGAACGCCCTGTATTTTTAAACATAGGTCAGGAATGTTGTATGTGTAATATATGCTTTAATATTATTTTTTAAATGTATATTTTATATGATGTATGAATATTCTATTGCTTTTTCTAGAGTTGTTATATGTATAATATTGTTCAGTATATATATTCTTATAAACAGTTATCGTTATATATATATATATATATATATATATATATATATATATTATATTTAGTTATAAAAATAAAGAATACAAAGTACTTTTCGTTTCATTTTGTGTCTTAAAGAGTCATTAAATAAGGACGTTCGATTTTTAAACGTAAATAAAACAAGTTGTGTGAAATATCCAGTCAATTTTTTTTTATTTATTTGAAAGAATATTTTATGGCATTAAGTATGAAATATAACGTCGTTCAAATGTCCGCCGTGGCTTAGCTTGGTAGCACGTATTCGGAAGGTCCAATTTTCGCTGACTGTCGCATAAATCTGGCTGAATTTGCTGAATGGCGTTCGTTATGTTGACTTTGAGGACATCAATTGTTTGCGGTTTATTCGCATAGACCTGTTATTTAAGATAGCCCCAAAGGAAGAAGTCTAAAGGCGTTAAATCGGAAGATCTCCGTGGCCAGTTCAGGTCGCCGCTGCGCGAGATAACCACGCCTTCAAATCGCTCGTACATAATGTCCATTGTGGCATGCGATATATCCTGTTGGAACCACATGTCGGTATCCATATATATTTTAGGCCACAAGAAATTGCTTATCATCAATCTGTAGCGCTTGTCGTTGACGGTTATGACAAAGCCAATTTCGTTTTGGAAGAAGTACAGACCGATGATTCCGTCAGACCAAAATCTGCACCAAACAGTGACTTTCTCGGGATGCATTTGGTGCTGGTGTATCTCGTGTGGATAGGTATCGTCCCAAGTCCGACAATTTTCGTTGTTCACATATCTACTCATCCAAAAATGGACCTGCCCAGTCAGCGAACACACGCCGTTGCTTATGGTCGTTTACCTTAAATTCCTGGGTCAGTTGGATTTTATACGGGTACAGACCCAAGTACCGACGCAAAATTCGCCAAGTTGCAGTCGCAGAAAAGCCAAGTTCTTGTGAACGACGAGAAATTGACTGCCTCGGGTTTTCCCGTACATTCTCACGCACAGCAGCGATGTTTTTAGCAGACCTAGCGTTTCGGTGACGTACGAGTGTTGACTGATAATTTATCAAACCGGTTGACTCGAATTTGGCCACCAAACGTCGAATAGTCGACTCGGCAGGACCTTCCATGGTGATTTGCCATACACTAATGAACAATTCACAACAAATTTGACAGATGTTGCTTTAACAACATGGCCGCTATAACCTAACAAGTTTCGAGCGTCCCTATTGAAAGGCCCTATACTATTTCCTTTGAATTTTCTTCTAAAATACTAATTGAAACAATTTTTTATATATTTCGTTAATTTAAATTACCATTAGTTTTATATTACCCGACTGATTTTATATGAAAATTAAGCCATTAGGAGATGGAAATACAAGTGTTTTTTTCCAAAATGGCCGTGAAATTGCATTGGGTAACATGGGGTAACACCCCATTGTTACCCAATGCTGTTTTTTATTTAAATCAATTCTATTTAAATTGTCCTGTTGACAATACAAAATTTGCAAGAAAAAATGTTTACAAGTATTCAAAAAAGTTATTTTTGGACAACACTGTATAGTTTTAAAATATCCTAAAATGGAAATTCTACACTTTTGAATTGTATTTCAGCAAGTAAGTGCATCAAAGATCGATTAAATAAATTCTACATCCAGTGTAACCTCGAATTTTACCCACCTTTGATGTACTTCCTTGCGCATAACCAAAGAACAGTCCGTCACTAATATTTTCTACGATTAGGGTGGGAGTGTGAGTGTTCACCAGGACGACACCAAAATGCTGGGCCCCCACCAGCTACAAGATTTACCGGATAACGAAACACCACACATACCTACACCTGAAATAACCGACACTATTGACGGTAAGTCTCATTAGGTAACGCTTGCACGATCCAGCTTCCCTCATTTACTCATTACCCTGTTTATATTGTTTATAGTTTCTTTTTTTGTACAGTCCGATAGGCGGAGCATGAGAGACGGTCATGATATACACGTCAATGCAGATAAATTTGATTATATTACATGTTTCCACTCATTCCGAATGTTTCTCCATTTTTCTCAATGTAAATACGTTTTTCTTGCCCTTGTATATTGATTTAACCCTTGTCGTCCTTCCTGTATCATAAACTCTCTCTATCTGTTTTGCCAATAATTTTTTTCCGTCTTCTGTCTACTTCCCACCGTTTTCAGATCTATTTGGCACCTTTCCCACCATATCTATGTTGTATGTATGCACTGTTTTCCTAACTTTTATCACCCTTCTTAAGTCATTTAATTGGTCTCCATCCTCAGGCACAACATTTACATATCTTTCTAGATTCCCTTTTTTTTCCATGCTATCTAGCTGATTCCCACTTGTTCCACATATGAAGTCAATCAGATATTTCAAGGTCTTTTACACTTTTCTGCTCACTGTCCAACTTCTCCCAAGTATTTTCATGCTTAATTTTACAACAACCATATGTCCACGCGTTTTATCCACGTCCCTACTTGTTATACATCCAGATTGCGTCTTTTCATAACCTTTTAACGTCATCCCACACGTTCCACCTGCTTTCCCCGTCATTCCTTTCTAATTGTGACGTCCACGCTTGATATCACAAATAGACACCATATAATATAAAACTACCATTTTTGTTCACATTCTACAACCTTCACACCGTTTTGATGTTCTGTATATTCCACACATTTACTCTCTTATCATTTCTAAGTAGCTCACCATCTACTCTGTGATTCTATTGTGTCACACACCTAGTGCAGCTGCTAAACATCCTTCGATATATTGGTAGTTTTTGATTGGCAGTGTTTACAATCTTCCCACATGTTCTACACCCATTCTACACCCATTCTACACCCATGCAGAACTGTCTACATATAATTGATCATTGTCTTAATTTTGGATTCATGCATTCTTCCAGCTATTCCAACCACTCTTATTCAATTTAAATTCCCACGTGACGTCATTACACAGCAGTTGCTTGTTATTTAAGACCTGCCACCACTCATTCTACCAACAATCCCACATTTTTTACTTTCTGAATATTCTAAATCTGGTACAGTTTCTACAAATTCATTCTTACCATACATTCTTCAAACTCGTTTTACAAGTTTGCTATTTTCTATACGTTCCACACACTTTTGATACCGTTCCCATGTACTCTACGTCCACTGAAAACCTCTTTATATAATTGATGATTGTTCGACCTTTAGTTTCATGTATTTATTGCGCTACCATTCCTAGAGATTATTTTAGTCTCTCCACCTCATATAACTTGCCTAACTCAATTGCAGCATTCAATTTCCCGCACATTCTTCAAGTACTCGTATCTACTCGTTATTTCGACTATTTCCCGATATTATCACCTCTGTTTCTAATGTCATGTCGCCTATTGCTCCCACATGCATTTAGTGTCCTACCGGTGGTAGGATATGTGGGAAATATCCTACTATATTTCCCACCATTCCTACTAAGCCATGTTTTCCCAAATGTCCTGTCTGTTAAATGCACCATTCCTAGAGGTTGTTTTAATCTTCCCACCTCATAACTTGCCTATTGCGGCACATGATTTCCCACACGTTCTCCATCTATTCTTTATTGTGATTATTTCATGGAGTTATTACCTCTGTTTCCAATCCCACGTTGCCTATTCCCACATGTGTTTATTGCGCTATCAATCCCTTCCCACGTTTCCTACCATATTTACCACCATTTTTACTACGCCAGGTTTCTTTTCAAATATCCTGTATGTTATATCCGCCATTCCTAGAGGTTGTCTTAGTCTTACCGCCTCATATACTTTGCCTTATATTTAACACACTCCCTCCGCACGTGTCCCGTGATGTTGCCGTAATTTCCCACACGTTATCCATGTCCTCATATATTGTACCCGTTATTGTCACTATTTCATAGAATTGTCACCTCTGTTTTTAATCCCACATCGCCTGTTGTTCCCACATGATCTATTTCCCACATTCATATAATTGTTCCCACATGATCTATTTGCCACGTTCATATTTTTTATTACATTTTCTGTGTGTATCTGTGTATACACTCTTATGCTATGTTTACAGAGCTAGTTGTATGACAAACAAAATTTCCATAATATCATCTTCCCACTATTTCTACTGAATTTTTATTACTTTCTACTATTTATTGTGCCTGTGAATGGGAACTTTTAGCCTTCCCACTTACTTCTATTGCTATAAACTGTTTTTTACTTCACCATTCCGCATTGTATGATGTATTAATGTCTACTCACCATTTCTATATTTTGTACAATTCCTCGATTAATTTCCAATCCATTCCCATACTGTTCTACTTATTCTTCTAAAAGTCGTATGTATTGTATTTGTTCTTTTCCCATCACAAACGTTTTGTTCGCATTTTCCCACGTGTTCTACTTCTGTTTTTCCCGTATATGCACCGAATGTCTCATGACCCTCTCTCGTGATCTGTAGCATGACATTTTTGGGTATTAACGCTTTTTTTTTGTACATATTTATCTTATTAATGCTGTCTCTTATCCCTGTTTATTTCAAACGTCTAATAAAATGAGGATAACACTTATACAATCGACTTTTTTTTTTTTTTTTGTTAAACATAAACGGACCGATAGCAATCTCGTGTTTGATGTTTTAGAGTGTATAGTGAATGAAATAGATATAGCAATACAGGTAGGTAACATTTTTTATTTTACCTTTATTGAAGTTTATAGAATAAACACAAAATTTATTAGCCATCTTTATCTCAAGCGGTAAATAATTGTGGTTTATTATTTTTAGTTTTAGATCTCGCTCAGTCAAGATTGAAAAATAGAAGTAAATCAAGTTGTAGGATGCGTAGGAAACATAGTAGTTGTAGGAAACGATTTTAGAGGATGGATCCTGAAAAAGCAATACACATCGTTACAATGACATGCTTAATATTAAGGAATAGCGTTATATTATATAGAATAATTGTTCGTTGTATTTTTTTTTATTAGAAATAAATTTTCCACCAAGACAATCCCTAAGAATTAAACAATGAGATTTATCTTATATTGGTCGTTTTAAAATATCTAAAACGGTGAAAATTTATATCATACTGGTCTATTGAAAATACATTTTTGTCTGTGTCGTATTATTTTTAATAATATATCTTTAGTTTCTATATCGAGTTGTTTGCAGTTATGCTCGTTAAAAATAAATAAATGTGGTTTTGAAATTAATTTCGTTTATCAAAAAACCATTATATTTAAAAGTACCAGGGGCGTAGCGTGAGAAAAGAATCTAGGGATGCGATGAAAATTTTATAAGGGGAAGAGGTATAGTCAGATGTATGGTAGGCCATATGAAAATGGTAAAAATAAAATGAGGTATATTTCCTAATTTTTAAAATGTAGATCGATTCTTCGGTTTTTGTTTGTCCAGCCAAAACATCTGTCACTGTTTCTTCAAATGTTGGAGACCATCTCATATCTTCTAACAAGGCACTTTCAATATTTATATAAAATGCAAAGCTCACAGTCCTTTTTGCTTTTGAAAATTTCGCAGATAACTTTTTATTCTCTTTAAACACGAAAATGATCTTTCCGCGGAACTGCTTGTGGCAGGAATAGTTGAAATTAAACGACACAATTTTGATGACTCCGAGAAAACAGAAGATAATTGAAGGGACATAATATATTGGTGAAGCTCAAACACAGTACTCTTTTTCATATCGGAATCACTATAAGTCACTGAAAGTTTACTTTTTAAACGATTTGCATCAAAGAATGTTCCATATATATCTACTAAAGAAGAAAAGAGTTCGTCAGGAAAACGTTTCACGAATGAAGTAAATTATGTGGAATCTAGATTTAAGAATTTCAGTTTAGAAAATTTCACTAAACCGTTCACTAATGTTCAAAGTAATAACGTCCAAAATTTCATAAAACAATCGTGCGTAAGTGCTGGTTCTTATCTTCTTCAGGAATTAAATCCAAACGCATTATCTTACTTGGTGGTTGATTTTCTAACACATGTCTGTCCATACAGTCTCAAATGTCACTAAACTCGTTTCACATTTTTTGAATATGTGATTTGAAATCGGCGATATTTTTATTGCGGTAACTAATATCTGATATTTTGGTCTGTAGAATTTTAAACAGACTCTCGGAAAGTGGGAATATTGCAGAAAACACTGCTAAGAAGAAAATTAAAATCAAAGTCGCGCAATAAAGTTAAAAGGCCTCTAACAGAAATAACGGTTTCTTGATCCCATGTCTCATTTTCATTTTCCACAATTACCTGAAACAGCTCTTCCAAATCTTCCTTATGTTATGGCGACAAAGTCGCCAAGATGCGTTCACGTAATCGCATAACTGAGTCCGGAAATAGTGACCACACCCACTCGAGGTTCCACTGTTGACTGCGTAAGACCGCTGACCTTTTCGCCCATCTAACTCGTAGCTTGGATGTAACGTGGACCATCGCATTTCAGCACTGCAGGAAGTAACGCGGAAGTCCAATAATTTCGGGCGCCTTCACGGCCGATTTGAAATAAAAAAGTTGATGGTAGCGTTTAAAGTAAATAATGTATGTTTGCGGTCGATTTAAAATAATTAAAAAATTGTAATAATTGAATAAATCGATTGAAGTTTTAAATAATACTAATTTGCCACTTTTTTAAGGGATGCGACGCATCACTCGCATCCATATACGTTACGCCCCTGAAAAGGACTTATGGAACGATATCTCCACTTATTTCATTCAGTTACATTGTTATAGTTGAGAAGCTATCAGGCATCCAAAAATCAAAACCTTTTATAACCATTATCAAAGAATTACCTGGTATTTTATTTAAAAAAAGCGGTTTTTTATTTTGAAAGTAATTTTGATTCACGAGTAGAAGATTCAACGCCCTGTAAAAACTTATGCAATAAAAATAGAATCAAATATTCCATTAATTATGTGATCCACAGTGTTTATTTTTAATCCCTTTAATTAAGTATGATCCACAATCTATAAATACTGAGATGTATGAACAAATCATTCTGGCATCACATTTTCAATTCGGAAAATGGCTACTCTAGGGTTTATTCGGTAATATGTTATAGTACATTGTCAAAATAATTTAATTGCGCAATGACGTGAACGTAGACGAATTTGACATACGAAATTTGCGGAGAATGCTATAGCAGAGGCGTATCATGTCAGAGGATGTCAAATATTAAAAAAAAATTGTCTCGGTTATCGATAAAGAATGAAAAATGTGTAGCTTTACTCCCACAGTGCTGTTGGCAGTAGTAACAGCTGTGTATGTCGTATGAATAATTCCATTACGTAGTTTTCAGTCAGTTATGCAATATGTCGCTAGGAATGATGGTGAAAAATAGTTTTTGGTCGATCCCAGCTGCGTTTCAGTCTATATAAACTGAGTTTTCTTAACCATTTCCGATATATAAACTTCCT
This sequence comes from Rosalia funebris, assembly GCA_037954035.1. NCBI lineage: Eukaryota > Metazoa > Arthropoda > Insecta > Coleoptera > Cerambycidae > Rosalia > Rosalia funebris. Next base: position 3,645,137 of record JAZFAV010000006.1, on the reverse strand, counting down.
AATTTTTCAAAATTTTAAATTCACACCGGTTCCACCCGCTCTCGAAGAAGTTCATTTCGTGATTTTGCTTCTCGAGTATCATTCAGTTTTCACAAGGCTCTGTATATCGCCCGCGGGATATTTATATGCACCTAGTGGTGCGACAACGGTTTACATAAACCGCGGTAATTGAGGAGTGTAAATGAAAAAGGCCGAAAGTGCCAAAATCGGAATTTTTGTGATTTTGGTTGGAAAACGATGAAAAAATCATCGCTAACACTGTAGAAAAAGAGGCAAGTGCCTAGGTGCAATTGTCACTTGACAAGAGTTCCTCTAGAATTCACTCCGCAGTAGGAGAGAGACGGACTAACGTAGATAACGCTGTAAGTGCCACCGGCCATTAGCCTTTCTGGTTTGTGCTGATATCTCATCCACAGTGGTTGTTTGTGAACGTGCATTGCTTCCGTGATCATGAGTGACTCTGAACAATGTCCCCCGACGATAATAAATGTTGTAAAGGAGAGAAGAACATCTCGGAAAGCTAGAAAGCCCTACGAAGAGCCACAGTGGATATAAACACGTTCACAAGAAGAGGCCGGTATCCGGCAACTTTCCAGCCCCCCAAAATTTGCCCAGAGTCAAATACGAGAATAAAATTTAGGAAAAGAAGAAATATCTATTGGCAATGCTGGAATTCTTGGGATGGCCACATCGCCTCTTCTACGAGGAGCTCCTGGGCCTAGAACGAGTACGAGGCATGCAAGAGGCAAGCAACGAAAGATAATAAAAGTTTTATCGTTTTGAGAATGTAATGATGTACTTACTCAATATTCCACTGTTGAAATTATTTTTTTCTTTCCATGTGCGTAATATTACTTTTCCGCACGCAACTATACTAGCGAAAACGTAATGTAATTGTGTAAAGAAAAATGGAAAACGATTTTTTTTCGTTTTTCGGCCTAAAAACCAAAAAAAAATGGTTTTTAAAAAATTTTGTCTGTGTGTGTACCGTTGTCGTCGGCATTTATTCTTGTTAGCACGACTAAATCGTGTTGGATCGATCGGATTTTGACTGATTCTGATCGGGAACGTCTCCCAGTCGACACTTATTGATTTTGAGGTAGATAGGACACACCCCACCCTGTCCATGGGGCATGAGAAAGCACGATGGTGGACTATGTGAGATTTTTTTTTTGTTAATAGGATAACTCAACTAAATCGTGTCGGATCGATCAGGTTTCGATTGATTCTGATTAAGGACGTCTACCAGACGACATTTATTGATTTTGAGGTGGATAGGACACGCCCCATCCTGCCTATGGGTCATGAGAACGCACGATGGTGGACTATTTGAGAAAAATTTGCCGATTTTGTATTGAACGAAAAAACATATTCGGCCTGTATCATATATGAATGAATGAGATAAAAAATTATTTCGTTCGATCACAAATGTATTGATACGGCACTGAAGCAGTCGCCAATGTAAAAAGTAAAACTGTCGCATAAGACACATATTCTGCATTTATGTGTTGGTTTATTTTTTCTCGGCCACTCAATTTCGATATAGAGATGTTCTACGTGCGAAAAAGTCCGTGTTAAGGTTTTAAAACTGTTTATTTTTCTTGCAATTTCATTAAGAGCATAAATGATAATCTAAGTTCGTTTCTTTTTTAATTTTATCCTATAACCATTAATTCTTTCCATTTTTTTACTACTTTTTAGATGTATATTTTGGTTGATTTTTGATGTTATAGAAATTACAAGAAATTTGGCACTTACAACTCAACGTTTTGCCAGAAATAACCCTGGCAATGTCATCGCTTTCATGGAACTAAGCATGGCACATTCATCGTTACCCAGGAAGTGAACACAGATCGTTTAAAAACCCGTATTCAAACTAAACTTTTCTTGTTGTTCCATGTTGCAACAACTACATGTGTTTCTAAGGCATGTTCAGAGAACTTTTCAGATTTTTAAATGATGAAATGAAAATACAATGTGTTTTTTTGCGTTTTGGAATCACATTGTTGGCACTTTCAACCTTTTTCATTTACACTCTACAATTGTAAATGTAAAACAGGTTTGGCACCGACGGGTTTGCACGCCACTGGTTTTGTTTACTTAAAATATCTAGTTGAAGTTAACATGTGGACGGATTGGACGTATGGAGTCTGTGGAGGACGATATAGCATAGGCGTATCATATATATGAGAGGGTACCAAATATTAATTAAATAAAATGTTTCTAAAACGTTTTTAAAATAAGTTGTATCATTTTTGTAAATTCTTGGCCTATCTCTCGGCGGTAACTGAGATAGGCCAAGATAGGCGGTTTTTCTACGGTTTTCACATATATTCTTGAATAAAGTAGTAAGTTTCTTTCAAAAGAACAAGAACTTATGAACAGTATTTGCAAAGAAAAAACTGAAGAAAATATTGCACTTAAAATTTTCAAGCAGAAAATAGTCACTTGAATAGCCGGATAAAAATGTTTGGTTTATTTTTTTCCCCGAAAAACTTGAGTGGTGGTGGTTGACTTATATCATAATAGCTAGATTTTTAGGAACTGAAATGATCAAAATTAGCACATAAGAATAGGAATGCAAAATAGGGCTGGAAAAAATTAAATTGTAAAAGAATATAATCACGTCTTTTTTTTTTTCCGAAAAACTCACTCTTGGATTACATAACTGGAGTAGGTTCGAACCTTTGGTGTGAAGATAAAACTGACTTAATTTTCCAGAAAACATCAAAATACTATACACTACACTCGACACGCGTTTCGCCAACAAAGTTGGCATCATCTGGAGATTATTAAAGCTAATCTTATGCTAACAATGTATCCTATTTATACCTAAATTATTGCTGCGACTCAGTGAACCCTGACCAGCTCGGTGAGTGATTTGGATTACATCATTTTTACAACCAGATTTTTAGGAACTTGTAGGTAGGTATTAGGGCGGCTCTATAAACCTAGTAGAAACGCAGCTGATTTGGAACTGACTAGTGTATGAGTCACGTGACCTACGATACTGTTGAAGTCGCCACCTGTCGAGTGATTTGTAACTAAGGACCAGCGGTCCGCCTTTCGTTTCAAAGAGACCGTCACGAACGGGTACTTCCATTGTTGTCAGTGCGGTCTAACACCGCGGGCGAGCGTAGTGCAGAGTCAAAGCTACAACATTTTGGCTCCTTATCAATAATTTCACGCCTTTTAATTTAAAAATATTATAGATGGCCTATCTGCTAATGTAGTTATCGTCATACCGCGTCATTTTCTTGCATTGACATCTAATCAAAGTTTTTATCTCACAAGAATACAAGTTTCATACAACAACATCGTTTTTAGTAGCGTTGAACATGTCGAATTTTGTGCCTGGAAACTACGATTTGTGGACAACATTAATTTTCTGTTACCATTTGAAGAAAACTGCTGCAGAATCGCATCGAATGATTGTCGAAGCCTACGGTGAGCATACTCTTGGTAAATCACAGTGCTTTTAGTGGTTTAAAAAATTCAAACGTGGAAATTTTGACGTGAGAAACGAAGAACGTGGAAGAGACGACCGAAAAAGTTTGAAGAAAGCGAATTGCAAGCATCGTTGGATGAGAATGACGCTCAAGCGCAACACGAACTCGCGGATCAATTAAATGTGACACTAGAAGCCGTGCCCATACGGTTGAAAGCAATGGGAAAAATTCAGAAGACCGGAAAATGGGTTCTACATGAACTGAATGAAAGATAGCATTAAAACCGAAAAAGTATTTGCGAAATGCTACTCGCCAGATACAAAAGAAAGTCACTTCTCCATCGAATTGTGACTGGCGGTGAAAAGTGGATATATTTCGAGAATCCTAAGCGTAAAGGATTATGGGTAACTCCAGGCGAACCATCAACATCAACTGCAAGGCCAAATCGCTATGGACGGAAGACAATGCTCTGTGTTTGGTGGGATCAGAAGGGTGTGATCTATTATGAGATGCTAAAACCTGGTACAAATCGTTAATACTGAATGCTACTGGCAACGAATGATCAATTTGAATCAGGCTTTGCGTGAAAAACGACCAGAATATCAAAAAAGGCAACGCAAAGTGATTTTGCTTCATGATAATGCGCCATCACATACAGCAAGACCGGTCAAGGAAACGATTGAGGCGTTTAGTTGGGAAATTCTTTCGCATGCAACTTACCCACCAGACTTGGCTCCGTCCGATTACTACTTATTTGCATCGATGGGACACGCACTTACTAAGCAGGGCTTTACTTGTTACGAAAATGGTTCGATGACTGGTTTGCACCAAAAGAGCAAACATTTTTTTTGGCATGAAATCCACAAATTGTCAGAGAGATGGAAAAAATGTATAGCTAGCAATGGGCAATACTTCGAATAAAATATTTTTTATCATTTTCATACAATAAATATATATTTTCCGTACAAAAAATTCCTATTTCATATTTACATACCTGGTACACCCATATTTCTATGGAGCTCAAATCGCAGTTGTCTGGTAGTCTGCGAAATATTAATTTTATTAGAACAGTTTATAATAACTGTTAACATCTGCGGTTAGAACGTCGAACGGTAATAATGGCCTTATATTACGAGGCTTGTTTCAAAAGTAAGGTTCCCATCGCGATAGCTCCGCAAGGAGAAGTATTAAGTGAAATTTGACAACACTGTCGTGCGCGCCGTTTCTCCCTCTCTCTGTCCTCACCTTCGTTGTCAACCTACCCCGTGCAGTGTTGGCCTGACGGCCGTCTGCGATGGACCTTCCGATTTCCGTCACCGCCAGGTGCGAAATACGCGCAATGATCCGATTTTTAAACGCAAAAAAGATTCCACCGATAGACATTCATCGTCAGTTGTGTCGCCATCGCCATCGCCAACTTCTTCAACAATAGGGAGAAATTGTTGGACTCCATCGTCACAGGCGACGAAACGTGGGTGTTTCATTTCACTCCCGAAGAAAAGGAACAATCGCGCGAATGGCGCCACTCAAGTTCGCCTAAACCGAAAAAGTTCAAGCAAACGCAATCTGCGGGGAAATCATGGGAAACTGTGTTTTGGGACCGTAAGGGAATATTACTCGTCGACTTTATGCCTCCTGGGACAACAATAAACCCAGAGAGGTATTGTAAAACACTAGAGAAACTCAGACGAGCCATCCAGGACCGTTGGAGAGGAAGACTGAACAAAAGTGTGAAGCTGTTTCACGACAACGCTCGTCCCCATGTCTTTCGGCAAACCCAGGATCTCCTGAGCAAATTTGGCTGGACTGTCATTCCCCACTCTCCCTACAGCCCAGACCTAGCCCGTAGTGACTACCACCTGTTCCCAAAATTGAAGGAACACTTGGGCGGCTTGCGCTTCCAGACCGACGATGAAGTCAAAGAAGAGGTTAATCGCTACCTCATCGGGTTGGCGGTGGAATTCTATGACACGGGGATACAAGAGTTGGAAAAACGTCTACAAAAATGCATCGAAAAAAATGGCGATCATGTAGAAAAATAGGTTAATGTTCAAGCTTTCCAACCATGTAAATAGCTTTGATAATAAACAATTCTGTCCGTTTAAAAAAATGTGGGAACCTTATTTTTGAGACAATCCTCATACGTATGAATCACTTCAAGTTATTTCGGGGCACCGAACTATAACATAATAGTGTAATTTGGAGCTTGATTGCGAAACGCAAAACAATATTTATCTAAACGTTGACCTATAAAACATTTCAAAATTTTATTTAAAATGTTACTTTAATAATTGATATTTAAAGACTATTTTGATCTCTTTTGGTGTGTCAAGAATATTCCCCCTCCGCATCAAGGGTGTGTATCGTCGCGGAAAGTTTATCTTCCACGATCGTAATCCGTTTCCCACCCTAAACCGTAAAACCCGTAGAATTTATTTCTGGCTGTCGCACACCACTATGTATTGTTCTGGTTGATGGTGATGATGGTCCTCTCTCTCTGTTCCAGCGAAGTGGCAGGAACAGGTAGCGATGGGCCAACCGCACCATCAACCGGAACACCAGGACGCCATCTACGGGCAGGCGGTGGCGGCGGCGGCAGCGAAATTCTCCGGCGACGCCCGCGCCACCTCGGACTATTGCGGCATGTTCGAGAAAATGACGGACGTCCCGGCGCTGTACTCGTGTAAAATCTGCGGTAAACAAGTGACTAACCGTTGGCACCACTCCGCCATACACCGGCCCCAGGTGAACAGGTGTCCGCAGTGCCATCAGTGCTTCACCAGGAAGGACAATATGAAGGCGCACATCAGGCTGAAGCATAGCGGGCCCCTTTTCCCGTTCGAGCTCTTCGCCGAAGCCCGAGGCGTGAACAATGACGTGTAGGCGGCGCAAGTGCGTTTTTTATTTCCGTTTTCTTAAAGGGAGGGCGCATTTCAGAAACTGTTTTGTAAGTTCATAAATTATTTATTACCCGTTTACTTGCGTAACCTCTATATTTGGTTTTACCCGTCTTGAATTGTTATATTTCTTGCCCATTTCGATCATTGTCATCTACGATATCGTGTGTGATCTCGATTCGAATAGATTTACAACTCCACTCGTCAATTTCGATCCAACATGGCGGCTGGAGGCAATCATCAGCGCCGGTTGCCCACAGGATCCATTTTGTGACATTTCATGGCTGCCTAGTTGTTTTTAAAGATTTTTGAACACATTTGTGTCTAAAGTAGTCTATATGAAGACGTTAAATTAAATTAGTTCATAGATTTTTGGCAGAGAGAAATGTTTTCAATCATTTGAAATTCCTAGAAAGTACCTAGAGTCATTTAATTATTCTTTGATATAACAGCTCAGTTAAAATTAAATTCGGGAGAACGTGTAATCAGATTTCTAACTGGCGATAGTTTTGTATGATTTTTTTTCCAAAATATTGAATAACATTCCCATATAGTTGGGGTTTTTATAATACCCACCTGAGTCTCGTCTAGTGATGATTATTTTGAGATTGAAAACGTCTCAAGTTTCAAAGGTTCCAAGTCAAGCGAGTCAAAATAGGGAAAAATTATTTTTTTAAATTAACTGCCGAGAAGTAGATTATAGGTAAAAAAATTACTAGCAATGAAAACAAATTATGGAGTAATATTAATACTACATCATTTTCTAAATATTAAAAGATCTCAGTAAGTTTTATTGTCATTTAATGTCATTTATACCAACTTAACTCGTGTTTTCCATAGCTTGCTTTAATTAAAGTGAATTTCACTTAAAAATGATATTGAAATAATAAAAAAAGTATTTTTTCATTTTTATAGAGTAAGAATAGTAATATATAAAACACTTGATTAAAATACAAAATTTGCTTTGTATATATATTCGTTTAGTACAAAATGTTAATTTAAAATTATAATTAAAATTGACAGACATTGAATTGTCACAATTTGAGGTTACGCTGCCCATTAAATATTAAGTGGGCGTGTTTAATATGCAGTGGCGCCAAATTCAAACGACGAAGATTTTTTAAGGCATTAATGCTAGAACATTTTTTCTATCTGGTTATAAAGAAGAAAATTATAGAGATACATTTGGGACAAATTTTCTAAGGTTCTGAAATACGCTCTCGATTTAATTTCTTTCTCATTCTGGTGTGATAGTATTATTTTAAAACCACGTTGTTACTGATTCCTTGTAAGGATAGAAACGACCTTATATGTGATGAATAATAACAAGGACGACAGACATATAATCATTCAGTTATATATTTTTCCTTTGGATTTTCTTTTGTTAATTTTAGTACTATGAGACTAACTTTTTCCAAGTAGAAGTTATTTATAAGTTATGCGTCTGAATTTGTCCTTGTTATTAATAATTATTTGGATCAAATTGTTTTCTAAGCCATATTAGATCATCGAGAGTAATCTGTTCCGATTTGTAAAATATAATTTTGACATTTGTGATTGAGGTTATGTTTGTTCTAGAAACTATTGAAGTTACAATGAATCTTTGACAAATACAAAACGATATCTACCATCGCGAAATAATGTAATGAGAATTTCTGCACACTAGTTTGCGATTTGGGCAATAATGAGTTAATTATACTCTTGGTCAATAGAGGGCGTAGCCATTTTGATGTCGGAAGCATGATTAATTCTAATTTTAATCAAATATTATCTATATTTGGTACGAACGTTTCAAATTGCCTCATTACTTTATTTTTCGATGGTACATCATTGCCACTTTTTTAAGTTACATTCGGTATTAAAATTAATTTGTAACGTTATGTTTAACATATTTTACAAATCATTGGAATAATATCGTTAGGTTAATATTAGATAGTAACCGATAATTTGACTGTTATTTTACATTTAATAAAAAAAGCATTGAAACTTATATGTTTGTTTTTTTACTTTTATACCAAATAAAATAAAATGATCCCCACAAATGAAACAAAACTGTATATATTTTTACGTTTACTTGATTCGGGTATAGAGGGCAGCACAATGCATATAAGTGAGGTTATGTACACATAAATTACGGTCATGGTTTATTTTTGGCAAATTTAATTCATCTAATTAGTATCAAAATCAAGTGATATTCGATTAAAAAAAATGTATATTACTACAATATTTTTGTTTTAAATAATTCATCAGACAATTATATTATTTTCTTTTAAACATAATTTAGATCTGTATTTTAATATTTTGGTATTCACATCAGAACTCTACAGGGTTGACAAGTTGGCAGTATTGATTCACTGTCAAAAATTCTAACCTAATTTCCGCATAACCTATTTCTGTGAAAATCTAATGATAGAAATTCAAAATTTCATGAGATGTAAGAATGTCGTTTCTTCAATAATTTAGAATCATTATTACGATAATTTTCGTCGTGCATTGAAGCAATAAAACCACGGAATCCTTTTACGTTGTAAAAAGCCAGGGATGTGGCCAATGTATGTATCGGCGCAAAAAATGTGTTGAATTTCATGCCACTAAAATCGGGATAACGCGCAGTGGCGTAGCTGGCTGGCTTTTCTACATCGCGAATGGGCTATAGACAATATTGATTCTAACCTAAATTGTACATAACCTATTTCTATTAAAATTCAACCGCGAGACCAAACAAAACTACGTGCGTCAGACGTGAAAACGTCGAATTCATTTGTTGCCTTGTTTTAAATGTGCTGTCTTCGTTTCCTCTATTGTGAATAATCACCATTATGGTAAAGACTAGCATTGCCATTTTATCTGTGATATTTTAAACATACAGAAACTATTTTATGCTTATTTACAGCTGTCCATTTTTACTGTGGACTGTTTTACATAGTCGATATTAACGTTCGATAAATTATTACCGAAAATCCTTAGAACCTATTGAAAAAAAAAGTAAACACCTGTATAATGTATATATAGTGAATTTACAATGCCTCTAAACGACCCTTACTTGCCCTAAGAGGTAGAGATGTTGCTGGTGCAGGGTATTCTTTACATATTTCTCTAAATTAATAGTACTTCTTCGCATTGCATGTAGTTAAGTTTTCAATTTTCTGCAAATAATCTAATAAAACTAAACGATATATGGCTCGGCAGCTTACAAGTTTCTTTCAGCCCCAGGCGTTCATTTTGGGGGGGGGGGGGGGATTGTTTGGAACACGATCAAATCCATAAGCCAATTTGTGTATAATAAAACCATCATATTGGGTATGTTGCGTAAGTTCAAAGGAGTTATATGTCTCGTAGAGAGGTCGCTAGTTGTATTTGTGATTGTACAAATGGAATTGCCACTTTTGAGGTTATGATGCTACTAATATTTAAGGCAGATTCTCCGGAAACCCACTTTTCTATAGAATTTCATTTCGGGTACGAATATTTTGAATAAAAAAAATCGGTTGTTTCTCGATTTGTTGAAAAGAAACATTCTTCAAATATGTCAGTTTGAGCTTTGCTCGATAAGTCGAGAACTTGTCAGATAGTGTCTGGCAATGCAGCGGCATGTATTTTGCCAGTCGCCACTTATGTTATTGCTGCACATTCGTTACAAACAATATCTAAAATTGAATGTAGTCGTAAACGACTATCCTTTTTTATTTTTTCAAGTGAAAGAACGTTTTTACACTCACAACATATTAAATTTTTGCAAAGCTCGCTCAATTCAACAATACATCGTCCAGTGCTTAGGTTAATTACTCTGTTTACTTTTCGCAATACAAGATTCATGTTTGCAATACAATTTAAAGGTTTCTATATTATTTTCCGCTTTGCAAATTTTTCTTTGTTGTCCCGTAACTGATTACGACAAAAATTCATTTTTAATTTTTCTATAAATTTTCTTTCACGCTCCCAAAAAGTTTACACACTCAGGTTAAGTATAAGACATACACAATAACAACAGGTTAAAATACGACACAACGCAACGTTGCCATGTCTTTAGTTTCAACTAATAGATATGTAGTTATGTGTATTCGTAAACATGCAGCGTCTGAGTATAGAGTACAGTCTCTGAACGAAAATAATGAACACCAGACCACTGATATTCCAAATATTTTACGTTTACCCGCGCATTTTTGTCTGGACTGGACGGTACCGGAGAAACTGCCTTAAAAATCCGTAAAAACAAAGTAAAGTGTTTCTGTATTATCAAGAAACATGAAAACAATGTTTATTCCAATCAAACTCTAGTAGGTTATTCTGCATAACTTAATAACAATTGACAGATGACACTGAGACTGCTGTATAAATTGTCATTTGTCTTCTGTCAACTGTGATTCATACTTTTTTCAAAGGTTTAAATATATGCAGTATTCAATAAGGACTTGAGACATACGCCCGTAGTCTCTTACCGAAAAGCAATCTCAAAATTGTGGGTAAATTGTTCGGTTATGTTAAAAAAAAAATCGATTATTTTTATCACAGTTATAAGAATTGATGTGGGCAATTTGCGATTTAATACGATGATAAGTTTGTGATACCATTGTGGCGACCTCCATTTGTAATTAAAACCATTGTGTTTAATTTCCTGCTAAGTTATTTTTAGTACAAAAAAATACGTATATCAAGTTATAAGCTTGTACGTTGAGAAATATAACTCCTTTGAACCTAACTTACGTTATACAGTGTGATTCAGCTAACTCGTGCATTAATATGTATGAACCTCGAATATATATATTGAAATATATATATATATATATATATATATATATATATATATATATATATATATATATATATTTATTATTTAAAGTGGAGTATATTCGGGGAAGTCTATTCAATTGTTTCAATTACATTTTTGATAGCCTTCTTCGGACTATACCGAAATTGCTTATTGATTTCTTGTTTTAAATAGATCACTGTATATTTTATTGGGTTTCTAAAATCTACTCTAAAATTCTCCTTACTAGATGTAACATAACACAACAATACTTAATAAGTTTTTGAGGTATTTTTTCCCATGACATTTTTATTTGTAGCATTTTGAAAAGAATAAATTTGAATAAAAGAATTTTGAATTTTGATATTTTGGCTGGTTGTGGATTTAAATGAAAAACTACGACAACAATTTTTAGACAACAGATTCAAACTAGATTATATATATTTGGATATTATATCATTTACAGGGTGTCCCCAATAAATATTCCGCTGTCTGAAAAATTTCAACTACTCAAAAGTAATTTATTTAATGGAACATCATCGTTCTTTATGTGATGCAGAATTTAGTGATCTATTAACTCTATTACCTGTTGTAAGTTTTTGGTTTTTTTAGTCCTCTTTTCGGAAATAATTCAGGAAAATTAAATAGTGTATATTACCTAAAACATCGAAAATATGATAGTAGTAATAGATAGGGATGAGTGATGACTTGATACAAATTGGAGTACTTATTTTATTTTCATGTGGAAGAAATATGTGATTCAAAATACTCGTAATACTTTTGTGTAATTGAAATTAGTCTATTTTTATTCTTACTCTTTTTAGTTTATTACTATTAGTCTATTGACTCTATTGGTTGTAAATAACAAAATATCTAATTATATGATCTGGTGCCTTTTTATACTTTTTATGACTGGCCCAAAAGTTGTTGTTATAGTTTTCCTTACAAAATGTGTAAATTGTAAATTTATATCTTACAAAAATATATCAAAAACTTATTTTTTTGTTGGTTTGAGGTACATTAAATAACATACATTTTAGTGTTAAATTATGAAATGTAATATTCTATAGAATGTTGGAAAAAGTATTTCCCCGAGAACTACCACAATTTTACTGAAGAGGTTAGCTGTATCACAGTGTGTACCGAGTGTATAAAAAGTACTTGGACATCTTGGAATATGTACATTTGTTAAAGATGTGTTAAATATAAGATTTAGAAGACTAATTTTTGACTCAATCGTAGCGTTGACCTTGAAATTTAGTTTAAAGGTCATTTCAAAGAACTGGAATTTTTACATGAGAACCCTTGGTCTTGATACAAGAAAATGTTTCGTTCAACAAAGATTTCACATTTCTAGGATATAAAACTTACATGAGTTCGAAAATTGGCAAAAGTGCTAATCGTCCTTTGGCCTACTCGTTATTTTTAACATGAATGTCGGTGGAAGGTCATTTTACCGAGTAATTACGCACTGACAGACGGCTGGAACTTTCGATACGGCAACAAAAGATAACTGAAAGGTCGTTAAACCGTCATGAGAGTCATTAAATCACCAAGCAGTGACCTTAGTGCATTTCTTGAAGAAAAAAGGTGCCAGTGTCAATATATCAAATCTACCTTGACTAAGAAATTCATGTTGACTTTCATGAAGGTCGTAAGTCATACGCGCCGGTCTATGCCAATTTTTGAACCGTGCCAGTCTTATAGCAACAATGTTGTACGAGGAATAGTTTTGATGAAAAATAGATTTGACCTTGAAGTGACCCTAGAGTTCATTTTGGTTTTATAACGTATTTGAACGTGACATTTTCCGTCTAAAAGGATGCGAGTGTAAAATTATTGCAATTGTATTGCCAAGAAAGAATGTAATTATACACTTTAGATACATTTAGTTGAAATATAGGCTATGCTGAATACATTTTAGAGTTATTTATGCTTTTGACCAATAGAGGGAGTGACCATTTTGACATCAAAAGCATGGTTAATGCTAGAAATTAATTCATTATTGCCTATATAGCAGGGGAATACATCAAAAGTGTGGACATTCATTCTATACAGTCAAAAAATAATTGCCTATTTCATATAGTTTTCTTTACAAACTACCCATCAGAAATTATTAAATGATGTTTCAAACAACATAACACTTGAAAATTTGATGGTATTTTAGAAATCAGATCAACTTTGAAATAACTCTAATTTCAAGGTCAAGATCAGTAATTGCAATTTACAACCTCTACAGCTTTTATATTGGAACAAAAATGTACATATTCCGAGGTTTTTTGGTGTCCAGGTACTTTCTATGACCTGAATATATACCATGTGTTAACCGAATCATGTATGAGCCCGCTGTTTTTTTTTTTAATTAGAATAATATTTTATTATAGAATGAAACAGGTATGAGAAATAAATAGCCTTATTTTGACATCAATACCATTTATAGTTTTCTCGAATGTCATCAATTTTGAATTTTTAAATGAAGCTCCCTGTATATTTTAATATGTTCCGATTTTGCATGAATTAATTTACATGAATTTTTAGGGATTGTCTCAAATTAGATTTTTTTATATAAATATATATTTTTAATTGAAAATCTTTGTATAATGAATTTCTTCTTCATTAGACATAATATTTTTATGTTTGTGTGCAATATTGAGGCGAATATTTAATGTAATGAAATTATTTGAAAAACTTCAAAATGTCTGGATTTTTGGACGACATTTACCCCTTTTTTTCCCAAATGGAACCCGTATTTTTTCCCTATACGAATCGTTGTAATACAAGCTTAAAATTGGTGTAGGTATAAAGAATTTCATTGGAACTGAATTGCAGAAAAAGGCAACTTATTTTAATGCTTTGGTATATTTGATACGAAACCGAAATTTTCTGTAATTCATTTACAATAAAATCGTCATACTTGCGCCAATTTAGCAAGCTTACAAAATGGAAAATAGGGGAAAATATCGAGATTACTATTTGAAAAAAAAAATGGTAATTATCGCCCAAAAGTCAGAAATTATTTCAAGTAACTTAATTGCAATAATTATTCGTTTTAATTGAGAGCCGAACGTAAAAAATATCATTTTCAATGTCTACTTGAAAATTGTTTAATATACAAAGATTTTAGTTTTTTACTTATTTTTATCAAAAATTTAAATAAGTTCCACCATATTCCAAGAAAATGTGATACATTCATATTCATTGCATAGCAAATTACGCGCAGAAATAGAATATATTCAAATATACAGGGTGTTTCACTTAAAAATTCAAAATTACTCACAAGTGGTATAGATATTATACAGGGTGGTAATTAAGTATGCAGACAAACTTTAGGAGGGAATTTGTTAATTTTAAGACAAAAAGTTCATATAAACATGTGTCATAAATGTATAGGTTAATCGAGATAGTGTTTTAAATTTCTTTTGCAGGTTTTTTAACTTTTCTTACGCAATTTCAATATTTCTTTAAAATTTAGCTTGTATACTTTTAATAGTAGCTATGGAGCAATGTTATTAACTTAGTCTGTCAATATTTTTGTTGCGAGAACTCTGACTGAGATTGAGAGTATGTATATATAGTCTAAGTTTTTTTACTATCTCAATTATTTGGCAAAAAATAAATGTATGCAATGTTTGAAGGATAATTTAAAATTTCTTTTTTTATAATTACATTTTAGTTTCTATTAATACCTGGTAGATTATTTAAAAAGGTATAACTATGTTTCATGGGCACTTAAAATTCTTAGATTATCTTAAAAATAATGCACGCATTTATTTTAGCCAAATAACTGATCTTCAAGACAGTGAAAAGTTTAAGGACAAATGTTAAACTAGACTTTATTCTCAAACCTAGCCAGTGTCGTCGTCGATTAAAATTCGAGGGATTTAAAGGGGTCATAAAAAAAATAGAATCTTGTAGTATTTCAAAAGTTAATAATGTTATTCGATGGAAGTATTATACCTGCTGAATTTGAATGAATTATCTTCAAAATTATATAAGAAATAGAGAATTGTGTAAGAAAAAATTTTAACAACCTTGTATCTCGAAAATCTATGTTTAAAAGGCATGTTTATATGAATTTTTGTTTTAAAATCGTACAAGTAATCGCATCTTATAGTTCGTCTACGTATTTAATTAAAGTCCTGTATATACATCAGAATAAGCCTATGTAAAGTTGTTTAAAATTTGAAAATATTATTCCGGCTTAAAAAAAAACGATGATCTAGTACGAGATTTCGTTGACGCCTGAGCTATCCTGAAATTTATAACTTAAAGTGAACAAATTCTGATTATTTTCACTTGCGCGCGTGACTTTGAGGTTTAAACCATGGTTCTAATGTCAAAGTTACGTGAACGAGTGGGCATAATCGCTCTGGACGGCTCTAGTATATAAATAATGGGAGTGAAAGAGATGGAGAAAGAGAGAGAGAATGTGAGCTTATGGATTTGACATTTCCTCTTACAATTTCCCTGGGGTGCACACACATACACACACACACACACAAACACACATACATACTGTCACTATTTTACCTTTTTTGCTGTCACTTAATCATTAACCACTTGTTGATTATCCTGAAATGATGTTGCCCGCACAAATAAGTTAAAGTTATTTTTCTCGTTTTTGCAGGTTCAAAAACCTGGCACATGCGGCTAACGTTTGACAAGTTGCCGGGCGGCTGCAACCTGCACCGCTGCAAGCTATGTGGGAAAATAGTGACGCACATCCGAAATCACTATCACGTACATTTTCCGGGGCGCTTCGAGTGCCCCCTCTGCCGAGCCACGTACACCCGCAGCGACAATCTCCGGACGCATTGTAAATTTAAGCATCCGCGCTTCAACCCCGACACCAGGAAGTTCGAACCGCCCAAGTTCGAGCCGCCCGCGATAGCGAACGACACGCCCGCCGACTGATTCTGGCTTTACTATTACCTGTACTACAGGGCGATGTGCGAGTCGTAGCGGTCGGGGGCGTGGCCCGGCTAGTAGCCCCGCCCACGCGCCCCTCCCCCTCTCCGTGTGGGGAAGTGGGCGGCACGCTCGCCCCCCACTTCGCTGCTGACTCTTTACGATATGTGCACAAAAAAAATACCTTTTCGAATCCGTGCCGCTGTGCCGGTACGCTGCCGTTCGCTGTAAGGACAGAGGGAAGGTAAATGATGAACGTTTTCTTGCTTTGGTTTGTCTCACAGGTGGAGAGCGGTTCCTTTCTTTGTCATTTTTATCGTTATACACTTAAGATCCTGGTCAGACCAGGCTAAAAAATTATATTTTTATAAGTACCCCTTTATTTTACACGATGTATCTATATGAGAACGCGAGTGCAATACTAGATTTTAACCTCTACGTATAGGAAAGCTGCTATACGGCCACGTGCGCCTAAAGAAGGTTAGTAATTGCGCGTGATACCTACAAGTAGCGCCACAGTAGATCCTCCTAATTGGACTACCCGTTAATAGATGGCGCTAGAACACGATATCCCAGTTGAGCCACTCGTCAAGGTTGCTTACAATTCTTATTACTGAATTACAGAAATGTGAATTTATTTTAAATAAGTGAGATACGAGATTTTCAAGTTTGAATTATCTTGATTTGTTGAAACATACCACAACGTATGTTATTTTTAATTTTTAACAAATTAAAAATATATTTACATGATAT
This sequence comes from Rosalia funebris, assembly GCA_037954035.1. Taxonomy (NCBI): domain Eukaryota; kingdom Metazoa; phylum Arthropoda; class Insecta; order Coleoptera; family Cerambycidae; genus Rosalia; species Rosalia funebris. The sequence continues at coordinate 3,628,383 of JAZFAV010000006.1, read as the reverse complement.
ATGTACATATATGACAACGTATATTAAATTTCAAACACAAAGTAAGGGAAAGCATTACTTAATTTACCACGCATGCATATAAACGGTTGTTAGTTTCGCGCGAAAGCCATAGATGGCGCCACAGTACTTCTCCCTAGTTTTACTACTCGTTAATAGATGCCACAACTTGATTTACAGTTTGAAACATGATTTACAGTTTTTATTACGGTATTACGGGTATATCTCGTTTTAATAAACATATTTCATAAAAAAAATGCACATTAATACCTATACAACAGTTTTTTCTTGGTTCGCAGCTTTGGTAACTGATAAGTATTAATAAGTAACGTTTTTTATACTCAGGTTTTCAAGTACAAGCGTTGATTTTCTTCCTATTTTTTACTTACAACCTCAAATTCGTTTTTATCTTTATTTTGTATACAATCACAGTGATTAATATGGGACAACAGTTCCATAATTTTAAATAGAACCCCATAATTTTCCACAGTTGTTCAATGATTATAGTTTCTACATCTTCAACAATGCATTTAAATCTGAACGCACTGTAGGTTAAAGAGCAACCCAAGATTTAATTTTTTTCAACTGAACACTCAATAGTACAATTTAGTAATGCTGAATTCTAAAAGTAATATTTTAAAACACCTTGTATAATTCATTTCAAGTGGAAATGCATCATCTTGAACATAAAAATTATGTTTTTATAAGCATTTTAAGCGATATTAACTATAGCACGATTTTTTTTGTTTTTTGGTCTTTTTAATGGCGCCATCTAGTGCAATATTGTGACCTATCAACCATTAAGTATAGTCATAGATATATATCAACTCAAGGGACAGAACCAACAGAACCGTTTATTTGAAGAATCCAATTTTATTTTCAGTTGATATTTAATTTTATTTTTCGTTTGGATAATTTTTTTGCAAATGTTTCCTCAAGTTTTAATAATATAAAAATAAAAGTTTCAAAATTTAAATCTGAAGTTTCAGAAGTGGGATTTAAAAAAAATGTAAATTTAGTAATAGCTTTAAAAAAAATGACTACTTTACCGTAAATCTGATTTATTAGTAAGAGATGAATGCAATTATTTTGAATATATAGTTTTAATAGACTTATTATTGGTTTTGTTTTACTTTTTGAGAAGTAGAGTATAAAATTTACCAAGTTGGCATTGCCTCAGTTGAATGAAAATAACCATTTTTTGTTCCTGATAATCTTTTATCGGATTTCTTAGAAAAGTATTTTAGAAAAAATGCTTTCCAATGGAATTTTAGCAAACCGCGGAGTATTGGACATTTTGTAACACCCTGTATAATACAATGCAATTTAATTCAGTAATTTAATTGAAAATGTGTTAAAGATGGCATAAAAATATGTGTGGAGTAAAATTTTGTTTATTCTAACTGATATTGATGATGAAACTCGTGAAAGACTACTTTATTGGAAAAAAAAATGACAGCATTTGTTGATGTGTATTATTAATTAACTTATTTGTCCAGCAAAAAAATCCTTTTTGCTTTTATTTGTGTTTAGGAATCAAACTTAATTTTATTTTCTCAAAAATGATAATTAAATTTGATTTTTTTATGAATATTAGAAACTGGAGCTAATGTAGACCTCATGGTTCTATAATAATGAAGTATATGCATATGTAAGGTGTTTTTTTAATTGTCATTTAATTTATCTCTAACGAAAATTTGCAATAGTACGGGTGCTTAGATCGAAACATCTATTTTTATTATTAAATTATTTGGGGAAGTATTAAAACATCATAATTATATTTTTAAATCAGTATAACGTTCGATAGCAAATTATAATCTAAATTGATATAAATTTAGAATTACTTTTAATTTCAAATAATTGGAGATAAATCCAATACTTCTTTTTTAAATCCAATCCAATACTTTCAAATACTTCTTTAAATTATTTACTTAAATATCTTGAGAAAAACAATGTCTACTGATCATTCATGCCAATAGTTACGTAAATTCTGAATAATTGAAAATTTGCATTAGTACGGGTGCTTAGGTTGAAAAAAATTAAAAAGGTTACCGCTAGCATCCTAATTATTCTTTTAAATCACTATAATGTTCGCTAGGAAATTATAGTCTGGATTGATATAAATTTAGAATTACTTTTAATTTCAAATATTCAGAAATAAAGAAATACTTCTTTAAATTATTCATTTGAAAATGTTACAAGAAAAACAATGTCTACTGATCATTCATGCCAATATTTACGTAAATTCTGGATAAATGAAAATTTGCATTAGTACGGGTGCTTAGGTTGAAAAAAATTAAAACTGTTACCCCAAATTATTTGGGAAGGTATTAAAACATCATAATTATATTTTTAAATCAGTATAACGTTCGATAGCAAATTATAATCCAAATTGATATAAATTTAGAATTACTTTTAATTTCAAATAATTGGAGATAAATCCAATACTTCTTTTTTAAATCCAATCCAATACTTTCAAATACTTCTTTAAATTATTTACTTAAATATCTTGAGAAAAACAATGTCTACTGATCATTCATGCCAATAGTTACGTAAATTCTGAATAATTGAAAATTTGCATTAGTACGGGTGCTTAGGTTGAAAAAAATTAAAAAGGTTACCGCTAGCATCCTATTTATTTTTTTAAATCACTATAATGTTCGCTAGGAAATTATAGTCTGGATTGATATAAATTTAGAATTACTTTTAATTTCAAATATTTAGAAATAAAAAAATACTTCTTTAAATTATTCATTTGAAAATGTTCCAAGAAAAACAATGTCTACTGATCATTCATGCCAATATTTACGTAAATTCTGGATAAATGAAAATTTGCATTAGTACGGGTGCTTAGGTTGAAAAAAATTAAAACTTACCCCAAATTATTTGGGAAGGTATTAAAACATCATAATTATATTTGTAAATCAGTATAACGTTCGATAGCAAATTATAATCCAAATTGATATAAATTTAGAATTACTTTTAATTTCAAATAATTGGAGATAAATCCAATACTTCTTTTTTAAATCCAATCCAATACTTTCAAATACTTTAAATTATTTACTTAAATATCTTGAGAAAAACAATGTCTACTGATCATTCATGCCAATAGTTACGTAAATTCTGAATAATTGAAAATTTGCATTAGTACGGGTGCTTAGGTTGAAAAAAATTAAAAAGGTTACCGCTAGCATCCTAATTATTTTTTTAAATCACTATAATGTTCGCTAGGAAATTATAGTCTGGATTGATATAAATTTAGAATTACTTTTAATTTCAAATATTTAGAAATAAAAAAATACTTCTTTAAATTATTCATTTGAAAATGTTCCAAGAAAAACAATGTCTACTGATCATTCATGCCAATATTTACATAAATTCTGGATAAATAAAAATTTGCATTAGTACGGGTGCTTAGGTTGAAAAAAATTAAAACTGTTACCCCAAATTATTTGGGAAGGTATTAAAACATCATAATCATATTTTTAAATCAGTATAACGTTCGATAGCAAATTATAATCCAAATTGATATAAATTTAGAATTACTTTTAATTTCAAATAATTGGAGATAAATCCAATACTTCTTTTTTAAATCCAATCCAATACCTTCAAATACTTCTTTAAATTATTTACTTAAATATCTTGAGAAAAACAATGTCTACTTATCATTCATACCAATAGTTACGTAAATTCTGAATAATTGAAAATTTGCATTAGTACGGGTGCTTAGGTTGAAAAAAATTAAAAAGGTTACCGCTAGCATCCTAATTATTTTTTTAAATCACTATAATGTTCGCTAGGAAATTATAGTCTGGATTGATATAAATTTAGAATTACTTTTAATTTCAAATATTTAGAAATAAAAAAATACTTCTTTAAATTATTCATTTGAAAATGTTCCAAGAAAAACAATGTCTACTGATTCATGCCAATATTTACATAAATTCTGGATAAATGAAAATTTGCATTAGTACGGGTGCTTAGGTTGAAAAAAATTTAAACTGTTACCCCAAATTATTTGGGAAGGTATTAAAACATCATAATTATATTTGTAAATCAGTATAACGTTCGATAGCAAATTATAATCCAAATTGATATAAATTTAGAATTACTTTTAATTTCAAATAATTGGAGATAAATCCAATACTTCTTTTTTAAATCCAATCCAATACTTTCAAATACTTTAAATTATTTACTTAAATATCTTGAGAAAAACAATGTCTACTGATCATTCATGCCAATAGTTACGTAAATTCTGAATAATTGAAAATTTGCATTAGTACGGGTGCTTAGGTTGAAAAAAATTAAAAAGGTTACCGCTAGCATCCTAATTATTTTTTTAAATCACTATAATGTTCGCTAGGAAATTATAGTCTGGATTGATATAAATTTAGAATTACTTTTAATTTCAAATATTTAGAAATAAAAAAATACTTCTTTAAATTATTCATTTGAAAATGTTCCAAGAAAAACAATGTCTACTGATCATTCATGCCAATATTTACATAAATTCTGGATAAATAAAAATTTGCATTAGTACGGGTGCTTAGGTTGAAAAAAATTAAAACTGTTACCCCAAATTATTTGGGAAGGTATTAAAACATCATAATCATATTTTTAAATCAGTATAACGTTCGATAGCAAATTATAATCCAAATTGATATAAATTTAGAATTACTTTTAATTTCAAATAATTGGAGATAAATCCAATACTTCTTTTTTAAATCCAATCCAATACCTTCAAATACTTCTTTAAATTATTTACTTAAATATCTTGAGAAAAACAATGTCTACTTATCATTCATACCAATAGTTACGTAAATTCTGAATAATTGAAAATTTGCATTAGTACGGGTGCTTAGGTTGAAAAAAATTAAAAAGGTTACCGCTAGCATCCTAATTATTTTTTTAAATCACTATAATGTTCGCTAGGAAATTATAGTCTGGATTGATATAAATTTAGAATTACTTTTAATTTCAAATATTTAGAAATCAAAAAATACTTCTTTAAATTATTCATTTGAAAATGTTCCAAGAAAAACAATGTCTACTGATCATTCATGCCAATATTTACGTAAATTCTGGATAAATGAAAATTTGCATTAGTACGGGTGCTTAGGTTGAAAAAAATTTAAAATGTTACCGCAAATTATTTGGGATAGTATTAAAACATCATAATTATATTTGTAAATCAGTATAACGTTCGATAGCAAATTATAATCCAAATTGATATAAATTTAGAATTACGTTTAATTTCAAATATTTAGAAATAAAAATGCTTCTTTAAATTATTCATTTGAAAATGTCTTGAAAGAAACAATGTCTACTGATCATCCGTGCTAGTAATTACGTGGATAGTGGAGATGTGAAAATTTGCATTAGTATTGGCACTTAGGTTGAAATATATATATATATATATATATATATATATATATATATATATATATATATATATATATATATATATATATAGATATATATATATATATATATATATATATATATATATATATATAAAATAAAAGTTACTTCAACAATATAAATATGTCTTGAGAAAAACAATGCTTACTGATTATTCATGCCAATAATTACATGAATTCTGAATAAATGCATACACAAAATTTGCATTAATACGGGCGCTTAGATGAAAAAAAATTACCGCCAATTATTTGGGAAAATATCAGAACATCCTAATTATATCCTTAAATCAGGTATAACGTTTACATGTATTATAGTCCAGATTGTTATCAATTTAGAATAACTTTTAATTTCACATATTTAAAAAAATTCGTTTTTGTTGGTTCTAATAATACATTTCTGTTATATATATTTAAATTTTTATTTATCTGATAAAATAAATTAAAATTGAAAATCAAAGCGTTTTGTGATACATTCTTTAGATAAAACCATTTGGGGTTTGTGAACGTTTACTACACAAATAACATTTAAGAGTATTCAAGAAACACGACTCAAAAACTGATATTTTCGGTCTAATTACCCGGGCTAACATAAATTTGTGTAGCAGTCACTTTTTCGTTAGAAATTATAATCTTTTAGCAACAATATAACGGGAATATTTTGAAAGAGGTGTTGATTTAAATATTTCCCCAATTAGGGCCAAGCAGCTTTCCATACGCTAGAAATAACATTAAATGTTTGTGAGTACCCTTATGCTGGTGTTAAAGGTCAATTTGAAAACAATTCAAAAGTACGTAGTCTATATCGCAACTATTATCTAAGAAACTTGAACACAAATATATTTACAATTTTTTTTATAAACTCCATTGATTTCTACTATTCTAGTCTTATTACTGTGTCTTTCTACATCGTCTCAACGATATTAAACTCAATCGCCTATCTGGCGGTATCACCTAAATATGTTTGTGTTGAATATAACGAACAAAGAATAGTTGACCTAAGAAAAGTAAGATATCTGTGATGTTTTTGGAATATAACCTAATTAAAAAGAAAAAACAACTCATCATAGTTAGTAGATATGCATAGCTTTTACCCGTCCGTCAAATCATTTGTATTGACAAAAAAAAATTAAGAAAAAAGGCAGTAGAAGTAAAGTAGACGAGATTAGTCATTCTCACTGTTGGAAAACAAATTGGAGTAGGCGGTAGGACTGGAGTAGGCCTACTGTCGTAGTAGGCGTGGTGTCGGTCGAGCTGTCCGAACTTAGCGATGAAATAGGCCCCTCCCTACTGTATCCAACTTGTTTTCCACGTTCCTCTGAACCCTGTTTTATTTATCTCTATTTAAATGTTTTATTGCCAAACTAATTAGTTTTTACTGTTTTAAGTGCAATTTATTACTTTGTATTACCTCATCTCATCTCAATTTAATATATTATAGCTAGAAGTTTTATTATAAAACAACTATTATTGTAAGGTTAAGAATCTCTCGAATTTTACACGACGCCCCCGCGCACTGTAGGGGGGCGCCTTTTCGCGGCCTTTGACTAGTTAAATTAGTTAAGGAAATTATACAGTTAACTCTAACACGAAAGTAATCAAAACGCTGCTGTTGTATATGGGTTTGTCGCTAGAGGACCTGGGGACGTACGGAAAATGGATTTAGCCGTTTCCCAAAACACGAAGCGTCGAATGCTGCCAAATCCGCGATCATCGACCCTTAAATTAGAGACTGGTAATTAATTTTAGCTAAATTTAAGAAGTATAGGGTTTTTAATGACCCTGAAAGGGTCACTTGCTTTAGGTTCTAGGCATACGAGAAATTTGCCATATGTAAACACAATAGCTGAAATAACTAACACAATATTTCTGAATAACTTAGTCCAAACACTCATATCAGCTCCATTGCAACGTACAAAACGCCTTAATCTAGTAAGCTAAGAAATAAATGTAGTAGTAATTTGTTAATTTTGAGCTCTAAATCGAGTATGAATCAGGTTTTAGTATGACGTCATATACTGAAAATATCGTAAAATAAACGTTTTTAAATCATTTTATGTTTTAATAAATTCAAAATAAATTTTGCCAACATAATTTGAACTAGTGGTTCACACTCCGCTAGTATTTTATTCAAAATAGTATTGGAAATTAAATTGTGGTGTCTCCACCATTTTGTGCGTCGCTGTATACGATTTGATTACAGTTTTTGGTAGTTTTTTTGTTTCGTAATATTATCAACAAATATTTATGCTCTAAAGTGTCTGAGTACGCAAAAATCGTAACAGGGGGTTGCAAGTCTCCTATCCGACAAATTATCTTGAAAAATACATCTTATCGCAAACAAGTGAAATAACAACATGCTAACACGCCTTCACAGTAGCAAAAAAACACTATATTTGACATTAATATAACCTTAAATTTACATACTGTTATGGGTTCTTTGCTGATTTTTTGTTTTGTTTTAGTTAATTGACGCTCGTGAATTTATTTCAAAAAATGTATTCATTGTGATATAATAAATTGGAATGGACGAACAAGAAACACGATAGTAGAGTTTTGAGTGACAGTAAATTTCAAATAACAGTTTAGTGATGTAATTTCGACCAACAACTTCGAAATCCGATGTTTCAGTGAAATAAACAGCTAGATTGAACTTAACAGTAAATAATACTTAGCACAAACCTCAAGAAAAAATTCTCGGTATTTTATTTGACAGTAAATAAATATAACACACAGGCATAACCTAACAAATTGTGTGAGAAACTTAAGTACCGTTAATCGAGTATATTTGAATGTAAAAACGTTTTTAATTTCAAAAGCCTGCTTTATTATTTCGTTTACTTTCAATATTGTAACAGAAACATTTCAAACACATATTGCGTAGTTATTTTAGTGCAGTCAATAAGCATAACCTCAAAAAGTGGTTAGCCCTGTATTCGACGCTGCGCAGACGTTCCAGGTCCTCCGGAGGCAAACTTGTGTGATAAGTTTCTTCTATAATCTGTACCTTATATTGTACATACCTAAATTGATTACATTTTGGTGTTCTAGGTGTGGTTTTTAGGGTTTTGTTTCGATTTAATCGATGATCGCTTAACAAATATGTTACGAATCGTTCATTTAACATTAATTGCTAGTTTTTACGAACTCTTTGATAGGAAAAGAATATTGAAATATTTGTTGTTAGTTTTTATAACGATATACTATCTATACTAAAGATTTCTTATATATATATTGGCATTAGTAAAAAAATGTGGGTGAGTATAACTAAAATGATTGTGATATGATAGGATTGGTGCTAAGCAACCTTGTAAACACGAGTTTTGTGTGCAATATTTAGTTGTAACGTATTTTGTTTATATACTCTACTCTCGTCGATCTTCCAGTTTGGTAGACGGTAAAAGGCCCTTTTATCAACAAATTCTGATTCCGCTAAATATTCCACCACTTGTGGAACGTTGTCCAATGCTCGTTTTCAAGAAAATAGCTATTATGCCAACTTGTAGGTTAGGATCTAGCTAAAGCAGTGTTGCCACGTTGTTCGGTGACTTTGTAACACCAAATCTTAAGTCAATTATACACCAGTTTATGTAGCTTAATAAATATTTATACTTATTTTGTTGCCACCAAGAATATTTCATTCTTATTATTACTATTACACTAATAATAATAATACATCTTTGTTATGCGTTATTTTTCTTAGAGTATGATTTAAATTATGTTTCGAGATTTGGAATGTTCTGAAACGCAGTTAACATCGATACAGTATCGATTTTTTGGTGTTACATCTAAATTTGGCAACGCTGGCGATCTGTCAGAATTGCAACATTCGAATAACGGGATCGAAGTGAGGTTATATTGGGCTTATGACCGTCTGCCGAACCCCAGGGTCGACGAAAATATGTACAGTTGTAAAGACAATTTAAAGGGAATTGTATAAATATACTCTGTAAGTTTGTTATTGTTAACATTTTCATTCTGTTTAACAGCGTTCCGTTGTTTAAATGGAGGGTTGCGGTTAACTTTTTGATAGTTAATTTATATTTTATATACATATATTAATATATCTATTGTGCTTTTAATAAATTTATTTAATAAATTTTCATATACATTTACCTATGAATTTAATTCATAAAATTAGGTGTAAAGGTAATTTAGGGGCGGATTTTACCCCCTGGAGGAGAAAGTTCGTTTGCGTGGCCATACATTCAATAGGGGTGAGTGATTTTTTTACGATTTAAATAAGATGGGAATGTTTTGGGGGACTTTTTCATGTTTCGGTAAAATACCAAGCCAAAATCAATTTTTTCGTTAGGAAAATCAGTGATCTCAAATCTGGTGAGTCAGTGGGTCCCCAAATATCTTTATTCCTAATATAAATTTTAAAATCTTGAACAAGCAAGTCTCCCTCATTTAACCTCAAAGGTACAGCGTGGCTTTATTGCACAGAGATTTGAAAGTAGATTTTTTGTGTGGTGTAATTACATTTTCATATTTTTCGTAGAAACTTTTTTTTATTCTAAATAAAACCGTTGTAATTTTTTTTTCTTTATAAAAATTAATATACAAAATACATTCCAAAATTATTTTTTTAAGTAATCATTAATTAAAAATAGAAGAAATAAGTCCAAATCTACATACAATGTAATTATGATTTTTTTTATTATTTATGAAACGTTCAAAAATTTTTTCACATCTTTTCCTTCGTATGCATTAATATACCTACATAAAACTTTTTCCAATTTTTTTTTTAAGTAATAAGTAAAAAGAGTTTGGACAAAAATAACTAATTTTAAACCTAATTGCAATATAATTTTGTTATGTATATGTTTTCTTAACTTTTATTAGTCGAGAAAAGGCAATTACTTTTCTATTATTCATGAAATTCTCGAAAAAGTCTCCCAGACTTTCCAGTTCTTGATCTAAATCGGCATAACTGAAAATATGTTCTCTTAATCTTTGTGATGACCAAAATACTCGCCCTGTGTATACTTGTCACGCAAACGACGTTAAAAAAATTATACACGTTTTCTTTTAAATAGATTGTAAAAGAAAAAACGTTGAAATTTTTTAAATTGTGTCTTGCCTAAAGGTCCATTTTGCAAATGTTGATAATCACCGTTTTTATCTGGCATGTGTTTTTCTCTCTCTCTCACACACACGTACACAAGTTTTCACCTGCACTAGAACGTGTTTATTTTGTGCCAATGTACAACGTATTCCTATGACGTAAAATTTTTCTAAATGCTCAAAAGATCAAACTAACTGTAATATTTTTATTACCGGGAAATATATATTTGTTTTTCGCTTTTTTTTTCGTTGTAGATCTTCTCTCAGTTTGTTCGATGTTACTTAAAAATCATTAGTTTAGTGTTTGAATAAAATTTATGTTATTTAAGAATTAATATGCATTCATTAAAAAGCATTTATATTGTATTTTATTAATTTTTATTAAAAATGGTGTGTTTTATGCTGGTGTTTTATTTCGTTGGTGGCGCTAGCTTAGTAAAATGACGGCCTAGCGAAAAGTAGGCTTGTACATATTAAGGTGGGCACACTTAAGCCTAGAGGCCGAACGTGCGCGAGTACGGGGATGCAAATGTAGATGGCGCGCCAAGCTATCTCAGCGTATTGGGATTTCAAGAGAAGCGATATGACCTCTGGCGACCGAATACTGAAATAATCTCTAGTACATGATTTCCCAGCCTCACTTTTTGGTCGTGTTATTTTCGATATTTTACAGCATTTTTGGCTATTTTCCTTGTTTTAAAATTATTGTTATTGTTGTTATCGTTAGTTGTTGTTATATTTATTATCCTTTTACGCTATTATAGTTTTTGTGACTGAAAAATTGGATCGTTCTGTCGGTTACGTCTGGTAAGTAGGTACTTGTTATTATAAATATTTTTAATACTGCCTTTTTATTGCCTTCCAAAACAATGCCATCGAGTGAAAAACCCAACCATTTATTTTGGGGGCAAATTACCATACCACACTCGGTAATCATCAATTCGGTATTTTTAACAAAAGCTATTCTGGCAGCATTTTCTCTTACAGGCCCCTTCTTATTTGATCAGGCGCAGGTGAATTGTGTTTTTGATATATCCTCTAATTTGGACGGATCTTTCCTGAAACAAATAAAACAGAGAGAAACCATAAAAATACTGATGGTAAAATATTTTGTATTTAATTGATGTCACGTGATATGCTGATTTTAGCCGACCCATTTAAAATAATAAGTTCTCCACTAATTTGATGGGGTTCGGACTGCAGAGCACTAGTCTGCAGACAAATGGCAACCAACTTAATGTGAGAAGAGCTACAATATGTTCTGCCATGTAAAATAATGTGACCAGCATTTAAAACTTCTTCTCCTTCAACCACACATCTTGCATTTATATTTCCACCAACATAGTTAATGTACTCTACTAAACTTAGGGTTATTTGGGCCATGTTCATTCTAAAATAACAATATTTTACATTAAAAATATTTTCTAATCAAAAAGGATAATACCTGAGACAGACAAAAATGATAATATCTAAGACAGAGATTCCTAATAAGTAAGTACTTACCAGACGTAACCGACAGAACAATCCAATTTTTCAGCCACAAAAACTATAACAGTGTAAAAGGATAATAAATATAACAACAACTAATGATAACAACAATAACAATAATTTTAAAATACATGAAAAATGCTGAAAAATATCGAAAATAACACGACCAAAAAGTGAGGTTGGGAAACCATGTACTGGAGATTAATTTGCGGATAATCCGTCATGGCGCTGCGATCGTAATCTGAATTCCCAATAGCCTAGTTCGGACTATGCTAGAAAATTTATCAGGTGGCGAGTAATTTAGTAACTAACGTCTACGAACTGACGAAAAAGCGTTTGCACTACAGTCGTGTACAGTACATTAGTGAGTAGTATTTTGCAAGACAAAAAGGTAACGCAACAAAGTAAATAAGCTAATAAAGCTTATGGCAATGGCTATTTTAGAAGAAGTGGAAGATTAGTGTGATAAAAGAAAAGAAATTATAGGTACGAAAATGGATTCAGAGAAGAAATGAACTAGGAGCTACTAATTCTCTTCTCAAGGAAATAGCATTAGAAGATCCTAAAGAATACGTCCGAACTTTGAGAGCGACTGAAAATTGTTTTAATGTTTCGTAGGCATCCATCCAATAAACTGAACCATTTTACTGAAGGAATGTAATCTGTATCAGTCCAGGCGCCGGAATTTTTTTAACTCCTGCGAGTAGGTCGATCTGAAAAAGAAAGATGAAAAGAATATAGAATATTTTATATACTTACTTGTAATAATTACTTATATAAATAAAAAAAGTCAACACTAACCTCGTATTTTTTATTTTCAATTTAATCTTCTCACCAAATCCAGACATATTCATTGCATTTTCCAAATCAACACACGCAGATTGCTTGATATGTTTTCTTTTATAAACTGGGGATTTAACGTTCCATAGGTTAACGTTGTATCAAAGGTCCTTCGCGAGCTTTTATCACTTCTTCAATTCGTTTAGGTAAACTGGTAATTACCTGACATGTCAAGCCAGGAATATTTCGCCATACGACCTTAATTGCTGCTTCCAGTCCTCTTTTTGATTTGTATTGTGTTGCGTGGACCTCTCTATTTATAATGGACCACAAGTGTTCTATCGGGTTTAAATCTGGACTCTGTGGTGGCCATTCCAAGAGATCGATATGGTTTTCACGAAACCATTCTCTTGTTAATGCCGCAGTGTGGCATGATGCATAATGCTGTTGGAAAAGCACACTCCGTCGGTATTTATTCCGTATAATTTTTCAATTGAGGAAAGCAAAACATGATCTAGCAGTGTTGTGTTCGTTTTGGAGTTCATCCGACCAGTGCACGTATAGAGTTCTCCAACCCCAGTAGTCGTCATACATGGGCGAAACATTACGCTTCCTCCACCATGTTTGACAGTGGGTACTACACAATCTGCGCGATATTCTTCACTGGGCCTTCAATGTACAAAAAGGACAGCAAGTGAGCCATAAACCTAGAACAAATTTTCATGAAATTAAAACCATTTAATTATTTGACCTTCACTTTTTCCGCGTTTTCATCGGTTGTTGATGTGCTGGGGCGTCCAGGGCGCTAGTCGTCTGTCTTCCTTCTTCAGTGCCTTCTTGGAAACGCTTATAATATTCGTAAACCCTTGTTTTACTCATAACAGACTCACTAAAAGCAATATTTGACATTTCTGCATTTTATTCCATTCTTATAGCAAAATTTAAAGCAAATTCTCTGATCTATTTTTTAAATAAATGAATAATCGCCGATCGTACCAAAACACATGTAAGCTTTTTGACGGCTGACAATAGACTAAACCTCCGATATGGTTAACAATGTGCAGACTTGACATTTCAGGTATGTTTACAAACATAACAACGAAATAATCGCTCGAATCGGACTAATACAACTCGCGAAATTACAAAATTGCTGTTACTTTGTGAACAGACCTCGTATATAGTTAACTTCTCGTCCTTTGGAGACACTTCGTTACTGTCATTTGGAGACAGTAGACGAAAGGAGAAATAGAGTACGAGAGTAGTAGAGTAGACGTTTGGAGAGTGAAAGGACTTTCTCGTTACATAAACTCACGTTAAGTGATAGGCGTAGAGGTTTTACTGCAAAGAATTTAAAAAAGGGCCTAGTGATAAATTTTTATTATCTGCACTGGTCTCCAGGCGAGTCAGACGCCGAAACCTATGAGACATGTGTTAGTAAGTGTTTTTATCTACATTTTTTCTCTCGTTTTTCTGTTTATTCCAATATTGATTAATATTCATTATTTTATTATGATGTATTTTCTGTGAACAACTGTATAATAATAGTGATCTAAGCTTGACTCTGTCGTGAATATACGCTATAATAGTAACGTACCCTTAAATACAAAACAATCACATTATTCTATTATATCCACAATTAGGAAATTATGAATTCACTTTATGAAATATTATAAACAAGTAACAAAAATATACTGCTCAAAAAATATGCAAGGCGAAGATAATTTAACTTTTTACACATTACGTGACCTGTGTTTCCCCTGGTTATTTATGAACTTGACGGCGCCATCTGTCGGTTCGCGCATTTACCAATCGGTTTCCGTCCACGCTAATAAAACTCGTTTGCCCCGGGCATATTACACTCCTTCCTAGTGCGTCACCGCCTCGCTCTCGTAGCATTACCCTTCGAGATTATCGCCCCCAAAGGAATAACCAAACTCGAATAAATGGGTAATAATTCCCGAGCACGCAACTCAACCCCTAATAAATCCAGGCAATTTTTTGTTCCAGATATGAAGTGCTACAAGGTGTCGCAGCTGTTCGAGCGAGTTGGCGCAATGGACGAGAGGCGGCGCTGCGTGCTGTGCGGCAAAATCGTAAGCAATACCCGCAACCACTACTACGTCCACTTTCCGGGGCAGTACTCGTGCTCCCACTGTCCCGCCGTCTATACGCGGAGTGATACGCTGTTGCTGCACATGAGGACGAAACATCCGACTGTTGCTTAGCTAATGCTGCACTGTTAGGCGAATTCGATTCGAGTTTAAATATGATTATCGGCGTTTGCGCGCGAGTGCGAGACTGATTTTCTTCGTTAGAGGGGTTCTTCTAGTCACAATTGTTACAGCTCTAGGTTGAATCGATTATTTTAAGACGTTTAAAAACGCCTGTTTCGTTTTACAAAGCCCTGAAGTCACCGTTCAATCCGTGACACACAAATAAAAATGCTAAAATTAAACTAAATTTTCCCAATAGGCCTTTTCATGGTCATCACGCGCATGCTCCGCCGCCATGTTTTTTCCGCGAAATGTGAAAGTTTCGATCACTTTTGGGGAAAATGAGTGTGCCGGCAGATTTTTTTCGCATAAATCTTGATGAAAATGTAATAGATGGTACCGAATTAGTGCACAAAGTTGTGGAGCAACACACTTGTGCTCAAAATGACGTTGGCTCAAGTGTCGTGGTCGGAAAGTTGGTGGAAGCAAAAATGAATTTGTTGCAAGGTAAGAATCATCTGACATCTATCAAGCACATGTTTTGCTTGTTATGACGTATATATTAGGTTTTTAAACATTAACATGTTAAATAATAACAACCCAATTAACAATAGCAATTCTGTTAACAATAAAAATGTTATTAAAATGTTATACTTCTTACAGTGTAAATTACTAGATTAAGAATAACAAATCTGC
Source organism: Rosalia funebris (assembly GCA_037954035.1). Classification (NCBI taxonomy): domain Eukaryota; kingdom Metazoa; phylum Arthropoda; class Insecta; order Coleoptera; family Cerambycidae; genus Rosalia; species Rosalia funebris. The sequence goes on along the minus strand of JAZFAV010000006.1, from coordinate 3,612,722 downwards.
TCCAAAATTTCAACGTTGCTGTCTGTGTTCATGATTTCTATTTGTTGTTTCTTAATAACAGAATCGGTATTTCCTTTCTTTAGTGTTTTGTACTTCCCGAACAAGCTGGTTCTTTTTTTTACTTTCCGTAAAATATAAACATGTTTTTTATAATCATAACTTTCAGAGTTAGGTTAAGTTCAATTTCCAGAATACCTTTTCAATTTTCGTTTTGCTCTGATCAGAGGGAACTTCATTGACGTTATTTGGGCCACTTTCATCTTCGAAATGAAGGGAACAAATATATGTATCTTTCGTTATGTTGTCAATCATAAAAAATCTCCTCGTCGACACGCTCGCGCCTACAAATCACATTTCCCGCACTGTTCGCAACGTCTTACGTGCTCAATTCTCGAACACGTTATACGTTGTTTACTGTACTCCATACGCGGCTTAGGAAATGGCAAAAAGTAACATAAACAATCATTTTTATAAGATTTTGAGCGACTGTCACTATTACACACACCAAAACAACAGCGTTTTAAACTCCCCTTCGACATGACGAATTGATTTTAAAAATTTTTACAATTATTCTGGTTAAAAACTATTTAACTGTTGGAAATTTGAGCAATTTTCTGTAATATTTAACAGAAAATTATTAAATTCTTGTGCAGACTAATGCTATTTTATGAAAAGTGATCGAAACAGTACGGCATCTGATGACGTCAAGCGGCGCATGCGCACAAAAATCTCCACGAAAAAGCCTATTGACAGTATGTATAATTAAAACTAATTATAACCTATACTTTATGCAAAGCTAGGTTGTCTAAAAACATTGTTATGTAATATATCCATCCGCATACTGAATCGTGACGACATCGTATACTATCTGGTATACGACATCGTATACCAGAACCAAAACATGGGATCCTGGGAGAGATGTTGCAGGCAGCAAACCTCTCTGCTGGACTTCGCCAGACTCGTTGATGTCCATTTGGAGAATTAAGACTTACTCTTGTTTTGATTGAAAACAAAACTCTCTTCCAGTCGTCAATGGTCCAATTTACGTGTTCTCTTGCAAAACGCAGTCTAGAAACTATATTCTATGGTGAGCAGTGGTGCAATAGCTGGTCTTCTACTGTCCAATCCTCCTTGTTAAGTCTTATCCTGGCCGTTCGTCCAGAAATTACTACATTTCAAGCTGCTGTCAGGACTCTACTTAGCTCTAAACTAGTAGAATGCCTGTTTCTTGCATAAGGAGACTTGCATACGATATCGCTCATATGTAGACTTCTTACGACCTTGGCCTAGGGTCTCATAACAAATATCTCGCGTAGCCACATATCGCTGGCTACGTCCCTTGTTAAACAGTTACCGCTTCAACTGCTTCATCTTTTTTTAAGTTGCGTGGACGATTCATTTCTTGTACTCTGTATATTGGACAAGGTGTTTCATTCACTTGGCGACATTAAGTTAAAAAAAAAACACTAGCGGAACTGAATTTATTGCCACTGGACTTAAAGCGTAACTGAATTTACGAATTGTTTGTCAGTAGCGACGGAATGTGTCCTAGATCAGCGTACCGTGTACGGCACTGATGAGAACTAATAAGTTCGAAACAGCTGTATATCGTTCGGTTCCAATCCGGGATAGATGTCGAATCCTACCTGTGGCGGGTTTTATTTTTTGAAACTATCCTTAAGTCGAGAACTATCCGTAAATTATACATAAAATTACAGTCCCATGTATATATACGAAGTGCGTTCAAATATAAACGATACTTTTTTTAGATGTATTGAAGACAAAAATAATTAACCAAAAATACTTTATTTTTCTACATAGTCTCCCCTTTTGTTTACATATTATTCCTATTGAATTAGGATTGTTTACGCTATTACTGTAAAAAGAGAGAAAGGGCGGGTTTGGAGTCATTTGTGCACGAACGTCTCCACCCCGGCATCATTATCGTCTCCACCCCCGTGTAAAAATTTTGATGATCCGTTGCGCAACAGACGGATGTATATATTGCTGTCGTCCATATTTGCCACTAGCATATTAACATTCTCAGGGCTGCGGCGGCAACAATTCTCGCCTCCATTACCTCCTACAGTTCCCACCAATACTCAATCCAAAGACAGCCCCCTTGAAATTCTCGTATATATTTGAACACCCCTCGTACTTTTGTTTAATAAACATTAAAATGCTTTTGCAAATCAAATTTAATTTTTGTAGACGATACATCTGCCACCTGGCAATGTGTACATGAATTTAATTACAAATTCTGTAGTTATAATGAGAAATCTAAATCCAATACACAATCACAGACAAATAAAACTTGCCGGACGAAATTTAAATATATCTTACGTTCAATAAGCAGCTCTATTTTTTCCATAAAAATAATAACTGTTGTAGAATTAATAATGCTACATAAAGTGGGCAAAGTTAAAAAGGGGATACTTCAAAATATTACACATTTTTCGATTTTCATAGCCGTATAGAATCCAAATTGATTTGTAGTTTGTAGGATTATCCTAGAGGGCAGCACTAGAGATCAGTCGCCTTAATAGTGTCGTTACAGTTACCCACCCTTAAGTCTTTTAAATACCGTAAATACAAAATGGAAATGTTAGTTAATTTCTAATTAAAGACCTAGGGCTTTGTGAACACGAAACAAAACAAGTATGTTGTAGCATGTCGGTCGTCGCAACGTTTGTTGATAATTATATTTAAATTGTAGATGTACTTGTATGTAGATAATTAAATTATTTTACATAGAACTGAAGTTCGAAATATGTACATTGTCGTTTAGACTATTTCAAATTTGTGAATTGACTGATACGAGGGCTACGTTCGTCTAACGAAAACTCTACAGCCTTTTACCCTTGAATTCTTGCAAAACATTTTTATGGAACTGAAATACCGGGGTTTTCTTATTTTTAATGGAAATTTCGATCACGTCCAATTTACATGGCCTAGTGATAGAACCTAAATCGTGATTTGTCTATTTTGCGGTAAATTCAAATTACATAATTTAAGTTGTCATTTTTTAGGTTAGTCTAAATAAATGGCCCCGCATTTTAATACTAAAATTAAAATTCAAAAGTTTACTATGCCAGTTACCAAAGTGATACTTTTAATTTGGCAACAATGATAATTAAAGGATACCAGAGAATGTTAAACTTAAGGTTAAAATATTTTCACAAACAAAAACTAGTAGTTTAGTTTAGAACTTAGCGAAAACAAAAAATTAATCTAATTTTCGTTAAATTTATAAACTTTTTTTATCTATATTTTAAGAGTTTAATTATACAGGGTGTCAAAAGAGTTTCTGGCATAACTTTGGCAGGATAGTAACCTCGCCACTAGAAACCTAAAACAATCCTGTAAAAAAATATCGGATGTCCAATACGACAAGACGTCACTAGATCGGGTCAATAAATTGCTAGGTTCGGGGAAAATACAGCTAGCGCAGTTGACGTTGATATTCGGTGTCCTGTTGTCGATTGCTTATACTAATCTCTCTAGTTCACTAATCGCGACAGCTATTTTTGGTATGCGTAAAGTTGAATTTTATCTAGTGTCGTATTTTGATAATCTTACCCAGTTAGGGCAGCCTTTTTTTTTGCGAATAGAAAAATACTTCCCCTCACATTTTATAACACAGGCTTAAGACTGTCGATTTCAAGTTGCTGGCATGTGGTAAAAATTGGTTAAGGACTTGTATTTTTGACCTTGCTGAACTGACATTTTTAATATTACTAAATTAAAGTCGTTATGACGTGGTGACCATACAGACGTAATTTACTAGACAAAGTGAACTCACTAAACACAGCGGTTTAGTTTTGGTTAGTATATGAGGAATGTATATGCCAAGTTATGCCAGAAACTATCCTGACACCCTGTATACCACAATCGCGCAGTTTGGTGCTAGGTATACATATATCATTTATCTACTTTTGTATAGAGTTGAAAAATATTGGTTGGTTGGATGAACAACAAAATGGAATAGTTTACTCAGACATTGGACATGTCTGATTAAACTATTTCTTTATTTCACATAGAATTTAATAAGTGAAATGAATGGCCCTAAATTCTTACACTTCCTAACATATTTTTAAATCTACTACAGCGGATTGTAGCATAACAGTAGGAAGATACACTTTGTGAGGTTATGTCTTGTTACGACATAACCTCATACCCAGGTATATATTACTACAATACTCAATTTTTGAGGTAATATAAAGTGCCAAAGTTTACGTTCAAAACGTCAAAGATATTTAAAAAGGGTGCATAAAAAAAATACAATTAGTAACGTACATTGACGGTAACGGTAAAATGCTGCTGTCAAATTACAATAGCCTTTTGTTTCCGTTGCATACTTACAGGGCTATGTAATTTTTTAAGCACCCCACATATTAGGTAATTTTATTAAGTATATTTATTATTGGGTTTCATTTAATATTATGCATTTGTTTGTAGCTAAATATAGCCAACCCTCTTTAATATATGATAATTTATTCAAGGATATTTAACATAAATGGTCAAACTGAATTGTTTAGTGAAAATTGCATGTTTAATCTGGTCGATTCACGGAAACTTCTCGTTGTTTGATAGAACAGAGGGAATAAATATAACGTACTGATTTTAACGTTAACTAGTCATATGGAAAATCATTAGCCAAAGAATTGCCAAAATACACTATTTACAACTATATTAAACTAGTCATTAGTAGATACAATTTATTTACAGATATTATAATTTTTTTTGTAAAAATGTGTAGTTACCGTCTTGTGTAAATATCGGAACTAATTAGAAGCGACAGTTCCTGAGATAAGAAGGAATATGAGTCATTTATTTAAAAATGTCAATGTGTGTCTGACTTTGATTTCAGCAACTGTCGATCATGTAAATAATAAACTAGGTACAATGACGAGTGAGATCTACCGCTTTTCCTTTTATGCAAAACAACGATTTACTTTGTACCCTCACGTGTAACATATAGCTATAAATTTGGGGTAAATATTTTGTAAAGCCACCCTATATTGTAAATATTAACGTTCGTACGTTTTCTAGTGTAAAATTTTGCCAAAAATCTACCACTTAAGTCTAGTTTTATTTACCTATAACATCTAGTTTTATATGGTGCGAAGATATTGTATGATAGGACTTGATGAAACTTTAATATTTAAGAGAAATATCGTAATCAGGGTATATATTCCGAAGTTTTTAATTATTATTTATTATTTAAACTCTTGTATGTATTTATGTTCCATTAAAAATTGTCTATAAAAGTGTTACAGTAGTTTTATTTTCACTTGATCGTTCAAGTGAGGTTATGTTTACGTTTATACGAAAATTGAATGGAAGTCGAGCTGGAATCACAGATTTGGTCGTGGCAGAGAAATTTAGCCGTTTTCCATTTTCTCCCGTTACAGGAGCTACTCGGTGTAACTACTTATTTGAATTCGTTACGGATTATTTGACAACATATATTTTAAAATTGAGTAAATTTACTCAATATTGTCAAATAATAACTAGTAATATGACTTGTTTCTATCCCTTATTTTAAATCTTCATCGCAAATAAAAATAAGTCATATTTCGAGCATTGCATCGGATGACTCGGATGTATCTGTCAATAACAAACACGGAAATGATTTATTTAAAAGGAAGGACTTAGTTACTAGGAATACTAATAGATATGTTTAAACTAGTCTTTATGGCAGCATGCTGAAACTATTCATTATAGGTGATATAATTTAACCTAAATAATTTGACAATTTTCAGTTTTTGTGTCGAAACAATAGCTGTGGTTCCTTTACCTGACATTCCAGTTTATTTCAGTTTTGTGTGCTGATACAATTTAATACCATGGCAATATCAGCGTAGATAATAACTAAAATAAGATTATATCTCGGTTAAAAGAAATGCAGCTAATAATCGTATTGCTTCGGTTTAAATAAATCGGAAACATGAAATGAGTTAAATATGAAAAGTTCACATAAATTAAGCTAAAATTTAGTAATGTTTACATAATATCTTAATACATTTTTTTAATAATTTGATTCAATTAATTTCCCGCTTATTTTGTTTTTTGTTGCGAACGTATGTTTTCGAAAAAATGAAATGTTTTGATAATGCATGTCACAACGTTCAATAAAAATGTCTCTTGCAGTATATACTTATCAATTTAAAGGCATTTTAAGATCACTTCACATTTAAAATATTTTTTAGAGAAAGTTTGATTGAAAAATGCCTTCAATAATTATCAAATATTTTTCTAGCTGAGTTCTGTTATAGATCAAAACAGTGCATCCTACATCGGTATATTCGAGCCGTCGACATCGAACGTTCAGCTTTGGAGATGTAAAGCATGCAGCAAAGAAGTCAGCAACAGATGGCACCACTTTCAATCTCACACTCCACAACGACACTTTTGTCGTCATTGTACAGCCACATACAGCAGAATAGATACATTACGGAGTCATATGAGGTCCAAACATACCCTGTTTGTAAATAAATATTTTTTATAAATAAATAATTTAATCTAAGGAGACGTTTCTGATGTTTCCTGTAAACGAAACGGTACATACGATTTTGGATAATTCGATTTAGGGAAGTACTTAACTATATGTGTGATTATACTATAATACTTTATTATAGAGAAGAGAACTAATTATGTAAAATATAAAATAGTGACCAAGTTGTTGCCATGTCCTAGTTTAAAACTAATTACTTTTTTTCGTCTTGCTGTATTAAAACTGATATTAAACTTGATTGTGTCATAGATTAAAAGAAATATGACAGAATTATCTTATGAAGGCCAAGTCGGCAATAAATCGTGCAACAAAGACAGATGCATGTCTGACTTTCTTCCATACCAATCCAATCTGAATACGAGACAGACCTGCCTATAAATCATTTGCGCGCGCCTTCTTTTCTGCAATTCTGTTACTGCATTCGCGTGGGAGAAGGTAAGCTATACATTGCTCTTTGTCGCACGGTTTATTGCCGACTTGCTCTTCATAAAATAATTCTATTATACAAGTTAACCGAACAGTATTACCGGATATATTAATGGTATGTTCGTCAAAAATTGTCTAATCTCTGTTTTTACCTACGAGCAAAGTTGTAGGTTTTTACCTTTTTGCTCGTAGGTTTTTACCCTCTTGCGTCATCTGTTAGAGCCAGTAGGCGGGGGAATAACCCATCTATGCCCTTAATTGTTTACGATAGGAGCTTTTTATCGTTGTTGAATTACATGAATGACCAAAAGTAGAAACAAATATAATCATAGGTGTTTTAGATGTTTATAATGAGATTGATTGTCAAGCTACCAATATCAAGATATAAATGTGGCCTTTGATGTTCTCTTGTTTTATAAATGGGCGTACACAGCGAATTTACAATACAAAAAATTACTTTTAGATTTTGCATAATATGTGAATTCGTTTCATTTGGAGATGCCCATTTCTACAGGTAATTAGCCAGTAAGAGAATTTCAATAAAAACACATTTACAGCGAATTTTGAGGTAGGTAAAGCGCTATCGAGAAGGAGTGTGATAGCAATAACACACTTTCAGCACCGAACAGAAATTACAATTAGAAGGTTCACTCTACGGCGGTACTTTTATCTTTTGCTTACAAAGGCATTGCCGCCATACAACGGCGGCACCGAATATGAGGGATACTTTCTATGATCCTATACATGTGCCGCGTGTTAGTTAGCTTATATTCGCTGTACGACGGGACGGGGTAGGAAGGGAAACTTAGCGGGCGGAGCTAGAGTGAGCCTTCTAGTTGTAATTCTCTTCGGTGCTTTCAGTATGTTCCTGATTTAACTGTATAAAGTTCACTATGCTCTTCTCAAAATAGCGCCATCTATTGATTAAGAACGTAATCAATTTATTCGTTATTCTGTATATTTCTAAAAGGCGTACCGAAATAGTTCCCTAACATTTTTTCTCGATAGAAGAAAAGAATGAAACTAATTTTTTCAATGTGCATTTTTATAAATGTATTTGTACGGATAACATATCGTTTACATGTACCATTGAAAAATAGTGTAATGAGGCACTTCTTATACGTTCTCCTAAAATCTAGGCAATAAGGAATTAACTTTAGAACGAACATTGAAAAAATTGGCACTCTATTAGTCAAGAACATAATTAATTCTAAAATTGATCAAATTTTGTTTATCTCAGATGCATCCAAATGTATCATTACATTCTGTCTCAATAGTACATCCTGATTTCATTAAATGTTTAAATTTTAACTGTGATATGAATAAATAGGTGTGTTTTTAGAATAATAGCGAATTCAAAATATCTGATTGCGTAGTTTTTATTGCACAATTATTTTCATTTGATGAATTTATAATAAATCAAAGGGAGACCATTTTTCTATGAACACTAACAGATACATTCGATGCGCGTTTCGCAAACCAAGTTGGCATCATCTGGAGATTATTAAAACTGAGATAAGTATTACTAGTATCATCTTCCGATGATGGCAACTTTGTTGGCGAAATGCGCGTCGAGAAATGTTCAATCTTTCAGTGTTCTTGGAAGACTGGTTTTCTGTTTTTGTTACTGCATCGCAGATTTCATCCCCTTCCTAGAAATATATATTTATTAAATATATAAAATTTATTGTTTTATTGTAAAATAGCGAGAGTATTTTACATTATTTGTTAAAGCTCATTATTTATTATCGTAAAAAAATGTGTATACTAATTTTGCAATATTTATTATTATAGGTATTCATTAGAATGAAAGTTATCTATTATAAAATAGGTAGAAATAATAACATACTTTTGGAAACAAATATTTTGATTCTGATTTTATTGTTCATTTGTTGCACTTTTAAATAGATGTTTTGTGCTTTTTATGTAGCACATTCCGTAGAAAATTTTAACAGCTCTACAATTATTCACAAATGATGTACCCAAATCGAATTTTTTAAATGTATTAGTATCAAATTAGATATAGTATTGATTGACTGATCTCCGAATTAATATAGAACGTATGTCTTAATTATTGTATTTTTTCATAATAAAAAAATTGATTGTATTGTCTTGTATTTATTTTTATTAAAACAAACAGGCAAATATATTTTGCAATCACTGTTTTTAGTACGTAAAAATAGGATTAGATGAGTTGCAGTTTCTCCCAAACTAAGCAATGCAATTGGAATGTAGGTTATGAAAACATGGAATTGTGAAGGTTTTCTATATCTGCCTCCCTTTCTTTAGCTCTTTTCTTCTCCTTTTTCCAAGCTTCGTAGTCCTCATCATCAGTAGGCAGCTCATATCGACATAGGGGGCAAGAATTAGTCTGGAATAAATATCACGCTATTAAACTCAGTAAATTGTTTATTTGTCGACAAAAGGAAAAAAAACACTTACTTTGGAAAGCCATGGCATTATACAGTCGTTGTGGTACAGGTGATTACATGGCAGTTTCCTTGCAGTCTCGCCTATCACGTGGTCTTTTAAGCAAACGGGGCACTGTGCACCTAAAAAAAAAAACATATTGAAAATGTAAACACTATCAACCGGTATACCTTCTGTGGATACGTCCTCGTTTGGCAGAGCCTCAACTACAGCTTTGGACGCAGGAGGTGGCAGTTTTTCACCATTTAACACATTCAGTTCTTCAAACATGTTATAATCTCTGAATAGCCTGGCTAAATGGAGGAGATGGTCAGGAGTTTCGCCATCTCTAAGCGGCGTCCAGCCCATTTCAGCGAAGTAATCGGCCATTATGTCTTACCACTAAAATTAAAATTTGACCAGTAATCTTTAAAATTACATAACCTCAAAAATCCAAATGTTTACATGAATTAATTGACAGATGATGACAACACAGAATTTAAAAGATTGTTGATGACTATTCAATAATAGGCTCTTTCGTTTGTAGCATTATTGTAGACCTGAAGAACTAATGTTTAATGATTTGATCTGTTCATCTGATATAATCATATCTGATATAATATATAATCATAATATCAATAATGGGAATACTAGAAATATACATTCCTTAAATCATGGCGATATTATGATTCCTTGGGTATATATATGGGTATTATGATTCCTTGAATATTCCTATCTTCTTGTCATTATCTTTAAATATTCTAAGATGTATATGATACAGAAGTACATAATATTTATAAAAGAGAACTATGATTTTTACAAAAATTATTCTTCTAACGAGGCTAGAAAGTAAGAAGAAATGGTGGCGATATTTACTTTTAGAGATAGAGAAGTCGGATATAATAAAAAGTCATTCTTAATATAATTTGTAAAACTTAGCTCATTTATTTTCAGGTTATTTCTGTTCTCCTAGATGTGGCCTCCCATGATTTTCACATACATATATTCTAATAATTTAACATAAATTGCTATGCGTGAGAATATCATTGCCGACCAATTTTTAAGTCATTACTACAGCCCTACATTGAACTTAATAAGTCGTCTAGTTTGCATTAATATAGAATAATATTACCGAACAGACCTTATATGTACTGTGCTGTGAATTTAATTCCACCGAACGCATATTTTATGTGTTTCTATACTGAACATGCTCTATGGTTGTGTGAACGAGTTGTCAAATGTCTGTTCTTGAAGATAATGTTTTTTTATCGCGTGGTGAATTAAATATTTCAGGGTTTTAACACATCGACTAGTATTATTCGTAGGTGGTTTACAAAAATAGAAAGAACGCTTTATATATAGAGTATTTGAATGTAATTAGAATTAACCTTCAAAAATTAGGTTGAAAAGTTATGCTATAAATAACCCGTTATATCCCGGAAGAGCGAGAAAACATGGGTATTTTCGCCTTATTACTATTCGTCATAGAACTGGCGTTTTTAAATACCGGAATATATTCTCTGCCTGTTACAATAGAAAATACTTTCTATATGGCACTTGAAAAGAATTGCCCGTACATCAAAGATATTCCCAATTTTAAAAACCAGACTGTATTCGACAAGTGTACAGATTGGAAAAATATCAACGCCACTCAGAGTCTGACGGAGGACACCGAGAGGAACTTCCGATGTTTGCTGTACTTTGACAGCTTCAGTATGTTCTGTTCCGAAATTAAAAGACAAGTAGATATACAGTCGCAAAAATCCGTTAATATTTCCGGTAATTACTTTGTTCCAACTTTGAACGAAACAGTTGAAGAGATTTGCAAGAATCCAAGCCTTTTCCCAAATGGTAAACAGTTCGAACATAATGTAACGAAGGCGCTTACGAAAGATACTGAGTGTGTCAAGCTTTGCTCCACGTATGGCGGAGCACCCAGGCCAGAGTGTAGCTTGACCCATTACTTTTCCAACTTGGATGTAGTACAAGTTATAGCAAAAAGTATGTCTGTAGGTCAGCTTCATCAGGAACTCGCACCTAATACGGTTGTTGGTAAATCAAACCCCCTTCTGGCGGCAGTTGTTCCTGAAGGACACCCTGAATTGCACCCTGTACGCATTCCGGACGAAGTGGTGCCAAGAATTGCAAATTTAATAGAGAACAAAAATGGTATTAGTCAGGATCTACTGGTCCAGGATAGTGTAAATAAGCTTGAGTCTAAAAAAAGCAAAGATGGGGATGTGGTACCAGATGGGGGAGCGCCCCCGGCTGGAAAGGCGGTACAGGCTGGGAACGCTGCACCGGTTGGGAACACTGCATCGGCTGGGAACGCGGCACTGGCTGGGAAAGCGGCACCGGGTGGAAATGTGGCACCAGGTGGGGCTGTGGTACAAGGCACAGGACATGAATTGAATCCAAATGGGGCGCCTCCAAATGTCGTGCAACAGCCTTCAAACCCTGAGGTGCCTGCTAATGATAATACTGAGAACGTAGGTGTTCCTTCCCAGGAAATGGTGTCTACGCAAGGTCAATCTAATGGGGATGTAAACGAACAGCAGGAAAATAAAAATACGAACGCAAATGAGGGCGTTCCTGGAGATGAAACGGGCCAGCAGCTTGGTTCCAAGGTTGCACCCGAGATTGAAGTGGAGCGTCCTGTACCTGCTCAGATGGACCTCGACACCGATTTAGAGGATAATCCGCCAATTGATGACGATGATGGTATGTAATTTTGGTAAAAGATTATTTAATTTAAAGTAGAACTCCAAAATACTAATGAAATTTTTGTTGTACCGTCCTCCTATTCTTTAGTTTCTGATCGGGCAAAACAGGACATTCTAAAATAGAATTTCTACTTTTCCACTGAGCACACCACTTTTTCTTATGAAATAACTTACACTTTACACTCCGTACATACTTAGTATCGATATAATCGGTGCTACAATACTTTCTTTCTACAACTTTTAAAATAAAATCATCATAACACTTATTTGTTGCGATTTTATTAATTTATTTGTAATGTTAGCAATTTTTAATCGGTATTCCATTTGCTATCCAAACGTCCTCTATTAAAATCCCTATGCAATTTGGTTATTGAGTCTAAATTTATTATTTCGTTGATCATTATACAAGGGCTGTATAAGTTAAGTAAAAATAATTTGTATGTGTAACGGAACCAACCAGATAATTATTTGGGTTATTAATATGTGTGTAAGATATAACAAAAATTGTTAGACTTTTCTAAATATTTTCAAGCTATCTGTAATATTTATATATAATAATAAATAAATATATGTACATACAACGTAATATTTCACAAATATATAATTTATCATAAACAGTATTGTACAATGGATTAAATTATTTTGAATACAAATCACTTTTCTGTTTATTGATAATGTTTATTATAGGCATTTTTAAGTGATATAACTTTATATATACATCCCTCAGACACTAGGAAATGCAAAAAAGAAAATGAAATCATCCCATGAAGTGAAAAGAGTTGTACCTAATTGACGTTCTTCTGCCTTTTCTCTATGTTAATGGTAACATTCATAGTTTAGTGGGTTTACTAATACGGCCACACAGGTTATAGCAACTCAAATTTGGCAATATCAAAAATGGCAAACTTTACTCACTAGATTCTAATCTCTAAGGCTAGTTTTAATGTTGCTTGGTTATCTTGTCAGAATAATAACAGCCTTTACATCCCTTAAATTAATCTCAGATTAAAACAGTTCAGCGAGGTCAAAAATACAAGCCCTTAACCAATTTAAAATTCCAGAAGTCTGAAGTTCCCTTACAAGCTTTAGGTTTCTGTTAATGGGGTCGTTCCCCTGTTAAAATTATATCAGCAACTACCCTGAAACCCTGTGTATCTATCTAAAATAAATACTTAAAGTTTGTATTAAATGTAATTTGTATTTTAAACATGCTGAATCGATTATCTATATTTACCAAACGGCTGTTTTCGTGTGTCACGAAATTTTTAGGTCGATGTACGAAATGCTTTTCGTCCGAATATCGGCATTTCGACAAAATAAATATAGTAACATATAAGTCGGAAATCGAGAAAGGAACCACCAAGCCGCCAAGCGGCTATCAAAGTAGTTCCCGAATAGCAAAGCTATTACATAATCGCTCTAGGAAACAACTACTCCTCGGGCTAAAGCCCTGCCAGGCATTGAATTATACCCAGAAGCGATCCTCGACCCCTTTCTCGTGTTTCTGCACGATCAGATAAGGTTTCAAAAAATAAAACCCGCCACAGGTAGGATTCGACATTTGTCTCGGATCGGAACCGAACAACATACAGCTATTTCGAACTTGTTAGTCCTCATCAGTGCCGTACACGGTACGCCGATTCAGGACAAATGCCGAATGAACTTTATGGCGTATACATCTTACCGACTTGTTACTGACAGAGATCGTATCAATAAAGATACCCTTGCGAACAACGTGGTAACTTTTGTTTTTTGATCCGAAGCCTCTAGAGGCATGCTCCGGAGGTGTCTTCGATATGAGCGAGGGGGCGGCGCAGTATTATTGCGATTTGGTTACTCTTTCATTATTATGTGGGTATTATGACAAGTCTCTGAGAATTAGATCACTGGTACAGGGTGAGTCACGGGAAACGGACGTTTTTCAACAAAGAATAACTCTAGCAATTTTAGGAAAAATAAATTTTATTTTTAAAGAATGAAACGTTAAACTCTGCCATTTTATATGCTTAAGTGCGAAAAATAATATCTGATAAATGACGACCATTTTTACGTATACACAGCTGAAATCGTTTTTGAAAGTTTGATTCTACGTTTCGCAACGCATCTAGGTTGATTTCTGCAATGTTTTCACGTATTGCTGTCTTCAGGTCCTCTAATGTACGGGGTTTACGCTTATATACCCTTGATTTTAAATACCCCCAAAGATAAAAATCACAAATGGAAAGATCGGGCGAGCGCGGCGGCCAAGAAAGGTCTCCGAAGCGTGAAATGAGACGATTAGGAAATGCAGTTCGAACAACAGCCAGGGAAGCTCTTGCTGTATGAACGGTCGCCCCGTCGTTTCAAACATGTTCACATAGCGATCAGAATTAACAGTCACCGTTCTTTCGTTTTCTTCAAAAAAAAAAAAAAATGGTCCGATAATCCCGCACCGTCCAATACCGCACCAAACTGTATCTTTAGAGCTGTGTAGCGATCTCTCATGTAATCCCCGAGGATTATCTGCAGCCCAATATCGACATTTTTGCTTATTAACCGCCCCTTCCAGGTGAAAATGGGCTTCGTCGCTCATTATGATAATCAAATTTTCATTTTCCTCGTATAGGTGAAGCATTGCTTGACAAAAAGTCATTCGTTGCTGATAGTCTCTCTCATTTAGCTTCCGAATCATCATAATTTTATAGGGATGAAATGCAAGGTCTTTGTGTAAAATTCTCTGCATCGTGGATTGACTTATTTGCAGTTCCCTAGAATGTCGTCTAGCAGAACGAGTGGGGCTTCGGTTCATGGCTTCCCTTACTCGATCCACATTTTCAGCTGTTCGGGCCGTTCGAACTGGGCCTCGTGGTTTCCTTTTAAACAGTGACCCTGTCGTTCGCAATGAATTAACCCATCTAAGAATGGTATTCCGCTGAGGGAGGGCACCATGACGGCCGATGTTGAAACGCCATCTGAAAAGACGTTGCACTATTGTCACTGAACCTCCACTTTTTACAAACTCCTCGTAAACAAACACGTGGTGTTCCCTTGTCCACAACGGCATGATGGATACTAAATGGCAACTCAAGGAGTGTTGACTGTCATTTCTCCCACTTACATACGCCTGACACAAGCTGTGTACTATTCGTTCTAAAAACGTCCGTTTCCCATGACTCACCATGTATAATAATTGCTATGTTACATAACAGTTAATATGCCAATAGGAGTAAAAATGCACCATAATATACTTTTACAATATAACTGTCATCACATTATTATGCGTATTATAATTGCAAAATAATGTCGATTCAGCAGCAATGTTTGCGTTAGTGAATAATAAATATAACAATGAACTTAAAATTTTATTCTTTGATTATGTTATTATATCTGTATAACTTAACATGTTTTTTTTTTCATATACCTAAATAGACTTAGGAGAAACTTTCATTTAATTAGTTTCATATGAATTACAATTGAATTCTCGACATAAGTTTATACGATATTTATACCTTCTATTAATAATTATCAAATAATCAAAAGGTATGATGGGCCAATAGGTCTTATTCCATTATTTGAAAGTTTGAGCCAAAACTTTGTTTTTGTCATACATTTTCTTTAAGAAAAATAAATAATGGACAGTTTGAACTTCGCGATTTACCTATTTACCGTGACGTCACGGCGAGACTTACATAAGCATAAAGCAACACCCTGATAAAAGCTGGAACAAAGCAAATAAATTAACGTGTGACACAGCTGTCATTTATCTGTCTCGAGTACATTGCGATTGACAGAATTGCCTGAATTTTTACGACAAAAAACTTCATGTCCTATTCGATTGTCGACATAACCTTACTTTTCGCAGTTGTCGCCATCATTGTAATAATTTCGATATTGAAAGTAGTTTCTTTATGGTTTAATTGCACCGTTTCCTATTTCACCGTGAACTGCAAGAAGATATTCTGAACTAGCTTTCCCGAAACTTATCCATTTTGTGTGTAATACATCGAACTAACCAAGCAAAATTGCAAGCCCCTTGCAAGATATGGACTTGCGCCAGCCTTTTTTCAATTGATCAACATAATTATCCATGCAGAAACCTACAAAAATATTCTGTTTTATTCTATTCTATCCTATTTTCGTTAGTTGTCAAAATATTTACACAATTAAGTTTCCAAACAGTTTTTTTATTTGTCAAAACATTTTGTTTTTGAAAATGCCCAAGTTTGATCTATTTTCTTACCCGTTTTCTCTACCTAGTCGACGATGAGGAACAACAGTACAAGAAGGCAGAACAGGAGGAAGCGGAAGCGAACCAGCAAGAGGAAGAATCCAAAAAAGGCAATACAGCGCCTAAGAAAGACGGTAAACAACATGCCACCTTTTCTCTTTCAGATACAATCATTTAAATTTGTCGTAGAAGCTGCAGCAGAGGAGGCGAAGAAAGAAAACGCTGACGCAATTGACATGTTTCATACCATTAACATACCGATAAGTTCAGCCAGCGCAGGGGAAATTGATGGAGGGTCGTACTTTTTCTCGTACTTCATGGCGATCTGCGTTCTGTTTATCCTTGGATATGTAGGCTATCATAATAGACAAAAGGTAAGGGGTTATTATTGGGAACAATTTTTTTTGTGTGGTATGTGGGTAAATTGCGTATAATTCGATAGAATTCATACAATAACAGTAGAAGGAATAATGGTAGAATGCAGTTTTAGTAAATAATATACTTTCTAAAGGGTATTTCAATAAGGACGCTCGATTTTTAAACCTAAATAAAACAAGTTGGGTGTAAAATCTCCACTCAATTTTTTTTTTACTTGAAAGAGTATTTTATGGCATTAAGTATGGAAATAACGTCGTTCAAATGCTCGCCACGACTTTACTTGGTGGCACGTATTCGGGAGGTCCAATTTTCGATGACTTTGTCGCATAAATTTGGCTGAATTTGCTGGATGGCGTTCGTGATGTTACCTTTGAGGGCATCAATTGTTTGCGGTTTATTTGCATAGACCTTCGATTTAAGATACTTCCAAAGGAAGAAGTTTAAAGGGCGTTAAATCGCATGATTTCGGTGGCCAGTTTACGTCACCGCTGCGTGGGATAGCCATACCCTCAAATCGCTCGTGCAGAATGTCCATCATGCCATGCGCTGTGTGGTACGTAGTGCCGTCCTGTTGGAACCACTTGTCGGTGTCCATATCCAGTTTAGGCCACAAGAAGTTGTTTATCATGGATCTGTAGCGCTCTCCGTTGACGGTTATGGCAATGCCAGTTTCGTTTTGGAAGAATGGACCGACGATTCTGCCAGACCAAAATCCGCACCAAACAGTGAGTTTTTCGGAATGCATTTGGTTCTGGTGTGTCTCGTTGTTCGCATATCATTTTATCCAAAAATCGGTTTCGTCGCTAAAGATGATTTTTTTGGCGAAATTTGGGTCAACTTACAATTGATCCAGAGCCCAATCAGCGAACACACGGCGATGTCTATGGTCGTTTACCTTAAGTTGGATTTTATACGGGTGCAGACCTAAATCTCAACGCAAAATTCACCAAGTTGAAGTCGCAGAAAGGTCAAGTTCTTGTGAACGACCAAGAATTGACTGTCCCGGGTTTTCCCGTACACCCGCACGCACAGTAGCGATGTTTTCAGCAGACCTTGCGTTTCGGTAATGTACGGATGTTGGCTGATTATTTATCAAAACGGTTAACCCGAATTTGGCCATCAAACGTCGAATAGTCGACTCGACAGGACGGTTGTGGCGAGGCGTAATGGGCGGAACGTTTCTCGAACGGAGCACTGATTTTGAAAATGAAATTTGATATTTTGCACACGTTGTTGAACGATATAACCTTCCATGGTGATTTGCCGTACACTACTGAACAATTTACGACAAATTTAACAGATGTTGCTTTAACAATATGGTCGCTATAATCTAACAAATTTCGAACGTCCCTATTGACAGACCCTGTATGATCATTTAGTAGTAATAAGATAAAATTAAATAAGATCTCTGCAAGTAGTTACAATTTTACAGATTTCTTAAAGTAAAATCACTAATATATGCATATTTTCGTGTTTTTTAGATCTATACAAATTACTCGGGCAAAAATAATTAAAAAAGCAAAACAAGTTTTCTTTATTTGATGCAAACTTTTAAGTATGTATGTGCTTTCTGAATGTTTTTTTTTTTCTCATGATTGCCCACCATTAATGACAGCCAATTGACATCGAGACATTTTTAGGTTATGGCCCTTGTTGTGGAGGGTAAACGTGGCAAGAGGCAGTACAGGGGGCGGCGCCCCAACTCCGCCAACTACCACAAGCTGGACAGCAACCTCGAGGAGGCGATATCGTCGTCGTGCACAAAAAATTCGAGTCACGTCATCTATTAACCGTACGGTTAAGCACCACTACTTCACCGCTACCCTTACGGTTCATATCATTGGAATTTTTTATGTTTTCAAATTGGAAAGTGTAAAAAATGTATATAATACGCTGTGGAACATTTAACAGCGGATAACGCATATGTAATTTCGCTTTAAAGTATCTTCTACCAAACGGAACCAGATCTAAAACATCTGGCGGTTTCTCTACGATGACGCTAACTGTGATTAATTTGTAAAAGAATCGTAAAAAATAAGCGTGTAAAGTAACTGTTAAAACCCATCCGGTTTTTCGTTTACAAGGCGTGGAAACGAGGATGTGACTACTTGAAAGCTACACGCTTACGTAATTCGCGCACTCAATACTACCAATGACGTCACGTTAGTCACTGAGCAATAATGTTACGTTATAATCGAGTCGCCTGGTTCCCGCGGCTTGCCGAGCTGCCGGGGTTCTTTTCCCATTATCGTGACGATTATCAAGTTATAGTTGCGCTGTGCTGTAACTGTCAGGGATCAGTTTTCTAGGTTAAGACTTTCCGGGGGGAGGTTAAGCGGGGATGGTAACCTTAAAATTTTATATTCGTTGTGATTCTTATTTTCAGCCATCAGTTCCCATTATGTTTATACTAATTCTATTTTTATTTGTGATCATGCAGTAGTTATTTTTGTATTTATAAGCTTATATGTAACTTTTAAAATTTTCGTAGTGTAATTCGAAATAAACCTTTTTCTACTACAAGGACTGAATCTTGTTTTTATTGCTGCATGTGAGGGCCGATCGACTAAGTGCATAAAATATCGCAAACAGGTAAAGTATAGCAAAACAGGTACAAACTGTTTTAGCTTTGACCTGAATATAGAAATGCAACGGAAAATGCCGTGCATTAAAACATTACTGACAGCGTTACGTATTACTATTTGTTGGGTAATAAATGAAGCGTTACGTTTTGTATCTCTGTTGTACCGATACAGGCGAAGGACCATCTGCGTAGCAGGAAGATAAGGATTGGTAAGTGGACTTGGAATAATGTCCTGGAGCACTGGATGCTGTTATATTATTTGGTACGTGATGCGATAATGTCGGTACCGGCAGCACCTTGATATGCACGTGTACGATACTACGATATATATTATTCTGGTCTCTACCACACACTTCCGCTGCGCTGCTACCGGTTCGGGCAAAGTCGTGGGGACAACGAGCGCAGCACTGACACAAGGGTATGGGACTCGTACAGGGATTTGAATTGTTGGCGGGAAAAGGACAAGCCGTTCGGTACGAAACACTATTAATAATCATTTTTATAGTGTAATTAATCAATTAATGTAGCTAATCAACTATCGAGGTGAAAAGCATTAGGAAATTTACAGAAGAGTTCGCGAGCATAGAAATGCACTGTCAAACGAACGCACCTAATTATAGCATCTGCTCCGAACTCGTTCCGTACGCACGTAGATCATAGATATGTAAAGAAATAGAAGAATAAACGAACAAACCTGTTCGAAACTGGAAAATACCATAGATATAATAAGAAATAGAACGATAAACAAATCTGTGAAAACATGCGGTCGCCATTTTTACCCAACTTCGAACACAATAAATTGCATTATTGAACAGGACTGGAATAACGCGACACGTTGTTTCTTGTATATTTAGCAAATACTGTGAATAAGTTGACTTTTGATATCCTAATAGACTTAGGTACTTATCTATCTTTTTATAAGATAGATAAGTATGTCCATTACAATAACAAAAATGAGTAGTATATCTATTAAATATTTTGTACAAGTTAAAACTAAAAATGAAGTTTCTTAGTACCCTGTTTCAGGCACTTTAAAAATATAGAAATATACGAAAATATAGCAGCTTTATCGACGTTAGATGAATTTGGCAATGTTGAACGTAACTTTATATTTGTTTAGTTTGTTCTAAATCATGTATTCTTGTTTGATACATTAGAATCAATGTATCTGTCTCATTTCAATCTAGCTAAAAATGGCGGCCATTATATATTCGCATTAATTTGGATGTTCAGTCGTCTAAGCTCATTCTATTTCCTTCCATACTTTTATGGTTGGTGGTAAATTAATTGATTTCTATGTCTTTATATATTTCTATGGTTGGTGGTGAACGAATTGGATTAAATGAATGGTAATAGGGGTTGCTGCTCGAATTAATATTTTTTTCTTGCCATTTCAGTTGTATCAAAAATATCGCCATCTGTACATTACAATAAAAAAATACTCAAGAGATATACAGGAAATTTATTTGGTTCTACAATTAATTATTGTCGTGCTTTCTCTTATTTCAGTAAATTATAATCCTAATAGGCTTGTGGAACGGCCTTCCATGTTGAGGTCTTTTTCGATGAGGACCTGAAAAATGACGTAAATTTCATACTTAGTTCTAAAGCATGTCTCTGTCTTCTCAACTTTTTTACTTTGAATTTATAATGCAAAAATAGTTTTCAAAATTGTTATTTTGAATTTGCAATTTGAAAATAGATTTAAGAAGAAACTTTTAGTGTCTCGTTAAAACGAAAATTTCCATCGTGTTAAGGAGGTCGATTTGATGAGTGTCGAAAAATTTCAAACTGAACGATCTCGTAAAGGTGGATAAAATATAAGATGGGGCAAATCAACTTGTTTATTTGAATTTGGCGCCCTGAAGCGATGGTTGCTTCTATGAGGGTGGGGGTAGGCACATTCGAGAGGGCGGGGCGTAAAGTTGTAGCATCATGGAGTGGAAGAAGGTGGAGCGCGCGTTCGCTGTCGAGATATTATGCCCCGTGGTCGTGTTCCTGGCCGGCAGTCGATTGCTTCATGGGTAAACAACTTCAGGGAAACTGGTGATCTGAAGAAAAAAAACTTGAGCTTCCACGAACAACAAGGTCACCCCAAAACATCGACATGGTAAGACTTTCTGTTTTGCGATTCCCTCAGCGCCCCGTCTGCAAATATGCAGCTGCTGTTGGGTTGTGTGTTTGTTCTGTGGGGCGAATACTTCATGAATTAAATTTCATCCCTACAAATTGTCTGTGGTGCAGGAATTTAATCCACGCGATTGTGTTGCTTGAGAAAATGCATGTGAGGCGTTTCTTGACATGCCTCACGACACACTTGTTTTCTTCAGACTATTTTTATGGGGCTATCTAAAATCACTTGTTTACAACGATCGTCCTAGGCTCCTAGCTCACCTGAAGAAACAACATTCATCAAACTGTCGCCAACAAACCCGTCGATATCTGGAAAGAGTTGAACGAATCTTCCGAGTTCGATTAACGCTATGAATTGAGAATAACGGACGCCACCAGCCTGATATCACCTTTAAAACTGGGTAAACATAAAATTTAAATGTTGTACTTGATGCTGTTCAAAGAATTAAATATATATCTGCAATACTTTTTTTAAATTGAATTTTTAAATAAGCAAGTTGTTCTGCCCCACTCTGTATATTGTAACTGTTTTTAATTATTTTGCTGCAGGTAATTAATTGGAAATTCTAGGGCGAATTAAAACAATTCGCGTAGGCAGCCTAGTAATGTTGTAGGATAAATAAAAATATAAGTGCCACTTCATTCTGCCATCTTCGTTAGATATACACCTAACTGCCACCTAGGGACGGATATAATAAGTATCGCTATATTTGTGACAGTTTCATGACAGTATATTCAGATTTAAATTGGGATCGCATTGTGGAACTGGCGCCATCTAGTAGCTTTGCCCATTTTACCTCTCATTTGTTGTTTAAAAGGCTTACTAACTAGATCTCTTTTAAACTATGGTATAAGAGTGAGGAATAAAGTACCTTTAGTAGTATCCTGGGCTTCCACTACAGGTCTCGGAGGTATGGTCTTGTTATAAATCGTGTTCACTACTCCAGCATCAAGGCCAGATTTGTCCTCTATCCAGTCCAAGTATTGGGATACGTCGGTATACATGCCTAGAAGGCCTGGGACGGCACAGTGGAAGCCGAAGGAAACTATTCCTGCAAATAATGTTCGCCACCAACACATTGATTAAACTTAATGTCGAAAACATGCGTACTATTTATTTTCCCTGTTTCTTTTTTCAATAAATTAGTGCATAAAAAGTAGTGTTTGACTAAAAGTTTTACTGCAACGATAAGCATAACAGAAATAAAAAAAATATAACGTAAATAATTCATAATGTTCTGCAAGAATTCGAATAACACATTTGGCATTGCCAGGAGGTTGGGGGAAATTTATCATTTCTTATACCCCTATTAAATAAATTTGATTAGTTTTACAGTAATTGTAACTTGATTGAAAATAGTTCAATTTAGGTATAATCTATGACATAAAATATTTTAATATTCTGTAGAATTCTACAATAATTGCGAAATAGAGGTAACCGTTTAAACAAGTACAGTGATTTCAAAAAATAAAACCTGCCACAGGTAGGATTCGACATCTGTCCCGGATTAGAACATGGTTCCGAACTTATTAGTTCCCATCAGTGCCGTACACGGTACGCAGATTCAGGACAAACGCCGAATGAATTCTATGGGGTATACATCTTTATCGATACGATCTATGTCAGTAACATATAAGTCGGAAATCGAGAAAGGAATCGCCTAACCTTCGAGCGGTTATCAAAGTAGTTCCCATACGCAAGTCACATGTACGCGGCACCGTTTATACAGTTCTATTTATGACATAAAATATATCCAAATTCCAATTTGTAATTCTAACAATTTCTTTAGATAACGAAATAGAATCTCTGCGACTTTTCTATAATATTTTTTCGTTCAAGCAAGTTTATAAAACGTACCTAACAGAATATAGTCTCCTTTTTCATTCATTGACTGTAATGGCCCTCCGCTGTCGCCCTAAAACAGAGAGTTTAACATCAGACGAGCAAGATCGGTCAGTTTTGGGAAGTTGATTTGGAAAAATAGACGAAAGAGGAATGTCTCCAAAAAAGTATTTATGTTTACTCACTAATTATGACTAAAGCTATCCATCGTGAATCGTGAGTGCTATCAGTATCAGTGGCGTTACAACTCGGATAAATCCACGGCAGCCGAGATGCCGTCTTCACTGCTACATGCTATAGGCGATGCAAACAATGAGCGCGTCAAACAATACTTCGAAAGTGTGTTAAAGAAAAACGCAGATTTAACCAGATTAAGACAAGTTTGTGATAATAATACTAATACTGATAGTACATCTACAGATCCTCGTTAAGTGAGTGCAAATTGTATTTTACGATAGCGAACATCATTCTCTGAGACAAATATAGAAACATACCTGATGCTGTAAAGTATTTACGGATCATCCCCAGTTCGTGATAATCACTAGTTCATTACGCTAGTTAAGGGGGTAAGTACATCCACTGTTATAATTACTAAATATCCAAATATACCAGTGGTGGCTATTCAGGTGAAGTAGGTGAAGTACCTCTTCACCAAAGAAATTGAGACTGGGATTTATTTTTTTATATTTTTGGGATATATAATCATGCCTTTAATATGTACGTTCAAATAAATTTTGTTATGAAAAACCTATTATATTTTTATGTCAAGCATAATATGCCGCTATGCTGCCAAAAATACTGTGATTACATTGGAACGTCCTTTAAATCTTCAATAGTCCATGCGGGCGTTATCTATAATTTAAATAACTCGCAGGTGCAGAGATGACAATCAAGTGCCCTCAAATATGCACTGCTACAGCAGGTTGCCATGGTAACGTGACGTCACGCAATAGCCCACGTCCGTTTAGTCCGTCTTCTCCCTCCACCTAGGTGAAGAGTTTTCCGAGATTTTATACGGTATCTGTACAGTGGACTGAAGCGCGGCCTGTTTTTGAATTTGTGCTTTCATCGTTGTTGCGTTTTCACCATTTTTAGATTGCTTTTTTGATTTTAATGTGTTGATTGACCAACTGAGTAATCGTATAATTAGTGATTTTTCAACTTTGTTAGTGACAATATTAAATGAAACAATAATTTACATTATTTATAATGAATCCAGTTAACGATATTATTTGTAATTTGTTGGAAACACCGTTCTGTCACTGAGAAGATGAAGGTAAAAGAGACGTTTTACTGTAAGGGAGACCTACGACTGTTTTATCAATATTCGCCAAAAAATGAGATTAAGGAATCTGGTAAATCTTATAACGTAAATTTTAAGTCTGCTTGGTTCACAAATTATAAATGGTTATGTAGCAGCCCGATGTTAAAAAAACTATATTGCTGGCCCTGTTTACTATTTTCTAATAAACAATTGGTTTGGAGCAGGAATGGATTTGTAGATATTTTAAATATTACGAGGACATTATACGAACATACGAACAGGATTCTGCCCAGATATTCTATATGATATCCTACAAAAAGAATCATTAAATATTAGTTTTTGCGTGCATCAAATTAACCAGACACATGAAATATTGAACAAAAAGAGAAATGACGACTTTTTTGAGACAATTTTTAATAAAGCAAGTAGAATGATGGAATTAGAAATTACAAAACGACAATATGCTGGTCTTTCTAACGAAGCCATTAGTACAAGATATAAAGCACCTTTTTACGAAACATTGAACCATATTTTAATGGAAATAGACGTCAGGTTTCAGGACTGCGAAAAGTTGAATTTTGTTGGTCTCGCTGATACTGCAAAATTTGAACAATATAGCTCGTGTTTCCCATCTAATGCTTTTGAAAATTTGGAACAATTTTATGGAAACGTATTTACCAAACATCAATTACTTAAAAAAAAAAACGAACTTTACCTGTTATATAGCGATGAAAGTTACAGAACTAGACGGCTGCATGAACTGCTCAAAAGCGAAATGAAAAAAAAACTGAATAAATACAAAAACATTTTTACAGAAGCGTACAAACTGTTTTGTGTAGTTTTATCCATTCCATCAACAAGTGCGTTAGTGGAAAGAAGCTTTTCGTGTTTTAAATGTATAAAGACTTATTCAAGAAATACCATTTTCCAAGAAGAAATCTTTAGCAACTGTTTCTATTGAGAAAGAATTGTTGAATGAACTAAAGAAGGACCAGCCATTTTATGAAGATATACTAGATAACTACGCCTCACTAAAATATCGATGAATTGATTTGGTGTACAAAAATTAGATAGCTATAAGTAAGTCTTAAGAAAAATTAATCTACTATTTTCTAACTGTTTACATATCCTAACTCTTCACCTATTTTCTAACCCGCGAGCACCACTGAAATATACAATAAAAACTGTGGTTAGCCGTGAACAAGACAACATATTCAACATCTACAGGTTACTTGTACTTAGTCTAAAAGCTAGCGTTTCCTAAACGCGCCCCTGACACTGTCCACTTTAAGTTACCATACCTGACAGGTGTCGATTCCTCCTTGTAGGTACCCCGCACAAAACGCCTTTTTAATCAATTTGGGATCGTTACCAGTGCGGCTGATCATGTTGTAACACTCGGTATCGTTGTAAATTAACAGCCTAGCTTCGTGTACCGTACAAGGCATTCCGCCTCCATATCTCAAAGTGCCTAGTCCTGGGACGTTAGCGTCATACGGCCTGTTCTTTAACTCTGAAAGAAAAGGTTTGATTTATTGTTGATGTTGATAGCCCGAAATATTCCGCTTCACATACTAGATAAAGGACCATTTCGAAAGTTTTGACACAAATACAATACACAGTTCCAGTTACTAAGCTGTAGAATACTATAGAGCAATACATTAGCTGTATGCGACATAGAGAAGATTACACGTAAATTTCAAAATTGACGAAATGTGGTTATGTGTTGATGAGGCGACTGATTATAAAAATAATTCTGTTATGAATATTATAGTACGTGTACTGAACCCTCGCCAATCAACCTTTCTATTGCTATTAGCTAGCAAAAGACTCACTGAGTGTACTGACAATACAATTACGTAGATTGTGCTGGAGACTTCCGTGTTGGAGAAAAATTCCGTATCGACAAGTCAAATATTGATGTTTGTGATTGATAGTGCTGCGACAATGCGTTCAGTATACCGTTCTCTTTCACAACACGGTTGTAGATTGTTACATGTTACGTTTAAAGTGCATGCTTTACATCTTGTGGCTGAAACTATTTGATAATGTTTTCCCAAGGTAGATGCATTAATAGAGAGTACAAAAAACAAGTGTCTCTAAAGTTTCTTAAAAGTCTTCGTGAGTTTCGCAGAAAGTATCTTGAAATTCCCGAACCACCAGAACAGATCCTTACACATTGGGAACATGGTTGAAGACCCCTTTTTATTATGCTGAAAATTTCCAGCAAATAAAACCTGTTATGCTACAGTTCAATCCTGCCGAAGCTGCAACTATTATGGAAAGCCAGACACAATTTCTAAACATTGCAACCAAATGGGATGTATTCATCGCAATAAATAGACAGAACCAATTTAGGATTTCTTAACTCCACAACATACTTGATTGTATGCATTTAAACATTTATAAACTTAAATTGTCGATAAACAAATACATTATAATAAAACAAAAACATATATTGTTGATTCGAGTTGATTGCCTATTGGGATTTTTTGCGAATACATATACAATACACTCGAATCAAGTTCAAAAATGTAAGATTACAATACTACCAACTAACCAATTACAAAAGGAATGGTTGCACTTGGTCATTATGAGGAAAACTTACCTTTGCTTGGCAAACAAATTGGTTCATACTCGCTGGCATCTCCAGCTAAAGTCAAAAGGCATATGTCATAATAAGGTTTTTTTGTATAGTAGAGTTCATGGATTTGCACCTGTTCCACTTTATATTCCCTTTGTGTTAGTTCAGACGTGCATATGTTGTAAATTCCTAACCTCACCATATACATCAGTTCCAATTTCAAGTATCCCTTACTAAAAGAAAAAGTAACATAAAATGATTTTGAAAATCAAAGGCAAAAGGCGACGATGATGATTTTATTCTCATCTTAGAAGAAACCTGTCACTCCCACCTGGATAAATCAAGGTATTCCTTATAACAATGCGCAGCAGTCACCACCGTCCTCGGCCCTATGAGGGCCCCACCGCAGACCACCTGATTGTATCTGGTCAAAGCGGTATACCAAGGATACCTGTAGTAGCCTATGTCGTAACCACCTACGATCCTGTCGTTTTCAAGGAGAAATTGAGTGCCAAGAGGTCTTCCACAAACACGATCTGGAAGTCGAGACACGATTATGGGGTCGGGTTTGGAATATTGTATGCAGCAACGAAAAAGAGACCAGTTTTCCGTAAATACAGAAAGATTACAGGCCACTTGACGCGCGTTTCACCGATCAAGTTGGCATTTTTGAAGGTACAACTGGTTAAGAATAAAAAATAAGTCTCAAAACTGCTATATCGGACCGCCCAGAAGGTGCGCAATAAATAGCCCGATCTTTACTCAGTCACACTGAGACCTTTGGAGAGTGAATATTGAGTGTATATAATGTACTGGGTTAGTCACCTAAAATTGACCCCCCCCTTATTTTTCTTAATTTAAATCGAATCGAAAAATTCAAAAAAGGATTTTACATGATTTTTTATAAATTTTTTGAATATTTACAAACAAATTTTCAAAAACTCTGCAAATTGAAAGGGGGCGAACAATTTTTTATTTTTTTTAAATAGAACACCTTGTATTTTTTTACTTAAAAATGTTACCCACAGTTTTCTGATTACAAAAATATATAATTGTTGTATCTTGGTAAATATAGCTCTTGAGATATTCATACAAATATATAGTCACATCACAGGAATAAGTTTGGCATAAGACCATAAATCAGGAGAGCTATGAACCGAAATGATTTAAAGAAACAATAATGCTTCGTTTGACAGTTATGTTATGTTTGACTTATGTTTGATTGTTATATTATTAATACGCTTTAAGTTAAGTTTTAATACACTTGTTAATATATCTAATATATCGATATGGGATATTCATTAGCCTTAAATTTACTTAACCAGCAATAAAAACAAATATATAGCTAAAAGAGAATATGCAAGAAAATATCCTGAAAGACGCGTTCCCTCCAAGAACACTTTCTCTAATATTTATCTCAAGTTTGGGGACAGTGAATCCTTAAAACATAAGAAACGAGAAAGAAAGAAGCCCAAAACAGG
Organism: Rosalia funebris; assembly: GCA_037954035.1. Taxonomy (NCBI): domain Eukaryota; kingdom Metazoa; phylum Arthropoda; class Insecta; order Coleoptera; family Cerambycidae; genus Rosalia; species Rosalia funebris. The sequence goes on along the minus strand of JAZFAV010000006.1, from coordinate 3,584,173 downwards.
AGAAGATATGGAAATGGACGTTTTACTTTTTTTTACCGAACACCCCAATAAATCTACTAACGCTGCTGCAGAAGAATTTAATATTTCTCAAGCAAGTATAAGACGTATATTAAAACGTAACAAATATAAGCTTTATAGTATTTTGCCAGTTCAGCTTTTAACTGAAAATAACTTTGCCGACAGAAGAGCTTTTTGTAGAGAGATGATTGAGAGAGCAGAAAACAACAATAACTTTTCAAAAAACTTATTTTGGACCGATGAAAGTAGCTTTTCAACGGCTGGACTTTTTAATAGGAAAAATGCACATTATTGGGCGCCCGCAAATCCACATATTATAAAAAAGATAAAAACCCAAGGATATAATACAGTAAATGTGTGGTGCGGTATTCATCAAAATACAATTGTGGGTCCCGTATTCATTAATGGGTCCTTGAATGCAGTTCAGTATTTGAATATTCTTCGGGGTGAAGTAGAGAACTATTTAGATAATATTCCCCTTGCAACCAGGAATTCTGTTATTTGGCAATAGGGTGGTGCTCCTCCACACTCTGTACGGAACGTAACGGAATATTTAAATGACAAATATCTATTTTGGATAGGAAGATACGGTCCTATACATTGGCCTGCTAATAGCCCAGACTTTGGACTTCGTTTTGTGGGGAACACTAAAACAAAACATATACGAAAATTAGGTATATAATAACTCGGATGAGTTGAAGGACTGTATCAGTCAAGAAATAGAAAATTTGCGGCAAAATGTTCATTTATTTGAAAACGTTAGAAATGAATTTATTAAAGGATGCCAACTGTGCCTTGATAGCAACGGAGGATACGTGAAGAACATACAGATATGTTTAATTTTAATAAAGTTCATTGGTTTTATGTTATTTATTGTTGCGCATTGTTTTTCTTTTATCATTATTTCGTTATTTATGTTTTGTGTTCATTAAACTTTATTGTTGTCATTTTAATAAAGGTTTATTTGTTTATTATAATTATGTGTTACCGCATCAAAGAATTTTCACACTTTCTTTCTTAAAAAACAAGATGTGTCGTTATATCTCCAAAGCATAGCTCTCCTGATTTATGCCAAACTTATTCCTGTGATGTGACTATATATTTGTATGAATATCTCAAGAACTATATTAACCAAGATACAACAATTATATATTTTTGTGATCAGAAAGCTGTGGGTAAATTCTCTAAATAAAAAAATACAGGATATTCCATTTAAAACAAATAAAAAATTGTTCGCCTCCTTTCAATTTGCAGAGTTTTTGAAAAATTGTTTAAATATTCAAAAAGTTTATAAAAAACCATGTAAAATCCTTGTTTGAATTTTTCGATTCGATTGAAATTAAGAGAAATAAAGGGGGGCCAATTTTAGGTGACTAACCCGGTACACGAATTTGATCTGGCCGCCCGTATAGTGCATCGCTTTCCCTCCAAATGCCGCCTTACTCTCTCTTCTACGCATACATAGAGAATATTACACTTTTCCCTATTCCTGACAAGCTGTAGGTAGAAGTTGTAAAGGTAATCTTTCAGTCTGCTAATCTATTAATTCAGTCATTCACTATACTGACTAAGACAACGCATTGTTACGTACAGAGCCCTTGTATTTGTTCATACTATTAACATATTTATCTACAACATTGGTAGAATCTATCCTATGATTGATCTAGAAAGCATGTTGGGCAACAGAAGATTTTTCTGATATCACAGAAACACATAATAATAGTACATTTAATGAAGAAGAAAAAATTATGATATATAGTTTATTTCATCGCTATTTGCCAAATAATCTTTTTAACCATGTTTTTATGGCTAGGCTCAGGTAGAATCTTCCGTTTATCGGCAAGATAAGAGAGTTTTTTATTTGGCAAATAGCGATGAAATGAATAGTACAGATGTCTTCCAAAAGGAAGGTGTATGAACGAAGCTGATTTACAGCAATTTCTAAACATAAGTATTAATTACATTAATTATTGTATTTAGTTGATTGTAAACATATCGAGGACATCATACCAGAAGGGCGTATGTGCTCCAAAACTCGAGAATTTGGTGACTTTTCGTTTCTAAACCCTTCTATTGAGTACTAATTAGTTTTAAATTAATGTACAAGTAACTGTTATTTAGATATTTTAATTATTTTACAACAATATTAATGCGAAATGAACTCATGCAAAGTAAGCATCGTTCAATAACTTCAAATGTGACTGTAAATAAGTTTTTTGTCCTTTCGCTCAAGTATTATCAGTGTCACATTGCCATATTAATGTATTTATTATTACATAAATGGGCAGGCGCATTAGTGTTTATAATATTTAAAACAAATCCGATAACATGTGAGGTTTGTATAATGATTATTTGCATGTGCGTCACAGGTAACAATCTTATGAAACAATCAACTGACATTTTTGAACAGTGTCGTGTCGAAAACACATTTTAGGATAACAGTTAGTACAATATAAATCCGTCAACCTATGACAGAGCAACGGAAAGGTTCTCCACAAAAATATTCAATGGAAGTGATATTTCCATCAAAATAAATGAAGTAAATTCAACAAAAATCAAAATAAATGAAACAAAAATGAAATAACAGAAATATTGAGAATGAATCAAATTATACAATAAAGCTAAGGCGTAACTTCATAATTGCAATTTGTTCGGCAAATTATTAACTGTCTATGCCGTACGTAGTTGATTGAAACATATGTCGCTAGACATACGTGCTGGTAATTGTGGCATATTAGTAATAATGAGGAGTGGTGTAGCATCTGATCCGTGCGTCGTCACTAAATTTATACACGGGCAAAGATCCATTGTACAAATTGTATAAGGTCTGAGAGAATGTATCAGATATGACTAAATGCTAGTACGACTGTAAAGTATCTGGCACAGGTATTCTGAATTTTTCGTAAACGATTTTTGTTTTCCTGAGTCAGTCACGGTCCGAACACAATATCTGCATAATACAGATGAGATAAAACCATGGTTCTGCCAAACAAATACTAAACAATGTTGGGAATTCAAATTAAGATCGCAGCGCCATGACGGATTATCCGCAAATTAATCTTTAGTACATGGTTTCCCAACCTCACTTTTTGGTCGTGTTATTTTCGATATTTTCCAGCATTTTTCCTGTATTTTAAAATTATTGTTATTGTTGCTATCGTTAGTTGTTGTTATATTTATTATACTCTTACACTGTTATAGTTTTTGTGACTGAAAAATTGGATTCTTTTGTCGGTTACGTTGTTAAGTACCTACTTATTAGGAGTCTCTGTCTTGGGTATTATTATTATTATCATTTTTGTCTGTCTCAGGTATTATCATTTTTGATTAGAAAATATTTTTAATGTAAAATATTGTTATTTTAGAATGAACATGGCCCAAATAACTCTAAGTTTAGTAGAGTACATTAACTATGTTGGTGGAAATGTAAATGCAAGATGTGTGATTGAAGGAGAAGAGGTTTTAAATGCTGGTCACATTATTTTACATGGCAGAACAGATTGTAGTTCTTCTCACATTAAGTTGGTTGCCATTTGTCAGCAGACTAGTGCTCTGCAGTCCGAACCCCATCAAATTAGTGGAGAACTTATTATTTTAAATGGGTCGGCTAAAATAAAATCAATGGTTTTGTGTGTTTGCTTGTACTTCAGCATTACGTGCCTCCACTAAACTATTAGTAGCACTATTTATTTCTATCTCCGTGACATCTTGTTTAGTGTGAAGCAAATTAATCAAACCCTGGGCAACTTGAATCTGAGCCTCAGTGTTATTTTCGACATCTTGAGATTGACCACATGGACCAACTGGATGAGCTTCCACAATTGTCTGCTCCGGTATCTTTCACCCCAATACGAGTGTGAAGATTGTTCCTTCGAGGTAGAGGACACTGTTGTAGGTGTTGGAGGGTTTTGAGAAGGAACCGCTGTTTTCTTTAATTCACGACCCCTACCTTCCGATTTTTGTCCTTACAAAAATAAAAAATATATTTTAGATGTTTGAAATCATAGATTAGAAGTTCTACCTTTGTTAAAATAATCTTCTGCCTTGAAGTGTAGAGAGCAAACTTTCATAAATTTGGTCACAGGCTTGCCAATGCGTAGTCTAATTATCCAGGCTTTTCTTCGATCCACTAACTCTTTTCCCATTCTGGATTGAAACTTGACTTTTCCTGAATTTTCTTTAGGAAAAAGATGAAAACTCATTTTCTTTTCAGGGTCCTTTCTGGCCCAGGTATGGCATTGAGGAACACAACAGTAATGGTTCGAAAGCTTGGAGGAAGACATTTCAGACATCTTAATCGGCACTGCTTTATACTTTTCCCCTTCTTATTTGACCAGGTGCAGGTCTATTGTTTTTAATATCTCCTCTAATTTGGACAGTTCGTTTTAAAATAACAATATTGTACATTAAAAATATTTATAATAACAAGTACCTACTTACCACACGTAACCGACAGAACAATCCAATTTTTCAGGCACAAAAACTATAATAGTGTAAAAGGATAATAAATATAACAACAACTAACGATAACAACAATAACAATAATTTTAAAACACAGGAAAATAGCCAAAAATGCTGTAAAATGTCGAAAATAGCACGACCAAAAAGTGACGTTGGGAAATCATGTACTAGAGATTATTTCAGCATTCGGTCGCCAGAGGTCTATCGCTTCTCTTGAAATCCCAATAAGCGTCGTCAAACTTCAAACTTAAGCTTTGTAAGGTTGGTACTTTCTACCATAGTCATTCCTTTCAAACAACAACCGCCATCTATACGTCAGGCCGTGTACTTCTGGGACTACCCTCCTAATACTGGCAGGGTCAGATAAATCCTCGGGTAAACTCATTGTTATAGTAGCAAGGTATATATTTTTTATGTTTTACTTGACACCGACTTCAAAATTATATAAAACAATTAATAATAAACAATAATTTATTAATTACATTAAACAGAAGAACAAGTAAGTATTAAATTTTTGTAGAAAACATTTATTTCTTGCTTTTTAGTTGTCACTTTTTTTTAAGTCGGTTTTCTTAAACTTATAATTTCACAACTTGAAAAATTTATTTAAACGGTACTACGTTAATCTAACAAATAGAAACATAATTTATCTACTTACCATTTCTTTGATTTTTGCTCGATACCAGTAGAGCCGTTGTCACAAATACAATAATTGTATACGACAGTTCCATAGTTAAAAAGTAAAATTTTCTTTTATCACATGACCTCAGACATTATCGGACTAAAACATGTGAGTGCATTTGTTAAATATTTCGCATAAGATTATGACGTTCCCATAGTATATTTTCTTATCGTGACATGCTTTTACTTTTCCTACTTATCTTTAAATATAGACAAAATTATATTATTATACCCTTTTAATTTCTCGAGTCCTGTGAAGAATAAAAATAGTATTGGCGCTAATTAATCCATTATTGCTTAATCAATAACATGGCTGGATATTCCGGATCGTTTCTTAAAACTAGTTGCAATTTTTGTATAACTGGAAAAATATTTTTTGTTAACAGTACAAAGCCGTCAACTTCACTGAATTGTTTAAATATCTTCTGGTACCTACATATGCCAATGAGTCAAGCGAGTTACGTAAAAATAATGTGGGGATACTTTGTATATAGTTCCTCTCTGGGTTTTTCGCGCACGAAGCTGCATCTGTCACAAAAAAAAAGTAGATTTGGGTTGTCCAAAAAGTCATTTCGTTTTTCCGAGTGAACCACTTGCGTCACGGCCTATGATGTCATGTGCACGGCTGCAGCCTAGAAGCCCTCCTCCTTATTTAACCCTGATATTTAACTGTTGACACCTCAAGGTCAGGCTATATAGAAGTCGTTCCCGAGCATTTACGAGCCTTAGTTGAGGCAAATCCTCGTCAAAATCTAGTGCCCAGAATCACCTTAAACAATTCGGATTTTAGTAGACCAGATGTTTGGAATACTCACGAACTCAGCGAATCCAATTTAATGGATTGCGTCAACATCTGCGATATGTTAAAGATTCGTCAACGTAGCGATTCCTTTTTGAGAGATATGAATACTGGAGATGAAAAGTGGATCATTCACGACAACGTCAGTCGAAAAAGATCGTGGGGAAAGTCTGGTAAACCTTCTCAATCCACACCAAAGACAGAACTTCACCCCAGGAATGTTTTGTGGTGGGATTTCAAGGGAATCATTTATTTTGAGCTACTCCCGAGGAACGAAACAATAAATTTGGACGTTTACTGCAAGCAACTACAAGAATTGAGCCGAGCCATGGAGGAAAAGCGCCCAGGACTTGTAAATCGTCAGATGATCGTTTTCCATAACGACAACGCTCGACCTCACACTTCTCTGCAGACCCGAAGGAAATTGTTGGCGTTAGAGTGGAATCTCTTACCCCATCCACACTATTCTATTCTCCAGACCTCGCGCCCTCGTATTTTCACCTATTCCGCTCCATGGATAACAGTTCAAGAAACTTAACATTTGCCAATGACAAGGAAGTCAGAAATCATTTAAAAATGTCTTTTTTGCTAGCAAACCGCAAACTCTTTACGAAAATGGTATTATGAAGCTTACTGAGAGATGGGAGAAAGTTATTGAAAATGGAAGAACGTACATTATTGATTGAAATAATTTGTAATACCTATAATTTTAATAATAAATACTTGAAAAATTGATAAATACTTTAAAATGAAAAAACGCAATGAACTTCTTGCACAATCCATATTTACAGCAGTAACTACGGTTGTAGCTGTAATGTTTATAATCTACCGAGATTACATTTTATCTTCGCCAAAGGTGGTCCTTGTTTAACCAGCATGGAGTATTCTGTGATCCCTTACTTACAAAATAGGGTTTTAGAACTACTGTATCTAACTTGTAAGAATCGGAGCAAAGAATCGTTGAAGAATATATAAGGTGGTCCAACCAAAACGCACGATGTTAATTGTAAATAAAACAAAAAGTTTTCACAGAATTATCTTAACATCTTTTATTATGATAGAAGGATCTATGACAATTATGTGTGAAACAAAATATCGGCCAAATGCTCGCCACGGCATCGGTGACATACCTCTATCCGATGGTCCATATTTTCAATGACTCTGAGACATAATTGAGGTTCAATGTCGTTAATGTGCCGAATTATCTCATCCTTTAACTCTTGAATTGTCCTTGGCTTATTGACGTACACTTTTTCTTTTAAATATCCCCAAAGAAAGAAGTCCAACGGTGTCAAATCACATGATCGTGGCGGCCAATTAATATCGCCACGACGTGAGATAACACGGCTATTGAATTTCTCGCGCAAAAGTGCCATTGTTTCGTTAGCTGTGTGGCAAGTGGCACCATCCTGTTGGAACCACATATCGTCCAGGTCCATATCCTCAATTTATGGCCATAAGAAGTCCGTTATCATCTCGCAATAGCGAACACCATTCACGGTAACTGCTTGGCCGACCTCATTTTCGAAGAAGTACGGCCCGATGACGCCGCCAGCCCATAAACCGCACCAAACAGTCACTCTTTGTGGATGCATCGGCTTTTCAACAATCACTCGTGGATTCTCATTTGCCCAAATGCGGTAATTCTGCTTGTTAACGAATTCACTGAGGTGAAAGTGTGTCTCGTCGCTGAAGATGATTTTCTTTGTAAAGTCACCATTCACTTCTGTCTGTTCAACCAACCATTCGGCGTATTGACGACGCTTGAAATGGTCAGTAGGCTTCAGCTCTTGAGTCAATTGAATCTTGTAAGCGTGTAAACTCAAATCTTTATTTAAAATTCGCATCAGTGATGTTCCTGAGATGTTCAATTGTTGGGCACGACGACGAGTCAAGGTTGACGGCTCTTCTGCTACACTATCGCGAACAACAGCAATGTTTTCCGCAGAACGAACTGGGCGAGCATGCACAGGTGTTTTCACATTTCCTACAGACCCGGTTTGCTGAAATTTGTGCACAATTCTCCCGATTGTGGACACATTTGGTCGATTATACTGACCAAAAAAGTCACGAAGTGCACGAAATGCATTTTGATTTGAACGCCCATTTTCGTAAAAGGCTTCAACAATCTTAACGCGCTGCTCAATTGTGTACCTCTCCATGGTTGAATTTGTCAAACACTGAAACAAAGAAATGTCAAATTAAGTTGGGCAAAAAACTTGACGTTAAGGTGACTCACAATTAACATCGTGCATTATGGTTGGACCACCCTTTACAACTATAACACTAAATATGCTGTAAAATGCTTGTAATGGCACCAGGAATTCCGTCAATTTGTGTACTATTACTTTAATTGTGGCTTTCTTGTTAATTGAATACGTTATTAATTTTTCATTTCGAAACTTGCAGTTTATTATTAATTTATCTTTAGAATTAACAACACATTTTTCTACAGAATTGTTTTAAATAGATGATACAGGTCAATCCTTGGAAATGATTTGTTTAGTTTTAAAGCTTTAAACTCAACTGAAGTGCTTCAGGGCTTTTAGTACAAAAACTGTTTCCTACTTTCATCGAACTTATAATAACAGTCCATTAATTTAGCTCTAATGCTTTAAAGACTGTAATAGTTGTCTGTAGGATATATTGATGTTGGAAAAAGCCTACTGGGGGTGTGATGATTTTTTAAATTCTGTTCCCTAAAAATATTGTACTTCCTTCATTAAAAAATTCGTAGCTTCTGTAAAAATTGTTATGTGTTTAGAATAACATAATAGATGCTCTAGAGGTTATATTTTGTGAATATCGAGGTTGGAAAAAGTCTACTAGGCGTGTGGTGAATATTTTAATTATTTTGTTTAAAAAACGTTGTACTTTTTTCATTAGAAAATTCGTACGCCTGTAAAAAAATATTGGGGCGTCCTTATTTTTAAGGTAACTTAGTAAATACTCTGAGGATTGTTTATGATAAATATTGAGGTTAGAGAAAATGTTTTGGGAGTGTGCTGATTTTTCAAAATTTGTTGTCACAAACAGTTTTGTGTCTTCTTTATAAAAAAATCATAGGGTTTGTAAAGATATATTAGAGCGGTCCTATTTTTAGGATAACTTGATAGAGGCTCTGAGGATTTTCTGCTTTGAATATATATAAGTTGAGGGAAGCCTAGTGAGACTTTAAGTAGTTAGTTTAAATTTTCTTCCTTAACAATCTTGTACTTTTTTCATAAAAAAAAAATCGTAGCGTCGGTAAGAAATATTAGGACGATATTGTATTTAGATTAAATTTTCTTCCTTAACAATCTTGTACTTTTTTCATAAAAAAAAATCGTAGCGTCGGTTAGAAATATTAGGACGATATTGTATTTAGATTAACTTAGTAAAAGCTCCAGTGGTTGTCTGTGATCGAATAATGTGAATGAAGAAGGTTTACTAGGGGTGTGGTAATTTTTTATATTTTTTTCTTCACAAATCTTTTACTTTTTCATGAAAATATTCGTAGCGTCTGTAAAAAAAGTGTTAGAGTAGTTTTATATTTATGGGGACTTAATATTAATTCTAATAGTAGTCTGTGGTGAATATTAACGTTGGAAAAATCCTATTGGAAGCGTGATATTTCTTTTAAATTCTGTTCTCTAAATATTCTTTACTATAGGAGGGGCACTATTTATATTTTGAGCCTAATATTAAAAAAATATATTAATTTGTCATTGAAAATTACTTTATCGCTTTTCAAAATATACTCTATATCATGATCTATACACTTTTGAATGCTCTCGAACCATTTATCAAACCATTTTTTCCATTACGCTTGAGATATCTCCAAAACATGGTTTTTGGACGCATCAACGGCTTCTTTTGTCGATGAAAATCGTTGTCCACGCAATTTATTTTTGAGGTTCGGGAACAAAAATAAGCCATTGGGTGACAAATCAGGACTATACCGCGGATGACCCCTTAATTCGATTTTTTGAGTATTCAAACATTCGGTTTTAGACGAGATGTGTGAGAGCTCGCATTGCCATGATGAAGAACGATCCGACGGCGCTTATTTGCTTTCCTTATTTCATTGAAGACTTCCGGCAAACAAATGGTTGTGTATCATTCAGAATTGACCATTTTAGGTTCCTGTATAGGCATTGTTGTCACATGATCAGTTTTTCCGAAAAAAACAGGCGACCATTTGTTTAGGAAGTGCTTCGAGCGCGAACAACTTTTGTTGGATTTGGTTCATCTTGAAACCCATACAATCGACTGCTGTCTACTTTCCGGCTCATATGCATAGATACATGATTCGTCACCTGTTGCAATGTTAAATACGTCTTTTGAAGCATCGCCATTGTATTTATTGAGGATTTGTTTGCACCAATCGACACGAGCATCTTGTTGAGATTTTTTCAAATTATGTGGGATTCAACGAGAACAAATCTTTTTTGCAGCTAAATAATCATGCAATATTTTATATATGCTAATGTCTAAGGTTACCTCAATCTCACAGGATATCACATGGCGATCTTGCATTACCAGTTTTTGCACAGCATCAATGTTTTCTGGCAAAACAACTGATTTTGGACGACCTTCACAACTTTCGTCGGTGAGCCAATGGCGGCTACGATTAAACTCGTCATACCAGCGTTTCACAGTGGCAAACGATGGGGCTTTATCGCCAAAAGGAATGGAAGTGAGTTGCTCGATGCATTCTTGATATCGATACAATTTTCAAATCACTGTAAACAACACAAATCACGCTTAAATGATAAAATGTTCTGAAGGAGGTTATGGTCAAAAATGTCAAACTTTCCATTGGCATTGGAAACGTCAGATGGCGCCTGACAACACTATATAGTATATAAATATAGTATAGAAATAGTATCCCTCGTATAAGGGTGATTTAATAGAGGCTGTATAGATCATATGTCAGGAATAAGGTCTACTGGAATGGACAAAACCTACTGGAGGTGTATTAATGTTTCTTGATTTTCTTCTGAAAAAATCTTTTACTTATTTTTGTAATAAATTCGTAGCTTGTAAAAATGGACGACTTTATGTCAAGTGTAACTTAGTAGAGGTTCAAGAGCTTGTCTCTGGTAAATGTTGAGGTTGAAAGAAGCCTACTAGGGATTTGATATACTATTAAGACAATTTCATATTTACGGTGATTTAAGGAGTCTCTAAGGGTAGTTTGTGATGAGTGGATTGGAAAATCAGACTGGTGGTGTATTGCTTTTTTTTTAAATTTTTATTCCCGACAATTTTGTGCTTTAAAAATATGTAGGGGCTCAAAAAAATTATTAGAATGGCTCTATCTTTAAAATAACGTAACAGAGAACCTAGAGGTCGTCTATAGTGAATATCAGGGTTGGGTAAGTCTACCACAAGTTGCATGAACGTTTTTCATCGAATGCGTCTATAAAAAAAATATTAGGGTAGTTCTATATCTTAAGCATCTTAGTGGAGATTCTAAAGGTTGTCTGTGATAATTATTGACATTGAATAAAGTCAGGAGGGAGGGGTTGAATATCTTTATATTATATTCCCTAAAACCTCGCACTTTTTCATAAAAAAATGGTAGTGCATGTAAAAAAATATTAGGGCCACTTTATTTTTAGAATAACTTAGTAAAGAGTAGTCGTTGTATGTGCTGAATATGGGAAATCAATGGGGGGTGTATTGAATGTCTTTAGTAATCTTCCTTAAAAATGTAATACTTCTTAATGAAAAATTCATACCGTCTACAAAAATATAATTAGGGTGGTTTTGTGTTCAGAATGATATAATAGAGTATCTAGGGGTGATGTTTTGAAAATTACGAGTTGTTAGAATGTCCGTTGGGGATGTGGTAATGTTTTTCAATTCTCGGGTCCTAAGAATTTTGTTCTCTTTCATGAAAACATCTGTGGTGCCTATAAAAAATTATTAAGATGATTCCATATTTAGAGTGACACAGAACATACCCTGAGCATCATATGTGGTAAATATGGTAATTGATGGACGTCCACTGAGAGGGAGGGGATGAATTTATTTAAATTTCCTTCTCTAAGAATGATATACTTTCTTCATACAAAAAATAACGAGAAACTAGAGGCGGTTTGAAAGTTATTTTTAAATTCCTGATGATGCTAACTTGGTTGACGAAACCCATCAAGTGACATATAATTTGTCGAATTTTGTCGAAAGCAATTTTTGTTGCCTCAACGAAGATTCCTGTCTTATTTAAACTATTTTATTTTTGCTCCTATTTCGAAAACTGATCAATCGATTTCCGTTTTCTAAACGAAGTTGAATGACAATTTTTAAGACCTTTAAAATGTTATATAAGATGGGGGAGAGGTGCCATTAATGTTTAAGTGGGAGTAAGGGGTGAAACCTAAATTACAAAGGGCACTGCCCAGGCATCTAACTTCCCCTTTGATATATAAATTGACGTGTTTTGGTTAGAGGTAGTTTTCCTTGCTAAAATAAATAAAGGGGGTGAACAGTTGTGAAATAAGGGCACTGTATATTTTCTTTCAACATATGTTCTTGTACCCAATAACCATAAATACGTCTAATATTTCAGATCCTTGGAATCGATGCATAAATATTAATCAGTGATTAACTGGTGCATATTAAACAATAAATATTTAACGCAAACACCCATCCTTGCCACACTTATTAAAACCTAACCTTGGCCTATAATTTGATAACAATAGATGTACGAACTTTAGCCGCGATATTGCATTTTGATTGCTCATCGATCTAATTTTAAATCTTTATGTTAATTCCGTTAATTAGCTATAAAAACGATTATCCGGCGCCATCGTTTTCAGTTAGGTGATAGAAATAGATTAGGATTGAATCTCTTTTTGTGGTTGTCTATTGACAGGTGAGTAAGTTTAGGATTAGACATTTTTCTTGACAAGAATCTTAAATCAGTTGGTGATATTTATTCATGATGAAATTAAACACTTTGTAGAAAACAGAAAATGTACCAGTTTCCTCCTAATTACTGAAATCTCAATAATCTGCTGGTGCCAATTTGATTTTTCAATGGTGCCAGTGGATTTATATTTGGATATCTCGACGGCCATTCCAGTGCGCTTCTTATGCCAATCGATTTGTTGGTAAACCTTCGATCCAACCATTGATAACATGTAATGCAGAGTGCGGTAGTGGGCGTTCTTATTGAAAGTCTACATTTCGATCGTCTAACAGTGAAATTTCTTCTTCATCGATATGGTTTCCTAAGGATTGAATTATAAGAGGGTCGATTTAATGTTCCAATAAATTTAAGTACAATTCATCAGTTAAATTGTTTTCAACGAAAATAGGTTTTATCATTTCATTTCCCAGAACTCCAGTTATATCTGAATATCTCGACGGCCATTCTAGTGTGTTTCTTATCTCAATCCATTTGTAAATCTTTGATCCAACCATTGATAATATGTAATGTATAGTGTGGTAGTGGGCCTTCTTATTGAAAGTCTACATTTCGATCGTCTAACAGTGAAATTTCTTCTTCATCGATATGGTTTCCTAAGGATTGAATTATAAGAGGGTCGATTTAATGTTCCAATAAATTTAAGTACAATTCATCAGTTAAATTGTTTTCAACGAAAATAGGTTTTATCATTTCATTTCCCAGAACTCCAGTTATATCTGAATATCTCGACGGCCATTCTAGTGTGTTTCTTATGACAATCCATTTGTCGGTAAATCTTTGATCCAACCATTGATAATATGTAATGCATAGTGTGGTATTGGGCCTTCTTATTGAAAGTCTACATTTCGATCGTCTAACACTGAGATTTCTTCTTCATCGATATGGTTTCCTAAGGATTGAATTATAAGAGGGCCGATTTAATTTTCCAATAAATTTACGTACAATTGATCAGTTAAATTGTTTCCAACGAAAATAGGTCTTATCATTTCATTTCCCAGAACTCCAGTTATATCTGGATATCTCGACGGCCATTCTAGTGCGCTTCTTATGTCAATCCATTTGTCGGTAAATCTTTGATCCAACCATTGATAACACGTAATGCATAGTGTGGTAGTGGGCGTCCTTATTGAAGGTCTACATTTTGTTCGTCCAACAGTGAGATTTCTTCTTCATCGATATGGTTTTCTAAGGATTGAATTATAAGAGGGCCGATTTAATTTTCCAATAAATTTAAGTACAATTCATCAGTTAAATTGTTTTTAACGAAAATAGGTCTTATAATTTCATTTCCCAGAACTCCAGTTATATCTGGATATCTCGACGGCCATTCTAGTGCGCTTCTTATGTCAATCCATTTGTTGGTAAATCTTTGATCCAACCATTGATGACATGTAATGCATAGTGTGGTAGCGGGCGTTCTTATTGAAAGTCTACATTTTGTTCGTCCAACAGTGAGATTTCTTCTTCATCGATATGGTTTCCTAAGGATTGAATTATAAGAGGGTCGATTTAATTTTCCAATAAATTTAAGTACAATTCATCAGTTAAATTGTTTTCAACGAAAATAGGTTTTATCATTTCATTTCCCAGAACTCCAGTTATATATGGATATCTCGACGGCCATTCTAGTGTGTTTCTTATGTCAATCCATTTGTAAATCTTTGATCCAACCATTGATAACATGTAATGTATAATGTGGTAGTGGGCGTTCTTATTGAAAGTCTACATTTTGTTCGTCCAACAGTGAGATTTCTTCTTCATCGATATGGTTTCCTAAGGATTGAATTATAAGAGGGTCGATTTAATTTTCCAATAAATTTACGTACAATTCATCAGTTAAATTGTTTTCAACGAAAATAGGTCTTATCATTTCATTTCCCAGAACTCCAGGCGAGTTGTTGATTTTTTGAGGAAATTGAGTATTATCCTCTCGAAACATATGTGGATTTTTATTGCCCTAGTATCCATAGTTATGTTTATTTAAAAAGCCATTAAAAAATAATGCTTCGTCACTGAGATAAATATTCTTCAGAATATAGACATTTCATTTCACGAAATTGAATCTTCCTATCACAGTCATCTTTATAATTACTGAAGAATTTTAATTTTGTAAGGAAATAACTTGTTTATTTTTAAAGCATTAAAGCATTGTGGATGAAACCAATTGAAATAGCAATAGTTTACTGGTGCTTTGATTTTTCACTAGTTTTAAATTTTCCATACAACTTTTTCATACGGATGTCACTTCAAAATGTTATTTTAAAGATATTGTTGATATATTGAAAATTGTTGGAGTTATGCTGCGTGCCGTCTTGAAAAATTATATTTCGAGAAAAATGCGTTTAAAATTCTGAAATGTGCCATAGACATGAAAAAAAGGAAAAATCAGACTGTTTAAAATTTTTCACCATTAATCTGCTATCTCAGGACCATTAAGTTATCCTTCTATATTTAAATATTCTTCTTTAAACCTTTCGTAATCCGAGGAATATTAGTTTGGCAGTTAATTTACCTTTTCCTCCGAGGTCACTCACGTTTTTAACGACATCTGATGTGTAATAGAGAAGTTAAAAGTCATAAAGTAAAACATTAGGCTGTATCTAGACCAGTCCCCTGATACTGCGATAGTTCATTGGTAAATTACTCTACAAGGGGCGCTAGTTGTCTTGCAGGTTCTGCGGCGCGAAATTTCCGGTAAATTTGAACACAAAAATGTTTTTAAGTTTTAATATATATGTAACGGCTGATGTAAAATTAATAACAAAATGAATTTATAGGAAAATTATCTGAGCCACAATGTATTACGTAACGATTATTATTGTCTATCGTATAGGAGAAATTGAATTAGGTTAATTTGCAATTATAAAAAATGTTTTCTTGTGTTCTTTATTTGTACGTGTAAATAATTCTTTATTTACACGTAATATGTAGACACACGTATAAAGTCTGTCTGAAAATTGCTGAAACTTATTCCAAATATTTCTGTGACAAATAAGAGAAACCATTTCAAAATACTAATTCACAAAGGCAAATAATATAAGTTTGTAGTATATACTACAAATTATAATATTGTAAATTGAAAGTAATCAAAGTATCGTTGAAGGGGAAATGAAGCTATCTATTTCACTGCACTTTACAGAAAACAGAACACGCCACAACATTTCCAAGCGAGTCTTTCGACAAATTTTTATTTCTACGGAACGTTCTTTTTCGTAATTGCATACGGGCACTGCAACGTCGTCTCACATGACGCATTTTGTTTTTTACTTTCGGCAGATCCTCCATTTTACACTATTATATTTATACACTGCAGATTGATTGTAACTCGCGATTACGCGCTTGTTTACATGTATGCGAGGTTATGTTTACTGTTACTGTAGGTGAGAAACGTAAGAGAAAGGGGGAAAGACTGCAAGACCACTAGCACCCCTGGCGGCCGTTGTACACGTAATTGCAAGATAGCACTACGTGACTTACAGACAGTGCCATCACACTGATCTAGACTGTACCTTCCCAGTAGGTATTTATTTGCCGCAGCTTTCCTTTCGGAATTGTCCTACGCGCTTAGGAAAGAGCGCGAAATTTCAAAGAAAAAATTTTCTGCCCCATAAAGGATTCAAAGAATGTTTTAAGTTAATAAGAAATTGATTTTTTGAAAAATTTACAGTGAAAAATTTGCCCCTTAAACAAGAAAGACAGACAGGTAATAGTTCTTGAGAAGCTTGTAAACCAGAGGAAAAATAAAAAAAATAAGTTAGTTTTAACGAATTTTATATCATCGGTCGAATTGACTGAAATTTTATTTCATCACTTTTGAAATTCTAGACTAGTCTAATGTTGGAATCATTGCCGTATCAGTAAATTCATCATAGATGGCCCCCTCCTTCACCGAATTCGCATAGCAAAGACGTGAACGTGAGTAACCTCACGCCACCGCCAGAAACTTTTTGCGGCGTCACGCTTCAGGCCGAGGAATTGCCCATTTTTTTTTCAGGAGTCTCGTAGTAAAAGTATTCGCCGAACTCTACCGGCTAATGTAATGACACAATATGTAATAAATTAGTTCCTATTCGCCTAGAAATGACTAATTAAGATGTATTTTAGCCTTTTCCCCGATAAAAATTAGACTATGCTCGTCGATACGGCGTCGCGGACAAAAAAGCCATGGCAAATTTTGAATTACTATCGAGAAAAAAACTTTCATAAATATGAGAAAGCACTGAGCAATGAACTATTTTACATCTCGAGTGCGGCTGGATAGGTACGTAATATTTTCTAATATTTCAATTATTGTCGAGTAGCGGTTTGCGTAGCATGAAGTAAAAGTGGATTTTTTATCACCAAGATGATAGATTGGGAAAGCATTGTGTGGGAAAAACACTTTTATTTCGTGACACGTGCAGCTTTTCACCCTGTAATAATATAGTCTGCTTTCTGAAAATTATGCACCCATCAAAATGTATATTGTATTAACTGAAATGCTGTCAAACTATACACAATGCGAATCAAAAATTTAGGGGTTGTAATTAAGTATATATGATATAATCAGTCGATCACATCGCCACCGATATAATCTTGCCAAATAGATGCAAATTATATTTAATAATTTACTTATTTTGCCATTTTTTTTTATTTATCTATACGCTAGTAAAGTATCTTTGGCGGGCAGGCTTTGCGCCATCTCGTGTTTGTTTTTTTAAATCTTGAGTAGGTCGAAGCCTCAGTGCTATATGTTATAAGTGGATTTTAATAAGGATTTGTTACTAAATAAAATGAAAAAGAAACAGTCAAGACGTAAGTATTGTGTTGTTAATTGTGAAAATATTGATGGTCAAAATCCAGAATTACAATTTTATCGTTTCCTGAACGTAAGATTCGTAAGATTGTCCAGGAAAACGGTAAAAATATGGAAGGGAAGGGTTTGGGATCCTCGTGAATACGTTGCATTGCTTCTAGAAAATAAATTTTTAATTACTAAAAACGTTTTCTAAACTGGGGGTTGATTTGTGGTGGGTTTTCTATATTATTTATATAAAATTATCAGAATAAAATAGGTCAATTTACACACCGATAGTTAATACTTTTGTGTTCAATGATTGATTTATTACAATACTTGCCAATTTATGTCTACTCATTATTATAAAAAGCTTAGTTTTCGTTGTTACCACCTTGCCTTTGCACTTCTTATTATCTTATTTTTTTATTTGCCGCTCATATGTTCTGTGGTGCTTACTAACACTTTCAATTCTCATAGTTGGTAACAATGATTGTAATATATTACAGCGTAAGAAAGTATTATACTTTCTTCATGAAAAAAATCGTAATGTCTTTAATAATTAGGGATGTATTACCATTAGGGTATCTTAGTAGAGACTCTAAGAGTTGTCTGTGATGAATATTGAGATTTCAGAGAGTATACTGGGGGTATAGCGATTGTATTTCTTGTATTTCTTCTACTTTAAAAATTTGTAGCAACTGTAAAAAATATTAGGGCAGTCTTATATTCAGAGTGACTTAGTGAATACTCTAAAGATTATCTGTATTGAATATCGGAGCTTCAGGGAGTCTATTTGCGGTGTGGTAATTTTTTAAATGTTTTTATGACTAAAAATCTTGTACTTTTAATGGAAAAATTTGTAGCGTTTATAAAAAAATATTAGGGTGGTTTTATCTTTATAATTACTTAGTGGAAACTCTAAGGGCTGTCTGTATTTATTTTATTTTGCCTCCATAATAATCTTATGTTTTCCTAAAAGTATTTGGGCAGACGTATCTCTATAATGACCTTGCAGACACTCTCAGGATTCTTTATGGTGAATACCAAGGTTTCAGATAGTTTATTGGGGGTGTGGTGATGTTTTCTATTTTTTTCATCTTTGTTTAATATGGGAAATAAAAATGTAACAATAAATCTTGAAAAGACAATGAATCTTCAAAAGAGCGCTTATAGTATCATGCTTAATGGTTGTGGAATTTGAAGGTACTGATGATACATTTATTTGATGTTATTTCTTGGTATAGCTGGTGAATATCAAAGTTAATATGTCAACTGAGGTCTCACCAATTATCACTTTAGGCCATGTTTGTTTTTTTAATACGGAAAATAGAAGTAAAAAATAAACAAGTCTTCAAATAAAACAATCCTGTTTTAGCGTAGTTATATTTCTTCTTTATCCTTTTATCTCTCTGCTTTGCTATTTGAGCCCTTGCTGCACTATATTACCTGACCGGTATATTTAGCAAACCTTTTTCAAGTTTCTTAAGATCTTCAATTTATTTTTTTAGGTCAACCCATTACATTCCGTTATTATTTGAGCTGTCCGTAAATTATGCCAAGCCAATGCGTGCAAAAATCAACTATAATTCTACAGTACTCCAAAAATTAAATTAATTCGAATTACAAAACGTCGTGATATAATAATAGCGTTTGACCAAACAATAACATTGTTAACATCTTACCTAACATCAAATTAAAAACGTATAAGCCTTCCCCCCGGATTCGAATCCGTATAAGAATAATTTCCAGCGAAGTTATAAAAACACAACAAAATAACTCGTTGGCGGAAACATTATAAAAGTAAATATAAGCTAAGATAATTCTAACACGGTAATAGTTTGTGATTTTTGTCAGTGACAGATGGTGTGGTCAGTCAGCGACACATTTTTAATGTAGATGTTTGTTTAAAAGGATGACAGCGATCGATCAAAAGTCACCAAAACCGAAGATGGCCACTGCGGACGCGAAAGCTGCAAGCCAATCTAGTCCCCTTGGGAAACTTCCGGCGGATTTAGGGACGGACTACAACTTCAAGAGGGTGATCGTGTGGAAGAACGCCCTGGGTTTCTTAGCGTTGCATATCGCCGCCCTCTACGGGCAGTACTTAATCTTCTACTGTCACAGGGCCACGCTTATATGGTGTAAGTACAAATAGGGACTGAGTCTTATGTACGAGGGGCACTATTTATATTTTGAGCCTAATAATAAAGAAACATTAATTTGTCATTGAAAATTATTTTATCGTGTTTCAAAATATTCTCCTTTATGATCCGATGAAAATCGTTGTTCACGCAATTTATTTCTGACGTTCGGGAACACAAATAAGTCATTGGGTGTCAAATCAGGACTGTATAGCGGATGACCCATTAATTCGATTTCTTGAGTGTTCAAACATTCGGTTGTTAGATGAGATGTGTGAGAGCTCGCATTGTCATTATGAAGAATGATCCGACGGCGCTTGATTGTTTTCCTTATTTCAATGAAGACTTTCGGCAAACAAATGGTTATGTACCATTCAGAATTAAAACATTTACGTTCCTCTAAAGGCAGTGTTGCCACATGAAAAGTTCTTTCGAAAAAACAGGGTACCGTTCAACTCGCCTTCAATCCAACGACTTTTGTTGGATTTGGTTCATCTTGAAACACCCATACAGTCGACTGCTGTTTACTTTCCAGCTCATACGCATAGATCCATGATTCGTTACCTGTTACAATGTTATATACGTCTTTTGAAGCACCGCCATTCTATTTATTGAGAATTAGCTATCGACACTAGCATCTTTTTGAGATTTTTTCAAATTATGTTGGATCGAACGATTTTTCAAATTATGTTGGAGAACAAACCTTTTTTATAGCTAAACGATCATGCAATATTTTAATGCCTAAGGTTGCCTCAATCTCACAGTATGTCACATGACGATCTTGCATTATCAGTTTTTGCACAGCATCAAGATTTTCTGGCATAACAACTGATTTTGGACGTCCTTTACGACTTTCATCGAATGGGTCTTTATCGCCAAAAGTGGAAGTAAGTTGATCGATGCACTCTTGTCTTGATAATCCCCGTCGAAAATCGTAATAAATCATCACACGATAGTTTTCACACGAGTTAATTTCATTTTTTAGCTGAGACACAATTTTCATATCACTGTAAACAACACAAATCGCGCTTAAATGACAAAATGTTCTGAAAGAAAGTTACGGTCAAAAATATTAAACTTTCCATTGTAAACGTCAGACGGTGTCTGACAACGCTTAGTGTTGCCAAGGCTCAAAATATAAATAGTGCCCCTCGTATATGGTGATAGTGAGCATATAAAGTTTGTAAAACGTTATTTTGTGTAAATAAATTCTAGTAAAATTATATTTAGCTTTGTCAGTCTTAATTAGCTTAAGTTAAAATATACTTTGGATTTATGGAAAACTCACAAAAAAGTCTAGTGGAGTTATATCCAGAGATCTAGTTGGCCACTCCAATAGGTTTGGTGCCAACAATTCTTTCTTGTCCATCCGTTGATTGTTTTCTGGAAACTGCATATGCCTCTTTATCATCCAGTGAGAGTAGTCATTAACTGAGCCAGTTAAGCAACAAGTGGCTTAATAAGAGAAAAAAACCTAGTCTGGGAATTAGTCATTATTTTTACATCGTTGCATGATTATCTCCGGAAATTCTATTCTCTGAAAATCATTTTTCTGAAGCTAATAAACTAATACTGAGAGTAGTATAGCAAAGCGGGTTCTGGCTCACTCTCGGGTTTGTCCGCGGACATTTGATGCGGATGGCATGTGGTCATTGTTGATCTGAAGAACTCTTGGTACAGGTATAGAACAGGTCTGTACAGGTGTAAAACAGGTCTGTACCGGTGTAAAACAGGTATGGTAACCTGTTTAATGACATCTTGTTTTTTTCCTAATACCACCATACCTGTTTTAAACCGGTACAGACCTGTTTTACACCTGTACAGACCTGTTCTACACCTGTACCAAGAGTTATTCAGATCAACAATGACCACATGCCATCCGCATCAAATGTCCGCGGATAAATCCGAGAGTGAGCCAGAACCCGCTTTGCTATACTACTACTGAGACTGTGTATGGGTGAAATTTATTCTGTTTTGGGCACACCAAAACAGATGACTGACATAATGAGAGATTCGATGCGATTTCGCGAGTTCGCAGTAACTCCTCCAACTGTGTGAATAGCAGGAAAATTTAGCTGCTACGTATTTTATTAATGATAAGGTGCGTAATAGGTCGTTTAAGATTGAGGAAACTTCAACTTGTGTATGGATCCTGTAGGGTATACTAAAAGTAACTAAAAGTGTTTAAGTTAACCTCTAAAATTCGATCTTTCAAATACAATGCCCCATTATTTTTTATCTCCTTATAGAGAATTTAGTTCTGTTTAGGCCTATATTCGTAATAGCTTTCCCAATATCAGTTTTCAGCCATTTTGCTGTTGTAGAAGATTATTCCAATAAATGAAATGTCGAAGATATAAAATAATAGCAATATGTTTGCTTTTGTTTGTCACTTGATGTTTTATATCGAACTAACTAAAATAGTAAAGAACGAGACCCAAATATTGTTAATTGTAGACGTTATTAATTCTTATAACATCTCAATATTGTGCTGTATACGGTCAACTTCATTTATTACGTGATCCTATACAAAATAAACAGTTTTAAAACCTTAAAACGGACTTTTACGCACGTAGAAAATCTATATCTCTAAATTGAATGGCTGAGAAAAAATAAACCAACAAATAAATGCAGAATATGTGTTTTACCAGTATACGACAGTTTTACTTTTTTCAATTTTTCTCAAATAGTCTACCATCGTGCTTTCTCATGACCCATGACCATGTTCTATCCGCCTCAAAATCAATAGATGTCGTCTGGCAGACGTCCCCAATCAGAATCAGTCGAAATCCGATCGATCCGACACGATTCAATTGAGTGATCGTGCTAACAAAAACAATTTCTCAAATAGCCCACCATTGTGCTTTCTCATGACCCATGAATATAGTAGAGTGTGTTCTATCCACCTCAAAATCAATAGGTGTCGTCTGGGAGACGTCCCCGATCAGAATCAGTAAAAACCCGATTGATCCGACACGATTTAGTTGAGTTATAGTGTTAAAAAAAATTTCAAATAGTCCACCATCGTACTCTCTTGACCCATGGACAGGGTGAGGTGTACCCTATCCCCCTCAAAATCAATAAGTGTCTTCTGGGAGACGTCCCCGATCAGAATTAGTCGAAACCCGATCAAACCGACACGATTTAGTTGAGTTATCGTGCTAACAAAAACAATTTCTCAAATAGTCCACAATCGTGCTTTCCTATGACCCATGGATAGAGTGAGGTGTGTCCTATCCACCTCAAAATCAATAGGTGTCGTCTGAGAGACATCCCCGATCAGAATCAGTCAAAACCCGATCGATCCGACACGATTTAATTGAGTTATCGTGCTAACAAGAATAACTGCCGACGACAACGACACACACACACACACACACACACACACACACACACACACACAAAATGGTTTAAAAACCATTTTTTTTTTTGGTTATTAGGTCGAAAAACGAAAAATAAACCCTAGAAAATTTTTTTTACACGATTACATTACTTTTCCGCGTATAGTAAAAGTACGGAAAAGTAAAAGTCAATGGTGGTCAAATCAGATGGTCTATCCAGCCAATTGGCTATTATTTGGCTTTATTAATTTGCCGTTGAAGATGTTTTTTAGATCTTTGTCTTCGGATGTATAAGAAGGTTGTCATGTATTGTTAAAATTCCTCAGAGTACGTTAAATTTCAGAAAGCTTAAATTTGCAAGACTACAATTGTATTACGGTGTACTATTTTTGGTTGTAGACTATTATCATACAATATTTAGCAGTCCACATAAAACAAGATATGAATTTAAATAAATAAAATGGGATAGATGATGACAGGATAATAATTCTTTCAAAACATCATCAATCATCGATCAGCTAGAACTGGTGTATTAACTTTGAATATCAATTTATCGTTATAGCTTTCCTGGCAGCTATTGCAGCTGCTGAAGGTATCACGATAGGTGCTCATAGACTCTACACCCATAGGACCTTCAAGGCAACGTTTGGACTGAGGCTGGCCCTCATCATACTACAAACGGCAGCCGGCC
This sequence comes from Rosalia funebris, assembly GCA_037954035.1. Lineage (NCBI taxonomy): Eukaryota > Metazoa > Arthropoda > Insecta > Coleoptera > Cerambycidae > Rosalia > Rosalia funebris. Next base: position 3,560,345 of record JAZFAV010000006.1, on the reverse strand, counting down.
AGGTAAGAAATAAGTTTTATATATTGAAATTGTGAAAGAAATATCGTTGGTTTGAAAATGTACTGACAGTGTCTGTTAGTTAAAATCAATTTTCAATGAAAAAGAGTACGTGATAATTTTGTAACTCTTTTGTGTAACATCAGTGGCTATTTTTCGATTTATTTTTAGCTATATTTAAGGGTACATGAGGATGATATTGTAACTGTTACGGCTAGAAGGGAAAAGGTCAAATATAAATAGAGAAACAACACCAATAAAGCATTCATTGCCATATTTCAGTTACAGTGGTTAAGTCACTGCGACGTTTCATTAGTTGTATTCGAGGTCCTATTCGATTAGCAGATATATCATTGTGGAGGTTTACATCACCCAATGTTGAAAATGTATAAATATGTTCAATTTTACCTACAGTTTCTACAAAATTCTTTAAATCTAGATTTATATGTAAATCTAAAAGAAATAAAAACATTTTTTGTTCGCCAATCATATATATTCTTATGCCTGGTTTCCCTTCTTTTTTCTTACTACATCTTCGTTATATTGCTTATGGCACCACCAATTTTTTCTCTTAATCCGAGTCCTTTTTTATCAATTTAATTAAATAAATATATTGCAACAGCTATTCCAGGCATTAATATTTAAATAAGACACCTTATGCTCCCCTATTGGATGAGGAAAATGACATGGTCTTAATCAAAGAAATTTTAGTCTAAATAATGCAAAAAAGTATGAAGGGGGTAATTTTGTATCAATCTGATTAAGAAATTGATTTTAAGAGCTATTGCAGGTGTTTATATTTAAATGAGACATATTGTATATACATCCACTGGACGAGGCAAATAACATGATCTTGATTAAAGAAATTTCAGTCTAGACAATTCAAGAAAATATAAAGAGGGTAATTTTTTTTATCAATCTAATTAAGAAATGTATTTCAACAACTATTCCAGGTGTTTATATTTAAGTGAGATACCCTGTATATAAAAGTATTAGACGAGGAAGGTGCCACGAATTTGGTCAGAGAAATTTTAGATTAAATAATTAAAAAAATATAAAAACGCCAATTTCTTTATTAATTTAATTAAATTAATGTATTTTAACAGCAACTCCATGTGTTTATATTTAAACGAGATACCCTGTATATATATCTGTAGTATAAATAAATATTTATCTACGTAGCTATGTAAATTAACTTTGTACGTCTGAAAATAATTTTAACAATGCAAAATATTCTGTAAAAAAATATATCTCCATTTTCACATATTTGGACCATTCCTATTGGTCTTGTAGAATTATACCATTGCATTAATAATGTCCCTTCAAATTAGACAAAAAATCACTGATTTTGGGAAATTTCTCCTACAGCTAAGCGACCTATACAGAAAGTCGTGTTAGGATTTTATATAGAACATATTTTTCACCTAACGCATGATAGAAAACGGGTTGTTTTTTAGATATGACATATATACGCGTTTTTTCGGTTTTTTGCGTTTTTCTGAAAAACTATGCATTCTTGGGAAAATATGACCTGATTTGATGTTGTAGATTTCGCGATTCTCCACAATTTTTGTTCTTTTAATTTTTTCGAAATTCTGCATAGTTGCGCCGGTAGAGCGCGCTGAAGTATTTTTTAGCTGTTTTTCGATTTTAAGCCAAAACTATGCGTTGTAGAGAAAAATGTCAAGAGATCAAAATTATAGATATAAAAATTTTCGACACATTTTGTTGTTTTGTGCTTTTTTAATTTCACACGGTTTTGCCACTAGAGGGCGAAAACCGTTTTCTTTTTTTTTGTAATACGCTTGTGCTTGTGCAAATGAAAAAAATACTCTAGAGCATTATTTTTGATTTATAGGCAAAATTATGTATTTTTTAGAAAAGTTCAATCACATAAAAAGTTGGAGAGCAAAAAACTTCCCACAAATTGTCTTGCACTTTTTTTTTACAAAGAATGCATAATTTTGCCTATAAATAAAAAATAATGCGCTAGAGTGTTTTTTTCATTCGCACAAGAGTATTAAAAAAAAATAAAACGGTTTTCGCCCTCTAGTGGCAAAACCTTGTAACTAAAAAAAAACAAAACAACAAAATGGGTCGTAAATTTCTACAACTACAACTTTGATCTCTTGATATGTTTCTCTATAATTCATAGTTTTGGCTTAAAATCGAAAAACAGCTCAAAAATACTTCAGCGCGCCCAAGCGGCGCAACTAAGCAGAATTTCGAAAAAATTAAAAGAACAAAAATTGTGGAAAATTGAAAAATCTACAATATCAAATCAGGTCATGTTTTTCCAAAAATGCATAGCTTTTCAGAAAAACGCAAAAAACCGAAAAAACCGGCCAAAAACGCGTATGTATATGTCTATATCTAAAGAACGACCCTTTTTCTATTATGTGCTGGGTGAAAAATATATTGACACAACCTCAACACAACTTTTTGTATAGGTCGCTTAGCTGTAGAAAAAATTTCCCTCAATTTTCCTAATTTGAAGGGACTATAAGACTTTCTGAGTATTAGTGTATAGTTTAGTATTTCATCGCTAAATGCCAAATAAGAAATCTCAAAATATACCGTGACTTGTTTTTATGGCTAGGCTGAGGTAGACTGTTCCGTTTATCGGCAAAATAAGAGAGTTTCTTATTTGACAAATAGAGATGAAATGAATAGTATATGTTTTTTTTTACTAAATTATTATCGTTATTACGCAAATCTTAAAAATAAGTTAATAGACGAACAATAACCTATTACGTAACTTCACGAGCCACCAGAACTTCTTATAGTTAAATATTCACGACTTTTTCTCCAGCAAATTAATAATCCCGTACAAAAAGCAAATAATGAGAAGTCGCAGTAACATGCAACCACAGTTTCGCTGATATGTAAATAATTAGCTACCGTGAAGAAATGCTTTTGTGGTTATTCTGACGGTAATTTGTAGGCATTGCCACCGTTAATTAAATAATAATGCTTTCTACAAGCCGTAATTATAATGATTCGCTGGCGTTTGTACGGTCTGTATATTTTTTAAAATAAAATATGCCATTATTTTATTATTATATAGGGATATCGACAACTTATTTTATATTAAAATTACTAAATATTTATTCTCTATTATCATCATCATGAGGTCATCAGTCTTAAGACTGGTTGGACGTTAACCTCTAGCTTCTCCTATCTTGTGCTAACTATTTCGCTAATTGTGCTACAACCTACATCCCTTACTATTTGCGAGCAGTAGTCTAATCTAGGCCTACCTCTGCCTTTCTTCACTCCTATTTCTGCCTCCAAAATATCGTGGACTATTCCCCCATATCTCAGCAAGTGGCCTACCATTATATCTCTTCTCTTCTTTATGTTTTCCACATACTTCTTTTCTTGCCGACTTTCTCTAATACTTCTTCGTATCTAACCCTATCAGTACACGGTATTTTCATCATTCTTCGGTAACACTACATCTCAAAAGCTTCTAATTTCTTCCTACTTGCTTCCCCTACCGTTCAGGTTTCGCAACCGTATAGTGCCGTGCTCCATATATACGTTTTCAAAAATCTCCTCCTTGTTTCTAAGTTTATTACCCTCGAGCATAAAGGTGCTTTCTTTTTGTTAAAAGCTACTCGACCCTGCGTTATTCTTTGTTTTATATCTTCATCGCTTCTTCCATCCCAATTTATTTTACTTCCTAAATAAGTGAAGTCTTTAACTTCCTTCAATCTTTCATTATTAATTTGTACTTTCGTTTTTGCTCTGCTCTCGCGCCCTCTGCACACTAACACTTTAGTTTTGTTTTTATTCACCCTCATCCGTATTCTTCTGTCAACACTGCCTCCATTTCGTTCAACGCTGATTCTAATTCCTCCTTACTAGATGCTAATACTGCTATATCACCCGCGAATCTCAGCATTTTTAGTTTCTCCCCCTGTACTTTAATCCCGAAATCTACTCTATCTTTTACCACATTAATCGCCTCTTCGATGTACGGATTAAAAATTAGTGGTGATAGCGTACATCCTTGTCTTACTCCTTTCCTAATACCTACTTCCCTTCTTTCCCCTTCTACTTCTATAACAGCAGTTTGCTCTTTGTATAGATTGTGTACTACTCTCCTATCTCTATACTTCATTCCCGTGCTCTTTAGTATCTCGAACATTTTTTCCCATCTTACATTATCAAAAGCTTTTTCTAAATCTACAAATCCTATATAAGCGTTCTTTCCATTTTCTATTGTTTTCTCTAACATTACTCTTAGCGCCAGAATAGCTTCGCGAGTTCCCCTATTTCTCCTAAACCCGAATTGGTCTTCTCCTAGTATTTCCTCCGCTCTATTTTCCATCCTCCTCTGCACTATTCTGGTTAAGATTTTTGACGCGTGGGAAGTTAGGCTAATCGTTCTAAAGTTCTGGTATTTATCGGCTCCTCTCTTTTTGGGTATAGTAACGATAATGTTCCTCTTATAATCCTCCAGCATCTCGCCCGTTTCGTATATGTATTTTACTAGTTCAAACATCCTATTTACTACTTTCTGTCTCGCACATTTCAAAATGTCCGCCTATATTTTATCTACACCCGGCGCTCTATTGTTCTTTAGCCCCCTTAGTGCTATTTCAAATTCCTCTCTCAATATAGGTTTTCCTACATCTTCCCTATCGATGCTAGATTCTTCCTCTAATATCTCTCCTAATTCCTGACCCTCGTATAAATTTCCTAAGTACTGCTTCCATCTATCCGCTTTCTCCTCTTTTCCGATCAGTATGTCCCCCGATTGACTCCTAACGTTTCTACTTATTGTTCCTATATCCCTGAAGTTCCTCTTAATTATTTTGTAAGCCTCATCGGTCTTACCTACTTGCAGCTTATCTTCTACTTCTTTGAATTTATCCTCTATCCATTGTTCTTTCGCTTTTCTACATTTTCTAATGATTTCCCACTTTATTGCCTTATAAGTTTTCAGTCCTTCCTCGTCTCGTCTGTTTTTATAGCCTCGTCTCTTTTGTATTAAGTTTAAGTTTTCGTCTGTTATCCAGAGCTTCCTAGCTTCCCTTTTCTCGTGTCCTAAAATGTCCGTAGTCGCGGAATCTAGACTATTCTTGATACCCTCCCACTCAGTTTCTGCGTTCTTGATTTCGTTATTACTCGCTTTATTTATTAATTGATCTGTTCTCTTCTGGAACTTATCTTTCATATTCTGATCCCTCAATATGTCTACATTTATACGTTCCTTATCCTTACGGGTTTTCAGATTTTTGAACTTTAATCTAACTTTCATGACTACCAAGTTGTGGTCGCTGTCTACATCTGCTCCTGGATAACTCTTACAGTCTTTTACTTGATTTCTAAATCTCTTCCTAACCAGAATGTAGTCTATCTGATACCTGTCTATCCCTCCTGGCATTTTCCAGATGTACCGTCTCCTAACGTGATTCTTGAACAGTGTGTTCGCGACTACCATCTTGTGCTTCTCACAGAATTCTATCAGTCTGCTACCTCTCTCGTTCCTGTTTCCTAATCCATAAGGACCTATAAATTCTCCTTCTTTCCCCTCACCTACGACTGCGTTAAAATCTCCCACTGTTACTAAATTTTCATGACCCTTCTCTATTATAAAAAAAATATATTCAAATACAATATTCTTCCGATTTGATTTTTTACTGAACGTCAAGAATAGGAAAAAGTGTGAGATTCTCTAGGTATGCGTGGAAGAAAGAGTGAGGTAGCATTCGTAGGGAAAAGGATGCACTTTACGCCCGGCCAGATCGAGCTCTGTGTACATTCACATTCACTATTAGTTCATCGATATTCACAATGCAAAGGTCTCAATAGGCAATTTGCATGAAACTTCTATACGCCTGAAAATATATTTTTTCTGCCATATAATAAGTACTTAAGAAGAATATTATAGTAATTTTCATGAAAATTTGTAGTTTTTGCATAATTAATAAAATTAATTCACTCATTTATGTAAACAAAGTTACGTGTTCGAAAACGCTAGTCTGATCGGTCCACGTCACTGTATGGGGAAGTATCTCAATCGTCACTGTTTTGATTTGGTTCAGTGTTAACAGAGTGTAAAATCTGTAACAAGTGCGTTTTATAAAGTGCCTAACGGTATGGAGTCGATAAAACACAAATTTTACAGTATTGCATCGTGCCAATGTGTACAAATACTACGATATTAACGCCCGAAAAATTGTTCTTCTCGGTTCTCAAAGAGCAGAATGAATGAAAAGGGACGAAAAGAAAAATATAAAGCAATCAAGTTCGACGCCGCTATATTGTTGCGAGGATCATTTTATTGTGAGAACCCAATAACATTTATTTGTTTTGGATGTATTTGTACATAACCCCACTTTCACGTTGTATGCTGTTTTCATATTACTTGCCGCATGGAATATTTAGAAAATGTTTGTTTTGGAGGTCATTAGATATAGATACTAACCTTGTAGTTTTAATTCCTCTAATTTCAATAGCGATAAATTATGAATTTTCCCCTAGAAAGGAAAACATGGCCAAGGAATCAATCTTTGACAAGTTATCAGATTGTCCTTGCACAGATCCACTGTCTGTTGCCATAGTCTACACACAATTGTTCAATATTAATAATAATAAATAGATTCGCACAACGAAAAAGGAATATTTAACGAAATTATACTAAATGCCCATCTATCTCTCAACAAAATAATATACAGTGACGTCACGCGACATCCATTTGCATTTCTTTTGTTTACGCGCGCCGATAATAATTTCAAATTTCATTTATTTATTTTGTGACTATTATTGCACAAAAAGTGGTAAATTTAACGCTGTATGGATTTAATGGCCTATAGAATGTTTTGACAACATAATTAAAAATCACGCAAATTGCCTATTCGACTGAGTAAAGACCAGACTATTTACTGCGCACTTCATGGGCGGTCCGATATCGTAGTTTTGAGACTTGTTCCTATTCTTGACGAGCTGTAAGTATTTATTGAACGAATAGCATAGTAATAGCAGATAATTATACAGGGGTTTTTACATTTAGTTTTAAGGTTTAAAATATTTGCCTAAAATTATATATATTTAATTAAAATTCTCTTTGGATACGTATATTTATTAATTATAATCATGTTTCCTGAAGGATTTTCACAATATTTATTTGCACCCGAAATGTGTTCAATAGGTTTCAAGTCACAAGAATCATCAGGTTATTTAAGCATATTATTTCATACACTGAACGTTACTGCTCTATATTCAGTGCGTTAGAAAACTCTGGAATATATTTAATGTTTTTAATACTGTGTACTGTTGAGCAATATCCTCAGATACGTCAATTTTATTTTTCTCTTGCGCATATATCGATGTATGTACAAATAACGAAGATGTAACATTCTGGACATGAGTCATCATGATTTTTTATGTAACAACAAGCAACGACTAGAGTTTCGTACATTATTTTGATATTTGTTGTATATTTCCTCTAGTCGCTTTTCTTATTCTTCCTCACATTAACCAATATTGCCTCATATTAATCACCAAAAATAACATCCTACCTAATTTATCATAATATAGTTGCCTGACGCAAAGCTGATCAACGTGCAACACTTTGCTCTGCAGTTACTATGTGGACGAGTGACCTATGGTACTTCTTTATAGAAGTGGCTGTAAAAATGTTATTCGTCCTGTGGGTCAGATATCATACAGGACTGGGCCCAGTATTGAGAATGTCATTGTATGCTCAGGTTACAGTCCTAATGGTATAAGTATAGCACCACTATCTCCCTGAGCCTAAGTGTGTTTGTCTTCGACTGTATGTGTAACCCCCCCCCACTCACATCCTGATTCTTTGTGGAAAGTTATCGATATCTGTGCATGCAAAATTAAAAATAAATCAAGACAGAGACAGTCTCTTCGTTATCTACCTACCCTGGGCTTGTCAGATTTACGCGACAGACTCAGCAGGCCGAGAATAAAATATTATTCGTTCACAATCATGCATACGTTTTCCAGAACTGCCTTTACATCTGGGTGAGGGACCACAGGCAACACCACAAGTTCAGCGACACGGACGCCGATCCCCACAACGCTCACAGAGGTTTCTTCTTCTCGCACATCGGATGGCTCATGAGCAGGAAACATCCCTTAGTGATAGAAAAAGGGAAAACCATCGACATGTCCGATCTGGAAGCTGACCCTCTGGTGATGTTCCAGAAGAAGTAAGTATGCAGTAGAGATTGATTATATACATACTAAGATGCTATAAACATTTGCGTGCAGTGTATATTGTTCAAAGTTTATTATTTCTATTACTCTTTCGTTTAGTTACAAGTGAAATGTTTAAGAACCTCGTTAAAAATTTAAGGTTCTCTACTTATTTGAACCTACAATAAATTTGAGTCGTGTACGTGATAGACATATTATATTTTAGAATTATACACTCTGCGACATTTTTTAGGTACTACAAACCCCTGTACGTAATTTTCGCTATATTACTTCCAATGGCGGTTCCCATGTACTTTTGGAACGAAACTATATGGAATGCTTTCTTTGTGGCCTACATGTGGCGGTATGTCTTGCAACTGAACGCCACGTGGTGCGTGAATAGTGTCGCCCACCTGTGGGGAACTAAACCATACGATAAGTGAGTATATTTTTGTATATATCTATAACTATATCTATAACTGGATGTTAGTACGAGAGGGTATAATAAGTATAACTGCCATTGTTTTAATAGTTGATAGCTTAGACATAGAATCAACAAAAACAATAGTAACGATTAAGAAATAAAAAGTAACTCTTCTAAAGTTTGTAAAAGATTATGAAACATTTGAGGGTCATTGGAGTCACATAAAACTTGGAAATATATTAAAGCGATTTCTCCAAAAGGCATAAAAAAAGTTGCCCTAGTTTATCTTCTAATCTTTAGTTTAGTTCGATCGCAATTTGATATCCTTTCTCTATATTATCATGTCCTAGGTATCTTAATTCAGATATTCATTATGTTCTTCTATTTACTTTATTTAATAGTATCTCTTCCACTCTCACATAGTCTCTTTTATGTTTCCCCCCTTCTTCTACACCGTTATTGTTAAGTAATAAAGCTTGCTGTCTTCTTCTAGGCCTGGTGCCCATTTTACTTTAGTTTTATCGCCTGTTAGCTTGTGTAGTATTTTTTTCAGCAGTATTTTTCCAATTTCTAACCTCATCTATAATTTAATGGAATATACATTATCTATTCGAATAGAATCTATCTATCTGAATAGGCCTATATGTTTATAGGTATTACTAGATCTTCTGAGGGTACAATATCCCATAATTACCTGGCAGAAGGTCTCCAACTTCCCTGAATTAATCTAGAGTAATAATGTCAATTGTTTGGAGTTGGCTTAGATTGCCGGCCCGGTTAGATTCCCAAATAAAGTCGAGGTTAGGCGGAACAGCAGCTCTGAGCTAAACCTCGCTTCTGTAAAAACAAACGCGAAAGAAAATATATATAGTGGAGTCTTTTCCTACATCTGATAATCATTTATTTTGCACATCTGTGAGATAGCTTCTAGTCTAGTGGTACCCATACGACTTTATTTATATCTTTACGTGGGACTAATGCACCTATACTGTTACTATTTTCAAAATAGAATTTGCCATAGACATTTCTTGTTCCTGTACCGTGTTTACCCAAAATTTCTTCGAAATATTTAATGTTATTCCTCACTCACTAGTGGCCCGTTAATATTACAATGTCTCCTTTTCTTAATTAATTTAATATTATATCTGATAGTTCTTGGTAATTTCGTTTACCTCACTTCTTACCATCCCTATTGCGTAATACTGAATAGGGCATAGCCTTGTTGGATAATATAGATTTCAGTTTTACTGTGAGTATGCGGTTTGAGATAGAGTTCACTGAGTTCCTCTTTTGGCACAACGCCTTCGTGTGCTGCTTCAACGACATCGTTAGGTTTCTTATCAGTTCGTCTTTCTTCTGCGTCTACTGCTTTAAGTCGTTTATATACATGTTACGGTCGTCGTTCAGTTTTATCAAGGCTTCTATTTGAGATCTCAACGTGACATATTTAAGTTGTGATGAAAGGATGACGTTTGCCAGTGAAGTGAATAGTGAAGTGAACTGGAAATATTGTATTTGCATATCAACAACAGTAGTATTGGAAATTAATAATCACAAGAAAATTCTAAAGGATATAATTCTTATACTATGATCATTCTAAAACATTATCAATTAGGAGTGTCATAGGAATAAGTAAAAACGAACTTCAGTCAGAGCGAGTACATTTTTCAAGTGAATTTTTTTTTAGATTCGAGAGAGGTTCGAAATAACTATTTTCAATTTATTTGTTTAAAATTATTCCTATTCCTCTTATTTCTGCTTATTCTTCCTGTTTCCCTGAGCATAATGAAAAATTTCCATTTTCGTTTCTTTTTTGTCTTAATGTATCCTTTTCTTTTAATATTCGCTCTAGTTTTGAGAACTTTAACAATGTTCGGAACATTCGTGTGTCTATTTTCATACATTGTTTCATTTAAGAGTAATTTATCTATTTTAATGTCTTATTGCGATTTCTGCGATGTATTGATTTAAGGTGAGTAGGTCTTTATCCTTTTGCACCAGACAGTAGTCCTGTTGCCTTGTTGCTGTATATTCGCTCTCTGTTTCTACGGCATTTTGTTCATTTTAGGTTTTCCTTTGTTTGGTAAGTAGGTATGGGGGCGGTTGGGCCTGGGAGCTTTTTGAAGACTGTGGGAACTTTTCAATCTTTTGATGTTTGCCTTCGGCACGCGTCATATTGAGATCAAAGGATGCCGCCAGACAGGTGTTAATTACAGGTGCGTCGGCTCGTACAGGTCGTACAGCCCCATTTAAACAGATCGTACAGCCCCATCTAGATAGATCGTACAGATCATACAGCTCCATTTAAACTGAGCCTATTCTAAACGAGCTGTACAACTGTACGGTCTGTTCAAATGGAGCTGTATGATCTGTACGATCTGTATTTGATTGTATACTGAGGTCTTTTATTCTTCAACATAAAATGGAGACGATACGGATACAAATGGAAAAGAACATCGTCATACATAAAACATATAATACATAAAACTGGCTCTATTTCTCAAATAATGTTTGCCTTGAGACGCTGTTTGTTGCTAGCTGAGCCGTGTACACTTTTCCCTTAACATAACTCCAATGAAAAAAAGTCCAGCGGTGTTAAATCGAATGATCTTGCAGGCCAATTGATGTCAGCATTCCGCCAGATACCATGATCAAGAAATTTGGTATGCAACAGAGTTATGGTTGCATGTATTGTATGATACGTTGCACCTTCTTGCCGAAACTACGTTATTCAAATTCAGATCATCAATTTGGTGGAAAAAGATATTGTTAACATGTCACGATAGCGTTGCCCACGTACTGTGATAGTATTATCAGCTTCATTTTCAAGAAAGTATGGCTCAATTATTTCACCATTCCACCAAACTTCAAATGCGCACTAAATCGTGCATCTCTGTGGATGCATTTCTTTTTTGTGAACAGTATGTGGATTTTCAGCACCCTAAAATTGACAATTTCTTGACGTATCCGTCAAGGTGAAAATGTGCTTCATCGCTGAACAAAATTTTGTTGCAAAAATCAGCATCATCTTCTTTCTTTTCTAACATCCAATTAAGAAATGCACGACGTTGTAAATGGTCTGCCACTGTTAACTGTTGCGTCAACTGAATTTTGTATGCTGACAGATGCAGATCTTTCTTTAAATCCGGTACGTGGTGGCTCTTGACAGATTTAGTTGTTGTGTACGGCCTCGAATTGGTGTGTTATGGGATACTCCCGTACAGTTTATCTCCCTCACTTTCTTTATTGGTGGTGCCTTATCAATAACAGAACCTGTCTCTTCAAATTTCTTGACTAAGTTACGAACTCTTAACAGTAGGCGCTTCATTTTGTCTTAATTTTGTACGAATTTTTCTTAATAGAATTATAAATGATCGCTCACTTTCATAATATAATTGTACACAAACTATTCGTTGTTGAATTGTTAGTCGGAGCACGTTAACGTCGCTTGGTTTGTAGATGATGTTTTTTAAATATTGACGTCCTATCTTTGACAGAACACAAATGGCGCGCAATTCAAGTCCTATAGTTCAAACTGAGACACTTTATATATGTATAAACCCTTACTCGACCGTGTCGAAAAAATTAACCATCGTATTTTTCAGATACATCCTACCGGTGGAGTCCCATTTCGTGGCCTTCATCTCAATCGGTGAAGGTTGGCACAACTACCACCACGCTTTCCCCTGGGACTATAGGGCCGCTGAACTAGGATCGCGGTACTGCGTTACTACCTTCATCATCGACTTACTAGCTCACTTCGGGCTAGCGTACGATCTCAAGATGGCCCCCTACACGTTGATAAAGAACAAAGCCTTCCGCACAGGAGATGGTTCGCACCCAGTCCACCACGTGAGGAAGGTGGCATTCGGGTCGCCGCCGGAGCTCCCTATGGAGGATGCCGAAAACGAGAAGGTGTACAGAGTTGAGAACATTGTCGAGAAGGGCAAGAAGATGATACCGGAGGTCACGCATAGGGCGATGTCAGTCCAGGGATGATTTTTTCTTTCATTGTATATAGTTTTAAAGAATTCGTTCCAAATAGTCGTGGCGTTTATAATATTGCATATGAGACAGGTGTATTGCGAATTGTATTGTTTGGAATTTTTTAGACTGCTTTTAGATTTTAGGAAAAGTTTATTTATTATATTTTAATGTAATGTTTCATTTTTAATTTTATGTGATGTTTATCAAAGGCTTGTGTAACTTAATGTTTCAATAAAATAATGAGCAAAAGACCTGAGTTTTCTTAAAAACCCAATTACCAGGTATGTAAATATGAAACCGAAATTTGCCCACAGATGGCCTAGCTGCTAATGTAGTATGACGGTATCATACCGCGTCATTGGTGTCATTTTCTTGTTTTGACATCTAATAAAGGTTTTTATCTCACAACAAAACAAGTTTCATACAATATCGTTTTTAATAGCGTTGAACATGTCGAATTTTGTGCCTGGAAGCTGGAAGCTACGATTTGTGGAGAGCATTGATTTTCTGTTACTATTTGAAGAAAACTGCTGCAGAATCGCATCGAATGCTTGTCGAAGCATACATTTGGAAGCCATGGGAAAGATCCATAAGATGGAAAAATGGATTCCACATGAACTGAATGAAAGACAGCAGGAACATCGAAAAACAATTTCCGAAATAATGCTCGCCAGGTACAAGAGAAAGTCATTTCATCATCGAATTGTGACTGGCGATGAAAAGTGAATATATTTCGAGAATCGTAAGCGTAAAAGGTCATGGTTAACACCAGGCGAACCATTGACATCGACTACAAGGTCAAATTTCTGTGCACGGAAGACAACGCTCTGTATTTGGTGGGATCAGAAGGGTGTGATCTATTATGAGCTGCCAAAACTTGGCCAAACCATTAATACTGAATGCTACGACAACAAATGGTTGATTTGAATCAAGTTTTGCGTAAAAAATGACCGGATTATCAAAAAGGCAACACAAAGTGATTTTGCTTCGTTATAATGTGCCATCACACACAGCGAAACCGGTCAAGGAAACGATCGAGGCGTTTAGTTGGGAAATATTTTCGCATGCGGCTTACTCACCAGACTTAGCTCCTTCCGATTACTATTTATTTACGTCGATAGGACACGCACTTGCTCAGCAGGGCTTCATTTCGTACGAAAATGGCTCGGTGACTGGTTTGCCTCAGAAAAGCAAACATTTTTTTGGCATGGAATCCACAAATTGTCAGAGAGGTGGGGAAAATGTATAGCTAGCAACGGGCAATACTTCGAATACAATATTTTGCATCATTTTTATACAATAAACGTGTATTTTCTACACAAAAAATTCCTGTTTCATATTTACATACCTGGTAGGTTATTAATCGAAATGTGAATAGTTCATCAAATATTCATCGTAATATTTCGATATTATGGTATAGGATAGGATTTCCACATTATCTTGATATTCGCTCGATGTTTTTCCGATATTCGATATTCATTTATATACCGTCGATATTTATTCGATACTCTTTCGATAATTTGGGCTATAATAATTTGCAATAAAAACTTGATATTCATTGTAATATTCAACTATTAATTAAATATTTGGTTGACAGTTCATCATCGCTTACGTCACATATCAGTAGTAGATATTTAAATATTCGGTCGATACTATTTCGATATAATTTCCATATTATTTTGACATTTGGTCGATATCTCGACATTCCTAGGGAGTAACAATTTTCAAAATAAATATTATTTAGATGTTATTTAAATATTCGGGCGATACTGTTTTGACGTATCTTTCACATTATTATTATATTTTTTCGATATCTTTTCGACATTTAATATGTTCCAATATTTCGATATCATTTTAATATAATGTTGATACTTATTCGATATAATTTCCATATTTCGTCATTCTTGGATTGGAATAATTTGTGTTATACAGTAATTATTCGATATTACTTTTCTGCACTCCACTATACGCGGAAAAGTAATGTAATCGTATAAAACATTTTTTTTAGGGTTTATTTTCCTCTTTTCTAAAAATAAAAAAATGGTTTTTAAACACATTTTGTGTGTATTTGTGTCGTTGTCGTCGACACTTATTCTTGCTGGCACGATAACTCAACTAAATCATGTCAGATCGATCGGGTTTTGACTGATTCTGATCGGGAACGTCTCCCAGATGACACCCATTGATATTGAGGTGGCTAGGACGCGCCCCGCCCTGTCTATGGGTTATGAGAAAGCACGATGATGGACTATTTGAGAAATTTTTTTTGTTAGCACGATAACTCAACTAAATCGCGTCGAATCGATCGGGTTTTGGCTGATTCTGATCGGGGACGTCTCCCAAATGACACCTATTTATTTTGAGGTGGATATAACACACTCTACCATGTTCACGGGTCATGAGAAAGTACAATGGTGGACTATTTGAGAAATTGTTTTCGTTAGCACGATAACTCAACTAAATCGTGTCGGATCGATCGGATTTTGACTGACTCTGATCGGGGACATCTCCCAAAGGACACCTATTGATTTTGAGGTGGATAGAACACACTCTACCATGTTCACGGGTCATGAGAAAGTACAATGGTGGACTATTTGAGAAATCGTTTTCGTTAACACGATCACTCAATTAAATCGTGTCGGATCGGGTTTTTTAAGGTTTTAAAACTGTTTACTTTTATATTGTGATATTATTTTAATATAATTTCAATATTATTTCGATGTTTTAACTTTTGAACATTTGGATAGTCGTGGATAGTCATAATTTGTAAAATATAGTAGTTATAAATTAGTCTAAATTGATTTCTAATATTGCAAGTTCTATTTTTTTATTAATCAGAGGGTAATATTGTCTTGTTGTATTTCGATATTCGATATATTCCAATATGTCGATACTATTGTGATATTTTGACATTTCGATAACCTACTATAATAGTAATTTGCAACTAAAATCATTATAAACTAAATAGAATTTATAATATTCCATGTTCTATTATTAAATTGAGATTAAAAAAAAAATCGATAATCAGTCGATATTTTTCGGTATTCGATGTTTGTCGATTTCAATTCGATATATAGTATTTCGATATTAGTTCAAAATAACGTTGATATTGTTTGGATGTCATTTCTATGTTCATGGATTTGGATGTCATTTTGATGTTATTTCTATATCTTTATATTTAGATTTAGCAGTTTTTGCTTCCTTATGTCGTTACTTTTCTTACTTAAAAAATATTCTTATTTTAACGGTTCAAGAAATCATAATTTAATGCATGTTTATAAAACCAATTAGCTGCTGGCTGTTGAAAATCATTATTTTAAAAGATTTATTGACTATGACACATAGACAACTGGTTAATAGAACTAGAGCTATGTTGGCTGTCTATATATTTTGTTACTTACAGTATTTAGTATTCGTATAGTAGTACAATATACCTGTATATTGTTGTAATCATCTCCTTACTAGAGCTATTCCATATTATTATATTACGGAAGTGTATACATTTACGGTATGCTCTGCCTGAAAGAAAACTTTCTGATAGATGAACTCTTGATAAATTCCAGAAAAATCTTGCCATGCTCATCTTCGTCCACTATCTAAAAATACTAAATCCTTTTTCTGTATTTCTTATTTTTCGAAAATGATCAAATATAATTTTTTTTATAAATAATGTCCAACTTATCCAGCTTATATCCAACTAAATTGTTTGTAGTATAAAATAGAACAACTAGCAAAGTTAAATCTTAAGCTTGTATTAAATACCATCACGTATAATTTATTGAACATTAAAACTTTATATAGCATATAAAGTTTTAATGTTCTTGTGCTTTGCTTTGTATAAAGCAAAGTTATAAATTCAATATCAAAGAACGTAACAAATTTCCTTTTAAATCATTTGAAAACCGCTGCACATTTCTATTGTAAGTTCCTGTTGTAGGCTCCTATGGAACTTGGCACCCGTTTAGATCTCAACGCTTTTATAGGTAAAGCCGACAACCCCAAACGTCGTTTGTACCGAAATTGGCGCTCTTTCACATTTATGTTTTTGGTGTTTTTTTAAAAACACAAAAAATGTTTTTTATCCTTTTTGCACGTCTCAAAGGGGCTGTGCATTATTGCCTATTTTATTGCGGTCAATTATTGCCTATTTTATTATAGTTATTTACGAATATTTATGTTATTTTTATGTTTGAAATTTGGTAAGAAAATAATTTAACAAATCACGTAGTGTAGTAGTGCCATCTCTTTGTGTTGGATTGATTGATATCACTAACTTAGTTTTCCATAAAACACCATACCGTAAACCGGGGTTACATTGACTTTGCAGGTAACTTTGACAGTTTCTGGGGCCACATTTTAACACAGAACGTTTTTATGTGTTTGACCTTCAATTTCGCGCGAGACAAGAACGCAGGGAAGGCGGGAGGGGCCTCTCACTTTGCGCCCGAAATCATAAAAGTTGCACTAACTAATAACATTTATTTCACAACTCTTGCACCAAATTCAACTCATATGCTACAGCCCCTAGATGTTGGGGTTTTCGCTCCCATGAAAAAACAATGGCGTAAAGTTCTTGGTAAATGAAGGCAAGAATCTAGAAGAAAGGGGTCGATACCAAAAGAGCAGTTTTCATTGTTATTGAAAGAGTTAATAAATGATATTACTCATAAATTAAAAAACATTTTGCAAATCTCCTTCAGATCTTGCGGACTTTATCTATTTGATCCCCAAGATGTGCTGCGAAATATTCCGTCGGAGCAGACACAAGAATCAGGAAGAGTTCTCGATAATAGCTTACTCGAATTCCTCAAAGAAACGAGGGGCTACAATTCAGAGAAATTGCGCCACAGAAGAGGTAAAAAATCCTCCACAGACCAGGAACTCAATTGATTAATGTTGAAGTACAGTCTTTTGAGGCAACACAAGCTAAAGAAACTATTGGGCAAGATCAAAAGGGGCAGTTTCTGATCAAAACGAGGAGGAATCCATTTCGGTGCAAAACGAAGAGGAAGCTATTATTGAGCAAAATAAAGAGAATATTCCAACAACTGCATCAACTTCTAGACTTTCCCAAATACCTGCTGGATCTGTACCCAATTCAAAGAAAAGAATAAGATACAAGGCGAAAAATCTTTATTACAGTTCTAGTTCATCTAAAGATGAAAACATTCCACTTAGTGAGATGAAGAAAAATAGAGACGAGGCGAACCTGTGCATAATTTTCAAATGTGATTACAATCACTATAATTCAAGAAAATACTAGATCTGCTGGGTCACCTGTCTCCAGAGGGTATGTGGCATTTGTAATACAGAGTCTAAAAAATTTACTTACGAGTGTGAGCGATGTGAAGATTCAGGCTAATTTTCTACTTTTTATTTGTGTAAACGTGAAAAAGTTTAAATGTTTCCAAGATATTGTTAATAATAATAATAGTAAGACTGTTAATTATTTGTAATGACTGATTTTGACAGAAGGCTGATTATAAGGTTGTAGCCAAAGTCCTATTAATGAGTAAGAAAAAATAAAAATAAATAAATATCTGATTGTTCTTATTCAAAGACTTCTTTTTTATTATGTTTTGCCCTTTAAAAAATTATAAAAACGCGAAATCATATATTTTTTTTTGTTTAAAAGGTGTCAAATAAACCCGTACTATTTTTAACTTTGACTTCTATTCAAAAATAATGTTATGTTAAAGTAACCCCGGACTAGAGGTTACTTTTAAATACCTTTTTAAATAAAAAAAAATAAAATAAAAAAAAACTGGAGGTCCAAGGGGCACCGTTTCTTACAGATTTTAAAGCCAAAGGTTCTATTGGTTTGATAAGCTATAGTAAGCTCGAATTAACGTCTTAATTTTTTGTAAAACCAAGAAAAACCTCTCAAACTATGTCTAAATAGCCTCGGTTTACAGTACACTACACTCGACGAGCGTTTCGCCAACAAAGTTGGCATCGTCTGGAGATCATATATTGATTGATATTGGATTGGATTGATTTATATTTAGTATTTGAAACTAACGGCACCAATAACTTTGTCGACACGAATATCGACAAGTTGTGGTTTCAGAGTTTTTTCTTTGTATACACCTAATGATCTATTTTGATGCTAAACTTCAAGTTTCTAAGTCACCTAGAAGTGGTCTAGGTTTTTGATGGGTGAATCAGTCAGTGAATGATGAAAATAGCACTTTTCAGCCCATAATAACTAGGGAACTATAATTTGGGAAGGTTTATTCATGAAATTTGGGATTATAGGTATTATTCTAGGGTTCTTATTAGATTAGATGCAAAAATTTACAAAATTGCAAAGGTCTAGTAGTTTTTGAGTTATGTGAGGGGGAGAGGGGGTCAAAAGTAGAAATGGTTCATGTAATGTAATATTACACACTGCTAGTGCGTCGCCCTTTCCGTTTCCGGAATTTAGCTGACACACTGCCGTGTGAAGATTCACAATACTTGAATTGCATCATGAGAACTGAATCATTTGCAATCGTCTACGACAACTCTTTGTTTCTAAAATACTCGTAGTTAAAAAAATTACTACCCAGTAGATAAGCAAAGCGGGTACGGGACCGGAAGTGCCGTGACAGCGAAGTGGATGGCATGTGTCCATCGGGAGTGTCCATTGTGCACCCTCTGGTCATTGTCGTCGGAGTCTTCGGCCTCTGGGTCGTCGGTGGGGGGCGGGGTCGGGTGGGGGCGGGAAAAAAACATGGCGCAGAGGTAGGGCGGCGGTCGCGGTATTAACGTCCACATCCTGTAACAAGATGGCGTCGGGGGTCGGGTGGGGGCGGGAAAAAAAAACATGGCGTTCTGGCAGAGGGAGGGCGGCGGGCACGAGACGTTGACATCAGGGCGTAAGTCGGACGGAAAACTGAACGGTTTTAATCCACAGGCGGGGAAAAAGAAAGATGGCGGGCGAAAAGATGGTGGCATTAGGAAAAAAAAATCATGACGTTGAAAGATGGCAGAGGGAAAAAGAACATGGTGGCGGTGACGTTACAGTTTTAGCGGAAAACCACATCCTGTAACAACAGGAGGCTACCGATACCCACCGTTTTATTGCAGCGTTATTTAAGTTTAGATCCTCAAGGCCCGGAGGCTGCTCAAGTGTGTGACGCCACAGATTAAGTAGTATTAAGAAAAATTACCACACATTACTGAGAAAACTCAGTTTGGAGAGCGTTAGATTAAAAATTAAAAAAAAGACAATAAAGTTTTATAATTTTATTATTGTTAAATATGTTACATAGTATTTTTCTAACATTAGACCCAAACCCAACCCCAACATTATATAAAAAAAAGACATAAAGTTATATATATATTTTTTATTATCTTAAAGTAATGGTTACCAAAGCAAATACAAAAATTAGACTTATAAAATTAACATGGTCTGGTAAAGATTCCATTAAGTATTATTAAATGATTTGTTATACAAAATAATAAAAAAGAAGTTTATAATACACTTCTCTCTGTTACAAAATATTTTAATACATGTTTATTACAGAACTATGAAATATACATTTAGCAGGCTGAAAAAAATACATTGATCAGTGTAACTTAATATTAATATCCATTATAGAGTAATGGCCCCAAGGTAAGGTGTCATGAGAGCCTTTTAACAAATATCGTTTATTATCAGATGAATTTAAAGCTACTTTATTTTGTTTGATGGAATAAACATTATGAGCATGTGATATTATATTCCTTTGAGTTGCATATTTAGTTGTTTTATTTAGTAAACAGTCTAGATAATCATTAAAAGTTAATTTATTTTTAATTATATCATTTTTTACCCCCTTAGATTTTTTTATACATTTTTTCTTTTCATTTTTCTGGACCAAAAAAGTATACATTTTTGAACGTAAACCTATGAAATGGGTCATTATAGCACCGTTATTTTCATCTTTCATTAGGCCAACAACTTTTTTGTTTACCAGCGGTATATTATAAAGATTGTCTGGAGCATAATCACTAGTATCAAAATGTTCAATATCTTTCTTAATAACTTCTTCATAAATATCATTACATGTATGTTCATAAATCAAACTATCTGTGTCAGTATAAAGTAATTTACAAACATTTGGGCTAAATTTTTTTAACATATAGTCATAATGGAAATCAAAAATGCATGTTTTTGAGATATCTAGAATGGTCATACCAATGTACAGAGGTTTATTAAAAATAATATGAGTTTTTTTCATTTCAACAGCTATTAAATCTTCATCAAATATAGTAGTACTATGGAAATTGGGTCTCGAAATCAAATTTTTTGCACTATAACGACCCTCCCACTTAGAAATGAGTTTTACAATGCGATGTTTCCGTATATTCTCCATAGTTTTCCCAAAAACGGCATTATTTAAAAGTTTAAATAAGTTTTTCTCAAAATCATTTTTTGATAGAGCTCTTAGTTTTGTATTTAAATCGATATACGGTTTTAACCATGCAGATTGTTTAAATTTGAGGATGCGATGCACTTTTTCCAGAATAAGTCCGTTCTTCAAACACTGTTTTAAGTTTCTGTAGTGTATAATATACTTTTCTTTATTGTACAGAGTGGTCATCAATTTAGATAAGTTTGATCCCGGTGGTACTCGGTGTTCAGGACAAAGTGGTAAATCGCGATGCAAATCATGGAGATATTCTGGATATTTTATATCTACCTCAAGTATGTACCCTTCAGGAGAATCGTCAGATATTTCAGAAACATTGAAATTGTCGCAATTATTTACCCACTCAAATCCGCCGTACCCTAAATTTTGGCACATAGCCCACCCATACAGATTATTAACGTCAAAATACGTTAGATATTTTGATGGTTCATCTGAATTATAATTGGACATATATTTATTATTAGCAACGGAATACCTATTGCTACACTGACTAACACCGCCTCTTATACCTCTTTCAACGAATAACAATATATCAACATCCTGTATCGTTTCCAATTTCGCCTTCGTATATTTAAGCATGCAGTCCCAAGTATAGCCCGGAAGTGTATGATAAAAAGCATAATCAAGGTTATAATGTTCAAAACAGCTTTGCCTAAATTGCTCGAAAACATCAGCTAAAAGAATAATGTCTGTTTTTAAATATAAATCGGAATATTCGCCTAAATTTTGACAATTAAAAGATGTCCATACTTTTTGCGCATGAATGTAGTCTTTTTCACTAATATTTTCATCGTTTAACTGATTATAAAAGTTTTCTATTTGTGGTAACTTAGTTTCATCTAATTTTTGAAGCGAGTCAATATAATCATAAGGAAACACTCCTTTTCTTGTAAGTAAATCGAATTTTTCCGCATCTAAATTAGCAAATTCATTTTTAAGATTAACTAGTTTGTCTTTATTGAGAAATGATGCTAATTTTTCTAGTGAAAAGCTTAAGAATCGAAATGAGTCGATGAAGCGAAACTTAATATTTGTTTCTTTATCATGTTTAGTAAACGAAATATATTTTTCTTTATTAATTGGTAAAACAGTTACTCGGTCTCGTTTTGCCAAATCCCTTATTAGGAAGTGTGAATCATATCCAGATAAATTGTGAAAGATAATAGGAACTATAAATGAATTTTTATAATTCAGATTACATTGGGAATGAGCAAAACCTCTAAAATCGCCAGTAATATGCGAGTGATCTCTAACTATTTTATCATTAGGTTTAAATGATTTTTTACAAATATGACAAGTAGAAGAAGCATCTTTCAGGCTAACGTTAACATTCATGGGCTCTGTATGTTTCAAAATAGAATTAACGTATTTAGCAATACCATCCATCTCATTAGCAAACCATTCCGTACAATTATCTCCACGGTAACTTTTATAATATGAGATATCATTATTATAGGAACATTTTAAAAAATATCCAGCACTGTAGGCTTCATGTTTTTGATACCTACTAGTGTTTTTAACTACGTTTTGATTCTCGCTAAAAGGAATTAGTATTGATTCAAAATCAGCATAAATAACGAAAGGTACTTTTTCCTGATAACAGTAGTTCTTAAAAGTTATAAATTTTTCAGATGGAAAAGAAATCTTACAGTTATTTAGTTGTTCACAAAAAATACTATGAGCATCCAAATTGTTTTGCGTAACGAAATAATTTAAACATCTATCACAAATAAATAACTTTCTATTATGCTTACCAATTTGTTTTGAAACTAGCCTTGATAAGTTTTTAATCCAACAATAATGATATTGTGTTTGTAAATTATCTTCATTATAAATATCTAAAGTTTCGTCATCATTATAATCATTTTTTGGTAAATATGAATTTTGAATAATGAGCAAATTAACATGTTTGTTAAGTTTATGTTTTGTAAGGCAAACTGGTACGATGCTAAAATTATTTTTAGAATCCATCTCCAAAGCAAATACGTTAACAGAAATATTATTAATTTTTTCAAATTTAGAAATTTGATTTATGGTCATTGGAAACTCTATTCCCTCTAAATTTAATACATTTGAAAAATGTGGATATGAAGAAGTTCTATCAGAGTGTTTTTCAATTGGATGTAGGGCAGATACTACCGCCCACGCAAAACAGGCGTTATCATCATAATTTTTTATGTTAACACAAGCCTGTTTTCTAACAATTTTTTCTGGTAACCTTATATATGATGATACTCCAGACCCTACTTCATACTTATTAATATTTATTTCTAACCCAATTATACTATAAAATGCTCCCCCGCTCCCGGATTCCTGAAACTCTTCAAGTTTATTTTTAATTTTATCGATAACAAATGTATCAAACCATTCACGTAAATTTGTACCACGATCAATAATATGATTTTTTGTTGGAAAGAACTTGATTTCTAAAATTTCGTTATCAGCCTTTTTCAATATAAATTCTGAACAAAAAACTGCATTAACTTTAATTAAATTCATTGATTTTAAAACATTGTTAATTCGTGTTTTGAAAAGAAAAAATGCATCACTAAAAAAGTTAGATACATCTTTATGTTTTAAATTTAAAATAATACTGGTTCGAATTCTATTTTTAAATGCAGACTGAATATCTTCCCATTTAACCCAATCACTTCTCCGTTTTTTTTCTTTTTTTAAGCCCTCCCCAATATGGTTTGGTAATAAAATATTTTTTACTCTAGCTTGAAAATATCGTAAATATTTTAGAGCTGACTCAAATTTTTTAAGAGTACCAGGAACAATATCACCATTTTTAATAGCTCTATTAAGTAATCTAATATTATTCTTAGCAAATTTAATCCATCGTTCTTTTTCAATTATATTTGAATTTTGTGTAAGTACAATCAAAGCTTTTTGAAAAATATTAATAATATCTTCATACATATCTTTTAAAATACCTTACCTTAGGGCAATATAAAAATCGAAAATTTACAGTTTAATGGTTAGTTTCCTGTATTTCAAAGTTCACAGCTTTATTTGGTTTGTTGCAATCAACTAGTCCTTTGAAGACTAATGAGTATTTCTTCGGTACGAAGTTTTGAATGTTTTCTTCGATAGCAGGTACAGCTCGCTGCGGTAAGAATACTACGCTTTCTTCGAGTTCAGTTAACGCTGATTTTCCATACTTTGTGTTGACTATTTTTACACCAATAATGGGCAAGGGAATATTCTCCGGTAAGTCCTTTAATTTTATTATGTTCTTCCTGCGGATATTCGTTACTTCGTTAATTTTACTTAGATTCACTAAAATATAATAAAAAATAATGTACAAAAATATTACAAAAAAAATAAATAAAATATTTAAAAAATTACAAAACTTACTGTTTACTTCAGTTATGTGAGTTGATTTCAAGCACAACTTGTTGGGTCTAATGTTAGAAAAGTACTATGAAATTTTTGTTGTGCAATCTACTATTTATACACCTGCACCTCTTCAATGCATCTGGGGGTATTTACTTTGTATAAAGTTAAAATGACTTTATTATAACAAACTATTATTTATCGCAATGTGTTCTGCGCGCGTATTTGATAGCAGTGCTAATTAATTTTTATTGTTATGCTTGTGGTTCTCAGATAATGTGTTATCACATCCGCCATTCATGTATCATGACCTTTTCCTTTCAGATTGCTTGTGGTTCTCAGATAATGTGTTATCACATCCGCCATTCATGCATCATGGTCTTTCCTTTCAAAATAATCTATTTCCTCTACTTGTGGGTTTTATAAAGTTTTATCACAACTAACGTTTCTTGTAATCACTCGATTGGGGTTATGCTTATCAAGTTTGTCCATTTTAAATTTTTTTCCGGTCTCCAGATATTGTTTTCGCGGGGGATTCTGGTTATATATATAATAGTAGAACATGTCTACTTACATTCAGTTTCCAGTACACCTAATAGTGAAAGAAAAAATGCTTCACAGCTACAATCAACTGATTGAATTAACTAACAGGTTAACTCCACCTCTTGATGTGGAGAGGTATTTGTTTGAAAAGTAAGTGTATGTGTGTAATATTTGTGATAAGTGACGTGAAGTTTTAAGTTTAAATAAAATGTCTTTTATTATAGCGACTTATTGATGGAGGAGGAGGGAGATGTAGCAGAACTATGCACCACATGTGGGCATATGTATTGCTATTGTAATTTTTCGTCACCCATATTTATAGATTTAGATAAGTAAGTGATTTGTAATTACTATTGTATTAAAAGTTGGACTATAAATTACTTTTATTTCAGTTGCACTAGGAATCCATATTCACCAGCCAGCGCTGTCGATGGTGATGACAGTGATGATTGGGAGAATAAGGAAGATGATATATTAATGGATGAGTAAGTGTATAAAAGTAGAAATTAACAGACATAGTTTAAATATAATTCCTTTATTATAGTCTTACTGAGGAAGCAGACTCTCCTCCGATGCTCCTCCCCATCGATACACCGAATGAGAGTAAATTCTGTTCGGTGTGTCAAAGAATATTTTGTTTCTGTGCCAGGAGCATAGAGTGGCACAGAAGCCATAAAAACAAATTTTTAGTTTGTAAAGAGGCCATGATATCATCACCATATCCGGAACCGGAAGTGATACCTTTAGGCGAATGGTAATATTTTTTATGATTAATTTATGATTATGGTTATTTTATGATTATTTTCTTTACAGCTCTGAGCCACCTTTCCACTGCGTGATTTTAAATGATCCAAATATATGGTAGGTGTGTCTATATATTAATTAAAAAATGCATGTCTATAACAAGTTTTAACAAAGTTCTCTTTTTTTTTTTATTAAAGCGTTCTCGATGAAGAGGACCATGCACTGACACCACCACCACGACCACCACCGCCACCACCACCAGCACGGACCAATTTGGTGAGGAGGGTGGAAATAAACTCGGATGGCAGCTTAACTACATATATTGTTATAATATAGTATTACATACAATAAAACAACATATATCAATTTATTTATATTTATTTAAACCTGTTTTATATGAATTTTTCTATCTAAATCATTCAGAACCTTATTTCTATTTACAAATAAACATTCACGTATACAATACATGTGAGTAGAATATGGTGATAAATCACATAAATGTTGCATAACATTTTCTGAACATAACTCATAATTAGATTCACATAATATATTATTAGTAACATTTAAAAAATTATTATAAAATCCAGCAAAATCTAAATTATGCAATACATACATATTAGATATAATAAGCTTATCAATTTTTATAAACTCCTGTGTAGTATTCTCAGATAGATAAAAGGTGGTAAAGCCATTAGTTATCTTCAACATTTTGTTATCCATAAATGGTGATGTGCTGAGGGTGTTGTTTGAAAATTTTATTTCAATCACCTCCTCTGATGTTTCAGTATTTTTAAAATATTCATTAAACAATTCCTTAAGGTAAGTAATAAAGTCACACCATTCTTCTTCATTAAAGGAAACATGAGTAGTTTTATTGATAATTTCACTGGTAGTCATTAATATTCTTACAGCCGGAATGTAGTTTCTTGCCTCACTTAAACCGGTTATTATTTTATATATTGAGTTATCTACACTAAAAGAATTTTCATATATATATTTTTCTTCATTTTGTACAGCTAGTCTATACCGCTCGGTAATTTTATCAATTTCATGGTTAAAATCGAAATCTTCTTCGGAGAACGTAGGACTCGAACTAGGAGTGTTTAACTCAGTCATTTTTTAACTTTAATGATGATCATTCTTAAAGTACTGCTTATATATGTTTTTATCTATGTTTTTATCTCAAACCCTAAATTTGTTTCCGGTATTTCAAAAGGCCCCTCATAACAAAAGATTTGTGTGTATTTTTCATAAGAATCAATACAATTTTAGTTACAACAAGCGGTCTGAAACATTTTATCATTTAAATGCGTATAATTCGAAACACAAATTCTAAAACATATTTGTATTATCCAACCAACTATTATGAGAATTATCAAGCCCTAGCCATTTAACAAAAACCTTGTTACCACGTCTACGTAATACTTTTTCAACTAGATAGATGTCGGGGTATTTAGCTTTCTGTAGTTCTTCAGTATAAAATACACCTTTTATTTCCGCTCCTCTATCATCTTGCAACATATACGTAATTGGGTTAGTGTTACGAACTTTTACAACTTTGAATAATTCCACAGTCCAGTTCGGGGTATATCCTTTTTCAAATACATGCTTAACCTTACTAATGCGAACCATATCTCCAACTTTAAATTTTCTCAAACCTGTCGCCAACTTAATGTGATTATAGGAGGATTTTAAAATTTCTTTTTCATTCTTCTTATTTACCTCACATGGTTTCACACCAGTTGTACTATGTTTTTGTTTGTTGTAATTATCAGTTATTTCCGGAAGCACATCTAACCATCTATATTTACCGTTTAAGCTAAAGTATTTGAATAATTTCTCTTTAAGAGTTCTTATCACTCTCTCAACTATGGCAGCTTTCTTTACGCTATATGTGTTATAGTGATTGATGCTATGTTGTTTCATTAAATGTTGAAAATGAATATTGTAAAATTCTTTACCTTGATCTGATTGTAGGTTTTTAGGGAGTTTCCTACTTTTCTCAAATATGTCGGCAAGCATTTTCGTTATTTCCTCCCCAGATTTAGTTTTAACAGGTCTGGTCCAAACAAATTTTGAGAAACAATCGATCACTACTAGAATATACTTAAAATTTCTGTTTTCACGAGCATAATTACCCATCTCAGCCAAGTCTATTTGCCATAAATCATTCAGACCTTTTATAACGGTACGCCTACGTTTGAAATTTTTTCGTATAGCCTTATGAAGCTCATTAACAACTTGAATTTTTTCTTTTGAATGTTTTACTCTCATGTTGATAGCAATCGAACGTTAAACTACAACTGATAATGATCATGTATGCTACAATTATTTAATTAAAACGATGTAACTTATCGGTTTCGCTTCATTTTTAAAAAGTAAAATTAGCTCATTATTTGTTTTACTGCTGCTGTAGATATAAATTGATTTAATTCCCTTTTTCAACATTTTCTGTAAGTTGCTGTACATTTTTCAAATCACTTTCCATTTGAACTAGCGTTTCGGAAATCTTCTCTAGATTTAAAGCGTTTATATTTACATTAGTATTTAAATTGTTATGTTTTTGTGATAAATCGTTAACTATCATTGTTCTATCATTTACCAGCATCTTAATTTTTTCATTTAATTCTGAACTCATAACATATTCACTTTTTATATTCCTTATTTCCTTGCTCACATCCTGTAATATTTTTTTCATATTATCTACTTCGGAGTTTAAAGTCAGTAATATAATCTTCTGTTGAGGTATATCTTTTAATATTTGTTCCATATCATTAATTTTTTTATCAGAGGCATCTAATCTATTGTAAAACTGATTAGCAAAATTGTTAAAAGCTATAGCAAAATCTGCTTTTAACTTTGATATAATATCATTAATGTATTTCTTACGTGTAGCCTCACTCGTTATATTATCTGTTTCAACATATTGTTTACACTTTTCATATATTTTAGTATTTTCCATTGTTATGATGTCATCTACGTATTTTTTATTAGCAACATCGTTATTCTGAGTAGGAGGTTGAACGTTACAAAGTTTTAAATTTTCGACATCAATATTTCCATCATTGGTAAATATGAATCCATGTCTATATGGAGAAAATAAATGTGGAGTATCTCCATCACTGGTGTATGAAATAGATCGACCGAACTTATCAACACTCATGGTGAGAATGATAGTGATTTAGGCAATCACTCCAATTTCTTTAAGTTCGCTAATTATGGATTCAATCTCATTATCATGTGAATCCGTATTACCCGCAGACTTTGAAGCTATTAATAGCTTTAAACGATCAACGAGTTCATTCACATCATCCCAATATACGTACTCTATAGGTTTTTCGTTGTAGACCATCATACCAAACCCCCCTCGTGGTGGCGTTGAATATGATTGACGCCGTCTCAAAGAAGGAGTAGATGGTAAAAATGTTGGAATGCTAGATTGCGATTGTATTCTAGTAGTTCTTCCTATAATATCCGAAAATAGAGGTTTTATAACACTTACATATTTAAAATACCTATTTCCTTTTATCCGTTCTTCAGGTACATAATTACGTTTGTGTGCGCTACTTATTTCTAGAATTTCTTTATAATTCTTTAAATCTGCATCATTATATCCAATAGGTTTTTTCAGAAATATTAACTCATATAAACCTTTAGTTCCTGTATAAGGTCTACCATCAATAATGAATTCATTATTAGCTCCTATAAGCAATTCTTTATTACCGATCGATAATTTATTCGTTTTAAAATCGAAACGTGCTCCATAATTTTCATCAAATTTATCTCGATCTGAAAAAAACCCTTCTATATAATATCTCGCTAGAGGTGGGAATTGCTCTAAAAACTGACGTATAACAGGCTCGCTGTAATTCAGTAAAGTTTCATATTCTTCTTGAATATCAGCCGTAGCACGCTCATCAGGTTCTTTTTCAGAAAATACTTCACCTACCATTTCCTCCGGTAAAAAGCTTGCAGAAGGCTTTTTCGTTTCATAGACTTTTTTAACGCGAGCTGCTGTTGTTGTTGTTGTTGTCGTCGGTATGTTACTGTGAGATACTTTCCTGCTAATATCTTCTAGCGGTGTTATAATAGGATTCAATACCCTGCTTATGGTTTCATCTTCCTCAGCCTTTCCCATCTTTAAAGCTAGATACTTTGTTCTTATAGCTTTCGAAGCGTTACAAATTTTTTTCTTTAATAGTTTCTCCCTTTGTAAGTTGGGTGATGCTACCTTTGGGGGGTTGTACTTAGCTAAATTTCTTTTAGACTTCATATTTTACAACCTTGTAGTTTTACAACCCTTGCACGGTACAACCTTGTAGTTCTATAGCCCTTGTACGGTACAACCTTGTAGTTTTACAACCCTTGCACGGTACAACCTTGTAGTTTTATAGCCCTTGTACGGTACAACCTTGTAGTTTTATAGCCCTTGTACGGTACAACCTTATAGTTTTACAACCCTTATAATTTATAATGTGACAAGTCTTCATCTATTAACAAGTGAACTAGTATTAACAGATATTGCTTTATTTCACATTTATATATTGATCAAACCCTTTACGATAACGTCCTTTATTTAAATCAAAATCTTTCACTATTACCAACACACCGTATTTATCTCGCCAACATTCACTACACAGTTTTTCAAATTCTTCGAAAGTCATATCTGGGGTCACGTGATCATCGAAAACGTGTCTCATATTCATTCTATCCTGCTTAAATAACACTATACAATTACAATTATCTCGTATAAGATGCTTAGGTATGCGGGTATATGTCTGACAGAGATAAAAGCAGTCAACAAGTTTATGTCGCCCCATACAAAAGTATGCTCGAATTTTATCTTGTTTATCGCAAGCAACATCATCGAAAATAAACACTGAATTAGATTTAGCTTCGGACTGATCGATTACACCATCATTATTTGTGTATGGAAAATAGCCTACACCCTTCACTTTCTTAATTACATCTTCAAGCAGTTTATATTTAGGTTGGTACAATGACTTTGAATAAACGTATACATTTTCAAACCACAAGCCATTTGGGTTGAATAATAAGCTGAGCAACAAATTGGTTTTACCAGCTCCACTTGGTCCACATATAATAGCCCTTACAGTGTTAGGAAATAAAGTTCCATGTTTATTAATACTCACGGCCTCCCCAGAGACGGATGTTAATGCATCCAAGTTCTCTACGGGAAGAGACACCTGCTGTCTTGTAAGACGCATTGTAAACTCTTTATTTTATTAGTTTATTGTTGGTTATATACAGTACCACAGCATAATTAGTGTCATTGTTCCATCAGATGTTGTGGTTGAAACAAGGCGGTGGTGGTGCACATTCGTTTATCAGTAAATTAACGAAACGGGAGCTTCATCTCCCTTCTTACCAATATTGCGGGCCAAATACTCGACTCCGTGAACGATTAGCAAGAGGAGATCCTGGAATTAACGAACTCGACCGAAGTTGCCGAGCGCACGATATAGCGTATAGTAAAAGTTTAAATTTACAAGACCAACACAAAGCCGACTACGAGCTCGAACAACGTGCTTGGGAAAGAGTAAAATCCAAGGACGCTGGTTTAGGTGAAAAAGCAGCAGCCTGGTTTGTTACTACTGTCATGAAAGCCAAAAGGAAAATGGGTTTGGGTATCCGTAATCGTCGACATAAAAATCGTAAAATAAATTTTCAAAATGGTGTAGTCAGCGGCGTTAAAAAATTAACTAAAACATCAGATAAAAACAGTTTACGTAAAAACGCTACTTTAGCTTTAAGAGCAGCGAGACAGGTAGTAAAGGACGGTGGTAGAAAAAATATTAATATTCCACGCATCATACCATTGCCCAAGACTGGGGGTATACTACCTTTACTACCAATTTTTGCTGGCTTAAGTGCATTAGGAGCTCTGTCGGGAGGAGCTGCTGCAGTGGCGAAGACCGTAATAGATGCTAAAAACTCTAAGAAAAAATTGGAAGAAGACGAGAGACACAATAAAGTTTTAGAGGCAGTAGCGTTAGGGAAAAAAGGATCCGGACTCTACATAAAACCTTATAGAAAAGGATATGGCTTATATTTGAAAAAACAAAAAAACTCCCTATAAGGCTACCCTCATCATCTAGGCCTCTTTACGACATCGATTTAATAAAATATGCTAAAAAGTTAAAAATTCCACATTTCAGAGGTGTTTTTATGCGAGATTCACTACCTAAAAACCCTCCTAGGAGATACGAAAGCGCAATTATTAACCTTGATGATCAAACTGGTCCTGGAACACATTGGGTAGCCTATAAAAAAATTAATGATAAAGTTCTTTACTTCGATAGCTTCGGCGCATTAAAACCTCCTGTAGAACTCGTGCGTTATTTCGGTAACAAATATAAAATTTTATATAACTCTGATAGTTTTCAAAAATATGATACAAAGAACTGTGGTCATTTATGTTTAAAGTTTCTCTACAAAAGCGATTGATTTAGATGAGATGCATTCATTATGTCTCAGATATTCACAATAAGAGGTCGGAGTGCTGTTCTCTCCATTAATTTCGAAAATCCAATAGAATTAGATCCTCAATACGATTACGGGTTGGCTCTAATTGGTTTTCATACTTACAACAGTATTCCTAATATTGAAGAAGGAAAAAATAATAAACTCTACTACTGGGAACTTGGTGAGACACATGAAAAGGTTGTAGCCATCCCTACGGGATCTTATGAAATAACCGATATTGAATCATATCTGAGAAAGCAAGTTATACCAAAAGGTACGAAAGAATCTGATATTGAAGATTATTTTTCATTGAAACCTAATAACAATACGTTGAAGTGTGAAATCAAGAGCAAGCACGAAATTAACTTTACACCCAAGGATTCGCTAGGAAAATTACTAGGTTTCTCAGAGAAAAATTTGGAACCGAATATTTTACATCAATCAGATTTATCTGTACAGATAGTAAAGGTTGTTACAGTACACATTGATTGTAACATTACTTCCGGCGCATTCTACAATAATAGACCATCTCATACGATTTTCGAATTTGCTCCATCTGTTAATCCAGGATACGCTATAGACATCGAGCCGAGAAATCTGTTATTTCTTCCGTTAATCAACAAGCGATATATACATAATATTACATTAACCATATTGGATCAGAACTCTGAACCTGTTAATTTTAGAGGTGAGGAAATTATTGCGAGATTGGAATTAAAAAAGTTATGGGCTTGATAATTAATAATTCAAAGAAGTATATATACGCTCACAGCCCCGATAAAGTACAGTCAGTACCAGTTAAGCGTTTGGAACAGAAGGTTACTACGTCATCCTTAACACCAGCAAATATTTTATTCTTAAAATCTTTGGGTTATAATGTTAGACGAACTACAGCTGTACAACGACCCTCAATTCGATGATTCCATTATCAGAGAAGAAACTCGGACATATCAACCTTTCGTTAAATCATTCAGAAATAGTGATGAAATTGAAATCACAATTAATCAACAAGATGTTTTACTACTAATGTACGAAGCAGCGTTATGTATCGAGGGAACTTTGACAAAGAACATCGCAGGCACTGGTATAGTCGAGTTTACTAATAATGCGGGCGCCTACCTATTCGAATCTGTTAGCTATGAATTACATAATAGAGAGCTGGATAAAGTAAGAGACCCCGGCACCGTAAGTGCGATAAAAGCATATTGTTGCTATAGTAAAGACGATCCTGCGTTAACTATCGCTGGGTGGAATTATCCTAGTGGCCAGCTAGTATCTTATGATCCTACAACTACAAAGTTTTTCATGCGAATACCGTTAAGCCATCTGCTTGGGTTGTTTCACGATTACAAGCGAGTAATGTTTGGAAAACATACAATCAGATTAATACGAGCGAGAACTGAGAATTGTTTTAAAGTATCGAAAGCTGATACTGAGGGAGAGTTGACTATAGATAACATTGAACTGAAAGTTAAACATATATTTTTAAATGATGTGCTACGTTTGAATTGGTTATCGGGAATCAATAGCAATAAGCCTATACTGATTCCGTTTAGACAATGGGAGTATCATGAATTACCTAGCCTAAAGACAGGCGCTAAGAAAGAGACCTGGCAGGTAAAAACTTGTAATAATGTGCAGAGTCCGAGATATGTAATTGTAGCTTTTCAAACAAATCGAAATGGTAATAAAGAAAGCGACATTTCATACTTCGATAATATTAACATATACAACATCAGTTTAAAATTAAGCTCAGAATATTATCCGTATGAAAACATGGAACTTGATTTTACAACTAGAAAATATGGTGATGCTTTCCTCATGTATACACAATTTTCTAAAATATTCGCATTAAACGATGAGCCTTTGTTGGACTTTGTTGGATTTAATACTCATGCTTTATTTGTTATCGACTGTTCAAAAAGAAATGTTGCAACACAACCAAGTACAGTTGATATCAAATTAGAGATAGAAACTAACACAGTCTTCCCAGATAATACTAGAGTATGCTGTATAATTATTCACGATAGAGTATTAGAATTCTTACCGCTTGGTGGAACCGTTAGAGATGCGTTTTAAAGAAGAGGGGGAAATAAACTAATAATGATGTATGGTATATATTTCAGTCAGTATTAGTTTTACCTTTTAAGATGCAGCTTTTAGTTGTCGATATTCAAGGTTTTAATTTACCGGATTTTTGTCCGAAAGAAATTTCATTTATGAGTGCTCAACAAAGTGCCCACTATCTGTTTAAGCCTCCAGTTCCGTTCAATTCCTTAAGCGGAGACTTGAAGAAACAAGTAAAGTACTTGGAGCATTATCATCATGGGTTAAAATATAATGATGGATGTGTAGATTATGATATGATTGATGATATATTACGTAAGCACTTGCTAAATGGGAGTGCTAATATGGTGTATGTAAAGGGTCATCAGAAAGAAGAATTTCTTCAGAGAAAATTATGTGAATTAGAGGAATCCCCATTGTCGATCCCTACTATAGTTAATGTGGAGAGTTTAATCAATAATGAAGCTTTTCAACAGCCTCCTCTATTTAATAAAACTATACCTTATTGTTTTAATCATTATACTTCTAAAGCTTATTGTAGTGTAAAGAATTGTACACAATTGTATAATTGGTTATATTCTTGTATACCAAAATAAATATATCTAATATCACCACGTTTTAATGATCTTCCCCACTACCTTATTTATTACTTTGATTATAATTTTAGGTTTAGTCAATCTTCAGTAACAGTATTCTCCTCACATGCGTTGAAACCAGTTGTGTGTTTTGATTTTTTTTTAATAATGGATGTGTATAACTTATATAAAGTGAGGTTAGAAGAGTATGTTAGTAAGTTTAAACTATTAAAAGAAGATATAAGATTGTATGAAGATAAGCAGAATATGTTCAATAGTTTTTCCAATTTATGTATAACTAAATGGGATCCTAGTGTAGCATTATGGGAAGAAAAAGTATTTAAAAACCTACTGAGATTGCGCAGAAATAATAGCCCCATCAAAAGTAGGAGAGTAAAACTATACACTGTATCATGATTTAGTGTAAAAGTACTAATATCCAATATAAATTAAGTGATCAGTGTGATACATGTCAGTCTTAAATCGAAAATGGTAATGTTAAGTTCTCATTTTATAATATTGCAAGCGATATTTAGCAATTTTCTATATATACATCAACCGTATAATTCACGTGAAGTTCTAGTATGTTTTGATAATAACGGAAGTAAAAATGATAGCTGGCCATCAACTTGGATAAGAATGACGCCATATGCCGCTAATAATAATGTGCCTACGCTTGTCGCCCCCCTGTTGAACGGAACAATCCAATACAAGTTTCGGATACGGTTTCAAGATAACACCGTAGGTGATACAGGTTGGAAACAAATGAATGAAGCATGTCCACCTATTGCTAATGAAAAGCCAAATCCACAAGACCCACTATCAGCATTAATCTACTATATAACCGTGTGTACATCTATACTTCTCGTAAAGTGTCTCATTAGGCTTGGACAGAAGAGTATCGGGTGTATTGTTAAAACATAACCACAATGAACGCCCATATTCAGATATTTCCATATTCAGCTCCAGAGGATTCTGTAGGCAGTT
This sequence comes from Rosalia funebris, assembly GCA_037954035.1. NCBI lineage: Eukaryota > Metazoa > Arthropoda > Insecta > Coleoptera > Cerambycidae > Rosalia > Rosalia funebris. Next base: position 3,524,616 of record JAZFAV010000006.1, on the reverse strand, counting down.
TTGCCTATAAAGTAAGGTTGCTCTACCTGTTGCTGCAAATTTTCAAGCTGTGTAAAGATAATACAAAATATTGTAAGGTTTGTTTTGTGAATAAAATTAACACAACATTTCTTCCATGTCATCATCAAAATGTATGTGGTGAATGTGGGTTTAAGGTTAAAAAATGTATGACTTGTAATCAGCAGTTAGAAGCTACTATAATGTCCCTATAAAAATTTAAATTATAATAAATTTTATAAAATTATATTTTTGTTTTATTTTCCTCAAATTATATTCAATAGCTCAGTTGGTAGAGCGGTGGTAGTGGAAATAAGACATCCATAGGTCATTGGTTCAAATTCGATGCTCTTTTTCCTATAAAGATATGAAATTCATGTTGATGTATATAGTTGTATAAGAGCTGTCGAATAGTAATGGACTATTATATTTCTTCCAAGATGGTCGATACTTTGAATATAGTGAATTCACAGGATCACTGCAAAATAGCGGTAAAATTAATTTAAGTATTTTTAATATTGATTGTCCAAACTTATCTTTATATGAACAACTAAAAATACTTCTCCAAAAAATGTTATTATACGAAAAATCATAGGTTATTTTTCTATTTGTAGAAAGAAATATATTTATATTTATATTATTATTAAATTTTATTAAATATCCTAAGTTTTATTACCTAGTACCCCGCCTATGTATACATATCTCTGTATATCACATACGTGTTACAGGATGTGGATTTCCGTTAAAACCGCGCACCGCTTACGCCCTGATGTCAACGTCTCGTGCCCGCCGCCCTCCCTCTGCCAGAACGCCATGTTTTTTTTTCCCGCCCCCACCCGACCCCCGACGCCATCTTGTTACAGGATGTGGACGTTAATACCGCGACCGCCGCCCTACCTCTGCGCCATGTTTTTTTCCCGCCCCCACCCGACCCCGCCCCCCACCGACGACCCAGAGGCCGAAGACTCCGACGACAATGACCAGAGGGTGCACAATGGACACTCCCGATGGACACATGCCATCCACTTCGCTGTCACGGCACTTCCGGTCCCGTACCCGCTTTGCTTATCTACTCTACCCTAATAGTAAAACCAAGCAAATCACCTTGTTCTATAGCAAGTCTTATTCTATCCATATATGTATATCAATATCGTGAAGTAGAATTGAAATACAAATATCGTGTTACTTTATTATCGTTCACCGCCAATTGTAGCGTGATAAGTTGCTGACAGACCAATAACACATTTTTTCCATTTAGATCGAATTACTTTTATACATTTTAAAATTTTGACGGTGGCTAAGGTTCCGTACTTTATCTTTTACCGTAACCCACCAAGGTCTAAAAGTCCTACCTGCTTGCGGTGCACAAATAAAGGTCAAGGAGGTGAAAAAAGATTCGCAGTCTTGTTAAAAGGTCGAGATTATTTTATATTAAGGTAGGCCGTGAAAGGCGAATCGCTTGATTTTTCTTCGAATATCACAGCGAAAGTTATCAAGCGTGCCACCGTTAACGAATGAGTAATTGATCGTTTGGTTATTAAAATTTTATATAACGTTGTTTGAATAACACATTCTTGTTTATTAATCCTGTCATGTTACGTAGTAATTCCAAAATACAAAACCAGTAAAAAATTTATAATACAAAAATGAGTAGGTCTAAAATAATTAAAAGTAACTAGTAGGTACAATAATAGCCCTAAAGTTATAGACTGATCACTTTCACTAACTGCCCACGTTCACAAAGATGGTTGTCCCGATCAATTATCATCCCCCTTCATTACTAATCTTATTGAATTCAGAAGATTATCAGGTGTTATTAAAGCACAAATAACTGATGCTTATACTTCATATCAATTCAGTAAAATTTTAAGAGTGATTCCAGAGGTTTGTGGTCTTAGAGTAAGAAAAGGTCGACGCACATTCCGTCAATACATTTATTCCATGAGGAAACATTTAAAAACAAAAGGACCTTTGAAGATGAACATATCCAGAGCTTTCCTGTTAAGGATTGCTCAGGAGCCTTAATAGAACCACCATGCATTTTGTTTAATCTAATACTCGCTACCCACACGTTTCCTGAGGTTCAGAAAGTACCCAGGATTTGTCCTATATTAAAAGATGACAGTCCGTCTTATATTAAAAATTGTCCCCCAATTATTATTTTAACAAATCCTGCAAAAGTCTTCGATAGTTTATTATACATCCATATTTATCTTGGTGCGCAACTCGTTTGCACAATTGCAAAATTGGTTGATGTGAATTCTTCCAATCAACATAGGTTCATAACGATATGCTCCACAGTTACAAATTTAGCTGAATTTACCCAAATAATTGCAAATCACATAGATAATAAACGCCGAGTGGATGTAAATCATAATACACTAATTTCAAAATTAAAATTATATGGACTCGGGTTTAGGCGAAATAGGGGAACTCGCGAAGCTATTCTGGCGCTAAGAGTAATGTTAGAGAAAACAATAGAAAAAGGAAAGAACGCTTATATAGGATTTGTAGATTTAGAAAAAGCTTTTGATAATGTAAGATGGGAAAAAATGTTCGAGATACTAAAGAGCGCGGGAATGAAGTATAGAGATAGGAGAGTAGTACACAATCTATACAAAGAGCAAACTGCTGTTATAGAAGTAGAAGGGGAAAGTAGGAAAGTAGGTATCAGGAAAGGAGTAAGACAAGGATGTACGGCTATCACCATTAATTTTTAATCTGTACATCGAAGAGGCGATTAATGTGGTAAAAGATAGAGTGGATTTCGGGATTAAAGTACAGGGACAGAAACTAAAAATGCTGAGATTCGCGGATGATATAGCAGTATTAGCATCTAGTAAAGAGGAATTAGAATCAGCGTTGAACGAAATGGAGGCAGTGTTGACAGAGGAATACGGAATGAGGGTGAATAAAAACAAAACTAAAGTGTTAGTGTGCAGAGGGCGCGAGAGCAGAGCAAAAACGAAAGTACAAATTAATAATGAAAGATTGGAGGAAGTTAAAGACTTCACTTATTTAGGAAGTAAAATAAATTGGGATGAGAGAAGCGATAATAAAGATATAAAACAAAGAATAGCGCAGGGTCGAGTAGCTTTTAATAAAAAGAAAGCACTTTTATGCTCGGGGGTAATAAACTTAGAAACATGGAAGAGATTTTTGAAAACGTATGTATGGAGCACGGCGCTATACGGTTACGAAACCTGGACGGTAGGGGAAGCAAGTAGGAAGAAATTAGAAGCTTTTGAGATGTGGTGTTACCGAAGAATGATGAAAATACCGTCGACTGATAGGGTTAGAAACGAAGAAGTATTAGAGAAAGTCGGCGAGAAAAGAAGTATGTGGAAAAACATAAAGAAGAGAAGAGATAGAATGGTAGGCCACTTGCTGAGACATAGGGGAAAAGTCCGCGATATTTTGGAGGCAGAAATAGGAGTAAGGAAAGGCAGAGGTAGGCCTAGATTAGACTACTGCTCACAAATAGTAAGGGATGTAGGTTGTAGCACAATTAGCGAAATGCGTAGGTTAGCACAAGATAGAAGAAGCTGGAGGTTAGCGTCCAACCAGTCTTAGGACTGATGACCTCATGATGATGATGATGATGATGATGGACTCAGTAGTAATCTCCTTCACTAAGTCAAATCATATTTATCCAGATGTACAGTATTTATATTATTTATGACGAATGATTTTCAATTATATCTGCGTATTCCTCTTGATGTCCTTGGAAAAGATCGAAAGATTAAACATAGTTCTCCCTCAAAATCTACGCTGATTGGTGTTCTTCATGTACTCTTATGTATTTCTGCAGAATATAGCAATAAGAATATTGTTATGGAGCCTGATGTTCGTTGATAATCTTCGGAGAATTCATTAAGCTACATACAGTTAGACGAGCACTTTCATTATAGTCGCTTCTTAATTGGGGGTTGGGTATGCTAATGGTCATTTTGCTGAATAAACATATCGCTATAACATATAGCAGATGCCTGACTGCATCTAGAAGTCCTTGTGGTGTATTATGCTCACACCATAATGACTTTGTTGAGTGACTTCGTTGAGTCTAGCCCTATATAACTAATAACTAGTAGCTATTTCTAATATCATTAGCTTCTTATTTTATCTCCTGTTTATGTCTAAGGCATCTATTTTCTCTCGTAATATGTTCTCAATGGGCTTAAATGTTTTATTAATTTAGATCTTTATGTTATCGGTATTTTCACTTACTTGCTTGTCTGGTTTATATATAATATTATTCTTAAGTTCTTCTGACTAATATTAACAATATCCAGTCGTTTTCTGACATTTGACTTCTTTTCTCCTTCTTGTTTCATAAGTTGTAATGGTTTTTTAATATCATCCTTCGTTTTATCTACACTTTTTCATATCCTCCTAGCTGGTCTCTACCTCATCTTCAGGTCGTTTTGCATTATTTCTGGACTTAATTTCATCTCTTATTGGCCTTACTTCATTGCCCTCCTCATTTCCATTAAATATTTCAATTGTTTTTCCATTTTTGTAGTTTTCGGTCGGGTACTCACGAATATAATCCTATTCTTTTCCACGTAGTAACTACGATATTATATTTTTTCCAATTAATATAGAAACCCATTTCTGACTCTATATTGTGTTCCTCTTAAAAAATCTTATTTAACACATTATACCACTTTTCATATACCACTTTTCCGTACTTGACAATGTTATTCGAACTGTCAAATATAGTTTTTACATTATTTTAACTGGATGTCAAGGGTGCTTTATATATCTAATCTTAGTCCTTTCGAACTTTCGCGGTTAATATCAGCAAGATCTAAAGGGTCTTCAAATAAGGACGCTCGGTTTATAAACGTAAATAAAACAAGAAGTTGTGTATAAGATATCCACTCAATTTTTTTTTATTTGAAAGGATCTTTTATGGCATTTATTATGGAATATAATGTCGCTAAAATGTCCGGGGCGGCTTTGCTTGGTGGCACGCATTCGGAAGGTCCAATTCTCGATGACTTTGTCGCATAAATCTGACTGAATTTGCTGGACGGCGTTCGTTACGTTGACTTTGAGATCATCAATTGAGATCATCAACAAATTGGTCTTTATCACCAGTTTACGTTACGGCTGCTCGAGATAACCATGCCATTAAATCGCTCGTGCAGAATGTCCATCGTGGCATGCGCTGTGTGACACGTAGCGCCGTCCTGTTGAAACCACATGTCGTTGACAATTTTGACTGATAAGTTTGCTTGTTCACATATCCATTCATCCAAATATGGGCGAATGGGCCTCATCTTTAGCGATGAGGCTCATTTTTGGATGAAAGGATATGTGAACAAATTTTCTTAAAGATGAAATTCTTGGATCAACTTCCAATTGTTCCAGAGCCCAATCAGCAAACACACGGCATATTCTATGGTCGTTTACTTTAAGTTTCTGGGTCAGTTGGATTTTATACGGATGCAGACTCAAGTTCCGACGCAAAATTCGCCAAGTTGAAGTCGTAGAAAGGCCAGGTTCTTGAGAACGACGAGATGTTGGTTGATTACTTATCAAACCGGTTGACTCGAATTTGGCCACCAATCGTCGAATAGCCTATATAAACCAATCGAATATACGTGGACCATAAAAAAGACATTGGTGCTTTTTTTTTAGTAAAATACTATTTATTTTAGCTCAACAACATTCACTCTGCCCGATACATTTGAAAGCCCTGTATAATAACCGATTAATAACTCACATTCAAGTTTTGTGAACGTTTTCCACACGGCCAAACGTGAAACCTTACATCATCTCCTCCACTTTAATGAACGGTTGTGTTTGATGACAAAATTGACTCCAAAGTGACATATATACAAATGAATATTACCACAGCATGACATTATGTAAGTAAGGACACATACTATAATCGTTATTTGGTTTTAATCGTCGCCGTTGGCTGGTAATTGCGCTAGAAAAAAATAAATACTTTTACGGTCAATGAAGGCGGAAAAAAAAGCTAACTATGATGTCTGATTTAATCCATACCAAATATGTACAAAGCTAACAACAAGTGTTCAGGATGTGGTATTGAATAAAAAGTAACACCAGTTTTATGTATATTTTGTCTGTAAAATTTGTCTTTTGCGCCTACTCGACTATTAGAAGTTCCATGTACTTGCGTATGTCAATTAGTAAAAATTTATAAATGATATTTGTTACTGAAGTAGGTTGGAACCTTTGGTGTGGAGATAAGAACAAAGTTGGCATCATCTGGAGATGATTAAATCTCAGCTTGTGATTCTAGCATACTTCGTTTACTATACATATACTTGATTTCTAGTTCTAGCCATTTTTGTTTCGCAAATGTTTCGATCTTGTTTGAGGTGCGTGAAGATGAAATTTTAATGTGAATAAAATTTGGAAACACCGATCGACGTTTGAAGGCTTTTAGAAACCAAATACCTGCTCCAATTAATCTAATCTTAGCACTAATGTTATGATGGAGATTCAGTTCCGTTGACCATAAAGCCATCTTAATACTGGAGTAGGTTGGAACGTTTAGTGTGAAGATAACACTGACTTAGCTTTCCACAGAACACCAAAACACTATACACTACACTCGACACACGTTTCGCCAACAAAGTTGGCATAATCTGGAGATGATTAAACTGAAGACTTATAGTTTTAATGATTTCCAGATGATGCCAACTTTGTTGCCGAAACGTGCGTCGAATGTAGTGTATAGTGTTTTGGTGTTTTGTGAAAAACTAAGTCAATGTTAAATGGTATTTGCTATATTATCGGTGCTCTGCAGGGGCATAGTGTACATGGATGCGAGTGATGCGTCGCATCCCTTAAAAATTGGCAAATCAGTGTTATTTAAAAATTCAATCGATTTATTCTATTATTACAATCTTTTAATTATTTTAAATCGACCGAAAACATACATCATTTTCTTTAAACGCTACCATCAACTTTTTTATTTGAAATCGGCCGCGAAGGCGCCCGAAATTATTGGACTTCCGTGTTACTGCTGCAGTGCTGAAATGCGATGGTCCACGTCACGTCCAAGCTACGCGTTAGATGGGCGAAAAGGTCAGCGATCTTACGCAGTCAACAGTGGAACCTCGAGTGGGTGTTGTTGTTATTTCCGTACTCAGTTATGCGATTATGTGAACGCATCTTGGCGACTGTCGCCATAACATAAGGAAGATTTGGAAGCGCTGTTTCAGGTAATTGTGGAAAACGAAAATGAGGAATGGTATCGAGAAACCGTTATTTGTGCTAGAGGCCTTCTAAATTTATTGTGCGACATTGATTTTAATTTTTTCTTAGCAGTGTTTTATGCAATATTGCCACATTCCGAGAGTCTGTTTAAAAGTCTACAGACAAAAATATCAGATATTAGTTACTGCAATAAAAAGATCGCTGATTTCAAATCACATATTCAAAAAATGAGAGACGAGTTTGGTGACATTTGGGACCGTATGGACAGATATGTGTTAGAAAATCAACCACCAAGTAAAAGAATGCGTTTGGTTTAATCCCTGATGAAGATAAGGGATTCAAAGTAATAATCTCTTATTACTTTGAACATTAGTGAATGATTTAGTGAAATTTCTAAACTGGAATTCTTAAATCTAGCTTCCACACAATTTACTTCATTCGTGAAACGTTTTCCTGACGAACTTTTTTCTTCTTTAATACATACTTAAGGAACATTCTTTGATGCAAATCGTTTAAAAAGTGAACTTTCACTGATTTACAGTGACCCCGATATGAAAAAGAGCACTGTGTTTGAGCTTCACCAATATATTATGTCTCTTCAATTATCTGCTGTTTTCCCGGAGCCATCAAAATTGTGTCGTTTAATTTTGACTATTCCTGTCAAAAACAGTTCCGCGGAAAGATCATTTTCATGTTTAAAGAGAACAAAAACTTATCTGCGAAATTCTCAAAAGCAATAAAGACTGTCAGTTTTAGCATTAATAAATATTGAAAGTGCCTTGTTAGAAGATATGAGATCATTCCCAACATTTGAAAAAACAGTGATAGACATTTTCGCTGGACAAACAAGAACCGAATAATTGATCTTCATTTTAAAAATTAGGATATATGCCTCGGCATAATCATCTTAGGTTAGTGCCTTTTTTTATTTTTATCATTTTCATATGGCCTACCATACATCTGACTATACCTCTTCCCATTATAAAATTGTTATCACATCCCTAGATTCTTTTTTCACGCTACGTCCCTGGTGCTCTGTGATATTTGGATAACAGATTGTGGTGGTATTTAACGGCATACTGAAATATAGTAGTTTGTTGATAAACGAGAACTTTACACACTTCCTTCTGTTATCGAAATCAATTTGGAACATTTCTGACATAATTTGACGTTCGTCAATAATTATTTGTTAAAGATGTTTCAAATTAGTTACAGAAGTTCCAACAATCCTATTATTGAAGCAAGAAACAGGTACCATGATCGACAAACGAGGAGGAATATATCACTTTTTTTCCAAATTTCGTCCAACCTCGATGATGGCCATATTTCCATATTTTTCCAAATATCTTATATTTAATTCATAAATCAAGATTCCCATGAAATTATTTAAATTTCTTCAAAGTGCACGTGATTTTATGAAACATTTAGGAAAATGAGTATATTTGTGCTAAGAATAATAAATTTATAATATTTTCCATTGAAATAACTATAACTGTACGGTTATAATATACACACATTTAAAATATATAGTTCCAATATATGTAGTTGCCAAATGTTTGTAGTGAATAAACATTTGATACGTTCTTTGTTGAGTTTTCTTTAAATGATACTTCATATCACAGTCTTCGACGGTATATACGAGGGACACTATTTATATTTTGAGCCTGGGTAACACTGAGTATTGTCAGACGCCATCTGACGTTTCCAATGGAAAGTTTGACATTTTTGATCATAACTCTCTTCATAACATTTTATCTAGGGGCGATTTGTGTTGTTTATAGTGGTTTAAAAATTGTACCTCAGCGAAAAATGGAATTAACTCATGAAAATCGTGCGACGATTTATTACGGCTTTCGACGTGGATTATCAAGACAAGAGTGCATCGATCAACTTACTTACCATTTTTGGTGATAAGGCTCCATTCTTTGCCGTTGCGAAATGCTGGTATAACTATTCGCTCACCAGCCAAAGTCGTGAAGGTCGTCCAAAATCAGTTGTTGTGCCAGAAAACATTGATGCTGTGCAAAAACTGATAATGCAAGATCGGTACGTGACATGCTGTTAGATCGAGACAACCTTAGGTATTAGTTCGACTAGCATATATAAAATATTGCATGATCATTTAGCTGTAAAAGAGATTTATTCTCCGTTAGATCCCACATAATTTGAAAAAAGGCTCAAAAAGATGCTCATGTCGATTGGTGCAAACAAATGCTCAAGAAATACAATTGCGGTGCTTCAAAAGATGTGTATAACATTGTAACAGGTGACGAATCATGGATCTATGCGTGTGAGCCGGAAAGTAAACAACAGTCGACTGTATGGGTATTTCAAGGTGAGCCAAATCCAACAATGTTATTTGCGCTTGAAGCACTTCTAAATAAATGGTCTTCTGTATTTTCGGAAAAACTGGTCATGTAGCAATAGTGCCTTTAGAGGAACGTAAAATGGTCAATTCTGAATGGTACACAACTATTTATTTGCCGGAAGTCTTCGGTGAAATAAAGAAACAAACAAGCGCCGTCGGATCATTCTTCGTAATGACAATGTGAGCTCTCACACATCTGGTCTAACAACAGAATGTTTGAATACTCAAAAAATCGAATTAATGGGTCATCCGCCGTACAGTCCTGACTTGGCACCCAATGACTTATTTTTGTTCACGAACGCCAAAAATAAATTGCGTGGACAACGATTTTCGTCGACAGAAGAAGCCGTTGATGCGCCAAAGAAACACGCTTTGGAGATATCTCAAGTGGAATGGAAGAAATGCTTTAACAAATGGTTCGAACGCATGCAAAAGTGTACAGATCATGAAGGAGAATATTTTGAAAGACGATAAAGTAATTTTCAATGACAAATTAATTTTTTTATTATTTGGCTGAAAATATAAATTGTTCCCCTCGTATTTCGAATTGCGTAGGGTGATTTATTCAATAAACCACACCGAAAACGTTTTAACTTCTCGCAAATTAAATTGGTAGGTCGTTTTCTTGAAATTACTAAACAGAAATAGAATAGTGAAACATAAAACGCAATAAACTATCCACGTTTTGCAATAGTTTACATTTGGTTCCATTTTAAACTGGCGTCTAAACATATTTTAGTGGTTTTGCTGACGTACTGTAATTATTTTTGACAATTGCTCGACTTTGAGCCAATATTCAATAAAATGGAACACCCAATCGACTAGATGTTGTACTAGATTTAATGTCTTAAAAATATACAAATTTAAAAAAATATACGTCGGTTACATTTCGCCTTCCAACTTTGTGAAATTTCTTGTTCCACTCTTCACTCGTTCAACTATTCCAGTTTTTGAATATCAAATGGTATCTGAAACATTTATAAAATAGGTCGGTTTTTTATTTTCGTTGCCCACTTTTAGGTAATAATAGCCTCTAGTCGTCTTCACCATGGGGTATGTAATTACCCCCAACTATTTTTCTCAAATAGACTCCTGGACAAAATTAACGCGTCAGTGAGACGTGATATTACTATTTTTATTTTTTCGAAGATTTACATACACATTACATATACATTAATACAAATATAATAAAATGAATAATTTTTCCATCTATTTTAGTGAACAACGTTTGAAACAAGTAGATCGGATTATTTTTAATTTATCTAGGATTATTTCGTGTAACTAAAAATTCGAGTAAAGCATTTTGATTATACCATGAAAATCTGTGAAATTATCTGAAGAATATCTCGCAGAAATAATGGACAACCTAGAAATGTTTGTAACAAGCAAAACATTCTATAACTTCAATAGCTTTGATGAACGAGGTATGCAAACGAATATTTCGTGAAACAAACTATAGAAGGTAATAATATATCAATACATATATAACAATGAATTAAATACTGATGACTTATTCCTTCTTATTCAATAAACAAGAAAGTCAGGGTAACTGCTGTTAGTTGTAGTGCTTCTAACAGCTTGAGTAATGTTTTGATGACGATGAATGTCTACTCACAAATTAGACTTAAACATATGGCTTCTGCTATGGATTATATGGCTTCTGCTAGTCATTATGACTTGTTGATCGCTAATTCCTTTTTGGCCAAACTTGTTCTTGCTGAATGAATTAGTAACCTTGTTTTCTTATTTTCAATACTAACTCCGGTTACAGCATGTTTTAACTGCATAGAAATGTTTCTCCAACAGAAAAATACAGTTTTTTTTACATACCTTTTGACTATATGTGTATGATTCCCGTCTAGGTTTGATGTAAAAAATAACATTATTTTCCAAAATCAGATATTACGGACATGGACACACGTTCAAAGATTTATCACAGTTTTATTGCTACAAAAATCAAAGTCAACACGGTACACTTCTAGATCTTCCTCACATAGCCCTTTACCAATATAGACAACGCTCAGTTAGACAAGAACCACGTAGTCAGGTATCCTCGAACCATCATTAATCATTTAATTTATTGCAAAACACTGATTGATTTAAAGCTCATTACTTAAGGAACTAATTCATTGGGTTGTATCTAAACTAAAATATCTAATCGTTTCGTTACACAAAGACTCGTCTTAGATCACTGAGTACTGATAGTAATATATTTAATGTTCAACGACCCGTTAGATGTATAAAAAATGTAATACACAAATACGATTTTTTACGGATGATACCCTTATCCATAAAAAATCGTATTTTCGAAGCGAAGGCCAGAGGGAAAAAATAATTCTAAAACGATGGCAGTGAACAAGGAACCGATTGTGAGGTTATTTATTTTAACGCTAATTTTAGTGAAATTCGTTAAAAACTATAGAGAATTAGAAAAATATTTATAACAACTGTGAATAAATCGAAACGAAACCGGAAAACTTCAGTTGTGTTTGTATTACATCGCATAGTCTACTGGTCACGTGTGTTACGACTACGACATTGGTTGTTCAAAAATAGAGTCTATTTATTATTATAGTCTTTCCTTGATGTCCTCAACTTTTTATTCTGAGGGTAAGTTGGAATTTTATTCTTAAATATAATGTATTTAGTACTACAACTCCTGATAAAATGTTTCTGAGCAATATCGCCACCAAGCTAGTGATGTGAGTTTCTGAAAAGAGCTTTTTTAGGTTTTTGGAAGCCTGAATTGAAGCAAGATTATTTGTGAATCTAATTTGAGGATAAATAATTCCTGATTAATGGAATGAAACAATTTAATTTCCTCTATTTAACCAACTGAATGGACTCACGAATACCTTTCATTATTTTCTAATGAGTATCATGTTGGTGTTCCTGGGAAGAAGTTGAATTTTGATAATAATCTTTGTTAAAGCGTAGAACAAAGCCTACAAAGTCTGTGAAACGCCTGTCTTTAGAAAATTGACTTTTAAAACATGTCAAACGACTGTAAAGAAGATCTCAGGTATGCATGTCTTTAAACTGCAATTATATAAAGTCCCTTGAAGACCAGACGTGTTTTCTGGTGAGTGGTTTATTAAAAATTTAATACATGGTAATCTGCTATACTCTTCTTTCAGACGAAACATTACAATTCTCGAAGTATGCGAATGTGAAACATTGATAATCTGCGTACTTTTGTTGAATCTTCCTTATATCTTCACAGACTTGGCGTTTGGGTGACAGCTTCTCGCAGATGAATACTTGTTCCCGTTTCTTTCAATTTTAGAATCAATATAGAGCAATATAGAATCAATATTTTTTCCGAGTTTGCTGTAATTTGGAGAAAAACAGTTGCAGAGCAATTTTAAAAAAATTTGAAATATTTGCTTATCTTTCAAAAGGACCACGGACTTGAATACATTTTTTCATCACTAAGTTTTGGAAGTATTTTATTCTCTTTAACTTGAGTGGTCTAAATGTCTTATGTGATGATTTTTTAAGTGAATCCTTCTTTGGCGGCGTTCTGATATTTGACGAGAATGGAGAGTGAATTGGAAAAAATGTAACGTTTCCAGATTTCGTTACACGAGAGAGAAAAAAGATATAACGTAGAGAGAAGGAGAAAGAGAGCTATACATTTGGTATACCTAAAACACAGGCTTCGTTACAAGACAGAGTACACATATATATATATATATATATATATATATATATATATATATATATATATATATATATATATATATATATATATATATATATATATATAACATAGAGAGAAAGAAAAAGAGATCTATACATCATATATATCAGTTTGGGCTATCCGTGTCTCCCTATTGTCGCGCATGTGCGCTTTATAGATGTACGCGTCTAGACGCTATATATTAACAGCTGAAGCAGCACGCGTGTGTACCGAATATTTATCATTGTGTTTTGTAATTATTTACGTTATTTACATCTGTGTTCTGTGATTATTTGATAATATTCTTGAACCGTTTAACTTGTTAAAATCTAGAAGATATAATATATTTCATTCACCGCTCCCTACTGGTTTACAGCCACACAGGTGCAAATGCACTTGGAAGAGGCGAAGACAAAATCCCTTTGATTCTCGGGGGAGATTTCAATGTAAATTTCGGATCCAATGATTCTTTGACGTTGATTAACTTTCTTCGAGAAACATTTGGTCTGCTTATAAATAACAATCCCAAAGAATCAACAACAAAATCCGGAACAACAATACATGCAATTTTTACACGTTATCTAGAAAATATCGAATCACGAACATGTATTTCATATTTTAGTTATCGCAAACCAATCATATCAGTATTACCAATTGAACCACCAGCCGATGATAGTGTAGATAATGAATAAACCGAATATTTTTTACACAAATTTTATATTGTTATATTTCTTTTGAAATTATCCCTCTCCCTTTCTCTCTCTCTCTTTCAATCTCTCTCTTTCAATCTCTCTCTTAATCTCTCTCATTCTCTATTCTAAAGAAGTATTCACTTCTATCACGTGTACTGTGCTGCACATGATATTTTTTTTTATGAGTTATTGTCGTTCAAAGCAAAAAAGTCAATTTTGACCATCTTTTTTGAAATTTCTTTAAAATTTTTCTTTCTTACAATAATCAACCTTTTTTGATAAACAATATAGATTATTTCTAAAAAAAACACTTTCAACTACAAATAATTAATAAAAACAAAAAATTGATTTTTAACAAAAACGACAAATTCAATCATTCTGAACATAATGAAAACAAAATCGCAGCGCACTGAAATTTTCAGAATTTCTTTAGGATACGTTGAGCTTGTAAAAAAATAGTCAACATATCTACTCTATCCATTATTTGTAACGTTATGCCTAGTTAAGCGAATATCCCTAAATACGCAATTTTTTTCCTAAGTCAGAATTCTCGCGCTGAAAATTTTTTCACCAAAAACCAACAACTATGACTTGTAAAAAATACTTTGCAGTTTTTAAAACAGTGTTTCAATTTTCTGTACGATCACTATTTCTCGAGTAATTAATTACCAAAGTTGAAATTGAGTATTTTGCTTTGAATAACGATAAGACAGCGAAAAATCATGGAAGAAAACTTTTAGACACCCACACTAAAGAAGGTAAAATTATCTAAAAAATCATTGTGATGAAATTACTGAAAAAAAATTAGTGAAGTCCATGGACCTTTTGAAAGGTAAGCAAAAATTTGGATATTTTTTCCGATGATTTTCTTATAATTCCTCAAAAATTGCTGACGGCAAAAAATTTCGAATTCAAGATCTAAAAACTAGAAATTTGGAGCTTCAATTTGCTTTTTATATAGTGTTCTGTGACTATTTTTCTCCAAGTTACGGCCGTTTGAAAATGACCCAAAAATTTAGGATTCTTTTACATCCCTTAATTTTTGTGCCTAGTGTACATTTTAATTGCGCTTTTGACATAATTATGAATATGAAATATCAATTTAACTCATTTTATCTAAACTTAGAAGTTATATTTATAAAAATAACGATGTGGTAGCAGATTTCCCAGACTCGAAAAGGGCTTTTGAGGCAAGCGACAGGGATATTTTATTTAACCCTTTATAGGGCAATACTTTTTTTACATTTTAATCCTTCTTTTAGCTTACTTATGTTATTAAGGAACAAATTGAGCGCAAGGTGTAATGTTTTTGATTTTTTAATTTAATTTTTCTGTTTTAGAGGGAGGTTCCTTTTGGAACCACCAACTAATTCGGAACATAGTGCAACTACAAAAGTAGGTGGTTCCAAGAACGACCACTTCATAGTTTAAAAAATATACATATGCCATTTTCAAAAATAAGGTAAGGTAAGTAAAACTTCTCGTATATGCACCAATACATATATTTCAGGAATTATATTTATATAAATTAAGTTACATATGGAGAGTCACTGTTCATGAAATGGCTTAAAACAATCTTGACATAAGCCTACATTACATTGAGAACATGATGTTCGGGAACGTTTTACATTTTTCTTTGTACTGCAAAATGCGCAACGACGTTTTGTATCTTTAATTGGAAAATGTTTTCCTACATGACTGCGTATAAATGTTCCTTAAACATTTACTTTACGACCCCTCATTCTGGTTATTTTGTTTCTCCCTAGTGTAGGAGTGGGCCCCATGGATTTTCGACTGCAATAACTTCCTATTAACTGGTTGGCTTAAATACTTCTAAAATTCAAATGAGACATACATGATTGTTTAGAATTTTGTTCTTTGGTTTGAATTTTATATAAAAGATATGCATTCACGACAGAAGCATCCACAAAAAAGTAAAATAATTTTAGCCACCAGCGTCGACTTTTCCAAGATATGTTCTATGGTGCCATGTGCTGGTCGGATTTATCGACACCACCCATGTTTATATTATAATCTCTTATCGCCTGGGGACATGAAATTGTGTCACGTCGGCCTTCGGCATTAGTTCGAAGTACAATAGTTTTTTGGGAAGGGTTGTGGAAAGAAGTTAGAAGTACACTTTTCTTTCCACGATCCTTCCATTTACATACTGATAAATTGTCTGTTAAGCAGAAGTCATATTCTCCTCTTTTTAGGTTTCTATCAGCGGTTAATTTATTTTTAGGGAAATGTTTCCTATTAGAGCGTAAAGTTCCGCAGCCAAACGTACCTAACTCTAAAAGTCTTGTCAATAAGGGAAAGGTGGTGAAAAAATTACCAAAATATAGTCAGTAACACCTGTTATAAAAACCTTTTGAAATATCTAAAACTATCCATTCGCCAAACCCTAACTGATTTGATAGTTGGTTTTTCTCTTTTCCTTCATATATTTTAAAATTTAAAAGGTAACTGGTTTCTGCACATGCTATCATTTAAATTTTTAAAATCTCGCTTGGTAGGTTTCATGGGCATATATTGCTTGAGAGACGAACGGCCCTTGAAACCTACCATGCTTTCATCTATGGAGAGATTTCTTCCAGGTACAAAAGAATTTACAAATTTCCTATTCAGTATATCAATAATAGGCCGTATCTTATAAAGCTTATCAAAATTTATACTGTCACGGGCTGGCATATTACTGTTTTATCATTTAGATGTAAATAACGCAGTATTTTCAAAAAACGCTTTTGTGACATAATCTGGCATACACGAGGGACATTAAAATTCCCATCTGTGGACCAATATAATCTTATACTCGGTAGTCGATGAAAACCCATAAATAGTAATATCCCTAATCTAAACTAAACTGATCTAAATCTAAACTGACACCCTGTTGTACAGCATACCTATTCGATTCCGTTAGAATAATATTCAGGATGTCATCATCAAAGAAATTAGTGCAATAATGTAATGGTGAATCTAATATAGCAATATTAGAGTGTTTAGTATGTGTTGAAGTAGTGGCAGAAAATATTTTGGGCGTCGAAGCCGTTTTTGTTCAAATATAATTACTCGTATCAACTTCTAACTCTTGATCACTTTCCTCTTCATGATTGTTTCTGTCGGAGCCTTCCATTTGAGAAACATCAAACATGCCACAAACTGATAAATCAAAATTTTCTCCATCTTCTCCGTCTCCGAAATTGGCATGTTGGTTGATATTTGGTGAACAATTCTCATTTTCATTTTCAATATTGAAGTCAGGGTCCTAAACAGAATCATCCAAGTCGAAATCATCGTTAGAAATAGATGAATGCGCTGACGTTGAAGCTATATTTTGTAATGTTTTATTTTGAGTACAGCGTTTTCTCGAATTGTCAATCGATGGCCTTGAATTTGACATATCATCTTCGGCATCAGAAAGGAAAAATCAACTGTTTTCACTAAAAAGTGCACAAACACAGATTTATAGAAATAATTGACAACAACAGATCACAGCGCCTACTTTGAAAGAACTGATGGTCCATACGGATCCACTTAAATGCATACAAAACAACTGAGCGCATACTCCTTTAAAGTGGTTCCAAGAAATAGCCCCTTAACGTTTATGACAACTTTATGTATCCGTTAGGTTCATTCTACTATATAAAACCTTTGCATTTTAGACCTTACGTAAAGTAGTCCCACAGAGGTACCACCAACTTATAAAGGGTTAAATAACTTAATATATAAGATGTTTCTAGATTTTACTTCAAAATATCTATTTTGTACAATTGCTACCAATTTTGCGTAATAAGAAAATGAAGTGGGGTCGCAAATGCTCAGCTATGTTGAACATTTGCGTCCCCACTTCATTTAGAATATAGAAGTATAGAAAAACACCCTGTATACGCACACATTATTTTTGCGTGCTAAATTGCAGTGTCATTTCTCTATAACGTATAATTTTCCTTAGATTTGTGTCAAGTGAACATCAAACATCAAACATTAATATTACGAAACAACAATACAAAAAAAAACGCAATCGGTCTGATAATGTCATCCTTTAACCTTACTTCATCCATCATTTGAGTTGCGACAACTATTATCGCAGACAGGTAGACACATATTCTTGCGAAACAGAATAATTATGGATATTTTACCAACGTCGCGACGCTCGAGGGACTACAATCGCTGGCTTTGTTTGAACAGCAGAATGAAGTCAACACGAATATCAAGCGAGAGGATTATACAAACTTTTAATATTGCTTCGTTTCAATGTGGTCGACCTGAGGGAGGTTCAACTGAATAATTTATATTTCTGGATAGCTGAATAGGGCTTGCGAGAAAATTAACAGCGCCTTTATTTAAGCTCGTTAGGAGATTTAGTCTTCCGAAAATATAAAGCAATTTCTGCGAGGAACAAAGAAAATGCGCATAAACGAAGAATAAAACTATTACCCAGTTATCTGTCGTAAATTAGTCTAATAAATTTCTTGTACTGAGCACCACCGTCGATGCCAAAAAGGAGTTCCATCTTGGCTATATACGAATATACACCGGCGGAAATATAAATCCTAACAACAAGAAAGACGTATGTGGTATGCGCTCTGTGGTATTCACAGATGAAAGTCGTTTTTGTCTGGGTACTAGTGATAGACGTGTACGGGTTAGAAGGAAGTTGGATGAACGCCTCTTAGAAAGCTGTATTCGTCGCCGCCGTACCGGACCAACTCCAGGGATTATGGTGTGGCGAGGAATTTCCTATGACACCAGGACCCCCTTGGTGATGATCCAGAATAACATGACAGCGAATTTTTACGTCAGAGTCATTGAGCCTGTTGTTTTGCAGTTTATGAACAACATGGAGAGCGGGATATTTCAGCAAGATATCGCTCGTCCCCATATCGCTGCCGTGACTAGTAGCGCTCTCCGAAACATTAGTGTTTTACCCTGGCCTGCAAGATCTCCCGATCTTTATTTAATTAGAGCACGTGTCGGACATGCTTGGACGTAGGCTTCAAACACATCCTCAACCAGCTATGACAATAGCCGATCTGGCAGCACAAGTGCATCAAGCGTGGGAGAGTATACCTCAGAATAAGATTTGTCACCTTTATGACCGGATACACCTACGTGCGCAGACCTGTATTCAACGAAATGGTGGTTACACCGGGTACCGAGGAAGATACCGTTATACCCATAAATTTTAAGTTATGCTAATGTAAATAGCATCAGTGTTATACCACCTAGACAAATATTCTGTATGCGTTTCATTGATTCAGCATACCTCTTTCTTGGTGTTAGGATTTCCATTTCCACCAGTGTATTTTCTACATCCCTCGATGGTGTTTGTATATATTTTACCTTTACATAAATTGTTACAGAAAAACAACTTAAGCTGACTTAAATCAATAAAATATGATGGTCATTCGACGGAGCTCTCTCTCTGACATTTTACGTACTTCGAAGATATTGTGGAGGTAATCTTTAAAATCCCGTTTGAAGCAGAAGTTCCCATAGGGATATTCTGAGCTTCAGTGTTGAGTATTTTATGCGCTATTAGTCTCGTTTAAGGAAAATGTCAGAAAACAGCGTATCTCATCTTCATATCATGCCAAATTCCTTGTAGATGAATTTGTAATGATATTATTAGTGCTTCGGTTTGTCCATTAATTCTGATTCAGGACCTGCCTTGTTATTAGATGGATCTGCAATATGATTCTACAGGAGCTTCCACAGGAGGGGTTTGGCACACGGAAACTAGACTTCCTTTCCCAGAAAGCCTACAGGCAAGCTTGAGTAGGGGAAGGTTACACATATAAACGCGGACAAGCACCAAGCCCTGAGGAAAGTGCCAAGTTCCCTCTGGTGAGAATCGAACTCACGCTGACAATGTGCCCAGTATTTGGCCCAGTTACCACCCTGTTACCAAATACCAAGTCAGCACCACTACGGCATTATAAGAATGAGACCAAGTGTTCCCCATCCAAGTCGCAACCGCGCTATTCGTTGCTTGACTTCGAATAGCGCAGGTCCGACAATGAACGGAGTACACTGCTGCCTCATCCTATCTGCTTTTTTCTTCTGTATCGATTCTGCTCTTCTGTATCGATTTAAAGATTTTTGCAAGTTCCAGCTTCTGGATATTAACTCTCAGGTTCATGATCATTATTACGCCTATTGCCAGATCACTATTGGAATAATATCTAAAGGGTTTTTCAATAAGGATGCTCGATTTTTAAACGTAATTAAAACAAGTGTGTGAGAAATTCACTTAATTATTTTTATTTCAAAGAATATTTTATGACATTAAGTATGGAATATAACGTCATTCAAAATCCGCCGCGGCTTTGCTTGGTGGCACGTATTCAGGAGGTCCAATTTTCGATGACTTTATCGCATAAATCTGGCTGAGTTTACTGGATGGCTTCGTCGCATTAATTGTTTGCAGTTTATTATCTGCGATTTAAGATAGCCCCAAAGGAAGAAGTCTAAAGGCGTTAAATCGCACGATCTCGGTGACCAGTTCAGGTCGCCGCTGAGCGAGATAACCATGCCCTCAAGTCGACGATCTCACAGATTGGCTGCGTCCGACGGAGAGTTAATATTACTGCCTTTACATACTTGTAATTCAATTGATGAAAATTCATATTAGTAATAGGCCTTTAAACTAGAAAGTATGACGTAAAACATCGTCGACAATTTTTTTAGGTTTAGAAAACTATAATTTTTTTATCTTCTATTGCTTTAAAACTTTTAACGATCATTTTGGGAATAGCAACGGTGACCAATTCAGAAACTGGGCCCTACTGTTTATTATGTTGTGGGTAGGGCTAGGGTGAGGGTCAGTGAACATACCAGCTTATTAGTTAGTCAAGGGCGTGTATTCACTTCGCCCCCATCGATATACTGATACCGATATAAAACTGATAATATTTGCGGCGTCTGCTCAAACCATTTGCAATGTATGCTATCCTAATAAAATCCCTCTGCGGCGTCCCGACGCCTTCTGAAAAACTCCGGGAAAATGGCAAGCGTTACACTGCGACTCCAGAGGGAATGTGAGCGGCGTGGAAGACTGTCGATCCCCTATGGTGGTTACGCGGAAGGGTGATATTATCATCGTCGGACCGGTCACGGTTCATGTTATCCTGCTGAAATTTTTCACTGACGTCCTGACGCTCTCCATGAAAATTCCGGGAAAACTGCAGCCGCGACGTTGGCTCATGATGACAAAATTCGCTACGTGCGCGACATCAGCGTCCCGTATCCGTCACTACTTTGTAGGCTGTCATGTGTCTGCCAGAAATTTTGATTAAATTGGTAATATTAAAATTGTATGTAAAATCACATTAAATTTAATTGCACTGACAAAGACCTTAGCAAGCGTTTCCTTTCAATAAAGGGATGAGGGTTGCATAAAACATGCAATATTATGTAGTGAAACCTTTTATTTTGAACATTATTTACAAGCGCTGCATTTGGAAAATACTGCTGCTGGTAGCAATAATGTGACATACGAAAAACGAAGTTTCACTGGAAAAGATGTAGGCAATTTAATATAGATTTTATGTAATACCAGATAAATAAGAATAAATATAAATAAGTAAGAAGAAATGTGTAAAAAGAATTATAAGAATTAATGTTGACTATTCATAATAAATGTTTATGTTTTACTATTTCGTTAATTATTGGAGGTTGTAAATTTACCAGCACACAACAAATATACACGAGGCATCGTATAATGCAATGGCATAAACGTGGTTAAATTGACAAGTCGTAATTTGATTTAAAATCTGATAAATTCTTAGTCTTTGCATTACTCTCTCGACATGAATTCTGATAGGGGCGATATTGTAAGTTTCTTGAGTTTCCTCTCTGGAAAATTCACTTTTGTCTTGTAGAAAATATGGTATAACTATTCTAACTTTCTTCTAGATTCATCGAAAACTGATCTCAGTTTAGGAAATCCTTTGTCCGTCAAAATAATGTCATCTTCCAAATAATTTATTAATGCAGATTCTAGTCATTTGTGAATCGCTTTTCCTTCCACCTGCCACTTCAGACTTAAATGAAATCAAGCTTCCAGGAGTAATACCAATAAGCAATTTCTTGGTAAACCCCTTTTTCTCCAGCTCTGTCCATTTATTGCACCGTTCTAATTTCGAAGCTGCCGTGGGAAATCGATAAAATTTGCATTTACTGTTTCTTCCGGTATTATTGCAATTTTCAACACAGCAACTATAACTCGCCCATTCTTAGATTCGTTTACTAATTAACTTTTGTAAATACACATATGAGCCTACTACTGACAGCCTACTTTAATGTAATTTGTGTCCACTACAAGCGCTGCCATCGATTTGTTTACCCCCACTCCATATCCTGCACACAGCGAATACGGTGGATGCCTTTAAAACGACGAGTCACCTGACAGTTCTGATTTTAAATTAAGCAAGTTAATATGTTAATGTTTTTTTGTAGTATTGTTGCCAATGCAAATAGAATTGTGTAATGGGGACAATAACAAATCACGAGGAAGTTATTTAAAGGTTATGTTCAGTTCTAACCTCATAGATATTCACAAATTTTGTTCGAAACCGTTCGACTATGTTATATTTAACTAGTAATGCATTTTATTCCTCTCTAAACGTCCATGTAAAGGCATTTCTTTTTGCGTTGATGATGTATCTTCATTCAGAATAAGAAAGCACTCAGACTATTTGCATTCGATCTACCTCGATATTAGGGTTCTATCTCTGATGATTTACTGAAACTCATCCTATAGTTCTTCGCTGTCATCCTCAACATTTTCAACAACACAAACTCAATATGTGAGCCCAAAAACTGAAATTTCAAAATTATTGAAAAATATCGAAACCTGCAAAAAGTTTTAACACTGGTCGTTAATTTCGTGACCTTCTGTCGGGCGCAGCCGATCTGTGAGATCCAGCAGTCACTTTTTTCTTTGCCCTTTCGCTTCTCGTATATATTACGAATATTAACTCGAGCTTTCTTATATATTCCTAGCTCCAAGCCACTCTTCTCGATATGATATCGATTTTTTTTTAGTGCATTCCCTGGGTTTGTATGGGCCGCCTGGATCTGTCAGATGCATTGCGCCTAATTACGTCATTATTTTCATTATTTTCACTTTTATATTTTGTTAGATTTCTTTTATTATTTAAATTAATGATATTTTTTGGGATCTTTACACTTATTCTGACTTTTTATGGTATTATTATTCAAAATTAACACATTTGGGTGTTAAATTAGTGGTTTATACTAAATATCGTTACCAACAATGTGACGTTTATTTTTGTTTGGAACATGCTAAAATGGTGAAGAGGATTTATAATTCTGTACACTGAAAATAGGCAGCTTCTTTGTAATTCACATCCAATATTTATTTATATATAACTTTATGACATTTACATAAAAAATAGGGGGTTTATTTCCTGTATTCAAAGTATTGTTCAATACTAATTTGTGAGTGTGTTATACCCCCAAAATTAGAAGAAAACTTGTCAGTAGCTGGTTCTTCTATAAAATATTCCAAATTTACTGTTTTGCAACATGAAATGAGTTTCTTTATGTAAATTTGATTATTGCGATTAAAAACTAGCGTGAAATAATTAATTAAAATCTAAATTGTGTAAGATTTGATAAGGGATTTCTCAGATGCATTGCGAGCGAATGTGTTTGGGTTCAGACTGCGCCTAACGAAAGGTTAAAATCTTCACTTCTATGATTCACAGATATAATTAAAAGATAAACTGTGTAGTTTTGGAGATCAATTTAATGTGTTCTGTAGATCCAATAAGTCCAACCACATGATGATACCTTTTTCAGTTTCAGAATTACTAAAAATAATAATGTTATTTCTGCATGCGATACACTGCTAATTGGAAATAAATTTCACGGATATTTAACACCCATAATCAAATATTCACCCCCTTAGCTTATTGCCGATGTAATTCAAAACATTAATCAATAAGGGGAGGAGCTACATCGCGATTTACTTACAACAAATACAGGGGTGGCGCACCCACCCTCTTATCGCTTATATGTTATGTCTCCCTGATAGAATTGCTAAATTGCTAGCTGGCGTCGTGACGCTCCGGGAAAAACTCCGGGGGGCAGACGCCCTTCGGATTTTTGTTTCTAGCTATAGTACCGTGCCGACATAATGAGAATTGATTCATCGGCAACATGTGGACGAGTGAAGTGTGCTAAAGGATGTTATGCCATTGGCGTATCATATTGGAGGGGACAAATTAAAAAAAAATGGTAAAACAGAATTAAAATTTGCCTAAATGATTTTAAATTAGTTATAACAATTTCTTGGTTTTTAAACAAGTTAACGGATGAACAGAAGTCATCCGGAGCTTTATATTTTATCAAACAAATTTCCTGTATGCTCTATCTACTATGTCTATCAAACGGTACATAAAATACCGGGTGTGAAGTATTTTTTTCGATTCGTTACAGATGGCGCTGTAATAGCAAAAATATTTTTTTTCGTAATTTGCCTGTCACCATCGAAGTGTTTGTATTAGGTGAGTCCCCTTGCCTCCCATCATCAAGATGCTTGTTTTAGGCGAGTCCCCTTGCCATTTACCGCCAAGGCTATAACGGCAAAGCCCCCTACTGAATGAGACGTTCAAATAAATCGACGTACTTTTAACCTGTCAAATTACCATCGATGAAAAACGGCTCGACAATTCGGTTGCACAATATTTCAGCTCAAATATTCAGTTTTTGTGGATATTGTGTATGGGAATCCCTCATCCAATGAGGATTCTCATCTCATCTCAATATGTTATTCACACTTGATTTGCTTATGCCCGTTTGTTGGGCAACTGTTCTAGCAGACGTATGGACGTTTTCAACAACGCTTACACAAACTTCCAAACTCTTCGTTCGTCGTTCGTGGCATTGTTTAGTAAAACTCTTTTTTACTAATCAACAACATTTTTAATCATCTCCAGATGATGCCAACTTTGTTGGCGAAACGCGCATTGAGTGTAGTGTATAATGTTTTTGTGTTTGTGGAAAACTAAGTCAGTGTTAATAAAAAATGAGTGTTTCCATTTAACATTTCAAAAATGCCTTCCAATTTCCCTCCTCCACGGTGTTTTTAAGTAAATGAACTTGTACTTTGTTATTTTTTATTCTAGAATTTTTCGTAGAATTCTTTACAAATCATAAAGGAAAATATTTTTGCGATTACAGCGCCATCTGTCACGAATCGAAAAAAATACTTCAGACAAACTTGACGTAATTCTTTCCGTAGAATCATAATCTGCAATAAAAAATAGGGGTACCCATTTAAGATTTTAAAGTCTCCCCCCGCCCCATCACAAGAGAAGGGGATGGGGGGTTGCATTTGGTGTCATTGGATAGCGCCTTTAATATAATTAAGGCAGTGTTGTTTCTTTCTTGGATACAATGTGTATTTCTCGAGAAATTTGACCGTTTCCAGACTTATTGGACACCCGGTATGTATAAACATAATCATAATATCATTTTGAGGTATTTACAATTTTGAATATTAATCGTGATTTCATTTTACTCGTATGTATGAATAACTTTAATTATTTCGTCACTCTACTTTATAAACTCCTGGCCAAAATTAACGTATCAGTGAAACTTCCAATTATTACTTTTATTTTTTTGAAGATTTAAATTATAGTACCTTCGTGATATTATAATTAAACGATTTTAACTAATGTTTAACAAATTTAATAGTATTATCGGGGAAAACATGAATAAATAACAGAAAGGAGCAATAATGTCAAATGCATTGAAATGCATGATGAATGATATACAAAATTGTGAAAAAAGATGAAACTAAATTGTAAGAACTTGAAATTAGTAGCGTATAGATCCTGCTCTAGCTGTTATCACTGTTTTCAATTCTCTGGATATGCTATTAATCAAATGATGGATAGTTTCCTGAGAATATTCTCCCATTAGACAAGAACGACTTGTTCGAGTTCTTAAAAGTCAAGGGGCAGGTATGTGACATTCGACTGACCGTTTTTGTGCGTGCCATAGATGATCTATAAGGTTCATATCTCGGCTTCTGGGTGGCCAGTCCATAGTCGGAATATTAACAAATCGAATGTCTCCAGTATCTCTCTAGCAATGTGACGCCGAGCAATAAGTATTCTGCATAATAATGAAATTCTCCACGACAAATGGTAAATAGCATCACATGTTCTTCTACGATATTTTCTACGTAAAACTGTGTATTCATAGATCTCTTCCGTACAGGAATCAAATTCGTGCGACTATTGAAACAAATTCCCTCGCCAGAATATTACTGATCCACCAAAAATGGGACTCTCGGAGAGATACTGCAGGTAGCAAATATCTCTCCTGGCTTCTGTCAAACTTGTTGACGTCCATCTGGTGAATTAAGACCTACTCTTGTTCCATCTGAGAACAAAAGTCGCGAGCGGCTGCTAGGGCTCTCCTTAGCTCTAAACTGGTAGAAGGCCTGTTTATTAAGGTAACTTGCATAAGATACCGCTCATCTCTTGCATCTGTAGACTTCTTATGACCTTGTCCTGAGGTTCTGCAGTAACTTCCAAGTTCACTTAAACGTTTAGCTGTTCCACTAGTTATTAATTGTCTAACTGCTAACGACCTAGTTACATACCGCTGGCTACGTCTCTCGATAATCGAGATAAGATACCACTTTCACTGCTTCATCTTCTCTTAAATTGCGTGGACGACTCATTTCTTCTACTTTACCATAAGTGTACTGAACAAAGTGTTTTATTTACTTAATCATCATCATCATGAGGTCATCAGTCCTAAGACTGGTTGGACGCTAACCTCTAGCTTCTCCTATCTTGTGCTAACCTACGCATTTCGCTAATTGTGCTACAACCTACATCCCGAGCAGTAGTCTAATCTAGGCCTACCTCTGCCTTTCTTCACTCCTATTTCTGCATCCAAAATATCACAGACTATTCCCCCATGTCTCAGTAAGTGGCCTACCATTCTATCCCTTCTC
The DNA here is from genome assembly GCA_037954035.1 of Rosalia funebris. Taxonomy (NCBI): domain Eukaryota; kingdom Metazoa; phylum Arthropoda; class Insecta; order Coleoptera; family Cerambycidae; genus Rosalia; species Rosalia funebris. Next base: position 3,497,671 of record JAZFAV010000006.1, on the reverse strand, counting down.
TTCTTTATATATTTCCACATACTTCTTTTCTCGCCGACTTTCTCTAATACTTCTTCGTTTCTAACCCTATCAGTCCACGGTATTTTCATCATTCTTCGGTAACACCACATCTATAAAAAGCTTCTAATTTCTTCCTACTTGCTTCCCCTACCGTCCAGGTTTCGCAACCGTATAGTGCCGTGCTCCATACATTCGTTTTCAAAAATCTCTTCCTTGTTTCCAAGTTTATTACCCCCGAGCATAAAAGTGCTTTCTTTTTGTTAAAAGCTACCCGACCCTGCGCTATTCTTTGTTTTATATCTTTATCGCTTCTTCCATTTCAATTTATTTTACTTCCTAAAAAAGTGAAGTCTTTAACTTCCTTCAATCTTTCATTATTAATTTGTACTTGTAATTTGTACTAATACTTTGTACAAATTCACTTACTGACATTAAATAAATAAAAAAAAAAAATTAGTAGCGCAACTGAATTTATTGCCTTTTACAAAATAAATAACCTTAAACAGCGTTAAATTTATTATTAACAAACAATCATAAAACATTACTTTACTTATAATTATTGTTATTACAATTGTTAACTTAAAATTATAACTTAACTTATATTATAATTGTTAACTTAAATTATAATTAACTTATTGTAATTGTTTACCAGTATAGACAGCTGATATCCTAGGCAACCTACGTAAAATGTTTAAGGTTTAAAACTTCGAAAAATTATAAGAAATAATGAACTAATTTTGTTCAGGAGGGTATATATAAATTTTACTTAGAATAGTTCTCTACATCACTGAACAAGGGCTTTTAATATAGAAATCACGATAAGCAACTTATGTTTATCCACGTTGCTTATTTATAGCGTGCAATAAAAATCCTGCTTGGTACAGATTAAAGCGCTAGCTAGAAAAAATTAATTAAAACTATTTAATCAACAAATTACTTGTAAACATATCCTAATTATTAGTAGTCCACTTTGTAATGATTAAGGAACTATTTTTTTATAGTAGCAGGTAGTAAATAGTATTATAGTTTTATTATTGGTTTGTTTCATATACTGATACGATTACAAACAGTTTTCAAATAAATAAACTGCTATGGTATTCTGCTTGTCTTTCCTGTTAATGTCAAATTTAAAACGAAGCGACTTTAAAAATATTCTCTCAGGTACTCATGTGAAGTTATCGTACAGCCAATTTCCCTAATTGTACATCGGGTAAGGGGTGATAATCTGCCAAGGTTTTAAACTCATTCGACTTTTTCATGGTGAGAGGACAGGGCTGTTGGAAACAATAACAAGGGTTTGTTTTAGTGCTAAAAATATGTCGTTTCGTTTTTCTTTATTTGGACCGCTGTTAGTTGTTGGAAAAATATCCCCTTGACTATCTGTGACGTACGCCTATGGAGGTATTTTAGAACCAATCTACTTTATCATACAACGGATAAGAGGTAATTATGTGCCAGGATTTGGAGCTGATCCGAATGTTCGTTCCATAGATACAAGGGTGCTTCTAACAAAACTACACGGTTGAAAACCTGATATGCAGAACGGTCTTTCTCTATATATAAAAACATTTTCTCAACGTCGAACATCACCGAAGGAGTCTACTGTAGAAGCGTATGTAATGCTACAAATGTACAGCTGGTCGCATGATGAAATACTGAGCTTTGCGAAGTTTTTAAGGTAACACATTATTTAGATTATATAAAGAGCTGTACACTGTAAGCACCTTCTTCAGCGGCTTCTGTAGAATCGCGCGCCATGCGACCCACCCGTCGAGTCGCACATGAAATCCGGCAATTGTGGCACGCTCTAGTCGATACGGTTGCGGTCCTAGTATGGTACGGTGTAGGGGGCAGATATTTTAATGCAATACATAAATTAACTTTGTATATTAAAAAGAAAAATTTAATAAAAGTGTATTTTATTTCAAAATCATTTTATTTTCCTTCATTGTATAATATGGACAGCAAAAGGTGTAAACTTGAAATAAAGCTTACATTAAAAGGTGGTGAATTTATACCAGAAGTCACCGTCGTGTTGGTTTACTCTGTCATTGGTATCATCGTATAAAATTCACATCAGTGAATGATAAAATTCTACCACGTTCTTACGGTCTTCATTTCACTAAATTGGTGTGAAAATGGTGTCAAATTATACACCAAATTTCAAACAGCTTGTTAAATATTCTGAAAAATCATTAAAATTGTCCTATTCATGTATACCTGTATATGTCTAAAGTTATATCAATTACTAAAATAGCCCAAGGTTTGTAATTCCATAACAATGTAACGTTATTTTTTGCGTGGATGATGCAAAGATGGAGAAATTTCTGTAAGACACGCAATCATAGTTTTTGTGGTCACCTACTACTATTGATATAATAAAGGAATTGTTGTTTTTAACTGCATCATATCGCCACTCAACGATTGAAAATAAAGCTGTTGTTGGGATCCAAATGATTATTTAAATCAGTCATATTTTACTCAAGACGATACTTGAAATAATAAGGTGTATCTAATAGGGAAAGATTTGAAAGTGTGGGGGTCAGTATAGAATTTATTTTGTGTCACAAATCTATTTTAAAGCGACGAATTTGACTTTAAAGGGTTGTTGTGAAGAGCATGTCGAAGTTAATATAGATTCTGTGGTGTAACAATACGTTTGTAGGCTAAAATTAGGCATTTTATAAGATTGTCAAGATATACAGTGCTATTCAAAAGTCCCCTCCCCTCCTCTTATCTTTGGAACGATTATACATAAACTAGTGAAATTTGGTAACTGAATATTAAGGGTTGTAAACTTCCCTACTAGTGATGATAGATGACGTATGCGTCAAAGATGACGTCACAAGGTCATTGTGACCAATAATTTTAAATGGAACCCTATGGCAAGCGACACCTCTTTTAAAAGGTATCGAAAAAACCTATTCAATGATACTAATATTGTGTCTGTTTACGGCAGTTTTGACAACTGGCTTTCAAAAACCGCAAAGCTGTGATGAATTAAATCAGTTAATAATAAAATTTAAAATTCAAGCTCCGCCACTGGATAGTTGGATAGTAAATAATCTGACGTTTTTGCAAGTCTCCCCAATTTGATGTTATTTTAGCTGTCAAAGTTTTTATACATTTAATAATTTGTGTATTGTTGATCGAACGTTTAACTGTTTTAGTACCTTGTGGTAATTTTAAAATATTTGTACATTCAATAATTTGTTAAACTGTTGTGAGCTGAACGTTTAAGTGCTTCAAGAAGAGAAATGGTACGTGTTTTAGGTGATAAAGTAGCAGCGATCCTAATACTTGGTGAAACTGGAGATAATATTCATGCAGCAGAACGCATTTTTAATGAAAGGTTTCCCGATCGCCCAGTTTCGAGGACTTATTTGAGAGAGCTTCTTCGTAAGTTTAAAACAACGGGTAGTATTAATGATGCAAAACGATCTGGGAGACCACAAATTTCTGATGAGAAAAAAATTGATATACTGGCAGAAGTAATAGTAAATCCTACTTCTTCAACAACTCAAGTTGCATCAACCTGTGAAGTCAGTCAAAGTACAGTGCACAGAGTGTTGAAAAAAAAAACAAATTTCACCCATACAAATTAAAAATGGTTCATCAACTCTCAGACGACGATCCAGACCGAAGACTGCAATTTTGTGAAAATATGGAGACTAAAATTAACCAACAGCCAGACTATGTCAAAACAATTTGTTTTTGTGACGAAAGTACTTTCTACATAAATGGAAATGTAAATACACAAAACGTGAGATATTGGAGTGACGTAAATCCTCACATGTTTCGTGAAACACATACTCAGTATCCCGAGAAGGTCAATGTTTGGGCAGGTATACTGGGAAACCACATCGTTGGGCCTGTTTTTTTAAATACCAACTTAACCGGTGAGGTGTATCTGCAGATGTTGCAAAATGCTATACAACCGTTAATCCTTGAAATTTTGGAAGATAATCAAGATGAATTCGACATTTTGGAAATAACATTCCAACAGGATGGTGTTCCTCTACACTATTAAGGTGCAGTAAGACGGTATTTGGATGAAGAATATCCTGGTAGATGGATTGGACGACGAGGTTCAATGGAATGGCCGCCTCGATCACCGGACCTCACACCTTTAGATTTTTTCTGTGGGGGTATCTTAAATCGAAGGTTTACGCCACTCAGCCTGACAATATTGATGTTTTAAAACAACGTATTGTTACAGAATGTAGGGCTATTTCCGCAGACACATTTGAAAAAGTACGAGAAGAGTTTCGCAATAGGATGTTTTACTGTCAGGAAGTAGATGGAGCTCACTTCGAACAATTACTATAAGTAGGTACTGATTCTTGAATCTGTAATTAAAATTATTATCCAAGTTTACTGATTATTGATTTAATCCATCAAAACTACCATAAATACAAACAATATTAGTATCATTGAATACGTTTTTTCGATACCTTTTAAAAGAGGTGTCGCTTGCCATAGGGTTCCATTTAAAATTATTGGTCACAATGACCTTGTGACGTCATATTTGACGCATATGTCATCTATCATCACTAGTAGGGAAGTTTACAACCCTTAATATTCTGTTACCAAATTTCACTAGTTTATAATATAATCGTTAAAAAGATAAGAGGGGGGGGAGGGGACTTTTGAATAGCACTGTATATGAACACATTAATTAGAAATTTCTGCAAAGATGCTTGTTATCAGTAGACTACATAATAACTGTTACCACAGAATGTTTACTCATGACAATAAAGTTTTATGTAACGACTTGTAGATAAGTTTCTGAAAATAGAAAAGTATTATTAACTGTGATGATTATTACAATAAAAATAGGATGTGTGAGGTTTAATTTTATGAATTATAGACTATGATTGTAAATGTATGAGGTAATGTAGTGGGTTTCAAAATCGCGGTTGAATGATTTTTGCGGATATGTTGGTAGTATAAAATTAAGATTTTGGAGAAATTCTTAATATTACATTCATACATTTTTTAATTGAGGAATATGAAATATTTATACTTTAATATAAGTAGTACTTTTATATACAGTTAGATACAAACTAATGCATTATTACAAATAGAGTTCTTAAGGAATGTAAATGTAAACGAATATGAAATATGAGCTCACTTCCAAATGGATTTTGAATAAAAACAAGTTACAATCAAAGATATCGAGCGGGCCATTGCTTACGAGTTAAATCCGAAAAAGTACCAAACTTTGACCCGATTACAGGAAAATTCCTAAAAGATCTACCAGAAAGGGTCTACTATTTTATTATCATACTTCTTAACAGTATGCTTAAGTTAAGATACGTCACAGATCAATTCAAAGTTGTCTAGATAATACTTATACCCAAGCCAGGAAAACCACCAGAAGAGATGGAGTCCTACAGACCAATCAGCTTATTACTTGTATTATCGAAACACTTTTAATGTGGAGATTGAAGAGAACACTATTAGAGAAAATATCGCATTCTAGAAGACCAGTTTGAATTTAGAGCAAGGATGGAACTATAGAGCAAACACACAGACTTGTGAATCAACTTAATAATACTCTAGAAAGAAGGAAATATTATTCAGCTGTATTTCTGGATGTAACTCGAGTCATCGACATGGTATGGTATGAAGGTCGATTCTACAAAATAAAATGTAATATACCTTACTATTATTATGAAATTTTAAAATCATATTTGACATCCAGGTAATTATGGCTTCTCGAACAATACTTTAAGTCTATTAAGGAAAATTTATGTACAGTTTCGTGATGCCACTGAGTAAGGTAAAACTCCTGTGGTAAGCCCGATTATCTGAGGGTCCTTTTCTATGAAGCACCGAAGAATTATGTTAAACCATACTATGGGGATAGTAGTAGTCGCAAATATTTTATATAATAGGGCCACCCAGTTGGTTGGGCTCTTCACAATACTTTACCTTACTGCGTACCAGTGGCGGCTGGTGACATAGACGACTCGTGCTGTAAATAAATAGTTTTGAAACTTTAAAACGGACTTTTCTGAAAGTAGAGCATCTCTATCTCAAAATTGAGTGGCCGAGAAAAAATAAACCAACACATAAATGCAGAATATGTATTTTATGCGACAGTTTTACTTTTTCAAATAGTCCACCATCGTGCTTTCTCATGACCCATGGACAGGATCGGGTGTGTCCTATCCACCTCAAAATCAATAGATATCATCTGGTAAACGTCCCTAATCAGAATCAGTCGAAACCCGATCGATCCGACACGATTTCATTGAGTGATCGTGCTAACAAAAAAAATTTCTTAAATAGTCCACCATTGTGTTTTCTCATGACCCATGAATATGGTAGAGTATGATCTATCCACCTCAAAACCAATAGGTGTTGTCTGAAAGATGTCCTTAATCGGAGTCAGTCGAAATTCGATCGATCCGACACGATTTATTTGAGTAATTGTGCTAACAAAAAAAAATTCTCAAATTGTCCACCATTGTGCTTTCTCATGACCCCTGAACATGGTAGAGTGTATTTTATCTACCTTAAAATCAATAGATGTCGTTTGGTGGACGTCTCTAATCAGAATCAGTCGAAATCCGATCGATCCGATACGATTCAATTGTGTGATCGTGCTAACAAAAAAAATTCTCAAATAGCCCACCATTGTGCTTTCTCATGACTCATGAACATGGTAGAGTGTGTTATATCTACCTTAATATCAATAGGTGTCCTCTGGGAGATGTCCCCGATTTGAATCAGTCAAAACCCAATCAATCCGACACGATTTAGTTGAGTTATCGTGTTAACAAGAAATTTTAATGCCGACGACAACGATGACAATGACAACGACATACACACAGACACAAATTTTGTAAAAACCATTTATTTTTATTAATTAATGTTGCAGATGAAAGTATAATGTAATGCTATTTTAATTAATGTGAATACATAAATTAAATAGAATTACTTTTTATTTTTTATTATAAGCAAAATTTAGTCCGTGGTGCAGCGCGGCAGCTCTTATACACCAGCAGCTATTGCTGCGTACTAATACTTTATCACAGTCGCATACACTCAGGCCACATAGAGAATTACACCACTGTTTATCGCGTCTTAGTAGCACGAAAACCATTGATTAATACGCTACACACACATAAACTGTTTAGGTATTATTTCATTCGAGTACGACAAAATCATTGAGTCCTTGGCAGTCATTGGTACTGAATGACACTTATCGTTTCCTACAACCAATTCCTCAAACGAAATTGGGTCCTACTTGTACCTAGTGGAACCACAAACCAAAGTTAACTATTGCATGATACGCCTGGGTAACGTCACCGCAAGAATTATCGTTTTTTCTCATCGTTACCAAACCGAGGATGACTTCGTTAATCGCTTCCTTGACTTTTTTCGTTCGCCCGGAGCTTAGAGAAGCTGTAGCATAACTAATGCTCACTAAATATGGCAATTGTCAAGTTCGCTTTTTCTAGAAGTGCAGTAGTTTCTGCTCCGCCATTATCCCAAAATAGAATTTCGTTCCCAGAAGACTAGAAGAAATAATGGTTAAACTCGCGGGAAGTAAGGGTTATTTTTGCTTTTGTTACGTACGGTGAGTGTTATTATAAATATATTTACAATAGTTTTTATTTTGATTATTCGATTCAAGCATTTTATGTTTCAGTTACGATTTACTCTATTTTGAACTCAAGTGAAATGCTAAAATTGACTAGTTATCTAGACGCTAATGATAGAAGTTACTTAAAACTTAATAAAAAATTCATCTAAAATGAACATCCACATTAATAAAAATAAGGAAGTATGAGTCTGCTATGAGTATGCTTGTGAGTGATATAAGCGTTTCCAAGAAGACCGTGAAGACAGCGAGCGCCCTGGACGCCCCAGCACATCAACAACCGATGAAGACGTGGAAACAGTGAAAGAAATGATTATGAACGATAGCCAAATCACAATCAGATAATCGCTGATGATTTTGGAATACTAACTGGCTCATGCCATGTAATTTTTTCGGATGTTTTGAGTATGAATTGTGTGGCAGCAGAATCTGCTCCAACATTGTTGAATTTAGAATAAAAACAGCGGCCAAGGGAAGTTGTTCAGGAGTCGATAAATGAAATAAACAACGATATAGAACTACTGAAACATGTTATATCAGGTGATGAAACATGGGTTTATGGATATGACGTGGAAACTAAAGCTCAATCATCTCAGTGAAAGCATTCTGGATTGCCCAGACAGAAGAAAGTGCGGTTGAATGTGAAGGTTCTGCTCACTGCGTTCGATTTTACCGCCATAGTGCACTATGAGTTCTTGCCAAAAAGTTAAACGATCAATAAGGGGTATTACCTACAAGTTCAATTCCGCTTGCGTGAAGCAATTTGAAACAAATTCCTGGGTTTGTGGCTCCTGCACCACTATGCATGGTTGTTTGTGAATTTTTGGCCAAAACAACAGTGTAATGATGCCCCAGCCTCCATATTCGACAGATATAGCTTCGTGTAACTTCGTGTTCCCAAAAATAAAGAGAACACTAAAGTGTCGTCGTCTTGCAAGCACAGATGAGATTAAAAACACACCGCTGAGAGAGCTAAACACTATCCCAAAGATCGAGGTGTTTCGGGGACTGGAAGAAGCGCCGGTATAAGTGTATAATATCTAATGGGGACTATTTTGAATGGAATAATATTGATGTAGACGAATAAATAAAATTCTTTCCAAAAATACGAAAATTCCCGTTATTCTTTGAACATACCTCGTATGAATTCACATTCCCTAATAAAAAACGGGGTTATTATTAAAAACATTTCAATAACGTTATACTTCCTGCACGAATTACCCTGTATATATTAATTATATTTAAAAAATGCGCAACTAAAAATAAAATTTGACCCTAAACTTTGGTCCCAAAGTTTTCCCCAAAAGTTATTCCTTGAATTTCTAACAAATTTATTCATTACTTTACAAAAGCACTGCCTGTTCACCATATAATCCAATAATGACTGGTTCTAAGAGTCAACGGCAGTTCTTAACTGACCTTTCGGCCAATACCTGACAGACATTCTAGACGTTGAAGCCTTGCTCGCCCCCAACAATTGCAAGGTGCTAATTGTTCCTTAAATGTTACTTAACATATTACAAATCGTGTCCCTCTCGCCTCAAGGCAAGTCTCCCGCTTAAAACAAGGAAAAAGTCTCTACAACGTACGATTAGCGATACGATTGCATCTACTACGAGGGGACCTTCGGCGTGATTTAGATGAAGAGGAAACGTCAATTTAAGTTAGAGATTCCACACGCACACGACGACTTTCTAGTGGATGCCGGAGATCGCCAGAAGAGCGCTAGTTAAGCAAAGGTTGGACACGAGTGGTAGTATTTGAAGAAAAGATTGATAGGAAATGTAAATGGGAGCGTATATTTTTTATAAATGCCATGATCATCATGCTATATAAGAGATTGGTGAGACATGTTCTTCCTGGAACGTTACATCCGAATGAACAGCGTGTCCCAGAGTGCCGCGTATATGGAGCTAACACATATCCTTGGGGTTGCAATAAGTAGATTTTACTAGACTTAAGTCTATTCCAAGTGGCTTCGATTAGCCGTTAGAAGGCACCGATTTATTTCTAATTGTAAAGATAAGTTATTTATATCCTTTCCAGAGGCGGATATTCAGGTGAAGTAGGTGAAGTGCCTCTTCACCAAAGAAATTGAGACTGAGATTTCTTTTTGTTTATATTTTTGGAATATATAATCATGTCTTTAATATATACATTCAAATAAATGTTGTTACGAAAAACCTATTATATCTTTATGTCAAGCATAATATGCAGCTATGTTACTAAAACACTGTGTTTACATCGCAACGTTCTTTAAATCAATAGTCCATGCGCGAGTTATCTATAATATAAATAACTTGTAGATGCAGAGATGAATATCAAATGCCCTCAAATATGCATTGTTACAGCGGGTTGCCATGGTAACGTGACGTCACACAATAGCCTACGTCTGCTTCGTCCGCCTTCTCCCTCCACCTAGGTGAAGAGTTTGCCGATATTTGATAGGATATCTGCACAATGGACTAGCATCTATTTAATGTACTGAAGCGCGATCTAATTTTGAATTTGAGCGATTTATTGACTTTGCGTTGTGTTTCTTCATCTCTTCTAATCAGAATCAGTCGAAACCCGATCGATCCGACACTATTTAATTGAGTGATCGTGCTAACAAAAATAATTTCTCACGTAGTACACCATTATTTTTTCTCATGACCAATGAACATGGTAGAGTGTGTTCTATCTACGTCAAAATTAACAGGTGTCGTCTGGGAGACGTCCCCGATCTGAATCAGTCAAAACCCGATCGGTCCGACACGATTAGTTGAGTTGTCGTGCTAACAAGAAAATTTCTTAATGGCCCATGAACAGGGTGGGGTGTGTCCTATCCACCTAAAGGTCAATAGGTGTCGTCTGGGAGACCTCTCCGATCAGAATCGGTCAAAACCCGATCGATTCGACATGATTTAGTTGAGTTATCGTGCTAACAAGAATAAATGACGACGACAATAACAACAACAACGACAACGACGATGACAACGATAACGACAACGACAACGACGACAACGACATACACACACACACACACAAAATTGCTTACACACCATTTTTTTTTGTTTTTAGGCCGAGAAACGAAAAATAAATCCTAGAAAAAATGTTTTTTACACGATTACATTACTTTTCCGCGTATAGTGGAGTGCGGAAAAGTAAATAAAAAAAATGAGTAGATACCTCACACACAGCTTGTTTTATTTACGTTTAAATATCGAGTGTCCCTATTTAAAGACCCTTTATTATTGTATATTGTATATTATTTTATTGATTTAGTACGCATCATCTTAAGTCACTGGTTATTTATTGAAATACGAGTGTAAAGTTCACTGGAGAAATACATAAATAGTTATTTCGGTAATAAATAAAGATTACCTAATACTTAGAATCTATTAATAAATTAGTAATGCATAATTAAGTCGGGAAATGGTTGCGTTATCGGGTTGTTTAGGTTCATATGAATCATAACGGAATATGTGAAATAATGTTAACAAATAATAATCTTTTAAAGCGATGTTCAGTACTATCATCAACAAAAAAAGCTTAAACACAAATAAATGTCAAAAGAATGTCGTCAAGGTATACAAGGTGACCCAGAAATCAGTATTAGAAATTGCACAAGAACTTTTTTTTATTCAGTTTAATAAAATTATTCTCTGAAAAACAATACTCAACAAATTTTATGTATCAAACAAAAAATAAGGGTTACTATTTAAAAAAAACGTTGCCCCTTTAACCATGCAAAAGTACGCTAATGTATATAGAACTAAAGTATTTCAAAAGACGGAATATTTAAAATGCTTCTAGGCCCCTTCGAGCGTTTTTACATATAGGACCTTTCAATAAGGACGCTCGATTTTTAAACGTAAATAAAACAAGTTATATGTGAGATATCCACTCAATTTTTTTTTCAGTTGAAAGAATATTTTATGACATTAAAGACGGAATATACCGTGGTTCAAATGTTCGCCGCGGATTTACTTGATCGCACATACTCGGGAGGTTCAAATTTTCGATAACTTTGTCTCATAAAACTGGCTGAATTTGCTGGATAGCGTTCGATATATTGACTTTGAGAGCGTCAATTATTTGCGGTTTATTCGCATAGATGTACGATTTAAGACAGTCCCAAAGGAAGAAGTTTAAAGGCGTTAAATCTCACGATCTCGGTGGCAGTTCACGTCGCCGCTGCGCGAGATAACCACATTCCCTCAAATCACTAGTTTAGAATATCCATCGCTCTGTTGGAATCACATGTTGTCGGTATCCATATCATCCAGTTTAGGCCACAAAAGTTGCTTATCATCGATCTGTAGCGCTTGTCGTTGACGGTTATGGCAATGCCAGTTTCGTTTTGGAATAAATACGGACCGATGATTCCGCCAAACCAAAATCCACACAAAACAGTGATTTTCTCGGGATGCATTTGGTGCTGGTGCATCTCGTGTGGATTGGTATCGTCCCAAATCCAACAGCTTTTCTTGTTCAAGTATTCATTCATTCAAAAATGGGCCTCGTCGCTAAGGATGATCATTTTGGTGAAATTTGAGTCCTTCCAACTGCTCCACAGTCCAATCAGCGAACACACGGTGTTATCTATGGCCGCCAAGTTCTTGTGAAGGACGAGAAATTGACTGCCTCGAGTTTTCCCGTACACTCTCACGGACAGCAGCGATGTTTTCAGTAGACCTTGCGTTTCGGTGACGTACGGGTGTTGGCTGATTACTCATCAAACCGGTTGACTCGAATTTGGCCACCAAACTTCGAATAGTTGACTTGGCGCGACGGTTGTGGTGAGGATAAAAATCACTTAATATGGGGAACGTTTCTCTAACGGAGCACTGATTTTGAAAATAAAAATTGATAGTTTGTACACGTTGTTGAACACTGTATCCTTTCACGGTGATTTGACATACACTACTGAACAGTTCACAATAAATCTGATATATGTTTCGTTTATAACATAGTCGCTATAATCTAATAAATTTCGAGCGTCCTTATTGAAAGACCTTATATTCTGCGAAATTTTTCAGGTGTTCTAAACTTCTTTTTCACAGTATGATATATAATTATATTAGCTTTTATTTAGAAAGACACTATACATCTGTAAGAATAAAGTTTAAACCTTTAGCAAATGTATTTTTTTCATTTAATTTGCCTATGGTAAATCTTGCACAAGGATATCCTTTATTAAGTACGAGAAACTCCACATTATGAACCCGAAAAACATACTAAACATATATTAAACAAGTATGAATACAATGCAATGCGGTTAATCCGCTTTTTTTCTACGAATCTCGTCTCGGACTACACTAGGATGTTGTAATAAAGGAGGATGCGGTACATCAATTTTGTTATCGACGTTTGCAATTATCCCAGACAGCAAACAATTGGAAATATTCTTAATTATAACAGGATATTATTAAATTATTTGGAGAGGATCGGTGTAGTCTTGCAACGAATACAAGATATAAAAAAATTGTACCTGTAAAAATGTAGTTTTGTTTTTTTTATTTCTGAAGAATTATCCTAACGTTTAAAATCCCGACTTTTTTGCAAGTATGCAAGGAATACCAAGATGACTTCATAAATATAATCGTCTAGTTTAATTATGTTCTTATCGAAATAATGTAATTGAATCAAAAACTATACAGGATGTTTCTGAATTATGCCATAAAGGAAAGTGCTTTTTATTTTTATAAAATATGCCTTTTTGTTTATAGTAACACACAAACTTAACTTGGTGGTCAAGAACTAAGCTATAATAGTGAAATGCAATACTTAGGAATAATCCTGGATGGGAAAGTGTCATGGGAAAAACATCTAAGTCACATATGTTCCAAGATCACAGCAACACGTTGGCAACTGAGAAAGGCCATTGGTAATAGCTGGGGCTTGAAACCGGAGACCATGAAATGGATGTATGAGGAAATTCTAAAACCCAGACTGACTTATGGAGCACTGGTCTGGTGGGAGAGAGCCTGTTTAAAGTCGGAAGCCAACCGACTTAATAAGCTAAGAGGATTTATTCTAAGAAGTATAACCGGAGCCTCAAGATCGACACCGATCGAGGCAATGGGGATACTGACGGGAATACCACCTCTTGATGTCACCCTGAAAGCGGAAGCTGCAAAGGCAATGCACAGGGTGGGAAACTTGAACAGGAAGAAAGGGAACCTGAATAGACTCTCAAGAGAGCTAGCTGAGGAGGGGCTCCTATGGATGCCCTCTGACAGTACGGGTGTCCACTTCCTCTTTGACAAGATATATAAGATCACCCTCACCAGTAAGACCGACTGAATAGAGGGTCGAGCTGGATTACCGCTCAGTGGAGACATCTGGTACACGGATGGAGCCAAGAGTGAGAACAGAGCGGGTGCGGGGGTGTATAGGCAATGCGATGGGATAGGTAAAACCTTCCCCCTGGGTAAATACACTACCGCACTCCAGGCCGAGCTAGTTGCAATTACATACGGTGTTCTGGGGGTTGATCAAAATCGGACCCAGACGAGGGTATGTATTTGTTCGGATAGCAGGGCGGCGTTGATAGCCCTGAATTCAGCAACGACAAAATCGAAGCTGGTCTATAATTGCTATGAAGCATTGAACCACTTGGCAGGGAAGGGACCGGTGGAACTCTTATGGATACCTGGGCATAATGGCATTAAGGGAAATCTAATTGCAGATGACCTTGCGAAACTAGGGACCAGGGAAAACCTCTATGGACCAGAACCTGCAGTGGGAATAAGTCGGAATCTGATCAAAGACCGCATCAATGACTGGGCAAGAGACCAGCATAGAGAAAGATGGAGAGGAGTAACGGGTTGTCGAATAACCAAACTCTTCATCGAATACTCAGAGAGATTGACAAATGGGCCCAAGAATTCATTAAATTGAACAGGCAAAAGCTGAGGCTGACTGACAGCCTGGCATGCAGATACTGCAGAGAAAACGAGGAAACCTCGATTCATCTTCTTTACACCTGCCCCGCACTGGAGGAGAGGAGGTGCCTTATATTAGAGACCCCTGTTATCCTAGAAGAAGCGAGGCTTAAGGCGAGGGACGTGCCCAAATTGCTCCTTTTATGGGATAGCATTTTTGGATAATGACCCGGATAAGAGGGGATCGCCAAGGGACTACCCATGCGATCAGTGGCTGATGAGGCCCAAACCCACAAAACATAGTAATAACACACAAACTTAGCAGTACATGACGTAAATAAAAAATCACAAGATGTAAATTTCATAAAAGAAGCCACAGTAGTTCTTGCGTTTAAAAAAATTAAAAGCAGTCAATGTAAATAGATCGTCGAAGTTAATACGTAATTTAAAAATAGCTTATTTTTAATTATCTACAGATTTCCAAAAATTTTTTGTTGTTTTTCTTATCGATAGGTCCAAAATCTATCACAAATCGTTTGTTTACAAAAATAATTGTTTGTATAATATCAACATCTACTACTCATAGTCTTTACTACTCATTGAATGAAGATAGCCATTTTAGGAGAGTTCAATGTACAGATTATATAATAAACTAATTTAGGAGTTTGTCACTCTAGATCTTTGTTGGCTCTTATTAATTTCACGATTATTTTTTTTTTTTTTTTTTTTGGTTTCACATAATGCAATACCATTTTACATACCTATCAAAAAATTGAAGACCCTGGTGCAAAAGGGAATACGTGCATATATATATATATATATATATATATATATATCATCATTAGGTCATCAGTCCTAAGACTGGTTGGACGCTAACCTCCAGCTTCTCCTATCTTGTACTAACCTACGCATTTTGCTAATTGTGCTACAACCTACATCCCTTACTATTTGCGAGCAGTAGTCTAATCTAGGCCTACCTCTGCCTTTCTTCACTCCTATTTCTGCCTCCAAAATATCGCGGACTATTCCCTCATGTCTCTAAGTTTATTCTTGTTTCTAAGTTTATTATCCCCGAGCATAAAAGTGCTTTCTTTTTGTTTAACGCTACTCGACCCTGCGCTATTCTTTGTTTTATATCTTTGTCGCTTCTTCCATCCCAATTTATTTTACTTCCTAAATAAGTGAAGTCTTTAACTTCCTCCAATCTTTCATTATTAATTTGTACTTTCGTTTTTGCTCTGAACTTGGGTCTGCATCCATATAAAAGGAAGTTGACCCAAATTTCGCCAAACAAATCAACTTTAGCGACGAAACCAATTTTTGGATGAGTGGATATGTGAACAAGCAAAATTGTCGGATTTGGGATGATACCAAACCACACGAGATACACCAGCACCAAATGCATCCCGAGAAAGTTATTGTGTTTGGTGTAGATTTTGGTCTGGCGGAATCATCGGTCCGTATTTCTTCCTAAACGAAACTGGTATTGCCATAACCGTCAACGGCGAGCGATACAGATCGATGATAAGCAACTTTTTGTGGCCTAATCTGGATGATATGGATACTGACGACATATGGTTCCAACAGGATGGCGCTACATGCCACACGGCGCATGCGACAATGGACATTCTGCACGAGCGATTTGAGGGCATTGTTATCTCGCGCAGCGGCGACGTGAACTAGCCACCGAGATCGTGCGAAATAACGCCTTTAGACTTCTTCCTTTGAGACTATCTTAAATTGTAGGTCTATGCGAATAAATCTAAAACAATTGATGCCCTCAAAGTCAACATAACGAACGTCATCCAGCAAATTCAGCTAGATTTATGCGACAAATTCATCGAAAATTGGATGTCTCGAATACGTGCCATCAAGCAAAGTAGCGACGAATGCTTGACTGACGTTATATTCCATACTAAATGCCATAAAATGTTCTTTCAGATGGGAAAAAATTGAATTGATATCTCAGAAAAAACTTGTTTTACTGACGTTTAAAAATCAAGCGTCCTTATTGAAAGGCCCTATACTACACTAGATATATTGAAAAATATATTTTTGGACCAATTCCACTATTTGGCTATTGACAAAATAAAACACTGGCTGATTGACTGAATCATTTGATGTTAATCAAACGATTTTGAATGCGGGGTAATTTCAGTAAGATTTTTTTATTCGATAATATTAATGGTAAATGCTACAAAATGCTCTATCTAACTTAAGCTATTCACATTCACATTATTCGAATGCGAATATTGGCAAAGTGTAAAATTTGGCGCGTCACTGAACTTACGTAACATAAAATTATTACCTGTAATTAATTACTTGTTCTTATTGTTTGCTATCGAAATAAAAGCGTGGAATACCTTACTTTAGAGTAACTCATGCGCGGGTAAAGGTAAATTATTCAGAACCAGACGTAATAAAATTACCTTCCTGCTACATCATCTCGTGGAGATCGTTCTAGAGATTAATACGTATGATTATGATTAGTGAAATATTAGACGTATTGTTTGATCGGGAAAGTACATGGCTGGTAAAATTCCTGCTGACCATTAAAATATATTTTTTTCATTAATCCGTGAATGCACTCAACTATTACATTTATACAATATGGTATATTTATACCTAGACTACTTATTGAGTAAAGTATTTTTTTTATTTAATTTTATTTTAGATATTTGTAAGATATTCTTGGATAGGTTATGAACACTGTAAGATATAGATAAAATATTCATATTCTCAACGATATACGATATAGTGTGGCTCATATATAGTACTGTGAAGAAGTCTTTGGACACTTGAAAGATTTAATATAAATAAAAGTTAAATAACACCTTCAGGCGGTAAAGCCATGAAAGATGTAGAAAAACGTTTGTTCGAGTAAAATCAATAAGTATTTATTTTAGAATTGACCAAAAAATGAGTATTTTGTATGTCCACCTTCATTATGTAGAACAGACTCAATACGTCTTGTATCTCCTGGTATCTGTCTCCAATCTTCTTGAAGGACTTTCCATTGCTCAGAAGTAGATGTTGGAGCACGTTCAGTCTCCTTCGGTCCAGATGATTCCAGAAATATTCAATTAAATTGAGGACCGGACTTTGCGAATTTCATTGCATTAATTGTAATTTTTTCTGTGCATCTGTTTCTGCAAATATTTTTGTACCAGCTCAGATGAAATTTGAGGTCATTATCTTGTTGCAGAAAAAAATTGTTGCCAATTAAACGAATACTAGAAGGAATTGCGTACTGTTGAAGAATATCCCTATATCGCTCTTTGTTTAATATTCCATCAATTTTTACCAAATCTCCAACTCCTGCAGCAGAAAAACAGCCCCACACCATCCAGGATTCTCCACCGTGTTTTATAGTGGGTTGTAAACAGTGTTTCTCGTAAGCCTCTTGTACTCGTCTACGAACATATTGTCGCCTTGCACTACCAAATAATTAAAATTTGGATTCGTCAGTCCATAAGACACGACTCCAGTCTTTGACTGTCCAATTTTTGTGTTCTCTGGCATAAATTAAGCGTTTTTGTTTATTATTGCGACGTATTTGCCTGGCTACGTACTCACGAAGGCCTGACTCTAGAAGTGCCTTACGGACAGTAGAAGAATCGACACTAACTCCTTGCGCATTTCTTAAACTTTCTGTCAGTTCTTTACTCGTTGCTTTTCAATTGCACAATGAAGTTAATTTTAAATATTGCACTGCACCTTGTGTTAATTTTTTAGGGCATCCACCCCTTTGTTGATCTTCAATTATACCAGTTTTTTATATTTTGTTACAATGTATCCTACAGTAGACTTAGCAATGTTTAATTCTTGGGAAATCATACGCACACTCTGGCCTTCTTTGTACAATGTATTTACGGCACTGTAATCTACTAGTCTTATTTTAGCCATTTTTTCATGAAAAATTGTTCCTCGCGATGTTTAATGCACTTTTACATGTTTTTCTAATATCAGCAAGTTTTAACGCCTTACTGCGTAAATCAAGCTTACTTTCTACGAGTAACAGTAGCTTTTTTAGCTGTTTCTCATACAATGAATGCTGATATTGGAACTGGTGGTTTTATCCCTAAACGAGAATATGCAGGTATCGACAAGTCAGTCATCTGCATACGACTATTTATCAACAATTGCGATTTAACTGAAATTTGGCCAAAGATGTCACAGCAGCGTAATTTTCTATATTGCACTTGTATGAAAAACTTATTACTTACTTTCCACTGAAGCTGAATTTAAATATAATAATGTTGCAGACTTTTATATACAATATTGTTAACAGTCTACATGTGTCCAAAAACTTTTTCACAGTACTGTAAGTGACGTTCACGAGAGATGTCGAAATTGAATATTCTATATATTGTTATATTATTGAATTCTCCTTGAGGAGATGATTTTAATATATGATAGCTAATTAAGGAATTAAAATGTGAGGTTGTTGTTAGAACATTATTTATTTATCCTTATTTAACATCGGTCTAGTTCCACTACCAAGGTCTATGATTGACACCAATCACGAACTACCTCCTCTCTTGCAATGGGGACCTTTCATCTGCTTAAGATGTACTAGATAAGGGAGTTTTACATCCTATCCGAGAGATGGCACGTTTTCTACATAACTCTCACTTAGATTTGTCCATTAGCTTCTTCCAGTCCATTACCGTACAAGTCGGGGGAGCCATCTGGTGGTCGTTCAATCTAGTGGTAATCGTGCAGGTCGTTTCTTCTATGAAATTAATGGAATTTGTCAATTTGGATTTTGGATTTATTTGGATATTGATTTAATGGAATTTGCAAAGTGGACTGAAAGCTTGTTCGGCAATGTGGTCTATTATAATTATTAGGAATTAAATTCTGGGGTATGTTCTGTACCGAACGGCTTTCCTTTTCCTGCCAGCAATCCCATTCCTTGTCCCTATCCTATGCCCGTGTGCGAGTGCCGCCTATGTCCGAATAGCAGCGCTGCGGAAGTGTGGGGCAGATACGTTGACAGAAATCATATCGTACACGTGGAGGAACAAGGTACCGGTACCGAAGTAAACACATCATTATCATTATTCCAAGTAAGCCCATTTTTATCTTTACCAATAATTGTCTTCCTGTTACGCAGGTGGTCCTTCGCCTATTTCGGTACAGCAACAATTCAAATCATAATAATTCGTTCATTACCCCACAGGGTATGTGTTGTCTCTGCTAACGTTCGTTAATGGTGTGACCTATTCACTTGCGACATGGAAATTGTTTAGATGGAGGCGCGTTTGTTATGTGCATGGGAGAATTGTAATTGCCATTTGGAAATCCTTTATTTTCAAAATAATCTACAGGTACCGGGTTAGTCACCTAAAATTGACCTCCCCTTTATTTCTCTTAATTTCAATCGAATCGAAAAATTCAAAAAAGGATTTTACATGATTTTTTACAAATTTTTTGAATATCTAAACAAATTTTCAAAAACTCTACAAATTGAAAGGGGGCGAACATTTTTTTATTTTTTTTAAATAGAACATCCTGTATTTTTTACTTAAAAAAGTTACACACAGTTTTCTGATCACAAAAATATATAATTGTTGTATCCTGGTTAGTAGTTCTTGAGATATTCATACAAATATATAGTCACATCACAGGAATAAGTTCAGCATAAGACCATAAATCAGGACAGCTATGAACCGAAATGATTTAAAGAAACAATAATGCTTCGTTTGACAGTTATGTTATGTTTGACTTATGTTTTATTATTATATTATTAATACGCTTTAAGTTAAGTTTTAATACACTTGTTAATATATTTAATATATTGATATGGGATATTCATTAGTCGAAAGGAAAGAAATATTAGAAATTTACTTAACCAGCAATAAAAACAAATATATAGCTAAAAGAGAATATGCAAGAAAATATCCTGAAAGACGCGTTCCCCCCGAGAACACTTCCTCTAATATTTATCTCAAGTTTGGGGACAGCGAATCCTTAAAAGATAAGAAACGAGAAAGAAAGAAGCCCAAAACAGGAGAAGATATGGAAATGGATGTCTTACTTTTTTTTTACCGAACACCCCAATAAATCTACTAACGCTGCTGCAGAAGAATTTAATATTTCTCAAGCAAGTATAAGACGTATATTAAAACGTCACAAATATAAGCCTTATAATATTTTGCCAGTTCAGCTTTTAACTGAAAATAACTTTGCCGACAGAAGAGCTTTTTGTAGAGAGATGATTGAGAGAGCAGAAAACGACAATAACTTTTTAAAAAACTTATTTTGGACCGATGAAAGTAGCTTTTCAACGGCTGGACTTTTTAATAGGAAAAATGCACATTATTGGGCGCCCGCAAATCTACATATTATAAAAAAGATAAAAACCCAAGGATATAATACAGTAAATGTGTGGTGCGGTATTCATCCAAATACAATTGTGGGTCCCGTAATCATTAATGGGTCCTGGAATGCAGTTCAGTATTTGAATATTCTTCGGGGTGAAGTCGAGAACTATTTAGATAATATTCCCCTTGCAACCAGGAATTCTGTTATTTGGCAACACGATGGTGCTCCTCCACACTCTGTATGGAACGTAACGGAATATTTAAATGACAAATATCTATTTTGGATAGGAAGATACGGTCCTATACATTGGCCTGCTAATAGCCCAGACTTTGGACTTCGTTTTGTGGGGAACACTAAAACAAAACATATACGAAAATTCGGTATATAATAACTCGGATGAGTTGAAGGACTGTATCAGTCAAGGAATAGAAAATTTGCTGCAAAATGTTCATTTATTTGAAAACGTTAGAAATGAATTTATTAAAAGATGCCAACTGTGCCTTGATAGAAATGGAGGATACGTGGAGAATATATAGATATGTTTAATTTTAATAAAGTTCATTGGTTTTATGTTATTTATTGTTGCGCATTGTTTTTTTTTATCATTATTTCGTTATTTATGTTTTGTGTTCATTAAACTTTGTTGTTGTCATTATAATAAAGGTTTATTTGTTTATTATAATTATTATGTGTTGCCGCATCAAAGAATTTTCATACTTTTTTTCTTAAAAAACAAGATGTGTCGTTATATCTCAAAAACATAGCTCTCCTGATTTATGCCAAACTTATTCCTGTGATGTGACTATATATTTGTATGAATATCTCAAGAATTATACTTACCAAGACACAACAATTATATATTTTTGTGATCAGAAAACTGTGGGTAACTTTTTTAAGTAAAAAAATATAGGGCGTTCCATTAAAAAAAAAAAAATAAAAAATTGTTCGCCCCCTTTCAATTTGCAGAGTTTTTGAAAATTTGTTTAAATATCCAAAAAACATTTTAATGAACTTGGAAGTTACTACAGAATTCCAGAAGCAGGTCCTAAGAAGATTACAGATGAGCGATAGTTTGTGTAAGTCGCTTTAAGAAACAGGCAGAGTTTAGAGCTCTGGACCGTTTCCGGTCCAGAGCTTTACCTCTCTACCAGAGCTCTCTCCTTACCGTTATGGACAAACAGTAAGGAGAAACATAATGAAGGAAGATTTGACAGCAGAAGACCAGCTATTGTATCACTGTTCACCAGAGAATATAGCGTTATTAGACTGCGTTTTGCAAGAGAACAAACACGTAAATTGGACTATTGACGACTGGAAGCGCGTTTTGTTTTTAAACGAAACACGAGTTAATTCCGTAGATGGGCATCAACGAATCTAGCTTAGGACAGGAGAGAGGTTTGCTGACTGCAATATCTATCCTAGAATCCCATTTTTTGATGGATCGATGATGTTTTGGGAAGAAATTTGTTTTTCGCGCAGATTTGGTTCCCACACGAGGGAGATCCACAGATGCATATTTCAACGTAGAAAACATGGGTTGCTATTTGCCCCGTTTGTCGGGGACAATTACATTTTTATGCAGGATAGCTTGACCCCACGTTGTTAGATAGATACTGGATTACCTTGTATTTGTGAATATTCAAACTATGGACTGCCCACCAAGAAGCTCAGGTATGAATCTCATAGAGAATCTATGAGATGTATTAAAGTGATCGCTACTAAAGTTTGGCGCCAAATACCTGCCCCTATAATTCTTAGGGAACATGAGCAAGTCGTTTTTGTCAAATGGGAGAATATTCTTCAGGAAACCATCTACCACTTGATCAATAACATGCCTTGATAAACGGAAGCAATGATAAAAGCTAGAAGAGGACCTACACGCTACTGAATTCAAATTCTTATGATTTAACTCCACCTCCATTTTTTTTTCAAAAGTTTTTCATTGACACCGTTTTCATTGCATTTGGCATTATTGTTCTTTTCTGTTGTTTATTCATGTATTTTCCCGATAGTACCATTCTAATTTGTTAAACATTAGTTGAATTCATTTAATTCTAATATCACATAGTTACTATGATCTAAATGTTCGAAAAAATAAAAGTAATATTGTGAAGTTGCATTAATTTTGTCCAAGAGTTTAATTTATGATATCTTTTTTGTACCCGCTTAATATTTTTATCCTGCATTTAACTCGTTCAACGTCCGTGTAGACCTTTATTATTTCAACTGTCAATCTATGCCTCGTCAATCTCGCACCAATTTCCCCATATCAACGGGCGACCGCCGGCGCATCGGCTGCCGACCCCCATCTGTCGACACCGCACATGGAAGACCGCGAGGCTGCACCGGCTGGCTTGCTATAAACGCAGTCTCCTGGACCCGGTGCTCGCATATACCGACGTTGACTGGGGCGCATTTGACAGTCTCAACAAACGACTTCCGATCTGGAGCCGGCAGCGTAAAAAAAATCAGTAGTTAGTCAAGGCGGGTTTTGAAAACATGCTCGTTGCAATTGCGATCTTTCCGACGATATAGATCAATAGATAATCTGTGAAATTGTGTCAAAGTGGTCAAAGGAAATCGACGGAGGCTGTTCTATCTGGATGGACTCGGTTGTTGTGTGATGGGAAAACTGCATGTAAACGAAACAGGTAGGGTTTTCATTTTTTACATTTTGCAAGTGAAATTATTTCACCTGAAATATTGCGGTGGAAGGAAAAAACATTTCACTTCTGGTGAGAAGTTTTTGATCACAATTATGATACCGGATACGATTAATAAAACCTAGAAAGAAAACACTGAGAGTTATAGATCGTGCTTAACTAAATACTTGTCGTTTAAATCGTGAAATAATACATTAATTAACCACTAACATACAATGCGTTTGAACAAAGACTGATTGTAGAAGGTAAAATGAGTAATAAGTGGACGTAACAACATAAAAACCTCAGTTCTGTATCCTAAAATGTCGTCTTCAAAAGTGCAATTGAAACTCATTTGAAGTAGACATGATCTGGCACAAATTCATGTTGATGGGGTTTCGAGGAGGAATTTTAAAGTGACTAATAGTTGAATTTTCCACACCTTCACCCCCAGCCACACTGGCACCCCTTCTATGTTATGACCCATCTTACTTTAGATTTAACAAGTTCTAGTGATATATTAAATGACGTGAAACTGTTCGATTTATTTCTAAGATTATGTCAGACGGAGGGAGAGTGCAGAAAACCTACTTCTGCCTAATCATGAACTTCTATCTATCTATCTATTCTATCTATCGGTGATCTACTATCCTTCGTAGATCACCGTAATCTAACAAATTATCTTTTATATACAACCAGTGGTAAACCTCTTGTCGATAGTGGTTTCCGCGTTTCGCCAGCTCACGAGGCAGTAGCGGAATAACGCACTTTCTGGGAAATGAATTGAAAGAAACCGTCCCTTTCGAGTCCGTTTCCTAGACCAAGAGCGGTCCTTGGAATCACCTAATTTAACACCACTTGATTACTTTATCTCATATAGTTCATATAAAAACTCATAATCAGAAAGCCTAATGATTCTAAAGCTAGACGAACTAAAAAATGAGGTGGCAAATGTCTGAAAATATTTAGAAAAGTCGATAAACAATAACATCTATTTATTGTTAATCCATATCGATATTGATAACATTTTGAACACTTCCAAATCCGTCTTCCAAATGTCTTGTCGTTAGCTTCTACCAAGTGTTTTTAGTAACTTTTAATAAAACGATCGAATTTTTAGACGAAATATTTTTTTAATATTTTTTCGGACATTTATTTTGTAACATTTTTTTTGCAGTTAAAATAAACTTTTTCATAAACATGTTTTCCGTTTTGTGTTTCTCACGACTCTTGAAATTTCACAGACTATATCGTACTTTTGTTTTGATTTTTCCCCGAAACAGAGCAGTTTTCCAAGTTTTCCAAATTTTTCATCTTTCCTTTCTTATCTACTTCACATAATGTATAACACTATCATTTTGGAGAGCACTTTGACATTGCACAGAGCTTATTTGCTCAAAAATAGAAAAGCTATTGTATTTAATAGAGTAGAAACTGAAGTTTTCTTGAATATCGCTTAGCTTGTCTTAGAAAGAAACATTATTTAAAAGAAATAAAGTAGTTTCTGACTAACAATACACGATGAGAACAAGATATCTTCGCAGAAACATTTTTAATATTTAAATGAACAGTAAATATATACAGAGAGATACGTTACAAAGAAATCCTGTAAACCTTTTGCTTTTTGTTAATCTTTGAACAAATATATTTCCAAATATCTTGAAAACGATTATATTTCACATGAAACCGATAGCTGTTGTCTTAAATTGCAATCAATGTGAATATAATAGTTTTATTTTAAATATACCTTGGAACCTTCTATATAAAATTATTTATTCTAAGGTATTTCTTTGTGTGAACCAATTAAAAAAAAATAGTAACAACTATGTGACGAATATATATCAGTAATTTTTTTCACTTTCTTCGTAAGAAAGTGGTAGAAAAAATAAACCAAAAGTATACAAGTATATATAAGGTAACTAAATTCAACAAAATATTAAATTTAACTTTAAACCTTAATCGCGATTGAATTGTTAGTAAACTGTTTAGTTTTGATGACCTATAAATTCGAATTTCGATAAATAGATTATTTAAAATTTTCAAGGTATTACAAGTCATTAAATTTAAAACATAAAATGTTTACTATTTATTTTATATTATAATTATATCAATGGGAAACAAACATATATTCGACAAGCTACTTTTATATAGGATACAAATACCAGGTCTTTAAATACACGTCGTTCTTACTACATTAGAATAATCATATACGTATTATTAAAAAAATATATTTTCATAGAGCAAATACTTCAATCAAAAAGTTTTAAAACCTTAAAACGGACTTTTGCGCACGTAGAACATCTCTAACTCGAACTTGAGTGGCTGATAAAAAATAAACCAACACATAAATACAGAATATGTGTTTTATGCGACAGTTTTACTTTTTTCATTGGTGACTAATTCAGTGTCATATCAATACGTTTGTGATCGAACAAAATTATTTTTTTTCTCATTCATTCGTATATGATACAGGCCGAATATATGTTCTTTTCGTTCAATGCAAAGTCAGCAACGCGTTAAATGTTTAAAATCTCAGAATGAACATAAACATTTACATCGTGCTTTCTCATGACCTATGGACAGGGTGGTCTGTGTCCTATCCACCTCAAAATCAATAAATGTCGTCTGATAGACGTCCCTAATCAGAATCAGTCGAAACCCGATCGATCCGACACGATTTAATTGAGTGATCGTGGTGACAAAAAAAATTCTCAAATAGTCCACCATTGTGCTTTCTCATGACTCATGAAAATGGTAGAGTTTGTTCTATCCACCTCAAAATCAATAGGTGTCGTCTGGGAGGCGTCCCCGATCAGAATCAGTCAAAACCCGATCGATCCGATACGATTTAGTTGAGTTATCGTACTAAGAAGAAATTTTAATGCCCACGACAACGACACACACATAGACACAAATTTTGTAAAAACCACTTTTTTTTAGTAGATATAGGGATATTTGAGCGTGGGAAAATTCTGATGACCGTGGGAAAATTTGTCGGAACACGTTATATCGAAATAAAAGGATGCCGCCAGAGAGGTGTTAGCGTCAAAGGTGACAAATGACATATCAATTACAATCAATTAACAGTCGGCGGGGGTCCTTGGCAGTATATATCAGAGGAACCGCTAAATAGGTGTGATATTTTTCACGGTGGAATTTCCTTCTCGGCGGTCGAAGACTGTCAATGGGGAGGCTTCAATTTTATTTCAATACTATTTAAAAAAAGTCGGGCTCATGGAGGAGTCGAACCCGCGACCTCCGGGTTCCCAGCTAAACATTTTAGCGATGAGCTATCGAGGTCTTAAGTAATAGATGTCTGAAGTTGTTTTTAGGCCGAAAAACGAAAAATAAACGCTAGAAAAATTTTTCTTACATTTCTCTTTACACGATTACATTACTTTTCTGCTCGGGTATGGTTGAGTGCGGGAAAGTAAAAATAATTATCAACTTATTTCTCAATCAACGCATATCGGTAATACCACGGAATCACTTCAGTCGTGTTTTATCAGTTCTGCATCGCCTATTATATATAAATATAATAGGCAATATAATAGGTATAAATTAACCGTTATTCGACATCTTGTTTCTACTGTAGTATTTTGATGACTTTAAAAGTCCAAAAACATTCAGGTTAACTTTGATCTTTAATTTTGGAATTTAATTTCGGTTTTTCGCTATGTTAAAATTTTTGGTTACCCAATTTATTAACCTAAATTCGGTAACCAAAAATTTAGATAGATAAATACTAAAGAATTCTTTAGGATCTATTATATCAATCCTGAAGAAGTTTTATAAACGTATAAAAAGTATATAGTGTCTTGTAAATACCTCACCAGATGGTACTCTGCGCACTAAAAATAGGGAAATCCTGTTGCTTCTCCACTTACATCCAAGATCTCAGAAAGAATAATTCCATTGAGTTTCGTTTTGCAACAAAATTTCCCAGTATTAAAAAGTTGAAAATTGATTAAAGATTTATTGTATAAAAGAAATTTTTGAAACAGGCAGTTAGAGGTTTCACAAATGGACAGCCAAAGGTCCTCTGATGGTAGTTTCTTCTTTAATTGGGAGGTGAAGGGGACACTATCAAGCAACAAATATTTTAGTTAGGGCATATATTTGATGCAAAAACATAATGAAATCTTCTGCAATAGTGATAATGTCTACTACTGGATGTAGTACCACAATAATCTGGATATTGTACTAAAATGAGTACCAGGAATGTATTTAAAATAAGAGGTACTTCATTTAGATTTCGTTGACTTTTACTGCTTTCTGGAAACTAGTACGCCAGAATTACATTTTAGTTACAGCATATACACTACTCAAAAAAATGATGGGAACAAAAAAATTTCGAAAAATCTTTAGTGACTTTTGAGTGACTATAAGTTTATGAAAAATGGTCATATCAAGATGAAAAAAATATAATTTGAATCTTGGAAGTTTCTAGTTTTGAAAAATAGTAATCTCCAAAACTAGAAAAACTAGCAAAAATATTTCTGAGCTACCGTTATTGCGCAATCCAAAGAAATATCGCCAGATAAAAATTTTTCGATTTTTCTTTATAAACATCCCCGGGCCCAGGAAAATTTTTCGGACTAAGTCAATACAAGTGTTGGTTAGCTTGTTTATTCAGCTCTAATTTGCTTTTTACGGATCTTGTGCGATCGCTTGTTGCTGAGATATCGATCGTTTAACGAAATATTACGCTTTTGTCTTTGATCATCGATACTCTCAGGAACTACGTATTTGACGAAAAAACGTAATAAAATCTTCTGCAAGGGTAGTGACGTCTATCACTGGATGTAATAATATCATGATGATTCGGTATATGTATTAAAATAAGTACCAAGAGTGTATTTAAAATAAGAAATGACCAATTCTGATCTCATTGACTGTTATTACTTACTAGCGACTAGTAGGCAAGAACTATTTCAGTTTGTGTATATAACAAATATAGGTCATATATTTGATGGAAAAACATAACGAAATTTTTTGCAGGAGTGATGGCATCTGCCACTAGATATATTAAGCTAAACTGAGTACCAAGAATATATTTAAAATAAGAAGTGCCTTATTTCCATATCATTTTCGATTTCACTTTTATTATCAATTAATTAAATAATGATCAATTCTTCGCATCAAAAATTAACAATTCATAGAATAAGTTCACTGTATTACGAGGGGCAATATTTAAATTTTGTGCCTAATAATAATAAAGAAACATTAATTTGTCATTTAAAATTACTTTATCGTTTTTCAAAATATTCTCCTTCATGATTTACATGAATATACTTTTTCATGCATTCGAACAACTTGACAAAATATTTTTTCCATTCCGCTTGAGATATCTCCAAAACATGGTTTTTGAACGCATCAACGGTTTCTTCTGCCTACGAAAAACGTTGTCCACGCAATTTATTTTTGACGTTCGGGAACAAAAAGAAGTCATTCGGTGTCAAATCAGGACTGTATGGGGGATGACTTATTAATTCGATTTTTTGAGTGTTCAATCATTCGGTTGTTAGACGAGATGTATGAGAGCTGGCATTGTCATGATGAAGAAGGATCCGACGGTTCTTGTTTGTTTTCTTTATATCGCCGAAGACTTCCGGCAAAAAATGGTTGTGTACCATTCAAAATTGACCGTTTTACGTTCCTCTAAAGGCACTGTTCCAACATGACCAGTTTTTCCGAAATAACAGCGGACCATTTGTTTCGAAGTGCTTCGAGCGCGAACAACTTTTGTTGGATCTGGATGGTTCCTTATGAAACACCCATACAGTCGACTGATGTTTACTTTCCGGCTCATACGCATAGATCCATGATGAGCCGTTACCTCTTACAATGTTATATGTCTTTTGAAGCAGTCATTGTATTATTGAGCATTTGTTTGCACCAATCGACACGAGCATCTTTTTGAGATTTTTTCAAATTATCCAACTGTGGGATCCAACGACAACAAATCTCTTTTGCAGCTAAATGATCATGCAATATTTTATACATGCTAGTCGAACTAATGCCTAAAGTTGCTTCAATCTCACAGTGTGTCACATGACGATCTTGCATTATCAGTTTTTGCACAGCATCAATATTTTCTGGCACAATAACTGATTTTGGACGACCTTCACGACTTTTGTTGGTGAGCGATTGGTGGACACGATTAAACTCGTTATATCAGCGTTTTACAGTGCCAAATGATGGGGCATTATCGCCAAAAGTAGAAGTAAATTGATCGATGCACCCTTGTCTTGATAATCCACGTCGAAAGTTGTAATAAATCATCGCAAATTTTCACGAGTTAATTCCGTTTTTTCGTTGAGATACAATTTTCAAACCACTGTAAACAACACAAATCGTGCTTGAATGATAAAATGTTGTGAAGAAGATTATGGTCACAAATGTCAAACTTTCCATTGGAAACTTCAGATGGCGTCTGACAACACTTAGTGTTGCCAAGGCTCAAAATATAAATAGTGCCCCTCATATGTAAGGATTATTTATCCCAAAATAAACATATTTCCATAATTTTTATGTAATATTCAATCGCCAGTACTATTGTTTATATACATTTTCATATTAATATAAAATATTTCATATTATGAAACACGAATGTTCTAAATAAGATAAAAATACTTGTCAATGTTTGAATCATTCTTCGTTAATTTTTCATTTCGTTTTAAAGAACGTTTATTCCCGTTTATAAACAAGATTAATCACTCAAAACATTATGGCAACTTATACGACCCCATTCAACTACAATTGTTCTGTTTTATTGACCATCGTTATCCCAAAATTAATGTTTAAGTCTAATAAAAAATTGCCACACTCGACTAAGTTCGGTTTAACTATTATAATTGGCGTGAAATTTAGACTATCCATTATCATTAATGGTGTAAATAGTTAGGCAGGCGGGAAGAATACAAACGCTGATGATGCGTAAAAAATCATCGCATCCTTCAAGGGTGAATTGTTTGGTACATCTCTGTGTGTTCTCCCTGTCATCCGTAGAAATATGTAATAGGACAATTTAAAAAAACACATTCTAAAGCGATTATTTTTTTATTTTAGTAGTTTTAGTTAGTTTAGTAAGAAATACTTTCAGCAAACTTTTCGATATATAATTTATTTTACTCTTTTATGTTTATATATTAGTAATACGACATTGTTTTCGTTCTATGTCAATTATTGCAATTAATTTTTTTTTATTTACACATTATTTTTTATGACTAAATTTCGGTTTTTAACAAGTTTGATTTATGACGATTATTAACCTTCCGCCGGGCGCAGTCTGAATCCAAACACATTCGGGCGCAATGCATCTGAGAGATATATCAAATCTTACACAATTTAGATTTGAATGAGGTAGAGGCTCAATTAAACTCCTATTTTAATTAATACAATACAATAATATATATATATATATATATATATATATATATATATATATATATATATATATATATATATATATATATATATATATATATATATTTCACATTAGTTTTTAATCGCTATAATTAAATATACATAAAGGAACTTATTGAATGTTGTAAAGCAATAAATTTGGAAAATTTTTATAGGAGAACCAGGTATTGACAAGCTTTTCTCTGTTTTAAGGACAGAACACAAACATAAATGAGTATTAAACAATATTTTGAATACAGAAAACAAACAGGCACAATCTTATAAAACGAATTCTCAGCTGTATATGAGATCATCAATATCATACTAACTTCGATATTTCCTCCGAAATGCGTTATTTACTTAGTTACTAAAACAAAACAATTTCGCTAATACTACACTAGATACTTTTGAAATACAACGGCAATTAAAAAACTTTACTTAGTTACTAAATTTACTATTTACTTAGTTACTAAAACAAAACAATTTCGCTAATACCACAGTAGATATTTTTGAAATGCAACGGCAATTAAAAAACGTTTATTACAAAATTATTTGGAATTGTGATTAATTCCGAATCCATTAATAAATAACATTTATTATGCTTGGTTTACGAGACATTGAAACAGTAAATATTGTGTATTAAAACTAAAAATAGACAGCATTTAACAGTATATACACG
Organism: Rosalia funebris; assembly: GCA_037954035.1. Lineage (NCBI taxonomy): Eukaryota > Metazoa > Arthropoda > Insecta > Coleoptera > Cerambycidae > Rosalia > Rosalia funebris. The sequence continues at coordinate 3,466,126 of JAZFAV010000006.1, read as the reverse complement.
TAACGTAATTGTTATTAATTATATCGGGCATGCAACAATTACAAATTAATGTTTAACGTATCAATGATTATTTGCAATGACCAATATGCAACTTAACGCAAAGACCTTGTTTGAAATGGGGAACTTGTGATATTTTATATATACAAGTGACGTAAAAAATGTAACACCTTCGATAATTGATATTTATCAATGGAAATATATAAAAGGTGGTCCAACCAAAATGCACGATGTTAACTGTAAATAAAACAAAAAGTTTTCAGAAAATTATTTTAATATTTTTTATTATGATAGAAGGATCTATGACAATTATGTGTGAAACAAAATATCGGCCAAATGCTCGCCACGGCTTCGGTGGCATACCTCTATCCGATGGTCCATATTTTCAATGACTCTGAGACATAATTGAGGTTTAATGTCGTTAATGTGCCGAATTATCTCATCCTTTAGCTCTTGAATTGTTCTTGGCTTATTGACGTACACTTTTTCTTTTAAATATCCCCAAAGAAAGAAGTCCAACGGTGTCAAATCACATGATCGTGGCGGCCAATTAACATCGCCACGACGTGAGATAACACGGCCATTGAATTTCTCGCGCAAAAGTGCCATTGTTTCGTTGGCTGTGTGGCAAGTGGCACCATCCTGTTTGAACCACATATCGTCCAGGTCCATATCCTCAATGTCTGGCCACAAGAAGTCCGTTATCATCTCGCGATAGCGAACACCACTCACGGTAACTGCTTGGCCGACCTCATTTTCGAAGAAGTACGGCCCATGACGCCGCCAGCCCATAAACCGCACCAAACAGTCACTCTTTGTGGATGCATCGGCTTTTCAACAATCACTCGTGGATTCTCATTTATCCAAATGCGGTAATTCTGCTTGTTAACGAATCCACTGAGGTGAAAGTGTGCCTCGTCGCTGAAGATAATTTTCTTTGTAAAGTCACCATTCACTTCTGTCTGTTCAACCAACCATTCGGCGTATTTACGACACTTGAAATGGCCAGTAGGCTTCAGCTCTTGAGTCAATTGAACCTTGTAAGCGTGAAAATTCAAATCTTTATTCAAAATTCGCATCAGTGATGTTCGTGAGATGTTCAATTGTTGGGCACGACGACGAGTCGAGGTTGGCGGCTCTTCTGCTACACTATCGCGAACAACAGCAATGTTTTCCGCAGAACGAACTGGGCGAGCATGCACAGGTGTTTTCACATATCCTACAGACCCGGTTTGCTGAAATGTGCGCACAATTCTCCCGATTGTGGACACATTTGGTCGATTATGCTGACCAAAAAAGTCACGAAGTGCACGAAATGCATTTTGATTTGAACGCCCGTTTTCGTAAAAGGCTTCAACAATTTTAACACGCTGCTCAATTGTCTACCTCTCCATGGTTGAATTTGTCAGACACTGAAACAAAGAAATGTCAAATTAAGTTGGGCAAAAAACTTGACGTTAAGGTGTGACTCACAATTAACATCGTGCATTATGGTTGGACCACCCTTTACTTCACGAATATTCATTACCTTAAAAACAAGTACTGAAGGCGGTGCTTGTTTGTAAGGAAATGAATATATGCTGTGGCGGATGGCAGTACTGTAAAAAAACTCCTTTTTTTGCATTTTCTATACTTTGCTATATGTTTATAATATTTCATAATACAAATGACTAGTTCTACCTACCCGATTCCAGGGTATATACGAGGGGGTACCCAAAACAAAAACCGAAAATTATTTTCTGTACACAAGTGGGTTGCCAATGCTGTCCTCTCTCGCTAGGTATGTTTACTAGATACTCCATCGAAAGCACGTGAAATCATCGCAGCGGACAGAATGATTTTTTTAAGCCGGTCCCAACGCTTTCGGCAATTTTGTGATGGCAAACTTTAAGGAGCAAAACTCTAACATCAAACTCTGTTTCATGTTAAAAGAAATATACAATTTCAATGATTCAGGAAGCTTATGGGATAGGATCTCTAAGCCAGGCAAGAATTTATGAGTTTTTGGTCCGGTTCAGAAATAGTCAAATGTCACTTATAGATAAACCCCTCGAGTCGCCCCTCATCATCCAAAACAGACAAAAATGAATTACAGAACACAACTGGATTTGAGGGATTGGTTTCTTCATCGTGACAACGCGTCTGCCCGCACACCGTTGAAAATCAACCAGCTTTTGACAAAACGGCATAACGATGGTTTCGCACCCCCTTACTCACCTGATCTAGCCCCCTAGCAATTATTCTTATTCCTAAGAATGAAGAAAAACCTAAAGGGAAATCGTTTTCAGGACGTAGTAGAAGTTAAGAAAAAGTTAATCGCTGGAGGTACTTAACAGAATTAGTTCAGAACAATATAAAAATGTTTCTAACAACGGTAAAACCATTGGGACAAGGGCATGTTATCTCATGGATAGTATTTTGAAGGAAATGGATGTTTTCAAGATGTTATCTTAAATTAAATAAAGTCAATAAATAAATCTCGCTTTTTTTTGGTACCCCCTCGTATAATTTTACCCAGTTAGCATTCAAAATGATTACATCGATTCTATGTCTGCTGCCGCTGAACTCACTGATATAGTATTCACGGATGGACCGCTTTACTAATAAATAGAGCTGTCCAACATGAGCTTAGTGGTGTTAAGCTCGAGTAACGTTGGGGCAGCCGAGATTCTGGTACGTAGACTTCTATACGGTTCTACCACTGATGAGCAATTCATGTGGACAACTCTACACGTAATATACTGTAATTTTTTGTCTTTCGAAGTAACGTATCAAATAATAAAACCCGCCACAGGTAGGATTCGACATCTGTCCCGGATTGGAATCGGTGATAACCGATTGGCGGTTTGGTGGTTCCTTTATCGATTTCCAACTTATATGTTACTGACATAGATCGTATCGATAAAGATGTATGCCCCATAGATTTCATTCGGCATTTGTTCTGGATCGGGGTCCCGTGTACGGCACTGATGAGAACTAATAAGTTCGAAACAGCTGTATGTCGTTCGGTTCCAATCCTGGACAGATGTCGAATCCTACCTGTGGCGGGTTTTATTTTTTGAAACCTTATCTGATCGTGCAGAAACACGAGAAAGGGGTCGAGGATCGCGTTTAAGTATAATTCAATGCCTGGCGGGGCTTTAGCCCGAGGAGTAGTTGTTTCCTATAGCGATTATGTAATAGCCTTGCTATTCGGGAACTACTTTGATAACAGCTTGGCGGTTTGGTGGTTTCTTTCTCGATTTCCGACTTATATGTTACTGAAGTAACGTAGCTATAAACATTACACGACTAATTTATACATGAATAAAACTGTGTCATATTACCCTCGGCAGTGGCGGCGACAGGTGTGGGTACGGGTGGGCGAGCGCCCAGGCATAATCCTTTTCGCCCAACCTTTTATAACACCACTATATCACACTCGCACATAAAATAATATATTTAACGGCCTCCCCACCCTAGATATTTCCTGCCTATTTTCGCCCAACCGCAAAATAATGCTAGCGCCGCCACTGACTTTCGCAGATTTTCTCTTCCGATCGACGTTATCACGATTATTAACATTATAAATGGTGATAATCTAAAATAGGCAATCCATTCTCGACGAGGATTTGTAAATATTTCGTTAACTAATTAGAATATTAATCACAACGATAGATCATAATTCTAACCCAAATCTGTTGTCTACGAATCTTGGTTCCAAATACAATTCCAACGAATCGATATACAGTTACTTTCTCCTATTAACTGTGTCTAATTATTACAAAAAGTGATATTACAATGTAAACAATCAATCACCAAAATCTTACTAAAAAGAAACTATCCAGTCATGGTACTAGTTTTTCTGTATCCATCGCCACGGCTCTATATCGACAGATAATTAACTGATTACATAGCACAGAAATGTATTAGACATGCAAATTAAGTGGCATAATTACAAGTTTTTCACATAATTAAATGTTGCCATTTCATTGTTTTACGTAACCACTTCTGTTAAAGTGCTGTGGATTACAGTTTATGAAATATTGTTGGTATGTAGGTCAACAAACTCTACAGCTAACGATATTCGACTAAGGTGATGTGCATGATACGAACGTACGTTGAGAAAAAGTTTAGGGAGATTTGTTTGGATAAAACTTATTGACAATAATGGCACAGTGAAAATTCGCTTTAGCAATGCCAGTTTTATGATTATATTTTTTTACCAATCCTGAAGGGAGCTTTAAATAAATTCTTAACTAATATACAGTTTCAAAGCCTTAAAACAGACTTTTCCGCACGTGGAACATCTCTATCTCGAAATTGAGTGACCGAGAAAAAATAAACCAACACATAAATGCAGAATATCTGTTTTATATGATAGTTTTACTTTTTTCAAATAGTCCACCCTCGTGCTTTCTCATGACCACAGGGTGGGGTGTATCCTATGCACCTCAAAATCAATAGATGTCGTCTAGTAGACGTCCCTAATCAGAATCAGTTGAAACCCGATCAATCCGACACGATTTAGTTGAGTTATCGTGTTAACAAAAAAATATTTCTCAAATAGACCCAAGGGAGGGGGTGGTGTGTGTGTGCTATCCATCTTAAAATCAATAGGTGTCATCTGGGATACGTATCCGATCAGGATCAGTCAAAACCCGATCGATTCGACACGATTTAGTTGAGTTATCGTGCTAACAAGAAATTTTAATGCCGACGACAAAGACGACACACAAACAGCACAAATTTTTTAAAAACCATTTTTCTTGGTTTTTAGGCCGAAAAATAAACCCAAAAAAATGTTTCACTTTTTCTTTACACGATTACATTACTTTTACGCTAATATAGTGGAGTGCGGAAAAGTAATAATAAATAAAATCGGAATGTTTGGTTTTTGACAAATATATCGAAAACGACTGAGAAGTCACCCAACTCTTCTTAATATTACTCTACTTACTATTATTCTTCTACTTACCATCATTGCATGTTAAATAATGCGAAGGTACAGTACGTGATATAAGAGAAATTATAGCTTGTCAAGAATAGGAATAAGTCTCAAAACTACGATATCGGACGACCCACGGGATGCGCAGTAAGTATCCTGATCTTTATTCAGTTGCATTAAGACCTTTGCAGTGTGAATATCGATGAAAATATATTGAATGTGAATGTACTATTCATTTCATCGCTATTTGCCAAATAAAAACTCTCTTATCTTGCCGATAAACGGAATAGTCTACCTGAGCCTAGCCATAAAAACAAGGCACCGGAAGTTTTTAAGATTTTTTATTTGGCAAATAGCGATGAAATAAACTATACACAGAGTTCGATTTGGCCACACATAAAGTGCATCTTCTTCCCTTCAAATGCTGCCTCATTCTTTCTTCTACCCATACACATAACAGCTGACACTTTTTCCTATATTTGACAAGCTGTATATCCTAGTTTTCATTATTCTTTGGTTTATTACAGTATACTTCAGAGATTGAGGCTACTGATTCACTTGATGATTACAGACCTAGTCGTTCCCGTTATTCTACCAGTGTTACCACAGATGAAAACATTCAATTTTCAGATACAGAATTCTTCACAGCTAGTGCTTCGGTCAGCTAAGCTGCAGCCTAGAAAGAAGAGAAAGCACAAGATATATTGTATGTTTCATCTGTGACCTTTATTCATATACTATCACAATCCATCAATCTCTATCCGACGACGCTCTGTTAAAGAGCAACATCCACGCTGCTATAATAAATTCTAAATTTGAGAACACAGAAATCCATCCTGTTGGAACTACATGTCACCGCTATCCATATCATCCGGTTTAGGCCCCAAGAAGTTGCTTATCATCAATCTGTAGTGCTCGCCGTTGCCGGTTATGAAAATGCCAGTATCGTTTTTGAAGAAGTACGGACCGATGATTCCGCCAGACCAAAGTCCGCACCACCAAACAGTGACTTTCTCGGGACGCATTTGGTGCTGGTGCATCTCATGTGGATTATTATCGTACACTCTCACGCACAGCAGCGATGTTTTCAGGAGACTTGCGTTTCGACGACGTACGAATGTTGACCTATTATACATCAAATCGGTTGACTCGAATTTGGCCACCAAACGTCAACTATTCCAGTCAGCAGGACCGTCTCTCGAATTCGGATCGTTTCTCGAATGGAGCACTAACCTTAAGATTAAAAGTTAACAATTTGTATATGTTTTTTAACGCTATAAACTTCCACGATGATTTGCCATACACTAATTAACAATTTACGATCAACATAAAAGAGGTTGCTTTAACAACCTGGCCGCTCTAATATAACAAATCTCGAGCGTCCCTATTGAAAGACTCCATATACGTATGTAGACAAAGTTCGATCTGACCCTGTGTAAAGTAAAGTGCCTCTTTTTTCATCTAAATGCTACCTCGCCATTTCTTCCATGCATACATAGGGAATCTCATGCTTTTTCCTATTCTTGACGAGGAGTAGTAGTTACGTTCCTTGTTGTTAAACGGCAGTTGAGAGAATTTCAACAGATTTCTCAGTAATCCTCGGTGATTGTATTAATTGTTTTCTTTCCAGAATAGTAAATTATTATAAAGAGAAATAAAGGTATTTGTGACAATATGCTCGGTTGCCAGAAACTTCGTCTCATAGTTGACCGTTCTCTTCCAGGTATTCTGAGCCATCTTCTGTAAGTAAGGAAGCAAAATATCAGTCGACAAATCATCCGAAATTAGGGTGACAAGTCTGACCCTATTTTCGTGATGGTCGGACCACGTGTGAATAATAATTTATTTAAACAAACACTTCCGAGAACATATCTCTAGTATAACGGACGGCGTCGAGATAATTCCTAGTTTGCGCGTTGGCTTTTTGCGAAGAAATTAGAGGACATGAGATTACATGGCGCGGTACATATAAAAAATATTTATTATGATTCTAAGGTCGCGTTCCAGTTACAGATATCGAGTAGTATTCGAAAGGATAGTATATGAAATAAAATGAAACGAATAACGCTTCCGGTTCAGATGAAAACCAAAAGTTATGATTTCGTTGTCTAGGAAGTGATATAGTTACGAGCCTTGATTTTATTTTAATCTGGTGAAGCCTGAACTAAATCTAACTGTAAACGAATATCTGTGACACTGAGTATCGTGCATATTCAGTGTCATTTTATAAATATTATTACACTAACAATAAATTAAATTAGGTAATAGTTTTTTTAAATATAAAAGGTGTTTTTTTAAGCATGATAGATCTTCCAATAGCGATGGCTGTGAAATCAGCTATCAGTTTGTGCCCAACTAGTGACATTTGTATTAAATATAGTGTGGAAAATCATCATGAGTAGACTCATGCTTGAACAAATCTATCAAATTGTTCAAATTTATTTTAAAAGTACGTCGTCGATTCGTGAATTTTACGGCGCACATAATCGTCCATCTGAGCAAGCCATCCGTCGCTCTGTGAATAGATTTCATACCATATACTCTCTAAAGGATGCAAGAACATCAACACGTCGAAGGAATGTGCGTACTGAAGAAAATATTGCCGCTGTAAACGAAAGTGCAAGAAAATCGAAAATTGTCGATTCGTCGTCGGTCTCAGTAGTTGGGGCTTGGCCCATCCACTACGTGGAAAATTTTGCACAAAGATCTTGACCTACACTCATATAAGATCCAGTTGATGCATTAATTAAAGCCACAAGATCATCGCTTGCGTCGTTCTTTCGCTGATTGGGCTTTAAAGCAGTTTCAAGCCGACCCATTGTTTTATCGCAAAGTTGTGTTCAGCGACGAGGATCATTTTTGGTTAAACGGGTTTGTTAAAAAGCAGAATTGTCGGATATGGAGTGATATCAATCCAGAAGAGATCCTACAGACCCCATTACATTCAGAGAAACGCACAGTTTGATGCAGTTTATACACTCGTGGCATCGTTGGACCTTATTGCTTTAAAAATGAGGCTGGAGCTAACGTTACGGTCAATGGGGAACGCTACCGGATCATGATCAATGAATATTTTTGTCAAAGTATGGATGACATCGATCCGCATGAGATGTGGGTGGAACAGGATGGGGCTGTGTGCCATACGGCGAATGACACTATCGACTTATTGCAAACAAGATTTGGTGATAAGTTGATTTCAAGAAATGGACTTGTCAACTGGCCACCCAGGTCCTGCGATTTGACGCCTCTTGATTATTTTCTATGGGGCTACGTGAAGTCATTGGTTTATGCTAATAATTCAGCAACACTGGACGCCTTGGAAGCCAACATTGTGATTTATGACATACGGTCACTACTGCTCGAAAAAGTGACCCAAAATTGTACTGACAGAATACGCTTCGTCAGGAAGGACAGCCGCGGTGGCCTTATGCCTCAAATCGATTTTAAATATTAATGCCATGTATTGATCTTTCAAATAAAAACGGATTGTTTATCAAAAGTTAATTTTTGTGGAATTTATTCAAGTTTAAAGTTCTATCAAGCTTAAAAAAACACCCATTACATATGGTATAGTGCTTTTGTAGTGCAATGAAAAAATTCGTTCAAAATTTAATGAATAACTTTTGGGAAAAACTCTTAGACCCGTTAAATAAAATTTTTGGTTGGCGCATTTTTTAAATATAATTTATATATACAGGATGGTTCGTATAGGAGGCATTTTATTGGCAACACCATTTTTCTTATTACGGAATGTGAACTAGCACGTTTTCTATATCAGCTACGGTGATAATTATATTAGCACGAGTAAATATAGGTTAAATAAACGATAATAAGTTAAAAGAAAAAACGACTTAAAAAAGCAACAACTAAAAAGCAAGAAATAAATGTTTTCTACAACAATTTAATACTTATTTGTTGTTCCGTTTAATGTAAATAAGAAATTATTGTTTATAATGTAATTATTATCAATTGTTTTTATAATTTTGAAGTCAGTGCCAAGTAAAGCATATATATATATATATATATATATATATATATATATATATATATATATATATATATATATATATATATATATATATATATATATTTATATCATAACGATGCCTTTAAATACAAATAAATACATAACATAATAAATAACAGAAATAATTACATAACAAACAATAATTTCTTACATTAAACGGAACAACAAATAAGTATTAAATTGTTGTAGAAAACATTTATTTCTTGCTTTTTAGTTAAGTTACTCTTACAACAGAAATAAGGAGGTTATACTCCAACCCATCTGAACATGCCTTATATAATAAGGACTAAACAAATTAGGTCAAAACAGCTATTCTCCTGGCTATATGCCAAACGCCGAGCACTGAATTACATGACAAAATTTGTCGTATTTTTGTCCAACAGAGTTAGCACTAAAAATACAGTGATTATTCTAAATCACCAAGAAAGATGCAAAGTGTCACCTATCTCAGGATATCGTTAACTGCAGACCGGTTTCGACCTTTCTATTTTGGGTCTCATCAGTGCAGTGTAAACGAGTATACCTTCGACAGATAAAGCTCACATCTAGTAGACATTGCTACTTCCACTGCAGTGGAACGTATCAAACGCCATCTCTTGGTAGTTTCGAACAATCTAAATCGAAGTAAAAACAAGAGATCATCAATATAATGCAAAGTTTTACTATCAGAGAGTAACATTCAAACTACAGAAGTAAGGAGTTTATACTCCAACCCATCTGCAAATGCCTTATATAATGACTAAACAAATTAGGTCAAAACAGCTATTCTCTTGGCTATATTCTAAACGCCGAGCACTGAATTACATGACAAACTTTGTCATATTTTTGTCTAACAGAGTTAGCACTAAAAATATAGTGATTGTTCTAAACCACCAAGAAAGATGCAAAGTGTCACCTATCTCAGGATATCGTTAACTGCAGACCGGTTTCGACCTTTCTATTTTTCCTGGCATATAGCCAGGATAATAGTTGTTTTGACCTAATTTGTTTAGTCCTTATTATATCATTTGCATCATATCATCAAAGTCATTTGCTGATGGGTTGGAGTATAAACTCCTTATTTCTGTAGTTTGAATGTTACCCTCTGATAGTAAAACTTTGCATTATATTGATTAGTTACTCTTGTTTTTGAAGCCGGTTGTTTTTTAAACTTATTACTTTACAATTTTAAGTGATGGGTAGACCTATTAAGGTTGCTTTACGAATGAGAAAACGACGGCTAGTTGAATAGGGAGTTCCGTTGTGTATCTTCGAAGTCCAAGGTCCAATACCAATAAAATTAAGATAGGACCACCTTGGGGCTATACTGAACCCAACGCAAAAATTTGGGTTCAGTATAACTTTCATAGACACAAAAGTTATACCCGAACATACATAAAAAATATATATGCAGACGAATTGAGAACCTCCCCCTTTTTTGAAGTCGCTTAAAAAGACAAGTAGTTTTAAGTTCACAATCAGCAAGCACAATTATTCTTATACAATTTAAAATAGTTTTTGCTTGATTTTGTGGTGATACTGACTTTAAAAGTTATTCTAGAACGTCCGATATTACCAATCAACTTAGCCTTACTATAATAAAGTACTATGTTAATGGCTAAATTGGTTATTCCAATCACCAAACGGGTTCAGATAAGAACACAATCAGTTTTATATCAGTAAATAATGTTTATGAACAATAAACGTGACATTCCCATTTGAAACAAGTTGAGTTGAACATGATTTAACTGATGATAACAGTGATCGATAATATTTAGAAAAAATATCCATAGAAAATAATAAAATAGTAGTAAACAATAAAGTCATCACCACCATTGCAGAATATACACTTAACCTTACTTTGTATAGTCATAAAGTGAGATACAAAATGTGTTGCAATATGATATTGTACACCAGTTATATCGGGCGTCTCAGTTGTAACTATAGAGTTTGAATTGCTCACCATTTCATGTTCTGTCAAAGATAGGGTGTCAATATTTAATGACTGTCATCTATAAACAATACGACGTCAACGTGCCACGATTAATAGTTCAACAACGAATAGTTAGTGTACAACTGTGTTATGAAAATGAGCAATTATTTAAAGTTGCATTAAGAAAAATTCGCACAAAATTAGGACAAAATGAAGGTCCTACAGAGTTAACAGTTCGTAACTTAATCGAGAAATTTGAAGAGACGGATTTTATTATTGAAAAGACAACACCAATACGTCCTCGTCGTGATCGGTCAGCTGAAATTATTGCCGCAATGAGAGATAGCTTACGGGAGTATCCAAACACATCAATTTGACGCCGTGCGCAATAATTGAATCTGTGAAGAGCCACCACGCATCGAATTTTAAAGGAAGATCACTGTATCTGACATCATTGAGATCATTGTATGCTGACAGATGCATCTGTCAGCATACAAAGTTTAGTTGACACAACAATTAAAAGTTACAGACCATTTACAACATCGTACATTTGTTAATTGAGGGTTAGAAATAAAAAGGTGATACTGATTTTTGCAACAAAATTTTGTTCAACAGCACAATGGAGCACATTGTCATAGTGATGGGGTGCTGAAAATCCACTTGTTGTTTATGAAAAAGAAATGTATCCACAGAGATACATTTTGAAGTGGTGGACCATATTTCTTTGAAAATGAAGCTGGTAGTGCTATCGTGGCATAGTTTATAGATGGTTTATGGTTTACATGGTTTATAGACATATTCGTCAAGTATTGTCGCCCTACCTTCGACGGAACACAATTGGCGCGCAATTCAGATCCTACAGTTCCAACTGAGACATCCTATATAAGTATTTAAAAAGCATTATAAAAGAAAAATATATTGCTTTCCACCAGTAATCGGCATCATCATTCCTGAATTTTAACTAAATGAATATTATGTCGTTGAAATTTTTCTTTTAAATAAAAGAAAATTTTTTTTCTGTTTTAAAAAATCTATTTAGTCATTGTATTAATATAATTGTCAGTGATTTATCAGTAATTCCACCAGCATGTTTTGCATCATATAAAATGACGTTCTTATCAGGTTTAGGAAGATTTCTATGTTTCTGTTTCATTACCATGTCCTAATAATACAAATATGTCAAAATAGCCCATAAGTTGTAAATATGTTATTAATTATAAAGATATAAAATAACAATGAACTGAAATACTATAAACTCTTGTTCTACACTTTAACGAATATCATTAACAACTTTGATAGACTAGTTAGATTCGACAGCTGTTTTCGTAAATAAGTAATAGCATTTAAGGTACCTCAGATGCAAAAGATACGTGATTAATATACAATACCATTTTATAATTTTTCAACTTAATTCTTGATAAATAATATAGATATATAAAAAAAGACTTAATGTTACTCACTGTAGAATTAAAAATAATTTCAAATAAGGCAGTATTTAACACACATCGAAGTAATTTATACATAATAGATGTAGTAATGGCCCTGAAATAGATCCTTGCGGCATACCTCTTACTATCTTTAATTTCTTCAATTTCAATAAGTCGCTGTTGTTACTTACATGTATTGTACATTATCTTCTTATACACTAGACACAAAAATTAAGGGATGTAAAAAATACCAAAATTTTTAGGTGATCTTCAAAGGACTGTAACTTTGAAAAACATAGTCTGAGATCAATTTAAAGAAAAAGAAAATTTAAGCTCCAAGTTGTCAGTTTCCAGATCCTTATTTAATTTTTTTTAACATCAGCAGTTTTTGAGTAATCATAAGAAAATCATCGGAAAAAATAAATTTCCAAATTATTGATTGCCTTTCAAAAGGTCCACGGACTTCAAAAATCTTTATAGCGACTTTACTCTAAAATTTATCATGATCTATGGATAGGGTGGGGTGTATCCTATCCAGCTCAAAATCCATAGATATCGTCTGGTAGATGTCCCTAATCAGAATCAGTCGAAATCCGATAGGTCCGACACGATTTAATTGAGTGATCGTGCTAACAGTAAAAAATTCTCAAATAGTCCATCATTCTGCTTTCTCATGACCCATGAACATGGTACAGTGTGTTCTATCCACTTCAAAATCAATAGGTGTCGTCTGGGAGACGTCCCCGATCAGAATCAGTCAAAACCCGATCGATCCCACACGATTTAGTTGAGTTATCGTGCTAACAAGAATAAATCGTGATGACAACGACAACGACAACGACACACACACACACACACACACACACACAAAATGGTTTTAAAACCATTTTTTTTTTGGTTTTAGGCCGGAAAATGAATAATAAACCCTAGAAAAAATATTTTACACGATTACATTATTTTTCCGCTTATAGTGAAGTGCGGAAAAGTAAAGAATTAGTCAACATCTGTAGTCTATTCATTATTTGAAAAGTTGTGCTATGTTAAGCGAATATTCCTAAATATTTTATTGGTTTTTTTTATCAAAAATCAATAACTATTACCTATAAGAAATACTTTGCAAAACACTTCATGAATTTTCTGTACGGTCATTATTTCCTGAGTAATTAATTACCCAAATCAAAACTGACTGTTTTGCTTTAAACGACGATAATTCAATGAAGGCTTTTATACCACTCAAGCTAAAGAGAATAAAATTGTCTAATGAAAGCTTTATAATGAAATTACTTATACTATATAATGAAATTACTATATAAGTCCATGGACCTTTGAAAGTCAAGCAAATATTTGGAAAAAATGTTTCCGATGGTTTTCTTATGATTACTTAAAAACTAATGAAGGTTCATTTTCTTTTTTTTTTTTAATTGCTCAACGACTATATTTCTCCAAATTACGGCCTTTTGAAGATTACCTAAATATTTTGGTTTTTTTATATCCCTTAATTTTTGTGCCTAGTGTATTACCATGTAACAGTGATTCGGTATGTAGTGTTCTAATTAAAAATATAATAAGGACGGAGTTATGGCCGTTTGAATAGCTAAGCAAGAAAGTAACGTGACCATGTTGAAAATAGTGACACATCTAACGTATTAATAGATACAAATGCTTCTGCGTTTGTTTTTAAAAAAACTAAACAGTAAAATATATTTTTAGCACTATTAAGACACGTAATGGTTTTATTAGCAAGCAACAGATACCCGCGTAGTCTTTGATAATAATCTTGGTACCTTTACTAGTCCTTACCTAGAACATTTGACCTAAAATATCTATGATTATTATTAATACTAATAAACTGTTAACCAATGTTATAAAAAACTTTTCAAATATATTACGTCGCGTTATTTTCCATCTCCAAATTGTGATTGCATAGAGAAATCGATTTGAAATTTCCTAACATCGATATCAAATTTATTGCCTCCAATTGTTCTGTCTTCTTTGACGCCTTGACAAGAGTATATAATTTGTTTTCAGTATACAAAAATTACACAACGTGAAATAAATTGCAATTTCAAGATCGTTTACTACGTTCGTGCGATTAATATAATCAGAACAGGTTAATTAAGTTACAGGAAAACGAGAATATAGGCATCCGATTCAAGGACCTCTTCAGTAAATATTATTCTCTCACGGAAGAGAGAGAATATTGAGAGACTTAGTTGTGTGCCTGAAGGTTTTTGGTTATTATTGAACGCGTGAATGATTTTTATATTGGTCTGAGACTCCATAAAAGACATGTTCTTTTTATATTATACAACAGTATAATACAAATAGTGGAGTTTACAATCCAAGTACATTTTCTTTTTACTTTTATCGTGAAAAATTAAAGTGCATTTCATGCTCTATGGTCCATTTTATATTTTAAGGGGTAACACCATGTATATAATAAGCTAAAAAAAAGGCTATTTGACAATTTTTTTTATGGAAGAAAAGGTAATAAGATAATAATAAGATTTAAGGAAGTTATTAGGCATATATTTATGTATAATACAAACAAATTATTATCAAAAAATATTTAAAAATGGTGGCACTGGAGCCATTTTCGCGAGATAAGTCGAACTTAGGGCGCTCTTGCGGCATGCAATGTAACTGGTGCAAATTTGAATCTGGAAAAAACTCATTTAATCTACATATTTATAGCTAGTGAAATACATACGGGATTTTGAATATATAGTAGAATTATTTTATGAAGACCAAGTGGCAATAAATGGTGCGACAAAGACGGATGCATGTCTGACTTTCTTCCATACCAATCCAATCTGAATAAAAGACACAGACCTGCCTATAAATCATTTGCGAGCGCCGCTTGTAATAGTACTCTTTTACTGCATTCGCGTGGGAGAAAGTAAGCTATACATTGCTCTTTATCGCACGGTTTATTGCCGACTTGATCTTCATAAAATGATTCTACTGTATTTATTTTTGTGTGATTAGCGAGTTTCTAAATAAGCAACGTTAAAATTTCGACAAAAAGGGCGACCATTTGTTAATAAATAATGTTTAAATTAACGTATCGAAAATTTCGTACGTATTTCATCTCAAAATGTTATTTTAAAGATATTGTTAAAGACTCGCATGGAAGAATGAAAATTGTTGGAGTTCTGTTGTGTACCGTTTTGAAAAATGTTTCGAAAAAAACGTGTTTAATGTTTCGAAATGTGTTATAGACATGAAAATGTTAAAAATCCGACTATTTAAAAATGTTTACCATTAATCTGCTATCCCAGGACCATAAATCTGCTCTTCTATATTTAAATATTCTTCCTCATTCTCTTTCCTCTAACATTTTATGTTAGAGCATGCCTCTTTCGCTGTATCTGTAAAAGATACCTCGGCATGCTTGATCCGCTTAGCATGAGCTTCTAGACAAAAATTGTATGATTGGACGCCAATATTCATCTCCAAAACTTTCATAATTCGAAGAATATTAGTCAGACCATCATTAAAAGTACACACAGCACATCCAGTCGCTATATCCAATTTTCATTCCTATTTTGCGTGTAGCCTCCCAAGCAACGGTTTAGCAATTCGCAAATTTTTCTAACGTCTCCAGAACAAAACCTGCGTAATTGCATTGCTTACTTTACACATTACGTTCGCTCCATCGTAGAACAAATCATCAAATTCACCAATAAAATTTATCAGTTTCTGAGTATATAAGCGTTTTTTGGGCTCCCACACGTGCGATACACTTTATTATCAAATTAAAACTGTGTGTTATCTGTGTTTCAAATAACACAGCGGAGATAGTACGTACGGATTTATGACATACTTAATGCATTACTTTCATTCCATCGTAGAATAAATCATCAAATCCGCCAATAAACATATTCATAAATAAATAAATTTATTTGTGAATAAACTACTATTTCTTGATAGATCTACTCACCAGTAAGACATATGTACTTTATTATTAAATTAAGACGTTTCAGCTAACACAGCGGAGACAGTACCTACATATCGATCGATAAATCAAGATCAACTACGACCCTATGGCCATGAAAAGTGCATTGATTAGCCCCCTCCACTACGGTTCGTCGACCACTTAACTCATTTCAGCTGTTTAGAAATTAAAAGACAGTTATCTCGACAAATTACCATACGTCGTTTACAATATAATGAAAATTTTATGACGAAATTTTACAATGATACTTTATGAATGTTATTATTTTGGAATAACTAAGATTTGTGCATTTGATAATTTGAAACGTTCGTTGCAGTAAAAATATTCGTGCTCCCACAGGAGCCGTCAAGGGTATACAGCACTCGTCCACATGAGGACTTTGTATAATGGATCTTTGCCCGTGTATCAATTTAGTGACGACGCACGAATCACATGATACACCACTGGCAATTGTTACTAATATGCCACAATTACCAGCACGTATGTCTAGCGACACATATTTCAATCAACTACGTAGGGTATAGACAGTTAATAATTTGTCGAACAAAATGCAATTATGAAGTCACGTCTTAGCTTTATTGTATAATTTAATTCACTGGCGTCTCAACATTTCTGTAAAATTTATTTCATTTTTGTTCCATTTATTTTGAATTTACTTCATTTATTTTGATGGAAATATCACTTCCATTGAATGTTTTTATGGAGAACCTTTTCATTGCTCTGCCATAGGTTGACGGATTTGTATTGTTATCCTAAAATGTGTTTTCGGCACGACACTGTTAAAAAATGTCAGCTGATTGCTTCATACAATTATTACCTGTGACGCACACGCAAAGAGTCAAACGATAGTCTAGTATGCCTAGTTTTAAGCACTGTATTTAAGTACTAGGTTTAGTTATTTTAAATAGCTCTGTTAGCTGTGATCCATTAATGTTAGAACTTAAATAAATGTAAGTCTCCATCTCATGCCTACCCATAAGCACCGCATAATTAGTTTATTGCCAATCGGCAGCTCAGCACATTCGGAGTTAATAAAAAACAATTAAATATCCTATTTCGCAGTCTGTTTGTGAATACGTACTCCCGGATTTTCCAGAAACATTCATTATCACCGTCCGCTAACTCAGATTAAGTATGTAAATAGAAGCCGAAAGATGTTAAATTAAACACGAGATAAATTCAGTTCAGTCAGGTCTTAATTGACCACCAACGCCCCAATCTTAAATGGTGTTAATTGTTGAACGACGAAACTAGCGAGACTTAACGAGTAACGCCGTAATAGCGAATTTAGTTTTTGTCATAACTGTCGAATGAATCATTTTTATTCTAATACCATTTTTGTTCTAACTGTATCGTTTGTTAGTTTTTAGCAAATGATAAATGTTTACAGTTCAATTAGATGGCCGAAATAATATTAATTTGTTGTAGACTCGATGCGTATTGCGATAACTGTTATTTTTCACACGAACTCATTTATTTGTTATACTCATTATAGAGTGTGTTGTACAGCGCGATGATATAGTGTCATATACGAGGGTCATTCAAATATAAACGAGCCTTTTGCAAAAAAAAAATATTATACATTTTAAGAAGAAAACACACTTTATAGTTATTTTTCTACATAGTTCCTCTCTTTTTATTGATGCATTTTTCCCATCGAATAGGTAGTTTTTTCATGCCGTTTTCGAAGAATGACTTCAGGCAGGTATCCAACCAACTGCGCACAAACTGTTCAACCCATTGATCGTTCGCAAAATACTCTCCTCCAAGTGCTTCCTTGAGAGGCCCAAACATATGGAAATCACGTGATGAAAGGTCGGGGCTGTAGGGTAGGGAGGGTGATCAAGTGTAGTTCAATGTATTTCAGCCAATTTTTGGATTGTTAGAGCTGCAGTGTGAGCTGCATTGTCATGCAGGAGCAGGACGTCTCGGATGAGCTGACGGCACCTTTTTGACCGATATTCAGCTCGAACCTGAAGGTCATAGCAGTAGGCAGCGTTTATTGTGCGACGATCGTGAAGAAAATCAACGAGTAAAACTCCTTGAGAGTCCCAAAAAACCGTTGACATCACCTTTCCGGCTGACAAACGAGTTTTGGCATTTGATGGTCCTGGCTCCCCCTCTTTTCTTCACTCCATACTGGCTCTTTTCGACTCGGGAGTGTAGTGGTGAATTTTGGCCGGTCTAACGCCTTCGTTCGTTAAAAACTGTATTATGATGCGTTGTGCAACCGAAGAATGAACCTCACTTTTGCCCATTGTGATGACAACTAAACAAACCGATCGGGCGGTCGGCTTGGCCTTGAGTCATCTAGAGGTGATCCCCTTCTACCCTTCCCGACGTTCCGCTTACCTCCGACCTCCGACACGCTTTTTACGTCCTCAGATGTAAAAGGCTTGTTTATATTTGAATGCCCCTCGTACTATTTTTAATTTAATTATTAAACGATTTTCTTTAAATACATCTTTTAAAGATAGTGTTCTAAATAACAAGCCAAAACTGACTGCCGAGTACTCAAAAATACAGATATTGGCTTCAAGAAAATCGTATTAGATTTGCCGAATTTCCTTCGATACAACAACACCCATAAGTAATGCTGTGGGAAATGTGCCATAGGCGTACGCATCGTAACAAGGGTAGTACAATTAAAATAATATTACAAACTCATTACTAACAAACGCACTAATTTGTTACAAGTAAATGTAACCCTGTATGTACTTACCCTATTAACTATCGTGACGAACTAGCATCATCATCATCATTACGAACTGGAGATGATCCGTAAATACTTTACAGCAGCAGATATGTTTCCATACTTGTCTCAGATAATGACGTTCGCTGTGGTGAAAATATGTTCTTATATTTGGAGAACGACCATTCGACATCTACTGATGTAATACAGGCATACCTACGTAAAATACTTTTTGCACTGACTTAATAGATCTGTAGATGCAGTATCACTATTAACAGTATCATCACAATCTTGTTCTGTTGAAATCGGTGTCTTTCTTTAATACACTTTTCTGTAACGCGCTTGTTTTTTGCATCACCTATGGTGTGTAGCAGTGAATTTACTTCAACGTCACTAGTTGTAAATAGTGCGTCAACGCACTATTTTGTAATTTCTCAATTGTCATGCACTCCTTTATAGTTGGTATGAATAGTATTTAAATCAGTTTCAATGAAAATATATATCAATTGTATCTGGTTTTCCTTAATAGCTGTCTGTAGCCTCGGTAGGATTGACTGTAGTATTACAGGTTTTATTTACTGGAATTTTTTAGCATAATAAAAAGATGCTTTCAACCATGTTCCCCAACGTGTAAGGACGAAATTCGTGAAGACGGTTATGACATTTTAGAAACATTTTCTTATGCTCACTATTAATTCATCTACCTTGGGGAAACATTGTCGAATAGTTTCTGCCAGAAGATGTAAAGTATGCACTTTACACGTAACATGTAACAATCTACAACCGTGATGTGAAAGAAAGAGACCTACTAAACGCATTGTCGTGGCACCATCGGTCACAAACATCAATATTTGACTTGTTGACACTTGAAATTCTTCTAACGTCTCCAGCACCAGCTGCGTAATTGTATTGTCAGTACACTTAGTGAGTCTTTTGCTAGCTAATGCCAATGGAGATGTCGATTGCCGAGGGTCCAGTACATGCGCTATAATATTTACAATAGAATTTATTTTAAGGTCTGTCGTCTCATCAACACATAACTACAGTCGTCTATTTTGTATGTTTAATCTCCCCTATAATGTCGTGTAAAGCTGCTATATGGCTCCATAATTTTCTGTGACTTGGTAACTGGAAGTGTGTATTGTATTTGTGCCAAAACTTTAGAAATGGTTCTTTATTTAGTATGTGAAGCGGAACATTACAGGCTATCAACATGCACAATAAATCAAACCTAAATTGAGCTTGCAAGGACACGCCCTGTTTTCTATGTTGATGATGCACAGAATCCACAAGATGTGTAAAATCGGACTTGGACCAGCGCATTAAGGGTTTATCACATCCTTTTCACATTACATTTACTCGATCGTAGAATAAATAATCGCATTGAGCAATAAACTTCTTCACTTGGTGAGCATATAAACGCCTTTTAGGTTTTCGCATGTGCGACATGTTTGATTATTAAATTAAAACGTTTCAACTAACACAGCGGACACCTTACATACACTCCAATTGATAAATCAAGATCAACGAAACAAAAATTGAATTGAAAATGAAGAAAAATAATCCACAAATTATTGAACATCCAATAAAAGAAATAGCCTCGTGCTGAGGAAATTTGATAATTTTCAGCGACAAAGGTTTACAATATACCCACTGATGGCCGCGTTATTATGTAATGGAATTCCAGTTGACACCGCGACCTGGTGTTACTATTCACGGTTTTAATGAAATCGCCGCGTGCCTTGCAGTAATTTATGCAAATTTGTGACAAGTGAATCAATTAAACAGTTCAGTCAATTACGGATGGGCGGCTGATTAAAATGCACATAAATTATACGAGGGAAGTCGGTCTAATTTATAACTTATTTCTATCCGAAGCCGTTCATAAAGCGTATATACAGAATATATACAGGGTAGTCTGGTTTCCACGGTGGAAACTTCTAAGTACGATAGATTATCGAAAACAATACGAGTTGTCTTCATAAATATTGCCTTAAAATGCACCGTTTGACGTGTTGAAGTTCTTATTTTTAAAACAATTTTTAAAAATATGTCACGAACGAACTACGATCTTCAAAACATATTTAGTGATGCAAAATATGTCGTGAAGCACCAATTTTCTTCTATTACACAGTTTCCAAAGATCGTCAGTGGCGTAAAACTGCGGAAGAGAAGGGGACATGACCCTTTTTCCTACCACAATTTCTATGCATTAGTCCTAGCCGCTATTTTTTATGTTCTATGCTATTTTTTGCGCCCAGGTCACCGGATCTTAATCTACTAGACTTTTACGTTTGGTGAAATTTAAAAGACCACATTTACTGTATTCTAGTAACTCAAAAACAGCAAATCTTATCAACGAAATGTTGAGACGATTACTTACTAATTTACTTCTGAATTTGTATTTATTTTGTAAGATGTGAAATTTATATTCATCTATGTTTTTTTACTCTTCCTGGGTTTATTATAGACGAGAAGTTTTAGACTACTACTTCGTTTGATGATAACTGTGAATGACATTGCTTCCGTTGAGATCAAACCTGAAGATAACACATTTTAATTCCTCAAAATGTTTATGTTTATGATAAGCTACAGCTTCTAGTCAAATACCCCAACTTGTGACAACTCATTGACGAGGTAAAGGTATGTCTACCAGAGCTTTTCTAACCACGTCTCTCGTTCTCTATCAGTTGCTTCCTCTCTAATGAAGTACACAAGATTTTCCCCAATACGATTGCGAATGTTATGCAATACGTCCTTATATATACGAGTATGAAGGGTCTTTCAATAAGGATGTTCGCCCTTAAATCGCTCGTGCAGAATGTCCATCGTGTAATTCGCTGTGTGGCACATAGCGCCGGCCGTTCTGTTGAAACCACATGTCGTCGGTATCCATATCATCCAGTTTAGGCCACAAGAAGCTGCTTATTATCGATCTATAGCGCTCGCCATTGATGGTTATGGCAATGCCAGTTTCGTTTTGGAAGAAGTACGGACGGAAGTACGACGATTCCGCCAGACCAAAATCTGCACCAAACAGTAACTTTCTCGGGATGCATTTGGTGTATCTCATATGGATTGCTACCGTCCCAAATCCGACAATTTTGTTTGTTCACATATCCATTCATCCAAAAATGGGCCTCGTCGCTAAAGACGATTCTTTTGGCGAAATTTCAGTCAGCTTCCAACTACTTCAGAGCCTAATCAGCGAACACACAGCGTTGTTTATAGTCGTTTACCTAAGCATCTGGGTCAGTTGGATTTTATACGGGTGCAGACCCAAGTCCCGATGCAACATTCGCCAAGTTGAAGTCGCAAAAGGGACAACTTCTTATCAACGACGAGAAATTGGCTGTCTCGGGTTTTCCCGTACACTCTCACGCACAGCAGCGATGTTTTCAGCAGACCTTGCGTTTCGGTGACGTACGGGTGTTGGCTGATTATTGATCAAACCGGTTGACTCGAATTTGGCCACCAAACGTCGAATAGTCAACTCGGCGAGTCGGTTGTGGCGAGGATAAAAATCACGTAAAGCGCGGAACGTTTCTTGAACGGAGTGCTGATTTTGAAAATAAAATTTGATTTGATAGTGATTTGCCATACACTACTGAACAATTTAGAACAAATTTGACGGATGTCACTTTAAGAACATAGCCGCTATAACCTATCAAATTTGAGTGTCCCTATTGAAAGACTCTATACGAGTATATTATACACTCTTGTTATCTGTAGTATTATTTTCCATTTTATTTATTTCGTCACGTTGTTACTTTTTCGTGAGTGCAAAAATCGACTTGACTAGAATAATTTTTTTCTGAACCGGTAAACACAATAAAAAATTCACAAATAAAAATGTTTTTCGGTAAAGCAACTTTTCCATAGGACTGATTGGATAAAAAAACAAAAATCTGGACCGCTAGCGTCATGTAGGGAAACAAATAACGATAACATAAACATTTCCTAAGTTCATTCGGAAAAAAAAATCGATTCAGTGCAAGGTTATCAATTTCCTGTTGAAAAAAAAACGTAATTATGAACTACCGATGAAATGAAACGAATCGGGATAATCTCGGAATACGATAATCAAAAAAACAAATTAAAAATAGAACAGTCAAAGGCTTAAAAAAGTATTTCGATTGCGTTCAGAGTTAATCACTGAGTGGTCATACGTAAAATTTTATGAACCAAGTTATTTACAGAATACACAAATATACGTCGATTATTATTATAACTATTCACGCGGTAATGCGATATCGTTGTGTAAGATGGTCGTGTTTGTTTCGCCATGTATAACAATTTTTTAAAGGTATCTAATATTACGTGATACGTTTTCACCGGGAAAAGAATGCAATTGTTACAGTCTGAGGAATATGCCGCGAACGCGTGTTCATGCTATATACAAGATTTCCTTTCATTTTGACAGATCAATAAGTTGGTATGCCAATGTTTTACATATAGAGTGTCTCAGTTGAAATTATAAGATATTACTGTATAAGGGGCGCTAGTTGTCTTGAAGCGCGAAATTGCCGGTAAATTTGAACATAAATGTTTTTAAATTGTAATATATACCTAATGGATGATGTAAAATTAATATCAAAATGAATTAATTTATAGCAAAATTATGTGAGCTACAATGTATTCCGTAACGGTTATTATTGTTTACCGTATAGGTGAAATTGAATTAGGTTAATTTGCAATTATAAAAAAATATGTTTTCTTGTGTTCCTGCTATAATTTTTTATTTACACGTAATATGTACAGATACGTATATAATCTGTCTGAAAAGTGCTGAAACTTATTTTATGAATATTTCTGTTACAAATAGGAGAAATCATTTCAAAATATTAATTCACAGGGGCAAATAATATACGTTTGTAGTATATACTACAAATTATAATATTGTAAATTGGGAGTAGTCAAAGTATCGTTGAAGGGAAAATGAGGATATCTATTTCACTGCACTTTACCGAAAACAGAACATGCCACAACATTTCCAAGCGAGCCTTTTGACAAATTTTTACATGGCACTGCTCCCGTCTTTAATCGGACAACGTTTAAGTTCGATTGAAATAACAGTACAAAACTTTGAATAATGTAGAATCATAATAACCTTTTAATGAATACCTAATCGTTTTTAAAAACACTGAATTATTCCTCAGTTAGTTACATGTCATTAAAGTACACTTGTAAAAGGTAACTTACATCTCCGATGACAGCTCCTGATGAATCACGAAATTCTCTTCGCATAAGAATAACACATTTATCGAAATTATTTTCACGCAAATAATGGATTTTGGTCAGAGTTAAATGATTCCGAACAGCACTTTGCACAGTTCTCTTTTTCTTCGTTTGAGAGTACTCAAATAATGCACTTTTTCACCTTCTACGGAACAGGTGACAAACACAAGTTCTCGCAATAACTTAACCTGTATCAATATAGTAAAATATACAGAAACGGATATTCGTCAAGCATTGTCAAAACTTAAAAACAAAGTGACCTGTGGGCACGATCAGATCCCAAATTTTCTTGTCAAAGATTGCTCAGGGAGGGCCTTTAGTAGAACCATTCATTTTATTTAATCCGATACTCTCTACACATACGTTTACTGAGGTTTGGAAAGCTACAAGGGTTTCTTCTTCTTCTTCTTGAAGTTTTTGACCGTTATCGATCGTTAGCGATCATAGACTGGATCATGTTAGCTAACATAACTTTACTAACTGCTGAGCGAAAAAGTTGTACAGTTATTTTGTTAACCCATTGCCTTAAGTTCTTTAACCAATATGTTCTTCTTCTTCCGAGGGCTTCCTACCATCTATCTTTCCTTGCATTATGACACGAAGAATTCTATATTTTTCCGGATGTCGCATTTTGTACCCAAAATATTCCAACTTTCTCCTCTTTAAGGTTGTCGTGATTTCTGTATGTTTGTTCATACGTGTAAAGACTTCGACATTTGTTATTCTATCGGTCCATTTATCTTCAGCATCCGACGGTACAACCACATCTCGAATGCTTCGAGGTGTTTGCGTGTTGCCTCTGTTGTGGTCCAAGCTTTGGCACCGTATGAGAGGACGGGGAAGACATATCATCTCAGCATTCGTGTTTTAAGTGCCAGATTAAGGTCATGACTTCGGAATAACTTGCTCATTTTAATGAAGGCAGCCCGGGCCTTTTCTATCCTGATATTGATCTCTCTAGAAGGATCCCATTCTTCATTAATGTCGCTACATAGTTATTCTGTACTTCTACAAAGATTTGACATCCAGTCATTGAACACTGGAACGGTGTTTAATAGCCTCTCATTTTTATTTAAACTCCTGATTTTTTGTGGTAGTATCTGGGTAGGTATATCAAGTGTACTTGAATAAGGATTAATTTAAAATTCACTGTTTTAAGAGATGCTTTGCATTTCTAAAACGGGAAAAGATAGAAAACAAGGGTTGCATTGTTGTTTCCCACAAAGATCGATCCCATAAACCATACACCGATTTTTATGTATCCTTCTCCGAATCCCTTCAAATTTGGACCACTTTGTATATATGCAACGTTTACATCCCAAATATAACGGGTGTCCCAGAGAGAGGTAGCCGATTTAAACTTGCTGCCATTACTCCTGCGGCAGGTTCTGGAAGCTGATGTTCGTAGTTATTACGTGGAGAGTATGCCATTACAAAATGGAGCGCTATACTGTTCAGCAACGCATATTTATTGTCAAAGCGTACTACGAAATTAATGGTTCAATTGTAGGCACTGAAAGAAAATTACGTGCAATTATGGGTTGTCATGAGGCACCTGCTAAGCGGAGCATTCAACGTGTCATGGCGAAATTCAGGGAAAGTAGCTCCGTGTGTGATAAACAAACACCCGTACATCACCGTGAGCAACGCTCAATTGAAAATATTGAAGCGATCAGTGCAAGTGTGGCTGCAGATAACACCATATCCGTAAGACGTCGTTCCCAACAATTAAATCTCTCAAAGTCAACATTACAGAGAATTTTGACGAAAGACCTTCATTTTCATGCGTATAAGATCCAGTTAACATAGGAGTTGAAACCATGGGACCGTGCACGACGCCGTGAGTTTTATGAATGGGTGTTAGAGAACATCTTAGTTGACGGCGAGTTTTAGGAAACACTGATATTCAGCGATGAATTGTCAATTAAGAAGATACGTAAACAAACAAAATTGCTGTATCTCGAATATTCTGAATGATTTTGAATCCCTTTATATCAAATTTCCTGGACGCATAGTTTTTCACAGAGCTGAAGTTAATTGGCCACCACGCTCTTCTGACTTGACCCGGTTAAACTTTTCTTGTGGGTCTACGTTAAAGGAAAAGTCTATGCCAATAATCCCGTTACGATTGAATAGCTGAAGAATAACATCAGAGAAGTTTTTGCGGACATAGGTCCACGTCAGCTATGCCGCGAAGTGATGGAAAACTTCATCAAAAGAATCCACTGCTGCCAGAGAAGCAGAGACGGCCACTTACAAGATATTGTATTCCACATCTAATGGCATAGTTTATATAAACATTTTAACCCAAGATTATTGTAGAAATGTTATTAATTTGCCCAATAATTACAAACATAATCGGCTACCTCTCGCTGGGGCACCTTATATTTAAACTCCTAATTTTTTTGCAGTAGTATCTGGGCAGGTGTACCAAGTGTCCTTGAACAAGGGTCAATCTAAAGTTCACTGTTTTAAGAGATGTTTTGCATTTCTAAAACGGGAAGATATAGAAAACAAGGGTTGCATTGTCCCCCTTCCCCCCAAAGATCCATCCCATAAATCATACACCGATTTGTATGTATCCTTTTCCGAATCCCTTCAAATTTGGACCACTTTGTATATATCCAACGTTTACACCCCAATGATATAAAGTACACATTTCGCGATCGAATATCAGAGTAACTCTACCCGACACTACCAGCCGTTAATTACCAACCCCACAAGGGAGAACCGGAAATTTGCGATAAATCAAATATCAAACCATCTCCAGTAACGGTTTGACATACAACAGGGAAATCAGAGAGGCAATTTTGTGGCCTTATCAACACACTCGTTTAACGAAACTTTATTACGAGATAACCCTCGTCATAAAGGCCAACTCCCGGAGTTTGCGGAAAGCCAATGGAGCATGAAAATTATCTCCCGTTCTACTGGGAAAGGTATTTTGATGGGTCGTGATGTTCGACGGATGTTTACTAGACTGTGTTGTATTCGGAGATAGGATAACGCTATATTCTGAATTGTTTCTAAAGGAAATTTCTTGGAAGTTATCTTGTAATAAAAAAATAAAACAGAAAGTATACTAAGTTATATAATGTCTGAATTGTAGTGTAAACTTTGACACCAGTTTCACACAAAATGGGGTACATATAGAATGTGTAGAATTTTACCATTCGCTGGTGTCAATTTCCATACCAGTAATGGAGTAAAATCAACAGGACATCTGGTGTAAACTTCACCACTTTTAGGTGTAAACTTTATTTCAATGTTACATCTTTTACTGCCCATATTGTATAATGAAGGAAATTAAAACACCTTGGAAATATAATACATGTTTTTTTATATATGTTTTTTTTTTAATATACAAAGTTAATTTCTTTGTTGTACTATAGAAATATTGATGTATGTTATAGTTCATATAAAACAAAAAGCAATGTACGTCATAATGTACCTGATACGCCAGAGACGACCACTATCGCCACATTGCCAGAAATACTATAGGCTTCGGACATTAAGGTCGAGAGCCATCTGGTGGCGCTTTAGTGAATCTTCGGAGACACGAATTTTAACATTCACAGTGATTTAAAAAAAAAAATAAAACCCGCCACAGGTAGGATTCGACATTTGTCCCGGATCGGAACCGAACGACATACAGCTGTTTCGAACTTATTAGTTCTCATCAGTGCCGTACAGGGTACGTCGATTCAGGATAAATGCCGAAAGAGCTTTACGGCGTATATATCTTTATCGATACGATCTCTGTCAGTAACATATAAATCGGAAATCGAGAAAGGAACCACCAAACCGCCAAGCGGTTATCAAAGTAGTTCCCGAATAGCAAAGCTATTACATAATCGCTCTAGGAAACAACTACTCCTTGGGCTAAAGCCCCGCCAGGCATTGAATTATACCCAGAAGCGATTCTCGACCCCTTTCTCGTGTTTCTGCACGATCAGATAAGGTTTCAAAAAATAAAACCCGCCACAGGTAGGATTCGACATTTGTCCCGGATCGGAACCGAACGACATACAGCTGTTTTGAAC
This sequence comes from Rosalia funebris, assembly GCA_037954035.1. NCBI lineage: Eukaryota > Metazoa > Arthropoda > Insecta > Coleoptera > Cerambycidae > Rosalia > Rosalia funebris. The sequence continues at coordinate 3,437,905 of JAZFAV010000006.1, read as the reverse complement.
TTATTAGTTCTCATCAGTAGTGATTTTTTTATTTGAATTTAAAAAAATTGTATTGTAAACAGTGAATAGTTGCTATTTTTAAGAAATGTGAGTTATATTGTTAATTTTTCACGAAGTAAACTTTATTATGACATGGCGCTTTTTATAATTTTGAGTGATTCATAAACCCTAACCTAGTCCACTGTTGGGGTGTCGAACATAAGTAAATATGGACAAGAAATACAAGCAACGTTGCTCCTTGGCACATTGTCGGGCCGAAATATCTACTACCATCAGTTTACACAGTTTCCCACAAAGTAAAAATCTAATTTTGCCGTGGGAAGCAGCAACTAGTATAAGAAACACGTCGAGAGAGATTTCGATGTGCAGATTGCATTTAAAAGTACTGATTATTTTCCTTTCAGTAAGTAGGTTATTATTTATTGTACGTTTATAAGAGTTAAATAATTTAATACATTTCAGGAAACCATAAAACAAGCAGAAAAAGGCTGCGTCCGAACACTGTGCCATCAATCAAAGTACGTGGAAGCCCTGAAATGCCGATGCAATTGAAATCCAATACTCAATTGCGGATTGATCGGCAAACAGAAAGTCGTTTCAAAAGAATCCTAAGAAGAATAACTCACTTCATTAGTTTCAGCAGTACCACGGCAAACATCTTCACACAAGACTTCGTTATGATCTTTATTTTTTGTGCGAGAACCTACATGTGATTCAATTATTTCGGTACTTCTTCTTAGGAGTTTTGGGAACGACTCACTTAACGAACCTGGAGATGCACTATCACTACTAGTAGTATCATCGCAAACTTGTCTGGATTTCCTTATTAGCTGCAGGTTTAATTTACTGGAAATTTACAGCATAATGAAAAACTATCTTCAACCATGTTCCTCAACATATAAGGATCGGTTTTGGTGGTTCGGGAGTTCCAGGACAATTTCTGTTAAAGTATGCATTTTACACGTAACATGTAACAATCTACCGTGTTGTGAAAGAGGACGGACTATCGAACGCATTGTCGCGACACCATCGATCACAAACATCAATATTTGACTTGTTGACACTTGTTTTTCTAACGTATCCAGCGCCATCTGCATAATTGTATTACCAGTACATTCAGTGAGTCTTGTGCTAGCTAATAGCAATGGAAACATCGGTTGGCGAGGGTCACTACACGTACTATAACATTTACATTGAATTTTTCTTACGATCAATCGTCTCGTCATCACATAACCACAGCCGCCTATTTTGTAATTTGCGTATAATCTATATGATATCATTGCGTACATTGAACCTTTGTGCGAACTGTTTCACATAGCCATGTTGCTTTTTCTTCTTAATAGATTTTGGGACAAAATGAGTAGGTCTGATGAGGAGCAACTCCTTCTATTAGTATTACGAAATAATAGAAAGAAATGACGATACTGGGTGTATGATATCAATGCGACGAGAGAACAATTTGGGGAATACCATCGCTTATGTATTGAAGTGAAATCATATGAAGATCGGTTTTTTAAATATTTTCGTATGTCGATATAGTTAATCCATACTACAAGTTTTTTGATATAGGGAGTTATGGACGTCATAGCGACAGCGCAATTTTCGAAAATTCTACTTTCTACCGAGAGTACATTGATGAAAAAGTTATTCGACCTTCAAAGCCACTTCCGGGTACAAGCACCCCTCTTCCTCATGTTCCGGTAGGTGATAAAGGCTTTTCACTTCAACCATTTTTAATGAAACCATACTCCAAAACAGGTATAATCAATAATGTAAGTAAGAAACAATTAAATGCACAGCTCAGCCGAGCACGTCGTGTAGTTGAAAATGCGTTTGGCATATTGGCTATGAAATGGCGTGTGTTCTTGAGAGCTATAGAAACTGATGTTGACAGCGCAGAATATACTCGTATTGTAAAAGCAGCTTGCTGTTTGCACAATTACATTATATCAAATAAGAATAATAAGGAATACACATCTACTGAAACTGGAGAAGACTCTAAGCCTGTACGTGCATTCATGTCAACTAGATTAACTAATCGAAGGTCAACTATTTCTGCAATTTAAGTTCATGAACAGTTTTCCGATTGCTTTGCCAGAAAATGAAGCATGCAACAAGAAACTATATTTTGTTGCTCCTACTTTTAATAAAAGTCAAGTATTCCAAGTGTGTGTCAAGCGTTATAGTAATTTTAAGGATCCCTGTTATAATAATTATTATGTATCCATGTTATAATAATAAATATAAGCATCCCTGTTATAATAATTATTATTATAATAATTATTTTTAATTAATTATTAGCAATATAAAAACGCGAGACAAATATAATTGGAACTAATCGCTCAACTGCGCGATATTTTGTAATTATGTACAACTGTATCGCTGCACACTACGATCTAGATTGGCCCGCTGCGACAGACCGCATTCTGTATGACATGGATGATATAACTAGATCGCCCGACTGACGCGGGCAGACAACGTTGCCCGCGACGGTAGACGGGCTCTGTGTGGCCGAGGCTTTAAACTGTTTAGAAATTAAAAGGCAGTTATCTCGGTGAATTATCCATCGTTTACAATCTAATAAAAATTTTACGACGAAATTCTATGAGGAAATTTTATGAATATTAGTTATTATTTTAGAATAGCTGATATTAGTGGATTTGATAAACGAGACGTTCATTACAGTAAATATATTTATGCCCCACATGAAGCGGCAGTGGTTTACAATGCTGGCCTATAGCTTTACTTATAAAATTCAAATAAAGTGTCATCCCTTTTTTATAGTACACAAATAATAAAATAATGTAACCCATTTTTAAGTAATTTTTTTGATAGTTAACAAAAAACTCTTAGTATTTAGCACTACTAGATTAGTATTTTTCCCCTTCTACGCCTCTGGTCTCCAAAAGCCAGTTCCACTGCGCATTAATTAACTGTCAGTTAGTTTAGGTTGGTACCATAAAATAACAAATAACGGTATCATTTCCCATGGAGGGCCAATATGCGACTTTTCAGGATATCGACTAATGGCTGACAAGTGTTGAAGGATTTTTTTTTTTTTTTGGGCGGCATACCAGTCACACAAATCTAGCGGCGTCAAACTTGTTAATTTACGATGCGACATATCGCATATTTTCTTGTAAAAACAGATCACTTTACACATTAAGATAATAAACAAACACTAATGTAATAGTGTCTGTAGGCTCTCTATGGCGACTGTTTTTTTTTTTTTAGTTAATTATGTGTGGCTGTTGGATGCCTCAAAATTCGGGATAATAATTGTAATATTCACAAATAGTAATATTCTGTATGAACGAGGACACATGTGTCTTTTCTTAAGTATCTCGTCAGTGGCCAACTTAATTCAATTTGCTACAAATTTGTGAAACTTAAGTAATTGTCTACTTAGGTTTCACTAATTACGAATTACTTAGGTTAATCACGTTGGATTGGAATACAGTGAGATAAAAAAAATACATTGACTATTATGAACTAGAATGTGCTCTAAAAAAATTGAAGGAGCTTAAAATAAAATTATTAATATTTTTTTTAACCATGTAACACTGAACGATAGAATAATTGTGAATATCATTTTTTAACCGCATTTTTGTCTAACAGAGTTAAACATATATACGACAAATTTTGTCATGTAATTCAGCGCTCGGCGTTTGGCATATAGCCAGGAGAATAGCTATTTTGACCTAATTTGTTTAGTCCTTATTATATAAGGCATTTGCAGATGGGTTAGAGTATAAATTCCTTATTTCTGTAGTTTGAATGTTACCCTCTGGTAGTAAAACTTTGCATTATATTGATGAGCTCAAGTTTTTACTTCGATTTAGATTGTTCGAAACTACCAAGAGATGGCGCTTGGTACGTTCTACTGCGGTGACACGTAAGAAGGTCTACTAAATGTGAACTTTATGTGTCGAAGGTATACTCGTTTACACTGCACTGACGAGACCCAAGATAGAAAGGTCGAAACCGGTCTGCAGTTAACGATATCCTGAGATAGGTGACACTTTGCATCTTTCTTGGTGGTTTTGGAACAATCATTGTATTTTTAATGCTAACTCTGTTAGACAAAATATGACAAATTTTGTCATGTAATTCAGCGCTCGGCGTTTGGCATATAGCCAGGAGAATAGATGTTTTGACCTTATTTGTTTAGTCCTTAAGGCATTTGCAGATGGGTTGGAGTATAAACTTCTTATTTCTGGAATTTTTTTATGTTTTACTTGGCACCGACTTCAAAATTAAATAAAACAATTAATAATAATTACTTACCAAATCAATTAATAATAACAATTAATAATAATTATTATACTTCTTTATTGTCACAAGTTTTTAAATTATGGTACGTTTAAGTAATATACATACAACGAATAGTACAACGAATTGACATTTTAATAATAATTGTTGTGGAGACAGCAATCATGCTAAGCTGTTCAGGGTTCAGAGTTATTACAGAGTTCAGAGTACATATTATAGGGGTTACAATTCGGAACATTTGTACAAAATATATTAGGATAATTTTGTTTCTGAGTGACTTAGTAGAAGGTTTAAAGGTTGTCTGCCATGAATATCAGTTGTAGAAAACTTATTGGAGGTGTGATGAATTTCTTTGAAGAAATTCTGCCAAAAAAATATCGGGCATTTGTCATTAAAATTCGCAGGGCCTGTAATATTATTAGAAAGTTTGTGTATTTAACGTAACTTAGTAGATGCTATAAGGGTGGCTTGTCGTGAATATGAAGGTTATCGAGAGCCTGCTGGGGGCGTGATGATTTTTTTAGGATATACTTCCTTAAAATCCAGCACTTTTTTCATTAAAAAAAATCGTAGATTCTTGAACAAAAAGTTGGGACAGTTTTGTCTATAGAGTAACTTAGCAGAGGCTCTAAGGATTGTTTATCATGAATATCAAGGTTATGGAAAGCCCACTGGTGGCGTATTTTTTTTTTTTTTAGGATAAACTTCCTTAAAAATTGTGTACATTTTTAATAAACAAAAAATTTAGCGTCTGTAAAAAGATATTAGGACGATGGAGTCCTTATTGTAACTTAGTAAACGCTACAAGGGTTGTCTGTGGTGAATACTAAGGTTACGGACAACCTACTGGAGGCGTAATTATTTTTTTAGTATGTACATCTCTAAAAAATATTGTACTTTTTTATAAAAAGAAAATCGTAGCGTCTGTAAAAAATATAGGGTGGTTTTATCTTCAGGGTGGCCTAGAAGAGGCTCTAAGGCTCTCTATTATGAATATCAAGACTGCGGAAAGCCTACTGGGATTTTGATTATTTTAAAGAAAATAATTCTTTTATTAAAAAAATTCGTTGTGCCCTTAAAAAATATTAGAGTGGTTGTGTCTTTAGGGTGACTCAGTAGACACTTTAAAGGTTGTCTGTCATGAATATAAAAATTGCGGAAAGCCTTTTTGGTGCGTGATGACTTTTTTAAGGATATGCTTCAATAAAAATGTCGTAGTTTTTTTTATTAAAAAATTTGTAGCACACGAGAAAAAATATTATGACAGTTTTTCATTTAGTGCGAGTTAGTAGAAGTTCTACTGACAATTTTTTAGGATATATTTCCTTAAAAATCTCGCACTTTTTTCATAAAAATATTCGGAGCATCTTTAAAAACATTATTGCGGTTTTTTTCATAGAGTGGCTTAGTAGAGGCTCTAAGGACTGAATATCAGGGTTACGGAAAGTTTATCGGGGGTGTAATGATTTTTTTAAAGAAATGCTTCCTCGATAATCTCGTATTTTTTCGTTAAGAAATTCGTAGCGTATGTATAAAAGATATTAGGATTTAGGGTAACTTGGTGCAGATTCCAAGGGTTGTTTGACATGAATATCAAGATTACGGAGAGCCTACTTGGGGCGTGATAATTTTTTTAAGGAAATGCCTCGTTAAAAATCTTGCAATTTTTTTCATTAAAAAAATCGTAGTGCCTTGTTAAAAATAAAATTATAAGGTATGTTTTTCTTTAGTGTAAATTAGTATAGAGGCTCTAAGAGTTATCTGTCATGAATATGAAGGTTGCGGAAAGTTTACTGGGGGGGTATGATGATTTTTTTTAAAGAAATGCTTTCTCAAAAATCTCGTTCTTTCATAAAAAAAATCGTAACATCTATAAAAGAACTATCACGACAATTGTGTCTTTAGGGTAACTTAGACGCAGATCTAAGGGTAGTCTGTCGTGAATGTTTGTTAGGGAGAGCCTACCGGGGGAAATTATTATTTTTTTAGGATATATCTAAAAATCGTGTACTGTTTTCTTAAAAAAATTAGTAGCGTCTGTAAAAAAATATTAGAATAATTTTATCTTAGTGGAGGTGGTTTTAAGATATGTCTGGCATATCTTATGCCTCTATGAGTTATCTGTCATTAATATCAAAGTCGCGGAAAGTCTACTTAGTTCTCGAGCTGTAATGGCGTCCCATTTATTTCTTTCCCGCCATACCCATTTATCAAAACTTTATTATAAGAATTATGTTGAGAATATAGGAGAAAACGCATCATCAGACAAATTTAGTTCGGCGCTGGCCACTGCCAATGATCCAATGCTAAATATCTGACTAACGCCTCATTGACCTCATTTATTTAATTTTCAAGTTATTTTCCTGCAAGTCGCTACAGGCAAGTTCCTTAATCATCTTAATTCTGCTGCATATGCTCGAACGATTTACTTCATGTTGAGTTTTGCGGTGAAATAGTTCATGTTGATATAAACACGTGAAATGAGTATATAAACGCATATAAATTCATTCGATTATCCCATGAAATTCTAATAATATATCTATACTTTTATGGGGCTGGTAAGGTTTAGCTCAGAGATACTCTTCCATATAACCCCCAGATAATCATACGGATACATACTGACATACCTAGCTGATTGATGTGGGAATCGAACCACGCCTGGATTAATCCAAGCCGGTAACCAATCGAAAGGGTTTGAAGGCATTCTATGAGATAATTATGGGATAATTACCCTCAGATACAGCCATACCTATAAACGTTTAGGTTAATTCGGATTTGAACCGAAAGACATAATCGCGTGAAAAACTCCGAGTAATTTTTCTACTGAAGGCCAGAGACGTTGTTCACTACACTATTTGACCAACAAAATTGTTTCTACAATGGGATATCTCTGGTCATTCAGGCACTTAAATCTTTATAATTCTTCATATTACACTACATTTAAAAATATGGGTATTACCTCTGATGTTCACTTGTTCAAATACGTTCATTTTTAAGTGGGGATGAAATTTTTGAGCGAATATTTAATTGTCAATATAACGCAAAGTTTTACTATCAGAGGGTAACACTCAAACTACAGAAATAAGGAGTTTATACTCGAACCCATCTGCAAATGCCTTATACAATAAGGATTAAACAAATTAGGCCAAAACAGCCATTCTCCTGGCTATATGCCACACGCCGAGCACTGAATTACATTACAAAATTTGTCGTATTTTTGTCTAACAGAGTTAGCACTAAACATACAGCGATTGTTCTAAAACCACCAAGAAAGATGCAAAGTGTCACCTATCTCAGGATATCGTTAACTGCAGACCGGTTTCGACCTTTCTATCTTGGGTCTCGTCAGTGCAGTGTAAACGAGTATACCTTCGACAGATAAAGCTCACATCTAGTAGACGTTGCTCTCTGATAGTAAAATTTTGCATTGCATTGATGATTTCAAGTTTTTACTTAGATGTAGATTGATCGAAACTACCAAGAGATGGCGTTTGGTACGTTCTACTGCGGTGGAACGTAGCAACGTCTACTAGATGTCTACGAAGAAAGAAAGGCAGAGGTAGGACTAGATTAGACTACTGCTCGCAAATAGTAAGAGATGTAGGTTGTAGCACAATTAGCGAAATGCGTAGGTTAGCACAAGATAGGAGAAGCTGGATGTTACTGTCTAACTGTAGTCCAACTACTGTCCAACTACTGTCTAACTGTAGTACAGTAACTAATTACTGTAGTCCTAAGACTGGTCCAACCAGTCTTAGGACTGATGACCTCATGATGATGATGATAATTTTGAAGTCGGTGTCATACAATAAGTATTAGTAATGCGAATACCGGCCCTCGGCAATTTTAAATGTAAACTCGTTGTTATAGTAGCAAGGTATATATTTTTTTATGGCACCGACTTCAAAATTATATAAAACAATTAATAATAATTACATAATAAACAATAATTTCTTAATTACATTAAACGGAACAACAAATAAGTATTAAATTGTTGTAGAAAAAGTTTATTTCTTCTTTAGCTTTAGTTAAATTACTCTTTTTTTGAAGTCGGTTTTCTTTAAACTTATGTGAATATTAAGTGTGTCTCAATTGACCAGTTCGGCCTACCAGTTTTCCGTATCTACAGTTGCACCCTGTCATCTGAAAATAGAATTGATTTTCTCAAAACATTAGTATTCATGGTGTATTATCTGCAACATTTCCTGGCGTAATTGAATTCGTTGATATGGACTGTCCTCGCTGAGTTCCTATACTAGTTTAACTTTGTTTACATGAGACGTGTTGCCCTTCAGAATTGCGTGAACTGAAAAATTACACGCCACGCTCATCTGCAATCCTTCGGGCAATAGAATGCGAAAATTCTTGGGCTGACAACAAAATGTTTAAAATATTTTTATTATTCACAATTTTGGTACGTCCAGATCCCGGAAGATCTTTAACAGTACCATCATGCTCCCTTATTAACTTATTTTCAATCTTGTTCAATGCTTACTTTTATTCAAATATTTCATATTGAACACACTGCAATCTTTGGAATTTATTACCTTATCCTATTATAATTAGTATTTCTGTTATTTCTTTTTTGATTAACAGAAACAAAGTATGAACTGCGAACTTAAATACGATGAAATATTACTACGTTATGATGTGTCAGTGAGAAGTTTGTTAATAAAAAATATTAAGATTCGCGGTTCAGAATAGTTCGGCCAGTTGCTGAAATGCATAGTAGGCTAAACGTTTGTAGCGTTTTAATACAAAATTTAATCTCAATTGGTGTCAAAGTGAAACGAATATTATAATGTGTTTTGGATGCGTCTGCTAAAATTTTATAGAAAAAATGGAAAAACATCTGCTACGTATTCACTGCCTCAATCTACAGTGCAAGCAGTGCCGGAACTTGAGCTGAAAAGGCCCCGGGGCAAAACAAAATGTAGGGGCCCCATTTAAAAATTACTTGTGGTATTAATATAGAAGAAATGAAGGATAAAAATCACTGTATTTTGTCCATAATAATTATATTTAGATATTATTCATTACAAACAATTGGTTGAAGTGTTAACTGAGTAAAATTCGTAAGCTGAAACCTTAAATCATAAGAAAAAAGTTTCAGATTAGCATACTTGTAGATTTTCTTATTTTTATCAACTTAATTAATTCATTTTGATGATTATTTTCTAAATAATATTTTTAGGAATCTTTGTTCACGTGTTTTTCAATATTTTCTGATGGGGTTGAATCATTTTCCCTTTTCATTTTCTGCCAGGGGGTCCCCTCGCGTCGGCGGCCCCGGGGCAATGCCCCGGTTGCCCCATTGTAGTTCCGGCCCTGAGTGCAAGGCATTATTATCTTATATAACAAAATTGGATGCACAGCCCAAAGGAAGAAAACTGGTCGACCGTCCCAAATTTCACGCTTAAATCAACATTCTCTGAAGAGGATTGTAACAACAAGTCGACTATCCAGTACAAGAAAAATTATGTGATACTATGGAGGCAAGCTATCGGAAAAAATATTTCTGTATCCGTATCCACAACTAAACGCTCGATAAATAGAATACAAATTCTACAAGGTAAAGTTTGATTCGTCACATTTTACTTTTAAACTTACCGGTTTCTTCTTCAGAAAAAATAAAAGCCGTTATTAACTAAACGACAGTAAGTAACTCGGTTACGGTGGGCCAGAGAACTTTATAACAACGGCACCAGGTAATTTGGAGTGACGAATCCAAATTTGAAATCTGTTTGGGTGACTCCAGAAAACGTGTGCTATGAACCCCACAGAAATCTTATCATTATGGCTGTTTAGTTAGGAAAGTAAAGTTCTCTGCATCTCTTATGATCTGGAGATGTATGAGTAATATGGACGTAGGAAAATTGCATTTCGTAGATGGTACTGTGACAGTAGAAAAATATAAACAAATTTTGACAGACAGTTTATTGCAGTCAATACCAATATGTCAAAGCCCTGACGCTCAGTACATTTTCTAACAGAATGGTGCTGCGTGTCTCACAGTAAAAACTGTTAAAGTTTGGTATACAGAACATAATGTCCCTGTTATGGAGGGGCATTCTAACAGTCCAGACCTCTCGCCAATAGAAACATTGTGCGATGAAACGAAAAAACAGTTGTGCAAATATCCAGCCCGTTGAGTTAACAATCTACGCATCAAATTGCAAGAAATTTGGGACAGCACGCTTCCTGAAGTATGTACTAAGCTGATAGATACAATACCTGCCAGAATTAAAGCTGTTATTGTTATGAAAAGTGATGTAACAGAGTTTTGATGAAGCTGCCGAATTATTCTGAACCGCGAATGTTAATGTTTTTTATTAACAAACTTGTCACTGAAACATCATAATGAAGTAATATTTTATCGTATTTAAGTTAAAAGTTTATACTTTGTCTCTGTTGCCAATATTTTTATTTAATAGAACAGTTTTGAGAGTGTTATTACTTTTATTTAAATATATTAGTTGTAAAATTATGCCTGGCCGAAACTATTATCAGCCTCGGCTCGTATAGCAACATGTTTTAAAGAAGAAATAAAATCAAAGTATCCGAGGATATTGCTCAATAATGCATCCTATTAAAAATTGAATTAATTCCACAATATTCTAATGCTCTGTGTATATACAACTCAATTATTCACTTTGAATAGAATGTTCAAAGCCTTCTGAGACATCCTGTCAACGACAAGCATATATTTCTTTAGTATAATCATCTGAAATATCTTAAAACTTGTGTCAAATTGAGTTCATAACAACTATTAAACTGATATAATTAGTATATGAAAAAAGCGGTCACGATTAAATATAACTGACGATGTAATTAATGTAATGAACAACGTATTATATACATTATCTCTTAATCTTACTTACACCCTTAAGGTGTGCGTGATCGTCATTTCCTGTCAACAACGCACACGTATTAAATTACATAAGTTATACAGTAACTGCTACTTTCTTTTTCCCATTCGCGACCTTGGCTTTGGCTTTGAAGTATTATGTGCGGAATTCGTAACCGCCGAGGTTATTGTTAATTCAGGTCAAGATTCTATCGACTGAAAACCATGTATTTCTTGGAGCCAATTAACACGGTAATTAGCGTATAAGCGTTTATAGAATAATGACAATTTTGTATCTGGTAATATTAGAATTGCATGTTAAAAGTATACGTATACAGGCGTTTGTGGTGCATTACGGTTAGAGGCTTCTACTAAGTTATAATAATTCATATAATATCTACCAATTATAAAAAATTATGGCCTAATCTCTATTTTATCAAATCTGGCAAAGCTTTTCGAAATGTCATTATTCGCTGTGTGGGCCATATAGCGTTCAGAACTTTGTAGGCTGCCATGTGTCTGTCAGAAATTCTGATTCAATTCATATTATTAAAAATGCACGTAAAATCTCATTAAATTTAATTGCACTGCATCAATTTTTGTGGACAAAGACCTTAGCAAGCGTTTCCTTTCAATAAATGGATGAACGTTTCATAAAACATGCAATATTATGTAGTGAAATTTTTTATTTTGAACATTGTTTACAAGCGTGGAAAATACTGCTACCGGTAGTAATAATGTGACACATGAAAAACAAAGTTTCACTGGAAAAGATGTAGGCAATTTAATATAGGTTTTATGTATGTAATAACAAATAAATGAAAAATAAATAAGAAGAAATGTTTATAAATAATTAGAATTAATGTTCACTATTAATAATAAATGTTTATTTTTTATTATTTATTTAGTTATTGGGGGTTGTAAATTTACCAATGCACAACAAATATATACAATGACATCAACGTGGTGAAATAAATAAGTTGAAATTTTATTTAAAATCTGATAAGTTCTTAGTCTTTCCAATATTCTCTTGACATGAATTCTGACAAGAGGAAACTATGAATTATTATAACTTGTGAGTTTCTTAAGTTTCCTCTCTGAAAAATTCACTTTTGTCATGTAGAAAAGGTTACATAACTATCTTCACTTGCTTCCAACTTCGTCCAAAACTCGTCTTAGTTCTGGAAACCCTTTGTCCGTCAACATAATGTCGTCATCTTCCAAATAATTTATCAATCCAGATTCTACAGCCATTTCTGAATCATTTTTCCTTCCACCTGCTACTTTAGACTTAAACGAAATAAAGCCTCCAGGAGTAATATCAATGAGCAACTTTTTAGTAAATCCCTTTTTGTCCATTTCTCTATATTTCTTGCACTATTCTAATTTCCAAGCTACTGTTTCTTCCGGTATTATTGCAATCTAAAATACAGCAACTATAACGGCCTATTTTTAAATTCATTTACGAATTAACTTTTGTAAATATACATATGACCCTGATAGCCTACTACTGACAACCTACTTTAATGCAATTTGTGTCCACTGCAATCGCTGCCATCGATTTCTTTACCCCCACCCCATACACTGCACACAGCGAATACACCCAAATTTATTTTGATACGCCACCTGTTTCATCTCTTCATGAACATGGGTTCATAGCAAAATGCACCACATATACAAATGTAACAGCATTTATCCAGATAACCGCAAATCACATAGATAATAAATGTCAAGTAGGCAAGGTGACAAGGTGAATCATAATATACTAATTTCAAAATAGAATTATATAGACTCAGTAGGAATCTTCTTTATTTAGTAAAATCGTATTTATCCAGACGTACATTATGTGTTTCCTATAATGGCCTTAAATCTGAGACCCTCTTAGTATCTCCTAGGGTACCTCAGGGTTCAAATTTGGAGCCATTATTCTTGACATTATTTACTAACAATTTGTCTCTAATGCTTATGTTGCATCATTTGGTTTTTATCGATCGATAATTTAAAATTATTTTTACATATAACCTACTTAGATGATCTCTTGAGGTTGCAAAAACTCGTCAACCTTGTTGCGTCGTGGTGTTCGGAAAATAAACTATCAATAAATATAGATAAACTGTCACCATGTGGAGGGTTATATACCGCTTCATCTGTACATTCCTTAAACATTCAGCCAAATTCAAACAAATTAAGCCAAGACAGCTATTCTAGCTACATGCCAACGCCGAGCTTTGAATTACATGGCGAAATTACATGGCGCTGGATTACATGGTGAAAGCTTGGAGAATAGCTGTTTTTGCTTAATTTGTTTCAATCCTTAATGTTTAAGAAATGTACAGATGGAGCGAAGTATAAGCCTTCAGATTGTTTATAAAACTACCATCTGAAACTTTGCATTATAAATATAGATATAAATATAAGGTTTTCTCGTATACCTTAAAAAACAACTACTAAGTTATGACTGCCCTCTTGATCGTACAGTCTTAACACATCCTGAAAATATCACGGATCTTGGTGTGTACTTTGATGATAAATTATCGTTTTCTGGGCATATCAACTATGTGGCATATAAATCTTAGTTTCGTGGTTAAGGCCATGAATATATAATAACACTACTACCTTAAATTGTTCATATTTTACATTGGTTCGTTCTAAATTAGAATATTGTATATAGGGTGTCTCAGTTGGAACTATAGGATTAGAATTGGGTGCCATTTATATTGTGTCGATGATAGGACGTTATTGTCATGCACAAACCATACGACGTCAACACGCCTAGGTGTCTCATATGAAACTTTAGGACGTGCTTTATGAATGAAACTAATAATATTTGACAAACTGAGGATATTTATTCTTCAACATAAAATGGAGACCATACGGTTACAAATGGAAAAGAATATCATTCACTCTCATCACAAATCACTATCACCTGGCATAATGTCTTTCGTTTAGCAGAATTGTCCATAACACGGGCACATAAAACTGGCTTTATTTCCCGAATAACACGTTCAATGTCTGCTTTGAGGTCATTGATTGAGGTCTGACTGGGTGACGTACGTTTATCCCTTAACATAACCCGAGAGAAAGAAGTCCAATGATGTCAAATCGCATGATAGTGCAGGTCAATTGATGTCAACATTGAGATAGGGTTGCACGAGCTGTATGACACGTTACACCGTCTTGCTGAAACCATATGAAGGGTACAGAGGAAAAACCACAATACTCATATTTCATGAATTTGACAGGAGAGAAATATTAAACGTAATAACGTTATAGTGTCTCTAAAAATAACAGTCATAAAGTTGTATTTGTGTGACTGATGGACAATGTGCCAAAGAAAAATGTTATGGCTTAATTTATTTATTTTGTGTGCGAATTTCATGAAAAATACTATTTACGAGGTTGCACTACCATAAAACCCGGGGAAAAAGCAGATAGCTCCCTGGACTTTATTGATTCTTCCCTTTATGGTCAACTACTAATAAATCAAAATAGAATAATAATACTGAAAAGATGCAAAATAAATACGTAATTTTTAATAGTAATGCAAACAACAAAACCAAAAAATGGAGTTACTCATGTATCAAGTGTAAAAAATAAGCTTGTGCTTCTTCACCAGAAAACTTCTTAAGATCTTGTAAATCGTCGAATTTCAATTTATTTATGGGAATCGGTCCTGCAATCAAAGCATTGTCTATAACTTCACAAATGAAAAAACTAATCATTAACTTACCATTATTCTGGCAGAAAATTCTGACAGAAAAAATTCACCTGCCCTAACTTGTGCCCTCTGACTGTTTTTTCTCCATCCATAAAGGATTGCTGAGTACCAAGGACCATTATACGTGTCCCTATAATAAGCTAAACGGGGATGCTCTATCATAATTTTATATTCTCTAATTCGCTCGCATTTAAAAGGAGCAATCTTTTTATAATTTGGAGAAAGATACGCAGTCCACTTCCTAAACATTGTAGAATCGGCGTTAACACTATAAAAGGAGATTGTTTTACTCTTGATTCCCAGTTGAAAAGTGTCCATCCATTCATTAGGTGTTTCAGCCCTACTTTTTGGTTAACTAAATCCATATTTTTGTTGATGATTCGGATGATTCGGTTGTTGACGACAGGACTTTTCTGGTTCTTCCCCTGCACGGCTATTGCTCGAACGTAAATTTCAAGCGACCTATTTGATTTTCTCCTGTCCTATATCATAGGTTCCAAGATTTCACTATTAAATAAAAGATGGCACTACAATTATAAATTCGTCATAAATGAACTTTTATGGTTTTTCTCCTGTACCCTTCATATGGTGTTCAAATCCAATTCATCAATTTGGCAGAAAAGATAATTATTTAACATGTTAACTGTTAACTCTGTATGCGCTTCAGTTTGTCCTAATTTTGTACGAATTTTTCTTAATGCACCTGTAATTAGTCACCCACTTTCATAAAACAGTTATACACAAACTTTTCGTTATTGCACTTCTGGTTGCGGCACGTTGACGTATGCTTTGTAAACGACAGTCGTTAAATATTGGCGCCATATCTTTGACAGAACACAAATGGCGCGCAATTCAAATACTATAGTTCCTATTGAGATATTGAAATACCCTATAAAAGCTATGATTAACTTTAGTTTTTAATTCTTCTGTCTTAAGTCAACTATAAAAATACTACGGCATCATTTTTTGGACTCTTATTATTATTTAGGCTTTTACTGTTTGAAAAACTACTACTTTATCGAGTCAAAAATGTACGTCACGTCAAATAATTGATAAATTCAACATCCTTAGTACTATTTCGATAGACGCCATATAAAAAACATCCTGTCGAATACCCAAAATAAATATTTTGCAGATGAACAGCCGTAAAACGTACAATTATCTACTACGTAGTATCTTTCAAACTGCTATTTAAAATATCGAATATTATCACTTTGGTGTTATCGTAAATCCTCATGAAATGACTGTTGGTTAAAACTTTTACTAACAGTTGGATTGTGTGTCGAAAATGTGAGATATAATATCTAGCTAACTGCAAAATAGTAAATGGCTACGTTATGATAAGGAAATGAAATATGAAGTTTTAAAAATACCGGAGGGCGGAAGTATCGACTAACGTTTTTCAACATTCTATTTTTATACACTGGGTCCAAGATAAGAATACATGGCCATGGGCATTTTCGTAATGGTAGGAGATACGAATTCGGTTAAATAGAGAAAAAATTATTTAATTCGGATACTATACTAGTATCTCAAAAATTAATTTTCGTTTCTGATTTATTTTGAAAAAGTATATTTTTAAAGTTCATTATCATTTGTTTACATTATTATCAATAATATGGAAAAAAAAAAACAAAAGAACCTAATTATATTTTGGAATAAACATCAACGTAGTAATGATATTCGTACTCCGACGTTTCGTGTTCATTTAGTCAACTTCATTTGTTGAATCTGCTTACAGTATATTTTGCTCTATATGTATGGTCATTACTAGGATGTAACGGGTTGTCCAAAAAGTTCCTTCTGTCGTTTCATGAGTATTTATTATTAACATTATAATTATTACAAATTATTTTAACCAATAATGTACGTTCCTCCATTTTCAATAACTTTCTCCCATCTCTCAGTAAGCTCCATAATAACGTTTTCATAAAAACTTTACTCGAAAAAAACGTTTTTAAATGATTTCTGACTTCCTCGTCCTTGGCAAATATTAAGTTTCGTAAACTGTTATCCATAAGCCGAATCGGTGAAAATCCGAGGGGGCGAGTTCTGGAGAATACGGTGGACGGGGGTAAAACATCCCACTCTAACTCCAACAACTTCCTTCGGGTCTGCAGAGGAGTGTGAGGTCGAGCGTTGTCGTGGTGGAAGATGCCCTTTTTACAATTTACAAGACCGGGGCGCTTTTCCTGCATGGCTTGGCTCAATTTTTGTAGTTGTTCGCAGTAAACGTCCGAATCTATTGTTTCGTTCCTCGGGAGTAACTGAAAATAAATGATTCCTTTGAAATTCCACCAGACGGACAACAAAATTTTCTTGGGATGAAGCCCTGCCTTTGGTGTGGATTGAGAAGATTCGTCGGACTTTTCCCATGATCTTTCTCGACTGACGTTGTCGTAAAAAACGCAAGTTTCAATTTTCCCACGACCTCAGAAATTTTCCCAGGCCCAACCGCCCCTATACCTACTGTAGGTATGGGGGCGGTTGGGCATGGGAACTTTTTGAAATTGAAACTTGCGTTTTTACCTAATTCACTGAAATTTGAGGCGCCGGTGTCTTTGTCGGCAAACATCAAAGGGTTGCCGCTCGCAGGTGTTAATTACAGGTGCATCGGGTTAATTGACGACAGGTGTAGTCGTCGGCATACTCAAAATCCCATTTGCTTATGGTGGTCTATTATGATCATTTTATAGCCGACCGACGCCGAGCACCCCGACGCCCCCACCGATGCTCCAGCTGGCGATTCAGTAGAAGTTATATGCCGTTGGTGGTAAATTCTAAGTGTTGGCGCTGTCGAGAATTTCTATACTATTTAAAAAAACTACGGCTATTTGTGGATTTGAACCCGGGACCTCTGGGTTCCCTGTCCTCAGCGGCTTTTTGCCTTTTTCAAAAGAAAAAAGCCTTACGTGCCTGAAATGCTCGGTTTCACTCATTTTCAATTAAACTCACACACAATAAAAATAAAACAATTTCACGAGTACAACGGCAGTAAAGAACAGTTAAATGTCAGGGTTAAATAGGGAAGAAGGCTTCAAGGCTGCAGCTGTGCACATGACATGATAGGCCGTGACGTAATTGGTTAACTCGGAAAACCGAACGAACTTTTTGGACAACCAATATATAGTACAACCTTAATTTTAGTATTCTAGTCCTAAAAAACTAAATAAATTAGTAAATCTTCCTAATAAATTTTCTATACCTACCTCGTAAACTCTTATCTGTAGTTCTCTTGGGTCATAAAGAATTGCAGATATTAATAACTTTAATATGTAGAAATTAATAACCTTATCTGTTACATGTTACATGAATTGTAGGCTCTTCTATCGTCAAAAATCATCAACTACCCAACGTTATCGACCTTTCTTGATACTTGCCTTATTTTGTTACTGATTGGACGTGAAGGGTGTGCTATACCTTGAACTGTTCCCTCAAAGCAAGCCAGTTAAGGTTACTACATACATACATGGATCAACTGCAAAAAGTTGTGGAAACAATTCGGGAAAGGCTCCCAAGATGTGCCTCCGTTCACCTGCTTCATTATAATGCAACGGCGTGCGTAGCAAACGAACCCAACCGACAATTGTAAATTTTCACAAAATTGATTTTTTTATTAGCCTAAAAATTCTTTGAACCTTTTAGAATTTGGAGCATAAATTTTTTTTTCGTAAAAAAAACTTTTCCCTTGAAATTTCACATTCTTTCCTAAACCCATCAGATTGCTCCCAAACGACACCTGCGTCAAATAAATACCTTCTATAGAAAGGTACAGTTTAAGTACAGCCTAATATATTACCTTACGATTTCTAACTTCTCTAATACACAAAAGATGTCGTTAAAAGATGTTTATGTTTAGTCAGAAGCATTAAAAAGCACGTGCATGGACTCGGAAGAAAATGTAAATTAACTGCCAAAATAATTAATCAATTAACAATTTATTATGGCTTGGCAATACGTCGGAATCCGAACTCTTTGTAAAATATAAAAAAGTGAAAGCTGGGTGCCCTTGTTTCATAAGTTGTCAACCGACGAAAGTCCACAGCATTAGAAGTGTCTTGGTCTGAGTGAACGAAGGCGCAAGCAGCACATATTTTCCATCCGTATGAAGCCGTCGGTTCCTAAGGTCGTTTTTAAAGTCATCAAACTAATTTATAAAACCCTGAGCCGAGACAAGTTGCTATACCGTTGCTTGGGAGGCTACACGCAAAACAACAATGAACGTTTCAATGCTACTGTTTGGAAATTGGCTCCAAAATCTTATTCAAGTGGCAAACAAGTCTTGAACACAGCGACTGATATTGCTGTATGCACTGTTCATGATGGTCTGACTAATATTCTTCGAATTATCAAAGTTTTGGAGATGGATATTGGCGTCCAATCATACAATTTTTGGCTAGAAGCCGATACTAAGCGGATTCAGTACGCCGAGATGTCTTTGACAGATGCAGCGAAAGAGGTACACTCTAACATAAAATGTTCAAGAACAGAAAACGAGAAAGAATATTTAAATATAAAAGAGCAGCTTTATGGTCCTGGGATAGCAGATTAATGGTTAAATTTTGTTTCCTATTGATAAGACATTTTTATTCTTTCATGTCTATAATACAAAAGTATACATAGTTCCATTTTCTGACATTTTGTTAACAACCCAATACTATAGCTTCAATATTTTTGTTATTTCACAACTAACTTTTTGGCTTTAATTGACAATGTTATCATTCAAAAAATGTACGTAAAAAGAAACTTCTTGTGAAGCGGTCATGTCAACATCGTGAACTGTTGAATTCAAAATATTTGATGAAATAGCTACATGTAACTGATCTTGAGAAAGCATTGAGAGGGAATACAGGTTTCCTGAATCACCTTGTACAAAATATATTATAATTAAACGTATTAATACGTATACACTTTATTAAAGTCATACTGCGTCGGTCATTCTGATCGAATCGCAATCAGTATCATTTGAATGCATCTAAGAAGTGGCCGCGGACATACCTATACTCGTAAATTGTTATTTTAATTTATTTACATTCCATTTGGATCGGCATGAGTAAGTTTACATTTCTTAATCTGATAAATCATATACGTTTCGTAATAGGAAAAGAACATCGTGTGCCAGATAGGAAATTATTTTTATTTTTGTGGTATAATTAAAGTATTTATTCTGCGGAAACTGAAACAAAATTGAATGGGATTCAGTCGAGTTGCAAGGCAACACGGTTTCGGTAAGCTCTCCGTATTTTTTATGCATTGCATAACGTGAAATCTTTAATGGAGTTTCGGAATTGAATGTTTTTTAGTCGTAAAATGATTTGTGATACTATTTATATGAATGGGTCACCTACGTTGTTTATTTGTGTTCTGTATAGTGGTTCTGAGCAGTTTCAGTACATTTTGGATTTTATATTTGTCATATTAATGCTATTTTTCGATACCATAGTTCCTTTAACCAATTAATAGACTTTTTTTAAACATTTTTAACCAGTTTTAAACAACTATGGTTGCATTTTTACTACTAGATATAGATCAGGTTTGAAATGGAGAGGGGGCAACTGAAATAACTGAAGACATGTAACGAACTGAGTCATAGCCATAAGTGTGGTATACAGTTAGATATACAATTGGATTCGAAATAAAAAACAACCGTCGGTTTTCAAAGAGTTTTCAAATACACTAAGCACAAAAATGAAAGTATGTAATAAAAATTCAAAATTTCAGGTAATTTTCAAACTGCTGTAACTATAGTCGCAGAGTAATTCTAAGAAAGACAAATTAATGCTCCGTTTTTAGTTTTCAGATATTGAGTTAAAAAAATTTTACCATCAGTAATTTTTGGGTAGAAATCATAAGAAAACCATCGAAAAAAAAATCCCAATTCTTGCGTGCCTTTAAAAAGGTACCACGGTCTTCAATAAATTAAAGATTTTTTTAATAATTTTATCCTCTTCAATATGAATGGTCCAAAATCCTCGTCCAATAATTTTTTGCTGAGTTATCATCGTATCATCGTGTCAGCAAAAATGGCAGTTCTGGCTTTGGTAATAGAGGCTCAGTCGAGCCTCCCAAGAGTCCCAAGTCACTATTAGAAAAATATAACAGTAATTAAATGCATATTTTTCAGTTTTTTGACATTTAATTAATTTAATATTTTTTTAACATAGTTATTACCCGTTTACGACGGCTATGTGTACAATAAAGTCGCATACTACATTGATCCAGCCAACAGATCATTCAAAATTTACCCCAACCAGAGAGTGCGGAGCTCAGCTCTAGTGAGACATTCCTTGCATAAGGAAATATATGAATAAACGAACCGGACGCGAAAATTGCCGATCGCGGAGAACGCTTTTTACAATGCGACAAATTTTTTTCAAAAAAATATAAAACCCGCCACAGGTAGGATTCGACATTTGTCCCGGATCGGAACCGAACGACATACAGCTGTTTCGAACTTGTTAGTTCTCATCTGTGCCGTACACGGTACGCCGATTCAGGACAAAGCCGAATGAACTTTATGGCGTATACATCTTTATCGATACGATCTCTGTCAGTAACATATAAGTCGGAAATCGAGAAAGGAACCACCAAGCCGCCAAGCGGCTATAAAAGTAGTTCCTGGATAGCAAAGCTATTACATAATCGCTCTAGGAAACAACTACTCCTCGGGCTAAAGCCCCGCCAGGCATTGAATTATACCCAGAAGCAATCCTCGACCCCTTTCTCGTGTTTCTGCACGATCAGATAAGGTTTCAAAAAAATATAAAACCCGCCACAGGTAGGATTCGACATTTTGAAACCTAAGCCCTGCTTAGGCGGTAATTAAATATTCTGTTGGGTAACTCCTCTACGAGTGTAGAACAAGCTCCGAATTCATTCCGTCGTCCCACCCATTTCCTCACCCAACACTCCTCCGTTGTTTGGCAATTTTGTAGGCTACGATTAAAGCAAAGGCTTGCCGCAAATCCATTCCAGCAAAGAAAATTTTCAAACACTCACAAGTAGTCACCGCACAGACTCTCAGGTGGAAGTGAAACATTCCAGGTCTCGAGACTGTTGAGGCTGTGGAGTCTCTGGGCTCTGTCTCGAGAGCGAAAGCAATCTCAAGTGGACAACACCCTGAGACTGATCTCGAGACTTTGTCTCAGGTGTACACTGGCTTTATACCAACTTGCTTGGGAAAATGCGCGTCGAGTAACGTGTAATATTTAGGTGCTCGTAGAAAACTGATTTTTAAACAATGTCAGAAAGCTATAGAAATGAAATTTGCAGTTTTAGTTTACATGTAAACATGCAAACCGTATCAAGTAGCCTTCGAAATGGCTCGCTATTTAAGCGCCCATAATACAGGTCTACAAATTTTGACATTTTGAAAGTTTATTTGCGTTTGATAAGTGATTATAAAGTGAGTAATTTAAGCTGATTTCATATCTTTCCCTGGGGCAAAGATATGAAATCAAAGAAAGATAAGAAACCTTTCATTTTTGACCCTCACGTTAGGTTTTTGATCAACCTTATTCTTCTGATTATTCATAATCAGAATAAATTAAAAACTAAAGAAAAAATTACATTTTAATAAACATTATATTTAATAAACATAGTAAAACATAGTAAAAAGCAACAACGCAAATCGTTTTGAGTCTCTAATTTCTTTTCTTCTTTAAAAATCTCTCTCTTTTTAACGAAATACTTCATTTTGTAGTTTTTCTTGTGTAATCACTCGTTGGATGATCTCTTTTCAGCGTCCAGCAGTAATCTGCCATCATTGCCACATCTCATCGACCCTGATACCTCCTCTCCATCTCATTTATGTCTTGATGGAACCTTTCACCTTATTCCCCACTAACAGCATCAAGATTTTCTGGAAAGTAGTCCAGATGGGCATGCAGAAAATGAATTTTTATGCTCATATTACAACCAAGTTGCTTAAACTTATCCAACATATTGTTAACACTAACTTAGTTTTCCACAAAACACTATACACTACACTAAACACGCGTTTCGGCAATAAAGTTGGCATCATCTGGAGATGACTAAAGCTGAGTTTTTCTAAAAGATGATTAAAACTCAGTTTTAATTATCTCCATATGATGTCAACTTTGTTGTCGAAACGTGCGTCTTTGGTATTTTGTAGAAAACTAAGTCAGTGTTATCTTCACACCAAAGGTTCCAACCTATTCCAGCATCAACATTTTGTTGACAATTTCTTCATACTAAAGATGTTTATAATTTTCTGTTATATTTTCAAAGCATGTCCAATGTTCTTTTTCAATTTCTGTCATTATTTCTTCAAACTGTTCATCCTGCATTAATTTTCCTATTTGTGATCCTACGAAAACGCCTTCCCTTAATTTTGCTTCAGAAAGAGCTGGAGATTTGCCACATAAGTACTTAAAACAATTCTCATTTTTATCTATAGCCTAATTTTATCCTAATTTAATATAAAGTGGTGGCAAAAGAATTTTTTGCGGATCAACCAAATTTGCATAAATAATGTTTTTTGAACCAGGTTTTGAACCAGCCACAGACATAACACAATATATTTGGTAAACTTTTACAACATATAGGCATTTTTAAAACAAAATGAAAACATACGACGTGATGTCACGAGTAAACGTGCACACATTAAACACGTACTACAGCGAATATGTGCCAACTCTCAATATCGGCCAACTCTCTTTCGGTAAATCCCCTACACTTGTGTCTACGTTTTAAACCGATTAAACACAGGGGCGCGGCAAAGATTGAGGCAAAATTTAATTTTATAAAACCTCGGTTTTAGAAACTACAAGTTATTGTACAATGTACATTTACAAATACTGGCGCATGATGGAAACAAAAAAACAGTGTTTCTGTAGTTCATAGTATCTAAGTAAAGGCGAGTTCTGACGATTCAGTTCCAATGAATCATTTTTAATGATTCATTTTACATGAAAATGAAAATGAACAGGCATTGGTTCACATGCTTCATTGGTAATTATTATTTGTTGATCATTATAAATGAACAGTGTCGACTACCACGTCATTTGTATTAAAAATGGTGCCGTCGCCGTCGTATAAAAAGTTGATAAGAGCTGCTGTTGGTGGTATATCTGTGCAGCTATCACATGAATTGCAAAAAATATTAAATAAAAATAGGAGCATCGTAGATGGTGGGTTAGACAATGGATTGTATTGTCTATAATAATCCAAGAATTTGTCTGTATGTTCATCACGCCATTTGAATACCATTTTGGAATAGTTTTATTATTTTACTCACAATCGACAATTATTACATACGCACAATATCTCTTCTGTATACTAGTTAAAATGAATCAGTTTTGAATGCGCTTATGTTTCGATTCTCACTATTCATCTTGCTCTCAGTTTTCACTACTGATCATTGAAAATGAATAAAAGTAGAACTGCTTTTCACTTTTAATGAACGCTACATTCGACTGCTCAGTCTGACTGAAATAGTGTTCTCACGTTCAGTACGTATTCAGTTTCAATCAATCATAAAAAATGATTCATTGGAACTGAATCTTCAGAACTCGCCTTAAGCCAAGGAGTCAAAAAAAGTCCGATCACAAAATCTTTGTTGGTCTGTGCAATTAGAGAGTATCATGATGATAAATGTAAAACAAAAAATATTTTATAGGTGTTTACAGAACATTTTATATTTGTTATTTACCTAGTCGGGAGTATTAACAAGTATTTTAAGTTATGCTGAAAGGTGTTTATAAAACTGTTTACATCCGCCAATTTTCATAGTCATTAGCACTGTTACGAATATGTTCGAATCAAACGACGATGACATTTTAAAACTTTTCTTGAAAACAACGATCGTCTTTGTCAGGTGGTATAAAAATAAAATTATCTGAAATAAGTCGATTTCATAGTTGACGTAACCCCGTCAACTTAATAAACATATTATTCATTTGTCAGAACTCGATATCGCTAATAAACTAGTTTAACAATAAAAACATATGAAATAATTGACGTTTTACATGTTTTTCATTATTATTATATATCAATAAATGAAGTACTAATTACATCAATTAGTAAAAGTATAACAAATGTTACAACGGCTATCAATAGATATAAATACATATATACCGGGTCTTCCAGAATGTTTTTGTAGTCAAATATCTCCGTTATGTCTGTAGATAAAAAAATGAACCAAACATTTTTTGAAATTATATAAGAAGTAGTCAACTATCTCCGTTATTTCAATAGATAAAAATATGAACCATTCTTTTTTAAACTATATTAAAAATACTATTGATTGCGAACTTAAAATCCTTAAGAATCCACCAGAGGAAAGAATCAATTGGATTTATACCTGGAGATCTTGCCGGCCACTCCGAAACGTCTCTTCTGTCAATCTATTGGTCGGGAAACCTTTCATCCAGCCATCGTTGTACATTAATACGTGTGGTGGTGCTTCATTCTGGTGAAAGTATAAATTTTTATCATCCAACAGTAGGTTTTCTTCTTTATAGACTTGATGTTCTAAGAACTGTGTCATAAGAGAGTCGTATTAAATTTTCTTCAATGAACAAAGGCCCTATTATTTCATTTTCCAGAATTCTAGGTTAGACGTTGATTTTTTGAAGAAACTGAGTATGATCCCCTCGAAACCCACGTGGATTTTCATTGTCGCAGTATCTATAATTATATTTATTTACAAAGCCATTAAAGAATGTTTTTTCATCACTGAAACGAGTATTCTTTACCAAATTTCGGTCACTTTGAAATCTCATTGTCATTATTTCACAAAATTAAATACATTTTATCCTTTAGGACATATACTCGTACAATTAACAAATGTCAAGTCTAAATAATAATATTCTTATAAAGTTGAGTTGTTTAATTACAAAATGGTATTCAAAAGGATAATTCCGATGAAGACTTACCAAAATCCATTCTGGAAGAAACAAACATCGTAAATTTGAGTTTATTATCTGCCAAATCTAGACAGATACAAGAAGGAGTAGGCTCTGTTTATGAATCTATGTCAAGAAAAGGGTATACACTTAAAGGCTGTAAACTATAAAAAACAAGTCTTTTTAGTAAATTTTTTGGAATTCAGCAAAGTATGCAAGCTAAATATATTGTGGTAAAAAATTCTATCTATGTAATATGCTAAAGAGTGTTATAAAAATCAAAAATAATCTAGGGCATAAGTAAGAAGCAAAATGTGGGATATGGGCTCAAAAAAGCAAAAGTCTTTAATGAAGAAGAAATAGCAAAAGAAAGAGATAGGAATATTCCAAAAATGAGGGACCATATGAAGTGTATTTGATGATGAAAATCATGGGCATTTTCTGATTGGATGATGCCTGTTGCCAAGATAAATTACAAAAACTCTCAATG
Source organism: Rosalia funebris (assembly GCA_037954035.1). NCBI lineage: Eukaryota > Metazoa > Arthropoda > Insecta > Coleoptera > Cerambycidae > Rosalia > Rosalia funebris. The sequence goes on along the minus strand of JAZFAV010000006.1, from coordinate 3,411,710 downwards.
ATATCGAAAAGAAAAAGGAAATTTATTAATTGTAAGAACTCCTTACTCCAAAGTCGCTTCTAGAAATACCCTCGAATCTGATGAAGTAAACAATGGAAATCTTATGTCTCTTTGTAAGAAATATATAAGTTTACGTAAACAAAACACTTGATAAAGACGATTTCTTCTTTATTAAGAAAAAGATAATGCAATGTTGTGTGTAGGGGGTCAACACATTTGGGAAAATGCCATTTGGCATCGCTGCGTATTTAAAATTACCTGATTACCCATTTGTATACAGGTCAGGGTTTTCAGGGAACCTCGGAATCAATATTGGTTGATTGTGGTGAAGAAATAACTGACATATAAGGACTTGGAGGCTGAGAATTAACATCTTTTGCCGAGGGTTACCTGGAAGAATCTGCTAAACACAAAAAGGACAGACAATATCAAATAAAATGTCGTCTATTAACATTACTTAACTGATAATTATAACTGATAATATGACTCGCATTCCTTTACTACTAGCATATGGCGCAATGCACCTCCGACAATACTCTCAATATTTCTAGTGAAATAGATAGAGCTGCAGATAGCAGACGGTCAATTAATACATTTAATTAATATAAAATTGTTGGTTGATGTCCTTCTAATTTATACGAACGCTTAATTTGCATTACAAAAAAGCCAGTGTGAACAAGCTACTGACATGAAATATTTTATTGTATAATTTATTATAAGATTGTGGTATTTCTTTACAGTGTTTGTATTTCTAATAGATATTTCCAAACACGTATAAATCCGGATCTGAAATGTCCGCAGTAAAATCCGGGGCTTAGTAATAAATGACCCTAAACGACGTTCTAGGCCACCCAATATAGGAAACAGCGATATTCTCATATCGTTACTTTTACATAACGTTTTCATTAAACCGTACGGAAAAGGTCGTTGTCCTTATTCGTGTACTATAGTTTTTTTCATGACAAATTTACGATAAATGAAAGCGTTTAGCCTTGATGTAGCGATATATTTAAAAACCGTTTAGTTTTGGTTAGCGCAAGGCCTATTTGACGGTCTATTTCAGGTCAAGCTTCTTAGAAAGTCACATATATGTTTATTAGGTGTGAGACACAGACCGTCGACATTGTTTGTCGAGAAATACGCAAATCTAAATAAAATATCCTGAGAATAAGAGCGAAAATAACTCCTACAAATCGAATACTTTGCGACCGGTAATATTCTTTAACGTACTGTTAGAGTATCATATACGTATGACCGTGAGTAATGTTAATTGTATGTACATATTTGTACATGGCATTCATTCTTTTAATATGAATTTTTGTGTTTGTTTAACTTTATCATTTACAATGTTGTCGTAATATGCTTGATTAATGAAAACGTTTTTCATTTGTTTATGTTTGATTAACAGTCGGCATTGTATTTGCAGTTCAATAGTGGTTTTTAAATATGGAAGTGATGTAGATCGGCGGAGGTCATGTCGAAATAATGGCGGAGGATTTGGTTTCACTACTTCGAACAATAACGGAAGCCAACGATGTCTGATTCAAAACGTTTTACTCTGCAGATTTTCGTAATTACAACTGAATTATGTACGTTTCAGAGCTTTATGCTAGTCCGTTTTCAGATAAAGAACAAGTTTTATTCCATAATAATATTGATAAGAATACTTTTATTGCCGAACAGGAAAAAATCATTTATAGGACAAACACAAATAAATACATATACAAGGTGGCCCACGAGGTTTTGGCGAGTCGATATCTCGAAATCTATTTGAACAATAATTTTGATAATTGGTGACGTTAAACAGTCGAAATCGTTGCCCATTTTTGGCATAAAAGGAATTTATTTCACCTGCACATTTCCGGTCACGTGACATCAAATTCGAAATTTTAAATGAGACACCCTGTATGTTATTATAATTCTGTGATGGTCTATCTAATACCAATCCAACGATACTATATTTATTAGCACGTTTGTGTAAAACAGTGATAATTTGAGAATTGTTAAATTAATAAATTGATTGATTTTTTAAAACTTTTATTAAAGAAGATAAATAATTACGCAGCAAAATACAATAATTATAAAAATCATTACAGTTTATGCTCAAATTGATGTCCACTTTCATTAACGTAATACTTAAATATTTTTAAAACATTTGTGTAGCGTGCTGCTCTAATCATTTCTGGTGTAACAATTTGGCACGTCGCTCTGATTTTGTTTTGCAAATCGTCTAAATTTCTAGGCTGTGTATTGTAAACCTTTTAAGTATCCCCCATAGAAAGAAATCTACAGGTGTTATATCTGGGGAGCGAGCCGGCCAAGATCCATTAATCCATCTTTCAGGGAAAGTAGCATCAAGATATGTCCTAACTTGCTCGGCAAGGTGAGGAGGTGCACCATCCTGCTGCCACCACATCGTCCTTTTTTCGTTTAAGGGAATGCCTTTAAGTAAACGGGGAAGCATATTCTGGAGAAAATCTAAATATCTTTCGCCGTTCAACGTTTCTTGATAGAAATATGGCCCAATTAAACGGCCATTGATAAACCGAACCGAAAATTTACGCCCCATGTTATCTGGAAATTGGTTTCTCGCGTCCATTTTGGATTTTCAGCCGACCAGTAGTGACGTTTGGGCATTTTTAAAATTCATGACATGAGCCAATTGATATGCCAACGTCATCAGGGACTTCTCTGATTGTGATTCGACGATCGTTCATAATTATTTCTTTCACTTTTTTCCACGTTTTCGTCAGTTATTGATGTGCTGGGGCGCCCAGGGCGCTCGTCGTCTTCACAGACTTCTTGGATTTTTTTCTTCTTCACAGTATCTGTTATACTCATAACAGACTCACCAAAAGTAACATTTCTAAAACATTGCTGCACTTCATTTCATTCTTATAGCAAAATATAATGCAAATTCTTTAAATTAAATATGTAATCGCCGATCGTACCGAAACACAGGTAACCTTTTTGACAGCTCACAATAGACTAAATATCCGATATGGCTAACAATGTACAGATACTTTTCAAACATGTTTACCAACACAACAATGAAAATATCGCGCGAATTGGACTAATACAACCCGCGAAATTACAGAATTCCCGTTATTTTCTGAACACGCCTCGTAATTTAATAGATTGTTTTCAATAATTACACATCTAGTACACGTTACTCGATAAATAACAAATGAATTTGAGCGAAAAACCGCGTAACCAAAAAAACAACAAAAAAAGTCGACAAAACGAGTGACAAACATCAATCACATTCATCAAAGACTACCCGCATTAACTTGTCACAACGCATGCATTTCTGCAAATACGTTCAAGGTCGATACGTCCTTCGCTGCAAACAGTTGCGGCGAAGTCACTTGAAATTTCGCTGAAGAAATCCACGACCCATGAACCGTGCACAATTCAAAATGGGTTATTCCTGTCTGTTCGGATACCTGATTCCAGTTAGTCTCGATGTTCACTAGGTTGAATTTTCTCATGTCCAGTCAGTGTGTATTTCGGTGCGAGGTGAGAGGTTCTTCTCTTTCGTTGCGAGACGTTGGAAATATTCGCCTGTACGAAAATGGTGCGGAAGAATATTAAGGATGGGAGATATACCTACCAGATTATCACGCGTGAGTACTTGTCGGGTGTTAGAATGTGGAAGAAAGATTTGGGTTTGTGGTTATTAAAGTTTCCATGTTATAATAGAATGTTATTGTCTTTTAGACCGTAATTAATATATAAAACTATATAAGACTTTTTAAAGAGCAGCGCCGCTGTAATAAGCTAAAAAGTTGCTTTTTTGACATTTTTTTTTTGGGTGGAACAAAAGGTAATAAGATAAAAATATTTAAGGAAGTCATTAGAAATATATTTAAGTATAATACAAAAAATTATTATCAAAAAATATTCTAAATGGTGACACTGAGCCATTCTTGCGAGACATGTCGAATTTAAGGCGCTCTGCAGCATGCAGTGTAACTGGTGCTTTAAATCTGGAAAAAAAATCACTTAATCTACATGTATATAACTAGTGAAATACGTAGGGGATTTTGAAAATATTGAATTTTTATGTGATTTTATATAGCGAACATCTAAATAAAAAACGTTAAGTTTTTGACAAAATTTGTTAATAAATAATGTTTAAATTAACTTATCGAAAATTACTTACGTATTTCACTTCAAAATGTTATTTTAAAGATACTGTTAAAAGTTTGCATGAAAGGAATGAAAATTGTTGGAGTTATGCTGCGTGCCGTTTTGAAAAATAATATTTCGAGAAAAACGCGAAATTTTTAAATGTGTTATAGACATGGAAAAATGAATAATCCGACTATTTAAAATTGTTTGCCATTAATCTGCTATCCCAGGATCATAAAGCTGTCCTTATATATTTAATTATCCTCTCTCATTCGCTTTCCTCGAACATTTTATGTTAGAGCGTGCCTCTTTCGCTGCATCTGTCAAAGACATCTCGGTGTGCTTGATCCGCTTAGTATCGGCTTCTAGACAAGAATTGTATAACTGGACGCCAATATACATCTCCAAACCTTCCATAATTTGAAGACTATTAGTCAGACCATCATGAAAAGTGCACACGACAATATCAATCGCTATATTTAAGCCTTTTTGCCACTCGAATAGAATTTTGGAGCCAATTTACAAACAGTAGCATTGAAAGTTTCATAGATATTTTGCGTGTAGCCTCCCAAGCAACGGTTTAACAACTCGTTTGGGCTCAGGTCCTTATAGATTGGTTTGATGGCTTTAAAAATTTCCTTAGAAAGCGGAGGCTTGTGATAGAAGGTGTCCAAGGAGTCCGCTGCTTGCTCCTTCTTCCAGTCATATCAAGACTGACACTTCTCGTTCCGCGAATTTCCGTTGGTTGATAACTTACGAAATAAGGTCGCCCATATTTCGTTTTTAATAGATTCCAAGGAGTTCGGATTCCGTCGTATTGCCAAGGCATAATAAATTGTTAATTCATCAATTAATTTGGCAGTCAATTTGCCGCTTCCTCCTAGGCTTCTGACTAAACATAAACATCTTTTAACGACATCTATTGTGTACTAGAGATGTTAAAAATCATAAGGTAAAACATTAGGCTGTATCTAGACTGTACATTCCCAGCAGGTATTTGTTTGAAGCAGGTGTTGTTTCCGACGTGCTTAGGAAAGCGCGAAATTTCAAGAAAAAAATATTTAGGAAAGAAAACTGTTTATTTTCAACTTCCAAGTACCCCAAAGGAACCCTCAAAATTTCAAAGCGTTGCAATTTTTTTTATTATGTTCGGAATGATTGAATCTGTCGTTTTTGCTAAGAATCTATTTAAGGATAAATTATTAATTTTTTTTTCATTTTTTGAGATTTAAAATGTTTTTTTAACAATAATCCATATTTTTTTATCAATAAAGTTAATTATTGTAAGAAAAGAAATGAAAAACAATTATTTCCCGAATACGATAACTCCGCGAACATTCATGGGACAAGGCTGTTAGACTGTTCAAATTAAAAAGGATAAAATTATCTAAAAATCTTGATGATGAGATCGCTGAAAGAAATTTATTGAAGTCCGCGGACCTTTTGAAAGGCAAGTAGAGATTTGGAACTTTTTTTTCCGATGGTTTTCTTATCATTTCTCAAAAACTGTTGATTTTTGAACTCAAAATCTTCAACTCAAGATCTGAAAATAAGAAACTTCCATTTTCCATACGATTGAAGTAAACTGGAACATGGCGTTTGGAAACAATATGTGCTTGAAAATCACGATGTGGTTCTAGGTACATTTAACTTGATCTGTTCTAATATCGAGGGGCTGTCAAAACAAGAATTAATAATTTTATAAAGAAATATCATGGAATCCATTACTCTCCTCTTTTCTACAAATATGACATTAACCGAATCTGATAAATTCTGTTGGTCATATCCTTATGCAGGATGTACCCCATTTATCCAAAATCTAAGATACTTCAAGAACATTCTTTGTACCCTCTCGATATTTTCACAGTGTACCTGATAAGTGGGAGCCCACACCATAAATGCATACTCTTGCCGAGTTCAAACATAGGCATTAAAATAAAAGTTTCAGCATGTCACTGGAAATAAAATCTTTTGAATTTCTTATCACAAATCATAGGAATTTATAGGATTGCTTTACGATTGTGTTAAACGATCTATAAATTTTGTGACTGGGTCAAAAAATTACACCCAGTGTATTCCGCGCATATACGTAAGTTATGCTATTATTTTTCCTTGTGAAGCTCATTGCATTTTTGTACATTGAGGGTAAGTTTAAATATGTCATTCATTCCAAGAGGCAATCCTGTAAACGCACAGAATCTGACGATGAATCTATCTGTAGATATATTTTTATATAATCTGCATACAGTAAATGATTTATGTTATATTTTCTAAATATCAATGCGATATTATTAATAAAAATATTAAATAACAGAGGACCAAGAATAGACCCTTCGGGTACACCAGAAAAGATGGTAATATTAATTTATGTATGATGACATCTATATTTTACACATTAAATACGATCTTCTAGATAAGATTTCACAAGATTTTGAACACTCGATGGAAGACAGAAGTTAAGTAGTCAACAGAAGAAGGTATTCGAATATCAAAGAGATGTCCAGTATTAATAATTGTGTCAACTTGTGTTATCAGCATACAAGTGATATTTTAACTATTAGTGAAAACAGGTCTTGGCAGGCCATTTATCGTTATTAAATAATTTCGATTTAATCGAATTAAGTATTATCGACAACGTCGGTATATTAAGGTAATTTAGAACTATTTTAGATTATTTATATTTGACGTCATTGATATCTAATTACGATATGCGGAAGATTTTTGAAATCTAATTTATTAAATATGCATTAAATGTGTAATATACAAAACCTGTTGTAAAAAATTTGCTATTGTAATGCTTTAAATATATACTTTGATTAAGAGGATGTTGTCGAAGTTGCACAACTTATCCTCATTGATAATAATGACAAAGAATACGAAAATTTATTTATTATATAGATGTTATACATCCTTTTTTCAAATATTGCACGTTCTACAATATAGATACATAAAACATTGTCTATAAATATATTTTTATAAGATTCAGTTATTATTAAATTAAACTTTAGACACAGAAATCTTTGTTGAAAGGATAACTCAATTTATATCACTACTTAAACCTCACAATGTAATATTAATGATTATTACTATACGCCAAAAAATAGTATTATAAAAAGGGTAGGCTGAGGATTTCAACAACAATTCTGAAACAAGTGGGCCTCCTTAGAGGCAAAACATAGTTCAGGAACTTTTAAATATATACTTCAGGATATCTTTAGAATGCTTCGATTCTTCTGATGAAAATACAATTACTCTTAATGAAGAAGTTAATCGATACAATTGTCATCATTGGGTTAACAGCAACCCTTCAGTGGATGCGGAAAGTACCCACCCACACCCAACACCCACAAAATAATATATGACCGTTCTTTTAACCAATTATTATTCTATAAAACACTCCGTGGCTCAACATATCTAAGTTTCCTTCATGATTCAGACCCAGACCCAGACCAGGTGCCAGAATATGGTCTCAAGAATATGGTGTTCCACCCCACAATATCGTAACCGTTCATTAATATTTGGATAGGACATTTCCAAATAGATGGATTGACGACGAGGTCCGAGGGAGTTATCGTCAATATCTCCGTACTTTACCCCGCATGATTTCTTCTCGAGTTTTTATTATATCAAAAGATGTAATAACTTTAGTAAAAATTACGAAGGTAATAAGAATGAAATATACATTGTGTCTCTCTCAGTCTGGCACTTTAAATGCTACGTCACTGAATACACCTTTGTATTTGAAGACAATATTGAGGACGGTTAGATCCCTTGAGTGAAGATAACTAAATTAGTATTTAGTTACATAATAGCAAAACGTTTACTGTTTTTCTTTATATACAAATTCAAGATGCGCAGACCAAGACAATTTATCATCAATTTTTTATATTAAAATATTGTTACTGTCTAGTCTAACACTAATAAATAACTTATTCTTAATCCTGTTATACTAAATTACATAAATTCTAAGAGTCACCTATTGATGTCTTCTTAGCCATTTCTGACAAGTATGGCCCTTTAGTGCACTACACAAATTACTCTGTTTTTAATTTCATTCAAATCGCTACATTAACGCGTAGGGTTTAATCCTTTTGAGTATTCTTATTTGGTTGGAGTTGGATCAAAGAGCTGGAAGGCCTCGACATTCCCGTGTTGTAGAAGTATTCCTTCTTGGCTTCTTGCCAATTTTTGAATCTCTATCTCAACGTTTTCAATTCCAAGATCTCGGTGGAGACTTTCATTTTTTATATACCAAGGTGCACTAACAATATTCCGTAGTACTTTATTTTGAAAGGTTTGTATAATTTTAATATTTGACTTTCTGGTACAACTACAAAGCTGAATACCATAAGTCCACACCGGTTTTAATACTTTCTTATACAAGAGGAGCTTATTATGTATCGACAATGATGAGTTCCTACCCAAGGGCCAATACATTTTCTTATATCTTATATCTAATTCTTCTTTTTTCTTTCTTGCGTGGGCTTTACAGCGAGGCTTCGTACCTAAGGTAAGACCGAGATATTTAGCTGTATTGGCATATGGAACTACTCGTCTATTCATACTTGTTCAAATATGTTCGATGTGTCTATTAGTGAATTCGATATGAACTGATTTTTCTCCATTTAATTTAATCTTCCATTTCTTGGTCAAGTTTGGAATTTATTGATGGCGTTTTGTAGTTTATTAGCTGTTTCTATACTACTTTTTCTCGTTGTTATTACGGCAGTATCGTCAGAAAAAGTAGTTACAGTACTATTTTCTAGTTCTGGGAGATCGCACGTGTACAGAAGGTAGAGCGCTGGGCCTACAACATTGCCTTGTGGGACTCCTGCTTTGATTTCTTTAAGGACAGAGGCATTTTCCTGTTTACTATGAGAGACACGAAAGTGTCTTTCATAGATAGGATCATAAAATATATACATATTGTTTAGGAAGGATAATTTTTAATTTAAATGTAATCCCTCATGCCAAACTTATCAAACACATGCGCTACGCCGAGGAATACGGCAGAGAAAACTATTCTTTCTTTTAACGCATTCTCTATTATATTAGTGATTCTATAGACCTGACCTATTGTCGAATGCTTGTCGAATGTGTGAATCTGAACTGGTGATCTGGGATTAGTCGCCACATGTAGTCTGTATGAAGATACTACATGTGACGATTTCACGTATTTTGATACCATCACGATTTCTTCCCTTATCAATTGAAATGCCAATAAATGTTATGTTTTATATAAATATAAGGTTAGCTAGACGACATGCAGCACAGCTACGTTAGAACACACGTCATATTATCAATATCTTCATAAACAGTATTTCCCTATCTATCGTCCAATTCCAATAAGAAACACAGACTCGAACTACGAAGAAGATTTCGTAAACACCACATACTCGTAAATTGCTCTTGCTCTAATTTAGTGGTTGAGAAACATTCACACAATAAATTAGGTAACAGAAATCTTGAAAACATTTTCGGGCATCCATGCGGTCGATTTTTTTTTTCAACATCTGGACCTCGCAGCGAACGCGAATTATTTACTACGATCTACGATGCGTCCACGGTAACGATCACAATGATTTATTTGCTAGTAACGTAACACATTTACTAAACACATGTTATTTTTTTACAAGTGCGGAAGTAGTTAATAATAAATAATGTAAACGACTCCAGTGGTCGATTAGAATCGAATGGGGGCAGAGGCGTAGGCCAGTTGGATTAGAAAGGGTCTCCTTAGGGAGATAGAAAGGTTATGTATTTATTACACTGAATTGAATTTTCGAATAATTTCTTATAAAATATCTGAAAAAATATAGCAAACGTAATGATATACGTTATATTCAATATAAATTAAGTCTATTTTGAGACGTTACAGTAGTTCATTCCGTAAAAGAACATTTTATGGAATGAAATGTTCCATACAAATTTTCATAGATGTTTTCTCGAGAAAATATTTAAGAAAATTTGTATTTGACACAAATACGAGTAATAAAAATAATTCGTAAACGTTAATGAAATAGTGTTGAAAATAATCAATTATCAGACAACCTCATGTATTTTAATGATCTGATAGTACATATAAACATTCATATATGATGATTAGAGTAGATTGTACATTGTAAGTAAAATAACAGACCCCGTAATCATAGAAATAAGTAAAAGCTGATAAGTGAAAACTATGTCTATTTGGAATTTAGAAAACTAGTTTAAATTTCACGCATCTCTGATAACCCTTTCTACTCCTATTGTGTTTACAACCACAATTGGGCACTGGTAAAGAGAAAATGAGCATTTAAATTTGCCGTTAAAGACCCACTTTCTCAAAAAGTGAACGTGTGGGGTGGAATTCTACGGGATAACGTTATTGGCCTTAATTTCATTACTCAGCTACCTTACAGCTGAAAAATATTGAAATTTTTTAGAAAGTTATTTAATTTTGGCTGTTCAAACTTTAGACTGACTTCGAGAAGAACATTTTTTGAACGTTATTTAATTTTGGCTTTTCAAACTTTAGACACTGACTTCGGGAAGATTTGTTATCAGCAAGACGGTTATCCTGTTCAGAATGGAAGAGAACTATAAGGTTTTTTAGAGAACACATTATCAGATCACATTCTAATCGGAGGAAGGCACGATTAAATGGCCACCAATATCCCTCGACTTAGCCTCAAATGATTTATTTTTGTGAGGATATACGAAAACTAAAATTTACAGACACGAACATCAAAGAGCTGGGGTAGTCTTAATGAATTACATGCTAAAATTCTGACTGCCCTAGAAATTTTGGCGCCAGATACGGCTGAAAACGTTAGAGAATATTATTTTGATCGTGTAGAGTATTACCTAATTCAACAAAAAGACATTTTTGAGCCTTTTATAAAATAAAAATTTAAAAGAGTTTGCATTTTTTGTGGCTTCTTATTTTTTATATTGTTTATTCACGTTCTTTTTTATTCGAACATATTACGGAAAAGTACGACACTCCACCAGTTCTTAAAGCATACTAAATATTCTAGGGGGAATCTAAATGTTTTCTCCAGAAAACATTTAAGAAAATTTGTATTTGTCACTTTTGTCGATTGTGACGAAATCAACCTATTTATCGAAAACAATGAAAGAAAAACGGATATGGTTTATACCAGTCTTATTTTTAGGAAGATTAGTTCCAAAGGAGTTCTTCTGTCTTAATCAGGACTCTGACTCATCGTGAATCGCTTAAAATATACAAATTTGAGAAACACTGTACCATATTATTTATTATCATCTGAAGCATCTGAAAACTGAAAAATCATTTTCATCGTAGGTGCGCTTAGATTAGAAATAAGTACATAAACTCAGTACATCAGTAAAATTTCACATTATTACTTTTATTTTTTGGAAGATCATAGGCCATTTAAATCATAGTATCTATGTGATTTTATAATTAAATGATTTCAACGAATGCCTAACAAATTAGAGTAAATAACATGCCTGTAAATAAATAACAGAAAGTAACAATAATGCTAGATGTAATAAAAGCGATGTTAATTAAAAACTTTAGAAAAAAAAATTGGAGGTGGAATTAAATTGCAAGAATTATAATTCGGTAGTGTGCATATCCTCCTCTAGCCATTATCACTACTTTCATTCATCTAGACTTTTTATTGATAATGTGGTGAATAGTTTCCCGAGGAATATTCTCCCATTCGACAAGAACGACTTATTCGAGTTCCCCGAGTCATAGGAGCAGGCGCTCCATGGATTCTCTATGGGGTTCATATCTGTGCTTCTTGGTGGCCCGTCCATAGTCGGAATATTCGAAAATCGAAGATAGTCCAGTACCTCTCTAGTAAAGTGGGGCCAAGAGTTATTCTGCATAAAACTGAAATTGTCCTTGACAAACGCGGCAAATGCCATCGCAAGTTCTTCTACGATGTTTCCTACGTAAAAATGTGCATTAATGGATCTCCCCTGTATAGAGACCAAATACGTGTGACCATCAAAACAAATTCCTGTGCAGAACATTATTGATCCACCAAAAAATGGAATCCTCGGAGAGATATTTCAGACAGGAAACCTCTCTCTTGGCCTCCACCAGGCTTGTTAACATCTATCTCGTAAATTAAGACATCGTCTGAAAACAAAACTCGCTTATAGTAGTCAATACTTCAATTTATGTGTTCTTTTGCAAGACGCAGACTAGTAACTCTATTCTCTGGTAAGCAGTTGTGCAGGAGCTGGTCTTATACTATTCAATGTTCCTTCATTAAGCCTTCTTTTGACCATCCGTTCAGAAATTGCTACACTTCGAGCTGGTGCTAGGGCTTCGCTTAGCTCAAAACTGGTAGAATGTCTGTTCCTTGAGGCGACTTGCATAATATATTGCTCATCTCTTGCATCTGTAGACTTCTTACGGCTTTGTCCTGGTGTTCTACAGTAACTTCCAAGTTCATTGAAACGTTTGACTGTTCAACTAATTATTAATTGTCTAACTCCTAACAGATTAGCCACACATGCAGCGGGCGTTATATCCATAATGCCCCCTATAATGCCCCGGATTATAAATTAAATTACAGCTCATTTATTTATGTATTTATTCAACTTAGGTATATAACTTATAACTGAAACATAAAAAAAGAAAATTTGTGTTCTAATTACTTTGCAAAATCTTTTCCAAAATTAAACTGGCAGTTGTGGAATATTACCGGAAAATACGCAACTGGATTTCTGACGTTTCTTAGAGCATCGCACACAACCGAATCTTCAGAGGGCGACTGAACATGAAAATTCACGGAAATGTTGACTAATTCTTCTTGATTTTGACAGTTTGATGAAGAGCCACTCACAGAACTTAAAATCACTTGAGCTATTTGATTTATTGAGGTTATACTTTCTGCTATATATCCCTCAGCTACAGTTTACTTTTCCATTTACCATGTAATTTTAAAGTTTCAAATGAAGCGCCTGCCTCAACCAGAAGCGTAGACGACATTCGCCATAAACAGTGACCAGTATATTCCTTGTCATTATCTAATTTTAGATATCTAGCAATTATTGTAGGTACACTGCCCAAAGCATTTTTCCCATTAGCTGTACTGTGTATTGATTATTTCTATGTCAGAAAGAACCTATGCTCCTCATTCCCCCAGGTCTCAATGCCGTATATTGACGGATTAACTTCAAGGCACCAATTTGTGCCTCCTCCACAATAGCAAAGCCTTTAGACTCACCCGTCTTAGTTTCGGGAACTTTCACCAGCATAACCGGTCCTTTATCGTCGACATTCAATTTAACCATTTCATCCCTTCTCAAAGCACCAAAGACACCCATAACTAGAACGATCTGCAATGATTAATTTTCATGAAAACGGGTTCTACCTACAAATAATTTTTGGCTACCTACCTTATGCAGCAAAAACGTTTCATTAGGAGCATCTTTTCTGAATGTCAAAACCTGATCTCCAGTCAAAACTTTCGACTTCCTTGGGAGGTACCGTTTAGATTTTTGTTTTAAAAATGAAAATAAATGCTTGCATTTGGAAATGTCAGTATTTTCATTTATGTCCAAAGTCGCTTTTAAAATCGAATACTTAGTCCATAAAGAATTAGTAGCATACTTTTCCGACTAAAATAAATATAAATATTATTAATAGAGTAGCACATGTAAATAAGGTAAAATTCTAACTCTACATACCGGTTCCTGGAAGTAAGCCAACATGACCACCTCGTTTAGACCAGTCACCGATTTTCTGCTTTCCAGTTAACAAATATTTTATACTCTTTGTCATATACTGTTATTGATTTCACCGGAAACAGTTGGTCTGTTGCTTTTTCGGCTTTTCTAACAATATTTTGTGAGATAAATTCCATCTTCCAAAAGTGCAAACGACGCGACGTTTAAATAATGACAAGTACACAACAAACAGCTTCTTTAGCAACGCAAATGTTACTACATATCCTAGAATCCCTACCTATTCAATGATTATGAAAAAATAATTGCATTTAGTTTTATTTTCGCGATGTAATTGAAAAATAAAGACTTGTATGCACTACTGGCGTTACTTGATGATAATGCCCATCGGTCGATATCCTTCCCTCGGGCCAAAGGCCCTCGGGCTGGATCACATCGACCTCCGGGCATTATCATCTAAGTAGCACCCTTGGTACATAAATAACTATTAAATTATAAGAAATAATGAAAAGTTTTACAGATGAAATAATTTTGCCCAAGAGTGTATATTTATTCCTGATTGAACTAAATGGGCTCGTAATCAACCAACAAATTTAAAATAACGTTTTGTCCTATTTTTCCTCTTTCTCTATTATTCTGTTTCATAATCTCAGAATAAGCCGTTATAATTATACGAACCGTAAATTATCTGTGAACATTTCAGAAACCATATTCGTCAGAAGGAAGTTCGTTTTTGCAACAGGCTTTGTTCAATTGCATTTGTTTGCCAACATTCTAGATTGCGGACAATTATTTTGCGAGAAGTCAACGAACGTTGGGCTTTTGTTGCATTATTTTCGTGAAATTGATGAGGAAATATTCTTAGTTGGCTGCTTTATTAATAAAAAATGAAAGCAGGGCATTGGCGTGGGTATTAATGTAAGATTTTGTAATGTCTAATTAGAGTTATTAAATAATGATATTGTATGCACTATTGTGTGTATTGTACGACATAAATGCGATGCTCATTTTAAAAGTAGCCGTCCAGAGACACCTACAAGGATAGCACTCTTCGTTTTTAGTTTTTAAATTAATGAAAAACTAAACTAAGAGAAAAGAAGAAAAATGATTTACGATACCGTTTAGCTTCGTCTTTTAAGTTCATTATTCTTTTATAAATCTTTTATTCTACGTAAACGATCTTTCTGATTTTGTGATTTTCGTATCGTTGCTCTATTTCATTATTCTCATTCATTCTATTTTTGATCCAGTTACTGTTTGATATGTAACGTGTAATGATATAAAAATTTCTTTTGTATGGCCTACATAAAACTTTTTGTCGTATTATATAAAAGATGTTACAATAAGAGCGCGATGTTTGAGATGCGTGCCATTTTGGCTGTCACGATTCGATAGGTCAATAATTGTGACAGGTCGACAGGAGACAGATGGGAGTTAGTAAGCATAGAGTGAGTAAACACGACAACGCGTCCTTATTATTAAATATTATCAAAATGGTGAAACTTTGGTTGCTACGATTCGTAGAGTGCGTTCCATTTTGGGTGGAAATAATGTTCCAAATTCATCAACTGTGAAAAACAAGTAATCGAGAAATTCGAAAGGACTGTACAAACACGAAACAAAATATCACGGCAGTTCGCGAGAGTGTGATCGAGAGTTGAAGGACCTCGATTCGTCAATGTGCACAAGAATTGGATACCTTAACAACCATTCTTCACCATAGTCTCACTAAAGATTTGCATCCTCTTGCTTAAAAAGTCCAATTGGCTCAACAACTTCTGTCAACAGACAATGCATAGCGAAAATAGTTCACCAATTGGATCATTGAACAAAAAGAAGGGAATGCAGATTTTATGGACAAAGTCATCTTCAGTGACTAGGCCCACTTTTACCTTCACGGTTTCATTAATTGGTAAAGTTGCCGCATTTGGGGCTCAGATCATAAGAAACAAATGATTCATGAGAAACAAATGCATCCCCAACGTGTCACTGTTTGGTGTGCATTGTGGTTTGAAGGAAACACCTGACCATTTTTCATTGAAAACGAGTCTTTTTCTGGTCGTGTCATCTCCCGATTTGGTGATTAGAATTGGCCGCCATGACCTTGCGATTTAAAACGCATGGACTTTGTTCTGTAGGGTTTTCTGAAGTCTCAGGTTTAGTCAAGAAGCCCACGACCACCTAAGCATTGAAGGCTGAAATTTAACATAAAACGTCATTGATACAGATCAATGATGTTTTATGTTTACTATTATTACAATTTTTCGAATTTACATTTTCTAAAAAGTCTTCTGTCTTTGTGTTTATCAATGATGCGTCATTTCTTTGAAATTTGTGATTGAATAATTATTCAATTGGTAATTTGTATTTTAATTTGTTGTTGATATTTAGAGGTATTTTAATTCAAGACGTCATATTATATTGTCATCCTTGGTCGAGTCATCGTTCCCACAAAAGCTCATCATTCACGTATTTATTATTTCTGCGTAAACTCGCAGTTGTTACAATTTGCATATTTTATTTAACATCGTAGAACACGATTTAAAACCGCCAAGCTAATTTCCATATTGTATAATTTTGATATGAATTTATAGAAAGAAATGCCGTACGTATTTTTAATTTTAAATGAATACATAGAAACGGTAGATGTTAACACGACCTATTCAGAAAATATTTCTGTTATAAATTGAGGTGCTGGCGAACAAAAGGGTACAATTACAAGAAATTAAATTTTACAGGAGAAGCAAAAGACTGAACGACATACTTACAGCGTGCTTTTGACAAGGGTTTTTATTTACCCGCATGAAGTTTGTGACTTTATTTGACATATGTTAAATCCAGATTCCTATCTATGAAAAATGCAATTATGTTATTTCGTTTGCGACCTGTGGAATTATTACGGTTTCATTACCACTAGGATACAATTAAGCCATTTTGATTGCAGTCTACATAAATTTATTAATCATAGAACATAAAACAGTCTCTTCTAAAAAAAAAAAAAATGAGTCACTTCTCTTTCAAAATAAAAAATCATCAGTGCTTTCATTATATACCGAGCTCAATATCTATTTCCTCACAATCGCAACCTCCGTCATGTCCATCTTCCTGACATCCTCCTTCATCCCCTTCCCTCTTATCCTCATTGCTTGCCTGTGGACTCCCTAAAATATCTTTATACCAACTTAATTGTTGATACTGTTCTCAGTTATTTCCAAAATGACTCAATAACTTCGAATAAACAATCGACAACCAATAATTCAAACAGCTGAATGCCATAGATTACACTCTTTGACAACATAATTTATCTTATCTTCTACTAATAAAAACAAAAGCTAGTGTAGCCTCATTAAAAACAGTACTGAAAGTGCAAAAAAATGGACGTCACTTATTTCGTTTTGATTAACATCTTACAAATTTGTATGAAAATTACTCCATTTTGAACGAAAACGTGCTCGCTTATTCAAAACTGTTGAAACTCTACTGTAATTATAATAATAATAATATAATAAAGTTTATTTACATAATATAAGTACAGTCAAAATATAACAGTAAACATTACAAAAATACATCAGATGTAGATAAAATAGGAGACCACAAAAGTTATGTTATAACTTTCTTCTTCTTCTTCCTTCTTCTAAAGTGTTCCTCTTCGATGAATATCATCGGTACTATGAGCTGGATCTATTTTTACAGAGGGTAGGCAGCTAAACCTGGCCGTCTAACTCTCCTCTTTCTTATGTTATAACTTGTTTGCGGTAATATATATGTACATACCCAAATATACAACAGCAACATAACAAATATAACAATATCATCACAATATGTAACTTAAAATTCAATCCACAACTGCATAGCAACACACACGAGTATTTTTATTGATTTTCTATATAATATATACTCTATTTTTTAATTCCACTAGTTGATGTGCGTAATCTCTAGGTTTATGAAAGATCCATAGTTTTATTTGTTTTTTAAATAATGGGCTTGAATTTATCAGTTTTATTTCAACTGGTACTTCATTGTAAATTCTTGGAGCCAGCAAATAAGAAGATCTTTGTGCTATAGACTTGGCAACAGAAGGTACGACAACAGACACGTTTTTTGCTCTAGTAAAGTAAGTATGCGATACAACATTTTTATTTTTAATTTCTTTTTGTTTCAGAATTAGAGCCATGCAAAATAGTTACCTTATGTCGAGTACTTTAGCCAGCTTGTATAGATTATTATCTATTGTATAGAAATTGTACCGTTTTGATCGAAATCACGAACTCTGGGCTCAATTTTAGCACAGTCTTCGGTAATTCTGCTTGGAAATGAGTTCAGATTTAAATTCAGTGGGCCAAAAAAGTCCGGATTAAAAAAAAGTATTTTGACCAGAAGCGTAGGTAATTGTACCGCTTTGTTCCCCAGCTCCTCAATATACACCAACTTACTACTACTATTAGTAATATTAGTAAACTTATTTTCAGACTTTTGTAATATTTTTAATACGCAATGAAATCATCGATAGCTTTTAAATGTACATGACGCGTAATAAATATGCAAATTAGATATAAATCGAATCTGTTTTGAACAAATAAATTAATTAAGCATTCTTATTTAAGCAACATTCACTAGATGTAATTGATTATTTGATTGATTATCGAAACTAATGTCCCACAAAAAAATGTCTGAAGTATCCTGTAAGATAAATAATGAAACTACAGTATAATAAGCTCTTATATAAACTGCGAAGTTGTGTTAGATTAAAAAAATGTTAAACTTGCTGCATATTTTCATATATAAAATATCGTACAGATAACGACTTATAATTGTAATTACATAATTACATTATCATGAGGTCATCAGTCCTAAGACTGGTTGGACGCTAACTTCCAGCTTCTCCTATCTTGTGCTAACCTACGCATTTCGCTAATTGTGCTACAACCTACATCCCTTACTATTTGCGAGCAGTAGTCTAATCTAGGCCTACTTCTGCCTTTCTTCACTCCTATTTCTGCCTCCAAAATATCGCGGACTATTTCCTCATGTCTCAGCAAGTGGCCTACCATTCTATCTCTTCTCTTCTTTATGTTTTTCCACATACTTCTTTTCTCGCCGACTTTCTCTAATACTTCTTCGTTTCTAACCCTATCAGCCCACGGTATTTTCATCATTCTTCGGTAACACCACATCTCAAAAGCTTCTAATTTCTTCCTACTTGCTTCCCCTACCGTCCAGGTTTCGCAACCATATAGTGCCGTGCTCCATACATATGTTTTCAAAAATCTTTTCCTTGTTTCTAAGTATATTACCCCCGAGCATAAAAGTGCTTTCTTTTTGTTAAAAGCTACTCGACCCTGCGCTACTCTTTGTTTTATATCTTTATCGCTTCTTCCATCCCAATTTATTTTACTTCCTAAATAAGTGAAGTCTTTAACTTCCTCCAATCTTTCATTATTAATTTGTACTTTCGTTTTTGCTCTGCTCTCGTGCTTTCTGCACACTAACACTTTAGTTTTATTTTTATTCACCCTCATTCCATATTCCTCTTTCAACACTGCCTCCATTTCGTTCAACGCTGATTCTAATTCCTCCTTACTAGATGCTAATACTGCTATATCATCCGCGAATCTCAGCATTTTTAGTTTCTGTCCCTGTACTTTAATCTCGATATCCACTCTATCTTTTACCACATTAATCGCCTCTTCGATGTACAGATTAAAAATTAGTGGTGATAGCGTACATCCTTGTCTTACTCCTTTCCTAATACCTACTTCCCTTCTTTCCCCTTCTACTTCCATAACAGTAGCTTGTTCTTTGTATAGATTGTGTACTACTCTCCTATCTCTATACTTCATTCCCGCGCTCTTTAGTATCTCGAACATTTTTTCTCATCTTACATTATCAAAAGCTTTTTCTAAATCTACAAATCCTATATAAGCGTTCTTTCCTTTTCTATTGTTTTCTCTAACATTAATAGCTTCGCGAGTTCCCCTATTTCGCCTAAACCCGAATTCGTCTTCTCCTAGTATTTCCTCCGCTCTATTTTCCATCCTCTTCTGCACTATTCTGGTTAAGATTTTTGACGCGTGGGAAGTTAATCTAATCCTTCTAAAGTTCTCGCATTTGTCGGCTCCTTTCTTTTTCGGTATAGTAACTATAATGTTCCTCTTATAATCCTCCGGCATCTCACCCGTTTCGTATATGTATTTTACCAGTTCAAACATCCTATTTACTACTTTCTGTCCCGCACATTTCAAAATTTCCGCCTGTATTTTATCTACGCCCGGCGATTTATTGTTCTTTAGCCTCCTTAATGCTATTTCAAATTCCTCTCTCAATATGGGTTTTCCTACATCTTCCCTATCGATGCTAGATTATTTCTCTAATATATCTCCTAATTCCTGACCCTCTTATAAATTTCCTAAGTACTGCTTCCATCTATCCGCTTTCTCCTCTCTTCCGATCAGTGTGTCCCCCGATTGACTCCTAACGTTTGTAATTATTGGTCCTATATCCCTGAAGTTCCTCTTAATTATTTTGTAAGCCTCATCGGTCTTACCTACTTGGAGCTTGTCCTCTACTTCTTGCATTTATCCTCTATCTATTGTTCTTTCGCTTTTCTACACGTTCTAATGATTTTCCACTTTACTGACTTATAAGTTTTCAGTCCTTCCTCGTCTCGTCTGTTTTTGTAGCCTCGTCTATTTTGTGTTAAGTTTAAGATTTCGTCCGTTATCCAGGGATTCCTAGCTTCCTTTCTCTCGTGTCCTAAAACGTCCGTTACCTGAAATATTAATTTTCTGTCCAAGATTTTATCTTGTACAGAACTTGAGAACAAAGATGATCAAGTAGGCATCATCGAGGAATGTTTGAAATAAAATTATGTAAACCAAGAAAGTCACGAGCATAATTTAAAAATTGTTATTCAAAATGTAATGCCTTACAGCTTCTAAGCACGTTTTTACCAAACAGCCAGAATATACTTTAAGTAGAACTCTTTATGCTGTTTATTGCGAAATATTTTCAATGGGATTTCCATCTGGAAAGTGTGGTGGCCAGTCCAACTGATTAATGCTATTTTCAGCTGTTTCCGCGACATGCAACAAATATTCTAGAGTTTTGGACCATTATAGTGACTCTGAATGGTGACTGGAATTCAATTCGTTGACTTTTAATGATGACTGGTCGCTCAATATTAACATACATAACGTTGTGTATCCAAATCTGCATTTTTTCAGAACAAACGTTTATGCCGAGTCGAGAAAAGTTATCTGTTATCTGGTTTGTATAATATTACAAAGCATAAATGTAGGCATGAGTTCTTGTAGAAATTGATAAATACGCCTTCTGCCTGCTAAACGACAAAGTGTCACCTACTAATTACATGGAAATAATTTTAAATCATGAGTTGTTCTTTTGTGATTCTATTGAATATTAGATATAAAATGATTTGGATGATTGGTAAAGACTTCATAGATAATTAAGTTGCATTAATAAAGTCACGATAGAACGAGTAGTGTATGAAATCGAGTAAGAAGAAGATGATATAAGGGCCCCTTATCTAAAAGACATTTTGCCTTCATAGACGTATACAGACTTGGAAAATTGAAATATTAAATCGACTCATATGTGTGGCAGAGAAAGAGAGACACAGGAAACCTATGTACGCGATAGAAACCGACCGTATGATCACGATGCCAAGTTTATTGTGTTTTTGTAACCCTCACGTACCTAAAATCTACATACGATATGCATTAAATTTTTAATGTAGAAAAGCTTTAGATAAATACATATTTGAGATTGATAGGTATGTTTATTTCACTTATTTAGGGAACACGCCGACCATATTTTGTAATTCGATCCAATAGATCTATATGGATTTAAGTCTTCTCGTTCATGTTACTTCTCCTAGAGTAGGACTAGCCCCTTCTATGAAATACCCTTACCAATAAATTCCCCCTAGAATATTTATTGTGCTTTAAGCACTGGTGGAGTGTCGTACTTTTCCGTAATATGTTAGAATAAAAAAGAACGTGAATAAACAATAATAATTTTAAAAAATAAGAAGCCACAAAAATTCAAACTCCTTTAAATTTTTATTTTATAAAAGGCTCAATAATGTTTCCTTGTTGCATTAGGTAATACCCTACACGATCAAAAAAATATTTTCTAACGTTTGTAGCCATCTCTGGCG
Source organism: Rosalia funebris (assembly GCA_037954035.1). Taxonomy (NCBI): domain Eukaryota; kingdom Metazoa; phylum Arthropoda; class Insecta; order Coleoptera; family Cerambycidae; genus Rosalia; species Rosalia funebris. Next base: position 3,389,725 of record JAZFAV010000006.1, on the reverse strand, counting down.
CCAAAATTTCTAGAGCAGCCAGAATTTTAGCATGTAATTCATCAAGACTACGAGCTTCTTGATGTTCGTGCCTATAAATTTTCGTTTTCGGATATCTTTACAAAAATAAATCATTTGAGGCTAGGTCGGGGGATCTTGGAGGCCTCTTCCGATTAGAATGTGATCTGGTAATGTGTTCTCTAAATACGCTTATAGTTCTCTCCCATTATGAACAGGATACCTAAAGTCAGGTCTAAAGTTCGACCAGCCAAAATTAAATAATTTTCTAAAAATTTTCAATATTTTTCAGCTGTAAGGTAACTGAGCAATGAAATTAAGGCCAATAACGTTACTTCGTAGAATTCCACCCCACACGTTCACTTTTTGAGGAAATGGGTCTTTAACGGCAAATTTAAATGCCATTTTTCTCTTGACCAGTACCCAGTTGTGGTTGTAAACACAACAGGAGTAGAAAGAGTTTTTAGAGATGCGTGAATTTTAAACTAGTTTTCTAAATTCCAAATACATATAGTTTTCACTTACCAGCTTTTACTTATTTCTATGATTACAGAGGTATGTTATTTTGCTTACAATGTACAATCTACTCTAATCATCATATATGAATGTTTATATGTACTATCAGACAATTAAAATACATGCGGTTGTCTGATAATTGATTATTCTTAACCCTATTTCATTAACGCTCACGAATTATTTTTTATTACTCGTATTCCTGTGAGTATTGTAAAAAAAATTACTAATCGCTAACCGTAACAGATAGTAAAGGTCTTAAAGCTTTTAGGGTTTACGCTTTACGACAATTTAAACCGCACTTCCGGTCCTAAAAGTATTTAAATACTATAAATTGTGATCCATTAGATAAAAATTTGTGTTGTCGAGATACAGTTCCATCGATTTTTTACCTGCGCATAATATACGTGTCTCAACAAGTAAGAAAAGAGATATATAAACTAAGAAACGATTGTACAACAGTATTATGAAATGAAAATTAATTTTGATTTTATTTTAAAACACCGTCACATGTGGGTTACCGCTGATGGAACGCGCCGGCTACCGTTACTATCCTATTAGAGAAATGCGCTGTTGTCAGTTTAACACGGATTTCTCAGAATTACATACAAAATAACTACATGACATGATTTTGGTTTTTAGAATACCAAGAATACATTAGCTTAGCCCTTGTTCTAATACATACTTAATTTTATTTTGTTCACAAGTTTTATTTTAATTGCCAAATACAAATCAACAAGTTTTCGAGCTGCTACGAGATACTGTTTAGGCATGGGAATTTTTGTTATCGCCTATAGGCCTGTTATCTTACTGTGACTTTTTATAAATAAGGAAAACAGCAATGGTATTTAAAATACAAGAAACTGTTATGTCAACGATGTAAACATATCCTGTTGACATCGTTGCCACTACCCATTCACAAAATTATCGCCGTGGTAAAATTTTATAGAAGCAAAGCTTGAATCTGTAATCCTTCTTCATACCAGTATCTTCAATTTTTAATTGCCTCAAAGAAGACTGGTAAACATTGTATATTCTTGTCGCCTATTCTACATATACAGATGTTTTGAGTACGGGATTTAAAAGTCCCAGATACTCAACAGCTCCAGAAACCTTATAAAATTGCGCTGTCTTATTAAGGAGATTTTTCTCTGCATTAGTTTCTGAATATAATCCCCTCAGTAACATATAAGTCGGAAATTTTATTTTTTGAAATATAATCCCCTCAATTTGTTTATTTAAAAAAATAGCAGCGCACAATATTGGCCATTTCTAGGATTGAATATGCCGTTTTATTCTAATGATAATGACAATTATTAATCACTACAACCCATATTGATGCACCCGCACTTTTCACAATTATTTTTATTGATACAATACCGATGCTTCAAAAGAATCGATTTGCAGTGTTGACGTCCATTTATCGTGACTTCGATCGAATCTCAAATCTGCATCAAAGTCGATCGATTTTACAACGTAAAAAAATGCTATACTACAGATTGTTATTTGTAGTATAAAAACACCGATATCGACACAAATTCTCGAAAACTAGCAGCCCTCTGTTGAGCCAGAGGGTTAGTGCATTGAATATTTTTCTTTTTTCACCCAGATTTATTTGTAAATCAACAGGTCTTCGTCGGTAATTTTATTATTGAGTCAGAACTAGTTATTCAAACACACCAAAATGAACTTTCAAATATTCAAAAACGTTCTCTTACAAATTGAAATTTTATATACTAAGAATATTATTTACAGTTACTGTTATTACTGTTAGCCTACTAGTTCTTTAAAGTCACAACTAAAATACATTCAAATAATAGTTTGCTTCGCGATCATGTCCTGAATGCGCCGTTTCAAAACTCAAATTAATAATAATCTGTAATTTGGTTTAAATTACAGTTGTTTGGTCGTATTAATAATCATAAAAGTATAATAGGCTTTGTGTTAAATAACATAAGACAGTAGTGGGTTATGTATGAGATTATAGAACTGCATAACGCAGGGAATTTAAGCGGGTTCACACAGATTTTGACATCCCCTTTATTTGTAGCTTGTGAGTATATTGTTTCACACCTTAGGTATCGTATGATAAACAATACCCATAGCAGTAATGGTGCCAGGATTTCTAAAATAGGTGGGCACAAACTGGTACAACATTTTTGGGTTGGGCACAAATTTGGGACGTGTGACGGGAGGGGGTTCATTCATTATCAATACAATCAATACAAAGATATAAACATATTAACATAAACACAATTTACAAAAGAAATTAGTAGTAAATTAGGTAATAAAGCTAAAATATTAATAAAACTATCTCAGTTTTGTTGCAAATTCCTCAACAATCTTATCCAAATCCAAGCTTTTAGCAATTTTTTTCTCTATATTTAGTACAGCCAAATTACTTAATCTCTCGTGTTTCATTCTATTTCTTAAATAGTTTTTTAACATTTTCAGACGTGAAAAGGTCCTTTCAAATACCACACTTGATACAGGAATTGTGATACATATTGAACATAATTTATAAATCTCATTGAATGCCAATCTGTATTTATTCAGCAGGTCGGATAGCTGTAAAATATTGTTAATTTTAACACTTCGTTCGTTTTAAAATTTTGAAATAGTAGTAGTCAAAGTTTTATATTTATATTTTGTTTTATATTATAATTTTGTAGCTAGTACATTTTTTGGGTGGGCACTTGCGTGGGCACTGTTACTGGTTAGGTGGACACGTGCCCACCCAGGCCCCTCCCTGGCGCCGTCACTGACCCATAGTTGATCAAATATTTGTAAATGTTTAAAATTCAATAACTTAATAATCTATCTTATTTACTAAACGGCTGTTTTCGTGTGTGTCACGAAATTTTTAGGTCATATGCATATTAGGAAATATGCGAAATGCTTTTCGTTCGAATTTCGGCATTTTGATAAAATGAATGTAGTAAACCGACCCTTGCAAACAACGTGGTAACTTTTTTTTATCCGAAGCCTCTAGAGGTATGCTCCGGAGGTGCCTTCGATTGAGCAAGGGGGCGGCGCCCCCTTTGCGGTATTATTGTGATTTGCTTATTCGTGATGATATTAAAAGGCAGTTTTTACTATAATCATTAAAGCCACTATTCTGGTACGCCGTAACAGAGATGGACTAACAACCGATACGCTGCCGAAGTCCGCCTATAGCAACGACATTGCCCCCACACGTTACACAGAGGCCTGTTGTGGGTTTGCTTTCGTCTCATCATGGCTGTTTTCATTATTTACACGACCTTGCGGATCACGTCGTGTGTTTGAATTTTTGTATTTTTATTTGTACGTTAACTGAAAATTAACATGCCAGCTTTTTATTATGCTGAAAGTTTCCAGCCAATAGAACTTGTAATACTACAGTTCAATCCGAGGCTGTAGCTATTATGGAAAGCCAGATAAAATTTCTAGATATTTCCATTGAAACTGATTTAAAAACTATTCATACCAACTATAAAGGAGTGCATGAAGTAATAGAGAAATTACAAAATAGAGCGGAGTTCCTGTAAATAGTAAATCAAGTAAATTCATTGCTACACTGACTGAGACATTTGTTGGTACGTTTTTTATTTATACGATTTATTATTCGAGTATTGATTAATATTCATTATTGTATTTGATGTATTTTGTGTGCACTATCGCTATGTAATAATAGTGACCTGAATCCACCTCTGTTGAAGCTCGCCAGAATAGACGCTTCAATAACACAGGCGAAAGAAGACTTTGTGATTGGACTTTTTTTGACTTTTCGGCGTAGTTACATACCATGAACCACAGAAACACTGTTTCCTTATTTCCATCACGCACCAGTATTTGTAAACGTACATTGTACAATAATTTGTAGTTTTGAAAACCGAGATTTTATAAAATTCAATTTTGCCTCAATCTTTGCGGCGCACCTGTGTTTAATTGCTTTGAAACGTACACACAGATGTGAGCGATTTACCGAAACAGAGTTGGCCGGTGGGGATGTTCCGGTTTTATACTATTCGGGTATTTACATACTCGCTGTAGTACGTTTTTAATGTATGTACGTTTACTCGTGACATTGCGTCGTGTGTTTTTATTTTCCTTTAAAAATTCCTAGAAGTTGTAAAAATACACCAAATATATTTTAAAAATTTAACACCTGGTTCAAAAAACGTTGTTTATGCAAATTTGGTAAATCCGCAAAACAATCTTTTGCCGCCACTTCATACTAAATTAGGATTAATGAAGTAATATGTAAAAGCTATAGATAAAAATGGGAATTGTTTTAAGTACTTATGTGACAAATTTCCAGCTCTTTCTGAGGCAAAATTAAAGGAAGGCATTTTCGTAGGACCACAAATAAGAAAATTCATTCAGGACCAACAGTTTGAAGAAACAATGACAGCAATTGAAAGAAAATCTTGGATTAGCTTTAAAAATGTACCAGAATTTTTTTTAAGAAATTATAAACATTCGCAGTACGAGGAAATTGTCAACAAAATGCTGGATAAGTTTAAACTACTTGGTTGTAATATGAGCATAAAAATTCATTTTCTGCATGCTCATCTGGACTATTTTCCAGAAAATTTTGGATGAACGTAATCATTTACTAGTTGTAGATAGGTCGTCAAAATATATGAGCAACTGAAAGTCTCACCTTGTACGTTCCATCTCACAGTTACAGTTTTAGAACATTGGAGTGATATATTCAACACCGTATATGTTTTAACCGTATGCAAATACCCCGTATACTCGTACTGTGTTTGATGACAACAGTCCTTGACTTATCCTCAGCCGGGCGCCAGCCCAACGTTTACAGAACCCCGATCGAGGAAACCGCCTTCGCAATCAATTACCGTCTCATTTTTTCGATACTGACATAAACTGTAAACAGTCGTACTTCTAACACTTCTTCTTGCTGCGGAAACCGTGCAGAGGAAAAAAATAAACATGTTCGCTAACCTTGAAGGAGAACCAACGTATAAATTGACGGACATAAGCGAGAGCTTTTATTATTTTAATATAGCCGTTTACCGTCGAAGCGCAAGCAATAACGCTTTGTAATTGACGCGCTGCCTATTCTTATCTTATTCCAAGAGACTGTTAGCAAACTTAAGCGCTTCCCAAAAAAAATAAGCGACGTTACGATGTTATTCACGTAGATACGCCGGCAGGTGCTCGGTGTGTACGGACCACGGACGGATATATATGATAAAGATTGGATGCCACCCGAATTCCTCATTCTAGTGCGATTGGTGAAGCGTGTTGTGCCGGGTTAGACGTCCACAGACGGGATCTCGTCGGTCCTTTGAGGTTTCTGGGTACCGAGTCGGGACTGTTTCTAGTTTTTGTTGTGATGTGACAACGATCACCTGACCGAAATGGCAGAGGAAAGGTTGCTGCGTAAGTGGATTTTGATTTCGATGCGGAGATAAGCGAAAAATATGCAAAAAAACAGTATACAGGGTTGTCCCGTAATGCGTCCGTTAGACTCCAGTGTTGCTATGAACATTAAATAATAAACATTCGATATAAGAGTAGTTTCTTATAATTTTTTTGAAAAAAGAAACCTTTCCAATTTTGTATCACTTCGGAATATACCGAAAGTTTCGATCACTTTCGATTTTTCAAACGGAATGATATGTTTTTTATAGAATTTTTTAATTTTACGTTCTTATTTGAGTAATTTTTATTTGTATATTTCTGTATGGAAAGTTCAGTGTGAAATCTTTTACATTTGCGTAAATATTACATAGGCCTACAAATTTTGACATTTTGAAAGTTAATTTAGGTGAATATAATTTACGCTGATTTCATGTCTACCTTCCGATTTTGTTGATCAATTGAATAATCAGAATAAATTAAAAACTAAAATTTAATAAACATTAAAAAACATAGTAAAGAGCAACAACACAAATAGTTTTGAGTCTCTAATTTCCTTTTTTCTTTGAAAATCTCTCCCTTTTTAACAAAAAATTGCGTTTTGTAGCTTTTCTTGTGTAATCTCTTTCGTCGAGTGTTCTCTTTTCAGCATCCAACAGTAATCTGCCATCATCGCCACATCCCATCGACCCTGGTACCTCCTTTCCATCTCTTTTATGTCTTGAGGGAACCTTTCACTTTGCTCCTTACTGACAGCACCAAGATTTTCTGGAAAATAGTCCAGATGAGCATGCAGAAAAGAATTTTTATGCTCATATTACAACCAAGTTGCTTAAACTTATCCAGCATTCAAAATTCCTCTTACTGCGGATGTTTATAATTTCCTAAAAAAAAAATTCTGTTGTATTTTTAAAGCATATCCAAGGTTATTTTTCAATTTCTATCATTGTTTCTTTTGGTCTGTTGGTCCTACATTAATTTTCTTATTTGTGGTCTTACGAAAATGCCCTCCTTTAATTTTGATTCAGAAAGAGCTGGAAATATACCTAAGTACTTGAAACAATTCCCAATTCCCGTATAGTTATGCCCGAATACCCGTAAATACCCGAATGGTATAAAACCAGAATACCCCCACCGGCCAATTCTGTTTCAATAAATCGTCCACACTTGTGTGTATGTTTCAAGCCACTTAAACACAGGGGCGCCGCAGAGATTGATACAAAATTTAATTTTATTGAACCTCGGTTTTTAAAACTACAAATTATTGTACAGTGTACATTTACAAATACTGGTGCGTGATGGACACAAAAAAACAGTGTTTCTGTAGTTCTTGTTATGTAGCTAAGCCAAGAAGTCCAAAAAAAGTCCGATGACAAAATCTTTGTTCGTCTGTGTTATTAACATCCTATATTTCAGTGAAACACCAGTACGCGCTTATTTAATTTCCGAATCGTTGGATAGGGTGAAGCAGGCGATTGGGTGGCCAGCCATATCGCCGGATTTATCACCCTGAATTATTTTTTGTTGGGATAGTCGAAACGCACAATATATGTTACTAGGTTGGAGAATTTAGAAGATATAAAAGAATTCAGGAAAATCAGGAAATACAACGTATACTACCTGAAATTATTGACAATGTTCAGAAATAATTTATTAATCGACTTTATGCAAGCACTGTATATTAGGGATTTGCTGAAAAAATGAACCCCCTCCGATAAAATAATGAACAACAAAAATCGAATTGAGGCACGCATTTAATTTAAATTTACAACATAAAGTTTAATCCCTTTGCATTGTATTTTATATCAATTTGCATAAACTGGGTTTCAAAAATTAAATTTAGAAATAATTTTAACTAAAATACAAAAAAACATTTTTTTCCAAACCTTTTTTTTTTGTTATAAAATAACTAAACCTCAGTTTATTCATGTTTTTTTATAATTTCGAGTAAGGTTTGTTAATAATTTTTTTATTAAAAAATACCTACTGTGATTTTTTGATATCTTTCGTACAACATCGTAGATGGCCTTGCATTTAATGATGGAAAGTGATTTACTTATCTTAGATATCTTAAATAGACCTTGGAAATCTCAATATTTTGAGGTCAGTTCTGTTTTAATTGAACATAAGGAACGAGTAATTACACTGTTACAGTCTTAAGTGAGACACCCTGTATGAAACGACCAAATAAAAAAATATTTCATGTTTTTTTAACTCTTTTTTTGCCGCGATTATTCGTGCTTGTTTGAAAATCAAATAGATACGATTAAATATTGTATCACTACAAGTAGTAGCTTAAAATGTTCTTTTATTGGGGTGTTTAAAATACCCTCCAAACTCGTTTAACAGGAAACAATGATAAGTATCGTTAAGTTTATTTATTCTTATACATTATCAATATTTCAACACCAATACTTCATTACTTTTGCAATATCTGCGATTATTCAAGTGAATGGCTAGAAACGTTGAAACACTTCATTGATACGAATAAATAAATATGAGTATATAAAATACAGAAATCCTTTCAGGTAAACGAATTAAATACTCTTAACATCTAGCTCCCATCAGACCTTGGCGGACTTACTCCTGTTAGCATTAAAATAATATGCCAGATATTCAACTCCTTTCAACCTTCCTTTCCTTCTTGACTTTATACTTTCCAAGTATATTTTCCATTAATGTATTTTATTCATATATCCGTAATTTGTGTGCAAAGTTAGAAAGGAATGTCCAACATTATGTCCTAAATATTTATGGATAACCGTAAAACTAAAGGTCACTGCTATCATGACTATTAAAGATAATACATCCCAAAGATGCTTCTCTCTGGTCTCTGGTGGTATTTTTACAATTCAAAATGGTAGCTTAACGGTGTTTAAGAACTTCATAAATGAAATTTCTGATGATCCCTCCTGTGATAGTTTGGAAACAACGTCTGGGTATCCCCATGAACTGCTCTAAATTATTTGACATCTTGTCGTAATGTCGGTCTATTTAAATGGACAATTAATTGATCGATTTGTATCTAAAATTGGTCTTTTAATGAGGTAAAATACTATCCTAGTTCCGGGAAGCAGCTGGTCTAAATGTCCTCTATTTTGTATAATTACTTATAATTTGCTGGAAATGTTTTCTTTAAGCATGGCGGTAAAGGGGTTTCTAGGATATTTACGTACGAAACTGAGGTTAGATTACCAGTGATAAAGTGAGGAGCTACATTGATTTCTTGTTAATAAATCTATACTAAACAACGCTGGACCCAAATCGGCTTTGTCTATCGTAAGATTTAATACAAAGTTAGGGAGTTTTTAGAACTAATGATTATTAAAACTGACGAACTGACGAAGATATTGGAAGTGACGTCTAAGTTAGAATAAAGATTTTTTATGAAGTCAAACATATTTACGGGTCCGAAATAAACGTCTTTTGCCAAAGTAATTTCTTCTAAGTAACCAAAAAGTTTTCTTTTTGGTTACTTAGAAGAAAACAAATCTATACAAAGAGCAAACTGCTGTTATAGAAGTAGAAGGGGAAAGAAGGGAAGTAGGTATTAGGGAAGGAGTAAGACAAGGATGTACGCTATCACCACTAATTTTTAACCTGTTCATCGAAGAGGCAATTAATGTGATAGAAGATAGAGTGGATTTCGGGATTAAAGTACAGGGACAGAAACTAAAAATGCTGAGATTCGCGGATGATATAGCAGTATTAGCATCTAGTAAGGAGGAATTAGAATCAGCGTTGAACGAAATGGAGGCAGTGCTGACAGAGGAATTCGGAATGAGGGTGAATAAAAACAAAACTAAAGTGTCAGTGTGCAGAGGGCGCGAGAGCAGAGCAAAAACGAAAGTACAAATTAATAATGAAAGATTGGAGGAAGTTAAAGACTTCACTTATTTAGGAAGTAAAATAAATTGGGATGGAAGAAGCGATAAAGATATAAAACAAAGAATAGCCCAGGGACAAATAGCTTTTAACAAAAAGAAAGTACTTTTATGGCCGGGGGTAATAAACTTAAAGCACTTTTATGGTCGGGGGTAATAAACTTAGAAACAAGGAAAAGATTTTTGAAAACGTATGTATGGAGCACGACACTATACGGTTACGAAACCTCGACAGTAGGGGAAGCAACTAGGAAGAAATTAGAAGCTTTTGAGATGTGGTGTTACCGAAGAATGATGAAAATACCGTGGACTGATAGGGTTAGAAACGAAGAAGTATTAGAGAAAGTCGGCGAGAAAAGAAGTATGTGGAAAAACATAAAAAAGAGAAGAGATAGAATGGTAGTCCACTTGCTGAGACATGGGGGAATAGTCTGCGATATTTTGGAGGCAGAAATAGGAGTGAAGAAAGGCAGAGATAGGCCTAGATTAGACTACTGCTCGCAAATAGTAAGGGATGTAGGTTGTAGCACAATTAGCGAAATGCTTAGGTTAGCACAATATAGGGGAAGCTGTAGGTTAGCGTCCAACCAGTTTTAGGACTGATGACTAGAAATGATGATGAGAAGAAAACATTTTTTAGATAAATATTATATTTGTCACCACATGCAAAACGAGTAATTTTTGCATTTTCATCTAATATCTGATCACGAATCAAGTGATCGAATAGTATAAATAGCAAATTTAAAATAAACACACTGGGTCAGAAATCAGCTGTCTAGTCATCAATCACCCCTGTCTAGTACCATGGGGTAGCACGAGGCGAGTTTTTCGAAAACTCTGTATGAACTCGAACTTTCCATATTATATTTTAATCATTTAACTATGTACTGTTCATCTAGGCTTTATTTTTTTATTGGTATGGGTTTTTGGCTCCGGTATCATTCGCCAATAAATTGCGTGTTTTGTATAGGGTCTTTCAATAAGGACGCTCGCTGTTTAAATGTAAATAAAAGAAGTTGTGTCGTATGTGGCATTTTTTGGCATTAAGTATGGAATATAACGTCGTTCTAGGTTGACGCTGCGCGAGATAATCATGCCCTCAATTCGCTCGTGCAGAATGTCCATCGTGGCATGCGCTGTGTGGCACGTAGCGCCGTCCTGTTGGAACCACATATCATCGGTATCCATATCATCCAGTTTAGGCGACAAGAAGTTGCCTATCACGATCTATAGCGCTCGCCGTATTATTCATTCAGTACATACCACGATTAACAGTTCAACAGCAAATAGTCTGTGTACAACTGTTTTATGAAAGTGAGCGATCATTTACAGTTACATTAAGAAAAATTAAGACAAAATAAAGCGCCTACAGAGTTAACAGTTTGCAACTTAAGCAAGAAATTTCAAGAGACGGGTTCTGTTATTGAGAGGGCAACACCAATACGTGCTAGTCGTGGTCGGTTTAAGGAAAATATTGTTGCAGTGAGAGAAAGTGTGCGGGAGTATCCAAACACATCAATTCGACGTCTTGAATAACAATTGAATCTGTCAGAAACCACGATGAAAGGGATCTTAAAGAAAGATCTGCATTTTTCCCCATTTACAACATAATACATTTGTTAATTGGGCGTTAGAAAATAAAGAAGGTGATGCTGTTAACTCTGTAGGCGCTTTATTCTATCCTAATTTTGTACAAATGCTGCAAGATATATTACAGTTGTACATAATAGTACTGGATAATTATATTAACAACTGGAAGTTAGTTATAATACATATACAAAATATACCTTCTTTCAAGGCTTTTTCCATTATTGTCGATAGGCCAGATGTTACCTAAATTAAATGGCAAAAATTAATCGGGACAGATTTCGGAAGGACACTATAAAGAAACCTGTATAAAACGGGAAGTAAAAGTTGCGTCGTATTTGTCACTTCTGCTTTTTCGAATTATTTATCCATCATTTATTCCGACCTATTACGAGAAGGTTGTTATATAACGACCTTATATAATAATTTCCTATTATGCAAATACTCTGACTATCTCGCCCAAAGGCCCAGTAGAATTTAATTATACCTCCATCTATATTTAATTAGTTTTGTTGTCAGTAATTTAGCCACCCATACATTCGGATCGTTTTTGAGATAGGGAACCGCCCCAAATGGTAATGGATTTACTGTCAAGTTCAACTTGGGTGCCGTACATTTTACTTAATTCAGAATTAACTGGTTATACATTCATTAAATAGTGGCATTAGATAAATGAAGTTTATTCTGGGCGAAAACAGAACTGTTTTACCACTTAATCATTCGCCGAATGCGAAAACATATGGCCTGACCATTAATACCCTGATAATTTTTTGGTATTTTTAGAAAATTATTATCGATAATATTATATAGTCCATAATATTATATGACTGCTATAGCATGAAACATCAACACGCTATGTCCTATTTTCAATGAAACATGCTGCTTTGTTTATTATTACTTTGGTTAGTGATAATTAAAGCTGTGGGAAATGTGCTGCGCACCATGGACGTACGCGTCGTAACAAGGGTATTAAAATAATAATACAAACTAATTAGTAACAAACTCACTAAATTGTTACAAGTAAATATGACACTGTATGTACTTGCGCTATTAACTAGCGTGATGAACTAATATCATCATCATCATCATCATCATCATCATCATCACCATCATCATCATCATCATCACGAACTGTAGACGATCCGTAAATACTGTGCAGCATAAGGTATATTGTCCATATTTGTTAGAAAATGATGTTCGTTCGGGTGAAAACATGTTCTTATATTTGAGGAACGACCGTTCGATATATACTGATGTAATACAGGCATAGGTACGTGAAATATTCTTTGCACTCACTTAACGGATTTGTATTACAATCGACCACAAACATCAAAATTCGACTTCCTCGCACTTGATATTTTTCTAACGTCTTCAGCACATGCGTAATTGTGTTACCAGTACAATAAATGAGTCTTTTACTAGCTAATAGCAATTAGCTTTGAATTAATGAGTCTTTCACTTAGAATTGATCACTTGGAGATCACGCTTGTAGACGCGATCACTTGGAGTTGCATAAACTCATCGACCCAGTTGTGTCGTGGTGTTCGAAGAATAAACTATCAATAAATATACCTTCAAAAAGTAATCACTAATATAAGATTTAATATGTTTTGAAATTATTAAGGATCTTGTTGTGTACTTTGACGATAAACTGTCGTTCTCTAGGAATATCAATTATATCGCTCTTAAAATACATATAAAATACTTGATTGAGATTATAAACACGACATAGTTTAATAACGTACATCATCATCATCATCATGAGGTCATCAGTCCTAAGACTGGTTGGACGCTAACCTCCAGCTTCTCCTATCTTGTGCTAACCTAATAATATGTTTTGCATTGGTTCTTTCAGAATTAGAATATTGTAGCCTTATTTATTATTCCTGGTGTCTACATCATATGAATCAACTTGGAAAATATTCAACGGCGTTTCTTAAAGTATTTGTCATTTCATATAGACAATTATTGGCCAGTAAGAGGTTACGACCATACTCTGCCTTATAGCCAAGCCTATAGCTATCTAATTTTTGTACATCAAATCAATTCTTCGATCTTTTAGTGAGGCGTAGTTATCTATTATATCTTCATAAAATGGCTGGTCCTTCTTTAGTTCTAGCAACAATTCTTTCTCGATAGAAATAGTTGCTAGTGAAAGATTTCTTCTTGGGAAATGGTATTTCTTGAATAGGTCTTTCTACGTTTAACACACGAAAAGCCTGTTTCCACTGACGCACTTGTTGATGGAATAGATGAAATTATACAAAACAGTTTGTAAGCTTCTGTAAAAATGTCTTTGTATTCATTCAGTTTTTTGAGCAGTTCATGCAGCGGTATAGTTGTCTGTAACTTTCTTCACTATATAACAGGCAAAATCCATTTTTTAAGTCGTTGATGTTTGGTTTATATTTCAATAAATTGTTCTAAATTGTCAAAAACATTAGAAGGGAAACACGAGCTATATTGTCCAAATTTTGCAGTATCAGCGAGACAAACAAATTTCAGCTTTTCGCAGTCCTGAAACCTGACGTCTATTGCCATTAAAATATGGTCCAATATTTCATAAAGAGGTTTAAATAGTAAACAGGGCCAGCAATATAGTTTGTTAACTTTGGGCTGCTACATAACCATTTATAATTTGTGAACCAAGCAGATTTGAAATTTACGTTATAAGATTTACCAGATTTTTTAATCTCTCTTTTGGCAAATATTGATAAAACAATCGTAGGTCTTCCTTCCAGTAAAACACGTCTCCAACAAAATACAAATAATATCGTTAACTGGATTCATTATAAATAATGTAAATTATTGTTTCATTTAATATTGTCACTAACAAAGTTTAAAAATCACTAATTATACGATCACTTAGTTGGTCAATCAACACATTAAAATCAAAAAAGTAAGTCTAAAAACGATGAAAAGACAACGCAAATTCAATAAATCGCTCAAATTCAGAAACAGACCGCGCTTCAGTACATTAAATAGATGCGGGTCCACCCACTGTGCAGATATCCTATAAAATCTCGGGAAACTCTTCACCTAGATGGAGGGAGAAGACGGACTAAACAGACGTGGGCTATTGCATGACGTCACGTTACCATGGCAACCCGCTGTAACAGTGCATATTTGAGAGCACTTGATTTTCATCTCTGCACCTGCGGGTTATTTAATTTATATTATAAGTTACTATCTTTAGAGAAACGCCAACTTTTTACTGTCATTAGGTTATATGTTACTGAAATATTCCATCGCACATTTGCATTACAGTTTTTTAGAGTTTTGTTTTTAGGAGGAGTGATCTTTTTTAGTTTAAATACTACACAATCTACTGTAATACTACTGTCCTACATACGCTATTGCCTGAAGCATATTGACATAACAAAAAATCACCTTTTCTTATTGTCATATCCTATATAATATAGTCTCTAAAATGCGTCTCTCTAAAATATCTATAATGGACAGGATACACCGTATCGCAGAAATCAGTTAAATCGAACAATTCATGTTAACAATTATGATAATAAAGGTTAAATATAAATTGAGAGTTTCTTAACGCGTTTTATCTGATCAACGATGTTTGCAGATGTCTTTATCGCTTATTACTTTTCTATTACAAAACAATCGGCCTCCTTTCATCTGGCCTGATGTGTATCAACCCGTGAGAGCATCTTGGTTATCTAGAATGTAATGTAATAATTAGAACTTTCGGTAACGCTATTATAGCCTACTGTCTGGCTGGCTGATTATAGGTGGTAATAAATTAATAAATATTCAGAACTCTGTAAACAAAATAAAAAAAAAAAAATAACAGTGGGTATATTTGATGGACTGGTGAAAACGACATTTCGTGACAACTTTTGGGTTAATTTGAGTTATAATTGGCGATTTTTATTGACAAATAACGCGTATAAAATCGATCTTATTTCATTATACTGAAAAGAAGATTAGACTGAATATTTAACATTTCGGAAAAATTAAAAGATTCACACTGGACAGTTTGTGTCAATATAAAAATGATGTATGATATGTTACTATGATTCTAGGGTAGCTTTAGAGAATATTACTGCTTTTATTTTTTACATAGGACTATGGAGCTATATAAAAACACTATTTGGCCAGGATAGGACCCGAATCTATTGGCGAAAAGTCGAATGTGAAAAATTTTCCTCTGATTGCTCCACAAAATGTCCTTCCTCCTCATCCACTCATAGATTTAAGGTTACTGAAGAATTTAGTAAAAGCTAAGTGTACAAATAAGGTACGATTATGCCAGAATCGGTATATTCAAAATAATTCATGCAACTTATCACCATCAAAAATTGTAATAATTGATATCATAATCTAAATTAATTATGAAGAAAAATTGTCAACATCATTGGAGAAACACGCGGCTAACATGTTTAGGTATTGATGGAAAACTGGTCTCTTGTTTTTGTTACTGCATCGAAGGTTCCAGCCCTTCTCAGGCTTAGTTATATAAATTCACTATATAATAGGTTCTTTCAATAGGGACGCTCGAAATTTGATAAGCTATAGCGGCCATGTTGTTAAAGCAATATCTGTCAAATTTATTGTGAATTATTCCGTAGTGTATGGCAAATTATCGCGGAAGACTATGGCGTTCAAAAACGTATGAAAATCATCAAATTTTATTTTCAAAATCAGTGCTCCGTTCGAGAAACGTTCCATGGATTACGTGATTTTTATCATCGCTAAAACCGTCCCGCCGAGGTAACTATTCGACGTTTGGTGGCCAAATTCGAGTCAACCGGTTTGATAAATAATCAACCAACACCTATTCATCATTGAAACGCAAAATCTGCTAAGAACATCGCTGCTATGCATTAGAGTGTATGAGAAAACCCGATATAGTCAATTTCTCGTAGTTCACAAGAACTTGGCCCTGCTGTGACTTCAACTTGGCGAATTTTGTGTCAGGAATTAGGTCTGCACCCGTCTAAAATTCAACTGACCCAGGAACTTAAGGTAAACGGCCATAGACAACGTCGTGTGTTCGCTGATTAGGTTCTGGAACAGCTGGAAGTTCACCCAAATTTCGCCAAAAAAATCATCTTTAGCGACGAGGCACATTTTTGGATGAATGGATATGTGGATAAACAAAATTGTCGGATTTGGGACGGTACCAATCCAAACGAGATACACCAGTACCAAATGCATCCGAGAAAATCACTATTTGGTGTGGATTTTGGTCTGGCAGAATCATCGGTCCGTACTTCTTCCAAAACGAAACTGACTTTGCCATAATCGTCAACGGCGAGCGCTACAGATCGATGATAAGCAACTTCTTATGTCCTAAATTGGATGAAATGGATACCGACGATATCTGGTTCCAACAGGACGGCGCTATGTGCCACAGCGCGCATGCCACGATGGGCATTCTGCACGAGCGATTTGAGGGCATGGTTATCTCGCACAGCTACGACATGAACTGGTCACCGAGATCATGTGATTTAACATTAGACTTCTTCCGGTTCTACGATAAAGGACTACGTGACGCAATACAAAGATTAGAAAATAGTGCGTTGCCGATAAAATCACTACAAATAGGACGATGTGAATAATCGTGACGTTACGACGCAAAAACCTCTCGCGTTTTAGAAAAATTTAATAGTATGTTAACGAAGAATTCTGACTTTGCCACATTAAGACGAATTTGTAATGGTGTATCAACACATCCTTTAACTCTGTTCAGAAAGCATTTTAATTATGCTTGTATTACGTCAGTAGATGTTGAACAAACTTTTTCAAAATATAAAGATATATTTTCGCCAAAACGAACCTCTTTCCACGAGAACACTGTGGAAACATATTTGATGTTTTCAGTGTTTCACAAAAGTCATTCTGTGCCTTAGAGTCATAATTGTGATAGCAGTGGTGGTCGTACTTCGCATACTTTATAATTCCAATGCAGCGACGACTCCCTCAAATTAATGATGTTTAAGAGGGTGTGTTTTAAATTTTCATTTAAGTATAACATTTATAAATAAAAATTATCGTAAAGGATGCATACGCCACTGGCGCCCGGCGACATGATCCTGTTCTAATCAGGGTGTTCTTAAAAAATAACATTCCATGATAAATATTGAGGAATATTTTGGGTTCTTGCCACAGTCCTTGATGAAATTGGTGTTAAGACAGAAGATACTTGAAAAATCTAGTACAAAATTTCTACAGCAGACACAATTAACAGTAATCTTTTTATAGAATAGTAGAATAGTATTAAAGTTTAATTCATCCGCATGAACAACAATAAAAAATTATCAGTATTACGACTAATATTTAAGTCTTTATTCATAATGGAATCCATTAAATTCAAACGCAATTAAATGATCCCGAAGCGCCATTAATCGTAATTTAAATGTTATACTTTGATAAACTTTAAGCTGGGTTAAATAGTCGTAATGAAAACACACCAAACATAAGACACGACAAATACCAGTTATTTCTCTCTTATTAATAACTTTACACACAATAACGAGTGTCGTTATCGTGGTGATAATAAAACGAGGCGTCTCCTGATAAGAGACTTTTGCGCCAGTTTAATTGAAGAATTCTGTAGCGACGCGACATGCAATTTTAGAAACAAAAAGATTATTTTTATGAGATGGAAAATATTTACTTTGGTTTATGTTTATCGTTAATTGTTACAAAAAGTTTACCTTGGGATCCCGCAAGGTTCAAATTTGGAGCCAGTGTTAGATATTTTCTATGATTTGAAATAGTTGGCGCTTTGAGTCTGTCATTTTTTTATGTTATACGAATCTCAATTTACTAATGACAATCAAATAAAATATATACAGTACGATTAACATCAAAATTGAACCAATCGATGTAAGTTATATTTGTTTCTCGATTGTAACCATCCCTTTATGATTCAGACCATTTAAAAAATGTGACGATACGTCAATTTTTTTACTGCACTTTTTGAGTAAATTGCCTAAAGTAATAGCAAAATCGTATTTGATCTTATTATTATGATTATTATTACGTTATATGTGTTTGGGCCTTATCAGCCACTGATCGCATGGGTAGTCCCTTGGTGATCCCCTCTTATACGGGTCATTATCCAAAAATGCTATCCCACAAAAGGAACAATTTAGGCACGTCCCCCGCCTTAAGCGTCGCTTCCTCTAAGATAACAGGGGTCCCTAATATAAGGTATTTCTTCTCCTCTCCAGTGCCGGGCAGGTGTGAAAAAGATGAATCGAGGTTTCCTCATCTTCTTTACAGTACCTGCAGGCCGGGCTGTCAGTCAGCCTCAGCTTGTACTTATATGCATTCAGGCTATTATAGTAGTCCGTTATGATTCCCACTAGGGTTCTGGCTTTATGCCTGTTCAATTTAATGAATTCCTGGGCCCATTTCTCAATCTCTGAGTATTCGATGAAAAGTCTGGTTATTCGACAACCTGTTACTCCTCTCCATATTTTATTGTGCTGGTCTTTTGTTCAGCCATTGATGCGGTCTCTGATCAGATTCCGACTTATTCCCACTTTAGGTTCTGGTCCATAGAGGCTTTCCCTGGTCCCTAGTCTGGCGAGGTAATCTGCAATTAGATTTTCCTAAATGCCATTATGTCCAGGTATCCATAAGAGTTTCACCGGTCCCTTTCCTGCCAAGTGGTTCAATGCTTCATAGCAATTATAGACCAGCTTCGACTTTGTCGTTGCTGGATTCAGGGCTGCCAACGCTGCCCTACTATCCTAGTAGATGCAACCTTCTCCTGGGTCCGATTTTGGTCGGCCCCCAGAACACCGTATGTAATTGCAACTAGCTCGGCCTGTAGTGCAGTAGTGTATTTGCCCAGGGGGAAGGTTTTACCTATCCCATCGCGTCGCCTATACACCCCCGCACCCGCTCTGTTCCCACTCTTGGCTCCATCTGTGTACCAGATGTCTCCATTGAGTGGTAATCCAGCTCATCCCTCCATCCAGTCGGTCTTACTAGTGAAGGTGATCTTATATTTCTTGTCAAACAGGAAGTGGACACACGTACTGTCAGAGGGCATCCATAGGAGTCCCTCCTCAGCTAGCTCTCTTGAGAGTCTATTCAGGTCCCTTACCTTCCTATTCATGTTTCCCACCCTTTGCCTTGTCTTTGAGGCTTTCGCTTTTAGGGTGGCATCAAGAGGTGGTATCCCCGTCAGTATCCCCATCGCCTCGATCGGTGTTGATCTTAGGGCTCCGGTTATACTTCTGAGAATCAATCCTTTTATCTTGTTAAGTCGGTTGGCTTCCGACTTTAAACGAAAATTTGCTCTTATATTTTATAAACAATATAAATAGACTAATGTATTCAGTACCTTTTAATTATGATAATAATAATAATTCATTTATTTTCCAACAGAAAAAAAAATTTATGGGATAAACATATGAAATATAAATAAATATGTACATATATACCTAGATATAGTACATAAATAAAAAAATAAAATAAAAAAGGTAACAGTGAAAAATTCTAATCTAGAGTTCAATGACTGGATGTCAAATTTTTGTAGAAGCAAAGTATGGTCGTAGCCACTTACTAGAATATTTTTAGGTTGATTCGCATGACTTACGGGAGTATCAAATAAGGCTATAATATTCTGATTTTGAACGAACTAACATAAAATATTAACATTTTAAGGTAGCAATGTTATTAAATGATGTCGTGTTTCTAATCGTGAAACCAAGAGTTGTATACGCCACGTGATTGATATCCCCAGAGAACGATAGTCTATCATCAAAGTACACACCAAAATCCTTAATATTTTCAGAACGTTATTAAAGCTGTACCACAAAGAAAATAGATATATCAGTGGTTGCTTCTTTAAGGTATACGAACAGGTATATATCAAATATTCTATAAGGCATATATCAAATTTCAAAAAACAATAAAAAATTTAAAACATGTTACAGATAAATTGAAATAACATTGTTATGAATTTATTATTATGAGGATATAAAAAGGCCATCAACATTGGCGTCCTATAATCATAATCAAGGAAGAAAGTATTAACAGAATTAAGAACAAAATGAAGAATAAAAGAGGAAAAAGCTAATATTTTTAATTCAGCCAAATCAACGTTAATTCAAACATATTTTCATGCCTTCTTCAAATATTACATTACATTAAGCTTATTCCTGATGATAATACCTTTGATGAAACTTTTGGAATGGATGGAGGAACCTACATCATATTTAACAGAACCTCTCATTCTTTCCTAACATGTATACATCAATAGACGTATTGAAATTGATTGGCCAGCCCGTTCTCTAGATTTAACTCCGCTTGATATTTTAATGCCCTTATTCCAAATCGAAGACCTACTTCAAAGTTAATGACCTAAAAGCATAATAAACCAAGGATTACTAAGACCGTCTCGAAAATTATATAAAATGTTTTAGAAGGATTTCAACAATACCGCTATTGTTATCAAAAGGTAATTGACTATCTGTTTGCACATTCAGTTTAAGCAATTTAATTTTAAAATCTTGTTTACACAAATTTTAATATGTTATAAAATAAAATATATAGACAAGGAAAAAAATATGTCGCGGAACGATGTCAACGTCACACCTGTACATGTACGTCACGCAGTTTGTTTTCGCAATTGTTTATATTTTCTATGCCTGTAGAATTGTTCTTAATGTTATGGCAAAATTTACTATCATTTTTTTATAGGCGTAATTGGAGACGGCAATAATACGCATTATGTATAATAGTAAAATACTAATGAGGATGTTTATTTTGTTAAACTATTAGATAAATTAGCTAAAATTAACATAACACAACATAACGTACAATTTGTCAACATTGTCATTGCATTTAAATACGTTAAGGATAGCGAGATAATTTTTTTGCATACTTACGATGATGGCACAGCTCTAGTAATAGATAATAAAACTAATTAATCTCATATTATTTTGGGCATGAGGGAAAAATTAATTTACTCTGAATATATACATCCAATTAAAACTTGTTTTAATATTTTAGTATACCGTATGTTAGTTATACAGGAGCGTCTGAAATCCTAAGACCTAAAAGAAGGAAAATTGGCATACATACATTGAAGAATGGCAATGATAGTATAGTTATATATACGAGCCCAGGCTCATAATAGTACGGCCAGGCATAATTTTACAATTAATATATTTAAATAGAAGTAATAATACTATCAAAACTATTTTACTAAAGAAAACTGTTATAGACTTTTAACTTAAATACGATGAAATATTACTACGTTATATTGTATCAGTGATAAGTTTGTTAATAAAAACATTAAGATTCGCGGTTCAGAATAGTTCGGCCGCTTCATCGAAACTGTGTTACATCACCTTTATTAACAATAACAGCCTTGATTCTGGCAGACATTGTATCTACCAGCTTAGCGCATTCCTCAGGAAGCGTGCTATCCCAAATTTCTTTTTAAGTTAACTGAACGAGCTGGATGTTTACGAAACTGTTTCTTTTTTCATTTTATGCCCCAATGTTTCTATTGGCGAGAGGTCTGGACTATCAGAGGGCCATTCCATAACAGGGACATTATGTTCTGTGAACCAAATTTTGACAGTTTTTGCTGTGTGACACACAGCACCATCCTGCTGGAAAATGTACTGTGCGTTAGTGCCTTGACATATTGGTATTGACGGAAATAAATTGTCTATCAAATTTGTTTATATTTTCTGCTGTCACAGTACCACCTACGAAGTGCAGTTTTCCTACGTCCATATCACTCATACCACTGATACGCCCTCAGATCATAAGAGATGCAGGGAACTTCACTTTTCTAACCAAACAGTTAGGATGAGAACTTTCCTGTAGTGTTCTTAGCACACGTTTTCTGGTATTACCCAAACAGGTTTCAAATTTGGATTCGTGACTCTAAATTACCTGGTGCCATTGTTGTAAAATCCAGTGCCACTGGTCAGTGTTCTCTGGACAACCGTAACCGATTGATTTTCTGTCGTTTAGCTAATAACGATTTTTCCTTTGTCCAAATAAGAAACCGGTAAGTTCAAAAGTAAAATGTAAAGACCATCAATATAATGCAAAGTTTTACTACCAGAGGGTAACATTCAAACTACAGAAAATAAGGAGTTTATACTCCAACCCATCTGCAAATGCCCTATATAATAAGGACTAAACAAATTAGGTCAAAACAGCTATTCTCCTGGCTATATGCCAAACTCAAATTCAGCGCTCGGCGTTTGGCATATAGCCAGGACAATAGCTGTTTTGACCTAATTTGTTTAGTCCTTATTATATAAGGCATTTCTAGATGGGTTGGAGTATAAACTTCTTATTTTCTGTAAATAAAGAGATCAATGACAATCGTTTTCTTCAGCGTGTGTTGTGGACGGACGAAAGCCGTTTTGTTAGTAACGATAAGTCCAATAAAAAAAAAGAACATTTTTGGGCTACTGAAAATCCACATTTTGTCAATACGATTGAAAACCAAGGACACTTCGGAATTAACGTTTGGTGTGGTATTATTTATTAATGGGCATTTTATTGGTCCATATTTTTACGAAGTAATTTTAAATAGTGAGCGATATTTGCAATTCCTTCAAGAACAACTTCCTTCTTCTTCTCGAAAATGTGCCATTACAGCTGCGGGAAAACATGTGTTTCCAGCACGATGGAGCTCTACCGCATAAAGCAAGAATTGTCCAACAATATTTAAATGAAACTTACGGAAAAAATTGGATAGGTATAAATGGACCGATACAGTGGGCGCCTAAATCACCGGACATGACCCCCACTAGACTTTCTCTTGTGGAGAACTTTAAAAAATAAAGTTTACAGAACACCATCTGTTAACTTCGAATGTTAAATTAATAAATAATGTTTAACTATTGACAGATGCGACAGATGTGGACGATTGCGAATTTTTGACAATACTCTTTTTTACAAATTTGCTTATAATTTTATAATGGAAAAAGATAGAATTTTTTTTTCTTTACAAAATGTGTTCAGAAATATTAGCTCTTTTCAAATATGCCAAAATATAGGTATGTTTCTGGGAAAAAATTATTCGATGACGTCTTTCCTTCAGTTTCCAAATATAGAAAAATATGTAAACTCGGCTTAAAATGGACCTTACTGAATCTCATTTAAGAAACTATTTTCAGACTTTTTCTATCGTTTTTCCTGTTCTTATAATAGAGCTGAGACATCTAGTTTCGCTCACCCTGTACATCTACGACTCTGACAGAGCAGGTTGTACTGAGCGTGACTTATGAAGGCATTTATAACTTACGAATTGCAAAATATTGTGTCATTATTTATGGATAAACTTGACCTTCTTCGTTATAACCTATTGCAGAAAGAATTTCATCATTTTCCCGAATTATCATCATCTATGAGATATGCTGTAACTCCAAAGCAGATTGAAAGATCCAGCAACTACCTTAGCGAACTTGAATAAGATGATGCCGATTTTTGCAACAAAATGTTGTTCGGCGATGAAACACACTTTCATCTTGACGGATATGTCAGCAAACAAAATTGTCGAATCTTGGGGTGCTGAAAATCCACATGCTGTTCACGAAAAAAAAAAATGCATCCACAGAGATACACGGTTTGCTGCGCAATTTTGAGTGGTGGAGTAATTTGACTAAATTTCTTTGAAAATGAAACTGGTAATGTTATAACAGGCATGTTGACGTCGTATAGTTTGTAGATGACAGCCGTTAAATATTGACACCATATCTTTGACAGAACAAAAATGGCGCGCAATTCAAATCCTATAGTTCCAACTGAGACGCCCTATATAAAAGCACAATGTGCACAATCATTCTTTTTTATATTATATTAAAACGAGATAATCGACATGTGCATCCCATTTTTTTTCAAATCGCCACGAAGAAAATCAAGAAACAAATAAAAAAACCTTTCCGAAGGTTTTTCTCAAAGATCCATACGGTAATATTCCACGTTCTACGCACATCACATAGTCGGCTATGATATAATGCTAGCGCTTGTTTATTATCCACCTTATTTGCTCGGCTGCTCTATTCGGAAGCCCCTACCTACGTTAATGTTTAAATTACTTAGAACAACATAACAAGACCTGATAAAATCGTTGCTAAAACAAAACGAGTACGATCCAAGAGATTTATTGTTGCTGTGGGCGATAAATTTAAATTATCCACGGTCTTTAACCTTGCATTGAATCATTAGAGGGCTTAACAAATACAATTATATCCCCTTATTAGCGGTGCTACTTTATGCATGGCTCCCTCCTAATCGTCTAGGCTATTTATACTGGAGTAGGTCGGAACTTTTGATGTGAAGATAATACTGACTTAGTTTTTCGCAAAATACCAAAACACTATACACTACACTCGATGCGCGTTTCGCCAACAAAGTTGGCATCACCTGGAGATGATTAAAACTCAGTTCAAAGCTCAGTTCAGTTTGAATCATTTCCTGATGAAGCCACGACTTTGTTGGCGAAACGAGCGTCGAGTGTAGTGTATATAGTCTTGGTGTTTTGTGGAAAATTAAGTCAATGTTATCTTCACACCAAAAGTTCCGACCTACTCCAGTATTAAGGTGGCTTCACGGTCAATGGAACTGAATTTCTAACATAAGGTTAGTACTAAGATTAGATTAACAGGAGCAGATAATTGGTTTCTAAAAGCCTGCAAACGTCGATCAGTTTTTCCAAACTTTATTCGCATGAAAATTTCATCTTCACGCACCTCAAATAAGATGCTATTTCAGAGGAACATGCTGCTATTAATTAACACAAAATGTATTAAAAAATGTCACAAAACAAGAAATAAAAAAAATTAATCAGTGATCGACAAGCAATAGCTTCAGTAAAAGGAAGAGTTCCTCAGAAAGACGTTTCTATTGTACAAAATCATTCTTCCCAATCGCTGAATAAAAGAGAAATTGATCTCCTCAATAAGGGGTTAAATTTTGCATTACCTGCCTTTGAGAACAGCCTAGATGAGATTGTTGCAAGTATTGAAAGTTCAGTTCAACATCTTCTTGATCCTTCGAAAGGATTCGTGAGAGAAGCTTGCAGAAATCAAATCTGCACAAATATTATAAACAATAAAAAGTCAAGTGAGGCTGCATGAGTCAGTGAGAAGAGAGAGACCTGAATTGTGGAGATCGGGGGACTGGTTTTTTCATTATGACAATGTGGCTTATGACTTACCTAACTGCTTAGGATTGAAAACTTTCAGTAAATTACGTAGTCATATAAAACACTATGATAAATTTATAATATTTAAAACAAAATTAAAATTGTTTCTCTCTGAACGATGTTTGTACCCGATTGATGAATATACAGGGTGGCCCATGAAGTTTTGGCCAGTCGATATCGAGAAAGGAACCACTAAACCGCCAAGCGGTTATCTCGATTTCCGACTTATATGTTACTGACAGAGATCGTATCGGTAAAGATGTATACGCCATAAAGTTCATTCGGCATTTGTCCTGAATCGGCGTACCGTGTACGGCACTGATGAGAGCTAATAAGTTCGAAACAGCTGTATATCGTTCGGTTCCGATCCGTGACAAATGTCGAATCCTACCTGTGACGGGTTTTATTTTTTGAAACCTTATCTGATCGTGCAGAAACACGAGAAAGGGGTCGAAGATCGCTTCTGGGTATAATTCAATGCCTGGCGGGGCTTTAGCTCGGGAAGTAGTTGTTTCCTAGAGCGATTATGTAATAGCTTTACTATTCGGGAACTACTTTGATAACCGCTTGGCGGTTTGGCGGTTCCTTTCTCGATTTCCGACTTATATGTTACAGGGTGTCTTATTTAAAATTTTGAAGTTGATGTCACGTGACCGGAAATATGCAAGTGAAATAAAATCCTTTTATACCAAAAATGGGCAACGCTTACGACTATTTAACATTGCCAATTTTCCAAATTATTGTTCAATAGATATCGACTGGCCAAAACTTCGTGGGCCACCCCGTATAGTTACTTAAATAAACGTCTAATTTTTAAGACATCGACTGTTTTTATTCGATCTGTGTTGACTAATGGGAAAATAAATACTGTTATTAATAAATACTATTATTATTATTTATTATAAATTATAACCTCCCCCTTTTACTTGATTTTTACCAAAAGCCATGTTTTAATCCTGAAACCTATCAGTAATAAAACCCGTGACTACGTTTGAGTAATATTGAAGCAAAAAACACATTACACAAAGTTCAAAAGTGTTATCTATAAGACCAGTAAAAAAAGCCAGACAATGTATTTGACAAATTGTTTTAGGGATTTATCATCGTCATTAAGACATTAAAATAATCAGACGTACTACGATTAATCTTCCAGACAACGAAACAAACTAATTAACGAGCAATGAGCTACGTCACAACAGTTATTTAGTAAATATTTAATTCTAATGCGGATCAAATTGCTAGTTTTGTAGAAACGACGCTGGGAGATGAGTTGATAGAGTGAAAACGACGTGCTTTCAATGAAATCGGTGGCATAGATCTCTACGGTATCATCGATAGGATAGAAAAAATCGATATGATAACATTGTAGTGCTTTTACGGTTTCTGCTGCTATAACACATTATCCATGATAGTGGAGTGTAGTGTGGTGTTTAATTAAATAAACATCGAATCTTAGAGGAAAATAAAGTTTTCTATCAGGTAAGGGAAATTGTACCATGTGTGCGTTGTAAAATCTATAGCTATTGTAATAAAATGCTGGAGAATCATTCGAAGAAGTATCTGGAGCGAGTATTTTTTAAAGAAATAAATTTTTCTGATATGGGTCAAGATTTATGTACTTTTTCGGCGCAGATTCGGTTCCCCAAATTCCTCATTTCAGTATTTTAGTCCGTTGCTAAGGAACCATCAGAAAACAGATCGAGAAAGCGACCTAAATCGGGAAAGTAACTTAGCCCTATCGGTTTTTTATATTTTAGACAATAAATAAATACGCGCAAACCAAGATTTACATTAAAGACGCATTTTGTAGTAAATAAAACATTTATTGAACATATTACACAATTTGATACGAATATTGAATTTTTTTCAATAAATTGTGGACAATAAGCAAATGTGGTATATAGGTTAAAGCGAGATACGTTAAAGCCCCAACTACATATAACTTAATCCTAAAGATTAATATTTTGATATGGGGATTTAACTTAATCTAAACTTATTGTTAGATAAGCCCAGGATTCAACATCTTCTTAGGCGGTACGTTGTTTTGCTGTCATCTAGCGGGTTAACAGCCAAATGGTTAGGATGTGTTTCCAATTTTTCGAGGTATTTTTCACTCGCGTACTTCACTTCTTCTCGTATGGAAGAAATCTGTTTGTCGCTGTGTAGCGATACATTGGAGATACCACGGTGCATTTGTGATGGTCTGTAGTGTTTTATGTTGGAACCTTTGGATGAATTAGGGATTTGCTGTACTTATAGGGCGCTATAGCTGGATACCATATGTCAATATCGATTTTAAGATCACTTTATACACAGTAAGTTTATTTTCAAGTGAAAGTTTAGACTAGCGTTTAATTATCCAGTTCAGTTCAGTTAATTTCTAACCGAACTATTTCATAAAAATGTACTTTTACCAGGTAATGTGTCTATGAAGATATACATGGAAATACTTTGCTGATTCAGCCTGTGGACGCATTTGGTTCTTGATTTGCACACGGGAGCATGTGTTCTGTCATACAGTATAGGTCACTTGAACTGATTTGTTTTCATTTACTTTAATTTTCCACTTTTACCAATGGTCTAGGTCATTGAATGACTTTTGTAAGTTTTCGGAGGCCTTTCTGGCCTCTTTCTGGGGTTTAATGGACTGTTTTATCACCTCCGCCACTCTACGCACCTATTAAATTGTAGTATGTTGTTCCTGAAAGCCGAATTGGTGTTCTGGCATGATGTTTCTCTCCTTCAGTATTGGCTTTAATCTGTTCAATACTAGTTTATTAACTATTTTGGACGTGATCGGCAATCGACTTATAGAACGATATGATGTGGCCTCTTCTGGTGGGTTTTATTGTTTTTGATATTAATACAATTTGTAATATCTTTCATTAGGATAACCTATTTTTAAATGGAATGACCTACATGAATGGGACATAACCTAGTTTTTAAATTACACTGAAGAAAAGTTGCAGGAATATTATAGCCTTGTTGGGCAATTGTTTAATAAAGGCTCCGGTTATTAAATTGTACCCTAGTGCCTTCTCTGGATTCAATTCTTTAGTTATCACATTTATTTCAGAAATATTTACTTCTTCTCGTGTCATCTCTGATGAAAAGGTGGCAAGCTTTGGTTAGGTATTTGGTCTGTGAAGACCAAATACCTATTTTATCTACTATATTTTGCCCAATTACCATTAAACGAATGAATTAAACGGTAAGTACAACTATGATGTTTTTGCATATTTGAGTCAAGAAATCTATCTAGGGTTTTGATATGCAATAGAAAGACATATTATTATATCAATAGAAAGAAATTTAACTGGGTTGGGGTTTATTCGTAAATTAAATCACAAATTCCATAAGACCTGCAGATAAATATCTAGCCTAGAATCATGTTCCGATTTTTATTCTTCCTGTTGTTTTTATTATCTGTATTATTTTCCGCTGCTTCTTCTATATCCAATGAACTACCAGAGCATGAATTAAATAAATAGTTCAACCTTGACCAACCAGTGGCTTTCAGTCGTCGCATAAACTTAGATAAGACACCAAGAATCATTTCAGAAAAGGTTTTCATCACTTGGGAAACTAAACTAGAAACATCTTACCGGCGCTATTATATAATATATTTTGTACTTGTAGTAACATTTTTAATCTTTATTAACGTCTTCTAAGCGATAGGCTTGTTACTGATGTTTTCGAAATTTTCTCATATTCACATTACTATTGTTTTATTTCTGATATTATTTATAGAAAGCAAAATGAGTTGCGAAGTATTGTTTTATTTTCATGTCTCAAAATTCTCAAGACTAATATGACATAATACACCAGGCACAAAAATTAAGGGATGTAAAAAACATTAAAATTTTTATGTGATTCTCAAAGGGCTGTAACTTGGAGAAACATATTCGCAGAGCAATTTTAAAAAAGGAAAATTAAACCTTCAAGTTTCTAGTTTTTAGATCTTGAGTTCAAAATTTACCATCAGTTCTTCAGTCCAGTCATCATATCAACATCAGTTCATATCAGCAGTTCTTGACTTATCATAAAGAAACCATCAGAAAAAAAATCTAAATTTTTGCTTGCCTTTGAAAGGTCTACGGACTTCAATAAATTGTTGTCAGTAATTTCATATATCAAAATATTTTTTAGATAGTTTTATTCTCTTTAATTTGAGCTGTCTAAAAGTCTTGTACGATGATTTTCCGCTGAGTTGAAAAGTTGAGTTTTCCCGTCTCTTGAAGCAAAAATGTCAGTTTGACATTTTTTTGAATTTTTTTCCTTTTTATTTTCTTACAATAATTAACATTTTTTGATAAAAAAATTATTGCCTACGAAAACATTTTAAACTTCAAAAAATGAATAAAAAGTGAAAAATTCGACCTTAAATTGTTTTAGCAGAAACGACAAATTCAATAATTTCGAACACAATGAAAAAAAAAAGTTATAGCCCTTTAAATATTCCAAGGTTTCTTTGGAATACTTTGAGTCTGAAAAAAGTACAATCAACATCCTTAGTCTATCCATTATTTGCAATGTTATGCTGAGTTAAGTTAATGTTCGTAAATACGCAATTGTTTACCCTTTTTTCAATCGACATTCCCGCACCGAAATTTTTTTATCACAAACCAATAACTGCAACTTATAAAGAATACTTTCGGTTTTTAAAACTCTGCTTGAATTTCCTGCACGATCATTACTTCCCGAATGATTAATTACCAAAGTCAAAACTAACTTTTCTGTTTTGAATGGCGATAACTCAGCGAGAAGTCATCGTACAAGGCTTTTAGGCCACTCAAATTAAAGAGAATAAAATGATTTAAAAAAGGTTTATGACTTAGAGCTTCAATTTTATTTTTTCAAAATTGCTTTGAAGATCACCTAAATATTTACGATTTTTTTTTACATCCCTTGATTTTTATGCCTAGTGTAATATATAGATTTCTCTAAAGCATTCAAATAGAAAATTATTAAAATGTTACCTATCAGATCGAGTACCTACCTGTGTATTGCATATAATAGTACTAAGTCTGACGAATTTTCTACATTCTATGGAATGCTTCAGGGTTCTGTTTTATGAAAATTTTAAAATTGTCATATCTTAAGTCATACGAAATTTGTCATATTTCAAGCATATTACTGTTACTGACACAGATCGTATCGATAAAGATGTATACGCCATAAAGTTCATTCGACATTTGTCCTGAATCGGCGTACCGTGTATGGCACCGATGAGAACTAATAAGTTCGAAACAGCTGTATGTCGTTCGGTTCCGATCCGGAACAAATGTCGAATCCTACCTGTGGCGGGTTTTATTTTTTGAAACCTTATCTGATCGTGCAGAAACACGAGAAAGGGGTCGAGGATCGCTTCTGGGTATAATTCAATGCCTGGCGGGGCTTTAGCTCGAGGAATAGTTGTTTCCTAGAGCGATTATGTAATAGCTTTACTATTCGGGAACTACTTTGACAACCGCTTGGCGGCTTGGTGGTTCCTTTCTCGATTTCCGACTTATATGTTACTGATATTTCAAGCACTAGTTGGAATCGGCTTTGATTATTTTCTTATTGTTATATATATTTTTTAGTCTTGTAACATGTTTGTTGTATGTTGTCGTGTTTAGTAATTGAGTATACCAATATCAGTATCAGTATAGTACTAACAAATAACCTCAACCAATTCACATACCACTATCAAACAACTCCTCACGATCTTCTCTTCTTTCAGCTATGCCGGACGACAAGAAGAAGGCCACAGACGAAGAAGAAGACATCATATCCACGGCCATCGGGGAGTTCGGCAAATGGCAGCTACTGCTCACGTTCCTCCTCTCCCTGGTCAACATCCCCTGCACGTGGCACATCTTCGCCCCGACGTTCCATTCCGCCGAGAGGGAAGTGTGGTGTGCTCGACCGAACGGTTTCGTCGATGTCGCGCCTAGTGTGTGGAAAAACTGCAGCGGACAGGTCGAGGACTACTGTAACGTGTGGGACGTCATCGCGAAAAACGTGTCGGAGAGTCATTTGTGCGTGAACGTTGGCGATTTCGAGAGGGTGAAGTGCCATAAGTGGGAATTTGGAGGCGACGGTAAGTCACTGGGAGAAGGGGAAGAAGGGGATGAAATAAACAAGTTATGCGTAGAAATTCCCACACGCGAGTTTAAGCAAAATAGCGGGTTTCCGCATATGTGCAGCTCCATCTGTCACTAACACTAATATAAGGGTCTGGATCAGGGATGAGCAACTCGCGACCCGTCACAATTTCTCGTGCGGCCCTTCAGAGATTTTACAATTTGACTTTTAAAAATTCGTACATCATAAAAATATAAAAAAAAAACTACGTAAATCTACATAAACCTACATAAAAATCTACATATGCCATTTAATACGAGGGCGAATCAAATATAAACGATCTTTTGTTTATTTTCTTTATTTGAACTTGAAAAAAAGGAATAACAGCTCATTTATCTACATAATCTCATAATCTGGAAACACATTTTTCCCAGCGTATAGGTAATTTGGTAATGCCCTGCTCGTAGAATGAAGTTGGTTGTGTCTACAGCCAATTGCGCAGGTAGGCCTCAACCTCCTCATCAATGTTGAATCTTCGCCCTCCCATGGCTTCCTTGAGAGGACCAAAGAGGTCAAAGTCACAGGGCGATAGGTCGGGGCTATAGGGAGAGTATTCAAATGTCTCCCAGCCTAATTCTTCAAATTTTTCTCTGGTTAGGGCTGCTGTATGGGGACGAGCATCGTCATGGAGAAGTTTCACTTCTCTCATCGGTAGGTCACGTCGTTTGCGGCAATATGCAAACCTAACCTCGCTTAAAATGTAGCAGTAGTACGTCGCATTAATGGTCCTGCGATCATGCAAAAATCGAGGTGCAACAAGCCACGCTGGTCAAAATAAACTGTAGCCAAAACCTTGCCTGCTGACAGCCTTGACTTGGCTTTCACTGGCCCAGCGATATTTTGGAGGCAGAAATAGGAGTGAAGAAAGGTAGAGGTAGGCCTAGATTAGACTACTGCTCGGAAATAGTAAGGGATGTAGGTTGTAGCACAATTAGCGAAATGCGTATGTTAGCACAAGATAGGAAAAGCTGGAGGTTAGCGTCCAACCAGTCTTAGGACTGATGACCTCATGATGATGAGTCCACCCTAGTGCTTTCTCATGACCCATGGACAGGGTGAGGTGTGTCCTATACACCTCAAAATCAACAGACATAGTCTGGTAGACGTCCCTAATCAGAGTCAGTGAAATCCGATCGATCCGACACGATTTAATTGAGTGATCATGCTAACAAAAAAAAAATTCTCAAATAGTCCACCATTGTGCTTTCGCATAACACATGTACATGGTAGAGTGTGTCCTATCCACCTCAAAATCAATAGGTGTCGTCTGAGAGACGTCCCCGATCAGAATCAGTCAAGACCCGATCAATCCGACACGATTGAGTTGAGTTATCGTGCTAACAAGAATAAGTGCCGACGACAACGACGACACACACAGCAAAAAATTTTTTAAAATTATTTTTTTTTTGGTTTTTAGGACGAAAAATAAACCCAAAAAAAATAGTTTTTTCACTTTTTCTTTACACGATTACATTACTTTTCCGCTAGTATAGTGGAGTGCGGAAAAGTAAAATAGGTTGCTCGCTCATGTCTGGCCTAGTTTGATTGAACGTGCCTCTCCATATACATGTTAGATTTGGGAATTATTTTATAACAAACTATTCACAAAAACAACAGTATTTACCCCAAACCGCTTTTATTGGCAATATTGGCTCAATTGTACAGAGTTACCGCTCAAAGTTGACTAATACAATCTTAAAAAGTATTTCAGAAAGAGAAACGTAATCTGCTGTAGAAGCTTTATTATTTGTTATGGTTTGACTGGCATCATAGAAGACAGAGACGAAGAACCACATGAGATAACATACATATATTGTTATGTGCCGCCTGCATATTTTGTGATGCCTACCAACAAGTCACACAGTTTTTTTTTATTTTTATTACTCTTAGTAGGTACTGAAATCTACCTAAAGGGCAATAAGCGTTTGTTACGACAAGAAAACTAATGAGATGTAGAGTATCACTCCAGTGAGTGATTTCCTTTAACTTTAATCTAAATCCTCAATCTACAATTTATTTCTATGCGAGTTTATATCTCTTGCAATTAATCTAAATTTATCTGAGTCCTGTTACTGTTTAATATTACATATAGTTAGCTTTAATAATGTATGTTGGCAACCCTGCCAGAATATATGTTGGTATCCATGTATCGCAAAAAGGATGGTGTCAATAGAGTCTGTGAAAATTCTGATAAGTAATAAAGTTATTTTGAAATACCGTCTATTTTATATGTACTGTGCTCCCCGCAAACCACTATGCTAACAGTTATTAGGTCAGATAGTAGATGTTTCAGCCTACGCGCTTCATTGTTGTAGCACACGTTTATTTGGTTGCCCAGCACATTAGGATATATTAACATTCTTTCGCTGTATTTCGTACTGAAACGATGTATGGCTGTCTTGACTGATTCCAAAGGGATATCGTGTTGAATCATTTAATTGGGGACGTAAAGGAGGCGTTGACGATGGCATGCAGTACCTTGTTTTGGAACCTCTGCAGGATGTCCATGTTGAAGTTGCTGTCGATACCCCAGAGTTGAATTTGGTCCAGAAGTCCAAATGGTCTTGTACAGTAATACCCTGTTTCCCAAAGATAGTTTTGACTTGCGGCCAATATATCTAGCTTAGCTTGAGTCCTAGCTCTTGCTCTTGGTGAATATATCATTTTTCCATGTCAGTCGTCGGTATAAGTTTATGCTGAGCTATTTAGCATTTTCAGTTTGGCATTTGTTGAGTTTTACAGGTAGATATGTATCTCTCCGCAAGGTAAAGGTCACACGGATAGATTTTAGTTCATTGGCTCTGACGCGCCATTTCTTTAGCCAGTTCTGTATCTTGTTTAGGATCGTTTTCAGATGTCTAGAAGCATATGCCGAATCGGTATGAGGTGCTGATATAGTTGTGTCGTCAGTAAATGTTGTTACGGTGGTAATTTGTGTGATTGGCAGGACAGCCGTATAGAGGAGGTATAATATTGGCCCAAGCATACTTCCTTGGGGAATGTCTGAATATATGGGATCCAGGTATTTGTAGTCGCTTCCTTGTTTCAGCAAGAAGTGTCTACCTGACATATGATTTTAGTAGCTGGAAGCACGAAGGCTCTTTAATTTGATGTGCATTCCTGCGTGACACACCTTATCAAAAGCTTGGGATACGTGAAGAAAGGCAACTCAACAATATCGTAGCTATTAGATCTTTATTTATTTGACTAACCAGTCTATGTACTTGTTCTATCGTTCTGTGCTTATTACGGAATTCAAACTGATGTTCTGGGCTTATTTTAATTTCGTCTATTATTTTGAATCTTTTTACGTATATCTTGTCAAAAATTTGAGAAAAGCATACGTATGCAGTAATCTGTATAGGAAGAAACATCTTCTGGATTTTCCTCAGATTTTAGGATTATAGCGATTTAAGCCACTTTCCAATTATTAGGGAAATTATTTATTTGTAGTATTGTATCAGTTTTCGCATAATATTGTCAGAGATTAGATCAAATCCATGTGCTTTCTTGATGTTGATTTCTGTCATTATTGTTCGTTTTACTTCTTTATCCGTGAATTTGTGATCAGATAAATTCAATTTACATAATACTTTAAGAAATTCGTTGTTTCGTTTTCTTCTTCTGGGGATAGTGCAGAAGGAAATGATTTAAATACGTTTTTAAGTGTTTAGAGAAACCTTCAGCTTTTTCTTCATCGTTCCTTGTCCGACAATTGTCGTCACTATTAATGGGTGGGTTATATTGTTGAAGTCTTTTGAGTTTCCTTGTGGCTTTCCATAGTGAATAATCAATGGCATTGGTAGGAGCTGAACTGTTCAGATATTCTTGAATATCTTGGTTTTATTCATCCTGGATTAACTTTTTTAATTTTTTTGTTGCTTTGTTTAGCTTCCTTTTGATTTATATCGTTCTTGCTTGTTGCAATTGTTTTCGCAATTGTCTTTTTTCTGAAATTCGATTTCAAAAATTATCATTTTCATGCAGTTTTTCCAAATTAGGTGGAAATAATTCCACTATAATATTTTTTGAGGGTTTCCAGAAATTGAGATACAATAAAATATGCATCACGACTACCTAAATGACCCTTATATACGAGCCCAGGCTCATAATAGTTCGGCCAGGCATCATTTTACAACTAATATATTTAAATATATTTTAATTTCAGAAAAAGCTGGTAGATATAATGTCTGCCAGAATTAAAGCTGTTATTGCTAATGAAGGTGATGTAATACAGTTTTGATGAAACGGCGGAACTATTTCGAACTGCATATCTTAATGTTATTTATTAATAACTTGTTTAAGGTAATATGCTTTAACTTGTCACTGACACATAATAACGTAGTAATGTTTCATCGTATTTAAGTTAAAAGTTTTTGGCGATAGCAAGGATAAAAGTGCATTTTGCCTCGACTGGGAATCGAACCCGGCTCTCCCAATTTCCGGTTAGTTACTCTGACCGCTGAGCTATCGAGACACACTCATTATCCTAGCTAATGCGCCAGTTTAATGCGTCACTACAGTACTCTCTCCCTAGAGACATGGTTTGCCTCGATACAATTTAACGGAATGTGACCGCGTTCGCCATTCTTACGAACCGTTGTTCGGTAACCCCCGGACTGTAGGGCGATGGATAGGACGGGAATCGAATCCGCAAATTTGAGATGTAAGGGAGGTTGCATATACTGGAATGAATCACATCACGTCGGGGTCACCACTTTGGCGATAGCAAGGATTAAAGTACACTTTGCCTCGACCGGGAATCGAACCCGGCTCTCCCAATTTCCGGTTAGTTACTCTGACCGCTGAGCTATCGAGGCACACTCATTATCCTAGCTAATGCGCCAGTTTAATGCGTCACTACAAGTTTATACTTTTTGTCTCTTACCAATATTTTTCTTTAATAAAATAATTTTGAGAGTGTTATTACCGTTATTTAAATATATCAGTTGTAAAATTACGCCTGGCTGAACTATTACAAGCCTGGGCTCGTATAACATACTTATATTTGAACAAATTATGACTACTTCCAACTGTTTTGAATAAATTATAATTGTTTAACAATCATGAACAATTCAAGGGCCGCCTTGTAAATGCATTACAGTAAAGCGTACGTCAGATTAAAACGCTACAATACATTCTCCTTTACAGCAAATTAATTAACATCGTAAATAAAAAAAAACTCAGCAAAAACAGTACCGATGTCGGAGATTGCTTGTCAGTTAATGTTATTAGCGTTATTAACGTATAATTGATGGAATGACTGCGAGTCATTTGCATGCAAATTGTTAAGCGCATAAGTGGCTTTTTGATTTAAATAAGGTGTAAAATTTCGTAACAGGTAATAAGAAGCGACCGTCTATCACGTTGGTGGAATACATAAACAAGTGACGCACGTACCGATTCATTAACGACTCGCTTACCTGTCAATACGCCGTAATTTATGTAGTATGTGTTCATTATTATTATTCGCGAACTAATAGGGGAACGTTTTTAGTATATACAGCTAGCGGCAGGCTACTAGGTGAATCCTTGGATACTTATGCCGAGATTAGCATTGTATAGGGTGTCTCAGTTGGAACTATAGGATTTGAATTTCACGCCGTTTGTAGTCTGTCAATAATTAACGATGTTAATTATATATAGTTGCATTATCATCGTCATTTACAGTCATAGATCATTTGCGCGCCACTTGTGTTTTGTTAGATACAGGGTGTCAATAATTAATGACTGTCATCTACAAACCATATGACCTCAACATATCCCAATTCATAGTTCAACAATGAATAGTTTATGTACAATTGTTTTATGAAAGTGAGCGATCATTTACAGTTGCATTAAGATAAATTCGCACAAAATTAGGACAAAATAAAGCGCCTACAGAGTTAACAGTCCTTAACTTAATCAAGGAATTTGAAGAGACGAATTATGTTAT
Organism: Rosalia funebris; assembly: GCA_037954035.1. Lineage (NCBI taxonomy): Eukaryota > Metazoa > Arthropoda > Insecta > Coleoptera > Cerambycidae > Rosalia > Rosalia funebris. Next base: position 3,352,143 of record JAZFAV010000006.1, on the reverse strand, counting down.
TGATAAGGCAATACCAATACGTCCTCGTCACAGTCGGTCAGATAAAAATATTGCTGCAGTGAGAAAACGTACGGGAATATCCAAATACATCAATTCGATGTCGTGCTCAACAATTTAATCTACAAGAGCCGCCACTCATAGGATTTTAAAGGAAGATCTGCATCTGTCAGCATATAAAATTCAGTTGACCCAACAATTAAAAGTAACAAATTGTTTACAATGTCGTACAATTTATTAATCAGGTTTTGGACAAGAGAGAAAGTGATGCTGATTTTTGTAACAGCATTTTGTTCAGCGATGAATATTGATGGATACGTCAACAAACAAAATTGTCAAATTTGGGGTGCTGAAAATCTACATGCTGTTCACGATAAAAGAAATGCACCCACAGAGATGGATGAATTTTGGAGTGATGGAGTAATTGGACCTAGTACTTATTTGAAAATGAAGCTATCACAGTAAATGGAGATCGCTATCGTGATAATTTCTTTTTCCACCAAATTTATGGTTTGGATTTGAATAACATCTGGCTTCAGCAAGACGGTGCAACGTGTCATACAGCACAATAACTCTGTTGCATATCAAATTTCGAATCATGTTGTCTCGCGGGACGTCAATTGGCCTGCAAAACCATGCGATTTAACACCATTGGACTTTTTTCTTTAGTGTTGCGTCAAGGGAAAAGTGTACGCCACTCAGCGAGCCAGCAATGGTAACATCAGTCATGGCAATGTGGATTTAAAAAATTAAGAACGATTTTGGAAGAATCTTATAAAAATGATGATAAATATATAGACACTGGCATTTTTAAAACGTAAACCTACATTATGTATTATTATCCGCAGTTGTATTGAGTCATAGGTATGACATCTATATAATATTAGTCATATAAAAACACGCGCGTATTTGAATGCTTCATTGCGTCAAAATTTCAAAGCAGTCGGTGAAGAAACGAACATTGACATATTTATTTATATATGTATAGTTTGTAAATATACTGATGCAGGGGCGGCTGGTGTATAGGTGCTGCAGAGCTGCAGAACTGCCAAAAAAATTAGATATTTGTATATTTTCGCGACATAATAATTACTAAAATTTATTAATAAAATAATTTGGTTAGTTGGTGCAGCTAACTAAATTATTGCGTTAAAGTCGCATTCTGCCCGCCGCCCTCTATTGAGTTATAGACCAGATGAATTATCTGGGTCTCTACGCTAGCGCGTCGCGGTACATTGAACTGGGCCACACGAGGTAGTTCTCAGCACGGCTCGGCACACCCGTCCTCCCTCTCAACTCGCGCGACAATCCACACTTGGCGCTCGTAAATGTGCGAATTTACACGGTCAGTGAGCTGTATTTTTTCCAGCTAAGGCAACATCAGTGAATGTTTACTCTTTCCTACTCATCGGGCGGGCGTAAATCGTACCTATTTCGTATTTCGTGTTAATTTGAGATTTTAAATACTGTTTTGTGAATTTGTGTAGTGATTTATTGTACTAATTATTAATATTTATATACTGTGATAGTGACAATGGATTTAGTTTATAATTTAGTTCATGTGAAGCGATTTTTTAAATACTATTATGAAGAAAAAATTGATTTAAAAAACAGTGGTAGGCCATTGCCCGATATTGTTATTGAGACTGCAGGTGTTAGACGCGGAGAAGCATATAAACGTCAATTTAATAGAGACATTTATTCGAAGAACAATTGGATTTGTGGGCGCAACAAAAGAAAATGCGTTATTTTGTTTTCTTTGTTTACTTTTTGGCGGTGATAAAGCATGGACGGAGGTAGGGGTGACAGATTTGGTGCACTTAACCGAAAAAATAAAAAAGCACGACAACTTCAAAAGACATCTACATAATACAATGGAATTAGCTTTATTAGGAACAACTAATATTAAAGCGCAGCTAGATTCAGCTTATTGGGTAAATGTGCAAAAGCATAATGATAATGTGACAAAAAAGAGATACGTTTTGTCAAAAATTATAAACTGCATAAAGTTTTGTGGGGCCTTTGAACTGGCGCTGCGAGGACATGACGAAGCTGAAACCTCTCAAAACCCGGGGATATTTCGTGGTTTGATAAATTTTTCTGCTGAGCTTGATGTAACTTTAAACGAGCATCTACAAAATGCTTCAGTATTTAAAGGAACCTCTAAAGAAATACAAAATGATCTTTTAGACTGTATATTCAAAGTATGTCATGAAGAAATAATTAAAGAACCTTCATTTTTGGCAGTTATGGCGGACGAAACAACTGATGTATCTGCAAAAACTCACTTAGTGGTAGTTTTAAGATATATTCTCGATGGTGAACCGATTGAACGTTTTTGGATATACCTGAAACCTACAAAATGTGACGCTGAAACTTTTTCAGAAAATATTTTAAGTGTTATAGACCCTCTAGTAGAAAATGCACCTTACAAGCCTTTTCTCTTAACCAAACAATATGACGGCAAACATGAATGTTCTTCAAAAAGGTATTAAATTCCAAAAAATTTTCTTGTGAAAGTCTATATTTTTGTATAAACGAATTTTACATAAAAATTCTGAAGTATCAGGAAAACGCGTGACCTTGAAATTTTTCGCCTGCGGCGCAATTTTTTTGCAGCCCCTACGGCGCCAATAGTTTGGATACGTTTGAAATTTGCCCGCGGACGGCCAATACCGTGGGATCGGCCCTGTGCAGAACACCCGTTTCATTTCATCACGAGCCGCCACTGTACTGATTAAATTATTTCATTCCACTTGGTTGTGATTTTTTAAAAACGATGTTACTCTGGGTCACCTTTTATAAGAAAGCTTTTACTAAATTCAAATACATTTAAAGCATGTTTTTGTCCTTTTATAAGATTCCAAAAATTGCCTTTGTTGTTGGCTTTTGGTTAATCTACCGTCAATACACACTCAGGTATTAATTAGTAGTCTGATTTGTCTCCCACACGTAACTAATTAACCAAAATTGTATAATTTAATTGAAGACATGTTGTTTACGACGTAGGTGATGATGAATACTGTTATATCTACACGCAATAATTAATTTGCATATTAGTATAGTGTGCTATGGTACGTTGTGAATATGAATAAATAAAGCACTTTATTATTTAATTTAATTTTATGGTATTTACTTAACTATAGAAAATGATGTGCGCCACAAGGCTAGAATGTTTATACCGTGTTTTCGTAATGTAATGAATGAATAAACTTTTAAGAAAAACTTTTAGATTTCTGGGATGGCTTTTGGGATTAGTTCTTTAAAAAATACATTTCTTATATTTTAGCAAAAGCAGTGTGTTCAAAGTGTGTATTTGAAAAGAACTTCTCGTGTTTTGTTGCCAATATCCTAACTATGGATCGATCAATATAATTTGGAAATATGACAGTAATTAAAAGAACAAAACTTTCCTATGGTGAAGACCTGCCTTTGGTGTGGATTCAGAAGCTTCACCCGATCTCTCTCCACAATCTTTTTCAACTGACGTTGTCGTAAATGATCCACGTTTCATCTCCAATAACCATATTTCTCAAAAAAGGATCTCTACATTGACAAATCCTTAACATATTGTAGATGTTGATGCGATCCATTAAATTGAATTCGTGAGGAACCCAAACAACGAGTCTACTCAACCCAAGTTGTTTAAGGTGATTCTGTACACTAGATTTTGACTTTTGACCCGATTTTTTCTGCAAGCTCACGGATGGTTTGATTAGGATTTGCCTCAACTAAGGCATGTAAATGCTTGGGAATGACTTCTTTAAGCCGGCCTGACCTTGGGGTGCCCATGAAGAAAAAAATAGCCAGATCGACGTCTCTTGAACCACTTTTGACACGTTATATCTTCTGTGTCATACACAGAACACAATTTGCGGCAAGTTTCAGCGACTCCTTTGCCTTTTTTAAAATAAAAAAGCATCACGTTCCTAAAATGCTCACTTTCACTCATTTTTAATTAAGCCACACACGACAACAATAAAACAAGTTCACGAGTATAACGGCAGTAAACAACAGTTAAATATCAGGGTTGAATAGGGAGGAAGGCTGCAGCTGTGCGCATGACATTATAAGCCGTGACGTAAGTGGTTAATTCGGAGAAACGAAACAACTTTTTGGACAACCCAATATTTCTTCTTTACAAAAAATACACCAGCTCACAAGTCTGATTGCGTTACAAGAAAAACAGCGAACTGGCTTTGAATGCTTCGATAATTGTAATAACACCCTCTAGGCGTCAGATTTGGCCCCTTGGGATTATGATACACGAGTATTTCCAAAGCAGAGACCTCAATTATCTCACATTATTTACTAGTGACAACATTAAGTCATAGGATCCAAACTAATATCGATTAATTACATGGCATTCATGAAGATTTTTTCATTTGATAAATATTATGGTACTTTCCACTTTGTTTATTTACATTCAATGTATGTTTACTATTTTCAAATCTGTCAGATGGTAAATATCACATGAGGTTGCCTTCATGATTTATTTGAATAATATTTGAAATGTACTGCTATATAAATCAAACGTTTTCCTGGGATTATTTGTGAATATTCTTCCACGAAAAAAAAAACCGCATTGTTTCTAATACTGTTTGCTTATTATTTGTATAATAATTATTATTTTGTTTTGATTAAATTCTTTCCTCTATCGCAAGTGCGAGAATAATTTTTCATGTCAAAACAATAAACAGAAATCAGTTGAAGACGAAAAAAACATATGCGTGTTTAAAGAATATTTTTCCATGAAGAAAGGCGAATATTTTATAACACCTACAGTATCCTCGCATTTTAATTGTGTAATAAATTAGTTCAATAACAAACGTAAAATTTTAATGAGAAATTGATTGTTACAACCAATTATATATTATTAGTGCCGTTTTCTTCAAAGTGCCATAACATCGAGAGGAATTGACAAACAAAAGTTAACGACGACAAAAAAGGATCTAAAAATGCGAGAAAATAAGGCGAAGCTAATGTAATAAGGAAAAAAAGTAGGTGTATTTAGAAAATATTTTTCCGTGAAAAAAAGACAAATATTTTGAGTACCTACAGTATATTTTAATTATGTAATAAATGAGTTTAATAAAAATGATCCGATTCTAATGAGAAATTGGTTGTTACAAAATTATTATAATTTTTTTCAAGGTGCTTTTTATAGCTTCGGGAGGAATAGACAAAAATGAAATCTGTAAAAAGGGTTTTTATAGAGCATTGCTTGTTGTTTCTCTATTGTATTTCTATATTGCTGAGTAAACTTGGCAAAAATGTAATCTTCAATTTTTGAATAAAGAAGCGATTTGTTTCACCCCAATGCATTAACATAAATATTATAAATTTATTTTAAAATTTTATCAAAATAATACTGAGTTAGCCATCAAGTTTAACCATTTTCTTGAAGCGACCTTAACGTTTGGTATCAAACACTCCAAAGGACAAAATCACAAAATTGTATATGGCCATTTTCACACCATTTTTTGGTTGAGTCGTAGAGAGTCGTTTAACTTTTCATATAGAGAAGAAGATATGGACAGTTATCTTTCTTGACATACAACAAGCCTTTAACAAGATATGGCATAAGGGTCTATTATACAAACTGAAAATGCACTTTTATGACCAGTTGTACCTGCTATTAAAATCAGATATGGAATACAGATACTTTCAACTAAAATCAGATAATGGCTTAGCTACTTATAACCCTATAAAGTCAGAAGTACCACAAGGAAGTGTACTATATCTGTACTGTAAGTGTAGGACTATATCTGTACATCATCTTCACAGAAGATCTGCCAGTGACAGAACACACCACAGTTGCAACCTTTGCGGACAATACTGTCATCTTATCTTCAGACACTAAATCCTGAACTAGCTTCCAAAAAGATCCAAAATCACATACATCTCTTGCAAGATTGGTTAAAGAAATGGAGAGTCAAAGTCAATGCTGAAAAATCTACGCAAGTCACCTTCACTATAAAACAAAGCTCGTGTCCTCAAGTCAGCATAAATAATACTTCCATACCAATAAAAGAAGTGAAATATCTGGGACTTCATTTAGACAGAAAATTGAACTGGTCTGCATACACTAAAGCAAGGGAACAACAAATCAACATAAAAATTAGAGAAATCTACTGGCTAATAGACAGGAAGTCATAATTATCCCTGAAAATAAATTATTCATTTGTCAAATCATACTGAGACCAATATTAACATATGGGATAAAACTGTGGAGATGCAGAAAACTCTCAAATACCAAAATCCTACAAACTCTACAATCTAAAATTCTTCGTATGATAACAAATGCCCGTTGGTATATATCCAATTACTATTCATTTCATCGCCATTTACCAAATAAAAAACTCTTTTATCTTGCCGATAAACGGAACAGTCTACCTGAGCCTAGCCATAAAAACAAGCCACGGTATGTTTTGATATTTTTTATTTGGCAAATAACGATGAAATAAACCTTCATAATGACTTGAAGGCCCCATTTATTACAGACGATATAAATAAACATGCCACCAGATGCGATACAGAACACACCAAATCAATAACTGCTGATTGAACGCCGACTAAAAAGACTATGGCCAGAAGACCTAGGTGAGCGAAGTCGATTATCAATAAATGGTAACCTATCATTCTCATAAAGTTAACATCTTATACATCAAATTTACTTATTACACTGTAAATATGTGTATATTATAGATAAGCAATAAACAAAATAAAAAAAAATCATATTAAAAAGTCAGTAAAAAATGGTTCACAGATATAATTATACAGAATTTTAGCTGCAGAATCTATAAGCCAGATTTATTATCGAGTAGCTAATACTTATGATATAGAAAAATATGCATTAAGCGAAATGAAATTTTGTTAGTTGCAGTTTTGCTGATGGTTTGGATTGGAGCAAATTTTCTCCGTAATAAAAATTTAACAAAAAATCGCCTAAATATATTAATAACAGTTTTAAAACCTTAAAACATCTCTATCTCGAAATTGAGTGGCCGAGAAAAAAATATACCAACACATAAATGCAGAATATGTGTTTTATGCGACAGTTTTACTTTTTTCAAATAGTCCACCATCGTGCTTTTTCATGACCCATAGACAGGGTGGCGTGTGTCCTATCCACCTCAAAATCAATAGGTGTCATCTGGGGGACGTCCCCGATCAGAATCAGTCAAAACCCGATCGATCCGACACGATTTAATTGAGTGATCGTGCTAACAAAAAAAGTTTTCAAATAGTCCACCATTGTGCATTCTCATGACCCATGAATATGGTAGAGTGTGTTCTATCCACCTGAAAATCAATAGGTGTCGCCTGGGAGACGTCCCCGATCAGAGTCAGCCAACACCCGATCGATCCGACAGGTTTAGTTAAGTTATCGTGCTAACAAGAAATTTTATTAATGCTGACGACAACGACACACACACACACACACACAAAATGGTGTAAAACCTTTTTTTTTTTGTTTTTATGCCGAAAAACGAAAAATAAACCCTAGAAAAAAAATTTTTCACGATTACGTTACTTTTCCGCGTATAGTGGAGTGCGGAAAAGTAAAAGGTCTGAACGATGCTCTAGAGCCGTTTTATTTGTTGTCTTTTCAAATAACAGAGATACTGACTGTAAGGAATTCTGGACACCGTGTATATTAATGTAGAAGGAAATTTTCCTGGCAAATAATAAAATAATCTTATTATTTATTTACTTATCTCGCAACAGGGATAGAAATCTAGCTCAACAATGCGAACATCAGATAACCCATATCTTTTGTTTGATTTTTTTAATCAGCTTAGTACATGAGTAAGATTATTATTTAATTGAGCTACTGATTGAATTTATATCATTATTTGCGCAAACTTTATCGAAAATTAATAATGATAGATAATCAGTGTGGCTGTTTTGATGCATAAACAGCAAATCAACGATAGATTTATTAAAGTGAAAAGATACTTCAGAGCAATTATGAGGTGATTCGGGTGCATAAGTACCTGTTTTTTACTATCAGAAGAAACGAATATGTTAGCGGAGGCTGAGGATCTTCAGGAAACTGACTCCTCAGTCAATATCCTGTAGAAACTGAGTTTTTACTGGCCAAGAACTCGCTTATTAAAATTACTGCGTGATAAGGCGCATTGTCGTGATGCAACATCCAGTTCTTCATGTTTGGTCTCACACGCATTACCTTATTTTGAAGTTTCTCAAGAACCTCTTCGCAAAAGTGTTCATTAACCATTTGGTCTTGAGGCACAAAGTCTTTGTAAACAATTCTCTGGCCATCGAAAAAGCAAATCAAAGGTTCATCTTCAATCGACTGTCTTCCCTCTGAAAATGCCTTAAACTACCAAAAATCCTGGGCCCTTGACAAAACACTATCTCCGTAGGCCTTCTGAAGTTTTTTAAAAGTTTCCGTTGCGTTGTAGCCATGTCTGAAGCAAAACCTGATAGCATACTACTTAAATTGATGTCACTCATTTTTACGCACTAGAAGAAACTGCTTCATGAGAAAATCGCTAAATAGATCTAACGTTACGTTGCCAGTCTCATTGCTTAATTTACACAGCTCGTATATAGAGAGTATTATAGAAATTTCGATCTCGATGGCTGAGAAATAAGCTGTCGGTTTGTACTCTCTAACTAACATTTGTATTCAATATAGTGTGACAAATCATCATGAACAGACTCATGCTTTAACAATGCTATTAAATTATTCAAATTTACTTTGGAAGTGGGTCGTCGATTCGCCATACGTATATATCACTTCGTGAATTCTACTACGCACATATTCGTCCATCGAACAAACCATCCATCATGCTGTGGATAGATTTCATACCACATATTCTCTAAATCATGTAAAAACACCAATGCGTTGAGGGAATGTGCATACCGAAGAAAATGTCGTCACTATAAACGTGTGTGAAAAAATCCAAAGATATAGATTCGTCTTTGATTGATATAAATTTGTCAAAGATATAGATTCGTCTTTGACTCCATTCGTTCACTACATAGAATTTTACACAGGGATCTTAGACTACACCTGTATAAATCTATTGTAGGAGTTAACGCCACAAGGTCGCCGCTTATGTTCTTCTTTCGCTGATTGGACTTTAGAGCAGTTACAAGCTGACACATTGTTTTATTTGGTGAACAAAATTGTGTTCAGTGATAAGGCTCACATTTGGCTTATAATACGCTTGGCAATAGTTAGGCAAGCTTAATCTTGGCAATAACAGGTTTGTTAATAAGAAGAATTGGAATCCTACAGATCACATTACATTCAAAAGAATACACTGTTTGTCCTAGCTTACACGCTAGGGAATTCATCAGACTTTATTTCCTTTCGTTATTTCTTCTTGACCATGATCAGTGATTACCTCTATTAAAATAGAGATGACGTTAATCCAGACTAAATATGGATTCAACAATGGTGCTACATGTCATACCGTGAACAAAACTATCGACTTATTGCAAACAATATTTGGTGATAAGTTGATTCAAGAAATAGACCTATCAACTGACCACCTAGATCCTGCAATTTGATGCCTCTAAATTATTTCCTATAGGAGTACATGACATCGTTGGTCGATGATAATAAAACAGCAATAATGGATGTCTTGAAAGTCAACATTGTTTATATTATTCAAGACATATGGCCACCATTGCTCGAAGAAGTGACCAAAAATTCAACTGATGTAATGCATTCCACCACGAGCAGCCACGATGATAATATGCCTCAAAGCATTTCCAAATATTTATGCCTTGTACTGATCTTTGACATAATAAATAGATTTTTGATCAAAAGTTAATTTCTGTAGTATTTATTGAGTTTTAAAAATAAATAAACTGAACTGAAATTCTAAATTATTAGATTATTTTTCAAAGGGCCATAACTTGGAAAAAAACAGTCGCAACACAATTTTCAAAAAAGAAAATTTGTAGTTACAAGTTTCTGGTTTTCATATCTTGAGTTCAAAATTTACCATCAGCAGTTTTTGAGTGATAAGAAAACCATTAGAAAAGAGCGTTCCAAATTTTTGCTTATCTTTCAAAGGACTTTTGGATTTTTTTTGCGATTTCATCATAAAGACTTTTATATAATTTTATTCTCTTTAATTTGAGTGATCTAAGAGGTCTGTATGATAATTTAGCAGAGTTATCATAATTCAAAGCAAAGAAGTCAACTCAACTCTGAAAACCAGAAACTCGGAGCTTCAATTTATTTTTTTTTAAATTGTTCTGCGACTGTTTTTCTCCAGTTTACAGTCCTTTGAAAATCACCAAAATAATTAGATTTTTTTTACATCCCTTAATTTTTGTGTCTACTGTATAACAGAATTTCCTTCGAGAACGGAATGAGGACAATACTAACTCGGGCATAAACAACCTACATAAATAAACTATTATAGCTCTCTATTAAATGATTACATAATAAAAGTTATTGTTTTCTTTGCAGGAGCAACCATAATCTCAGAATTCAACTTGGTCTGCGATCGAAAAAGTTTGAATAACTTCGGCGAAATGATGTTCCTGGCTGGGGTAGCCATTGGAGGATTAGTCTGCGGGATTCTCTCGGACAAATATGGCAGAAAGCGCACTCTGATGGCCTCGGTCTTAATACAGAGCGTTCTTGGTAGGTATACAATTCCTTCCCTGTATTAGATGGAGATATAGATGTGTGTAAAATAAATCATCTTGACCTTTCATTTAATTTATCAGGGTAGTTATTCAACCAGATTATGTCATGCGATCATTGTATGGTTTCATATATATGCCAAGACGTAAACGGAAACCGTTAATAAAAGTAATTTACAACTAACTATAATGTCATCTGCTTTTCATCGAAAAAAAAACCGCTTTTTGATAATATATTTTTATTATATAAATGGAGAAATCTTTTAACTAATGTTCAATAAGTTTCTTATGGGATAGCCTCCCAAGACAGTTGTAGAAGTATCTATAGTTCCTCTTCTCGAATTCTTCTATCGGTGCCTTCCACAAAAACTCTATAACGTTAATATCCGAAGCTTGGGAAGGCTACATCATATCCTGAAGTACTCCACTTGCTTTCTGTTGGCCCAAAATGTGTAAGACATAGCTTTGATGAATGTTTTTTATCTTTATCCTGCTGTGTATAAGATCCCCACCCAAAAAGTCAAATACCTGGCATGATTTTCGATGATTCTTTTATATTTCTCCTCAAAATATCATCAATTTTTACAAAATCACCTACACCATTATCTGGAAAAAATCATGATAGAATTCTACACATATTTAGGGAGTCGCAAGGCGTCGATTTCTTATACTTACGTAATTGAAATAAATTAAAGTTGAATTGTCTGAACTTCTGCAGCTGAGATCACTCGGGGTCTTCCTTGTTGACATCGATCAGCTCTGCTTCCTGTAACTGTTACATCATGGACTACCGTCTTTAAAATACATATTTCCCTAGCAATAGTTCTTTCTGTCTTTGTTTATGTAAAAGAACAATTTCACTTTGCTTTTCTGCGCGCAGAATTTTTCGTCGTCTTCGACAACTAATTGGATTATCGGTCTCTATATATTTATATATTATGAATTTTTTATATAAATATAGCACATAGATACTAGCTTACAGACTGCTATGGCTACGTCAAAATGAAGTGTCAAGATGGTTGAGGTATAATATCAGGTTGTCTTGATGTCAACTTTATCAAAACATTTCTTGATTTAATTTTTTGTTTCTCAACAATGATGACACGCCACTTCCTGTAAGAGAGTGAGCAAATTTGTTCATTTGTATCATTAACAACTATTATAACTCTATTTTGAACGTGTCAGTTGGCAGTTTATTCACATAACAATGAAAGAACAAGCTCACAATTATAAATATGTCTTATTAACACCCTTCCATTTCATTCCAGGAACCGTAATAGCCTTTTCTCCGTGGTTCCTGATGTACGCCATACTGAGAGCAGCTTTAGGCTTCATATCAGTATCTGTGGTGTTCAGCGGGTTTGTACTGTCGATAGAACTAGTTGGTGGCAACTGGAGGACGGTGGCTGGCATATCTTACCTCTTCCCCGTATCTCTAAGTTATATAACCATAGCGGGACTAGCGTGTCTGCTGAGAGATTGGCGACAGCTACAACTGGCCATCTCGCTACCAGGATTCTTGTTCCTCGGATTATGGTGAGTAGATTGTAACAATTCACATAATTGACAACAATTTTCTTGACGATTTACAATAATTTACCCACATGTATAATAATTCTCAGTAACTTACAATTAGCTACAATAGTTGTCAATGATTTACAATAACTTCCAGCTCATCAAGAATAGGAACAAGTCTCAAATTTTGGATAACAGATCGCCCACGGGGTGCGCAGTAAATAGCCCGGTATTTACTTAGTCGAATTGAGGCCTTTGCGGAGTGAATATGGAGCGAATGTGAACGTACACAGAATTCGATCTGGCCGCACGTAAAGTGCGGCCTTTTGTCTCCTAATGCTGCCTCACTCTTTCTTCTACACATACCTAGAGAATCTCACACTTTTTCTATTCTTGATAAGCAGCACATCATTAATTTAAAACGTTCTATAAAATTTTATAATAATTTACTATCATTTACAACAACTAAGGCCTCGTCAGGTTAATTTCAATCATTTTACATCAAAAACTGTTTAAAGTTATACATGTATCTTAGGTGGCTTCTTCCCGAGTCGCCGCGATGGTTATTGGCCCTGGGCCGCACCCAGGAGGTGATGGTTATCTTGGAGAAGGCGGCCAAAGCTAATGGGAGAGAACTCCCTCCGAATATCGACAAGCGATTGTTGCCGGAGGCATCCGATGAGCCTACCGAAGACGTAAACGTACTGGACCTTTTCAAAACTGCCCAGATGAGGAAGAAGACCGTGTGCCTTTTCCTTATCTGGTTCAGCGTGTATCTGGTGTATTATGGATTGGTGCTGAACCTTGGGAATATCGCGGGAAATCTGTACGTCAACTCTGTAAGTATTATCTAAGTTGAAATATCTATTACGTACTATTTCAGAGAATATAATGCAAGAATATTGCCTTGCAGGTACTCCAGGGAGCCGTGGAGATCCCAGCCGTCGCCATCAGCATCTTCATCCTTCTCAAGAGGGGCAGACGGTGGCCCCTCTCCCTGACCATGATCATATCCGGGGTAGCGTGCGCTTGTATCTTACCCCTCTATCTACTGCCCAACCTCCAGGTGGCGGAGACTTTCCTGACGATGCTCAGCAAGTTCTGCATCAGCTCTTCCAATGCGGTCATCCCCGTATTCACCGCGGAGCTCTATCCCACCACCATCAGGAACATAGGAGTGGGGGCAGCTAACGTGTCTGCTGGAATCGCTCTCATGTTAGTGCCATATCTCTGGGACTTGGTAAGTTTCGAAAATTATATTGCCCATTTGTCCACATCCAAGGGGTGAATATAAAAAAAATATTAGGCACATAAAGTGTTTTATTAAGGATTTATTAAGTGTTTTTTTTTTTATTATAATTCACTTAAGAAGCAAAACTATACGTAACATTTTCTATTTCAGTCCTCGATCCATCACAGCGTCCCCATGTCAGTTTTGGCAGTCTTCGGGATAGTTGGGGGTCTCTCTGTGCTATTCCTACCCGAAACCGGGGGCGTACCCCTCGTTGACACCCTCAAAGAGGAGGAACACGTCGCGAGGATATCAGAAACGGAAGCGAGCGAGAACAAGAGGATCAACAACAACTGTTGTACATAACTTGTCTGTACAAGTGTATTACTGTAGGTTTTTTTATTCTAGCTAGTTCTATTTAAACTTAAACGTGGCTTCTAGTTCTTTACTTTGTTTAACAAGTAAATCGAATACGCGAATGTGGTACAAAGTTTGGATAGAGCGAGTGGAGTGAATGGATGAGTGGATTTCGGAATGGAATTCGAAGAGAGTCTGGTAAGCTTGAGGTGTCCACCGGATAGTATGAGAAAGGAGGAATAGAATTCGAGACTTCCACAATAAAGTAAAACAGTCTTAATCAGGGAATACAGTTTGATTATAACATATGGTGTTTAATCAGTGGCACTAAAGTGGTAATACAATTTTTGGCAGTGATCTTGTAGAAACGAAGTCACATTTATTTTAGTTTAGGAAAAAAGTGAGGGTACTTTGAACTAAATAAATAAACACGAACAAGTACATAGGTCATCTACATTCAAAATTTGAAAATACCATACCAGGCGTGAGTTAAATAAGGGTGTAATATTTTTAAAGTAAATACATCCATAGGGTGTATTTTGGGGGAAACTATTCTGTACATTTTAATACATTAAAGACGTCGAAAATATCACCACAATATACTAGTAATTAACGAAACTAACAGCGCTAATGACTATTATGGAGTAACTGACGAATACGTGAACAATTTGTACCTATAGGTACTGAGCCACTTCTTGACATTTACCAACTTCTCTCACATAAATAAGTGCAACGAGGGTAGCGTTACTTCGTTAAAAAATTAACAAAAAAATCCTCATAGCATAGAAATAATACGAGGTCGGATCAAAAAATACAGTAAATTTTATTATGAACAAAGTAATATGCTTACTTCAAATTTGAACTAATCTCCTTTAAAGTACTGTCTTTGGCTAGTAATGAAATTATTCCAACGTTGTTTCCACGATCGAAAGCATTTCTGGAAGGCTCTTCTCGGAACGGCCTACAGCTGCGCCATTGTGGCTCAATATCGGGAATGATTTCAAAACGTTTTCGTTTTAGCTTGGCTTTGGCTAGCATTTTTGTAAAGAGCCAGAAGTCACATGGTGCTAAATCCAGAGCGTAAGGCGGATGTGGACAGACAGGAATCTTTTTTCAGCCAAAAACTCGTGGATCAGAAGCGAGGTGTGGCACAGCGCATTGTTATGATTAAGGAGGATGTCATTGGCCCATTTTTCTGGTCTCTTTCTCCGTACACCGTTTCGAAAACGTTGCAGAACACCCTTGTAATATTCGGAGTTTACACTTTTGCAATGTTTTCATTTGTTTTTGAGGTCGAAAGACGTCCCGACCATTGCTCGTCTCCAACCGACTCATCTCCGCATTTAAATCGCTCATACCACTTTTAAACAGTCTTCAGACTCATTATTTTTTCACCATACACTGATTTTAACATTTTGGCTCTGGAAGCCAATTGACAAGTCACAACTTGTTCAAATTTGACACTGAGTATCTCAAAGGATTAGGCCATCGGACGCATTATTTCACACAGATGTAGCGTCACCAGTTTCTGTTATATAGAAATTCGTTCCGTATTTTATGATCAGACCTCGTATATCATCGTATTGTTGTTTAATCAATATTACGTATCGCGGCCATCCTATAATACTTATCAGCAAAATTACGGTTCCAACATACTTTTTATGTTTTAAAATATCTTCACCATTTCCCCTCATTGGGAAAAGGTTATATGTCGATTTATTTGCATATGTTTCTTTTTACACCCACTATATCAGCGAGGAGAACTGTCACTGTCGATATTTTCTGTTTTTATAACCTTCATAAGATTTTGTAATAAATCATTTAAAAAAACTCGAATCTTGTCCAGAAGACTTTCTTAAAAGAATTATCGTCTGTCAAAACTCTAGGAAAAGAGTCAAATAACATTTGGAAGTAATTTTTTACTTCCTAAAGCTTGAGAGAACGTAAATTTCTGGCCTGAAGACAATGTATATCTTGTTCGTTAAAATTGAAACAATTTTTGGACTTCTTTGGACAGCTTTCATTTACAGTGATTTAATAAAACATACTGTCCAATTCCAGCGAATTTTGTAACAAAAATGGTGGACACCAATAAATTAGTTCAAGAGACAAATGACAACTGCTTGCTAGCGACGGAGAAACTGCATATTATATCAAAGTCAGCTATGAAAGAGCTGCCATGAGTTGTTGATTTCAAGTTGTTGGTACAACTTCTCGATTATTACACATTTAGAAAGCGCAAGCAACCCCCTCCTAGTATTACAGTATATTTCAGATGTTATAGGGTGCAGTTTCGAAAAATGAAGTCTTATTTTAAGACAAAAACTTTATTATCGTAAGAAATCAACAACTCACATAACAAAATCAATGGCTATAGTACTTAATTATTCGACATAGGGTATTATTTTATTAGGTTCTAACATGCATACTGGCGTCTTTTTTACATTTTTAAGCATTTAATTTTTTTTACCAAGACTGTATATATAGTAGTAAGTAGATAGTAGTGTCGAAAATATTGACACATAGTTTATAGGTCTAATGATTCTGTCATATCAAAAATAATATGTTATTATTATATTATCGGAAATTATCTATGTGATACATTAAGTGGGTCGCTTTGCTGTGGAGTATCAGTGAATTATTAATGTTTTTATATTTTTAACGTCACCTATATGGCAATTTCTTGACCTCGACTGGCGCCATCGGGTCAGGATTGTTGCAAACCCAATAAATAACAATAAATACAGCGCAGGTCAAAGCTATGAAGTAGCGAAAAGTGTAAACATTGTATTTCATTTACAAAGCCAGATTCGTAATTGGAAATATTTCGACAAATTTTCATGCAAGTCCATTTTATCTTTCCAAAATTTCGCATATTTTAAGGTAGCTTCTCCGGAAACCCACTTCTCTATAGAGTTTCATCAAATTTTGGGTACACATAAAGAATAAACTTCCCGAAGGAAATTTTTTAAATGAAAAATTTTTGCCCGTACAATAAAGGAGATATTCGCCATCAAAGTTGGAACTTTTCTATATATTTTTTCCCAAAAACAACTCATCTATATATTGGTTTATTACGAATATTTTGAATTAAAGGAATCGATTGTTGCCCGATTTGTTGAAATGATAAACATTTTTAAAATATGCCAGTTTAAGCTTTGCTCGATACGTCGATAACTTGTCAAATAGCGTCTGGCAATACAGTGGCATGCATTTTATCAGTTGGCTTGCCACTTATGTTATTACTGCACACTCATCACCAACAATGTCTAAAATTGAATTGAGCCTTAAACGACTTTCATTTTTAATTTTTTCAAGTGAAAGAACGTTTTTATATTCACAATATCTTGAATTGCAATACAATTTAAACGTTCCTGTATTACTTTCCGCTTTGAAAATGTTCCTTTATTGTCCCGCAACTGATCACGACAAAAATCACTTTTAATTTCTCTATCTATAAGTTTTCTTTCGCGCTCCGAAAAAGTTTATACAGTCAGGTTAACTATAAAACTTACACAATCACAACAGATTAAAGTACGACACAACGCAACGTTGCCAACTCTTTAGTTTCAATTAATGAACATGTAGTTGTGTGTATACGTGTACACGCAGTGTCTGAGTATAGAGTACAGTCTTGACCAAGAATAATGAACACGACTACTGATATTCCATATACTTTCTGCAAGTACCTTAAGAACAATTATTATTGTAGAGTATATTTAAACAATTAATTTATATCATTTAAATTGACTGTATAGAACATTTACAGAGATTTATTAAAATTGGTAAATCCTCCATTTACAATAACAAGGCGCAAGGAACTTTTAGGATGATATGGCATAAGTTGGCAATTGCCATTGATATTCAGTTTGCTTGTTGGTTGAAACGGTACTGAAATATTATATATTTCAGTATATTAGTACACAGGTAAAAAGTGTTTTCCTTATAATATAACTTACACTGAGAGAAATTTCTATTAACGATAAGTAAAAATCAACTAACCCCAAAGATATATCTACTTTAAATAGGTTCCAAGTAGGCTCACTTACGACTATTATAAAAATTATTTCGATTTTCTAGACATAAAATACATTACTAAACATAATCCCCCAAATTCAAAGCCGAAGTTGTCTAGATTATGGTACACATTGAGAACGCCCAGGCCAGTGTCTGCGCTTGGAATCGAACCAAAATCACGATAGTCATATAGGCCGATTCATACTAGGCGCTCAGGTCACACTACGCTCACGATCCGCTCACAATCAAAGATTTAGGATAGTATTCACATTTTACATTCAATTGGCGCTCATTTTTAATCAGTATGAAGCATGTTAACACATTCCTATAGTAAGATAAATACATTTTCTATAAGTGATTTGGCTGCAATTGCCATATGTTTGGATGATGAAGAGCAACACTACAAGAAACGCAGGAAGATATGGGTTCATGACATTTGGAGAATTTTTCAGTCTATATAAAGGCCTTGTAGATGATGAAACCAAATGTTTCCAATATTTTCGCATGGCAAAACATACATTTCAATACATTTTTGATAAAATTCCAACACACTGACGCACCGGTTCGCTCACGGTTCGTTTTACAGTGTGCATTGGCCTTTATAATGACCGAACATTAAAAACGGTTTGTTTATTGCTACAGTTCGACGACTTTCCTATTGCGAATCAGTGAGCGATTTTAAATATAGAACCTTATTTAACCCAAGAAATTGCTTATCTCTTGCCTCTGGTAGAAATAATGCAAGCGATAAAGTTTTGGCGCAATTTAGGTATGTTGTGTTACTAGAACAAATAAAAGGTGATCTGATATTGCAAAAGTCTCTTAATAAAATTATTTTTCTTGTGATAAACTGATTATAATATGATTTTAAACAATATACTTATTATAAGAAATTGATCGAGGAATCCGTTATTCTGTGGTAGTTCATAATTCCGACGCAATTGAGTAAAACAACTACTAAATTTTATACTACTATATTGGTATAAAACTATAGTGGTATAAAACTTAGTAGTTGTTTCACTAAATTGCGTCGGAATCTATATTTACTAAACGGCTGTTCTCGTGTGTGTGTGTCACGAAATTTTTAGGTCGATGTACGAAATGATTTTCGTTCGAATTTCGGCATTTTGACAAAATCAGTATAGTAAATCGACACTTGCGAACAAGGTATTAACTTCTGTTGGTTGATGCGAAGCCTCTAGAGGCATGCCCCGAAGATGCTTTCGATATGAGCGAGGAGGCGGCGCAATATTATTGCGATTTGCTTACTTGTATACTTATTATTACAATGCAGATTATTTTATCCGAATTACTTGACGAATTTCTCTCAGTGTAGTTATACTTTTCGGTAAACAAGCACATATATTGTTAATATTCAAAATTCGAAAGCGCAAAATTCATTTGAGGTGTACTGCCCATGTTACCAAGTGAACAACGAGTGTATTTTATAGAGAGAAGGAACATGGACTCCGTCATATGAAATGTACGAGGAGACACATATGTAAGGTTTCGTCTTTCTAGAAAAACTTGCATAATGTAATTCAATTCTTCGCGATTCTTTTTTAGAGATTTAAAGAAAACATGCTCTTAATAAAAAAAATAAAAAAGCACTTCGTCAATTAACAAAAAATCATTATCACAACTTGACATTAATTCTTCCCTAATTATTTTTCGTACAAATTAGTGATTAAAAGTAGTTTGTGGGCTTGTGGAGTAATTGTCTTCTTGAAAAATCGTTCGCTCGATTGGAGGTTTTTTATTATTATTACCATGAAGTAGTACAGCAAAGCGACTACCAGACCACTTTCGGGCCGCTATCAGCTCAACCTCGATGCGAATGGCATGTGGTCATTGTTGATCCCAAGAACTCGGCGCAGGTATAGAACAGGTCTGTACAGGTATAAAACAAGTCTGTACCGGTTTAAAACAGGTATGTAAAAGTCTGAAACAGGTCTTAAGACTATAAAACAGGTTACCATACCTGTTTTAAATCGATACAGACCTGTTTTATACCTGTACAGACCTGTTCTATACCTGCGCCGAGTTCTTGGGATCAACAATGACCACATTCCATCCGCATCGAAGTTGAGCTGATAGCGGCCCGAAAGTGGTCTGGTAGCCGCTTTGCTATACTACTCCAAGTCATATTTTTGACACATGAAAGTAAATAACCCTTTTTTGTCACAGTCATTCCTATAGTTTATTTCATCGCTATTTGCCAAATAAAAAATCCCAAACGGCTCTTATCTCATATCATGGCTTGTTTTTATGGCTAGACTCAGGTAGACCGTTCCGTTTATAGACAAGATAAGAGATTTTTTTATTTGGCAAATAGCGACGAAATGAATATTATAGTTTACTTCATCTCTATTTGCCAAATAAAAAATCCCAAACGGTTCTTATCTCATACCGTGGTTTGTTTTTGTGGCTAGGCTCAGATAGACTGTTGCGTTTATCGGCAAGATAAGAGAAATCTTATTTGGCAAATAGCGATGAAATGAATACTATAATTTATTTCATCTCTATTTGCCAAATAAAAATCCCAAACGGTTCTTATCTCATACCGTGGCTTGTTTTTGTGGCTAGGCTCAGGTAGACTGTTCCGTTTATCGGCAAGATAAGAGAGTTTTTTATTTGGCAAATAGCGATGAAATGAATGGTGTAGTTTATTTCATCTCTATTTACCAAATAAAAAATCCCAAACGGCTCATATCTCATATCGTGGCTTGTTTTATGGCTGGGCTCAGGTAGACTATTCCGTTTATCGGCAATATAAGAGATTTTTTTATTTGGCAAATAGCGACGAAATGAATAATACCCCATTCTATAAATGTGAATAAAACACCACTATTAATATAAGTTGCCGTCAGAAACTGGCATATAGGTGAAAATGGTGAACCTTTTGCGTACAGTTCGTCAAGAATAGGAAAAAGTGTGAGAATCTCTAGGTATGCGTAGAAGAAAGAGTGAGGCAGCATTCGAAGGGAAAGGGATGCACTTTACGCGCGGCCAGATCGAACTTTGTGTACATGCACATTGTATATTCATCTCAATGCGACTGAGTAAAGATCAGTATTTCAGTTTTGAGACTTGTTCCTATTCTTGACAAGCTGTACTATACAGTACTATTCTGAGTATTAAAATCGCTGACGCTTATCGGCCTATTTGACAACATTTACATGTAAAAGAATCAGTACAATGTATTGTAAACTATTTTTTTTATATAACAAAGTAGGTTTAGACACGCCCGAGAACTGTCACATTTTACCGGCGCGAGCGGCATTTAATTACACTTGACGTGTGAGTATAAAATGTGGTCGCTTTCTTTTGTACAGTTTACCTAGTCTAGTTACCTTTCACGATCCAAATACCTTAGATGTTGTATTTTTGTATAATTAGATGATTGTGTGCAATTTATCCATGTATAACTTAATTTTTTATAATAAAACGTATTTACTGAAACGGCGTTTTTTTTTTCGAAAGCTTGTAATTCCCCAAGTCATTAATTCACCTCTAATAAACTCCTGAACAAAATTAATGCACCAATGAAACTTCACATTGTTATTCTGAATTGATTGGGCTGTTACTTGATGAAAATCCATATTTATACGAAATTAAAACCTTTCCTGGTTGGATTTTCACTTTTTGTTTGTTAAACATAACAATTGTTTCGCTTACACAGTGGCTTCTTCAGATGTTGAGTACATAGATAGTCTATGTACTCAACATAGACTATCGTGACATTATAATTTAATGATTTTAACTAATGTTTAACAAATTAGAACGGTATTATTGGGAAAAACATGAACAAATAACAGAAAGAAACTATATCAAATGCAATGAAAACGGTGTTAATGGAAAACTTTGGAACAAAAATTGGAGGTGGAATCAAATTGTAAGAATTTGTATCCAGTAGCGTATAGATCCTTCTCGAGCTCTTATCACTGTTTTCAGTCGTCTGAGCATGCTATTGATCAAGGGGTGAATGGCTTTCTGAGGAATATTTCTCCATTCGACGGGAACGACTTATTAGAGTTCCCTAAGAGCCCTAGGGAGAAGTATGTGTGCCTAACTGATCATTTTAATGCATCCCATAGATGCTCTACGGGATTTTTATCTGAGCTTCATGGTGGCCACTCCATAGCTAAAATATTCACAAATCAAATGTAGTCCAGTATCTGTCTAGCAAGGCGGGGTTGAACGTTACCCAACATGAGAATAAAATTGTCCCCAATAACCGGAGCAGATGGTACCACAGATTCTTCTATGATGTTTTCTACGTAGAAATGTGCATTCACGGATCTCTTCCGTATAAGAACTAAACATCGGTGCGACCATCGAAACAAACTCCTTCTCAGAACATTATTCATCCACCAACATATGGGATCCTCGGAGAGATATTGCAGACAGCAAACCTCTTTCCTGGCCTCCGGCAGACTCGTTGACGTCCATCTGGTGAATTAAGACTTACTCTTGTTTCGTCTGAAGACAATACTCGCTTCCAGTCGTCAATGGTCCTCTTGTCAAACACAGTCTAGTAACGCTATGTTATCTGGTGAATAGTGGTACAATAGCTGGTCTTCTACTGTCCAATCCTTCTTCATTAAGCATTCTTCTGGCCTTTAGTACAGAAATTGCTACGTTTCGAAATTGTTGCTAGAACTAAAGAAGGGCCAGACATTTTATGAAGATATAATAGATAACTACGCCTCACTAAAAGATCTAAGAATTGATTTGGTATACAAAAATTAGATACTATAAGCTTGGCTGTAAGTAAGCCTTACAATAAATTAATCTACTTTTTTCTAACTGTTTACACATCCTAACTCTTCACCTATTTTCTAACCAGAGAGCCGCCACTCATTACTAGTACCACTCTTGCACCTACTCATAACAGAGGATTGAGGGGAATATGGCCCATAGACCTAAGAGGAAACTGAGGTAACGTCGATGGATGTACTCCTCGTTACATCACGTGAAAGAATTTTCAAGAACCTTGAACAAAGTCATCAAAATTAACTGACAGAGTATATGTATCTGATTGCTAATAAAAAGTAAAACAAAAATTTATCACATCAATCTTATCACCTGCCAATTATCCCAAGTTACTTGACGAAACGTACGTCAAATACAGAGACATGTTACATAAAGAAACCGCTTTTTATTATTTATTTCCTATTATCGTTACTAGAAAATGTCCCGTCATTTACACTTCAACGAAAATTCCTCTGAACTTAAATATAATAAATAATCACATCGATAATAATATTCAACTCGAATCTTTCCATCAACAGATTTGTGATATGAGGCGGCGCCGATATAAAGTACTCAATTGAAACGTGTTTTAGCATTGTTTACCGGTGATTCTTATCTCGGCATGTGCGAAAAATAAAAAAACAGCATAATAACATAAACGATAACAAATCAGAGGTATTGATGTGAGGAACAAGATTATTCTTATCTTACCGTGTAATTTAGGGATACATTATTTTCAAGTTGAAACGCACTTGTAATATTTTTCAAATAACCTAAAATAAAGTTCCATTTGAACATTTTCCTGGGTAGAAAATAGACTAGACTGCCAGGTAATTTGAAGTCGTTCACCCAGAAATGTATTTCTCCCTCTTGCTGATAGTACAACATCCTACACTAGGCACAAAAAATAAGGGATAAAAAAAATCCAAAATTTTTAGGTGATTTTCAAAGGGCTGTAACGTGGAGAAAAATAGTCGTTGAGCAGTTTTAGAAAAATCAAGTTGAAGCTACAAGATTATAGTTTTCAGATCTTTAGTACAAATTTTTTTTTGTCGTCAGCAGTTTTTGAGTAATCATAAGAAAACCTTTAGAAAAAAAATCCACATTTTTGCTTATTTCTGAAAGGTCCATGACTTTTTTTCAGTGATTTCATCATATATTTTTTTTCTTTTATATAAATATATATATATATATATATATATATATATATATATATATATACAAATTTTTTTTGTCGTCAGCAGTTTTTGAGTAATCATAAGAAAACCTTTAGAAAAAAAATCCACATTTTTGCTTATTTCTGAAAGGTCCATGACTTTTTTTCAGTGATTTCATCATATATTTTTTTTCTTTTATATAAATATATATATATATATATATATATATATATATATATATATATATTTTATTATCTTTATTTTGAGCGGTCTAAAAATCTTGTACGATGATTTTTTGCTGAGTTCAAAGCAAAAAAGTCAGTTTTGATTTTGGTAATTAATTACTCGGGAAATGATGATCGTACAGAAAATTCAAGTAGGATTTTAAAAAGTAAAAAGTATTCCTTATAAGCCATAATTATTGGTTTTTGATAAAAAAAAAATTCGGTGCGAGAATTTTGATTGAAAAAGAGGTAAAAAATTACGTACTTAGGGATATTCGCTTAACGTGGCCATAACTTTGCAAATAATGGATAGACTAAGAATGTTGCTGTTTATTTTCAACCTCAAAGTATCCCAAAGACACTCTGAAAATTTCAAAGCGCTGCGACTTCTTTTCATTGTGTTAGGAATGATTGAATTTGTCGTTTTTGCTAAAAATCAGTTTAAGGATGAATTTTTCATTTTTTATTGTTTATTTGTGATTGAATTTATTTTTAGCAATAATTTATATTCACATTACATCACATCAAAAAATGTTCATTAACATATGAAAAAAAAAACGAAAAAAAAAATTATTTTTTAGAAAATGTGTCAACTTTTTTTTCTTTGAACGACGATAACTCAACGAGAAATCATCGTACAAGGCTTTTAGGCCACTCAAATTAAAGAGGATAAAATTATATAAAAAAAACTTATAATGAAATCACTGAAAAACATTTATTTGAGAAGTCCGCGGACTTACTGAAATGCAATGCAAAATTTGGAATGAATTTTTCCGATGGAAAAACTAAAGACGGTAATAAAACGGGCCGATGCGAATGAGACAGTGGACAGTAGCTGTTAGTTTACTGGTCTTCTAACTTTCAGATCTTCTGTTCTTCTCGTTTTCTGTTCTTCTCATCTATTGATCTCCTTGTCTTCTGCTCTTCTGTTCTTCTTGTCCTTAGTCCGTCTAGTCTTCCGTTCTTCAAATCTTCGTCTTCCTGGCTGCCTCTTCCCGGTCTAACTTCCAATTGCTTCTTCTCGGATTAATTTCTGACTACCGCTTTTTGGGTTGATTTTCAGACTGTCTCTTCTCGGGTTGGTTTTCAACTCCGATGAGTCCTCTGTTATCTCATGGGCACGCGTTTTTAAGCAAAATCGTGGTTCGTGGAGAAAATTAATTTAAGACGCGCTCAATTATTGTTACTATAGGGTCTTTATATAAGGACGTTAGATTTTTAAACGTATGTAAATAAAACAAGTTGTATGAGAGATATTCATTGAATTTTTTTTTTATTTGAAAGAATATTTTGGCATAAGTATGGAATATAACGTCAGTCAAATATCAGTCGCGGCTTTGCTTGATGTTACGTATTCGAGAGGTCTAATTTTCGATGACTTTGTAGCATAAATCTGGCTAAATTTGCTGGACGGCGTTCATTATGTTGACTTTGAGGGCATCAATTGCTTGCGGTTTATTCGCATAGACCTGCAATTTAAGATAGCCCCAAAGGAAAAAGTCTAAAGACGTTAAATCGCATGATATCGGTAGCCAGTTCACGTCCCGGCTGCGCGAAATAACCATGCCCTCAAATAGCTCGTTCAGAATGTCCATCGTGGCGTGTGCTGTGTGACACGTAGCGCTGTCCTATTAGAACCACATGTCGTCTGTACGGATGTTGACTCAAATTTGGCCACCAAACGTCGAATAGTCGACGCAGCGGGATGGGTGTGGCGAGGATAAATATCACGTAATGCGCAACACAACAATTCACAACAAATTTGACAGATGTTGCTTTAACAACATAGCCCTTATAACCCAACAGATTTCGGGCGTCCCTATTGAAATACCCTGTAATTTGTGATTGCCAACGTTTCCACTACGTGCCCTGTCTGAGTCCCATTTAACGCGAGCAAGCATCACTCCTCTTCGATCTACTTATTCTATTGTCAAAAAGGTTTGCATCCTATACATGCTTAAGTTCTTTTTTGCAATCATTCTTATAATAGATATCCAAATCTATTATCCATTAGCCATCAAATTGACGTTTCCAGACATATCGGATTTCTTAATTTTACCCCCTTACGAAAGGACAGTTTACTTCCACCCTTATCGGAGTCGTACCTATAAATTTACCAGATCTAGGTTATGTCATGGCTCCTTCAAAAGACAAGGCAACAAGGTCGTGTCCCACGTAAATATATCCCGAAATAATTAATCGAGGAAAATGTAAAAGTCATGTACGTATCGATTTGAAGGTGAGCGCCTATACGACGTAGGAGTTTTAGCAATACCAACCCTCGGAGAACGGGGTAGTTCCGCCGTAGAGGCCGCTACTATCGCGGGGATCGATACGAGTCTCGCCAGGAGCGAGCGCGATCCAATCTGGAAAATGTAAAAATACAATACCAGAGAGATTAATCAGAGCGGCCATCAGCACAAAAGTAAGTAAATGCTTCTTCTATTTCACTGTTTTGCATTGTTATTGTTATCCTGAGTACGTTTCTTATAATTGATTCAAAAAAAAAACAATCCACAATTTTTCACGTCAAGTAAACGACTTAACCAAACACGAAGGGGCAGGCAATGAGGTATTTTTGATTTTGTATCATTTCAGATGCTGGAAGGAGCGGTGGCAAGGCTGCTGAACCAGTTATTGGGAAAGTACGTGGTTGACCTTGACACGGAAAATTTAAATGTGGGTATTTTCTCTGGTCACGTGCAGCTGACAGATTTGAAACTGAAGCCTGAGGCTCTGGTGAGTATTAATAGTCTCACTACAATGGAACTGAGTGTGAGATGAAAGAGGACCGTTTGCATCTAAGTGTTCTGTAGAATTAAGTGGTCCTATTTTATTTTTACTGTTTCCCCATTATATAATATACCGGTAAATAGGTACAATATATGTTTTTTTTTACGACAGAAAGCTCTATTTGAATTTATCATTAAGGCTGTGGGAAATGTGCTGTGCGCCATAGGCGTACGCATCGTAACATGGGTAATTAAATAATAATAATATAAAGCAATTAGTAACAAGCGCATCAAACTCCTACAAGTAAATATAACATTGTATGTACTTACCCTCTTAACTAGCGTTATCAACTAGCATCATCATCATCACGAACTGGAGACGGTCAGTAAATACTACCAGCACACGTACTATAACATTTAAAATAGATTTTTTTTACTATCGATCGTCTCGTCAACACATAACCACAGTCGTCTATTTTGTAATTTACGTGTAATCCTCTCTGTAATGACGTCACGTACAGTTAATATATCGCTCTATAATGTTCTGTGACTTGGTAATTGGAACAGCATATTGTATTTGTATCACAACTTTCGAAATAGTTTTTTATCGAGTAGATGAAGCGAAATATTATAGGTTATCAATATCAACAATAAATCAAACCTAAATTGAGTATGCAAGGGTACACCCTGTTTTCTATGTTGATGTTGCACACAATTCATGTGACGTGTGCAGGGTGAGCGAAACTCGATGTCTCAGCTCTATTATAAGAAAAGGAAAAGCGATAGAAATAATAGGAAAAGAGGTTCTTAAATGGGATTGAGCAAGGTCCATTTTAAGCCTAATTTGCATATTTTTCCGTATTTCGAAACTGAAGTAATGACGTCATCGAATTTTTTCCCCAGAAACATATCTATATTTTGGAATATTTGTAAAGAGCTAATTTTTGTCAACTAATTTTGTAAGGAAAAACATGTATTTCTTTTTCCGTTAAAAAATTATAAGCAAATTTGTAAAAAAAGTATTATCAACAATTTTCAATCGTCACGATTTAAACAAGTAGCCTTTGGAAACAAATAGCAAAGTCGCATATGTCAGTAATTAATCTAATGGTTGACAAATATTGTTTTGATGTCATTTGACTTTGAAAAATGTTCACGCACAACGAAACAGTCTATATGTTATTAGTTTACGGGGAATCTCAAAAGAACCTTAGAGGATCAGTTCAATTATACGCCCAGAGATACCCCGAATGTGTTATTCCAAGCTTAAAAATATTGTCAAACTTGGAACGCAAATTTACGTGCAAATAAGGAGGCATTTTCTACTCGAAAGGGAAGAAAAATTGTTAAAAGGGTCAATTCTGACAACACTGTTGCCACTGTTTTGCAGTATTTTGAAGACCATCCAAGGAACTCGATTCGACAAGCCTATCGTGAGTTCAATTTAAAATATAGTTCGGTACGAAAAATTTTGAAAGAAAATAGTAATCACGATTATAAAATTCATAACGTAGAACACTTGTCAGATCAACATCAACAACGAAGAATTGGTAAACTTGGAGATCAATGACAATCGGTTTTTTCAGCATGTGTTGTGGATGGACGAAAACCGTTTCGTAAGTAACGGTAAACCGAATAAAAAAAATGAACATTTTTGGGCTACTGAAATCCACATTTGTCAAACCGATTGAAAATCAAGTACATTTTAGAATTAACGTTTGGTGTGGTGTTAGTAATGGACATTTGATTGGTCGATATTTTTACGAAATAATTTTAAATAGTGAGCGATACGTGCAATTTATTCAAGAACAACTTCGTGTGGTTCTCGAAAATGTGCCATTAAAGCTACGAGCAAACATGTATTTCCAGTATGACGGAGCTCCACCGCATAAAACAAGAATTGTCCCTTACAGAGAAAATTGGATAGGTATAAATGGACCGATACAGTAGGCACTTAAATCACCGGACTTGACCCCACTATACTTCTTCTTGAAAATTTGTTATAGTGATTGCCTACATTCTTTGTTTCTTCCTGTGGTAATAGTTTGTAACATATTATGTGTTTTATAATGTTAGATTAATAAATATTACTAATTAATAACGTTTAGTTATTGACAGTTCCGACTTTGATATTTGCTTCCAAAGGCTACTTGTTTACATCGTGACGATTGCAAATTCTTGATAATACTTTTTTTTACAAATTTGCTTATAATTTTTAACGGAAAGTGACAGAAAATTTTTTTCTTTACAAAATTTGTTCAGAAAAATTATCTCTTTTTAAATATGCTAAAACATAGGTATATTTCTGGGAAAAAAACAATTCGATGACGTCATTACTTCAGTTTCCATACATGGAATAGTATGTAAATTCGGCTTAAAATGGACCCTACTCGATTCCATTTATGAACCTCTTTTCAGATTTTTTCTATGGCTTTTCCTTTTCTTATAATAGAGCTGAGACATCGAGTTTCGCTCACCCTGTACAGTGTGATTTGGACCAGCACATTGAGGGTTTATCACATACCTACTTTACCCATTACTTTTGCTCCATCGTATAATAATTCGTGAAATTCACCAATAAAATGTTTCACTTGGTAAGCATATAAGCGTTTTCTGGGCTTTCGCGTGTGTGACATACTTTAATATTCAATTAAAACGTTTCAACTAATACAGCGGAGACCGTACGTATACCGCGATCGATAAATCAAGATTAACTACTACCTACGGCTGTGAAAAATGCATTGCTGATCCCCATCCGCTACGGCTCCTCGACCACTTACCTCATTTTAGGGTGATCATGGCACAGTTACGTTAAAACTGTTTAGAAATTGAAAGAAAGTTATCTCGGTGAATTACCATACATCTCTTCCTAGAAATTTTATGACGAAATTTTATAATGTAACTTTATGCATATTATTATTTTAGAATAGCTGAGACTTGTGGATTTGAAAAACGAAACGCTCGTTTCAATAAAAGTATTCAAGCCTCTACATGAAGCGCCAATGGTATGCAGCGCTCGCCCACATCCTTATTTATCATCAACTGCATCAAAGATAAATCTATCGTTATCGATATTGAACTATACGTATTGAAAAGTATTAGATAAGACAGTAGGATTCTCGGAAAATAGTTTGTTTACATATAATCTCTTCACATGGAATAACGTACCTGTAATGCAAGCCCTTAACGGAAGGCAGTAGATTTTCTTTTATAGCAAATAGTGCACATATGCAACTATTACCCCTTAATGATGACGTGAAATAACTATTATTATGAAATCTCTGTATGTAATGCTTTCAATGCAACTGTCCCTCTCGAAATTCTTCTGTGTCAACTTGAAGAGTTTTGTCCAAATTCCTTATTTGATACATGTCCTTAAAAGACGTAATTGAAGTGGCATACTTCGGCAATTCTTTTAGTAATCCTCTAAGAGATCTTTGAGAATCTTTGCTCTAACGGCCTTGATATCCCATTGCATTATCGACTTTAAAAATATGACTTACATACTACCGTGACATACTACTGATTGAATTTGGCGTTTATCTATTTTTGTACAATCAATCTAAATACGCAGAAGAAATGTTGGATACTTTGAAACTGTTGAGTAAACAGGACCATATTCTTTAAATCATATAATAATTTAACGTCTCAAAATGTCGATTGTTACACATAACCACAACCAACTTCTTTCAGTACGAACTGAACCTTCCAGTCGAAGTCAAGGCAGGAACGATCGGCAAAGTATGGCTTCAAATACCGTGGGCTTCGCTTTGGAATCAACCGATCGTCCTCAACATAGAAGACCTCCACATAGTCGTCGGCCCAGTCGTCACGAATGACCCCTACGACGCCGAGAAGAATAAGCGACTCACTAGAGCTGCCAAGAAGAAGGCTCTGGCCGACCTGGACACGGAAAGTCAAGTTTTGGGGGGACCGTCTTCGTTTTCCGAACATTTAATTTCCAACATACTCAACTATCTGCAATTGAATATAACCAATGTGCACATCAGATACGAAGACTCGGAAAGCTGGAAGACGCCTCTGGCTGCTGGACTGTGTATCGGAAGTATTACGGCTGAAACCACCAACAGGTAACATTGAAAAGTGACAGTTTACTTCAATTCTACGAGGGCACTTTTTATATTTTGAGCCTAATAATAAAAAACATTAATTTTAATTGAGAATTACTTTATCGTTTTTCAAAATATTCTCCTTCATGATCTCTATCTACACTATTGCATGCGTTCTAATTATTTGTCAAAGCAGTTTTTCCATTCCCCTTGAGATATCACCAAAACATGGTTTTTTGAATGCATTAACGGATTCTTCTGCCGACGAAAATCGTTGACAACGCAATTTATTCTTGACGTTCGGGAACAGAAAAAGTCATTGGGTGCCAAATCAGGACTCTACGGTAGATGATCCATTAATTTGATTTTTTGCGTGTTCAAACATTCGGTTATTAGATGAAATGTGTGAGGGCTCTCATTGTCATAATGAAAAATTATCCGACGGCGCTTGTTTGTTTTCCGTATTTCACCGAAGACTTCCGACAAACAAATAGTTGTGTATCATTGAGAAGTCACCGTTTTACGTTCTTCTAAAGACACTGTTGCCACATGACCAGTTTTTCCGAAAAAATAGGCAACTATTTGTTTCGATGTGCTTCGAGCGCGAATAAGTTTTGTTGGATTTGGTTCATATTGAAACATCCATAGAGTCAATTGCTGTTTAATTTTCGGCTCATACGCATGGATCGATGATTCGTCACCTGTTACAATTTTATATACGTCTTTTGAAGCACCGCCATTGTATTTCTTGAGCATTTGTTTGCAACAGTCGACACGAGCATCTTTTTGAGATTTTTTCAAATTATGTGGGATCCAACGAGAACAAACCTTTTTTACAGCTAAATGATAATGCAATATTTTATATATGCTAGTCGAACTAATGCCTAAGGTTGCCTCAATCTCACAGTATGTCACATGACAATCTTGCATTATCAGTTTTTGCACAGCATAAATGTTTTCTGGCACAACAATTAATTTAGGACGATTTTCACGACTTTCGTCAGTGAGCAAATGGCGGCTAAGATTAAACTCGTTATACGAGGGTTTCATGTAAATAACACAAATCGCGGTTAAATGATAAAACGTTCTGAATGCTATGGTCAAAAGTGTCAAAAACTTTGTATTGGAAACGTCAGATGGCGTCTGACAACAATTATCCATTTTTTTCTTTCTTGGTTTTCCTTTTATCACTATTTTCTAAGCTCTTTCCCTCGGATTTCCTGAAAACTGATGGTTTCTTGGAACAATATGGATTTGATATAAAGCTACGTTTTTTCCTCTTGCCACTCGTCTTTTCCGGGTAAGGCAGGTCTGAATTCAAACCTTAAGACATGAAATGAGATTGTTATTTCATTACCACCATTAAAGAATATTAATTAAAAACTGTTACATTAAAATCAATAAAAAGATAGATACTTAAAATAGGAACTAGATAGAATTCAGTATAGTCACTGATATTCAAATAAAACTAAAGTTGGGTCCAAAAATAAATGCTTCAATTGATTGATGATGTCTTCCACGTAGTGTTGCCAAGCCTTAAAATATAAATAGTGCCCCTAACAATTAGGCAAGTTGTTTACGATTTTCTACGTATTCGTTACAGCAAATGGAAACCTACTAGATACGACAGTCGCTCGGATATATGTCATTACTTGATCAAGATGGAAGCTTTCTCTATATACTGGAACTCAAGCGTTACATTGAAAACCTGGGATTTACCTTCGCAGTATTATCAGTGGAGAAATTCCATGTCGTCTAGCCTTCAAAATTACTCGATAAATGACGAAGAATTTGATTTTGGTAAGATGCCACAATAGATTTAAAGCGCTCTCGATGTATGTACCGCAAGTCATAGAATGTGTTACAGTCAATATCTCGATTATTTGAAAATATTAATAGATGAAAGAAAACATGTTTTACATTGTATCAAAAAGTTTCGTAATTATAAACTTGAAACCTTCCTACTTTTGTCGATCCTTATGAAACCATCCGAAATTGTTTTTCAAACCTCAGGTCGACTTCTTTTGTCCTGAAAATGAATCCCCTACTTTATTCTGTACTTAGAAGTATAATAAACATTTCAAAAAATAAAACCCGCTACGGGTAGGACTCGACATCTGTCCCGGATGGGAACTGAACCTTTCTCGATTCCCGACTTACATGTTACTATAATAAACATAATATGTTTAATTGCATTTCTGCATAGAATAAGATCATTATTCTTAAATAAACGTTAATATTGTTATATTCCTAAACAATTCACAAAAGTATGTAGCAAAAATAATAATAATATCGATAATATTATAACTTATTTGCTGTTCATTTGGCGAGATACCAAATTTATAGGTATATTTTAAGAAACATCATATGTCTCTCCTCAGTGTCGCGTTTCATAGATTGCAAATATCAAGACAGTGATTTGATTATATTCAAAAAAATATGTAGGGAAGATAATAATAAGATCGATAATATAATTATATAATTTATTGACATTCATTTGGTGAAACGCTGAATTTATAGGTATATTTTCGAAAAACACCGTCTATCCCTCCTAGGCGTTACGTTTTATGGATTGTAAATATCTAGAGAGTACTTTAGTTATATCCACTAATAATAATAACTTATAATAATAATAACTTATTTCCTATTCATTTGGCGAGACGCTGAATTCAAAGGTATATTCTTGAAAAACCCCGTCTGTCTCTTCTCATCGTCACGTTTTATAGATTACAAATATTAAGACTGTTCTATGGTTATAATCACAAAAATATGTGGCGAAAATAACAATAAGATCGATAATATTATGATTTATTTGATGTTCTTTAGCGAGACGCTGAATTTATAAATATATTTTTTAAAAACACCATCTGTTTCTTCTCAGCGTCACGTTTGATATATTGCAAATGTCAAGGCAGTTCTTTCGTTGTATTCACAAAAATATCTGGAGAAGATAATAATAATATCGATAGTATTATAACTTATTTTCTGTTCACTTGGCGAGATACTAAACTGAAAGGTATATTTTTGAAAAACGCTGTCTGTTTCTCCTTAGCGTCACGTTTTATGTGTTGCAAATATCAAGACTATTCTTTGGCTATATTCACAAAAATATATGACAAAGATAATAATAGTTTCGATAACATTATAACTTATTTGCTGTTCAATTGACGAGACGCTGAATTTGTGGGTATATTTTTGAAAGATATCGTCTGTCCCTCCTCAACGTCACGTTTTATAGATTGCAAATATCAAGATGGTTCCTTGGTTATATTCACAAAAATATATAGTGAAGATAATCATAAGATCGATAATATTATAACTTATTTGCTGTTCATTTGGCGAGACGATGAATTCAAAGGTTTATTTTTGAAAAACACCCTCTGTCTCTCCTTAGGGTTACGTTTTATAGATTGTAAATATTAAGACCATTGCAAGGTTATATTCATAGGAATATGTGATGAAAACAATAATAATACAGATAATATTATAACTTATCTGCTGTTCATTTGTCAAGACGCTGAAGTCAAAGCTGTATTTTTAAAAAACACCATCTGTCTCTTCTCATTGTCATGTTTTATAGATTGGAAATACCAAGACAGTTCTTTGGTTATATTCATAAAAATATGTAGCAAAGATAATAATAAGATCGATAATATTATAATATATTGACTTTCATTAGGCGAAACGCTGAATTCATAGATATTTTGAAAAACACCGTCTGTCCCTCCTCAATGCTACATTTTATAGATTGTAAATATCAAAAGAGTGCTACAGTTATATTCACAAGAATATGTGATGAAAATAATAACAAAATCGATAATATTATAACTTATTTGCAGTTCATTTGGCGAGACGCTGAATTCAAAGGTATATTTTTGAAAAACACCGTCTGGCTCTCCTCAGCGTCACGTTTTATAGATTGCAAATATTAAGACAGTTCTTTGGTTATATTCACAAGAATATATGGTGAAAATACTAACAATACTGATAAAATTATAAATTATTTGTTGTTCATTTGGCGAGACGCTGAATTCAAAGGTATATTTTTGAAAAACACAGTCTGTCTCTCCTCAGTGTTATGTTTTATATATTGCAAATATTAAGACAGTTCTTTGGTTATATTCACAAGAATATGTGGTGAAAATAATAACAATATCAATAAAATTATAACTTATTTATTGTTAACTTGGCGAGACGCTGAATTGAAAGGTTTATTTTTGAGAAACACCGCCTGCCTCTCCTTAGGGTCACGTTTTATAGATTGCAAATTTTAACATTGTTGTACGGTTGTATTCATAAAAATAAGTGATGAAAATAATAATAATACCGATAATATTATAACTTATCTGCTGTTCATTTGACGAGACGCTGAATTCAAAGGTTTATTTTTGAAGAACACCGTCTGCCTCTCCTTAGGGTCACGTTTTATAGATTGTTAATATCAAGACAGTTCTTTGGTTACATTGACAAAAATATATATTGACTTTCATTTGACGAAACGCTGAATTTATAGGTACCTATATTTTCGAAAAATTCCGCTTGTCCCCTCCTCAGCGTTAAGTTTTATACATAGATTGTAAATATCAAGAGAGTGCTTCAGTTATATCCACAATAATATGTGACGAAAATAATAATAAAATCGATAATACGAGTATTATAACTTATTTACAGTTCATTTGGCGAGACGCTGAATTCAAAGGTATATTTTTGAAAGATACCGTCTGTCTCTCCTCAGCGTCACGTTTTACAGATTGCAAATATTCAGACAGTTCCTTGGTTATATTCATAAGGATATATGGTGACAATAATAACGATATCTATAATGATACAACTCGTTTGCTTTGCATTTAGCGAGACG
Source organism: Rosalia funebris (assembly GCA_037954035.1). Classification (NCBI taxonomy): domain Eukaryota; kingdom Metazoa; phylum Arthropoda; class Insecta; order Coleoptera; family Cerambycidae; genus Rosalia; species Rosalia funebris. The sequence goes on along the minus strand of JAZFAV010000006.1, from coordinate 3,316,589 downwards.
GTGAATTGAGAGGTATATTTTGGAAAAACATCGTATGTCTCTCCTTGGAGTCACGTTTTATAGATTGCAAATATTAAGACAGTTCTTTGGTTATATTCACAAGAATATGTGGTAAAAATAATAACAATACCGATAAAATTATGACTTATTTGTTGTTCATTTGGCGAGACGTTGAATTGAAAGGTATATTTTTGAAAAAACGCCGTCTGCCTCTCCTTAGGGTCACGTTTTATAGATTACTAATTTTAAGACCATTCTATGGTTATATTCATAAAAATATGTGATGAATATGATAACAATATAAATAATATTATTAACTTATCTTCTGTTCATTTGGCGAGACGCTGAATTCAAAGGTATATTTTTGAAGAACACCGTCTGTCTGTCCTCAGCGTCACGTTTTACAGATTGCAAATATTCAAACAGTTATTTGGTTATATTCATAAGAATATGTGGTGACAATAATAATGATATCTATAATGATACAACTCGTTTGCTTTTCACCAAGCGAGACGGTGAATTGAGAGGTATATTTTGCAAAAACATCGTCTATCTCTCCTTAGTGTCACGTTTTATATATTGCAAATATCAAGACAATTCTTTGGTTATGTTCGCAGAAACATGTAGTTAAAATAATAACTTATAATAATATTATAAGTTATTTTCTGTTCATTTGGCGAGACACTGAATTTATGGGTATATTTTTGAAAAATAACGTCTGTCTCTCCTCAGCGTCACGTTTTATATATTGCAAATATGAAGTTCTTTGAATGCAGTTCTTTGGTTATATTCACAAAAATGTGTGGCTAAAATAATAATAATATCAGTGATATCATAACTTCTTTGCTGTTCATTTGACGACACACTGATTTTATAGGTATATTTTTGAAAAACACCATCTGTCTCTCCTTAACGTCACGTTTTTCAGATAAATAGTTCATCTTCATCATCAAAATAGTTATTGGTTCATCTGTTCATCTCTTCAAATAATAGAGATATTGACTGTAACCAGGCATTCTAGAACACCATCTATATATATAATAGTATGTTTCTAAAATGCGTGACAATCGCGAGTTGTATTAAACACAATTTAGCCACCAGTTATAGTATAAATAGCGACTACCTTTTAGTTCTCAATCCTATGACGTCCAAAATCAAGATGGTCATTAACAAGTCGCCGGCTGGAAACGTCACCAGACTCCACACAGACGTAGTAGTTCAGGATTGTAACGTCCAAATATCCAAACAACAATACGACTCCATCCTGGCAGTGGCGAACTCCATGGATCGTATGCTAATAAGTTGGCAATTTCTGTCGATAAGACCCAAGGAAAAAATCGCGGAGAACCAGAAGATCTGGTGGAGATACGCCTCCTACGCCCTGTTGGAACAAAGAGTGAAACCGTACACGTGGAGTAGAATCCGGAGAGTGAGACAGCATTATAAGGATTACATGGAGACTTATAAGCAAATTATCTTGAACCCGAACGATACCGAACTGAAATTGGATCTTCAGAAATACGAAGATAATTTATCAATCATTAATGTTGTTATAGCCAGACAACAGGCAAGGCTCGTGGTAAGTGAAAAGATGGGCAAGCACACTCCTGGGCTAAATTAAGGCAAAAGCAACACTCATCATTATTTAAATTTTTTAATATAAGCATACGTGGGTTTTAAACCCTTAACTATTTTATGTAAGTGGCCTAGGATATCCTCTGTCAGTACTAATAAGCAATTTCAATTATTTGACAGATGTAAAGTAACATGTAGTTAAGAAATTAATCGAGGAAGCCGTTACTCCGTGGTAGTTCATAATTGACAACGGAAATGAGTAAAAACAACTACTACGTTTTTATACCACTATATTTTCACAAAAACGTGACTGCAGTTTCGACAATTATGTCATTTTCAAACGATGATTCAACTAAGATTCAAGTCTTAGTTGAATCATCGTTTGAAGATGACACAATTGTCGAAACTGCAGTCACGTTTCTGTGAAAATATAGTGCTATAAAAACGTAGTAGTTGTTTTTACTCATTTCCGTTGTAACATGTAGTTATTTTACTATTGTATTAGAACATTGTACTCTATTGTATTGTATTAGAACATTGTACTCTACCCTACAGAGTTTTTTCTTTTTATAAAAATCCTTCAATTTTCTGACGAACTTTTAATGTAATTGTTCATCTTAAAATCCTCGTGGTACATTTTTTTTATTATATGCGTTAAAATTCGAATATTTCTCGACGCAATACCAGCTCCTATTTAATCGATTTTTTTATTATCTTTATTTCTAAAAGAAAAATCGTGAAGTACACTTAAAAGCGCTAAAGATTTTTAAAATAACGATTAGAAGTTGTAGGTGCAATCGAGAAGTATTAGCGAAAAAAGTTTTTGGTCCATGCTACCATCGCCAGAGCGGATCCTACTTTGTGAAAAAATCGGCTTCTTTGAAAATGAGCAAGAAAGTAAAAAATCTATCATAGGTAAGCATGCATATATACATACGCAAAAAGTATCTACAGAATACGAGCCCAGGCTCATAATAGTCTAGCAAGGCATATTTTTACAACTAACATATTTAAATAAAAGTAATAACACCCTCAAAATTATTTTATTAAAGAAAAATATTGGTAACAGCAACAAAGTATCAACTTTTAACTTAAATACGATGAAATATTATTACGTTATGACGTGTCACTAACAAGTTTGTTAATGAAAAACATTGTAGCGTTTTAAGACAAATTAGATTTTCAATTGTTATCAAAGTGTAACAGATATTATAATGTGTATTTTGAACATGTCTATTTAATTTTCTAAAAAAAAATGACACGTGGCGTGTCATGCAGTGACGATATGCGAACATCAATTGTTAACGGTCATAAACAGGGAATTTCGGCTCGGAAAATATCTGCCACGTCCTCGATGCCTAAATCTACAGTGCAAGGCATTATCAACTTGTTTAAAAGAACTGGATGCACAGCCCAAAGGAAGAAAACTGATTTACTATCCCAAATTTCACGCTTAAATCAATATGCTCTGAATTGGATTGTAACAACAGACCGACGGTCTAGTGCAAAACAATTTATGGTACTATGAAGGCAAGCTATTGGAATAAAATCTTCTGTATCCACAACTAAACGCTCAATAAAATAAATAGGATATACATCCTACAAGGTAAAATTTTATTTACATTTTACTTTTGAACTTATCGGTCTCTCCTTGAGGCAAAAGAAAAGCCGTTATTAACTAAGCGATAAAAAATCAATCGGTTACGGTGGGTTAAAGAATATTGGCACTGAACTTTACTACAACAATGGCACCAGGTAATTTGGAGTGACGAATCCAAATTTGAAATCTGTTTGGGTGATACCAGAAAACGTTTGCTAAAAACCCCACATGAAATTTATCATCCTGACTGTTTGGTTACGAAAATGAAGTTTCCTGCGTCTCTTATGATCTGGTGGTGTATGAGTGGTATGGGTGTAGGAAAACTGCATTTCATAGATGGTACTGCGATAGCAGAAAAATATAAACAAATTTTGACAGACAGTTTATTGCCGTCAATACCAATATGTCAAGACACTGACGCGCAGTACATCCTCCAGCAGGATGGTGCTACGTGTCATACAGCAACAGCTGTCAAAGCTTAATTTACATAACATAATGTCCCTGTGATGGAATGGCCCTCTAGCAGTCCAGACCCCTCGCCAATAGAAACATTGTTGCATAAAATGAAAACATAGTTGCGTAAATATCTAGCCCGTTCAGTTAACGATCTACGTACCAAATTGCAAGAAACTTGAGACATCATGCTTCCTGAAGAGTGCGCTAAGATGGCAGATACAATGCCTGTCCGAATTAAAGCTATTATTATTAATAAAGGTAATGTAACACAGTTTTGATGGAACGGCCGATCTATTTTGAGCCGCGAATCTTAATGATTTTTATTAACAATCTTGTCACTGACATTATAGCATAGTAATATTTTATCGTTTTAAGTTAAAAATTTGTACTTTGTTTCTGTTACCAATATTTTTCTTTAATAAAATAGTTCTGGGAGTGTTACTACTTTTAGTTATATATATTAGTTGTAAAATTATGCCTGGACGAATTATTATGAGCCTGGGCTCGTACCGGAGACATCGTTAAAGCATTAAATCATTTATCTAAATTATCTGCTTTTAGAACATAACTACAGTTTCCGACTGGGAAATCTCGCGATCACCCTGACGAGCAACACTAGGGAAATAATGGTGGCTACTTTAACCCAGACTATATGTTCGATAAAACCCAACTACCAGGACGGGAGTTTTAAGTCGTGCTTGAAAATAGAAGGAATAATCATCGAAGGATCTAACAGTGATGATCATTTAATGCCTCTCATTTCCTCAGAACATCTCGGGGACAGTCCAGCGTTCTTCTTCAAAGCGGAGCTAGAAAAAATGCCCAAGCATTCAACGTGTAGTTACAAATTAGGCATAACTATGGACTCCGTGGAGTGTATATACAACAAGGTGATATATTTGCAGAATATCACAGTTCAAGAACTCTAATATTCTAAGAACTTTACTATATATTTTAGCCGTCTGTTGAAGAGTTGGAAACTTACCTCACAACTGGAAATAACCCCACAGAAAATTTACTGAATTATCTCAAGGACGTGCCTGCTAGACTTTGCTCTCTGATGAAAAAGAAACTATCAGAAAAGTGGGAATTTAATTTGAATATTAAAATGCCTTATGTTGTTATCCCTGAGAGTAGCTCTTATCAAAAGTAAGTTCAGGATTCTGTTTTGTTCCCGGACCACAAATCTGATATTTTGGCTGATGTATTTCTAGCACTTTAGCGGTGAATTAATATACAATTATATTCCGATTTCAAAATAGTGGGCAGTAAGGTATAGAATACTATTTTTATGAGCTGATAATACGATTCAACAATTCTCGTGTCTGTTTTATGTGTAAATTGTAAAGACCACTCCCTGCACTTTGTTATCTCTGCTCTCTTTAGTCGCGTGCGAGATAAGACACGCGTCTTGCCTGTTTGCCTTGTCTGGTCCACATGTTGCGAATTACTTACTGCCTACAATTTTGAAACCAGACTATGGATAATTACTTGACAAATTACAGTGAACTTGTAATACATTTTTTATTAAGATAAGTTGCGTAGAATTTAATATTCTACATGGGTCACAAATTTTATAATCAGGCTTCTATAATTCTATGGTATAAAGGGTGTCTCAATTGGAACTAGATGATATGATTTGTGAATAAAACTGATAATATTGGACAAACTGAGGTTTTTGTTTAGGTTATTTTTCATTATAAATTGGAGACGTACGGCTACAAATGAAAAAGAATATCGTTCATATGACCGCCTCGACTCATCTGGCATGACATCGTTCATTTAGCAAGATTGTCCATAACACGGGCACAAAAAACTGGCTCTATCTTCCGAATACCACGTTGAATGTTTGCTTTGAGGTCATTGATTGTTGCTGACTGGGTGGTGTATACTTTTTCCTTGGCATAACCCCAAAGAAAAAAGTCCAATGGTGTTAAATCCCATGATGTTACAAGCCAATTGATGTCAGTATTCTACGAAACAACATGATCAAGAAGTTTGGTATGCAACAGAGTTAAGGTTGTACCTGTTGTATAACACGTTGCACCGTCTTGCTGAAACCACATGTTGTTCAAATCCAAATCATCAATTTTGTAGAAAAAGAAATTGTATAATATGTCACTATAGCGTTCTCCATCTACTATGAGAACTTTACCAGCTTCATTTTCAAATAAAAATGGTTCAATTACTCCACCACTCCAAAATGCACACAAAACCATGGATCTCTATAGATGCACTTCTATTTCATGAACAGAATATGGATTATTTTCAGCATCCCAAATTCAACAGTTTTATTTGCTGACGTATCCGTCAAAATGAAAATCGCTGCAACAATCAGCATCGCCTTTCTTTTCTAACACCCAATTAACAAATGTACGATGTTGTAAATGGTTTTAATTTTATATGTTGATAGATGCAGATCTTTCACTTTCATAAAACAGTTGTGCATAACTATTCGTTGTTGGACTATTCGCGGCATGTAGACGTAGTATGGTTTGCAGATTCAAATCCTACAGTTCCATCTGAGACACTCTATATAGGTTCTATATGTGTATTAATACATATATTATTATATAATTATTTGATAAATTACTAAGTAACACAGTAATTTAGCAAGTAATCTCTATTAGTATGGCTATGAAGCAAGTCATATCATTGTTTCAGAGCGGAATATTTACTGGTTATCGACTTAGGGCGTTACCGTATCAAGACTGAGCTATGCCAGCAGGCTTACATTGCAGAAAATGCGACGCAAATGGAATTGGAAGAACAGCTGTATTCCAAGCTATTCATAAATTGTACTGACGTTCAAATTCTATTCTGTGATACCTGTGATAATTGGAAGGACGCCAGGAAAGAGAAGGACACGGAAATGCACGTTATACCTAAAACTTCCCTTTCTTCGACATACGCCCTATCCGTTGCCAATATTAAGACAATACCACGGTAAAGTTGTTATTGAAATTAAAACGCGTCACATACGCTATTGAGTTATATTTTCAGGTGCAAATTTAATGTTAACTTCCAAGCGTTGAAGCTTAATTTATCAGAAAGGAAAATAGGACTGCTGTTGAAGTTCTTCAATGTAGACCAAATTAGAATCAATATAATTCAAGAGGACTTGAATCCGAAGATATACTTAAAAGATAAAATTAGCGGGACGGTCACTTCAAGGCATCTTCGCAAAATCCAAGATCGCATAACAATCGCCGAGAGTTATTCGAAATACAGACGATACAAAACAGAAAATGGCAAAATACGTCGAATCAGAAAAGAGTGAGTCACCAGAGGTGTCTTATACGAGGGGCACTATTTATATTTTGAGCCTAATAACAAAAAAAAAAACATTAATTTGTCATTGAAAATTACTTTATCGTTTTTCAAAATATTCTCCTTCATGATCTATACACTTTTGCATGCGTTCGAATTATTTGTCAAAGCATTTTTTCCATTCCGCTTGTGATGATCTCCAAAACATGGTTTTTGAACGCATCAACAGGTTCCTTTGCCGACGGAAATCGTTGTCCACGCAATTTATTTTTGACGTTCGGGAACATTAAGAAGTCATTGCTTGCCAAATCAGAACTGTACGGCGGATGACCCATTAAATCAATATTTTGAGTGCTCAAACATTCGGTTGTTAGACGAGATGTATGAGAGCTCGCATTGTCATGATGAAGAATGCTCCGACGGCGCCGGCGCTTATTTGTCTTTCTTATTTCATTGAAGACTTCCGGCAAACAAAAAAATGGTTATGTACTATTCAGAATTGACCGTTTTACGTTCCTCTAAAGGAACTATTGCTACATGACCAGTTTTTCCGAATAAGCAAGTGACGATTTGTTTCGAAGTGCTTCGAGCGCTAACACCTTTTCTTGGATTTGAACACGAACATATTTTTGAGATTTTTTCAAATTATGTGGGATCCAACAAGAACAAACCTTTCTTACAGCTCATGCTGTACAATTTTTTACAAATGATCATGCAACATTTTATATATGCTAGTCGAACTAATGCCTAATGTTGCCTGAATCTCACAGTATGTCACATGACGATCTTGCATTATCAGTTTTTGCACAGCATCAATGTTTTCTGGCACAGCAACTGATTTTGGACGACTTTCACAACTCTCGTCGGTGAGCTAATGGCGGCCAAGGTTAAATTCGTTATACCAGAATTTCACAGAGGCAAAGTATGGGGTTTTATCGTCAAAAGTGGAAGTAACTTAATCGATGCACTCTGGTCTTGATAATCCACGTCGAAAATCATAATAAATCATCGCGAAAATCGGTTTACGGTTAACGAAAATTTTCACGAGTTAATTCAATTTTTTTGCTGAGATACAATTTTCAAATCACTGTAAACAACACAAACCGCGCTTAAATGATAATATATTCTGAAGAAGATCATGGTCAAAAATGTCAAACTTTCCATTGGAAACGCCGGATGGCGTCTAACAACACATAGTGTTGCCAAGGCTCAAAATATAAACAGTGCCCCTAGTATTCTAAATTTAAAGACTCGTTTTAGGAAGAGTGTGCGACGGAGTCATCAACAAGACATGAACGAGGCTTGGGCTAGATGCGTCGACTTGCCCGGCTTAGAGGATAACATATCACCTAATAATAACATTAATGTTTTATTTGGATTCGTTATCAACGAAGTAAGGATACCGTTCACATCAATTTAACCCTATTTTATTTACATTTGTAGTTCTCTATGGTGTTCTCCCGTTCAAGCGACAGCACCGATAGACAATACCTAATGCTACGCCTCGGCCTCTTCACAATGGATATAGCCCTAATGACATACGGGCCTGCTTATCAAGTATCCATTAACAGCGTCCTACTTACCGATAAGTTGCATACGACACCTAGCGGGAAATATTTGGACCTCGTATTTAGTCCGCTTCCCAATAATCAAGACGTAGTGACAGTATTATATAGAAAAGTATTTAAATATGCCTTAGGTGGCAAGTGATATTTTCAATTGGTATATGCCCTTTTTAGGTGAGCGCAAGTTGTCCAGACTTTTGGACAAACTTCCACGGGGTCGAAACTTCGTTAGTAGCTAATTTTGGATCAATTTATGTTCTCTTGCACCAGGAGGCTGTCCATACCATCCTTAAATATTCTAAATACTTCAGTAACAAGTAAAAACTAGCTTTTTTTAATTATTAGTTATACACTTAAGAGGTAACACCACTGTAATAATCTTAAAAAAAGGCTTTTCTACAATTTTTTTGGATGGAAGAAAAGGTAATAAAATAATAATATTTAAGGAAGTTATTAGACAGATATATAAGTATAATACAAAAAATTATCAAAAAATATTCAAAAATGGCGACACTGGAGCCATTATCGCGAGACATGTTGAATTTAAGGCGCTCTGCAGCACGCAGTGTAGTTTAACTGGTGCAAATTTGAATCTGGAAAAAAATCACTTAATCTACATGTTTATAGCAAGTGAAATATTGATAATCACACAAGAATATTGATTTTTGTATGATTAGCGAGTATCTAAACAAAAAACGTTAAATTTTCAACAAAAAAGGCAATCATTTGTTAATAAATAATGTTTAAATTAATTTATTGAAAATTCCGTGCATATATTATTTTAAAGGTATTGTGGAAAATTTGCATGAAAGGAATGAAAATTGTTGGAGTTATGCTGCGTGCCGTTTTAAAAAATCATGTTTCAAGATTCATAAAAACGCGTTTAAAGCTTTGAAATATGTTATAGACATGAAAAAAAGAAAAATCTAGCTGTACCGCGAAAATTTTTACCATTAATCTACAACCCAGGATCATAAAGCTGCCCCTCTACGTTTAAATATTCTTCCTCGTTCTCTTTTCTCGAATATTTTATGTTAGAGCGTGCCTCTTTGGCTGCATCTGTCAAAGACAAAAATTCTATGATTAGTCAAAGCTTCTAGACAAAAATTGTATTATTGGACGCCAATATCGATCTCCAAACTTTTCATAATTTGAAGAATATTAGTCAGACCATCATTAATAGTAATACCAATATCAGTCGCTATATTCAAGACTCTTTTGCCACTTGAATAAGATTTTGGAGCCAATTTCCAATTGCTATTTTGCGTGTAGCCTCCCAATCAACGGTTTAGCAACTCGTCTCAGCTCAGGTTCTCATAAATGGGTTTGATGGCTTTAAAAACATCCTTAGGAAGGGGCAGCTTATGATGGAAGGTATCCAAGGAATCCGCTGCTTCCGTCTTCTTCCAGTCACATCAAGACTCTGAGCACTTCTCCTTCTACGGATTTTCGTCGGTTACTAACTCATAAAACAAGGTCACCACTGCACATAAAAACCGTGATTTCAAGCGAGGAAATTGTCTTTTTACATTTCCGCATAAAAAAGAAGAAAATCAGGAAACGTAAACAGAATAGCGAGGGTGGAATAAATGGCATATCAACAAAGGAAGAGAAAACAAACGAGGAGAAAAATGAAACAGTAATTAAAAAGGAAAAGACAGCACGAAAAGATGTTCAATATGAGGAAAAAGTAAATATAGAAAACAAAATGATAGTTTCTACTATACGCGATGGTTCCACTATACGCGGAAAAGTAATATAATTGTATAAAAGAAAATTTTCTAGGATTTATTTTTCGGTTTTTCTTTGTCTAAAAACCAAAAGAAATGGTTTAAAACCATTTTTCGTATGTGTGTGTGTGTGTGTGTGTGTGTGTGTGTGTTATTGTCGTTGTCGCTGTCGTCGGCATTTATTCTTTCTAGCACGATTACTCGACTAAATCGTGTCGGATCGATCGGGTTTTGACTGATTCTGATCGGGGACGTCTCCCAGACGACGACTATTGATTTTGAAGTGAATAAGACACACCCCACCCTGTCCATGGGTCATGAGAAATCAGGATTGTGCACTATTTGAGAAATTTTTTTTGTTAACACGATAACTCAACTAAATAGTGTCGGATCGATTAGGTTTTGACTGATTCTGATCGCGGACGTCTCCCAGACGACACCTATTGATTTTGAGGTGGATAGAACACACTCTACTATGTTCATGGGTCATTAGAGAGCACAATGGTGGACTATTTGAGAAATTGTTTTTGTTAGCACAATCCTTCAATTAAATCGTGTCGGATCGATTGGGTTTCGACTGAATCTAACTAGGGACGTCTACCAGACGACATCTATTGATTTTTAAGTAGATACGATACACCCCACCCTATTCAGTGGTCATGAGAAAGCACGAGGGTGGACTATTTGAAAAAAGTAAAACTGTCGCATAAAACAGATATTCTGCATTTATGTGTTGGTTTATTTTTTCTCGGTCACTCAATTTCGAGATAGAGATGTTCTACGTGCGAAAAAGTCCGCTTTAAGGTTTTAAAACTGTTTATTTGTGCATGTACTGGTGTTACACTAATGTACTTTTGTTTATAAGTGTCTCTGACTAAACATAAACATCTTTTAACGACATCTGTTGTGTATTAGAGAAGTTAGAAATCATAAGGTAAAACATTGGTCTGTACTTAGACTGTAGGTATCCTACAGTCTAGGCTGCTTCCCAGCAGGTAGGACGGGCTTAGGAAAGTTTTCAGTAAAAAAATTTCCACCCCATATTCTTAAAAGGTTCAAAAACATTTCTAAGCTAATAAAGAAATTGATTTTTTGAAAAATTTACAGTGGTGTTACCTCTTAAATATAAATGAAATTTTAATTTTAATTGACACTGTATTACAATAGCAAGCGATTGAAAACATTCTTTTATAGGGTGAAGAGTCAGATATCCCCGTTTCTGAAAAACCTGTTGATAACAACGCTAGACAAAGTGAGGAACGTACTCCACAAAAAAAGCGATACTCCCGTACCGCCCGGGTCTGTTAAATTCTCCCATTCCGCAAGACTCACTGATTTAAATGTAACGGTCTGCGATTCCGACTTCGATATCGTCAACATTCAACTCTCGGGCTTAGAAATGGATTTTCTATTCAGAGCTAACGAGAGATTCGTTTTCCGATGTTTCCTTAGCAATATTAATGTTGAGCACTTATCGGACGTAACTCTATATTCCAAGGTAAGAGATGTAGTCGAAAAGAATTGAATAATCTCGGGAGAATTATTTAGTCTTCCATGGAGCAACATAAACAGTGGATCGGATTTTCACAAACACTGAAAGATTATACGTCTTATAACACAGAAAGTTGAGACCGTCAGAAAATTATTAGAACTATCTTCTTGCATCTTCAGTTTCTATTCGTATACGAGGGGGTACCCAAAAGAAATCGAACAGATGTTATGGTGGGCGGTGCTTTTGTAGTACCGCATTCTGCCGCTAGGAGCGTATAGAGCTACCATTCTCGAGTCAGTAAGCCAAGCGTTGTCGCTAAAGAAGGTCGCTTCTTGTCATCCGACATCCCGTGCCTTCCGACTTGTGTGAATTTTTTAGTGAGAGTTATTTTGCGTGCTCGTCATTTTTTTTCAATGTGAGTGGAGTAAAATATAAGTCAGGCATCGAGAAAGGAACTACCAAACCGCCAAGCGGTTATGAAGTAGTTCCCGAATAGCAAGGCTATTACATAGTCACTATAGGAAACAACTACCTCTCGGGCTAAAACCCCGCCAGGCATTGAATAATACCTAAAAGCGATCCTTGACCCCTCTATGGTGTTTCTGCACAATTAGATATTCCGACAACGTTTCAAAAAATAAAACCCGCCACGGGTAGGATTCGACATCTGTCTTGGATGGTAACCGAACGACAGACAGCTGTTTCGAACTTATTAGTTCTCCTCAGTGCCATACACGGTACGCCGATCCAGGACAGCATGTGGGATGAGGTGTCCATTCAGAGTTTATTCCACAGAGTCAAACAGTTAACCAGATTTTCTACCTAGAAGTTTTGAAAAGATTGCGCAACAGTTCGCGAGGGAAGAGGCCTGATTTGTGACAGTCGGGCGACTAGATTTTCCACCACGATGACGCCCCTGCTCACACAGCCCTGCCTGTGTGTCAATTGTTGACCAAAGATATCCACAACTTCGTCAATGGTCCGTCGTCGATCTTCCAGGATGATTCCGCGAATTTTTTCAACATTTTCATCGGTTCGAGCCGTGGAAGGACGACCAGAGCGAGTTTTGTCATCAATTGACATTTCACCTATTTTGAAATCCACTCAAGCACTTAAGTTTTTCCAATAATATCATCCTTATAGGCCGTTTTTAACATTTCAAGAGTTTCTGTGCCAGTTTTTCCAAGCAAGAAGTAAAACATTGGGGCCCCGCGCTGTTCACAAGAATCAACTATTGAAAAAACGATGGTCACGTAGAAAAACTCTCACTAAAAAATTTAGACACAAGCAGAACGGTACCTTCCTTAGCGACGACGCTTGGCTTACTGACTCGGGAATGATAGCTCTATACGCTCCTAGCCACAGAACGCGGTACTGCAAAAAATCCGCCTACCACAACGTCTCTTCGGTTTCTTTTGGGTATTCCCTCGTACATGTTTTGTTTCAACGGTTTAGTAAACAATTGTGAACTAGTAACTTGTAGCCTCACTCTTTGTAATTTGTTTTCAATGTCTTAAACGTTGTTACGATTTGTTGCCAGACGAATGCCATCGATTCTTTCGACTGAAAAACGTTTTTTCGAGAAAAAAATACTACAAAATTTACATGGACGAATATCTTCTTAACAAAGAATGTCTTTATATAAATCATCACACCCCAATAGGCCTTTCGCAACGGACAATCCTTAGAGACTCTATGTGTACTAAGTTATCCTATAGACAAAAATACCCTAATGCTTTTTTACAGATTCTACAATTTTTATAATGAAAAAGGTACAAAGGAAATGGATGTGGTTCGTGTCGATTCAGACACTTTAGTATTTTTAACAAAAGGCCATCGATTTTTTTCGACTGAAAATAGTTTTTTAGAGAAAAATACGACAAAAACTCATATAGACGCAAGAGATGCCTATAAATTTAGTGACACTTCCAAATCCTGTTTAAATCCCGCGGTTGTCCGGATGTTCGCGAATTTAGAAACGTTGCAATAGAATAATCATTAGGAATTTATCGAAGAGTGCTAGTTTCGTTTCTATATACATATGTATGTCAAATTCAAGTCATTTATTTTCCCCATATCTAATGTCATGTTTCTGTACTACACTTGAGAGCAAAACAATCAACTCCGCAACATGTTCCAACTTTGATAGAATATGTACTCTCTCCAGTACCATTTGAAGTAAAGTTCAGTGAACTGTTTGAAAGTTTAAAAACAGTTGTTACTAATGATACCACTTCGATTGGAATCGGACCTGTTCTGACAAAGTTATGAGCCGAACAACATGTGTAACACAAAACCTTGTTAATTGGAATGCGCATGCGCGACGATTATGACAGACATAGAGGGTGCTTGCAACCTGGTATTCGTCTCCATTCGCTAATTTGAAGTTAACGTATGCGTATGTGCTCGAGGCATTTACAAGAAAATGGATGCCACAGCTGCCGAAGCAGGCCAGGTAATTGCATTGTTGAGAGAGGGTTTCAAGTCAGAGAGCCGTGGCAAATCGACTGAATTTGAGTCAATCAGCTGTGTCAAAAGTATATCGTCGGTACCGAGAAGCCAGTAGCTACGTTCGCTGGCCAGGAGGTGGTCATAAACGCGTGACAACGAAGAGGGACGATCGATTTATTGTGTTAAGATCTCTCAGAATTCGACTTTGACTGGTGTTGACCTCACACAAGAGCTGAGGGAGGTCAGAGATGTGGTCGCTAGCGCTTGTACAGCGAGACGAAGATTAAAGGCAGCCAAGTTGACCTCAAAAAAAGCAGCTACAGGTATCAAATTGACTGCAGTCCAAAAGCAAAGACGACTGGAATATGCTCGTGAACATCTCTTTTGGGACCACGATCAATGGAGTCAGATATTATTCAAGACGAGTCCAGGATGTGCCTGCATGGTAACGATAAGAGACGTCGGGTCTATAGAAGACCAGGAGAGCGATTTGCTCAATGTTGTATTCAAGAAACTGTCACATATGGCGGGCATTTCCATGTACGGAAAAACTGAGTTGGTTTTCGTGTCCGGTGGAGGGCGTGCAGGAAGATTAACAGCGGACCGCTATATCAGGGATATTCTGGAGGAACATGTTGTTCCGTGTACGGGATTTGTTGGTGAGGATTTCATGCTAATGCATGATAACGCTCGTTGCCACACCGCGCGAGTGACCACTACCTACCTGGCGGACATCGGTATACGGAAAATGGACTGTCCTCCGATGAGCCCGGACTTGAATCCAATTGAACACGTTTGGGACGAACTTTTGCGAAGAGCTAGGGCAAGAAATCCTGCACCAGGGAGCGTAGTGAAGCTGAGAACTGCGTTAGCTGAAGAGTAGGAAGCAATACCTGAAGACAGCATAAGAAAAGTTATCCTATCTATGCGTAATCGTTTAGAAAATGTTATTAGGAGTATTGAAAAAAATATTAAATGCATTTCAACTGAGGATTATTTTCTTTTCGTTTGTATTCACCTTTCCGTTTCAACTCTTTTGTGTTACACATGTTGTTCGGCTCATAACTTTGTCAGAACAGGTCCGATTCGAATCGAAGTGATATCATTTGAAACAACTGTTTTTAAACTTTCAAACAGTTCATTGAACATTACTTCAAATGGTACTGGAGAGGGTACATATTCTCTCAAAGTTGGAGCATGTTGCTGAGTCGATTGTTTTGCTCTTAAGTGTATATAAAACTGCAAAAATATCATCTACATACCAAATCGTATCCTAGGAAAACTTACATACATACGCGATTCTTCTTGGCTTCTGTCTCAAATATATTCATTAAAAGCCTTGCAATAGAAGACGACAGAGAGTATCATTTCCTGATTATGCTAACTTGATTGTCGAAATGCTCGACGTGTAATCTTTTGGTGTTTATGGAGAATTGTATAAACTGAAGGTATTTCAGGTTTTATATACAGACGAGGATAAAGTTTTCGATATTAAGTACGTTAGAAATGCAACACAACTAGTACATAATCACGATATTTCACCGAATATGGATGAGACATTTGTGGACGGTAGTTTTAAGTTTCACCTAGGTAGAATCCACTGCACTTTTCTATATAAGCTGATAGTGCAACTGCAGGTAAGTACTATTTTAATCTACAGTACCTCTTTGAAGCTAGCCCATTTCCAGCGCTTCATAGTCAACTTGGAGGTCTTGCCACTACTAGAAAAATCTCTGATAAAAGTCCATAAGACACTGATAATAGCAACGGAAACCCTGAGGAATAATACAAAAGTCAACTTGGCAATAAACGTCTGCGGGCCGGTTTTGTTGATACCACAGAAATCATCATCACCCAATATTATGGTTATAGATACAGGTAAAATAACAACTATCTCGGCGGTGTTAATTCTATACAAATGACGAGGCATATCTTTTAGGTGAGCTTCGGGTAGAGAACTTCTTCAAAGATTACACAACCGAAATTACCGAAAATATTCTGGTGAAATTAAATGGAGTAACGATCACTAGGGGCGTAATGACTTTGACGTCCACTTTAGAGATGCAGGTAGGCGACAAATCGTACAGGATGTCACAGTTTGAATAAAATTCATTCAGTTAAAATAAACATTTTTGAGAGAAACTCCTTGGATACATCGATTTGTATTTGCAGAACGGTACATGGAAGGGTTGTGTCTTTACCTCTTAACCATGTACTCCCTAAGCCCTAACGATTCCAATAAAATATCTTTTTATTGAATTCGGCACAAGAAACTATATAAAACGAGATATTACACACAGTATACAAGCCAAGGCTCATAATAGTTCGACCAGGCATAATTTTACAACTTATGTATATAAATATAATTAATAACACTGTCAAAACTATTTTATTAAAGAAACATATTGGTAACAAAAACAAAGTATAAACTTTTAGCTGGATGTTTGCGCAACTGTTTCTTCATTTTATGCCACAATGTTTCTATTAGCGAGAGGTCTGGACTGCTAGAGGGCCATTCCATAACAGGGACATTATGTTATGTAAACAAAGCTTGGACAGTTTTTGTTATGTGACACGAAGCACCATCCTTATTATCACCATATATATATATATATATATATATATATATATATATATATATATATATATATATATATATATATATATATATATATATATATATATATATATATATATATATATATATATATATATATATTAGTTGTATAATTATGCCTGGCCAAACTGTTATGAGCCTGGGCTCGTATTCATATTTTAAAATTAAGGGTGATCTGGCTTGGAGAAAGATAGTCAGGAGTTGAAAATAAACCCTACAGATGTTTTGAAGATAAAAACCGACGTGTCCAAGACGTTTCTCCAAAAAGCATTAACGTTGTACAAACATACTAAACAATTACCTTCGGACTTGTAGGAAACTCTGATAGAACCAATAAGCTTAAACATGGACATCAAGCGATACACCAACATGAAAACGTCGCAAAGGTCGTGGGATATCGACAGCATCATAGACAGCGTCCAAGTCACTTTGGGTCAAAGAGATTTGACTACAATAATGGCGATTTATACTGATAACATAGGCGAGGGGAAAATCCTAGACTTATTTCCAGATCAAATAAAATCTCCTACGGATTTGTTGGAAGCAGATGAAACGGTGAGAACTTTGGAGGCGTTCTTCTGCGAGCCTAAACAAAAGAATGTAGTGGCCAAGTGTACGATAGACGAAGTTCAACTGATGTTATTCTTTGATTCTGGAGAACTCCTTAGTTCACCTATTAGAGATTTGAATCATGGCCTCTGTAAGCTGCAGATCATGGACATAGATACCTCCTTCATTGTTTATAGCGATAAGAGCTTGGATGGCAAACTGTCCATTGACACTATTCTAATAGAGGAGATTGGACCAGATGCTAACGCTTACGATAAAATGTACGTTATAAGTTAAATGAATTAAACAATTACATTCTTTTTATTTCAGTATTCTTCAATCTCCAGTCGATGATAATAAGAACAACAATTGCAACATAACGGTCAATAAACCTCCTATAGTGGACGTCACCTTTCATCAGAACAAAAACGGAGACAAATCAGCTGATGTTATTATAGGAAGACTTAGTTTAAGTTTGTCCATTCCATTCTGCGAAAAGCTAGCGTTATTTGTGATCGAGTGCCTTCCGAAAGATCATTTAGATGTAGGTATTATTAACCCAGGATACGAGGCTGAAATTTACCACTCTGTCTCCCAAAAACTCTATTCCACCAGCTTAACTCTGTCCATACGCATCAACAGACCAGAACTTGTATTTCTAGTCGAGACAACATCGAATAAGAAACGATATTTTATAACTAAAAGCGAAATATTGATAGACTACTCACGGCATGCCAACAGACTGAATTTGGTGATGTCCCTGTCTGGTTTACATAGCCTCTTTTACGATCTCAACGAATACTCTGACGAACCCTACGTAATACTGAAGCAATGCGACATAGAGCTTTGCAAATCGTTCTCGGAAGAATCCGGCGAAAAAATAACGACGGCTATTTCATCTATATACGTAAAACTGTGCAGCGAAGTGGTACACTCCATCAACGACATTTTAAATGATATAGTCGAGCATTTTAAAGTGCCTGAAGTCGAGAATGTGAAAAAGGAAAGAAGGGTGAGCGCCAAGACCCCTGAAGCGGAAGACTTGTGGGAGCCCAAGAAGCTAAGCGAGTTCATAGAAAAGTGCGAAAGCTTAGAAGACGCGAAAACGGACAACACTATTATCGTTCACGAAATTTTACTCGTCCCCAAATTCGACGTGGTGGTGATATTCGAACTGGAGCAAACTCAAGTGCTATTGGTAAAGTCCACGATAGAGCTGACGCTGTACGATTGGTCCTCGCTTTTAAATTGTACCTGTGAGCTTTCGCTTCAGGCAAATTACTTCAACGAGAACGTGCAAAGCTGGGAACCCCTGATAGACCCTATCGTTATAGACGAGAAGGAATACAAGCCTTGGGAGGTGATAATAAAGGCGTTCCAGGACAAGTCGTTGCCCATGTTAGACACGACAGAGCACAAGACGAAAGCTGAAGCTAATAAGAGGAAAAAGTTCAGCAGGTCCGTTACGACGACAGAAGACGAGGATTCGGGAGAGGATATGATGTATTTGGAGCCTATTAACTCCGTTACCAACGGGAATAACAGGAGAGTTAAAACTAGTTTGTCTACATTCTTAGACGACTCGGATTCGGAGAATGAGGATGGTACAATGGAAAAACTAGCAGCGGCAATTTCTGACCTATTTACAGGTAAAACACCGTAAGATGGACGATGTAAAAATAACATTCATGTACTTCTTAGGTGACTGGAATGAACACGAAGACAGCGATTGCGATCACTCCACCGACGGCGAAGATGAGGTGGACGACAACGAGAAACAGAAAGACGAGGCCGATATGACCTTCAACAAGTCCTTCTACGTACTATTGGATGCGAAAGAAACGTTCAGCGTAACAGTGACCCCGAATGTTATAAAAGTCATCAACGAACTCATCATCCAATACTCTAATAAAATAATATCAGTGAAAAGCAACAAGAAATCTATCAGCGTCGTCAACGATGTCGGTCCGCAAACTCGTGTGGAACTATACGAGAAGCAGAATGGAAATCCTGATGACAACAAGTTGTTGTGTGTCAAAAAGTATGAAAACGACGACTCCGCACCCAATAGTCCAAGCAAGGCGCTTTACTTTACGCCTGATTACCTTGACAATAACTATGATGACCGAGATAGGTATTTATATTGTTACTGAAGTGGGTTGGAACCTTTGGTGTGAAGATAACACTGACGTAGTTTCTACAAAACACCAAAACAATATACACTGCACTCGACGCGTTTCGCCAACAACGTTGGCATCATCTGAAGATGATTAACACTAATTTTATGATAACAATGTATCTTATTTATACTTAAATTATTGTTGCGGCTCAGTGAGCCCTGACCGTTACAGTTGCGGCTCAGTGAGCCGTGAGCAACTAACTAATAAAGCGGGCTATGTGGAATAGGGCCTCTGTCATTATTCATACTATTTATACACTTTTCAATTTCTAAACTTTCAAATGCATCTAGCTGTCTAATATTTATTACATTCCTAATTAATCTTAAGTTGCTAATATATATCTTATGGTTGTTCTCGAAGGTCTGTTGGGCAACAATGGACTTATCTATTCTACCAAATTTAGGATGCACCATGTGCTCTTTGAACCTGGTTTGAATAGATCATCTGGTTTGTCCAACATACCTTTGATTATAATCGTTACAGCTGATTTCGTAAATCCCCTACCTGTCGTTTATGTTAATTTTGCCTTTTGGATTGCCTAAATGCTGTTTTAATTGACTTGTCGATGAATGAACTATCGTCAGTTCTATATCTTTAAAAATCTCACTAATACCACGGGTGAATTGAGGATTCCTTTCCATGGATGTTTCCTTTCAGTTTGAAAGGTCGAATAATTTCGAATTGTTTCTTTAAATTTACGTTTCCTAATCATTTTTTTGAATTATACCAGCAGAATATCCATTACATTAAGCTATATCCTTGATTAGGGCTTTAGAAACTTCGTAGGTGATGGACTAGAAAATTTATGTTCATGATTCTGTATTAAACAGAATGGTGAGAATCATTAGGAATATATATATCTGAGAGTACTGGTATTTTTTCTGTATACATAAAATTCTAACTTACTTTCCCTATTTCTAATAACTAGTACATCTAACAATGCTAGCTGCTTATTAGTTTCATCTTCATATACTTATTTTACTGACGCGAAACGGTTATTTAGTTAACGGTTTATTTAAAAATATAGGGATGACAGTAGTTCATTCATCGACAAATAAATTAAAACAACTTTTAGGCAATCCAAAAGACAAAATTAACACAAACGACAGGTCGGGGATTTACGAAATCAGCTGTAACGACTGTAATCAAAGGTATGTTGGACAGACCAGACGATCTATTCAAACCAAGTTTAAAGAGCATATGGCGCATCTCAAATATGGTAGAACAGATAAGTGCAGTGTTGCCCAAAATGTCTTGGAAAACAACTACAAGATTAGCAACTTAAGATTAATTAGGAATGTAACAAATAATAAACAGCTAGACGCATTTGAAAGTTTAAAAATTGAAAAGTGGAAAAATAGTAAGAATAGTAACAGAGGGCCTACGACTTACGACTCACTGGGCCTCAACCGTGACCATCGGAGCGCAATGAGCTACAATCGTAACGATCAGGACTCACTGAGCTGCAACAATAATTTAGGTATGAATATGATACATTGTTAGCATAAAATTAGTTTTAATCATCTCCAGATGATGCCAACTTTGTTGGCGAAATGCATGTCAAGAATAGTGTACTTATAGTATTTTGGTGTTTTGTGGAAAACTATGTCAGTTACTTATATTGTTATTGTTGTAACGCATGTATATACGTATGTACGTACCTTTCAGCTATACAGACGAAGGAAAAGACGAATGCGAATTAACATACGACTTTGAAACCCTGGCGAGTCTTCAGTTCCCCACAGAAACTACTTCCCAACTATACGATAGAATTAACAAGAACTTCATGAAAATATTCCTTCCCAATTTTCTTCCGATCCAAACCAACTGCTCCAAAAGAGATTGGGAGAAGCTTATAAGACTGCATTCTGCGAGTTCCTCGCAGATATATCACTTAGCTGCCAAGCATAGCATTGGAAAACTAGGGAGAAGTATCGTAGTCAGTTCACCCTTACAGGTAAATACATGCCTTTACTTTGTTTCGTGTCTCAACTATTTGGGAAACTTTCAGATAAAGAACGAGACTTGTTTCGCTCTGAGCGTTCTATATCAGCCATCCATACTTCAACAATTAAATTTAGAACCTCTCGGCGATATAACTAATCCGTTTGAGACGACTATGAGGATCGCTGTGTTAGAAGCGCTCGAAGAATATAACGTACCCTTGTATATAGCTTACCATTGCAAACTTTTTATACAACCGGCTTACGCAGAGTACGTATTCCAGCGAGTTGTGTAGCGATACCCTACAATTAAATGTTTCAGGGGCCATTACGCTTCAGACTCCGGCATATGGTGGAAAGATCTGGCGACAGAGTTGGACACTGCCTACGACTTGCACTGCAAGCCAAAGCCTGACTCAAACGTCGAAATCTTTTCCCTGAGGGTAATGTTAAGACGAAATCTAGACGTAAAAAATTTCCAGACACATACTATTCCAAACTACGTCATCCATTTGCTCCCGCCTCTCGTGCTACACAATTACTTACCCTACGCTCTAGAGGTGCTGAATATTACCCTTAATCAAGTCATCAAAGTGGAGGCTGGCGAGCAGAACAGCGTCTATTCCATGGACTTCTCGAGGGACCAGAAGCTGTTGATCAGGGTGAAACACGACGCGACCACGTGGTCAGGAAACTTGAACCTCACCAAGCACTTGGATGAGAAGATCATAGTACTCAACTCAGAGAGCAAGGAGGACACCAAGAACTTGGGGATTAACGTTAAAAGTGATAGAGAGGGTAGTTGTAATCTGTTCTTCTACACTCCGTATTGGATAGTCAACAAAACCGGATTGCCGTTGCAGATTAAGGTATACTAACGTTGTTAAATCATAACTACAGACATTTTAAATATTCCATCGAATAATTTCAGGCAGCCGCCTCTAATTCGCTGTACGAAAGCGTCAACGACGATGTACTCCTTTTCACTTATAAACGTCACTGTAAACAAACCCTTAACATACGCGTGTACGAGTCAAACTGGTCTAATGAGTTTGGCCTGGAATGTGCAGGTACTACCGGTCTGGTAATATGCAAAGATAATGAAAGGAAGAAGAAGTACCTGTTCTTCTTACAAATAAATCTGTCCAACATGTGTCCTCGACTTACCAAAATAGTTACGCTTCTTCCTAGCTTCCTGGTCACCAACAGTACTGATAAACCATTAAGGTATGATTCGATCACCCTCGTAAGAGACAATGAAGGATGATTCAGTTTCATGTTGTAGGTTTATGGAACATAACGAAAAGTCTGATCTCTGGATAGATTTACCTCCAAACCAGACGGCGGTGTTTTGGCCTGAGACGTCTTCAATGCAGATGTACGTCAAATATAGGGATAGCAAATTAATTTCTCAAGCTTTCTATATATCTAACCAACACAGAACAGTGCTACGTATGGACAAAGGGGTATTATTACTGTATACTGTATTTCTCTTTTAAAAATACCCTTTTAAATATGTTAAAGGGGGCGATAAGCGTTGAGGTCTCCGGAGGCATCAACGACTCCTTCAGGATTTCCTTCAACGAATTTAGATCCGGAGATGCGCCGGTCTTGGTGAAGAACTACTGCGCAGATTTGTTCTTGAAAATCCAGCAACAACATTTGAGTCCAGTCACTCTGCTTAATCCTTATCACTCGCTATTATACACTTGGGATGATCCAACTAAGCCTAGGCAACTGGTTTGGAACGTATATAATAATAAAGGGTCAGGGTTCTCCGTGGATATTACCAAGGATGGGTAAGTAATTAAGGGTAGCCTAGGGTAAGGCAATATGTGCTTAATCTGTAATCCTCGTTGGTATCGTCGTCGATGAATCATGTTGAGATCTTTCGTTTTGTGTACTTTTAATAAATCATTTAATGTTCAACTGCTTATGCTAGCGTTTCAAGTTGCTTACGCTAGCTGTCACACATTCCTCTAACTGTAGTTATAAGGCATATTGGGTGATTGAAAAACTGTAAAAATTAAAAAAGTCCATGAAGACTTTACAATCACAATCTTTATTGACAATCAGTTGGTAAACAATTCTTGCAGGTACGGCGAGGAAAAAATACGATTCCACAGCGTTACGCCCACCTCTAGCGTTGTAGAATCCTCTAGCAGCGATGATTCCGACAGTTCAGACAGCCTTCAACCGAACTTAAACAAGAAAGTCCACAAAGACAAGATAATAATCTACTGGTTGTGCTACAGAGACGGCCTACAAAGAACGTTGCTGTTCACGCAAGAATTAAGGATTTATAACAATGTCCTGAAGACTACGTTCCAAGAAAGATGTCACATGGAGTGTCTGATCGCCTTATCAGGAGTGGGATTGTCTATTTTCACTTCGAAAAAAGACACCAAGGAGCACGTGTACGCGTCCGTGTGCGACACTCCCGCCATGTGGGAAGTCAATGTCGGACAGAAATGGAAGACTCTCACATTGGAACTAGCCTCGTGGATAGAAGATAAATACCGTCTGCATTACAAGAAATGCCAGTTAAAGGAGTACGTCCATATCGACTTCGAGAAGATGTTCATGCTGAAGCCGTTTTTCGCTGAGCTGAGAAGAACGTACCATCCTGCAGTTTACATGCATTTCAGGAAGTCGCAGAACTACCAGTACTGCAACCTGAGGATGCAGTCGTTCCAGATCGACAACAAGCAGACGGGCAACATCGTGCTTCACCCCCTACCGCTGCAGAACATCAAGGAATTAACACCCTTCGCCGAGGTGGTCGTGTCAAGGATTTCGTCGAAGGAAGCGGATATTTACCGATACGTTAAATTCCGATTGGGCAGTATGTATCTGAATATCGAGAATGATCTGTTTATAAAGTTGTGTCGACTGTTAGCGAAGACTAAGAAATTTTACGAGGAACCGGCTACGTTATACGTGAATGATATTACGTCTATGCACAAATCTGTCACAGCCAAGATGAATGTGAGTATTTAGATTTGTTTAATGAATTCCTTTGAACTTGTGAATGTTTAGCACTTAAGTTAGAAATTCTTGCTCAGAAATTATATAGAGGGGCACTGTTTATATTTTGAACCTAATAATAAAAAAACATTAATTTGTCATTGACAATTACTTCATCGTTTTTCAAAATATTCTCCTTCATGACCTATACACTTTTGCATGCGTTTGAACCATTTGTCAAAGCATTTTCTTCATTCCGCTTGAAATATCTCCAAAACATGGTTTTTGAACGCATCAACGGCGTCTACTGCAGACGAAAATCGTTGTCTACGCAATTTTTTTTTATGTTCACGAACAAAAATAAGTCATTGGGTGTCAAATCAGGACTGTGCGGTGTATGATCCATTAATTCGATTTTTTTGGGTGTTCAAACATTCGGTTGTTAGACGAGATGTGTAAGAGCTCGCATTGTCTTGATGAAGAATAATCCGACGGCGTTTTTGTCTGTTTTCCTTATTTCATGGAACACTTCCGGTAAACAAATGGTTGTGTACCATTCGGAATTGACTGTTTTACGTCCCTCTAAAGGTACTGTTGCCACATGACCAGTTTTTCCGAAGAAACAAGCGACCATTTGTTTTGAAGTGCTTCGAGCGCGAACAACTTTTGTTGGATTTGGTTCATCTTGAAACACCCATACAGTCGACTGCTATTTACTTTCCCACTCATATGCATAGATCCATGATTCGCCAGCTGTTACAATGTTATATACATATTTTGAAGCATCGCCATTGAATTTCTTGAGCATTTGTTTGCACCAATCGACACGAGCATCTTTTTTAGATTTTTTCAAATTATGTGGGATCCAACGAGAACAAACCGTTTTTACAGTTAAATGATCAAGTAATATTTTATATGTGTTAGTCGAACTAATGCCTCAGGTTCCCTCAATCTCATAGTATGTCATATGATGATCATGCATTATCAGTTTTTGTACAGCATCAATGTTTTCTTGGCACAACAACTAATTTTGGACGACCTTCACGACTTTCGTCGGTAAGCGAATGGCAGCCACGATTAAACTCGTACCAGCGTTTCACAGTGATAAAGGATGGGGCTTTATTGCCAAAAGTGGAAGTAAGTTGATAAGTGCACTCTTATCTTGATAATGCAAATCAAAAGTTCACGAGTTAATTCCATTTTTTCGCTGAGGTAGAATTTTCAAATCACTGTAAACAACACAAATTGCGCTTAAATGATAAGATTTTCTGAAGAGGGTTATGGTAAAAATGTCAAACTTTCCATAGAAACGTCAGATGGTGTCTGACAACACTTAGTGTTGCCAAAGCTTAAAATATAAATAGCGCCCCTCGTAATATATCCTCTTGTCATCTTGCCCTAGTGCCATATCTTCAGCGCGAAGCAAAATATCGGAAATGGGCCCCATTTAGGAGGCTGTTACTGTTTCAGTTTGTTACTTAAATTTAAATTGGTTGCCTCGAAATGTCCATCTTATATAAGACTTCAGTTATTCCAAAGCTCAAATCTGGATTTCAACAAATGACGAAAACATCCGGGTGTCTTCATTTTAAATGACACATGGGATTATAAACTTATTATACATGATCTATTATTGTTCATCAACTCTTAATAAAATATATACTCTTTCAAAAAAGAAAACAATTTCTTAAGACACTACAGCGTTTTACAACTCTCATTGGGCCTCGACTGTAGCAGCTCTAGATTGTAATAGCTATTTTATGCAAAGCAAAAATAGGTAAACTAAATATTATTTTATACGATTGAAGAAATACATTTCAGGTCCCCGAGTGCACTACAAGATGTGTCCTGGAATATCTTACCCTTACCAACTTTGGCATCCAGCTGAATATATCCAACAAGATCCAGATGAGCGTTGGAGACAACAATTTACCCAAGCACACTTTTCTTGATTACCTCTTCCCGTTCAATATGTCGCCGTATATGCCGCTAGAGGGCGTGCACCACAAGTAAGCGACGATTGTAATATTTCAATATGTATTGTTAACATTTTGTTTTGCAGAATTTCATCAATTGAACACGTGGACCTCAGCGAGGACTTACTGAAGTCTTTATCGAAGTTGTTCGATCAAGTCACGTCGCAGTTTCTACAGCAATACTATTCCCACGTATTGGGGTTACAGGTGTTAGTCAATACGTTCGCAATTCAGCCAGCTATAGAAGTAAGTATGTACGAGGGGGTACCCAAAAAAACCAAAAATTATTAAATTTATGTAAGATAAGTAGCATCTTGAAAACATCAATCTCCTTCAATATATCTGTCCATTAGATGATATGCACTTGTCCCAACGGTTTTTCTACTGTTCGAAACATTTTTTTTATATTCTGAACTAATGCTTAGAACATGCTCTAAGTGGCTCGAACGATTTTTTCTTAACTCTTCTACGTCCTGAACACAATTTCCCTTTACGCTTTTCTTCATTCTTGGGAATAAGAAAACATCTCAGGGGGCTGGGTCGGGCGAGTAAAGGGTGTGCGAAACCGTAAATGATTGATTTTCAACGCTATGTGAGAAGGCGCGTTGTTATGATGAGGAAACCAGTTCCACGACCTTCACAATTCAGGTCATTTCTTACTGACTGCCTCACGTAATCGCTTTAGCACTTCCAGGTAGTAATTTTGGTTCACTGTGAACGACTCCTTTGATGTCGAAAAAACAAACCATCATGGACTTTACATTTGCCGTGATTTTTTTGGTATGGATGAAGGTGTTGCCCACATTTTGGACTGCTGTTTTGATTTGGGGTTATAGCCGTAACACCAAGAACCATATGATGACTTTGACAAAAGAATCAGGGTCACTCTGTGCTAGTTCTTTCAATTCCTGGCACGCTTTTAGACGGTCCTCTCTCTGATCATCGAAAAGCAGTCGTGGAACAAACTGTGCCGTGAGGCATCTCAATGTTTAAATCCTTAGTTAGGATTGCTTGGCATGAACTTCAGGAAATTCCAGTTATTTTCTCCAATTCGTCGATTGTTGTGTGACAGTCAAACATGATGTCATCGCGCTCAATTGACATTTGACTACTTCTGAACGCGACAACTACTCAAATTCTTGTGTTGCTTAGAGCTTTTTTCCCATGAGTTTTCTGAAGCATTGAAACTGTGTCTGCCGCTGCTTTCTTTAACAGGAAACAGAATTTCATGTTGGTGCGTTGCTCCTTGAAGTTTATCATCGCACAATCATGGAAAGCATTGGGACGGGCTTAAAATAAAAACACTCTGTCCGCTGCGGCAGTTTCGCATGAACGATACCTTGCCAATTGAGCATGGCGAATGTCTATTAAATATATATAGCGAGAGAAGGCAACACTGTCAAGCCACTTGTCTGTAGAAAATTGTTCTCGTTTTTTTTTTGGGTACCCCGTCGTATTATATTAAGGAGAACACGGAATTTCCTTCTATATTCTATATCTTCTATTTAATGTCTAGACTCCAACGTTAATCCCAAACAGATAATCTGGCAATAATAAAACTATACAACAAATATTTGCAGGGCCATCAATATTTAATATAAATTGTATTATTTTAACAACGCTTGATTTATTTTCATAGAGACAAATATAAAACAAAACGTTCCATACATGTTGCCATAATAAACTTGTTGGTATTTCAATAAGGACGTTCGAAATATGATAGATTATAAATATATAGGTAATGTTGTTAAAGCAATATCTGTCGAATTTATTGTGAATTGTTCAGTAGTGTATGTCAAATCACAATGGAAGGTTATAGCGTTCAACAACGTGTGTAAATCATCGACTTTTATTTTCAAAATCAGTACCCCGTTTGAGAAACGTTGCGCACAATACGTGATTTTTATCCTCGGCACAACCGTCCCGCCGAGTCATCTATTCGATGTTTGGTGGTCAAATTCGAGTCAACCGGTTTGATAAATAATCAGCCCACACCCGTACGTCACTGAAATGCAGGGTCTACTGAAAACATCGCTGCTGTGCGTGAAAGTGTACAAGAAAACCCGAGGCAGTCAACTTTTCGTCGTTCACAGGAAGTTGGTCTTTCTGCGACTGCAACTTGGCGAATATGGCGTCGAGACTTGGGTCTGCACCCGTATAAAATCCAACTGACCCAGGACCTTAACGTAAACGACCATAGACAACGCCCTGTGTTCGCCAATTGGGCTCTGGAACAGTTGGAAGTTGACCCACTTTCTAAAAAAAATCATGTTTAGCGACGAGGCCCATTTTTGTGTGAATAAATATGTGAACAAGCAAAATTTTCGGATTTGGGACGATACCAATCCACACGAGATGCACCAGCACCAAATGCATCCCGAGAAAGTCAGTGTTTGGTCCGAATTTTGGTGTGGTGGGATCATCGGTCCGTACTTCTTCCAAAACGAAACTGGTATTGCCGTACCCTCAATGGCAAACGCTACTGATCGATGATAAGCAACTTCTTGTTTGTAGCGTAAACTGGATGATATGGATACTGATGACATGTGGTTCCAACAGGACGGCGCTACATGCCACACAGCGCATGCCACGGTGGACATTCTTTGAAGAGCCATTTGAGGGCATGGTTATATCGCGCAGTGATGACGTGAACTGGTCATCGAGATCGTACGAGTTAACGCCTTTAGACTTCTTCCTTTGGGGCTGTCTTAAATCCCAGGTCTTTGCGAATAAACTGCAAACAATTGATGCCCTCAATGTAAACATAAACCAACGCCATCCAGCAAATT
This sequence comes from Rosalia funebris, assembly GCA_037954035.1. NCBI lineage: Eukaryota > Metazoa > Arthropoda > Insecta > Coleoptera > Cerambycidae > Rosalia > Rosalia funebris. The sequence goes on along the minus strand of JAZFAV010000006.1, from coordinate 3,287,429 downwards.
TAACTAGATTTATGCGAACAAAGTCATCGAAAATTGGACCTTCCGAATATGTGCCACCAAGGAACACCGCAGCGGTCATTTGAACGACGTTATATTCCATATTTAATGGTATAAAATATTTTCTCAAATAAAAAAAATTGATTGGATATCTCACACACAACTTGTTTTATTTACGTTTAAAAATCGAACGTCCTTGTTGAAAAACCGTTTATATCTTTTTAATCCACGAGAAAATATCGTCCCAGTTAAGGTCGGAGGAATCATACCTTTTTGTTTTTTAAAATCTGAAAAAAAAATGGCGGAATTAAAACATACGGCGGTCTTTATAAAGCAGCCTGTATAATGAAGAAATATTTTTTGGCACACGCTGTCGTTTATAATATTGTATCTTTGCTTATTAGCATTTCTATATGCCTGTCTAAATGGGCCATAACCAGGGGTTTGCTATTCTCTATATGCCGCAATGGCAAACAGTACCAAGAGACGTAAACGGCCACTCGAAACGCTGGCATCTGGATTATCTCGGCCTCTCCTTTCAATCGCTATACCTCTCCTTGTCCATATGTATAGTAGTAGACTGATAGAAAAGGGCACACGTAGTTGAAAAGAGAAAGCAACCCTACCCCGATGGCAGCGTCAACACTAGAAAATACATTTTTGCCACACTTATATGCTTGGTAGCATACCCCTGGTCATAACTAAATGACCTCGTGTTTCAGGTGGGCCAGTTTGAGTCGGAAAAGATGGCCGGCATCCTTCTCTACGCGTCGAGATGCCTGCTGGGCCACATCAACATGTCGCCGGCGGCCGTGGAAGCGTGCGTCGTCGACATTTTCGCCAACCAGAACATCGAGAACATACAGAGGATGCGCCGGCACGGTTCGTACCACAAGTCCGAAATAGTACCGAAGACAATAACAATCTCCAGCAGGAACTTCACCGCGGGCGTGCCAAACGCCCTAAGCCAACTTATAGTAAAGAATCAGAACGGTAGGGGATACTAAAGTAACGCTCTGAAATTCTGACATCCTCTTTCATTACAGCAGGTATAAATTGCGACGGTGAGATGTTCTTCAGGACGACGGGGAAAGCGTTGCTGTCGTTGATAACGCGACATCCCGACGAAAAGTCCGACAGTGTCGAAGTAGCCAGGGAGGCACTGAGGCGGGCCTCGATACTTGGTGAGCCCATAAAGATTCATCAACGACTTACAAGATATTGCAACAGGCATTTGGTAAGTGATAAATAATGCTGGGGGAAATGTGATGTAGACGTACGCATCGTAACAAGGGTAATACATTAATAAGACAAAGTAATGAATAACAAACGCACTGAACTATGTATATCTATATGTACTTACCCTCTTAACTAGCGTGATGAACTACCATCATCGTCATCATCACGAACTGGAGATGATCCGTAAATAATTTGCAGCATCAGGTTTGTTTCCATATTTGTCACAGAGAATGGTGTTCGCTGTGGTGAAAATATGTTCTTATATTTGGAGAACGACCGTTCGACATCTACTGATGTAATACAGGCATACGTAAAATACTCCTTGCACTCACTTAAGGGATTTGTAGATGCACCATCACTATTAGCAGTATCATGACAAACTTGCTTTAATATGTCAAGATCCGTGTCTCTATTTAACATACTTTCGAACTTTTGTTTGAGTGGCTCATTTTCTATATTATCATTAGCAGTAAATTTACTTGGTTCGCTATTTACAATGACTCCGCTAAAGCCAACAAGCTATTTTGTAATTTCTCTATTGCGTCATTCACCCGTTTATAGTTGGTATGGCTAGTTTTTAAATCGGTTTCTATGTAAATACCTAGAAATTGTGTCTGGCTCTCCTTAATATCTGTAGCCTCGGCAGGATTGAATTGTAGTATTACAGGTTTTATTTTCTGAAAATTTTCAGCAGAATAAAGAGTTGCATTCAACCATATTCCTCAACGTGTAACGATCGGTTCTGGTGGTTCGAGATTTCCAAGGACACTTTCTATGAAACTCGCGAACATGTTTAGGAGATTTTAGAAACACTTACTTTTTTGTACTCGCTGTTAATATTGGGAAATCTCGCTGTACTCGCTGTTAATATGGAAAAATCTTGGGAAAATATTGTCGAATAGCTTTTGCCACAAGATGTAAAGCATGCACTTTACTTGTAACATACAGGGTTTCCCAGATTTAAACGGACATACTCTAGGAGAAGGTAGAGCACACTCAGCTGAGTTCAAAACACCCCTATACTTACCGTTGAATGTGAACCGTTTTTGAAATACGGGGTGTTTTATGGTTTTTGACCAGAACTTTAGTCCGCCATATTTTCAAAATGACTGCACATATTTAGATAAAATTTGGTACACATATTATACTCTTCTAGGTTAATAAATAGCTTAAGTGATTTCGGAAAAATTCAAGGATCGACCTCCATTTTTTTAATATGGCTCTTTGGGTCGTTAACATCACACTGTATATTATTTTGTGGTAAATGTTAGTAAACTTTTAAAAAGCCTATGAACCAGTTTATGGAATGTCATAATATTTGATGGCACGTTTATGGTTATCTTGAATAAATTTTCAATAGTATTGAAAGACAAAATTTGACATTCTACAAATAACACAATCCAGTTGCGAACATCATTATTTTATTAATTTTAGCTAAATACCCCGCAGAAGAGGTTTTTGTTTTGATATTCAGTGTTTTTAAGCTTTTTTTAGTTTAATTTCATCCAAAATATTACATATTCCATTTTTTTCATAAATTTATTTAGAACTTTAAATAATTGAAAAAAAAACGGTGCAAATAATTAAAACTATAACAGGTTTTTCAAAATGAATGCCTCCAGGGTCAATACATTTTTGAGAACGTTTTACTATGTTTTTCCCTGACCTCTCAATCACTTCCGGGTTATTTCTAATGTTATCACATACAGTAATAATTTTTTCTAGAAGTTGCTCTCGTGTATTGAACTCTTTATTGTACACCTTTGACTTGAGATGACCCCATAAAAAGTAATATAGAGGTGTAAGATCAGAAGACCTAGGTGGCCAGTTTACCGAACCTCCGCGACCAATCCATCTGTTGGTGTAATACTGGTTCAGATGATCCTGGATCAGTGCAGAATAACAGTGTCCGGCACTATCGTGCTGAAACCACAAACCCCTAGTATTGATGTCTTCTAATAAATCTCGCAAGATATCTCTAAGAAAGTTTAAATAAACCTCACCAGTTAGCCTTCCTTCAAAAATATGGGGCCCTATTAGATGATTATTGTAAGTACCACACCACACATTAATGTTAAATCATTATTGGGAATGTTTCTGAATCACTGCATGTGGATTTTCGGTTGCCCAAACATGCTGATTTCTATAGTTATTAATTCCATCACGTGTGAATTGGGCTTCATCCGTGAATAGAACTCTCGATATTGTTCTTCTGTGAGCCAAAATCCACCTACAAAACGTTAAGCGCGGAACGTCGTCGCCGTCTTCTAGACGTTGAACTGTTTTAACATGATATGGATACAAATTTTTCTTCTTTAATGTTCGCCATACTCTTGTCTTAGGTACTGCTAACTCATTACTTCTTTTTCTAACACTTATGGATGGATTACTTCCCACAACCTGTAATATTTGCTGTTCTTGTGGAAAAGCTCTGGGAACGTGTTCATGCTTTGTCATTGACGGAAATTGTCCATGTTCCCTACTAAGTTGGTATACCTCTGAAAACGCTTTATGATCTGGTACACGGCGATTTGAAAAACGCCTTTGATACTCTCTTTTTACAGCTCTCCCATTTCCGCCGCAAAAGCCATACACAAAAATAATATCCGCATATTCTTCATTACTAAATTGAAACGGCATCTTAAAATTTTTAGTTTTATAACTGGTTTTTTATCACTTATTCTAACAATTACTAAGAGCGATCAGCAATTCTTATTTGTAAAATTACACATTTGACATGTGCCTACTTGGGATTTTTAATGCAACAATGTCATGCGTTAATCGCATCGTTTTATTACTTATTTTTTATTCGTGAAATAAATAGAATCTGCTTTATTTTGGACGGAAAAAACACTGAATGTTACAACGAAAACAAATAACAACCTCTTCTGCGGGGTATTTAGCTAAAATTAATAAAATAATGATGTTAGCAACTGGATTGTGTTATTTGTAGAATTTGGTGTTTCAATACTTTTGAAAATTTATTGAAGAATAACCATAAACGTGCCATCATATAAAGGGTGGTCCAACTAAAACGCACGATGTTAATTGTAAATAAAACAAAAAGTTTTCAGAGAATTATCTTAATATTTTTTATTATGATAGAAGGATCTATGACAATTATGCTTGAAACAAAATATAGGCCATATGCTCGCCACGACTTCGGTGGCATACCTCTATACGATGGTCCATATTTTCAATGACTCTGAGACATAATTGAGGTTCAATGTCGTTAATGTGCCGAATTATCTCATCCTTTAGCTCTTGAATTGTTCTTGGCTTATTGACGTACACTTTTTCTTTTAAATATCCCCAAAGAAAGAAGTCCAACGGTGTCAAATCACATGATCGTGGCGGCCAATTAACATCGCCACGACGTGAGATAATACGGCCATTGAATTTCTCGCGCAAAAGTGCCATTGTTTCATTGGCTGTGTGGTAAGTGACACCATCCTGTTGGAACCACATATCGTCCAGGTCCATATCTTCAATTTCTGGCCACAATTGTTGGGCACGACGACGAGTCGAAGTTGACGGCTCTTCTGCTACACTATCGCGAACAACAGCAATGTTTTCCGCAGAACGAACTGGGCGAGCATGCACAGGTGTTTTCACATTTCCTACAGACCCGATTTGCTAAAATTTGCGCACAATTCTCCCGATTGTGGACACATTTGGTCGATTATGCTGACCAAAAAAGTCACGAAGTGCGCGAAATGCATTTTGATTTGAACGCCCATTTTCGTAAAAGGCTTCAACAATCTTAACACGCTGCTCAATTGTGTACCTCTCCATGGTTGAATTTGTCAAACACTGAAACAAAGAAATGTTAAATTAGGTTGGGCAAAAAAAACTTGACGTTAAGGTGTGACTCACAATTAACATCGTGCATTACGGTTGGACCACCCTTTATTATGACATTATTTCATAAACTGGTCCATAGGCTTTTTAAAAGTTTACTAACATTTACTACAAAAAAATGTACAGTGTGATGTTAACGACCCAAAGAGCCATATTAAAAAAATGGAGGTCGGTCTTTGAATTTTTCTAAAATCACTTAAGCTATTTATTAACCTAAAAGAGTATAATATGTATTCCAAATTGTATCTAAATATGTGCAGTCATTTCAAAAATATGGCGGACTAAAGTTCTAGTCAAAAATCATAATACACCCCGTATCTCAAAGACGATTCACATTCAACGGTAAGTATAGAGGTGTTTTAAACTCAGCTCAGTGTGCTCTACTTTCCACTAGAGTATGTCCGTTTAAACCTGAGTCACCCTGTATAACAATCTACATCCATTTTGTGAAACAGAACATCCTACTGAGCGCATTGTCGCGGCATCATCGGTCACAAACATCAATATTTGATTTGTTGACACTTGAAATTTTTCTAACGTCTTCAGCACCACTTGCGTAATTGTATTGCTAGTACACTCAGTGTACATTTGTGTACAGTCAAATTTGGACCAACACATTAAGGGTTTGTCGCACACTTTACACATTACTTTTATTCTATCGTAGAATAAATCATCAAATTCAATTTATGAGTAATACACGTTTTCTAGATTTTTGCACGCGTGACATACTTTGTTATTAAATTAAAACGGTTCAACTAACACAGCAGAGACCGTACGTATTCTCGATCGATAAATCAAGATCAACGATGGTCCTACAGCTGTGAAAGGGCATTGCTAATCCCCCTCTACTACAGTTCGTCGATCCCTTACCTCGTTTCAGCGTTATCATTTCAACGTTACGTTAAATCTGTTTATAAATTAAGACAGTTATTTCGGTGAATTACCATATATCGTTTACAATCTAATAGAAATTTTATAACGAAACTTTGTAATGAAATTTTATGAATATTATTATTTTAGAATAGCTAAGATTTGTAGATTTCATGAACGAAACGTTCGTTGTAGTAAAAATATTCATGCCCCATATTAAGCGCCAATAGTATGCAGCGCTCGCCCACAGTCTTAGTGATAAATTACTAATAAATTAGGACGCATTTTTGGTTGGATATAGAGAATCGTAGGAGTGGTTTCAAAGACCGAAATTATCCGACTATGTCCATCACTGACCACCTTCGACCAAGATAATTTTTTACATTTTGATACTAAATACCGAAAATTATTTTATCGATGAAAACTATACCTAAGATCAGTCGCGAAGCGTCGATTTAAGCTGAGGGTAGGCTGTCCTGAATTAGACGAGGGAGGGGGCTGCTCATTTTTAATGCGATATATATATTGAATAGTTGAATCACAAAAACAACTTACATATATTTTTTTGTATATCAATTCCATTCGCCACGATTTCTTTTCTGCAACAACATCTATAGTTCTTGAAATAAATTGGTAGGTTTTGCCGCTTTAATTTTTCAGTTTATCTTCTAAAGATAAATTATTAAAATAACCATTCGTATTAATTAAAACTAAATCGGCAGTGTCTAGGGCCGCCATTATCCTTAAAAATAACACTAATCACTACGACTAACGGCAGGTCAATATTATAGCCATTGTATTACGCAAACTGATCGATCAAGCTAAATTGCATATCATTTTTCGCGTACTCCCCTCGCCCCTTCGTGCACCGCGGATCTCTATAAAGTCCGTTAAATCCAAGGCGGTAGAGTCAACCCAGACTCACAGGGCGCAGGCCTGCTAAGGCTTGCGTACAGTCGGTTGCCGGCATGCTGGCGCTTCAGTTTAAATGGAAATAGGTATGATAATATGAATAGAAAATGTTTATCATTCTGACAAAGGCAAGTGGCAATATAAAAACGGGGTCTACCATCTAAAATATATAGGGTAGGCTGCGCCTTATAGCCTTAATGGACGCTTCGTCACTGCCTAAGATATGTCTTCATTTCGCATATTCCAATATCCTTTTTATTACGATTCACTCGAAGCATTTTACTTTAAATATATTTTTGTTCTACGTGCTAATGTTTCAGGGTCTTCGGCCAATATCAGTGCACGAATCCATGGGCTACCACATGCTCGAGACCATAGGAAATTCGAGGTTCATAAACGACACATACTGGGCACACGCTGCTATCGATAAAATAGGAAAATCTATAATAATTATATCTTTGGAGTAAGTACTCTTGGTACTTATAAACAAAACCAAACGTGTTCTCTTGTTTAGGCACGTTATTAGAATTAACAAATGCCGACTGTGGGGACCTTGGGAGGTGGAATGGGCGGTAGACCTAGACGACATTATTTCCATGCCAAAGATCAACTGCGTAGAACTGACGTTGAATCTACGACAGGTATATAACTATAATGTGATACGTTCGTAATCGGTGTATTGTCAAAATCGTTTTCAGAGCGAGAACAACACAGGCGGCGCACAGCAGATCAAGATATCCGGGCAGAAGGAGATGCTCGTGTGGCTTCACGAGAAGATTGAACAGGCCATTATAGTCAGCATGGAGGACAAGTCCTGGGCACTTACAGAAAATTAATACATTATATATTTTTGTTCATTGTAACTAATGTACTATATTTGTGCAAATAAACTCTCTAAAATGATAGAACGTATTTTGTAGCAGATTGTTACGTATTCCAAATGAATGTTTGCCTCATCTGGCTTTGATCTGACACAAATATTGAATATCAGCTGTGAAAACAATTAATGTCTAGTGGCAACCAACGTCCAAAGGTGTTTGTAAGAAATTCACAGTAATTTTTCTCGAAATAGTTGCGGTTCAGAGAAGGCAAGGAAGAAGTGTAAGGCTATCTAATTCCCTTAGTATATATTTTCTCGTTAGATTTCTATACATTTAAATAAAAATATATCTACCCAAAAACATTTCAAATCATAACATTAATTGAGTTGTAGTAAGTATAATTTAAATTACCGCCCACTTTAACATGTTTAACTATATCTTTGCCACTGTACACGTATTTGGAGGCTAAACTTCGTTGTCATTAATTTAGTGAATGTCAAAAATTTATTTTCTTTGCTAACGTGTACATTTTCGAAAGAATACAAACATAAAATCAAATAGACAGATTTTAGTAATATATAGTCATTATTTATAAAAGTCTCGTGACGAATAATACAATAAATATAGTATTTTGTGTCCTATTTTCACCTATAGTCCTATTTATCCAATTATCACTATGAGTGATAATTGTTTATTAATATTTATTTATAAATCGATCTTAGAAAACGTATATTTCTCCTAAGCCGCCCCTGTCATTTCCATCAACCGTCCCTGTCACATACACTCGTATTCAAAATCGTGGCAGACTAGTTTGGATTTAAACCGTCCCATATAACCAGTGAGTCTTCAAGTATTAGATGCGATAGCAACTTATTTTGTTTTAGCACGCATAAAAGCATAGCACGTTCACAATGTAAAAGAGCCAGCTTACATCATTGTGATGCGTTACGCTGTCATTTTCAATATTCTCAAATTCTGTGACATTTGTTATAATCGTGGTCAAGAAAACTAGAGGACTCTACTCTAGTCTCCTTGATCGTGGTTTTTAGATGATCGTTGTGTTGTTTACAATGCTCACTTAATAGATCCACATTATTAACATTAGTTTTATCAAACGATTTCGTAGAAATAGTTTTTTTACGCGGTTTTACAATATTCAGCCTTAATTTTTTTCGTAGATACGAAATAAATTAGTAAACAATGGGGTATGTAGTGTCAAATGGTGCGAAATCTGACATATTTTCTGTGCGCAAACGTGGGCCACACTCCTGAACGGGCTGAAGAATTACTAGAAAATATATTCAACATTGATAAATATATTGTTAATAAGAAGTTTTGAAAGGGATTTGGCGGAAGGGACGGAAGTATTCACCGATAAGACTATGGGCGGGGATATTAACACTATAATAGGGTTAGGCGAAATAGAAATTTAATAAATACATACATGTATTTTTACAAAATTAATCAAGACAAGGTAATTATTTATTTTAATTTTTATGGAGCTCCTGTATACGACCGAGGAATTAGTTAGGAAACAGGTACGTTCAGTGACCAAATCACATCGAGTTTAATAGAGGGCGCTTGGATACCGAATAGACGTCTGCATGGAAATTGTAAACGTTGCAAGTAAATTGATAATCCTAATAAATAATAAGTTTTACGACGATTTTAATGTATGATATGTATTCGGGAAGAATTGTAGCACCTATATACATATATTAATATCAGGTATTTACGGAATGAAAAATGAAAGTTATTTAAGAAACAGTGGTGCCACGTGCGGAAAAGTTGTCCGACAACCAAAAATTTAAGCCAAATTTTTGTTCGAAAACAAGGGAGGTAGCCAAATTTTGGTGAGGATTTGGGAGTTTTACGCTAAAGCAGAGTAGATGTACCTAGGATAAAAAAATAAAAAGGTCAGCTACATCAAAGGGCAAAAAATTTAAAACGTAGAACGAATAGATGTTTTCGCAGGTAGGATCATAGGCATGTTATGAAGACTACAACGGGAATAGACAGATTATGCATTTATAAATAAACGCATAATTTATCAACTTAATTTAAGATTTGCATTAACCACGAAATGACTTAAAATTAATTATGGTAAAGAATTAAAAAGTAGAGCCACACCAAAGAGCAAAAAAATGAAAATGTAGGACGAATACAACTGATGGTTTTTTTAGGTAGGATCATAGGTGGGCGTTACGAATACTACAATGGGGATATGCGAATACAAATTTAACGAAGAAACATAATTTTATCAACTTGTTTTAAGATCTGCATTAATCAACAAATTAATTAAGATAAAAACAAAATCATTGCTAACGTAGGACAAAATTGGAAAAAAAAAACAAAAGAAATTCTCTTAATCATCTATTCACACATAAATATCCTGATACAGTATGTACAATAAATTATTCCACTTATATTACAAATCTAATTCAGCCCCAAAACATTCAACGCATATTGATCTTCTTATGCATCGCCCTCTCCTCCAAATATATTTTATAGCTAACAAGATAATCTCTGCACAATTTATACAACACGTAATAGTTGAAGAACAAGATAAATGCCAGAGAAATTATATTGTACCAAAGAGTGCTGCGACATAGAAGCACCAGCTGGTAGAGAACCATCGCTATGTGTAGAAGCAGCATCGTGCCGACCAGGCAGGTCGGATTCTTGAATATATGCTAAAAAGAAGAACATCAGAACAAATATTATAAATAAAAATACGACAAGTTTACATGGAACCTTTTTAGCCCCATATTACCAGGCTCGCTGCTATTACAGTCGCCTTGGGCACGCCATATGTCCCTACCGTACCTAACGAGTGTTCCATACGGCCAAAGAACGTCCTCCTTCCACGTATTATTCACTAGTAGCATCGTCCTGCCCGTATCGAGTTTTTCCCACGTCCCCAAATGTAGCGCAGCCCTGTGCAGTATATCGCAGTAGCGTAGCGAGAGAATATGAAGCGACAATGAAATGAAACCGCTCACGAAAATGAAGAGAACGTGTTGCGTCGACCAGAACGTGTCGTAGTGAAGCGCAGACTGTAAAAAATATTTTGTTTCAGGCACCCTATATCTTCTTTAGAATTATATTTTTATCAATATTCCACATATACAAAAAAAAACAAGCAAACATGACATTTTTTTAATTTTTAACCCTTCTTACCGTCTACGCCACTGGTACCGAGTTCCATAGCTATGTCTAACTATTAGCTTAAAGTATACAACACACGTTTACAATCCAAAATATCAGCTTAAATGAATTCACTCACTTGGGCAAAACAACAGGGGATAAACCCGGCATAGTAGGCATTCAATATAGCACTGAACAGAATCTGCTTCATCCTATTGTTAAAATTCGTCTTCAAATTCTCGACCTCCTTCCTGATATCTGGTGCGTTAGAGCTGCACGCGTGAAGGGGCGGCATCGTGCCACTGGTCCAGTTGACCAGCTCGAAGAACGGAGATATGTTAAAGCCGAAAAGTATTAGATAAACTAGTACTCTAAAAAATTACAATCATGTATACTAGTTAAAAAAAAAACATCGACAACTTACGGGTAACAAAGATAGAGGATGTTGATCATGGGGTGATTTTGCATGACAAAGTACGCGCAGACAGACAAGAGAACCCCTATAGCTCCAAAGAGAAAAGACCTACAAACACAGTAATTTCGTAAGGTAAAGAATAAATTCGTTAAAAATTCAAGGAAAAACGTCCCAGTTTTAAAATCCCAGTAAAATTTGGAAAATGTACAAGGTGTTACACTTACCTGAAATAAAAATGCACAAGTTCCTGTGTCTTTTCCATCACCACCTTATCCAAAACCTTACATCCTAGCATGTAAACGAGTCTTCTAGTGAGCACTACGACTATGAATATCACCAGATAGGGATCGATTAAGTAGAAATTCTAAAATGAATTTGCCATAAAACAGGCAACTTTCAAGTACCCACTTACTAGTGCTTGATTCGTATAAGAATGCGGAAGCCACCAAACTGAACGGTACAGATGCAAGTATTGTAGCCCCGCTGCGGTGACGGTAAAGAAACACATGAGGAATTCGAAGAACAAATCATCGTCCACAGGTGTGTTCGGAAAAGGGAAATGCTTGGGAGCTGGGGGCTGTTCCAAAGCTGGCAAGGTAGGGACTGTCGCGCCTAGGGGGGCATATCTCTGCCCACATGGCTCGTTTGCAAAGCTGGAGATGACTGGTGGTGCTATCGGGGTCACGCGTACAGGGCGAGGTACCCTTCTTGTGCCCCCCGGCATTGTCAATAGAATTCACTACGGTTAATTATAATTTAACAACCATTTAATACTAAATAGTAATCGTAAACTAGAATTTTAGATTTAACTGCGGACACTATTTATCTATTTATAAACGAAATTATTTAAAACTAAGATTTATTGATTTATTTTGTAATTCTGATAAATAAACAGACATCAACTGTCAAAATACCATATAAATATCATAGAGTGATTGTCCAACAGTTATAAATGAGTGAGTTCTTTTTACAATACAATCCGACATCAATTTGTTACTCTGTAGTGAAACCGTTTTTTTACATCATTCTGTGTGTTAATCAATTGCCAGGGAATTGACATATACTTATTGTAGTGCAGCAAAACGTTGAGGTTTAACTTTTCCAATGTTTCATTATGAATATTAATATTTCAGTAAAGGCTTGTGTAATCTTTTGCTATTCGTGGAAACTGATATCTTGTTTTTAGTATTACATTCAACCCTTTCTCAAGGTATTATAATGTTAAATTTCATTCAAATATTTAGTATAAAATCACACATGAAAAAAATAATAATATTTATCAAACACACTCTTAATTATTTGACAGGCCCAATTGCCTTAAAATATCGATATCTTAAAGAGTCGTTATGATGATGGTGATAATGATAACTAAAATAAAATTAGAGCTAATTTTAATGAAGTATTAAGAAGAAGGTTCAAGCAAACAAAAAATTATGAATAAACTTATTATGTATCACTATTTGTCGTCATTTTTACATTATTTAATTTAATTTATAATAATATTGCCGTACATTTATCACATTTATTTTATATTTTTCGTAGTTCAAAGCTTTAAGTTTACACGAAAGGTGTAAAGTTAAACCACTTGATAAATTTATTATTGACATGGATTTGACCCGCTTTTAATTTGTTTTTGAATACTTAACTATCACACTACAACATGATTGAAGGTACAGTAGAACTACATAGATGAGGTATGTTCTATTAAGTTTTCTTTCGTATTTCTTATAAGACATATTTCTATGCTATCGTTCTTATCATTTTGACAACTGCCAAAATTCTATATTGAAGTAAGGTTATATTATTTTCGTAGTAGTTATAAAAACTTGCATATCTATTAGAACTTTTTAAGACATAGTTAAGTGAAAAAATGGGTGAGCGGAAAGGCGTAAACAAATACTACCCCCCGGACTACGATCCTCGAGTCGGGGGGCTCAACAAGTTCCTGGGCACACACGCCCTACGAGAAAGGGCCAGGAAAATTGACAAAGGTATCATTATCATCCGCTTCGAGATGCCCTACAATATTTGGTGCGAGGGATGTAAGAACCACATTGGCATGGGTGTACGTTACAATGCGGAGAAAACAAAAGTGGGCATGTACTATACGACTCCAGTTTACGAGTTCAAAATGAAGTGCCACCTCTGCGACAACCATTTCGTTATACGGGCAGACCCAGCGGTAAGTGGCGGTGGCTAATTGAAAGCGATGGGGTTATTCAAGTTTATTTTTCGTAGAATTTAGATTATGTAATACAGTCTGGCGCGAGGAGGCAAGAGAATAGGTGGGATCCCACTCAGAATGAACAAGTGGTGCCGGAGACTAAAGAAACGCAAAAGAGACTCTTTGATGATTCGATGTTTAAACTTGAACATGGTAGTGAAGACAAAAATTTGGCTGATAGTTCAAAACCAAGACTGGCACAGTTATTTAATAGAAATGAGGACGTTTGGGCTGATTCTTACACAGCAAATCAAAAATTGAGAGCAGAATTTAGAGTAAGTACGAACTTTTAATTCCCAATATCTCTTTTTAGACAGATGTATTTTTAGAAAAAGAATTGTGAGATGAAGCAAATCGTCGCCCAAGATAAGGCTCTGTTAAAGAAGTCGAGCTTGGATATTCCACTGTTATCCGAAAGGGAAGAAGACAAAAAAATGGCTTCACTTCTAAGCATGAAATTGAAACCCAGTAAGGATATTCTGGAAAACACAGAGCTCGTAAGGCGCAGAATTATTTCACAGTCTTCTCTCCCCACAAGTAATTTTTCGAGAAGTAAGGAGGAGAAGGCCGTCAGATTACTAACTAATAAAGCTAGCCTGGGGATAGTGCATAAAAGAGTTAACGTAAATATTAATAATAGTGAAGAATGTGAAGAAAAGAAGGTTAAAATTAGTGAGGAAAATGAGAAGGAAATGAACGACAAAGAGGAGATAAGGTTCAAAATAAATGGTTCGTTAGTAGATTATGAGACAAGCAGTGAATCCGACTGAAATGTCTTTTTTTTTCTCTTATTTTTATCTGTGATGTAAATATTTTTGTATATAAAACATTTGTAATTTATAATTTGTAAATATAACACTAAATAAAACTTTGTTATATCAAAACACTTCAAAAAATAGTGTCGATATATGAAAAAAAAAATTTACTAAAAAGTTTCTACTTATTAAAAATCTTATTCAATGTCTGAGCGATATATTTTCTAGACAATTAGGAAATTATAATATACGTCTACGTAAAACATTAATTTTAATCAAGGTAGAGTCCTTTATCCTCGAATAGTTTCAAGTGCCATCTATTAACAAATATATGAACTGCACAGTTATCTGAGAAGAAATCTATTTAAATGTCGAAAGTTTCTAAATATACTACAGGTCGGCCATCTTACTACTTTCTAGCAGTACTTTTGTGTTTTCATCCTGTTTCTAAGTTTAATGAGTTGGTTTTATGAGACTTACATATTCAAATTCTAAATAAAATTATTCATAGTTTATAGGTTTACTTATAGTGAACTGCTTAAAAAATACATCGATCTTCTATACCTTTTGCATTACACTATAAATCTGAACGCAGCTCATATTTACTTCTATCGTCCGGGTCACTTCAAGACCCTTGATCCATGGAACAAAACCTGTCACAAATGCAATGTAGGCTTTGCAAACTCTTTGTTAAATCGGCTAGCGTGACATAGAACTGCTCTTCCATGCCGCGCTAATTGATTTAACAAACAGTCGACAACTGTATATGAGACAGAAATGGATTTTTTTTTAGATTTTAGATGGTAAAAGTGATACATTCAGCACACTGAATTAAACTATTAATTGTTGTCCAATGATTCGCTGAACGCAGCTTGAGTAGCATTCGTTTCATATACAATTTAATCGATCTTTACTTACATCACACGTGTGAGACAAGTCATTAAATTTAAAGGTTATGGATACAAAACAGCGATGTTTAAAACAGAGTATTTTATTTTTAGTTTATTAATATAAGTACAAATATATAATTAACTGTGAAAGTTAAAATGCAGCTATCCCAGTAATAGCTCTTCCTAGAATTAACGCATGAATATCGTGCGTACCTGAAACACAATATATAACATCTTAGTATATCATCAATCCACGCTACATTATAATTACCTTCATAGGTATTAACAGATTCTAAATTCATAACATGCCTGATCACGTGATACTCATCCTGGATTCCATTACCACCGAGAATATCCCTGGCTGTTCTGGCTATTTCCAAAGCTTTTCCCGCGTTATTTCTTTTTAATAGGGATATCATTTCTGGAGTGTGCCTAAAAAAAGGTTAATTGAATGGTATATCAATTCCAATGTTTATTTTTTTTTATTTGTATCCCAGGGACTTAAAAGAGGTCACTAATATGTGCAGTCAGTAATTTGTCTAGACTGAGTGAGATCTGCTGCATACAAATCACTCACAAGTTTTTGTCCTTGAGGCGTCCTACATGAAGGGAACCCGACAGACCCAGCGATATTTCAGTAATCATGTCGGCCATCTTCTTCTGTATGATCTGGTTAGCAGCCAGAGGCTTCTTGAACTGTTTCCGCTCCAGTGTATACGCTCTCGCTATTTCCAAGCAGCTTTCTGCCGCCCCCATAGCCCCCCAGGCTATTCCATAACGAGCGTTGTTCAGACAACCGAAAGCGCTTCTAAGTCCTTCTGCGCCGGGCAGGAGATGATCTTCGGGTACCCTGACGTTGTCCATGAGTATCACACCCGTGGCAGAGGCTCTCAATGAGAACTTGCCTTGGATCTTTGGAGCTTCCAGTCCTTTGCCATGCTCCTTCTTGTTGATTATGAAGCCTCTTACCTTAGAGTCCTCACAACGTGCCCAAACGATGAAAATGTCTGCTACTGGGGAATTGGTTATCCTATGGTGAAGTAAAAGCATTAAGTTTAGGGATATAATCAAGTAGTAGTCAAATTATTTATTAGTCACAGAAAGTGGCGTATTATCATTGGAATTGTATTTACTTGCCATGTTTTGCTTCCATTCAATATGTAGGTCTTTGTGGATGAATCATACTTGGCTCTAGTTTCCATACCACTGGGATCACTTCCATGGTTAGGTTCGGTCAGACCAAAACAACCTATCAGTTCTCCCTTTGCTACAAAATAAAAAGAATATAGAACCAATACATCGTTTAGAATGTTTTAATACACCTATTCTATGGTTTAAATTTCACATATAATGTGACAATTGAGCGACTTGTGTAGGTGTTCTGTGAGAGATTAGTTCTATGATGTTGATAGGAAACGTGGCGTCGATTGTTTGTTGATTTTTTTAGAGGGTTGTTAGTTAGGTATTTTTAACTAACTAATTAAACGGTAAATAAATATAGTTTACCTAGCGACGGAATATATTGTTGCTTCTGCTCTGGTGACCCACAGTCGTATATAGCTCCTATTACTAGAGAAGACTGGACGCTCACAGCTGACCTATAGGCGCTATCTATCTTTTCTACTTCTCTCGTTAGTAGGCCGTATGCGACGTTAGAGACGCCAGCGCAACCATACTCCTTTATCGTGCATCCTAGGACGCCCAACTCGCCGATTTCCCTCATAATTTCCTTGTGGAAAACTGAAAATTAATGTTGAGGTAGCAATACCGTTTTCTTGGTTCTAAGCTGCGTACCTTCATTTCTGTTCGCCTCTATCACCCGAGGTAGTAATTTCTCTTGACAGTATGACCGGAATTGGTCTCGTACCAGCTTTTCCTCTTCGTTTAGTTGACTTTCCAAGTTCAGTGGATCCTGCCAGGTGAACGTTGCTAGAGAATATGATTTTAGGATTTTAATTTGAAAATATCAAAAAGGCGAACAGTATTTTATTATAGTAAATTGTGTTTAATACTATTCTGTATAAAAAAATATATTACCTTAAAACTTACCGCGGTTCTCAATGTGGGCTGAATACAGTCCTGACTAGGTTAAGGAAATATGTTACGTGTACAATGTCAACTAACCTATTAAGTAACAGCCGAACTACGAATATTAAAAGGATACTTTTAAGAACATCTTTATTTTTTCTGCATCCAAAATGGCTGATGCGTCTCAGTGTGTTGAGAGACATGATGCTATAACACAAATCTATGTAATACATCTGTCCCTGTCGTCTGTGTTATATTATTTATTACGTAATACATACGTAAATACAGATTGATTATCTTATCATACTTGACCCTGTGGACATCAAATACGAATGCAATAAATGAACTAAGAATTATTTACTTACCTTTATGTTGTACAATTAATATCAATATAAATAAAATGTATATTATGAGTAGTGAGTAGTATATTTCAATTATAACTAATTTCAATTTGTATCATACATTTTCTAGCAAACATTGGTTTGAGTATGGTGAAAGTATATGTATTTTTAATAATTGTTTACTTTAGGACGTGCTTTCGACATAGCCAGGGACGTATTTACTTAAAAGTTATAAATAAACAATAGTTTTTGTCTTTACACGGGGTATGCCAAAAAAAAAATTAATCAATTTAGTTGAGAAAACGTTGTGTCGATTGTATTTTCAGATTACAGATATATATAGATTTGGATTGTCTAAGACTGTAGACAATGTTGAAAATATTTTTAAATGTCTGTATTATTTGAATTTTTATTCGGGAAATTGTATGATCTATGTTTGTATATTTGAGGACAATTCAGTATAGAAGGTGACTATCAAGTTAACAATATATGAGCAAAAATATAAAACCCAAGACGTGAAAAATGAAATATGCAATAAATATTCGAAATGGGAAAACGACAAATAAAAAAAAAATAAATAAAAATCGAATAACAAACAACCGTAAAACAGCTTATCGAAAAATTTAAGTAGAAAAAAAATAAAAAAATTAGAAAATAGAATAATTCGAAAATAAAAATAAGGTAAACTGAAAATTAAAAGATTAAAAACAAAATATTAGACACCCACCAGATGAGATAGGAACACTGAAAAATGGAAAATGGCAAACAATTGGGAATTGAAAAATGGGGAAATCGAATAATATGAAATTAGAAAACAAAAAATTAAATTAAAAATTGAAAACTGGGAAATTGATGAACAAAAAATAAAGGAATCCACAAAATGAAGTATGGGAAACGCTAAAATTTTAAAATTGAATTTTAAAACCTTAACCAAAACAAATCTTAATATTTCCAAAAAATCCTAATATTTAAAAAAAAAAACTGGAAATTGAACTATAAAAATAAAAAAATGTACAAATCGAACAACATTCCAATTAAAACAGTTGAAATTCAAACACAGAAAATTTAAAATGGAAAGTTACATATTGAAAATCGCAATTTCAAAAAACTATAAAAAAAAATAGAGTAAAACAAGAAAGATAAAAATATCGAAAAATTGGGAAAACAGAAAAAAGTAAGAACTGAACATTTTAAATACTAAAAGAAAACGAAAAACTTAAAATTGGAAAATCAAAAATAATAAGTTAGGAAAAACCGAAAACAGTAAAAATAGGATAATCGAAAAATAAATAATTGGGAGGCAGAAATCGATTTGAATATCGGATATTTTGATATTAGAGAACGAAAAGAAAATAAATAAAAAATCGCAAACTGGAGTACCGAAGTTTTTAAAACTAAAAAATTTTAAAGTTGGAAAATCAAAAATTCTTACGGAAAACCGAAAATTAAAAACCATAAAACTGAGGTTGAAAACTGGAAAAATCGAAAATTCCAAAAAAGTAGTAAATGGAAAGCTAAAAACTGGAAAAATTAAAATCGGAAAAACGAAATCTGAAAATCCCACAAGCCGAAGAATTTAAACAGTAAAATGGAGATATCGAGAAGTCAAAAGTATCTACAAAAATGTCTTTTGAAAAACACAATATAGATTATAGACTCGAGGCATTTTTTTAAACGACATTTCATAAATATGTTTCATTTCCAGTAGATTGTCCGACATAAAGGCATCGAACGCATTGCAAAAATTGTGTTGTCTTCTTAGAATGTAATAAGTACCTGGTTGAGTAATTTTAGTTTAAATTATAATTTTTATAGATAATCTAAATATTTATAGATATACCTACATATTCATAAATATTCCGTGTTAAAATAAATATGCTAAGCAAGTGGGAACTTATCCTATTAATGCACAATATTGTATAATATTTACATTATAATAATAACTGAATACAACCCTGTTACATCTAATTATAATTCTATTATTCACTGGATAGATAAACAAATTGGTAAACAATAATAATACAGAACGTATTAAACATATCTGTTGAATTGATAATGATATATTTAAATAAAGAATAACACAACTAATATTGTAATATTGTTTTTACATTTTAGAGCTATCAGTTACAAAACATGATCATATTGATAACTGGAACTTACTAGATGATATTACACAATTTATTTAGTATACAGTGGCTCACTCTCTCGGGCATTGCTATCCCAGGGATTATGAGAGATGGAGAAACTGTTTAATGGGGAAGGTTTTAAAGAACTTTGTGTCTTTTCCTATTTTCGTTTTCTGAATAATTACAGTATGAACAGGATGATGTATTTTCAATAATGCATCCTCATATATCTTTAATTCTCGATGATTTTTTTTGTTCAATAATTTTGCACCATTGTTTATGATAAAAAAATTAATATAAATGTTACGTTGTTTTAATTTTCATGGCCCGCTGGTCAGAAGTAAATTAATAAAATGGAAAATTATGGTATCGAATAAAAAATACCTCGATAGCAAGAAAACGGTAGCAGATAAGTATAGGGAATCCTAATACAAATTGAAATATCACTTAATTCTCCATCACAGAAAGCAATAAAATACAGGGTGTTCCATTTAAGAAAATTGACTTTTGAGCAGTTGAAGTTTGTCAGAATGAACTAAATTTTTTGGACACCCTGTAAATAATGAAATATCAAACTACATGTCACCTGAAAGCTTAATAGTGCGCCTAATTACAGCCCAAAATATGCTACTATAACTTTTGTTTTGAATAAGTGACGAGCATTCCAATGGGATACTACAAAACCTAATTTTTTCAAAAAAATTAAAATATCTCAAAAACTGCTGAAGATAGGTATAGGGAATTGTTAAGAAAGTTCACTTAAAATCAGCAGGGTAATTCAAGAATGTAATAATATACTGGATGTTCCATTTAAAATAAGGAAGTTGATAGCTACTTCCGGTATAACCGGAAGTGTTAGAAAAGCAAAAATACTTTAGTTGAATAGATTGTCCTCGCTAACCTCTGATTTCAAATTTTAAAAAATGAATTCCAATGGGAAGTTCATAAACTTTTAATGAACGGCTTAGCTGAATCACCCTGTATATAAGTTTTTTATAAATACATTTTTACTGTATTTTTTGAGAATAAATCTAGTAAAATACTTCATTTAGTACGTTTCTCTCACGAAGTTGGCATCATCGAATGATTGAAACTTTAGTTTTAAACACTGCTCTCCTGTTCTGCGAATGTTTTATCTATCATATCTACTTATTAATACCATACTATGTCCTACAGCATTTTCTAACTTATATTTACTTAAAATTATTAATCAAACGTAGTTTAGCTACCCTTATCTTTTATTAAGTTACTTCCAAACATAACAACTTAGCCAATATTATTTACCCTAATATTTTCAACGTACGTATGATTTGAATTTAATATTTGACCATAATTTTTGTATCCAATCGTCTATTGCACAATGAATAAAATTACAATTCAATTTCTTGAGTTCAAATAAGGTATTCTATATAAAATTAATATGTCACATGATTAGAGACAGTCCAAATGTCAACAGTTTTCATGGAAAGCATCCAGTGTAGCGTCGAGTGTAGCGACGCCTGGAACATGACTGATATAAATATGGTTTTTTTATCAGCACTAAGTAAGTATGTTTATTGTTCAAAGATTTCGTCTGATAAAACTTCGTTCTTCCTTATTCTTATCCATAGCTCTCACAAATGTTTTCATTAAAGTCAAGTCTCATGTAAAGGATGAGGAACACTTGGTCTGAATTTATGAACAGAGAGAATGTCATTACTGTTCTTTTTAGATGACCAATGTTTCACAACATAGTTTGAATAAATTGCTTTACTTTTAATTGCTTTAAAATCCATATTGATATCAAATCTGCTATTATATCTTCTATGTACTGCACAGAAGAGTTCCTGCATTGTAGAAGACTTTGTAAATTGTAGCTTGAATAAATTTAAATTGAATGGATTCCACTGCTGCAACTTGGGCCTCAAAATCTCACGATTAACCCTTAGTAAATTATTCAGCTATTTTGTTGCATTAGATAGGGTTCTTTTTACGTTCTGGAAGATAAGAAGTCTTCCACCCAGTGGCGGATTTACCAGCAGGCTGAGTAGGCTGGAGCCTAGGGCGGCAGATTTTAGGGGCGGCAAATTTGGGACCAAAATTTTTTTGTCTTACAGAAATCAACAAGATTCATATTTATCAACAAGATTCATATATAAGATATCAAATGGCAGACGTCGGTAGAAGCGGCAACATTTGGATAGCCTACTGGCGGCAAAAGTGTAAATCCGCCACTGCTTCCACCAAAAGAAAATAGCAAGTTACGTCGGAACAAATAATTTCCAACCAAATCTAATTTTTCAGATTGCACACCAATCAAATTTGTTATCTATTATCACTAATTTTATAATTCCTGAATTAAAATTAACTTGAAAACTTCAATCAGACCTTATATTATCTGAAACATACCATTTCCTTAATCCAAATTCACTATCGCAATAACGAATACTTTGAGTGATCAAAACAAATTTAAAAATAAACAGTTTTAGAATCTTAAAACGGACTTTTCCGCGCGTGGAACATCTCTATCTCAAAATTGAGTGGCCGAGAAAAAATAAACCAACACATAAATGCAGAATATGTGTTTTATGCAACAGTTTTACTTTTTTCAAATAGTTCACCCTCGTGCTTTCTCATGATCCATCAACAGGGTGGGGTGTGTCCTATCCACCGCACAATCAATAGATGTCGTCTGGTAAACATCCCTGATCAGAATCAGTCGAAACCCGATCGATCCGACACGATTTAATTGAGTGATCGTGCTAACAAACAAATTTCTCAATTAGTCCACCATTGTGCTTTCTCATGACCCATGAACATGGTAGAGTGTGTTCTATCCACTTCAAAATCAATAGGTGTCTGCGAGACGTCCCCGATCCGAATCAGTCAAAGCCCGATTGATCCGACATGACTTAGTTGAGTTATCGTGTTAACAGAAAAAATTCTCAAATAGTCCACCGACGTGCTTTCTCATTATTCATGGACAGAGTGGGGTGTGTCCTATCCACCTCAAAATCAGTAGATGTCGTATAGATGTTCCCAATTAGAATCAGTCAAAATCCAATCGATCCGACACGATTTAGTTGAGTTATCGTATAAAAAAAAACAAATTTATCAAATAGTCCACCATCGTGCTTTCTCATGACCCATGGATAGGATAGGGTGTGTCTTATCCACCTCAAAATCAATAGGTGTCATCTGGGAGACGTCCCCGATCAGAATCAGTCAAAACCCGATCGATTCGACACGATTTAGTTGAGTTATCGTGCTAACAAGAATAAATGCAGACGACAACGACGACACACACACACAGCAAAAAAATTTTAAAACGTTTTTTTTGTTTTTAGACCGAAAAACGAAAAATAAACCCAAAAAAAATTTTGTTTTTTCGCTTTTTCTTTACACGATTATATTATTTTTCCGCTTATAGTGGAGTGCGGAAAAGTAATATACTTTCCCCATGCTTGGAAAATAGCAAAGGTCTGTCTAATTCTAAGAAGTGGTAATCTATGTGATGTAAAAAATTATCTTCCTATTATAATATTGTTAAATATTGCAAAGACATTCGAAATTTTCTTCTATCCATACATTTACTATTCCATTTAAGTACATTAAGTGTTAAATATATTTTATATCCACACGAACATAAATTGGTAGGAAAATATTAGACTGCCATGAATTTGTCGGAATTCATACAATTTGTTGCAAATCATGTAGATACCAAAGTCAAGTGGATGTAGTGTACATAGATACCTCGAAAGCGCTTAGTGAAGTCCTTTCATATCATCAAGTGAAAGAAATATTTTGTCCAGTATACTTAGAATAGAAGAGATGGATTGACCAAGCAACTGAGGAGAAGATAAAGCAGTGAAAGCGATAAGTGTGGTTAACGAGGATGTGGCTAATCTATTAGGAGCTAGACAATCAACAATTAGTCGATCAGTTAAAGATTTCAATTAACTTTGAAGTAACTTTAGAACATCAGGATAAGGTCGTAATAAGTCTACAGATGCAAGAGATTAGCGATACTTCATGCAAATCGCCTTAAGAAATAGACATTCTACCAGTTTAGAGCTAAGCAGAGCTTGCTGTAGGAGGATTGGGCAGTAGAATACCAGCTATTGCAACACTACTCACCAGAGAACATAGAGTTACTAACTAGACTGAGTTTTGCAAGAGACAACGGAACCATTGACAACTGGAAGAGAGTTTTGTTTTCAGCCGAAACAGCAGCGAGCAGTCAGTGTTAATTCTCTAGATCGACGTCATGAGTTTGGCGGAGGTCAGGAGAGAGCTTTGCTGCCTACAATATCTTTCCGAGGATCCCATTTTCTGGTCGATCAGTAATGTTGTGGGGAGGAACTTGTTTCGATGGTTGCACGGATTTGGTTACTAGTTGCTTAGTTGGCCGATGATTGGTAGAAAGATGCTGGACCATCTTTTCATATATATTCCAACTATGGATTGGCCACCAAGAAGCCCAGATATGAACTATGGATTCACTAAAACGACCAGTTAGGCGCCACATATCTGCCCCTATGACTCTTGGGGAACTCGAATAAGTCGTTCTTGTCGAATCCTTCAGGAAATAATTCACCACTTGGGCAATAGCACGCTCAGATGAATGGAGGCAGTGATAAGGGCTATAGGAGGATCTACATTAAGTTTCTTCAACACCATTTTCATTGCATTTGACAATATTGTTTCTTTCTGTTATGTATTCATGTTTCTTCCCGATATACCATCCTCATTTGTTAAACATTAGTTAAAATAACTTAATTATAATATCACATGGGTACTATGATTGAAATCTTCGGGAAAATAAAAGTAATAATGGAAGTTTTATTGATGCGTTAATTTTGTCCAGGAATTTATTTTTCTTACATTCGAAATATATCTTCAGAACTATATAAGATGTAAATTATTTGACCCATACTAAAATATTGTACCTATCTCTACAACAACTTTTGGTATTATAATATTTTTTGGTATTTAATGAAACCAGCCGTTTACGTAAGCACTGTTATCATTAATGTAACTTATTTTTTTCAGTAACCATCGTGATTGTTGCTGGCTATAGCGAAGGGAAATTGCATACTAACCACCACGATTCGGAGATGCTATCAAAGCAGTCTTTAAATCAATGCATTCTCGAATTGAGTAAACATTTATTTCCACCAGACCTTAGCACAGCCACCGTTTCATTCGCCCAGTACGTAAACTACTCGTCTGCGGTCTCCCTGACTGAAATCATCATCAAGAAGATAACGGACTCCAGCCAAAGGGCTGTTGTGGTACATGACACAACATCTAATCACGCCCATCTACGTCTGCGAACAAGTGGCTATATCGTACAACTCAAGAAACACTCTGATCTAGTAGCAGCCGCGAAACATATAATATCCACAGACAGAGACGGGAAATTCATCGTGGTTGTAGAACAAGTCACAAGGAATGCAAACGCATTAGCCAATGCCATAATACGTATATTAAGAAAAGAAAACGTGGTCAACGCTATAGTCATCCTTCCCGACCACGCCAACTCTACGAATTACAAAATTTATCCGTGGTCTCCCCCGTGTGGAGGGTACCAGCAATTTGCCCCAACTCATTGTAGCTTCGGCATCACTCAAATGCATCAACTACAACCTAAAACCAATGACGCGAAGAAATGTGTTATAAAAGTTAATTATATGCGTTGGCCACCGTTTGTTGTAGACCCAAATACTGGTGAAGGTATCGAAATAAAACTGTTAGATACAGTTGCCTCCGTTTTGGGTCTTCGAGTCATATACGAAGAATCGGTCGACAGAACTTGGGCCAAAATATCGAACGAAACACTGACGGGAGATTTCTTACTTCTCCAAAACTCCTCAGTCGATGTAGCAATTGGAGGGTACTTAATTAATTCTGAAAAGTTTAAGTATTTTGATGTAAGCCCTACACACACGATCGACAGATTGTCTTGGTGTGTTCGTCACGAGACTCTAGTTGAAGATTTAGATCATATTTTGAATTTATTTGACCCTGCGACTTGGATGTGTATTTGTATATTGTACTTTGGTACTACCTGTGCTCTATGGTACTTTAGCTGTAAAAACAGGCAGGAATCAACAACGTACAAGTATTTCGGGACCTCTTTATTTTACCAATTTTCTATTTTATTGGGCGTTCCTTCGCCAAAGTTACCAAACACCGGGAAGCTAAGGTATCTAATGGCTCTGTTCATAACTCTATCGTTTTTCATGAACATCATTTACTCTAGCTACTTGACAAGTGTTATTTCTTCCCCGAGTCGTAAGGAAAAATACAATACTGTAAAGGATATACACGACCACGCGTCACACGTCTACACTTTAGCGCATTCTTTATACTTTTTTGAAAAACCAGTAGTTGATGAATATACGAACAAGGTCATGGAGAAAATAGAGAACTGTGGCGAGATTACGACGTGTCTAAAATTGCTCATAGATAGCAAAGATTTGGCTGTGTCAATGTGGGAAATGAACAGGAGATACGTTTTCAAATACAATTTCTCGCAAATGTCAGATGTTTACTGTCTCAATGACAATTACCTTATGGTATCAATAAGTCTAATAATGCGTAAGGGTTTTCCGTTTTTGGAGCAAGTGAACGAGGTAGTACGCAGGTGTACAGTTGCGGGCTTGCTGGAGAAATGGAGGAATGATATTATTATCGACATTAAGAATAGGAACTTCCAGAGCGATTTCCAAGATTCGACGGTGAACATGAAGAATTTAAAATATATTATTTTGTTGTTGTTTTGCTGCTATGGTTTGGCGATCCTCGTGTTCGTACTGGAAGTTATTGTGCATAAGATTAAAATGTTTTATGGTTAATAAAATAATGGTTTAGACGAAAATATTTAGCTGTAGTTATTAGGATGGGCAGTGCCCACTTTGGAATTTTTGAAAAATCAAATATCGAGAATAGTAAAACTGGAAATTGAGCAATAGAATAATAATAAAATAAACTGGAAATAAGAAACTGAAAGAACATCGAGAAATGAAAAAACAAAAACAAGAAAACCAATAAAATTAAAACTGGAAATAAAAATATGAAAAAAAAGATCGTAAATCGAAAAATTGAAAACCATCCAAAATAGGGAAAATGAGTGGAAGAAAAGTTTAAGGATATCGAGAGGCAAATCTGAAAATCCAGAAATGTCAAAAAGCGCTGGAAACTGGAAGAAATTATAACCGAAATATGGAAAACTGAGACCTATGGTTTAATTGATTGAAACTATCTAAAAGCGGGACATTGGAAAAAAACATGAGACTAGATTAAGTAACGTGATCGATGTTACTCATTTTTATTTTTATTTTTTTTTTGTTAATTAGAAATGTGTATATTATATTTTAATTAACTTGGTTAAATACACTTTAATAATATTTATCTTGCAATACTTTACTGAATAGTTATGTATACAGTGTTTAGGAAAGTTTCTAGAATAGGTAGAATACTATAGTAATTAAATTGACTGCCATGTGTGTTCTGTCATAGATAGGGCGTCAATATTTAAGGACTGTCATCTGCAAACCACGCGACGTCAACATGTCGCGCTTAACAGTTCAACAACTAACACTTTGTGTACAACGGTTTTGTGAAAGTGGACGATCATTTACATTTGCATTAACAAATATTTCCACAAAATTAGGACAAAATGAAGCACCTACACAGTTCGTGACTTAAATCAAAATAATGAAGAGACGGGTTCTGTTATTGATAAGACAATACCAATACATCCTTGTCGTGGTCGGTAAGATGACAATATTGCTGCAGTGAGATAAAGTATATGGGAGTATCCAAACACATCAATTCGACGTGGTGCACAACAATTGAGCCACCACGTACCGGATTAAAAAAAAACGATCTGGATCTGTCAGCATACATTACAATAGATATAGACTCAGAAACCGAGACCTACTGAGGCAGGCTAAGAAATACTCTTAGAAATATATTATGAAAATATGCCTTAGACTTATATATTATTTTTTACCTCCATGGGACATAATTCATCTATCATTCATAAGCAACAACAAATCAATAAATTACAGAATGATATACTAAGCCCTTTTTAGTTCATCCTAATGCTATAAAAACATTGTTAACCTAACACTCGACAATTACCGTCAATACAAAAAAAGGCTGACATATTATCATTGATTCGTTTGACGACCATTAAAAATAAGTAAACATTGTTAAAATTAATTGATAAAGTATAATGGTTCTGTCTCCAAACAATTGGTCACTTCATGGATGTTCTTTCAGTTATTACCACGAATCGTATAAAACAATCATGGAATTTTACTTAACTGTTTATATTTTGCTTAGCTTTACGCCAAAAATTAATATTGCCACTTTAGCTCCCCTCCTTCGAACGGAATTCAAAGTGTCGCTTTGTGAGTGCGTGCTTGCAGCTGGCAGGAAATATTTTGCGGAAAAGGAAACAGTCACTGTAGCTCTACCGATAACTGAGTACACAAGAGATGTATCTTCAGTTATACCGTCTACTCAGATATTGTTAACTCTTCTAACGAATGAAATGAAATGGCCAATAATAACGAAGAATATGAACAAACCTACCGATATGTATATTCACACGTACTTGCTGGAGAAATCTTCTAAGAATTACATTATATTCCTAAGGAACACGGGAGAAATTGTAAACAATTTGAGGATGTTAAAAAACTCTAGCTCCTGGAATCCCCACGCTAAATTCATAATAATATCGGCCACAATCTTCACCAATGCCAAAGCAGTTGCTAAGGACATTCTCCAGGCACTGTGGGAGGAAAACCTTCTAAACGGAGTACTCCTTCTAGCGAGTAAAAATAACGGTAACGTGTTTGACGTCTACAACTTGAGACCCTATAAAAACGGCAACTGTGGACGAAACCTAGGCAGGATCAAGCGGGTGGACAGTTGTAGCAAGGGAATATACAAGCGAAATAAAGATCTGTTCAAGAATAAAATACCCAGCCGATTAGTTAACTGTACGATAACTGCAGGCTTCATAAACGTAGCTCCGTTGGTGATAAACATGGAAAACAACTCGATAGGAACGAAAGAGTACCGCTTCACAAAGCATGGTATAGAGATAAACCTGCTGAATATGATAGCCGATTTCTTGGGACTCACGATTATTTACTACGAAACAGAAATCGGAGAGATTTATATCAACGGTACTGCTCGCGGTAGCTTATTCTTGCTCAAAGATGACAAAATCGATATCATCATAGGCTCTTACGTGAAAACTCTCGCCAGATCCTACTATTTTGACGCTAGCGTAACGTACGTGCAAGATCACTTGGTCTGGTGCGTGCCACATATTCCAGTTTTGACCAGCTCACAGAACATGTTGGATATCATCGATTTACGTTGTTGGGTCTTGATAATCCTCCTATACGTTAGTGTTGTACTTTTCATGTTAATTTGCGGTAAAACGTTTGTATACGAACCAAGTCCTTACAAAGACGGTAGGAACGCATCTCAGTACATCTTTTCCATACTCATCGCCATTCCTGTGAAGATACAGCCCAAAAATACCAAACTAAGAGTTGTATTCATGTTTATAGTAATATTCAGCTTCTATTTGGATACACTGTATCAAACTTACCTCACTAGCGTTTTGACCAGTTCAAACTACACCGAAAGATACAGCAACGTTAAAGATATATACGATGGTGGTTTGACCACTTATTTCATTCCGAATTCGAATCAATACTTCGAGGATGAAGCAAATACGTTCATAAGGGAAAATATTGTAGAATGTAACAATTACCAAGAGTGTATGGACCACGTGGCATTTAAGAGAGACTCTGCGTTCTGCGTACCCCAACTTTACGTCGACTATATTTACAATAGTTATGTCACAAAGTCGATGGTTCCTCTTTTACACTGTTTTGGCAAGGTAGTGTCGATGCCGGTAAACATGCTTATGAGAAAAGGGTTTCCTCTGTACGATCAGATAAACCGGTTGATCACCAAAATATCTTCGGCTGGGTTTATTACGAAATGGCAGCAAGATATATTGGCGACGAGAGCAGGAGATTTTGTTTTATCCATAGATATAACTGAGACTAATAACAACGTTCTAGAGTTTGAGAATTTGGTTCCAATTTTTCTTGTCTTGATGATCGGTCACGGTATTGCGATGGTGGTGTTCATATGCGAGACAAAGTGGCTTCGCAGATGTTGCCAGAAAATGAGACTTAGGAAATTATTAAGGTCGAGTGTAAATTAGAGAATTTAGTCTTTGAAAATTGCTTCTTTATACTAGTATATATTTAACTATTGTTAATCTACCATACGTTGCACTTAAATTCAAGGTATCCGGATATTTTTTTAATTTTGAAATCCAAATTTGAGCTTTGACGTAATTATATAAGTCCTATATAAGACGTACATAGTTGTAGTAAAAAGTTATTAGTTGTTCAGAATCTAAGTTTGAACCTCGACACCAAATTTCATTATGAAATTCACGTTTTTAGTTTTACTTTTCCGCACTCAACTATACCAGAGCGGAAAAGTAATGTAATCGCGTAAAGAAAAGTGGAAAACAAACTCTTTTCTAGTGTTTATTTTTCGTTGTTCGGCCAAAAACAAAAAAAAACTTTTGTCTATGTGTGTGTCGTTGTCGTTATCGTCGGCATTAAAATTTCTTGTTAGCACGATAACATAACTAAATCGTATCGGCTTGATCGGGTTTTGACTGATTCTGACCGGGGACATCTCCCAAACGACACCTATTGATTGTGTCATTTTGTGTAAAGTTCTAGTTTAAAATTGTAAAATACTTCCTCATTTAAAGGAAATGTCGTGATTGGGCTTGTGTTATTTCGTGATTGGGCTCGTAGTAACAGAGAATTTAACCAAAAACATCCTTTATGAATCGCTATTAGTAATGGAACTGCTGCCTCCATAAATGTTCTTTTAAATGAAACTGACAGTGTTATTAAAAGATCTCAGAGTGATTAACCTCGTCGAATACATCCTCACCCTGAAAATAATGTAATCTTAACAGAAAATCAACCGAATCCAGAGTCAGCCCCTCATCTAGTTAGTGACTCAATTGAATATCGCCAAGGAGAAAATTAGAAGATCTTTCAGTTATCATTAAATCAAGCCAAAATTTCCACACCAAAATTTCTGCATTCCTTGAAAGAAGGTGATGAAAATAAAAGGTTAGAATATTGTTATTGGGCCCTGGGAAATTTTTTAGACGACCGGAATTTTCTACATCAAATTTTGTGTACCAATGAGACTAACTTTACTACTAATGGGGTGGTATCTTCTCAAAACTGTATACTGGGTGGCCTACGAAATTTTGGCCAGTCGATATCTCGAAACCTATTTGAATAATAATTTTGAAAATTGGCTATGTTAAAGAGTCGAAAGCGTTGCCCATTTTTGGTATAAAAAAGATTTTATTTCACATGCACATTTCCGGTCACGTGACATTAATACTAAAATTTTAAATGAGATGGTCTGTATGTTATTACAATTTTGTGATGGTCTACCTAATACCAACCTAATGATACCATATTTGTCAAGTTTTTGCGGCACTACAGTAATGATAAACAACTGTTTTTGAACATTTCACTATTTTTATTAAAAAAAACGTAGGTAGCTTAGAAACAAAAAAATTGTCTTAGCAACAGAAATACATCACTACTTGTCAAGAGCTATCAGGCAGTATTAGTAGATTTTGTGTTTTGTGTAAAAATAGTAATAAGATTATTATGCCTTTACATTTTACAATGTAAATGGTACAATATCTTGGCCGGCTCGCTCCCCAGATATAACACCTTTAGATTTATTTCTATGGGGATACTTGAAAGGTTTGGTTTACAATAAACAGCCTAGAAATTTAGACGATTTGCAAAAGAAAATCAGAGCAGCGTGGCAAACCGTTACACCAGAAATTATTAAATCAGCATGCTACACAAATGTTTTAAAAAAATTTGAGTATTGCGTTAACGAAGGTGGACATCAATTTGAGCATCAACTGTAATTATTTTTATAATTATTGTATCTTTCTGTGTAATTATTTATCTTCTTTAATAAAAGTTAAAAAAAAACAATCCATTCACTGAATAGCTCAGATTATCATTGTTTTACACAAACGTGCTAATAAATATGGTATCGCTGGATTGATATTAGATAGACCATTACATAATTGCAACAATATACAGGATGTTTCATTTAAAATTTTGAAGTTGATGTCACGTGACCGGAAATGTGCAGGTGAAATAAAGTCCTTCTATGCCAAAAATGTGCTACACCTTCGACTGTTTAACATCACCAATTTTCGAAATTGTTGTTCAAATAGGTTTCGAGATATCGACTGGCCAAAACTTCGTGGGCCACCCGGTATAATAGGCTACAGAAATGCCTCATTGGGCTATTAATTGCAAAGACCGATATTTAGAGAAAGTTAAAGAATAGTGTGGAATTTTAAGAGACAGAGTAATTGGTCAGTTCCTCTTTAATAACTCGTTAAGTGCTGAGGGTTTAGTTAACTTTTTCGTTACGGAATTATGGGATGCAATCGAAATTCTTCCTCTTAATGTAAGATAGGAGATGTGTTTCCAGCTAGATTGTGCGTTAAACCATAATTCCAGAACTATTCGGGTCCCTTTGTAGTTTGTATATAGTTTACAAAACAAGGCCCAGAAATCGAGAAAAACTTTTTGCTAAAATAAAGCGAGCCTGTCGCGAAATCACAATTCCATGGCTGAGAAGAGTAACCAATTACAATCGTAAGATAATTGAGAAATGTATTCAAATTGAAGGAGGATTAGTTGAGGGAAACCACACATATATTGATTAAAATTCTTATTTATGTGTAATGAGTGATTTTCTCAAAAACTGATTGATACTTTACTCTGTTGTTTTTCTACTTATTTCAATTACCAAAAGTTGATTGTTTGTTTTCTTTTTTCTTTAAATGCATTTTTTGTCGAATTGACACTTCTGTTCAATAATTTGTATCCATTTCCATGACATGCCATTAAATTGAAAACTAAAATTGTAACAGTGTGTGAACTTTGCTGAAGAATATTGAAAACACTAAAAATACGGATCTCGTAATAAAATTTGGTGTTAGGGTTCAAACTTATATTTTGAACAACTTTTTTCGATACCCTTAATGCGAAGAATGGTCCTCATTTGGGGGGGGGGGGGGTTGCCGTCATTTCAGTTTACTTAAGTTGGTTGCTTTGAAATGTGCGTCTCATATATAGGGCTACAATTATGTCAAAGCTCAAATCTGGATTTGGAAAATGGCGAAAATATCCGGACGTCTTCATTTTAAATGAAACACATGGTATTATGGTCTAAATAAATAACGCTACTTATATTTACCAGAACATTTACAACGTTAAATTTATTTATAAAATTACGCTCATGATTAATCATATGTTGGAGAATAAATATAATTAAAATCCAATTTTTCAAGTTTAACTTCATTTAATATTAACATGTGGGCATATAAATGACCGGTATAATATATGACAATATATAATAATACATCGGCTGTTAATGCAGATAACATACAGTAATGGACGCTAATACAATATACACAGTATTGGGTAGGTATTTTTATGTAATTTGGATACATTGGTTAGTCATAAAAGTACAATTTAGCTCCAAGTCAAAGTTACTAATATTATTCCTTCTGTTTCAGTGGCCATATTATTAATTGTCCATTATAGTGACGAACAATTGCATACGTTCAATTCCCAGGAGAAGTTATCAAAACTGTCCTTGAGTCAATGTATCTTCGAATTGACCAAACGATTCTTTCAACCGTGGCGTACTACGATCACGATTTCGTTTCTCACTCACTCCAGCTACTCCACAGCATTATCATTAACTCATATCATCATCACGAATATAATAAATTTTAACCAGTGTGCCATTATAGTTGATAACATAGAATCCAACTATACATCTGGACAACTAACACCAAGCCGGTATATCCTGCAAATTAAGCATTATTCCGATTTAGATGCGTCTGTGAAACGTATATTGTCACAGGATCAGTCCGCTAAATTCATTATAGTTCTCGAGGAAGCCATTCAGAGAGAAAACATAACGGCAGATGATGTAATGCGAATACTAAGAGAAGAACACGTGCCAAGTGCAATAGTGGTCCTACCAGATCCTAGCAACTGCACAAATTTCAAAGTTTACGTGTGGCCTTTTCCTTGTGGTGTATCTGAGACGTTCCCATCAAGTGACTGCAGCTTTGGTTCGATCCATACGCACCAACAGCAATCAAAAACAAAATGTGTTCTAAGAGCGAATTATGTAAACTGGGGACCATACGTTGTAGATCCTAAAAACAACGAAGGCATCGAAGTCAAAATGTTGAACACAGTCGCTTCTGCTTTAAATATAAATGTGGTATATAAAGAAACGGTTTATAAAACTTGGGCTGATATAATCAATGGGAATATGTTAAGAGATTTTGCATTACTCTATAATGCTTCAATTGATTTAGTATTAGGAGGTTATTCAATTAATCCCGACAGGCTGAAGTACTTTGAAGCAAGTGATGTTCATTTGAACGACAGATTGTCATGGTGCGCACCACACGAAATAGTTTTCGAAAATCTAGCAGATGTTATTAGAGTTTTTGATGCGGGGACTTTGATAGGAATCTGTGCATTGTACTTTGGAATTACTTGCGCCGTTTGGGTCCTCAGCACTCGAAATGATCAAGAATCAACATCGTATAAAGCCTTCGGAACTTGCCTATTTTATTTATTTGCAATTATAATAGGCACTTCAATATCTAGATTGCCTAGCATTGGCAGAACGAAGTATCTACTAGCTCTATTCATGATAATGTCTTCTATTATGAACATCATCTATTCTAGCTTCCTGACAAGTGTCCTTTCGTCTCCTAGTCGCAAAGAAAAGTACAGTACTGTGAAAGACATCTACGACAACGGCTTGAATGTCTACACCTTGATAGATTCTCTAAAATTCTTTAAAGACCCCATAGCAGACGAATATATGAATAAATTAATGAAGAACGTGAAAAGCTGCAGTAATACCATGGAGTGCCTACAATTCATCGTCGATAGAAAAGATTCCGCTATATGTGTATGGGAATTGAGCAAAACTTACAATTTCAAATACAACTTCCTCGATAAATCTGACGTATATTGCCTGGAAGAACATTTCCTCATGGTGCATATAAGCATGATTATGCGGAAAGGGTTTCCCCTTCTGGATCAGGTGAACGACGTGATGCGAAGGACTATCAGTGCAGGATTTATGACGAAGTGGACGAAGGATCTAACTTACGTCAGACAAGATATAAATGGACAGGAAAACTCTCAGGGAACAATGGTGACTATGAAGGATCTAAGCTATATTATTCTAATGCTATCCTGGTGTTACGGTTTAGCGTTCTTAGTATTAGTACTGGAAGTTATTGCACATGGTCATAAAATATTTAAACGTTTCTAAACCTATCACGTATCAGAGGAACTATGTGTGCACGATAGGTTGGCTGTGGTGGAAGAAAATACCTTCTTTAGTCTCATAGATACGCTTGGATATCAATATTTCAGCGTTGTGTAAGAATAGTGTTTACCACGTTGTTTAGAGCAAAGTTGGGCTGACATTGAGCATAATACCTTAGATGTATATCTTTCTCAATAACTAAGTCATGTGATACTTAAATAATATTGGTTCAATCGTCTTCAATTCTGCCAGGAATGAAACTGCATGGCCTTTTGAAGTTATCAAGATATCGGATGAGTTCCTTGGCCCGCATGCAGCCCAGACCTTAATCCATTTGGAAAGGTTATTCGGTGTTAGGTAAATTTTAAGTAAAGTCTAATGAATGTGTAGAAAATTATGTACATTTTAACTTAGCTAATTATTATATTATCAGTATTTGTAGTAGCCTCTTTTAGCTTATAGCTTGTAGATATTTAATTAAAATTACGATCTGTTTTTTAACGACCTGAAAGACGATTAAAGTGTCTTTTAAATATTCTCATAAAAAATAATTTTTAGTTGTTAAAAAAGACATTTATAAGTAAACTGTAACTATAACATACTCTGTCGTATATTCTACATCTGGCAACCTTTGGCAAAGTTTAATTATATTTGTAAAATTATATTCTACAAGTTTTTATTAGCTTGCCTTAGTCACTAGGAGGATTAATTAGGGTATTCACGGACATTACAATCTGACTATAACGATGAATAAGTAAATTTTATTTAACTTATAATATTACTTAGAAAACTTAGATCGTACTCAACAATATCCTTATATTTCTAATAAACTAGGTACATTAAAAAACTAATGTATACACTAAGGCGCACAATGCTCTACTTTGTCACATCACTGAACTAACTTAAAGGGCCTTGATTCTCTTAAGTCTTCTTGTCAATCCTGTGTTGTCAAGGAGCTGAATCGCCTCGACGTTGACATGTTGAAGGAGTCGTTGTTCATGACTCTTGGAAATCTTGGATGTGGCTTGTTCAACAGTATCCATAACCAGGTCTCGATGGAGGTTACCGCCTCGGATGTACCAAGGTATATACGATATTCCTCTGCACATTCTTTTGAAACTTTTGAATGATTTGTATATTGATCTGACTGGCACACCCCCACAGCTGAATTCTATAGGTTCATATCGGTTTAAATATCCGCTGATATAACATAAGCTTGTTATGAATAGTTAGAGTGAAGTTTCATCCAATCAGTCAAACCACTTTTCTATATTTAATCATAAGTTCTTCTTTTTTCTTTTTGATGTGGTTTTTGATAGGCTGTTCAGCGTAGCCTATCATCAAGGATAATACCAAGGTATTTACTTAGCTGTATTTGAAAATGGAATTCATTTAACATTTATGCTTATAGATATATGAATCGCTAATTGCAGAAAGCGGACAAGTCCAATTTTCCCATATTTTGAAGAAGTTAATAAAACTGTTTAACTTGCTTGAAACAAAAAAAATTAACCATCGTTGTCGACGGCATATTGCTTATGACATTTATTATATATCAGTATAATGTGTACTCGACTTTCGTTCCTATTGTTAGTTTAATTGTCAAATTTGGCATATGGACATGTCGCCTTTATGCAGTAAATAAAGACATTACTGGAAAGAAATTTTATCTTATATGTTTTAATTCTGTAATACAAAAGAAGTAAAATAATAATATTTATTCATCGTCATTATCCTTATCTTCAGTTGGCCACTCAGTAATTTCTTACTAAAATTCTGAATCAGGTATGAATTTTACGGTTTGCATTATAAGAGCCATCTTGTTTTTATTTATGGGTATCTTCTCCAAATAAGCTTTTTTTGTGGGAAAGGTTCATTGTTGAGAGGTATTTTCAAGTCGAAACGTATTCGTTACCAGGCAATTTATAAATTCTCGGTAGATAACTTCTTCAGAAGTAGAAATAGTTAGATGATGGTATGACGAAATAGAAAATGATATTTTTTGACTCCGTGGGAAACTTTCCATAAGATTCGTTACTTAGACAAGTTCTTTTATAAAATCAAGACCACCAGCTCTTATAATTATACACTAATTCCTTGGAAACTGTCACAATTTGAAATTTTTCCGCATGTTTTGATGCTTTGGAAATCAATTCGCTATATTCTTGGAGATTCGGTAGAGTCTTTCGCATTCGTTAAGTGCTCTCTTGATTAGACCAATATCACGATCACATGGCATGAAGGAATGCCCTCTCATAGGAAAATATACTATATTTCTTCAAATCTTTGAAATTCTATCAAGCTCATTAGAAATCGAATCATCGTGTTATTCTTATTTTGACCACAACAATTGTCGCAGAAAATGTGATTTTTTTTGTTCTACAGCGTGATGCAATGTCTAATAAAAGAACATAGATCATTTGCCTCTTTTTCGGCGTCCCTTTCGTGGTATACGTAACAAATCATCTATTTTGATTTTAAATTATACAGTGCTATTCAAAAGTCCCCTCCCCCCCTTTTATCTTTGGAACGATTATACATAAACTAGTGAAATTTGGTAACTGAATATTAAGGGTTGTAAACTTCCCTACTAGTGATGATAGATGACGTATGCGTCAAAGATGACGTCACAAGGTCATTGTGACCAATAATTTTAAATGGAACCCTATGGCAAGCGACATCTCTTTTAAAAGGTATAGAAAAAACCTATTCAATGATACTAATATTGTGTCTGTTTACGGCAGTTTTGACAACTGGCTTTCAAAAACCGCAAAGCTGTGATGAATTAAATCAGTTAATAATAAAATTTAAAATTCAAGCTCCGCCACTGGATAGTTGGATAGTAAATAATTTTGCACGTTTTTGCAAGTCTCCCCAATTTGATGTTTTTTTAGCTGTCAAAGTTTTTATACATTTAATAATTTGTGTATTGTTGATCGAACGTTTAACTGTTTTAGTACCTTGTGGTAATTTTAAAATATTTGTACATTCAATAATTTGTTAAACTGTTGTTAGCTGAACGTTTAAGTGCTTCAAGAAGAGAAATGGTACGTGTTTTAGGTGATAAAGTAGCAGCGATCCTAATACTTGGTGAAACTGGAGAAAATATTCATGCAGCAGAACGCATTTTTAATGAAAGGTTTCCCGATCGCCCAGTTTCGAGGACTTATTTGAGAGAGCTTCTTCGTAAGTTTAAAACAACGGGTAGTATTAATGATGCAAAACGATCTGGGAGACCACAAATTTCTGATGAGAAAAAAATTGATATACTGGCAGAAGTAATAGTAAATCCTACTTCTTCAACAACTCAAGTTGCATCAACCTGTGAAGTCAGTCAAAGTACAGTGCACAGGGTGTTGAAAAAAAAAACAAATTTCACCCATACAAATTAAAAATGGTTCATCAACTCTCAGACGACGATCCAGACCGAAGACTGCAATTTTGTGAAAATATGGAGACTAAAATTAACCAACAGCCAGACTATGTCAAAACAATTTGTTTTAGTGACGAAAGTACTTTCTATCTAAATGAAAATGTAAATACACAAAACGTGAGATATTGGAGTGACGCAAATCCTCACATGTTTCGTGAAATACATACTCAGTATCCCTAGAAGGTCAGTGTTTGGGCAGGTATACTGGGAAACCACATCGTTGGGCCTGTTTTTTTAAATACCAACTTAACCGGTGAGGTGTATCTGCAGATGTTACAAAATGCAATAGAACCGTTAATCCTTGAAATTTTGGAAGATAATCAAGATGAATTCGACATTGTGGAAATAACATTCCAACAGGATGGTGCTCCTCCACACTATTACGGTGCAGTAAAACGGTATTTGGATGAAGAATATCCTGGTAGATGGATTGGACGACGAGGTTCAATGGAATGGCCGCCTCGATCACCGGACCTCACACCTTTAGATTTTTTTCTGTGGGGGTATCTTAAATCGAAGGTTTACGCCACTCAGCCTGACAATATTGACGTTTTAAAACAACGTATTGTTACAGAATGTAGGGCTATCTCCGCAGACACATTTGAAAAAGTACGAGAAGAGTTTCACAATAGGATGTTTTACAGTCAGGAAGTAGATGGAGCTCACTTCGAACAATTACTATAAGTAGGTACTGATTCTTGAATCTCTAATTAAAATTATTATCCAAGTATACTGATTATTGATTTAATCCATCAAAACTACCATAAATACAAACAATATTAGTATCATTGAATACGTTTTTTCGATACCTTTTAAAAGAGGTGTCGCTTGCCATAGGGTTCCATTTAAAATTATTGGTCACAATGACCTTGTGACATCATCTTTGACGCATACGTCATCTACCATCACTAGTAGGGAAGTTTACAACCCTTAATATTCAGTTACCAAATTTCACTAGTTTATGTATAATCGTTAAAAAGACAAGAGGGGGGGAGGGGACTTTTGAATAGCACTGTATATGCCGAATGTTAATAGTGTAAGCTGTCGTAGTTAATATAGGTCCTGTACGGGTATTTGAGGTAATGAAACATTAGCCATGTAATCAATACAAATTGCTAGAGTGTTATTGCTTTCCTCACATAGTTGTTTTATTGAGTCCAAAATTGCCTAGATTTTTTTACTACGAGGCTTATGGACGAGAAGTTTAGTAACAGCAGCCCATTTCGTATTTTCATTTAACGTTTCGCTATTAATTTTAGCATTTAGCTCCTCGCTGGTGCTGCGGGTATATTTTGCAGGATGGCCAAACTGGCACACTTAGCTGGCACAACCCTTCCAGAATAACTGGTATGTTGTTCACGACGCAGTTTAGCTCTTTTTATTATGTTTCTTTTATATTTTTTTGCATTTACTACACCTTTTTTCGTTTTTATTGATGTTCAACCTCACTTTGAGAGCTGGAACTCATTTTAGAGAATGCCAGTATACTGCTTTACGAATAATAGAATCAATGTGTTTATAAAAGCATATTGTAAGACGTGTTGCGTGTTTACTGCAGAAAGGCGATATCTCCTGGACATACCTCGTTTCTATAGTAAACTGAAACTTAACGTTGGCGTAGAATTCGGTTGAATCACGGGCCATGTCTCATTTTTGCAGCAAACATGCGCATAGGCGAGTATAATAGGAATATGCAAAAATGTCATTTTGGTATAAAATTGGACATGTCCCCTTTCTGCAATTAGCGATTCATATGTTGATTAGATCTGTTTGTAAAGTTCACTAATACAGACATTGATGACATTAATATGCGTCAAAGGAGACCCCCTTCTTAAGTCTATTTGAAATCTTTAAATTGTTTTTCAGGAAACGATGTTTGGTAGAAAAGAAATCAATAGGTTTCTAGTAAGGGAACTTTGTTTAGAATCTAGATTTCCAAATTGATCGTTCAAATGAACAAATGCTCAGTAAATATATTTTAATATTATGTAGTAATAATGTATTAATTAAGCACTAGTATTCTTAGAATTTCTTTTTAATATTTTTGGTATTTTATTGTGTTTTAATTTATATATGTTAAATAAAAACCTTAAGTTAATACTATAACTTTATTTTATAAAACAATTTTTATAAAGTGATAAATAAATGTGTTACATATTACATATATAAAAGTACATGTTACGGTTCTTCTTGATCGGTGCCTTCATTACTGTTAGTATCGTCTTCAGGATGATATATTTAATTTGTCTTGGTAAGTATTTCTTAATTTCATATAAGAAATCTTAAATTGACTTGAATTGGCATTTTTTTGAAATAATGGATTGGATTGAGACCGTTTTCCACTGGACCTTCCAACTACAAACTTAATCAATATATATTTACAATAAATATACATTTATAATAAATGTACGGAATGCACCTAAACTGCAACTAATTATGGCCACATCAAGATAAAGACAAGAAATAAACATAATTACCTCCATGAATCGCGAGATCCACTCGAACTATCTGCTTCTCTTCCGATCGCGTAAGATTTGAAACGAGGAGATGGCAATTCGTGTGATTTTAGACGATCACTAAACGATCCGTGTGCGGAGCCCCATTTCCCTTGCATTGGTAGTCGAGTAGAGGGAATAGACTCGTGCGATTGGAATCGGGTCGACTACATCTCCGATCTACCCGTGTGCGGATGGCCTTACTCAACCTGAATATTAACCAAGAACATTTCTCAGATACTCTACTATTCGAGTTTAAAGGCTAAGCGCCTCAAACAATTGATTTTTTAGTGCCAGTAGCACTAAAAATTTTTCTACATAAATAAAAAAAGAAAAATACAAAATTTTTAGTAAACAAAATAAAAAAATCACTGCTTTACGAGTAGGCCTTACATAATCTCGATATTTACCATAAATATTTCTGAGAGCCTCTTATATATTAGTCTAAAGGCGAAGTGGCTCATGCAAATTGTTTACAGGTGCTATGATTTTCTTTTTTTGTTGAAAAGTACAAAATTTTTAGAAAAAGAAATTTAAAAAAAATTATTGCTCTGGTAGTAGGCCCTATATTACTTCGATGTATATCACAGACATTTCCCAGAGGCACTCTGAAACCGAGGCCTTCAAAATATTTATTGACAGGTACTACGATTTTTTTTATAAAAAAAGTATAAGGTTTTAGTAAACAAAACTTCCAAACATTCACTGCTCCATCAGTGTCAGTAGCCTTACACAATCTCGATGTTTACTGTAAATATTCCTCAACTTCTCTACTATATGACCATGAAGGTAAAGTACCTCAAACTATTTTTTCAGAGGCGCTAGAATTTTCTTAATAAGAAAAATACAAGATTTCTGGGGAGAACATTATTCAAAAATTCATTACACTTTCAGTAGGTTTTACATAATCACGATACTTACTACAGAAATTCCTCAGAGCTTCTACGATACTGTTCTAGAGTCAAAACGTCTCAATCCGTTCGTTTACAGGCGTTACGCTTTTCTCTATAGAAAAGGACAAGATTCTTAGTAAAAAAATACTTCACAAATTAACTGCTCTGTCAGTAGGTCTTTCACAACCACAACATTTACCATAGACATTCTTTAGAGCCTCAACTATATCACTCTAAAGACGTATAGCCTCAAACGATTTTTTACAGGGGTTACAGATTTTTTTATGAAAAAAATACAAGCTTCTAGTAAATAAAAAGTTAAAAAACTCCCTGCTCTGTCAGTAGGCATTGCTCAACCTCAATGTGTACCACAAACATTCCTTAGATCGTCTACTGATTAGAAACAAATTATCGAAAAAGAGATCCGTCTATTATCTGGATGGCAATTTTATTACAATTGCAATAAACGTGACCACGAGGAGCTTTCAGTTTCGTTTTTGGAACTGATAAAATACGAAATAATACGAAGGATGGTCGAACGATCTGACTTTCGATAGTAATAAGCGGAAGCAACAGAAACATATGCGAGATCTAAAACCGATTATTTTGGCTCTATATAGCTGCTATGGTCTGGCGTCTGCTGTGGTTTTGCTCGAAATCGTGGTGGATAGGATTAGAATTGTATGAGTTTTTCATGTTTAATGTAATCTTACACATATAATATTTATATATTTAGGATATATTTCTTTAACTGTGTATCATCCAAAGGCAACTGTAAAATTTTACGGGTCCGAAAGTTTTTCCAAAAGTTCTATATCTGTATCTACGAGTACATACATAATTATCTTACTCTTTAGATACAGTAAACATCGAGTTAAATCAAGTAAATGGAATAAAAGTAATTCGATATAAATCATCATTATTTCAGAACAAATAATCGCAGAACTTTCAAAGTGCTATAAGGCCATTAACACAAAAAATATGAGTACCTAAGTATTTCCCAAATAAATACTATATTGTTCCACAATTGGAAATATAATTTCTTTTCCCATTTAAATCAATAACTAACAATATTTATTATGCCTTCTTTAGACTGAAACCTTTAATTACAACTCCATTGGGAAATAACTCAAACTAAAAGTAATATGATAAATATTCTTAAATGAAATGATTAGCATAAAAAACAATCCTTCAAACTGTGAACAGTATTAGTATCTTATTGAAGAGCACTTATTTGACACCCCCTATCAACAAATAAATGACACTATGATTGATTATAATACTAAATGTCCATGTAATATATAAAGCTAATTGCCCTACCCTATTACATGAGTAGATTTTTATCAATATCATTATACACGAGTGCTTACGCAACGTGGTAATCGAGTCGTTCAAGAGCGTTTCTTAGAGTAAGCTCTGTTACTTATGAAAGGGAGTAAATTTATTATTGTCGTGGCGATCTTCACTCTTATGGATGTGAATGAATCTGCCATCGAAGTGATATTGAAACATGGGAGGTTAACAAGAGAATCCTTGAGTCAGTGCATCATAAAAGCTAGTAGACGATTTTTCACTTCAGATTTTGAGACAGTCACCATATCTCTACCCCTAACAACTGTGAAGGAAAGAGTCCGTTCATCGGCCAGACTGAACGATTTGTTGTTGCCTACACTCGGAGAGAGTTACCGCTGGACTTTATTGGTGAAGAACATGAAATCTTCGATCTACAACTTGCGAGAATACGATCGGAAATCTAGAAGTTACATTATCCAGATTAGAAATAAAGGCGAGATTGTTGAGAACGTAAAGAAGCTCAAGGCGTTTCGCTCGTGGAACCCACATGCAAAATTTCTAGTCGTATCTGGGTCGAAGTTTCCAAAGCCACATTATATTGCCGTGGAAGTGGTAAAATCCTTATGGGTGAACAATGTCATCAACGTCGCCGTTCTTCTGCTGGATCCAAAAAATTCGACTAACTTCCATGTATATTCTTGGGAACCTTACTGCAAATGCAGTTGCGCAAGTAACTTCAGTAGTGTCAGAGTAATAGACAGCTGCTCATTTGGAGCCAACCGGGAAAATAGTTCGTGGTTCGGCGAGAAGATATCCAAGAATCTCTTTAACTGTCCTGTGAAGGTCAATTATGTAAAATGCCCGCCCTTCGTTAATGAAGTTGATGGCGGATTTCAGGTATGCATTGATTAGGGGTACGTGAAATTTCCTAATTAGGATACTAATTAGAGACGTAATAATTCGATTACTTCAAGAAAATATTAGCTGAATAAACGCATAAAAGCAATTATCCAATAAGATAAACAAACGCACACCACATCAGTCAGAAATATATTCCAATTTAGATGAGCTGAAATCTATATTCATATATATTTGTATTCGTGTAATTCATACACGAAAGTAACTAGCTACGAAATTCATTCATAACAAAGCTTATTTAAAAAATGTAAAATTAAGTTTTCTTTTAATTTAACAACTTGAACCATAATAGGAAAACAAATGAAATATAACTGAAAACTTTTATCATGGAAACAAAAAGGATCTACGTTAATTGTATTAGATTACAATGAGTTTTAATTAAATATGTCCATAGTTAGATAAAGAACTGAATGATCCTAAAAAAGAAAGAAATAAGTTGCCATCTTCAGAGTATTCTCTCTAGGCGAATAACTTAAACTTCTTATTGACTATTTTGCCCACTTTCAGGTATCCAACTATTTAAAAAACCAGGGCATAGAGATCAACATTTTGAACATGATTGCCAACATCTTGAAACTCAACATGGTATACAATAAAACTGCCTATACCGTTTGGGGACACATCGATAAGAATGGGGTTGCCACCGGAGATATAAAACATCTATTGAACAACGAAATAGATATCGTAATAGGTGGTTATGTCGGCACTTATTCCAGGAACCTCTATCTGGACTGTGGCACATCCTACATACCAAATTATTTCGTTTGGTGCGTACCCCACAGGGCTGTCTTAGTGGGTTTTGATAATATTTTAAATACATACAGTATAAAAGATTGGACATACCTCTGTTTAATATA
Source organism: Rosalia funebris (assembly GCA_037954035.1). Lineage (NCBI taxonomy): Eukaryota > Metazoa > Arthropoda > Insecta > Coleoptera > Cerambycidae > Rosalia > Rosalia funebris. The sequence goes on along the minus strand of JAZFAV010000006.1, from coordinate 3,242,431 downwards.
TCTTATGGTAACCCTCTCCATTTGGTTCATCAGTCGTTTCAGCGAGAACGCACCGGGTGCGTATAAGACCTTGATCAATTGTTTGCAAGTCAATTTTTCCATTCTACTAGGCATCGCAGTTAGAATTCTACCCAGGATAGGCAAAATACGATGGATTATGTTCATGTATATAGTATTCAGTTTCCAATTGAACGTGGAGTATAGCAGCTACATTACAAGCTCTCTCTCCGCCTCTTATTACAGAGAGAAGTACGATACCATGGAGAGCATATACAAGTTCAATTTGGACACGTATTTAATGCCAAGCACCCTCAAAATCTTCCAAGATTTTCGAGGTCGAAGTCTGAATAACGTTCCATTCTCATTGATGTTAGAACGTTGGCAGAACTGTTCAGATGCGAAGACTTGTCTCAGTTATGTTGCCTCTACCACGAAGAGAGGATCAGCTACTTGCTTACCTCGTCTCCACAGGCAATACCTGGCCACCCACGATCAGGCTGTGATGAAATTTATGGAAAAGATCCACTGTTTTAAAGATAGCGTTCTGACTGTGTCAACAGGTATTATAATGAGGAAAGGGTTTCCATTGTATGGGATCTTCGAAAATTTAATGAAGAGGATGATAAGCTTTGGATTTATAGCCAAGTGGATGAACGATAATAATGTAAAGACGTCGGAGGACAGTTATCGAAGAAAACTTGACGAAAAAGACGATATAGATTTTAAGAATTTATCACCAATATTCCATATGTTGGTGATTGGATTGAGCGTGGCTTTTCTTGTGTTCGTGGCCGAGAATATTTTTTATGGAATAACGAATGGTTGGAAAATTCCCATTTTCCAGTAACGTCCCTTATTTATAAACAGCAAACTAAAATTTTCAGTTCGTTGTTTTATATTTAGTTCTATTAGACAGTGTTTTATTAAAGAGTTTAATATGGTTTACGAGTATTCATATTCTTACATGAAAAAATTGTAAAAAAAATCATGCCTGTTATGTTATCATTTTTGATTTTTTCCAAAATTGTAAATAGATAGAGATAAATAGATGTGTATACGTAATTATTATTAGCACTTTTCAGTTTTACTTGCACTTCTTGGACTTGCCCACTTTTCCATGACTAGAGATAAGGACATGTTTAATTTCATGACACAATGTTCTACTTATTGGCGTGACATTTTATTTATTTTTCAAAAAAAATTATTTTAATTGATAACAATTAAAATGTAATAGTAAACAAGAAGACTAAAATTAGGATGAAAGAATCTAGACCATGCAATCTATACATACTGAAGATAGAATTGAAATGTTTTCCACTTAAATCAGAACCCCATTAATTTTTATTTAAAAAATACAGGGTGATGATGAGGTCTCGCACAATTTTCATAATGTTAAATAATTTTTTGAAAAAATTAGAACATAAAAGATATAGTAAGTAGTATTAGCTAGTAGTAATAACTGAACAATATATTTTGTGAAATTTTTCTCACAAAAAGAAAAATATATTATTTTCAACAAAAACCATATCTTAAAACTGATTCAATGTATATTGTAAGTGCAAGAATATTAGATATCGATTAATATTCTCACTGTTTATTTAAAAGTTCGTAATAATCATCATTAAAACCATTCAATTCCTATATTATATTCCTCATCCTTGTCGATAAAATAATAAAATAAATAGTTATGGGGTTACTGAAAAGTGCAGTTTATTTTCTCGTTGATTTTGTAATTAAATTAAACCAAATCGACTTAAACAAAAATGATAATCACAATTATTCTACTGTTCAATGTTATATGATTAATAAACATAAATATGATTTTATATTTATGTAATTATCTTTGAGCTACTTCAATTATTATTTTTTGGAGTCCACTTTGGTCGATACTATTAAGTTCATACATAACTATGAACTTAAGCAAATCTTAACATTTGCTTTGAAAATAATACTAATTTAGTCAACGTATTTTTTTGACAGTTAGTCCGACTGTCTGATTTGTAAGCACAGTGGCGTGCAATTAGTTGAGTCTAAGCTTTGCATTATTCAGGACAAATATTTCTATGAACTCACGCCTCCACTGAGATCTAGCGATATTCTGACACCGAAATTTTAAAACGTCAGCAATAATCTCCCTGAATTCAGTCACAATATTTTTGGGAACGACCACTATCAGTTTCCTGCAATAGTTCTAGTATTCAAACTTTGATGTAAAGATCTCATTCTGGCATAAATACTAAGATTAAATCAATATAAGAGTGTAAGATACTGTTGAGTATGTAGAAAATTGGCATTTTATTGATTAAAACCAAAAAATTAGAAAATATTAGCTCATGCTATCTCAGAAAATTAACAAGATTGAACTATCCTGTACATATTGCAATAATTCAGGTGTAAAAGCATGTATTTGTTTATGTAAAAGCCCGGAATAAAAACGATAGTTCTTCTGTTTTCCTTTTTAATGAAAAAAGTACTAAAAAATATTTTCAAAAATTTACTGCTCTGTCAGTAGGCCTTATACAGTATCAACGTTTGCCATGGATATTCCTCAGGGTTTCTACTATACTATTCTAAAATTAAAGAGCCTCAAATGATTTATTTAGAGGTACTACGATTTTTTTTATGACAACAGTCTAAATAAAAAATATTTTTATTAAAAAAATAAAAAAAAATACTGTTCTGTCAACAACCTTACACAACTTCAATGTTTACACAGATATTCTTGCAGTCTGTAAGATACCACTATGAAAGCTAGGTATTTCAAAATTTTATGACAGGCGCTACAAATTTTTTTATGAAAAAAGTACGAAAAGGTTTTTTAGTAAACAAAATTTCCAAAAATTTACTGCTTCCACAATAGGCCATACATAACCTCGATGTTTACCTTAGATATTCCTCAGAGTCTTTACTATACCATCATAAAGCGAAGCACCTCAAACTCTATTTTTGTAGAGGCGATACAATTTTTTATGAAAAAAGCATAACATTTCTGTTGCGGAAAATTAAAAAAAATTCATTATCCAGCTAGTAGGCCAGTGGGTCAGTAGGCCTTACACAATAAATATAGATATTCCCTAGAACTTCTACAATGTCACTCTAGAGGCAGAATGCCTCAAATAATTCGTTTACAGGCACTATGATTTTTTTATGAAAAAAAAAAATTAAAGATTTTTAGTAAACAAAGTTTTCAAATATTCATTGCTTTACCAGTAGGTCTTACACAATCTCAATAATTACCGTAGATATTTCTGAGGGTTTCTACTCTATCTCTCTAAAGGCGAAGCGCATGAAATGCTTTGTTTATGGCTGTTACGAATGATTTTTATGAAAAAGTAGAAGATTCTGATGGACAAAATATAATAGAAATTCACTGCTTTGTCGTAGGCCTTACAAAACCTCACTGTTTACCTCAGAAATTACTCATGGTCTCTAATATATAACTTTAAAGGACAAGTCGCTCAAAAATTTTTTTACAGGTGCTACGATTTTTTTTATGAAAAACGTACAAGATCTTTAGGAAAAAAAAATTCAAATATTCATGCTCTATCAGTAGACCTTACACAACATCAATGTGTACTATAAAACCTCTACAATGGTATTTTAGAGTCAAAACGTCTCAAATAATTTGTTTACAGGTGCTACGATTTTTTTTATAAAATAAGTACGATATTTACTAAACAAAGTTTTGAAAAATTCACTGTTCTGTAATTCAGCCTTACATATGCTCCACATTTACCACAGATATTCATTATAGCATCTACTATACCTCTTTAAAGGTGAAGAGCCTCAAACGATTTTTTACATGTGCTAAGAATTTGCTTATAGAAAAAGTACAAGATTTTTAGTAAATAAAATTTCCAAAAACTTCACTGGTCTCTCAGTAGGCCTTACAATATCTAAATTTACCGCAAATATTTCACAAGAACTATACTATTCTAGTGTAAAAGCCAAGTGCCCGAAGCAATTAATTTACAGGCATAACGAATTTTTGTATGGAAAAAGTACAAGCACAAAAAAGTACAAAATAAAAAAAATTTACTACTCTGCTAGTAGGCCTTACATAACCTCAATGACTACCTCAGATAGTCTTGAAAGCCATTGCTATACCACTCTAAAGATGAAGTGGCCTCAAACAATTTGTTTAGAGGCGCTATAATTTGTATTTATAAAAAAACACAAGATATATGACGAAAATAATTTCCAAAAATTCATTACTTTTCTTGTAAAAAAACATTTATTCAATAAAATTTTAAAATAGTCATTACTCTGGCAATAGGCTTCATACAACTTCATACAACAACGCAGATCTTAAGGGGAAAAAGAGTCGTAGATGTCATCATTATAACATCTGTATAATCATAGTCTGGAAGTATAATGATACTGGAAGTATCATTATACTTCCAGAATCAAGAATGTTACGAACTTCAATATTTATCCCTTGTCGCTTTCTTGTGGTACTTACATACAATTCAGACCAAATCAGTGAAGTTTTGGTATAATCCAGATGATTCAAAAATAACCTCAAATGGTAAATAAGACAGACAAGTACGTTCAAGACCAAATTACATAGACTGGGCTCCATGTGTTATCGACAAGAAAAATAACAAAGGAATTGATATAAAATTAATGAACACTGTCGCTTCTGCATTTAATATAAACGTTGTATACCAAGAATCCATTAGTAAGCATTGGGTTAAAATAAAAAATCGAAGTATTTACCGTGACTTTATCCTTCTAGATAATGGCTCTGTCGACTTCAGAATTGGTGGTTACTCATTCACTAACGCAACGATAGACTAAAGTACTTTGAAACGACATTAGTGATAAACTAACCTGGTGTGTGCCATATGAAGTCGTAGACCAATATAAGAATTACCTATTTAGGAACAAGTTTCCGAAAAAGAGAGCATTCCATTGTCTAGATAGCAATATTCTTACCATTTTAATAAATGTAATCATGAGGAGTTATCATTTTTGGAGCCAGTAAACGATATAATACGAAAGATCAGTAGTTCTGGCTTCGTGGCGAAGTGGGCGAACGATTTCTGACTTTTGATAGGAATGAGTGGAAGCAACGCCAAAATATTGAATTCGATGGTAATGTTGCGACACCTAAAACCGATTATTCTGGATCCATATTGCTGCTATAGTCTGGTATTTGTTGTGCTATTGAATTTCTTAAAAGTTATTCTTTGGATTTTTCACGAATTTACTCATTATTTTACGAAATAACTGTATCTACATACTTATATAATTATGTAAATCACTCATATGAGTAAGTAAAAGTTCTTATTATGTCAGATAAATACCATATCGTTCCACAGTTTGAAACATAAGTTCTTTTTCTATTGAAATCAATAACTAACAATGTTTATTATATTAAGTCTGAAAATTGTAATTACTACTCCATTTGATGATGACACTGATGACCTTCAAACTAAAAGTTATATGATAAATATTGTTAGATGTAATGATTAGGAAAAAGAACAACCCTTCTAACTATGAAGAATATTAATCCCTATTGAAGAGCACTTATTTGACACCCGGTATTAATAAATAAACGGCACTATCGTTAATTATAATCCTAAATATCCCTATAATATACAGCTCTAATTGCGCCATCTTATTACATGAGTAGATCTTTATCAATATCACTATACATAATTGCTTACACAAGCTTAATTGAGTCATTCAAAAGCTTTTCCTGCAAGCTCTGTTAGTTATGAAGGGGAGTAAATTTATTGTTGCCGTGGCGATCTTCACTCTTATCGAATTTAATGAATCCGCCATCAAAGTAATGTCGAAACATAGAAGATTAACACGAGAATCCTTGAGCCAGTGCATCATAAAAGCTAGTAGACGATTTTTTACTTCCGATTTTGAAACAGTCACCATATCTCTACCCCTAACGACTGTGAACGAAAGGGTCATTTCATCGGCCACATTGAACCGTTTGCTGTTGGCGGCACTTGGAGAGGGTTACCGCTGGACTTTATTGGTGAAGAACTTGAAACCCTCGATCTACAACTTGCAAGCATACGTTCGGAAATCTAGAAGTTACATTATCCAGATTAGAAATAAAGGCGAGATTGTTGAGAACCTAAAGAAGCTCAAGGCGTTTCGCTCGTGGAACCCACACGCAAAATTTCTAATTGTATCTTGGTCAAAATTTCCAAATCCACATCATATCGCCTCGGAAGTGGTAAAATCTTTATGGGCGAACAATGTCATTAACGTCGCCATTCTTCTGCTGGATCCAAAGAATTCGACCAACTTTCATGTATATTCCTGGGAACCTTACAGCAAATGCAGTTGCGCCAGCAACTTCAGCAGTGTTAGAGTAATAGATGGCTGCTCATTTGGAGTCAGCCGGGAAAACAGTTCTTGGTTCGGCGAGAAGATATCCAAGCAGCTCTTTAACTGTCCTGTGAAGGTGAATTATATAAAATGGGCGCCCTTCGTTAATGAAGTCGAAGGTGGGTTTCAGGTAAGTATTGACTGTAGCTATATAAAATTTCCTAATCAGGATACTAATTGGAGATGTAATCATTCAATTACTTCGAGAGAATATTAGCTGAAAAAATGCGTAATAGACCATTATCATATATAGGATAAATAAACTCAGACCACATCAGTCAGAAATGCTTTTCAATGTAGGTATGCTAAAATATACATTCAGATATGTCTGTGTTCATGCAACCCATATACAAAAGAAACTAGGTATAAAATTAATTCATAAAAAAGCCTATATGTATTGTAAATAAAGTAGTCCTCTTAGGATAATTGTATAGTGCTTTCATAAAGCAATCATTACACTTGTAGGATCTGAAAGCAAAAAGGATCTATATGTTATTTGTACTAGATTACAGAGAGTTTCAATTAAATATGTATATAGTTACATAAAGAATTTGAGTGATCCTGCTAAAAATAAGTTGGCATGGTATTCAACATACAAACTATACAAAATTAAAACCTTTGTTGGTTAGATTTTAACTTTTTAAAAGTGAAAAAAGAGAAATTCTAAAAAGTGTAAATCTAACCAGCAAAGGTTTTAATTTTGTAAAAATATGGATTTTCATCAAGTAACGGTCCAATCAATTCAGAACATACAAGTTAATTTAAAAAATATTCTATCTTCAAAACATATCTTCCTCCTAGGTAAATAACTTGAACTTCTCACTGACTTTCTGCCCACTTTTAGGTTTCAGATTATTTGAAAAACCAAGGTCTAGAGATCAACATTTTGAACATGATTGCCAACATCTTGAAACTCAACATGGTGTACAACAGAACTGCCTATAGCTCTTTTGGATATATCGATGAGAATGGGGTTGCCATGAGAGATATGAAACATTTAATGAACAACGAAATGGACGTCTTAATAGGCGGCTATATCGGAACTTATCCCAGGTACCTCTATCTGGATTGTGGTACTTCCTACGTACCAGATTATTTCGTCTGGTGTGTACCTCATAGGCCTGTCTTATTCGGTTTTGATAGTATTTTCGATATATTCAGTGTAAAAGATTGGATATACATATGTTTAATATATTTCATGGTAACTCTTTCCATTTGGTTCATCAGCCGTTTCAATGTTAACGAAGCGGGCCCATATAAGACCTTGGTCAATTGCTTGCAAGTCAATTTTTCCATTTTACTAGGCGTCGGAGTTGGAATTCTACCCAGGATGGGCAAAATACGATGGATCATGTTCATGTACATAGTCATCAGTTTCCACTTGAACGTGGAGTATAGCAGCTACATTACAAGCTCTCTCTCCGCCTTTTATTACAAAGAGAAGTACGAGACCATGGAGAGCATATACAAGTTCAATTTGGATACGTATTTAATGCCTAACACCCTAAAAGTCTTTCAAGATTTTCGAGGTAGTACAGTGAATAACGTGCCATTTTCTTTGATATTGGACCGTTGGAAAAACTGTTCAGATGCGAAGACTTGTCTCAGTTATGTTGCCTCTAATACAGAGACAGAATCAGCTACTTGCTTACCGCGCCTCCACAGGCAATACCTGGTCAACCACGATCAGGCTGTGATGAAATTCATGCACAAGATCTATTGTCATAAAGAAAACGTTATAACTATGCCAACAAGTATTATAATGAGGAGAGGGTTTCCTTTATATGGGGCCTTTGATAATTTAATGAAAAGAATGATAAGCTTTGGATTTATAACTAAGTGGATGAACGATAATAATATAAAGACGTGGGAGGACAATTATCGAGGAGAACTTTACGAAAACGATAATATAGATTATAAGAATTTATCACCGATATTTCATATATTGGTGATCGGATTGAGCGTGGCCTTTCTTGTGTTCGTGGCCGAAAACATTTTTTATGGAATAATGAATAGTTGGAAAATACCCATTTTGCAATAACGTCCCTTATTTGCAAACTGCAAACTAAAATTGTCGGTTCGTTATTTTATTATTAAACAGTGTTTGTTTCAGTAGATTAATTCAAGAGTTTGATTTATGTCCTTACATAAAAAAATGGTAAAAAATCACGTTTGTTCTAAGTTACTATTACTGATTTTCCAAAACTGTAAATGGGTAGAAATAAATACGCAATTATTATTAGCACTTCTTCAGTTTTGCTTGCATTTCTTGGACTTGCCTATCTTTGCATGACTATAGATAGGGACATGTTCAGTTTTACATAATTATCTAATTATAGGCGTGAAGTTTTATTCATTTTTCAAAAAATTATTTTAATGGGTAATAATTAAAATATTAATACACAGTAACAATAATAAATGTAGATTTTTCTGCTACATTAAAATTGATAAATGTAATATTACCATTTGAAAGGTGACTAACATTAGGATAAAATAATCCAGTCTGTGTGATATATATTTATCGAAAACAGAAAAGAAATGTGTTTGACTTAAATCAGAACACCATTAATCTGTATTTAAAAATACAGGGTGAAGATTAAGTTTCGCCCAATTTTCATAATTTTGTTGTTAAATAATTTTTTGAAAAACTTTAAAACACTTCACCCTTATTCCTTAAAAAGACGTCGACTGACTGATGAATATTTTTTATTTTGTGTTTGAGTTGTGACATCATCATCTATTGGCTTTTAGTTAAATTTTTAAAGAAACAAGCTAGAACAAAATATGGATTAGTAACTAATATTAGCTAGTAATATAATAACTAAACGATAGATAGCATTAATATTATCACAAAAAGTTATCTAGGATTGGAAGTTTGTTCTTTCAAATCTGTTACTGTATATGTATAAAATAGTAAATATTAGTTATCAAAATATTTCCTACCTATATTTATTATGACATTTATCCATCTTATATAGTATGTCGCTTGGTTTGTTAAAAAGTATTATCTTTAGATCCTTTAGATCCGCAATCTCGCTCCGTTGCCTCTCGCAGATCTCCGCCATCTGCGCGAGCTGACTTCTGAGGGCCTCGTTCTTCGCCCTTAAATTTACCTCGCACTCCCGCAAGGGAGAGCGCTCCCTACTTCTGACCCTCGGCTCCGGTGAGTCCTCACTTTCCTAAATCGAGGAGTCCAGGTCGGTATAACCCCAGTTGTACATGTCACTGTCCTCCTCGGTAATATCACGTGCTTCCACTTTTGTTTTCCCCCCTTTCTGTGCAGCGTACTAGCAGGTTTCGATCCTACGACTTTCACCCTACGACTGCACGGATAGAACTGAAAAACAAAGAAAATATACTATCCTGAAACAGAAAAGTTTTATTAATCCTGGAACAGAACAACATTAGTAATCCTGAAAAAAATAGTACGATTAATTCTGAAAACAGAAAAGTATAAATTAAATTAAATTAAATTAAATTGTATTAGTGATCCTGAAAAAAGAGAAATATGATTAATCCTGAAAACAGAAAAGTATATCTTAAATTAATTAAATTAAATTGTAAATGAAATCAACTGGAGTCGATTAATTGTCTATGCATAGGCAAGTCGTTGTTCCAGTTAATTTTACGTAACCTGAGTGGTAATTGGGGGTTTTCCTCGTCGCTAGGTGGCGTAACCTGAACAGGTATTTGGAGTTTTTTCTCGTCGCTTAGATGACGTCGCCTGAGCTGGTAGTGGGGGTTTTCCTATTTGCGCCAGCTTCGGGTCACTGTCGGGATCACTTTGGTAACTACGTCCTTTCGCTTCGTGACCTCGACACAGACTGTAATAAATTATCACATGAAAATTTACACAAATTAATTTAATTTTTTCGTAGAGATACAATTTTCAAATTACTGTAAACAACACTAGTCGCGTTTAAATGATAAAATATTCTGAAGAACGTTACGGTAAAAATGTGAAACTTTCCAATGGAAATGTCAGATGACGTCTGACAACGCTTAATGTTGCCAAGACTCAAAACATAAATAGTACCCCTCTACTTTACGAAAGCTACTTTCATTTTATACTTCGCATTTTATACCCGTTTTATCAACTTATATAATTATGCAGATCAGTATGTACAGTAAACAGCGAGTTAAATCATGGAAATGGAATAAAAATAATTTGATTTAATCCATCATTAATTCAAGACAAATAATCGCAAGTGGTATTCGCAAGTCGATTAATACGAGCAATATTAGCAAGTGAAAATTCTTATAATTAAAGAGAAATGCAATATTGTTTCACAATTGGAAATATAATTTCTATTTCTATTGAAATCAATAATTGGGTAACAATATTTATTATCCCTTTTTTTCGGACTGAAATTCAACTTTCAAACTAAAAGCAATATGATAAATGTTGTTAGATGAAATGATTAGGGAAAAGAATAACCCTCAGCACTTATTCGACACTCGGTATCAATAAATAAACGGCACTATCGTTGATTATAATCCTAATGTAGCTGTAATATTTAACGCTAATTAACCCTTTACATGAGTAGATCTTTATCATTGATAAAGATCTTTTGAATGACTCGATTTCTATGTTGTGTAAGCAAGAATGTTTAGTGATATTGTCACTAAACATTATTGCTTACACAACATAGAAATCGAGTCATTCAAAAGCGTTTCCAGTAAGATTTGTTACTTATGAAGGGGAATAAATTTATTGTTATTGCGGCGATCGTCACTCTTATCGAAATGAACGAATCTGCCATCAGGATGATATCGAAACGTGAAAGATTAATACGGGAATCATTGAGCCAGTGCATCATAAAAGCTAGCAGACGATTTTTTACTTCCGATTTTGAGACAATCACCATATCTCTACCCCTAGCCACGGCGGAGGAAAGAGTGATTTCATCGGTCACGCTGAACCATTTGCTGTTGCCGACACTCGAGGATAGTTACCGCTGGACTTTATTGGTGAAGAACTTGAAACCTTCGATCTACAACGTGCGAGATTACGTTCGGAAGTCAAGAAGTTACATTATCCAAATTAGAAAGGAAGGCGAGATTATTGAGAACGTGAATAAACTCAATGCATTTCTCGCATGGAACCCACATGCAAAATTTCTAGTCGTATCTCGGTCGAAATTTCCAAAGCCAGATCGTATTGCCGTGGAAGTGGTAAAATCCTTATGGGCGAACAATGTGATCAACGTCGCCGTTCTTCTGCTGGATCCAAAAAATTCAACCAACTTCCATGTATATTCTTGGGAACCTTATAGCAAATACAGTTGCGCCAGCAACTTCAGTAATGTTAGAGTAATAGATAGCTGCTCATTTGGAGTTAGCCGGGAAAATAGTTCATGGTTCGACGAAAAGATATCCAAGAATCTCTTTAACTGTCCTGTGAAGGTCAATTATATGCAATATTCGCCCTTCGTTAATGAAGTGGAAGGTGGGTTTCAGGTAAGTGTTGATTAGGGGTACGTAAAATTTCTTAATTAGGATAGTAATTAGGGACGTATCATTCAATTATTTAAAGAAAATATCAGCTGAATATACGCATAGAAGACCTTTATAAGATAAACAAACGCACACCACATCAGTCAGAAATGTATTTGGATTTAGTCAAGCTGAAATCTACATTCATATATCTTTGTATTCATGTAACCCATACACCAAAATAACTAGATATAAAATCAATTCATAATAAAGTCTATATATTTTTTAAACATAGTAGTCCTCTTAGGAAAATTATAGTGCTTATGTAAAATAATAAATAAATTTGAAAAAAATGTAAGAATAACTTTTCAATAATTTAAGAAAATGAGCTTTTATGAAATAAATGAAATATAACTGAAAACTTTGGACATGAAATCGAAAAGGATCAACATGTTTTTTGTATTAGATCATGAAGAGTTTTAATTAAATATGTAGGTATATAGGTAGATACAGAATTGGATGGTTCTGAAAAAAAAAAAGGTAGACATAGATTTCCGAGCAAATAGTAATATACATGTTAATTTAAAAAATATTCTACATTTCTTCTCTCTAGGCGGATAACTCAAACACTGACTTTTTATACTGACTGATTTCACTGACTTTTTTTCATGCTTTTAGGTATCCAACTATTTGAAAAATCAAGGCCTAGAGATCAACATTTTGAACATGATTGCCCACATCTTGAAACTCAACATGGTGTACAACAAATCTGCCTATAGCTTTTGGGGGAACATTGATGAGAATGGGGTTGCCATCGGAGATATAAAACATCTATTGGACAACGAAATAGACATCGTAATAGGCAGCTACGTCAGCACTTATCCTAGGTACCTCTATCTGGACTGTGGTACTTCCTACGTACGAGATTCTTTCGTCTGGTGTGTACCTCATAGACCTGCCTTAGTTGGTTTTGATAATATTTTAGATATATTCAGTACGAAAGATTGGATATGCATTTGTTTAATATATTTCATGGCAACTCTCTCAATTTGGTTCATCAGCCGCTTCAATGGTAACGAAGTGGGTGCATATAAGACCTTGGTCAATTGTTTGCAAGTCAACTTTTCCATTTTACTAGGAATCGCAGTTGTAATTCTACCCAGGATGGGCAAAGTACGATGGATCATATTCACGTACATAGTCTTCAGTTTTCAATTGAACTTGAAATATAGCACCTTCATTACAAGCTCCCTCTCCGCCTTCTATTACAAAGAGAAGTACGAGACCATGGAGAGCATATACAAGTTCAATTTGGACACGTATTTCATGCCGAGCACCATTACTGTCTTTCAAAATATTCGAGACAATAGACTGAATAACATTTCATTATCGTTGATGCTTGAGCGTTGGCAGAACTGTTCAGATGCGAAGGATTGTCTCAGTTATGTTGCCTCTACCACACAGAGAGAATCAGCTACTTGCCTACTTCGCCTTCACAGGCAATACCTGGCCAGCCACGATCAGGCTGTAATGAAATTCATGCAAAAGATCTACTGTCTTAAAGACAGTGTTATGACTATACCAACCAATATATTAATGAGGAGAGGGTTTCCATTGTATGAGGTCTTCGAAGATTTAATGAAGAAGATGATAAGCTTTGGATTTATAGTCAAATGGATGAATGATAATAATATAAAAACGTCGGAGGACAATTATCGAAGAAAGCTTTACGAAAGAGACCGTATAGATTATAAGAATTTATCACCGATATTCCATATGTTGGTGATTGGATTGAGCGTGGCTTTTCTTGTGTTCGTGGCCGAAAACATTTTTTATAGAATAATGAATAGTTGGAAAATACCCATTTTGTAATAACGTTCCCTATTTGCAAACTGCAAACTAAAATTATCGGTTCTTTATTTTATTATTAAAGACAAAATTATGTTTGTTTCAGTAGATTAATTGAAGAGTTTGATTTATGTCTTTACATGAAAAAATGGTAAAAATCATGTTTGTTATTATTATTGATTTTCTAAAACTGTAAATGGACAGAAATAAATACGCAATTATTATTAGCACTTCTTCAGTTTTGCTTGCATTTCTTGGACTTGTCTATCTTTTCATGACTATAGATAGGGACATGTTCAGTTTTACATAATTCTCTAATTATAGGCGTGAATTTTTATTTATATAAAAAATTATTTTAATTAACAATTAAAATCTCACAGTAACAATAATATATGTATATTTTCCTGTTACGTTAAAATTGATAAATGTAATATGACCGTTTGAAAGGTGACTAACATTAGGATGAAATAATCCAGTCTGTGTGATATATATTTACCGAAAACAGAGAAGAAATGTCCTTAACTTAAATCAGAACCTCATTAATCTGTATTTAAAAATACAGGGTGAAAATTAGGTCTTGCCCGATTTTCATAATTTTGTTTTTAAATAATTTTTTGAAAAACTTTAAAACACATCACAACGTCACCCTTATTTCTTAAGAAGACGTCGAGTGACTCATGAATATTTTTTGTTTTGTGTTTGAGTTGTGACATCATCATTTATTGGCTTTTAGTTGAATTTTTAAAGGAATAAACTAGAACAAAATATGGATTAGTAACTAATATTAGCTAGTAGTATAATAACTAAACGATAGATGGCATTAATATTATCACAAAAAAGTTAACAAGGATTGGAAGGTACGATTTCCGACTTATATGTTACTGACATAGATCGTATCGATAAAGATGTATACCCCACAATTTCATTCGGCATTTGTCCTGGATCGACGTACCATGTACGGCACTGATGAGAACTAATAAGTTCGAAACAGCTGTATGTCGTTCGGTTCCAATCCGGGACAGATGTCGAATCCTACCTGTGGCGGGTTTTATTTTTTGAAACCTTATCTGATCATGTAGAAACACGAGAATAGGGTCGAGGATCATTTTTAGGTATAATTCAATGCCTGCGGAGCTTTAGCCCGAGGAGTAGTTGTTTCATATAGCGATTATGTAATAGCCTTGCTATTTGGGAACTATTTTGATAACCGCGTGGCGGTTTGGTAGTTCCTTTCTCGATTTACGACTTATATGTTAATAAAAGGAGCAGTAGAGTTCTTAAAGGAAAAAATTTAAAAAATTCACTACCTTACCAGTAGACCTTATACAACTTAGTACACTTACTTACTACTTACTTACTTACTATAATATACCACATTTGAGATAAAATATCTCAGACAATTTGTTTGCAGGCGCTACGATCTTTTTTATAAAAAAAGTACAGGACTTTTATTAAACAAAAATTTAAAAAATCATTGCGCTGTCAGTAGGCCTTACAGAACATAAATATTTACTATAGACATTCCTCAGATACTCTGTTATATAACTTTAGAGTTCAAATGCCTCAAATAATTTATTTACTGGCGCTACGAATTTCTTTATGAACAAAGTACAAGATTGTCACGTTTAATGTAATATTACACATGTAATATAACATTTGTACATTTAGAATATGTTTATTTAATTATGTATCCAAAGAAATAGTAACATTTGATGGGCTCGAGAGTTTTCCCAAAAAGTTATTCCTAAATATTTTCACGAATTTGTTCATTACGAAGGGTACTATTTATATTTTTAGCCTAATAATAAAAGAAAAATCATTAATTTGTCATAGAAAATGATTTTATTGTTTTTCAAAATATCCTTCTTCATGCTCTATACACTTTCGCATATGTTCGACCCATTTATCAAAGAATTTTTTTCATTCCGCTTGATATATCTCCAAAACATGGTTTTTGATAGCATCAACGGCTTCTTCTGCCGACGAAAATCGTTGTCCACGCAATTTATTTTTGACGTTCGGGAACAAAGAGAAGTTATCAGAAGTCACTAAATCAGGACTATATGGCGGATAACCCATTAAATCGACTTTTTGAGTGTTCAAACAATCGGTTCTTCGACGAGATGTGAGAGAGCTTGCATTGGCATATGAAGAATGATCCGACGGCGCCTGTTTGTTTTCCTTATTTAATCGAAGTCTTTCGTCAAACAAATGGTTGTGTACCACTCAGAACTGACCGTTTTACGTTCCTCTAAAGGCACAATATACAAACTTTGCTGAACTTGGTTCGTATTGAAACACCCATACAGTCGACTGCTGTTTACTTTAAAGCTCATACGCATATATCCATGACTTGTCGTCTGTTGTAATGTTGTATACGCTTTTTGAAGCACCGCTATTGTATTTCTTGAGCATTTGTTTGCACCAATCTACACAAGCATCTTTTCGAGTTTTCTTCAAATTATATGAGATCCAACGAGGACAAACATTTTTTACAGCTAAATGATAATCCAATATTTTATATATGCTAGCCGAACTAATGCCCAAGGTTGCCTTAATCTCACAGTATGTCACACGACAATCTTGCATTATCTATTTTTGCACAGCACCAATGTTCTCTGGTGCAACAACTGATTTTGGACGACCTTCACGACTTTCGTTGATGAGCGAATAGCGGCTACGATTAAACTCCCTACACCAGCGTTTCACAGGGGCAAAGGGTGGGGTTTTATCGTCAAAAGTGGAAGTAAGTTGATCGATACACTCTTTTCTTGACAATCCACGTTAAAAGTCGTAAGAAAATTTTCACAGCAAACACTAAGTTAAATCAGGGAAATGAAATAAAAATGTTTTGATTTACTCGATCATTAATTCAGGACAAATAATCGCAAGTGGTATAAGACCTCTAACCCAAGCAATATTACCAAGTAAAAATTCAAATTATTCAAGATAAATACCATATTGTTTCATAATTGGAAATATAATTTCTATTTCTATTGAAATCAATAACTAACAATATTTATTATTCCCTTTTTTCAGACTAAATTGAACTTTCAAACTAAAAGTAGTATGATAGATATTTTTAGATGAAATGATTAGGAAAAGGAATAACGTTAGCGCTTATTCGACACTCCGTATCAATAATTAAACGGCAATATCGTTGATTATAATCCTAAATGTAGCTGCTAATTGTGCCACCCTATTACATGAGTAGATTTTTATCAACATCGCTAAACACAATTGCTTACACAATATTGAAATTGAGTCATTCAAGAGCGTTTCTTAGAGTAAGCTCTGTTACTTATGAAGGGGAGTAAATTTATTGTTGCCATGGCGATCTTCACCCTTATCGAAGTGAACGAATCTGCCATCGAGGTGATACCGAAACATGGGAGGTTAACAAGAGAATCCTTGAGCCAGTGCATCATAAGAGCTAGTAGGCGATTTTTTACTTCCGATTTTGACACAATCACAATATCTATACCCCTAACCACGGCGGAGGAAAGAGTCATTTCATCGACTACGTTGAACAATTTGCTGTTGCCGACACTCGAAGATAGCTACCGCTGGACTTTATTGGTGAAGAACTTGAAATCTTCGGTCTACAACGTACGAGCATACATCCGGAAGTCTAAAAGCTACATTATCCAAATTAGAAATGAAGGCGAGATTATTGAGAACGTGCATAAACTCAAGGCGTTTCTGTCATGGAATCCACACGCAAAATTTTTAGTCGTATCTCGGTCAAAATTTCCAAACCCACATCATATTGCCGTGGAAGTGGTAAAATCTTTATGGGCGAACAATGTCATCAACGTCGCCGTTCTTCTGCTGGATCCAAAAAATTCGACCAACTTCCATGTATATTCTTGGGAACCTTATAGCAAATACAGTTGCGCCAGCAACTTCAGTAATGTTAAAGTAATAGATAGCTGCTCATTTGGTGTCAGCCGGGAAAACAGTTCATGGTTCAGCGAGAAAATATCCAAAAATCTCTTTAACTGTCCTGTGAAGGTCAATTATATGCAATATTCGCCCTTCGTTAATGAAGTGGAAGGTGGGTTTCAGGTAAGTGTTGACTAGGGGTACGTCAAGTTTCTTAATTAGGATAGTAATTAGAGACGTAATCATTCTATTACTTCAAGAAAATATCAGCTGAAGAAACGCATAAACACCTTTATTATTAATTAGACAAACAAACGCACACCACATCAGTCAGAAATGTGTTTTGATTTAGTCAAACTGAAACATATATTCATATACTAGTATGTTTGTATTTATCTAACACATACAGCAAAGTAACTAGCTATAAAATTAATTCATAATAAAGCCTATATACTTTTTAAACATAGTAGTCCTCTTATGATAATTATAGTGCTTCCATAAAGTAATAAATAAATTTGTAAAAAATGTAAGAATGAGAACTTTTCATTAATTTAAGAATTTGAACCATTATAGGACAAATAAAATATAACTGAGAACTTTGTTCATGAAACCAAAACGCATATACATGTTATTTGTATTAGATTACAAAGAGTATTAATTAAATATGTATACAGTTAAATACAAAACTGAGATTTAAAAATAAGGTTTCATAGATTTACGACCAAATAGTAATATACATGCTAATTTAAAAAATATTCTACATTTTTTGTCTCTAGGCTGAAAACTCAAATATCTCACTGACTCTTTTGCATACTTTTAGGTATCCAACTATTTGAAAAACCAAGGCCTAGAGATCAATATTTTGAACATGATTGCCAACGTCTTGAAACTCAACATGGTGTACAATAAATCTGCCTATAGCTTTTGGGGGAACATTGATGAGAATGGGGTTGCCATCGGAGATATAAAACATCTATTGAACAACGAAATAGACATCGTAATAGGCAGCTATATCAGCGCTTATCCCAGGTACCTCTATCTGGACTGCGGTACTTCCTACATACAAGACTCTTTCGTCTGGTGTGTACCCCATAGACCTACCTTAGTTGGTTTTGATAATATTTTAGATATATTCAGTACGAAAGATTGGATATACATTTGTTTAATATATTCCATGGCAACTTTCTCCATTTGGTTCATCAGTCGTTTCAGTGGTAACGAATCGGGTGCATATAAGACGTTGGTCAATTGTTTGCAAGTCAACTTTTCCATTTTACTAGGAATCGCAGTTGGAATTCTACCCAAGATGGGAAAAATACGATGGATCATGTTCACGTACGTAGTCTTCAGTTTTCAATTGAACTTGGAGTATAGCAGCATTATTACAAGCTCTCTCTCCGCCTTTTATTACAAAGAGAAGTACGAGACCATGGAGAGCATATACAAGTTCAATTTGGACACGTATTTCATGCCAAGCGCCCTTAATATCTTTCGAAATATTCAAGACCCTAGTTTGAATAACATTTCATTACCGTTGATGATTGAGCGTTGGCATAACTGTTCAGATGCGAAGACCTGTCTCAGCTACATTGCCTCTACCACGAAGAGAGAATCAGCTGCTTGCCTACTTCGCCTCCACAGGCAATACCTGGCCAGCCACGATCAGGCTGTAATGAAATTCATGCAAAAGGTATACTGTCTTAAAGACAGTGTTATGACCATAAAAATAAATATTTTAATGAGGAGAGGGTTTCCATTATATGGGATATTCGAAGATTTAATGGGGAAGATGATAAGCTTTGGATTTATAGTCAAATGGATGAACGATAATAATATAAAAATGTCGGAGGACAATTATCGAAGAAAGCTTTACGAAAGAGGCCGTATAGATTATAAGAATTTATCACCGATATTCCATATGTTGGTGATTGGATTGAGCGTGGCTTTTCTTGTGTTCGTGGCCGAAAATATTTTTTATGGAATAATGAATAGTTGGAAAATACCAATGTTCCAATAACGTCCCTTATTTATAAACCACAGACTAAAATTATCGGTTCGTTATTTTATTATTGGTTTTATTAAACTATTCATGTTCTTTCAATAAAAAGTGGTAAAATAATCATGTTTGTTCTAAGTTATCATTACTAATTTTCCAAAACCGGAAATAGATAGAAATAAATACATAATTATTATTAACGTTTCTTCAGTTTTGTTTGCACTTCTTGGACTTGTCTACTTTCGCATGATTAGAGATAGAGACATCTTATGTTTTGCATAATTCTATAATTATTGGCGTGAAATGTTCTTCATTTCTCAAATAATAGTTTTAATGGGTAACAATTAAAATATAACAGTAACCATAACGAGTCGCAACAGCAACACTATAATATAATAATGAATGTAGTACTGGAGTGGGTTGGAACCTTTGGTGTAAATATAATACTGACTTAGTTTTCCACAAAATACTAAAATATTATACACTATACTCGACGCACATTTCGCCAACAAAGTTGGCATTATCTAGAGATGATTAAAACTAATCTTATGCTAACAATGTATCCTATTTATACCTAAATTATTGATATGGCTCAATGAGTGCAGACCGTCATGGTTGCGGCTTATTGAACCACTACCGTCACGACTGAGGCCCAGTGAGTAACTAACCAATAAAGTAGGCTATGTGGAGTAGGCCCTCTGTCACTGTTTATACTATTTTTACACTTTTCAGTTTCCAAACTTTCAAATGCATCCAGCATTTGTAACATTCCTAATTAATCTTAAGTTGCTAATATCTATCTTATAGTTGTCCTCGAAGGTATGTTGAGCAACACTGGACTTATCTGTTCTACCATATTTGAGATGCGCCATGTGGTCTTTGAATCTGGTTTGAAGAGATCATCTGGTCTGTCCAACGTACCTTTGGTTACTGTCGTTACAGCTGATTTCGTAAATCCCCGACCTGTCATTTGTGTCAATTCTGTCTTTTGGATTGCCTAAAAGTTCTTTTAATTTATTTCTTGATGAATGAACTACGTCGTTCCTATATCTTTAATAATCTTACTAATACCACGGGTGAATCGAGGATCGTAAGGTACATATTTTTCTGGATGTTCCCTTTCTGTTTAAAACGTCGAGGAATTTCGAAGGGTATTTTAAATTTGCGTTTCCTAATCATTTTTTCAACTGTACCAACAGAATATCCATTACACTCAGCTATATACTTGATTAGCGCTTTTTCTTTTTCAAACCTATCTTTATTGAGAGAGAAGCTTAGTAGGCAATGGACTAAAAAATTGAGGCTCGCCATTTTGCGTTGAACATAATGGTGGGAATTATTAGGGATATATCTGAGAGTACTGGTGTCTTTTCTGTATACATAAAATTCTAACTTACTTTCTCTATTTTTAATAACTAATATATCTAAAAATCGTAATTGATCACTGGTTTCAACTTCCTATGCGAATTTTACTGACGCGAAACGGTTATTTAATTTGGAGATGAAGTTATCAATGTTCAATTTTTGTGTTAAATACTGCGAACACGTCATCCACATACCTAAGCCAAACCCTAGGGAAGTACTCCATTTCTTCTTTTGCTTCTGTTTTAAATCTATTCATGAAGAGACTGGCAATGAAAGTTGACAATGAATTACCCATGGATGTCTCTTCATGTTGTTCAAAGAAACCGTTATTAAATTGGAAACAATTTTGTTTAATGAAAATTTTTGTGAGTACAATATATTCTTTTACTATATCTGGACCAAGATTATTTGACTCGAGTAAATCCCTAAGGTAGTCCAAATCGAAACACTTGGAAATAATGAACCTACGTCAAAGGAGACCAAAATTTCACCCTCTTGCAACTAAATATCTTTAATCTTATTGATGAAATCATTGGAATTAATTACTGAGAAACTGGGTGATGCATTGGATATACTTTCGAATTCCTTTGTTAACCATTTCGATAGGTGGTAAGTTGGCGATCCAATTGTAGATACAATAGGACTTATCGATTTACCTGGTTTATGAATCTTAGGCAAGCAGTACAATCTGTATATATTTGGATTAGATATATGCAACCTTTTCCTGAGAGCCACGAGGACAGACAGACGATCTATTTAAACCAGGTTCAAAGAGCACATGGTGCATCTCAAATATGGTAGAATAGATAAGTCTAGTGATGCCCGACATGCCTTCGAGAACAACCATAAGATATATATTATCAACTTAAGCTTAATTAGAAATGTTACAAATGCTAGACAGGTGTATTCATTTGAAAGTTTGGAAATTTAAAAGTATAAAAATAGTATGAATAGTGACAAAGGGCTTATTCTACATAGCCTAACATTACTTTTATTTTGTATTTGAGTTGTAAATTCATCATTTATTCATATTTTGTTGAATCTTTGATCAAACTAAAACATAAGAGATATCAGTAAGTAGTTCTAACTAGCAGTAAAAACTGAACCTTTGACGATAGATGACATTCATTTTTTCTCAAAAAAAGGATTAACGATTGGAAGTTGTTTTTTCCACATTTTTTATAGTATAGAGAATAGTAGATATTTATTATGAACATATTTCCTATCCATGTTTGCTGTAAAATTTACTCATCTTATGTAATATGTCGTCTGCTTTGCTCAAAAGTTATATCTTTGTGTGTTACTGCTTTGAAGAAATGTAAGTGTATTTTCTCTATATTTAGTAGCTTTAGCTTTATAGATCTTCGTCATAGATTCGGAAAACATACAATGTATTATTTTCAACAAAAACTATGATACATTTTAAAATTGATTGACTGTATATTATAAGTACAAGAATGTTAAATATCCATTAATATTCTAACAATTCTGTTTAAAATTATGTAATAATCATCATAAATAAAAACCATTAACTAATTGCAATTAATATTTCCTGTCCTCTCCGTAAAAAATAAAATAAACAGTTACAGAGTGAGATCAGTTATTGCGGTACAGTATGTTAAAGTTTTTAACGCCTTGTATGTTATACGTTATTATTTTTATGTTTCTTTTTTAAGAGAAAGACTTATGAAGATCTTTGTTTGCAAATTATTTATTAATCAACTCAATCACAGAATTTTAAGAACGACCACCATCAGCTTCTTCCAATCGTTCTAGCATTCAATCTTGAATTCAAAAATTTCATTTTAGCATTTTGTCATCATCATCATCATGAAGTCATCAGTCCTAAGACTGGTTGGACGCTAACCTCCAGCTTCTCCTATCTTGTGCTAACCTACGCATTTCGCTAATTGTGATACAACCTACATCCCTTACTATTTGCGAGCAGTAGTCTAATCTAGGCCTACCCCTGCCTTTCTTCACTCCTATTTCTATTTCCAAAATATCGCGGACTATTCCCCCATGTCTCAGCAAGTGGCCTACCATTCTAACTCTTCTCTTCTTTATGTTTTTCCACATACTTCTTTTCTCGCAGACTTTCTCCAATACTTCTTCGTTTCTAACCCTATCAGTCCACGGTATTTTCATCATTCTTCGGTAACACCACATCACAAAAGCTTCTAATTTCTTCCTACTTACTTCCCCTACCGTCCAGGTTTCGCTACCGTATAGTGCCGTGCTCCATACATACGTTTTCAAAAATATCTTCCTTGTTTCTAAGTTTATCACCCCCGAGCATAAAAGTACTTTCTTTTTGTTAAAAGCTACTCGACCCTGCGCTATTCTTTATTTTATGTCTTTATCGCTTCTTCCATCCCAATTTATTTTACTTCCTAAATAAGTGAAGTCTTTAACTTCCTCCAATCTTTCATTATTAATTTGTACTTTGGTTTTTGCTCTGCTCTCGTGCCCTCTGCACACTAACACTTTAGTTTTGCTTTTATTCACCCTCATTCCGTATTCCTCTGTCAACACTGCCTCCATTTCGTTCAATGCTGGTTCTAATTCCTCCTTATTAGATGCTAATACTGCTATATCATCCGCGAATCTCAGCATTTTTAGTTTCTGTCCCTGTATTTTAATCCCGAAATCCTCTCTATCTTTTACCACATTAATCGCCTCTTCTATGTACAGATTAAAAATTAGTGGTGATAGCGTACATCCTTGTCTTACTCCTTTCCTAATACCTACTTCCCTTTTTTCTTCTTCTACTTCTATAACAGAAGTTTGCTCTTTGTATAGATTGTGTACTACTCTCCTATCTCTATACTTCATTCCCGCGCTCTTTAGTATCTCGAACATTTTTTCGCATCTTACGTTATCAAAAGCATTTTCTAAATCTACAAATCCTATATAAGCGTTCTTTCCTTTTTCTATTGTTTTCTTTAACATTACTCTTAGCACTAGAATTGCTTCGCGAGTTCCCCTATTTCGCCTAAACCCGAATTGGTTTTCTCCTAGTATTTCCTCCGCTCTATTTTCCATCCTCTTCTGCACTATTCTGGTTAAGATTTTTGACGCCTGGGAGATTAGGCTAATCGTTCTAAAGTTCTCGCATTTGTCGGCTCCTCTCTTTTTCGGTATAGTAACGATAATGTTCCTCTTATAATCCTCCGGTATCTCGCCTGTTTCGTATATGTATTTTACCAGTTCAAACATCCTATTTACTACTTTCTGTCCCACACATTTCAAAATTTCCGCCTGTATTTTATCTACACCCGGCGCTCTATTGTTCTTTAGCCCCCTTAGTGCTATTTCAAATTCCTCTCTTAATATAGGTTTTCCTCATCTTCCCTATCGATGCTAGATTCTTCCTCTAATATCTCTACTAATTCCTGACAATCGTATAAATTTCCTAAGTACCGCTTCCATCTATCTGCTTTCTCCTCTCTTCCGATCAGTATGTCCCCTGATTGACTCCTAACGTTTCTACTTATTGTTCCTATATCCTTGAAGTTCCTCTTAATTATTTTGTAAGCCTCATCGGTCTTACCTACTTGCAGATTATCTTCTACTTCTTTGCATTTATCCTCTATCCACTGTTCTTTCGCTTTTCTACATTTTCCAATGATTTCCCACTTTATTGCCTTATAAGTTTTCAGTCCTTCCTCGATTTTGTCAATATGAGAATTTTATTTAATAATTAAATTACAAAACTCGAGAACATTTTATTTCAAAAATGTATCAGGATTAAATTATCCTGTATACGAGGGCGGGGTGAAATGTTTCCAGCCTGGGCCAGAAATAGCGTCATCAGGTCTAATTTTTATATTCGTATAGGTCGTATTCTATAGTACTATCCCTGATTAGCTTGTATAATAGTTTTCAGGTCAATTGTTTTGTTAGTATATGTTTGACAGCCTATTGAAGACAACGCCTCGCTTGTTGGCGTAAAAATTGAAAATTTGGAGAAGTATGTGATCATCAAATACATCTATTTGACAGGCTTAATACCACTTAAAATCAAATAAGAAATGGATTTAACACTGTGGGACTCTTTTTCATCATATTCAATAGCCAAACAGTGGGTCTCTGAATTTAAGAAGGATCGCACGAGGACTGATTGATGGTGAACCACGTTCAAGACGCCCCGTTGAGGTAATAACTGCCGAAAAGGTGGAGAAAATTCATAAAATCATGGTTGAGGAGCGCAGATTGAAAGTGAGTGATATAGCTGAGACTACTGGAATATGAACTGAACATGTACGCAATATTTTACATCAACATTTGTGCATGTATATAGAGGCTCTGTTCTAGGTGGGTGGGTTTGCTAACTATCGTTCAAAAATTGCGTTGGAAGACTCTTTGGCCCAGAATTTGACACTGTGTAAGCGAAATCCCAGCGAATCTTTGCCTCGATTCATAACTATTGATGAAACTTGAATTCACCATTACGCTTTTGAAAGTGGACAACAGTCAAAACAATGAACTGGATTAAGTAAGCCAATCCTAAAGAACCATCAATGGTGCTCTGCTATGCAGAGTTATTGAATCGTTTGAGTGACGAAATAAAGGAAAATGACCTCATTTAGCGAAGGAAGGGTCTTGTTTTGCCATGACAATGCATCTGCTCATTTGTCAGTCATTGCAATAGCTAAAATCAATCAATTGGAGTTCGAATTGTTCCCACATTCAGCGCATTTACCAGATTTAGCCCCCAGCGACTATTATTTGTTTCTTAACCTCAAAACATGGCTCGGAGGTAAAAGATTTGTGAGCAACGATGAAGTCATCAATGCTGTAAATGCGTATTTTGAAGGGCTCGACAAATTCTTCTAAAAAAATTGTATCACTTCATTATAGCACTGTTATGAAAAATATATTAGCCTTGATGGAGATGGTTATATAAAATAACAAAAAATAAAAAAAAACCATTTTTCTTCATCAGACTTGAAACTTTTCACCCCACCCTCGTATATTGCTTTAATTCAGACGTAACAGGATGTACTATTTTATGAGTTAAAGCCAGGAATCAGAAATATACTCCTCCTTACATGGTTTGTCTTTATTCATTGGGCTATTAGGTAGCTAAGGAAAAGATAGAAAACCAAGTAAAACTTGCAGTTTCTTATTTTGATCACATAACTTTAACAAAATAACCCACATATCTGTCTTTGTAATGGATTATGTTATATTCTCGTATATTATACTGTGTAGATACTAAAAATAGAAAGATACAGTCAACAAAACCATTATCGAATGAATGTATCTTCCACATATTGACACATGTCTTGCCGCGCATACTTATTAGTAAATAGCACAATAGCTCTTTTCGGTTGATATTACCTAAAGTAAGAGTAAATATCTGCTCATCATTATCTGCCTCTTAAAATAATGGTTGTCGGTAATTCTAGTTATTATATCATCATTCTAAGAGCACACGAATATGAATTTTGTATATATACGTAATCGATTACTTGTACCTACCAGTCTTTTGAGGGATACCATACCGAAATGTTGAATAATTCATTGTTATTACTACCGGTCATATTTCTCTTGATCAAAGCCGACAAGTCAAAGTTCATGTTCGGATCTGAAGTCGAAGCTCTTAGTAGGGAATCACTAAGTCGGTGTATAATAAATGCCAGTAAAAGATTCTTTTCCTCGGATTTTGAAACGGTCACAGTGTCGATGCCTCTAGAACAGGTGGCTCAGAATCTGAAGTCCTCAGTATTGGTGAGCCACTTGCTGCTACCGGCGCTGGAGGAAGAGAATCGCTGGACGATTCTCATTAAAAACTTAAAACTGCCTGATCATAACATCCTGCAACACACACCGAAATCTGAGAGCTATATAGTGCAGATCAGAAAAGAAGGAGAGCTTATGGAGAACGTTAAACGTCTGAGGAGATTTCTGTCGTGGAATCCCCATGCTAAATTCCTAATAATGTCCCCGACGGTCTTTCTCGATCCCCATGGTGTGGCAGTGGAAGCCATCCAAGCGCTATGGAAGCACAACGTCATTAACGCTGTAATTCTGTTAGCTAATAGGGAGAATACCACGAAGTACAACGTATATTCCTGGCAACCGTACAGCAAATACAGCTGCGCTAACAATTTTTCTACCACCCACGCGATAGATAGCTGCTATTTTGGGATAACGGAAGGGAACGTGTCTTGGTTTGACGAGAAAATATCCCGGAAGGTGTACAACTGTTCCGTGAAGGTAAATTATGTGAAATGGCCGCCCTTCGTTAATGACGTTGACAGTAAGTCTGTGGTAAGTGTCTATTAATTTAATTCTTTGATTTGCTACATACATGAGAAACCCGTTCACGTTACAAGAAAGCCAGGGGTGTAGCTAATGTATGACGCAACACGTAGTAAACATGTTGAATATCGTATCTCTGAACACTTGGAAAATAGTTTTAAAATCAAGAACAACCCAGACAGGTTAATATGTAGTACGAGTAAGAAAATTGCAATAATATTGCGCTGCTCTCTCGTTTATATCGAAGGCACCTACGGATCATGCCTCTAGAGGCTTCGGATCAAAAAATAGAAGTTACCAGATTATTCGCAAGGGTCGATTTACTATATTGATTTTGTCAAAATGCCGAAATTCGAAAAAAAAAAGCATTTCAAACATCGACCTAAAAAAAATTTCGTGACACACACACACGTAAACAGCCGTTTAGTAAATATAGATATCACATTGACGTAGATGGCCTATTCGTATCGTGAACTAGTTATGTTACGAATATATGGGTAATATTGTGGCGAAACGGGTGAGGATAACATTATTTTCCATATCACAAATAGGAACGATGCAAAGCCCTAATGCGCATGCTTGGTGAGAAAGAGATCACTAAAGGTTGTCTACGGAAGGGCGTATGTCATCACTAAATCCCGGGTTTAGTGATGACAATATCAGTCGCTATGTTCAAGACTTTTTTGCCATTTGAATAAGATGTTGGAAGAGCAAATTTCAAAACAGTAGCATGAAAACGTTGCTCCTAAGTAACGGTTTAGCAACTCGTCTCGGCTCAGGTCCTCATAAATCGATTTGACGGCTTTAAAAACTTTCTTAAGAAGCAACAACTTATGGTGGAAGGTATCCGCTGCTTGCGCCTTCTTTCAGTCACACAAATACTCTGAGCACTTCTCGTGCTTCCGATTTTCGTCAGTGCATAACTTATGAAATAATGTCTCCCAGATTTCATTTTTCATATTCTTCAAGGTGTTCGGATTCCGATGTATTGCCAAGCCATAATAAATTGTTAATTGATTAATTAATTTGGCAGTTCATTTACCTTTTCCTGCTAGGTTTCTGACTAAACACAAACATCCTTTAACGACATCTGTTATGTATTAGAGAAGTTAGAAATCATAAGGTAAAACATTAGGTTGTACCTAGACTGTAGCTTCCCAGCAGCGGGTAGTTATTTGACGCGGGTGTCGTTTTGGAGCAGTCAGGCATGTTTAGGAAAGAGCACGAAATTTTTTTATAAAAAAAATTTCTGCCCCATATTCTAAAACATTCAAAGAACTCCTAAGCTAATAAAAAATCGATTGTTTGAATAATGTACAGTGGTGGTAACTTCTTAACAAAAATGTTACTAGTAATTATGTAATAATACATTCATTGTTTCTAGGTGTCTACAAAAATTCCAGGAATAGAAATCAATTTATTGAACACGATAGCTCACAAACTGAACATCCACCTAGTTTACAATCGCACGGCATACACCACGTGGGGGAACATATTTCATAATGGCACAGCCACCGGCGACCTGAAACACTTGCTAACCAACGAAATCGACATTGTCGCAGGCGGTTATGGAACCACTCACTCTAGAACTCACTATTTCGACTGCAGTCGTGCCTATATCCAGGAATCCCTAGTATGGTGTGTTCCATTCGAGCCATTGCCTAGAGGACTTAAGAACATGATAACGCTATTGAGTTTGGACACGTGGATTTGTTTGCTCTTAATTTACTTTTTGGTGACGTTCCTTATCTGGTACATCAGCTATGGCAGTACAAATGAGTCCGAGACGTACAAGAGCTTCATTAGTTGCTTGCATAACAATTTCGCCATATTGTTTGGGTATTCTATTAAGGTTTTACCTAGAACGATTTGGGTACGATACTTCTTGGTAACGTTTATGATATTTAGCCTTATATTGAACTCCGTCTACACCAGTTACTTCACTAGTATCGTCTCTGCGCCTAGCTACGTCCAAAAGTACAAAAACATGGGTGATATATACAAGTTTAACTTAAAAACTTATTTCGTTCCCAACTCTATACTATTCTTTCAAAATTATAAAGGCGAGAAAGAGATACACGAGGTGCCAGTAAGTCTAATTCTGAAGCGCTGGAGGAACTGCACTGACATCCCTGCGTGCCTCAAGAAGACCGCCAAGAAGAAAAATTCGGCGTTCTGTGTAGCACGCATGCACCAACAATACTTAGCTAACAACAACAAGAAAATACGAAAGAAAATATCCTTGATCCACTGCTTCAAGGAAAGCGTCGTGAGTATTCAAGTGAATTTCATAATGAGGAAAGGTTTTCCGTTGTTTAAGATCTTCGACGATGTCTTGAAGAGGATCATCAGCTCTGGGTTCATTGTAAAATGGAAGAATGATAATCTGAAGGGCGGTATAAAGGATCGGCCAGTTATGGGCAGTAATTACGATGATAGTCGAATTAAGTTTGTAAATTTGACACAGCTATTTCGCGTTATCTTCGTGGGACAAATTATATCTCTCTTGGTGTTCATAGCCGAAAATCTCTTGTATAGAATAACTGTGGTAAGGAATAGAGATTGTTAGACCTCCAACTTTATTTGCACTGTTATCATTAGTAAGACTAGATAGGTATTGATAAACTTTTCGTTTCTACTAAATTATTCTCAAGATTAACAACAATCTTAGGCAATCTTAAAAACATATGTAAAGCAAGGGTATATAGTTCAATAATAGCGAAATAAATAGCGAGTTTTCCTTTGACTTTCCATAGTAGGATGGATTGCGCTTTAGTGTGCTGACTGTTTAACGATACAAAACAACAACGATCAAAAACAACACTGTGGATCATTAGTAAAGTGAGAGAAAGTATCCAAACGGGAGTATCCAAACATATCAATTCGATGTCACGCACAACTGAATCTGTCAAGAGCCATCATGTATCGGATTTTAAAGAAAGATCTGCATCTGTCAGCATCCAAATTTAGTTGATACAACAATTAAATGTTTCAGACCATTTACAACGTCGTACATTTGTGAATTGGGTGTTAGAAAAGAGAGAACCTAATGGTATTTTTTGCAACAAAATTTTGTTTAGAGATGAAGCACATTTTTATCTGACAGAGATGTCAGCAAACAGAATTGTCGAATTTGGGGTGCCGAAAATCCACTTGCTGTTCACGAAAAAGAAATGCATCCACAGTTCTGCACAGTTTGGTGTGTATTTTGGAGTGGTGGAGTAATTGGACGATACTTCTTTGAAAATTAATCTGGTAATACTATCACAGTAAATGGGGAACATTATCTCCTGATCATGTTAACTCGGGGAATGCTGACACTAATTGGCCTGTAATATTACGTGATTTAATACCACTGGACTTTCTTCTCGGGTGTTATATCAAGAGAAAGGGGTACCCCACCCAACCAGCAACAATCAACGACTTGAAAGCAAACATTCAAAGTGTTATTGGTGAAATAGAGCTAGTCTCGTTTTGATAAATTAATGATATCATAGCAGATGACTCGAGGCGGCCATATGAATGATATTCCATTCCATTTGTAGCCGTATCATCTCCATTTTATGTTGACGAACCATAGATTGTCAATCGATCAATCAATCATATAGTTCCAAATTAAACACCCTATATCTATACCCTAATAGCATATTAATTATTACTGCTAGTTGCTTTAGTTTATTACTTGTATTTCTTCTTGTGCTCATAACTATTATGTTTTAGTATTCACAAAGATGAATAAATGTAATATAACACATTAATGTATGAATATAATTGATACCAGCAATATAGTTGAGTTTAGTATGTTAAAAATAAATAGTTTCCAAATAAAATCACCCAACATGAACATAACATGTTTATTTGCTCAATTTCTACCATAAGCCACCAAATCCCTATTATAATATAGCATATAATGTCACGTAACATATTTACTTAAAAAGATTTGGGTTATAACTGGAATAACAGCGAAATCCATTTCATAGACCTCAAAACTAAAGTGTTAACTGATAATTGCGTTTTCATTTGTTTCCTACACTAATTCTTCGGAAATGTCTGTAAGCAAGACCTCCCAATAAAGTTCACTTTCCTCTCACACACTTTAGCTTTGAGGTTCTATTTTAATATATCCATAACTCTCTAAGCGCATTTGGCGCAGACCTTCTTGGGACTGCCCACTTGTTTGGACTCGCAGCACCTCGACTCCACTGATTGTTTGGGATGGCATGAGCTGCATTTGTGCCCTGATTTGGTATTGTCAGATACGTCCAGGTTCTTAGTATTGCCAGATAAAGTTTGGTCGACGCTTTCGCTGGGTTGGCAATCTGTAAAAATAAAATATTTACATGTATTTTAGTCTATTAGGACCCTCATATTAGAAGTGTCATATGTAGTGTAGTGATTAATACTCTACTTAAGATCTGAAGCATAAAGCAGTTGACCATATTTCCTAAAATAAAGTCTTGTGGATTTTCTTAACGAAAGAAGAATTACGTAAATTATGCCTATGGATTACTCTTTGTATACATCAAGGAATCAAGAAGATTTTATGGAATAAGCTTTATATCCTCTCTTTCAGAAATTGTTGAGTGTTTTAATGAAAAAGTCGATTTATGTAAATCCAAAGGATTACCATACTTCCTCTAGAACACGGATTAATGGTTTTTGATATAGAATATTTTGATTCTTAGACGAATGGAAAAATCCAATTTGAAATACCATTTCTGGATGATGATAATCCTTTTTTTTTTTTAAATAAGGGAATACAAAATAATCAACAGTGGTTAAATTAAGAGATTTCAGAAGACAATATAGTTGACACAAATAGAGGATACTAGTTTTTTATGATAATTGCTTTACTACCACATTTCACCGACATTATTTTTTGCATGGGTGGAATAAACATAATTTCTAAAAAGCCACTTAATTATATTTAACACAAACACTAATTATATTAAGCACAAAAATACTTTTCAGTTTTTACCTTTGCAAGGCATGATGGTGAAGTTAATTATCACGTACTGATGTCAAGGAATTCGTTCACAGGTATAATATATTTGTCACTGTTGATCGGTAAATATATACCATTTATATCACATTTTGCACACTACAGTACCGTGTGCAATATTGAACAGACGCTCTTGATGTATTAATTAACAACGTGCAATAATCTGATTTAGATTTTTTTTTCGACGTAAACAATTAAAACTGTCAAGAGTGATTTATTAGATTCTAACTATGTGAATATTTTTCAAAGAAAAATATCACTACGGTACATACAGTTTTGTAGACTAAAAAGATTCTAGTTCTCCATCCTTATAATAAACATGTGCAATTTTGCTTAATATAATAGTAATGCATTATGCAATAGTGCATTTTGCAATAATGCATGCATGCAACCAAGGCATTTCTCATACATGTTTTCTATTGTTTTCTGTGATTGTTGCTGGGTTTACACCTACTTTCATTATAAGATTACCTACCATCTGCTTTTGATGGAATTTCAAATAGTAAAAAAGAGAGATGTGGAGAATATAATAACTGAATTCCACATACTTTTCTAACTAATTGATATATGATCTCTTGAGAATATCGTTCAAAACACAAAAGTGTATCGAGAAAACGTTGTTAGTTCATCTTTAGAGCTTGATTTTTTATTGAAATTTATTTACATAACATTTTTAAAAGTACAAGAAAACTCGCAAAAATTAAATAACCGTTTAATGTCTTTAAATGGATTTTGATGGATTTTAATATGGAAAATTTTTTTAATATTAAATTTTTTAATGAACTTTACGAATATTTTCTGATTTAGTAATATTATTGAGAAACAGATATAAAGTTAGAAAGTTATTATATTTTGCTTATAATCAAGGTTCTTATCAAACAATCAAAATACAGTTAGAGGACGTTATACCAATAATACCCAGTAAGAACCAAATCAGTCGCCGAGATGCAAAACCTGACAAGTCCAGACAAACATAATATGAAATAATTAATAAAAAACTTTATTCAATTGAATGCAGTGACCAAATTTCGTAAAATGGGTTATTATTGTTTTTACATGATAACAAATCATAGTTTAGAAATCTGAAGCATTCATATGACCCTCAAAATTGGGAAATAAAACGGACATGTCGATATTTGCACCTAATTCTGTTTGAAATGTTCCAAAATAATGTGTGTTACTTTTGAAAATAGATTTTATTTCTCATTTTTATCGAACAGCACAAAACACATTTTCAAATACCAAAACTAATTGATTCCTCTTCACAGTTACCCTCTTCTTCGACTGCTTGTCCTCCATCTGAAACATTTTGGAAAGCTTTTCGAAAAAAAATTAAGGCATGTTTTCCCATTCTTTCCCATAGTGTTTCTCTAGTAGTTTCGGTAAACTTTTTTTCTTGTCGTTATTCATCAGAATTCCTATTTTCAATTCCTTTGCTCCCATTTGCGAGTTGTTTCTCCTCTTTTACATAAGCTTTTGAAAGTTCTCATAATATTTTCATTCATGTAAAATGCTTCAGTGCTTACAACAGGTGTATAAATTAAAGTTAAGTAATTTATTTTAACCATGATTATCCTTTTTTAAGGTTAAATTTTAAAGTGTCAATGTCCTAGTTGTTTTAAAACATTCCAATTACACAATTACACAGTCCAGTCTCCAATTACACGTCTCCAATCCCTGATTATAAAGTCTTCGCCAATTTCGTGAACAGTAGCAAAGGTTTTGATCATACTGAGGTACCCTTTTGGATGAATAACTTCCATTTTCTTCTTATAGATTTTTTCAATTTGACCAAAAACGCGATCGGGGGAATATAAGATTGCACAACAACAGGAAAGAGCAAGTCTATTTGCTTTACATGTGAGCAGCTTGAAATTGTAACCAACAACTCAACATACTAATGATAGTGGAATTTTTGTTTTGTGCCTCACATCCATCACACACATATTATTCAACTGACAAAATCTACAAATTAAACTGCATCACGTGATGAAATCTTTAGCTCGTATTGGTTCATTGGAAATGTCTGCCTTTGCATCTAAGACCGCAAGGGATGTGTCGGATTTTGCATCTGAGGTGAAATTTGAAACTCAAATTACTTTTTAATTGCTGGTATTTGTTTTAAAAATTCCCTTGGACTATGTCGGTATTTACACTTTTAATCTATTGACATAACAATCTCATTTTTGAGGAAAGGGTGACTTGTCGGGTTTTGCATCTAGGCAGGCGACTGAAATACTGATATGAATATATATGACTTTTGTATAGAATAAATTTGTTAATGAATCTTATTAATATTCCCTTCTTTGATAATAGATTGTAATATAAGTATAAGGTTAGAAAACTGCTGTTTTTCGCTGATAATTAGTTTTATTGAAAGTTAAAGAAATAGTTAGAAACAATCAGAATAGGTTTAGATATTTAATTTAATTAACTCAGGACGACAAACATCAAGGAGGCTAAATTAAACATGGCCAGTAAGGATGAAATCATGCCGTAGATCATAATCTGACGCGTGCAACATTAGTCACAGATGCTCTTGATGTATTAACAATGTGCAATAATCTCATCTAGATTATTTTTTTCGACATAAACAATTAAAATTATCTGGAGTGATTTATTGGATTTTAAGTATGTGAAAATTTTTCAAAGAAAAATATCACGACAGTAGATACAGTTTTGTAGACTTGTAAAAAAGATTGTAGTTCTCCATATTTATAATAAACATGTGCAATAGTGCATATATGCATTCATGCAACCAAAGCACTTTTCATACATGTGTTCTATTGTTTTATATGATTGTTGCTGGGTTTCCATCTACTTTCATTATAAGATCTCTTACCATCTGCGTTTGATGGAATTTCAAATCGTAGAAAAGAGAGACGTAGCTAATATAATATCTAAATTCTACATACTTTTCTAACTAATTGATATATGATCTCATGAGAATATCGTTCAATTCTCAAAGGTGTATCAAGAAAACGTTGTTAGTTCATCTTTAGTGTCTGATTTTTTATCGAGATTTATTTACATACCATTTCTAAAAGCACAAGAAAACTCACAAAAATGAAATAATCGTTTAATGTCTTTAAATGCTTGATGGATTTCAATATGGAAAGGTTTATTTAATATTAATGTTTTTAATTAACTTTAATAATATTCTCTGATTTAGTAATATGATTGCGATATGAGTCTGTTAAGTAAGAGCGTGTATGGTATTACTCGCAGTTATTAAGTTAGAGAAACCTAAATCTTCTTTATCGCGTTCAGGGAACTTCCGCCTTTGGCACTTTGTGAAAAAAATTCAGTTTATGTCGATCTTTTGTCAAAGAAACACGGAAATTGCGATGAGTGACGTGTACACGAAACGTTACGAAACCGTGTTTCTTTGCACGCACCTAAAAGGGCCAAAAATGTTGTATGAAGTGACGGCCAAGTACATTAAAAAGTGATAGGCGTTCGTTAAAAAGTGGGTGAACCGATTTAAAGAGTCAATAATTGTCGACGACCTTCCAGATGGTGGCTTAATATGGAAAGTGACCAAAAATAATGAAAAACAGATCATGACATTATTATTATTATATTATATAGGTTTGGGCCTCATCAGCCACTGATCGCATGGGTAGTCCCTTGGCGATCCCCTCTTATCCGGGTCATTATCCAAAAATGCTATCCCATAAAAGGAGCAATTTAGGCACGTCCCCCGCCTTAAGGCTCGCCTCCTCTAGGATAACAGGGGTCCCTAATATAAGATACATCTTCTCCTCCAGTGCAGGGCAGGTGTAAGGAAGATGAATCGAGGTTTCCTCGTCTTCTTTACAGTATCTGCAGGCCGGGCTATCAGTCAGCCTCAGCTTGTGTTTATATGCATTCAGGCTACTATGGTGGCCCGTTATGATTCCCACCAGAGTTCTGGCTTTGTGCCTGTTCAATTTAATGAATTCTTGGGCCCATTTCTCAATCTCTGAGTATTCGATGAAGAGTTTTGTTATTCGACAACCCGTTACTCCTCTCCATCTTTTATAATGCTGGTCTCTTGCCCAGCCATTGATGCGGTCTCTGATCAGATTCCGACTTATTCCCACTGCAGGTTCTGGTCCATAGAGGTTTTCTCTGGTCCCTAGTCTGGCAAAGTCATCTACAATTAGATTTCCCTTAATGCCATTATGCCCACGTATCCATAAGAGTTCCACCGGTCCTTTCCCTGCCAATTGGTTCAATGCTTCATAGCAATTATAGACCAGCTTCGACTTTGTCGTTGCTGAATTCAGGGCTGCCAACGTCGCCCTGCTATCCGAGCAGATACATACCTTCTCCTGGGTCCGATTTTGGTCCGCCCCCAGAACACCGTATGTAATTCCAACTAGCTCGGCTGGGAGTGCGGTAGTGTATTTGCCCAAGGGGAAGGTTTTACCTATCCCGTCGCGTCGCCTATACACCCCCGCACCCGCTCTGTTCCCACTCTTGGCTCCATCCGTGTACCAGATGTCTCCATTGAGCGGCAATCCAGCTCGACCCTCCATCCAGTCGGTCTTACTGGTGAGGGTGATCTTATATTTCTTGTCAAACAGGAAGTGGACACCTGTACTGTCAAAGGGCATCCATAGGAGTCTCTCCTCAGCTAGCTCTCTTGAGAGTCTATTCAGGTCCCTTACCTTCCTATTCATGTTTCCCACCCTGTGCATTGCCTTTGCGGCTTCCGCTTTCAGGATGACATCAAGAGGTGGTATCCCCGTCAGTATCCCCATCGCCTCGATCGGTGTTGATCTTGGGGCTCCGGTTATACTTCTAAGAATCAATCCTCTTAACTTGTTAAGTCGGTTGGCTTCCGACTTTAAACAGACTCTCTCCCATCAGTATGAAGTGACGGCCAAGTACATTAAAAAGTGAGAGGCGTTCGTCAAGAAGTGGGTGAATCGATTTAAAGAGTCAATAATTGTCGACGACCTTCCAGATGGTGGCTCAATATGGAAAGTGACCAAAAATAATGAAAAACAGATCATGACATTGTTTTAGCGGAATTCTGGCTTGTCCTTGCGTCAAGGTCAATCGATGTTGAAGCAAAAAGGACTGGGCATATCGCACGTTACTATTCGTAAACAATTGTGTGCAAATAATTTGAAATGACGGAGTACATTAAAGAAACCACTGCTTTCCGAAAAACTCGCCGCCAAACGACTCTCCTGGGCCCAGGAAAACATTACTCGTGACTGGAGTAATGTAATTTTTTCTGATAAAGCTTCTGTTTTCGGTTTTGTAATTATTCCACGGGCATGGTGTTCCTCCCTAAACCAGTTCGTCCAGCGCAGCGTCAAACACCCAATCAAGGTGCTGGATGCCCATCTTTGGAGCTGCTTCTCAGATAAGGATTTTGGCGTTTTGCACCTCTTTACCGACAACATCAATGCTCCCAAGATGGTCAAAATTTTCCAAAAAGCCTTGTTACCGACTGCCTAACGTCAACTCATCACAAAAGACGAAGGATGGATCTTGCAGGAGGACAATGATCCTAAACACCGGAGCCGACTCTACACTGACTGGATCACACTTGATTGGCCTTCACAATCGCCGGATACTAATCCCATCCAAGATGTCTGGGCCTGCATCAAGCAGAATCTTCGAGGAAAACGGGTGCTTACCTTGAAGCAGCTCTCCCGAGAAATTCAACGCATCTGGAAGGTACTTCCCCTCGAATACGCTGAAAATTTGGTTGATAGTATGCCGTGGAGATGCTAAGCGATTATCGATGCTGGTGGTGATTGGGCTCATTATTAACATAAATGCGAATTGCCTTGGAACATGTCTAATGTATGTATGTGATAAAAATTGTTGAATACATTTTTTATGAATAACGTTGTACACGCTCTTACTTAACAGACTGTAGATATAAGGTTAGAAAATTATTAAAGTTTTCTTTTAATTAAGGTTCTCAGCAAATAATAAAAATACAATCAAAGGACGTTATATTAATAATACCCAGTAAGAACCAAATAGGGATACGAATTTTCCTATAGAACAAATTTTGTTAATGAATTTTACTAATATTCCCTTCTTTGGTAACATGATTGTAATATAGGTCATATGATTTAATACCAATGGCCTTTTTTCTTTGGTGTTATACCAAGAGAAAATCATACGCCACCCAGCCAGCAACAGTCAATGACTTCGAAGCAAATACTCAACGTATTATTGGGGAAATCGAGCTAGTTTTATATGGCCGTGTTGTAGATAATTTTGATAAATGAATGACATCATACCAGATGACTCGAGTCGGCCATATGAATGATATTCTATTCCACTTGTAGTCGTATCGTCTCCAATTTATGGTGATGAATAAAAATACTATAATTTGTCAAATATTGTAGTCTTTCTATATTATAGTTGTATTTACAAGTCAATTGTACAGTTCCAAATGAGAGACC
Organism: Rosalia funebris; assembly: GCA_037954035.1. Lineage (NCBI taxonomy): Eukaryota > Metazoa > Arthropoda > Insecta > Coleoptera > Cerambycidae > Rosalia > Rosalia funebris. The sequence goes on along the minus strand of JAZFAV010000006.1, from coordinate 3,203,850 downwards.
CTATATCTATACCCTAATAGCATATTAATTATTACAGCTAGTTGCTCTAGGCTACTATTTGTATTTCTTCTTGTGCTCATAATCATTATGTTTTAGTATTCACAAAGATGGATAAATGTAATACAACACATTAATGTATGAGTATAATTGATACCAGCAATATAGTTGAGTTTAGTCTGTTAAAACTAAACAGTTTCCAAAAAAAAAAAAACACACAGCATGAACATAATATGTTTATTTGTTCATTTTCTACCACAAACCACCAAGTCCCTATTATAATATAGTATATAATGTCACGTAACATATTTATTTAAAGCATATTTGGGTTACAATTAGAATAATAGTGAAATCCATTTCATAGACCTCAAAACTAAAGTGTTAACTAATAATTGCGTTTTCATTTGTTTCCTACACTAATGCTTCGGAAATGTCTGTAAGCAAGACCTAACAATAAAGTTCAGTTTCCTCTCATACACTTTAGCTTTGAGGTTCTATTTTAAAATCTCCATGACTCTCTAAGCGCATTTTGCGCAGACCTTCTTGGGACTGCTCACTTGTTTGGACTCGCAGCACTTGGACTCCACTGATTGTTTGGGGTGGCATGAGCTGCATTTGTGCCCCGATTTGCTATTGTCAGATACGTCCAGGTTCTTGGTGTTACTAGATAAAGTTTGGTCGACGCTTTCGCTGGGTTGGCAATCTGTAAAAATAAAATATTTACATGTATTTTAGTCTATTAGTACCCTCAGATTAGAAGTATCATATGTAGTGGTTAATACTCTACTGAATACTACTAAGATCTGAAGCATAAAGCAGCTGAACCATATTTCCTAAAATAAAGTCTTGTGGATTTTCTCAACGAAAGAAGAATTAAATAAATTACGTCTATGGATTACTCTTTTTATATATCTAGGAATCCAGAAGAATATATATATGGAATAAGTGTATATCCTCTTTTTCAGAAATTGTTGATTGTTTTAATGAAAATGTGTTTTTGATATAGAATATTCTGATTCTTAAACGGATGAAAAAAATCCAAAATGAAATACCATTTCTGAATGATGATAATCCTTTTTGTTTTTTTTAATAAGGGAACACAAAATAATCAACAGTGGTTAAATAAAGATATTTCAGAAGACAAAATAGTTGACATAAATAGAGGATAATAAATATTTTATGATAAATGTTTTACAGTCACATTTCACCAAGATTATTTCGGCAGGGGTGCTATAAACAGAATTTCTAAAAAGCTACTTAATTACATTTAGCACAATCACTAGTTATACTAAGCACAAAAATACTTTTCAGTTCTTACCTTTGCAAGGCATGATGGTGAAATTAGTTACCACGTACTGATGTCAAGGACTTCGTTCACAGATATAATATATTTGCTACTGTTGATCGGTAAATATATACCATTTATATCACGTTTTGCACACCATAGTACAGTGTGCAAACTTTATTGCGTGCAATATTGGACAGATGCTCTTGATGTATTAATAGCGTGCAATAATCTTATCTAGATTATTTTTTCTCGACATAAACAATTAAAACTGTCAAGAGTGATTTATTGGATATTAAGTATGTGAATATTTTTCAAAGAAAAATATCACGACGGTAGATTCAGCTTTGTAGACTTGTAAAAAAAGTGTAGTTCTCCATCCTTATAATAACCATGTGCAACTTTACTTAATATAATATGTAGTAATGCATTATGCAATAATGCAACCAAGGCATTTTTCATACATGTTTTCTATTTATTTCTGTGATTGTTACTGGGTTTCCATCTACTTATTATCTACCTATATCTATATCTACCTATATCTATACCATCCACACCATCTGCGTTTGATGGAATTTCAAATAGTAAATAAACAGTTTTAAAACCTTAAAACGGACGTAGAACATTTCTATCTCGAAATTGAGTGGCCGAGAAAAAATAAACCAACACATAAATACAGAATATTTGTTTTATGCGATACTTTTTTCAAATAGTCCACCCTCGTGCTTTCTCATGACCAATGAACAAAGTTGGAGTGTATCCTATCCACCTCAAAATCAAAATATGTCGTCTGGTAGACGTCCCTATTCAGAATCTGTCGAAACCCGATCGATCCGACACGATTTAATTGTGTGATCGTGTTAACAAAAAAAAATCTCAAATAGTCCACCATTGTGCTTTCTCATGACCCATGAACATGGTAGAGTATGTTCTATACATCTCAAAATCAATAGGTGTCGTCTGGAAGAAGTGCCCGATCAGAATCAGTCAGAACCCGATCGATCCGACATTATTTAATTGAGTTGTCGTGTTAACAAAAAAAAATTCTCAAATAGTCCACCGTCGTGACTTCTCATGACCCATGGACAGGGTAGGGTGTGTCCCATCCACCTTAAAATCAATACATGTCGTCTGGGAGACGTTCCCGATCAGAATCAGTCAAAACCCGATCGATCCGATACGATTTAGTTGAGTTATCGTATTAACAAAACAAATTTCTGAAATAGTCCACCATCGTGCTTTCTTGTGACCCATGGACAGGGTGGGGTATGTCCCATCCGCCTCAAAATCAATAGGTGTCATCTAGGAGACGTCCTCGATCAGAATTAGTGAAAACCCGATAGATCCGACATGATTTAGTTGAGTTATCGTGCTAACAAAGAAAATTTCGCAAATAGACCCAAGGGAGGAGGTGGTGTGTACTATCTACCTCAAAATCAATAGGTGTCATCTGGGAGACGTCCCCGATCAGAATCAGTCAAAATTTGATCGATCCGACACAATTTAGTTGAGTTATCGTACTAACGAGAAATTTTAATCCCGACGACAACGACGACAACGACAACGACACACACACGGACAAAAATTTTTACAAACCATTTTTTTTTTGGTTTTAGGCCGAAAACCGAAAAATAAACGAAAAACAATTTCTTTCCATTTTTCTTTACACGATTACATTGCTTTTCCGCTAATATAGTTGACTGCGGAAAAGTAAAAAGAGAGATGTAGAGAATATAATATCTAAATTCTACATACCTTTCTAACCAATTGATATATGATCTCTTGAGAATATCGTTCAAACAACAAAGGTGTCTCAAGAAAACATAGTTAGTTCATCTGTAGAGTTTGATTTTTTATTGAAATTTATTTACACAACATTTTTAAAAGTACAAGAAAACTCACAAAAATGAAATAACCGTTTGATGTCTTTAATTGTTTGATGTATTTTAATATAGAAAGGTTTTTTTAATATTAATTTTTTAATAAACTTTAATAATTTTCTCTGATTTAGTAATATGATTGCGATATAGACATAAGGTTAGAGAATTATTAAATTTTTCTTATAATCAAGGTTCTCAGCAACTTATCAAAATATAATCAATGGACGTTATAAAAATAATACCCAGTAAGAATCAAATAGGGATATGAATTTTCCTATAGAATAAATTTGGATAATAAATTTTATTACTAATATTCCCTTCTTTGATAATAGATTGTAATATAGATATAGTGTTAGAAAACTACTGTATTTCGCTCATAATTAGTTTTATTGAAAGTTAAAAAATTAGTTAGAAACAATCAGAATAGGTTTAGATATTGAATTTAATTGACTCAGGATGTCAAGCATCAAGGAGGGTATATTAAAGATACCCAGTAAGGATGAAATCATGACGTAGATCATTATGTGGTGCGTGCAATATTAGTCACAGATACTCGTGATGTATTAACAATGTGCAATAATCTCATTTAGATTATTTTTTTCAACGTAAACAATTAAAATTATCTGGAGTTATTTATTGGATTTTAAGCATGTGAATATTTCTCAAAGAAAAATATCACGACGGTAGATACAGTTTTGTAAACTTGTAAAAAATATTTTAGTTCTCCATCCTTATAATAAATATGTGCAACTTTGCTTAATACAATAGTAATACATTGTGCAATATGCATATCTGCATGCATGTAACTAGGGCATTTCTCATACATGTTTGCTATTGTTTTATGTGATTGTTGCTGGGTTTCCATCTACTTTCATTATAAGACCTCTTACCATCTGCGTTTGATGGAATTTCAAACAGTAAAAAAGAGGAATGTAGGGAATATAATATCTGAATTCTACATACTTTTCTAACTAATTGATATATGATATCTTGCGAATATTGTTCAAATCTCAAAGGTGTATCAAGAAAACATCGTTAGTTCATCTGTAGTCTCTGATTTATTTTATTAAAATTTATTTACATAACATTTCTAAAAGCACAAGAAAGTTAAAAAAAAATCAAATAATCGTCTAATGTCCTTAATTGCTTAATGGATTTTGATATGGAATGGTTTTTGAAGTGAATACTTCTTTGGCGGCGTTCTGATATTAGACGAGTATGGAGAGTGAATTGGAAAAAATGTAACGTTTCGAGATTTCGTTACACGAGAGAGAAAAAATATATAACGTAGAGAGAAGGAGAAAGAGAGCTATACATTTGGTATACGTAAAACAGAGGCTTCGTTACAAGACAGAGTACACAGATATATAACATAGAGAGAAAGAGAAAGAGACCTATACATCATATATATACATCATATATATATATATATATATATATATATATATATATATATATCAGTTTAGGCTATCCGCGTCTCCCTTTTGTGCGGTCCCTCGTCTTTAACGCCCATTCATACGCTAAGTCCAAGGTCTAAGTTGCTTGAAGGGGGAATAGCTTAAGGAGCATTGTACGAGCAAGAGAGAGAGCCACGTATTCATTAAATACTAGGCAATAGAAGAAAATATAGTATAACGCGCATGAGCGCGAGTACGTACAACTCTGACGCCACACGGGAGTGGAGCAAGAGAGAGCAATATAAAGTACGAAGCGATAGAATAGGATAGATATATTGTCGCGCATGCGCGCGTTATAGATGTACGCGTCCAGACGCTATATATTAACAGCTGAAGCAGCACGCGTGTGTACCGAATATTTATCATTGTGTTTTGTAATTATTTACGTTATTTACATCTGTGTTCTGTGATTACTTGATAATATCCTTGAACTGTTTAACTTGTTAAAATCTAGAAGATATAATATATTTCATTCACCGCTCCCTACTGGTTTACAGCCACACAGGTGCAAATGCACTTGGAAGAGGCGAAGACAAAATCCCTTTGATTCTCGGGGGAGATTTCAATGTAAATTTCGGATCCAATGATTCTTTGACGTTGATTAACTTTCTTCGAGAAACATTTGGTTTGAGTATAAATAACAATCTCAAAGAATCAACAACAAAATCCGGAACAACAATACTCGTAGATGCAATTTTTACACGTTACCTAGAAAATATCGATTCACGAACATATATTTCATATTTTAGTTATCACAAACCAATCATATCAGTATTACCAATTGAACCACCAGCCGATGATAGCGTAGATAATGAAGAAACCGAATATTTTTACACAAATTTTATATTGTTATATTTCTTTTGAAATTATTCCTCTCCCTTTCTCTCTCTCTCTCTCTGTCTCTCTCTCTCTTTCAATCTCTCACTCTTAATCTTTCTCATTCTCTATTCTAATGAAGTATTCACTTCTATCACGTGTACTGTGTTGCACATGATATTTTTTTTAATATAAATTTTTTTAATGAATTTTAATAATATTCTCTGATTTAGTAATATGATTGCGATATAGATGTAAGGTTAGAGAATTATTAAATTCTTCGTATAATCAAGGTTCTCAGCAAACAATCAAAATATAACCAGAGGACGCTATACTGATAATGTCCAGTAAGAATTAAATAGTCATATGAATTTTCTTGTAGAACATTTCCATTTATGTAGCGTACAGCATCTTTGAGATCCTCCGCGAAGAAGGTTGCCACGTAGCTGGGGCTATTGCATGGTAGATGGCCATAGTAATATTGTAAATAGACAGCAATAATTTATCAAAACTTAAATTTTACATTTTTGGATCATTTCTCCTACATTGTAGGGAATCGAATGATAAACTGAAGTCTGAAAAATATTATCTGTTTTTATTTGCATTACAAGATCGTAGGGCTTATCAAAACAATGTTTGAGAAGTTTTACCCTTAAATTAAGTTAGTAGATCTAAGGGATGTCTATGGCGAATACCGAGGTAGACCACCACGCATCAGATTTAATAATTCTCGCGTGACTATTATATTTATAAATACATATGACTAAGACTATGACATTCAGTGAAGGCTCGTCGTTTTTCTACATAAGGACAATAAAGTGTAGAAAACAATACAACAATAGTTACAGATTTATATGAATGTTACATCCCTTGTATAACTTATTATTGAACATGAAACGTTATGAGTATTACATTTATCAAGAATTTTCGTGTCATTATAACTGACAATTAATTTGTATTCTTGCTGAATTTTAGCAAGAAATGTTGGGAATAACTTAGAATTAACCGAAGTTTTATAAATGTCAAATGATCAAGCAGTTCAAATTAATCAATTTATTTAATTAATCAAAATAATCGAAATTTAAGTTTGCGTTATAATTGTATCTAATTTGAAATTTACATTAACTGTAATTAATACTACTAAGTAAAATTGGAGATTATTAGAGAACATAATCATTTCACGTTCTGTGGCACTAATGCAAGGTCCTATTAAGATCCTGCAAGAAATGAGAGAAAACCCAATAGAATATTGGATCGAAGATGCTGCACCCACCTGTATAAGAAAAGTTGGGAATCGTGCCAGTCCTCAAAGGCAAACGAATTTCCAGAAGGAAATGGCAACAGGACGAAATCTGCGAGGATGAGTCAGAACACTAGACCCGACTCAGCTGTTTTCCAAAGATATAAAAGTAGTATCTGATAACATTTTAACAGAAATAGGAACAAGGGTAGAAGGTGGGAAAAACCCGAATGAAAGTCTCGCCTTGCTCAGTAGCCACACGTTTATAAATATGCCTGCTGAAGATCTGCAGAAAAATAAAGTCGATCTAGCTCGAAAATATGCCAGAGACTTAAACGCAGTTGAGTTCTGCCAGGAACTCGCCATATTAAAAAAGCAAGCTCCACTTGTAATCAGAATCAACAAAATGACAAGTGCATTAGACTTATTGCAACATATATGCAAACATGACTTGTAAGAAAATTTTCCCAATATTTGTGTAACTTTAAGGATATACTGCACATTCATCATCATCATGAGGTCATCAGTCCTAAGACTGGTTGGACGCTAACCTCCAGCTTCTCCTATCTTGTGCTAACCTACGCATTTCGCTAATTGTGCTACAAGCTACATCCCTTACTATTTGCGAGTAGTAGTCTAATCTAGGCCTACCTCTGCCTTTCTTCACTCCTATTTCTGCCTCCAAAATATTGCGGACTATTCCCCCATGTCTCAACAAGTGGCCTACCATTCTATCTCTTCTCTTCTTTATGTTTTTCTACATACTTATTTTCTCGTCCACATTCTCTAATACTTCGTTTCTAATCCTATCAGTTCACGGTATTTTCATCATTCTTCGGTAACACCACATCTCAAAAGCTTCTAATTTCTTCCTAATTGCTTCCCCTACCGTCCAGGTTTCGCAACCATATAGTACCATGCTCCATACATACGTTCTCAAACATCTCTTCCGTGTTTCTAAGTTTATTACCCCCGAGTATAAAAGTGCTTTCTTTTTGTTAAAAGCTACTCGACCCTGCGCTATTCTGTGTTTTATATCTGTATCGCCTCTTCCATCCCAATTTATTTTACTTCCTCAATAAGTGAAGTCTTTAACTTCCTCCAATCTTTCATTATTAATTTGTACTTTCGTTTTTGCTCTGCTCTCGCGCCCTCTGCACACTAACACTTTAGTTTTGTTTTCATTCACCCTCATTCCGTATTCCTCTGTCAACACTGCCTCCATTTTGTTCAACGCTGCTTTTAATTCCTCCTTACTAGATGCTAATACTGCTATATCATCCGTGAATCTCAGCATTTTCAGGTTCTGTCCCTGTCCTTTAATCCCGAAATCCACTTTTTTAATCTTTTACCACATTAATCGCCTCTTCGATGTACAGATTAAAAATTAGTACTCGTTTCCTAATACCTACTTCCCTTCTTTCCCCTTCTACTTCTATAACAGCAGTTTGCTCTTTGTATAGATTATGTACTACTCTCCTATCTCTATACTTCATTCCCGCGCTCTTTAGTATCTCGAACATTTTCTCCCATCTTACATTATCAAAAGCTTTTTCTAAATCTACAAATCCTATATAAGCGTTCCTTCCTTTTTCTATTGTTTTCTCTAACATTACTCTTAGCGCCAGAATAGCTTCGCGAGTTCCCCAATTTCGCCTAAACCCGAATTGGTGTTCTCCTAGTATTTCCTCCGCTCTATTTTCCATCCTTTTCTGCACTATTCTGGTTAAGATTTTTGACGCGTGGGAAGTTAGGCTAATCGTTCTAAAGTTCTCGCATTTGTCGGCTCCTCTCTTTTTCGGTATAGTAATGATAATGTTCCTCGTATAATCCTCCGGCATCTCGCCCGTCTCGTATATGTATTTTACCAGTTCAAACATCCTATTTACTACTTTCTGTTCCGCACATTTCAAAATTTCCGCCTGTATTTTATCTACACCCGGCGCTTTATTGTTCTTTAACCCCCTTAGTGCTATTTCAAATTCCTCTCTCAATATAGGTTTTCCTACATCTTCCCTATCGGTGCTAGATTCCTCCTCTAATATCTCTCCTAATTCCTGGCCCTCGTATAAATTTCCTAAGTACTGCTTCCATATATCCGCTGTCTCCTCTCTTTTCCTAAGTATCGCTTCCATCTATCTGCTTTCTCATACTGATCTCCGATCAGTATGTCCGGATTGACTCCTAACATTTCTACTTATTGGTCCTATATCCCTGAAGTTCCTCTTAATTATTTTGTAAGCCTCATCGGTCTTACCTACTTGGAGCTTATCTTCTACTTCTTTGCATTTATTATCTATCCATTGTTATTTCGCTTTCTTACACTTTCTAATGATTTCCCACTTTATTGACTTATAAGTTTTCAGTCCTTCCTTGTCTCGTCTGTTTTTGTAGCCTCGTCTCTTTTGTATTAAGTTTAAAATTTCGTCCATTATCCATGGCTTTCTAGCTTCCCTTCTCTCGTGTCCTAGAACGTCCGTAGCCGCGGAATCTAGACTATTCTTGATACCCTCCCACTCAGTTTCTGCGTTCTTGATTTCGTCATTACTCGCTTTATTTATTAATTGATCTGCTTTCTCCTGTAACTTATCTTTCATATTCTGATCCCTCAATATGTCTACATTTATACGTTTCTTATCCTTCCGGGTTTTCAGATTTTTGAACTTTAATCTAGTTTTCATGACTACCAAGTTGTGATCGCTGTCTACATCTGCTCCTGGAGAACTCTTACAGTCTTTTACTTGATTTATAAATCTCTTCCTAACCAGAATGTAGTCTATCTGATACCTTTCTATCCCTCCTGGTATTTTCTAGGTGTACCGCCTCCTAACGTGATTCTTGAACAATGTGTTCGCGACTACCATCTTGTGCTTCTCACAGAATTCTATCAGTCTGCTACCTCTCTCGTTTCTGTTTCCTAATCCATAAGGACCTACAAATTCTCCTTTACTGCACATTAGTAAACTAAAAATAATTAAAACCTGCCTATGTTCAACAATGAGTCAGAAACGTCTATCTGGCCTCGTGATCATAGTCACTAAAACTGCCTATGAGACGAATTTTGATGAGGTAATAGATTTTTTCGCGGAAAGAAATTTCGACGTGTAAAGCTGTCGCAAGATTAGACAGTTGTCTACACTGGTTCTATGTATTCTATATTAATGTCACACATAAGAAAAAGTTATTAGCAAATAGGCAATAAAGACTGCAAATTAATTTACGGGTTTTTATTCTTCCGGTTACAAAAAATCCCACCTAGTATATTTGTTCTTTAAAATCATTGATCTCAAATGCTGGAAGAGAGAGAGGCTAATGTCAAGTCTTTGCCCCGGCTCGGAAAAATCGTAGATCCGGGGCTGTCCACTAACATGAACTGTGTAAACAAACAATAAAATTTCAAAGGGTAGTAGCAAAAGAACTGTAATTCATTGGCATATTTTGTAGACTCAGAAAAAAAAAGTAAAGGCGGACAAATCAGACAAAAAAATCAAATTCTAATACACATATCTTTATTATTATAGGTTTTATTATTATTACACACTTTACTTAAAACTATGTAATGCCTAAGCATGTCAGTGGTTGGAAATCACGCGGATATAAGAAGAGGAAAAGGAAAAGGACATAAGTAATTCCACGAAAATTCATGAGACACCTTAGCCTTCCTTGCCTCCTCTGACGAGCCGCTACTGAGGTTGTTTATTTAAGACTAAGACCTATGACTAATACTAATATATTTTTCAGTAAAAAATTGATTTTGACATTTTTTTACGTTTTCTTTAAAATTACACGTTACATTTAAGGAACTGATATACATTTTTTAAGTGCATTTGTCGCAGCCGCATCCAGCGCAGACCTTCTTGTGCACGACCTCCTGCTGCTTGGCTTCGCAGCATTTGCAGCTGTCGGTCACTTCCTCCACGACCTTCGGCTTCGGTTCTTCCTTTTTGACAGAACACGACGTACATCCTCCAGCAGCCTCTTGTTTTTGTCCAGCGCAGACGCCTCTTCCTGACGAGCAGCAGCTGCAACAGCTGCAGCAGGAGCGGCAAGGGCAACATCTGCAGTTACGTGCGCGCGACGACGGGCTGCAGCAGCTGCAGCCGGTGCTCTCTGGCAGGCTCCTGGTGTTGCATGAGCTGCACTTGCATTGGGGCTCGGTCCTGTCGGTTAGATCTAGGTCATTGGTGGCGTCGGATAGGGTCTGTACGGCACTTCTGCTACTCTGACAGTCTACGAAAAAAAATATTGGATGTTATTAGTGATGGATGTTAGTGAACACATAAAAATCGGAAATTTTGACACGTTAAATTCTACCACTGACTTAGTTTTCCACAAAACAATATACACTACACTCGACGCGCGTTTCACCAACAAAGTTGGCATCATCCGTAGATGGTTAAAACTCAACTCATCTGTCATGTCATCAGACAATTGAAACTTCTGGAGATGATTGAGTTTTGATCATAACCAGATAATGCCAACTTTCGAGTGTAGTGTATAGTGTTTTATTGTTTTATGGCAAACTAAGTCAGTATTATCTTCACATCAAAGGTTTCGATCTGCTCCAATAGAATGTTAAATTTTTATAATTTTGTTCCATTATGGTGTGTACTTTATTGACAGTTTCTGTATATTTTGCAAATTGTTACATTAAAAATTTCTTTGTCGACAAGAATAGGATAAAATTTATTTTCAAACAGTACAATGTAAACCTAACCTCCCACCACCTAATCTCACTTATTTAAAGAAATACCTACGAGAAAACTAAAAAAGTATATCGATTCAGAACATTTCAATAGGAACTTGAATATATTAAAAAAACAAGAGAACGTTAAACGGAGAATATACATAACAAGTTCCCAAGTATATATTTTAATAGAAGCCGATAGTTAGATATATCGTCTTACTCTGATTAAAAAAAAATTGTATAGGTACGTTATTTTTAGTAGTAGTTGCGATACTGGCTAATTTAAGAAAAATTAAATGACAGCTACAAGAATAGGGGACGTTAATGATATTATTAATAGCAATAACATTGACGTCGAAATATATCACATTTAAAAGTAGTTAGTAAGTAGTTTTTTAATTGAGTTATACTTATCGCGCATTACCAAAAAGAAAAAAATGGACCCATTCAATAACACTATATTTAGCTATGTGTAGATTAAAATTTAACTCGATAAAATATAATTTTGTCGATTTAAGTCGTGAAATTAAAAAAAAAAGTTATAGGTAAGACAGACCCACAAAAATAAAAGCTGTGTGTGTTGAGAAATAAACTGTACTAATTTTTTGTATTTTTTTTTCGCTGAACACGAATCTAAAGTCAGAATTAGGGTTTACTGATCAAACTTCTATAAAAAATCATAAAACCGATAAAAATCTTAATCTATCAATTTTTTTCTATATGATGGTACTATTCCTATATTGATTTTCGTTTCCGCACACGTTTGTCTTCAAATGATTATGCAACGGATTTCTGCCTCGTTTCTTTCCTTTTTTGTTAGTTTCTCTCTGCAAAACATCCCGCTATCGCTGGCTTCGATACCACGAAGATGTAGACTAAACGAATCATTCTACACATTCTATTTTCATGGTAGTTGTCATCGCAGACCAAACACTTCGTGGTGCAGATTTCTGACGGTACTTGTACCGATCGTGTAAAAAAACAAAAACTTGAACTACAAAAATAACGCAAAAATCTGTTTTTAGAGTAAATTTGTGCTCTATCAAAACTATGTGGTTATACAAGTTTCCTCGCCATATAGAAGCCAGCATATCACAAGATCCATGGTCTCCAATACTATTTGCTTATAGAAATTTCCCTTAAAGATAAAGAATTCGTTACAACTATGAGTGATCAAGAAAAGGCACTATGGTTGAGTTTTGAAGAAGTATCAATTAAATTTGTAGACAATAATAAAAATTGTAATTACAGAAACATTGTGGTCAATATCGGTTTTTATGGTTCTTCTTACAAGTTTCATCAGTAACCCCTAATTCTGACTTTATATTCGTGTTCAACGGAAGAAAAATACAAAAAATAAGCATAATTTATTCCTTAGCACACACAACTTTAATTTTTTTGTAGGTATGTGTAATTATTGATTTGATTATTTAGACAAAACAGTTGAAGTCTCGACACGCAAAGCGAAACAATAAAGTCAAATCCCTTTTACAAAAGTAGTACTCTATCAATACCACAATTTTATTCTCTCATCGCCCAAAAACCTAGGACTAACATTTTTTATTGGATCTCAATTAATTTGTCAAGAAACTGTTGAGGTAATATTTTCTCGATAACGGAAAATGTAATTCCATCATTGGTGGAACAAGAAATCTAAAATTAGAACACAACTGCCTTTAGTACACATCTAACGGTACCACTTGGTGATTTGGACATTTTGGTCTAAAGGAATGTTATAGAAATGTCACATTTTCCCTATTTGCGAGAAACCAGAATTTGTACAGGAAACATAATAGAAAATACAGAGTTCCTAACAGAATTAAGCTTCAATAAAATTGTATACTAAATCAGGAAGAGGTAGTAGTAATTAAAAAGAGATCAACGTCACATGTAATTGGGTTTCTCAATTATTATAAATTAATTGAACTGTTTTGAATTGAATATTGAAGAAACTAATGACAGTTTTATTACGCTTGTCTGATATTTCAACCCCTTTTTGTATATTACTTTTTCTAACAATATCAATTTTCGTGCTAAGAAAATTGCAATTTTTTTAATACATTCAGTTATTAACACATTCATCGATGTTACAAATTTATAAAAGTGGTTTCTATATGTTGACATAGTTTTCAGTTTTCGTTGTAAACAACTTGAGTAATAAAAACATAATAATTCACCGTTTAATTAATATAGCGACATATACAAACTATTTTTTACTTCATGTATAACTGACTAATGAAATAGTGACAAAAAAATAGTGGGGGTACGCTTATAAATAAAACATAACGATTTTCAATTCTTACCTTTGCAAGGCATGTTGATCTGGTCGGATGCTGTTCACTCAATCTCAAGGATATCACTGACAGGTATCAGATACATGTTGATGGCCTATGTATATTGTCTACCGGCGTTTTGCACACGATGGTGCCGTGAGCATATTGTGCCCAAAGCTATTATCTTGGACAATTCCGTGTGCAATATTGCACATAGATGCTGAGGACGGGTTGACCGTGTGCAAAAATTCGATCTCGATTGTTTCTCTCTTATCGAAAACAAAGGCAATCTGTTATCTAGGGCAACTGTTTTTTATTATTAGGCGGCGTATCTATGTTATTGCGATGCGTCTTGCGGTACAAGCGGAATTAATTCTGGAAAGTTTAATTTCACCAGAATATTTTATTTTGTTTTCGTTATCGAATTAAAACTGTGTCCTGTGTAATTGTAGGTATTGTAAATTTTATATGTGGGCCTTTTATTTTTCACGTGAAATATAATTTAATTCAATATATTTTCGAATATTATTCCAAAATATTAAAATCGATTTTAAAACATGCTGAATTGTGCAATAATTATTTTGAACGATCTTGTTCCAATTTTAGCAATACATTAACAATTTAATTATATAAAACAGTCTTTGTTTCAATTATTCTTTTGTACAGGGTGTACAGTATACAGGGTAGAAACTATTTATAGAATTGAATTATTTTAGAGATATATGAAAACTCGCTTTTTAATATTAAAAGTACCTGAAATTTAAAATATAATGAAATTATATTATGAAATTTGAAATATACAGGATGGCTCACTGAAGTGAAATACAAGAGAGATGATTTTTCTAACAAAATCTTATACTTATTTTATATGATACCTTTTGAATGATCTTACTCGAATTTTACCAATACATTAACCGTATATCTATTTAAAATAGTCTTCGAATTATTCTTTTGTACAAGGTGTTTCAGTTATACAGGATGGAAGTAAGTTATATAGAATACAATACAATTATTTTTTTAGTTATTTTAGAGATTTATAGAGAAGTGTCGCTTTTTACTTTTCCGCACTCAACTGTACTAGCGGAAAAGTAATGTCATCGTGTAAAGAAAAATATTTCGTTTATTCTTCATTTTTTGGCCTAAAAACCATAAAAAAATGGTTATCAGAAAATATTGTCTGTGTGTGTGTCGTCGTTGTCACCGGCATTTATTTTTTTTAGCACGATAACTCAACTAAATCGTGTCGGATCGATCGGGTCTTGACTGATTCTGATCGGGGACGTCTGCCAGACACCTATTGATTTTGAGGTGGATAAGACACACCCTACCCTGTCCAAGGGTCATGAGATAGCACGATGGTGGACTATTAAAAAAAAAAAGTAAAACTGTCACATAAAACACATATTCTGCATTTATGTGTTGGTTTATTTTTTCTCGGCTACTTAATTTCAAGATAGAGATGTTCTACGTGCGGAAAAGTCCGTTTTAAGGTTTTAAAACTATTTATTAATATGAAAAACATCAGAAATTTAATATATACTGAAATTATACTACAAAATTTTAAATATATAGGGCGATTCACGTAAGTGAAATGCTTTTTTTAACGGAACTGAACAGCTTGTTGATTTTAGCAATATAACTACATAAATTTAACTATGAGATTGTGGATATACTTTATTTGAACATTATTGTTTATTTAAATGTAATAAAATATTCAGTATAACCCTCATTTACTTGTTGAAAATAAATGGTAAAATTTCCACCCAGCTTTACTTTATTCGTTGTTTTCGAGTATAGGGTCGTTTTAAAAGATAATCTCAGCTATAAGAAATTATAATCAATTTTTTTTTATTTAAAGAAATATTTATTTTTGTAACGGCAATTTTTGTGTTAGTTTAAAGTTGCTTTTGTATTACTTTTAATAAATACTTCATAAAAAATATTATGTACTTTCGTATGCTTCCATTCAATTTGTATATATACCTACATTATTGTATACAATGAGTTCGAAAAGTAATGTATAAAGTTGATAAACGTGGCACTAAGGCCTTTAAATCACTCGTACATATATTAATAATAATAAGTGTCCCTAGTGATGCGAGTATAAATGGTACATACAAATACAACAATAAAATGAAGCAAGAGCGATATTCATATTATAAATGACACGGAATATCAATTGCGTTAGACGTATTCGCCCTAAACCCACTAATTTCTTGATTCGATAGTGATTTTTTATCACAGGGGGCATAAGGGTTTTATTTTTTATTGGAATGGCTTATAATTTAAGTTTTAATTATCTGGAAGTGAGGTTATTCTACTGAAATGACACCTTAAACACTGTATTTATCAAAATTACATAAGCTATGAAGAATAAATTGGAAAGAAAAGGGTTAGCGTTTGAGGACTACTACTAAATGATGTTTTAGTTAAAATCCATGTAATTAAATTTAATTTAATTATACGCCACTTTTAACGCAAAGTAGAGAATGTGTATTTTTGTTGTCCTTAAGTAATGTAAAACGGCAAGATCTTCTGTAAGAAGAAATATATATCTTCGTTTTATACCTGTGTATTATAAGCACCACAGAAAATATATAGGGTCTTTCAATAGGGACGCTCGAAATTTGTTAGGTTATATCGGCTATGTTGGTAAAGCAACATCTGTCAAATTCATTGTGAATTGACAAGTAGTGTATTCAAATCACCATGGAAGATTATAGCGTTCAACAACGTGTGCAATTCATCAAATCTTATTTTCAAAATCAGTGCTCCATTCGAGGCACGTTCCGCGCACTACTTGATTTTCATTCTCGCCACAACCGTCCTGCCGAGTCGACTATTCGACATTTGGTGGCCAAATTGGTCAACCGCTTTAATAAATAATCAGCCAACATCCCTGCTGTGCGTCACCGAAACGCAAGGTCTGCTAAAAACATCCCTGCTGTGCGTTAGAGTGTACGGGAAAACCCGAGGCAGTCAGTTTCTTGTCGTTCACAAAAATTTGTCCTTTATGCGATTTCAACTTGGCGAATATTACGTCGGGACTTGGGTCTGCACTCGTATAAAATCCAACTGACCAAGGAACTTAAGATAAACGACCATAGACAACGCTGTGTGTTCGCTGATTGAGCTCTGGAGCAGTTGGAAGTTAACCCAAATTTCACCAAGAAAATCATATTTAGCGATGAGACTCATTTTTGGATGAATGGATATGTGAACGAGCAAAATTGTCGGATTTGGGACGATACCAATCCACACGAGATACACCAGCAGCAAATGCATCCCAAGAAAGTCACTGTTTGGTGCGGCTTTTGGTCTGGTGGAATCATTGGTCCATACTTCTTCCAAAACGAAACTGACATTGCCATAATCATCAACGGTGAGCGCTATAGATCGATATTAAACGATATTAAGCTTATTCTTTTCCTAAACTGGATGATATGGATACCGACGACATGTGGAAGAGGACGGCGCTACGTTCCACACAGCGTATGCCACGATGGACATTCTGCACGAGCGATTTGAGTTATCCAAATACAGAGACTAAGTGTATCATTACACTTAGTCCCTGTATTTGGATAGTATATATTATAGGAACAGAATGTTTGTATTTTATTCTTAGTTCAATCATCGTTTGAAAATGACATAATTGTCGAAACTGCAGTCACGTTTCTGTGAAAATATAGTGGTATAAAAAGGTAGTAGTTGTTTTTACTAATTTCCGTTGTGTTTTATTTACGTTTAAAAATCAAGCGTCTTTGTTGAAAGATCCTTTATCCAGAAATTTTCATCATCATCATTAGGTCATCAGTCCTAAGACTGGTTGGACGCTAACTTCCAGCTTCTCCTATCTTGTGCTAACCTACGCATTGCGCTAATTGTGCTACAATCTACATCTCTTACTATTTGCGAGCAGTAGTCTAATCTAGGCCTACCTCTGCCTTTCTTCACTCCTATTTCTGCCTCCAAAATATCGCGGACTATTCCCCCATGTCTCAGCAAGTGGCCTACCATTCTATCTCTTCTCTTCTTTATGTTTTTCCACATACTTCTTTTCTCGCCGACTTTCTCCAATACTTCTTCGTTTCTAACCCTATCAGTCCATGGTAGTTTCATCAGTCTTCGGTAACACCACATCTCGAAAGCTTCTAATTTCTTCCTACTTGCTTCCCCTACCGTCCAGGTTTCGCAACCGTATAGTGCCGTGCTCCATGCATATGTTTTCAAAAATCTCTACATTGTTTCTAAGTTTATTACCCCCGAGCATAAAAGTGCTTTCTTTTTGTTAAAAGCTACTCGACCCTGCGCTATTCTTTGTTTTATGTCTTTATCGCTTCTTCCATCCTGATTTATTTTACTTCCTAAATAAGTGAAGTCTTTAACTTCCTCCAATCTTTCATTATTAATTTGTATTTTCGTTTTTGCTCTGCTCTCGCGCCCTCTGCACACTAACACTTTAGTTTTGTTTTTATTCACCCTCATTCCGTATTCCTCTGTCAACACTGCCTCCATTTCGTTCAATGCTGATTCTAATTCCTCCTTACTAGATGCTAATACTGCTATATCATCCGCGAATCTCAGCATTTTTAGTTTCTGTCCCTGTACTTTAATCCCGAAATCCATTCTATCTTTTACCACATTAATCGCCTCTTCGATGTACAGATTAAAAATTAGTGGTGATAGCGTACATCCTTGTCTTACTCCTTTCCTAATACCTACTTCCCTTTTTTCCCCTTCTACTTCTATAACAGCAGTTTGCTCTTTGTATAGATTGTGTACTACTCTCCTATCTCTATACTTCATTCCCGCGCTCTTTAGTATCTCGAACATTTTTTCCCATCTTACGTTATCAAATTTTCATAAATAAAACAATATTTATATCGTTATAAATAAAACTATATTGAATTTTGTACGTGTATACTACTATTTTCCAAACGACATTAACAAGTAATTCTGTAAATATTAGTTATTTATCTTATGATATCCTTTTGTATTAACAACATTGATCTTAATTCTATAATTTTTTTTTAAATACATTAATATCTTACACCTAATTTTAATCTCATGGTAGTCGTAATCTACAATCAAAATAAATATCTGACTGTTTACAATATTTTAAGTATTTCCTCCACTTGTTTAATTTATACAATATTTTGTATATTTATATTTCATGTCCCCGATTTGATCCGCTGGTTAATTTCATTTTTTTTTTTTTTTTTTTAGTTGAGCTTGAATCAACTTTCCCAGAAGTTGTCATGTTTATGCTATGT
Organism: Rosalia funebris; assembly: GCA_037954035.1. Lineage (NCBI taxonomy): Eukaryota > Metazoa > Arthropoda > Insecta > Coleoptera > Cerambycidae > Rosalia > Rosalia funebris. The sequence goes on along the minus strand of JAZFAV010000006.1, from coordinate 3,184,942 downwards.
TCATTGTCTGGAAATATGAACGGCAGATTTGATTAGTCATCAAAATAAACTTTGAATGTATCGATACTGTCTGTATTATATAAAAAAATTACATAGACAGAAAACAAACAAGAAACCGAAAGCTAAGTTTCCACGAACACCAAAACAGTACACGGTACTCGAAACATATTAGTAACTTGTCCACGAACACATTCGATAACCAAGTTGGCATTAGCAGGAGATTCAATCATCTCATTTAAACAGCTGATGCTAATTTGATTAACAAATCGCGCATAGAGACACGTGTAATTTTTCGGCGTTCATGGAAATCTAGTCTACTGTTTTTATTACTGGATCGAAAGTTTCAGCGCTTTCCCAGGATACTACAATAATTACTACAACAAGGAAAATCCTACGCGACAATATATTGTGTTTAACATAATGCAATTTAAATTTATATGACCTCACGTAAGCTGAATAGCTGAAAATCGTCATGGTATCTACTAAATTAAAAGAGAATTGTTAGTCAGTAATATAGTAGCAAGTGCCGAATATTAACGTGACATACTGGGTGTCCAAAAAGTCTGGAAACGGTCAAATATCTCGAGAAATACACATCGAATCCAAGAAAGAAGCAACACTGCCTTAATAATTGTAAAAGCGCTATCCAATGACACCAAACGCAATCCCCCACCCCCTCTCCTTGGGATGTGGAAAACTTTAAAATATTAAATGGGTATCCATACTTTTTATTGCAGATTCGGATTCTACGGCAAGAATTACGTCAAGTTTGTTTGAAGCATTTTTTTCGGTTCGTGACAGATGGTGCTGTAATCGCAAAAATATTTTCTTTCGTAATTTCTAAAAAATTCTACGGAAGAATGAAAGATAATAAAGTACGAGTTCTTTTACTTAAAAACAGCCATTCAATGGTGTTAAATTTAATATCCTCCCACCACCGTGGAGGAGGGAAAGTGGAAGGCATTTTTCAAATGCTAAATGGAAACACTCATATTTTATTAACACTGACTCAGTTTTCCGCAAAACACCAAAACGTTATACACTACACTCAATTCGTGTTTCGCCAACAAAGTTGGCATCATCTGAAAATTATGAAAAATGTTGTACTAAGAGTTTTACTAAACGGTGCCACGAACGATGATAAGAGTTTAGAAGTTTGTGTAAGTGTTTTTGAAAACGTCCATTAGGGGACTTTGCCGTCATAGCCTTGGCGGTGAAAGGCTAGGGGACTCGCCTAAAATAGGCATCTTGATGGTGAGAGGCAAATAACGAAAAAAATATTTTTGCGATTGCAGCGCCATCTATCACGAATCGAAAAAAACGTTTGGAACAAACTTGACGTACTTTTTACAGTAAGATCCGATTCTGCAATAAAAAAATAGGGGTTCCCGTTTAATATTTTAAAGGTACTGCCCGCCCCACCCCAAGGGGTGGGGGAGAGGGGTTGCGTTTGGTATCATTGGATAACGCTATTAAAATGTAATAATATTAAAGTGTTTTCTACTTCTTGGATACAATGTGTATTTCTCGAGATATTTGGCCGTTTCCAGACTTTTTGGACACCCTGCATGTATTTTTTTATATAAAAATCCACAGATGATAAATTTAGATTATTGTTGAATAACGTTATTGTTATTAATGTTAAAGGCCAATTTCATTCATCGTGAGGGGAAAATATAAATGGGTGATTTCCCAGAAAATAATCTTTCCCGGCTCAATTTAATTTTTTTTCTCGTGGAATTAATCTACAGGTTATTAAAAGGTAAAAACCTGGATTGTGTAAATAAAAAAATATATATGTATTTGGATTCTATTGCTCTAAATGTTTTATGGCCAAAGTTCCTGATTGTTTATAACACTTTAACGATGTATACAGAAAATATTTTACAACTGATTACAATTAATTTCGAAAGTAGAGAATGTTTGAATAACTCTCTATTTTAAATATTGGTAATTGATATCTTATCTCTAACACCAAAAATATCTTATGTGCCTATGGATGTCGCAAGTATTACTTATTCATTGTTTAAAATTGTTTAAAAATATAAATAAATATAGAAATATAGAAATTTGATTATATCGAGTATATACATGAATGAAACATAAATTTATCCTCGACCTTGTCTACATTCAGGCGTATTTGAACTTGAAGTGTCTACAATTTCAGTTAAAATATTGCGGTTTAAGATTTTATTACTTCGTTATAGAATAAAAAAAAGGAAACTCAGAGATAAGATTTGTAGATCTCCATAAATTCAATTTTCCACAGTCATCACTGGATCAACTTTGAATTAATAATAAATGAATAGTTGAAGTAGTAGCATAGGCCAAAAAAGTCTAAAGTGTTAGAACAATAGTATTTGTGAAATACGAGGTCTGTTACAAAAGTAACGGGAACTTTGTAATTTCGCCAGTAATATTAGCCCGATGTGCGCGATTTTTTCGTTGTTGTATTGTTCAACATGTCTCAAAGGTATCTGTACATTGTTTACCATATCAGATGTGTAGCCTGTTGTGTTTTATTACGATTGGCGATTATTTGTTTAATTAAAAAATGGATAAGAGTATTTACATTGCATTTTGCTATAAGAATGGAATAAAGTGTAGAAATATTTTGAGTAAGTCTGCTATGAGTAAAACAAAGATCTACAAGTGGTATAAATGTTTCCAAGAAGTCCGTGAAGATGTTGAAGATGATGAGCCCCGTGGACGCCCCAGCGCATCAACAACCGATGAAAACGTTGAAAAAGGTGAATCACAATCAAAGAAGTCGCTGATGATGTTGGAATATCAACTGACTCATGCCATGAAATTTTTTCGGATGTTTTGGGTGTGAAACGTGTGGTAGTAAAATTTCCTCCAACATGGTTGAATTTCGAACAAAAACAGAGGCGAATGGAAGTTGCTTAGGAGTCGCTAAATGAAATCAACAATGATGCAGAACTACTGAAACGTGTCATAACAGATGATGAAATATGGGTTTACGGATACGACGTCGAAACTAAGGCTCAATCGCCCCGGTGCAGACATTCTGGATCGCCAAGACCGAAAAAAGCTCGACAAGTGCAGTCGAATGTGAAGGTGTGTTCTTCGATTCTTGCCACAAGGTTAAACGATCAATAAGGAGTATTACCTACAAATTCAACGCCGTTTGGGTGAAATAATTAAAAAAAAAACGCCCGGATTTGTGGCGCAACAATTCATGGATTTGCACCACGATGCTTGCTTGAATTTTGGCCAAAAACAACACTGTAATGATGCCCCAGCCTCACTAGATGTTGCTCCGTGTGACTTTTTTCTGTTCCCAAAAATAAAGAGAACCCTAAAGATCCATCGTCTTTCAACCATAGATAATTTTGAAACCACATCGCTGACAGATTTAAACACTATCCCAAAGATCGAGTTCCAAAAGTGTTTTGGGGAATGGGAAAAGCACTGGCATAAGTGTGTAATATCTAATAGGGACTATTTTGAAGGAGATAACAAGATACGAAAATTTCTGTTATTTTTTTAACACACTTCGTATTATTAAATCGTCTCCACAGTTAGAAGTTCCATCAAATTTAGGGTTGTTATATACTCGTATCTTGTATCTATATTAATTTCTATTATTACCTAAGATTGCTTCTATTACTGGAATATGACTCCTTATTGTGGACATAGAGTCTCTTTGATTTCAAATTAGTATGACGGTGATATCCTACGTCAATTTTATAGCGGATGGTAAAATCTTTAAGGAAATTCATTTTATCTAAGTATAAGAAAATGAAAATAGAAGCTGTATCAACAAAATGGATCCCTATAGTAAGTACTTTGATAAACCAGTCCGGAAGAATTTAATAATGTATTTCCATAGAGGTGGATTGGTCCAAGAGGTACTATGAAATGACATACGAGTCCTTCCGATCTGAGATAATTGATTATTTTATCGAAATATGTTAAGAGTAGTGTTTTTAATATAGAAAAATCAAGACCTATTTTTGGGTAATCGACGATGAACCATTTTCGTCGTTAAAATAATTTTAGAAGCATACTGTGAAATTAAGCGAATAGATCAAGGGATAGATTAACCAATAAAGAAAGTTCAAATCATATAGTCATGTTTTGAGTTAAGGCGCGTTCACACGATTCGATTTTAGTTGATCAACTTTTGTGGATCAACTAAAATCGAAAGGAAACTGCTGCGAGAACATATATTTCAATTTTTGTCGGTCAAGTCAAATTGATTCCACAAAAGATTGACCCATTCAAACTTTATTTTGAACTTTAAGTGATGAGTCATCAATGGTTTCAGACGAGTTGAAACGCGGTTGAAGAGTGTGAACATTTGTCAGTCGATTTGAATCATTTGATTCTGGTGTATGTAGTCTGCTTATTAGTTTTACAAGATATAGGGCAACAAAATGATAAGTAGCTAATACTCGCTGGACGACGAGACGTGGTAAGGAGGAAAACTTTCGGGCGGAGCTTAGAGTGAATCTTTTATAAAAGATAGTCTTAGTTTCTGTTCGGTGACCAAGTCTTCTCAATACGATCTATGTCACAAAATTTGTAACCGTTTAATTTATTAAATTTATTTTTGCTTTCACTTTATTTCTTTTATATATTATACAAATCAAGTCATTCTATTTATTGTAAATATGCGAAAATAAGTATATCTACTACCTCTATAATGGTTTATCGTGACGTTTACGGTTTTGATAATTTTTTAATATTGATTTACAATATATGACATTGTATTATCATCGATAAAAAGTAAAACCTTCAAATAATTTGGAATAAAGAGTTGCAAACCACTATTTATTTAAATATAGAAGATTAGAAACAACTAACGCGGAAGAAATTCAAAGACTATAAATAGCACTAAATATTTTAATGTTAGTGACAGAGGGAGCTGCATATATACAGAAAACTATTACTTTGCTTAAACCCAGTAATCTCAATTTAGTGCATGAATGAATATCCTTTATATTAAATTATTCGCCATGTTGTAGAACATTTTCAAAGTTCAAATTACCATACATTAATAGCAAATACGGAAGCTTCACAACGTAAGGATATTCCTCAATTATCCCTAGACATATCCCTACACGTTGGATATATTGAATGAGACGAGCAAGTGACTTATCCTAACATGTCGAATTTAGACCTCATTGAAAAAGCTTAAGGTAACGTTACAGTATAACTAAGAGTTATCACTTCGAATTGGATATAAGTGACCACTTCCATGATAACTTAAGTGCAATAAAAGATATAAAAATAAAAATATAATAAAAAGGGGTGAAACCATTTATTTTTATTATTTTATCTCCTAATATGACTTGATCAATGATAACACAACGTTTGGCGTAGTTCCTAGGAAAGTTGATTCATACTATATCGCTACAACAATCAGACTACGCACAATTTTGTACACTCTCAGTAAATCAACAAATATTTCATTACAGTATTCCTATCGGACTATATACATCGTATTGCAGAGCAATAATATACTCCACATCTAAAATACTCTGCATCTTATCTATCTAAGCGTCTAACCTCTCACACATGAAAGTTCTCGACACTATCAACAAATTCCTTGCGCTTCTTTTTTAATTTCCCGCTTATCGAGTGGCTTTCGACAACCACTCTACTATCATACTGAAGTACTTCTGCATCCATTTGACGTTCGCCTCGGCCTGCTCAAGGGACTGCTGCGCAGTTCTCAAGGCTATCCCGAATTCTTTGTGGCTCCTCTTCAGGAACGATTTGAACTAAAACACATTCAAGCGTATTAGTCGAGTTTCGAGCGACTGTTCGGACTACTTACGTCGTTTACTTCTTCTTCGGTGTTGAAGTGGGCCGTAGATGTCTTGACGATGCTCGCCAGTGAAATGGAAGACGGACCCAAGCTGGAACAAGAAAGACGGGACGGTAAGAGGATTTGTTCGAACTGAGGAAAATTATGAAGCGGTTGATCTGATCAAGCAATAGAGATAAGTATAATGTTACAAGTCTTGTAGGCAAGTTACTATTTATGACGCGTGCTTCTTTAGGGCGACGTGAGACATCTTCGGGAGGTGGAGAAATAAAAAGTTAAAAAAATTTCTTCCTAGTGAAATATAAAAGTGTATAATATAGCTTCTGTAAGATTATGGAGATATTTGTACATTGTACATTGTACATTGGACATTGACTGCAATTAACATGAAAAGTAGATCTACATTAACTAATCTTATATAGGGTGAGTCGGGAGGAACGGACCAAACTCCAGGAGTGTATTGTACACGTGAAAATAATGTAAAAAAACTCAACTGTTGTTTTCCGATTTTTATTTGTTTTCAAGTTATAGCGTAATTAAAAATGTTTATCTAGTATAAGTATCACAAAATGCCACACATGTATTCAAATTTAGAATATGCAAATATGGTGTTTGTTTATGGTTTTTATAATGAGAATGCTAGAGCTGCTGTTGAAGAATATCGTCAACGGTTTCCACATCACATACATCCTAATAAAAATGTATTTATCAGATCACGAAGAATTAGTATTCAATTGGGCATTCCACAAACAAGAGTAATAAATACTCGACCAGCAAAGCTTCCATCCATACCACGTACAATGAGTACAGCACCTACAAGCAACATTTACCCGTGACGACATTAATAATGCTCACAACTGTCATGTATGGTCAGATGAAAATCCCCACGCAATAGTCGAAAGTAAACTTTCAACATAAATGTTAAGTAAACGTGTTATTTAATTGGTCCCTTCATTTTGGAGAATCGCCTCACAGGAGACAGCTACTTACATTTTTTACAAAATGAAATACACGGACTACTAGAGGATGTTCGTTTGAACATGAGAATGCAAATGTACTACCAGTACGATGAAGCTCCTGCACATTTCGCTCATCAGGTCAAGGAACATTTGGACGAAAGGTTTCCAGGGCGTTGGATTTGTCGCGGTTGTCCTATTGATTAGCCTCCAAGATCTCCAGACCTCACAGCACTAGATTATTGTTTATGGGACTGGTTGAAACATGTAATGTGTAAAGTAAAAGTGGACACTCGGGATGCACTAATTCAACGTACTAGAAACGCTGCAGCCGATCTCAAAAAAATACACAACTCAATCAATAGAGCTACATGCGCCTTTCGTAGAAGGGCGATGTCCTGAGGAGGAAGAACAATGTCCTGATAAATCCGGAGTTTGTTTCGATGGTCACATGGATTTGATTCCGATACGAAGAAGATCTGGAGATCACATTTCTACGTAGAAAATATCGTAGAAAAAATGTGATGCCACTTGACTCGTTTGTCGGGGACAATTACATTATTATGCAGGACAACGCTAGGTCCCACGTTGCTAGAGAGGTACTGGACTACTTTCGATTTGTGAATATTTCAATTATGGACTGGTCACCATGAAGTCCAAATATGATCTTCATAGAGCACCTATAGGATGCACTAAAATTATCACTTGGGCGCCACATACCTGCCCTTATAACTCTTAGGGAATTCGAATTAGTCGAATGGGGGAATATTCCTCAGGAAACCACTCACCTCTTGATCAATAGCATGTATGAATGGAAGCACTGAATAATGTGAAATTTCACAAATGCGTTAATATTGTCCATGATATATTCCATGAATATTGCTGAAGGATTTTCAATAGTTATTTCAATGGCGATAAAGATGTTCCTGTCATTTTTTATGTATCAAGTGAAAATAATTGGAAAACTAAAAGAAAAAATGGATGATAAAATGATGTAGTGTAGAGCAACACGTTCAAATTATATATTAACTCTTATTACATCATAGTTCAAGAGAACGAAGGTGCAAGGTAGACAATCAGAAGAAGAAAATTAGGATTGTAGAAGATCCGAAAATAAGGACAAGCGCTTGTCCTTATTTTCTTGTTGCGCTTGGATGATTGTAACGCAAAAATATTGCTGAGATGAGATTACTTTAATTTGGTGTTCTTTTGTTAATAAAAACATTATTAATTTTTCATTTTCATTTCCAAACTTGCGATTTATTATTTTATCTTTAATATTAGATAATTTTTTATATTTCATCATGGAGGCCTGCGTACACGCTAGATTTTTTTGTCAGATCTCTATCATCAGAGCTACCAGAGTACTGTCATCGGCATCTGGCATCACCTCTATCACTACTCTGTCATGTGTTTACACGTCTCTGCCAGCTCTGATGTCAAAAAAATCTAGCGTGTACGAAGACCTTTAACTATTGAGTGTCACTAATTTTTTCCATTTACTACACAACGTGGTCGTCTTCACATTTTATGTCTACCATAAACACTATAATCTGACTGAAACTCACTAGGATCTTAATCGATGCCAGTTGGTCTTGAAGAACCTATAGGCGAGATCTTGCCCCACCGAATTCGACGAGACCGAGGCAAACACCCTGGCCGAATCGTGCTTTCTAATGCCAGAGTTCTCCGTCACCGCCCACTCCAGGTATCTGCTGAGTATCCAGGTTTCCTTGGAGCACCCGAGAGCCGTCAGGAGGATCTCCTTCTCGTTGGCCACGTTGGTGTTGAGGTATCGCTGCCAGGCGAAGTCCCACTCTTCTTGACCGCCATCGCTTATGGCCGTGCAGTAGACGATCTCCCTTAGGTCAGGAGAAATGCTGAAAACAAAATTTTCGTAAAGATTTTAATGAAGATTTTAGCCAGAAATATGAAAGATAGAAAAGCGATAAAAAGAAACGTGTTTGCAAAAGTGTATCCAGTACTGTTACTGTCCATAAATATCTATTGTTCGTTCCTATAACAATGACGTTGCTACCGCAAGTTACACAGAGGTCTATACAATGGGTTTGTTTTCTTCTCATCGCTATTTTCACTGCCTACGTTGCCTTGCCCACTACGTCGTCTGTTTCAATTTCTGCTTTTTGTGCGCCACGAGACAAAGAATCCATACAAGAATGACTGCAAACCTGGGTTGATAGTGACTCGAAGTTGTTTGTGGGCAAGTGTATTAGAGGATATGATTGATATTGTAATGTGTGTGTACGAATTACTGATTTGTGTAAAAGAGTAATGTAATAAGTAATAAGACATGTGAAAAACCACACTTCATCTAGTGGTCATGATAATGATAGTGATGACACTATATTTCTTTGACCTCAAGGTAGCCTTTTTGGCACGTGTTATTGCGTTACATGAACTAAAGAACCGCACACTACGCCAGTTTCTAAAAAGATATATGGATAGAAAACTCCAACCACACTGATCTAATCCAACTACACTAAGAAACAGATATGTTAGCCAGATATACGAGGACGCATTGCAAAAGATTCGCAACCACTTGGGGACAATTTTGTGTATTTCTTTATAGACGAAGCAACTGAAGCATGCGGACGTTTACATGCATAACAAAAATATATACATATAAATAAATATAAATAGTATATAATATAAAAAGTATAATACATATAAATAATAAAAAGTTACATAGTTCTCATTTATGCAGACATCAATTCTTATAAAAATATTGAGATTTGAGTAAATGCAAATAGAAACAGACAAAGTGAAGATTACATGAAGGCAAAATTTCAATTAATTTGTACACCGAAAAAAATACATTTTAACCTATAAAATCTACTAGCAGATCGCGCTGACTACGACATCAAATATTGCGCGATAACAAAATGAATTTGAAGAAATAAGTTAGTTAATTTAAAAAAATTACAAGACTATTTATCAAATAAAATAAAAAGAATAAATATTTGTTGTAATCATTTTATATTAAAATAAAAATTAAAAAAAAACATTAAAAGATATATTTAATTCAAAATTCATTCGATCAATATATCTATGAATTGAAATTTTTACTATATAATGTGAAAAATTCTAGATAAAAGAAGTAAGAACTATGTTACTTTTAATTATCGTTTGATAAAAGTAATTTCAGGCGGTATTATTTTTTCCACTATGTGACACCACAACAAATTTCAAGAAAACATATATTATTACGGTTATCAAAATTATTTATTTTTAACTGATTAATATGGCTCTATAAAATTTATATTTTTTTCTAATAGAGTCCCTATACATCCCAAACACATTAAAATTCCAGGTAAGAAGATTCACCCAATCTTGAGAAATTCATTTTTATTTAATTTTCACCATTTAATTACTTTCTCGAAAACCAAAAGCGACAAGCGTCTGAAACTTTCAGAATCTCAGATTTTCTCGACAACATGTACAGGCCCTGATAGTTTTAATAAAGTAAAGGAATACTGGAGTAGGTCGAAACCTTTGGTGTGAAGACCACACTAACGTAGTTATCCACAAAACACCAAAACACTATACACTACAATCGACGTGACGCTAACAAAGTTGGCATCATCTGAAGGTGATTGAAAGTGTCTCTCAGTTTTAATCACCTTTAATGATGCCAACTTTGTTGGTGAAACGCGCGTAGAGTGTATTGTATAGTGTTTGGTGTTTTGTGGAAAACCACATCAATTTTATCAACGAAACTAATAGTTTTCCGTTATTTCCATTCAGGACAAAAATCAGTCCTATTAATACATCGTTATTTCTTTAACTATTTTTTACTTACTCATTGTTCTTGTCAGGATTAGCCATATTTTTCCAATTCTGGAATTGCCGCACAGCTTGCATGATGCAATCCCGTAATCCTAAGAGGCAGGCTTTCCCCACCACGTCCATCCTGCTAAGGACCACCAGGGGATCGTCGTCGTTGGAGTCTCTAAATCCTAGCTCGTAATAATAGTCCTGGATCAGGTGTAACATGTAAGCCTGTAAATTTACCCGCATTATCGTGAAACGTCGAGATAAGAAGTGACTGTATCTAGGGTTTGATTCACTTTGATGACAATATTGTTGTAAACGAGGAAAACGGGTTAATGGCGAACAGAGATACGTTTCCAGGATAGAGAGAAATCGATACATTTACTGCTCGTCAAACATAGAAACAAGTCTCAAAACTGCAGTAAATAGCCTGGTCTAAATACATAAATGGCCAAATACTGCCCTCACTCTTTCTTCTACAAATACATCGAGAATTCTTTTCCTACTATTGACGAGCAGTAGATAGAATTATTAATACTGAAATAGATAAAATTAATTGGAATAATGAGATTTTCGGTCTTTCTCTATAATCAGTTTTCTATGATATTACTAATAACGTAACTGCAATATTTGTACAACAAAAGAGAATAATAATAATTATTTTGGTTTTGAAACTATACTAGAACTTTAATTAAAATAAAGTCTAAATTACAATGTCGTTGAGAAAAATTAAAAATGTGTTAGATTAAATAGCACTAAGGGGGCTAAAGAACAATAAAGCGCCGGGTGTAGATAAAATACAGGCGGAAATTTTGAAATGTGCGGGACAGAAAGTAGTAAATAGGATGTTTGAACTGAAATACATATACGAAACGGACGAGATGCCGGAGGATTATAAGAGGAACATTATCGTTACTATACCGAAAAAGAGAGGAGCCGACAAATGCGAGAACTTTAAAACGATTAGCCTAACTTCCCACGCGTCAAAAATCTTAACCAGAATAGTGCAGAAGAGGATGGAAAATAGAGCGGAGGAAATACTAGGAGAAGACCAATTCGGGTTTAGGCGAAATAGGAGAACTCGCGAAGCTATTCTGGCGCTAAGAGTAATGTTAGAGAAAACAATAGAAAAAGGAAAGAACGCTTATATAGGATTTGTAGATTTAGAAAAAGTTTTTTATAATGTAAGATGGGAAAAATGTTCGAGATACTAAAGAGCGCGGGAATGAAGTATAGAGATAGGAGAGTAGTACACAATCTATACAAAGAGCAAACTGCTGTTATAGAAGTAGAAGTGGAAAGAAGTAAGACAATGTACGCTATCATCACAAATTTTTAATCTGTACATCGAAGAGGTGATTAATGTCGTAAAAGATAGAGTGGGTTTCGGGATTAAAGTACAGGGACAGAAACTAAAAATGCTGAGATTCGCGGATGATATAGCAGTATTAGCATCTAGTAAAGAGGAATTGGAATCAGCGTTGAACGAAATGGAGGCAGTATTGACAGAGGAATATGGAATGAGGGTGAATAAAAACAAAACTAAAGTGTTAGTGTGCAGAGGGCGCGAGAACGGAGCAAAAACGAAAGTACAAATTAATAATGAAAGATTGGAGGAAGTTAAAGACTTCACTTATTTAGGAAGTAAAATAAATTGGGATGGAGGAAGCGATAAAGATATAAAACAAAGAATAGCGCAGGGTCGAGTAGTTTTTAACAAAAAGAAAGCACTTTTATGCTCGGGGGTAATAAACTTAGAAACAAGGAAAGATTTTTGGAAAACATATGTATGGAGCACGGCACTATACGGTTACGAAACCTGAACGATAGGGGAAGCAAGTAGAAAGTGAAGCAAGAGTGAGAGTTTGCGAATTGATTGAGAAGGATCTTCACGCACTGAAACTCTCACTTCTTCAATCGCTTGTGGGGTTCGAACAGAGCACGGGCGACCTGGATTGCGAATTTTTACAGTCGAACCGGTATTCTCAAACATTCGAATCCATTTTCTAATCTTACACCTCTTGATTATTTCTTATGGGGATACCTTAAAGAGAAAGTGTATGTAAACAAACCACGAACTTTAGTGCAATTAAAGCACAACATTCGCACCGAAATGGCCGCCGTTTCCAAAGAGATCTGTAGACGCGTGGTGGCTAATTTCCGGTTACGGTTAGAGGAGTGCCAGCAGCGTGAGGGTCAACATTTGGAGAACATAATCTTTAGTACTTAATTTTCCAAAACCTTGTCTAAAAATTAACAAAAAAATGTATTTTTTCTGACTTCTAGTTTTTTTTTTATTGAATCCATAAATACCCCTACCCTTTCTGAACACCATTTATTAGTAACATTTGGTATTCTCTGTTGGTCACACTTAGGATCTCTTCTATTTTCCTTGTTTCTATACAATGTTGACAATTGCTTTATGCACTGTGATTACTGTCTATATGTCCATGATTTAAAGTTTTATAACAGAGTAAAGAGGTTATTTCATTGTGTTAAAATGCAAGATTTATTGCGCTCTTATAACTACTGTTACTAATCAGCCCTAAGGCATTATAAACTTACAGCATACTTTTCATATATATTCAACTATATAACTTAAATTAACATTAAAAACGCAAAGTAACAAGATTATACCCTTATTATAAGCATTGTCAAATTTAAATCGGTACTGTATAACAGAAGCCGTTATACTCGTACAGTACCGAGTCAAATCTGGCAATGCTTCAATTTAAATCGAAACTGGGTTCAGTTTGCAACGAAATAAAGTAAAAGGTATACGAAATAACTTACCTTGTACTTATCAAAATGTGCAGTCCGCACAAACATATCATACAAGTAGTCCAGATTATCGAGACCGCTCTTCCAAGGTATGTACTCCCGCTCGTTCACCAAATACCTAGTGACGTTCAAGGCCACATCGTAGCTGACGTACCCAGAAAACGCTAGATTCAGCACATCGTCCAACATTTGGGCTCGATTCTTCGAATCGATAACCAGATGGTCCTCATGCAATTGTCTAGTAAGCATCAGCCAGTTGCCGTACTCGTAGTTGACGCGGTAGTACCCCGTCTGGTTGACGTTGATTAAGAACCAGACGAACGATTGGATCTCGTAGATCAGCTTCATCGCCTTTTCCGTTTCGTTCCTCATCCAATCCTTCTGGAAATGGCCGTAACTATCGATGTAAGTGATTGGCACCCACCACGTAGGTGACGAGGCTTCATCGTCCCTGTGAAGGTAGAATCTCTCTTGTTTGAGGTAGATGACGGTACCTTCTGGGTTTTTTACCGCGGTTATGAGGGGGTACCCGGTTTGCAACGTCCAGGTGTCCATTATTTCTTTGATCGTGACGTCTGGTTCTAGTACGTCGCTTTCGTGGCTGACCTCAGTAAGGGTGTTCCATAGGTCGTCTTGTTCTGCATTGCTGTACATCCTGCCAACAAAATAATATGATTCCTATCGGAGTTGAGACAATTTAAGGTGAAAATAGATGGAGATACGGTACTCGTCGAGATGATTTGACGAGTCATAATTTTCTTGCGTCGGAATTGTAGCATTAACAGGGCATTCTATTTTTTTTTAAACAATGCATCTCTGCATTTTTGCAACCTTCATACTCATAAGAATATCCTTGTAAAGGATTTCCCGGAATCTCTTTATTTACGGGAAATATAGAGCCACAAATGCTGGCCTACGCATGACATCTGGACCCTCGCCGTAACGACGACGAAATTGTTGCAGAAAAAAGAATGTATCGGCGACGTGGAGAAAAAAATGGGGACAAGATTACGCGATGCAACAAAAAAGCGAACAAAGGCATCGGCGGTAAAGGGGCAGGAACACTTACGGATAAAGTCATTGTTGTGTGTCATTTTGTGTTTTTCATTTTCCGGTTTTGAATTATTCTTTACTATACGGTTCCGGTTTTGCAATTTGCCTACTTCCTATTTTTAGCTTTATTTATTTGGCTTATCATTTTTAATTTCTCAAGGTATCGCCATTTGATTTATCGATTTTTCGATTTTCCAATTTATTGGTTTTCTAGTTTTTTAAATTTCCTTTCCCTATATAAGTTTGAAATTTCAGTTTTAATTATACTAAAATAAACAGTAGAAATAGGCATTCTATTTCAAATAAAATGCACTTATGTACGAAATTGTATTCCATATCTTGGGGATGCACTGTATTCTTATTTTGTGGTTACTTGAATTTTAAAGTAAACAGTTTTAAAACCTTAAAACAGACTTCTCCGCACGTAGAACATTTCTATCTCTAAATTGAGTGGCCGAGAAAAATAAACCAACACATAAATGCAGAACATATGTTTTATGCGACAGTTTTACTTTTTTCAATTTTTCTCAAATAGTTCACCATCGTGCTTTCTCATGACCCATGAACATTATAGAGTGTATTTTATCCACCTCAAAGTCAATAGGTGTTGTCTGGGAGACGTTCCCGTTTAGAATCAGTCAAAACCCGATCGATCCGACACGATTTAGTTGAGTTATCGTGCTAACAAAAAAAAATCTCAAATAGTTCACCATAGTGCTTTCTTATGACCCATGGACAGGTTGGGATGTATCCTATCCACCTGAAGATCAATAGGTGTCATCTGGTAGACGTCCCCGATCAGAATCAGTCAAGACCCGATCGATCCGACGCGATTTAGGTGAGTTATCGTAGTAACAAGGATAAATGCCGACAATAACGACAACGATAACGATAACGGCAACGGCAACGGCAACGGCAACGGCAACGGCAACGGCAACGGCAACGGCAACGGCAACGGCAACGACAACGACACACACACACACACACACACACACACACACACACACACACACACACACACACACACACACACACACACACACACACAAAATGGTTTAAAAATCATTTTTTTTTGTTTTTAGGCCGAAGAACCACTAGTTCTACCACTATTACATTACTTTTCCGCGTATAGTGGAGTATGGAAAAGTAAAACAATAATGGTTGTGTTAAGTAATACGACGATCAAGACATCTGCGGAAATATTTCTATATTATGACTATTTTTCTGTAATTCCTGTCAATAAAAATTACCCAAACAAACTCATCGTTTACCATAAATTCCCAAAACTTAAAATTCGCTAACAAGTGTTAAATATGAGTGAATTATAATGGTTTAGTGGTTGTCTTTGTATTACACATGTAACATGTAAGTAATCGAAACTTCCAATTCTGTAAACAAAAGATCTGTTAGCGGTTTGTACGTCAAGCGCAATAAATAAGGCATCAAATTGGACACGTTTATTTCCACAGTTTTAAATACAGCTGACGTGAAGGCCGATTTTTTTCTATAAGCGAATTGGACTCTGACCTTCCGGTATTAGTAAATTAAACAATTTACTTCAAAAGAATATGCTCGAAAAAACAAAGAGGCCTCACTTTTATTTTATTAAAAGATAGTGACTTGCATATTTCTCTGAAATCAAGAAACTGGATTTGGCTAATCCCAACTAGTACAAGGCTATAATGAATAATATCTTTGTATTAATTTAGATAATAAGGGGTAGGTATACCCCTATATAAGGGGTACAAACTTAAGCGGGTACCAATATGATTCTTTAAAAGACTTTTTATCCTTGCCAATAAATGTACCAGATTTTCTAATCAGACTTGAATGTGGATTAGTGAATATTTCTCTAGTAATTTTTTAGTTAGTCATTAATTGGTTATTGAAACTACTATCAATGAATAATAGTAGATATCCTAGACTGTGCTATATTTAAAAATGTATAACAACGATGCTGATTGGAGATATAACTGATAGAGTTTCCTTTTTTATATACTACGAATGTTCAGAATAATGGGAAAATATCTCTTATCTGAACGCAGATAAGAAAGAACCCTTTATGCGATAAATATAAAAGCTTTTCGTATAAATTGGACTGTAATAAATTGACATAATGCGTGTACCCCTTACTGTACAAAAATATTTTTCTGTTTCCCCAACTCTCAACGCCACCTAAAATTTAATATGCAGACATACATAATAAGAATGATTTCTCAATTACAGGTAGATTTTCATATAATGATGTATTATTATACACTATAAATTCCAGCGAAATATATAGTGTATGCGATCTAAAAATGTCAGAAACCTTGGAACACATTTTTTACAGTGTTCCATTTATGATCCTATTAAAAGACCTGAAATTAAAAATATTTTGGAAACCTATAATTCACTTATACACAACCTCATTAATATCACAATTTCTAAAGCAGAATTGATGCGTGGTTTTATTCTGTAGTTACTGAAAGTACACTCTTCTACAGGGTCTTTCAATGGGAACACTCGAAATTTGATAGGTTATAGCGGTCATGTTGCTAGAGCAACATCTGTAAAATTTATTGTGAAATATTTAGTTGTGTATAGCAAATCACCGTGGAAGGTTATGGCGTTCAACAACGTGTACAAATCATCAAATTTTATTTTCAAAATCACTGCTCCGTTCAAGAAACGTTCCATACATGTGATTCTTATCCTCACCACAACCGTCCCGCCGAGTCGACTATTCGACGTTTGGTGGCCAAACTTAAGTCAATCGGTTTGATAAATAATCAGCCAACACCCGTATGTCACCGAAACGTAAGATCTACCTAAATCATCGCTACTGTGCTTGAGAGTGTATGGAAAAACCGGAGGCAGTCAACTCCTCGTCATTCACAAGAATTTTGTCTTTCTGCGAGTTTAACTTGGCGAATTTTGCGTCGGGACTTGGGTCTCCACCCGAACAAAATCCCACTGACCCAAGAACTTAAGGTAAACGACCATAGACAATGCCGTGTGCTCGCTGATTGATCTCTGGAGCAGTTGAAAGTTGACCCAAATTGCGCGAAAAAAATTATCTTTAGCGACAAAGCTCATTCTTGGATGAATGGATATGTAAACAAGAAAAAATTGTCGGATTTGGGACGATACCAATCCACACAAGATACACCAGCACCCAATGCATCGAAGTCACTGTTTGGTGCGGATTTTGGTCTGGTGGAATCATCGGTCCGTACTTCTTGTAAAACGAAACGCAACGACGAGCGTTACAGATTGATGATAAGCATCTTCTTTTGGCCTAATCTGGATGATATGGATACCGACGACATGTGGCTTCTACAGAACAGCGCTACATGACACACAGCGCATACTACGATGGACATTCTGCACGAGCGATTTGAGGGCTTGGTTATCTCGTGCAGCGGCGACGTGAACTGGCCACCGAGATCACGCGACTTAATGCCCTTAGACTTCCTCCTTTGGGACTTAATCTTAAATCGCAGGTATCTGCGAATAAACTGCAAACAATTGATGCCCTCACAGTCAACGTAACCAACACCATCCAACAAATTCAGCCAGATTTATGCGACAAAGTTATTAAAAATGGAACCTCCCGATATGTGCCACCAAGCAGAACCGCGGCGGACATTTGTACGATGTTATATTTCATACTTAATGCCATAAAATATTTTCTCAAATAAAAAAAAAGTTGAGTGGATATCACACACACAACTTTTTTTATTTACGTTTAAAAATTAAGCGTCCTTATTGAAAGAGCCTTTACATATATTCAACATGTATTTTTATTGATATGTATATCAATATACAAATTTTGTTCTATACGGTTTCTTATTTTAACATTTTGGTTTTTCTTTTACAAATTTTTAATGTACTGGTATTTGTTTTATCGGTTTTTCTTTTTTCCTATTTTCCAATATAATGGTCTTCGATTTTTCTATTGGTCGGTCACCCGGTTTCCCGTTTTCTCTTTCCCTATACAATTCTGTCACTCTACTTTTAGATAAACTACAGTAAACAGTAAAAATGGACTGTTAATTTCAAATAAAGTGTACTTATGTTTGAAATTTCATTCCATTTTTTGGGACGCACTATAAATCTATTCTTATTTTATAGTAACTTGAATTTGAAAAAACAATTAAGGTTTGTATTAAGCATAGTCTGATGATAAGGATAGCTGTGAAAAAAATGAAATATACGTATCCGAAGACATTGATTAACAATATACAATATTAAAAATTTTAAATTTATTTCAGTCTCAATTTATTCTAAACTCATTTCATTAAAACTTAATTACACAGAAATACAAGAAAGTTACACCAAGCAGACCTGATTCAATACTTTTTTATGCATTTTGTGGGGCCTTTTGTCTAAATTTTTTATTTTTGTTTTAGTGTCCTAAATTATTGTTGTTCTTCTAAGCTCTGTATTATTTTCTCTATGATCGTTTGCTTCCGTATAACCATTTTGATGAATTTATGCAAAATATCAAATAGTAACAATGTTACTATATATCGACGCTCATTTCATAACCTACTGTGTGTGTGTGTGTGTGTGTGTGTGTGTGTGTGTGTGTGTGTGTGTGTGTCACGAAATTTTTAGGTCGATGTACGAAATGCTTTTCGTTCGAATTTCGGCATCTTGACAACATTAATATAGTAAATCAACCATTGCGAACAACGTGGCGACTTTTGTTTTTTGATATAAAGCCTTTAGAGGCATGTTCCGGAGGTGCCTTCGATATGAGCGAGGGGGCAGCGCAATATTATTGTGATTTGCTTACTCCTTTGGAGTATATTAATGTCCAATACATCATATATAGACCGAAACATTTGAACATATACATATCTGGAAACAATAAAATGTACGTAAAAGATAAATTAAAAATACACGGGGTGTTTCACTGTCATTAGTTCATGAGATCACGTGTTATTTTTTCCTTTTAACTATAAAAATAGTTCTCCCGTCCACGCTTAACTAAAATTCGGGTTAAACTATTATTTAAACAGTTGCAACTGAACTGAAAATAAATTAAAGTGGTTTTAGTTCTATTGGAATTCAAACAACTTTAATCAGATCACATCTACAAGAAGTAACTCATAGGAAATAAATTCTTAAGCTAAAAGAGAAACATTGTAGGAACACCTGAGCGATCAGAAGATCCTAATCTGTAATCGATGATCTAAAACAGCCGGACATCTACTTACCTACTACTCAAGTACTTGTTCAGTCCTCTGTGGAAAACCTCCGCTGTCAAAAAGTGTTGCATCATTCGAATAATAGATGCACCTAGATCAAAAATAAATATTACACGCTCTATACCACAAAGATAAAGTTTCTATTACCTTTAGAATACGAGATTCTGTCAAAGATGTCGTTGACTTCGTCGGGGTTGTTTACTTTTATAGATATTGGATGGGACGATTTCAAGGCGTCTAATGCAAAAGCTCCATGTAGCTCGCTAACCAGAAACAGGTCTGGGTCCTTCCATTTCGGTTCAACCTGAAACATAACAGTTGTTTGGCTTGTAGGTATTGATTGGTATCAGATGCTCCACATAGTATTTTAGATTGCTCAAATTATTCATGAGAACCTTATTAGATACAGCAAGCATTATTTGCTCCCACTTGAGATCGGAAACTTGTTTATTTCATCGACATATATCATATAATCTTAACAACCGTTTAGCATCTTCATGTAGGAAATAATAACTTACCGCGTACGCTCCAAGGAACTCCACATACGTCGCAAATCCTTCATTCAACCACAAGTCCGTCCACCAGGTGGGAGTAACCAAGTTTCCGAACCATTGATGGGCCAATTCGTGGGCGACAACGTGAGCTATCCTCTGAAGACTTGACCTGCTTGAAACGCCCTTTTCGTATAGGAGCACTGGTTCTCTGAAACACATTTTATTATACAGATTGTAAGCTAAAATTTGGAAGAGAAATTAACTATACTTCGTCATAAATGGTCGATGGTAATTGGGAATAATTGTTACTTATGAGTTTCTTCTAGGTATTGATCAATACCAGGAACAACCACAGTATGAGTTGTCGTTATTACAACACTAAAGAACGGACATAACCTTACCTATACGTTATGAGACCCCAGTTCTCCATTGCCCCGGCAGAGAAGTCCGGAATGGCCACCATATCCACCTTTGGCAAGGGGTACTTGATCCCGAAGAACTTCTCGTAATATTTCAAAATCGGCGGGCCTATCTTCAGACTGTAGTGGGCTTGGCTCAAAGCGCTACGCCTGGCCCAAATGGAGAAGTTGCCGTCAGTTATGCTCTCGAAGTCGGATACTACGAACGCTATTAAGTACGTGGACATCGGCAGACTTTCTTCGAAGTGATCCCACACGTAATTCGTAATGCTGAAAGCCATCGAGGAAGATGTTACTTATAAGTATATGGTTGGGCTCGAGGTGCCAAAATATCGAAAATGCGAGAAAAAGGATAACCAAAGGAAGAATGATAACAGCTTTGGTAGGGGTTTGGTAGTTCCTTTCTCGATTCCCGATTTATATGTTACTGACATAGATCATATCGATGTAGATGTATACCCCCACGGATTTCATTCAGCATTTGTCCTGGATCGGCGTACCGTGTACGGCACTGATGATAACTAATAAGTTCGAAACAGCTGTCTGTCGTTCGATTCCCATCCGGGACAGATGTCGAGTGGGTTTGATTTTTTGAAACTTTGTCTGATCGTGCAGAAACACGGGAAATGGGTCGAGGATCGCTTTTAGGTATAATTCAATACCTGGCGGGGCTTTAGCCCGAGGAGTAGTTGTTTCCTATAGCGATTATGTAATAGCCTTGCTACTCGGGGACTACTTGATAACCGCTTGGCGGTTTGGTAGTTCCTTTCTCGATTCCCGATTTATGTGTTACTGACAAAGGAAGAATGATGAAATAAAGCTATAGAACGACCGGGAAACAAGGAAAACGGGGAAGAAAAGGACATAAAATGGATCCAGTAACTGTGAAATAAGTGTGTATATCGGAAGAATGGAAAATAGAGGAGCAATGAAAGGTAAAAATGTAGATGAGAGAAAAACTGACATAAAGAAACAATGAACAAAGTAAAGAAAAAATAAATGAGGATATTATCGAATGCGGCAAACGAAAAATATGTATATGAGAGAATGGAATGACAAGAAGAGTGTTAAAGAGGCAACGATGAAATAGGTTAGACGGAAATGAGGAAATGGGGGATTGGCCAAACGATAGATGGAATAAAGTGTAAAATGAATATATGGGGAAACTATTGTTAGTTTCCCCATATATTGAATACAATTATATAGCGGGGAAATAAATTTAGAAATTTGTAAAGAAAAAAGAATGTAAAGCAGAAACGCACATGGAAAATATGTATAAAAGAATAAATGCAGAGATGTAGAAAGACAAACAAATGTAGAAAAGAAAACCAATAATGGATGAAAAGAAGATTGAATGAAATGAATAAAAGACAACAATTGTGGAAAATATTGAAGAAGGTAGAAAATAAGCGAGGACGAAAATGAGAAAGGAATAATGTAACAATTTAAGAGTGATAAAGATAGGAATTAATAAAGGAAGGAAGATACAAATGAAAATGAGTAATGGAAATAAAGAAAAGAGCACATAGGAGAAAAGGAAGGTATAAATATAGAGATGCAGAAAGGAAAGAACGAATAAATATTATACATACAGAAAAGATAGTGTTAGGGAAATGAAACATAAACATGTTGAAGACACGATTAGGATAAGAGAGAAATGGTAAATAAAAAATAAATAAAGAAAGGGAGAAACGGAGGAAGAAATCCAGAAAAATAGAAATATAGGGAGGCATCATGTATGGAAGAAGTGAATGAAGATATGAGTGTAGAAAATTGGGAAGGAGGAAATAAATAAAGGAAAAGAGAAAGGAAGGAAATAATAATGAAAAAAATAAAATAGTTAATGGGTATTTCTAGTATGGTTGGAAATGAAATAGCAATGAAAATTTAAATACTTAGACAGATGTTAATATATATTAATAAATTCAGAATTGTTTTAACGAAATTTCCAGTTAAGGAAGCAGTTGCATAAATGACTGTAAAGTTAGGACTATATTAAAAAAAAAATAGGGTTAGATTTTCACTTTTTATTTGTTAAATATAACAATTGTTTCGTCAACACAGTGGATTCTTCAGATGTTTAGTACATAGGTACCTAGACTAAATTTTACGTTGTAGAACTGCCTTTATATAACTAGGGTAATTTTAAGTTTATTACTATGGAAATTCCTACTAGTAAACTATTGATATTAAGTTATAAAATTTCAACCGATGGTATTTGTAAATTTTAAACAAGATTTTTGGATAGCATGTAGAACTAAAATAAATTTAATAACGGAGATGAGTTTGTTTCTATTTGATCATTTAATATGATATCAGATTTCTTTGCTTTATTAATTTCTAAAGATTCTAAAAAATTTAATTTTAAGCCTTTCTTCTCTACATGTACAATTTTAAATTCTTCATTAAAGGTATGGTTTGCTTCAATTAAATGTGTTGCATATGTTGAATCTCTTTTTTTCTTATTAAAACTCCTTTTGTGTTCTGCTATTCCCGTGTTGAAGTTTCTTCGTGTTTGTCCTATATATACCCTAGGGCAAGTACCCCAAGCCAGCTTATAGACTCCTGAATTAGTTTTAGTATTGGTTTTATCTGTAGCATTTTTTATATGTGTTTCCAAGAGTATTATTAGTTCTGTCCTTTCGGAAGTGTTTATCGATTACTTAGAAAACATACATACCCATAAAGAAAGTCGAGATTTTCTGTATTGGTACAAATATATAGATGACATTTTAGAATGTTTCACTGGCACTACACGACAACTTAGTACTTTTTTAAACTTTATAAATTCACTTCATCCCAAAATTAAATTTACTCTAGAAACAGAAACTGACAACGCTATCAACTTTTTAGATCTAACCATTAAATAATCCAACAACAAACATTATTTTTCTATTTTTCACAAACTTTCACATACCGACATAACAATACATAGATAGTACTTCTAAACATCTATTTCAGCATAAAATAATAGCAGCATATAATAGCATAGACTCCAAAATATTCCAATGTCTGACGAAAATCATAACAAAAAATTAAATATAATAAAACAAATAGCGATAAATAATGGTTACTCTTTAAAAATAATAGACAATATCGTAGCCAAAGAAGCGTACAATAAAGCTGTACAGCAGGTATATCCTAACATTGCAGATCAAAATATACATGATTTCAAAATTATAATAGCTACACATATGGGGAATCATCTCAAAAAAATTCCATCGTTTTTAAAGACACGAAGTAATAAAATAACATACAGAACTAATAATACTCTTGGACAACACATAAATAATGCTAAAGATAAAACCAATACCAGAAATAATTCAGGAGTCTATAAGCTGGCTTGCGGTACTTGCCCTAAGGTATATATAGGACAAACATCAATAAACTTCAACACACGAATAGCAGAACCCAAAAGGAGTTTTAATAATGAAAAGAGAGACCAAACATATGCAACACATCTAATTGAAGCAGACCATACATACCCTTAACGAAGAATTTAAAATTGTACATGTTGAGAAGAAAGGCTTAAAATTAAATTTATTACAATCTTTAGAAATTAATAAAGCAAATAATTTTGATATCATAATGATCAAGTAAATACAAACAAAATTATAGCTAAAAGAAAATTTTAGTATTTTCTTATTTTCTTTTAGCTGTAATATTGTTTGTATTTATTGCACATTTTAATACGACATATTAATAAATTCCTTATTAACAGTACTAATAAATGGTACCATGGCATCAATATGGTTCCATTTGAAAAAATTGAGTTTTGCCCCAAAAACATTTCGATGAACTTTAGTTGTTTTCGATTTTTGTAGCATTACATGGACCATTTAGAATACATCGGAACCGTCATGGCACACATAAGTGGAAAACTAAAAATTAGATTATAAGAAATTTTGACTTTTGAAATGCCACTTATTTGGTATCGTTGGATTCATAGAATTATGCAGAATTCAACGTAATAATATATAGGGTATTTAATTTATTTAAAAATCGAAAGTTAGTGTCACTTCCGTCGAAACCGGAAGTGAAAGAAAAATCAATTTTATGTCAAAAAGTGTCGCTTATTATGTGTATAAGATATCCCAAATTTCAATCAATTATCTTCAAGACTAAAGAAGAAAAGGGGGCATATCATGATCCTGTTACACCCGGTATAGATAACATCGGTTGAAATTTCATAACTTAATAACAATAGTTTAATAGTAGGAATTCCCATAGTAATAAACCTAAAATTACCCCAATTATATAAACGCAGTTCCATAACGGAAAATTTAATCTGTGTACTCAATATCTGAAGAAGCCACTGTGTTGGCGAAACAATTGTTATGTTTAACAAATAAAAAGTAAAAAATCTAACCAGCGACTGCTTTAATATTGTATAAATATGGATTTTCATCGGTGACGGCCCAATCAATTCAGAATTATGACTTAGTGTTTGGACACGTGTGTCCAAATTGTACTTTTCCAATGCTTCGCAAAGAAAGTTAACTACATATTTCTCTCGCATCAGACGTCAAAACGGATTTCTTTGCCGCTATGAGAAACGAGCTCATTATCCAATCCTAACATAACGGGGGAATCTCTCATCTTCGAGCTCATACTGATAACTCGGAAATTACGATAATGAATAAGCTTATTACGTTTCGCGTCCCTTTAATAGCGGACTCAAATTGAAATGGAAATTGGACGAATCCCTGGTTGTACTCACGTCGACTCGGTGCTGTTAACTTTCCTCATATTGGAGATGGCAGTCATATTTTTTAATCTCGCTATGCTGATCTGGAACCTCGCCTTCAATGCCGGCTCGTCGAAACAAGGGAAGCACTTCCTTGCGTCCGTCGCCTGAAATTGAGTTGCAGCCATCCACCTGAAAATATCATGAAGATTATATTGCCGTTGCTACTTTTACAGGCGACGTCATTACGATTTATATGCAACAGAGTACTGGAGGGAATAGTCCAATCAATCTGTCTGAGCCCCTATGTTAAATGGTCACTAATTGTATACAGCAAAAAAAAAATTTGAGCATATAGAAAATAAAATTTCAAGAAACTTACCGTTTTTGTTCTCAAAATGGCGGCCGCTAATATAACCTCAAAAATTCGCGCAAAGTAAAAAAACGGGTTTTCGCGAATAAAAAAGAAAGTTGTGCTGGGATTGGAAAAAGTTAAATGAGAAAGTTGTAGATAATGAAATAATCTTTCGATTCAATTTTTGTGAGCTCGAATCGATTCATTGTGTTTCGAGATATGTCGAAAAAACCGTTGAAAAATGCGTTTTTTCTATTTTGCTCTAAAAATAACAATATTTGATGAAAACACTTAATAATTTCAGAAAATGTAGTCCTAAGTGAGACCTAAGTTATAGCTGTTTTCGTAAAAAAAGGTGTTTCCGTAAAACGGGTTTTCCATCGAAATCGATGGTCCTACAGACTTGTTCGAGGACTTATTGTCTTCGTTAGGAGTTGCACTACAAACATATTTTCAGCAACAATCGATTTTTTAAATTTTTTATATAAAAAATCGCGTTTGAAAATGACGTGATTTTCGTACATCGGTTTTATGGTTTTTATTGAAAATTACGTCATTTTCAAACGCGATTTTTTATATAAAAAATTAAAAAATCGATTGTTGCTGAAAATGTATTTATAGTACAATTCCTAACGAAGAAAATATGCCCACAAACAAGTCTGTAGGACTATCCGTTTCGATGAAAAAGCTGTTTTACGAAAACACCTTTTTTTACGAAAACAGCTATAACTGTGAAAAAATATATATTTTGGGATTGTACAAAAATTATTATTTTCGTCTCACTTAGGACTACATTTTCTGATATTATTAAATGTTTTCATCAAATATTGTCATTTTTAGAGCAAAAACAAGAAAACGCAGTTTTCAACGGTTTCTTCGATATATCTCAAAAAGTAATGAATCGATTCGAGCTCACAAAAATTGAATCGAAATATTTTTTCTTTATCTACAACTTTCTTATTTAACTTTTTCCAATCCGAGCACAAGTTTCTTTTTTATTCGCGAAAAATCGGTTTTTTGA
Source organism: Rosalia funebris (assembly GCA_037954035.1). Classification (NCBI taxonomy): domain Eukaryota; kingdom Metazoa; phylum Arthropoda; class Insecta; order Coleoptera; family Cerambycidae; genus Rosalia; species Rosalia funebris. Next base: position 3,158,386 of record JAZFAV010000006.1, on the reverse strand, counting down.
CTTTTGGGAATTTTTTAGGTTATGTTAGCGACCGCCATCTTGGGAGCCAAAAACGGTAAGTTTCTTAAAATTTTATTTTCTATATTCTCAAATTTTTTTTTGCTGTTTACAATTAGTGACCGGGTCATTCCCTATTGATTGGACTAGAATACCCCAGCTCGTGCTCGGAAAATTGCCTTGTAATACGCAGACAGGAAATTGCGTGCTACAATGTGACCAAGGAATATTGAAAATTTTACAACGGTTAAGTTCTGATTAATCTGTAAGGATATTTTATATTTTCCAAAATAATTATCAAAATTTTATGCGTTAGTTTCTTGTAACTTTTATACCACATGCAATATGTCTCATATAAACTCCTGGAAAAAATTAACGCACCAGTGAAATTTTACATTTAATTTTTCGAACATTTAAATCACAGTAATGTAATCTACATGTAATTATAATTAATGTTTTACAAATTAGGATTGTATTATGGGAAAAAACATGAAAACATAAGGGAAATCAACAATAATATTAAATGCAATGAAAACGGTTTTAATGAAAAACTTTAGAAAAAGAAATTGGAGGTGAAATTCAATCATAATAATTTGAGTTCAGTAGCGAGTAGATCCTCCTCTAGCTCTTTTCACTGATGATATTCGTCTGGGCAAGCTATTGATCAAGTAGTAAATGGTTTCCTGAGGAATAGTCTCCCATTTGACAAGAATGACTTGATCCCTAACAGTTATAGGGGCAGGTATGTGGTGCGTCACTGATCGGTTTGATACATCCCGTAGATGCTCTATAGGGTTGATATCTGGGCTTCTTGGTAGCCAGTCCATAGTTGGAATATTCACAAATCGAATGTAATCCAGCACCTTTCTAGAAATGTGGGCCAGAGCGTTATCCCGCATAGAAATGAAATTATACCTGCTAATCGAGGCAAATAGCACCATATGTTCTTCTACGATGTTTTCTAGGGAGAAATGTGCATTCATGGATCTTCCCTATATAGGACCTAAATCCGTGCGACCATAGAAACAAATTCCACCCAAAACATTATTAATCCACCAAAAAATGGAATCCTCGGAGAGATATTGCAGGCAGCTAACCTCTCTCCTGGCCTCCGCTAGACTCGTTGACGCCTATTTGTCTATTTGGTGAATTAAAACTTATTCTTGTTTCGTCTGAAAACAAAACTCGCTTCCAGTCGTTAATAGTCCAATTACGTATTCCCTTACAAAATGCAGTCTAATAATTCCATGTTCTTTAGTGACAAGTGGTGCAATAGTTGGTCTTCTACTATCCAATCCTCCATCATTAAACTATCCCCTGGCCGTTCGTCTAGAAATTGCTACATGTCGAGCTACTGCAAAGACTCTACTTAGCTCTAAACTGGTAGAATGCCTGTTTCTCAAAGAGACTTACATAAGATATCGCTCATGTCTTGCATCTGTAAACTTTTTACGACCTTGTCCTGGAGTTTTACAGAAATATCCATTCGTTCATTGTTCAACTGTTCGAGTAATTGTTAATTGTCTAACTCCTATAGAATTAGCCACATATCGCTGGCTACGTCCCTCGTTAACCAGAGTTACCGTTTTCACTACTTCACCTTCTCTTAACTTGCGTGGATGTTTCCTTTCTTCTAGTCCAAGTGTACTGGACAATGTATTTCATTCACTTGATAACATTAAATTAAAAAAAAAATCGCTAGCGTAACTGAGTTTATAACCTTTTACGAATACCTTTCAACAACGTCAAATGTATTATAACAAACAATTACAAAATGTTATTTTGCATATACGAGTATGAAACAATTGCATTTGTTTATCAGTAGTGATAGAGGATATCCTAGGCCACCTTCATAAAACATTTAAGCATTTAAAGTTTGGAAAAATATAAGAAATAATGAAAATATTTTTTAAATTAATTTTGTCCATTAACCAAAATTGTATATATATATTGTATTGTATTGTATATATGTATAAATATATAGTTGGAATTAGTTAAAAACACTTAATTACAATATGTATATAATTAAATGTACTTGCAGATAGATCTTGCTGGACCATGTGGCTGTAATGTATTATCTTATCAATATAATGCAAAGTTTTACTATCAGAGGGTAATATTCAAACTACAGAAATAAGGGGTTTACACTCCCAAGCTTTTACTTCGATTTAGATTGTTTGAAACTACCAAGAGATGGCGTTTGGTACGTTCTACTGCGGTGGAACGTAGCAACGTCTACTAGATGTGAACTTTATCTGTCGAAGGTATACTCGTTTACACTGCACTGACGAGACCCAAGATAGAAAGGTCGAAACCGGTCTGCAGTTAACGATATCCAGAGATAGGTGACACTTTGCATCTTTCTTGGTGGTTTTAGAACAATCACTGCATTTTTAGTGTTAACTCTGTTAGACAAAAACACGACAAATTTTGTCATGTAATTCAGCGCTCGGCGTTTGGCATATAGCCAGGAGAATAGCTGTTTTGACCTAATTTGTTTAGTCCTTATTATATAAGACATTTGGAGATGGATTAGAGTATAAACTCCTTATTTCTGTAGTTTTTATTATCTTATCATTAATCGTTCAATTAAACAAACTTTTGTTTAAGAAATAGATATCTACACGACCAAGCTGCCGTATCTTACACTATTACTAATTGATCTGGTAGTCTATATATTCTTAAATGTAACTCTTACCTTGTCTCACCATTCTCTTCGTAACTGCTCCGATAAAAGCCTTGCAATAAATCGTTCAAGATGCCTTTGAAGGAGATGAAAATATAATACTGACTTTGACCTCGAATTTCTTCGTCAAGATGGATAATTAAAAACTGTTTCTTCTTCACCCTTCTCACGTCCATGATAGACACTGTGTTGCCGTGAACGTCCGTTACACTCACTGAATCTATGGATAGATCGTCTGCATGTAGCGTAATGTTGCTGGTATTTTGAGTAGCATTCACGAGTATTTCGACGTCCCCATGGAATGTGAAGTTTCCTTCATGGAGGAATGGTATCAGTTTTAACTTGTAGGAATGCGGCAGCACCGATTTGGGTAACCTCACGTCTAACTGCGTATCGAAATCCAGTTCCGGTATTTCCGTAGTCGTTGTGGTGGGGGACAGTGTCGTCATGTCTGTCTGTGTCGTCGTGTCTGTCAGTATGTCTTCGGTTGTGGGTGGGAATTCTACAAGTACATGGCTGCTGCTGGTTTCCTTGACTTCGTTCACGTTTTTTATGTTGGAGCAGGAGGAGAAGTTGTAGACTAGCAAGCCGGTAGCCACTAGGCAACCAATGAAGAGGAGTAGTAGGACGGAGGCGAGGGATTTCGATATTTGCACTAGGTTACGTTTGGCGAATTTAGAGGTCACCGCGTCCATTATGACTAAGTTTTCCCGAACCATCTGTCATGCCCTTTGGTGATGATGTCTGAAATAAGAATTACAAACACATAGTAAAGTATCTACACTTTTTCGGTTTAGTTATTCGTGTAGTTCAGAGGTCTCCAAACTACGGCACCACCAATCCAGCCCACGGTAGCTGGCCGGAAATGCCCTGTATACAACCCGCCATAGTTTATTTTGATTACAGTGTAAAATTTACAATGTAACTAAATCACACAAAATAATAATCAATATTTTTATTAAACGGCCAATATGAAGCACAGTAACTGATATTTATAATGAAATGTTTTAACTGCAACACAGCTCTACAAATTTTGACATTTTGAAAGTTGATTTGGGTTTAATAAGTGGTTATAAGTGAGTTATTTAAGCTGATTTCATATCTTTTCGCTTTTGCCCCTCACGTAAGGTTTTTGATCAACTGAATAATCGAAATAAGTTAAAAACTGAAGGAAAAATTACGTTTTAATGAACATTATATTTAATAAACATTAAGAAACATAGTAGAAAGCAACAGCAAAAATAGTTTTTGATTCTCTTTTTTCTTTGAAAATATTTTCCTTTTTAACAGAAAACTTCGTTTTGTAGTTTTTCTTGTGTAATCATTCGTTGGATGATGTTCTCTATTCAGCATCCAGCAGTAATCTGCCATCATCGCCACATTCCTTCGACCCTGGTACCTCCTCTACATCTCCTTTATGTCTTGATGGAACCTTACACCTTGCTCTTCACTAACATCACCAAGATTTTCTGGAAAGTACTCCAGATGAGCATGCAGAAAATGAATTTTTACGCTCATATTACAACCAAGTTGCTTAAACTTATCCAGCATTTTGTTGACAATTTTCTGGTACTGCGGATGTTTATAATTTCCAAAAAAAAAAAAAATCTGTTACAATTTTTAAGCTTATCCAAGATTCTTTTTCGATTCATATCATTGTTTCTTCAAACAGTTAGTTCTGCATTAACCCTTTCACTATCACACTCCTTTAGAGTTTTTCAAAAATTAAAATTTTTGGTATGCAAATTACTAACCCCCACCTCTCCCTACAGGATGTCCATCACAATGTACAAACAAAATTCATGGAAGTAAAAGAACGACATATATTTTTTATCAAAACGTAAAAATTATATCTTTGTCATAACTAAAATGCGTGTTCATACATTTACCTTGAATAAAATGTAGAAAATAAATTCCTTCCTTTCATAATACAAAGATGAACTTTGCATTTCGCAAAAAATATGTGTGTCCTATTCTTAAATTCCTCATTTTTTCATCTTGAGACTTCCTTTTTGTCATCATAATGGGGAAATTGTCTATATCCATCATACCTAAAGTTTTTTATAGGTCTAGTTTCAGTTTTTTTCTTTTTCGTTTGAACTGGAAACTGGATTCTCCAAATTTTCCGATTGTCTTCCTCTTTTAGGTGCACGTCTGGTCTAGATTAGATTTTCGCCCACTTCTTGGCGAAAAGCTAACAAATTGTAGGATTTATTTTTTGTTTACTTTTAAAAGAACTGCTCTCTGAACAATATCATTTTCAAGATAATACAAGAGTTCATCATCTGTTAGTGTTCTTTTTGTGTTTTTTCTTGCGTTTGCTTACCATCATTAAATTATTAAGATTTACCACTTTTACAAAAAAATAACTATTTTAGCTCAGAGCATTGTTTTCTAATTCAAGTATACAAACTGTGTTTGGTCATCCTCGTGTACATCTGTAGATTTTATATAATATAAAACTTATCAAATTATTATAGAACTATAAGGTTAATATCTATACTAACCAATAACAAGTCACAAAGCCACTAATTTTGCATTTACAAGAAAGATTTACAAGAAAACACAAAAAATATAACTTAACCACAAAGGCACCTATTCGTACGGCACCACACAATACGTTTTAAGTCGTCTTTTCAAACCCTGGCGCATTCACTATCGACATAAGAACGTAAACATAGAATGTACCTTTTGATGTACTAACGTAATTTAAAGATAAAAATTACTCTGATCATCATATAACGCAATATAATTAAATGTACTAGTAAATTAAATATAATTAAATGAACTAGTTAAATGTAGTATATATACTTGGGACACTCCATTAAACTAGGAAAAGAAAATCAACATGCTGAAATCAGCAGAAGAATTAGACTGTCCTGGGCAGCCTTTGGAAAGCTACAATATATACTCAAAAACCACGAAGTTCCAGTCAACCTTAAGAAAAGAGTATACAACACATGTATACTTCCAGTCGCCACTTATGGATTGGAAACAATATCTATGAGTCTACGCTAACAAACTAAGAACATCACAGAGAGCAATGGAGAGAGCCATGATCGGAATTTCCTTATGAGACAAAATTAGAAATACGGAAATCAGGAAACGGACCCAAATAAAAGACATCATAGAAGAAATAGTAACAATGAAATGGCGATGGGCAGGACATATAGCTAGACAAGACGACACCAGATGGTCACGCAACGTCACAGAATGGCGCCCAAGAGAAACGAGTAGGAGTATAGGGCGACCCCAGAGACGATGGGTGGATAATATAAGGGCGATAGCAGGAAGAAAGTGGATACAATGTGCACAAAGCAGGGAGAAATGGAGGGAATTGGGAAAGACCTTCGTCCAGGAGTGGATGGATCTGGGTTGAGGAAGAAGAAGAAGGAATTAAATGTACATGGTGATGAACAAAAACAGTGAAAGGGTTAGTTTTCTTATTTGTGGTCCTACGAAAATGCCTTCCTTTAATTTTGTCCCAAAAAGAGGTGGAAATTTGCCATATATGTAAGTACTTAAAACAATTCCCATTTTTATCTATAGCTTTTACATATTGCTTCATTAATCCTAATTTAATATGAAGTGGCGGCAAAAGAATTTTTTACAATTCAACCAAATTTGCATAAATAACGTTTTTTGAACCAGATGCTAAGTTTATAACAAATATATTTGGTGTATTTTAAAACTTCTAGGCATTCCTAAAACGAAATAAAAGCACAAGACGACATGTTACGAGTAAACGTACACACATTAAAACCGTACTACAGCGACTATTTAAATACCCGAATAGTATAAAACCGGAACATCCCCACTGGCCAACTCTGTTTCGGTAAATCCCCCACACATGTGTGTACGATTTAAACCGATTAAACACAGGGGCACCGCAAAGATTGAGGCAAAATTTAGAACCTCGGCTTTAAAAACTACAAATTATTGTACAATGTATATTTACAAATAATGGTAACAAAAAAAAAACAGTATTTCTGTAGTTCATAAGTAATCCAAAATATAAAATAAGTCCGATCACAATATCTTTGTTGGCCTGTGTAATTAATTACACATTTGATTGAATATTTCTTGAAAATAAATATAATTTAGGGAACTATTGACGTTTGTCGCTTCCCTTTGACATACAATATTCAACGACTCAGATTTTATTACATTTTTATCGCATTCTAATTCAGTTGGTTTTATTTTCTCTATAACCATAATATTTTTATTATTTATATTGATGTAAACAACAGAATATTTTACTTTCTAACACGGTATCTTACTGTACACATTGGGAAACATATTGCAATCTTAATTAATATTTTATTATTACCCCCAGTATGAAATACGACATTATGTCGGTCGGTTTGAGATAAATCCGAGAGACCTTGACCTGCGGTCCGTAATATCATATAAATATTTCGTTATTATGTCACTTATGTCCCCGTTAAAATGCACTAAGGAGAGTATAATGGTAGCTATTATATTCCCCTAATTTTCTACCAAATATAATACAACGATTCGAACTTTATATCGGATTTATTCTTGTTGTAAATTTATTCCGAAGTTAAAAAAGAAGACGCGATTTTAGGGCGGGGAATTTTTTGTCCGGGTTTCAATGGCGCCGACCGAGCTCATCGCGCTGGCTGTTTGCGCTGACTGATCGCCGGCATACAGTTGCTGATGTGTGGTTCTGCACTTAATATCCGTCATCGATACAGCTCAAATGCTTCTTGATTATTCATTAATTAATAATTATTTTTCAAAAAATAAAACCTGCCACAGGTAGGATTCGACATCTGTCCCGGATTAAAATCGAACGACATACAGCTGTTTCGAACTTGTTAGTTCTCACCAGTGTCGTACACGGTACGCCGATCCAGAACAAATGCCGAATGAAATCTATGGGGTATACATCTTTATCGATACGATCTATGTCAGTAACACATAAGTCGGAAATCGAGAAAGGAACCACCCAACCGCCAAGCGGTTATCCAAAGTAGTTCCCGAATAGCAAGGCTATTACATAATCGCTATAGGAAACAACTACTCCTCGGGCTAAAGCCCCGCCAGGCATTGAATTATACTTAAAATCGATCCTCGACCCCTTTCTCGTGTTTCTGCACGATCAGATAGGGTTTCAAAAAATAAAACCCGCCACAGGTAGGATTCGAGATCTGTCCCGGATTGAAACCGAACGACATACAGCTGTTTCGAACATATTAGTTCTCTTCATGTTCAGCTGTATCGTTCGGCAGACGTTTAAAAAAATCTTGCGTAAATTATATTTTACGAGTCTTATCGTGGTAGTTTGAATCATTATAGATTTTAATCTGAATCGGGAATCCCAGGACTAGCGCCATCTAGTAGACTTGCCCATAGACCCGTTTATACATACATCGTTCATAAGTCTGGATATCTATGTAGATATTTTTAAACTATGGTATTAACATATGTACATCTAATATATTGGTCAACATCTAGGCCACTTCGTTGATAAATAATATTAGGTCCGAGATCTGCTACCAATCTGTTACGTCGCCGTAATTCTGAATATAACTCCGATACGCGTTGTGACCTGATGGCACCGAAAACTGGCTAAAATTAGGTGACATGTTAAATTAGAAAATATGCGATACGATTTGTGCGTAACTAATTTTTACGCGGCCATTCCAACGGCAATTACACAGGCCTACAAATTTTCACATTTTGAAAGTTGTTTTGGGTTTGATAAGTGATTATAAGTGAGTTATTTACGCTGGTTTCATATCTACCTTCCGTTTTTGCCCCTCACGTAAGGGTTTCGATCGACTGAATAATCAGAATAAATTAAAAACTAGAGGAAATATTACATTTTAATAAATATTATATTTAGTAAATATTAAAAACATAGTAAAAATCAACAACACAAATAGTTTTGAGTCTCTAATTTCTTTTTTTCTTTGAAATTCTCTCCCTTCTTAAGAAAAAGCTTCGTTTTGTAGTTTTTCTTGTGTAATCATTCATTGGATGTTCTCTTTTCAATATCCAGCAGTAATCTGCCATCATCTCCACATTCCATTGACCCTGGTACCTCCTTTCCATCTCATTTAAGTGTTGATGGAACTTTTCACTAACAACATCAAGATTTTCTGGAAAGTAGTCCAGATGAGTATGCAGAAAATGAATTTTTATGCTCGTATTACAACCAAGTTGTTTAAACTTATCCAGCATTTTATTGACAATTACCTCATACTGCGCATGTTTCTAATTTCCTAAAAAAGTTTCTGTTATATTTAAAGTATATCCAAGATTATTTTTTAATTTCTGTCATTGTTTCTTCAAACTATTGGTCCTGAACTATTTGTGGTCCTACTCGATCCATTCTCTCGAAAGATGTATACTATTTTTTGTACGTTTGTATGAAAATACTGAAATACAGCATTTGGGATTTTTTTAATTCTAAAAATCGTATAAAACTCAGAGGCAAACACAAATTTAGACCAATTTTGCAATATTCACCAAAGTATCTACTTTTTGAAGAAGAAGAATTTGTAAAATTCGTAGTATTTGTTAAAATCAAGAAGCAATTTACTTATAAAACACTAAGAAAAAAAGAATTTTCCATGAACACCGAAAGTTTATATATTTTTCGAGGCACGAATCTGGCATCATCGGGAGATTATTAAAACTGCTATAATATTGGACAGTAAATATTAAATGAAATAGTTTATCGTTATATTATTCATTACTTTTGTTATTTACAATATATTGTTTTTGCGAATAGGAATTTTCTGCAACGCCTATTTTAAAGAAAAAATATCGATCTTAACTAAATTTGGAGAACTCCGAATATCAACTTCCAATATATCATGTTCTTACGGTAAATCTCTAAGTCAGTTGTTGCTGAGGATATTTTGCAATATAAATATATACAGGATTTTCCTAAAGTGATTCCCAAAAGTTGTTCCTTGAATTGTTAACGAATTTATGCATTATTTTACAAAGGCACTGTATTTACGTACCTAGATGTAGCATTTTGTTTTGTCTTTAGAATTGATTTTAACTTATTAATCATCTTAACTTTTTTCTTTTACAATTAACAATACTAAATAACAAAAGTAATTCAAGTCATAAATGTATCACTGATGTTGGTAATTTTTGGTTATCTCTAATTTGGTTGTTTATTATATTATCGTCCTTGCCTACTTCTAAAGATCGAACCAGATTCCATCAGCCAAAGAAATCAACAGAAGCAAGAAAACTTTCAACTAAAGTGTGATTTTTGGTACATAATTCTAATTAACAACTGTAATGAACTATTTTAATTAACAATAATTTCTTAATTACATTAAATGGAACAACAAATAAGTATTAAATTGTTGTAGAAAACATTTATTTATTGCTCTTTAGTTGTTACTTTATATTTTTTTGTTGAAGTCAGTTTTTTTAACTTATTATTTTACAATTTTAAGTGATGGGTAGACCTACTAAGGATGCTTTGTGAATCAGAAAACGACAGCTACTTAAATAAGGAGTTCCGTTGTGCATCTTCCAAGTCCAAGATCCAATATCAACTAAATTAAGACGGGACCACCTTGGAGTTATACTGAACCCAACGCAAAGAGGATAATTAAAATCGGTTCATAAACACAAAAGTTATTCACAAAATAAATAGTTTTAAAACCTTAAAGCGGACTTATCCGCACGTAGAACATCTCTATCTCGACATTGAGTGGTCGAGAAAAAATAAACCAACACATAAATGCAGAATATGTGTTTTATGCGATAGTTTTACTTTTTTCAAATAGTCCACCATCGTGCTTTCTAATGAACCATGGATAGGGTGGGGTGTGTCCTATCCACCTTAAAATCAATAGACGTCGTCTGGTAGACGTCCCTAATTAGAATCAGTCGAAGCCCGATCGATCCGACGCGATTTAATTGAGTGATCGTGCTAACATAATAAATTTCTCAAATAGTCCACCATTGTACTTTCTCATGACCCTTGAACATGGTAGAGTATGTCCTATCCATCTCAAAATCAATAGGTGTCGTTTGGGAGACGTCCCCAATCAGAATCAGTCAAAACCCGATCGATCCGACACGATTTAGTTGAATTATCGTGGTAACAAGAATAACTGCAGACGACAACGACAATGACACACACACAGCAAAAACATTTTAATAACCATTTTTTTTTTGCTTTTAGGCCGAAAAACGAAAAATAAACCCAAAAAAATTAGTTTTTTCACTTTTTCTTTACACATTACATTACTTTTCCGCTTATAGTGGTGTGCGGAAAAGTAAATATATATATATATATATATATATATATATATATATATATATATATATATATATATATATATATATATATATATATACCGACGAATACCTCCGCCTTTTTTTGAAGTCGGTTAAAAATAATTTCGCAAAAATTTCATACTTATACAACTCCGTATCTTCATTTCTACTAAAAGCCCTATTTTTGTATACACAGTATCGATATTCACATATATTAATTTATCTTAAAAAAATAAATCACTATTGTTTATAGTAATTAATAGTTGTAATTGAGTGTTTTCGATATTGTTTATACATCAAATAAATTTTTGTTTAATAAACAATTTTTATTTATGGCTGTAGACTTTGGTCTTGGCGTAAATCGTTACAAGAGGTCAGTTACAAGCAATTGTTTAAATACGTTTTTAACCTATTTAGATTGTTGAAAACAAAGTATCGTCAGGAATGGGCTTCAATAGCAATTTCTCTGTTGTCAAAGGTTGAAGAATAATATCTCTCTGAGGTAATGCGTCCTAAATTGATCTATAGTAGGTACAAAATATGAACACTATATTTCTAAACTTACAATTAGAGAGTACGATGCGTATTTAGATCAGTTTCCGACGTGAGGCCAACCAAAGTGCAACCGTTTCTTCCGCGGATGATACATGGATGAGTTACCTATCGTATTCTTTTATAGAGGTGTTGTGGTTTAGGGTGGAAAACTAGGCCCAGTGTTGGTTATGTCGTTGTACGCTTGTGTTGGAACCCCAACGGTGCAAATTTGGAATCTCTCTCTGAACATTAAGGCTTTTATTGTCCTCGTCTCTACGTGTAGCCTTCCTCTCCGCAACCCTTAGTCCTTAAGGTCTTCGAAACCGTCTATCATTTTGATTAAATAGTGACAGAAAACTATGTTCTAAAGTAAGTATCTATTTTTGCCTGACATTCACACAATTAATTTTAATTGGTTTAAGATAAATCGGCTACCGACGATAAATCGAACTACTTCCAGAGCTCTTCTAGGAATAGATAGTGAAAAGTGTGTTAAAGAGTTTTTCTTTGCCAGGCATTGGTAAAGACTGTTTCTTTTATATAGGTATCTAAAAAGGTTTTAATATTTGCAGCTAATTACCAACCTATTTTAAAATACAATACATACGCATGGCCCTCACCTTTCCACCGCACTAATAGCATAATTTGAGTCATTTACGTTCAGTACCTGTATAGACATCAAGGGTGAAACATCGCAGCGCAACAATATGGCCACTCTTTCGAAAAGCGATTTTCGGGTGCTTATTCTTTACAATTTTAAACACGCCTGAGCAATGCGAAGAAGAAATTAGATCTGTATTTGGGGATGGCGCACCAAGTTGTAGTAGTGTATACAAATGGTACAGTCAATTCAAACGAGGCATGTTTAATCTGGAGGACGACCCACGCTCAGGACGTCCAACGACGGCAGTAACTCAAGAAAACGTAGACGCTGTGTGCAAAATGCTAGAACAAGATCTGCATATTTCATACGAAATTATTCATCAAAGTGTAGGAATTCATGCACCTAGTGTTCATACGATTTTGCATAAATATCTTAAAATGAAGAACGTTTGCACACTCTGGGTACCATATCAACTCACTGACGAAAAACGGGCTTTGCGATTGGATTGGTGCAGAAAAATGCTCGTCGAATATCAAGACGGAAACTCTCGGGCCGTTAGCAATATCATAACCGGTGATGAAGCGTGACTGTACAATTTTGATGTACCATCGAAGTCGCGTAACAAAGTGTGGCTTTTTGAAAATGAGGGTCCACCGATAAACGTGAAGAAATCACGGTCAGTCAAAAAAAATTATAGTGGTTTTCTTTGCACAGCGAGGATTAACTAAGACCGTGGTATTACAGGAGCAGCAAAGAGTTACTGCCAAATGGTACACCGAGAGATGTCTCCCCTAACTTTCCGAGAAGTTGCGAAAATTCAGACCAAAGATGTTTAAACACATGGAGGCTCGCTCCATCATGGTAATGCACCAGCACATCGCCCTGGCCTTACCACGGATTATTTAGGCCAAATAAGGTTACCCGTGTTAGGACATCCACCATACAGTCCAGATCTTGTTCCTTGCGATTTTGCATTATTGTTGCTCGGATTAAGGACCAGCTCAAAGCACGCCGATCTACCAATGATGACCAGCTAATCGGCGCCTGGCAAGACGCTTGCAGGGAACTAGAGCAGGAGCAGTGGGACGAAATTTTCAATATGTGATTTGTTCGTATGAAAAAGTGTATTGATAGAAATGGAAACTATTTTGAAAAAATATAAAATACGAATGCCAAATCTCAAAACTTTTTTAGGTCCCTGCGTATTTTATACGAGTATTTATTTTACGTGATACGTTGATAAACATTTTTTCAGTTTGAATAATATTGACATTTATTTTCATTATTTCGTGTTGATTTTTTGTCCAAAACACAGATTGGATTAAATAGAAAAAGCGATAGAAAGCTGTTTTGGTTCTGGGATATTTTCTCAAGTTTGACACCTTTAATATTATACCACATGATAATTGTTACCAAAAATACCATTTCAAGTTTCTTTTTATATAGACTGCGTCATTAGTATGACAAGTTCAATGTTTCTGTTATTACGCAACTTCAACGTATTCTTCATTATTATTAGGACGTTCGTTCAAACCACGTGCAGAATGTCTATGGAAAATTAGCTGGTAATTTACGATACAGGCACGTGTCCTTGAGGAGGAAAATAAGCAACTCCCTCTTCGAGAGACAGGTGTGAATCGGATCTCGGCCATTTTTCCGTTTGAAATACCAAGTTAGACTAAAGTTCGATGATTCTCTGGAACCGAACATCTCGGTCCACACTGATTGTTCAAGAATGTTGTGAAGGTCTGGATATGGGATAATCTTCTGGATATGGGATCTCTTCTGAAGATTTGGTAGACATTTGAATCAATAGTTCCTAAACTCTCAAGTAATAATACTCCAAGTTGAGGTTCTGGAAGTCGAAAACGACGAAAGATACTCAGATCAGTATTACTAATCAGACACTAATCAGACACTAATCAGACACTATTCAGATACTAATCAGATACTAATAGTAGATTTCAGATATCAAGGACAGTTTGAAGGCCCTTATAATTATTATAGCTCTTTATATCCTTAATGTAAGGAGTCATTGAAAGTGGTAGGGACAATAAATAGTGCCACCTCGTATTACATCAATGCAAATAACTGTGAAAATGAGGAGGGGTATAATTGGTGCTCGAAGAGGCTATACTACTTAGAGGCTATGGCATTTAATCAATGCCAAACAAACACAGATGGGTCAAAATCAGTAGTTGCAGACAAGCAAAGAGAGTATTAAGTGCATCGTGCAGCAGACTAACTTCTGAAATTACGGCATATATTCTAAAGAACTGACATGTAGTCTCAACAAGACGACGAGCTATACTGGGGAATTATCATGCAGTCTGCTGGCTGTCTGAGATCGGCGTTGTCGACAAAATGGCGGCTCTCATGGAGGTAGTACAATTAGTCCGATATGAGATCTAGGTGAATGTGGACTTTGTCTATCCTTCCCATTATAGAATCGAAATAAGTGTAGAATATGATAGATACATGGTGAGTCATGGGAAACGGACGTTTTTAGAACGAATAGTACACAGCTTGTGTCAGGCGTATGTAAGTGGGAGAAATAACACTCAACACTCCTTGAGTTGCCATTTAGTATCCATCATGCCGTTGTGCACAAGGGAACACCGCGTGTTTGTTTACGACGAGTTTGTAAAAAGTGGAGGTTCAGTGACAATAGTGCAACGTCTTTTCAGACGGCGTTTCAACATCGGCCGTCATGGTGCCTTCCCTCAACGGAATACCATTCTTAGATGGGTTAATTCATTGCGAACGACAGGGTCACTGTTTAAAAGTAAACCACCCGGCCCAGTTCGAACGGCTCGAACAGCTGAAAATGTGGATCGAGTAAGGGAAGTCATGAACCGAAGCCCCACTCGTTCTGCTAGACGACATTCTAGGAAACTGCAAATAAGTCAATCCACGATGCAGAGAATTTTACACAAAGACCTTGCATTTCATCCCTATAAAATTATGATGGTTCAGAAGCTAAATGAGAGAGACTATCAGCAACGAATGGCTTTTTGTCAAGCAATGCTTCACCTATACGAAGAAAATGAAAATTTGATTACCATAATGAGCGACGAAGCCCATTTTCACCTGGAAGGGGCGGTTAATAAGCAAAACTGTCGATATTGGGCTGCAGATAATCCTCGGGGATTACATGAGAGATCGCTACACAGCTCTAAAGATACAGTTTGGTGCGGTATTGGACGGTGCGGGATTATCGGACCATTTTTTTTTTTTTTGAAGAAAACGAAAGAACGGTGACTGTTAATTCTGATCGCTATGTGAACATGTTTGAAACTTTTTTCTTACCTGAACTTCGCCGGCTAAGAATGAATAGGGCAGAGGTGTGGTTTCAACAGGACGGGGCAACCGCTCATACAGCAAGAGCTTCCTTGGCTGTTGTTCGAACTGCATATCCTAATCGCCTCATTTCACGCTTCGGAGACTTTTCTTGGCCGCCGCGCTCGCTCGATCTTTCCATTTGTGATTTTTATCTTTGGGGGTATTTAAAATCAAGGGTATATGAGCGTAAAACCCCTACATTAGAGGACCTGAAGACAGCAATACGTGAAGAAATTACAGAAATCAACCTAGATACGTTGCGAAACGTAGAATCAAACTTTCGAAAACGACTTCAGCTGTATATACGTGAAAATAGCCGTCATTTATCAGATATTATTTTTCGCACTTAGGCATATAAAATGGCAGAGTTTAACGTTTCATTCTTTAAAAATAAAATTTATTTTTCCTAAAATTGCTAGAGTTATTCTTTGTTGAAAAACGTCCATTTCCCGTAACTCACCCGTTAGAACATAAAAATTCGAAAAATGAATTCAAATACTACGTGTTTCTTATAAGGTAGTGGTGTCTATATTCTAAATAGAGTAGGTGGAATTAAAAATTCGAAAAATGAATTCAAATACTACGTGTTTCTTATAAGGTAGTGGTGTCTATATTCTAAATAGAGTAGGTGGAATTAAAGAGGTGGAATTTATTTTTTTCTTTTGGTGTTATTTAAAATAGAAACTCTATGTACATATACGAACCATCGAAGCAAAATGCATTGAAATAAATCGATAGCGCATTCAAAAAGATTCATAACTCTTGAATTTAATTAGTAAGTATAGTAAGTTAGTATTTCACAATTTTTCTAAATTATTATAAAAGCTATTCCTAATAAGAATATTATAGTAAATTTACTGAAGATGTTTCTTATCGTCTATAATATTCTGCTATATTTAAAATAATACTTCTTCTTAAAAACCTTAACTTCTGTGCGGATTATCGATAAGGCTGTGGGAAACGTACTGCGTGACATAGACGTATGCATCGTAAGAAGGGTAATACAATAATAATACAAAGTAATTAGTATCGAACGCACTAAACTGTTAGAAGTAAATATAACACTGTATGTACTTGAACTAGCATCGCCATCATCACCACGAACTCTAGACGATCAGTAAATACTTCGCAGCATCAGGTATATTTCCATATTTGTCTCAGAGAATGATGGTGAAAATATGTTCTTATATTTGGAGAACGACCGTTCGACATCTATTGATGTAATACAGATATACGTAAAATAATATTTGCACTCACTTAACGGATCTGTAGATGAACTATCACTATTAGAAGTATCATCACAAACTTTTCTTAGTTTCTTACAATCGGTGTCTTAATTTAACACACTTTCGAGCTTTTGTTTGACGCGCTCATTTTTTGCATCAGCTATAGCATGTAGCAGTGAATTCACTTGGTTCTCTATTTGCAGGGACTCCGTTAATGCCAACGCACTATTTTGTAATTTATCTACTGTGTTATGCACTCCTTTATAGTTGATATAAATATTATTTACATCACTTTTAATGGAAATATGCAGAAATTGTGTCTGACTTTTCTTTAATAGTTGTAGCCTCGGCAGGATTGAACTATAGTATTACAGGTTTTATTTGCTGGAAATTTTCAGCATAATAAAGAGCTGGCTTCAACCATGTTCAATTACGTGTAAGGATCGGCTAATGGTTGGGGAATTCCAGGACACTTTCTATGAAACTCGCGAAGACATTTAGAGGATTTCAGAAACACACTTTTTGTACTCGCTATTAATGTATCTACCTTGGAAGAACATTGTCAAATAGTTTCTGCCACAAGATGTAAATCATGCACTTTAAGCCGGGTACTCACTAGCGAGTTGTAGCTGTAACTGTTGCACGTTACTGTTACCAAAAATCATAGTGTGTACGTGGTTCGCGAGCCTACCGCGAGCGGAACACGTGCGGCTCTCAGTCGACAATTGTCATGGCGTTCATGGACGTCGAGAGTGAAGGTCGTTGCAACTCTGCGAACCAACAAATATTTTCTAGCGTTTATTCCTTTGATTTTAGTTGTTTATTCGTTTATAATGAATGAATGGTCAGAGGATAAATGTCTTCTGCTGATAGACGCCTACAAGGAAAACAGTGTACTATGGAACCCTAAGGACAAAGATTATTACAAAAAACATTTGAAAGAAAACCCCTATTTTATTGAAAACTTGTAGAAGGATCACCAGTAGTTAAGTATATCAGCGTCACAGCTAATCTATCTTGAACCGAGACTGCTTCTCGAAACGCAGAGTTTTTTTGTTCTTGGGCCCGATTGAAGTTATTATATATTCACAATCAGTTGGAGTCATTCTCGTGAATTTTTTGTAATGACTACTGATTTGTTGATTTTTTAAAATAAGAAGTAGATCACTTCTTTTGTTCGGTTATAGCTACAGCTCGCTAGTGAGTACTCAGCTTTACACGTAACATGTAACAATCTAAAGGGTGGTCCAACCATAATGCACGATGTTAATTGTGAGTCACACTTTACCGTCAAATTTTTTGCCCAACTTAATTTGACATTTCTTTGTTTCAGTGTTTCACAAATTCGACCATGGAGAGGTACACAATTGAGGAGCGCGTTAAGATTGTTGAAGCCTTTTACGAAAATGGGTGTTCAAATCGAAATGCATTTCGTGCACTTCGTGACTTTTTTGGTCAGCATAATCGGACAAATGTGTCCACAATCGGGAGAATTGTGCGCAAATTTGAACAAACCGGGTCTGTAGGAAATGTGAAAACACCTGTGCATGCTCGCCCAGTTCGTTCTGCGGAAAACATTGCTGTTGTTCGCGATAGTGTAGCAGAAGAGCCGTCAACCTCGACTCGTCGTCGTGCCCAACAATTGAACATCTCACGAACATCACTGATGCGAATTTTGAATAAAGATTTGAATTTACACGCTTACAAGGTTCAATTGACTCAAGAGCTGAAGCCTACTGACCATTTCAAGCGTCGTCAATACGCCGAATGAGTTGGTTGAACTTTACAAAGAGAATCATCTTCAGCGACGAGGCACACTTTCACCTCAGTGGATTCGTTAACAAGCAGAATTGCCGCATTTGGGCAAATGAGAATCCACGAGTGATTGTTGAAAAGCCGATGGTGCGGTTTATGGGCTGGCGGCGTCATCGGGCTGTACTTCTTCGAAAATGAGGTCGGCCAAGCAGTTACCGTGAATGGTGTTCGCTATTACGAGATGATAACGGACTTCTTGTGGCTAGAAATTGAAGATATGGACCTGGACGATATGTAGTTCCAACAGGATGGTGCCACTTGCCACACAGCCAACGAAACAGTGGCACTTTTGCGCGAGAAATTCAATGGCCGTGTTATTTCACGTCATGGCGATGTTAATTGGCCGCCACGATCATGTGATTTGACACCGTTGGACTTCTTTCTTTGGGGATATTTAAAAGAAAAAGTGTACGTCAATAAGCCAAGAACAATTCAAGAGCTAAAGGATGAGATAATTCGGCACATCAACGACATTGAACCTCAATTATGTCTCAGAGTCATTGAAAATATGGACCATCGGATAGAGGTATGCCACCGAAGCCGTGGCGAGCATTTGGCCGATGTTTTGTTTCACACATAATTGTCATAGATCTTTCTATCATAATAAAAAATATTAAGATAATTCTCTGAAAACTTTTTGTTTTATTTACAATTAACATCATGCGTTTTGGTTGGACCACCTTTTACAACCGTGTTGTGAAAGAGCCTGCTGAACGCATTGTCGCGGCACCATCGGTCACAACAACATGTAGCTTGTTGACACTTTTCAATTGACAAATTTTTCTAACTTCTGCAGCACCACCTGCGTAATTGTAGTATTAGAACACTCAATAAGTCTTTGGCTAGCTAATAGCAATAGAAATTCCAATTGCCGAGGGTCCAGTGCACATACTATAATATTTACAAAAGATTTTTTTTACAATCGGTCCTCTCATCAACACATAACCACGGGTGTATATTTTGTAATTTACGTGTGATTTTCTCTATAGTTTCATCACGTACAGTTGATATGTAGCTTCATGATGTTCTGCGACTTGGTAACTGGAACTGTGTATTGTATTTATGTCAAAACTTTCGAAATAGTTCTTTATTTAGTATGTGAAGCCGAACATTACAGTTTACCAACATCAGCAATAAATCAAACCTAAATTAAGTTTGAGAGGGCACGCTCTGCTTTCTATGTTGATGTTGCACAGAATTTACGTGATGTGTACAGTCGGATTTGGACCAACACATTAAGGGTTTATAGCATACTTTACACATTACTTTCGCTCTATCGTGGCATAAATCATCAAATTCACCAATAAACTTTTTCACTTGTTGAGCATACGATCATTTTCTATGTTTTCGCGAGTGCGATATATTTTATTAGCAAATTAAAACATTTCAACTAACACAGCGGAGACCGTACGTACACCTCGATCGATAAATCAAAAGCAAAAGTTCGTTGCAGTAAAAATATTCATGCCCCCACATGAAACGCCAATGGTATGCAGCGCTCGCTAACACCCTTAATTATTGATAATACAATTGGTAATATACACTATTTTCTTCTTCTTCTTAAAAATGTTAACTCCGTCGATGACAATTATCGATAATAGTTTGTCGCGAAACATCTCGCTCTAACATTAATACGGGATCTTAAAATATTTCCCAGATCATTTACTTTACTCCAAGCCACAGGCTTAAAACAACAATTAAACTTAATTTGTAATTGCCGGGTGCTTACGCTTTGCGATCTACTGTAAGTATACGAGTACATCGAAAAGGAAGACCCGCTACGATCTGCATCGAAATATATCGGTTACGTCTACCGTTCAAAGAATGTGGCAAAGGCATGAGGCGATAATAATTTAAATTAGTTAATTACCACAACAGTTATGGGAATAATAACAACAATCACACTGCCAACTCAAACAGAGCGTGTTCGAGTAATTGTAAGGCGACTTACGAAACTAACAGCTCCAGTAATTGCGCTCGTACGGGAACGAAGAGAAACGGGAGGGTGAATACTCCCATTTCGTTGACGCTCTTTATTATCAATTAAGCGGTGTGGCTTAAAAATAACCATTGGTGAAGGAATCGTTAAAGTCTCTGTCTTAATGGAAATGCCCTTTACATTACAAGACGTGCCATATGTTATACTTAAATATCTGAGGAATTATTCACGAAATTTGGCAAGCATCAATGCAACTCAATATGATATATTTTGTGTCAGTGTCACGTAACAAAAAAATCTTCATACATACTGGTCATCAAGAATAGGAAAAAGTGTGAGGTTCTCTAGGTATGCGTAGAAGAAAGAGTGAGGCAGCATTGGGAGGGAAAGGGATGCACTTTACTTGCGGCCAGATCGAACTCCGTGTACATTCACATTCAATATATATTCATCGATATTCACTCTGCAAAGGTGTCAATTCGACTGAGTAAAGACCAGGCTATTTACTGTGTACCTCGTGGCCGATCCGATTTTGCAGTTTTGAGACATGTTCCTATTTTTTCTGGGCTGTACTTCCGAAAATTTGTCAGGGTATCTTTACTACTTTTACTTGAAGAAGATTTTAATCCTTAGGCAACATAACACAAAATCAGTTTTCATCAAGATATGACAAAAACTGATCAGTTTGAATCTCCTTATCATGTCAATTTAGTTGACGAAACGCGCATCGAGAATGGTGTAACCTTTCGGTGTTTGTGGGAACTGGCCTTCTGTTTTTTATTTATTTCATTTGATGATGTGCAAATGTGAAGAATTTTACTATTTCTGATGTAAAATTGAATCCTGGGAAGGAACTAGAATATTCGATGCAGTTTTTTTTGTTATCTTTTATAAATAATTCACTGAAGAAAATTGACAAAATTCTGCTACTTTATAATTGTATCAGTGAAGTAAAAAAAAGGTTTCTTATAAAATATAATTTAAAATGTTTAAGGTAGTTTCTCCGGAAACCCACCTTTCTATAAAATTTCATCAAATTTCGGGTGCACATAAAGAATAAACATCCCGAAGGAAATTGCTGAAATGAAAAATTTTTGGCTGTACAATAAAGAAGGTATTCACCATGAAAGTTGCACATTTTGCATCATAACTTGAAAACTTTTCTATACATTTTTTCCAAAAACAACTCATCTATACATTAGTTTATTATGAATATTTTGATTTAAATGAATCGGTTGTTGCCCGATTTGTTGATAAGATAAACATTTTTAAAATATGCCAGTTTAAGCTTTGCTCGGTAAGTATGTCGAGAACTTGTCAATTAGCGTCTGACAACGCAGCGGCATACATTTTAGCAGTTTTCACTTGTTATGTTATTATTGCACATTCGTCACAAACAATATCTAAAATAAATTTAGTCCTAAACGACTTTTCTTTTTTATTTTTCAAGTGAAGGAACATTTTTATATTCACAACATCTTAAATGTTTGCAAAGCTCGCTCGATTCAACAATGCATCATGCAATGCTTAGGTTAGTTACTCTGTTTACTTTTCGCCAGTGGCGGCTGGTCAGGGGTGGCAGGGTGAGCAGTGCCCACCCAGATGTTTCCTAGAAGAAGAGAAACACACAGTTCCAAAGTTCGTTATTTATCGTTTATAGAAATTAGTGAAGATATAATTATGTAATTAATTAAATACATTATGTATTACATAACAACAATAATAAAATGAAAATTTCTGATTATATATACTAATACTAACAGCGCAACCGTGGCGGAAAATTACAGTGCAATTACAAGTGAAGCAAGTCACTCTTCTAACCGTGGAACTAATAGTTATGGTGGTTATGCCTAGCGTGATGGGTGCCGGGCCGGGCAGGCAGCCACGCTTTTTTCCCTTTCTCGCTTTGTACATACCAGACAGCGCAAGCGTCTCGCACAAATAAAAAATTATAATTATTGCTCTAATAAATAAATACAAGTAAATAAGTGTCTACCAAGATTAGTTTTAAAATTAATATTGATATTATTGACATAGGTATACTTTCAATATCCCTTGAAAGTTTAAATTATTTCACAATAATATAGAAACATGGGAATCTGGAATATAAAATTAAATAAACAAATGAATAGAATTAATTAATTATTAGAATTAGGAATGATTTGAAGACAAAAACAAAATTATACATGTGTAAACTACATAATATAAATGTGTAAAAACAATTTGAAACACGGGCACAGCTTACTCGAGTAAGCTGTGACACGGGTGGGCTAGGCCACCCTGCTGAAGAAGCTTTCGACAAAGCGGGGAAGGAATCGAGAATCTCCGATCAGTCCGATCTCCGTATTTCCGAGTTGAGTTTTCAGAAACGTTGTAGAACGTTGTTTATCTCAGCGTGGTCTGTACTCTGTAGACACTGTATTTGTTATATTATTAAGTAAAATTATTTTGGTTATTAATGTAGATATTAGAAAATGTGTAAATATATAAATTGTGTAGCATTCATAAGAGTCGGTACTAGTTTTATCCAATTTTAGTGTTATGCATTTTCAGCTTGAAAGCTGAAAGAATTTTAAATCTTAAGATAATACTTGTACAATGACTAACATAGAGTGATGAGTCAAAGTTTTTTTTTACTATATTCCTTAATCATTTTGCACTATATAACCTACTAATAGTTAGTTGTTGCCCACCCAGGACAAATCACCACGAGCCGCCACTGCTTTCCGCAAGATTCATTTTTGCAATACAATTTTTTGGAAATTTTCCTTTATTGTCCCGCTACTGATCACGACAAAATTCATTTTTGATTCTTCTATAAATTTTCTTTCACGCTCACGAAAAAGTTTACACAGTCAGGTTTACCATAAGACATTCACAATCACAACAGATTAAAATACGACGCAACGCAACGTTGCCATGTCTTTAGTTTCAACTAATAAACATGTAGTTGTGTGTATACGTACATGTAGTGTCTAAGAGAGTACAGTCTGAACAAAAATAATGAACCCTAGACTACCGATATTCCAAATATTCTACGTTTAGATACCCGTGCATTTATTTATTTTTGGACCGGACGGTACCAGAGAAACTACCTTAAGGAAAATCCATTGAGCAATTTTCTACATCCCCTGTTTAAATTTTCTTTAGTTTGCTACATCTATATGTAGTTACGAGTACTAATCTAGTTATTTATCGTTCATTGTCAATTACTGTTAGGAAGACTTTTGTCTGCTGAAGGTAACCTTAATAGAATAGACAGAGACCCTTGACAACAACAGGATGCGATGAAAGTAAGAGCCAAGTGCATCTCAATCAAGTTTTTCTCCAATAGAGTGATTGGTAAAAGTGACCAGCTCGTTGTCTTGATTTAGACCCATTTCATAATTTTTTAATGTGCTTAAAATTAACGTTCTCCGATAATAATTTAAATATTATCGATGATTTAAAGGGGTTAATGAGGCAAGAAATTAATCAAGTCACCTCAAAAATGGTATACAATAAAGAAATACTAACAAGGCATATGTAGTGCTTTCATAAAGTAATAACCTCGTTAAAAATTCAATGAATAACTCTTGGAAAACATTTTCGGACTCGTCAGACTTTATTTTTAATTGTGCATTTTTTAAAACATAAGACTATATGATAATATAATATAATAATACAGGGAGATTGGGGTAAGAAGTATGGCATCATTGATACTATTTAGTTAATAGGCAACCCTCTTTTTTATTACGGGATTCTAAAGAGAATGGAGAAGAAACATTGAAAAAAATACCATTATGCAATTCTAAAATACTAAATAATTTATAAAAAACTAAATTAAATTTTCTAATTGTGCACCGTTGGCGGCCTGACAATAGCCTTAGCGACAGATAATGTTTTTTTTATTATTGTTAAATAGTTTTTTTTTTTTGGTTTTTGGAGTTATTTCTTTACATAAATCTTTTGTTTGGAAAAAGCAGTGTATATGAATTGTTTATTGATTAGTTAGCAGTTGAGTAGTTATTATAATACGAGAAAGAATTGCATTTATTCGCAAGGATCGTATTTAGAGAATAGAGACAGGATGCTCATGCCAATAAGCCAAAGAGTTGTTCAATGCAACTCATCCTGATCGGCAACCCTTTAGCCAAAGCATGGTAAGTAATGTTGAATCTAAATACCGCAAATTTGGGCATCTTCGTGATCTTTCTAAATCTGTTTACTAATCGCTTTGGAGCTGCTCCAGTAAACATTTACTTCAGTAGTTCAGAAGCAGTTCACAATTTCGACATTTACTTCAGTGTTCAAACATTCGGTTGTTAGAGGTGATGTGTGAGAGCTCGCATTGTCATGATGAAGAATGATCCGACAGCATTTGTTTATTTTCTTTATTTCACAGAAGACTTCCGGTAGACAATTGGTTGTGGACCATTCAGAATTGACCATTTTACGTTCTTCTAACGGCACTGTTGCCATATGACCAGTTTTTCCGAAAAAACAAGCGACCATTTGTTTCGAAGTGCTTCGAGCGCGAACACTTTTGTTGGATCTGGTTCACCTTGAAACACCCATACAGTCGACTGCTATTTACTTTCCCGCTAATACGCACAGGTCCATGATTCGTGACTACATACAGTGTTATATACATCTTTTCAAGCCTCGCCATTGTATTTCTTGAGCATTTGTTTGCACCAATCGACACGAGCATCTTTTTGAGATTTTTTCAAATTATGTGGGATCCAACGAGAACAAACCCTTTTTCACAGCTAAATGATCATGCAATATTTTATATATGCTAGTCGAACTAATGCCTAAGGTTGCGTCAGTCTCTCAGTCTGTCACATGAAGGTCTTGCATTATCACTTTTTGCACAGCATCCAATGTTTTCTGGCACAACAACTTATTTTGGACGACCTTCACGACTTCCGTCGGTGAACGATTGGCGGCCAACTCGTTATACCAGCGTTTCACAGTGGCAAAGAATGGAGCTTTATCGCCAAAAGTGGAAGTAAGTTGATCGATGCACTCTTGTCTTGATAATCCACGTCGAAAGTCGTAATAAATGATGACACGAAAATATTCACGAGTACTTCCATTTTCTCGCTGAGATACAATCTTCAAATCACTGTAAACAGCATAAATCACGTAAAATGTTTTGAAGAAGGTTGTGGTCAACAATGTCAAACTTTCCATTGGAAACGTCAGGCGCCTGATAACACTTAGTGTTGCCACGGCTCAAAATATAAATAGCACCCTCGTACTATACGCGATAGTATACGAGTATACTTTCATACAAATCCGACTTGTGCAACCATTCCTGAACCTTTATTTATACACGTCACTGTCAAAGGATTTCTCATACTATCAATTTAACAATAAACTAGCATCATCTTACACCCAATGTTAGGTATGCAAAGTTATTGTTTATAAAAAATGCAGATCACATCCGTTCCGAACCCTATCAGAGAGTTGCTATTATGCCTATATCATTCTTCCGTCGACCCCTGTTCCACCGGGTCCTTTTCGAGACTTTTGCGGAAGCAAGGAAGATGATACACGAAGACAATGTGATGATTTATGGGTTTAAGATTTCAGTGCCCCAGTGAGAATATACGTAATCTAATCTAATGTATCGCGCCGAATATATAGGGGCGGCGTTACAGTACACCCGCATGTTTATCTCGCCCGTGAAAATGTAAATTAGGCCTAGTTTAACAGCAATAATAATTATGGAATCGTGTTCAAAGGGCTACGTGCTACAAAGGATGCCAGTAGATGATATATCGGGCGCATATATATATATATATATATATATATATATATATATATATATATATATATATATATATATATATATATATATATATATATATATATATATATATACAGTGCGTCCATAAAGTAACGCATACATTCATTATTAGCTATATAAACAATATTGTTGAAATTTGCCGAAACAGGTCGATTTTTTATTTTAATTTACTGTTTTCTCAAATAATAAATTAATATACAGGGTGACCTCCCTTTGAGTAATGACGTCATCAGTGGTTTTTTTTAAATGGAACACCCCATTTTTTTCCAAATTTCCCGATACCTATTGCGGAGATAATTCCAAATATGTATCAAAAGTTGCTTCAAATTGGTATAGGGTGGGCAATAATACCAAAATTACAAGTTATTTACAAATGAAGAAACGTACTAAAAAATTAAATGAAATTAACGTATTGTGATACAAATATTTTAATAAACTATTAAAAAACACCCCAACCGCGTTTATTAGTGATCTCTGCCCCTCGACTATACCGTACTATTTTTATTGTTAGTAGGTATTTTTTGCCATTTGTTTTTTTCTTGACGTTAAAAACTGTCATAAAAAGTTCACTTCTGTATTGTCAACGCTTCAAAGTAGGTACGTTTACGTGAAATCTAAAACTAATTTATCATAAAAACTAGTTTTTGAAAATGCCTTTAACTGAAAGGGAGAGGATTGAAATTTTAACGATGATTGGTGTTGGCTATAGGATGCGGACTCAACAAGAGGTATGCAGATTATTCCATGAAATGCACCCATATCGTGCACCTATTTCACAATCTACGGTAAGCAGAATAGAGCGAAAATACAGAGAATTAGGACATGTGAGGGATGCACCAAAGCAAGGTAGACCTAAAGTTAATGAAAATATTCAACAAGACGTAATTCTGTCGGTAGTGGAAAATGCACATTGTACAGTGCGGGGAGTATCTAGGGATTTGAATATTGGAAAGTGTATAAACCTGAAGGGTAGATACGAAAAATGGTCGGCTGTAGACCTTACGAAAAGATACGACTTGAAACGAAGGACCTTAGATTCTGCACAATTGGCAACGTACATGTATGGAGGAGCAAACTAGTAAGAATCTATTTACCAGTGGATGGCGAGACACGGAACTCCAAATGGCTGGTGGCTGTTGATTTCTAGTTCTTGATGTATTCTCAACGATGGGGGCCCCGTGAAGAATATCTGTGGCACTAACTTTGAGAATATATGTCGGTCGTATAGTCACTTGTAAAGATTGTTTAGTTTTTGATTTAACTATGATGATATTTGATTATAGATCACACGTGCGTTCTCGAAAGGTAAATCCATCAATTCTAGGAACTAGGAAAATTTAGGGGGGGGATATTGCGGAATTGCCAACCGTCCATTGCCAACTGTGTGGCGTGACATATTTAAATTCAAAACAATCCGCGTTGACCTAAAGTGGCCTCAACAGAAAGTCTTCAGTATCGAACATTTTTAAAAAGGTAAAATACCATCCTTATAAAGTACGTCTAATCCATGAATTGGCTGAAGAAGATTTTGACTGAAGAACTGAATTCTGCGAGTATATGATAGACCAAAATAATGGCAATAACAATTTCCTTGCTAACGTTTTATTTTCCGACGAGGCAACGTTTTACTTGAACGGGTAATCGGTTAATCGGCAAAACACCCGTTATTGGTCTCAGGAAAATCCACAGTGGATGCAAGAATACCATATGCAACGACCACAAAAGGTCAATGTGTGGGCTGGTATTGTAAGAAATACAATTCTTGGTCCATATTTTTTTAATGAAAATTTTACAGGAGCATTGTATCTGAATTTCTTACAAAATACATTAATTCCCGATTTGACACGGCTTTTTTCTGATATTCGAATAGCCAATACTTTAGACAGCAGAATCTGGTTTCAACAGGATGGCGTGCCACCACATTTCGCTGTAGCTGTGCGCGAATTTTTACACAGAGCCAATTTACTTTCCAGATCGGTGGATAGGAAGAAGGGGAACAATGAAATGGCAATGGTGGAAATGATCACCTGATCTTATCCCACTAGTCTTCCTTTTATGGGGTTATTTAAAATCTAAAGTTTATACTAACAGACCTGGCATTATCCGTGAGTTAGAAGACCGAATCATGTAAGAAATGTTGAACATAACACCCGCTGTGCTACAAAATGTTAGAGACGAATGTATTGCCCGGTTAGGTCATTGTCTAACGGTCAATGGAGAACAATTTGAACATTTATTATTTGAACATCCAATTAACAAATATACGATGTTGTAGATGGTCTGTAGCTTTTAATTGTTGCGTTAACTGCATTTTGTATGATATATTAATAGATGCAGATCTTTCTCTAAAATCCGTTGCGTGGTGGCTCTTCACAGATTCAATTGTGGTGTACGACGTCGAATTGATGTGTTTGGATACTTCCGTATACTTTCTCTCACATTTTCATCTGACTGGACCACGACGAGGACGTAATGGTGTTGCCTTTTCAATAACAGGATACGCCTCTTTAAATTTCTGTTAAATTAAAGTTTAAATTAAATTTACGAACTATTCACTCCGTAGGTGCTTCATTTTGTCCTAATTTTATGTGAATTTTTCTTAATAAAACTGTAAACGATCGCTCACGTTCATAAAACAGTTGTACACAAACTATTCGTTGTTGAACTGTTAATCGCGATATATTAACGTCATATGGCCTGTAGATGACAGCCGTTAAAATTTACGCCCTATCTTTGATAGAACACAAATGGCGCGCAATTCATATCCAATAGTTTCAACTAAGACACCCTTTAGAATCCGTTTACAGTGTTTAAAAATATAAATATTTGACAGGATCTACCAAAATTTTTAGTAAACCCATGATAAACAGAGAAATCAGTTTATCTACTTGGACTCTCGCCCTCTCACTCATTGGCTATTACTGTAGCCGATAGGTGTTGGTCAACGTTTATATGAAGACTACAGTCACCCAGTGTAGCTGTTTTGCTTTAATCTATAGCCTTCAGAAAGAATCATATGTTTAAATTTTTTTATTGACAACATCGAAATACCGCAGTTGTGATTACATTCTTGCGCAATAATTCTTAATAGACAATGTAGACAGGACCAATTGCTGCCTGCAATATCTCTCCGAGAATCCTATTTTTGGTGGATCATTGAATAATGTTCTGGATAGGAATTTGTTTAGGTGGTCGCATAGATTAGGTTCCTATACGAGGGAGATCCATGAATGAAAATTTCTACGTAGAAAACATCATAGATGAACATGTGATGCCATTAGTCCCGTTTGTTGGGGACAATTAAATTTTTATGTAGGATAACACTCGGCCCCACGTTGCTAGAGAAGTACTTTGTATGGACTGGCCACCAAGAAGCCCAGAGATTAACCCCAGAGGGCATCTATGGGATACACTAAAAAGATCATTTAAGCGTCACATACCTGCCCCTATAACTCTTCAGAACTGGAACAAATCGTTTTGTCAAATGGGAGAATATTCCTCAGGGAACCATTCACCAGTTGATCAATATGATGCCCTGATGAATGGAAGCAGTGATGAGAACTAGAGGAGGACATAGACGCTACTAAATTTAAATTTTTCTTAAATTCTTTAGACAGATTTAATTTCACTTAAAATTTGTTTTCTAAAGTTTGTCATTAACACCTTTTTCATTTCATTTAACATTATCATTCCATTTCTATTATTTATTTGTGTTTTTCCTGATAATATCATTTTAATTTGTTAAACATGAGTTGAAATAATTTAGTTGCATTTAATATCACTTAGGTACTATGATATAAATATCCGAACCAATAGAAGTAATAATGTGAAGTTTCACTGGTTCGTTAATTTTATTCACGAGGTTAATTTTATATTTCGAAAAATACTTGCAAATTTTGAAAATCAGCCTTTACTCTTCGCCATATATTTCCAGGAAATAAATAGAGATAGAAATAACAGTCATAAAGTAAGAAATGTAGACACAGTGGGTAACAAATCTCGCTTTGTTTTTCGTCCCCAAACGCCGCCTTTAATATTCATTTCCCCAAATCGTACGAGTATGTCTGATGCATACGAATGAGGCGACCAGCTGACTCTTCACCGCATATAAAGGGCACAAGCACGGCGGGATATATTTTTTCATGATTCTCACGTTGACTGAATTGATGAGGACCTCACCCTACGTCCTTTCGTGTCTAGGTATTGGGTCCCACAGTGATTCGACGTTATATAGACTTACGATTAGTTCAGCCAAGGGTAATTGCGATTATCTTCAGAAAGGTATACCTGATGACACTGGGGAACAAAAAAAAAATAATAGTTTTATGTTGCCACATATTTAAGATCGGTTTCTGAGTACTCGAGGACACTAATTTCACATCGTACATTTATTTTAGCTAAATTAACTAATAATTTATAACACAAAGTTTCCAGATGGTAGTTTTTTAAACTGTCGAGAGATGGAGTTTTGTTATACTCCAATCCATCTGTAAATTCCTTAAGCATTAAGGATAAAACAAATTAAACCAAAACAGCTACTCCCCCGGCTATATGTCGTCGACGGGTACCGAATTATGTGGTGAAATTTGCCGTAGAAAATCACAAGGAAGATGCAAAGCGTCCTCTATCGCAGGATACCGCTAACTACAGACCGGTTTCGACCTTATTGAGTCTCGTCAGTGTAGTGTAAGCGAGTATGTCTTTGGCAAAACGAGACTTCACATCTCATAGACACCGCTACGTTGGATTGGAGTATAAACAAAACTCCATATTGTTTGGATACTCCCGTACACTTTCTTTCACTGCGGCAATATTTTCATCCGATCGACAATGACGAAGACATATTGGTGTTGCCTTATCAATAATAGAACGCATCCCTTAAAATTATTTGATTAAGTTACGAACTGTTATCTCTATAGACGCTTCACCTTGTCCTAATTTTGTGCGCTTTTTTAATGCAACTCTAAGTGATCGTTCACTTTCATAAAACAGTTTTGCACAAACTATTCGTTGATCACTTGGATGAACTGATCGGGAGATTAAAAACGTAATCTATTAATCTTTATTTAAAGTAAATTAATCCTCAATCGACTACAATATAAACATTTCCTAATTACTCGTGAAATCCTAATACAATGGCTCGTGAAAATCAAAAACGCCAATCGACTACGTCTGATCCAATAAATGATGGCGCAGAGGAACGTAGAAATACGCGGAATAAATTGCATAGAACCCTTAGAAGCGGACGTGAACGTATTGAATTGTTGAAATAGACACCACAAACTCGTTATCTCCCACGCTGGGTATTCATTTCAACCGCAAGCAAGTCAGTCGAAAGGGGGTGAGTACTGAATGTTGGAATCTACTACTTTACTCAATCGAAACATGTATATTTTCAATCATATATTATATCAAATGAAAGATATGTTATTGTTAATTACTTTAATTAATTTTCCTTTAAATAACGATTACAGGGCATCGATTGTCAAGAAAACAGTAACGAAAGGTCAACGTAAACACACTACAATATGGCTTCCGCAAAGGGGATAAAGAGATATAAAATATATAAAACTGCAGTTCCATTTTCAGTTATGCAAAGGGATTAAATATAGGGTCTGTCAGTTGGAACTATAGGATTTGAATTGCGCGCCATTTGTGTTCTGTTAAAGATAAGGTGTCAATATTTAACGACTGTCATCTACAAAATATACAACGTCAACATGCCATGTCACGATAGCGTTGCCCATTTACTGTGATAGCATTATCAGCTTCATTTTCAAAGAAGTATGATCCACTTTCATAAAACAGTTGTACACAAACAATTCGATGTTGAACTATTAATCGTGGCATGTTGGTGTCGTATTGTATGGTCGTTAAATATTGACGTCCCATCTTTGACAGAACACAACTGGCGCGTAATTCAAATCCTACAGTTCCAACTGAGACACCCTATACTATTGTCACGTGCATAATACTGACATCATATGCAACAGTCTATTAAGTTGCACTGTATAGTAGTGGAAAAATATACTACTCACACGAGCTCCGTTAAGTTTCTCAGTCATCAGTTATCACATTGATCACAAGTTCTTTATAAGTCGGAAATCGAGAAAGGAACCACCAAGCCGTCAAGCGGCTATAAAAGTAGTTCCCGAATAGCAATGCTATTACATAATCGCTCTAGGAAACAACTACTCCTCGGGCTAAAGCCCCGCCAGGCATTGAATTATACCCAGAAGCGATCCTCGACCCCTTTCTCGTGTTTCTGCACGATCAGATAAGGTTTAAAAAAATAAAACCCGCCACAGGTAGGATTCGACATTTGTCCCGGATCGGAACCGAACGACATACAGCTGTTTCGAACTTGTTAGTTCTCATCAGTGCCGCATACGGTACGCCGATTCAGGACAAATGCCGAATGAACTTTATGGCCTATACATCTTTATCGATACGATCTCTGTCAGTAACTTATAAGTCGGAAATCGAGAAAGGAACCACCAAGCCGCCAAGCGGCTATCAAAGTAGTTCCCGAATAGCAAAGCTATTACGTAATCGCTCTAGGAAACAACAACTCCTCGGGCTAAAGCCCCGCCAGGCATTGAATTATACCCAGAAGCGGTCCTCGACGCTTATAGACCTTCGTCAGAAAAATATGTTGTGTCTTAATCGAATATTGAATGGACTTGAAAGCTTGATAGACTGTTTGTTGAAAAAGTCAGTTTTATGTTCGAATTCGAACAGAAAGCAATGAATCCTGATGACGAACATAGCGATACTATCGAAATATACAGCTAAATTAAAATATCACTCGTAGTTAAGTGGAATATAATAAATATATTTAAGAATGTTACTACTGTAAACTTGCACTTTCGACACCCTGTATAATTTAAAAATATTTTCGAAGCCACGCCCTACGTTCCTGTTTGCTATTATGCAGTGTGTGTTCTATTAAAAGTTGATATAAATTAATTTTTTTAGCAAAATGACACTAATGAGACATCCTGGGTTATTATTTAATTATGGCATGCAGGAAAACGTGTCCTTTCCGCCTAAAGGACGACCCGGTTTCCGGAACAATTATAATGAATAGATTATTCATATATT
This sequence comes from Rosalia funebris, assembly GCA_037954035.1. Classification (NCBI taxonomy): domain Eukaryota; kingdom Metazoa; phylum Arthropoda; class Insecta; order Coleoptera; family Cerambycidae; genus Rosalia; species Rosalia funebris. Next base: position 3,125,059 of record JAZFAV010000006.1, on the reverse strand, counting down.
ACGTGAACAAAGATGTGTAATAACAATATAATTGTAAGGTAAAATGACGGTGTTATTATATAACGTTTCAATTACAAAATAGATTTGTATAAGATATTTAAACAGTGAGTCCCAAAAGTAATGCATAAATTCGATAAACTGGTATAGTTTATTTCATCGCTACTTGCCAAAGTAAAAAATCTCAAAACATACTGTGGTTTGTTTTTATGGCTGGGCTCAGGTAGACTGTTCCGTTTATCGGCAAGATAAGAGAGTGTTTTATTTGGCAAATAGCGATGAATTGAATAGTACTAGTATCTTGAAAATCACTAGGACATGTCAAATGATATGTTTGATGCTGCTTTGAGAGTAGCCTTTTAATTTTTCTTTGCTGTATCAGGTAAAGGTTATGATAGCATCGATTTTTTGTAATAGAAATTAGAAAGAAACCTCCCTGTGGCGGTCTTCGGGGGTGCGTGTAGCGAAATGATACTAGGTAGTAGTTATATTGTTGCTATAGCTACGTTCATTTAGAATAAATGAACAGTAAGCCATCTAGTACCGAAAAAGGAGCCGATGGTTCGGGGCGAAATGCGGGAATTGACCGATCTGAAAAACTTATCTCAAAAGCCGAGAGCCTGGTGCGGTTATTGCCAGGCGCCACATTTGTCATAAACCATTGACCTAATCTGCAAAAGTTTTAACAAGTGGATGGATAGGGCAGTAAATAAAATATATTATTGCCTGAGATAATCGCATTTTTACTTCTAAGAAGCAGATGTGTCTTGGTTCCGAGTACTAGTATAATATACAAGGGTTTCTACTTTCTAATATTTACAAAACTACAAAACTTAAAATTAATATATACAAATACCATAACGGCTGTCATTGGGCGTATGTTGAGTCACGTGTGCCCACACTACCTAATCCAACTACACTAAGAAACAGATATGCTGACGAGATATACGAAGACGTATTGCAAAACAACATGTTGGGAACATTTTGTGTGCTTCATTATAGGATGAAGCAACTCGTGCATGCAGATGTTCAGTGGCAAATTTTTTAATTGGTGCGTTAATATCTAACAGTGTTAGCAATTTAATTAGTTACATTTAAGACATTATATAGAACCAACCACAATACAGTTGTAAATTTTGTGAGTTCTTGTGTATAACCAGATTAAAACATTTTTCCAAATATGATATTTGGACATGTGCAACTCTATCAGATATACCTTTACCTCCTAAACGAGTTGTCACGAGATAGGGTACTTTGTTAGAAGCTATAGTTTATTATGATAAGCGTTTTGAGAAATTAAAACGTGTTATCTACAAAAAATAAAGAGCCACAACACACGTAAAGTCAGTACTGTTATATAAAAAAAAACTATAAAATATGTTTACGAAAAATCCTGAATACAGCCGTTTGGAACACGTAGACCTTTTTAAAGTATACACACCAAGGAGTTATCTCCTTCTTTACTAAAATAGAGTTCATGATATGTAGTTAACTTCTAGTATTGTTCTTAGACGACAGTAGACGTTGAAAAGACTTTGCCATTGCGTGAGCTACTGTTATATTAGATAGACTAGATACGACGTGATTTAAACTTTTTCAAAAAACGGTTTATTTCAATTTTTATTGGAGAATAAGTATTGTATCACCCATTATCATATTAAAATTTGGTTTCGTTTGATTTCCAAAATAATCACTATTAAAGTAATAATTAAAATATATCAATGTGTGTCACGATTCCGGATGTATTGTAGGTACAAAATCATGCATGTACTTGTTCTCTGGAGCATAGTGAACAACAACGAATATATATCGTACATATTTGGACAAGGATATGGATTAATAGAAGAGGGACATACAATATATTTCACATGAAGTGTCGCATAAAAAAGACTCATATTTAATGCATCACATTTCTTACTACAGAGTATTTATTTGGATTTTAAATTAACAAATACTTGAATAAATAACTGTAACTACAAAAAATCATGGCCAGCCTCGCTCTTTTTTATTTAGATAACATTTTTTATTTCAGAATCGCCACTGACCTGTTATTTGTACTTATAATTGGTATTAATTTGTAAAAGATTCTTTATTACTTCACTCTGTCGTAATAAAGAATCGATATTAAAATAATATTTAAGTTTATCATTTCATAAACGTGGTAATATACCCACGTATAATATATTTAATAAAATACAAGGTGGTTCAAAAAATACTAAATATGTTAATTTAAATAAGTTTGTGACACATTATCATCTGGATCAAACTTTCGACGTCTGATTTTCCTCAAGTACAAGTTCGGAATCTTCCTGACTTTAATATCTTAAGATCCATTGGGTGTCTCAGTTGAAACTATAGGATTTGAATTGCACGCCATTTGCGTTCTGTCAAAGATTTAATAAATATCATCTACAAACCATTCGACGTCAACGTACTGTGATTAACAGTTCAACAGCGAATAGTTTAAATACTTTATGTACAACTGTTTTGTGAAAGTGGGCAATCATTTACAGTTGCATTAAGAAAAATTCGCACAAAATTAGGATAAAATGAAGCGCCTACAAAATTAACAGTTCGTAACTTAGTCAATAAATTTGAAGAGAAGGGTTCTATTATAGATAAGGAAGCACCAAACTTCGTTGTGGTTCGTCAGATGAAACTATTGCTGCAGTGAGAGAAAGTGTATGGGAGTACCCGATTACATCAATTCGACGTCGCGTCGTTCACAACAACTGAATCTGCTATCACGCATCGGATTCTAAAGGAAGATCTGCATCTCTCAACATACCGTACAAAATTCAGTTGACACAATAATGGACAGTTACAGATCATCACTGAACAAAATTTTCTTCAGTGATGAAGCACATTTTCATCTTGACAGATACATTAGCAAACACAATTGTCGAATTTGGGGTGCTGAAAATCCACATGCTGTTCACGAAAAAGAAATGCATCCACTAAGATGCACCGACAGTTTGATACGCATTTTGGAGTGACGAAGTAATTGGACTATACTTCTTTGGAAATGAGGCTGCTAATACTATCACAATAAACGGGGAACGCTATCGTGAAATGCTAAACAATTTCTTTTTCCACCAAATTGATGATTTGGGTTTGAACATCATGTGGTTTCAGGAAGACGGTGCAACGTGTCACACAGCCGTCTAAACATAACTCTGTTGCATACTAAATTTCCTAATTATGTTGTCTAGCAGAATGTTTTGCTTATCTTGCAGGCATGAATTGGCGTGCAAGATAATATGATTTAACGCCACTGGATATTTTTCTCTGGGGTTATGTCAAGAGAAAAGTGTACGCCACCCAGCCAACAACAATCAATGATCTCGAAGCAAAGAGTCAACGTGTTATTCGGGAAATAGAGCCATTTTTATGTACCCGTGTTATGGACAATTTTGAGGCGGCCATGTGAACGATATTCTTTTCCGTTTGTAGCCGTATCGTCTCCATTTTATGTAGAAGAATAAAAAACCTCAGTTTGTCAAATATTATTAGTTTTATTCACAATTCACGTCCCATAGTTGTAGATGACAGTCGTTAAATATTGAAGCTCTGTTTTTGACAGAACACAAATGGCGCGCAATTCAAATCATAATTCCAACTAAAACACCCTATAGCAAGCTATTATAGATGGAACGTGTGTCATATTACTACATAATGTTCCAAACAATTTATTGTCAGGCTAATACGATAATAAACGACATGATGGGTATAATACCTTACGGTGTTAAATAAGGATCATTATTTTATGAACACGTGTATAAAACAAGTATGCTTTAATGAAAAATGTTTTAGTTGATATTGTTAGGGTATTTATTCAGTTTAAGAAAATTCATCTTGAAGACCTATTAAAAAGACAATTTAAAAAAAAAAAGAATCATCAATGAACATTGGTTTTTAATATTTAAGAGACGCTCTCTGATGTAAAAATATTAATCAGCTCCTGCATAAAATAGTTTCCACAAAAGGTCCCTTAGAGGGGCTCCATCATGCCGAGGTAATAGAATTATTACTAAAGGCAAAAAGACACGTTTTAGAAGAAGTGTCATATTCCTTTAAAGCTTGATGAATTTAAATAAAGTTATATGGCAATTATGTTGATGTTATTTCAACGAATTATGTCAAAAACATAATATATATATATATATATATATATATATATATATATATATATATATATATATATATATATATATATATATATATATATATATATATATATAATTTTAAACTCAAAACTGCAACAAAGCGAGAGTGCTTATATATTTTTGAGGGTTGATTATTAATCAAGATTGAACAGGGAGTTTTTTAATAAATTCCCTTTTCTTGATCAAAATTACATTTTAGTGTTAATTTTAAATGAACATGTAATTGTGATTTGATTAATTATCAAAATTCTAGACTAGGAAATCAATAAACACATATTATTTGTATATCCTTAAATTTAGTTTTATTAATGTTTTGTCATTTTGAAATAAACTGTCTATACTTTAATAATTAAGTAGAATTATTTTTTTATTACAAATTTCCTTTAAACTTTCATTTAAAGTCGATTTATACTTATTTTCTCGACTAGCGAAGAAAAGCGATGAATCTTTTCCAATTCCCTGCATAATTTTACTTTTCCGCGCTCAACTATACCAGAGCGGAAAAGCAATGTAATCGTGTAAAGAAAAATGGAAAAAAATTTCTTCTGGCGTTTATTTTTCGTTATTCAGCCTAAAAACTAAAAAAATGGATTTTAAAAATATTTTGTCTGTGTGTGTGTCGTTGTCGTTATCGTCGTTGTCGTCGTTGTCGTCGTTGTCGTCGTTGTCGTCGTTGTCGTCGTTATCGTCGTCGTCTCCCATGGGGACGTCTCCCAGACGACACCTATTGATTTTGAGGTGCATATAACACACTCTACCATGTTCATGGGTCATGAGAAAGCACAATGGTGGACTATTTGAGAAATTGTTTTTATTAGCACAATCACTCAATTAAATCGCGTCGGATCGAGCGGGTTTCGACTGATTCTGATCAGGGACGTCTACCAGACGACATCTGTTAATTTTGAGATGGATAGGACACACCCCACCCTGTCCATGGGTCATGAGCAAGCACGATGATGGACCATTTGAAGAAAGTAAAACTGTCGCATAAAACACATATTCTGCATTTATGTGTTGGTTTATTTTTCTCGGCCACTCAATTTCGAGATAGAGGTGTTCTACGTGCGGAAAAGTCCGTTTTAAGGTTTTAAAACTGTTTATTTATATATCAATAATTTGTACATTTACTGACATTGTTGTTGCAATATTCTGAGTAAAAAAATCACTAAAGCTGCCCACGGAAAGTTGGCACAACTGCAGTGGTGTAATTCCGCCCCAGCCGAGACGCCCTCACGTAAACTTGAATCGACGTAGGCATAAGTAATTCAGTGCAATTCAGTTTCACTTTGCCGCCATTCTTGACTATCCACGTATTATATAAATATTAAACAACGTATAGGAAAAACTATTTATTTAAATAAAACTATTTTTGTCACTTTGAAAATTGTCATATTGACTGTTGAATTATGAACACCCTATACGTATCTTATCAACCAGAAGGATGTTACTTACTAACTTACTTACTTACTCAGCAGGAAGAATTTACTTTTCAAATATTGAAGTCAATATCAACCAGTGATATAAGATTAAAAAATGCATGTTTCTTTAAAAAAATCAGAGACAATTAAATAAATACCAAATTTTCAAAAATTATTCTGCATGAACCGTTTTTAATTAATAGATTACGAAGAAGATTATGCAAATTATAGTCTTCTCGTATTATTACTTTTAATTTTTCTATTTTTTTACATAATTTTTATTTTAAAAATTATTAATCACTCCTGTACTTTTATTCCAGTAAAGTTTATAATAGACATGTAAAACAAGTTATATTAAAAAATAAATAGTTCTATATCTGCTTAAAAATTATAAATAGCTGATCACTTTGCACAAATATGTACATAATAACATCAAAAATCTTAGGAAAATATTTTGTCTTTAAGTAAAGGATTTCGTGGACTATATAGAGCATATTATTCTAAGTCGTAATAAATACAATTCTAAATGACATATTTTGTAGAATAGTGATATAATTTTTTGTTAAAAGCTCTATATTTGCATGAATTGCTTCGATCAAATCTTCATTTCCCTCTTTTGCAATTGTATTTAACACTTAATTGCAAGTCCCTATACAACCTGTCCCAGCTGTAGACTTTGCAATGTTTCCAGAGGCCGACCGAAACGGCATTCTGAGTATTGAAAGTGATTTGGCGCTTTCAAAAAAGTGAATTTTTTTTGAGAATTTTTTTAAAGCGTATTATTATCTGCTTTCTAGCTGTCTTTTCTTTCAGTAAAATAAAAATAGTCAATTGGTACTTGGGTCTGCTTGCTTCTTGTACTTGCTATGAATTAACAACAAATTTATTTGGTTTTCATTAAGTGCCTTTTACAAAAAGGCACTTAATGAATTGTGAATATGTTATTGTGAATATTTCCACCCAGTTTCAAATTGTCCATACGTATTTGTTGGCTATTTTAGTAATTGAATTTGATACAGAATGTTGATTTTTCAAGTTGCGTTAACAAAAAATGTTTTTTATTAAATATTTACAAAATATTTATTAGCAAATGTGGCACAAATAACTTGTGTTTCTTATTTTAATTTTACTTATGGTTCCACTGATTCTACCATTTTGTAAACAGTTGAAGATGTTAAAATAAATTCACTAAAATCAATGGTAATTTTTATTCTTGTTTAAAAAACTCGTGTTATTTAAATAACTCTTACGATAACAATAAAAAATGTATCGAGCTCATTTTGTAAGACACATGGAGCAATTTTGCAACACTTTTTATTTAATTTCTGTCTCTAATATTATTTTATTCTGAAATTGTATTTACAAATCTCCTCTCTTAATTAACTCAGTTTTAGTGTTTCCTCCATATTTTAAAACACTCAACTTAGAATAATAGATACAAAACATAATTTTTAGGTAGATATTAAAAAGGAAAATGTAGCATATTATATTAAAATGTACAGCATTTCTGATGTAGTGTATTGAATGTATGAAAAGTATTTACATTTTAAATATTTACTTTTTTGCATATACACACAACATAAACATAATACAAAACAAATTTTAAATCTATTAAAAATTACAAAGGAATTATTTTATTACAACTAAAAAATCAAAACTTATCTCTTATATAGCACTTACCTAGTTTTTTTGTGTGTGTGTGTGCTATAGATTGCTGTATTGCTGTCTCTCAACTGGGAGGAAAACGATTCATGTTGATCTCAAGACGAAAACACTTTTGATATACACAATATGAACGTGTTTCAACTAACCCCGACCATACATTACTGAATTCAAAGCTTGGCGGTATTGTATATTGCGCATGGACCCCTTTTTCTGTAGCTTCGCGCTTCGAGATACACGGTGGCCCAAGAAAACTGAATCAGTTCCCACGTTAAACGTGCCGATCTCTGATCCGTATAAGATTCGTTGCATGTATCTGGTCATGTGTTAAAGGTCATTAATAATCTTTGACATCACTGAATTCACTCTCGAGTTTAGAGTTTTTAGAAAAACATAGCTAATAATGATATTTGTAGGTATTTTATGAAAAAAATAACGAAAGTGTTCATGAGTTATCAATGCTCTTCCCTTTTTGTTATCAATGCCACATACTACCAATATGTCAGTATAACGCAAAGATTTACTCTGCAGAGGGTGATTCTCAAACTACAGAAATAAGGAGCTTATACTCCAACCCATCTGCAAATGCCTTATATAATAAGGATTAAACAGATTAAGTTAAGTCAAAGCAGCTATTCTCCTGGCTATATGCCAAATGCCGAGCACGCTGATTTACATGACAAAATTTGCTGTATTTTGTCTTAGTTAGCACCAAAATACAGTGATTCAGATTGTTACAAAACCACAAGATTTTAGATTGTTCTCGAAACTACCAAGAGATGGCGTTTGGTACGTTCTACTGCGATGGAACGTAGCAACATCTACTAGATGTGAGCTTCATCTGTCAGAGTTGCATCTTCCTTATGGTTTTGCATCACTTTATTTTAGTGCTAACTCTGTTAGACAAAATACGGCAAATTTTTTCATGTAATTCAGCGCTCGGTGTTTGGCATATAGCCACGCGAATAGCTGTTTTGACTAAATTTGTTTAGTTCTTATTATATAAGGCATTTGCAGATGGGTTGGAGTATAATCTCCTTATTTCTATAGATTACATAGATTACTAAAACTATATTTCCGTGGTGCTTAAAACTCGTTTAAATGGGTTTTATGACAAATTAAATATTTGAAACCATGTGCCCTCATTAAATCTAGCAAAATTTTTACATTCTGGTGCAAAAAAATTATATCGACGATAAGTAATGGTGTGTGCAACACCTCTTGCTGTTTCATAAAAATAAGAGCCAATTATGCCAGATGCATTAATTGCCGCCCATACCTTTAATTTGGGGAAACGTAAGGGGTTTTGGTACGTCTTTCGAGAGCTAGACCAGTAATGACAGTTTTGCTTATTTACATACCCATGTAAATAGAAATGTGCCTAGTCGATGAATAGAATATTATTTTATAATATGTATCATGAGTTTTGAACATTTTTAAACAATTATTACCCAAAAATGTATCGAATTGGATATTCTTCAACCTTCAACGTTTCTATCAATTGAATTTTGTAAGGATGAAAGTTCAAATCTTTTGCCAGAATGTCATGGACAGTAGTTTTTGAAAGACTTAAGGCGGCTGCATGCTTTCTTCTTGCTCGTCTGGGTCAACCCGTTGGTTCTTTATTAATGGTAGGGTCTTCTCTTTCAAATTTTTTAATTATTTTTGCTGAAGGAGTTTGATTAATGTCGTGAAGGCGGTAGTGAACTCGATACAGGCGATGAAGTACTACGAGAGGACGATGGTTCTCGTAAAAGCTTCTGACACTCATGGCACGTTGCTCAATGGTAAAACGATGCGTTGCAACTGAATTTCCAAGGCGTGCTGTCTAACAAACACATGAACGCGCACATTTACCACTACAATTTCAAGACATTCAACAAACAAATGAGGAAAACATTTCAGGACACTTTGCATAAAACATAGTTGTCCTTAGTTGAGTATTTCTTAAAAAATAGATCAATTAACTTAGTTCAAGTACATATTACAGAAATAGTAATACAACCAATAAGTCTTAAAGCGTATTAAGTATTCTGAAGAGGAAATTAAAGATAGTAAAACTATTTCGTAGGAGGAGTTAATCGAATTGTGAAAGAAGTAACAAGAATGGAAGGACGTAAACGATACAATTACAAACTACAGCTGGCAAACATGCATTTATCTAGTGATTTATCTGGATTTTCTCCATTAGAATGTATATCGCTTTTAAATATATAAACCATATTATCATGGAGTTGTAGAAACACTAGTTTAGCTACTTCTTTTCTTTTCTAGTACACATAGGTAGTGAATTCAAGATTTGTAGTTGCCAGGTTTGTATGTGCCTTGCCTGGTTAGCGAACATTCATACTAATTTAAGTGTGAGTACATACTTAAATTAGCATATATATACCTCGACCTAAGGCAATTTACTGATTTAAGTATAACACTGTTTTGAATGAAATACGAGGGGCACTATCTATATTTTGAGCCTAATAATAAAAAGGAAACATTAATTTGTCATTGAAAATTACTTGATCGTTTTTCAGAATATTCTCCTTCATTATCTATACACTTTTGCATGCATTCCACCCATTTGTCAAAGCGTTTTCTTCATTCCACCTGATATATCTCCAAAACATGGTTTTTGAACGCATTAACGGCTTCTACCGACGAAAATCGTTATCCACGCAATTTATTTTCGGAAACAAAAAAAGAGTCATTGGGTGCCAAATCAGGACTGAATGGTGGATGATCCATTAATTCGACTTTTTGAGTGTTGAAACATTCGGCTGATGACGAGATGTGTGAGAGCTCGCATTGTCATGATGAAGAATGATCCGATGGCGCTTGTTTGTTTTCCTTATTTAACCGAAGACTTCCGACAATCAAATGGTTGTGTACCATTTAGATCTAACGTATTATGTTCCTCTATAGGCACTGTTGCCACATGATCAGCTTTTCCAAAGAAACAGGCGACCATTTGTTTCGAAGTGCTTCGACCGCTTTCAAAAAAGCTTGTTGGATTTGACTAATCCTGAAACACCCATTCAGTCGACTGCTGTTTACTTTTCGACTCATACGCTTAGGTCCATGATTCGCCACCTGTTACAATGTTATATAGGTCTTTTGAAGCACCGCCATTATATTTCTTGAGCATTTGTTTGCACCAATCGACACGAGCACCTTTTTGAGATTTCTTCAAATTATGTGGGATCCAACGAGAACAAACATCTTTTACAGCTAAATGATCATGCAGTATTTTATATATGCTAGTAAAACTAATCCATAAGGTTGCGTCAATCTCGCAGTGTCACATGATGATCTTGCACTCATCAGTTTTTGCACAGTATAAATCCTTTCTGGCACAACAACTGATTTTCGATGACATTCACGACTTTCGTCGATGAGCGAATGACGGCTACGATTAAACTCGTTATACCAGCGTTTCCCAGTGGCAAGGGATGGGGCCTTATCGCCAAGAGTGGAAGTAAGTGGATCGATGCACTCTTGTCTTGATAAATCATTAATAAATGATCACATGAAAATTTCCAGTTTTAATTCCAGTTTTTCGCCGAGATACAATTTTCAAATCACTGTAAATAACACAAATCGTGCTTAAATGATAAAATGTTCTAAATAAGGTTATGGTCAAAAATGTCAAAGTTTCCATTGGAAACGTCAGATGGAGTCTGACAAAACTTAGTGTTGCCAAGGCTCAAAATATAAATAATGCCCCTCGTAGTACCCTAATTTGAGCTGAAGACCTCTAAAATTCTGTTTACATTTTACGTTTTCTATATTTTCTGTAATATTTTGCATTACTGGTTTTATTTTGAGTTTCCTATTTATTCTCTTAGTTGATATTATACATACTTATAATAATTAAATGGATATTTATATACCTATATAAAGGATAAATTCTAATTATTCTTTAGTAGGGCTCGTTTACTTTAGTTAAATAAAATTAAATAAACTAAAAATCACAATTATAAAACAAAATAAAAACGTTTCTACTTCAAACAATATTGACAACATAGCTGTCAATATAAAATTATTGACGATATTGCTCCTTTTCTTCACTTTTTTTGTCCTCCCTGTAGCGACAGTCTACCAGTCCCCTAGACAAAATAGACGTGACAAAAGTGATTCCTTCTAGGACAATGCAAATAATGCTTACACTTTATGATTTCCATCCCCTACACCGACTAATGTAGTCCGATGCACCCCATGTGAACCCACCCTAGACCTACGAATATTCGTTCGTCTATTGAGCCCGCGTTGTACCCATTTCTGCGTTATTGTAACGAGGATTAAAAGATACGATACGATTCGGCTTGTGCTGAACTTCAAATGATCGCCAGGAATGTTAATGCCTAAAGCTTTCGCGGGGCAAAAGCTCTCGGCTACAAAGGGCCGTCTGTGGTTATCGCTGGCAACTTTTTGCCCTCTGTATTCAATTTGTTTGAGAGTTTGGTGTTCCAGCAAAAATCCAGGAATTTTAGGGATGTTTAGTCAAGCGATTGGTTTTTAAATTCGATGTGAGTTTGCGTAATCTCGAAGCATACTGGATAGTTTATTTGAGAATGCGATTTATGGCTATCGTAACACTTTGTCACGGGTTAAACCCTTATTTATGTAAATATAAAAAATTGTAAATACCAAATGTAAATATTAAATCAACTCATGTTGATTGATAGTGGCACAGTCATTTGTAAGGTTCGAGTATTACAAAGACAATTAATTTCGTTGGTTACTTTATATGAATGAATCTGGTAGTACAGTTATGATGTTTAGGTAATCTAAAGCGTCTATTCTGACTAGCCACAACGAGTCAAACTCAAATAAGGCATCATAATATAATAATAAATATTAATGAATACTGGAATAAACAAAAAACGGGAAAAGAAATGTATGAATAAAAAAACCTACCAACACATGTCTAGGTCCTTGGTCCACGGTAAATTTCTTGTCAGAGCTCTGTTATCAGAGCTGCCACAGACGTGTAAAAGCATGACAGAATAGTGACATTGGTGATGCCAGAGTGTTCTGCTGCCAGAGCTGTCAAAGCTTTTCATCTAGCTTGTAAGCACTGAAACTTACTCTGGCGTAGTTTATTTAGTTCTCTGTCACTCTGGTTGTCGTTGTACCATATTTTTTCTCTAGGTGCAGAGTAATTTGTTTTTCGTACGCAATGTATAATTTGAATGATGTCTCTAAATATCAAGAGAGGAACCTTTAGATGTCAAAATGGCAAAACTTGAAGTGTCAACTTAGTGTAAATTGTAAAAAAATTGAAGTGTGAAAAATTTTGGTACATAGTGGGTTCACCATTTCTTAGTTCCAAGTTCATTTTATTATAAAAACCACTTTTTAGTCTTCTGGCAAAATAATCTTTAGTCCACACAACTCTATTCACTTGCTTTCTGTTTTCTTTTTCTATCTCCTCTTCCAATAATAAATGAACTACAACTGCTGCTGCTGTCCTGAGTGTTGCTATCATGTCGTAAAGAATGTGAAGTATAGATTTATTTTGCTTATTCTCACCTAAAATAAATCTCAGGTAACAGCAGACGCCAGAGATTATGACAGAGAGACTTGCTAGAGCTCTCTGACTCTGTCCCTACCAGAGAAAAACAATTTCTGAAAAAATGCCTGTTTCTAATGATTATTATGGAGATTATGAGCCGCTATTTTTTTCGAGAATAGCCTTTATATACGTCTATAACGTGTCCAAGTTTCATTTAAATCGGTTAAGCCGTTTTTGACAAAAAAATTATTTTTTGATATTTGGTTTTTTTCGATTTATTCAAAAACCAAAATAGCTAGAGATTTGAAACTTGCAGGATCAATGTATCTTATTAGTGTCAACATACTCTCAAAAGATGATTAAGATATCCTTCTGAGGCCGATTCACTATGCTTATCGTCCTATGGCGTTTGTAGTCTTCACTGAAAATTACTCAAGCAAATGCCTCAAGATCATATAATTTTCTTTTTCAAGTTTCGCAAATAATCAATATTTCTTTTAGGTAATTTTGCATTTTACGAATCTTTCACACTGACTGATAACCCCGACAATTTCCCCCACCCTGTACATGATAAAGTCGACGGCCAACAAAGCCAAAAATGATTCCTTCAAGACGAATCTCGAAATTGCCGGTTTGTATATGTACGTGTGATTCACGATTATTCTGGTAATGCTTCGTAGAATTTCACGAGATTGCGGATTATCTGGGTCATCGAGAGCCAACATTAAAATATACAATACGGGCTTGTACTAAAACCAATTTAGATAAGTTGAGGCACATTAAGGAAGGAAATAAAGAAAGCCGACGCATAAAAAAACAAGAGATACACACCGAATTTATCTTGAATGGCAATACGTTCGAGTAATTAATTGAAAGGTTTATTATTTTATTGCGTCATCTGTAATTGATAGGGAGTAATTAATAAACCGATTTCATTTTTCAGGAAAACAGAATCTCGTTGTAATGCGCTACATCACGTAGTCGATTGGGTAACGTAGGACAAATGGCGTTCGAGCTTTAATCAGAAAAGAGATGAGAAATGAGATTACATCAGAATTACAGACGTGAATACATGGCAGAAAGGACCAAAGAAGAACTCTGCTAGTTATTAAATGACATATTAACGAGAAAGGAAATACCCACAGACTGGAATATAGAATACAGATACAATTACGCCAACTTTAAAAACGAGCACAAAGATTTGTACGAATTATAGAGGAATTACACTAACGAGTATACCTAGTATAGTTTTTACCAAAATGACAAAAATAAGATTAAAAGAAAATTGGAGATAACTATGGACAAATCTCAACACGTATCCAGGAAAGGAAGAAGTACCTGGGATCCTATTTTTGTTCTGAGACAAACAGGAGAATAGCTACTAAGGAAATGAATCGAAAGGATATTGATTTGTTTTATAGTCTTAGAAGAATCTTTCGACAAAATAAGAATAAATGATATTTGGAATTGTATGAGACAAAGAGAAGTGACACAAGGAAAATGACATGCTGTCTTTGTCATATTATCATGTGATACATGTCATTGTATCAGTGGCAGATCGTGAGTTAGAAAATAGGTGAAGAATTATAATGTGTAAACAGTTAGACAAAAAGTAGATTAATTTTTCTTAAGACGTACTTATAGCCAAGCTTATAGCTATCTAATTTGTGTACACCAAATCAATTCTTCGATATTTTAGTGACACGTAGTTATCTATTATATCTTCATAAAATGGCCGATCCTTCTTTAGTTCCAGCAACAATTCTTTCTTGATAGAAACAGTTGCTAAAGATTTCTTCTTGGGAAATGGTATTTTTTGGATACGTCTTTATACGCTTAAGACATGAAAAGCTTCTTTCCACTGACGCACTTGTTGATGGAATAGATAAAATTATACAAAACAGTTTGTAAGCTTCAGTAAAAATGTCTTTGTATTCATTCCGTTTTTTGAGCAGTTCATGCAGCGGTATAGTTCTGTAACTTTTATCACTATATAACAGGTAAAGTTCGTTTTTTAAGTCGTTGATGTTAGATAACTATATTTCCATAAAATTGTTCTAAATTTTCAAAAGCATTAGAAAGAAAACACGAGCTATATCTATTATTCAAATTTTGCAGTATCAGCGAGGCAAACAAATTTCAACTTTTCACAGTTCTGAAACCTGACGCTTATTTCCATTAAAATATGTCCTAATATTTCATAAGAAGGTGCTTTATATCTTGTACTAATGGCTTCGTTAGAAATACCAGCGTATTGTCGTTTTGTAATTTCTAATTCCATCATTATACTTGCTTTATTAAAAATTGTCTTAAAAAAGTCATTATTTCTCTTTTTGTTGAATATTTCACGTGTCTGTTTTATTTGAAGAACGCAAAAATTAATATCTAATGATTCTTTTTCTAGGATATCATATGGAATATCTGGACAGAATCGATATGTTTATATAATGCCCTCGTAATATTTAAAATATCTATAAATACGTTCCTGTTCCAAACCAATTATTTATTAGAAAATAGTAAACAGGGCCAGTAATATAGTTTATTTATCATTGGGCTGCTACATTTATAATTTGTGAACCAAGCAGATTTGCAACTTTGAGAGAACCAAACTTTGCAAGAGCACGCCCTGTTTTCTATGTCGATGTTGCCCAGAATTCACGTGACGTATACAGTCGGATTTGGACCAACACATTGCTTTCGCTCTTCCCGTAAAATAAAACTAAAATCAAACTCATCAATAAACTGTTTTACTTGATAAGGATATAAACGCCTTCTGGGCTTTCGCATGTGGGACATACCTTATTACCGAATTAATAGGTTTCAACTAACACAGCGGCGACCGTAGGTACACCTCGATCGATGAATCAAGATCAATTACGGTCTTACGACCATGAGAAGTGCATTGCTAATCCCCCCACTATGGTTCCTCAACCACCTACCTCACTTCAGGGTTATCATCGCACCGTTACATTAAAACTGTTTAGAAAGTAAGAGACTGTTTTCTCAGTGAATTACCATACATCGTTTACAATCTAATAGAAACTTTATGACGAAATTTCATAATGAAATTTTATGAATAGTATTATTTTAGAATAGCTGAGATTTGTGGATTTGGTAAATTAAACGTTCGTTGCAATAAAAATATTCATGCCCCTACATGAAACGCCAATGATATGCAGCACTTTCCCACATTCTTAGATAATTATCTGAGACTATCTTACCTATATTATTTTAAATATTACATCAAAAGTACTACGGAGCTTTCCTTTGGATATCTAATGAACTGTTTTATTCATAACATTGTTCAAGCTTGTCAAGTCGTGACTTAATGACTTGGGGCAGACGAAGTTGCCACAATTACATTACACAATCGTAGTAACTTTTCCCATATTGAAATTTCATATCAAAAATAATATAGAGCTTTCTTTCGAACTGTCGTACACCACCCATCAGTTGGTGTTGCATCAATACCCCAGGAGGAACTCCTTGTTGCGACGACAATGACTATAAACAATTTCCCGTGGCCACAGATACCAAAACAACGTAACGATACCATTAATTTCACTAATTACCCACAATAAACCAGTCCCGTTCTTCATCTTCATTAATTAACCAAAATACTGGTGATTAATGGCTTGCCATTAAAGTGTAACACATGTACATGATAATTTTTATTGCGAAACATAAATATACAAATATTTTGGAAATAACGGGAAATAAATAAACTAAAATACGTATCGGTGCCACTTGGATACAGGAATCGGAGGTTGTTACAAGAACTGTAATATTACGTAATAAATTATATATTAAATTGTAGTTGAGATAGTTTGATCAGCATATGATGTAATGGTTCCAGTAGAATATGTTAAGAATTACAAAGACATGAGGTCTGGCTAAAAATAAATTGGACTGGCCTCAGAAATTTCCAGAAAAACCATCTGGAAAATGGTTATGCAGATTCTGTGAACTCTATCCCCCCTCTGAGTACCACCACAGAACCTCACTTGTCTAGTAAAATTGTAGCGAATAATGAAATAGTTTTTATTCAACCTTCTTTTTGTTTGTTGCTGCAATCACGTCAATCTTGAAATCCGAATAGTGAATTAACACCAAATTCCTCGCAAAATTGAATAAATCGGAGATAGAAAGTTTTTAAATGTTGAAACAAGTGTATGGAGATTACTGCATGTCGCGAACTTAAGTGTTTGAGTGGCACAAACGTTTCAGAGAAGGTCGTGAACATGTTGAAGACAACAAACACACTGGACGTTCTCGTAGTGCAACAACTGATAAAAACATTCAAAAGGTGAGTGACGTTGTTAGAAATGATCGTCGTTTGAATATCCGGGCCATTTTTGATTTAACTGGAATTGACAAAGAGATTGCCAGACGAATTTTGCACAATGAATTGAACATGAAAATAGTATATGTAAAAATGGTGTCTAAGCTTCTTTCTCTTGAACAAAAAACTGCTCGCAAATGTACTTGTGCTGACATTTTGGGAACAATTGTTATCACATGTTGTTGGATGTTATCACATATGATGAGAGATGGATTTTTCAGTACGATCCAGAAACCAAACGCCGATCCATGCATTCGAAAACTCCATCCTCACCAAGAATGAAGAAAGCAAATGCAAGCAAGTCAAAATTCAGAGCAATGTTGATTGTGTTTCGTGTGTTGATTCGTGGTGTCATTGATGTTTAGTGGGTCATTCAAGAACAAACAGTGAACTAAATTTACTACTTGGAAGTTCTAAAACTCTTCGGGAACGAGTGAAGAAAATAAGACCTGAATTGTGGGAGAAAGGGTGTGAGTGCTTCACCAAAACAACGCCCCAACTCACAGCGCTTTCTCGATCAAACAATTTCTGGCAAAGAGAAACATTCCTATCCTCGAACACCCACCATATTCGCCAGATCTAGCCCCATGCGATTTTTACCTTCTCCCAAAAATTAAAACTGAACATAATGGAACACATTTTTCATCACTGGATGAGGTAAAAGAAAATAACGGCAAACATTCTGAAAAGATTTTCACCTGAAGACTTCAAACATTGTTTTCCCAATGGAAAATTCGTATGGAGCGGTGTGTGGATCAATAAGGGGAGTACATAGAAGGTGAATCACTCTTAAAATGTCAATAAAGTTAATATTCTGCCTTACTTTGCTCCACATTATTTCCATTAAATAAAAGCAGCATAGTATGACACTGAGACTAAATCATTTATCATCAAATAAATAAATCCTGTAAAGTAATTAGATTCTGTATTTTCTATTTTAGGATGATATGTCGCTACAAATCTTGTGCTGTAAAATCCATAATTTTCAAAATTAATTTTGTGTATACCTGAATTCACAAGTTCATAGATAAATCTAAAAACATTCTGTCCATCCACAGAACATGCAAAGATCATTTTACAATGGAGTCACCCATATATATTTTATCAATGTGTATACAGTATCCCTAAAGTTTCGAATAATGTGTTTCCATCATAATAGACTGAAGTTTTCTTTTTGGAAAAGTTCCTCAGAAACGTCGTTTTGTATTTTAAAAACAATACCTGTAGGAGTTCCTGTCAACTCCTTGCCATCAACTCCTTAAAGCCTAACGATACTTTACAATTTTATCGAAAATAACAAAAACTTATTGTGTCGAAAATAACGAATTTTATTAATAAATGATGGAAAAGTATTTAGCAAAATGGGTCTAAATATTTAAATTTCTTATCATTACATCCTGATGATGAGGAGTTGAGAGTAACCCCTAGATTGATAACCAATGAAGATAACACTAACTTAGTTTTCCACAAAACACCATCTGGAGATGATTAAAACTACTAACTTTTAACCATCTCCAGATGATGCCAACTTTTTTGGCGAAGCGCGCGTCGTGTGTAGTGTATAGTGTTTTGGTGTCTTGTAAAAAACTAAGTCCGTGTCCCCTACAGGTATAGTTTTGTAAATACAGATTGACGTGCCCAAAAAACCTTAATTTTAAATTGATGAATTCTATTCAAAACTACAGTGACATATATCTACATACAATAATTATACTATACATAACTATAATAATATAACAATAATATAACACTATATAAGATTAAATAGAAGTACCGTACTAATTATAAACAATAAAAGCACGCCATTACACTGAATCAGAATCATCATGACCATTTTCGAATGTTTCGTCAAGATTAATAATAAAATAATGGTGTACAAAGGTGCTTTGATAAAATTGTTCAAATGTTAACACGTGCCCAATACTGTCACACAAGAAGCGGGTATACATTTTTCCTAGACTTCTATTAGATGCCAATTTGCATTCCTCGTTCTTAAAGTACCTTTAATTAGAACATCTTTTGCTTTCTTTTAATAGCAATTCTATACCAAGCGACCTCCGCAAGGCACACCACCGCAGAGATACCGTATCCCACCATTAACAACGTAAATATAGGGATCAATTTATCAAATCCTATACTAGCCTTTCCATTGTCAGCACTGGAATAACGATGTTTGGGTGGTTTGATATCCTTGATCCACTTATTAATAAATCCTGCTCCAAGAAGCCTAATAATCATCTTATCGAAAAGTGGATACAGTGGAAAACCTCTCCTCATAATTATGCTGACAGGATAGCTTATCATATGAGCCGATAAACAAAATACCTTCGATCTTATCTCAGGAAATTTATAGGCTAGAGCGTAGTCCTTCGGGCGTTGTGGCCCACAAAAAGCTGAGTCTTCCTCAAGAGCCACTAGATGGAGTCCAGTATTTAGGTTGGCGGTGTTCAACCATTTTCTTAATACAAGCGACAGTGGTATACCGTTCGAAGTCAAGTCAACATCACCTTCAAAATATCGCCTGGTATTGTTCACAAAATATGTATTTAAATTGTAGTCGTATATAGATTCTATTGTTCCATATTTTTGAACGTAATTCGGACTTGATATAATACTGGTGAGATATGTGCAGTACATGACATCCAATATAAAACAAAGAATATTCATGAGTGCCCAAATAAATCTCATAGTCGAAGACTTCGGCGATGCTTCTACTGGAACGGCCAAATAAAGGGAATAGTTCATCTGCAATGTGTTTGCAAAACTCCTGAAAGCTGCCGGTTCGGTTCTAACTTTAGAGCTATAATACCAAAGCAGTAGCGAAGTGGTGAAGTAGAAACCCAAAACGAATCCCCAGACTTCCAGACTCAGTATCGCAATCACGCTTTTAAAGCCTTTTAAAACCAGTACATTCGGGACACACCAAATCAGGTGATCGTTCATATACGCGAAGCTTTGATCGAAGAACAGCGATCGTAAAAACGTCATGGAGTAGCCTCCAAAGACTAAGTCAAGGGAATTGTTCTCCATGAGTAGGAAATCCCCAGTCCTATGTTCAAGATAGGCTATCGCCCAGGTGTTGTTTGCAGCTAGAGTATATTCTATCTGCAAATTTAGGTGACTAGCGATCATATTCAACAAGTTTATTTCTATACCGTAATTTTTGAAGTAATTGGGGCGTGTCGAGATCTTTGAGGGATCTACGACGTATGGTGGTATGTATACGTACCGAGATTTTACTTTGCATCCGTGGAATCTGCGAGGAATTCTTCTTGGATACCATGACGTATTTTTTTTAATTTTCCCGAATGAACACTGATTCATAAGTTTTACCTTGCTGAAATCGTCTCCGCAGTTCGTTCCAGAGTAAGGTAACCAAGAATAAACGTTATAAATGGTACTATTGGAGCTAGGTAACAACACTGATACTTTACTGATGTTTTGTTTCCACATGTACCTTATGATTTCTGTGGCAGTTCCCCTAGAATCTTCGAAGATATTTGAAGATATCACCAAGAAACTTGAGGAGAGCGTCCAGTACGTGAGTTGTTTTATTTTTTCCAAGTGATCGTCTAATTCGTACGGATTCTGTATATCTAGTACGTAATCATCGGATTTCATTTTAGTCGTCTCACTGACGTCAGTAGTTACGTCTTGTGTGATGAAACTCCAGATATTATCAACTTGAAGCAGATCTCTAATATTCGAATTTTCTCTGTTCGAAGAATATGTAAGGATATTAAAATTTTTCCACAGGAATCTTTTGCCACCTTCTACAATACACATATTTAACGATTTAATGGATTCAGTAATGTGTTCGTCAGTTTCTTTCAAGATATAACGTCCGTGAGTTCGTTGACATAAACATAGCATTAATGCCAAGTGGTAATAATACATTTCAAGGGTTGCAAATGGTGAATGATAGTTGACATCTGCGTTTATAATAACATACTATCGCTTTATCAGTGTAAATAGGTTCGCCGTTGTTGATTTTAAGTCTCAAGTTGTGTTTGTTCTGAAATATCTGTCAATATTTAAATAGGACTAAATTACCCCACTAATGATGTATGTTGATACTGATTTCTAAAACTTGCTTTAATGTAGATCAGAGGTAATTACTTTCCTTTTCATTATCTGCTGATTATACAAGGCGTCCAGCAATAGTAATAATAATTATTATTATTACTATAGCTATAAGTAACTATTCGAAATGTCCCCCGTCTTGTTCAATGCATCAGTTTAACCGACTCATTATGCTCTTAAAATCAGTTTGTTTCAACTCAAACTCAGTTTGTCTAAACTCAATCGACTTATCAGCCAATCATAATAAACTCATAAAGAAAGGGTTATAATGTTCCTTGTTGTATGCACTGTCGCGCTGTCTTGATGAATATAGTTATGGTATAGCGTTTTCATACGGGGGCATTGATATATCCGAGATCTGCCTCAACCCGATCGACGTTCTCTCTACCTCTATTTGGCCGAAATATTAGCTCTATCAGATTCTAAGAGGAAGTCTTTGGAGGAAAGAAATAGTTACATTTATGAATGGAACAGATATTGCAACCACTCAGAGCCCAACCTGTTCCTTTGAGAATCTTATAGAGCTATCCAATATGTCCACTTTCTTGGAAAGGTGCAAATAGAGGTAGCAGTAGTTCATTGGTGTCATATTCTGCAGGTTTGATATCAACGCGGTTTCTGATGATAGAACGGTCCTTCCGAAATAATGTTTTCAGTTTCGGTTGCATATAAGAAAGAGAGAGAGAAATAAGAGAAAATATAACACAAGGAAGGGGTACGGGGTGTTACAAAATAAAGGATACGCCCATGATTTTAGGGCAACACTCTTTCTATTACGTATACATAGAGAAATCTCACACTTTTTCCTATTATTGACGAGTTCCGTCAATATGCAAATGTGTTTTATCGCCGAACAAAATTTTGTTGCAAAAATCAGCGTCACCTTCTTTCTTTTCGAACACCCAATTAACAAAAGTTAGACGTTGTATATTGTCTGTAACTTTTAATCGTTATGTTAGCTGAATTTTTCATGCTGACAAATACAGATCTTTCGTTAAAATCCGATGCGTGGTGGCTCTTGACGGATTTTATTGTTATGCACGATATCGAATTGATGCGTTTGGATACTGCCGTACACTTTCTCTGACTGAAGCAACATTTTCATCTGATCGACCACGACGAGGCCTTATTGGCATTGCCTTATCAATGACAGAACCCGTCTCTTTAAATTTCTTTGATTAAGTTGCGAACTGTTGGCTCAGTAGATGCTTCATTTTGTCATAATTTTGTGCCAAATTTTATTAATGCTCCTGTAAAGGATCTCTCACTTTCATAAAGCAGTTGTACGCAAAATTAAAATAATCACAACTTGTTCGTAGTTTATAGGTGATAGTCATTAACTATTGACGCCCCATATTTGACAGAACACAAATGGGGCGTAATTCAAATCATATAGCTCCAACTGAGATGCGCTATCTATATATGTGGAAGGTTTTTGTGCAAATTATTAGAAAATATTTGAAAAAAATTATGGAAAATGTGCAGTTTTTTAAACTTTTATTTTCCTAATGATAGAAATAAACTACAACTAAACCTAATATTATCATAAGAAAAAGGTTTGGTCCACACAAACTAGCTCCACTTGCCGGCAGTCTTGCCGTCAATACATTGTGAACAGCATCTCCATACGTTCTATTAAACTCTTTAGTCGCCTCTATTATACTGGCCATTTGTCTACCATAAATCAAAATGTCATCGATTTCCGAATAATAATCGACAACTCTATATATCTGAAAAAAGAATTAGTACTGTTTTAACTGTTGAATTTCCAAAGACTGTCTACAATCAGGTCGGTACGAGTAACTTACTGTTTCCATTTGCTCGGGGGTTCTTAATTTCGGAGTTACCCCCTGTAATAACTTAATCAAGACTCGCTTCCCTTCGTACCTTAAACACAAGCAAATATTAGATAACAAGGATGATGATCATATTCACTATTCAGAAACTCGCAACTGTAAAGCATTGGTACATACAAAATAAAAAAACTACAATATAATAGAACATGCTAGTGACCAATTACAAGATACTTTCATCTCCTTAGATGAGGTGTTGGACATATTGGACGATTTAGACGTGGCCTTACATTAGTTAACGGATGTTATACTGTTCAAGTTGTCACTAACCAGCCTCAGGACCTATTCGCAAAGAAATGAGAGAGGTACAATACGTGAATTATCCTAATATGTCGAATTTGTACCTACTCCAATACCGAAGAGCGCAGGACAAGTCTATAATCTCAAAACTTATTCACAGGCATTCGAAGAAAACCATAAAATCTTACAAAGATATGTATACTTACTTTACGTAAATACTTGGAGCGTTTTCAAAAGTAAACTGCAAGACTGTCATTAGTCCAAAATCTCCGCTCATGTATATGGATTTGTATGCTGCAGTAGCATCTTCGGGTCTTAAGGCTGAATTGTTGGATATTGTTTCACCTAGATATCTAGAAATATAAACAGTTTTGTCAGTAGATGACGACTGAATTATCATCGTTGGGCTATCAGCTGTTAAAGATCCACTAATTTTAAAGTAAAAGTTTAGACACACATACAGACAAGGACAAATATATCCATTGACTACAGTACAAATAATATTCTCGCAATCACATATTTCTATAACAGAATACGACAGATCGCCCATCCATGTTGTCGGCGCAGAGCAAAGTGCTACACTTGTATTAACACCGCGTCGGGTAACTTTGAAAGCCCTTAAGCCCACTACAGTCTCAAAACGGTCTCAATCTTGAAAATCATTAAGCCAAAAGTAGACAAATGGACTTTACCTTGTAATCTCTCACGACAGGAAGAAGTCCTATTAACCCGATTAAGGATACGCATTTTACCTCCTATAAATTATTTCTTTTAAAGAATCTACCATGAAAAATACCCCCCCCCCCACTTTATCCTACACAGTTTTCAGATTTCCAAAATATTCAGTGTCACAATTCCCTAATACCAGTCAATTTTCATTACCTTAAGAAATTTTACGAAGTAGACAATTAATAATTAATCGAATTAATTAGTCGAATAATTAGACGTTTCAATGACCTTGGAAATTACTGTATAACTCTAGGACAAGGTCGTTAGAAGTCTACAAATGCAAGAGATGAGTAATATCTTATTCAAGTCGCTCTAAGAAACAGGAATTCTAGTTTTAGAGCTAAGCAAAGTCCTAGCAGCAGCTCGATTGTAGCAATTTCTGGACAACCGGTTAGGACAAGGCTTAGTGAAGGAGGATTGGATAGTAGAAGACCAGCTATTGCAGCACAGTTCACCAGAGAACATAAAGTTATTACACTACGTTTTGCAAGAGAACACGTTCGAGAAAATAAAAGAAGTAATGTTAAGCTTCACAAATGCGTTAATTTTCTACAGGAGTTTATTTTTATATAACTTCTCAAATGCCAAGACAAGGATTATACGTACTAAGGAGGCGAAAAATTGATGTTTTGGTGTAATTTCATATCTCAAAATCGTCCAAAATTAATAGTTTCTTTCCAATATTCTATTTTTGTATATTTTATACTCACATTGAAAGCACCACCTCGTCCAAAGAGCATCCCATACCTGTCAGTAAGTCATTTCTTTCATCTGCTGATATAGAACTTTTGTATAACTTCAATAGAAAATTGTAGTCTTCTACAGGTTTTGAACTGCTGCGTAGGCCATAGCAGAAGATTGTCGCTCTTTGGTTATAATCTTGTATACTTTAACATATATAATAATGTTAGATTCTTATCGAAAATTTTAATCACTATCTGCTTTTATCCTTCTTTATTGTTATGAAATTTCAAAATTATACACAGAAAAAACATTCCTTTGATTCAACGAATCTCCGTTTTTAAATTAAACCACATTTTCAACATAATCAATGAAATATGTGCATTCAAATGGGGTTTCTTTATAATATCAAAGACGTTCTCTCGGTGTATGTATAAGTTTCTTATAAAATTAATATTATATTAATTCCAGAACTACTTAAAAACATATGCCTACACTTACTGTCCGTTCTTCTTAAAGTCAGCAAAGGCTTGTGAAGTATAATTAAGATATTCATCTAGCCCCAGTTTGCACGACGTTTCCAAAAAGAAGGCTTCTTTTATGATATCATCAGTGGCAGATGATTCGCTTTTCGCTTTGGCCATGGCGTTGACCCACCACTGTCGAATCGTGTTCTAACAAATATTTTCAACATATTTTATTGTGTATTTATTGGGTAAGGCGGCGTATTTCTACACAATTTTGGGAGAAATGTCCCTGTTATAGAGCTGTAATAACAGCTCCTGATTATATAAGTGTATCTGAATTATGTGCACAAAATTCTATTTGAATCGGTCATTTCAGAAACAGCACATGTCGATTCAACAAAGATTTACAGAATGCGAAAAAAACTGTATAGAGTACTGTAGATAAATAAAAAAATATTTCAAATGTCATCGGTGCATCAATCAGTGATATCAAGTTATGTTGGTCTTATAATTTTGAAGCAAAAAACCAAAATAAAAAAGACATAGCCATTGAAAAAATTTCGACATGTGCTATTTTTGAAATGCACAATGAAATCAATAGAGACGGATGTCATGTTTCAAAAACCTTTATCACAAATAGCAATAAATATGTACAAAATATCTTTAAGGGCAATTTACTCATTATTATCTTCATTGTCCGTTGTCGGCCAACGTAGAATTTCACTATGACAGTTCCGATGCTCTTCAGGAACATAAGAAACCAATTTGTTTATGTTATCAATTTTTTTTAGAATTTATGGGAACCAAACCATCTGAGTAAACCCGGTCTCGTACAGGATGAGGCAGCGTGACCAAATTAGATGGAGAAAGTCTAAATTTATGGTTTGCAAATTCATCTATAAAGTGAAAGGCTTGGATTACCCCTGGTTCATTTGAAGAATAGTAAAAACGGGTAAAATTTGTTATCTGGAAACTTTATTGTTGTTCTCTCGGTATACCTCTCCCACAGGAAGGTAGAACTCGGTACGCCTTTCCCAAAGGAAGATAGGCTAATTCATTTGTAAAAGCGCGGCCACCATGCTTTATAATCAACATCATCAGTTCTAACCAATTTTACAGAAGATTGTGATTTTTTTGTTGCACTTACAATCATTTCGGTATACTCCATTATTAAGTATACTCAGAGTTCACTGATTTGTGCCGTTTCTGAATGCAATCCGATATTCATAATTTATCGAAATATTACTTGGCGAGTGCTGTTACTGTCTGGAATGGTGTATTTACCTGTAAATATTACGTTTCTGAGACAAACCTAAAATAGCTGAAAAATTGACATGTGCTGTTTCTGAAACAACATTCATTTATTGGTGATATGCTACGAAAAAATATACAAAAGCCATTCAACGATTTAGTTAGTTCATCATCTAAATGGAATAGTTGTGTTAATTTTTTATTGAAAAATAAAATTTAATTCAAAAATTAACAATCATTATTCACTAAGAAATTGAAATAAATTTCGAGTGACTTATGAAAAAATCAATTATTAATAATGAAAATAAACTTCTTGAGAATATTAAATGTCTGTTTAAACCTTCATTTTTTAATCACGTAATAAAATCCATAAGGCGCGAATATGGATAACGAGCTGGTCACTCAATTGCTCTTTTTTTGAAGTCCTGTTCTTTCGTACAGAAAACGACAGAAAGTTGTTTAAAATTATAAATTTACATATTTTAAAAGAGCTCATTGAACAGCGCTTGAATTAATGTACGATGTTTTTCTATTGGCAACACGCTGCTAGTGTCAGTCAAATATAAAACAATAAATTAACTACATTCACAAAGCGGCTATTATTGTTCTAATTTATATGAAATTGTTTGTGATATTTCACAACAGTACGTGAATTTTTATCAGCTGTATATTAAAAAAGGAACATGTGCATTAATTCTAGAAAACTTTTAGGTTAGCTGTATATAGGGTCTTTTAATAGGGACGCTCCTAATTTGTTAGGTTATAGCGGCCATGCTGTTAAAGCAACATCTGTCAAATTTGTTGCGAATTGTTCAGTAATGTATGGAAATCACTACGGAATGTTACAGCGTTCAAGAACGTTTAAAAATTATCAAATTTTATTTTCAAAATCAGTGTTCCGTTAGAGAAACGTACCACGTATTACGTCATTCTTATCCTTACCACAACCGTCCAGCCGAGTCGACTATTCGACGTTTGGTGGCCAAATTTGAGTCAACTGATGGGAGTGTAAGGGAAAATCCGAAGCAGTCAATTTCTCGTCGTTCACAAGAACTTGGCCTTCCTGCGACTTCAACTTGGCGAATTTTGCGTCGGGACTTGGGTCTATACCCGTGTAAAATCCAACTGGCTCGGGAACTTAACTCAAACGACCATAGACAACGCCGTGTATTCACTGACTAGGCTCTGGAGCAGTTGGAAGTTGACCCGTATTTCGCCAAGAAAATCATTATTAGCGAAGAGGCCCATTTTTGGATGAATGGATATGTGAACAAGCAAAATTGTTGGATTTAGAATGATACCAATCCACGCGAGATACACCAGCACCAAATACATCCCGATAAAATCATTGTTTGGTGCTAATTTTGGTCTAGCATCAATCCATCATTGGAATCATCGGTCCGTACTTCTAAAACGATACTGGCGTTACTATAACCATCAACGGCGAGCGCTACTGATCGATGATAAGCAACTTTTTGTGATCTAAACTGGATGATATAGATACCGACGACATGTAGACGTCCAACAGGATGGCGCTACGTGCCACCCAGCGCATGCCACGCTGGACACGGGCGATTTGAGGTCATGGTTATCTCGTGCAGCCGCTATATGAACCGGCGATTTAACTCCTTTAGACTTCTTTCTTCGAATCTTAAATTGCAGGTATATGTGAATAAACCGCAAACAATTGATGCCCTCAAAGTCAACATAACGAATGCAATTCAGTAAATTCAGCCAGATTTATACGATACAGTCATCGAAAATTGGACCTCCTGAATACGTGCCACCAAGCAAGGCCGTGGCGGACATCTTAACGACGTTATATTCTATACTTAATGCCATAGAATATTCTTTCAAATAAGCAAAATTTAAATGGATATCTCATACATAACACAAATTGTTTTATTTACATTTAAAAATCGAACGTCCTTATTGAAAGACTCTTTCGTTAATTATTTCGAATAATATAAAAAAATTGAATAATTATCATTGATGATATGCTCGGCGAGACTTTATCATAGTAACGATTCATGTAGTTAGCTCTCTATAATCAAATTTATTTACAAAATTGACTGTACCTCAAGTAGCTCCACTGTCCTATCGCTTGATAGTTTGTCGCGCAAAATTGTCAACACATTGAGACCAGAAACCCATGGATAGTAGTCCGTCTCGAAACTTAGATAATATGCTAGGTCGAACGCCTTTTTGAAATCCACTCTACCTACAAGCGCGAGGTTGAAAATATCGTCCAATAGCTGAGCTCTATTCAACACGTGAATAGCCTTTCTCTCGTTGTCATCGTTCAAAGCCGCGACGATCTTTTCCCACAGAAAATCGTCGTAATTCACCCTGTAATAACCTGAAACAAATTGCCAATAAAGTCCAAAAGAAACCTAGCGGGTAAAGAGGAGTATTACCATGGTGTTGAAGATTCAAGATAAACCAAGAGTTGTTACTTATGTCATTTATTTGGTTTCTGTATCCTGGTACGAGGATATCCTTCATTGTGATCGAGAAATCTTTTTCATCTGATGTCGTATAAGATATAGGAATGTACCATTCTCTTGTACTGTTTGTAGAACTATTTGTGCTGAAAGCCTCCTGAAGTTTTATAGTAATAATATTATGCTTGTGAATAATAACCAAGCAGTGACAAAAGGTGAGTCAGTCGCCAGCAGAAAAAATAAGTAAATACAATTTTCCCGTATGGCATGTTAAGAGCAATTGAAGAGTAATTAAATAACAGTGTAAGTGCCAAACCACTAATCCGAGAAAACGCTCAGAATTGTTCCATTAACTTTTTCTTTGCATAAATAAAACAAAATTGAATTGATTCAGTTATTCTAATACCATTTAAGTATACGGTAATGGTTTTTATAAAAAAAAAAAACACAACTTTGTCAATACAACTTAAATATAAAGGTAACATATTAAAGAATGTTTTTAAGTCGACAAGTAGTAACACGAATTATGGTCTAAGTGCATTAATATATTATTCAAAAAACTGCTTATGGCCAGAATCAGGTAAGTAGTCAATCATCACAAAATCATCATCACAATCACGTATCTCTCCTCGGTGGTTTGAAATTCTGATTGCGAAATTTTCTTCGAAAAAATTAGTAGTAGATAAGTCAAGTTACTATCAAGGAACATATATTTATAAGCTCGATACAAACGACACACGTTTAAGTCGGGGCTGAGGTATTCCATTGAACTACGGTTCCGTGTGTAACGGCTTATTTCACGTGGAACCAGATTTACATGATCAACAATCTGCTGTTCACCTTCTTCCGTATATTTTCTATGCTTCTTTTTATTGTCTCTATTTTCTTCATACATCAGATCCCCACACTTTTTCTTCTCTGTCAGTGTTTGAACTTTTGTATGGATTAAGGCAAAAATTTCTTGAAGTGTAGTTCGACACACCTGAGTTACTTCCCCATCTTCTTTTGGTACAGTATAATAAATCGTATTTGTTCTCCTACTGCTTGCAGGATCTTCATATGTTCCATGTCATCTTCTCTTGATTTTGCCAATATTCAGTAATCTCATTAAGTTCGTTGACTGTTTTCATTGTCACCTATTTCATAGAATGCGTGAAACAACTTACATTTCTGCTCAAACGAAAGAGCTTTGCAACCCAATTTGCGTTTGGGACACCTACAACGGCAAAAGAACACAATGATACCCGATGTGACCAAAACTTGAATCACCTGTTCATACCACTTCTTTTGGAGGATTATTCGCATCTGTTACAATGCCTCTTTGAGTAGCGTATGATTTAGCACTGTTTGTCTTTTGCTTTCTTTCTTGAATTTCACTGCCTTCCCCTCTTTTTCGTTTCACTTTGGTATAAAATCCACAACAACTCGTTCAGCACGTTTGTAAACAAAGACCGCAGTATGAATATAAGCGGAAGAGAAGGTTATTGCATATAGACCATTAATAACAGAAAGCGGTGTTGGACTTATAATTTCTGCCATTTATCGAAGAACAGGTGAGGCTTAAATAAAGCTTTATGGACACAGACCGGTATTTATGTTATTGGCAAAGCCACATAGACCACTTTGTACTGATAAAGCTGAATTCATATATTTTGTCACTTAGACCATTATTTAATTACACTCTTCAATTTTTACCTGTGATATTGTCACCGACGACCTATTTTGGTTATACTCTGCAGATAGTAATGGATACCCAGGTTGATATGCCCAAGTCTTAATTGCAAAATCAGTACTAAAGCTACCAGGAGCTGCCTTCATGATCTCTTGTAACAGTTCCTCTACGTTCGTATTGTTATAACGACTAAAAAAGAAAATAAGTTGTGCCTAATTGGATAATGAGTACACAGCTTGACCAGCTATGTGGTTATTAAGCTAAATATCATAGAAATTGCCAATTTTGGCAATTTTACAGTGTACCATCGTCTAATTCTAAGAAGTATTGAAAATGACACTAGTTTGCCAACATTATTGTACCTTCCAGTTAGAATTTCAACTAAATAGAATCGTAAACTCAGTTTGAGGTTAATTCTATTTGTTTTAATACTTTTTGGAAGTTTTAATTTAACTTACTATTTCTTCAAATAGACCTGAATTGCCTTCTGAAAGTTGCCTTCTCCAGCCATACCCATCATCATTCTGACTATACTTGCTCCTACAAAAATTGAAGATGTAAGTCAAAGTGTACGATTCTTACATTCAAAATGGGTACCTTTATTGAACGTTATGTCATCGAATTTATTTCTATCATCATCAGCGGAATTTATGTCAGATTCGTTACTAGATAGCGACGTAGAAGAAAGCCCGTCCTTTTGGAGCATATCATGGAGAACCTCCACTACAAATTGATGGTCTAGATTCAAATTTTCGCCTTTGATCTAAAGAAATAATACAGTTATAAAAATAACTACAGTAATTGGAAAGTCATTTGACTTCCAATGATGTATTCCATCCAAATCGCTCTCATATATGCCGAGAATAGAATGTGCACAGTACATTATATGTCATAACCATTTGTCCTCCACTATCACTTAGTGGAGGTTAAAATAGGCTATGAGCAGGTATTGGATACCTAATGAATGTTATCGTATAACATAGATTGAATTGTTATCAGATATACGTTCACGTTATTAATTTAATCTACAACCGTGCTGTAATATGGGGTTCATTGAACTATTTTGAGTTATGTAATGGGCTCTATTACACCACCGTTACGTAATTAACTCATTACAACACTGTTATGTGATGAACTCATTATATAACTCATTTTTATTTTCAAAAATTATAAACGAAGAAGTAACAATTTATTGAAACTATAAACAATATAATAGTTATTTGTTATTATAAATATTAATACTATTATCGCCATATTTTAGTAAAATTTTCGACGCATATAACGCACAATGCGACCAGAAAATCACAAAACTAAGCGTTATTTAAAACAACTGGATTGTTACTATTATTTTAACAAATTTCATGCATCATGTTACTTTTATTTGGTATGAAAGTGTTTAAGTGACTTTTAACGGATGTCATAATTATTTAAATGTCAAATCTGATTTTTTTGTAAATAATCGGGTTTTAATCTCTTTTTCTTATCCAAGCGGTCGTAGATAAAACGTTATACATCACACGTGGGCTAGAGCATATTACATCATTCGTGTGATTACCATTACTCGGTCTACGACCTCACTATGGCAATATTCCCACTCGTGATGTAATGATGCCCCTATCTCACTAATAATGTAAATAACTATAAACCTACCAAGTCTGGAATGTAATACTGGAAGTAGGTAGCAAATCCTTCACTTAGCCAAGTATCTGACCACCAACCTGGCGTAACGTAGCCACTGAACCATTGATCGGTTAATTGGTGAGCCATAGTCATGAGGATCCTCCGTTTTGCTTTCTCAGAAGTTTTGTCACCGTCGTCCAATAAGTCTGTTTCTCTGGAAAAGTATAATTATAATGTGATGTCTTCTATCGCACTACATCTCTTTAAAAAAACTAAAAGGATAGATCTAATATATTCCAAATGGTCCATTTTATAATAAACTATTTTAATTGATGCAGAGTAGATTGGATAGTGGAAAATAAGTGAGTGCTACTTGATTTTGTTAAACTGTGAAGAACTGTAAAGATTTAACTGTGAAAAACATTTAATAACAACATTTAATAAGTGAATTGTATACCAAAATACAGAGAAAAATATGAACTTTCTGTTACATAGAGAATTGACTTTGGTTAAGCAATTTATTGAGGTAACCGAGAAATTAGGATAGTTATTAAACTTCTTATAGATATAAAGTGGTAAAAAGTGATAACTTTTTGTGGCAACACACTCCAGTACAGGTCTCACTTCAAGAAAAAATATTAGAGTCGAATGACATATTCTCAATACGGCCAGTTTAGCTTGTTTTGAATGTGATAAGGAAATAGCAGATAACGAAGATAATTTAAAATGTTCAGGACTGTGCTCCAATTATGTTGATCCTAAATGTCTTAATATGGCAGATAGACAGTTTGATGCAATTATAACTTGTAATCGTGTTAAATGATTTTGTGAATATTGAGTAGTTTATATTGACTTTGCTACTAAGATTGCCAGAGATTTTGAATATATACAATCCTATGTCCTAAGAGAAATAGGTGATCTTAAAGACATTATTGAATATAATAATAACGCTGTAAATGATAATTTGCCAAGGACACGCAAAACTTTTGCCGATGCTGTTTCTGAAGTAGTGATCATAAAACTGAAGGCTAATCAAGAAAGTAAAAAGGCTATAGAAACTATACAGAAAAGTTTGAAATTAACAAATTTGGAAGTCGGAATATGAGCTAAAGAATATTAAAGAAGGAGGAGTTATAATAAAACGTAAAACCACTAAAAAAGAGAAATTATAGAAAAATCTGCAGAAAAAAAACTGTATAAAAATTATGAAATCAAGGCTCCCGACTTAAAAAATCCTTATATTAAAGTCGTAGACATAGAGGAAAATATGGATGGTTATGAATTATTTAATTTAATAAGAAAGTAAAATACTTCAACTTTACATGGTGAATGTGAACTACAAGTAAAAGTTATAAAAAATATGAAAACTAAGTTTATGACTATCATTCAGTGTGATCCTGAAACATTTAAGAAAATTATGCGACAAAATTCTCTTCTTATTGACTGGACTAAGTACAGAGTCCTTGAACATTTAGGCCTTTTCAGGTGTATCAGCTGTGGTAGTTTTGACCACCACGCTGATAATTGTGCAAATCCAGGCGAATGTTTAAAGTGCATTGCATCAGACCATTCTACCGATCCTGCGTAGATAATAATTTTAAATGTTTAAATTGTATTGAGGCTAAACAAAAATTAAGAATAGATATTGATGTAAATCATTTTGTATATGACAATAAAATCCCAGTTTATTTAATGAAAATTGAGAACCAGAAGAAGAAACAAAAAAACAGAAGCATACATCATCTGATCTTCAGTGCCCAATTATTACTCTTTAAACTGGAAACATTAGCAAGGATAAAGAGTGTCCCTTGATAGCTCAGCGGTCAGAACAACCAACCGGCAATTGGGAGACCCGGGTTAGATTCCCGGGCAAGGCATATGCACTTTTATCCTTGCTATCGCCAAAGTGGTGACCCCGACGTGATTCGTTCCAGTACATCGAACCTACCTTACATCTCGAATTCGCGGATTCGATTCCCGTCCTATCCATCGCCTTATAGTCCGGGGGTAGCGAACAACGGTTCGTAAGAATGGTGAACGCGGCCACATTCCGTTAATTGTATCGAGACAAACCATGCCTCTAGGGGGGGAGTACTGTAGCGACGCTTTAAACTGGCAACATTAGCAAGGATAAAGAGTGTCCCTTGATATCTCAGCGGTCAGAACAACCAACCGGCAGTTGGGAGACCCGGGTTCGATTCCCGGTCAAGGCATGCACTCTTTATCCTTGCTATGGCCAAAGTGGTGACCCCGACGTGATTCGTTCCAGTACATCGAACCTACCTTACATCTCGAATTCGCGGATTCGATTCCCGTCCTATCCATCGCCTTATAGTCCGGGGGTAGCGAACAACGGTTCGTAAGAATGGCGAACGCGGCCACATTCCGTTAATTGTATCGGGACAAACCATGTCTCTAGGGGGGTAGTACTGTAGCGACGCGTAAAACTGGCATTAGCAAAGATAATGACTGTCTCTCGATAGCTCAGCGGTCAGAGCAACCAACCGGCAATTGGGAGAGCTCGGTTCGATTCCCGGTCAAGGCATGCACTATTTGTCCTTGCTATCGGCAAAACTCCATTATTTATTTATGTTTAAAGTTATGGTAATACTCCATTATTCATTATTTATTTATGTTTAAAGTTATTTAGATTTACTTTTTGTTTTTAGTTATTACATATACATTTTATTTATTTTCATAAATATGTTTATTAATTTTTTAGTTATAGTTATACGTGTATTCCTCATTTTGCCCTGTAAATGGATTATGCTGTTCGACAATAAAGAATTATTATTATTATTATTATTATTATTACCTGTATACAACAAGTCCCCAATTTTCTATGGTCGTAGCGTCAACGTCGGGAATGATGACTTGGTCTATCTGTCGATCTCCAAGACTTCCATAAGGAATATCCGTCCATTTATTTAATAATTCCATCAGAGTTGATCCATACTTATTTGCTGTACTTAATCTATTCTTCACACTTGATCGGGTGTATACCTTGTATGTATAATTTCCATTCACTAAATCGAGTGTAGAATCAAATATCGAAATAACAAAACCAACTAAATATGTCGACATGCTGGGCGTCGTGACGAATTTGGTTTGAAGTTGACCAAATCTGAAATAATCCATATAAATGATGATATAAATGGTGCGTATCTATATTAGGTCAGAAAGACACAGTTCACAGCGAAATTTGTGCTTTAGCTAGTACCTAAAGTAGGTAACTTTGCATTTTCAAAGTTATAGGTAATTGCCTCGTGATCGGGCGGTGTTATCTACTTTAAAATACAAAGTATTTCTATCAAAATTTCGTCATTTGGTCAAATCTGATTTTAGTTAATTATATGCGAGCCCAAAATCACATTGTTCGCCCGTACTGACTTCTTAGTTAAATGAGCTATAAACGTTTTAACACAAGAAGACTATTATGATAATTCTCATTCCTAATGCCAAGTAGGATCAATTTGAATAATTTTTATAATAATAAACAAAAACATCGCCTTCGAAAATATAATTTGTGCTTAAATGTCTGATTTGAGTAAATCCCGCCACTGAAGTTGAAGCGTAAACATTGGCCTCAAACCATTAGTTTGTATGAAACTAGACCACGATACCTCTGCCGATGGTGTTTTGTGTCTTGTGACCTTGCTGACAGTTAGAGTCGAAATGACGCGTGGAAAAGCATTATCGCAAGATTTACGGAAAGTTGTGATAAGACTGCACCATCAGGGCAAACGTGCCTACCAGATGGGAAAAGAATTACAATTGTTCCGTTATGGGTGGTCCAACCATAATGCACGATGTTAATTGTGAGTCACACCTTAACGTCAAGTTTTTTGTCCAACTTAATTTGACATTTCTTTGTTTCAGTGTTTGACAAATTCAACCATGGAGAGGTACACAATTGAGCAGCGCGTTAAGATTGTTGAAGCCTTTTACGAAAATGGGCGTTCAAATCAAAATGTATTTCGTGCACTTCGTGACTTTTTTGGTCAGCATAATCGACCAAATGTGTCCACAATCGGGAGAATTGTGTAGGAAGTAGGAAGGTCTGTAGGAAATGTGAAAACACCTGTGCGTGCTCGCCCAGTTCGTTCTGCGGAAAACATTGCTGTTGTTCGCGATAGTGTAGCAGAAGAGCCGTCAACCTCGACTCGTCGTCGTGCCCAACAATTGAACATCTCACGAACATCACTGATGCGAATTTTGAATAAAGATTTGAATTTACACGCTTACAAGGTTCAATTGACTCAAGAGCTGAAGCCTACTGACCATTTCAAGCGTCGTCAATACGCCGAATGGTTGGTTGAACAGATAGAAGTGAATGGGGATTTTACAAAGAAAATCATCTTCAGCGACGAGGCACACTTTCACCTCAGTGGATTCGTTAACAAGCAGAATTGCCGCATTTGGGCAAATGAGAATCCACGAGTGATTGTTGAAGAGCCGATGCATCCACAAAGAGTGACTGTTCGGTGCGGTTTATGGGCTGGCTGCGTCATCGGGTCGTACTTCTTCGAAAATGAGGTCGGCCAAGCAGTTACCGTGAATGGTGTTCGCTATCACGAGATGATAACGGACTTCTTGTGGCCAGAAATTGATGATATGGACCTGGACGATATGTGGTTCCAACAGGATGATGCCACTTGCCACACAGCCAACGAAACAATGGCACTTTTGCGCGAGAAATTCAATGGCCGTGTTATTTCACGTCGTGGTGATGTTAATTGGCCGCCACGATCATGTGATTTGACATTTATTTATATTTGACGTTTATTTCTTAAGTACAAGTAAAATCTGTTGTATTTATTAGCGTACGTGGTTTATACCTACCTTACCGTTTGTATACAAAATATGTCTTATGTAGTCTACGTCAGAAGCTCTACGATTATTACAATTACGAAAACAACACTTATTAAGAAGTATAAAGTACAGCTCGTCAAGCATAGGAAAAACTCTCAAAACTGCAATATCGGACCGCCTACGAGGTGCGCAGTAAATAGCCTTGTCTTTACTTATTGTTAGTCGCATTGAGACCTTTGCAGAGTGAATATCGATGAATGTATATTTAATGTGAATGTACATAGAGTTCGATCTGTCCGCGCGTAAAGTCCATTCTTCTCCCTCCGCATGCTGCCTCACTCTATCTTCTACGCATACCTAGAGAATCTCACACTTTTTCCTATTCTTGACTAACAGTAAACAGTAATATTAAGAGTATCTGTGACGATATTGATTTTTCCATACTTCCTTGTAGTAGAAGTAGAAGGCATTTCAACAAACTACCATTTTGTATTGATGCCACCGATTGCAGTAATAATAAGAAAAGATCGGTATACTTTTGTACAAACGGTGTAAGAAGATATACTTTCTGCATCTAAAAAAACAGCAAAAAATATAACACTTACCCGACATAGAAGCTTTCCTCTTCTGGTGTATTGCTCAAAGCCTTATAGACATCCGGCCGTGTGATAGACATGTCAAAGGTGGCCTTGAAGTTGGGTTCGTCGAAGCAAGGAAACGCTCTTCTAGCATACACCGGTTCAAAATGCGTGGCAATTAACACTTCTTTCGTTTTATTCTCACTGTACGTAGTCCGGAAAACTCCACTCGTATCCTCATTAGAAAACTGACCAATATATTCAATTTCAAAAGTGTGTTTCCCTTCCAAAGTACCTTCCGGACATACAAAAGTAGCAATTTCTGTAGTTTCGTTGGTGTTGGTTAAGTTGCACGCTGTCGAATAATCTAATAGTGCGTATTTCTTCATTGTGATATACTCTGGCGATGCGTGCAGTTCCAGAGTGTTATTTGGAACATTGGTGCCGACTATTGTGATCCCGACGATGCCTGAAAAGTTACTGACTTTCGGGTCGATTGTTAGCTCTATGACATAGTGCGAAGGAACGATGCTCTTGGATAGTCTGTAGCCTTTATCTTCGTCGACAGCGGTTGATGAAAGGCAAGAGGTCGTGAGGAGGAATAAACATGGTAGGACATATAAATGCAGCATGACCTAAAACAGTTTATAATAATATATAGACATGTAATAAAGTTACTGTATGCAGCGTTGAGGATAAGATAGGGGCAAAGTTTGTTCAACGTAATACATGCCGATATTATATAAATATTGGCGACGGTAATACTAATAATATATAATATCTAATATATAACTAATATATTTTCATAAAAGTAATAACGCTCTCAAAACCAATTTATTAAAGAATTATATTGGTAACAGAAACAAAGCATAAATTTTTAACTTAAGTGACAAGTTAATTTAATTAAAAATTACTACGTTATGTAAGTGACAAGTTTGTTAATAAAACACATTAATATTCATGATTCAGAATAGTTTGGCCAGTCGCTGTAATGCCTAAACGCTTGTAGCGTTTTAAAACAAAATATAATCTAAATTGCTGTCAAAGTGAAACGGATATTATAATGTTTGTTTTGGATGCGTCTGCTAAAGTTTTCTAAAAAAAAAATGGCACGTTGCGTGGCATTAAGTGACGATATGCGAAAATCAATTGTTAATGCTCATAAACAAAGAATTTTGATTTGGAAAAAAAATATATCATGTGCATCACAGTACATGTGATAGAAGTGAATACTTCTTTAGAATAGAGAATGAGAGAGATTAAGAGTCAGAGATTGAAAGAGAGAGAGAGAGAGAAAGGGAGAGGGATAATTTCAAAAGAAATATAACAATATAAAATTTGTGTAAGAATATAAAATTTGTGTAAAAAATATTCGGTTTGTTCATTATCTACATTATCATCGGCTGGTGGCTCAATTGGTAATATTGATATGATTGGTTTGTGATAATTAAAATATGAAATATATGTTCGTGATTCGATATTTTCTAGATAACGTGTAAAAATTGCATCTACGAGTATTGTTGTTCCGGATTTTGTTGTTGATTCTTTGGGATTGTTATTTATAAGCAGACCAAATGTTTCTCGAAGAAAGTTAATCAACGTCAAAGAATCATTGGATCCGAAATTTACATTGAAATCTCCCCCGAGAATCAAAGGGATTTTGTCTTCGCCTCTTCCAAGTGCATTTGCACCTGTGTGGCTGTAAACCAGTAGGGAGCGGTGAATGAAATATATTATATCTTCTAGATTTTTAACAAGTTAAACAGTTCAAGGATATTATCAAATAATCACAGAACACAGATGTAAATAACGTAAATAATTACAAAACACAATGATAAATATTCGGTACACACGCGTGCTGCTTCAGCTGTTAATATATAGCGTCTGGACGCGTACATCTATAACGCGTGCATGTGCGACAATAGGGAGACGCGATAGCCTAAACTGATATATATATATATATATATATATATATATATATATATATATATATATATATATATATATATATGATGTATAACTCTCCTTCTCTTTCTCTCTATGTTATATATCTGTGTACTCTGTCTTATAACGAAGCCTGTGTTTTAGATATACCAAATGTATAGCTCTCTTTCTCCTTCTCTCTACGTTATATCTTTTTTCTCTCTGGTGTAACAAAATCTGGAAACGTTACATTTTTTCCAATTCACTCTCCATTCTCGCCAAATATCAGAACGCCGCCAAAGAAGTATTCACTTCAATATCTGCTACGTATTCGCTGCCTAAGTCTGCAGTTTCATTCTTTATATCGTAATTTTGAACTTTACTTACTTTAAACCGTTTTCTCCTCCAGGTAAAAGAAAAACCGTTATTAACTAAACGAATATCAATCGGTTACTGTGGGCCAGAATACATAGGCACTGGATTTTATAATAATGGCACAAGGTAATCTGGAGTGGCGAATCCAAATTTGAAATCTGTTTGGGTGATACCGGAAAACGTGTGCTAAGAACCCCACAGGAAACTTATCATCCTCACTGTTTGGTTGAGAACGTGAAGTTTCCTGCATTTCTTATCATCTGGGGGTGTATGAGTAGTATGGGCGTAGGAAAATTGCATTTCGTAGATGGTACTGTGCCAGCAGAAAAATATAAACAAATTTTGACAGAGATGAGAGAAATACCAATATGTCGAGACACTGACGCGCAGTCCATTTTCAAGCAGGATGGTGCTGCGTGCACACAGCAAAAACTGTCAAAGCTTGGTTTACAGAACATAATGTCCCTGTTATGGAATGGCCCTCTAGCAGTCCAGACATCTCGCCAATCTAAACATTGTGGTATGAAATGAAAAAACAGTTGCGCAAATATCCAGTCCGTTCAGTTCACGATCTACGCACCAAATTGCAAGAAATTTGGGACATCGTGCTTCCTGAAGAGTGCGCTAAGCTGGTAGATATAATGCCTGCCAGAATTAAAACTGTTATTGTTAATAAAGGTGATGTAACACAGTTTTGATGAAACGGCCGAACTATTCTGAACCGCGAATCTTAATGTTTTTTATTAACAAACATCACTGACACATCATGACGTAGTAATATTTTATTGTATTTAAGTTAAAAGTTTATAATTTTAAAATTTATAGTTTTGAGGGTGTTATTATTTTTATTTAAATATATTAATTGTGAAATTATGCCTGACTGAACTATTATGAGCCTGGTTTCGTATTTGGTTAAGATTAATACCGACAATATAAAGTACCAGGAATATTAGATAATGAGTCACACATACTTATTAGAAATATTCTGTGTAATAAAATTATGTTTTAAAGAGTGCCTTTCTCAATTCTTTGAATCGTTTATTTAAAACGTTCTTTCCAAAAAATCACATTTTGGTGTCATGATTTTATCGTCGTCCCGTGATAGATGTGTCATTAATTTATAAATGTGCCTATGGCAATCAGAACCTAACCTCACATTTCCCCACTTTAACCAAATGAGGTGTTATTGTACTAATTCAATTTTTATGTAATAATTTACTGTATATTTATAGATCTATATCGAAACTTGTACGCAACCTTTTGAAATGAACTGATTATAATTTGCAATAATACGAATATATGTACATGATATTCGAGACTTATCAGCACTCGGTGCTAGACTAAATGATGGACATCTATAATATAGTACACGACTTTATCAAAAATAATTTCACATATCTATATAAATGAATTAATACTGTTGTTTACAATACTTTGTTATCTATTAAAAACAGCGAGTTTGTTTTGAGATATTTCTTTCAGATCACTATCAAACATACTTTCGATGTTAAGTAATCGGTAACTTTTTTTGAGTATATTTCCAGAATATTAGAGTGAAGAACATACTGCATATGAAATATAACGTTTCAGAATAATCGAGGATTATTCATTGATGCCGTGTGTCATCCAGTCGAGGATTGGATGACACACGGCAATGTGTCAGCCAAGTTCGGAGAAGAAATAAGCCACACACTGGCATTGTATAATATTACACGAACTATTTCGATCTACTTTTGACCATCCCCATGACTTAAAAACAATTAGACCTACACACTTGCAATTATATGTTTAATAAGGCCCCCTTGAGTATCTACCGAAAATTCCAAATTTTATGAATAAACCTATTATTTTTATCACTCACTGACTGACTCACTCATCAAACACCTAGATCACTTCTAGGTGACTTATAAACTTAACATTTGGCATCAAGGTAGATCATTAGGTGTACACAAAGAAAAAAATTTTAAACTAGCGATTCTTGCGAATAATAAATAATTTAGCGCAAACAAATGATGTAACTCTGATTTCTTTTTGAAATAAATCTAAACACATGGCAGTCAGTAAAGTTCGGAACAGAAAAGGGTGACGTACCAGCAGTGTGTCCTATATGTTGTTAAGGAATTTTCATCTCTAAACAGGGCAATCTCGAGGCGCTCTGTATATCGGCGTTTTATAAACAAGCGCCGGATTATCAAAACAAT
Organism: Rosalia funebris; assembly: GCA_037954035.1. Taxonomy (NCBI): domain Eukaryota; kingdom Metazoa; phylum Arthropoda; class Insecta; order Coleoptera; family Cerambycidae; genus Rosalia; species Rosalia funebris. The sequence goes on along the minus strand of JAZFAV010000006.1, from coordinate 3,083,033 downwards.
CTGAGATCATCCGTTCGGTCGACACCCAGCAAAAGAGCAAATATATGTTAGAAACATTAATATTTCAAGAATTTCATCGAATATTAATATTTCAAGTGTTCACTCCCTACAATTTTTGTTAATAAAAGTGTAAAATTTAATTATCATTTAACATTTATTTAACATATCAGAAGTGGGATACATACGTATTTATGTAACTGTTTATTTAACTCCTGTTTTTAATAAAATTTATGAGTAATGTACTAGTGAGAAAACACCTTTATAGATAGGCGAGGTTATTTAAAACTGGTGTGCGAGAAAGCTGCGAAAAGCATAACTAAGAGTGCTAGTTATGCACGAAGAAGCGCTACGATAAAAATCGTAAACCAGCGATCGTTTATGAGATTGGTGATATGGTTATGATTGAAAGGACGCCAATCGTGAACAGGTTTGCAAGCGGTAAGCTAGTCCAGAGGTATATTGGTCCCGTAAGAGTACAACAAGTTATCTCCAATGACCAATACCAAGTTCAAAGTGTGTCCAAAGATAGAAGACGTTTTAGAAGTGTGGTTTTGAGCGACAGAATGAAGCTCTTCAGAACACAAACAACTGATTAGAGGTGAGGTTTTTAGTTCTCGTTTTTATAATGACAAACTGGCATATTTTTATTACTACTATTATCACATTTATTGTTTTTTTTTCTTTTATGATGTTAGAGTTTTACGACGATGTCGTTATTAGAATATTAATAAACAGGACGGTGCACAAGGTGGGTGATGCCTGTATACCTTTGAAATTGTATTGAGAACAATGAAATATAGTGGAAGTTGAATGCACAAGGTAATTGAAACCTGTGTGCTTTTGAATATATTCTTTTGTTTGTTTGTTTTAGTGAAAATATGATTTAGTAATTAGGGAAGTCCTGACAAGTCCATTAGGTATTAACCTTTTGCGCACTCTGGTATAAACCTTGTTGAGTCAATTAGAAAACTGGTATCTTTTGTGCACTCCAAGTAATCATCTTGTTGAGTCCATCAGAGTACGAATATCTCTTGCGCACTCCAAGTGATGTTCTTGTCGAGTCCCCGATGTAGATAAAGTTTGTTGAGTCCATCTGATCATAACATTTTGTGCACCCGAAGTACATTTTCATTTTATTCTGTCTGGGAAAGTTCAAGGTCATTTCCACCCTGATGTTGATAACATTGATACTGTGTGGCGTAATTTAGTTTCAGGTGTATGTCTCAGCGGGTGTGGTCTGGGACGGACCAAGTCAAGACGGCTGAATGTTAAGGAATTTTCAACTCCAGACACGGCAAACTCGACGCGCTCTGTATATTGGCGTCTTATAAACAAACGCCAGATAATCAAAACAAGCTGAGATCATCTGTTCGGTCGACACCCAGTGAAAGGATATACGTTGGAGACATTCGAATATTAATATTTCAAGTGTTCACATACTGTTTGTTCACGTCCTACAATTTTTGTTAATAAAAGTGTAAAATTTAATTATCATTTAACATTTATTTGACAATATATACAATTTATATATTTTATATAAATTGGCCTCCTTTCGTGTATTCTTCATACTAGCAACTCATGTACTTATTTGCAATTATCCAGATATCAGATAGTGTTCTAGAACAAACATTCTAGAACACATTAAATCTAAATAAATATACTCGAAATAATATATAATGATTTTTAATTCTAGTACAATTTATAATGATGAAATAAGTATTAAACATATCAGTTTTTACTAGTTGTTTTTTATATTAATCGTTGTGTAGAACACTAAATAATTTTTTGATTTGGTATCATATTTTGCAACGCCAATGAACTCATTAATCAAGAATACATCTTACTATTGAAATAATTATAATGCAAAAATACTATGTGAAGTTCTCGTCTTATATGGTATTTATCAATACAGTGTATAGACAATGATAGATTAAAAAGAAATGGAAAAATATTAGATACAAAGATATTGAACACTTACCTGCTCTCGTAGATATATCCAAGAAGGTTGCAATACGAATATTACTTTATTATTTATGTGAACTTTACGAGTACACAAATATTACTTTATCAGACTAGATCCATTTGATAGGCAATCCTATTGAGTTTAAAGTAAATCTGTGATTTCAATCAAACTACAATGGTATAATGGTATATCATAACACATTTTTGGCTAATCGAAGATAAGAATATATATTATCGTACTGTAAAATACTGGCTTTAAAGAATAAGAAGAAGATTTTACTCAAATTTCAGTAATATTTAGAACAATATTTTCTACAATGTGACTAAAGTAATGTAAATATAAATAAATTGTATGTATATGATGGTGAATAAGTAACGCATAGATTAATTATCTATAAACGCAAAGTTTTCAGATGGTACGACATCTGCTCCTTACGACATCTTGTAAATCTTACCAGCTGAAAACTTTGCTTTTATAGATGATTCCTGTCATTGTAGATGACTAAGTTTTATTTTAATTTGGCTTATTTCCGAAACTACCGAGAGATGGCGTTTTACAGTCTACTACTGTAAAACGTAACGGTGTCTACAAGATGTAAAGCCTCGTTTGTCAAAGGCATACTCGCTTACACTGTACTGACGAGACCCAATATTAAGTCGAAACCGGTCTACAGTTAGCGGTATCCTGAGATAGAGGACCCCTTGCATCTTCCTCGTGGGTTTCGAGCAAGCTAAATCACAGTATTTTAGTTCTATGTTAGAATAAAATACAGCAAACGTCGCCATGTAATTCAGCGCCCGTCGACGCATATAGCCTGGGCAATAGCTGTTGTGGCTTAATTTGTTTAATCCTTAATGTTTAAGGACCTACAGATGGTTGGAGTATGAGCTTCCTTACCACATCTGGCATAGATTAATTTCTTACGTAATTTATTTCTCACCAGATATAGCACGGTGGGTCAGAAGTAGCAAGGAAAAAATAGACCTATTTGCACAACATCTGACTGAAGTTTTCACTCCCTTAAGCAATACTCCTGATCATTGTGTACAGAGCAACATAAGAAGCAACATTGAAGATAATACACACGCAACAAATCTGGAACCACTAAGATCTAAGGAAGTTAAAAAAGAACTTTCTCTCCTAAGCAACAAGAAAGCTCCATGATTAACCAAAATAATAAAATGCTGAAGGAACTACCCAAGAAAGGAATTGTGATGATAACTTACATGTTCAACATCATAATTAAACACCAATAATGGGCCACAAATTTAAGTCTCAAAAGTAATTCTCAGACCAAAGTCAGGAAAAATCTGAACCAACATTACATCATATAGGCCCATTAGTTTACCACCCGTCATTTCTATTAGAAAAGTTACTCCTTCGCCGAATAAACCCAACTCTAAGCATACTCCAACATCAGTCCGGCTTTCGACAGGAACATTCAACTATCCAGCAGTGCCACCGCATGGTGAATTAATTTGGTGAAGCCATAGCTGAGACAAAATACTATACAGCGATTTTTATAGATGTTAGTCAAGCGTTTGATAAAGTTTGGCACGACGGCCTGCTATATAAAATCAAGTAAGCACTTTTCGTACATTATTACAATGTCTTAAGATCGTTTGTAACACAAAGTTTCCAGATGGTAGTTTTATAAACTGTCGTGAGATGAGTTTTATTTAGATTCCAGTCCGTCTGTATATTCCTTAAACATTGAGAATAAAACAAATTGAGCTAAAATAGCTATTCCCCCAGCTATATGCCGTCGACGGTCGCTGAATTACATGGCGAAATTTGCCGTATTTTGTTCTAACATAGAACTAAAAATACAATGATTTGGATTACTCGAAAATCACAAGGAAGATGCAAAGCGTCCTCTATCTCCGGATACCGCCAACTACAGACCGGTTTCGACTCTTGGGACTCATCCGTGTAGCGTAAGTGAATATGCCTTTGACAAACGAGGCTTCATATCTCATAGACACCGTTACGCTCTTCAGTAGTAGAACTGTAGAACGTATATCATGCGCTATCTCTCGGTAATTTCAACTCGGTGTCAACTATAATTACTAGGACTCCTTTATAACACAAAGTTTTCAGATGGTAGTTTTATAAACTGTCGTGAGATGGAGTTTTGTTCGGAGTTGTTTTAAGATCGTACTTATCAGATAAAAAATTCAGGACAAAATCGAATTAGAAACTTCGGGCTTTCGTCCTATCAAAGCTGGTGTACCCCAGGGAAGCGTTCTAGGACCCATCTTATATCTAATCTACACTTCAGACCTCCCATCATCTGACTTTACTATCACCGGCACGTTTGTAGACGACACAACGTTCTTGTCTATAGACAAAGACCCAATAACTGCCTCCTCAAACGTCCAAGACCAACTTTTTCAACTCGAAGAGTGACTGAAGAAATGGAATATTAAAACTAATGAAACTCAATCACAACACATAATACATACCATAAGAAAAGAATAAAACCGACCAGTATTTATGAATAATGTAGAAATACCAAAATTAACATAAGTGAAATATTTATATGTTCACCACGGCAACAAACTCCTCTGGCAGGATCACATCCAAAAAAAGACAGATAACAGGTTGACCTAAAAACGAAGGAATTATACTGGTTACAAGGAAGAGTATTAAGAGTCTAATTAGAAAATTAAATATTAATATACAAAGCTGTTATCAAACCAATATGGCAACTAAAGTACTATGGTACGTGATAAACCAAACGACACACAACGACCTTCACATACCAACAGTCTAAGAAGAGATACACCAAAGAAGCAATAAACACCACGGAAAACTAGAAAAATATACCAACCTCCTATTACAACCCCCTGTGCAGGAACGCAGCAGCAGAAAACTAAAAAGATGCTTGTCATCAGACCCGACATAGGATCCAGAGGTATATCTTATTGAAGGTGCCTCATCATGTTAGAACAGGAAAAGGAACAACCTTCAAGTTCCTTAAACAACTATGATTGACTCTTTAATAAATAAAAAAAAATGTAATTAGTTTCTAACAAATTGATATATTTTGGGATTCTACTTCAAGCACGTCAATTTCGAATGAATTTGCCTCTCACTTATGAACCATGATGCATATAAAAAATAATGCATATCTTAGCAAATCGATAGAATCAAAATGCGTCACTGTATACTCCAAACACGATTCTACGTCAATGGCAGAACATTGTCAGTTTATGTGTATACTTTATGTCTACAAAGAGCCATTGATCTAAGTCGTGTATTACCAATAATTGGTGTATTGTTATAGTGATTCCATATGTATTAAAGAACTATTTATTTTTAAGTTTACTAGAAGTCTAAACTATCTAGTGTTGACTTGATTTTCTGAAGAATCAAATCAAGTCAGAATAAAATTTTGTCAGTGTTTTCTTGGTTGACATTTGTGTTTACATATTGAACCCAAATTAAAACTAGTCCCCAGTTTTGCTATGAAGTAGAAATAGTTTTAAAGAATTATTGCTACAAATAGTAAAATAATTTATAGATTATTTTATTTTCGAGGCTAGGATTACATTATTTCGTCACTATATTATAACGTCAGCTATATTTATAACACGTTTATTGTACATTCATATATAATACAATTAGATTAGATTAAAATGATAATAATACTATTCAGTAGTCGTAAATTTACTAAAATACTGAAAATTAATACCTCGGACAAGCCGATTTTATTAAAATTTTAATAAATACAAAGTGATAAAACTTAAAATAACACAAAATACATAATTTGGTGTTGGAACGTTGGCAAAATTGTCGTCTAGATCAACCAAAATGCTCTTGATTTTATTGCCATATTTTTCGGTCCACGCTAAATTTGTCGTGATGATGTTGACGGCTTCTGGAGCAGCTATCTGGATTTGTTCAACGTCTTTGTGGTCGTTGATAATTTTCTCCAACTAAAACAGACAGTGTTCGTTAGCGTCCCAGTAATAAAAGGGCCCAAAGTTGCATCCGTGAGGTGCACCGTAAAGTGTTACTGTTTAAGGTTAAGATATATTTATTTTTAATCGCTGAAACTTCATACTTTCAGTCAGACATTTCTTGAATTGAAAAAATATAATAGTGAAATAAAATTTAGTATCTATATCGGATATCAGAACAGAAAGTACCGGCATATCAAAAATCATCTTAACCAAAGGTGGCTACCAGATGGGATACTTTCTTGACTTATATCATTTTAAATTATTGTATCAAAGTTTCAACAAATCACTGGCAGTCCACAAAACGTTTTAAGTGGGTTGCGGCAAAATGTTTCTATCCTATATGGATATGTGGCAAAGTTCATGTTCTCGACACTGACTCTTCAAATGTTTTGTAGGCTCTTATTCGATATAGCGATGAGAATATTTAACAACTTCTTCTGTATAAACAATTGGCCTGTTAGCCCCCTTTTTTGACTCATAAATGATCAAGATCATTTTTGACATCACGGTGTTGGTGATCGTCCCACCCATTGTTTTACTCACCCTAGTAAAGTCACCAACAGTAGCTATCTTTCCGGCTAATCCAGTGACTATTGACGATAGCGAACTCATTCCTTTATACCTAAAACGTGACCTAATAAGGTATTCCCATTGTACTATTGATATATACTGACCTATCAGCGATTTTCTTCAAGTTATCTTCCAAGAACTTCAGTGCAACGCTGGGGCCGTTGTTGCTATTTGTGTATACAGCTTTGAAGACTGTAGCTGCGTCTTGTTTTCTGATGGAGGATTTTTCCGATATAGTCTCAGATAGGTATCTGGAGAAGAATCACATTTATAATAAAAACTATTCACTTATTCACAGTAATTATTTAGAGTTAATAATTATATTAGTTAAATAATAATAGGAGCTAAGAAAATTATAGCAAAACTAAAATTTTCTTGTAATTTTATCAAGTCCCTTTATTAATTCCTAGTTAATTAATTCCTTTAATTTTTTAACTAATAACTACAGTTGTGAAAATATAATACATCTAGTTATGTATCATATTTTCTTACTCGTCTTTAAATGGTGTTACATGTATTAAATATATAATTTTTAATAATATTAACTAGGATTGTAATTAACTAAATTACTGATTTAATTAGGTTATATTTAATTAATAACTAAATTACTAATTTAAGTTTAATTGGAGTTCGTTGATATAATGCTTCACTAATTAGGAATAATTAATTGAGCATTAAATACAAATAATTAATTTACATTAATTATGATCAATTATCAAATGCTCGGGGGTAATAAACTTAGAAACAAGGAAGAGATTTTTGAAAACATATGTATGGAGCACGGCACTTTACGGCTGCGAAACCTGGACGGTAGGGGAAGCAAGTAGGAAGAAATTAGAAGCTTTTGAGATGTGGTGTTACCGAAGAATGATGAAAATACCATGGACTGATAGGGTTAGAAACGAAGAAGTATTGGAGAAAGTCGGCGAGAAAAGGAGTATGTGGAAAAACTTAAAGAAGAGAAGAGATAGAATGGTAGGCCACTTGCTGAGACATGGGGGAATAGTCCGCGATATTTTGGAGGCAGAAATAGGAGTGAAGAAAGGCAGAGGTAGGCCTAGATTAGACTACTGCTCGCAAATAGTAAGGGATGTAGGTTGTAGCACAATTAGCGAAATGCGTAGGTTAACACAAGATAGGAGAAGCTGGAGGTTAGCGTCCAACCAGTCTTAGGACTGATGACCTAATGATGATGATGATCAATTAAGAGTAGTTACTGTATTATATCAATAGGTATTTATTATAGTTTTAAATGTTGGTATTAATTAAAATCACTTAGGATTTATGATACTAGCTTCATTTTCGCTACGATTAATAATAGCTAATGAACATGCTTATAATTACTAGGAATTATTAAAATCAATTAGAATTAATTAAAGTTAAACAAAGTTTATTAATAGTTATAAGAATCAAATTAAAATGATCAGGTGAAACGATTAATTAATTGGTAGCAGTTGATTAGAATTAATTCATTTTAAGTGAGAGTAACTGTGACCAGTTAATATTAATACTCATTATTTAGAGTTAATAGAAATAAATGAGGCTTAAGTAAGGTTTAATCAGGATTTATTACAATAAATAATTAGGACTAATTAAGATTTGTCAGCGTTATTTAAAGTTAATGGGAAGAATTATAATTAATTAATACCAATTAGGGTAATTAGAAACAAATGTAATTAAAATGATTTAATAGGGATAATGATAAGTCCTTTAAATGAGTTAATTACAACTACGTAATATTAATTAAATGTAAGCAAGATTAAGTAGAGATTTATTTTTTAATTAGTATTAACTATAGTGATTTGCGACTAATTAAGTAAAAATCCAAAATCTTTTCCCTAGGATTTGTGGAATTAATTATTTATGAAACTAGTCAAGCGCAATTAAAATTCATTGTGGAATTTTAGCACTTAATTATAAATTAGCACAAATTTGGATTAATTTGTGAACAACTGTGACTCAAATTGATAAATTAGAATTAATGAAGTAAATTTCGTTTAATTACTTAAATTTGAAAAATATAGCAGTGAATAATTACGATTCCTTGGTATTATCTATCAATTAGGATTTATTGTGATTAATTAGAATGACTTGATATTAATTATTATTAAAATTGAATAGAACTAACGAAAACATATTAATAATAATTGAGAGTAATATTTAAGTTTGAGTAGGATAAATTAATTAGTGTAGTATAGAATTTATTAGTATTATTTAGTTTTATTTAAAAATTATGTTAAGGGGTAACATCATTGTAAGCTAAAAAAATTGCTTTTTTGACATTTTCTTCTTTTTTGGATGGAAGAAAACATAATAAGATAATTTATATTTAAAGTTATTAGGTATATATTTAGTATAATACACAAAGTTATCAAAATATATTCAAAAATGGCGACAGTAAAGCCATTCTCGCGAAACATGTCGAATTATTACGCAAGTTATGCTGTGCCGTTTTAAAAAATCATTTTTCGAGAAAAATCCGACTGTTTAAAAATGTTTACCATTAATCTGCTATCCCAGGATATATTTGCCCTTCTATATTCAAATATTCTTCCTCACTTTCTTTCCTCGAACATTTTATGTTAGAGCTTGCCTCTTTCGCTGCATCTGTCAAAGACGTCTCGGCGTGCTTGATCTTCTTAGCATCGGATTTTAGACAAAAATTATATGATTGGACGTCAATATCCTTTCCCAAACCTTTCATAATTCGAAAAATATTAGTCAGACTATCATTAAAAGTGCACACAGCAAAATCAGTCGCTTTATTCAAGACTTTTTTACCACTTGAATAAGATTCTGGAGCCAATTTACGAATAGTAGCACTGAATCTCTCATTGCTGTTTTGCGTGTGGCCTTCCAAGTAACGGCTTAGCAACTCGTCTCGGCTCAGGTCCTCATAAATCGGTTTTAAAACTTTCTTTAGGAAGCAGAGGCTTATAATGGAAGGGGTCCAAGGAACCACTGCTGGAGCCTTTTTTCAGTCACACCAAGACTCTAGCACTTCTCGCACACGTAGCAATTTCATTCATATTTTCCCAAGGTCGACTACTATTTTCAAGCCTAAACCTCGAAGAATTCTTTCGAATGAAGAATGGAACGTAATGTCTTAATCGCACGTTTTAAATTTCACTTGTTGCGAAATAACAGAGAAAATGCCAAAAAAAATTATAATTCTATTGCCGATTTTATAATTATTATTTAAATCTTCATCAGAAACTTTTAATTTCTTGACAGAAGCACTGACTCCTTTCAAATTGGTTTCAGCCTCAAATATATTCAACGCTCGTCCCGATCAAGGTCCGTAAACTCTTAGATAGATTGCCTAATAAATTCCCAACCAATCATAATGCATTTGGTCCGTGACGTATGCCAGTTTCCGGGAATTTGAAATTATAGTGACATAATACATTAACAAGTAGAAGACAAATTTTAACAGTGATATACAATAACAAAAAACTAGCAAGAAATTACACTAAATTGCTGTTATAATTTATTTCACACATATATATGGTAGAAATATTAAATATCCAATATAGCAACAGAATTCATCATCATTAGGTCATCAGTCCTAAGACTGGTTGGACGCTAACCTCCAGCTTCTCCTATCTTGTGCTAACCTACGCATTTCGCTAATTGTGCTACAACCTACATCCCTTACTATTTGCGAGCAGTAGTCTAATCTAGGCCTACCTCTGCCTTTCTTCACTCCTATTTCTGCCTCCAAAATATCCCGGACTATTCCCCCATGTCTCAGCAAGTGGTCTACCATTCTATCTCTTCTCTTCTTTAAGTTTTTCCACATACTTCTTTTCTCGCCGACTTTCTCCAATACTTCTTCGTTTCTAACCCTATCAGTCCATGGTATTTTCATCATTCTTCGGTAACACCACATCTCAAAAGCTTCTAATTTCTTCCTACTTGCTTCCCCTACCGTCCAGGTTTCGCAGCCGTATAGTGCCGTGCTCCATACATATGTTTTCAAAAATCTCTTCCTTGTTTCTAAGTTTATTACCCCCGAGCATAAAAGTGTTTTCTTTTTGTTAAAAGCTACTCGACCCTGCGCTATTCTTTGTTTTATGTCTTTATCGCTTCTTCTATCCCAATTTATTTTACTTCCTAAATAAGTGAAGTCTTTAACTTCCTCCAATCTTTCATTATTAATTTGTACTTTCGTTTTTGCTCTGCTCTCGCGCCCTCTGCACACTAACACTTTAGTTTTGTTTTTATCCACCCTCATTCCGTATTCCTCTGTCAACACTGCCTCCATTTCGTTCAATGCTGATTCTAATTCCTCCTTACTAGATGCTAATACTGCTATATCATCCGCGAATCTCAGCATTTTTAGTTTCTGTCCCTGTACTTTAATCCCGAAATCCACTCTATCTTTTACCACATTAATCGCCTCTTCGATGTACAGATTAACTTTTAATTATATTACAATACAAGAATTATGACATACAATTTTTACATCTTATTATTTTAAAATTTTCACATATTTTCTATTTAATTTCTTTTTTCTTCCAGTAGCTTCTGCTCTTTTCAAATTTAAATATTTTATTCTGAAAAATATTCTTAACTTAGTAAAGGCAGAAACTAGATCTAAAGGAATTTCAGGAAATTTTTTAATAATAAAATTTTTAATCCTTTTATTAATTTGTTTTCCCTTTTTAATGTCCATTTGGCCATGAAACCTTAAAAATCTTCGTTCTATTTGTTTTACTTGTTCCAGCCATTCCTCTGCTGGTTCAGCTCCATATGACAAATGTTGAAGCCAAGATGATATAGCATAACTATGTATATTTACTAATTTATAAGTATAGTCTCCCAAATTGGGATACTTTTCTTTAAATGTTTTTGCAATATAACCTGCAATAAATCAACCCATCATTCTCAACTATTTGTCGCGGTGTTGGTGCTGTTGATTCCATATCGGAGGATGATGTACTACCATCGTCACTATCAACATTTGCCTCATTGAGATCATTTGTTTCTGGTAACGGTCAGAAAATTCATCAGCATATCTCTCTATAGTATTTTGTACGATTTTGAACGTTACCAGCATTTTTTCCTAAAATGATCAACCTCACTTTATACAGAGCAAACTCCCTCGAGTACGTATCTGAGAAAAGAAATTTTCTAGCGAATCCTGATTTAACCGGTGCGTAAGGATGTACGAGCAATTAAATTTCTGCTTAATGTCATCATATAAAAGCATCAGATTTACATGAAATAATTACACCTTTCTGAAAAGTTTGCAATGACATTTTTGATATGCAATGCATATTTTGAAAAATGTTTATAACTTTATTTAAAACTTGAAGGAATACTTTCACTTAAAGTATAACTGTTCATAACATCAAACCACTGATTAATTAACTCAATGAAATCTGAAGAATCTCTTGCTAACTATTTATTTTAGGGAATAATGTTTTACGATATAATACGACTGCAGTTGTATGCGATGGTAACTGTGCAGCAAGTGAAACATTTTGTCTTTCAGTTCTTTCACACATTATATTATTTTGTGTCAACTTGCGACAAGAACTGATTTCACTGTCTGTATGTTTTACTAATTCTTGCAGCGGGATGCTATTTACAACTGTACCATCTTCTAAAACAAATCCAGTATCTAACAGCCAGTTACGAACGAGTTTTAAAAGGTGAGGAGCATCAGCAAAGAAATAGAGAGCTTCTTTTGTTATAGGATTTTCATAAAAAAGTTTATCTATACATTAAGTAATTCAGCTTTTAAATTTATTTCAAAATTTTCTTCCCGGAAATGAATTGAACAAACTCTGCTAGTGGCAGGATTCCATGTATCGTGTCTATAACAGGCAATTATTCACTGCTTTCGAGTATTTTCATTTTTTGGCATTGAATAAAATGAAATGTTTAAATTATTTTTTTACTCTCGAAGAAGTTGTTATTGCAAACTGCTACTGTACATCGCTGACCCGGCATGATTCTGTAATATACATTTGTTGTTTGTAATGTACATTATTGAAAAAATTGTCTTTTTTGTATATGTACTGACGTTATACTAAGGTATTTTTATTTATAAATGCTTCTGACTCAACAAAAACAACTTTTAAGGACATCTGTTGTGTATTAGAGAAGTTATAAATCATTAGGCTGTACCTAGACTGTACCTTCCCAGTAAGGTATTTATTTGACGCAGGTGTCGTTTCGGAGCAGTCCGACGAACTTAGGAAAAAGCGCGAAATTTCAAGAAAAAGAAACAAAAAAAATGTCTCGTATTCTAAAATATTCAAATAATGTATTAAGCTAATAAAAAATCGATTTTTTCAAAAATGTTTAGTGGTTACCCCTTAAATACATCGCATTCAGCAAAGGCAATGAATAATATTCATTAATGTTAATCAACATAAAGTTACATTAAATGATATTAATTATTAAGTAAATACTTACGTGGACAATACGGTAGCATCTGAAATACATCCCAACGATGATAGAATAACGTTCTGTTCGGTAGAAGATGTAGAATTTTTAAAAACGTCAAATAAAAACTCGTAATCTTCCTTGGGATTTTTACTATTACGTAATGCATAACAAAACACAATTCCTCTTGTATTATAATCAGGGAGGCTAAAAGACAATTAAAATAGTCCTGTAGTTTCAATTTTCCTTTGCATTAAAGCGTAAATGTATAAAATCATAGCATAGTACTTTCGTAAAGCAATGAATCAATTCGTTAAAAATTCCTTTTGGAGTACTTTTTGGTAAAATTTCTCTTTAAATTTTCAATTTTAGTTGCGGATTTTTAAAATATAATTAATACATATAGGGTAATTCGTGTTGGAGGTATGATGTTATAGATATTTTTGTTTAATAACAATTCCATTTTTATTGAATATGAAGAACAAAGGCATTCTCGTTTACACTGCACTGACGAGACCCAAGATAAGATCGAAACCGGTCTGCAGTTAGCGGTATCCTGATAGAGGACGCTTTGTATCTTCCTTGTGGTTTTCGAGCAATCCGAATCACTGTATTTTAGCGCCAACAAAATTGTTGGACAAAATTTGGTGAATTTCGATATATAATACAACGCTCATCGTCAGCATGTAGCCGGGAGAATAGCTGTTTTGGCCTAATTTATTCTAGTCCTTATTCTATAAGGCGCTTACAGATGGACTGGAGTATAAAAACCTCCTCGTATCAGTAGTTTAGTATTTTGAAATTGAAAAACCGTTTTTATTCGTGTTTTTCTTATCTAACCTACAATCACGCTAATGAAATTATTACCGTAACGTATGTAACAAGATGTGTCATACCTCATGACACATACCTCCTACATAAATCGCTCTGTATGTATGAATTGTATTTTAAGAAATGTGCAACTAAAAATAGAATTTGGCAGGTCTAAGAGTTTCTTCATTCCATTTCGAAAGCACTGTATACGTAGTAATTAAGTCACAGGGTAGGGCAGAGCAACTTGTTTATTTAGAAATTCAATTTGAAAAACAGTAATGCAGATATATATTTAATTCTTTGAACATCATTACGTACAACATTCAAGTTTTATATTTACACAGTTTTAAAGATGGTATCAGGCAGGTGGCGTCCATTATTCTCAATACACTGCGCTACTCGGAAGATGAATTCAACTCTTTTCAGCATATCGACGGGTACGTCGGCGACAGGAAGTTGTTGGAAGTGAGCCTCATCACTGAGGAAAACAAGTGTGTCGTGAGGCATACTAAGAAGCACCAGTTTCCCTGAAGTTATTTACCCATGAAACAATCGACTGTCAGCCAGGAACACGAACACGGGGCTCAATATTGAAATGGGTACGGAATGCATGTTGCGTGGTGATGATTGAGCGACCGTAAGAGAAGTATGCCTCGGAAGCGAACGCGCGCTCCAACTTCGTCCACTCCATAATGATAACTAAACCAGGCGGAGCTACAACTTTACGCCCCGCCCTCATGAATGTGCCTACCTCCACCCTCCTAGGAGCAACCATCGCTTCAGGGCATCATGATCAAATAAGCAAGTTTCTCTGCTCCACCCTGTAGTAGCTATAAATCAAATATTTTTGTAATTACCTTCTTGTAGCTTTATACTCCTCAAATGTTTCTAGAGCAAAGTTGACACATTCTTGTTGTCCCAAATTGCATGCCCAATCCAGAATTAAAGACGACTTTATAATGTCTATATGTGTGTTTCCATTCGTGGTATTTGTAAAAGCCTCATTTATCCATTGCAATACAATTTTCTGAAATATAATGCAATATGTAAATTAGATGACAATTTAATAGTAGGTAATTATTTATTACACTAGGCACAAAAATTAAGGGATGTAAGAAAACCTGAATATTTAGGAATTTTCAAATGGCTATAAGTAACTTAAGGAAAAAAGTAAGGAGAAAAAATAAGAAGTCGCACAGCAATTTAAAAAAAAATCTAATTTATTCTCCAAGTCCGATCCGATAGGACTTGGAGCACCTTGACGAAGTTCTAGTGCAAACTAGAACGGGTTGGTCGGCTTGCGCGTTTTAATGATTTAAGGAGCCGTTCCATAGGTTTAACCATAGTGGCGGGGTCCTTTTTGAAAAACCAGACTAAGACAAGTCCCTGACGGAGGGCAGCAGCTCTTTCAGTAGTCATAGTGGCATAAACCGTGGGGGTTGGTATGGTGCTATGACACACACGACTGCGATGTGGAAGGCAAGAGGAAACCACCACATTATAATCCTCAGAACAGCTAACAGAAAGCTTATCCCAAATAATGATGGCGTCTTCTGGGGCAAAAAACACCGGAGGTAAAATAGTCCTCCGTTCGGATCTCCGGGTGAGGACTGTTCCGGGAGACGTGATCGAGTGCAACTGCTTTTGAGATGTGGTATTACCGAAGAATGATGAAAATACCATGGACTGATAGGGTTAGAAACGAAGAAGTATTGGAGAAAGTTGGCGAGAAACGAAGTATGTGGAAAAACATAAAGAAGAGAAGAGATAGAATGATAGGCCACTTGCTGAGACATGGGAGAATAGTCAGCGATATTTTGGAGGCAGAAATAAGAGTGAAGAAAGGCAGAGGTAGGCCTAGATTAGACTACTGTTCGCAAATAGTAAGGGATGTAGGTTGTAGCACAATTAGCGAAATGCGTAGGTTAGCACAAGATAGGAGAAGCTGGAAGTTAGCGTCCAACCAGCCTTAGGTCTGATGACCTCATGATGATGATGCTCCAAGTGTCTAGTTTTCAGATCTTGGATCTAGCTTTCAGATAAAAATTCTTTACCATTAGCAGTTTTTGAATAATCATAAGAAAACCATGGGAAGAAAAAAATTTCAAATTCTTGCTTCCCTTTCATAATGTCCACCGACTTTAATATATTTTTGTTTAAGTTATTTCATTACAAAACTTTTTAGATAATTTTATTCTCTGTAATATGGATGGTCTAGAAGTCTTGTTTGATGATGATATGATAAGCCTCTTTGTTCAAAGTAAGAAAGTTAGTTTTAACTTTGGTGATTAATTTCTCGGGAGATAATGATCTTACAGAAAATTCAAGTAGTGTTTTAAAAACTAAAAGAAACTCTTTATGAGTTGTAGTTATTGGTTTTTGATGAAACATATTGTTCGGTGCAGTAATGCTGATTGAAAAAGAGGTAAATTGCGTATTAAGGGATATTCGCTTAACTTGACATAATATTATAAATAATGAACAAACTATAGATGTTGACTGTTTTTTTTTCGACCTCAAAGTGTCCCAAAGAAGCTCTAAGAATTTCAAAGCTCTGAAATTTTTTTTTATTGTGTTCGGTTATGATTGAATTTGTCGTTTTTGCTAAAAATCAACTTAAGTATGAATTTTTCAGTTTTTATTCATTCTTTAAGTTAAAATAGTTTTTTAGCAATAATCCAATTTTTTTATCAAAAAGTGTTAATTATTGTAAGAAAAGAAAATTAAAAAAAATTATTTTCCGGCTAATTAATTACCAATCACAACTGACTTTTTTGCTTTGAGTCATCGTACGCTTTTAGACCGCTCAAATTAAACAAAATAAAATTATCTAAAAAAGCTTTATTATGAAATCGCTGAAAAGAAGTTATTGAAGTTCGTGGACATTTTTAGTGGCAAGCAGAAATTTAGAAAACATTTTTTCCCATGGTTTTCTTATGATTACTCAAAAACTGCTGACTAAAAGCTGGTGATGCTTAATTTTTGTTTCTAGTGTAGAACATAAAATTCAATCTTTTATAATAGCTATGCTATTTCTCAAAATTCAATAGCGCCTTCGGGATTCCCCTAAATCTGGAGGTTATCTGAAAAGACATTAATTGTGATGTTATTGCTTTGAATCGAAGTTATTATGCAGTTCGAAAAACTTTTTCGATTTTACGGTTTCTCTATTTTCTTCTATTTATGTAACATTCAATGAATATGTGTTGATTTCGAGGCTTTGGTATTTTCTACAAAATTCCCTTACTACCAATTATAGACTATCGCAAAAAAAAACGTTTCTTTAATACAATGGTCTTATGGGCATAAGAAGGACGGACAAATTCAACGCTGTCTTGGGTTTTGCCGTAAATCCAAAGGTACTTACTAGGTATCTAGGTAATAAGAATTTCGAGGTTGCTACCTTGAATCTGCAATTCGAAAAACCTTTTTCTGTTTTTCAAAAAAAAAAAAGCGATACTTTCTCACTACAGCGGAGATTGCTATCGTATTCTGGGGATCGATTCAAAATGAAATTGACTGAATGAAAGAGTAATTTCTTTCTAACGCCATCTGTGGACAGTTGAAATTAATATATTAAGACAATTTCACAATATTTGAGGTTCATGAATCGACAAGAAAAAACCGTTCAATGTTGACTTTTTAATAATAATATGTAAGGATATTATTAAAGATCCAAAAAGGGATAGTGACGATATACCTCTAAAGGTGTCTCGATTGTAAAATCGCTTACAAAGAATTAAATAATCTGCTGCAATTATTATCGTATATCCTCAATGTATCAAGAGCTGTATAAAAACATACGTTACGAAAATCGACACAAAAACTTACAGTTGCAACTAGAAAAACAAGTAACAAACTAAGAATGCAGGGATCTTCAATATACCGAAGGGAAATTGTTAAAATTTAATTTCAATTAACTGTTTTGTTGAGAATAATTTAAGTTAGCTATTTTCAGTTTTTATAATAAAGAAATCTTCTAATTTTAGGCGATATAAATAGTTTCATTTATGGTATAAAGTAAACGAAAAACAAGTTCATTAAATAGAATAAGTCATCAGTGAGAACGAAAAAAGTGTAGGGTAAATATCGAAATTCACTTAGTACACAAGTAATTCATAGTATTTTATTAAACAATTGATGAAGATAACTTCACTCGATCATGCCCTCAGATTTTTTTAAATATTAAAACTTTAAAGTCCATGTTCTTCTTTATACATTATTTTTTGCCTTTAAACCGTTTTGCTTTAAGTGCAATAGGTCTTGAACTGTACTTGTACAAATCGTCCTGTATATTTAGAATTTCAATTTTAAGACGTATAGAATATTACTTCCACTTTTTATATGAGTTTTATAGCAATGTTTTTCTTGTTTTCGTTTTATTTGTTGTTATTTATTATTTTTATTAATAATTAATTTATTTACTTAAAAACCATCTAACTTTTACAGTCCTCGCCAGGCATTATATGGAGTTTTACACTTTTTGTTTTTTACCGTGTTGAAATAAATTTACTACTTCTTTTACTTCTTCTAAGATGTTCATATTTTTACAATCCATTTCAAACTATCACTGACAGATAGATGCATATAAAATTAATAACAGCTTTTTAAAAAATCTAGAATTTAGGAGGACGTATTTTAATATAGAGCGCCAATTCTTTTTTTGAATGTATCTTTTTTTTTTACTTTTAATGTCAAAATTTTTTTTTTAATTTTGAACATCAAAAATCCAATTAATAAAAAACAAAGATCTAGGTGGATATTTCTCGCTCTCTTGGTATACATGCAAAAAATACAAAATAAAAATGGGGACAGAGAAGTAATCAAGAATAAGAATTGACGCTTCCAAAACCGCCATTATCTTATCTATATTATTTATATTACCTCATTAATATTAATATTATTTCTTACTTTCAGTAATATCTCAGCTTCATCATCTCCAAGTTTCCCGCTTATATACTCTATGGCATTAAGCGCTGAAGCCCAGGGGTAATAATCTGTTTCAGAATTCAAATACGACGCCACATGGAAAGCCCTCTCGTAGTCAATTTTTCCCACCCTAGCTATATTGAATGCATCATCTATCAGCTGGGCTCGATTCAAGACGTCAATGTCGTTCCTTTGCTTTTTGTCCTTAAGAGCTGTGATGATCCTATCCCATAAGTTGTCATCGTAATTGACTCTGAAGAATCCTAGAAGAAATGTAGAGCATCATTCTTGAAAATTAAAGGTTTTTTGGATTGAATAGCCAGTCATTTTCAATGACACCAAAAGATTTTAGCGATACTGCTGGTTTTGCAGAATTCTTAACTTGCAAGGTCAAGAATTATGCTGATTTAAGACAATATATCAAATTTGAAAGCAAGATCAAAACGTCCTGAGTTTCTACTCGACAAATTTCGGGAACCAATCAGAAAGGAATGAACCTGAATTAGTTCGAAACAATTTGATTGACTGAAAACAGTTTCTTAAACAATTTAAATGAAAAGCAATTGGCTAGTATTGGTGTAAGATTTCTATTATTTGTAGAATTAATAGGACAGGTGTAGGATTTCTGCTATTTGAATGTATTTAATCAGGATTTCCTGCTTACTATGTAGGTGTATATTTGTTAATTTAAAAACATAATTGAATACATAAAACAAGATAAAATGAGAGATATCAGGGACTTCATCAATATTCAATTGTAGCATCAAATCATACAAAGGCATAGATGAATTAATAAAAATCATATGTAAATTGAATTGCATAGACAAACACACCATTGGCTTATGTTTTATTAGTCAATTCAGAACTCTAGATCTAAATTTATAATTGTTTTTTTTAGTTGTTGACATCTTCTTGATAATGCAATTGCTTTTACTGTTTCGGAAAAAAACTTATAGGTGAAAATATTTGAATATGCATATTTATATTTTCTTATAGTAAAGGTTCCTTGAATAGTAAAGGTTAAATATTAAGGGTTGTTGTCTCTAAACGATAAGAAATATATTCAAGTGTGAGTAAAATAAAAAGAAAATTTCATGCAGCACCTAAAATCCATCGTATTATATAATTTTTAATGGTTGCGAAGAGTTGAAATACGTTGTATAGTTTATTTAATCGCTATTTGCCAAATAAAAAATCTCAAAACATAACCTTGGCTTGTTTTTATGGCTAAGCTCAGGTAGACTCTTTATTTAGCAAATAGCGATGAAATGAATTATATGTAACTTGTAATATGACATTAGAATCAATTTATCATTTCATTGATGTTTAATATACCTTCTTGGAATTTTAAATATATAAATTTATAACAATATGGCTTAGTTGAAAACTAAGTTGAAGTCAACTTTAGTTAAAAAATATCTACTCTCTAAAATAAATAACAATTAAATTTGATTTTTACAATTGCACTGTATCAAATAGCAAACAAGATTACATAGTACTTGTACATTGATAACCTACTGATTAATAATAAATAAATAGAGTGAATGAAGCAAACATCTAGCCATTTAAATACAAATAAAAATCACGAGTCAATTTTTTATCATTTAATTTAATTTTAATACTGAAGAATATTATAAAATAGATAATATATGATTATGATCTATCATATCGTAATGGATCACTGTAATCAATTATAATATAAGTAGATAAAGTTTAAGCCTAATTGGTTTTTTCAGTTGTTGGGTATAAAGATTTCTTCCAATTTAGATGTAGATAAAAATGAAAATGACGACAATGAAAGTTACGATTAAATATAACGTGTAAAAGTATCGACAATAAGGTTTTCTTAATGTGTTTGATTACTTAAATTTACAGTTACATTATTTTTAATATAGATTACAACAAAATTAACAAAAAAAAATGTTTTCCTATCATCAATATCACATTATGAAAAGTTGTCATTTTCATTTATTAATAATAAAATTTTTCGTTTTCAATTCCTATTTACAGTTTTCATGGCTCGATGTGCGTTTCGTCAACCAAGGTGACATCATCATGACATGATTAACTGTTTCAGTGTTTGTAGAAAACTGGTACCCTGTTTTTATTGCTGCAAGTTCCAACCCATTCCCAGGAAATCTTTTAGTTTTGTTTTATATTTTTAACATTATAACTAATTATTTGATACATTTATACGTATTACCAATTTGTTGCACATTCAGAATGATCCAAGAGCCCTCGTTAATGTCAATCTCCGATTTGGACTTTGGTTTCATAAAAAGTTTTATCCTAATATTGAAATCTTTTTCATCGGACGTGGTATAACTGATAGGGATATGCCATTCAGTCTCAACAGATGCATTTTCCACTGTGGTAAACCTCTCCTGAAAAGTATTAAATGAGCGTGTGAAATTAGTGGAATGGGATGTCCTAACAATTCTATACAAAATTATTTTAGAGCCAGTGGCGGTTTTAACTAAAAAAAATACACTGTGTTCTGTTAATTTTCTAAAAAATATGACAATATTTGATATACCAAATGTATTATAAAAAGTTTGAATTCTACACGCTAGACTATTGATCGGGACACCGTAGTCTGTCTAGATCTGCGTATGGGGATACTGTGGCTGTGCTGCACACGATTTCGATCTTTTCTGGACCATCCGGTTTGCCTTAATATAAAATTTCAAGATTAATTCATAATAATTCAGTTGTTTTATTATTATGAATACAGTTTTAATTATTATACTCTTATATTTATTTCGATTCTGAAATGAAAAATGCAATTTTCCGAAATCGATTTGGAGAAGAATATTTATCACTATTGCGGATGGATTTTGCCTGGGGAAAGATAATTTCCAGTGTCAATCCTTCAAAATATATTTTGCCTTGTAGCTGGCTTATTTGTGGCCCTAAGGGACCGGAAAACAGTATAATACTCCCAACTCGACACACCAAATCCAATTCTGAAGTCAAAAACTCTCTGAATTTTAAAATTATTCTATTCCATTTTGAAGGGAGGAAAAGAAGAAAAACATTTCTCACACTAGTGAGAAGTTTCTCACTTGTGTATAGAAATGAATATATTACTCACTAGTGTGGAAATGCATATATTTCTCACTATTGTGGGAATGAATATATTTCTCACTAGTGTGAAAATAAATATATTTCTCTATTCCTATTTTACATTATTTGAATTTTAAAATTGTAAAGAAAATTACTTTATTTTCAGTTCTAATACCTGTGTGAAAACAACAGTCCCATTTTCGTTCAGACTCGCCGTTACCAACGGATATCCTGGCTTGTATATCCAGTTCTCCAGTACTTCGGCAATATCATAGTCCACATCTGTACTGGTTTTACTAAGGGCGTCTAGTAGATTAGTCGGGTTTGTGTTCTTGTACTGGCTAAAATTAAATTCGAATCTTACACACTGAGTTATATTAAAAATAGTTTTCCAAAGATAAAGGTACAGTTAGAGTCGAACAGAAGATATGATATAAAGAAGTAAAATATTACAGTATAGGTTTTAAGTTATTAACCCTATGAAATTTACATACATACTATAGGTATGTTACTATTAAAAACCAAAGTTTGCTTTCATTTTGGATAGAGATAAATGGAATTAATGAGAATAATACACTTTTCACAATAATAAGGAAGACTCGCACAACTACCCACACCAATAAACTAATTCGTGCTTAAAAGACAGGCCACTTTCTACAGGCAGGGTATATGTGCATGTCTAAATGAGATTAGTTACATAATAAACTATGAATGAGATCACAATGAAAATCCACATATGCTTCCTTAAATCGTGGTTTTTCTGTGTATCTTACAACTAATTACATCCCACATAATATGATAAATTATTTACTATTCATTTCATCGCTATTTGCCAAATAAAAAACACTCTTATCTTGCCGATAAACGGAACAGTCTACCTGAGCCTAGCCATAAAAAGAAGCCACGATATGTTTTGAGATTTTTTATTTAGGAAATAGCGATGAAATAAAATATCCCTTCTTATAGAAATAAAAGTTAATTGAAATGGAAATGTTCATAAACTTACTTCTTGTCCAAATATAAGTGTAATCCCTTCTTAAATTTGTCATCTCCCATAATTCCACGTATCATACGAATAATACTGCCTCCTGAAAATTGAAATATTTTTATATTTCGATTTGCACCTTGTTGAATTGAAATTTTATACTAAATGAATGAAATCGTCAATTTTTTGTGTTGATTTCGAAGAAATCAAGGTTTTGAAATGTCTTTAAAGTAGTTCAACCCATTTCTCCGTATTGAATATTTAAAAGGGTAATCTCTTATTGGCGATACATATAGAACAAAAACACAATGGCCAATCGTCTTTTAAAGGAATGTCTGAAAATATCTTAAAACGTATTTTTATTAAGCAGGTTATGGAAAAATATAAATGGCAACTATCAACAATCTGAACAATCACATATGATAGTTGTATCAGATGTGGTTGTTATTTAAGTAATAAGTAATTATTAACAAAAGTATCTAGTATCTTCAGTATAGTTTTAAGCTGAGAATCATGTCGTTAGATATGGTGGAAGGTATGTATATTGTTATATAGGTTAGTGAAAACAGACTAGGGATATCTCTGTCTTCTAGACAGAATATTTAAGGCCAAATATCCCTAGTAGCAAATTGATTATAGTGCCTTGTCCAAAGTTAATCCTATTTTACAAAAATTAAAAAAAATCATTCGAACTGTTATTATAAAGATGTAGGGGTGCTACAAAAAATTGGAATAAATTTTATAATAAAAAGTTTTCTTTACTTTCTCAAAAAAAAACTTTACATTATTCGGCAAATCGTTATGCTATGACATAATTTCAAAAGTTGTCCCCCAGGAGAATATGCCATATAAAATAGATACGACTTTAAGTCAGAACAGCAATATATGATTATATGTAATTTATTTTTTGAATGATATTGATTCTATGGGGATAGTTTTTCAATGAGGAATTAAGCTTTGAAAATATAAAAGAATCATCCATTTTAGAACTTTGTCCTCACCACATTCAATAACTTTAACTGGAAATTGATATTCCGTCAAACTACAAATCAAATAATACTACACCTTTAAAATAGCTTATATCATCAAACTTGTTGTCGTCTTCCGTTACAGTGTTCACCTCTTCCTCGGGACTAGTTAGGGGTAAAGACGACGGCAGGGCGTCCTTCTGCAAAACCTCCTGAACCACGTCAATGACGAACTGTTTGCCTAATTCCAACTTTTCATTCTTTATCTGAAACCGCATGACTTAAATGAGAACGAAACATTCTTCACTTACCTTCCTGTATCTCACTTACCAGATCAGGATTATGGAACTCGAAGTAGGTGGCGAATCCTTCGTTTAACCAAGTATCAGACCACCAATCTAGTGTCACGTAGTCTCCGAACCACTGATGCGATAATTCGTGGGCGACTGTGGTTATGATCCTCTGCTTGGTTGATGCAGATGTATCGTTACCCTCATCTAGTAGGTCTGTCTCCCTACGATCACATCGTTACAGCATTAATGAAATTTGACTGTTTTATGAAGTATATTCTTCCAGACTATTGTCCAGGTTATGGTCGAGATCCTTGACTACGGTATATTCCATGGTCGTTATTGAGTTTGTTTAGACAGTTCCTCGGTCATCCTCTCAACATAATCCAAATACTAGATCAGTTTTGGATTTCTTTTAGAAAAGCCGAGAGGATGATTAGTGAAACATCAAGAGGAATTCGACAACAATCACGACATAACGAGGAAGAACATATTTCTTTGGACAATGACCTTGAAAGCCTGCACTCCATCATTGAGATTGTCTTACCTGTATGTGATGAGTCCCCAATTTTCCATAGCGCCTGCCGCAAAATCGGGAATAGCCACCTGATACGCTTGCTTGTTTCCAAGCAACTCGTACGGGATTCCAGTAAATTTGCTCATTATATCTATCAGTTCGGAACCGTATGTTGTTGCTATACCCATAAAATCGTTCGCGCTTGGCCTGGCGTATACCTTGTAGATATAATTTTCCTTCGCGTCGTTGGTCTTCGCCTCAAATTTCGAGACAACCAAAGCCAGTAAGTAAGTGGACATTACAGGAGTTGTTTTGAACTGCGTCTGGATCATATGTGCTCTAAGAATGAGAGAAGCAAACATGTAGAAACCCTAATTTATTGGTCACAGAAAATTAATCATCCTACTTGTTTGCAAATTAGCTTTGTCAAATTTAAAAAGCACCTACAATCTTGTACGATTTTTGGGTACGATCTCGAACTTATCTGATGTCCTGGACGGCAACTGAGAAGGGCCATTGGTAATAGCTGCGGCTTGAAAGCGGAGACCATGAAATGGATGTATGAGGCAATTCTCAAACCCAGACTAACGTATGCACCACTGGTCTGGTGGGAGAGAGCCTATTTAAAGTCGGAAGCCAACCGACTTAACAAGATAAGAGGACTGATTCTAAGAAATAGAAACGAAGCCTCAAAATCAACACCGATCGAGGCGATGGGGATACTGACGGGGATACCACCTCTTGATGTCATCCTGAAAGCGGAAGCCGCAAAGGCAATGCATAGGGTGGGAAACATGAACAGGAAGGTAAGGGACCTGTATTGACTCTCAAGAGAGCTAGCTGAGGAGGGACTCCTATGGATGCCTTCTGACAGTACGAGTGTCCACTTCCTGTTTGGCAAAAAATATAAGATCACCCTCACCAATAAGACCGACTGTATGGAGGGTCAAGCTGGATTGCCGCTCAATGGAAACATCTGGTAACCAGATGGAGCCAAGAGTGGGAACAGAGCGGGTATGGGGGTGTATTTGCGACGCGATAAGATAGGTAAAACCTTTCCGCTGGGCAAGTACACTACCGCACTACAGGTCGAGCTAGTTGTAATTACATGCGGTGTTCTGGGGGCCGATCAATATCGGACCCAGAAGAAGGTATCTGCTCGGATAGCAGGGCGACGCTGGCAGCCCTGAATTCAGCAACGACAAAGTGAAAGCTGGTCAATAATTGCTATGAAGCATTGAACCACTTGGTAGGAAAGGGACCGGTGGAACTCTTATGGATACCTGGGCATAATGGCATTGAGGGAAATCTATTTGCAGATAACCTTGCCAGACTAGGGATCAGGGAAAACCTCTATGAACCAGAACCTGCAGTGGGAATAAGTCGGAGTCTGATCAGAGACCGCATCAATGGCTGGGCAAGAGACCAGCACAATAAAAGATGGAGAAGAGTAACGGGTTGTCGAATATCCAAACTCTTCATCCAATACTCAGAGATTGAGAAATGGGCTCAAAAATTCATTAAATTGAACAGGCACAAAGCCAGAACCCTAGTGGGAATCATAACGGGCCGCCATAAACACAAGCTGAGGCTGACTGACAGCCCGGCCTGCAGATACTGTAAAGAAAACGAGGAAACCTCGATTCATCTTCTTTACACCTGCCCCGCACTGGAGGAGAAGAGGTACCTTATATTAGGGACCCCTGTTATCCTAGAGGAGGCGAGGCTTAAGGCGGGGGACGTACCTAAATTGCTCCTTTTATGGGATAGCATTTTTGGATAATGACCCGTATAAGAGGGGATCGCCAAGGGACTACCCATGCGATCAGTTGCTGATGAGGCCCAAACCCATATAACATAATAATGATAAATATCTGATGTGCAGTTGCAGCAGTTGTCAACAAAACTATCGCGAGAATGTCAATTACCAAATCAATTTGGTACCATGGCAATTGATACTAAACTTCAGAGTTAGCAGAAATTTTTTCCGGAAATCAATAAGTTATTATTACTTTTAAAAAGAAACAAGATATCAATTTTTCCCAAAATAGAGAATAAATATACGTGACTTGATGCACGTTTCTCCAATCAAGAGGGATCATTAGTAGATGATTATAATGGAGAGGAGAAGATTAATATGGTATTGATTAAGAAGTAGATGATTGATATGGTTTTAATCATCATTTAATCATGATGATGCCAATTTGGTTGGCGAAATGTGCTTCGTTGCTTTGTGGAAACGTGGCTGTTTATTTTTTGCTACACCAAGCATCTTCCAGCATTGTACGTTAAGTAAATAAGGTGTCAAATTATTAAGTAATCTTAGCCCGAAATGTATATACTAGGCACAAAAATTAAAGGATGTAAAGAAATCCTAAATTTTTAGATGATATTCAAATAGCTGTAATTTGGAGAAAAAACCATAGGAAAAGTTTTCCAAATTTTTGTTTATTTTTCAAAATGTCCACGGACTTGAATACATGTTTTACGGTGATCATAAATCTTTTTTAGATACATTTATCCTCCTTAATTTGAGTTGTCTAAAGGTATTTTACGATAATGTTTCGCTGAGTTACCATCGGTCAAAGGAAAAAAGTCAGTTGGGGCTATTTTTTTGAAAAAACAAATTATTTCGCTTTCATTTTACAATAATTAACATTTTTCATAAAGAGAATATGGGTTATTGGTAAAAAAACATCTTCAACCGCAAAAAATGAATAAAAAATGAAAAATTCATCTTTAAATTAATTTTTAGCAAAAACTACAAATTCAATAATTCCAAATCATCATCATTATGAGGTCATCAGTCCTAAGACTGGTTGGACGCTAACTTCCAGCTTCTCCTATCTTGTGCTAACCTACGCATTTCGCTAATTGTGCTACAACTCACATCCCTTACTATTTGCGAGCAGTAGTCTAATCTAGGCCTACCTCTGCCTTTCTTCACTCCTATATCTGCCTCTAAAGTATCGCGGACTATTCCCCCATGTCTCAGCAAGTGGCGTACCATTCTATCTCTTCTCTTCTTTATGTTTTTCCACATACTTCATTTCTCGCCGACTTTCTCTAATACTTCTTCGTTTCTAACCCTATCAGTCCACGGTTTCACATACAGTGAAAAAATCGTAGCGCCTTAAAATTTGTGGGCTTTCTTTTGGATACTTTGAGGTTGAAAATAAACGGTCAATATGCTTAGTCTATCCATTATTTGCAAAGTTATGCCAAGTTAAGCAAATATCCCCAAATACGCAATTTTTTACCACTTTTTCAAGCAACATTCTCGCACCGAAAAATTTATTTTTGTCAAAAACCAATAACTACGACTTGTAAAAAATATTTTTCAGTTTTTAAAACGCTACTTGAATTTTCTGTACGATCATTACTTCCCGAGTAATTAGTTACCAAAGTCAAAACTTACTTTTTTGCTTTGACGGCTATAAGTCATCGTACAAGGTTCTTGAATCACTAAAATTAAAAGCATTAAAATAATCTAAAATATATTTATGTTGAAATTATTGAAAATAATTTATTGAAATCCGTAGACCTTTTAGAAAACAAATACGATTTT
The DNA here is from genome assembly GCA_037954035.1 of Rosalia funebris. NCBI lineage: Eukaryota > Metazoa > Arthropoda > Insecta > Coleoptera > Cerambycidae > Rosalia > Rosalia funebris. The sequence continues at coordinate 3,054,997 of JAZFAV010000006.1, read as the reverse complement.
GTAATTTTCTTTTCGATGGTTTTCTTGTGATTACTCAAAAACTGCTAATGGTAAAGGACTTTGAACTCAAGATCTAAAAACCATAAATGTGTAGCTTCAACTAGCTTTTTTTAAAATTGTTCTACCATTATTTTTCTCCAAGATACATCCCTTTGAATATCACCTAAAAATTTAGAATTTTTTTATATCCCTCAATTTTGGTGCCCGGTTTAATTGTCATTAAACTAAAATTTTATTCATTTATTCCAAAAACTTTTTAACACTCGTGTCTCAACGAAAATATCATTGCAATACGTTGCTCTAGAACGACCCCTACTTGTAATACCCCTGTTCATTCAGAATTCTAATCCTCAAACCCAAAAAGTTTTAGTCGATTCTTTAGTTGAAGGGCCGCGATGATTCACTCAGATATTCTGCTTCATCGTTTGATAAATAACTTAAGCTAATGCTTGACCCTTGAGTCAAAAACTTATTTATAATTCCCTATTTAAGATTAATATTAATTATTTTTACATACCAAAGCTAATCAACATTTTCTGGGGTCAAGAACGCCCATAAAAACATTCCTAATATTTTTATAAAGTAGATCATGTGTCTAGTAGCAGAAAATAGAAACTGTCAATCTTAATATTTATACAAATAAGCAAATTGCAATAATATTGCGTCGCCCCCTCGCTCATATCGAAGGCATCTTCGGAGCATGCCTCTAGAGGCTTCGGGTCAAAAAACAAAAGTTACCATGTTGTTCGCAAGGGTCGATTTACTGTATTGATTTTGTAAAAATGTTGAAATTCGAGCGAAATGCATTTCGTACATCGACCTAAAAATTTCGTGACACACACACGAAAACAGCCGTTTAGTAAATATATATTTTAATAGATCACTTAATAATTCGTTTTTATTCCTTACCCAACGGAAAGCTGTCGTTCCATCTCTGTATTAGCCAAAACCGTGTAGTCGTCCGGATGTACGACGAAAACGTCGAAGGCAGCCTTGTATCCCGGTTCATCGAAGCAGGGGAACATCCTCCTGGCATACGTGGACTCGAACTGTGTCGACACTAGAACATTCTGTTTCCCATTTTCCTTGTAAGTACTCTTATAAAGACCGTACATATCCTCGACTGAGAATCTACCCTCGAACTCAATCGTTAAGATATGCTTGCTCTTCAAAGCATCTTTAGTACAGGTTATAGTCAGGATTTCTGTTGCTTCATCGCTTCCAGTGACATTACAATGAGCATCGTAGTCCAGGAGGACTGTTTTATTGGTGATCGTTAGATATTTTGGTGATGAGTGCAGTTGAACGGTGTTCGTTACATTTTCTACTTCCACTGTTATTTCCACGTAACCATGGAATGTATCTTGCTGGGGATTAATATAAAGATCCAATGCATAACGCGTTGGTGTTATATTGGTGGGCAATCGATATTTTCTTCCTTTGATAGCAGAATGTGCTAGTGAAGCGCATAGTAGTACGGATATAATTGTAAATATAAGCCGCATGGTGACCTATAAATGAAAAATAAGTTATTAGCTGATTCTAGTGTTATCTTAATATTTATAGGAATTAACCACTTCTTGGTACAATTAGTTTAACTGACGAGATATTCGATATAATTTGGTATTATTGCAATTTGGATTTGTTTTGTCTTATTCTCTTGTCTAGACTTTGTTCACTCTTCTAAAGTGAATATATAGGATTTCTCACGGTAGCCGTTCGTTAGAAGTTTTCGTAGTTAAAAAAAACTTAGAATTCTGAGTTTCTGGATTTCAGGGTTATTCAAGATTCTCTTTTATTTTGATATATTTTCACCACTTCCGGTTATCCCGGAAGTCGCCAGTAACTTCCTTATTTTAAATAGAACACCCGGTATATTAGAGTTCCCTCAGGTTTCCCCATACCTATTTTTCAACTGTTTCTTAGATATCTTGATTATTTTGAAAATTTTGAAAGACGTAGCCTTATTTTCAACACTGTGCCTCTTACCCATTTTCGACTGATGCTAAGCGCTTCTGGGGTAGACTGAAGCACAAGAATGGTACTTTCGAAATCCACATTGACAATTAATTTATCGCAAACAGGATATTTTATTTTATAAAATTTTATCACCAATTACATCATTTTCAATGTTGAAAAAGTTCGTTATTTCAAATATGACACCCTGTATATTATTAGATGATCGGATGCAGAATTTGATTCTACATCGATTCGCTATAACTTTTCCTATACCTATTTCCAACGGTTTTCTTGTTAATCCATTATTTTTTATTAAAAACCGATGAAACCCTAAATGTCCTATCTAGTAAGCCTTGATTTTGACAGGAATTGAAACAATGTTGATTTTATGTCAAAGCAGTATCAGCTCACAAATTCGTGAGGTATCTACTTACAGTTCTAGTGATTTTGTTAGTTTTCTCAAGTATAGAGTATAATGGAGAATATTAAAGAATATTCCAATAATGATTTGTTAAATTTGTTTTATACGTATGCTGAATGTAGACAAATTGTTAGACGAACATGCAGACTCTTTAGCGAACGATATTCGGACCTACCAACAATGACTCCCGGAAAATTCGCAAGAATCGAATCTCGGTTTATGGCAAGTGGGAGTGTAGGGGCAACACAAAATCACCGAAAGCCCGTAATAAATAATGAAGATAACGGGGTGAATGTGTTGGCTTATTTTCAAGCTTATCCACGGAGTTCAACTCCAGCAGCAGCGCTGGATTTGGGTATTTCAAGAGCATTAATCCACAGAATATTAAGAAAACATAAAATGCATCCTTTTTCTAAGATAATTGCACACGGATTACATATTGGTGATGAGGCAAGACGAGTCGACTTTTGTGAGTTCATGTGCATAAAAATGACCAAAGATCCGAGATTTCTTCAAAAGATTATGTGGACTAATGAATCAAAATTCAGCAAGCAAGGAATTATGAATCGCCGAAATAATCACTACTGGGCACAAGATAATCCACACGTCATAAGGGAACATAATCACCAGGACCACTTTAGTTTTAATCTTACATTTTTAATTATGGACAATAAAGTGGCATATCAAGTGTACGATGAAAATTTAAATGGAGCTAGATATCTGGAGATACTCAGAGGGTTTGTTAGTAATTTCCTAAATGCTCTACCTCCACGTGACAGAGCAAACTGTTGTTGGTATCAGCTGGATGGTGTTCCAGCACATTCCACTATAGCTGTACACCAGCAGCTGACCTTGGTGTTCTTACACACCCTCAAAAACCTGCATTCTCACCACATTCCGTAATTAATTGCAAGACAAGCAACTCTCTACCTAATCTAAACATGCAATTCTTAGTTTAACATGGAAATAAGAACACAGTGAAAAACTCAGCAAATATAGAAAATATCCAAATTACCCGATAATTGCACAACGCACGCACACGTTTAGAATTTAGAACTACATAGACTGAATTATAACGAATAACTTTTATCGGACCTAAGATTATTTTGGCTAACTCAAAATTCCTCAGCCTCTAAGCTATATTATCTGTGTGATGAATCGTATCGATGCATATTCGTACTAAGGAACCTCGAGCCTCTTCTTGTACTTGACGTTTGCCTAAACATAACAGCAATAACTCTCAAATATTTGCTTACATAAACTAGGGCTGGAACTTCGATATTGGCACACAGGGACCCTGGAACTGGCCACCTAGATCACCCGATTTGACGCCCTTGGATTTTTACCCCTGGGGCCGTATAAGAGAACTAGTGTACTCTAGGCCTGTACAAACTAGACAGTAATTATTGAACCTTGTTCACGATGCGTTTATTAATCCTGACGAACTTCGGGGGTCTGTTTCGCGAGGAGTATATGACAGTCATCCTGTGTTTGAACCAAAATGGCGATCATATATGTAGAACAATTATTATAATTTTACATTCATTTATTATTTCTTGTCATTATGTTCCAATTCTTTTATATTTTTCATTTGTTATTACATTCTAAATTTTGTTATGATCCAGTTTTGTTTTCATGTTCTAATTAAGGTGAATTTCTGCCGTTTCAGTAATGTTCATTTTGTTTCGAAAAACAAAACGATGTTTCGGTTTCTGCCAAAAATCATATTAAAATAGAAAATATGGATTAACAAGAAAACTGTCGGAAATAGGTATAGAAAAAGTTATATCGAATCGATGCAGAATCAAATTCTGCATCCGATCATCCAATAAAATACAGGGTGTCATGTTTGAAATAACAAACTTTTTCAACTTTGAAAATGATGTAATTGGTGATAACATTTTGGACACCCTGTTTGCGATAAATTAATTGTCAATGTGGATTTCGAAAGTACCATTCTCGTGTTTCCGTCTACCCCAGAAGCGCTTAGCACCAGTCAAAAATGGGTAGAAGGCACAGTGTTGAAAATAAGGCTACGTCTTTCAAAATTTTCAAAGGAATCAAGATATCTAAGAAACAGTTGAAAATAGGTATAGGGAAATCTGATGGAACTCATCATGTAATTTTCTCAGGAATCCAAAAATGAAATAATATTCCGAGTGTTCTATTTAAAATAAGGAAGTTACTGGCGACTTCCGGGATAACCGGAAGTGGCATGACATTGAAAATATTTCAAAATGAAAGATAATCTTGAATAATCTTGGAGTCCGAAAATTCAGAATTCTAAGTTTTTTCTAACCACGAAAACTTCTAACGAACGGCTAGCGTTAAAGACCCTGTATTTTTTTCATTATATCAAGTGTCTCATGGCAGCACGAAGACACCTGGATATTTTCGTCGTTTTTTGAAATTGGATTTGAACTTTGACACAATTGTAGTCGTATATAAGTCGTTGTACATTTAGAGTTAACCAACCTAAAGTTAAGTAATAAACTGAGACAATGGCAGGCCTCCAAATGGGACCCATTTCCGATACTTTATTTCGTGTTGAAAATATCGAAAAAAGTTATATAAACCTTGTATTTACCAAGCCTTATGAACCAAATATCTACATACTTTGAAAGAAGATGATGAATATTTCTATTGGGTCCAGGAAATTTTTTTAGACGATAGGAATTTTCTACATCAAATTTTGTTTACTGATGAGGCTACATTTACAACCAATGAGGCGGTATTTTCTCAAAAATGTACATATTGAGCTACAGAATCTCCTTATTGGGTTATTAATTGTAGAGGCCAGTATTCAGAGAAAGTTAACGTATGGTGTGGAATTTTAGGAGACACAATAATGGGTCCAATTTTCTTTAATATGACAACTCGTTAAATTCTCAGCGTTTAGTTAACTTTTTTATTACGGAATTATGGGATGGAATTGAAAATCTTTCTATTAATATATGGGAGCTGTTTCTTGACCTAAATGGTGCGTCAATCCATAATTCTAAAATTATTCGTCCATGATTAAACCAACATTTTTCAATGCGTTGCATAGAAATACATATTCTTTTTGAACTCTGGTCTCTTAGATCTCCCGATATTACATCATTGGATTTTTATTTCTGAGCAACAATGCAGAATAAAGTTTACAAAACAAGGCCCAGACATCGAATGGATTTGTTAAAATAAGACGAGCCCGTCGCGGAATCAGCATTCCAGAAGATAAGGTTTCAAAAAGATAAGGTTTTTCTTTTGAAACCTTATCTGATCGTGCAGAAACACGAGAAAGGGGTCGAGGATCGCTTCTGGGTATAATTCAATGCCTGGCGGGGCTTTAGCCCGAGGAGTAGTTGTTTCCTAGAGCGATTATGTAATAGCTTTGCTATTCGGGAACTACTTTGATAACCGCTTGGCGGTTTGGTGGTTCTTTTCTCGATTTCCGACTTATGTGTTACTGACGATATACTTTATATGTGCAGCCAATGCACTTAATGGAATAGCAGAAGCAATAAAAGACAGTTTACCTCTTGAACTGAAGACAATCTTAAAATGTATTCGTGACAATCAAGAATATTCTATAGCTCATAGCTTAGTAGTAAATCGTACATATCCGTATGCCACTCTAAAAAGTCATTCTAAGTAAGAAGAGAGCATATTTAATCCCTTTTATTTGGTCTGCCCTGTATACGTTTGACAGTTATTTTACATAAATAATCTTGATAGTCATACTTATATATATTTTTTATTCTGAGACAGAGTGACTTGCTTTATATTATTTTAAATAAAATTCAAAAAAATATTACAGATTTATTTTGTTTTACGACAATCAATATGATATTTATTATACTATCTGTGATTGTGAAATAGGTTAATTAAAACTTTTACAAGAATTCATAATATGTTTAATATAAAAATAATGAAAAGTTAAAAAAAATCGTTCTCCAAAATTTTAGAACCCCACCAACGCCTATGCTTTCTGCCAAATTTGTAAATTTGAAGTGTTATGTTTATACCAAATAGCTGTCAATATCTGTATAGCTATCGGCAAACATAGTTCACACACTTTAAAACGACATGTTATAAATAGGAAAATGTAGAAATTATTTCTGGTTTAATGAATTTAAAAAAATATTTACGAGATGAAAAATTTCGTAATAAGAAAATACAAAATAAACCATGTATTTCATCATACTTACTGTTCCACCAACACTCAAAATAAAACTAGAAATTGTACGACTCTCAGAAAATTCTTATCGATATTTAACAGATTGTTTAAGTAAGACGATAAAAAATCATCTGTGGACATCTATTCACACAAGATAAGTTATTTTTGAGACTAATTAAATTAAGTTGTTTAATCATCCAAGTAAAATACTTTCCGCAATAATATTTCTTACCATTTATCGAAGGTAAATAAATGAAGAGTCAAATGTCACTATAATATACTTCACAACTATTTCACATAGTACACAACAACAATTTTATTGAAGAGCGCGACATATCATATTGTGTTGTTATTGCAATATTATGAACTAATTTTTTCGAATTAGAAGTTTGTTAGAACATTTTCCACGGTAAGGTATGTACCTTATTGATAATGAACATAAAGTAATGTTTATGCAAATAAATTACATACATAACGATATGTTCTAGAAGATAATACTGCAAAGGGTCAGACACTTGCTATACAGAGTGATTAGTATCATAGTTGGCGCCATATCGAAAGGCTGGAACTAAACCTAAAAATCGAAATAAAACCGTTGCATTGAAATAAATAGTTATTTTTTCTTATAACATGTCTCCAGATCCATTTTTTCTACTGACGATTTAATCGTTGCCTAAATTATGATAATATAGTAACTTATAAGTCGGAAATCGAGAAAGGAACCGCCAAGCCGCCAAGCGGTTATCAAAGTAGTTCCCGAATAGCAAAGCTATTACATAATCGCTCTAGGAAACAACTACTCCTCGGGCTAAAGCCCCGCCAGGCATTGAAGGCCCCTTGAAAATTACCTAAAAATTTTGGATTTCTTTATATACCCTAATTTTTGTGCCTAGTGTAATTGCCTCTTAAAATTCTTCTTTACAATAGGTAGGAATATTCCATAAAAATGTTCAATTCTTGAAAAAAAAACATTTTAAATGTTTTTATATGCTGCTTCATACATCACTCAATGGCATACTAATTTCTATACGAACAGTCAGAGCTACTTAACAAATCATATCAAATCCATTACCTTTATTGATAAAAATAATTTTTCATCATATCTTAGTATTTTAATGATACACTCTTCAATGAAATTACTTTTATATAAGCTCATATATACAACATGGAAAAAGATCTAAAATCATCAATAGCCATCAATAAAATCATCACCATCAACACGGATCCTTTATAAAAGCATGGACAAATTCCCATACATAAATGATCTGGTATTTCTATCATCAAATCGACAGATTGCAGCTCAGTGTTTGATTGAATCAGATGATTCAATAATCAGAAAGTTAAATCTAATATATTTTAATTAGTGTACATTAATAGTGTCTTTTTTTATAACCTGCATATTACGAACCTGCAAAAGTTGTTCGAATTGTCATCTACAGGATGTAAACCTTGTATATAAGTTTTCAGATAATTGAAGTGATGTACGCAAATGGTTATTCTCTTGCTGAAGCTGAACATTCTGACTATAAAAGAGTACGACCTATTTGTTATTATACATGACGATACATGATGTTGTTATAAATGATGTTAAAATAATGTATTGTACTTGATTTCCTTCCGTGTTTTACCGCAGTTGATCATCTTGTTTTAACGTATCGCGGATCATGTTATCAGTTTCTTTAAAAGGTTTCCAAAGACTCGGCCTTTAGACCTTTTGACGCAGTAAAAAACCTTCTGAAGAAGCTGAGAGCATGATCAACGAATTGTCAAGCCCAGTTGACCAGCCCCTGCTTGATGTTCCTAAAAATTACCAAAAATTGGCATTACCAAAATGAAAAATTTTAGACCGCTGCCATTTCTGAAAAAAAGTGTTAATGGTTTTCGCCCGGTAACATAAGATTTAGAAACATTAAGGCAAGCTTAGCCTTATTAAAATGCCGTTATCAACGAGAATAGTTTCGGCCTTGGAAAACCGCTCGACAAATAGTTGTCTATCAAAAGCATGCCTGTTTTCATTTGTAATTTAAAACCACATATGTACGTGTAGCGTACTAGAGTAATATGGATCAGATTACTATAATTCCATAATATGATTATAGTAACTTGACATAATTCAGTTCAATACGTCGCCAGTTGACAGTACTCTACAGTACTACTAATAATGAAGCTCATTGTAGCTCCTAAAGGATGTATCACATTATTTTTAAAACGGAACTTTAAGTTACATAGGCCAGGTTATTACAATTACAGAATGTGCATGTTGACAAATTCTAGAAGAAAAATACCGATTAGAAAATATGGCAACATTTCCAAGCTTTGCAATGGAAAGGAGTGGAATTAAATTTTCCATTTGGTTCTTTAAACATCTAATAAAATTTAATGAACATCGCCAAATACCAATTACTCCAACAAAAACACAAGAAGCATCTACCAGTCTTTGTTCATTTTAATTGTGTCAAATCTTCGACAATTAACAGTTCTTAAATGATAATGTACTCTTTATAAGAATATTCTATAAACGAACATCACGACGAAAATAAGACTAAGAGATGCCCCCTTCCTAACAGCTCCATCGGGCGTGGTTGTTTCCGGCGTTATTCCAAAGTAGTCCATCAAATCATGTTCCTTCGTAGCGACCCACCTCAAATTCGCTCTCGCCGTTCGTAAAGCTGACTGGGCCGTAGATTTGACTGTATCGGGTAGATTTTCTAATGCAATGAACGCCTCCAGCTAAAACGAGGAAAGTCTTCGTCTGACTATGAGGTACTAGATTTATCTTACCTTTGCTATTTGTTCTTCGTTCGTGAATCGTCCCACCACGGTTGAAAGCAGGGAAGAAGCGGATGAGTAGCTGAAAGTAGAAGAATCCCAAATGATTTCAAAATGACTGCACAATGAATAGACATGACAAAATATAATATTTCACTCCAAATGAACTTTCAACTAATGTATAAAAAGATAACATATCTCGCATAGAGGGGAGGGGGGAGGGTTTGAAACGCTTTTTGAAGCCCAAAGCTGCTTTGGGTTTTCATTAGCTGCTTCATTTTCACTTTACGTAGGTGGTTATTCCTTTACGTATACCACATGACAGAAGTTATCTGTTTTTTATTTTTCTTTCATTCAGTTAGACAACAGAAAGATAATTATTTTTGAGGAATCAGCATTCCCAGTGAAATGTAATCTATCTGTTCTAAATTCATCTCTTCTACAATATCATAATCTACTTCATCGTCTTCAGAAGTGTCCACAAGCTATGGCCGAAGAAAGTGGGAAGTCGACTAAAAATTAAGTTCAACATGCCCCATACGAGACCTTCCTCAACACCATTACATGGAATTGAGGATATATCTTGATAATTGTTATTTATTACACCGAATCCCCAGTAAAAAACATTAAACATAAAAAAAACATAAAACACCACCTAAATTAGATAATCTCCCAGACCAAAGTGTTTAGATGGGGGATACATATTGAAAAAAACATGGACAACATTCATTCTCATCGACATTACCAGTGCCGGTACTTGGATTCGAACTAAGATCACTACAGTCGCATTTATACATAACACACTCTAACCAACTTGGTTACCGTGACGGTTCAAGAATCAGTTCAAAAGTGGTATAATTGTCATTTTCTAATATTTTGATTACTTACTAGGCATATAATTTTTCATAGTTTTCCGCAATGTATTCGAAGGCTGCATCAACACCTTCGTCTCCACTAGTATAAACGCCAGACCAGACACTAGCGAAGTCCTGTAATCTTATTCCAGATGAGGAGTTCACTGATTGGTCCAGATAGCTGAAACAAAATGGATCACATTTAACAAAGTTCATTCAATTAAATGGATATGGCGGGCATTTATGTTAGTTGCCCGACGAGGAGCTAATAAAAATGCAGCACCTTGCCTTTCTGCCGCTACGTGGATTGGTGTTCTATCGTACTCTTCTATAGAGATGGCTTCGACAATGTCATTCATACTGTACTCTAGGATTGAAGACTGGGCCCAATATTTAAAGTATTATTGTATGCTTGAGTTAGAGTCTACACGAGGAGAACCTGGCAACTCTTCCTGTGCATAGCTGTTATTGTTCTCGTCTCAACGCGTAACCTTCCCACCTCGAGGCTTTAGGAGAAGTAGGTCGAGTTATGTGTTCAAATGAACTTTTCATCTAATTAGTAATGGAAATAAATGTTCTAAAAGCTTTGATCCACGAGAAAACAATTTACTTTGCAATAGATCAGTTTTATCACCTTTTGCATATTTTTGCTACTTTCTAACAAATATTAAATATAAAAACAAGAGAAATCATTTTGATATGTATATTTGTTTCCATTATACGGTTCCAAGATATTGGTAGTCAAAATGGCGTGTGACTACTACTCAACTAAAGTTATTGATGAAACTACATCCTGATGAACCATCTACGGCAAGATCTACAGTAAATATAATAGTTGTTTATACGTATATTCTTGATGTTGTGATACTATTAAGACTATGTTCTACTATTCCAATAGAAAATTTTACGTTCTTCTGCTATTCTAGTACAAAGTTGAGGAATTTACTTACTATTTGAGAACATCAATATTTTTCGAGCATCCCAAAGCTGCAATAAGGGTCAGTTGTTCTGAGGCCAAGGTGGTATTTTGGAATTTCTCCCATAACAACTGCCAGTCTGCTGTGCTATCCTCGCTATAACGTAATCCATTGCAATAAACAATGCTCCTCAGATCCCTGTTGATACTGAAAAGGAAAACTGTATGTACAAGAATATCTGTTCTGTTAAAATTTGGTAAACTGTTATATTTCTGAAGTTGCATTTATCAGAATACTTCCAGGAGTATAATTAGGTACTCCTGTACGTATTCAGAAGTAAGAAAAAATATTATTTCTAGGATGACTTGGAAACAGAATTTCACAGTTTAATAAACAGTTTTAAAACCCTAAAATGGATTTTTCCACACGTAGAACATCTCTATCTCGAACTTGAATGGCCGAGAAAAAATAAACCAACACACAAATGCAGAATATGTGTTTTATGAGACAGTTTTACTTTTTTCTGCAAATGACTGTGGACGTATTTAAAGAAAAGTATTTGCAATTATTTTATATCTTTTGTCAATATTTGTAATTAAGTACGTTAATGAATACTACACCTAGTACTTACATCCAATTTTGTACTTAGTACTCAAGTACTTTTTCTATGTGTGTACCTACTTATACAGCTGCAGAAAAATACTCTAGGATACCCTATGTAGCTACTAATGTACGTTATTTGTTGCTAATACTAATTTTAACAAAAGTGTTTTAGTTTCTATACAACTGTGGTACTTACTGTAAATATGAAAGCGGAATTTGCCCATAGATGGCCTAGCTGCTAATGTAGTTACCGTCATATCGCGTCATTGGCGCCATTTTCTTGTTTTGACATCTGATAAAGGTTTTTATCTCACAACAATGCAAGTTTCATACAACAAAATCGTTTTTAATAGCGTTGAACATGTCGAATTTTGTGCCTGGAAACTACGATTTTCGGACAGCATTGATTTTCTGTTACCATTTGAAGAAATGTGCTGCAGAATCGCATCAAATGCTTATCGATGCCTTTGGTAAATCACAGTGCTTTGAGTGGCTTAAAAAAGGGATAATTTTGTCGGGAGAAATAAAGAACGTAGAAGACCACCGAAGAAGTTTGAAGATAGCAAATTGCAAGCATTGTTGGATGAGAATGACGCTCAAACTGAACAAGAACTCGCGGATGAATTAAATGTGAGACGAGAAGCCGTCTTCATACGTTTGAAAGTCATGGAAAAGATCCAGAAGATGAGAAAATGAGTTCCACCTGAACTGAATGAAGGAGAGCAGGAAAACCGACATACCAAGTAATTTCTCCATCGAATTGTGACTGGAGATGAAGAGTGGATATATTTCGAAAATCCTAAGCGTAAATAAGAATGGATAACTCCAGGCGAACCATCGACATCGACTGCAAGACCAAATCGCTATGAACAGAAGACAATGCTCCGTGTTTGGTGGGATCAGAAGGGTGTGATCTATTATGAGCTGCTAAATCCTGGCCAAATCGTTTATATTGAACGCTACTGACAACAAATGATCGATTTGAATCAAGCTTTGAATGAAAAACGATCGGAATATGAAAATGGCAACACAAAGTGATTTTGCTTCATGATAATGCGCCGTCACACACAGTAAAACAGGTCAAAGAAACGATTGGGGCGTTTAGTTGGGAAATACTTTCGCATGCGGCTTACTCGCCAGACTTGTCTCCGTCCGATTACTACTTATTTGCATCGATGGGACACGCAATTGCTGAGCAGGGCTTCACTTCTTACGAAAATGTACGAAAATGGCTGGATAACTGGTTTTCCTCAAAGGAGCAAGAATTTTTTTGGCATGGGATCCACAAATTCTCAGAGAGATAGGAGAATTGTATAGCTAGTAATGAGCAATACTTCGAATAACATGTTTTTTATCATTTTTACACAAATAACGTGTATTTTCTATACAAAATATTCCATTTGCAGTTTCATATTTACATACCTGGTACGGCGACCACCGTGAAGCAATTAATGGAAAAAAAAACTTACAGAACCACCCAAATTCTTCTGTCGTTCTCTTACCTCGTTCCTTGTTTATACTGGGCGAACAAAGACTTGGATTTATCCACGCAGTCCTCCAGGCCCAACTTACAGGCGTTCGTCAATATCAGTACCACCTTCAACGAGTAGATATGCTGGTCTTCGTCCCAATCGGTGAAGGACACGGACTCGTATACATTCTGAAGCATATCCAGCAGGAAAGAGGAGAGTGCATTTCCCAGAAGAGAACTCCGCCCGACCAATACCAGTAGGTAGTTGAAGTTGGTGATGGCTGAGTACCACGGGTAGTACTCGGTTTCGTTGGCTAGGTACCGCGAGATCTCGATCGCCTGCGAGTACTCCAAATAGCCGCTCCATGCGAGGTTCATCAGATCGTCGATGATTTCAGCCCTGTTGAGGACGTCGATGGAGGTGTGATCGTTCGCGAGGGCTTCGCTGATTTTATTCCAGATTTCGATGTCGTAGTTAACGCGGTAGTACCCTAAAATAGTTAAGGTGTAAAACAAGTATTATGCTCGTAGATTAAATGCGTTCCCGAGCTGGTTTAATGAAATTTTATCACGAATTGTATTGTGAAATTTTATACAAAGTTACTATAGTATTATATACTGGGCGTTATTCTTTCGATTGCAGTATTTTGTGGAAACCTTTGTTGAAATTTTCGATTCCAAAACGAACATATTTAGCGTCAGTATCTATTAATAACACAGGCCTAAAAATTTTGAAATTTTAAAAGTTGATTTGGGTTTGATAAGTGATTATATGTGAGCTATTTACGCTGATTTCATGTTTACCTTCCGTTTTTGTCCCTCACGTCACGTGTTTAATCAACTGAATAATAAGGATAAATTAAAGACTTTAAAGAAAAAATTACATTTTAATAAACTTTAATAAAAAACATAGTAAAAGACAACACAAATAGTTTTGAGTCTTCAATTGTTTTTTTTTTTGAAAATCCCTCCCTTTTACAAAAAAACTTTGTTTCTTAGTTTATCTTGTGTAGTAATTCGTTGGATATTTTCTTTTCAACATCCAGCAGTAATCTGCCATCATCGCCACATCCCATCGACCCTGGTACTTCCTTTCCATCTCCTTTAGATGTTGATGAAACCATTTACCTTACTTCTCACTAACAGCACCAAGATTTTCTGGGAAGTAGTACAGATGAGCATTCAGAAAATGATTTTTATACTCATATTACAACCAAGTTGCTTAAACTTATCCAAAATGTTGTTGACAATTTCATCATACTGCGGATATTTACAATTTCTTATAAATAATTCTGTTACATTTTTAAAGCATATCCATGATTCTTCTTCAATTTCTGTCATTGCTTCTTCAAACTGTTAGTCCTCCATTACTCTTCTTATTTGTTGTCCTACGAAAACGCCTTCCTTTAATTTTGCTTCAGAAAGAGCTGGAAATTTGCCACATAAATACTTAAAGCAATTCTCATTTTTATTTATAGCTTTTACATATTGCTTCATTAATCCTAATTTAATATGAAGTAGCTGCAAAAGAATGTTTTGCGGATCAATCAAATTTGCATTATTTATGCAAATTTGATTGATCCGCAAAAAACGTTACTTATTTAGTAACGTTTTTTGAACCAAGTGTTGAGTTTATAACAAAATATATTTGGTGTATTTTTACAACTTCTAGGCATTTTTAAAACAAAATAAAAACACACGACGCGATGTCACGAGTAAACGTACACACATGAAAAACGTACTACAGCGACTATGTAAATACCCGAATAGTATAAAACCGGAATATCCCCACCGGTCAACTCTGTTTTGGTATATCCCCCATACTTGTGTATACATTTTAAACCGATTGAATACAAGGCCGCCACAAATGTTGGGGCAAAATTTAATTTTATTGAATCTCCACTTTAAAAACTACAAATTGTTGTACAATGTATATTTACAAATACTGTTGCGTGATGGAAACAAAAAGACATTGTTTCTATAATTGATGGGATGTAACTAAGCCAAGTAGTCAAAAGAAGTCCGATCACAGAATTTCTGTTAGCCTGTGTAATTAATACGTGTTTGCCGCGTCATTTATATACGAGGGTCATTCAAATACATATAAAACAACCTAATTTGAGTCGGGGGGGTCTTGGAAGAAGCAAGATTGGGTTAGGTACTAATGAAAACTGTAGGAGAGGGTAAGAGGAAGCGATAATTATCGCTGGCGCAGCTCTGAAAACGTTAGTGTGGTAGTAGCAAAGATGAGTGGAAGCAACATACATCCGTCTATTGCGCAACGCATCCTCACTAAGTCTTTGACACGGGAGGAGGTCCGTATAGCTGAAATTTTCGGAAAATTATAGTTTGATGAAAACAGTTTGGTGAAAAACGCCATCTTACAGTGGCGACTGTTTTACTGGCACAAAACATCCTTTGAAGAGTGAGAGAGAGTCGAAAACAAACTCCACGTTCGCCGACTTAGGACGAGTTTAATTGAAGAACACACTCAAGCTATTTGTGATCTTATTGAAAATGATCGCCGTCTCACCGTCATGGAAACCGCTTCTGAGATAAACATCAGCAGATGTCGGCTTGTTAGGAGCCACGCCTCCTTACAGAGGAACAGGAAACCGTTCATCTTGATATCTGCCAATAGCTTCTCGCTCATTGTAGGACTGAGTAAAAAGATATCTTGACTTGTGGCAAGAGCTGAGTCCATCATTACAGTCCCGAAAAAGTTCAAAACGCGTTTGTCAACTAGAAAAGTTCTCGCAGCGGTTTTTTGGCATTCAAAAGGCGATCTTTTGCTGGATTTCCCTCATAACCAGAGAACACCTAATTCTGTTTCTTACTGTACTTCCTTTGACCAAGTAAGTCGCTTATCGAAGTAAAAGATGACTACAACCCATCAGGGATATAATTTTTCTTAACGAGAATGCCATGTTCGTTAGGGTAAATGAAACATGTTGAAAATTATAGAAAATCTTTGGAAGATACTGGAACATCCACCATATAGTCCGGACCTATCGCCACGTGATTTTCACATATTGGAATCGTTAAGAGGGGTTTCAGGATGGCAGATTTTCAACGATGATGCTGAGGTGGCGAAAGCGAAACTGGCTCTAGATCAGCCCCCTCTCCTTATACAGTAATGGCATAAAAAATATATAAGCAAAGGTGAGGACTATGTCGGAAAGTATTTTTGATAATTTTTATATCTTCTTGAAGAAACAACTCTTATGTAGATTTAAACACCCCTCGTATTGTAGACTTCTAGATTTATATTATTATAGAATTTTTCTGCGAAAAATAGGGATTGAAAATGAGGTGTCTGTTTTCCATACCTCCTATAATTAACTAAATTTACTATAAAAATAAATCTGTATAGCCGAAGAAAATAGGCATATGAGACTACTACAAAATGTATTCTTTCATACAACTTTCATAAACGACACACGTTAATATATTTGGTATTACCTGATTCCTGATTATTGAGAATTATCCAATCGTTGTCTTCTAAAACATTTGAAAGCGTCACATTTTCACCCGGAATCAGCCACACTTTGAATGATGTATTCGTGAACTGGCCGTTATCACTTGATAATGTATACGTTATAGGTACATACCACTGATTTTCAGAACTGCTGGAACCTGAATACAGAAACCGTGCCTGAAAATAAGAACATAGGGTGACGTTTATTACACTATCAAATAAAATAAACAGTTTTAAAACCTTAAAACTTCTTAAAATCTCTATTTCAAAATTGAGTGACCGAGAAAAAATAAACTGACACATAAATGCAGAATATGTGTTTTATTCGACAGTTTCACTTTTTTCAATTTTTCTCAAATAGTCCACTATCGTGCTTCTCATGATCCATGGACAGGGTGGGGTGTGTCCTATCCACCTCAAAATCGATAGATGTCAATCAGAATCAGTCGAAACCCGATCGATCTGACACGATTTAATTGAATGATCGTGCTAACAAAAACAATTTCTCAAATAGTTCACCATTGTGCTTTTTCATGACCCATGAATATAGTAGGGTGTGTTTTATCCACCTCAAAATCAATAGGTGTCATCTGGGGGACGTCCCTGACCATAATCAGTCAAAACCCGATCGATCCGACATGATTTAGTTGAGTTATCGTGTTAACAAAAAAAATTCTCAAGTAGTCCACCATCGTGCTTTCCCATGACCCATGGATGGGGTGGGATGTATCCTATCCACCTTAAAACCAATAGGTTTCGTCTGGGGGACGTCCCCGATCAGAATCAGTCAAAACCCAATCGATCCGACACGATTTAGTTGAGTTATCGTGCTAACAAGAATAAATGCCGATGACAACGACACAGACACACACACAAAATAGTTTAAAAACCCATTTTTTTTTATTTTCAGGCCGAAAAAGGAAAAATAAACTCTAGAAAAAAATGTTTACACGCTTACATTACTTTTCCCCATATAGTGGAGTGCAGAAAAATAAAAATTAATCTCATTTGAGTTTATTTTTAGGTTATCTGGTTTCTCCTCGAAAAAAAAGTCATATAACGCCAACAGCACTTCCGAAAAATATAAGTATTTTTTTTTTACAAAAAACATGAAATAAACTATACCTATATATAAATGTCAAACAATAATAGGCAGATGGTACATATAGACAAATAAAATAAGTAATCAGTAAAGTTGATCGAATGAACAAATCAGGATGATAAAATTAAACTGAATTGCCTGTACCTACATCGATTCAAATGTCTCAATCCAAGCGATAACTTGTAGGAGAATTGCCCTGCATCATTGGTGCAGATTATTTTTGAGATTACCTGTGTCACAATGACGTCATTCCCACTTTTCGTTGCCGTGACCAAGGGATAACCTGGTGCGTCAACCCATCGAGTCATGACTTGACCTAATGATACGCTCGGGGGTAGAACCGAAGCGGATGTGAATACGGCAAGGCTGTTCCATAGGTTTAGAGGAATTGTGTTCTTCCAAGCACTGAAAGATACTTTGTATTAATCGGTCGTAATTCTATTGTGTAGTTTATTTCATCGCTATTTGCCAAATAAAAAATCCCAAACGACTCTTATCTCATACCGTGGCGTGTTTTATGGCTAGACTCAGGTAAACTGTTCCGTTTATCGGCGAGATAAGAGAGTTTTTTATTTGGCAAATAGCGATGAAATGAATAGTATGTATGTCTACGTACTAAAAAGTAAAATTAAATCAGTATAAAGTGAACCAGTAATATAACTTACTGGAAAATGGCTATCATGATTAAAGTATCAGCAATTATTTGTAGATTTGTAAAATTGACTTAGATTCGCCACTCTGTACCAATTTTACTCTATTTGTATCTCCTTATTCTAATTAAATATTATTCCAAAATTAACATCGAATAGAACTGGCACATAAGACATGTACATAAGATCACGAACTTAATCATTTTCAAACCAGTATTAATAACAATGGTATCATAGTCTCTCATGTAACTAATAGAAAAGCGTTCCTCCATCTACAAAAACCTCATCCGATATAAATTCCAGATAGGGAAGGCTGTGGGAAATGCGCTGAGCGTCATAGACATGCATCGTAACAAGGTTAATAAAACAATTATACAAGATAATTAGTAATAAATGCACTAAACTGTCATAAGTAAATACAACACTGTATGTACTATATGTACCTTCTTAACTAGCGTCATGAACAAGTCTCATCATCATCATCATCATCACGAACTAGATAATACTTTGCAACATCAGGTATGTTTCCATATTTGTCTCGGAGAATGATGTTCGCTGTGGTGAAAAGATGTTCTTATATTTGAAGAATGATGATGATGTAATACAGGCGTACGTAAAAACTCTTTGCACTCACTTAACGGATCTGTAGATGCACTATCACTAGCAGTATCATCACAAACTTATCTTAATCTGTTAAAATCGATGTATTTGTTTGACACACTTTCGATCTTTTGTTTAATGTGCTCATTTTTTGCATTACCTGTAGCTTGTAGCAGTGCATTTAATTGGTTCAGTATTTGCAGCGACTCTACTAACGCCAACGTACTATTTTGTAAATTCTCTAATGCGTCATGGATATTCCTTTATAGTTGGTATAAATAGTTTTTAAATCAGTTTCAATGGAAATATCTAAAAATGTGTCTGGCTTTCGTGAGCACATAAACATTTTCTGGTCTTTCGCACGTGCGACATACTTTATTTGCATAATAAAACGTTTCAATACAGCGGAGACATTACGTACACCTCGATCGATAAATCAAAATCAACTACATCCCTAAAACCATGAAAAAAGCATTGCTGATCCCCCTACACTATGGCTCCTCCAACACTCCCCTTATCGCACCCTAAAAGATAGTTATCTCGGTGAACCACCACACATTGATTACAATCTAATAGAAATTTTATGGCGAAATTTTATAATGAAATTTTATGAATATTATTATTTAGATTAACTATTTAGAAGATTTGTGGGGTTGATGAACGAAACGTCCGTTGAAGTAAAAATATTCATAGCCCCGCATGAAGCGTCAATGGTATGCAACGCTCGCCCACAGCCTTACATATCAGTCCTCTATTTTCTATTAATTCTAAAATAATACACCATTACAAAACTTACATTATCTGATATAATCGTTCATTCCTGGCCTGTTGGAAAAACTCCACCACTGCCTATAGAGCTATTCAGTTTATTATTGAAGGAAGATCATAAGTATTGGGCTTACAACTAATAATAGTAGTGAGTTATTATTTTTAAATCTATTTCCACGTTTTTAATGGAGCATAGAAAAGTTCAACAACCATCTTAGGAAGTTTCATTGAATAGAGCATAAACCGATGATAAAATTTCCAGAATAATATAAGGATAACAACTTGGGAGCCCTGCCCAACATTTCTAATAGGTAACTTCAATTGGCCAGCTTGTGTGCACAGATCAAAAGAGACAACTTCGCTCGAAAGACAACTTTGTCAGTCATAGTAGCTACCATTAAGATAAAACATATCCTGGAACTTAATGTACTGTACGTGACAAATACTTACTATTGATTTAGGTAGTACCGGATGCCACTCTTAAAATTATCAGTACCAATTAAATGTTCCACCATACGGATAATACTAGCTCCTGAAATGAAGAATAATCAGTAGTTCACTTGAAAGTAATTTAGCGCTTTTATCACAAAATAAATTATTTACACCAAACAAATTATAATGGAGTAGCGCTGGGGTTAGTCCCACGCCACAAGAATTCAAAATAAGGAGAAGAGATAGGTGAATTGAGGTGTTTGACTAAAACGAAATAACAAGTTTTAACATTAAAGTGAGAGTCTGATAACGTCTTTATTAGCAAAAAAAAAACAAATGAAAGTGTTGCATTGCACGGTGTATAAGTTTACGCGTTCTGACTTATGTTTATCTCAATACTGGAGTGGCTTGGAACCTTTGGTATGAAGATAAATAACACTGACGTAGTTTTCCACAAAACACCAAAACACTATACACTACAATCGACGCGCGTTTCGCCAACAAATCATCTGAAGATGGCATCATCTGGATATGATTAAAACTCTGAGTTTTATTGGGTAATAATGAGTTTTAATTATCTCCCGATGATGCCAACTTTATTGACTAAACGCGCGTCGAGTGTATTGAATAGCGTTTTGGTGTTTTGTGGCAAACTACGTCAGTGTTGTATTTATCTATTTGTTTAAAACTGAATAAAATAACAAATATTACCTTTGCTGTAGGAAACCGTCGAAAACTTGTTTGCGATTTCTGAAGGAGTCGTTGCCCTAGCACTTAACGAGACGCTGGAAGTTGATCCGTCGGTTACTAGTACGGATTGCACTTGATCAACGATAAACTGTTTGTCGTACTCCCAATGCGTCATTTGATTCACCTGGAATATAACGTTATCGGTTTCAATTCCAACTATAAATAAATAAAAGCAGAACCACGAAAATATATTTTGTCTTTAGTATCTAGTGTTTAAGTCTACTTTTTTGTTGCAAGAACTGAAGGCCTTTCTTAAGTTCTTTTAATCGCTTTTGGAAATCTACACTCAGCCTAGAAAATAACTTTGATGTTGAAGTGGGTAAGATTCGACGAAGTGAGCAGTACATGATTCAATTACAAGGTTTTAAATGATAACGTTATCATTGATCTACTGAAATAAAGAGATTAATTCTCCATCCCATATGCAAATGCCATAAATGAAGCCAAGATAAGGTCTAAACCGGTCTACAGTTAGGGATATCCTGAGATACGTGACACTTTGCATCTTCCTTCTGGTTTTGGAACAATCTGAATCACTGTATTTTAGTGCTAACTCTGTTAGACAAAATACGGCAAATTTTGACATGTAATTCAGCGCTCGGCGTTTGGCATATAGCCAGGAGAACGGCTGTTTTGACCTAATTTATTTAGTACTTATTATATAAGGCAATTGCAGAAGGGGTGGAGTATAATCACGTTATTTCAGTAGTTTGAAAATTACCCTCTGCGAAGTAAAATTTTACATTATATTGATTATCATTGATTATAGTTAATCAATTATTAATTTACAGATAATCGGTATTATCATCATTGAATCTGGTCGATAATGCTTCCTTTCCAGGAAATTCTGCTTTTGACATATTAATATAAAATGGTCAATATTCTTCTACATCATTTATTAAAACTGTATTGCCCTCATTTGGCAATACATTTGGCAGTACAGGATACATTTTTCTTACTTATGCAAACTAACATATTTCTGGGTTAGCAATATAGTAATTAAGTAGAGGATATTCTATCGACACCTATTGGTACCAATCCAAAAAAATATAGTAATAAATTGGTGCCAAAGTTGAAGAAAAGCTTTTAGACTGAAATTCATCAAGTTATTTGTAACTATAATATAATATTATCGTGATATTTACTATTCGATGATCTACATCACCACCAACTATACTTGAATGGAAGCGACAAAAAATACATGGTATTAATTAAGTACATAACCAAACTTTAAGAAATGATTTCTTGATGATTTTGTATTCGCCCAAGGAAGCAGATTTAAAGGGTCTCACCGGGTTTCCATATAAAATCTGCAGTAGCGTCTTTGTTGAAATTGGGGCCTTTAAATAGGGGTTGAAAATAGGGGTTGAAACTCGAGAAATAACCACGGAAAACTACCCCTAATTTTTAATTTTTTCTTGCTGCCTCATTATTGGTTGGAAAATTATGAAAGAAATACGTAATGTAATTCTAATTAGTAGCTTCCATTTCGCTTTAGTTTCATTCAAAAATCTATTATAGTTTCGTAGAAAAACGATTTTGAAATTGTGGGTTTCAACCCCCATTTTCCAAAAACAAATAAAACTAGGGGTTTGATAATTGGCCCAAAATTCTTTCCAATAACTAGCAACATAATAAAGGCCTCAATGTCAACAGAGACGCTAGTGCAAATTTCATATGGAAACCCGGTGAAACCCTTTGGCTATGTACTCATTTAAGACCCTACATAGGATCGATGTTATATAGTTAGTCTACGAGTATATATGAAGATACTTACCATAGCTGAAGCGAAATACTGATAGTACCTAGCCAATCCCTCGTTTAAGAATATATAATCCCACCATTCCATGGTCACCAGATTTCCGAACCAACTGTGAGAGAATTCGTGACTTATGACAGTGGCAACTCGCTTTTTGTAGGTGGTTGATGAGTCGTCGTTATTCCACAACAGTGCTGTCTCTCTAGAAAATATATTTTCAATCAAATCTTCAGTACAGTAATAAATCATTTGTACTTTGCGTCTAATTTATCCCTAGTTAGTAATCTTAGTGTCTTGATTATTTGATAATAATAGTCGATCAGTTGTATTTAGACACGTCAGAATTGAAGAACAAATTTGATCAATAACCAAGAGAAATGGTAAAGTATTCTGGAAGCTAGTAATATGATCACGATGTGAAATTTGGGATTTTGGTAATTTAGATGCTTCCATGAAGCTCTGCTTGGTCATCACTCATTAGTAAGCCCTAGATTTGACTGCCGACATGACATAAATAACAGAGCCTTACAATGAAGAGCAGATTATATAAAGAAATTATTCACATATTAGTTTACATTTCATTGCGTGGTCGTTTAGGAACAAATAAGGACTTGCAATTGTATTCCTAAAAATGCGTAGTGAGGTCCGGGGGCAGGGCAAATCATCACGTCACAATATTGTTAAAACTCTCTTGACAACACACTGTGTTGTCAAGAGAGTTTTTTTTTGTTTTGTTGTATTGTTGCCAGACCCACTGGTGTCTTCAAGGTAACATCACCACACACCTAACACTATTTACGCGTATGATCACATGAGTATATTATTAGTAGCTACTCTAAATATCGACGTAAATGTAATGAGCGACGTCTGTTAGTAAATATCCATTTATAATATGAAAATGATCGTTCTACATCAACGAACTTCATCGAAACATACCGAGAATATGAACAGTATTGTAGAGGCTTCATGTTGATTTCTGGATTAGGGACTGAACTTATTTCTGCTGTAGAATATTTACTATAACTGCTATAGTAGAATACCCCGGGTTGTTATTCAAAACTGCAGTAATTTTTTTCTTTATAGCCTTCGCAATATCTCCCTCCGATTGAAAAATATACTGCCGAAGGTCCCAAACAACGCTTATAACATTAACTAATGAAAATTCATCAATCTGTGTTTCTTTTTCCAGTTTTTCTATGACTTTTGTTATGCGCGAAAAATTATCATGTATATATACCAAATCTTGTTGAATAGCTGGATCCACTAAAGTCTCTTGCGCATTCGCAATAGCCTCATTTGAGTCCAACTGTTAAAATACCCTTGTGATATTCTCAAAATTGCAGTCGTAATAGGAAGCTGCCTCGATGCACGTTGCCCACCGGGTTATTACAGACGCCGGAGGTAACTGTGTGTGGGGAAGCATTTCTGTGAATAATGCCACTTTTTGCGAGGCTCTTGAAAACACTTGTTTGACATTCGCTATCAGGCCATCGACATTCAGATAACGGCCACGGATTGCCTCTGCTACGCATTGAAGACCATGCACTAGGTACGTTACATGTAACATATGGTAGTTATATGTTCCATTCAAAAATCGACAAGCCACTTTCATGTATGGCTCAGCATCCGTAAGAAAAAGTAGGGCCATGTTTTTGTTTTCCTCATGTTTAGCACCCCATATCTATTAGAGTCTCACCAACTACTTTTGCAATGGTTCCAGCATTCGTCTTTGTCAACATTTTTTATGCTAGCACATGTGATTGCGTTGCCGATATATCTGTCGCAGAAATTTGTAGTTTTATCGACAGAAAACAATAAATATTTATCCTCAACTTCTGCGTACACAGTAGGTGTAATAGTGGCAGCAGCTTGCTGTAGATAATTTTTTCGAATCGTCGTCTCTGTGGGCACGTTTACTTTGCCAACTTCCCCATTTAAACATTTCTCTATAAAGTGTTTAAAACTAGGATTATCTAGTTGGGCCCACGTAATGTTACACCTAACCATGAATTTAACCAATTCGCTATAAAACGTCATGTGTCTTTCACAAGCACTGCTCTGTCCAGCAACCGCGGTTTTACGTTTTTTGAAATGTCTAATGTTGATATGTCTAACAGCATCCGATTTGCGAGTATACGCAATGTATGTATAATTTGTTATAAGACTGTGATATTTCTTTACAGTGTTTATATTTCTAATAGATATTTAAAAACACGTATAAGTCCAACTCTGCAATGTCCGCAGTCAAATCCGATTGGTCAATACTCTAATCTTATTAGCACTTTAATATTTATGAAAAATAGTTACCTATAAGCAATAAGTCCCCAGTTCTCCATAGCGCCAGATGCAAAGTCCGGAATGGCCAATTGGTCCATCTTCCCCAAATTCTGGCTGCTGTACGTGATATTGGTCAGCTCCTCTAGAGCTGCCATTAGTGGGGGCCCCAATTCCACAGCCAATGCGCGATCCTCTTCTGACTCTGGCCTCGAACAAACCTGGTACGGTACGTTACCTTGGAAATCGTTCCCTCTGGTACACGTGAATTTGGACACTATGAAGGCGACCAAGTAGGTAGACATAATAGGTGTTTCTTTGAACGTTACTCTTTGGTAGTCATCGCTAAAAGTTAAATGAAATGTTAAATAAAATTTGTAATCGAACGTGGAGCAAGATCGGGCGAGCGAGGTGACCTTAAATTTGTCGACAAGTTGAATTTGGTGATGAGGAAATTCAGTATGAAAATATTGTTCAACAAAAATGGGAAAATACTATAATAATTATCGATACATAAGTATCTAAAAATCTAAAGTTGCTACGGCCTCCTATAACGATCATTATAATGTATATTTGTGTCAAAATGAATATGTGCTTCCTCGAAGCAATGGTGGTCGCTTCATATCAATAATAGTAATGTCTAGTGACTAAAGCATAACAACTTATTTAATCACTGGAGCATTACATACACTAGTCTAAATACTCATAATAGATATCAATTATGGTCCTTTAAGATCGAATACTATGACCATAGGTTAAAAATCAGATTACCAACTAAAGAAGCAATACTACAAATAAAATGTATTATCCTATCCTGAAGAGCATACAAGTAAGGATAAAAAATAGTGAATAAAATAAGATTAAGATAAAGAGTAGTATATCTTAAGATATTCTAGTCTAGAATTTTGAAAAAATGGATTTTTTAAAAAGGAAATTTGAAAATTCAAAATGCTTACGGAGTTATAGTTATTTTAGTGACTATTATTTGACTTTTACCCCGGTGGCTGTATTAAATATTTGTTCAAAACTTTAATTTTGAGAAAAACGCATTTAAAGTCAAATAGTTAAAACATAATTTAGATACAAAAATAATATATATGATAAAAAGCCATATGCTGAAGGTCCGTATTAAATTTGAAAACAATCGATTGGATAAACCTTGAGATATATCAACCAGGTCGAAAAAAGTAAATGCGTTTTTCTCAAAACTACTTTTTTCGACCTAGTTGATACATGTGAAGGTTTATCCAATCGATTGACTTCCAATTTAACACGGACCTTCAGCATATGGCTTTCTGTCATATCTATCATTTTTGTATCAAAATTTTTTTTTACTGTTTTTGAAAAATTCAAAACTTCGAAAAAGAATAGGTAATTTTTTTAAAGCCACCATTTTGGAAAAAACAACTATCTCTTCTTTGATGTCAATGATAACGACATTCTTACTAATTAAGAATCCGATTTTAAATTTTGTTTCGGGGTGGAAATTATGTCAACCAGTTTACCCCCTGTTTTACCCCCATCTTTGGTAGCTCAACTGTTTCAATTTTTGTTATTTTTTTTTTATTGATTTTGTTTGATATTCCTAAAATATCAATAAATATACTGTGAAATAATGGGTAGTAAAAATATTTTTTATTTTTTAAGCCCGAAAAACACCCAATATTTAAACCTCTACACTAGAATACCCCTTTAATATTTATATAACCAATGAATTCTAGATAAAGCGTTACTGTTAAATCATTTTGTTGATATCAATTGTTAACAATCCTTTTAAGGTTGCGGTATCCTTAAAAGAAATTCCTGTTCTACTAAATCTTAGGTTAGGATTTCTAGACGGCCACAAAACATTTTTAAATACCGTTTTTGTTTAAAACTATCTTGGAAATAACATGGACAATCTACTTAATCCTAGAACCACATACATAATTTTTCAATTAATTAATAACAAAACAAGGCATGTGAAATAAGTATAGTTAATTGTATCGATGGTGTAATAAATATTTATAACAAATAAAGTTTATGTCGTGATTTTTATTGCCTTTTATGTTTTGAACGTCATGTTCGTGTAATAAAATCTTAATGACACTTAAAAAATATATAAAATCAGTTATATTATGGCTGTTTGTAATTGGAGAATTTCATTCAATACGACGTACTATTAAAATGTATTATATTTCTCACGTATATTATTCTTTGTTTAAATATTAAAATAAAAGATATAGTATAGAATACTGTTTGCGTTGACTGAGAACTACTTTTCTATTATTCAAATCTCATCATTATACATTTCGCCACGCACACTAGGCACAGCTATCGACTTTGCACCGGGGTCTGGGGTATGACATCGGCGGGGTGCACATCGATCAACTAATGTCTCACTGATGCAATGAAGAGATACTATAGCGCCGGTAGGTAGTGCATGTTTTCGATTTCATCGCGTCGTCATATCGTTATCGCTGTCTAATACACAGTGATAATTGTGTGAAATGGAAATTTTCAGAAGTTCTGGAAGAAGCATATATGTACCGAATTGGAAATTAACTAAGCACGCATTTACCGCACGCTTACTAGACAAAATACCATATACACTAACATACAAAATATGAGTCCAGAGCTGACAGAGAGAGACGTGGGTTAAAGTATACTAGCCTAATAAAAGATAGGAATAGTTGAATCCTCTGGAAAGTTATGCCACAGTGTTCCATGTGGTGGTGATGGCCGTCCGCGCCTATGTACAAACGCAGTTGTTGAATGGAGTGATTGGTGAGCGCATAACCATACATTGCGACAACGGGGCTGTCCTGGATGTTCCAGGAGTAAAGGAGGATATGGGGGCTCCAGGAGAAGGATCCTGGCTGGTAAAGGAATGCAGAGATGTAGTAGAACCATTAGCTGGATGTAACAAGCTGACGTTGGTCCTGGTACCGAGTTATACTGATATCTGGGGCAACGATAAGGCGCGCAAGTTGGCCAGAAAAGAAAACAAAGAGGGTATAATGGAAATTGAACCTGAACCCCTGGTTCAGGTTTAAGTTCCATTGAAAACTGCCTCGGCAAAAGGGCAATCCCGGAATCACTAGCGCAAGGCCCAAGGATTCAGGTAGACGACTCTGCTGCTGAGTTTGACGTCTAGCAACGACTGGACGACAAACGTTCTGAGAGTGATAGTATCCGAGAACTCGCGGAGTTGTTAACAAGACACTGTTAACTCTTAGATTAACTCTTATCTTAACTACCATCTTAGAATGATTGGCTTGCATTCTAACTAGGAATGAAGATGATGTGGAGCAGAGGTGGAGACATCTAAACATGTGATATACCAGTGTGTGGTTCTGGCATTGCATAGCGTACCGTTGCGAGAAGGGCGCGCATGGCAATGACGTACCTGCAGTGGGCTGCGGACGAACTGGCAGACTAGTGTAACAAGTGGAAGGAAGTCATCAACGCAGAGAAAAGTACGGCGGTGCTTTTCAAGAAGATGCGGGAAACCTCGGAAGGACACGTGAACTTCAACGGCGAGGACATCCAATGGCGGGACACGACCAAGTACCTTGGAGTCGTCATGAACAGGTCTTTGACATGGAGAGACCACGTCCACCAAGTGACGGGACGCGCCAAAACTACCGCAGCCAGACTCTGGACGATGACGGGAAACAACAGCCAGGTGAACTTCAGGAATAAGCTGCTCCTCATCTGTCAAGTCTTTCAGCCCCAACTGATGTACGCATCAATAGCCTGGGGCTACGCTGCTCAAATCCACATGAAGAGGATTCAGGCCGTCGAGAACGTCGCCCTCCGCCGTGCCGTGGACACCTCGTGGTACGTGAGGAACATCGACATCCGGCGAGACCTAGAATTCACCACCGTGATGGAGAAAATCCGAGCCAGGGCTCGGAAGCTCTACGATCAAGTGGGCGCCCACGATAACCCTCTCATCCGAGCAGCTTCGGACTACAACCCAGGAGGACCAGGAAGACACAAGAGACCCAAGATCCAGGTAGTATAACCTTATAGACCCCCTTTACAGGTCAAACATAACTTTTTATTTCAGCTGAACCCTATTGCTCTACTGACCATTTTTTATGATACGGGGCCCTAGGGCCCCTTGACCATTTTTCTGTTACAGGAAAAACACACGACTTCCCTCCCACATACACCTGACTCCAAACCCCAGAATCCTTTTCCAATTTGAAAAGGACCCCTTCCGAGTAACAAGACTCACTCTCCCGACGGCGATCTAAACGGCGCGGTTCGTCCGCATTCTTGTGGAAGATCACCTGATAAAGACCTAATTCCCGGTCGTCGTGTTGGTCGCAATTTGCCCACGGCAAAAACATGCTCCGAGAGGATGACGCTGGCGAAGAAATGCTGCAATACAAGGCGACCAAAGGTAAAGAAAAGTCGAGAACAAGTTCCCGCCAGCGGGACTTATAAGCGTCAGGACCAAAGGAGGTCGAGGGGAAGGAACTGCTGCCAGTCGCGCGGATCTTGTTTGCAGGCGGCACTTGCATCCGCGAAAGCGGAAGCAAATCTCGGCCCATCTTCGTACGACGGTCCCGGTCTACTCGATGGACGAGTAAGGAGCGGTAATCTCGCTCGGCTTGCCAGAAAAGAACCATGAAAGACCATTACGCCTACCAATAAATATTGACCGTTGCGAGATCTATCGAGTTTGAAGCAATTAAATGAAGAACGTCGTATGTTAGTAATGTATAGATCTACTAATCACCATTGCATAGAAATGAAATTGGAAACCCCATAAGAGGATAAACATAATAAATTTGTTCTGTTTGAATTAATCGACTGGCTTTTCAGAATCAAGTCAGACATAATTTATAACATACTTTAAGACATTTATCGAACGACCTTCACTTTAATCTAGAATTAACTTCAAATGAAATTGTATATCCCTTTTATTCAATTAAATCCCAGCATTTATTGTGAAAGATTACATGTGGAAACATCCTTTAGGTTGATGCGCACATAATTTTGAGGATGTCTTATCGATTTACCGATTCAATTGCTTCTAATAAATAAAAAATTCTTAATAACAGATTACAATTTGGTATGATGGTACTGTGTATTTGCGCAAATACCTCAATGTTGTCATCAAAGCTTTATGTCTCTATTAAGTACAATTGTAGTAAAATTATCACAAAGAATATTATAAATGTGACAAATGGTTTGGATCTATCAAATAAAGATTACTTTCGTCTTACATTGTGTCTTGAATTATGTGACCTTGAGGTTTCATGTGTTTCTCTCTCTTTATACACGCCTCATTATAATCATTTTAAGAAATATTCTAACCGGAAATATTCTAATCTTTTGAAGAAGATTATTTAAAGTTGAGATAAGAGAAAATTGTCAATTTTGATAGAGATATTCAACGTTAATAAAAAGGTCGACACAACAAGGTCGACAAATTTTTGCAAGTGGTCATATAAGCAAGTTACATTTAAAAATAATTATAGGTCATCAGCAAAAAGATAATACCACATAAGCATTAGAGACAAATCATTAATAAATAAGATAAATACATAACATTATTCCCAATTTTAGCCTTGAAGTACTCCAGAAGACGCTAAGAAGGTTTCAGATTTAAAGCCATTATATGAAACAAATAATGTACATCTGGATAAATATATGATTAAGTGAAGAAGATCTACTACTGAATCCTATAATTCTAAATTTGAAATTAGTATATTATGATTCACCTTGTCAAAGGCCGTCGAAAAGTCAATATACACCACATCCACTTGACCTTTATTAGCATGTTCTGTAAAATCTATTTAGAATCTAACACTCTACTTAAATCTTTAATAGTTTAACGCTGCAACAATTCGGTAGTATTAAATGTGTATGGGAATTCTATTGGAGGCTTCTTACAGGTAAATGGCATACGTTTATATTTTGAAATAGTTATTGTTACTCAATATATTTCCATCATCCACAAGAACATCGATAAGTCAATGATATAAATTTAAAACATTAACGGGTCCAAGTTAGATCCTTGTGGTACTTCAGATACATATTCGATTTTAGTCTATTACAACAAACATATTTTAATTGGAAAATATCAATTAATAAACCATTAAACCTTACTAGTTGTTTAATTTGAAATACAACGTAAAATTCCGTGATGAATACGATCAAATGCTTTCGAAAAGTCAGGATACTTATAAACAGTTTACAAACATCACAGATTGCAATATGTCGCCTTTTATCACAATGGATGGAATTTTCTCTTTCGCTTTTGAACAAAAATCACCTTTAATAGCTGATTTTTGTTATAATATGTTATTAATAACATCTTAAGTTGCTACTAGTTACTGAATAATGTTTTAGATTACTTACTCTATGCTTTCCAGATCGCCATCTTGCGGAGTGTTAGCCAGAGCAGTCAGACCCATATTTTTAGGGTAGGTAATTCTAATAGTGAACCTCGCCTTTAATTTCGGCTCATCAAAGCAAGGGAAGGCAAATCTAGCATGCGTTGGTTCAAATTTGCTGGTCACTAGATATTGTGCAACCCCTTCCGAATCATAATATTCGCTTCTGTAGAACCCCGTCATAGCAGTTGTACTCAGAACCCCAGTATACCTTATTGTTAAAGTATTATCTAACGTTGTGTTTAACTTATTCGCAGTAACTATGGATAATATGTGTGTAGACCGGTTGTATGTAGAATAACTCGTGACTTCGACAGATTGACCATTCGTCTCCAGTTCCAGGGAAGTGACCGTTACAGGAGCATGAATTTTGATAGTATTTGATTCTGTTTCTACGCGAAAGTCTATTGCTACTGTTCCATTGAACGAGCTACTATTCCCTCTAAATACCGAATCTTGTACCTCTATATCGACGACGTATTTAGATGGGATTTGGTTTCCCGATAAGCGATAGCCATCGTCTTCGTCGTCTGCTGCCTGGATAAGGAATGTTGGGTTGGCCAAAGATCGAGTTGCCAGCGAGACGATGAAGAGGAACTTTAAAAAGTTCTTCATTGCGGCACCTGAGGATGATAGATGTGGTAAGTCGAGGAAGAATGTGTAATTGGGTGGCGAAAAATGGCCTGAAGGACATAGAATAGTAGAATTAATATTATATGAGGAGAAGAAACGAAATTTAAGGAAATGAATCGCATATAAAAGAACTATGATTTGAATAAAGGAAAAGGACACAAGTGCGCGTATGTATGAAAAAGCAAACCGTTGCTGGTTTATTTTTTCATACATATACTGAAAAAAGAAACACATGATAGAGTATAATTACTGTATTTATTACTGTAGTATTATCAGACTATTATCACAGTGTCTATCTTAAATGTAAAATGAAGTTGATTCAATGGACAATCTATGTCCTATTTTTTTATAAAGTATTTAGTAAGTGTTTTCATTCATTTTATTGTTCTTCTACTGTTCTGGTTCTCCCACAAAACTAGTGGCAAAATAAAACAAAATATGCCTGGGAATTTGGAAAAAAGAATAACTGTCGGATATATGATGCAAAAATATAAAGATGTGGAGAGCAAAGAGCAATAATTAGAACTGGTAGAGATGAAAGCACTATATAATTTCTGTATCAAACTATAATCACAGTACCTATCTGGGGCAGAAAGTGAGTTTGAGTCAATTAAAGTTCTCTTTTCTTATAACACTGACTTAGTTTTATATAAAACACCAAAACACTGTACACTACACTCGACGCGCGTTTCGCCAACAAAGTTAGCATCAACTGAAGATGATTAAAAGTGTCTAGAGCCTCTCGCTAGAAGTTCTCTCTAGATTCTCTAGAGTTTTAATTATCTTCAGATGATGCCAACTTTGTTGGCGAAACGCGCGTCGAGTATAGTGTATAGTGTTTTGGTGTTTTGTGGAAAACTAAGTCAATGTTATCTTCACACCAAAGGTTCCAACCTATTCCAGAACTCTTTTCTCATGTTTAATTTTTTTTAATGTGATTGTATTAGTTCTATGCCTCTTATTATTCCACCACTGTCTTCCGCATTTTTTGCACATTCTTTCAGCTCTTATGTTGGTAAAAATCTTCTGGTATTGCAGTAACTTTCTTGGAAGGAAATTTAGGATATTCAAGAGAAAATAATGGTCTCAATTCTTGTTTTTTTCTACAGGAGATATTTGTATTTATTTTCAATGAAAATAACTAGTTATTTTTAAAAATAAGTGATAATTTTAAAATACTTAAACACAATTTGAAAAGCTTTCTAATATGTAAGAAAAGATGATACTAGAGATGTTTTAGGAAATGTCAAAGAATAAAGAAAAATAAAAACTTTCAGAATAAGGATCAGTAAAAGGTTCTCCTTGAAATTCTTGTTGGACAGATCATTTAGGCCTATGAAGAATTATATTTAAATACATATTTAACAGCATTTCCTAAAGGATCTCACCGGGTTTCCATATGAAATCTGCACTAGCGTCTTTATTGACATTGGAGCCTTTATTATGTTGCTACTTGTTGGAAATAATTTTGGGCCAATTATCAAACCCCACCCCTAGCTTTATTCGTTTTTGGAAAATATGGGTTGAACCCCCTAACTTCAACATCGTTTTTCTACAAAATTATGATAGATTCTTGCATGAAACCAAAGCGACATGAAAGCTAGTTTTTAGTTATTATTTAGTAGTTATTATTATTTTATGATAAATGCTGTTTTTATTTTAATTTTAGTGATTTTTATTGGATTGACCAGAATACACTATGTGTCTATCTGCATAAAATTTTTATTATTTCAAATATGTTCCACCCATCGCACATTTATGTAATTACTACGTATTATAGTTGAATACTTACTGATTATACGTGATATTTTTGTCGGTTTACCTCGAGAAATAGCCACGGAAATTCACCCCTAATTTTTTCAATTTTTTCTTGCTGCCTCATTGTTGGTTGGAAACTTATCTATAGCTTCCCTGTTGCTTTAGTTTCATTCAAAAATATATCATAGTTTCGTAGAAAACGATTTTTAAGTTAGAGGTTTCAATCCCTATTTTCCAAAAACGAATAAAGCTAGGGGTTTGATAATTAGCTCAAAATTATTTCCAACAACTAGCAACGTAATAAAGGTCCCAATGTCAACAAAGACGCTAGTGCAGATTAATGGAAATCCGGTGAGACCCTTTATTAGGTTACTGCGTTGATCAATACTTTTCTTAAATAACAACGAAACGTTTCTCCAATGAAATTCAAGGAAGCTTGCAAATTTCTTATAATTATATTTCTATTATTATTACATAATGATTCATTCATTCTCCACATCAATTTCTATTTCACATATCTCTTACGCTACTACCAAAACCAAGGGCACTTATGAAATAGGTCACGACAAGGATATCTCTTGAAAAGAAAAACAAGGTTTTCTGCTATTTCCTCTAAAAAATCTACTAGTCGTTGTCGAACTTGATGCCAACGGTTCGTCACCCATTACAGGTCACTTCTTGGGGGTGATCTTAAGGATGATACAATTATCCAAAGAAGTGCCCTGAAAATACCCAAAACGCTGGAAGACATTCTAATTTCTATTGTCTATTTAATACCAAATCGGCCCTATATTATTTGTTGTTTGAACTAGATAGATATAACAGATTTAAGACCATGTACTATAATTCTTGTTTCTGCGTATTTTATCATAGTCTCAGTTTCTCTGTAATACCCAGTATACGATCGATTAACTCATTTAATCAATATAATATTAATGCCATGAATAACAGAATGTATTACGATAAGAATTATCTGTGTAGAGAAAACATTTCGCGTAAAGCAGTCTTAAGAAAACATTTATTAACGTAACATATCGTAATCTCCGGTACATCGAAAGGGGTAATAAATTTTTCCAATTTTAATCAAACATAATGTCGATTAATCCGTTCTGTTCAAATCTGAGACGTTTATGACAGAATCTTGTGACTCAATTAATTGTTTTGCAACGTTTTATTGCCGTATATTACAAAAAATAGATGCCAATCTATTTATATAGATTGAAAATATGAACTATACTAAAATAATAAAAAATTAGTAGAATATTATTCATACAATATTTATTTTATATTCTGATTTAAAATATATCGGCTCAGATATATAGACTTAAAGGAAAAATATTCCCTCTGTATACACCGGCTTAAATGATCGAAACATTTTAATTAACGAATTATACTGGGGAACAAAAAAAACGTTACAAATTTAAGATCTTTTTCTGAGTACTCGAGGACCTTAATTTCACAATATATCTTCATTTCAGCTAAATTGACTACGTTTATTAAAATAATGGAGATTCCTGAAATTTACCAGATGATTGACTGCTTTTCGTGGATGGTTCTAAAAACAGCTTGAAATGTGTGTTATTGCACAATCGAAAGAAGTTTGGGTCGATTCCAATCGATCATTCAACAAAACTTACACAGCAATATAAAAATATTAAGTTGATATTAGAAACAATTGCTTATTATTAGCATCAGTGGTTTGTTTGTGTCGATTTAAAAATAATCAACATGCCTTTTAGACAATAAAGTATATATATATATATATATATATATATATATATATATATATATATATATATATATATATAAATATATCAGTTATCATTGTCACCGCTGTTTATTGGATAGTCGTACAATAGAAAATGATTGATAGCAAATTATTTGGCCTTTGAAAGACGCTAGAGGTCATTGGAATAGTCAGCATTGCTCACGAGCCATTAATAAAGAGAGAAACAATACATCACATAACACTGAGTTAATTAAATAGTCTGTGAAACCACTAGACAAGTCAGGTGCTTATTTTAAATGCAGTTGCCAAGCATTTCCAGCACTGGGTATGGAAAAATTGAAAGCAGGAATTTCTGACGGTCCACAAATTCGAAAACTAGTAAAAGATCTAAATTTTAACAGATATATGACCGTTGTGGAATCTGGTGCATTGTTTAATTATGCATCTGTAATTCAAATAACTATCAAGAATTAGTACATAAGATGCTGAAATGTTTTGAAAAATTGGGAACAACATGAGCATAAAATTACATCTTTTGCATAATCACTTGACAAACTTCCTTGTACTCGTAACTTAGGAGATTATAGTAAGGAACAAGATGAACAGTTTCATCAGGATATCCGAATCATGAACGAAAGGTATCGAGGAAGGTGGAATCGACACATGATGGCCGATTACTGTTTTAGTCTGCAGAGGAACTATTCACAGCAAAAATAGACAAGAGAATCGTACAATAAAACTTTTTTATAATTTTTAATATGTTGCGCATCAATTATTCTTTATTTTCTTGTTAGATTTCATCTACAAAGAAATTCAAAACAAAAGAAATGGCTTATTTTATTTTATTTTCATTATTTTGCATTAATATTTATCATACATCTTTATTTCAGAGACTAGAGCCAACAGTACAACAGTATGCGAAGAGTAATTTTTATTTTACAATTTTAGCTCTAGCATTTTAGTTACCAAATAGTAGTAATGAAGATTTCGGGACATTGATGGTACACTATACTCCATATTTTTGTTAATTAAACCACTTTTTCTAATTTTAAATTATCCAAGAATATACGAAAGGGAAATCAAAAAAAGGGCCAGATAAAATTACAAAATACAGTAAGTATGTTTAATTTGATATAAATGATTTAATTAAAGTCCAATTACAATCGAATCGACCTCCTTTTCTGGATACCTTGTACAATTTAAAGCAACTGTAGTTTCTCCATACTTCATAAACATATGAGTTCAACAAATAATTATTAAATTGCATCATAACATTGATAAATGAGGTGATTTTCATATAAGATTCAATTAAGATGACGTAGACTAAAGTATTTTTAAGAAAGAACTAATTCATTAGAACAACCATAGACTTAATCATAAACAATGTATTCTATTTTCAAAGAGAATTACAGTAAGGACAATATATAGAGCGCCATCTACTAGATATCTATGGTACCTTTAACAACAGAGATTTAATTTTAAACGTATACAATAACTAAATAATTACAAGCGGACACATCTCTATATTATTCTTAATATTACTCATGTTGTATGCAAATTCATTAATACTTTCGTGCACCTTTTTTAACTTACCTTTATAAATACAAGCACACAGAAAACTGAATTAATAACTTTAATTTGCAACCTTATGTATAGGTGCTATCTTATCTAACCATATTAAATAGTATATTAATATGATCCCCAATTAATCTCTCATCATTATCCATCCATTAATGCAATTTTCCTATAAAAGAATATGTTTTGTACATTCTTTGAGAGCTGACTGTACGCGGATTGATAGAATTCCACAAATGCAAAATTGTTTTTTATAATTTCTTACATACCCGTATTAATTTCAACCTCTAATATATATTTAAACATCATATATGCTTGTGATTAATACGAGTTGGTTGTTGAGGCACATGAAGTACTATTCATTTCATCGCTATTTGCCAAATAAAAAACTCTTATCTTACCGATAAACGGAACAGTCTATCTGAGCCTAGCCATAAAAACAATCCACGGGATGTTTTGAGATTTTTTATTTGGCAAATAGCGATGAAATAGACTATAAAGGGACAGAATATCCAGTCTGGCTCAACAATAATAATAATAACACTCTTCTAAGAACTATTTAATGACGTGGGAATAGAGACAGTATATTGCAATCTGGTGCAGGTGCACTCGAATTCTATAAGGGTTGTGAGTGGACAGAACATGCACCTGGCCATCATATCAGGCTCATTATGCTACCTCCATCAGAGCCGCCGTTTTGTTGCCAAGCTCCTTCAGCCATCCCACTGTGATAATGCATTGAAGAAGAGTGCCCATGGTAATTGTGAGATAGGATTCTAATAAAGAGATTCTAATCTCTTTAGGATATGTTCCGCAGTCTCTTCCTCCAAATTGCATCCTGTACACAAAAAGACTAACAGTATAGTCCAAAACATGGAGGTCTTTGGTTAGTTTACAGTTTCCCAACAGCAATCCTATTAAAATTTGTAGATTTATACTAGATAGATTAAAGCAACGTATTTATAGTTTGCTGCAAGGTATAGTTAATAGAATTTTTACTTGTCTACAATTGCTAGTTTTAACACAGTTTTTGGCCTATATTTGTAAGTGCTATTGTTGATTATGGTCCAAGCAGAAGGTCTCAGGAAGTCTCTAGAATTTCAGTGTACCAAAGTATCCGTTTCCGTCGTCCCTTAGGTGTTCTTTACATCGGACATCGTCTGTTTACCCCAGTACATTCAATGACTACACTGTAGAATCAGTTCTGAATTAGTCCTACAATTGTTTAGAGCCATCAATCAATTAGCTTTAGTATCTGTGATATCTATGATCGTCTATAATGAGGCTCAGCCTGGAATACTATGGCATGGCAGCCCAGTAACTGATTCTATTTAAACACAGTTATGTTTAAATAGAAAAATGGTAGAGACTCAATTCACACTTGTCTCCAGAACGCAAGTCTGCTACGCAGACTACCCACTCATTTTCCAAATTTCAGAAACTCAACACAATTTTTTTATTTTTTTTCTTGGTCGCAGAGGTGTTATCTAGGTTTCTCGAAATAGGCTTTCGGATTTTCATTATTCTTTATCGTATTTATTAACAATTTGCCTGTAATGCTTAACTATGTCACATCATCTTCTTTTTACCGATCACTTAATATTATTTTTAAATATAACCTGCTTAGATAATCACTTGAGGTTACAAAAATTCATCGACCTGGTTGTATCGTGGTTTTAGAGAAACTGTCAATAATCATAGATAAATGTAAAGATTGTTCGTATACCTTAAGGAAGCAACCACTAATGTATGACTATTCTCTTAGTAGTACAGCTTTAATATTCGTACACGTTCTGAAAATATTAAGGATCTTGGTTTGTACTTTGACGATAAATTAACGTTCTCTGTGTATATCAACCATGTGGCTCTTAGTGCATATACAACATTTGGTTTCGTGATTAGAAACACACTCATTTAATAACACTGCTATCTTAAAATCTATATATTTTGTGTTAGTTCGTCAAAGATTAGAATAGTGCAGCCTTATTTAGTATCCCCGGTATCTAAATCATGTGGATCAACTTCAAAAATATTCAACGAGGTTCTTAAAGTATTTGTCATTTCGCGTAGATAATTATCATCCAATAAGGGATTACAAACATACTTTGCTTCTACAAAAATTGGATATCCAGTCATGAACACGAGAAGCAGTGGCGGCTGGTATATAGCAGCTGCCGTGCTGCAGCATGGCAGCTGCTATATACCAGCCAGCAAATTTTGCTTGTAATATAGCATTACACTAGATTTTCATCTTCAACATTAATTAAATCACAAGTCAAGTAAAGCTAAATTTTAAATTGCGTCCAAAAATACCACCTTGTACACTCAGTTCAAGTTAAATGCATGATTCAGACTTCAGATCTTGTGAATGGTCAATGGAGCGGAGATATTTTCAGCCCGGTCTGCGCCTGGTATTAATTACGGAACACGTGTTTAAAGCATTGCGAAGTAAGTGCGCCAGCGGACTGCCAATATTTACAGCACGAGTTGTTTCTGTCACCAGCCGCCACTGACGAGAAGGGTGCGCACTA
Organism: Rosalia funebris; assembly: GCA_037954035.1. Taxonomy (NCBI): domain Eukaryota; kingdom Metazoa; phylum Arthropoda; class Insecta; order Coleoptera; family Cerambycidae; genus Rosalia; species Rosalia funebris. Next base: position 3,015,410 of record JAZFAV010000006.1, on the reverse strand, counting down.
GCGTCTCATTTCTATTTAAACTGTTCCATAATAGTATCGATGCACCCACATTAGGAAACATGTTTAGTATGTACCCAAAATAGGTTCTCGAGAAGAAAGTATATTTTATTGCCAAATTGCAAGAACTAACTTGTATGTTATATTTGTACTGCCCTATAAATGGATGTTCTCTATTCTTTCCTTAGGGTATAATAAAATAAATTGTTTTTTCGGACCTTGACCTTATCTAAATGTTTTGAGTTGAGTTTTCCCATTATATAATAGAACTTGGCTGTTGAATACCCCCGTCTCAACAAGACGGGGTGCTATTTTGGGGAACTATTGACCGGATTCCCAATTGTTCCCAAATGCATTTCTTCGATACATTCTCGCAGTGGGATGGACGAAGTAGTAAGGTGGGTGTTTGACAGCTGTGATGGAGACAACACAATGGGCCTGATATGATGACCTGAGTGCATTTGGACTCTGTCCACCCTCCCCTTTATAGAATCCAAGAATTCAAATTCTCTCGATGTGACTTTTCAAAATATGTACGAACAATTACATCCCCCATAGTGCAGATAACTAAGGGTCATCACCCCCTATGTATGGGCAACCATAATAAAAAATTGACCGGTAACAGGACTTTTATTGCGATCCTCCATATTCGAGTTTATTTAAGTTAAGGATTCCCAATGGAATCAACATTTACAAAACTTAAACAAGTGCTCATTTTTAGACGTATGGAAGAGAGGTGGACTATAAAACACAAATAAAAACAATTAATAACTACCCGTTATAAATAAATATGTATTTTGTGAATAAGCATGTAATAAATAAATTTGTTGAATAAAGAACTAATTGCAGAACAATGGTGAGAGTTTTACCAATTATCTGATAACTTATGCCTCTGCAGAAAATGTTTATCCTACATGAATTTGTAAATAACCTCATCAGACGACAGTTTTCAAAATAAACAACGCAAAACTATTACCAATCTATTTTATTGTTTTTAATATAAAAATAAATAATATAAACGGCATGCGATGACGCCGAATACCATCTAACTTATCATCAATTACTATAACAACAAAATAATTATTTAATTTCGTTAACACCCGATACAATTCCATTAAAAATCCATCCTTGGTCCCTGAGGAAAACCTATATGACATTATAACACAAACGCCGTCTAAATGAGATACCACTTAGTCGCAAACACAAGCACCAACGTTAAAAATAGTGAGGCGTTAATAGCAGAGGAACCGTCGTCGGATTCTGTGGTAGTTGGTACAGTTGTTGGCGTGGTGGTTGGAATGGAGGTTGTGGTAGGCGTCGTCTCCGTGCTAGTTGTAGGTACCGGATCTTCAAGGCCAAAGTAATCGTAGAAGTCGTCTTTGTAGATGGCGATCCAATCCAGATTTTCCTGGATGACAGGAATCGATTGGTTTGCGATCGATTCCAATTGGGAACTGAGTTCGCCGGAGCTTATGAAAGCTGTGAACTATAAATACATTGGTTAGATTTAAATGCATCATTAAGATTTGCGGCAAGGTAGAGTTCATATAAAACACAAAGCAATACACGTCATCAGTGACATAATTTATTACCACTATACTTACAATTCCATTCGTGATTAATCAACAGAAATTTAAATTTGACGTCCATCTTAATTGGCAGTAATTGATATATGTCGTGGGTGATGCCAAAGTTATTGGATGTTTAGATTTTATTTGATTTCTAAAGTGTTCTAGCCACAAGTTAATAAGGTAACTCTTCTTTTGAGAACAAAAGTATCTGGTAGTAGCCAGCGCAAACATCATAAATATTCAGACTGTTGCATACGTTGGGCTGATGTTTACACAACACCGAACACAGTTAATAGCTCTTACGGAAGTAATTTACTTTTCGTAAATTAGTATTTTGAAATTATATAACATAACCTCTTTTAGCGTATAGCAGCAGCTTCAATTTAGATGTTTCGACTATTGGTAGAATTTCACATGCATGTAGAAACAATGAGTTGTTAAAATCGCCCCCAAAAAAACGTAGATAGAATAAAAGAGTTGCTAATACAGCTATGTTAAATACAAGTGCTATACGTTATACGATTTATGAGATGCACAGAATATGTAAGTGTTTGTGTGCTTATTTTTCAATGGTATTTAAAAAAAAAATAGTTGTAATGTACAGAGTTTTAAATAACTTTCATATTTACACGAGAATATGTAACGTATCATTATGGGAAAAATTAAGAGCAAAACAGTTATTCTATGGTTGTCGTATGTCACTCACTGAACATCTTACTGAAACAAATAGATTTCGAATATAAAAAATATGATCTTAGGTGGGAACTTACGGAACTCGACAATGTTTCTGCAAAACATACAGAATATTTTATGTACGTGAAAGAGAAAGAGGAAAATGTGTATATTAATAATCGACACAGAAATACACACAACGCCTGTTTGAGTATGTGGCGTGAAGCACTTGGAATAATTACTCCAGAAATATGGAAGGACACAATTAGACATACTGAACAGAAACTTCTAAAATGGTATAAAAAAGAACGATTACTCGACAGACATGATATTGTTCCTATCATCGTTAGCACTGATCATGAACATAGCGATTCTAGTAACCTGGAATCAGATTCGGATTAATATTCAAGAGAAATATGCTTGTTGTGGTTGTTTTATTGTTTTATAGTTATAGATATATAGTGAAAATTATTTTTTTTTTTTACTTTTTGACATATTTAAAATATCAAATAGAAAAAATGATAATAAATGTTTTTGAATTCAAAGAGCATTTTCTTTACTTATATGTGTGTCCTAGAAATGCGGTTTGTTTCCCTAGGCGTAAGTAAAACTTGTTACACCTAAAGAATAGACTTTTATCAAAAAAATCAATAACAAAAAGTTTTTCTCTTGAAAATAGTGTTTGAGGACATAATGCATAAACACATCCCTTTAAAGTGAAGTTTATGTAAAATTAGCTGCAAATTTTACTTTACACATGTTAGTTATAACATAATATTAGTCTTATCAAGGAAACATTTCCTTGAGTTCTATAGTATTTTTAGCAATGTGGCAACAGCGGTCGTCTTTGACGCATCAGGTTCACTATGACGTGCATTGCTTTTTATAAAGGGTCTTTCAATACGGACGCTCGATTTTTAAACGTAAATAAAATAAGCTGTGTGTGAGATTTCCACTCGATCTTCTTTTATTTCGAAGAATATTTTATGGCATTAATATAACGTGGTTAAAATGTCCGACGCGGCTTTGCTTGGTGGCACGTATTCGGGAAGTCCAATTTTCGATGACTTTGTCGCATAAATGTGGCTGAATTTGCCGGATGGCATTCGTTGTGTTGACTTGGAGGGCATAAATTGTTTGTGGTTTATTCGCATAGACCTGCGATTTAAGATAGTCCCAAAGGAAAAAGTCTAATGGCTTTAATCGCACGATCTTGGTGGCCAGCTCGCGTCGCCGCTGCGTGAGGTAACCATGCCCTCAAATCGTTCGTGCAGAATGTTCATCGTGGCATGGCGCTGTGTGGCATGTGCGCCGTTCGGTTAAAACATATATCCATATATATATATATATATATATATATATATATATATATATATATATATATATATATATATATATATATATATATATATATATATATATATATATATATATATATATATATATATATATATATATATATATATATATATATATATATATATATATATATATATATATATTTTAGTAGACCCTGCATTTCGGTGACGTACAGATGTTGATTGATTATTTATCAAACCGGTTGACTCGAATTTGAACCTAAGAAATATCGAGCGTCCCTATTGAAACGCCCTCTATGAACTATAAGAGTTTTCTTATGCTTAAAGATTGACAAATTACGTCAGCATACAGCCTAATTCCTTGTACATAAACGTCCTGTCGTTATTTGGGACTTAAAGTAGCGATGTAGCTTGACCTTACAATTCTAATACACCGTTAATACCTTCAAGTACTAATTATCCAGTACAAATTGATACATCACTTACAGAGTCACGTTGTTGTTCGGTCCTAATCTGTTCAGCAATTCCTCTGATGATCGATCCTATTGAAGTTACAATTTGTATGCTAAAAAATAAAATAAAAGTTGCTAGCTGATGCATCACCAATTTTAGTAGATACTATACGGGGTGTCTCACCAGGAACTGCATCGATCGATATAGGGAAAAGTACGCACCAGAGAATTTTTAAAATTTTGAAGGATACTAATGGCAGTGTGGCCAATTTAACTAAATTAATTACAAGCATCTGGCACTTCCGGCTATATCGGAAGTCGATACCAACTTGCTTATTTTAAATAGAATATCTTATATATCTTAGGGTTTTCGGAAAGAGCATAAAAGAGCAGGAACTTCATCGATCGATATAGGGGAAAGTACGCACCAGAGAATTTTGAAAATTTGAGAAGATACTAATGGCAGTATGAACAATTTAACTAAAATAATTACAAGTACCTGGAACTTCCGGTTATACCGGAAGTAGATACCAACTTGCTTATTTTAAATAGAATATCCTAAATATTTTAGGGTTATCGAAAAGAGCATAATATTCTGAGTCAAAAACATGTAGGATACCCTATGCCTAAACCGAGCCGTTTTAGAGATATTTTACATTTAAGAATCCTTTGACAAGTGTAATGGTTTACAGTAACCTTTATAACTTTCTTCGTGTAAAAAATACTAATTTGCTTTTTGGCCTGTAGAAAGAACACAAGGAGAGCTACACTTTACAATTGAATTACATTCAATAATGGTATACCAAGTGTTCCATTTTTGACGTTACATTTTATAAACTTCAAATCGCGAAAACTTGTTTAGGTCAAATGTAATACCCTATATCTTTTTATATCAAGTTATGTAAAATTAAATTTCTCTTTTTCTAATGTAGGCACTATGGGGGTTTAAGTTACAAATTTTGGAAGTATTTGCGATTTTCTTAGAAATTCAAGAATTTTTACTAAAAATTTTATCAAATTAGCCATAATTACAAACAATCAGTAATGTCAATTACTCTCTTATGTAAAAAAATGCCACCGCGTTTAAATTACACCCACGAAAACTTTTTGAATTTAATTATTATTTATGGAGAATGTGATAAAGTAATATCAAGAACTTGTAGCACATTTGCTACTCGATATCCACAAAAACGGAAAATAACACTAAACACCTATATGCCTATATTAGAAAAAAAGAAATTTAATTTTACATAACTTGATGTAAAAAATATAGGGTATTCTATTTGACCTAAACAAGTTTTGGTGGTTTAAAGTTTACAAAATGTAACCCTTAGTATACCATTCTTGAATGTAATTCAATTATAGAGTGCAGCTATCCTTGTGTTATTTCTGCATGCCAAGAAGCAAATTAGTATCTTTTACACGAAGAAAGTTATAAAGGTTACTGTAAACCACTAGACCTGTCAAAAATTTTCTTAAATGTCAAATATCTCTAAAACGGCTGGGTTTAGGTATAGAGTATTCTACCTGTTTTTTACTCAGAATATTATGCTCTTTTCGAAAACCCTAAAACATATAGGATGTTCTATTTAAAATAAGAAAGTTGGTATCTACTTCCGGTATAACCGGAAGTTCCAGGTACTTTTAATTATTTTAGTTAAATTGGCCATACTGCCATTAGTACCTTCTCAAATTTTCAATATTCTCTGGTGCGTACTTTCCCCTATATCGATCGATGCAGTTCCTGGTGTGACACCCTGTATAGTTGGTTACAGTTACAGTATAGACTTACGATTGTTCTATCGCTGTGAAATTTTCTATTAAGAATTGAAGAGCTACATCAACACCGATATGATTTCCATAGACAGCGGCAAAGGCCGATAGTGTATCTCCGCTACGTATTCCCGAACTGTTGCTTATAGATCTTATGAGTAATCTGAAATACACATATAAGAAGACGCATAAATATTTTTTGAAGTGAATACTTCTTTGGCGGCGTTCTGATATTTGACGAGAATGGAGAGTGAATTGGAAAAAATGTAACGTTTCGAGATTTCGCTACACGAGAGGGAAGAAAGATATAACGTAGAGAGAAGGAGAAAGAGAGCTATACATTTGATATACCTAAAACACAGGCTTCGTTACAAGACAGAGTACACAGATATATAACATAGAGAGAAAGAGAGCTATACATCATATATATCAGTTTAGGCTATCCGCGTCTCCCTTTTGTGCGGTTCTTCGTCTTTAACGCCCACTCATACGCTAAGTCCAAGGTCTAAGTTGCTTGAAGGGGGAATAGTTTAGGAAGCATCGTACGAGCAAGAAAAAGAGCCACGCGTTCATTGAATTCTAGGCAATAGAAGAAAATATAGTATGACGCGCATGCGCGCGACTACGTACAACTCTGACGCCACACGGGAGTGGAGCAAGAGAGAGCGATTTAAACTCAGTACGAAGCGATGAAAAAATATCGTCATCGCAGCCATCTATATCTCACCGAACCAAAATCTAGAAGATATAATATATTTCATTCGCCGCTCCCTACTGGTTTACAGCCACATAGGTGCAAATGCACTTGGAAGAGGCGAAGACAAAATCCCTTTGATTCTCGGGGGAGATTTCAATGTAAATTTCGAATCCAATGATCCTTTGACGTTGATTACCTCTCTTCGAGAAACATTTGGTCTGCTTATAAATAACAATCCCAAAGAATCAACAACAAAATTCGGAACAACAATAGATGCAATTTTTACACGTTATCTAGAAAATATCGAATCACGAACATATATTTCATATTTTAGTTATCACAAACCAATCATATCAGTATTACCAATTGAACCACTAGCCGATGATAGTGTAGATAATGAATGAACCGAATATTTTTTACACAAATTTTATATTGTTATATTTCTTTTGAAATTATCCTTCTCCCTTTCTCTCTCTCTCTCTCTCTCTCTTTCAATTTCTCGCTCTTAATCTCTCTCATTCTCTATTCTAAAGAAGTATTCACTTCTATCACGTGTACTGTGCTGCACATGATATTTTTTTAAGTAGCTTTGATCAAGGGATTTCTTGGGGGAGGGTTTTTCACATGTAATTTTTTAGATATGTTTTTGGGATTGACTGAAATACTGTACTACTTACTCTCTCAATAGTGTTTCGTCCGAGCTGCATCCTAGGGAGCTGAGCAAAGTCGATCTTTCTGAATCTAGATCTGTTGTAACGTATGAGTTCCAAATGAATTCCCAGTCAGATTGCTGCCTGCTGTGCCTAAGTCCATTGCAGTACACTACGCTTCTCAAATTTTTAGGTGGACTGAAACAGAAGATAACGTACTTAGTTTACTGGACCATTCTACCTACTAGGGTGAATGAAATGTAAACCGGAATTTTTATTTTAACGTTCGTTGGATACAGGAACTGGAACGCCGTCTTCATATATATTAGGTAGGAATGTGAGGAAGAGGAGGCTCTATCGGAGCGGCTCACCAAGGCCGTTTAACTGTCAGTAGCATCATATCTGAGCAAGAGGTACGTACGCCCGTAGATCAACGCATTAGTATCAAATTCTTGACGCGAGACGGCCGAAGTTTTACGTCGATAGACTGCACAGTTTGCCGAAAAAAACCCTTCAAAGACCCCAAGTCTATGACTGGCATAACAAATTTGTCATACCTTAAGAAGACCCACCTCGAAAATACAAAAGTCGTCTTTCTGCAGGAAAAGTTCCTGAGACTGTTTTTCGGGATTACATAGGGGTACTGCTCATTGATTTCCTTCTTGAACTGTTAACGCCGCCTAGTACTGTCAGCAACTTGATAAAACAAAACTGGTTTTTCGGCGGAAAATGCGAGATATGCCTATCCGAAGTGTGATCACGAGAACGCTCGGCCACATACAGCTACTTTGACTCGAAAAAACCTGAAAATAATCCTTTGGGAAACACTTAAACATCCACCCTATAGCCCGGATTTGCCACCATGTGACAGTCATATATTTGGGCTACTCAAAGAAGAATTTGGAGGACGTCATTTTGATGATGACCAAGACGTGAACACGTTTATGCGCAATTGATTAGAGGCACAACAAATTTCATTTTTCGATATTGGCATTAAAAATATTCCAATCGTTGAGAAAAATCTATTGATAATAGACGAGACTATGTAGAGAAATAAGATGTATTCAAAAATGTTTTTACTGTGACAACACATTTATTTATTACAAAATTCCGGTTTATCTTTGATTCACCCTCGTAACAACATAAACTAGTTCTTTTACAAACTACTAAGCAGTTATATAACAAAAATGTACAGGACAAATATGTTAGAAAAAGACAAATTCACGTGTCAATTACATTCTACACCACTGAACCTTCACCTCGCCGTCTTACCTTATTCCATTTACTCTGTAGGCATTAAATACGTCCGTTATGTGGCTAACACAATCTTCTTGACCAAGTCGACATGCCAAAGTTACGGCCAGGATCTGTCTTAGAGTGTACAGTTGATTATCTTCGTCCAATTGGGAAAGTGGTACTGATCTGTACATATTGGATATGAGTTGCAGCACATGATTCTAAAAATATATATATAATAAAACATCTATACATTTGGAATAGCTTTTGGGGATGACCTTTATGTCATTTCGACCATGTTCTGGTCGGTGTTCGAGAGCCCCATTTAATCGTTTTATGATATTCCAATACGTACCGATATGGCTCTGCCTATAAGAGTGCTTTGCCCAACTCTGGTGAACAGAGTGTTGAATTCCGTGGCCACTGAATACCAAGTAAAGTACGATACGTCATTTTCCAAAAATTCCAGAACTCTGAACGTCCTCGAATAAGGCAGTAGGTCGATCTTGGTAAAATCGAACAAATCATCGACTATCTGAGCCCTGTTCAAATCGGGAATGCCCGAGAAGTTCTCTGCCCTAAGTGCTGTTCCTATCGCATCCCACAGGCTATCCTGATACTGGATCCTATAGAAGGCTGAAACAAAAATTTTCTAACACTCTGCAATACTCCGAAATATTTCGTGGGCTAATGTAGAGATCATTTAAGGGACCTACCTGATTCTTGGTTGTTTAATATTATCCAGTTAGCACCAGCTGGCCAATTTATTACTAAATCGCTAGTAGGGGTCAACCAACCCCTAGGAGCTGTATTTATAAATTTGTTGTCATCTACAGAAGTCGTGTAACTCACAGGGATATACCACTTTGACGTTGTGTCTTCACCAGACACCAAAAATCGTTGCTGTAAACAAGAAATCCAAGTAGAGATTTGGGTTACCTCAAGGTAATCCCATACTGGGGACGTTTACCTTTAAATTATATATGCACACTTATTCATATTTACCTGTGATATGACGACAGTATCATTAACTATGTTTACAAAAACTATAGGGTAACCTGATTTCTTGATCCAATTTTCCATGACTGTTTCCAGATCTGCCGGTAATAGAGAAGTTGAATTGTCTATGGTTTCGCTTAGGGAGGTCCAAAGAGCTTCAGGTTTTGCACCACGAAACTCGCTAAATAACAAAACAATATATTCGAAGCTATTCTACTGTAATCCCTATTTTATTCAAAATATAACATCTCGAATGTGTTTACCAAACCAAATAATTATAAATGTGGTCTGACTCGTCATTAGGTACGTGTATGAGAAAACTTACTTAGCAACAAGGTAATTGTGAAGGCCGGTCCTATAATTCTCTGTACCCATGATATGTTCCACCATACGGAGAACGCTACCACCTGCAAAATTATAAAATGGCTTGAACTCCTCCAAAATGAAAGAAATGTTTCTAAATCCGTTCGTCACTCACCTTTAGAGTAGCTTATAGATCCGAATTTATTACTGATCTGAGTAGGCGTCGACGCGGGAGATTGTAATGCCTGGGAGGTCAAATAAGAGTCAGTGTTGAGAACGGGCTGATGAACCCTGACCACGAACTGTTTGTCCAACTCCCAATCGGGAAGAACCTAAAGATATATTTTTTAGTTGGGGTTAGGAAGGCTAAGACGGTAGAAGTACGTACGTCGTGGGCTGAATAGAATTCGAAATAGGTAGCGAAACCTTCATTCAAGAATATCTCGGACCACCAGCTGCACGTTACCAAGTTTCCGAACCACTGATGGGCAAACTCGTGAGCGATAACGGTGAATATGGATTGTTTGTTGGCATTGGACGACTCTAGTGGGTCCCATAGAAGATACGCTTCCCTAAAAGCGAAATCGACTATGTTATTATGTTCACATTATTTCCAGTTCTAAGAAGAACAGATGAAAGTCGTTTTCACCTGTATGTTACCAATCCCCAGTTCTCCATAGCTCCGGAAGCGAAGTCGGGAATAGCGAATTGGTCCATCTTCTCCATTACGTTACTATAATTGTAACCGGTGAATTTGCTGAGGGATACCAGCAGCTTAGGACCGACATCTACAGCCCACTCCCTGTAGTCTCGTTCATCGTCTCTCGAACAGACTCGGTAAGGGACAGAACCGTTTTCTGCTCCTGATGTGCACGTAAAGTCTGACACGACGAAGGCAAGTAAGTACGTGGACATGACAGGAGTTTTGTTGAATTGGATTGTGGACTGCCCAGTAAACCTAGAAGTGAATGAAGGTTAGCTTACATAACGTATTTGATCATAACAAATTCGAAATAGATCTTAAAAACCCTAGGAAAAAAATGGAGTAAAAATACCACCACATAGTATACTAAACTATATATACTAAAGTATACTAAATACTATTTGGTGGTAATGGGTGAGTATGTGGAAGAGAAATTGGTGAGTTAGATACTATTTACCTCCATTTGAAGGTTACTTATAGAAAATACGATATTTTTTTGTTGTTATGGGTATACTTACACTAACAATATTGTAGAAACTTGGTTTAATACTTACTGATTAGTCTGCACGACGGTGCCCCTCGTATTAGACGTCGGAACTAACTCCGTAGGGTACGTGATAAGCACCTGGAAGGTGGCCTTGAAAGACGGCTCATCGAAGCAAGGGAACGCCCTCCTGGCGTGGGTAGGCTCAAACTGCGTTGTCACCAACCACTTCCTAACTCCCTCTGCGTTCAAGTAGCTACTCTTATAGAATCCTCTGTTGTTACTGCCGAAAATACCAGTGTAATCGATCCTCATTATATAGTGAGTGGTCGGCCTTATACTACTCTCCAAGTTGATACTCAATATATCCGTAGTAGGATTAACACTATAATTTGCACTTGGAATCTCCTGGTTGTTCAGAGTGATAGTATTGACAACTATGTTCTCTCTGCTGGCATGCAAGGGTATTACGAAAGTGTGCCTGGTGATATTGAAGTGAATAACGACGGTACCGCTGAAGGTATTGCCGGTGGCGGTAAACGCCTCGTCGGTAAGGTTCAAGTGGATCTCGTAATGCAAGGGGATAAAGCTCTGGGAGATGCGGTACTCAGGCAAGGTGCTCTCGTTCTCATCGACTACGTCCTCCTCTTCTAAACGGTAATAATCGAATAGATCGTACTTGTACTGATCGATCCAGTTCAAATTGGCCACGGCTGACTCCAGGGCTTGAAGGGCCGCATCTCTAAAGGTGTCTGGTAGATCGGACGTATCGATGAACTTTCTTAACTGTGAATATATGTTTAAATTAGATTGGTGATTAATATTGAGAAAAGAAAGTTGAGGGTACGTTAACCTTTACTTCAACCAACTATCTATCGCATGCGCTAATTTGTTCATTGCAGTTTAATGGAATAGCTAACATTAGAAGGTACTTACTTGGTCAACTTGCTCCTGGCTAGTGAATTTGGATGCAATTCCACTAATGAGATTGGACAAAGCGTTCATACTTTGATAGCTAGAAACAGAATACAGCTAAGTCAATAATTTAAGATATTTTTAGATTACCTACTAGTTGTCAATAGTTTCGTAGTTTTCGATAAGGAAATCGAAAGCCACGTCCACACCTATAGCATTTCCACTGTATACTGACGAATATACAGAATATGAGTCTTGATTTCGTATTCCAGAATCTGGCGTGATCGATTTACGAAGATACCTGCAAGCAATGAACAAATGATAGTACTGAAGTAATATCTGGGGCATCTAGATTCGATACATCGATGGAAAATACTTACTCGTTCAACAAAGTCGAATTCTGAGTACAGCCTAGAGCTGTTATCAAGGTGGCTCTTTCAGTGGCAATATCAGTGGCTAGATAGCGTTGCCACAGAAATTCCCAGTCTGTGCTATCAGTACTATACCGCAAAGCATTACAGTACACGATGCTTCTCAAATTCTTATCTGGCCTAAAATCAGTCATGTAATTCATGATCTTGCTGGTGAATACTTGAAATTTAAGTCCTTACTTGACTAGGTTTTGCTTGTATTCGTTGAATATGGCTGTTACACCACTTATACAATCCTGTTTGCCCAACCGACAGGCCCAGGTGATAGCTCGTACTTGATTGATCGTGTACAAATGATCGGTATGATTCAATTTAGTAATCGGAACCGACAAGGCTAGGTTCTCCATCAGATTAGACAGGTGAAGCTAGAAAAACATATTTCAATAATACAAACATCGTTCTCTTTCACACACGAGGATTACGTACCACAATTCCGCGTCCCAGCAACGAAGTTTGCCCGATGCGTCCCAACAAGAAGTCGAATCCGTTGAAGGCGGGATACCAGGTGAAGTATGAAACATCGTTCTTCAGGAATTCTATAATTCTGAAAACCCTGGAATAATCGATTCGGTCAACTTTCGCCAACGTAAAAACGTCGTTCACTATCTGAGCCCTATTCAATTCGGGTATGCCGGAAAAGTCTGGCTCCAGAAGGGCTCGGGTGATGTTCTCCCAGATGACGGTGTCGTAGTTGACCCGGTAATAGCCTAGGAAGAAGAAGATGAGGGGCATTAAAGTGATGTGTGTTGTTGCTTGTTCAATAAAAAAATAGAGAACTTCATGTCCCCTAGGACAGAACGCCACTGTGTCTGGTCAATACATTGTTAAGTTCAGATTGAATATAACTAGCGTAGATGGCGTTAATATTCTGTGTATTGTCTATTACCTTACACTAATCTTTTTTTACTAATAGCGGTAGTTTTTATACGTGGAAAGGAATTTTTAGCTAGTGTCTTATTTTGATAGTATTTACGTAGTTAGAAAAAGTTACATTAGAACAAAATAATTATTTTTTTATCGTTAATAATTTTCTTTATGAAAAGGCCACTTTCTTTCACATTTTATAATACGGGCTTGAAACAGTCAGTTTTGAATTGCTGACATGTTTAAAATTGGTTAAGGACTTGTATCTTTATTTTGCTGAACTGTTTCAATCTGAGATTAATTTAATCGATGTTACAAAGGATCAGTGATTTATCGAAAAAAATGTCGTCATATTAATTACCAAAGTATATCCAAACTAATTAATTATTCCAACTAATTATAGGATTAATTCCAACCAATATTCTGAGTTTGCGTATTAAGGTTAGTACAATGCAAAGTTTTACTTGGCAGATAGTAATTTTTACAAACTACTGAAGTGGGCAGATCTACAGCACGCCATCTACAAATACCTTGTACAATAAGGACTAAACAACTTAGGCCAAAACAGCTATTCTTCTCGCTACATGCCGACGACGAGCACTCAATTACTGTCGAGAGATAGCGCTTTGTTACGTTCTATTGTGGTATAACTTAACTGCGTCTACTAGGTGCGAGCGTCGTTTGTTAAAGGTACACTCACTTACACTACACTGACGAGACTGAAGATGAGGTCGAAACCGATCTGCAGTTGGTGATATCCTGAGGTAGAGGGCACTTTGCATCCTTCATGTGGTTTTCGAGAAATCTGAATCCGCTGTATTTTAGTGTTAACAAAATACAGGCAATTTCGCCATATAATTAAGTGCTCATCGTCGGCATGCAGCCAGGAGAATAGCGGTTTTGGCCTAATCTGTTTAGTCCGTATTGTACAAGGCAATTGCAGATGGTGTGGAGCATAATAATATTCCCACTTCAGTAGTTTATTGATACTTCACCTGTAGCTTGGTTGTTCAGTAGTATCCAATCAGCATTAGCAGGTAATGCAACTGAAGCACCCTGTGTTGGTGTTAGCCATATTTCAGGAGCGGTGTTTTCAAATGGATTCGCGTCGGCAGACGTGGTAAAACTGATGGGAACGTACCATTTGGAATCGGCGTCGCTACCAGATAGTAAAAACCTTTCCTAAAATAAATTTTTAACAATCTCATGATTACTATATTCACAAATTAGTGATCAGTGATTGATGGTCAGTCGCTGTCAATTTACCTGGCTAATTAAAACGTTCCTTCCGCTGAGGCTGACGGTGACAAGAGGGTAACCGGATTTTTCTACCCAATTCTGCATGATGGTGTTCAGACTACTAGGTAGATCGGTTGTTGCTGTATCGACGAAGGCGCTCAAAGATGTCCACAATTGATTTGGTATGGCAGTGCTGTATTGACTGGAAAAGAAACGTATCGGTCTTGAAACACTTATAAAGATGTACTTTAGCTTTCGGTTCAACCGAAAATGACTTCAACTGTATCATTTTTAATCTAAACCCTAGCAGGTATTCAAATAATCCACCGCTGACATTCCTGTTAGGATAGGCTATTGTAATATTTGCAAGAGAAGGTATTAAACTCACAAAATATTATTGAAATAATAAGTTATTTCAATAATAACTTGAATAAATAAATTGAAATAATAAGTTAAAATATTATTGAAATAATAAGAAAAAAAAACCGACTTAAAAAAAAGTAACTTAACCAAAAAGCACGAAGTTAATGTTTTCTACAACAATCTAAAACGTATTTGTTGTTCCGTTTAATATAAATAAGAAATAATTGTTTATTGTATAATTATTATTAAGTGTTTTATATAATTTTGTTGCATATAATATTAGTAATGCCGGCCCTCGGCAATTTCAAATAAAAACTCGTTGTTATAGTAGCAAGGTATATACTTTTTTATGTTTTACTTGGCATCGACTTCAAAATTATATAAAACAATTAATAATAATTACATAATATACAATAATTTCTTACTTATATTAAACGGAACAACAAATAAGTATTAAATTGTAGAAAACATTCAATATTGCTTTTTAGTTTTTAAGTCGGTTTTTTTTAACGTACTATTTTACAATTTTGAGTGATGGGTAGACCTACTAAGGATACTTTGCAAATGAGAAAACGACGACTACTTGAATAAGGAGTTCCGTTGTGTACTTTCGAAGTCCAAGGTGGTCACTACCAATGAACTTAAGATGGGACCACCTTGGAGCTATACTGAACCCAACGTAAAAAGAATAATTAAAATCGGTTCATAAACACAAAAGTTATACCCAAACATACATATATATATATATATATATATATATATATATATATATATATATATATATATATATATATATATATATATATATATATACAGATGAATTGAGAACTTCCTCCTTTTTTGAAGTCGGCTAAGAAATATTATTGTATCAAGATCGGAAGTAGTCAATAGAATTTCATATTTTCTCAAGCTTTATAACTGTATCCCACAATTGCAATAAGTTACTGAAATCACTATAGTCAGTGTCTGGAGGCGATTTTCCCTAATTATTGAATGAAAAAGAGGGGGCCTACCGAATAGTCATCCAGGTATCTATTATGCCATAACCAATCATGGTTACTTGATTGAAAATCAAGTTACATTACATTCAAACTTGATTGAAAATCACACCACTTATGCTGATATACTTATACGGTGATATAGTGATTTTCTAGCGGTCATTTTCCCGAAAGGTACTAATAAAGCATGGGTTGGACAAGTCTTAGCTGGTTAGTACCAGAGTGTCTTGACCACGAATTGTAGCGAAATCTAGCCACCGTGGGAGAGAATGCAATAGTGAGACAACAAAGAAGTGAATACGAGCCAAATGCAACCGAACCTGGATCTTTCATATTATATAAATACAAATAATATTATTCAAAAGAAGAAATATTAATATTGCGAATATATTAACAGCAATATCGCATTATTTACTAACTAGACTGACGAGCCAATGAACAAATGTTCTCATAAATTTCTCAATATAAGGGTGGTCCAACCATAATGCACGATGTTAATTGTGAGTCACACCTTAACGTCAAGTCTTTTGCCCAACTTAATTTGACATTTCTTTGTTTCAGTGTTTGACAAATTCAACCATGGAGAGGTGCACAATTGAGCAGCGCGTTAAGATTGTTGAAGCCTTTTACGAAAATGGGCGTTCAAATCAAAATGCATTTCGTGCACTTCGTGACTTTTTTGGTCAGCATAATCGACCAAATGTGTCCACAGTCAGGAGAATTGTGCGCAAATTTCAGCAAACCGGGTCTGTAGGAAATGTGAAAACACCTGTGTATGCTCGCCCAGTTCGTTCTGCGGAAGACATTGCTGTTGTTCGCGATAGTGTAGCAGAAGAGCCGTCAACCTCGACTCGTCGTCGTGCCCAACAATTTAACATCTCACGAACATCACTGATGCGAATTTTGAATAAAGATTTGAATTTACACGCTTACAAGGTTCAATTGACTCAAGAGCTGAAGCCCACTGACCATTTCAAGCGTCAACAATACGCCGAATGGTTGGTTGAACAGACAGAAGTGAATGGTGACTTTACAAAGAAAATCATTTCAGCGACGAGATACACTTCCACCTCAGTGGATTCGTTAACAAGCAGAAGTGCCGCATTTGGGCAAATGAGAATCCACGACTGATTGTTGAAAAGCCGATGAATCCATAAAGAGTGACTGTTTGGTGCGGTTTATGGGCTGGCGGCGTCATCGGGACGTACTTCTTCGAAAATGAGGTCGGCTAAGCAGTTACCGTGAATGGTGTTAGCTATTGCGAGATGATAACGGGCTTCTTGTGGCCAGAAATTGAGGATATGGACCTGGACGATGTGTGGTTCCAACAGGATGGTGCCACTTGCCACACAGCCAACTAAACAATGGCACTTTTGCGCGAGAAATTCAATGGCCGTGTTATCTCACGTCGTGGCGATGTTAATTGGCCGCCACTATCGTGTGATTTGACACCGTTGGACTTCTTTCTTTGGGGATATGTAAAAGAAAAAGTGTACGTCAATAAGCCAAGAACAGTTCAAGAGCTAAAGGATGAGATAATTCGGCACATTAACGACATTGAACCTCAATTATGTCTCAGAGTCATTGAAAATATGGACCATCGGATAGAGGTATGCCACCGAAGCCGTGACGAGCATTTGGCCGATATTTTGTTTCACACATAATTGTCATAGATCCTTCTATCATAATAAAAAATATTAAGATAATTCTCTGAAAACTTTTTGTTTTATTTATAATTAACATCGTGCGTTTTGGTTGGACCACCTTTTAGTTAGCTTGACATTTGGTTTTTGTAATTTTTTGTTCATTATATCGCGATTCGAGAGGACCAAGAAATGGCAAGTTATTTAAATTAACGTAAGCTTTTGTTTTGGAGAATAATTTGCCTGTGTCTCTAAAGTATTTTTGTCATTGAATTCTAAACATAGTATTCGTTTAGAATTTTAGTTAGCAGCTATCCGTACTTCAAACAGAGAACTATTTAAGAAATATAAGGTTCTACCCCTGGCATGGTTGTATTCGCTGGAGTCATTAAATTTCTTCTAGTACACAAGAACTTATACAACCTACTAACGAATGCAAATGTGCACCAGCATAATGCAAGACGTGCTAGTAATTTAAAAGAATCGGTATCGAAAATTCATATTACAAAACAAAACAAAGTCTAAAAGTACGGCTTTATAATGAATTTGATCGATACAGCAAATGTGATAATATTAATAATATGTCTTGAAAAGCTTTCCACTTATATATAAAGAAATTTTTACTCGCCAATTGCTTCTACAGCATTGACGAATTTTTATACAATGTATGTTTGGTTTGATGTTTATATTTTTTCGACCACTCTTGTTTATACGAGGGTGGATCAAATATAAACGAGCCTTTTTAAATTTCGCGCCGAATAGTTGTTCAAGGTGAATACGGGCATTAGGAGCTTGAAGTGGGGATATTAGGTGGCACGGAGACGACGCGTCGTATTGCTGTGTTTGTTTAATTAGTAGCAATCACAATGAGTGAGAAGAAAGTACATAACAGCCTTGCGCAACGAATTATTATTGTTTCTTACACGCGAAAACGTGAAACCAGCTAAAATTCTGCGCAGATTGCAATCACAGTTCGGAAATGAAACGCTTACGTGGTCATGTGTAAAAGTTTGGTGCAAAGAATTTAACGGAGGGCGTAACCGTGTCGAAAATGTAAGTCATCCTCGTCGTCCGCGCACCAGCATTTCGCCGGTTAACATTGCACGCGTTAGAAATTGTATTGAAGGGAACCGCCACACCACGGTGCTTCAGATATCTGTTGAACTCGGCATCAGCTATGGGAGTGTCCACACAATCATAACGAAAGACTTGGGATTCCAAAAAATTTCAGCTTGTTGGGTCCCAAAGTTGCTGAGTGAAGATCAAAAAGCTGCTCGAGTTCGCATCTCTCAGACGCTTCTCGGTCGATTTAGAGAGGAAGGTGAAGATTTCTTGCGCAAAATTGTAACCTGCGATGAGACGTGGGTACACCATTACACCCCAACATCAAAACGAGCAAGCATGGAGTGGCGACGCAAAGATGAATCAAACCCAGTGAAGCCGAAAACACGTCTGTCTGCAGGCAAAGTTTTAGCCACGGTTTTCTGGGACTGGAAAGGGGTGCTGTTGGTCGATTTTTTTCATGAGCGAAGAACCATTAACACAGCCTACTACTGTAACCTCCTCAATCAGGTAAAATTGCTTATCGTCGAAAAAGGAGGACGCACCCTATTCCTGACGTGTTACTCTTGCACGATAACGCTAGGCCCCATACCGCAGCTTTAACGTAGGCCAAAATCGGTGAAATGCACTGGACTCAGCTGGAACAGCCTCCATATAGCCCAGATTTGTCCCCTTGTGATTTCCACATGTTTGGGCCTCTCAAAGAGTCACTAGGAGGCGAGCGATTTCAGACCGATGAACAGGTGGAAGCGTTTGTGCGCACCTGGTTAGACCCAGTCCTGCTTCTTTTTATGAAAACGGGATGAAAAAACTACCAATCCGTTGCGAAAAATATATAGACAAACAAGGGGGATATGCAGAAAAATAGAGAAATGTGTGTTTTTGTGAAACTTTTCAAAATAAATGTTTGATGAACAAAGGCTCGTTTATATTTGATCCACCCTCGTAATTATTTATATTTGCTTTATGTTTTTTTTATATATTGTGACTACAAATGTACGTATGTATTATGATTGTCAATAAATTATTTCTATTATATTCTATTCTATTTCGTAGCATTACTTACTGGTCTATCAAATATTGTCGAATTCCGTCCCTGAAATTATCAGCTCCTAGAATGCTCCTGACCATACGAAGTACACTTGCGCCTAAAATAATTATAATCATTTAGTGAATAATTGCAATATTAGTAAAATGTAAAGTTTTTCCTTAAAGAATGTCATTCTGAATATACAAAAATGTATATACCTATATTTCATCGTTTAATTAATTTTTAAAAGTATATTAATTTACATGGCTAAATGAAGGTTGGAAAAAGTTGTGAATCATTCACTATACTTTGCAGTAAAATGCAAACGTTTTCAATTACCCAATTTAGTTGATTAAGCTCTCTCAATAATGTCTGTGACATGAAATTAGTGAAACTTTATTAGAACCTTTATACTACTAGAAACTTTTCTCATTATAATTGTCTAGGTACGCAAATTCGTAATAAACTTCTTAATAAAAATTATTTTAACCCTCCGTCGGGCGCAGCCGATCTATGAGATCCGGCAACCACTTTTTTCTTTGCCCTTTCGTGTGTATTACGAATATTAACTCAAACTCCCTCATAGCTTCCTAGCTCCAGACCACTCTTCTCGCTATGATGTCGATTTTTTTAGTGCACTCGCATTTGTCAGATGCATTGCGCCTGATGACGTCTTTATTTCAATTTTTATATTTTGTTCAATTTCTTTTATTATTTAAATTAATAATATTTTTGGGATCTCTACACTTACTTATTCTGGCTTTTTATGGTATTATTATTCAAAATTAACACATTTGGGTGTTAAATTATTGGTTTATCTAAATATCGTTACCAACAATGTGACGTTTATTCTTGTTTGGAACATGCTAAAATGATGAAGAGAATTTATAATTTATTACACTAAAATAGGCAGTTACTTATAACTTTTTTTTGTAATTCACGTCCAATATTTATTTATATATAACTTTATGACTTTTAGATGAAAAAGTAGGTGTTTCTTTTTCTGTATTCGAAACATTGGTCAATACTAATTTATGTTTGTTTTGTCCTTAAAGCAGGAAAGAACTTGTCAATGGCTTCTCCAATAAAAATCTTCCAAATTTATTGTTTCGCAACATTAAATTAGTTCCTTTGTATAAATTTAGTTATTGCGATTAAATACTAGTGTGAAATATTTATTATTGTATTGTATTAATCAAAATAAGCATTTAATTAAGTCGCCACCTCATTAAAATCTAAATTGTGTAAGATTTGGTTATGGTATCCCTCAGATCCATTGCGCCCGACTGTGTTTGGCTCCATACTGCCTGCACCCGACGGACGGATAACAGTGAAGCTGTACTCAAAATTGTACAGCAAATTCAGAATGTCATTTCAATGAAAACTATATCTACAATCATAAACGAACGAGCTAGAACCACGCCATCTACCTTCTACCTACCAAATTATGTTATAACTTACCTTTGGAATAACTTATCGTGCCAAATTTGGCACTAACCTCGCTCGGTGTGGAAGCTGGAGACTGTAAAGGTTGTGAAGTGATGTATGAGTCG
Source organism: Rosalia funebris (assembly GCA_037954035.1). Classification (NCBI taxonomy): domain Eukaryota; kingdom Metazoa; phylum Arthropoda; class Insecta; order Coleoptera; family Cerambycidae; genus Rosalia; species Rosalia funebris. The sequence continues at coordinate 2,994,456 of JAZFAV010000006.1, read as the reverse complement.
GTGTCAAAGACTGGTTGTAATACTAACACCACAAATTGCTTCGTTAGTTGCCACTCGGGAAGAACCTGTGGAAATGGTTGGTGTTAAGCAGTGTCGAGATATTCTTTAAAATATGTATCAAAGTGGGTATTTGTGAATTATGTATCATATGTAGAAAATAGTGAAGAATGTTATAATAAAACTAGTTTTGACAGAAAATGGTTAGTTTTCTAGATACAGTTTTTTTTTTTTCGAGCAAGATTTTATATATTCTTGTTTTTTTTTTGACCACTGTATCTGTGATATTAAATAACGTATATTTTTCTAGATATTACCAATCATCTTTGTAGTTTTTTACATAAAATGTCATGGATACACCCAGATCCTACAAATGTGAAAGGGGTGGCGGCTGGGAGAGGCGATATATGTATAGCTACAATTAGCAGTTTATATTTCCAGATGTTCTTAAAAACAATTCTCAAAGAAATGGGTAAATGTAAATCATGTATCTCATGTAAAAGGTAGTGATAAATTTTATGATAAAACTAGTTTTTACAGTAAATGGTTGGCTTTTAGATACAATTTTTTTAGGGCATGATATTATAAATTATCGTGTGTTTTGATTTTGACCACCGTATTTTTGAAACTAAATAAGGTATATCTTCTTAGATATTGCCAATCGATTCCTTGTACTTTTCTACATAAAATATCATGGACATACCCGGATCCTGCAAATGTGTAAGGTGTGACGACGGGGAGAGACGAGATATGTACAACTTCAACTGGCAGTTTCTATTTCCAGATGTTCTTAAAAATAATTCTCAAAGAAATGGGTATTTGTAAATCATGTATCTTATGTAGAAAATAGCTGCAAATTTTATGGTAAAACTATTTTTGAAAGTTGTTGGTTTTTGAGATACTATTTTTTTTTGTGGGCAGAATATTGTAATTTTCGTTTGTTTTGATTTTGACCACAGTATCTTTGAAATTAAATAAAGTATTTTTTCTAGATTTTACCAATTAATTCCTTGTACTCTTTTACATACAATTTTATGGATACATCCGGATCCTATAAATATGCAAGGTGGAACAGCGAAGAAAAACGAAGTATGTACAGTTGCAACTGGCAGTTTTTTTGACAGCTGTTCTTTAAAATGTTTCTCAAAGAAATGAGTATTTGTAAGTTATGTATCTCATGGATAAAATATCAGGGAATTTTATGATGAAACCCGTTTTGACAGGAAAAGGTTAGTTTTCGACATATTCTCTGTTTGTGGGCAAGATGTTGTATATTCTCGTTTGTTTTTATTCTGCCCACCGTATCTTTTATAATTGCATGTTTATTTAAATTCATTGAACTTTTATTTAAATTTATTGAATATCAAATATTATGTTGATTACACGGGCTCATTATTTATTTTAGAGATAAAATAGTAAAGAACCTCAATCTTGAACCGTTTTGAAAAGTGAAACATACTTTTTCAGAGTCTAGGTAAGTACTTTAGAAAATTCTCCAAGCGAACAGAAGAAAATTGTCGAAAGTAGTCTTGATTCATGAAAACTGCTTAAGCGTACAATACCAAGATAACATCACCAAAACTAATTGATAAATATTGACAATTAAGAATAGTTGAAAGATATAAATAACATGATACTAGCTCCACCAATTATACAGGTCTACAAAAAATTAAAGGTTGCGTGTGTCATGCATTTTTCTGTACTTTTTCTCCGCTGGTCACGAATCTAAAGTCATAATTAGGGGTTACTGTTCAAACTTCTAAGAAGAACCATAAAACTTGATATTTTCCATAATGTTTCTGTAATCAACATCTTTATTATTGCCTACAACATTAATTGACACTTCTTCAAAACTCAACCATTATGTCTTTTCCTGATCGCTCATAATTGTAACGAATTCTTTATTTTTTTTTTTATTTCTATAAGCAAATAGCATTAGAAACAATGGACCTCATGATATTCTGGCTTCTATATGGCGAAGAAACTTTTATAACCACATAGTTTTGATAGAGAACAAATTTACGCTGGAAACACATTTTTCCGTTACTTTTATCGTTCAAGTTTTTGTTCTTTAGACGATCGGTACAAGTAAGTACCATTATAAACCTATTACCACGAAGTGTTTGGACTGCTTTGAAAACTGCACTGAAAATGGGATGTGTAAAATAATTCGTTTAGTGTACATTTTCGCAGTATCGAAGCCAGCGCGCTGTTTTGCAAAGAGAAACCTACAAAAAAGAAAAGAAACGAAGCAGAAATTTGTTAGAAAGAACAACTGAAGACAAACGTGTGCGAAAACGAAAATCAAAATAAGAGTAGTACCATCATATAGAAAAAAAAATGGCTAGATTCAGTTTCTTTTTCGGTTTTTATGGCTTTTCTCAGAAATTTGATCAGTAATCCCTAACTCTGACTTTAGATTCGTATTCAGTGGGACAAAATACTAGAAACGAATATGGTTTATTCCTTAACATACACAACTTTTATTTTTTATGGGCATGTTTATTTAAGTATGCCAGACCACGTTTGCAAGATAATTCCGAAGAAAACAGTGTGAGAAATTATTGCGAATCACTCTATATCACAACACACCATAATTCCTTTTCTATTTGCTGAAAATAGTCCAGTGTATTTCAACCAATTTTGGCCCAATACTCATTTTTCATTAAAAATCCCCAATTTTCTAATCGCCGTAATCTCTATTTTACGATCATGTAAAACCACAACAATTTATATTGTAGTCGTATTTTTATACATACATAATAATAAAACAGTATTAATATATCATCTGCAACATTAAATTACATTGATAAAAAGAGATATTCCACCAACATCATGACATTATTTAAACCATCAAATTAATGGATCATAAAATAATTCTTATTATCTACAATACGGGGATATTTCATAGTGAAGAGTTAATCGTGGGTAAAAACGTTATCTCAGACATTGTAATGAGTCATCTAAATAAAATAAAGATTTATATATTTCAAAAGTAATTATTACATGTGAGCAGTAGAGGGAGAATGAGAGATGTCCTTCATTTAAAATAGAAAAATACGAGTAATAAACTTTATATCTTATAAATATATAACAACTGAATTGTATTCCTGGTTGCTCCTCTTTTGGATCAAGATTCTACAATCTGCTACGCGAAAATACTATTTGATTTCGTATTAAAGTCTTCCCTAAACCTACGCCGACAAATATCAGGGAATGTTTTAGTGCTGAATATTAATTATTAGTAATACTCAAATGCTGGGTTTTGGAATATTTTGATTATCGTCAGTCTTTCGTTTAATAATTATAAATTTAGAAGTATTTTTACGAAGCCAGTTCTATAGAAATATCCATAAGAAGTATATATGACCTTTAATGACATAATAGCAAAAATAGAGGCTTAAAAGGGTACTGCTGGAAATACTTACTTCGTGTAGTATGTCGTATTGCAGCAATCTTGCGAAACCTTCGTTCAAGAAGGTTTCAGACCACCAGTTGCAAGTTACCAGATTACCGAACCAAGAATGGGTGAATTCGTGGGCAATGACTGCTGCAATGGATTGCTTGTAGGAGTTGGAGGATTCATCTGGGTCCCACAGAAGACCAGTTTCCCTGCGCAAAAGAATTGTTTATGACAGTGCAAGTGTAACCATAATATCGCCATTCTTATTGTTACTGATTATTCAAAATAGGTCGTTAAGGTGTATTCGGAAGAAAGCTGTTGTGCAAGAGTGTATCCTTGTGGAACTTCTGTATCAGTTGGACTACATCTAGACCATAACAAGACTACAAAGGTGAATCAAATATAAACGAGCCTTTTTTAAATTTTTTTATTTGAACTTGAAAAAAAAATAATAACAGCTCATTTTTCTACACAATCTCCTGATCTGGAAACACATTTTCCCAGCGTGTAGGCAATCTTGTAATGCGCTGCACGTAGAATTAAGTTTTTGTATCTCCAGCCAATTGCGCACGTAGGCCTCAACCTCTTCATCGTTGTTGAATATTTGCCCTCCCATGGCTTCCTTGAGAGGACCAAAGAGGTGAAAGTCGCAGGGCGATAGGTCGGGGCTATAGGGAGGGTGTACAAGTGTCTCATAGTCCAATTCCTCCAATTTTTCTCTGGTCAGGGCTGCTGTATGAGGACGAGCATTGTCATGGAAAAGTTTCACTTCTCTCATCGGTAGGTCACGTTTGCGGGGATATGCAAGAGTAACCTCGCTTAAAATGTCACAGTTGTACACTGCATTAATGGTCCTGTGATCATGCAAAAAATCGAGATGCAGCAAGCCACGCTGGTTAAAAGAAACTGTAGCCAAAACCTTGCCTGCTGACAGCCTTGACTTGGTTTTCACAGGCCCAGCCTCGCCTTGACGTCTCCACTCCTTGCTCGCTTATTTCAACTCAGGTGATAACGTGAGTGAGAAACGAGTCTCCCTCTTCCCGAAATTTCGCTAGAAGACGCTCACACACCTGAAAACTATGCAATTTCTACTCAGTTATCAGAAGGCGAGGGACCCACCTTGCGCACACCTTACGAAACCCTAGCTCCTCTGTGATGATCGAAAAGGTGCTTCCATAATTTACTCCAACCTTAGATGCAATCTCATTGGTGGTCAGACGCCTGTCACCCTCAAGAAGTTGTTGAACGCGGACGATGTTGATGTCGCTGGTGATGCTGGTGCGAGGTTGGCAGTCACGGCTCTCATTTTCAACTTTCTCACGACCCTCCACAAACTGTTTATGCCATGCAAACACTCTAGCTCGGGACAGTGTCTTTTCCTTGAACTCCGCAGTCAATCTCGTCAGTATTTCAGATAGTTTCATACCTTCCATGGCGAGAAACTTGATGATAACATGCTGCGCAATTGATGAAGGCATCTCCTGCTCAGACATCGTCACGGCGGGTACTGAAAGGAACGAGCGAGGTCGCCCACCTGCTCTCCCCCCTCCTGACATCCCTACCCAACACCCCACGAAGCGAGAACCCTCACGTGTTACTATTGCATGCCCAGGGCCAAAAGACTCGTTTATATTTGATTCACCCTCGTATAATCCTAAATCTAATCATAGTTGTGGAGTAGTCTGAGTGACGATGCCTTCGTCTGATGTTTCTCAGACACCGTAAATGTCTGATGTCACTACAATTTTATTAGTTATAATTCATTTTCTTCTATCATTTCTTCTATCACATACATATACAGCGTGTCAAGAATAGGAACAAGTCTCAAATCTGCGCTATCGGACCGCCCACAAGGTGCGCAATCTATAGTCTGGTCTTTACTCAGTCGGGTTGAAACCTTCGCAGGAGTGAATATCGAGTCTATCGAATGTACACAGAGTTCGACCTGGCGGCGCGTAAAGTGCATCCCTTTCCCTCCGAATTCCGCCTCACTTTTTCTTCTACGCATCATAGAGAATCTTACACTTTTTCCTATTCTTGACAAGCTGTACGTATGATATACATGAAAATAGTATTGAATAATGAATAGATTATGTAATTTATAACAATCGTTTATTATCCAGTTGATAACAAAATAATAGACACGTAATTTTTCCAGTTTATCAGGGAGAATATTTGATTCACTAGCAACAGATCTGCTAAATTGATTTATTACCACAGTTTATGATGTCCATAAATTTATATGATCTATCAAGCCATAATACATACATATAGTATAAAAGTTTAATTTTAAGTGATGAATTAATAGCTTTTCCAGATGGCCATTTCACTTGACTATGCCTTAGACTGATCACCTCCATCAGGAAATTGAATGATCAGTCTTCTAATGGGGTTGAGATTGACTTAACCCGGTTAGAAGAAATCCGAAACCTTTCGGTATTCTCCCTACTTTATTATATATCCTCATCTATTAAAACCCACTTTATTTTTATCGCCTGACTTAAGGAAAGAATTGTAACCTTCTCGATGATATTTATGTCATAAGCTAAGGAACTATATTATTAATTATTTACGATAGAACATAGCAATAACTAAAACTTCTGACTGAGATACAAAGGTAAATACATTCGACTGGTAGGCCATATGGAACTGTATTGGTTGGTCTTCATCGATCACTTTAATGGACAACTTTCAAGCGTCTGTTTTACAGTAGTGACTGAAGAATATCCTCTTTTTTCCTTCCTAGATATACGAGCCCAGGCTCATAATAGTTAGGCCAGGCATTATTTTACAATTAATATATTTAAATAAACGTAATAACAGCCTCAAAACTATTTTATTGAACAAAAATATTACTACGTTATGATGTATCAATGATAAGTTTGTTAATAAAAAATATTAAGATTCGCTGAAATGTTGCTGAAATACAATTGTTAACAATGTGAAACGGATATTATAATGTGTGTTTTGAACACGTTTGCTAAAATTTTCTAAAATAAATCACACGTGGCGTGGCATTAAGTGACGATATGCGAAAATCAATTGTTAATGCTGATAAACGGACAATTTCAGCTCGGAAAATACCTGTTACGTATTCGCTGCCTAAATCTGTAGTACAAGATATTATTAATTTGTATTAAAAGACTGGATGCACGGCCCAAAGGAAGCAAACTGATCGACCATCCCAAATTTCACACTTAAATCAACATACTGTGAAGAGGATTGTAACATCAAACCAACGATGCAGTGCAAAAGAAATTATGATACTATGGAGGCAAGCCATTGAAAAAAATATTTCTGTGTCCACCGCGCAATAAAGAAAATAGGATACAATTTCTACAAGGCAAAGTTTGGTTCTTTACATTTTACTTTTGAAATTACCGGTTTCTCCTTCAGGCAAAAGAAACACCGTTATTATCTAAACGATAGAAAATCTATCGCTTATGGTGGGCCAGAGAACATAGACACTGGACTTTATAACAATGGCACCAGGTAATTTAGAGTGACGATTCCAAATTTGATCTGTTTGGTGATACCAGAAAACGTCCCCCAAAAATCCCCCAAGATACTTATCATATTAACTGTTTGGTTAGAAAAGTGAATTTCTCTGCGTCTCTTATGATCTAGGGGTGTATGAGTAGTATGGGCGTAGGAAAATTGCATTTCGTAGATGGTACTGTGACAGCAGAAGAATATAAACAAATTTTGACAAACAGTCTGTTCCTGTCAATACCAATATATCAAGGCATTATTTATTAAGGCAAGGTTTTTTATTAACAAACTTATCATTGACATCATAACGTAGTAATATTTCATCGCATTTAAGTTACAAGTTTGTACTTCATTTCTGTTACCAATATTTTTCTTTAATAAATGATTTTGAGGGTGTCATTATTTTCATTTAAATATATTGGTTGTAAAATTGTGCCTGACCGAAATATTATGAGCCTGGGCTTGTAGTATCCATCTATACAGAGAATGCTATAACCGTAAAAAGTATATCAAGTAAATGTCAATAAAGCAAGTCTGTTTAAAATGTAATGAGACTTCTGAGGCTACTTCTTAACTTACTTCTTAACGAGAATAGTGTCATCATGAAAATTGACATTTTATTAATACCTTAAAATTACTAACACCTCGAATTTCCATTGTACACCAAATATTCTTTTCACTCGTAGTTCTATGTTAATTATGATTCAAGTCAAACTCTCTGGGTATATCTTCGTCAACATGATTTTCTTCGTTTCGTCGGTCGATTCAGACACTTTGAAAGGGTCCCTAATACCGAGAACTAGGATTTGGTGATTAGAGCAATTGCAATAAAAATAATTTGGATTTCTTTGCAAGATCAGTAACCTACTAACAAAGTAGTTAGCAGTTCCATTATTGAAATATTCATATACCAAGACGAACCATATATATTTGATCTGATCTGTTACCATCTGCAACATTATCTATTGCCCTCTCTATTCCCAAAATCCCAAACGATCTTACGACTTTTTAACTTATCACTTATCACTGCAACTCACCTGTATGTAACGAGACCCCAATTTTCCATGGCGCCTGCCGCAAAATCCGGAATAGCCACTTGGTCCATCTTCGACATCGAGCGACTGTAATTGAATTGGGTGTATTCGTCGAACTTCCTCATGATCTTGGGACTGACCTCGACGGCCCATTCTCTCAGGTCGGCCGCCTCGTTTCTGGAACACACTCGGGAAGGAGCTGAATCTATGTATTCCCCTTGGGTGCAGCTGAACTCTGAGACTATAAATGCTATTAGGTAGGTGGACATCACCGGGGTTTGCTCGAATTGGATGGTACTCAGGCCGCTAGTGCTATTGAAAAAAAGGTCAAGTAGCGAAACAATGGAAATATGACAAACAACATTTAAATTAATAAATTTTGGGTTTAGGTTTGAAGTATTGATGTAAGGTATTAGTATAGTATATTATAGTATAGTAATTATTTTCCATATTATAATAAATCATGAAATAAATAACACTTTCAATATATATCTCAGTTGGAAATATATGATTTGAATTAAGCGCCATTTGTAGTCTGTCAAAGATAAGACATCAATATTTAATGGCTGTCGTCTACAAATCATACGACATCAACATGTTGCGATAAGTAGTTCCACAACGAATAGTTTGCGTGCAACTGTTTTATTAAAGTGACCGATTATTTACAGTTGCATTACGAAATGTTCACAAAAAATTAACACAAAATGTAGCACCTACCAAGTCAACAATTCGTAACTTAATCAAAAAATTTGAAGAGACGGGTTCAGTTATTGATAAGGCTACACCAGTAGGTCCTCGTCATGGTTGGTCAAATGAAAATATTGCTTCAGTGAGAGAGAATGTACGGGAGTATCCAAACACATCAATTCGACATCATACACAACAATCGAATCTGTCAAGAACCACCATGCATCGGATTTTAAAGAAAGATCTGTTCGGTTGGCACAACAGTTAAAAGTTACAGATCGTTTATAACGTCGTACATTTATTAATTGAGTGTTAGAAAAGAAAGAAGACAGATGCTGTGAAGATAGAACATGTGGTTTCAGCGGGACGCTGCAACTTATCGTGATGCAGCACGTACAACAATAACTCTGTTGCATACCAAATTTCTTGATCATGTTACCTCACGGAATACGGACATGAGTTGGCCTTCAAGATCATCTGATTTAACACCACTGGACTTTTTTCTTTGCGATTATGTCAAGGGAAAAGTGTATGCGACCCAGCCAACAATAATAAATGACCTCAAACCAAACTTTCAACGTATTATTCGGGAGATAAGAGCCAGTTTTATGTACCATGTTATGAACAATTTTGCTAAACGAATGACGATGACTCGAGTCGGCCATATGAACGATATTCTTTTCCATTTGCAGCCACAACGTCTCCATTGTATATTGAATAATAAAAAACCTAAGTTTATGAAATATTATTAATTTCATTTACAGAAGGAAATAGAAGGTAAAAGATGGGAAGAGAAGGGAAGACATGAGAACTGAAGAGAAGTGTATGAAAAAGAGGAGAATGGAAAGGAAGAGAGGGGATGGGAAAGGAGAAGAGAAGGGAAGAGATGCAAACAGAAATGGAGAGCGGAGGAATGGAAAGAGAAAAGAAGAGAATGGAAGAAAAGGAAAGAGAAGAAAAGAGAAGAAAATATGAGAGAGCTTCTACATCTAGTACATACAAATTAAAAATTATATATTTTTCCAAATTCTGGTTTAAATCCCATATTAAATATAAAATGATTTTCTTTGACAATAAATAATTTATGCATCGAAAATGAAATAACATCATATATAATTTTCAATAAGAGAAAAATTGAGCCCTTTCTAATTATTTTACCCTTAAGTTCAGACACGTATGTACTGTCCCGCTGTTTAGAATAGAAACATATGAAAATTGGTGATTTTATAAATTGCAACTCAGGGGCAATGCGAACAAGTCCGTCCCTGACCTGCCACTATCGAACTCATTGATTGTTTAATTACATTTAATACGATAGATATCCAACTTTATTTAACTCATCAATTTATTTCGATTATTAGTGCTATTAAACAATTTCATCTGTAGAGATAACAGACAGAATCGTAAACAGAATAATACTCGAAAAGCTGGCTTAAGCCCTGTCTAAACCTTACATTAAGATAATAATTCCTTAAAAATAATAGGCAAGTAAATTTATAATTATATAATTCGTTATATTACTTGAACATGACGTTGCAATAATCGCTAAATTTAGTAAATCCGTACTATACAGGGCCTCCGACGTTTAGATTAGAAAAATATTATTGGGTTGTTAAAAAAATCGTTTCGTTTTTTCGAGTTAATCACTTACGTCGAGGCCTATATTGTCATGGCCACAGCTGCAGCCTTGAAACCTTCCTCCCTATTTAACCCTGATATTTAACTGTTGTTTACTGCCGTTATACTCATGAACTTGTTTTATTATTGTTGTGTGTGAGCTTAATTGAAAATGAGTGAACAGAGCACTTCAGGCACGTGATGCTTTTTTATTTTAAAAAGGGCAAAAGAGCCGCTGAAACTTGTCACAAATTGTGTTCTGTGTACGACAAGAATGTTATTCAAAATCGAACGTGTCAAAAGTGGTTCAAGAGATTGCGATCTGGCGATTTTTCCCTCACGGGCGCTAAAGGGTCAGGCCGACCTATAGAAGTCGTTCCCGAACATTTACGAGCCTTATTTGAGACAAATCCTCGTTAAACCATACGTGAGCTTGCAGAAAGAATCGGGAAAATCTAGTGTACAGAATTACTTTAAACAACGTGGGTTTGTCAGTAGACTCGATGTTTGTATACCGTACCGTCCCTAGTAGTTATAGCGAAATCATTGGCCAGGTGCAGTAGAAATGCTGCATGTAGTCGTCCAGTTAAAGCTTAAGCTGCCTGCTGTTTTCTGGTTGTAACCACTATTCTGATGTACTCTTTGTTGCTTTTCCCTCGATGTGACCACTCGCCCCATGTGACTGGTGTAATTGCAAAGCTTGTTATTCTGATGCACTATATCGTCTATATTGATACCAGAATTACTTCACGTGGTTCCAATCCGGCTCGAATAGACCAGAAATTATGTCGGCTTTTATTCTTGGAATAATAGCACGCACTCTGAATCGAATGAACTTGTTTATTGCTTAATATCAACAATTAACGAAGCAACGTCTTGCTTTGTTCGAGGGTTGTAAACGTTCTCTCTCTTCTCCCTTAGCACCAGAGTGCCGTTTTAAGCGGGCTTAAAGGTTTGGCACGCATTATAGGTTCATCATGCAATATAAAGGGTGGTCCAACCATAATGCACGATGTTAATTGTGAGTCACACCTTAACGTCAAGTATTTTGCCCAACTTAATTTGACATTTCTTTGTTTCAGTGTTTGACAAATTCAACCATGGAGAGGTACATAATTGAGCAGCGCGTTAAGATTGTTGAAGCCTTTTACGAAAATGGGCGTTCAAATCAAAATGCATTTCGTGCACTTCGTGACTTTTTTGGTCAGCATAATCGACCAAATGTGTCCACAATCGGAAGAATTGTGCGCAAATTCCAGCAAACTGGGTCTGTAGGAAATGTGAAAACACCTGTACATGCTCGCCCAGTTCGTTCTGCGGAAAACATTGCTGTTGTTCGCGATAGTGTAGCAGAAGAGCCGTCAACCTCGACTCGTCGTCGTGCCCAACAATTGATCATCTCATGAACATCACTGATGCGAATTTTGAATAAAGATTTGAATTTGCACGCTTACGAGGTTCAATTGACTCAAGAGCTGAAGCCTACCGACCATTTCAAGCGTCGTCAATACGCCGAATGGTTGGTTGAACAGACAGAAGTGAATGATGACTTTACAAAGAAAATCATCTTCAGCGACGAGGCACACTTTCACCTCAGTGGATTCGTTAACAAGCAGAATTGCCGCATTTGGGCAAAGGAGAATCCACGAGAGATTGTTGAAAAGCCGATGCATCCACAAAGAGTGACTGTTTGGTGCGGTTTATGGGCTGGCGGCGTCATCGGGCCGTACTTCTTCGAAAATGAGGTCGGCCAAGCAGTTACCGTGAATGGTGTTCACTATCGCGAGATGATAACGGACTTCTTGTGAGGATATGGACCTGGACGATATGTGGTTCCAATAGGATGATGCCACTTGCCACACAGCCAACGAAACAATGGCATTTTTGCGCGAGAAATTCAATGGCCGTGTTGTCTCACGTCGTGGTGATGTTAATTGGCCGCCACGATCATGTGATTTGACACCGTTAGACTTCTTTCTTTAAGGATATTTAAAAGAAAAAGTATACGTCAATAAGCCAAGAACAATTCAAGAGCTAAAGGATGAGATAATTCGGCACATTAACGACATTAAACCTCAATTATGTCTCAGAGTCATTGAAAATATGGACCATCGGATAGAGGTACGCCACCGAAGACGTAGCGAGCATTTGGCCGATATTTTATTTCACATGTAATTGTCATACATCCTTCTATCATAATAAAAAATATTAAGATAATTCTCTGAAAACTTTTTGTTTTATTTACAATTAACATCGTGCGCTTTGATTGGACCACCTTTTATAAAGTATTTTCTACAATGGTGCTGAAAAATGAAATGCATCCACAGAGATGCACCGTTTGGTGCGCATTTTGGAGTGGTAGAATGATTGGATCATGCTTCTTTGAAAATGAAGCGAGTAATGTCATCATAGTAAATGGGGAAAGCTATCGTGACATATTAAACAATTTATTTTTCCATCAAATTGATGATTTGGATTTGAACAATATGTGATTTAAGCAAGACGGTGCATCGTGTCAAATGGTACATGTAACCATAACTCTGTTTGTTGCATACCAAATTGCCTGATCGAGTTGTCTCGCGGAATTCTGACATCAACTGGTCTGCAAGATCATGTGATATAACACCACTGGACTTTTTTCTTTGGGGTTATATCAAGGGAAAAGTGTAAACCATACAGCCAGCAACAATCAATGACCTCAAAGCAATTATTCAATGTGTTATTCGGGAAATAGAGCCAGTTTTATATGCCCCTGTTGTGGACAATTTTGTTAAACGAATGACATCATGTCAGATGAGTTGAGTCGGTTATATGAACGATATTCTTTTCCATTTGTAGCCACGACGTCTCCATTTTATATTGAAGAATAAAAAACCTCGGTTTGTCAAATATTATAAGTTTTATTTACAAATCACATCCTATAGTTCCAAATGATATACTCTATAGTTACAAGGCTCCTGGGTGGGACACTGTATATAATACAGGGTGTCACAATATTTCTAGTCATTTTCTAGTATGTCATCGGGCATAACTCATATTTAAACCTAATAGAGTCTCACATAATGATATTTTATCCAAATAAAAATCGACATTTCTTTTAATTAATCGTGAATGCTATTAGAAATAAACAAAAGCTTTATTTTGGAAAGAAAGCCCAAAGATTAAGCTTATGTTTTGACGACAATCTAAAGTTTAATATAATACAATACAATAAAAAATAAAATTTGGATATCCAAACAGTATAAGGAGCTTTTTACGTGAAAAATCTGACACCTAACTTTTACAGGGAGGCACTATGGCAAAAAGTTTATTTATCTGCGAATTTTATAAAAGTCAAATTACAGATGTTGAAATAAAACACCGTTTCAATAGATATTCAAGGCATCTTCCAAATGAAGTATTGCTAGCACATCATTTAAAAGTAGATTTCAAAACGGCGCCGCAACGCCATCTCTGATTGTTATATAATTACTTGTTAACTAAAACATTATAAAAATAATGTTTTAATGTATCCGCCGTCGATAATTAACTCGTCGGCAGACCTTTACAAACTTCAAAAAGGGCGACTGTTGGTCCGGGAGCTTTATCATTACACATATTCAGAATTAAAAATGTATTGAAAACGCATTATTTCTTACAGATTCACAACAAAATTAACAAAATACCACAATGTTTTAGATGTAAATGCTTGCAGAAATTATGCAAAATAAAAGCTTCGCTGCACTTGTATTAGTATATATTTGTTGCTCCCAGATCATAACGCAGCTTCCTAAAGGCTAACCTAAAAGCCAGTTCAAGCTTTAGATCTATCCAGTGTTCAGAACAATAAATTGGGACTTCTGTGAATAGTAAAAAGTATTTAGCCCTTGGGAAGATAGGCCTACTATATGAAGGCCCTGGGATAAACAACGTGTGGATATCAATGCTGATAAGGAGAGCGATAGTAATTCAGTCGAATTTCTAAGAGAAGATCGGGCCACTCGGGATACTAACCAATTATTGAATGGGTTAGTATCGCGTCGGAAGAATATCCTTCTTAATCAACAGGCGAAATAAATTTGACTTAATGTATATAACAATTTAAAGAGAGATCCTGAAAATCAAGCCAATGGTAGTATACTGAAAAATGTAGCTGCTTTGATAGATGTACCTTTTCCCACCATGTGTCAACTTGTAATAAAAGGCATTACAAACAGGAAAAAAGGGCAGATGCGAAACAACTGAAAGAGCTTAACCCAACCACTACCAAAGTGGTAAGAAACAGAACAGTCCAGTTGATATTGAAATACCTTGACCGAAAACAACTTTACGCCGATGGCTTAAAAAATTGGTTTTAGGTTTAAGGTTGTGAATAAACGGGCTGCAGTAATGGAATTCGAAGGAATAGTAAAATGGCGTATTGAATATCTCGAAAAAATAGCCGGGTATAGAAGCCAATATTGATCAGTATATTACTTAAATGAGACGTGGTACGATGCACACGACATGGCTAAGAAAGGGTGGAACGATGATTCCAATAATTGTCAATTGAAAGGAGTACCCTCCAACAGAGGATCGCATATGATTATTCTGTACTGTGGATCTGCTGGTAGATGGGTTACAAATAACCTCAAATTATGTAGAAAAACATTGAAAACTGTAATGTTGATTACCATAGAACCCTGCAGTCAGATATATTTGAGGAATGGTTTGAATATAATTTGATTCCGAATATAAGACCTAATAGCGTAATTGTTATGGACAATGCTGCATATCATTCATTCCAGACAACTTTTAAAAAGTCTATATTTAGAATTTTCAAATATAGATACAAAACTTTCTAGGAAATCACGATTTGTATTACGAGTAAAGTTATACAAAGCAACAGTTACTAGAAATTCTTAAGATTAAAAATGGGAAAAAAGTCATGATGGTCATGAAAGGGAAATTGACAATACTGCAAACAAAAAAAAAAACTTACGAATCCGTTTGCTGTACAGTCCCGATGGTATTAGACAGGACGCTCAACTCAGTGGGGAACGTCACCAATATCTCGAAGATGGCCTTGAAGGCCGGCTCGTCCCAACACGGGAACGCCCTCCTGGCGTACGTGGTCTGAAACTGCGTAGTTGCCAAATACTTAGTGACTCCATTTCCGTCAACGTAACTGCTCTTGTAGAACCCATACATGTCCGTGGTGCTCAACCTCGACACGTACACGATCTTGAGCCCATACTGTGTACCGGGACTAAGCCCAGCTGCATAATCGATGGTCAGTATGTCAGTCGTCGAGTTGACCGAGTAATCCGATTCGGGTATCTCGTTGTTGTTCAACGTTATGCCCTGGATCGTTATGAAGTTGTAGCTCGAATGCAACTTCAGTTTTGTCGTCTCGTTCGCGACGGTCAATTGAACGACCACAGCCCCGCTGAAAGCGTTGGTGGCGTTCGCGAAGAAGTCCCTGCTGATGTTGATGTGTACTTGATAGAAGGAAGGCGAGGCGACTGTCGGCAGTCTGTAATCGTCGGCAGCGATGAACGAAAGCGCCTGGATAAACAGGACCGAGATGAAGAGGGTCCCGGCTGCCATTTTGTTTTCTGCAACAACAAAAATGTATTGTGAAAACAAAACAGGACACCAATTTTCCGGAAACATCGAAATATTACGACGTTTTGCCAGATGCTTAGAATTAATCAGTTTTAATCATCTGGTTATAGCAATTGTGTAATTTGACTGATTGTGTAATCTTCCGGTGTTCGAGAAAAACTTGTTTTCTATTTTTATTTCTACATCCAAAGTACCAATTCTCTCCTAGGAATACATGTACATAAATATATAGTAGTTATTCATTATAAAGACTACAACGTTACAAAACCTCACGAAGAGCAATCATGCTAGCAAAAAGTTATATAACAAGTTATTTAATCTCTTGATACAGTTTTAATAAGTTGCAAAAGTGTTAAGGATCTTGCTATATAATTTGATGATAAACAATCATTTTCTGGGGATATCAATCAGGTGGGTCTTAATATATAAGAACCTTGGTTTCGTTTGTCGTTGGACAAATATTATAATGTTCAACGGGGTTTTTTAAAATATCCGTAAAATTTCACATAAAATTTCACATAGACAATTATTATCCAGTAAGAGGTTACGATCATTCTACAAAGATTTGATATTCAGTCATTGAACACTAGAGGGGTGCTTACTAGCCTCTCCTTTTTATTTAAATTGTTTCATAATAGTATAGAAGCAGCCACATTACTAAGCATGTTTAGTATACGCCTACCTATAGTAGGCTCTCTAAAAGAAAATATATTTTATTGTTAAACTGCAAGAGCTAATGTGCTGTTAAAATCGCCAGTGTTTGTAATGTCACAAAATTTTAATGTAACATTTGGCATTCGTGGTTCGTACAATTCTACTAATAACACAGGCCTACAAATTTTGATATTTTGTAAGTTAATTCGGGTTTGATAAGTGAGTCATTTGCGCTGATTTTATATCTACCTTCCATTTTTGCCCCTCACGTAAGGTTTTTGATCAACTGAATAATCAGAAATTAAAAACTAAAGGAAAAATTACATTTTAATAAATATTATATTTAATAAGCATTAAGAAACATAGTAAAAGCAACAACACAAATAGTTTCGAGTCTCTAACTTCTTTTTTCTTTGAAAATCTCTACAAAAACTACAAAATACTTCGTTTTGTAGTTTTTCTTGTGTAATCATTCGTTGGATGTTCTCTTTTCTGCATCCAGCAGTAACCTGCATTATCGCCACATCCCATCGACCCTGGTACATTTTTTCCATCTCCTTTATGTCTTGATGGAACCTTTCATCTTGCTCCTCACTAACAGCACCAAGATTTTTTGGAAAGTAGACCAGATGAGCATGCAGAAAATGAATTGAGAGCATGCATAAAATGAACTTGCAACTTCATCCAAGCCGACTGGTTTTTCTGGAATCGGATATATGGTCCATGTGTAACCGATCTAGTGGTAGATGGAACATTAGAATATACTATATTTTTAAGGTTCTTTTTGTTGTATCCACTTACTTTACTATAATTGTAATATTGCTTTTGTAATACTGGTGTAATATTACGCCTAAACTTTTTTACAACAAAACAGCCACAGACAACAAAATATGTTTGGTGTATTTTTACAACTTTCAAGCATTTAAAAAAAATAAAAACACACGACGCGATGTCACGAGTAAACATACACACATTAAAAACGTACTGCAGCGATTTTCCGCCATTCATTTTCTATTCCTGCTAACCTATATAACGCCTCATGAGGAAAACTTGGGCCTATATCTGTATAGCAAGGAACATTTAGGTTGAAGATATATCACAATTTGTAAAGTTCTATTACCATCGCGCGTGTATTATCTTTTCATTTCTTCCGACATTTTCATCTTCACCAATGCGCCTTTGTAATGCATGAAATTTGCACCATAATTTCTCCAAATTACTCCAAAATCGTCTGTGTCCTAATTGCTTTAAAAAATAGTTTCTTCCTACTACTATTTTTCTAGTGTTTTCGTATTTTAAAATTAAGATTTTTTCTTGGACATTTAAAAATAAAAAGAATTTAAGGAATATCCGTGTTAATGCTGGAATTATGTTTTCGTAGAAACCTTAATTAAACTCGAAGTGATATCATTATAACATTAATTACCTCTCAGATAAGATTAAATAACTATGTTAAATTCTCCGTATATTCTTCGGACCTTCAACCCTTTATGTGAAGTAATTATTCCTGAAGCTGCCGTCGAAGAAGAGGATGAAGAATATAATCATGTTGTCCACAGTACAAAACCCCTCCATAGTTACACTCGTGGGTCACTCTGAAAGCGGAAGCTGCAAAGGCAATGCACAGAGTGGAAAACTTGAACAGGAAGATAGGGAACCTGAATAGACTCTCAAGAGAGCTAACTGAGGAGGGGCTCCTAGGGATGCCCTCTGACAGTACGGGTGTCCACTTCCTGTTTGACAATAAATATAAGATCACTCTCACCAGTAAGATCGACTGGATAGAGGGTTGAGCTGGATTACCGCTCAATGGTGACATCTGGTACACGGATGGAGCCAAGAGTAAGAACAGAGCGGGTGCGAGGGTGTATAGGCGACGTGATGGGACAGGTAAAACCTTCCCCCTGGGTAAATACACTACCGCACTCCAGGCCGAGCTAGTTGCGATTACATACGGTGTTCTGGGGGCTGACCAAAATCGGACCCAGGAGAAGGTATGTATCTGCTCGGACAGCAGGGCGGCGTTGATAGCCCTGAATTCAGCAACGACAAAGTCGAAGCTGGTCTATAATTGCTATGAAGCATTGAACCACTTGGCAGGGAAGGGACCGGTGGAACTCTTCTGGATATCTGGGCATAACGGCATTAAGGGAAATCTAATTGCAGATGACCTTGCCAAACTAGAGACCAGGGAAAACCTCTATGGACCAGAACCTGCAGTGGGAATAAATCGGAATCTGATCAAAGACCGCATCAATGACTGGACAAGAGACCAGCACAGAGAAAGATGGAAAGGAGTAACGGGTTGTCGAATAACCAAACTCTTCATCGAATACTCAGAGATTGAGATATGGGCCCAATAATTCATTAAATTGAACAGGCAAAAATCCAGAATCCTGGTAGGAATCATAACGGGCCACCATAGTAGCCTGAATGCATATAAGCATAAGCTGGGGCTGACTGACAGCCCGGCATGCAGAGAAGACGAGGAAACCTCGATTCATCTTCTTTACACCTGCCCCGCACTGGAGGAGAGGAGGTGGCCTTATATTAGGGACCCCAGTTATCCTAGAAGAGGCGAGGCTTAAGGCGAGGAACGTACCCAAATTTCTCCTTTTATGGTATAGCATTTTTGGATAATGACCCGGACAAGAGGGGATCGCCAAGGGACTACCCATGTGATCAGTGGCCGATGAGGCCCAAACCCACAAAACATAATAATAAAATACACTCGTGGAATCTCCTGGTCTCTAGAGTGGACATCGTGGGCCGATTGAAAGGGTTTTCATTCGCATAATCTTATTCCGCTAGTCTTTGTCTTTGATGGTGATATCAGGGAGAATGAGAAGACGGGCATAACTAAATTTTCTATCAGGTAAAAATTTCTTATAACCCATTGAATTGAACAATGCACATTGAACAGTGACATTACCCACAAGATTTTCAGTTTCATTAGTATATCTAGCTGCATCTTTTCTTCGACAAAGACATTCACCACAATATCTTCAGTTTCATTAGTATATCCAGGTGCATCTCTTCTTCGACAATGTTCCCGAAGGCGAAGCGGAAGCATGGTATATAAAGCGGAGCAGACAACAGTGACATAAATCTTTGGAAAGCCTCTAAAGAAGCTGTCTGGATGATTGATGTAATGTGATGTTAAGTTCAATTACAGTCGAACCAGGTGAAATTAGTTCAATGATTTCTTGTTTATGTCAGACGTATTAGTCTATACTTTAAAACTATCTTGGACGTTTTGATAGGCGCACCCTTTTTCAGCGGTATTGTGCCATCATCGTCTAAATTAATATATTATTAATCTCATAAAGTACGAAACAACTCACTGGATTTAGAGATTAATCATTTTTCATAAATTAAGACAGTTTTAGTAAGTTTTTACAACCGTACCGATAATATTATCTTTATCGTCAGTTATTCAACCTTCGGTCAGAATTCACTTTCACTTTGTTCCCTTGAAGGTACACTATCTAGAATAAATCCTCAATTATATATTAAGCTAAAAAAACTAATAGACAGATATTATCGTCAGTCATTGTCTTTAAAGCCTGTTTTTCTATTTCGTCCCCGCTGGTATTTGCAATAATCTACCAGTTTTATCATTTAATGCGAATATCAGCATAATTTTACGACTACATATATAAAATGTTTGCATAAAATAACAGCAAAATAATACTCATATTTTTTTAATATATTTAGAGCAATTCGTTGGAATTAACTCCTTCACCAGGTAAATAACCGCTTTACTTAAATCGATTCTGTTTTAATTGTTAATTTAATATTGTTAAAATTGTAATTATAGAATATGTAGGGATGCTACTTGTTGTTTCGGTTTCTGTTTTAATAATTCTAGTAGTATTGAAGAAATAATATATAAATAACGAATTATGTTAAATGTCTTAACAACTGTAGGATGATCTAACATATCCAGGTATATTTTAAGACACATAACCTCAAATAAAAAATAATGGTTACAAAATAATTTAAATTTCCCTGGAATATGACGGATTCACCTAGAGTTTCATAATCCTCAAAACTTAAAAGAAAAAACATTTTAGACAGGATTCGTTATATAAATAAGTTCTTGCATACAAACAAAAATGCAGTCAAAAAGTTTATTCCTCTTAATAAATCAATAGAATACAAAACTACAGATGAAAATATCATCGTATCATTTTTCCCATTCCCTAGTTTTGTTTCCAATGTTTCCATCCATATCCCTTAGTCACTTCTTATACCAATACAAAATTACTAATAGGGATGGACATTCATCAGTCATCACATTGACCAAGTTTATGATTCGGTCAAGTTCGGTCAGTGAAATGAAACATTATATCATAGTTGAATCAACTTAATGTGAAGATTAAACATATTCTAATGTATCCAAGTATCCAGGCATTTCCATTGAAGCCATTTTGTTATGGCTGAAGTTGAAAAAATAAGTAAAATAATAAAATCATAAGTAGCTTGTGAATATCTCAAATTTATGAATATATAAAAAAAGAAGGTGAGTTGAATTAAGATTGAAGATAAAGAAGAATAAATTAAGAGCAATTTTAACAGAAACAGAGTCACATAGAAAGTTTCTTTAGGCTCTCTATTTATGTTGTGAGATATTTCTATTAAAATCGCTTAGCTTTAAGTTGAAGAATAAGAAATCTAAATACATTGTAAATATAAATAAATTGGACTATTGACGACTAAAATCAATTTTTGTTTTCAGGAAAACAAGAGTAAGCTGTAAGTCAACGAGTCTGGTGGAGACCAGGAGAGAGGTTTGCTGCCTGCAAATCTCTCCGAGGATCCCATTTTTTGGCGAATCAAAAATGTTCTGGGAAGGCATTCGTTTCGATTGTCGAAGCAGTTCGGTTCCTATACCGGGACGATCCATGAATGCAAATTTCTACGTAGAAAGCATCGTACAATAACATGTGATGCCATTTGCCTCGTTTGTCGGGGACAATATCATTTTATGCAGAATAACGTTCGACCTCACGTTGCTAGAGAGGTACTAGACTTCGATTTGTGAATATTCCAAGTATGAACGAAGAAACCCGGGTACGAACCCCATAGAGCATCTATGGAATGTACTAAAACGCTTCACCTCTTGATCCATTCCCAGACAAACGAAAGCAGTGATAAGAGATAAGAAGATCGACATGCTACTGAATTCAAATTATTACGATTTAAATGTAATGAAAACGGTGTTAATGGAAAACTTTAGAAAAAAAATTGTAGGTGAAATTGACGTTATTGTTCCTTTCTCTTATTTATTCATGTGTTTCCTCGATAATACTATCCTAATTAGTTAAACATTAGTTGAAATCATTTAATTACAATATCACGTAGGTACTATGATTTAAATCTTCGAAAAAATAAAAATAATAATCTGAAGTTTCACTGATGCGTTCATTTTATCCAAAAGTTTAATTTCAAGTGCACTTAAATTCCACTTTTCAAATGGCATTAAGTAGAAAATAGTGTTAAAATAGCAAAAAAAAAACATAGTAAACTAAGGAGTTTCTTAAAGATTTATTTAGACTCAATTTATTTGATTTTTTCTATACAAATGAAGATTAATTCAGTCAAGTCAATGATGATAATAAAATGTGAAATGTTAAATGCATTTGCAATAAAACTATTACTATTTTAAAATCTTTTGTAGTGCTTTATAGTAATATTTGTTGGTCACCGAGATATAATTTCAATATATTTCTCCGGATATAATGCAACCGCACGTATCTCGAATTATAAAAAAAATCACTATCACTTGTGTACCCAATTTTACGCGACAACTTAAGCAAAAATTTAGTACTCACCTCAAGAAAACAAAATGGTCACAGCGTATGGGACTCCGGCGTGCATGGATTCTATTTATTAATTTCTCTGTTATCTTATCATCTAATTTTAGGGATTACACTTCTGCACAGGTAATAACCAGCGGCCTTAATCTGTACCATAAAATAAAAACAATATATTGTATGCCAATAAATTCTCGATAGCAACATATTGATTTGGTTTCGCTATAATTATAAAGGGGATATAAATGGTATCCATGATTAGTGATGATTAAGTGATGGTCCTGATTAACCACCTTCGAATTTGACGAGGAGATTGGAGAAGGAAGAATTCTGAGTAGATGAACCAAGATTGCATGAAATAATGTGGATTATTAATTTCAATAAAAGGAAGTCGTTTTATTTCACTTATTTATTTATAATAGTCAATCATATAATTAAAAGAAAAGTAGAATCTTTTGGCAGAAGAAAGTTCTGACAGAAAACCTACAGAAATTTAAAAAAATAGTGCAAAATAGGAACGAAAAAGGGATACGGCCCGTAGAACAAAATTTAATTACGTGATTAATTGATTTCTATCATCTGATTTAACAAGATTTTGTGTTGCTCTTATTTAAACTCACATAAATGGACTCTTCTTAGAGCATTATTTCTCTGAAGTAGCCAAATTTAATTTCCCGTACAATAATCTGAGGACAATAAACTGGGCTCAACAGATTTACTGCTGTAGACAAGTCAGTGAAATTAAAGTGCAAGCATATCCTCACACTTCTACTACGCAACTGGGTTTGAATGATTGTGTTGACCATTCCACAGTTGGAGAATTATTAAAAATATACACCCTTATAAAATATATTTAATGCGAAAGTTGCATACGGATGATCCAGATCATGGTAAATCGATCATAGTAAAAAGGGGAACGAATTTTTTGACTGCTGCGACATATTTAGAAATTCTGTATTTAAATAAACCTAAGCAGTTTCATTCAATCAATAAATATAATAATAATCCTCACTAAATATCCCTTTCTTTATTTACTTTCACCTGGACTGAGCTCGTCCTCATTTTTATGTTGATATCCGATCATTTCTTGGTGATACTTTCCTTGACAGGTGAATAGAGCGACGAGAATCACCTTTATGGCCGCCACTCTCACCTGATTTGAACCTCCTAGAATTGTACTTGTGGAGTTACACTAACAGGTCTAACTTAATCAGGCAGATCTTTAATATATGAGATGGCATGATGGATACCTTCAGAACTTCAAAATAACGCTGTGAAAATTTTCATATTTCTTGAACTGTAGGTAACATGGCCACGAATTAATTAATTGACAAAATCTCTCGCGACAAGCTTCACTGTACCTTTACGTTTAGTTTAAGATAAAAAACGTTTAATTCCGATAAGTAGTTTATTAGAAAAATGTTACGAATGGGAGCCGTTTTTTGAGCGTGAGTATTTTTGTAGATTCTTGAATATAGGGGCGTAGCGTACATAAATGCGAGTGATGCGTCGCATCCCAAAAAAAATTGGTAAATTAGTGTTATTTAAAAGTTCAACAGACAAAAATATCAGATATTAGTTACTGCAATAAAAAGATCGCCGATTTCAAATCACGCATTCAAAAAATGAGAAACGAGTTTAGTGACATTTGGGACCGTATGGACAAATTTGTATTAGAAAATCAACAACCAAGTAAAATAATGCGTTTGAATTTAATTCCTGAAGAATATAATAAAAGCACCTACGCACGATTGTTTTATCAAATTTTGGACGTTACTGCTTTAAACATTAGTGAACGGTTTAGTGAAATTTCTAAACTGAAATCCTTAAATCTAGATTCCACACAATTTACTTCATGTGTGATCGTTTTCCTGGCGAACTTTTCTTTAGTAGATACATATGGAGCATTCTTTGACGCAAATAGTTTAAAAAGTGAACTTTCAGTGATTTATAGTGATTCCGATATGAAAAAGAGCACTGTGTTTGAGCTCCACCAATATATTATGTCGCTTCAATTATCTTCTATTTTCCTGGTGTCATTAAAATTGTGTCGTTTAATTTTGACTCTTCCCGCCACAAGCAGTTTCGCAGAAAGATCATTTTCATGTTTAAAGGGAATAAAGACTTATCTGGGGAAAATCTCAGTAGCAAGAAGGACTGTCAGATTTAGTATTAATAACTCGTCTCTAACATTTGAAGAAACAGTGCTATACGTTTTCGCTGAACAAACAGAAACAGAAGAATTGATCTTCATTTTAAAAATTAGGATATATACCTCGGCATAATCATTTTAGGTTAGTGTCTTTTTTTTATTTTTACCATTTTCATATGGCCTACCATACATCCGACTATACCTCTTCCCTTATAAAAAATTTATAAGGGAAGAGGTATAGTCGGATAAAATTGTTATCACATCCCTAGATTCTTCTCTCACGCTACGCCCCTGTCGCCAAATCCGATTAATCAGAAATATATGACCATTAATGATTGATATATATTCCTATATGCATTTGAGTTATTACCGTAACCTTGTCCAATTCAAAAAAATCTCACAGTATTCTCTTGTTTTTCCATCACCTAATCCATTCTAATAAGAGGATTTTCCGCTTACAAGCATCACATTTTTATAACTTAATCCGAATAATGCTAGTTTGATTTTTGAACAAATTGAAAATATCTCACGATCTATACTTTGTGGCTAAATCTGATAATAGGTGTATCTATATGAACGAGAATTTATCGATAATCTGGTAATTAATTTAGCAAATAAATTTATTACATTAATTGTGACGCTATCACAGCCCGGCCAAGAGATATTTATTGTTATATAGCCGTCTTATATAGTCTGATTTGTTCTATTAAAAGAATTGGGGACGTAGCCACTGTAACACTGTGTGTGAATAAACATAAGAGGAAAACTAGTAACAGAAAAGTACTGAAGTAAGGAGATTATTATACTCAACCCCATCTGCAAATGCCTTATATAATAAGGACTAAACAAATTAGGCCGAAACAGCTACTCTGCTGGCTGTATACCATCGACGAGCGCTGAATTAAATGGCGAAATTTGCCCTATTTTGTCTAACAGATATCATGGCACATATCAAGGAGAATAGCTGTGTTGGCCCAATATGTTTAGTTCTTATTATATAAGGCATTTGCAGATGGGGTGGAGTACAATAATCTCCTTACTTCAGTAGTTTGAAAATTACCCTCTGCCAAGGAAAACTTTGCATTATATTGATGATCAAGCTTTACTTCGATTTAGACTGTACCCGAAACTACCGGGAGATGACGCTTGGTACGTTCTACTGCGGTAGAACGTAACGTCGTCTACAAGATGTGAGCCTCATCTGTCACAGGTATACTCGCTTACAGTGCACTGACGAGACCCAAGATAAGGTCGAAACCAGTCTGCAGTTAGCTGTTCTTATTATATAAGGCATTTTCGTGTAGGGTAGAGTATAATAATCTTTTTACTTCAGTAGTTTGAAAATTACCCTTTCTCAAGTAAAACTTTGCATTATATTGATGAACAGAAAAGTACCTCGCCTTTGACTTTAGTGTAGTTCCAAGATCTTGTCAAAGTATATCTACGACCCCAGGCTCTTAATAGTTCAACCAGGCTTAATTTTACGACTAGTATATTTAAATGAAAGTAATAATACTCTCGAGAGAATTTTATTAAAGAAGAATTAATTAAGAATTAATAATAGAAGCAAAGTAGTAACTTTTAACTTAAATACGATGAAATATTACTACGTCACCATGCGTCAATGACAAGTTCGGCACCTTAATCAAACCTGTGTTACATCGCTTTTATTAACAATAACAGCTTTAATTCTGGCAGGCATTGTATCTACCAGATTAGCGCAATCTTGAAGAAGCGTCTTGTCCCAAATTTCTTGCAATTTGGTGCATAGATCGTCAACTAAACGGGCTGGATGTTTACACAAGTGTTTCATTTTATGCCACAATGGCGAGAGGTCTAGTTTCTACTAGAGGGCTATTCCATAACAGGGACATTGTGTTCTGTAACCCAAGCTTCGACAGTTTTTGCTGTGGAAATATACTGCAAAATGTATTGGACGTCAGTGCATTGACATATTGATATTGACGGCAATAAGCTATCTGCCAAAACTTGTTTTATTTTCCTGCTGTTATCATACCATCTACGATGAGAGCAATTGCGTTAACAATGCGATGATAAAATACAATTTTCCTACGTCCATACCACTCATACACCCCCAGATCATAAGAGACGCAGGGAACTTCACTTTTCTAACCAAACAGTCAAGATAATAAGTTTCCTGGGGGGTTTTTAGCACACGTTTTCTAGTATCACCCACACAGATTTCAAATCTGGATATATCCATTCAAATTCCTTGGTGCCATTGTTGTAAAGTTCAGTTACTGTGTTTTCTGATCCACCGTAACCGATTGATTTTCTGTCGTTTCGTTAATAACGGTTTTTCTTTTGCCTGAAGGAGAAACCGGTTCAAAAGTAAAATGTAAAGAATCAAACTTTACCTTGTAGAATTTGTATACTATTTTCTTTATTAAGCGTTTAATTGTAGATACAGAAATATTTTTTCCAACGGCTTGCCTCCGTAGTACCATAATTTCTTTTGCACTGGATCATGGGTTTGTTGTTACAATCCCTTTAGAGAATGTTGATAAGCATGAAATTTGGGATGGTCGACCAGTTTTCTTCCTATGGGCTGTGCATCCAGTTTTTTTTATACAAGTTGATAATGCCTTGCACTATATTAATTTAGGCAGCGAATATGTAGCAGATATTTCCGAAGTCGAAATTCCTTATTTATGAATATTAACAATTGATTTTTGCATATCGTTACTTAATGCCACGTGCCATTTTTTTTAAGAAAATTTTAGCAGACATGTCCAAAACATATATTATAAAATTCGTTGAGATTTTATTTTGTTTCAAAATGCTACAACCGTTTAGCCTACTATCAGGGGCGGCTGGTGTATAGGTGCTGCAGAGCTGCAGAACTGCCAAAAAAATTAGATATTTGTATATTTTCGCGACATAATAATTACTAAAATTTATCAATAAAATAATTTGGTTAGTTGGTGCAGCTAACCAAATTATTGCGTTAAAGTCGCATTCTGCCCGCCGTCCTCTATTGAGTAGTAGACCAGATGAATTATCTGGGTCTCTACGCGAGCGCGTCGCGCTACATTGAACTGGGCCACACGAGGTAGTTCCACAGCACGGCTCGGCACACCCGTCTTCCCCCTCAACTCCCGCGACAATCCACACTTGGCGCTCGTAAATACGCGAATTTACACGGTCAGTGAGCTGTGTTTTTTCCAGCTAAGGCAACATCAGTGAATGTTTACTCCTTCGTACTCCTCGAGCGGGCGTAAATCATATCTACTTCGTATTTTGTATTAATTTGAGATTTTAAATACTGTTTTGTGAATTTGTGTAATGATTTATTGTACTAATTATTAATATTTATATACTGTGATAGTGACAATGAATTTAGTTTATAATTTAGTTCATGTGAAGCGATTTTTTAAATACTCTTATGAAGAAAAAATTGATTTAAAAAACAACGGTAGGCCATTGCCCGATATTGTTATTGAGACTGCAGGTGTTAGCCGCGGAAAAGCATATAAACGTCAATTTAATAGAAACATTTATTCGAAGAACAATTGGATTTGTGGGTGCAACAAAAAAAAATGCGTTATTTTGTTTTTCTTGTTTACTTTTTGGCGGTGATAAAGCATGGACGGAGGTAGGGGTGACAGATTTGGTGCACTTAACTGAAATAATAAAAAAGCACGACAACTCCAAAAGCCATCTACATAATACAATGGAATTAGCTTTATTAGGAACAACTAATATTAAAGCGCAGCTAGATTCAACCTATTGGATAAATGTGCAAAAGCATAATGATAATGTGACAAAAAAGAGATACGTTTTGTCAAAAATTATAAATTGCGTAAAGTTTTGTGGGGCCTTTGAACTGGCGCTGCGAAGACATGACGAAGCTGAAACCTCTCAAAACCCGGGGATATTTCGTGGTTTGATAAATTTTTCTGCTGAGCTTGATGTAACTTTAAGCGACCATCTACAAAATGCTTCAGTATTTAAAGGAACCTCTAAAGAAATACAAAATGATCTTTTAGACTGTATATTAAAAGTATGTCAAGAAGAAATAATTAAAGAAATTAACAAACCTTAATTTTTGGCAGTTATGGCAGACGAAACAACTGATGTATCTTCAAAAACTCAGTTAGTGGTAGTTTTAAGATATATTCTCGATGGTGAACCGATTGAACGTTTTTGGACATACCTGATACCTACAAAATGTGACGCTGAAACTCTTTCGGAAAATATTTTAAGTGTTATAGACCCTCTAGTAGAAAATTCACCTTACAAGCCTTTTCTCTTAACCAAAGAATATGACGGCAAACATGAATGTTCTTCAAAAAGGTATTAAAATCCAAAAATTTTTCTTGTAAAAGTCTATATTTTTGTATAAACGGATTTTACATAAAAATTCTGAAGTATCAGAAGAACGCGTGACCTTGAAAATTTTCAAAATTTTCGCCTGCGGCGCAATTTTTTTGAGGCCTCTACAGCGCCAGTATTTTGGATACGTTTGAAATTTGCACGCGGGCAGCCAATACCCTAGGATCGGCCCTGTGCAGAACACCCGTTTCATTTCATCACGAGCCGCCACTGCCTACTATGCATTTCAGCAACTGGCCGAACTATTCCGAACCGCGAATCTTAATGCTTTTTATTGACAAACTTTTCACTGATATATCATTACGTAATATTTAATATTGCATCGTATTTAAGTTAACAGTTTATACTTTGTTTGTGTTACTAATGTTTTTTTTAATAAAATAATTTTGAGAGTATTATTACTTTTATTTGAATATATTAGTTGTGAAATGATACCTGGCCGAACTATTATGAGCCTGGGCTTGTAAATCAATCGTCTAAATTTATATTCATAGATTCCCAGAATGCCTTTTACAGTCAATATCAATGTTATTTGAAAAGATAAAGAGATGAATCATAAGCTATATTAAATTGTAGTATCATCCAAGAATGACTGGACATCAAAACTAAACTCCGATAAATGGAAAAGTGACGCAAACTCAAGCAAGTACAAAACTCCAATCAAAAAACTTTATTAATATTACACGCTATACTTAAAAGCAATATTTCAAGCAATATTACTTGAGCATTTATAAAAAATAAATAGTTTTACTTAAAATCAGTAACATATAAGTCGGAAATCGAGAAAGGAACCACCAAGCCGCCAAGCGGCTATCAAAGTAGTTCCCGAATAGCAAAGCTATTACATAATCGCTCTAGAAAACAACTACTCCTCGGGCTAAAGCCCCGCCAGGCATTGAATTATACCCAGAAGCGATCCTCGACCCCTTTCTCGTGTTTCTGCACGATCAGATAAGGTTTCAAAAAATAAAACCCGCCACAGGTAGGATTCGACAAGGGATCGAGGATCGCTTCTGGGTATAATTCAATGCCTGGCGGGGCTTTAGCCCGAGGAGTAGTTGTTTCCTAGAGCGATTATGTAATAGCTTTGTTATTCGGGAACTACTTTGATAACCGCTTGGCGGTTCCTTTCTCGATTTCCGACTTATATGTTACTGACAGAGATCGTATCGATAAAGATGTATACACCATAGAGTTCATTCGGCATTTATCCTGAATCGGCGTACCGTGTACGGCACTGATGAGAACTAATAAGTTCGAAACAGCTGTATGTCGTTCGGTTCCAATCCGGGGCCAATGTCGAATCCTACCTGTGGCGGGTTTTATTTTTTGAAACTTTACTTAAAATATTGACTTTAATTCATCATTCGTACTACCTACGTACTATTCATTTCATCGCTATTTGCCAAATAAAAAACTCTCTTATCTTGTCGATAAACGGAACAGTCTACCTGAGCCCAGCCATAAAAACAAGCCACGGTATGAGATAAGAGCCGTTTGGGATATTTTATTTGGCAAATAGCGATGAAATAAACTGTACATATGTATATATTTTCTCGAACAATGATACTACAAAAATTTGGCATCTAGTTGCAATAAAGCATAACTCCTTGCATAATCCTTGACATAATTTTTCGTTGATTATCTCCGTACGAAAAAAGCGTAGACTGTGTTGATAAGATTAAACGTCAATTCGTTACAATTTAAATCGCGCCAAGTGTCCCAAATTAATACTAACAAAGAACACCATAAATCATGGAGTACGTGATATTCACCTAGAGCTTCCTCTTACGCCCGACTAAACATTAGTTTATAATCTATCATTGGCATAAAACCGTTATTAGTGGATCAATTTGAATTACATTAGTGAGTCTTAAAAGTCGATTAAGTAGTGGTTAGAACACGCCATCTTAGGTCTGTATCTTGCCAATTAAAAAAGTATTATTCAAGATTAGTTTATTCGTTAGATTCTGTACTAACCATATAGCTTTAACTGTTATGGTCGGTACTTATATGTAGGTAGAGGTTTTATTATCAGTGAACTCCAAACCTGAGTAATTCGAAACAATACCGAATTATATAATATAATTTTTTGGCGATAGCAAGGGCTAAAGTGCATTTTGCCTCGACCGGGAATCGAACCCGGCTCTCCCAATTTCCGGTTAGTTGCTCTGACCGCTGAGCTATCGAGGCACACTCATTATCCCTGCTAATGCGCCAGTTTAATGCGTCACTACAGTACTCCCTCCCTAGAGACATGGTTTGTCTCGATACAATTTAACGGAATGTGACCGCGTTCGCCATTCTTACGAACCGTTGTTCGGTAACCCCCGGGACTATAGGGCGATGGATAGGACGGGAATCGAATCCGCGAATTTGAGATGTAAGGGAGGTTGCATATACTGGAATGAATCACATCACGTCGGGGTCACCGCTTTGGCGATAGCAAGGGCTAAAGTGCATCTTGCCTCGACCGGGAATCGAACCCGGCTCTCCCAATTTCCGGTTAGTTGCTCTGACCGCTGAGCTATCGAGGCACACTCATTATCCCTGCTAATGCGCCAGTTTAATGCGTCACTACAATTTCTATTGTGATACACTACCGATTACAACATCTCAAATCTATATTAACTATATCTGATGATATTTATGAAGAACAACACCACGTAGAGAACTATCTGATTTGACCATAGTCGACCATATAAAGGGCCTTTCAATAAGGACGCTCGAAATTTGTTAGCTTATAAGAGCCATGTTGTTAAATCAACATTTGTGAAACTTACTGTGAATTATTCAGCAGTGTGTGGCAAATCATCATGGAAGATTATACCGTTCAACAATGTCTGAAAATCATTAAAAACTATTATCAATATCGGTGTTCTATTCGAGAAACGTTCCACATATTATGTGACTTTTATCCTCGCCACAACCATCCCGCCGAGTCTGTCGAGACTATTCGACATTTGATGGCCAAATTCGAGTTAACTGCTTTGGTAAATAATCATCCAATACCCGTACGTCTTTGTATTTGTACGAAATACAAAGTCTACTGAAAATATCGTTGCTGTGCGTGAGACTGTACGAGAAAACTCGACGCAATCAATTTCTCGTTATTCACAAGAACTTGGCCTTTCTGCGGCTTCAAGTTGGCGTCGGAACTTGGGTCTGCACCAGACCTAAGAATCCAACTGACCCAGCAACTTAAGTTAAATGACCATAGACAGCGCTGTGTGTTCTTGAGTGCTCCCGTCCTGTAAGCCCAAATTGGGCTCTCAAGCAATTATAAGGTGACCCAAATTTCGCCAAAAAAATTATCTTTAGCGACAAGGCCTATTTTTTGAATAAATGGATAACTGAATAATCAAAATTGGTATTTGAGATGATACCAATCCACGCGAGATACATCAGCACCAAATGAATCTCGGGAAAGTCACTGTTTGGTGCGGATTTTAGCCTGGCGGAATCATCGGTCCGAACTTCTTCCAAAACGAAACTGGCATTGCCATAACCATCAACGGCGGGCACTACAGATCGATGATAAGCAACACATTGTGACCCAAACTGGATTATATGGATACTGACGAGATGGTTATCTCGTTATGCGGTGACGTGAACTGACCACCGCCATCGTGCGATTTAACGCCTTTAGACTTCGTCCTTTGGGACTATCTTAAATCGCAGGTCTATGTGAATAAACCGCAAACAATTGATACACACAAAGTCAACATAACGAGGCCATCCAGCAAATTCAGCCAGATTTATGCGACAAAGTTGTCGAAAATTGAACCTTCCGAATATGCGCCACCAAGCAAAGCCGCGGCGAACATTTGATCGACATTATATTCCATATTTAATGCCATAAGATATTCTTTCAAATAAGGAAAAAGTTTATTAGATATCTCACATACAACTTGCCTTATTTACGTTTAAAAATCGAGCGTCCTTATTGAAATACCCTTTACAATCTAAGCTTTTTACGTGTATAATTAGTGCATATTTTGAAATAGGACAGTTGTCTCCAAAATGGAAAGTATTGTGAAATAAGTTTACACCTAAAAAAAAAAAAAAAATCCGGAATAATACAAATATGTACGACCATTAGCTTACCCTTTATATTAGTCATCTACGATGGTTGTGATGGGTGTGTATTTATGTATTTATGAAGGATAACACCACATTGAGAACCATCTGATTTCACCATAGCCTGATCATAGTCTACTATATATAATCTGAGCTATTTACATAAATAATTAGTACATGTTTTGAAATAGGGTAATTGCTTCTTCAATGAAAAATAGCGTGTATTATTATATACCTAAAAAGAAAAATATAAAACAATACAAAGATTTACAGCCCGTTAGTTTATTCTTTGTTCTAAAATCGCTACATCTGCGATATACGAACAAAATTTTCAATATGTTAACGAAAATGGAAAACTTTCTCCAAGTCATTCCAGATTTCGAAAAAGTTCTCCTACCTTTAGAACTCGTCGCTTCTCTCTCTCTCTCTCTCTCTCTGTCTCTCTCTCTTTCTCTCTGCACTATTTTTTCTAAACATTTAGACATTGTCAAACTTGTAAACACACTTACCATATTTTGCTGAAGTATTGATATACAGTGTGTTCGTAATGTGTGGTGCGGCATAGTCGACGGAAGGGTTCTGGGTTCCTATTTATTTTGACATGAACCTAACTGGTGCAAGATATTTACATTTTCTTCGAGAAGGCCTTATTCTTGCACTAATAACTTTATATCTAGATGTACGGGAACATGATCTTCCGAAAACTGACTTTTTCTTTCAACAAGATGGTGCACTTCACCATTATGCAGCACCTGTCCGTACTTATTTAGATCAGACATCCCCAAATCATTGAATAGGGACAAGTCGGCCGTTTGAATGGTTAGTCAGATTGCCAGATTTGACACTCTTAGATTATATTGTAGGAATGCTTAAAGAAACAAAGTTTACTTTACTAGGCCAGAGAATTTAGAAGATTTAAAAGCAAGAATTGGTCACGAAATACAACGTGTAACTCCTGAAGTTATTGACAATGTTCAAAAAAAAATTATTAATCGTCTTCGCTTCTGTCCTGCACTATAGCTGCACACAATTGGCTGTCTAACAGTACATTATTTGAACATTTAATTTCGTTCCTTTTTTTTAATAATCATTGCTATAAAATTTAGTATTTTGAAATTACATAATTGCATAATTGCATAATTGCATAATTGCATAACTTTTGTTAATTTCTTTTATCTAACTCATAATAATGCAATTATTATCTTAGCGTATGTAAAAAAATTTGCTGGGCTGGATTTCCATTAAAAAAAATGTTAATGACCTTATTCTTCCCACACGAATCACCCTATATATATTAGTTATATTTTAAAAAATGTGAAACTAAAAATAAAATTTGACTAATTCAAGAGTTTCCTCCAAGAATTGTTCCTTGAACTTTTAACAAATTTATTCATTACTTTGCAAAACCACTTGAGACTTCTTCAAAAGATGTAAGATGTTACTTTAACGAACTTCTTCTCGGCCTAAAAACAAAAAAAAATGGTTTTTATACCATTTTGTGTGTGTGTGTGTGTGTGTGTGTGTGTGTGTGTGTGTGTGTGTGTGTGTGTGTGTGTGTGTGTGTGTGTGTGTGTGTGTGTGTGTGTGTGTGTGTGTGTGTGTGTGTGTGTGTGTGTGTGTGTGTGTGTGTGTGTGTGTGTGTGTGTGTGTGTGTGTGTGTGTGTGTGTGTGTGTGTGTGTGTGTGTGTGTGTGTGTGTGTGTGTGTGTGTGTGTGTGTGTGTGTGTGTGTGTGTGTGTGTGTGTGTGTGTGTGTGTGTGTGTGTGTGTGTGTGTGTGTGTGTGTGTGTGTGTGTGTGTGTGTGTGTGTGTGTGTGTGTGTGTGTGTGTGTGTGTGTGTGTGTGTGTGTGTGTGTGTGTGTGTGTGTGTGTGTGTGTGTGTGTGTGTGTGTGTGTGTGTGTGTGTGTGTGTGTGTGTGTGTGTGTGTGTGTGTGTGTGTGTGTGTGTGTGTGTGTGTGTGTGTGTGTGTGTGTGTGTGTGTGTGTGTGTGTGTGTGTGTGTGTGTGTGTGTGTGTGTGTGTGTGTGTGTGTGTGTGTGTGTGTGTGTGTGTGTGTGTGTGTGTGTGTGTGTGTGTGTGTGTGTGTGTGTGTGTGTGTGTGTGTGTGTGTGTGTGTGTGTGTGTGTGTGTGTGTGTGTGTGTGTGTGTGTGTGTGTGTGTGTGTGTGTGTGTGTGTGTGTGTGTGTGTGTGTGTGTGTCGTTGTGTGTGTGTGTGTGTGTGTGTGTGTGTGTCGTTGTGTGTGTGTGCCATGGGAGAGCACAATGGAAGACTATTTGAGAAATTGTTTTTGTTAGCAGGATCATTTAATTAAATCGTGTCGAATCGATCGTGTTTCGATTGATTCTGATTAGGGACGTCTCCCAAACGACACCTATTGATTTTGAAGTGGATAGAGCACACCCCACCCTGTCCATGGGTCATGAGAAAGCATGATGGTGGACTATTTGAGAATTTTTTTTTGTTAACACGGTTACTCAACTAAACCGTGTCGTATCGATCGAGTTTTAACTGATTCTTATCGGAGACGTCTCCCAGACGACACCTATTGATTTTGAGGTGGATATAACACACTCTACCATGTTCATGTGTCATGAGAAAGCACAATGGTGGACTATTTGAGAAGTTGTTTTTGTTAGCAGCATCACTCAATTAAATCGTGTCGGATCGATCGGGTTTCGACTGATTCTGATTAGGGACGTCTACCAGACGGCATATATTGATTTTGAGGTGGATAGGACACACCCCACCTTGTACATGGGTCATGAGAAAGCACGATGGTGGACTACTAGAGAAGAAAAAGTGGAAAAAGTAAAACTGTGGCATAAAGCGTATATTCTGCATTTATATGTTGGTTTATTTTTTCTCGACCACTCAATTTCGAGATGTTCCACGTGCGGAAAAGTCCGTTTTAAGGTTTTAAAACTGTTTCTTTTTAAAGAGTCACCTGAATAAAATATAGATTCTTTCTCAACCTGTAAAAGGTACGAGAACTTTCAATGGCCAATAGGCTGATCTTAAAGCCATATCACAATACATATAAGTAAACTTTAAACTACGGGAGTCTTAAAAGTTCTTCCGTTTCTGGGATGGGTGTGGGTATGTTAAAAAAACAAACAAAATATCAATATTTCATATATTTATGACATGTATAAAATACCTCTCACTGTACGTGGTAATCTTATGTCTTAGTCTAAACAAAAGGACAAATACATTCATAAATAAAAATATACAACTCTATTATTATTATAATTATCCAAGCACTATCTTCATATTTAGAAAAAACATACTTCTAATCATGGTGGAAGGATAATTGTAGTGCAATATTGATATGAAAATGCAGAACGATTTAAATTAATAAATATATAGCTCTCCAAATTAATGTAAATTATACAGGGTGTAATAAAACTTGATATTTTTCTTACATAAAATACTTAAACAACATTTAAAATACTACAATGTTTATATAATAACAAATTATGAGCTAGTATTATAGTTATTAATTATATAAGGGAATTAACAAGCTTTTAATCCACGAGAAAAAATAATCCATTTTTTCGAGAGGATTGATGGCTGTTAAATCCCGAATATAATTCAATGCTTTATCCACGACCACAGGCAAGACCGGTCAATTAGGAGGTGAAAAATTCTGGTTTTGGAAAACGTCAAATTTGACAGATTTATTTTGATCAAGAATATTGATTTTGAGCTGAAAACTAGAAAGTCTTGGAGCATGGTATTATGAATTTTAATCCACTAGTGTGTTAGAAGGCCTCTAATCCACGAAAAACAGACGTATTAAACCTGCCTAATATAGTCGTCGTGGATAAAACACATTTTTTCCCCAAAATAATATCTCAAATTAGAAACGTATAAAAATGTGGTACATAACGAACAAGACA
Source organism: Rosalia funebris (assembly GCA_037954035.1). Taxonomy (NCBI): domain Eukaryota; kingdom Metazoa; phylum Arthropoda; class Insecta; order Coleoptera; family Cerambycidae; genus Rosalia; species Rosalia funebris. The sequence continues at coordinate 2,957,681 of JAZFAV010000006.1, read as the reverse complement.
AATAAAACGATTTTACTTTTACCAGTTGGTTAAAGTTACACTTAAATCAAAAGTAAACTGTATCTTTGAACAAAAACTATAAGAGTTTAAAGTTACATTGCTCCCAAGGTTTTAGAGCAGCTGGAAGCTGCCAAACGAAATCCTATCCTCTAATTATAAATGAGACTAGTTTACAAGAGTCTGCCTACAAATGCAAACAATACAGAAACAGCTACGCTCGCTACAACTCTATTAGCGTCGTCATCAACAGGCCGAAGATAAAAATTGTAGAGGTCGTTTTCAAATTGCCTGAGCCACGCCAAATTGGCCAGGGCAGATTCTAGGGCGGTCGTGGCAGAAGGGAGGTATTCTTCGGGTAGTCCTCCGTCTTGTATGAATTCTCTTAACTGAAAAAATACGATAGTAGTGTAGAAAATCAATATAAAACCGTTTAAATATATAGCTTGTAAAAAGTTTTAGAACAGAATATGTAAAAAAGGAAGTGTTAGGGGATTAATGTAAGCTTTTAAAATATAGTTCTAATATTGTAGCGTATTTTAATAAGTGTGAAATACTAAATATATTATCTTTAATATTACATCCTGTATGATCATACGATGAGGTATCAAAAAAAAAACAAGAATTATTTTTTGTAGACGAGTAGGTTCGCAGTGCTGCCCTCTCCCGCTAGGTACGTTTACTAAACACCAGTGGCGGCTATTCAGGTGAATAGCGTGAAGTACTTCTTCACCAAAGAAACTGAGACTTCTTTTTTTATATTTCTGGGATGTATAATCATATCTTTAATGTGTACATTCAAATTAATCTTGTTATGAAAAACCTATTATATTTTTATGTCAAGTATTAAGGAATATGCCGCTGTGCTACTAAAACACTGTGTTTACATTGCAACGTCCTTTAAATCTTCAATAGTTCATTGGCGCGTTATCTATAATATAAATAACTCGCAGGTGCAGAGATGAAAATGAAGTGCCCTCAAATATGCACTGCTACAGCGGGTTGCCATGGTAACGTGACGTCACGCAATAGCCCACGTCCATTTAGTCCCTCTTCTCCCTCCACCTAGGTGAAGAATTTCCCTAGATTTTATAGGGTATCTGCACAATGGACTTGCATCTATTTAATGTACTGAAGCGCGGTCTGTTTTGAATTGGAGCGATTTATTGAATTTGCGTTGTTTCTTCATCATTTTTAGACTTGATTTTTTTATTTTAATGTGTTGATTGACCAACCGAGTGATCGTATAATTAGTGATTTTTCAACTTTGTTAGTGACAATATTATATGAAACAACAATTTACATTATTTATAATGAATCCAGTTAACAATATTATTTGTAATTTTTTGGAAACACCGTTCTGTCGCCGGAAAGACGAAGATAAAAGAGACGTTTTACTGGAAGGAATACCTACGACTGCTTTATCAATATTCGCCAAAAAGGAGATTAAGAAATCTGGTAAATCTTATAACATAAATTTCAAATCTGCTTGGTTTACAAATTATAAATGGTTATGTCGCAGCCCAATGTTAAAAAAACTATATTGCTGGCCCTGTTTACTATTTTCTAATAAACAATTGGTTTGGAACATGAATGGATTTGTAGATATTTTAAGTATTACGAAGGCATTATATAAACATACCGATTCTGCCCAGATATTCTATATGATATCCTACAAAAGAAAACATTAAATATTAATTTTTGCGTGCATCAAATAAAACAGACACGTGAAATATTGAACAAAAAAGGAAATGACGACTTTTTTAAGACAATTTTTAATAAAGCAAGTAGAATGATGGGATTGGAAATTACTAAACCACAATACGCTAGTCTTTCTAACGAAGCCGTTAGTACAAGATAAAAAGCACCTTTTTATGAAATATTGGACCATATTTTAATGAATATAGACGTCAGGTTTCAGGACTGCGAAAAGTTGAAGTTTGTTTGTCTCGCTGATACCGCAAAATTTGAACAATATAGCTTGTGTTTTCCTTTTAATGCTTTTCAAAATTTGGAACAATTTTATGGAAATATATTTACCAAACATCAACGACTTAAAAAACGAATTTTGCCTGTTATATAGTGATTAAAGTTACAGAACTATACCGCTGCATGAACTACTAAAAAACGAAATGAATACAAAGACATTTTTAGAGAAGCTTACAAACTGTTTTGTATAATTTTATCTATTCCACTAACAAGTGCATCAGTGGAAGGAATATTTTCATGTCTTGAACGTACAAAGACGTATTCAAGAAATACTATTTCCCAAGAAGAAATCTTTAGCAACCTTTTCTATCGAGAAAAAATGTTGCTACAACTAAAGAAGGATCAGCCATTTTATGAAGATATAATAGATAACTACGCCTCACTAAATGATCGAAGAATGGATTTGGACTAAATGATCGAAGAATGGATTTGGTGTACAAAAATTAGATAGCTATAAGCTTGGCTATAAGTAAGTCTTAAGAAAAATTAAACTACTTCTTTCTAACTGTTTACACATCCTAACTCTTCACCCATTTTCTAACCCGCGAGCCGCCACTGCTAGACACTCCCCTTGCTCAGTTGGCCAAGTATCGTTCATGTGAAACCACCACAGCGGACAGGGTGATTTTTTTCTTAAGCCCGTCCCAAAGCTTTCAGCGATTTTGCGACGGCAAAGGAGTAACGCGCCAACGTCGTAGTCCATTTCCTGTTAAATAAAACAGCGGCAGATATAGTTGCAATGCTTCGGGAGACGTCTGGAAATGAAGCTCTGATCCAGGCGAGAATTTACGAGTGGTTTGCCCGATTCAGATCTGGTCACATGTCAACAATCGACGAATTGAAGAAAATAATTGGAATTTCCTATTCCGTAATGGAGATCATGCCAAAAAATCCTAACTGAAGATTTTATCATGAGATTTATCGCGCCAAGAAGAAACACAGCAAGTAAAATGAAATGTGTCTGTGATGGATGGTTATTTCGACATCAAAGGAGTAATTCAAGTTAAATTTGTTCCTCAGGACAACACAATGAACCAAGATGACTATGTGGAAGTGCTAAAGCAATTACATGAGGCAGTGAGAAAAAAAAATGACCTGAATTAAGAAGATGAGGGGACTGATTTCATCATCACGACAACGCGTCTGCCTACACAGCGTTAAAAATCAACCAATTTTTGACAAAAAAGAACTGCATAATAATGGTTTCACATTCCCCTTCCTCGCCCGACCTAGCCCTTTGTGACTTTTTCTTGTTTCCAAGGATGAAAAAAACCCTAAAGGGAAATCGTTCCCAGGAAGTAGGAGAGGTTAAGAAAAAATCGTTGCAAGCACTTAACAGCGTTAGTTCAGAAGAATATAAAAAATGTTTCCAACAGTGGAAAAATCATTGGGACAAATGTATATAATCTAATAGACAGTGTTTTAAAGTATATTTATGTTAAGCAGCTAATATACTTGTTATTTATTGTTCAAATTACTTTTTTATATACCTACAGTTCCACATCAACTGGTTAATTGTAAAATAAGTACGGTAGGTTTTTATTTACTAATTATTTTAAAGATATTTTAGTAATTGTTGTTAAATATAATATGTCACACTATATCAAAAAACCCTGAATATTTGAACAACGTTTTGGAGAGTGCAACTCTTAATCCCCTAAAGCTTTTGTTTAAAACGGCGTTCTCTAAAAGTCATATTTTGGGAAATAATATACGCTAAACTATACGCTACTTCTGCCTAACCAAGTTAATTTTTTTTATTCAGACTTTCAAAAATCTGTCGAAATTTTAATATCCAGAACAACATCGGTACCTCGTTAAAAAATTGGTAATATCGTTGAAAACAAATAACTGTCAAACATTATAACAAACATTTACCAATTTTCTATAGCTCTCCTGTTGGTCACGATATAAATTCTATAATTTTCACAAATACAACAAACTCTGACATTTGATTTTTTTATATTAATTATGATGAGTTAAATGGGGCTCCTAATGATATGTTTTAAGTTATAGTTTTCAGGTAATTATGAAGATATACTGATATCTACTCAACTAGAAACTTTGGATAAACGTTTTTACAAGAACCGTATATGAGGTGTTTCAGTTGGAACTATAATATTTTAATTGCGCGCCACTTGTATTGTGTTAATGATAGGGCACCAATATTTAACCACGAGCAATATGTAGACAAGAGCCACCACGTATCGAATTTTAAAGGAAGATTAAATATCGAATTGCATTATCTTTCAGGCTAATTGATATCAGCATTCCGAGAGACAACATGATCAGGAAATTTGGTATGCAACAGAGTTATGGTTGTACGTGTTTGAAAAATAAATTGTTTAACATGACAACATTTTGTTGCACAAATCATCTTTTTTCTTCTCTAACACTCAACTAATAAATGTAAGACTATGTAAATGGTCTGTAACTCTTAATTGTTGTGTCAACTGAGTTTTGTATGCTAACAGATGCAAATATGTCTTTAAAATCCGATGTGTGATGGCTCTTCACATATTCAGTTATTGTGCACGACGTCGGATTAATATTTGGCTACTCCAGTACACTCTCTCACTGCAGCAACATTTTCATCTGACCGACCACGATGAGGACATATTGGTGTTGCCTTATCGATAACAGAACCCTTCTCTTGAAATTTCTGCATTAAGTAAGGTACTGTTAACTCCATAAACGCTTCATTCTGTCCTAATTTTGTGCGAATTTCTTTTAATGCAACTGTAAATAATCGCTCACTTTCATAAAACAGTTGTACGCAAACTATTCGTTGTTGAACTGTTAATCGCGACGTGCTGACGTCGTAGGGTTTGTAGTTGACAGTCGTTAAATATTGATGCCCTATCTTTGACAGAACACAGATGGCGCGCAATTCAAACCCTATAGTTCCAACTGAAACACCCTATAGTTATTTAAAGTTATTTCTTTTTAGTGAAGAATTAAACAATTTCACGACAAATAGATCGCTTAATTCATTGCTAATATTTATCAGAATATGCGTCAAGGATGGTCATAAAATGAAAATTGTCGAAAATTTTTGAAAATTAAGAACATTTTGCGAATATTACGTAAAAAAATTAGTTATTTTTAAGAAACATCGTCGGTGCTTTGGTGTACTTACCTCGTCTATTTGTTCTTGAGTAGTAAATACTCCAGCTAACCCATTTATGAGGTTCGGCAGAGCATTCATGCTCAGATACCTGAAAAATAATCAGTTGAACAACTAACACATTCCCCCGTTTCTTACTAACTTTTCCGCAATGAGTTGGTGATTATTCCTCAGGAATCTAAAGGCGACATTGACTCCCGTTGGGCCGCCATTATAAACAGAGTTAAATACGGACAAGGCATCCTGCGATCTTATGCCTGAATTATCAGTAACTGACAAGTTGAGGTATCTAAAAAAACAAGAGAAATGTGTAAATTACTTCGTCAATTAACTATTGACGTTTAGCAGAATCTACAATTACCTCTCCAGCAAATATTCATCCTGCGAACATCCCAAAGCAGTAAGGATAGTCGACTGCTCAGTAGCTAAGGTGGCGTTCAAGTAGGCGTTCCAGAGGAAATCCCAGTCGCTTTGGTTTGTGCTGTGTCTGATTCCGTTGCAGTAAACAACGCTTCTCAAATTTTTATTTGGCCTAGAAATTAAGGAATAATTACAGTCGTAATGAAGTACACACAGCCAAACTTATGTGGAATCACCCATTATCTCCTATTTGATCATATTTAAAGAAAAGAGAAATTGCTGGAAAATAAATAGAAGTATATGCAAGCAATTTTTATTAAAAAAATAAACAAAAACTTTTTTGAACAAGTTGTGTATTAACAGGAAAAATATAAAGTACCTGTTTGTCAATGAATACCTTTAACATAATAGAGAATTTAAGACAAAGATAATCACTTTTCGTTAATTTAATAATCAGTGTTGCCACCTCTAGCCTCAATACATGCGCGAATTCGACGAGGCATGCTTTCGATTAAGTTATTAATTTTTTCTTGGCGAAGATTTCCCCATTCTTCTAAAACTTCTTGAATCAGTTGATCTGTATTGCCAGGGTTATTGACTCTAGCTCTAATCCTTCTTTTAATCATATCCCATAAGTGTTCTATGGAGTTAAGGTCAGGTGAATAACTAGGCTACTCTAAAACAGTCACACCTTCTGTTTCCAAAAAATTTGTAGCAACTCTGCTCGTAAGAGGAGGTGCATTATCGTGCATAAATACAAAATTTTCGCCAAAAGAGCCTCTTCAGTTTCTTATTATGAGTCCTAGAATTAAATTAACATACCTCCGATCCGTTAAGATTTGTTTTATGGGAAGTAAAAGAGTTTTCGCATCCATCATAATTCCACCACAAAGCATTACAGTTCCTCCTTTGTACTTGGGGACAAATTTGGCAACTGCGAGTCTAAACTGTCTCCCAGGACCTCTCAAAACTCGAATTCGCCGGTCCAGCCGCAGACCAATTCTGGTTTCATCCGAAAATAAGACATTTCACCAGTTTTGATGCTCCAAACACCATTGTAAACGGTCAATTCTATGTTGTTTTGATAGTTTGGGAACCCTTAACTGTCTTCTGCTAAATAATCTTCGAGCACATAGTCTTTTCCTTATAGTTTCGAGGGAAACACTAATACCCGTAGATTCCAAATGTTGCCTTTGAAGCTCGGGGTGAGATTCAGTCGGATTTCTTCTTACTATTTGAGCTAGAAACCCATCCTGCTCTTTAATAATAACTTTTCCACGACTTCGCCTTGGTCTATTTCTAAGGTTCTCAATTCTAGAACACTTGAATAGGTTTTCAAAACGCCCCTTGTGTAACTCCAACCGTCCTTGCAGCTTCTCTTTGTGATAATCCCTGTTCTACTAGAGTAACAATTCTTCCGCTCTGCATGTCTGATAACCCCACATAAGGCATTTTCTTCAAAAATGTTCAATCGGAAACAACTTATAACCTACAGAAATAAGGAGTTTATACTCCAATCCATCTGCAAATGCCTTATATAATAAGGACTAAACAAATTAGGTTCAAACAGCTATTCTCCTGACTATATGCCAAACACCGAGCACTGAATTACATGACAAAATTTGTCGTATTTTTGTCTAACAGAGTTAGCACTAAAAATACAGTGATCGTTTTAAAACCACCAAGAAAAATGCAAAGTGTCACCTACCTCAGAATATCGTTAACTGCAGACCGGTTTCGACCTTTCCATTTTGGGTCTCGTCAGTGTAAACAAGTATACCTTCGACAGATAAAGCTCACATCTAGTAGACGTTACTACGTTCCACCGCAGTAGAACGTACCAAACGCCATCTCTTGGTAGTTTCGAACAATCTAAATCGAAGTAAAAACTTGAGATCATCAATATAATGCAAAGTTTTACTATCAGAGAGTAACATTCAAACTACAGAAATAAGGAGTTTATACTCCAACCCATCTGCAAATGCCTTATATAATAAGGACTAAACAAATTAGATCAAAACAGCTATTCTCCTGGCTATATGCCAAACGCCGAGCACTGAATTACATGACAAAATTTGTCGTATTTTTGTCTAACAGAGTTAGCACTAAAAATACAGTGATCGTTCTAAAAACTCTGTTATGATCTGCTAAAACCTAACCAAACCGTTAAATACTGAATGCTACCAACAACAAATAATCGATTTAAATTAAGCTTTGCGTGAAAAACGACCAGAATATCAAAAAAGGCGTCACAAAGTGATTTTGCTTCATGGTAATTCTTCATCACATACGACAAAATCGGTTAAGGAAACGATTCTGTCGTATTCGGAAACGAGGCGTTTAGTTGATAAATAATTCCGCATGCGACTTACTGACCAGACTTGGCTCTGTCTGATTACTACTTACTTGCATCGATGGGACGCGCACATGCTGATCAGGGTTTCACTTCTTACGAAAATGGCTCGATGACTGGTTTGCCTCAAAACAGCATGAATTCTCTTGGCATGGAATCCACAAATTTCAGAGAGATGGGCAAAATGTATACCTAGCAATGGGTAATACTATACGAATAAAATATTTTTATCATGTTCATACAATAAACGTGTATCTTCTATACAAAAAATCCCTGTTTCATATTTATGTACAAATCTGGTAAATACATGTCTTCCGAACGTCTATATCCAGGATATTTCGTAAATATATCTTATAGTTTTGTTTTAATGACAGTATTGACTTCACGTATGTTGTGGTTGTTTATTTTGCATCTAACAGGATCTAATAAACTGTTCTTATAACGTAAGCCATATGTCTTCAGTTTCTTTATTGCAGTAATTAAGATGGAATAGGTATTATTAATGTAACGGGCATCATCTCATCTGCTTTGCAGTTGCAATAAGTTCTGGAGTGTGCATAGCGCCATGACCGTCAGACGAAGTATAGCTTTCCACGTGTCTTGTTACAATATTTTCTTAGACGAATTAATAATTCGTTCACGCATGTTTACTCTAATACACATATCCGCAAACAATTCTGGGTCACTATCGATCCAAGTTTGCAGTAATTCTGGTCTGAATTTTTTTTGTGTCGTTGTGGCATATTAATTTTCATGTGACTGCGCAAATAGAAACACAGAAATTCAAACTCACGACGTAACTCACAAGACCACGTAAACAGTGAAAACGGCGGTAAAATGAATGCAAACGCTTAACAGGTCTCTGTGTAATATGCGGTAGCAATGTCGTCGCTATAGAAACAGACATCGGCAACGTATCGTTTGTCAGTGCGGCTTTGTTGCGGCTCACCAAAGTAGACACTTTAGTGACTATAGAAGGTATGATCTACTGTTCATTTCATCGCTATTTACCAAATAAAAAACTCTTGCCGATAAACGGAACAGTCTACCTGAGCCTAGCCACAAGAACAAGCTACGGTATGAAATAAGAGCCGCTTGAGATTTTTTATTTGGCAAGTAGCGATGAAATAAACTATTAACGTATATTAACTTACCTCACACCGCTATATCTGTATATGAAAAACATGATTTCAGTGGAAGTAATACAGCGCTCATGTCCCAATCTGCAGGCAGTAGACAGCGCCAATACTTGCTTGAGAGTGTAAATTTGGTCGTCTTCATCATGATTTATAAACGAAACGGATGCGTACAGGTTTTCCATTAAATCCAACATATGAGCCTACAATTATATTAAATTTAAAATTCCTATCAATTGACTTTCATCGACATGTATTGTTACCCCTATCGCCCGTCCTAGAGTTGAGTTCAACCCGATCCTAGCCAAGAGGAAGTTAAAACCGTTGATCGCGGGAACCCATGGGAAGTACGATGTGTCGTTGGCCACGAAATTGATTATTTCAAAAACTCGGGAATATGGGAGCCTGTTCACCCTAGCCAAATTGAACAGGTCATCGACTATTTGGGCCCTGTTCACTTCGCTGATGCCGTCGAAGTTCTCCCTACTAAAGGCGTCACGGATGTTGTTCCAGAGGGCGTTGCTGTAACTCACCCTGTAGTACCCTACAAATTACATTATAAAGACTTAATGATAATTTATTTTAGTCACGATTTATTTTAGTCAACACTTAATCACAATTTATTTTATTCACCGAATGGTAATTCTTAAATTATAAACCAAATAAATGCTTTTACTTCTTCTATGGGTGGTGTAGAGCAAGACCACTCCCACTAAAGGCGTGGCTGTGAAGCATCAAGAGTTCTCCTTCTTTCCCTACTGATTAAAGTTCCAAATGCTTGCAAATTTTACAAGCGCATGATTGGTATGGGTATGCACATTGATTATTGATTCTTAATGAAACATCATAGACTATTTTAATTATTTTTTGCTATTATTTATACCATAAAATCAATCTATTGCTAATACTATGATCTATGATACACTATTTTTTCAAAAATATGCATAGAATAAAACTAATACTGACTTCTTGTGCCTTGTGCCAGTAAGAAAATGTATACATAACTCTTGGACCTCGTTGTATATGAAGTATCTAATCATTCATAAATTCTGCCTGACTATATGTTCATTTATTACCTTATACAAATGGGAATTGCGAGCTAATATTACCTGTCTGTTGATTGTTCAGAATGATCCATGCAAAGTTGCTTGACGGCAGGTTAAATGTTAAATCCGAATCGGGCGTAAGCCATACATTTGGAGCTGTGTTTTGGAACTTATTTTGATCGGTTGATAAGGTATAGCTGATGGGGACGTACCACCTTGATGAATTGTCCGTGCCAGATAACAAAAATCTTTCCTGAAATAAGAATTATTGTAATAATTCTATTATAATTGTATTGTATATATGCAGAAGTAATTGTATTGTATATGTAGTGTATATGTTACTGTGAAAGTCCGAAATTAGTGAATGTCAACATTCACCGGTGAATGTCGACAAACACAAATGGGCTCCGGTGAATGTCGGAAACGACAGGTCGTAACTTGCTTTTGGGCGATTCTTGCATCATGTTTGTTGGCTTTGGCTTTGGCTTCGTTAGTCTTACGCAAGATCTGATAGCGTGTGTGCAAGCTTGCTAATTTAATTTGTTTTATTAGATATTATAATTTGTGTTCAATGGCTACTGCAGTGAATCGTGATCAGTTTTTTGAAAAGTTACATGCCTTAATTGGAAGTAGACGAGAAGACAATTGTTTTTATTTTTCTCAAGAAAGGTACTCTAAAATCGTTTCTGAAGTGATTTCTGCTAAAAGTAAATGCAGTACACCTTTGGACTACAGACGTTTAAAGCGTTTTGACATTTTAAAAGTTAGCTATGAAGAAAAGTTAATTGTGCCACTAAAACCAGGAGAAGCGAATATCCAGTATTATGTTACAAATGATGAGCTATTTAATATACTTTCCGAAACTCACATAAGAATAGGCCATGGAGGAAGAACACGAATACTTAAAGAATTGCAAGTTAGATACAAAAATATTACTTATGAAGTTGTAATGTTGTATTTAAATTTGTGTAAATAATGTCAAATGAAACACAGTGCGCCTAAATAAGGTATTGTTGTGAAACCAATGGTCAGTTCCGAATTGAACTCTAGATGTCAAGTCGACTTGATAAACTTGCAATCACACAGGGATGGCGATTACAAGTATATCAAGATCATCTAACCAAGTTTGTCCAGTTGCGACCTTTAAAAAGCAAGAGAGCGGAAGAAGTAGCATATCACCTTCTTCATATTTTTTTAACATTTGGTGCTCCCGCTATATTGCATTCGGATAATGGTAGAAAATTCAGTAATCGAGTCATATCTGAACTATGCGCTATGTGGAAAAATGTTAAAATAGTACACAGAAAGCCTCGTCACAGTCAAACACAAGGCTCAGTCGAAAGAGCCAATCAGGACATACAGAATATGCTAACTGCATGGATGCAAGATAATGACTCAAATAAATGGTCAGAAGGTTTGCCGTTGGTCAAATTTGCCAAAAACACAACATATCACGAAGGAATACGCCAGAGTCCATATGAAGCCCTGTTTGGCGTTAAACCAAAAGGGGGCATAGCATCGTCATCTCTCCCTCGCGGGCAAATTGCAAACATTGAAGCCGAAGAACAGTTAGAAGCCTATGTTAACACTTTTGAAGAAAATTTGGGTAGTGACCATATTGATGGCCATATTTCAGATGGAAGCCACGTGGATAACCAAAATACCATTGGAGTTAATCTGGAACCTAGCACGTCTTCATCTCAAGCATTGACTGATCCGTAAACTGGCACGTCTTCATCTCAAGTACTGGCTAAACAACAAGAGCTAATTTATTCAAAGGGAGTAGCCGCAAAAGAGAATTTTCTACTTCAAGCAACAAAAATGTTACGAACGTCAAAAAAAAAGTTTCCTCCTGCCCAAATTGGTGATACCGTAAGAATTCAAATCCCTGATGTCGACCGTGGTCGTACATATCCTCGAAATGTATTGGCGGTTGTTGTTGGAATAGAGCATTCAGGCTTTTATAAATTAGCAAACAAAAATGGTACCTTGAAACAGCTTTTCACCCGTAATCAGTTCGTAATTTGTAAAGAGTTACTTTCCATGGATGAGGTTTCGATTCAAGCAATGTCGCTAAGAGAAGCAGCTTGTGCTAATTCAAAAAGTGGAGAGCAAGGCTATACACGTTGCAATTGCAAAAGGAAGTGTTCGACGGCTAAATGCAGCTGTAAAAGCAAAGGCCTTTTGTGCAATTCGAAGTGTCATGGTAGTTTAAGTTGTTGCAATAAATAAGAATGTCTTACATTTTCTTGGTTTTTTATATTTCAGTTTAAATATTAAAATGTATGTGTATGTTTATTATATTGACATTATTTTAGTTGTATTTCGTGATTTGAAATGTTCTACTGTTTGTTTTAAGTTCAACAAGTTTATTGGAAAACTTTTCCCATGTCGCTTTAATAAATAAATATTACCTATACTTTTATTTTTGTTTTCCTTTATTAAAAAAAATGTTTCTTTTCAACATACACCATGAGTACATGCTGAATGTCGACATTCACCGGTGTAAGTTAGAAATAATGATATTTGACCGATATTTCGAACATACGCCAAGCAACTTAGAGAATGTTGACATTCACTGGTGTATCTCGACATTCACCAGATTTCGGTGTTTCACAGTAACATATATATACAGACTGTATATAGGAAGACCGTATCTATATGAGCTCTTGAAGAAATTTCATGTAAAATATATCTATTCAGGTACATAAAAATAAAAATACTTCTCATTTATTTTAGTTTGCTGTCAGTTAAGCAATTATTACCTTATTTAAGACATTAGATAAGTTTGGAACACAAAGTCTAATTAGAGAATTATTGAGAGGTTGAGAAGGAACGGATGTTAAAGTTCTTGAAAGAGTGCATACCATACATTTTCTTTAACACTATAGGTTCAAGTGTAAGTTGCACTATTTTGGAAGAAATAAGGAAACAAATAACACTCAAAGTGGTTTTGAATAAAATTTTGCCAGGAGAAAAAATGTCATTAATGAAAGTGGTGAAAGGATAGTAATTTTACTATGTCGAAGTAGTGTGAAGAATAACGATTTTGTGTGATGGATCAATCTTGAGAAAGAGGTACCGGTGGAAGAAGGAACATATTCTCAAATCCTAATGAAAAAATCGCGTTCTCTTCTTGATCGATAAATACTTACTTGGGTAACCGTTACTTGGGTGCCACTCACGGACACTGTCAGAAGAGGGAATCCTGGATTTCTAATCCAATTCTGCATAACTGCTTCCAAACTGTTGGCGGGCAATCTCGTAGTTCCATTGTTGATGGCTTCCTGCAGAGCCGACCACAAGTTCTCTGGCAGAACTGTTTGATACTGACTACAATTACACATATGTTTTAAATAACAATAACATTAATGATATGCAGGTATCATTAATGTATAGAAGTCTGGAGCACCTAAAATGTCAATCTGGCAAAATATTTTTTAAAGTATTTAACATTCGCAATGTTAAATACAAATTTTAATTTGTCTATTATATCATAATAAATGTGCTTGAGCTAATATGAAGTCATAACCACCTTATTTATAAAGAATTATGTTCAACCACTTCCTTTATTATTATGGCGAAATATTCGATGAAGATGAAGATGAAAATGATCATGATGACGACTCTAATAATATCTCTGATACCATTGAATAAAATCCCTCAAAATATCGGAAGCATTCGTCTCAATAAATTGGGCTTATGAAATTTGGGCTTTTATGAATCATATCATTCTATCAGAGTTTTATTAATATGCACTTGGTTTTGTCTTAACATTAGTTGGTTTTGTCTTCCGATGTATGTTAATTCTCAAAATAATACAATTTGGAGCACTTAAAATCTGAACTTTTTGTTGAATATCCACTAAATCACCATACAATTGCTTGTGTTGAAGTATTTGAATGGCGGTCTCTTGCAGAAGAATTATTGGGCACATTCCTTTTAATTCCACTATCAATTCAGCGTAACAGAAATAACATGTTCACTTTATCTGTTCAAAATACAATGATGATGTTTCTAACCACAATAGCTATTTTCATACCACAAAACTTAGTTAAAATGTTCTGCTACTGTACACAATACCAGTGGTGGCTATTCAGGTGAAGTAGGTGAAGTGCCTCTTCACCAAGGAAATTGACACTGGAATTTTTTTTTATATTTTTGGGATATTTAATTCACACAAATTTCATACATTCAAATAAATTTTGTTCAAATGAAAAACCTGTTATATTTTTATGTCAAGCATAGTATGCTACTAAAATGCTGTGTTTACATTGGAACGTCCTTTAAATCTGCAATAGTCCATGCGCGCGTTATCTAAAATATAAATAACCCCCAGGTGCATAGATCAAAATCGAGTGCCCTCAAGTATGCACTGTTAAAGCGGGTTGTCATGGTAACATGACGTCACCCTATAGCTACATCCATTTAGTCCGTCTTCTCCCACCACCTGGGTGAAGAGTTTGGCGAAATTTTATCGGCTATCTGCACAGTGCACTCGCATCTATTTAATATACTGAAGCGCGATCTGTTTTTGATTTTGAGCGATTTATTGAATTTGCGTTGTGCTTTCATCATTTAAGACTTGCTTTTTTGATTTTAATGTATTGATTGACCAACTGAGTGATCGTATAATTAATGATTTGCAACTTTGATAGTGACGATATTAAATGAAACAATAATTTACATTATTTATAATGAATCCAGTTAACGATATTATTTGTAATTTATTGGAAACGCCGTTATGTCACTGGAAAGACGAAGATAAAAGAGACGTTTTACTGGAAGGAAGACCTACGACTGTTTTATCAATATTCGCCAAAAATGAGACTATAATGTAGCAGCCCAATGTTACAAAAACTATATTGCTAGCCCTGTTTACTATTTTATAATAAACAATTGGTTTGGAACAGGGATGGATTTGTAGATATTTTAAATATTACGAGGCCATTACATAGATATACCGATTCTGCCGAGCATTTAAAATGTGAAGTACAATTTGATTATAAAAAAAGTTAATAGGGCAGTGTTATGATGGTGCGAGCGTCATATCTGGCCACCTAAATTGACTTAAAAAAATCAACTCCACCTATTTTCTAACCCGCGAGCAGCCACTGCACAATACTAACCTATGAAGTAAGTACAATTTGTTATCACTTACTATCTTTGTAAATAATTTCTAATGCCAGTCCTGAAGTTCGCGGGCGTCATGATATGCTCTACCATACGAAAAATGCTTCCACCTAGAAATAAATTTGTTTTATGCGAAACTATTTTCTTTTGCGAAAGCCTTTTAACATAAATATCTTTTCATATCCATATAAGATTTTGTAAAGGTGACCATTGTTGTGGTAATTCAATGATTTATGGTTGAAATTCGACAAACTATTCTTACCTTTATTATAAGAAATGCTACCAAACATGGCCATTACTTCCGTAGGGCTATCTGCCTGTGATTGTAGAGGAAGGGCGTTTTCGAGGGCGTCATTTATAAGTACGGGATGGGTGTTTCTTACAACGTACTGTTTGTCCAGTTGCCATTCAGGAATAACCTACAAAGGAATATCATACATTATGAGCTAACTAGAATCCAGTAGACCAACAATAGATTAAGGTCTGTCTCACTTATCGTACTAAATACAACAGCTGCATTTCCTTCAACCAAGATCTTATTTAATTTCAGTTATTATCCACATTAATTGGTCATTGAAGTTAAACTATGCAATAAAAATACAAGGAACTAAGATGTAATAAGATCTCCGGAAAATTAAAATCCGTTGGATCTTTGTAAAAATGCTTTCTTCAAGGAACAAGTGACTAGTGAACAAGTGAAAAGAATAGTACTACTTACATCATGCGTTGTGTGAAACTCGTAGTAATTGGCAAAGCCTTCATTCAAGAACGTCTCTGACCACCAATTGCATGTGACCAAGTTCCCGAACCAGAAATGAGCGAACTCGTGTGATATAATCGTAGCGATGGTTTGTTTATATGAATTCGATGACTCTACTGGGTCCCATAACAGGTATATTTCCCTACAATGTGAATAAATTACGATGATAAATTAAAAATACTGTAATATGGGCAAAGTCAGCATTTATAAAGTTGAGTTACACAAGAGTTACCCAAGTATAACACCAGTAGCACTGGAGAACAATTTTTTTGCTAGATCTGGTTTCCATCCAATTTGGTGTTGAATATAGAGTATATCATATGAAGTTAATATAACCCTATGGTATACAACCTATAATTTCTGCATAATATCTATCTAATATCTATAATACAGTGCGGGCCAGAGCAACTTGCTTATTTTAATTTGGCGCCCTGAAGCGATGGTTGCTCCTATGAGGGTGGGGATAGGCATATTCTAGAGGGCAGAATGTAAAATTGTAACTCCGCTTAGTTTAGTTGGCATCATGGAGTGGACGAAGGTGGAGCGCGCGTTCGCTGTCGAGGCATACTTTTCTAACGATCGCTCAATCATCGCCGCGCAATATATCCATTTCAATATTGCACCCCGTGGTCGTGTTCCTGGCTGGCAGTCGATTTCTTCATGGATAAACAACTTCAGGGAAACTGACGATCTGAAGAAGAAGAAACCTGAGCTTCCACGAACAGCAAGATCAACCCAAAACATAGATATGGTAAGGCTTGCGATCCCTTCAACGCTCTGTCCGCAAATATGCAGCTGCTGTTGGGTTGTCTGCTTGTTCTGTAAGGCGAATCCTCCATGAGGAACTAAAATTTCATCCCTACAAATTCGCTGTCATGCAGGGAGTCCACGCGATTTTGTTGTTCGATAAAATACATGTAAGGCGCTCCTTGACATGCCTACGATCATCGTAGGACCCTGGCTTATCTGAAGAACAACATTCGTCAAGCTGTCGCCAACATACCTGTCGATATGCTGGAAAGAGTTTAACGAAACTTCCGAGTTTGATTAACACAGTGTGTTGAGAATAATGGACGCAACCTGCCTGATATCATCTTTAAAACTATGTAAACCTAAAATTTAAATGTTGTACTTAATTATATTCAGAGAACTAAATATATATCTGCATTACTTTTTTTTTATTGAATTTCCAAATAAGCAAGTTGCTCTGCCCCACCCTGTATAACAGAATTAAGAGACTTGGTGCGTTGTTTAGGGCTCTTAAGGAAGCAGCTGAGCTATTAACTTCAAGACTAAAAGAGAGAACCTATTAGACAGCTCTGCAAAGGTTTTACTTTTCCAAGAATGGGAGACGAGCTTTTTGGACTTTTTTTTTCAGAAGGCCAAATGTTTGTTTATTGTTTGTTATTGCCACGATATCCGAGATTTTCTCAGCAATTAGGCGTCACGTTGTACAATCTAGCAGAATGGCGGTTACTCTTGAGTAGTTCTAAGCGAAGCCTTAAAGGTGTTCTTCAAATTAGGTAGGAACAAGTGCCGTAATAAGTTTTAGTAAGTGCTGTTCTGTTCAATGCAACAAAATGTTTATTCCCCAGTATAATCAAAATATCGGCATGTACGAACAAAACGAAAGATCGAGAAACTTTCGTATTTATCTCGACAACAAAGGGCAGCAGCAATTTTTGGTTTTCATTAACTGGTTTGTTTCAAATTGAAAAGAATATTCCACTTTGAGCATATAAACGTACATAAATTACCTGTAAGTTACAAGACCCCAATTCTCCATCGCGCCAGCCGCGAAATCCGGTATAGCTACTTGATCCAATTTTGGCTTAGACACACTGTAATCGATCTGAGTGAAGTTGTTCAAACTTTGCAACAGCCCAGGTCCAACGTCTACCGCCCACCTGCGTATATCCCTTGTTTCTTCTCTCGAACAAATACGGTATGGTACAGTCCCGATGTTTTGCCCTTGAGTGCAGGTAAAGTCGGATACGACGAAGGCAAGAAGGTAGGTAGACATCAAGGCTGTGCTTTGGAACCTCATCGTCTCTGAAACGCTATACGTGCATAGTACAAAATATGTTAAAAGTGTATTACTACAACTTTATTTAATAATCAACTATTCTCTTCTTCAAATATTCTTCAAATTACACTAATAAGTGACCCGATGAACTTACGAGTCAGTCCTATTGAGAGATCCCGGCATGTTAGACAAAGCATTCCATCCCAAAGGATAGGTAATATATACGTCGAAGGTAGCCTTGAAGGAGGGCTCATCAAAACACGGGAATGCCCTTCGGGCGCTGGTCGGTTGGAACTGAGTAGTCGCCAAATACCTGGTAGCTCCATTGGGGTTTACATAGCTGCTCTTGTAGAACCCAATCATGTCCGTGGTACTGAGGTTACCAGTGAAGTCTATCACCAATTGATATGTAGCATTAGCCAGAAGAACTAAAACGATAATTGGGACTTGTATTTAGAAGAATTATAAATAGATGTAGTATATTCCGTGTAGTTCTGTATATTTTTCTGTATAAATAAAATCAATTTGTCATTAGAAAAGGTAAGTTAAAGCCTAGTGAAACTTTTTTGCTTCTATAGGATATCTCAGGTGGAACTATAGGATTTGAATTGGGCGCCATTTGTATTCTGTCAAAGATAGGACAGCAATATACATCGACTACCATGAAAAGATGATCTTCATGTGCTTCATCGCTGAACAAAATTTTGTTACAGAAATCAACAAATGTGCGACTTTTTAGATGGCCTGTAATTTTCAATTGTTGTATCAACTGAATTTTGTATGTTTTGACAGATTCAATTGTGGTGCACGACGTCGAATTGATGTGTTTGGATACTCCCGTACACTTTCTTTCACTGCAGCAATATTTTCATTTAAACGACCACGACGAGGGCGTTCTGATATTGCCTTATCAATAACAGAACCCGTCCCTTTAAATATCTTAATTAGGTTACGAACTGTCAACTCTGTAGGCGCTTCATTTTGTCCTAATTTTGTACGAATATTTCTTAATGCAACTGTAAATTATCGCTCACTTTGATAAAACAGTTGTACACAAACTATTGGTTGTTGAACTATTAATCGCCGCATATTGACGTCGTATGATTTGTAGATGGCAGTTGTCAAATATTGACGCCCTATCTTTAACAGAACACGAATGGCGCCCAATTCAAATCCTATAGTTCCAATTAAGATCCTATAGGTGAAAAAATAAAAATTATTCTCGATCAAAACCTAATCCCAATTGAATGGCCACCATGTTAACCTGATTTGATCCTCTTGGATTCCTTCTGGTGGAGTTACGTGTGGGCTACCTATGTGTTGCAAAATTTTAAAAAATATATTTAATTACAAAATTATGATAATTGTGCAAATCTTTATCACTATTATATATTAATATCGATGTTTATGTCTCGTTGTGAACGCAAACTATTTTCTACTTATTTTTTAATTTTGCTTCATAACACCAAAACGGTTGGAATTTCACTGATACATACTACAATAAGACAGAACATGAATAGATCAAGGCCACCTTTCATCTTGCACAAAAAGTTATAAAGTGCCAGGCAGTAACCATTAGAACCTTTTTTTGTACGTATACTCATGCTTTTCTCTGATTATTTTCTTTATTTAAATATGATTCACCCCTCGTTTTAGGTGCTAACCCATACCACCGAACAGAAATTACAACTAGAAGGTTCACTTTACGGCGGTACTTTTATCTTGCGGTCATAAAGGCGTTGCCTCCGTGCAGCTGTTGAACAGCGTCCTTTTTTAGAATTTGGGGGATACTTCGTACGATAATTCTCGCTGACGACGAGATGGGGCAAGGAGGGAAACTTAGAGTGAATCTTCTAGTTGTAATGTCTGTTCAGTGCCCATACTTACTTCCTGGCAAGTTGATGTTCAAAATATCAGTGACATCATTTATGCTATAACTAGCCGGATCTATATCGGTGTTGCCCACAGTAACCAGATTTATTCTAAGAAACTCATGAGACGCGTGCAGCCGAATGACGTTCGTATTCACTGTCGACGCCAATCTGATAATCACCATCCCATGGTACTCGTTGCTGGCTTCCGTAAGAGTAGCGGCCGTAAGGTTCACGTGCAACCTGTAGTGACTTGGTCGGATGTTGGTTGGCAGCCTCCACTGAATTTGCATCTCCACGCACGATATGACCGTTAGAAGAAGTAGCAGGGGGATGAGTTGAGGGGACGCCATTTTGTTTCCTGAAAAAAGAATAGTGGAGGTGACATAGTCGATTATAACTGTCACGGCTACTGCAGAATTTACGACATCAGCTGTAACGACTGTGATCAAACGTATGTTGGACAGACCAGACGATCTATTCAAACCAGGTTGAAGGAGCACATGGCGCATCTCAGATATGGTAGAACAGATAGTCCAGTGTTGCCCAACATGCCTTATATAACAACCATAACATAGATATTAGCATCTTAAGATTAATTAGGAATGTCACAAATACTAGACCACTAAATGCATTTGAAAGTTTAGAAATTGAAATGTATAAAAATAGTACAAATAGTGACAGAGAGCCTGTTGCACATATCCCGCTTTATTGGTTAACTACTCACGGTTCACGGGGTTGAACCGCAACAATCATTTAGGTATAAATAGGATACATCATTAGCATAATATTAGTTTTAATCATATCTAGATAATGCTAACTTTGTTGGCGAAACGCGCGTCGAGTGTAGTCTATAGTATTTTGGTGTTTTGTGGAAAACTACGTCAGTGTTATCTTCATACCAAAGATTTAAACTCACTCCAGTGCTAAATATCAAAGTAACTTTTTACGTCAGATATCCTAGACACCTTTAATCACCACGAAAGGACTGCCGACCGCTTGTAAACTTGATTAATGTAAACATACTCGATTCCTGATACCCTAACTAAATTCGATTTTGAATTAGATAATAAGATGTCCATTTCACTGCCGAAGTATATTTTTCTTACAGTACACAAGCAAGTGACGAGCTACTTTGAGGATAATAAACTATTATATAACATGCAGTCTGGGTTTCGAACCAATCATTCATGTGAAACTGCGCTCCAAGCTGTTATAACATCCTGGAAGGAAGTGATTGACGATGGTCAAATAGTGGTAGCAGTCTTTATAGATCTGAGGCGAGCATTTGAAACTGTGGATAGGGAGATATTATTGGATAAACTAGTCGCATATCGTATCGGTGATAAAGTGTTAAAGTGGTTTAAGTCATTTCTAGAGAATCGAAAACAAAAAGTCAGGGTTAGCGATGTTGTATCAAGTGAGATAATAAACAATTATGGGGTTCCTCAAGGCAGCGTGCTTGATCCACTATTATTCTTAGTGTACATTAATGATATATATATCGAACACTGAAACATTCAAAAATATATTTGTTTGCTGATGATGCTTTACTATCAATTCAAGGTACAGAATATTTAAATATTGTAGACAAAATTAATGAAGACCTAACTATTTTGGAACACTATCTTTGTATCAACAAATTAAAAATTAATACAAATAAATGCAAATCCATGGTGATTGGTAACAAAAATAGAATTAAAAATATTAATGTTGATGGTAGCGCTGTCGTTATAAATAATGTCGTTATAAAGTGATTGAATTTGTGCCTGAATTTAAATATCTAGGAGTAATATTGGACTATACACTTAGCTTCATTAGTCATGTTCATTACCTTATAAAGAAAGTTTCAAAAAAAAGATATTTCTTAAGTAGAATTAGTAAAGATATTTCATTATATACAAGAAAAACTATATATAAGTCAATTATACTACCCCATTTTATGTACTGTGCGATATCATTGTATTCTGTCAATATCACAAAGTTAAATGAGCTTCAAATTGAGCAAAACAAATGTTTAAGAGTAATATTAAGATGTAGCATGTATACCCCAGTATCTGTAATGTATGAAACGTTGAGGCTCAACAATCTTAAAACTATATCGTATGTCCAATGTATGGTGTTTATATACAAGATGATCCATAAACTTGTCCCTGATTATCTAAGTGGAATAATACGTTTTGTTTCGGAGGTGCATGACTACGATACCAGGCAGAGAGAGGATCTATATGTGATCCCTGCAAGAACATTGGGCGCACAAAAGTCAATAACAAATGGTGCAATGATTGATTTTAATAAACTGCCCAAATATATAACTGATTGTGATACTTTAAATAAATTTAAAACAGCTTTGTACAAATTTATTAGTTATTCTGATATTAATTAACAAAATGTTTATTACTTATTTATTTAAGTTAGTGATAAATCACAATTTTTACAAAAACTAGTAACTATTGTAATTTGGTTGTAATAGTATTATTATACTAAATAAAGGTCTTATTATTATTATTATTATTTTTCCCGTAGAGTCTGGCTGTGATAGTGGTTTTACCGTAGAAACATTGTTTTTGGCATAAAAAAGGGTTGCAACTTGAAAATTGCGTGTTATCAATATTAAGAGGGTAAATGTGAAATCGTCATTTCCATTGTTGACTAGTCATTAGAAATTCATATATTATAATCATATGTTTTATGGATTCTAATCCACTACTATATTACATATAAAACATAAGCCCCGGACAAGCTTAGACGTAATAACCGTTAAAAAATCGATTTTCGGGCGAAGTTCGCACTTATATAGCGTTACAAGAAAATCTCCACGTTCCTACCGTTTGTGGTATCTTTTCCGGAAAGCAACAATATTGAACTCACTACCCTATAAATTTCATCGCCGCAATCACCCGCATTCGCCATTTATTACGAAGGTAGACAAAGATGAGGAAAATCAGTGGTCTGTTCGAACATGATTTGTTTGTTCAAGTGGAGGTAAACGGAGCCCCTCACTGCATTAGAAGTTATTATTAAAACTGTATAATATAGATAAACATAGATTAAAAGTTCATGTGGCGAAACAATGATGGCAACACATCACGCCGATTTTTTAAAGGCCCAACGATTGTAGCTGAAATTACTGGAATTAACATTATGTTAATTGAAAAGCTGGAAACAATATTAGAAGTGATTAACATCCAATTTCCAATCGATATTGACAAATTCAGATGTTACACACCTCGTGTGTCAAACATCCTGCCAAACTTGCAATAACCTCGTATCCATGGTAGGTACAATCTTCCGGCTACTGTCCATAAAATTTTATTTCATAGAGCAGCGATCATAGAGGTGGCAGCTTTCCCAGTTGGAATCTTGTCAGAGGAGGCACAGGAAAGCAGAAACAAAGATTATAGGTACTTCCGAACACACCACACTAGAGAATCATCCCGATCAAATACGAACAGTGACGTTATCAATATGATCATGATATCATCCGACCCTGTAATCACTTCTTTAAGACCGCTGCCGAAGAAGAAGTATTTCCTTGTAAGCGAAGAAACCAAGGAACTAATGTTGTAAGGCTTTGAGACTGTTAAAAGTTGCAATTTGCCTTATTGAAGTTTTCTGATTTTTGCTTCAATCGAACAAATATTGAAGAAACAAAAAGTTTTATCAATGACTTGATTTCCAAATTTTTCCCAATTCGGATAGTATGATAGTATGAAGTTCCCTGAGTTTCATTTCGATCTGGCAACTATTGAGAAAATGAGAGGTTTTTTCCATAAATCCGGCATTTGGTGCTGGATTTTGGACGATAAGTTTGGATGGGTTACAGTGCTCCAATCAATTCAAAAATAGTTGCATTGAATTCAGCGCATGAGAAAACATAGAAAACGATACCCATGACGGTTATTATTAATATTTTGTTCATTTTTGGATTTTCGACGACAATTTTGGACGGGCTGCAGTAGTCCAATTAATTCAAAATCTGAATTCAGTTTCATTGAATTCGGCTCATCAAAATACTTGGGTATACAAAATATTCGATAGTTATCTCAAATAGTTTGGAAGATACTGAGTTTTTTCCACTTTTTTGCAATCTTATTCCACTGTGCGTCGCCGCAATATAACGTTCTTTAAGTCGGATGCCCAAGACAAGTCACCACAGAAAGTATGTCAAGCGCAAATAAACCTCACCATATACCTCAGAATACACATACCGCTCATGAGAAAAATAGAATAGAGATGAATCTACAATGAACAGTTCTCGTCCTTAATGTTGTATTATAAAGGAATTCTAATTGGACTTAATCTTCTAATATTATTCCTATCTAATGTAATGGGGATATTATAAGTGCTTTTGATTCTTCAGAAGAATATTTGCAACCTTTCTATAAGCTAGGATATAAATGGAAAGAAGCTAATACGTTATACGTTACGAAAAATCGTAGTTTTCATGAAATAAAAAGAATCAATTTGACATCTGCACGTCAGTGTCATAACCCACTTCTCTTATTTCCTCCAAGTTAACAAGATTTGATCGAATAATGCTGTATTAAAATTGCAGTATCGTTTATCTATTAAATTCATGTCTAAAATAGGTGGATTATGCAAAAGTCTGCTTCCATAAATAAATAAAGATATTCTCACAATCTACTATACTAATTTATAATTCTTGATAAACTTAATGGTGTAATAAAGTTACTGGATTATTGATAACTTTCGAATATCAAAACGGTTCTTGGTTTATATTCGCAAAAGTATGTTTCGAAATCGATAATAATATAGATAATATTATAACTTATTTGCTGTTCATTTGGCGAAACAAATATATTTTTGAAAGTATATTTTTGAAAAACACCGTCTCTCTCCTCAGTGTCACGTTTTATATATTACAAATATCGTGACAGTTCTTTCATTATATTCACAGAAATATGTGGCGAAAATAATAGTGAAATCGATAATATTATCACTTATTTGCTGTCCATTTGGCAACACACTGAATTGACAGGTGTATTTTTGAAAAATACCGTCTGTCTCTCCTCAGTGTCACATTTTATAGATTGCGAATATCCTGATGGTCCTTTGCTTGTATTCACAGAAATATGTGGTGAAAATAATAATGAAATCAATAACATTATTACTTATTTACTGCTCTTTTGGCGAGAAGCTGAATTGAAAGGTATATTTTTGAAAAACACCGTATGTCTGTCCTCGGTGTCACGTTTCATAGATTGCAAATATTAAGACAGTTCTATGATTATAATCACAATAATATGTGGCAAGAATGATAATAAGATCGATAATGTTATAATTTATTTGATATTCTTTAGCGAGATGCTGAATTTATAGACGTATTTCTTAAAAACACCATCTGTCTCTCCTCAGTGCCACGTTCTATAAATTGCAAATATCCTGACGATTCTTTGCTTATATTCACAGAAATATGTGGCGAAAATAGTAATCAAACCAATAATATTATTACTTATTGTCTGCTCTTTTGGCGAGAAGCTGAATTGAAAGGTATATTTTTGAAAAACACCGTCTGTCTCTCCTCAGTGTCACGTCTTATAGATTGCAAATATCATGTCGATTCTTTCGCTATATTTGCGAAAATACATGATGAAAATACTAGTGAAATCGATTATATTATAGCTTAGTTACTATTCATTTGGCGAGACGCTGAATTGACAGGTATATTTTTAGAAAAACACCGTCTGCGTTGCCTCTCTTCGGTGTCACGTTTTATAGATTGCGAATATCCTGACGGTCCTTCGCTTGTATTCATAGAAATGTGTGGCGAAAATAATAATGAAGTCAATAACAGTATTACTTATTTACTGCTCTTTTGGCGAAAAACTGAATTGAAAGGTATATTTTTGAAAAACGCGTCTGTCTATCCTCGGTGTCACGTTTTATAGATTGCAAATATTATGACAGTTTTATAGTTATAATCACAATAATATGTGGCAAGAATAATAATAAGATCGATAATGTTATAATTTATTTGATATTCTTTAGCAAGACGCTGAATTTATAGATGTATTTCTTAAAAACACCATCTGTCTCTCCTCAGTGTCACGTTTTATAGATTGCAAATATCCTAACGGTTATTTGCTTATATTCACAGAAATATGTTGCGACAGTAATAATGAAATCAATAATATTATTACTTATTTGCTGCTCTTTTATTGAGAAGCCAAATTGTAACGTATATTTTTGAAAAACACCGTCTGTCTCTCCTCAGTGTCACGTTTTATAGATTGCGAATATCCTGACGGTCCTTCGCTTATATTCATGGAAATATGTGGTGAATATAACAATGAAATCAATAACATTATTACTTATTTTCTGCTCTTTTGGCGATAAGGTGAATTGGAAGGTATATTTTTGAAAAACACCGTCTGTCTCCTCTCAGTGTCACGTTTTATAGATTACAAATATCATTATAGTTCTTTCATTATATTCACAGAAATATACGGTGAAATTAGTTATGAAATCGATAATATTATCACTTACTTTCTGTTCATTTGGCGAGACGCTGAATTGACAGGTATATTTTTGAAAACACCGTCTGTCTCCCCTCATTGTCACGTTCTGTATATGACAAACATCATGATAGTTCTTACATTATATTCACAGAGATATATGGTGAAAGTAATAATGAAATGAATAATATTATCACTTATTTGTTGTTCATTTGGCGAGACGCTGAAATGACAGGTACATGTTTCAAGAACACCGTATGTCTCTCCTCAGTGTCACGTTTTATATATTACGAATAGCATGGCGGTTCTTTAGTTATATTCACAGAAATATATAACAAAAATAACAGTGAAAGCGATAGATAATATTGTAACTTATTTGTTGTTCATTTAGCGAGACGCTAAATTGAAATTTATATTTTTGAAAAACGCAGTCTGTCTCTCCTCAACGTCACATTTTGTATATTACAAATATCAAGACGGTTCTTTGGTTATATTAACAAAAATCTATGGCGAAAATGATAGTGAAATCATGAAACAAAATATTATCTTAAATTAATCTCTTAATAGTCTTAATAAAAGACTCTAAAAGATAATTATGTTAAATATCGGTGCATGGTAAGACCTATTTTGACTGTGGTGATTTTCTAAAATTATCATTTCTCAAAATATTATACTTTTTTTATTTAAATCTTAATTGATTTAAATAAATTCATAGTATCTGTAAAAATAATACATGAGCAACTTTTTCTTTAGAGTGACTTACTAAAGACTCCAAGGGATGATACTTGACAACGCCTATTTTGGCTGTGGTGATTTTCTGAATTTATGGTCTCTCAAAATATTACACTTTTTTTAATAAAAAAATCGTGGTGCCTACAAAAACATATTTTAATGTTTTTCCTTTTAGACTAACTAAGCAAAGACTCTGAGGGATGCATGTGGTGAATAAAGATGTATTATTGGACCGCACCATTACATAACGCATTAGATTGCACCATTTACATAACTCAATTCGTAGACTGTAAAAAAATACGTGAGCGGTTTTTCCTTTGATTTAACTTAGTTAAGACCCTAATAGATGATTATGTTGAATATTGATGGATGATAAGGCTTACTTTGGCCGTGGTGACTTTCTTAATTTATCGTGTCTCAAAATATTACACTTTTTTAATGAAAAAATATCAGTATCTATAGAAACATATTTTAAACTGAATTTTCATTTTATACTAACTAAGTAGATACTATGAGAGATGTATGTGGTGAATAAAGATATATTAGTAGACTTATTAGGAGTGTGGTGAACTTTTTTTTGCATTCCGGTTTGTAAAAACCTTGCTCCTTTTTCATAAATCAATTCTTAGTATCTGTAAAGAAATACTTGGGCAGATTTTCTCTTGGGTGTGACTTAGTAAAGACTCTGAGAGATTATTATATTAAATATATGTGCATAATAATATTTATTTTGGCCATGGGATCTTAAATTTTCGTCTCTCACTATACTACACTTTTAATAGAATGTCATAGTATCTACGTATCTGTCGAAATACCGCAAAATATGTTTTTAAAATATTTTTGAGTATTTCTTCCAGATTAACTAAGTAAAGGTATACTATTAGACCCATTAAGAGTGTGGTAATTTTTTCTGAATCTCTTTTGTGCGGTATTTCTTTCAGATTAGCTAAACAAAAACTCTGAGGAATGTGTGTGGTGAATGAAAAATGTATTATGTGACGAAACATTTAACAGAAATAGATAGACAGATAAATAGTTATATTTCATCTAAGGTTATAAATTTTTCAAACTTCGCGATAAACTCGAGAGATTGTCAATACAAATAATACCTCGTTTTCTAGGTGAAGTATTGTTAAGCTGATCCTTTTAAAACAATGACCGAACTCACGATAACTAAATTTACTTATCGTTCAGTTATGGATAATTATCCATAAATGAAGTCATAAATAAGATAGAAAAGATGCGCTGAACTATATATCTGTCAAGATAAATTTCCAAAGAAAATCCAATATAGCAGATATAGTGGTAGTTCTAATCTTCTTATGTAATTAATGCTTACATCATAAGTATATATAGTATTATTGTTCATAAACAGAAATTTTGGGAAACAGTATACTGCATATTTAGAACGATAATGAAGAAATCAATTTTGAAATAAAATACAACGAAAATGAGTAAGACAACTACTACATTTTTATACCAATATATTTTCACAGAAACGTGACTGCAATTTCGACAATTATGTCATTTTCAAACGATGATTCAACTAAGAATAAAATACAAACATTCTGTTCCTATAATATATACCTACTATCCAAATACAGGGACTAAGTGTTATGACAATAAACAGGTAGTTAAGGTTTATATGAAACGGGTTTTCCAAATGGTGGAATCCCTACCATTAAATTGTTGTTACTCTTAATTATATCATAACGGCATATTATCTCTTAATTTGGCCGTTACTTTTACAGAGCTATGTTGAAGTGCCTACAATCGACAGTTTTCTTCAATCTTGGATCATTAAATATGTTACATTTTATACAATTTACAAATCTATCATGGGAATTACATTGAGTCGTTCTCATAATCTCTCAAAATTATGTCCAAGGATTCGATAGGGAATTTTGTTGGCGTGCTTCTCTTCATCGCATGATACAACTTGGCTTTATCACATGAAAAGACTTGGCGACTTGAACACTGTTATGCAGAAAGAGGAAATTACTCTTGAAGGTATAAACGGGTCCAGTTTTAAACGAATCTTTTTGCTCAAAGAGGTTCGATCCGAATTTGGATTTACAATCATATTCTTATGTCACTAGTCTTCTGCTAGGACTTATATCAGTAGCTGGTAATCTACTTTGTAGTATGAAATATCACTCCTCTATTGTTCATTTACTTCTCCATTTATCCGGTCTGCACCCACCACCCACGCCTTGTGGGTGGGCCATCTACAACCAAACGGCTCGAGCCAATAACTGTTTTCTTCACACTCTTCGTACAGTTGACAAAAGTTACCTAATAATAATCAGCTAGAAGAAACCAAACTCATTTCTTAACCAAAGTTTTCAATTGGTCAACCTCCATGTATTCATGAGCAAGATATGACAACGCTTGTCTACAAAAATGCCTTCTTGTTGTAAAGCACTGACGTTGAGCAGAAGTGTCCTGAAGAAGAATTTTAGAAGAGACAGCATCAAAGACTCAAGGGCCTATATACTTTTGTAGGAGCTCCTTACGTTTAACACTTTATGCATTATTATAGATCGTTCTCTATTGATGAACCTTTACACGCACATGGCTTTTTTGTCCATAGAGATCAGCGGAAGCAAAGAAGTTACATTGCATCTAAGTATATCAAACATATAATTATGTTAAAGAAACAATAAAAAATAACGATTTAATTTATAAGTTTTAACGGGAAATGGAGAAAATATACTAATAATTAGAATGTATTGACTGAAAAGAAACTGTTGCCTCCAACAGTGATTCTGCACTTCTCCCTTTTACTTTTATTTCATAAAATATGTTCAAGGCTATGCGGTATACTAACTTACCTGGTAGAAAACAATAATGACACTCACATAACCCACTACTAAAGATCGGAGCCGAATCCTTACCAATATTTAACACTTTTTTAATCTTATCTGGACCTGTAAATGCATCATCAGCTAATTTGAGATTAATCCCAATAAACTATATTGTAATTTATGACACCAATTAATATATCATTATTTCGAAATTAGCAGTAAATCAGGAGTTGACGAAGGCATTTTTTGTTTTAAATTTACCATTTGACTGCAACGTTTCGTGAATAATACAGGGTGTTCATTCGGTATGTACATAAAGGTTAATAGGTAATTATAATTAGTTGTCTGGTATTCAGAAGCACAAAAGGCTTATTTAACATGTATCTTACAAATACTGGTGGTTTTGAAGTATTTTGTTCATTTTTTCTATCATTAAATGTGTTTAATTTCAAATACCAAATGATAATATAGAACATACAAATATATAGTATAAATTTTGACAATAAAAATACATAAATACTAAAAATAGAAATAAAATTTATATGAATAATACTAATATACTAAAATGCTTCTCAAGTATGATTACTAATATACAAAAATCTTCCATCAAACAAGTCAAATAATAAATATTCAAAAAGGTATCAAATAAATATGATTTATCTCGATGAGTTTGCAGTTAAATATTAATTATTCGTGATTATAAATCATCATCATGTTGGCGCTACAGCCAACCTAGGACCTCTTTACATTCGTTTCTATCCAGTGCTTTTCTTCTCCATCCTCTCACAGCAATGATTCTTAGGTCCTCTTCCACGTCGTCTAGGTATCGTCTAGGTCTTCCTCTACGTCGGTGCCCTGTTGGGCTTTGGAACATACATATTCTTGCAGGATCTCCCGGACCCATTCTAAGTACATGTCCAACCCATCTCAAGCGACTAAGTTTAATTGATTTTACAATATGGGGGTCTTTATAGAGTCTTACCCCATTATCATTTACCGTCCCGTATGTTTTACGTAGAACTTTTCGCTCAAAACATCCCAGCAGCTCCTCACTATTTTGGGTGCAGGTCGCAGACCCATGCATCAATACCGAGCGTATAAGTGTTTTATACAATGTACATTTTGTTTGTTGATACATGTTTCTTGATCTAATTTGTGAGGCAGCCCAAAGAAACACCTATTTGCTAGGAGTATATGATGTTTTATTTCTGCTGTGATATTATTTCGGGTATTTACTATTGAGCCTAAGTAAATAAATTCGTCAACAGCCTCTATTTGCGCTTGATCAACTTTCAATATCCTCTTTTGTACTGGCTGCAGTGTACGTATATATTTGGTTTTATTGGTGTTCACCACCAAACCAATTTCTCTTGCTGCTGCATCCAATGTCCTATATGCTTCTTTAATGATAGCTTCTGATCTACAAATTTTTAACAAAAGTATCCAAATACTCGCTTTTGCCGACGACATAGACATTATTGGTCTATGTCGTCGGCAAAAGCGAGTATCTGGGTACTTTTGTTAAAAATTATTTCTGCTGTATTAATTTCAGTAGATCTTATCACCTTCTCTAGGGCCAGGTTGAACAATATACATGAAGGAGCATCTCTCTGTCGCAGTCTACTGCTAGTTTCAATTACTGGGGATAGATTACTCTGGATACGTATCCTGCATTCTACTTTCTTCATTGTTAGCTTTAGCGGTATGCCTAATTCTTCCATTGCTTCAAAAAATTTTCCTCTGTTAATGGTGTCATTTGCTGCTTTAAAATCGACAAATATGTTATGTGTTTCTATGTTTTGTTCTCGGATCTTCTCCAATATTTGTCTAAACGTTGAAATTTGGTCGATAGTAGATTTACCTGTTCTGAAGCCTCTTTGGTTCTACCACTTAGTTTCTCTGCATAGGGTTTTAGGCGTGAGCAGAGTAATATGGAAAGCACTTTATATGCAGTGTTTAATAACGTAATCCCCCTATAATTTGAGCATTCCAATATATCACCCTTTTTATAAAGGACGCTTAGTATGCCAGAGTTCCGTTCATTAGGGAGGGTCCCTTGTATCCAGATTTCTGAGATAAGTGTATGTATGCACTTGATTAGGTTTTCTCCACCATTCATAAATATTTCCGCCGGGAGATTGTCGGTTCCAGGTGATTTATTATTGTCAAGTACTTGAACGATTTGTTTGCCATCTAGCAATGAAGGTGGCGTTCTCTGTTCCTCTTCCACTCGTTCTTGTTCGTTTTGCTGCCTGTCGTCTTCTTCGTGATTATAAATACTCGTGAATAACACAGTGTTAATTAAGTACATATATAACTGTTAAAAACGGAACAAAAATTAATTATGAAACGTTAAAATATTTAGTTTTTCCTGGGCTTTTTTCTAAAAAGAAATTATTTCCTTAAAATGTTGCGCTCTTTCCTAAACTCATCGGGCTGCTCCCAAACGACACCTGCGTCAAATAAATACCTTCTGGGAAGGTACA
This sequence comes from Rosalia funebris, assembly GCA_037954035.1. NCBI lineage: Eukaryota > Metazoa > Arthropoda > Insecta > Coleoptera > Cerambycidae > Rosalia > Rosalia funebris. Next base: position 2,925,379 of record JAZFAV010000006.1, on the reverse strand, counting down.
GTCTTGGTACAGCCTAATGTTTTACCTTACGATTTCTAAATTCTCTAATACACAACAGATGTCGATGAAGGGTGTTTATGTTTAGTCAAAACATTTACAAACAAAGGTACCTACGTTAGTATAATGCCAGTACATGTATAAAAAGGAATATTTCGTTGCTTAAAATCACGGTTTTTGTGTGTAGTGCTGATTTTTGATAGTTTATTTGTAATCTTAGAATGCTTGTAAGTTGCAATGAGTGACGCAAAAGTGTACCAGGGCAGGAAAGGTACAAAAAAATCGTATCCAACGAGATGTCGGAGCAATACGTCATTGAGACCATTGAATAGATTTGAGGCTGAGAGCGATTCGAGAGGAATCAGTGCTTCTGCCAAGAAATTAAATGTTTCTGATAAAGGATATAAATATTAATTATGAAATCAGGAACAGAATTATAAATTTTTATCTCATTTTCTCTGTTATTTCACAACACGGAAATTGTATAGCCATTCAGACATAACGTTTCATGAAGGAAGTCCTCGAGACTTATGCTTCAAAATAGTTATCGCTCTTTGGAAAATATGAAAAATGAAATCTGGGCGCCTTTATTTCATAAATTATCAACCGACGAAAATCCGCAGCACGAGAAGTGCTCAGAGTTTTGGTGTGACTGGAAGAAGGTGCAAGCAGGGGATTCCAGCTGGACACCTTCCATCATAAGCTACTGATTCCTAAGAAAGTATTTAAAGTCATCAACCTGATTTATGAGGACCTGAACCAAGACGAGTTGCTAAATCGTTGCTTGGGAGGCTAAACGCAAAATAGCAATGAAAGGTTCAATGCTACTGTTTGTAAATTAGCTCCAATATCTTATTCAAGTTGCAAAAAAGTCTTGATTGCAGCGACTGATATTGCTGTGTGCACTTTTAATGATGGTCTGACTTATATTCTTCGAATTATGAAAGTTTTGGAAATGGATATTGACGTCCAATCACACAGTCGATGGTAAGCAAAAAGTCAAAATCCAAAGAAATACAAAATCTCCAGAAAGTGAATATGTGATGCGGCATAGTCGGCGGAAGAATTCTATGTCGCAATTTCTTTCACGTGAACCTAAATGGGGCAAGATATTTGGATTATATTCGAGATGACCTTATTCCTGCACTATCAACTTTATATCCAAATGTAGAAGTACCTGATTTTTCAACAGATGACTTTTTTCAACAAAATGGTGCACCTCTCCATTGTGCAGCCTCTCTGCGCTTATTTAGATGATATACTCCCGAATCGTTGGATAGGGAGAAGGGGGCCGATTGAGTGGCCAGCAAGATTGCCAGATTTGGCACCCCTAGATTACTTTTTCTAAGGATACTTAAAAATCAAAGTATACCTTACTGGGCCGGAGAATTTAGAAGATTTAAAAGCAAGAATTCGTCACGTCAAGTTATTAACAATGTTCAAGAAGAATGTATTCATCGTCTTGGCTACTGTTAAACAGCCAACGATGCACAATTTGAACACTTGGTTTACTTGATTTTTTCAATATTAATGTCATTTCATAATTAAATAATCATCTGATTAAATTTAATATTTCGAAATTGCAAAATCTTTCTTTTTGTTTTTTTTTTTTATTTTACGAAAGTATCAGCCAAATCGAACATTTCCCATTTCATTACAATCTATCGTCAATGTAATTTTTGATATCTCGCTGTATCTAGAAATAAATATAATTTTTTTATTTATTTATACCCTGCCCAATAAAAACTTCCTCACGTATTTTTCGGCCTTTAATCTATACCTTAAATCTATACAATAAATTATATGATAAGTTACAATCATATTCTGGTGCATTTTACAGTGTACAATACATTTTAACATTACCCTGAACATCCCTAAACAATCGATTAATAAAAGAAAAGTTTGCAAACCACAATGTTACACCTTAAAATTGTAATATTCTCCACATCTCCACGCCAAATTATTTACTAACAAATACACAAACGAATGCCAGGAGCACTGCCAGCAGTGAAGACCCTACTTTCGTACTAGCGCTGTAGTAGGCCAGGAGATCGGTCTCGTATTTTACCAGCCATTTCAAGTTGGCCTCGGCTACTTCGAGGGCTTCTTTCGCCGAGTTTCTGAAGGCATCGTTCAAACCGTCGGTCTCCGTGAAATTCTTCAGCTGAATAAAAAGGTAACATTAGTAAAATGAAGTTAGTTGAATTTCATTCATGAGGAAATAAATTAAAACAACTTTTAGACAATCCAAAAGGCACAATTAACACAAATGACAGGTCAGGGATTTACGAAATCAGCTATAACAACTGTAATTAAAAGTATGTTGGACAAACCAGACGATCTATTCAAACCAGGTTCAAAGATCACATGGCGCATCTCAAATATGGTAGAACAGATAAGTGTAGTGTTACCCAACATACCCTTGAAAACAACTATAAGGTAGATATTAGCAACTTAAAATTAATTATAAATGCATCAAATACTAGACAACTGGATGCAGTTGAAAATTTAGAAATTGAAAAGTGTAAAAATAGTATGAATAGTGATAGAGGGCCTGTTCCACATAGTCCACTTTATTGGTTAGTTACTCGCGGCTCACTGAGCCGCAGCAATAATTTAGTTATAAATACAGGTGGGATACATTGTTAGAATGAGATTACTCTTAGTCATCTCCAGATGATGCCAACTTTGTTGGTGAAACGCACGTCGAGTATAGTGTATAGTATTTTGGTGTTTTGTGGAAAACTAAGTCAGTATTGAAAATTAATTTAGTGGGCATTATTGAATATGTCTAGTGGACATTTATGTCAGCACAGTTGGTGTAATATTCTTTCTGGAATTTTAGACAATTGTTTGAAGAGTAATTTGTGGAAAGAATATAATGAAAGAAAATAAAAAATTATATTCACAAGCTAGACACACAAAGTATTATTATAAACTAATAAGCAACTAGAATTATACAGGGCTTCGGAATAGTTCCTGGCATAACCTTATATAGGGTGCCTCAGTTGGAACTGTAGTATTTGACTTGCGCACCATTTGGATTCTGTCAAAGATATGGCGTCAATATCTAACGACTGCCATCTACAAACCACACGATGCCAATATGCCATGATATTGTTCCGCATTTACTGTGATCGCATTACCAGATTCATTTTCAAAAAAGTATGGTCCAATTATTCCACCACTCCACTTTTTTAATTCATTAAAACAGCTATCAGATAATACAATCTATAAGCTATTCTGTTGGCTCGGGAACTTGAAGGTTGTTCCTCTTATTCTGACATGATGAGGCTGCTCCAATGAGAAAGACCTCTATTTCAGGTCTGATGACCAGCATCTTTTATGCCTTCTGCTGTTGTGTTCCTGCACAAGTGATTGTAATAGGGGAGTTGATATATGTGTTTCTAATCACCCGTGGTGTTTATTGCTTCTTTGATGTATTTCTTCTTGGACTGTTGGTATGTGAAGGTCGTTTTCTATCGTTTGGCTTGTCATGGACCATGGCGCACCGGCTAGGGCCCTGAAGACTATCGCAACCCCACTGTTCTATGCCGTATCTCCATGTTGGTTTAAACATATTGGTTTGTAACAGCTTTGTATATTAAGATTTTATTTTCTAATGACATTTTTTATTTTCTTCCCAGTAACCAGTACAGTTCCTGCATTTTTAAGCCAGTATATGTTCTCTTTTTTTTTTGATGTGATCAAATCCATGAAAATGACATTGTGAAATATGTTCCTACAATGTTCTCCATTTACTGTGATACCATTACTAGCTTCATTTTCAAAGAAGTATATAATCCAATTACTCCACCACTCCAAAATAAGCACCAAACCATGCATCTCTATGAATGCATTTCTTTTTCGTGAACAGCATGTTGGTTCACAGCACCCCAAATGCGACAATGTTCTTTGCTGACATATTCGTTAAGATGAAAATGTGCTTCATCGCTGAACAAAATTTGCCCAAATCAGTATCGCCTTTCTCTAATATTTACTTAACTTTTGACTGAGTGAAAACACTTGTTTGTTGTTATTTAAAGTATTGGTTAGTACGGTTTCATGTTTATTTCTACCCTGACTACAGGGATGAAAGCACTACGAAACAACAGGATTCTATTAGCAAGATTCTAAATAAGATATGACATAAATCTATACATTCATAGTTTTCAAAATAAATTTAAAAATATTGTCTTTAATTCTTTGCTCAAAATGAATTTTTTGCAAATCTTCTACATATATATACCAACATTATATTTTTTGATGTAGTGTTACTTTGTGAAATACTTCCTAGTAATAAATAAAGAGATAATATAATAAAAAAACACAAAATTAAACACGCGTATAATTAAAATTTCTCAACTAAATATAAATTTAAAAAAAACTAAAATCAGATCTAACTAGTTGGTAAAAATTCTAAAACTACTATATTTACTTCGGCATTTAGGCAAAACTCATATTGCATAAGGTTCCAAAATGTCTACTTGATTATAGTTTAATTACCAATCAGACAGGGTGTTTATAACTTCCTTAATTTATTTTTGTGTCTCTGTATCTGATTGTATAGATTTTCAAATTATAACTTCTCATATTTAGAAATCAGACAACGTCAATGTCAATGAATTAATATACCGATGAGAATTTACCGATGAGAATTTCTTTAAACATCAATCCTCGGCCTCAATTTTTGCTCAAATAAGACAAGACAACATTATCAGTATATTTCACAACGGAAATGAGTAAAAACAACTACGTTTTTATACCACTATATTTTTACAGAAACGTGACTGTAGTTTCGACAATTATGTCAGTTTCAAACGATGATTCAACTAAGAATAAAATCAGACATTCTGTCCCTATAATATATACTATCCAAATACAGGGACTAAGTGTTATGACAATAAACAGGTAGTTAAAGTTTATATGAAACGTGTTTTCCAGATGGTGGAATCCCGACCATCAAATTGTGGGAATTTCCATAAATATTATTAAGAACTATTATACAGGAGTATTATTAATTTGGGTGACACTAAAAAGAGGAGAATATAGTATATCTGCTTGATTATTTAACAAGCTAAAATTATCACTATGGTTGTATTTATGTATTTCTATTGCTTCTAACCAATTAAGTTTTAAACCTTTGCTGGCATAGTGTAGGATTTTCATATTATTAATATCTGGGAAATTATGTCCACTTTCCAAGATATGATTAGCAAAAGTAGAATCTGTTTTCTGTAATCTGAAGGATCTATTATGATCAAGGTATCTAGTTATAAATTTACGTCCTGTTTGTCCTATATATGTGCTATTGCACTCCGAGCAATTTAACCTATAAACTCCCGATTTTTCATATTTATTAATTTTATCTTTGGCGTTATAAACTAAATTTGATAACCTTTGTTGGGGTTTCAATGCTACTTTGATATTATGTTTTTTGAGAATATTTGATATTCTTGTTGACAATGTATCATAATATGTGATGGTGGCATAAGGCATTTGTTTATCTTCTCTAATATTTGGACAAATTAATTTAAAAGTATACTGGTTTTGTTTTTTGTTTATTAATTTGGTAATAGTTTCCGTTGTGGATTATGAACTGCCACAGAGCAACGGCTTCCTCGATTAATATCAGTATATTTTGTAATACCTTTGGACTTATCTCGTTTTTATTAACACTGTCTACATTTCGATAACAAAATTCTTCGAAAACTATTGTTGAATGACGTTTTGGGAATGACCAAATCACATCTAAATCATAAACGTTTTACAGGCCACGACTTTCACGAAGAATTTTTGAAAACATTGTCTAAACGAACTAAATTATATTAAAAATACTTTTCCTCAATTTAAGTTCAAAAAATTATCTTGTAGACATCAATTTATCATAACAAATACCTAACTATGGCATCGATGATTAGATTAAGTGAAGCTAGTAAAATAAAATTGAATCAACTTCGTACTTCACACAATAAAGCGATATAGATGCAGTTTTTTTAATTAATACTCAAATAATTTATTGATAATAAACTCGTATCAAATAACTCTATTAGGATTAGCTGTCTCCGACACACAATGCACGGTATTATTAAAAAAACAGTGACTTGTAAATTTAAAACACATATTTTAGATTACTAACTGATTAAATAAATATCTCACCCTATCCACTTGGGTTTGCGTGGTGAACCTCTCGGATATGCCCTTGATGAGGTTCTCTAAGGAGTTCATGCTCTGGTACCTAGAAATACCTTCTTTAAACAATATTGTTAGTACCCTATGGAATAACTTACTTCTCCTCTATAGCTACGTAATTCTCGATCAGAAAATCGAAAGCTACGTCAGCTCCTACTGAGCTGCTGGTGTAGACTGATGTGAAGACCGATAGAGCATCCTGAGGTCTGATCCCAGAGCCGTTAGTGATCGATTTGCTGAGATACCTAAAAAGGTGAGGATGTTTTATATACAGGTTATATCTAATGAAGATTGGAGAAGAAACACATCGATCACACAAGGCGATGCTTGAATTTCTTTCAATGACTTTATGAAACTCAAATGTTTAATCAAACAATTGGACTATTATAGTGAAGTGAAATCGTGTTGATAAAACAGTTAATAAAGTTAACAAAGAGGAAACAGAGAAATTGAAAAGATGGGAATCCCGATATTTTGATGAACGATTTTCGATGGATTGCCAAGAACACATTAATTTTTTTGGTTTTGTTAAGTTATTGTTAATTATTTTGCCCCTGTTACATATCACTAAATTTATCAAAGAAGCATTCTATTTAAAAAAAAAGATACCTGCGATAATTATAATGTTTTAAAACAATAAAGATTCATTTCCTACACCAATAATTAGAGGAAGTTGTGCTTTGAACAAATATTTGTAATGTTTATTATTATAGGAGTATTCATTTATTACTACACTAGGCACAAAAATTAAGGCATGTAAAAAGATCTTAAATTTTTAGGTGGTTTTCAAAGGCCTGTTAGGCTTGGAGAAAGTTAGTCGCAAAGCAATAGAAGAAAAAGCAAATTGAAGCTCCAACTTTATAGTTTTCAGATTTTGAGTACCCAAATTTTACTATCAGTAGTCTTTGAGTGATCATAAGGAAGCATCGGAAAAATCTTTCCAAATTTTTGCTTGCATTTCAAATGGTCCACGGACTTTGACACATTTTTGTTCTGTGATTTTATCATAATGCTTTTTTAGATACTTTTATTCTCTTTAATCTCAGCGGTCTAAAAGCCTTGTGTAATGATTTTTTGATGAATTATCGTCATTCAAAGCAAAAAAGTCATTTTTAACTTTTTTTTAAGACAATTTTTTTCATTTAAATTTTTACTAACAAATGTACCGGGTTAGTCACCTAAAATTGACCCCCCTTTATTTCTCTTAATTTCAATGGAATCGAAAAATTCAAAAAATGATTTTACATGATTTTTTATAAATTTTTTGAATATTTAAACAAATTTTCAAAAACTCTGCAAATTGATAGGGGGCGAACATTTTTTTATTTTTTTTTTTTAATGGAACACTGTATTTTTTACTTAAAAATGTTACCCACAGTTTTCTGATCACAAAAATATATAATTGTTGTACCTTGGTAAGTATAGATCTTGAGATATTCATACAAATATATAGTCACATCACAGGAATAAGTTTGGCATAAGACCATAAATCAGGAGAGCTGTGAACCGAAATGATTTAAAGAAACAATAATGCTTCGTTTGACAGTTATGTTATATTTGACTTATGTTTGATTGTTATATTATTAATACGCTTTAAGTTAAGTTTTAATACACTTGTTAATATATCTAATATATTGATATGGGATATTCATTAGTCGAAAGGAAAGAAATATTAGAAATTAACTTAACCAGCAATAAAAACAAATATATAGCTAACAGAGAATATGCAACAAAATAGCCTGAAAGAAGCGTTCCTTCTAAGAACACTTTCTGTAATATTTATCTCAAGTTTGGGGACAGCGAATCCTTAAAAGATAAGAAACGAGAAAGAAAGAAGCCCAAAAGAGGAGAAGATATGGAAATGGACGTTTTACTTTTTTTTTACCGTACACCCCAATAAATCTATTAACGCTGCTGCAGAAGAATTTAACATTTCTCAAGCAAGTATAAGACGTATATTAAAACGTCACAAATATAAGCCTTATAGTATTTTGCCAGTTCAGCTTTTAACTGAAAATAACTTTGCCGGCAGAAGAGCTTTTTGTAGAGAGATGATTGAGAGAGCAGAAAACGACAATAACTTCTTAAAAAACTTATTTTGGACCGATGAAAGTAGCTTTTCAACGGCTGGACTTTTTAATACGAAAAATGCACATTATTGGGCGCCCGCAAATCCACATATTATTAAAACGATAAAAACCCAAGGATATAATACAGTAAATCTGTGGTGCGGTATTCATCAAAATACAATTGTGGGTCCCGTATTCATTAATGGGTCCTTGAATGCAGTTCAGTATTTGAATATTCTTCGGGGCGAAGTATTAGATAATATTAGATAAATATAGAACTATTTAGATAATATTCCCCTTGCAACCAGGCATTTTGTTATTTGGCAACAGGATGGTGCTCCTCCATACTCTGTATGGAACGTAACGGAATATTTAAATGACAAATATCTATTTTGGATAGGAAGATCGTTCCATACATTGGCCTGCTAATAGCCCAGACTTGAGTCCTTTGGACTTCTTTTTGTGGAGAACACTAAAACAAAACATATACAAAAATTCGGTATATAATAACTCGGATGAGTTGAAGAACTGTATCAGTCAAGAAATAGAAAATTTGCTGCAAAATGTTCATTTATTTGAAAACGTTAGAAATGAATTTATTAAAAGATGCCAACTGTGCCTTGATAGAAACGGAGGATACGTGGAGAACATATAGATATGTTTAATTTTAATAAAGTTCATTGGTTTTATGTTATTTATTGTTGCGCATTGTTTTTTTTTTTTCATCATTATTTCATTATTTATGTTTTGTGTTCATTAAAGTTTGTTGTTGTCATTTTAATAAAGGTTTATTTGTTTATTATAATTATTATGTGTTTCCGCATCAAAGAATTTTCATACTTTTGTTCTTGAAAAACAAGATGTGTCGTTATATCTCAAGAACATAGCTCTCCTGATTTATGCCAAACTTATTTCTGTGATGTGACTATATATTTGTATGAATATCTCAAGAACTATACTTACCAAGATACAACAATTATATATTTCTGTGATCAGAAAAATGTGGATAACCTTTTTATGTAAAAAAGTACAGGGTATTCCATTAAAAAAAAATAAAAAATTGTTCGCCTCCTCTCAATTTGTAGAGTTTTTGAAAATTTGTTTAAATATTCAAAAAAATTATAAAAAATCATGTAAAATCCTTGTTTGAATTTTTCGATTCGATTAAAATTAAGAAAAATAATGGGGGGGTCAATTTTAGGTGACTAACCCAGTACAAGAATACTTATTTGAATAATAAGACATGATTTTAACTTTTCATATAAACACACAAGACACCAATACCAACTGTAAAAACATGAAGGTTTATAACTTGGTAGGTTTCAATGTTTAGTAACCTACTCCTACCAATATAAATAATAAATCAATCATAAAGGAAATAGAATCGACTGGCAAAAAGACTTTGGGGGGACGCCGATTGTTCTTTCCGAAAAACTGTCCTAAAGAGTTAGGTTTTGCTTAGATAACTTTAAGAACGCGAAACTCCTAAAATACTCGGATTTAATAGCTGAAAACCTATTTTTAAACCTATTCTGAAATAGTGTAGGAACACCCTGCCAAAATCGATTTAAAAAATATTGACCAAAAGTTAAAAAAAAATTGTGATGAAGTGTGAAGTGGGGAAACTTTGTGTATTGATTTTACAGCTTAATAAACAGAACCGATTAAAAAAAAAATAAAAAAATGTTCGAGTATTACTACATTTGTAATAAGTAAAGGATTAAAATTTCAAGCAAAAATATGAAAGACTTTGAAAGTTGTGTGTTCATAAACTAATAAATATTTGCCACAATTATAAAATGTGATTCGGTGTCTCCTTAACTGATATGCATTACATTTATAAGCGGCTATGTTGTGGATCAAGGAACATATAAATTTATTTAAATAAAAGGTGGTCCAACCATAATGCACGATGTTAATTGTGAGTCACACCTTAACGTCAAGTTTTTTGCCCAACTTAATTTGACATTTCTTTGTTTCAGTGTTTGACAAATTCAACCATGGACAGGTGCACGATTGAGCAGCACGTTAAGATTGTTGAAGCCTTTTACGAAAATGGGCGTTCAAATCAAAATGCATTTCGTGCACTTCGTGACTTTTTTGGTCAGCATAATCGACCAAATGTGTCCACAATCGGGGGAATTGTGCGCAAATTTCAGCAAACCGGGTCTGTAGAAAATGTGAAAACACCTGTGCATGCTCGCCCAGTTCGTTCTGCGGAAAATATTGCTGTTGTTCGCGATAATGTAGCAGAAGAGCCGTCAACCTCGACTCGTCGTCGTGCCCAACAATTGAACATCTCACGAACATCACTGATGCGAATTTTGAATAAAGATTTGAATTTACACGCTTACAAGGTTCAATTGACTCGAGAGCTGAAGCCTACTGACCATTTCAAGCGTCGTCAATACGCCGAATGGTTGGTTGAACAGACAGAAGTGAATGGTGACTTTACAAAGAAAATCATATTCAGCGACGAGGCACACTTTCACCTCAGTGGATTCATTAACAAGCATAATTGCCGCATTTGGGCAAATAAGAATCCACGAGTGATTGTTGAAAAGCCGATGCACCCACAACGAGTGACTGTTTGGTGCGGTTTATGGGCTGACGGCGTCATCGGGTCGTACTTCTTCGAAAATGAGGTCGGCCAATCAGTTACCGTGAATGGTGTTCGCTATCGCGAGATGATAACGGACTTCTTGTGGTCAGAAATTGAGGATATGGACCTGGACGATATGTGGTTCCAACAGGATGGTGCCACTTGCCACACAGCCAACGAAACAATGGCACTTTTGCGCGAGAAATTCAATGGCCGTGTTATCTCACGTCGTGGCTATGTTAATTGGCCGCCACGATCATGTGCTTTGATACCGTTGGACTTCTTTCTTTGGGGATATTTAAAAGAAAAAGTGTACGTCAATAAGCCAAGAACAATTCAAGAGCTAAAGGATGAGATAATTCGGCACATTAACGACATTGAACCTCAATTATGTCTCAGAGTCATTGAAAATATGGACCATCGGATAGAGGTATGCCACCGAGGCCGTGGCGAGCATTTGGCCGATATTCTGTTTCACACATAATTGTCATAGATCCTTCTATCATTATAAAAAATATTAAGATATTTCTCTGAAAACTTTTTGTTTTATTTACAATTAACATTGTGCGTTTTGGTTAGACCACCTTTTATAAACTGTTTAAATAAGAACATCCAAACAAAAGACTAGACAACGTCTAGATAATATTCTGAAGAAATTTAAAACCCAAATCATTCACACAACGTAATACCCCTTTGTCTATTCTTAGTTGTATTATATGTAATTACCCTTTTAACAAGTCTGGATCTCTTGTGCACCCCAGGGATGAAAGTATAGTGATTTGTTCTGTAGCCAATCCTGTGTTGTTCACGTAAGCATCCCATAAGAAATTCCAATCAGACGCATCGTTTGAATACTTCAGTGTGTAGCAGTACACTATGGCTCTGAAGTTCTTGTTGGGACTGAAAAAAATGGTTGACAACTTCTCCATTACGTGGTGAATATAGACATACATATACAAGACAATAGGATCACCATGACAATGGTTAAGAAATACAAAATGTGTTAATTAGGTTAAAGTTGTGCAATTGTATGTTCAATAATATACACTAGGCACAAAAATTAAAGGATGTAAAAAGTCCCAAATTTTTAGATGATTTTCAAAGGACTGTAATTTGGAACAAAATAGTCACAGAGCAATTCTAAAAAAAGAAAATTAAATCTACTAGTTTCTAGTTTTCGGATCTTGAGTTCAATATTTTTCACCTTCAGTAGTTTTTGAGTAATCATAAGAAAACCTTCGGAAAAAAAATGTTTGCTCTCCTTTCAGGTTCATGGACTTTTCAGTGATTTCATTATAAAACTCTTTTAGATAATTTTAGGCTCTTTAATTTGAGTTGTCTAAAAACCTTTTACAATGATTTTTCGCTAGTTAACGTCGCTCAAAGCAAAAAAATCAGTTTTGATCTTGGTAATTAGTTACTCGGGAAATAATGATCGTACAAAAAATTCAAGTAGCGTTTTAAAAACTGCAAAGTATTCTTTACTTAAGTAAAGTGGTCGTACTTAAGTGGTTTTTGATTAAATAAATTTTCGGTGCAAGAATGTTGAATGAAAAAAAAGTAAAAAATTGCGTATTGAGGGATATTCGCTTAACTTGGCACAACTTTGCAAATAATGAATAGACTAAAGCTGTTTTTTTCAACCTCAAAGTACCCCAAAGAAACCTTGAAAGTTTCAAAATACTGCGATTTTTTTTCATTGTGTTCGAAATGATTGAATTTGTCGTTTTTGCTAAAAATCAATTTAAGGATGAATATTTCTTTTTTATTAATTTTTTTATGCTGAAAATGTCTTTTAAGTAATAATCCATAATTTTTTTCGTCGAAAAATATTATTATTATACAACATAACATACAATTATTGTAAGAAAAAAATATTTCCCGAGTAATTAATTACCAAAGTCAAAACTGACTCCTTTTCTTTGAACGACGATAACTCAGAGACAAATCATCGTAGAAGACTCCTAGTCACTCAAATCAAAGAAGATAAAATTATCTAAAAAAAGCTTTATGATGAAATCACTGGAAAAAAATTTATTGAAATCTGTGGACCTTTTGAAAGGCAAGCAAAAATTGGGAATATCTTTTTTCCGAAAGTCTTCTTATGATTAATCAAAAACTACTGATAGTAAACAATTTTTAACTTAAAATCTGAAATCTAGAAACTTGAATCTTCAGTTTGCTTTTTCTTTAAATTGCTCTCTAACTATTTTTCTCCAAGTTACAGCCCTATGAAAATCACCTAAAAATTTTGGATTTTTTACATCCCTTAATTTGTGTGTCTAGTGTAGTACCATGAACTCATAAATATATAGATCAGATTAGAAATAGATATAGATTGACATTAATTCATTACGTAACATACACCTAGGAAATTGACGGAATGTTTTCAAAACTAGGGCTTCCAAATCTAGTTTATTATACTGATCTTTTCATATTTTTAACATAACCCCAGAGGAGAAAATCCAGAGGGTTTATGTCGGGTAAACACGATGGCTATAATATGGGACCACAATTACCAATCTACTGGTTATTATTTAAATAATTGGTGATAATATTAACGTTAAGTGCCTGTGTCCCATCTTATTAAACCCATATTTGAGAGAGCTCATTAAGTGGAATATTATCTAATTAATTTTCTAGTTACTCACTTAATGTGCGTTCTGTAATTAAATTATCATCAAACATTATTGGCCCAATTGTTCGTCTTCCCAAAATATTGGACAAAGATTTAAAGCCAAAACGTATTTGGTGTCCTAACTGACGACCCACACGAGGCCTTTCCTGGGCCCACTGAGGGCCCATAAAGACGCCGTTATTTGAAAAAAATGTCTCTCATAACCAAAGGACGTGAAATGGAAAGTTGTCTTTAGTACATTTATAAATATACTACTTATAAAAGAATAATTGACGTTCAAAATCGCCTTTTAGAAGATCTTTAAGTTACAGTGACTTAAGTTACCTTTTGGTACACGTGTATTGGTCTGAATTTCTTTAGTAGAAACTTAAGAATTTTCTCGTGTTTCATTCAATACTAGAGCTTCTCTATTCGGAGGCACTGGCCTAGTAATTAAAGTGTATCTATCGAAAAACTGTGGTCGCGTCCAGGATATGTCAAAAGGTGATAAAGATATTAAAAATATTTTAAAGGCATCTTATTCTACTCATCGAGAGCCAGTGCGATGACTCGGCTCATTGTATATGGTAAGAAAAATCGCTCTACGGATTGTCAATAAATAGAAGTTTTCAAATTCGGATCGAAACGTCCTAATTCAAAAAATGCCTTACGTCAATTCGGAAATCTACCAGTTGAAATGAGAAATGCAATAAGGGAAAGAGAATATCTACATAAAAATATGTTCACAATGACTCTGACAAAGAATAAAAAGTGGCAGTGAAGAAATACTTTCACTTTTTGAATATATCTTCAAACATCCACCTTCTTCTTAGTCATGTAGACATATGGCCATACAATTGTGCAACTTTAACCTAATCTAATCTCTTTTATATCTCTTGCCGTTTCCGAGATGCCATTGGTGAACCTTCTATCTGATACACGGTATGCATCTCAAGTCTTACCGTATTCCAAACTCTTTATATACGCGAAACTGTCTTCTAACCTCGTTGACACAATTCATGGCACCCAGCCTACAAGCCCACGTATGCGTCATCACTTGATTCAAGGTGTAAATCTGATCGTCTTCCTTCACTGTAGAAAGGGGTACCGATCGGTATAGTGTGCTCATCAGTTCCATGACCGTATCCTAAAAATATTAAGCTTAAGAATTGACAATAGCAGTTTCTTTCATCATTGATAATATTTCCACAGGTTGGCTAACCGACATCTCGATGAAATTCGTCACTTAGCCCGCGGGTAGTGTGGTGGGGTATGATATTCCCTTCGTAGTACATGTGTGGTGTGATAAAATCTGTCCTGTGTCATTTGGCGTCATCTACCATTAGGTAGCTTCAAATTAGGTATTGACAAGTTCACACAAGTAGCGACAGCTGTGCGTCTGACACCGTTGGTGAAATAAGCTTTGTGGGGTATTACTTACCCCATCACACTTAAACTGGAAGTGTTTCGTGGAAGTTTCCCCTTGATGGAAAAACTGTTAAACGTTCACCAACTTACATCAGTGGGCACCGTCAGGAAAAACAGAAAGGAAATTCCTCTGGCATTTCTTGATATATTCAAGAGAAGTGTGCCAAGTACATTATTCGCTTTTCGCAATAATATTACAGTGGTATCACATATTCCCAAAAAAAAATAAAAATATAATATTTTTCTCCACCCTGCACCACGACGACACCATTATAGAACATGAAGGTAAGACCATTTCAGAAATAAACCACTTTTATGAAAACAACGTCAATTTCTTAAAGAATTGGGTATGCAATTACTCTCTGAATACAAAAGGCACCGTGCGAGAAACCCGAGAATTCTTAGAGAATTACGTCCATATCAGCCAGCATCCGTCGAAAACCAGGCAAAAAGGCAAAAACTAGTAGAAGATGCCATATTTGTCCAAGAAGGAAAGGCAGGAAAACGTTTTACATCTGTTCTAAATGTAACATTCCGTTTTGCTTAGAACACGCGAACTTTGTGTGTAGCAAAAATTGCCTCCGTGAGGATGACTAGAAAATTGTTTTCCACAGTGTGGCTGTTTTTGTCCATAATTATTTGGGTTGTATAGTTTATTTTCTTTAAAAACCATAAGTTGACTTTCAGTAAATATATAAGATAATTTTTTTATAGCTTTGTATATCAGAGTACTGTAAAATTTATAATAAAAATATGTTCTTTTCGAATTAAACTCTCATTTACCATTAAATTTGTTAAGCTAATTGTTGCAACATAATTGACAATCAATAACAATACAATAAACAAACCTTATCACACGATGTTAATCTTTATTTTTGAAAATTGAGATTGGAACAAGAAAAAATGGGGTTTGTTATACCCCACTACACCTCTTATATCACTATTTTGCACTACACTGCCCGCGAGTTAAACTATAATCTAAACGACTATCAACTTACTGAAATTGACTCTCCTAAGCTGGACTCCTCCCCCACTCTCCTCAAGAGGTAATTGTAGCCAGCGAACGCTGGGTACCAAGTGTAGTACGATGCGTCGTTGTACAAGAACCTCATGATATTAAAGACCGTTGTATAACTGAGGTAATCGGCTCTGGCCAAGTTAAATAGATCGTCCACGATCTGAGCTCGATTGAGCTCGCTTATTCCATCGAAATTGTCCCTGAGGAGGGCGGCTCTAATGCTGCTCCACAACGTGGTGTCATAGTTTACTCTATAGTAAGCTGTGGAATAAATGTTCGATGTTAATTCAATTAAATTATAATCAAATTGCTGTGGGACAAATGATCGGTATTAGTTCCATTAAATTAGATCGTTGTAGCTCAGTTGGTTAAAGCAGGTTACGTAGCGAATGTAACCAACCACTGGCTAGAACACTGGCATAACAACTCTTGCTTAGAATCCAAGCACCAGCACTGGCAATGGCTGTCTAATTTATGTAGTGTGTATTACGTCTATACTAATTTGGATGTCAGTTGACTGGGTACACAATTATGTTACGTTGGTCAAAACTGTAGTTGGTGGCTTTATCAGTTTTAGTTAACTTACCTGACTGCTGATTGTTCAGGATAATCCACTGCATACCCTGGGGTAGGGTAATGGTTAGGTCCTGGTCAGGAACTAGCCATGCGTCTGGAGTTGTGATTTCAAACTTGCTGGTGTCTACGGAAGTTGTGTAACTTATTGGAACATACCATTCGCTTATGGTATCTGTGCCAGACAGCAAGAACCTCCTCTAGAATAAAATTGTTTCGCATTAATTTATAGAGTGTCTTCGAGATCATTGAAAGGAGTAGTTTTCTCCTCAATAAGTATTCAAATAGGTACAAAAATTGTTGTTTTCTACTATCAGAAGGTTGTAGTCAATAGTATATTGGGCAGACGAAAAGAGCTATTGAAAATAGATTCAAGAAGCATATAGCTCACTATAGAAGTATGAGAGGCAGACATATAAAACACTTTCTATTTAAAAAATTACATTTGCCATTATTATCATTCACTGCATTTGACCTTCATGGTAACCTTCCTACATTACTTGAAGTAATGTGATTATTGTACACAGCTGGATAAAGAAGTTATGTTAAACAATCACGCCAGATATCCTACATTGTAGTCGACTTTATGGTAATTAATTTACATTTATAATGAGCGACAGTTTATTGTACAATAATTTTCACACAACAATATATTCAACGAGCATAAATTTACCTGAGATATGACTACAGTGTTCCCGTGCAAATTAACAGTCAGAAGAGGAAACCCAGGCAATGTCACCCAATTATACATTACTGTAAGTAAATTTCCAGGTAATTTCGATACAGCTGGTACTACGCTTCTATTCAGTACCGTCCACAGGTCTTCTGGTACCGTGTTGCTGTATTCGCTGAGGAAAATAACACGTATATTAGTTTCAGTAATATTCGCCAACTCAGTTAGTAGAATGCAGGGTGAGTCCCGTACGTTTTGGTGATTGAGAAACAATTATTTATGTTATGAATAATTCATTTTGTAGTTCAAAAGTAGTTCTTCTCAAAATTTCTACTATAATCTTACAACAGATATAAGAAAATACACAATAAAGCAAAATACTCGTAGCTACGTAATAGGTTCTTTCAATAGGGATGCTCGAGATTTGTCAGGTTATAACGGTCATGTTGTTAAAGCAACATATGTCAATATTTTTGTAGATTATTCAGTAATGTATGGCAAATTGTGATGGATGGTTACAATGTTCAGCAACGTGTGAAAATCTGGCGAATTTTGCGTCGGGACTCTAAAATCCAACTGACCCCAGAAACTTAAGATAAACGACCATAGACAATGCAGTGTGTTCGCTGATTGGGATCTAGAGCAGTTAAAAGTTAACCCAAATTTCGCTAAAAAAATTGTCCGATTTGAGACGATACCAATCCACACCGACACCAAATGCATCCCGAGAAAGTCACTGTTTGGTGCGGATTTTGGTCTGGCGGAATTATCGGTCTGTACTTCTTCCAAAACGAAACTAGCATTGTCATAACCGTCAACGGCGAGCGCTACGAGATCGATGATAAGCAACTTCTTGTGGGCTAAATTGGATGATATGGATACCGACGACATGTAGTTCCAACAAGACATGTAGTTCCAATACAGTGCATACCACGATAAACATTCTACACTAGCGATCTGAGTGAGGGCATGGTTATCTCACGCAGCGGCGACATGAACTGGCCACCGAGATCGTACAATTTTGCGAATTTTTTTGGGGATATGTTAAATTGCAGGTCTATACGAACAAACCGCAAATAATGGATGCCTCAAAGTCAACCTAACGAACACCATCCAGCAAATTCAGCCAGATTTATGCTATAAACAACTTGTTTTATTTACGTATAGAAATCGAGCGTCCTTATTGAAAGACCCTTTATTAGGAGCACAAATTTGGATTGATGGAAATATCTCAGCCTGTACAGGTTTCTAAAACATACCTCCTAATCATTACATCTATACATTCTCTCCGAAATTTAGTGGAGGTAAAATATACTTTCAATGTAAATTTTCTTTATGTAAAAATAATTTGGTAAAATAAACTACGTACTATGTAAGTAGATAATTCTGGACTCCTCTCCTGAAGTTCTCCAATTGCATAAAATGTTCAACCATCCTCAATATGCTTCCACCTATAAACAGGCTCATTCAAGTGTAGAATCAAATAATCAAAATACTGATTTATTTTAATGGACAAAAAGAATATAGCAATATAAGACACACTTGTATGGATCAAGTCCAATCAGATCCAGACAGAAATAGGTCTAAACAAAGAATATTGTACCAAATTACCTTTACTGTAGGATATTACGCCAAACCTAGAACTGATCTCCGCCGGTGTGGAACAGGCCATCTGGAGAGACTGTGCGTTTTCTAAAGCATCGCTTAACAAAGAAGAGTGAATTTCCTCGATAACAAACTGTTTGTTCAACTCCCAGCTAGGTAGAACCTTTATTGGAAAATGAATTACCAAGTTGAAATACAAATCAATTAAAGTATCAAAAAAAGTTTGATTCACTGCACCTTACTGAATTCTACCATTACTCGTAGTTAGTACTGTCTGGCGTAATATTCCAAATTCAAAGAATATGGAGCGGCCAAACTTACCTCATGTGTAATATGAAATTCGCAATACGTCGCGAAACCCTCGTTCAGAAATATTTCCGACCACCACTGCATGGTCACCAGGTTCCCGAACCACTGATGAGACATCTCGTGGGCGATGACGGTGATGACGCGCTGCTGGTACCTGTTCGAAGACTCGAGTGCGTCCCAGAGCAAAGCTGTTTCCCTGAAATGGCGATTATTATTACCATCTACAATATCTGGTAACGTTGTTTACCTGTATGTGATTAACCCCCAATTCTCCATAGCTCCGGCGGCAAAATCTGGTATGGCAACCTGGTCTAGTTTGCCGTTGCCACGGCTGTAGTCGTAATTGGTAAAATTGCTGAGCTTGTCCAGGAGTTTCGGTCCGTATTCGACCGCGAGGTCTCGCGTTGAAGCAGATTCGTTTCTAGAACAAACCTGGTAAGGAACTACCCCGATGGACTCTCCTGTGGTGCACGTGAACTCTGAGATGACCAGAGCCAACAGATAAGTTGCCATCCGCGGGGTGGTGTTGAAAACAACCGTAGTTAACCTACAAAATACAACGACCGTTTGCATATTTCAACTTATCATCAATGTTACTGTCTATATTATTGGGATGTATTTGACTACCTCGCAAACATTCCTTTATTACACAATTTTACTGAAGTAGAAGAAGAAATAGAAGAGAACAAAGAACTTTTAGTCGATTTGGAGAAATCTAATGCACTAAGGGAACTAAACTGAAGAAAACAGAGAAATCATAGAAGCATATAGGCGGAAATAGCTAAGGAAACAGACTGAAAGTGACAAAATCCGAAGATAAAATAACAAGGAAACTGAACAATCTGAAATAAACAAATAATCCTAAGGAACGAAAGCCGATGAGGTAGAAAAATATAAATAAATCGGAGAATTATAGAAAGATATATAGAAAATATATATATCAAATAAAAATCAAAACTGCTAAGAAATCCAGGAAACTCGAGAGATTGAAGAAATTGTAGATAGTAAAGGAACTACAGAAGTTGAAGAAGTAGAACCAACATAACTGACGACAAACACAACACAATAAAAATAGAAGAATTGAAGAATCCAGAAGCTCCAGGTAGCCAAAGGAGCTGGAAACTCATGAGAAGCTGAATCATCATCATCATTAGGTCATCAGTCCTAAGACTGGTTGGACGCTAACCTCCAGCTTCTCCTATCTTGTGCTAACCTACGCATTTCGCTAATTGTGCTACAACCTACATCCCTTACTATTTGCGAGCAGTAGTCTAGTCTAGGCCT
Organism: Rosalia funebris; assembly: GCA_037954035.1. NCBI lineage: Eukaryota > Metazoa > Arthropoda > Insecta > Coleoptera > Cerambycidae > Rosalia > Rosalia funebris. The sequence continues at coordinate 2,905,012 of JAZFAV010000006.1, read as the reverse complement.
ACCTCTGCCTTTCTTCACTCCTATTTCCGCCTCCAAAATATCGCGGACTATTCCCCCATGTCTCAGCAAGTGGCCTACCATTCTATCTCTTCTCTTCTTTATGTTTTTCCACATACTTCTTTTCTCGCCGACTTTCTCCAATACTTCTTCGTTTCTAACCCTATCAGTCCATGGCATTTTCATCATTCTTCGGTAACACCACATCTCAAAAGCTTCTAATTTCTTCCTACTTGCTTCCCCTACCGTCCAGGTTTCGCAACCGTATAGTGCCGTGCTCCATACATATGTTTTCAAAAATCTCTTCCTTGTTTCTAAGTTTATTACGCCCGAACATAAAAGTGCTTTCTTTTTGTTAAAAGCTACTCGACCCTGCGCTATTCTTTGTTTTGTCTTTATCACTTCTTCCATCCCAATTTATTTTACTTCCTAAATATGTGAAGTCTTTAACTTCCTCCAATCTTTCACTATTAATTTGTACTTTCGTTTTTGCTCTGCTCTCGCGCCCTCTGCACACTAACACTTTAGTGTGCAGAGAGAAGCTGAAAAAACAGAGTCGAGAGAAGCTGAAGAAACTGAAATATTTAATAAATTAAAAATTGAAACCAGGGAAGTAACGGAAGACAATGAATAATCTGAAGATTATTAAGAAAGTGATCAAACTTAAAACATCAGGAACCCAAAATCTAAGAAACCGAAAAATTTAAGAATCCTAAGAAACTGACGTTGAGAAATAAAAAAAATATGGAAACTTTAAAACATGAAAATCAGAGAACAGAAACTGAAATACATTTCTGAAGAATAGAAGAAACTACCTGGGAGACAACTGATGTGATTCAAATTATCATAAGGAGTTATGCAACGTTTTAACTGTATTCACGGCATTTGTTTTTTTAATTTATATATTACAGGTATAAAAAGAGATTGCAGGAACTATATATGAAGCAAATACAGAATTTGGAAAAACAATCAATATTAGTTGAGGAAATAAAAGGAAACGAAGAAGTCGAAGGATATGGAATGACTAAGGATACTGGTGAAAACGAAGAAACTGAGCAAACCGAAAGAACTTAAAAACCTAAGGAAATCTAAAGCACAAGAAATAGAAATTTGCTGAACAAACTAAATAAACTGAACGCACTAGAGATACTGTGTAATATAATAATTTCAAAGAGCATATGGAGAAGCTGAACCCAGTTTTGGGGTGTCGTTGTATGCTTATGTTCGAGTTCTAGTAGGGAGAATGTGATACCTCTCCCTAAGCATGGGTATGTTTGTCTTTATCTTTATATGTGACATTCCTGTACGCTTTCTAATGCTTTAGGAGAAGGCAGTCGATTTCTGTGTATCCAGATCTTTAAAAAATTGATACATTAATACCAATGTACGGTACCAACTGATCAAATTACTAGTACTATTAATATTGATACCAGTTCACAGTGGTCTTTGAATCATTAATTTTATATGTTGTTCAAAAATGGCGAAGTAACAGTTTGTGGTATACATAACACAATAATTAAAAATATCTTACCCGGTAACCGCGTTTACACTCCTGCTTATATCTTGGGTGTTGGACAGAATATTCAATCCAGAAGGTATGACTACCGTCAGATCGAAAGTGGCCCTCAATGCCGGTTCGTCGAAACACGGGAAAGCCCTTCTGGCGAACGTAGCTGCAAACTGCGTCGTCACCAGATACTTAGTATCTCCATTATCATCGACGTAACTACTTTTATACAAGCCATACATGTCCGTGGTGCTCAATCTACTCGTGTAGTCTATAATCAAGGCATGCGACACCCCAGCAGTGAGATCTCCATCGAGAGTGATAGTAAGAATGTCTGTTATATTATTAATGGCATATCCGCTGATTGCTACATTGGTGGCAGCTACGGCACTCGTAGCATTACCGACGGTACCATTGGATACTTGCGAGGCGCTGGATACAGTACTGGCTACACTAATTCTGCTAACAGTAATGAAGTCGTGTTGAGAGTGAAGGGCTATGGAGGATGTAGGGCTCGTAACTGAGAAAAGAATCGTAACTGATCCAGAGAAAACGTTGCTGGTAGCGGTGAATACCTCTGGGGGCAGGCTCAACTGTATATCGTAATTGTATGGTCTATACAATGTAGGTAGTCTGTATTCCTCCTGTCTCGGTTTTACTAATACCGACAATGATATATTTAGACTTACAATTAGAGCTAGGAAGACTACGATAGCGAACGCCATTTTATTCCTGTAACAGACAAAAACAGTCAATAAATATGTGAGTAAATTGGCTAGGGAATTGCGAGTATGATTTGGATATATGTTGGAGTAAATTGTATCATAAGCCAGACATCCCATACTTGATATCATATCTAGCCATCTTGAGTATCTGACTGATGCAGTGTCATACAATAGACAGGGCGAGATCCAGACAGTCGGAATGATCTGGATATCCATCATAAGGGGAGATGCGACGAACTTAACTGAGTCAAGGGCACCTTTCTCCGACGCTGATCTTCCGTGACTCATGGAGACACCATAGGAACCCTATTGCCATGGACTTGGATAGCGTGGCAAGACCTGACGACCTTGAATGCCTGACGTGATCCAGTGTTATGCTGTAGAGAGGAGTTAATTAACGGTGAGATTCAGACAGTTTGAAATAATTTGGATAATTAACGTCAGAAGACCGGCGAAGAAGACGAGTCTGTGTAGAAGACCGGCGAAGAAGACGAGTCTGTGTAGAAGACCGACAATTCAGGAGCCGCTGACTCCCACCGCAGGAGTGCGTTCCAGAACGACGCGCAAGGATGACAGGAGAAGACATCTAAGTATGCAAAGTGACCAGACTAAAAGAACACACACTGAGGATGCCAGGCAGACAAGCAAACATGAAAGAACGAACCCAGATATTGTGGCCTTCTTCGAGACGGCCGGCGGCCGCGGCGTCCGATGGATGGACACCTCGTCATCACCAACTCAAGAAAGATGAGGAGTCTTAAACACCTACGCTGGAACAGAGAAATACCAAATCTGTACTCTATGGTAAAATCCATAATTAAATAACTGCTTACGATGCTTCAAGAAAACTTCACCAAAATTTCATTTCACAATTTATATACATTGTTGTTTATATATTGTCATATATGTATATTACATATATAAACTAATATGGATTTATAAATACTTTTCAGATGGAAATAATTCTACTACTGATGTGTTAGAACACCAAGAGCCTTCTGAAATTGAGCAATATGAAGACTTTCATTCTCACGAAGGTGCCAGAATGTTCTTCAGAAAATTTGTAGATAATCCATTTGGGTATGCATGCTCTGTTTATGATCATTTGTGGCTTACAAATGATTTTTCTGTTACATTTTCCGAATATCACAACATTATTAATAACATACTACCAGATGTTGATATTAATAATATTGCAGTATGCTTTACGTGTAAAAGAGCATTGTTGAAGGAAGCTATACCCACATTATAAATACTTAACGGATTCAAATATTCTAATATACCGAGTGACCTTCCTTCTCTAGACATGATTAAGGAAAGACTCATATCAATCTATTAAAAACATAATTTCGTTTCTCCGCCCAAAGCTACTTCCATATTCATCAGAAGTAGCTACAATTCTTAATTTAAGATTTGATAAAATTCCGATGATTCTTAGGGAAGATTTCGATATAAATTTTGCCACAAAATCATCAGCATCTCTTACAATTTTTTTGAGAGAAAAATGTGATCTGATATTGTCGAGTGATCCTGCTGCTAGAGTGAACAATAGATGCTATTTTTAGTCAATATTTACACACAGTAAAAGCGCGAATATTTGTATTTCATTTTAGTTATAAATGGGATACAAATCTGTAGAAAAGAAAGATCCAATAAATCAATAATATTATAAAATACTAAACTCTAATAAGTATTTTGAAACTCAATTTCTAATATCTCCTTCAAAAATTTCACTTCAGCTGTGTGCTTATAAAGGTAAGGAACAGTATTCTTTTATATATATATATATATATATATATATATATATATATATATATATATATATATATATATGTAATAGTTGACTAACGAGCAAAACGCCAATAGATTTTCATAATACATGAATTTTGTTCCAAATCCACTTCAACAATTATTATCATCACATATTCTACGGACCATAAGGTCCTTTTCTGTAGGCAAACAATGGGAAATTACGTCAATGTTTTCTCAATGAAACACGTTTATTAAATTTAATACGTTACGTGTAAATTTTATTTTTAATTAACCACGTAATCATCCATTTAATTATCTAATCTCTCTTTACCTAGAAATATATTGCCTTAGCATTAGTTGTGTTTATAACAAGGTAATAAGGATGGTTTAATGTCACTCTTATTATGAATGTTTATTGACACTATAATCTGATTTCTAATTCTATCATTTATGCGGTAGAAATGTACTTTATCCAGAGAGTGATTCGGATATGAGTCTGTAATTTATAGTTTTTAAGTAAAATCTTTTAAAATGACATTATTTTAGCAACGTTTTATACTTCTTCCTTTTATCCCTCAGTGTTATAAAGGGTCTTTCAATAAGGATGCTCTATTTTTAAATGTAAATAAAACAAGTTGTGTTTGAGATATCCACTCAATTTTTTATTTGAAGGAATATTTTATACGATTAAATATGGAATATAGCGTCGTTCAAATCTCCGCCGCGGCTTTGCTTGGTGGCACGTATTCGGGAGGTCCATTTTTCGATGACTTTGTCGCATAAATCTAGCCGAATTTGCTCGATAGCGTTCGATATGTTGACTTTGAGGACATCGATTGTTTGCAGTTTTTCGCATAGACCTGCAATTTAAGAGAACCACAAAAGAAGAAGTCTAAATTTTATGTCGCCGCTGCTCGAGATAACCATGCTCTCAAATGCGCTGTTTGGCACATAGCGCCGTCCTGTTGGAACCCCCAGTCGTCGGTATCCATATCATCCAGTTTAGGCCACAAGAAGTTACTTATCATGGATCTGTAGCGCTCGCCGTTGACGGTTATGGCAATTCCAGTTTCTTTTTGGAATAAGTACGGACCGATCATTCCGCCAGACCAAAATCCGCAGCAAACAGTGCCTTTCTCGGGATGAATTTGGTGCTGGTGTATCTCGTGTGGATTGGTATCGTTCCAAATCCGACAGTTTTGCTTGCTCACATTCATCCAAAAATGGGCCTCGTCGCTAAAATGATTTCTTTGGCGAAATTTGGGTCAACTTTCAACTACTCCAGAGCCCAGTTAGCGAATACACGGCGTTGTCAAAGGTCGCTTACCTTAAGTTCCTCGGTCAGTCGGGTTTTATACGGGTGCAGACTCAAGTCCCGATGCAAAATTCGCCAAGTTGAAGTAGCAAAAAGGCCAAGGTCTTGTGAACGACGAGAAATTGACTGCCTCGAGTTTTCCTGTACACTCTCAGGCACAACAGCGATATTTTCAACAGACTTTGTATTTCAGTGACGTACGAGTGTTGGCTGATATTTATCAAACCGGTTGACTCGCATTTCGCAACTAAACGTCGAATAGTCGACTCGGCGGGACGGTTGTGACGAGGATAAGAATCACGATTCGGTGATTTTTACACGTTGTTGAACACTGTAACCTTCAATGATAATCTGCCATATACTATTAAACATTTCACAATAAATTTAACAGATATTGATTTAATAATATAGCCGCTACAATCCAACAAATTTCAAGCGTCCCTATTGAAATACGCTATATGTAGATACCTACGCTCAAGAGGGGCATGTGTGATGTCTCATTTGAAATAGTTTTTATTTCTCTATGCAGGAATATATGAGATTTTATATCCTTCAATTTTTTTATAAAAAATACTATAATTTATGATACTGTAACTATTGTCTAAATTTAGGAAGTTCTCTAGGTCCTTAGCATTACTGTCTAACTAATAATGATCAGAGTTTGTTATAAACATATTAAACAGTCAATTTTTTTCTGTACAACGTCGTAGTATTTTTCTTTTTGCATACTGTTACTACTTTATCCATACTAAAGTATTAATGTTATCCGAAATAGGTCCACAGAAAAGCAATCGTTAAACTGACACATATTGTAAATGCAGCTTTCAGATTAAGGGATGTACCATTGGCGTGGAAGGTAGCAGAGGTTATGATGATACCGAAATCTGACTAACCGCCACATGAAGTCTCCTCCTATAGCCCAATTTCTATCCTGCCTGTATTATCCAAACTATTCGAAAAACTTTTATTAGAAAAACTAAAACCAATCATGGAGGAACAAAATCTGATCCCATCACATCAATTTGGGTTCAGAGAAAGACATTCCACTATTGATCAGATTCGCGGTATTACAAATATAATAGAAAAATCACTAAAAGAAAAGAAAATCTGTTCTGCAATCTTCCTTGGTGTGGCACAGGTTTTCGATAATAAAGGTCTAAAATATAAAATGAATATGTATCTACCTAAGCAGTTTTCTAATATTTTGAAATCCTACATCTCAGAAAAACATTTTATAATTAATCAAGAAGAAGTTTATTCTAAGCTTAAGACAATTCATGCAGGAGTAAGGCAAGGAAGTGCACTAGGACCTGTCCTATACCTTTTGTACACAGGTGATATTTCTAGATTAGAAAATGACACCATAGCAACGTTTGCAGGTGATACTGCTATATTAGCAGTAGGTAATGATCACGAAGAAGCAGCAGAAGAATTGCAGATATCAGTAAAAAAATTAACAACAATTGGACAAAAAAGTAGAGAATAAAATGAAATGAATACAAAAAATGAATAAAATTAAATAAATCAGAGCTAATTAACTTATACCCAAAGCATAAATTATGTTGTTAACATCAACGGATGTGCAGCGGGATAGGTGGAAGAAACATAATAGTTATAATGAAAGAAAACTAAATAAAAAACGGATAAAATGTAGAGGAATTGCCAATCAATTGTGAACCGCCTACTAAGGTAGAGATACATCGTGCCATAAAGACGCTAAAAGATAAGAAATCCCCAGGGACGGACAATATACCGGCAGAACTTTTGAAGGCAGATCTCCAGTTAAGCGCAACGTTACTAGAGCCCATAATCAGGCATGTGTGGGAAACAAACACCATTCCAGCTGGCTGGAAGGAAGGAGTAATAATAAAACTACCCAAAAAAAGAGATCTCACTCAATGCCAAGACTGGAGAGGTATAACCCTGCTAAATACAATAAGTAAAGTTTCAGCCACAATAGTACTTAGGAGACTAACAAATGTGATCGACCTAGAGCTCCGACCTAATCAAGCAAGCTTTCGATCAAATTGCTCCTGCATAGACCACATAAATACGATTAGAATGATAGTAGAGCAATCTGTAGAGTGACGGACGTCACTATACTTAATATTCGTCGATTTTGAACGTGCTTTTGATAGCCTTTCACATGGTGCCATTTGGAGAATATTAAAACTGAGAGGGGTTCCTGAAGAAGTGATATCCCTCATAAAAGCGCTGTACGCAGAAGCTAAGTGCAGGGTAGCGCACGGTGGAACCAATAGGGAAGGATTTGAAACACTCTCTGGGGTTAGACAAGGATACGTGCTATCCCCCTTCCTATTTAATATTGTGCTAGATCACATTATATCTAGAGTCAATAGCAATGCACAAGGTATCCGCTGGAACTTAGCCTCCAGCTTGGGCGATCTGGAATGTGCAGATGATGTGTGCCTTATGAGCCAAACTTTTCAAGAAACAGCAACTCTGTTGCAGATACTTTCAATAGAAGCCAGCAAGGTCGGCCTAAAAATCAACATCAATAAAACTAAATATATGAGAGTTAACACCAGATACAATGCCCGATTTCATATAAATCACATAGAAATAGAGGATGTTGAGGAATTCACCTACCTGGGAAGTATCATTACAAAAAGTGGGGGTGCAGAAACTGACATTCGTAGTAGAATACGAAAAGCACAGCAAGCCTTCAGTTCACTCGGCCCAGTGTGGAATTCCAGACAATACTCCACACAAACAAAATTACGAATTTTTCAGCAAAGTCAGTTCTGTTATATGGTTGTGAAACCTGGAAAGTCACAAAGGTACTATCACATAAACTGTTGGTCTTTGCCAATAAGTGCTTACGAAGAATACTTCGTATATTCTGGCCAGACCGCATAGCGAATGACGACCTTCTGCATCAAACAGGGTAGAAGGAAATTGCATCTGAAAGTAAAAGCAGAAAATGGGGTTGGGTGGGGCACACACTCCGCAGACCCAACAATAGTGTTGCGAAACAGTCTCTAGAATGGGATCCACAGGGATCTAGAAAAGTAGGAAAACCGGTACAGACATGGAGAAGAACAGTGATGGACGAGTTAAAAAGGGCAGGAAATACATGGAATGAGGCCAAAGTCATGGCGCAAAACAGAACCAGATAGCGCACTTTTACCGTCGCCCTATGTTCCGTGTAGGAATTAAAGGACTTATTAAAGCATAAATTATAAACGAATTCCATTTTCAGATACAGCTAAATATCTTGGTATTACCTTAGATGCTAGGCTATGCTGGAGAGCTCATATCAAAAGAAAAAAGAAAAAGAAGAACTTCTAATTAAATATAGAAAAATGTACTGGTTGATTGGAAGAAATTCAACTCTAACTGTTCGTTATAAGATTATGTTATATAAGCAGATACTTAAAACGGTATGGACTTATGGAATTCAGCTGTGGGGCTGTGCCAGATAGACCAATGTATAAACCATTCAAAAATTTCTGAATAATGCACTAAGGAACATCGTAGGTGTACCTTGGACATCCGGAACAGTAACCTCCATCGAAACCTGGGTATGGATACTGCTGAACAAGCTAACTACAAGTTTGCCAAGAGTTATAAACAACGACTCCTCCAACATGTCAACGTCGACGCGATCCAGCTTCTTGACAGCGCAGGATTGACAAGAAGACTCAAGAGAATCAAACGCTTTGAGTTAGTTCAGTGATGTGACAAAACTGAGCATTCGTGCCTTAGTGTATACATTAGTTTTTTTTGGTGTACCTAGTTTATTAGATATCTAAGGATACTGTTGAGTACGACCTTAGTCATAATTTTTCTAGGTGGTATTATAAGTTACAAAAACTTTACTTATTGATTTTTATTATCAGATTGTAATGTCCGTGAATGCTTCATGAATCATAAAGAAAAATGAAAAAAAGGTATTAATGTTAGTATAACTATTCCTCATACTTACTAAATACTTAATGATATATTAGGTGTCCATATAGAAGACTCTAAACTATATACAATCTAACTAGAACTACCTGCGGATAACACCCACACCGACTGTCATCGAGGGACTACTAATTAAGAAAAAATAATTAAATTATGCAAATATGTTACATCGCACGTAGTACCCTCAAAATACCTCATTTTGTTTAACCAAAACGAGTGTTTTATAGCATCTTAATACCGCGGCAGAGATAAGCGAGAGGTTTGTGCAATTTTTAATTTCGTATAATTTTACTGTAATTGTTAGAGCGCTCGCTTGTTTGTATGTTTTACGATTTTATTTACACAAGGATTACGGCATTTATGGAACACAATAAAGGAGATTTCGAGTTGACATGTGCTTCTATGCAGATGCGGTGATACATCAATATTAACCACACAAACAGACATGGATTTTTTATCGTAATTCAATTCTTAAAATAATTATGGAAAATTTTTATTACTTTTCAATAACCCACCTTGCTCTCAAGTAAGATACTATCGTTGTAGGTCAGGGCCGTACTTATTTTCCATTAAGGGGTAAAACTACTGTCAAGTTTTCAAAAAAACGATTTTTATATTAACTTAAGAAATTATTTTAGAATATGGCATAGAACATTTTTTTCGTAGAAAAATTTTGTTTCCTTGAAATTTCGCACTCTTTCCTAAGTGCGTCGGACTGCTCCGAAACGACAGCTGCGTCAAATAAATACCTGCTGAGAAGGTACAGTCTAGGTAGAGCCTAATGTTTTACCTTATGATTTCTAACTTCTCTAATACCCAACAGATGTCGTTAAAAGATAATTTTTTGTGTCGTACTGACCTTATTTCATAAGTTATCAATCGACGAAAATCCGCAGCACGAGGAATGCTCAGTCTTGGTGCGACTGGAAGAAGGCGCAAGCAGCGGATTCCTTGGACATCTTCCAACATTAGCCGCCGCTTCCTGAGGAAGTTTTTAAAGTCATCAAGCCCGATTTATGAGAACTTGAGAGAAGACGAGTTGCTAAACCGTTGCTTCGGAGGCTACACACAAGATAGCTATAAAAGTTTCAATGCTACTGTTTGGATATTGGCTCTAAAAGTCGCTATATTCAAAGTCTTGAATATAACGACTGGTATTGCTGTGTGCACTTTTAATGATGGCCTGACTAATATTCTTCGAATTATGGAAGGTTTGGAGATGAATATTGGTGTTCAATAACATCTAGAAGCGGATGCTAAGATGTCTTTGACAGATGGGGGGAAAGAGGCACGCTCTAACATAAAATGTTCGAGGGAAGAGAATGCGGAACAATATTTGAATATAGAAGGGCATCTTTATGGTCCTGGGATAGCAGATTAATGGCAAATATTTTTACACAGTCGAATTTTTCATTTTTTCATGTCATTCCTTCATGTTTCATTGTTCATGCGACAAAAATCTGAATTGCAAATGTAGATCTCACAATATATTTTCGCGGGAAATATCCTTAGGGTTTATTCAGGAAATGAAAATAGAGCAAAATTATTCATTTTTCGACACTTATTTCGATACCATTGTGAAAGAATGAGGTTTGGCTTCAATGAATGATATATCAGAAACGATACGAACATGTATATGGTGCTTAAATGCGTAAAGTAGCGAATTTTTAACGAATTCGTTAAACATTCTAAGAATAACTTTTGGGAAAAACCTTCGGAGCCATCAGGTCTTTTTTTTTATTTTTTTAGTTGCATTTTTTAAACTACAGTTAAGGTAGTTTCTCTGGAAACCCACTCTTCTATAGAATATCATCAAATTTCGAGTACACATAAAGAATAAACTGCCCGAAGGAAATTGCTAAAATGAAAAATTATTGCCCGTACAATAAAGGAAATGTTCACCATCAAAGCTGAAACTTTGTGCATGGTTTGAATGTACCAGTTGACTAAAAATGTTTTTCCAAATTTACAAGCTGCAGCATGGTATGCAACTCCCAACTATACCACACTCCTAATAGAAAATGTCCGTGTCTCCCACAATTAAGCAAAAAATTACAGATAAAAGACAGTTGCGAAAAAATTGGCAACTAGCAAGAACGGAAGAAGATAAGAGAAAATTTAACAAGGCAACAAAAGAGTTAAAATACTTAATCCATGAAGAATAAAATCAAGGAATTAAAGAATACCGGGAAAGCCTACCTCTAACCGAAACAACGGATTATTCGCTCAGGAATGTCACAAGGAAACTTAGACTTCAAATGCCGAATTCACCAGTCAAGAAAGATGAAAATATTTCAATACTTGGGCCAAGAATGATAAGGAAAAAGTTGAAGTTTCCCCCAAACGCCTAAAAAATGTATTTAAGTCATTCCCTTCTACTTTATCCACAGATAAAAAAAAATAAATAACCGATTTTCTAAATGTACCAACCAAATGGACCAGCTTCATAATAAATTTACGGTTAAGCAAGTAAAAGAAACAATAATTAAATAAATCGACATTAAAATAGCTCCAGGATTTGACCTAAAATCTGGAAATATTCTGCAGGAACTCTCAGAAAGTGCATAATTACCTTTATTAACCATTATTACTTTTCCGCACTCAACTATACCAGAGCAAAAAAGTAATGTAATCGTGTAAAGAAAAATGGAAATTTTTTTCTAGCGTTTATTTTTCGTTTTTCGGCCTAAAACCAAAACAAAATCTGTGTCTGTGTGTGCGTCGTTGTCGTCGGCATATAATTTCTTGTTAGCACGATAACTCAACTAAATCGTGTCGGATCGATCGGGTTTTGACTGATTGGGATCGGGGACGTCTCCCATATGACAGCTATTGATTTTGAGGTGGATAGAACACACTCTACCATGTTCATGGGTCATGAGACAGCACAATGGTGGACTATTTGAGAAATTTTTTTTGTTAGCACGATCACTCAATTAAATCGTGTCGGATCGATCGGATTTCGACTGATTCCGTTTAGGGACGTTTACCAGACGACATCCATTGATTTTGAGGTGGATATGACACACCCTACCCTGTCCATAGGTCATGAGAAAGCACGATGGTGGACTATTTGAAAAATGTAAAACTGTCGCATAAAACACATATTCTGCATTTATGTGTTGGTTTATTTTTTCTCGGCCACTCAATTTCGAGATAGAGATGTTCTACGTGCGGAAAAGTCAGTTTTAAGGTTTTAAAACTGTTTATTTTTAATACATTGTTGTGTATAAACTACTTATCTAGTACTTAGAAAGTGGCAAAAATTATTACGGTTCTCAAACTTGAAAAAAAACCCTGAAGATGTCTCTTCCTACCGGCCTGTAAAGTATTCGAGAAGCTGTATGTTAAAAATATTAAAAATATAACAGAGGAAAGGAAGATAACCCCAGAACATCAATTTGGATTTAGCAATAAGCATGGTACGATAGAAGAAATGCATGAGCTTGGTCAACCAGATAAACAAAGATTTAAATTCTAAAAAATATTGTTCAATCGCCTTTCTCGATATATCCCAGGCCTTCGACAAGGTATGCCATGCCGGATTGCAAGTCAAACTAATCCACTTCTAATCCCCACTTTCAACTATTGAAATCTTATCTAAGAGATAGACACTTTATGGTTGAAAAAAGTAGTGAATACACTGAATTACATCCAATGGACTCAGGCGGTCCTCAAGGTAGCGTACGTGGTCCGATATTGTACGTTCTGTATACAGCTGACCTCTTACAGCGGCGGCTCATAAGGAAAACTTATTTTTTTACTTGTGTTACATATAAATACAAAATATTCATATTATAAAATGATAATAAATATACTTAATTTTGTTTTTGTTGGTAATGTTTACTTACCATTTTGTAGGATATTTCTTGCGTGTATATCTAACAGAAACAGGGTGTAGAGTATAATAATGTACCTAGTTTAACAGTGTACAGGTCCAAATAGATCTCTAAAATCTGGTCTTTAATAAATTATTTCTAGTTCAGTCTGAAGTCTATACCAATCCACTATACCAATTTTCACCCAACAGGATTCCGCAGTTTCCAAAGCAAACAGTATACATGGAAAACAAAACAAACTATTTCTAATTTCACAACCGCACAGCCCATCATATTTTTCATATAATTCTGCTTTAAATAGTCTCTTGAAATCTCTTTTTGTCCCTTTTGTAATTTTTGTTAAGTATTGTTTTGTTTAAGTAAGTTTTGTTGTCGGTATTGGGCTGCCGTTGTATTGTCAGTTTGGGCCGCCCGATATTTTTAACCTGAATTTTTTCTTCCAGTGTTAATTTTCTAAAAGAGTCTCTTAAAAATTTTACATTATATTTACACTTTTCTTCAAAATAACGTTCAGAAGAACATCCCGCTGCCGTATCCATTTTTCAGAATTATTTATAAATGTTCTAAATAAAATATTGAAATGGTCGAAAACTCACACGCGCCAAATCGCCAATACTATCGACGAGACGTAAACATTATATTATTAAACCTGTTAAACGCATGTCTGGTAAGACCCACAAACATGTGCACATGTGCAGTGCACTAAAAAAATCATATCGGCACATAAAATGTGTGCCATATGGTATAGAAAAGGAGCGATGTTTAGCACCAATTAGCTGAACAGAGAGGTACATAGAGAAGCATGCCTTTATCGACGGCACATTCGACTAAACCACAGACCGATTGAAAAAGGTACGTTGCCGGTTGTTGCGTGATATCATTAAGAGAAGGAATTTTGGTCTTGCCAAATTGCTCGTGAAATCTGTAATTCTGGGGATTTTGCTTTATTATTACTTAAAAAATAGAAAGGAGCATATTCATGAGACGTTAATTAAATAGTTAGTTTATAAATCAGTGAATAGGAAATAAATCATGATTAGGTGTGATTTTTTATTTTCTTCGTTTTCTTTTTCTTTAGGGGGAGCACGTGCTCGTGTACTTTTATACAAGAGCCGCCACTGCTCTCTACATGACATTGCATTCTAGTCACAAAAAAACATTTCTCTCTCTAGGAATTAAAAAAAATCTTAACATTCCATATTTATTCTTAACACCTCTTTACATCACTATAAATATATATTACATAAATATTATTGTCAATAATAATACTCTTGGAAGAAATTCAGACTGATGGGTACATCCCTAAAACCTAAACCGTCGACTTTTAACTAACGAAGACCATAGTAATAATTGCCACCAACAGCGCTACCAGGGAGGAAGCTCCAACTTTGAAGGCTGCGTCGTCAGCTTCCTCCTTTACAAAGACCTGCGTTAACTCGGCTTGGTTCTGTTTCAGCCAGTTCTGGTTCGACTCGGCGACCTTCAGAGCTTGGGTGGCGGCCGACTTGAATTCCTCTGGGAGATCATCGGATGTTGTGAAGGTCTTCAACTGAAAGGTTAAGGATGTGCTGTAGTTCTGCGTAAATCGTGTTAATGATGTGGGTGAGATATAAAGTTTTTGTTTTCGTTGAAGAAACCCACGTCGAGAAACGTGTAGTCTTTCGATGTTCTGGAAAAACTCTTCCACTCTGTGGATTCTCGACCACTGATTATTATTTTTAGTGTAGCAGTACTTCCAGCATTTTTTTTTTAATGAAAAGAAAATTTTCGGAGAATTTTCATCTTAAATATTATTAAAGTGAATATGTGGTTAAAGATCAAAGGGGCGATCTCGCTATTATATAATAATCTTATTACTATTTTAGTTGGAATTCGAAAAAAGAACTTACTTTCGTAATTTCTTCATCTGTTGTAAACCGTTCAGCTATTCCTTTTATAATATTACCAAGGGAGTTCATACTCTGGTACCTAGAAACAACAATATTATTGAAAAAATCAATTTTGTAGAGCCGCAAAGCCTCAAAGCTCTATATCTATTACGAATAGATATTACATTGTTCTTATTTTATATTTCAGCAGACTGTCAGAAGTTACATTAATATGTTAAATCAAAATGAATCGTGTCCGAGACTTTTTCAAAATATTACGTGATTTTTATTACTTATAATTTCGAGAAACCCTTGGTCCTTCTAACCTAAAAAGCAGAGGCAAATGAAAACCCTGAACGTGCCCTAAAGGCCTGCCTTAATAATTGGCAGAATTATTGCTCCTGCGGGGGAGTAGGCCTTGACAATGACATCATTCTATACCTAATGTATTTCTTGTGTAGTGAAAACGTGTGTAGTAAAAGGTGAAACTTATTCAAATCCACAGCAGAATGAAGCTACAGTACATAAAATCATATATGTCACTCCAACATGAGTGACTTTCACAGGTGATTCTCCTCAAGCGGATCAGGTAAATCGTATTGTGACACCTCAATCGATTACGACAGATAGATGTTCAACATTAACAATTTCATAAACTGTCACGAAACTGGACACTAAAGCAATTGAGCCCAAAATTGAAGCAACGACGTCTTTATTCCTTGAAAAACTTTCAAGACGATATGACACAGAAGAAGGTGACATTTTGGCAAGCTTGTGACTGCAGATAAGTCCTGGATGAACGATCGTCAAGTCGATATCAAAAGAGCAAGCTCAAGACACAAAAGCAAAACACAAGACGTCAGCTCTTCAGCAACTTAAACTAAAGCATAAGCAGCTCTCGACAGAAAAAGTATGTTGACGTCTTTTGGGATAAAAGAGAAGTAATTTCGGAGTACTATATACTTAATAAAGTTACTGTTTTCAAAATGACATGATCAGGAATCTAGAATCAGGAAACGACTAATATTATTTTGTAGCACAACTCACATACGGCACTTTAAACGGTGACACGTATCCAAGATTAGAAGCTTGGGGGTCTACTACATCCTTCTTATGCTCCTTGTCCTAGAAATTTTTCCATTGGTGTTCTTAAAGAGGCATTTTTGGAGAGACATACGGCAGTGATACTACAGAAATTATTTGTTTTTGAGTATTCAAATGTTTTCAAACTACAGACTATATAAACTAAATATAGAGTTTGTCCAAGATAAATATGAAATGACATTGGAATATTGGAAATGGTAGAAACTACAAAGAAGAAGTTGTTTTCACAAATATAATACATATTTGTCCAACGTATAAAGGGTGGTCCAACCATAATGCACGATGTTAATTGTGAGTCACACCTTAACGTCAAGTTTTTTGCCCAACTTAATTTGACATTTCTTTGTTTCAGTGTTTGACAAATTCAACCATGGAGAGGTACACAATTGAGCAGCGCGTTAAGATTGTTGAAGCCTTTTGCGAAAATGGGCGTTCAAATCAAAATGCATTTCGTGCACTTCGTGACTTTTTTGGTCAGCATAATCGACCAAATGTGTCCACAATCGGTAGAGTTGTGCGCAAATTTCAGCAAACTGGGTCTGTAGGAAATGTGAAAACACCTGTGCATGCTCGCCCAGTTTGTTCTGCGGAAAACATTGCTGTTGTTCGCGATAGTGTAGCAGAAGAGCCGTCAACCTCGACTCGTCGTCGTGCCCAACAATTGAACATCTCACGAACATCACTAATGCGAATTTTGAATAAAGATTTGAATTTACACGCTTACAAGGTTCAATTGACTCAAGAGCTGAAGCCTACTGACCATTTCAAGCGTCGTCAATACGCCGAATGGTTGGTTGAACAGACAGAAGTGAATGGTGACTTTACAAAGAAAATCATCTTCAGCGACGAGGCACACTTTCACCTCAGTGGATTCGTTAACAAGCAGAATTGCCGCATTTTTGCAAATGAGAATCCACGAGTGATTGTTGAAAAGCCGATGCATCCACAAAGTGTGACTGTTTGGTGCGGTTTATGGGCTGGCGGCGTCATCGGGCCGTACTTCTTCGAAAATGAGGTCGGCCAAGCAGTTACCGTGAATGGTGTTCGCTATCGCGAGATGATAACGGGCTTCTTGTGGCCAGAAATTGAAGATATGGACCTGGATGATATGTAGTTCCAACAGGATGGTGCCACTTGCCACACAGCCAACGAAACAATGGCACTTTTGCGCGAGAAATTCAATGGCCGTGTTATCTCACGTCGTGGCGATGTTAATTGGCCGCCACGATCATGTGATTTGACACCGTTGGATTTCTTTCTTTGGGAATATTTAAAATAAAAAGTGTACGTCAATAAGCCAAGGACAATTCAAGAGTTAAAGGATGAGATAATTCGGCACATTAACGACATTGAACCTCAATTATGTCTCAGGGTCATTGAAAATATGGACCATCGGATAGAGGTATGCCACCGAAGCCGTGGCGAGCATTTGGCCGATATTTTGCTTCACACATAATTGTCATAGATCCTTCTATCATAATAAAAAATATTAAGATAATTCTCTGAAAACTTTTTGTTTTATTTACAATTAACATCGTGCGTTTTGGTTGGACCACCCTTTATTATATTCTCTTAACCACGAGTCATTTTTTAATGCATCATTCTGTATATACATATTTCGATATAGATGCTATCCTCATCAGCATAGTGTCTCTTGCTCGAATGCGAATTTAAAGTAAACTGTTTCGAAGTATTTTTTTTTAATAATTGTCAAAATTTCGGGACATAAACATTGTAAGTTATATAAATTACTTATCTTAATTAAATTATAACGTACTTATCTGCGATTTGTTTGTAGTTAGTCGTCAAGAAATTGTAAGCCACGTCAACTCCCTCCTGACTTCCCGTGTAAACTGCAGAGAACACCGTGGAAGCGTCCTGCTTTCTTATTCCGGAGTTATCTGTGATAGTCTTCTGGAGATACCTGTAAATTTTGGTAATATAAGACAGGAACTAATCCTAAGTGATATAAAATGTACCAAGAAGGAAGTAACTACGTTCTCTAAAGAGACGTTTTGCTACATCCTTAGTTAATTCACTTGATATATAGTTTATTTCATCGCTACTCGCCAAATAAAAAAATTTAAAAAACTTCCGGTGCCTTGTTTTTATGGCTAGGCTCAGGTAGACTATTCCGTTTATCGGCAAGATACTGTAAAATTTTAACTTCATACTTACTGTTCTAACAGAGTGATGTTCTTAGTGCATCCTAAGGCAGTAATTATTGTACCCCGTTCCGTTGCCAGGTCCGCAGATTTTTTGTAGGCCTCCCATAGGAAGGTCCAGTCGTCTGTGTCGCTGTCACTGTATCTTAAGCCGTTACAATACACGATGCTCCTCAAGTTTTTGTCTGGCCTGAAAGTACAAGGGCTGACTTCGAAAAACGCTTCAATTAACTGAATGATTCGTCTGTGATAATGATAACACTGGCAGATCACTACGCTTTTGAAAATTTGGAACAACTTTATGGAAATATATTTACCAAACATCAACGACTTAAAAGACGAACTTTGCCTGTTATATAGTAATGAAAGTTACAAAACTATACCGCTGCATGAACTGCTCAAAAAACGGAATGAATACAAAGACATTTTTACAGAAGCTTACAAACTGTTTTGTATAATTTCATCTATTCCATAAACAAGTGCGTCAGTGGAAAGGGGCTTTTCTTGTCTTAAACGTATAAAGACGTATTCAAGAAATACGATTTCCCAAGAAGAAATATTTAGCAACTGTTTCTATCGAGAAAGGATTGTTGCTAAAACTAAAGAAGGATCAGCCATTTTATGAAGATATAATAGATAAATATACCTCACTAAAAGATCGAAGAATTGATTTAGTGTATAAAAATTAGATAGCTATAAGCTTGGCTATAAGTAAGTCTTAAGAAAAATTAATCTACTTTTTCCTAACTGTTTACACATCCTAACTCTTCGCCTATTTTCTATCCCGCGAGCCGCCACCGATTGAGATTGAGACGAAGTGTTTTAAATTAATTTGGCATATTAGAAAATAAATAAAAGATGCCTTCTATTGTAGAGACCCGAACTGAAAATTAACCCAGACCAACCGGGTTCGATTCAACCGTGAGATGTTTGTAGATTCTAATAATATCTTTCAATTTACATGCTCTACTTATGGACAGAGTTTCGTGGAAATTGTAGGGAAAGAAGTCTATTACTTTGGACTTATTGCAAGGTCTGCCTGTAAGACGTAGTAAAGATGTATTCTACAGATGTGCTGGACAAGTAATGCGTTCACGAGCAAACACAAAAAGGAGACAATGACGGTCGTGGAAGAAATTGACTCACGAAACCCAAACGCTACTCAGCAACTATTACCTTATCTGTGACGCCTTGTATTGATTGAACAACGCCTTGGTGTCTTTCACGCAGCCCTCCTCGCCCAAATTGCAAGCCCAAGTCAATGCCAACACCTGTTTGAGGGTGTAAATCTGCTCGGTATCGTTCAATTTATTGATAGGTACCGACTGGTACAGGTTCTTCATCAAGCTCAAAAGGGAGGCCTGAAAAGTGTGTCGTTGTTAAACGCGCTCCAGTGGCAACTTTACAGAAATTACTCACAGAGATAGATTCTCCTAGTTTGGAATTTTGCCCCACCCTCCTCAACAGGAAGCCGTATCCTTGCAATGCTGCGTACCAAGAATAATAGGAGTTGTCGTTGGCGAGGAATTCGGTGGTGTCGAAGGCGTTTGTGTAGCTTATCCTGCCGATTTTGGCCATGCTGAAGACGTCGTCGACTATTTGGGCTCTGTTTATTTCGCCTATTCCATCGAAGTTCTCTTGCTTCAGGCCGGTTCTGATGTGATGCCATAGAGTATCGTCGTAGTTTACTCGGTAGTATGCTGAAAATATCGATTGGAATTAGTCCGTTGGTTGGTTTCATAGGTTCTGTTGTATTCCTCCGCGGAAGTAGAGTGGATGCACATCAAGGCATAAGTGAATAGCTCGTTATATTTTTGTTTATTACTACAAGTAGTTTTTCGCTTTTAATTAGTGTACGTTACAATACATTCCTACGGTCAGTCAATGCAGATACCTTCGACTTTGACAATAGAATCCATGACGACAAAAACTGTAATGGTTGGAAATAAAGTGTAGTAAGAAAACCAAGGAATATTAAATACAGTCCACGTCCCATCCACATTCTCCCAGGTCAAAACTAACAAGAAAAGGTTCTCCCCACATATTGATGACCATCAATATGTGGGGACAACCTTTTCCTTTTTACTTTGCCTTGGGAGAATGTGGATGGGACGTAGACTCTATTTAGTCTTCCTTCGTTTTCTTACTGCACTTTATTTCCAACCATTACAATTCTTGTTATCATGGACTTTATTGTCGAAGTTGGAGGTATCTGAAAGATGCCAGAAAGTATCGAACTGACAAAGGACAGTATCAGATCGTGACGACTGACGGGGTAAACTTGGAAAAGTCAGCCCTTTCTAGGACTGTAGTGCTCATGATGATAATGCCATACCCACTTACCTGATTCTTGATTATTCAAAATAACCCATGTAGTCCCCAATGGATAGTCGAACGTCACGTTTCCCTTAGGACTCAGCCAATGAGTAGGGCTGGTCGACTCAAATTTATGTTCATCGTTCGAAGTCGTGTATGTGATGGGAACATACCATTGCGTCTCATTGTCGCTTGCTCCGAAGATGAAGCGCTCCTACAAAAAAAAAATGCATGGTTTAGACCCTTTTTACAAGAACCCGGTGTATGTGAAAACCAAACAAGTTATCATGAAACAGTTGGGCTATTCTTGTTGTGTTCGATCAAGAACTGCATCCAACCAATCGAATTATCTCGAACTAATACCGATTTCAAAAGAATTATTCCCACCTAATTATTCTCTAGTTACGCCAGACTGTTCCAAATCTGCATATCGCAATTTTGTCCTTATTAGGAAGCATCAGCAATGAGCAATATACGTAGAAATTTGGCTTTGAAATTCAGGATTTGTTTGAACAATCTAGAGTATTTACCTGAGTAACAACAATGCTGTTATTATCCAATGACACTGTAAGGAGGGGAAAACCTGGTTTCTTCACCCAATTTTCCATGATAGTAGGTAGATCTGTCGGCAAATGGGCGATGGTATTGTCGACGGTAGAACCCAATGCTTCCCAGAGACGTTCGGGTTTGGCTCCGGTGAAGGCACTGACAAAAAAAACATTTTTAGTAATTCATTCATCAACTTAATGGGTTCATCTTCAGGAATATCATTTTCCGAGTCTACCTTTCTGGATCGTTTTTGCTCGAGGTTATTATACTTACTTGTTTACGAGATACAGTCTAAGTCCGGCAAAGAAATTGTTGTGGCCCATGAAGAGGGATACCATCCTCAAAATGCTTCCACCTAAAATGGAAGATGAGCAAAACATAAATAGAAAGCAAATATATATTTGTGGAGATAGAATTGTTTAATATGGCAATTGTTAAAATATCAGTTCGCTTTCTTGATATCCTTGCAAACTAAAGATTATAACTTCTATGGCAAAATATTATTCTTCAATTTTTTATATACTATAGGTCATGGAAATGTTAATCTGTATAATTTTGCTCCATAAAATTTAAATTATACCATCTCTAGTTGCCAGTTAGGACAAAGCGAAACAACTGAATGTCCTAGTCGGTCACCTGACTTGACCCACTTGATTTTCTTAGGAACTAAATATTTTATAAGTAAAGTATTTTATTAAATAAAAACCTGAACTTATTTTTCCTGATTTTTATCAGCTCCGACTTTCTCTGTTTCTCAGACATTAATTGACAACTTCGCCGAGTGTCGCGACTGAACCCCACTTCTTATCTATATGGCCTTACCTTTGTAATAAGATATGTCATCAAACTTATTGCCGATTTCCGTTGGTGTGAAACAATCCGATTGTAGAGCCAGAGTTTCTTCTTGTTCATCGACATCGAGAACCGACTGAATTACTTCGATGACATACTGCTTGTCCAATTCCCAATCTGGAAAGAGCTGCAAGCAAAAAAAAAATTATTTTGATATACATATCTGCGTAGACACCAATACGTATGTTATACATTAAAGAAAAGGTCTTTTACTTTATTGAGTTTCAAAAAATCGTAATTGTATCAAAAACTATATATACTACTATTCATTCGTCCCATTACGCTACTTTATCCTACTTAGTGCTCTTAAATTTTTCAAGTTCATGCAATTTCTTCAACTTCTTGAATCTCTTTGGTTACTTAGTGATCTTCAATTTCCTGATTTAATTATATTACTCAACTATTTGGCTGTTATATATTTTTTAATGTTCTACATTTTCGACACTCTTTTTTCATGTAGTGTTTATCTTTGATTTCTTCAATAGCTTTGGTTACTTCATATTCTTCGGCTTGTTCATTTCTTTCATTTTTAATTAGTTGTTTAGTTTCAGTTCATCCAGTTTCTATAATTTATTCTGTGTCTACGCAATCTCTCGAGTTTTTCACAACTTTAATTTCGGTTTCTTGACGTACTTTAGTTCTTTGGGTTGCCACGCATACTTCAGATATTCAAAGTTATTCCAATCCTTTAGGTTCTTCAACTTTCTCAGTTTCTTTGTCACTTCTCGTTATACCATTCGTCAGCTTCTTTATTTTCTTCACTTTGTCTATTCACTCTAATACTTCCCAGTGGGTTATTCCATTCCAAACTTGAATGGGTTATTCCAACCCACCCAGTTTTTCCAGTTATTCCAGTTACATCACTGCCACTTTACATCCATATCTATCGCTTCTTTTATTTCCTTGTTGTCTTAAGTTCCTGAATTACTGTTTGTGCAGGTGGTGAGAATTTTACCCCCCCCCCCCCCCATTGCTCTGTCGTGCAAACTTAACTATTTCTTAGTAACAAGGGTCAGAAATTGCGTTTATTTTAATGTCTTTCCCATGTCGGTATTAATGACAGACCAAAAGTAAGTTATTGGTAGATGTATGATGGTATACTTACTGCGTGTGCTACATGATATTCGAAATACGTGGCGAATCCCTCGTTCAAGAACGTTTCAGACCACCATCCGCAGGTTACCAAGTTTCCAAACCACTGATGGGACGACTCATGGGCGATCACAGTAGCGATGTTCTGCTTATATTTGTTGGATGATTCGTTTTCGTTAAAGAGGAGGTCAGTCTCCCTGAAATAATTGGCAATTAGTTAATGATATAGTTGTTTAAATTTCAAGTAACACAGCCAAAGATTGAATTATTTATTAAATAAACTATAGTTTCTTGATATAATTTTATCTGGTGACATTTTATGAGAATTCCTCAATTTTAGAATGAAGAAACTCGTCGGGAATTTTAGATAAGGGTTAAATTGAAAGTCAGGCTACACAGAAAATATACTAAAGGTATTAAAACTGATTTCTATTACATTAATATTACTGTCGGGTGACAGCCGTTAGTGCCTTCATTAGTTGATCAATCTAGTCACTTGATCTCTAGATTTTAGGGATTAGAAACTTCCATTTAGAAATTCAAAGAGATGTTTTAGTCTTTAGGCCGTAAGGAGGAAACAAAATCGTTAAAGAGCGGCACATTCAATAAGTCTGGACCTATCTGTATGAAAAAAGACTGTCTCTTGTCGAATCTAATGTGTCTTTCAAAAAGGACGCTCGATTTTTAAATGTAAATAAAGCAAGTTGTGTGTGAGACGTCCATTCATTCTTTTTTTTTTACTCGAAAGAATATTTTATGGCATTAAGTATGAAATATCATTCAAATATCCGCCGCAGCTTTGCTTGGTGGCACGTATTCGGGACGTCTAACTTTCGATGACTTTGTCGCATAAATCTGGCTGAATTTGTTGGATAGCGTTCGTTATGTTGACTATTACGACACCAATTGTTTGCGGCTTATTCGCATAGGCCTACGGTTTAAGATAGCCCCAGAGGAAGAAGTCTAAAGGCGTTAAATCGCATTACCTCGGTGGCAAGTTCACGTCACCGCTGCGCGAGATAACCATGCCCTCAAATGATTCGTGCAGAATGTCCATGTGCTGTGTGGCACGTAGTGCCGTCCTATTGGAACCACATATCGTCGGTATCCATATCATCCAGTTTAGGCCACAATAAGTTGCTTATCATCGATCTGTAGTGCTCGCTATTAACGGTTATGGCAATGCCCGTTTTGTTTTGGAAGAAGTACAGACCGATGATTCCGCCAGACGAAAATCCGCACCAAACAGTGACTTTCTCGAGATGCATTTGGTGCTGGTGTATCTCGTGTGGATTGGTATCGTCCTAAATCCGACAATGCTGCTTGTTCACATATCCATTCGCCTAAGAATAGGCCT
The DNA here is from genome assembly GCA_037954035.1 of Rosalia funebris. NCBI lineage: Eukaryota > Metazoa > Arthropoda > Insecta > Coleoptera > Cerambycidae > Rosalia > Rosalia funebris. Next base: position 2,880,644 of record JAZFAV010000006.1, on the reverse strand, counting down.
CGTCGCGAAAGATGATTTTCATGGCGAAATTTGAGTCAACTTCCAATTGCTCCAGAGCCCAATCAGCGAACACACGGCATTGTCTATAGTCGTTTACCTTAAGTTTCTGGGTCAGTTGGATTTTATACGGGTGCAGATGCAAGTCCCGACGCAAAATTCGCAAAGTTGAAGTCGCAGAAAATCCAAGTTCTTGTGAACAACGAGAAATTGATTACCTCGAGTTTTCCCGTACACTCTCACGCACATCAGCGATGTTTTCAGAAAACCTTGCGTTTCGGTGACGTACGGGTGTTGGTTGATTATTCATCAAACTCGCGAACTCAAATTTGACCACCTAACGTCGAATAGTCGACTCGGTGGGACGGTTGTGGCCGTTGTGGTTGTAGAACGTTTCTCAAATGCAACACTGATTTTGAAAATAGAATTTGATGATTTGTACACGTTGTTGAACGCTATGACTTTCCATGGTGATTTGGTGTACACTACTGAATAATTCACAATAAATTTTACAGATGTTTCTTTAACAACATGGCCGCTATAACCTAACAAATTTCGAGCCTCTCTAGTGAAAGACCCTATACGTTACAACAAATCATAGGTCACCATGATTCTGTATGATATATGGTAAATACAGACATTACATATACCTTACCTGTATGTGATCAAACCCCAGTTCTCCATAGCTCCAGGGCCGAAGTCTGGAATCGCCACCTCATCCATTTTCTTCATATTGAGACTATATTTGTAGCCAGTCAACTCGTTCAGTACCGCCAGTACTGATGGGCCAACTTGTACTGCAAAGTTTCTCAAATCCTCGGTTTCTTTTCGAGAACACACTTGGAAAGTTACCGTATCGATTTGTGTACCAGAAGTGCACGTGAATTCCGATATAATGAACGCCAATAAGTAGGTAGACATTTTGGGCGTGTCTGCGAAAACGGTGGTGGTTACTCTGAAAGAAACAAATGAGAATGAAACCTAATCGCGAAAAATTGGACATCGCAAGTAAGACAACCACATTTGAAGACCTATCAGCTCGTCTAAGCAAATGGTTTCTGGCTATTCACTATAGAAATATTATGTTACTTAAATGAAAAGTCTCATATAAAAATAATCCACTCACCCATTCTTATCGGTACTGGTACTGGTCGATTTAGTGTTGAAGAGCACTTTCAAGTCCTTGGGATACTTGACAGACACCTTAAATACGGCCTTGAAGCTTGGCTCGTCGAAACAGGGGAAGGCCCTTCTGGCATGCGTGGTCTCGAATTGAGTGGTGGCCAAGTACTTCGTTTTGCCGTTTTGATCGACGTAACTGCTCTTATAGAACCCATACATATCCGTGGTACTTAATCGTCCAACATACTCTATGATCAAATTATATTTCTCTTTAGTTATTATAGGGTTGATCAAGTTTATTTTCAGTATATCGGTGACCTTATCGATGGCGTAGTCCTCTTCATTAAGCTTTATGTTATTAAAGGTAACGGTTTTTATGGTAATGTATTCACTGTCAGCGTGAAGAGCGATGAAATTCGTGGCTTTAGTAAATTCGAATTGTATGGTAACTGTGCCTGTGTAAGTATCATTCTTATCGGTGAAGGAGTCGGCACCCACAGCAAGTTCGAGCTTGTAGCTCGTGATGTCGTAGATCTGGGGCAGTCTAAAGTCTTCTCCGTCTTTGGCTTTTTGTTTAACTGGCGTTGCTATGGCTACGCCTGCAGCCAGTAGTATGGTGAAGAGATGTACGGGTGCCATTATTATTGTTATTACTGTTACCTGAAAAAAATACAAGAGTTAAAAATGAAAGTGAGAGTGGAAAGTGGGGAGTGATATTCTGATTGATGAGAAATGAACTGATGCCCTTCCATTTTTCATAGATATTAATCAATTCTTGCGTGAGCAAGATAATGCACTATTAAATGTACAGCTCATCAAAAATAGGAACAAGTCTCAAAACTGCGATATCAAACCGCCCACGAGGGGCGCAGTAAATAGCCTGGTCTTTACTTAGTCGAATTGAGACCGTTGTAGAGTGAATATCGATGAATATACTCGTGTATTGAATGTGAATGTATACAGAGTTCGATTTGGTTCCGCGTAAAGTGCATCCTTTTTCCTCCGAATTCTACCTCACTTTTTCGTCTACGCATACCTATAGAATCTCACGCTTTTTCCTATTCTAGCAAAGGTAACGTCCCAAATCATATTCTGCGATGACCACTACAATCCCCGGACCTCTCTTCGGTGTATCACATATGGAACGTTATTGTGAGAAGACTATATGATCCGTATCCGAAGTCAATGAGTCTCTAGTTCACAGGGAAAGCAACCAGACCCATTGAATTGTACTCAGTAATTCTAGGATAAAATTCAAATGTTGTGTACGCAAAACAAAAGCTCCTTGTTATAAGAAGGATACAATTTATACATGTCTGTTAAAGAATATGACGAGCCTTGTCAAAGTGTAGAAAATTTAAGAATGACATAATTTCACTTCAGATTTTACTTATCGAGAAGATATCAATCACGTACAAGGCTCACAAGAAATATACAATTGAAAACATAATCGTTGATATTTGAGATAAAAATAATCACAAAACAATATTTCCAATTATTGTTAAGGAAAAACAAGTGATAACGTCTCCAGGAAAAATGAATACGGGAAAAGACTAACTATAAATAACAGTATATAGAGAAGGTGAAACGGTCTATATAGAAAATGTTAAATCACAGTTGAAGGAAAGGAAAGATTCTTCTAATAAATGGCAGAAAACCAAGCTGGACAGCCACCGAATAGTTTACATTTACTAAAGACGAAAGCGAAAGAGTGCGTAGCAATAACAAAAGCTACCTCGCAAGAGTATTTTTACCAACGCTAAAACGGATGCAGGGATATTCAAATTGTCTAAATCCCGGAATAACACCACACAAGATATTAAACGCAACAAATACATCATCGCTCTTTCAGAAAATTGTTGACCACAGACAAAGGCATTAACAAAAGGTAGAAGGGATACAAGGATTTGTAGATTTAGAAAAAGCTTTTAATAACGTAAGATGGGAAAAAATGTTCGAGATACTAAAGAGCGCGGAATGAAGTATAGAGATGGGAGAGTAGTACACAATGTATACAAAGAGCAAACTGCTGTTATAGAAGTAGAAGGGGAAAAAAGGGAAGTAGGTATTCGGAAAGGAGTAAGACGAGGATGTACGCTATCACCACTAATTTTTAATCTGTACATCGAAGAGGCGATTAATGTGGTAAAACATAGAGTGGATTTCGGGATTAAAGTACAGGGACAGAAACTAAAATTGCTGAGATTCGCGGATGATATAGCAGTATTAGCATCTAGTAAGGAGGAATTAGAATCAGCATTAACGAAATGGAGGCAGTGTTGACAGAGGAATACGGAATGAGGGTGAATAAAAACAAAACTAAAGTGTTAGTGTGCAGAGGGCCCGAGAGCAGAGTAAAAACGAAAGTACAAATTAATAATGAAAAATTGGAGGAAGTCAAAGGCTTCACTTATTTAGGAAGTAAAATAAATTGGGATGGAAGAAGCGATAAAGACATAAAACAAAGAATAGCGCAGGGTCGAGTAGCTTTTAACAATAAGAAAGCACTGTTATGCTCGGGGGTAATAAACTTAGAAACAAGGAAGAGATTTTTGAAAACATATGTGTGGAGCACGGCACTATACGGTTGCGAAACCTGGACGGTAGGGGAAGCAAGTAGGAAGAAATTAGAAGCTTTTGAGATGTGGTGTTACCGAAGAATGATGAAAATACCGTGGACTGATAGGGTTAGAAACAAAGAATATTGGAGAAAGTCGGCGAGAAAAGAAGTATGTGGAAAAACATAAAGAAGAGAAGAGATAGAATGGTAGGCCACTTGCTGAGACATGGGGGAATAGTCCACGATATTTTGGAGGCAGAAATAGGAGTGAAGAAAGGCAGAGGTAGGCCTAGATTAGACTACTGCTCTCAAATAGTAAGGGATGTAGGTTGTAGCACAATTAGCGAAATGCGTAGGTTAGCACAAGTTAGGAGAAGCTGGAGGTTAGCGTCCAATCAGTCTTAGGACTAATGACCTCATGATGATGATGATGAGAAGGGATACTATCAAGCACTCCTCAATGAAGAGTTCCCTCAGGAACCACCTAAGATACTACCACCTGCGAAGAACCAGTTGATGAAATTACATCAAGAGAGGTCGAGGATGCTATTGCAAAACTGAAAAATGGGAAAACGTCGGATTCGGATCAAGTTCCAGTCGAGTTACGAAAACAGTTAGGTAAGACTGCAGTAGCATAGCTCATCAAGCTCTTCATCATAATCTTTTCAAGCGCTAAAATACCGGATATGTGGAGAATCAGCAAGCTGATCCCTTTTACAAAAACAAGGGAGACGTCGCTGACTGTGGGAACTATAGAGGTATTAAGCTAACCTTACACACGTTAGAAAACTGGGAAAGTGTTCTTGTAAAAAGGTTTATTTGAATAACAAAAGCCACCCCAAACCAGTGCGATTTCACTGGTGGAGTGAGTACAATATATGTCATTCATTCAATGAAAAAGTGTAAGGTTAAAAAGTATAAGTGCAAAGGGGACCTTCATATTGTGTTTATTAATCTCAAGGAAGCCTTTGACCGCGTACCACAAAAACTTATATAGCATGAACTTAGAGCGCCAACTACCGAAACTCTATAATGAACTCCTAAAAGATCTGTATTACAATACATGTGAATCCAGCGGAATTAATACTAGATCACGTTACGAAGGATATCCAGAAACCAGCACCATGGTCAATACTCTATGCTGATGACAAAGCTCTAATAGCAAAATAGCTAGCAGAAGTGCAAAAAGAGCTCATTCATTAGCACGAATTTCTGGAAAATAAGGTTAAGATTCAATAGACAAGAGACAGAGTATATGTATTGCAATTTTTTTGGGACCAATGCAGGAAACTTTCCAAGCCCTTCCATATCAAGCTCGCCACTGAATGAAGCTGAAGAGTTTAAATATCTCGGATCCATAATTAAATCGAGAGCCTGTACGGAAAAGGATATCCAAAACAAGATTCAGAACGGCACTTACAGGCATGTTATACGATTCCAGTTTACCAGTAAAAATAAAAGGAAATGTTTATAAAAGAGCAGTAAGGCCCGCACTTCTCTATGGTTCCGAATGCTGGCCGACAAAAAAATGAACGAACAGAAAATACATGTTACTGAAATGAAGATGCTTCGCTGGTCTGGCGATGTCATGCGTTTAGACAAAATAAAAAATGAATACATCCGGGGAACCTTTAACGTTGCATGCATTTCCGATAAGATGAGAGAGACCCGCCTGCGTTGTTACGGTCATGTTATGAGATGTGAGGATGATCACATGTCTAAATAAGTGCTTTCCATAGACGACGGAAAGCAAGGCCGTTGACGACCCGCAGTAACCTGGACACAAACTATGAAAAACGACCTAAGAATGAATGACCAATACAACAACTAAAACAACTCACAACCGTATGATGTGGCGCAGTGGTACTAGGAGAGCCGATCCCAAATAAAATGGGATAAAGGGTAGGAAGAAGAAGAAGAGAGGATGAAATCAGTAAAAGAGCAAAAGTTTAGGAATGGTGGGATGTATAGAAACTTCTGTACTACCAAAGCCTGTTTTATTTACTAGCATATCTCAAATATTAGAAGGTTTAAGATGTATTAATGACAACTATGAATTTCTAAAGCATATTCTAAAGACTTGATTTGGGGGAGGAATCGAAAGGTATAAACTGTCAAAGTTAATAAATCAAAGGAAAGCCTGTCAAGTTGATCGAGGGTTAAAAATAGAATCCCATCAGTTATAAAACTGATGCAGTTTTTATCATCGTAGTTGACATCATCTCCAGATAATGCCAACTTTGCTAGCGAAACGCGCGTTGAGTGTAGCGTATAGTGTTTTGGTGTTTTATGTTTTTTTATTTGGTGTTCACACCAAATATTCCAACCCACTCCAGTACGCATCAGTTATTTATCTATTCCAGTTTCTTTAAGTGACGTTAATTGTTATATAACGGTGTGTAGTTGTATAATGATATATACAGTGTGTCCATAAAATAAATAACCAAACTTGAGGAATTACAATAATACAACAGGAAGAATAATTTACATTTTTCTACAAATTCTTTTTCTTTCTCGAGATATTGTTTTTGAGTTAACTACAACGTAATTGTATCATTATATATAGAGGGAATCCAAAGATGATGAGAAAGTAGGTAACGAAACTTGAGCAACGATGGAAAGTCAGAAATAATGTAACGTCTTTCCATTTTTTTCTTTTTTTTTATTTTTTTAAGAATTATTTTTGAATTATTCAGTTTAAAATATCGCCCCATAAGTATATATATTTTCTTTTATATTTCCTAACTAAATGATTCAATTGCCTTCATATTTTGTATTTTGTAGCAAACTATCATAATTAATTATCAATACAATCTTAATTTGTTACTACCTCAGCCTGGTCATTTGTTTTCTGTGATACGCCACTGGCATTCTAAAATTGAAAATAGATGATGAAGCATTCTTTATAATAAACAGACATTTCAGTACAAAAAAAATATCTATATACAGAATTTTAAGTTGATTTCTTTATTAAGATTTGTTTTCTTTCCATGTTTGACAGAAGTTGGGCATAGAAAATTTTGGGACATACTGTATATATCTACATATGTCTTAAGAACAGGAACAGATACTTCATTCAGGACATTCAAATCTACTTGTTCGACTTAATTGTTTACTCCAAAACTAAAGCACCTATGAAAATTCTTCAAGAGGCAAAGTACAACAATAAGTTTAAAAAGAAAACCTTCACTTCAAACTTAAAAAAAAAAAGTAATTTGTCTAAAAAGTAAGAAATGAGTGTTTTCTACAACAATTTAATTATTTGTTGTTCCGTTTAATGTAATTAAGAAATTGTTGTTTATTATGTAATTATTATTAATTGTTTTATATAATTTTGAGGTCGGTGCCAAGTAAAACAAAAAATATACCTTGCTACCATAACAACGAGTTTACATTTAAAATTGTCGAGAGCCGGCATTGGCATTACTAATATTGTATGGCACCAACTTCAAAATTATATAAAACAATTAATAATAATTACATAATTAACAATAATTTCTTATTTACATTAAATGGAACAACAAATAAGCATTAAATTTGTTTCTTGCTTTTTAGTCAAGTTACTTCTTTTAACTTATTATTTTACAAGTTTAAGTGATGGGTAGACCTACTAAGGATACTATAGGAATGAGAAGACGACGGCTACTTGAATAAGGAGGCCCGTTGTGTATCTTCGAAATCCAAGGTCCAATATCAATGAAATTAAGATGGAACCACCTTGGAGTTATACTGAACCCAACGAAAAAGAATAATTAAGATCGGTTCATAAACATAAAAATTATACCCGAATATACATAAAAGAATATATATATATATATATATATATATATATATATATATATATATATATATATATATACAAACGAGTTGGGAACCTCCACCTTTTTTTGAAGTCGGTTAAAAAACAAGTGCGAAACCAAAGCAAGTTCATAGAAAAACAAAACTGTTTTTATACCTTTAGACTACAAGATGCAATTCAAGCAACCAAAGATTAGATTTTGTGTAACGTAACGTACAACTGTCATTTTAATATCTACAATAACCTAGCAATTATTTTCAACAAGCAGCACAGAAAGATAATGATATCTGAGGTACCATGAAATATTTTACAACACCTAGTCACTTGATTTCCAGACTACTGGTAGCAATAATTAGGTCTGTTACGTAAAAGCTGATACACAAAGTTCTCGGTACCACAAATATACCTATATTTATAACTAACACACAAAAGAACTACGTACCAGCACTATTAGAAATAACAGATATGATAATTACCTAGATTGTTCACTTCACACTTTTTTGAAATTAAGAGCGCAACCGTTTCGATGATTGAAAAACTGCGTCGCTCACCCTTGGACCGCACTCTTACCCAAATGTGGCCGAAGCACTTCACCCTACCTATATTTATATACTTTTTAATCTAATCTAATTTGTCTAACTAAAAGATCATCAACAGAATTTCGATTACCTTTGATTGATTACTTAGTGTAAATAGCATACAAGTAGCGTGACGTAATATATGCCTACCAGTTACCAAATCGGTACTAAAACAGTACAAAAGAGGGTCTAGCATCAATTGCTCACAGATTGGGCGATTCTATTCCAGAAATAACTAACAAGGACTCGGTTATCGTATTCAAGTTTTCCTATTTTGTCCCTGTAATGTTATCCCAAATTTTTACCTGCCTTCATGATAATTCTGAAATGAGTTTTGGTGATGAGAACATTGACAATATTGTCTATTCAATGGCCTCTTCAGTTTCTTGACCTGAGCCTGCTAGGTTTTGTTGTGGTGTCCTCTAATTTTACAGAACTAACCAATTATATTTAAACTAAAAGGGGTAAGTACCTTATATATTTATTGGTTCAATTAAATATCTAGGATTGATGCAGTTGAATCTAGAGTTGAATAGTATGTTTACTTTCAACACCCCAAAGTCGATAATTTCGTTTGCTGACGTATCTGTCAAGATGAAAATGCGCTTCATCGCTGAACAAAGTTGCTTTTATTGCAAGAATCAACTTTCTTTCTGTCCTAACACCCAGTTAACAAATGTGCAACGTTGTCTGATTTGTTTAATTGTTGTGTCAACTGAATTTTGTATACTGACATATGAAGATCTTTCTTTAAAATCCGATGCGTGGTGACTGTTGACAGATTCAATTGTTGTGTACGACGTCGAAAATATATTTGGATACGCCCCTATGCTTTCTCTCACTGCAGCAATATGCTCATCCGACCGATCACGAAGAAAACGTATTGGTGTTGTCTTATCAATAACATAACCCATCTCTTCAAATTTCTTGATTAAGTTACGTACTGTTAACTCTGTAGGTGTTTCATTTTGTTCTAATTTTGTGCGAATTTTTCTTAATGTAACTCTAAATGATCGCTCACTTTCATAAAGCAGTTGTACACAAACTATTCGTTGTTGAACTCTTAATCGGTATATTGACGTCTCATGATTTGTAGATGACAGTCGTTAAATATTGACGTCCTATCTTTCGCAATTAAACTCCTATAGTTCCGACTGGGACACCCTATACTTTTAACACAAAAAATACCCCGAATTTTTTTTAAAGAGCCGCCATAAATAACTGGGTTTGTACATGACAAACTGGGTTTGTAAAAGACAAACTGGGTTTGTAAAGGTTTGTAAAGACTGGGCTTGAAAAAGGTTTGTGCTGTGTTTTTTGAGGACAAATTCGTGGTATTTTTTATTGACCGGGAATTCAAATCCAGGAGGACCCAGACAAGTGGGTCGATTTTGATTTCGAATGCAGAAGACGTGAGTACTGCAAATTCAGATGAACAACTCCATCCTTAAGATCGGAGTAACCTTCCACAAATTATTATAAGGAACAGGGTGTGAGTAATACTTTATATTGGAGGGTTTTAATTTTTCCTAAGGAAATCCAACACTTGGCACCTATATTGACTAATTTTGAAGTTATAAATAACTAAATATTGGACGACCTTTAACAGTATTATGCTCTCTAATCTTCTTTTTAATTTTGCTCACTACAGATGGACTAAGGCTCTTATACCGATAACAAAAAATGTAACACCACATCCTATCATAATTGATTGTTCTCTTTCCTTTCTTAGATTAACATATTTACTTATTCAAATGACTTTATTTCTTGTATAGCACAGCCCACGTTTTACTATTATTTTTTCAGTATATACTTTGCTTTTTTGAATATTGTAGAAAATGATTTGTAGCATTTTTACATTGTTATCATCATGAAATATTTCTTATGTTTTAATAATAGTAGTAACAATAATAATACATTTATTGCCCAACAGAAAGAGTTCCAGTTACAGAACGAAATAAATGGAACTTAAGCAATATACTCACATAAATACAATATTATAATATTAATATATTTCGTATAAGTATATAAAAATATGTACGCGAGCTGATCAAAAAATACGGTGAGTATTTTTATTATGATCAAAGTAATAAGCTTACTTCAAATTTGAACTATTCTCCTTCAAAGTACTGTTCTTGGCTAGCAATGCAATTATTCCAACGTTGTTTCCATGATTGGAAGCATTTCTGGAAGGCTTCTTTCGAAAGGGCCTGCAACACCTCCATCGTAGCCCTCTCAATGTCGGGTATGATGTCAAAACGTTTTCCTTTTAGCACGTCTTTGATTTTTTGAAAGAGCCAAAAGTCGCATGGCGCTAAATCCGGAGAGTAAGGCGGATGTGGCCAGACAGGAATCTTTTTTTCAGCTAAAGACTCGCGAATCAGAAGCGAAGTGTAGCACGCAGATCAGAAGGCGCGTTGTCGTGGTGAAAGAGGAAGACATTAGCCCGTACAAGATGTTCAGTTCTTCGATAATCTCTCGAATAGTCCGCCTGTTTGAACAAGTCATTTTTTCCAGTTTTGCAATATTTTCGTCTGTTCTTGAGGTTGAGCCCCCATCACATTATCACCATGTCTGATTTTAACATGTCATGAAATTCCTAGCAATTTTTTGTAACTTAAAACAAAACTGAATGTTAATGTATTGTTCGAAGTCAATGACAGGCGTTAGACACAGTTAACACGTCTTCAGTCTTCCGGCTCTGAAAACCAATTGACGTGTCATAAGTTGTTCAATTTTGATACTGACTATCTCAAAGGATCAGGCTATCGAACGCATTATTTTACATAGAAGTAGCGTTAACAGTTTCTGCTATAAATATTCAACCATCGTATTTTTTATGAGACCTCATATGTAATAATAGTTATATATTAATATAAATTAAAATATTACTTCCTTAAAGGTCATTTGATTTTAGAGTTACAGACGCTTAGAGTCGTTAATGAATACGATGAATAATAGTGGCCCTAGATTCGAGCATTGAGCCACACCAAAATTGACGATGAAAGTCTTTAATATAAAGTCATTATAAGAAACAAACAGTTGTCATTTAGATAAGTACGACTGAATTAATAGACATAAACCATTACTAAATCCAAAGAGTTTGAATTTAGAAAGCAAAATTTTGTGATTCACCTAGTCAAACGCTTTTGAGAAATCGTGTCGGGCTACATCGACTTGACTTCTGTTATCTACATACATGATTTTCAACACATCATGTGAATTCCGATAAATTCGTAACAGTTGAATGCTTTCCTACAAGTCCATGTTGATAGGGAAAAATAATATATTTAACGCTTTGATAAACGTATATATACATACAAGGAAATTTCGGAGACCTTTGGAATATTTGATAATATTGTAATAGGGCGATAATTATTTACATCAGCCGGATTGCTACATTTTAGAATAGGATAGATCCTTGCTATCAGATAGAGCCTTGCCAAGGTATGTCTAGTAATAGTATTACGAATGGTTCTGATAAGGCCCCAGCATAATCATCCACAAGATAGCTAGGAATCTGATCGTTTCCAAGCCATTTCATTTGTTAACTTGGTGATTGGCGAGTGGCCTTTTCTGAAAAATGAGTCATCATCATCATGAGATCATCAGTCCTAAGACTAGTTGAACGCTAACTTCCAGCTTCTCCTATCTTGTGCTAACCTACGTATTTCGCTGATTGTGCTACAACCTACATCCCTTACTACTTGCGAGCAGTAGTCTAATCTGGGCCTACCTCTGCCTTTCTTCACTCCTATTTCTGCCTCCAAAATATCGCGGACTATTCCCCCATGTCTCAGCAAGTAGCTTACCATTCTATCTCTTCTCTTCTTTATGTTTCTCCACATACTTCTTTTCTCGCCGACTTTCTCTAATACTTCTTCGTTTCTAACCCTATCAGTCCACGGTATTTTCATCATTCTTCGGTAACACTACATCTCAAAAGCTTCTAATTTCTTCCTACTTGCTTCCCCTACCGTCCAGGTTTCGCAACCGTATAGTGCCGTGCTCCATACATATGTTTTCAAAAATCTCTTCCTTGTTTCTAAGTTTATTACCCCCGAACATAAAAATACTTTATTTTTGTTAAAATCTACTAGAAAAATGAGTGATTTTGATAAAAGATTCTTGATGGTTAAGATTAAATGAACCCCACTGTCGGAGAAATCAATGGAAACAAACAAAAACAATGGAACAATAATTTGCAAAACCGTTTACAATGTCTTGTGGTACGTCAAATTTATCTTCGTCTAGGAAGGCAGTCTATGGGGTATGTATAGAATACTTTTTAAATTTCATGAAAGATCAAAATATTTGGATTGTTATTAAAATAGCCCTAAGTTGATGTTAATTAATTTTTAAAAAGGAATAGATACTTGATTATTCACGATTTTACGTAATTATTTAAATTCGTTATGATTGTTTAAGAGATTCGTTTTCCTAAATTTATTATGACAGTAAACCTTAAGGGATATTCTGGTCTAGGTACAAATTTTAGGCGTTTTTTCAAGTGCGATAAAAAAAACAAAAAATATTTTTACTATCCATTTTTTATCAGATATTTATTGATATTTTAAGAATATACAAAAAAAATTGTCACGATTCCAACCCTTCTACTCATCTGAAACAAAAAAAGAAAAAAGATTCTTAATTAGTAAGAATGTCGTTATAGCCCCTACCTAATAGAAAAAGAATTTTTTTGCAAACTAGTGGCTTTGGAAAAAAAGTTATTTTTTGCTATTTTCGATTTTAACTTTTTTAAAATAGTAAAAAAGGATTGACATAGATGGTAGGGGGAAACCATAGTATAAAGTTAACATTGTTCAATTCGCTCCGGCAGGACCGGTTTAGTTGCTGCGTCACTAAAGTAGCTATAACTCCGTGAATAATTGGAATTTTGAAAATTCCTTCGGAGGATATATTCTTAAAAGTCTAAACTTTGAAAATATGCGAAAAAAGTCGATTTCTTCAAAATTCTAGACTAGAATACCCTCTTAAGTGTTATATTACTAATTATTTCTAAAGTATGCTAGGTCGAATATGTACGCTTGTAATTCTTATACACAGGAACAAAATCATCTAACATAAGAATTAAGAATAAGCATTAAGAATTTCCTATTAATATGTAATATATGTGTAATTCAACAAAGCTTCAGCTTTCGTCAGAGTGCCTTATTGTTATAATTAACCAAAAATCTAGTAGTGAACATACAGTATTTGAACATACATTTCTACATATCAAACTGGAAGGGTGATCTTCTTCAACTAGGTGACTATTTTGCAACAAAGTACACTCAAGATCCGAAGTGCATAAATTTAAAATTCTACAATTTATATTAAGCACATGATTAAATTGTTTAAAGTTATTAAATTCTAGAAATTAGATTGATCTTTAACTTAGACTCATTCAGATCTGATTGCGACGAAATAATAATTATAATAATAATAATAATAATAAAATTACACGGTACTAGTACACTTTGAACTTCAACATTTTAACCTTTATTTGCAAATAAATGCAAAGTAAAATAAATGACGTCATTTTCGGAATTTGAATAGCGCCATCTATGCTATTTGTACATCAAAATATGCAAAAAAAATAAGGACATTGCTTAACGGTGCACACTTTTAGAAATATCCAATCTATTCCACTTTTTCTATCATTGTACACTGTAACAAATTTATAGTGAATACAAGTTCGATTGTCGATTAATATCTAAACAAAATTCTGAATGATTCTGAATAAAAAATTTACTTACGAGAATAAAAAAGACATGATCATACATATTTCCACTTAATATCCAATTAATATGTATATGTATACATATCAGTATGATTAATATAATCAAAACAATCGACGTAGTAAAATTTCCTTATATCACGTATTCATCTATGTTTTCCATGTTAAAATAGTACAGGGACACTTTTTTATTTATTTTACATTATTGACAATGACACAGGCTGTGTTTTTAGATTTCCTAATCATCTTGATACAGTCAAGAACACTTTACAATGAAAAACAATTTACAAACAAAACAAATTAATTCCCCGAAGAATATTATTATAGGTACATGTATCATACGCCATCAGATGATGCTCTTGATCCGTTCTCATTAGAAATCTAGGATCTAAGAAAAAATTGTTTTGACTATCTCGATGTATTAATAAAGTTTCCAAAGAACATGTTTTATCACAATAATGCAATCTTTGTACTGGAAAATGTATCATAAATAAAAATAATTATCAGTTTCATGAAGAAGATAACGTAGATTTTAAAATAGTGTTTTCCTGTCTTAATGTATTATAATAGTGTAACGGTCAACTGTTGTTTGTATAATGATTCTTTACGTGTGCATCACAGGTAACAATCAATTGACATTTTTAAACAGTGTCGTACCGAAAACACATTTTAGGATAACAGTTAGTACAATACAAATCCTTCAACCTATGACAGAGTATTGAAAAGGTTCTCCACAAAAACATTCAATGCAAGTGATATTTCCATCAAAACAAATGAAATAAATTCAGCAAATATCGAAATAAATGAAACAGAAATGAAATAAATTTTACAGAAATATTGAGATCAAATTATACAATAAAGCTAAGATGTGTCTTCATAATTGCATTTTTTTCGGCAAATTATTAGCTATCTATGCCGTCTGTAGTTGAATGAAACATATGTCGCTAGACATACGTGCTGGTAATTGTGGCATATTAGTAACAATTGCGAGTGGTGTAGCATGTGATACGTGCGTCGTCACTAAATTAATACACACGCAAAGATCCACTAAATAAATTGTATGTTGGTGTTTATGACTTGTTTTCTTGGTTTTGGAATATTGTTTTAGAGTTAAAATCGAGATGATTCGGGATTTTATTTAAGTGTCATAAGTTACATCGACCAAAATGTATAAATAACTTAAATAATAATATTTATTTATTGCTCAACATGAAAAAATATGGAATAAATGTAAATACATATATAAGGTGTCTTAGCTCAAACTGCAGGATTTTGCGAAATTGCGCGCCATTTATGTTCTGTCAAAGATAGGACGTCAATATTTAAGTACAACCATCTACAAGCGATACAACCTCACTATGCCGCGATTAACAGTTCAACAGTGAACAGTTTGTGTACAACTGTTTTATGAATGTGAGCGATCATTTACAGTTGCAATAAGAAAGATTCGCACAAAATTAGAATAAAATGCAGCGCCTATAGACTTAACAGTTTGTAACTTATGTCCTCGGTGTGGTCGGGCAGATGACGATATTGCTGCATTGAGATAAAGTGTACGGGAGTATCCAAACACATTAATTTAACGTCGTGCATAACAATTAAATGTGTCAAGAGCCGCCACGCATTTTAAAGAAGGATTTGCATCTGTCAGTATACAAAATTCGATTGGCACAACAATTAAAGGTTTTTTAAACAGACAATTTATAACGTCCTACATTTATTAATTGGGTGTTCGAAAAGAGAGAAGGTGATGCTGATTTTTGCAACAAAATTTTGTTCAGTGATGAAGTCAAAGTACACATCATGATTCTTAATATATTCAAAACGTGTTAAAACTGTACCACCAAGAGAACAGTCACATATTAATGGTTGATTCTTCAAGCTATATGAGCAAATTTAGTAGTTTATTCACCTACTTTAGTCTATTTAGTAGTTTAGTGATAGTTAATTCTTCGAACACCACGAAATAAAATGGTCGATATGTTTTTACAACCTTAAGTGATTTCAGTGGAAAGTAAGTCAATGGAAACGACACTGGAATAATATCTAGCGAATTTATTTACAATTTTATTTGGCGCATCAAACGATTCCTCATCGAAAAAAACCGTTGACGAACCAACGGAAACTCCAAAATAATAATACGATTAATTAACTTAATTTAACTTAACGCTCGTTGGGTAAAGGGCACGCTGTCTTGATATATATTAAAAGCCCCACACACGCTCAGTTTTTAGCACGGGCCTGCCTGCGCAAACCAAGTTTGCGCAAATTGGCCTGTCTGTATTGCTTTTTGGGCCCACACGTACAATTCAACTGTCCAGCTATTTGCTGAGTTCACAATGGCTTCTCAATATGATGTTGCCTGTCTCCTTCTCCTCGCTTGCGCTATAAGAAAGAAGCAACAGACGAAACGTTCTGTATAAACAGGACTAATTGGCCTACCTGCGCAAACCAAGTTTGCGCAAGTTGGCCTGTGTTGATTTTTGGACCCACACGTACAGTTCAACTGTCCAGCTATTTGCTCAGTTCACAATGGCTTCTGAATATGATGTTGCCTGCCTCCTTCTCCTCGCTTGCGCTATAAAAAAGAAGCAATAGAAGAAACTTTCTGTAAATAGGACCAACTGGATGAAAAGTTGGCTGTTAAAAATAAACCTCTTGTCTCACGTCAGTTTACTAGAAGACTTGAAGTTGGAAAAACAGGATTGGTTTAACTATTTGAAAATGAACGAAGATACTTATCTACACTTGTTGAAATTGGTGTCTCTGTTGATACAACGGCAAGATACGTGCATGAGACAGTCAATTTCATGTCATGAACGCTTAATCGCAACCTTAAGATTTCTTGCAACTGGCCGATCATACGAGGATCTGAAATTTTCAACAACCATATCACCACAGGCGTTAAAAACAATTATACCAGAGATCTGCAGTGCAATTTGGCAAGTGTTGAGGAGGTCAAAATAAAACACAACTTGAAATTGCTCAGGCCAGGTCGGCGGCCTGCGCGTCCAGCCTGAACTATCCACAGACGCTCAGTTATGCCTGCATAAACGTTGTTTGCGCGGACTGGCCTGTGTTAAAAACTGAGCGTGTATGGGGCCCTTTAGGCGGAGACGTGAAAAGGAGGGGACTCCATCGACGCGGCTCGCCAGGGTCGATTATCTGTCAGTAGCATAATGTCTAAGCAAGAAGTACATACGGTACCAAGAGGTACAAAACCCCTTCAAAAACCCAACTCTATGACTGACGTAAGAAATTTGGCATACCCTGAAGAAAATTAACCTCGAAAAGACAAAACTCGTCTTTTTCCAGGCAAAGTACTGCTCATTGATTTCCATCATGAACGGCGTACAGTTAATGCCGCCTATTACTGTCAGCTCCTTGATGAAGCAAAACTGGGTTTTCGGCGGAAAGACGAGATATGCCTATCCGAAGTGTGATTCTTCTTCACGACAACGCTCGGCCACATACAGCTGCTTTGGCCCGAGAAAAACCGGCAATAATCCATTGGAAAACACTTAAACATTCGCCCTATAGCCCGGATTTGTCATCATATGATCACAAAACACATGTTTGAGCCACTCAAGGAAGAACTTTGAGGACGCCTTTTCGATGACGACCAAGACGTGAAAGTGTTTGTGAGCAATTGATTAGAGGCACGACCAACTTCATTTTTCGATAACGGCATTAAAAAACTTCCAATCGTTGAGAAAAATGTACTGATAAAAGAGGAGATCATATAAAAAACTAAGATGTGTTCAAAAATATGTCATTTTTTAATACATCTTACTGTGTCAATAAATTTATTTAAACAAAATTTCAGTTTATACATAACTCACCCTTGTATACTAATTACCGCCTCTTTTTCTTCATTCATCAAATACATAGCTTTAATAATAAAGAAAATTAGAAAGTCACATCAATTTAGAGCAAAAATATACTACCAAGATGAAATATAGTCTTGGTTAAAGCTTATTGTGGATTTTAAAATAATTGTCGGGGTTAGTATAGCGCATTTATGTCGATCATAATTCTTTATTGTCAAGATTTATCAAGGAGTGCTTAGACTTATGCATTGAACAAGATGGGAGATGTTTCTAACAGTTACTGCAATTCGACAAGATCAATTAAATGTCCAACTAATCTCCAGGTTCTATCTCTCTCGAATTATTTCAAACGGACTGACTTTTTCAATTTCATGACCACCTGACTGACAATATTATATAAGTAAGTATTTTGATATCCGTGCAACCGTTTAATGTATCGTCTGTTATATTCACTATCCAATGTTTCTATTTACCAAATTCTCTCCTTCATCAGTTTAAACTCTGATGTCTTAAATCAATTGGAATATCACCTTGGTACGCCACTGGAATATGAAGTTAATTAGACAGCACTTTTACGGTACGTAGCTAAATCAACTAGATAAGTAGTTAAATGTCCAGATTTTATCTCTATCGACTATTTCCCATAAGTGTATTTAAACAAAATTTGTTCGATTCTGAGTAAACGTTTTTCCCTCGACTGTTTTAGAATAGCTTAAGTATTCGAATTGCATATTCGGAAATGTTACAAAGAGCGTAAAACACTGATAATTCGTAAAATGTAGAGTATGTAACATGTAAAGGTGTGTGTATCTAAATCAAATAGAAGATAAACGGGCTACACAATTGACAGGAGATGTGTAAGATACGATAAAGCGATAAAATAACCAACGATATGTTCTTAAAAATCATCGTTTGTTGTAATTAATCCTTGGGTGAAGTTTCTTATAATGTAAGTTCTTACGTCAGAGTACTAGTAGAAATAATTTGAGAACTGCGATGTACAGATTCCTTAATATATAAATATTAAGGTTTTAGAGAGCCTACTGGGGGTGTGGTCATTTTTTTTATTTTTATCTCCCAAAAAATATATTTTTACCATTAAGAAAATTCGTAGCGTCTATACACAGATCATTTTCTTTAAGTTAACTTTGTAGAAACTCTGAGGGTTATCTGTGATGAATATGAATGTTAAAAAGAACCGATTGGGGGTGATATGATTATTTTTATTTTTCCTCCAGAAAAATCTAGTATTTTTTTCATGAAAATATTCGCAGCGTCTGTAAAAGATATTAGGAGAGTCTCATCTTTAGATTGAGTTAATAAAGACTTTAAATATTATCTGTGATGAATGTGAAGGTTTAAGAGAGTTTACTGGGGGTGTACTTTTTTTATTTTTCGTCCCTAAAAATGTTTAGGTTTTTCTTAAAAAAATTTGTAGCTTCTGTAATAAATACTCTTATCCTTAGAGAAAATTAATAACGACTCTAAGGGTTATTTGTGGTAAATGCTGAGGTTTCAGAGAGTCTACTGGAGGGAGTTACTTTTTTATTTTACTTCCTAGAAGTAAAAAGTAGTAAAAACTCTAAGGCTTTTAGTCAGCTGTTACCCTTAAATACTGAGGTTTCAAGAGACGTACTGGGGGTATAGTGATTTGTTTTATTTTTTCTCCCTAACAACATACTCTTATCACTAAAACATTCGTAGCTTCTGTAAGAAACTTATCAGGGACTTTTATCTTTAGGACAACTTAGTAAAGTAGAAGAGTAGAAGGATTTTTTGTGATAAAAGTTTTAGGGAGCACAGTGTAGTGATTTTTTTTTACTTTTTCTTCCTAAATATCTTGTACTCTTATCATTAAGAAATTCATAGCGTCTGTGAATAAATGAGTAAGGAGGTATTTTCTTTAAAGTTTCTTAGTAGAGACTCCAAGAATTATCTGTGACGAATACAGGTGTTACAGAGAGCCTACTAGGGGTGTAATGATGTTTTTATTTTCTGTATTTTTTCCCTAAAAACCTAGTATCATTAAAGAATTCGTAGCAGCTGTAACATAATTATCAGGGCCTTTTTATTTTCAGAACAACTTAGTAAATACTCTCAGAATTTTCTGTGGTAAATTTTGAAGTTTAATGAAGCCTACTGGGGGTGCAGTGATTTTTTTGTTTTTCCCACTAAAAATGTTGTACTCTTATCATTAAGAAAATCATAGCGTGTGTAAACCAACCATTAAGGGGATTTATTTTTACAGTAACTTACTAGAGACTCGAATGATTATCTGTGATAAATATGAATATTACAGAGAGTCTACTGGGGGTGTGTTGATTGTTTTTATTTTTTGTCTCTAAAAATCTGAAACAATTCATGTGAGCATAAGCCTAACGAATATAATGACGCTCTTGCTCTCCCTCTAAAATTTTTTCTTGGTACGATCGAAATTCTATAATAACGAATTTCTCTGGACACTTCAATGGTTTTTCTCGGTTTACGAGGTAACCATCAGTTTCCCAGGAAAAGGTAGGTAGATAGGTTACTCGTATTAAGTAGGCTTTATTTACGTGGCTTTACGATTTTGAATTCTTCGTATTTTAAAAACCCCTGTACGCTTATGTTACAGCTCGATAAATATTAATTTTTCCATAAGTATACAACTCTCTCGTATTTTATCTCGGAAATATACGATTTCATGCAAAAAAAAAGACAGAAAATTTAACTGCAATAATTTGCAACGTTTAATTACAGAAAAATATATACAAATTTACATAAAGAGAAAATTAAAAAATATAAATTAAATTATAAAAATGTATTTAAAATTTTAATTAAAATTAAAAATATATATTTATTTGTAAGATTATTGAGAATTGTTAACACAAATAGAAATGGAAGATTAAAGGATTAGTTCCAATTTTGATAGAAACATACGTTTATCTATATGAATCGTATATTGCGTTATCAATAATTATGATTTGTATCAATACAAATTTGAAAAAACTACATGATATCCTCGAAACATTTATTTTTAGAAATCTCCTTCAAAATATCATGTCTGTTCAATGTAAAATATTCTGAAAAAATATTTTATTATTGTGTACTTTGAATGAAAATGTTGATGTTTATTGAATATTTAATTGCTGGTTTATCATTATCAGTAAATATTTATTTAGAAACATAATACGATAGACAGTATAGTTTAATTCTACATACAGTGCTCTCGTAAAAGAATGAGTAAATTAGTTAAAAATTCTATTACTGCTAATTCTAATATTCTATTAATTAAGTAAAAAATTATCGATTTCACAGGAATTTTATCTGTTTCATGTGTATTATACTAATATATTACATTTTAGAAAAAAATATTTCAAACAAAAGTTGTAGGAATTTCTAATACGAATGGAATAAGCACCTGAAAAAGTAATTTGATTGGACTAAACGTTAACATTGACTCATTCTGTAGGCGACAGTCGTTGCCGAACATTCGTTGGTATTTGCATTGCATTATTTGAATTATTAATGGTATTTTTTACCGGAAACAATAATATCAACATGTAAAGTACTATTAAAATACTAAAAACTACAATTTGTTTTACTTCAGTGAAAGAATAATACAAATGCATGACTTTGTTTTGAGTGTATCTCTCTATATATACGAATATTTTTTTGTTTATTTCCTTTCACAAATCAATCCAGAATACTAAATACTACAACTTTACAATGCATTACAATGTCATACCAACAACAGTTTTCTTGTTAAACAGTTTTTTGTTGTTTTCTCAGAATAGCTATTTTGGAGTTGTACTGTTCTTTCACTCACCAATTCAATTGATACCGAAGAAACTATGCTTAATTCTTATAAGATTTAAAGTGATTGAATATATACATACAGTGTTTTTGTAAATGAATGAATAAATTCGTTCAAAATTCAAGGAATAACTTTTGAAAAGAAACTCAGACCAGTCGACTTCTATTTTTAATAGCATCTTTTAAAATAATAGGTTGGTGAATAAGTTCATAGCGTTTTATGTTTTCTTTTATTTTACAACAATTTATTTTGTTGTTTGGCAACATGTTTATATTCATTCGAAACAGCTCTTTCTTCTTTACAAAACTGTGCTAATCGTAGGTTTGAGTAATTTAATTTTTCATTATTTTTCCGGTTAAGAAATGGAATATCTAGGCGGCAAAAATCAGCATTTTCGACACCTGCTCTTCTTCGCTTTTCATCGAGAGGCCGCAGCCGCTCGGGACATTTGCGACGTGTACGGAGAAGGTGGCATAGGCGAGTCTACAGCAAGGAAATGGTTTGCGAAATTAAAAAACGGCGACTTTTACCTTGACGCCACGCCTTGCGCCGGCCGACCTTCAGAATTCGACGAGGAGCCCCTCAAGGTACTTTTGAAGGAGGACGGTCGTTAATCAAGTCGTGAGTTGGACGAAATATGAACTGCGACCATGTGATAGTACTTAACCATATTCACTCGATGGGATTTGCCAAAAAACTGGGAGCCTAGGTGCCTCACGAGCTTAACGAAAACAACAAAGAAAATTCGACTTCAAATTACTTCTAATAAATCTAGCAATTTTTTTCTATATGATGGTACTATTCTTATACTGATTTTCGTTTACACACACGTTCGTTTTCAAATGATCTATGTAACGGATTTCTGCTTCGTTTCTTTCCTTTTTTGTTGGCTTCTCTCTACAAAACAGCGCGCCTTCGCTGGCTTCGGTACCACGAAGGTGTAGACTAAACGAATCATTCTACACGTCCCATTTTCATTTCCACGATCCAGGACAGTTGTCATCGCAGTCCAAACACTCCGTGGTAGCAGGTTTCTGATGGTACTTGTACCGATCGTGTAAAAAACAAAAACTTGAGCCACAAAAATAACGCAAATATTCTGGTGTAAGCGTAAATTTGTGCTCTATCAAAACTATGTGGTTATAAAAGTTTCTTCGCCATCTGGAAGCCAACATATCATAAGATCCATGGTTTCTAATGCAATTTGCTTATAGAAATTTTCCTTAAAGAAAAGGAATTCGTTACGACTGTGAGTGATCAAGAAAAGGCATCATGGTCGAGTTTTGAAGAAGTGTCAACTAAATTTGTAGGGAATAATAAAGATGCTGATTACAGAAGCATTGTCGCAAATATCCGTTTTTATGGTTTCTCTTAGAAGTTTGATCAGTAACCCCTAGTTCTGACTTTAGATTCGTATTTAGAGGAAGGAAATACAAATAGTAAGTAATGTTTTTTTCCTTACAACACACAACTTTTATTTTTGTGGGCCTGTGTTATTTCAAAAATGAACTAAAAGAAATGTTCAAATTGTGCACCGTTTACCTTGCATATTATTAATTGTATTTTAAAGAATGCGCAACTAAAACTGAAATTTGACGGGTCCGAGAGATGTTTCCGAAAGTTATTCCTTGAATTTTTAACGAATTTTTTTATTCGTTACTTTGAGAAAGCACTGTACATTAACAAATCGATACATATTTCGATATAGATATCTAACAGAATTATCAATTAATGATTGAAGGAAATAACAGAGATTTCATGTTTTTAATATTACTATTACTAGTATAGCTATGTCACTCCTGGCTCACCCTCGGATTTTTCCGCGGACATTTGATGTGGACGGCATGTGGTCATTGTTGATCTGAAAAACTCTTGGCGCAGGTATAAAACAGGTGTGTACAGGTATAAAACAGGTCTGTACCGGTTTAAAACAGGTATGGTAAACTCTTTAATGACGTCATGTTTTTTCCTAATACCAGCATACCTGTTTTAAACCGGTACAGACCTGTTTTATACCTGTACACACCTGTTTTATACCTGCGCCAAGAGTTCTTCAGATCAACAATGACCACATGCCATCCGCATCAAATGTCCGCGGACAAATCCGAGGGTGAGCCAGGAGTGACATAGCCTTACTACTACTATTAAACTCAGAAAATGAGTTTACGAATGTTTGGATCAGAATTGTCGACCCCAATGAACTCAATTTTTTATTATCGTTCTGCCCAAATTTTGTATTTATTTTTTAATTCCAAAATTGAAAAAAAAATCGACAAGTTGAAAAAATAGTCAAGGCTTGCAGAATATACACTAATTTGTTTAAATACATTTTCATTCAGTAACATATAAGTCGGAAATCGAGAAATCAAGAAATTATATGTTACTGACATAGATCGTATCGATAAAGATACGATTTCCCACAAATTTCATTCGGCATTTGTCCTGGATCGGTCTACCGTGTATGGCACTGATGAGAACTAATAAGTTCGAAACAGCTGTATGTCGTTTGGTTCCAATCCGGGACAAATGTCGAATCCTATCTGTGGCGGGTTTTATTTTTTGAAACATTTTCGTTCGAACATTTTTTTACATAACGAGGTTTACAATTTATATAAACATATGGTCACTTGAAAACGAAAATTTTCATACCATAGCATTCTCCTACAGGAAAATTATTTCGACAGTTATTCCTAGTGTTTCGTTTTAAATAGGACACCGTATAAAAATATGTCATGAACTGAACAAGATTTTTTATTTCTTATTTGGGCTACCTATTTTAATTTTATTTCTTGACAATATTGACTAGAGAAACTCTTTTAGATATCTTACTCTAATTTTTAGTATATTCATCATTCGTTAGTACCCATTGCGTCAATATGCCAATACTTACCAGCACTTTTTTCGTAAATATTTTATTTTCTCTTCCACTACTTAGTTTTAGGACAATTATAAAAGTATACTGAATAATATAAAACGTTTTCTACAAAATATATCTTTTTTCTTCCATGGTACATTCAAATAAAAACAATTTAGAAAAGTTTCTTGTATATATCACTTTAATTTCTGCCGTATCAAATGTAATGAGTTTAACAGAACTAAAAAAAATTGCGTTACAGAAAATCACGTCGCATACTGAAAACAAGTTCGCATTACATATGAGTTAATTTGAAATAATTTCCCAGTAATTACCGGTAAAGCTATATTGTAGTGGTATCTCGGTAATACTACGTATTTACCTTGCAAGCCTAACATTCCTATGACGATACAGAATTCGTTAAAATATATTTACATTTACAAGAAGGCAAGCGACATACTTCTCATCAACAAGTCACCTGTTCAACAAAAATAAGAAGAATTAACGATTCATAATCAGTCAAAGCAATTCCACACAGAATTATTAATTTATTTCTGGATTTGATTGAACTGTTATTTAATGAACATGAGGTGTTCCAGAATGTCTTTCAGTCAGTATATCCCTCATTTGAAATGACAAAGAGGCGAATCAAAAACTATTTCAAATTGAAACAACAGAAATAAGGAGTTTATACTCCAACCCATCTGCAAATGCCTTATGTAATAAGGACTAAACAAATTAGGTCAAAACAGCTATTCTCCTGGCTATATGCCAAACGCCAAGCACTGAATTACATGACAAAATTTGTCGTATTTTGTCTTGGTGGTTTTAGAACAATCACTGTATTTTTAGTGCTAACTCTGTTAGACAAAAATACGACAAATTTTGTCGTGTAATTCAGTACTCGGCGTTTGGCATATAGCCAGGAGAATAGCTGTTTTTACCTAATTTGTTTAGTCCTTATTATATAAGGCACTTGCAGATGGGTTGGAGTATAAACTCCTTACTTCTGTAGTTTGAATGTTACCCTCTGATAGTAAAACTTTGCATTATATTGATATTTCAAATTGTATAAGGAAACCTTGTTGGTTGCGAAATTTAAACGTTGTTGCTTTTTTCGCCCCTTAAGAAACCACCCCTGACTTTAATTTTCAAATTGCACCCTCGAACAATATAACTGTCTTAATATACTACCATTTGTTTAATGAAAGAAGTACAAGATTTTTAGGAAAAAAATTAAAATAAAATCACCACAGCCCCCGTGGGTTCTCTAACCTCAATATTCACCGCAGACAACCCTTAGAGCTTTTTCTAAGTCATCCTAAAGATAAGGGCACCTTAATAGTTTTTTACAGGCGCTATGATTTTTTTAATGGAAAAAGTTCAGAGTTTTTAGAGAAATTCAACTTAAAAACCACCACATCCCCAGCAGGCTCTCTGAAACCTTGATACTCACCACAAATATTCCTTAAAGTATCTACTAAGCCACGTTAAAGATCAGACCGCCATATTATTTGTTTTCAGATGCTAAGATTTTTTTAAGTGAAGATAGTACAAAATTTTTAGAGAATATAAATTACCACACCCTTAAAACTCTCTGGAGCCTCGATGTTCATTATAGACACACCCTAAAGCCTCTATTATTTATCTTAAAGATCAGAACACCCTAATATATCTTTTAAAAATGCTACGATTTTTTTAATTAAAAAGGTTAAAAATTTACAGACAAAAACCATCACACCCCCAGTAAGTTATCTGAAGCCATGATATTCACCATAGACAACCTTTAGAGTCCGTAACACATTAACACTGAAACGACCCTAATAATTATTTTACAGGAGCCACGATTTTTTGCTGAGATAAATACATGAACTGGAGAAAAATAAACAGTTTTAAAACGTTAAAACGGACTTCTCCGCACGTAGAACATCTCTATATCGAAATTAAGTGGCCGAGAAAAAATAAGCCAACATATAAATGCAGAATATGTGTTTTATGCGACAGTTCTACTTTTTTCAAATAGTCCACCATCGTGCTCTCTCATGACCCATAAACAGGGTGGGGTGTATCCTATCCACCTCAAATTCAATAGATGTCGTCTGGTAGACCCCGATCAGATTCAATCGAAACCCGA
This sequence comes from Rosalia funebris, assembly GCA_037954035.1. Lineage (NCBI taxonomy): Eukaryota > Metazoa > Arthropoda > Insecta > Coleoptera > Cerambycidae > Rosalia > Rosalia funebris. The sequence goes on along the minus strand of JAZFAV010000006.1, from coordinate 2,854,234 downwards.
TCGATCCGACACGATTTAATTTAGTGATCGTGCTAACAAAAACAATTTTTCAAATAATCCACCATTGTGCTTTCTCATGACCCATGAACATGGTAGAGTGTGTTCTATCCACCTCAAAATAAATAGTTGTCATCTAGGAGACGTCCCCGATCAGAATCAACCAAAACCCGATCGATCCGACACGATTTAGTTGAGTTATCGTGTTAACAAAAACAATTTCTCAAATAGTCCACCATCGTGATTTCTCATGACCCATGGACAGGGTGGGGTGTATCATATCAACCTCAAAATCAATAGGTGTCGTCTGGGAGACGTCCCTGGTCAGAATCAGTGAAAACCCGATCGATCTGACACGATTTAATTGAGTGATCGTTATGAAAAAAACAATTTCTCAAATAGTCCACCATTGTGCTTTCTCGTGACCCATGAACATGGTACAGTGTATTCTATCCACCTCAAAGTCAATAGGTGTCGTCTGGGAGACGTCCCCGGTCAGAATCAGTCAAAACCCGATCGACCCGACATAATTTAGTTGAGTTATCGTGCTAACAAAAGAAATTTCTCAAATAGACCCCTGGACAGGGTGGGGTGTGTCCTATCCACCTCAAAATCAATAGGTGTCATCTAGAAGACATTCCCGATTAGAATCAGTCAAAACCCGATCGATCCCACACGAGTTATCGGGGTAACAAGAAATTTTAATGCCGACGACGACAACGACAACGACGACACACACACACAGACAAAATTTTTTAAAAACCTTTTTTTTTGGTATTTAGGCGAAAAACGAAAAATAAACGAAAACATTTTTTTTTTCATTTTTCTTGACACGATTACATTACTTTTCCGCTAGTATAGTCCGGAAATGTAAAAAATAGGTTATTAAAAGATAAGTATAGGATTTTTAGAGGAAAAATTCACCACGGCCCCAGTAGGCTCTCTGGTAAGTCGATCCTCGCCACAAACAACCCTCAGAGTTTCTACTAAGAAGGGGAGGGCGCAATCTGGGAAATTAATTTCGGGATGAGACTCAGCACATAACTAATATACCTTTAGGGTGTTCGACTGTCAGTACATCAACACGCACTAGCCAGTCAATTCTGAGAAAACAGTTTTAAAGAATCAAACAGAAATCGAGTCACTAATATACTAATTTCAAATTTTCACTCCTAGCTCCAAGCAGTTTGGCAACTGAAGTAAGAGAGTACTTGCTTACCACCCAAACAATTGCGGTAAGCAAGTCCGTTTTTTAATTAAAAAAGTACAAGAGGTGATAGCAACAATAATATCATTCGTACTATGTCCCGATGGTAGACTGTACCCATCCATCTGACTAGACCCAGTATTGTGGTATCATTGTATGTTTGGGTTCGAGTCCAGGGGGCGGAACGGGGGAGTTTGCACCTCTCCTTAAGCATGAGTGTATTTATCCTTCATGTATAACCTTCTCCTCCGTAACCTTAGAATTTAGGAGAAGGAAGTCGATTTCTTTGTCCAAACCATGGAAAATAAACAGTTTTAAAACCTTAAACGGACTTTTCCTCACGTAGAACATCTCTATCTCGAAACTGAGTGGTCGAGAAAAAGAAATCAACACATAAATGCAGAAGATGTGTTTTATGCGACAGTTTCCCTTTTTTCAATTTTTCTCAAATAGTCTACCATCGTGCTTCCTCATGATCCATGGACAGAATGGGGTATGTCCTATCCACCTCAAGATCAATAGGCGTCATCCGGGAGACGCCCCCGATCAGAATCAATCGAATCAGAATCAGTCAAAACCCCATCGATCCGACACGATTTAGTTGAGTTATCGTGCTAACAAGAATAAATGTCGACGACGACACATACACACACACGTCAAATGGTTTAAAAACCGTTTTTTTTTTTTCGTTTTTAGGCCGAAAAACGAAATATAAACCCTAGAAAAAAAAATTTACACGATTACATTACTTTTCCGCGTATAGTGGAGTGCGGAAAAGTAAAAAAGATACAAACGTAATGTGTTTTGTGTGTACACAGAATTATTCGTTAATAAATATTCATTCATGCAAGATAGCAAACGTTTCGTATTTGATTTGGCAAAGCATAATTGATTTATTGAATCATCCTAGCCTGATTAATTTGGATAAAGTTATAGATTTTTACTTGCGACAGACAGAATCTAACTCTTGTCGTCGAAGTAACCAAACTAAAGATCGTTTACTTTAAAACAGATTCAGTGCGCTTTCTTGAAAAACGAAAATATCTTTACATCTATGTATGTTTCATACAACATAATTAATCACAATATATATGTATATGTTATAATCATAATTCTCAATAAATTAACGATGCGTCATGGTATTGTATCTTGAATCATCTATAAGTGTTTTTCACGTACACATACATACATATTTATCAGAATTGATAATAATAATCTAGTACCGATGTCTATAGAATTGGGTACATGTATCGTATATTTTAGTCTATTACAAAGGCACTCTTATAGATAATGGATATATAAGTAGGTACTAGACATTGCAAAAATATGTATTGACGCTTACGTAATTACATCTATTTAAAACAATACTAGAATTAAAGTATTAATATACCTATTGAAGTAATCCATGTCAGAAAAGAAATGGAGCTTATTATTATTATTATTATTATTATTATTATTATTATTATTATTATTATTATTATTATTATTATTATTATTATTATTATTATTATTATTATTATTATTATTAAATGGTAGACTACGGAAAACAGGCAGTTTTAAAACCTTAAAACGGACTTTTCCGCACGTAGAACATCTCTATCTCGAAATTGAGTGGCCGAGAAAAAATAAACCAACACATAAATGCAGAATGTGTCTTATGCGACAGTTTTATTTTTTTCAAATAGTCTACCATCCGACACGGTTTAGTTGAGTTATCGTGCTAACAAGTTTTAAAATGCCGACAACGAGAACGACACACAGACAAATTTTTTTAAAAACCTTTTTGGGTTCTTTTGGGTTTTTATGTCGAAAAACGAAAAATAAACGCTAGAAAAAAAATTCCCTTTTTCTTTACACGATTACAATACTTTTCCGCTCTGGTATAGTTGAGTGTGGAAAAATAAAACATATTTTGTTCTGCTCAAATTATAAAATAGCACTTCCTTCAGCCTATTATTCCAAGTTAAAACCACAAAACACGTGAGTTGTCCTCCACTTCCTCCATGAATATAATCAGGATTTATTCACAAAGTGAATAAATCCTGATTATATTCATTTGTTCCCATGCTTAAACCCCGTTTAAACTATTGTTACAAGGTCATTTGAACAACTGAACGTATTGTTCATTTTAAGGTGTAAACGGAGGACGATTCTATTAAAATGTTTCAAATGATCATAGAATTAATGTAATGTTGGTATAGAGGAACTATGTTCGTCGCTCTACTACTGAACAATACCAATTTAGTGTTAATAATTTTACCCCTAAGTGGAGGACAACTGATCTACGAATATTGTTTGTGTGTAAAGAGAAATACTTCTGATTACTGTAGGATTAATATTAGAACTAACATTGTTCAGAGTATAAGTCGTGCTTAATCAAGTCGTAATCTGATAAAGGATTTCCTGTTATCGTGTACTTGGCATACACAGCAAGCGGCAGGCTACTAGGTGTGTCTTTGGGTATTTATTCTACAATTCTGTCAAAATGGCGGAATGATAGAGGATTTTCTATTATCGTTTATATAGCATATACGGCATATACAGCAGGTGGCAGGTTACTAGGCGTATCTTTGGGTATTTATTCTACATTTCCATGTCAAAATGTATTTGGTAATACATTTCCATTGTATTTCCACCTCTGCATATAAAACTGGGTCTTATGAAGTAGTTTGTTAAAGCTTTGTCAATTTAAGGAGACTGTGTCATTTCAGCATTTCCATTTCAGTCATTTGAAAAGACAAAGGCTAGAGTGTTTGATGGTCTACAGATTCGGCAGCTCGTTAAAGATGAACGTTTCATCGGAACAATGGCAGAACTTCAAAATAATTCTTGGTTGGCATTCAAAAACATTATCAAGGACTTTCTTGGAAATACACGAGCACATAATTACACCTAAACTGTCCAGCAACTCCTGGAGAGCTATAAAATGCTTGGATGCAACATGAGCATCAAGTTACGTTTTTTACATAGCCATCTTGCTGGCTTCCCAAAAAATCTTGTGCAGTCAGTGATGAGCAAGGTGAGCGATTCCACCAAGTTTTGAAGGTCATAAAGGCACGGTATCAAGGTAGATGGGATATATATATATATATATATATATATATATATATATATATATATATATATATATATATATATATATGATAGCTTACTATTGTTGGAGCATCAAGCGATAATGTCCACATATTAAATACCATAGAAAAAGCTATAAGCGAAAATGTTTACGTTAATATGTATGTTTACTGTTTGGTAAAGATACTTTACAATTTGTATGAACACAATTTAACTTGCAGTAACTATCTATATCATCTGTATGAATAAAACTATTCTTTGTTAACAGTATATTTGGTAAGTTTTCCCTTTATTTTCCTTTATACATTTTGTATGACTTTTGAGACAAAGAGAGTGTATCCTGTAGCTGAAGAAGTTAACGTGATAGACAAAAACTGCTTTTATTTTTGGATTAAGTCAGAGGCCAAAAATTAGTCAAAGCAAGTCACAGATCTAAAACAACCAAGTTGCTGTTCTCCAGTGTAATCAATCGTTATACAAGCTATAACATGATTACCAACCAAGGTGTATTCAATCAGTGATTACAAAGGAAGCCCTTATTGATCATTTGAATTTATAGCTGAAGTGTCTAAAGCTATTAACGCTTTAATAGCTTTTCCATTTGTTACACACATACTCGGTACTGAATACTTTACAAACGTTGCTACAGTTACTCGTAAAACACTGACTTGGCAACAGCGATCAAGGCCCAAAGCGCTAACGCAACAGGGTCGATTTTTCACTTAACAGTACTCAGAAACTTCTGTGTGTATGTTGATTGGCATTCCAATTTATCTATTTTTACATAATTGACCGAATTGATCCAGTGAATCGACCATAAGAAGTTTTAGTATATTGAATTTAGTATATTGAGGAGATAAATAGAATTCGGGAAAAGAGGAGGAAGTTAATTATAACAAATAATCAAATAGGCACCATTCTTGAGCTAAGTAGTGGCCACGTCTCGATGACTACAGGACGGTTCCTCGCCCAGTTAATAAATGAGTTAGAAAAGTTTTGTTTCTAAGAAAAATATTGCAAAATACCGTTGAATTCAGAAAGTCGATTTATGTGGTTGTGCATAATTTGAACAAAATTGCTTATTATAATCCATAAACTCGATAAAAATATATTCGTAAAGAAAGTCTTGCTGCTAAAGAACTGAAAATTATCCTGTAGTCTACTTGACATCAGAAAGATTTAGATAAGTCTCCCATTCGATATTAGTACTTAAGCAAATCTTAATAATTCCAAATACCACCGCCATTTTGTACTAATGTTATTAAGACATATTAGTACGCATATAGTTTATATGTTTCTTGTCAAAACTACCAATTCGATTAGCTGATAGCTTAAAGTAATAAAAAATTAAATTTAATTCCACGATAATTATGATGGAATTTTCTATCTTTTTATGAATAGTGTATTAAATCCCGCGTCTCAATGCCTTGTATTGCCGTTCAGGTTTATCAAAGAAATAATAATACTCTAATAGACGAAGTGCCGCATCTCGTTTTTGAAAAATCAGTGGTTATTACGATATGCATAGATTTACCATATCATATCTGTTATATGCACTCTTTAATTCTTCAGTTTATTCTAATTGTATAAATAGCGTCAAAAAAACGGTGTTTTACTCATTTTGATTGATTATCTTATCGTTTATCGCTATTACAATTACTATGTACTTATTTCGAATAGCACTTAAAATCTTATCTTCTCACATAATTTTCAAATGATCGACAGTAGCGTCTCCTATCTTGTACTTAACAGACCCAGTTATTTTGATCATAAGAAAGGCGAATATTAGTTCGAAATATATGGTAAATGCAACTTTGGAAGGGTACAGGTAATAGATATTTTAATAGATAGATGGCGCTGCTCCTCTAATTATTTCTCGAGTTCTTATCGTTTGTTCTTGGTAGAATCTTTGTTTAAATTCATCAAATTCAACACCTACTACAGCGAAATAATCTTTTGTTCAAGATTTATTAAAACATATTTAAAGACACAAAACTCTAGATCATAGATTACATTTAAAATTAGCTTATTTATTATTATTACCAGGGGCGTAGCGTGAGAAAACAGTCTTGGGATGTGGTAAAAAATTTTAAGGGGAAGGGGTTAGTCAGATGTATGGTAGGCCATATGAAAACGGTAAAAATAAAAAAAGACACTAACAAAAATGATTATGCGGAGGTATATATCCTAATTTTTAAAATGAAAATCAATTCTTCGGTTTTTGTTTGTCCAGCGAAAACGTCTATCACTGTTTCTTCAAATGTTGGAGAGGATCTCATATCTTCTAACAAGGCACTTTCATATTTATTAATGCTAAAGCTGATAGTCTTTCTTGCTTTTGAGAATTTCGCAGATGTCTTTATTCTCTTTAAACATGAAAATGGTCCTTCCGCGGAACTGCTCGTGGCAAGAATAGTCAAAATTAAACGACACAATTTTGATGACTCCGGGAAAACAGAAGCTAATTGAAGGGACATAAAATATTGGTGAAGCTCAAACACAGTGCTCCTTTTCATATCGGGATCACTATAAATCACTGACCGTTTACTTTTTAAACGATTTGCGTCAAAGAATGTTCCATACATATCTACTAAATAAGAAAAAAGTTCGTCAGAAAAACGTTTCACGAATAAAGTAAATGGTGTGGAATCTAGATCTAGGAATTTCAGTTTAGAAATTTCACTAAACCGTTCACTAATGTTCAAAGTAATAAGTCCAAAATTTCATAAAACAATCGTGCGTAGGTGCTTTTCTTATCTTCTTCAGGAATCAAATCCAAACGCATTCTTTTACTTGGTGGTTGATTTTCTAACATAAATCTGTCCATACGGTCCCAAATGTCACTAAACTCGTTTCTCATTTTTTGAATATGTGATTTGAAATCGGCAATCTTTTTATTGCAGTAACTAATATCTGATATTTTTGTCTGTAGAATTTTAAACACTCTTGGAATGTGGGAATATTGCAGAAAACACTGCCAAGATAAAATCAAAGTCGCGCAATAAAATTAAAAGGCCTCTAGCACAAATAACGGTTTCTCGATCCCATTCCTCATTTTCATCTTCCACAATTACCTGAATCAGCGCTTCCAAATCTTCCTTATGTTATGGCGACAGTCGCCAAGATGCGTTCACATAATCGCATAACTGAGTCCGGAAATAACGATAACACCCACTCGAGGTTCCACTGTTGACTGCATAAGATCACTGACTTTTTCACCCATCTAACGCGTAGCTTGGATGTAACGTGGACCATCGCATTTCAGCACTGCAGGAAGTAACGCGGAAGTCCAATAATTTCGGGCGCCTTCACGGCCGATTTGAAATAAAAAAGTTGATGGTAGCGTTTAAAGTAAATAATGTATGTTTGCAGTCGGTTTAACATAATTAAAAAATTGTAATTGAATAAATCGACTGAACTTTTAAATAATACTAATTTGCCAATTTTTTAAGGGATGCGACGCATCACTCACTTCCATGTACGCTACGCCCCTGATTATTACAAATAAAATATTCTTCCGTAGTTATAAAACATTGCAAGCCCTTTTAGGAACACCCTCGAGAAAAATTAATATGTCGACAGATTTTGGTAACAATCTATCTTTTGGTTGTTAGGGCTCTAGCCTATAGAAATAGGCATTGCTGTTATATTTACCAATACGCTCTTGGCAAGTTTATATAAATTAGGAAACACCGACCCTCATATCCTCCCAATGCAGGTGGATAACATTCTTCTAGATATAATCGGATTATTTTTATTTTTTCGGATATTGGATATCAAAAAATATCGAATATCGATATTCGAAAAAAGTATCAATACCTACTCGTATCGGAAACATCGCAACGTCCCTAGTTTTTACACGGTCATGAAAATAAAAAGCACATCTGTACAAACATTTTATTAGATTTTACAAAAATAATAAATTAACATCATTTACATAGAATATCAAACTCGTTCAATATAACAGGCGCTTTTTGAACCCCTAAATTACCTACTATACAAAATATACATAACCTTACAAACTACCAGAGCTTCCTCTGCCTCGTCGACCTACGTACGGCCCCTTGGCCCGCGCCCTGCTCGCCTTCTCCGACCCCCAACTCGCTCATCAGATTTTTCCTAACCGACGTCTTCTTCTTCTCGCTTTTAGCCGCCGGTTCGTCATCAGGCTTCTTCGACGACTGCCGTAACCTATCCGTCAACAACTTCGTCCTCGACTTCAAAAGCACTTGGTTTTTCGAAGGCGTAGGCGTAGCCACTTCGACAGCAGAAAGCGTTGGCGCCAAGTTATTAGCAGACGCCGTCTTCTTCTTAGTCGATTTTTTATCTGTGTAAATTTGAATGTTGGGCAGTGGAGTTTTCATTTTTATAGCGAGGTCATCGTTTGGGTATATCTGTATTTTAGACGCGGGCGTTTTAGGGGCTTTTTTCGATGTAGGGGACGGCATTTTGGTCCTTTCGTCGCCGAAATTTTCGTCGGGGGATAGATTGAACTTCAGGCACTTTTTCGGAATTCGTTTTGGAGGGGTTAGCGTCGGACACCACTGGGTGGGCAACGTCACTTTGTTATGCTTTGCTTCTGGAGTCTTAGGCATATCAGAAGATGGCTCACAGCTATCAACGTCTAAAGTCGTATCAGATGACACGATTATATCAGGCACGTCCGTTAAATAACCCAACTGTTGCATCAACGCCTCGCCATATAAATACGACAATTCGACTTTCCTAGGCAATACAAGCTGTATTAACTTGTTTGTCACACTTAGCGCCTCCATCTTATTTTTACCGCGCATCAAGTGGTAACTGTAGCTCAATAGATTCGAGCCGAATGCCAACAAAAACTCGCTCTCGAATTCCGGTATTAAATCGGACGATATCAATGTGGAAACCATTCGTTTATACCACTTATATTTTTTTAAATAGTAGTGATACAAATCCGTCGCTCCAAGAAAAAAGTCCTTGGCTATGCTAGGATTATTCTGCTTGACGTTTATCAAGGCGTCCAGCCTGATTTTCTCCAACACGAGCTCTTGATACTCAATACAAATACAACAAAAACAATCGCACGTTGCGTCATGCCTGACGAATGACGGCAAATAAAACGGTTGTATTACCAAAGTAGGCGACGACGGGGAGAACTGCTTCTTATAATGATTCGGCACCGGTAAATCCAGCACCATTTCTTGCATTTCGTTCGTGACGGCCTCCACTTCTTTCTCAAAAGCCCCGCAGGGGGGCTGTTTGATTTCCTCGACGTGGACGCTGCGTTTGGTGAGGCACAAAATGTCCGCCAAACCGTCCAGTTTCACTTGACAGTCCTCGTAACGCGTAGATCTTAGGTCGGCGTGAGCTAAGTACGTCAAGTAGGCGGCGCATCGAAACGGCAACACCAATTTTTGAGCTAGAATTACCGTCTCGCGACAGTAGGCTCGCACCTCCCTAGGACATCGGAGGTCGTGGTAGAGTTTTACCAATTCGGTGTTAGCCTCCAAGAGAATGGACATTTCGTACGAACCGGCTGAAAAATGAGGATTTTTTAACAAAGCTGACGACGCAGAAAGTGGTGGAAACGCAAGAAAATAAGGCGGAGCTAATGTGGGATGTGGGAAGTTAAATACGCGAATAGACTTGAAATTTAATGAGAATTGGGAGTCCAAAGTGGGAAACTGGCGGGAAACGAAAAGGAAATTAGGAAATACCTAGGAAGCTGACGAGGAACGAAAAGGGAGTCGAAAAACGATGTGTTAGGATATAATCAGTAAATGACGGGATTATTCGAATAACGGTGAGAATATTCAAAGCAATGGTGAGAATGTTCGAAGATCTAGACGAGAATGGACAGGTATATCGAGAATAGCCAGCAACATGTAGGAAATGCTTGGGAAAATAGTAGGAATGCTCGGAAAGAATGTGACAATGGCTGGAATGTTAGCGAAACAGTAAGAATGTTTTGGTAAACGGCAGAAATGTTCGGGAAGAGTGTGAGGTCTCGGGAAATGGTGGGAATGTTCGAGGAAACGATGGAAATGTTCATGATAATCGCCGGTATATCATAAAAGTGCTCGAAGCGGCGTGGTTGATCTTGAAAATCATGAAAACGTTCGAATAAATAATGGGAATGATCGGGAAATTGGTGGAAATCGTAGCGGAACTATTGGAAAGTTATAGAAACGCGGTAAATGTTTGTATAAACGGTAGCAATGATGAAGAAACTGTGAGAATTTTTCAGAGTGATATGTATAGAAATTAAATATAAAAAGGCAGATAGTTGATAACAAATGATAGAAACCTTCTGAAATATAATTTGACACAACTGTCTAAAAATCGCAAAAAAATTAAAGTGCTGACAGAATGTATAAAAAAAAAAAAAGAAATTGTTAGTAGTGGAAAGATAATTGATAAAAGTACTTGATGTTATACTGAAATGGAAAAGGAATTGGAAGATATGACCAAGAAAATGATGGCAACAGTCGAATAGAGAGTGGACATACTTAGAAAATAGTAGTAATACTTAAAAACAGTGCAACTATTGAAGAAAACAATGGGAGTGCTCGAGATAAAACAAAAATGTTCGGGAAATAGTGGGGATGCTCGCGGAAAAGGCGAAAATGTTTAGGGAAAATGGTCAGAAAATTATCGGGATAGGTTGATGGAAGAATTAATTTCTCGAAGAAGAATATACAAAGAAAATGGTAGACAAAAACACTTAATGGAGGAAATCGCGTTATGGAATAGGGGATAAAAATAGTGACAGTTGGGAAATGGAAACAGAGTTGAAGGAAATTACAAGGAAAATGGTGGGAATATTCGATGAAACGGTTGAAATATTCAGGAAATCAGTAGGAATGCTCCAAAAAACTGAGAAGAGAATGTTCAGGAATTTGATAACTAAATAAAGGGAATAGAATGGGAAAAATTAATTACTTCTGTGGAAATTATTAAGAGAATGTTGGGAAGGAAAACAATTGATTAAATAAATTGCCATTGTGGAACGAGGACTTAAAATACGTGCGATGGTTGCGAGAAATTGTTGAACTGGACAAAATGGCCAGCAAAATGGATAAGCTCAGAAGAATTGTGGAACTACTTGGGAAAACGGTGGGAATACTTAGGAAAATAGTGGGAATATTTGATAAAACAGTAGGAATGCTTGGCGATGTGGTGATATTTATGAAAATGGTGAGTAAATAATGGGAATAGGGAGAAAAAACAAATTCCCTTGAATGAAAAATGGAATAAAAACAATTGGTGGAAGAATAAATGGTGGCTTAAAATACTGATACATGAGTTTCTTACCTATCCTAGAGTTATTGTAGGCCTCATAAATGGTGGAATTGGCACAATGGATCGTCATCAGAGTACTTTTCTCATGGTCCACCACCTGATAGGAGCAAGGCATTTGGACAAATCTATAATGCAACATTAACAACTGGCATTTTATCAGCTCTAGATCGTCCTTGTTCTCCTGAGCCTCATACAGCTCATTGGCCATTTTAAATATCCCATAGGCTTCCTTGTGATCATGATAAAGGTAAGCCTTCGATTTACATATGTAGTAAGTCAGGATAACGGAAGCATTTATGCCAGTAATATCACCCAAGTGTTCTTCAGCGACTGATATTAGGTGTTTTACGTAGTTTTTGGTGATGTCGCAGTGTTCTATGATGAACCCAACGGACTGGACGATGCCAGAAGGGTCCTTGTCGAGTTGGGCTAGCACTAACGCTATTTGTAAGGCTTGTAGAATGCGTATCCTATGCCGGTGCAGGCGATACTCAAACGATATTTTCAATAGTAAGTCATAGAGCTTCGAATTGGATATTTCAACATTGCCCGGCTTAAAACTCTCAACTATCACCGAAGAAAATAGCTTTAAGGATTTATTTAAGTGTCGCATAATCCGGGAATATTTTTCCAACCTCAGGCTTTCATAGGATGAAACGATATCGCATTTTTCTGTAGGATCACGCGGTATGGCATCCGGAGGCTCAGTTGACGGAGGCGTACAGGACGTTGTCCTCTCCATATCATCAGCATTCTTACTAATCGCTGCATTGATGGAACATTTGTAACTTATAAAATACAAAACAGCCAAGTTAAGGTTCGTTTTAGCACAATTATCTTTGTTCGAGGCTATTTTCTCATATAATTTGAGAACGTCGTGCAGTATCTTGGGCACTCCATCGTGCAAATTCACATCGCCATCCCCGAAAACGTCCACGATCACTTTAACACACGTCTGTACGTCCGCAATGCTACAAAGCTCCTTGAGAGCGACCATCATCGGCAGTTTGCTCTTCCACCTCTTTTTATACTGTTCCAATTCGTAGATGAGGAGATCGATACGGTCCTGGACGCTCAACAAGACCGTGTCTTCCATTAACAAAGATAATTCCGTCCTGAATATGGTAAAGGCTGACGCTAGCGTGACCTTCTGCATTTCCTCGCTCTGTGGGGTTCTCAGGTCACGCTGACTAACTTTTGCCTTTATCCAATTGGGCACGAAAACGTTCCGTTGTTCGGGGCATAGGTATACCGCCAGGGCGATAAACGCCATGCTCCTTCTGTAGTCTCTGGCGCTCAAAGCGCATACCGCTGTGAAAGCTGAGGAAATCATGGATGGTTTCAGCGTAACGTCGCCTGTTCTCACCTCAAACTTAACATAATGCCTAAGTAAAATGTAGAAATATACGAGACAGGCCTCGTTGGATTTTTGGTATAATCGGACGCCTATATTGTACAACGACATGGCTAGGCAGCTCCACATACTCTTCCACTTCTCGCATTTATTCTCATGCAAAGTGTGGACATCCCCACAAAATTTAGCGAGCAATTTAGAGGCGGTTTCGTGGTAGTCAGAACTCGTTATACCCCCATAATTAGCAGTTAATTCTATCAATGTGCACATGTACTGCGAATAGGAGAGCCCTTGTAAGACGTTTCTTCCAACGGGACATTTACAAGGGCATGAATATTCAGACTGTGCCTCAAATTCCGATAAACCAAGCATGAACTGAAAGATCTCTATCTGATCCTCCACGGACAGCCCACACCATCCCTTGCCACTTCCCGACTTGTAATACGAGACGATTACAGTATGCAGAAGTGAAGTTATTTTATTGACAATGAGCTGCCTAGCCGAAGTGTCGTTCAACTCCTCTAAAGCCTTCGTACACTGTCTCAAGTCATTTAAATGAAAGTTCGAGGGCAACAACACCAAAGGGAACTTAAACAAAGTCAAAATCGTAACATGGTAGGTTTCAAACACGTTACTTGCGACACCACACGCTGTTTTATAAAACTCTACCGCCTGCTCGGGGCGAAGCTTCCGTAATGTACTGTTTAAGATCAGGCCGAAATGACACAAATACAGCCTAAACTCTTCATCCGAATGAACCTTCGCGTTCCCTATTTCAACTAGGTTTAACACTTCCAGGAAGTATCGCTGTAAATCCTCTGTGGGCACCTCGAGATTCAACAAACTAGTCGAGCAATTATGCGACACGTTAAACAGTCCGCTGACGTTCCCCACTTTACCGAATATCCGTGAAGCCGTGTAACTGATTTTAAGCAAATCCTCATTGTAAATAACTTCCTTTTGTGAACCTGCACGTGTGATGAGGTTATGAAGCAGACTCGCCGAGCTTTGATATGTATCGCTGTGTTTCTTCTCTAACACTGTCGGTAGAAACCGAGGCACGAATATTTCTTCTGACTCGGCTATAGTGCTGTAGCAATTCTAAAATATAAATAATTACTGAAAAATAAAAACGAATTTTTTAGACTCACCTTTTTAACCAGCAATTTTAATATAAAAAATATGGACTGTAAGTAACTGAGCAGGTCTGCTTCGCTTAAATCTGTTAAAAATGTGGTGAGGAATTGTAACAGTACAAATAAATCTTTCTCGGATATTTTTTCAGGGCTGGACATGTATGTAACACAACTATTACAACACCCTACTATAAGACATATTGCGCTTTTAATATTAACTTTTACGTTAGACTCCTTGACTGAGGTGTAAACCTCATGAAATTCTGCCCTCTTACACATTTCCAAAAGGTTCTTTAATGCCCTTTTGCCATCCATTGAATACAGAAAGAAAACAAATAGGTTAAAAGTCGAATTTCCTGGAACAAATTGGTGCGTTTAGGAATATGGCTGTCAATATGCCTAAGAAAATTACTCACGAAAGACGTGAACGAAAGATCAATATTATATTTATAAATAAAATAATTGCAGCCTTTTAAATATTTAAAAGTTTTGGAGGTTCAAACTTCAACCGTTATTTTATTACCAACATAAGTATGGACGCAAAGCAAGTTACAAGTTCCAGTTGTCTAATTCTATACCAACTTGAGAAAGTTATTATAGGCAAATTTTCACGAAACAATCTGATATTTTGCTACTAATTAAAAGAAATTAATTTGGTTCGTTGAAATATATTATGTTTAGCAAGAGAAGAAAGTACTGGAAGTTAATATTTTAGGGATTGATTTATTTGGAAGAAAGTTTCCTCAAATAAACTAGTATAGGTACAGTATCTGTCCTCTCACATCGATCACCTCACTTATTTTTAAAATATAAAAGTGTTTGAAGTTTACAACGAATTAAATAGAAGTAAATTCTATGGGAATAATAACCGAACCTAAATCTATCAACATCTGAATGAGGATATATTATATATGGTAAATAATCCAACTATTACATGTATTTTTCAACATCTTATGTTAATTTTAAAAGCTATTCTATTAGAATCGTGAAATCGTGAAATAACAAAGTCTTTATTCTTAGGTCACATGATTCAATTCCATGGAATATACTAAATTTTAAAATCTATCATGTAATTTTGGACAATTTCATGATTTTTTTGACAATTTCTAAAAATACAAATTATACTTTATACTCATACAAAGGTAGATAAGGAATAATAAAGAATTAGTAGTACAATACATTTTTATGACATTTTCAGGTGTGTTTATTAATATTTTCATATATTTGTATGCTTATATATAATATTTTGTAATATAAATGTGAAAGTACTACCATCAGCTGCATTTTAAATATGTAGTTTAAGGTATGACAATAATGCAATACTTATATCGTTCAGTAATTATTGAGATGTCCAATTTTAATGACAAGGTAGATATTCCTTTAGGTAATAATGTCCATCATGTTGCTTATTAATCGTATTATAAAAGGGATACATATATATTACAATTATTTTTAAATTCACAAGAATAAAAAGAGGATAACGTATCGTAAAGACGTATTGTTTAGAGTAAATATGTATTGCAAAAACTCTTTATTACTTCGTTTGATATGTAAATATTTATCTGGTATAACAGTAGATCTGCTAACTGTCCTCAATGTAGAGATAAATAGCTTTATATAAAACACAGATGCAAAAGAACACACAACTTTGATCAATAGAACATTAATTGATCACCAGACTGTTCGTAAAAAAATGCCTAATTGTAGTTACATTTTGTTTTGGATGTGTGGCAACGGTTGTCTGTCAAGTATCATTGATGTTTTCCTTTGTCAAATTGGCATTTGGCGCCGTAATCTAGCACAGCCGCTTTTGTGTTCGTTTTTTTCCTATGTTTTTACCCAAAGTTTTTTAAACCCTTAAAGCAAGGTAAAAAATGCAAATCATATGTTATTTCCTCTTTTAACTGATAATTAAAATTCTTTACATAGATGGCAGAAAATAGCAGCACAAATGGTGTTGAACTTGACGAGGAAGGGGAGATGGCCATGTACAAGAAGAACGCAGTGTCTGTAGTTAATTTTAAAATTAGTACGTAAGTTTCTTCTTTTAATAGAGTTTTGCTAAACTGTCCTATAGTTTACAGCAGAGATGATCTACAATCGAAGAAGGCTATTCATTTCAGGCCTCATATGGCACATCAGATTTTCGGCGAAAGGTGAGTAATATGTCTGTAGTCCCTGTTATCTTCATAGTTTCTATTTTAGTGAACACGTATTCGGCTACCGTACAGTGTCTATAACTCTGCATTATCTTCATAATTCTTCTCGCTGTTATGTCGATGTTCAAAAATCTGGAGAGGTAAAGACTAGCCCATTCTGTACACCTGATGATATAATGAAGTGCCTCAATCCGTGGTTACCAGAAAACTTCACTACAGACGCAACTCAATTCAGGAGGATGATAAAGAGTGAAGAACACGATTTCATGTTTGGCAACGTTATAAATGAGTTTAAGGATAAGCTAGAATGTAAGTTTTCTTTTATTTATTGTTCGAAATGGCACTGTTTAACTTTCAGGTAGGCGTTTTCCTAATCAAAACATTCACGCTGACTATAAAGTTACTTTTTGTGATATTGAAGATGAGCGTTTTAAAGAGTTCCATAGGAGATTCGAAACGTTTATAGTCTGGTTCATCGACGCCGCCAATTTTATTGATCTCACCGATGAACGTTGGATGATATACTATGTGTAAGTGCCTCAGATTGTTGATGATTTCAGCTAAACGACGGTTTTTAGTTACGAGGAATTCCAAGATCCGAAAACGAAAAAACCGTATCGTTCCCCCGTCGGCTACTGTTCAGTGTACAAGTTCTACTCATATCCCGAGAGTATACGACCGAGGATCAGCCAATTTTTTATACTACCCTCACACCAGAGGAGAGGAATAGGCTCAAAATTGTACCAAGCCGTCATGAATCACATCAGGGATATGCCGGAAGCTATAGACATAACAGGTGAGATATCTCGATTGAGAAGTTACTCGTATCGTGCATTGTTTATTACTCACTTTCCCAAAATTGTTTATAGTCGAGGAACCGACTACGACGTTTCAGAAAATCAGAGACTACGACGACTGTGTGACGGTACGTAAGCTGCTGGCAAATATGGATATCAACATAACCACCGGTAGCCAGAAGGAGATCTTCCAGCACATGAGAAAGTTGAAATTGTGCAAACGACAGTGCCAGCGGATCTACGATATTCTAAAGTGTTATTATGCGGGCAAAACGGGCACTTTGGGGTATCAAAAATACATTAGGAGTATTAAGGCGCGTATAAAGTCGGATATTGAGGTAAGTCGCTAATGGAATTAATTTAATTTTGTTTCGTAACCTTCGGTGTTCGTGACATTTTGGCTATTTTATTTTGAACGCACCGTATAAAAAATATTGAATCGAACATGGGAAAAAATGTTGTGCAATTATCAAATTTACTATTTTTGTTTGCCTGTTCAATATATTAATATTTCTGTCTTTCAGTATTTTGTACAGGAGGTGGAAAATATGTTTTTTTTTTTTAGAATTCCAGGATATTGAGGTTTAAAATTTCTCTTCTATTTAATATAAATATTTTTTTATTGCATATTGTTTTAAATATTTTTCGTCTCAAAAGTTGTTTGTTAAAAAAAACTGCCATTTTTTTTTTTTTTTTTTTTTTTTTTTTTTTTGATATTGTGTAGTTACACAAAAGCGCGCCACTGATTCATGTCCATCAATAAGTTTAAATTCTGTCAATTATTGGCAGCTGCCTATTAGATATTTTCCGTTGTTTATACTATTTTTTACATATTGGTAAAAAAAATGTAAAACCACAATTTCTCTTTATTTAATGGTAAAAGATTTTTTACTCCAATGAACATTTTTCTAATATATATTCCTTGCACTTTTCCGAAGTTTAGGTTGTAATTTTTTCAGGCAACACCCTGTACATATTTTTTATTTTTGCATTTCGTTTTTGATTTGCAGAGTGTGCCCAATACCAGTTACTGTTAATGGTCAGCGCCTTGTAAAAGCGCACTTTTTCATATACAATGTGGAAAAAAAGTCAAAAATGATTTTATTTAATTGATTTTAATTTTTTCTTTTAAGTTGTAAGGAAGATCTTTTCATTCTACATAGTTTTATATGCTCCAAACTTTTTTTTTTTACCAATTACCACCAAAATTTTAACCAAAAATTTCTAAAAATCGTATTTGCCCTGTATATTCCAAAATTTTTTAATAATTTTTTTTTTGCATAACCTTTTTTATGAGCATTGCAAGCTTTATCAAGGAGATATACAGTCTATATGCTATTTATTTATACAGTATATATGCCATTCAAAAGTCCCCTCCCTCTTATCTTTTTAACGATTATACATAAACTAGTGAAATTTGGTAACTGAATATTAAGGGTTGTGAACTTCCCTACTAGTGATGATAGATGACGTATGCGTCAAAGATGACGTCACAAGGTCATTGTGACCAATAATTTTAAATGGAACCCTATGGCAAGCGACACCTCTTTTAAAAGGTCTAGAAAAAACCTATTCAATGATACTAATATTGTTTGTATTTATGGTAGTTTTGATGGATTAAATCAGTAATCAGTAAACTTGGATAATAATTTGAATTACAGATTCAAGAATCAGTACCTACTTATAGTAATTGTTCGAAGTGAGCTCCATCTACTTCCTGACAGTAAAACATCCTATTGCGAAACTCTTCTCGTACTTTTTCAAATGTGTCTGCGGAAATAGCTCTACATTCTGTAACAATACGTTGTTTTAAAACGTCAATATTGTCAGGCTGAGTGGTGTAAACCTTCGATTTAAGATACCCCCACAGAAAAAAATCTAAAGGTGTGAGGTCCGGTGATCGAGGCGGCCATTCCATTGAACCTCGTCGTCCAATCCATCTACCAGGATATTCTTCATCCAAATACCGTCTTATTGCACCGTAATAGTGTGGAGGAGCACCATCCTGTTGGAATATTATTTCCAAAATGTCGAATTCATCTTGATTATCTTCCAAAATTTCAAGGATTAACGGTTCTACTGCATTTTGCAACATCTGCAGATACACCTCACCGGTTAAGTTGGTATTTAAAAAAACAGGCCCAACGATGTGGTTTCCCAGTATACCTGCCCAAACATTGACCTTCTCGGGATACTGAGTATGTGTTTCACGAAACATGTGAGGATTTGCGTCACTCCAATATCTCACGTTTTGTGTATTTACATTTCCATTTAGATGGAAAGTACGTTCGTCACTAAAACAAATTGTTTTGACATAGTCTGGCTGTTGGTTAATTTTAGTCTCCATATTTTCACAAAATTGCAGTCTTCGGTCTGGATCGTCGTCTGAGAGTTGATGAACCATTTTTAATTTGTATGGGTGAAATTTGTTTTTTTTTCAACACCCTGTGCACTGTACTTTGACTGACTTCACACGTTGATGCAACTTGAGTTGTTGAAGAAGTAGGATTTACTATTACTTCTGCCAGTATATCAATTTTTTTCTCATCAGAAATTTGTGGTCTGCCAGATCGTTTTGCATCATTAACACTACCCGTTGGTCTAAACTTACGAAGAAGCTCTCTCAAATAAGTCCTCGAAACTGGGCGATCGGGAAACCTTTCATTAAAAATGCGTTCTGCTGCATGAATATTTTCTCCAGTTTCACCAAGTATTAGGATCGCTGCTACTTTATCACCTAAAACACGTACCATTTCCCTTCTTGAAGCACTTAAACGTTCAGCTCACAACAGTTTAACAAATTATTGAATGTACAAATATTTTAAAATTACCACAAGGTACTAAAACAGTTAAACGTTCGATCAACAATACACAAATTATTAAATGTATAAAAACTTTGACAGCTAAAAAAACATCAAATTGGGGAGACTTGCAAAAACGTCCGATTATTTACTATCCAACTATCCAGTGGCGGAGCTTGAATTTTAAATTTTATTATTAACTGATTTAATTCATCACAGCTTTGCGGTTTTTGAAAGCCAGTTGTCAAAACTGCCATAAACAGACACAATATTAGTATCATTGAATAGGTTTTTTCGATATCTTTTAAAAGAGGTGTCGCTTGCCATAGGGTTCCATTTAAAATTATTGGTCACAATGACCTTGTGACGTCATCTTTGACGCATACGTCATCTATCATCACTAGTAGGGAAGTTTACAACCCTTAATATTCAGTTACCAAATTTCACTAGTTTATGTATAATCGTTAAAAAGATAAGAGGGGGGAGGGGACTTTTGAATAGCACTGTATATTCAAAGAGTTACAAATTTCATACGTCATTTTTGGGGGCACAAAATGGTTCTGTTAAATGATTGTAAAAATAAAATATCAAAACTTCTGATAATTTATCAAATATGTAATTTTCAGTCACTTATATTTAAATAACATTTATATATTTATTTTTATAATATTTATCATTTTTATATAACTTTATATAAGTTTGTTTTATACAGGATGCAAAAAAAAGTTGTCGCCTAAGATTTGAGTTTTTACGCATTTTTCTTCTGTTTAACGTAGAAATATCTTTACTAACACAGCCACTGACTGTTGTTGGAACCATTGAAGTTGTAGAACGTTAAAATGTTTTTAAACTAAATTAAAAGAAAAAATAACTTTTCCAGGGGATTTTTTAACAAATGTTTGCAAGCATACATTTACAAGAATTTTAATGCCCAATAACTTATTAACAGTGTACTTTCCATACACACTTGCGTGTTCCAGATCATTTATCATTTTCATTTATCAATTTTAACCAATTTTTAAAAACCCTGTATACTTTCTTAACTTTGCAATTTTTTTTTTTTTTTTTTTTTTTTTATATATAAAAAGTTGTATGGAAGAGAATTTTTGAGAAGTCGATTTTTTTAGATTTAAATATATTTTTTAAAAGGCATTTTATAAAAAAAAAATTAGTGATAGACCAATCATATTTTTATTGTTGCTGTTTTATAATATCCCAAGGAATGCACAAAAGCGAATTAACCCATTTTTAACAGCACAAATACAAGTATTACATATACCAAGTGGGAAAATACTGATCGATTTTTTATTTGAGAAACCAGTATAGCGTTGCATAGGTTGTTTTTTTTTTTTTTACAGAGGGAAACCCGAGGGGGCAAAAGGTTTTGCAACTTAGAGAGGATAGGTATCGTTGTCGAGCAGCCTGATAGATCTAGCCTTATTGAGTCGGATTTCAAAAGATATGTGGACGATATCGAACCATCTATCAAATATTTACAGCTACATTTACTTGATAGTCCGTAAGATTAAAATTAGTTCAGTCGTTCTTTTGTATCTAGCGCTGTGAAGTATATTATTATATTACATTTTCCTGTATTTTATAAATATGTGTTTAGGTTTTGAATTGCTTGTAAGAGCCAATTAATATTTTTCTTTCTTCGCGTGTAGCGGATTTTTATATTTAAAAATTTGGCGTGCTAAAAATTTCGCGACTTTTAGTAATATTTTGGGGAACATAAGAGTCAAAGTATCGAAAATACTTTATAACAAAGCCGCAGTGCATTCAAAACAATTGCATGCAAACGTTTTACAAGCCGATTATTCAAAATGCCTAGATTTCTTATTTTTAATCGTCCCTTATTTGTTTAACCGTATCATATTTACATTTTCGTGTAACTTATTTACATATTTGTAGTTGTTCGTGTAAAAATAATATCCATCCCTTCCTCTTGCCCAGCCAATGGCGGCCGTTTTAAATTTTTTGTTTCCGTTATAGTCATATTTAAGATGATAGTTAGCCTAGATATTATATTGAATCCAAGAACTGATGTATTTGGCCTGTTAGCTCTTAAAAAAAATTATAAAAAATTTGACAGATCTGTTCGTTATCTGTTCTTTTGAATTATATATTCAAATTCCTTGTTGTATGAGTTATTTTTGTGTTACCTTCATTTGTATTAAACTTTGAAAGCATTCATGTTGTGTTGTTTATTTCTTGAGGGACTGTTTGGTTTGTGGTAGTTTCAAAGATGGCGCTACTTATATCACACTTATATTTCCTTCCCCGCGACTACATTAATATATCTATCCAGTTGATTTGTAATAAAATATCCAACTATTTAAAAAATTTTAAAATCCTCTAAATCATCATTGCAATCTTAATAAATTTTATCCTTAATTTTTGTAATTCCATTTTGAGGTCTTATATGAAATAATTAAATTCAAGAAAAAAAAAATTGTAAAAGTTCTGTAATAATAATAATAGACAATAATGTGGAACATCCTGTATCTCAAAAATTGACCACAATAAAAAATGTTAAAGGAACAAAAAGTAATTCTCTTTTAATAGTTCATGGGTTCTAAATATTTTTGGGTAGAAGACGTTCAATGTCGTATATACAGGGTGCCTCAAAAATAAAAAAACACGAAGTAGTGTGCGAATTGCAAAACTAATTTTTTTATTTCATGATTTTTTCTGTGATGCCCAATTGTCTTTTTTTTTTCTTGGAATAATTGAAATTCTCAAAATAACCTGTGGAACAGATCCACTATCGTTTATCAATGTATTTTAAAAAATACTGGGAGTATCGAGTGAGAAATCTGTATCCAGTATGCCCTGTAGATAATTTTTTACACATCCTATATTAAAACATTACTTAAAACTGTTAAACTTAAATATGCAATAGAGATACCAAGAAATCTAATAGATGTCAAATGAAACTTACTTGAAGAAAAATTAGGTTCAAAACCGTTCTCCACTGTTTTGTAAATTGGATGACTTTGATTAAAATTGAAAAATGATTTTAACTTTTTGGTATTAGTTTAAATATAAGTCGGAAAGTAGTGTGAGTTTCAGATGTTAGTATGATAATTTTCAACCATATTTTAAGGCCGATTGCTATAATATGAAGTTAAGAGACCTTGGGCGAGAGTCTTAAAAAAATAACACCCAGTATATGCCATAGTGACTATGACTTAAGTAATTATGTAGTTGTAGCTTTGTTAGTCATTAGTTCTCAAAAGGGTCGGGGTTTAAGTAATTTTGGATTGTCTACAGGGGATTTTTAGTAACCTTTACATGAAACACTTACCTTCCTTCACCATCAAACTTCTTATTTATGTGATAAATCTCGCTTAATTGTTCAAATCGAACAGTTATTCACAACATCAAGTATTGGATATAGTTGCCAATTTTGTTTACCTTACAAGATACTTTTGTACACACCCTGTAGTAAACCCTTAAAGAATTGAAAATATGAAATAATATATATAATGAAGAAATAAAATATTGAAAGTCATACAAAATAATTTTTATATAATTTTGGAAGACGTTAAGTATTGTGTCGAATATACAGGGTATGTCAAAAGTTATAATGTTCCCCCCCATTAATTTTAGAACGAAAAAAATTATTTTAGGACTATTTTGCATTTGTAAATTTTCATTGCTTTCAAAATGGCAGTAGAAAATGTTTATTCATGAACCATCATCATTAGGTCATCAGTCCTAAGACTGGTTGGACGCTAACCTCCAGCTTCTCCTATCTTGTGTTAACCTACGCATTTCGCTAATTGTGCTACAACCTACATCCCTTACTATTTGCGAGCAGTAGTCTAATCTAGGCCTACCTCTGCCTTTCTTCACTCCTATTTCTGCCTCCAAAATATCGCGGACTATTCCCCCATGTCTCAGCAAGTGGCCTACCATTCTATCTCTTCTCTTCTTTAAGTTTTTCCACATACTCCTTTTCTCGCCGACTTTCTCCAATACTTCTTCGTTTCTAACCCTATCAGTCCATGGTATTTTCATCATTCTTCGGTAACACCACATCTCAAAAGCTTCTAATTTCTTCCTACTTGCTTCCCCTACCGTCCAGGTTTCGCAGCCGTAAAGTGCCGTGCTCCATACATATGTTTTCAAAAATCTCTTCCTTGTTTCTAAGTTTATTACCCCCGAGCATAAAAGTGCTTTCTTTTTGTTAAAAGCTACTCGACCCTGCGCTATTCTTTGTTTTATGTCTTTATCGCTTCTTCCATCCCAATTTATTTTACTTCCTAAATAAGTGAAGTCTTTAACTTCCTCCAATCTTTCATTATTAATTTGTACTTTCGTTTTTGCTCTGCTCTCGCGCCCTCTGCACACTAACACTTTAGTTTTGTTTTTATTCACCCTCATTCCGTATTCCTCTGTCAACACTGCCTCCATTTCGTTCAATGCTGATTCTAGTTCCTCTTTACTAGATGCTAATACTGCTATATCATCCGCGAATCTCAGCATTTTTAGTTTCTGTCCCTGTACTTTAATCCCGAAATCCACTCTATCTTTTACCACATTAATCGCCTCTTCGATGTACAGATTAAAAATTAGTGGTGATAGCGTACATCCTTGTCTTACTCCTTTCCTAATACCTACTTCCCTTTCTTCCCCTTCTACTTCTATAACAGCAGTTTGCTCTATGTATAGATTGTGTACTACTCTCCTATCTCTATACTTCATTCCCGCGCTCTTTAGTATCTCGAACATTTTTTCCCATCTTACGTTATCAAAAGCTTTTTCTAAATCTACAAATCCTATATAAGCGTTCTTTCCTTTTTCTATTGTTTTCTCTAACATTACTCTTAGCGCCAGAATAGCTTCGCGAGTTCCCCTATTTCGCCTAAACCCGAATTGGTCTTCTCCTAGTATTTCCTCCGCTCTATTTTCCATCCTCTTCTGCACTATTCTAGTTAAGATTTTTGACGCATGGGAAGTTAGGCTAATCGTTCTAAAGTTCTCGCATTTGTCGGCTCCTCTCTTTTTCGGTATAGTAACGATAATGTTCCTCTTATAATCCTCCGGCATCTCGCCCGTTTCGTATATATATATTTTACCAGTTCAAACATCCTATTTACTACTTTCTGTCCCGCACATTTCAAAATTTCCGCCTGTATTTTATCTACACCCGGCGCTCTATTATTCTTTAGCCCCCTTAGTGCTATTTCAAATTCCTCTCTCAATATAGGTTTTCCTACATCTTCCCTATCGATGCTAGATTCTTCCTCTAATATCTCTCCTAATTCCTGACCCTCGTATAAATTTCCTAAGTACTGCTTCCATCTATCCGCTTTCTCCTCTCTTCCTATCAGTATGTCCCCCGATTGACTCCTAACATTTCTACTTATTGTTCCTACATCCCTGAAGTTCCTCTTAATTATTTTGTAACCCTCATCGGTCTTACCTACTTGCAACTTATCTTCTACTTCTTTGCATTTCTCCTCTATCCATTGTTCTTTCGTTTTTCTACATTTTCTAATGATTTCCCACTTTATTGCCTTATACGTTTTCAGTCCTTCTTCGTCTCGTCTGTTTTTGTAGCCTCGTCTCTTTTGCATTAAGTTTAAGATTTCGTCCGTTATCCAGGGCTTCCTAGCTTCCCTTTTATCGTGTCCTAAAACGTCCGTAGCCGCGGAAGCTAGACTATTCTTGATACCCTCCCACTCAGTTTCTGCGTTCTTGATTTCGTCCTTACTCGTTTTATTTATTAATTGATCTGTTTTCTCCTGGAACTTATCTTTCATATTCTGATCCCTCAATATGTCTACATTTATACGTTTCTTATCCTTCCGGGTTTTCAGATTTTTGAACTTTAATCTAGCTTTCATGACTACCAAGTTGTGATCGCTGTCTACATCTGCTCCTGGATAACTCTTACAGTCTTTTACTTGATTTCTAAATCTCTTCCTAACCAGAATGTAGTCTATCTGATACCTGTCTATCCCTCCTGGCATTTTCCATGTGTACCGCCTCCTAACGTGATTCTTGAACAATGTGTTCGCGACTACCATCTTGTGCTTCTCACAGAATTCTATCAGTCTGCTACCTCTCTCGTTTCTGTTTCCTAATCCATAAGGCCCTACAAATTCTCCTTCTTTCCCCTCACCTACGACTGCGTTAAAATCTCCTACTATTATTAAATTTTCATGACCCTTCACAAATCCTATTACCTGCTCTATGTCCGAATAAACGGCTTCTAACTCTTCCTCGCTGTGGTTAGAAGTAGGCATGTATACTTGCACTATTACTGTTTCCACTGGCTTCGAATCTAACCTAACCATCATTACTCTCTCGCTGTATTGTAGGTAGCTATCTACACACTGTCCTGCGTTCTTCCGCATAACGATCCCTACTCCCGCGTTTCCATTTACCGATCCTGTGTGTATTACCCTATAGTCACCGCTCCAAAAATCTCCTACTTCCGGCCAGCGCATCTCACTTATACCTACTATATCTAATCCTAACCTATCCATTTCTATCTTCAGATTTTCTAGCTTCCCTGCCTGTCTCATGCTTCTGACATTCCACGCTCCGACTCGTGAGACTTCATGAACCGATATTAAATAAACAATTTTAAAACCTTAAAACGGACTTTTCCGCACGTAGAACATTTCTATCTAGATAATAGACGACACCTATTGATTTTGAGGTGGATAGAACACACTACCATGTACATGGGTCATGAGAAAGTGCAATGGTGGATTATTTGAGAAATTTGTTTTGTTAGCACGAGCACTCGATTAAGTCGTGTCGGATCGATCGGGTTTCGACTGATTCTGATTAGGGACGTCGACCAAACGACACCTATTGATTTTGAGGTGGATAGAACACACTCTACCATGTAAATGGGTCATGAGAAAGTACAATGGTGGACTATTTGAGAAATTTATTTTCTTAGCACGATCACTCAATTAAATCGTGTTGGATCGATCACGTTTCGACTGATTCTGATTAGGGACGTCTACCAAACGACATCTATTGATTTTGAGGTGGATAGGACACACCCCACACCCTATCCACGGGTCATAAGAAAGCACGATGGTGGACTATTTGAAAAAAGTAAAACTGTCGCATAAAACACATTCTGCATTTATGTGTTGGTTTATTTTTTCTCCGCCACTCGATGTTGGAATAGAGATGAAAAGTCCGTTTTACGGTTTTAAAACTTTATTTATCTATATTTTAAAGCCGATTGCTATAATAATCGGTTAAGAGACTGTGGATAAGATTCTAAGAAAAATAAGACCCTGTGTATCCGGTTTTTAAAAATCCGGCACGATTTAAATAATTATGAACTTCTAAATTTTTAGTAATTAGTTTCCAAAAGGGTCGGGGTCTAAACAATTTTAGATCGTCTACAGGGGATTTTTAGTAGTATCTAAGCGAAAAAATTAAAACTTCCTCGACCATTCAATTTTTTTATTTATCCGATAAATCGCGTTTAATTGTCAATTCTAGAAAGTGAGGCAAAAATCAAGCCACAATCTCAGTAGGTTGTATAATATTAAAACACATTTGCATATAACAAAATTATTTAAACAATTACAAGTATCTTAACTTTTTTTTTGGCTACATAAGCGTTTAAAAATAAACATTACTCTCTTTCACTTTAAAATCTTACAATTATACACAATATCACCGATTATTGGATAAAATTGTCATTTTTGTTTATAAGGTCCTTTTGTGCACACCCTGTAGCAAACCCTTAAAGAATTCAAATGATCGAATGATATATATGTAATTAAGAAGTAAGACATTGAAAGTTACACAAAATAATTTGATACTCGTATCATTTTGGAAGACGTTAAGTATTGCATCGAATATACAGGGTACGTCAAAAGTTACTCCCCCATTAATTTTGAAATAGTTTGGGGTAGATGAGTAAAATGTATTGTATTTCTTTATCTTAGGGCTTTAATAGAGAGTTTAGCTTATAGCTGTGTAAAGGGAGTCAGGGTTAATGCAAATTTAGATCGTCTACGTCTACAGGACGTTCAGTAGAATCTAAATGGGGAGAGACTTACCTTCCTTGATCATTCAAACTTCTTATTCGCCTGACAAATCGTGCCTAATTTTCAAGGACAAGGCGTGGGAGGAAAATCAAACCACCACTTCAGTGAGTTATATTTTATTTCATATCATATTAAATATATTTGCATATAAAAATTTATCTAACCAACTACAAGTAACTTAACGTTTTTTGGCCACATAAGCATTTGAAAATAAATATTATACTCGCTCTCACTTTCAAATCGTACAATTATATACAATATAACCGATTTGTCAGTAAAATTGCCATTTTTGTTTACTTCATAAGATACTTTTGTGCACACCCTGTAGCAACCCTTGAAGAATTCAAATGATCGAATAATATATATAATATAATTAAGAAATAAGACATCAAAAGGCGTGCAAAATAATTCGATATAATTCTGGATAAGTATGGGGTCGAATATACAGTGTACATCAAAAGTTACTCCATTACTAATTTTGGAACGATTTGAGAGAGAGTAAAATTTATCTTAAGGCTGTAATAGGGAATTTAGTTTATAGTCGTGTGAAAATGGTCGGGGTTAAACTAATTTTGGACCGTCTACAGGGGATTTTCAGTAGCCTTTACCAGGTATGAAAATATGAAACCGGAATTTGCCCATAGATGGCCTAGCTGCTAATGTAGCTACCGTCATACCGCGTCATTGGCGCCATTTTCTTGCTTTGACATCTGATAAAGGTTTTTATGTCACGTCACAACAATACAGGTTTCATACAACATCGTTTTAATAGCGTTGAACACGTCGAATTTTGTGCCTGGAAACTACAATTTGGGGACAGCATTGATTTTCTATTTCTATTTGAAGAAAACTGCTGCAGAATCGCGTCGAATCCTTGTCGAAGCTTACGGTGAGCATGCTCTTGGTAAATCACAGTGTTTTGGGTGGTTTAAAAAATTGTGACAATTTTGACGTGAGAAACGAAGAATGTGGAAGCCCACCGAAAAAGTTTGAAGATAGCGAATTGCAAGCATTGTTGGATGATAATGACGCTCAAACGCAACAAGAACTCGCGGATCAATTAAACGTGACACGAGAAGCCGTCTCTATACGGTTGAAAGCCATGGGAAAGATCCAGAAGATGGGAAAATGTGTTCCACATGAACTGAATGAAAGACAACAGGAAAACTGAAAAACCATTTACAATGCTGCTCGCCAGGTACAAAAGAAAGTCATTTCTCCATCGAATTGTGACTGGCGATGGAAATCGATCGAGAATCCTAAGCGTAAAAGATCATGGGTAACTCCAGGCGAACTATCGACATCGACTGGAAGGCCAAATCGCTATGGACGGAAGACAATGCTCTGTTTGGTGGGATCAGAAGAGTATGATTTATTATGAGCTGCTAAAACCTGGTCAAACCGATAATATTGAACGCTACCGACAACAAATGGTCGATTTGAATCATGTTTTGCGTGAAAAACGACTAGAATATCAGAAAAGGCAACACAGAGTGATTTTTCTTCATGATAATGCGCCATCACACAAAGCAAAACCGGTCAAGGAAACGATTGAGGCGTTTAGTTGGGAAATACTTTCGCATGCGGCTTACTCACCAGACTTGGCGCCGTCCGATTACTACTTATTTGCATCGATGGGATACTAACCTCACCTAACTGTCTACTTATTATAGTTGGGTTAGGTTAGGTTCCTTCTAAGTAACAGCCTATTTGTTAATATTCAGAGTTCACTTTTGAAGCCCCCCGTATACATGTGGTTTCATCGAATGACGCGGAGGGCGCACGATTACAAATACTACAATGGACGACACCAACTGCATGTGAATTGTAAACATTTGAAGTAAATTAAGAAAATCGCAATGAATAATAGGTTTTATGGCGGTTTTAATGTATGATATGTTTAAAGGAAGTATTGTAGCACCTACTTCTATTGATATTAGCTATCTGCAAAGTGTGAAGTGAAAGTTATTTGATAAGAAAAAGTGGCTCGCGTGAGGAAGTGAAGAATTCATTTTCTCGGAAACTGTGTCCGAGCGGATGAAACTGAAGGCAGATCCGTCTCCAGCACCCTCGAAAATTGGGAGGTGGTAAAAATTTGGTAAGCATTTTCAAGAGTTTTACAATAGACAATTTGCATGATTTTTAATTATGTTGTCAAAACATTCTGTAGGTCATTAAATCCATACAGCGTTAAATTTACCAATTTTTGTGCAATAATAGACGCAAGATAAATAAATGAAATTTGAAATTATTAATTAACACAAGAAATGCAAGTGGCTGTCGCGTGACGTCACTGTGCATTATTTTGTTGAGAGATAGATGGGCGTTTAGTGTAATTCGTTAAATATTCCCTTTTCAGTGTGCGAATCTATTTATTATTATTAATATTGAACAAGTGTGTGTAGACTATGGCAACAGACAGTGCATTTGTGCAAGGACAATCTGATAACTTGCCAAAGATTGATTCCTTGACCATGTTTTCCTTTCTAGGGAAACATTCACAATTTATGGGTATTGCAATTAGAGGAATTAAAACTGCAAGGTTAGTGTCTATTTCTAATGACCTACAAAACAAACTTTTTCTAAATATTCCATGCGGCAAGTAATACGAAAACAGCATACAACGTGAAAGTGGGGTTATGTACAAATACATCCAAAACAAATAAATGTTATTAGGTACTCCTAATAAAATGATCCTCGCAACAATATAGCGGCGTCGAACTTGCTTTATATTTTTCTTTTCGTCCCTTTTCATTGCTACGCACCATTTCTTCCGCTTTAATTCTTTCCTCTTTGGGAACCGAGAACAATTTTTCGGGCGTTGATACCGTAGTATTTGTATACATTGGCACGATGCAATACTTATAAAGGGTGGTCCAACCATAATGCACGATGTTAATTGTGAGTTACACCTTAACGTCAAGTTTTTTGCCCAACTTAATTTGACATTTCTTTGTTTCAGTGTTTGACAAACTGAACCATGGAGAGGTGCACGATTGAGCAGCACGTTAAGATTGTTGAAGCCTTTTACGAAAATGGGCGTTCAAATCAAAATGCATTTCGTGCACTTCGTGACTTTTTTGGTCAGCATAATCGACCAAATGTGTCCACAATCGGGAGAATTGTGAGCAAATTTCAGCAAACCGGGTCTGTAGGAAATGTGAAAACACCTGTGCATGCTCGCCCAGTTCGTTCTGCGGAAAACATTGCTGTTGTTCGCGATAGTGTAGCAGAAGAGCCGTCAACCTCGACTCGTCGTCGTGCCCAACAATTGAACATCTCACGAACATCACTGATGCGAATTTTGAATAAAGATTTGAATTTACACGCTTACAAGGTTCAATTGACACAAGAGCTGAAGCCTACTGACCATTTCAAGCGTCGTCAATACGCCGAATGGTTGGTTGAACAGACAGAAGTGAATGGTGACTTTACAAAGAAAATCATCTTCAGCGACGAGGCACACTTTTACCTCAGTGGATTCGTTAACAAGCAGAATTGCCGCATTTGGGCAAATGAGTATCCACGAGTGATTGTTGAAAAGCCGATGAATCCATAAAGAGTGACTGTTTGGTGCGGTTTATGGGCTGGCGGCGTCATCGGGCCGTACTTCTTCGAAAATGAGGTCGGCCAAGCAGTTAGCGTGAATGGTGTTCGCTATCGCGAGACGATAACGGACTTCTTGTGGCCAGAAATTGAGGATATGGACCTGGACGATATGTGGTTCCAACAGGATGATGCCACTTGCCACACAGCCAACGAAACAATGGCACTTTTGCGCGAGAAATTCAATGGCCGTGTTATCTCACGTCGTGGCGATGTTAATTGGCCGCCACGATCATGTGATTTGACACCGTTGGACTTCATTCTTTGGGGATATTTAAAAGAAAAAGTGTACGTCAATAAGCCAAGAACAATTCAAGAGCTAAAGGATGAGATAATTCGGCACATTAACGACATTGAACCTCAATCATGTCTCAGAGTCATTGAAAATATGGACCATCGGATAGAGGTATGCCACCGAAGCCGTGGCGAGCATTTGGCCGATATTTTGTTTCACACATAATTGTCATAGATCCTCCTATCATAATAAGAAATATTAAGATAATTCTCTGAAAACCTTTTGTTTTATTTACAATTAACACCGTGCGTTTTGGTTGGACCACCTTTTAAAATTTGTGTTTTATCGGCTCCATACCGTTAGGCACTTTATAATTTTACAAACTGTTAGCACTAAACCGGATCAAAACAGTGACGATTGGGATACTTCCCCATACAGTGACGTGGACCAATCAGACTAGCGTTTTCGAACACGTGACTTTGTTTACATAAATGAGTGAATTAATTTTATTAATTATGCAAAAACTACAAATTTTCATGAAAAATGACTATATTCTTCCTAAGTACTTAATCTATACGCCTGAAAATATTTTCAGGCCTATACAAGTTTTATGCAAATTGCCTATCGTAAATAATTACCCAAAAATTCCCCTTTCATATTTACATACCTGGTAAACGAGGAGAAACTTACCTTCCTTGATCATCCAACCTTTTTATTTACCTGATAGACCGCGCTTAATGGTCGAGTGTAAGGCGCGGAGGGGAGGGGGGGGGGGAATCAAGCCACCACTTCAGTGAGTTATATTTTATTTCGTATCAGTTAATATTAAAACATATTTGCATATAAAAATTTATCTAACCAACTACAAGTAACTTAACTTTTTTTTTTTTGGCTACATAAGCGTTTGAAAATAAATATTATACTCTCTTTCACTTTCAAATCGTACAATTTACAAAAACAGAGTCAACATTATTATAACTTTGCCGTTAGGATAAATGTAAGATTTACATAACCAAAATTGAATACAGTTAAATACCTCTCATATAATGTACACAGTTTTACTCTTATGAAGAGTACAGTTCGCGACGATTTTCACAGAAGTTAAAATGGGTAGAACGCGCCGGGGGCGCCGCGTTCTATCGCCCGTCTCTCGGGCCTCAGCTAAGAGCCTTGCCAAGTGAAACGTTACCAAAAAAAAAAAAAAACAATCTGGCCGCCGTTCCACCTACAAGGCCCCGATTTCTATGTTTAAATGGGATATATACAAGCGAGGCTGTGCCTGGAGCCGTACGGGACACCATATGCAGTCAATCGTAGAAAACTAACGTACAGATTTTGAGACCTTTGGACTACGCGTTATCCGCCGTTTCGCGCTATAAAAATCGACAAGATATGCGTATACACTCTATATAAGGAAATAAGCGCTGGCGCGCAACAGCATCGTTATAAAACGACCAAATATGCATCACACCCGAATGCATATTTTGCCGTGCTTTATAACAAATTCAGGTACAATTGTGCCGATAATGACACGACATATCCGCGTTTTGTTCTAAATATGCATATTTTGAAGTGTCCAAATATGCAGCACGCAGCAAACCTGAAGAAATACGCGACAGGGCCGACATCAGAAGCTCGCAAAAATCTTCGAACCTTCTCGTCCTGCACATTTTGGCTGTCGACCAAACATGCATATTTTGTTACAACTTAATAACAAAAGAATGCATAGTAATCCTTGTACCGTTGGTGTTGACCAAATATGCAGAGTACACAGCAAAACTATACAAAAAAAAAAACGATGAAAGAGACAAAATCGCAAAAGGCCTGCATATTTGGCTTACAGAAACTGTCAAATATGTCCAAGCATTCCGAAGGAAAGTATTTAAAAACTAATAATACCCAAGTATGCATGGTTTTACGCATGGTCCTGCATATTTTGTCCAAATGTGACCAACTAAAAATTAACTTTGAATGCTGCCGAGATATTAAATAAATTGAGATACTTCCACATTATCTCAAATTTCGGCCAAATATGCAGTATGAAGGACCTTCGCGAAAACGCACTAGGAACGCCTACAAAACACTCATTACTTCTGCTAATTTGATATGAACGTGAAATACCTATGAAAACCGCCGTATTTTATTGTTGCAGCTAAATATGCAGTATGCAGGACTGGCTCACTGGCCCCCACAATGCAGAGAAAACAGGAACGCCTACAACATGGAAATTCAACCCCTCGTAGTGGAAAACGGTTAGAAACTAAATATGCATAGCATAAACGACCACATATTGCATATTTTGCAATAGTTGATGCATGTTTAATGACCTTAAAAACTTCTATATTTTATTAAAGGAGTGTTGTGAGGAGTGATTGGAATGACTTTAAAAACGTGACTTGTATTTTATTAAAGGAGTATACGACTTCATATTTTTACAAAATTTTAAACCCTGCATATTTAGTAAACAAGAAAAAAATGTTACAAATTTCATACTAACTTATAGGATTACTATAACTGCGTTTAAGACTGTTTTTATTAAGAATTTCTGTGGCCTGCATATTTGGTCATCCAATCAAAGTATGCATATATTATACAAGTGAATTGCTCTGGAGAAATCCTGAAAGAGAGGGGTTGATGTGGAACCTTAACCGTTTATATCTAGAAAGGAAAACGAATATGGATGCCTGCATATTTTGCAAGAATTTTTGGCTTGCTTCATATTTGGCCGGCCAGCTAAAGTATGCATAATTCATTGGCAAAGGAAAATCGGTGACATAAAATTTCAATGCTGCATATTTCAACAGCATATAAAGATATGCCTGTGTGGCATATTTCAATTTTTTTTAATCTTGTGGGTGCCAAAGAAAATATATTGAAGAGTATGGTGAGACTCTCATACCCTGCATACTTGACCAACGAAGAATCTGGAATGCATATTTAATCAATTTGGTAGCTCTTGCCGATTGAGCGGTAATTTTCCGTCACCCTGCATATTTGGTTAACGGACTAAATTTGAAAAAAAAATTCAGCTAAGACCGATCTCGTTGAGAATTTTATTTTAGCCTGCATATTTCGTCAGACTAGCAAAATATGCATATACTATCGATTAGCTCCAAAAACGTAAAAAGGAAAGGGTTGTACCCGATTTTTGCCCTTCATGTTTGGAGAGTATATCAAAATGTGAGTGAGAGTCAATATTTCTTCGTTAAGGATGCCAGAGTATTTTTAAGCCTGTATATTTGGCATGTGGAAGACCATTTAAAATTCCGCATATTTGGCAGAATTAACAAAGAATACACAAGGATATTGGCTTTTTCAAAACCAATTGTATCGAAACGAGATTCTTTCAATGGCCAGAAAACCTTGAAAATGGGGAAGCATCGCGCAATATTCTCAGCCTGCATATTTGGAGGATACGTCGAATACAGCGGCCTGCATGTTTTGCAAGTTTGTAGTACAAAGTTTTACTAATTTATTGGGAAAATTTTAGGCAGAATGCCACAATACATTCAAGCCTGCATATTTGGCCGATAGTCAATTGTCGTTAAGGATTTAATTTTGGCCTGCATATTTTGTTGGATAATAAAAATGTGAATAAAATGTCAGTTACTCCTACAGGAGAGTCTCACACTATTTTAATCCTGCATATTTTGAGACTATACTAAAAGTATACACTGTATACTGCCTGCATATTTTGATGCGTGTATGCGGAATGTAATACGAATTAATGGGTTACGCGAAAACATTATTAAGACTATCACAATATATTAAGGCCTGCACACTTTGGCAAATGGAAGAGGTAACCCGAATTACTGCATATTTGGTCAACAATTAAGGAATATGTTTGTAACACTCGAAAATAATCATACCGAGACATGAATCTTTCAATGGCCAGGAAAACCATACAGGGGGAGCACTGTTGTGCAGGATGCAAATTTGGGAAGTAGACGAAAATATGATCGCCTGAATATTTTGCAAGACTGTATCACAAAGTATTTGCAATTTATTGGGAATAGTTTACCAAAGATGCCGTAATATTTTAGGCCTGCGTATTTGACGCGCGGCAACTCAAAATGCCTGCATATCTTGCCAGCGGTTAATGCCAATGGAGGTTATATAATTTGGCCTGTATAATTTGTCGGTTAATTAAGGTATAAACAGTTCAAAAAATGGGGGAGAGGGTTACACTAGATTTTCACCCCGCGCATCTGCAGAGAATACACATGACTGCCTGCATATTTTGCTGCATGTCTGCAGAATGTAATACGAATTGTTTGGTTAGACAGGAACTTTATTGATTCTACAATATTTTTAGTCCTGCATATTTGGCAAATGGAAGAGATAATCTAAATTTCTGCATATTTGGCCAACGAATTTTTATATGAAGCAATACAATTTGATATATGAAGGAATACATTTGCTAATTTTCAAAATCGATCACGCTGAGGCATGAATCTCTCAATGGCCAGGAAAACTGTACAGGGGGAGCACTGTGGAGGATGCATATTTGGGGGGGGTAAGTGAAAATATGGCCGCCTGCATATTTTTCAAGATTATAGCACAAAGTATTAACGATGTATTTTTAGGGGAAACTTTACTAAAGATGTCGGAATATTTTTAGACCTGCATATTTGGCGCGCAGCAACTCAAAATGCCTGCATATTTGGCTGATACCTCGTGCCAATCGAGGATCGTATTTTGGCCTGGATATTGTGTCGGTTAATCAAAGAATTCATAAACCAGTGAAGCTCAGAGAAAGCTCAAGGGGAGACGATTTTCTCCCTGCATATTTGGAGAGCATGCCAAAATATGCACGCGCGATTTTTCTCCCTGCATATTTGGCCAAGCAAACATGCCACGCATTTTAATTTTAGCTCCTTCGTAGACTACTACCCTGCATATTTATTCAATGGTGGAGACGTATCCGCATACTTACGTATCTAGCTTTCCGAGGCTGCCAAAGGGCCCAAATAAAAAAAGACGTTCAACTGCATATGATCAAAGTGAACTTTATTGATAATCCAACAGTAAAAAAAAAATCGAGGGGTCCAACCGTCATCGATATAATACAAATGGAAAGGAAACAAAAAAAAATAATGTACAACAGACAAACGAGCTTTGAATTCTGTATTTTGCTTTTGAATCGGGAGAGGGGGGGTAGTTAATATCCAATACTAAAAAGCAACAACAGTATTGATATTTTTTTCTTTTTTTCTTTTCTTTTTTTTTATACAAAGTAATGACAAAATCACAGACTTTCTTGTTAACTAATACAAAATCCGAAGCTGTAACTATATGTGTGTGTGTAGAATAAAAGTGTGTCAAGCTAGTATGCTTAATCGAGAAAACATAAACTTGTGGTCCAGCCCTTAAACAATTACAACAACAGAAACCACTTTGAAAATAGTCTGGCTTTAACGTGCAACCTTCCTATGGTGATCCTCGACGTTTGCGGCACTGTTTAAACCAAATCTGGAAGAGAGATAGAGAGAGGCTGATAGAGACTTTATCTCAATCGAAATTGAGACAGTGTGAGGGGGGGGGGGGGGGGGATCATGAGTTATAGTTCTAGAGATGTCTAAAAAAAAACAAGGGGGATGGGGTTGCAAGAGAAGGGAGGCAGAGAAAGGGGAATATGGAGTAGGAGATAGGGGAAGATGGAGCTAGAAAGGGAGGGGACGGGAATGATGAGATATGAGGAAACAGGAAGAGGAGGTAAGGCGAAAGGGAGGTAGAGGGCGAAAGATGAGTGATATAAGAGGGAAATGGAAGGAGATATGGGATACAGGAAAGAGAAGGATATAGGAGGAGAGAAGGGAGGTAGATGGGAAATAAGATATAGTGAAGAAGATGTGAGGGATATAGGAAGAGGGGAGATAGGGAATGGTATAGAAGGAAAGGGAGGTAGAAGGTTGGAAGTAGGAAGAAAGGTAGATATAGGGGTTATAGGATGAAGTAGTAGGAAGGAGATGAGGGATGTAGGAGGGAAATAGAAATATGAGATATGTATGGGAGGAAAGGGAAGGAAATGAGGGATATAGAAGGGAAATGGGAGATGCAGGGTATAGAAGGGAAAGGAGAGATAAGGGATATAGGAGGTAGAGTGAAGTTATGAGGGATCCTAGAAGGAAAAAGGGACATAGAAGAGGGAAGGTAGGTAAAAAGATAGAAGAGGGGTAGACGAAGGATATAGGAGGAAGAGGGAGGATGAGGGATTTGGGAGATAAATGGAGACATGAGAGATATAGAAGGGAAGGGGATGAGGGATATGGGAGGTAGAAGGAAGGGGATAAAGGATATAGGAAGGAAAAGGGAGCTAGAAGAATGGAAGTAGAGATGAGGAATACAGGAGCAGGGAGATGAAAGGAAATGGAAAGAAATATGAAGGATAGAGGTAAAACAGGTATGAGGGATGTAGGAAGCAAATGGAAGAAGTGAGGGATATAGAAGGGAAAAGGCGGGAGATATGAGAGAATGGAAGGTAGAGGGAAGGAAATAGAAGGGACG
Source organism: Rosalia funebris (assembly GCA_037954035.1). NCBI lineage: Eukaryota > Metazoa > Arthropoda > Insecta > Coleoptera > Cerambycidae > Rosalia > Rosalia funebris. The sequence continues at coordinate 2,816,037 of JAZFAV010000006.1, read as the reverse complement.
AGACAGGGAACGAGATAAGATGCTAGAAGGATACGTGGGAGAGGCAAATGGGAGCGTCATCGAAGAGGAAGGGGAGATAGGTTGAGGGTAAGTGCGGAGGTGTCAAGAGATAATTTAGGAATAGGAGATTAATTTCAGGAACATGAAAATAAAAATTCTGTTTGGGAAAGGGCAATCCTAAAAGTCATTATTTGGGATATTTCTTAAAAGAGCTATTTAAAATGAAACCTCAAATAATCACATTTAAAGATCCAGCCAGCGGGAATGCCTTTAGAATTGTTTGTAAATGTGATAATTTAAAATGCGATTACGGTTTTACTAGGGGTATTTTATTCTGTGAAGAATTTGAATGAAAATTTAAGTTTAAAAAAAATCCTGGAATAATTTAGAATATTGAAATATGAGTGAATCCTAAAAAATGTTCTTAATATGAGCTCGACCAGTCTTTTACAGAAAAAAACAGACGCATCTAAATCTTATAATTTCATTTAAATATTGCCCAAATTTCGAAACTTCCTGAAATATTCCAGATCGGCCCACATAAAACACTCACCACAAAATTAGTAGTAGACCGGCGCCGGCGCGGACGCGCCTCCTATCTCTTGTAGCGCTCCCTGTTCGCCCTCTCCATGTCTATCCACTCGGGGTCGTTGGGGTCCTCCTCGCCGTCCCCGACGGCCGACTCCGTCGACTCGCTGTCGGGCGAGTCGTCCTTCCTGTCCAGGTAGCCGGCCAGGCCGTCGTACTCCGCAGAGTCCTGCGCCCTCGTGTTCGTCTTGAACTGGTGGTCCTCCGGCATGTGCTTCAGCATCTTCTCGTACGTGTCGTCGGTGATGGGAAAGGTGCGGCGCTCGTACGGCGCCACCTCCACCATGTCGGGCGTGTTGGAGCGCGTTTCGTCACCGCCTCCGCCCCCGCCGCCCCGTTGCGCCTCGCCTTTCGCCTCCTTGGCGAAGCGCGACTGCGAGATGGTGCGCCGCCGCATCACCGCGATCGAGGGCAGCGGCGTCGAGTCGTCGGCGGCGGAGAGCGGCGTGGCGGGCGGAGACGTCATCGGCGAGCCGTCGGCCGGGTCGGCGGGATGCGGCGACATCGGGTCGGGCGTGTTGGCGCCGGAGGATTCCGCGCGGCTGTCGGTGCGCTTGTGGGCGCGCGCCCTGCCGTACCCCACCGGCAGCTTCAGGTAGCTGAGGAAGCGCTTCTTCTCCTCGTGCTCGCAGCGGTCGTGTCGCGCGACCACCGACTCCTCCGTAAGGTCCTCGCACTGAAACAGAAGGAAGCGTGAACGATCGCTGGCGGCGGTCGAGCCAGCCGGGCTACTTACGTCGCTGTCCTGACTAGAATCGTTGACGGCGCCGTTGTTCTTCGTCTCGTATTTGGTGTCGTAGTCAGCCTCTGCGATCCTCCACCTGCGCAACGGCGATAAATTCATATAAACTTCGCGTCATAATAAATAAATGTATATTAGCCACCGCAAACGATCCGAAACCCCCGAAAACGGTCCCCATGGTACAGAAACTGGTCCTGTGTCCGCTGCAAACGGTTTACAAACCACCGCAAACAGTTGCCGGACCACCACAAACTGATAATTCCCAGTGTGAAGACTTGAATATGAAACGGCGTATTTATCTTCAGAAATAATCCTGGATATGCGACACCAAACCGCCACCACAGCAAAACCCCCCCCTCTTAGACCTAAGCAAATCGTAAACACCCACAAAAAAAAGTGAAAACCCACAATAAAATGTTTCTAAACCATTGCAAAATTGTACCGCAAACAATTCTTCGAAATTCTGTGAATGCAATCATTAACTCATAAAATTATTTTACAGACATCCCAAAAATACATCAAAAATATCGTCAAGAAAGGTAAAACAGCCACAACAACAAAAAAAACACAAAAAACTTGAAAGAAAATAACTTAAAAGCAAACTAAATTGAGACTCTACTAATGAACTGATGAGGGAAAACTTTGGAGAAGAATAAGCCGGCATAAATATTTCCATATAATTGTCAAATTCATTCAAAAGGTAATCGCCAAAATGCGGATTTCTAGAAGCAAGTTTTTCAAAAACCGCCGTATATTTCTGAAACTACAAAAATATGAATTCCTGGAGAAACCACCGCAAAATAAAGCGCCACAGTCGTGTTGGGCACAAATCACGAGAATGCGGACATCCGAAGAAATATAGCTACTAGTGTGGTACTAAAACCACCGCAAAAACATCAAGAGGTGGTACAAAACCACCGCAAAATGCTACAAAAATGAATTAACGCAAGTTCTCTTGGCGCAAACGCGAATTTTTCGCAGGTAAAACAGCCACCAAAAAATCGTTAGCACGATAACCACCGCAAAAAACCATCACAAACAGGTAGTGAAAAAAAAAAACCAAATGAAAATGAAATGAAAAACAGATATGACAAAAATATGAATTTCCAGAGATGGAACTGCCACTGGAAAATTTGGTGGTGCAAAAACCACTGCAAAAAAAATCAAATATGCAATCAAGAATTGAACAGAAGTCACTGAAATCACCGCAAACGAGTGGCGCAAAAACCACCTGGGGAAAAATCCTTGAACACAAATCACGAAAATACGGATCCGGAAGTACGACAGCCGCAGGAAATTCGGCAGTAAAAAAAAAACACCGCAAAACCATCACAAACAATCGGGACAAAAACCATCACAAACAATCGGGACAAAAGCCATCACAAACAATCGGGACAAAAACCATCACAAACAATCGGGACAAAAACCATCACAAACAATCGGGACAAAAACCATAACAAACAATCGGGACAAAAACCATCACAAACAATCGGGACAAAAACCACCGCAAACAATCGGGACAAAAACCACCGCAAACAAGTCATGAAAATTCGGTGGCGCGAAAACCACCCTAAAAAAAAAAAACAACACGATACCATATTTTCTCCAATTGGATGATATTCAAGAAAACGTTGATTTTTGGAGATTAACAAAACACCATGAACTTTCCTGAATGTATACTGAAAACGTTCTCGAAGACCAAAACGCCTTCCAAGTAACGAAACCACGTCGAGAAGGACTAGAAAGAAAAAAAAAATAGAAAAAATCTACTTACTTCGGTGTCAATATCTCCTTGTACTGGAGCTTCTCGACCCTGGTCGAGGCGGCCACGCTGTACGGTATGACAATGTTGTCGATATCGTACGAGTGTATTCGATTCCTGCTGCGGCTGTAGCCCGATATCGACTGCATCTGTAGCAGCGGCGAGGAGCTGGGCGAGTCCAGCGACCTGGTGCCCGCGTTGCTGTTGTTCCCGATCGACTCGACCTCCTCGTCAGCGCAATCCGTCACCGTCGAGTTCAGGTGGTGCGCGGACGGGTCCTTCGCCAGGTGCCGCTTCCTGTGCAGCCGGTTCAGCGAGTGCCTGCCCGCCTTCCTGCCCCTGATCTTGTTCTTAATCTCTGAAACAGACACGCGCAAACATTAAAATTCGATTCCCAGGTCGGAGGATCGTCGGACGCTTACTTGCCGACAGGGCCGACATGGTGCTCGGCTTCAGCAGGCGGCCGTACTTCTTCCGGTGGTCCAGCTTCTTGGAGCGGTGCTCCAGCAACTTCGGCTCCAGCCGTTCAGGCTTCGACAACACCTTGAGGGTCTTCATCCTGGTGCTCCGCTGCTGCCACTCCGGCGTCTTCATTATGGCCTCCAGGTGGATGTTTTGAGACGTATCTAAGCGGCAGAGAACGTCGATAGTAAGAAACTTTCCACGGGAAAAAGAATCACAAAATAAGGTACGCATTGTAACGAAATTACCGGCCCTCTTAATGCCTGCTACTTCGCTCAATGTAGCCATGGGCGGCTCAAAACAAGGGGCGACGGGAATTATAATAAACCCCAGGTGTATAAAAAAACAGAATAAATTCATTTTTGATGTTAATTATGTTCCTAGCCTCAAAATGAACGCGCCCTCTAGCGACCCAAAGCACAATTAACTAAAAAATGAATTCGGTATTTTCTATATTTCGAGGAAACGTATCGAAAGTGCCGTTACTTTATTATTATACTTCTTCTCATATTACTATTTCTATTTTGTATGATTTATTTATTTTTTTTTTGTATTTTCTAATATACACAGTACCACACACTGTCAAAAGACTTGGACACCCCCGTATATTACAGATTTCGACTGTTTATTTTGTGTTCGTTGTTAGACAACAAAGGTGAGTTATTTAGCTGTCAAACAAGATCAAATAAATTGCTATATAAACTATTATTTAGTTATAATTTTTTTTTTTTAATATTCGTCAGTTTCATTGCATATTTAGCAAAGCGGCTTTGATACTTTTCTTTCGTTATAATGTCAGGACGTGAGATTTCTACATTTAATAGGGCATTGCCACTTTTGAATTTTTTAAACCACTCAAAGCACTGTGATTTACCAAGAACATGTTCACCGTCCTTCGAAGAAGGCTTCGACCAACATTCGATGCGATTCTGCAATAGTTTTCTTCAAATGGTAACAAAAAAATCGATGCTGTCCGCAAATCGAAGTTTCCAGGCACAATTCTACATATTCAACGCTATTAAAAACGATGTTGTTGTATGAAATTTGTATTGTCGTGAGATAAAAACCTTTATCGGATATCAAAACAAGATAACGGCGACAATGACGCGATATGACAGTAACTACATTAGCAGCTAGGCCATCTATTGACAAATTCCGGTTTCATATTTACATACCTGGTATTTTTTTACACCTCAATATTCTATAACACCAGATGTTACGGAGGGAGGTAATCACTCGTCCCCCGGGCGCTAATATAGGGACACTTAAGAGGGTCGAAAACTTACCTTCAGGTAACGAGAAAACTGGGTGAAACGACGGATCCAGCAGAGCCACCCTCTCCGCCTTGCTCATCGTGTCCGGCGGATCCCTGGGGTGCGTGGGGTCCGTCCGGCCCGTACACAAGGCGCACGGCACACTGAGGGGCACGCACCCGCACCGGATCGTGCTCGGCCGCGCGGCCTTCTTCGACACCGCGTGCAGGCCCGCGATCTGCAACAACTTCCTCTTCCTGAAGCCCACTAAAGGTCTAGTTCTTGCGCACTGATAATCCGGACACTCGTTGGCGCCGCCGGCGTCCGCCGCCTTGGCGGCGCCCAGCGGCGAGCTGCCGGGTAGCTGGCCGCGGTATCCGTTGACGGCGGTCGGCGAGGACGGCACCGTGACGGGTTGAGGGGGCGGGCTCGCGCCCCCCAGCTGGACGGGGCCCTTGTTCGCCCGGATCTGCTTGTAGAGGTCGCTGTGCTGCCGGATGCGGTACTCCAGGTCGGCGATCTGTGCCTGCAGCCACGTCCACCGCGCCGCTATCGACGCCCTCTCCGTCGAGTATTTCCATAGCGCCCTCTTTTGTCTGCAACAAGAAATAAATTTAGACCGCGCCGCCTTAAGGGTATTTTGGTCTACAATTTTGAAAAAAAATCTATATTTTTTGCATATTTTCAAAGTTTAGACTTTTAAGAATACATTTTCCAAAGGAATTTTCAAAATTCCAATTATTTACGAAGTTATGCTACTTTAGTGACGTAGCAACTAAACCGATCCTGCTAAATGACGAAGTATTGAAAGTAATAAAGCTGTTATATGAAAATTTGTCTTCAGAAAGCGTATTGCATCAATGTTTGGACTCAGAAACCCAAAATAATAAGGAATCGTTACATTCATTGATTTGGACTGCTGCACCAAAACATATATGTACATGCAGAGACAATCTTAATTGAAATTGCAAACTATATAGCTGTGTGCATTTTCAATGAAGGCTTTTTACCAATTTTAAAAATTATAAACGTCATGGGAATCACTATTGATCCTGAAGCCCATGCGTTCGCTATCAGATGGGACGAAACTCGGATTGAGCGCTCTGAGCTACGAGCTTCTGATGCTTCTAATGAAGCTAGAACTGCTCGTGTAGCAGAAAGAACTTTTACATTTTGAAGTAGAAGAAGGCCCATTGTATGGATCAAGAATCGCCGATTAACGAAATGTAAGTATAACGTACCATTATACATATGACTTAGACTGCCTGAAACTTTGCTCAAATCTTCAAAGGCGTTTTCCTCGAAACTACTTTTTTCAACACGATTGACATGATATCTCAAGTTCTAATGAACCGATTTACTTGAAATTTGGTACGAACCATCTCTATATAACCCTCTATCGCCCCTACAAGATTTGTCAATTTTTTTTACTATTTCTAAAAAATTAAAAACTGAAAAAATAAGGGCAAAAATTAATTTTTTCAAACAGTAGCCATTTTGCAAAAAAAAGTTTTTCTTTTTCTCTGAGGAAGGGGCTATAACGACATTCTTACTAATTAAGAATCTCTTTTCTTTTTTTTTTTGTTTCAGACGACTAGAATGGTTCGAATCGTGTCAACCAGGACGCGCCCTTTTTTTTTCCCCCCCACTTCACCAGTCTGTAACTTTTCATTTCTTTTTTGTATATTCTTAATATCAATAAATATCTGGTGAAAAAAAATGGATAGTAAAAATATTTTTTGTTTTTTTATCGCACTTGAAAAAACGCCTAAAATTTGGCCAATTTGGCCTGGCCCGCAAATGGCCAGGGAAGCTTGCCATTCCCTATTTATCTGTCATAAAAGTTCTGCCATGCAAAATTTCTAGATCAGCAAAACACCTGTCGAAAATTCGTTACGCTCTCCGATTATTAGAATCTTGCACCGGGCGGGCAAATTTCTTATGTTTTATAGGGACTATCGACAAAACTCACTTTTGTTTTTATCGATCGAAATTTTTGATAATTTCGACAAGGGGAGGAATATTTCTCACGGAAGAAATGTTCTTACAAATTTTTCAATATAGTTAGCTTGGTATTTGGTTTTTGTAATTCTTTGCTTTTTATATCGCGATTTGCGATCGGTTCGGTGTCGAGACTGACGATATACATGCGCCACGTGCTAGTTAGCTAATTCTCGCTGGACGATGAGACGGGATAAGAAGGGAGGCGGGATAAGAAGGGAGGCGGGATAAGAAGGGAGGCGGGATAAGAAGGGAGGCGGGATAAGAAGGGAGGCGGGATAAGAAGGGAGGCGGGGTAATAAGGGGGGCGGGTAATAAGGGAGGGGAGTAAGAAGGGAGGCGGAGTAAGAAGGGAGGCGGAGTAAGATGGGAGGCGGGGTAAGAAGGGAACCTTAGCGGGCGGAGCTTAGAGTGAACCTTAGTTTCTGTTCGGTGCCCATAGCTTATAGTTAATGACATTCCCTACAAAAGCATCAAAATTTGTTCACACTACATTTAATTTACCTGTTTTTTGACTTATTTCAAAAAACAAACATTTAAATACGGAATAAAGGTATCATATCTCGATTGACATTGACGGGCCTCCCAAACAGACGACGAACCGAGCGAAGTTCCTCGTTCACGGCCTACTATTCGTCGCATGTCACTCCGGATAGCATGCCAAATCCCGCGTGACGTACCAGTTAACAATAAAATTACCCAAAGTTGACGCATAAATACCGCGTTTAAACGTTGGTTGGCCAATTTTTAAATGAGCCCGGCTTCGCACTTTCTAGTTTTTGCTCGATATCGAACTCGATAATCAGGCGATATTAGACGCACGAGAAAATCAATACGCGAATGACTTGTGGATTTTATTGGCGACGATGATAAATGGTAAAACGTGGACTAGGTCGAGTTCGGGTATATTCGAAGTTTCGAAAATGACAGTGCAGTCTCTCCAGTATCTAAATAGACATAGGTCAATTTATACGGTGCTAATTACTAGATAAATGGGTTTATTCCGTTCTGGACTTGAAACTTTTCATCTCATGACCTTGGGTATCGAGAGAAAGGCTTTGGGGAAGCCAGAAATAGGTACGGTTTTTCACGCTGTAGGCTCTATTTCCGATCCTAGAGCATTTACGAAATTACATATTGAGATAATCGACTTTAAGACAGATTAAACGACTTTAGAGGTATCCGCAATGCTGTAAATATATGGCCGGATTAATCCGGACTTACTATAAATATTACATATTATACAGGATGCGTCTAAAGTATTATCCAAAGCGTGCCATCTCAATGGATTTAATTAAATAAACGAAAATTTCATCCCTACACATTACAAATGTTTCACCAGCTCACAAAAATGATGGCAGGCGTCAATTTTGTAATAAACTAAGCGCAAAAACTAGGGGATGTAAAAAAATCAAAAATTTGTAGGTGATTTTCAAAGGGCTGTAACTTGGAGAAAAATAATCGTTAGAGTAATTAGAAAAAAGCAAATTGATGCTCCAAGTTTCTAGTCATCAGATCTTGTGTTAAACATTTTTTTATCATATAATAGCAGTTTCTGAGCAATCATGAGAAAACCATTGGAAAAAAAATTTAAATTTTTGGTTGCCTTTCAAAAGGTCCACGGACTAATAAATTTTCTTCAGTGATTTCATCATAAAGCTTTTTTAGATGATTTTATCCTCTTTAATTTGAGCGGTCTAAAAGTCTTGTACGATTATTTTTCGCTGAGTTATCGTCGTTCAAAGCAAAAAAGTCAGTTTTGATTTTGGTAATTAATTACTCTGGAAATAATGATCGTACAGAAAATTCAAGTTGGATTTTGAAACTGCAACGTATTGTTCACAAGTAGTAGTTATAGGTTTTTGATGAAAAAAAATCGGTGCGAGAATGTTGATTGAAAAAGAGGTAAAAAATTGCGTATTTAGGGATATTCGCTGAACTTGGCATAACTTTGCAAATAATGGATATACTAAGAGGTACGAAAATTTCCAGAAAAAGTCAACGTACGGGCAAGGGTTTTGGGTACTCTAATAGTTAGATCGAAATTTAATGGGAGAGGAGTATTTGACCATGTTGCATTCTGCTATCGAGCCGCCAATTTTAGAGGTTCTAGAGGAGAAATCTGATGAATTTTGAGATTTCCAACAGGATAGTGCTTCTCCACACTATGACAGCGCAGTAAGAGTTTATCTCAATAAACAACACACCCCAATAGGTGAATTGGATGCCGGGTACAATAAAGTGGCCCGCTCGGTTTCCAGACCTAAACACCCTTGGATTTATTTTTATCTACTTAAAATCCAAGGTCAAATCTTAATATTAACACAATTTTTATAGAGAAGCACTGTCTAAAAAGTTTGATGGTGCGCCCATATTAAATTTAATTGATTTTATTGCAAAAATCAGCATTACCTTCTTTTCTAACACCAAATTAACAAAAGTACGACGTTGGAAATGGTCTGTAACTGTTAATTGTTAAGTCAATTAAATTTTGTATGCGGACAGATACAGATATTTCGTTAAAATCCGATCCGTGGTGGCTCTTGACAGATTCAATTGCTGTGCACGACGTTGAATTGATTTGTTTGGATACTCCCGTACACTTTCTCTCACTGCAGCAATCTATTCGTCTGACCGACCACGACGAGGACGTATTGATGTCGCTTTAACGGAACCCGTCTCTTCGAATTTCTTTATTTAAGTTACGAACTATCAACTTTATAGGCGCTTTATATTGTCCTAATTTTGTGCGAATTTTTCTTAATGCAACTGTAAATGCTCACTTTCATCAAACAGTTGTACACAAACTATTCGTTAACTGTTAGTCGCTGAATGTTGACGTCGTATGATTTGTAGATGACAGCCGTTAAATATTGACGCCCTATCTTTGACAGAACACAAATGGCGCGCAATTCAAATCCTATCGTTCCAACTGAGACATCCTATATTTAATTCCAGTGTTAACTATACCGAGCAAAACGCGAAAACCTGTGTCTGTGTTTTCCCCATGTTTTCCTTCAAATCCAGAGCCGCAAAATTATAGAAACTGAACCTATTTATCCAGCAACTGTGTCTGGAGCTAAAGACTAGCCTAAAAAATGTAAAAACCTGATAAAAAAACGATATGTAGGCGTTGGATAACAAACAGCGAATTATTTTATTTTAAAGCGTTACCTAGAAGACGAGAAATGCCACCTCGGGCTCTGAATCATAATTAATAAATGGAGAATAACGTTGACGTACACAGAAGTGTACATGACTGAAGTTCTACACATACACCGATTGTTGGTGACTCACCAGCCACTCGCTTTTTAAATACCAATTTAGATAAAACAATAAATTGGCGATAGGGAGACGATATTTTATTAAAACACTGATTATAACATTGTCACGTTACAATCTTAGGTTTAAATGATTGGGAATTAATAATCTACGCATTTTTGTCCTTACAAAGGCGGGAAGCAGTAAAATTCATCCTTGAGCTGTTCGTACAGGGCGTGTAAAAGTTGAAGTGCATTTAATTACGTTGACAAAACTGATACTCAGTCGGTTAAATAGAAGCGTCGTTACTCACAACCTGCTCTAAATTTTTCATGAGTCGATAAAGGAAATTTTTGTCCGTGATGGACTGGCCACCAAGAAACCCAGATATGAACCCCATAGAGCATCTATGGAATGCACTAAAACGTACCCACAGAGCCATATACCTGCCCCTTTGACTCTTAGGGAACTCGAACAAGTCGTTTTTCTCGAATGGAAGAATATTCCTCACAGAGCAGGCGCCAAAGTAGTATCCAAAATGTGAGGACCGGCAATTATCACCGTGTATATACCAACTCGGTTTTTTATACCTGAGACCCCAAATAATAATAAACTGGATGTTGCCAGCAGCTGTGTTAGTCCCTTTCCCTTCCCTCCCCTAGCCCCGCCCCGAAGCGTTTCGGCGCATTGCTTGTCTATTCGTTCAGCGTGTTTACTCAGTTTACTGTTTATGTCAGTAGGAAAAAATACATTGTGAGTAGCGGTATATTTTTTCGTGTTTGCGCAGTATATTTTTAGTTTTATCGTATTTGGGTGGTTAATTAAAGATTGTTTTATTAAAAAAACGTGAGCAATGTCACTACAAATCACAAATGTGAAGAGAAAAAGACCGGACGAATTATTGTTTGTTTTGTGATAAAGCAGGCGACTTATTGTTGGTTAATAAACCAAATTCACGATCGTTCATAAATATTCAAAAAGCAGCAGATCGAAAAAAAGATGACGTTAGTGCCAAAGTTAAAAAATTCTGAGTTCACTGCATTAGGTTGTTCATGGCATCGAGGTTGTATGGCAAACTATATCGGTGAAGAAAAAATAAGGCGTCCAGAAATTGCATTAGAAACACAGGAATATGTGTCTAACTCGAATGCAGACACCAGTGTTTCAGGTAGCAAAAATATTCGTCAGGCATTACGGGGGCCTTCAGATGTTAATAAACAGCAGAAATGTTTAATCTGCGGTAAATTAACAAGGAACAAAAATAAACAACTTTTTTGTGTTCTGAACTTTCAGCGGCGTACAGTGTTTCCAAATCCCGATTTTGCGGCCAAAAGTCCCAAAATCGAAAGGTCAGCATTCCGATTTTTTTTTATAGTATATTGTAGAAGGGACTTTAGGACATTATAATTCCGAAGGATAAGTTTCCTGGTATATTTTCTGAGGCAGGAGAACAGTTAGAAAACTGAGGTCGTAGCAGCTGCACGTTTAGCGCACTCATTACCCCGCCGACAAAGCAATATTGTTGTGTATTTCAGTACCCAGTAAGTTTTTTTACTAAAAAATTGTTAATAAAGGTACGTACATTATAGGTAAACGTTTTAATTACAAAAATTCGTTATTATTAGTTATTTTTATGTTCTGAACGGCATTTGGAATGTGACCCTGTAAAATCGCGTTTTTTTCGAGTCTTGGAAATTTTCATTTCAGTTTCGATTTCCGCCACAATTTTGTATTTATCATAAAGTGGAAGGTTTAGGTTTTCGATCGGTTACAAATTTGGCTGCTCTTAGGTGCTTAACACGAGTGAAAGCCTTGTTAGTTTTGTCGCGTGCTGTCTGGAAATTTCGGCGTTTGACGCGGCAGACGATTAGGGCGGCGCAGATCATAGCAAAAGGTTCATTCCTGGCATTTTCAATGCTTATTCTTTCGGGGTGAATTATTACTGTAAATAATTGTTCCTTTCTTTTTATTAAAAATCAGTATTTACGTCAAATGATTTACTACGTATTGTATTTGAATATTTCAAAGGAAATGGCATAATCTGATTATTTTTAAACTGTGTTCAGATCATTGACAAAAGATGTCGGTTATAAATGAAATTGTTCTCACGAGTAGAGATATATTTCTTATGACAGAGGAAATTTCAACTTCAAAATTCTCCAATAAAATACAGGCTATCGAAGAAGCTTTGCACTTGAAAGCAAATACCTCATTTAAACTCTCTGAGGACTCCATTAATCGTATTGAACTACTTTTATACAAAATAAAGGACTGATGGGTCAAATCGAATTTTACTCACGAAAAATTTCACGAGAAAACACTATGAAAGATGTATTCCATTGGCTCCTGGCATCTTCAAATTCTTTAATAACTGGAATTCGAAAACTTCGAACTAAGGAAAAAACTTTAGCAAATACAATTACTTATTTCAGCAGAGTTTATATATTTCGTCGGATGAATTTGACTCGGGGTGCTCAGAAGAACCCTCGACGAGCCACAATAGTTAATTCGTTATATTAAGTAATGTAATTTATCAATGTATGCCATTTGATAAACAATAAAAATGTATTTTTGCTTAAACAATCTACTTTTCTATCTCTTTGTACCAGTAGAATGATTCTTTTTAGTTAAAACATTTTTTAACATGTCCGCCATTTTGATATTTCAAAATGCAATTTCATATTTGAAATCATTGTTTACAAACAAATTCAGTACACTGAACCGTTCTTGTTATAAACAATTTTTAAACAAATATGGCGGCAATTTTGGTTCCGCCATTTTGAATTTTAAGAAACAAATTGTATATTTGAAATCAGCGACCCGAAAAACTATTGTATCCAAATTGTTATCAAATTCCAATAACCAAAAATACTTTTGGCCACAAAATCGGAATTTGGAAACACTGTGCGGCGCAACGAATTTTCAATACTGCACATAAAAAAACAAGATTATTTTTTACACGAATTAGCACTTGTAAACAACCAAAGGATTTATTTGCAATCGAAATGATATATCACAAACATTGTTACTGTGATTATTTACGACTACCGAGAAATTATGTACTTCCTGTAGGTCGACCTCAGCACTGCTGCAGATGTTTCCATCCTGGGTATTTATTTCTGGAATCGACTAGCACGTCTTGGTTGTCACGGTATATGGTTTCACGGTTCTTATAAGAAAAAATATTTTTCAGGATGCCATTTGGCTGCTCAATCCTTTGGCGAAAACATTTGTCGTATGTTACCAGCATTGCATTCCATGAAGTGGTTATTTATATAGTGGAATTAAACGCTGCATCGTTGGATTTTATACAAAAAGCTCTAACATCATTGGAAATGCTACATATATCTAAGTATTGAACAATTAATAGAATTAGTAAAAAAGTTTACACCAATCTTTTTTCAAAAAAACAATTAACTGCACTGTCTGATGCACATCAGACGCTTTGCAGTTACATTTGTTAAGAGCTACGGTACAAACATATATATATGGATAAATGCTGATCGAATACAAATTCAACCTATTGATTATAATTTATTTGGCTATGAAGAGAGAAATGGTAACCTGTACCCACGACAAATGCCAGAGTCTTTAATTCAACCCTGTAAATGCGCGTCGGATTGTCGAACGATAGATTGTAGTTGCAAAAAATTAAAATTGTTTAAATAGAAACAATGATTGTAAAAATATAGATTTTTTTATTTCTTCATTTTATATATGTATGTGTTTTTACTTTTGCTTATTATTATTATTATGTTTTTAATAAACAATTTATGATTTTATTAATAATTTTTGTTTTTATTTCATCTGGCAACCTATCTTTACTTTCAATCTTAGAAAAACTACCTATTGCCGCTAAAATAATCATGAAAATGACTCCATAGCATGCGCTCAATCGATTTACTTAATACGTAAGGACTTAAGGGCAGGGGGGAATAACAAAAAATTGAACCAATACAGTTTATGGCAACATCCAAAATATATTCTGTAAGCATTTCTGAGCTTGCATCAATTGACAGAATGCGTCCCTCATATTTTGCAAACTCATTTCCATCCAGCAACCACTCTATCAGGAAATCATTCACCACATTCACTCAGACATATAGAAACAGTGATGAGACTGATAAGAGAGCTAGAAGAAGACCTAGACGCTACTGAATTCAAATTCTTACGCTTTAATTTCCTTCATTAACTAATTAACTAATTCTACCTTCATTATTAACTAATTTCCTCCATTAACTGATTAATTTAATTTCCTTAATTTATTGCATTTAACATTATCGTTACTTTCTCTTATGTATTCATGCTTCCTTTCCGATAATACCATTCAATTTTGTTAAACATTAGGTGAAATAATTTAATTATATTACGTAAGTACTATGATTTAAAATATTCTAAAGAGATAATAAAAGTAATTATGTGAAGTTTCACTGTTGCGTTAATTTTGTCCAGTTTATAAAACGTATTTTTATAAAACTTCAATACACTATAGAATACAAGGGTATTTAAATAAATTTAAAATACATAAAATACATTTTGACCCTTTGGAGCGTTTCTGCAATAAAAAAAAATATTTTGGGAGATTTTTCAGGTGTTCCAGACTTCTTTTCCACATCGTATATCCGTACTCTAAAATTTAATTTTACCCACACGGTTTCACTTCGAGAACACGACCAGATTTCATGTATCTATCTTCAAATATTTGTTGATATAAAATTGTTTAATGCGCTTAAATGGTAAATAACAACTTTTATATGACGGCGCGCTATCTCATATTTAACTTCCTTCTTGCGATACGTGCGATAACATTTTTACGCGAATACATACAAACGTACATACAGCGAGCAGATAAAGGTCGGTTCAAAGCCGACAGAATCGTTTCAGGGCATGTAGAAAAAGACAAATTCAAGACAGATTGATTTTGTGTTTGGGTTTTTGGTATACGATTTTTTTTAACGTCAGCACTTAGAGGATGACGTCATTGACAGGCTTTTTAAAATGACGACGCCTTTATCGGGTTGTCCAAAAAGTTCATTCGGTTTTTTCAAGTATTTATTATTAACATTATAGTTATTACAAATTATTTTAATCACTAATGTACGTTCCTCCATTTTCAATAACTTTCTCCCATCTCTCAGTAAGCTCTCATAATACAATTTTCATAAAAACTGCTGTTTGCTCGCAAAAAACGTTTTTAAATGATTTCTGACTTCCTCGTCATTGGCAAATGTTAAGTTTCGTAAACTGTTATCCATGGAGCGGAATAGGTGAAAATTCGAGGGCGCGAGGTCTGGAGACTACGGTGGATGAGGTAAAACATTCCACTCTAACTCCAACAATTTTTTCCGGATCTGCAGAGAAGTGTGAGGTCGAGCGTTGTCGTGATGGAAGACGACCTTCTTACGATTTACAAGTCCTGGACGCTTTTCCTGCACGGGTTGGTTCAATTTTTGTAGTTGTTCACAGTGAACGGTCCGAATTTATTGGTTCGTTCCTTGGGAGGAGCTCAAAATAAATTATTCCTTTGAAATTCCACCAGACAGGCAACAAAACTTTCCTGGGGTAAAGCCCTGCCTTTGGTGTGAACTGAGAAGGTTCACTGGACTTTTCCCCACGATCTTTTTTGACTGACGTCGTAAATGATCCACTTTTCATCTCCAGTAACCATATTTCTCAAAAAGGGATCACTACGTTGACAAATCCTTAACATATCGCAGATGTTGATGCGATCTATTAAATTGAATTCGCCGAGTTCGTGGGGAACACAAACATCGACTCTACTGACAAATCCAAGTTGTTTAAGGTGATTCTGTACACTAGATTGTGACTTCCCGATTTTTTCTGCAAGTTCTCGTATGGTTTGGAGAGGATTTGCCTCAACTAAGGCTCGTAACTGCTCGGGAACGACTTCTTTAGGTCGGCCTGACTTTGGGGCGTCCGTGAGAGAAAAGTCGTCAGATCAAATTCTCTTCAACCACTTTTGACACGTTCGATTTTGAACAACATTTTTGCCGTTCACAAAACACAATTTGCGGCAAGTTTCAGCAGCTCTTTTGCCTTTTTTAAAATAAAAAAGCATCACGTGCCTAAAATGCTCGGTTTCACTCATTTTCAATTAAGCTCACACATAACAATAATAAAACAAGTTCACTAGTATAACGGCAGTAAACAACAGTTAAATATCAGGGTTAAATAGGGAGGAAGGCTTCAAGGATGCAGCTGTGCGCATGACATCATAGGCTGTGACGTAAGTGGCTAACTCGGAAAAACAAAACGACCTTTGGGACAACCCAATATGTACGGTACGCAAATTTTATGATAGATCGCAGAATAATTATTTCGAGAAATTTATAAACCTAATTTTTAATAGCATATATCGTCAATCCTTTGTTCTGACACTGGATGTAGCTACTGTTTTAAGAATTCTAATTTTTGTTTTTAAATTTTATTATTGTTTACACATTACTTAACGTCACTTTTTTTTGGGGTTTCTTCTACTTTTTCTTAGATTTTGTATCGTTTTTACGTTATTTAGTTGCTTGCGTTTGTCACGTTACGCAACAATTTTACTTATCTGTTACAATTTTTGAAAATATGACGCGATTCAGTGAAACGAATTGAAATTTTGATCTTTTAACTCGTTATTCTATATAGTGATATATTACCGATAAAAGATCACCTTGTACATCATAACATGGTACGTTCTCTCAATTTTCCATATAAAATTTACCAATATATACAAGGTGAGTTTTTGAGTTGTACATATATTTTTAGCAGCAGTGTATAGACATTTTTTTTAAATAAAAGTTTGCTTTAACATCCTCACATGTTGGTTACCGCTGATGAAACGCACCGACTACATTTACTACTGTACCAGAGAAATGCCCTGTTGTCAGTTTATTATGAATTTCTCAGAGTTAGATAACAAGATATCTATGTCGGATTTGTTTTTCAAAAACCAAAAATATATTCTTTAATTTTTCTTTAACGTATTATTTTTTATTATGAAAGTGGGTTGTTCGTTTATAAGTATATTATTTTACTGTAAATTTCTATAAATAAGGAATATAGCAAACGGTTTCAGAAATACACTAGGCACAAAAATTAAGGGATGAAAAAAAAATTCTAATTTTTAAGTAATTTTCAAAGGGCTGTAACTTGGATAAAAATAGTCGCAGAGCAATACTAAAAAAAGTAGTTTCTAGTTTTCAGATATTCACTTCAAAATTTTGTACCGTCAGAAGTTTTTGAGTAATCACAAGAAGACCATAGAAAAAAGTACCAAATTTTTGCTTGATAAAAAAAATCGGTACGAGAATGTTGATTGAAAAAGAGGTTAAAAATTGCGTACTTAAGGATATCCGCTTAACTTGGCATAACTTTACAAATAATGAATAGACTAAGGATGATTGTTTCTTTTCAACCTCAAAAGTATCCCAAAGAAATCCTCAAAATTTCAAAGCGCTGCGATTTTTTTTTTCATTGCGTTCAGACTCGAATGATTGGATTTGTCGTTTGCTAAAAAATCAATGTAAGAATGAATTTCTCGTTTTTTATTCATTTTTTGAGATTGAAAATGTTTTTTAGCAATAACCCATATTTATTTTATCAAAAAATGTTAATTATTGTAAGAGAAAAAATGAAAACAAAATTTCAAAAGTCAAAACTGACTTTTTTGCTTTGAACGACGATAGCTCAGCGAAAAATCATCGTACAAGCATTTTAGACCGCTCAAATTAAAGAGGATAAAATTATCTAAAAAAACTTAATGATGAAATCGCTGAAAAAATATTATTGAAGTCCGTGGACCTTTTGAAAAGCCAGCAAAAATTTGAATTTTTTTCCGATGGTTTTCATATGATTACTCAAAAACTGCGAAGGGTAAAATTTTTTAGCTCAATATTTGAAAACTGGAAACTTGGAGCTTCAATTAACTTTTCTTAAAATTGCGATGCGACTATTTTTCTCCAAGTTACAGCTCTTTGAAAATCACGTAAAAATTTAGAATTTTTTCACATTCCTCAATTTTTGTGTCTAGTGTATTAAGAAATAATCTTAACTACAATTATTTACTAAATGTAGATATTAAATGGTGAAAATATATGTACAATTCAAAGACTCTCCTTGTATAAAGGAGGATATTTCTATAACTCGCATCTGATAAAATGTCATCTATATAAATTTAAACCCCGCCAATCAAAATTATTATCAAAAATGTTTATCCAAATTATAACAAACATCTATTGTTTGAACCTACTTATGTGTGAGCCAGGAAATTATATATAACTGATTAAGTGATTACGCCGATTATCTAAAACCTGGTCTAAAACAGATATAAGCACTGCATGACTTACTTCTTCCTGTATCTTTTTGAAGTGTATTTACAAACAAGGTTATTCAAGTGCAAGTAAGGCCGTATTTCCTACACATCTAGCTACATTCACACGTGTATCCCTTGTAGTGAATATTGATTTTCCATTCTCTTTCTCTCCGGTCTTTTCGCAACGACGGAAATTTTTCAGGTGTCACTGAAGTATTTTTTAACGCAAATATTTATTTAAAGAATCGGCGACGCGATTTTTTCAAACAAAGTTTTTAACACCTCGCTTTCTTCAATTTCAAACTCATGTTCGTAATTCTTAATGCAAGGTGTCCTTGTTGTTTGTCTTTGCTTTTATTGGAGATAAATCCGCGTATAAATCTAGTTATGGGTCATTCGCGAACGTCAGTTGACCCGGTGATTGTTTTTGTAAAATTTGGTATCAGACATTTCAATGTAGACTTTTTTCCAAACAATATTTTAAAGAAATCAATGGGTTTATTATTGTATGTAATAATTTCCATCTTATTTTTTGTTGATGGTGATTTTTAACAATTTAACTTCATGAATATTTACTAGCAAGCGTGTATAGGGTGAGCTATTTAACTGCTTTAATTGCAATGTTAACTAAACCATTGTGAATAAGGTCGAATGAGGTAGAATTAGGTCAGGTTGCCACGATTACACTATATAAAAAAATCTATTCACACAAAGGAAAAATTATCGTAATAAAAAATTCAAAATAATGTAAAATGTCTATTTTGCTACCAAATCACTTCTTTAATTGTGACGCTAACTAAGAAAGTCTGGGGAACGTCGTGTGGGCACACGTGGCTATTGACATACGCCTATTGACAGCCGTGATGGTATTTTTGTATATATTAGTTTTAAGTTGTGTAAATATTAGAAAGTGATCATCTTTCTTTAGCTAGTACTCGGAACGAGGGCCCATCTGTTTCTTATGGGTAAAAATGCGATTATCACAGGCAATAAGATTTACTGTCCCAGCCACTTGTTAAAACCCTTCAATGTAGGTCAATGGTTTATGACAAGCGTGGCGACGAAATAAGTTTGTAGATCAGTCTTTTCTGGCATTTAACCCCCGAAGCATCGGTCTCCGTTCGGTACTAATTTGTTCGCTATTTATTTACTTTCTGAATAAACATAGCTATAGCAATAACATACCACAAATATCATTTCACTACACACAGCACCCCGAAGACCGCCATAGTCGAATGAAGCAGAATTAGGTCAGCTTATCATAACAACATTACATATATAAAAAAAATCTACTCACACAAGGCAAAAATCATCGCAATAAGAAACTCGATATAACGTAAAATGTCTATTTTGCTACTAAATTAACTGCTTAAAATTGTGACGTTAACTAAAAAAATCTGGAGATGATCGAATGGGGCAGAATTAGGTCACGTTATCACAATTACACTATATAAAAAATCTATTACACAATACAAAAATTATCGTAATAAGAAACTCAAAATAACGCATAATATCTAGTTTGCTACCAAATTAACTTCTTTGATTGTGACGTTAACTAAAAAAATCTGGAGAGGATCGGATAGGGCAGAATTTGGTCAGTTTGTCATATTACACTATACCAAAAAAAAAAAAAACTGCTCACAACGATAAAACTTTCGTAATATGAAACTCAAAATAACGTAAGATGTCTATTTTACTACCAAATTAACTGCTTTAATTAGGCCAGTTTGTCATAATTACACTATATAAATAAACAGTTTTAAAACCTTAAAACGGACATTTCCGTACGTACAACATCTCTATCTCGAAATTGAGTGGCCGAGAAAAAATAAACCAACAAATAAATGCAGAACATGTGTTTTATGCGACAGTTTTACTTTTTTCAAATAGTTCACCAGAAAAATCAATAGATGTCGTCTGGTAGACGTCGCCAACCAGAATCAGTCGAAACCCGATCGATCCGACACGATTTAATTGAGTGATCGTGCTAACAAACAAACTTCTCAAATAGTCCACCATTGTGCTTTCTCATGACCCATGAACATGGTAGAGTGTGTTCTATACACCTCAAAATCAATAGGTGTCGTCTGGGAGACGTCCCCGATCCGAATTAGTCAAAACCCGATCATCCGACATGACTTAGTTGAGTTATCGTGCGTGTTAACAAAAATTTCTCAAATAGTCCCAAGGGAGGGGGTGGTGTGTGCTATCCACCTCAAAATCAATAGATGTCGTTTGGGAGATGTCCCCGATCAGAATCAGTCAAAACCCAATCGATCCGACACGATTTAGTTGAGTTATCGTGCTAACAAGAATAAATGCCAACGACAACGATGACACACACAGCAAAAAATTTTTAAAAACCATTTTCTTTTTTGGTTTTTAGACCGAAAAACGAAAAATAAACCCTAAAAAAAAATTTAGTTTTTTCACTTTTTCTTTACACGATTACTTTTTCGCACTCCACTATAAGCGAAAAGTAAAAATCTACTATTAATTGTGACGTTGATTAAAAATTTTGGAGCCGGCCAAACGGGATTATATTACAAACATCCACGTATGTATATGATAACAAAAATGGGACTCGGTTTTTCAGCCCCCGAAGAATTTCTTTTGGCGCATTTAAAATATGGAAACTTTTTTTTATTAGAATACTAAAAATATAAATGTTACATATCTCAAAAAATCTTAAACGCATTCCTGTTTCAGGAATATGAGGGAAATCCCATTTATTTTTAAATACTATAAATAGATAATGTTCTATTTAAAACAGATTTCCTAGAAATATTTTTTTAATCGATCACAACATTTATCCTTTTATAATAGACGTTAATTATTACGCAGATTACTTTATTTAGAAAATTATTCTCTCAAGCCTACAGATGCTTAATTACTAAACTCCAAGTGACCAATCGATAAACGCAAGGGCCAAAACGATCGACTTACTACTAAATCCAATTTAAACTTTCCAATTCTTGGCCCGTTTATAAGGTTTACTACGTAGACAACACATTCGCGATAAACGCATGGGTATGAATAACCGATAAGATAATATTGTCAATAAGCTGACTGCCGATAAACTTTGAACCGTACTTGACATTTAACGATTTAAGTTAAAACGCCCAAAATCGTACCCTGCCCAAAAGAGGAAAGCGCAAATTTCCGCTATACGTAATTAATAGACCCTGTACAGTTCATCGCCTGTACATAAGATGCATAAAAATTAGTTAAACGCGCCTGCATTTGCAATACTATTGGTACACTGTGTATTATTAGTGATATCTCCATTGATGATTCGTTTAAACTCATGCGAAATGGTGAAAATACGTGGTTGCAGTGGAATAACAACCAGTCTACATAATACAGGGTCTTTCAATAGGGACACTCGAAATTTGTTAGGTTAAAGCAACATGTCAAATTTGTTATGAATTGTTCAGTAGCGTATGGCAAATCACAATGGAGGGTTATAGCGTTCAACGACGTGTTTAAATCATCAAATTTTATTTTCAAAATCAGTGCCCCGTTCCAGAAACGTTCAGCGCATTACGTGATTTTTATCCTCGCCACAACCGTCCCGCCGAATCGATTATTCGATTTTTGGTGGCCAAATACGTCAACCGATTCGATAAATAAGCAGTCAAGACCCGTACGTCACCGAAACCAAAAGTCTGCTGAAAACATCGCTTCTGTGCATGAGAGTATACCTACGGGAAAACCCGAGGCAGTCAATTTCTCGTCCTTCACAAGAACTTGGCATTTTTGCGACTTCAACTTGGCAAATTTTACGTCGGGACTTGGATCTGCACGCGTATAAAATCCAACTGATTCAGGAACTTAAGGTAAATGACCATGATAACGCCGTGTGTTCGCTGATTGGGCTCTTGAGCAGTTGGAAGTTGACCCAATTTTCGCAAAAAAAAAATCATCTTTAGCGAAGCCAAGAGGCCTATTTTTAGATGAATGGATATGTGAACAAGCAAAATTGTCGGATTTGGGACGATACCAATCCACACGAGATACACCAACACTAAATGTATCCCGAGAAAGTCACTATTTGGTGCGGATTTTGGTCTGGCGGGATCATCGGTCCGTACTGCTTTTAAAATGGAACTGGCATTGTTATAACCGTCAACGGCGAGCACCACAGATTGATGATAAGCAACTTCTTCGATACCGATGACATGTGGTTCCAACAAGACGACGTCGACGCTACGTTCCACACAGCGCATGCCACGATGGACCTTCTGTACGCACAATTTGAGGGCATAGTTATCTCGCACAGCGGCGACATGAACTGGCCACCGATATCGTGCGATTTAACGCCTTTAGACTTCTTCCTTTGAGGCTATCTTATATCGCAGGTCTATGCGAATCAACCGCAAACAATTAATCCCCTTAAAGTCAACATAACGAACGCCATCCAGCAAATTCAGCCAGATTTATGCGACAAAGTCATCGAAAATTGGGCCTGCCGAATACGTACTACCATGCAAAGTCTGGCAGACATTTGAAGGGCGTTATATACTATACTTAATGCCATAAAATAGTATTTCAAATAAAAACAAAATTGAGAGGATATCTCACACACAACTGGTTTTATTTACGTTTAAAAATCGGACGTCCTTATTGAACGACTCCTTATTTGCAAATTTAAAATATTCAGTATAACCAAAGCGCTACAGGGTTGGCAATATTTTATGCCGATAGAACAAAGAGTTGACCCATCACCAAGAACCTTTAACAGTTAACGCGAATGAAAGGACCCTGTATAATGTTTAACAAAGATATAACAGATAGCAAAAACGCGTATTTTATCATATCCGTCCTTGTTTAGACGACAAGTAATCGCGACGATAATTTTGGGTGATTTCTAAATTGTCGGATCCGCTCAGATGGTGGCGAGGAACAAGAAATAAAACTTGGCCGTAAATGAATCGCCCGGGTGACCTTGGACGGGCATACGGACGAGATCGCAGCTGGCGTTCAGTCGTCGGAAGAAGAGGGCAGACGAGAGCAAAGGACACGCAAAGTTGGAATTATGTTATACGCTGAGAAATTATCTGGGAAAATGTAACAGTCCTGGTTGAGCCACTAACGTCGTAGTCTACACAATAGGGCACGAAAATACCCTATGCCTAATTTATTTCAGGTACCCCTTTTAGCGGGATGAATTGAAACCAGATTTTAACTATGTTTAATAGTTGTCAGCTTACACAAACTACTATTTCTTTCAATGTAAGTCATAGTTGGGATTGGCTCGCGAAAAGGTTGCAAATATTTCTTGTTTCATTTTTCACTATCGATGTTTTAAATCAATTATTGCTGTCCATTCCCATTTTACTAAATATTTATATTGTTCAAAGTGCTGTGTAGTTTTTCACGTATTTTGAGTTGTAGGTGAAGCTCGCTTTAGAAAATGATTCATTAGAATCAATGAATAACAGAAAAGATCGATAATAATGGTCACCATTCTAATTCCTTAAACATTAGTTAAAATAATTTAATTATAATATCACATAGATACTATGATTTAAATCTTCGAAAAAATAACAGTATTAATGAGAAGTTTCATTAATGCGTTAATTTTGTCCAAGAGTTTATTTTTATAGTCATAGTCAACTACGAGCTACTTATATTAGTGTAATACAAATTAATAACTTAAAATTGAAGACGAAATTTGTTAAGGATATTAACTTTACTCTTGATCTCTTATATTTATCAAAATTCTGTATACAGACATCGGAATTTGTCCACCTTGTAGATCTAGATAAAATAAAATTTCGATAAATTCGAAATCAAGGTAAAAACATTCCTTATCAATTCTTTTGTAAAGGGTGGTCCAACCATAATGCACCATGTTAATTGTGAGTCACACCTTAACGTCAAGTTTTTTGCCCAACTTAATTTGACATTTCTTTGTTTCAGTGTTTGACAAATTCAACCATGAAGAGGTACACAATTGAGGAGCGCGTTAAGATTGTTGAAGCCTTTTACGAAAATGGGCGTTTAAATCAAAATGCATTTCGTGCACTTCGTGACTTTTTTGGTCAGAATAATCGACCAAATGTGTCCACAATCGGGAGAATTGTGCGCAAATTTCAGCAAACCGGGTCTGTAGGAAATGTGAAAACACCTATGCATGCTCGCCCAGTTCGTTCTGCGGAAAACATTGCTGATGTTCGCGATAGTGTAGCAGAAGAGCCGTCAACCTCGACTCGTCGTCGTGCCCAACGATTGAACATCTCACGAACATCACTGATGCGAATTTTGAATAAACATTTGAATTTACACGCTTACAAGGTTCAATTGACTCAAGAGCTGAAGCCTACTGACCATTTCAAGCGTCGTCAATACGCCGAATGGTTGGTTGAACAGACAGAAGTGAATGGTGACTTCATCTGAATGGTGAATGAGTAAATGGTGAAAATCATCTTCAGCGACGAGATACACTTTCACCTCAGTGGATTCGTTAACAAGCAGAAGTGCCGCATTTGGGCAAATGAGAATCCACGAGTGATTGTTGAAAAGCCGATGCATCCACAAAGAGTGACTGTTTGGTGCGGTTTATGGGCTGGCGGCGTCATCGGGCCGTACTTCTTCGAAAATGAGGTCGGCCAAGCAGTTACCGTGAATGGTGTTCGCTATCGCGAGATGATAACGGACTTCTTGTGGCCAGAAATTGAGGATATGGACCTGGACGATATGTGGTTCCAACAAGATGGTGCCACTTGCCACACAGACAACGAAACAATGGCACTTTTGCGCGAGAAATTCAATGGCCGTGTTATCTCACGTCGTGGCGATGTTAATTGGCCGCCACGATCATGTGATTTGACACCGTTGGACTTCATTCTTTGGGGATATTTAAAAGAAAAAGTGTACGTCAATAAGCCAAGAACAATTCAAGAGCTAAAGGATGAGATAATTCGGCACATTAATGACATTGAACCTCAATTATGTCTCAGAGTCATTGAAAATATGGACCATCGGATAGAGTTATGCCACTCAAGCCGTGGCGAGCATTTGGCCGATATTTTGTTTCACACATAATTTCCATAGATCCTTCTATCATAATAAAAAATATTAAGATAATTCTCTGAAAACTTTTTGTTTTATTTACAATTAACATCGTGCGTCTTGGTTGGACCACCTTTTATAGAACAAATCGGCGAAACAATCAACAATTTGTTACGTCTCCTTGTAGCCGTGTAAAATCGAATCACCCTGTAGATCGTTGATTGAGCAACACAACGCAACAAATAACAATAATAAAAACAAACGCCAGTGGCCTTTTTACGTATTTTTAAATTACCAACTGTCTGCGATAGACCGTTGACCTTGAAATAGTTTTGCTTACCGCCCCCTTATCTATCAGTTTATTGACTACGAGTGAAAATATACGTTATGTTATAATAATAATAAAGCCCTACAATATAATTTACTTTGTGAATTCAGGACACACAATGTGGTTTCTAAAAAAATTCATTTCAATTAAAAAAAGTCAAATAACTCGTCGAAAACTAGTTTTGACCTCCATTTTATCGTAATATACAAAAAAAACATCCATTACTGATAGAGGAGAAATATAAAAATGTTATTTAAACTATGTAATATATTCCTAAAAAATGTACATGTCTATAATGGACATGTTTGTTTTTTCCTTTCAGAACAAAATAGAAATTAAAATAGACTTCAATTTATCTAATAAACAACGAACAGCAGAAAATATCCCTCTCTAACAAACGTTGCAATTTGTGTAATTGGGTGATAGAACATTTTATCTGAAAATATTCTCTTGTGGGTAATTTTTAAAGGCTTTTATAATAAATAGATCGCATTACTTGTACAAAACATGTTGAAAATTCATTCATTAGGAAAGTCAATAATTTCGCTACTTATTTCGGACAAGAAATCAAATTTAAAAATATGCCCACCAGAAAACATTAAAAATTGACTCGTATTCTTTAATACACGACTTAAAATATTTAAAATAATATATTTCAAAACGAAACGAAGATGAAATTAATCCTGATTGGTACATGTGCATACAGAGACAGCCAAAATCATTGAAATAAAAATAAACATCTAAATTACTTTTTGTATTAATAATTTCGGCATGCATGGAAATCAAATTAATTTATATTAATATACTGGGTGGAAACAAGGAAGAGATTTTTGAAAACGTATGTATGGAGCACGGCGCTATACGGTTGCGAAACCTGGACGGTAGGGGAAGCAAGTAGGAAGATATTAGAAGCTTTTGAGATGTGGTGTTACCGAAGAATGATCAAAATACCATGGACTGATAGGGTTAGAAACGAAGAAGTATTAGAGAAAGTCGGCGAGAAAAGAAGTATGTGGAAAAACATAAAGAAGAGAAGAGATAGAATGGTAGGCCACTTGCTAAGACATGGGGGAATAGTCCGCGATATTTTGGAGGCAGAAATAGGTGTGAAGAAAGGCAGAGGTAGGCCTAGATTAGACTACTGCTCACAAATAGTAAGGGGTGTAAGTTGTAGCACAATTAGCAAAATGCGTAGGTTAGCACAAGATAGGAGAAGCTGGAGGTTAGCGTCCAACCAGTCTTAGGACTGATGACCTTATGATGATAATACTGGGTGATATTCATGTACTAGTAACAAAATAAAATTATTTTCAGGGTTATCTCTAATTACAAATTTTGCATTTTTTATTTAACCTTTGATTTTGATAGTCAAATTTTGCATTTTAGTTAGCAGAAATTTTCTTTCGGCAGATTAATAGGTTGTAATTATAAAAATTGTTGAGAAATTATATCATGTTTCTAAAAATTGGGTCCAAAGTATTTAACATTTATTAGTTCAATTTTAATTTGTCTAATTTTAAAACTTTTAAATCTTCTGTATAGTCTTAACAACTACATGAATCTCAAAAATTATGCAAGTTATTGATATTTTCCATTCAAATTCAGTATTATTTTTCCTAGATTTTTCTGAATATTTATTAAACAATAAAACGGGTTTTGTACATCCTATTGTCATTTAGTCGCATAATAATACATGCAAATAGTAAGAAAAGTGGTAATCACAAATATTACTTCAAAGTTTAGCTAAAAAAATTTTAGTTAAAAAAATAACTAAAAAAATACTATATTTATGTAAACCTACACTAACATAGTATTATTCAGTATGTATTTATTTAGCTTGTGTATAAATATTTGTGGCAAACAAAATATATACAATATTTAATGTTTTCCCATTTGGTACAACCTTCTTGGCTATCTCTGTATGTGTGAAAAATATCTGAACATATTTTTCTTTATTACTTATATCAATTCAGACGTTTTTAATATTTATATTTAAAAAGTTATAATTTTAGTAAATAACCATGGAAATTGTTCGATATATAAATCAATCTGTGGCCACAAACTAATAATTTATAATGCTAGTTATTTTATGTCATTACACAACTAATTTTTACAAGAACAACTCAATTCTGTACAGTATTTCTCAAGATATTTTAGCCTTGCAAATATTTATATTATTTCACCTATAAGTAAACTGGAGAGTAATAAAAACTAATAAAAAAATTCCTGAGGTGCTCTTTTATGCAACTTATTTACTTTGTAATTGAAAATACAAGTAGTTTCATTGCTCGACAAAGAAATTACAAAAACAGTATCGGAGCTCCTAAACTCCTTCTCGTCAGCAATCCATTATGCTTCTACAAAAATACTACATATCTATCTACACGTTTCAGCCCAATTGGGAAAAATTAAAGAAAACTTATTGTCAGGTACCTTTCTTGAATTTGTAAATAAAATAAACACAATGGACTTTACAAAAAGAGATCTACTTACATGCTGAGATACTGCTGGTGGGGATTACTGTAACTTTGCATTTCATCACAGCTCTCACCCCCCGAGCTACTCTCGGTGGCCTCAGAGTCTACCTCCTCCTGCACCAAACTGAGCTGGGTCTGCAGCTGTCCCGACACCTTCTGCAGCTCGTGCTTCGCATCCGATGACCACGAGGGAATGGTGATCATGCCGGTCATGTTGCTTCGGAATGTAGGCAGCTCGACGGATCCTGATCCAAAGTACTTGGAAGCGTGCCGTTGCCTGGAGACTGCGTTGGCCTGTAGGAGGGCGGACATTTCCAATTTTCTCACTAAAGACTTCGCCGATCCGTAAGTCAACGGCTTGGGTTTGTCTAGGGGGGGGATTTCGTTGCCGGTGGCCAGCCCAAGGACCGAGTCATGTTTGGGTAGGTCGTGGAGCTCCTTCGTCCTCTTCAGCGATCTGTGGACGTTTTCGAATACTCCCACTACCTCGCCGCTGATGTGCTGGCCCATGTGCCTTGACTGAATCTTGTACACCCGCCTCCTCAAGAAATCTAACCGTCTCTCCACTTTGGCGTGCTTCTTCTGTAGATCAGCGAGTAAGTCCTTCGCCTGAGATTCCTTCTGTTTGTCGGCGGTCTCTAATTCATCCTGCTGATCGTCCATGGCCATATTAATCATGTCGACACCTTCAAATAGTTCCTTTTCAAATGATGATAAGTTATTGGTTATATCTCCGCCAGGTATGGGGAACACCTCCTCATTTTCACTATTCAACTCGTTGGGGGTGCTATTTAGTTGTTCACTGCCTTCGATAGATTTAATCACCTGCATGATGTCGTCAACGTTCTGTCCCAAATCTCCCGCGGCACAGACATTCTCGTTTTCGGGTAGCACTGAACCCAAGTTATGAAACAACTGCTCCATATCACTAGAACTCTTAGTTTTGTGTATGTTGGATACCTCCAACCCAGTTTTCTGAAGACCCATATTGTTGTCTTGGTCGCCCATAGGTGATGGGCTAACGCTCATTATACTGGGATTTTGGATGAAAGCGTTGTCCGAGGCACCACTTAGTTCGGTCAAGCACTTGCACAGTATGCGTTTCTCTGAGGCCAAAGCGAACGTGTTGAAATTACCGATTGCATTACTCAATTCATCACCGTTCAGTTGAAGGGGGCTCGAAGGGTCACCACTCTTACAATATGCTTCTTTCGTAGTGGCCTGGTATTTGTTTTTCTCGTAACTGTTTATTGGTGATGCCGGTTCCAGGTGATCCTTCGATGGTATATTAAAGTTTTGTGCCTGTGCAGTCTCTGTCAGGGCTGGGGCCATGACCGCCACATGGGGACGCCTCACCGAGGCTGTACGCAATCCCATTCATCCAGTTTTAATAACAAAGTCTTTCATGTCACTAACAACTGCAAAAAACTCGTTGGTCAGAGTACTTGATCAATAAACACAAATTAAATTCCATAAATAAATACAGCTATGGCTATTTAAAAATTTAGAACTAGTCACCGGCTAATTCCATACCGAAAACATAAAAGTGAAACTTTTATATACAACACTACCGCACTAAGAAGTATGTTAATCATACGGTTACGACTATACGTAAGATCTTCTAAGCCGACTGTAGTAAAATATATTTGTTATTGCACCTTTTTTTTGTAATTATACGTAACTATAAGGTATTTTGAACGGCACACTCCCACGTGACGGGAACAAGCTTACGAAACGTACTACGGAGCTCATAGAGCGAATACGCATCTTACAAACATTGCACCACTTTTAACACTTATTACAAAGATTTTCCGATCCTAATTATCTGCAACACAACTTCACTACGTGGACGATTACAGTGGCAAACTAAATTTCAATTAACCCTAGGTGGAGAATGGATAGAAGCGATATTCCTGCGTATTTTATTGAACAACAATGGCGACTTTTCTAAAAACAGCCGAACAACGCACTCGTCCATTAACAACCAACAGCGGCGCGCGACGGAATCATGAACAGAGCAAACGCAAGTTCCTTGAAGCCAAGGCCTGCTTCACTGTAAAACTCAATCAAAACACTAATCCATACATATTTCAGAGGTCCTCCTAACATGTCGGTACATGTTTGATTTAGATAAATGCTGAATTGATTTTTCTTACATAACGTATTTATTTATATGTCCAGTTAAGAAATCTATGAAATGAGATTTTTATTTGATGCCATTTGGCGCCATCTAAAGGTTAACAAACGCACCGTCATTGTCGCCTTCGTCGAAATGACTCGATCGACAAGAGGGTCGTAAAGTCACAATTTTGCGGGTTATTTAAATTTCGGGATAACGGACAAAGAAAATAATACGAACGGATTAACAAAAACGGAATAATTTATAACATTCGCGTAACGCTACGTGGTTTTCGCCGTTTTGTTACATCTAAAACGTCGTACTTTCTTTCGTGACACTTATTTAAAATCTCTGCCCTCATCCGTCATTTTTGACAATCCAACTTGGGATATTTTTGTCAAATATACGATATTCGAAGAAAATATGCACTTCGCCACGATTTTTATAGAAATAAAAAATGTATAACGATATATTGGATCGTACACGAAGAAATCGCAGACAAAGAAAGTTACATGGTAAAAGATGATTTTTCTGCAAAAAAAAATTAGAGAAGAAAATTAGAAATACTTACAATTCACATACAAATCATCCTGAAAACTCTTTAACTCCAATTTCCAACAATTCTTGCTGCGTTACGAGTTCTATACTTTTCATTTTCCAAATTTTCATACGGCCACAAAATTTCTCTAGAACAAGGAAACATGTCAACTCAAAAATGTCATGTGCATGGATGCGCAGTTTCCGCTTTTTAGGTTAACACGTTGAAACTGAAAATTCGTTCTAAGCATGTCGGGCTATTTGGAATTAACATTTCCGGGCGATATTTCCCAATATACGGAGAGTGTAAGTAAAAGTGGCCACGATTTGACTTATTTTACGATTTACAATTTTAGGTTAACGATTATGAATTTAGGAATAAGCCATTTTCGAAGACTGACGTATTGCTGGCACAGGTTGAAGATTTTAAGTTATTAACAAAAGGGGATGATGTTAAACGAGTTTATGACTTAAAATTATCTACAAAGGTACGGTTTTACTTCCAGATTTATTTATTTATTTTATATATAGCTGTTCCAGGGAGTTCCTCATGATTTTTTACCAGGCGATACAATTGGAATATTACCACGAAACCATGAGAGTGAGATTATGAAATTACTGGTTAGATTAAACTTAGAATCGCAAGCACAAAGTGTTTATAAATTAGGGATATCGAAGGACACGATAAAAAAAAATCCCTCGTTACCCAAACACATTCCAAGGTGTGGAGTATTAAGAGACGTTCTTACTCATTACATAGACATCAGAAAACCACCAAAAAAGGTACGTTGTTTTTATTAATCTCTCTCTTATGTTTCTCTTATAAAAAAACAATATTTCAGCTGTTCTTAAAGGCCCTGGCGAAATTTACGACAGATCCCGATGAGGTAAAAAGACTGGAAGAACTTTGTTGTCCAAAGGGATCAAAATTATATGCTGATTTAATTAGTAGCAGCGCGTACACATTACTAGGTTTACTAAATCTATTTCCGACATGTTTTCCACCGCTAGAAGTGATTCTAGAACATTCCCAACCGTTACAACCGAGATATTTCTCGATAGCATCCTCACCCTTAGAAAAAGAAGCGCTGCATATAACCTTCTTTGTTGTGGAAAATCCTGATGGAACAAAAGGGGTTTGTACCGGTTGGTTGGAAGAAATTATTACAGAAAAGGAATGGCGGCTACAGGAAATACCAATTTATTTCCGGACGGCTAATAGTTTTCGGATACCGACAGATCTTTCGATGCCTTTAATAATGATTGCCACCGGAACAGGACTGGCGCCGTTTAAAGGTTTCTTGAATCACCGATTATTATCAAAGGTTAACGGGAATGACGATATCGGTGATGCGTTGTTGTTTTACGGGTGCAGGTATTCTGACAGAGACTTTTTATACTCCACAGAAATCGACGAGTATTTAGACAAGGGTGTGTTGTCCAAGCTATATACAGCTTTCTCTAGAGATAGTAGTACAAAATTGTATGTTCAAGATAGGATTAATGAAAACGGAGAAGAATTTGTGGACTATTTATTAGATAGAAGTGCTGTTGTCTACGTTTGTGGAAATATGAAAACTATGTTGAAAGGTGTTAAAGAAGCCATAGTTAGTAATCTTGTTAGATGTGGAGGGTTGGATCAGGGAAATGCCAAAGAATATTTAAACGAGCTCATCCGACAAAATCGGTTTATTGTAGATTCTTGGACGTAAGAAAAATAAAGAATTGTGATCTCAATAGTCGCTTTATTAGTCTGTTATCACTACCCTTAATACAGATTTTGGCTAAATTTAAAAGAAAACGATAAAGAAAGATCTGTAGCTAGCAGTTTTTTTTTTTTTATCCATATACTCTATTTCATTTATAGTATATTATTTCATAATTGATATATTTGCTGGTTCAAATGTATGTACGGAGGTAAATGGGGAAATACCACTTACAATCACGTTTTAAAAATTATGATCTCACGTAACCTTTACGATTGGACAAACTTACATCCATTTTTGTGGTGTAAAAGCAAACCCCAAAGAGATAGAGGCTCACAAACTGATATTAGACTCAATCGAGTAAATACTGTGATATGTTTAAGGATAAAATAAGGTAGTCTGAAATTTTACACTGGAGCGTTCTCGAAGTCTTTCTGTCACAATTTTAAGTAGATTTAATAAGAGTCATGGTGTCACTTACCTGGCACTCGAGTTGTTATAAACGTTATCTGCGGTAATTTTTCATTAACATACAACAGCCTCGCGCTGATTCAAGATATTTTCGAAATTTCATCACAGACCATTTTTAAAATTTTTGACACCACGATGTAGTTTGACGTAAGGGTTTGAACTACTACCAACATAACTGCTTTCAATTTCTAATTGTTTTAAATTTGAAATAAACAATGTCCTTTTTATCAAATTAATATTATTATCCCGGCTATGCCGTATATTAATTATTCTCGTGATAAACAAATATAGCGCCGACATTATGGTTT
This sequence comes from Rosalia funebris, assembly GCA_037954035.1. NCBI lineage: Eukaryota > Metazoa > Arthropoda > Insecta > Coleoptera > Cerambycidae > Rosalia > Rosalia funebris. The sequence goes on along the minus strand of JAZFAV010000006.1, from coordinate 2,782,685 downwards.
TAACAAAGTGGTTTATCTTATGAAGAATTTAACTGATCTGGATCTGAATATGAAACGAACGCTATCATTGAGAGTAACAAGAACGAAAGTTTAATTATTGTCAATTTGATTAATATTAGTGTTAAATCAGTCTAACGTAATTGATGATTATGTGACAAGGAGAACGATCTACAAATACTTACCATCAAAATCCAAGGGTAGTTCTAAAAACTAGTAGGTTCAAGATTTCTGTCATTAAAACGTTGTCCGATAGTTTTGACCAATATAATGTGCATTATAGCTCCTTTTTTTCCTCGTGATACAGAAATAGGGGAAATAAATTATCTTTATATATTCTTCAAAAGTATTTGAAAAATATGTGTAATTACTTGCTATATGTTCCATATTATAAGTAATATGGAATATATGTATATAATGGAAAATTTGTAATGTAATTAGGTCAAAGCTACAGATAATTATTATTTTAATGATTTACTACACTACTTCAGCAATTTTTGTCGCAGTTTAATTAGAACATGGAATGCGAAATGGTATCCCTGGGAAAATTAACACAACACATCAAGCTTACATAACTTTTATTTACCGAATTACATACATCAGCATTGTAAAGTGTTTCAATACAATATATACAATATAAAAACACATATAATTGCACACCTTTCAGGCGTCTACATAAGTATGTTGCTCTGTTCCTACATAAAACACGCATAAAACGTAGTATAGCAAAAATTTAAAAAATATATATATCTTATAAAAGCTTCTCAAAAATGGACTTTATTTAATTTTAAAATGCCAGTCAGTCTTCATCTTTGCTATAAGTAAACTACTTTTGGACCCCTTATTGACTATCATAGAAGTAAAATACTCGAATAAAATTGACTGGTTGAGTAATTAATTATACATGTGGATCTTAAGGACAGCTCACACCTTGCCTTCCATTTAAGGCACTCGATTGTCATTATTTTTTTGGTCTCGAGCCAATTTCAATTCACATTAAATGTTGCGTTCAAATCAAAATCCGTTCCGCGTCAGGAAAGCTCATCGGACTGTCAAAACAACAATTATTTTCATAATACTGTAACAAGAATACTGAAAATGTACCAAATATAGTCAGTTAATCCAAACTTTTATAAAACACGAATTTAAAAGTAATCTTCAGTGCCTTAAGTCATAATAGGCCATGAAATAAAATTTCAATAAGTCTTTTTGACAGCTATGTGTCAAGATTGGAATGTCAACACTATCAAATGTTTCCACAGCCTACTTTAAACCGTTAGTTTCAACTGTTTTCAGTAGCTACAAGAATGAAGATTGATAAAGGGAATGTTTAAGGTTTATGTAAAGTCTAATTCGCTAAAATCCTGCATACAGACTGTGAGGAGAAGTTGATTTATTGCTGTTTTCAAAGCCTCCTAGATTGAGGCTTATCATTTAAATATGTAAACTAGCATAAAAAAGTCGTGAAACTGTATAGTCAACTAAACATTTTAGCCTATTTCAGGGTAAGGTTATGCTGTGAAAACTGTCCCAATTGTTTTTTATGCCTGCTAAATTATGGCGTTTCAACTATTTCAATGCCTTCTAGACTAAGAATTATACAATAAAGTCGTTTACAAACTGTCATTTTGATAATAAAAAGGTATGAATGGAATTTTTAGAAACATATTGTCTACTAAAAATAAACGCAGTATTTTGTACCGAGCTTGAATCTGCTCAACATATTTTAAAGAACTGAGGTTATATTTTGAAGTATAATGATCACGACTGTTTTCAATGCCTTCTGAGCAGAACTTACTGGAAATTCAAGGGTTTTCGATGGATTCAAAAGCCTACTAGAAGCTGCCTTTTCGGAATCAAAAATATCTTCAGTTGTTTCGAAAGTCTACTAGAAACGTTTCCCATGATCATTTCATGGAAAATATTTTTTCTGTCTATATTTTACCAGCCAAGTTTAAAAAGAGCAGCCCAAATTGACAGATTTAAAAAACTCTATCCAATGTTGAAAATCAACAATGAGGAATAAAATTTCTGGGAATTTTTTTATAATTAAGATATTTGTAAAAACTATTTCCAGAGCTTATTAGAAATCACTTCTTCAGAACCAAAAGTGTTCTTAATTAATTCCAAAGCCGACTAGACAGTGCCTATTCATAACCAAATATACTTTCAATTGTTTCCACAGCCTACTAGAGCCAGTTTTTCAGGGGAGTGATAGTAAACATTATATACTAATTGAAAAGAAGTTACATTTTTGTCCATTTTCAAATTTAATGTACTACGCACTCTATATTTTAATTACGCTGCTTCTTCAGAACGAAAGATATTTGTTTTTAATTGTTTCTAGAGCCTACTAGATAGATTTTTCCACAAATGTTCACAATGGGCTCCAAAGTTTGCTAGAAACTGCTTTCTCAGAACCAAAGATAGTTTCAATCGTTTCCAAAATCTACTAGACACAGCTTTTTTCAAAAATATTTTCAATTGTTTCCAAAGCCAACTAAAAACCACATCTTCAGAATCAAAGATATTCTTAATTGTTCCCTAAGCCTACTGGAAATATCCTTCACAATCATAGAACAAAAACAGCCCAAAGTGACGATTTAAAAGGATTCGGTTTTAATTTAAGAGGACTCAGTCTTGATTTAAGAGGAATTGGTTTTAAAAAAAATTAATGCAATAAAATTAAACGGAAAAAAAGGAAGTAGTTGTAGAAAACAAAAGTTTGCGAATGTCTTCGATGTTCCATAGCCCATTTACTTATCTTTGAGAGCATATGAACACTAATAGCGATTTTAAGGCGACGAGCTTCCCTCACGAGCGAAAATCGTTAAAAAGAAACAAACGGCCGCCCCCTCTAAGTCTTGTGCAGCATCTTCTTGGCGGCCTTAATGAGGGGCGTGAGCGTCTTCAGCTCCATCCTGTTCTCCAGGAACTCGTGGTTGAGAAGCTCCTGCGCCGTCGCCCTCCTGTCCACGTCCACCTGCAGGCACAGGTCAATGAAGCTCTGTAGCTTGGCGCTGAGCGAGGCCCACCTGGCTATGTTCGGCCGCCCGTTGGCTGTGATCAGGTAGAGGGCGCGCAATGGGGGCTCCCGGAGGTAGGGCGGTTCGCCGTCGAGCATCTCGACGATCATGATGCCCAGCGACCAGATGTCGACTTTCTTGCCGTACTTCTGGCGCGTCACGACCTCGGGGGCCATCCAGTAGGGGGTGCCGACCATAGTCTCGCGCTGCTCATTGCCCACCACGTTGGCGCAGAAGCCGAAGTCCGTCACCTTGACGGTGCCGTCCATGCCGAGCAGCACGTTATCCGATTTAATGTCGCGGTGGATGGTGCCCCTCTGGTGGAGGTAGCTGATCGCCTGGAGCACCTCGTAGCACACGGCGGCGATCTGCCCCTCGCGCATCACCGTCTCGGTGACGACGTCGGTGAGCGGTCCGCCGTCCAACAGCTCCATGACTACCCACAGGTGGTCCTGGTAGACGACGAACGCGTCGAGGAAGTTGACTAGGTTCTTGTGCTTGAAGTTGCGCATGATCTCGATCTCGCGCAGCAGCAGGTCCTTCTTATGCTGCTTCGTCATGTCGATGTCCTTGATGGCCACCAGCTGGCTGGTCTCGCGGTCCACCGCGGCGAAGACCATGCCGGAGGCGCCCGAACCCAGGTCCTTGTTGCTGCGCTCGTAGTAGTCGTCCGGATCGCCGGGGTTGCACAGCTTCCGGATCTCCAACATGTAGTCGTCATCGCTGAGGCCGGTGCGCCTGCGCAGAAAATCGTCATCGCTCAACTCCGACTTGGACCTGTATTCGATGTCGTCGGCTATCGTTAGGTTCTCTATGCTCTGGGCGAGGTCCTTCGTCTTCACCAGGTTGTTGCCGTCGATTTTCCTCGGTGGCCTCGGTGGCAACGACGTCCTGCAAAGGAAAATCAGTTTTATTGTACTCATCACTATACACAATATGTTAAAAATATACCAAAACAGACGAGTATTTGTAAATTCATAAGAGTTTACAAATAGTCCAGATAATAAGTCTATAAGAATATTTAACGACATGTAGAATAAGAATATTTAACGCCCAGTCTTGAGAGATAGATAATTAAAAATTTATTCTTAAGAGACCTAATCTTTCCTATATTCCAGATTCGTATTTTTATTTTCATACTACATGGTGATAAATGGACATTATCGCAATTTACTGTTTGAAACATATATTGCCGTCTTTTCTAAAGTATTGGGCGTATTGTTCTAGCGAGTATTTGCGAGATGGATTTCCTTTATTTAATACTGTCGCGTAAACTTCTTACGCCCCCTTGGATTTCTTCTTGTGGGTTTACTTAAAATTACGGGTGTATTTTAATAGGTAAAATGATTTAGAGGATCATTAGGAACGTATTTTTGTTAAGAAAAAAAGGGGGGGAGGCAAGGAATTGCAATTTAAAAAAGGCTATAAAAATGTAACAGTTCTGAACTCAAAATCTGTTTATAAAATAATATTGAAAATTATGAATACTGCGCAAAAGTTTATCCCCGTGCTGTTTGCTATAATTACAATGATTAACTACAGGTCATATGTTTTTAATAATAATAACAGTCCTCTAAAAAAATTTCTACGATTTTTTACAGGAAGGTTTTCGCGTTATATGGACAATTGCCAAACAAAAGAGAATTTCACCTAATGACAAGTCTAGACGAACGGCAGTTTATTCAAAATTAAGTGAAATTTATAATAAACTTCATAATACATAGTATGCCTTGAATATGCTTTACGAAAAAAGAAGTAGCTCCGTGGGTGGAGCTACACTATTTATTGCACAGAACTGCATTTTCAGTTCTAACTACAATTGGCGGTAATCATTGGTGTTATTTCATTCATAGAACACGTATAAATTCTATGATATTATTGACAGATGCTTGCTAGATTTGTATTATTTTGTACATATCCATAAGACGCTTTAGTGTAGACGCGTTAAATTATATAGTACATAAATTTTAGTTTAAAATAAATTATTTTCAGACCAAATTTGGGGTTTGGTTAGGTAAACCTTTTGGCGACGCCACTGGAACCTTTAGCGTAAACTTTACGACTCCGCTCATGTACTTCTCAATTCAAATGGCCTCTGGTTTGAAATTTCGCATAATTTAGACACAGATAACTGCAGGATGTTGTGGCAACCTGTGTTACCACTCTCTATTCAACATAACTTGACAATACTGAATAATGCAACACCTAAAACAGTTAAATGGAATATTAAAGAGATTGTAGCAGTCTATTTTTAGTAATATATTTCGTGTAATTTAAACTCTGATAACTATCTGAGATTTACTTTTGATAATAGGACTGTGGCAACCTCCTTAATCATGCTATGTTCGACACAACTCGACAATGCTGAACAATATTATGAATAAAAGAGTAGGAGAGGGTATTAAACACATATGGTGTGCTGTTTTTAGTTTAATATTTCCAATAACTTAGTTCCTGATTAATTTTTGATAACATAATTGTGGCAATCTACAATAATCATGCTTCATTTGTCACAACTCGACAATAATGAAGAATGGCACGGATAAAATAGTTATCTAGAAAGTTCAACAGATGTACGGACGCATTTTTAATCTGATATTTGGAATCACTAGTCCCTGATAATTATCGGAGATTTATTGTTGATAAAATGACTGTGGTATTTTCCCGCTTTGTTCGACCCAAGTCAAAAATACTGAACAATTGCACGACTAAAATAGTTAAATAAAGTATTAAACTAATTCAGTGTGATATTTTCGTTTAATATATCGAATAATTTAATCAATAATTAATTTTTTATAATGTCTATATTTCCGTTTGTATTATTCAATAGCAATCCTCCAATTTTTATCTCTTTTCTATGTTTATAGACTGTATTTTCTGTCGTTTCGAGTTTGATTTTTACTTTAACAAAACATAGCTATAGTTTCTATTTACCATAAGTTAGATTTTGATATTAAAAAATAGTATTGGGTATAATAAAAATGAACATGGCAAAAGTGAAGCTCAAAAAATTAACAAAAACTGCAACCTCAAAAGAGAGTTGCACATTTTCATTCCGTTTACATCACTCCAATGGACAAAGAGAGTCAAAAAAATTGATTTAGCCACAAAAAGAACTTCTAGAGAGAACTGTTCTGTCAATAATTGATTACCGTATGTTATTATGTGATATTAAGGGTCTATTTTAATATATGTTATATGGAAACTATTAGAAAATCATGCAAGATTAAAATAATTAAAATATACAGGGTTTCAGGAAAGTTTCCGGTCTAATTTTATATATGCATACCTAAGAAAGTAATAGAACATAACAAACATTATATATATTGAGTAGGTCATGGTAGATCATGGCACATGTTATTTATGACGTGTGCGGTTGTGACCATCGCGATCTCCCGAAAATAAACCGTTGATTAATCGATATTTAAACTGTTATTCGTTTATCTCGTTAGCACAGTAACATGGTCTTATCAAAACAGTTCAACGAGGTCAAAAATATAAGCCCTCAACCAATTTTAAACGTGCCAGCAATTTGAAGCTGACAGTCTCCAACCTCTGTTTTAAAATGTGAAAGGAAGTGTTATTCTGTACACACAAAAAATTCACTGCGAAAGTGTGTACTAATGTGGCTGTTCTAACTAGGTAAGTGCTATCAAAATAAGGTACTAGCTTAAAATTCTACTTTCCACACGCCAAAAAAAATCTGTCGCAATTAATGAAAGAAAGAGCAATATGTACAGCAATATCCGACAGGATACGGAATATCAACGTCAACTGCGATAGCTGTATTCGATCTGAACCTGACAATGTATTGACCCGACCCAGTGGCGCTCTGTTGTATGGGACATGAGATTTTTTTATTTTTTATTGTAATATTGGATTTTTGGTAGTCGGTTCATTACCCTAATAAAGTTATGCCAGAAACTATCCTGAAACCCTGTATAAGTATTCCTAAAATACATAAGAAAAATGTTGTTAATTCAGACTATGTGGACATTTGATTAAGCATGACTAGTATTCGATTTTATAAAGTAAGGAAATTATTTCTCGTTTTATTTTATCAAAAAAATTGATATTAAAAAGTTATTAGAACCGAAGTTTTTCCTAACATTTTTTTTTGTGCACTCAATGCCTATATAGGATTATCATGTCTTACATTATATTGCTTTGGCATTAAATGACTTTCATTCATTTGTAATATAGTAATAATTAAAAATATTCGCTAATACTTCATATTATTAGAAATAAAAAAACAACCTTTAGCTTTGCTGCTTCAATGAATATATTGACTCATTTTTCTTAATGATTTAAAGTGTGAATTTCAGTGTTAAACTGTATGCTAATTTTAATATGTTGTACATATTTTATACTGAAGAAATCTGATAAAAGTAGCACTCTTGCCATTGTACAAATAATCTGTCAAGTCACGATGCCAAATTATTAATTTATTCCACTTGTGGTTTTTATATCGTTTAATAACAAGGGTTTTTCAAAGTTTCCAAGTAAAATAAATAAATTCACGTGAAAATACATTAAACAAAATTGTTTTGAATTATATAAAGTGCCGGTTCAGTTCAAAGAAAAGCTCTTGCGAAAAACAATATTCCTTTGTATACAAATGGGCTGTTAATATTGTACCTATTTCAGCTTTTTCAGCATAGGTATAAACCGTTAATAAAAATTGCGTAGCAGATAATATGTATTTTCATTTCTTTCCCCACAGAAAGTCGTCTTTCTATCCCATCACTAAATACGAATCCTTTATGACAAATAGTTCACACTTATTTGCTTAATTAAGCAGTTAATTAATTAATACATGCATATTTAACTTCAGAGTGGCTGGACAAGACTTATTTACGGAATTACACAAGTCAATTTTATCAAGAAAATAAAACTTATCTAAAACGCCGAAATAAAAATACATGATGGTTTTTTAACCTTTACAAATATCGTAGCACGTGACTAATGAATCAGTTGTTTGAAATTACCTATAATAAACACATCAATAAACACATGAATTTTTGTGTTAATATTTATTATGTTATGTATTTAAAGAAGTTATTTTGAAATTGATAATACACAATCATGCAAAAACATATGAGAAAATCTTAAGCCTTTGTAGATGAATTACTTTACTTGATTTAGCTGTAAATTTGTAATAATAGCAATGGAATCATATCTCAAAAAACATACGTTTTTATACTGGTAGAAAAATAAAAGGAAGAAACATTTCCCACTGATGTACGTTATGGAATTTTTATTAAATGAATTAAAAGAAAAGTATTAGATGTAAGTATCTTTACTCTAATTATGAATTTAAGGTGTAATTTTGAACAAGTTAATTATTGGAATTAAATTATTAATTGAATTTAGATGATGTTTCCATTAAAGAAGGTGAGGGTAAAACTATGGAAGCTCCAACTGTTCTAATTGAAATTTGTGGAAATTAAAATTGTTCAAAAAGTATCTCAACCTATAACTTTGATAGCAAGTAAGTGAAGAGCATTATTCAGTGAAGTCTAGTGAAGTAGTCTTTCCAAGAAAACCTGTTCATTCCAAACACATTTTATTCCAGCACCTAAAATAGCCATGGAATGTCCAGACCACGGACGTAATTTTTTCAAGTCTGTCAGATAAGAGCTCCAAATTATCTAGCTATACTTTATTATCTATTAGATAACAATAATCATCTTTATTTTAAAGCTAAGCCTTAAATATATTAAATCAAGATCATATTTGAATATTATTTAGACATTCCATAGATCTATTGTTGATTGGAGGCCTCCAATTTTGTAGCGAATGAATTAAAGGAGAAAAGATGGTTAATAATGTTTAACCTCATCACAACATTCGTTTTAAGATTCCTAGAGTATAAGAGTAAAATAAATGCAGACTGTTGGTTATAAAACATTTCTTTCATATTTCGCTTACCTGTTATATGCTTCATCACTTTTATCCGAATCGTCCGACAAGTTGGAATCCTTGCTCTTATGCGCATTTCTAGAGTGCATGTAGGCATCGATCTGCTTCGACTCTTCGACGATGTCCTTCTCCGTGACAATGTGTTTATACTCCTGCACATTTTCGGTTCCTTTCTTTATAGAGTAGTTATAGTACTGTAACACTTGCTTAACGACTAGAGGGTTCTCCTTTTGTTCATCCTTGGTGATCTGGGTGCCGATCTGCCTCATCCAGGCGGAGGGTAGCCCCTCCAGGATCCCATCGGCGTTGACTGTGACATGGATGTCGTGGTTGACGTTCGTTGGTGTGCCTATAACCGCGGCGGTGTTGTTCTCCTCCCTGTTGTGCTTCTTTTTGAAGAAGAAATTAAAGCTCATTTTGGTCGTGCGGATTTATATCATTCAAGATTAAAGCGATTACGGACTTTGGTGTGGACAATTTGTAAGTGGCTTCTTTGTCTGGGTGGATTTTACGGCCTACATCACTACGCTAATATAGCTGTTATTAAAGGAAATTATACTTAAGAACTAAATAGAGGATGACACACACATACACGCCCTTGAAGAAGTTGACAACTGACGTTTGAAGAATGGGATTTGTAAGGTGCTTTCGTTTGTAGAGTTTGTGTGGTCCGAGTTAGACAACAGAATTACTATATTATGTATTGGTTTAGAAAGTGTAAATGGTGTAAATAACACCGAGTGCAGGTTATCTTAATCTGAGAAGAAAGTGTAATTTACACTTGTAATAAAATATGATGTTTTCCCATATATTGTATTAAATATATGAGTTACTGTCGTGTTTAGCATATAGAATTAACAAATTACATAATTTTCTTAGACAGTAAAATTGAAACTCCAAAGGAGCTTTCTTCTTCTCTAGAACTTCTAAAAGTGTTAAACTAAACGTGAATCGAATCCTAATCCTTCTTATAAATTTCGTATTTTGAATTCCAACTAATTTTAAATATAATTTAATAAATACATACACAACCGATGTTAATTTGACTGATTAAAGTTGCTTATCTATTAACTTATAACAGGTAATGAACATCAGCGAATCGAAACAATTGTGTCTTACAGTTAAGATGTACCTTTACTAATTGATTCTTTCTTCTTTCTGTCTACATCACAACTAAACTACTCATCGAATGACGAACTGACTTGAAGCGCAATAGCATTTGCACTACACTCTATAAGCGAAGCAACCTATTTTTCCCTGAACCTGTCGATTCTAAAAGTAACATTGAACTCACAGGGACAGTTTAATTGATAATGAATGTTAACACGGAATAAGTTGTGTTCGTTTGAGTGTTTAATAGTTTACTAGTGGATTCGCTTCTGTCAAGTGTACTCATAACCTATTTGAGCCTGTTACAAGAGCATTTATCTTAAATTCGACAACAAAAATCGAAATTTGCTAACACGCATACCTTACTTGAAGTTATATAATCGATTATAAGACATTAAAGTTTAGAAGTGGAGTATATAGAGAAAACAATATTTCTATGGCGGAAAGTAATCGAATAAGTTCTGTAGAAGATTAATTTTTCCATAGAACTTGACGCTAACTAAGTAATTAACTTATTTCGAAGCTAATTTTATTTCATACTATCATTATGGCGTATTAATGTGCGCATGCATAGGATTGCTCAAACGTTATTGTTTGCGTAAGTATTGATTTAAGTTTGAGTAAATAGCTGAATGTTATTTAATGACTAAAAACTTGTTCCATATCTGACGAAATATTCGGTGGGGTTTCGAGAAATAATATAAAAAAATAAGGCTAAAAGTAGAGATAGAGGATACTAATAGTGCTTAATAGATTAACAATAGATCTGTTATTTGACTTATATCTACCTAATAAGGTATAATAGCTTTTATATAGGTCCTTTTCAGTAGTAAAAATATGGAGGTAGGTATATGGGTAGAATAGATAGGTACCTTAAATACATTTAAATATTTAATTAGATGATTTATTTGTTCTGTGTAGGTAAATGATATGTACAAGTATGATATACTGATATATGTACAAAAATAAAATACCTATAAGTACGTAATAAGTACTTAATGGCAATGTAATATGTACCTATATTGCTTAATAGGTACCCCTATTAACTAACACCATAATAGCAAAATGTGTTTTATATACACATTTTATATAAACAACTTCCTCTAAGTAATGCAGTATACCTATATTTATTTATAATTAATAGGCATGTGTATCTGTTTTCAGTAACCGAAATGCCAGGACGTCGTTGTGCAATGTATGGCTGCGACAACTATCGTGTTGCCACGAAAATTACTGATCTCGGAATAGTTTACCATAATATTCCAAAAGGAATTGATTTTTATACCTATACCATTTCAAAATCTAATTAAAATAGAAGGAAACGTCAATAAAACCATATGAATATTATAACCCGTAGTCCGCGGTGACGTCACTGTCTCCACTACCGCGGACGAAGAATTCGGCCGATCCAGTTATCCTACTCCCTATACAATCATTGGTACGCATGAGCAATAAAAAAGCATTATTTGGAGCGTTCAACCGGTTATGTCATACCAGTTTAGACGCGAAATTCACAGAGATAACCTACGTTTGCTCGTAGGAGATAACAATAATTAACATAAACAATGGCTCAGTAAGAGTAATTGAATCAGTTCTGTAGAAAATTCGTTGTTCTATGGATTTTTACATTAATGGAGTATTATGCATTTAGTAATGGATCCATTACTAAATTAATTTAAAATTATCTTTAACGTCAGATATTGCGCGCGCGAAGATAAATATAAAATATAACTGGAACAGCGTTTCTCGTAATCTCGGCATTGCAAGCTAGTTGTCTGATACGTAACCAAGAGGTAAATAATTTTGAAAAAATTATTACATGAAGGAGGTGGAAAATGCCAGAAAACGTAAACAACGGCGATCAATTTTGTAACATGCCTTCTGCAAATACGCGGTTGAAGCGAGTAGGACGATATAGAAGGGGGTCTTCAACACATTGTGTCGCCATCTAGCGTGATTTCGAGGCCGCTCCAGAGACCTACTTACCTTAATTTTTTGGTCATCGACTCAAATGAGCAAAGATATCAAGGCTCTTTATAAATATATTTACAAATTTCTATATACATATACATCTTCCAGTTGTAATAAAACATTATAATCAATTTACAATTCGGTTTAAAAAGATTTGACAGCTCTATCCGCTTAATAACCCCAGGATTAAAAAAAAAACAGGGGAACTAACAATAACAATTATTTACAGAGACAAAAATATATAAATACAGAATATACATCAATAATTAAAGATTATTTGGATATAATAACATCTAAAATAAGATAATAACAAATTTCTTAGACGAAACTTTTAAGGTACATAAAAGTTATTCTGTGTTTCAAGGCAGCTGTTGCCTTAACGGTGGTGGGGGCAGTGTTTATCCTCGCTTCGGGGCCCCGGAGGGGCACCCGCACCCGCAGCGCGAATTCCCTTATTGTAATCACGAGCTCTTTTCTGATATGACGACCCGACTCTTTGCTTCCCTGCACTTTCTTCCGTCAATCACTGTCAGACATCATTTTTTTCCTTTTCTTCGCCTGCTTTGGCTTCACAATCTCCTCTTCCTTGGATAAAAAAAAAAAAAAAAAAAAAACAAATCAGCCACCCAATAAAGCAAACCATACATGAAATAATTCTATAGAGGCCCTTTACATATATAATTCTTCACGGAAATAGAATAGAAATAAGGAAAAGCGAATAGAGGCAGCCATTTTTTTTAAAATTGAGTATAAAAGCAAGATTAAGCCTTTTTAATGGAACGTATTTGAACTATTTTTCAATCATTTAAATATCCTGTGCATTTGAAAATAAAAAATAAGTTTATTCTGTTCTAAGGTAAGTATAGATTTTTATTGAAAATAGCTGTTCTTGAAAAAGTCAAAAAAGCAAACATGAGTAGGGACACCCTGTATATACATGTAGATCTAAGTTTGGTTTAAAAGTTTACTAAACTACATAATGATATACAACAAAACTTTAAAATGTAAAAAAGAATGTCTACATCAATAGGATGCAGAAATGGGGACCAAATTGGACAAAAATCTTGTCCATATCCATAAACGGATTTGGGGAAAATTTTATACTACTGCTTATGGGTACAAGGAGACCATTCACTTCACGAGACATATTATAAATTAACCAGAGTTTACAAAAAAAGTTGGTTTTTTCTTATTTCTGAAACACCATGTATACTTTGTGGTAAAACTAAAATATTTTTTAGAGGCGCTACAAAAAGTATACGTTTTTTTTTAAATCATTTGTTTATATAAAGATATAATTTTCACGAGTAGGGTGTAAAATGTAGGGACAACCTGTATATACGCGTGGCAGTGATTTTAATATAAAAATTATCTGAATCAATCGACGAGACAAGATATACTGACAAGAAAAATGCCTACATGAGAGAGGTCCATCCTGTATATATGAAAATTTGCGTTAATAGATTACAAAATATATAGGGATTATCTGTATATACGTGTGATCTGGATTTTAATTTGAGAGTGCCTTGAATCGGTCGACGAGACAAGTAAAATTAAAAAATAATTTTTGCATGAAAGGGGTGCAAAAGTGGAGACATCCCGTATATACGGTGATACAGAATTTAATCCAGAAACGTTGGGAATCGGTATGATATCAAAATAATGGGCGTTTATTATTATTATTAAGCTTTAATTATTATGCACCACTTTAAATACAGGGCGTTCATTTGAATTTTTTTCCAAAATTCCGTAATCTATAAGGTTTGGACAAAATTTGGTACATTCTGTAAGTTAACCAGGTTAATCATTAACCATTTATTTACATGAGAAATGATAAAATTTACATTAATAAATTGCAAAATATATAGGGACAACCTGTATATACGTGTGGTGTGGATTTTAATATAAAAGTTCCTTGAGCCAGTAGAGGAGCCAAGAAAGGCTTAAAAAAATAAAAAACAATGTACACGAAAGGGGTGTAAAAAGGGGGACATCCTGTATATACGGTGAGATATAGAATCTAATCCGGAAACACTGGGAATCGGCAGAATATATCAAAATAATGGGCGTTTCTTATTATGCTTTGACTATGCGCACCCGCATTAAATACAGGGCGTTCATTTCTAATTTCATTTCCCTAAATTTATTTTCCAAAGAAAAAAAAACAATCGACTATATAACCTCAATATTTAAGATTTTTCATAAAAAGAAAAACTGTTTTTCATTTGATGTTTTTATATATATATATATAAAAAAAGACAAATTTCAAAATAGAAAAACACTGACTTATACTCACTTCATATTATTAATGTTTTATCTTAAGATTTTCTTTCAATTAATAGTTTTGTAAAGAAAAACGACAACATAAATATATTGTTAATAAACAGAAACATCCATTATTAAAAAAGTATAGGTTGAATATTAAAGCACAGTTTCGAGAAAACACCCTGTATATTAAGAAACTAAATTAAACGACCACAATATACATTTAGAAGGTCCAAATAATATCAATAAATTAATTTCTTTACATACAATGCGTCCCAGAAATAACAATAAATTCAGAGTCCTTTTTGGCTGGCCGTTCAAAGAAATGTAAACATTGCACAAACATTCTTTTTAGTCGTCTGCTCACTCTTTTTACCAAATTTGAAAAAACTACACGTCATCAAAACGTCAGCCCGACAAAAAAAAAAACACCAATTTTACATTTCTATTTCAAAAACAGGAAAACTAACAAACGAAAATTGTCATGTATTTTTTTTTATAGAACTATAACGTAGTTATCATGAAAAAAAAAGAAGAAAAATCCGTAATTACTTTCGCGGTTTTTGAAAATGAGACCAACAGATAACCCTTTGGCAGGCATAAATTTTTACACCTCATCTATAGCAGGTTATTCGCGTCGGAACACCTTATATACGACCATAAACAAACATAGAAGGCGGGGCCATCACCCTACACGCGGAACAACATTCCAGAGTTGCCAAATCAATTACCACTCAGGGAATATTTCGACGACTCGGCAACGTCGCCGGAAGATTAGACGGATCTATTAAAGACGCAGTCGCCGGTGACAAAACGAGGGCGTGGCTAAAATTCCAGCGCTATTCAAGTATAACGAATATATCTTTCTAATCGTTTGCGAAGAGCAACAAAAAAAAAACACGCGTAAGTCGATTATTTGATGAAATGACACGTCCAGCAATCTCGGCGATCTCGGAATCGCGACGTGATTATTTAAACACCGGTTTGTCGTGCGTTTTCCCTAAACCCAAAGAAACGTCGCGTAATAACCGCTAATTGGTTTACATTACTCGATCGCTAATAATTTCACTATTCGGGAAATAAAAACTGTGGCAAGACGCCTTTTCCGTGGCTTTCAATTTAATTATCAACACTAGGACCGGTTTTTTTTTTTTTAAATAAAGGTGACCGTACATCTGAGCATATATATTTTTATATCTATATACGTAGATTACCGTTTTTATTGTTGAATTTTAATTTAAATCGACATCGAATGGAACGGTTTTTTTTTTGTAGTTTAATTACATTTTCTAAGTCCCTATTAAAAAAAATCTGGCGTTTTCATAAATTCCTATAAATAACAGCAAACGAATGAACTGTTTATAATGAGCGATGGTATTAGTAGGCCAATTACTATACAGGGTGATTCCTCATATTTTTCCAAGTCCATCCCATAACGTGTAATTCTTTAACTACAGTTGTAAAAAAAAAACTAAATCCTTGAACCCTCAAGGATTGTATCTGTATGTGTATATAGGGTGCTCTACGAGAGTTGTTCGAAATACAAATATGAATTAGATTTTTAATAAGACAAAAAAAAATTAATATTCAACGGATTTTACTGAAAACTTATGTGTATATATATTTTTACAATGAATTTATCCTTTCATGTCTTCATTAATTTGGACAAAAATCATCAAATCCTGGGTTTTAGCTGTCTAACGAAATTTTAGCAACATAACCTAATTCATAATGAAACTAACCAAAAACATTCTGCGTCAGAAAATGAACTATCACGCGTTGTGTGAGATACTCGGTACTGCCGATCTTCCTAAATCGCAAGAGAAAAGGAACTACTAGGCATCGTCTGGCCCAACCAATGTTTCATAATCAAGAAGTTGCCAATAAAAGAAATTCTCCAAGAAAGAACCGATAAAAACAATTTAAAAAATATAAAGAAGAACTACCACGCATTGTCTGGGTAATCCATCTTTCCTTAAGTCGTAACAGAGACGGAACGACTCCAGAACAGAAAGAGAATCACCAGATGAGAACTACCAGGTAAGGGAAAGAAAAATACTAGGCGTTATTTGGGCCATTTAATATTATTGACCTTCTTAAGCCGCTTCACGATTTGCGTCGATTCAAATTGCCGATACTGCAAGAAAAAAAAACGATAGTGAAGCATCGCACGAAATAAAGAGACATCCGTCCCAAGAAACTGATAAAAAGAATTGAAAGAAGAGAAAGAGAACTACTAGCCGTCAAGTAATTGAAAATAATAGAAACGACAATGAAAATGTAAGCTAGGATACATGTGGGTTAATGCCATTCACCCTGGAATTTCCAAGCGTTATTTGAATAACTCACTAACTTGAAACGGAACTACCCCGAAAGAGAAAGGGAACCAGCAGGCGTTGTTTGGACCACCCAATTTTTTCTACATCAAGTCGCAAGAGAATGGAAGCTGTTCCATAAGAGAAAGGAAACTACTCCGCAAGATAAAGAGAACTAGGCATTGTTTGCATCACCAAGAGAATCTCTAGGCGTTATTGGAGTCGTCAGGTTTTTCTAAATTATAGACGAATGAGAACGAGCCTGAAAGAGAAATACTAGACGTTTGGTCCATCTCGTTCTGTCAACGTTTGAACGGTTGCAAGAGAACGAGAACTACGTCGCGAGAGAAAAAGAACCAGTAGGT
Source organism: Rosalia funebris (assembly GCA_037954035.1). Taxonomy (NCBI): domain Eukaryota; kingdom Metazoa; phylum Arthropoda; class Insecta; order Coleoptera; family Cerambycidae; genus Rosalia; species Rosalia funebris. The sequence goes on along the minus strand of JAZFAV010000006.1, from coordinate 2,765,714 downwards.
ATCATTTGGGACACTCAGTTTTTCCTAAGGTGCGCGGTAGAACTAGAACTATTCCGCGAGAGAAAGAGAACCTCTAGGCGTTGTTTGAACTGTCAACTTTTTCTAACTTGCAGACGAATGGGAACTAGTTGAAAGAGAAATAGTAGACGTAATGTCATCTGGGTCTGTCGACGGTGCAAGAGTTGCAAGAGAACGAGATCTACTCCGCAAGGGAAAGGGAGCAACTAGGCGTTATTTGGTACACTCAGTTTTTCCTAAGACGCGCGGGAGAAGTAGAGCTACTCCGTGAGAGACAGAGAACATCTAGGCGTTATTTGAGCCGCTAAGTTTCTCTAAGTTGCAGGCGAATGGGAACTAGTCTGAAAGAGAAATACTAGACGTCGTTTGATCCATTTGGTTCTGTCGACGTTGCAAGGGAATGAGATCTACTCTGCAAAAGAAATATACGCACTAGGCATTGTTTGGGCAATCCGGACAAGAAAAAAATCTACTTCGAAAATGAAGTTTCATTCAGGATACAGAGCGCTCAAATCATATCCGACCAAAGAAGAAATTGATGAATAAAAGAATAAAAAGGTTTCAATTCTAATTACCTTTTGCTGAAAGGTAATTATTATTGTTTATTTTTGACTGTTACGTCAAATTAAATTATTCTCGCATAATTATTAAATTTTCTATTATACTTTTAACTTAAAAAGTTTTTTCTTAAATAAATATACAAAGAAGTTAAAACAGTAATAATACTTTAAAACCACAGTATTGCTAAAAAAATTCGACATTATTGACTTATATTCGTAATCAAATTATTATCATCAAATTCCTAAACTTTCTATTATACTTTTAACTGTTTCTTAACGGAAATAAGTATAACTAAATTAGAACAATATCGAAAAACGCAATTTCAAAAGAAATGTATTATTATTATTATCATGGTCACACCTACCTCGCTACTCTCTTCGGACGAATCGGATATCTCCCTGACCACCTGCCTCTTATTCGTCGCCGCCGTCTTATTGGCCGGCTTCCTGCCCCTCCCCTGCGACCGGCTCTTCGTCGCACTGCTTATCTCCTCCTCTTCTTCCATTAAGGCGAACAGCTCGCTGAACTGCCGCCGCTGGCTGTCGTTGCTGTTGTTCTGCGCTATGCTCAGCGCCCTCTGCATCGAGTCCAGTGTGTAGATCGCCATGCAGTCGTGCTTCTCGCAGATGATGCGCAGCTTCTCCAGGTGGCCGAGCACCTGGTCGGCGCTGGGCACCGTGGCGCTCAGCGTCTTGCCGCCGCTGCGTTTCCGCTTGTTGGGCGACGTCGACGGGTACCTGGAACAACGGGATCGGATGATATTTGCTCCGGGGGCGGTGGAGCCCGGACGGACTTGAAGGCGCAGGAGAAGCTCGATTTAGGCGAGTGGACGACATATTTAACGATGAGAACCGCGAAGGCAAAACGTTTTTAAGCTCGATGTGTTCCTACCCAGAGAGACCAAAAATGTCCGGGAAATTTTGTGAACTTGTCGCTTTATATTACATTCCCTCTCGGCGGCGTTGCCAAAATGATCCTGAAAGTCTGTAGTATCCGGATATTAACAAAGATTCGGAATTCCGCTATCAAATTCCCGAATTTATAATACATTAACGTTTCGAGGTTTGTTTCAAAAATTCACGTGTCCAACGTTGCTTTAGGAGGTTGTAACCCCACACAATGACCCGCGCGACGCCAAACTGACCGTCAATTCCACTAAAACAAAATATTCCCCCACTGAAAGGGAACGACTGGGCGTGGTTTGGACCGCCCACTATTTTGGACTCCGCCTCTACGGACGTTGGTTTACGATTTACACTATTTTAAGAATTACCACGGGAACACAGCGTTGCCAAACTGATCCTGAAAGTCTGTGGTATACGGATATTATTAGAAATTCGAAATTCTGCTGTTAAATTCGCGAATTTTAAATGCATTCACGATTCGAGGTTTGTTTCAACTATTCACGCTACCAATGTTACTTTATGAGGTTATAGTCTTATATAATGATATACGCAATAGCAAACTAACTGCCAATACGGCCGAAACAAAATATCGATGATTGAGAAGGAAGGACTAGCTGACGTTTGCACCGCCCACTATTTTCGATTTCACCTCTAAGGACGTCGATATATGATTTTTTCCTATCACAATTACTTATGTTTCAAGAATTACTACGGAAAACGCAGCGTTGCCAAAATGATTTCCAAAATCGGTAGTAATCAGATATTATCAGAAATCCGAAATTTCGTTGTTAAATCTGCTAATTCTAAATGTATTCACGATTCGAGGTTTGTTTCAATAATTCTCGCCTTCAACGTTGCTTTAGCAGGTTTAGCAGGTAACCTCATACTGCCATAGTGCGATGCCAAACTGACCGTAAATTCCACTAAAACAAAATATTGGCCCACTGAAAGGGAACGACTGGGCGTGGTTTGGACCGCCCACTAATTTCGACTCCGCCTCTAAGGTCGGTTTACGATTTACGCCGTTTTAAGAATTACTACTGGAAGGCAGCGTTGCCAAAATGATCCTGTGGTATACGGATATTATTAGAAATTCGAAATTCTACTGTTAAATTCGAAAATTTTAAATGCATTCACGATTCGAGATTTGTTGGTCTCGATTCTCGTCTCCAACGTTACATTAGGAGGTTGTAACCTCATACAATGACCCGCGCAGATGTCAATTCCACTAAAACGAAATATTCGTCGACTGAAAGGGAACGACTGGGCGTGGTTTGGACCGCCCACTATTGTCGACTCCACTCCTAAGGACGTCGATTTACGATTTACACCGTTTTAAGAATTACTAAGGTAATGCAGCGTTGCCAAAATGATCCTGAAAGTCTGTAGTATCCGGATTTTATTCCAAAAATTCCAAACTTCGATGCTAAATCGCGAGTCGCAAATTTTAAATAAATTCACAACATGCGTTAACTATCCTCTAAGAAAATGACATTCCCCATGTTAAACCGGCTGCCTGAAGATTGTAATACGACCAAATGCAAATACTCAGCCACTGAAAGAGAAGGAGAGCCACTAGGCGTTGTTTAGGTTATACATTTATCCTCGTTTATAATCATCGAATTAGGCGGAGTTCGTTACTCCATTAGTGGCATACATACCAATAAACCACACGTTCAACGGTCGATCTCATTCCAGGGGGGCGAACTGAAAAAAAATTCAAATAAAAGTCGTCTTACCTCGTACTGAGCAGCGACGATATCAGCTCGGCCACCTTGTCGATGTACTCGTCGCACCAGTACTTGATGATCGTGAAGACGAAGAGATCGCCATTGTCGCAGATGTCCCTCGAGAACAGATACTTGATGTAGTCCGCGTTCGGCTTCTCCTGCTTGAGCATAAGCGTAACGGCCATCAGCGCCTCTGAATGGCGCTCGTAGTCCAGCTCGGTGACCAGCGGCAGCACCGTGTCGATGGTGATGTCGTGCGCGTTCACCAGCTGCCACAGGAAGAACTGCTCGATGCTCTCCCACGCCAGGCTGGTCTTGAGCAGCGGCTGCAGGCTCTCCGGCTTGAACATCACCAGGTGGCCCTGGAGCACCTTGCCGACGAGCGTCTGCAGCTGGCGGGAGTCGATCGCCGACACGATCACGCGCAGAATCTGCGCGTTGTTGAGCGTCTGCTGCTTGAAGTCCCTGTAAAGGTCGGGCACGATCCACATCATCAGCTTGGTGTCGGCCGTGTGGCAGGCGTAGAGGTCGTCGAAGATGCAGATGTCGATTTTCTTCTCGATGCTCTGGCAGAAGTCCTTGTACACGGCGATCTTGAGCGCGCTGGCCTTCGTGTGGTCCTCCCGCTTGTTCTCCGTCCGGATCTGCACCTTCAGGAAATAGAGGATGAGGTAACCGAGGTTGGGGAGGTCGCCGTGCATCTCGGCGACGAAGCGGTAGAGTACGTCCTTCCCCACGTCGTCCTTGTTGTTGAACCCGTACAAAGTCTTACACACCGCGAACAACGGCGACTTAATACTGTCCAGGAGGTTCTCTTGCGTCAGCTCCTCGGGGAATACCTCGCCTCCGACGTCGTCCTTCACGCACGCCGCGAACGCTTTCGCTATCGTCGGCAGGTTCTCGTCGTCCTCCTCCATGTCGGCGATCAGCTCGACCAGCCGTTCCGCGAGTTCGTACCTCTCCTCGGGGTCGGTCTCCTGCTGCAGCTTCTGGAGCGTCTCCCCCACGGGCCCCTCGATCAGGCTGTCATCCGATTTGTCGCTCTTCTCTTTTAGTCTCACCTAATAATAATAAGTCACAATTTATCTCCAGTAAAAATACATTCATATATCAATTTCGTGTCTTTACTACACGACAAATCATTATACAAATCAATAAATATGAAACCAGAATTTGTCCATAGATGGCCTAGCTGCTAATGTAGTTATCATCATATCGCGTCATTGGCGCCATTTTCTTGGCAAAGTGGCAATTTTGACTCGCGGATCAATTAAATGCGACACGAGAGGTCGTCTCCATACGTTTGAAAGCCATGGGAAAGATCCAGAAGATGGGAGAATGGGTTCCTCATGAACCGAATGAAAGACAGCAGGAAAACCGATAAACCATTTTCGAAATGCTGCTCGCCAGGTACAAAAGGAAGTAATTTCTCCATCGAATTGTGACTGGCGATGAAAATTGGATATATTTCGAGAATCCTAAAAGTAAAAGATCCAGGCGAACCATCGGCTTCGACTGCAAGGCCAAATCGCTATGGACGGAAGACAATGTTCTGTGTTTGGTGGGATCAGAAGGATGTGATCTATTATGAGCTGCTAAAACCTGACCAAATCGTTAATACTGAACGCTACCGACAACAAATGATCGATTTGGATCAAGTTTTGCGTGAAAAACGACGAGAATATAAAAAAAGGCAACACAAAATGATTTTGCTTCTTGATAATGCGCCACAGCAAAATCGGTCAAGGGAACAAAAACCGTATCATATTCATACAATAAACGTGTATATTCTATACAAAAAATTCCTTGTTTCATATTTACATACCTGGTATATGTACGAAAGAATTAAAAAGTATAAACTTTTCATGGTACACGAAAACTAAAGAGCAATATATACATATTTATAAGCAAAAAATTAATAAGCGTTTTGGAACTGCCGCACCTATATCATTAATATAATATATTGTAGATAGTAAGGGTCCAGTTCATGATCCTTGAGGCACACCTAGCTTAATGCGCTCTATATAGTACTTTGTCATGTATTTATTACATGTCCTGTTATAATAGTATAATAAATAATTTCTATATTTCAAAAATTCTCATACATTATTTTTGAACTTCTGAGGCATTCTAAACCAAAATGGCTCTATGGAAAAAGGATCTAGGTGAATGGTGAACAAGAGATTTGTTGAATCTTTATTTCTTAGTAAAAATAGTAAAATTAAAGATCATTTAATATGATTTATTTACAATTAACACCAATATACTTCTCTGAATATGTGGAAGAATTTTAATTTATAAAAAAAATTGCAAATTTGCAAAATTATTTAGTAATCGATAACGTACTTTCTTTTTATTTTTCTCCAACAAACAGTCATATATATACCGAGACAAATTAAAAATTATGTGGCACTTTGTCGAAAATCATAAATTATTTTTATTCTGAATAAAATAAAACAGTCAATAATAAAAAAATGAAATAGAAATTAAGAAATAATCGCTGTTTAACAATTTATTTCGCGAAAATCTAGCAGGCCTTATCAAACGTGTTTAAATCGCTTTTTAACTGTCATCTGTTTATTACGCATTCACTTTTCGCCATAAAAAGTTAATAGATATTATCTAGCCATTAAATAATTCATAAATTTCGGCCAATATTTGTAATGGTTTTGGGTTTCTTACATTTTCTTCAGTGTTTTCTTTTCCACTCTGTAATATATTTTGAAGTAGTTTTTTTTGTCATTACTTTTATTATATTTGTTTATTATCATTAGTGTAAAATTCATCTAATCTTCTTTAAAACATTTTTCAAATTCATCTCTTTATTGGTACTTAAAACAGGACTTTTACTAAGTACATAATTTCAACAAAAAAATTATGAATACTTTAGGTCTCAATTAAATATGTAACGCTCTGTAGAATTTAAAAAAAAAGTCACTCATTTTTACTCTACAAATAAATCTTAAAACGCATTAGAACATTACAATTCAGTACTTTTTGTCAATAAATTTAAGACAAGTTATCAATAAAACAAATTCAACCCTACCCATGAAAATTTGGGTAAACATTCCAAAGTAATCTGTCTCCAGAGGAATTTCCAGTAGATCAATGTTTCATTCTTTATGACATGACTCATCTTGCAGAGTATATATTTATTTATCTCAACATTTGTCTTTTCCTAACCTATTTACCTTTTTTTATTTAATAATGTACCAAACAATTAGAGACATATTGGCCCAATTCGAACCGATTAAAAAACCCTTTAAAGAAGAAATAAATAATAGTCCCGCATGGCTCTAATGAGGATAAAAAATTCTGGAATATAAACAAGATAAAAACACCCTGGAAAAGATGTCCCTCATGACTACACCAAAGAGGAATTTTCATTAAAGAAAACACCAGGATGATGACTTCCCTGTTAAAAATTTCCTTATTTTGAAATATGTACAATACAAAATAAATGAGCATTTATCCAAGACCGATTGTTCTGTATCTGTATACAGTGTGGACAAAAAAGGTCTTGAGGATATCAAATACTGCCCAAATATTTTTGAAAAAAACCTCTGCACCTGAAGATAAACACCATTTCTTATCTGTTGAAAAAATTACAATTTGCACAATGCTCTTGACTAAAAAGACCGTATATACCGTATGGACAAATATATAAAAAATACACCAAAATAGTATTTTTTAAAAATTGCTTATACATCTGAAGATTTTTAAATCTATAATACTTTCGACTAAAACGACCTTGTATAACTGTACATAGTAAGGATAAAAAATAGTCTAAAAATAGTATTTTTGAAAATATTGTTTTTCATCTGAGGATTTTTTAATTTAATTTGTTTTATGATGAAAAAATAAATAACTTTAACTGCATACAGTGTGAACAAAAAGTCTGGACTTAAATAGTATAAAAACTATGTAATTTATATAATGTTTCTGACTGAGAATACTTTGTATGACTGTGTACAGTGTAGACAAAAAGCGAGGAACATGTAATGTTAAAAAAAGTTGGTACACCTGAGGGTTTTTAAATAGAATTTATCTTCTGATAAAACTAAGTAATTTTTACAGTGCTCTTGACTGAAAATACCGCGAGTAACTGTATACAGTAAGGACAAAAAGAAAACCTGGAATATATAAAATAGTCCAAAATAGTATTTTTGAAAATATGTTTTTACAATCTGAGGATTTTTGAAATGCATTTGATCTATGCTGACAAACTAAGTAATTTTTACAATATGATAGGACTAAGCTAGAAAAATAACTTAAATACTACCTAGTTGGTGAAATCTTAAGAAAAGTCAATGATTTTTATTTATCCGACGACATTCCTTGCACACAATAAAAAAATTGGCAATTTTTCAAAATGTTTTAATTTTCCAAAATACGAATTTGTTCATTATTCTTTTCCACACACTGTATAGAACATTTATTATATGCTAATAAGGTTACTCCCTAATTTAATTTTGCACTAGAACATTTAAATATTTTAAAAAATGACAATAGAGTGCAATAATTTTTTTAAATATTTCAGTTTTCTATGACATCGAATTTGTTCCTTTATTTTTGAATCTACTGTATACAACTTTTGTTATATGCTAGTAAAACTTAATCCCTAATTCATCCACGTTCTCGAGGTGAGGGTGTATATAAAATTCATTATATGCCAGTAAGGTTAAGCCCTAATTCACCCATATTTTCGCAGTGAGGCTCTCAAAAATCATAACAGATTTGACGTTCTTTAAAAAGATGTCAAATTTCCATATCTACTTTGTTCATTTATTTTGCATACACTGTACACAGCGTTCATTATTATTAATCCGTCATTCCCCCGCATTCTTCACAGCGAGGCTCTCAAATTTTATATTTCTAAAAGTACTTATTTCAATTTTGATATATAATTTCCTCATTCATTTTTGCATACACTGTATACAATATTTGTTATTTAGCTAATTTATCCATATTCTTTGAACTGTATGTCTCAAAAATCATAAAAACCTGACATGTGTTTAAATATTTAAATTTTCATCGAATTTGTTTATCATCTTTTTACATGCTGTACGTGACTTCTTATGTACTAGTAAAATTTAACCCATAATTTACCCATGTTCTACGTTCTTTGCACTATAATTCTAAGAAATCATACTAAAATCGACTTTTTTTAATATTTCAATTTTCAATTATATCATTTTAACTCGTTCGTTCATTTTTGCATACACTGTAGTAAGGTTTAATCCCTGATTTAGGCACATTCTTCGCACTACAAATCACAGAAATAAAAAAACTGGGATATTAAAAGGGATTTAAATTTTCAATGACATTGAATTTGTTTGTCCATTTTCGCATACACTGTATAAACATTTTTTTATGTAGTAAGATTTAATCCCCATGCTTTTTTTAGCTACGCTCTTCACACAATCACAAAAATAAAAAATTTAGAATTTTAAAAAATATTTAAATTTTCGATATCAAACTTGTGCATTCATTTCTGCATACACTGTATACAACATTTCTATACATGTAAAGTTTAATATCTGAAAAGTATCAGTGTGAATAAATTAATAAATAAAAATTTATTTCGGTTCATTTGCTGCACCCATTTGAACTTTTTATTTTCACTAGTTTTTTAAGATTAAATTAGAAGGGGGTTATTTTTTATGTGGGTTATGGTGAAAGCACACTGAAAATCAAACTGCTTCGATTAAGGCACACACGTGGCGGGGTAAATAACCTCGCCTAGAAGTCTCAAGTTTTACCTTTGATAATGGAATGTCATCGTCGTCGGTGTCATCCTCCAAGGTGGTGCTAATCTGCAGTCCGGGTTCCTCCTCGTCATCGCTGAATGCTGGTTCGTTGTCCAGGATGTGATTGTTCAGCATGGTCATGCGGCCCTCCGTTGGATCCACCTCCTCGTACTTGGTGGAGTGTGCCACGTTGAACTCCTCCTTGGAGGAGGACTCCAATGGCATGGCATTGCAGAACTCTTTGAAGGTCTCTCTCACCATGTTCCGGAGCTCGCGGTCCAGCTTGGAATTATCAAAGAGAGGTAGGAGGGACGGCAGCACCCGCTTGTCCAGGATCTGCCGCAGGGACGTAAAGATACCCGCACGCACCTTCTCCGTCAGCGGCGGGTAGAAGTTACCGATTATCCTACATAAAAAATCTAGAAGCGTAGCGGACACAGCCGGATGGGAGCGCATCGAGTGGTGCATGACAAGGATCGCAGGCTCGATGTTCATGATATTGTCTTTTTCACTGTCAAAGAACAGCCAGTCGTAGAAGAGGGCCAGCTTGGCGTTGGACACTGCCACACTCGACGTGCACGTGGTCAGCAGCCAGCCGATCACCGCCCACCGAGGGATAATATCGGAGCACAGCAGCTCGTTGGTCGGATGGATCACGCCAACTATGAAGCGTATTATGTCGCACCGGAGACTCTGAGACTCGGGCGTCGCTAAGTACTGCCTCTGGAACCAGTCCTGGTAACGCTTGTGGTTGCCGAACCGCACCTGCGACGTGAGGAACACGAGCTTCCTCTCCATCTCGGGGGTGAGCCGCGACTGCAGGAAGCGGCGGGATGTCCTGTTCTGCAACAGTTGCAGTATGCTGTTGAACGTGGGGCACAAGGATTTGGGGGCGAGGAGGATGTCGCGCCACAATTGCTCGAACTCCGGTATCCTAGCCACGTTCTGCAACAAGCGCACCAGGTCCCTACCTATTACTAAGCACTCGTGGAAGTGTTCCCGCATTATACTTATTAAAAAATTAACTTCTTTCTGTCTTAAATTGGCTAAGTAAGGCGCATGATGGTCTTCTATCAACCTCAAATAGGTGTACACTACAGATGCGATGAGAAGTGGGAATTTCTCTAACCAACTTTTGTATTCTATAAAAACGTCGAGTAAGGATTCGACAAGCGTAATGTTCTTCGGGGACACATCGCCGCCGGCGGCGTGTCTCATTAAGTTCCACACCAAGTTATCAACGTTACTCACCGCATTCTTTATCATCTCCCGAAGGAGCCACACTAACTGTTGTTTAACTACATCGTTAAATTTCAGATACCTGTCCAGCACTAATTGAGATAAATTTGTTACTATAAGTCCAAAGCCGTCGCGAGTTATCAGAGTTAAGTCCCTGTAGTTCTTGGCTGCATTGTGAGGTTCGGTTAGGATTGCAACTAAAAGGCCAAACGAAACCTCCTCATAACCTTTCTCTTTCAGGAGAGCCTTATTGAGAGCCTCGTGAGCATCCTTATCGCTTAGTCCGGCTGCTGTGCTTTGTAGAAACTGGTAACTACGTTCTAATTTCTGAAAAAAATAAAAACGAAATTTGAATTAGCCGCGTTTCCGACATTGACAGCCTCGAATACAAATAAAAGAAGAAGTCAAGGCAAGATTCACAATGGCGGACGAAGCACCATCATTTGCTAATAATATGATTTAAAACGATTTACCTCCTCTAAATCATCTTTATTTTCCACGGGAGATGTTAAAAAAAGCCTAGAAGTTCCCGTCGACTTCACTTCCATGTCGTAAAACGTATATTAACGGCCGCTATAATTTTCGCACTGTTGACAAATACAGGAGGGTCCGCATCGTCCCATCCTCGGAAAATGTTTGTGAAAATCAAGCGCGCGTTGATATATACGTTCTGCCACTCGCGGAACCTCCCGAGTTATTTGGTCGTTAAAGCCCGTATCCTTAGATTTAAATGAATTTATTTAAATAAGCACGACGTTACCAAACTATTTTCTGTTTTCTTTCCATATGGATCATGGTTCTGTGGTTAATAAAAAGGGGAAGTGTGCTTCGCACGTAAAAACGCTGTAAACAACGTCGGAATTATCACCGTAAACAACCTTTAGTTTAGTTTAGTAAAAATCTGCGTGGATTTAAATGACAAACTCATGACATTAATAAATATATTTCTTTTCGTAGTTTAGAAAAAATAATTTAATTATGCCTCTAAAAAATTTACATCTGCATTTTCGAAGAGTGGGGACGAGTGGTATGAATTAAGACAGGGTCGGCTCTAGGGCCAATACGATTCAAACATTGAAAAAATAATTTATTTTAATTCATATATAATTTACTATACATAATTTGCAATTTTAAAATTATATATAGGATGTTCCAAAAGTAACGTATAGTCATACTTTTTGTATAATTTGATTAATTTAAAAATTAAATACATATAAAATGGTAGTTAAACACACACTAATAGTACTGTCCAATTTTTTAAATTTGTCTCTACTATAACAAAATAAGAGATACTACAAATAGACTACATTTTAATTATAAATATATAACAAATTTAAATATCAATAATGGGATATTTATATTTTTTCATTTAATGTACAGCTAAATTAGAATAAAAGTTCCAATTTGAAACGATATTTTCGTAAATTTGTTTTATGTAAAACCAGCATGGAAAAAGAGGAGGTATATAACCGAATTCTGAACGTTTATACGGCCATATTAGGTACACGCCTCCTTATCGATTGACTCGGTCGATGACATCGAACACGAATACAGGTGCTGTTGCCTTATTTTCCGTTTCCGTGGCCCCTCCTTATTTTATTATTATCATGAATATGTAGATAAGAATTCATCCTCCACATTCATTCATCAAACTTGTTTCTTGGTTTCAAAAAAAACGCACTTGCTTTTTTATTCTCACGCATTTATAAAATCCTATTTCCAAATTTTTAAATCTGTATCTTATATAGTAAATAGGCAACTTTATAACATCCAAATTTGGGTAAATTGAAGTAAAACGACTGTTTTTATTACGCTTATATGTTCTTAGAATCACGCTGCGAATTATGTATTTTTAAAATAGCGTATTTGAAAAAGGAATGGTGAAATAAAAAAAAAAACAACTAAGTATTCATATAAATAGTATATATTTCTTAACCCTCCGTCGGGCGCAGCCAATCTGTGGGATCCGGCAGTCACTTCTTTCTTTGTCTTTTCGTGTGTATTGCGAATATTAACTGGAACTCCCTTATAGCTTCCTAGCCCCAAACCACTCTTCTCGATATGGTGACGATTTTTCTTTAGTGCATTCCCTGGCCATGTACAGGCCGCCCGGATCTGTCAGATGTATTGCGCCTGATTGCGTCATTATTTCTTCACTTCAAAATTTTGTTAGATTTATTTTCTTATTTACATTAATAATATTTTTTGGGATCTCTACACTTATCTATTCTGGCTTTTTATGGTATTATTATTCGAAATTAACATATTTGGGTATTAAATTATTGGTTTATACTAAATATCGTTACCAATAATGTGACGTTTATTTTTGTTTGGAACATGAAATGCTAAATGATGAAGATTTATAATTCTTTACACTTAAAATGGGCAGTTATTTAAAACTTTTCTTTGTAATTCACGTCCAATATTTTTTATATATAACTTTATGACTTTTAGATGAAAAATTAGGTGGTTTGTTTTCTGTATTCAAAATATTGTTACATACTAATTTATTTATGTTTTCTCCTTAAAACAGAAAAACCTTGTTTAATAGCTGGTTCTCCTATATAAAAATCTTCCAAATTTATTGTTTCACAACATGAAATGAGTTCATTTATGTAAATTTAATTAATGCGATTAAAAGCTAGTGTTAAATATTTATTATTGTATTATATGAGTTAAAATACTTAAGGGTTTAATTAAGTCTCCACCTCATTAAAATCTAAATCGTATAAGATTTGATTATGGGATTTCTCAGATGCATTGCGCCCGAATGTGTTTGGATTCATACTGCGCCCAATAGAAGGTTAAACTATTTAAGAATTTAAAATTTATTCCAATTTATTTTTTAAAGCACTATATAACAAATAATGAGAGCTTAAATCTACGAGATGGAGTGCAATTCCGACTTATCCAACTACACAATTATGATGCATATTATATGAAAAATGCAGTTGCAAAATGTAAAGAAAACTAAGAAGAACATAAAGGCCCGAATACAATTTTGGAATGTAAAAAAATCGTTTTTAAAAATATTGCTAATTTGAGTAATCGATTTTTGACGAAAGTAATATAATTTTTAATAGAAAGTAATATAAAAGAATGCAAAATTTTTCTAATTACCAATGTAATATAACACTCCATATTAATGAAGAAGTTATATCTTGTTTCATATTTAAGCTGTACACCCCCGTATATATGTATGTGTATACAAAACTCGAATTGGATCTCATCTGTGTTAAAATCAAACAAAATTCAGTAAAATACAGCCCTGTTCTTTTTACATTGTTTTGAAAAATAGATAGTTCGATAAAGTTAACAAGAAGCAAAACGTCTTTAAAACTTTTTAATAGTTCGACCGCGAAAACGTCTGTATGTCATAATAATTTCGACCATCAATTCTATTACATAATTTCACGTAAACCCTAATATACTAAAATCTCGCTTTCACGTTTTATACTTAAAACATAAATAACTAAAACTTATGTTTCGCAAAAGTGTATGCCTGGAAAAATAAACTTAGAATTTGCCCCACTTTCTCCCAATGATTAAAAGTTCTCCTACGAAGAAAATGTTTTAATGTGTTATAGTGTCATTCCCTTCCTTAACCACAGCAATTATCACTCAGTGGGTAACTGCTTACGGTGTTTCCATTATTCTGTTGTCTCAGTTTTATCTTTTACACGTATTTGAACTGGAAACGCATTTGATTTACCCTCTATCTACGAGCAAAGAGACAGATTCTATCCTCTCTAACGAACTCACTCATTCATAAAGTCACCATATAAATAATATAATTACTCATCCCTCTAATAAAATTGGAATGTTATGCAACCCACTTTACTCACGTGTAAATGTGTTTTGGCAGAAAATTACTCCGTCTATTGGTATTTCGAGTGTCTAATCTCGAATTAATCCACTGTTTATGAAAATATGACTTTCCCTTGCGGCCGTTTTTATTTCAAATAAAATAAAACAAAGTTATTTCCCATATAAACGCTATTTACTTATCTCATATTTCAATACATATTAAACATACTGTGTATAATAAACATATTAAATATTGCCTTAAATCACTTTATATAAAGGAATGACAAACAAAATTTATTCCTACATCTACAATATGCCTACATATTATAATTTCCCTTTTTTGTACCTTTGCCTCGCCTGAGATTTCGTGTATCGTGGTGTGTTCGATTTGGTTTCTTTGGCATCAGGTTCGTCTGCCGTTCCGTTCACATCTTTAACTAAAAAAAAAAAAAAAAAAATATATTGAAATATAAACAAAAAGAAAGAAAATAAACAATAATTAAATCATGACTGACATATATGTACAAAAAGAAAATCCACAAATTTTACTTACACAAATCTATCGGGGGTTCCAACAGACCGTCTCTCTGACATTTTACCGAGTAACGGTACAACCTAGCAATGCCGTAACCTACCATGGCGATCACAATCGTAACAAACGCCATCAATATTGGGTGCTAAAAAAAGTACCGGAGTTCTTTTGTCTGCTGAGGAATATTTTTTAAACATGAACAGAATTAATTGTAAGTGTATTACAAAAAAAATATTTTTTTCGCTGTTTATATGCATCCCTGATTTGTTTAAAACAACCTACTAACAATAAGAGTAGAGAAAAAGTACTCTGTGCAATCTATCCTGTCTATAAATTCCTGTGCAATCTATCAAAGAAAATCTAACTTTCTTGATTGTTAAAAAATCTGAAGTCTCAACTGACTTCAAATACAATCAAAATTAGTTTTAAAGATAACGCCATCTCTTAATGAATTACTCAACTATAGTAGCTTGTTTATAAAAAGGAAACTGATTTAAGAATCTTTTTTACATTACATTTACATATTCCAATCAAATCTTAGTACAACACATTTGAATCACTTTAATATATACATATAATTTATACGTACATTTACTGTAGGCTTCAATGTGAACACACAATCAGCTATGACGATAAAAACACCTACAACGATGCCTATTCCGGCTCCTAACCATGGTACAGTTTCGTCAGCTATTGAAATAAAATTTGAGTGTTTCGTATAGTACTATTTTATGTTTTACCTTTTCTCTCCTTCAGTATCTCTTTGGCTGTTCTATTCAATGCTTCAACTAGATTAATATCATCCGGTTTCAGTTCCAGAGCTCGACGATACGAATCGCAGGCATCCGAATAATGCCCTGTTGCAAATTCAACTTCGCCTCTTCGGAAATAACCCTAAATTTTACAAATGTAGTAATAGGCACTTATGCTGTTAAAGAAACAGGCTAGACACCTCAAATTAAATAATTATAGTTATTGATTCAATCTAATTACCTTAGGCCATGCAGGGTTTAATTTGATGGTCTCGTTTGCATCTTCAAGGGCATAATAATACTGCTGTACTTTTAGAAAGGCAAAGGACCTGTTACTACGAAGTGTGTAATTTGAAGGGTCTAACTTGATACCGTGTGTGTAGTGTAAGATAGCCTCCACGAAATTTTGGTTCCTTACGGAGATGTTTCCCAAATCCTTCAGTTCTTCAGGGGTTTTCTGTAACTATTAAAGTCTTATGAGCACCCGGCTGTTTCTCAACATTATTGAATATATACCTGTTCCCCCATGTCCTCAGTTAACGTAATTAATGGGAAAAATTAGGGTATGTAAATATTTTCATTACCTTAACCTAGCTTTTAAATGCAGCTGTTTGCAGTATTGCCAACTGTCTATACTATAAAAAAATGTAATAATTATATGTTTGAAATTTTGGGTTTGGCATCGTTAAATGTTTCAGTTATTTAAATCTAATCGTAATGATTTAATTGAATATTCGATGACAAGTAGTAAGAGATATTCAATGAAATATTACATTTGTGCGTGTAATTTGGAACAGGTCAGTTGCGAGTCAGAACACCAAGTACACAGTACACACCATCTGAAATCATAGAAGTAAAATAGAGTAAGGTCTTTTTCATTCCATGATTCACTTTGTACGATATGATGACTTTAACAAATCGTCGAATGACGTAATCGGTTATATATTTTACTCATTTGTCGATGGCCGTATTATTTATTGAATTTCGATTTATATATAGCTGTCTCTGATTTTTCTTATATTTATAAATGTACAATTTGTAGCGTTAAAAGAAATATTATACTGAAATCGCCAGAATTCAGGTTAAACGTAAACCTCTTCATGAAGTTTACTTCTGAAACTATTTTGAATTCTACTGCAGAAACAAACTTAAAATATACAACGTATTTCCCACTTTAATATCTTAAATGTTTTCCTTAAATACCCTAACTTTTCTGCTAGTTTAACTGTTATTATTTATCTTGTAAAATTGATATAATTGAATTAATTTTAAACGAATTAAAATTAAGAAAAAAAGGATAATACATTATTTTTAATATTTTAATTTCACCAATACTCCCTGTGTGGAGGAGATGGAAAGTGTCAAAAGAAAGCGTTCGCTGCAACCAAACCGACTAGAGAAAGTTCTCTAGTCTTCTTGGCTGTAACCTACGAGCAAAGAGACAGACTTTGCTCGTAGGCTGTAACATATATTCTGTATAGTCTGTGATTTTAACTTATTCAATTCGTTAATTGACGAAGTAAATATTGAATAAAAAAAAGATAGCAATTGATTATTTCTATTTATTCCTACCGTAGTCCTAATTTAAATATTCTATTCTTATAGGCGGAATATATATATATATATATAAATTTCTTTATAAGCATACGTGTTGGCAACAAAGTTTCTCACGAGTGAAGCTCTAACTGTAACAAACAAAAGAATGCGTATTTGTATATCGAATGTTTTTTTAAAATTTACATAAAAAAATGGATAATATATCATGGTACTTTAATTTCACCAATGCGCCCTCTATGGAGATTCGAAATAATTACGTATCTAAGAATGCGTTCCCTGTAACCAGTCTATGTACATAGTCTGATAGATTGTAATTGTAAAGGGGGCTACATTCCGTTTATCTGTGCAGTTTTCTGTCGTAAAATAACTGTGAATATCTGTACATTTATCTGAACTGAAGGTATCTCTGTGGAAGGTATAAGGAGACGTTCGCATACGTTTTCGCCTTAGTTCTGTCCGATTTTTCTTCAGTTCTCTCTTCACTTTCGATAGGTTTAGTTCAAAAAGCGTTAAAAATGAATAAAGAATAATGGGTGACAGAAAATGAAGAGCCGCAATTTGTTACATAATTGCAGCTGTGTTGCTTGAGGAAAGAAGAAACGCCGTACAAACATTTACAAACGCCAAAAGCGCATTTTTTTTAAACCGTGGTCATAATGTACATAAACAGAAAGTGAACTGAACAAACTGTATGATAGACTGCGCAGATTATCGTTGTAAAAGAGGGTTAAAATGCACAGATTTTTCACTGCATAAATACCGGTCTAAACTGTGCAGTTCATTACTCAGACATGACGTCACACCTGATAAACGGAAGGTGTGTAGGGGGGCTACACACCTTAAGCAATTCAATTTGTTAATCGATGAAGAAAAATCTTGAATCAAAAAAGGATATATTTGATTATTGCGACTGTAGTCCTAATTGAAATTGAACTTTAATATGCCATCTTTACATGGATGATTTGAATTTAATTGCTTGAAATAGACTGAAGAAATATAGAATTCCTTATAATAAACGTACATGATTGCAGAAGAGTTTCTTCCCGTTCTTTTGTAAAAATGTTTAATTCTATATTTCAGCAAGAAAAGAAAAATGATAAAACAGAGTTTCAGAAACAATATTTATTACACCTATTCTTACTACAATTATTCAATCACATTCATATTTTCTGAAAAACATATTTTATATCAAGGTCAACATAATTCCTGTATTGATGATTATGGTAAAAGTTTACAACAGCTTATAAATAAATATCAAGTAAAGAAAAGAGTTTAGGAACCGGTATACTTCGGTTTCGTTTCCTGATCTGTAACGGTCCTTATATAGATAACATCTTCTGGGAGAGGATTCGGAGGATTGTCCTCCTCTAGGAAATACGAGCAAGCAATCGCCAGGACTGAACCTACAAATACAACGTTTTAGGAAAAAATTTGACCTTTTCTTACTCCAGGATAAAATTAAATAATTTTGGATAATGGTTTAAATAAAACTTCTCAATATTTCCAAGTTATTCTAAATTCTTAAACATTTTATCTAGGTGGCCTAGGATATCCTGTCACTACTGTCAAACAATTGCAATTGTTTGACAGATGTAATGTAACATTTTGTAATTGTTTGTTAATAATACATTTAGAGCTGTTTAAAGTGATTTGGAGAAAGTAGGCAATAAATTCAGTTATGCCAGTGATTCTTTTTGTAATTTAATATTGTCAAGTGAATGGAACACTTTGTCCAGTACATTTTGCGTAGAATAAATGAATCGTCAACTCAACTTGAGAGAAGATGAAGCAGTGAAACCGGTAAGTCTAGTTAACGGGGGACATAGCCAGTGCTATGTGGCTAATTTGTTAGGAGTTAGACAATGAACAATTCGACCAGTTATAAGTTTAAATGAACTTGGAAGTTACTGTAGAACCTCTGGATAAGGTCATGAAAAGTCCAGGGATGCAAGAGATGAACGATTTTTTATGCAATTCATTTTAAGAGACAGGCATTCTACCAGTTTTGAACTAAACATAGCCCTAGCAGTACCTCGAAATATAGCAATGCCTGGACGAACTCAAAAGAAGACTTAATGAAACAGGATTGGACAGTAGAAGACCAGCCATTGTACCACTGCTCACCAGAGAGTGTTACTAGACTGCATCTTACAAGAGTACACGTAAATTGGACCATTGAATCCATTGGACCATTAATTATAAGCGAGTTTTGTTTTAAGACGAAACAAGAGTAAGACGTAATTCACCAGATGGACATCAACGAGTGCGGTGGAGGCCAGGAGAGGATTGCTGCCTGCTATATTTCTCCGAGGATTCCAATATTTTGTGGATCAATAAATTTCTGGAGAGGAATTTGTTTCTATTGTCGCATAGATTTGGTCATATAAGAACATGTGAAGTCATTTGCCCCATTTGCTGGGGATAATTTTATTTTTATGCACTGTAACGCTCCCACGTTGCTAGAAAGGTATTGGACTACCCATGATTTGTGAATATTCCAGCTATGGACTGGCCACCAAGAAGCCCAGATATGAATCCCATAGAGCATCTATGGGATCCACTAAAACGATCAGTTAGGTACCACACACCTGCCCCTATAAGCCTCAGGGAACTCGACCAAGTCGTTCTTGTTGAATGGGAGAGTATTCTTCAGAAAATCACTCACCACATAACATGAACCGATGAATGGAAACAGTGAATTATATCACGTAGGTAATATAATTTCAATCTTCGAAACAAGTTAACTAAAGCGAAATTTCACTGACGCGTTAATTTCGTTCAGGAGCTTCGATGTAGGTAAAATTTAAATAAAAGTTTATTTAAAAGCTCTATCGCTATAAATCTCAGGGAAACAACCTTACCATTGTGGCTAAAACTAAGCGATGTAACGGAGGTGTGATACTGATGAAACTGGCACAACCTCTTCTTGTTGAAGCCGTCCCATATGTTCACGTACCCATCGGAACCGCCCGTGGCAAACGTGTTGTGAATTGGATGGAAACTAAACATACATACAACGTTTTTATTACATACTGTCTACAGGATGTTTCTATTTTAAGTCAGTAAACACAAATCATTGGCAGAAAATTGATTATAAATTAATATTCATTGATAAACGCCACCGCTCATGGAAGTATGGATACTTCAAAAATTTATAATAATTAGACTTCAATTAAAAGTAATTGTATTTTATATAGTTTTATGGCTAGAGTATACAATATACAATACAAATTAAATAAATAAAAGAAACTTAAATGGTATCAAATAAAAGATTATAATAATAGTCAAACTTTAGTCTCATAAAAAATCCCTTTTGCACGTTTTGATGCCCTCAATTATTCTTTTTTTAACTTTTCTTCTAGTTTAAAAAAAATTACATTACTTATATTTGTTTTAAATTAAAGGATATAGAGTAAGACTACTTGTAATCTGCCAGAAAAATATTAATTTTTCAAAGTATAACTTAATTTTGATTAAGTGTTACTTACTTCCATGAGCAGTAGTGTATAAAAATGTAAAACAAAAATAAAACACCCTGTGTCTTAAAATTATTGTCTCATTTCATATATAATTATCTTTTTATGTTTTCTATTAATTGGTTTAACTACTGAAGTATAAAACTACATCACCATGTGTAAACATCTTAAATATAGCGTTTATGACTTACCTTATTGCATTTACGGGAAATATCTTCTCCAAACCATCCTCTTTTATTCTATGGCACTTAAACGCATACTTTTTCTTCTGTATTTCAGGATTTGTATCCAAATACTCTACTGCTACCCTTCCCTCTATGCTGCTCAGAACATAACCTTGCTTGTTCGGGAAACATCTAATAGCTCTCGTCTGGTACTTCAGGTTGGATTCCCTTTTCTGTAAAGTATACGACATATTCCGGATGTCCCAGACGAGTATTTTCCTGCCCGCAGTCCCTACAACTAGTTTTTCCCCACAAACACCCATAGTGTACACTTTTTCGCCTTGGTTGTAGTTGCCGCTGCACATCGGCGTCCTGGGATCCCACAGCTTCAAGTGGTGGTCCCAACTTCCGGTTACAATCGCGTTTACATCGCTGCAGTACTCCACACATTTTATAGCATTATTATGAGTCCCGATTGTGTTCTCTGAAACAACGTTACTATGATTGAAGTAAAAGTGAAAATTAATGTTTACAAACCTTTAGTTGTGTTAAAATCGAACGATTTTAAAGTATTATCTAAGCCACCGCTATACGAATGTACTGCATCCTACAAAACATATAAATCAATTCATAATAGGCAACAATTTATTTGGGGGCTTACAGTAAAACAACAGTCCAATACAGCAGCTTCGTGGGCGTATTTGTGCCTTAAGTTATTGGCAGTGACATCGTATAATCTTACACAGCCGTCCCAAGAGCTCACTAAGAGAAATTGGTTGGTGTTAGGTCCAAATTTGACCGCGGAAACTGCATCTTCAGGAGCCGATTTTAGCTTGTACTCGGTTTGAGACTTCATTTAATTAATGTTTTATTTCAATTAATGCGTTGTTGAGTAAAAAAGCGGCTTAGAATATGGGTTATGTTTACTTCAAGGCTTTTAATACTTTGCAATTTTATATTAAACGTTCCTTTCGTATCATATATTAAACTGAAGTGATCAAGGTCTGGGGGGGGGGGCTTCTAACCACAACTGCGGATTGAATTTATATCGTGTTTAAATATTGGCGGTATAAAAATGGTATTAAAATAACTAACTAATGTTAGCAACAATCAAAAGAGGAATTGATAAATATTAACAATTCATTGTTAGCATATTTAAAAGCTTGTTGCAAGTGCAGATTTTGCGAAATACAGATGAATAGTAATGAGAATATGTAACTTAATTAGATAGGTACGATTGTAAATATTTGACAATCGTATTACATCAATCTTACTTAAGAAAATAATACATATAATTCGAGAATAAGACATAGAATCCAAGAATAAGACATATAAGTTTAAAAGGCGTTAAGTTTATGAATAATAAAATATATACACAAAATACAGATAATTTAAAGTGAGATATAGGGAAAAATTTAATATTTCATCTATTTATTCATTGTCGTTCTTGCACCTTTTTCTAAAGTTGACATTCTAAAAGTGTAAGATATAAAAAACATATTTAACAAAAGATAAACATTATATGATGGACAATACTAATTTATCATTTATTTTTTATTGTATAAAAATGAAAACATATGTATGGAGCACGGCACTATACGGCTGCGAAACCTGGACGGTAGGGGAAGCAAGTAGGAAGAAATTAGAAGCTTTTGAGATGTGGTGTTACCGAAGAATGATGAAAATACCATGGACTGATAGGGTTAGAAACGAAGAAGTATTGGAAAAAGTCGGCGAGAAAAGAAGTATGTGGAAAAACTTAAAGAAGAGAAGAGATAGAATGGTAGGCCACTTGCTGAGGCATGGGGAAATAGTCCGCGATATTTTGGAGGCAGAAATAGGAGTGAAGAAAGGCAGAGGTAGGCCTAGATTAGACTACTGCTCGCAAATAGTAAGGGATGTAGGTTGTGCCACAATTAGCGAAATGCGTAGGTTAGCATAAGATAGGAGAAGCTGGAGGTTAGCGTCCAACCAGTCTTAGGACTGATGACCTAATGATGATGATGTATAAAAATTGACATTATGCTGTTGAAAGTCAATAATCAAATTATTGTAAGGTTATATTCATGAGTATGAAGTGTTGAATATTTTTCCTTTAGACTATTGAAACGATTAGTAAAATTATATACTTTTTACAAGAAATGTTTGTTATAATGGTTAATATAGTTATAGAATAGCAAGTGGTTAAATAATAAATAATAACCACATTCTTATAAAATTAAAATTATATATTTCAGGTAATTATTATTATTTCGCATTTGTTCGTAGGAACTAATCATAATATAATTCAATTACACAATTTAATATGAAACGAACACAACTATACTTCTAGTTTATATCTAGTCTATGATTTTTTCCAGGTGATTATTGACTAGCGAAATAGAAACAGAAGAAGAAAATAACCTATTGTTTCCTTCATCAAATAATAATTTAGGAACATATTAGATAAATATGATGAACGTGAATAACATTATTAAAAATGTAAGTTCAAAATTAACTGTTTTCAAAAAAGCCAAGATTTTTTTTGTAGGTACTTCTGAATGACGTAAAAGTGAGAATAAACAACTGTAGATTGTTGCATACCACACCGGCCTGCTGTAAATCACAAGCTGGAAGGTATCGAGTAACTCAAAAGAAAAATTTTCCTCTAACCTATGAAATGGCTAATCCTCCACACCAAATAGCCCATCGAAAATCTTGGAACTCATGGAACACCTGTTAGCATTCTCATATAAGTAGTAAACAATATCGATAAAGTGTATCACGATTATATTTTCAGCTAACCTAGAAGGAGGTTTGCGGCCATCAGAAACTGCTGTCGAGGATCAGTTCATTAGAAAATTCATGGTGGGCACGTGGCATCGGCTGTTCGTGAGCGAAATCATAATAAAGAGACAGCATAATATTATTAGAATCGCCGGCATTATCGAAAGGAATGTTAGCGCCAGAAAAATGTACTTTCTTTTAGGGTATGCCGAAGAACTGTTAAGCTTCTGGTTGCAATGTCCTGTTAAGTTAGAGCTTCAGACTATAGCGGATAGGAAGGACGTCATATTTAAATATATTTAAAGAAATTGTTAATGTACAATAAAGTTATTTTAGTGTCTTTGTACTGCTGCTTATTTAATTTCATTTTCGTTCTATAATATATTCTGTTAATTGTTTATATTACCTAAATGTAGAACTATATGTTTACATCATGTAAAGCTATGTATTTAGCGTAGTAATTCCTGTCAATTTTGTTTCCTAGCCAAATTAAAGGTAGCTTGTGCTCGGTACAGATTTAACTAGATCTCATCTTTAACTAACTCTGCAGATGGCGCAATTTGATACTTATTTTACACGTCCTGTACAAATTTCAAATCTACTTTACGGCGGTGTCGAGAAAATGTATTGGAATATCTAATTTCTATTAAATTGGAAATTAAGATCTAGAAGTATACGAAACAATAGCCCTACAATCCCAATTAAAATATCTGAAATGAAATAATTTTTGAGAATGATTCGGAAATAAAATATCGTGCTGCCATCTACAGGCTTATAACAGAAGCTATGAAAATTCTCAACATTGTTTTATATGTATATCTCATGAATTTCAAAATACATTTAGCACATACGCAGCAATTATAATTATTCATTGTAGATTACGCTATTGTTCCTAGAGGATTGGACATGATGAAATCCGATTTTTATCGCGTAGAGAGTCGAGCCTAAAAGTATAACAAATGATAGACAAGCAACAAATATTTTAGGTGTCCGGGTGGTCGAATGACCTTTGGCCATCTGTTGGTTGATAGTATATGCTATATCTCTTTGTGGTCATTCCAGATAAATAAACGGGTGGTAATTGAAATGGAATAAAATTATACCTATTTCAATTTATGCATTTTAATACGTTTTCAATTACAGGTATTTAGAATGAAAACCTTTATTTACAATTGTAGAGGATTTATGAGACAAGTGAAGAAAAAGTTCATTTATTAAAACTATTTCTTTTTCATATCCTATATCAGCAATAATACTTTTCAGTAGTACAATGGAAAACTAACATAATTATATGTTTTAAAATGTAGACAACTGTTATTAACGATAAGAATATAAATATTATACAAATTAAGTCTTATTAGGTGATTATTTTGTCCAAAATTATAAAATTATTTATACTTATTGACATTTAATCGGTTAATTCATTTTGTTGAATTGTTTAATTCATTTTGTTTGAAATTCTGCCCAAGATTTCCAGCTTTCCGACAATTCGAATAACAACGAGTGTCATATCGATCAAAGTTGTTTATTTTTTCTAGAGTGGTAATCGACTCGAGTGCTACTTGAAATAAATTAATCTATCATAACAATAGTTTCGTTTATTATGTATCATAGTCTCTTCTAGCAGTGGTCAAGATGACTTGTGGGTGATACCCAGGTCTTACCTTCGCAGACACATGCCCAGGAAGCTCGTACTCGATGTCTTCTTGGCCTTGGCGGAGACCGTTATTAGAAACCTCTACGACGTCTCCGATATGTATCAGCGAATCACACCTGATAAGATGAAAAATCGAGGGAAAGATCTCACTGTTGAAAAAATTTAGACCTGTAAAAATATCGCTTATAGGTATATGTGTATAATAGATTATCCTCTGAAAATATCACAGCCCAATGATGCCAACATTATTGGAGAAATGCTTGTTGAATGGAGTACAGTCTGTTGGTGTTTTGGAGGAAGCTAGCTAGCGGTCTGTTATTTTATAACATCTCTCTTAACATTCTGCTTCGCATTACAGATACATAGTGGTAAAAATACTGAAACTAACCATATTTTCCATGCTACATTTATAATATTCCAGCCTTTACGAAATCGTCAATTGCTTTTTAAGTTTGGACCCACAGAAATCGACTTCTTTCTCCTAAATCTTCAGGCTGCGGAGGGGAAGGTTACACACAAAGACAAGGACAAAAACGTCCATGCTGAGGGAGGGGAACTTCCCTCATTGGGATTCGAACCCAAGCATACGTGACACTACAATACCGAGCCCAGTTCGCCAACTCCGGACTATAGGACGAATAAGATTACCTTTATAGGGGAATAAGATAGGTCACCCATTCATACAGTGCCGCGGAGCAGTATCCTGCACTTTTATAGCTCTATCTGACTTGAGCACCTGTGTATCTTAAATTTAGTGAAGCTAAAGAAATTCGCCTATTTGTGGATTTGCATGCTTTTCAATAATATGAAACTGACGTTCTTGACGTTCTCAACAGCCTCAACGTTCTCAATGCTTTCAATGTTCTCAACGTTTTCGATATTCTCAATATTCCCAGTTAAAAGTCATTTGCGATGTTACTTACGAGTATGTACGTAGAGCTCTGAAAGAGAGTGTAAAACTTTTATATCGGTCCAGAATTAACACCACTGTGAATTTTTCCAAAACAATCAATTTTTTATGTAAAACGTGCGATTGAGACATCACGTTTCATGAAATAAGTTTTTGAGACTTAGGCTTCAAAATAGTTATCGTTCCTTAGAAAATATGAAAAACGAAATCTGGGCGACCTTCTGCCAGAAGTTATCAACCGACGACAATCCGCAGCACGAGAAGTGCTCAGAGTGTTGGTGTGACTGGAAGAAGGCGCAAGGAGCGGATTCCTTGGACACCTTCCGTCATAAGCCGCCGCTTCCTAAGGAAGTTTTTAAAGTCATCAAACCGATTTGTGAGGACCTGAGCCGAGATGAGTTGCTAAACCGTTGCTTGGGACGCTGCTGATATTGCTGTGTGCACCTTTAATGATGCTTTAACTAATATTCTACAAATTATGAAAGTTTTAGAGATGTATGTTGCCGTCCAACCATATAATATTTGTCTAGAAGCCGAGGCTAAGCGGATCAAACATGCCGAGATGTCTTTGACAGATGCAGCGAAAGAGGTATGCTCTAACATAAAATGTTCGAGGAATGAGAATGAGGGAGAATATTAGTAGTAGAGCAAAGCGGGTTCTGGGCCACCTTCGGATTTGTCCGCGGACATTGATGCGGATGGCATGTGGTCATTGTTGATCTGAAGAACTCTTGGCGCAGGTATAAAACAGGTCTGTACAGGTATAAAACATGTGTGTATCGGTTTAAAACAGGTATGGTGGTATTAGGAAAAAAACATGACGTCACTAAACAGGTTACCATACCTGTTTTAAACCGATACACACCTGTTTTATACCTGTAGAGACCTGTTTTATATCTGCGTCAAGAGTTTTTCAGATCAACAATGACCACATGCCATCCGCATCAATGTCCGCGGACAAATCCGAGGGTGGCCCAGAACCCGCTTTGCTATACTACTAATATTTAAATATAGAAGGGCAACCTTATGGCCTGGGATAGCAGATTAATGGTAAACATTTTTAAACAGTCGGATTTTTTATTTTTTCATGTCCATAACACATTTCAAAACTTTAAATCTGTTTTTATCGAAACATGATTCTTCCAAACGGTCCGCAGCATAACTACAACAATTCTCATCCTTACGTCATCCTTTATTTTTAACAGTATCTTTAAAATAATATTTTGAAGTGAAATACGTACGGAATTTTCGATAACTTAATTTAAACATTATTTGTTAACAAATGATGTTAACTTTTTTGTCGAAAATATAACGTTTTTTATTTAGATATTTGCTAATCACACAAACATCAATATTTTTGTGTGATTATCAATATATCACTAGCTATAAACATGTAGATTAAGTGAATTTTTTTGTCCCTATTCAAATTTGCACAAGTTACACTGCATGCTGTAGAGCACCTTAAATTCGACATGTCTCTCGAGAATGGCTCCAATGCATTTTTGAGTATTTTTTGATAATAAATTTTTGGTTTATACTTAAATATATGCCTTATAGCTTCCTTAAATATTATTATCTTTCTTTTATAGTATTTACGTTAAAAAACCCTTCTTTCTTAGCTTATTACAGTGGTGTTGGGTACCCCTTAAATATGTTTTAACTTTGAAATTCCGTTATAGGAAAAGAAAGATCATTTACACGTCAAAAAATTCCTCTTCTTAAGATGAATTTAGGTCTTACGATAATTTTGAAAGGAATAATAAGTAACATGAAGGAAAATTTCGCATATATTTATCAAAAATTTAATAAATTATTAATATGTAATCAATCACTTGTTTCGTTTACATTTTGACAACATCCCAAGGCCAATATCTTTGTGTGATGATTGCGAGGAATGACTGTCAGATAGATTAGAGTTGTTTGTTTTTATTTCGAGAGTAGGTAACTAGTCTAACATCAACTTATTCGGGTTCTAAATATGGATAGAGGCGAACTAAAGTGCCAGTTAAGATATATTAATCTGTATTTATTTAGCTAGTATTTATTTTCCACTATGAAGCTTAGTTTTGTGTGGTAGCTAGTGACCAAGATGGCGTGTGAATGCACAGCTCCATGCCTTGGGCCTACCTTCGCGGACGCCTGCCCGGGAAGCTCATATGTTTTCTTCATGAGCCTGGTGGAGACAGTCATTAGCCCTGTGATGTCTCAGACGTATGTCAAAGAGTCATTCCCAGGGAGCAGCCGGATTTCGATTACGGCTTCATTATGATTGGAGGCGGTAGCGGAGGCGTGACAGTTGCAGGCCGACTCTCAGAAGTACCAGGTTGGAGGGTGTTGCTTCTGGAAGCCGGAATAGACGAACCTGCCAACACTCAGGCCCCCTTCATCTTGTACCTACATGCAGAAAACCCCTTAACTGATTGACATTACCAGACAGAGCCCGAACCTGTGGCCTGTCAAGGCTACGACGATAAGAGGTGCTTTTGACCCAGGGGCAAGTTACTTGGAGGTTGTAGCATGGACAATGGCACGTTCTACGTAGAGGTACTGCCTTGGTTCAAGTACTTTGAGGATAACTTGGGCGTTGGTACTGTCGTTGATCCCAAGTATCATGGCACTGATGGGCCTATGACAGTCAGGCGGTTCAACAACCAGCCTGAGATATTGTGGGATGCCTTGAAGGCTGCAGAAGAAATTGGACACAATGTGAAGGAGGGGACTAATACATAAAGACAACTCCCGCGTCTTTATGTATTTGAAAAGAAAAATATAAACTTATACACACTTACAACATTTTTAAGATATAACACAGACACTTAAGACACTTATAGCATATTTTTTTGGTTAATATAACTAATTTTTTAATATTGTTAGTAAATTTAATTACGCAGATACAAATAAATTGCAATGTCAAGCAACAGACCTTCCAGGAGTTCTAACGCAGTCCTAACTTGTTGTTGCTAAATAAGTATTTTACAAGTAACTGTAGCAACTTTTTTTCATTATTAAATATATAACACAGACAAACAGATTATTTGTCATCCCTTTGTCCTTGAAATAAATACTTACATGTTTGCAAATATTACAGAACACTCGTAACCACTTTTGACTATCATTGGGGAATAAGTAAGGTCAGCGCAACGTGATGGATGTGTTTATTTGTTTATAAAAAAATTGCATTGCTTATCAATGAGTGACTTGACTTGTTTACTTTGATAACACTCAAAGATCTGTATCGTTGCGATAATCAAGAGCAAGAACGTGCTGGCAGATAGACTAGAGTTGTTTGCTTTTATTTCGAAATCAGGCAGTAAGATGGTGATGTTTGTTAGGCAACCAGTGACGTGCAACCTCCCACCAAGACAGGCAAGGTACCAAATAACTGAAACATGAACGTGTTTAATCTATATGTAATATTAAAATGTGGATGAATTAGGCTGCAAGGAATTGTAGAAGTCTCTATGAAAGCGTTTTTCATTAGCAATAAGTTTTTCATGAAAACAAGCGAGTTCGTTTGTTGTTATTTTGAAAATTATCCAACCCATGAATAATATGGATGAAAAAGAAGTCGGAGACAGAGGAACAATAAAAATAAAATGGAAACCTGCTGGTTCTCGTTGTTCACAAGAATTTTGAATTCAAAAATCGACAGGAAGTAGACATGAAACAAAAATAATATACAAGTAATAGTAAGAAACTGAATTTAGAAAAAATCAAGGTAATTATTTACTTTAGTGTACAACGAGTAACTAATTTACTACTTCTAAATTTTTCAGATCCTCGGACATGAATCTGGTGCGTCATTTAAGCGTAAGATGAAAGCACCGACTGAGAGTGAACCTTCTTGTCTTAGTTTCTGTTCGGTGATATTACTAAATTAATTGTTATATATTTTGGTTTATATTTACTATGCTATACGAAGATACGACGCTGGTTATTTGAAGAACGGATTATACTTAGTAATTTCTGTTAATAAACATCCTCTTACGATTCCAAATTTGTCCAGTGATTAACTCGAGCACCACTTGAGATACATTAATCTTTACCTGTGATATAATCGTCTTTTTTCCATTAAAAGTCTTAGTCTTCACAGATTACATATTAGTATAGTAGTGACCAAGATGGCGTGTGGGTGCACAGCTTCATACCTTGGGCCTACCTTCGTGGAAGCCTGCCCAGGGAGCTCGTACGTCTTCTTCATGACCTTGGTGGAGGCCGTCGTTAGAAGCCTTTGTGATGTCTCAGATGTGTGCGAACGGATCACCCCTAGGGAACAACCCGATTTCGACTACGACTTCATTGTGATCGGAGGAGGTAGCGGAGGTGCAACAGTTGCAGGGCGACTCTCAGAAGTACCAAATTGGAGAGTGTTGCTCCTAGAAGCTGGACCAGATGAACCAGCTGACAGTCAGGCACCGTTCACTCTATACGTACACGCTGACAATCCCATGACTGACTGGCAATACAAGACCGAGCCGGAAGAAGTGGCCTGTCAGGAGAATGACGATAAAAGATGTTTTTGGCCTAGAGGTAAGGTACTCGGTGGATGTAGCGTGAATAACGGCATGCTCTACGGTAGAGGAACAGCGGCGGATTATGATAGATGGGCTGCGGAGGGGAACGAAGGATGGAGCTACGAAGATGTCCTGCCTTGGTTAAAACACTCTGAAAATAATTTGGACGTTGGTACCGTTGTCGATTCCAAGTATCATGGTACTGACGGACCTATGACGGTCAGGCGGTTCAACGACCAGCCTGAGATTTTGTGGGATGCGTTGAAGGCTGCAGAGGAACTTGGACACAACGTAAACTACGATATATTCGGAGAAGGTACAACTGGTTTTACCATAGCTCAGGCTACACTTACAAAGTAAGTCGACTGCGTTCCTTGTTGTATAAGATCAATAAAAGTAAAGAAGGAGACAATTTCTCACAAATACCGTAAGATGTGCCACTTGGCATTATCAAGAGACAAATAAAACTAACTTTGAAATTACCTGTGGTGTCTATTTATCAGGTTGACCAAAAAGTTCGTTAAGTTTTTTCATAAGTATTTATTATTAACATTATAGTTATTACAAATTATTTTAATCAATAATGTATGTTTCTCCATATTCAATAACTTTCTAGCATCTCTCAGTAACCTTCATAATATAATTTTCATAAAAACTTTTCGGTTTGCTTGTAAAAAATATTTTTAAATGATTTCTGACTTCCTTGTCATTGGAAAATGTTAAGTTTCGTGAACTGTTATCCATGGAGCAGAATAGGTGAATATCCGAGGGCGCGAGCTCTAGAGAATACGGCGGATGGGGTAAAATATCCCATATCCTATCTCCAACAATTTCCTCCGGGTCTGCAGAGAAGTATGAGGTCGAGCGTTGTCGTGATGAAAAACGATCTTCTTATAATTTACATGTCCTAGGTGCTTTTCCTGCATGGCTTGACTCAGTTTTTGTAGTTGTTTGCAGTAAACGTCCGAATTTATTGTTTCGTTCCTGGAGGTAGCTCAAAATAAATAATTCCTTTGAAGCTCCACCAGACGGACAACAAAACTTTCCTAGGATGAAGCCCTGCCTTTGGTGTGGATTGAGAAGGTTCACTGGAATTTCCCCACGGTATTTTTCCACTGACGTTGTCGTAAATGATCCACTTTTCATCTCCAGTAACCATATTTCTCAAAAAGGGATCACTACGTTGACAAATCCTTAACATATCGCAGATGTTGATGCGATCCATTAAATTGGATTCGCCGAGTTCGTGGGGAACACAAACATCGACTCTACTGACAAATCCAAGTTGTTTAAGGTGATTCTGTACACTAGATTCTGACGTCCCGATTCTTTCTGCAAGCTCACATACAGTTTGACGAGAATTCGTCTCAAAAATAAGGCTCGTAAATGCTGGGGAACGACTTCTTTAGGTCGGCCTGACGTTGGGGCGTCCGTGAGAGAAAAATCGCCAGATCAAAATCTCTTCAACCTCTTTTGACACGTTCGATCCTGAATAACATGTTTGCCGTACACAGAATACAATTTGCGGCAAGTTTCATCGGCTCCTCTGTCTTTTTGAAAATAAAAAAGCATCACGTACCTTAAATGCTCGGTTTCACCCATTTTCAATTAAGCTCGCACACAATAATAATAAAACAAGTTCACGAGTATAATGGTAGTAAGTAAACAGCAGTTAAAGATCAGGGTTAAATAGGGAGGAAGGCTTCAAGGCTGAAGCTGTGCGCATGACATCATAGGCCGTGACGTAAGTGTTTAACTCGAAAAACCGAAAGAACTATTTGGACAACCCAATATCTTTACATTCTATTCAAGTTTTGTAAAGCGTAATGGCTTCATGAATCTTTCACTAATTGTCTGACTCTTGGTAACTACTGTCAAAACCCTTGAGTAAGCTATAAATATGTAAGGATATTTTATACCGTAACGAAATAAGACCGTTTGTAGCTCCATTTTAAATCCATCAATAAAAGTCAATTATTAATTTACAAACATAGCCATCCTTCTTGGTTTCAATAATGATTTGTTGTGTGTCAAATCTTGTGGTAATCAAGAGCGTTCCCATCTCGCTTTTTTAGAGACGGAGCTCGATTGAGTAGCGCACGTGCGTTCTTACGACCCGTTAGGAATCGCACCAACTTGCATGTCATGGTCAACTCCACAGTCACCAGAATCATAATCAACTACGAGAAAAATGTAGAAGGAGTAGAATTCGTCTACAACGACAAAACATATCAATTGAAAGTCAACAAGGAAGTAATTTTGTCGGCTGGCTCTATCAACTCGCCCAAGCTCCTACTTCTATCCGGAGTAGGACCAAAAGAAGTACTTGATAGTGTTGGGATTGAACAACTTCATGAGTTGCCGGGTGTAGGTAGGAATTTAACGAACCACGTTTCGTTCGGCGTGCCCTTTGAACTGACGAACTTTTCGAATTCTAACCTTCTGGACGAGCTGGCTTTGGCGCAGTATATCGAGAACAGGAAGGGGCCTTTTGCCTCTACAGGTCAGTGTAAAGCAGAAGTGGCAGTTAAAATGTAACTCTTGAGTAACAGGGGATACCAAAACTTATTGATTTAATAATATTATCTTACCAGGTCTTTCCCAAATGACCGCCCGACTCAGCAGCAAATATACCGACCCCTCAGATCCGGACCTCCAATTCTATTTCGGAGCCTCAGAGCAGCGTTGCTCGGATGGTATCGTGGGTGGCCCACAAGAACCCGACGATCCTGACCAACGGAAGAAGATGTGGGGGAATCCTGTAAATTTGCATCCGAAAAGCAGGGGGTACGTTTCGCTGAAGTCTAGTGACCCATTTGAAGCTCCGGTGATGGTGGGAAACTACTTCTCGGTGCCGGAAGACTTCGATCCTATGATTGAAGGCATAAGGATCGTTCAGAAGTTTGCGGAGAGTCCAACCTTGATCGCCAAGTATGGTATAAGGTTGAAGAATGAGACGTATGGAAATTGTGGAGAGTTATACAGGTATGTTTTGAGAGAGCAATTTTGCAATATAATATACGACTGGGTATCATTGCATGCTTGGGTTTAAGTTCCAAGCAGAGCGTCTGGGTTCTTTCCCTGAGTATCTGTCTTTGTCTATATGTATAACCATTCCAACTATTGGAGTCTGGTAATTTAAATGGAGTAAGTCGATCTCTGTGTCGATTTATGTATGCCTCAACTTAAAACGTATTTTTCTTTGAGACTTGGAAAAGCTTCATTAACTATTTCAGTGGATTTCAGCTATCGGTTTATAAAAATCCTTAAAATTGTGCTCCTTAGGTATTAGAGAAGGAAGATGGTGACTAGAAGTACCTTTTTCTTTAATTATCTTCTTTTAGCCATCTATATGTTTAAAATAGTATTAGAGGAATCATAAATTATTACTGTTTAATAATCAAAGATGTTACTCTATGCACGAGCGCTTCCTTGAACTCCAGGGTTAATTTTTAGATTCCATGTCTTGGAGCAACTTTATCATAGTCTGATGTTACATTTTTATATTATCAAAAATAAAACATTATATTCATCAGTAAGGCTGTGGAAAATATGCTGCGCATCATAGACGTACACATAGACAAAGATAATAAAATTATAATAATAAGTAATTAGTAACAAACGCACTAAACTATTGCGTTTATGACTCTATGACATCTACTGACGTCATAGAGTCATACGTACCATAGTCTTTGCGTTCACTTAATGGATCTGTAGATGCACTATCACTATTAGCAGTATCATCACAGCTTTATTTTAATCTGTTAAAATCGGTGTCTTTCTAACACACTTTGGCACGTTTGTGTGATGCGCTGATTTCTTGCATATCTGTAATGAAGCAGTGAATTTACTTGGTTCACTATTTGCAGGACTCCGCTAACGCCAACGCACTCTTTTGTAATTGCTCTATTGCAGTGTTTCTCAACCTTTTTATTAGCATGGACCACATGCAAGATTTAAACAATCTGACGGCGCCATTACAAACTTAAGTGTAGAGAAAGAGAACAAGACATTTAAAAATGCACTTATATCTATTGCCACAGAAAAAGATAAAATTAATAAGACGGTTGCTGCTTATTTTCGATAAGTACGTTAAATACTGGGATTGTCTTAGACAACGCAAGACGCATATCATGTTTCACGTCTAGTCGGTTTTGCTTTTTAGTTTTTATTGCAACTAATGTTGAGAATCCCGACTCACAAAGGTATGTAGTAGCAAACGGCACTAACAACAACATAGCTCGTTTCACTAGTAGAGGGTAAGCCTGTTCTAAACTTAACCAGAAATTGCAAATATTTTTAGCGTTAAATTCCGCTCGCAATACTGCATTCGTTCTTAAATCAATCAAGTCATCTTTGATAAGATCTTTGTCATTTATGTCGTTGATATCAATTATAAACGGACTTTGCACCGAAGTCGAAGTGCATGACGCATTAGAGTCTATTGCGTCATGCACTTCTGAAGCCCTTGTTCCACCAAAGCTGCGCAACAGCGACGCCGCTACGTAGCTATTAAGGAAAGTTAGTCAAAATTTCAAGATATTTCAGTTGAAACCGATGTACATGTTATTCATAACAAATATGAGGAACTACGTGACGCAATACAAAGATTAGAAAATAGTGCGTTGCCGATAAAGGAGTCACTACAAATAGTGGACGGTGTGAATAATCTGCTACATGCTGCAATTGACGACGCAAAGACCTCTCGCGTTTTAGAAAAATTTAATAATGTGTTAACGAAAAATTCTGAGTTTGCCACATTGAAACAAATTTGTAATGGTGTATCAACACATCGTTTAGCTCTGTTCAGAGAGCATTTTAATTATGCTTGTATTACATCAGTAGATGTTGAACGATCTTTTTCAAAATATAAAGACATTTATTCACCAAAATGAACCTCTTTCCACGAGACCACTGTGGAAACATATTTGATGTTGTCAGTGTTTCACAAAAGTCATTCTGTGTCTGAGAGTCATAAAAGTGATAACAGTGGTGGTTCTACTTCGTATATTCTATAATTCCAATGCAGCAACGACTCCCTCAAGAGGGTATTTAAGACGGTAAGTGTTTTAAATTTTCGTTTAAGTATAACTTTTATAATGAATAAAAATAATCGTAAAGAACGCATACGCCACTGGCGCGCGGCGACACTATCTTGCTCTAGTTCTCATAGCAGGATAAACGCTAACGCAGGATAACATACGTTAAAGCTGTTTCTGAATTAAAGACAGTTACCATATATCCTTTACGATCTAATAGAGATGTTACGACGAAATTATATAATGAAATTTTATGAATATTATTATTTTAGAATAGCTAAAATTTGTGGATGTGATAAGCGAAACGTTAATTGCAGTAAAAATATTCATGCCCCCACATGAAGCGCCAAAGGCAATGAGCGCTCGTCCACAGCCTAACTCATGAGTATATAGTTGCTACATGAATGAATATAATAATAATTCATCTACATCATTCAACAGAGACTTGTAAACAAACATAAGTTGTTGACTTATCATGTAATTGTGTTCTTCTCCGATAGTTGGTGATCCTTTGTATATTCCTTTCCTTTCGCCAGTTCATCTTCAGAGTTCATTGGACAGTACCTGAGTACATTGGACGCTTAGATTTGTTTTGATCATCACGTGCCTTTATACTTTATTGTTTCGATGTAAAATCTCTTCTGTTGCCTGTGATCATCTGACATGGTTGGTAGGTAATGATATGCTACGTTACCATTTGGGTAAATTCTTCTGATAAAGAGGTATATTACTACAATATTAGCCTATTGTTTTATGTACGTAGGAATAGTAAAATTCAATCTTTCCGAGTTAAAAATCGTCATCGTATACTTGACGATTGAAGGTCGTCAATTAGCGTAGTCGAAGAAGAAGTATTCACACATCAAGCCTCCTTGTTATCATCATCTCGTTTATAACAAACTTTTTATTTTCCGATGGTTGTTGCATCGCCTTTATCTGCTTAACATTGCACTACATTTTCCCCATTATGATCCCCAGATTAGTAATGAAAAAATTATGTTTTTTTCACGTGTTTTGTATACTTATCTACTAGTGTAGTGGCGTCTATATTGAATACCACTCGCTTGATATCTGTCACTTTTCAGCTGGGATTCCGACGATTACTGGAAGTGTGCCATAGGTTACAGCACTAATGCAGAAAATCATCAGGCTAGCACTTGTAGGATGGGACCACTTACAGACGACTTCGCTGTGGTGGATAGCCAGCTTAGAGTACACGGAATCATTGGTTTGAGGATTGCTGATGCCTCTGTAATGCCCAGACTAGTATCAGGAAATCCACACTCAACTATAGTAATGATCGCCGAAAGGGCTGTAGATTTTATAAAACGTATGTGGTAGGAAATACGGAAAAATATGCTTTGTGGTTATATATTTGAAGGTTTTGTTTAGCTGCGTTTTCAAATTATTTTAAATAAAATGTATACGCCAAGAGAGTTGTTGAATTTTAACATCCTTCTCGTACGGCCTCTATATTATACGACCGGACTATAACTTTTACTTTTCTTTTATTAAATTTAACAAATTATCCTACATAAATGAAAGTTCTAGACGGCTTTGGAAATTGCTTACAAATATTCCAATCTGCCTTTGCTTTGAATGTTAACTATACAATGGTTATTATCAGGGGCGTAGCGTACATGAATGCAAGTGATGCGTCACATCCCTTAAAGAATTGGCAAATTAGTGTTATTTAACAGTTCAATCGATTTATTCAATTATTACAATTTTTTAATTATTTTAAAACGACCGCAAACATACAGCCTTTAATGCTACCATCAACTTTTTTATTTCAAATCGTCCGTGAAGGCGCTCAAAATTATTGGACTCCCGCGTTACTTGCTTCAGTGCTGAAATGCGATGGTTCACGTTACATCCAAGCTACGCGTTAGATGGTCGAAAAAGTCAGTGATCTTACGCAGTCAACAGTGGAACCTCGAGTAGGTGTTGTTGTTTCCGGACTGATTTATACGATTATGTGAACGCATCTTGGCGACTGTCGCCATAACATAAAGAAGATTTGGAAGCGCTGTTTCGGGTAATTATGGAAAATGAAAATGAGGAATGAGATCGAGGAACCGTTATTTGTGCTACAGGCCTTTTAACTTTATTGCGCGACTTTGATTTTAATTTTTTCTTGGCAGTGTTTTCTGCAATATTCCTTCATTTCGAGAGTCCATTTAAAATCCCACAGACAAGAATATCAGATATTAGTTACTGAAATAAAAATATCGCCGATTTCAAATCACATATTTAGAAAATGAGAAACGTGGTTAGTGACATTTGGGACTGTATGGACAGATTTGTATTAGAAAATCAACCACCAAGTAAAAGAATGCGTTTGGATTTAATTTCTGAAGAAGATAAGAAAAGCACCTACGCACAATTGTTTTATGAAATTGTTGACGTTATTACTTTAAACATTAGTGAACGGTTTAGTGAAATTTCTAAACTGAAATTCTTAAATCTAGATTCCACATAATTTACTTCATTCGTGAAAAGTTTTCCTGATGAACTTTTTTCTTCTTTACTAGAAACATTTAGTGGAACTTTCTTTGACGCAAATCACTGAACTTTCAGTGATTTATAGTGATCCCAATATGAAAAAGAGCACTGTGTTTGAGCTTCACCAATATATTATGTTCCTTCAATTACCTTCTGTTTTCCCGGAATCATCAAAATGTGTCGTTTAATTTTGACTATTTCTATCACAAGAAGTTCTTCGGAAAGATCATTTTCATGTTTAAAGAGAATAAAGACTTATCTGCGAAATTCTCAAAAACAAGAGAGACTGTCAGCTTTAGCATTAATAAATATTGAAAGTGCCTTGTTAGAAGATACGAGTTCGTCTCCAACATATTTGAAGAAACAGTAATTGACGTTTTAGCTGGACAAACAAAAACCGAAGAATTGATCTTCATTTTAAAAATTAGGATATATACCCCGGCATAATCATTTTAGGTTAGTGGCTTTTTTTATTTTTATCATACTATACATCTGACTACACCTCTTCCCCTTATACAATTTTTATCACATCCCTAGATTATTTTCTCACGCTACGCCCCTGGTTATTGCCGTTTCTGTAAAAACTGTAACATTTATTGAAATAACGACAATTTTGCAACGAGCAAATGGATATTTGTGAGAGATGCTTACATTTGGCTAGCCACCTATTGAATTTTACTATTGTGCCAGTTATAACACAGGTTTCTCCTGATGATTTGCCTATGCTGTGTTGTGCATCCAATAGGTCTTAGAATGCAAGATTAATTTTGCAAATTCGTGCATACATTACGTAAAATAAGACTTATTACCTGTACATTAAAATGTTTGAATCAGTATTACAAAAGATATACCAAATAAATATCTGTGGGTAACGATTGATGAAAATGACATTATTTCTGATGTCTTTAATGTAATAATAGTTTTTTTTTGTAAAATAAGGTGATAAAAGAGATCCGCTCTCAATATAATCAAAAAAGTATGTTGATATTATCTAAGAAACCAGGAAAGACTATATAAATAATGATGACATTGATGATGGCATTGTTACTTTTAAAATAATATTGTTTTAATGTTAGTGATGGAAGCAGTCGACTATTCGTTTTAAATTCTGTATATTCCTGTGCCGCAAGACCTGGATATTTATATCGTATGGTTTTTGTGACGTACTAAATCCGACAATTTTGCTTGCTCACATATCCATTCATCCAAAAATAGGCCTCGTTGCTAAAGATGATTATATTGACGATATTTGTGTCCGGAGCCCAATTAGCGAACACATGGGGTTGTCTTCGGTTGTTTATCTTAAGTTCCTGGGTCAGCTGGATTTTATACCAGTTTAGACCCAAGTGCCCATGCAAAATTAGCCAATGAAGTAGCAGAAAGGCTCAGTTCTTGTGAATGATGAGAAATTGACTGCCCCGAGTATTCTCGTACACTCTCGCGCACAGCAGCGATGTTTTCAGCAGTCGTTGCGGTTCGGTGACGGTTATGGCGAGGATAAAAATCGTGTAATGTGCGGAGCGGAGCGTTCCTCGAAAGGAGCACTGATTTTGAAAAAGAAAATTTTATTATTTTTACACATTGCTGAACCTTCCACAGTAATTTGCCATACACTACTGAACAATTCAAAGTAAATTTGACAGATTTTGCTTTAACAACATGGCCGCTACAATCTATCAAACATCGAGCGTTTCTATTGAAAGACCCTATATTTCTGAACTCGCTTTAAAATGATTAGTCAATATATAACAAAAGAGTTTCATTAAAAACAAATTTTCCTATAGTGTACCACTTCACATTCTGATTAAACCTCGTTCCTTTATTGCGCAACATAAAACCTTACTTTACATCGATATAAAATAGATTCGCAGCCAGATTACGCCTGTAATGCCTTCCTGTTAGCACAACAACATTAAATACAAATTGTCCACGATTGAAGCAATCTACGTTATCAACATTAAAACTGAGCACACGCAACAAAGCAATATCAAGAGCCACCTTCAATATTTCACTTGATTGCACCAAAATGTTATACAAACTGGTCGTTACGTTCTTGTGTCTGACGAAAAACTGCGAATCAAAGTTAGAACTCGTTCCGACAGACGAAATAAGTAGAAGTATGTTACTGACGCAATGTATCGTAGATGCCAGTCATCGGTTCTTCAATAACAATTTTAAAACCGTCGTTTATCTATTCCCAAGTGACGCAGACGATCCTTCCTTTGCTTTAAATCAGCTGCTGCTGCCAGCTCTATCAACGGCATATAGAACTGATTTCTTTATACACACGTTAGAAGAAAGGCCTCACGACTTTCAAGGTGGAAGAACGGGGAGCGTATATATAATCCATATCAGAAACACAGACGAAATCTTGAACAGCATCCAAAAGCTGCGGAAATCCTTATCCTGGAAGCCACGTGCTAGATTCTTGATAATATCCACTGCAATCTTCGACAGACCTCTCGACGTCGCTCTGTATATAGCCAAGTCCTTTTGGAGTTTCAATGTCATAGACGCCATCGTTATACTCGCGGAGAATGAGACGACCTATAACATCTATTCCTGGAATTCATTCCAGAATAATAGCTGCGATAAAAACTTTACCCAAATCACAATCTTAGACGTCTGTTCCAATGCTGTTATCAAGAAGAACGTGTCTTGGTTCGGCGGTAAGTTACCAAACAAGCTCAGAGGCAGGTGCAAAATTAACGTCCGTTACATCGAATGGCCACCGTATACGATAAGTCAGAGCGGCGGCATTGAAATTAACCTGTTATACATGATAGCAGAGAAAATGAACTTGTCGGTTGGTCTAGAAGCTGGCAGACGAGGCACCATACTGAAAGACAATGATCTCCACGGGGATTTTTTACTTTTAGACAACGGCACTATCGATTTGGTTC
Source organism: Rosalia funebris (assembly GCA_037954035.1). Classification (NCBI taxonomy): domain Eukaryota; kingdom Metazoa; phylum Arthropoda; class Insecta; order Coleoptera; family Cerambycidae; genus Rosalia; species Rosalia funebris. The sequence goes on along the minus strand of JAZFAV010000006.1, from coordinate 2,724,929 downwards.
TTGGGGGATATACTAAAACGTTTGATAGATCTGTAATTTTCGATACGTCAACTCCCTACCAACAAGAATCCTTGGTTTGGTGTGTGCCTAAAATTAGATCGTTCATCAACTTTGAAATGATTTTAAATGTTTTTGAGATTGAAACATGGGTTGCAGCTATTATATTTTACTTAGTAATGACTTTTGTCATCTATTGTTCTAGTAAATTTAACACAGAAGAATCTGCGTCATGTAAAAGTTTAGATAATTGTTTCCTGAATCTCTTTGGATTGATGATTGGTGTTGCGACGAAATTCGTACCAAGGACAAGTAGATCGAGGTTTCTAATGACACTGGTATTCTTATTAAGTTTTTCTATGAACTCTTTATTTACCAGTTACCTTACAAGCAACTTGTCAGCTTTTAAATATAGACTAAAATACTCTACTGTAGAGGAGATATATGAAAACGATTTGAAAACTTATTTCTTACCTCACCATATGAAATATTTTCGCTCGAGAGGTTCCACAGGTATAGATAATGTAGCTTTGGATGAAATCGTAAGGAAATGGGTCAATTGTAGCAGCATCCGCTATTGTTTGGAACGGGTAGCTTCCAGGGAGGATACTGCATTTTTGACACCGAAGTTATCCAAAGATTACTATTTAACCAATAACGCTATATACAAGATACACTGCTTCGACCGAGTCACGGTATCATATCCAGTTGCTATGATAATGAAGAAAGGTTTTCCTTTCTATGACAGGTTCAATGACATCTTGAGAATGATTAATCAAGCCGGGTTTATAGCTAAATGGGAGAGTGATGTTATACACGACAGTTTCAGAAAATCTCCGAGATGTGTTATGTTAGCGAAGACACGTACAAGATTCAAGCATCTGAGACCGCTCTTTGCGATACTTCTAATTGGTCATGCATTCTCTCTTGTGGTACTTGTTGTAGAAATTATTTATCATAGGAAGCGGTGTGATAAAAACTAATGTAATTTACTTCGAACCTTAGAACCATTTTGAACACGTTTCAATTGTATTATCACACAGCTTAATGCAGTTGAAGCAGATTGGTGTTAAAACTATTTGGATTTTAACGAGAAATACATTCATTGAAAACACATGCTCACAAAAAAATAAAAGCTCTTCAGCACACGTTTGTCTTCAAATTATCTACGTAACGGATTTCTCCTTCGTTTCTTTCCTTTTTTGTTGGTATCTCTCGCAAAACAGTGAGGCTTCTCTGGTGTCGATACCACGAAGATATAGACTAAACGAATCATTCTACACATCCCATTTTCAGGGCAGTTGTCATTGCAGTCCAGACACTCCGTGGTAGCAGGCTTTTGACGGTACTTGTACCGATCGTGTAAAAAACAAAAACTTGAACGACAAAAATAACGTAAAAATTTTTTTTCAGCGTAAATTTGTGCTCAATCAAAATTATGTGGTTATAAAAATTTCTTCGCCATATAGAAGCTAGCATATAATGAGGTCCATGGTTTCTAATGCTATTTGCTTATAAAAACTTTCCTTGAAGGTAAAGAATTCGTTACAACTATGAGTGATCAAGAAAAGGCATCAAGGTTGAGTTTTAAAGATGTGTCAATTAAATTTGTAGGCAATAATAAAGATGCCGACTACAAAAACATTGTGCAAATATCGGTTCTTATGGTTTCTCTTATAATTTTGATCAGTGAACCCCTAATTCTGACTTTAGATTCGTGTTCAGTGGAAAAAAGTATGGTTTATTCTTTAGCATACACAACTTACTTTTTTGTGGACCTGTGTAATAATCAGTTACTTTGATTCTTAATTATGGTTACAGTATACATTACGGTGATAACTTATTACCGTATTCATCTGTTTCTCAGTCTCACAGTTTTAGTCCTTCGAGCCAGATCTATCAGTCACAATATTTCAAAATATAAAACCCGCCACAGGTAGGATTCGAAATCTGTTCCGGATCGGAACCGAACGACATACAACTGTTTCGAACTTATTAGTTCTAATCAGTGCCGTACACGGTACGCCGATCCAGGACAAATGCCGAATGAACTCTATGGGGTATACATCTTTATCGATACGATCTCTGTCAGTAACATATAAGTCGGAAATCGAGAAAGGAACCACCAAACCCCCAAGCAGTTATCAAAGTAGTTCCCGAATAGCAAAGCTATTACATAATTGCTCTAGGAAACAACTACTCCTCGGGATAAAGCCCCGCTAGGTATTGAATTATACCTAGAAGCGATCCTCGACTCCTTTCTCGTGTTTATGGACGATCAGATAAGGTATCAAAAAATAAAACCCGCCACAGGTAAGATATTTTTTGAAACCTTATCTGATCATGCAGAAACATGAGAAAGGGGTCGAGGATCGCTTCTAGGTATAATTCAATGCTTGACGGGGCTTTAGTCCGAGGAGTAGTTGTTTCCTACTTTGATAACCGCTTGGCGGTTTGGTGGTTCCTTTCTCGATTTCCGACTTATATGTTACTGACAGAGATCGTATCGATAAAGATGTATACCCCATAGAGTTCATTCGGCATTTATCCTGGATCGGCGTACCGTGTACGGCACTGATGAGAACTAATAAGTTCGAAACAGCTGTATGTCGTTCGGTTCAGATCCGGGACAGATGTCGAATCCTACCTGTGGCGGGTTTTATTTTTTGAAACCTTATCTGATCGTGCAGAAACACGAGAAAGGGGTCGAGGATCGCTTCTAGGTATAATTTAATGCCTGGCGGTGCTTTAGCCCGAGGAGTAGTTGTTTCCTAGAGCGATTATGTAATAGCTTTGCTATTCCGGAACTACTTTGATAACCGCTTGGCGGTTTGGTGGTTCCTTTCTCGATTTCCGACTTATATGTTACTGAGTCACAATATTGTTCGTATAGCCAAAATTAATAAACATAATTCACCAGCTTATTCACAACTTGTTCATTTTCTTGTTAAAACCTTGAACTTGTTCCTCTTAAATCTATATATGATGTATATTTATCGAAATGAAACACATAAACCACTGTATTCACTCTAATTATTCGCAGAGTAATTATATCTAGGTACAAAATAGGGTGCCTGCATATACTTTGTAAAATTTTGTAGACTAGAGGCTTTAAATGATCTATAGGTGTGGATTTTATTGTAACAATTTTGGTGTAGGATAATAAAAAATAATTGCATAATTGCAATAACACTACTTTATTTTCTAATTTATTTTACATTATACAGGTGATATTGCACAAATAACACTAAGTTTAATATCCAAGGACAAATATTAATCTTCTTGTAACTATATTGATAATGAAATACTACACACATCACCGTTTTATGATAAATTACAAAAAACATCTTAGAGATACAATAAGGTAAAATAAACTGCAAATAAAAGATAAACAATATACAAAAAATAATACCCGCTGGTATTCTTTGAGTGTATTGATCATGTATAGTTTATTTCATCGCTATTTGCCGAATAAAAAATCTCAAAACATACTGTGGCTTGTTTCTATGGCTAGGCTCAGGTAAACTGTTCCGTTTATCGGCAAGATAAGAAAGTTTTTTATTTGACAAATAGCGATGAAATGAATAGTACAAAAGAGAATGGGCTCTCAATTGAGAAATCTAAAAAAAAAAAAGAACATGCATGGTCTCGTAGGGAGAAAAGGTAAATTAACTACCAAATTACATGATTAATTAATACAATTTATTGTAGCTTGTCAATACGTAGGAACTCGAACTCCTTGGAAGATATGAAAAATGATTATTTCACCAATTATCAAATGACGAAAAATTCGCAGCACGAGAAGTGCTCAGAGTCTTGGTGTGATTGGAAGAAGGCGCAAGCAGCGGATACCTTGGACACCTTCCATCATAAGCCATCGCTTCCTAAGGAAGCCTTTAATATCATGAAACCGATTTATGAGGATCTGAGCCGAGACGAGTTGTTAAACCGTTGTTCGGAAGGCTACACGCAAAATAGCAATGAAAATATCAATGCTACTGTTTGGAAATTGACTCCAAAATCTTATTCATGTGGCAAAAAAGTCTTGAATATAGCAACTGATATTGCTGAGTGCACATTTAATGATGGTCTGACTAATATTCTTCGAATTATAAAAGGTTTGGAGATGGATATTGGCGCCCAATCGAACAATATTTGTCTAGAAACTAATGCTAAGCGGATCAAGCACGCCGAGATGTCTTTGATAGATGCAGCGAAGCAGGGATGCTCTAACATAAAATATTTAGGGAAAGAGAACGAGGAAGAATATATAAATATAGAAGGGCAGCTTTATGATCCTGGGATAGCAGATTAATGGTGAACATTTTTAAATAGTCGGATTTTTCATTTCTTCATGTCTGTAACACATTTCGAAACTTTAAACCTGTTTATCTCGAAATATGATTTTTCAAAACGGCACGCAGCATAACTCCAGCAATTTTCATTCCTCTCATGCGAATTTTTAACAATATCTTTAAAAATAACATTTTAAAGTGAAATACGTACGAAATTTTCGATAAGTTAATTTAAACATTATTTATTAAACGAATGATTGCCCTTTTTCGTCGAAAATTTAAATATTTTTGAATATTTTTTTATAATAATTTTTTACATTATACTTAAATATATGTCTAACAACTTCCTTAAATATTATTATCGTATTACCTTTTCTTCCATAAAAAAAAATGTCAAAGAAGCCATTTTTTTTAGCTTATTATAGTGGTGCTACCGCTTAAGCAGATTTAGAATTAATTAAGTAGAATGAATTAAGCAAAGTTATTTTATTCTACAAAAGCGCGTTAATAGCAGTAAATTAGTAGCAAGCCATGTATTCTCCGAATAAATAGCCACCTCATTCACCTGATTTTAGTGCCGTAACTCACATAGGCGACGGAATGATGCTACAACTACTCAGAGTTTCTAGAGAAGCTTGAATTCTCTTATCGCGTGAATCTATATATTATAATTTCTGAAATAAAACCAACTATAGACACAACATCCGCGACAAGCAACATGATAAAGACCGGCTTCAAATTCTTGAATTTTATACTAATCTTATCGAAATCGTCGTGGGTCTCTCCATTCGAATAATATGTCTTCAATATATCCTTCTCCCATTTACTTAAGAATCCTGCTTCTGTGATGGTATTAATTTTCTCATTGAACACCTCGAGGAGTGGGAAACCTTTCCTCATGATAAGCACGATTGGAAAGCTCACCACGTTTTTACGCATACAATGCAACGAAAGATGTTGGCCCCTTAAATGTCTGTTTGGCGTCAATAAATACTTTATGTACAGTCCAGAAATACAAAGGGCGGAATTCTTATATTTGGAAACGTAGTTTACGCATCTAAGGGCATTGTTACACTCCTTCCATCTCTCTGTTATCAGACTAATAGGAACCTCGCTTATGGTTCTATCACCGTCGTCGTCTTGGAAGTATCTCCAGGCATTGGGCATGAAATACGTCTTCAAATTGTATTCGTATAGGTCCTGCATCGTAGAATATTTCTCTACATATCTTGGGGTGGCTATGATGCTAGTCAAGTATGTGTTATAGAGTATTGTGAGGTCAATGCCTAGGAAGATCGAGAGACTCATGAAGTACCTGACCTTGAACGTTCTTGGTAGAGATTTAGCCGCGAGACCTATCATTACAGCGAAATTATTCAATAAAACACTTGCGAGGCTTCTGTAGGAGTTGACCTCCATTTTGTTACTTGCACCAAAGTACCAAACAAAGAGCGATATTAGGAAGTATATGGTAACGAGCGAGACCCAGACATTACTGTCGATTATGTTAACCATGTTGTTAATGCCAATAGACTTAGGTGCGTGTGGTGCACACCATACGAAACTGTCTTGCATATAAGGGCGAGATATATCAAATTTGAGAGCCCTGGGGTACGTGATGGTGTACCCACCTAACACGATATCTACAGAATCGTTCGTTAGGAATCCCAGGTTGCCTGTAATGGTTCCATTTCTTAAGACGAAGCCCCAGTCGTCCGATAGAGTGTATGTCACGTTCAAATGCAAGTTATCTGCGAGCATATCGACCAGATTTATATCAAGTCCTTGCGTATTGAAGTAATTAGATCGGCGGATGCCATTCTGGGGCCTTATCACGAACGGTGGCCAATCTATATACTTAACATTGATGGGGCAATTGTTCATCTTCCTAGGAAGCTTGTTCTCGAACCAGGACCTCTTGGTCCGAAAGCGCCCCGATGCGCAATGGTTGACTATCTGGATGTTGAAGAGGGTCTTCCCACAATTCTCTTTGGCATATGGAAACCAGGAGTATACTGTAAAATTGGTATGGACTTTGGATGCCAATAGAATTGCACCATTTAGAACGTTTGATTTCCATAGATGATGCGTGATACTCACAGCGACCTGATTGGGATTTTCGAATATAGTCGTGGAGACTATCAAGAACTTGGCGTGGGGGTTCCAAGATGGAAGACTCTTCAGTTTTGTTATAGTGTCCTTCAATTCACCTGCGCTTCTGACTTGAACAACGTAGCTGTAGGATTTGGGTGAATTGAAAAATGTATGCGTCGCGCTGTTGACGTTTCTTACCAGTAAAGTCCATTGCACCCTCCGCTGTAACTCAATGAGGGTCAATTCCGTAAATGTGGTGACAAGTATTTTATTGTTACGTTCTTTAGGAAGCGTGACTGTCACTGTGTCGAAAGATGCATCGAAGTAACGCCTACTAGCTTGCACCACACAACTGCTTAAAGATTTCCTTAGCGGCGCATCGTCTGTTGATATCGCCTCCAATTTAGATTGGCATTCCATTGTTTGAAGAAAGAGTAAGGTTAGGATTGCGAGGATCATCATTTTGGTCGTGCTGAGTGCGTTAACACATAAAACTTGTCTGTCAACTAAGTGGGAATGCACGCATATTCGTTAAGGGAGATTCTAATCGGGAAAGATACGATAAGGCTTTTAGTAATACAAGCTAGAGTAGGTAATGGCCGCTAATTTGACTCATTTATGTTAGTTGACAAATAAAGATGAGTTGTTATGATGGATGACGTTGTTATACAGAGTGATTTTGTTTCATTGTTATTGAAACACTAACCTATTTACAAACTAGCCAAATGAAATACCCAAATATGAAATAGCGAAATGATGAATAAATTCATTAAAAATTCAAGCAATACTTGTTGGAAAAAACTATCGGTCCCGTCAAATGCTATTTTTAGTTGGTTTAGTTTAGTAGTATTTTTTACAAGGTAATGAATATATACAGGTTGGTGCGTATAGGAAGTATGACGTTATTGATTTTTTTTTTTGATGGCAAGTCTCTCTTTTATTACCGAATATGGTAAGCAATGTTGTGTGATTTGTGCAATGAGAATTTTAGCATGCTTGTGACCTTCCTAAATCTAGTCGACGCTCACCATCAGAAGACGATTAGCTTAGTATTCTGTTGATAATGCAAAAAAAATCATCACTCAACACTTAACCACTTGGCTTCTGATTTCAATACGACAGCGTCTGCAGCAGGGGCGGCTGGTGTATAGGTGCTGCAGAGCTACAGAACTGCCAAAAAAATTAGACATTTGTATATTTTCGCGACATAATAATTACTAAAATTTATTAATAAAATAATTTGGTTAGTTGGTGCAGCTAACCAAATTATTGCGTTAAAGTCGCATTCTGCCGGCCGTCCTCTATTGAGTAGTAGACCAGATGAATTATCTGGGTCTCTACGCGAGCGCGTCGCGGTACATTGAACTGGGCCACACGAGGTAGTTCTCAGCACAGCTCGGCACACCCGTCCTCCCCCTCAACTCCCGCGACAATCCACACTTGGCGCTCGTAAATGTGCGAATTTACACGGTCAGTGAGCTGTATTTTTTCCAGCTAAGGCAACATCAGTGAATGTTTACTCCTTCCTACTCGGACGGGCGTAAATCGTACCTATTTCGTATTTCGTGTTAATTTGAGATTTTAAATACTGTCTTGTGAATTTCTGTAGTGATTTATTGTACTAATTATTAATATTTATATACTGTGATAGTGACAATGGATTTAGTTTATAATTTAGTTCATGTGAAGCGATTTTTTAAATACTCTTATGAAGAAAAAATTGATTTAAAAAACAATGGTAGGCCATTGCCCGATATTGTTATTGAGACTGCTGGTGTTAGCCGCGGAAAAGCATATAAACGTCAATTTAATAGAGACATTTATTCGAAGAACAATTGGATTTGTGGATGCAACAAAAAAAATGCCTTATTTTGTTTTCCTTGTTTACTTTTTGGCAGTGATAAAGCATGGACGGAGGTAGGGGTGACAGATTTGGTGCACTTAACTGAAAAAATAAAAAATCACGACAACTCCAAAAGCCATCTACATAATACAATGGAATTAGCTTTATTAGGAACAACTAATATTAAAGCGCAGCTAGATTCAGCTTATTGGATAAATGTGCAAAAGCATAATGATAATGTGACAAAAAAGAGATACGTTTTGTCAAAAATTATAAACTGCATAAAGTTTTGTGGGGCCTTTGAACTGGCACTGCGAGGACATGACGAAGCTGAAACCTCTCAAAACCCGGGAATATTTCGTGGTTTGACAAATTTTTCTGCTGAGCTTGATGTAACTTTAAGCGAGCATCTACAAAATGCTTCAGTATTTAAAGGAACCTCTAAAGAAATACAAAATGATCTTTTAGACTGTATATTCAAAGTATGTCATGAAGAAATAATTAAACAAATTAACAAACCTTCATTTTTGGCAGTTATGGCAGACGAAACAACTGATGGATCTGCAAAAACTCAGTTAGTGGTAGTTTTAAGATATATTCTCGATGGTGAACCGATTGAACGTTTTTGGGCATACCTGAAACCTACAAAATGTGACGCTGAAACTCTTTCGGAATATATTTTAAGTGTTATAGACCCTCTCGTAGAAAATTCACCTTACAAGCCTTTTCTCTTAACCAAAGAATATGACGGCAAACATGAATGTTCTTCAAAAAGGTTTTAAATTCCAAAAATTTTTCTTGTGAAAGTGTATATTTTTGTATAAACGGATTTTACATAAAAATTCTGAAGTATCAGGAAAACGCGTGACTTTGAAAATTTTCAAAAGCGCAATTCTTTTACGGCCCCTGCGGCACCAGTAGTTTAGATACGTTTGAAATTTGCACGTGGGCGGCCAATACGCTAGGATCGGCCCTATGCAGAACACCCGTTTCATTTCATCATGTGCCGCCACTGGTCTGCAGTACACAAAATGCTGCTAAAGAACAAAGCATTATCAAGTATGCCTCATCCATGAGCTGTCTGAAGATGACTTTGATTAGCGAAATCAATTCTGCAAGCAAATGCAACAGCAATGCAATCAATAACGATAATGATTTCCGTAAAAAACATATTTTTTTCTGAAAAAGTTACTTTTGTCTTGAACGATCATACTAGACGATGACGCATCTCCCTATTATGCAGCACCTGAGATATTACCCCTATTATGAGATATTCCTGAATAGCTGGGGAAGAGGTCGGATCAATTGCCAGACAGATCACCAGATTCGACCCAACTAGATTACTTTTTATGGGAGTACTTAAAAGCAAAGTATATGTTACTAGGCCGGAAAATTTAGAAGATTTAAAAGCAAGAATTCGTCACGAAATACAACTGATAGTTATTGACAATGTGTATTAATTGTATTTTAAGAACTGCGCAAGTAAAAATAAAATTTGACTGGTCCAAGAGCTTTTCCAAAGAGTTATTCCTTGCATATTTAACGAATTAATTCATTACTTCAGAACGCTTTCTGAAACTGGAGGTGCTGCTTGAACGGTGTTTTACACAAGGAGTTTAATTTAAGTAATTTTACGTACTTTTTTCAGTAAATTTTGTAAGTCTATTCCTATTTGAAAGATTATAGATCTTTGACATGTTTTTGTGTTATTTTTCAAATATTGCAACATTTGCATAATGATTTTTAAAACCCTGCGTCTTAGCGAATTCTAAAGAAATGACTATCATATCTATTCCAATTGTAGTTCATATTTAGATCTTTCAGAAAATGTCGCGTTAACCTGTAAAATACATACGACGCCTTCACAATTTAAGAGCCAATATGGCGATTTGAAAAATGGTAAAATAGAATTGTTCTCAAATGAAACGCCCTGCATATTTTTGAATAGAAGATTACATTCTCTACACTCACAAGATGAAGAAAAATTTTACCCACTCTACAACAGAACGATAATGAGTCACCTGCTATAGGATCAACTCTAATCGGAAGTCAAGTCGCCAGGTATATGAAAAGATCATCATCATAAACATAGTAGGCAGCTATCTGGAGGGTAGATACGTGGTAATGAGAGATATGAATGGAAGGGAGGACAGGAGAATGATCATGTGTGGTGTTTCGCAGGGCAGTGTCTTGTGGAACATCATGTTCGACGGAGTCTTCAGGTTGAGGGTCCTGCAAGGGGTCTGAATCATCGAATATGCGGATGGCCTCGCTGTGCTAATGGTAGCCAAGAAAGGGGTGGATTTGAAGGAGGATTGTGTGGTGGGAGGACAGGGGAGAAAACCGAGGCCATTCTCCTGACCAGAAAGAGGAAGCCGCCCGAGGTGGAGTTCCGGGTTGGAGACATTAGCGTCAGGCCAGAGAGGATATTAAAGTACCTGGGTGTGTGGTTGGACCCAGGACTACGATATAGGGAGCACATCGTTAAGACGTTGGAGAAGGCTGGTAAGACGGTGGCGGCTCTGGAATGCTTGATGCCGAACTTGAGGCGTCCCAGAGCGGGTATGAGAAGAGTGCTCGCCGGATATTCCATCATATGCAGCCCCGGTATGGGTGAAAGTCTTGGAGAGGGACAAATGGAGGAATGAAGTCTCGAGAGTGCAGAGAAGAGCTGCTCTGCGAGTGATAAGCGCGTATGGAACGGTTTCGAGGGCAGCTGCACTGGTCATAGCCGGTATGCCTCCAATCGATCTCGTGGCGAGGGAGAGAGAGGAGGTATACCGGGGTTTAGAGAGAAAGGGTCCAGAAAAAGGATGTGGGAATGGTGGCTATTGAGATGGGAGGCTGAGACGAGACCGAAATGGAGAAGGTCTATCATACCGTATGTTAGACCTTGGGTAGAAAGGAGACATGGGGAGGTTGGGTATCATCTCACGCAGGTGCTTTCGGGGCACGGATGCTTCGGGGAGTACCTACGAGGGATAGATAAGGTTGAGTCAGATGAATGTATGTTTTGTGGGGAAAGGGATCACCCCGAGCACACGTTGCTCAGGTGCCCGAAGTGGTCAAGCGAGAGGGAAGAATGTATGGCTGGTCTGGGGTGGCCGAAGAGAGTGAAAGATCTTGTGGGCGGGATGATTGAATGTGAGAGGAAGTGGACGTATGGGGGAAAATGATTGCCGGGATTATGAGGAGGAAAGAGGAGGAGGAAAGGGAGATTGGCCCGAAGCCCTAATCGCGAGAGCGGAGGGAGGACGTAGGGTGAACAACGAAACTGCTAACACCTAATAAGAAGATTGACCCCTACCTCGAGGATAAGCGAGAGCGGTGCCGAGGTAGGTGGGGCCACTTGTCCGGCTAGCGCAAGCACCGGCTACACCCCCCCCCCCCCACAAAGAAAAGGTATATGAAAAGAAGTCTTCTATAGAAGACCACACCTTGAGATATGTTATGACCTACAGATTATCTATTTGAGCTAAACAATCTATAAAACGTCCACAAGCTTTGGATGCTTTGGACTAAAATAAAAGGTATTGGAAACTACACTACCAGCACTATTTAATTAGTGAATGCAATTACGTACATTTTGTTGTACCTCGACAAAGCTATTTCACATATAAAAGTAATAGTAGCGATTAACAACCCTAACGTAAGGCAGGCGAAAGCTGGTGCCTGATCTTTCGACGTAATAATCTTTCTCTCCAAGAATTGCCCAGATGTTGAAGTTTTATTGAAAGTTAGTTTAATGCTCAAGGCATCCCTTTTCCACTGATTCACCAGTCCGGCAGAGACCATTCTAGAAATTAGTCTGTTGATCCTATCCCGTAAAGGAAAACCCTTCCTCATCAACATACTACCTGGATACGTTAAGATTTTGCCGTCGAAACAATATAAGAAAGATTTATGTTTCGTCTTGTATTTGTGTTCGATGAATTTCAGGTATAACCTTGGTAGTAATATGATTGAGTCTCTAGTATATGCCACGCGGTCCATGCAGTCGCTCAGGTCGATACAATCTATCCACTTTTTCAAGATCTTCTCGGACTGATTTTGGTTGCCGTCAAAGTACCTCTTCATGGTTGGCATGAACTGCAACCTTAAGTCGCTTTCGATTATTTCCTCCACGGTGTCCATTTGAGTTTCGTACACGGGATGTGCCAGCATGCTAATGAGACTGGTTTTGTATATTATGGTCAAGTGCATTGTAGATATGAACCAAAAGCACAACAGTAGTCGTACACAGTAACTTCTGGGTAAAGGGAGGATCGGTATTCCAAGCAATATACCAAATGCGTTTTGGACACACGTAGAAAAATTCCCGTACGCTTTTTCAGCGTTGAGTTTGCCCAAGAACCACACTAATAAGACGAACACTGTGAACGCAAACAGGTTTATCATCCAAGACCCAAAGGAAAACACCTCTGTAATTTTCTCGAACGCTGGGATGGTATCGGCGTGCGGCACACACCAGATAAGGTGCTCATAGAAATAAGGTGCTCCCATGTCGAAAAACTTCAGTTTGTTCTGGGTGTAGGCTTGTGAGGACAAGCCTATGTCACCTTCGTTCTCCAGGAGAAATGCTTGCATGCCGGTGGCGCTTCCGTTTTCGTACACTTCACCCCAATTAATGCTCTTTTCCGAGAGGGTGTACGTGAGGCTTAGGTTCATAGATTTCGCTATGGTATTCATCAGCCTGAAAGAAAGAAATACGGTTAAGACCATGAGCGGTAGAAGATGTCATGAGGATATTAACCAGGGTAGTGACGTACATCAGTACTAAATACACTAAATCCCTGGAAAATTCTTGAATATTATTATTTTAGCATAGCTAAGATTTATGGATTTGATAAACGAAACGTTGGTTGCAGTAAAAATATTCATGCCCCCACATGAAGCAACAGTGGTATGCAGCGCTCGCCCACAACCTTACTTATCAGGTGTACGAAACTTATCAGACTTGATCAAGATCTTAAAACCTATGTATCAATCTCCTATAACGCATAATATAGATAAAATAAATAATGTCCTTACACGATTTCAAACCCCTGCTTGAAGACGTATTTATCAGTGTTATTAATTCTTTTCGTGGGTTGCATCACAAAGGGCGGCCATACCACAGTCCTGACCTTCACTGAACAGCCCGTCAATTGGTGTGGGACCTTATCGGGATATAATTCCTTGTCCATTTGCAGCGAGCCTTTGCTACAACGATTAATCTGTTGGAACTTTGAAAAGTCCTTAATACAATAAGATCTTCCATATGGAAACCATGTGAAAAGGTCAGCGCTTGACCTATCGCTCTTTCGGGGCAATACCACTAGGGAGTTATAGATGTTTACTTTCCATAAACTTTCGAATATGGAGCTTAAAGCCCAGGTTCTGTTTATGAACTTCGTTGTGGACGTCACCAAGAAGTTGGCTCTGGAATTGAAGGTGACGTAAGATTGGAGTTTCTCCAGAATTGATGTTAATTCATCCGGTGTCTTAATTTGAATTAAAAATACACCTACAACGTTTCCTTTAAGGTTTTCTTTAGATAATTCTAGAAGTTCCAAAGTCATGCTACGGTATTGAATAAATGACCATCTCTCCTTACTATCAATACCGTTTTGAATAAGCTTTCTCCACAGATATGATCGCGAATCGCCGCTAATAATAACGATGGCGTCTCCTGGTTTTACAGACTTATAAACAACATTCAAAATACACTCTTCCAATATGTCTTCATTAGTACTATCAATCGTTAACTTATTATAACTGTTGGAGCTTTGCAAAAGTAGTAAAGAAGTAGCCAGTGCCAGATACATATTCGTTGTACACAAACCTGACAAACCGTCGGTCTGTCTTCTGTTTTAGTGACTACAACATTAAATTAATTTACTAATATGCTTTTATTGTTAGGAAATGATTTGTTTTACTTAGGTTCCTAGAAAATAAATTGGAAAGAGAAGGTAAACAATTTAGCTAAAAGTCTGTCATCATTTGTTGATTAACGCACGTGCCCAGGCTTATAATAGTTCGGCCACGCATAAATTTACAGCCAATATATCTAAATAATAGTAATAACTCCCCAATCTAATTTATTAATTAAAAATATTGGTAACAAAAACAAAGTATAAACTTTTAATTTAAATACGATGAGATAATACTACGTAATGACGTGTCAGTGACACGTTTGCTAATAAAAAACATTAGAATCGCGGGTCAAAATAGTTCGGCTAGTTACTGAAATACATAGTAGGCTAAACGTTTGTAGCAATCTCAATTGTTGTCAAAGTGGGACGGATATTATAATGTGTGTCTTGGACGCGTCTGCAAACATGTGATGATATATGATGATATGCGTAAATCCATTGTCAATGTTCATAAACAGGGAATTTCGGCTCGGAAAAACTGTATAAAAAACTGAATGCACAGCCCGAAGTAAGAGAACTGGTCGACTATCCCAAATTTCATGCTTAAATAAACATGCTCTGAAGAAGATTGTAACAACAAACCGACGATCCAGTGCAAAAGAAATTATGGTACTATGGAGGCAAGCCATTGGAAAAAATATTTCTCTATCTACAACTAAACGCCCAGTGAACAAAAAAAAAGAATATAAATTCTACATTCTACATTAACTAAACGACAGAAAATTAGTCGACTACGGTGGGCCAGAGAACATGAGCACCAGACTACAACAATGATACCAGGTAATTTGGAGTGGCGAACCATATCACGTCAACATGATGCGATTAATAGTTCAACAACGAATAGTTTGTGTACAATTATTTTATGAATGTGAGCGATCACTTACAGTTGCATAAAGAAAGATTCGCACAAAATTAGGACAAAATGAAGCGCCTACAGTTAAGAGTTTGTAACTTAATCAAGAAATTTGAAAAGACGGTTCTGTTATTAATAAGGCAACGCCAATACGTCCTCATGGTGGTCGGTCAGATCAAAATGTTGCTGTAGTGAGAGAAGTGGGTTAATTGGGTGTTAGAAAATAAAGACTGTGGTGCTGATTTTGGCAACAAAATTATGTTCAGCGATGAAGCACATTTTCATCTTGACGAATACGTCAGCAAACAAGATTGTCGAATTTGGGGTGCTGAAAATCCACATGTTGTTTATGAAAAAGAAATGTATCCACAGAGATCCACAGTTTGGTGCCCATTTTTGAATGGTGGAGTAATTGGACCATAGTAACAGCGTACATCCTTGTCTTACTCCTTTCCTAATACCTACTTCCCTTCTTTCCCCTTCTACTTCTATAACAGCAGTTTGCTCTTTTGTACTACTCTCCTATCTCTATACTTCATTCCCGCGCTCTTTAGTATTTCGAACATTTTTCCCATCTTACATTATCAAAAGCTTTTTCTAAATCTACAAATCCTATATAAGCGTTCTTTCCTTTTTCTAGTGTTTTCTCTAACATTACTCTTAGCGCCAGAATAGCTTCGCGAGTTCCCCTATTTCGCCTAAACCTGAATTGGTCCTCTCCTAGTATTTCCTCCACTCTATTTTCTATCCTCTTCTGCACTATTCTGGTTTAGATTTTTGACGCGTGGGAAGTTAGGCTAATCGTTCTAAAGTTCTCGCATTTGTCGGCTCCTCTCTTTTTCGGTATAGTAACGATAATGTTCCTCTTATAATCCTCCGGCACCTCGCCGTTCTCGTATGTGTATTTTAGCAGTTCAAACATTCTATTTACTACTTTCTGTCCCGCACATTTCAAAATTTCCGCCTGTATTTTATCTACACCCGGCGCTTTATTGTTTTTTAGCTCCCTTAGTGCTATTTAGAATTCCTCTCTCAATACAGATTTTCCTACATCTTCCATATCTATACAAGATTCTTCCTCTAATATCTCTCCTAATTCTTAACCCTCGTACAAATTTCCTAAGTACTGCTTCCATCTATCCACTTTCTCCTCTCTTCCGATCAGTATGTCCCCCGATAGACTCCTAACGTTTCTACTTATTGGTCCTATATCTCTGAAGTTCCTCTTATTTATTTTGTGAGCCTCATCGGTCTTACCTACTTGGAGCTTATCTTTTACTTTTTTGCATTTATCCTCTATCCATTGCTCTTTCGCTTTTCTACACTTTCTAATGATTTCCCACTTTATTGACTTATAAGTTTTCAGTCCTTCCTCGTCTCGTCTATTTCTGTAGCCTCGTCTCTTTTGTATTAAGTTAAAGATTTCGTCCGTTATCCAGGACTTCCTAGCTTCCCTTCTCTCGTGTCCTAAAACGTCCGTAGCCGCGGACTCTAGACTATTCTTGATACCCTCCCACTAAGTTTCTGCGTTCTTGATTTCGTCATCACTCGCTTTATTTATTAATTGGTCTGTTCTCTAATGGAATTTATCTTTCATATTCCGATCCCTCAATATGTCTACATTTATACGTTTCTTATCCTTCCGGGTTCTCAGATTTTTGAACTTTAATCTAGCTTTTATGACTGCCAAGTTGTGATCGCTGTCTACATCTGCTCCTGGATAACACTTACACTCTTTTACTTGATTTCTAAATCTCTTCCTAACCAGAATGTAGTCTATCTGATACCTGTCTATCCCTCCTGGCATTTCCAGGTGTACCGCCTCCTAACGTGATTCTTGAACAATGTATTCTACCATATTGTGCTTCTCACAGAATTCTATCAGTCTGCTACCTCTCGTTTCTGTTTCCTAATCCATAAGGACCTACAAATTCTCCTTCTTTCCCCTCACCTACGACTGCGTTAAAATCTCCCGCTATTATTAAATTTTCATGACCCTATTCCTATTACCTGCTCTATTACCCTATTACCTGTTCTATGTCCGAATAAACGGCTTCTAACTTTACTCTTCCTCACTATGGCTAGAAGTAGGCATGCATACTTGCACTATTACTGTTTTCACTGGTTTCGAATCTAACCTGACCATCATTACTCTCTCGCTGTATTGTAGGTAGCTATATACACACTGTCCTGCTTTCTTCCGCATAACGATTAGTCACCGCTCCAAAAATCTCCTACTTCCGGCCATCGCATCTCACTTACACCTACTATATCTAATCCTAACCTATCCATTTCTATCTTCAGATTATCTAGCTTCCCTGCCTGTCTCATGCTTCTTACATTCCACGCTTCGACTCGTGAAATGCTACACTTCTTACTAACCCTACTATTGCACTCGATCACGACTCCCGGAACAGTCCTCACCCGGAGATCCGAACGGACTATTTTACCTCCGGTGTTTTTTGCCCCAGGAGACGCCATCATTGTTTGGGATAAGCCTTTCGTTAGTTATTCTGAGGATTATAATGTGGTGGTTTCCTCTTGCCTTCCACATCGCAGTCGTGTGTGTCATAGCACCATACCAACCCCCACGGTTTCTGCCACTATGACTACTGAAGGAGCTGCTGTTCTCCTTCAGGGACTTGTCTTAGTCTGGTTTTTCAATAAGGACCCCCCCCACTATGGCTAAACCTATGGTACGGCTCCTTAAATCATTAAAACGCGCAAGCCGACCCACCCGTTCTAGTTTGCATTAGAACTTCGTCAAGGTGCAAGTCCTATCGGATCGGTTTGTTCTTATTACATCTAACAATTTCCTTTATCTTTTCGTGGCTGTGGAACTGTCAAACTTCGTTTCTAGTGGTTCTATCTCTTTGCATGAAACGACTAGATAGTCCTCCTTGACTTCTTTAACCTTTCTTTCTTCTTTTAATTCATCTTTCTCTTGTACTGCTTCATATGAAGTTTTATATTCATCCACATTGCTCTTGCACTTTCTCCTCTTCTTCGTTGGCTCCAGGATTTCCGATGTTATCCAGGGTTTCTAAAGTCGATGAACAGACTTGAACATTTTCAAAATTTTCAAAATTATTAATACTCTCAACATTTTAAAAATTATCTTAACATCTTCAACATTCTCAATATCTTCAACATTTTCAATAGTCTCAAAATTTTCAATAATCTCAACAGTTTCATCATACTCAATATCCCTGTACAACCTCACATAATTCTGTACAATCTCACAAATTTGAAAGCCCCCGTATTTCCGTTAATATAAATGCCCGAGGACAACGATAGAATTTAGGTATTTATTTTCGGATACAGTTACGCCAAATTACTATGTTTGATATAACTTTGAACAGTAATTAACTTTCGCCTTTTTTCCGAAGGATGTCATAGCCTAATTACTTATGAATTAACAAAATTCAGCCTGTTAAATTTAGTGACAAGAAAATGCTTTTACGTTTTAATGTGCCTATATGGACAGCTATTGGTTAAAGTCCTTTTGCGTCATGAAATACGTGACAAGAGCTAAAAGTAATACGCGACACTGACCAGCTATCGGATGTTTTTCTACTAAAGTAGTAGGTGGGTAAATGACAGGTTTTATTCATTGTTTTGAGATGAATATGAATGGCTATTTTTAATAAAAAGGGGATGGGATGGAAACGCTAATATAATAATTAAAATTTCGTTAAAGATAATTTATTTTCTGTGAATATTGTGTTAAAACTGTTCTCTTTCTTTTGATGGGATTTCGCTTTTTTCGATTTAAAAAAGTATTTTGTTGGTTCAATATTTTCAATATATTATTATTAATATTTCCAACATTATCAATATTTTAACACGCTCTACACAACACTATATATTGTTACAATACGCTTTATACATACGAATATAATAGAGGCAAAACATTAATATTGCGCAACACGTTCACATCATTGGAACATCTTAAAAATTGTAATGTTCTGTGTAAACACTTGTAATGTTCTGTGATTTCATAGTTTAAAAAATGCTCAGAAAACTTAATATCTTTGTGTTATCAACATTTAAATTTCGAACATTTTCAATATGTTTTAAACTTTGTCAGACGTGATTTTAACTCAACATTTTTATAACTGTTAATATCTTCAACATAATCAACATTTTGACCACTCGCAACGCGTATTGTACATCATCAATGATTTACACAGTCTCTCAACATTCTCAAGTATTACAATTTTAAGTATTTGAACATTTTTAATACGACTAACATTCTCAACTTTCACATCTCTAATATACTCATAATTTTATGATCTTTGAACATTCTCAACGTTTCATTTGATACACAACTTAATATGTAAAACATTTGTTAAATGTGTTTCGTTAACAGAGCATTTATAATACCTTATTATTGTTAATATTTGCAACATTATCAGTATTTTGAATATACCCAGTGTTTTTTTATATCAGCAATGTTTTTAGTATATTAATTACAAAATATGTTCTTTGATACATTAAGTAAACCTTCTTAAAATCAAAAAATGCTAATTTGAGCATCGTCTGTACGAGGGGCACTACTTATATTTTGAGCTTAATAATAAGAAAGCACTAATTGGTCTTTAAAAATTACTTTATCGTTTTTCAAAATATTCTCCTTCATGATTTATATGCTTTTGCATGCATTCCAACCATTTATCAAAGCATCCTTTCAATTATGCTTACAATGTCTTGTAGTGACGCATTAAACTGGCGCATTAGCAAGGATAATGAGTGTGCCTCGATAGCTCAGCGGTCAGAGCAACTAACCGGAAATTGGGAGAGCCGGGTTCGGTTCCCGGTCGAGGCAAAATGCACTTTTATCCTTGCTAACGCCAAAGTGGTGACCCCGACGTGATGTGATTCGTCATTCCAGTATATGCAACCTCCCTTACATATCAAATTCGCGGATTCGATTTCCGTCCTATCCATCGCCCTATAGTCCGGGGGTTACCGAACAACGGTTCGTAAGACTGGCGAACGCGGTCACATTCCGTTAAATTGTATCGAGACAAACCATGTCTCTAGGGAGGGAGTACTGTAGTGACGCATTAAACTGGCGCATTAGCAAGAATAATGAGTGTGCCTCGATAGCTCAGCGGTCAGAGCAACTAACCGGAAATTGGGAGAGCCGGGTTCGGTTCCCGGTCGAGGCAAAATGCACTTTTAACCTTGCTAACGCCAAAGTCTCTAAAACATGGTTTTTGAACGAATCAATGGCTTCTTCTGCCGACAAAAATACACGTCGACGATAGATACGTCTTTTGAAGCACCGCCATTGTATTTCTTGAGCATTTGTTTGCACCAATCGGAACCAGCATCTTTTTGAGATTTTTCCAAATTATGTGGCATCCAACGAGAACAAACCTTTTTCACAGCTAAATGACCCTGCAATATTTTATATATGCCAGTCGAACTAATGCCGAAGGTTGCCTCAGTCTCACAGTATGTCACATGACTATCTTGCATTATCAGTTCTTGCAAGGAATCAATGTTTTCTGGCACAATAACTGATTTTGGACGACCTTCACGACTTTCTTCGGTGAGCGGATGGCGGTCACGATTAAACTCGTTGTACCAGCGTTTCATAGTGGAAAATGATGGGGCTCTATCGGCAAAAATAGAAATAAGTTGATCAATGAACTCTTGTCTTGATAATCCGCGGGAAAAGTCGTAATAAAACATCGCACAAAAATTTTAATTTTCCATTAGTTAGTCGGCATTAGTTAATTCCATTTCTTCGCTGAGATACAATTTTTAAATCACTGTATACAACACAAATCGCGTTTAACTGATAAAATGTTATGAAGAACGTTATGGTCAAAAATGTCAAACTTTCCGTTAGAAAGATGGCGTCTGACAACACTTAGTGTCTCCAAGGCTCAAAATTTAAATAGTATCCCTCGCATTTGTAATTGCCAAGAAACGTTATCAACGATATCTAGATTCTCAACATTCTTCAACGATCTAGACATTTTCAATATTCTCAATATTTTCAACATTACCAACATTTTCAACATTATTAGTATTCTCAACATTATCAACAGTCTAAACATCCCTGAAGTCTCAACATTTAAAACATTCTCAGTATTAACCATTCTCCAGAAGCTCAAAATTCTTTTGATTTGCCTGAATAAGATCTCGATGTTATTGAGATAATTATTCTGGGAAACGTTTTTGAGACATGTTGCGCCAATGACATGATAAGGCGTAAAATAAGTGATAATAAGTACCAGTTTAAGTCGATATAATGAATGTAATAGAAGTCTCGAATTCTTCAGGGGTTTAACTAGCGTGGGGATGAATATTAACTTGAAATCAAACTGTTACCTGTTCGACATTGTAAGCTCGGTTTAATAAGGTCTCTAAATTACTTTTTTGATGCAAGATATAGGGTTTAATGGCGATGTTTAATGCCATAGTAAAACATGATTTATAATAGAGGTGCCTTGTACTCTCAGCGATGGGCCTACTTTGATCTATTTGTAACTAAAATGTAATTTTAGCTATCGCAAGTTGTTTATTTACATCGCTAGTAATAATATATTGAGTACAATACATTTATGAGTCTAGATCTTGTATTTTATTGCCCTTAGTAGTAAGTATTTTCGTCTGTTCAGTGATATTCAAGTGACTAGCACATTTTTATATCAATATATGTAGAAAACGTATATAGTCGTATATCGCAAAATAGGATTACTAATCGAATATTATAGGAACTATGTCAAGAAGCTAAAAATATTGAAAATAATATCTCTTTTCAATATCATTAACATTTTCAATAATTTCAATATTCTGAAATCATTGTCAATGTTATTGAATCCTATTGTCAACAGATTTGAATAACCTAAATAGCACGAATTGAGAAAATTGGCATAGAAAATTGCAAATATGTTAATGTTGGAAAAAGTTAAAAGAATCAAAACATATGTTGATAATTTAAAAATTGTCAAAAAGTGGAAACACTTTTTGACAATATTAATAATAGTGGCAGTGTTAATATAGTGAAAATATGGAATATAAAAATGTTTATCAACGAAAATAACATAATGCTATATGGAGAAATCTGGTTTTTGTTAAAATTTATAAAAAAAATTGTTGAAATAACGTTGAATGTATTGAAAATGATAAAAATGTTGATAATGTTGAAGATATTATAACTTCAATGTTTTAAAATGATCAGAAATATTGAAATTGTTGAAGCGGTTGCAAACATAAATAAACAGTTTTAAAACCTTAAAACGGACTTTTCCGCAAGTAGCACATCTCTATCTCAAGCTTGAGTGGCCGAGAAAAAATAAACCAACACATAAATGTAGAATATGTGTTTTATGCGACAGTTTTACTTTCTTCATTGGCGACTGCTTCAGTGCCGTAGCAATACGTTTGTGATCAAACGAAATTATTTCCTTTCTCATTCATTCGTTTACGATACATGCCGAATATATGTTTTTTTTCGTTCAATAGAAGATCAGCAACGCATTAAATGTTTATGTTTAAAATCTCAGAATGAACATAAACATTTACCTCGTACTTTCTCATGACCCATGGACAGGGTGGGGTGTGTCCTATCCACCTCAAAATCAATAGATGTCGTCTAGTAGACGTCCCTAATCAGAATCGGTTGAAACCCGATCGATCCGACACGATTTAATTGAGTGATCGTGCTAACAAAAAAAATTTCTTAAATAGTCAACCATCGTGCTTTCTCATGACCCATGAACATGGTAGAGTGTGTTCTATCCACCTCAAAATCAAGAGATGTCGTCTGGAAGACGTCCCCGGTCAGAATCAGTCAAAACCCGACCGATCCGATACGATTTACTTGAGTTATCGTGCTAACAAGAAATTTTGAAAATGCCGACGACAACGACACACACACACACACACACACAGACGTTGTTTCTAAAAAGCATTTTTTTTTTTTTGGTTTTTAGGCCGAAAAACGAAGATATTCGAACATTTAGAATATCTCTTTTCCATTTTTCTTTACACGATTACATTATTTTTCCGCTCTGGTATAGTTGAGCGCGGAAAAGTAATATTTACAATGTTCAAAATGTTGAAACATATTGACTATCTAATGTATTCAATTTTAGAAATTATACAAGTGCTTCAAACTTAAATGTTAGTGAGTCATAAATAAATACAACAATGATAATATCTAAAAGAACAGCATTCTATCATCGTATACAATATTGTTAATGTAAACAATCATGTCAAGTATTTTTAAAATATAAGAAATAGGCAGAGTTAACTAAAATGAATCTTGTTTATATTACATGAAGTTTATTAAGGAGCTCCTACATGATCATACTGATAGGAGACTGAATTTTACGAAATAATGCAAAGATAATAATTTATAACAGACGTAGCCACAGTTTACCTTAATGACAATAGGACTAGACAAACGAAAATATACTGAAATGTCATGAATCTTTATTGATACAAGAGACACAGACACAAAGAGGTGAATATTTGGGAATAAATTATTTGCGACAGAAGCATCAAAGAATCGAAGAATAGAATAAGGCTAAGAAGATTAGAAGAGTTAATGGGGAGAAGTTGAAGATAAAGACTATAGTTGTAGGTCTTCTTTCTAAAAATTAACGCAAAATTGTGCCTCAGAGTTTTGTCCCAGATGTGTCTCTGAGACGCGTCCATTTTCATTTGGCAAACTTTATTCTAAACCGTAGAAATGATACTATAAATGTCCTCAATTTAAGACGAAACACGTTTTTGAGATCGTCAATCGCACAAATTCATTTTTTAAATGCAAATAATTTTATGTATTGTTTATTTTTATGTATCGATGCCAACCATAACAAAATATGTTTTAATCATCACCCATGATCGTATTTTACCCGTATTACCCCTACACGTACCCAACAAACGTATTTTGACCTACTTTCGAGTCTACACAATAAATTCTCTACAAGTATGACGCCTAATTTACCGTATCACTTGTTTTGTATATAATGCAACGAAGACAATGCGAAGTCAATGAGCCGTCGTGTGAGTAGCGCCTTTTCGTCTAGTGAGCTACAAGAGACGCAGTAATAACATCTTTGTTAAATTTGTTGAATGACTATAAGTTCCACAATAAAAGTCGGCATGTTGTATTCTTGTCATTCTAGGGACAGGTTGGTCATTATATACTGCTTTAAATCGTCAAAATAATACATCCTTTTAAGTAGACTTCTCTTTGTGCGAGCTATCTATCTACAATTTTGAGTTGCTAGAGTTTTGAAATCCATCATTGCCTTCTATGAGTTTTATAAAGTTGAGTTAAATACATACATATGAAGAAGTTAAATAGTGTTAAGTCTGGAGATCTTGACGGCCGTTATAGAGCACCTTTTCCTGTAATCTGCTTCCTAGGGAATGTTTTAGTTAGTTACTAGTTCACAGGAACTCCATGTTGTTGTAAATGCAAATTATGCTGATAAAAGTACTTTTCCATCTTCATCGTTTTGATTCTCTACCGTGTATCTCTGTGGATGTATTTCTCTCTTGTGAACAGTATGGGAATTTTCAGCACCTCAAATTCGACAATTTTGTTTGCTAACATATTTGTCAAGATGAAAATGTACTTCATCGCTGAACACAATTTTGTTGCGAAATTCAGCATGTGTTAAAAGAAAGAAGGTGTTATTTCGTTTCTAACACACAATTAATAAATGTACGACATAGTAGTAAATGGTCTGCAACTTTTAATTGTTGCGTCAACTGAATTTTGTACGCCGACAGATGCAGATCTTTCTTTAAACTGCGATGCGTGGTGGCTCTTGGCAGATTTAATTGATGTTCACGAAGTAGAATTGATGTGTCTTGATACTCCCGTACACATTCTCTCACTTCAGCAATATTTTCATCTGACCGATCATGACGAGGACGTATTGGTGTTGACTTATCAATAATAGAACCCAGCTTAACAGCTGCGTATCGGCATGCCGTTGTAAGCGCGTGATCAAAGTTCCGACGGCGAGTGAACCGTCTAGTCTTAGTTTCTGTTCGGTGGTGATAGCGACCTTGGCTCAGTATTGACGTACGAACCTTCACCAGGACCTCTCTCCAACGACTTCTAGCTGTCACAGAATGGATGTCACCTCCATAAATCTTACGCATACGAGGAGGAATTTCTGATCGGAATCCGGTTCCCCGTAGGCACCCATCCCGATCGATGGAGGCTATTGTGATACGTGATATTTTCCATGTTGTACCTGTAGAATCCTACTCGCTAATACTTTAGCGATATTTGTATTGTTTCCGAGGAGTTTTACGAGCGGATTCGGCCGTTTTATGTACATCGGCGTGTGGGAACGAGGTTGTCAGCTAGGGTGTAATGGTGATGGCGGTAAACGTTCCTGAAACGACAGTTTCATAAACATTCATAATGCAAAGGAGGCTGTTACGTTTTCGGGTGAGGTTCTGGCAAGAAGCTCGCTCGTCCTTGAACATGGAAATGACTACATATTTACACTATACACTTAAGGCGTTCTGGATTTTATACGGGTTCTTTAATGCTCTGCTTAATTAAGAAGCACTTCGCTTAATAACGGTCGCTTTTATCTGGATCTTTTCTAAAACGACATCAAGTTGGCGTTCTATATTTCTGTACGGTGTCATAGAAATATTTCTCACTTCCGTCTCTCTAATAAACTGTTACATAAACTGTTGACGAAATCTTTGCTTTAAAACACATGCTGTTGCTTTTATCTCTTTTAAAGCAACTTATCAAGATGGCACCTTACATTTCCACAGTGTGTAACAAGATGTATCTTGCTTCTCGACAATAAACTATTATAGAAATGGAGAGGTCGCTGGGCAGTTGGTGAATCATTTTTGACTAGTAAGTGAAAGAAAAATGCACTGGTTTTGCAGAGCAGTATATAACAAACATTTAATTTCCCGGGCTACCAAAAATAAAACTTTTCCACAATGAACGTAAAGGCAGAAGATTAGATTTATTAGAAGTATTGGAAATAAAAAAAGCAATGTTTAATAAAAAAGTAATAACCGGTGATTAAACAGATTTTGGAATTTCCCCAATGATAAAAGCAGACGTAGTATAAAATCTTCCGACGTTGTTACATGCCTATATAGACTGAATGTTATACTTATTAGGTTTAGTAAAAGTTTGTTACTATTTGAGAATGGCATAAAAGCCGAAACAATTATTAGAAATATAGTTCGCAATTTTTGTGAAACCTACCTTCCTTGTTTTCGTTCATTTACTAATAAACTATTATAACGGGTGGTTCAACCATAATGCACGATGTTAATTGTGAGTCACACCTTAACGTCAAGTTTTTTGCCCAACTTAATTTGACACTTCTTTATTTCAGTGTTTGACAAATTCAACCATGGAGAGGTACACAATTGAGCAGCGCGTTAAGATTGTTGAAGCCTTTTACGAAAATGGGCGTTCAAATCAAAATGCATTTCGTGCACTTTTTTGGTCAGCATAATCGACCAAATGTGTCCACAATCGGGAGAATTGTGCGCAAATTTCAGCAAACCGGGTCTGTAGGAAATGTGAAAACACCTGTGCATGCTCGCCCAGTTCGTTCTGCGGAAAACATTGCTGTTGTTCGCGATAGTGTAGCAGAAGAGCCGTCAACCTCGACTCGTCGTCGTGCCCAACAATTGAACATCTCACGAACATCACTGATGCGAATTTTGAATAAAGATTTGAATTTACACACTTACAAGGTTCAATTGACTCAAGAGCTGAAGCTTACTGACCATTTCAAGCGTCGTCAATACGCCGAGTGGTTGGTTGAACAGACAGAAGTGAATGGTGACTTTACAAAGAAAATCATCTTCAGCGACGAGGCACACTCTCACCTCAGTGGATTCGTTAACAAGCAGAATTGCCGCATTTGGGCAAATGAGAATCCACGAGTGATTGTTGAAAAGCCGATGCATCCACAAAGAGTGACTGTTTGGTGCGGTTTATGGGTTTGCGGCGTCATCGGGCCGTACTTCTTCGAAAATGAGGTCGGCCAAGCAGTTACCGTGAATGGTGTTCGCTATCGCGAGATGATAACGGAACGATATCCTCAACTTCTTGTGGCCAGAAGTTGAGGATATGGACCTGGGCGATATGTGGTTCCAACAGGATGGTGCCACTTGCCACACAGCCAACGAAACAATGGCACTTTTGCGCGAGAAATTCAATGGCCGTGTTATCTCACGTCGCCGTCGTGGCGATGTTAATTGGCCGCCACGATCATGTGATTTGACACCGTTGGATTTCTCTCTTTGGGGATATCTAAAAGAAAAAGTGTACGTCAATAAGCCAAGACCAATCCAAGAGCTAAAGGATGAGATAATTCGGCACATTAACGACATTGAACTTCAATTATGTCTCAGAGTCATTGAAAATATGGATCATCGGATAGAGGTACGCCACCGAAGCCATGGCGAGCATTTGGCTGATATTTTGTTTCACACATAATTGTCATAGATCCTTCTATCAGAATAAAAAATATTAAGATAATTCTCTGAAAACTTTTTGCTTTATTTACAATTAACATCGTGCGTTTTGGTTGGACCACCCTTTACAAAGTGTTACAGAATACTCTTGGAAAAATATTTGCGTAAGAACATAGACTATTTTTTAGACAGCTATCAAATAGACTTTTCATATTTATGCACTACTTAATACGAATTATTCTGTCTTCTTTCTCAACAATAAACTATTGCGCAAGTTGTTACAGAATACTTCTGAGGAAGCCTTTGCTTAATAAAATAATTTAACAAGTCAAGTTGGTGTGTTACATTCCTATACTGAATAACATTTATATTTATCACTTCCTTGTTAACAATAAACTGTTATGCAAAGTAGTACAAAATACTTTTAAAGAAATTCTGGCTTAATAGCGGGCTCTCGTCTTTATCTTTTTCAAAAGTATAGGTTAAGATGTAGAGATTATAATAATTTTTACCTTATCCTACTCTGTAACAACAATATTTCTTCTTCCTCCTTTAAGTTATATAAATTGTTACGAAATATTTGTGCTGTAATCCTTGCTTAATATCATATCCTATACTGCATAATAGAAAGACTTCTCTATTAACATTTAACAATATTCGAGTTTTTCTTTTCAAAAGCATGATAAACTGCCATGAAAGTGTATGATCGCAGAATCCTTTTAAATAATTTCGCTGGATTTCGAAAATAGTAGCCAACTAAAAGAATGTCAAGAAGGTGGAACAAAACCACTTGAAGAAATTGGTAACAATCAATATGTAGCGGTCTGTGTTATGTTGAATAAGTTATACAAATGTTCATACTTATGTGTTTTGATTTAATTGTGAAGTATTACTTAAAACTTTGTTACACAACAACATAACAATTCAAATTTGATTCAAATCCGGAAATATTTAATTAAATCCCGATTTCTTGACATATCTAAAATAATATCGTTACCGGCGACTCCGCCAGAATTTTAAATCGTAGACGCATAGGTAGAGACAAAATAACACCCATCGAATGGCATATACTGTACGTGGAAAGTTTTATTTAAAAAGACAGACCAGTTTAGATATTTTATCATGTTTCCACGCTTTTTTCACGTATTGTATACGAGGTATGTTCAAAAAGTAACGGGATTTTTGTAATTTCGCGAGTTGTATCAGTCCGATTCGCACGATTTTTTCGTTGTTGTGTTGGTAAACATGTCTCAAAAGTATCTGTACATTGTTAATTATATCGGATGTTTAGTCTATCGTCAAAAAGGTTACGTGTGTTTTGGTACGATCGGCAATTATTTATTTATTTAAAAAATGGATCAGAGAATTTGCATTAAATTTTGCTATAAGAATGGAATAGAGTGCAGCAATGTTTTAGAAATGTTAAATACTGTTTTTGGTGAGTCTGATATGAGTAAAACAAGGATATATGAGTGGTGTAAGCGTTTCCAAGAAGGCTGTGAAGACGTTGAAAATGACGAGCGCCCTAGACGCCCCAGCACATCAACAACCGATGAAAACGTGGAAAAAGCGAAAGAAATGATTATGAATGATCGCCGAATCACAATCAGAGAAGTCGCTGAGGATGTAGGCATACCAATTGGCTCATGCCATGAAATATTTTCGGGTGTTTGGGTATGTAGCGGTGAATGGAAGATTCTCAGGAGTTGCAAAATAGAGTCAACAACGATAGTAAATAGTAAATAATAGTAAATAATAAGTAATAGCAACTAGTAAAATATGCCATAACGGGTGATGAAACATGGGCTTACAGATACGCCGTCGAAACTAAAACTCAATCGTCCATTCGAGGCATTCTGGATCGCCAAAACTGCGAGAAAGGCTCGACAAGTGTGGTAGAATATGAAGGTTATGCTCACTGCGTTCATTCGATTTTACCAGCATAGTGTACCATGAGTTCTTGCCACAGGGTTAAACGATCAATTAGGACTACTGCCTACAAGTTCAACGTCGAAAAAAACCCGGATTTGTGGCGAAACAATTCATGATTTTTGCACCGCGACGCTTTTTCGTGAATTTTTGCCCAAAAACAATACTGTAATGGTGCGCAGCCTCCCTATTCGCCAGATATGGCTCCGTGTGACTCCTTTCCGTTCCAAAAAATAAACAGAACCCTAAATGGCCGTCGTCTTGCAAGCATAGATGAGATTAAAGGCACATCGCTGAGAGAGCTAAACACTATCCCAAAGATCGAGTTCTAGAAGTGTTTCGTGGATTGTAAGAAGCGCTGGCATAAGTATATAATATCTAATGGGAACTATTTTGAAGGAGATAACATTGATGTACACAAATAAATAAAATTCTTTCCAAAAAGTTAAAATTCCTGTTATTTTCTGAACACACCTCGTATTTAAGACTCAACTATAGAACTCAAATACAGAGCACCGTTTAGGCAGTCCTGAGATTTAAAAATTAATCCAACCGCCCGTTTATCTCATCATTTCCCAGGAAATCCTTCATACTTTTACTCTAGAACAGAAACCCACTTCCACTATTTACACTCTCACTGTTCTTACCGACTGGGGATCTCAATGAGAGCCTTAATAATCCTCCATCAACATCCAATAAGACCACTCGACTCCGCGGGCCCACTCAAGACGCCATCCGTCCTCGAGTAGAGTTTCTTTTCGCGGAAATAAATCCGATTGAGGAAGAATTTACGATACCATCGACTCGTCTCGTAATGAGACGGCATTAGCGGGAAATTCTTATTGATCCCGCAAGTGTAGATTGCAGCGGGCAGGTTGTTGACCTGCGACCCCTAAAACGGGGCTTGCAGTTGCATCACGGGACGGCGCCTGCGCCGGTTTCTCAACCGCACGGGTGTAGGCGAGATTTAAAAAATAATGCACCCGACTGCTGAAACGTGCCGTTTTTTATGCGAGAAATACGGATACTCGTCCAGGTAAAACGGGGAAGTGAGGCAGACGTTTACGGGGTAAGTTGGTGAGATGCAGTTGAATTGAAAAACTCAACGATGTGAATGATAACACTGGTTTATTTTGAGGAGGTTTCAACGGGATTTTCAAAAATTATAAAACGCAATGAAAATTTGTTTGTTCAATGTTCTTCAGATTAAAGTAGATATTCATCAATTTTCTGAGAATATTTTACCATTTTGATTAAGAGAGAAAAGTAATGCAAAAGAGGTAAAATGTATTGAGTGTTATGACAGGATATCTTCGAACGATGGGAAAAGTACCTTCAGAACAATAGAAAAATACCGTGCCTGTCACTGTGATGCATCGTACTTTGTAGCTTTCAATGACACCACCGATATGAAAGTTGACCATCTGGTTTATTTTATATTGAAAATTAAAGACCGAGGCGTTTAGAGTCGTCGGCTGATTTAGCCGCATAACGACAACGCCGCAAAGCACGGGCTATTCAAATAATTGTATTTCTTGGCATTCTTGTGCTGGTTGACGATCAAAACTTTATTCAGCAATAAGTAATTTTATAGTCAGTTCCGAAGCAACCCCAAATTTCGCTTCATTTATGATGTTTTCGAAAGATAAATACACCTCAGACGAGGAGCATTTCATCGTTTGTCCCAAATGACTTAGCGGAAAATAGCGGAAATTCCTAGTCGGAAAATCACCTTTAGCGACGAGGCCCATTTTTGGATGAATGAATACGTGAACAAGGAAAACTGTTGGATTTGGGACGATACCAATCCACACGAGATACACCAGCACCAAATGCATCCCGAGAAAGTCACTATTTGGTGTGGACTTTGGTCTGGCGGAAACATCGGTCCGTATTTCTTCCAAAACGAAACTGGCATTGCCATAACTGTCAACGGCCAGCGCTACAGATCGGTGATAAGCAACTTCGTTTTGGAATAAACTAGTTGATATGGATATTGACGATGTGAGGGCATGGTTATCTCGCGCAGGAGCGACGTGAACTGGCCTCCGATATCTCACACACACATCTTGTTTTATTTACGTTGAAAAATTGAGCGCCCTTATTTAAAGACAATTTAGAACACCTCAGGTTTAGTTATAAGCTTCAAACATTCCTTGAATCACGTAAATTCCGTCTTTACAGGGGATTATAATTAACCTAATCAGTCAGTATAAAGCTAACCCAATTTATCCTAACTGATCCACAGACTTTCCACTTCTCCTCATGGAGAAGTACTATCTTGACTTCACTAATCATTACGATGTACTGACTTATTAAGGTACCTCTACTAGACAGTCCGTATCAATACGATTTCGATAGAGTAGGACAGGGTGGACTATCATTGTTCTTCTCCAGGTCATATGCACACGTTTCCACGACTTGTTTCGCGAGAAATGATTGATGAGCGTCAGTATTAGACAGGGGCTTTACGCAGTTGCGCGAGCATCGCGCTCTTTTTGACGTTATGAGAGGGCGTTGTCGTGGAGACGGCTCCCGATGCTCACAGAGGCGGCGGAGACGATTGGGCAGCGGGAACCTAAGTACAAGTGTGCTTAGACTTTTCTATGGAACAAGTCGAATGATTGTAAATGACTTGGACTTGTATCTATACATCATGAAATCATATCAGACCTTCTTTTGACAGATTACATCAGATATCTTACAGACTGCGCGTTTATTTGTTAATAAGTGAATGAAATAGGAGAATATGCAAACTTTACGATTTTTTGCTGACGAACCGTGGTTTCTTCTTTCAGGATAAGTTGATTATCAAAATTTGCACATGTGTGGCATGATAATCCACATATTTGTATGGAATTCTCACTATATCTTCAAAAAATTGGTGATTTGATGACTGGGGAATTGGGGATTCTCAAAGAAGACTAACTAGAACCATTTGATTCAATTTCAGCCGTCCACAGTTGAAAAACTAAGCAGTCTGTGAATAATGCGATTTGATTGCAAATAACAAAAGCTGTAAATGTTGCCGTCGTATATTTTAGAAATTTAATTTTAAAATCCAAATATTGGAATTTATTATAGACAGTGACTATGGAATAGATATTGTGTGTAACTTCGTGCAAAAAAGTGCTTTTGCAGTGCAACGTGAAAGCTGTTAGACATTTAACTATATGATTTATTCAATTTGTCTTTGATTCAACATTTTCAAGTGAGCTTGGGACAGCTCTCATTGAAATCTCACGGTCAGACTTTCAATAACTGTTGTTTATCTTTTATGTTTCTCGTAAGCTTTCATAACTTAACCTTATATAGAAAGTTGGTGTTAGAAAACATTTCTGATGATCTTTTTAAAATAATTACCTGGCACTCAAAAAATAGTGATACTTACAAATGCGTCTCGGCAGCGAAATTTCTATCCTCTACAGGGGCTGGTCTAGCTGGAACCAGTTTTTGGAATTTACATCTATTATCTGCAAATTGTTTTGCAAGGAGATGTTATAAATGCCATCTTTAGAAGGAGTGACTTTAAGGAGAGAGGGAATTACAGTAGAATAGCGTACCTACCCAAATGTCTGTATAAATATTTTCCATTTTGTAGAGGCCGTTTTGATCTGATGATGACCAGATCTTAGCTATTACACAGACTACATAAATATATCCAGTCAAAGAATAAATTCAGATATTCGTTACACAAAAAGTCACAACCCACATATAAAGCTGTAAGTCTTCTTTTATTATTATTATTATTTGATAACCAGAAAGCCTTAAAGAAAAAACAACGTTTGGTAACCCTAAAGATAAAACCAGCTCAATAATTTTTTTAGACATTACGACATTTTTGTGAAAAAAGTAAAAGATTTTTAGGACATAAAATTCAGAAAAAAAAATCGCCGCACCTTCAGTAGGCGTTCTACAACCTAGAAATTCACGACAGATAACAATTAGAGATTCTACTAAGACCACTCTAAATAAAATCGTCTTAATAATTTTTTTAGGGACGAATTTTTTTATTAAAAACGTGCAAGATTTTTAGGTAACGTAACCCAAAAAAGATTTGCCAGTACACTCTCAGTAGCTCTCTCGCAACCTCAAAATTCATGACAATCAACCCTTAGAGACTTTACTCAGATACTTTAACGTAAAAATTGCCTAAACAGTTTTGTTACGGAGATTACCACTTTGTTTATTAAAAAAGTACAAAAAGGGAACGGAATTAAAAAAAAAAAGATTTATCATACCTATTAGTAGGCTTTCCTCTAAATAAACATTAGAGACTCTCTTAAGGTATTCTAAAGATAAAACTGCCTTAATATTTTTTTACGGGCACTACGATTTTTTTATGAAAAAAGTACGTAAGTACGATGAGAGCCTCGACCAATCCATTTCCATTTTCGACGTTTGATATGAACTTTTATTTGCTCACAACCAATTATTCTCTTCATTACTCATTGCTTCTGGCCATCTGATTTCCAGTATTCCCCAATATCTTTGCTGTAGGGTTTCCGTAGTTAAAATCAGAGCATGCAGATGCATCGTAATTTCAGTATAGAGTTTTGTATCTATTATTATTACTATTAATATGGTCTGCTTTGAAGTCTCCTAAATTAAAATCTCCCAAATTAAAATATTTCAGAAGATCATTCTCCGTCATTCGTGGAAAAAAACGTCGTACGCCATTGATCTTTTCGGAGATAGGCGCTAGAATTGTTCCTAAAATAGACCCCGTGGTAAACTATCGAATATAAACGAACCGCCGGCGCGCCGATAGGAAAAATGCCCTTATTTCGATACGCAAATCAAAATTCTAAACACCGGCGTTTCCAAGGGAATTGAAATGGATCCGCTGTCACTCACAGTCGCAATAAAACAACCACATTTATCTCTATTAACATCGGAGATGGAAAGAATCGAAAAAAAAAGGAAATTAAGGTTCGGAGTAGGGGGCGGTTCGGGGGAGGCTTTTACGATCCTCCAGGCTGATTTTAATATGAAGTCAAAACGGTGTAATTCTGGTAAAGTGGGTAATAAAATGAATTACTACTGTGTTCGGTGTGTTTCTGTTAAACTGGGAGCTAAACCTGAATTTCAGGTTTTAAATTCAGTCCGCGTATTGAGTCGGCATGTTAAAATAATCTGTAGCACGACTTGTTCTCAGTTGTTTTCAATTGTACATATAAATTTGAAGACAATAAACAAACCATTTTGAAAAATCTCCAGAAATCGCAGAATTGAATCTGTACATGCTAAAATTTATCCCAAGGGAATCGAAAAGAGTTTTAAAAAATTTGAGAATGGCATTCATGCACTTCTCTGAAAACAAATTGCGACAACTTTTAGGAAAGGTAATTTAAAACAACGCAAAGTTCGGAACTTATTAAATCAGTTATCAAGATGGCAGTCAACAGTATATTGGGCAGACGAAAAGATTAATTGTAACTAGATTTAAGAACATGGTTCACTTAAAGAATGGAAGATTAAAAAAAATCTTTCGTTGCGCAACATTCTTTCGAAATCAATCATCGAATATATTTTAGTTGCTTAAAGTTAGTTAAAAGTATAACAAATTATTGGATGCCTTTGAAAGTATCAAGGTTGCCAAAGATGAACGAAGATAGAGGACCTATACTTAGCAGTTATATTGTTGATACGGTGATCATCAATGAATCAGTGAACCGAATATTTACCTCGTTACACACTCGAAAAATTCGAACGAGGTGTAGTTTCTTGGTGCTCGTGGAACACATGTCTCATGTTCTTCTTTTATTCTAGATTATCCTTCCTCTAATCACATTCACAATTATCTACAGCATCCAATCTGTATCACTACTATCTATACCATTCCATTCATTTTTTAATAGTCACAAAAATTAAAACATGCAAAAAAAATTTAAAATTTTTAGGTGATCTTCAAAAGGCTGTAATTTGGAAGAAAATAGTCACAGAACAATATTAAAAAAAGAAAATTGAAGATCCAAGATTCTAGTTTTCCGATCTTGAATTGAATTTTTTTCATTAATAGCAGTTTCTGAGTAATTACAAGAAAATCATGGGAAAAAATATTCCAAATTTTTGCTTGCCCTTCAAAAGGTCCATGGACTTCAATACATTCTTTTCAGTGATATCATCATAAAGTTTTTTACTTTTCCGCACTCAACTATACTAGCGGAAAAGTAATGTAATCGTGTAAAGAAAAATGGAGAAGAGAACTTTTTTTTTCGTTTATTTTTCGTTGCTCCGCATAAAAACAAAAAAAAAATGGTTTTTAAAAAATTTTGTCTGTGTGTGTGTCGTCGTCGGCATTAAAATTTCTTGTTAGCGCGATAACTCAATTAAATCGTGTCGGATTGATCGAGCTTTGACTGATTCTGATCGGGGACGTTTCCCAGATGACACATATTGAATTTGAGCTGGATAGGACACACCCCACCCTGTCCATGGGTCTATTTGAGAATTTTTTTTTTGTTAGCACGATAACTCAACTAAATCGTATCGGATCGCTCAAGTTTTGACTAATTCTGATCGGGGACGTCTCCCAGACGACACCTAGTGATTTTGAGGTGGATGGGACACACCCCACCCTGTCCATGGGTCATGAGAAAGCACGATGGTGGACAATTTGAGAATTACTTTTTGTTAATACGATAACTTAATTAAGTCGTGTCGGATTGATCGGGTTTTGACTGATTCTGATAGGGAATAGCTCCCAGATGAAACCTAGTGATTTTGAGGTGGATAGGACACACCCCACCATGTCCATACGTAATGAGAAAGCACGACGGTGGACTATTTGAGAATTTTTTTTTGAGAACACGATAAGTCAACTAAATCATGTCGGATTTATTGGGTTTTGACTGATTCTGATTATGGACGTCTCGCAGACGACACCTATTGATTTTGAGGTGGATAGAACACACTTTACCATGTTCATGGGTCATGAGAAAGCACAATGGTGGACTATTTGAGAAATTTGTTTTGTTAACACGATCACTCAATTAAATCATGTCGGATCGATCGGGTTTTGACTGATTCTGATTAGTAACGTCTACCAGACGACATATATTGATTTTGAGGTGGATAGGGCACACCTCACCCTGTTCATGGGTCATGAGAAAGCACGATGGTGGACTATTTGAAAAAAATAAAACTGTCGCATAAAACACATATTCTGCATTTATGTGTTGGTTTATTTTTTCTCGGCCACTCCATTTTGAGATAGAGATGTTCTACGTGCGAAAAAGTCCGTTTTAAGGTTTTAAAACTGTTTATTTAGATAATTATTTATCGTTTTTAATTTAAGCTGTTTAAAAGGCTTGTACGATAATTTTTCGCCGAGTTATCGTCGATCAAAGCAAAACAGTTAGTTTCAATTTTGGTAATTAATTACTCAGGAAATAATGATCGTATATAAAATTCAAGCAGAGGTTTAAAAATTGCAAAGTATTTCTTAAAAGCAGTGACGGCACCAGGATTTCTAAAATAGGTGGGCACAAACTGGTAAAACATTTTTGGGTTGGACACATATTTAGTACATTAGGTAATAAAGTTATTAATAAATTTATTTCAACAGCAATTTTCTGGAATGCTTTGTTGCAAATTCCTCAACAATCTTATCCAAATCCAAGATTTTGTCTATTTTTTTTTTCTATATCTAGTACAGTCACATTACTGAATCTACTTTAATAGTGTTTTATTTTATTTATTAAATAGTTGTTTAACTTTTTCATACATGAAAAAGTCCTTTCACATGTCACACTTGATACTTGAAATTTCATTGAATGTCAATCTCTATTTATTCAGCATGTCGGATAGCTGTAAAATATTGTTCACTTTAACACTTTGTTCGTTTTCAAATTTAGAAATAGTTGTAGTCAAAATTCTATATTTATATTTTGTTTCATATTATAATTTTATAGGTAGTAAATTTTTTATGTGGGCACATGTCCATCCAGGGTCCCCCTGGCGTCGTCACTGCTTATAGCCGTAGTTATTGGTTTTTGATAAAAAAAAAATCTGTGCGGTAATGTTGATTGAAAGAGGTAAAAATTACATATTTAGGGATATTCGCCTAACTTGGCATAACTTTGCAAATAATGAATAGAATAAGGATGTTGATTATTTCCCTCCAACCTCAAAGGATTCGAAAGAAGTCCTGAAAATTTTAAATCGCTGTGATTTTTTTCTAATTTTTTGATTAGCCGAACTTCCCACGCGTCAAAAATCTTAACCAGAATAGTGCAGAAGAGGATGGAAAATAGAGCGGAGGAAATACTAGGAGAGAGAAGACCAATTCGGATTTAAGCGAAATAGGGGAACTCGCGAAGCTATTCTGGCGCTAAGAGTAATGTTAGAGAAAACAATAGAAAAAGGAAAGAACGCTTATATAGGATTTGTAGATTTAGAAAAAGCTTTTGATAATGTAAGATGGGAAAAAATGTTTGAGATACTAAAGAGGGCGGGAATGAAGTATAGAGATAGGAGAGTAGTACACAATCTATACAAAGAGCAAACTGCTGTTACAGAAGTAGAAGGGGAAAGAAGGGAAGTAGGTATTAGGAAAGGAGTAAGATAAGGATGTACGCTGCCACCACTAATTTTTAATCTGTACATCGAAGAGGCGATTAATGTGGTAAAAGATTTCGGGATTAAAGTACAAGGACAGAAACTAAAATGCTGAGATTCGCGAATGATGTAGCAATATTAGCATCTAGTAAAGAGGAATTAGAATCAGTGTTGAACAAAATGGAGGCAGTGTTGACAGAGGAATACGGAATGAGGGTGAATAAAAACAAAACTAAAAGTGTTAGTGTGCAGAGGTCGCGAGAGCAGAGCAAAAACGAAAGTACAAATTAATAATGAAAGATTGGAGGAAGTTAAAGACTTCACTTATTTAGGAAGTAAAATAAATTGGGATGGAAGAAGCGATAAAGATATAAAACAAAGAATAGCGCAGGGTCCAGTAGCTTTTAACAAAAAGAATGCATTTTTATGCTCGGGGGTAATAAACTTAGAAACAAGGAAGAGATTTTTGAAAACGTATGTATGGAGCACGGCATTATACGGTTGCGAAACCTGGACGGTAGGGGAAGCAAGTAGGAAGTAATTAGAAGCTTTTGAGATGTGGTGTTACTGAATAATGATGAAAATACCGTGGACTGATAGAGTTAGAAACTAAGAAGTATTAGAGAAAGTCGGTGAGAAAAGAAGTATGTGGAAAAACATAAAGAAGAGAAGAGATAGAATGGTATGCCACTTGCTGAGACATGGGGGAATAGTCCGCGATATGTTGGAGGTAGAAATACGAGTGAAGAAGGGCAGAGGTAGGCCTAGATTAGACTAGTGCTCGCAAATAGTAAGGGATGTAGGTTGTAGCACAATTAGCGAAATGCGTAGGTTAGCACAAGATAGGAGAAGCTGGAGGTTAGCGTCCAACCAGTCCTAGGACTGATGACCTCATAATGATGATGATGATGTGATTTTTTTTCATTGCGTTCGGAATGATTTGTAGTTTTTGCTAAAAATCAATTTAAGGATGCATTCTTCATTTTTAACTCATCTTTTGAGGTTGAAAATGTTTTTCTTAGGAATAATCCATATTTTCTTAATCAAAAAATACTAATTATTGTAAGGAAACAAAAAAAAACAAGTTTTTTGAACAATTAAAAAAAAAGCCAAAACTGACTTACTCAGAGAAAGATTACCATATAAGGCTCTTAAACAACCCAAATTAAAGACGATAAAATTATAGGAGATAGATAATAGAGGATAATGTTTAGTGAAAATACAGGTGGTTTATAAATTATTATCTGAAAATGATTCTGCCATGGTATCATGTTCTTGATATTGATCGGATCTACGCTGACACTTATTTTATTAAAAATTAACAGTTATAACAGATAATTATACCCTTTCATACATTGCATAGTCGCTGTGTATTTTATGACATTTTCAATAATAAAACTCTGTGCCACTTCATTATAAATTCAGTCGAGTGGAAGGAAATGAAAATGTGTCTTGCATGTGGGAACAATAGCATCGGAATGCCATCAAGTAATGTAAAATTACAGTAAATTAGTTCGTGAAAACTACCTTGGCTTATAATTTTGCGGGTCGATCAAGTTAGATTGTCAAATGTGATAATTTTTGAAGTGAATACTTCTTTGGAGGCGTTCTGATATTTGACGAGAATGGAGAGTGAATTGGAAAAAATGTAACGTTTCGAGATTTCGTTACACGAGAGAGAAAAAAGTTATAACGTAGAGAGAAGGAGAAAGAGAGCTATACATCATATATATATATATATATATATATATATATATATATATATATATATATATATCAGTTTAGGCAATCTGCGTCTCCCTTTTGTGCGGTCCTTCGTCTTTAACGCCCACTCATACGCTAAGTCCAAGGTCTAAGTTGATTGAAGGGGGAATAGTTTAGGAAGCATCGTACGAGCAAGAGAGAGAGCCACGTATTCATTGAATACTAGGCAATAGAAGAAAATATAGTATGACGCGCATGTGCGCGAGTACGTACAACTCTGACGCCACATGGGAGTGGAGCAAGAGAGAGCGTTATAAACTCAGTACGAAGCGATAGAATAGGATAGACAGATTGTCGTGCATGCACGCATTATAGATGTACGCGTCCAGACGCTATATATTAACAGCTGAAGCAACACGCGTGTGTACCGAATATTCACCATTGTGTTTTGTAATTATTTACGTTATTTACATCTGTGTTCTGTGATTATTTGATAATATCCTTGAACCGTTTAACTTGTTAAAATCTAGGAGATATAATATATTTCATTCACCGCTCCCTACTGGTTTACAGCCACACAGGTGCAAATTCACTTGGAAGAGGCGAAGACAAAATCCTTTTGGTTCTCGGGGGAGATTTCAATGTACATTTCGGATCCAATGATTCTTTGACGTTGATTAACTTTCTTCGAGAAACATTTGGTCTGCTTATAAATAGCAATCTCAAAGAATCAACAACAAAATCCGGAACAATAATAGATGCAATTTTTACACGTTATCTAGAAAATATCGAATCACGAACATATATTTCATATTTTAGTTATTACAAACCAATCATATCAGTATTACCAATTGTACCACCAGCCGATGATAGTGTAGATCATGAATAAACCGAATATTTTTTACACAAATATTATATTGTTATATTTCTTTTGAAATTATCCTTCTCCCTTTCTCTCTCTCTCTTTGAATCTCTCACTCTTAATCTCTCTGATTCTCTATTCTAAATAAGTATTCACTTCTATCACGTGTACTGTGCTGCACATGATATATTTTTTTTCAGTAAATGTGTTTTAAACAGACTACAATCAGGCAAAGAAATTTTGGGAAATTAA
This sequence comes from Rosalia funebris, assembly GCA_037954035.1. Taxonomy (NCBI): domain Eukaryota; kingdom Metazoa; phylum Arthropoda; class Insecta; order Coleoptera; family Cerambycidae; genus Rosalia; species Rosalia funebris. The sequence goes on along the minus strand of JAZFAV010000006.1, from coordinate 2,684,164 downwards.
GAAAGTAATAATGACCAATAAAGAAAGTAGGGAAATATGGTACGATTGTATTAAACGTACAATACGGGGGTGTAACAAATAGTATGAGTATGGTGTAGTGGTCAATATTTGCACATTTTCTGCATATTCTCCCAAGTATATTACGAAAAAATATTAAGTTTCTTGTTGTAGTTCTCTCCAACTTCTTCATCAAGCAATGTATGTTATCCAATTAGCAATCCAAGGGTACGAGAGTAGCCCCAGAAGTACCCGGCCTGACATATAGATGGAGGTTGTTGTTTGAAAAGTATGTCTATGGTAGAAATACCCACTTATCAAGCATAAGTTTGAAGTTTGATGACGCTACGTTGTTTAATATTTATTGGCAGCCATTAATAGTGAACGCTATCAGTGAATTTGTAAACATGTAAAAAATTGGAATAAATCGTTATATGATACGATACAGGGGCAGCTGGTGTATAGGTGCTGCAGAGCTGCAGAAATACCAAAAAAATTAGATATTTGTATATTTTCGCGACATAATAATTACTAAAATTTATTAATAAAATAATTTGATTAGTTGGTGCAGCTAACCAAATTATTGCGTTACAGTCGCATTCTGCCCGCCGTCCTCTATTGAGTAGTAGACCAGATGAACTATCTGGGTCTCTACGCGAGCGCGTCGCGGTACATTAAACTGGGCCACACGAGATAGTTCTCAGCACGGCTCGGCACACCCGTCCTCCCCCTCAACTCCCGCGACAATCCACACTTGGCGCTCGTAAATGCGCGAATTTACACGGTCAGTGAGCTGTATTTTTTCCAGCTAAGGCAACATCAGTGAATGTTTACTCCTTCCTACTCGGGCGGGCGTAAGTCATACCTATTTCGTATTTCGTGTTAATTTGAGATTTTAAATACTGTTTTGTGAATTTGTGTAGTGATTTATTGTACTAATTATTAATATTTATATACTGTGATAGTGACAATGGATTTAGTTTATAATTTAGTTCATGTGAAGCGATTTTTTAAATACTCTTATGAAGAAAAAATTGATTTAAAAAACAATGGTAGGCCATTGCCCGATATTGTTATTGAGACTGCAGGTGTTAGCCGCGGAAAAGCATATAAACGTCAATTTAGTAGAGACATTTATTCGAAGAACAATTGGATTTGTGGGTGCAAGAAAAAAATGCGTTACTTTGTTTTCCTTGTTTACTTTTTGGCGGTGATAAAGCATGGACGGAGATAGGGGTGACAGATTTGGTGCACTTAACTGAAAAAATAAAAAAGCACGACAACTCCAAAAGCCATCTACATAATACAATGGAATTAGCTTTATTAGGAATAACTAATATTAAAGCGCAGCTAGATTCAGCTTATTGGATAAATGTGCAAAAGCATAATGATAATGTGACAAAAAAGAGATACGTTTTGTCAAAAATTATAAACTGCATAAAGTTTTGTGGGGCCTTTGAACTGGCGCTGCGAGGACATGACGAAGCTGAAACCTCTCAAAACCCGGGGATATTTCGTGATTTGATAAATTTTTCTGCTGAGCTTGATGTAACTTTAAGCGAGCATCTACAAAATGCTTCAGTATTTAAAGAAACCTCTAAAGAAATACAAAATGATCTTTTAGACTGTATATTAAAAGTATGTCATGAAGAAATAATTAAAGAAATTAACAAACCTTCATTTTTGGCAGTTATGGCAGACAAAACAACTGATATATCTGTAAAAACTCAGTTGGTGGTAGTTTTAAGATATATTCGCGATGGTGAACCGATTGAACGTTTTTGGACATACCTGAAACCTACAAAATGTGACGCTGAAACTCTTTCGGAATATATTTTAAGTGTTATAGACCCTCTAGTAGAAAATTCACCTTACAAACCTTTTCTCTTAACCAAATAATATGACGGCAAACATGAATGTTTTTCAAAAAGGTATTAAATCCCAAAAATTTTTCTTGTGAAAGTTTATATTTTTGTATAAACGGATTTTACATAAAAATTCTGAAGTATCAGGAAAACGCGTGACCTTGAAAATTTTCGCCTGCGGCGCAATTTTTTTGCAGCCCTTACGGCGCCAGTAGTTTGGATACGCAAGGATTGAAATTTGCACGCAGGCAACCAATATCCTAGGATCGGCCCTGTGCAAAACACCCGTTTCATTTCATCACAAGCCGCCACTGATACGATATATATACGAAAGTTCCATTTTGACTTTTAAAACAAATCGCCTATATAAAAGTGTTATAATGCAATCTCTACTGATATAGATAAATTAAGTTGGTATTGAATCATGAAAATAATAGTAAAAAAAGTAGAAAGAAAACTGTAGGGCGTAAAACAGATTTTTTAGACATATTGTAACACATCCATCTATTTTAGCCACTCTGTATACAGGATGTTAGTAAAATATTGTATAGGTAGCAGAATATTACTTAAACAAGATGATGTACATACATAGAATGTACCGAGATATAAAAATATTTTGAAATGAAATGGAAAACGTCCCTCTTAGTTTGTTTATAAGGTTTATCCAGTTTTAAAATACTTATGTCAAAGTTTGTAAAGTTACGTATCGCGCTGCCGCAAGGGGGCTAGTGATATGATCTTCCATTCTGCCCATATGATCACTCGAGATTGCACAAGCTCATCGACCTTTACCGTCAACCAAGCCATTAGCCCAAGTGTGGCAAAGATTGTAGAGTCTAAATACCATGAATTTGCGCATGCTTGTGATCGTGCTTCCTAAATCTGGTCTATCTCGATCCTCACGATCAGATGACCATCCGCCTTTTCAGACATTTTGTTGATAATGCAAGAAAAATTATCCCTTAACACTTAAGGGAGTATTCTGGTCTATAATTTTGAAACAATCGATTTCCTTTTGCATATTTTCAGCTATATAGCTTAATTATTATAGTTATAGCTACTTAGATGACTTTGTCCACGAAAATTCCGCTCTAAATGATGAAGTATTGAAAGTAATAAGCTGATATATATGAAAATTTGTCTTCAGAAAGCTTATTACATCGATCCGAAACCCAAAATAATAATGAAAAGTTAAATTCATTGATTCGGACTTTTCCACCAAAATATATACGAGGGGGGACCCAAAAAAAAACCGGGAATTTCGTCATAACTTCTTTATTTCTTAATATTTTTACACCAAATTTTGATCACCTTCAAAGTATTCTCCCTTGACCACAACGCACCTCTGCAAACGATCCTTCAACAACATTCGTTCAAAAAATTTTTTAAATTCACTTATCGGAATGTTCCTTAGGCTTTCCAGCGATTTTTGTTTTACCTCCTCCACAGTGACAAAACGTTTTCCTCTCATGTACCTTTTGAGTCTGGGGAACAAAAGTAAATCACAGGGGGCTAGATCCGGTGAGTAGGGAGAGTGGACAATTGGCGTCATGACGTTTTTGGTCAAAAACAGCTTTACGGAGAGAGCGGTGTAGGCCAGCGTGTTGTCATGATGGACAAACCAGTCGCTTGTGCGCCAAAGATCTGCCCTTTTCTTCCGGATACTCTCCCTCAATCTTTTCAAAACCTCCAAGTAGAACTTCTGGTTAACAGTTTGAGCCGGGGGAACGAACTGCGCGTGTACAACACCTCTGCAATCGAAGAAACAAGTGAGCATTGCCTTGATGTTTGACTTTACTTGGCGAGCTTTTTTGGGACGAGGAGAGCCAGGTGTCTCCCACTGGCTTGATTCATGCTTTGTTTCGGGGTCGTATCTATAGCACCACGATTCATCACCAGTAATCACCTTGGAAAAAAATTCAGGGTCCTCTTTGAGCTGATTTTGAAGCTCAAAACATGTCTGAAGTCGACGCTCCCTTTGCTCGCCTGTGAGAAGGCGAGGGACAAAATTGGCTGCAACTCTTCTCATGTGCAGATCTTCGGATAGAATCCTCTGAATTGAATTCCATGATATTCCAGACATCTTACAGAGTTGATCAATGTTCGGCGACAGTCTTCACGAACAAGAGCATTGATTTTGTCGACGTTGAGGGGCATCCTGAACGGGGTTGGTCTTCAATTGATATTTCTTCATTTTTAAAACGTGAAAACCACTCGTAGACTCTGGTTTTACTTAGGGCAGCATCCCCATAAGCAGTATTAAGCATTACAATAGTTTCCGCGGCCGATCTCCCCAACAGGAAACAAAATTTCACAGCCGCGTGTTGCTCTCGACAATCGGCCATCACGTTTTCGGCGAAATGGAAAAAGTTGTTTCACTAAGAAAGTTCCCACAGACGAATTGATACCCTCACAGCGACAGAACTTCGCACACTAACTCAGGAGACGTGTCCCTAACGGACACCGGATCGAATAATGGGTTTACCCACTCTCCCTCCCCACCAGAGCGCAATTCCCGTTTCTTTTGGGTCTCCCCTCGTACATGCAGGAACACGGACAATTGATATTGCAAACTATATAGCTGTGTGCATTTTCAATGAAGGTTTATTATCAATTTTAAAAATATGAACATCATGGGAATTACTATTGTTCCTGAAGCCCATGGGTTTGCTATCAGACGGGATGAAATTCGAATTGAGCGTTCTGAGCCACGAGCTTCTGATGCTTCTAAGGAAGCTAGAACTGCTCGCCTAGCAGAAAGAACTTCGGAAAATTTACATTCTGAAGTAGAAGACCGTCGGTCTTCTACTTCAGAATGTTTAAAGATTTCCGTCGGTGAAAGTTATTAGTATTTTATGATAAATGCTGTTTTTATTTTAATTTTAGTGATTTTTATTGAATTGGCAAGAATACACTATGTGCCTACCTGCATACAATTTTTATTATTCCAAATATATTCCACACATCGCACATCTATGTAATTGCTACGTATTATAGTTGAATACTTACTGATTGTACGTGATTTTTTTGGTCGGTATACCTCAAGAAATAGCCATGGAAAACCACCCCTAATTTTTTAAATTTTTTCTTGCTGCCTCATTGTTGATTGGAAAATAATAAAAAAAATATGTAATGTAATTCTAATTAGCAGCTTTCATGTTGCTTTGGTTTCATTAAAAAATCTGTCATAGTTTCGTAGAAAAATGATTTTGAAATTTTTCAAAAACGAATAAAGCTAGGGGCTTAATAATTAGCCCAAAATTATTTCCAAAAACTAGCAACATAATAAAGGCCCCAGTGTCAACAAAGACGCTAGTGCAGATTTCATATGGAATCACGGTGAGACTCTTTTGTTTTGATTTGAGACGCTTTTACGTGCTACATGTAGAAAGATGCTGCCGAAAAGATCCCCCATGGTCGTAGAAAAAATATTTCGACGTATCCATCTCCCCGCGAGAAATCTCCACTTTGCCCATGCCGCCCTCGGCCGCCATCCCTTATCGGACGGCGCCGCCGGCGCCCCTGGACGTTCGCGCGCACCGTCCTTATCGGCACAGCGTAATGGCGCCGGCACCGGCCGACATCAGTATCTCGTAGGCAATTGCCAGTGCTAGGTGACGAAGTGGTGCGAAAAGACCAGTGTCGACTATGATCCGACGAAAAGCTCGTGTGCATCCTCCAAAGCCTGCTCATCCCGAAGGATCGGTGTCAGTGTGTGCTTAAACTAGACAGGATATCTTAGGGACACCGCCGGATTCCAGTCTACCGCATGATGTCGCTGCTGAGCGTCACAGGTTAGTCAGAATGTAATGACGATGACCGACAGTCATGTCGAATGACTGCATGAAGGCCGGACATGTGCTCGGGGTGTTTTTTTTTTAATAAGCCCTGCGTGTGGTCGAGTGGAGAGATCTCGATGGGGGCGCGTTATTTTTGCCTAACGATCGATAGAGTTATCTCCTTCGAAAACCGCGAGGAATAAGATAAGGATACGGTTTCGTTGGCGGATATAAAAAGCGACGGATCTATTCCAAAGGATGCAATCATGTATATAAAGCATTGCCCTAGTCCTTGCTTGAAACGTAACATACTTATGCGTATTAACACAAGCTTATTACTTACAAGATTTGAGATAGAACTAATTTTAGATGCTCTTCCGTAGTGGTCTCGAAATGATCCAAAAATGGACCTAAACTTCTTCAAAATTTTCATCAATTCCAGAAGTTATATAACACTAACCAGATCACACTAAATATATTCCAATATTTTTATATTGGAAGCTTCTGCAGCTAAATTCTCTGCTATTCTAAAGTTGTGTAGTATTTTTGTCTAGTTGGTCTTTATGGTTGTTGATCTTTCGAAATCTGACGTGGCAAGCGATCAAATCAAGGACTTAAATTTCTTAAGAATCCCCACTAACGGCAGGATTTATGTAATATTAAGAAAGACACACCAAATTACAACAAATATAAATGGACATATCTGACAGAAAGACTCCAGTTTGATTTGAAACTATTTCTTCCCTGTAAAACCTTCATAGTCACTCCATTTGGCTTCTAATCAGGTTTCTACATTAGTTGAATGCTACACTTACATACGAGAATGTTAAAGATGAATAGTTAGTTCTATAGCTTTTCCAGAGTACCACAGAAACTTACATTTACTTGGAGAATATGTACAGAATATTTCTGGTTTGTTTCTACTTCAGCGTCAACAATTATTATACACGTTGTTTGTTCTATTATTTATCACAATTGAGGTAGAATAAATTCAAAATAATGACAGCTCCTGATTGCGATTTATAGCCAGCCTTTATTAATGTTATCACGATATTTATACATAACATTTAGGCAGTTTTTGCCTAAATGTTATGTATAAATATCGTATCCAGTTCTAGCGAGCTGAATGTTTTTAAACTCATAAAATATACAGAAAATGTCAATTAAACCAAATGTAGTAGATTCAACTACACGTCAAAGCAACTAAAAGTATCAAAATAATATCGGTAGGATTGTTTTCAACCCTTAACAACCTCTATTTGCTTTAAATTTGAAATACGAAGACGGCAAAATTAGACTTTCAAATATGAAGACAGCCCGTGTGATATCTCATTTTAAAGCATTTCTCATGCCGAATGAAAAAATATCGAAATTTCGTTAATACACAACGAAAGCACTCCATAAAATAGATCCATATATTTAGTTTTACTATTACAAATACAGAAACTAAAATTAATCATTCACAACTTGACAATAACCTGTTTGATCTTGGATAGCATTATAACTCCCTTATTGGAATCTTCATGTCTTCAGTACTTCCCGGTTGATTTACGTAAACCTACAGCGTAAACCTTTTAGGTAAACTTATAAATAAACAGCTAAGTGAGTAAAGTCGGGAAATCTTATAACTTAACACAATCTTAACATAATATTCATAGTTTATTTCATCGCTATTTGCCAAATAAAAAATCTCAAAACATACCGTGGCTTGCTTTTATGGCTAGGCTCAGGTAGACTGTCCTGTTTATCGGCAAGATAAGAGAGTTTTTTATTTGGCAAATAGCGTTGAAATGAATAGTAGGAGCAGATATCGCAGGAACCAAATACGTTCGTGAAATCAAATTATGTTCAGCATAATGTACGAAGAAAATGATTAAAGCTTACAAAAATTTTAATCGTAAAAAAATCGAAACAACATATCTTCCTTCACGTTTGCCTCAAAGAAATCTGGTCCTAAAATTCTGTCGACAATTATTCCCGCTCAAACATTCACTTTTTGTGCTCTTTGCGAATGGATTTCTCATATCCAATGATTAATTATAATGTTCGTCATTGTTTCGTGAAATTACAATCAGCTTTTACATTTTTGTTAATATCACCAGGTAGGAGGAGCTCCTGAACTTCGCGTACTTTCAATGGGGACCATCTTTGCTTTTCATATAACGATGAATTATTGATTTTAAAACGTTTTTACCATTTTTATTAACCAAAGTCCGTCTTTGTTCTTGTTGAATTTGGTGTAAGGAATGCTTAAAACTATCACATAGGGCATCTTCGTATGTGAAACTTAAGATTATTGGGAATTATTAGTTAGAAACATCAGGTGTTGTTTTGATAATAAAAATCGACGTATCCGAAAGGCTTCTCCAATAAAGTTTTATTTTAATTTGATAATAAACAGTTTTAAAACCTTAAAATGGACTTTTCCGCACGTAGAACATCTCTATCTCGACATTGGGTGACCGAGAAAAAATAAATCAACACATAAATGCAGAATATGTATTTTCTGTGACAGTTTTACTTTTTTCATTAGCGACTGCTTCAGTGCCGTATCGATACGTTTGTGATTGAACGAAATTATAATTTTTTCTTCTCATTCATTGGTATATGATACAAGCCGAATATATGTTTTTTTTTCGTTCAGTGCAAAATTAGCAACGCGTTAAATGTTTATGTTTAACATCTTAGAATGAACATAAACATTTCTTCGCTTTCTCATGACCCATGGACAGGGTGGGATGTGTCCTATCCACCTCAAAATCAATAGATGTCGTTTGGTAGACGTCCCTAATCAGAATCAGTCGAAACCCGATCGATCCGACACGATTTAGTTGAGTGATCGTGCTAACAAAAACAATTTTTCAAATAGTCCACCATTGTGCTTTCTCGTGGCCCATGAACATGGTAAAGTGTGTTCTATCTACCTCTAAAGTAATAGGTGTCGTCTGGGAGACGTCCCCGATCAGTATCAGTCAAAACCCGATTGATCCGACACAAAAATTTCTCAAATAGTCTAGCATCGTGCTTTCTCATGACCCATGAACATTGTAGAATGTGTTCTATCCACCTCAAAATCAATAGGCGTCATCTGGGAGACATCCCCGCTCAGAATCAGTTAAAACCCGATCGATCCGACAACATTTAGTTGAGTTATCGTGCTAACAAGAAATTTTAATTCCGACGACAACGACACACACACACAGACACAAATTTTGTAAAAACCATTTTTTTTTGGTTTTTAGGCCGAAAAGCGAAAAATAAACGCTAGAAAATTTTTCTCCATTTCTCTTTACACGATTACATTTCCGCTCTGGTATAGTTGAGTGCGGAAAAGTAAATAATATGAGATCGGTATTTAAACATAGTAGTTTTTGTCCAAAATGTAATACGAGTCGAGAGGGATCAAATCTGGAGATCGTTGGAGCCACAGGTCTTGACTAATCAATCAACTCTATATGTGTTAACCGTATATTACAAATGGTGTGTTTAGCTTCGATTTTTTACGAACATATATTTGTGGCACACAAAGGCATCATAATCAATATTTTCCTCAAGAAATACGGTTATGAATTATTCAACACATGATTGTCCAGACGTTGACGAACTGAAAATGCTATTTCTGCTTCAATTTGCCACAAAGACAAAACAACATGAATTATTTAGCTCTGGAAAGAACTGACAAATTATAACGGAAAACATGTTAGAAAATCGTAATTCAATGCCTATTGACAATGATATAACAGTAATATCATATACGGTAGTAAAGCAGACACTTTTTTAAAAATTGCAGGTTGACAATCTTTTCCAGGAACAATAAATTTGAGTGAAATTTGGAAAAAAATGTCAATTCCAGAAAATTTTTTCATAATTTTGTCTGTCGTCATATGAACAAAGCCTAAGGAACCTGTATTTCTTTCAACAAAACGGCATTAATTATATGTTCTATGTATTTAATAATTATTTGAGATAAAAAAACATAATAATAATTACTTTGCACTGCTACAATCCGTTTTCTCTTCATCTCTAATTTGTAAGATTGTCCAGGAAAACGGTAAAATTGTAATTCTGAATGTTTACCCTCTATATTTTCACAATAAATAACAGAACACTTACGTCTTGACTGTTTCTTTTTCATTCTATTCAAGTAAGAAATCCTTATTAAAATCCGTTTTTAACATATGACACTGACGCTTCGACCTACTCAAAGTTTAAAAAAACAAACGCGAGATGGCGCAAAGGCTGCCCGCCAAAGATACTTTACTAGCGTATTCCAGATGTCAAAGTATTGTAGTTTAGGCAGATTTATTTCAAGTTTGTAATTTTGTGAAAGTTACCTTAGAGCCAAAAAATTATTAAAACGCAACAAATTTAGAAACTACCTAAAAGGGACTAATGACCACATGGCCATTAATTATAAATAATTGTATTGTACAATAAAACTATTTTGCAATAATGTATACCTACATACGTATAATAAAGGAAGAGTAAGCAAATCGCAATAATATTGCGCCTTCTCCTCGCTCATATCGAAGGCACCTCCGGAGAATGCCCCTAGAGGCTTCGGATCAAAAAACAAAAGTTACCACGTTGTTCGCAAGGGTCGATTTACTATTTTGATTTTGTCAAAATGCCGAAATTCGAACGAAAAGCATTTCGTACATCGACCTAAAAATTTCGTGACACACACACGAAAACAGCTGTTTAGTAAATATAGATATACTCAGTATTCATTATATCTACCAAAACTACCAAAATTGACTACCAAATTGAAACTATGTTATGACTACCAAAATTGAAACGAGATTCTAAAATGTCTCACCTTCTTTTTTTGATTATTTCGTTATAGTTTGATCTGTTATGATTCATTTGAATTCATTAAAAAAAAACGTGCCACATATATTAAAGAAGTAGATTTTTCTAACACAACCCTAAACATAACCTAGAAAGAACACCTTTACGTGTAAGTAATATTTAAGGTATTTCTACAATCTGAGATACTATCTAATAAGGGGTCTATGGAAAGAGTCTCGAATTTGCTCCGCACTTACGGAATGTATTAAAACTGTAATAATAAACAGTTTAAGTACCTTAAAACGAATTTTTTCGCACGACGTAGAAAATCTCTATCTCGAACTTGTGTGGCCAAGAAGAAAGAAAACTAACACATAAATGCAGAATATGTGTTTTATGCGAGTTTTACTTTTTTCATTGGCGACTGCTTCAGTGCCCTATCAATACGTTTGTGATCGAACGAAATTATTTTTTTTTTCATTCGTTCGTATATGATACAGGCCGAATATATGTTTTTTTCGTTGAATGCAAAATCAGTAACGCGTTAAATGTTTATTGTTTAAAATCTCAGAATGAACATAAACATTTACATCATGCTTAACCATGACCCATGGACAGGGTGGGGTGTATCCTATCTACCTCAAAATCAATAGATGCCGTCTGGTAGAGTAATTGAGTGATCGTGCTAACAAAGAAAATCTCAAATAATCCTACCATTGTGCTTTCTCATGACCCATGAACACGGTAGAGTGTGTTCTATCCAGCTCAAAATCAATAGGTGTCATCTGGGAAACGTCCCCAATCAGAATCAGCCAATACTCGATCGATTCGACACGATTTAGTTGAGTTATCGTGTTAAAAATAAATTTTAATGCCGACGACAACGACGGCAACGACGACACATATACAGACACAAATTTTGTAAAAACCATTTTTTTTTGTTTTTAGGCAGAAAAACGAAAAATAAACGCTAGAAAATTTTCTTTACACGATTACATTACTTTTCCGCTCTGGGATAGTTGAGCGCGGAAAATTAAAAATAGAGTAATGAAATTGAATGCAAACGTATAAACAGGTATCGAATCGCAGTGACACCCAATTTGTTGTCTACACCAACATTTTTAAAGCATTCGATAGGTACTATGACATACTAGCACGTTGATTAGAGACATTTCTCATTCGCACTTATCTCTTTTATTTATTTAAAACTTCTTTCTATAAGTCTTTGGGTACAATTTATCCAGTATCGTGGATATAAATCTAATTAATTTCATGAAACATCAGGTATGCCACAAGGTTTTATATCAGGACCTCTCCTGATCCTCTTTGTTTATGATATTCTCAACGATCTCGAAAAGAAAAATGGAATGTGTAACTAATCAGTTGCATAATTAAAATACAAATAATCAAATATGGGTAGATACGAACAACTTTTATTTTAAATTAACGTATACGTAATTTAATATTTCAATATAAATGCGATAGATAGTAAATGATACGTAACAACTGGTATGGCTGAAAATTTCACTTGTAGCTCTAGCGTCGATGGACTTTTGTCAGGGCAATCTCGTTTGATGATTCAATAGTAGTCTACTACCGAATTTACTTTACTATTTCACATTGAAGGCTGTTAGTATAAATAGTATGCCAATAAATAAAGGATGCATTTCTAAAGGCACAATACCCAGTACAAAAAAATTCACTGTTGCTCTTGCAACAGCGAATGATGAAAAAATTGTTCCCGTCAATAAATGGATTCAGACTTCAAAGAGATTTACTTAGAGGAAATGCTTTTTGAAGGTTTATTATTTCAGAGGAAATACTGGTATGTTGGACACAATTAACTAGAAAAAGAGATACCTCCTGTAATGCAGGAACAAATAAAGGTCCATCCAGTTTACAAATGATCTAACATTATTAATGAATCGCAGTACGCAATAATAAGTTTTGTTTTGGAGAAATTGGAATACCTTTCCAAAAGTAACTAAGGCATCAGTAGAAATGGATAAAGAATGTGTTATTATAATTTCTTCTAAGAAGACAGAGTCATTTTCAAACAATGGTACGGTTTGCCAAGTTTCCTGTGGAAGCTTCAATGAAGATAACCACACTCACCATTGGTCATTATCGATAAGATCGATTGGAAGGAATTCCCGACAGGCACAATCTATTGAATTATCGGTTGAATTGATGTGGTCCCAACAATGTGAAGAAACTTTAGTCTTTATATCAGTTACACGATTGGCCACGAATATTTTCTACCGATGAGGGGGTGACTTTACTGAGGACAAGACCATACACAAGCATATATATGAGAAAAATCTAATACTCGATGTTTAGTACACTCAAGGAATAATGGAATAATGTTTGCTAACAGTTCAGCTGCGCACAACTCTAACAAGGGAAGCGTGACGTTTTTCAGTGGAGCCATTCTGGACTTCCATAAACTAATGAAACAAGGAGAGTTATCTAAGCGACGAGATAAGAAATAGATTACAGCTACATATCCTGCTTTCTCAGAGTTATCGGTCAATACATGAAGTATGAAATCTGGAATTGTTCTGGAGATGCTAATAAAGGCCATGAAGGCCATTCTCGATGATACTGAAGCAACGGATTTATACCATCACGATATAACACCATATACCATCATATACATAAACTCAATAATTGAAAACACTGACGTAGTCTTCCACAAAACACCAAAACACTAAACTCGACGCGCGTTTTGTTAACAAAGTTGGCATCATTTGGACATAAGGTCGAGTAATTTCGAAGTGTTTCTTTAAATTTACGTTTCCTAATATTTCTTTCAAATATACTAACAGAGTATCCATTATATTCAGCTATATCAATGATTACCGCGTTTTCTTTTTCAAACCTATCTTTATTGAGATAGAAGTTTAGTAGGCGATGGACTAGAAAATTGACGTTCGCCATATTGTGTCGAAGACAATGGTGGGAATCACTAGGGATATATCTAAGAGTACTGGTATTTTTTATGTACATACCAAATTCTAACTTCCCTTCACTATTTCTAATAACGAGTACATCTAAAAATAGTAGTTGCTCATTGGTTTCAACTTCATATGTGAATATTTCAAATATGGTAGAATAGATAAGTCCAGTGTTGCCCAACATGCCTTCGAGAACAACCATAGTATAGATATTAGCAACTTAAGATTAATTAGGAATGTAACAAATACTAGACAGCTGGATGCATTTGAAAGTTTAGAAATTGAAAAGTGTAAAAATTGTATGAATAGTATTATTAGAATTACACAAAATTGTGTAATTTTCGTCAAAAGTTTACGAATTTGCAAAATAATGTGTAAAACATTTGTATGTCGACCAATCAAACTTCCTTCCAGTGGTCGCACGCAATTTATTTACGTCTCTCCGGACTAATCTCCATGGCATTCCATTAGGCCCGCTCCTTTTCGACCGGTCTGAACGTCAACTGAACTCGGCTGGAGTTTTTGCGTTTACTTCTTTGCCTCGCCGACCCAAATTCTCCGTTACAAGGATTTCGGTAACCTTGAGGCTGGACATAAATAAGGGCGAGTGACAGTAATCCGATCCCGGGCCAAAGCCGAATTTATTATTTACTGCGGGATGAAATATTACTTTCGAGCAATGTGTATAGACTACGCAGACGTTGTGAAATAGTAACGGAACGTTATTGTCTTGGAGGGTGTAACGTATGTAAGTTGTGTATTGTGGACATGGAAGTTGCTTTAGAGAATCTGTCAAGATGTAGCAATTATGTAAGCGGCTGCGAGTTCCAAAGAATTGACTGAAGTAACAGAAGATAGCGAAGTTACAATTTGTATAATTGATCTTTGCGCGTGTATCAATTTAGTGACGACGTACGGAGTACATGCTACACCACTCGCAATTGTTACTAACATGCCACAATTACCAGCACGTATGTCTAGCGACATATGTTTCAATCAACTACGTACGGCATAGACAGTTAATAATTTGCCGAACAAAATTCAATTAAGAAGTCACGTCTTAGCCTTATTGTATAATTTAATTCATTGGCGTCATTCAGGGGATTCATTTTGTTTCATTTATTTGGATTTTTGTTGAATTTACTTCATTTACTAACTGTTATTCTAAAATGTGTTTTCGGCACGACACTGTTAAAAAATGTCAGTTAATTGATTCATTCACCTGTGACGCACATGCAAAGAATCATTATACAAACCATAAAATATGTCATATAAGAAATTGTGACTGTTGGATGATTTTTTAAACTCAACATATCCTTCTAACGAATCTGGTGTTATTTTTGGGGATATATCAACTTAAAAATATGCATCACATAACAGTGATAACACTGGAGAATAATTTTTTGGTCATTCGTTGTTACAAGGTTTTTTTATGTAATTCATTTTCGTATTACTTTCTTCGCTGATTTCAAATCTAAAATTGATTTTTCACTACATGCTCTCGTTCTCGTACAATTTGATATTGAATATAGAGATTATGGATATATGTACGTAATATATTAATTTAATATAGGATGTCTCAATTGAAACTATAGGATTTGAATTTCGCGCCACTTATGATCTGTCAAAGATAGGACGTCAATATTTAACAAGTGTCATCTATAAATCTTATGATTATTTAAAGTTGCATTAAGAGATACCCGTACAAAATTAGGGCAAAATGAAGCACCTACAGAACTAAGAGTTCGTAACTTAATCAAGAAACTTGAAGATATGGGTTCTGCTATTGATAAGGCAACACCAATACGTCCTCGTCGTTGTCGGTCAGACGAAAATATTGCGATAGTGAGAGAAAGTACACGGTAGTATCCAAACACATCAATTCCACGTCGCGCAGAACAATTGAATCGGTCAAGAGCCACCGCCCATCGGGTCTTAAAGAAAGATCTGCATCTGTCAGCATACAAAATTCAGTTGACACAACACTTAAAATTTACACATCATTTGCGACGTCATACATTTGTTAATTGGGTGTTAGAAAATAAAGAAGGTGATGTTGATTTTTAAACAGAATTTTGTTCAGCGATCAAGCACATTTTCATCATGATGAATACAACGAATACAGCAAACAAAATGTCGAAATTGGGGTTCTGAAAATCCACACACTATTTAGAGATGCACGGTTTGGTGCGTGTTTTGGAGTGGTAGAGTAATTGTATCATGCTTCTTTGAAAATGAAGCTGCTAAAATCAGTTTAAATGGAAATATTTAGAAATTGTATCTGTTTTTCCTTAATACTACAGCCTAAAACGTTTCAAATAACACAGCGGTGACCGTACGTACACCTCGATCGATAAATCAAGATCAAAGTAGGTATGGTGACGGTTGGGCCGGGGAACTTTTTTAAGACCGTGGGAAAATTGAAACTTGCGTTTTTACCTAATTCACAAAAAATTTGAGGCACCGGCACGCGTCATATTAAGATCAAAGGATGCCGCCAGACAGCTGTTAATTACAGGTGCGCCGCAGGCCATTTTTACCTATTTCACAAAAATTTGAGGCGCCGGCACGCGTTATATTGAAATCAAAGGATGTCGCCAGACAGGTGTTATCATTGTACGTTACGTTAAAATTGTTTACAAATTAAAAGACAGTTATTTCGGTGAATTACCATACATCGTTTACAATCTAATATAAATTCTAATATGAAATTTTATAAAAGAAATTTTATGAATATTAGAAAAGCTAAGACTTGTGGATTTGATAAACGAAACGTTCGTTGTAGTAAAAATGTTCATGGCCCCACATGAAGCGCCAATGGTATGCAATGCTCGCCCACATCCTTATTTATTCTATAAATCAACACAGTGGCCTCTAAATTCCGATAGAGTTAGACGAAAATAGTGCGACAAAGTCACGACCTGTCAATTTCCGGGGTGCCCGACACCTCCCCCGAGGCAGGGCGTCGTATCCTATCAATCCTCCCGATGCAATTCTGGGAATGGGGTTAACGAAAACGTTTGTCTTTGAGAAGCCTAGGGCAGTGGACCAGAAAAGAAGCGGTAAATATCGGGAGCCGTCACTTCGAATCACGGTCTACCGAGACACACTCCGGGCCACGAGTAACTGGGCCAAAGTGCCTTGATCGATATAACGGGGGTATCCCTTTTATGTAAGGGACACCGCCAGGGGCTGCTCATTGAATTTGCTTATCGGATTTAATGTTTATTATATGTGCCGCCGTATCAGCGCTTGATAAGGGATGTCGTGTTTAAGCCATGCGTCCGCGGACGGTTTTGATTTAATAGGAAAATGTGAACCAGGTTTCAGGAATAGATTGTACTTGATATAACAATGATTTTAAATGGGAGTATATATTTTTAGGAGTAACAATTTATTAATGAATTTCTATTTTCTATGTATCGATAATAATTTATTATATAGGGTGTTTCAGTTGGAACTATAGGATTTGAATTAAGCGCCATTTGTGTTCTGCCAAGAAAAAGGCATCAATATTTAACAACTACAATTTGCAAACCTTACGACGTGACATCAATATACAGAGATTAATAGTTCAACAACGAATAGTTTGTGTGAAACTGTTTTATGTAAGTGAGTAATTATTTACAGTTGCATTAACCCTTTAAAGCCGAAGATTCTTACAGTTTTCAAAATTGAGGTGGAAAAATATAATGTATAGTATTTCATCTATTACTTACCGGATAGGTAACGTGTTATACCTTGCAAAACGTTTTTTTCCAAAAAAGTTCGAGTTCTGAAATATGACATAAAAGTTACGTTAGGCAACAGAGCTAGCAAACCTGAACAAGCTCTTAATTCTGTGGTATGGAAAATAAACTTTTATTTTGACATTTCGTTATGACGAAAATCACAAAAACAGTTGGAATTTTTGTTAATACACAAATAAACTAAACATTTTTGACAATAATGCACTGGGCTTACATCACAACCAGGCTTTTTGCATCGTCCTTGTATTTCCTTTACAATCGACCAATGGCCCACACCATCAATGCGGATGTTTTTCAAAGGAATCGGCTTCGTTACATGTCGTTTTTTTTAGCCACTTGCTCGTCGTTAATTGAAGAGCTGCTTCAACGACCCACTTTTCTCGGCTGCAAAGGTTTGCCTTCCTTTAGCAAACATTCTGCTACTTTACTTTTGAATTCATACAAAGTGAGTTCATTTTTTGAAGGAACTCCAAAATCGCAACAATCCGTTCTATGGAGCAGCCACGAATTTACTAATGTCTTATCCAAAAAATGAAATAACACACGATGGTAGTACTTCTTTGATCGAATGATAATTCGATAAAGCCCAATCAATGAATTCATCAGGTCGACTCCACCCATAAATTTGTTAGATTGAGGGGCTTATTTGGGTTTGTTTGCACGCTATATAAATTAGATTGATGAGTAATTAGGTCTATCAAGTTGCTATCAAAAAATGAGCGAAAATAGCTGATTAGTTCTTTGATAGAGGTTGCCTTTGGAAGGGTACCGCAACACACTGGAATTTGCCTTCCTATATCTTCTTTGTTGGTGATATCCTTGTAGGAATACTGCTCTTTGTGAACTACTGCCCTTCGATTTTGACCTGCTTCTATTTTTGACTCTGATTCCTCGCTAGCTGCATCAACATGTTCATCGGAACTTTCGTCTATGTCTCCTCCCACATCAGGATTGTATTCGGAATCATCAGAATCACTTGCCGAACTGGCATCGCTTCCTCCAGGTATTTCCATTGCTATGGGACGTCGTTTAAATAAAATATAGCGGGGTTCATCTCTGTGGACTTTATATCCTGACGACGAAATAACCGAAATCGTCACTGTTCAGATTTGCACCTAATGCCTAACACCTCCAATTCGTTACGTTGCGTTTTCATCAAAAGTCGTTACGTAAGTCAAAACTCGCACCACTTACGCTTGCTCACTGCAGACTGTGGCAAAAGCCGCTCAGTAGCATCAAATATGCGTCATAATAATTTTACACTTCACCGTTGCCCCAAAACGGCAACTGTTTTGTTCAGTTGAAAACAGCTGTGTGAGTACACGAGGTAGCTATCTTACAGAATGTGCTAAATATTTTCCAAATATCTGCAGAATGGCGCTGCCTTATATTAGGCAATGAAAATGGAACGTAACGCATACTACACGTATGATTCATATACCTTCATAAAAGACATTAGATTGAAACGTGACGAAAACGTTACAGTCGTCCTTAGAGAGTTAAGAAACATTCTCACAAAATTATTAAAAGAAAATTAAGCGCTTACAAAGTTAACAGTTCGTTACTTAATCAAGAAATTTGAAGAGACTGATTTTGTTATTGATAAGACAACGCCAATACGTCCTCATCGTGGTCGGTCGGATGAAAATTTTTTGCAGTGAGAGAAAGTGTACGGAAGTATCCAAACAAATTAATTCGACGTCGTCATCAATTGGTTTCAAGGATCATATGACTTAACACAACTGGACTTTTTTCTTTGGGGTTTCAAGAGAAAAGTGTACGCCACCCAACCAGCAACAATTAATGACCTCGAAGTAAACATTTAATATGTTATCCGGAAAATAGAGTCAGCTTTATGTGGACAATTTTGCTAAACGACTGACATCATGTCAAATCAGTCAAGGCGGCCATATGAACGGTATTCTTTTCCATTTGTAGCCGTACCGTCTCAATTATATATTAAAGAATAAAAAACCTCAGTTTGTCAAATATTATTAGTTTTATTCACAAATTATATCCTATACTTCTAAATGAGATACCCTATACGACATTTACTGACGATGTTGTTGGTGCAACGTTTGGTCATGAGCGGATTCTTTTAGCTTCGTTTGTTTTTAACATCTAACAGACAAGTTGAGGGGCACAACAGGTGACTGTAGTCGTAATAAAAGTTACAAAATGGCTGTCAAATGTGATCTCTTTAGTTAGTGATCATAAAAAGAGAACTTGTTCTTTTTTTCGAGTTCATGATGGGAGTGTTTAAGGCTATTAATGCAAAAGAAAACACTTATCGTCTTTTCCATTTATTACATACCGGAATGCTTCAAGGAATATTTGAAAACAGTTGCTACAGTTACTTGTAAAATACTGATTAGGCAACAGCGATTTAGACCGGAAGCGGCAGCACTGACGTTTGACGGTGAATTTTCATTTAGTAATACACCGGAACTTCTAGGTCTAGAACACTCTTCCTATCTACAGGGAGTTTGCGTTTTGCAAATCGAAATGATCTTAGACAATTTCAGATCAATCACAGATTGTTGGGTTATGGGGGTTATGGTCATGATACGAGGGTGGATCAACTATAAAAACGGGATTATTGTTCCTGAGAGTCTACGGTTATTAGGACCGGCCCCGAGGTTCTAGTATGTTTGAGTGGGGTCATTACGAATGGGAAGTGCAGGCCATTACCCACTCTCAACTGGTTCGTCAGTAGCGCTCACGATATCCGCTGTTGTGCAATGCATTTTTATAAAATTTCTTGTTTATAAAGAAGTTGAAGCGGCGAAAATTTTCTGTAGATTGACTGCACAGTTCAAGAACCAAACACTGTCAAGGACTCGTGAGTTTGCCTGGCATATATAGGTCAAGCAAGGGCGAGAACGAGTGGAAAATCAGGAACACGATCGCCGTCCTCGAACCAGCACTACGGACGAATACATTCGCGCGGTTCGAGATATTTTTGTAGAAGATCGACGGGCGACCGTATCTGAAATTGCAGAAAAGGTCGGAATAAGTTATGGGAGCTGTCAAGCGATCATCAAAAACGACCTGGAGTTCAGTAAAGTGTGTGTCAGGTGGGTCCCTCGCCTTTTAACTGCAGATTAGAAGTAGAGACGTTTGGAGGCCTTTTAGAGGCTTACAGCAAAGTTTACGAAAGAGGGTGATGCATTATTGAGTCGGATTATCACCTGCGATGAAACGTGGGTTCACCACTACACGCTCGAGTCCAAACAAGCCAGTATGGTGTGGCGTAGGCAGCCTCAGTGAAAGACAAGATTCGACTGTCAGCTGGCAAGGTTCTTTCAACCGTCTTTTTCGACCGACGGGGCAATTTGTTCATTGATTTTTTGCATGAGCGACGCACAATTAATGCTGCTTACCACTGCGAGCTCTTGAATCAGGTGAGGGCTGCATACCGCCGCAAAAGACGAAACCAATCGATTCGACAGGCAATCATCGTTCACGACAACGCCAGGCCCTATAGTGCAGCTCTAACGGTCGAAAAACTAAAAGAAATGCACTGGACTCCACTTGAACATCCTCCCTACAGCCTGGACTTATCGCCCCGCGATTTTTATTTGTCTGGGCCGCTTAAAGAAGCTCTACTAGGCCAACGACTTGAAGATGACCAGGGCGTAGAGGGATTCGGGCACAATTGGCTCCTGACGCAACCAGCTTCATTCTACGATACTGGGATAAAAAACTTTCCTTCTCGCTAAGAAAAATGTACCTGTAAAGGAGAAGACTACATAGAAAACTAAAATACCTTTCACTTTTGTTTTTAAATCAATATTTTTTTAATAAAATCTCGTTCATATTTGATCGGCCCTTATTAACACAATCAAGTTACTAAGATTTCTCACCTCACAGCCAGTGAGTGTCCTACCTCACAGCCAACCACTATAATCACCCATGCTTAATCTTTATGTCTTTGGAAGGGGCTGAACGTTTCCACAAACACCGACTATCCCTTTCACGACGCGAGATTTACTAACGAAATTGGTGAAATGAGCATTGAGAAACGCATTGAGTATCTTTCGGCGCTCGGGAAAAACTAATCTATGTTCTTTTTTCATGCTTTGTGTCATTATCCTTTGATTTGTCATCCGCGTAATTATCGTCCTCGTCGCCCGATTCCGCCCACAGCATTTTCCGGGGATCTTCCCGGCCTTTGGCAGAAGTTTCGCCAGTCATAATAAAAGAAATAATACCCGAGATCACCGATCAGAAACTATGACCAGAAGATTTATTCTAAGCTCCGCCCGTTAAGTTTCGCTCATTACCCCGTCTCGTCGTCCAGCGAGAATTAGTTAACTAACACGTGGCGCATGTACCGTCAGTCTCGACACCGAACCAATTGGCGCAGGCAAGTATTATATCGGTCGCATGGTTGGAAAAAAGTAATTCCGGTTTTTTCATGTTTTTCAAATGGAATATATTCATATAACTTTCACACACTAATCACTGATATATGTGCCATTTTTATCGCTCATTACCCCGTCTCGTCGTCCAGCGAGAATTAGTTAACTAACACGTGGCGCATGTACCGTCAGTCTCGACACCGAACCAATTGGCGCAGGCAAGTATTATATCGGTCGCATGGTTGGAAAAAAAGTAATTCCGGTTTTTTTCATGTTTTTCAAATGGAATATATTCATATAACTTTCACACACTAATCACTGATATATGTGCCATTTTTATCGACGACTTTTTGTCACTTTTCTGGTGAAATCATAATTCACTGTAGAACTTCTGAGATTTCTGGGCGAAGAACTGAACCAAGTGATTTTCACAAGCCTCTTTTGAAGCCAGCTTGACACCATTAACAGAGATCTGCAGAGACCGAAAAAAATGGTAGGCGGACGGGGCAAGGTCCGGGCTATACGGTGGACGTATCAAAACTTCCCAGCCAACGTCTCTCAATTTTTGCCGAGTCACTAAAGATATGTGTGGTCTAGCGTTGTCGTGATGGAAGACAACGCCTTCCCTATTGATCAATTCTGGCCGTTTCTTTTTAATCGCCTGCTTCAATC
Organism: Rosalia funebris; assembly: GCA_037954035.1. Lineage (NCBI taxonomy): Eukaryota > Metazoa > Arthropoda > Insecta > Coleoptera > Cerambycidae > Rosalia > Rosalia funebris. Next base: position 2,661,990 of record JAZFAV010000006.1, on the reverse strand, counting down.
GCATTAGTTGTTGACAGTAGAGAGTCGAATTAATGGTTTGGCCAGGTTCGAGCAGCTCATGATGAACAATTTCTTTCCAATCCCACCAAACACTCAGCATCGCCTTCCTTGGCGTCAATACGGACTTTGCAACCGTTTACGTGATCCATTTTCCATCGCCCGCAATTATTCGTTTCAAAAATGGCTCGATTTCGTTTCAGCAGCGATTCACAGATGGAAACGTAAATCCAGCCTTATGTAAATGGTTCAAAATTGTTTTATGGTCGATGTTTAGTTCCGTAGCGATGTCGCGAGATGAAATATGTCGGTCTACCTCGATATTTTCCAAAATTTCATCGACTGTTTGAACGATTGGCCGGCCAGGGCGAGGTTCATCTTCAACATCGATATTTCCGGAACGAAAACGAGCAAACCAATTCTGACACTGGCGTTCGCTTAAGCACTCATCACCATAAACACCACACAATTTTGGATGAGCCTGCGCTGCATTTTTCCCTTTTCAGAAGTAAAAAACAATATACAGTAGAACCCCTCTGATCCGTCACCTTTGGGACCGTGGATATGGTCGGAAGGCAAAAAAGGTCGGATTATCAGAAAAAAGTAAAATAAACAATCTTTCAACTCAAGACTGACTGTATGTATTGTTCTATACAGTAAAAATATTGCAAGAAATTTCACAAAAGCTGATATTATTACATACATAATGAAAAAGAGCAATACTGTATGTATTTACTATACATATGTGTACTGTAAAAATTGGAGGTTATCTAGAAAAAAATTAAATAAAAGTTAAACTAAAAAAAATAAAAATTTATTTACAAAAAAAGTCAGTTATACATTTTTGTTTAGCAGATGAAATTCTTGACTTAGCTGCAATATTCCTCCATTTCTTTATCCACAAAATGTCCATAGGTTTTGAGCTTGAGTCCTGCTCAATGTACTGAAGGGCAATATCAAAAGCGTTTTTGGCGTCGGTGTGTGAAATCCGGGCAGGAGGTTCGTCATCATCACCGTCTGAGTTCCCGTTCACAGTTTCTTCACTTTTATTTTCCAAAACGGCGGCAATAATCTCATCGTCATTGAGGTCTTCACCTTTTTCGCAATCTTCGTCACATTGGGTTATCCATTCCTCAACTTCATTGGCAGGGATATTTACTTGTACAGTTTGCAGATCTTTAATGATTTCCTGCGTGTCGTTGTTTTGCTCGTTTTCTATCTGGTCACTTTTGGTCATAATTTCCAGCCAAAGCTTACGCCAAGATTTTCTCAGCGTGTCAGGTTTAAGTTCCTCCCATGACTCTGCAATCGTATAGATAGCATCTTTGATGTTGAGGGATTTCATAGCTTCAAATATGTTACAACCTTCTTCGGACTTTTCTAAAATTGAACTGATGTACTTTCTGCGATAGCGCCTCTTTAACCATTCTATCACTCCCTGATCCATTGGTTGGATAAGTGATGTGACATTTGGTGGAAGGAAGATAGCTTTAATGTCCCCTTTCACTAAATCCTCTTCAGATGGATGTGATGGTGCGTTATCCAACAGCAATAGAGCACGAACGGGAAGCTTTTCCTGTTTCAAGTCTTTTTCAACAAATGGAACAAACTCGTCGAAGAACCAAGATTTGAAAAGACGGTAATCCATCCAAGCAGATTTTTGATTGCGGTAATAAACCGGCAAGGAAGACATGTTTATGTTTTTGAATGCCCTAGGCTTCTTATATTTGCCAATAACGAACAGAGGAAGCTTGTGTGAACCATCACCGTTGCTGCAAGGAGCAATGGTTAGCAATAAGTTTCGTTCCTACGACTGTTTCATTTGATGCAGCGAGCGTTTTGTTTGGGAGCATTTTATAGTTTATGCCAGTCTCGTCTATGTTGTAAACTTGGCAAGGTAACAGTTCATTTTCTTCGACAATTTTTTGAAACTTAATGGAAAATCCCTTAGCCGCCTCGGCATCAGCAGATAGTTTTTCACCAGAAATTGAAACAAACCGGACGCCATGACGGGTTTTCCAGCGATCAATCCAGCCTTCACTAGCTGCGAACTCACTTTCAGCTTCTACTTTTTTGTGCAAAGCTATTGCCTTTTCTTTTATAATGGGCCCAGATATCGGGGTTCCCCTCCTTCTTTCTTGGCAGAACCACATCCACAACGCGTTGTCAAGAAATTCAAGTTTAGGCTTTCTCAACGTTTTCCGATTCTTAAGGACGTTTTCACTATCTATCGTCACTGTGTATGATTCAATGTCTTTCCGATTTTTTCTCCAATCTTTTATGGTCGTAACGCCTACATTGAGTTCCTTGGTAATATTTTGGAGTGATTCCCCTTTGTCCAGTCTTTGTAACACTGCTAATTTTTTATTTAATGAAAGAGTAACATGTTTACGTTTCACTCCTGACGTGTTGAAATTAAAAATATATACACACAATAACGCAATTGTATACGTACACACAAATAGACAAAAACAATACGAGAGATGATGCAATACTGAAAATAATAGGAGGTAGCGAGCGATCGGGAGTGAATCATCAATAAGCTGAGACATGTTTCTCGACTCTGACAATGGTCGGATTAGCCGGAGCGACGGACAAGCCGAGGGCGGACTAGAGGGGATCTACTGTATGACGAAAATGGTCTTCTGGAGTCTCCATTTTCAACGCGCAGTAACTTTTGACTGCATGCTTTTGTAAACGCACGATCAAAGTTCCGACTGCGAGTGAACCTTCTTGTCTTAGTTTCTCTTCGGTGCCGACATGTACATAACGTGGTATTTGGTGGGAGGGTGAAGTAGGCGCTGTCCGTATTCCTCGATGCAGTATTTTGGGATTACAGTGAATTCAGAATATAAACCTGTGTTCGGCGGACGTGCTCGAAAAGCTCGACGGATCGGGGATGACAAATGGGGCTGCTTATGTGGAATGAATAACTATGCGATGGAAGGAATATTGCTATTCGAGATTCTAACGCAGGCAGCTGGTGGTACACAGGATGCTGTACAAATTGCTATATAAAACTGCGACTGTGAGTAGTTTATTTCAATAAATTTAAATTTAACTTGGAGAGTAGTTTAGAAGTTATGCATAGGATGACAGACTATGGTCACCTGCCTGCCAAAGGCGTAAATAAACTCTCTTTGCACGTGATATACAGGGTCTTCAATAGGGACGCTCGAAATTTGTTAGGTTATTGGGGGCCAGGTTGTTAAAGCAACATCTGTCAAATTTATTGTGGATTGTTGAGTAGTATATGGAGTATAAAATCCAACCGCCCAAGGACTTAAGGTAAAAGACAACATAAAACGTCGTGTGTTTGCTGATTGGACTCTGGAGCAGTTGGAAGTTGACCTAAATTTCGTCAAAAATATCGTCTTTAGCGATGAGGCCCATTTTTAAATGAATGGATATGTGAACAAGTAAAATTTGTCAGATTTGGGACGATACCAATCCACATGAGATACACCAGTACCAAGTGCATCCCGAAAAAGTTACTGTTTGGTGTGCAATTTGGCCTGGCGGAATCACCGGTCTGTACTTCTTCCAGAACGAAACTGGTATTGCCATAACCGTCAACGGCGAGTGCTACAGATCGATGATAAGCAACTCCTTGTGGCCCAAACTAGATGATATGGATATCGACAACATGTGGTTTCAACAGAACGGCGCTACGTTTCACACAGCGCATGCCACGATGGACATTCTGCACGAACGATTTGAGGGTATGGTCATTCGCACACTGGCGAAATGAACTGGCCACCGAGATCGTGCAATTTAACACCTTTAGGCTTCTTCCTTTGGGGCTATCTTAAATCGCAGATCTACACGAATAAGCCGCAAACAATTGATGCCCTCAAAGTCAACATAACGATCGCCATCCAGCAAATTTAGCCAGATTTATGCGACAAAGTGATCGAAAATTGGACCTCCCGAATACGTGCCACCAAGCAAAGCCATAAAATATTATTTCAAATAAAAAAAGAATGTTTGTTTACGTTTAGAAATTAAGCGTCCTTATTGAAGGACCCTTTACTAAGATGTCTATCAGGAATATATTAGGCGGAACGATTTTCTTATAGAATGCAGCCTTTCACGAGGTGTTCGTGCATATGTGCCCTCGTCAGAACCTATGAGGGACGAGTACTGTCTTGACTTCCCACCCAAAGAAAGTTCCTTTGTCATTTAGCATATAGATGGTTATAATGCTATCCTGGGTCAAAAATGGTAGGCCCGTCAATTTTCTAAGTATATCAGATATGTAGCGAGAATATTGCACTAACGATTCCCAATGAAGATGAAATTGCGATATGCAGTTGAAGATTGTATCAGAGAAAGATTATACTGATATATCATTGGTCGTTTAGGATTCACAGAATAATTATGAACGTGTACTAGTTAGTTTCATAACTACACTCCTGGAAAAAAATATCCAAAACTATTCAAAACCAGCAAAACCTTTTATTACTTCTTATACTTTTTTCAAATTTTGAATCCTCAAACATTTTACGTAGGTGGCCTAGGATATCCTCTGTCACTATCGTTAAACAAATGTAATTGTTTGACAGATGTAAAGTAACATTATGTAATTATTTGTTGATAATACATTTAACGCTGTTTAAAATTATTTGTAAAAGGCAATAACTTCAGTTCCACTAGTGATTTTCTTAATTTAATTCTTTAATATCATCGAGTGATTGAAACTTTTTTTCCAGTATACTTATAGTAGAAGCAATGAATCGTCCGCCCAACTTAAGAGAAGATGAATGAGTGGAAGTGGTAATTGTGGTTAACGAGTGAATTCACCATTGTCAAAAATATAATTGTTACAGCAAATACCTCGTCTCTCCTCGTCGTCACATCTTCCGCATTTCTAGGGTCGAGATATATCCATGACATTTTATGTAAATAGGTACTAGGAATCTATTGGTAAATTCAAAACAAATTCACTTTATTTAATTTCAACGATACATTGCTCAGAATCAAGATAATCAACCACTTTATGCAAAAGTTGATTAAATTATCAAATTCTACATTATTTTATACGTAAAACACATAAAGTACAAAGACCTATTTCTTTGAGAATTGTTTTAAATACATCTGGAGCTCACTATTGTCAAGAAGGTAATTGTTACAGCAAATACCTCGTCTCTCCTGGCCGTCACACCTTCCATATTTCTAGGATGGAGATATATCCATGATATTATATGTGAAAGGGTGCCAGAGATCGACTGATAAATTCAAAACAAATGCACTTTATTTAGTTTCAACGATACGTTGCTCAGAATCAAGACAAACAAGAATCTGAAACATCTTGCCAATAAAAAAATAATATCTCGATAATAAATCACTCTATGCAAAAGTTGATTTCATTATAAAATTCTCCATTATATTATACATTAGATACGTAATTTATAACGACCTACTTCTTTGAGATTTATTTTAAAGACGACTGGAACTCACTATTGTCAAGAATGTTATTGTTACAGCAAATACCTAGCTCGTCTCTCCTCGCCATCAGACCGTCCATATTTCTAGGATCGAGATATATCTACGACATTGTATGTAAGAGAGTGCGAGAAATTGATTGGTAAATCCGAGATAAATGTATTTCATTTAAATTCAACGATATGTCACTTAGAATTTAGACAAACGTGAATCTAAAACATGTTGCTCGCAAAAATGTAGTATCTCGAAAATCAACCACTATATCAAATTCTTAATTACTTCCTATATAATACACATAATTTAAAATGACCTATTTCTTGGAAAAATTACTTAAAAATGCTTAAATCTCACTATTGTCAAAAAGGATAACTGCCAGAAATGTGGTGAAACTTTTTGCCCATTTTGCCTTAGGCGATCTTCACATTATCGAGTATTATCCAGTACTTATTATTGCCTATATTTGAGAAGAAAATATCGAAAACGTCTCGTTACATTCTCCTTCAATAAAGCAACTCAAATATATACAATTTCTTTTATTTAAGACACCCTTTTGTCGCCAACAATTTCTAAGGGAAACGAACTAAATATGTCGCAACTAATGAGAGGCTTCCCCAACAAAAACTCGTCCGAGATAAACACTAATAAAGTAATTGTCTCCCACGCAATACTTTGACGCAAAAGAAACACTCATACGTGTAATTAATATAAAGTGGATCACAGTATAGGAGAGCCCTGGAGGCGGCGGCGGTGGAATGCGAGAGAGCATCGAGGGGTCGACGCATACCTCTTTACCCTCTACGCTTCGGGGTTTGACGGAGCACGTGGTTGGATATCGCGTGACGTAGGACAGTGGGTCGATCCTGCCTACGATAGTGATCGTCTTTCATCCCTTTATTGACAGAAAACTCTTGCTAAGGTCTTTGTCCGCAAAAATTGATACAGTACAATTAAATTTAATGCTTAATCTTACGTGCAATTTTAATATTACCAATTTAATCAGAATTTCTGCCAGACACGTGACAGTCTACAAAGCTGTGAACGCTAGATGTCGCGCACATAGCGATTAGATAGAACTGCAATTTTGCCAAAGCTCAAATTTGGATTTCAAAAAATGACGAAAATATCCAGACGGCTTCATTTTAAATGAGACACATGGTTGCAGGTTTCCTGGCAGTAATAAACAGTTTCTTATGGAGCATTCTCCAATTCGTTTTGTGCACTGTTTAAAATGTATGAAATTTGACACCAATTTGACACCAAATGGGATATAAATATATAAGGGACACACCAGTTTGGTGGGAAATGAAAACTGCCCGCGAGCCCCCGGTAGAATTTCATCAATCGATGGTGTGAATTTTCATACACTTCACCACCTTTTCTCGTAAGCTTTGTTTCAATTTTACACCTTTTACTGTCTGTATTTTACAAAAGGGGAAACTAAAATGCCTTTAAAATAGAATACACGTTATTATATTTTTATTTGGAATATATAAGGTTAATTTCTTCATTGCACTAATGAAATATTAGTGTATATTATATGTATGTGCTAGGGCAAGTCTCGATAATATTCATTAACAACACAATCAAATTTCTATAGTATTTGGAATAGTACTTGTATTATCAAGCTTTCCAATTAAATTTTATTACTCTATCTTAATGCGAATATTCTTCCAGATTAATTCGTAATAAATATGCTTCGTTGATATCTTGATGCCTTTGGGTATTTACTAATAATTCTTCTTACAATGAGGCCATTTAGTCCTTAAGGGGCTACATCCACCTAGAGACATGAAAAAATAGTTAATTTTCGGGATGAATTTTCTTGGGAACTATTAATGATAAATAAACATTTTTTTTTCTAAATTGAAGATTAATTTATTGCAAACATGTTGAAGTGAACACAATTTAAGAATCTTTAAAACCGGAAGATATATACCCGCCCGAAGTGGAGCGTCTATTTCGCGACCTGGTTTGTGGTGCCCTTTCTCCTGCTAAAACTGATTATCTGAAATCAAAGATAGTAAGCTATCATGAAGCTATTGCATACGAAACCGATTGACCATCGCCGTTTCCGAAAATTATTTATAAATAAAAACGGCACATGGAACTGAAATACGATAATTCGATAAAAAACTCAGTTATCGTAATTTGTTCAAATAATTTTGGCTATTTCTGAAAAATGCGGTCGTCATTCTGTTAACAACGACTTAGAGTGTCAGTGTGCCAAGTTTTCAAATGAATCTGTCGATCGGTTCTCGAGATATCACGGGTACCGTTTTGAATTCAAAGGACGATGGACTTTTGTCAGGATGATAAATTTTAGTGCTTGTTTCATCTTTCTCAGCGCGAGAAATTTTGTGCGTGTACCTTATTATATAGTATAGTAGGAAAACAAATGCATGAAGCAATGATTCCTCAAAGTTGTCGCCGATTAGTTAAGTCGATCATTGTTCCGCACCCGACGAGGGCGCTCATTGAGGGGCGCACGTAGCAGCATTAGCTTCCATCTACCCCGTGACAGACAGCTCCATATCTCTGTAAATTTTAAAGATATGGACTTGAAACTTTCAGAACATACTTTTAAGTCTTCATACTATAATAATATATAAAAAAATATATAGAATATTTTAAAGATTTTAGGTGAATGTAGCCCCTTAATGAAAATAAAAATTATAATTCAAATAGTGTTAATGTAGTACTAACATGATCAAGAATGTACCCAATTATGAAATTCATTATTTAATCACTGGGCATACTGTTGATAAGATTAATTTCTTATTATTACTAAGTGTTAAAAATGAATGGAAAATATACAATATCACTGAACTACTTACCCAATGAAATTCTTCAGCGAATTTGTCAAAATTTAACATATTTTTCGATTTAACATCTACTAGTCTTAATAAACTTGGCCATCACAATGACCATGTTTGCCTCTTAAGATAGGGAAACCATTTTGGCATAAGTTGATTATTTAGAAATCATGAATAGGCGACTTCAGGTTTTTACAATTGTTAAAATTCTTCTTATTGGGATTTGGTTACCAATTTGGTACCAAAAGTAAAATTTGGTAATACTCATAGAAGAATTTATATACTGTAAACCGGGGTTACTCTGTTACAGGTTTTTCATATTTTCGACTGTATCCTTCTTAATTTTAGAGATATTTAAAATAATCTTGGATCAATCGAAAGCTCAAGTAAATTGGAATATGAACGATTTCGTTAACCTGAATAGGAAGCAGACGGAATGTTACCCCTCGATCTGGGGTAACTTTGAACAAAGGTATTTACCCCATGAAAAACACTGGTTTAGGTGCTTATATCAATGTTACCCCGTTAAAATACCAGCCTAAGTGTAAAATTAAAAAGAAAGTCCAGTTGTATTGAATTTTTCTCAAACTGGGCTGCTGAATTTTTCTTAAATCGAAGAATCCTTCCCAAATCAGCTTTTTTCTTCTAACGTAGGTAGTAAGATATTCTTCAGTTGCTGTGATTGCGGTTCATAGAGTCCTTGACTTGTTGAACCTGGTTGGCAGACTTGCTCCATTGTGAGCTGATGGTTCTCATTGTCTGATGATTTAAAATTTAGCAGACTCAGTTTCAGCATATGACACGTCGTCACTATTCAAGCTTCAGTTTGTGGAGGATTGAGAGTCATAAGAGACACACCTGGCTGCTTTTATTTTTCCTTGGCTTCATATTATTCGCTTTCTGATAATTCCCAGTTATTTTCGTTTCAGTAAAGGCTGGAATGACTGTGGAGAGTAGATCATCAGTTATGATCCATATTCCAGGCGGCATCATCAGTCTTTTTGCGTTATTTTTGTGCTACAGATTATCAACAAATAGTGTTCAGGTGATCCGCAAACCTCCACAAGTTACCCCGTCAACTCCACAAACTTCACTTACTAATTTGTAGAAAATAGGAGAATTGACTTACAGGAATGATAAAAAACGGAAAACGTTCCTAGATAATTTTGTGATTAGCAAATAACTTACTTGAAACGATGACGCTGAAAGTATTTTCCTGCCAGAGGAGGTTTGGAAGAAGTTTTAAACACAGATTTTATCACATACACAGAAAAATAGTGCGAGGTTTGCAAAGTTAGCCACTTAGAAAAGCAAAAACCCTTGAAATAATGAGACTAGTGGAAGGTCGAGTAGCATCTAATAAGGAGGAATTAGAATCAGCGTTAAACGAAATGGAGGCAGTGGTGACAGAGGAATACGGAATGAGGGTGAATAAAAACAGAACTAAAGTGTTAGTATGCAGAGGCCGTGAGGGCAGAACAAAAAAGAAAGTACAAATTAATAATGAAAGATTGGAGGAAGTTAAAGACTTCACCTATTTAGGAAGTAAAAATAAATTGCGATGGAAGAAGCGATAAAGATATAAAACAAAGAATAGTGCCGGGTCGAGTAGCTTTTAACAAAAAGAAAGCACTTTTATGCTCGGGGGTAATAAACTTAGGAACAAGGAAGAGATTTTTGAAAACATATGTATGGAGCACGGCACTATATGGTTGCGAAACCTGGACGGTAGGGGAAGCAAGTAGGAAGAAATTAGAAGCTTTTGAGATGTTGTGTTACCGAAGAACGATGAAAATACCGTGGACTGATAGGGTTAGAGAAAGTCGGCGAGAAAAGAAGTATGTGGAAAAACATAAAGAAGAGAAGAGATAGAATGGTAGGCCACTTGCTGAGGCATGGGGGAATAGTCTGCGATATTTTGGAGGCAGAAATAGGAATGAAGAAAGGCAGAGGTAGGCCTAGATTAGACTACTGCTCGCAAATAGTAAGGGATGTAAGTTGTAGCACAGTTAGCGAAATGCGTAGGTTAGCACAAGATAGGGGAAGCCGGAGGTTAGCGTCCAACCAGTCTTAGGACTGTTGACCTCATGATGATGTGGTCGCTGGCATCAAAACTAAGCCCACCAGAACGATTTGGATTAAAAAAACCTGATTTTATAAAGTTACCCCGTCAGTTCAAAGTAACCCCATTTTACTGTATAATTATTATTAAATCATAAGGCGATAATAAATGAGAAATGTCAGATACAAAAAGTACATTTATATTACGTAGGTATATACTGGAGTAAGTTGAAACCTTTGGTGTGAGGATAAGATTGACTTATACACTACACTCGACGCGCGTTTCGCCAACAAAGTTTGCATCATGTGGATATGATTAAAACTGACTGGATAGTACGTATAGTACATGTACGTAATACATATTCGGTGAAATAATCCAGCGACTCACATTAACAGCAACTCATATTAAAATGAACCAAAAAGTCACACACATCTTAAATATCAATATAACTTCTCGTTATTTATAAATTCCCGATGTCATCATGCGTAAAAAGCTACATCAATAAAAACAAAAAACTACACATCACGACCAGTGGCGGCTCGCGGGTTAGAAGATAGGCGAAGAGTTAGGATGTGTAAACAGTTAGAAAAAGTAGATTAATTTTTCTTAAGACTAACATATAGCCAAGCTTATAGCTACCTAATTTTTGTACACCAAATCAATTCCTCGATGTTTTAGTGAGGCGTAGTTATCATATCTTCATAAAATGGATGATCCTTCTTTAGTTCTAGCAACAATTGTTTCTGGATAGAAACAGTTGCTAAAGATTTGAATACGTCTTTATACGTTTAAGACACGAAAAGTCACTTTCCGCTGACGCACTTGTTGGTGGAATAGATAAAATTATACAAAACAGTTTGTAAGCTTCTGTAAAAATGTCTTTGTATTTATGCCGTTTTTTGAGCAGTTCATGCAGCCGTCTAGTTCTGTAACTTTCATCACTATATAACAGGCAAAATTCGCTTTTCAAGTCGTTAGTGTTTCGTAAATACGTTTCCATAAAATTGTTCCAAATTTTCAAAAGCATTAGAAAGGAAACACGAGCTATATTGTTCAAATTTTGTAGTATCAGCGAGACAAACAAATTCCAACCTTTCGCAGTCCTGAAACCTGACTTCTATTTCCATTAAAATGTGGTCCAATATTTCATAAAAAGGTGCTTTATATCTTGTACTAATGGCTTCGTTAGAATGACCAGCGTATTGTCGTTTTATAGATTCTAATTTCATCATTCCACTTGATTTATTAAAAATTGTCTTAAAAAAGTCATAATTTCTCTTCTTGTTCAATATTTCACATGTCTGTTTTATTTGGTGCACACAAAAATTAATATTTAATGATTCATTTTGTAGGATATCATATAGAATATCTATGCAGAATCGGTATGTTTATATAATGCCCTCGTAATATTTAAAATATGTACAAATCCATTTCTGTTCCAAACCGATTGTTTATTAGAAAATAGTGCCAGCAATATAGTTTCTTTTAAAATTGGGCTGTTAAATAACCATTTATAAGTTGTGAACCAAACAAATTTGAAATTTACGTTATAAGATTTATCAGATTTCTTAATCTGTGTTTTGGCGAATATTGATAAAAGTCGTAGGTCTTCCTTCCAGTAAAATGTCTCTTTTATCTTCGTCTCTCTAGCGACAGAACGGTGTTTCCAACAAATTACAAATAAAATCGTTAACTGGATTCATTATAAATAATGTAAATTATTGTTTCATTTAATATTGTCACTTTCAAAGTGGAAAAATCACTAATTATACGATCACTCAGTTGGTCAATCAACACATTAAAATCAAAAAAGCAAGCCTAAAAATGATGAAAACACAACGCAAATTCAATAAATCGCTCGAATTCAAAAATTGACCGAGCTTCACTGTGCAAATATCCTATCTCGGGAAACTCTTCACCTAGGTGGAGGGAGAAGACGGACTAAACGGACATAGGCTACTGCGTGACATCACGTTACCATGACAACCCGCTATAACAGTGCATATTTGAGGGAACTTGATTTTCATCTCTGCACTTGCGAGTTTTTATATTATAGATAGCACGCGTATGGAGTATTGAAGATTTAAAGGACGTTCCAATGTAATCACAGTATTTTTGGCAGCATAGCGGCATATTATGCTTGACATAAAAATATAATAGGTTTTTCATAACAAAATTTATTTGAACGTACATATTAAAGGCATGATTATATATCCCAAAAATATAAAAAAATAAATCCCAGTCTCAATTTCTTTGGTGAAGAGGTACTTCACCTACTTCACCTGAATAGCCGCCACTGATGACGACGTGCGTTGGCCAAGCAAGTTACAAGCAGCTTTAATCATTAGGAGATGATTAAAGCTGTCAGCTTTAATGTTATAAAAAATCGCGTTTTTGCACCATCCAAGCCTCCAACTTCTCCCCCTCAAGTTTATTTAATATAATAAAGTTTCCAGACATAACAGATATGATGGAATACGAAAATGAAATAACAGAGATTTATCTCAAAGCCACTCGGGGACGAGGCCTCTTGTCCTCAACGTAAATTGGACTCAGTTAATTAATTAAAATCAAATCCGATAATTTCACGGGCTCATCGAGGCAAATGAGTATCGAAGCTCGAGCTAGAGATGAAAGAAGGAGTGCCCGTCACAAAGCAAGTATGGATAAATTAATCAGTTCGAATTTTGCCACCAAATGAGCAGATTTGCACTGCTTAACGTGTCGGAATACATTGTTTTCAGTATACAGTGTTTTCCCAAATTAATGAATAAATTCGTAAAATATTCAAGGGATATCTTTTGGAACCAGCTATTGAACCCATTAAATTGTATTCTTAGTTACGCATTTTTTAAAATATAATTAATATATACAGGGTGATTAGCGCGAGTGTAGGTTTTGGAATTTCAAAATACTAAAAAAAAAAAACGATTTTGGAATTTTAAAATACTAAATTTTATGGCAAAGATTATTTAAAAAAATCAACTAAAGTGAACGTTGAAATTGTGCACCATTGTGCATACAATTGTGTACTGCCTGACAGTAGCCAAGAGGATCGATAAATTATTTTTGAACATTGTCAATAACTTCAGAGTATTTTGTGACGAATTCTTGAGCTTAAATCTTCTAAATTCTCTGATCTAGTAACGTATATATTGCTTTTTAAGTATCTTCACAAAAAGTAATCTAGGGGTGGGTGTAAAATCTCGTGAACTGGCTGTCCACTTAATCGATCCGCTTTTTACTACAGTACGATTCGGAACATCTCATCTAGATACATATGTCCTGGAAACGAAAAACAGTTTAAATGCCTTTTGTGAAGAGTTATGGAACAAAATTTGAAGTAAGAAAAGACATGAGTAGCTGGAGAACAAAACGGTATAATTACGATTATGGTCAAAATACTTTTTTTTAATTCGGACGTCTTTGGGCCACTGAATACAAACTTGAACTAATTTCTAAGCAAAACTACTTAAAGCTGTGCAAAAATTGAGTCCAAAGTTGGTGATTTCGATCAAACGGTACAATTACAGTAAAGTTTCAACAGTTTTGAATAAACGAGCACGTTCTCGTTCAAAATGGAATAATTTTCATATAAATTTGTAAAATGTCAATATCAAAACGAAATAAGTCACATCCATTTTTTTTTGTACTTCCCATTATGGTTTTAATGAGGCTACACTAGCTATTGTTTTAATTAGTAGAAAATAACATAAAGTCTGTGGTTAGAGTGGAATTCTCTTGGAGCTTTTTAAGTATCTCCACAAAAAGTAATATAAGGGTGTAAACTCTGGCGATCTGACTGTCCACTTAATCGATACCCTTTTTACTATAGTACGATTCGGAACATCTCATCCAGATACATATGTCCTGGAAACAAAAAACAGTTTAAATGCCTTTTGTGAAGAGTTATGGAACAAAATTTGAAGTAAGAAAAGACACCAGGAGCTGGCGAACAAAACGGTATAATTACGATTATGGTCAAAATACTTTTTTTTTAATTCGGACGTTTTGGTCCACTGAATACAAACTTGAACTCATTCCTAAGCAAAACTACCTAAAGCTGTGCAAAAATTGAGTCCAAAGTTGGTGATTTCGATCAAAGCGGTACAATTACAGTAAAGTATTCAACAGTTTTGAATAAGCGAGCACGTTTTCGTTCAAAATGGAATAATTTTCATACAAATTTGTAAAACTTCAATCAAAACGAAATAAGCCACATCCATTTTTTTTTGTATTTTTCATTCTGGTTTTGATAACGCTGTACACTAGCTTTTGTTTTATTAGTAGAAAATAAGATAAAGTCTGGGGTCAAAGAGTGTAATCAAAATGTGGTAATCACAGGTTTGTTTGAGTTCTTGGTTGTCGATTGTCTATTCCAAGTTATTGAGTTAATTTGGAAGCAACTGGGAACAGTATTAAGAATTAATTTGGTATAAAGATTATTTTAAGGAGTTCACAGGAAAGTGATGAGGATGAGAGGGAAGATGATCACGACGGAGGTTGCGATTGTGAGGAAATAGACATTGAGCTCAGTATATAATGAAAGCACTGGCGATGCTCTATTTTGAGAGAGAAGTGACTCATTTTACTTTTTGCAGAAGAGACTGTTTTTATGTTCTATGATTAATAAGTTCATGTAACCTGCAATAAATATGACTTAATTGCATCCTAATGACAATGAAAAGGTAATAATTGCACCGGTCGCAAACAAAACGACATAATTGCATGTTTCAAATTTTATTATCATTTAGTTTCAAAGTATCTTCTGTTTCTGAAGTCAGAAATTCCTTATGAGTAAATAAAAAACAACGCCTTTCTATCCTATCATTAGGATACACTTTTCAAAGACTCTAGTGATTGTCTGTGATGAATGTTGAGGTTTCAAAGGGTCTACTAGAGGTGAGATGATTTTTTTATTTTTTCTCCTTAAAAATATTGCACGTTTCTCAAGAAGATATTCGTTGCTTCTGTGAAAACATTAACGCAGTCTTATTTTAGGATTATCTATAAGAGATCCTAAGAATTACCTATGGTGATAACAGGGGTGTCAGAAAGCCTACTGGGGGGGTATGGTAATTATTTTAATATTTCCTCTCTAAAAATCTTGTACTTTTTCATAAAAAAAATCGTGGCACCTGTAAAACACTTATTAGGACGATATTATCTTTACAGTGGCTTAGTAGAGACTATGGAAGATATCTGTGGTAAATATTCAAGTTCTACTGAGCCTAATAGGGGTGTGGTAATTTTTAAAATTTTTCCCTCTGAAAAACCTTGTACTGTTTTCATTAAAATTTCGTAGCGTATATAAAAATATTAGGGTAGTATTTTCTTTAGAGTCGCATAGTAGAAACTCTAAGACTTGTCTGTGGTGAATATCACGATTTCAGAGATTCTATTGGGGGCGTAGTGATTTTTTACTTTTCCCCCTAAAAATCTTGTACTATCTTCATAAAAAAAATATTAGCCTTTGTAACAAAAATATTAGCGTGGTCTTACCTTTAGGTTTAACATAGAAACGCTACAGGTTATCTGTGGGGAATATTAAGGTTTTAGAGAACCTGCTGGAGGTGTGTTGATTATCTTCAGTTTTTTCTCCATACACATCTTCTTTCAAAAATTTGGGTAATTATTTACAAGTGTGAAATCCTTGAAAATGCTGAGCACACTTTCCTACCCCCCTATTTTCGAGGGCGCTAGAGACGAATCTGGATTCAATTTCATCCTCCTGAACACAGTTTTCGAGAAAATGAATTTTCCACTTTTCCACACGAGAGCCACTTTTTCTTAAATCATATATTAAACCGTCATAAAACCTATTATTCATTACAATTTTTTTAATTTACTATTTATTTATTTATTTATTTTTTACAATTCACATGCAGTTGGCGTCGTCCATTGTAATATTTGTAATCGTGCGCCCTCTATGAAACCACATATATACGAGGGAATATGTTATTTTGAAGGACCCTAACCTAACCTAACTGTCTACTTATTATGGTTAGGTTAGGTTGGGTTAGTTTAGGTTCTTTCAAAATAACAGCCTACTTAGTTCACTTAATATTCATAGTTAACTTTTGAAGCCCTCTCCCGTACATCGCAGTGTGTTGATTCACATGTGGTTTCGTAGAGGATGCGCACGATTACAATGGATGACGACAACACGATGCGCACGATTACATGTGAATTGTAAACACTTGAAGTAAATTAAGAACATCGTAATGAATAATAGGTTTTATGACGATTTAATAAATGATATATATAAAAAAAGTATTGTAGCATTTACTTGTATTAAATCTAAGCTATCTACGTAGTATGAAGTGAAAGTTATTTGCATCCCCTCTAAAAAGATATTAGTGGAGGTCCTATCTTTAGGGTGCCTTAGTAAAGACTGTAAGGGTTATCTGTAGTGAATACCGATCTTCTTGTAAAAGTAGCGATTAGGAGAAGAATCATAAAAATGGTTATATAACTTGCAAATAAAACGTGAGGAGTCTAATCGAATAACACGGATATTTTCTTATTTGAAATTACCCTCTTTCATCTGTATAATTATTTGCGTGTTACATTGCGGGTTATCTGTAGTGAATACCGATCTTCTTGTAAAAGTAGCGATTAGGAGAAGAATCATAAAAATGGTTATATAACTTGCAAATAAAACGTGAGGAGTCTAATCGAATAACACGGATATTTTCTTATTTGAAATTACCCTCTTTCATCTGTATAATTATTTGCGTGTTACATTTCATAATACAATCGAGAAACGCACCCCATTCGGCCTTAACCACAACACATCGGTGTCATAAAACCATATTCGTCAGTATGTTGACATTCCTCCTAATTGATTCTAACAAGAACCCTTCGCTTTGGTGTTCACTTGTGCATGCTGTTATAAACGGCGTCCTGTCTGGTTTAGACAGTCAGATGAGGCAGACAACCGTGGTCAGGGCATTGCAAAGGGTGCAAGGTGCATGTTAAATTTAATTAAATTTACAAAGGATGAGGATCGTGGCTAGGAATAACGATGTTCGTAGCACAGTGTAAATTTATTTTCAAATATAGTCATATAAAATATACGTTTTCATGTATGTAGATCGTTGTTATCTTTTGGAATATTCTTACAAGGGTAGCTTGATTATTGTATTATATAGAAAACACGTACATCGGTTTTTGATTGATAGTCTAAGATCTGGCAGTTGATTCCTACAGGTATTTGTTTTTTTAATGAAACTTAATTCAAATGGATAATTAATGATAATGTAATACATTGTTGCCGGGTTGCTTATCAAAAATTGGCTGCGATTTCTTTAATTAATTATATGGTAATTAATTTATTTTAATGAATTCCAACTACATTCTTTTAAGCGAATTAAACGTTATATGAAAGAAAACGATGCGAGGAATTAAAAAATAAACAGTTTTCAAACTTTAAAAGGGACTTCTCCGCACGTAGAACATCTCTATTTCGAAATTGAGTGCCCGAGAAAAAAATAAACCAACACATAAATGCAGAATATGTATTTTATGCGACAGTTTTACTTCTTTCAAATAGTCCACCATCGTGCTTGACCATGGCCCATGGACAGGGTGGGGTGTGTCCTATCCACCTCAAAATCAATAGAAGTCTGGTAGACGTCCCTAATAAGAATCAGTCGAAACCTGATCGAGCCAATACGATTTAATTGAGTGATCGTGCTAACAAAAATAATTCTCAAATAGTCCACCATTGTGCTTTTTCATGACCCATGAACATGGTGGAGTGTGTTCTATTCACCTCAAAATCAAATGCTGTCATCTGAGAGACGTCCCGGATAAGAATCAGTTAAAACCCGATTGATCCGACACGTTTAGTTGAGTTATCGTGTTAACAAAAATAAAATCTCAAATAGTCCATCATCGTGCTTTCTCATGACCCATGGACAGAGTGGGGTGTGCCCCATCCACCTAAAAATCAATAGCTGTCATCTAGGAGACGTCCCCGATCAGAATCAGTGAGAACCTGATCGTTTCGACATGATCTAGTTGACTTGTCGTGTTAACAAAAAAAAATCTCAAATAGTCCACCATCGTGCTTTCTCATGACCCATGGACAGGGTGGGGTGCGTCCTATCCACCTGAAAATCAATAGGTGTCGTCTGGGAGACGTCCGCGATCAGAATCAGTCAAAATCCGCTCGATCCGACACGATTCAGTTGAATTATCGTGCTAAGAAGAATAAATTACGACGACAACGACAACAACGACAACAACGAGAACAACGACAACAACGACAACAACGACAACAACGACAGCAACGACAACAACGACAACAACGACAACAACGACAACAACGACAACAACGACAACAACGACAACAACGACAACAACGACAACAACGACAACAACGACAACAACGACAACAACGACAACAACGACAACAACGACAACGACAACGACAACGACAACGACAGCGACAACGACAACGACAACGACAACAACAACAACAACACACACACACACACACACATACACACACACACACACACACACACACACACACAAAGGTTTGAAAATCATTTTTTTCTGTTTGTAGGCTCAAAAACGAAAATTAAACCCTAGAAAAATTTTTTTTACACGATTATATCACTTTTCCACGTATAGTGGAGTGCGGAAAAGTAAAAATGGTTGCCAATTCTCAGTCAGCCGCCTCCTCTGTATATAATTATGTTTCGATTCTTCATGAAATTTGATATAAAATGATTAAAAATTTTTAACATATCCTCAAATATAGTGAACAAAAGATATTGCAATTATTTATAAATACAGCCTTAGTAACTACTGGTAATAACTATTCTGTTTTCTGTACGATTCCATGTCACCTTCAGCTTGTCTTTGAGTGCGCCGTCAACTATGCACCTCTCAAAAAAAGTCTCCAATTATCCAACAATTTATTCCAGATATAGCAAAAGACCTCCAGTTACTTGGGAGTGTGAAAACAGCTAAATTACCTTAACAGCCTTTATGGCTATATTAAATTACATTTCGAAGAAACGCGATACTTTTCAGGTTTCCTCGATATTAACTGGGGCGTGTTTCCTTATGCTTCGAATAACAATGGGCTTATAATTAGAACCCGTTTTCTATAAGAATTTTTCAGGCGTTGAAATACCTGGAATTTTCTTAGAGACACAAAATGTTTTGAACATTATTTTAATTAACGTACGGTACTTAAAAACCATTTCCTTTATTACAAAATGGATTTGGAATAATAGAAATTTAACATAGTCTCTCCGAGTCGACTATTCGATGTTTGGTGGACAAATTTGAGTAAACCGGTTTGATAAATAATCAGCCAACACCCATACGTCACCGAAACGCAAAGTCTGCTGAAAACATTGATGCTGTGCGTGAGAGTGTACGCAAAAATCCGAGGCTGTTAATCTCTCGTCGCTTACAAGAACTTGGCCTTTCTGCAACTTCAACTTGGCGAATTTTGCGTCGTTTTATACGGGCCTGCACCCGCATAAAATACAACTGGCCCAGAAATTTAAGGTAAACAACCATATACAACGCCGTGTGTTCGCTGATTGGGCTCTGAAGCAACTGAAAATTGACCCAAATTTCGCCAAAAGAATCATCCTTAGCGACGAGGTCCATTTTTGGATGAATGGATATGTGAACAAGCAAAATTGTCTGATTTGGGACGATACCAATCCACACGAGATACACCAGCACCAAATGCACCCCGAGAAAGTCACTGTTTAGTGCAGATTTTGGTCTGGCGGAATCATCGGTCCGTACTTCTTCCAAAATGAAATTGGCATTGCCATAACCGTCAACGGCGAGCGCTACAGGTCGATGATATGCAACTTCTTGTGACCTAGAGTGGATGATATGGACACCTATGACATGTGGACTCAATAGGACGTGGCTACGTGCCACACAGCGTATGCCACGATAGACATTCTGCATGAGCAATTTGAGAGCATGAACATCTAGAACGGCGATGACGCAAACTTGCCACCGATATCGCCCGATTTAACGCTTTTAGAGTTCTTCCCTCGGGGCTATCTTAAATCCCAGGTCTACGCGAATAAACCAGAAACAATTGATGCCCTCAAAGTCAACATAACGAACGCCATCCAGCAAATTCAGCCAGATTTATGTGACAAAGTCATCGAAAATTGAACCTCCCGAATACGTGCCACAAAGCAGAGCCGCGGCGAACATTTGACCGACGTTATATATGTCTTAACTTACTTAATGCTATAAAATATTCTTTCAAATAAAAAAAAATTATGGATATCCCACACACAACTTCTTTTATTTACGTTTAAAAATCGAGCATCTTTATTGAAGGATCCTTTCTATTATGATTCACCTTTTCAAAGGCCTTCGAAAAATCAACATATACCACATCCACTTGACCTTTATTATGTGACTTATTTGGGTAAATTTTGCTAAATTTGTAACTACGAAGCATTTTGTTAGGAATACATGTTGATTGGGTGAT
Source organism: Rosalia funebris (assembly GCA_037954035.1). Lineage (NCBI taxonomy): Eukaryota > Metazoa > Arthropoda > Insecta > Coleoptera > Cerambycidae > Rosalia > Rosalia funebris. Next base: position 2,641,178 of record JAZFAV010000006.1, on the reverse strand, counting down.
AAAACGGGTTATACATCAAGATAAATGTGGATAGAAATGTATCGAAAACCTTTGCAAGACAACAGAATAGTGATTGGGCTATCATTTTTTATGTCAGATGGATTGTGACTTTTTAAAATAGGGCAGATTATTGGCACTTTCGAAATCTCAGGAAACGTGGGAGTTGTGAGTATCAGATTAAACGAAATGAAAAGTGACTCTATTAAAGCACCTGAGTAATCTTCAACAAAAAAAACTCCGGTTACGATCATCCCAACAGGTAATTTTGTTTTTAAGTTTTGATAATGCTTTCACGCTTTAATGAAAACGGACGTCGTTTTTGTAAATTTTACTAGGCCTGGCACGAAGGACTGTTATACAAAATTAAGCTCTCTCTGCCATATTATTTTGATCTATTGAAGTCATATCTAATAGACCCCCCAATTTATAATTATAGTTAACGCCGAAGTTTCAAACGTGATCCCAATCAACTCTGGAGTTCCACAGGGTAATGTACTAGGGCCAGTACTCTATTTATTATATACCTCAGATATGCTTACGACAGATAATACAATAACCGGAACAATCGCTGATGATACAGCAATACTTGCTCAGCATAGTAACACTGTCATTGCAGCCGAACATCTAAAGCAACACCTAGATCTGGTAAAAGATTGGACAAAAAGTGGAAAATAAAAATAAACACTACAAAATCCACACGAGTTTACTTTACCCTAAGGAAAGAACAATGTCCGCCAGTTACTTTTAATGGTACTATAATACCAGAAGCCCCATCCGTAAAATATTTAGGAATGCATCTAGATAAAACATTGAACTGGAGAGAGAATGCAACAAAAAAGAAAAAACAAATTGATTTGAAATTCAAAAACTTGTACTGGCTATTCAGGAGAAAATCGCATCTTTCCTTAGAAAGCAAAGCTCTAGTATATAAGGCGGTCATAAAACCTATAGAGACATATGATATATGTCTATAGGATGTCTGTAATAGAACTCTGGGGATGCGAAACAAGTCGAGTATTAACATCCTTCAGAGAGCCCAATCCAAAATACTACGATCAATAATAGATGCAACGTGGTATGTATCAAACAATACAGTATACAAAATGACCTAGGTATTTCACTCATCAGTGATGCTATCCAGAATAGGGGCAATAAGCACCATGATACACTCAAAATCCACTCTTACGACCACTCCTTCGCCAACAAAATAACAGAATGTTAAAAAGACGACTACCAATGGATATAAAATAAACCAAAATGGAAGAGGGTCTTTCGCTGGAAGTATCCTCATATCATCAATTACTTCTCTTCATGGGTCCAATGAGATAAAATTAGCCTATAGAAAGTATTGTATTTCTGATTGCTGATATCTCATCATCATCATCATTAGGTCATCAGTCCTAAGACTGGTTGGACGCTAACCTCCAGCTTCTCCTATCTTGTGCTAACCTACGCATTTCTCTAATTGTGCTACAACCTACATCCCTTACTATTTGCGAGCAGTAGTCTAATCTAGGCCTACCTCTGCCTTTCTTCCCTCCTATTTCTGCCTCCAAAATATCGCGGACTATTCCCCCATGTCTCAGCAAGTGGCCTACCATTCTATCTCTTCTCTTCTTTATGTTTCTCCACATATTTCTTTTCTCGCCGACTTTCTCCAATACTTCTTCGTTTCTAACCCTATCAGTCCATGGTATTTTCATCATTCTTCGGTAACACCACATCTCAAAGGCTTCTGATTTCTTCCTACTTGCTTCCCCTACCGTCCAGGTTTCGCAACCGTATAGTGCCGTGCTCTATACATATGCTTTAAAAAATCTCTTCCTTGTTTCTAAGTTATTACCCCCGAGCATAAAAGTGCTTTCTTTTTGTTTTTGTTTTTGCTCTGCTCTCGCGCCCTCTGCACACTAACACTTTAGTTTTGTTTTTATTCACCCTCATTCCGTATTCCTCTGTCAACACTGCCTCCATTTCGTTCAATGCTGATTCTAATTCCTCCTTACTAGATGCTAATACTGCTATATCATCCGTGAATCTCAGCATATTTAGTTTCTGTCCCTGTACTTTAATCCCGAAATCCACTCTATCTTTTACCACATTAATCGCCTCTTCGATGTACAGATTAAAAATTAGTGGTGATAGTACATCCTTGTCTTACTCCTTTCCTAATACCTACTTCCCTTTTTTCCCCTTCTACTTCTATAACAGCAGTTTGCTCTTTGTATAGATTGTGTATTACTCTCCTATCTCTATACTTCATTCCCGCGCTCTTTAGTATCTCGAACATTTTTTCCCGTCTTACGTTATCAAAAGCTTTTTCTAAATCTGCAAATCCTATATAAGCGTTTTTTCCTTTTTCTATTCTTTTCTCTAACATTACTCTTAGCTCCAGAATAGCTTCGCGAGTTCCCCTATTTCGCCTAAACCCGAATTGGTCTTCTCCTAGTATTTCCTCCGCTCTATTTTGCATCCTCTTCTGCACTATTCTGGTTAAGATTTTTGACGCATGGGAAGATAGGCTGATCGTTCTAAATTTCTCGCATTTGTCGGCTCCTCTCTTTTTCGGTATAGTAACGATAATGTTCCTCTTATAATCCTCTGGCATCTCACCCGTTTCGTATATGTATTTTACTAGTTCAAACATCCTATTTACGCACATTTCAAAATTTCCGCCTGTATTTTATCTACACCCGGCGTTCTATTATTCTTTAGCCCCCTTAGTGCTATTTCAAATTCCTCTCTCAATATAGGTTTTCCTACATCTTCCCTATCGATGCTAGATTCTTCCTCTAATATCTCTCCTAATTCCTGACCCTCGTAAAAATTTCCTTTAAAGTACTGCTTCCATCTGTCCGCTTTCTCCTCTCTTCCGATCAGTATGTCCTCCGATTTACTCCTAACGTTTCTACTTATTGTTCCTATATCCCTGAAGTTCCTCTTAATTATTTTGTAAGCCTCATTGATTTTACTTACTTGCAACTTATCTTCTACTTCTTTGCATTTGTCCTCTATCCATTGTTTTTTCGCTTTTCTACATTTTCTAATGATTTCCCACTTTATTGACTTATAAGTTTTCAGTCCTTCCTCGTCTCGTATATCTGATATCTTCCTCTGATATCTCAAATAAAAAAAAAAATACTATATTGATACAAGTTGAGTAATTATACTGTATGTTATGCTTTCTTGAAAATTTACTTCTAAAGAAAGAATGGTTGATTTCACTCGGTTCGGTTTAACTAAATCAGAACGATTATTTTCGCTATTAAACACATCAAACGAAGTTTCTGCTGTTTCAGTAGAAGAACGGGTTTATTTCGTTTCCGCGAAAGGGCTATACATCCGATCCCGGGCCGTAATAAACTGGAGAAATCATATTTTACGTACGTCTTATGGGGTCGTAAACCTTAACCGGGGATTTACATTTTTATTTAAATTTGCGGACCGCCCGGCCGGCAGCTTCTGCTGTCCCGAGTGTTACACGCAATATAAAATTCTTTATTTCACGTTAAAAAGCTCTTTTCTAAATCGCCTTCGCATTATGTGGGATAAGGCACAAAGGAGCTTCATCGACCGGCGGACGGGCATAAAGTAGATACAGGGACAGAAACACCGTCTACACCGCGTTTCAGGAATGATTAAGTCAGTTTTTGCGGAAGGGTGGAAAAACAGCCCGAGCCCGAATGAATTGTCGGGGATTATCTTCGCCGTTAAATTTGTTTGTTTATCGTCATCTCTAAAGTAAAAAATGTATTATTTTATACATAATATATAGGAGTATACGCAACATTAGGCCAAGCTTTAAGAATTAGATTACTATCTTGAAAAGAATCAGTTTTAATTGCCAACTTGGTCGACGAAAAGCACGTTGAGTGACGTGTAATCTTCCGATGCTCATGAAAAACCGATCCCTTATTTTTATCACAAAGAATGATAACCGAAAAAATTATAATGTTATCGCTATTCACAGAACTACTCAAGATTCCTTGGAATCTGAAAGTATTTCTGTAATTAGGACCAGCTATCTCACTTCTCGATTAACCTAAATACCCCTGACCCCTTACATCTTTAGAGGAGTCAAAGAAAAGGTTGGTTGACACCCAGGATTATTATTCAAAACCAAATAAATATTACCTCCATCTTATTACAATATCCTAAGATCATATCTAGAAGCACGACAGTTCCATGTTAAAATAAACAATGATATGTCCACTAACCATTTAATTAATTCAAGAGTTCCACAAGGAAGTGTACCGGGCCCACTATTGTATGTTCTGTATACTTCAAGCTTCCAACGTCGGAAAATACAATAGGAACGTTTGCTGATGATACCTGCTATCATGTCAAGTCACCAAAATCTTGCAATAGCCTCTATTCATGTACAACAACATCTTGACCATCTCCAACAGTGGATATAAAAATGGCAAATTAAGGACTACGAGAACAAGTCAGTTCATATAACGTTCACTTCTCGACAATAATCCTGTGCACCAGTTACAATCAACAACATACGTCACCTGATACGACCCCTTTAGAATTATTTTTGTGGGGTTATTTGAAATCCAAATTTTTTTAAATAGACCAAGAGATATTGATGATATAGGTTTTATATGTTTTATCCTCAACACATCGTTCTTAGTATATTATTCACTTGATTGTTCTTTGTCGTGTTCTTGTTTTATTTTATATTATGCGTTGCTAGTTTGATTGATAATAAACTTATGTTCAATAGTTCGCTTATTTTTCTGATAAAATAAGAAAACGTTATTCTTTTACTGGGAATTAATTTAAGATAATTTTCACAATTGAACGGTCGCCATTTTGAAACGGTAAGACAGAGTCGCAAAAAATCTAGGAATACACTGAGCGAAATAAGAAATTTCAAATGATTTATCACACGCTATATATTGTCGTTTAAGGAAAATGTCGATGACGTCATATTTTTGACAGACGTCAATGAAAAATAAATTAATTCTAACAGAATGTGGGACACTGGAAAACTAAATCGACGTTTTCAAGCGCTTTCAATAAAACCTGAAGACTACCAAATTTTTAGGGGTAGTCCATACTTCTCTTCTACTCAGTAGAATCCTCATTATACTTTTGATTATGAGCAAGTGAACGTAAGTAGAGAATATTTAAATCTAGCGCTTTAAAACATCAAAAAGCATTTAATCTATAACGTTAGTAACTCCAAATTGTGTGTGATCATTTGATGCTATATATTTCGCTGTGGTTAATAATTAACCTCGTTTTTTCGTGAGTCACTTTTCCGCATCGTAGCACCTATTTTACAGTCGTTTCATCAAGTTTTAATTAGTTTACCTAACAGTGGCTTAATTTTTATTCATAAACGACTACCAACAAGTTTAATTACGTTTGCATGACACTCCGTTTTAGCATAGCCTGGAAATGCAGATTTATAGCAGTTCCTAGTTTTCCAGTCGTATAATAGACCTCATTTTTTGTACCATAAATTCGGTTGAATTGCAGTCGCAATAAGACTAACTAGAATGCAATTACTTTCCACAGCTGACACTCTGGATGATATCCTACCAGATGATAATACAAAATTTTCAACGTTCTTACTTTCTGAATAGTGTCCAATAACTTAAGTTTCAGAACCATAGATTTCATTACAGTTGCCCAGATACCACTCATAAAAGTAAATACGTCTTTGGTAATTATTTGGTGAACTTCTAAAGAGAGCCTTAAAAAATTGAAACATCTTTTAAATAAATTTGATTGGGGAGGTATTTATCTGAGTAATATCGAAGATGCTTACTAATTTTATAGAACTATTTACAATACCCTTTCCCCTACATATAGTTATAATTAGTACAGGGAACATATCGTGCCATATAATTAAAATAAACAGTTTTAAAACTTTAAAATGGACTTTTCCGCATGTAGAACATCTCTATCTCGAAATTGAGTGGCCGAGAAAAAGTAAACCAACACATAAATACAGAATATGTACTTTATGCGACAGTTTTACTTGTTTAAAATAGTCCACCATCGTGCTTTATCGTGACCTATGACCAGGGTGGGGTGTGTCTTATCCACCTCAAAATCAATAGATGCCGTCTGGTAGATGTTCCTAATCAGAATAATTCGAAACCCGATCGATCCGAAACGATTTAATTGAGTGATCGTGCTAACAAAAAAATTTCTCAAATAGTCCACCATTGTGCTTTCTCATGACCCTTGGACATGGTAGAGTGTGTTCTATCCACCTCAAAATCAGAAGGTGTCGTCTGGAAGACATCCCCGATCAGAATCAGTCAATACTCGATCGATCCGACGTGTTTTAGTTGAGTTATCGTGTTAATAAAAAAAAAAACAGGGTGGCATGTGTCCTATCCACCTCAGAATCAATAGGTGTCATTTGGGAGACTTTCCCGATCAGAATCAGTCAAAATCCGATCAATCCGATACGATTTAGTTGAGTTATCGTATTAACAAAAAAATTTCTCAAATAGTTCACCATCGTGCTTTCTCATGACCCATGGACAGGGTGCGGTGTGTTCTATCCACCTCAAAATCAATAGATGTCGTCTGGGAGACGTCCCCGATCAGAATTAGTCAAAACCCGATCGATCCGACACGATTTAGTTGAGTTATCGTACTAACAAAAAATATTTCTCAAATAGTCCACCTTTGTGTTTTCTCATGCTCCATGGATAGGGTGGAGTATGTACTATCCACCTCAGAATCAATAGGTGTCGTTTGGGATACTTTTCCGACCAGAATCAGTCAAAACCCGATCAATCCGACACGATTTAGTTGAGTTATCGTATTAACAAAAAAATTTCTCAAATAGTTCACCATCGTGCTTTCTCATGACCCATGGACAGGGTGCGGTGTGTTCTATCCACCTCAAAATCAATAGATGTCGTCTGGGAGACGTCCCCGATCAGAATTAGTCAAAACCCGATCTATCCGACACGATTTAGTTGAGTTATCGTACTAACAAAAAATATTTCTCAAATAGTCCACCTGTGTGTTTTCTCATGCTCCATGGATAGGGTGGAGTATGTACTATCCACCTCAGAATCAATAGGTGTCGTTTGGGATACTTTTCCGATCAGAATCAGTCAAAACTCGATCAATCCGACACGATTTAGTTGAGTTATCGTATTAACAAAAAAATTTTCTCAAATAGTTCACTGTGGTGCTTTCTCATGACCCATGGACAGGGTGGGGTGTGTCCTATCCACCTCAAAATCAATAGGTGTCATCTGGGAGACGTTCCCGATCAGAATCAGTCAAAACACGATCGATCCGATACGTTTTAGTTGAGTTATCTTGCTAACAACAAATTTTAATGCCGACGACAACGACAACGACGACGACGACGACGACACACACACACAGACAAAATGTTTTAAAAACCATTTTTTTTGGTATTTAGGCTGAAAAACTAAAACTTTCTTTTCCATTTTTCTTTACACGATTACATTACTTTTTCGTTAGTATAGTTGAGCGCGGAAAAGTAAAATGAGGCTTAACTACTCCAACAAGAAAATTTTCCTAGACACATATTGCTTGAAAATGGAATACGTTTCCTTTTGGCAATGTACGACGCTTCAAAATCAGAGTGCAGTATTTATAGTTGTCGACACACGCAATTTATTAAATTAACAAGACTCAACAGCGCAGTGCAGTTGTCATCTTTTCCATCTACAAGTGCAACAGCTCAACGGAATGTCTATGGAGTCTATTACCAGATGCAAACTTGGTTAGAAAAATATTTACATATTTACAGCCTGAGGAATGTGGGTAGGTTTTACAAAACGAGATCCTAGAGCCAACAACAATATTATTGACCCAGCACCAGAAGAACTATTGAGTACGATCTTCTGTAATTGCAAGAAATGCTGTGGCGCAAAGTGCGGATGTAGAAAAGTGGGGTTGCAATGCTCTACTGTATGTGGCCATTGTAACGGACAAGCATGTCTCAACGCTTCAGCAATATCAAATGATACTGACGAACAAAATTAATTTTATTGAGATCCTTGAAGTTTTAGAGTCAAATGTGACGGATTACGAGGATAGTGACGACCAGAAGAAGAAGATGACGACGAACAAGAGGACTCTCGAGCCGTATATCAGCTGGTAATAATATTCAAAGGAGATACCTTGGCTAAAAGCTTTTTAAGGGCATACAAGAATAATTCCTAATTGACGAATGTGATTCAGTGAATGACTTCTTAAACTAAAAAACATATTTTGTTGTTGTTTAATTGTTAATAAATATATTATGTGTGTATAGTATCTGTTTTATTGTATGATTTTTATTTTGATGACCACATATGTTTTTTTGTAACAGCTAAAGTGATAAGTATATTTTTATTATTGCTATTAATTTCCTTTATTACAATTTAGTTACCTCACTTCCGTGGCTTCTATAGTCACCTATAATATACTATCCTGGAAAGCCATGATGAATCGAAGGCCAGTTTTTCGTACAAAAAATGAAGCTGCAGAGCTCTTAATTTCTTTACAGCTCCAACTCGATTACGTAGTTGTTATTGGCCCATTTGGTATCGAAGACGAGACCGAGTTCATGGACTTAAACAAAAATGCTCCTATCCCTGCATATTCATGATCTTGGATCATAGATGGTGCTTGGAGAAAGGGATCCGAATTCCTGATGATTTTACAGGCTCCATCCGGAACCATCCTATTATGGAGAGACTTCAAACTCAAGAGCCCACGGTCTCATCGATGTCGTGGGAGATATAACCGTGGAATGCAAGATCTAGGATGCAAACTCTTACTGAGATCCTTTCTGACATACTGACAGTATCCTTTTTCGAGTCACTATGCCAAATTGTCGCAGCTCCTAGTGTGTCCGTTTTACTTCGCCGAAGGAGTATAGAAGAATTGGAAAATCAACTATGAGATGCAGATAGATATTCTGCCCCGACAGTTCTGAAGACCAGATCTATTGGAGTGATGTTGATACTTGCCATGAGGACGTTTTTGGAATCCTTAAACATCTTCTTATTTGTCTGATTCCTTTCTGAATCACCATTTTACTGGTCTATCATTTCATCAAAGCGGTATGTTCTAAAATATATAATTATTCCTAAGTATCTATAGATCAATCACCCTGTATATAAATCAATATCCCCTGTGTACAGCTCACGTTTTCAAAACCGGGACAAGCGTGATTATTTATAGTCGTATATCTATTATCATCCCACAAATTATTTAGCGAAATTAACTGTTTTCTTACGACAATTTTCCGCTATCCCTAAGTCAATTAGGAGTTATTTAATTTCAATATAGCAGTAGAGGGATCAATAACGCGACCTGGCTATGGTCTGCAATGTATGTCGAGAATATGGGTGGAGAAAAATCGTCTGGAAAAGCCGTTCTTTTGGCGGATGTCTCATTCCTCGTCTACAATACAGTTTTCCCCAAGAGATAATAGCTGTGTGTAGGCGTCATCATGTGGAATTGTATACGTGGGGTGTTATTGTTCTCAATAAATGGGTAAATACTCATAAATTTAGGACGACTATCGTCGCCGTTAAATAAGTCTGGGTACTATCGTACCCAGTTTTATGGAGCCATGAAAGGAAACTTTTACGAAATATTTTTTTAAATTATGCGACGCCTTAAAAACAGGCATTTGTGACTGGGTTATTTTTCAAAAATGCGACATAAACCTTCAGAATAAATTCACATTAAACGAGGTGCGTATAGAATATAGTCAGCCATTGACTCAACATAACTGGATAATTCGAAACTATACCCCAAATATAGTCAATTAAAATTTGAGATTGAAATAGTCAATTGAAATTAAGTGCCCTGGAGATTTATCTCTTATTATGTAATTGTAGCAACCTACTTTACCAACACGATAAGTTTCATTCGATACGATTCGATACGATTTTATGCTCGGGGGTAATAAACTTAGAAACAAGGAAGAGATTATTGAAAACGTATGTATGGAGCACGGCAATATACGGTTGCGAAATCTGAACGGTAGGGGAAGCAAGTAGGAAGAAATTAGAAGCTTGTGATGTGGTGTTACCGAAGAATGATGAAAATACCGTGGACTGATAGGGTTAGAAACGAAGAAGTATTAGAGAAAGTCGGCGAGAAAAGAAGTTTGTGGAAATATATAAAGAAGAGAAGGGATAGAATGATAGGCCACTTTCTGAGACATGGGGGAATAGTCCGCGATATTTTGGAGGCAGAAATAGGAGCGAAGAAAGGCAGAGGTAGGCCTAGATTAGACCACTGCTCGCAAATAGTAAGGGATGTAGGTTGTAGCACAATTAGCGAAATGCGTAGGTTAGCACAAGATAGAAGAAGCTGGAGGTTAGCGTCCAACCAGTCTTAGGACTGATGACCTCATGATGATGACGATTTGGTGATACGAGGGCCACTATTTATATTTTGAGCCTAATAATAAAAATTAATTAAATCAATTTGTCATTGAAAATTACTTAATTGTTTTTCAAAATAGTCTCCTTCACGATCTATATACTATTGCAACCATTTGTCAAAGCATTTTTTCCATTACGCTTGAGATATCTTTAAAACATGGTTTTTGAACGCATCAAAGGCTTCTTCTGCCGACGAAAATCGTCCACGCAATTTGTTTTTGACGTTCGGGAACAAAAATAAGTCATTGGATGCCAAATCAGGACTGTACGGCGCATGACCCGTTAATTCGATTTTTTGAGTGTTGACGGTGCTTGTTTGTTTTCCTTATTTTACCGAAGATTTTCGACAAACAAATGATTGTGTACCATTCAGAATTGACGGTTTTACGTTCCCCTAAAGACACTGCTGCCACATGACCAGTTTTTCCGAAAAAATAGGCGACCACTTATTTCCAAGTGCTTCGAGAGCGTACAATTTTTGTTGGTTTTGGTTCATCTTGAAACACCCATACAGTCGACTGCTCTTTACTTTCCGGCTCATGCGCATAGATCCATGATTCGTCACCTGTTACAATGTTATATTATACGTATTTTGAAGCACCGCCATTGTGTTTCTTGAGCATTTGTTTGCACAAATCGACACGAGCATCTTTTTGAGATTTTTTCAAATTGTGTGAGATCCAACAAGAACAAATCTTTTTTACAGCTAAACAATATTTCATGCAATATTTTATATACGCTAGTCGAAGTAATGCCTACGGTTGCTTCAATCTCACAGTATGACATGATGATCTTGCACTATCAGTTTTTGCACAGCATCAACGTTTTCTGGCACAACAACTGATTGTGGACGACCTTCGTCGGTGAGCGAATGGCGGCCACGAATAAACTCATTATACCAGCGATTCACAGTGGCAAATGATGAAGCCTTATCGTCCCATCCTTTAAACACCTATTAAAAAAAAATATCATGTGCAGTACAGTACACGTGATAGAAGTGAATACTTCTTTAGAATAGAGAATGAGAGGGATTAAGAGTGAGAGATTGAAAGAGAGAGAGATAGAGAGAGAGAGAGAGAGGGAGAGGGATAATTTCAAAAGAAATATAACAATATAAAATTTGTGTAAAAAATATTCGGTTTATTCATTATCTACACTATCATCGGCTGGTGGTTCAATTGGTAATACTGATATGATTGGTTTGTGATAACTAAAATATGAAATATATGTTCGTGATTCAATATTTTCTAGATAACGTATAAAAATTGCATCTATTGTTGTTCCGGATATTGTTGTTGATTCTTTGGGATTGTTATTTATAAGCAGACCAAATGTTTATCGAAGAAAGTTAATCAACGTCAAAGAATCATTGGATCCGAAATTTACATTGAAATCTCCCCCGAGAATCAAAGGGATTTTGTCTTCGCCTCTTCCAAGTGCATTTGCACCTGTGTGGCTGTAAACCAGTAGGGAGCGGTGAATGAAATATATTATATCTTCTAGATTTTGGTTTGGTGAGATATAGATGGCTGCGATGACGATATTTTTTCATCGCTTCGTACTGAGTTTATATCGCTCTCTCTTGCTCCACTCCCGTGTGGCATCAGAGTTGTACGTACTCGCGCGCATGCGCGTCATACTATATTTTCTTCTATTGTCTAGTATTCAATGAATATGTGGCTCTCTCTCGTGCTCGTATGATGCTTCCTAAACTACTCCCCCTTCAAGCAACTTAGACCTTGGACTTAGCGTATGAGTGGGCGTTAAAGACGAAGGACCGCACAAAAGGGAGACGCGGATAGCCTAAACTGATATATATGATGTATAGCTCTCTTCTCTTTCTCTCTATGTTATATATCTGTGTACTCTGTCTTGTAACGAAGCCTGTGTTTTAGGTATACTAAATGTATAGCTCTCTTTCTCCTTCTCTCTACGTTATATCTTTTTTCTCTCTCATGTAACGAAATCTCGAAACGTTACATTTTTTCCAGTTCACTATCCATTCTCGTCAAATATCAGAACGCCGACAAAGAAGTATTCACTTCAACATCTTTTAATTATCTCCAGATGATGCCAACTGTGTTGGCGAAACGCGCGTTGAGGGAAGTGTATAGTGTTTTAATATTTTAGTGTTATATACAGGAATAAACTGATCAACAACTGAACAACACAAACTACAATTATTTATCTAAAATGCTTCACATGCAGAATTGATCAGTATGAGTCTTTAAGAACTTCTAAATACTATGTAGAACTTCTAAACACCATGTAGTAAAGCACGATATAGCCCAGGAAAATTAGTTTTCTTAAAATTGTATATAGGTATATTATATTAAAATTGGCAGGATAGTTGCAGGATTCAGATGCATGTACTATCCTCAATATTTACCGATAAATGGGAGGAGAAACTATCTTCCTCAACTATAGGATAAGAACCCTTTTAAACGAGATGAATAGAGCTAATCATGAATCGTTATTTTAAAATTACGAGTACTTAAGATCGACCTTTCGAAAACTAGAACGCAATTCAGCGCAGCCAGTTTGAAAGGATAACTCAGTTGTGGGAATTCAAGGATTAAGTGAACTATACCGACAATGCCAAGGTTGCGAATACATCCAGCATCGGAGGGAAAAAATGCATTATTCCATATCAGTTTGAGATTTACCACCCTCCAACGGGTCCTTTGTGCCAAAGCAGTTGGCAAAGATATATATTTCAGATATATTTATACACCCGCAAATCGCTGTGTCCCACTTTTATACAACACGAGGTTATGGCGGCGGCAATTTGAGTTCCAGAAAGTATAATACGACTAAAACAAAATATATTGCAGCTGCGGGATTTTTTTTTGTTAGCTCAGCTGCCTTTTGGTCGCCCATTGCGACTATACTCTAATAACACAGGACTACAAATTTTGACATTTTGAAAGTTAATTTGGGTTTAATAAGTGATTATAGGTGAGTAATTTACGCTAATTTCATATATACCTTCCGTTTTTATCGTATAAATAATATCGATAATTTATCTGGTTCTAAAGTTTGTACGGAAGAGAGACTATCTATGAGTATAACAAATAAATAACGATTGTATCAATAAATTTATTTACCTGGAACAAATTTATGGGGCGTCAATATTTTTTTAATTACTCTGTGCATTCTCAAATAAAATTTACCCAATATTCCCAACACAAGTACTAAAAGAATTCTAATTCAAACCCTTATCAGATATTTTCCTGAAATATGCTTAGGTCTCGAGCTTTCAGTCATTTATTACCTTCAAAAGAAATCAGATACTATCTTGGTACGAAATCCTCTCCATAAATTTAAGATGCAAATGAAAAACATACTGATTTCGATACTCTCCTCAAGATTATGCGCATTAATAAAATGGGACTGGAGATTACTGCAAAGTCATAATGTGACGTAGAGAAATTCCGGCCTTATCCTTCATTAGGGCTTCGACACAAAGTTAGGCCAATGGACAGCGGAGCCGAAAGAGTTCGTAAATTACCGGATAGTTTCTTAATTGTATTAAGTAATTGATTCCTCCGATAAAACTCGAGGGAAAGAGGTTCCTCGCCACTAGCTGAAATCGAATAATATGTCCAGGATACTTTTTTATTGTTTTCAAAAAGGGATAGTTGAGGGTGAGTTTCAAGCACAGTCAGTAAAATATTTATGAATTCTTGTTGCAATATCTGAAGATTATAATCATGAAGATGGTAGATGTCATCAAGGCAATACTACATTAGAACTCAGGAATGTTGTTCTACTGTGGTGTTGTTTTGTGTTCATCGATAACGTAAAAATACAGAAAATACCATGCATGAAATTAATTCTTCTTCTTGAGTCCAACCTTAAGTATTGAGAACATTTATTAAATTAAAGAAAACATATGTATGAGATAAGCATATTGGCTCCTTGGTAGAAAGTGAGGAGTGAGTGAGCGAGGAGTCCAGTGAGTGCTAGAGTGAGACAAGTCAGGAGTACCACAAGGTAGTGCCCTGGGACCCTAGCGCAAATATATATTTTCTAAATGCAAACAATTCAGAACTGGGACAGATTTACTGGATAATTGGACGATAATTCCAATTCTCCATAGACAGCAATATTACTCTACAAAGCTATACTTAAGCCAACCTGGACTTATGGTATACAGCTCCGTGGATCATCAGCAAACTCTATCCTGGATAAACTACAGAGGTTTCGAAATAAAGTGCTGCAAATGGTTGTGGATACGCCATTGTATACGCCCAATAATGTAATTCAACGTGATACCCCATTGGCTTCCATCAGGGAGGAGATAAAGTCTTTGGGATACCGTGCTACTTACAGTGTGCCCTGTAACTAGCTAACTAAATCTATACTATCCTAATAACAAGCCTAGCCTAATAGCCATAACCTATACTAGCTAACCAAATACTTACGATACTACGATGAAGTGCGCAGACTCAAGAGATTTAAATCTTCAGACCTTGCACTTACATTTAATTAAATCATAGACTTACTTACTATGAACCATAGGAACTTTAAGTTGTGATATTTCAGAGTGTTTGCTGAAATGACTTGCACACCCATGTTAAACAAGGATGTACTGTCTATATGGACAGATTGCTTGCTCTAGAAGTTATAATAAAAAAAATATATGGTACGTCATCAATTAGCTAATGTATTATGATCTTCGCATGTCAACAGTCCATGAGATTACCCTGGAAATAAACTAGAACTATCACCAAAAACTAGAAATACATACCGATTAACTATGGAAAACTGAAGAGTAACAGATGTCAATCATTAAATTGGTGTACGTCAACCACATCATGGATATATCAACCACATGATACATCCATTATGACTTCTCATGCCAACAGTCCAAGAAATAATCCAGGAAAGAAACCAGAACCATCACCAAAAATTAGAAATAGTATACACCGATTGAGAGAGAATCTGCAGAAGACACGTGTTAAGAATACAATAAGAAACCTCAATTTCTTGAGAGAGACATTTTAAAAGTTGTATAGGCTTTTATTCCATGCATTGACGTCACTAACAATTTCTTCTGTAATAATATGCATAACTCAAAAATTACATAAGATTAGAATAGAATGAAAATATCATCGGGACTGCTTGAATAATTTTGTACAATTAAAAGAATTATTGACGTAAATGCATGCTGCTAGTTAAGGTAATTACTTTAAAATTCATTGCCACTTTTGACCTAGCTATTTTTTGATATCTGGGTAGAAGAATGTAAAAGTGATTATGCGTTGTGTAGTTTTTTGCATGGAGAGGTTTCAATGACTATTTATAAACTGTGCTTTAGATTTTTTCTTTTTGGAGAAAAGAAACAACCCCCAATCGATCACTTTGAACTATTGTAGATTTCTCTCAGATACCCTGCCGGTTTAATTTCCTAAAGGGAATAAAATCACTCTTGGTTGAGTTTTATTTTGCATCTATTCAGCCCTAGTTGTCTTAAGTTGAAAATTTTAAATGGCACCCTTTCTTATGTGATCCATCTTTGGAAAGGCTTAAATGAAATTCCTCTGTTGCTGAGATAAAACCATAAATGAATTACTTTAATGATTACTATATTTGCTAAACAAAATACGGCATTTTAAAACCATAAATAGACCTTTCTGAGGTTGTTTCTTTTTTCTACAGTTAAAGTAATATTAGCTGAACTAAAACTATTTATATTTGTAACCATGGAAACTTATCGGCTAGTCAAGAATGATTTTTTGAAGTGCGTTTTACTCGTACATCCTTGGTAGATGATGGTCACGCAATAGGGGTTTGTTTAAAACTCCAAAGTTGACGTACGAGTACACAAAAATTTATATTTTTCCACAAAAAAAAATCGTAGCCCCTATTAAAAAAATATTTGAAATGTTTTGCCTTCAGAATTTCTAAGTACAGACTCTATGGGATGTCTGGGGAGAGCGCAAGACCTCTTGTGGAAGTGGAAATTTTTTTATTTTTCTTCACTAAGAATTTTGTACCTCTTTATTAAAAAAATTCATAGTGTTCATTAAAAATAATTTGGGCACTTTGGTCCCAAAGTAACTTAGTAGAGGTTCTAAGGGATGTTTCGGTAGAGTATGAAAGTGGTGATGATTGTTATTTTCCTTTACCAAAAATCTCCAATTTTTCCATAAAAAATTCGTAGCATCTATCAAAACATTTTTTGAGTAAATTTGCCTCCAGAATATTTTAAGACGTACTAAGGGAATGTCTGTACAAAATATTGAAGTAGCGCAAGGTCTGCTGTGGATGTGGCGAGTTTTAAAAGTTTCTGTTCACTAAGAATCTTGTATCTTTTCCTTAAAAAAATTCGTAGCACCTATTAAAAAATTATATGACGAATTTTTCCTCCATAGTATCTTAGTAGACGCTCTGAAGGATGTTTGAATAGAATATAGAAGTAGCACCAGACCTACTGTGGAAGTGACGATGTTTTATTTATTTTTCACTAAGAATCTTGTACTTTAAAAAAAAATTCGTAGTGTCTTTGGAAAAAATATATCAGCTGCTTTGCCACTAAAATGCTTTAGTAGACTTTAGAGTCTTTAGAGGATATTTGCGTAGAATATCAGAGTAGTGCAATACCTACTGTGGAAGTGATGATTTTTTCTTCAAAATTTATACGTTTCCATAAAAAAATTCGTAGTCTATTAAAAAATTATTTGAGAAATTATGTAATAGAGAACTGTAACAACGATATTTCTTTTTAGAAAACAATAAAAATATGTCAAACACATTTTTTATTAGTATAAACAAGGAAACATGTGTATAAAACGTATAAAAACATAAACATAATAAATCTAGAAATTGGAATGTTATAGCTAGGAATGCTATTAACAACCAACGTTTAAGATAGTTTCTCTGGTATCGTCCGGTCCAAAAATAAATGCGCGAGTAAACGTAAAATATATGGAATATTAGTAGTCTAGTATTCATTATTTTTGTTCAGAGACTGTGCTCTATACAGACACTGCATGTATGCGTATACGCACAATTCCAAGTTTATTCGTTCAAATTAGAGACGTGGCAACGTTGCGTTGTATCTTATACTTAACCTAACATTAAACTTTTTGGAGTATGAAAGAAAATTTGTAGAAAAATTTAAAATGAATTTTTGTCGTGACCGGTGAGGGGCAATTAAGGAAAATTTACAAAGCGGAAAATAATACAAAAACGTTTAAATTCCATTGAAAAAGTGAACCTTGCGAAAAGTAATCAAAGTAACTAACCTAAGCTTTGGGCAACGTATTGTTGAACTGAGTGAGCTTGAAAAAAATTTAAGATGTGAATATAAAAACGTTGTTCACTTGAGAAAATAAAAAAGATGAGTCGTTTAGGACTAAATTCAATTTTAAATATTGTTTTTGACGAATGTGCAGTAATAACATATGTGGCGATTGATAAAATGTATGCCGCTGCGTTGCCAAACTCTAATTGAGAAGTTCTTGACTTACCGAGCAAAGTTGAAATTGGCATATTTTAAGAAATATTTATCTTTTCAACCAATCGGGCAATAACCGATTTTTTCAATTCAAAATATTCATAATAAACTAGTACATAGATGAGTTATTTTTGGACAAAATCTATAGAAAAGTTTTCAAGTTATGATGTAAAATGTGTAACTTTTAGTCAACTGATATATTCAAACCATGCAAAAAATTCCAACTTTGATGGTGAATATCTCCTTTATTGTACGGGGTAAATTTTTCATTTTAGCAATTTCTTTCGGGAAATTTATTCTTTATGTGTACCCGAAATTTGATGAAATTCTACAGAAAAGTGGGTTTCCGGAGAAACTACCTTAATAAAAATACATTAAATTACATTAAAAAATACATTAAAAAAAACTATTATCGCAAATGTGAAACAGTGAGATTCGCAATAGCGTTTGGAATAAAACACGTAAAATATAATAAAACAGACTTACATATCATTCAGGAATACTTCATACAAGTTAAGGCCGAAGGAACTGAAGATATTCGTTAAATACTGACCGAAACTTAGTGCAGTACACCTTCTCCGTCCATAAAAATACATTATATCGTCGCAGTTAGCAGTAAAGTCAGGGAGAGCCTCCACGCTAAGATGGGGGTAAAACATTTCCACCAAGTTCAACGTAAAAAGTGACCTATGTCTAGAGTAATCCAGTCTATGGCCTAAACTACTTGATATAAGCAGATAAACTTTGATATTTTTCCTCTCGTTTCGAGAATGCTTACTTCTATTATCATTCATAATATCCTGCAACTTACCGAAAATATGGTCTATATCTTTTGAGCCTTCCTCGTATAAAAACACCCGTTTCCTGACCAACTGTTGAATATTACCATTCCTATACAGTTTGTTACTAGACTCTTGCATTAGAAACGACTCGGGTAGGGGGTAAATGTGACTGGTGACGATGTGAAACTCCGTGGTCAACGGTGTAAGCCGTAAATCCTTGAAGATGTAGTTGGTAGCTTGGTATACACCGCCCTGATGTAGAAACCCGTAAAACGCAGTCAGTAATATGTTGGCGAGCACCCAGATTTTCAAAAAGGAATTGGACTGTTTTGGCGTCGTCGCTCGGCGTTCCCCTGGATCTGTCGTAGACGCTTCCACTACTACTTTGCCTGGTTCTGGTAAAATAGCCGTAGCGTGAAGATATACTAGTGGTAGAATGATCGGTATTAGGGATTTGGGCTCTTGATGTGGGAATATTGATAAGGCCGTTATAGGTAAAATGAAGGAGAAAGTTATCACCGGACATTTGAGGCTTCTGATTGACGGCAAGAGATGAAACCTACATCGAAGGCACCTAAAACAATATACGTACCATTGTAGATCTTAAACTCGAGAAATTTACTGCGGATCAATATAAAATAGACTATACATGGATGGGCCTGGGAAACAATTATTTTTACAATTCTTACTTTTTTATAGCAGTTACAAGAACACCATATACCAGGTACGTAAATATGAAACCCGAATGTGCCTATAGATGGCCTGGCTGCTAATGCAGTTACCGTCATACCGCGTCATTGGCGCCATTTTCTTGTTTTGACGTCTGATAAAGGTTTTTATCTCACAACACAAGTTTCATGCAACAACATCGTTTTCAATAGCGTTGAACATGTCGAAATTTGTGCGTGAAAACTACGACTTGCGTAGTTTTGATTTTCTGTTACCATTTGAAGAAAACTGCTGCAGAATCGCGTCGAATACTTGTCGAAGCCTACGGTAAGCACGCTCTTGGTAAGCCACAGTGCTTTGAGTGGTGCAAACATTTAAAAGTGGAAATTTTGACGTGAGAAACGAAGAACGTGGAAGCCCACCGAAAAAGTTTGAAGATAGCGAATTGCAAGCATTGTTGGATGAGAACGACACTCAAACGCGGATCAATTAAATGTGACACTAGAAACCATATTATACGTCATACGAATTGAACGAAATACAGCAGGAAACACGAAAAATCATTTGCGAAATTCTGCTCGCCAGGTACAAAAGAAAGTCATTTCTCCGTCGAATTGTGACTGACGATAAAAATGGATATATTTCGAGAATCCTAAATGTAAAACATCATGGATAACTCCAAGCGAACTACACAATGAACACAATGCTTTGTGTTTGGTGGGATCAGAAGGATGTGATCCATTATGAGATGCTAAAACCTGACCAAATCGTTAATTCTGAACGCTATCGACAACCAATGGTTGATTTTAATCAGATTTTGCGTTAAAAACGATCAGGATATCAGAAAAGGCAATACATAGTGATTTTAATTCATGATAATGCACCAGCACACAACAAAACCGGTCAAGCAAACTAACGAGGCGTTTAGTTAGGAAATACTTTCGCATGCGGCTTACTCACCAGACTTGGCTCCATCCGATTACTATTTACGTGCATCGATGGGACACGCACTTGCTGAGCAGGGCTTCATTTCTTACGAAAATGTACGAAAATGGCTCGATGACTGGTTTGCCTCAAAAGAGAAAGAATTTTTTTTGACATGGAATCTACAAATTGTCAGAGAGATGGGGAAATGTATAGCTAGCAACGGGTAATACATCAAATAAAATATTTTTTATCATTGTCATATAATAAGCGTGTATTTTCTAAACAAAAAATTTGTGTTTAATATTTACATACCTAGTATATATCAAGAGCAAGCCCAATATGTCAAATAATTTGTAGTTTAAAACAATCTCCTTAATATAATGATGATATAACTATACGGAGTGTTCCAAAGTATTTTTCAAGGGCATACAAAAGCAAGAAGGTTTCAAGTTTGCAATCAACAAAGTTTTTTATACAATTTCAAATAGTTTTATAGTTCGTATTTTTAATTTTTCAAGTAACGGAGATATCGACTGTAGGAATATTCTGGAACACCCCGTATATAATCCTGTAAAGCTGCTACGCTAAAAACTGGTTCAATCGCCACCGTTGGCAGCTATTACAATTGTCATATACGTCTATTAATTTTTTTCTTTAAAAAAAGTATGAATTACAAAATCATATTCACTTTTATATTGTTAGTGGTGGCAGTGACGTTGTGAAACAAGATAAAAACTTACCTATAAATGTACCGCAGAAAGGAGAACAGGGCGCATATCCCCAGAATGTTAAACAGCAATGGTATGTTTACCAAGACGTGAAGAAACCTATGATGGGGTCCACGCAGAGCTGTATTATCCACATTAATATTATACCTGAGACTATGCCCGGGCGTGAACACGAAATTGTCAATAGATACGTCTGACATGACGATTTTTTCCCATGTGATATACCCGTAATAAAATGAATCCACGAGTATACATAGTATGATACTAGGAACTGCGGAAAGGATAAATACGAGCATACGTAAGTGAAAATGGTTAGTAGTGACCCACTCGGTCTCGATTCCCCTTAAGTACCAGAAGAGGACGGGGGGACCGGCGAAGGCCGCGAACGTGGTACGGTTGAAAAAACCCAAAACGCTTATCGTACTCACTATGAAACAGTTCCTGAACGAGTCCGAGGGGAGGGAGAGTATTCGCTTGTGGAACATCGCCTTATCAGCTCTCCTCCTGCTCTGTTCATACAGGACGTTCAAACGTTTACGTTCCCTAATAAGCCTATTCGAGAACGTGAAACTCTCACACACGTAGTACAGTAAAACGGAAAATAAAACCAATTCGATGGTATCCGAGAAGGTGCGAGTTGCGTAAACCAATGTTACGTACGAGCTACTCAACAGGAGTAATCTAGGCTTGTACTTTTCACTGTTATTCGCACAAATTTTGTATAAACTGAAATCGACGATGAAAGAGAACAAGCACATCAAGAGACGCGGCATTACTACCACGGTGTATGGGGTTAAAATCGTCCCACCAAGAAAGTGGTTTACAAAATTGTTGATGATGTTCAGGAGCTTATAGCACGTGCCGATGGTGAAGTAAGGGATAGCCATACTTCGCAGCGGAAACGTCGAGTTAAATTCCCGCGGATGACTACATTCCACATCAAAGAAGTCACCTAAAATCATTTTTAATTAAGTCTATAGAAATGCACGAAGAAATAATCACTTACCTATTAGAACCTCCAGCGGTTGGAAGAACTCATCGGGATGGATGTAACCAGTTTGCGGTATTAATACTAATACTATCCGTAAAACTATTAGGTATCGGTAGACAACGAAAAACAAGTTTCTTCTACGCATTGTCGGCGATAGAATTCACCTTCCTGTTATGAAGACGACAACCAAAGATAGCAGCAAGTTGTAACGGAAACACCCGAACGTCCAGGAACGTTCGTCAATAGTCGGGAATATTTTAATACTTTGAAATTCAACACCGTTGAAAGATTCTTGTGTGCTGGATAACTAGGTTAATTTATGAACACGCCTTAAAACCACTGAAATGAAAAATAAATGATGATAAGCAATAATAATTATAATAACTATCCTACATTTAGTTTATAAGTGAACTGAATAACACATAAAATTTATCTGAAAAGTTTAAGAGTTCTGTAAAAATGGTAAAAACAGCGGCAGTGTTATAGAATTACAATAAAACGGGAAATTTTCATATTACTGTCGACAGAGCGACTGCAAATGAAATACTATCCAATAAAGATCTATAGAAAAACCGTAATCCTCAAAGAGCAAAACATTAGCAATAAGGTTAAACTATGTAAAAACTATTTTTTAGTTAATGGCATTCTCTTGCGGACCATCAGGAGTGAAATTAAACTAAAAACATCTGTACATAGATATCTGTAAAACGGCAGTTTTACAGATAACTTTAAAAATCAGTGGTATCCATTCGTATGCTGTCATAAGAGGAGAAATACAAAAACATGAAAATACAATACATACTTGTAAAACGAAGACTTACCACACTAATAGGACAAAACTTTAGGAATAAGTTAATAATAATTAAATGTAATTTTCCAAATCAGTGGCATCCACTCGCAAGTTATAAGGGGACAAATTAAAAATATATCAAAATAAAATACACACCAGTAAAATAAAAACTTACTATACTAACAGGACAATAGTTTGGGAATAAGTTAATAATAATTGAATCAGTGGCATCCACTAGCAAGCCGTGATAAGGCGAGAAATTCAAAAATATGTCAAAATACAACATAGCTGTAAAACGAACATTTACTATACTAACAGGGCAAAAGTTTAGAAATAAATTAATAATATTTAAATGTAATTTTTCGAGTCAGTTGTATCCACTCGCAAGCCGTTATAAGTGGAGAAATTGAAATGGGGAGAATTGTCAAAATAAAATACATACCTGTAAAACGAAGATTTACTATACTAACGGGACAAAACTTTAAGAATAAGTTAATTATATAATAGTGTCTGTTAAAACATTATTTGGGCAGTTTTACCTCCAGTGTGTTTTAGTAGAGGATCTACGCGATGTTTGTATAGAGTATAAGAGTAGCTTAAGGCTTACTCTGGAAGTGGCGGTTTTTCTATTTTTCTTCATCAAGAATCTTTTCTTCTTCTTCTTCTTCAAAAAAAATTCGTAGGGTCTATTAAAAAAATACATGGGTCACTTTGACTTCAGAATATCATAGTAGAGGCTCTAAGGGATGTTTGTGTAGAGGGTGAAAGTAGCGAAAGGTACTGTGGAAGTGGCGATTTTTTAAAATTTTTTCCAACAAGAATCTTGTAAATTTCCAAAAAAAATTTGTAGCGTCTATTAAAAATATATTTGAGCAATTTTTGTTCCAGAGTATGTTAGTAGCTGCTCTAAAGGATGTTTGAACAGAATATCGAAATATCGCCAGATCTACTGATTTTTTTTATTTTTCTTCTAGAAGAATCTTGTACTTTTTCCAAAAAAATAAAAAATAGTAGCATCTATTAAAAAAATGTCATGTGCAGCACAGTACACGTGATAGAAGTGAATACTTCTTTAGAATAGAGAATGAGAGATATTAAGAGTGAGAGATTGAAAGAGAGAAAGAAAGAGAAAAGGAGAGGGATAATTTCAAAAGAAATATAACTATATAAAGTTTGTGTAAGAAATATTCGGTTCATTCATTATCTACACTATCATCGGCTGGTGGTTCAATTGGTAATACTGATATGATTGGTTTGTGATAACTAAAATATGAAATATATGTTCGTGATTCGATATTTTCTAGATAACGTGTAAAAATTGCATCTATTGTTGTTCCGGATTTTGTTGTTGATTCTTTGGGATTGTTATTTATAAGCAGACCAAATGTTTCTCGAAGAAAGTTAATCAACGTCAAAGAATCATTGGATCCGAAATTTACATTGAAATCTCCCCCGAGAGTCAAAGGGATTTTGTCTTCGCCTCTTCCAAGTGCATTTGCACCTGTGTGGCTGTAAACCAGTAGGGAGCGGTGAATGAAATATATTATATCTTCTAGATTTTGGTTCGGTGAGATATAGATGATTGCGATGACGATATTTTTTCATCGCTTCGTATTGAGTTTATATCGCTCTCTCTTGCTCCACTCCCGTGTGACGTCACAGTTGTACGTACTCGCGCGCATGCGCGTCATACTATATTTTCTTCTATTGCCTAGTATTCAATGAATATGTGGCTCTCTCTCGTGCTCGTATATCTGCGTACTCTGTCTTGTAACGAATCCTGTGTTTTAGGTATACCAAATGTATAGCTCTCTTTCTCCTTCTCTCTACGTTATACTTTTTTCTCTCTTGTGTAACGAAATCTCGAAACGTTACATTTTTTCCAATTCACTCTCCATTCTCGTCAAATATCAGAACGCCGCCAAAGAAGTATTCACTTCAAAAATATATGAGTCACTTGGTTTCCAGAATGTCTTAGTAAGGATTCTAGAAGATGTTTGTGTAGGATATCAAAGTAACGCAATACCTACTGCGGAAGTGAGGATTCCTTTATTTTTCTTCATAAAAGTATTTATACTTTTTATTTAAAACAATTCGTAGCGTCTATTAAAAAAATTATTTGAGAAATTTTGTCACCAGAGTTTCTTAGTACAGACTCCATGGGATGTCTGTGCAGAATATTGAAATAGCGTAAGATCTATTGTGGAAGTATAGTGAAGCTTTTACTTTTCTTAGCTAAGAATGATGTACCTCTTTATTAAAATAATTCGTAGCGTTTACTAACAATATATTTCTGCAGCTTTGCCTCTAAAGTGCCTTAGTAGAGGCTCTAAGGGATGTTGAAAAGGATGTTGAACATTAAAGTAGCGCAAGGCTTACTGTGGAAATGATGATTTTAAATTTCTTTTCGTCAAGAATCTTCCAAAAAAATTTGAGGCACTTTGTCCCCAGAGGATACTGGAGGATATTTCAGAGGAAGAGGAGGCTTCAGAGGACATTTATGTAGAATAGCAATGTAGAGCAAGGCCTAATGTGGAATTAGCGATTCAAACCAAAAATCATTAAAAATCTTCTTCATCTTCGTATGTATCATCTTCAAAGAATTGTAGTGTCTACCAAATAATCATTTGATAGATTTTGCCCCCAAAATATATTTACAGAGATTCTAAAGGAATTTGAGATATTTGTACAAAATATCGAAGCAGCTCAAGATCTACTGTTGAAATGGCGGTTTTTTAAAATTTCTCTTCATTAAGAATCTTCTACCGTTTCCTTAAAAAAATTATAGTATATATTAAATAACTATTATATCAAAGTACCTTAGTAGATGCTCTACAGGACGTTTGAACAGAATATTAAAATTGAACCTATGGAGGTGACGATTTTTTAAATTATTCTTCACTATGATAACTTGAACTGCTTTGCCTTTAGAATATGTTACTAGAGGTTCTAAAGGATGTTTGTGTAGAATATCACAGTACCTATGGTAAAACCTAATGTGGAAGTGGCAATTTGTTTATTTTTCTTCACAAAAAATTTACACTTTCTCCTTAAAAAAATTCGTAGCGTTTATTAAAAAAATATGTGAGAAATTTTGCCTCTACAGTTTTTTAGTTCAGGCTCTATGGGGTATCCAAAACCTTACTGCGGAAGTGGCGATTTTTTATCTTCATTAAAAATATTATTCTTTTTCCTTATAAATATTCGTAGCTTTTATTAAATAATTATTTGACAGGTTTTGCCTCCAGTAAGTCTTAGTAGAAACTCTAGGGGATGTATGTGCGGAATATTGAAGTAGCGCAAGACGTCCTGTGGAAGTGGCAATATTTTATATTTTTCTTTACTAAAAATCTTGTACTTTTTTCTTCCTACCTTCTTACATCTTGCTGTTAATTTGATATCATGACCACGGTAAGTCTTTCATCAAAAATTACCTTTAGAAACTTGATACTTTAACAGAATTGGCGAATCCTTTATGACTAACTTTGTTATAATTAACTTTGGACTTGTTTGCAAAATTGTACTGCTGTTGTTTTCGTTTGAAAGAAACTACAATGGTAAATTTTACTAATAGTAAATTTATTTACCAATTGTAATTCTCTTACTATAGGTAGTAAATATTTTTCACAACAGTATAATCACCGGTAAGTCACAATGCTTTGTTTGGCATTTTGCGTGATAGCTTTGATCGTAATGTTTTCTTGTTTATGTATATTGCGTTTTCCACTGCCACAAAATTAATCACCTTACCTTCTCTATTGCTCGGGGAAGTGTAATCCGGCAGAGATTGTGTCGCACTTATCGAAAAATCGATGTCATTATTACTAACGAACCTAGAAGTTTTTTTTACCCGTTCGGGTATAAAAATATCGCGTTGTCCTAAATATAGCAACGGCTCGTACAACATTAAGGTAGTGAACAATGTCTCTTTAGCCCCGACGAACTCCCAACTTCGTTATCCTGCGAATTATTGGTTCAATTATATTACGGACTCATTTTCGACGAGGCTGTTGATAAAAGCGTTTCATATTGCGAGTTTGACAGACACGTAGAGCTTATCTGCGTTTATATTTACATGTGTTATAATGTTATTAAATATAGTAGCGTACAATATTGCTGGGAGTTCATTAAAATGGACTTCAAATTAGTTATGAATGCAAGTAAAATGGTAGTAAAGGATAGTTTTAGTCTAAACAGGCTGATAACTTATCAGCGGTGCACAATATGAAGATTACCTTATAACGGGTGTCCAGAAAGGGTAGGGGGTATTTGTAGATTCACTAAAAAAAAACTAGAAGTCAGAAAAAATGAATTTTTTTGTTAATTTTTATACAAGGTTTTGGAAAATTAAGTACTAAAGATTATGTTCTCCAAATGTTGACCCTCACGCTGCTGGCACTCCTCTAACCGTAAACGGAAATTAGCCACCACGCGTCTACACATCTCTCTGGAAACGGCGGTCATTTCGGTGCGAATGTTGTGCTTTAATTGCACTAAATTTCGTGGTTTGTTTATATACACTTTCTCTTTAAGGTATCCCCATAAGAAATAATCAAGAGGTGTAAGATCGGGGCTTCTCGGAGGCCAGTTGATGGTGCCTCGACGAGAGATCACTTTTCCTGGAAAAAGTTATGTTGACAACCGCAAGCGATTGGTTTGAGGTGTGGCAAGTGGCCCCATCTTGTTGAAACCATGTTTCCACATTAAATCCTTCAAACTCCTGCAGTTGTGGAACCAAAAAGTTCCTTAACATATCGCAATACCGTTCACTGTTTACCGTAAGTGCTCGCTCTCGCCGGTCTTCAAAAAAAAAATAAGGCCCAATGATGCCTTCAGCAGACATGGCAGCCCACACAACAACTTTTGGACTATGTAGTGGTTGTTCATGTTTCTGTCTTGGATTTTCGTTGGCCCAGTAGCGGCAGTTCTGTTTATTTACGTGGCCATTTAAGTGAAAGTTCGCTTCATCACTAAACAGAATGTTTTCAAATGTTTTTCAACATTTGGAGAACATAATCTTTAGTACTTAATTTTCCAAAACCTTGTCTAAAAATTAACAAAAAAATTTATTTTTTCTGACTTCTAGTTTTTTTCCTATTGAATCTACAAATACCCCCTACCCTTTCGGGACACCCTATATAATTCATATAAAACAAAAATCAATGCACGTCGTAACGTACCTGATCCGTAAGAGACAACAACTGTTGCCACACTTCCAAAAATACTATAGAATTCAAGGAAATCATAAGACTAAGGTTATGTTATACCTTCTTTCGGCATTGTATAAATATCAGCCCAACGTATGCAACAGTCCGAATATTTATGGTGCTTGCGTTGATTAATACAAGGTACTTTTGTTCTTAAAAGAACATTTTCCTTATTAACTTGTGGCTAAAACACTTTAGAAATCCAATAAAGTCTAAACATCCGATAATTTTGGCGCAACGCACGACACGTCAATTGCTGATATATATAGCTAAGCATCGTGAGTGCCCCATCAATAGTGTTACAGTTGAGTAACTCGGCTGCAGCCGAGATGCCGTCCCGAAGATTTGACATATTCTAATCTATGCAATAGTAAAGGCAAGTCAGATTAGCTGTGCCGTCGTATTTAACCATCTGTTGTTCCGTTCGTTGTGGCAGCGTAAATATTTGCATTTTTCTCTGGTCTCTGTGATTTTCTCAGAGGTAAATACGCTGAAAGTTTGAAGTAATACGCGACCGTTTGCGCAAAACATGAGACGGTTTATACGGGGATATCCCGATTGAAAATATATGTCTCAAATAATATACTTTGTTACACTATATGTGGAATAACCCGTGTTCTCCTTATTTAAAGGGTCTCTCAATAGGGACGCTCGAAATTGGTTAGGTTATAGCGGCTACACTGTTAAAGCAATATCTGTCAGTAATAGAGCAAAGGGGCTATCAGACCACCCTCGGATTTGTCCGCGGATATTTGATGCGGATGGCATGTGGTCATTGTTGATCTGAAGAACTCTTGGCGCAGGTATAAAACAGGTCTGTACAGGTATAAAACAGGTGTGTATCGGTTTAAAACAGGTATGGTGGTATTAGGAAAAAAACATGACGTCATTAAACAGGTTACCATAAAGAGTTCTTCAGATCAACAATGACCACATGCCATCCGCATCAAATGTCCGCGGACAAATCCGAGGGTGGTCTGATAGCCCCTTTGCTATACTACTTCTGCCAAATTTATTGTAAGTTGTTAACTTACAATAAATTTGAAACTTAAGGTAAACCTCCATAAACAAAGCCATGTGTTCGCTGTTTCAGCTCTGGAGCAGTTGGATATGTAGCGAGCGCTACAGATTGATGATAAGTAACTTCTTGTGGCCTAAACTGGATGTACATCATCCAGTTTAGGCGATACCGACGACATGTAGTTCCAACAAAACGGTGCGGCGCTATGTGCCACACAGCGGATGCCACTGTGGATATCCTGCACGAGCGATTTGAGAGAATGGTTATTTCACGCAGCCGCGACATGAACTGGCCACCAAGGTCGTGCGATTCAACGCCTTTAGACTTCTTTCTTTGGCGCTAGATTTGGGAATAAACCGCAAACAATTGATACTCTCAAAGTCAACATAACGAACGCCATACAGCAAATTCAGCCAGATTTATGCGATAAAGTCATCGAAAATTCGACCTCCGGAATACGTGCCACCAAGCAAAGCCGCGGCGAACATTTGAACGCCGTTATATTCCATGCTTAATCCCATAAAATATTTTATTTACGTATAAACATCGAGCGTATTTATTGAAAAACCCTTTACATTGAATTAAAAAACTATTATTGAACTACTAAACTATTATTATATTGAATATAAAATTCACTAAGATTGGAATAAATCTAATCCTACATCAATATTTTCCAGACGAAGAACCAGCTGCAAATATATTTGTACAACAATACACAATAAAAGATTGTGGTTGGCTGTGGACGAGGCAATTGATTCTAAAAATGTTATGAGGTTAACGTTACAGTATATCTACTTGATATGCTTTGGCCGTCATCTGCGTAAAAGGTTAATGATTAATAAAATATTCGAAAGTGTTATCCGGATGCAGATGCATTAATAGGTTCCATCAAAGCGGTTTTTCCCAAATTTTCCCAACGCACTCGGGAATTTAACCCTCGACCTGTCGCGTTGTTGCACACAGTGCCACAATTTTCGTTTTCGGCGTTCTATTTTTAGCTCGGTGATGGGTTTCCCCTTACAATTGAGGTACTTGTTAGTTAACCCTTCCTGAAACAGGTAACGTTTTCCGGCTGATTTTTTCCCCATCGCATTGTTCGCAATTTGGTTGAGAAGCGGTTAGCATCGTAGACCGCTCGCGGGAGTTTTTGTGACTTCGAGCGTTTATTTTATTTCGTGATATCCGCCACCTAGGTGAGTTTTTATTTTTGATTTCTACTCTCTTTTGTTTTTGAAGTGATAACTTCTTATGGGAGGGCAAACCGCTTCATTACGTAACGCGTTACAGCGCCAGTCTGTCTGGCTTCCCTTTCTCTCACGTATACAGCAGCGGTAGGCAGGCTCCTCCTCTCTCACTCTAAACCACAGCGCTAGTCGTATTTCGGACAGATGCTTCCCCCACTCTCGCACGATCTCGAGCTCTATCTCCTCCTCTCTGCGTGCTTTCGTTATCTACATCTACGTGCATGTGCATGTGTGCGTCGCTGCTGATGCGGGGCCGCCTCTATGATTTAGTAATTAGTAAATTTAGTAATTTTACAGCATATCATAGTAAAAAATAATTATACACGTTCTGATAAACATAATTAAAAAAACATAATTATTATAAAATTCCGTTAATTTTAATCGGAGATTTTAATGTTAATTTTGCTGCTGATCGAGCTAAAAATTTAGTATCGTTCCTACAATCAAAATTACAATTAAAAATGATTAATAAGCCAGAAGAAGCTACAACAAGTCATGGAACTGTACTTGATGCAGTCTTTGCAAGATTTTTAGATGACATACAATGTAAAAATTTCGTTGCTTATTATAGCTACCATAAGCCAATTGTTACTTTTATAGGATTAAATAATGATACTAATAATGTACATACACAAAATTCTAATGTATATATTCAAGAATTGTAACTAAGAATAAAATATATTTTATAATCAATAAAAGATTTAATTAATAAATAACCTTTCCTTACATTATGATATTAATATACATAAAATTTAAGTAATAACCTAAGCTTTTCTCAAGTTAAACAATTTCAATATCAAATAGTTCAACTTAGATTAGTTTAACTTCTGTCGGGCGTCCCGTGACGCACACGTTTTTGTTTATCGTGTTTTTATGATAGGGCCGGTACGGAAACAATTAGTTTAGACGATGTCCTTGCAATTCTTCAAGAGTTATCAGGCAAAGAACGTGATGCAATTCATAATGAAAGTGACATAAGTGAAGATGAAGAAATTCAACTTGATCACTTCAGTGAGTCAGAACAGTCCGGTGATGAAATCGTCGAACATGATAATCCTTGTTGTTGTCATCCTTGAAAATGGGACAAGTTGCCAAAGAAGAAATGTAAAACCAGATCCAAGAACATAATAAAAATTTTGCCAGGGCCAGAAAAAGATGCTCACAATGTATCCACAACGCTCGGTGATTTTTCCATATTTTTTGACCACACGATTATTGATCAAATTGTATATTTTACGAACATGTACATCCAAACAAAGAAAACAAATTACGGTAGAAATCGCGATTATTTCTCTCTCTCGTGTTCTCGCCATTTGTCATTTAATTGGTTGGTTACATTAATTCGAGAGATAACTAAATTCGCTAAATAATCACATTTTTTGTTGGCGTTGTCATGCGAAGCGATGCGACGGCCGAGGGTTTTAACAACAGTTCCTTGGTATTCCAGAACCTCCACAGCCGACTATTTCACGAAGAGGAACACTGTTGAAGGCAGTGCTTTCTAATTTTATAAATTCTATAATTTGCTAATTGTATTACATAATTGACTGCATCGACGGTCTATATGAAATAAATATCTGATACCATCTGATTCTGGTGTTATCGAATCATTTATTTCACAAACGTTCCGTCCCTGATTATGTAGTCGAAATCTGGGGGAAAATATTGGGGAAATTAATTTACCATGACGTACCATGCAACGTCGACGGCGGGCGAAAGAGAATAACAAATTCACGTTTCTATTTTTATATATAGCATAGAAATATAATCGGGCCATTTACGGGAATCGATACTGAAAAGTTCCACTCGTCGCCATCAGCTTAGAGAGCAGGGATAAAGTATTTATTTTGCAGGGGCGCCTTTTTTATGGAATCTTATGACTGTCTCGAATCGGGGTCTAGTTGGCTTTATTTTTAAGTCTGATGTCTATTAATGCCATAAAGATGTCTACTGAATATAGAGGGTTATCTGGAAAAAACAGACATGTTCATTTTACTTGATAAATTGCTTATGTGTTTACTGATTTTTATGGTACATGCATTTCGATTACAAAAGTTTGGCCGCCATATGCTGACTTCTACATATGTATATATAACTTTATTGCGCGAATTTGATTTTAATTTTTTCTCAGCAGTGTTTTCTACAATATTCCCACATTCCGAGAGTCTGTTTAAAATTCTACAGACAAAAATATCAGATATTAGTTACTGCAATAAAAAGATCGTCGATTTTAAATCACACATCCAAAAAATGAGAAACGAGTTTAGTGACATTTGGGACCGTATGGACAGATCTGTGTTAGAAAATCAACCACTAAGTAAAAGAATGCGTTTGGATTTCATTCCTGAAGAAGATAAGAAAAGCACCTACGCACGATTTTTTTTATGAAATTTTGGACGTTATTACTTTCAAAATTAGTGAACGGTTTAGTGAAATTTCTAAACTGAAATTCTTAAATCTAGATTCCACACAATTTGCTTCATTCGTGAAACGTTTTCCTGACGAACTTCTTTCTTCTTTAGTAGATACATATGGAACATTCTTTGACGCAAATCGTTTAAAAAGTGAACTTTCAGTGATTTATAGTGGTACCGATATGTAAAAGAGCACTATGTTTGAGCTTCACCAATATATTATGTCCCTTCAATTATCCTCTGTTTTCCCGGAGTCATCAAAATTGTGTGGTTTAATTTTAACTATTCCTGTTACCAGTAGTTCCTCGGAAATATCAATTTATGTTTAAATAGAATAAAGACATCTGCGAAAATCCGAAAAGCAAGAAAGACTGTCAGCTATAGCATTAATAAATATTGAAAGTGCCTTGTTAGAAGATATGAGATCGTCTCCAACATTTGAAGAAACATTGATAGACGTTTTTGCTAGGCAAACAAAAACCGAAGAATTGATATTCATTTTAAAAATTAAGATATATATACCTTGGCATAATCATTTTAGGTTAGTGTCTTTTTTTATTTCTACCATTTTCGTATGGCCTACCATACATCCGACTATACCTCTTCCCCTTATAAAATTTTGATCACATCCCTACATTTTTTTCTCACGCTACGCCCCTGATCGTCACCAAATCTACCGATTGTCCGTTAGAACAATTGAAATTAAGAGATTTTTTACGCCGATTATATTTCGCCAATAATTTTAGCCTCTTCTAGGAACACTTCTGTTATAATACTTCTAAATATCTTGTGTATCACGAAAATAATTTACGATATATAATAGAAAATTGTCGGGAATAGCACTTGAACATTTCTAAAAATTCTCTGAATATCATTGCTCATATTCATCCATTTAAACGTCGAGCCGCACTAAATTTCGTGTCGTAGCGAAGCCGACATAAATCAGTGGATAAAATTTCTCCACCTTAGCTTCTATCGATTAACTTTATAGACGTCTTCTTACTACAAATCACCCTTCTAACGACAGCGCGAGCATGAAGATTGAATTGAGCATTGAACCATAAAAATTTGCGATATCATCTGCCGGCATGAACTAACTACAAGTTAAATACGAGCATGCGTTGACTCGATGTTATCTACGTACAATAAATTTTCATTACACGGTGCCTTATTTATTTATTTATCTATCAATACAATTGCCTAACGCAATTACGAAGGTAGTATCAACAAATATATTACTTGGATATTCAACAAAAACAGCAGTATATGTAAAGGGTCCTTCAATAAGGACGCTTGATTATTAAAAGTAAATAAAACCAGTGGTGTGTGAGATATCCACTCAGTTTTTTTATTTAAAGGAATATTTTATGGCAGTAAGTATGGAATATAACGTCGTTCAAATATCCGCTGCGGCTTTGCTTGGTAGGATATATTCGGGAAGTCTAATTTTCGATGACTTTGTCGCATAATTGCTGGATGGCGTTCGTTATGTTGACTTTGAGGGCATCAATTGCTTGCGGTTTATTCGCATAGACCTGCGATTTAAGATGTAAGCACCAAAGGAAGAAGTCTAAGGGCGTTAACTCGCACGATCTCGGTGGCCAGTTCACGTCGCCGCTGCGTGAAGTAACCATGCCTTCAAATCGCTCGTGCAGAATGTCCATCACGCCGTGCTCTGTGTGGCACGTAGCGCCATGCTGTTGGAACCACATGTCGTCGGTATCCATATCATCCAGTTTAGGCCACAAAGAAGTCACTTCTCATCGATCTGTAGCGCTCGCCGTTGACGGTTATAGCAATGCCAAATTTGTTTTGGAAGGAGTATGGACCGATGATTCTGCCAGACCACATT
Source organism: Rosalia funebris (assembly GCA_037954035.1). NCBI lineage: Eukaryota > Metazoa > Arthropoda > Insecta > Coleoptera > Cerambycidae > Rosalia > Rosalia funebris. The sequence goes on along the minus strand of JAZFAV010000006.1, from coordinate 2,606,685 downwards.
CCGCACCAAACACTGATTTTCTCGGGATGCATTTGGTGCTGGTGTATCTCGTGCGGATTGGTATCGTTCCAAATCCGACAATTTTGCTTGTTCATATTTCCATTTATCCAAAAATAGGCCTTGTCGCTAAAGATGATTTTTTTTGGCGAAATTTGGGTCAATTTCCAACTGATTCAGAGCCCAATCAGCGGTCTTTTATTAAAATCCGATGCGTGGTGACTATTGACAGCTTCAGTTGTTGTGCGCGATGTCAAATTGATGTTTGGATATTCTCGTACATTTTCTCTCAATGCAGCCATACTTTCATCTGGCCGACCAAGATGAGAACGCATTGGTACTGCCTTATCAATAGAGATTCATCAAGTCAAGTAGCTTGATGTTTTTATAAATTACTTGACTTGACTTGAAAACCAAGCTTTTCAAAAATCCGCTACTTGACTTGATTTGATTTTTCATCGTTACTGCTTGACTTGATATCAAGTAATTTCAAGCTCCTTGATATTACTTGATAACCATTCAAATTATGTACGAGAGGTTAGTATAATAATTCGTGCGTACGACCCATAACACGAACAGCAATTTTATCTTTATTAATGAACTTAAAAAAAAAAGAGTATCTGACATCGATCCTAAAAATAGTCACTTCCTGTGTTTTGCGCACATTTTAAATTTGGGTGCAAGAGATTTAATGAAAATCCTTGATTCGGAGCTTGAAGAGACAGAGAATACTCTGTTAAATATAGATGATAAAATGATTGGAGACCTAAATTCACCATGAGCAGTAAAAAAAATTCACGGTCTATCAAAAACATTTAAAAATTTTTAACATTTATGTAAAGATTTTGAAAAATTTTGTAATACTGTGAACTTAAAAATGGTTATGCCAAAACTTGATAATGAGGTGGAATTCAATTCTCGAAATGCTATGGTGGAGCTTAAATGTGAGATGGGCTTTGAACATCCTTTGTGATAATAACACTAACTGAGTTTTCCACAAAACACCAAAACACTACACTCGACGCGCGTTTCGCCAACAAAGTTGGTATCATCTGGAGATGATTAAAACTCTGATGATTTGAGTTTTAATCATCTCCAGAACGTCGTGGCACGACGTTCTGGACGTTCAGTTGCCTCTGGTGCTAGAATGCGGAAGTAAACAGTGGCGTAGCAATAGGAGGGTTATATTACCATATAGATGACAGTCGTTATCGTATCTTTGACAGAACACAAATACCGCGCAATTAAAATCCTATAGTTCCAACTGAAACACTCTATATAACGAAATCCACTCAGACCCTTCATATTGCATAGGAAAATAGGACTTTTGCATGTGTTGTTGAACATATCTTTGATTTAATTTGAATCGATATGCTGCCATTGAATTATTAATACAAATTTGTGGCTCACTTGCGTGACTGTACTACATTCAGTGATAATTCATAATGATTTGTTATAAAACTCTTGCATAATATCATTAATAATTATATAAACGTTGCACGACACGAACCTAAAAAATGCTCTACATTTCTCTTTGTCCGTTATGGGTTCCAAGACTTCTTCAACCGAATTAAATCAGACTGCATTTATTTGAAGGGAATTTTTTATATACCTTGCCCTGAATAATTCTCTTTAATTCATAATACTTTTTTTCGTTACTTCAAGGTACTGTCTATATTATAACTGTTTGTATTGGATATCTTTAATTGGGCTATACGAAGAATTTGACAATAAAATGACAACTATTTCTAATAGTATCTGAGTTAACTGACGTTATTTTTAGTTTTAGAAACGTTGATTGTTGTTAACCAGATTTGTTTTCATATATTTATGTGTTATCTTGATCTACTAATTATGTTCTCTTGCACAACACCCCAGCCTGTCAACGTCCTGTCGCCGCAAGCCAACACGTAAATCAGATTCCGTTGTAATAGTCGTACATCACGAGTTTGTTTAGTGTTTCTCCAGATTAATTACCATAGTTTCGCATACCAAACGGAAGGCCCAATCCCGAGTTAACCCTAGCACAATTGGGCTTTGAATAAATTCAATCAACCCTCCAGAAAACCCCAAATATTTATTACTCCATCCCTGTTGGCATAATATTAGATGGATTCGTAATAATGTCAAATGTCAACATGAAATGTTCGGTGTTGACTTTAAACAAGAGTAATACGTTTAGGGAAGTAAATATTTTTCAATTTGATACACTAATGATTGTGAAAATTAATTTGAAAAACTGATGACGTAGGCAGAAATGCAAGTAGTCTGTCTTTATAATGGGAGAAGAACTGATTTTGAATCAAATAAAATAATGATGTCGGGATTTTCTGAAGTTTTAAGTGGCATGTACATTTATATAGACTAAGTTAGAAGTTGACTGGATTACTCTTCTGCGTTGTAAATAGTACAGTGATTAATGAATAAAGAAAGAGAAAACTAGACTGTGTAATGGCTTAGAATCATCTGTGAATGTTTGTGCTGATGGAAAGTGACTTGAGAGTTGATTGAGAATCATCTGGTCAGAGACTTCAGCATATAAATATGTAGGAAGTATTACAACTTTTCAAGAATAGGAACAAGCCGCAAAACTGCGATATCGGACCGCCCACGAGGCGATCAGTAAATAGCCTGGTCTTTACTCAGTCACACTGAGGCTTTTGCAGAGTTAATATGGAGCGAATGTGAATATACATAGAGTTAAACTGGTCGCCCATAAAGTGTATCCTTTTCTCTCCGAATGCTGTCTCACTCTTTCTTTTACGCAACATAGAAAATCTCACGCTTTCCTATTCTTGATGAGCTGTATATTTGGTTTCAGTAGCATAAGCTCATATTCATAACAAAAGAAGGGTTTCGAGGTTCAAATTATCTTTGAAATTATAAAATTACGAACAGAATACCTTTACTGGGATTACGGGAATTTTTTTAATTTTTGAAATGAAAATTTTCATTTTTATTTCAATTTGCAGATGCTGCATGCAGTTTCCCAAAAATAGTGAACGTTTGGGCCGGTATTGTTGATAATTTAGTGTCTCCTTCCTCCTAGTGTCTACTTTGTCCTGCTGTTAATTATCCAGTTAAAATAAACAGGCAAATTGGGTACCAACAGGATGGAGCTACACTGAAATTTTCACGTAAAACGAGAGCTTATTCAGATGTAGTTCCTCGTAATAGCTGGGATGGGAGATTTGGAATCATCGAATGACCACCTAGGCCTTCCGATTTGATTTTCCCAGATTATATTTTGTGATTATTTAAAATTAATATATGTTAATCGACCAGAAAATATTGAAGATTGTAAAATAGGATAATCCAGGAAATTGAAAACAGAAAGCCTCAAATCGACAGCCATTTTGCTTATTGACCAGGGATAAACGACGGCCGTTTTGAATATTTAATTTAATTGTCAATTAGAGGAAAGTTGATGAATTATACAAAAACATTTAGGACAAATTTCGGTACTACAGACTTTAAAAAAGAAAAGTTCAAGTTTTTAATTATAAATTAAGTTTTTTTATTTTTGAAACAAAATTTTTTAGTTGTTAGTTCACCAAATTTAAAGAAAACTACATATTGTTGAATATTTAATAAATACTTTTCAAATGAGGTATTGCAACCAGCTTTTAAATTATATTTTTTTCTGAGGCTAGTCATAATTTAGAAAGGATTAAAATAGGTGAACAATTTGATGCCAAAAATTGACAATTTAATTACAGAATCGACCCGATTTTCCTTCAAAATTAGCAATAATATTAACTGCATATTCATTATATGTAGTTTGTATTTTAAGGGAATTCTTGAAATATCTGCAGGAAAAATATAAAACATCCAGTACAGAACCTTGTGGAAGTCCCATCTCAATTAATTCCATGTGTGATACAGGTATCGAAGAATTGTTTTATTTAAATTTCAAAATCGAGCGTCCTTATTGAAAGACCCATTATTATTAATTTTTATCCACGACATCGTGTCTTATATTAATACACGATAATTTCCATTTGGGAAATACACAATAATACCAATAAATATACCATTTCCATTAAAAACAACTCCTGTCCATAATTCTAAAAACTTTCATTTCGACTCAATATTTCGAGTTTCGCTAGAAAAATGAAACTGTGAACGCATAAACCAAGTCCCAAAAAATAACCTTTCTTGACTGCCATCCAGCCGCTGAGCTACACACAGATATACCACACGAAACCGCGAAAAATGTAAATGGGCGAGGCGGTGTTGCTCTCACTAATTTGCAAGTACGTCCCATTATTGCGCAAATATGCAAACGGGTCGAAATAAAATTATCCACGTTGTTCGCATCCGTTTTAATTAAACGGTTTATTTTTTGTGTCGTATTTTTATTTTGTGTCGTCGTGCCAAGTGGTTTATTGCGGTATTGTCGCGAACGAGTTATATACCTATAAACTGTTTGTAAAGTACTGATGGCGATGTAAATTTCCGCCGTGTTTTGCATTTTTTCACGGATTTTTTTTACCTAATCCTTCGTGGTTCTTAAGGAAAACGCAGATACGTATCTCACGTTTCCACTAACGTTTTATGTATCTGGTGCAATTTTTCCAAGTATCACGCTGTTCTTCATATAATTGAATTTTAATTAAATTATACAGGATGTTTTATTTAAAAAAAACCCACTCAGAATAACCACTGAAATATATTCTTAGACGAAAATGTCCTGACACTTCATTTTTCATTTTTCAGTAGACATCTTTTGACATTAAATCAGTTACTGTCACTACTACTCCCTTCCATAAATAACTACCTCCTTAAAATATTCTAATATAACGTATTATTTATTATAACACTTATTCAAAACGTCAAATTTTATAACAAAATCTCATCTCAAGAAATTAATCGAGGAAGCCGTTACTCCGTGGTACTTCATAATTCACAACGGAAATGAGTAAAACAACTACTACGTTTTTATACCACTATATTTTCATAGAAGCGTGACTGTAGTTTCGACAATTATGTCGTTTTCAAACGATGATTCAACTAAGAATTCTTAGTTTGAAAATGACATAATTATCGAAACTGCAGTCAGGTTTCTGTGAAAATATAGTGGTATAAAAACGTAGTAGTTGTTTTACTCATTTCCGTTGTGAAAATTTCATCTACATAGGTCTGACATCCATAATATAAATATGAGGAATAAATGTTCCGATATTTTTCTTCACAGGACGTCAGCATATCAGAACCTATTTTCATGCATTGCTATATACTATTACTATAAAGCCTCATCTAATATTAAAATCTTTCTCCTTTGCAATTTCATAAAAATTGAAAGAACAAATATTCCAGGACCTATTTTAAAATTTGACAATGCATTCATTTTTGCAAATGTGCTTAAAATTAAGAATCTTTCACATTCTTCCATTTTCTTCTTCTGTTCTTCTCTCTTTAATGGTGCCAAATTTGAAGTTTATTTAAATTTTTTAGTATATTTTAACTTTATATAATTTTTTACGTAATATTAAGTCTATACGTGATTCACCACTTTTCTATATAGGGCGTCTCAGTTGGAACTATAGGATTTGAATTGCGGACTATTTGTGTTCTGTGAAAGCTGGGGAGTCAATACTTAACGACTGTTGTATACAAATTATATACGTCCACATGCATGTGGACATATTCATTACGAGCTTCATTTTCAAAGAAGTTTGGCGATGGCAAGGATAAAAGTGCATGCCTTGACCGGGAATCGAACCCGGATCTCCCAATTTCCGGTTGGTTGCTCTGACCGCTGAGCTATCGAGGGACACTCATTATCCTTGCTAATGCGCCAGTTTAACGCGTCGCTATAGTACTCCCCCCCTAGAGACATGGTTTGTCTCGATACAATTAACGGAATGTGGGGCCGCGTTCACCATTCCTACGAATCGTTGTTCGGTAACCCCCGGACTATAGGGCGGTGGATAGGACGGGAATCCGCGAATTTGAGATGTAAGGGAGGTTCGATGTACTGGAACGAATCACGTCGGAGTCACCACTATGGCGATAGCAAAGATAAAAGTGCATGCCTTGACCGGGAATCGAACCCAGATCTCCCAATTACCTGAAATATTTAATGGTTTCATAAATCACGAGAAGTTCGCGGTCGTACGCGCCATACTTTTGCTGGGAAGTGCTAAGTTTTCTCGAGAAGTATCCAAGTGGCTCCCAGGTGTTGTTGACCTTTTGTTGCAGAGCTGCGCCGATAGCGTAATCAGATGCACTGCACGCTATCGCAATCTCGGCGTTGTCGCGAGGGTGTGCGAGCAAGGCTGTTTGCTCTAAACCGTCTCGCGTGGCATCAAAGGCTGTTATAGCTTCTGGTGTCCAGTTGACGGGAGTTTTGCCTTTCGCGTTGCCCTTCAGCAGGTCGTTCAGCGGCGTCTGTAGTTGTGCCGCCTTAGAAACGAAACGGCGGTAAAAATTGAAGGCGCCCAAGAATTGTCTCAGCTGTCTAATTGTTGCTGGGCGTAGATAATTTCGTATTGACTCAACCTTTTCGGGTAATGGTCTTGTACCTCTGTTAGATACGATGTAACCCAAAAACTTAACTTCTGTCTGTCCCCACACACACTTCGCGGGATTTATGACGACTCCATATTTCGATAGACGCTGACATAGGATTTCCAGGCGTCACAGGTGTTCTTCCTCGGACGATGAAGCCACCAAGAAGTCGTCGATGTATGCATAAAAAAACTTAGTCCTCGTAGTACTTCGTCAATAAAGCGCTGAAATGTTTGCGTGGCGTTACGTAACCCGAAAGTCATGTACGGAAACTGGTAAAGTCCGAACGGCGTCATTATCGCGGTTTTCGAAATGTCTTCTTCGGCTACGGGGATTTGGGTGAAAAGCACGTACTAAGTCGATGGTTGAAAACATTGTTTTTCCGCAAAGTGTCTGTGGAAATTTAATGCGTCGCTACAGAAGTATGGTCTAATTACTCCACCATTCCAAAATGCGTACCAAACCGTGCATCTCCGTTGATGCATTTCTCTTTTCTGAACAGCATGTGGATTTTCGGCATCCCAAATTCGACAATTTTGTTTGCTGACGTATTGGTCAAGATGAAAATGTATTTTATCGCTGAACAAAATATTATTGCAAAAATCAACATCACCTTCTTTTCTTCGAAAGGTAAAGATAATAATATTTAAGGAAGTTATTAGGCATATATTTAAGTATAATACAAAAAATTATTATCAAAAAATTATTCAAAAATGGGGACACTGGAGCCATTCTCGCGAGATATGTCGAATTTAAGGCGCTCTGCTGCACGCAGTGGAACTGGAAATATGTGAATCCGGAAAAAAATCACTTAATCTACATGTTTACAGCTAGCGAAATTCGTAGGGGATTTTGAATATATTGATTTTTGTGTGGTTAGCGAGTATCTAAATAGAAAACGTTAAATTTTCGACAAAAAGGGCAATCATTTGTTAACCAATAACTTATTTTATTTTAAAGATATTGTTAAGAATTTACATAAAAACGATAAAAATTGTTTGAATTATGGAGAAAAATAATGTTTCGAGAAAAACGCCTTTAAAGTCTTAAGATAAAGTGTTATGAAATAGACATGAAAAAATGAAAAATCCTACTGTTTAAATATTTTTACCATTAATCTGCTATCCCAGGACCATAAAGCTTTCCTTCTGTTTAAATATTCTTTCTTATTCTTTTTCCACGAACATGCTATATTAGAGCGTGTCTCTTTCTCTGCTTTTGTCAGACATCTCGGCGTATTTGATCCGCTTAGTATCGGCTTCTAGACAAAAATTGTGTGACTGGATGCCAATATCCATCTCCAAAACTTCCATAATTCGAAGGATATTAGTCAGACTATCATTAAAAGTACACACAGCAACATCAGTCGCTATATACAAGACATTTTTGTCACTTGAATACGATTTTGGAGCCGATTTCCAAACATTAGCATTGAAAATTTCATTGCTATTTTGTGTGTTACCTTCCAAGTAACGGTTTAGCAACTCGTGTCTGCTCAGGTCCTCATAAATCGGTTTGATGGCTTTAAAAACTCCCTTAGGAAGCGGCGGCTTATGATGGAAAGTATCCAAGGAATCCGAACCGTGAGCAAACCGTTGTGTCAGTGTGCTGTAATTTTATCCAAAATGCATTGAAATGCATGTTTTGCTATGCGAAAATATTGAAAAAATTTCGTTTCATCATCTACAAGGCCTTTATATAGACTGAAAGATTCTCCAAATGTCATGAACCCAAATCTTCCTGCGTTTCTTGTATTGATGCTCTTCATCATCCAAACATATGGCAATTGCAGCCAGATTACTTATAGAAAATTTATTCATCTTATAGGAATGTGTTGACATGTTTTATACTGATTAAAAATCAGCGCCAATTAAACGTAAAATGTGAATACTACCCTAAATCTTTGACTGTGAGTGGATCCTGAGCGTAGTGTGACCTGAGCGAGTAGTATGAATCAGCCTTAAGCCTCGAGGACTTCTTTCATGAGCGTGATATCTGAATCGCACGTTTGACATTTCAAGAGGATGAGGCAGCATACTCCGTTCATTGTCGGACCTGCGCTGTTCGAAGTCAAGCAACGGATTGCACGGTGCGACTTGGATGGGTGACACATGGTCTTATTCTGATGGTGCCGCGGTGGTGCTGACTTGGTATTTGGTAACAGGGTGGAAACTGGGTCAAATACTAGGCACATTGTCAGCGTGAGTTCGATTCTCACCAGAGGGAACTTGGCATTTCCCTCAGGGCTGGGTGTTTGTCCGCATTTATCTGTGTAACCTTTCACTACACAAAATCTGCCTGTAGGCTGTGTGGGGAAGGAAATAACAGGGAAAACGGCAAAAAAATTATAATTCTATTGCCGATTTCATAATTAATATCTAAATCTTCATCAGAATTAATTTCATCACTTTTAATTTATTGGCAGACGCACTGAATCTTCTCGAATCGCTCTCAATCTCAAGTCTATTGAAGGGCTCGATGACCTATTGTTTCGACGCCGCGTTGGATCCGATTTTTTTGTACCTTTCCTGTCCTGGTACACTTTTGCCTCATCGTAACTTATCAGCACTTTGAGACTATAAAAAAACTGTTAAAAATCAATACTACATATAAAAACCGTGATATCAAGCAAGGAAATTGTCTTTTTTGAACATGTACTGGCGTTGTACATGTTCAAAAAAGAAGCATTACAAACAAAAGTAGGTTAACTTTTGTTTGTAATGCTTCTGGTTAAACATAAACACCTTTTGATGACCTCTGTGGTGTATTAGAGAAGGTAAGAATTCATAAGGTAAAACATTAGGCTGTACCTAGACTGTATCTTCCCAGCAGGTATTTATTTGACGCAGCTGTCGCTTCGGAGCAGTCCGACGAGCTTAGGAGAGAACACGAAATTTCAAGGAAAACATATTTTAGGAAAAAAAATTCTGCCTCATATTCTAAAAGGCTCAAAGAAAGTTTTAAGCTAAAAAAAATTAAATTTTTTAAAAAATTTACAGTATTACCTTAAAAATTCCACTTTACGTGCAACTTGAATTATAGAATTTATATTACACAGGAAACGCACGAATGCGGTGGCGGTCAAGGGTACAGCTTCTAAATTTTTAAAGTTATCGAGCCAGTGTACTTGTGAAGAGCGTGAAGGGCCTATGGAGTTCACGGTATCGAAGGGTTGGACGCACGCAGTGGCGGCGCTAGCATTATTTTGCGGTTTGGCAAAAATAGGCAGGAAATATCTAGGGTGGGCGAGAGCGTTAAATATATTATTATATGTGCGAATATGACATAGTGACATTACAAGAGGTTGGGCGGCTGGTTGGGCGAAAAGAATTTTGCCTGGGCGCTCGCTCACCCCTGTCGCCGCCACTGGGCGCACGGCAACTAGGGTGAATTAAAAGAGTCAGAAGTTAAACAGCACTTGAAAGGGTTTCAAAATGAATTCGTGCCACGGTAGCTACATAACGTCGGACACACTTTCTAGGGTTTTTCTTTTTGTTATTAAACTCAGATCTCATTCCAGACTCTCGCCTGGACTATATACGTATACCCGTATTGGAGTAATCACATTCAATGATTTTCGATGATGATGTTCGCACCCTTATCTAATACGATACGACTATCAGAGATATCAATAACTGCACAGCTTGCTGCGAATATCTATAGACAATTGATGAGCGCCGCGCCGGTATAGATCTAGTTATCTGGCCGCGTTCGGATAGATGTTCTGTTCCATGATGAGAAACGAGTGACATTTGTTGATTAAATGAGATGGATTAATAGTAGGGGTGAATTTATTGCGATCAGAGAGCGGGCGGTAATGGGGAATATAGTAAAGCGTGTAAATTCGAGAGATGTGTAATTATGGTCGACTTGGGTCGTCACGTGGCATGTACGTGACAGTTCTGTGTTCCTTAAACCATGTATCTGTGTATACAACTTGAAAATTTTTACCAATCTGCTATCCCAGGACCATAAGCTGCCCTTCTATATTTAAATATTTTTCTTCATTCTCTTTCCTCGACAATTTTAAGTTTAAGAAGGTGCCTCTTTCGCTGCATCTGTCAAAGACATCTCGGCGTTCATTAAAAGTGCACACAGAAATATCAGTCGCTATATTCAAGACTTTTTTGTTACTCGAATAAGACCTTGGAGCCAGTTTCCAAACAGTAGCATTGAAACTTTGATTGGGTGTAACCTCCCACACAACGGTTTAGCAAGTCGTCTCAGCTGAGGTCTTCATAAATCGGTTTGATGGGTTTAATACCTTGATGGCTGATTCTGTCTCATTTGGTTTTATTCTCCACTTCTTTAAACATTTTTCAAATCCATGTATGTTATTCTGGAAAAGTTCCAAAATATCTGATGTATGGTATGGTATGTAAGATTTGTATTTGAACATAAGACTGCCATATCATCAGTAAAAATTACTGTTGCTGTACCAGGTGTTGTTGGTAGGCTGTAAAATTGTTCTCAATGTGTCATGGTACATCATCAATAACCATATATCAAGATTCTGAAGTAATTCCCATTAAGGAAGAAATGAAGATCTGTACAAAACGTACAAGGATCGACCGAGACTGCACCTAACCCATCTCCCAAGAAACTAGATCAGTAGCTACGTGTATTACGTATGCTAAAACGAAAAGTGCCCAGTGACTTAGTGTAACTAGATTAAAAATATATATTGCAAAAAGTGCAAAGTGTTATCCACTCTTTCTCAGAATCAAAACACTCGAATAGGCTAACATAAAATGTAGCATATCAATGGATATCTTTGCAGCATGTAACTAGTTAATATTGTTTTAAATATAGGGTAAATCTTATTTGGAACTGTAAGGTGTTTTTTTATGAATAAAACTAATATTATTTGGCAAACAGGTTTCTCATTCTTTAACGTAAAACGGCGACGATACAGCTACAAATGGAAATAATATTGTTCATATGGCTGCCTCGGCTCATCTGGCATGATGTCATTCGTTTGGCAAAATTGTCCATAATACGGGCATATAAAACTGATTCTATTTCCCGAAAAAATACATTAATTGTTTGGTTTGAGGTCATTTATTGTTGTTGGTTGGATGGTATATACTTTTTCTTGACATAACTCCAAGGAAAAAGTCTAGTGGTGTTAAACCACATGATATTGTAGACCAGAGCATTTCGCGAGACAACATGATTAAGATATTTGGTATGCCACAGAGTTATGGTTTAGGTAGATTGTAATAAAATTTGGGATCTCAAAAAATTACACTGTGATTTTAAATTTATCTAACTATCATGCTTCTAATTCTTCTGGACTAAAATAGTAAAAAACTAGTAAAACAAATTTTAAATGAAGTTGTTACGAACTTTTATAATTGATGATATCAATAAGCGCTATTGGCCCCACACCAAAAACTTACTTCGACCTCAATCAGTCACTTCGTATAGGTCAGGTTTATTTTAGTTAGACAAATGATCACGATTCGAGAAAATATACCGAAATAATTGTTGTTGGACAATGAAAAATTGCAAGGATCACAACAAATAATTTTTATCAAACGTAATTATATATTTTTTATCCCAATAAATGTGGAAGAATAGCTGACGAAAATTAAATAACTACCGCCAGACATGCAGGTCTATTATATTGAACTTTGTCTCTCCACAATGTCGCCCGGAACTCGTTTCGACGTAACCAATAATACGGAAATAAATAAAAATGCGCCGTTTAACCTTATCCTAAAAATATAACTCTTATCGTATAAAATTAACACGCTTTTGCATATTTCTATTTAATTACAACGCTTAAACATGCTAGGCTATTTGTTTATTATAAATAAATGGAAATATTCAAAGGCCTACAAACCTATTATTACCAGGTTAAGATTGCAACACAAGCGCTAAAACGTTAATAAAACAAATTGGGTCGCAGGGAACGTTGATCGATTTCTATAGTTTGACATGTTGAATTGTAAAATGTTAACCAGACTCGTTTTTAATTCATTGTTCAATAAACATCACTCATTATATTATTACTATGTGCAGCACGCTCTCATACTTAAAAGTGAATCTAATATTAGTCTAATCGTTTGGAAATATATTTAATTTGATTGTTCTATGAATATTATGCCCAAAGCCTTTTTGTATTTAATTCCTATTTATGAAGATTAATAAACTTTAAAGTGATGTTTTTATTGCACGGTTTAACTAACAAGGAATTGCCAAGTAACAAGGAATCATTTTATAATAAATTCTGGAGTAGTACTTCAAATAGAATTAATGAAGTGACAGATATAGAAGAGGCAGAGGTACAAGAAGCACAGGAGGCAAAGGGATAAAACAGACAGAAGAAGAGGCAAAAGAGATAGACGGGGCAGAAGAAGTAGAAGAAGCAAAGGTAGAAGAGTTAGAGGTAGAAGATACAGAAGGGACAGATTAGGCAGAAGAGACAGAAAAGAAAGAAAAGCAAAAGAACGTCCCAAAGTTTTACTAAAGTGCAAACTGATGCGTAAAAATCAAATAAATCTATAATATTTGTCACACAGAACTGCAGACTATTTTCGAGAGGCATCAGAAAATATATTTCTACTGGGGAATGTAAGCAATATACTCTGATATAAATAATTCATGTAATGTTAACATTTTGTTACTGGTATTTTGTAGAACGTCTCGATACTGGACATTGTGAGAGAATGTCGACGGGTGACTGACCCTTGATAATATTCCAGATATTGGTTAAGACATAATTGCGGATATACCATAAACCAAAATAGGAAGACACAATTAAGTAAAGAAATAGCCACACTCTTAATTTGGGCTCTCCGCAATTTTTATATTCACGACAGACAACTCTTACAGCTCCTATTAAGTTATTCTAAAAATAATGTCATTGTAATAGTTTTTTTACAGACGCTATGAATTCTTGAATGAAAAAGCATAATGTTATTAGGGAAAACAACTTAAAAAATTCATCACAGTCTTAGTAGGCTCTCCCCAATCTTTATATTGACGACCAACCCCCTATTTAGTTACTCTAAAAGGAAAATCGTCCTAATATTTGTTTTCAGACGCTATGAATTTTTTTATGATAAAATAAAAGAAATTCAGGGAAGATAATTTGAAGAAATCAGCACACCGTCAGTAGGCTCCCTATAATCGTTATATTAACAGCAGAAAACCCCTAGAGCTTCTATTAAGTTATTATAAAAATAAAACCATTGTAATATTCTTCTACAGACGCTGTGAATTTTTTCTCATTTTCACATATTGAACAGACCATTATCCAACAACTCTTAGAGCTTATATTAAGTTATTATAAAAATAAAAACATACCTAATAATATTTTTTTATGGACAGCTAAACATTTTTAATTCAAAAATAACAAAATTTTTAGGAAAGACAACTAAAAAAACCATCGCTCCCTTGAAAGGCTCTCCACAATCTTTATATACATGACGACCTATACCTTTAAAATAACCATTAAAAATCCATCAATCCATCCTAATACTGTTTCTTTACAGGAGTTACGACTTTTTTAATGAAAAAACAAACGATTTTCAGGAGAGATACCTAAATTGAAAAATTTACTACACCCGTAGGCTCTCAGATATCTGTATATTCACTACAATCAATTTATAGAGCCTCTGTTAAGTTATTCTAAAAACAAAACTCTATTTCTTTTGTACAGATAATACGATTTTTTTAGAGCAGAAAGCACAAAATTTTTAGGGAACACAAATAAAAATAACGCCCTTGGTTGGCTCTCTACGATCTTTATATTCACGGGAGCTAGTTTTAGAGCCTCTAATAAGTTATTATGAAAACAGTACCGTCGTAATATTTATTATATATACGCTACGAATTCTTTTATGAAAAAAGCACGAGATTATTATGGAAAACAATTTAAAAATTTATTATAAACTTAATTGGTTTTCCTCAATCTTTATGATCACGACAGTCTACCCTTAGCATTTCTATTAAGTTATAACAAGAACCATCCTAATATTTCCATTACAGATATTAAGAATTTTTCTATGAAAAAAGCACAAGAATTATAGGGAAGATATTTAAAAAAAATCACTACCTTTGGTAGGCTCTCTGCAATTTTTATATTCATAATATACAATTCTTAGAGCTTTTGTTAGGTTATTATAAAACTTAAACCATCGTAATATATTTTTTACAAACGCTAGAAATTTTTAATAAGAAAGCATTAGATTTTTAGAGAAGACAATTTGAGAAATTCATCACACTCTTAGTAGGCTCTCTTCAATCTATACATTCATGATGACCTACCTTTAGAAACTCTATTATATTATACAAAAATAAAACCTTAATCTTAATATTTTTTTTACAGACGTTTGAATTTTTTTAATGAAAAATAATAAGACTTTTAGGCAAGACAATAAAAAAATACCACCCCTCTGGTAGGCTCTTTAAAATTTTTATATTCAAGACAGAAAACACTTACAACTTTTATTAAGTTATTTTAAAAACAAAACTATCGTAATAATGTTTTTACAGACCCTACAATTTCTTAATAACAAAATCATAATATCTTTAGGGAAGGCAATTTGAAAAAATCTTGACACGCTTAGTAGGCTTTCCACAATTTGTATATTTACGACAATCTACTCTTAGAGCCTCTGTTAAGTTATTATAAAAACAAAACTGTTCTTATTTGCTTTGTACAGATGCTACGAATTTTTTTTATAAAAAAAGCAAAATATTTTTAGGAAAGACAATTAAAAAATTCATTGCACCCCTAGTAGGTCCTCTACATCTTTATATTATTGACAGCCTACTCCTAGAGCCTGTATTAGGTTATTACAGAAACAAATTTTGTTCATGAAAAAAGCATAACATTTCTAGGTAAGACAATTACCAAACCTCTGGCAAATCCTCCGGAATTTTTGCATTCATGACAAAAACCCTTAAGTTTCTATTACGTTATTCTAAAAACAAAATTATCGTACTGTTGTTTTACATGCGCTATGAATTTTTGAATGAAAAAAGTAGCAGAATTTCAGAGAAAACAATTTGAAAAATGTATCGCACCCTTAGTAGGCTTTCTATAATCTGTATATTCACGACGATCTACCTTTAGAGCCTCTGTTAAATTATTCTAAAAATAATACATTGTTTATGCAGACAGAATACATTTTTTTTAATCAAATCGAATAGAATAATTAAACGCTTATTCCGCAAATTGGTCGGCATGTCTACATCGCGAACGATCCGTCTGTAGAAAAACACCGCTATAAAAACTATACGAAAAACGTTGCCCATATTTACTTGTCATTAACAGAATGAATACTTACATTTGATATTAATTGAATAAACAGAATATCAGAAATAAATATATAATACACCCTTTAAAAGTAGCCTATGAAATAAAAACATATTTTTAATCGTCTATGAATCGTATGAAGGATCAGTTCAAAGATCAACATATGGTTACTACCGATTTAAATGTTCTGGAATCTTGGTTTGCATAGTCTTTTTCTGTCACTTGCTGAAAAAGCTGATGATAGATCAAATGATCGAACAGAATAATTACATTTGATATTAATGAAATAAACGGAATGGCAAACAAAATAACGCACCATTTAAAAGCATTCTATGAAATAAAAACATATTTTTCAATCGTCTATGAATCGTATGAAGAATCAGTTCACAGATCAGAACACCACAACCAATTTAAATGTTTTGAAATATTGGTTTGCACAGTTTTCTTCACAGTCACTTGTAAAAACGGTGATGATAGTTCAAATGATCGTACAGAAAACGTTCAATTTATGGACCTACAAAACCTATGAAATGGCCACTTATGAAATCAAATACTATAGGACGGTAAGCATAGTGAATCGGCCCCAGAGGCATATCTCGATCATCTTTAAGGGTATGTTGGTACTAATGAGATATGTTGTTCCTACAAGTTTCAGACCTCTATCTATTTTGGTTTCTGAATAAATCGAAACAAGAAAACGAAAAATCAGAAAATAATTTTTTCCTCAAGAGCAGCTTAACCGATTAAAATGAAATTTGGATACACTATAGAGGTATATAAAGGTTATACTTGGAAAAAATAACTACGTTACTAAATCTACCAAAATTGTCTACGAACTGAGTTCTCTCCACGACCTCCCTCTATTACTATAATGAACTATTTTGTCTCCCTGTGCTTAAGACTACTATTTTCAAAACTCTTGGAGCAAAGAATTGGTGAAGACTGTTCCAATATGACAGTAGAAGTGCTATATAATGTCTCTGATAACACGAGGAGGCGCATTCGTTGAACAAGTTGGGAGATATCTCCAAGAAATACTTCAATTTAGCTTTATTTGTTGATAGGAACGTTACTAGTCTGTCATTGTTCAGTTCAGAGTTTCAAACTTGTAGTTCATTATTCAGAATTATTTCAAAAGGATGGAGGGAATATACCTGGGTATGTAAATATGAAACAGGAATTTTTTGTATAGAAAATACACGTTTATTTTATGAAAATGATAAAATATATTTCAATCGAAATATTGCCCATTGCTAGCTATACATTTTTCCCATGTCTCTGACATTTGTGGATTCTATGCCAAAAAAATTCTTGCTCTTTTGAGGAAACCTGTCATCGAGCCATTTTCGTACATTTTCGTAAGAAGTGAAGCCCCGCTCCGCAAGTGCGTGCTCCATCGATGCAAATAAGTAATAATCGGACGGAGCCAAGTCTGGTGAGTAAGTCGTATGCGAAAGTATTTCCCAACTAAACGCCTCAATGGTTTCCTTGCCCGGTTTTGCTGTGTGAGATGGCGCATTATCACGAAACAAAATCACTTTGTGTTGTCTTGTTTGATATTCTGGTCGTTTTCAAGCAAAGATCGATTTAAATTGATCATTTTTCGACGATACTGTTCAGTATTAACTGGTTGCCAAGTTTTAGCAGTTCATAATAGACCACACCCTTCTGATCCCACCAAACACCTTAGCGATTGGCCTTGCAATCGATGTCGATGGGTCACCTGGAGTTACCCATGATCTTTTACGCTTAGGATTCTCGAAAAATATCCACTTTTCAACAACACAATTCGATGGAGAAATGACTTTCTTTTGTACATGGGGAGCAGAATTTCGCAAATGGTTTTTCGGTTTTTCGGTCTTTCATTCAGTTTATGTGGAACCTGAACCTTTCCCATCTTCTGGATCTTTCCCATGGCTTTCAAACGTATGGAGACGGCTTCTCGTATCACATTTAATTGACATGCAAGTTCCTGTTGCGTTTAGGCGTCATTCTCATCCAACCATGATTGCAATTCGCTATCTTTAAACTTTTTCGGTGGTGTTCCACGTTCTTCATTTCTCACGTTAAAATTGTCACTTTTGAATGTTTTAAACCACTCAACGTACTGTGATTTACCAAGAACATGCTCACCGTAGGCTTCAACAAATATTCGATGGGATTTTGTGAGAGTTTTCTTCAAATGGTAACAGAAAATCAATGCTCTCAGGAAATCGTAGTTTTCAGGCACAAAATTCGACATGTTCAACGCTATTAAAAACAATGATGTTGTATGAAACTTGTATTGTTGCGAGATGAAAACTTTTATCAGATATCAAAACGTGAAAATGGCATCAATGACGTAGTATGATGGTAATTACATTAGCAGTTACGCCATCTATGAGCAAATTTCGGTTTCATATTTACATGCCGGTAAGCTAAGACGGATTTACTTAATTATTAGCACAATGACTGTAGTTCTGCAGGAGTCAATCGTAAATGTGACAGGATATGTTTACATTTTATTATTTAGACAACGATGTTCTATCGAGAGATCCCCCCACTCAAGTCGCCATGAGATCCACCCTGGAAATACCGCCATACCACAAGAAATAAATTGAATTTCCCCAAGAAATTGACTTACTGCGATCTAATAAAAAATGCAATTTCGATACAAATCGAATTGCTCGTTCCAATTTAATTTATCGAGAAATGAAGTCGGAACATGATAAATACTCTTAGGCGGGATCCCTTAATTAATTCAAGGGTACGGGTAACGAGCGTTGATTTTATTCCAGGCGCTTCTTTAAATGGTAATTTCTGTTATTCTTATCTTGCTTACTTTGCAAGAACGTTGGACTATTGAGAGGAAATTGCATTTTTATGAGACATCCTGAAAGTGTTTAACTTCTGAATCTGGATTCCAACAATAGTGGGATAATAGTTCTTTATGACACTAGTTTGATAATTTCATACACGCCCTATAGGGCTTATCTTCGATGTTAGCAAAAACAATTGAATGCCATATCGAATGTTTAAATAATTAATAATAAACCAAATATAGTATTTGAATGAGCGCCATTTGTGTTCTGTCAAAGATAGGGCATCGATATTTAACGACTGTTATCTACAAACCATACTATGTCAATATCAGTTCAACAACGAATAGTTTGTGTACAACTATTTTATGGAAGTGAGTGATCATTTACAGTTGCATTAAGAACAATTCGCACAAAATTAGGACAAAATAAAGCGCCTACAAAGTTAACAGCTCGTAACTTAATCAAGAAATCTTAAGAAATGAGTTATTCTGTTCTTGATAAGGCAACATCAGTACGTCCTAGTCGTGTTCGATCAGTTTGAAATATTGCTGCAGTGAGAGAAAGTGTAAGGGAATATCCAAATATGTCAATTCGCCGTCGTGCACAACAATTGAACCTGTCAAGAGGCAGTACTCGTCGTATTTTAAAAAAAGATCTGTATCTGCCAGCATAAAAACTCAGTTGACACAACAATTAAAAGTTACAGACCACATACAACGTTGTACATTTATTAATTGAGTGTTCGAAAAGAAAGAGGGTGATGCTGATTTTTACAAATAAATTTTGTTCAGCGATGAGCACATTCTCAACTTGACAGATACGTCAGCAATCAAAATTCTTGAGTTTGGGGTGCCGAAAAACCACATGATATTCATAAAAAATAAAAGCATCCACAGAGATGAACGATTTGGTGCGCATGTTGGAGTGGTGGAGTAATTTGACCATACTTGTTTGAAAATTAAGCTGGTAATGGGGAACGCTATCGTGACAGGTTAGACAATTTATTTTTTCACTAAATTGATGATTTGGATTTGGTTTCAGCAAGACGGTGCAACGTGTCATACAGTACGTGCAACTATATCTGTTGCATACGAAATTTCCTGATCATGTTGTCTTTGGGAATGCTGACATCAATTGGCCTGCAAGATTATGTGATTTAACACCACCGGACTTTTTTGCCGGAACTGCAAATAATCGCTCACTTTCATAAAACAGTTGTACACAAATTGTTCGTTGTTGAACAGTTAATCGAGGCATGTTGACTTCGTATGGCTTGCAGACAACAGTCGTTAAATATTGACGCTCTTTGATAAAACACAAATGGCGTGCAATTCAAGTCCTACAGTTCCAACTGAGACACCCTATACATACAGTAATGAGCCAAAAGTTTACACGAAATGAAAAAAATTATATTATTTTTAATGGTTAAGAATATATTTAACGAAAATACCTTTTGTAATAATTATTATGATTATAACTTTATGATTACAATAAGAAAAAGCTCTGATTTGCAAAGAACTGAATAAAAAATATTTAATTGTCATAGAAGAACATAGCATGAAATAATAAATAACTCTCTATAAAAGAGTGATAAAGAAAAGATAAAATAACTCTTAGAATTGTCGAAACGCCATCTATCTGCTATAGAACAAAGTATCAACCTACGGGCAACTATGCTGTTCCTCATTTCTGACGCAGATTTCCTTCATCCAACGCCTTCTTTCACATACACCACTTGGCAATAAATTATTACCATCTAATTGACCACGAAGAACACATAAGACACGATAAAATAATTTTTTTAAATCGAGTTGTCGTATACATAAGGAGGTGAGTTTCCTCCTAGGTGCCCTTGATTGACCATTACGGACTATTTTGTGTTCCATTACTACAAAATAGGGTAATTATACAGAAGTGATAAAGTCTTGAAAATGCTTACCAAATTTTTCCTACCCCCCTATTTTCGAGGGTGCTAAACACGAATTTGGTTTCAGTTTCTACTCGTCTTCTTCTGTTTCTTTCATCTACTCGTATTAATATGAGCTATCTACGTAGTGTGAAGTGAAAATTATTTGATAAGGAAAGTGGCATGCATTGTGGAAAAGTGGAAAACCCATTTTCTCGAAAACTGTGTCCGAGCGGATGAACCTGAAACCGGATTCGTGTTCAGCACCCTCGAGAATAGGGGGGTAGAAAAAATTTGGTAAGCATTTTCAAGACTTTATAACTTCTGTATAATTACCCAAAATATAACTTGAAACTCCTGTGGCGACTGAATTGTTGCAGAGTATGTAAATACAACACTGGAAATGCTGCAAAATGCTTTCGACAGTACGAGGCGACTTCTCTATCCGACGATGCTACCATATGTCGTCGGTGAAAAAAATCTTCATTGTTCTAGTGGACAATCAATTTGAGAACAAGGAAATTTATCCCCACAAAATTATCTTCTGTGACGAGTATCGCTTCTAGCTTATTTCCGAGCGGGTACGTGATTAACCGAAATCCATAAATTTAGGATCTACTAGTTTGCTGTCCGTTGCCCTTAAAATCTCCTAATCTACAACATACGAAACATTTTTTCAAAGTTACCAAAAATGGAATAATTCCCCAAAATCAGTCAGGACTTCGAAAATGCTTTAGTACCTCTACTTTGCGTGTTAATATAACTGATGATATTCTACGAGATATAAATAGTTCACAGATTACTTCTTTAACTTCACTGAATACGACTAAAATATATGATTCTTTAGATATTAGTTGTTTGAAAGCCAAATTACACCATGATGGCAGTTGTGAGAACATATTTTCCGGTAGATAGAAATTTGCTAGGATTAATACAAACTCCCACAACCCCACGGATTTGATTCGGCATTTTTCCTGGATCGGCGTACCGTGTACGGCACCGATGAGAACTAATAACTTTGAAACAACCGTCTATCGTTCGGTTTTCATCTGGGACATATGTCGAATCCTACCCGTCGCGGGTTTTCTTTTTCTGAAACCTTGTCTGATCGTGCAGAAACACGAGAAAGGGATCGAGGATCGTTGTTAGGCGTAATTCAATGCCTGGAGGGGCTTTAGTCCGAGGAGTAGTTGTTACCTATAGCGATTCATTAATAGCCTTGCTATTCGGGAACTACTTTAATAACCGCTTTGTGGTTTTGTGGGTCTTTTCTCGATTTTCAACTTATAAATTCCTGAGTAGTTTAAGGTTTTTTATTATTATTATATATAGTTGCTTGCCTCCTTATATCCTAGAAGTATTGCGGTTATTAGTTAAGTCACTTGTTTTTATAGAAGATAAGTAATCATAAGGAATATACCTATGTTTTGGGCACATCCTACCCGATTTTGAGAAGAAGTCTGATCTTAAGGTGACGAATATTATGGTTTTGGTGACGGCGTAATAGCCCTATTAAGTCACCCCTCTCGATTACCCCAAATGTGCCGATATTTATGCAGATTGGCTACCTTATTCCCCGGACCTTAATCTACTCACTTTTTATCTGGGATCATCTGAAAGGTAGCACCTATAAATATTCATTTCTGTTCTGACATCTGCTTTTATGGCCAGTTCTCGCATGCCTCGAAGTCAATTATCAAAACTGGAAAACGTCCGATCAAACAAACCACATACACGGAACACTCGGATGGAAATTAAGAGATAATTTATACAGCTAAAAGCCTCTTCTAAACAATCTCCGTTCCCGTGCAAACTAAATTATTGTACCTATCGAATTTCCGTATTAATGGATATCCGGATTTTTCAACAAAAAAGCGTGGACCTTTCAACAAAATTACCAACTCGCAAATGACCTCTACAAACATGTGAAACATTACCGATTGACTCGTCGAGGTGGGCTTCTAAATTTCGATAATTATTGTGTTACATTGTGTTGTATCCTCTTCTAGTCGTTAGAGATGCCAAATGATTTAATTGTATGATTCTAAAGATACTTTCAATGATACAATGCTCGCTCTATTTTGATGTAGATGCAGATCTGACTACAAATATTGAATGAACTACTTATCTGTGGTAGAAAAGAAGAAAAATGGAAAAACAGGTTATATCTATGGTTTCATTTAAACGATATACTTTGTCACGATATAAATTCTGCATTTGTAAGTTATGATTCGATTTCTTGCTTAATAATATTACTAATATCAATCAAATTACTTGATTTGTATTCGATGTTTTTGCAAAAACGGAGTTGCTGTCACAAATGGCTTGTAATCCTTTGCAGTATTACAATCCCCATAGCCTCAGTAGGCTTCGGTGCTATTCACAGACAATCCTTAGAATCCCGACTAAGTTGCTTTAAATATAAAATAGCTTTAAACATGATTTCACACATTCTACTACTTTATTAATGAAAAAAGACTATTAGGAAGGATAATTAAGAAAAGTCACCACACCTCCAATAGGCTTTCTCCAATCTCTATATTCACTAATTACATTCCCTCAAATCTTTAATAAATCAGGCTATATCTTACAGATGCTACTAATTACACAGTCCTATACATTTTGATATTTTGAAAGTTGATTTGGTTTTGATAAGCGACTATAAGCGAGTTATTTACGCTGGTTTTATATCTACCTTCCGTTTTTGCCCCTCACGTAAGGTTTTTCATCAACTGAATAATCAGAATAAATTAAAAACTAAAGGAAAAATTACATTTTAATAAACACTATATTTAATAAACATTAAAAAACATAGCAAACAGCAACAAAACAAATAGTTTTGAGTCTCTAGGTTCTTTTTTTCTGTGAAAATTTCTCCCATTTTAATAAAAAACTTTGTCTTGTAGTTTCTCTTGTGGAATTATTCGTTGGATATTCTCTTTTCAAAATCAAGCAATAAGCTGCCACCATCACCACATCCCATCGACCCTGGTACCTTCTTTTCATTTCCTTTATGTCTTGATGGAACCTTTCACCTTGCTCCTCACTAACAGCACCAAGATTTTCTGAGAAGTAGTCCAGATGAGCATGCAGAAGATGAATTCTTATGCTCATATTACAACCAAGTTGCTTAAATGTATCCAGTATTTTGTTGACAGTTTCCTCATACTACGGATGTCTATTATTTCCTAAAACAATTCTGTAAAATTTTTAAAGCATATTCAACATTTTTTCAATAATTGGCCTGCAGTAGTCTGTTGGCCTTCTTATTTGTCGTTCTACGAAAATCCTCCTTTAATTTTGCTTCAGAAAGAGTTAGAAATTTGCCACATAAGTACTTAAAATAATTCCCATTTTTATCTATAGCTTTTACATATTGCTCAAATTAGAATTTACCCAATATTCCCAACACAAGTACTAACAGAATTCTAATTCAAACACTTATCAGATATTTTCCTAAAATATGCTTAAGTCTCGAGCTTTCAGTCATTTATTACCTTCAAAAGAAATCAGATAATATCTTGGCACGAAATCCTCTCCATAAATTTAAGATGCAAATGAAAAACATACTGATTTCGATACTCTCCTCAAGATTATGCTCATTAATAGAATGGGACTGGAGATTACTGCAAAGCCATGGCGCGACGTAGAGAAATTTCAGCCTTATCCTTCAGTAGGGCTTCTAAGTCCGCAATAATAAAGGCGCAAAGTTCGGCCAATCGACAGCGGAGCCGAAAGAGTTCGTAAATTACCGGATAGTTTCTTAATTGTATTAAGTAATTGATTCCTCCGATAAAACTCGAGGGAAAGAGGTTCCTCGCCACTAGCTGAAATCGAATAATATGTCCAGGAAACTTTTTTATTGTTTTCAATGAGGGATAGTTGAGGGTCAGTTTCAGACACAGTCGCTAAAGTATTTATGAATTCTCGTTGCAATAGCTGAAGATTATAATTATGAAGATGGTAGATGTCATCAAGGCAATACTACATTAGAACTCGGGAATGTTGTTCTATTGTGGTGTTGTTTTGTGTTCATCAATAACGTAAAAATACAGAAAATATCATGCATGAAATTAATTCTTCTTGAGTCCAACCTTAAGTATTGAGACCATTTATTACATTAAAGGAGACATATGTATGAGATAAGCATATTGGCTCCTTAGCAGAAAGTTAGGAGTCCAGTGAGTGCTAGAGTAAGACAAGTCTGGAGTACCCCAAGGCAGTGTCCTGGAACCCTAGCGCAAACATATATTTCCTAAATGCAAACAACTCGGAACTAGGACAGATTTACTGGATAATTGGACGAAAATTCCAACTCTCCATAGACAGCAATATTACTCAACAAAGCTATATTCAAACCAATCTGGACTTATGGTATACAGCTCTGTGGATCATCACCAAACTCTAACCTGGATATACTACAGAAGTTTCAAAATAAAGTGCTGCAAATTATTGTGGATGCGCCATTGTATATGCCCAATAATGTAATTCAACGTGATACCCCATTGGCTTCCATCAGGGAGGAGATAAAGTCTTTGGGATACCGTGCTACTTACAGTGTGCCCTGTAACTAGCTAACTAAATCTATACTATCCTAATAACAAGCCTAACCTAATAGCCATAACCTATACTAGCTAACCAAATACTTACGATACTACGATGAAGTGCGCAGACTCAAGAGATTTAAATCTTCAGACCTTGCACTTACATTTAATTAAATCATAGACTTACTTACTATGAACCATAGGAACTTTAAGTTGTGATATTTCAGAGTGTTTGCTGAAATGACTTGCACACCCATGTTAAACAAGGATGTACTGTCTATATGGACAGATTGCTTGCTCTAGAAGTTATAATAAAAAAAATATATGGTACGTCATCAATTAGCTAATGTATTATGATCTTCGCATGTCAACAGTCCATGAGATTACCCTGGAAATAAACTAGAACTATCACCAAAAACTAGAAATACATACCGATTAACTATGGAAAACTGAAGAGTAACAGATGTCAATCATTAAATTGGTGTACGTCAACCACATCATGGATATATCAACCACATGATACATCCATTATGACTTCTCATGCCAACAGTCCAAGAAATAATCCAGGAAAGAAACCAGAACCATCACCAAAAATTAGAAATAGTATACACCGATTGAGAGAGAATCTGCAGAAGACACGTGTTAAGAATACAATAAGAAACCTCAATTTCTTGAGAGAGACATTTTAAAAGTTGTATAGGCTTTTATTCCATGCATTGACGTCACTAACAATTTCTTCTGTAATAATATGCATAACTCAAAAATTACATAAGATTAGAATAGAATGAAAATATCATCGGGACTGCTTGAATAATTTTGTACAATTAAAAGAATTATTGACGTAAATGCATGCTGCTAGTTAAGGTAATTACTTTAAAATTCATTGCCACTTTTGACCTAGCTATTTTTTGATATCTGGGTAGAAGAATGTAAAAGTGATTATGCGTTGTGTAGTTTTTTGCATGGAGAGGTTTCAATGACTATTTATAAACTGTGCTTTAGATTTTTTCTTTTTGGAGAAAAGAAACAACCCCCAATCGATCACTTTGAACTATTGTAGATTTCTCTCAGATACCCTGCCGGTTTAATTTCCTAAAGGGAATAAAATCACTCTTGGTTGAGTTTTATTTTGCATCTATTCAGCCCTAGTTGTCTTAAGTTGAAAATTTTAAATGGCACCCTTTCTTATGTGATCCATCTTTGGAAAGGCTTAAATGAAATTCCTCTGTTGCTGAGATAAAACCATAAATGAATTACTTTAATGATTACTATATTTGCTAAACAAAATACGGCATTTTAAAACCATAAATAGACCTTTCTGAGGTTGTTTCTTTTTTCTACAGTTAAAGTAATATTAGCTGAACTAAAACTATTTATATTTGTAACCATGGAAACTTATCGGCTAGTCAAGAATAATTTTTTGAAGTGCGTTTTACTCGTACATCCTTGGTAGATGATGGTCACGCAATAGGGGTTTGTTTAAAACTCCAAAGTTGACGTACGAGTACACAAAAATTTATATTTTTCCACAAAAAAAAATCGTAGCCCCTATTAAAAAAATATTTGAAATGTTTTGCCTTCAGAATTTCTAAGTACAGACTCTATGGGATGTCTGGGGAGAGCGCAAGACCTCTTGTGGAAGTGGAATTTTTTTTATTTTTCTTCACTAAGAATTTTGTACCTCTTTATTAAAAAAATTCATAGTGTTCATTAAAAATAATTTGGGCACTTTGGCCCCAAAGTAACTTAGTAGAGGTTCTAAGGGATGTTTCGGTAGAGTATGAATGTAGCGCAAGACTATGGAAGTGGTGTTTTTTTTTTATTTTTCTGTATCTACCGAAAATCTTCAATTTCTTCATAAAAAATTCGTAGCATCTATCAAAAAATTATTTAAGTAAATTTGTCTACAGAATATTTTAACACGTTCTAAGGGAATGTCTACAAAATATTGAAGTAGCGCAAGGCCCAGGGGGTTGGCACTGCTTATATGCTACGTAGTGCGAGGTTGCAATTACGTGTACAACGGCCGCCAAGGGTGCTAGTGCTCTTGCAGCGTCGTTTCTCACTTTCTCTTACGTCCCTCACGAACAGTAACACTAAACACAACCTCGCGTACATTTAAAAATACGCGTAATCGCGAGTTGTAATGAATCTGCAGTATATAAAAATAATAGTGAAAAATGGAGGATCCGCTGAAAGTAAAGAAAATGCGTCGTGTGATACGACGTTGCATAGTGCCCGCATGCAATTACAAAAAGGACAAACTTGCTCAATTGTGCAAATCTTAATTCTAACTTCACTTAAAAGGACAATGAAGCTTTCTGTTTATAATCATTTCACAATACACTGGAACACATAATTTACATACACTAAAACTAAAAATATTTACCATGTTAAATTGTTATCCAAAATTGTACACAAGTGTGTTCAAGATTTGCGATATTGTGGCATGTTCTGTTTTCGGTAAAGTGCAGTGAAATAGATAGCTTCATTTTCCCTTCAACGATATTTTGATTACTCCCAATTCACAATATTATAATTTGTAGTATATACTACAAACTTATATTATTTGCCTCTGTGAGTTAATATTTTGAAATTATTTCTCTTATTTGTAACAGGAATATTCATAGAATAAGTTTCAGCACTTTTCAGAAAGATTATATACTTACGTATGTATACATATTACGTGTAAATAAAAAAATATTGCAGGAACACACGAAAATATATTTTTTATAATTGCAAATTAACCTAATTCAATTTCACCTATACGGTAAACAATAGTAATAGTTACGTAATACATTGTGGCTCAGATAATTTTCCTATAAATTCATTTTGTTATTAATTTTACATTATCCGTTACGTGTATATTAAAATTTAAATACATTTATGTTTAAATTTACTGCCAATTTCGCGCCGCAAGACCTGCAATACAACTAGCGCCCCTTGTATAGTAATTTACAGCGAACTATCGCAATGCCAGGGGCTGGCAAGGCCCAGTGTGGAAATGGCGAGTTTTAAAAATTTCTCTTCACTAAGAATCTTGTATCTTTTCCTTAAACAATTCGTAGCACCTATTAAAAAATTATATGACGAATTTTTCCTCCATAGAATGTTTTATTTTTTTTCCACTAAGATTCTTGTACTTTTTTTTCTAAATTCGTAGTGTCTAAAAAAATATATCAGCTGCTCTGCCTCCACAATGTTTTAGTAGAGACTTTAGTCTCTTTAGAGGATATTTGCGTAGAGTATCAGAGTAGTGAAAAAAATTTACACGTTTCCATAAAAAAATTCGTAGCGTCTATTAAAAAATTATTTGAGAAATTATGTAATAGAGAAATGCACTGTAGAGGACGATACTTCTTTTTAGCAAACAATAAAAATATATCAAACAAATTTTTTATTAGCATAAACAAGAAAACAGGTGTATAAAACGTATAAAAATATAAACATAATAAATCTAGAAATTGGAATGTTAGAGCTAGGAATGCTGTTAGCAACCTTTAAGATAGTTTCTCCGGTACCGCCCGGTCCAAAAATAAATGCGTGAGTAAACGCAAAATATATGGAATATTAGTAGTCTGGTGTTCATTATTTTTGTTCAGAGACTGTACCCTATCCAGACACTGCGTGTATGCGTATGCGCACAATTCCAAGTTTATTCGTTCAAATTAAGGACGTGGCAACGTTGCGTTCTATTTTATACTTAACCTAACATTAAACTTTTTTGGAGAATGAAAGAAAATTTGTAGAAAAATTAAAATGGATTTTTGTCGTGATCAGTTGTGGGACAATAAAGGAGAATTTGCAAAGCGAAAAATAATACAAAAACGTTTAAATTGCATTGCAAAGTGAACCTTGCGGAAAGTAAGCAGAGTAACTAACCTAAGCATTGGATGACGTATTTTTGAGCTGAGCGCGCTTGGAAAAACTTTAAGATGTTGTGAATATAAAAACGTTCTTCACTTGAAAAAATAAAAAAATAAGTCGTTTAGCGATAAATTCAATTTTATATATTGTTTTGGACGAATGTGCAGTAATAACATAAGTGGCGATTAATAAAATGTATGCCGCTGCGTTGCCAATCGCTAATTGAGAAGTTCTCGACTTGCCCAGCAAAGCTGAAACTGGCATATTTTAAAAATGATGATCTTTTCAACAAATCGGGCAACAACTGATTTTCTCAATTCAAAATATTCGTAATAAAGTAATACATAGATAAGTTATTTTTGGACAAAATCTATAGAAAAGTTTCCAAGTTATCATGTAAAATGTGTAACTTTTAGTCTACTGATACATTCAAACCATGCAAGAAGTTCCAACTTTGATGGTGAATACCTCCTTTAGGGTACTGGGTAAATTTTTAATTTTAGCAATTTATCTCGGGAAATTTATTCTTTATGTGTACCCGAAATTTGATGAAATTCTATAGAAAAGTGGGTTTCCGGAGAAATTACCTGACTGAAAATACATTAAATTACATTAAAAAATACATTAAAAAAACTATTATCATAAATGTGAAACAGTGAGATTCGCAATAGCGTTTAAAATAAAACATGTAAAAAATAATAAAACATACTTATATATCATTCAGGAATACTTCATACAAGTTAAGGCCGAAGGCACTGAAGATCTTCGTTATATACTGACCGTAACTTAGCCTAGTACACTTTGTCTGTGTATAAAAAGGCGACATTATTTCGACGCAATAATCAGTAAGGTCAGGAAGAGCCTCCACGCTAAGGTGAGGGTAAAACATTTCCACCAAATTCAACGTAAAAAATTGCCTACGTCTAGAATAATGCAGTCTATCGTCTAAACTACTTGATATAAGAAGATAAACTTTGACTTTTTTCCTCTCGTTTCGAGAATGCTTACTTCTATTATCATTTATAATATCCTGCAACTTACCGAAAATATGGTCTATATCTTTTGAGCCTTCCTCGTATAAAAACACCCGTTTCCTGACCAACTGTTGAATATTACCATTCCTATACAGTTTGTTACTAGACTCTTGCATTAGAAACGACTCGGGTAGGGGGTAAATGTGACTGGTGACGATGTGAAACTCCGTGGTCAACGGTGTAAGCCGTAAATCCTTGAAGATATAGTTGGTAGCTTGGTATACACCGCCCTGATGTAGAAACCCGTAAAACGCAGTCAGTAATATGTTGACGAGCATCCAGATTTTCAAAAACGAATAGGACTGTTTTGGCATCGTCGCTCGGCGTTCCCCTGCATCTGTCGTAGACGCTTCCACTACTACTTTGCCTGGTTCTGATAAAATAGCCGTACCGTGAAGATATACTAGCGGTAGAATGATCGGTATTAGGAATTTGGGCTCTTGATGTGGGAATATTGATAAGAGCATTACAGGCGTAACGAAGGAGAAAATCATCACGCATTTGAGGCTTCTGATTGACGGCAAGCGGTGGAACTTACGTCGAAGGCACCTATAACAATATACGTACCATTGTAGATCTTGAACTCCAGAGATTTACTTAGGATATAAAATAAAAAATTAACTATACATGGTGGGGCTGAGAAACAATTTTTTAACAATCCTTAATTTCTTCATAGCAGTTACAAGAACACTATATACCAGGTACGTAAATATGAAACCGGAATTTGCCTATAAATGGCCTAGCTGCTAATGTAGTTACCGTTATACCGCGTTATTGGCGCCATTTTCTTGTTTTGACGTCTGATAAAGGTTTCTATTTCACAACAATACAACAACATCGTTTTTAATAGCGTCGAACATGTC
Organism: Rosalia funebris; assembly: GCA_037954035.1. Classification (NCBI taxonomy): domain Eukaryota; kingdom Metazoa; phylum Arthropoda; class Insecta; order Coleoptera; family Cerambycidae; genus Rosalia; species Rosalia funebris. The sequence goes on along the minus strand of JAZFAV010000006.1, from coordinate 2,575,889 downwards.
GAAATTTGTGCGTGGAAACTACGACTTGCGGATATCTTTGATTTTCTGTTACCATTTGAAGAAAACTGCTGCAGCATCGCGGCGAATGCTTGTCGAAGTCTAGGGTGAGCATGCTCTTGGTAAGCCACAGTGCTTTGAGTGGTTTAAAAATGCAAAAGTGGAAATTTTGATGCGAGAAATGAAGAACGTGGAAGACCACCGAGAAAGTTTAAAGTTAGCGAATTGTTGGATGAGAATAACGCTCAAACGCAACAAGAACTCGCGGATCAATTAAATGTGACACTAGAAGCCATCTACGTCATATGAATTGAATGAAAGACAGCAGGAAAACCGAAAAACCATTTGCGAAATTCTGCTCGCCAGGTACAAAAGAAAGTCATTTTTCCATCGAATTGTGACTGGTGATGAAAGTGGATATATTTCGAGCATTCTAAGCGTAAAAGATCATGGGTACCTCCAGGCGAACCACTGAAATCGACTGCAAGGCAAAATCGCTATGGACGGAAGGCAATGCTCTGTGTTTGGTGGGATCAGATGGATGTGATCTACGATTATTATGAGATTCTAAAACCTCACCAAATCCTTAATCTGAACGCTACAGACAACACATGGTTCATTTGAATCAAGTTTTGCGTGAAAAATTACCAGAATATCAGAAAAGGCAACACAAAGTCATTTTGATTCATGATAATGCACCATCACACAGCAAAACCGGTCAAGGAAACGATCGAGGCGTTTAGTTGGGAAATACTTTCGCATACGGCTTACTCACCAGACTTGGCTCCGTCCGGTTACTATTTATTTACATCGATGAGATACGCACTTGCTGAGTAGGGCTTCACTTTTTACGAAAATGTACGAAAAAGGCTCGATGACTAGTTTGCCTCAAAAGAGAAAGAATTGTTTTGGCACGGAGTCCACAAATTGTCAGAGAGATGGGGAAAATGGCTAGTAATGGGTAATACTTCGAATAAAATATTTTTTCTCATTTTCATATAATAAACGTGTATTTTTTATACAAAAAATTCTTGTTTCATATTTACATACCTGGTATATATCAAAAGCAAGCCCAATATGTCAAATAATTTGTAGTTTAAAATAATTTTGTTAATATAATGATGAAATAACTATACAGAGTGTTCCAAAGTATATTTCACAATTAATATTTCTATTATTTACAAAGCTAAAAAGATGAAACAAAAATTATCTGGTCTTGCATTTTTCAACCCTTATGAAACAACTACCTCCCGAATTGTTGTCAAATCGTATTTTTATCCTGAATACGAACAGACAGGGGAACAGAACATACTCAGTTTAAGTACAGTTCTTCATAGAAGGAGGGATTGTTTTTAAATATACGGAGTAAATGCTCTATTATTTTCATTAAATTATTTTTATGCGAATTTTTAAAAATAACATTAAAACCACATTTTGAAGTGAAATGCGTACGGAATTTTTGATAAGTTAATTTAAACATCATTTATTAACAATTTATTGCACTTTTTTGTCGAAAATTTAAAGTTTTTTATTTAGATACTCGCCTCGCTAATCACACAAAAATCAATATTGTCAAAAGCCCCTACGTATATTCACTAGCTGTAAACATACAGATTGAGTGGATTTTTTTCCCCGATTAAAATTTGCATCAGTTACACTGCGTGCCGTAGAGCACCTTAAATGTCTCGCGAGAATGGCTCCAGTGTCGCCATCTTTGAATTTTTTTTATAACATTTTTTTGTATTATACTTAAATATATGCCTAATAACTTCCTTAAATATTATTGTCTTATTACCTTTTCTTCTATCAAAAAAAAAAAAAAAAAATAAAGGGCCCTTTCTTTAGCTTATGACAGTGGTGTTATTCGTTAAGGGCATACAAAAACAAGAAGGTTTCAAGTTTGCAATCACCAAAGTTCTTCATACAATTTCAAATAGTTTTATAGTTCATATTTTTAATTTTTCAAGTAACGGAGATACCGATTGTAGAAATATTCCGGAACACCCCGTATATAATTTTGTAAAACTGCTACGCTAAAAACTGGTTCAATCATCACCATTGGCAGTTATTACAATTGTCATATAATTACGTCTAATAATTTTTTCTTTAAAAAAAGTATGAATTACAAACCATATTCACTTTTATATTGTTATTTGTGGCAATGACGTTGTAAAACAAGATAAAAACTTACCTATTAATGCACCGCAGAAGGGAGAATAGGGCACATATCCCCAGAATGTTAAACAGCAATGGTATGTTTACCAAGACGTGTAGAAACCTATGATGGGGTCCATGCACAGCCAAATTTTCCACATTAATATTATACCTCAGAATATTCAGGGGCGTGAACACGAAATTGTCAATAGATATCTCCGACATGCCGACTTTTTCCCACGTGATATACCCGTAATAAAATGAATCCACGAGTATACATAGTATGATACTAGGAACTGCGGAAAGGATAAATACGAGCATACGTAAATGCACATGGTAGGCAGTGACCCATTTGGTCCTGAATCCTCTGTATAACCAGAAGAAAACGGGGATAACGGCGAAGGCCACGAATGTGGGACGGTTGAAAAAACCCAAAACGCTTATCGTACTCACTATAAGACAATTCCTGAAGGAGTCCGAGGGGAGGGAGAGTCGTCGATTGTGGAACATCGCTTTATCAGTTTTCGTCCTGCTCTGTTCATACAGGACGTTCAAACGTTCACGTTCCCTAATAAGCCTATTCGAGAACGTGAAACTCTCACACACGTAGTACAGCAAAACGGAAAATAAAACCAATTCGATGGTATCCGAGAAGGTGCGAGTTGCGTAAACCAAAGTTACGTACGAGCTACTCAACACGAGCAATCTAGACTTGCACTTTTCACTGTTATTCGCACAAATTTTGTATAAACTGAAATCGACGATGAAGGAGAACAAGCACATCAGGAGACGCGGCATTACTACCACGGTGTACGGGGTTAAAATCGTTCCACCAAGAAAGTGGTTTACAACATTGTTGATGATGTTCAGGAGCTTATAACACGTGCCGATCGTGAAGTAAGGGATGGCCATACTTCGCAGCGGAAACGTCGAGTTGAATTCTTGCGGAGGGTTATATTCCACATCGAAGAAGTCACCTAAAATCATTTTTAATTAAGTCTAAAGAAATGCACGAAGAAATAATCACTTACCTATTAGAACCTCCAGCGGTTGGAAGAATTCATCGGGATGGATGTAACCAGTTTGCGGTATTAATACTAATATTATCCGTAAAACTATTAGGTATCGGTAGACAGCGAAAAACGAGTAGATTCCAAACATTGTCGGCGATAGAATTCACCTTCCTGGTGTGAAGAGCACAACCAAAGATAGCAGCAAGTTGTAACGAAAACACCCGAACGTCCAGGAACGTTCGTCAATAATCGGGAATATTTTAATGCTTTGAAATTCAACACCATTGAAAGATTCTTGTATGCTGGATAATTAGGTTAATTTATGAACACGCCGCAAAATCCCTGAAATGAAAAATAAATGATAATAAGTAATAATAATTATAATAACTATCCTACATTTAGTTTATAAATTAACTGAATAACATATTAAACTTAACTGAAAAGTTTAAGAGTTCTGTAAAAATGGTAAAAACAGTGACAGTGTTATACAATTACTACAAAACGGGAAACATCATACGAGTATTGCTGTCGACAGCGCGACTGCAGATGGAAAACTATACAATAGAGAACTATAGAAAAACCATAATCCTCAAAGAGCAAAACATTAGCAATAAACTACGTAAAAACTATTTCCTAGTTAATGGCATGCTCTTGCGGACCATCAGGTGCAAAATTAAGCCAAATACATCAAAACCGAAATAAGAATATTTGGAAGTAAAATAGATATCTGTAGAACGTCAGTTTTGCCGATAATTTTAAAAATCAGTGGCATTCATTCATATGCTGCCATAAGGGGAAATATAAAAACATGAATATACTCGTACAATATATACCTGTAAAATGAAGACTTACTATACTAACAGGACAAAACTTTAGGAATAATTTAATAATATTTAAATGTAATTCTCCAAATCAGTGGAATCCACTCACAAGTTATAAGTGGAGAAATTAAAAAATATGTCAAAATAAAATACATACCTGTAAAACAAAGACTTACTATACTAACAGGACAATAGTTTAGGAATAAGTTAATAATATTTAAATCAGTGGCACCCACTAGCAAGCCGTAATAAGGCGGGAAATTCACAAATATGTCAAAATAGAATAAATGTAAAATGAACATTTCCTATGTTAACAGGACAAAAGTTTAGGAATAAGTTAATAATGATTAAATGTAATTAAATGTAAAAGTCAGTGGCATCCACTCGCAAGTCGCTATAAGGGGCGAAATTGAAACATATGTCAAAATAAAATACCTGTAAAACGAAGATTTATTTACCAAACGACTGTTTTCATTTGTGTCACGAAATCTTTAGGTCGATGTACGAAATGCTTTTCGCTCGAATTTCGGCATCTTGACAAAATCAATAATAATAGGTAAATCGACCCTTGCGAATAACGTGGTAACTTTCGTTTTTTGATCTGAAGTCTCTAGAGGCGTGCTCCGTAGGTGCCTTCGAAATGATCGAGGGGGCGGCGCAATGTTATTGTGATTTGCTTACTTCTACTCGTTTACTATACTAATGGGACAAAATTTTTGAAATAAGTTAATTATATAATAGTGTCTATAAAAAAATATTTGGGCTGTTTCACCTCCAGTATGTCTTAGTGGAGGATCTATGAGATGTTTGTGTAGAGTATGAGAGTTGCGTAAGGTTTACTCTGGAAGTGGCAGTTTTTCTGTTTTTCTTCATCATGAATCTTGTAGTTAAAAAAAAAAAAGGAAAAAAATTCGTAGCATCTATTAAAAAAATATATAGGCCACTTTGCCTCCAGAATATCATAGTAGAGGCTCTAAGGGATGTTTGTGTAGAGTGTGAAAGTATCACAAGGCTTACTGTGGAAGTGGCGATTTTTAAAATTTTTCTTTACTAAGAATCTTGTACTATTTCTAAAAAAATTCGTAGCGTCTAATAAAAAAGTATATGAACCAATTTGCCTCCACAGTGTCTTAGCAGAAACTCTAGAGGATGTTTTTGCAGAATATCAAAGTAGTGCAATACCTGCTGTTAAAGTGAGGACTTTTTCTTTAAAACAATTCATGGCGTCCATTAAAAAATAATTTGAGAAATTTTGCCACAGAGTTTCTTAGTACAGACTCCATGGAATGTCTGAGCAGAATATTGAAGTAGCTCAAGACCTATTGTGGAAGTAGCAAAACTTTTACTTTTTTTCACTAAGAATGATGTACCTCTTTATTAAAAGAATTCGTAACGTCTACTAAAAATATGTTTCTGCAGTCTTGCCCCTAAAATGTCTTAGCAGAGGCTCTAAGAGATGATTATGCAAAGTATTAAAGTAGCGCAATGCTCAGTGTGGAAGTGGTGAATTTTTTAAATTTTTTCCACCAAGAATCTTGTACATTTTCCAAAATGAATTTGTAGCGTCCATTAAAAATATATTTGAGCAATTTTTCCTCCAGAGTATGTTAGTAGATGCTCTAGAGGATGTTTAAACAGAATATCAAAGTAGCGCCTAATCTACTGATTTTTTTTATTTTCCTTTACCAAGAATCTTGTACTTTTCTCAAAAATAAATAGTAGCATTTATGTCAGTAACATATATGTCAGAAATCGAGAAAGGAACTACAAAACCACCAAGCGGTTATCAAAGTAGTTCCCGAATAACAAAGGCTATTACATAATCGCTATAGGAAGCAACTACTTCTCGGGCTAAAGCCCCGCCAGGAATTGAATTATACCCAAAGGCGATCCTCGGCCCCTTTCTCGTGTTTCTGCATGATCAGACAAGATCTCAAAAAATAAAACCCGCCACAGGTAGGATTCACATCTGTCCCGTATGGGAACCGAACGACATCATACAGCTGTCTCGAATTTATTAGTTCTCATTAGTGCCGTACACGGTACGCCGATCCAGGACAAATGCCGAATGAAATCTGTGGGCATAACTTTCTTTTTAGGAGATTCTTATCATTCACTCATGTATCTGTTTCGAATACCCGTATGTATGATCTCAAAGATAATTCCTGCGAGTGTTGTGAGGCTCCACATGTGGCGCTAAAAAATCATTATTATCCTTCGATATCCTTCGAAAATATGAATCAATGCAAAAGTATCCTAGATGGACCATGCACACACGTTTTACCTCCATTTCGTATTTTTCGCACTGTGAACTTGCACACAACTTCCAACAAGATCGAAATAAATTTGCACTTCCTAGAGCACTGTCAGTTTAGACGTGCAAGCACTTATTGCCGCAAGCGCTTGCCGGCAATAATGAAACTTAGTCCAATCAATAGGGAATGACCCGGTCACTAATTGTAAACAGTAAAAAAAAAATTGAGCATATAGAAAATAAAATTTCAAGAAACTTACAGTTTTTTGCTCTCAAAATGGCGGCCGCTAATATAACCTAAAAGAAATCGCAAAAGTAAATAAAATGGGTTTTCGCGAATAAAAAAGAAAGTTGTGCTCGGATTGGAAAAAGTTAAATGAGAAAGTTGTAGATAATGAAGAAATCTTTCGATTAAATTTTTGTGAGCTCGAATCGATTCATTACCTTTTGAGATATATCGAAAAAACCGTTGAAAATTGCGTTTTTGTGTTTTTGCTCTAAAAATAACAATATTTGATGAAAACATTTAATAATTCCAGAAAATATAGTCCTCAGTGAGACGAAAACAATCATTTTTATGCAATTCCAAAATATATATATTTTTCGAAGTTATAGCTGTTTTCGTAAAAAAAGGCGTTTTCGTAAAACGGTTTTTCCATCGAAACGGATGATCCTATAGACCTGTTCGAGGGCTTATTTTCTTCGTTAGGAGCTGTACTACAAACATATTTTCAGCAATAACTGATTTGTAAATTTTTTATATAGAAAGTTGCGTTTGAAAATGACGTAATTTTCGTACATAGGTTTTTTGGCAATAAATTCTTGTAATAAAACTGATGTACGAAAATCACCTCATTTTCAAACGCGATTTTCTGAAAATATATTTGTGGTACTACTCTTAACAAAGAAAATAAACCCTCGAACAAGTCTGTAGGATCATCCATTTCGATGGAAAAACCGTTTTACGAAAACACCTTTTTTTACGGAAACAGCTATAGCTTTGAAAAAAAAAAAAAAAATATATATATATATATATATATATATATATATATATATATATATATATATATATATATATATATATATTTTGGAATTGTACAGAAACGATTGCTTTAGTCTCACTGAGAACTATATTTTCTGGAATTCTTAAATGTTTTCATCAAGTATTGTTATTTTTAGAGTAAAAACACAAAAACGCAATTTTCAACGGTTTTTTCGATATATCTCGAAAAGTAATGAATCGATTCGAGCTCGCAAAAATTGAGTCGAAAGATTTCTTTATTGTCTACAACTTTCTCATTTAACTTCTTCCAATCCGAGCACAACTTTCTTTTTTATTCTCGAAAAACCGTTTTTTTTGACATTTGCGAAATTTTAGGTTATGTTAGCGGCCGCCATTTTGAGAGCAAAAAACTGTAAATCTCTTGAAATTTTATTTTCTATATGCTCAATTTTTTTTGCTGTTTATAATTAGTGACCATTTAACATAGGGGCTCAGAAAGATTGATTGGACCAACTTGCTGGGAGAGCACTCTCAAAACCTGTTTACATTACGCAAATTCTCTGAAAGTACTCTCAGACATTAACTTGCGATAGTTTAACTTGCTCGTGTAAACTACGCGTTATACTACACCTACATGAATAATCCTGTATATTAAAAATACCTTTAAAGACGTTTCTAATTTAGTTTAGAGCGTTTCTCGTAAATATCTAAATTAACTCTACCGCATAAGTAGTTTTCATCCTGTATGATATTAACCTCAATTCAAGTTAAACCAAAGATAAATACTAACTCATTGGTATTAATACGCTAACACTAGGGATCTGTCTAATAAATCTATGATAAGCTTCTTAGTTTCCCAAGAGGGAGTGATTGAAAACATGTCGACAATATCAAAAACACCGAAAGCAATTTTCCTCGGTTTATATCCTTGTAATAATTTAATAAGTTACTCGAGGATTTCTACGCGAATGGCCGATTCTTTCAGCCTTGTACAGCATCAGATTATCGTCTCATTTGTGATAGAATACACTCGATAATTTTTACTTGAAAATTGAGAGAATTGTGTTAATAATTTGGAAGGGACAAAATAGGTCACGATAAATAGAAACTAGAAATTCAAAATTGTATGAAAGTAGTGCCAAATTCACTAAACTTACTACCTCGCCCCAATGTATACCACCATCCTTGAACTTGGAATCGTAGGGAATTTCAACTGTTTCACAAAACGATCGTCTTATTTCATTACTGGCAGCGCGACAATGAATCATCATCTTATCTCGTGCCAGTTTTAGCAGCCTCAAATCAACAGATGCTGTGTTGGAGTGCTCTTATTGTTCATTTGTTCACATAAATTTATTTCCGTGTAAACAATTTATTTGGTTCTTATACAGGGTTCGGTATGAGTATGGAATAATACCTGTAACTTTTTAATTATTTGTTTTATGTGGAAATATTTCGTTTCAAAGTTTTTTAGCTATTCATTTTCCAGGTAAACGTAAACTTAATAGATGATAATGAATAAGTCACCCAAATATAAAGAAAATCATAGTAGTCATGCTATGCTAACTCATCTGTTCAACGCTCAACTACATAGACTGGAACACTTTCCCGCTCAATGGAACATTGCTGAAGTAATTATATTAGTCTATTACCAGTCATGTAAAAAATTATTGAGGATTATTGAAATTATTTCACCAGTGGTGAAATGGATCGATTTTGCCATAGAAACGATTGATACTGTAACGGCAAAAATATTATACGTTCGAACAGGTACATCGTGTAGACGACACAATAAACAGCGCAGTTGAAGATAAAAGTTATTATGCGTCAGTATTCTTAGATGTCAGCCAGATTTGTGATAAAGTTTGGCATGATGGCCTTCTGTATATACATATATACGTATATAAATTCTCCTTGTATCTGAATATATATATATATATATATATATATATATATATATATATATATATATATATATATATATATATATATATATATATATATATATATATATATATATATATATATATATATATATATATATATATATATATATATAATATTCAGATACAAGGAACAATGCATCTTATAATATCATCTAATTCAGAAGACAGATCCTTTTAGAGTATCTGTTTTCTGTATATAAAGAAGTAACTAAACTGCTGTTCATCAAGAATAGGAAAAAGTGTGAAATTATCTAGAATATGTAGAGGAAAGAGTTTGTATATCAGATTAAGTCGGAAGTCCCCCAGGGAAGTGTCTTGGGTCCAACATTGTATCTACTGGTTACGGCTGACCTTCCATCAAATGATAGCTCTATTACCTCAATATTTGCAGATCGGCAATCGTGGCAGGAAACCGTAATCCTATAATAGTGACAGAAACCCTACAAAATAGCCTGATCGAAATATAAACATAGCAAAGGAAAAGAAACGGTGGATTACTATAAACGAAACAAAGTCAGTCCAGATAATGTTCAAAAAGTGCCAAGTGAAACAGCTAACAGTTACTATTAACAATAAACAAATTCCAAAAACAGTTAGTGTAAAATACCTACTACTACAGTTGGATAAATATTCACATGGCGCATTTATGTTTGAAGGAAAAGGAAATAATGGACTCTAAATTGGACTCTAATTGGACTCTAATCTAGCAATAAATTATTCGCATATAATGTCATACAAAGTCTGCATTGGTGTAATTTTGAATGGTACGACTCGGTGAGAACTTTGTTTACATTCCACCATATCGGTTCCATTAAATCTTTAATATGTCTACCGTTAATTTCGATAGTCTAATTTCACCAACAGTTCGAGCTCTTGGGTCACTTAAATCATTTGATCGTTCCTTGTATGCTTGGCCGTTTATGTAACTCCATAAAAAGTCACAAGGAGTAAAATCAGGTGACAAAACTGGCCACTCCATTGCCTTTCTAAGTAACATCTTGTTGGGAACAACTGCATCAAAATAATTTCTCAATGATATTCCAAAGTGTGGTTCCTTGCTCCACCTAGTTGAAATACCAAATATAGGATACAGAGTTTCTAAATATAGGATACAGAATTTTTGAGGCTTTCTTACAAACAAAACGAGTTAAACAAGGCTCCTGCCTCTCTCTAACCATGTTTAAAATTTATTTCAGCAGCGTTTTAAAAGAGCGGATAAGAAGATGCAGTTCCATGGGGATATGGATAGAGAACATTCACTTGTATACAATCTTCTTTGCAGATGATCAGGTAGTTCTTGCGGAAGACCAGCAAGACATAACTTACATGATAAACAAACTCATAGAAGAATTCACAAAATGGGGTTTAGAGATAAACATACAAAAGACACAATACATGACTATAGGAGGCACAGGACAAGACATCGAAACAGAAAGAGGAATAATAAAAAACATTAGACAGTACGAATACCTAGGAGTTACAATAGTTGAAGATGGAAAGGATAATAAAGATATACTAAAGAAAAAAGGAAAAGGAAAAAATATGATTAAAGCACTACACCCCATCCTGTGGAGTAAGAACTTAACAAAAAAAAAAAAAAGAACAAAAAGAAGTATATATCAGGCTATGATTCAGCCAATACTGACGTATGGGTGAGAAGTGTGGGTTATAGATAAAAACAAGTCATATAAAAATTTCTCTCAACCGAAATGATGTACTGAAGAAGATGTTCCGGTTTAACTTTATTTGACCATGTAAGAAATGAGACCATCAGAGAAAAAATGGAAGTAAAAAATACGATAATGGACGATATAACTGAGAAGCAGTTAAAATGGTATGGACACCTGCAACGAATGAACGAAGAAAGGATACCATTAAAGGCTTGGAACTGGACACCAGCACAAAGAAATAAACGAGGAAGGCCACGGAAAAAATGGATTTCAAACATCCGCACTGCAATGGTGGAGGACTCCACGAAGGAGACTGGAACGATCGGAAACGATGGGGTCTGGGATGCGAGAAGTGACACTATAAGTTGCAAAAACTCGCCATAAAAAGAGTTTCTATTATCTATAAAGCGTCTATTCGACGAGCTGCAACAGGGTCGAGTTCAGGTTCCCATTATTACATAGCATAGTTCAGAGAGAATACATCATAATACAATAACTAGTATTAATGAATGTTCGAATAAACATAAAGACGGGGAAAAAATGTATAAATAAGAAAACTTACATAGCAACATATGTCTTAGTCGGTCTCAGTTTCTGACTCCCATGAAGACCGGTATCAACAATGAAAGTTTATCACTAGGTACTTTTCTAAGTTTTCGGCAGTAAAACCTCAACGCCTATTATGTCCTTTTAATGTATATTATCACCAAAGGACAGTACGAGAAGTTAACTATCGTTAGAAGTTAACTAGTTAACTATATGGACTATATTTTAGAAAAGCAAGGGATAGCTCTTGATGTGTACGATTTAGAAATGAAAACATGTGTTTCAAATGGCTGTATCTATGATTTTTGTGAACACATCTTGCAGTTTTTCTATGACAGCTCTGATTTCACGTGTATTGTGGTTGTTTATTTATTGTTTAATAGTATTTTTTAATACCATAAACTGTTATGGTATTAAAAATTACCATATATTATAACATTATAAAACTTACTACTACTATATACATATGTTATAATACCATATATTATAACATTATAAATATACAATTATAGAACTTACTAAAGTAATTAAGATAGTATAATAGTTACTATTAACGGAATGGACAGAATTTCGTATGATTTGTAACAGGTGATTCAATTTGGATTTCCACAGAAAAGGTATTAAAAAGAACACGGAAAAATTGAAAAATATAAAAAAATATTTATTTGCCCTTTGAGGTTAGTTCATTGTAATTATGTATGAAAGATGATATCATGTAAATGACCTCCGCGGCTCGTGTGGCATGACGTGATCAGTTTGGGGAAATTTTCGACTACTCTGCGGCACAAATCAGCCGGCTATTTCCCATCTGATCTCCTGTTTCAGCTCTTCAATGGTGTTCGGTTTATTCTTGTAGAATCTTCAGATACCCCCAAAGAGAAAAATCTGCGGGATGACCATGATTGCGGCGGCCAATTGATGTTGCTGTTACGCGAAATAATGCGTTTCTCCTGCTGTGTGGCAAGTGGCATCGTCCTATTGAAACCAGAGATCTTCGATGTCCATATCTTCCAACTGCTCCCGGAATAAAATCTATTATCATGTTCTGATAGTGAACGCCATTAACCGTAACAGCGTTCTCCACATGATTCTCGAAAAAAATGGGCTAATTACGCCTCCGGACCAAAAGGCACAGCAAACAGTCACCTTTTGAGGATGCATTTCTGTTTGAACAATCTCTCTTGGATTTTCCAATCCCCAAATGCTACAATTGTGCTTTTTCACTAACGCGAATATGTGCCTCATCGCTAAAGATGATTTTCATTGAAAAATTTACACCTTGTTCTGGTATCCATTCTGTAAACAGACGACGCAGTTGATGGCTTCGAGGCTTCAATTTCCATGTTACTTGGAGTTTGTATGGGTGTAACGGCAAATCTTTTGTTAAAATATTCGCTGCGTAGTGGAATACGCAAAGCCCACTTGCGAATTGGTTTGGAATACGTAAGGCTCACTTGGTTTGCTCGAATTTTTTGACCACATTCCAAATCGTCCTCCCAAAATGTCGATTTTGCACGCCAAAACATTCGTAACGCACGAAGGGCTCTTTTCTCGATCGGCCATTTTCAAAATAGGTTTGGATATTTTAACACGTTGTTCGGTCGTGTATTGTTCCATGACTAATTTTGTATCTGTTTCTAGGTTAGAAATCTGACGTTACCGTTGACAACTACAGTAGCGTATCAAAAATATTACTTTTCCGCACTCCACTATACGCGGAAAAGTAATGTAAACGTGTAAATTTTTTTTCCAGGGTTTATTTTTCGTTTTCGGTCTAAAAACAAAAAAAATGGTTTTTAAACCATTTTATGTGTGTGTGTGTGTGTGTGTGTGTGTGTGTGTGTGTGTGTGTGTGTGTGTGTGTGTGTGTGTGTGTGTGTGTGTGTGTGTGTGTGTGTGTGTGTGTGTGTGTGTGTGTGTGTCATTGTCGTCGTTGTAATCATTGTCGTCGTTGAAATCGTTGTCGTCGTTGTAATCGTTGTCGTCGGCATTACTAAAATTTCTTGTTATCACGATAAGTCAACTCAATCGTATCGGATCTATCGGGTTTTGACTGATTCTGATCGCGGACGTCTCCCAGACGACACCTATTGATTTTGAGGTGGATAGAACACACTCTACCATGTTCATGGGTCATGAGAAAGTACGATGGTGGACTATTTGAGACATTTTTTTTTGTTGGCACGATCGCTCAATTGAATCGTGTCGGATCGAAGTTTCGACTGATTCTGATTAGGGACGTCTACCAGAAGACATTTATTGATTTTGCGGTGGATAGGATACACCCCACCCTGTCCATGGGTCATGAGAAAGCACGATAGTGAACTATTTGAAAAAAGTAAAACTGTCGCATAAAACATATTCTGCATTTATGTGTTAACTTATTTTTTTTTCGGCCACTCAATTTTGAGATGTAGATGTTTTACGTGCGGAAAAGTCCGTTTTAAGGTTTTAAAACTGTTTATTTTACATTGTAATGTGGAAACTCAATTCGAATCACCCAGTTGCAGTAAGTTTTGCGTGTATGGCATTGCCTTCTTTGGGATTAAACTTAAATATAACACGTTTTAGATACTTGAAACGATTATCATAATCAGCTATAGCTTCTAACTAAATACTTTATCTTATGAGTAACTAACTAACTGGTTCAGAATTTAAAGGTATATCTGACATTCTCTAAGTGTCTATTTTATAGTAGGACCTTTTATAAAACAATTTCACACTCGCTACTACCTCGTTAACTAAGTATTTGATTGCTGATAGAAATGACTGATATCGAACGGATTACCGTATATTTAGGATCTTACGAAATCCTTTCGCGCACATTCTTGAATGGCCCCAGAGATAATTAATTTGTCTCTCGTTGATTTGCTGATAGAAATTGAGTGGCCGAGAAAAAATAAACCAACACATAAATGCAGAATGTGTTTTATGCGACAGTGTTATTTTTTTCAAATAGTCTACCATCGTGATTTCTCGTGACCCATGGACAGGGTGGGGTGTGTCCTATCCACCTCAAAATCAATAGATGTCATCTGGTATACGTCCCTAATCAGAATCAGTCGAAACCCGAACGGTCCGACATGATTTAATCGAGTGATCGTGCTAACAAAAAGAAATCTCAAATAGTCTACCATTGTGCTTTCTCATGACCTATGAACATGGTAAAGAGATGTCCCCGATAAGAATTAGTTAAAACCAGATCGCTTCGATACGATTTAGTTGGGTTATCGTGTTAACAAGAAATTTTATTAATGCCGACGACAACGACAACGACAACGATAACGATAACGACAACGCGAAACACACACAGACACACACACACACACACGCACACGCACATGCACACACAAATTGGTTTAAAAACCATTATTTTTTGTTTTTATGTCGAAAAACGAAAAGTAAACGCTAGAGAAAAAAAAATTTACACGATTATATTACTTTTCCGCGTAATAGTTGAGTGCGGAAAAGTAAACATCCACTGCTGCCAGAGGAACAGAGGCGGCAACATACAAGATATTGTATTCCATGTCTAATGGCATAGATTAAATAAACAATTGAACCCAAAGTTATTGTAGAAATGTCATTTATTTGCCCAGTAATTACTAACATAATCGGCTACCTCTCGCTGGGATACCCTAAATTATTGTTTTATCGCAGGAGCGCGATTATTGATAATTTTTATATATAATTTTGATAATATATATATATATATATATATATATATATATATATATATATATATATATATATATATATATATATATATATATATATATATATATATATATACTTATATTATATTAAGGGGAGAAAATCGATTTTTATGTGTCTAAACTTTTAATTACGCGTATTTAATAAATTAATTAAGGTTTTATCTTTATGGTGGCGGCCTATTAAATACAGGAAACGTAAAATCCGGTGATAAGTTGGCATCTAACACTAATTAAAGTTAAACTTATAAACTTATTGGTATATATAGCCATTTAATTGTAATATAAGAAAAAATGAATACAAATATACATGAAGAAAATGTAATTTAGTGGTTGAACTAGTAATGTATAAAATTACCTTATCAATATTAAAATAAATATAAGACAGATTAAATAAAAATATTTTTCATTGTTAAATAATATATAACGGTTTTAGATTATCGTTAATGTTTCAAGTGTTGTAATTTTCTTGTAGTGTTGTTTTTTTTTAAATTGCTAGGGGGATGTGGGGGTTAAAATATTTCATAAATTTGTGCAAAATCAGTTACAAAAACATGATACAATAACACAGTAATAATTTGTTATAAATTACCAAGATTAAAATTGACTATATTAATTAAATTCACTTTCGCAGGAACTTAGCTATCAGAGTTATTAGGAAATTAAAAATAATTGTAATAATTTAGCATTAAAAGTTTCGATTTGTTACACGTCGTCTTCAAAATTACAATGTTTGTAATTTTATCTTATCTTCAGATCTTTATTTTACAGAATAGTACCTGTATGTCTATGGATGTCTCATAATTTTGTCTCATAACATGAGGGAGCCTTATCCTGCTTTACAGGAATAGTTTAGTGAAATATTATACTTAAGACATTCCACTTAACTTGAGGAGAATAATATGGTTCGGTTAAATAAGGCAATGAATCTCTAAAGAACGTAAGAAAAGTGACTAATTTTGTAAATTATACAATTTCCAATATATGGTTTGGAATATGGATTTACTTGTCTCCTAAAACTCAAGACCTAATGTCTCTAGATATATTCTTTTCGTAATTTTTAAAACTAAAGTTTATTGAACACCTCTTAATAATGTTGATCGATCAAGACCAAATATTAGAGGTACTTCCATAGACAGTACTAGAGAACACGTGTTTTAAACCTCATTAAAATAGTCTCATTCGAGCTTTAATCATCTTTGGGTGAAGAAATTTTGGTATTCTACCAGTTTAGAGCTAAGCAAAGCTCTAATAAAAGCTCGAAATGTGGCAGTTTCTGGACGAACGATTAGGAGAAGGCTTAATGAAGGAATTGTACAGTGGAAGACCAGCTATTGCATCACTACTCACCAGAAAATATAAAATATAGAGTCACTAAACACCGTTTTGCAAGAAAACACGTAAATCCGACTATTCACGACTGGAAGCCAGTTTTGTTTTCAGACGAAACAAAAGTAAGTCTTAATTCACCAGATAAACGTCAACAAGTCTGGTGGAGGCCAGGAGAGAGATTTACTGCCAACAATATCTCTCCGATGATCTAGTTTTCTGTATTTAGCTAGTTTATTATTAGTATATTTTTAAATAAAGGGTGGTCCAACCATAATGCACGATGTTAATTGTGAGTCACACCTTAACGTCAAGTTTTTTGCCCAACTTAATTTGACATTTCATTGTTTCAGTATTTGACAAATTCAACCATGGAGAAGTACACAATTGAGCAGCGCGTTAAGATTGTTGAAGCCTTTTGCGAAAATGGGCGTTCAAATCAAAATGCATTTCGTGCACTTCGTGACTTTTTTGGTCAGCATAATCGACCAAATGTGTCCACAATCGGGAGAATTTTGCGCAAATTTCAGCAAACCGGATCTGTAGGAAATGTGAAAACACCTGTGCATGCTCGCCCAGAGCCGTCAACCTCGACTCGTCGTCGTGCCCAACAATTGAACATCTCACGAACATCACTGATGCGAATTTTGAATAAACATTTGAATTTACACGCTTACAAGGTTCAATTGACTCAAGAGCTGAAGCCTACTGACCATTTAAAGCGTCGTTAATACGCCGAATGGTTGGTTGAACAGACAGAAGTGAATGGTGACTTTACAAAGAAAATCATCTTCAGCAACGAGCCACACTTTCACCTCAGTGGATTCGTTAACAAGCAGAATTGCCGCATTTGGGCAAATAAGAATCCACGAGTGATTGTTGAAAAGCTGTTGCATCCACAAAGAGTGACTGTTTGGTGCAATTTATGGGCTGGCGGCGTCATCGGGCCGTACTTCTTCGAAAATGAGGTCGGCCAAGCAGTTACCGTGAATGGTGTTCGCTATCGCGAGATGATAACGGACTTCTTGTGGCCAGAAATTGAGGATATAGACCTGGACGATATGTGGTTCCAACAGGATGGTGCCACTTGCCACACAGCCAACGAAACAATGGCACTTTTGCGCGAGTAATTCAATGGCCGTGTTATCTCACGTCGCCGTCGTGGCGATGTTAATTGGCCGCCACGATCATGTGATTTGACACCGTTGGACTTCTTTCTTTGGGGATGTTTAAAAGAAAAAGTGTACGTCAATAAGCCAAGAACAATTCAAGAGCTAAAGTATGAGATAATTCGGCACATTAACGACATTGAACCTCAATTATGTCTCAGAGTCATTGAAAATATGGACCATCGGATAGAGGTATGCCACCGAACCCGTGGCGAGCATTTGGCCGATATTTTGCTTCACACATAATTGTCATAGATCCTTCTATCATAATAAAAAATATTAAGATAATTCTCTGAAAACTTTTTGTTTTATTTACAATTAACATCGTGCGTTTTGGTTGGACCACCTTTTAGTATTCTGTCTTTAATTTAAAATTGGAAAAAGTTGAAACTCCGCTATTATTTGGTACGTCCTGTAGTATTTACAAAAAACTAAATACAGTACTAGAAATTACAAAATAAAATCACAATCTGTCGTCATCAGCAGACGATTAAACCTAAGCACTTTTAAACAATAGCCAGAAACAGTTAAACAAAGGTCAGATTTACGCAGTTTAAGTCAGCTTCTGAAGATATCTACGTTGTTACTGAAGCATATGTCTGTTCTAAATATCCTTTTGAATAAAACATATAATTTAATTAATGCCTTCCGACTTAAGCCCACCGTAATTTTGGTTATTTATCTAGAAAGCTTATATCTGAATCAGAAAAATGGCAGCAGTCAGCCCGAAAAAATGGAATAAGTAATCCGGGAATATCTGGAAGAGGATTAACTCTTGAATTTAACTGATAAGGCGCGATATTCTTTACATATTTTATATATTCTCTACTGGCCATTAAATGTGCTGTCTTTCTTTGGAAGCGCAACCGAAATCCTACCGCTCCCGGCTATTTTTCTTAATAGAATTCGGTAATGTAGCGGCGATAAGAACGAAGGTCACGAAGGGTAGACCTATACTATGTAGATAAAACGTGATTCGGTATCCATAGGGCCTTTTGGGATATTCGAAGATGGCCCTTCTCAGTGGCAAAAGTAGATGGCATGTTATAATGTTGTGAATGTATTGTTCGATTTGCCATAGGACGATAAGCACAGTGAATCGGCCCCAGAGGGACATCTGGATCATCTTCTGAGAGTTTGCAGATACTAATGAGATGAGATACGTTGGTCCTTCAAGTTTCAAACTCTTTATCTATTTTGGTTTTTGAATAAATCGAAAAAAAAACAACGAAAAATTAGAAAATATTTTTTTTTCTCAAAAACGGCTTAACCCAATTAAATTAAATTTGGATAAATTATAGAGGTATATAATGGCTATTGCCATTATATTGGTATATATTGCTATCATCATTAGGTCATCAGTCCTAAGACTGGTTGGACGCTAACCTCCGGCTTCTCCTATCTTGTGTTAACCTACGCATTTCGCTAATTGTGCTACAACCTACATCCCTTACTATTTGCGAGCAGTAGTCTAATCTAGGCCTACCTCTGCCTTTCTTCACTCCTATTTCTGCCTCCAAAATATCGCGGACTATTCCCCCATGTCTCAGCAAGTGGCCTACCATTCTATCTCTTCTCTTCTTTAAGTTTTTCCACATACTCCTTTTCTCGCCGACTTTCTCCAATACTTCTTCGTTTCTAACCCTATCAGTCCATGGTATTTTCATCATTCTTCGGTAACACCACATCTCAAAAGCTTCTAATTTCTTCCTACTTGCTTCCCCTACCGTCCAGGTTTCGCAGCCGTAAAGTGCCGTGCTCCATACATATGTTTTCAAAATATATTGCTAGATGTCAAACAAATCATCCAAGCACTAGCCAATAATAAATCACCTGGAACTGACAATCTCCCGGCGGAAATATTTAAGAATGGTGGAGAAAACCTAATCAAGTGCATACATACACTTATCTCAGAAATCTGGATACAAGGGACCCTCCCTAATGAATGGAACTTTGGCATACTATGCGTCCTTCATAAAAAGGGTGATATACTGGAATGTTCAAATTATAGGGGGATTACGTTATTAAACACTGCATATAAAGTGTTTTCCATATTACTCTGCTCACGCCTAAAACGCTATGCAGAGAGATTAACTGGAAGGAGGCTTCAGAACAGGTAAATTTACTATCGACCAAATTTCAACGCTTAGACAAATATTGGTGAAGACCCGAGCAATGGAAGAATTAGGCATACCGTGCTTCCTGATAGCACTTACAAAGCTAACAATGAAGAAAGTAGAATGCAGGCTACGTATCCAGAGTAATCTATCCCTAGTAATTGAAACCAGCAGTGAACTGCGACAGGGAGATGCTCTTTCATGTATATTGTTCAACCTGGCTATAGAAAATATGTTAATATCTGCTCAAATTAATACAGCAGGAACAATTTTTAACAAAAGTATCCAAATCCTCGCCTTCGCCGATGACATAGACATCATTGGTAGATCAGAAGCGGTCGTTAAACATCATGGTGAACACCAATAAAACCAAATATGCGTACACTGCAGCCAGTACAAAACAGGATATTGCAAGTTGATCAAGCGCAAATAGAGGCTGTTGACGAATTCACTTACTTAGGCTCAATAGTAAACACCCGAAATTATATCACAACAAAAATAAAACACCGTATACTCCTAGCAAATAGGTGTTACTCTGGGCTAGCCTCACAACTTAGATCAAGAAACATATCTCAACAAACAAAATTTAAATTGTATAAAACACTTATACGCCCGGTATTGATGTATGGGTCTGAGACATGGACCCTAACAAGAAATAGTGAGGAGCTGCTGGGATGTTTTGAGCGAAAAGTTCTACGGAAAATATACGGGGCGGTAAATGATAACGGGGTTTGGAGAAAACGCTACAACTTTGAACTGTACATACTCTATAATGACCCCCATATTGTAAAATCAATTAAATTTAGTCGCTTGAGATGGGTTGGATATGTACTTAGAATGGATCCGGGAGATTCTGCAGGAATATATATATGTTCTAAAGCCCAACAGAGCAACGACGTAGAGGAAAACTTAGACTACGATACCTAGACGACGCGACGTGGAAGAGGACCTAAGAAGCATTGCTGTGAGAGGGTGGAGAAGGAAAGCACTGGATAGAAACGAATGGAGAGAGGTCCTGGAGAAGGCCAAGGCTCATCAAGGGCTGTAGCGCCAACATGGTGATGATGATATAATGGCTATACTTGAAAAAAATAACAGCTCATAATTTTCATAATAATCATTGGCAACAGAATATTTTTCGGAAATTATTATTTTTTATTTATTACAACGTTCTAGAACAACTTTGAAACTAACTAACTTTTTGTATGTAGAATGACTTTTCAAATTCCTAAAGTGATCAAAATGGTATGCCATATTGAAAGAAATAAAAATCGATTTTTTGATATAAAAATCGATTAATTTCAATATTTACACATTTGAAACAACAGAAACGAAGCTTACTTAATTAACTTGGACCATTTTCTTTGAAAATAAAGCTGGCAATGCTACCACAGTAAATGGAGAACGCTATCGTGACATGTTAAACAATTTCTTTTTCAACCAAATTGATGATTTCGCAACCATAACTCTGTTGTATACCAAATTTCCTGATCGTGTTGTTTCGCGGAATGCTGCCATCAATTGGCTTGCAACACCATGTGATTTAACACCACTGGACTTTTGTCTTTGGGGTTATGTCAAGGAAAATTTGTACGCCACCCAACCAGCAACAATCAATGACCTCAAAGCAAACGTTCAACGGGTTTTTAGAGAAATAGAGCCAGTTTTACATGCCCGTGTTATGGACAATTTTGCTAAACGAATGACATCATACCAGATGAGTTCAGGCAACCATATGATCGATATTCTTTTCCATTTGTAGCCGTATCGTCTTTATTTTATGTTGAAGAATAAAAAACCTCAGTTTATCAAATAGCATTAGCTTTATTCGCAAATCACATTCTATAGTTTTAAATGAGACACCCTTCACATAACAAAAAATAAAACCAACTATACTGCACTACAGCAAATTCAGAATTAAATGTTGATGCACTTTCCTAACCTAAATTCGACTTCAAAATCGAGTTAATAAATTTCCCACAGAGAACTGCACTCGTAAATTCAGGCGTACAAAATTACTTGCTAGTAAAAGTATCCCATCTGCGAGATAACATCGAGATATTTTAAAGTATATGGCTTGTGAAAAAGTAAAGAGCATACTTCTTCTAAGACACTGAAGTTTATTGTTACGATTCCGTGAGAAACGATTTTGATTTTAGATGCGTCTCTTTGTACACATTTACATCTTTGTGATGTATTTTTTAATGACAGCGTCTTTATCTGCCGTATCTGATGTTGCTATTTAAGATAATAATTTTTTTTACGTATGATGCGTGGTATTTTGTGGTAGGCCCCATAATAGTTGTTTTGAAAAACAAAAAATATTTTAACAAATTAAAACAATTTTATGAAGAATAATAATTAATACAAACAAAAACCGTTAAATAACTAAATTGAAAATTTCGAATTTTAGTGTCAATTAGTCGTATATATGAGGGGGTACCCAAAAGAAACCGAATTCATGTTGTAGCGTAATTCATGGGCTGAGTTTTTGTAGTACCGCGTTCTGCCGCTAGGAGCTTATAGAACTACCATTCCCGAGTCAGTAAGCCAAGCGTAGTCCCTAAAACTCCGTTCGGCTTGTGTGAATTTTTTAGTGACAGTTGTTTTGTGTGCTCGTCTTTTATAGATTCCCGTGAGCAGCACGCGCCCGAAAAGTTATGCTTCGTGCTCGGAAAAACTGGCACAGAAACTCTTGAAATGTTAAAAATGGCCTACAAGGGTAGTGTTATTGGGAAACTCAAGTGTTTGAATGGTCTTCCCGTTTTAAAAGAGGTGAACTGTCAATTGATGACACAAACCTCGCCCTGGTCGTCCTTCCATGTCTCCAATCGATGAAAATTTACGAAATCATCCTGGAAGTCATCCATTGATGAAGTTGTGGAAATTTTTTATCGAAAATTGGTGCACAGACAGGGCTGTGTGAGCAAGGTCGTTGTCATGTCGTTGTGAAGAAACCAATGGCCCGACTGCCACAAATCAGGCCTCTTCCGCTGCAAAATGTTACGCAATCCTTTCAAAACTTCCAGGTAGAAAGTCTGGAACTATCTGACTCTGTGGAACAAAGTGTGAATGGACAACTCCTCTTACATCGAAAAAACAAAAAATCCACGAGCACACAAAACAACTCTCACTAAAAAATTCCCATAAACCGAACGGAATCTTTTTTAATGACCCCGCTTGTGTTACTGACTCCGGAATGGTAGCTTTATGTGGTCTTAGCGGCGAAACGTGGTCCTACATAAACTCCGCCCACCACAGCATCACTTCGGTTTATTTTGGGTACCCCCTCGTATGCTTTGAATTTAAGGTAATCCCCACAAAAAAGTAGCCTAGCGGAGTTAGATCTGAATATCTAGTTGGCTACTCTACACATTGCTTTTCAGGTATCAGTTTACTGACATATTACAATACTGACATTTACAATCGCGATTTCGCGATTTGGTTCATGAGGATTTTCATGCGTATCTAGTAGCATATCCAAATTTATATCTTCCGGAAGGGTAAGATGATCTTTGGTATAATTGTCTCTCACAGTATCAAATTGTGCTAATTGCATACGTTATAAAATGGTTTACTTCCATAAAAAAAATGGCTGACGTGTGAAATGTAATAAAAACTAATTAAATCTGAAAAGGGCTCAAGTTTAAAATCCTCTCTTTCCATTTTATCGAAAACAAAATACTGAATAACACACAAATAATAATAACAGCAATAATAATACATTCATCGAAAAAAAAAATTGCCAAGTACAGATTTCTTCCGAAGGGAAAGTGTATCAACGAAATGGATTTGGAAAACACTCAACTATAAATATAAATTACTATATTTAATTGACCATAACATATGTACATGACAGTCTAAAATAAATTGAAAGAACTGAAAAATAAGACAAAAAAATTATAGAGGACCTGTACGTCAACAGCGCACACATATAGGTTGCATTTTAAAGGAATTCTTGAAACATCTGAAACAGTATTAAATAGAAATGGCCTCAATGCAGAACCTTGTGGAACTCCAGTCTCGATTAGTTTCATGTGTAAGCCAACCGAGATTTATATTATGTCTAATACATTGATTCTGTCCGAAAGGTAGTTTTGAAACCACTAAGTATGTTTCCACAAATGCCATAATAGTGCAATTTGGCCGTATAACTAATATCTAAAGAGAAATGTTTTAACCATATCCTGTAAAGTTAAAGAGGTAACCTGTGAACTGTCGATAGCTCACAGGATGTCATCAGTTAGTTACGTTAACAAGCAAGTAGATGTAGTAAAGCCTTTTCGAAATCCTGACTGATTTGGTGGAATTATTCCATTTTGGTAACATATTGAAAGCCATGTTTATATATTGCAGATTCAGCGATTTCAAGGCAAACGGAGAATAAACTAATGGAGTAAGTCCTTGTATTGTCCCAGATTTTTCTTTTCGGGAATAGGCTTAATATTTTCAATTGAGGAGGTAACTGTCCTATTTCAAAAGATGTATTAATTATATACGCCAATAGCGCAGATATCTATTGTAATAATAGTTGCAACATTTTTGCAGCTACCTCTGTCACATAAGAGCGTAGCGGCGATTATCAGCAGCCGGTAAGTCGTAGGAATTCACCTTTTTTATACTAATGTAGATGCAGCTCTTGCCGTTTTCGCAGTATGGAAAGGAACAGTTGTTACTTGGATTCAGTCTGACTCTGGCAGGTCAAAGAGAATGAGTGCTATTTACGCTAAACGCTACGATGCGGTGTCTTTATGTTCTCACCCCCAAGGACCAAAAATGACACATTCAGCTGCCGCAAAATACATGAAAATGTCGCGGTAGTTCGCAACTAAGTGGGTGGACCGGTTTTCGGAGGTTGGGAATGTCGATGACTTTCCGAATCATGAGTGTGTTGGAAATGTGTCAGATAAAGTCGAAAAAATGGTTCGCGACTTATATTCCAAAAATCCTGCCTTGACTCTGCGTGAAGGGCAGTAAAAAAGGTGTGAAAATATCTCACGAAACAATTCGTAGGCATTTGCGCGATAATAACGTCGGAGCATATCGCTGAAATCGGGAAATATCGGAGCACACTGCTGAAACCATTGCTGAGTGAGAAACGCGTAGGCTCAAGAGCACTTGAATCGTGATTGGAGCAATGTAATCTTCACCGACGAAGCATCTTTTTGGGCGTTTTCGAGCATCAAACGTGCCTGGGTAAATACCCCAAGCGGATTGCTCCAACGGACTGTAAAACACCCCGTCAAGGCCCATGTTTGGGGGTGCCCTTCAAAATAGGGTTTCGGCACTTTGTATCTCTTCATCGATAACTTGAACGCCGAAAAAATGAACGAAACTTACCAGAAAGTTTTATTACCGCCTGCTAAATGCTGGTATAAGAAACACATTGAGGTTTGGATATTCCAAGAGGACAACGATCCAAAACATCGGAGCAAAGCGTGAAAATTGTGGAAAGAGCAGAAACGTGTCGTCACTTTGGATTGGCCATATCAGTCGCCCGATGCAAATCCCATCGAACATGTATGGGCTTTTATCAAGCTGAAGCTCCGTAAAAACTGACTCTGCAATTTGGCTCAGCTCTGTCAACGAATTCGAAAAATTTGGAGGTCTTTCCCAAGGGAATACGCCAAAAGTCTTGTGGGAAGTACGCATCGGAGGTGCCAGGCAATTATCGATGCTGAAAGAGACTGGAGTCTTACTATTGACACTGCGAAAATGGCAAGAGTTCCCTCTACATCGAAAAAAAAAAAAGATAAATGCCACGACTTACTGGCGGCGGATAATTGCCGCTACGCTGTTATGTGACAGACTGAGTCCATCTGGGCATATGATATTGTGGCTTTTGTTTAATGGTCATATTCATTTCGGTATTTACAAGATTATAAATAAATGTGAGAATAATTAAATTTAGACCCATAATATTTATGGTTATACTCATCATTAGTATCTATTTTAGGTATAGAATCTATGAAATAGTTAACACTACAGACAAATTCTCAAGAAGACTATGTGACATTTTATTTCTTATGACTCCCCATGACTTTAACTTATCTTCCCCATGACTCCATATTTAAATTTGTCTAGAATTTAGAAATAATTTAATAATGCGAATAACAAGAGGTGCTCCAATACTTCTTCGTTTATAACCCTATCAGTCCATGGTATTTTCATCATTCTTCGGTAACACCACATCTCAAAAGCTTCTAATTTCTTCCTATTTGCTTCCCCTACCGTCCAGGTTTCCCAACCGTATAGTGCCGTGCTCCATACATATGTTTTCAAAAATCTCTTCCTTGTTTCTAAGTTTATTACCCTCGAGCATAAAAGTGCTTTCTTTTTGTTAAAAGCTACTCGACCCTGCGCTATTCTTTGTTTTATGTCTTTATCGCTTCTTCCATCTCAATTTATTTTACTTCCTAAATAAGTGAAGTCTTTCACTTCCTCCAATCTTTCAAAACAGCGATTGTCGTTGAATAATTCCACATGATACAC
This sequence comes from Rosalia funebris, assembly GCA_037954035.1. Taxonomy (NCBI): domain Eukaryota; kingdom Metazoa; phylum Arthropoda; class Insecta; order Coleoptera; family Cerambycidae; genus Rosalia; species Rosalia funebris. The sequence continues at coordinate 2,549,665 of JAZFAV010000006.1, read as the reverse complement.
CGCCGGTGTGTAAACTCCAACTTACACATCGGATCAAACGCCAAACAACATTAAATTCCCAACAATCGGATTTATGTGACCATATGGGAAATTCTGATAATATTTTACTCAAACGGCACATTTATCATCAACGCCTTTTGTATGGTTTCGCATTCCATTCAGCTCTGCGTAGATACAAACATAATGCCGACGAACTACCGGGGTCGGGGTACGCGTTGGAGGAAATAGAATATGCTTTGGTTTAAAAAAATTGCGCTTTGTTCGAATATGCGAGAGAGGATTTATTTTTGCTCCGTTTGGTAGTTATTTTAGACCACTAATAGACTTATTTGTGGCTTTGCGAGTTTTATCGTTTATTTGTGAATTGTAGCGTTAATCGTAGATATACAGTGAGAGGCAGACTACTAGGTGAATCCTTGAAGAAAATAAATCAGGTCAAAGATTCATACAGTTTTTTGTAAAATAGTGATCCTCTTAAAAGGATGATAGGACTTCATGTTACCAAAATGATGTAAGTCAGTAATAAATCTTTATTGTAAACTGCAAATAATATTACATTCAAACAAAGATATTAAATTCATATGATTACAATGTTACTTATTGTTGAGTGCGGTATGAGTAAAAACAATACTTGGGGTGAAGTGTAACATTGCACTTAAAACATTTAAAATTAGATTTTTTATGACAAAAGACACAAAACGTTTGACTACCCTGATAAATAATTAGGTGATCGATGTGATCAAATCTCGAATATTCATGCAAATGAACTGACTTTTTGGAGGGACCTCGTTTAGTTCTGGATGGTAGTCCTTCTCTTGGATACCAAGATACTTACTGCAATAGATTGCCGAAATGAAAGTTGGTCGAGTGTTCCATTATTGCCTCGGTGAAGGCATTCTAAATAGCAACTTCCAAACAATGAATAAATATAGAAAAATACCATTTTTTTCACGTTTAATATAAATATGGATGCAAAATTTGTGACAAAGCTAGTGACGTTATTGTCATTCCACTTACATATAAGTATATTGCTGTCTTCCACTAAGCTACAGTCATATGTCCCCCTAGGTTGCTTTTTAAAAATTTTAGAATTACAAAGTGGATCTGAAGGTATACGATTTTCGCTGTAGCTTTGACGCACCTATTTTTTAATTCTTCCATGAGTTGCAAAGAGGAAAAAACATGATCGAAAACTAAGTGATACGGCTGTCAGGGGGAAATATCACCATACCTGGCGGTGGCTCTGAAATACTATCAGGATCTTCTAAGTCTTCCAGAAGTTCTTGAAGTGATAATGGACGGTATTTGTACTTAAAAGTAGGAAAATAATAATTATAAGTTCGACAAAATTCTCAAATACGTTAAGCAGTCGTCCGAAGACCTGCCATCTTTTTAAAAGGATGACCCCACTTCGAATCGCATTACATGTAAAAATAAAAACATAAACCTATTCTACCGATAATTATCAATTAGTAAACCCTTTTCAAACACTATTTTGATTGATGTAAATATTTTATAAAAATAACAGAAAAACTGTACTTACTTCCACACATCCATGTCAAAATCCGCAAAATCAGTGCACAACAAAATCTCGATAATGTCTTTATTTCAATATCTAGAACTTTATTAACCTTCTAGTGTCTTGTGACATTTTATTAGTTAATTTATACATAAGGCGACATCTCTTTGAGAGTGGCTTAGAATATCAAAAACAGATATCTTTGTACAATCCTTTTAAAAGGATGGTAGGGTTATTTGGGTTAAGGCTGTCAGGCTGGCAGGATTACATATCATTCTTCGCGTCGGCATGCCGGTAACCAGCAATGCGTATGCGTTGCTGGGCTAACTCTCCGTCGCCTTGCTTTTAACGGACTTTATAGAGATCCGTGGTGCTGTGAGATGAAATGGGAGTACACGAGGAATGATGTGCAATTTAGCTAGCTTTACAGCATTAATGGACGCTTCACCACTGGTGCAAGAACTCCAGTTTGTATGCTATCAAAAGCTTATTATTAGATGCGAGAGTGCCAGTTGCATCTGCAGATGTTGCGGTTGTAGTATAGTTGGTTAGTGGAAAATCTGCTGTAAACACTAGATATAGTGCGGGCTCTAGAACGCTACCTTGTGGAAAGCCAGTTTGGATTGGGAATAACTCTGTGTACATATAATTATCTTTCTGTTTGGCGAGAAAGTGTCGATCGCTGAATTTGGATTTGATTGTCTGGTAGTAGTTATGCCGTTAGTTTAATTTTAGTTTGTAGAATAATCCATCATGCAAAACCTCGTAAAATGCTTCAGTAAATCCTACGAAGGCGGCAGGGCAAAATCCTCGTTATTCATAGTCATTATTGACTTTATTGACGGTTAAAAATCGATTGTTCGAAAGTAACGTTAGATTCTAAATCCAAACTGATGGTTAGGGATTCTGTGATTTTCTTATAGTAGCTTAGATTCAGTCATTTGAGCAGTAGTTTTTCGATGACCTTGAACATGGTAAAAGACTGATCGGTCTGTAAGACGATGGAGTGTTTAGGTTTTCGCCAGGTCTTGGTATTAGTATTGAGCGACATTTCACAGCTTAGGAAAGTATCCGATAATGAGGATGGCATTGGATATACATATGAGCTATATTCATTACACACTTTTCAGATATCTCTTGTTGAACGTTCTTTGCTTCTCAAGTCATAACCTCTTTAATATCGATTTGGTTGTTATATTTTAAACATCTTGACTCGATTTTCACATAATTTGTTTCTATTCTTACAATTTTTTTCAAGGGAGTTCTCTCAACGACGCGCACTTTTATATCCGATACTCGACATACGGTATCGTTTGTCATATGTGTTCCTAAACATCTAATATATAGACAAGCGTCGAAGAAATGAATAATCGAATATTCGAAAATTCGAAAACAAATAACGGAGGCAAGATTGCTTGTCTTTCGTCAAAACAAAAATCCTAATTTGCCACAATATTATATATATATATATATATATATATATATATATATATATATATATATATATATATATATATATATATATATATATATATGTACATGGGGTAAAAACTCATATAAATAACTAGTTATTATCATTAGAAGTATCCACAAACTATTGCATTAATATTCTACAGCACTTTATCTCAACAACAAAGTGTGATTACTGATTACATGATTACCAACGACGCACTCGTACAGAGTATCAACTTCCTGCCAGCCGCAGGTGTGTCAGTAAACTTTTCCAGACAACTTCTTTAATATAAAGTTTAGAAGGTAACTTTCCTGAGAGGAGAGAAAACAAACGTGCTATTTATAGCGGGTTATTTATTAATAGGTGACCAAATTCAACTACATTTTATTAAAATTGCAACAGTAGTTCTGCTTAGCAGTAAAATTTTGGCCGTTAATAGTTCGCTACCTAAAAAGCCAGATCACTTTACAAGCAACGTAAATTAATCGAACGCAAGAAGAAGTTTAATTTAGCCACATTAGAGTCGTTTATAAATTTAGTGCTATTCCTAAACACGTAATTTGGAAATGAGTATATATTAGTTTTAAAAATATGCTCAAAAAAATATAAAAAACTGTTAATAAATGCAAGAAACCTTGTGTCTTTCTAGGGATAACACTAGACATAATAAAAATGAGATTTCTTTAAACAATGCTGATATTACGATGGGTTTGTAAATACAAATATCTCGGAGTTATATTTACATCGCCATCATTTTTAAAACAATTCTTATCTGGATAATTCGATGTCTGGATATTATTGATTATGTACAAATACGATTCTTCAGAAAAACTCCTATCCTTGCCAATAAATACAGCAGATTTTCTAGTCAGTCGTGAATATGGAGTGGTGACGATTTCCTATCAATCTTTAAGTTGGTTATTGAAACTCCTATCAATGAATAATAGTAGATATCCTAACTATGCTATAATAGGCTTAAATATTTATATAACGATGCTGATCTCAAAGACAAGTGGGCTAATCAGGTCGCTTCCTTTTTTATAGACTGAGAATGTTCAGAAGAATGGAAAACTATCTTTTTGGCAAGTGTCAAAGCAAACAATAACCTCATCATCATCATGAGGTGATCAGTCCTAAGACTGGTTGGACGCTAATCTCCAGCTTCTCCTATCTTGTGCTAACCTACACATTTCGCTAATTGTGCTACAACCTACATCCCTCACTATTTGCGAGCAGTCGTCTAATCTAGGCCTACCTCTGCCTTTCTTCACTCCTATTTCTGCCTCCAAAATATCGCGGACTATTCCCCCATGTCTCAGCAAGTGGCCTACCATTCTACCTCTTCTCTTCTTTATGTTTTTCCACATACTTCTTTTCTCGCCGACTTTCTCTAATACTTCTTCGTTTCTAACCCTACCAGTCCACGGTATTTTCATTATTCTTCGGTAACACCACATCTCAAAAGCTTTTAATTTCTTCCTACTTGCTTTCCCTACCGTCCAGGTTTCGCAACCGTATAGTGCCGTGCTCCATACATACGTTTTAAAAAATTTCTTCCTTGTTTCTAAGTTTATTACCCCCGAGCATAAAATTGCTTTCTTTTTGTTAAAAGCTACTCGACCCTGTGCTATTCTTTGTTTTATATCTTTATAGCTTCTTCCATCCCAATTTATTTGACTTCCTAAATAAGTGAAGTCTTTAACTTCCTCCAATCTTTCATTATTAATTTGTACTTTCGTTTTTGCTCTGCCCTCGCGCCCTCTGCACACTAACACTTTAGTTTTGTTTTTATTCACCCTCATTCCGTAGTCCTCTGTCAACACTGCCTCCATTTCGTTCAACGCTGATTCTAATTCCTCTTTACTAGATGCTAATACTGCTATATCATCCGCGAATCTCAGCATTTTTAGTTTCTGTCCCTGTACTTTAATCCCCAAATCCACTATATCTTTTACCACATTAATCGCCTCTTCGATGTACAGATTAAAAATTAGTGGTGATAGCGTACATCCTTGTCTTACTCCTTTCCTAATACCTACTTCCCTTCTTTCCCCTTCTACTTCTATAACAGCAGTTTGCTCTTTGTATAGATTGTGTACTACTCTCCTATCTCTATACTTCGTTTCCCGCGCTCTTTACTATCTCGAACATTTTTTCCCATCTTACATTAACAAAAGGTTTTTCTAAATCTACAAATTCTATATAAGCGTTCTTTTCTTTTTCTATTGTTTTCACTAACATTACTCTTAGCGCCAGAATTGCTTCGCGAGTTCCCCTATTTCGCCTAAAATAACAACCTCTATCTAATAAATGTAAAAGTTTCTTCATTAAATTGGACTGTAATAAATTAACACACTCCTTGTATCCCTTACTCTACAAAAACCTTTTCTACTCCCCCAACCCAGACCCACCCAAAAATTTAAAGCTACTGTTTAATAATTCTTTTTAAAATGTGGCAAGACTGGTTAGCAGGGTACTAATAGTGTGAAATTCAGAAAAATTGGTAGGCCTATCGGTTACAAGGGGCGTTGAAACTAATTTTATTTAGCGTCAGTTATGTCGAATTAGCTTTCGGAAAATTGATGTTCATGATTTTTTGTTATCCGAAGACATCAAGATCGTCTGTCTCTAGCATGATCTACTGTCAGTAAAGCTGTAGGTAAATACAGATAACATGAACATGTAAGCGATACACAACTTGACATAGTAGTAAGAGTTGCTGAAAATCCACATTTCAGTTCCCCCCAGATTGGCCTGGATATGAACTTGAGTTATGCTACAGTGCTTACGTAATATTTTACATAAACATAAATTTCACCATTGTAAAGTTATATTGACTCAAGAATTATCAGAAGATGATTTTGATCGCCGAGTGCAATTCTGCGAGGAAATGCATTTATGGTATAATTTTTTCGGATGAACTCACATTTTTCCTTAATGGAACTGTAAATGGATAGAACTGTAGGTACTGGACCTCACAGAATACACGATGGATATCAGAAGTCATATACTCAATCTCAAAAGAAAAAAATAATGTTTGGGCATATATTATCAGAAACAGAATTTTGTTTGGATGAAAACTTTACTGACGCCAGATATTTGTAATTTTTACAGCAAGAGTTGACTCCAACATTGACAGCTTTATACTCAAATGCAAATAAACTAGACATACCTGATAACAGATTTTGGTATTAACAGGATGGTGCACCTCATTATTATGCTCTTCCTGTTCGCTCTTACTTAGATAACATATTTCCACAACGATAGGTAGGGTGATAAGGAGCTATGGAGTAGCCACCTTGTTTCCTAGATCTTACACTCATTAATATTTTCTTATGGGATCATTTAATAACCAAAGTTTGTGTCAATAAACCCGAAAACAGTTGAATTAAGAGAACGTATTCGACAGAAAATATACAGGAAATGTCAGGCCGGAAATAATTGACAGAGTGCATAATGAATTTATTTTGAGACCAAGACACTGCCAAATAGTTAATAGGCAACAGTTTTAACACTTTATTGGTTAATGTATTTTTTTTTGTCTTGTTTGTATATAAATAATTTTTCACTATTAAAATTTCGTTTGAATTTTTCTCGAAACTTTATATAAATTAATAAAATGTTTGTACCAACACTCGAAAAAATGTGCTCTTCCACTATCTCGAACAAAAAATAGGGTTTGCTATTTAAAAGAAAAATATGCACCGCCTCTGACCCTGTGAACGTACGCCACTTTACTTAGAATTAAACCATTTCAAAAGACGGAAATTTGAAGATATCTTTTTTGTGTTTTCGCCAGAATAAAATATTTTGAGAAGTTTTTCATATCTTCCAGACTTCTTTTAAAATCAAATATTACCCTTAAGTCGTTTACGAATTGATTTTAATTCGACAGGATATTTTTTGAGAATAACCCTCATAGATTTACATTTCTCCGAATTAAAACATAATCTATTTGGTTTACACCAAAATCAGTTTTATCAGCTGGTTTTGAATAAACAGACAGTCTTGACAAGTATTAATAGCATTATCAGTTTTATGGTCATCTGAAAATAGTACGAAATAATAATCTATCACGCTAGTGATATCATTAATAAATACTGAAAATAAATGTGGTTTTAGATTGGATCCTTGTGGAACTTCGAATGTAAGACATAAAGTTCAAGAAGAACATTCATTCGAATTCGATAAAACTTAGAAATTTTTCAAATTTCAATGCGAATTCGATAAAACTAAGCATGAAGTTTTATTTCGTTCGAAATAAAACAAATACCCAGTCACACATGGACTGAATCATGGCCGTTATGAGTAAAAACCACAATTAAGTGATTATATTAACGATGTGTACACATATTAGTACAGCGGGGTTATGCGTGGATGCCTTACGGGAAGGGTGAAGTTCGCCGGGGAAAATAAACACCCTTTAAAATGGGGCGCGCGTTGCGTTTGACAGATTATTTAATTATGTCCAGCAGTTTACTAAAATTACGCCGTACAGTCCAGATTTGTTATATAATAAATGCGTCAGATCATCTATTCTCGAATTTTCCTGATATGAGAATCGAAACGAAGGTTGCTGTTCCAGGAATAGCTGACCTGGCTTTTGACCTGACGGAAATTATAGATCGAAATAAGTTCGGGGTTGTTAGAGATTTAGATAGGCATCGATTGCAGCGAGCCATGCTCTGGGTAGAAATTGATACTCACTCATTCTTTGAAATTTTCCTTGAATATACTCGTATCATTAAATCATGTATTTTGGCGAGCTGCAACAGAGTCGTACTAAGTACCCAGTACTGATTTTACGTGGTTGTTTATTTTTTGTTTAACAGCATCTTATACTACAATTTGTTCTTGTAACGATAAGCCATACATTTCCCGTTTATTTATTACAGTAATTATAATGGAATAGTTACTATTATAAAGGACATCATCTCGTATGTTTTGTAATTGCAGTAAGCTAAGCACTGTGTGTATAATGGCATTGATTTTGTTGGGATTAAACTAAAACATAACACGTTTTAGTTTCTCAAAATGCTTATAATAATAAGGTATAGCTTCTACCTAAGTACCTTATCTTGTTATAACTTCTTCAGGACGTAAATGTATGTTTGATAGAGAGCTACACTAGCTGTTATCTTGGCAACCAAAGGAAACTGTCCTTTATTATTTCTGCTGTTTAGTTAAGTGTATGAGCTGCAAATGTAAAAGTGGAAGAGTTAGATTATGAGTTTATCATATTTAGAAGAGTTTCAGTTCATAGATCTCCCGCTTTTCACATGCCTGCAGCTGCGTCTGTAAGCATTACTGATATCTTCTGAGAATTGTCTTGATCTGTCCATACACAGTGAAAGCACTCAGTTATAAAATCTACAATTGCTTTGTGGTTGGTTCTGTCTAATATTTTAGAAACCACGAAATGGCTGCCACTAGCACTATTAAGTTTTAACGCACCAATAATAAAATTGCTATGTATAATATTGCTATGTATAATAAAAATTCAGAGTATGTAACGCAATATCGCTTGCAAAAGAGCTACCGTCAGGTTATAGAAAAATATACTGTCATCATCTTTTCGAAGACGAAGGGTTTTGTACGAAGACAAGTGTTCTTACATTACTTTCTTTAGACGAATTAATAACTCATTCATACACGTTACTCGATCATTTCCTCTGATATATATATATATATATATATATATATATATATATATATATATATATATATATATATATATATATATATATATATATATATATATATATATATATATATATATATATATGTCCGCAGGCAACTCCGAGTCATTATCAATCAAGATTTGCATTAATTCTGGTTTAGATCTTAGTTACGACATGATCCACAATGTCTTGATATAAATGGTGAAAACAGCGATGAGATGATAATGAATCCATCATCAGACTTTGTGTAACATGTGGTAACAATGTCGTTGTTATAGAAATGGATATCGGCAGCTTATCGATTGCAACCCGTCTTTGTTGCGGCTCGTCACGATATCATTCCAGTGTTGAGGATGCCAACGATGCAAATTATTGGAAGTATTCAGTGGCAAACCGTCCATTAAGGCTGTAAGGCGCAGCCTACCTTATATATTTTAGATGGTAGACTCCGTTTTTATATTGCCACTTGCATTTGCCAGAATAATACACATTTTTTATTCATATTATCTCATATCTATTTCCATTTAAACTGAAGCACCAGCATGCCGGCAATTGGCAGTGCTCAAGTCTTCGCAGGCCTGCGCACTGAGAATCTGGGCTGACTCTCTACCGCCTTGGATTTTATAGAGATCTGCGGTATACGAGGGGGGGAGAGGGGAGTACGCGAAAAATGATATGCAACTTAGCTAGCCTGATCGATGAGTTTGCGTAATACAGTGGCTATAATATTGACCTTGTTAGAAGAAGTAATCTCTGGTTGGCTCAATTCAGTTAAGTTCAGTTCTTTAAGTCTATGATCTATGGGGCCATGTATCAGTGTATATGTTCTGTGATTGATATATTTTGTTTAGTCTGCATTCAACAGTTTCATTTAAGAAACAAATAAAAATAAAGTGCAAGTAAAAGTAACAATTCAACAGACCTGTAGTTAGTCGTAATGATTAGTGCTATTTTTAAGGATAATGGTGACCCTAGATACTGCCGATTTAGTAGACTTTTTAATTAATAAGAGTGGTTATTTTAATAATTTATCTTTGGAAGATAAACTATAGCCCCAGGTTGTGGAGGGGAAGATTACACAAAGATGAAGAACATATCTACAAACAGGCAGAGGCACCAAGCCTCTTCGTTGGGATTCCAACCCAAGCCCAGTCTGCCACCTCTGACTACAGTGTGACTGAGATAAAGATAGATCCCTCGAATACGCAGCAAAATGATGCAATTTTATTTAAAATGTTGCATTTTAATTTTACGTCGGGCAACTAACCTAAATGCCCACCGCATTCTCTAATTATTTTAAAGTCAATATTAGTATTGAATTTTAAGTTCGACTGACGAGTGATGAATCATATTAGAACTTTGATAATAACATGTGCGCCATCGGGGTACAATTGAAATTGGTTAACCTCGCTGGATTCCAAAGGAATCCATTTCCCTTCTCTACCCCACGCCTTACGCCAACCAATTTGCGAGAAATATGACGAGCAATTTTACTTACGACCTAGGGGAAATTGAAAAACCACCGCGATTTACCGAGAAATAAATAATTTATTGAAGAGCCCTTGTGACGACCCTCGATCGGGTCCCGACTGAAGTTTTATTGCTTGTTTAGGCCGTGTTTTCTTTACGAGTTGCTTTTCTCTCCCTCGAACTAAATAATTCCGCTGGAAAACAATTGATTGTTTTTCATTTAACGTGTACGCCTGCTGTTAGCTTCACAAAAAGAGGGCCTATCGAGCTCTCATAATTTCCAGCTACTGGGATTTTAATAATTCCGTAAGGGAGTTATAGATACTGCGCGAGATAGTATTGAAACTAAGTAATTGGGTTCGGAAAGTGTGATGCATCAGTTTCCAGGCGATGGTAAATTAACAAACGTAGCAGCAGATTGGGGAGAATTGTTAATGCTCTGGAGTTTAGGTAGACTTGACAGTGAAATACAAGTAGAAGCGTGTACTTTGTAGTCTTGCTTTAACAGGATTTGTTATTGTGCCGAGCAATATTGGAAAAGTATGACGGAAATTGTTTATTAAAAGTAATGTGCAACCAATTATGATTTAAAAAGTTTTTTCACTGTAGATCTAAATTAGAAAATAACAAAGGAAGAACATGCATGATGAGTTTTGGAATTCAAGTGCACATAATTTTTGGAGTTGTCGTCATTATGTCTTCTTAAGAATGAAATAAATCGAACACAAAGAATACAATAATGTTTATAGAATAGTGAAGATGAAAAGATTCCATTCAATATTTGTAATCGTCCAAAATCGTTCAAACCCAGCTAGAAGTTATAAGATAAGATACAATAAAGATCTTAAAAAAATACAAGGAGAATCAGAAGAGAAATTTTGTTGCAGATCAACGAAAATAGCAGGCATGAAGCAAATAATAGAATGCAAATAAATTGGTGATAATCTCTAACTGAGAGACATAGTCAATGACACTAACAGGGAGGTCGAAGAAGCAAAAAAGAAGTCTCTCAGTGACGAAGGAATGACCAAGAATGCAGAAATGCAAGCACATTACCAACAAAAGGTGAACGAATCAGAGGTCGAAGACAAACTTAATTTCAAATAACTGCCATTGATGTTGCAGAACTTTCAAACGTACTGAGTCAGCTGAGTTAGCGAGTTGACATATGTTTGGTAATCCTAATTAAGGGGTAACTTAATCCTAACGAGGAGAAGGGATAATGACGACATTAAAAGAAACAGTGGAACATTTGTTTTGTAGACTTTATCGATAAAACGCACCGGCGAAACTTCTACTTTATAACATTTCAATCGCTTGAACCAAAGACTAGGATCCGTGCATACTACTCCTCTGCACAGCAGATTGAGGATATGTGTAGGAGTCAGCTAAATTGTTTGAAAGAGAACTGCGGTGGATTTAAACTTGAGATATATCCAACCACGAGGAGCACTTGAAATTATAAAGTATCAACAAGAGAAGTGAGTACGCCAGTTCAAACACTAAAGAGTTCACTTAAATCGGGAACGATTGGAGTTTAGTGAGTGGATACTGGTTAACGGAAAGGCAAATTTAAAGAATTATTGACGATAAAGGGCTTATAAAAAAGATTTACTTACTGGGAGGAGGAAAGCGGAGATTCTTTGGAGACCATTCGATGATTAGAAATTTTAAGGGAGATTCTACTGGTACAGGAATTTAGAAAGAGGCCAGGAAGACTCTTTCATGAAGAAAACAGTACCGAAATGCAGACATAGTACATGATTATTATCTGCAAAGTTATGCCAAGTTAAGCGGATATCCCTAAATACGCAATTTTTTACCTCTTTTTCAATCAACATTCTCGTATCGAAAAAATATTCTTATCAAAAACCAATAACGACAGATTGTAAAGAATACGTTATAGTTTTTAAAACCCTAGTTGAATTTTCTGTATGATTATTTCCGAATAATTAATTATTAAATTCAAAAACTGACTTTTCTTTCTTTGAACAATGATAACTCAGCAATAAATCATTGTACAAGACTTTTAGCCACTGAAATTAAAGAAGATAAAATTATCTAAAAATACTCTATGATGAAATCATTGAAAAAAATGTATTGAAGTTCGTGGACCTCTTGAAAGGCAAGCAAGAATTTGGAAAATTTATTTTCTGATGGTTTTCTCATGATAACTCAAAAACTGCTGATGATGAAAAATTCTGAACACAAGATCTAAACTAGAAACTTCGACAGTCAATTTTATTTTTTTAAAGTTGCTATGCGACTTTTTGTTTCCCAAAATATATTTAGGTTTGTTTAGAATTGTATTGTTTGATTTGTAATTATAGATACGGATTTGGTTTCTTCTGGTATATGATATGATATTACATTTGCTTAAACGTTAAGACGGATTATTCATTGATGCCTTGTTCAGTTCTGAAGTCTCAAGCAGTATTTGAACTTATTTATTTTTGAAAAAATGTTTATATCATCCACATGCAATAAAAATTACGAAAAGTAGTGGCCCCGATACAGAACCTTGGGGAACACCTCATGTCTGTTTATACTTCTTTGACTGACAACTGTGACATTGGATATATTGAATTTTATTTTACATGTCAGATTAAAATAACATTATGCGATTGTTGGAAAGACTGAAATAGTTGAATGTCTTTATTAGAAAGGAATAATAACTCATTAACGGCTTTCGAAGAGTCCACATAAATGACATCCACTTGGTTTCTGTGGTCCAAATTTGCAGATGTAAATTATGCAATACAAAGCAAATTTGTAGCAATTGATCGATGTTGTATGAAACGGTGGTACTTGACAGATATCATATCTAACACGTGGGCATACAAGAAGAGCTGAAATACAATTTCAAACCTTAATAAATTCACAGGCAACTATTAATGTAATTGTTATAATTTCTTTGACAAAAAGAGTTCTCAAAAGTTTTATTATTGTAATCAATAACGGAGGGGATAGAAAATGTGCTATTTTTTGAGTGAATATAACTCAAGAATAGATTATTAAACATATCTTGCTCAGCTACATTGGTATAGTTCTCCCTAGCCAATTTTAGATCTTCTTAGAAGTTGTCTAGACTCAATTGATATCTAGTTTTCTTATAATAACGATATCCTGCTGTGTCATTGTAAATATTATTTGGCCAGTGAACCAAGCAGGATATACTTTAATTTCTTCTAAGGAGTGTGTTTTCTGAATTATAAGACTATTGTATTAAAAAAACAATGTTAATATCTACACAATGGAAATGAGTAAGACAACTATTACGTTTTTATACCACTATATTTTCACAGAAACGTGACTGCAGTTTCGACAATTATGTCATTTTCAAACGATGATTCAACTAAGAAATTGTTTAAAAATGACACAATTGTCGAAACTGCAGTCACGTTTCTGTCAAAGTATCATCATCATCATGAGGTCATCAGTCCTAAGACTGGTTGGACGCTAACCTCCAGCTTCTCCTATCTTGTGCTAACCTATGCATTTCGCTAATTGTGCTACAACCTACATCCCTTACTATTTGTGAGCAGTAGTCTAATCTAGGCCTACCTCTGCCTTTCTTCACTCCTATTTCTGCCTCCAAAATATCGCAGACTATTCCCCCATATCTCAGCAAGTGGCCTACCATTCTATTTCTTCTCTTCTTTATGTTTTTCCACGTACTTCTTTTCTCGCCGACTTTCTCTAATACTTCTTCGTTTTTAACCCTATCCGTTCACGGTATTTTCATCATTCTTCAGTAACACCACATCTCAAAAGCTTCTAATTTCTTCCTACTTGCTTCCCCTACCGTCCAGGTTTCACAACCGTATAGTGCCGTGCTCCATACATACGGTTTCAAAAATCCCTTCCTTCTTTCTAAGTTTGTTACCCCCGAGCATAAAAGTGCTTTCTTTTTGTTAAAAACTACTCGACCCTGCGCTATTATTTGTTTTATATCTTTATCGCTTCTTCCATCCCAATTTATTTAACTTCCTAAATAAGTAAAGTCTTTAACTTCCTCCAATTTTTCATTATTAATTCGTATTTTCGTTTTTGCTCTGCTCTCGCGCCCTCTGCACACTAACACTTTAGTTTTGTTTTTATTCACCCTCATTCCGTATTCCTCTGTCAACACTGCCTCCATTTCGTTCAACGCTGATTCTAATTCCTCCTTACTAGATGCTAGTACTGCTATATCATCCGCGAATCTCAGCATTTTTAGTTTCTGTCCCTGTACTTTAATCCCGAAATCCACATCTTTCACGACATTAATCGCCTCTTCGATGTACATATTAAAAATTAGTGGTAATAGCGTACATCCTTGTCTTACTCCTTTCCTAATACCTACTTCCCTTCTTTCCCCTTCTACTTCTATAACAGCAGTTTGCTCTCTGTATATATTGTGTACTACTCTCCTATCTCTATACTTCATTCCCGCGCTCATTAGTATCTCGAACATTTTTTCCCATCTTACATTATCAAAAGCTTTTTCTAAATCTACAAATTATAGTAGTATAAAAACGTAGTACATTAGGATTCTTTATACCAACCAGATAATTCCAATTGATGTAAGTAAATTAGATATATAGCCCAGCGAGGTTCGTTTTCTTGAAAAGTTTATTTTTTCTTTGTTAATATTTTGATATATGGCCATTTCGATCTTCTTTCGATTCGTTAGTATGTCTACATTTTGACATTTCAATATTTCGTGTAGACATTTCTACACGAAATATTGGCATGGCTCCAACTACATGCCTATACTCCGTCAACTTAACTTTCTTATGTGTTACATTTTCGATTTTCTGATGAGGCACATAAATTTCCACATGGGGAATTCCGTTCTTCGACAGTTGGATATTTCCATATTAGTTCTGGCGTTTTAAAATTTCAATAGACAATATTATTTCAGCAAAGTATTCACATGGAGACTAAACTTTTCGTATATCCATCTCACAATAGGGCCAGAGCCCTCTACACCATATAACAGAGCAACTTCATTCGTCGAATCCACGCCACGTCACATAGTAATTGTCTCTCGCAAATTTCCTGCTGCATACGAAACTTTTATATCCCTTGACAATTTTTGACTCGCTGGCTGTAGAGCACAACAATTATATCGCTCATAAACTTGACGCTTTTGTTGCTGCATGTGACAGTGTCAGGACAGAATGTAAGCGAAATCACTAGGGGATGTTGAACCGGAATTATTTAAAACTAGATGCATCTGGGTCATTCGCGCAATTATCTAGATAACAAGTTAATATTTAATGATAGCGATAATGTATCGATCGATGTCGAATTGTGAACGTGCACCAAGAGCTGTTCTATTTATTCCACACCGATGGATAAATCATCTTGATAAATACAAGGTCTACGAATTTTGATTGTAAACTAGTTGTAAATTGCCTTTTCATCAAGAGATCAAAACACCGGTTATATTATGTGAAATGTAAATGATCTTTCAATAAGGGTGCTCGATTTTTAAACGTAAATAAAACAAGTTATAGGTATTCACTAAGACTATCTACAGAGACTTTGAAAGAATATTTTATGGCATTAAATATGGACTATAACGCAACAATTTTCGCTACGGCTTTGCTTGGTGGCACATATTCGGGAGGACCAATTTTCGATGACTTTGTCGCATAAATCTGGCTGAATTTGCTGGATGGCGTTCATTGTGTAGACTGTAGACATAGGCGATTTAAGATAGCCCCAAAAGAAGTCTAAAGGCGTTAAATCGTACGATCTCGGTGGCTAGTTCACGTCGCCATTGCGCGAGAAAGCTATGCCCTCAAATCGCTCGTACAAAATGTCCATCTTGGCATGCGTTGTGTGCCACGTAACGCCGCCTTGTTGGAACCACATGTCGTCGGTATCATCATCCAGTTTAGGCTGCAAGAAGTTGCTTGTCATCGATCTGTAGCGCTCGCCCTTGACGGTTACAGCAATGTCAGTTTCGCTGGAAGAAGTACGGACAGATGATTTTGCCAGACCAAAATCCACATCGAACAGTGACTTTCTCGGGATGCATTTTGGTGCACATTTTTACTTGTTCACATATCCATTCATCCAAAAATGGGGGTCGCTAAAGATGATTTTTTGGCGAAATTTGAATATACATCCAACTGCTTCAGAGCCCAATCAGCGAACACACGGCGTTGTCTATGGTCGTTTACCTTAAGTTTCTGGGTCAGTTGGATTTTATACGGGTGTAGACTGCAGACCCAAGTCCCGATGCAAAATTCGCCAAGTCGAAGTCGCAGAGTGGCAAAGTTCTTGCGAACGACGAGAAATTGAATGTCTCGGGTTCTCCCGTACATCCTCGTGTACAGAAGCGATGTTTTCTGCAGACCTTACGTTTAGATGACGTACGGGTGTTGGTTGATTATTTATGAAACCGTTTGACTCAAATTTGACCAAAAATTGTCGAACAGTCGACTCGGCCGGACGCTTGTGGCGTGGATAAAAATCACATAACGCGCGAATCGTTTCTCTAACGGAGGATTGATTTATTTTGTAAATAAATTATAAAGATTTTCATACGTTGTTGAACGCTTATAATCTTTCACGATGATTTGCCATACATTGTTGAATAATTCACAATAAATTTTGTAGTTGTTGCATTAACAGTATGGTCGCTGCATTCTAACAAATTTCGAGCGTCCCTATTGAAAGACCTTATACAAGTATTTTATAGCGGTCTTACGAATCGGGAATGTCAAGGAAATGCGTTTACAGAATATTTAAACTTGCCACATTCCATCCTTATAAACTTAACATTATCCATGAGCTAAATGAGGACAACTGGGATCGGTGCTCACAGTTTTTCGAGCTCATATCTGACCGCATTCGAAAAAATCCAAATTTGATTAAAAAATGTTTTTAAATGAAGATAAGTTTTTTTTTTAATAAGAACTACCAACAGGCAAAAGCTGTAGGTATTGATCTGACATGTCTCGATGGGAATTCTGGGAGATCATATCGTTGACTCTCTTTTTCTTCTTCTTCTTCCTTCTTCTCAGTAGGTCTAGTTCCTAGACCTGTTCCTCTCCCTCCTCTTTCTTCCGGGCTTGTGACCGGCAACAGTACTACTGGGCTACTCAATCCACCCAGCAGCATTGTAGGCTGAAAACGGCAACGGCACGCGATGTTTTCAAGCGGTAACCCACCCATCCAAGTGTTAACTGTGCCCGAGTTTGCTTGACATTGGTGATCGGACGAGGATCGATGTTTAAAGTGGTATGACCGTTGCCCGACCCTCTTCTTATTCCTGGAAATTAAAATAGAGACAATTATATTGACGTACCAGAGAATGTGATAGCTTCTATGATTACACAAGTATTTTAAGACGATAATAATTTGCATGATGAACTAGATGGGTTATTCTAATTTGAAATTAACATTCTTTTCCAACACCGTCTAGACATAAATGAATATATTGCAGATCCTTAGGAGTGTCATTTGATTGGTTGTAAATCTTTGTCAACGCGTGAAATGTAGCGTTGAGGAGAGAAAGGCATGTCGTCAAATAAAAAACGAAGAAGTTATAATATATTTCCCATATACTTAGTGATTTCACCGAATTTTCTTGCGTGAAAAACAAAGACGTGCCTTGATATTTGCAATGTGTGAAACATAGCGTTGAGGAGAGATAAGTGGTGGTCTATCAAAAATTTACCTTTAAATTCAGCGTGTCGCCAAATGAAAATCAATCTTCTAAGTATCATTAATTATTTCGACATATTTTGTTGTGTAAATAAACAAGGGCACGCGCTGATAGTTCCAATGCGTGAAACGTAGCGTTGAGGAGAGACTGGCGGTGTTTTCTCAAAAATTAACCATTATATTCAGCGTATAGACAAATGAAAAGTAAAGAAGTAATAATTTTTTCGATATCATTATTCATTTCTCTACATTACATAGTAGTTGCAGTGGGAGAAATGTAGCGCCAAGGAGAGGCATCGGCGTTTTCTTCAAAATTTACCTTTAAATTCAGCGTGTCACCAAACGAAAAACAAAGAAGCTATAATCTTCCTAATATAATTAGATGTTTCACCACATTCTCTTAAGTATAACAGCGAAGACACGCCTTGATATTTGCAATGTGTGACACGTAGTGTTGAGGTGAGACAGGCGGTATTTTCTCAAAAATTTACCTTTAAATTAAGCGTGTCGCAAAGTGAAAAGTATAGTAATAATAATTTGCTCGATATCATTAGTGGTTTCATTACACTTAGTATGTACAAAAAACAAAGATCAGCCCTGATAGTTTTAGTGGGAGAAACGTAGTGTCGAGGGGAGGAAGACAGCATTTTCTCAAAAATTTACCTTTAAATTCAGCGTGTCCCCAAACGAAAAGCCAAGAAGTTATTATCTTTCCAATATAATTAGAAGCTTGAGCATATTTTCTTGTGTATCAAAACAAAGGCACGCCTTAACACTTGCAATGAGTCAAACGTGGGACCGAGGAGAGACAGATGGTATTTTCTCAAAAATTTATCTTTAAATTCAGCGCGTCGCCACATGAAAAGCAAAGCAGCAATAATTTTCTCGGTATCGTCAGTCGTTTCATCATATTTTAGTGTGTAAAAAAATGAAGACCAGCCCTGATAATTGCAGTGGGAAAACGTAGCATGGAGAAAATGGTATTTTCTCAAAAATTTACATTTAAATTCAGCGTATCGCCAAATGAAAATCAAAGCAGTAATAATTTTATCGATATCGTCAATCGTTTCACTACATTTTAGTATGTAGAGAAACGAAGACCAGCCCTGGATAGTTGCAGTGGGAAAAACGTAGTATGGAGGAGAGGCAGGCGGTATTTTCTCAAAGATTTACCTTTAAATTCAGCGTGTCACTAAATCAAAAGCAAAGCAGTAATAATTTTCTCGATATCCGTCAGTCGTTTCACTGTATTTCAGTATATAAAAAAATGAAGACCAGCCCTGATAGTTGCAGTGGCACAAACGTAGTATGGAGGAGAGACAGGCGGTATTTTCTCAATAATTTACCTTTACAATCAGTGTGTCGCCAAATGAAAAGCAAAGCAGTAATAATTTCCTCGATATCATCAGTCATTTTACTATATTTTATTATGTAGAAAAACGAAGACCAGCCTTGATAGTTGCGGTGGGAAAAACGTAGTATGGTGGAGAGGCAGGCGGTGTTTTCTCAAAAATTTACCTTTAAATTCAGCGTGTCGCCAAATGAAACGCAAAGCAGTAATAATTTTTCCGATATCGTCAGTCATTTCACTATATTTTACTACGCTGAAAATTGAAGATCAGCCCTGATAGTTGCAGTGGGAAAAACGTAGCATGGAGGAGAGATAGGCGGTATTTGTTCAAAGATTTACCTTTAAATTCAGCGTGTCGCCAAATGAAAATAATAATTTTGTCGATATAGTTCATTTCACTACATTTTAGTATATAAAAGAACGAAGGCCAGTTCTGATAGTTGCACTGGAAAAAACGTAGTATGGAGGAGAGACAGGCTGTATTTTCTCAAAGATTTACCTTTAAATTCAGTATGTTGCCAAATAAAAAGCAAAGCATAACTTTCTCGATATTGTCAGTCGTTTCACTATATTTTAGTATGTAAAAGAACAAAGATCAGTCCTGATAGTTGCACATCGTATACAAACATAGTGTAGAGGAGAGACAGGCGGTATTCTCTCAAATATTTACCTCTAAATTCAGTGTATCGTCAAGCGAAAAGCAAAGAAGTTATAATATTTCTAATACAACTAGAGGTTTCAAAATATTCTCTTGTGTAAGAAAATAAAGACACGCCTAAATACTTGCAATGTGTGAAAGGTAGGACCGAGGAGAGACAGACGGTGTTTTCTCAAAAAATTACCTTTAAATTCAGCGTGTATTTTCTTGATATCATTAGTAGTTTCACTACATTTTTCTATGGGAACAGTAATAAATCGATGCATCTAAGAAATTTCTTCATTCATTCCTTCAAGAGACATTAATTTTATCTTGATGAATTTCATTCCCACTTTATATTTTAAAACAAACAACTACTTTCGTCATGGCCAACTTGGACAATGAATTGAGAACGACAAACCAACGACTACGATTTTATTGTACCCTATTATTTAGTATTACATTTTATATCTTCTCACTGCGATTGTTCACGTAAGTTTTCAATTTATCACAATGTAGCAAAATTGCGCCAAGTAAAGAAATTAAGTGGGGAGTTATAAACAACTTTACTCTAGCGGAGTATGAACAAAACGAATGGAAATTAACTTAGGAAAATTCAGCAAGAGCGGTAAAACTTGTTTATCACGATGAAAATAACGTAAGAAATTTGTTGTCGGCGAGGCTTGCTTCAGTATTTTAATTAAGTTTAATTGTATATACTTACTTTTTGATACAAAGTTAAAGAGAAAACTAGTGGGACCAAACTGGGAGAACGTGGTGGACGTTAGAGACTACCAATTCTGTCGATTTTGAATTTGTACTGGGTGAATGATGAACTGTGACCTTGACATGTCCTAGTTTGTGGACGATCTCGATCATAACCACTTTGCCTTATCTTGAGTTTTAATGGAAAATATTTCATGTACGGTTCTGTAAAATCTAAGAAAGGGTAGCGAAGCATTTACGTATACAGGGTTTCTCACGGTAGCCGTTCGTTAGAAGTTTTCGTGGTTAGAAGAAACTTAGAATTTTGAATTTCTGGACTTCAGGGTTATACAAGATTCTCTTTCATTTTGAAATATTTTCAAGGTCATGCCACTTCCGGTTATCACAGAAGTCGTCAGTAACTTCCTTATTTTAAATAGAACACCCAGTATATTATTTCATTTTTGGATTTCTGAGAAAATTTTATGAGTTCCGTCAGGTTTCCAAAATTGTATCACCAATTACATCATTTTCAAAGTTGAAAAAGTTCGTTATTTCAAATGTGATACCCTGTATATTATTGGATGATCGGATGCAGAATTTTATTCTGCATCGATTCGTCATAACTTTCCTTATACCTATTTCCAACGGTTTTCTTGTATCCATATTTTCCATTTTAATGTGGTTTTAGGCAGAAACCGAAATATCGTTTGTTTTTCAAAACAAAATGAACATGACCGAAACGGCAGAAATTCACTTTAATTAGAACATGAAAACAAAACAGGAACATAACAAAGTTTAGAACGTAATAACAAATGAAAAACATAAAAAAAATTGGAACATAATGACAAGAAATATTAAATGAATGTAATATTACAATAATTGTTTTATATGACCGCCATTTTGGTTCAAACACTGGATAACTCTGTCATATACTCCTCGCGAAACAGACCGCCGAAGTTCGTCAGGACTTAGATTAGTAAACGCATCGTGAACAAGGTTCAATAATGCCTGTCTAGTTTGTACAGGCCTAGAAGTACACTAGATCTTTTAGACGGCCCCAGAGATGAAAATCCAAGGGCGTCAAATCGGGTGATTTAGGTGGCCAGT
The DNA here is from genome assembly GCA_037954035.1 of Rosalia funebris. Taxonomy (NCBI): domain Eukaryota; kingdom Metazoa; phylum Arthropoda; class Insecta; order Coleoptera; family Cerambycidae; genus Rosalia; species Rosalia funebris. The sequence goes on along the minus strand of JAZFAV010000006.1, from coordinate 2,528,074 downwards.
TCCAGGGTCCCTGTGGGCCAATCCACCGATTCTCGAACATCAAGGTCAACTGCTGGTGTACAGCTATAGTGGAATATGCTGAAGCACCATCCAGCTGATACCAACAGTTTGCTCTGTCACGTGGAGGTAGAGCATTTAAGAAATCATTAACAAACCCTCTGAGTATCTCCAGATATCTAACCCCATTCAAATTTTCATCGTAGATTTGATATGCCACTCTATTGTACATAATTAAGCAAAAAACATTAAAACTAAAGTGGTCCTGGTGATTATGTTCCCTTATGACGTGTGGATTATCTTGTGCCCAGTAGTGATTATTTCGGCGATTTATAATTCCTTGCCTGCTGAATTTTGATTCATCAGTCCACATAATATTTTGAAGAAATCTCGGATCTTCGGTAATTTTTATGCACATGAACTGGCAAAAGTCGACTCGTCTTGCCTCATCACCAAAACGTAATCCGTGTACAATTATCTCAGAAAAAGGATGCATTTTATGTTTTCTTAATATTCTGTGGATTGATGCTCTTGAAATACCTAAATCCAGCGCTGCTGCTGGAGTTGAACTCTGTGGATAAGCATTAAAATAAGCCAACACAGCCACCTCGTTATCTTCATTATTTATTACGGACTTTCGATGATTTCGTGTTGCCCTTACACTCCCACTTGCCATCGCCAAATAATACTGTCTGTATCTATACATGTTGAAAGAACGCAACCGGCCCAACAACTTACCTGCAGCCACCACAGGTTAGGGCATATGTATAGATAGCTCCTCAAGAATAAGAACAAGTCCCAAACTGCGATATTGGACCGCCCACAAGGTTTGCAGTAAATAGCCTGGTCTTTACTCAATCGAATTGAGACCTTTGCAGAGTGAATATCGATGAATGTATATTGAATGTGAATGTACACAGGGTTCGATCTGGCCCCACGTAAAGTGCATCCTTTTCCCTCTGAATGCTACTCCACTCTTTCTTCTACGTATCCCTAAATAATCTCACACTTTTTCCTATTCTTGACGAGAAGTACAATGGAAGATCGTCACCAGCTTTCTAATGAATTTAGATAAACACAACTTTGCACCATTAATATTGAAAAAAGTTATTTAGAATAGAAAGCTTAATTGCAATAATATGTCTACAAATCTTTGACTTTGTCTGAAGGGATATTAGACAGGATATTTTAATGACAAGAATAATGAACAATTACTTCATCATCATCATTAGGTCATCAGTCCTAAGACTGGTTGGACGCTAACCTCCAGCTTCTCCTATCTTGTGCTAACCTACGTATTTCGCTAATTGTGCTACAACCTACATCCCTTACTATTTGCGAGCAGTAGTCTAATCTAGGCATACCTCTGCCTTTCTTCACTCCTATTTCTGCCTCCAAAATATCGCGGACTATTCCCCCATGTCTCATCAAGTGGCCTACCATTCTATCTCTTCTCTTCTTTATGTGTTTCCACATATTTCTTTTCTCGCCGACTTTTTCCAATACTTCTTCGTTTCTAACCTTATCAGTCCATGGTATTTTCATCACTCTTCGGTAACACCATATCTCAAAAGCTTCTAATTTCTTCCTACTTGCTTCCCCTACCGTCCAGGTTTCGCAACCGTATAGTGCCGTGCTCCATACATATGCTTTCAAAAATCTCTTCCTTGTTTCTAAGTTTATTACCCCCGAGCATAAAAGTGCTTTCTTCTTGTTAAAAGCTAATCGACCCTGCGCTATTCTTTGTTTTATGTCTTTATCGCTTCTTCCATCCCAATTTATTTTACTTCCTAAATAAGTGAAGTCTTTAACTTCCTCCAATCTTTCATTATTAATTTGTACTTTCGTTTTTGCTCTGCTCTCGCGCCCTCTGCACACTAATACTTTAGTTTTGTTTTTATGCACCCTCATTCCGTATTCCTCTGTCAACACTACCTCCATTTCGTTCAATGCTGATTCTAATTCCTCCTTACTAGATGCTAATACTGCTATATCATCCGCGAATCTCAGCATTTTTAGTTTCTGTCCCTGTACTTTAATCCCGAAATCCACTCTATCTTTTACCACATTAATCGCCTCTTCGATGTACAGATTAAAAATTAGTGGTGATAGCGTACATCCTTGTCTTTCCTATACAATTACTTATGACATAAAAATTCGTTATGACTTAAATATATTGTAAGAAAAAGTATGAAAACTGAACTCCTTACCTATAAATTAACTACATGTTAAACACTGTCAAAGTACCAAAAAAAGGACACGTACATTATTTAGTAAATACTTATGTACATTCTAGTTAATTTTTACTGTATCGTTCTTGACTAATTATTTATTAATTCGTTAAATTTATAATGAATGGTAATCTAGACATAATATACACCAACTAAATTAACTAATCGTGCTTTGTTTGTTTCAGTTAAGAAAGCCCGATATGTTGGAGCCCAAGGTAAGAGAATCTCTCGTTTGATATAATTGTAGCATGTCTCTACCGTTTTGATAAACAACACCATTTATGTATTAAATATTAGAGGCATATGTGTTATTATAGGTCTGAAGTACGTTAGGGAGTTGCTAATTGTGCCGCAGTGAATATTATAGTAACATAACATGCGTGTAAAACATAAATAAATATGTATGTAACAGAGACAGTTGCTTAATCGATGTTTTTGTTGACAATTTTTACTAAACAAAGGGGTTAGGTCACTAGAGCAAGAGATAATAGGCATATTTTGGGATTTTTTTTAACCAAATAATAAATGAATCGAAATTATGTGCGCAGTTCTTTATTAAACTACTAATAAGCTATAGAGAATAATTTTTGAACAGCGATTAATGTCAAAATTCCCGCTGCATAGTACTTCTTCATTTCACATATTTTTCTCTGAAGGGCCCATGGGCGGAAATAACATACTCATTACACTGCACTGACGAGACCCAAGATAAGGTCGAAACCGGTCTACAGTTAGCGATATCCTGAGATAGAGGACACTACATCTTCCTTGTGGTTTTTGAGCAATCTGAATCACTTTATTTTAGTGCTAACTCTGTTGGACCAAATACGGCAAATCTCGCCATATAATCCAACGCTTGTCGTCGGCATGTAGCCAGGGTAATAGCAGTTTTGGTCTAATTTGTTTATTCCTTATTGTATAAGGCATTTTAAGGTGGTCTGGAGTATGATTTCCTCCTTTCAGTAGTTTGTAATATAATTAATTTTTTTTAATATCTGTTTTTAGAAACTGCAACTTTTAAATCCTTATGGCGATAAATCGAGTGATCGCGCAACTAACAGTTTACGGCCAACTACTTAATCATCGTAAAATTCTTGAATGTATCGCGACGAAATCAAGTAGGCACTTAAAACGTACCTGTAGTAACCGTCTCTGATCACGTGGTCTAATTTGTCTAACCATAGCCTCTGTTACCGACAACCGCACATATAAATCTCCAGCTCTTCGTCGGTACCACGTGCAAAATCGATGGCCCGATTATGTTTACGTGTGTGCAGACACAGCCACGCGAATGTCGTGTAATTTCGCCAATTCATCCACCGTGATTAAAAAGACGATAGCGCCGGATGACACATTTGCATTTGATGCAGTTGTTGACTGGGCTCTGTTGCGTTTCATCGGCTTTTTTAATATCCAGCCGAAGCGTTCCGCGCTACGGTCAACAGTTAAAACGTAATTTAGAACGTACTAGACCAACGAAACGTACACATTTTGGTACGCCCAACTTGATTTGGATGCCGCAGATGTAACGAGTGGACGAAAACAAGTCAATTAGCGTGAAACGACAAGGGGTGGCGTAATTTCGGTTACGGACGCGGAATGATTTCTAATAGTTTTTGTGGAAACGAATATGGTTGTTGCGATTGTTCTCGATTGATTATACTTATAGTTTATTACATCGCTATTTGCCAAATAAAAAATCTTAAAAAGATACCGTGGCTTGTTTTTATGGCTAGGCTCTGGTAGACTGTTCCGCTTATCGGCAAGATAAGAGAGCTTTTTATTTGGCAGATAGCGATGAAATGAATTGTACCAAAGACTGGCTAAATAAAACAAATGATAAGGTTGGATAAATATAGCATCTTTAAATAGAGACGCTCGAAATTTGTTAGGTTATAGTGGTTGTGTTGTTAAAGCAACATCTGTCAAATTTATTGTGAATTATTCAGTAGCGTATCACCATGGAAGGCTATAGCTTTCAACAACGCGTGACCATTATCAAATTTAATTTTGAAAGTTAGTGTTCCGTTCGAGAAACGTTCTCCGCATTACCTGATTTTTATCCTCACCATAACCGTCCCACCGGGTCGACTATTCGACGTTTGGTAGCCAAATTTAAGTCAACCGGTTTGATAAATAATCAGCCAACACCCATACGTCAGCGAAACGCAAGGTCTGCTGAAGAAATCGCTGCTATGCGTGAGAGTGTACGGGAAAACCCGAGGCAGTCAATTTCTCGTCGTTCACAAGAACTTGGTCTTCCTGCGACTTCGATTTGTCGAATTTTGCGTCTAGACTTATATCTGCACCAGTATAAAATCCAACTGACCCAGGAACTTAAGGTAAACCACCATAGACAACGCCGCGTGTTCGCTGATTGGACTCTGGAGCAGTTGGAACTTGCAGCAGACCCAAATTTCTCTTAGAAAACTATCTTTAGTGACGAGGTCCATTTCTCAATGAATGGATATGTGAAAAAGCAAAATTGTCGGATTTGAGATGATACCAATCCACACGAGATACACCAGCACCAAATGTATCCCGAAAAGTCACTGTTTGGTGCGGATATTGGTCTGGCGAAATCATCGGTCCGCACATCTTCCAAAACGAAACTGGCATTGCCATAACCGTCAAAGGTGAGCGCTACAGATCGATGATAAGTAACTTCTTATGGTCTAAATTGGATGATATGGATACTGACGACGTGTGGTTCCAACAGGACGGTGCTACGTGCCACACAGCCATGCCACGATGGACATTCTGTACGAGCGATTTGAGGGCATAGTTATCTCGCGCAGCGGTGACGTGAACGGGCCATCGAGATCATGCTATATAACGCTTTTAGACTTTCTCCTTTCGAACTCTCTTAAGTCGCAGGTCATAGTCAACATAACGAACGCCTTGTAGCAAATTCAGCCAGATTTATGCGACAAAGTCATCGAAAATTGGAGCTCTCTTTGGCCACTTTCCAATTCAAAGTCACAAAAAATCTCGGAAATACGATAATTTTCTCTTAATTCTATAGAAATCATTTCTTCCATTAGAGAAATCAATGGAAGGGGTTAAAGAAGATAAATATAAAGCAAACACATTCACAGTACATTTCACAAAGGTATTGGAGCCATATCGATCAAATATACCTCCAGAAGAAGAAGATGAAATAGTGGCATATCTAGTGGCGAAACACCTTATCAGATGACACTGTCTATAAATCCAATCAGACTCCATGGACTCAAGAAGAACATAATGCAAAAGCAAATTTGAAAAAAGCTCTTGGACATAATAAAACTGGTAATGTGATAAAAGAACTACCAGATAAATCCATTACACACATTATGTATGTATAACGTAATTCTAAAAATTGGATACTTCCTTAACTTATCACTACCAGGACAAGGTATTGGACACTATAACTTAGCAGATACGTTGTTTAGTAGCACACAAAAATAAAACCTTTGGAAAAAAATAATATTTCTCGGTAGTGGCCTATGTGGCAGTGTGCTACATCTTGGACATAACACAGGCCTTTAACAAGATTTGGCATTAAGGTCTATTATATAAGCTGAAGAGCATACCACCACATACCTATTATTCAGTACTGCAAAGTTATCTTCTAAGCGGATATTTCTTAGTAAAATATCAGGATGACTGCCACCTTTGTTGATGATGCAGCGCTACTAGTAACCAGCTAAGAGGCTGCAACGGTATCAAACATTCTCTAGCAGGTCGAAAACAGTCTCCAGGTATAATTAGATAAATGGAGAATAAAAGTCAATGAGAATATACATCGAGGAACCTGTACAGCTGCAACGATCAAGGATTCTAAGAGGAGTGTTCTGAATGTTGGTAGATGTAGATTGGTTAGTATACGTATTTTTGCACTAGGTTTCTCTTCTAAAATAATTTATAAAAACCTAATGTTAAAATGTTTAGCCAGATAAAGGTTTAGATTAGGTAATGAAGAACTCTCGGATTATACGTATGGGAAAAAATCTATATTTACTAAACGGCTGTTTTCGTGTGTGTGTCACGAAATTTTTAGGTCGATGTACGAATTGCTTTTCGTTCGAATTTCGGCATTTTCACAAAATCAATATAGTAAATCGACCCTTGCGAACAACGTGGTGACTTTGATCCGAAGCCTCTAGAGCCATGCTCCGGAGGTGCGCAAGGGGGTGGCGCAATATCATTGCAATTTGCTTACTCGTACAGGGATATTAGGACGATTGTTTCGAATATGGGTATATGCAGACAGACTTGTGAGAATGGGTGTTTTCATTAATATAATTTTTAAAACCGTGATGTTAATTTGGGTAGCTAGATAAATATTGAGATTAGGTAATAAAAAATTTTCGGATGATACGTAGTGTTCAGGAAGAAGATATAGATGTTTTAAGAGGACTGTTTCGAAATGTGGGCATATGTAGGCGTATTTCTGTGAATGGTTTTTTTCATTAAAATGATTTTTAGAATTGTGATATTAATTTGGGTAGCTAGATAAAGGTTCAGATTAGGTAATGAAGAAGTTTGAAATCTTACGTAATGTTTAGGAAGAAAATCTAGGGGTTTTAAGAGAAGTGTTTCGAATTCGATGCAGACGAATTTTTCTGAATGAATTTCTTTATTAAATAATTTATAGAATTATGATATTATTTTGGATAGCCAGATAAAGGTTCATATCAGGCAATAAAGGAGTTTCGGATCATCTGTATCTAATGTTCAGGAAGAAAATACGGGATGTTCTAAATATATGAATTTGCAGACGTATTTTTGTGAATGGGTTTCTTGGTTAAAATAATTTTTAGAAACATACTATTAATTTGAGTACACTAAACAAAGGTTCAGATTAGGTAATAAAGAAGTTTGAAATCATTTGTAATGTTTGGGAAGAAAACCTAAGGGTTTCAAGAGGAAGTTAAAAAAACATAGGAAGTTGGAGAATAGAGCCTAAACACTCATTCAGTAAACACATTCACTGCCATATAAGTATCGAACAAATTTTAAAGGCAAAGAAGCACTTCTGTGATTAATTGAATATGAATATTTTTTTATATTCTTGCTATACTCTTATAACTACAACTAACAGTAAAGATAAGTAAGAGCCCCGATGGGCGAGACCACGAAATCCAGCTCACAACTGTTCATTCCCTAAGCTCTATTATCATCAGCTGCACACAAAGGCGCAGAAGAAGCAGACGCTATTTATGAAACTCCTTTTTAATCGCGCGCTACGTGTAGCGACGTCGAACGTTTCTTTTCAGACCGTTACTTACTTTGTCTGCTGTTTCGTCCAACTTCGAGAGGCAATTAATCAGGGATGCTGTGACTGTCGGGGCTCGCATTCTTTATCGAGTTATACGGCAACGGGTGTGTAGCAACTCTAGAAATTTAGGAACAAGATAAGGCGGGTCTGGCGAGACAAATTGATAGAAAGGAGAAGATGTATCATGGAAAATAATGAAGTGGACTGGTTATTAAAGGAATTACGGGGAGATGTGTTGGGTCGTTGATGAAAACGCGAGGGTAATGATGAATTCTTAAGGTTTGAGTTGCAGATTTTATATTATTTTAGCGTTTACGTACCACCAATGCCGATTATGATGTGGTAATTCATTCAATTTTTTAACAGAGATGCCTGTAAGGATGGGAATTGATATTCAACAAACATATATGGATTAGCAGTGCCCTATTAGATCATATTTTGAGAATTGACGCAACTGGAAAGACGAAATCATGCTTCGTCAGAAAGTAATGCATACATAAGTTCAGTTTCCTCCAAAATTTAAAGGGTTTTACCGCGGAAGCGCAATATCTGAATTTCCCGAAATTTTAGCTGCCATGATTCTGTAGGTCAATAATTGTGACAGGTCGATAGAAGACAGATAGGAGTTAGTAAGCATGGAGAGCTACACGATGCAAGAATGCGTCCTTATTGTGAAATATTACTACCAAAATGGCGAAAATTTGGTTGTTACGTTTCGTAAAGTGCGTCCAAATTTCGGTGGAAATAATGTTCCAAATTTATCAACTGAAAAATTAATGAAAAAATTCTTCAAAAAAGTATTGGTTCAGTCATTGATGTAAAACACACGTCACGAGGACATTCAGAACAACATATCACGGCAGTTCGAGAGAGTGTGATCGAGAGTCCAGGAACCTCGACTGGTCATTGTGCACAAGAATTGGACATTAGGGCAGAGCGAAAATAGACGTAAAACAAAAAATTTTGAAAAATTAAAATGTCTGCGTACGCTATAGGTGCCTTATGAGATATTTAGCAAGAGAAAAAATCTGAGTGTCCCACGACAATTTCCTTGGCTGCCGAAATGACCTTGAAAGTTTAATAAAGAGGAATTTTTCAAAAAATTAATAAAAAAAAATTAAAAAAATACAACTCTTCTCTACTTGTGCTTAGCACATGGGGGTGGCTGCATATCGAGTTCCACCCCAACCCTCTCGCCCCTACAGAAATTTATTTTTCTTTGGTATCAAACTTTCAAAAATAGTTTTTCTGTTTCAATTTGTGGCAAAATTTCTCTTGATTCAATACGAGCTTTTATGAACCCATCACGCACTTCAGACCCAAAAACTGCTATAGAGGCTGCTGTTATTAATTTTATATATCTTTCAACCGCCTGCGAATGTAGGGAAATTTTAGTAGGGGTATTTCATCCGGAAGTCACATTATTTAATTCTTAGTTTTATATTTCAATTGTCAAAGGGGGTTTGCTTATACTGACATTCTGTCAATCAATTAAGTCACAATCTTCACAATCAAAATTTAGTTCATTCAATTGAAATATTCTAATGTCCTCTGTTGTCGCCGGTGATTTTCTACATTTTAGAATTCTCCTTAAAGCCAACTCTCTAATGAATTTTCTGTCATCGGCTAACATTGGTATTAAAAGGTTTTCTGAATGGGCAATATACCCCTTCCTTTTTATTACAGGATCTATCACAAGACTTCCAGGAACAAAACCTCCATTCCAGGTACAGGATCTATCACTTTTTTAAGTTCGTCAGGGAGGTATCGAGATCTTCTAATTATGTTGAAAAATGGCCTAGCACCATCTTTACAAGACCAATTCCATTTAATTTCAAACCAACTAACGGCATATAAAAGGTGGTCCAACCAACATGCACGATGTTAATTGTAAATAAAACAAAAAGTTTTCAGAGAATTATCTTAATATGTTTTATTATGATAGAAGGATCTATGACAATTATGTGTGAAACAAAATATCGGCCAAATGCTCGCCACGGCTTCGGTGGCATACCTCTATCCGATGGTCCATATTTTCAATGACCCTGAGACAGAATTGAGGTTCGCTGTCGTTAATGTGTCGAATTATCTCATCCTTTAGCTCTTGAATTGTTATTGGCTTATTGACGTACACTTTTTCTTTTAAATATCCCCAAAGAAAGAAGTCCAACGGTGTCAAATCACATGATCGTGGCGGCCAATTAACATCGCCATGACGTGAGATATCACGGACATTGAATTTCTCGCGCAAAAGTGCCATTGTTTCGTTGGCTGTGTGGCAAGTGGCACCATCCTGTTGGAACCACATATCGTCCAGGTCCATATCCTCAATTTCTGACCACAAGAAGTCCGTTATCATCTCGCGATAGTGAACACCATTCACGGTAACTGCTTGGCCGACATCATTTTCGAAGAAGTACGGCCCGATGACGCCGCCATCCCATAAACCGCACCAAACAGTCACTCTTTGTGGATGCATCGGTTTTTCAACAATCACTCGTGGATTCTTATTTGCCCAAATGCGGCAATTCTGCTTGTTAACGAATCCACTGAGGTGAATGTGTGCCTCGTCGCTGAAGATGATTTTCTTTGTAAAGTCACCATTCACTTCTGTCTGTTCAACCAACCATTCGGCGTATTGACGACGCTTGAAATGGCCAGTAGGCTTTAGCTCTTGAGTCACTTGAACCTTGTAAGCGTGTAAATTCAAATCTTTATTCAAAATTCGCATCAGTGATGTTCGTGAGATGTTCAATTGTTGGGCACGATGACGAGTCGAGGTTGACGGCTCTTCTGCTACACTATCGCGAACAATAGCAATGTTTTTCGCAGAACGAACTGGGCGAGCATGCACAGGTGTTCTCACATTTCCTACAGACCCGGTTTGCTGAAATTTGCGCACAATTCTTCCGATTGTGGACACATTTGGTCGATTATGCTGACCAAAAAAGTCACGAAGTGCACCAGATGCATTTTGATTTGAACGCCCATTTTCGTAAAAAGCTTCAACAATCTTAACGCGCTGTTCAATTGTGTACCTCTCCATGGTTGAATTTGTCAAACACTGAAACAAAGAAATGTCAAATTAAGTTGGGCAAAAAACTTGACGTTAAGGTGTGACTCACAATTAACATCGTGCATTATGGTTGGACCACCCTTTACTTTAACTGTAAATTCAGTTACAATTTGAAGGTTTTGAGATGGTTCCTTAGTAGCAACATATAACCTTAGAACGCTGGCGTGAGACATTTTCCAGGTGCTTTTAAAGCTAAATCTTCTCCCAAGATTCCGTTAGAGATTCCCTGAAATATCTCAAACATGTATTTTTTATCTGCACTTAGCGTTTTTACTTCTATTGAAGGTGAAATAGTTTAAACTTTTTTAAACTCTACCACAAGTAAGTTCTAGCATGATTCTAGGGACTAGCCAATTTGCCCTGTAAACTTGTTTGGTTCGGAAGCTTTTCCATCCAAATAGTTCATGAAGTGACGCAGTGGTAATTCTTTCGTGTAAAGCAAACAAACTAACTACTGTAACGGATTTCTTATATCCGATTATAGACCTCGAATTACTCCATTTTTTGAACAGGTATTTACAACAGTTCGACAACATATCTCCACAATTGTATTTATATCAGATTTTTTTTTCTAAAACTCAAGTATTGAAGTTTTATTTACTTTTGCACATCCAAATGTTTTTGTACTTCCAGACATACATGTCCGAGATATTTTGATCTGGGTTCAGAAATTAAAGCATAATGTTCTTCGGTAACAGTTTTTTGATAGCACTTATTCCTTTTTTTGGGCCAGGGTTTTGTCCATCCGCCCATCAAAATAAATTGCCTGCACTTCTAGCGTATGGTTAACAAATTTTGTTGTTAGATTAGCGCGACTTTTAATTATTTCTCTGCGTATCTTAAAATATAAATTACGTGCAAGGTACGACGCACTTGCTTTAAGACTGAGACACAGACATTATTTTATATACAGCAATATTATCATCTGACTGACCACGACGAGGACGTATTGGTGTTGCCTTATCAATAACAGAACTCCTCTATTCAATTGCCTTGATTAAGTTACGAACTATTCTTGCTCTGTAGGCACTTGGTTTCTTCCTAATTTCGTGCGAATTTTCTTAATGCAACTGTAAATGATTGCTCCCTTTCATAAAACAGTCGTACACAAACTATTCGTTGTTAATTGACGTCATATAGTTTGTAGATGAGAGTCGTTAAATATTGACTGTCTTTGATATACCACAAACGGCACGCAATTCAAATCTTATAGTTCCAACAGAGACATCCTATATTTTAATTGTATGAACTTTTTATGTTTCCGATGAATAAAACAGATAAAATCCTTAAATAAACGATTTTATCTTATCGAATCCGACCAATTCGAGAGCGGTCGCGCAGGCATTAGGACCTAAGCGATAGACGCACGATAACCACGAAATTTTGGGCGTAAATGTGTCAGCGACGCGTGGGCGTCGATAATATTTTCTTCGCCTTAATCCGGACAAAAAATGGGCAGAGTATAAGACTCGATAAATCATAGCTTACAGCTGAGTCAAATCAGTCCGCTTAGGAATTTGATTTGACGTCTCTCCCGATTCACTGATAAATGTTTGATTGATTCCGGAGCGGATAAGGGCGCGCGTGTACAAGGCGCCCGAAAAATATAATTACCACTCCAATTTGGAGCTGGAGTAGCTGTACAATTGGAAAAATCTCTTGGTATATTTTACCCCATTATGTAGTGATTGTATTCATTATTGTATTCAATGTGTATTCTAAGAGATGTAAGCATTTATTCGTGAGCTTATTTTATTGGGATATAGAAGAGCGATTCAAATTTGTACAAGATAAAGAATTCTAGAGAATGTAAATTTAGCAACACTGGGGAATAATTTTTTTTTTCTATTTATTACAGAACTTTTTTTTACCTAATTAGAAGGTACTGAGTTTAAATATGTAGGTAGTTTTGCTCTGTAAGCTCTAGATTACAGAGATTACAATTCGTCATTTTCAGTTTGGTGAAATTTGAAGCTTCGTATGATGGCAAAGAAATCGGTTGCGCAAAATAAAATACGTATATTTAAATATGGATAGGTGCAAATGATTTTTGTTTAAATTAACGTATATATATATATATATATATATATATATATATATATATATATATATATATATATATATATATATATATATATATATATATATATATATATATTGAATTTCCTGGTAACGATTTTATTGAATTTATTCAAACATTTACATGCTTACTGTATACAATAGGACTCAGTTATATCTACATATTTTCTTCGACTTATTAAATCGTTGCTTCCGGGAATAGTACTTTCGTGATCCAGACGAGAATTCCAAATATCAATCGATATAACATAACGTCGAAATTTCACAAAAGACATTGCGATCTGCAGACGCACTTCAACGAAAAAATGACAATGCGGAACTTATTCATATCCCCCGAACTCGGTTATGAGAATTGGAAGTGTTATTTTTTACGCTGACCTTTCACGACGGTGAGAGATTCTTTTTATTATGTTTCGAGGGTAGGTTAAGTAGGTTCGCGTACGGGGTAAGGCGATCTATTATACAAAAATGCGACGGAGAGCTCTTTCAGTAGCAAGGGAAATGGCACCTGGCGATATCTGTTCCCATTGTTGGCCACATATTTGGAGCGGAAGCGCGGAGGACGCCATTTTTGTCGGATTAAGAGGGATATGATGTTATCGCGTTATCAGGGACATTTCGCAGATTTCTTCGCATATTTTGTGTCACACAGTAATATGAAAAATTGTCCTCTATGCCGAGAACAATAAGAGGATCAATTTTCTTTAATTTCATCATCAATGAAGTGTGGTACATAATCAATATTTTTACTAAATTTGCGCAACAACTACAGGATAATAAACTTCAACATGACGAGTCTCACTCGGTAAGAGGATGCAACAGCGCATAAGATACGACACACTAAAGGTTTTCTTCGCGAGTTTTCTATGGTGATAAGTTTCCATACACAAGTTGAGTTTCATCCGGAATGCTAGTCCTATTTTAAAACAAGTAATAATGATTAGAGGATATGAACCGTCCAATTACAAATTACATTGGGCGTTTTCCCTAAATAAGTGAATTAAGTTATATATCTCCTAATCTCAAACATGCATTTATCTAGTGATGCTTTTCTACATTAGAACTTCAATTCATAACGTATGTTGCTTTTAGATACATGATCAACAGTAGCCATATCCAGGTTCTGATGGAGGATACTATTTAGGATGTACCAAGGTGCATCTACCATGTTCCTTAGCACGTTGTTCTGAAAGCATTGAATGGTTTGTACATTAGTCTGACTGGCACAGCCCCACAGCTGAATTCTATATGTCTATACCGATTTAAGCATCTGCTTATATAACATAAGCTTATTATGAATAGTTATAGTGGAGTTTTTTCCAATCAACCAGTACATTTCCTGTATTAAATTATAAGTTCTAATTGTTTCTGTTTGATATGGGATTTACAGCGTAGCCTAGCATCAGGGGTAATACCAAGATATTTAGCTGTATTTGAGAATGTAATTCGTTTATCATTTATGCTTATGGGTATATGTATGTTGATTAGCTCTGTTTGTAAAGTTAACTAATACAGACTTTGATTCATTTAATTTTATTCTCCAATACTTTGTCCAATTGTCCAACTGATATCTGCACTTCTTCTGTTGCTTCTTCGTGGGTCATTACTTACTGCTAATATAGCAATATAATTTGCAAACATTGCTATGGTGTCATTTTCTAGTCTAGGAATTGTGTACAAAAGGTATAGAACAAGTCCTAGTACACTTCCTTGCGGTACTCCTGCGTTAATTGTCTTAAGCTCAGAATATACTCCTTGCTTAATTCTAAAATGTCTTTCTGAGATGTAGGATTCCAGAATATCAGAAAAATCTTTAAGTAGATACATCTTCATTTTATATTTTAGTCCTTTATGCCAAACTTTATCGAAAACCTGTGACACAAGATTGTAGAAAAGACTTTTTCTCTTCTAGTGATTTTTCTATTATATTTGTAATTCTGTGAATCTGATCAACAGTGGAATGTCTTTCTCTGAACCCAAACTGATGTGACAGGATCAGATTATGTTCTCATGTGACTGGTTTTAGTCGTCCTAATAAAAGTGTTTCGAATAGTTTCGATAATACAGGTAGGATAGAAATTTACCTATAGGAGGAAACTTCATGTCTAGATGGTTTGCCAAAATTAGGGATCATTATGACCTCTGCTACATTCCACATCAATGGAATACATACCTTAGTCTAAAAGTTACAAGATGTCTCAGTTTAACGATTGTTTTCGGGGTAGCTATTTCAGGATTCTTCCTAACGGAGAACAAATATTAAAGATACCAAATTAATCAAAGCTAACTTATTTAAACCAGTTCTCTTTTTTTCCAGCCTCTCAGTTCAACACGTATGTAACTCTCAAACTACAAAACGTGAAATCAACAACAGTGACCGTCAAAGGAGCGACACCATGCTGGGAACAGGATTTTCTCTTGTAAGTAGTTCCTTATTATTTAACACATAGGTCTGGGTAGTACCTATCAAGTTCTTTTACGTTGTGATCACGTAGCATTTCGAAAAAATATCGATGAACGCGTTACCAAGTAAGTAGGAAAAACATCAGATAGGTCAATGTGTTTTTTTATGCGTATTTTTCGGTTTATGTATAGTCTTTGACGCCATCACTGTCATAGTTATGACGTCATCAACGCATATCTGATTGTGTCATCTGATAAGAGAGCATAGTCTTTTGCATATGGTGTGACAAATTTTGTAGTAGGTTATATAAAAATATGATAGGTTACTCCAATATTGCATTATATACAAGGGTGAGTCAAAAATAAACCGGAATTTTATTTTAACGCTCGTCGAGTAAAGGGACTAGCACGCTCTCTTGATATTTATTAGTAGAGATGTGAAGAGGAGGGGACTCCATCGGCGCGGCTTGCCTATACCGATTAATTGTCAGTAGCATCATGTCTGAGCACGAGGTATGTACGTCCGTTGAGCAACGTACTACTATCAAATTTTTGACGCGGGATGGCGTAAAACCGGCTGAAATATTATGTCGATTGATTGCGCAGTTTGCCGACAAAACTCCTTCAAAGACCCAAGTTTATGACTGGCATAACAAATTTGGCATATCCTGAAAAAGACTCACCTCGAAAAATCAAAATTCGTCTTTCTGCAGGCAGACTTCTTGCCACTCTTATCTGGTATTGCACCAACTTCATTTTTCGATAACGGCATTAAAAAACTTCCAATAGTTGGAAAAAAAATATATTGATATAAAAGGAGACTATGTAGAAAAATAAGATGTATTCAAAAATGTTCTTACTGTGACAAAAAAATAATTTAAACAAAACTCCGATTTACATTTGACTCACCCTCGTAGAACACCCGGTACTATCTAAAAATGTGAATAATGCGCATATGTATTTGTAGATAAGCTTGGTGTAGGCCAGAGCTTTATTGGTCTTAAAATTTCATACACATCTCCGTTTATAAGCAATTTATTTAATAGTAAAGTGACCGGTGATAACACCTGCTCTAAAATGCCCCTGTATTTTTCGCTGGTGGTTTAAAAGTTATGCGACCTATTTTTAATCGCATCCGTTATCATTGCGTCCGCTTTGCCTGCATTATTATCCTATTAATCACCGTAGGGGACTCCCTGTCTGCTGCAACATCGCCTGAGTCAGACTTGCCTCACATTAACTAATAAATTAACGGTGGAGGAATATCAGATGCCTCCCAGTACTAATTACGAGGATAAAGAGATTCGCTACGAGGTTTATAATAATTAGAACCGGAGTTAAATATACACTACCACTAATTGCGAATTCGCATAAAGCCAGAGATGAAGCTCCAAATATAGATGTTTTTAATTTATTGTAATGTTTTCCGCCGAGGTATTATGGGGTAATCCTCTTTGTTTGATGGAGTAAGGCATAAATGCGTTCGCACAGATAGAATGTAGCGGTTCTAATGAAGATAAACTGCGCGAAATGATTCGATATCTGGATGATCTCGTTTCACAACGGTTTCGCCTGAATAGGTCTCTAGAGAATTCATAAGAAATTTCGTATAGGTCAGCATGTTAGTTATTCCCGTTAATCTCAGATCTGTTTCATCTCTTGCGTGTCTTAGCGAGGAAGCTGGAAATGACACTAAAGAAAATGGGTTTTTATGGAGTTGGATTGCCTATGAAGGCTGTGTTACAATTTGCCAATATAATACATACGAGGTGTGGCTACAAAATAACGAGACTGATGCTGTAAAACTTTTTATTTTAAATATATACATATTTAATTATTGTCTACTTCAATATACGTCCCTTCTCTATCCCTGCATCGACCCATGCGAATTTTCCATTCTTCAAAACAGTGCTGGAAGTTTTCTTCTGTGAGTTTGTTCATGGCGCGTACCGCTTTTTCTTTCACAGCTTCAACGGTCTGAAATCTTAAATCTTAAATCAAAGTCACATGGTGTCAGATCAGGCGAATAAGGCGGATATTCTAACACTCGAATGTTATATTTGGCCAGAAACGTGAGAATTTTCAGCATCATTTTCGCACACATTTCTTGCATGTTAAAATTGTTATGTACAATTTGCCTTATGTATTCTTTGTCAATTCCTATGGTTTCAATAATCGCACGAATAGTTATCCAACGATCAGATCGGATCAGATTACCGAGTTCTTCAACATTTCTGTTCATTTTTAACGTAGAAGGGCGTCCCGGGAGTGCGTTATCTTCAACGCCTCCTCGGCTACCTTGGAAAAACTTAAATTACTCAAAAATCCGTGCACGTGAAAAAAATTTATTGCCATATACTTCTTTTAATAAAAGAAAAGTTTCAGTAGCGATTTTTCTAAATTGCACGACAATTAGTTGCTCTATTAAAACACTTATAATTCTTCCGGCAAAAAAAAGCAGATATTAAATTATATTATACAAATATGGACAGACTAATATGTCTACAGACACGGGAGAGGCAACAATTGAAAGTGAACGCTTCACGCTAGATAGTTGTCGGTTGTACGACTTTGGCGTTCGTGAGTAGTAGTCTGTATTAGCATCAGTCTCGTTATTTTATAGCCACACCTCGTATATAGTAAACATTATGTTGGCCAAAGTTCGTCGTAATTTTAAAATAATCAATTTTGTGTAGAATTTTAACATAGGCGCGCCATATTTTTGCGCAATTACACATAAAAAGTCACGAGAGGTCAAGTCGAGTGATCGAGCTGGCATATTATTTAATTGCTCTCTTCGTTCAAATTAATATACCAAGCTTCATAAATATCTGAGTTTCTAAATCGGGAGGTGCACTATCGTATTACATTGAAATTATTTCCAAATCGATCTCAAAACTGTAGAATTTGGTTTCAGTATATCATCTTCATTCTCGTAAGTTCTGCAAAGGTTTATCACCACGAAAACTTGGTTTAACTTGGATTAGGATACACTAGTTATTTTGTATCATAAATTCGTGGAAAAAACTTATATAATAAGTTCTTATTTTCAACATTTGAGGAAGAGACAGTTCAGAGACTGAAACAACAAGATTTTCGATCAAACTGGAATAAAGCTACCCTAGGCACAATTATTAAGAGATGTAAGAAAATCCTAAACTTTTAGGTGATATTCAAACGGCTGTAACTTGGAGAAAAATAATCCCAGAGCAATTTAAAACAAAGATAAATTGAAGCTTCAAGTTTGTAGTTCTCAGATCTTGAGTTCACAATTTTTTATCATCAGCAGTTCTTGAATAACCATAAGAGAACCATTGGAAATTGACAAATTTTGATTCAGATGTCTCGATAAACTTGATGTTTCTCTAACTCCTTCGAATGTTTCTTCATGATTGTTCAAATGACTGCAGGTTATAACTCGTATTTAGGTTTATAAATATAATGGAATATTTTTAATAACGAATCTTATAAACAATCGTAGTGTAACGAGTAATCGAGGAAATTGCGCACATTTTCAAAAATAGTAGTGGAACGAAGTGTATTACAAGGATCAGTACTACGGCCTCTATTATATTGGGCGTCTCTTGGAGTGGTGGAGTAATTGGACCATATTTCTTTGAAGCTGGAAATGGTAATGCTATATCACTGTAAATGGAGGATGCTATCATGACATGTTAAACAATTTCTTTCTCCACCAAATTGATGATATGGATTTGAACAACATGTGGTTGTGCATGACGTTAAGGTGCACCGTGTCATACAGGACGTGCATCCATAACTCTGTTGCATATCAAATTTTCTGCTCATGTCTCATAATCTCTTCATCATGTTGTCTCGCGGAGTGCTGACAACAATTTAGCCTGCAAGATCATGTGACTTAATACAACTGAATTTTGTTTTGGGGTTATGTCAAGGGAACTGTGCCAGCAACAATCAATAAGCTCAAAGCAAGGATTCGATGTGTTCTTCAGGAAATGAAGCCAGTTATATGTGCCCGTATTATGGACAACTTTATTAAATAAATGACAATGGCAAATGAGTCGAAGTGATCATATGAATGATATTATTATAGCTGTATCGCCTCCATTTTATGTTGAAGAATAAGAAACCTCATTTTATCAAATATTATTAGTTTCATTCACAAATTAGATCTTATAATTCCAAATGATACCCTATATAAGTTGTAAACTTATCTACCTATCGCGTAACGACTTATTTCAAATAACCAACACCTTGTATTACTGTTTATTTTTATCAGTGTGTCTTTTTCTTCTAGCGAAACAAACGATCTAAACACCGGGCTGCTAATAGAGGTCTGGAGCAAAGGAATGATCTGGGACAGAGCCATGGGATACCACTGGATACCTCTTCAGACTGTACAATATTCGAACGAGGTGAGTAGTGACTGAAGAAAATAGTTTATAATCAACTTATTTTAAAAAAATTATTTCTAGTAATTTGAGAATACGGTGGGTATTCAGATTAGTTTTCGACTCTAAAAATGACGAAGTGCAGAGTTTTATGTCGCATCTACAATGTGTATGGGTGATCTATGATAGTTTCCTATAGAGTCCCAATGATGGGAGTTTTACACTTTCTATTGAGTACAGATGTGTTTATCTTCGTCTTCTCACCCTCTTCCTCTAAAGCTTTATATGAATGAATAAAATAAAGACTATAGACACAATATAAAAATAGTACTATTTTATGCCAAACGATGATACTTATCCAAAGAACCTTCTTCTTTAAGAGTTTATTGTTTTTAATACCTTGGGAAACATTGTCAAATAGCCATTCTGCCACAAAATGTAAAGCCATGCACTTTACACGTAACATGTAAGAATCTACAATTGTGTTGTGAAAAATAACGGCTTATTGAACGCATTGTCGCTGCACTATCTGTCACAAACATCAATATTTATCTTGTCGACACGTGAAATTTTTCTAACGTCTCCAGCACCACCAGCATAATTGTATTGGCAGTACACTCGGTGAGTTTAGCTAATAGCAATGGAAATGTCTACTGCCGAGGGTCTAGTTGACGTACAATAGAATTTCTTTAAGATCTATTGTCTCGTCAACACATAACCACAGTCGTCTATTTTGTAGTTTACGTATAATAATCTTTTCTATAATATCTTCACGTACAGTTGATATCGCTCCATAATATTCTGCGACTTGATAACTGGAACTGTGTATTGTACTTGTGTCAAAACTGTCGAGATGGTTCCTTATCTAGTGAAAGTTAGGTTCTTTATCAGTATGTGAAGCGGAGTATTACAGGCTATCAACATCAACAATAAATCAAACATAAATTGAAACCTTTGCAAAGGCACGCCCTGATTTCTATGTTGATGTTGCATCGAATTCACGTGACGTGTACATTTTGATTTGAACTAGCACATTAACGGTTTATCGCGTACTTTACACATTGCTTTCACTCTATCGCAGAATAAATCATCAAATCCACCAACAAACTTTGCACTTGTTAAACATATAAACATTTTCGTGATTTCGTACATGCGATATACTTTATTATTAAATTAAAACGTTTCAACTAGCACAGCGGAGATCGTACGTACACCTCGATTAACAAATCAACATCAACTATGACCCTACGTCCGTGAAAAATATATTTCTATATAACCCCCTCCATTAGGGTTCGTCGACTAATTATCTCATTTCAGCGTTATCGTTGCACTCTTACGTTAAAACCGCTTAAAAAAAATACAGTAGTTATCTCGGTGAATTACCATGCATCGTTTATAAAGTAATAGAAATTTTAAGACGAAATTTTATTTATGATTATTATTATTTTATGTTAAAAATATTCATGCCCCCACATGAAGCGCCACTGGTATGCATCTCTCTCTTATAGCCTTAATTATAACTAGCATCATTTGAGTTCACTAACAAAGCTCGCGTCATAGCCTTTCTGAATGCATCCTGTGTACTTTGTAGAAAACGCTTCCATGCAAAAAACGACAGTAGATTTCTAGGTTAAAAGTCGGGAACGAAAGGACTATTATTCAGTTTGATTTGCTATTCATAGTCGGCGATGGATGACGGGGGGTGGCAAATTGACGTTTAAAAGCTATATAGAAGGACCTTCTATAGGGGAGACGAAAATTCAATTACTGAAAATAGAAGATAGTGTTTGTCCCGGGGAAAAGTAACCCGCACTTGTTGGTTTCAATGTACGCGAGGATTTATTCAATAAGTAAATGAAGCTTCATCATGCAAAAGCTCTTAGTTAGTGCTAATAGGGTACTAGATTTGATAATTAATATCACACTTTACGTCAATCGTGTTATGTGATAGTTTGAGTGTTCTTCTAATTTTTTGCTAACAGTTAAACCCGCCAACCCAAAAACATACATATGGCAGATATACGAGGGACATTCAAGTATAAATGAGCCTTTTACTTCCGAGGACGTAGAAAGCATGTCGGAGGTAAGTGGAAGGGTAGAAGGGGATCCCCTCTAGATAACTCAAGGCCACGCCGACCGCCCGATCGGTTTGTTTCGTTGTCCTCACAATAAGCGAAAGAGAGGTTCTTCCTTCGGTTACGCAACGCATCATAATAAAGTTTTTAACGAACGAAGGCGTTAGACCAGCCAAAATTCACCACTACACTCCCTAGTCAAAAAGGGCCAGTATGGAGTGGGGAGAAAAGGTGGAGCCAGGACCATCAAATGCCAAAACTCGCTTGTCAGCCGGGAAGGTGATGTTAACGGTTTCTTTGGGACTCTCAAGGAGTTTTACTCGTTGATTTTCTTCACGATCGTCGGACAATAAACGCTTCCTACTACTGTGACTTTCTTGACCAGGTTTGAGCTGCATATCGGTTAAAAAGGTGCCGTCAGCCCCTCCGAGATGTCCTGCTCCTGCATGACAATGCAAGACATCACATTGCAACCCTAACAATCCAAAAATTGGCTGAAATACATTGGACTACACTTGATTACCTTCCCTACAGCCCTGAGCTTTCACCATGTGATTTCCATATGTTTGGGGCTCT
The DNA here is from genome assembly GCA_037954035.1 of Rosalia funebris. Lineage (NCBI taxonomy): Eukaryota > Metazoa > Arthropoda > Insecta > Coleoptera > Cerambycidae > Rosalia > Rosalia funebris. The sequence continues at coordinate 2,506,004 of JAZFAV010000006.1, read as the reverse complement.
CAAGGTAGCACTAGGAGGAGAGCATTTTGCGAACGATCAACGGGTTAAACAGTCTGTTGTCCGCAGTTGGTTGGATACCTTCCTGAAGTCATTCTTCGAAAACGACATGAAAAAACTACCTGCTGGATGGGAAAAATGCATCAATAAAGAGGGGAACTATGTAGAAAAATAACTATAAAGTGTGTTTTCTTCTTAAAATGTACAATAATTTTTTTTTTGCAAACGGCTCGTTTATATTTGAGTGACCCTTGTAGTTAACCTAAGCAGAACCGTACTTGAGTTTTCCTTATATTTAAATAAAATATAATAAAATTTAAAATATTAGAATTATAAAGAATTACAAGTTTATTTGGACATGTCTTGACTGTTATGTATTGATTAGTTGCACAATATAGCCAATAATAATTTTAATCCAGTTTGAATGAAATTTAAAATGAAGTACGAGTACACGTAACGTCGCGGGTTCCTCAAGGATCAGTACTTGGGCCTCCTTTTGTTAATTATACTTATCAATTGCTCAGATCACGTGACAAGTTCTATAAACTTCGACTGTAAATAGTCTTAGGCTTGTCAGCAATGGTAAATAAATGTGTTCGTAATGTTTATCTTCTTGATATACAGGGTAATCTCTTAATTCGAGGTAACAATTTTATTTTCTCAGAAAGTTGTAGGAATTTAATCAAATATGGTATGTAGTAGCTTTGGTAGTAGGCCACTATAGATCTCATCCAAAAACGTAAAAAACATAGGACTAAATTAAGTAAGTCATATTCTTTTGATACATGTCAAAAAGTCTACCCCGTGAAAAAAATTCGAAACTTTGATATAGTAAATTCAACAGTAAAAGGACAGTAAGTTAACATGGAGTAAGTAAGATTTTTGTCTCAATTTTGTGTAAATGGAAAAAAAATTGAAGATTTCAAAATAACATTTTACATAACATTTTAAACCTAATTTTATTCTCTCTTACAACTAATATAGCAAATTAAAATAAGGGGTCAATTTATAGCTTTCTGATTTACTTTATTTTCATTTCAGAAAAAGAAATGCTAACAATAAACGACAACGGAAAGAACAACTCATTTTAGGCCAAAACACTGACGTAGTTCTCCACAAAACACCAAAACACTATACACTACACTCGACGCGCGTCCAACAAAGTTGGCATCATCTGGAGATAATTAAAACTTCATCATATTCACCTTCACGCATCTGAAATAAGATCGAAATATTTGCGAAACAAAAATGGCTAGAACTATGAATCAAGTATATGTATGTATTAAGCAAAGTATGCTGGAATTACAACCATATGGAGTTTACAAACAGCTTACCAATAAGTTGAATAATTTAGAACACGAACACGGGCGTGACTCTCAGAGGAACATGTTTCTATCAATTAACACAAAATTTATTAAAAATTAATGCCGTCATAAAATAAGAAATGAAAAATATTAATCAGTAATTAAAAAGCAATAGCATCGGTTGAAGAAAGAGCTCCTCAGAAAGTTATTTCCATTGTAGAAGATCATTCCTCACAATCGTTGGATAAAGAAGAAATCGATCTCCTCACCACGGAGTTAAATTTTGCATTACCTACCTCTGAAAAGAACCTAGTTGAGATTGTTGCAAGTATTGAAAGTTCAACTCAACATCTTCCTAATTCTTCTAAAGGATTCATCAGAGAAGCTTGCAGGAATTAAATCTCTACAAATAATATACACAATAAAAAGTCAAAATCCACGAAGAATAAACAAAATATCAAACGAAGAGAATGACTATTTTCATTTAAAAGCTGATAAAGGTAATTGTTATCTTGGATAAAAAGGACTATTAAGAAAGGATAGACAACCTAATTAGTAATGGCCCTTATAAATAGCTGTCCAGAAATCCATTACCAAAAATGATCACTAAAGTAAGAAACACGCTTAAATCTTGTAACAACTTTATTACTCCAGTTCCAAGGAAAATGTTGCATGTCTATAATCCAAGTGTATAGTTTTAATCACCTTCAGACGATGCCAACATTATTGGCAAAACGCGCGTCGAGTGTTGTGTGTAGTGTTTTGGTGTTTTGTGGAAAGCTACGTCAATGTTATCTTCACACCAAAGGTTGCAATCCACTCCAGTATCATTTATCATCAAATTTGTTATTCCAGCGCAATATTCGCCAAGTTAAAGACACAGAAAGGCCAAGTTCTTGTGAGCGACGATAAATTGACTGACTCGGGTTGTTCCGTACACTCTCACGCACATCAGCAATGTTTTCAGCAGATCTTGCGTTTCGGTGGCCATCAAGCGTCGAATAGTCGACTCGGTGGGATGGTTGTGGCGAGGATAAAAATCACGTAATGCGTGGAATGTTTTTCGAACGAAGCACTAATTTTGAAAATAAAGTTTGATTATTTACACACGTTGTTGAACGTTATAACCTTCCATCGTGATTTTCCATACACTACTGAACAATTCAGTAATATATAAGTCGGAAATCAAGAAAGGAACCACCAAACCACCAAGCGGTCATCAAAGTAGTTCTCGAATAGCAAAGCTATTACATAATCGCTCTAGGAAACAACTACTCCTCGGGCTAAAGCCCCGCCAGGCATTGAATCATACCTAGAAGCGATCCTGGACCCCTTTCTCGTGTTCTGCACGATCAGATAGATAAGGTTTCAAAAAAATTAAGCCCGCCACAGGTAGGATTCGACATCTGCCCCGGATCGGAGCCGAACGACATACAGCTGTTTCGAACTTATTAGTTCTCATCAGCTTGGCGGTTTGGTGGTTCCTTTCTCGCTTTTCGACTTATATGTTACTGACAGAGATCGTATCGATAAAGATGTATATCCCATAGAGTTCATTCGGCATTTGTCCTGGATCGGCGTACCGTGTACGGCACTGATGAGAACTAATAAGTTCGAAACAGCTGTATGTCGTTCGGTTTCGATCCGGGGCAGATGTCGAATCCTACCTGTGGCGGGTTTTATTTTTTTGAAACCTTACTGAACAATTCACATTTGACAGATTATAATCTAACAAATTTCGAGCGTCCCTATTGAAAGACCCTTTCCTAAACCACTTAGGATTTTCACACTCCATCTATAATTGTAGTGATTGACTATTCCATTTAAGTAAAATGTTGTTTCATCAGAAAATAATTGTATTTGATGAATATGGTTGATTATTTAGCCTTTTCATCACCATATCATAAAATTCTGTACTTTTGTTATAGTCTTTCTCAGACATTTCTTGAACCAGTTTTATTTTAAAGGCATAGAATGTAATTTTACTGTTTTATAAAATCTATTTTACCTAGTTTGTTGATTACTAAAGTTCCATTGTAATGCATTTACAAATTTTTAAACACTACGAAAGCGGTGGAATTTACATTCCAAGTATTCTAAAATTCATTTTGATCCCGCGACACGTTATTGAGATAGTTCAAAGTTTCCACAAGTTTTGTCCACTCTGTATATCCAATTACAGAAAAAAAATGTCTTGCTTTTATTTCGGATTCTTTTCACCGGAGTTTCACAACGATTCGGAATAAAGTACGTTTATTAGAATTGCTTCACTTCTCCAGTATCCATTTAAAAAAATAATTATCCAAGGTAGATTTTTAATTAACAGGCTCGAGTCCAGGACCAAAGGCATTACATTGGGGGGTGTAATTTCGCGCATTTAATAACCAAACTTCCTTTTGTAGAAACACAGTTGAAGTATTTACGAGGGATCATTTGAGGCGGAATATTCATTTGTTAAAATAAGTTTGTATAAATTTATTGTTGACTGAATATTCGCGCCTCATTGAAGTTACTGAATTAATATATTCAGCTTCGAGGTTCGTTCGGCGATATTCAAGGTCTGACTCACAAACAGATTGGAAATGGATGAATTTCAATTGGTTTTCTAAAAATAAAATAAATCTGAAAGAGTCTGAAGTTATACAGGGTCATTAATTCCTTCCTTGCTTCCTTCTGATATTACGTTAATTGTTCCCATGTTGCCTTATTATTGTCTGAAATTTATTGAACGATCGTGTTCTAATATTGTACATAGAATAGCACTATCGCCATCTACCTGATAAATAGCGAACCGACTCTATCAACGGAGTACGTCAAAGATGCTATTCGCTTCCAGTAACAGTACGTTGCGTTGGCGCACTCTCAAATTTTATTTATTTGTAGAAATTTTTATTCATTTGATATTTTGTAGAAAAAAAAACAGAAAATAGGAGACACTTGTTTTTTCAGTTGAACAAAACGATTTGAAAGGGTGAAATTAGTCTCTAGACTTGGGTATATTGAAGGCCAGTTTGCACTTTGACAGAAGCACTTAACCTATTCAACTAAAACCGAGGTAGAATTTGAGCTGTAGAAAAGCAGGTACTTTGAATGACTTTTTTATGATAAATCGTATTTAAGGGGGTAAACTATCCTATTGGCGTTTATTTTCACACCTCTATGACAAAATAAGTAGTATGTTACAAAAGTACGAGCATTTTATAGCGAAATAAAAAGTGGGGATGAAACATCTTTTAATTTTTCAAAGAAAATAGTTGAAGGTGGTAACAACCCCTTTCATTAACGTTAATTTAATTAGCAGGCTCGAGTCTAGGGTCAAAGGCTTCATATTGGGGGTAATGTGAACAGCTTTCGTCATTGAGGATGCTCTCCTGATGTTCACCTGTTTTGGTTCCTGCTTCCAGGCTGCGTATTTCATTTGGTTCGACTCTGTGACGTTGTCCCCCGGGTTCACTTCAGTCCATGGGTGCGTTCGATATGAAAGGGTAAAATTCTGTGTGTTCATTTCAGTTACTTGGAGTTTTTGAGTCGTTTTGAGTTTTCACTTGAGTCCTTGTGTTTTTGGTGTACGCTGTGGAACACGCTGTTCATCCTTATTGAAAGATTTGGTTGTGTAAGCATTCTGCGATGCTGGAGCATCGCGAAAGACGTGGTTGGACCTTTAAGAAGGATCTGGTTGAGTGTGGAAGCGTGTTCGATGCTGGTGAGTCGTCGAAGACGCGGTTGATTCTTTAAGAATCAGTAATCGGTGATCTATAGAAGACCCGTGATCTGTGGAAAAGTGTCCAGTGCTGGAGCGTCGCGGGAGACGCGTTTCATTCTTTAGGAAGTATTTGGTCAATGTCTGTAAGCGTCGCGGAAGACGCGATTGGATCCAGCCCGTACAGAAGGTATAACGCGGATGTGTAGAAGCTCTGTCTGTGTTTTCACGAACTGGTTCTGTCACTGGTACTCGCGATCGCGACGAACTGTCTCTGGTTTAGTGGCTGTAAGTCATTTATGTCTGTGTTTGTGTCACTTCCTGCATAGAGTCTCTCTCATTGATTAGTGCGTTGACTGGTGATGATGTAATCACTGATAACATATTAAAATTGACTGTTGAGTGACTGATTGGTTGATAAAGGCTAACTGCTGTTGTTTGGCACTCGGCATTTATACCCGCTGGCTGTAATTTCTCGAATAGGTTGTTGCACTGCCTTGATCGAACTGGTAATTTTTGAGATCATTCTCTTGGCTGTTTCTGCGGGTTCCTGGGTTTCATTGGGATTGATGACACTATGAGCTTTTGAGGAATGATTTGTAGATTACGTGTCTGTGTTTTTGTTGTTTTTCGCCTGGTACGACTGGAAATTGAAGAGTTTCTGACGGGTAAACAAAATGTTCTGAAAGGCACGGTGGCTCTGTATACTTTGTAGATTCACGAGTGACAGTGACAGTGTGCAGGTAGTTGGTGGTGTGTGTGAGGGTGGGTATATTCATCCCTTATATGGAAGATTACTTAACAATAATCTGGAGATATTTGCTATAATCATAGGACATCGTGTTTCTTATAATTTTGCTATTGGCGACGTATGTAAATATATACACAAGTTTGTGTGATAAGCACAAAGAAAATCCCACATTTTTCATATTCCGGGGGTAAACCACCTCTCCAGTAAAATTCAGTATTTATTTAATGGCATTCCATGAAAGCGTGGTTAATTATTTAAATACATTATAGTTCGGTTGTAATTTTTTTTAAAGGAAAATTAGTCGTGCTTGATATACTTCGTATATTATGTCGTTTCATTCATCCAGTATATAAAATATATTACCCCAGCTTTCACACGACGAGTCTCTTCATCTACTTCACCTGAACGCTCTCCGCTGCTTTGCACCCTCATATGGTGGCTATTTATTTTTTCGAATGCCTCCCATTTCGTTTAATATACCACTACAAGCGCTAAATCCATGTATCAAAAATATTGTCTCATTTTTCTTCCTACATCGCATATCCCACGCACCAATAAATTTTATGCCTGCTGATAAATGGCGTCTGTTCGAATGTCACTTAAGACTGAAGAAAAATTGGAACGTTATCGCGTAATTTGTTTTTTTTTTGTTGGGAAACCTTTCGTTCTTTTTACCACCGTCGAATTACGTCGGTGAGTTGGCAGCAATTATTTGTACAACTGAGTGTTGGAATCTTTCTATGTATACTAAATTGTTGTTCAGGGTGTAAACTCTTGGGAATAATTTTTTTCAGTTTTATGGACCCTTCATTAATATCCCTAACCCCTATAGTAATTTTTCTTATCGTGTATTTGCTATTTTATGAACTTTCTTGAAATGTTGTGGAGTTACGAACAGTTATTCTTTGTAACAAGCCATTATTTACCAGAGGATTCTATAGAATTATGCTATTATTTGAGAATGATGTACAGAGGGTATTTCAATGGGGACGCTTCAATAGGAATTCAACGAAATTTGTTAGGTTATAACAGCTATGTTAAAGCAGTATCTGTCAAATTTGTTGTGAATTGTTCAGTAGTGCATGAAAAATTACCATGGAAGGTTATAGCGTTCAACAACGTGTGTAAATCGAATGATATCCTTTTCCATTTGTAGCCGTATCGTCTATATTTTATGTTGAAGAATAAAAAACTTTATTAGTTTTGTAACAAATGTTATTAGTTTTGTAACTTATAAGTCGGGAATCGAGAAAGGAACCACCAAACCGCAAAGCGGTAATCAAGTGTTTCCCGAATAGCACGGCTTTACATAATCGCTGTAGAAAACAACTATTCCTCGGGCTAAAGCCCCTCCAGGCATTGAATTATACCTAACATCGACCCTCGACCCCTTTCTCGTGTTTCTGCACGACCAGAGCTCTTTCTTGAAAAGGATCCCGTCACGAGCAGGATTCGACATTTATCCAGGATAGAATCCGAACGACAGACAGCTGTTTCGAACTTATTAGTTCTCATCAGTGCCGTACAGGGTACGTACACCGATCCAGGACAAATGTCGACACCCCGCCGGGCATTGGGCTCTAATTCGAGGAGTAGTTGTTTCCTAAAACGATTATGTAATAGCCGTGCTATTCGGGAACCACTTAATCACCGCTTTGCGGTTTGGTAGTTCCTTTCTCGATTGCCGACTTATAAGTTACAGACATAGATCTTATAGATTTAGCTTAAAACCCCACGGGTCTGTTTCGACATTTGTCCTAGATCGGTATACCGTGTACGGCACTGATGAGAACTAATAAGTTCGAAACAGCTGTCTGTCGTTCGGATTCCATCCTGGACAAATGTCGACTTCTACCCGTGACGGTGTCCTTTAAAAAAAAAAGTGTTATTAGTTTTATTCACAAATCACATCTTATAGTTTCAAATGAGCACCATCATCATGAGGTCATTAGTCCTAAGACTGGTTGGACGCTAACCTCCAGCTTCTCCTATCTTGTGCTAACCTACGCATTTCGCTAATTGTGCTACAACCTACATCCCTTACTATTTGCGAGCCGTAGTCTAATCTAGGCCTACCTCTGCCTTTCTTCACTCCTATTTCAGCCTCCAAAATATCGCGGACTATTCCCCCATGTCTCAGCAAGTGGCCTACCATTCTATCTCTTCTCTTCTTTGTGTTTTTCCACATACTCCTTTTCTCGCCGACTTTCTCCAATACTTCTTCGTTTCTAACCCTATCAGTCCATGGTATTTTCATCATTCTTCGGTAACACCACATCTCAAAAGCTTCTAATTTCTTCCTACTTGCTTCCCCTACCGTCCAGGTTTCACAACCGTATAGTGCCGTGCTCCAATCATACGTTTTCAAACATTTCTTCCTTGTTTCTAAGTTTATTACCCCCGCGCATAAAAGTGCTTTCTTTTTGTTAAAAGCTACTCGACCCTGCGCTATTCTTTGTTTTATGTCTTTATGGCTCCTTCCATCCCAATTTATTTTACTTCCCAAAGTGAAGTCTTTAACTTCCTCCAATCTTTCATTATTGATTTGTACTTTCGTTTTTGCTCTGCTCTCGCGTCCTCTGCACACTAACACTTTAGTTTTGTTTTTATTCACCCTCATTCCGTATGCCTCTGTCAACACTGTCTCCATTTCGTTCAATGCTGATTCTAATTCCTCCTTACTAGATGCCAATACAATGCTATATCATCCGCGAATCTCAGCATTTTTAGTTTCGGTCCCTGTACTTTAATCCCGAAATCCACTCTATCTTTTACCACATTAATAGCCTTTTCGATGTACAGATTAAAAATTAGTGGTGATAGCGTACATCCTTGTCTTACTCCTTTCCTAATACCTACTTCCCTTTATATCTAATACCAAATGAGCACCCTATACAAGAATTTAAGATTCAATTTGAATATTGTAAAAAGACAAATGACACTTAAATTGAATAGGTTTTGTTAATTATTGTTTTAAACAATTATTATTTTTCATTACATTGTTTGACAAAATTTGATGCATCTGTATAAAAAATGTGCTTCCGCATCTAACTCATAAAATGACCTGCCGAACATTTTTCTATTACGTTGTCAGTAATGATTTTATTAATAAATCACGTAGTTTTAATTTGCCTTTACATGACTAGAGCTGAACTGAAAAAATTATCGTTTATCTTCAAATCCTCCATATTATAAGAAACTTATGTAATATATTGATATGGTTTGTTCGAGTTAATCGGAAGAATCGCCTCGACAGAATCTACCGGGTTATTAGAACACGACTTTAACGACGTTTTTCCGTGTTGTGGCGTACCCAGGAAAACGGGCGGCGAAACAACATGCAACCCACCAACGCCTGACGGGAACTGAGCAGTGATTAAGAGCGATTCGGGTCGTAGATCTTTGCACACTACATTTGGCAATTAATAATAGCGGCCGAAAGAAGCACTGAGTTCGCGGGTCGTTTGGTAAATTACGTGGTTTCCGAGGGTCGAGATTGCCAAACTTGAACATTGGTATAATTTACATGAATTGTTTCTGGAGCGGGAAAATTGAAAATCGCTCTCTTCATGCTTGTTTACGTCGAGATATTCCCTCTATTTTGGAATAACTCTTTCAATTATTATGTTTTGGCTACTAAGAATTAAAAAGGGGTGTTAAACAGTCAATGTTTAAGGTTTATTGATACAGGAAAAAATTAATAAAAATAAAAGTAATTCAATACAAAGTTTTACTTAGCAGATGGCAATTTTTACAAACTACTGAAGTGGGGAGATATCTCCACACAATGGGCATATGCCTTATACAATAAGAACTAAACAAATTAGGCCAAAACAGCTATTCTCCTGGCTACATACCGACAACGAGCGCTGGCGATTTTTATCGTATTTTGTCTAACAGAGTTAGTACTAAAATACAGTGATTTAGATTGTTGGAAAACCACAAGGAAGATGCAAAGTGTCCTTTACCTCAGAATATCAGTAACTGCTGACCGGTTTCTATCTTATCTTGGGTCTCGTCAGTGCAGTGTAAGTAAGTATATTGACAAATGAGGATCGCATCTTGTAAGTTCTACCACAGTAGAGCGTAACAAGCGCCATCTCTCGAGAGTTTTGAAACCCAATCCAAATCGAAATAAAACTTGATATCATCAATACAATGCAAAGTTTTACTTGCAGATGGTAATTTTTACTACTAAAAACTACTGAAGTGGGAAGATATCTTGAGATACGAGCCTCGTTTGTCAAAGGTATACTCATTTACACTGCACTGACGAGACTCAAGATAAGGTCAAAACCGTTCTGCAATTAGTGCAATATCCAGAGATAGAGGACGCTTTGGATCTTCCTTGTGGTTTTCGATCAATCTAAATCACTGTAAGCTGGACATGGCTTCTGTAGTTTTCAACAAAGGATCCAATGCAGTTGCAATCCTTTTAGACATTGAAAAAGCATTCGACAGAGCCTGGCATAATAGTATTAATATATAAAACAAATAAACAAACGTAAAATACCCATATACTTAACAAACTTAGTAAAATCATACATGGGAAATAGGATAATAGAAGTACAAATTAACAACAAACTGTCCGAATAAAAACAAATTAAAGTGGGGGAGCCACAAGGCCCACTGCTGTCACCAGTGCTATTCGCTCTGTATACAGCTGATAATCCAGACCATCCAACCACACAAATTCAATTATATGCAGACGATACACTAATTTACGCGAACTCGTCCCATTCGCAAACTGCCAACCAAAAAGAATGCCAATCAAGAAGCACAATAAGTTGCTTATCATCGATCTGTAATGCTCGCCGTTGATGGTTATGACAATGTTAGTTTCGCTTTGGACGACGTATGAACCCATGATTCCGCCAGACCAAAATCCGCACTCAACAGTGACTTTTCTCGGGATTCATTTGGGGGTGGTGTATCTCATGTGGATTGGTATTGTCCCAAATCAGACAATTTTGCTTGTTCACATATTCGTTCATCCAAAAATGGGCCTTGTCGCTAAAGATGATTTTTTTGGCGAAACTTGGATCAATTTCCAACTGCTCCAAAGCCCAGTCAGCGAAAACACGGCGTTGCTTGTGGTCGTTTACTTTAAACTCCTGAGTCAGTTGGATTTTATACGGGTGCATACCCAAGCCCCGATGCAAAATTCTCCAAGTTGAAATCACAGCAGTGATGTTTTCAGCAGACCTTGCGTTTCGATAGCATAAGGGTATTCACTGATAATATATTAAACCGGTTGACTCGAATTTGGCTACTAAACGAATAGTTGATTCGGTGGGACGGTTGTGGAGAGGATAAAAATCAAGTAATGCGCGGAACATTTCTCGAACGAAACACTGCTTTTGAAAATAATATATGATAGTTTGTACACGTTTCTGAACATTGTAGCCTTCCACTGTGATTTGCCATACATTGTTGAATAATTCACAGTAAATTTGATAGATTTAGCTTTAATAGCATGGCCGCTATGACTTATCAAATTTCGAGCGTCCTTATTGAAAGACCTTGTATTTTAATCAATCCGTGTCTCACGATATAATCATTCCTATTTCTGCCAAAACCAGCATTCATCCTCAATTACTTGGTGGAAAAGTAAACTGGAAATATGTACACTTTTAAAAATTCCCACCAGCAATGTATGCATTCTCGAACAAAGTAGAAACAAAAACAATTCGAAGGTTGTAAACCTCGCAAACAACTTGAAGTTTGATTTTCATTTAAATTATATATCCAATTCCCGCGCCAATAAAGCTTAAATGCATGTATCTTCGCAATTGTATTTATAATGGCAATTTAAATTCTGCTTATAACCCTTCTAATACAAACGAATAATATAAATTGCTTTCCATGTTTACGTTAACATAACTGCGAAACGATAATAAAAAGGGAATGGACGGACGTTTTATTTTAAATACACTGCAAACGAATTTCTCTTTGTATTTAACTGTCAGGCAAATACTTTCGGGGATGGAATCACACGAGAGATCCTAAACAATTTATTTTTGATACGTTAAAAACGAAATGGTGTAGAGTGTTGTGTACATTTAGGTTTTATTCTGTTATTTTTGATAAATAATTACTAGAGACTCGGTTTCGACGATACGCAACAGTCCAGCTCAGGTCATTATTATCACACAGCGATAGTTCAGAAAAATTATATCATAATATAGGGTGTCCCAGCGAGGGGTAGCTGATTATATTATAGCGAGAGGTTTTGGAAGTTGATGCTTCGTAGTTATTACGTGGAGAGTATGCCATTACAAAATGGAGCGCTATACTGTTCAGCAACGCATACTTCTTGTCAAAGCGTACTACGAAAGTAATGGTTTAATTGTGGGCATTGAAAGAAAATTACGTGCCATTATGGGTCGTAGTGAGGCACCTGCAAAGCGGACCATTCAACGCGTCATGGCGAAATTCAAGGAAAGTATCTCCGTCTGTGAAAAACAAACATGTATTCGTCACCGTGGCCAACGCTGAGTTGAAAATATTGAAACGGTCAGTGCACGTGTGGCTGCAGATAACACCATATCCGTAAGACGTCGTTCCCAACAATTAAATCTCTCAAAGTTAACATTACAGAGAATTTTGATGGAAGACCTCCATTTTCATGCGTATAAGATCCAGTTTTGTGAATGGGTGTTAGAGAACATCGCGGTTGACGGCGAGTTTAGGGAAAAAATGATATTCACCGATAAAGTGCATTTTTAATTAAAAGGGTACGTAAAAAAACAAAATTGTCGCATCTGGGGAGCTGAAAATCCACGTCTCATCCAAGAACAACCGTTACCGTGTGGTGCACTTTGTGAGCAGGAGGAGTTTTTGGGCCGTTCTTTCTCGAAAACGGAGCAGGCGAAGCGGTTACTGTGAATGGCGATAAACAAACTTCTTTTTCGAATAAATCAATGATTTGGATGTAGGCGATATATGGTTTCAGCAAGATGGTGCCACGTGCCATACAGCTAATGAAACGCTGAATCTTTTGGATACCAAGTTTCCTGGGCGCATAATTTCTTACAGAGCTGAAGTTGATTGGCCACCACGCTCTTGTGGTTTGACTCCAGTAGACTTTTTCTTGTGGGGATACGTTAAAGGAAAAGTCTATGCCAATAATCCCGTTCCGATTGAACAGGTGAAAAATAACATGATCAGTAAATTTGGTGTGCAACAAGTTATGACACAAAAATCAGCACCACATTCTTTGTTTTCTAACACCCAATTAACAAACGTACTACATTAATTAATGGTCTGTAACCTTTAATTAAACTGAATTTTATACGCTGACGGATGCAGATCTTTCGTTAAAATCCGATGCCCGGTGACTCTTGACACACTCAATTATTGTGCACGATGTCGAATTCATGTGTTTGAATACTCCCGTACACTTTCTCTCACTGCAGCAATATGTTCATCTGACTAACCACGGCGAGGACGTATTGGTTTTGCCTTGTCAATAACAGAACCCGTCTCGTGAAGTTTCTTGATTAAATTACGAACTGATAACTCTGTAGGCGCTTCATTTTGTCCTAATTTTGTACGAATATTTCTTAATGTAACTGTAAATGATTGCTCACTTTCATAAAACAGTTGTACACAAACTATTCGTAAAAAATTACTTGATTTTATTAGGTACCTGTTCGTGGTTATCAATACTGATAATTTTCTGTTGGTAACTGTTTGTGGTTGTCAATACTGATAATTTTTCTTTAGTATTGTTTTAAAAATGGCTCCAAATTAACTCCAACTGAAACTAAATTGGGTCAAATATTAGTGATGGCTCAATATAGTGATCAACAATTTTCACACGAAGAAGTTTGTCATGTATTTAATATCGCTTATCCAGAAAGAAATTCTATTGTTTAGTCCACCGTTTCAAGGTTGTTTATGAAGATTAGAGATAGAGAACACGTAAAAGATTCCTGAAACATAAGACGTCTCATATTCGCCAACAAACGAAGATAAAAACATAAGTGCATGTTTATAATAGCTATGGATAATATGATTACATCAACAACGCAACGTGCTTTGAATACTGGTACGTCAGTCGTCAATTCTTTGGAAGATGTTTTAGAAACATACTCTACATGCGTTCAGAAAATATAACCCAAGTCAGTGCCGGAACTTTATCTGAGAAGGCCCCGGGGCAAAACAAAATGTAGCGCCCCATTTAAAAAATTACTTGTGGTATTAATATAGAAAAAATGAAGGATAAAAATCACTGTATTTTGTCCATAATAATTATATTTAGATATTATTCATTACAAACAATTGGTTGAAGTGTTAACTGAGTAAAATTCGTAAGCCGAAACCTTGAATCATAAGAAAAAAGTTTCAGATTAGCCTATCTGTAGATTTTCTTATTTTTATCAACTTAATTAATTTATTTTGATGATTATTTTCTAAATAACATTTTTAGGAATCTTTTTCACGTGTTTTTCAATATTTTCTGATGGGGTTGAATCATTTTCCCTTTTCATTTTCAGCCAGAGGGCCCCCTCGCGTCGGGGGCTCCGGGGCAATGCCCCGGTTGCCCCATTGTAGTTCCGGCCCTGACCCAAGTAGAACAATGCAGTTTTGTAGAACCATCATGGTTCCTCAAGACTGCATTTCATATATTTATATAAACACTTTAAATGACGCACTTGCATCTTATAATACTAGTAAGACATGCACAAGATGGCGCCCCATCATTTTATGAAATTAATCTTCCATTAAATAATTAATTTTCAGTTATATTTGTTAGACCAATCACGAGGGCTTTGAATCATTTCTATTTGTGCTTTATTTGTCTTTACGTCCGAATTAGTATCACGAATTTTCCAATAAAATGGTCAACTTAAGTTTTCACGATCATAGTGAAACATACCTTTGGAGATAATGGCTAGAAGTATTTCAAAATAGTAATTCTCCATGACTTTATAGACCTGTATAAAAGGCGTTAAAACTTTATAAAGTATCGTACAAAATTATGTCTTAGAAAAACTTGATTACTTAATGTAATGACCACTGCAATAAGAATTAACAAATTTAAAAAGGCTTCTATTTTATTTGTGCGTTTCTCTAAATGCGTGTCTACAGTTACGGAAATTTGAACAACGTTGCTGCACATGCGCTCGGTGCATCACTGACGATGCTAGTATATCTTGTATAGGTTCATCTCAGCGATATCACACATGATAAAATCCTTACAGAAGTTTCTAGATCCACGACTCATTATATAGCCCACCTCCGCACCCGATTAGACCCCCCTAGACGAATTCCTACTCCCGTAAATATCCTAGCTCTAGAATATCACCACTTAGAATTTAGATACGTCACCATAGAAGTAGCCATCTAGATGTCATGCACGTAATCATTTCAGGAGGGCATCGGACAATGGCTCTCTCTGGAAGCAGAGCTGGTGATGAGGGATGGAGAGGTGGTCGGGACGAAAATGCCGACGGGCCACTCGCTGCTGGTGGACTGTCGCTTCGAGCTACCTTTCGGTAAGTAAAAACCTGCAGAATTCGAGGCGATTTCTCTGTTTCCCGATTGCTGTAAGCGCTTCCCCCAGGTGGCAACCTTAAGTACTAACGTTGGCAGAAGCTGTAGTAAGCTGAGACCATGTAGATTAGGTTAGATAGAGTGTAGAGTTGGTAGATAGGCAGTGTTAGTAATATTAGATATTTTAGGCAATGTACGCGATTCGCCATAAACTTACTGTAACTTGGCTGTTTCTGTCTTTCTGTAGTGAGAGACTGGAATAGATATCAAAATCGTCAAGTGTTATTTTGAGAAGATTTAGAAATCATTTGGTAAAAATAAAAGACGCAAATGAGTAAAACAACTACTAAGTTTTATACCAATATAGCGGTATAAAACTTAGTAGTTGTCTTACTAAATTAATGTACTAACGAGTAATGGCTTTCTTGGTCAATTTATTTTTAAAATGAAAGACTTTGAGGTTAAAGGTGGTCATGGAGTAGTACTCAGCCTTAACTTGTATCATCCTCTTGGAATAATTTTGTCAAAGTTTGTCGAGTTTTGTATCATATTATCATCATTAATAAGTTGCAAATTTATTACTAATTCTAGAGGTAAAATTAGAGACTAATAACGTTTCCATTAAGGTAGTTTCTTCGGTATCGCCCGGTCAAAAAGTAATTGCGCGGGTAAAAGTACAATATTAGTATATTAGGGATATCAGTAGTCTAGTGTTCATTATTTTTGTTCAGAGACTGTACTCGATACTCACACACTGCATGTATACGTATACACACAACTACATGTTTATTAGTTGAAACTAAAGATATGGCAACGTTGAGTTGTATCGTATTTTATTCTGTTGTGATTGTGTATGTCTTATATCTAACCTGACTGTGTAAACTTTTTTGGAGTATGAAA
This sequence comes from Rosalia funebris, assembly GCA_037954035.1. Taxonomy (NCBI): domain Eukaryota; kingdom Metazoa; phylum Arthropoda; class Insecta; order Coleoptera; family Cerambycidae; genus Rosalia; species Rosalia funebris. The sequence continues at coordinate 2,489,851 of JAZFAV010000006.1, read as the reverse complement.
GAAAATTTATAGAAACATTAAAAATGAATTTTTGTCGTGATCAGTTGCGGGACAATAAAGGAAAATTTGCAAAGGAATTGGAAAAAATTTAAGATGTGAATGTGAAAACGTTCTTTCATTTGAAAAAATATAACAGGAAAATCGTTTAGGACTAAACTCAATTTTAGATACTGTTTGTGACGAATGTGCAGTAATAACATCAGTGGTGACTGTTAAAATGCATGTAGCTGCGTTGCCAGACGCCTCTGGTTTCAAAATTGTAGGCAGTAAGTCTTTGTTTGCCTGCTATAATAGGCAAAAAAGAGAGACAAGGCGCGTGCCAACTATCTGCACGCGACTTAAGATAGCAGAGATCATAGTGCAGGGAGCGGTATATTACAATTTATAAGTAAAACAGACACGAGAATTGTTGAATCGTATTACCAGCTCATAAAAATAGTGTTCTATACCTTACTGTCCACTATTTTGAAATCGGAATATAATTGACAAGTTCTCGACTTACCGAACAAAGTTTAAACTGGAATATTTTAAAAATATTTACCTTTTCAACAAATCGGGCAACTACCGATTTTCTTAATTCAAAATATTAGGAATAAACTAATGTATAGGTGAATTGTTTTTGGAAATAATGTGTAGAAAAGTTTTCGAATCATGATGTAATGTGTAACTTTTGGTAGGTGGTACATAGTTTAGTAGTGGTACATTTAAACCATGCAAATAGTTCCAACTTTGATGGTGAATATCTCCTTTATTGTACAGGCAAAAATTTTTTATTTAAGCAATTTCCTTCGGGAACTTTATTCTCTATGTGTATAGAAAAGTGGGTTTCCGGAGAAGCTACCTTAAGTAAAAGTTCAAATTAAAGCAACTTCAAAATGTCTTCCGCCTTGTTCAATGTGTATTTTCGCATCTTCTCATGCCTACAGTGGATTTCACAGCAGTACGTAGTGTTTTTAGTCGCAGTTCTACACTTTCAACAATCTAATCTTTGCTAAATTCTGAGTATCTTATGTTTCAAGTAAGGAAACACAAAATAGTTCAAATGGTTAAACAATGAGACTCAACGAAGGAACTCAGATTGTGTATGCAAACTTATGAGCCTGTCAAAAAATGCAGGAAACATCTGTAGTGTCTCGTGATCTATACTAGTGTACAGTGTTACTAAGAATAGTCGTACTGAGGTTCATCATCGTTTGTTTATTGAACAAATGATCAAAGTTAAAAAGTTGCTTCTGTAACACAAAAACAAAAGGGAAATGTTCTCGAAAGTTGTCCAAATGATCATAAATGCTGAGTGTGTTCCCAAATTCCAGTAGTGCCAATTAGGCACTAGTTCGAAAAGAGGCTTCAGTAATATGTAAATTTTATGTTCTATGGTGAGAATTATAATCGAATAACTTATTAAGATGACAGTGACTCTAAAATGTTTACCAGAAATGGTTAACAAATTATGGTAATCAAAAAACAATTGACATAAATGCACCGTACTAGCTCTGACAATTATTTAAATATCCATGACCGCCTTGGACAAAGATAGCTTTCAATAACTAGAAAACAAAGTTTACTGTAATTCTTATTATCAATATAAGAGGGTGAATCAAATATAAACGAGACATTTTTTAATTTTTTTTTTGAACTTGAAATCAAAAGAATAATAGCTCATTCTTCTACATAATCTCCTGATCTGGAAACACATTCTTCTCAGCGTGCGGGTAATTTTGTAATGCCCTGCTCGTAGACTGAAGTTGGTTGTGTCGCCAGCCAATTGCGCACATAGGCCTCAACCTCCTCATCGTTGTTGAATCTTTGCCCTCCCATGGAGAGAACCAAAGAGGTGAAAGTCGCAGGGCGATAGGTCGGGGCTATAGGGAGGGTGTTCAAGTGTCTCCCAGCCCAATTCCTCCAATTTTCCTCTGCTCAGGGCTGCTGTATCGGGACCAGCATTGTCATGGAGAAGTTTCACTTCTCTCATCGGTAGATCACGTCGTTTGAGGCGATTTGCAAGTCTAACCTCGCTTAAAATGTCGCAGTACTACGCCGCATTAATGGTCCTGCAATTATGCAAAAAATCGAGGTGCAACAAGCCACATTGGTCAAAAAAACTGTAGCCGAAACCTTGCCTGCTGACAGCCTTGACTTGGCTTTCATTGGCCCAGCCTCCCCTTGATGTCTCCACTCCCTGTTCGCTTGCTTTGACTGAGAAGTATAATGGTGCACCCACGTTTCATCGCAGGTTATAACGTGAGTGAGAAACGAGTTTCCTTCTTCCCGAAATTTCGCTAGGACACGCTCACATACCTGAAAACGATGTAATTTCTGCTTAGTTGTCAGACGGCGAGGGACCCACCTTGCGCACACATTACGAAACCCTAGCTCCTCTGTGATGATCGAGAAAGTGCTTCCATAACTTATTCCAACTTTAGATGTAATCTCATTGGTGGTCAGACGCCTGTCACCCTCAAGAAGTTGTTGAACGCGGATGATGTTGTCGCTGGTGATGCTGGTGCGAGGTCGGCGGTCATGGCTCTTATTTTCAACTTTCTCACGACCCTCCACAAACTGTTTATGCCATGCAAGCACTCTAGCTCGGGACAGTGTCTCTTCCTTGAACTGCGCAGTCAATCTCGTCAGGATTTCAGCTAGTTTTACACCTTTCGTGGCGAGAAACTTGATGATAACATGCTGCGTAATTGACGAAGGCACCTACTGCTCAGACATCGTCACGACGGGTACTGAAAAGAGCGAGCGAGGTCGCCCACCTGCCCTTCCCCCTTCTAATATTCCTACCCAACACCCCACGAAGCAGGAACCCTCACGCGTTACTATTGCATGTCCAGGACCAAAAGTCTCGTTTATATTTGATTCGCCCTCGTATGATGAACAATCAAAACAAATACTCAATAACTTTCACCCATTAATGAATGATGATGATACACGAATATCTGATAGCTACTGACAATAATAATGAACATTACGAGAGAATTATGTTTGTGGTTACTACCCCACACGATTAACTGAAGAAAATCGAAGGAACGGCCAAGTTTAGGGGGATGTTTATGGCGGAAAGTGCCAGAAGTTTTAGTCGTCACTCTAAACACGCAATGGAATATATATTTTATGATACAACAGGTGTTAATGGGTGTAAATGCGTAATATGTATTAATACTTACGTACCATGTGGGAGATTAAACAAATACAAGTAGCAATACCTAGTGTAGTATATTTTTTGAATATGTTGTAAATAATAAATTGTTTTGAATTATTTTTGGACATTGACGTCATAAAGACGCATTGTGTTAACATGTTTTTGTTAAGTTTTACAGCAAATGATTTAACAAATCTGAGGCAATACAAATTCAGAGCTGTTTCAATTCTCTACGAGAGAAATGATTAATGATTTTAATTGAATTGAAAGAGAGCGTGAAAGTAGGACTAGTTTTAAAGAAATCTCAACTGTGATAGACATCGAATCTCTCATCGGGTCATTTGATTTGAAACTTTCGGAAGTTTTCCAAGAATTTTACACGAAGATCGGTACTGGCATACGAAATAAGACTTACCCTATTTTGCTACAAAAAATCATTATGAAACATGCCCAATAAATTACGTTCTAAGGGTCTTTCAATAAGGACGCTCGATTTTTAAACGTAAATTAAACAAGTTGTGTGTGAGATATCCACTGAGTTTTGTATTTATTTGAAATAATATTTTATGGCATTAAGTGCGGAATATAACGTTGTTCAAATGTCCGTCGCAACTTTACTTGGTGGTACGTATTCGGGAGGTCCATTTTCGATGACTTTATATCTCTGAGTCTCATAAATCTGGCTGAGTTTGCTGGAAGCCTATCGTTATCTTGACTTTGAGGGCATTAATTGTTTGAAGTTTATTCGCATATACCTGCAACTTAAGATAGCCTCAAAGGAAGAAGTCTAAGGGCATTAAATGGCACAATCTCGGTGGCCTGTTCAGGTCGCCGCTGAGTGAGATGAGCCAAGCCCTCGAATCGCTCGTACAGAATATCTCGCGTGGCACGTAGCGCCGTTTTATTAGAACCACATGTCGTCGATATCTATATAATTCAATTTAGGCTACAAGAAGTTGCTTATCGTCGATCTGTAGTGCCCGCCGTTGACGGTTATGGAAATGCCAGTTTCACTTTGGAAGAAGTAGGGACCGATGATTCCGCCAGACCAAAATCCGCACCAAACAGTGACTTTCTCGGGATACATTTGGTGCTGGTGTATCTCGTGTGAATTAGTATCGCTCAATATCTGATAATTGTGTTTGTTCACATATCATATCAACTTCCAACTGTTTCAGAACCCAGTAAACGAGCACACGGCGTTGTTTATGGTCGTTTACCTTAAGTTCCTAGGTCAGTTGGATTTTATACGGGTGCAGACCCAAGCCCCGACGCAAAATTCGCCAAAATGAACTTGCAGAAAGGCCAACTTCTTGTGAACGACGAGAAATTGACTGCTTCTGGTTTTTCCGCACACTCTCACGCACAACAGCGATGTTTTCAGCTGATGTTGCGTTTGGGTGACGTACAGGTGTTGGCTGATTACTTACCAAACCAGTTGATTCGAATTTGGCCACCAAACGTCGAATAGTCAACTCGGCGAGACGGTTGTGGCAAGGATAAGAATCATGTAATGCGTTTCTCGAACGGATCACTCATTTTGAAAATAAATTTTGATTATTTTCACATATTGTTGAATGCTATAACCTTCTATAGTAATTTGTCATACACTACTGAACAATTCATAATAGACATTGGACAGATGTTGTTTTAACAACATGGCCGCTATAACCTAACAAATTATCGAGTGTCCTTATCGAAAGACCCTATATATGCAGAAAAATAGAGTGTTTCAAATTTTCCACTTAAAACAGTATGAGTGAGATGTCATAACTGTAAAAATTATGCCACAAGAGACATGTTTATATAAATTCATACAAATATTTTATTTTTATTTCCTGTCAAGATTTCAACGATTGTTTTCACCCTTTTTGTGGTCGGCATACAACAGAGTATTCAAACAAATCGTTTTATAAAAAGTAAATTTATTCCATTCATTTATTTTATATTCTATTTAAATTATTCAATCGATTTTAGTTTTCAAACAAAATTGAATCAAAACTCGTAAGATTCAAGACTCGTTAAGAGGGCGCATTACGAGATAGAGGGTGCCAATTAAAAAGCGTATAAAATACCTAGCACTGCATAAAGATATATAATTTATCAAGAAAATAAAATTCAAAATGAATACAAAAAAGGAGACGAATTTTTAATTAACATCGAAAGATTACACGTAACTTAAAGTGCCTTTTTCCAACCGAGTTGGAATCATTAGGAGATCATTAAAACAGTTTTAATCATCACCTGAAGTTCAAAACACGATCTTGAAACACTAGTCCTTTGTATCTGTTGCTGATTCGGTTGATCGATGTTGCTAAGGTTCCAGTCTATTTTCGGATATCTGTGTCCCGTCAAATATAGCGTGTCTCATTTGCAACTACAGAATATGGCTTGTGAGTAAAACTAGTAATATTTGATAAACTGAGTCTTTTATTCTTCAAAATAAAATACAGACGATACGGCTACAAATGGAAAAGAATATAGCTCATATGGCTGCCTCGACTCATCTGGCATGATGTTATTCGTTTAGCAATATTATCCATAACACGGGCACATAAAACTGTCTCTATTTCCCGAATAACACGTTGAATGTTGGGTTTGAGGTCATTGATTGCTGCTGGATGGGTTGCGTACACTTTTACCTTGACATAACCCCAAAAAAAAATCCAGTGGTATTAAATAATATCATATTGCAGCCCGATTCATATCGATGTTTGGTTTGAGGTCATTGATTGTTGCTGGTTCTGTGGTGTATACTTTTCCTTTAACATAACCTCAAAGAAAATAGTCGAGTAGGGTTAAATCACATGACCTTGTAGGTCAATTGATGTCAGCATTTCGTGAGACAACATAATCACGAAATTTAGTATGTAACATAGTTATGGCTGTAATGGTTGTATGACAGGTTACACCGTCTTTCTGAAACCACATGTTGTTCAAATCCAATAGTGTTCCCCATTTGCCGTGATAGCATTAACAGCCTCATTTTTAAAGAAGTGTGGTCCAATTACTCCACCACTCCAAAATGTGCACCAAACTATGCATCTCTGTGGATGCGTTTCTTTCTTCGTGAACGAACAGCGTGGATTTTCAGCACCCCAAATTCGACAGTTTTGTTTGTTGACGTATCCGTCAAATTGACAACATGCTTCATTGCTGAAAAAATTTTTTTTGCAAGGATTAGGAGCACCTAATGACGTTATAAATGGTCTGTAACTTTTAATTGTCGTCATCATGATGAGGTCATCAGTCCTAAGACTGGTTGGACGCTAACCTCCAGTTTCTCCTATCTTGTGCTAACCTACGCATTTCGCTAATTGTGCTACAACATACATCCCTTACTATTTGCGAGCAGTAGTCTAATCTAGGCCTACCTCTGCATTTCTTCGCTCCTATTTCTGCCTCCAAAATATCGCGGACTATTCCCCCATGTCTCAGCAAGTGGCCTACCATTCTATCTCTTCTCTTCTTTATGTTTTTCCACATACTTCTTTTCTCGCCGACTCTCTCTAATACTTCTTCGTTTCTAACCCTATCAGTCCACGGTATTTTCATCATTCTTCGGTAACACCACATCTCAAGAGCTTCTAATTTCTTCCTACTTGCTTCCCCTACCGTCCAGGTTTCGCAACCGTATAGTGCCGTGCTCCATATATACGTGCAACTGCAAGTGATCGCTCACTTTCATAAAACAGTTGTTCACAAACTAGTCGTTGTTGAACTGTTAATAATATCGTATGATTTGTGGATGACAGTTGTTAAATATTGACGCCCTATCTTTGAAAGAAAACAAATAGCGCGCAATTCAAATCTGATACTTTCAACTGAGACACCCTATGTATTCTAGGTCATAGTATATTATATCATAAAGGAGACGAACAGCAAACCCACAACCCACGACAATATCAAAACAAATCAAACTCCCACGCCACCATCAAAATTTTGCTTTACACGACGTCTCCCAGATATGAACGTAGGTATCGTTTAAAATTAATGTAAACTTCAACGTTGACCTTTCGACAGCAATCCACCTATATTGATCAGAGCCGTTCGACTAGCTCGGAGGCGTATTTATCTTGTGCAAGCTTTATCTTCCGAGTGATCCTGTGTAGCAGATAACCGCGGCAAACTGCTAGTCACGTCTGCTACCAATAGTTAATGGAGTAAGTTGATTATTTGTGGAGATCTCCCTGGAGCCGGTCTTATTTGTTAAGATTTCCAACGGAACAACGTTATCGCATTTGGATAGTAAGAAGAAGCGATTTCTGTTTGTTTTTGGTCAGCAGCAATAGCACAGGGTGGTACAGTTGAAGCTTTGCAATTTACTTGTTACCTGAACTATTAGTTTTGGAGAAAGAATCTGGAATAAAACAGGTAGAATATATTTTTGAGAAGCTATTGTCATGGTTGAGTCGATGTATCAGGTTATATAAGACAGCCAGTAGCATATAATCTCCACATGAAGACAAATAAGGAAATGACTGATCTGGAATTATTGTAAATGTGTGTAAATGCATTCTAATGTCTATAAGATGATGATAAGCCTTAAAACAGAATTAATTCTGTCAAAACTGTAAAGTAGCTGTTGAAAATATCCCCCGGTTTTGTCTGTTGGAAATGGAAAAGTTACTCGCTTCCTTGTGTTTTAGTGTTATGGTTCCACATTCTTTAGTAATTACACTGGGGAATCATCAATTTGTTGTCAGGAATTTAGTAGTCGATTTGGGGTATATTGCTGTCCCTGACCCTGGAAATGGCATTACCTTTGCTTGATTGACTCTAGTTTCTGAAATAACCATAAATGATAAATATTAATGCAAAGAAAAACAAAATAAAATAAGCAACTTCTCTTGGTTTGTTTTGTATGTTTTCATATATGAAATCTAACAATAAAATAAAGAATAATTGATGTAGGAAATATTAAAAAATATATAAAAAAGTTTTTTGTCCAACAGTAATCGGCCATCATGTGATGATCCCACCTGATGAAACGGTTCACCTTGTTCCTCACTATAATCTCCTACTTTAGAAGGAAATTTGTTTAAGCGACTATGAAAAAAGCGAATGCTAATATTGGCTCCCAATTTTTCAAAACATTTTAGCATCTTATGTACTAGTTCTTGGTAGTTATTCATTTGCTTTGTGATTTGCACAACAAATTTTGAATTACAGATACAAGGTGGACCACGGGAGTGGGAAGATTTGAAGACAATGTAATCCAGAAAGTAACTGTATTTAATTAAAACAAAGTATAACTACAAAAAGATAATTGTGTGCCATTTTTATTTCTTAAATATTGTGCCGGGAAAATGGCGTTCTCTTCTCTTTACACACTCTTGAAGTCGAACGTTGAAATTCTGCATAACGCGACGCAACATATTCAGTGGTATGTTAGCAGTCTCTTAACTAATTTTCATTTGGAGCTCCCGAATATCTGGTGGTTTATCAATAAAAACCTTACTTTTTAGGTAACCCCACAAAAAGTAGTCGCATGCCGTGAGATCTGGCGATCTTGGGGGCCACTGAATGTCTCCTCGCTTGGAAATAACGCGACCTGGAAACAATATTCGCAGAGCATCCATTGATGTTCTTGCAGTATGAGAAGTCGCGCCATCTTTCTGGAACCAACTGTTTGGGTTGTTCTGTGGAAACATGTTCAATTGCTGTGTCAGAAACTAATTAATCATTTCAGTATAGCGCGCAGAATTGGCTGTCAAAGAAGTTCCATTCTGATCTTCAAAAAAGTAAGGACCGATAATTCCCATTGAAGACATTGCACACCATACTGTTACCTTCAGGCTATTTAACGGCTGTTGGTGAAGTTCCTGTGGATTTTCCAAAGCCCAATAACGGCAGTTTTGTTTATTGGTATAGCCGGATAAATGGAAATGTGCTTCATCAGACATCCATAAATTGTGAACATCAATTTCTTGCCCTAACATCGTTTCAGCAAAATGCAGGCGAACAGGGGGATCTATTAGTTTCAGTGCCTGAACAATCTGGATTTTGTAAGGATGGAAATGGAGATCCTTGTGCAAAATTCAAAGAAAGGTGGTCCTAGATAAACCCAAAGCCTGGCTTTGTTTTCGACTGTTATGAACGTTTTGGACTGCGCTCTATAGCTGCCCTAACGCGATCAATGTTATCAAAGCTTCTGACGCTTCTGTTTGGTCTCTTATGTTTGACATCTTTAGCTGATCCAGTTTCTTCAAATTTACGAATCCATTCCTTTATGGCATGGGCAGATGGAACTATTCCATGACGAGGAATATTGAAACGAATTCGGAATTCACGTTGCGCTACAACCACCATCAGTTATGATTTTTGTAGTAAGAGTTAATCACAAACGAACGTTGTTCACCGGACCACTGTTCCATGATTACTAAATGGCATAAAATGACAGATAGGGTGACAAGCAAATCCACAACAACCTATGCATAATTACGAAATAACAACATTTCAAAACTTTTCGCTCCCGTGGTCCACATTGTACGTAATTAAATCAAGTATTATATTCTACAATGGCCATGTATCTCTTAAATTTTGGATCTTTCATCAGTTTTCGAATTTGCGGATCGTCAAAAATTCCTTGTCTTTAATTTATTCATATTTAGTGCCGCAAATGCTTGGAAAATGTATTTAAAACAATCACCTGACTTTCCTAGTGCTTTTACAAACTGCTTCTCTCTTTATTAATGGCTCGTGAATAATTTTGGCTTTTTCAACGGTCATAGCGTCCCTCAGAAACCAAACAATTTGCTGCCAATGTTTCTTTTGTACGACTATCCCATAAACAGAGGCGATAAGGATATTTGGTATATCCACTTTGCTGCTCAAGAAATATGGTGATCATTTTAATTCTACATAAACTAGTTAAAATTCAAAATGAAGATATACTGTGATATTAGGTCTTCGAGTACTCAGAAACCGATCTTAAATTTGTGGAAACATTTCTCTTTCGTTCCCCAGCATTAACTGTTACTGTTTCCGAAAATTAGTTGCAGAATCTCTGGTAGTTATTTTATAATCCCTCACTATCTTCGATCAACCTAACGAAAGTAATTTTCACAAATTTCAAATATCCTGTAAAGCCATATTTGCGCTCTTGATTGACATCCATACAGATGCTTTCCAGTTGTACAATATTCGAGAAAACTAGATGTTTATCTAACAGATTACCTTTAAGGTAATCCCTTACGTTCCAGTTTATACTTTATAAGGTTTTATACACCACCACGACACGATCTGAAAGTTCATTTAAGATGTGTCAGGTTCTCATATCCAATCAAATCAGTATGTATAAATCAAGCTGCTCAAAAAATAACGTCTCTTATATCGCGGTGAAGGTTCTCACCCACTCTATGTGATATGGCATTTATTCAACTACCCCATCCACGACGACCACCCTCAGTGGACCTCTCATTGTTCGAATAATTTTAGGGGCTGTAGCTTGACCGCCCCGAAACCACCGACAATCTCGTTTAAGGCCAAGCGATTAGCGTGGAAACCGAAGTGAGGTAGCCGTTTGTATTCGAGAAAACAAAGATTTATTTGCTTTGTGAAATTTAGAATTTGACGGTTCTGTTGATTTAAGTACGCTCAGCTATGAGGGATTGAATCATATTTATTCGCCCGCGAGGTTTGCAAGATATATACAAGGGTAAATAAAGTTCGTTTTATGTTCGTCTTATGTCATTTTAGTGAACTATGGCAGGGTTTTCTTAAGGTAATGAATACATTCGTTAAAAATGCAAGGAATGACTTTTGGGAAAAACCCTGGGACTCGTCAAATTTTATTTTTAGTTGAACATTTTTCAAAATATAGTTAAAATATACAGGGTGATTCGTGTAGCAGGTATGGCACCATAGATATTTTCTTAAGGACAATTTCGTCTTTGATTGTTCCGAAGACTTACTTTGGTTAATTTTTTAAATAACACAGGCCTACAAATTCTGACAATTTTAAAGTTGATTTTGGTTTGATAAGTGATTCTAAGTGAGTTATTTTACGCTGATTTCATATTTACCTTCCATTTTTGCCCCTTACATAAGGGTTTTGATCAAATGAATAATCAGAATAAATTTAAATCTAAAGGAAAGATTGCATTTTAATTAACATTATGTTTAATAAATATTAAAAAACTTAGCAATAAGCAACAACACAAATGGTTTTGCGTCTCCAGTCCATCTTTTTTCTTTGAAAATCTCTCCCTTTTTAACAAAAGACTTCGTTTTGTAGTTTTTCTTGTTTGTTTTCTTGTTTCGTTGGATGTTCTCTTTTCAGCATCTAGCAGTAATCTGCCATCATCGCCACATCCCATCGACCCTGGTATCTCCTTTCCACCACCTTTATGTCTTGATGGCACCTTTCACCTTGCTTCTCACTGACAGCGCCAAGATTTCCTGGAAAGTAGTCTAGATGAGCATCCAGAAAATGAATTTTTATGCTCATATTACAGCCACGTTGCTTAAACTTATCCAGAATTTTGTAGACAATTTGGATGTTTATAATTTCTAAAAAAATTTTATTACATTTTAAAAGCATATTCAAGATTCTTTTTCTATTTCTGTCATTGTTTCTTCAAACTGTTGGTCCTGCATTCAGTTTTTTATTTGTAGTCCTACGAAAATGTCCTCCTTTAATTTAGCTTCAGAAAGAGTTGGAACTTTGCCACATAAGAACTTAAAATAATTCCCATTTTTATCTATATCTTTTACATATTGCTTCATTAATCCGAATTTAATATGAAGTGGCGGCACAAGTATTTTTTGCGGATCAACCAAATTTGCATAAATAACGTTTTTTGAACCAGGTGTTAAGTTTATAACAAAATATATTTGGTGTATTATACAATTTCTAGGCATTCTTAGAACAAAATAACAACACACGACGCGATGTCACGAGTAAACGTACACCCATTAAAAACGTACTACAGCGACTATGTAAATACCCGAATAGTATAAAATCGGACTATCCCCACCAGCCAACTCTGTTCCTATAAATCCTCCACACTTGCGTGAACGTTTAAACCGATTAAACACAGGGGCGACGCAAAGATTGAGGCAAAATTTTATTTTATTGAACCTCGGTTTTAAAAACAGCAAATTATTGTACAAAGTACATTTACAAATACTGGTACGTGATGGAAACAAAGAAACAGTGTTTCTGTAGTTGTAACTAAGCCAAAAAGTCAGAAAAGTCCGATCACAAAGTCTTTGTTGGCCTGTGTAATCATTACTATTAAATTTATTATTTTGAAATTGCATAACCGTTTTCCTTATTTTTATTTATCTAACCTATATTCACACTAATTTATTTATTACCATAACGTAGTCAAAAACACGCTCTTTCGTAGTAAAAAAGGGGTCTGTTGTTATAAAATGCTAAAAAATATCAACTGCATATGTAAAGAAAATACATATAAAAAATATATTTAAGTCATACCTTCCAGACGAATCACCCTGTATAAATGAATCATACTTTATAAAATGCGCAACTAAATATAAAATTTGGGGCTCCGAGAGTTCTTTCCAAAAGTTATTCGTTGAATTTTTAACAAATTTGTTCATTTCTTTACAAAAGCAATGTATATTACTAACCATCAAAGGATTCCTTACACTTTTTGTAGTATAATAAAGGTGGCGTATCGTGAAGGTAGGTATGTATCCAAAAAATTCTACGAAGTCTTGAGATCAAAGGAAATATTCCATTGATATTCTATATATTCTGTACAGAGTGTTTAGAAGTGACGACTAGTTCTAAAAATGACACTACGTTAAAATAAATTCTGTGTTTGGGTAGGACACTTCTCTATAAATTAAATAAATTATGTTTCGTTTTTTAATACAGAACAGTAGGCGGATTTTTACCTAGCTTTTGTTTTTAAATTTCAAGGAACATACTAAATAATTTATCAAACAAACTATGAATGCAATATTGTTCACTAACTCGTATTATTATCATCAATTTCAGTATGAAAAACAGCAACGGAGACATATTCTAGTAGATAATCTTTACTGTTAGCTGCTTTACTTATACTAGAATTAATATGTCTTTCAAGTAGAATCGTGTATGGAACATAACCGACTTTTATCAGTAATAACTTCTCGGAATCTAAAATATAATGAAAATCAAACTTCATAGACCATACAATTATTATACTGAGCAATCTATGTCTAGAGTATATAAATTAAAGATAGAGTAGACGCATAGACGCATTTCGTATTTTAGAAATGTGAAGGTTTGTTACATACTAATCTCAAATAATTATTAGTTGTGTTTATAATATCATCATGATCATTAATTACAGTAAGCTTTGGGCATTTAGAGAAGTATCCAAACACATAGATTCAATGTCGTTCACAACAATTGACTCTGTCAAGAGCCACCACGCACCCGATTTTAAAGAAAGGTTTGAATCTATCAGCATAAAAATTATATAACATGTCACGATAGCGCCTCCCATTTATGGCGATAACATTACCAGTTTCATGTTCAAAGAAGTATGGCCCAATTACTTCACCACTCCAAAATGCGCAACAAGCCGTGCATCTCTGTGGATGCATTTCTTTTACCAACTAATTAACAAATTTACGACTGTGTAAATTGTCTATAACTTTGTCTGTAACTTGTTCTATCAACTGAATTTTGCATGCTGACTAGAGATTCATCAAGTCAAGTAACTTGCTGTTTTCATAAATTACTTGACTTGACTTGAAAACTAAGCATTTCAAAAATCAGCTACTTGACTTGACTTGATTTTTCATCTTTACTGCTTGACTTGATATCAAGTAGTTTCAAGTTACTTGATATTACTTGATAACCAAACAACCATTCATTATATACGAGAACGCGCGAATTACGACTGCAAGATCTTGCTTGCCTTAGTAATAAAAGCTGTAAAAAAATTCACAGTCTAGCAAATAAATTGAACGATTCTGCACATTTACGTAAAGATTTTGAAAAATTTTGTAATATTTTGAACTTGAAAATGACTATGCCAAAACTTGATGTCATAATAAGGTGGAATTCAACTTTCGAAATGCTACGGTGGAGCTTAAATATGAGAAGGGCTTTGAACATCCTTTGTGATAATATAGACAACCTAAAGACTCTGAAGCCAACAGATACGGAATGGTCGGTAATGGAGACAGTTTGCAAATACTTGAATATTTTTAAGACTATCTCCACATCATTAGAAGGTGATGCCTACTGTACACTTCCGATGGTGATAATTGGTATAAATATGCTTCTGGATAAACTTGAAAAATGGGTTATAGAACTCGACAGTAACCCAGATAGAGATGAATGTGATGAGAAAATAATATATAGCATTCAAGCGGAAAGGGACAAAATCATTAAACATTACGAGAAAAGTAACTGGATATACAGTATTGTTTTAATATTAGACCCCTGACATAAGGTGGAAACATTCTCCAATAGAAATTGGGGAAAGGAGTTGCAGATGGATGCAGTTAAGCATTTTGAAGAAATATTCAAAACAAAGTATTTTAGGTCCAATTCATTGCTCATCATCTTCATCTTCAAAACCAGATGTAAATAGCGATTGCGGTGAATTTGACATCACTCTACTAAGTTTATTTAAGAAATCTCCTGTCAACCCAAACGATAAAATGGCTTGGCGCTATGAAATAGACAAATATATGTCTGATTCACGAGCTGACAGTTGTGACGATATTTTAGAGTAGTGGAAAAGACACGAAAACCTTTTTCCAAACTTGGCCATAATGGCCAAAGATTTTTTATCAACACCTGCATCTACAGCTCCTGTTGAAAGGCAGTTTTCCAGGGCTGCTCTAACTATTACAAAAACCCGTAACCGATTAGGCGATAACTCTATTAGAAGCCTCATGTGCCTTAGATCGGGGGTGGCAAACGATGATATTAAATACTTCTTTTAAATTTTGCTGTTACTACTATGTTATTGAAGAAAAAGAGGGCATGTATTGGAAAACCATTTTATCGTTATCAGTTTCATTATTTTGTTTAATATTTTAGAATAATTTGTTATGTTATTAATATGCCCAGTAAATAGTTTATTATTAGTATTTTTTACATTTATACTTATATATTTATTATATAGATTATAGTTTAAGATTTAGTTTTGGAAATAATAGGCTTTACTGCAAGGTTTCCCTTATTCTTATTTCTTGACAATATTAAATCATTAATGAAAGATCAAGTAGACTTGAAAAAATCAAGTAGTCCTCAAGAACTACTTGATTTTTCAAGTATTTGAAATATAACTACTTGACTTGAACTTGACTTGATTTCAAGTCAAGTCAAGTCAAGTAGCTTGAAAGTCAAGGCAAGGCGTTCATCTCTAATGCTGACAGATGTAGATCTTTCTTAAAGATTCTGATTCTATGCGTGGTGGCTCTTGACGGATTTAATTATTGTGCACGACGTAGAATTGATGCGTCTGAATACTCTCGTACACTTTCTCTCACTGCAGCCATATTTTCTGACCGACCACGACGAGGACGTATTGGTGTTGCCTTATCAATAACAAAACCCGTCTCTTTGTTACGAACTGTTAATTCTGTAGGCACTTCATTTTGTCCTAATGTTACGCGAATTTTTCCTAATGCAACTGTTTCATAAAACAGTTGTACACAAACTATTCGTTGTTGAATTGTTCATGGTCATGTATGTTTCATGATTCTGTACTGTTTGCTCTTGCCTGGATTGACCAATATATTTCTTCCTACATGAATACTTTTGATCTTCAGTGTTCCTGTTCGCGTTGTTCATGACCCTTTGTGTATATCACCGCTTAATCTGTTCTTTTCCAGAGCATTGTTTGTTAATTCTTCAGATCTATTTAGGTTAGGTAACGGCACACGTTAAATACACTAACGCTCTCATTAAGAAACTCAGGAGATCCCTAATGAGGACGGAATCAAAGGTAGAAGGATGCAGTTTGTGCCAGTTTTACTATTAGGAAGAAGAGGATTGTTGGGAACTGCTAACTGCTAGACATATGAACATTAACTACGAGTATACGAGTATAATGTACACAGTATGATAACGATAAAACTGATAAAAGGGTCGATTATTTTCCATAATTCGTCGATTCATACTCACCCTACTTACTCTCCCGCCCCACGTACCAAAACTTCTGTGTAGATAAACCAAGTATGTATGTATGTAGATATAAGCTTTAGATTGCATTTTTCGTGATATTCAGGCCGCTGCGACCCCCCGACTGGCTGGCGCAGCATCTTACGTGGCTCCACAGTTTGCCGGAACGACGATACCAAGACATATGCTTCCATAGGTAACGCAACGCAAGCATTATGCTTGGGAGCACGTAGCTTCAGCTTCTAGTTTTTTTTTATTGATGTTATTGCTTGCATTTATATCCGGCCTCGAAGTTAATCGTAGAATTGTTTCGCGCTAGGGGAGCACCTAAAAATAGGTTTAAATAAATAAGAGGTGTTAGTGCCGTCGGTATTTATTTATGAGGGATGATATCGAAGTCTCATATTTAGTCCAATCAATCTGTCTGAGCCCCTATGTTAAATGGTCACTAATTGTAAACAGCAAAAAAAAGAAAATGAAATTTCAAGAAACTTACAATTTTTTGCTCTCAAAATGGCGGCCGTTAACATAACCTAAAAAATTCGCAAAAGTTAAAAAACCGGTTTTTCGCGAATAAAAAAGAAAGTTGTGCTCGGATTGGAAAAAGTTAAATGAGAAAGTTGTAGATAATGAAAAAATCTTTTGATTCAATTTTTGTGAGCTCGAGTCGATTCATTACTTTTTGAGATATATCGAAGAAACCGTTGAAAATAGCGTTTTTTTGTTTTTGCTCTAAAGATAACAATATTTGATGAAAACATTTAATAATTTCACAACATGTAGTACTAAGTGAGACGAAAACAATCGTTTTTGTATAATTCCAAAATAATTTTTTTTTCAAAGTTATAGCTGTTTTCGTAAAAAAAGGTGTTTTCGTAAAACGGCTTTTCCATCGAAACGGATGGTCCTACGGACTTGTTCGACGGATTATTTTCTTCGTTAGGAGTTGTACTACAAACTTGTTTTCAGCAACAATCGATTTTTTTTATTTTTTGTATAAAAAATCGCGTTTTAAAATGACGTGATTTTCGTACACCGGTTTTATTACAAGAATTTATTGCCAAAAACCGATGTACGAAAATTACGTCATCGTCAAACGCGATTTTTTTATATAAAAAATTAAAAAAACGATTATTGCTGAAAATATATTTATAGTACAACTCCTAGCGAAGAAAATAAGCCCTCGAACAACTCTGTAGGATCATCGGTTTCGATGGAAAAGCCGTTTTACGAAAACACCTTTTTTTTACGAAAACAGCTATAACTCTGAAAAAAAAAATATTTTGTTTGGAATTGTACAAAAACGATTGTTTTCGATTCACTTAGGACTACATTTTCTGAAGTTAATAAATCTTTTCATCAAATATTGTTATTTATAGAGCAAAAACAGAAAAATGCAATTTTAAACGTTTTTTCGATATATCTCGAAGAGTAATGAATCGATTCGAGCTCACAAAAATTGAATCGAAAGATTTTTTCATTATCTACAACTTTCTTATCTAACTTTTTCCAATCCGAGCACAACTTTCTTTTTATTCGCGAAAAACCGGGTTTTTGACTTTTGCGAATTTTATAGGTTATGTTAGCGGCCGCCATTTTGAGAGGAAAAAACTGTAAGATTCTTGAAATTTTATTTTTTATATCCTAAATTTTTTTTTGCTGTTTACAATTAGTGACCGGGTCATTCCTTATTAATTGGACTAATTAAGATTTTCTTGATTTTTCGCCAATACCTAAAGTTTGTTGGGGTAAGTACAGGACAATTTAAATTTAAATAACACAAGATGTATCACAATTGGCCTTCAGTATACTGGGTACTGAAAAATATAGAGTAGTGTTAAGGAGCAGCTGATTTCAGTCTTCATTCATTCTTTATAATAAATGTAGCTAATATAAAATGGACGCCACAAAAGCATTATCTATGTACTTGAATATAGTGAATCCGTAGATAATTTTCTCCATTTTGCCCATACACTCCTGGAAAAACTAATGCATCAGCAAAACTTTTCATTATTTCTTATAATTTATCAAAGTTGAAATATGTAAATGGAAATTTGACAACTCGAGTTAATCCCCTGTAAGTAAGGCTGGCTACCGTAAGTGCTACATCGACGCTGTCGCACGCAGGTAACTTCGTGGCAGCCGAGAAACCGTCGCATAAATTTGATTCGACCTAGGTGCAAGTCATTCAGTAATAATAGAGTAAAGTACTTTTCTATCCATTTCCTAAAGGTGAGCGATAAAGAAAATACATACAAATCATATTCTCTATTTATAACACAAAGTTTACAGATGGTAGTTTTATAAATTGGCATGAGATGTAGTCTTGTTTATACTCGAATAGCTATTTTGGCTTAATTTGTATTATTCTTAATGTTTAAGTGGATTGGAGTATAAACAAAACTCCATCTCACGACAGTTCATATTCTGTATGTTAAATTTTCTTCGATTATTGGTACTTCTTTTCCTCTACCTGAATTAATTTGGAAACCATGTGCTTTAAAAATTGTTGGCATAATTATGGTAATAGAAGGTATTAGACACCTAAATTTACTCACCTTGTATTGACCTACTTAGTTCTTCCGTCACTTCGCCCAACACTGATTTTGCTACTTATTAATAAACTTCAATTCCAAACACCCGTCAATATCCTTTGAAATTAGTTTAACCTAAATAACATTCGCATATTCTAATAACCTTCTTTGCTATAAATGTATTCGAGGGCTTCAATAGCGATATAAATGTAAGCAATTTCTTCACACTAGTAGCGTTGAATAAGCCTCTTTCGACGCCTGTTTAGCCAAAGCGAATGCAGCTTAGTTGCATTGTTCACGTCGAGCGCCAATTTGCTCTGTGCAACTGCCTAATCGACTCCCATCCTTGCGCTTTAACTAAGTTTTATAGATGTTATTTATCAGCGTTTTGTATAGCGAGACACGAACACACGAAGAACATATACGTTACAATTAGAATACAAGAGGAACGAACCTATTGTGACGCGAGGGATTGTAAAAAGACCCCCTTTATTGTTCACCCACAGCTTACACCTACCGGACAAGTACTTACATTTACGATAAATGAATATTATAATCGCCCACGAGCCGAAGACAGCCCACGTCATTTTAATATTCTGTATTTTATAAATCAAAATTTATTTTCGTAGCTAAAAACTTTTGCCAAGGTCATTCCAACAATTTAATTCATTTTAGAGAGCATTTCTGTGATAAGTTTCCTAAATACAGGGGCGTAGCGTGAGAAAAGAATCTAGGGACGTGATCAAAAGGAGAAGAGGTATAGTTGGATGTACGGTATGCCATATGAAAATGGTAAAAATAAAAACTAAAGGAGTAGTAGAGCAAAACCAGTACCAGGCCACCCTTGGATTTGTCCGCGGACATTTGATGCGGATGGCATGTGGTCATTGTTGATCTGAAGAACTCTTGGCGCAGGTATAAAACAGGTCTGTACAGGTATAAAACAGGTGTGTATCGGTTTAAAACAGGTATGGTGCTATTAGGAAAAAAACATGACGTCATTAAACAGGTTACCATACCTGTTTTAAACCGATACACACCTGTTTTATACCTATACAGACCTGTTTTATACCTGCGCCAAGAGTTCTTCAGATCAACAATGACCACATGTCATTCGCATCAAATGTCCGCGGACAAATCCGAGGGTGGCCTGGTACTGGTTTTGCTATACTACTTAAAGGCACTAACCTAAAATGATTATGCCGAGGTATATATCCTAATTTTTAAAATGAAGATCAATTCTTCGGTTTTCGTTTGTCCAGTGAAAACGTCTATCACTGTTTCTTCAAATGTTGGAGACGATCTCATAGCTTCTAACAAGGCACTTTCAATATTTATTAATGCTAAAGCTGACAGTCTTTCTTGCTTTTGATAAATTTTAACAGGTCGTACCCATTTAAACAGGTCGTACAGCTCGTTTAGGATAGGCTCAGTTTAAATGGGGGCTGTAGGAC
Source organism: Rosalia funebris (assembly GCA_037954035.1). Classification (NCBI taxonomy): domain Eukaryota; kingdom Metazoa; phylum Arthropoda; class Insecta; order Coleoptera; family Cerambycidae; genus Rosalia; species Rosalia funebris. Next base: position 2,469,613 of record JAZFAV010000006.1, on the reverse strand, counting down.
CTGTTTAAGTGGGGCTGTTCTGCACCCTCTGATCATTGTTGATCCCAAGAACTCTTCGCGCCCCTCTGGTCATCCCCCACCACATCTTTGGTCGCTCCCGATGGACACATGCCATCCGAATCGAGGTCGGGCTGATAGTGGCTCGAAGGTGGGGTGATGGCCGCCTTGCTATACTACTTATAGGCCCCAATAGCCCAAATGATTGTTCCAAATTTAAATTATTCAATAATTTTTTTTTCGTAGATCGTATTTATTTATCGCCGTGAGTCAAGCGTTGTCGGTGAAGTCTACGGACATGCTGTATAGTATTATAGAATGCTTTCGTAAAGTAATAAAAAATTCGTTAAGGAATAACGTTTGGGAAAAGCTCTGGAACAGTCAAATTTTATTTCTAGTTGCTCATTTTTTAATATATAATAAATATATACAGGGTGATTAGTGTAGGAGGTATGACGTACTCAATATTTTGTTTAATGAAAAATTAAATATTTTTCACATTCTAGTAAAAGAAGTAAGTAGCCGTTAGAAAATAACGTCATACCTCCTACACGAATCACTTTGTAGATATTAATTATATTTTAAAAAATGCACAACTTATATTTTAAAAAATACACAACAACAAAGATAAAATTTGACAGGTTTTCCCCAAAAGCTATTCCTTGAATGTTAACGAATGTATTAAATATTTTACGAAGGTACCATACAGGGTAGCCCACGAAGTTTTGGCCAGTCGATATCTCGAAACCTATTTGAACAATAATTTTGAAAATTGGCGATGTTAAACAGTCGAAAACGTTGCCCATTTTTGGTATAAAAGGACTTTATTTCACCTGCACATTTCCAGTCACGTGACATCAACTTCAAAATTTTAAATGAGATGACCTATATGTTATTACAATTTTGTGATGGTCTGTCTAATACTAATCCAACGATACCATATTTATTAGCACGTTCATGTAAAACAGTGATAAACTGAACTGTTAAATGAATGGATTGATTTTTTAAAACTTTTATTAAAGAAGATAAATAATTACACAGCAAAATACAATAATTACAAAAATCATTACAGTTAATGCTCAAATTAATGTCCACCTTCACGAACGCAATACTCAAATATTTTTAAAACATTTATGTAGCATGCTGCTCTAATCATTTCTGGTGTAACAGTTTAGCACGCTGTTCTGATTTTGTTTTGTAATTTGTCTAAATTTCTAGGCTGTGTATTGTAAACCGAACCTTTTAAGTATCCACATAGAAAGAAATCTAAAGGTGTTATATCTGGGGAGCGATCCGACCAAAACATTGTACCATTGCGCCCAATCCATCTTTCAGGGAAAGTAGCATCAATATATGTCCTAACTTGCTGGGCAAAGTGAGGAGGTGCACTATCCTGTTGTCACACCACATCGTCCTCTTTTCGTTTAAGGGAATACCTTCCCTTAAGTAAGACATAATGGGGAAGTAAATGGGGGAGTAAATTCTGGAGAAAATATAAATTTCTTTCGCCGTTCAACGTTTCTTAATAGAAATATGGCCCAATTAAATGGCCGTTGAATAAACCGCATCAAACATTCATGCCCCATGTTGTCTGAAAATTGGTTTCTCGCATCCATTTTGGATATTCAGCCGACTAGTAGTGACAATTGTGTCTATTATACCTACAATTTGTATGATGGATCCTTGCGCGTGTATCAATTTAGCGACGACGCACGGATCACATTCTACACCACTCGCAATTATTACTAATATGCCACAATTACCAGCACGTATGTCTAGCGACATATGTTTCAATCAACTACGTACGGCATAGACAGTTAATCGCCGAACAAAGACGTTAATTTGCCGAACAAAATACAACTATGAAGTCACGTCTTAGCTTTATTGTATAATTTGATTCATTGGCGTCTCAATATTGCTGTAAAATTTATTTCATTCTTGCTTCATCTATTTTGATTTTTGTTGAATTTATTTCATTTATTTTGATGGAAATATCACTTCCATTGAATGTTTTTGTGAAAAACCTTTTCATTACTCTGTCATAGGTTGACAGATTTGTATTGTACTAACTGTTATTCTAAAATGTGTTTTCGGCACAACACTGTTCAAAAATGTCAGTTGATTGATTCATACGATCGTTACCTGTGACGCACACGCAAGGAGTCATTATACAAACCATAACTTATTATGAGTATACAATGTCTTAGAATTAATTTAATTTAAAACAGAACTAGACTATTATTTTCTGTAAAACGTAATTAAAAATGATACGATACGGACTTTTCTATACCATACTCGCCTCTATAAATTCTAGGGTCAGGCGGGAGTTGTAGATCCAGAACGAGGGGGATTCCCGGAAGTGATTTATGGTCGATTTCGAATTAAAGAGCTTAATTAATCATACGCCGTGACGAGCGTATAATAAAATCAAATATTAATGGATTATTAATCAAATACCTTTGTGCGAGATTGACGAGAGAAAGCGTGCCCCAAAAACAGAATGTTCACAACATTAAATTGAATTAATTGTTTGTCGGCCACGTGGCGTTCTCTAAAGTTGTTAATGCGTTAATATACAGGGTTGGTCAGTTTTAAGGGCTTACATAACCTGCGCGCGCTGAAAACCGAGTAAATTTGAAAAATTATTACAAAGGGTATATGGTGAAAAAGAAATTAAATTGTTGATTTCACACTTTTCGACTATAAGAAAAAAAAAATATTTTTTAATATTAACATTATTTCTTACGGGTATAAATGGACTACTGGATGAAAACCATGGCGCCTCCTTGTCGGCATCATAATTTCACCAAAGATTATGCAATCTGCAAAAATAAAAAAGAATCCTGTAAGATAATGTAGTATTAATAGTTTGATGGAGGGATTTTTTTTCAAAAATAAAGAAATTACTTCCCACGCGTCAAAAATCTTAACCAGAATAGTGCAGAAGACGATGGAAAATAGAGCAGAGGAAATACTAGGAGAAGACCAATTCGGGTTTAGGCGAAATAGGGTAACTCGCGAAGCTATTCTGGCGCTAAGAGTAATGTTAGAGAAAACAGTAGAAAAAGGAAAAAACGCTTATATAGGATTTGTAGATTTAGAAAAAGCTTTTGATAATGTAAGATGGGAAAAAATGTTCGAGATGCTAAAGAGCGCGGGAATGAAGTATAGAGATAGAGGAGTAGTACACAATCTATACAAAGAGCAAACTGCTGTTATAGAAGTAGAAGGGGAAAGAAGGGAAGTAGGTATTAGGAAAGGAGAAAGACAAGGATGTACTATCACCACTAATTTTTAATCTGGGCATCGAGGAAGCGATTAATGTGGTAAAAGATAGAGTGTATTTCGGAATTAAAGTACAGGGACAGAAACTAAAAATGCTGAGATTCGCGGATGATATGCAGTATTAGCATCTAGTAAAGAGGAATTAGAATCTGCGTTGAATGAAATGGAGGCAGTGTTGACAGAGGACTACGGAATGAGGGTGAATAAAAACAAAATTAAAGTGTTAGTGTGCAGAGGGCCCGAGAGTAGAGCAAAAACGAAAGTACAAATTAATAATGAAAGATTGGAGGAAGTTAAAGACTTCACTTATTTAGGAAGTAAAATAAATTGAGATGGAAGAAGCGATAAAGATATAAAACAAAGAATAGCGCAGGGTAGAGTAGCTTTTAACAAAAAGAAAGCACTTTTATGCTCGAGGGTAATAAACTTAGGAACAAGGAAGAGATTTTTGAAAACGTATGTATAGAGCACGGCACTATACGGTTGCGAAACCTGGACGGTAGGGGAAGCAAGTAGGAAGAAATTAGAAGCTTTTGAGGTGTGGTGTTACCGAAGGATGATGAAAATACTGTGGACTGATAGGGTTAGAAACGAAGAAGTATTAGAGAAAGTCGGCGAGAAAAGAAGTATGTGGAAAAAACATAAAGAAGAGAAGATATAGAATGGTAGGCCACTTAATGAGACATGGCAGAATAGACCATGATATCTTGGAGGCAGAAATAGGACGAAGGTAGGAATCCTAATAGGAAGAAAGGTAGAGGTAGGTCTAGATTAGACTACTGCTCGCAAATAGTAAGGGATGTAGGTTGTAGCACAATTAGCGAAATGCGGAGTTTAGTACAATATAGGAGAAGTTGGAGGTTAGCGTACAACCAGTCTTAGGACTGATGACCTCATGATGAAAGAAATTACAACAACATTACAACAGAAATTACAACAACATAAATGTAATAACGGTATCTTTGAAGAACATGAAGGGGTATCAATGGGTAACGCGTTGTCACCATTCATTAACAGTCTCTTCATGAATAAATCTGAAACAGAAGCAAAAGAAGAAATGGAGTACTGCCCTAGGGTTTGGCTTAGGTATTTGGATGACGTATTCGCAGTATTTGACCCAAAAGTTATGAACATTGATAACTTCGTTTCCAAATTAAATATCCGCTTTGCACTTTTTGATAAAAGACTATGGATTATTGCCAAAGGAACATTATCAACCTCAAAAAATGAATAAAAATGAAAAGTTCATCCTTAAGTTGATTTTTAGCAAAAACGACTAATTCAATCATTCCGAATATAATGAAAAAAATTGCAGCGCTTTGAAATTTTCAAAATTTCTTTGGTATACTTTGAGACAGAAATAAAAACAGTCAGTATCCTTAGTCTATCTATTATTTTCAAAGTTATACCAAGATAAGCGAATATCCCTAAATATGTAATTCTTTAAGTCTTTTTATATCAATATTTTCGTACCGAAATTTTGTTTTATCGAAAACCAATAACTACCACTTATAAAGAATACTTTTCAGTTTTTAAAACCCTACCAAATTTTCTGTACGATTATTATTTCAGGAGTAATTAATTACCAATTTTTGCTTTGAACGACAATAACTCAGCAAAAAATCATCGTACAAGGCTTTTACACCGCTCAAAATAACGAGGATAAAATTATTTAAAACAGCATTATGATGAAATCACTAAAAAAAAAAAATTATTGTAGTCCCTGGATCTTTTGAAAAGCAATTTTGAAAAATGTTTAAAACTTTTTTTATATGACTATTCAAAAACTGCTGGTGGTAAAAAATAATGTCAAGATCTAAAAGCTAAAAACTTGTAGCTTCAATTTGACTTTTTTAAAACTGCTCTGCAATTATTTTTCTCCAACAGCCCTTTGAAAACCACCTAATAATTTAGAACTTTTTTACGTCCCTTAATTTTTTTGCCCATTGTATATTGAAAATTGAACCGTTGATAAATTTGAAAGTGGTGTTTTTAGTTTAAAAATATAAAATTAAACAATTTAACAAGACGTTTATATTTGTAGAGGCGTTTTGATTTCATACTTCGCTTTGGAAATTCAAATGCCAATTTGAATCAATGCCAGTTCCTCAATGCCAATTTTACCAAATTATAATTGAGAAGGAAACAGCCGCACTTTCACATTCGGAAAAATCGCGATGAGTTATGGCATGCCCTAGCCACCTCCATTATTACACACCTCGAAACATCACAAGATACAAACGTAGCGATTGTATACCAGCGGCATCATGCACCTTAGACACGAAGCATCGTATCAAATTCTGAATCGCGGTTTTTTCTCACACCGACAAAGCATGGCGTACAGAGAATGTCACTATACAACATACCTTTTTGTTTTTTATTCACACGTACACACAGTTCCGCGACGACGGCCACTAAAGCAACACCCCGCGGGATGCCAAGCACCCCCAGTCATTTTGCTGCGACGTTGTCGTTGATGTCGCTCGATGGCGTGTTTCAGATCCGGAGAATATCGAGGCGTCTGATCTGCAGAGGAAGCTGGAGATGCTGAACAATATCATGGACCAAGAGGCGCGCGCCGAGCAGGCTAGGAGGCAGTTGCAGTATTTCGGACATTGTGAGTAGTCCCTTCTTAATTACTTACTTTTATTAATTACTATTTATTACTTAACATCCTTATATATTAGAGGTATTATATATTAATACTATTAAGAGTTATTAAGAAAATAATAGATGATTCTCGGTTCGGGATAGATTGCGCTTTGAACTGAGCTTAGCGTCAATATTTTGTCATCTATTGCTAGTGTATTTCTCAAGGCAAGATCTTCGTAGTGAAAGATCTCATACCCAGGTTATAAGATCACGCGGTATTTTTCAGTTTTTCGTAACGTTATCATAGTAATTTGGCTTATAACATTTTACCTAAATTATTTCATTTCATTTAATAACACAGACCAACAAAGACTTTGTGATTGGACCTTTTTTTTATCAATATAATGCAAAGTTTTACTATCAGAGGGTAACATTCAAACTACAGAAATAATTATATTCCAACCCATCTGTAATTGTCTTATATAATAAGGACTAAACAAATTAATTTGTATAGTCCTTATTATATAAGGCATTTGCAGATGGGTTGGAGTATAAACTCCTTACTCCGTAGTTTTTTTTTACTTTTTGGCTTAGTTACATACCATAAACTACAGAAACACAATTTTTTTGTTTCCATCACGCACCAGTATTTGTAAATGGACATTGTACAATAATTTGCAGTTTTTAAAACCGAGGTTCTATAAAATTAATTTTCGCCTCAATCTTTGTGGCGCCCCTGTGTTTAATCAGTTTGAAACGTACACACAAGTGTGGGGGATTTACCGAAACATAGTTGGCCGGTGGGGATGTTCCAGTTTTATACTATTCGGATATTTACATAATCGCTGTAGTACGCTTTTAATATGTGTACGTTTACTCGTGACATCGCCCTTTGTGTTTCTATTTTGTTGTAAAATGCCTAGAAGTTGTAAAAATACACCAAATATATTTTGCTATGTGTGTCGCTGTTTTGTTGTAAAACAGTTTAGGCGTAGTAATACATCACTATTATAAAAACAATACATATTACTCGTACTTTAAAATTAAGCTTGAAGATTAGGATAAATCCTGGGCACCCTATATCGTGTGCAAAGTATGTGAAGAAGGATTAAGACACTGAAGTAATGGAATAAGGCAAATCTCTTCCTTTTAGAATACCAATAGCTTGGAGAGAACCCGAGTAGACAAGAAGACATGAAGCCAAAAAGATAAGAAGACAAAAAGACACAAGACAAGAAGACAAAAAAACAAAAAGACAAAAAGACAAAAAGACAAAAAGACAAAAAGACAAAAAGACAAAAAGACAAAAAGACAAAAAGACAAAAAGACAAGAAGACAAGAAGACAAGAAGACAAGAAGACAAGAAGACAAGAAGACAAGAAGACAAGAAGACAAGAAGACAAGAAGACAAGAAGACAAGAAGACAAGAAGACAAGAAGACAAGAAGACAAGAAGACAAGAAGACAAGAAGACAAGAAGACAAGAAGACAAGAAGACAAGAAGACAAGAAGACAAGAAGACAAGAAGACAAGAAGACAAGAAGACAAGAAGACAAGAAGACAAGAAGACAAGAAGACAAGAAGACAAGAAGACAAGAAGACAAGAAGACAAGAAGACAAGAAGACAAGAAGACAAGAAGACAAGAAGACAACAATACAAGAGAACAATAGAACAATAGAACAATAGGACAATAGGACACTAGGACAATAGGACAATAGGACAATAGGACAATAGGGCAATGGGACAATGGGACAATGGGACAATGGGACAATAGGACAATAAGACAACAAGACAAGCAGATAACAAGGCAACAAGACAATAAGACAAGAAAACAAAAAAATCCGAAAATCAGAAGACCAGCAAACTAAGAGTTACTTTCCACTGTTTCATCCACAATGGCCTCATTATTTATTGGGTATAACGAAATTGGCCCCAGCGTCCTCCATTATAGGCGTCACCGAATATAGGCGTTACGTTATTAGAACATTATTTCCACCTATCCAAGTCGGCAAATAAATGCAAATTCATTTATTAAAAGTGGATCCTGAGTTTACTTTCAATTGCCTCCTTCAGGCATTTAACCACATATAGTAAATCAGAGTTAAAATTCAGAACATTAATACAAGCAATACCAAATTTTATATAAAGTTTAGTCTGAGGAATAAGAATGAAAAACACAACGTAGCAAAGTTGCTACCACTAGACAAAATCTGACAATCGCACAAAATCTCCGAACTTGTATATCTTCTCTCTTGGGCAGGGTCAGAGCAAGGATTCCCTTGGCATCACCTTCTGCATCTGTGCAACTCCTCAATCACCTGCAACTCCTGTTGATAGAGCGTTCTCGCGAGAGGATAGTATTTCATCTTGGGTTCATCATGGGTGATATGAAGCCAGAAAATAAAATAAAGGAGGGGGTACACTGTTGTTACGGTTGGTACATCGTTGGATAGTTATTGGCTGAAGACTACTATCTATTTATAAAGGAAAAGTAAATTTTAGGTGGATACTATAGCCATCATAGAGATGCTAGTATTACGAACGAAAGAACGCAGTGCTTATGTTCTCGAAACTAATAACATCGTAAAATGAGAGATTGGCCAGAGGTCTCCATGTTTGACTATTACGGACTATTGTGTATTTCAACAGGATGATATAAATTAAAATGGACATTTCCCGTGGTAGATTCGTAAATAAACATAGACTAAAGTTCTTCAATACTGGTATCATAGAAGGCGGTGTGAATTTCGTTCGATCAATTCCATGCATAAGCTGTCCCTTTATTGCAAGTCTTGTGGAAATTATTTGCAATCGATAACAAGATGTACCCACCAAATTCCACTTGAATACCAATCTTCAATAGAAAAGTAAAATTTAGACAATAAACTTTTATTTATATTATTCACATCGTTATAATTACAGTTGAGTTATTATTTCTTAGTAGAGCCTGTCAAGTTTTTCTTACTATACTGGTGGTTTTGTGCTGATAAAATAATTTTACTTTCCGCACTACACTATACGCGGAAAGGTAATGTAATCGTGTAAAAATGTATTTTTCTAGGGTTTATTTTTCGATTTTCAGCCTAAAGAAAATTGATTTTGACATGGATAGAACATACTCTACCATGTTCATGAGTCATGAGAAATCATAATGGTGGATTATTTGAGAAATTGTTTTTGTTAGCACGATCAGTCAATTAAATCGTGTCGGATCGATCGGGTTTCGACCGATTCTGATTAGGGACGTTTACCAGACGACATCTATTGATTTTGAGGTGGATAGAACACACCCCATGTCCTGTCCATGATAAAGCACGATGGTGGACTATTTGAGAAAAATTGAAAAAAGTAAAACTGTCGCATAAAACATATATTCTGCATTTACATGTGTTGGTTTATTTTTTCTCGCCCCCTCAATTTCGATATACAGATTTTCTACGTGCGGAAAAGTCCGTTTGAAGGTTTTAAATTTAAAACTGTTTATTTTAAACGTAACATGGATATAACTTTAAATCAACAAAACGACACTGGAACAATTTGAAATGGCGCCGAAAAACCTTTGCATTGATTGACATAATAACAGTAAAGTACTCTCATCTGAAGAGCACTGGCCATTGTCTGGGGCTCGACGAGAACTTAAAAGTCTTCTATCTTATCCACGTATCTAATTTAATACATTGTACATTTCGACTAAAGCCTCGGCTCTCCCCACTCATTACCAATTTGATCTAAAACACGACCCTCAGAAGCTTGCCTATTAAAATCTTATCTAAAACGGTATGGAAGCGCGTCGAAAAGTTCGCAGCGCCTTTATGACGTAGTTGTACGTTGGCGTTTAATTCAATCCACGTATGGGGTAGAACATCAACGATCATCATCTATTGATAATATTGATCATTAATATGCCGATAACGCCGATAGCAATTATAATTTACAAAGCGCATCATTATCGAAGTAATTGCCTATAATCTATGGGATCGCCCGTACCAGTTCATGATTTGGTATAATCTGACGATGTATATTGAAATGTTAATGAAGTGAGAAATGGAAACAAATATGGTTTCGCAGATGGTTCGCTATAGTTTTAATACATTTTGGTCGTTGCATTGAGAATTCCCGAGAGTGGTAGCGGCTTAATGATGTGTTTTACTTTATGCTTCCAAGAGGTTGTATATACAAGGTGGACCACGGGAGCGGGAAGATTTTAAGACAATGTAATCCAGAAAGTAACTGTATTTAATTAAAACAAAGTGTAACTATAAAAAGATAATTGTGTGCCATTTTTTATTCCTTAAATATTTTGCCGGGCAAATGGCGTCCTCTTCTCTCTACACACTCTTGAAGTCGAACGTTGAAATTCTGCATAACGCGACGCAACATATTCAGTGGTATGTTAGCAATTTCTTCCCTAATTTTCATTTTGAGCACCCGAATATCTCGTGGTTTATCAGTACAAACTTTACTTTTTAGGTAACCCCACAAAAAGTAGTCACATACCGTGAGATCTGGCGATCTTGGGGGCCACTGAATGTCCGCGCGTTTGGTAATAACGCTACCTGGAAACAATATTCGCAGAGCATGCATTGATGTTCTTGCGGTATGAGAAGTAGCGCCATCTTGCTGAAACCAACTGTTTAGGTTGTTCTGTGGAAACATGTTCAATTGCTGTGTCAGAAACTGATTAATCATTTCAGTATCAGGCGCAGAATTGATTGTCAAAGAATTTCTATTCTGGTCTTCAAAAAAGTAAGGACCGATAATTCCCATGGAAGACAGTGCACACCATACTGTTACCTTCAGGCTGTGTAACGGCTGTTGGTGAAGTTCCTGTGGATTTTCCAGAGCTCAATAACGGCAGTTTTGTTTGTTGGTATAGTCGGATAAATGGAAATGTGCTTCATCAGACATCCATAAATTGTGAACATCAATTTCTTGCTCTAACATCGTTTCAGCAAAATGCAGGCGAACAGGACGATCTGTTGGTCTCAGTGCTTGGACAATCTGGATTTTGTAAGGATGGAAATGTAGATCCTTGTGCAAAATTTGAAGAAAAGTCGTCCTAGATAAACCCAAAGCCTGGCTTTGTTTACGACTTGAACGTTTTGGACTGCGCTCTATAGCTGCTCTAACGCAATCGATGTCATCAAGGCTTCTGACGCTTCTGTTTTGTCCCTTATGTTTGACATCTTCCATCCTTTCCAATCAATCCATTCCTTTATGGCATGGGCAGATGGAACTGTTCCGTGACGAGGAATATTGAAATGAATTCGAAATTGACGCTGCGCTGCGACCACGCAGTCATGATTTTTGTAGTAAGATTTAATCACAAGCGAACGTTGTTCACCGGACCACTGTTCCATGATTACTAAATGGCATAAAATTACAGATAAGGTGACAAGCAAATCCACAGCAACCTATGCATAATTACGAAATAACAACATTTTCAAAACTTCCCGCTCCCGTCGTCCATCTTGTACATAAATAATGGTTATGTACGTAAATAACTAATTTTGCTTGAAATAACTCAGCTTCAGGAAGGCATAAGATAAGTTTGGTCTTAAGCCTCGCCCACACAGAGCCCGTCTACAGTCGCGGGCAGCGTTCTCTGCCCGCATCAGTCAGGCGATCTAGTTGTATGGTGCAGTATTGTATCATCCATGTCACACAGAATGTGGTCTGTCTCAGCGGGCCAATCTAGATCGTAGCGTGCAGCGATATAGTTGTACATAATAAAATTAGAAAATATCGCGCAGTTGAGCGGTCAGTTGCAATCAGATTTGTTTCGCGTTTTTATATTGCAAATAATTGATTAAAAATAATTATAATAATAATCATTATAACAGGGATGCTTATATTTATTATATAACAGGGATACATAATAATTATTATAACAGGGATCCTTAAAATTACTATAACACTTGACGGACACTTGGAATACTTGACTTTTATTAAAAGTAGGAGCAACAAAATTTAATTTCCTGTTGCATGCTTCATTTTCTGGCAAAGCAATCGGAAAACTGTTCACGAACTTGAATTGTAGCAATAGTCGACCTTCGATTGATTAACCTAGTTGACATGAATGCACGTACAGGCCTAGAGTCTTATCCAGTTTCAGTAGATATGTATTCCTTATTATTCTTATTTGATATAATGTAATTGTGCAAACAGCAAGCTGCTTTTACAATATATTCTGCGCTTTCAACATCAGTTTCTATAGCTCTCAAGAACACACGCCATTTCATAGCCAATATGCCAAACGCATTTTAGGCTCGGCTGAGCTGCGAATTGAATTGTTTCTTTCTTACATTATTGATTATTCCTGCTTTGGGGTATGGTCTCATTAAAAATGGTTGAAGTGAAAAGCCTTCATCACCTACCAGAACATGAGAAAGAGGGGTGCTTGTATCCGGAATTGGCTTCGAAGGTAGAATAACGTTTTCATCAATGTACTCCCGGTAGAAAGTAGAATTTTCAAAAATTGCTCTGTCGCTAAGACGTCCATAACTCCCTATATAAAAAAACTTGTAGTATGGATCAACTATATCGGCATACGGAAATATTTAAAAATCCGATCTTCATATGATTTCAGTTCAATACATGAGCAATGGTATTCCCTAAATTGTTTTCTCCTCGCATTGACATCATGCACCCAATGTCATCTTTTCATCCTATTATTTCGTAATACTAATAGAAGAAGGAGTTGCTCCTCGTCAGAACTACTTATTTTGTCCCAAAATCTATTAAGAAGAAAAAGCAACAAGGTTGTGTGAAGCCGTTCGCCCGAAAACAAACACAATACTGATCGCTCACAAATATATCGCACTGTATGTGACAGTGCCTTATCGCTGACCGCTGAGACGATCACACGATCGCTGCCTGCGGTGGTAGATCGCGTTCTGTGTGGTCGAGCCTTTAAGGTTTCCCTCTTGTAGAAAACTATGTTACTAATTGTTTTATACTCAAAGAGATTTCCCAAAGAATCAGTTATGCAAAGTAGTGCAAAGTATCTCAAAGAAACCATGAACATTTTTAAAGCTCTGCGATTTTTTTTATTGTGATCGGAATGATCGAATTTGTTGTTTTTATTAAAAACAATTGCAGGATGAATTTTTCATTTTGTATTCATTTTTTGAGATTGAAATTGTTTTTTATATTTTTTATCAAAAAATCTTAATTATTGTAAGAAAAAACTGAAATAAAATGATTTTTAAAAAGAAAAATGTCAAAACTGATTTTCTTGCTTTGAACAACGATAACTTATAGTACAAGTTTTTTAAACCACTCATGTTAAAGAGAATAAAACCACATAAAAAGTTTTATAATGATATCACCGAAAGAAAGTTTATTAAAGTCCGTGGACCTTTTGAAAGACAAGCGATAATTGAATTATTTTCCGATGGTATTCTTATATTACTCAAGAACTGCTGATGGCGAAAAATTTAAACTCAATATTTGAAAACTAAAAGCTTGGAGCTTCAACATGCTTTGTTTAAAATTGCTCTGCTATTATTTCTGTCGAAGTTACAGCCCTTTGAAAATCACCTAGTACGTATAACCTAGTACGTAAAGTAGTCGATTTTACGCACTGATGATTATTTTACACACTAGTGTAATAATGTTTCACTTTACTCACTGTCAGCAGTGTGCAAATTGACATTTTACGCACTGTCGTAGGAGAGAGTATTTTATCCACTAAAAGGAACTTATTGTGTGTCATGATAAATGATATTTTTCCAATATTTTACATTCTATTTGAGCAAATGCGTTTTCCTTATAGCATTAGAAAAACAAACATTACCTAGTATCCATTGGTGTCCAATTATTAGTCCAATCAATAGGTATAAGAACTCCCGAAAATCTTTAACAGGAAAAAAATATATGGTCGTATAAGAAAGAGGATTCTAAGAAAGATAGCGTTCTTAGTCTTTGGCGCATTAACGGCGAACTTAACCTAAAAAATTCGTAAAGTTGTTTAAAACGGTTTTTTGAAAATAAAAGAAAAACTAAGACTCGTAGAGGAAAAATTTGAATAAGAAAGTTGTAGATATTAAAAAGACCTATCGATTAGTATTTTTAAATATATCGATTGCCATATTACTTTTCGAGATATATCGAAAAAACCGTTAAAAATCGACTATTTTTGTTTTCGCCGTATCTCTTGAAAATTAAGGTTGAGAAAATCGTTCCTTGGTATAAATATAGCCCTTAGCGGTCCAAAATAGCTTCTTTTTTAAAAATTAAAGAATATTGTAGATTTTTCGAGATATATCGATTTTTCGAAAAAAATGTCGTGTCGGAAATCGGTTCCTCTTGCTCGACGGATGGCGATAGAGAAACAAATCGGAGCTCATTTTTTCGTTAAGAGTTGTACTTTCATGGTGATAAAAAATGGTAATGATTTTTTTTAAATTAAGGCTCCAAAAACGACTTTGAAAAAAATTAGAATTTTTTTTGTCCCGTTCTTCTTTAATAATTTTTTCGATTTTCATTTCTCAATAATGTCTACCACAGAAATCGATTACTGACATTTTTACGGGAATTTAGGAAACAAGAAAGTTGCTCTACAATCTTCTGGAGTCGAGATAATTTTTTTTTTCAAAAAATTCCAGAGGGCGCTATTTACATGCTACAGCGTCCATTTTTACGGTGAATAAAGTTGCATACGTATCTTTCACTTCATTTAATCTAGTTTTAGCATTAATAAACGAGTATCGAAGCGAAGTGTGCGAGTGCCGCCCGAGCTGGGTAACGAAGTGGGGGTAACGCCGCTAGCGCTCCAAAATCTGGAGTCGCGCATTCAGAAGCATGAAAGTACAATTCTTAATGAAAAAAATGAGCCCCGATTCGTTTCTCTAGGACCATCCGTCGAGTAAGAGGAGCCCGATTTCCGAGACGACATTTTTTTCGAAAAATCGATATATATCGAAAAATTTGCAATATTTTTTAAGTTTTAAAAAAGCTACTTTTCTGGCTCGCCAAGGGCTACATTTATACAAAGCAAGAATTTTTTAAACCTTAATTTGCAAGAGATACGGCGAAAACAAAAATAGTCGATTATTGACGTTTTTTTCGATATATCTCGAAAACTAATATGGCAAGCGATATATTTAAAAATACAAATTAATAGGTTTTTTTAATACCTATAATTTTCTCATTTAATTTTTTTCTCTACGAGCCTAAATTCTTTTTAATTTGCGATGAACCGTTTTTCTTTTCAACTTTACGAATTTTTTAGGTTAAGTTCGCCGTTAATTCGCCCAGGACTAAAAACGCTATCATTATTAGAATTTTTTTTCCCACACGACCATATTTTTTTCCTTTTAAAGATTTTGGGAAATTATACATTGGGCCGTTACCTATTGATTGGACTATATAAGATCAACTAGCTATTAATTGGCAATTAATTACAGCTAAACCAAAATCTGTCAATGTGTAAACATCGTCGTTGTCCTCTTTTCCAGCCTATGATAATCACTTTGACAATGACATTTCAGCGGGGTATTCGGAGGACAGCGACTATACATCCGATCTGAACTACCCCGTAGGTCAGCACGCCAACTCGTCGGCCTCCCAGTTCCGGTCGGCCGCACATCAGATCAACACCCCCCAGCGATCTCTGGAGACCTCCAGGGAGAACTCCTACGAGCGCGACGACGCCCCGAACGCCCAACACCACCTGCCCCAGCCGCCGCAGACTCATCAGCACCACCTCAGCCCTGGGACGCACCGGAGACACCACCAGGTGAGATCCTTATCGCTCTTGACCTTCCCTACTATACTATTTTAAGTGACATAAACAATATAGAACTTACAAGAAATTGTTATTTATTGATAAAGCGCTGTTTACATGTTGACTACCTAACAAGAAAGGATTGGAACCATTTGAAGGACGTCGAATAACCAAGTACCGGGTGATCACTGGGAACCGGACGATTTTTATATAACTGTTACACGAAGAATTTGCAAAGATAATAAGGTTTTATTAACATGAGAATGAAGCGTACACAATGCCATTTGCGATGTGTATCATATGTGGAAAATTATGTCATCGAGATGGTGTCCATCACGTCGAATGCAGTTTTCGGCCCTCTTCACTATCGATCGATACTCGTAATTTCCTCACGAATGGCACTCTTCAAGTCGATCAAATTCTGCGGTTTGTTAGCATATACCCCACTCTTCAAGTACCCCCACAGAAGAAAATCACAGATTGAAAGGTCTGGCCTTGGGGGCCACGGCACATCTCCAAAGCGTGAAATTAGTCTTCCTAGGAACATGTGCCGGGCAACATTCATTGGTGCGTTAGCAGTATGTGCCGTGGCACCATCTTGCTGGAACCACACATTCCTTAGATTTATCCGTTTTCTGCGAAGTTCTGGCATAAAACAATTTTGGAGCATCTCAACGTAGCGGTTAGGTTAAGGGTGACGGTACGCCCGGCCTCTTCAAAAAAACAGGGACCAATAATGCAAGTAGGGCCAAGAGGTCGTTGATGGATAGTTCGTGGATTTTCAGGAGCCCAGTACCTGAAGTTCTGTATATTAACCGTTCCATCTAAATGAAAATGAGCTTCGTCGCTCATTAGAAGCTGTAGACCTAGATTGTCTTCCAAAATCACTTCCATTCTGGTAGCGAAATCCTCACGAGTTTCAAAGTCCCTTCCCTTTAACTGCTGAACAATCTGTAGTTTGTAGGGGTGGAATTTTAAGTCCTTATGCAAGATTTTCCTAACCGATTCGCGATGCAGGTTCAATGCCATTGCATGTTTTCGGGCGGACCGTGCAGGACTTCTGATGAGCGCCTCTCTCACTCGCTTGATGTATTAAGGGGTTCTAACGGTCCTCTGTGGACCTTGTGACTTTCTCTTCATTATGCTGCCAGTTGTTCTCAAATTGTTGACCCATCTTGGGATGGTGTTGCGAGACGGAACAACTCCCCGCCGCGCCGACCAATATTGAAGTGAATGCGAAAAAGCCGCTGTGTAGTTACTACTGTGTCGTATGCAAACACGCGATGTATTGCTGTTCATTGCTCCATGGTTATGGAAATGGCACAATATTACGCAGGTGGTAACACTACATTTGCCCCACTCCAACTGCGCTAAGCTCCGCACTACGCGTTCTAAAAACATCCGGTTTCCGGTGGTCACCCTGTACTTCTTACTATGATTTGTGTTAGGCTTATCTTATAACTATCATCATAGTTGAGCCAGCTCGTTTAAGGCAAAAAAATATCGACACTGTATGTATATGATACAATATGAAAATATGTTGAAAGGCTTATTATGTAATGCAGCCTTTAATAGTGTTCAGGAATTTATGAACAGACAATTTTGAACTGACTATTTAGTGAATACCTGTACATGTTTTAGTTTATTAATGCATTACCTAATCTTTTTGACTTTGACTTCTATTCTATTTCACTATTATTCTCTTATTTGTATGTATATATAGAGTGCTTCTGTTGGATTGGAACTATAGGATTTTAATTGAGCGCCTTTTGTGTTCTGTCAAAGATAGGGCTTCATCTACAAACCATACGACATCAACATGCTGCAACTAGCAGTTCAACAACTGATAGTTTCTGTATAACTGTTTTATAAAAGTGATCGATAATTTACAGTTGAGTTAAGAGATATTAGCACAAAATTAGCATAAAATGAAGCACCTACAGAGTTAGCAGCCGTATCTTAATTAAGACATTTGAAGAGACGGGTTCTGTTATTGATAAGGTAACGCCAATTCGTCCTCGTCGTGGTTGGTCAGATGAAAATATTGCTGCAGTGAGAGAAAGTGTACGGCAATATCCAAACACATCAATTCGACGTCATGCACAACAATTGAATTTGTGAAGGGCCACCATGCATCGGATTTTAAAGAAAGATCTGCATCTGTCAACATACAAAATTCAGTTGACACAAATAAACGTTGCAGATTATTCACAACGTCATATCTTTGTTAATTGAGTGTTAGAAAAGAAAGAGGGTGATGTTAATTTTTGTAACAAACCCTTGTTCAGCGATGAAGCACATTTTCGTCTTGACAGATAAAATTGTCGAATTTGGGGCTCTGAAAATCCACATGCTATTCACGAAAAAGAAATGCATTCACAGAGATGCATGGTTTGGTGCGCATTTTGGAGTGGTTGATTTTGAACATACTTATTTGAAAATTAAGCTTGTAATGCTATCACAGTAAATGGGGGACGCTATCGTGTTACATGATTTTTTTCCATCGAATTAATGATTTGAATTTGAATATGTAGTTTTAGCAAGACGGTGCAACGTGTAATATAGAATGTGCAACATTAACCCCGTTGCATACCAAATTTCATGATTATAGTGTCTCGTTAAATGCCGATATCAGTTGGCCTACAGTATCATGTGATTTAACACGACTGGACTTTTCTCTTTGGGGTTATGCCAAGGAAAAAGTGTATGCCACCCAGCCAGCAAACATCAATGACTTCAAAGCAAACATTGAACGTTTTATTCGGGAAATAGAGCCAGTTTTATGTGCCCGCGTTATGGACAATTTTGCTAAAGGAATGATACCATGTCAGATGAGTCGAGGCAGCTATATGAATGATATTCTATTCCATTTGTAGCTGTATCCTCTCCATTTTATGTTGAAGAACAAAACATTTCACTTTGATAAATATTATTCACAAATCACATCCTATAGTTCCAAATGAGATACCCTATATTAGTATTAATCTTAAATATTGACGAATGTTTGTGTGACATAATTTTTGTAATCTAGCGAGTTCTTATATGTCTTACCATATTTACATCATGTGTCTAAAATGGTTAATAAATTTTATAATCAGACAATAATTATAATTGTCTTATTATAAACTTTTTGTCGTAAAGAATTGTATTATACTAATATCTCTAGTCCCATAACAATTTTTTTTTGTTTTTCTTCTTTTGTTGAAAATAAATATAAAATAAATTATGGACTGCGAGAATGTCGTCTTAATGTTCTACCAATGTTATTTTACGAAACTGAAGGCGTTTGTTTTCTTTCTGTTAGCGTTACTCCCCCAACGCGGAAGATTACAACAGCTACCCGACGCAGACAGGACAGAACCCCAGGCAGTATCAGGATAATAGTCTGGACGCCGAGCCTCTGTTCTACAACAGTCGCCCACGCAACAAACCGGATTACTCCAGGTAAAACACCGCCTACGAATGTGAGAATGGGGCCTAGTTGGTTGTGCATGTAGTAAAATAATATACAGAAAAATTTGTCTGTGTTCGACTAACTGAATATAAGAAAATGATGACGAGGATTACCATACGTTTAGGGAATATTATGCTATTTTTCATTGGATGGGATTTAATTTTGTTTATGATTTTGTCATTATTTGTTTACCGATTTTTAACCTTTTCAAGTTTAAAACCGTTAAATGTTTTAAGTTTACATTTTAAAAGCATGTTTGTTAACCAATCCGTTGTAATTATCAGAAAGCTTTTAAATAACACGTATCCTAGATTATTTTCCTCTTTTGGGGTGATTAAACTCGGTTTTAAAAAAATATATTCACATTTACTATCTTTATTTAAATTTATAATATAGGAAAGCGCATGTATAAAAATAACATCGTCAAAGGTGCCATTCTTCACGCCACTGAACCTCCTCAAGACGCAACCTAAAATTTGCTCACTCTCTTGGACAACTCGCCGACATAATGCTGGTTCAATTCTCTGAATTTCCTCCAGTACTCTGGCATTTAACTGAAGTAAAGTCCTAGGAGTATCAGTGTACACCTTAGATTTCAATTCACCCAATAAAAATAAATCTATTGGTGTTAAATCTGGACTTTTGAGAGTTTTGTTTAAATCTGGGCTAATTGATGCCCAGCTCGAGAACTTTTAGATGCTAAAAGCTTTATTACACTTCCATTAAGAGTTATAGCATTACTTCTGTACCAACGTGAATAAATGCCAGCTGTTCTTGTAGTATAGTTATTGTGCAAAATATTGTTTCCTTGTTTTATAAATGCGATTAGTTTCAATCTGTTTATATCTATCTCAGTATAGTTTTTTTGGTTGCCGATTCTATAGAGTCCTACAACCTTTTATTAGAAGGGAATGGTTCCCAAACATGGGATATTTCTTCATGTACGTTAAAGATATTCACCTCCTGTTATTAAATGCGAGTTTCAGTTTATGCTCTTCATACACTGAGTGAACACTCAGTGTATGAAGGGCATAATCAGAGTATGATGCATGAACATACATCATACACACAGTAGGTTCTTTTTAGGAAATCATTTAAATTATTTAAATCATCTCGTAGAGGTATACTAGGTGTTTTATGTTTGGAGATATCTCTTTATATAGGATGTCTCAGCTGGAACTATAGGATTTGAATTGTGCGCCATTTGTGTTCTGTTAAAGATAGAGCGACAATATTTAACGATTGTCATCTACCAGTCATACGACCTCAATATGCCTGTGAAAGCATTACCAGCTTCAATTTCAAGGAAGTATGGTCCATTTACTCCACCACCCTAAAATGCCCACCAAACCTAGCATATCTGTGAATGCATTTCTTTTTCATGATGAGGATGTGGATTTTCAGCACCTCAAATTCAACAATTTTGTTTCTGAGGTCTTTATTAAGATGAAAATGTGCTTCATGGCTGACCAATATTTTGTTGCAAAAATCAGCATCACCTTTATTTTATAACACTCAATTAATGATGTATGACGTTGTAGATGGTCTGTAATTTTTAACTGTTGTGTCAACTAAATTTTGAATGCTGACAAATGCAGATATTTCTTTAAAATCTGATGCGTGGTGGCTCTCAAGAGATTCAATTGTTGTGCACGACGTCGAATTGATGTATTTGAATACTTCCGCATATTTTCTCTTACTGCAGAAATATTTCCGTCTAAACTACCAGGACAACGATGTATTGGTGGTGCTTTATCAATAGCAGAAACCGTCTCTTCAAATTTTTTGATTAAGTTAACGCTGCAGGCGCTTCACTTTGTCCTCACTTTGTACACACTTTTCTTAATGTAACTGTACATGATAGCTCAGTTTCATAAAACAGTTGTACACAAACTGTTCGTTGTTGAACTGTTAATCGTAGCATATTGACGTCGTATGGTTTGTAGATGATAGTCGTTAAATATTGACGCCCTGTCTTAGACAGAACACAGAGGACGCTCAATTGAAATCCTATATTTCCAACTGACATCCTATATTACTTGTGTTTATCTGCATATTTATTGATCAAGCAATACCGGAAGGAGGCACGATCTTGTTGAAATGCAGTACATTCGTTAATGTTCATCAGACTATTAAATTTAGGGAATTAATATTACACTATTGGTATTAAATAATTGGAAAACCTGTTAGACTTGTCAGTGCTTCACACCGTTAAGGGGTAAAGTTTTACTACACCAGATTTTCGACAGTGTAATTTAAACTAATATATTTTACAAAAAGAAAGTATGAATAATTACAAGATAAGAGCATAAATATATAAATATAACCTGGGCTAAATATAGAACCAAATAATTTCACTTATTGTTAGAGCACAGCTTTACATAAATGTTTCCCAACCAAATAACTTTGGGGTCATTTGGGGTTCATATCTTGCATAATAATTCAAAAATGATTCATTAACGTAAAGCATCGCTGTTAGGAGTAAAAACCATTCATTCATCACCCTTTTACAGCTACTCGAACAGTAGCTAACGCAGACAATTGCAAGATTAAGTTTTACGAGAATGTTTAAGAAAGTACGAGGGGCACTTTTTATATTTTGAGCCTCGGCAACACTAAGTGTTGTGAGACACCAGCTGACGTTTCCAATGGAAAGTTTGACATTTTTGACTATAACCTCCTTCAGAACATTTCATCATTTAAGCGCCGTTTGTGTTGTTTATAGTGATTTGAAAATTGTGCCTCAGCAAAAAAATGGAACTATCTCGTGAAAAATTATGATTTATTACGACTTTCGACGTAGATTATTAAGACAAGAGTGCATCGATCTATTCTTTCGGCTATTAAGCCTCATGCTTTACCACTGTGAAACGTTGGTATAACGAGTTTAATGGTAGCCGCCATTCGCTTACCGACTAAAGTCATGAAGGTCGTCTAAAATCAGTTATTTTGCCAGAAAACATTGATGCTGCAAAGACTGATAATGCAAGATTGAATACTGTGAGATTGAAGAAACCTTAGGAATTAGTTCGACTAGCATATATAAAATATTCCATGATCATTTAGCTGTAAAAAAGGTTTGTTCTCGTTGGACCCCCCACAATTTGAAAAAAATTCAAAAAGATGCTCAAA
Source organism: Rosalia funebris (assembly GCA_037954035.1). NCBI lineage: Eukaryota > Metazoa > Arthropoda > Insecta > Coleoptera > Cerambycidae > Rosalia > Rosalia funebris. Next base: position 2,447,423 of record JAZFAV010000006.1, on the reverse strand, counting down.
CAGATGCTCAAGAAATACAATGGCGGTATTTCAAAAGACGTATATAACATTATAACAGGTGACGAATCCTGATCTATGCGGATGAGTCGGAAAGTAAACGGCAGTCGACTGTGTGAGTGTTTCAAGATGAACCAAATCCAACAAAAGTTGTTCGCGCTCGAAGCACTCCGAAATAAATGGTCACCTGTTTTTTCGGAAAAACTGGTCATGTGGCAACAGTATCTTTAGAAGAACGTAAAACGGTAGATTATGAATGGTACACAATCATATTTTGCCGGAAGTCTTCGGCGAAATAAGGAAAGCAAGCAAGCGCCGTCGGATCATTCTTCATCATGACAATGCGAGATCTCACACATCTCGTCTAACAACCGAACGTTTGAATACTAAAAAAATCGAATCTATGGTATAGTCCAGATGTGGCACCTAATGCCTTCTTTTTGTTCCCGAACGTCAAAATTAAATTGCATGGACAACGATTTTCGTCGGCAGAAGAAGCGTTGAAGCATTCAAACACCATATTTTGGAGATATCTCAAGCGGAATGGAAAAATGCTTTGACAAATGATTCGAACAAATGCAAAGGTGTATAGATTATGAAGGAGAATATTTTGATTAACGATAAAGTAATTTTTAATGATAGTAAATTTCAATTAATGTTTTTTTTATTATTAGAGGCTCAAAATATAAATAGTGCTCCTCGTACTAGGCGAAGTGCAACCTATTTAAAAATAATAAAATATTTATCTAAAAGGAATCTAGAACTCTCGTTGCTTTTAAACATCAATTGATCTATTGTCGAAGACTCTAATAAAAGCAGAAAGACTTATGGTAATATTATTCTGTAAAAATAGCTCGCTATCACTCTTTTAAAGTAAAAAAAGGTCACAATTTTATGATATACTCAGAAAACTAACAATAAAATGGGACCTCTATTGCATTTCTATAGCGGGTAGGCATATAAAGTGGCTTGGAACTATCGAAATTTATACTGGATATGATAAAAAACGTTGTTTGCGTCTTGAATAGAAATCTGTCGAAACGCTTTTTGTGTATGGCCCTGACTTGCCCTTGCGTGCGAACTACATTGTGAACAAAGTTTGTTTGCGGTCCTCAAACATGTTTGAACATGTATTTATGTTAACTGTATGCTGTTCTCGATACGTTTGGTTACATTGGATTTTTTTTTTGCATCTAAAGCAGGCGTAGAAAGTATGTGAATATGGAAAGCGAGGAAAGGTAAATAGTAGAAGCTTTACGACACGCATTTATAGCACCCTCACTATTTTTAGAAGTTAGATAGACGCTTGGACACGTTAACACAATTGCGCGTAATAGTAGTGCCATGAATCTCGATTATTTTTGTTGTTTGACTATTTTTGACTGAGGCTTAACTCAGACGTACCACTTGTCAACAACAAAATGGTCGTTGGGCTGTTGAAGCTCGATTATTTTTGTTGTTTGACTATTTTGGACGGCCACCGAACAGAAACTAAGGCTTAACTCAGACGTACCACTTTTCAACGACAAAATGGTCGTTTGGCTGTCGCAGCTATCGACCACATTACAACCATAATTTTGTCGGCGTGCAGTTGAATGTGAGCTCAGACGAACCACAGCCTTTTTTTCGATAGGAATCGTGCAATCGACGCCCAATGCAATAATGGGATGAATGAACAACTGCGACGATGGTCGGTAGTCTTTAGTTGTTCGGCTGTGGTTGGTTTGTGGCCGGTGGGTCGCACGTGTGAGTTGAGTTCAGTTATTACCTGCGACAACTTTGTGGGTGATATCAATCATGCATTGCGAATGTCGTCGAAACCGACTATACAGTGTCGGTCGTGTGAATGCTGATCTGCGTTTCCATACTAATTTGTTACTCTCCACTAACGACGACATTTCTGTCCGTGACTGTGTAGTCCAATGTCGTTATAAGGTGGTACGTCTGTGTTAAGCCTAAGACAAGAAGGTTCACTCTCCGTCGGAAGTTTGATCGTGCGCTTACAAAGGCATGCCGTCACGCAGCTGTTGAACGGCGGCCTTCTTGAGTATACGGGGGATACTTCATGTTACGATTACTTATTTCGTTGTGGGCGATTGCTACAAGGGCTAATAGGATATATTTTGGAAAATTAGATATAGAGCCGTTGATTAACGGAAATATTTTGTTGATGTAAAATAAATAACGGAAATATGTAACGGAAATAAATTGATAAATTGTTGACATTTATTAATGTAAAACAGTACATAAACTACAAATACTATTATTCAAAAGAAGTAATATTAATATTGCGAATATATTAACAACAATATCGCATTATTGACTAACTAAACTGACAAGTTAATAAACAAATGTTCTCATAAATTTTTCAACATAGCTAGCTTGGCATTTGGTTTTTGTAGTTTTCTGTTTTTTATATCGCGATTTGCGAATTTTTTGGTATAAGATGCGCTCTAATATAGAGGGATAAAAAATAATTTAATGGAAAACTTCAAAACCGATGTGTAAAAGGTGCACTATTAAATATATCTTTTAGTTTTGCCCCAGTTGAATCGGAACAAGCTAATTTATTGCCTTAGGTTCTAAAAAGTAAACACTTAAGGCAAACTACTTCAATCTGTCCATGTATCTGCCCCTCTAGGAGTTTTATTTAACAATTACAATTGCGGCTTTAAAAGTTTACTGTATTGTTCCGAATAATTTTCTTCTAGATATTTGTAAATATCATCCAATGTTACTCCGGTGTCCAGTTTTTGTGGTACTGACATGATCCTGCAGCTCCTTTTAAAGCTTTTATTTCCTCCTTTACTAACTTCTTTCTCGGATAGTTGCGGAAAGTGACATTGTCGTCTGAGTGATCTTATATATATATATATATATATATATATATATATATATATATATATATATATATATATATATATATATATATATATATATATATATATATATATATAGCGAGGTTCTACGGCCTTGGCCGTTTCTCGCATCTCAACTTCCAGTAGTCCCTATTTTGCCAATCTCCTTCCTGAAGTCCATTGGCCTCCATAGCTTCTTCTTTTTCTGCGTTCTGGTGGTATCCAGCTCCATACTATTTTGGGCCATCTATTGTTTTCCATGCGTTGAAGGTGTCCATACCATATTAGTCGTATTGTTCCAATTATGTCCAATATATTTTCTTTCACATTCATGATCTCCCGTATTCTCTCATTCCTAACGTGGTCTAATTTTGAGATCCTTGCACTTCTTCTCCAGAAGTCCATTTCGAGGGATTGTAATTTCTGGCGGTCTCTTTTGTTCAATTCCCATATTTCGGAGCCATGTGTAGAGATACTCTGCACAATAGTTTTATACAAGGTGGTTTTAGTTTTCTTGTTAACATTTTTACTCCATAACAGTGAGTTTAGTTGCCGGATATCTTCCCTATCCTATTTTATTTGAAATATCCTCGCTGCTTCTTCCGTTTGAGGAGAGAGTTACACCTAAATATTTAAATGAGGAACAATGTCTTATCATGCAGTTATCTAGATTTAGGTCGCTTTGATCATTTTATTTGCCTGCTATTATATTCTGTTTTTTTAGTATTTATGATGAGGCCCCACTTCTCATACTCCTCTTTCAGCTTGCGCAGCATATAGCCTACATATTCTCTATCTGTAGCCATCACTACTTGATCGTCAGCGAACAATAAAGTGTATAGCACTTCGTCACCGATGGGTATACCCATACTACCACATTTTCGCTTTCAATGCCTTAGTGCTTCTTCCAAATAAATCTTGCATAATAGCGGAGCTAGTGTACATCCTTGTCTCAGGCCTTTAGATACCTCAAAGTCTTCGGAGACTTCACTATTAACTTTCACTGCACTGGTACATCCGCAATATAGTTTTTTCACTTATTTTATACTTATCTAAAATAATTAATAGATGGTGGAGCAAATATCTATCTATTCTAACTTAAAGCTAGCTCTCATCTCACTTAAATAATACAAAATATGTTTAACTTCAAACACTTCTTTTTCCATGTTTGTCATCACAGTAACATCTTTGTAGCTTTTCTTTCGCTCTCAATACAATTACGGTGTCCATGCGCCACGTGCTGGACATTGGGACGGGGTAAGGAGGGGAACTTAGCGGGCGCGGCTTAAGGTGCGTCTAGATATGCAACAACGAAGCGTATCATAACACCGACGCGTAATTTACCATCGTGACAGAATATCGCAACAGCACATCGACGCGTAACAGTGGTTAGTAACACCACTCTGTTCCATCCATCGTAGTTGTTGTAGTCCCGTACAGACATGGAAGGAGAATGAGTAACGCCACCGTGGTACAAGCCTTCGATGTGACGCTGAAAAACCGACAAGCTACGGAATGCTCTGATGTAGCGCGACGACGTTACGATGTTACTCTGTTTTACCTTTAAATTGTTGCTTTAAATTGAAGCGTTACATAACTACGTTATGTAACGCTTCGTTGTTGCTTGTTTGGACGCACCTTTAGAGTGAACCTTTTTTTGTTAGTTTCTATTCGGTAATACGGTCTATATATACAGGACACATATAGGGGAATTTAGAATGAAATTTTGTTACTGTGATTGTAATCATTTGTCTATACCTGAAGGTTCTTAGAAAAAAAAACATTAATTTATTAAATGTTTTTTCTAAACGTCTTACTTTTATTTCACAATTACCTACTGATTTTTTGACTAAGTGAACTCGGTATCATACATTTACCCATTTTCTTTTAAAGCCATAGCTTTGCGAAAGTCTAGAATCACTTTTGAAGAATATATCCATTATCTGATGTTTAGCGAAGTGTATTCTTCTGCTGTGACTTTTAATGACGTCTTCTCCCAATTTACATTTCCCCTATGTGGGAAGTAAATTATTCTCTCGCAGGATATACGTGTATCTCGAAATTACGGATAAAGAGACTAAGAAGGGAACATTACTGGATACAGATTAAGACAACATTAACTATATATGCTTTGCATGTTACCGAATACTGTTTAGAGCAGATTAGAGTAAGTACTTTAGTTTAATTTGAAGTTGATTATTATATGCACAGTTTTCTATTTAAATACTCTAACTTGGAAATGTATATAATTATTGTGCTCATGAAATGTTCTGATTTTATTCCATATTTATAATAGATTTTCATTACTTAACAAGATTTAAGCTTTATAACCTTACATGATCATTACTTTGTAAATTCTTCGCTTGAAAGCGAACGAGGAAACATCTTGCTGTGAAATACTGACTGTGGTAGAAGTAACCACTTTGATTTCTATCATTTCTACAACAAGCAACTTCCTTTTAATCCAATACTAGAAGAAATATTTCAAGCTCCACACGATAAATTATTGCCAGTAAGACCGAAACACAATTACTATAAGAAATTGTGTCAATTATTAAAATATCGAAGAATACACCATATATATAATTGATGTATGGAAGAATATATTGAGAATTTTCAAATTAATAGAAGATTATTCAGAAACCAGAAGCATTTTGTTCCATGTTAATGAATTATTTCATATCAATAAACATTGTTAAGGACTAAAACACTAATATACGTCCCAAAAAAGAGATTAAAAACTAGTTTTCTATGTAAATAATGAAGAAAGAAGTCATGACGCTAAAACATCAAAGATAGAAGTCATGAACTCTTATGTTAAGCATATGTTGAGCATTTTCAAAATAATAAAAGATTATTCAGAAAGTAGAAGCAATTTCCTCAATGTTAATGAAGTACTCCATATTAATAAACATTGTCAAGATGCAGAACATTAATATGCGTCTTAAAAAGAGATTAGAACATAATTTTCTACATAAATAGTGAAGAAAAAAGTGACGAGGGCAAAGCATCAGACATAGAAGCCATGGACTCTTATGTTAAGCATATGTTGAACATTTTCCAAATAACAGAAAGGTATTCAGAAAGCAGAAGCAATTTCGTCAACGTTAATGGAGAACTCCACATCAATAAACATTATTCAGGTCCAAAACATTAATATGCGTCTTATAGAGAGATTAGAAAATAATTTTCTATGTAGATGGTGAAAAAAGAAGTCACGAGAGCATAGCATCAGACATAGAAGCCACGAACTTTTATGTTAAGCATACTTTGAACATTTTCAAAGTAATAGAAGATTATTCAGAAAGCGCAAGCAATTTCCTCAATGTGAATGGAAAACTCCACATCAATAAACATTGTTCGGGTCCAAAACATTACTATGCGTCTTAAAAAGAGATTAGAAAATAATTTTCTATGTAGCTCTTGAAGTAAGAAATCACAAGGGCAAAGCATCAGACATAGAAGCCATAAACTCTTATGTTAAGCATATGTTGAGCATTCTCCAAATAATTTAAAATTATTCAGAAAGTAGAAACAATTTCCTCCATGTTAATGAAGTACTCCATATCAATAAACATGGTCAAGGTCCAAAACATTAATACGCGTCCTAAAAAGGGATTAGAAAATAGTATTATATGTAGATAGTGAAGGAAGAAGTCACGAGGACACAGCATTAGATATAGAAGCCATGGACTCTTATGTTAAGCATATGTTGAACATTTTCCAAATAGTAGAAGATTATTCAGAAAGCAGAAGCAATTTAGCAATGTTAATAAAGTTCTTCATCAATCAACATTGTCAAGGTCCAAAACATTAATATGCGTTCCAAAGAGGGACTAGAGAATAGGTTTCTATGTAAATAGTGAAGATAGAAGTTAGGAGGCCAAAACATCAGAAATAGAAGCCATGAACTCTTATGTTAAGCATATTTTGAGCATTTTAACAATAATAGAAGATTATTCAGAAAGCAGAAGCAATTTCCTCAATATTAATCAAGTATTCCATATCAGTAAACATTATCAATGTCCAGAACATTAATATACGTTCCAAAGAAGGGATTAGAAAATAATTTTCTATGTAAATGGTGGAGAAAGAAGTCATGAGACCAAAACATAAATAGAAGCCATAGAAACTCTTTCTATGTTTCTGCGTAATTTCGTTACGTTAAGTTCAAAGTACTTACATGTTGCGTATTTCCCCAGAGTTTAGAGCTGCAGTATTTTAGTGATAATAGAAGGATGGAGTTAATTTTGTGGGTCCTATAGACCTTCTGAGAGAACTTATAATAAATACCTTCACTGATAATGGAAATTATTCTACCAAATGAAATTAATGCTTCATATAATCTCCTTTTATTTTCAAAGAAGCATGCCACTGGAACTGCTTCTTCCAAGAAAACCATATTTAATCAGAGTAACCTCAGATTTGCCTTCAAAGTCGACTTGTAATATTAATTGTAGTATTGACGCCTAGTGGTATGTACACCACCAGATATAATGTCACATAACTTGAATTGGGTTGAATTAACTTTAATTAATATTTACCCAATCTAATTTAACTACTGTCGTTTGATTGTTATAAAATTTACAACAATTTAACAGCATTTAAAACATTTAATTTTTAAAGTAAGAGCAACCAAATGGCAGTAATGTGCTAGATGAAATCTTATGTGCGGGAAATAATAATAATAACATCCCTATTGAGTATGATTAAATGTAAACATTGAATAACTCCATGAAATGTTAGAAAAATAAGAAACATCTGAGGATTTTCAAACATTTTAAACGAAAACTTTTCCTACTTTTTAAATAAGCTACGACTAACTGAGATTCGTATCACGTCATCCATTCAAGTGGTGACGCGTATTGTGAGTGTAACTTTGGTTTACCGCCGGATAGACCCGGCTGCTGCTGTTTATATCAATTATTTGTTTTAAGTTGTTCTAAGTTGCATGTTTTTGCATGAGCATCTAATGTCTGTTTTATTTCTATTTTAGCCAAGAGGCTTGGGTGAGCTGCGAGAGCTCTTTCTACAACCAGAGCGTCGACAGCATAGATGCCGGATATTCTGTCGACTCGGAATATTATGGACATCCAGCTCATAGTTCTAGAGGTAAGAAATAAAAATTTGAACGATAAATATTGGCAAACGAACTTTACGTCAGCGAATTTGTCATTAATTGATGAAAATTCGTACACACACTCTGTTCGAATACTAGAAAATATTAAAGGCTTTAGTTTGAACTAAAGTTAGTTCAAACAATATGGCTTATTCTCAAAACGGATACACCCTCTATTTACCAAAGGTATAATTAATTGAAAAATTAATTCAATATTGCCTATATTCCAAGAAAACGTATCAAACGTGTTGCATTATATTAGTTCTTGAAAAGTGTATCATCTTAGTTGACGATTTCATGCATTTGGATAGTTTTAAATATATAATCCATATTATATCATGTATATTTTAGAAAAACCACCCGAGGGTATATGGAGAATTGTAAGATAAAATTAAATTAAATCTATCTAACAATTTTCCTAATATCTAGATTTAACTGTTCAGTAAATGAGTGTTCAACGACATACTCCACATAACACTAATCACTTTGTACTAGACATACGCTTATACAAATTTCTAAACGCATTTACGCAGGGGCGTAGCGTGAGGAAAGAATATAGGGATGTGATAAAAATTTTATAAGGGGAAGAGGTATAATCATATGTATGGTAGGCTATATGAAAATGGTAAAAAATAAAAAAAACCACTAACTTAAAATGATTATGCCGAGGTATATATCCTAATTTTTAAAATGAATATCAATTAGAGGAGCAAATAGCAAGATTCTTGTGGAAGCACCAGACGACTTCTTTTGCTAGAGGTCATTTTAGGAATTTTTGGCGCTTGTCGTCGGCAAGAACTTTTGACTTTGCAAATTGAAGTTACTGGAAAATTGATAATCGTAATGCTGGAAGACACAAAAAATAAGACTTGCCGGAAATTTATTATTACCCCAGATCACAGTCATTTGAAAGGCTGTACGCTCTACAGGAAATATGCAGCCCTTCGGCCAGTCAGTTGGTGCCAAAGTCAACGCGTGTTTGCAGATTACAGATAAAGTAAATGCGGAAGACATCTAGTATGAGTTCATAAAATTGGAAGCATTCCTAAGAAGATCACAGGGTTTTTAAGATTGGAGGATTATCAAGATTACACGGGTCATGCTTTAGGCGATCAGTAGGTCATTGTTGATTGAAAATAGAGGCGATCTGTTTATACTGAAGAAATTTGGAAGTTGAAAGTCTGGAGCAGTTTCAGAACAGTATGTCGAAGAATCAGTTAGCAAGAAAGTGAAAATATCGAATAAAATTTTTGTTCTGGCAAACAATCTATGGAACCTACTTTTAGAAAATACTTGTGAACAGAAAATCAGGATACTTAATCAGTCTTCTAATACTCAGAACAGTCATAGTGTTGATTGAGTGGATGCTGGTATTGAACTAGTTTCAGAAGTTTCTTCCGAAGACGGTACAAGCAACGATGAAATGAAAAAAGTTTCAATTTATGGAAACAACAATTGCGAGTTTATTTTTTACACTTGCTCTCATATAAAATAGTGTTCTATCGATTTATGCTTAAAATTTGGAATAAATTTGATTAAAATAACTATTAGATAATGTCCACGGCTGTTATTATAATATCTGTAACTGTTATGTAGGTTATATCGATCAATCAGATAGTACTGTTATACCAAAATAATACATAGGTTTCACGAAAAAATATAACTTTTGCTGTCTACATCCTTACTTCGTAGGTAATTAGTAAACACTTCTGTGGTTTATGATTTACGTGCTTTCCTTAATTCTAATATTCTACAAAAATCATATATTTTTTCGTAAAGGTACGCGTGACAGTTTTTTGAACATATGTACTTATTTCACAACAGAGTTATGAAAATTGACATCAAATGTCAAAATGTAAAATGATATTTATTCACATTTGTATGTGCATTTCTTTAAGTTTTTGATAATTAAGTAATTCGAAAAGAAATATATTATTGGTATAATTAAGTTAGTTTTAATTATTCAATATGTATTATACCAATATTTATGTAATTATAATTAATATTACGGTATTATTAAAAATTGTATACAATACCTCCAATGAATATATTACTTATATTCTATTCATGTAAATAACATCTGATATTAATTGAAACGGAAATTATGATTGCACAAATAAGACCTCATTCTATGTTTGTACGTTTTTCTCCACTTGACAATTCCGAAGTCTTCTCTTTTCACTAAACATTTAGCTTATATTTTACATTTCAGTTACAATTTATTGTATTTAAACTTTTTGTATCTAAAATATACCCCCTTCTAAATCCTGAATTAAAACAGACATTTGTTTCTCAAAAATTAGTTTATTTACATAGCCATTGTCTTATAAAAAAATTACATTTCATCGCCGATCTTCACTTCTTCGCCTTGGCAACCTTCTCCGACTTTCCTTCGCCTTTCTTCACGTCGTTGTCCTTCTGTTTCTTCTGCATCAGTTCGGCATCGCGGACCTTTCTCTTCTCCAGAGGCAGCTTCTCTTCATTCGAAGGTTTTTTCGCCTTCTTCTTGATGTTCTTGTCTCTCGCCTCTTCTCTCTGATTTCCCCTAGTCATTTGTGGCCTTGTTTGGTCCTGCTCTGCGGACGTGCTCTGGAACGGTGTCTGGCTGTTAACAGGAATTTACTGTTGTGACAGTTGTCAGGTATTTTCGAGATGAGGCGACTGGATCCCGGATGGATATCGGCGAACGGATAGATCGAAGTAGATCGCGATCAGTGACGTCTCACGTCAGTTTAAGTACTCTTGTACGACTCGTTGTAATTTTGTTTTGTTTTAATTTAATTTTATCCATTCACACTCTACCCAACATGCACGGCTTATTTGCAGAATGGGAATTTACAACAATTTAAGTATTAAAAGCATTCGAAATATATCGTGGATGCTTTTGATTTATAAATATACTTAAAATTCATTTTGTAATATCAATACATTAAGGAATTATCATGAAATCATGAAGCATAAAAACGCAAAACAAATATTTTATTCAATAAAAAACATTTTAACCCTACTTTTCTTTTGTAGCACTGCGTAGACCTAGCCTAGAACGACAGACAACACTGTACGATGATGTTAGCTACTACGGGGATTCGAACTATTACCACAACACCGAAGTGACCAAAGTAAACTATGTAACAAGGTAAGTTAAAAAACAAAGACGCGTTAACAAAATATAAATGTTATCACTAAAGTACATACACTAAGCACAAAAATTAAGGAATGTAAAAAAATCCTAAATTTCTAGTTGATTTTTTAAGTGCTGTCGCAGAGCCATTTAGAAAAAAATTGAAGCCTTAAGTTTCTAGTTTTTAGATCTTGAGTGCCAAATTTTAACCATTAGTAGTCTTTGAGTAATCCTATGAAAAACATCGGAAAGATAATTTCAAATTTTTGTTTGCCTTTCAAAAGGTTCACAGACTTTTTTCTCAGTAATCTCATCATAATTTTTTTTTAAATAATTTTTTATTCTTTAATTTGAGTGGTCTACAAGCCTAGTCCGATGATTTTTCGCTGAGTTATCGTCGATCAAAACAAAAGTCACTTTTTAGTTTGGTAATTAATTGTTTGGGAAACATTATTTTATATTCTATTATTCTGTTTTCTTAAAATACAATAATTAACATAAAAAAATATGGATTATTGCTAAAAAGTATTTTCAACCTGAAAAAGTGAATAAAAAATGAAAAGTTCATCCTTAAATTGAGATTTAGCAAAAACGGCAAATTCAATCAATCCGAACATAATGAAAAAAAAAAAAAATTGCAGCGCTAATTGAAATTATCAGGGTTTCTTTGGGATACTTTAAGGTTGAAAATAAATAGTGGACATCCTCAGTCTATCCATTATTTGCAAAGCTATGCCAAATTAAGCGAATAGCCCTAAATACGCAATTTTTTACCTCTTTTTCAGTCAACAGTCTCGCACCAAATTTTGCTTCTTATCAGGAACCAATAACTACCACTACACAAGGATAATATTATACAAAAAAATTTATGATGAAGTCACTAAAAAAATTATTGAAGTCCCTGGACATTTTGAAATGCAAGAAGAAATTTGGATATTTTTTTTTTCCGATGGCTTTCTTACAATTACTCGAGAACTGCTGACGATAAACAAATTTAAACTCAATATCTGAAAACTAAAAACATGGATCTTCAATTTGCTTTTCTTAAAATTGGTCTAGGACAATTTTTCTCCAAGTTATAGCCCTTTTAAAATTACCCAAAAAGTTTTTTGACATCCCTTCATTCTTGTGTCTAGTATAGCAAAAAGAAGCGAACTATATGAGATTCTAGAATAGAATTCCAATTGAGGAATTCTTTTTAATTGGGCCATCAAACGAACATGTCTGTTAAGTCCATTGCCAGTCCATTTAGTGTTTAAACTAGATCAATGATAATGTTAATGGTGATATCGACTGTTGCAGTGCTTTGAACTTCTCTCCTTTCAGAGTGGTCTTTTCTGTTATTATGAGGGGCACTATTTATATTTTGAGCATTGCCAACACTAAATTTCGTCAATTAACATATTTCTGTGATGGTTACAATATTAATAGGAATCCTGTTTCAGCACGCAGTCGTTCAACCAGAACAAGAGCTGCGACGAGTACTTCGACACCCTCTCGTACCCCTTTCAGGACGAGAGATACGGTCAAGACGAGGAGGATCGCCAGTGGGACTCCGGAGGGTACCACGCCAACATCACTCCGTTCAGTGCGCACACTAAAACTGGCAAGAAACTTCCCTCCATCCCCCTTGTGGCTAGCCATTCGACCAAACGGCGATCCTCCTCCATTATAGCCGACGAGGGGTACCCCGTTTACGAGGACCAACTTCGGCCTACACCGACGCCGACCGGTCGCAGGCGTATTATGCCCAAGATCCCGAATAAGAGGTCGACGAGTCGACAGAGCTCCCTGAACGAGTCGGACGTTTTCGAGGGGTACGGCACGCCGGAGAATTCATCACACAGGGGCGCCAGCCTTCCTCCTACCCCTACGAAGAATGTAAAGCTTATGAATCGACTAGGAACCCATGGCAAGGCTTTCAATAGTCTTCCGCCGACGCCGGGCCGCCAGCTACCCAAGCCTAACCTCAATCGGGCGAACTTAAAGGCGAAGAGGAACCATCTCATGAAGAGGACTAGCTCTGCGGATTATACTGATAACTTGGATGCGTATGAAAACTATTACATGAGACAGGGCGCAATGAGCGCCAGGGAAGCATATAACGAAGACTATAACTATGCATATCAGAGTATAGATAATCTGCGGGATCAAGACGATGAGGCAGAAGTGATTAACTTATGTGACACCAGGACTAGTACGAACGCAAACTATATACATATGAAGAACGGAGCTTATCAAGACATACAATCTAAAAGCGACACGTACGACAACTACTACTACAATGCTCAAGCCGATGACTACGACTACGATGTAACCGGGCTATCGAGGAGGAAAAAGCTGTTGGGCAAGCGCGATACCAGCCCTCTTCTCCAACAGAACACCGACAGTTTGGAGTCGCGGGACGACGAACTGAAAGACTCCTTCGAAACGGCCGTTTCTTCTATGAGCAGCTCCCTGCATCAGCACAAATCCACCCCCTACTCTGAGTATTCTACAGCAGGCGAAGCCGTTCTTACCAACACCACGCCAACGGTATCGAAAGCTACGGACATTGCACAGAAGACGATGGTGTCGCAATACCCCGGGGACCAGCAGCAACACAAAGCAATAGCCACCACGATGCCCAGCGTTACCGTAGCTCAGGTGCACAATCAGACCAACTTGCGGACGACCAGCCAGGTGAGAGGGCTGTTGAAGCAGCAGGACTCTATCGACAGCAGTTCGTACTATCAGCAGCAGCCGCAGATCGTCTTGCAGGACAATAGAAATGATTTCTTGGATGCGTATAACGAATATCAGGATCGCGAGGCGGCTTACTTAGAGACTCAGGAGTCTGTTGAGAGTTACGTGGAGGAGGAGACTGAGGATACTATTACCAATGGTAGGTATTGCGTGGTAGAAAATTCTGTAGATGCAATTACCACGCACCAGGTCATGGTATATGTTTGTTTTTTCGCGTTTTCTCATAAAGTGTATTTCAACTCCAAATCCTCTTTGAAATTAACGCATCTACCCATATGTATTATTTTCTAGTTTCCTTATGCTACCGAATATATGAGGGCGAATCAAATATAAACGAGACTATTTTTCATTTTTTTTATTTGAACTTGAAAAAAAAGGAATAACAGCTAATTTTTCCACACAATCTTCTGATCTGGAAACACATTTTTCTCAGCCTGTAGGTAATTTTGTAATGACCTGCTCGTAGAACAAAGTTGGTTGTGTCTCCAGCCAATTACGCACGTAGGCCTCAACCTCCTCATCGTTGTTGAATCTTTGCCCTCCCATGGCTTCCTTGAGAGGACCAAAGAGGTGAAAGTCACAGGGAGATTGGTTGGGGCTATAGGGAGGGTGTTCAAGTGTCTCTCAGCCCAAGTCCTCCAATTTTTCTCTGGTCAGGGCTGCTGTATGGGGACGAGCATTATCATGGAGAAGTTTCACTTCTCTCATCGGTAGGTCACGTCGTTTGCGGCGATATTCAAGTCTAACCTCGCTTAAGAGGTCGCAGTAGTACGCCGCATTAATGGTCCTGCGATCATGCGAAAAATCGAGGTGCAACAAGCCACGCTGGTAAAAAAAACTGTAGCCAAAATCTTGCCTGCTGACAGCCTTGACTTGGCTTTCACTGGCCCAGCCTCCCCTTGACGTCGCCACTCCTTGCTCGCTTGTTTCGACTCAGGGGTATAGTGGTGCACCTACGTTTCATCTCACGTGATAACGTGAGTAGAAACGAGTCTCCCTCTTCCCGAAATTTCGCTAGGAGATGCTCACACACCTGAAAACGATGCAATTTCTGCTCAGTTGTCAGAAGGCGAGGGACCCACCTTGGCACAACTTACGAAACCTTAGCTCCTCTGGGATGATCGAAAAAGTGCTTCCATAACTTATTCCAACCTTAGATGCAATCTCATTGGTGGTCAGACGCCTGTCACCCTCAAGAAGTTGTTGAACGCAGACGATGTTGTCGCTGGTGATACTGGTAAGAGGTCGCCGGTCATGGCTCTCACTTTCAACTTTTTCAAGACCCTCCACAAACCGTTTATGCTATGCAAACACTCTAGCTCGGGACAGTGTCTCTTCCTTGAACTGCTGAGTCAAACTCGTCAGGATTTCAGCTGGTTTTACATCTTCCGTGGCGAGAAACTTGATGATAACACGCTGCGTTATCATCAAGTTTCGATGATATCTTGACGAAGTCACCTCCTGCTCAGACATTGCCACGACGGGTACTGAAAGGAACGAGCGAGGTCGCTCGCCTGCTTTACCCCCTCCTGACATCCCTACCCAACACTCCATGAAGCGGGAACTCGCACGCGTTACTATTGTCTGCCCAGGACCAAAAGTCTCGTTTATACTTGATTCACCCTCGTAGCTGTAAAATATCAAAAAAATATTTTTTGGCCTTGTTCTAACCTAATTATTACTTTGTTACTTATTATTACTTAGTTATCTTAATCTTTATCCTATCTATTACTTTTCAACAATGCACACAACACCAGATATCAATATTTCAGGGAGATATTCATTCTACAATCCGCAAGCGACTAATCTATCCAGCTTCTCCTAGATGGCGCTCGATTGTATTTCATTAATCAATAACATACGTAGTTTGAATATTAGTTCTGCTATTCATTTGTAGGTGCCACTTTAACTAATAAAAACGCATTAAATCGATGTTATCTGTATTGATTTAAGATATAGTTGATTACTATTTCAAATCCGATAGTATATTAATTGTTTTGACATCTGTTTGAAATCATTATTGATTTCACTAGATTCTTGTTGACTAATATTTTGTACTTGAGTACAAAACTTCTTAATGAAAATCATAAATCTAACTCAAAATATCTCACTGAGCCTCGGATTCAACTTCGGACATTTCAGAGTCGGACTTATATGTATTCTGAAATATCTATTAGAAATACAAACACCGTAAATAAATATCACAATCTTATAATAAATTAAATATACATAGCGTATACCCGTACATCAGATGCTGTTAGACATTGGTGTTCCAAAGAACATAAAACCGCGGTTACTGGACAAAACAGTGTACTATAAAACACACGAGGTTTTATAGCGTCAGTTAAATTAATGGTTGGGTGCAATATCCCGTGGACACAATTGACACGGATTGCCTCTGCTACGCTTCATCGCGTAGTAGAGGCAATCCGTGGTCGTTATCCGAATGTCGATCGCCTGATAGCGAATGTCAAATAAATGTTTTTAAAAGCCTCGTAAAGTGTGGCATTATTCAGATAAATGCTTCCCCACGCACAGTTACCTCTAGCGCCTGTAATAACCCATTGGGGAGTGTGGATCGAGGCAGCTTCATATTATTACTGCAATTTTGAAAATATCACAAGGGTATTTCAACAGTTGGATCCAGATGATGCTATTGCTATTGCGAATGCGCAACAGACTTTAACAGATCCAGTTATTTAACAAGATTTGGTGTATATACATGTAAATTTTTCGCATATACCAAAATAAATTGAAAATTTGGAAAAATACCACAGAGAGATGAATTTTCAATAGTGGATGCTATAAACGTTGTTTTTACCTTCAATAGTATATTTTTCAGTTGGAGGGGATATTATGAAGGCAATAAAGAACAAAATGACTGCAGTTTTAGATAACAACCTAGGGTTTTCTACTGTAGCAGTTGTAGTAGATATTTTACAGCAGAAAGAAGTTCATGTCTCTAATCCAGAAATCAGTAGGAAGACTCTACAACATTATTCATATTTCCGTTATGCTCCGTTGACTTCCGTTGGTGTAAAACGGCCATTTTCATATGGATATTCACATGGATATTTCAAATGGATATTTACTGACAAACGTCGCTTGTTAACAGCTGAATATTTCGAGCAGCTACTAATAATATACTCATGTGATCATACGCGTAAATAGCGTTGGTGTGTGGCGATGTTACCTTGAAGAACTACTGTGTTGTCCAGATCGTATTGACAATACGGTAACGTGATGACTTGCCGTGCTTCCGGACCTGATTACGCATTTTTAGGAATACAATTACATGAGAGGTAGACTAATATTTGAATATTTTTTGTATGTAATCTGCTGTTCATTGTAAGTCCACCTGTGTTATTTACGCCAGTCAAATCCAGGGCTTACTCATCACTAACCGAAACTGTTTAATCGACCTTGAAATCTTCATTCACGGAAAGTGCCAGCTTCTTCAGAAGGGTTCTAAAGTATTTGCAACCCTTCTAAAGATAATTTTCTTCTAAAGGGCATTTTCAAAGTGTTTTTCCCCATTCAGAAATCCTAAGTCTTTAAAGAACTTTTCTGAAAACAAAACTCCATACCAGTACCTTGCTCAGAAGTGTCTTGGCACCGGTTTGAAGAGTTCGACAGCATGAACAGCAAACTGTAAGAGAAAGCTGAACTCGAAATAGATATTTATACCAAATGTTGTCTTCTTTCACATTTTGTCAGGCTAAAGGCCTTCCTTTCTAAAAATAAAATATAGCAAGAATTATAAGTATGCAACGACGATACGAATAATTATATATAATTGAAGTACCTAAAATATTATAACATTTATTTACTTATTGTATTGGACATTTTGAGTAGAGTTATCTGCCAGAGATAGTTGTAATCTGAAAGATACGTTTCTATAAGTTGATAAGTTTACGAATTTGGCAGTTTACTGTAACCTATAGACATTTTCATCGAATACATTTCCACTTTATTCAAATCTATGGTTGTGAATCATCCATGTTATTACAATACGTAGCTGTTAAGATTTCCAGCCAATCAGCCGCAACTATTCTTCAAAAAATTTGAACATAACTCTTAATAGTTACGTGTTATAAGAGAACCATTTCAAACCTGATTAGTTCTGCTCTAGACATTGAACTGAATACCCACCGTATCCTCAAGGCAAGTCTCATTAACCTATAAACGCTTTGTCTTTCTCAGCTTTAGAAGCAGATGTTTTCACTTCTAACGATGATGATCCAAATCAAAGAAATTTTAGAACCCTAGCTAACAATATCAGTCCTACAGAAAACATCAGAAAAATTACCACCAAAGATATCAAAGAAGAAATTTACCGCCTCAAAACTAAAATTTCACCTGGACTCGACCAAATAACTCCGAATATGCTCAAAGAACTACCGAAAAAAGCTGTTACAATGTTAACCTACCTATTTAATGCTATTATGAGACTCCAGTCATGGCCAAAACAATTTAAAAGATCAATAATAATCCTAGTATCTAAGCCTTTGAAAACCCAAACTCTGTAACATCCTACAGACCAATTAGTCTCATGTTAACCATATCTAAAATTTTAGGAAAGGTAATCAAACAGTAATGAAACTAAAGGTAATGAAACTTCACAGTATCAAACCTCTACTTGATAGCAACCCTGATCACCAGTTTGGTTTCCGTCATTCATACTCAACCACCCAACAGTGTCACAGATTAATTCATGACATAAATACGTCTATAGAAAACAAACTCTACTGTTCATCAGCATTCCTCGACGTAAGTCAAGCGTTTGGTAAAGTCTGGCACGAAGGACTCTTATACAAAATTAAGCTCTATCTGTCGTCTTATTTTGTTCTATTGAAGTCATATCTAATAGATCGCCAATTTACAGTCAGAGTTAACGACGAAGTTTCGATGTGATCCCAATCAAATCTGGAGTTCCCCAGGGTAGTGTACTAGGACAAGTACTTCATTTATTATATATCTCAGGCATGCCAACGACAGATAATGTAATAATTGGAACATTCGCTGATGGAACAGCAACACTTGCTCTGTACAGTAATACCGTCATTGCATCCGAACATCTACAGCAACATCTGGTACTATCTACAGCAAAAGATTGGACAAAAAAGTGGAAAATAAAAATGAACACTACAAAATCCACACAAGTTGCCTTTACTCTAAGGAAAGAACAATGCCTGCCAGTTACTTTTAATGGAGCTATAATACCAGAAGCCTCATCCGTAAGATATTTAGGAATGTACTTTGATAAAAAATTGAATTGGAAAGAGCATGTAGCAAATAAGAAAAAAAAAACAAATTGATTTGAAATTCAAAAACCTATACTGGCTATTCGGGAGAAAATTTCATCTTTCTTTAGAAAACAAAGTTCTAGTACATAAGGCGGTCATAAAATCTATATGGACATATGGAATGGAACTCTGAGGATGTGCCAGCAAATCAAGTATTAACATCCTTCAGAGAGCCCAATCCAAAATAAAAAGATGCACAACGCAAAGATGCAAGTACTTATCAAACAATACAATACACAACGACCTCAAAATTTCATCCATCAGTGATGTTATTCAGGACAGCAGCAATAGACACCATAATACGAAACACACCCCAATTCACTCTTATGACCACTCCTTCGCCCAGCAAAACAACAGAAGATTAAAAAGATAACTACTGATGGATATAAAATAAACCAAAATGCAAGAGGGTTATTTGCTGGAAGTATACTCATTCCGTCAACTAAAGGATTTCTCTTCATCTGTCCTATGAACTCAAGTTGGCTTACAGAAAGTATTTTATTTTTGATTGCTGATATCTTAAATAAATAAAAAAACAACTTTAGAATCAAGCCGATCAGCAGCATTTTATTTTCCAGGCATAAGCGCTGCAGATTACACCCCCAAAGCAATAACGCACGATTCCCCCTCGTCTGTGATACACGTGGAGAACTTCGAGGATGACCACAACCTCCGCCGAGGCTCATCCCAGATAACCGTCGTGGACCCCTACCACCCGTCGCTGCAGAGGTCGGCGCCTACCAGGAGGTCATCCGGAGCGGATCCCTACCCCAGGCGGACATCCGCCGAAATGTACCAGAACTACGAGGATCAGTTCTTGCCGTCGTCGCGGAAACCGTCGGTCGTGGAGGTGGTGCAATCGCGTCGCGCGTCCGTGAAGTTATCGCCGTCGCCGCCCGACCACCACGAGGACATTACGGAGGAACGCGTCGCGCCCGACGACGAGCCGGCGAAGAAGGGCGAGTCTTTCGAGGAGGAGGAGGCCAAGGAGCAGAGGCCGCAGGTGACGGCGCAGCAGAGGTGGCTATGGGCGTACAACAAGATCATCATGCAGCTCAATGTAAGTAATTTCCTGTTAGATTTGCAAAAGTATACTTAAGCCATTGTTTAAAAAAGGTTAAGTTATGTACTACTGCCATCTAGTGACTGGTAGTTAAAATTATCCTAGAAGCCTATATCTTTGAGAGTTATTGCGAAGCAGTTCTACACAAATATGTATCAATTGTGTAAATATGAAACAGAAATTTTTTGTACAAAAAATACACGTCTATTTTATGAAAATGATAAAAAATATGTTATTCGAAGTCTTGTCCATTGCTAGTTATATATTTTCCCCATCTCTCTGACGATTTGTGGATGCCATGACAAACAAATTCTTGCTCTTTTGAGGCAAATCAGTCATCGAGCAATTTTCGTGCATTTTGGCAAGTAATGAAGTCCTGCTAAGCAAGTACGTGTCCCATCGATCCAAATAAGTAGTAATCGGACAGAGCCAAGTCTAGTGACTAAGCCGTATGCGAAAGTATTTCCCAACTAAACGCCTCAATCGTTTCCTTAATCGGTTTTGCTGTGTGTGATGGTGCATTATCATGAAGCAAAATCATTTTGTGTTACTCTTTTTGATATTTTGGTCGTTTTTCATGCAAAGCTTGCAAATCGATCATTTGTTGTCGGTAGCGTTCGGTATTAACGGTTTGGCTAGGATTTAGTAGCTCTTAATGGATCACACCCTTCTGATCCCACCAAACAGATCACTATTTTCCATTCATAGCGATTTGGCCTTGCAGTCGATGTTGATGATTCGCCTTGAGTTACCTATGATCTTTTACGCTTAGGATTCTCGAAATATATCCACTTTTCATCGCCAGTCACAATTCGATGGAGAAATGACTTTCTTTTGTACCCGGCGAGCAGCACTTCGCAAATGGTTTTTCGGTTTTTCTGCTGTCTTTCATTCAGTTCATGTGGAACACATTTTTCCATCTTCTGGATCTTTCCCAGGGCTTTCAAACGTATGGAGACAGCTTCTCATGTCACATTTGATTGACCCGCAATGCTTGTTGCGTTTGAGCGTCATTCTCATCCAACAATGCTTGCAATTCGCTATCTTCAAACTTTTTCGGTAGTCTTCTACGTTCTTCGTTTCTCACGTTAAAATTTCCACAAATCCACTCGATGTTTGGGTTCCTCACGAACTTAGCGAATTCAGTTTAATGGATCGCATCAACTCCTGCGATATGTTAAGGATTCGTCAATGTTGCGATTTCTTTTTGAGAAATAGGGTTACTGGAGATAAAAAGCGGATCATTTACGACAACGTCAGTCGAAAAAGATCGTGGGGAAAGTCCGGTGAACCTTCCCAATCCACACTCAAGGCAGGGCTTTACTTCAGGAAAGGTTGTTGTCTGTCTGGTGAGATTTCAAAGGAATAATTTATTTTGAGCTACTCCTGAGGAACGAAACAATAAATTCTGACGTTTACTGTGAACAACTAAAAAAATTGAGCCAAACCATACAGGAAAAGCGCTCAGGTCTTATAAATCGTAAGAAGGTCGTCTTCCATCAGGACAACGCTCGACCTCACACTTCTCTGCAGACCCGGAGGAAATTGTTGGAGTTAGAGTGGGATGCTTTACCCCATCCACCGTATTCTCCAGACATCGCGCTCTCAGATTTTCACCTATTCCACTCCATGGTTAAATGTTAAGTTTACGAAACTTAATTAGCTTTTTGCAATAACGAGGAAGTCAGAACTCATTTAAAAACGTTTTTTGCGAGCAAACCGCAAAATTTTTATGAAAATAGTATTACAAAGTTTACTGAAAGCTGGGAGAAAGTTATTGAAAATGGGGGAATGTACATTATTGATTAAACTAATTTGTAATAACTATAATGTTAATAATAAATACTTTTAAAACCAAACGAATTTCTTGGCCAACCCGATATCTTAAGTGAATATCATCTAGCATTAATCAGGACGACCCGACCGGGTTGGCGAAGGGGTTGTTAGAGGAAATTCCCTCGACTTTCATCGGGGGTTCGCCGGCGGTCTGGTGAAATGGTTAGTCGGCAACCCTTGGATATAACGCGTCTTAATCACCGTTTAAATTAGGTATACATTACAATGCCTACAGATTACTTTGGGTTTCAATTAACGAAACCCCCGTGACGTCAAAGTCGATTACCGCCCTTGATCAACCGTTAATTTTTTATTAGCGGACTGTTCCTATTTTATAATAAAAGGTCGTCATGAATTATGAAACCGACGTTAACCTTCTAACCTTTTCAACCCACGACTTTTTCTCGACGAAAAAGGAATGCGATATTTGCTAGGATTAAAAAATTTCGTTCTTCTGATTTTTCGACAGTCACGAATTTTTATGTCGACAATTTTTTCCGTCATAGTTTGTCTATAAATAAATACAATATGAATAATTGGTAACGAGAATCCGGTAAAATAGTAATAAGGACTAGATCAGAGTCAATCAAATCAGGATTTAGGGAATAGGTAATTAACTATTACTATCCTATTTGTTCCGAGTAGACAAATGATATTTGTAGACATTTCGTTAAATATAGGAAATATATATCCCCGCATTCTATTTTATTTTTTTTTGTTTTCAAGGAGGCGCCTACTATAATTTACTATTTGTTTTCGTTTTCCAGTTAATTTATTTTCGATACATATCAACTCAAAACAGTTACTTGCATATTCTTAAGGCATTTTTTGAGTACTGTTGGGTAATGATTGAAGGTTATAGTTAGAATTTATGTTTAATACCGATACAGGCGAAGGACCACCTGCGTAGCAGGAAGATAAGGATTAGTAAATGGACTTACTTGGAATAATGTTGTTTATAACACTGGATGCTGTTGTTGTGTTTGGTACGTGATGTGATAACATCGGTACAGGCACCTTGTTCTGCACGTGTACGATATGTTATTATGTCTTTTAACGCCTGCCACACACTTCCGCTGCGCTGCTACCCAAGCGCATAGGCGGCACTAACACAAGGGCATAGGACACGGACAGGGATTTGAATTGCTGGCGGGAAAAGGAAAGCCGTTCGGTACAAAATAAGTACAATAATATTCCTTCAAAGATTTCTAAAATCTTTAATCGGTCGTGTTATATAAACTTGTGTTTCAAAAAAATATGTCACGATATTTACATGACAGTAAAAAGTGGCTGTTTCTCTAAAGATAGTTCTTCATTATGAGCAAAATTGCTCAAATCACAATGAGTGACAGATATTACATTGAAATATTGTGAAATTACAAACACTGGCGATTTTAACAGCACGTTAGTTCTTGCAGTTTGGCAATAAAAAATATTTTCTTCTCGAGAATCTAGTCTAGGTATGCATATATTAAACATGCTTAGTAATACGAGAACTTTAGAATGATTAGCCTAACTTCCCATGCGTCAAAAATCTTAACCAGAATAGTGCAGAAGAGGATGGAAAACAGAGCGGAGGAAATACTAAGAGAAGGCTAATTCGGGCTTAGGTGAAATAGGGGAACTCGCAAAGCTATTCTGGCGCTAAGAGTAATGTTAGAGAAAACAATAGAAAAGGGAAAGAACGCTTATATAGGATTTGTAGATTTAGAAAAAGCTTTTGATAATGTAAAATGGGAAAAAATGTTCAAGGCACTAAAGAGCGCGGGAATGAAGTATAAAGATGGAGAGTAGTACACAATCTATACAAAGAGCAAACTGCTGTTATAGAAGTAGAAGGGGAAAGAAGGGAAGTAGATATTAGGAAAGGAGTAAGACAATGATGTACGCTATCACCACTAATTTTTAATCTGTACATCGAAGAGGCGATTAATGTGGTAAAAGATAGAGTGGATTTCGAGATTAAAGTACAGGGACAGAAACTAAAAATGCTGAGATTCGCGGATGATATAGCAGTATTAGCATCTAGTAAAGAGGAATTAGAATCAGCGTTGAACGAATGGAGGCAGTGTTGACAGAGGAATACGGAATGAGGATGAATAAAAACAAAATTAAAGTGTTAGTGTGCAAAGGGCGCGAGAGCAGAGCAAAAGCGAAAGTACAAATTAATAATGAAAGATTGGAGGAAGCTAAAGACTTCACTTATTTAGGAAGTAAATTAAATTGGGATGGAAGAAGCGATAAAGATATAAAACAAAGAATAGCGCAAGTTAGAGTAGCTTTTAACAAAAAGAAAGCATTATTATGCTCGGGGTAATAAACTTAGAAACAAGGAAGAGATTTTTGAAAACATATGTATGGAGCACGGCACTATACGGTTGCGAAACCTGGACGGTAGGGGAAGCAAGTAGGAAGAAATTAGATCTTTTGAGATGTGGTGTTACCGAAGAATGATGAAAATGCCGTGGACTGATAGGGTTAGAAACGAAGAAGTATTAGAGAATGTCGACGAGAAAAGAAGTATGTGAAAAAACATAAAAAAGAGAAGAGATAGAATGGTAGGCCACTTGCTGAGACATGGGGGAATAGTCCGCGATATTTTGGAGGCAGAAATAGGAGTGAAGAAAGGCAGAGGTAGGTCTAGATTAGACTACTGCTCGCAAATAGTAAGGGATGTAGTTTGTAGCACAATTAGCGAAATGCGTAGGTTAGCACAAGATAGGAGAAGCTGGAAGTTAGCGTCCAACTAGTCTTAGGACTGACTACCTCATGATGATGATAGTAATGCGGGTGCAGTTACACTATCGTAGAATCCTAAGAAGAAGTACCGAAATGATTGAATCACATGTAGGTTCTTGGACAAAAAATAAAGATCATACCGAAGTCTTGTGTGAAGATGTTTGCCGTGGTACTGCTGAAACTAATGAAGCGAGTTATTCTGCTTAGGGTTCTTTGGAAACGACTCTCTGTTCGCCGATCAATCCGCAATTGGGTATTAGATTTCAATTGCATCGGTATTTCAGGGCTTCCACGTACATTTATTGATGGCACAGTGTTCGGACGTAGCTTTTTTCTGCTTGTTTCATAGTTTCCTGAAATAGTATTAAATTATTGAATTGTTATAAACATACAATAAGTAATAATAACCTACTTACTCAAGGGAAAATATAAAATTGCATATCGAAATCCCTCTTGACGTGTTTCTTATATTGGCTGCTACTTCCAACGGCGAAACTAAATTTTTATTTTGTGGGACACTGTGTAAGCTGATGGTATTAGATATTCCGGCTAGACAATGTGCCAAGGAGCAACGTTGCTTGTATTTTTTGTCCATATTTACTTATGAAGTTCGACACAGCAACAGTGGGCTAGGTTAGGTTTCATAAGATTCACTCAAAATTATAAAAACCGTCATTTCATAATAAAGTTTACTTCGTGAAAAATTAACAATATAACTCACATCTTTCAAAAATATCAACTATTCACTGTTTACAGTACAATTTTTTGAAATTCAAATAAAAATACACTGTAAATGTTAAAACTCGTGTCTACGAAGATTCACTACAGCGCCACCAGATGGCTTTGGACCTTAATGTGTGAAGCCTATAGCCAGAATTTTCGTTCTGGAAACAAAGCAGCCATCGGCGGTATGCCCCATACTGAGATCTAGCTAATAAATAACGAAATAACGACCTATAGGCAGCGGCACTTAAAAGTAACACGACAGTTCTCCACGTGAACAGGAATTGCCAATTTATATTATGGTCGGAAATAGGCTGACGACTGATATGTTGGACATGTGTCCGGCGTTAGTCGTTTGATAATTGTGGTGTTACAATGAGGAACGTAGCGTTAACTAGTTTTTATGTGAAAGAGATGATTTGTGGGGGAGGATATCGGTTGGAATTTGACTTGATGAAGTTATCAGTCGTGAACATTACTGGAACGGATACCTAGGGAGATACCGATAATTATCTTGATCAAAGTTGGTTGTGGATTTCAAGTAATAGCCGGATCTAGTATGGCGCAATTGATAAAATTTATCAAGCTGTTTTGGCGAAGTTTTTGAAGTGAATACTTTTTTGGCGGCGTTCTGATACTTGACGAGAATCGGGAGTGAATTGGAAAAAATGTAACGTTTCGAGATTTCGATACACGAGAGAGAAAAAAATATAACGTAGAGAGAAGGAGAAAGAGAGCTATACATTTAGTATACCTAAAACACAGGCTTCGTTACAAGACAGAATACACAGATATATAACATAGAGAGAAAGAAAAAGAGAGCTATACATCATATGTATCAATTTAGGCTATCCGCGTCTCCCTTTTGTACGGTCCTTCGTCTTTAACGCCCACTTATACGCTAAGTCCAAGGTCTAAGTTGCTTGAAGGGGGAATAGTTTAGGAAGCATCGTACGAGCAAGAGAGAGAGCCGCATATTCACTGAATACTAGGCAATAGAAGAAAATATAGTATGACGCGCATGCGCGCGAGTACGTACAACTCTGACGCCACACGGGAGTGGAGCAAGAGAGAGCGATATAAACTCAGTACGAAGCGATAGAATAGGATAGATAGATTGTCGCGCATGCGCGCATTATAGATGTACGCGTCCAGACGCTATATTTTAACAGCTGAAACAGCACGCGTGTGTACCGAATATTTATCATTGTGTTTTGTAATTATTTACGTTATTTACATCTGTGTTCTGTGATGATTTGATAATATCCTTGAACCGTTTAACTTGTTAAAATCTAGAAGATATAATATATTTCATTCACCGCTCCCTACTGGTTTACAGTCACACAGGTGCAAATGCACTTGGAAGAGGCGAAGACAAAATCCCTTTAGGAGGGTTCATTCGTGCATGTACTTCATAACACTGTATACTTCTAGAACTAATTCTGGAATATCGTCGGCCATATTGCAAAATCCTGTACCCCAAAGTATCAGATTATTGGTTGTTCGCATCAATATTAAAAAACTTCCTTAAAAATGTCATATTTTTTTATTACAAAATTCGTAGCGTTTGTAAAGAAATAAGTGAGCTGTTGTGACTTTAGGGTGACTTAGTGGGGATTCTAAGGGTTGTCTGTTGTGGATATCAAGGTTACAGAAAGATTGCTGGAGGTGTGATGATTTTTTTTAAGATATACTTCCTTAAACATATTGTACTTTTTTATAAAAAAATCCTGGCATTTGTAAAAAAAATATTGGAGTAGTTTTGTCTTCCAAGTGAATTGGTAGAGGCTCTAAGGGATGTTTTCTATGAATGTATAGGTTAGGGAAAGCCTAGTCGGAACGTGATGATTTTTTCAGCATCTACTTCCTTAAAAATCCTGTACTTTTTCATTAGTGAATTCGTAGAATCTGTAAAAAAAAAGCGTTAGGGCGGTTTTATCTTCAGAGTGATTTAGAAGAGGCTCCAAGGGTTGTTCATACTCAATATAAAGGTTAGAAAATCCTACTGGGGGCATGATAATTTTTTTAGCATGTACTTCCTTAAAAATCTAATACTTTTTTCATGAACAAATTCGTAGCGTCTGTATAAAAGAATATTTGGGTGATTCTATCTTTAAAGTCGCTCAGTATAGGCTCTAAGGGTGGTCTTCCCATGAATATAAAAGTTTCAGATGGCCACTGGGAGTATGATGATGATTTATAAAGAAATACTTCCTTGAAAATTTCGTATTTTTTTCATAAGAAAGTTTGTGGCGCCTATAAAAAAATATTATGACATTTGTGTCTTTAGAGTGACTTAGCAGAGGCTCTAAGGGTTGTCTGTTGTGAATATTGGGGTTACGGAAAGCCTACTGAGGACGTGATGATTTTTTTAGCATCTAATTCCTTAAAAATCTGCATTTCTTCATAAAAAAATCGTAGAAACTGTAAAAAGGATGTTATGGAAATTTTATCTTTAAAGTTGTTTAGTAGAGGCTCTAAGAGTTGAGTCTTCCTCTAGAGACAAGAATGTTAGTGATGTCTAAAACTGGTTTCTTGTGGTTTATCTGTGGGTGCAAATCAGGTACTTCTCTAATCGATTTCAAAAAAGGAGGAGGTTCTCAATTCGTCTGCATATATATTTTTTTATGTGTGTTTTGTGTTTATGAACCGATTTTAATTATTATTTTTGCGTTGGGTTTAGTATAGCTCCAAGATGGTCCCATCTTAATTTCATTGATATTTAACTTTGGACTTCGAAGATACACAACGGAACTCCTTATTCAAGTAGCCGTCCTTTTCTCATTCGCGAAGCATCTTTACTAGGTCTATCCATCACTTAAAATTATAAAATAATAAGTCAAAAAAAGTAACTTAACTAAAAAGCAAGAAATAAATGATTTCTACAACAATTTAATACTTATTTGTTGTTCCGTTTAATGTAATTAAGAGATTATCGTTTATTATGTAATTATTATTGATTGTTGTATATAATTTTGAAGTCGGTGCCAAGTAAAACATAAAAAAATATATAATTTGCTACTATAACAACGAGCTTACATTTAAAATTGCCGAGGGCCGACATTCGCATTACTAATATTGTATGGCACTCACTTCAAAATAATATAAAGCAATTAATAATAATTACATAATAAACAATAATTTATTAGTTACATTAAACGGAACAACAAATAAGTATTAAATTGTTGTAGAAAACATTTATTTCTTGCTTTTTAGTTAAGTTACTTTTTTAAGTATGTTTCTTTTAAAACCTATTATCACTTTAAACTAAATGTGAATAGGATATAACAATATCATGTCACCGAAAAAGATCTCCCGTAAATTTACTGAGCGCTCGTATTTCCTAATGGACGAAAAGGTTCGACTAATTTACACCGCATGTCAACGGCATATTTTTTTTTACTAGAGACTTCTATAACAGCTCTCTAGTTTCGCAGCTAATGACGCGGAAGATAAAATTACAGTAATGAGAGCTAACGACCTATCATTAAACAAAAATCTTTCTTTTCGGCGAAAGACCCTACTTCCACCGAACGTATACGCACAAATACCTAATGTGCTAAATTAGTATAATTTCAAGTCGTGTTCTGCAGAAGTCATAACCTACATATACAGTGTGTTCAAAATAAGACTGTATTTCATGGGTATCTTGGAAGTGGTAGGAGATACGAATTCGGTTAAATAGGAAAACTGTTGCTTAATTAGGATACCATCTCAGTGGTCTTAACCAATATCAAATAAACAGTTTTAAAACCTTAAAACGGACTTTTCCGCACGTAGATCATCTCTATCGCGAAATTGAGTGGCCGAGAAAAAATAAATCAACACATAAATGCAGAATATGTGTTTCATGCGACAGTTTTACTTTTTTTTAAATAGTCCACCATCGAGCTTTCTCATGACCCATGGACAGGGTGGGGTGTATCCTATCCACCTCAAAATCAATAAATGTCGTCTGGTAGACGTCCCCAATCAGAATCAGTCAAAACCTGATCAATCCGACACGATTTAATTGAGTGATCGTGCTAACAAAAACAATTTCTCAAATAGTCCACCATTGTGCTTTCTCATGATAAGCATAAGCATCCATTTACCATAAGCATGGTAAAGTATACTCTATCCACCTGAAAATCAATAAGTGTCATCCGGGAGAGGTCTCCGATCAGAATCAGTAAAAATCCGATCGATCCGACACGATTTAGTTAAGTTATCATGTTAACAAAAAAAAAATTCTTCAATAGTCCACCATCGTGTTTTTTCATGACTAATGGACAGGGTGGCGCATGTCCTATCCACCTCAAAATCAATAGGTGTCGTCTGGGAGACATTCTCGATCAGAATCCGTCAAATCCCGATCGATACGACACGATCTAGTTGAGTTATCATGTTAACAAAAAAAGTTCTCTAATAGTCCACCATCGTGCTTTCTCATGACCCATAGGCAGGGTGGGGTGTATCCTATCCACCTCAAAATCAATGGGTGTCGTCTGGGAGACGTCCCCGATCAGAATCAGTCAAAACTCTATCGATCTGATACGATTTAGTTGAGTTATCGTGCTAACAAGAATAAATGCCGACGACAACGACACATACACACACACACACACACACACACACACACACACACACACACACACAAACACACACACACACACACACACACACACACACACACAGAAACACACACACACACACACACACACACAAAATGGTTTAAAAACTATTTCTTTTGCTTTAGGCCGAAAAACGGAAAATAAACCGTAGAAAAAATTTCCGCGTATAGTGGAGTACGGAAAAGTAAAAATAAATCTTGTTCAAAAGTTTGGACGACTCTTTAGAAATATTAATAACATTTGTTATTAAAATTTATATTTTATTATAATGACAACGATTTATTGACATGTTGTTCCCGCTATAACATAGTTTTGTAACAATTAAATAATCACCATTTAATTTACTAAATCACTATATATTTAAAGAATACTTCTACTATATTCATAAATACTCCGATAGGCGCTCAAAGTCAGTTGTCCGACGCAGAGCTAGAATCTTCTGGAGATGATTAAAACTATCTTTAACCATCTCCAGATAATGCCCACTTCGTTGGCGAAACGCGCGTCGAGTGTAGTGTATAGTGTTTTGGTGTTTTGTGGAAAACTAAGTCAGTGTTATCTTCATACCAAAGGTTCCGACCTACTTCAGTACTGTTTATAATAAACACGAAGATCCAGTCGGTGAACACAACACCGAACAACATGGCTTATAGACAAAAATTGTATGATTGGATGGCAATATTTATCTCCAAACCTTTCATAATTCCAAGAACGTTAGTCAGACTATCAACAATATCAAGATTCTTTTGACTTGAATGAGATTATGGAGCCAATTTCAAACAGTAGCACTGAAATTTTCATTGCTATTTTGCGTGTAGCCTCCCAAGCAAAGGTTTAGCAACTCGCCTCGGCTCAGGTCCTTATAAATCGGCTTGATGACTTTA
Organism: Rosalia funebris; assembly: GCA_037954035.1. Lineage (NCBI taxonomy): Eukaryota > Metazoa > Arthropoda > Insecta > Coleoptera > Cerambycidae > Rosalia > Rosalia funebris. The sequence continues at coordinate 2,416,419 of JAZFAV010000006.1, read as the reverse complement.
GGAACTTCCTTAGGAAACGGCGGCTTATGATGGAAGGTGTCTAAGGAATCCGCTGATTGCGCCTTCTTTCAGTTACACCAAGACTCTGAGCACTTCTCGTGCTGCAGATATTCGTCGATTGATAACTTCCAAAGATACTTTTCCAAATAACCCCCGACAATTACATGACCATATAAAACATACCTAGGTGACTGATCCACCCAATCTAACCCACGTCGAGTTATTTGCAGGATCTAGTTCCTCTTATTCGAACTGTCTCTGAATAGATTATTCCGGTCAGGTTATTCAGACTGCTCCAAGTTGTCACTTGGAGTAGTGTAGGTCAGCTCCAAGTGATTGGTACCATTACTTTGAATCAATTCAACAAATTTGGAGATCTTCTGCAAGGTAATAATGCGATAATTTACTCTCAGAAGATCTGGCAATACCTCTAACATCCATGTCAATGTGGATTCGAAAGAGACGTCAAGTAGTTTTCAAGGAGTCAAGATGAAAATCTAGAGCAGGTCTTGACGTCACTTGGTATTGAATTCGAGATGCCGGTGTGAAGACCAGAGCCTAGTCCACTATACTATTCGTTATGTATCGTTATTTCACACATTCTCAAAAATTTTGGTAGAAAATACATGTCTCGCCCTTTCCAACCCCTCGATCAGCTTGACCTGGTCTTATTTACACGTGTCGTATTAGAATCTTTTAATCGAATTTAATATCGGAACGATATCAAATTAATCCACGCAGACTTTATGCTTACATAAACGATTCCTACAAAAAGCAATAAGCCTTTCTGTTTGCCCAACTCCGGCAGTCAATATCCGATTATTGGAAATCCCGATCGCCATCATAACGTCGCACAATATATCTGGTGCGTTCTGTCTGCTCTCCCGTCGTGTAAACACTTACATTCATGTGTAAAAGCTAGCTATAGGCGTGTATACGCGCCTATGACCATCGCAAACGCTAACTACATTAGCCTCTAGCTGAGTGAGTTAACCGATAAAGAGCGGGGTCGTATCCTTCCACAATCCTTGTCGAACCTCTGCTAAATGTTGACAGGACACTGTGTTGTTTTACACTGTGGTGACTCGATCAGAACGCGAAAGGTGTGTGTCCTCCGACGAGCTTTCCGAATGGGTTTTTGTTGGTGAGAATTGTGCGCGATGTGATTGATAGTTTTAATGTTAATGTTGATTAAACATTGCTCGATCGAGTTTGATAATGTAATCTTTCGAGTGGGCTACAAGGCGATTATCAAATGATCTGTTTTTACGCCAGACTCGGCTTGTTGTTGGCTGGTGATTGGAGACCAAGAACATCCGATTTTATTCTCATATAGTTGATCCATTAAGTATCTCACAAGTTAATTTTCTGCTAGAATTATTGTCCTGGAAAAGTGGTGCCCAGGTGACATAAAAAATAAAACTGTTCTACATTATATACCATAAACTGAGGTTACTTTGCTCCATTTTTTACGGAAATTGTGAAAAACAGAAAGAAAAGAAGAAGAAAATAAAAACAGAAGTTTCTAAAAATATAAAAATATAACAAAACCGAAATATATTAAAAAAAGAGCTGTCCAGTTCAGGAACTGCAAACAATCCTCGTTTGGACACTTGTTTAGGTGACTTAATGACACCTCGGACTAACAGTAGGATCTTTCATTACGCTTTGTAGACCATTTCCACAATTTTAAAGACTTTACTATTAAGGAGTTAATCGTGACCCCATCCCTAAAGCTCACTATTTACCCAGGATATATATCCCCTTCGTATGAAACTCGGCTATTAAACCAATCTAAAAATTGCCGAATTGAGCTATCTAGAATTGCTAGAATTATATCGATATCCTTTCGGTCCATTTTCTGTTGAAGTAGTCCACATTTTGGTATCTCGCTAAGAAGCTCCCCATGCGACATTTCCAGAAAACATCACAGAGATGGATGTTTTAGAGGCATTACATATTATTTCCGGATACTTTGATCATTTCTTGACAATCACTTTTCTTCTTCGAGTCGTCGGTAAGGTTTGTCTCGTCAAAGGTCCATATGTTGGTAGGAGGAACACCATTTAGCTCTTTAGACAAATTTTCAATGAAGATTCTTAACATAGATTTATTTACTGCCGCACGGGGGGTCCGTTTTACGTTTTCAGCAAAACGTACTGAGAGTTCAGGGTGTCTGGGCTATAAATCCTTTCATCCGGTCATTACCAGGTAAATTATTTACAAATATTTTTACTGTCTTTCATCATTGAATTAAATAGTTTTTCATTATTTGTCTCGATTCTCCTTCATTTATAGGGAATTCATGTTCAGCCAAAGAAATTAAGCAATTACTAAATTGGCTTTATTCATCACTGGTGAATAGGGGTTGTTTCCCTGGTTTTAGAGTATATTTGCCTTTTAATTTTCGGTTAAAAAAATGTTAGTTAATTAGGTAATAATTAGTAACAACTGAGCCTTATATAATTTAAAGATAATGTTCTTAAACAAATGTATGCTCCATTAAAGGAAATATTGGAGGATGTCAGAAATTCTAGTTGAAAGTTAATTTGTGCAATACTCTATGGATACTCTGTATATAACGTGGACAGAAAGTCAACAGTACGTGAAATATTTATATCAATAATGTACTTTTGTAAAGAGGCTTGGATAAGAATAGATTTACGAAGAATTTGTTGTTTCTTAAACAGTAACAAAGTAATGAAAATACAGTGAATTGAAAAGTTGATATTTTTGATGCCTATACTTAATTTTTCACAAATTTTCTAAAGCACTTTTTATTTTATTACGACTTTAAAAAAAATAGTACCATTTCCAGGTAAATATAGATGGGATTTGATGATGTTTTAAAATGTAATTATATTTTCATCAATTAAATTATGAATTCTACTCCATAACAGAATACCTAATGATATATTTCTAGGAAGTGAAATGGTCATTGTACAGAACTACTTTATGTGACGATGAAAAAAATATTTTTCAATAGTATGGCAATAATAAGAAAGAAACATTTTAACAAGTCCCAGTATTTTTACAAAATTATATTATTCTTACATATTTTGCGTAATGTATGTAGGCTTTTCGACATTTATTTGTATAGTTTAAAATCATGATTCACTGTAGTAAAACTTAGTTGGAAGAAGCTCAAAGTTGTAGTTGGATGACTCCTTTGAAATTTGGTCAAAAGTGGTGTCTCATTTATGAGAACAGTCGAAGAACTATGTAACGAACAGATACGTTTTCGAGAAACTCCTGCAAAAATGATATCTCATTTTATTTCCAGAATTATGAAGATTCCAATATATTTCACAATGAAATTTATTTATAAACAGATAGTGTTTCACCATTATATTATTTCGCACGCCTATATTTTTGTATAATACTTCCTCATCTATTAACTAGTAGACAAAACTTCCATTCAATGACCTACGTGGTCCTCAGAATTAGTCTGTTATGAATATTTCTATTTGGTACATCTTGAGGGTCGTTTTAACGAAAAATAATGATGATGTTGTGTCTGTTTGAAGTAAAAGCTTACAATGAAGTTTAAAAAACCACCAAGATCTAGGGATGAAGTTATCAGATTGGTGAAACTGATAAAAGCGTTAACTGCTTTATGCGAAAGAAGTTTTAATAGGGTACAAACTGGTCTTGTTAACTGTCTATGCCCTACGTAGTTGAGTTGAGGTACTAAATTGATACACGCGCAAAGATCTATTATACAAATTGTAGCTGTGAATTGTAAATTGCCATATTTGCCATATCTCTACTGCAAATAGTAGAAATATTGCAAAATTGATATACTCGTACATCCGAAACGGACAAACTGTCATATACAGGGTCCCTAATATTGCCTGTAACTTTTTAATTAATTGTTTTTATAAAAATGGTTCGAATAACAGTTTTATTGGCATTTATTTTACATACGTTGGGAATGTTGAAAACGTAAAGACTTGCTCAAAAGTCTTATATAATATCGTGTCTGCGAGTCAAGATATTAAAGGTAAATGTCACAGAAATTTAAAAAAATCTTATTTCCTATATGTCATATGACCTTTTTAACATTTTGATCAGTTCGAGCCGTGGATGGAGTATTCGTTATCCATCTCTTGAGAACAACCGTATATAAATAATTTCATATTGCAATTCCAAAACAGGAAAGAGCCTCATCTTTTTTCAAATTGAACAGCTTCGAGTTAAATCTTCATTATTTAATTGTGGCCAGCTCGGTCGCCTGATTTAATCTGTTGTGTCTTTTTTATAGCCACAAAAGGCCGCATAAAAAGGTCTAATTACATAATTTGCTACAATACCTGCCCATACATTCCATTTCTGTAACTACTGAGTGGTTTCAGTCATCAAAGATCACCAGCATATACACTAGGCACAAAAATTAAGGGATGTAAAAAATTTTTACATTTCTAGGTGATTTTCAAAAGGCTGTAACTTGAAGAAAATTAGTTGCAAAGCAAATAAAAAAAAAGCAAATTGGAGCTCTACGTTTTTAGTTTTCAGATTTTGAGTTTAAAATTTTTTACCATCAGCAGTTTTTGAATAATAAAATCATCAGAAATAAAAATGTTTGCTTGCCTATCAAAATATCCAGGGACTTCTATAAATTATGTCGTTGATTTCATCACAAATATTTTTAGGTGATTTTATCCTCTTTAATTTGAGTAGTCTAAAAGACTTGTACGATGATTTTTCGCTGGCCATTCAAAGCAAAAAAGGCAGTTTTGACTTTGGTAATTAATTACTCGGGAAATAATGATCGTAAAGAAAACTCAAGTAGGGTTTTAAAAACTGAAACGTATTCTCTACAAGTTCTAGTTATTGGTTTTTAATAAAAAAAAAAATTCGGTACGAGAATGTTGATTGAAGAGGAGATAAAATGTATAGACTGAGGATGTTGATTGTTTATTATCAACCTCAAAGTTTCCCAAATAAACTCTGAAAGTTTCGAAGCCTACGATTATGTTCGGATTGATTGTATTTGTCGATTTGATAATCAATTTAAGGATGAATTTTTAGTTTTTTTTTTAGCAATAATTCATATTTCTTTTATCAAAAAATGTTAATTATTGAAAAAAAAATAAAAAATAAAAAAAAAACGTCAAAACTGACTTTTTCGCTTTGAACCATGATAACTAAGCGAAAAATCATCGTACAAGGCTTTTAGACCCCCTCAAATTAAACAAGATAAAAGTCTCTAAAAAATCTTTGTGATCAAATAATTGAAAAAAATTTAGAAAAGTCCGTGGATTTTTTGAAAGGCAAAAAAAATTTGCAAATTTTTTTTGCCGATGGTTTTTTATGATTACTCAAAACTGCTGATGGTACAAAACTTTGAACTCAACACCTCAAAACTACAAACTTGGAGTTTTAATTTGCTTCTTTAAAAATTGCTCTGCTACTATTTTTCTCCAAGTACAGCCCTCTGGAAATCACCTACAAATTTTGGATTTCTTTACGTCCTTTAGTTTTTGTACCTAGTGTATAAAATAGATAGCTAAAATTTTTATTTGAACATTTTTCTGTAAAACAGATAATTACGAATGTTAATAGTAACAGAAAAAACTTCAAATCAGTATTTTATACTCAATCCGGGCTAGGTATATGATGCGAGTGTGGATGGCCTTGGGGATTCAAGAAAAAATCATATTCGAATGAATTTCAGATCGTACTTCAGATAATTCCAGCAAAACTACAAGTGCAGCAAACAATCAATCAGCGAGAGCACTTCGGAAACAACGTGTTTCGCGCTCTCCTGCAATTTTTCCTCTTTTAATTAGTTCACTTATCAACCTCTGTTTACGAAACTCGTTTGGCTAATAACGAACTCATGTAATTTTGTGCATAATCACTATGTATGCACGTACTTACGTACGCTCGATAACTACTATCTACGGAGAATTATTGTAAAACGAGGCGATACCGATATTGACCCACTTATTGTTGGAATTAGCTTGCGGTAATTCACTCTCTAGGCCAGATGATGCCCCTATACTCGTATTTCGGTTTCTGGTCAGTGTCAGGAGGTGACCTTCGTCTGTGATAAGCAGACTTTGTGCCTGCCTAAGTCCCGAGGGATTTTTGGTAATTAATCGCTTTTTTCTTGCTTGCGACGATCTGGGGCACGGAATTTTTGTAGACGGAGAGAAGGGGATGGGTGTAAGCTCCAGAGAGAACGGCGATTTGGAGGGAGTGGAAAAAAGGGAACACGACTGGATCTGGATAATAAATGTTAATAAATCGTAATACACTTTTGGGTTCAACCTTCCGTCGGGCGCAGTGTGAATCCAAACACAGTCGGGCGCAAAGCATCTGAGAGATCCCATAATCAAATATTACACAATCTATATTTTAGTGAGGTGGGGATTTAATTAAACGCTTATTTTAATGAATATATTAAATATTTCACACTAGTTTTAATCGCAATACTTAAACTTACATAAAGGAACTCATTTAGTATTATAAAACAATAAATTTGGAAAATATTTATAGATAATCCAGCTACTGAAAAGTTTTTTTCTCTTTTAAGGACAAAACACAAATATAAATTAGTATTGAACAATATTTTGAATACAGAAAACAAACCACTTATTTTTTCATGTAAAAGTCATAAAGTTATATATAAAAAAATTATGGACGTGAATTACAAGGAAAAGTTATAAATAGCCGCCTATTTTAAGTGTAAAGAATTATAGATCCTCTTCATCATCTTAGCATGTTCCAAACAAAAATAAACGTCACATTGTTGGTAACGATATTTAGTATAAATCAATAATTTAACACCCAAATGTGTTAATTTTGAATAATAATATCATAAGAACTCAGAATAAGTAAATATAAGTAGGTATAGGGCCGGTTGGGCGTGGGAAATTTTCTGGGGTCGTGGGAAAATTGAAACTTGCGTTTGTACCTAATTCACAAAAATTTGAGGCGCCGCTTTGTCGGCATATATCAAAGGGTTGCCGCTTGCAGGTGTTAATTGCAGGTGTGCCGCGACCTGTTTAAATGGGACTGTATGATCTGTACGACCTATGATATAAGGATAATAGGAATGTGGATAAAAATATGGATAATTGTGGATAATGTGGATAATTGTGGACAAAAATTGTGGATAATTGTGAATAAAATTAGGATGCATACTAGTGACTGCTCATACAGCTCCATTTAAACAGGTCGTACAGGTCGTACAGACCATTTAAACAGGTCGCGGTGCACCTGTAATTAACACCTGTGAGCGGCAACTCTTTGATGTACGCCGACAAAGCGGCGCCTCAGAGTTTCGTGAAGTAGGTAAAAACGCAAGTTTCAATTTTCCCACGACCCGAGAAATTTTCCCACGCCCAACCGGCTCTATACCTACTAATGTAGAGATCCCAAAAAATATTATTAATTTAAATAATAAAAGAAATTTAACAAAATATAAGTGAAATATATAAATGAAAATAATGACGTAATCAGGCGCCATGCATCTGACATATTGAGATGGCCCATACAAAGCCAGGCAATGCACTGAAAAGAAATCGACACCATATCGAAAAAAGTTGTGGAGAGGCAGGAAGCTATGGGAGATTTAGAGTTAATTTTTGTAATACACACGAGAGGGCAAAGAAAATAATGACTGCCGGATCTCACAGATTGGCTGCGCACGACGACGGAGGGTTATATACAGTTCTAATAATATGTAGTTATACCTAAATTATCGCATAGAATAAAAAAGAAACAAATGGAATATGCAGATATCAGCTTTGAAATCTCGAACAAAATGCAGTTAGTTCATGAGTTTTGGAGAAATTCTTTTGATCGTAAATTAGAATAAAGTTAATATTGGAGCGATGTATTAATTATTAAGGCTGTGGGAAACGTGTTGCGCACGATGGACGTACGCATCCTAACAAGGATAGTAAAATAATTATACAAAGAAATTAGTAACAAACGCACTAAACGCACTAAAACTGTATGCACTTACCCTCTCAACTAGCGTGATGAACTGGCAGCGTCATCATCATCATGAACTGGAGACGATCCGTAAATACTTTGCAGCATCAGGCATGTTTCCGTATTTGTCTCAGAGAATGATATTCGCTGTTGTGAAAATATGTTTTTATATTTGCAGAACGGCCGTTCGGCATCTACTGATGTAATACAGGCAGACGTAAAATAGTCTTTGCACTCGCTCACACTATTAGCAGTATCATCACAAACTTGTCTTAATTTATTAAAATTTGTGTCTTTCTTTAACACACTTTCGAACTTTTGTTTGAAGCGCTCATTTTTTGCACCATCTGTAGTGTGTAGCAGTGAATTTACTTAGTTCACTATTTGCAGGAACTCCGCTAATGCCAACGCACTATTTTGCAATTTATCTATTGCATCTTGCACTCGTGCACTCCTTTATAGTTGGTATGAATAGTTCTTAAATCACTTTCAATGGAAGTATATAGAAATTGTGTCTGGCTTTCCTTAATAGCTGCAGCCTCGGCAGGATTGAACTGTAGTATTACAGATTTTGTTTACTGGAAGTTTTCAGCATAATAAAAAACTGCCTTCAACCATGTTCCCCAACGTGCAAGAATCGACTCTGGTGGTTCGAAAATTTCAAACAGGAGACTTTCTGTGAAACTCGCGAAGACGTTTAGATTTTAGAAACACTTTTGTTGCACTTGCTATTACTGCATCTACCTTGGAAAAACATTGTCTTATAGTTTCTGCCACAAGATGTAAAGTATGCACTTTAGATGTAACAATCTACAATCGTGTTACATTGCTACGACATCATCTTTCACAAACATCAATATTTGACTTGTTGACACTTAAGAATTTTTCTAGCGTCTCTAGCACCATATGCGTAAGTGTATTGCCAGTACACTCAGTGAGTATTTTGGTCGCTAATAGCAATGGAAATGTCAATTGCCGAGGGTCCAATACAAGTACTATATTATTTGCAGTAGAATTTTTTACCATCAGTCATCTCGTGAACACATAACCACAGTCGTTTGTTTTGTAATTTACGTGTAATATTCTCTAATGTCATCGCATATAGTTGATATGTCGCTCCATTATGTCCTGCGACTTACTAACTAGAACTGTGTATTGTATGTGTGTCAAAACTTTCGAAATGGTCCTTTATCTAGTATGTGAAACGGAATATTATAGGTTATTAACACCAACAATAAATCAAACTTAAATTGAACACACCCTCTTCTATGTTGATGTTGCAGAGAATTCACATGACGTGTATAGTAGAATTTGCATACTATACATATTGCTTCGCTCTATCGTAGAATAAATCATCAAATTCACCAATAACCTTTTCACTTGGTGAGTATATAAACACTTTCCAGGCTTTCACACGTGCGACATAATTTATAATTAAATTAAAACGTTTCAACTAACACAACGGAGACCGTACGTACACCTCTATCGATAAATCAAGATCACATACAGTCTTACGGCAGTGAAAAATGCATAGTTGATCCTCGTCCACTACCAGCGTTATGATGGCATCGTTACGTTAAAACTGTATTATGTATACGGCCTTTCTGGTAGATCGTATACGCACGCTAGGGGTGTAGCAAAGGGTAGTCAAAAGACAAGTTAAAAAAATGTAACATTTATTAAAATAAATTGTCCATAAAAAGATATTACCATGTGAACAAAGGATTTAAAAAGAAAAGATTCCCAACTTCCTAAAACTACAAACAAATAAATTATACTTACATAATTAACAACTGAACTTTTTCTTTCATGGCTAGGGAGATATGTCTTCTTAACCACTCTGCTGTTAACTAACTAACTGCCTAAGTGCCTCGAGCACTCGTACCTTTCCATGTAGTCTCCCTACCCATTTCCTCACTTTTCTTCGAAACTGCATTATTTGCAGTATTGCTAAAATGCCTGACCTTAATTGGGTTCCCTCAACATATTTGTAATTTCCTTATAATTTAGATTAGCAAGCAAAGTTCAATGTTCTAATATTAAAATTGTATTTCCTTTTTATATTAATTTAACTAAATAAAATAATTGCATATTTGAATAATTTACTATTTTTTATGCTTATTTTAATTTAAATAATATTCCTTTCTTTGACAATTGTTTAGAAATTAAAAGTCAGCGGTCTCGATGAATACATCATTTACAATTTAATATAAACACTATGATGAAGTTTTATAATGAAATTTTATGAATATTACTATTTTAAAATTGCTAGGATTTGTGGATTTGATAAACGAAACGTTCATTGTAGTAATTCATGCCCTCACATGAAGCGCCAATGGTATGTAGTGCTCTCCCACAGCCTTACTAATAAAAGTAATAAATAACTTCGGGTATCTACACATACTTTCAGATGAACAGTTCAGAGAATTATTGTAAGTTAGGTAATAAAGTATTTTTTTTTAATCTCCTTTTTATAAAGATCAAAGTACTACACCAGATCTCCAGGAAAGGTTCATATTTATACCGGACGACGCGTACTTGTCATAATCAAACTTTAGGATATTTCATAATATATCGGGACAAGCGGTACATAAGAAATCAAATAACCGAAATTGTTGCAGCGTTCCACGTGGGCAATCACAGCCGACATAGCCCTCACAAAAGCGGTAATTCCTGCGATAGTATTGCACGTAATTGTCCCTTGTTATTCGAAGTAAAAGCGCTTAAGGTAAATGTGTCGTACTGAATAGGAATTGATATTCCTGTAATAATTTAACCTTATCGCGTTTGCCGGAAGGAAATTTTGACTAACCTCAATACGAGGACCCTTATCAGACGTACCCACAGTCGCGCTTTACATCGACAAGGTGACAAATGACTATATCTTGGTGTCTTCGATAGTTGCAATGTGAACGTTGTGGTATCTGTTCGTTTTGTGAGTGGAATTTGTGAATATATTTAGGTGTGTGAATGTATATGTATTTTTGCAAATTCCGCGAATAAAGGATCTTCGTAAAATTTTTAACATTCTCGACTCGCAAATGGTTCAATGTGTTAAAAGTTGCAATGTGGAAAAATTTCAGTTACAACCTTTTATACTAGTCGATTTTTTTTACTAGTCATCGAGATCGAAAAGTACACCTAATATGTACAGTGCTGTGAAAAATATAGACTCATCTTTAATTTGGATTACACCACGAGTAAAACTCAAAACTGAAAATAATTTTATGGATATATTGGAGCGAAATATCTCGTGAAATCAGTGTTTTATGTTACGAGTTTTAGGATCTCATGTATTGGTGAATAACAGAGATTTATGAAAAGACAGGGCTGTAGTCTGTAAGAAATTATAAACTGACTGGTAGTTTTTATATTTTATTTGGACTAATACTTGGTGCATTGTTAGCCTTATTTTTTATTACATTTAATAAGCGAATGTTCATACTATTTATTAAATCGTTTAAAGTTGTCTCTGAAATTTCGTCCCAGGCAGCTACAATTTGACGCTTCAATTCATCAACACTTCCTATTGAAGACTTTGTTGGATTGTATATTGCCCTTGCCATAATCCCCCCATAGATTTTCTATCGGGTTAAGATCGGGACTTAATGCTGGCCGTGGCATAATGTCGATTCCATACTGTTGAAATCAGTTCTCTGTGGACCTTGCAGAATGAATAGGTGCATTATCCTGTCGAAATATTGCACCATCATCTTTAATAAGGGTAAAAATGGTAACAGGTAATTTTCTAACAGATTTTGATAAGCAGTCGCATTCATTCTGCCATATATAAATTTTTCATACCCCCTTTTAAAGCCGCTCATGTCATAACAGAACCAATTGCTTGAGGTCTTCTTGGCATAATTGTTCGCTTCTTTCATAAATCATGCTAATAATAGTTAAACCCACCCGGTTTATCCAAATTAAGCATTTACTTGTTGCTAAAGACTACAATGCCCCAAAAATGTTTGTTTTGTCTGCTTAAGTGCAGGTATCTTTAAATATTTTTAATATTTAAAATTTCTTGACTTTGTCACCCATTTTCTTATGAGACTCGGATCACAGTCTAAATTACAGCGACGAACAACCAGAGAGGATGATGCTCCTGTAAATAATAATTCCTGCAGAATAGCACGTTGTCGTCAGTAAAAAATTAGACGACCTTCCTGAGCGCCTTCTTTTGCCATAATTTTCGACTCCAAGTTTAAGAAATTTGTTTACTACACTTTGTGAACGATTAATAATTGCGGCCATATGTTGTTGTGTTTTCCACAACTCCAGAAATCGGTTATTAGTTGTTTTACTAAATCACAGTTCTTTACCACGCGGCATAATAAAAAAATTAAAGAAAAACCACTTTCAAATAACTCTCGCAAAATTTGTATTGGTGTGCATTCTCGCTCACTGTTTAAATCAAACTGAATTTATACTTATTCACATATACGCGGCAGAACTTCTTGCCAAATACGCAGTAACAACCCGTAAGCACGTTAAGGTGCGTCTACATATGTAACAAAAGCCCGTCGCGAACTTCATCGCGTTCAAATCGCCGCATAGTGTAGACCGAATTCCGTAACACCGTCGCGTAACATCACGGCGATCCATCGGTTGTCGGTTTTCTTGCGTCGCATCAAAAGAAACGTTCGTTGTTGTGATACGCATGGACACATCGACGACGTTAAGGTGCATCTACATATGTAACAAAAGTCCATCGCGAACATCGCCACGTAACATTTTAAACGTTACGCGGCGATGTTCGCGACGGGCTTTTGTTACATATGTAGACGCACCTTTAGTAAGACTGTTCTATTATATAACACATGTTAAGCAATCTTTCTTTTAAGAGGTATAATAAATATCATTAAATATAAGCTTGAGTCTATGCTTTTTCACGGCACTGTCTTTTTGTGAGCGTATTCTCGATAGTAGTTATTAATTTTATATAGTTAGTTATACGAGTATATAGGGTGGAAATTAATCATGAAACTAAATTACTTTTGGGTTTGTCTTAGAGATTTGTGAGAAACAAGTCGACTTTTGATATAAATGAAACGTTAAATGTATCAGGTGATTCATATCAAATGCAGTGCAAGGGATATTCTTTTTTAATAGGATACCCTGTTTGTTCTTATATTATTGCCAGCTGTTGTAGATTTAAATCTTATTCATTACTAATCAAACTTTAAGGACCTAATACGTATAGTTTAAATCAATAAATAAGTCAGTTAGACGAAGTCGGTGCCATACAATATTAGTAGTGCTAATGCCGGCCCTGGGCAATTTTAACCTTTCATCGGGTGCAGCCGATCTGTGAGATCCGGCAGTCATTTTCTTCTTTGCCCCTTCGTGTGTATTACGAATAGTAACTCGAACTCCGTCATAGCCTCCTAGCACCAAATCACTCTTCTCGATATGGTGTCGATTTTTTTAGTGCATTCCCTGGTCTTCTATGGACCACCCGGATCTGTCAGATACATTGCGCCTGATTATGTTATTACTTTCACGTTTTTTTTGTTAGAATTCTTTTATTATTTAAATTAATAATATTTTTTGGGCCTCTACCCTTACTTATTCTGGCTTTTAATGGCATTATTATTCAAAATTAACACGTTTGGGTGCTAAATTATTGGTTTATACTAAATATTGTTACCAACAATGTGACGTTTATTTTTGTTTGAAACATGCTAAAATGATGAAGAGGATTTATAATTCTTTATACTTAAAAGAGGTGGTCACCTATAACTTTTCTTTGTAATTCACGTCCAATATTTTTTTATATATAACTTTATGACTTTTGTATGAAAAAAATAGGTGGTTTGTTTTTTATATTCAAAATATTGTTCAATACTAATTTATATGTGTGTTTTGTCCTTAAAACAGAAAGAAACTTGTCAATAGCTGGTTCCCCTATAAAAATCTTCCAAATTTATTGTTTTACAACATTAAATGAGTTCCTTTATGTAAATATAATTATTGCGATTAAACACTAGTGTGAAATATTTATTATTGTATTGTATTGATTAAAATAAGAGTTTGGTTTATTAAAATTTAAATTGTGTGAGATTTGATATGGGATCTCTCAGATGCATTGCGCCCGAATGTGTTTGGATTCAGATTGTGCCCGACGGAAGGATAAATGTAAACTCGTTGCTATAGTAGCAAAGTATTTTCTTTTTATGTTTTACTTGAAAGTGTAAGCCTGCAATTATGTGTTAGTCGATGTTTAGTAAGCAGTAACAGATTTAGACATATTTAATAGATCGTTTATTGAACCTTTAGAAAATATTTCAAGTGAAATGTATTTGAATGATATCTGAAGCACAATTATTTCTCAAAAATAGACATATTTGAACCACTTTTGAGTCTACAATATTCATAACGATTAGAACATTTAATGCAGCTAAGTTTTAGCAAATAAATCGTATCGATTTTCAAGGTTATGTTCGAACTACACCTCTATACTCCACCAAACTAATTAATACCAGTGAGCTTAAAAATAAATAAAAAACTAATGAACCCAGTGAATGTCGCGAACTAAAAACCAAAAGTGAAGCTATCGAATTAGCAACCGAAAATGGACCACGGGCGTCACAGAGACTTCGCGTCTCTCTTCCCCCTGAAGAGCGGGCTGTTCGCAATGAAAGCCTCCGCCGTGGCGCGTTCCACCGAGGGCATAAAAAAGCAGAGCGGCGCCAACGAGGTGCCCCCCAAGAATAGACTGAGGATGCGTCGGGGTTCGAGTATGTCTGAATTGGACAAGATATCGCAGGGGCCCCTACCGGATATCGTGAGGTCCACCACCGCCAACCAGACGTTGTCCGTCAGTCCCGCTGGGTCTCTTCCCCATAGTCCGTACTTGTCCAGGTCGTTGTTGAGTAGTAACGCAACAAGTGTCGGGGGTTAGTATGAATGTTAGAGTGGTCTGTTCCGTGTGGGATTCGACTAAATGTACATCGGATGAGCCAGTCTGTTCCATGAAATTCTGATTATCTGGTAAAAATACCGTATGTCTTTCTAGTGTAATAAGATAATGTTATTTCATTTCTCAATCAAGGATGCATAAACAACTCAATGGAGTTTTGTCATCTTAATCCAATGACACTGTTGTGTTATATACTCGTATGAACCGAGATGTCAAAAACTACATTTATCAAAAAAATAAATTAAAAAAAAATTGGTAGAGCTAGTATTGTGCGTTTATCATTTTTCTTGTTACTGTAATCTTAAGCAGCTTTTGAATTATGATTTTCACAATGGGGCACAAAGTTTCCATGATTGAAGACTGTTTTCGAACTGGAATTTAATAGATTATGTTTACCTTAAGATTTCTTCTGACGAAACGTAGATTTTTCTTTTGATGGTTTCTTATTACTATTTTTAATAATACGTCAACAATGTCGTTTCCAAGTTTTATAGAAACAAAATCATAACATTGATTATATTTAGTTTAAGGTAGTTTCTCCGGTACCGCTCGGTCCAAAAATAAATGGGCCGGTAAAGGTAAAATATATGGAATAGCAGTAGTCTAGAGTTAATTATTTTTGTTCACAGACTGTACTATACCCAGACACTGCATGTATACGTATACGCACAATTACATGTTTATTCGTTGAAACTGAAGACATGGCAACGTTGCGTTGTGTCTTATACTTAACCTAACTTTAAACTTTTTCGCAGCGTGAAAGAAAATTTATAGAAAAACTAAATGTACACTCTAACTAACTTTATGTGCACCCGAAATTTGGTGAAATTCTATAGAAAAGTGTGTTTCCAGAGAAACTACCTTAACTGATCTAACCATTTGACTCTGGATTTTCCTTTATACGACACTTATATTACTAAAATATAACATGTAGCAAAGATTTTAAGTACATTATTACAAGGATTATGGGACACAAGTGCTTGAGACCAATTAGTGTAATTGTTCGTGACATAGTTTCTCTAACCTAAATAAATTTCAATATTTAAGTGATTATTTAAGAGACATTTTGTTTGTTCAACATTATAATAGTTCAAGCTCCATTCAAATGCCTTGAAATAGTATCTTTGCCGTATCTAAGTGATAGTTTGCGGAGGACATGTATATTCTGATCATAAAACTGTTATTTCCTACTGGTGATTCTCTTCCTTCTCTCTCTTTCTGTCTTCACAAAGAGTATATTATTAGTGTTCATATTTGGATACATATTTAATACTAGATTCTTTATCCAAGTATGATTTTACGTACTAATAGCTTCAATAGCTCCAAACTCCTTCGTTTCTCCATTGTCTGAGATCGAATCATGACCAATGAAACGATATTAGACCAAATAATATATTCCAGGAGTCTAAATCCTTCCCTTATAGAAAACTTCTTCCTAAATTTCAATAAGGCCCAAACAGACAATCAGAAGGTGAAATATCACCAATGTCTGTCTATCTGACGACGTACTTTATCGAATCCCACAACGAGGATCCTCCAACGTACACGAACCCTTGAACCAGTAACAACCACTTAGGTAGCATCGGCGACCTGATGAACCAGAAGCGGTTCGGCAGCAGCCAGTGGAGCGTTCGCAGTGAGACACTCATAGCGAAGACGGTGCCATTGTCGACGGTCACTTCACGTCAATCGCCGACGCCTATGCGTCATGAGGAGTTCTCCATAGAGGACGCTCTGGTGGATGATGGAGCCTGCGGGCCTCTGACAGCCGCACAACGCACCCAAAGACTATCCAAGTTAATTAAACGTCAGAGGGCCTGCCTGCAGTGGAGGAGCGTGACGGTATGTCTTTTTTTATTTATATTGATTACGGATGCAGATTGCGTAATATGTTCCAGATTGCTTAAGATTTGGCTTAACAATGAACATATCGGTTGTTCAAGAAGTTCGCTCGGCTTTTTCATAAATATTTATTATCAACATTATAGTTATTACAAATTATTTTAATCAATAATGTGCGTTCCTCCATTTTCAATAACTTTCTCTCATTTCTCAGCAAGCTTCATAATACCATTTTCATAAAAATGTTCAAATAAACGTTTTTAAATGATTTCTGACTTCCTCGTCATTAGTAAATGTTAAGTTTCGTAAAATGTTGTCCATGGAACCAAATAGGTGAAAATCTGAGGGCGCGAGGTCTAGAAAATACGGTGGAAGGGGTAAAATATCCCACTCTAACTCCAAAAATTTCCTCCGGGTCTGTAGAGAAGTGTGGGGTCGAGCGCTGTCGTGATGGAAGATGATCTTCTTACTATTACAAGTCCTGGGCATTTTTCCGGCATGGCTTGGCTCAATTTCTGTAGTTGTTCACAGTAAACGTCTGAATTTATTGTTTCGTTCCTCGGCAGTAGCTCAAAATAAATGTTTCCTTTGAAATCCTACCAGGTGGACAACAAAACTTTCCTGGGGATTGAGAAGGTTCATCGGACTTTCCATTTCCATAGGCGACCATTTGTTTCGAAATGTTTCGAGCGCGAACAACTTCTGTTGGATTTGGTTCATCTTGAAACACCCATACAGTCGACTTCTGTTTACTTTCCGGCTCATACGCATAGATCCATGAGTCGTCACCTGCTACAATGTTATATTATACGTCTTTTGAAGCACCGCCATTGAATTTCTTGAGCATCTGTTTGCACTAGTCAACACGAGCATCTTTTTGAGATTTTGACGTGAATACGTCTTTAAATTTGCTTCCATACTGGGAGGCAATTCAAAAAACTGATGATAACAAAATCGGGGGATAGAGTTTGGTGTTGTAGCTACTTAACTATCATCTATATCCAAAATCTAATTACACCAGTCGATAGATAAAGGATCAAAGAATTCGTTATATTGAGTGAGGACTGTGACGCATTGCGCGCGGCGGAGGGGGAAAGGTAGCCATTTTGAGATCGTTTTGCCTCGTCACATAATTTCCGTTTAGCATAAGTTTTCACTCGGTGAAGCTACGACGTTCGTTTTGGTTTCAATCGTCAGCTCCTGTCAAGATCTATAGATTTCGTGTATAAAATAATAGTGTGAAATAGTTATAGTGAATATACATGGCGTTAAAGTAAAAAATTAAAATAAAGATCGCAATGTCAGCCTATACTCGTCTAAAAAGCCAAATCGAAATATAGAGAATGTATACGGTTGAAAAGGGCATCTGAAGAGCAATCTGATGATACCCATAAACCAACATATGGCAGAGGAAAGCGGTGCCGGGAACGTAAAAGAATGAAGGCGTCCGAGAGGATCAACGACGGAGCCAATACATCTACATCTTTCGTATCACAGACCTATCATTAATAAAGTTATAATAGAGCAATACAATTATTTGTTTACTTGATTTCTTTCCTAAACCCAACGAATCCCAAATAAAACATGGTGATCAGAAGGGCTTGTTAAAAAAAATTTTATGATATTAGACATTACGCTCAAAGATATTATTACTTTTTACGTACACGTATTCACGTAACACCCACGGCCGTGTCCACGACACAGCCACACACCGACATTATTTTCAAATAATATGGGATCCAACAAGAACATACCTTTTCTACAGCTAAACGATCGTACAATATTTTATATATGCTAGTCAAACAAATGCCTAAGGTTACCTCAGTATCACAGTATGTCACACGAGGATATTGCATTATCAGTTTTTGCACAGGATCAATGTTTTCTGGCACAACAATTGATTTTGAATGACTTTCAGGGGTTTCGTCGGTGAGCGAATGGCGGCAACAATTGAACTCGTTATACCAGCGTTTAACAGTGGAAAAGGATGGGACTTTATCGCCAAAAGTGAAACTAAGTCGATCTATGTATTCTTGTCTTGATAATCCACGTAGAAAGTCGTAACAAATTTTCGAAAATTATCACGAGTTAATTTCCATTTTTTCGCTGAGATATAACTTTCAAATCACTGTAAACAACACAAATCGCGCTTAAATGATAAAATGTTCTGAAGAAGGTTACGGTCAAAAGTGTCAAACTTTCCATTGGAAACGTTAGATGGCGTCTGACATCACTTAGTGTTGCAAGGTTCAAAATATAAATAATGCCCCCGTATGTACTTTTTTGGACACCACATCTGTTGAAGTTGTGGCGTCTTCGACGGTCTTTTTTTAAATGGTAACACCCTTATGTATTGGTGGTATTAAGAGAGCACATTTTCTACGTGTACGCCTCAAATCTTGTGGTAAGATATAAAATGCTTTAATGAATATCATTCAAATCTTCTACTACAAACAGAAATCTAAGCTATTGGATATCAATTTACCCTTGTAGCTTACTTTTAACCATTTTTAACATGAATTGAGCATACTTTGAAACAGATAACGTAAATTAAAAACTATCAAATCTCGCGTAAATATCACTAACCCGTATCTTCCCAACCGTAGAACAACCCCATTCGACGAAGGTATGCAATTTGTGAGCAATCAAGTAGAGCGAATGAGAAATATTGACGATGATAACCGCAGCCATGTCCGTTATCGTTGTTGTGTCTGGTGCAAAGCCGTGTAACCGTGACCCATTTACATATGATATGAATGGGAAACGTGAATGTATTTCGAACAATCCCAACATATATGGATAATCATGCAAACATTATGGGCTTATGAGATATTTTATTACATTGCACGAGGGGAGCATTCACACAATAAAAACTGAGCAAAGGATATGGGTATGGGGAGTAAGAAGAATTTAGCGTTCGTGATGGTGTGTTGTTACTACTACGAGTTGACGAAGTTTGTCTACTAATAGACGGTTGTGCAACTTTTGAAATGGGGGTAGAAGGGGCAAATTGTCGTCTCTTTTCCTCCACATTCACCTCAGTTTTTGATTTAGGATAATGATTTGTTTATACTTAATGCATATTAAAAATAATACTTAATACATATTTGCAATTAAAGATAGTATTAAGGCCTTGAAGGAAGTATGTGAACAAAACATGTTTAATGAAAAAAGTAATTGATATAATGGGAATTGCCGGAATCTATCCCAAAAAAGAATGATGCAACATGATATTTTAGATAAAAGGATAATATTTGTTAGAATATCCGATTCAAAAAACCAATCGCGAAGCTTAACCGATACTGAAAGTGCGTATGAAAATTCATGTTGTTTGGAATTATGTAGGTAAGAAAAATAAGTAGAAAGTTTACGAGAAAGGACAGTGAAGAGAAAGAATAGAGAAAAATAGTCCAATTATTATTAATTTAATATAAAAAAGTCTCACAATTATATCGAATTTAACGCAATTCGACCTCCTGAATACACGATATCAATCCTCGTTAATGCATAGGTGAATGGAAAATGGTCAATTTTCTCGTAAAATTTAAAAAAATCTTTGAGAGCAGCAATTTTTAAGAAGATGTTGGAAATTTATAGCTACCGAGGGTACCTTACAATTTATAGTAAATCCGAAGGCATTGTTGGATATGTCAGTCCTTCCTACGTCCACAAACATTATTTCAGATTTTTGAAGTGAATACTTCTTTCGCGGCGTTCTGATATTTGACGAGAATGGAGAGTGAATTGGAAAAAATGTAACGTTTCGAGATTTCGAGATTTCTTTACACGAGAGAGAAAGAAGATATAACGTAGAGAGAAGGAGAAAGAAAGCTATACATTTGGTATACCTAAAACACAGGCTTCGTTACAAGACAGATTACACAGATATATAACATAGAGGGAAAGAGAAAGAGTGCTATACATCATATATATCAGTTTAGGCTATCCGCGTCTCCCTTTTGTGTGGTCCTTCCTCTTTAATGCCCACTCATACGCTAAGTCCAAGGTCTAAGTTGCTTGAAGGGGGAATAGTTTAGGAAGTATCGTACGAGCAAGAGAGAGAGCCACGTATTCACTGAATACTAGGCAATAGAAGAAAATATAGTATGGCGCGCATGCGCGCGAGTACGTACAACTCTAACGCCACACGGGAGTGGAGCAAGAGAGAGCGACATAAACTCAGTACGAAGCGATGAAAAAATATCGTCATCGCAGCCATCTATCTAACAAAAATCTAGAAGATATAATATATTTCATTCACCGCTCCGTATTGGTTTACAGCTACACAGGTGCAAATGCACTTGGAAGAGGCGAAGACAAAATCCCTTTGATTCTCGGGGGAGATTTCAATGTAAATTTCGGATCCAATGATTCTTTGACGTTGATTAATTTTCTTCGAGAAACATTTGGTCTGCTTATAAATAACAATCCCAAAGAATCAACAACAAAATCCGGAACAACAATAGATGCAAGTTTTACACGTTATCTAGAAAATATCGAATCACGAACATATATTTCATATTTTAGTCATCACAAACCAATCATATCAGTATTACCAATTGAACCACCAGCCGATGATAGAGTAGATAATGAATAAACGGAATATTTTTTACACAAATTTTATATTGTTATATTTCTTTTGAAATTATCCCTCTCCCGTTCTCTCTCTCTCTCTTTCAATCTCTCACTCTCAATCTCTCTCATTCTCTATTCTAAAGAATTATTCACTTCTATCACGTGTACTGTGCTGCACATGATATCTTCTTTCTCTAGGAACGGTTTTTTGTGAAATAAAATCGATGCGCTATGGCAAAGGTGATTTTATTAAAAATACAAAAGACCCAAAATTACACTGAATATGAGACAATTTGACCTCCTGAACATGATAGCAACCTCGGGTTTAATGAAAAATGGTTAGTTTTCTCATAAAATTGAAAAAAACTGTTAGAACTGTAAATTTAACGCATTATCTTTGACATTTATATCTACCTAGAGTAAATCTTTAAATTTAAAGTAAATCTGAAGGCACAGTTAGATTTGCCAGTTTTTCCTACGTCGATACGAATGTTTTCAGATTTTTTCGAGAAAACGTTTTTTTTGTTGCATAAGAAAATGGATGAACGATTTTGTCGAAAATAAAAAAAACTCAAAATTATGCTGAACATACTCGTAACATAACTTGACCTCCTGAATATGATAGCAACTTCCGTTTTAATAGACAATGGTCGAATTTCTCATAAAATAAAAAAAAACTGTTTTAGACCTACAAATTCAATGCATCATTTGCGACAGTTATCTTCTTTCACTATTAACTGTTTTAGATCTTTCAATTTAGAGCAAATCCGAAGGCATTATTGAATTTATCAGTCCTTCCCACGTCCACAGAAATTGTTTTAGATTTTTCCTCGAGGAAAGGTTTTTCTGCGGAAGAAAATTGATCGGCAAAGCGATATTGTCGAAAATACGAAAGCCTTAAAATTGCACTGGTTTAGTAACTGCAGAATAAACCACACATCAATTTTGATTTAGTAATTGTGATATTTTTGAGGTTATGTATAAGCAAATGTTTTAGGACACGAGAGAAGGTAAGCTAGGAAGCCCTGGATAACGCACGAAATCTTAAACTTAAAACAAAAGAGACGAGGCTACAGAAACAGACGAGACGAGGAAGGACTAAAAACCCATAAGTCAATAAAGTGGGAAATCATTAGAAAGTGTAGAAAAGCGAAAGAACAATGGATAGAGGATAAATGCAAAGAAGTAGAAGATAAGCTCCAAGTATGTAAGACCGATGAGGCTTACAAAATAATTAAGAGGAACTTCAGGGATATAGGAACAATAAGTAGAAACGTTAGGAGTCAATCGGGGGACATACTGGTCGGAAGAGAGGAGAAAGCGGATAGATGGAAGCAGTACTTAGGAAATTTATACGATGGTCAGGAATTAGGAGAGATATTAGAGGAAGGATCTAGCACCGATAGGGAAGATGTAGGAAAACCTATATTGAGAATGGAATTTGAAATAGTATTTGAAAAGGGGGCTAAAGAATAATAAAGCGCCGGGTATAGATAAAATACAGGTGGAAAATTGTGAAATGTGCGGGACAGAAAGTAGTATTATCATTACTATACCGAAAAAGAGAGGAGCCAATAAATGCGAGAACTTTAGGACGAATAGCCTAACTTCCCACACGTCAAAAATCTTAACCAGAATAGTGCAGAAGAGGATGGAAAATAGAGCGGAGGAAATACTAGGAGAAGATCAATTCGGGTTTAGGCAAAATAGGGGAACTCGCGAAGCTATTCTGGCGCTAATAGTAATGTTAGAGAAAACAATAGAAAAAGGAAAGAACGCTTATATAGGATTTGTAGATTTAGAAAAAGCTTTTGATAATGTAAGATGGGAAAAAATGTTCGAGATACTAAAGAGTGCGGGAATGAAGTATAGAGATAGGAGAGTAGTACACAATCTATACAAAGAGCAAAATGCTGTTATAGAAGTAGAAGGGGAAAGAAGGGAAGTAGGTATTAGGAAAGGAGTAAGACAAGGATGTACGCTATCATCAAAAATTTTTAATCTGTACATCGAAGAGGCGATTAATGTCGTAAATGATAGTGTAGATTTCGGGATTAAAGTACAGGGACAGAAACTAAAAATGCTGAAATTCGCATTGATATAGCAGTATTAGCATCTAGTAAAGAGGAATTGGAATCAGTGTTGAACGAAATGGAGGTAGTGTTGACAGAGGAATACGGAATGAGGGTGAATAAAAACAAAACTAAAGTGTTAGTGTGCAGAGGTCGCGAGAGCAGAGCAAAAACGAAAATACAAATTAATAATGAAAGATTGGAGGAAGTTAAAGACTTCACTTATTTAGGAAGTAAAATAAATTGGGATGGAAGAAGCGATAAAGATATAAAACAAAGAATAGCGCAGGGTCGAGTAGCTTTTAACAAAAAGAAAGCACTTTTATGCTCGGGGTTATAAACTTAGAAACAAGGAAGAGATTTTTGAAAACGTATGTATGGATTACGGCACTATACGGATGCGAAACCTGGACGGTAGTGGAAGCAAGTAGGAAGAAATTAGAAGCTTTTGAGATGTGGTGTTACCGAAGAATGATGAAAATACCGTGGACTGATAGGGTTAGAAACGAAGTATTAGAGAAAGTCGGCGAGAAAAGAAGTATGTGGAGAAACATAAAGAAGAGAGGAGATAGAATGGTAGGCCACTTGCTGAGACATGGGGGAATAGTCCGCGATATTTTGGAGGCAGAGAGAGAAGTGAAGAAAGGCAGAGGTAGGCCTAGATTAGACTACTCCTCGCAAATAGTAAGGGATGTAGATTGTAGCACAATTAGCGAAATGCGTAGGTTAGCACAAGATAGAAGAAGCTGGATGTTAGCGTTCAACCAGTCTTAGGACTGATGACCTCATGATGATGATAAGCGAATTGTAGTTTTCCAAAATGTTCTTAATTTCAGGACTTTTAATAGGGTCATAAATCGAACACTGAAAAAATGTGTTACAAGGTTTCTGGCATATTTAAGTTTCAAACAATATATATTTCGTTGGAATTTATTGGAGTACCATACCGTAATATGAAATACACTAGGCACAAAAATTAAGGGATGTAAGAAAATCCTAAATTTTTAGGAGAATTTCAAAGGACTGCAACTTGGAGAAAAGTAGTCCCAGATAAATTTTAAATTTAATTTGAGTAATTAATTACCAAAGTCAAGTCTGCCTCGTTTAATTTGGACGGCGATTATTCAGCGAGCAATCATTGTACAAACCTTTTAGACCACTCAAATTAAAGAGGATGAAATTATTTAAAAAGCTTGATGAAATATGAAAAAGATATGATATGATGAAATCACTGAAAAAAATGTATATAAAATGTATGTAAAAGTCCCTGGACCTGTTGAAAGGTAAGCAAAAATGTAGATATTTGTCCGATGGCTTTCTTCTGATTATTCAAAACCTACTGATGGTGAAAAATATTTAACTGAAGATCTAAAAACTCGTAGCTTCAATTTGTTTTTTTAAGTTGCTCTGCGACTATTTTTATCCATGTTATAGCCCTTTAAAGATCACCTAAAAGTACCTAGGATACTTTAGGAATCACCTAGGATTTCTGTTACATCCCTCAATTTTGTGCCTATTGTATATGTTACGGCTAAAGTCCGTAATTGGATAAAGCTAGTTTTAACCAGATGTCTCGCGTATTATCCAAACCGACTGGATAGAACGCGAAGGATTCAATGATTTCTTGCTTTATCCAGGTAATTCTAGATTTAGCCAAGGAGGAATGGCTAAATCACGTAGATGATACTAATAGAAAGTACAAACGCGACCAATCTCGCACATATATAGTAGAATATAAAAATAAAATTATTCTGAGGAAAACTTATTTATTTTTCTGAATAAACATAAAAGCAGAATTATTCTAACATAAGAATAAGAAATATGTTTAAGCATAAAATGCAAACAGTAAAAATCATAAGTAAAAAGAAATATAAATTATCCACTCATTTAATTTGAGCTGTAAACATTATTTATCTGTACATGATAAGCTGGAATGACATTTCGAATTGCATATTACTCCTGTAGATTTACAGCGGCATTTAAGCGTGGCACACTTTGCTTTACAATGACACCCTTTATATCACTGACCTCCGGACATTGATTGGCGATTGGCAATTTGGCGTAAAGATATATTTTCAAATGATACGTCATCAATGTTAATAAGTTTGTTGTCACATACCGTGAACTGGCTTCTTGAAAACATTTCCTCCACTGTTCCACTTTCATTGCCTAAAATTTATGCTCTGAAAAACCTGAAATTAGTTAATAAAAGGAATTACTCATCAAGTCGATACAAGCCTTCTTTTCCTACCTCCAATACTGACATCAAGACATATCTAAAGTCCCTCTTCCTGTATCAACATCAGGGATGTTTACTCGGACAGTATCCCCTACGTTACAGGGAGGGAATTTGACATCCGACCTTTTCTTCATTTTCTTTGCCTGGTTTTCCCAAGTTTGATTTCGCTTCGCGTCTATTTGCAATAATTTGTTTTTTTTTTCTTGGCCGAATTGTACATGTTCCAGCAGGCAAAGAACTTTTCGTATTAAAAACTGAACAGATATTCTCCTCAGTCTCAGTGACATCCCCCCTTTCATCATTTTCTGTGGCGTTTAATGGAATAACGTCTTCTTCCTTGTGAGCCTCTTCATTAATTATCTCTTCCAGCTGTTCTTCTGTTTGAATACCTTCGATAACCTGAAAGTAAAATTAAGTAGTGTAATAAAGACTGTATGATTTATTCTAATGAGATAATTACCTCTTTAGTTAGAGAAGAAGATGTAAGTCTAACTTTTATATCAGTTCCAAACATGGCTTTGTAAGGTGAAAGTTTTATGCCATCATGACAAGCTCGATTTTTCATAAGTTGAACGAATCGCAAACCTTCTGACCACTTCCTGCTTTTATCATCACTCATCAATGTCATGAGCATATTCTGGATGTCCTGATTCGCTGGCTCCACACCTCTCGAATTACGCGAATGAACGATTATAGTGTTTTGTCCAAGCGTCGCTGGAAAATTCTAGTATTAACCGGTTTATGCCCGAAAAGCAACGTACGCTATCTGAATTACCGACTTTATCCACTATATTTGGATAATTCTAACTTTATCCGGGTAATTCTAGTATTATCCAATATTCGGGCTTTAGCCGTAACATATATACTGATTATGAGCTACCCATAATTGAGAAATAATTCTTATTATGTAGGTGTTCATATTACATTTTAAGTGGAGTTGAGGGTTGGGGGAATGGAAAAGATTCTTAGAGAGTAAGGGACACAAGGAGTGTACCAATTTATTATATTTCAATGTAAATAAGAAAATTTTATATTTATTGTATAAAACGTTCTTATTTGTCCTCAGACTTGCCAAAAAGATATTTTCCCATTGTTCTGAACATTCGCAGTCTACAAAAGGGGATGCGACCAGCATCGTTGTGTAATCTTTTAAGCCTATTGCAGCATCGTCTAGGATATTTACTAGTATTAAGTGATGAGTTTCAATAATCAAGTAATAACTGACTTAAAACTTACTAGAGAAATTTTCACTATTCAACATTCAAGTCTGACTAGAAAATCTGGTGTATTTTTTGTGCTGGTATAAGAGCCTTTCCAAGAATCATATATATATTCTCTCAAGTATGTCTAGATATCGAATTGTCCAGATAGAGGAACGATGAGTAATAGAATTGAGGACTAAAGTATCAAACAGCTTGACACGAGAAGTCCAAGTGTTTATTTTTGATTTCACGATTACTGATAATACGTGTACTGCTCCTACACTCTGTTTGCCTTCAGCTACGTTTATATCTGCTTTTTATCTAGATCTAGACGAAGAAGATGTAAATGTAAATCCGAGATATTAGTATTTGCAAAATTGCAAACTATATCAATCTGGTCATTGTTTAAAAAGTATATTATCTTCGTTGTTACCTTAAGAAAAACATAATTTTCGTTTACTGACAATTTGTTTTCAGTAATATACAGTAATATTACATATTTACTTACAGACAGTATTAAATCTGTCAATTAGTTACTTGTCTGAATAGTCAGTTGTCGTGTTTCAATGGCAATTAAACGTTTAATCACAAATTATGCTTAATAATTGTAACTATATTCGATTGTAATTAACAGACCAATCGTTTGTTGCAGTTAAAATTAATTGCAATCAAACAGGATAATTACTATTTACCAACTAACGGGATAAGTTCATACTTAAAAAAATTATTATAGGCATTAAAATAATATTACAGACACATGTTTAATTGCAACCAAAGAGAATAATTAATATTGACCAACAAACGTTTTAAGTTTATGTCTAAACAAATTATTATAGATATTAAAAATAATATTACAGACACATACAGGGTGAGTCGATAGGAACGGACCAAACTCCAGGAGTGTACTGTACGCGTGAAAATAATGTAAAAAAATTCAAATGTTGTTATCCGATTTTTATTTGTTTTCAAGTTATAGTAATTAAAAACAAACAAAATTTCATACATTAACGGTTTGGTCATCGTAGCGTTATAAATGTTCAAAAGTACCGCCATTTACCTCCAAACTTTTTCTGCTTCTTCTACGAAGGGCGCCTGTAGCTCTCCTGATTGAATCACGTCTTCGTTTAAGATCGGCTGCAGCATTTCTAATATGTTGAATTAGTGCATCCCGAGTGTCCACTTTTACTTTATACACTTCATCTTTGAACCAGCTCCAT
Organism: Rosalia funebris; assembly: GCA_037954035.1. Taxonomy (NCBI): domain Eukaryota; kingdom Metazoa; phylum Arthropoda; class Insecta; order Coleoptera; family Cerambycidae; genus Rosalia; species Rosalia funebris. The sequence goes on along the minus strand of JAZFAV010000006.1, from coordinate 2,388,403 downwards.
TAACAATAATCTAGTGCTGTCAAATCTGGAGATCTTGGAGGCCAACTAATAGGACCACCGCGACCAATCCAATGCCCTGGAAACCTTTCGTCCAAATGTTCCTTGACCTGACACGCGGAATGTGCAGGAGCTCCATCATGCTGGTAGTACATTTGCATTCTGACGTTTAAAGGAATATCCTCTAGTAGTCTGTGCAATTCATTTTGTAAAAAATTTAAGTAGTTGTCTCCTGAGAGGCGATTTTCCAAAATGAAAATGAAAACTTATGTTGAAAATTAATTTCGACTGTTGAAAACGCACGATGTTAATTGTAAATAAAACAAAAAGTTTTCAGAGAATAATCTTAATATTTTTTATTATGATAGAAGGATCTATGACAATTGTGTGTGAAACAAAATATCGGCCAAATGCTCGCCACGGCTTCGGTGGCATACCTCTATCCGATGGTCCATATTTTCAATGACTCTGAGACATAACTGAGGTTCAATGTCGTTAATGTGCCGAATTTTCTCATCCTTTAGCTCTTGAATTATTCTTGGCTTATTGACGTACACTTTTTCTTTTAAATATCCCAAAAGAAAGAAGTCCAACGGTGTCAAATCACATGATCGTGGCGGCCAATTAACATCGCCACGACGTGAGATAGCACGGCCATTGAATTTCTCGCGCAAAAGTGCCATTGTTTCGTTGGCTGTGTGGCAAGTAGCACCATCCTGTTGGAACCACATATCATTGAGGTCCATGTCCTCAATTTCTGGCCACAAGAAGTCCGTTATCATCTCGCGATAGCGAACACCATTCACGGTAACTGCTTGGCCGACCTCATTTTCGAAGAAGTACGGCCCGATGACGCCGCCAGCCCATAAACCGCACCAAACAGTCACTCTTTGTGGATGCATCGGCTTTTCAACAATCACTCGTGGATTCTCATTTGCCCAAATGCGGCAATTCTGCTTGTTAACGAATCCACTGATGTAAAAGTGTGCTCGTCGCTGAAGATGATTTTTTTTTTTGTAAAGTCACCATTCACTTCTGTCTGTTCAACCAACCATTCGGCGTATTGACGACGCTTGAAATGGTCAGTAGGCTTCAGCTTCTGAGTCAATTGAACCTTGTAAGCGTGTAAATTCAAATCTTTATTCAAAATTCGCATCAGTGATGTTCGTGAGATGTTCAATTGTTGGACACGACGACGTGTCGAGGTTGACGGCTCTTCTGCTACACTATCGCGAACAACAGCGATGTTTTCCGCAGAACGAACTGGGCGAGCATGCACAGGTGTTTTCACATTTCCTACAGACCCAGTTTGCTGAAATTTGCTCACAATTCTCCCGATTGTGGACACATTTGGTCGATTATGCTGACCAAAAAAGTCACGAATTGCACGAAATCCATTTTGATTTGAACGCCCATTTTCGTAAAAGGCTTCAACAATCTTAACGCGCTGCTCAATTGTGTACCTCTCCATGACACTGAAACAAAGAAATGTCAAATTAAGTTGGGCAAAAAACTTGACGTTAAGGTGTGACTCACAATTAATATTGTGCATTATGGTTGGACCACCCTTTACAATTAATAACACTGGGGACCAGAAAAAGATATGTTGTCATAAATTTAATGGAGACTCCTGAAATTGCTTATTCTCAGCATCAGTGATGTGTTTTCCACAATTCTTCATGCTTCACCATACTTCTTCATACATCTTTACACTTCTTTATACTTCTTCATATTTAATACTTCTTCATATTTCTTCATACCTCTTCATACTTCTTCATACTTCCTCATGTAGTCACCATACTTCTTGGATATACCAGATATCCTTGTCACCACTATTTATGGAATAGTCGTGCAAAAGAAAAACACTGCCAGCAATCTGTTTGGCATTTGAGAGACGCTACGACCGTTGGAAAAGCAAACATGGTTCACAAGCCATTAATGAAGATAGAAAAATAATACTGCCACCTCTTCATATCGAACTTAGTTTCTTGAAGTAATTTTTAAAAGCACTGGATATGCCAACCATTGGATTTGCAAAACATTTCCAGCACTTAGTATGGAAAAATTAAAGCCAGGGATTTTCGACGGTCCACAGATTCGAAAACTGACAAAAGATCCAAATTTTAATAGATATATGACCGCTGTAGAATCTGATGCATGATTCTAAAGATAAGATACTTCATAAGATGCTAAAATGTTTTGAAAATTGGAGGCCAATATGTGCATTAAATTACGTTTTTTGCATAGTCACACAAATTTTCTTCTAACTTATCAGCGAAGATTATAGTGAGGAACAAGGTGAACGGATTCATCAGGATATCCGAATAATGAAACTTCTTTATAACTTTAATATTTCTGCATCAATTATTATTTATTTTCTTGTCATATTTCATATATAAAAAATTCTAAGTGAGAGAAATTGATTATTTTATTTTTCTAACTTTACATCAATATTCATCATGAATGTTTATTTCAGAAATTAGAGCCAATAAAGAAAAATTAATGCTATTTTCAGCATCAGGGGCAGTAATGTACCCAAAATCAACTCTTATATTCCTGGTAACAAATTGACTATTCCCCATTGTAATTAGTTAACCGTTAGCAATTGAATTAACTCTGTAACAACAGAAAATACTAATTAAAAAAAAAAAATATATATATATATATATATATATATATATATATATATATATATATATATATATATATATATATATATATATATATATATATATATATATATATATTGTGTCCAACACTGATTATAGTAACACTGTGAACTGTAAGTGAAACAAGAAAACTGTGTAGCCATGAAAACTTGCAAATGAAAGTTTCACATGAGATTAAAGAAAAATCAAACACAACATAATTCTTACAAAACGCCATCGTCAAAATTAATTTTGTAGATTCGAGGTTGACCTGCTTCTCGTCAACTATGGCGTCGGATCATGAAACAATTTTCTTGTATGAAAAATTAAAGATAAAACCGTGGCAAACAGCCCGTATTAGAGGAAACGATCCCTTCTCTCGGCATAAGCGAAAAATTTAATTTCCTCCTAATTTCCCATGCACACAGGGCCACCCTCCTATCAGGGAACGAGATTTATAGTGGACCTAACCCCATAGACGCGAACCGCAATTATTACGAGTACTTCAAATGCTTGCTCGGCCTAAAACTTTGTCAGTAACGGAGTGAATGGGGAAAAAGGGCCGCGCCGTACCCTTCTCAATTACCACGGAGCTGCGCCGGGGTCATGAGGGTGTGTGGCCGCGGACGCTTAAGGGGCGCCTTTAGTCGAGTTTTTAATAAACTTTCTTTATTACCCGCTAGGCATTTCGGTCGTTGTACTATGTTTTTCTTTTCCTCTTGTTAATTTCGTCGTTCATATAATTATTTAAGACATCTAAAAGGATCCTTGGAAAGAATAATAGGTCTCTGGATATTCCATAAGAATATCTATCAGAGAAATAATTTATGAATAATCATCACCGATGAAGTAGTTTCTTCCACTATTACTGTAATCGTCAGATTTATTAGAGTAGCAGGGTATCGTCTGGTTTTCGTAATATAATAATTCTGTTTCTAAAGGGTCTTTTAATAAGGACGCTCGATTTTTAAATGTAAATAAAACAAGTGGTGTGTGAGATATCCACTCATTTAATTTTTTTTTGAAAGATTTTTTTATGGCATTAAGTAAGGAATATAAGGTCGTTAAAATATCCGCCGCAGCTTTGCTTGGTATCACGTATTCGGTAGATCCAATTTTCGATGACTTTGTTGCATAAATCTGGCTGAATTTGCTGGATGGGGTTCGTTATGTTGACTTTGAGGGCATCACTTGTTTGCGGTTTATTCGCGTAGGCCTGCGATTTAAGATAGCCCCAATGAAAGAAGTCTAAGAACGTTAAATCGTACAATCTCGGTAGAAAGTTCACGTGGCCGCTGCGTGAGATAACCATGCTCTCGCTCGTGCAGAATGTCCATCGTGACATACGTCGCTATGTGGGCCGTAGCGTCATTCTGTTGAAACCACATGTCGTCGGTATCCATATCATCCAGTTCAGGCCACAAGAAGTTGCTTATCATCGATCTGTAGCGCTCGCCGTTGACGGATATGGCAATGCCAGTTTCGCTTTGGAAGAAATACGGACAGATGATTCCGCCAGACCAAAATCCGTAACCAAACAGTGACTTTCTCGGGATTCATTTGGTGCTGGTGTATCTCGTGTGGATTGGTATCGTCCCAAATCCGACAATTTTGCTTCTTCACATATTCATTCATCCAAAATTGAGCCTCGTCGCTAAAGATGATTTTTTGTTGGCGAACTTTGGGTTAACTTCCAACTGCTTCAGAGCCCAATCAGTGAACACACGACGTCGTTTATGGTCATCTACCTTAAGTTCCTTGGTCAGTTGGATTTTATACAGGTGCAAATCCAAGTTCAAACGTAAAATTCACACTGTTGAAGTTGCAAAAAGGCCAAGTTCTTGTGAATGACAAGAAATTGACTGCCTTGAGTTTTTCCGTACACTTTCACGCCCAGCAGCGATGCTTTCAGCAGACCTTGCGTTTCGATGACGTACGGGTGTTGGCTGATTGTTTATCAAACCGGTTGACTGGAAACCGGTTTGATAAATAATCAATCACACATATTTGAACGCTATAACCTTTCACAGTGATTTGCCATACACTGCTGAATAATACACAGTGAATTTGACAGACATTTCTTTAACAACATAGCCGAGATACCCTAACAAAGTTCGAGCATCCCTATTGAAAGACTCTATAGCTATAAGATAATTGCTTTCACCGGTAGTTAGTTCCTAAGCTGTTTAATGAATCTTACTTTAGATGCTTCTAGAAGCACTTATGAATATTTTGTAGATTTCAAACGGGCCTTCCATGGTGTGTATCATTCATTGTTATTGTCTAAATTATTCAATCTTGATTTGTATTGAAATATACATATACAATACAGATAGTTTTAGTGTTAAAGTTGAAAGCAGTTTCACCAAAGGATTTCAAATTACTAAGGACGTTCTTTAGAACCTTTGAGGATCGGTAGAACCTCTGAGTCCTTTGCTTTTTTTCTTATTTGTCTCTGACATAAACAATTTATTAAATCTGTAAAAGATTCAGGAATTCGGAAATATTTACGCAGTCGGAGGAATGAATAGATGTATCTAATGTCTGGCTTGAATCGCGTCTGTAATTGTTAATTCGATGTTTCGGTCCCCAATATTGAAGCCATTTTCAAGAAGTAAAGGATTAAGGAAATGTTCGTACCAAGGCCTCAATCTGCCTACTCGTCGGTTCAAACTTGGGAACGAATTTAGTTCTGGAAGAGTATGTAACTTGCCGTCGGGGGTCTCAATTTACCTACTCCCCAGGGCTCGTTACTAGTTCTTGCCGAGGCCTCAATCTGTCTACTCCTCAATTCAAAATGTTCGACTGCAAAACCGTCAATGTTTCACGGACAGCGGCGGTTTCTGCAGGTGAACCCCCAAAGTAAATTAGAATTCAAACATTACAATAAATGTAAAATATACTTTGTATTAATAAATATAATCTATGACGAGACTTTAATACAAATATATAAACATTTTTTATCAGTGTTATTACTTGAATTTGTGGTACGCAGCGCGGCGCATGTTTATTTTATCTGAGACTCGGTTTGTTATATTGTATGTGTCGTTGTCATGGTGACAACGACTGAGCACGTGCTACAAATGGGCGTGATTTACGTCGAGTTTGTGGGCATCTTCCACTTGGTGGGTGGCGGAGATTATACGATATTTCCGATGAAATGGAGCACAAATTTGGTGTGAACCAGAGGCTAGATTGTGCTGTGAATATTAAATTACATCTCTATTTGGCGTGCAGTGAACTACCTGCGGTTATTTTGTAGTATTCTTACATTATTACGGCATTAAATTAGTATCGATATAAATACATACGGACCATAACTAAAATTTAATGAAACATTATGAATACGAACAGTTTTACTGTACAATATTTGAAAGACAATTTTAATTCTATAAGTTAAGAGAAAAACATTTAAATTAAAAATGCGGGCAGACCAAAGCCCGACTTAATTTGACGCAGACTACAAAGTCGAAATCTAGAGATTTTAACAGAAAGTTTAAAAAGGAAATGTATGAAAAAAATGATTGGATTTGTTGGTGTAGTATAACTAACAGGTTATTTTGCTTCCCCTGCTTGTTATTCAGTAGCGGCGTTGAACCATCCTGGTCAAAAAATGGAGTAATAGACCTGAGTCATTTGGTACAAAAAATAAAAAAAAACATGAGAATACCCAAGCTCATATTAATACTCAATAGGACTTGAAACTGTTGGGAAAAGTAGACATTCGACAGCAACTCGACAGTGCATACAGACGCAATATACAACAACAAAATGAACAGGTAGCAAAGAATCGGTATGTTCTTTCAAAAATTATCGATTGCATAAAGCTTTGCGGAGCTATTGAACTAGCACTTCGAGGTTATGATGAAAAAGAAGATTCCTCAAATCCCGAAATTTTCAGAGGTTGAATAAATTTCAGTGCCGAATTAGAAAAGCACTGAAAGATCATTTTTAAAAATCTGTTGTTTTTAAAGGTACTCCAAAAACGATTCAGAATGGCTTGTTAGATTGCATATTAGTGGTTGATCAAGAACATATCAAGAAGGCAATTTTGAAAGCTGATTAGTTCGCTGTTATTTCTGATGAAACTACGGATGTAGCAAATCATTATCGGATGACTATGGCAGACGGCACCCCAGTTGAACGGTTTCGGTGTTTTATTAATTCTCCTGATCATGATGCGGTTAGTTTATCAGAAGCTATTATAACTATGCAAGTTTGTTGAAAGCAAGAATAGAAGAATTGACTTTACGTTCAAGCAATGTAATACAGTTTAGACATTAGGTGAACAATGTATAAACAAAAAATAATGGATTTCTACTGCATGTGAGTATTTTTATTATGATAGTACAATAAAAATGTGCATGTTCTTGATCATGTGAACTCCCTATGCTTTCGAACAGCAGCTGCCACTATTCACAGGCGATATGTGGTAAGTGACACCGCCACACAAAATTTTGTAAACAAAATCGGCATTAACTTCTTGTTGTTCAATGATCCAATTGGTGAACTCTCTTCGCTGTGTATTGTCTATAGGCAGAAATTGTTGAGTCAATTGGACTTTGTAAGCACGGACATGCACAGCTTTAGTGAGAATACGGTGAAGAGTGGCTGTTGAAATGTCCAATGCCTGTACATGATGACGAATGACGAATCGAGGTCCCTGGACTCTCGACCACCCTCTCGTGAAATGCCGTGATATTTTGTTCTGAACGACCACTACGAGCTCGTATAGTGTGTTTCACATCAATAACTGAACTAGCACATTCAAATATTTCGATTACTCTTTTCACAGTTAACAAATTTGGAATATTATTTCTGCCGAAAATCGGACGCACTTACGAATCATAGCAACGAAACTTCCACCATTTTGATAGTAGTGTTTAATAATAAGGACACGTTGTTCTATAGTATAGCGATGTTTACTAACTCCTAATCTGTCTTCTATCGACCTGTCATAATTATTGACCTACCGAATAAAAACAGCCAAAATGACGCGCAATTTAGCTCTTGGACTCTTATTGTAACATTCTTTATTTTATATGGTAGATAAAAGTTCTGGTCGTAATAAAAATTGCAGGAAACATTTTGATCTCACGAACCCGCAGTATTTTTTAATAAATTTCGCCGGCCCTTCATCATAATAAACATATCACATTGTCTCATTTTATCACGGAAAATAACGGCCTGTTATTAATGGATCCGACCCCACCGATTATCGGAGGAGGTAAAAAAAACAAAATCCGCCAACTCATTCGCTTTAATGGGTAAATCGCGCGTGTTCCGACAAGCCAAAGCAAGGAGAATTGGTACCGTTTGCGAGAAGTTGAACTTTATTTCTATGCCGAGCAACGATGAGCCTTTTTTGTTACTTTACAGACTTGATGCTAGCTCATATGAAATGGTGTCAGTAGATGTTAAATGTTGACGTTATGAATTGTCGAATGCATTTAGTAATTAAGCAATCAGATAAGTTACAGCTAACGGTTACAGATTCGGTAAATATCATATGTGCTTTTATACAGGGTGGAATATAATGCATAGATGAGATATTTTTTGCAAAAATCTACGTTTTCTAAATTTTAAATATACAGAATAATGTAGGTAAAAGCAGTATAAGACATAAGGTTTCTTTCTAATGGAACATACTGCATAAGTGCACATTATTCAATTTTTCATGATGATCTGATTTTGATGACCTACTAATTACACTGAGTTGTAAATCACTTCATCACCATCATGAGGTCATCAGTCCTAAGACTGTTTGGACGCTAACTTCCAGCTTCTCCTATCTTGTGCTAACCTACGCATTTCGCTAATTGTGCTACAACCTACATCCCCCTTATTATTTGCGAGCAGTAGTCTAATCTAGGCCTGCCTCGGCATTTCTCTACTCCTATATCTGCCTCCAAAATATCGCGGACTATTCCCCCATGTCTCAGCAAGTGGCTTACCATTCTATCTCTTCTCTTCTTTATGTTTTTCCACATACTTCTTTTCTCGCCAACTTTCTCTAATACTTCTTCGTTTCTAACCCTATCAGTCCATGGTATTTTCATCATTCTTCGGTAACACCACATCTCAAAAGCTTTTAATTTCTTCCTACTTGCTTCTCCTACCGTCCAGATTTCGCAACCGTATAGTGCCGTGCTTCATACATATGTTTTCAAAAATCTCTTCCTTGTTTCTAAGCTTATTACCCCCGAGCATAAAAGTGCTTTCTTTTTGTTAAAAGCTACTCGACCCTGCGCTATTCTTTGTTTTATATCTTTATAGCTTCTTCCATCCCAGTTTATTTTACTTCCCAAATAAGTGAAGTCTTTAACTTCCTCTAATCTTTCAATATTAATTTGTACTTTCGCTTTTGTTCTGCTCTCGCGCCCTCTGCACACTAACACTTTAGTTTTGTTTTTATTCACCCTCATTCCGTATTCCTTTGTCAACACTGCCTCCATTTCGTTCGACGCTGATTCCAATCCCTCTTTACTAGATGCTAATACTGCTATATCATCCGCGAATCTCAGCATTTTTAGTTTCTGTCCCTATACTTTAATCCCGAAATCCACTCTATCTTTTACGACATTAATCGCCTCTTCGATGTACAGATTAAAAATTAGTGGTGATAACGTACATCCTTTCCTAATACCTACTTCCCTTCTTTCCCCTTCTACTTCTATAACAGCAGTTTGCTCTTTGTATAGATTGTGTACTACTCTCCTACCTCTATACTTCATTCCCGCGCTCTTTAGTATCTCGAACACTTTTTCCCATCTTACATTATCAAAAGCTTTTTCTAAATCTACAAATCCTATATAAGCGTTCTTTCCTTTATCTATTGTTTTCTCTAACATTACTCTTAGCGCCAGAATAGCTTTGCCAGTTCCCCTATTTCGCCAAAACCTGAATTGGTCTTCTCCTAGTATTTCCTCAGCTCTATTTTTCATCCTCTTCTGCACTATTCTGGTTAAGATTTTTGACGCGTGGGAAGTTAGGCTAATCGTTCTAAAGTTCTCGTATTTGTCGGCTCCTCTCTTTTTCGGTATAGTAACGATAATGTTCCTCTTATAAAATCCTCCGGCATCTCGCCCGTTTCGTATTTCCGTATCGTACACTCCGATCTGTCCCCTATCGACGTGTTGCAATTGTTGACCTATCGAATAATGACAGCCAAAATGGCGCGTAATTCAAATCTGGCGCTCTTACTGTAACATCCTTTACATTGATTATTTAATTTAGCAATAACTTAGTTCATAGTAATATTCCAACCTTATTCGAGGCTGAAAATATTCATTATTTTTTATTGTATTATTTCGTTGAGATCATCAATATACAGGCCTTTGTTGCCTGTACATTATTCGTGAGATAATCTCATAGAAAGAAATCTAACGGCGTAAGATCTGGTGATAAATGTGGTCACTTAATAGCTCACTCATCACTCAATAGTGACTTATCTCATGACTCGATCTATATATTGGAAAAGGTTTCGTTTAAGTATTTTCTTACAGTTCTAGTATAACAGGATGTTGTCCAATTTGTTGAAATCAAAACAGTCTCACAACAGATGCTATATATTCGGATATAACTGCTAGAATAGAGGTCGCTTAATATGTGCTGAGATTTCATACAACATTTCCTTCAATAAAAGTTGCACTAAGTAATAAGTTTGCCCAATCAAGAGCTACCTCATTTCTGTTCTGTTTGTTCACTTTTGTCTTGTTTCTATGAAAACTTTCGTTTATAGGAATGCAGTTTTTCATTACGGAAACACCTCAAAACAGTTTGGTACGAACTTGATGTTGAATAATCTTGAAGAGTGTCACTCAACAAATCATAATAATAATGATTAAAAATCTGATGAATAAAATTCTATTTGGTGTCTACATATTCTTGTAATCACCCATACGTGACTAACTATTTAAAATGCAAAAGGCATTTTAAATTTTGGCATTTTCTTCGTACAAAAAAATTAACGCTGTGATAATAATTAAAGTTCTTCTTCTAAGTAATTCTTCTTCGAAGTAATTCTTTCGAATGTGGCTTCTGCAGCTGAGAAAATACTATCAAAATAAGACACTAGCTTAAAATTCAATTTTCCACATGCTAAATATATCTGTTGCGATTAGCGAAAGAAAGAGATTAGTGTAAAGCAATACCCGACAGGACGCGGAATAGCAACGTAAACTGCGTTAGCTTTATTCGCCTTAAGTCTAACAATTTATTGACTCGACCCAGTTGCGTTGTGTCCTAGTGGACATGAGGTTTATTATTTTTTCTATCGTTCCACATTGTATAAAATTTGAAGTTACTTTAAGAAATAAATTTAACAACGAACAAATATATTCTGCGAAAATGGAATTTGGTAACATACTTTTAAAGCTGTCGGTGCAGTGTTTTACCTCTGAAAGCTTTCACGTAAACATCCTCGTTCTAGAAACAAACATATAAATCTTTAGGTAAAAAGAGAGCTTAAGAAAAGTTGGCAATGAAATTGAATGCACTTTCGTGGGTAGGATTGTGTTTCTATAAGAGATTTGATTTCAGGTAATGGAAGATGTCAGGGGCGTCAGTGATCGTGCCCGTTTTGTAATATGACAATTATAAATTGATGATAGTACAATAAGAATATAAACTCTAAAGGTAAAATGGGTATTTTTATAGATTAGAATGGTATTATCGGGGAAAAATATGAATAAATAAGAGAAAGAAACAGTAATATCAAATGCAATAAAAAGAGTGTTAATAAAAAAGACTTTAGAAACAAAAATTGGTGGTGAAACTAAGTCGTAAAAATTTAAATTTAGTATAAAGTTTGTATAATAGATCTTTGCGCGTGTATCAATTTACTGACGACGCACGGATCAGATGCTACACCACTCGCAATTATTACCAATATGCCACAATTACCAGCACGTATATCTAGCGACATATGTTTCAATCGACTACGTACGGCATAGACAATTAATAATTTGCCGAACAAAATGCAATTATGAAGTCACGTCTTAGCTTTATTGCATAATTTGATTCATTGGCGTCTCAATATTTGTAACAATACTGTAAAATTTATTTCATTTTGATTTTATATAAAGTATTTTCCTATTTCATTCCTCATATTGAGTTCCATTTTGTGTTATTTTGTGCAGCAATTCTATTTAGTGTCTATTTTTAAAGACTTGGAAAACAAAATCAGTTCTTTTCAGAATTAACCTAAAAATGCTCGGTAAACGTTCGGCACGACACTGTTTAAAAATGTCAATTGATTGATTCACACGATTGTTACATGTAACGCACACGCAAAGAGCCATTATACAAACTATAGCTATTATCATTGAAGGGTTTCCTGAGGAATATTCTCCCATTCAACAAGAACACCTTGTTCAAGTTCCCTAAGTGTCATAGGGCATATAGCTCCTATCTGATCGCTTTAGTGCATCCCATAGAAGTTCTATGGGGTTCATCTCTGCTAACGAATGAATTTAATAATGGTTAATTGTTAATGGTTTAACAGTGGAATAGCGTTAATGAATTTATTGCATTTTACAAATCACCTTAAACAGTGTTAAATATATTATTAACAAACAATTACACACTGTTTTTACACTTTAGATCTGTCAAACAGTTGCAGTTGTTTATTAGTTGTGACAGGCCATAGGCGATATCCTAGGCCACCTACATAAAATGTTTAAGGATTTAAAACTTAGAAAAATTATAAGAAATAATGAAAAGTTTTGTTAATTTATTAATTTTGTCCAGGAGTGTATCATTAGTACTCTGATCCAGGTAATAGGGTAAGTAATTAATATCGCGTGCGTAATACGCGTCACCAGTCTGGCAAAGTAATACAAACGTCGATATAGTTTTGTTAATTATTTTCGAACAGTTCAAGACGCAATGTGCAACGTACAATTCTTGACTACTCTTTTCGCTTTTTCTTTTTTTTTTTAATTTTGTGACAGGTCTAAATTATATATGTGAGCTTTAAACGTGAACTGTCTAGTGTTACGGACATTTATAAATGCATATATCAATTGGTTTAATGGTTTGGAAGGTACTGGAACTATTAATCGATGTATTTTTCAGTCATATAGGGCTTCCAGGGTGAAATATATAAGGTATTTAAGCAGAGGCGTAGCGTACATGGATGCGAGTGATGCATCGCATCCCTTAAAAAATTGGCAAATTAGTGTTATTTAAAAGTTTAATTGATTTACTCAATTATTACAATTTTTTTATTGCGCGACTTTGATTTTAATTTTTTCTTAGCAGTGTTTTGTACAATATTCCCACATTCCGAGAGTCTTTTTAAAATTCCACAGACAAAAATATCAGATATTAATTACTGCAATAAAAAGATCGCCGATTTCAAATCACATATTCAAAATATGAGAAACGAGTTTAGTGACATTTGGGGCCATATGGACAGATTTGTGATAGAAAATCAATCACCAAGTAAAAGAATGCGTTTGGATTTTATTCCTGAAGAAGATAAGAAAAGCACCGACGCACGATTTTTTTATGAAATTTTGGACATTATTACTTTGAACATTAGTGAATGGTTTAGTGAAATCTCTAAACTGAAAATCTTAAATCTAGATTCCTCACAATTTACTTCATGTTTGAAACGTTTTCCTGGCGAACTCTTTTCTTCTTTAGTAGATACATATGGAACATTCTTTGACGCAAATCGTTTGAAAAGTGAACTTTCAGTGATTTATAGTGATCCCGATATGAAAAAGAGCACTGTGTTTGAGCTTCACCGATATATTATGTCCCTTCAATTATCTTCTATTTTCCCGGAGTCATCAAAATTGTGTCGTTTAATTTTGACTATCCCTGCCACAAGCAGTTCCGCGGAAAGACTATTTTCATGTTTAAAGAGAATAAAGACTTATCTGCGAAATTCTCAAAAGTAAGAAAGATTGTCAGCTTTAGCATTAATAAATATTGAAAGTGCCATGTTAGAACATGTGAGATCGTCTCCAACATTTGAAGAAACAATGATAGACGATTTCGCTGGACAGACAAAAACCGAAGAATTGATCTTCATTTTAAAAATTAGGATATATACCTCGGCATAGTCATTTTAGATTAGTATCTTTTTTATTTTTACCATTTCCATATGGCCGCCTACCATACATCTGACTATACTTCTTCCCCTTATACAATTTTTATCACATCCCTAGATTCTTTTCTCACGCTACGCCCCTGGATTTTAGGTAGTCCACCTCAAAGTTATTTGTTAATTAAATTTTGTACAGGGGTAGTTGTCTTTGATTCTTTTTGGGAAATATTTTTAATCGTGCCTCATTTCCAATTATATTATTTTTTTAATAACTTGGAAAATAAGTCAAAGAAGAAGAAGAAGAAACAGTTTTCACAACGGAAATGAGTAAGACAACTACTAATATTTATACCACTATATTTACACAGAAACGTGACTGCAGTTTCGACAATTTTTATGTCATTTTTAAACGATCATTCAACTAAGAATAAAATACAAAAATTCTGTTCTTATAATATATACTATCCAAATACAGAGATTAAGTGTTATTTGGATAGTATATATTATAGGAACAGAATTTTTGTATTTTATTCTTAGTTGAATCATTGTTTGAAAATGACATAAAAATTGTCGAAACTGCAGTCACGTTTCTGTGTAAATATAGTGGTATAAAACGTAGTAGTTGTTTTACTCATTTACGTTGTGAATTATGAATTACCACAGAGTACGCCTTCCTCGATTAATTTCTAGAAATAGTTTTGTTTTTAATAGGCTTGAATTATAGGGTTTCTCTAGATTGAAAGAATGGACTGGAATAACAATTTAAATGTAATGCTCATTTACTATTGCTATTATTAATTCTGGATATTTGTCATTTTTTTTACATGACTAATTATAAAATAGTAAATATCGTGCTTGCTTCAATTGCACTTCAGATTTAGAACTTTTGGAAAACGTTCAACAAGCCGATATTATCTTATGTTTATGCATACGTTTATATATATATTTTCGTTCTCAATTTGTAACACATTATACGGTCGTAGAAAATCCACACGTAGTAACAACGATTTGCTAGCTGATGTTATGCAATTTACCTGAGTTTAATCGGGTTCTGTGCTGTTCGCGTACTTATCGCTTCGATGGGAACTCCATTACAGGCTTCCTGCATTATCCCCGAATGTATGCAGTTGCGTTTTGGTCAGAGGGATTAACGCTGAACATCCAGATAGGTTTATGGTGTGGATACATTCGAAATTATTGCGTGTGACTTCATAGAGACATTCATTTTGAACGAAACTGAAAACGGATAGAGGAATTAAAAAGACCAGAACAAATTGCTTCCAGTTTAAAGTCAATTAAAACAAGTTCAGTTTGATAATGATACCAGACCGTTGATAATTGATATAGGGCATGTAAGGATGAGCAAACATAATTATTTCCTATAAACACAGGGGTGTCACAGGGTAGAGTACTTGGGCCCGTGCTGTACCTTTTGTATACAGCGACGAGGTCCATTTTTGGATAAATGGATATGTGAACAAGCAAAATTGTTGGATTTGGGACGATGCTGATGTACATGGAATACACCAGCACTAAATGCATTCTGAGAAAGTCACTGTTTTGCATTGCCATAATCGTCAACGGTGAGCGCTACCGATCAATGATAAGCAACTTCTTGTAACCTAAACTGGATGATATAGATACCGACGACATGTGGTTTCAACAGGACGGCGCTACGTGGCACATGATGCATGCCACGATGGACATTCTGCACGAGAGATTGACGGCATGGTTATTTCGCGCAGCGGCAACATAACTGGCCACCAAGATCGTGCGATTTAACGCCTTTAGACCCTTTCTTTGGGGCTGTCTTAAATTGCAGGTCCATGCGAATAAACCGTAAATAATTGATGTTCTCAAAGTCAACATAATGAACGCCATCCAGCAAATTCAGCCAGATTTATGCGACAAATTCATCTAAAATTGGTCCTTCCGAGTATGTGCCGCCAAGTAATGCCGCATGCGGATATTTGAACGACGTTATACACCATACTTATTGCCATAGAACATTATTTCAAATAAAAAAGAAACTTGGTAGCTGTTTCATACACAACTTATTTTATTTACGTTTGAAAATTAAACGTCCTTATTGAAATACCCTTTATTGAGCGCTGTCAATTAAAAGTGCTTTCCAACATCTGTAACGCTTCATGTATGTGTCGAATAAAATGATACATAGAGATCTAAAAATATCACCAGTAAAAATATACAGATGCACAGTAAGAAATATAGTGACCAAATTAAAGTGCATTCTAATCAATAAGTTTGCAGCTAGAACATTAGACGATAAGTATACAGTGCGATGTCTCAACAGGTTTAAGCCCTCAAACCTTTGTCTTAGATCTAGTTACACAGTTACTTCAGTAAAAAAATATGTTAGTTTCTAAGGTTTAGTATAAGTTGTACATAAATAGCGAAGCGTTATTATTAGAAAGAATAAATCTCTGTATTATTCTCTTATGTCAAGTCAATGTCCAAAAAAATTACTTATTGTCCATCCTATACTGACAGATTGTAAAACTACATAGATGTAAAAAGAAATTGAATATCGCCGAACCACCGAATGACCACCGAGATTACCAGACTTAAATACCACGGACTTTTTTTTTCTGGAGCCATCAAAGCCCAGGTCTACAAAGAAAAAATCACAAGCGATAGAAGGAAAATTATGTATTAAATTCAAGCTACAATACCCGAATGTCTATACAATCTTTCACATAGACCCGGCTACTGTTAAGCTATAGACTGGCGTTATTTTGAACATTTAATTTAGATTAACTAACATATTTATAATCCAATAGTTAACTCATCCAGAATGAGACAAATTATGTGTAGTAATAACGCTATCGTATTTTAAACTTATCATAAACCAGGTGTAAAGTAGATTTTGACAACTTTGGTCTTTGCATTCTGCACTCGTCGTAGTCATGAATATAATAGATTGGAAAAGGATTTGATGTATTTTATTCGATTTTGCATGGTGCATACATAATGCATAATATACATCGAAATGGGTCCGATTCTCACAGGCACAAAACCCAATTTCTCAGAAAGGAACATTTAAAATTCTGTAAAAATTTTCTTGTGATACTTGCATTTAGAGTGAAATTGAAAGCTACAAATATATTTCTGTGATGACGAACATGGATGAAAAAGTGTTTGAAGATAAACATATTTTGTATTATTATTAAGTAAGGTGAGAGCTATTTTAAGTTAGAATAGACAGATATCTGTTCCACCGTCTATTTTAGATAAGATCACTCAGACGACAATACCACCTTCCGTAAACTCTCCGAAGAAGAACCTATTAAAGGAGGAAATAAAAACTTTTAAAAGAGTTGCAGGATCATCTCATTGCCAAAAACAAAAACTGTATACCGCGCACGGGAATATAATTGGAAGATATTTACAAATATCTAGAAAATTATTCGGAACAATCTAATACACTATTAAAGCTACAATTGCAATTGTTAAATAAACCTCCTAGGTTTTCGAGGTCGCTGATTTCAAATGTTTCAACCAAATTTTGAAAAACATAATGGCGGCTTTAAAATGGCTGCCAAGAATGATGAAAATTAATCGCACTGCAATGATATTTTGTATATAGGGGTTTTCAAGGTCACTGATTTCAAAGGTTTCAACCGAATTTTGAAACACAAAATGGCGACTTTGAAATGGCTGCCAGGAATGATGAAAATTAGTCGCATTACAATGAGATTTTGTATATAGGGGCTTTCGAGGTTGTTGGTTTCAAATGTTTCAACCAAATTTTGAGAAACACAATGACGGCTTTAAAATAGCCGCCAAGAATGATGAAAATCAGTTGCCTTGCAATGAGATTTTGTATATAGGGGTTTTCGAGGTCGCTGATATCGATTCTTTCCAAAAAGATTGTGAGATATAACATTTATTTTATTTATCAAAATCCTCGTTGAGGACTTTGGAGACTTCCCTCCAATTTTTAGGCACTTCATTGCCCTGTCCTTGTGTGAGTCGGTACTTTTGTCCCAAAGAGCAGGTCGGATAGACACTGAATTAATTAACAACTGGATATCAAAATCCATGTTGATTTAACGCTGGAGAGCGATAGACTGGCGAGCGCGAGACGTCTGTCGCGCTTCTCGTGTGAATGCCTCATTTCTTCCTTTGCATTTCGAGGAGACGCGACTCAAGCGCCCGGCTCGAGATGCACGAGACGTACCATCTCTCGCGAGCGCGACATAAAGACGCGCGCTCCCCATGTGAAAGCTCTATTATACTCTTTGCATTTCAGTCTTCCGTGCCGTTTCCCGCTCGCACAGACGAGACGTGCGTCTCTCCGTGTGAAAGAGCCCTAACACGAAGTATATATACTCAAGAAGGCCGCCGTTCAACAGCTGCGTGGCGGCGATCATAGGTCCGACGGCGAGTGGACCATTTAGTTTTCGTTCGTGTTCGGTGACCGGTGTCTATAAACGTGTCGTAAACAAAAACACGATTCTCAAGCGTCCATGTCTCGACTGCCACTTAAACGGCATCTCTCGACCTTCGCATAGCAACCATTCCGAAAAAATTAGCCTCCCTCTTTGAACTGTTATATTCATTTCAAAAAAAGTCACATATCTCTGCCGGACCCTATATGATAACGCTTCCGATAAAATTGCGAAAGCTTACAAAATTATGAATAATTTATCCACACTATTATGCTTTAGACTGCGCTTTTGTATTGTTGAATCAGTCGGAGTAATCTGTGGAAACGTCACGCTTCCGCATTTAGCGCATTCTTCTCCAGTCTAATCTTTATTTACAGCTTGAAGCGTTACATCTCGTCGCGCAGCTGCCGCTGCAACACATGCATTAATTAACTGCGCCAGCAGATCGCAATTCTGCGACACTAATCCTAGGTTAAGAGAATCCGCAGATTCCTAATTTGAATTGTCTACACTGAGCCGCAGCTGCTTCGGCGATGAATGGGATATTGATTGGGCGGTCACCGATATTTGGGCTTCGAAGCCACAAGCTTCATTAGCATAAGCGCGACTAAGCCTGTTTATGGCGTTTTCAAATGGGGATAAAGGGGGATGGGGTTGGTTGCGGTTACACAGAAGATCCGATAAGGGATTAGTTCCTTTTGTTTACTTTATGAAAAATATGCATGGAAGTAATATGCTTCATATTTTATAGATAGCTTAGGATTACTAGAAGGGTGTAATGGTGCAAGTAAGTATAGTAGATCCAAAACAGACGTAAAGTAATAATAAAAAATATCATGTGCAACACAGTATACGTGATAGAAGTGAATACTTCTTTAAAATAGAGAATAAGAGAGATTAAGAGTGAGATATTGACAGAGAGAGAGAGAGACAGAGAGAGAGAGAGAGAAAGGAAGAGGGATAATTTGAAAAGAAATATAACAATATAAAATTTGTGTGAAAATATTCGGTTTATTCATTATCTACACTATCATCGGCTGGTGGTTCAATTGGTAGTACTGATATGATTGGTTTGTGATAACTAAAATATGAAATATATGTTCGATATTTTCTAGATAACGTGTAAAAACTGCGTCTATTGTTGTTCCGGATTTTGTTGTTGATTCTTTGGGATAGTTATTTATAAGCAGACCAAATGTTTCTCGAAGAAAGTTAATCAACGTCAAAGAATCATTGGATCCGAAATTTACGTTGAAACCTCTCCCGAGAATCAAAGCGACTTTGTCTTCGCCTCTTCCAAGTGTGGCTTTAAACCAGTAGGGAGCGGTGAATGAAATATATTATATCTTCTAGATTTTAACAAGTTAAGTGATTCAAGGATATTATCAAATAATCCCAGAACACAGATGTAAATAACGTAAATAATTACAAAACACAATGATAAATATTCGGTACACATGCGTGCTGCTTCAGCTGTTAATATATAGCGTCTGGACGCGTACATCTATAACGCGCGTGCGCGACAATCTATCTATCCTATTCTATCGCTTCGTACTGAATTTATATCGCTCTCTCTTGCTCCACTCCCGTGTGGCGTCAGAGTTATACGTACTCGCGCGCATGCGCATCATACTATATTTTCTTCTATTGCCTAGTATTCAATGAATACGTAGCTCTCTCTTTTGCTCGTACGATGCTTCCTAAACTATTCCCCCTTCAAGCAACTTAGACCTTGGACTAAGCGTATGAGTGGGCGATAAAGACGAAGGACCACACAAAAGGGAGACGCGGATAGCCTAAACTGATATATATATATATATATATATATATATATATATATATATATATATATATATATATATATATATATATATATATATATATATATATATATATATATATATATATATATATATATATAACGTATAGCTCTCTTTCTCTTTCTCTCTATGTTATATATGTACTCTGTCTTGTAACGAAGCCTGTGTTTTAGATATACCAAATGTATAGCTCTCTTTCTCCTTGTCTCTACGTTATATCTTTTTTCTCTCTTGTGTAACGAAATCTCGAAACGTTACATTTTTTCCAATTCACTCTCCATCCTCGTCAAATATCAGATCGCCGCCAAAGAAGTATTCACTTCAATAATAATATACATATATTTATCACTTTAGCTGTTACAAAAGATAGATATGGCGGTCAAAATAAAAATCATACAATAAACGAGATACTTACTGTATATATAGTACTGTGAAAAAATGTAGACTTACCCTTAATTTAGATTACATCATGAGTAAAACTCAAAACTGAAAATAATTTTATGTATGTTATATATGTAGATAGGTTAGCACAAGATAGGAGAAGCTGGAGGTTAGCGTCCAACCAGTCTTAGGACTGATGACCTAATGATGATGATATATGTAGAATCCTCTCTTACTGTTAGATTGAGACTTAGAATAGTATTGTACTTTATAATATTATATCAGGGCATTCACATACAGGATGTTATGTTTAGAAAAGGGTATACCAAAGTCAGTTCAGTTATCAGGTAATTAAATCATTTCGCGCTTTATCTCAAGCTACATTGTATTTCATCACATTTATTGCAACTCGCGAAACTCGAGAAAGACAATTCTTAGAACATTCCTGCCGCCTCAGCAACAGAAATGTTTTAAATAGAGAAACGTCCGATTATTCCTTAGTAGCTTCAGTACTCCGTAATCCTCAACTAGTCCGCAAGTAGGCATCAAGTAATCGTCGAAAAGTTTCAAGTTTAAAAGTATAAAAACAGGTTACTACTTTTTTGACGTAAATATGTGTTCAAAATCATAAATTGAAAATAAGTAGTTTTTAAATAGTGAAATAAATAAAAAGTGATATAAAATGCTAGAGTGGTATATTACGTGCAATCAGTGTTTTATATTACGAGTTATGTTTTTATATTTGACTTGGACTAATACTTGGTCCATTATAACCCTTATTTTTTATTACATTTAATAAGCGAATGTTCATACTATTTATTAAATTGTTTAAAGTTGCCACTGGAATTTCGTCCCAGGCAGCTATAATTCGACGCTTCAGTTCATCAACACTTTCAATTCAGAGATTTGTTGGATTGTATACTGCTCTTGCCATTATCCAGCATAGATTTTCTATCGGGTTAAGATCAGGACTTAATGGTGGCTATGGCATAAAATCGATTCCATACTGTTGAAATCAGTATTCTGTAAACCTTGTAGAATGAATAGGTGCATCATCCTTTTGAAATATTGCACCATCATCTTCAGTAAGGATTAAAAATGATAACAGGTAATATTCTAACAGATTTTGATAAACATTCATTCTGACATTTATAAATGCCAGTTGGCATTTATAAATGGCAGGTGCATCATCCTTTTGAAATATTGCACCATCATCTTCAGTAAGGGTTAAAAATGATAGCAGGTAATCTTCTAGCAGGTTTTGATAAACATTCATTCTGCCTTTTATAAATGCCAGTTGGCTTTTGAACAGAACCAACTGTTCGAGGTCTTGATATAATTTTTCGCTCCTTTCGTAAATCATGCCAATAATAGTTAAACCCATCGGGTCTATCAAAATTAAATTTTTTGTCATCACTAAAGATTATAAGGTCTAAAAAATTTTTGCTTTGAACATATTCTCTGCAATTTTCAATCTGGTCTCTATGTGATGATACTTAAGTGGTGGTGATGCCTATTTTCTTGTAAAACTGGGATCACAGTCTAAATTGAAACGACGGACAACCTGAGAAGATGACGTTCATATAGTTGATAATTCCCTCAGAATAGCACGCTCTGTTGTCGGTGAAAATTTAGACGGCCGCCGCGCCGCCCCTAGCGTTTTATTTTATCACAATTTTCGACACCGAGTTTAAGAAATTTTTTTACAATACTTTGGTGTGCATTATCTCTCACTGTTTAAATCAAACTGAGTTTATATTTATTCACACATACGCTGCAGGATTTCTTGCCAAATGCACAGTAGCAAACCGTGACTACGTTATAGTTCGAGAGCAATAGCCCTATTTATCTATTATAGTAGCCTGTCTTATTAGATTATTAATATATGTTAAGGGATATTTCTTTTAGGAAGTATAATAAATACTATTAAATACGGGCATGCGTCTATACTTTTTTACGGCACTATATACAATAAATAGATAAAATATTAATATGACAACAAAACTTTTTTAGTCTCAAAAGTTATTCACTGAGTAAAGTCGATTAGGAATTCTTTGTCAGTTCTTAAAAAGTTTTTCTGTTCTTCCCTCCTCAATGTAACTTTGGGTTTTATTATATACTTCTATACCTGAGTAATAAGTCGAATTTTCATAAAAGAGTACTGTGTGTCGAGGGATATTAGCATTTTGCTGTGACGTGTATCATATTGATGATATTAGCCGTTGGTTAAAAGTTTCGCCAAATTTTTTGTCTAATAAACTTTCCGATATTATATATGTATATATTATTTAAAGTTGTAGTAGTAAAAGAAAAGTTTTTTTCTCCATGAAATAGCTTCTGTCCGTCTTTCGAGGATTTATGTTAAAAATGAGTCTCACTAATAACTTTTGAAGAACAAAAGTTCTCTTTATTGGGACGGTTCTACACGAGAAAACATAAAAGACAGACACCATAGAGACGCTCAACGTTTGTTAGGTTATTATAGCGGCCATGTTAAAGCAACAACTGTCAAATTTGTTGTGAATTGTTTAGTAGTGTATGGCAAATCACCATGGAACGTTATAGCGTTCAACAACATATGCAAATCATCAATTTTTATTTTAAAAATCAGTGCTCCGTTCGAGAAATGTTCCACGCATTACGTGATTTTTATCCTCGCCACAACCGTCCCGCCGAGTCGACTGTTCGACGTTTGGTGGCCAAATTCGAGTCAACTCGTTTGATAAATTATCAGCCAACACCCGTACGTCACCGAAACGCAAGGTGTGCTGAAAATGTCGCTGCTGTACATGAGAGCGTACGGGGAAACCCGAGGCAGTCAATCTCTCGTCGTTAACAAGAATCGGACCTTTCTGCGACTTAAACTTGGCGAAGTTTGCGTCGGTGATTGGGTCTACATCAGTATAAGGTCCAATTGACCCAGGAACTTAAGGTAAAGGGTCATAGAGAACGCCGTGTGTTCGCTGATTGGGCTCTGGAATAATTGGCTACGGCACTGGCCACGTATCCATGGCTACTAAATGGCATTACACGCGGAATATTTTAAGCGGTTGAATATCCCCTCCACTTTACTCATATTCGGACAGTGGCGTCTCAAAAATCGTCAATAATCGCCACCACCCTGTATAAACGGAAGTCTACCTGAGCCTAGCCATAAAAACAAGCCAAGATTATGTTTTGAGACTTTTTATTTGGCAAATAGCGATGAAATAAACTATATATGGTAAAACATAGGATACATTTAATAAGGAAATAAGATTAAGAGTTTATTGATAGTAAAAGAATAGTCCCCAGGAATTTGACTTCTTCAGACATTTCTACAGTATCGTATAAATTAACTGGTATCATGCTTCACTTAGAAAAAAAAAAAAAAAAAAAAAAACAAATATATATATATATATATATATATATATATATATATATATATATATATATATATATGTATATATATATATATATATATATATATATATATATATATATATACCAAAATACCAATGAAATACAATTATCACTAATTGAACAACGAATACAACGGATAATCATCATCATCATTGGTGCTACAGCCCTGCAAGGGCCTGCGCCAAGGCAATGGCGTCCTCTGCCATTCCTGACGATTTTGTGCTCCTACTCTCCAGTTGGGGGCACCAATACTTCTGGCATCCTGTGTTACACCATCGGCCGATCTAAGCTTTGGCATACAGGTTCTATTCTAAGAACTTTTTTAATGGTGTTCTCTTCACTGGCTCGGGTCACATGTCCTGCCCAGCGCAGTCTGTTTAGTTTGGCCGTTGTGACAATATCTCTTCCCTTCGCTTTGTTTTCATACAGGTTATATAGCTCGAAGTTATACCTGCGCTTCCATGACCCATTTTCGCATACGGCCCCGAAAATTTTTTGCAGTATTTTGCGCTCGAAATAAAGTAGGGAGGTTTCGTCGGCCTTTGTGATGGTCCACGCTTCTGATCCATATAGCAGTACAGGGATTACTAGGGTCTTGTATATTCTCAGCTTTGTTGTTTATGACAGTCGCTTATTGGAGAAAGCCTGGAAAGGCCATAGTAACATCTGTTTGTCGTTACTATGCACCGTTTAATTTCTCCCGATATGTTATTGTTTGGATCGACTTGAGTACCTAGATAGGTGAATTCTCTGAGTGCTTCAAAGTTGTGATTACCAGTTACTAAGTTTTGTCCTGCGTTACCAGCTCTTGTCTGCAAAGTAGTTGATATGTATTTTGTCTTTTCGTCGTTTGCCTGTAGTCCCATGGCCCCCGCTGCCATTACTAGGTCTAAGAAAGTTTCTGCAGACTTTCTTACCGTTCTTGTTATTATGTTGACATCGTCTGCATATGTCAGGGTCTGGACTGACTTAGTGAATATTGTTCCCCTAGTCTCAAGATTGGCGTCTCTAGTGATTTTCTCCAGGGCTATGTTAAATAGCTGACACGCCAGCGCATCTTCCTGTCGTAGCCCTTTGTGTATTTCGAATGTTTCCGATATGTCGCTCTGAATTTTAATTGCAGACGTGGATTCAACGGATAACTTAATTAATTAATCGATCAGTCTTGATTGCTACTGCTTTAACAACTTTTGAGACGAATATCGGAAGAAGTCACGTCGCTTATATTAAAAAACTGCACCCGATTCAGTAATTCCTGCTTTCCTAGGAAAAAAACTTTACTGCAAACCTCTCGAATACATAATATTACCGGATACAAGACCCTAAATCGTATGCGGATCCGCAAACGACACACGCACGTAAAATATGCTCCGATGGTAATCTACTGGCCGAAAAGGACGTAACCTGAAAAAGGTCC
The DNA here is from genome assembly GCA_037954035.1 of Rosalia funebris. Lineage (NCBI taxonomy): Eukaryota > Metazoa > Arthropoda > Insecta > Coleoptera > Cerambycidae > Rosalia > Rosalia funebris. Next base: position 2,363,267 of record JAZFAV010000006.1, on the reverse strand, counting down.
CCGAGTAACTGAAGACCCTGAAACCCCCCGAGGTGCATTCTAATGCCATAAAGAGATTGGTGGTTTGATTCGACGACATCTGAGCCGTCCTCCCTCAAAGCGATTCGGCGACTCTGTCTCCGTTTGATATCGAAAAGTTATTAGACGTGAAAATGTGTAGATGATTAGGTAGATGATTTTATATCGATATTACGTGTACAGTTAAGTCTGCCTTATACGGCGTGTCTCATTTAAAACGAATACCTAGAATAACCGTTGAAATATTTCTTTACATGAATATGTCATAAAGACGTATACATGAATTCTGATTTTTTTTTTAATTCTCTCGTTTCCAAATTTACTTAAGAATGACCTATAAGAAATATCTGCATAATTCAATTGCGAGAGGACAAGAGATTCACACAATAAAATTCTATTTGTAATGGAAAAGACATTCCTATGGCTATATACCAATTGTACTATTCCAAAAGATTTTTATAGTATATGATTGATATCATCTTTTGAACATTTTAAAAAAGAATAAAACTAATAATATTTAACAAACTAAGATTTTTTATTATTCAACATAAAATGGAGCGATGCTACAAATGGGAAAGGGGCCACAAATAGAAAAGAATATTGTTCATATGGCTGCCTCGGCTCATTTGGCATGATGACATTTGTTGAGGAAAATTATCCATAACACGGGCACATAAAACTGGCTCTGTTTACCGAATAACACTTTAAATATTTCCTTTAAGGTCATTGATTGCTGCTGGATGGGTGGCGTATACTTTTCCCTTAACGTAACCCCAAAGAAAAAGTCGAATGGTATTAAATCATGTGATCTTGCAGGCTGATTGATATGAACATTCCTCGAGATAACATGATCAGGAAATTTGGTATGCAACAGAGTTTTGGTGCACTCCCATGTACTTTATCTTACTGCAGCAACATTTTCATCTGAACGACCACGACGAGGACATATTGGTGTTACTTCATCAATAACAAAATCAATTTCTTCAAATTTCTTACTTAAGATACCAACTGTTAACTCTGTAGACGCTTCATTATGTCTTAATTTTGTTACAGTTTTTCCTAAATGAAATTGTAAATGATCGCTCATATTCATAAAACAGTTGTACACAAACTATTCGTTGTTGAACTGTTAATCGCGGCGTGTTAACATGGTATGATTTGTAGATGACAGTCGTTAAATATCGATGCCCTATCTTTGACAGAACACTAATGGCACGTAATACTAATCCTATAGTTCCAACTGACACACCCTATATAAGCCTAAATTTTCTGCTATTTCCGTTATCTGTAGTCGATTGGTCATTAATAATTTATATCAACCAAGTCTTTATCCTTACTATAAGTTGTTGCCCTACCAGAGAGCGTAACCTAAACTTTAGAGGGGTTAATTGTGAGTAAAAACTTTTGTGATATTTGTACAAGAGGTCTTAAATCCTCATTGATTCTCGCACAAGCGATAGCAACCTCGTTTTGTTGGGAGAAAGCAGTAGACTTCCATGCCATCAGCATAAAAGTATTATGTACAATACGTTAATGAATCTCGAAGACTTGTAATATCTAAAGTAAATAATAATGGACCTAATATAGGCCTTTGAGGTACGCCAGATACCACTTGACGACAACCAGATAATTGATATCTCGGCTTAACTCTTTCCAATCTACCATCTAAATAATTTTGCAATAAAGAAACTGAATTTCGATAAAATTTTCTACCATGGTTTGACTTGAACCCCGATTAACTTTTCTGTAATAACTCGAATGTATTTTAACAATATGTAATTTGTTTCTATCACTTAAGTAACAATGGATGTTTTAGAACGAGTCAATACACTGTCTGAAATGTTACCTGATTTAACGTACCTAACCACCCATGCATGATCCTCGATCCCTTTCTCGTGTTTCTGCACGATAATATACATTGCGTAATAGCCTTTCTATTCCGGAACTACTTTGATAACCGCTTTGCGATTTGGTGGTTCTTTCCTCGATTTCCGACTTAAAAGTTCTTGTCATATATCGTATCGATTTAGATGAATACTCCATGGATTTGATTTGGCATTTGTCCTGGATCGTCGTACCGTGTACAGCACTGATGAGAACTAATAAGTTCGAAACAGCTGTATGTCGTTGGGTTTCCATCCGGGACAGATGTCGAATCCTACCCGTGACGGGTTTGATTGTGCAGAAACACGAGAAAGGGATCGAGGATCGCTGTTAGGTGTAATTCAAGGTGATGGGAAATATAGGGACCTCGCAATAAAGTCACAGTTATTCCATTATATCTCAGAAACTGTTCTTTAGATTTTCATATAAGACTAATATTTTGTTTACGAACTAGCCAAGGCTAATTCAAGGAGGGCGGCTAATGCTGCTACCTGCGCCCCTCAATTAGCGCCCTCGTGGGGTGTGGAACAATGATCGACTTAACTAATGGGCGACAAACTTGAACAATAATTGTTTCATGCGTTATTTTCCTATTATATTGTAATAATGTAACGCACACAGTTTCTCGCGCTAAGAAAGATGAAACAAGCACGGGAATTTATCATCCTAAAAAAAGGCAACGTCCCTTGAATCCGAAACGGTGACCGTCGTATCTCAAGAACCGATCTACAGATTCATTTGAAATTTGGCACAGTCACGCTTTAATTTTCAACAGAGTGACGATAGAATTTTTCGAAAATAACCAAAATTGCTTAAACAAATTACGATAATAACTGAGTTTTTTACCGAACTTTCATACTTCAGTTCCATGTGCCAGTTTTTTTTTTTAAGAACAATTTTCGGAAACCGCGACCGTCAATATGTTTCGTGTGCACTTAGCTTCATGATAGCTTACTATCTTTGATTTCAGATGATCAGTTTTAGCAGGAGAAGGGTCACCCTAAACCGGGTCGCGAACAGTGGCGGTTTTATTGTAGGTGCATTTGTGCAGTGAGTTCCCTTAAAAATTCCTAAAAATACCTATTTAGGTCTTTACTATACATTACACTCTCATTATACATAGAATGTTCCGGTATCTAACAGTCTCGCTTACAGGTTGTTAGATGTCGCAAAAAAAAGTCGCCAGCCCTAGAATTTATCAGATTTATGTACGGGATATTAAATCTGCAACTCTAAATACATAGCGCGTTCAGTTTTCATGTAGCACATATCAGAGGACCGTTTAACCATGTGTTAGAAAGAGAGGACTCGGGCGCGTGAAACAGTAGATTTATATACGCATGTATTTGAGATTTGCGTGCATTGCATGGCCACGTAAAGCAATGTTTATTCTGTAAGCTGCTTTGACGCAAGTGTATTGCATCAGGTTGCCTATTGTATTGTCTTATATTGTGTTGTATAGCACTGTATTGTCTGTTGAATCTGGGCTATTTACGTGGTCAAGTGTAGTTTGTATTTTTATAACCACAACGAGAGGAAAGAGATCGCAATGGAGACATATTCAGTGGAATATATAACGGAATTTTAATACGCGAATTGCACGAACCGTTTTTGAAAATGTTGAACTTTTAAACGAATGCTTACAATATATTTTTGACACTGCGGGAAATGATTACAATACAAGAAATTAGACTCAAATGTGATTGGGTTATTTAAATAACGATAACTTTAAATACTTGAAATCCTTTTTAAAGGGTTTCAGTCTCGATATTGGATGCTGTCAAGATGAGCAGTTATTTGAATAATTTTGAAGACGCAGTTATAAAAATCCGAACAACTAATTCCTTAAATTCACCTGAAAAAAAAAAACAATACGATCCCATAATGACATATCATTTTCTGCACAAACTAAGGAAGTGTGTGATATATTAATTACCCAAACTAAAGATAGATTTGAGTTTAAAGAACACCTGTTAGCTTCAAGACTATTTTTCCCCAATAAACTTAGTGACTATGAGAAACAATTCCCCATTCAATATTTTGACAATGTAACGAAAACTTATGGATTTTTGGACAAAATTAAATTGAAAAGTGAATTAACGGTTATATGTAGCAGGGAAGATTTTCGTGAAGCAGCAAGCTGTTTAGCAATTTTGCAATTATTTATAGATCGAAACCTGACGGACTGTTTTAGTGATACTGTTTTATTATTGAAATTAATTTGTACCATACCCATGACAAGTGTTGAGAGTGAACGCTGTTTCTCGACGCTTAAAAGAATTAAAAACTTTTTGAGAAATACAATGACGCAAGACAGACTAAAATTCACTTTGCATGATAAGTGTGGAGAAAGTGCTAATTGCAACGATTCCAGATTATTAAAATCTGGATTTTAATGATCTTATAATTGACGTTTTTGCGAATTCCAAGAACAGACGAATGGATTTTCTATATACATAACCTCAGGCTTGGACATAGGTAAGTTTATTTAAATTTTTCGTTTATTATTGTTTTATCGATTGCACCCCCAGACAAGAATTACACCGGCCGCCACTGGTCGCGAAGTAGATACTCCATTTCCGGCGGGCATATCTCTTTCGGTTTTAAATTTTCTTAAATTATGTTCGCTTCACCAAGTTTACAATAAATTTACTCTCAATTTAAAAAAAATATATTTATTTGTCATTAATAGTTCCCAAGAAAGTTCATACAGAAAGTCTACATACAGATCAGCTCTTCTATCCCATTCTGTTCTACTCGTCGTTATAGCAGGAATTTAAATAAAAATCGAGTCGAGCAAATTACAAGGATCTTTCTTCTACTGTTCTCCCCTCCTGTCCCTGGAACGCCAGAAGCGTCTTACATTACACTCGACAAAATATTCGGAATATATGCGGGCAGCTACGGGGTGAGGGGGATGGTGAACATCCTTGCGGTGTGGCGCGGGGTATCTCTTGAATTTTTAATTCTGCGGAAACCTTTAATGTTAAAGGCGAGGAATGGGAGCGCATATCCCGGCAAGCTGGGGATTAGGATCACGCTTGGTCGCCTAGAAGGAATGCCAAATTAATTCAGATGGGCGGCGGCGGATAATCCTAGGGTATCCTCCCAAGTCGAGGCCGTCGCCGCTAATTCATTACGTAGAATAACCGATATTTGGGCCAATATTGTATTGCGCATATTAATTATACGTTGGATACTCGCTAACGTTGTACGGGGTGAAGTAAAATCATTATTGGGGTTATTTTAGAGATTTACGCTAGGGTAGGTCGATTTTTAATCTAAAATTTCGTCATTTCTAAGAGTGTGGGAAATGTGCTGCGCGCCATAGACGTACACATCGTAATAAGGGTAATAAAATAATAATACAAAGTAATTAGTAACAAACGCACTAAACTGTTACAAAGAAATATAACACTACATGTACTTACCCTCTTAACTAGTGTGATGGACTAACATCATCATGATGAACTGGAGGTTCGATGGCAATATCTTCCTTAATGCAGCTTCAGCAAGATTGAACTGTACTCGTAGTATTACAGGTTTTATTTGCTGGAAATTTCAGCATAATAAAAAGCTGCCTTCAACTATGTTTTCTCAACCTGTAAGGATCGGCTCTGGTGGTTCGGGAATTCCAGGATACTTTCTGTGAAACAAACAAAGACGTTTAGAAACACATTTTTTGTATTCACTATTAATGAATCTACCTTGGAAAAATATGTCGAATAGTTTCTGCCACAAGATGTAAGATACATTTTACACGTAACATGTAATAATCTATAAATGTGTTGTGGAAGAGAACGGCCTACTTAACGCATCGTCGCTGCACAGTCGGTCACAAACATCAATATTTAACTTATTGACACTTGAAATGTTTCAAACATCTCCAGTATCAAATGCGTAATTGTTTTGCCACTTGCCAGTACACTTAGTGAGTCTTTTGTTAGCTAATAGCAATGGAAATGTCTATTGCCAAGGGTCCACTACACGTACTATAATATTTACAATAGAATTTGTTTACGATCAATCGTCTCGGCAATACATAACCACAGTCGTCTATTTTATAATTTATATCTATTCTTCTCTATACATATAACATCAATAATGAATCAAACCTAAACTGAGTTTACAAGGGCACGCTCTGTTTTCTATGTTGACGCACAGAATTTACGTGACGTGTACAGTCGAATTTGGACCAGCACATTAAGGGTCTATTGCATACTTTACATACTACTTTCGCTCCATGGTAGAATAAATCATCAAATCCGTTAATAAACTTTTTCACTTCCTGAGCATGTAAAGGTTTTCTGGGCATTCGCACGTGCGACGTACTTTATTGTTAAATTAAAACGTTTCAACTAACACAGCGGAGACCGTACGTACAACTCTATCGATAAATCAAGATCAACTATGATTCTATGACTGTGAAAAGTGCGTTACTTCTGATCCCCTTCCACTACTACTCATTGACCACTTACCTAATTTCAATTTTATCATGGCGCTGCTTTAAATGTGTTTGGAAAATAAAAGACATTTATCTCAGTGAATACCATATACCATTTACGATCCAATTATTACGAAATTTTATGGGAAGTTTTGAAATGAAGTTTTATGAATATTATTATTTTAGAATAGTTTTTATATTTATACCATTTTGGAGTGGTGGAGTAATTAAACCATATTTCTTTGAAAATTAAGTTGGAAATTCTGACGAGCGCTGAGTTAAAGCGATTTAGATTGTTCTCGAAACTATCGAGAGATGGCGCTTAGTACGTTCTAGTGCGGTAGAACGTAACGGCATCTAGAAGTTGTGAGCCTCGTCTGTCAAAAGTATACTGGCTTACAATGCACTGACGAGACCTAAGGTAAGGTCGAAACCGGTCTGCAGTTAGCGGTATTCCGAGATAGGTGATACTTTGCATCTTCCTTGTGGTTCTCGATTAATCTGAATCACCGTATGTTGGTGTCAACTCTGTTAGACAAAATGCAGCAAATTTCGTTTTGTCGCTTTGTTCAAATAGTCGCTTTGGTCTAATTCATTTAGTCCTTATTATATAAGGCATGTGCAGATGGGGTGGAGTATAATAATCTCCTCACTTCGGTAGGTTGGTAATTCTATTAAGCTGCGTTTACACTAGCGAAACTCCCTCGTGCAAAATAATTTCGCGAGGGAATAGCGCTAGTGTAGACGTGCCCCCACCCCTGAGTAATTGCGGGGTGAGGGCCCTCGCTGCGAGCCGGGGCTCAGTCGGTTTTTGTCAGCGCATCAAAGGGTTTCGCACGTCGAATTTCGCTTAGTGTAAACGTGGTCGCCGTAGTTGCGCGAGGGATGAATCAAGAACAGTACTTGCAGCTCATCGAGCTGTACAAAAATAGAGATTTTATGTGGAATCCAAAAAACAAAAACTATTTCAATCGCAATAAAAGAGAAGATGCGTGGAAGGAAATTAGTTCTGAACTAAATTTTCCTATTTCTGCAGTGAAAGGGAAGAATAGTGCAAACTTGTGTAGGAATCACCAGTTGCTAAGAAACGTAGTATGACCGCCAACCTTTCTCTCACTGCTACTGCTTCTCTGAATGTTGTATCTTTTTTTACAACTTTTCGATTGATCAGTGAAACAAGGTGTTCAAAATCTTGGGTACTCATGCGGACGAAGTTCTTAATTGTATCATCAATGGGTTCCTGTACCATTTCTCTCATAAGGTTGTTTCCATATTGGTTTCTTCCAAGGAATAATTGTTTGCTCTACCATCGTCGAGGGCGACGACTTTTCTTCTTCCACTTCTTGATCAAAAATGCCATTGACATGACGGAAAACGCGGCTGCAGCTGCTGGAGGAATAATACAATTTGCCATGTTGGCTGCGAAACCAGAACTGAAGGCGGCTCGTCCTACTCGCGCAATTTTTCGTTCTGAATCGTTTTCTTTTCCATTTGTAGCCGTATCGTCTCTATTTTATGTTGAAGAATAAAGAGAAACCAGTTTATCAAATATTATTAGTTTTATTCACAAATTATATCCTATAGTTATTCACAGATTATATCCTATAGACACTCTATACAAAGTTTGGTATTTTCTCCTTTAATTTTCTTATTTATGATCTGCTCTGGTTAATTTAATTTAGTATTTAATTCATTTAGATTTAAATCTGATTTACTTTATTTGTTTTAATATCTGGAGGCAACACAGAGAAAACTCGAGACCCACTTGATGATGACAAAAAATAATTTATTTTGATGTTTTCTATCAAGGGTTTTATTTAAAAAAAAACAACTTCAAGTTTAACAATCCATTGTAACCACAGCTCCCTCGCAGCTGACATGTATTAAGAGCTCCGCCTTGGCTCGGCTTTGTAAGAAACCGACGCGAATTGTAGCAGTAATTGCTTAAATGTGTACTTCCAATTACCGACGGCTATATGTTCCCTTTTATCCGGGAAATAAACTGCTAACTTCAGCTGCAGCCAATACACCACAAGCGGAGAGCAACACAGAATTGTCTCCTCGGAAGTTGCTTCTCTGAAAACTATTATGTTATCGCTTGTTGCGTTTGCTGCTCTCCAAACGTAAATCCAATTACTTTCGATAAGCCGGATGGGCCGCGCACTTAATTTTGAAGTAAAGACACTGAATTACCGCCGGGAAATATAGCTTCGAAAAGTTCGTACAACAGGAACAATTTGTAACAAGTATTATAAACAATTGAGAAATTTCAAGACCGAATTGTATGATATGAGAAGTGCACACGTATATAGTTGAGTTAATTTCTGTGCAATATTAATTCCCAAGTAATATCTAATCGATGTAGTTCCATTCTATGAAATATCGTCTAAGTATTTCTTGATTTAAAGCTACTAATCGCTTTGTAATTGTAAACGGATTGGAGAATTAAATGGTTCGAAAAAAGCGCTTTCAAAAAATCAAAGATATTGTTGCTTTTCCTTCTAATAAGGATACTGTCTCAGAATTACTTACGAAATATGTATACGAGCTATGTTGATGTAGAGATAAATATATTGGGCCAACAGGCAGGAGCATTCATTACAGAATTATGGAACATAGAAGACACATCTCGTTAAGACAGATACAAGTAGATATATCAGCAGTAGCAGAACTTATCCATAATAATGACATAGCGATAATATAGGACTAAAAATATGTACACTGGTACAATGAAAAAAAACACGCCAAACGACAGAAAAACTAAACTGAATTGTTTGTAGCTATATCTATTCAAATATTTCAACAGTAGAGATCCAAGTAGTTCGAAAAAAGTGCTTTAAGGAAACGCTGGAAGGAAGATACTGTTCCAGAATTATTAACGAAATATATTGATCAAACAGGCAGAACATCCAGTGCAGAATTATGAAATATCAAAGGCATGTAGGTGTATCTAGGTAGATCATATACAAGGTGTTTTGAAATTTCAAAAAAAAAAAAATTTTCGATTTCCGACTTATATGTTACTGACAGAGATTGTATCGATAAAGATGTATACGCCATAAAGTTCATTCGGCATTTGTCCTGAATCGGCGTACCGTGTACGGCACTGATGAGAACTAAAAAGTTCGAAACAGCTGTATGTCGTTCGGTTCCGATCCGGGACAAATGTCGAATCCTACCTGTGGCGGGTTTTATTTTTTGAAACCTTATCTGATCGTGCAGAAACACGAGAAAGGGGTCGAGGATCGCTTCTGGGTATAATGCAATGCCTGGCGGGGCTTTAGCCCGACGAGTAGTTATTTCCTAGAGGGATTATGTAATAGCTTTGCTATTCGGGAACTACTTTGATAACCGCTTGGCGGTTTGGTGGTTCCTTTCTCGATTTCCGACTTATATGTTAGTGTGTTTTGAAATGTTTTCTCGTTTGTTTGTTGAACATGATAAACACGAATAGGTTGTTGAACATGATGTTTAGTGATGATGCATGGGTGTCAGCAAGATGGGGCTACGGCCCATACTGAAAATTTACCAATAGAAGTCATTAGAACGATGATGCATAGAAAAGTGATCTCTAAGTGGGGGGATGTTATTTGGCCGCCCAGAAGTCACGATTTAATGCCAATGGATTTCATATTATGATGTTACTTGAAATCTAAGGTATACTGTGATGCTCCTAGGACTTTGCTTCAGTTAAAAGCTAGAATACGCGAGGAATTTCCGGTAATTACGAGCATTATGTCGCTGAGTTATCGCACATTTTAGGTTGCGCTTTGAAGAGATATAGCGGCTTGGAGGAAGACACTTTGACGATGTTGTTTCTCATATATAACTTTCTCTAAATTGTAAATTTAAATAAAAAAATAGTAAATGTAAGTATCTCTTTTAACAAGCGAGTTCTATTCATCCAAAAAAAAACATTCCAGGATACCTGTTACATGCAAACATACAGACATGATATGGAAATAGATATATTTGCACAAAATAAATTTAATTGATTCGAATTAAATCTACACCTGCGATCAAATATCTCGAGTGTACGCGCCGGAATGTCGGCTGCCTCAGAGTTACGTGAATGTAGCACCACTGATGTAGTACTCAGCTATAGTTAGAGATCCACTTATACATTACTGCGTTTTGTGTTTTTATGACAAATTCTGTTAGCCTATGTATTCATTATTTTGCGCATCTTATTACTGTATTTATTTTACTTCAGAACTTGTTTCTTATGAAAAGAGGAGACCAGTTTTTCACGAACGACAAGAGATTACACGTCTCTCAACGCGTGTTCCGCCAGTCAAGTTGACATCATCGCGAGATCACTAAAATGACGCGGAAAGTACGCGTCGAGAAACGCATAATCTATCAATATTCGTGAAAAACTGTTCTCTTGTTTTTGGGACTGCTTCGAGGGTTCTAGTCCCTTCTCAGGATTGTTTTTTACAACTACATTCACTTATATCACGATGTCAGAGCGTTTGTTTGGTAGTAATTATAGGATATTTTGACTTAATATTATATCTTAAATCAAAAAAGGCGATTCACTTTAAAAACAATCCACACTGATTGAAGATAACCACAAGAATATCTACAAATCTACAGAATTATCTGCAAATCTACATCTGAAAAGGAATGAGGACATCTACATCTAAGAGGCAATACGATGACGAACAGAAAACTCCAGAGAGACTACCAGATTACGAAAGATTCATCAGTTTTGAAAATGAATCCATCACAAAGCATTGCAAATATGTAGGTGGAAAATACGCTCGACAACGATCTGGAGTTGGTTTGGTATTAGTTCGAGGTCCATTATGAAATCACCGTCTTATATATTATAGCTCTCACATGCTGCGTAAAGGCTTAAATAACCTAAATTCTTACACCCTATAGCATATTCTCTTATGGTACTTGCAAGGCAACCGGGCCTAACATCTCGCCTCTGTTGATTGTGTCGCAAGTTTCCGAGTAAATGTTTATGAAAATTCCAGTTTGGTGTACTGAGTGCTTGTGGAATTACAAGTACGTCCACTGCTTGGACAAAGGATAAATTGCCTGCCGTGCACTTTAGAAAGGCCTAGAATCGCAATCAGAGTTCCGACGAATTAATAAAAATTCTGGTGGTGACTCCGATTCACTAGTCAATAAATTTTATGTTACAGAGACGAAAGTGGGTGATTCTCACTAAATTGACCCTACTTATTTGCGCAATAGAACGTGGAAATCATGTGAGATGTAACGTATTAATATATACGTGGTTTTTGATAAAGTATGTAACTAGAACAGTAACAGTAATAAATCTGGAAATTGAAATTTCACATATCAGAAAACGTTACTGTTATAAATGAGGTAGTAATATGTAAAAGAATATAGAACATAATTAAAAAAAACACAAAGTGGAGAATCAGGGTTGTTGTATAAAAAAACAAATAAGGAACTAATATACATGGTTTCATATAGCTTAAAAAAAGATAACTTAAAAAAGTCAATATTTCAATCATAAACAAATTAATTAATTACCTTCTAATTTAAATGTCCAAAATGGTGTACTGTTATTTTCGATGCGGCATAAGTACGAAATAATGGCTGAAACATTTTAATACAGTGCAGAATTTTTCAGATGGGAATTTTTTAAATTACTGAAATTAGGAGGTTCTTATATATTGTATAAGGCACTTATAGATGAAGTGGTAGAGTATAAGAACCTCCTCATTTCAGTAGTCAAACATTTGAATTATTTGCTTTATACAAAAATACTTGAAATAAAAGTTTATTAGCTATTTATATTGGTGACCTTGAAACTTTTCAGCTATAAGTTGAATATTATGCCACTCAAGTTTATTTTTTTCAAATAGTAACTTATATTTACCCTATAGTAACTAAGAAAACATGTATTTTGTTAGCGTATTCCTCATAATTTATATCTAAATCCATTTTCCGACTAAAATGATTGCTATTTAAATAAAATGTGAAATAAAATCGTAACTGGCATGCTAATTAACAGACTTATTAACAAGCCGCCTTTTAATCAGAACGGACAACAACATTTTGACCAAGCATTACTTTCATATCGTATACCAACTTTATTTTCCTTGATTATAATAGTACATTATAACTGTAGAGAATAGTCTCCAGAGAATTTTTAATGGATTCAAGAATCGCATGGCTAGCATCAAGTTAAAATAAATGATGGCTTGAAATTGAAATCCGTATTTGATAGCTTTATTTCTTTAAAGGAAAATTGACTACTGCTAGATATTTAGAAATTCCACGTTTCAACCTAGTTCTAATTTTAGAAGCTGTAATCTAATCAATGAGGATGATGAGATTCCTAAATCAAAGTATTTGATGAAGAAGAGAAAGAAGAGCTCCTCTTCATTTCGTGTTGATGTCCTATCATTTGTTTAAAATACGTTCCCTGGCTGATGAGTAGATTAAGGTAAAACTACAACATTTCCTAACATATGACCAATTTTCCATAATCGCGTTTCATCAAAGAAGTTGGCGTCATCAGAAGATCTCATCCTTTGTAACAGTTTCAACCATCTCTTGATGATGTTATATTAATTTTTTACTTGAGCACTCTCAAGTTTAGATTTGTTATTAGCATACAAGAAGAAAAATGCTTGATATAATAACTGTCATCCATGTTAACAACCGGAAAGACTTATTTTAGGGGTATCATCGTAATATTCATCTGTACATCTTCTTGTATATTATGTACGTCTTACTTGGGTGCGTCTTGTTGAATCTCTCCATTTTCGTCACCGTTTTCTCCTTCACTTCAGATACCGACACATGATGCATTGAAGCTTAGCATCACTGATGCTAGGGATTGTTCATAACCCTATTTTATAGGAATTATAAAAATTAACTATGCCAATCTAATTCCAGCATCGATATCATCCGATATAACAATAATATCGCCTCCCATAGTTCCACAACCACAATTTATTGCAACCATAAATCAGAATTGCATTTGATACTAAAATTATTTTACATTGGCGCAACGAGGAATCTACTATATGTGTAGCAAAACAGCTTTTGATAAGCCACAGAGCGCAATATTTTCAGAATCGGCATATATCAACCTTTCGCCTACAGAACAGCAGTAAAGAGGATGCAAAGTATTGGGTACTAAATAATTTATAGATAGGTAACTTTTTATGTCGATGTTAAAGACTTCGGTATATTACAGACTTCACCTGAATGTAGAACATGTGACGTACAGAAGCGATATATTTTAGGGAAGGTCAAAAGGAAGGAAGGCGAATTATTTAAGATCAAGTCATATTCGGTAGCATCAGATAAGAAATATGATTTATAGCTTGGTGTAAACGGCTGTGAATAAAATAGACCTTAACGTAAACATCACCTCGCGTAAGGAATCAAATACGGAAATTTCCTTTGGGAATATACCGAAGTAATATGCTTTTTGATACACAAAAATTATCTCCTAAATTATAAAGATATACTACGTCAATTTCTAGAAAAAAAACCGTAATATCAAGAGAAATAAAATGTTATAAATCCATTATTATTGTTGAAACTGTCGTTCCGACAAATAAGTCGACTGTTTAACCTTTCGTCGGACGCAGACAATCTGTGAGGTCCAGCAGTCACTTTTTTCTTTGCCTCTTCGTGTGTATTACGAATATTAACTCCCTGGTAGCTTCCTAGCTCCAAACCAGTCTTCTCGATATGGTGTCAATTTTTGTTTAGTGCGTTCCTTGGCCTTGTATGGGCCACCCGGATCTGTCAGATGCATTGTAAAAGTGATTATTTTCACTTTTACATTTTGTTGGATTTCTTTTATTATTTAAATTAATAATATTTTTGGGTTCTCCACACTTACTTATTATGGCTTTTTTTGGTATTATTATTCAAACTTAACATATTTGGATGTCAAATTATTGGTTTATACTAAATATCGTTACCGACAATGTGACGTTTATTTTTGTTTGGAACATGGTAAAATGATGATGAGGATTTATAATTCTTTACAGTTAAAATATGAAGTTAATTATAATTTTTTTTTGTATTCATGTTAAATATTTTTTTATATATAACTTTATGACTTTTACATGGAAAAATAGGTGTTTTTTTCTGTATTCAAAATATTGTTCAACACTAATTTATGTTTGTGTTTTGTCCTTAAAACAAAAAAAATTGTCAATAGCTGGTTGCCTTGTAAAAATATTCCAAATTTATTGTTTTACAACATTAAATAAGTTCCTTTATTTAAATTTAATTATTATGATTAAGAACTAGTGTGAAATATTTATTATTGTATTGTATTGATTAAGTGCTTAATGCTTTAATTAAGTGCTTTAATGAAGTCTCCACCTCATTAGAATGTAAATTGTGTAAGATTTGGTTATGGGATTTCTCAGATGCATTGCGCCCGAATGTGTTTGGATTCATACTGCGCCCGACGGAAGGTTAAATCTTATGTATCTTTGGTTTTGTAAAGAAATGTGTCCCAAAAATGTTTTTGTGAACGACAAGTAAATCAAATACATTTATAAACATTAAAGGCACAAAGTACCTTGTAACATGTTTAAGTAACTACAATATAAAGGATATTACCAACAAGAAAATAAAATTAGAAACCAAGAATCGCTGCAACGCGTAACAGCGACGATAAAACTGGTAGTAAAAGTATCCCGTAATGGTCATTTACGATTTATGTTGGTTTTCATTTTATTGTAATACTCTCAGAGTTCGTTTCCAGTTCAATTCATATATATCTGATTTATTTAAATTGTATACGATGATCATTTAATTTCGCACGATATTTAAAACAAACATTGCGCTATTTCAAGATTAAGGATTCTAAATGACATCAAGACAGTTCTTCCGTTTTCTACAATAGGATATATGACTAATTGGCTGTTGGCAATTTGGAAAATTACAGCTTTTTTATATTCATTTGGCGACATGCTGAATATGACAGTAAAGATTTGAGAAAACACCAGCTGTCTCTCCATAGCGGTATGTCTCTTTGATTACAATTATCAAGACAGTTCTTTCGTTGCTTACAAAATAATATATGACTAACTGATGAGTGACATTTAGAAGAATATAACTGTTTTTATTTTTATTTAGAGACATGCTGAATGTGGTAGTAAATTCTTGAGAAAACATCACGTGTCTCTCCTCAGCGGTATGTCTCATAGATTGCAATTATCAAGACAGTCCTTTAGTTTCTTACGAAGGAATATACGACTAATTGACTGGTAGTATTTGAAATATTACATCCTTTTTATTTCCATTTGGCGACATACTGAATATAGTAGTAAATTTTTGCGAAACCATCACCTGTCTCTCCTCAGCGGTATGTCTCATAGATTGCAACTATGAAGACAGTTTTTTAGTTTCTTACAAAGAAATATATGACTAATTCACTGGTGGTATTTAAAAGATTACAGCCTTTTTTATTTCCATTTGGCGACGTGCTAAATATAGTAGTAAATTTTTGAGAAAACACCACCTGACTCTCTTCAGCGGTATTACTCATAGATTATAACTAACAAGACAGTTCCTCCATTTGCTACAAAAGAATATATGTCTAATTGATCAGTGAGATTTAGAAGATTACATTTTTTATTTTCATTTGGCGATATTCTGAATATAGCAGTAAATTCTTGGGAAAACATCACCTGTCTCTCCAGCAGTATGTCTCATAGATTACTATGGTCAAGACAGTTCTTTCGTTTTTTACAAAAGTGTATATGACTAATTGACCAATGATATTTACAAGATTATAAATTTTAAAAATTTTTATTTTTAGACAATCTGAACATGGTAGTAAATTTTTGAGAGAACATCACTTATGTCTCCTCAGCGGCGTGTAGATTATAATTACGTAGATTACAATTATCAAGAGAGTTTTTTCATTGTTTACAAAAGAATGTATGTCTAATTGAACAGTGATATTTTTAAAGTTAAATTTTTATTTTTATTCGGCGACATTTAGAATATAGTAGAAAATTTTCCTCAGCTGTCTCTCCTCAGAGGTATGTCTCATAGATTGCAATTTTCAAGACAAATCTTTTGTTTTATATAAAATGGTATATTACTAAGTGACTGGTGGTATTTCAAATATTACAGCTTTTTTAATTTTCATTTACCGACATACTGAATATAGTAGTAAATTTTTGAGAAAACATCACCTGGCTCTTCTCTGCGGTATGTCTCATAGGTTGCAACTATGAAGATAGTTCCTTTGTTTCTTACAAAAAACTATATGTTTATTGAAAAGTCTAGAATCTAGGATAGTCGTACCTCTTCAATAGTTAAAATTTCACAAGTCAAGTTTCTACCATACAATTTTCTTTTAAATAATTCAAAGCTGTAGTGACCACCCCCTATATTCGGTGTGTATTTTAATAAATAGGCAAATTGTCCTATGGATGGGAACTTTTATTCAGATATCGTTATCCCGATACTCTGATGTTCCTTTTTGCGCAATATTACATAAAAGCGAAACATCTGCATCACCGGTCCTTTAGTATGGAAAAAATCATATAATGGTTTCTCATTGAACAAATTCCCACAGAAAGCAAAACATATTCAGTTCCCGATATTGAATCGATTCGATTAACTTTGATTCTTTATCCCTGAGAACGTAATACAACATATACATTCCACTTTGTTATTTGTGGCAAATCCACAGACGATGCGAATAATGGAATAAGGTGGGAGAAATGCCGACTGGCTGTATAGAGGGTAAATTACCTTTGCCAAAGGTGGCGTTCTCGTCATTACTCGAGATTAGTTTCGGCGTCTTCGAAAAAAAAAAACACTACAGGCCTCTTGATACGGCGGATTCAGAAAATAGTATTAGTATGAAGATAGTCCCAGAAATACCTGATCTAATAAAGAGAACACAATAAATTTGGGAAAAAATATCTTTATTTCTCTACATTCTTTTTTCCTGGATACACTTTTCACAACGATATTCAGTAGCTTCGATACCCCATTTATAGTGAAAATCGTCGAACTCCTCGTCGAAAGAATCCGTCGAAATCTTTCACCACCGAACCATTTTTTTCAAGGTTGGAAGTAGAAAGTAACCCAAGGAGGCTAAATCTAGCGAATAGAGTGCATGAGGAAGCAATTCGAACTTCAACTTATTGATTTTGGCCATCGCGATAACGGATATGTGAACTGGTGCATTGTCTTGATGAAACAAAACTTTCTTTTTCGCTAAATGTAGCAGTTTTTTCTTGATTTCATCACTCAAACGCTGCAATAAGTTCGCATAATACTCACTCTTGGCTGTTTTTCCTTTCTGATAATCAATGAAAATTATCCCATGCTCATCTCAAGAGACTGACGCCATGACTTGCCTGTAGATGGAACTGTCTTCGTCTCCTTTGGAGCCGATTCTCCCCTTTCAGTCCATTGTTTTGAGTGTTCCCTCATTTCAGGATCATAAAATAATGGATCCATGTTTTATCCATAGTTATGATATGATACATACCAGAGGCGGATTAAATGTTGAGAGCACCCTAGGCAAGCACCTCATCGGCACCCCTCTAGCGCGAAAGTTCGAAAGAACGAGGAATTGTCTCTTTGAGTAGCCGGTAGTTGGTGATTTTACGTATGTGAACGAGTGAAAGACATCACTTGACACTTTGCTATATTAAAGAGGAGGCGGTTTCGGTCACTCCAAGATAATATTAGTAAGGATAATTAGGTAGGCCAGGATACGTGTACTTACCCTTAAGCGTGAATGAAATATGTGATGAGAGTGAAGAAAGCAAGAGGGACAGAACGAATATGGAAATCCATGATGCCTCTCTGGGAAACATATTTGATTGTGTATATGTGTTGACACATGATGGTGCGTTATCATTAATTATGTAAAAGCTTAAAATAATTTATTAATATTTAATAAATAAAAAAATTAAAGTTATGAATTATTTATTTAAAAATTGATACTACTCACATTCAACGTCAATTGTAAAAAAAAAAATTAAAAGTTTCTGCGTCTATATTTTTGTCTTGCGAAATTGTCAATAACATTGTCATAGTTTAAATATATCAATAAGTTTGATTCAATGTTAAGTATTGCTAACGAATTTAATCTCTTGTCTCTCATGGTTGAACGAAGATAATTTTTCACTCTCTTTAGACAGGAAAACCTCCGCTCACCACTTCAATTGCTGAATGCCGTCGATACACACATTTCTAAGGCTATATAAATGTTTGAGTAAATTGGTTCAAGTTCTTTATTTCTTAGAACCTGTAAAATCGCGTTGGTTGTTCGGGGCAGTTCTACGTCTCGAGCCATCGTTGTTAAATAAGAACGTAGATGGATACATTCATCAACAAAGCACTTTTCTAAATTACCAGAATACATTGTTGCTAACATACTTGCTCTATTTTGAACTTCTTCAGTGTTCAAATTGATCAAATTGAAAAACGAAAATTTACTGTAAAAATTTCTGTACGCTTCTCATCTCTTTTGAAGTTCAACCGCAAATCTGTCTATAATTACTAGAAATACTGTCACTCTGAATGTTTCCCGACCAGATAATGAAAAAGTAGTATCTTCGGCAAATTCATCTGCTGTAAGCTCTCTCTTCCGTATCCTCTTTGTGTCCTTTTCATATTCTTTGACTAATGAGAGTTCCAAGGCTTGTTGTTCATATTTATTAAAATTTTTCCTTTCTGCAGAAATTATGTGAATTAGACTGTCATACATTTGAATAACTGTATAACTTTCAATATCAACGGACTGTAACTTTTTGTTGGTTTTGTTCATGTGAACCAAAATAAACCCCAAAACACGAACATGAAAGCAGTTTCTAGTACTTCTAATTTCAATCTTATGCCTTTAGCTTCACATACACCAGAACGTTTTTGCTCAGGATTGCCCTCGATAGCAATCAAAGCATCGTGAATTTCTGGAAATGACTCTTTAAAACTTTACAAGCATCTGATAGAGCTGACCAATGTGTCAGATGGATTTTTGACAGTAGTTCTGTTTGTTATCATTAGCTAGGTGTATTTGTGCTTGTAGAGTTCCCTGAGTTGAAGCTGTAAAAAATGTGTAATTTCTTGAAGGAAACCAAAGAACCAACAAGCTTCTTGAGCGCATTCAGCGGCACATTCACCCACTAGGTTAAGCGAATGTGCGAAGCAGGGTATATATTCTGCTAGGGGACATAGTTCTTTTTTTTGGCCTGTAATCCATTGTAAATGCCTGAAATAGTTGCGGCATTATTATACGACTGGACTTACAGTCTAATATATCAATTTCAAACATGTCTAATGGTTTAATAATAACATCTGCAATATATTGTGATTTGTGACCGACATTTGCGATAAACTTAAGAAAACATTCAACGGGCGTACCATCGGCTTGAATATATTGGATCACCAAAGTTAATTGGTCAATGTGGGAAATATCTGGTTCAACACCAGATATTATTGAATAATATTTTGATATCTTGATTTCAAATCCCTCGTAGACCAACCGTTAGTATAGAGGAAGGTATTAATAACGTTTATTAACGAATGAAATTAAAACCTACAAAGCCTTTAAAACGTCTTGGACTTAGAAGAACTTGGACATGCATCCGTATAAGAAGCGATCATATTAATTGTATCTACTGGCAAAAAACCCTAAATATATTGCATACTGCTAGTAGTTTATTAGTACTTAACGATCAGAAGCTGTTACAATTGGGAATAAATGTAACTATTTATCTTGGGATACATCACCAAGTAAACGAGCAACAGTATCATCTGGTGCGGGCACTTAGTTTTACCACCCTATATAGAGGGAAAATAGCGGCGTTTATCATCTGAACTGGAAACGATCCAGCACACCCTCAGCGCCGTTCTACTTGGGCTGAATTTCGATATTCCGGCTGGTAGACGGGGAAACAGGGATAAGCGCCGTTTATTGTTTGGACCCGAATCATTTATGACGGTAATTGTTCTGGTCTATTTTGCAAAAGTAGAATATTCTGGCCGTCAAGGACGCCAAAGTTTATCGCCCTATTTTTTCGGGGTATTTTATTTTCCTCCAAGTTCGCTACATGGCAAACAGGAAGGCAGTTGGATATAGTGTGACCGAGAAAACATTCACATCACATCACACTTCTTGTCCTTATTTAACGCAAACGACTAAACGATATTTATAAACCTTTGTTACTACAATATATCTTCTTAATACTATTAGGAAAAAATTGTTGAATTTTTCTGCTGCATATTTTTATATTAAAATATTGTTACGATCTAGTCTAAGACTAATGAGTAACTTATTTCTAACCGTATTATACTAAATTACTTAAATTCTAAGGGTCACCCACTGATGTGTTCTTAGCTAGTTCTGACAAGTATGGCACCTGTGCACTACACAAATTATTCTGCATTTAATTTCACTCAAACCACTACACTTACTCGTGGGGTTCAATCCTTTTGAATCTTCTTATTCGGTTAGAGTTTTAAAGACCTGGATAGCGTCAATATTCTCGTGTTGTAAAAATCTTCCTTAGTGGCTTCTTACAAATTGTTTAATCTCTATATCAACGTTTTCTATTCCAAAATCTCGGTGGAGATCTTGATTTCTTATATACTTGTACTTCATTTCTTATATCCTAGGTGCACTGACGATGATCCGTAGTACTTTATTTTGAAAGGTTTGCATAATTTTAATATTTAACTATCTGGTACAACCCCAAATCTGAATGTCATAAGTCCACACCGGTTTTAATATTCGCTTATACAAGAGGGGTTTACTATGTATCGAAAGGATGAGTTCCTGCCTGAGAACTAGTACATTTTTTCGTATATATTGTAACTAATTCTTCTCTTTTCGTTTTCACGTGGGCTTTCTAGCGAAGCTTCGTATCTAAGGTAAGACCGAGATGTTTGGCTGTATTGGCATATAGGACTACTCGTCCATTCATACTTATTCATTGTCGATATGAACTAATTCTTCTTCATTTAATCTAATTTTCCATTTCTTGGTCCAGTTTTGGAATTTATTGATGACATTTTGAAATGTATTAGCTGTTTCTATATTACTTTGGTCTGTTGTCATTATGGCAGTTTCATCGGAGAAAGTAGCTACAGTATTATTTTCTAGCTCTGGGAGGTCACACGTATACAGAAGGTGGAATATAGGGCCTAGAACACTGCCTTGTGGGATTCCTGCTTTGATTTCCTTAAGGACAGAGTAGGCATTTTCCTGCTTAATTCGAAAGTGCTTGTCTGATAAATAGGATTTTAAAATATCTGCATATTATTTAGAAAGGATAATAGGAATAGGAGAGGAATTTCTAATTCCTATTAAGAGTAATTTCCGCTACATAGGAACCAAATATCGATTCTTTTTTTTAATTCAGTAGAGAAACTTTTTTAAAACAAAGCATCATATGCTTGAAATATTATAAACATACCTTCATGCTTGAAATATTAAAGTTGTTATGGATTAGAGGGTTGATACTGCTAAGTACTATAGCGATTTTTTCTTAATTTCTTCTACGTCCTAAAAAGAATTTCCTTTTAGGTTTTTCTTCATTCTTGGAATAATAAAAGGTCACAGGGGGTTAAGTGGGCAAGAGAGGGGATGCAAAACCGGTACCATGCTGTTTTTTTTTATCAAAAAACTGGTTGATTTTCACCGTTGTTTAGGCAGGCGCGTTATCATGACGAAGAAATCAGTCTCTCGATCTCCACAGTTCATATTTTTCCCATTGCCTCACGCAATTACTTCAGTACTTCCAGATAGTAAGATTGATTCACTGTGGTGTCCTAAGGAACACATTCAACGCGATAGACTCTATACTGGTATCGAAAAAACAAACCACCATGGTCGTAACATTTGATTTAACTTGCCCTGATTTTTTTTTTTTTGGTCTGTATGATGTAGGTGTCTTCCACCAGCTAGACTGCTTTTTTGTTTCAGGGTTATAAGCGTAACACCAAGATTCGTCTCCTGTGATGACTTTTGACAAAAAATTAGGATCAGTTTGTGACTTTTCTTTCAATTCTTGGCACATTCTCAGACGGATCTCTCTCTGGTCATCGGAAAGCAGTCATGGAACAAACTATACCTCGACATGTCTCAATGGAATGTCATATGTTGGAATAAATTCCAGGAAATTCCAGTTGTTTTCTCCAGTTCGTCGATTGTACTGCAACGATCAAACATCGCCCACTTTTTCAACATTTTCGTCTGATCTGGATGTCAAGAAGCGACCCGAATGAAAGTGATCTTCAAATGCTATTTGACCATTTCTAAACCAGGCAAACCACTTTTAAGTTCTTGCCTGACGTCAAGCTTCTAGAAGCAATAGAATTGTATCTGCTGCATCGTTCTTTAACAGCAAATATAACTTGATGTTGGCGCATTGTTTATTAATGTTTACCATCGCAATATCACCGAAAGCTTTGGGAGCGAGTTAATAAAAATATCACTCTGCCTGTTGCGATGGCTTCACATGAACGACATTTGGCCAACTGGGCAGGGGGAGTGCCTAGTAAATACACCCAGCGAGAGAGGGCAACACTGCCAACCCACTAGTCTACAGAAAACAATTCTCGTTTGTTTAGGTACCCCCACGTAGAAAACCCGGCGTGCGCCTCTGTGACAATCAGTTATTGTAATTGTAAGTCGCGGACACTTCAAAGAGAGCAACTCAAAGTCTCGACCAGTTTTCAGTCCAGTTTCACTAATTCCTGTTTCGGACAAATTATGCATTAAAATGTTGGCAGCAGTCCCATACTTCATGCTCTCCAGAATTTTTATTATAGAAGCGGAGCTGTAATAATAAATTTATAGATAGAACAGTCGCCGACTTCTCAGGAATAATACTGCTTAAAATGTTTTTGTAACCCCGATAAAGGACAAATAAACGATTGTTGAATCTATCGCCTTTTGAATTATATCGACTTAAAACTTCATAATATAATATTTCACTAATTATTACATAAACTAAAAATATCAGTACGGCTAATAATCTCAACAATTAGCTCATAAATTTATAATTTGTCGAAATGGTTAACTAGAGTTCAGAATTTATCTGGTTTAGTTAAACAACCTAGTTTGCCATAGATTTTATTATTAACATCAAATACGTTAAAGAAAGTGACATTTTGGTCCCCTTTGACGTCTGTTCAATGTTTACAAATGCTTTTATATCGTAAATTTTGATCTCAGGCAAATTCGTAAATTAAATGGTTTAATTTAAAAAACTATCGATGAATACATTGGGACAATTGATATTTGTATGAGTCTAAATCGTTTTGAAAAACACAAAGGTACTTATCGCGTCTTACTGTAAATATTTTCCTGAATATCAAATTATAGTAGCTCTCAGTAAATCTCTAAAATAGAACAGAATACACTGAATTGTCGGAAAGTTATGTAATGATTTACCATGATTTCATTTAAAAGTATATACAGACAAAAAGAACAACATATGGCTTAATTAAAATATGAGACGGTCAATTTATAAAAAATAAACAAAAGTACCCGCATATTGGTGTTGCCTTATCAAAGCAGAATCCGTTTCTTCAAATTTGGCGCTTCATTTGGTCCTAGTTTTTCTTGTGCCACTGTAAATGATCGCACACTTTCATAAAACAGTAGTACAGAAACTACACAAACAAACCACTGGTGCTGAGAACAAGCAATTTTTTCTGATACCAACCTAATTTTTTCAAAACATATCCGCTGAAACTTGGTGGCCAAGAATTAAGCTATAATAGCGAAGTGAAATACTTAGGTGTAATCCTGGACGGGAAACTGTCATGGGGAAAACATCTAAGTCCAAGATCACAGCAACACTTAGGCAACTGAGAAGAGCCATTGGTAATAGCTGGGGCCTGAAACCGGAAACTATGAAATGGATGTATGAGGCAATTCTCAAACTCAGGCTGGCGTATTCAGCACTGGTCTGGTGGGAGAGAGCCTATTTAAAGTCGGAAGCCAACCGACTTAACAAGTTAAGAGGATTGATTCTTAGAAGTATAACCGGAGCCCCAAGATCAACACCGATCGAGGCGATGGGGATACTAACGGGGATACCACCTCTTGATGTCATCCTGAAAGCGGAAGCCGCAAAGGCAATGCACAGGGTGGGAAACATGAATAGGAAGGTAAGGGACCTGTCTAGACTCTTAAGAGAACTAGCTGAGGAGGGACTCCTATGGATGCCCTCTGACAGTACGGGTGTCCACTTCCTGTTTGACAAGAAATATAAGATCACCCTTACCAATAAGACCGACTGGATGGAGGGTCGAGCTGGATTGCTGCTCAATGGAGACATCTGGTACACGGATGGAGCCAAGAGTGGGAATAGAGCGGGTGCGGGGGTATATAGGCGACGCGACGGGATAGGTAAAACTTTCCCCTTGGGCAAATACACTACCGCACTCCAGACCGAGCTAGTTGGAATTACATACGGTGTTCTGGGGGCCGACCAAAATCGTACCCAAGAGAAAGTATGTATCTGCTCGGATAGCAGGGCGGCGTTGGCAGTCCTAAATTCAGCAACGACAAAGTCGAAGCTGGTCTATAATTGCTATGAAGCATTGAACCACTTGGCAGGGAATAGACCGGTAGAACTCTTATGGATACCTGGGCATAATGGCATTAAGGGAAATCTAATTGCAGATGACCTTGCCAGGCTAGGGACCAAGGAAAACCTCTATGGACCAGAACCTGCAGTGGGAATAAGACGGAATCTGATCAGAGACCGCATCAATGGCTGGACAAGAGACCAGCACAATAAAAGATGGAGAGGAGTAACGGGTTGTCGAATAGCCAAACTCTTCATCGAGTACTTAGAGATTGAGAAATGAGCCCAAGAATTCATTAAATTGAACAGGCACAAAGCCAGAAACCTGGTGGGAATCATAACGGGCCACCATAGTAGCCTGAATGCATATAAGCACAAGCTGAGGCTGACTGATAGCCCGGCCTGCAGATACTGTAAAGAAGACGAGGAAACCTCGATTCATTTTCTTTACACCTACCCCGCACTGGAGGAGAAGAGGTATCTTATATTAGGGACCCCTGTTATCCTAGAGGAGGCGAGGCTTAAGGCGGGGGACGTGCCTAAATTGCTCCTTTTATGGGATAGCATTTTTGGATAATGACCCGGATAAGAGGGGATTGCCAAGGGATTACCCATGCGATCAGTGGCTGATGAGGCCCAAACCTATATAATATAATAATAATATAATAATAATAATTGTTTCATATTTTTTGTAAGTTTTGTTGAGTGACCGATTGGAACCGACGCAAACCTATTTCCATTGTGCAGTAATATACATTTCAAGTTATTTTTAGAACTATCCATGAAAAGTTATGGATAGAATCAACTGGTAAATTTCAGGAGTGTCCATTATTTTAACAAATGTAGTCAGTTCAGCCAAAATGAAGATATAATGTGAAATTAGGGCACTTGAGTACTCAGAAACCGGTCTTAAATTTGTGACAACATTATTTTTCTTTGTTCCCCAGTGCACTGGAGAATTTTTTGAAATCGGCTGGAATTTTGTCGAAAATAAAGCAGTATTTTTTTTATAAAAGCCACTCTACCAGTGGCGACTGGTCAGGGGAGGCAAAGGAGGCTAAGCCTCCTCTGCAGTTTTAGAGAAAAAATACTTACCTATATAAGATAGGTCAAAATATTTTTATTAGATTTTAAAATTATTTTCAGGTTATTTTAAAAAATAAATAAATATTTTAAGGAGTGTTAATTAGCGTTATTTTTTTTAATATAATTTACTTTTTTGTATATTTTAATTAATAATTATGATAATAATTTAATAACTGTTTATTTCATATTTGATTAATTTAAATATGTGCCTAGTTTGCCAAGTTATGTATTTCTACGTCTCATGTTACGTATTTTACCACCCGCTCATCGACATTAGGCTAAAACGCTGCAAGCCTCCAGTTAATTCTATTTCCATACGTGACGAATGACCTTAAGCTAATACCGAGTAATTTTTATTCCTAAATCGCTACTAATTCTCTGCCAGCTAGCTGCCAGCACTCCCACTCCCATATGGAATGCTTGCTACAAAATAAGTCTTTCTCTCTTGCACCTATCTTAGTTTGACGCGGTGGGGGACACCTGTTTACATACAAGGAATATGTATTTTATTTTCCTTTATTTATTATTTTTCTCTGCGTTTTCCTCGTACTATTTTAATTTATTTTGCAGAAGTGTTATTTAGTTTAAGTGGCACAATATGGGTACCGGCGAACAACCCACAACAAAAAAAGTAACACTCTGTAGCACTACCTCAAGGGTGGTGGGGAAATGTGCTAGTTGTGCTGAAAGTGATAATTTCGAGGAGGTTTGTTTTCAATTTTAGGTATTGACCGTAAATTTCACAAACTAATTTTTGGTTTATAAACAATATTTAACTTCAATAAAACATATTTTGTTTATTCCCTTAGTAGCTGTAATTCGTAAGTAAATATGCAAATAAATAAAATTATAATTATTTCGAAAAGGTAGCAAATTCCAAAAATTATTCTCGCGAAAGTCTATATTGTTGTATAAATGGATTTTTATTAGAATTCTAAAGGTTCAGGAAAACGCGTGACCTTGAAAATTCGAAAAATTTTCGCCTACGGCACCATTAAAAGGTGTCTCCGGTAGATATACATATTCTACCTCCCCTAAAAGAACCTCACGAGCCGCCACTGCACTCTACATTTTAGAAACTACAATTAGGCATCCTCTAGTATGGCCTACGTTATGCCATGATAACTTTATTGAACGCATTTCGTTAAAATAATAGGTTTGATATGGTGTAAAAGCGATAATTTTATTTCCTTGAAAGAATAATTCTACTATAAAATTCTCCAACACGTTTTACTAATACCAATACTTCACATAGTTTATTTTCCGCTGAAATAGCTGTAAGTACATAAGAGTTATCTCGTGTCTCCAGTCAAATCGAGGACATCGACGCCGTGCATCCCGCATAAATCGCCTCCCTCTTGCAACGTCTGCATCCCAGCATCAACCAGGAAAAGGCGGGTTCGCAACATGTCACATTTTACTATTAGACATACATCAGCGTAGCCGTGGCAAAAATTCCGGAAGGAAGATCCGGGACATTACCTTCTGGCGGAGATAAACGAGTTAATTTTACAGCTCGAAAGCAGTGGTTTAACAAATTTCTCAGTCCGATGCAATTTTTGAGCATTGCGTTAGATCTGTGAGCTGGTTCATAAATTTTTATTATACCGGAGTATATTTAGAGCGGAAAACTGGTCCGGGCTTCATTCGCTTTTTCGCGAGGATCTAAATGGGCAGAATGTGACAAATACACAGTTCTAAGTACGATGAGTTAGTTAATGTACATAGTACTTCATAAAAATCATGCTAATCGTCAGTAATTTGAATGTTAATCAAGTCTTTCAATAAGAACGCTCGATTTTTAAATATAAATAAAGCAAGTTCCGTGTGAGATATCTACTTAATTATCTTCCTGTTTGAAAGAATATTTCATGGCATTAAGAATGGAATATAACACAGTTCAAATATCTGTCGCGGATTTGCTTGGTGGCACGTAGTCGGGAGATCTAATTTTCAATAACTTTGTCGCATAAATCTGGCTGAATTTGCTGGATGGCGTTCGTTATGTTGACTTCCAGGTTATCAATTGTGTGCAGTTTATTCACATAGACCTGCGATTTGAGATAGCTTCAAAGGAAGAAGTCTAAAGGCGTTAAATCGCATGATCTCGGTGGCCAGTTCACGTAGCCGCTGCGCGAGATAATGTCCATCGTGGCATGTGCTGTGTGGCATGTAGAGCCGTCCTGTTGGAACCACCTGTCATCGGTATCCATATTATCCAGTTAGGCCACAAGTTGCTTATCATTGATCTGTAGCGCTCGCCGTTGACGGTTATGGCAATGCCAGTTTCGTTTTGGAAGAAGTACGGACCGATGATTCCGCCAGACCAAAATCCGCACCAAACAGTGACTTTATCGGTATGCATTTGTTGCTGGGGAATCTCGTGTGGAATGGTATCGTTCTAAATCCGAAAATTTTGCTTGTTCACACATCCATTCTTCAAAAAATGGACCTCGTTGCAAAAGATCGTTTTTTTTTCGGCAAAATTTGGGTAAATTTCCAACTGCTCTAGAGGTCAGTAGAATTTTATACGGGTGCAGACCTAAGGACCGACGCAAAATTCGCCAAGTTTAAGTCGCAGAAAGGCTAAGTTCTTGCGAACGACGAGATTATGCAAATTTGGTTGATCCGCAAAAAATTATTTTGCCACCACTTCATATTAAATTAGGATTAAGAAGCAATACGTAAAACCTATAGATGAAAATGGGAATTGTTTTAAATACTTATGTTGCAAATTTTCAGCTCTTTCTGAAGCAAAATTGAGGAAAGGCATTTTCGTGGGACAATAAATAAAAAAATTAATGCACTGCCAACAGTTTGAAGAAACAATGTCATAAATTGAAAAAGAGTCTTCTTTTAGAAGAAGAAGGTAAATGTTTTAAAAATGTAACAGAAATTCTTTTATGAAATTATAAACATCCGCAGAGTAGTATAGTAACCTGTTTAATGACGTCATTTTTTTCCTAATACCACCATACCTGTTTTAAACCGGTAAAGACCTGTTTTATACCTGTATACATTTGTTTTATACCTGCGCCAAGAGTTTTTCAGATCAACAATGACCACATGCCATGTGCATCAAATGTCCGCGGAAAAATCCGAGTTTGGAGTGATAGCCGCTTTGCTATACTACTCCGCAGTATGAGGAAATTATCAAGAAAATGCTGGATAAGTTTGAGCAACTTGGTTGTTATTACAACCAAGCATAAAAATTCATTTTCTGCATGCTCCTCTGGACTACTTTCCAGAAAATCTTTGTGCTGCTAGTGAGAAGCAAGGTGAAAGGTTCCATCAAGACATAAAGGAGATGAAAAGGCGGTATCAGGGTCGATGGGATGTGACGATGATGGCAGATTACTACTGAATGCTAAAAAGAGAACACTCCACTTGTTACAGAAGAGAACACTTTTCTTTTGTAATCATTCCAATGAGTGATTACAAAATAAAAACCACAAAACGAAGTTTTTTGTTAAAAAGGGAGAGATTTTCAAAGATAAAAAGGAGTTAGAGACTGAAAACTATTAGTGTTGTTGCTCTTTACTATGTTTTTAATGTTTATTAAATATAACGTTTATTAAAATGTAATTTGTTCTTATTATAGTTTTTAATTTATTTTGATTATTCAGTTGATCAAAAATATTACGTAAAGGTCTCACAATCAGTTCGACTGAGTAAAGACCAGACTGTTTACTGCGCACCTCGTGGGCGGTCCAATATAGCAGTTTTGAGACTTGTTCTTGTTTTTGATTAGCTGTACATAAAATGTTATTAAAATCGGTGCCAAAGATCGTACTACTTGTTCACAATTTACCGTACTGTATACAAACATAACGTACGCAAATATGATCGAAATGAAACCGGGTCACCGAGGCCCATAAAAGAAGGACCTGGAGGCACATCCCGCCTGCTCAGCATCCGCCCCTATATATATATATTTATTTACTGTAATATCCGAACCTTCTTCCGGGAAGGTATATTAGCGCTTTCTTCCTGCTATCACATTTGCTCCGGCCGATTCTACCTTCGGAATGAAATCGGAGATTGAGTTATCTGGCGCTCGCTCCGCCGGCCCCCGCCGCCGCCACCGAAAACTGCTGGCCCAGAGAAAGTCGGAAGAGCGACAGCATCCCCGTCAAGATCAATAGAAGGGCACGGAGTCTGCCGCTAGGTCGTTTGTCTCAATTTTATCCGGAAGAACACTTAAGACCGAACCGGATCACGACGTGTGTTTAGCGTTGGAAAAACTGTATTTTTTTATGTTCGGCATGGAGGAAAGTGAAATGAATATGTAATGGGACGCGGTTTTTGTGCGTTATTACTGTCGGATTTGGCGGGATCTGACTGGCTTTCGATTGTTTTTATATCGCCTGCTACACAGCATGCGTAGCAGGAATGTTATATAATTATTATGGTAATCGTATTAGTCTAGTCAATAATCCCACTTTTTATGAATTCTAGTTCGCCTTCTTCGAAAAGTATGGTTGAAGTGTTATTCGATTCAGAATGGCGTCTACAAACCTTTTAAAAAAGTTCAGGTGACGCTCAAAAAAATAGCGAAACTTAACTTAACTATCTAAGTATATAAAACCGATTATTACAAGTCGATTATAATAATCCAATGATTTTGAACTCCGCCAAATCCACGACTTCCATTATATGAGATGTTTCCTTTTCCAATCCCTTAAACCCGTCAGATTATTTGCTCTGTTCTAGTTGATGCATAATTAAACTCCCCGCCGAATTGGGGTGGAAATTCGATCTCGCAGACGCATCCCCTTCAGATCGTTATTAATATTTACAAGTGAGCAATGAAAAGAGAAAGAGAGGACGTCGTCGCGCCCGAATATTAGCGGCAATCGCTAATGTTTCTCTATGAGAATTTCTGGGTGCCATTTTTATACGTGGTGGAAATCATTTATGGGGTAACGCTATTTTTGACCTTATTTTACAGATATATAGAGTGATAATAAAGATTTTAGCACGTTCATACACTCCATAATAAATACATTTAGGAGGATTTCGATGCCCGGAGTATCTTGAATATTGATAGCCATATATTTTTAATCTGTAATTTTATTGACGAGACATTTTTCATATTTTGTATAGAGTTTGGATTTGTTTATCTTTACTTTTATTATAATAAAGGGTGTCTCGTTTCTAACTATAGGCTGAGACTTGTGAATAAAACTAAAAAATATCATTTGACATACTGAGGTTCATTTAGAACAAAATACGGCAAAAAGGAATTTACAGATGGATTGGAGCATAAACAAAACTCCTCATGGCAGTTTACATTTTGAGGTTTTTTATTCTTCAACAAAAAATGGAGACAATACGGCTACAAATTTAAAAGAATATCATGACTTAACATGACGTCATTCGTTAAGCAAAATTATCCATAATACTAGCACATAAAACTGGCCCTATTTCCTGAATAACACGTTGAATGTTTGCTTTGAGGTAATTGATTGTTGCTGGCTGGGCGGCGTACAGTTTTCCGTTGACATAACCCCAAGGAAAAGAATGCAGTGGCGTTAAATCACTTGATTTTTTAGACCGATTGATGTTAACATTCCGCTAGACAATATGATCAGGAAATTTGATCAGTTGTACATAAACTTTTTGTTTTTTTGAGCTGTTAATCGCGGCATATTGACGTCGTATGGTTTGTAGATAACAGCCGTTAAATATTGACGCCCTATCCTTTACTGAACACAAATGGCGCGCAATTCAAATCATGTAGTTCCAACTGAGGCACCCTATATATAAAGTGGTGAAAAAGTTCATACACTCCATAGTAGATACAGTTAGGAGGATTTCAATGCCTGGAGTATCTTTATTATTAATAGCCATATATTTTTACCACACAATTAATGACAAATTGTTCATATTTTGTGTAGAATTTGTATTATTTCTTTTAATTTCACTTTTACTAAAATATATTATTCCGTTTTCATAATATAATAGGCAATACCAGAATGGTAATAATAGTATGTATAAAAACAAGCAAATAATTGCAAATAGATTATTCATTATTGTAATGTGTTTATTTTGTTATGTGTAGTATCTAATTTATTTGATTTCATACAAACGTGACTTGATTATTTTTAGAAAATTCATTTTTTATTTTATTACTGACAGTATAACATTTCCAACATTTTTTAAGTCACAGGATTTAACCTTCTCCAAATTATTACGGAACTAAAATAAAACAGTAGAGCAGGAAGAGTTAGCAAAAATGATTTTTATTTTTCCCCACTCCACTATACGCGGAAAAGTAATGTAATCATGTAAAAAGATTTTTTTCTAGGGTTTATTTTTCGTTTTTCGGCCTAAAAACAGAAAAAAATGGTTTTTAAAACTTTTTGTGTATGTGTGTGTCGCTGGCGTCGTTGCCGTTGTCGTCGGCATTAATAATATTTCTTGTTAGCACTATAACTCAACTAAATCGTGTCAGATCGATCGGGTTTTGACTGATTCTGGTCGGGAACGTCTTTGACTGATTCTGGTCGGGAACGTCTCCCACACGATACCTATCGATTTTGAGGTGGATAGAACACACTTTACTATGTTCATGGGTCATGAGAAAGCACAATGGTGGACTATTGATTGATTCTGATCGGGGACGTCTCTCAGACGACACCTATTTATTTTAAGGTGTGTAGAACACACTCTACCATGTTCATGGGTCATGAGAAAGCACGACGGTGGACTATTTGAGAATTTTTTTGTTAGCACGATCACTCAATTAAATCGTGTCGGATCGATCGGGTTTCGACTAATTCTGCTGATTAGGAACATCTACCAGACTACATTTATTGATTTTGAGGTGGATAGGACACACCGCACCCTGTCCATCGGTCATGAGAAAGCACGATGGTGGACTACTTGAAAAAAAGTAAAACTGTCGCATAAAACACATATTCTGCATTTGTCTGTTGGTTTATTTTTTCTCGGCCACTCAGTTTCGAAATAGAGATGTTCTACGTGCGAAAAAGTCCGTTTTAAGGTTTTAAAACTGTTTATTTAATTTACCAAATCAGTTTTATTTTCTCGACTTCTCTGACGTGAATATCATTATAATTACCATTTTCATATCATCAACTACACTATCTTTTGTCTAGATACATTTTCACATCAGAATTATTTTTATTTTTGTAGAAACACAAGAATCTACTTCTCACTACTACAAAACTTTAGAGAATAGCTGAAAATATGCAAAAATTAATAGGTATACTATCGTTCAGAATAAAACCCAGTTTATGCGTTTTTATGTAGATTAAAAACTTCACCATTTAAGTTGCAAAAACTTCCTTTATTGTTCGTATATAAATTCATGGCACTTGGTTCATTATTTTTTTTATTTCAACTAATCGATGCGTGTATTTAATTAGAAAATACATACGTAAAATTCCCCTCATGGCGGAGAATAATATATCACTGTACATTTCTGAATACAGGCACGACATAAAATGAATAAAATTAACATCAGTTAAAAGAAACTCTCAGAAAATGTTGTCGCCCATTAATTTTAATAGTTTTACATGGTCGAAAGTTGAACTTTTATAGCTGAAGTTACGCTTAGTTTCAACCTTTCTCGTTTTTCTAATCGGTGTTAAATATGAATATTGTTCAGGTTGGGTGATGAATTATTTAACTTCTTCATCTTTAGGCAATTTAATATATTTAAAAAAAGGAATAAAATTTAAATATCTTGTATTTTATTTCTTAGAATAGGTATATTTGTTATTATATTTAATAGAATTATGACATCATATATTTATTTAATGAAGTATATGACCTTCATTCCATTTTTATAGTCCCCTAATTAATAGTACCTTGCGTGTATTGTTCAAAATTCATTTGTAAGTCAATTTAATTCAATATATTTATTCCCTATAAAGATATTGTAATCTTACAGAAATTATATTTTGTGAGAGATAAAAAATAACATAATATGTTTATGAAATGCACCCACCCCTGATATGTTATATGTAGAACTAATTGAAGATATTTGAACAAGAT
Organism: Rosalia funebris; assembly: GCA_037954035.1. Classification (NCBI taxonomy): domain Eukaryota; kingdom Metazoa; phylum Arthropoda; class Insecta; order Coleoptera; family Cerambycidae; genus Rosalia; species Rosalia funebris. The sequence continues at coordinate 2,329,265 of JAZFAV010000006.1, read as the reverse complement.
TAAGAATATCTAAGATATCCAAATATACCAAAAATTGCTGTGCACATTACATATGAATAACCAGTACAATAAATGATAAGGATCAATTGCCACCAAGGATTTATTTAGTTCAATTATGGAAAATAAAAAGAAGGGATAGGACCTCTGTTAGGATATTTTCCTAAAACAAAAGAAACACGGAAAGTCAAAGAACTAAGTACTCTTCTAAGGTATTTTCTTTAATTACAGGCTAAGAATAAAACAGTAATATTAGTATTAATATGAAGTCCAGGACATTTGAGATCTATGTTTCACATGTGCATACAACTGATGAATCCTTGTGATAGCTATTGACAAAAATCTTCACAGTGGGAAAAGCCTTGACAGGTTCAGAATATGACACCAATTGGTTGCTACAGCTTTGTGTTAGCAGAACTGGACTCTAAGACCTTCAGTCCTCGGTTTCCTTTTGGAGAATCGGCTTCCTCACTTCGACTTCTCTTTTGTGATCCGATAGAAGTATCAGAAATTTTAATTATTTGCGGCTTTTTGTTTATATATTTTATTGTGATATTTATTTCTGCTATTTGTTTGCCTTCATACACTTATTTTGAGTTGGTATTATATTAAATTAGCTTTAAAATGAATACTGGGAAATGTTTCTCATGATAGGACCTTTATATTTTTGTTTGGTAACATGGTACTAATGACTTTATTAACAGCTGAAATGTCATGACTTCTATGTGATGTATCAGAAGGCCTACAACAATTATGTTTTTTCTTTTGGTGTTGAATATATTTTTCAAGAATAGCAACTTTCTGAGCAAACCTTTCCGCTGTAATGGTTATGGAATTCCAATTACATTCTGACATGAAGACAATTCATCAACATGATATTTGGTTATTTAGTTCAGTAATGTTGTAATTACAATATGTAAGAGAGGTGTGTATGTAGTTCAATTGTGTCATTACAGCTTCAAAATGTAATACGTTTAACGTAGATGATGATTCAGGTACATCAGATATAGAACAGATGCTGCAGTCTGCAGATTTTAAGTCGTCCTTAGAAGGCGATCAATTTTTGGAGAGACTAGTACACATATGATGTGACTGACGGCTAAATGCATACTGAACAAACATTTGTCGATTGTTGTTTAAGGTCCATGTGACACACGTGGCAGTCAAAGGTCATAGCGGTAGCTATCGATATATGTAGCTGAATAAGAGCAACTAACATTTTTGTTAGATTTGTGAAAAAATAAGTCTTGTTATTAGCATCAAAATATCCACAGAGCCTTCTTAGTCAATTACTCTACAAACACCTCTCTGTTCAGGAGGCCACTTTAACGAAAAACAATAATTTTCTAACAGGTTTAAGTTATTATGAACATAATGTTAACGGTGTTTACTCTGTCACGCACATACTCGAACTCCTAAGTGGACTAATAGTGCAGAAAGGGCCCGTGAAAAGAAAGGGTTTTGAGTTTAATTGATTTAAGATTGCAGTCGAATACGACTGAATTGTTATCACGTCGCAATTTTGAAATTATCGGTTGTGATTTGTGAATAAATAAAAAATAATGTCATTCATATGGCCACCTCGATTCATTTGGCATGATGTCATTCGTCTAGCAAAATTTTCCATATCACGGGTACATGAAACTGGCTCTATTTCCAGAACAACACGTTGAATGTTTGCTTTGAGATGATTAATTCTTGCTGTGGCATATACTTTTGCCTTGACATAACCCCGAAAAAGAAGTCCACTGGTGTTAAATCACATGATCTTGTAGGCCAATTGATGTCAGCATTCCGCAAGACAACATGATCAGGAAATTGGTATGCAACAGAGTTGCAATTGACACGTTGCAATTTATTGTCAAAAACGACATGATCTACCGCACTACAAGTCTTTCTTTAAAATCCGATGTGTAGTGGCTCTTGACAGATTCAGTTGTTAAGCACTACGTCGAACTGATGTGTTTGGATACTCCCGTACACTTTCCCTAACTACAGCAATATTTTCATTTGACCAACGACGACAAGGACGTATTGGTTGGTGTTGCTTTATTAATAACAGAACCCATATTTTCAAATCTATGGATTAAGTTACGAACTATTAACCCAGTAAACGTTTCATTTCGTCCTAATTTTGTGCGAACTTATTTTTTTTAATGCAACTGTAAATGATCGCTCACTTTCATACAATAGTTGTACACAAACTAGTCGTTTTTGAACTGTTAATCACGGCATTTGGACGTCGCATGGTTTGTAGATGACAGCTGTTAAATATTGATGCCCTATCTTTGATAGAACACAAATAGCGAACAATTCAAATCCTGTAGTTCCAACAGAGACACCCGATACATAATATTTATAGTATTGTTTAGATTGTAAAAGCTTCTTATGTCAAGATAACCTTCATATGTCCTTAACGAAAACTCGCAATTTTATTCACCACAAGTTTAATAAAGCATAAATAAAGAATTTGTCACTGATGTCTATACGCCTTTTACGATGTAAAGGACATCTGATGCGGTGACAGCATCTTTTTAAGACGTGTTACACCTGAACGCTTTCTGAATTGTCCTTCGATAATATCACTCTCCTTTATTGGTGCTGACGATGAAGGAAGTCCTCTCGAATTGTTTCCGGCGGGTTAACTATGCTTCGCAGTGGGGTTGTTTATTATCAGCCGGTAGATACAGTGAATTTCACGAGATCATATGATGATTGAAATACGACGTTGAAATAATTTTACAATCTGGTGATTTTTAAGTGGATAATCGACAAGTTGATGTGGTAATCCTGGCTGATAGTACTGTTGGATGTTATTCTGCGTATGAAAAGTACAGTCAAACCGTTACAACTACCACTACGTCTCAAGCGATATTCATATGAACTAAGATGAAAAATCTAAGTCAAGTGAGTGACTATTTACGTAATTTAAATTTCCCGCCTTTACAGTCAACTGTATTACCGACACCAAAGGAAACTAGAAGATGCGTTTCAAATAAGTTGTGACGGCGACAAACCTGATAATCCGTGGACTCTAACAGATATTAAAGGGTCTCCGTTTATTTTCTTCTGTTCAAAGTATTCCAGGAGATTCAACACCATTTGCTGTGCTTAATAATTTAATGTTAGATGTCAAATAACTATCAATATCTGTCGAAAATTATCCACTATCTAAGAGTTTCATATTTTTAATCTAATACGTATGTTACTATTTGTCTTCTCACCGATCAGCGTGAAAATATGAAAACAGTTATCGGTGAAATGTTCATGTCATCTCCGATAATCTAAGATACAAGTAACATCACCTGTCTCTTGTTTACCTATTAAAGCAAATGCGTTCATAGGGATAGCGGGTTATCTGTGATATTACCGTATGGTGGTGACGTAGTGGTAAACTTATAACGGTTTTAGTCTAGGGTGTAGTAAGCCATGTCCAACTAGATGTTCTAAAAGTAGTTTTTTAAGCTATATGCAATTAGGTTTTCAATAAGCTGCAATATTATTTGTAGTAGATGAAGCGTCTATTCTATTCTGGCGGTAACAAACAATTACAAAATACGATGGTGAATCAAATATAAATGAGCCTTTTTTTTTATTTTTTTTTTATTTGAACTTGAAAAAGAATAACAGCCTCATTTTTCTACATAATCTCCTGATCTGGAAACACATTTTCCCAGCGTGTAGGTAATTTTGTAATGCCCTGCTCGTAGAATGAAGTTTTTTGTGTCTCCAGCCAATTGCGCACGTAAGCATCAACCTCTTCATCGTTGTTGAATCTTTGCCCTCCCATGGCTTCCTTGAGAGGACCAAAGAGGTGGAAGTCAGAGGGCGATAGGTCGGGACTATAGGGAGGATGTTCAAGTATCTCCCAGCCCAATTCATCCAATTCTTCTCTGGTCAGGGCTGCTGTATGGAGACGAGCATTGTCATGGAGAAGTTTCACTTCTCTCATCGGTAGGTCACGTCATTTGCGGCGATATGCAGGAGTAACCTCGCTTAAAATGTCGCAGTTCTACGCCGCATTAATGGTCCTGTGATCATGCAAAAAATCGAGGTGCAACAAGCCACGCTGGTTAAAAGAAACCGTAGCCAAAACCTTGCCTGCTGACAGCCTTGACTTGGCTTTCACTGGCCCAGCCTCGCCTTGACGTCTTCACTCCTTGCTCGCTTGTTTCGAAGGGTATAGTGGTACACCTATGTTTCATCGCAGGTGATAACGTGAGTGAGAAACGAGTCTGCCTCTTCCCGAAATTCCGCTAGAAGACGTTCACACACCAGAAAACGATGCAATTTCTGCTAAGTTGTCAGAAGGCGAGGGGCCCACCTTGCGCACACTTTACGAAAGTCTAGATCCTCTGTGATGATCGAAAAAGTGCTTCCATAATTTATTACAACCTTAGATGCAATTTCATTGGTGATGAGACGCCTGTCACCCTCAAGAAGTTGTTGAATGCGAACGATGTTGTCGCTGGTGATGCTGGTGCGAGGTCGGCGGTCATGGCTCTCATTTTCAACTTTCTCACGACCCTCCACAAACTGTTTAGGCCATGCAAATACTCTAGCTCGGAGCAGTGTCTCTTCCTTGAACTGCGCAGTCAATCTCGTCGAGATTTCAGATGGTTTTACACCTTCCGTGGCGAGAAACTTGATGACAACACGCTGCGCAATTGATGAAGGCACCTCCTGCTCAGACATTGTCACGGCGAGTACTGAAAGGAATGAGCGAGGTCGCCCACCTGGTCTCCGCCCTCCTTACATCCCTACCCAACAGCCCACGAAGGGGGAACCCTCACGCGTTACTATTGGGTGCCCAGGACCAAAAAACTCGTTTATATTTGATTCACCCTCGTACTACTTTACATCTGTTAAACAATTGCAATTGTTTATCAGTAGTAAACGAAGATGCCGTAGGCCACCTTTATAAAATGTGTAAGGATTTTAAACTTCGAAAAATTGTAAGAAATAAAAAGAATCTGTTAGTTACTCTTGTAAAGATGTGTTAGTTTTGTTTGGCAGAGTACTTACCGAAAATAATCAAATTCATATAATATGATAAATGAATGAGTTTTGTGTTTAGTCACTGATTCGTTTTAGAAAAACTATTCAGTTTCTTCCTTTCTCAATTTTGATACTCACTCGTTCATGATAAGTTGCATTGTGATCTTTCCGAAGGTCATAAGGTTATTGTCATCGTCAGGGGATATGTCATTCCGTACATTACCTTCTTTTTAATAAACTATACTTGATTTTTCAAATTAAACCATGGTATATTATTACTAGGATAAAATAAATGGGGCTTATGACATGATTCTTGCTCCCTCACGTTTCCTAATTCTTGTCCAAAACCATCATATCTATTGCATTTATATCCAGAATTTAATTGATTTTACCAACCAAATTTTTATGGTCATTCCCAATAAAATAGCTAACGGTTTCAATAGATGAATTTTTAAGATAACAGGAATAAGGAGATTATACTCCAACCCATCTACAAATACCTTATATAATAAGGACTAAACAAATTAGGTCAAAACAGCTATTCTAATTGCTATATGTCAAACGCCGAGCGCTGAATTACATGACGAAATTTGCCGTATTTTGTATAACAGAGTTAGCACTAAAATCTCCTTATTTCTGTAGTTTGAAAATTACCATCTGCAGAGTAATGCCTTGCATTTTACTGATGATCTCAAGTTTTTACTCCGATTTAGATTGTTCTCGAAACTACCAAGAGATGGCGTTTGGTACGTTCTACTGCGGTGGAACGTAGCAACGTCTACTAGATGTGAGCTTCATCTGTCAAAGGTATACTCGTCTACACTGCACTGACGAGACCCAAGATAAGGTCGAAACCGGTCTGCAGTTAACGATATCCTGAGATAGGTGACACTTTGCATCTTTCTTGTGTTTTTGGAACAATCTGAATCACTGTATTTTTGTGCTAACTCTTTTAGACAAATTACGGCAAATTTTGTCATGTAATCAGAGCTCGGCGTTTGGCATATAGCCAGGAGAATAGCTGTTTTGACCTAATTTGTTTAGTCCTTATTATATAAGGCATTTTCAGATGGGTTGAAGTACAATCTTCTTATTTCTGTAGTTTGAAAATTACCCTCTGTATAGTAAAACTTTGCATTAAATATTTAAGTTACGAGAAAAAAAATAAAAACAAAGTCTTGTTTTAAATTACGTTCATTTTTTGAACACTGAACACTGTCATTAAAACCTCGTAAATAATACGTGGTCAAAAATTCGTTCGGATTGGTTATACCGTTATTGAGAAATTTGTCAGTTATCCCATAAAGATAAAATCCTATGGAAATCCCCTTAAGTAACAAGACTATTACTATACCAATACTATTTTCCTACAGATAACTCTGTTCGTAAAGGCCTATGTTAGATATGGCATTTCTTATCTTGTTGTTACCATCTTCGATCCAATTCAACTAGTACGTACAAAGAAACAAACTCATCAAAGTCTGAAGTAAAACGCAGTATCAGTATTATCGAGTGTGGTCCGGAAGAGGATAACTCTCACCCCTCTCCGAGCGTTGTTTAAACTTCGCGAGATCGAAAGGTGACGTAGGCAATGCGAGATCTTCATTACGCCGGATAAATTCCTCTCTCCGTCTTGGCAAATAACGGGTAGCTTCCGTTTACACCCAATTAACTGGACGATTCTGACAAATCCAATTTTAAATTGCTCCTCTTGATTACTGTCATTTCTCATGTAATTCGTGTTATTTATTTTATCGTTGGCATTATATGTTCTCCAAAGAATTTGTGCAACGTGACCCAAAAATCTGGAAAGGGCTGTAGTTGGGTACTCCGTTTGTCGTCAAGGAAAATCGCTTCATCGTCTTGTTTGTTTAGTTCTTAAGGCAGGGTAATCTCATCAACAGTAAACCATAGTTTTATTGTTCAGTGAGGCTTCAAGATATGTAAAGAACAACCAATTCAATGGACAGCTCTGACAAATATCATTTTAAATCATTTTTGTTGATTACTGGCATTTGTCACGTAATTCGGGTTATTTATTTTATAGTTGGTATTGCATGTACCCCAGAAGAACGCGAATTTGTGTAACGTGCCCGAAAATCTGAAAAAGACTAGTTGAGTACCACTATTTATATTTTGAGCTTTGGCAACACTAAGTTTTGTTAGACGCCGTCTGACGTTTTTAATGGAAAGTTTGCCATTTTTGACCATAATCTTCTTCAGAACATTTTATCATGTAAGCGCGCGCGGTTTGTGTTGTTTACAGTGATTTGAAAATTGTATCTCAGCGAAAAAATGGAATTAACTCTTGAACATTCTCCTGCGATGATGATTTATTACGACTTTCGACGTGGGTTATCAAGACAAGAGAGCATCGATCAACTTACTTCCACTTTTGGTGATAAAGCCCCATCCTTCGCCACTGTGAAACGCTGGTATAACGAGTATAATCATGGCCGTCATTCGCTCACGGGCGAAAGTCGTGAAGGTCGTCCAAAATTCGTCGTTGTGCCAGAAAAAGTTGGTGCTGTGCAAAAACATAATGTAAGATCGTCATGTGGCATACTGTGAGATTGAAGCAATCTTAGGCATTAGTTCGACTAGCATATATAAAATATTGCATGATCATTTAGCTGTAAAAAAGGTTTGTTGCCAGGCTCATTGGATGCCACATAGTTTGAAAAAATCTCAAAAAGATGCTCGATTGGTGCAAACAAGTGCTCAAGAAATATAATGATGGTGCTTCAAAAGACGCATATAACATTGTAACAGCTGACGAATCATGGCGTACGAGCCGGAGAGTTAACAGCAGTGGACTGTATGTTTTTCAAGATGACCCAAATCCAACAAAAGTTGTTCGCGCTCGAAGCACTTCGAAACAAATGGTCGCCTGCGTTTTCGGAAAAATTGGACATATAGCAACAGTGCCTTTAGAGGAACGTAAAACGGTCAATTCTGGATGGTGCACACCCATTTGTTTGCTGGAAGTCTTCGGTGAAATAAGGAGAACAAAACAAGCGCCGTCGGATCATTCTTCATCATGATAATGCGAGGTCTGACACATCTCGTCTAACGACCGAATAGTTGAACACTAAAAAAATCGAATTAATGGGTCATCCACCATACAGTCCTGATTTGGCACCAAATGACTTATTTCTGTTCCCGAACGCCAAAAATAAATTGCGTGGACAACGATTCTCGTCGGCAGAAGAAACCGTCGATGCGTTCAAAAGCATGTTTGGAGATATCTCAAGCGGAAGGAAAGAATGCGTTGAGTGTTATGGATCATGAAGGAGAATATTTTGAAAGACGATGAAGTAATCTTCAAGAACAAATTAATGTTTTTTTATTATTAGGCTTAAACTATAAATAGTGCCCTCGTACTATTTATTGTTAAGGAACATAATATTAATTTCTGTTTGTCTAGTAATCGAAGCAAAGTAATCTCGCCAACAGTTTCAACCACCGTTTTTTAGAAGTTCCGCAAATTATCAGAATATGTAAATAAATTCAAAATTGTTAAAGGAAGCGGTCTTAAAACTTATTTTAAATCCATGCATAATTTCCTATATACAGAGATATGAACGATTTTTTAGGTCAAATGTGGTTATGATATGGAAAACATCCATTTTATTGTATATAATCCATCCTGAGAAGTCAAATTAAAGCAATTGTTAGAAATGCCCCCTTTCCCTCCCTTCTAAAGGTGTCTAAGTTAATGCGAGTGTCAAAAAGCCTACTGGGAGTGGGGTGTTTTTATTTTTCCGCACGGGGAAAAGTAATGTAATCGTTTAAAGAAAAATTGAAAAAAAATTTTTTTTGGTTCACTTTTCGTTTTTCGGCCTAAAAACTAAGAAATAAACGATTTTTAAAAAATTGTTGCTGTGTGTGTGTCGCTGTTCTTGGCGTTGTCGTCAGCATTTATTCTTGTTAGCACGATAACTCAACTAAATCGTGTCGGATCGATCGGGTTTCGACTGATTCTGATTGGGGACATCTCCCAAACGACATCTATTGATTTTGAGGCGGATAGAATACACTCTACCATGTTCATGGGTCATGAGAAACTACAATGGTGGACTATTTGAGAATTTTTTTTTCTGTTAACACGATCAGTCAATTAAATATTGTCGGATCGATCGGATTTCGACTGATTATGATTAGGGACGTTTACCAGACGACGTCTATTGATTTTGAGATGCATAGGACACACCCCACCCTGTCCATGGGTCATGAGAAAGCACGATGGTGGACTATTTGAAAAAAGTAAAACTGTCGCATAAAACACATATTCTGCATTCATTTGTTTACATATTTTTTCTCGGCCACTCAATTTCGAGATAGAGATGTTCTACGCGCGGAAAAGTCCGTCTTAAGGTTTTAAAACTGTTTATTTATTTATGTGTTACAAAAAATGTTGTGTTTCTTTCATTGAAGAATTCGTAACATTCGTAAAAAATATTGGGGCGGTCCTAATATTTCAATAGAAGAGACTCTAAGGGTTGTCTATGGTGAATATTAAGTTTTTAAAGGCTGTGCACATCCCTAGGTGTGGTGTTTTCTTTTTATTTTTGCCTTCCCAAAATTGTTTTATTACTTTCATTGAAACATTCGTAGCACTTATATTCAGAGTGACCTAGTAGAGATACTAACAATTATCTATGGTGAATATCGAGGTTTTATAGAAGCTAGTGGACGTGTGGTGATATTTTTTTATTTCTTCCCTATAAAGATTTTGTTCTATTTTCTTAAACAAATCCGTAGCGTCTATAAAAAAGTATTATGGCGATACTATCAACACAGTAACTTAGTAGAAACTCTAAAAATTGTCTGTGGTGAATATTAAGATTTGGAAGAGCCTACCAGGAGTGTGATGTTCTTTTTTATTTTTTTCTCCCTACAAGTCTTGGACTTTTCTCTTTAAAAAAAATCGTAGGGTCTGTAAGAAAAATATTAGAGCAGTTTTATCTTTAAGGCGTCTTAGAAGAGACTCCAAGGATTATCCATGGTGAATATTGAGCTTTTAGCAGGCCTATTAGGGGTGTGGTGTACTTATTTTAATTTTTTCCTTTTCAGAAATCGTGTGTTTCGTTCATTGAAGAAATTGTAGTATTTGTAAAAAGATATTAGGCCAGTCTTATATTTAAAGTGACCCAGTAGATATACTAAGGATTGCCTATGATGAATATCAAGGTTTTAGAGACTTTATTGGAGGTGTGGTGATATTTTTTAATTTCTTCCCTCTAATAATATTGCACTTTTTTCATGAAAAATTGCTAGCGCCTATAAAAAATATTTGGGCAGTTATTATCAACAAAGTTACTTAGTATAAACTCTAACAATTGCCTGTGGTGAATATTGAGATTTTAGAGAGCCTACTAGGAGCGTGATGTTTTTTTAAATTTTTTCTCCCTACAAGTCTTGTACTATTTTCTTTGAAAAATTCGTAGAGTCTGTAAGAAAAACATTAAAGCAGTTTTATCTTTAAGACCCCTTAGATGATACTCTAAAGATTGTCCATGGTGAGTATTCAGCTTTTAGAGAGCCTACTAGGGGTGTGGTGCTTTTTTTATTTTTGCTTCCCCAAAAATCTGATATTTTTTTCGTTGAAGACCTCGTAGCACGTGTAAAAAAATATTAGGACATTTTTACATTTTAAAGTAACCTATTAGAGATATTGAGGATCGTCTGTGGTGAATATCAAGATTCTAGAGACCCTACTGGAGGTGTGGTGATATTTTCTAATTTCTTCCCTCTAAAAATGTAGTACTCTTTTCATGAAAAAAATTCTAGTGTCTGTAAAAAAAATATTAGGATAATATATCAACAAGGTGACTTAGTAGAAACTATAATAATTATCTGTGGTGAATATTGAGATTTCAGAGAGCATACCAGGAGTGCAAAGTTTTTTTTTTAATTTTCTTTTCCTACAAGTCTTTTTTCTTTAAAAAATTCGTAGGATCTGTAAGAAATATATTAGAGCAGTTGTATCTTCGAAATATTTGGTATGTGAAGGTCAAGAGATGTGGATTCAGCCTCCATGGAGTCGTGGACGCTGGAGTATCGTGTTTTTGTTCACGACACGTTCATAGAGACCAGTCGTTCCTTTGTCTCTACGCAACGCAGGTTCCGTAATGATTCCAATATTCGAGGGTACGGTAGTGTCCCTACTCGGAACACGATTTTACGTGTTCTTGCCGAACATTCTGCTGCAGTAAGAAGGAAAATTTAAGTTCTTCCGGCCGACGTGGTACAGGGATGCATGGATAGTTCTTCTACTCGTTAGTGTGCGTTATGGGAGTGCCTTTCAAAAAATTGATCACTATTTTTGTGATGATGTTATTTTTCGCTTCTAATTCTTGTTGAAGTGAATACTACTTTGGCGGCGGTCTGATATTTGACGAGAGTGGAGAGTGAATTGGAAAAAATGTAACGTTTTCAGATTTCATTACACGAGAGAGAAAAAAGATATAACGTAGAGAGAAGGAGAAAGAGAGCTATACATTTGGTATACCTAAAACACAGACTTCGTTACAAAACAGAGTATACAGATATATAACATAGAGAGAAAGAGAAAGAGAGCTATACATCATATATATCAGTTTAGGCTATCCGCGTCTCCCTATTGTCGCGCATGCGCACGTTATAGATGTACGCGTCCAGGCGCTATATATTAACAGCTGAAGCAGCACGCGTGTGTACCGAATATTTATCATTGTGTTTTGTAATTATTTACGTTATTTACATCTGTGTTCTGTGATTATTTGATAATATCCTTGAACCGTTTAACTTGTTAAAATCTAGAAGATATAATATATTTAATTCACAGCTCCCTACTGGTTTACAGCCACACAGGTGCAAATGCACTTGGAAGAGGCGAAGACAAAATCCCTTTGATTCTCGGGGGAGATTTCAATGTAAATTTCGGATCCAATGATTCTTTGACGTTGATTAACTTCCTTCGAAAAAAATTTGGTCTGCTTATAAATAACAATCCCAAAGAATCAACAACAAAATCCGGAACAACAATAGATGCAATTTTTACACGTTATCTAGAAAATATCGAATCGCGAACATATATTTCATATTTTAGTTATCACAAACCAATCATATCAGTATTACCAATTGAACCACCAGCCGATGATAGTGTAGATAATGAATAAACCGAATATTTTTTACACAAATTTTATATTGTTATATTTCTTTTGAAATTATCCCTCTCCCTTTCTCTCTCTCTCTCTCTCTCTCTCTCTCTCTTTCAAGCTCTCACTCTTAATCTCTCTCATTCTCTATTCTAAAGAAGTATTCACTTCTATCACGTGTACTGTGCTGCACATTATATATTTTCTTAATGTTTTCCATATGATAACAAAATGGCATCTTGTAACATATGTCTGGAAAATGTAGACAATTGCTTTCGTAGAAAAATAACAGACTTATTGATTTTTGAAAATCATCATCATACATCTCTGCTGGACCCTGTAGTAGCAGTAAAATGTTCTTGAAATAAGTAAAGTCATGAAAGATCTTCTGATATTTGAGAGGTTCTGAAAGAGTCCAGGTATTGCTCAGTCTGTATACGCCTTCTCTGTTCAAATTATTTCAATTTTTTTTTATAATTCTGATGAATTCCCTAATAGTTCTTGGACAATATCTTAAATTCTTTTCCAGCACTTTGGCGTTATCGTAATCAACCCTGTGGTTGTCGTGATTGATGACATGCTTTGCAACTGCTGATTTATCCATGTAACCAAATCTCGTATGACGTCGATGTTCCTTTATTCTACAGTTGGCACTCCTCTCTGTCTGCCCAATGTAACTTGTCCCACAAGTGCATTGTAACTGGTAAACACCTTTGGTTTGGAGTCTAGGTACCCTTGATTTAGAAACCCAGGTTTATGACTTAGTTGCGTACCACGTCTTTTACTATACAAATTCTTAAATATATTCATATAAAGACATACTGCCAAATCAATTCCTCGCTACGGCAATGTCGGCGATTCACCATCACGCAATCCTTCGGACGGCAACCCGTAAAGCCGTTGCCCAAACATGAGCATTTTCCGATTTTCACATGATTATCACATGTACGGCCGTTTATTCGGGGGATATTTTTATATGGTCTGCCACTGTTCGCCCGGTAAATATTTACGTGATCGACATCCGAGAGGGTGACGGAGAAGTGGCGACCTCGATAAACGGATTCTTTAAATAAGGGGTTTTTCGATAAATCACGGTCAAGTGGCTAATTAGGGTGACCCCGGCGGAGTGTCTGACATGTAACGCTCGACGGGACACGGAAAAGGGAGGCTCGAAACGCGTTTTTTCTTTATACATGTTTTCGAACGTTAGAAATTACTGGAATTATGTTCAAAATAATTTAATTTGTAGGAACTCATTTTTATTGCTTGATATATTGCTTTATTCTTATGAATTCCACAAATATTGCAGTTTATACTTTTATTTTTGTCCCATAATGTATTTATTCTACCCATAAATAAGCGACTTACACTTTTTTTCTGTCGTAAATAGTAGAGTTGAGCACTCAGACTGTGTGGGTTTTTTTTGGATCAAAACTAACAGTTATACATACTGCTTACATACCATATTGCATGTAGGTCAAAATGGTAGTTCGATTGAGACACGATTGAATTGACATTCTTACTCGTAGACTCCCAAGTGATCAACCTTTTCAAATCATAATTTAAAGAGAACCATCGGTTTGTGGGAATGAATGACGGGATGACGAACATACAGTGCTTTGTTTACACACCCCCAATATTTCTTTTAGCAAGGAAAATTACATTTGGATAAAAAACATGTGAATTTAGATATTAAATTGTAAATTTAAAACTAGTGACCTCTTTTTACGTTTATATAAAAAATACATACATTATCAAAAATCATCATCATGAGGTCATCAGTCCTAAGACTGGTTGGACGCTAACCTGCAGCTTCTCCTATTTTGTGCTAACCTACGCATTTCGCTAATTGTGCTACAACCTACATCCCTTACTATTTGTGAGCAGTAGTCTAATCTAGGCCTACCTCTGCCTTTCTTCACTCCTGTTTCTGTCTCCAAAATATCGCGGACTATTCCTCCATGCCTCAGCAAGTGGCCTACAATTCTATCTCTTCTCTTCTTTATGTTCTTTCACATACTTCTTTTCTCGCCTACTTTCTCTAATACTTCTTCGTTTCTAACTCTATCAGTCCATGGTATTTTCATCATTCTTCGGTAACACCACATCTCCAAAGCTTCTAATTTCTTCCTACTTGATTCCCCTACCGTCCAGGTTTCGCAACCGTGCCGTGCTCCATACATACGTTTTCAAAAATCTCTTCCTTGTTTCTAAGTTTATTACCCCCGAGCATAAAAGTGCTTTCTTTTTGTTAAAAGCTACTCGACTCTGCGCTATTCTTTGTTTTATATCTTTATCGTTTCTTCCATCCCAATTTATTTTACTTCCTAAATAAGTGAAGTCTTTAACTTCCTCCAATCTTTCATTATTAATTTGTACTTTCGTTTTTGCTCTGCTTTCGCGCCCTCTGCACACTAACACTTTAGTTTTGTTTTTATTCACCCTCATTCCGTATTCCTCTGTCAACACTGCCTCCATTTCGTTCAACGCTGATTCTAATTCCTCTTTACTAGATGCTAATACTGCTATATCAATGCGAATCTCAGCATTTTTAGTTTCTGTCCCTGTACTTTAATTCCGAAATCCACTCTATCTTTTACCACATTAATCGCCTGTTCGATGTACAGATTAAAAATTAGTGGTGATAGCGTACGTCCTTATCTTACTCCTTTCCTGATACCTACTTCCCTTCTTTCCCCTTCTACTTCTATAACAGCAGTTTGCTCTTTGTATAGATTGTGTACTACTCTCCTATCTCTATACTTCATTCCCGCGCTCTTTAGTATCTCGAATATTTTTTCCCATCTTACATTATCAAAAGCTTTTTCTAAATCTACAAATCCTATATAAGCGTTCCTTCCTTTTTCTATTGTTTTCTCTAACATTACTCTTAGCGCCAGAATAGCTCGCGAGTTCCCCTATTTCGCTTAAACCCGAATTGGTCTTCTCCTAGTATTTCCTCCGCTCTATTTTCCATCCTCTTCTGCACTATTCTGGTTAAAATTTTTGACGCGTGGGAAGTTAGGCTAATCGTTCTAAAGTTCCCGCAATTGTCGGCTCCTCTCTTTTTCGGTATAGTAACGATAATGTTCCTCTTATAATCCTTCGGCATCTCGCCCGTTTCGTATATGTATTTTACCAGTTCAAACATCCTATTTACTACTTTCTGTCCCGCACATTTCAAAATTTCCGCATGTATTTTATCTACACCCGGCGCTTTATTGTTCTTTAGCCCCCTTAGTGCTATTTAAAATTCCTCCCTCAATATAGGTTTTCCTACATCTTCCCTATCGATACTAGATTCTTCCTATAATATCTCTCCTAATTCCTGACCCTCGTATAAACTTCCTAAGTACTGCTTCCATCTATCCGCTTTCTCCTCTCTTCCGATCAGTATGTCCCCCGATTGACTCCTAACGTTTCTACTTATTGGTCCTATATCCCTATCAAAAATATAGGTACAGAAAATGGAAAAAAATTTAGGTCCAGCATAAAAAAACTTTAATAAGAGCCCTGCTAAATTGGTTTAATTAATTGGATATAAAAAATTCAGAAAAGTAAACTCACTCTTGTATTTATGGCTCTGATATCGGGCAAAGCGCGGGAAACCGATTTTTCATCGTTCGTTTTTCACAAAACTGAAACAACCCCCGCCTTCCTCTTGACATCTTGGCCCTAGTGACGCCTACATCAGCACCTGAAACAATCGCAAAACAGGGGAGTCACTCTCGCTCCTTAATTTTCCTTCCGGCATACCTGCCCCTCAACCCTTCTCGGACGGATTAGCTTCTGGAAGTTTCTACGGTCGTGGACCGTAATGCGATGCGGGTGTTTTCTTAACAAGACAACTGACTACTGGGAAATAATTAAATTAATTTCAAAAGCGGACAGGTTTTATTTGAGCTCGATCTGTAAATCTGGAGTGTTTGTTTTTCCCCCGTTGTCTTACAGGAGGGCGGGATTAGAGTGCCGTGCGCTTATCTTAGAGCGAGATGTTTTTTTCTGACAAACAACTAACATTGGGAGCTAACAAAGCCATTGTTTTAATTAACTCACAACGATTTGAAAAGATAAAACAAGGTAAGATAAAAATTAAGCTTTGTAAAAAATTCTAAATTTTTAGGGGATATTCAAAGGACTGTAACTTAGAGAAAAATAGTCGTAGAGCAATTTTAAGAAAAGTATATTGAAGCTCCAAGTCTTTAGTTTTCAGATCTTGTATTTAAATTTATTTTTATACAATTAACAGTTTTACAGTAATCAGAAGAAAACCGTGGGAAAAAATCCAAATTTTTGCTTGCCTTTCAAAGGGTCCACGGACTCCAATAAATTTTCAGTGATTTTATCGTAAAACTTTTTTAGATAATTTTATCCTCTTTAATTTGAGCGGTCTAAAAGCCTTTCACGATTATTTTTCGCTGAGTTATTGTCGTTCAAGCCTTATACCATCGTATAAGGGCATTTAGACCACTCAGATTACAGAGCATAAAATTATCTAAAAAAATTTGTGATGGATTTACTGCCAAAAATTTATTTAAGTCCATGGACCTTTTAAAAGGCAAGGAACAATTTGGAAAACCTCTTTCCGATGGTTTTCTCATGACTGCATAGAAACTGCTAATGATAAAAAAATTTGAACTCAAGATACGAAAACTAGAAATTTGGAACTTCAAATTTTTTTTCTTAAATTGCTCTGCGACTATATTTATCCATGTCACAGCCCTCTGAAAATCATCTAAATATTCAGGATTTTTTTGAATAACTTTACATTTTCTTTTCTTTAACTTTTCTTCTATTCAACCTGATTAATATCCTTTAAATGCTATAATTATTATATTACATATACTATATACTATAATATAATTAATAATTCATCAAATAGATCAATTAGTAAGCTTTAGAGTATGAAACAGGATGTAAATAATAAATAAGTAAATAATGTAACCAATAATAAATTCAACAGTAACAAAATAAGTATAATAAAGTGTGTTTTTTTTTTAGGCATGATAGAACTTCCGATAGCGATTACTGTGAAATAAACTGTCGATTTTCGCCCAATCAGGTGACATTTGTATTAAGTGTAGTGTGGAAAATCATCGTGAATAGAGTCGCGCTTGAACAACGCTATTAAATTGTTAAAATTTACTTTGAAAGTCAGTCGTCGATTCGGGAAACGTGATATGCATGATAGAACTTCCGATAGCGATGGCTGTGAAATCAGCTGTGAGTTTTCGCCCAATCAGTGACATTTGTATTAAGTGTAGTATGGAAAATCATCGTGAATGGATTCGCGCTTGAACAACGCTATCAAATTGTTCAAATTTACTTTGGAAAGTCAGTCGTCGATTCGGGAAACGTATAGACGACTTCGTAAATTTTACATCCATATAAAATCAAGCGGATGCAGGAATTAAAGCCACAAGACACAAGACCATCGCTTGCGTCGTTCTTTCGCTGATTGGGCTTTAGAGCAATTGCAAGCCGACCCATTGTTCTATTGCAATGTTGTGTTCAGTGATGAGGCATGAGATGTGGATGCAACAGGATGGGGCTACGTGCCATACGGCCAGAGAAACTATCGACTTATTGCAAACAAGATTTGGTGATAAGTTGATTTCAAGAAATGGACCTGTCGACTGACCACTCAGGTCCTGCGATTTAACGCCTCTTGATTATTTCCTATGGGCTACGTGAAGTCATTGGTTTATGCTAATAAACCAGCAATACTGGACGCCTTGGAAGCCAACATTGTTCGTGTGATTCATGACATTCGGCCACCACTGCTCGAAAAAGTGACCCGAAATTGGACTGACAGAATGCGCTTTGTCAGGAACAGCCGCGGTGGCCATATGCCTCAAATAATTTTTAAATATTAATTCCATGTATTGATCTTTCAAATAAAAACAGATTGTTTATCAAAAGTTAATTTTTGTGGTATTTATTCGAGTTTAAAGTTCTATCAAGCTTTAAAAAATACCCTTTACAAAGAAAATAGCTGTAAATAATAAATCACGTACAGATTTACAATTCAAATAATTTTATGGGTTTTAAAGGGAGAGCGATTCGAGATGGCGCTTCTAGAAATTGTATAATATCTTCTTTCTCTATGTTCTTAGACGGGAACGATTGGCAGGCATTGGCTAAGTATTCAGCAAGTGTTTTAGTTTTTGCTTTATCTATTCTAGTCCATATTCTGTCTTGTTTTCTAATTGGTGGAATTATGACTTGTGACTTTTGCTCTAGTTTTCTAAAACAAGTAGCTTGTATCATCTCTAGGAGTTAATTCTTGTAAATGTTGTTGAATACTTCGCTTTTTCTCATTGAGGAGCAGTTCCTTTAGCTATTTAATAGCTCTGTTTAATTTCACATTGTCTTGTGGATCTCTAGTTGTCATCCACCTTTTCCTCACAAGACGCTATTTGGAAATAGCTTCTTTTGTCAGTGTAGAACAATCTTGACGGTTATCTATTTTCGTGACGTAACTTAAATAAATAATCTGGGTTGGAATGGATACTGACACATGTTTTTTCTATTATAAATACTGACACATATTTTATTCTATTATAAGTAACTCAATTGTGCTGCCAGTACTGGAAATAATAGCTCTTGGCTCTCATTTGCGTTCGTACCCCGTTTTATGAGTAATAAATATGCAGGGAGGAGAAAAATAGACTGCATCAGGTGCTTTCAAAGTAATCGCTACGGAAGTTAATATAACTTTTTACCAGACACGCTTCAGGGAAAAATCAGCTTCTAGTATTTGTTTAGATTACGTACATAAGAGGATTTTCTACCTCGCCTTGTTTGAATGAAAAGGAAGACGACATAATTTTCCACGGAAATTTATCTGCGATGGGTAAGTAATTTTGTTATCCAGTGGTGATAAAGTAACAGCGACATTGTGTTTGTATACCAGGAACGGAAAATCGTCGTCCCTAAATTGTGTTTTCCTCCACAAATATATGTACCATACTCTTCTGCTAATAAATATTGTTACACAGTATCTCTGCGTTGGCGGAATGAAATAAGGCATTTTTTAGAGAGAATACTTAGATACTATAGATGAAACAGTGAGAAGTTATGAAGTAAACTGATGTAATTAGTTTGCAACACACTGTAGGGGATACAATGTATAGGGGTACCCAAGAGAAATAGAACTGATGTTGTGGTGGATGGAGTTTTTGTAGTACTGCGTTCTGCCACTAGGAGCATATAGAGCCACCATTCCCGAGTGACCAAAGCGTCGTTACTAAATTCCGTTCCACTCGGTTTTCGTGAATTTTTTGAATTCGTCGGTTTGAAATAAAAAAAAATTGTAATAGTTGAATAAATCGATTGAACTTTTAAATAACACTGATATGCCAATTTTTTAAGCGATGTGACGCATCACTCGCATTTATGTACGCTACACCCCTGCTGGTATAATACTCTTTATCTCGCTCCTTCCTTTTATCAAAAATGACGCATATTGTCCCGCTGGGACAGATTGGTGTATTCATAGAGAAAAAAGAGATCGCAATAACAAGAAAACCTCTCAGAAACTACTTTACAAATTTTAACAATCAAGAAATTATTGATAAACTTCACGTTACACATAATTTTGATATCTAAGTATAAACGCTCGTTAAACTTTCTTGCCGGCTATTATACAATCCTCTCCATTATCATTAATTATGCTATAACAACAGCGTCTCGGTTATGTCGACAGAGAATTATTTCTCCGAAAATCACTTTCTTATTATCCACCGAATTGCCTCGCCCCTAATACCTCTGCTAATTACGACTCCAGCAGGATTTAATACCACAGTTCCTAATCCGAGACTTACAATTAGCAGGAATCAAGTGTATCCTGATATCCACCACAGATCAACCTCAATTATGTATTACTCGCACATCCCTCAATATCTCACCCCTTCCGGTTTCCTGCGAGAAGAGCGAGGGCGTCTATTAACGGAAAATTGTTTCTTGGCCTTTTAGGCTCGGGCTGAGGTCAAGGAATCCAAGGCTGTGGATGCTTTGTTGGGGTAATGATTAATAGAACGGGAACATCATCGTCTGCGATTTTGTTTATGAGATGTTTCCTTGAAAAGTTTGGGATAATAAATCGACAATATGGAGAATTTAAATATAGAAAGTTTCGAGGAATATTAAGAATAACTTTATCGTGTTCACTGAGTCTGGCTTTCAGTTATTCCACAGATATTTACCAAAAATTCCAATTGTCATTTCTTCATAATTAATTCTGGCGCTATTTTAGAGATTTACATCTACAAAATACATCTTACAAACTTTAAATATGCTTGGGATTCATGTAAGTCCAGTAACGTAAGGAATAGGAACTTCTTTCGACAAATACTCTGTGGGTTTCCGAACTAGGGAGACATTAAGAACCTAAGCCCAACCATAAACTCGCAGTTTGCAAACGGCTTACCATAAGCTGTGTACTGTCACCTCTGTAAAGGCATTAGAGGCGAGACTCAGACTCTAGTAATGGCTTTATGTCATGTACCCACTCGCTTTGAGATACCCAGGTAAAGACAACTAGTCCTATGGAAAGTTTTACCCTCTGTGGTAGACAAAATACACAGTCTAAGACGGTAAGCACTTAATATCTTTATCATTTTAAACAACAGGTAAACGTCACTGATGGTATCAAATCACCTAACGAAGTTCACCTGTAAGTAACTTCTAATACAACTTCATGAGTTGCGGTCGACCCTATATATGTCAGTGCCCCTATATGAAAAAACTCAGAATGTAATAAATTGTGAACGGAGGGTTGTTAATCTATCAAGAACATCATGGTACATGTTAATTTATATTTGCGTAAAATAGATGAGTACAGAGAATCAAGTTCATTGTAAAAGAAATAATTATAACTGAATAAAAAACAAGGATATGCAGTAGCTAGCCTGCACTGGAACTAGAGGTGTGAATTATTATGATAGAAATTATATAAAAGTATTGAACTATAATTGAATACATACTAGGTATATGTACAATAGTATATTTGAATACATACAATAATAATACTTACTAATAATCTATATAATTCTTGTCTTCTACTCTTCTGATCTGAAATAAGGATTTTGGTTCAGGAAGGGTATGTACCTTGCCGTCGGGGTCTCAATCTGCCTACTCTCCAGGGTTCGTTACTAATTCTGGCCGAGGCCTCACTCTGCCTACTTCACAATCTACGAACACATAGTTCGATCTGGCCGCGGATAAATTGCATCCTTTTCCCCGCGAATGCTGCCTCACTCTTTCTTCTACACATGCCTAGAGAATCTCACACTTTTTCCTATTCTTGATGATAAGTATATTTGACACAATAGCATGCTTAATCAACAGATTATATAAGACCCTTAATAAATCTGAGAAATCTCTGAATAGATTTTTATCGGCCTACAAAATCATTGACACTGTATCTAACACTAAACTACTAACCACTCTAGACCATATTGGCCTTAGAAGTAATACTTTTCATTCATTAGAATCATACTTAAACAACAAAGTATAATACACAGAAGCGAGTCAGTAGAAAAGCCTACCTGATCAGATCGAGCATGGTGTGCCACAGGGTACCGTGTTAGGCCCTATACGCTTATAATATGTATATAATCTCACTATTTATCAAACATACTTAACCAAAGCTCGGTTTTAAGTTATGAGGATAACATTACTATATTATATAAAGGAGAACTGGAATTAGTTACAAAGAAATACAGGGAATGGCGTGAAAACTGTTACAAAAATTATAACAATGAATTTTTCACAATAAACGTAAATAAGAATGATTATTTACTGTCTTACTTATACGATATATTCGCTACTAAATGTTATCACCTCACTGAAGAGAGAAAGTTCCAAGTAGCACCTATAAAACAAGTAGAGTTATCTGAGAAGAAGAGAGAATAAGTAGAGAAGGCGAATAGAACCAATAGTTACGTTATTTCTGTCCAAGTTGTCCTTTGTTCAATATTAATATAAAGTACTTTTCATTTTCATGACAAGAACTACCATAATTTAAATGGTTTATTATCATTTATCTAATTATTTGTTACTTACAATTAATTATTCAACGCTACCATATACTAAACAGAAAACCAGTTTTCCAGTAACACCCAGAGGTTACACGTTTTTCAACACGCGTTTCGTCGATCAAGTCGACATCATCAGATGATCAAAGCTGATACTATGTAGGACTACAATTTCTGTTGTGTATTTCTATTAGTAAGTTTTCTTAAAAATAAAAATTGTTCACTAAAATTAATAATTTTTTAATAAAAACTGTAGACAATGAAAATTAAAACATAACAAGTTTTCCAACCCTTAGAAACGATTCCATTCTAAGTTATATTTTTATCAAGGGAGTTTACATACAATCTATATCTGCCCTTACTATATTGAACTAAATATTATATAAATCCATCAATCTCTGTAATCAATTCATCGGGCAATTAATCACAATTAAATCCAATCACACATCTTCCATCATCATTTAACTCTCGATAAATATTAAATTTGATTGGTGATTTTTTTGTTAAACGGAGTTCTTTTATTTCCGCCTCCTGTCCTGATCTTTCGTAATATTAACGAAAATCTATGTGAGATGTTTTAATAAATAACGATCGTGCTGATTGGCTGTGCTCCCAGTTCATATATCAACTCCTATCTCTAGGGTTATTGGAACGTCTAGGAGGTTGTTGATCGAACGAAGAATTAAATAAAGCGGAATTCACTGTTTTTATTTGAAGATAGAGAAGTTTTAAGAAAGAATTGGATTCGACGATAAATAGTAGAAGTATATTTATATGATTTTAAATATCAAAATTGATGTTGTTTAAAGCTTTGTTGCTATTGTAATTTTAAGTAATTTTTTATAAGTTTTAAGCAAATTTACATTATTGAAATTGTTTTTGAATTAATGTGCTAATAAATGGTATGTGGGAATACACTCAGAGTTTATGTTTGATACATTTTTGAGAGCACTTCCTAGACTTAGCACTACTACCATGTTTAGTATCAATGTAGCACCAATAGTATGTTTATTTATGACATAAAAGTAGGAATTGTATGTTCTGGGGAAAGCTATTCTATAACTTAAAAAGGTGCTGGTGCACCAATCCCTCATACAGATGTGTGAACTTCATGACTGTCTCGCTAGGGGTTTGATGAGTTTTGGTCGATATTCTGGAACTTTTTGGATTGCTTGGTGCTTGGTTTCACTCTCGATGATGTCCACTCGGGCTAACTTTTATCGGTGGGCGCGTTAGAGATGAAACCATGGATTCGCTTGTTTCTTGGAGTCCTTCGTTCACTCATTGAGGGGCTTTGCGTCTTTGGCGTATGTCGTAGAAGATGCGGTTGGTCCATATGAAAGGACTTGGTTGGTAGTCGAAAAGACTAGAGCGTTGCGAAAGGAGGATTTGGTTGCTTGTGGAGTCATGTTACTTGTGGCAGATGCGAATAATCCTTGCAAAAGGATGTGGTGAGTATTGTGGAAGATGTAGTTGAATCTATAGTCCCTACGGAAGGCATGCGGATACGTGGTTGCACTGGTTTCGCGACGGTGATACATTTTGTCCATGTGTGTTACTTCCCGCCTGACCACTGACTTTTCGACTGGTTATATTTACCGGCTTTAGCTTCTCGAGTGAGCTGTTGCGTTATATGAAATGAACTGGCAATTTTCTGGAAAATTCTGCGAATTTTTTCTGCAACTTCCAAAAGTCCTTTGAATATGATGGGACTGTGATCTGTTGAGGAGTGGTCTATAGTTAATTTACCTGTGATTTTTGTAGCTCTTAATTTAGTGCTTTTTGGAAAACATAGCTGGTTTTCAGTGTTGCATTTAACGGAGTTCTAGAATGGTCTAAGCGATACGTTATGTGATTTTGAGCAGGCTTGTGCTGGGATGCGTGAGGGTGACTTTTACATAACAGAAGAAGTTACATAACGTTTCAAGGAGTCTATAGTGTTTGAAATGTTTAACTCAAGAAATTGCACTTTCTTGTGGAAATGGTTCTAAAGAAGAAGTTAGATATGTAGATTTATAGACAGGTTTGTTTTTATTAAAGAGACACACGTAGGATCATCGTTACTCCCTGCAACAGATAGCAATGGCAGTGGCTTATTCGCATTACCGACTTTTACCCTATTTGGTTTTATTGAATAATTGAAATGAACCTGTATACTTTTCCATATATTACATTTGAGACAAATTTATATAGTTTATTTCATCGCTATTTGTCAAATAAAAAATCTCAAAACATAACCTTGGATTGTTTTTATGGCTAGGCTCAGGTATACTCTTCCATTTATTGGCAAAATAAGAGAGATTCTTATTTGGCGAATAGCTATGAAATGAATAGTACGTGTTCTATATTTCTATTAAAAATATACTTTTTACTATAAAGAAGCTTATTCTGATATCTTTCTTTTTGTTTCAGGTAAGTGAACAACACCAATTCCTAGCATTTCTGGTAAGACTTAATATATTATAATTATGTAAACTTAGCACAATGTCTCAGTTTCTCTATAAATAAAATTTATAATATTAAGTTAATTTGTGTATAGGTTTAGTCGAATGTTTATACTTTTGTAAAAAAAAACTGTATCAAAATCAACCTGTATTAGCTTAAATTATACCCCCATACATACTCATACATCATACATATTTAATGACATTTTTCATGTTGTTCACTAATTACAATCCATATTTCTCTTTGATGTATAAATTTGGTCGAATTTACATTAACTTATAAAAAAATCATCCTGAAATGTTGCCAACAAAACAAACCCGGCACATTTTTAACGGGATAGCGTATATTTGCAGAATAAAAAAGAAATAAGCTCCAAAGGGGTGTAAATCCCGTCGTGTATTATTAGAGATTTGAACGGTAACAAAAGTGTCCGTGTCCGGAACAACAAATAAAAGGGCCGAATCTGAATAGATTCCCGCATTTGCGGACGAATTAAATTTTATAATGTCGTAACTCCTAAAGAATTTGTCTGGTCAGAACAATCGTTTAATAGATGTGAGCTTTAGCTACAAGGGGTTGCCATCCGTTTACGGTTCTGTCTTTGTAAGTTTGTTGTAGAGGATGCCAAAAGTAGGATGGCAATGATTTTCAAATGACAATATACAGGCCTGGCCAGTTCAAATCTTGAATGTACTACTTATGTGTGGTAGAAAAGAAAAAAATAGAGAAACTTAAACAGCTATTGGGAGTTCAAATTAAGATCGCAGCGCCATGACGGATTATCCGCAAATTAATCTCTAGTACATGGTTTCCCAACCTCATTTTTTGGTCGTGTTATTTTCGATATTTTCCAGCATTTTTGGCTATTTTCCTGCATTTTAAAATTATTGTTACTGCTGTTGTTATATTTATTATCCTTTTACAATGTTATAGTTTTTGTGACTGAAAAATTGGATTGTTCTGTGGGTTACGTCTGGTAAATACCTACCTATTAGGAGTCTCTGTCTTAGGTATTATCATTTTTGTCTGTCTCAGGTATTATCATTTTTGATTAGAAAATATTTTTAATGTAAAATATTGTTATCTTAGAATGAACATGGCCCAAATAACTCTAAGTTTAGTAGAGTACATTAACTATGTTGGTGGAAATATAAATGCAACATGTGTGGTTGAAGCAGAAGAAGTTTTAAATGCTGTTCACATTATTTTACATGGCAGAACAGATTGTTGCTCTTCTCACATTAAGTTGGTTGCCATTTGTCTGCAGACTAGTGCTCTGCAGTCCGAACCCCATCAAATTAGTGGAGAACTTATTATTTTAAATAGGTCGGCTAAAATAAAATCAATGGTTTTTGTGTGTTTACTTGTACTTCAGCATTATGCACTAAACTATTAGTAGCACTATTTATTTCTATCTCCGTGACATATTGTTTAGTGTGAAGCAAATTAATCAAACCCTGGGCAACTTAAATCTCAGCCTCAATGTTATTTTCGACAACTTCAGATTGACCACATGGAGCAACTGGACGAGCTTCCATCAATTGTCTGTTCCGGTATCTTTCACCCCGATACGAGTGTGAAGATTGTGCCGTCGAGGTAGAGGACACTTTGTAGGTGTCGGAAGGTTTTGAGAAGGAACCGCTGTTTTCTCTAATTCACGACCCCTACTTTCCGATTTTTGTCCTTACAAAAATAAAAAATATATTTTAAATGATTGAAATCATAGATTAGAAGTTCTACTTTTGTTAAAATAATCTTCTGCCTTGAAGTGTAGAGAGCAAACTTTCATAAATTTGGTGACAGGCTTGCCAATGCGTAGTCTAATTATCCAGGCTTTTCTTCGATCCACTAACTCTTTTCCCATTCTGTATTCAAACTTGACTTTTCCTGAATTTTCTTTAGGAAAAATATGAAAACTCATTTTCTTTTCAGGGTCCTTTTTGGACCAGCTTGGAGGCAGACATTTCAGACATCTTTGATCGGCACTGATTTATACTTTTCCCCTTCTTATTTGACCAGGCGCAGGTCAATTGTTTCTAATATCTCCTCTAATTTGGACAGTTCGTTCTAAAATATCAATATTGTACATTAAAAATATTTATAATAACAATTACCTACTTATCAGACGTAACCCACAGAACAATCCAAATTCTCCATCAATAATTTTAAAACACAGGAAAATAGCCAAAAATGCTGTAAAATATCGAAAATAACACGACCAAAAAGTGAGGTTGGGAAATCATGTACTAGAGATTATTTCAGCATTCGGTCGCCAGAGGTCATATCGCTTCTCTTGAAATCCCAATATGTTATATATGTTGTTGTCACTAACGGCTTTGGCCTAGATACTACCGGTGAGGTATTTTTAAACAATAGAGCTACAAGGACCTATATGGTATCTGCGGGCGTGGCACCGTCAGGAAGACGGTTGTCCTGTGCATAATGCGGGAGGTGTTCAAGCTCTTTTTGAGCTTGTACCCCTGATCACATTCCCGTATGGTATTATAAATGGAAGAGGCACAAATAAGTGGCCCCCAGTATCCTTCAGCTTGGCCTCAGATGATTTTTCTTTATGGGGATAAACGAAAACGAAAATTCACGGACATTAACATGAAAGAGCTTGTAACCTTGATGAATTACATGCTAAAATTGTACCTACCCTAGAAAGTGTGACGCCACAGATGCTCTATTTGATTAAAATAATTCCGGGTATTTGACGTTTCTGGTTTTGCCAGAAGTAGGCATTAATTTTCCCCATTTTAAATGATAATATATTATTTTGCTATGTTCGAATTCTATTCACTAAGAATATTAATAGCTTCTGCAATAATAATGTACAAGTACAATAAATACATATTTATGGGATATGGATACTACAAATACTTCAATATATACAGTGTCCAGAAAACGATCTTGACTTCAACACATTCCATATCGATCCAATCACTTATTTCGAATAGAGTGTATCATATTTTGTAACTTTATTCTTTCTAATACATTCTAGATTTCCATTGGACCAATTCGGGCATTTTCTATACCTAAAATATATGGTCTTTGAGTTATTCTTTATATATACTTTATTTTTATTATTGAATTAAACCAATAAACCACTCTAGAGGGCGAAACACAGAGAAAATTTTGGGAATTTTTTTCAAAAAAACTAAACAACATATCGAAATTTGGTAAAAAGTTCTTTACTATATAACTACTGAAGTATGTTTTTAAATTTATTCGGAGCTGAAGAGAACAACAAAATGGCGGATTTTCAGTATTTCTCCCTGGGCATCTTTTTTTATAGCTGCGTGGCCGAACCAATAACTCCTGCAAATTTAAAGATACAATCATGCCAAGATCCAAAAAAAATTTGATTTAATATCAAAATCGTTAATAAAAATTGAACTATGCATTATAAAACAAAATCCTACGTTCTGTCGAGGAGAAAGTAGTTTTAAATATTCAGTTAACATTTCAAGCCAATCGAACAAATATTGCTAGGGATATCGGTTCGGTCGACTTGAAATTTGTTGTTTCGAGAAAAACGCGTTTAAAGTTTTGAGTACCTACTGAAAAAATAAGAAAAAATTCAATGTACCTTTATTCTGCAATGCCTGCACCATACAATTGGCCTGTTAGATTCTCATCCTCCTCCTGCCTTTCCTTTCTTAATGAATTTGCGTTGATTATCGCCTACTTTGCCTTGTCGGATAAGGATTTTTAATAAAGATAATTTTAATTTTTATAAGGATAAGATAGAACAGCAAAAGGGGCCGCGCTGCATTTAAAATTCGAGCCCTTGCAGATTTCTCCCGTGCATGAAACTGTGCCACGTGATTTTTACTATACTAAGGTACATTTTAAGCGAAGAAAAATCGATTTTTCTAAATTGCTAAGGTGGTTTACCCCCTTAAAAAATGTTTCAACTAACACAGCGGAGACCATACGTACACTTCTACTGATAAATCAAGATCAACTATGGCCCTAAGACCATTTAGAATAATGCATTGCTGATCCCCCTCCACTACGATTCGTCGACCACTTGCCTCATTTCAGAATTAAAACTGTTTAGAAATTCTAATACAGTTATCTCAATGAATAATTTGACTTATTGATATGTTTCTACGGGTTTGTTTTCGTATAAGGTGTAATTAAACTCGACCTTTACACCCCTGGTGTTAAAAATAAGGAATTATATTAGTTACCGTAAAATACTCTATGTACTTTGAATATGTAGCAAAAAAGTATGCTATTCTATTAAAGACAAAAAAGAGTTGATGCCCAACTTCCCGTATATCCAAAAGTATGACACACATTTCGTTATTTTCATCAAATAGAGCACCCGTCAAAACCCCTTTTCATGCGTTTTGAATATCCTAGAGTCTGTATTACTAACTACCCCAGTAATGTATGCAGCCTATATTCTGAAACTAATTGATCGAAACGTCTGATTAATAATTATGTTAAGCGAATGAAAACAAATACTCGAACGTAAACAACCGCTCGTGTAATAGCGTGCAAAAACCAATTAAACGCCTCCCTCGAAAGGTAGTAAAACAATAAACAATATCACTCGATACCGCTTAAAGGGGTCCCTTAATTAACCCTTCAAATTAGAATTCATTTAATTCCGGCGGTCCGTGAATCGAATCTCCGCGTTGAATTTATACCGATTCATGGAATTTGACGCGACTGAATCGGATTGACAACGAGAATAAAGGCAGCAGAATACACTTCGTAAACGGACAATTCAGGGTTTCTACTGCCTGAATGTTACCTATAATAGTGATGGAATGTTTTCCGTTACCAGTGGTGTTCAAAATTTGTGTGCCTGGGAATGATTTATAATAATTACACAGGCCAAAAGGATTTTGTGATGGGACTTTTTTGACTTTTTGGCTTAGTTACATACCACGAACTATAGAAACACTGTTTCTTTTGTTCCCATCACGCATCGATATTTGTAAATTTGCAATAATTTGTAGTTTTTGAAACCGAGTGTATAAACCTGAAGGGTAGATACGAAAAATGGTCGGCTGTAGGCCTTACGAAAAGATACAACTTGGAACGAAGGACCTTAGATTCTGCACAGTTGGCAACGTACATGTATGGAGGAGTAAATTGATAGGAATTTATTTACCAGTGGCTGGCGAGGCACGAAACTCCAAATGGCTGGTGGCTGTTGATTTATAGTTCTTGGTGTATTCTCAACGATGGGGGCCCCGTGAAGAATATCTGTGGCACTAATTTTGAGAATATATGTCGGTCGTATAGTCACTTGTAAAGATTGTTTAGTTTTTGATTTCACTACGATGGTATTTGATTACAGGAACCATGCGTTCTCGAAAGGAAAATCCATGATTTCTAGGAACTAGGAAAATTTAGGGGGGATATTGCGGAATTGCCAACTGTCCATTGCCAACTGTCCATTGCCAACTGTGTGGCGCGACATATTTAAATTCAAAACAATCCGCGTTGACCTAAAGTGGCCTCAACACCGAGGTTCTATAAAATTAAATTTTGCCTCAATTTTTGCGGCGCCCCTGTGTTTAATCGGTTTGAAACGTATACACAAGTCTGGGGGATTTACCGAAACAGAGTTGGCCGATGGGAATATTCCGGTTTTATACTATTCGGGTATTTACATAGTAGCTGTAGTATGTTTTTAATGTGTGTACGTTTACTCGAGACTCGTGTATTTTTATTTTGTTTTAAAAATGCCTAGAAGTTGTAAAGATACACCAAATATTGTTGTTTTCTTGGTTGGAACACTTGGTTCAAAAACGTTATTTATGCAAATTTGGTTGATCCGGAAAAACATTCTTTTGTCGCCACTTCATATTAAATTAGGATTAATGAAGCAATATGTAAAAGCAATAGATAAAAATGAGAAGTGTTTAAGTGTATTTCTGTGGCAAATTTTGAAGAAACAGTGACGGAAATTGAAAAAGAATGTTGGATATGATTTAAAAATCTAACAGAAACTTTTTGAGGAAATTATAAAAATTCGCAATATGAGGATATTGTCAATAAAATGCTGGATAAATTTGAGCAAACTGGTTGTAATATGACCATAAATATTCATTTTCTGCATGCTCATCTGGACTACTTTCCAGAAAATCTTGGTGCTGTTAGTGAGGGGCAAGGTAAAAGGTTCCATCAAGGCATAAATGAGGTGGAAAGGAGATACCAGGTCGATGGGATGTGGCGATGATGGCAGATTACTGCTGGATGCTGAAAAGAGAACATCCAACGAATGATTACACAAGAAAATCTACAAAACAAATGTATGTGTTAAAAAGGGAGAGATTCTCGAATGAAAAAGGAAACTAGAGACTCAAAACTATTTGTGTTGTTGCTTTTTACTACGTTCTTTAATGTGTGTTAAATATAATGTTACTTAAAATGTAATTTTTCCTTTAGCTTTCAATTTATTCTGATTATTCACTTGACCAAAAACCTTACGTGACGGGCAACTACAGAGGGCAGATATAAAATCAGCGTAAATAATTCAGTTATACTTAATCACTTATCGAAACCAAGTCAACTTTCAAAATGTAAAAATTTGTAGGTCTGTGTTATTGACGTAAATAACGGTAGATGAAGTACTTTGTTTCATGTCTGTCTATATACAACTAATTTGTAACTAAACACCACCGCACTTTAGATAGTTCAACGATTAATTTTATTGGGGAACAGTAAATTGGTTGCCAGAAACTTAAGGTAGTTTCTATGAAAACCCAACTTTTCTATAGAATTTCATCAAATCTCGGGTACACATAAAGAATAAACTTCCCGAAGAAAATTTGCTTAAGTGAAAAATTTGTGTTCGTACAGGGTGAGCGAAACTCGATGTTTCAGCTCTATTATAAGAAAAGGAAAAACGATAGAAAAAAATCTTAAATGGGATTGAGGAAGGTCCATTTTAAGCCGAGTTTACATATTTTTCCATATTTGGAAACTGAAGCAATGACGTCATCGATTTTTCCCAGAAACATACCTATATATTGGCATAATATTGGGTTTAAGAAGAGCTAATCTTTTTCCGTTAAAAAATTATGAGCAAATTTGTAAAAAAGAGTACTGTCAAAAATTCGTAATCATCACGATTTAAACAAGTAGCCTCTGGAAACACACAGCAAAGTCCTAAATATTTTTCTCTACAAAATTTGTTCACAAAAATTAGCTCTTTTTAAATATGCCAAAATATAGGTGTTTCTGGGAAAAAAATTCGATGATGTCATCACTTCAGTTTCCAAATATGGAGAAATATGCAAATTCGGCTTAAAATGGACCTTACTCAATCCCATTTAAGAACCTCTTTTCAGATTTTTTCTATCGTTTTTCCTTTTCTGATAATAGACCCGAGACGTCGAGTTTCGCTCACCCTGTACAATAAAGGAGATATTCAGCATCAAGATTGGAATAATATTTTTTCTCACGTCTATTGAAATAAATAATTATTTTAAAGGCCGGGGATAGCTCTGCGAAAGTCGCCAACATAAAAACTTTCGTAGATGTTAGAAATAAGGCTTAACTCAGACGTACCACTTTACAACGACATTGGAATCACAGAAAAGTTGTGGCTAGGAGAGAGAAAATTAGTATGGAGACGTAGGTTAGCACTGTGGTTAGGAAAAAAAGGCTGTGATTCGTATGAGTTCACATTCAACTGCACGCCGACAAAATTGTTGTTGTAATGTGGTCAATAGCTGCGACAGCCCAACGACCATTTTGTCGTTGAAAAGTGGTACGTCTGAGTTAAGCCTAAACGTCAAACATCCGAGTGTTGGAGATATTGCGCGAACGTTAAGGCCTGGTTACACAGTGCGAGCTGCTGACGAAACAGTAGACAGCTACTACTGCCACTGTGTACTCGCGTGACAGTAGCTCGACTGGCCTCCACCGGTCATATGATGAGAGTAGCTGCTATGACACAGGAAAGCAGGTATTGCCCGAGAGACTGCAGTCAAGTGGGAATTTCATTAATTTCATTGTGTGCAAATGTACCGAGCTCTAGTTGCACGCGAGCTGCTGCCACGTGGGTGGTGGGGGAAGACGATGGCCGAGTAAAAACCAAAAGTGTTAAAGTAACTCGCATGAAAGCTACTGACCGACTCGCACATGACAGTAACTCGTATGAGGCGGTCATACGGTGCGAATGGGTGTACTGCAGTAACTGACTAGACCAGCTCGCATGTTAGCTCGCACTGTGTAACCAGGCCTTTATATCTTCGACTTTCATAGGCTATCCACAACTTTTAAAATTGCCTATACCGCTGGCACACCCAGTCAATCTCAAATCTGACGTCGGATTAACCTTGCCGAAAATTAAAACCCAGCAGCTAGAAACATTGCGAATCCACGCATTGTTCTTGAAAATCTTTAATTTTCTAATAACGCCTATTCGCGACACGCCAACAAAAGATTGCGACGGATCGTAACCTTTTATACCGACGCGACGCCATTCTGTCATTTCTTTGAATTCTGCGTTGGCCTCAATTTGCATTGTTGCTTGAAACGCTGCGGGGCGTCCGTCGTGCGAAACATTTGATATGCCCGACGATAATACGTCTACCAGATGAATAATTTAATTGGTTTCCGTTAGCCAGGCTAAAGGTCTTTTTGCTGCCGGAAAAATAGTTTTTCTTATAGTGAGCTTTGAGAAGATTTCTTTGCGAGACGTGCGCGGCTTGGTAATGCGGGAAATACAATAGGGGGAATAAGGAACGTTTGATAACGTTCCGCTGTGGTTTTAATGGGGATGTTTTCACACACCCAACGAAGAGATGGTATTATGAAATCGCGACTGCTTTAAGGGCGCGTTTTAGTTTCAACAAATTTTTTTTTTCAATTTGTGTATAGTTAACTATAATTAATTAAATTAATTCAGGGTTAATTATTATAACTCCTTGCTTCATCTTCTCGTAAACTGCGTCGACCGCCAAATTCGTCTTTAAGCGCCAGAAATTCGCACTAAAGTAAATAATTACCCAAGATTTCATATATTTTACGTTAAAAAACTGTTATTTTAAACAGTACTAAGAAAAGTAAATGTTTGTGTGGAAATGATGTGGAAATAAACGTTTTTGTACATCTTGTATAAATGGATCAAATTATTTCAAAGACATTTTAGCTAAATACTCAGAAACAACCAGTGCTGCCTTATTCCAGCAAAAGATTAATGGATGCATCTCAACCTTTCTGCACCACCCACTGTTTACAGGCTAATTAAATTCCATCAATGACGACCGCAAACGGCGCAATTGAAAGAGATAAACTCGGTTTTGAGAAATACGTTTCAGGATTAAATTTAATTCTTCAAAGCCAGAAGTACCTCTCTTTGTACGAGTAAATATCAAGTAACAACTTCTTGTAAAACGCTTTAATAAAATCGACTACGTTGCCGCAATTACATCGCGAATTAAAGCTTTTTTTATAACTTTTGTTCCTGCTAGGGCCTTTTCGAAAATCTAATTAAATGGTGTGAATCGCGCTTTTCTTCTTCGTTTGACAAAAAGGGTTTTAAGTCTGTTTGCGTTGTAGCAAAATGACACCGCCGCATTACGGTAATCCGCTTAGCGAAAAAGAAAGTTCATAGGGGTAGAAAGGGGAGATTTGAGATTAAGGGAGGACTTTTAAATACCCTAATTTTTTCTTATTTTTAAGGAAATATCTGACCGATTGTGCTGTATTTATTGAGAATGAATATACTTTAGACCCATGTATCACGAAGAAAATCGCAATAAACTCGAAGATTTTACAATAATTATCAGAATAGTACCCTGCAGAAAAGAAGGAATCATGGTTTGAAGTACTAAGCGCTGTAGTAAGGGACTCTTAAATGAACTTAAGGTGAACTTAGGGATTTAAAGTCTTCTTAAGAAGGAGGTACATTCTGGTACATCCTCGTAATCACATTTCTTGCCATCAAGGTGGCGGCGTCGGTTTTATAGAACTCTCACGGAGTTTTGCTGCTTGACTTTCTCCACGTTCGTTACGCAATAAACACTGCCTATTACTATGATCATCTTTATCAAGTTAGAACTGCATATTGGTCGAGTAGGCACCCGTGATCAAGCTCGAACTGCATATCGGTCGAATAGTCATCATTAACCCATCCGAAACGTTTTACTCTTGCAAGACAATACGAGACCGCACAGTTCGGCCAAACCATATAAGAATTGGCTCAAGTGCACTGAAACCGCCTTTGACCGTCCTCTCTACACTCCTGACTTTTCACCTTGTGATTTTCATGTAATAAACCCTCCAGGAAGCGTTCGATGGAGAGTGTTTTGAGAATGATCAGCAGGTTAAGAAGCTTGTGCGCAATTGAATGTATACATGTATTTTGAAAACGGTATAAAAATGGCCGGATAGGGAGAATGTAAAGCGAAAGAGATAAAGTATATAGAAAAGTGGTTGAAAATATTGTAAACTATTTTTTTAAGCAAAAGACTCATTTAAATTTGAACTCCCTCGTATAATGCCAGAAATGCTGTAAAATGATTTTGATAGCATGATAAGAAGTTTATTTATCATGCGAGTACTAGGAAGTATTTCAATACTACTTTAATTTGGATTTATTTGTTAGTAGAAACGTTATTCATATCTATTCGTTTTGATTTTAAAACTTGTAGTTTACTACTACCTAGCTCTAGAATAAATCTGCACGTCATTAATAATGTCAATATGACACTTATGTACCCTTTATTCCATAACAGACAACATATATACGTTTAATACAAAATATATAAACGAAATGCTAAAAGAAAAACATTATTTATTTAAAAAGTTTATTTCACAAAAGTTTAGTGAAATAATGTTTAGCTTTTTGAAGAATTTTCAGCCAATATCGGTTATTTTTAAAATCAATAATTGATTTTGCTGCTGAAAATTTTCTTGTCAAAGGCATGTATCCATTCACGATTAATGTTGTGATCTCTACTTTTGTGTACCTTTAATGCTTTATTTAATTTTCCACTAGTGGATTGTAGTTAAGTATTCTCGAAAAAAACAAACGGTGCACTGTTCATGACGTTAACAAAATAGTACGTTATTTCTATAATAACGATATCTAAATCTTGAAAGTGACGATTTCTAACGTATTGCTTTTATAGAACGAGGGCGGATCAGATATAAACGGGACTTTATTAAAAAAATATATTAATTGAAAAATAAAAGGCCAAGATGTTTTATTTTTCTACATAGTCTCCTGCTTTACGAATACTTTTTTCCCAGGAAAAAGGAAGGTTTTTATCCCAGTCTCGTAGAATGAAGCTCGTTGCGTCAGGAGATAATTGTGCACGAATTCTTCTACGCCCTGGTCATCTTCAAATCGTTCAATCGAAGCCCTCCAGAGCTTCTTTAATAAATGAAAATCGCAGGCAGATAAATCCGAGCCGTAGGGAGAATGTTCAAGTGGAGTCCTGTACATTTTTTTCAGTTTTCGATCGATAGGCTGCAGTATGATGCCTGACCTGATTGCTCTCGAATCGGTTGGTTTCGTCTTTTGCGGTGATTTGCAGCTACGATAACATATTCCGACCTTTTCTGCAATTTCGGATACGTTTACCAGTCGATCATCTTCAAGAATGTCTCGAACCGCACAAATGTCTTGGTCCATCGTGCTGATTTCAGGACGGCGATCGTGTTCTTGATCTTCCACTCGTTCTCGCTCTTCCTTGAACTCTTTATGCCAGGAAAACACACGAATCCTTGACAGTGTTTGTTACCTGAACTGTGCAGTTAATCTATGGAAAATTTGCGCCACTTGAACTACTTCATGAACAAAAAATTTTATAATAAAGCGTTGCGTAACAGAGGAGTGCACCATTCGCTCCAACATCGAGAGCGCTAATGACGAAATGGTTGAGAGTGGATAATGGCCCCGGCTGTTCCCATTCATAATGACCCCACTCAAGCAGACTCGGGCCCGGTCCTAACAACCGTGGACGCTCAGGATCAAAAAACACGTTTATATTTGATCCACCCCCGTATGTGTACTTGTAGGCGATTATTAGGATAACAACCAAGATAAATTCTTAAGAAGCATCATACATCGTTATTGAAACCAAACGAAATGAGGTTTCTTTTTAATTATTTAACAGACCCAAATTCCCTGAACTGTGCCTGTATTTTAGGCAGTCCCTTGTGAGGTATCCGCGTCGCCTTCACTTCTACATACATATATCGTTTTAACTGATCACTATCAATATTTATATTAAATAAATTTCTTCTGTAGATATATACATAGAGGTTCTTGGCTCTTTGTGGTTATCTAAGCTCCTTTATGTCAGGGCATCACGTTTTTGTAAGAACTTTAGTAACAAATGTTTAAGTTGAATTAATTGCTGTGCATTTAAATATAAGAACAATATAGAAGAGTCATCTTCATCTTAACGATCGATTTTTTACCGGAAATAAACTATTCTCAGAGTATATGCGTGTTCACAGTATCTCTTATCGTGCATATCCTTAAATTGCCTCTGGTGTTTTGCCGGAAATACGCGATTTTCAGCCCCTAGTTATTATATATGCCTATTGGATGTTACGCGTAAAAATCCCAAAAGTATATCACGTGATTTATCCATCGGACGATAATTGAACACGACAGCGAAAGTTCGTAACTCGATTAATACGACGTTACTCCTTATTTAACCATGTCGCGTTCGCCGTTAATTTCCCGCAGTACCCAGTACAACAATCATAGTCGTGTACTCTGCCCCCTAACAACATCAACGGCCAGTTGCAGTTCTTGGCGTCGGGACCCTTAAAATCTGTTGCTTTCATCCACCTTCGCCGGCGTCCAGAAATCACCGCCCCACCGTCGCCGCCCGTTAGGCCCAACAGGAAGTCCCATTCGACCGATATCGGGTTAATGAAAACACCATAAACACAATGCCGCCACAAGGATATATTAGCATTAAGCAACAAACGAAGGCTTATGGGGTAAGGCGCGAGCGGGGCAGAGGTAAATCAATATGAGGGGAAGAGTCGAGGCGCAGGCTCGAACCCCCGACCGAGCTGGAGAACGTCAGTCCGTCTCCGTGTCACTTGGTTACTGCATCTACGAACACGACGCCAGAACGTCATTTGAATCGGCCACAGTTCCCCTGCATGTGTGTGTGATAATGTCAGTCGGATGTGTCTGTGGAGTGATCCACAGTCGATACCCATGGACGCCGTAGCGTCGGATCGAGTTCGGACGGCCGTTCCAAGTCAGGAGTCTGCGGATCGACCACGTGTTAAATTAATAAGTGCCAAATGCTCTACAACTGTGTCGCTTAGTTTACTCGAGGATC
Source organism: Rosalia funebris (assembly GCA_037954035.1). Lineage (NCBI taxonomy): Eukaryota > Metazoa > Arthropoda > Insecta > Coleoptera > Cerambycidae > Rosalia > Rosalia funebris. The sequence goes on along the minus strand of JAZFAV010000006.1, from coordinate 2,291,345 downwards.
TGCCCCCTTGGTCTGCCTTTTCCGTTTTACTTTAAATGTTTTTCACTACACTCTTGAGCACGATCTTTCCAAATTCATCCTTTCATGCGATATCGCATCCTTTCATGCGATACGACACATATATACACAAAAAAAAACTGATGGTTTTATAAGAAAGATATGTCTACGACTCACACTACCTGTGACACAATTATGTATTATTATAAGTAATTATCCACTATAACACATAGCAAAATAACCAATGATAACTTATTTAGTCAAGAACTCTCACGAAACTAATTGGAAGACAGTTGTACACAACTAAATCCACAACACAAACAACACCAAAAATATTACTAGAAAAGACACAGACTTTGAAAAGGACTTTTAACTTCAAATAGTAACCAAAACTTGATAGTTGTGTGACCACTCAACACCAATTTTCTATTTCAATATATTTTAATGCTACTGTAATTTGGTCAAAACTGACCCAAGTACCAGAAAGGTAATCATTTTATGAGACCAAGACGATTCTCATCTCCTAAAGCGAGGAGTATAAAAGTACTGAAAGTCAGTTGTGTATCTATATTCATGCGATGGGAAATATTTTATGAAGTAACGTACCAAAAACAAATCGACGTTATCATTTAGAGAATTTTGAAGAGTTTTATAAAAAAAATGTGAACTAATTACTCGTTTTAACTCTTCAATATCCTATCATTGTTCATGAATAACATCTTTCGCAAAGTCAAATAGCCTTTGCGTGATATTCAACAATTGAAATCATCGTTATACGGATAACAACCATTAGTTATATTTACTGTACCTGTGAATTAAGAATGTTGTTTTGATTATTATTTTTGAAAGCCATCCACAATTGTACTTGTTCTTGTCGTCTCGTATTCTATATTTAGAATAACGCCTCAGGAATTCGATAGCATGGCTACCGAAGAATTGTCGCATAAATATTCTAGGGCGATAAATAAAAACGTCACAAAAAAAGATAAACAGTTTCACCCTCATCGGGGTTCCTCTACGTGACTTCTCGTAACGTTTGATTCCCGTTGAAAGAACTAGAAGATAAAAGCTATATCTGCTGACTATACAACGCTTATCTTGGATAAAGATATATTTTATAATTATATTTTTACTGTAGGCTCCCGCAGATATATAAAAGTTGGGAATAAGCTACCTAAATCCTAAGATATCGTGTAATTTATTAGACATTAGGTTAGGCACTTGAAGTGGCGGATACTGGGAAAGTTTAAAAAAGATATAGTGGATCCCTGTACGAGGAAGAGATAAGGAATATACTTCTCTTGAACTTGTAGATCTTGATTATTCGATTCGCTGTCTTTTTAGTACTCTTTTCGTTGCTCAGTACTTTTCTTGATATGAAACAATCTTCAGTATTAACTTTAAAAAATTAAATACGCAGCGAACAAAAATATAGCTTAGTTTTAATCATATCATGATGATGTCAACTTGGTTGTCGAAAGGGGCGTCGAAAATTATACAAATTGTTCATGTAAAACTGGTCATTTAGTAATATAAGACAAAATTGTTTGACTAAAATTGTTGTGTTCATATTATTTATTCAGACGTAATATATCAATTTCATGACGTTACAAATAGTCGTTTATCTATTAAATTGTTGAATTAAACTTCAGAACAAATATAAATACTTTCTTGATTTATATTAATTTTGGTAGAGGTGTAGTCATAGCACAACCATAAAAGTTAATAACATCTTATAGTGGATATTAAAACGGTCACACTATGCAAGAATATGACCTTTCCGGTGTAATATTTATTTCAAATTCGAGTCGAATTTTAAGATATTTTATGGTATAAAGAGTCGTGAACAGATATATGTTTGAAATCTATTTCGTTATATAATAATTTATATTACATAGAATGCATTAGACTAAGTGACTTTAATGATAATAAAATAGTACCTGTCAACCAGTACATGATTTTCTACTTGTAAATATACCATTTAAACTGTTTCAGTCATACGATAAAGTATTTCTCGTGGCTAGATAATTTCAGTTTATAAAGTAATTAGCTTATTGATCTGTGTTGAGTAACTGTAAATGTGTTTTTAACTATTAAGATAAAGAAATTAAATATCACTTATTATATGTAAAATAAACTCTTCCCTAAAGAGGAATATTGGATAAGGGTTAAAAAAGATAGAGAATTTGTTTCTCTGAAATTTATAGGCTTTGATTGTTCACTTCATTTGCATGCTCTTCAATGTTTCAGTATTTTATTTGATATAAAACAGTATTCTAAGTATTCTAACTTAAAAAATAAATGCGTAGTATACATAAAAGTATAGAATAAAAGTATTTGATTAAAGATGGGTTCATTGATCGACGAAATATATAGATTTCAAACATATATATGATTATTTATTCAGTAGGTTGTTGAATTTTGACTTCATACCATAAACACATGTATATTACATAATTTATTTTAATTTTGATGATCTCAAGGCGTATGATCTTAGCATAATACTATAAATCATTAATGCCTTAAGATACTGTAATACAATGTAAAGATATGACAAATATTTTGATAATCAAGTTATCAAACTGATATGTCACTATTATGCTTTGGTTACTATTTTGGAGACCATAGTATTTTAATTATTCATCAGTAGTTTGTGGAAAATCGCTTATACTCCCTTAAACGACCGCCCTCGTAGCACACCCCATTTTCGTTTTTCGCCCTCCGAATACTAATCAAGCCTGTTCATCCACCCTTTACCATCGCATCGATTTATGCTTAAATTCGTTTTTCCCGTCACTTTTGCAGGTATCAAAATCTATGTGTAGCGAGAAATCTAAAATTTATGTAATGTGCATTTTAATACGAGTGAGTGGTTTATTTTTTTACGAAGATTAAGGCTTTACGACAACCAGCGTACATCGACGTTCTAGAGGGATGGGGAAGACGGTTCCGACAAGTGGAAATATCGACCGTAATGGAATAATCGGCTTTCTGTTATTGATGCGTTAATCTCTTCCGCAATTCAGGTCAGTCGTATTTTATTACATTAGGGACATTTATGTATTATGTATGCATGGGCGTCAGTTATTCGGAATGTTAAATGAATGAGCAGGTAAAACCATTAGTAACGTAATTTCAAAAGTAAAATATTAAAGATATTTTAAATATGCATAAAAAATACAATCAGAATATAAAACGGAGAGCCCTAAATTGTTTTGTGACATATGTTACTGATACCTTTTGCTTCGATATTCTATCTCAAATATTTATCTTATTGTAAGGAATATTTACGAGGATATATTGTTATGTAATCGATTTTATCATAATAAAGAACGATACATGGACATAAAATACATTCATAGGTTTATTTTAGCATTTACAAATATGCCCTCGGAAAAATGTTGGAAAGTATACAAACACTCTCCACCGTTTGTTCTACGCCGATTTGATAAATGTGTTTCATATTTGGGAAGACATAGTAATCACAGAACAACGAGGTGAAGTGAGACAAATTCAGCAAAACCGTATTAGTTTCTCCTTAACTGGCGATAGTGGCTTGTCCTTATTTTTACGTCAGTCCGTTCTGACAGCAGATTATCTTTGTCATGTCTGTTTCTTTATAAACATCCAACGGGCAAAACCAACAGAATTCCTTCGGCATCTTGAACCACTAACTCTTAAATATCCTAAAGATCTTTACTCGAAGTTAAAAATGACAAAATTTCCTAATGGTGGATGCATCATTTTATTATAATAGTGGCAGATTATCATGAAACATATGTTTCTTTACAAACATCTACAGTTACTTTGATACATTTTTGTACATGTACGACTAACAGTATCTTTGCGTCGTCTCAAAACGTTATCATCAGTTGTCGTGCTTTGATTGTACCTTTCTTCTTGATGGTCTTGTACAATAAATTGCATTGCTTTTGATTTTACTAGTCGATTACAGTGATGCACCCAATTATTAAGAACCAAATAAGTCTTTATCAGCCCCGGCTAAAGACCTTTACACCTAATTAAGGGGCGAAAAAGGTGCCAAGTTTTCTTCAGGAATATAATCCTCATCTTTAAGCCATAGGTTACTATTCAAAATATTTAAACCCTCGGTTTCTGGTATCTCTATTTTACTTACAATAATAGAAACTTTCAGATGATTAGCTACTCTCGTTATTACTCCCATACATCTTCCATATTTTCAATCATGAATGAATCTCCCCATCAAAACTGATTGAGAAAAATGTTAACTTAAAATACTAGACCAAAACACATCTCTATGGACAGAAATTATACACTTATGAATAAGTAATATAGGGAAGTAATATAAGAAACTGAAATTGTTCAAGAAAATAATAAAACATAGCATATGATTCATGTCGTAGTTGTAGCAGAATAATTTGCACTATTTTAATTTTGGTAATTAAATAAGGAAGATAACGCTTAGCTATATCATGTCCTGATTTGTTACATTACGATATTCAGTGATAAAAATACAATATCTGTATGTGTAAATATACAAGCACTGTTATAGCAAATGAATGAAATCAATATAGAGATGAAAGTGCGCCATTTGTCGTGCGAGAGAGCTCTACACCTTATTATTTGGCTACCTACCAAACAAGTTGCTCAACAGGTATCACGTACATAGTCATAAAATAATTTCGAGTCACCCGCGCATTTAGTTACGTTTTAAAGATACACTGGCAATTGATGTAGATAATTCCGAAAAAATGACGCCCATACTACTGGAAAATAATATACATGTATTTAATGCCAGAGTACGACAAATATTTATTTTTTATTTAGAAATCGAAAACCGAAAGTTTTTAATTCATTCTCTTAATTCATTAAATGAAAGAAGATCTTGTTTAGAAATATGATGTCTCTTAATTCCTTTTTTGTGACTTCTCGCAACTACTATCCAACCCATTATTGATCTAGTACTTCTATATTATTGTACGGATATATCAAAAATTATCTTGGTTAAAAGTGGACGTAGGTTTTAAAATAATTGTAGGAGATACTAGAGCTCGTCGAACAAATATTCTTGATCGTCAAAATTTGTCAAGCAGCCTTAATGAAATTTCATCAGGAAATCACAACATGGAGCATGAAACTAACCGGTCGCATAGAAGCTCGTCAACATTTGGAATAAAAGCCTAAAAACCTTTAGAACGTATGTCTCAAAGTATTACATTTTCTTATGGAATATGTCACACGATTGTAAGAATTTGGACAATTCATCCATCATCAAATCAAACCCTTTCGCGAGAAAACCAGCATAAACGTCCCACGTATTATCAGTATTTTATTAATAAATTAATAAATGACTATAACACTAACTTAGTTTTCCACAAAACACCAAAACACTATACACTACACTCGACGCACGTTTCGCCAACAAAACTAGCATCATGTGGAGATGATTAAAACTAAACAGTTTAGTTTTAATCATCTCCAGATAATGTCAACTTTGTTGGCGAGACGCACGTCGAATGTAGTATATAGTGTTTTGGTGTTTTGTGGAAAATTATGTCAGTGTTATCTTCATACCAAAGGTTCCGACCTATCCCAGTAGTAAATGACGATTTATTTATGTTTTTGTTTTAATCCAGTGGTAGTCGACATGGCCATACCACCCACTAGTGAGTGTTCAAGAGTTTATGGAGGGCGGTAGGGGTTTTGACCGTTATTACTGACAGAGTAGGTTGTACTGCGCATGACGTTATATTTTTATATATGAAAGTATAATAAACAGTTAAATTTAACTACATATTTGTACTAAACTTTCACTCAAAAATTACGGGCGCTTTGCAGTTGCATTAAGTTACATTTTTGTAGAACTGGTGGGCGATTAGAAAATTTTAATACTTACAAAGGTACCTACTAAAGTAGACGGTGGAAACAAAAACTGGAGGCTGACTACTCCTATTTAAATCCTTATATTTTTGTTGAATCTCAATGTTATATTCACAAAATTGGCATTTGAATGAAGTACAAGAATAATTGGGCCCATTTTTTCAACCTCAGCGTCATTGGAAAGTGGATTTTCTACAATTACACGATAAGAAAACTTCAACATGATTATCCTTAGCAAAACGGTTCAACAGCACAACATTTTCTACCAGTTTTTTTTATAGCTGGCTGCTAAGTTTACATAAACAGGTTGAGTTTCTTGCAGTGTTTCTCTATTTAAAAAAAACATTGGAGCGTTCCCTTACTTAAAGAAAGAGGAGTCTCAAAACTCCTGTACGTCATTTCCAAGAACTGGAACTAATAATTACTAGGAAATGGAAAATAGGTGGAACCAAAAAAAACTATAAAAGCTGCAAAGTGCTTCAAATAACACGGGGGACACGTAAACTTATTAAATGAGAAAATCTGGGGACATATCCAAGAGTTACTTTGACTTTGACATAACTATTTAAGTGACTTTAGGTATTAAAGAATTATATATATCATGGCCACTCAAGATAATTTCTTGTATTTCAGTACAAGTAGTATCTTTTCAGGGCTACATTTTGTATAATCTATACTAGTCTGACTAGAATACGAGAGGAGAATAATTGAGGAGGAATTACAAACTGTCATCAAAGTCGATTGCGTGCATAATTTTGATGGCTTATTTATGGATCTATACAAACTATTAGATGTCGTAAAATAGATTACACCACTTGTTTTATTACCGACATAAACTATCAATTCAAATACATTATATAATAATTTTACAATCCTTCCCATATCAAGACTGACAGCATTATATATATATATATATATATATATATATATATATATATATATATATATATATATATATATATATATATATATATATATATATTTTAGCTACAACAAATATGAAACACGATATGTTATGACTAATATAGAGGAAAGGTAATTGAATAAAACATCTTCAGTTGTGTAACCAATTCTAATAAGCATACATTTTATTTCACTGACAAGAACAACATGGTTTGAAATGTGTCTGGGCCTACATCCCAATTTAGGGTCGAGAAAATAAAAGCTTTTTTATATAACTTTTTTAAATTACCTTCCTTACTCATATTTCTACCTATGTCTTGTAACAATGGATATGGAAATCCCATTTTTAATCTAAGAAAAAGAGGCTCGAGGGTGATTTATGCATGGCAGTTCTACGAATAAGGGGGACTGAGACGCAGAATACACAACGGCGTTGGCATTTCATTAAAAGGCTCGATCTGCCGTATTTATTGTGTTGTTACGAAACTGTAGAGTGCTTGACGATTTCCTAAACACTTATTGCTGATTATGCAACAGAGAGCTAAGATTATGAGACACGTAGATCGTACTAATCTTCCTCAGTACACGCGAAAGCTGCGTCAATTTGTAAGAATCATTTGTGATGGAATTTGAACCCACACAACAGTGGTATCTAGTATTTGACCCAGACTGCTGATTGATTATTTATCATACACCAAGTCGCGTGATCGCATGTAAGTCGGTAGGATAAAATAAGTCTCCCATCTAGAAGGCCTCGATAAACTTGCTTGGGTAATATTGGTAGACTTCCGCCAACATTAGACAGTTTACTGAGATGGGTCATCCCAAATTTTACTCATCTGTCGGTTAACCGTTGAAGTAATCTAGGGGTATAAAATCTGGCAATCTGACTGGCCACTTGATCGATTTCCTTCGCCCTATACAACAATTGGGGAACGTCTCATCTAAATAAGCGCAGACAGGTGTTGCACAAGGAGTAAGTGCACCATATTGTTGAAAAAAGTCATTTCTCGGAAGATCAGGTTCTTCCACATCAGGAATAAGGTCGTCTCGACCTTATTCCGTCGAATATCTTACATCCGTTAGGTTCACGTCAAAGAGATAGGGATCCAGAATTATTCCATTGACATTTACGTTCTGGAGGTTTTGAGTGTGATACTTCATCGTCCTCGGTACGATTGCAAATTTATCTGGCAGCAATAAATTCAGCAAATACTCAGGCAACCAACGTACATTTTAATTTTTGATATAATCATGGCCATTACATTTAATGTTTTGAAATTTAAAAATTGTTTTTCTCCAATTTTTTATCTAACCTATACTCAGGCTAATATACTTATTATCGTATGTGTTCTTTCATATTGTGTAATAGAAGAAGGGGCTTACCATTAAAAAACACCATTGACGTCACATTTCCTACACTAATCATCTCGTATGCATTAGTTATATTAAAAAATGTCTAACTAAATATGACATTTCATGTGTATTACGAATATTAACTCGAACTCCCTCATAGCTTCATATTTCCAAACCACTCTTCTGGTAATGGTGTAAATTTTTTTAGTGCATTAAAATTAAAATATAAACATTTTAAGGTAGAAATATTATTAACTGATGCCGTGTTTTTAATCACGAAACCCATGGGTCTATATGCTTTAAGAGCCACGTGGTTGATATGCCCAGAGAAAGATAATTTATCATCAAAGTACACGCCAAGGTCCTTGATATTTTCAGACCGTATTAAAATTGTACCGCCAAGAGAATTATCATAAATCAGTGGTTGCTCTTTTAAGGTATACGAGCAAAGCTTACATTTATCTACGTTTATTGATCATTTATTGTCTATAGAAATGTTAAGAATTGTTTTAGTCGATGGCAGTAATCAAATGGAAAACGTTAATCTTAGTTTATATCACTAGACACAAGATCATATGGTAGTAGTTGTTTCGTAGTAACATATAAAAATATTATCGGGGAAGCACCGGCAAATATAGATAGTCTTGCTGCACTTCTGTACTATCATGGCCAGCTGAATTTTCAATATGTCAGCTCGCATAGACAATTTTTTTAATCCATGAAATCTTAGAACATCTCTGCGATACACAAATGAAATAAGGAAAGGAAAGGTTGAGGCACTGCTATATTATTTAATATTCCTGAGATCATTTCATACTTCTATGTTACGGACGATTTAATACCGTTAGTTTCGCAGGCTGTGCTCCCTTTGACCCCAGACTCATAAATGTGCAAACCAAGGAACGAGAAGCTCCAGAAAGCTCAATTATTTTCGGACTTACATTCACAAATATTAAAACGATTCAAAGAGGGCGGGACAGAGCGAAGTCTCTTCCACGCGTGCGGATAATTACACGGGCCAAGAAAGATTTTGTGACTTCTTTTGACTTTTTGGCTATTAGTTACATGCCAACTACAGACACACTGTTTTTTTTTTCATTACGCACCAGTATTTGTGAATGTACATTGTACAATAATTTACAGTTTTTAAAACCGAGTTTCTATAAGATCTTTGCGGCACCCCTGTGTTTATTCGGTTTGAAACGTACATACAAGTGTGGAGGATTTAACGAAACAGAGTTGGCAGGTGGGGATATTCCGGTTTTATACTATTCAAGTATTTACATAGTCGCTGTAGTACGTTTTTAATGTGTGTACGTTTACTCGTCACATCACGTCGTGTTTTATTATCTTGTTTTAAAAATGCCTAGAAGTTGTAAAAATACACCAAATATATTTTGTTATAAACTTAGCATCTGGTTCAAAAAACGTTATTTATGCAAATTTGGTTGATCCGCAAAAAATTCTTTTGCCACCACTTCATACTAAATTAGGATTAATGAAGCAATATGTAAAAGCTATAGATACAAATGGGATTTGTTTTAAGTACTTATGTGGCAAATTTCCAGCTCTTTCTGAAGCAAAATTAAAGGAAGGCATTTTCGTTGGACCACAAATAAGAAAGTTAATACAGGACCGACATTTTGAACAAATAATGACAGAAATTGAAAAATAGTCTTAGATATGCTTTAAAAATGTAACGCGGAACTTATAAACGTCCACAGTATGAAGGAATTGTCAGCACAAAATAGAATAAGTTTAAGCAACTTGGTTGTAATATGAGCATAAGAATTCATTTTCTGTTAGTGTAACAGTAACGATGATGGCAGATTACTGCTGGATGCTGAAAATAGAAATCCAACGAATGATTATACAGAAAAAACTACAAAATGAAGTTTTTTGTTAAAAAGGGAAGGATTTTCAAAGAAAAAAGAAATTAGAGGCTTAAAAATATTTGTGTTGTTGCTTTTTACTACGTTTTTACTGTTTATTAAATATAACGTTTATTAAAATGTAATTTTTCCTTTGGTTTTTAATTTATTTTGATTATTCAGTTGCTCAAAAACCTTACGTGAGGGACAAAAACGGAAGGTAGATATGAAATCAGCGTAAAACACTCACTTATAATCACTTATCAAACCCAAATCAACTTTCAAAATGTCAAAATTTGTAGGCCTGTGTTATTTAACAGTTGTATATATTCGAACAAACCGATTATCTTGATTTACAGTTATACTTACAGTTAATACTTTTCACTCCCACATGAATCCTACAGAACCCTCGGCCGGGGTGGGGGTGCACAAATCCCCCGTATTTTATTTCATCCTGTCTCGACGTCGCAATTTCTAACGATGTTTCAGAATGCCTTATCGATAACTTTCGGCGTACGGAATGAAAAGATAGGGCCCGACACAGTTAGTTGGGTACATATAGAGCAGGCAGCAGTCTCGAATTTCCGACATAATGGAAAATAAAGCTGGCTGACAGGATCGCAGGAGAAAGAGTGCCCTCGATGCCCTACTGACAGTTTCCTGAAATTAAACCGTTATCCTGTAACATAAGCAGCCAACGGAAGATGCTGAAAGTGGAGAAATGGTGGGTCGCTTGGGGTGCTCTATCTTTTAATCCATCACAGTTTAATAATGGCATACGAGGTCAATCTTTAAGTTGTAAAATTCTAGTAGAACTTTTGCGATTCTTGAATGCGCTGTTGTGAATTCGGATAGCATGGGAACTAAAAATATATTGAGAGCAAAAAAATTAATTTAAGGTCGATTTCTGAGTACTCGATGACCCTAATTTCACTATATCTTCATATTAGCCAAATTAACTAAGTTTGCTAAAATAATGGAGACGCCTGAAATCCTGATAATTGGCCGCTTTCCATGGTTAATTCTAAAAAGAATTTGAGATGTGTATTACTGCACAATGGGAATAAGTTTGCGTCTATCCCAATCGGTCATTCAACATCACTTACAGAACAATATGAAATATTAAGTTGGTATTAGAAAAAATTATTCTCAGCGTCAGTGATTTGTTTGTGTCGATTTAAAAATGGTTAACATATTTCTAGGATATTAAAGTGGATATACCAAATATCTTTGTTACCTCTGTGTATGGAATAGTCGTTCAAAAGAAAAACATTGGCAGCAAACTGTTTTGCTTTCGAGAGACGCTATGATATGACCGTTGGAAAGCCAATATTGTTCACCAGTCATTAATAAAGAGAGAAATAATAATGCCACCTCTTCACGTCAAACTGGGTTTAATGAAGCAACGGAATTGAATACAACAACTACTAAGTTTTATACCACTATATTTTCACCGAAACGTGACTGCAGTTTCGACAATTTTATGTCATTGGTTCAACTAAGAATAAAAAATTCTGTTCTAAGAATAAAAAAAGGTTTTTATTCGCACTTGAATCATCGTTTTGAAAATGACATAAAAATTGTCGAAAGTGCAGTCATGTTTCTGTGAAAATATAGTGGTATAAAACTTAGTAGTTGTTTTACTCAATTCTGTTGTGAATTATGAACTACCACAGAATAATAACTTTCTCGCTCAATTTCTTCAATGAAACAGTTTATAAAAGCACTGGACAAGTCAGGTGATTGTTTTAAATATAGTTGTCAAGCATTTCCAGCACTGAGTTTGGAAACATTAAAAGCAGGGATTTTTGACGGTCCACAAATTCGAAAATGGTAAAGGATCCAAATTTTAACAGATATATGACCGCTGTAGAATATGATGGTTTGATGGGTCACAACTAGACAAATTTTCCTCTAACTTAGAAGATTATAGTGATTAACGAGGTTAACGATTTCATCAGAATATTCGAATAATGGAAGAAATTTATCAAGGACTGTTGGAGTCTGAAGAAGGGCTCTTCATAGCAAAAATATAAAATAATTTCATATCTTCGAAGATACTTTATATCTTTAAGTATCTTTATTTTCTTGTTAGATTTCACATATAAAAAATTCAAAACAAGAGACATTACTTATTTATTTTGCTTTTCTCACTTTACATTAATATTCATCATGTATGTTTATCAAAAACTAACGACAACCTAGAAAACGTAATTCCATTTTCAGCACCAGGGACAGTAATATACAATCGACTCTTAAATACCTGACAACAAATTTAGTGTTCCTCGGTGTTATTTCACGAACATATTCATTCAAGTGCATATTAGGGTAATGTGTACTTACTTTTTTTTTGTAGTAAATAAATATTCATTTCAATTTAATATTTATTTTAATTCAATTATGAAGAAAATAATTTAAAATATTGCATTATATAAATTCAGCGGAATATAATTTAGGAAAGACATTCCGCAAAATATATTCCATTAAGAGTTGTTGCTTTTCATTGTCTAAACTATTTTATGAACGATAAAGAATTCAATAATATGATATAAATATCGCACTACAATTTAATCTTATAGCTCAAAATACTGGCGTTTTTCTAGGACATCACTGCCAATGGTAAGAAACGAATTCTAACGAGGGCGTACGAACGGCAAACTTCGTATTATTTTAACAAACTGTGGGATTTAAAAATGTGGTTATTCAAAATTTCTCCAGATAAAGAAGTAACGATATGTAGCATATTGAGGCATATTAAACGAAATGTGAAGCTGCCTTAATATGCTGCAATTGAGGCAGCTTCACATTTCCTTTAAACTAATCAGACACGAGACTTTGTGGTGTTAATTTGCAAAATTGACAGTTCATTGTGCCATCCCAGAAGCACTGAATAAATAATTGAATATTACGTATATTCCTCAAACAAATATTAAAGTGGTTTTGAAAACTTTAGAAGAATAAATCGAATTTAAAGAACTCAGAAAATTGAAATTTAAGAATTAAGTTTTGTGAACAAAGTCCATCTTTATGATCACAGATTAGTAGCACAGAAGAAAACCCCTTCTGAGATGGTTAGACTACTATATAGATCACCGCTGAATGACTATCCGTGGTCCCTCTATCGGTGACACTTCGAAATTATATTGGCGTGTTCATTTTCGTCTATTACTATGTTATGGCTAGGATTTTAGAACGGGAATTTACGAATATGTGACAACAAATAAGTAAAAGCGTATAAAAACACAAACAAAAATACTCTGTTTCTTTAACGCCCACTACACGAGTATATGCACACAACGCATGAATCGTAGTTTAAATATTTATCCTTTTCGATGGTGTTCGTAACAGCTTTTTGTTCTCGCAAATTGAATTTCCTTATTCTTGCGACCAAATATTTTATCGGATTTCGCCAAGCAAGCACGCGTTTGGATATAAGCTTGTTTGGATTTGTTTTGAAATAAAATTATTTCGGCAGCATTGCGTAACGGTTTCCACCTTCGTATAAGAAGATAGGTTCTCGGTATTGTTCAATTATATCCGGTAAATGACCTGTCTTTAAAACCGATTGAAATTCGTCCGAATCTATCTATACTTATACATAACGAATACTCGTATTGCATTGATGATTATTAGATATTACAGGATCGAGTATTTCCGACAAAAATTCCAGAGGCGGCTTAAGGGTATATGTCGTAGTAATAATACACATGAAATGAATCGAAGTTGTTGCTCTGTGGTAGTTCATAATTCACAACGGAAATGAGTAAAACAACTACTAAATTTTATACCACTCTATTTTCACAGAAACATGACTGCAGTTTCGACAATTTTTATGTCAACCGAGCAATTTAACCTATAAACTCCCGATTTTTCATATAGGTTAAATTGCTCGGAGTGCAATATCACATATATAGGACAAACACGACGTAAATTTAAAACTAGGTACCTTGATCACAATAGATCCTTCGGGTTACAGAAAACAGATTCTACTTTTGCTAACCATATCTTAGAAAGTGAACAATTTCCCAGATATTAATAACATGAAATCCTACACTATGTCAGCAAAGGTTTAAATCTTAATTGGTTAGAAGCAATAGAAATCTATAAATGATAATAAGTGATAAGTTTAGCTTGTTAAATGATCAAGTAGATATTCTCCTCTTTTTACTGTTACCCAAATTAATTAACCCCCTGTATAATAGTTCTTAATAATATTCATGGACATTCCCACAGTTTGATGGTCGAGATTGCACCATTTATGAAACACGTTTTCTTGTAAACTTTAACTACCTGTTTATTGTCATAATACTTAGTCTCTGTATTTGGATAGTATATATTATAGGAACAGAATGTTTGTATTTTATTCTTAGTTGAATCATCGTTTGAAAATGACATAAAAATTGTCGAAACTGCAGTCGCGTTTCTGTGAAAATATAGTGGTATAAAACTTAGTAGTTGTTTTACTCATTTCCGTTGTGAATAATACACGTATTTATTGAATTAGAAATCAGGAAAATACAACAACCCTTGTCCTAATATAAATTTTGCATTGCTTACACTTCATCCTAAAATAAACTATATATTACATATAAACTCCTGGACAAACTTAACGCATCAGTGAAACCTCACATTGCAAACTACTGAAGTGGGGAGATATCTCCAATTGTAACTGTAATTGTAAAAATTACCATCTGACAAGTAAGAGTTTGCATTGTATTGATTATATCAAGTTTTATTTTGATTTGGATTGTTTTAGAAACTGTCGAGAGATGGCGCTTATTACGCTCTACTGTGGTAGAACTTACCAGCGTCTACAAGATGCGAGCTTCGCTTATCGAGAGTATACTCACCTATATTGCACTGACGAGACCCAAGATAAGGTCGAAACCGGTCTGCAGTTAGTGGTATCCTGAGATAGACGATGCTTTGCATCTTCCTTGTGATTTTCGAGCAATCTAAATCACTGTATTTTAGTGCTAACTCGGTTGGACAAAATACGGCAAGTTTCCAGAAAAATTGCTGTTTTTGCCTAATTTGTTTACTCCTTATTGTATAAGGCATTTGCAGATGGTGTGGAGATATCTCCCCACTTCAGTAGTTTGTAAAAATTACCATCCGCCAAGTAAAACTTTGCATTGTATTGTTCACATTATTACTTTTATTTTGTCGAAAATTTAAATCAGAGTACCTACATGGTTATAATTAAATGATTTCAACTAGTGTTTAGCAAATTAGAATGGTATCATCCAGAAGAAAACATGAATAAATAACAGAAAAGAACAATATCGTCAAATTAACTAAGAATAGTATTAATGAAAAACTTTAGAAACCAAATTGGAGGTGGAATTAAATTGTAAGAAGCTGAATTCAGTAGCGTGTAGATTCTCTTCTATCTCTTATCACTGTTTCTATTCATTTGGACATGGGATTCTCGAAGATATATTGTACGCAGCAAACCTTTTTCCTGGCCTCCAGCAGACTCGTTGACGTCCATCTGGTGAATTAAGACTTATTCTTGTTTCGTATGAAAACAAAACTCGCTTTCAGGCGTTAATGGTTGAATTTACGTGTTCTCTTGAAAAACGTAACTCTATGTGCTCTGATGAGCAGTGGTGCAAAAACTGATCTTCTAGTGTCCAATCCTCTTGCATTAAACCTTCTCTTGCTGATTGTTTAACTCCTAAAGAATTAGCCACATATCGCTGGTTACCTCCCTCGTTAACCAGTTAGTTACTTCTTTCACTGCTTCATGTTTTCTTAAGTTATATGGATGATCCATTTCATTTCTTCTATGAATAGAAGAGGGTCCAATGCTGGCCCTTTTGGAACTCCAGAAAACATGAATTTTCGGTCAGATACACCATGATCTATTTAAACATTTTGAAACCGTCTGCTCGAAGCTGCTTTTGAAAAATAAAGTTCTACATCTCTTGATCTACAGTGAGAAATGCTTTTGGAAAGTATAAAGACTGTAGCCTGATTTTGATTACTACATTTTTATAATAATATAAATATAACGTATCTAAGAATTGACAAAGTAAATAAAGTCACTTTGTGATTTAAAAATATAGATTAGTGTCTCATAAAACAGTATTTACTCGTAGACAATAAAAAGTATTCGCAATCAAAACCTTTGAAGAACTGATTAATTATTCTATTGATGTTCCAGTTGTCTAGATTCTATGATATCCTCGTCGTGAAATGTGGGCAACTGGAGCAAGGAACGGATTCAACGAGCTTCCAATAATAGTAACAACACCGACTTTTTGACTTTTTGGCTTAATTACATGCCATAGACTACAGAAACACAGCTTTTTTTGTTTCCATCACGCATCAGTATTTGTAATTGTATATTACACAATAATTTGTAGTATTTAAAAGTTCTATAAAATTATATTTTGCCTCAATCTTTGAGGCGCCCCTGTATTTAATCGGTCTAAAACGTACACACAAGTGTGGGGGATTTACCAGCCAATAAAGTTCACCGATGGGGATATTCCGGTTTTATACTACTGGGGTATTTACATAGTTGCTGTAGTACATTTTTAATGTGTGCACGTTTACTCGTGACAACGCGTCGTGTGTTTTTATTTTATTTTAAAAATGCCTAGAAATTGTAAAAATACACCAAAGATGTTTATAACAAAACATCTTTGGTGTATTTTTAACAGTTGGCTCAAAAAATCTTATTTATGCAAATTTGGTTGATCTGCAAACAATTCACTTACCGCTACTTCATATTAAATTAGGATTAATGAACCAATATGTAAAAATTATAGATAAAAATGGGAATTGTTTTAAGTACTCATGTGGCAAATTTCCAGCTCTTTCTGAAGCAAAATTAAAAGAAGGCATCTTCGTAGGACCACAAATAAGAATGCAGAAAGAAAGAAGAAGAAAAAATTAATGCAGGATCAACAGTTTGAAGTAACAATGACAGAAATTGAAAAATAACCTTGGATATGCTTTAAAAATGTGACAGGCATTTTTTAAGGAAATCATAAACATCTGCAGTATGAATAAATAGTCAACAAATTGCTGGGTAAACTTAAGCAACTTGGTTGTAATATGAGCATAAAAATTCATTTTCTGCATGCTCATCTGGACTACTTTCCAGAAAATCTTGGTGCTGTTAATGAGGAACAAGGTGAAAAGTTCCATCAAGATATAATGGAAATGGAAAGGAGGTGCCAGGGTTGATGGGATGTGGTAATTGCAGATTACTGTTGAATGCTGAAAATAGAACATGCAACGTATGATTACACAAGAAAATCTACAAAACGAAGATATTTATTAAAAAGGGAGAGATTTTCAAATAAAAAAAGAAATTAGAGACTCAAAACCATTTGTGTTGTTGCTTTTTACTAGGTTTTTTAATGTTTATTAAATACATATGATGTTTATTAAAATGTAATTTTTCCTTTAGTTTTTAATTTATTATGATTATTCAGTTGATCAAGAACCTTACATGAGGTGGCAAAAGCGGAAGGTAGATATGAAATCAGCGTAAACAGCTCACTTGTAATAACCTATCAAACCCAAATCATCTTTTAAAATGTCAAAATCTGTAGGCCTGTTTAATTAACGCAATGTATTCTTCCCTTTCTGTTGTGTAGCAGAAGAAGTCTTATGGCAGTGCTCTTTTACGAACGCTTTCCATTTGCAAATCAGTAGTTCACATCATTAAAAAACCCCAATTTATAGATAATTAAAAACGCGCTATATTTATCTTCAGTTGGACTTGATTTCACCCCGTCGGGCATTTCAATTAACAAATGCGGCGTACGGGTAAAGTATTGTTATATGGGATTCCCAATGATCCCCTAGAACTCTATTCGTTTGATATTCGACTAATACGCCGAGCAAAACCTTCCAAAGCCATCGATTTAACAACCGATATTACCGAAGGTTCATGATACGAACGATAAACTACAACAGGCGCAACGCCGCCGGTTGCAATCCGCTGTTTTAGCAGTCGAATATATCCAATCAAGCGTAGTGGGAACAACGGAAAGGGGTCAAATGACGTAATAAACATCAAAGTTAATCACCGCGAGTTAATAAACGCCGGCTATAATAATAAATAATAAAATTATAATAAACGACTGTTAATAATGTTATTCCCCTCGCAATATCTGGTTCGTATCGTGGCGGAAATAAGGGCAATAATAACTTAAAAGGGCGATTAATATATTTAAAGTGAATTGACCCAAATTGGCGACCCAAATATATATTTATGTCTATACGACACGTTATCAATATTAGTTACTATTATTAAGTTATACATTAACTGAACTTGATACATGATATATACATAAATATAAATTCTAATAAAGAATGGTAAACAGTAAGAACGGTGCACTCTAAGGTATCCCTCTAGGGCTAATATGATTTCTAATGCGCATGAGATAATTATGAGGTCAAGAATTGTTGAGAAATTTAATTAAGATATACTTTAATGCTCTAATTATCTACTTTAAGGCAGCTTCACTGGAAACCCACTTTTCTATAGAATGTCATCAAATCTTGGATACACATAAAGAATAAACTTCCCGAAGGAAATTGTTTAAATGAAAAATTTTTCCCCTACAAAAAAGGAGATATTCACAAACTTTTTGCATAGTTTGACCATTTGACCAGTTGACTAAAAGTTATACATTTTACATCACAACTTGAAAACTTTTCTATACATTTTTTTCCAAAAACAACTCGTCTATGCATTAGTTTATTACCAATATTTTGAATTAAAAAAATCGGGTTTTGCCGGATTTTTGAAAAGATGAACATTTTCAAAATATGCTAGTTTAGGCTTTGCTCGGTAAGTCGAGAACTTGTCAATTAGCGTTTGGCAACGCAGCGGCATGCATTTTACCAGTCGCCACTTTTGTTATAACTGCACATTCGTCACAAAAATATCTAAAATTGAATTTAGGCCTAAACGACTTTCTTTTTATTTTTCAAGTGAAAGATGTTTTTACATTCACATCTTAAATTTTTGCCAAGCTTGCTCAGTTCAACAATATGTCGTCCAATGCTTAGGTTAGTTACTCTGTTTACTTTTCGTAAGATTTATTTTTGCAATACAATTTAAACGTTTCCGTATTATTTTCCGCTATGCAAGTTTTCCTTTATTGTCCCGCAACTGATCACGACAAAAATTAATTTTCAATTTTCCATCACACTCCGAAAAGTCAGGTTAAGTATAGGACATACACGATCACAACAGATTGAAATACGACACAACGCAATGTTGTCATGTCTTTAGTTTCAACTAAAAGGTGGTCCGACCAAAACGCACGATGTTAATTGTAAATAAAACAAAAAGTTTTCAGAGAATTATCTTAATATTTTTTATTATGATAGAAGGATCTATGACAATTATGTGTGAAACAAAATATCGGCCAAATGCTCGCCACGGCTTCGGTGGCATACCTCTATCCGATGGTCCATATTTTCAATGACTCTGAGACATAATTGAGGTTCAATGTCGTTAATGTGCCGAATTATCTCATCCTTTAGCTCTTGAATTGTTCTTGGCTTATTGACGTACACTTTTTCTTTTAAATATCCCCAAAGAAAGAAGTCCAACGGTGTCAAATCACATGATCGTGGCGGTCAATTAACATCGCCACGACGTGAGATAACACGGCCATTGAATTTCTCGCGCAAAAGTGCCATTGTTTCGTTGGCTGTGTGGCAAGTGGCACCATCCTGTTGGAACCACATATCGTCCAGGTCCATATCCTCAATTTCTGGCTACAAGAAGTCCGTTATCATCTCGCGATAGCAAACACCATTCACGATAACTGCTTGGCCGACCTTATTTTCGAAGAAGTACGGCCCGATGACGCCGCCAGCCTATAAACCGCACCAAACAGTCACTCTTTGTGGATGCATCGGCTTTTCAACAATCATTCATGGATTCTCATTTGCCCAAATGCGGCAATTCTGCTTGTTAACGAATCCACTGAGGTGAAAGTGTGCCTCGTCGCTGAAGATGATTTTCTTTGTAAAGTCACCATTCACTTCTGTCTGTTCAACCAACCATTCGGCGTATTGACGACGCTTGAAATGATCAGTAGGCTTCAGCTCTTGAGTCAATTGAACCTTGTAAGCGTGTAAATTCAAATCTTTATCCAAAATTCGCATCAGTGATGTTCGTGAGATGTTCAATTGTTGGGCACGACGACGAGTCGAGGTTGACGGCTCTTCTGCTACACTATCGCGAACAACAGCAATGTTTTCCGCAGAACGAACTGGGCGAGCATGCACAGGTGTTTTCACATTTCCTACAGACGCGGTTTGCTGAAATTTGCGCACAATTCTCCCGATTGTGGACACATTTGGTCGATTATGCTGACCAAAAAAGTCACGAAGTGCACGAAATGCATTTTGATTTGAACGTCCATTTTCGTAAAAGACTTCAACAATCTTAACGAGCTGCTCAATTGTGTACCTCTCCATGGTTCAGTTTGTCAAACACTGAAACAAAGAAATGTCAAATTAAGTTGGGCAAGAAACTTGACGTTAAGGTGTGACTCACAATTAACATCGTGCATTATGGTTGGACCACCCTTTAATAAGCATGTAGTTGTGCGTATACATATATATATATATATATATATATATATATATATATATATATATATATATATATATATATATATATATATATATAGATATATATATATATATATATATATATATATATATATATATATATATATGCAGTGAGTATAGAGTACAGTCTCTGAACAAAAATAATGAACACTAGACTACTGATATTCCAACTATTTTACGTTTGCCCAGGCATTTAGTTTTGGACCTGATGGTACCGGAGAAACTATCTTAATGGTAGTATTACTCTATGGTAGTATGGTACTTTAGAAAAGTTATATCAATTCAGGAACAGATGAAATAATATCACGTTCCCACAATTACTTAAAAGACAATTTAACTTCCACTCAAGAACCCACAACTGAAGAAATAAAACTAAAAATACAGTAAGCTGTCCCTTTAACATTCTAGTTATATATATTACTTTTTCGCACTCCGCTATACGCAGAAAAGTATATACTCTAGTCCACTATAAAGAAAAAGTGAGAAAACAACATTTTTTTTGGGTTTACTTTTCGTTTTTCGGCTTAAAAACAAAAAAAAGTATTTACTATGTGTGTGTCGTCGTTGTCATCATTGTCGTCGTTGTCTTCGACATTTATTCCTGTTAGCACGATAACTCAACTAAATCGTGTCGGATTGATAGGGTTTCGACTGATTCTGATTGGGAACCTCTCCCAGACGACATCTATTGATTTTGAAGTGGATAGAACGCACTCTACCATGTACATGGGTCTTGAGAAAGTACAATGGTGGACTATTTGAGAATTTTTTTTTTGTTAGCATGATTACTCAATTAAATCGTGTCGGATCGATCGTGTTTTGACTAATTCTGATCGGGGACGTCTCCCAGACGACACCTATTGATTTTGAGGTGGATAGGACACACTCCACCCTGTCCATGGGTCATGAGAAAACAAGATGGTGGACTATCTGAAAAAAATAAAACTGTCGCGCATAAAACACATATTCTGCATTTATGTGTTGGTTTATTTTTTCTCGGCCACTCAATTTCGAGATGGAGATGTTCCACGTGCGGAAAAGCCCGTTTAAGGTATATTTTAATAATGATGGTGCACACAAATGTTGTATCACATCAGAAACAGGTTAAGTAATGTCAAGTTGTCACGATTACTTATAAACTAACTTTCAATTTACTTTCAAATCAAGAATATGGAATTGTACAATACAAATAAAAGGTAAAGTAAAGATTTCATCGCTATTTGCCAAATAAAAAATCCCAAACGGCTCTTATCTCATACCGTGGCTTGTTTTTATAGCTAGGCTCAGGTAGACTGTTCCGTTTATCGGCAAGATAAGACAGTTTTTTATTTGGCAAATAGCAATCAAATGAATAGTACAATTTACTTATGTACTCGTACAATTTACTTGTGTACGCATTTAAGCATGTACAATTTACCTGTGTACCATTATTCATTTACAATTAACATAAAAGTAAGGTCACATTTTGAAATAATTGAAAAAAAACTATGTTTGTTTAATGGAATACTCGGTATATTGTACGTTTCCGAATACAGAGGAACAAAAATTCGAAAGTAACAAAATAAAACGAATTGTTTGAAAGGAAAATAATAGCGAAATAATTAATATAATATTGAATGTCTTTGTTTACCATGCTTTTAGTAAAATATTTTATTATTGTTAAAAACAGTTTAAGCGCCTGTTATTTATAAAAAAATTGTTTTGTGTCGTTGTGGTTTAGGTGGAATGCTTTTTAAAAACATGGGAGTTTGTTACAACGAACCGTTATGAGTATAAGGGAATAATGAAAAATATCCATTTTTTACCCAAGTTCTTAAAATAAATACAATGCTGACTGGACGAATTACCCGAGAATTATCGCCTAAAAAAACCTCAGACGTTTAGAGCCTTTTTGTAGCTCATTGTTGGTATATCCTTTATAAGGTTTTTATCTTGTGTTAAATTTCATACAATGAAAATTGCTTAAGGGTTCAAATACGTTGTGTACCCTCTGAATTGTGTTTTGTTGATTGTAATTGGATTCCTATGAATAATATCCCACATTTAGTTATGTTCCTATACAGGGTATATTAAATATAGGATATATTACTTATATTTACTTGCATGGTTTGTTTAAGAAAATGGTAAAACTTGTCAAATATCATTTACATTTATCATAAATTTATTGACTCAGAGTTGCGTTTGTTTCTTTGCCATATTCGACATAATTAGCTTTGTCATATTTTAAGGCGCTACATCCACCTAGAAACATGAAAAAGTAATTTATTTCGGGATGAATTTTCTTGGGAACTATTAATGATGAATAAACATTTTTTTTTCTTTAAATTGAAGATAAATTTATTATAAACATGGTGAAGTGAACATAATTTAAGAATATTTAAAACCGGAAGAGATATGCTCGCCGGAAGTGGAGCATCTATTTCGCGACCCGGTTTGCGGTGACCCTTCTCCTGCTAAAACTGATCATCTGAAATCAAAAATAGCAAGCTATCATGAAGTTAAGTGCATTCGAAACATATTGACGATCGCCGTTTCCAAAAATTGTTCTTAAAAAGAAAAAGAAAACGGCATATGAATCTGAAGTACGAAAATTCGGTTATTATCGTAAAAAACTCAGTTACTATCGTAATGTGTTTAAACAATTTTGGTTGTTTTTGAAAATTGCGGTAACTATTCTGTTAACAACGGCTTAAAGCGTGACTGTGCCAAATTTCAAATTAATCTGTCGATCGGTTCTCGAGATTTGACGGTCACCATTTCGAATTTTCTTAGGATGATGAATTCTCGTGCTTGTTTCATCTTTCTTAGCGCAAGAAATTTTGTGCGTATGCATTATTACAATATAGTAGGAAAAAAATGCATGAAACAATGATTCCTCAAGTTTGTCCCTGATTAGTAAAGTCGATCATTGTTCCGCATCCAACGAGGGTGCTCATTGAGGGGCGCAGGTAGCAACATTGGCCGCCCTCAGCCGCGTGACTGAAATATTTGTATCTCTGCAAATTTTAAAGATATCGACCTGAAACTTTCAGAATATATTCTTAAGTCTTCATAATATAATATACAAAAATTATCAAAAATTTTTTAAGACCTTAGGTGGATGTAGCCCCTTAAAATGACCCCTACTTTAGTTTGTCGAGTTCTCCTCGTTGATGTAGTGCTGTAAATAAAAAGTCCTAAGTAACTATAAATAATCTATATCAACCTGCTGACGGAATTACCAATATTGACAATGGAAATCCTTTTACAACGAGGGATAAAAACCCCAAACATTTGACAACCTAAGGGAATATCAAAAATTAGATTCATTAGGTACTATTTGGTAATCACAAACATAAAAGAATGCCGATAAGAATGAATATGTAACAAGTTACCAAGAAAAGATAAAATAAAGAAGATGGGGGATTTTAAGTAGTTAGTAAGCGATAAACTACACATAATCAAAATTGTCTTGGTCAAAGGTCGCTGTGAAATAGAGGGCGTCCCTCTTAGCTAATATCATACTTTATAAATTATTTTGCAAACTTCATCGATTCATGAGCCATATTAATATAATCAAATATGTGCAAATGTTTTGTAATTCAAGAGAAAAAATAATAATGAATCACAAGTATGAGATTTAAAATTAAAAATTAATGCCATTTTTAAATAAAAAAAAACAAATTAAAATTAACTGTTGTCTCGCCTATTTCCTCGCCCATTCCTCCGCCCGTTCCCCCGCC
Source organism: Rosalia funebris (assembly GCA_037954035.1). Lineage (NCBI taxonomy): Eukaryota > Metazoa > Arthropoda > Insecta > Coleoptera > Cerambycidae > Rosalia > Rosalia funebris. Next base: position 2,267,014 of record JAZFAV010000006.1, on the reverse strand, counting down.
CGTTCCCCCGCCCGGTCCCCTGTACGTTTCTACATCCGTTCTCCCGCTCCTCCGCCTAATCCCCTCCCCGCTTGTTCTCCCATTGTAAAATATTCCACGCTTTGTTCAATGTAAAATTTATATGCCTCTTCACGATATTAAAGTCATTTCCCAACTCATCTTTCGTTCCTCAAACATTACTTGTTCCAGTTCTTGAAAATTAACTCGAGGAGTCCCTCTATAAGCTTCTTATTTTTGAGATAGACTATACGATGTACGTACTCTTAAAATATGGCAATTGGAACAAACTGCATTATTTCTTGATGAATAATTAGATAAATAAACAAAGCCAATCAATTATTTATTCATGCGCCTTTTTCTATTGTGTTGTTCTTCAATATTGCATTGATGAATATGCCAAAAATAAATCATAAAGTAGTTTGGAGGAGTATCTGGATTTTTCCTAATTCGATAGAATTAGGAAGAAATTTTCAACTTATATAATAATGTTTCTTTTCACAAATAGCATTTTTATCACTATATTTAACAGTAACTTATAAAATTATTTCACATATTTTACCACTATTTACATTTACCAGGTATGTAAATATGAAACATTTTTTGTATAGAAAATACACGTTTATTGCATGAAAAAATATTTTACTCGAAGTATTGCTCATTGCTAACTATACATTTCCCCATCTGTCTGACAATTTGTGGATTCCATGTCAACAAAAATTCTTGCTCTTTTGAGACAAACCAGTTATCGAGTCATTTTCGTAAGGAGTGCAGCCCTGCTCAGCAAGCGCATGTCCCATCGATGTATGTAAGTAGTAATCGAATGGAGCCAAGCCTGGTGAGTTTTCCAACTAAACGCCTCAATCGTTTCCCTGACCGGTTTTGCTGTGTGTGATGGCGCATTATCATGAAACAAAATCATTTTGTGCTGCCTTTTTTAATATCCTGATCATTTTTCAGGCAAAACTTGATTAAAATCGATCATTTGTTGTCGATAGGGTTTAGTTTTAATGATTTGGCCAGGTTTTAGCAGCTCATAATAGATCACATCCTTCTGATCCCACCAAACATAGAGAGAGCATTGTCTTCCGTCCATAGCGATTTGGCCTTGCAGTCGATGTCGATGGTTCGCCTAGAGTTACCCATGACCTTTTACGCTTAGAATTCTCGAAATATATCCACTTTTTATCGCCAGTCACAATTCGATGGAGAAATTACTTTCGTTTGTACCTGACGAGCAGCATTTCGCAAATGATTTTTCTGTTTTCCTGTTGTCTTTAATTCAGTTCATGTAGAATCCATTTTCGTTACGAAATGTTCCAGCAAAAGCCCTGATTATCATAAATAAAGGAACAATTTTTAAAGTTCCTGAGGTAAGTCTTTCGATAAACAAGTATTGTAACGTTTGTATACACCGATAGTAACGCTTACTTTGTAGTAAATAGTAAAAGTGCAGTGTAATGTAGAAGTAAATTGTCAAATAGTAATTTACAACTCAAATACGTTTAAGGACTGTGAGGGACGAGAAAAATGGTTGGAGGTGCTGTCACGGTATTACCTTAATATTATGCAACTCAAGGAAAGAATACTTTATAATAGTAGAAAAAGAAAACTTAAAATACCAGTTTTCGTTCACTTAACGATAATGAATTTGAACTTCCCACAGAACGTTTCCGTAATAAGATTTTTGGTTATCATAGTTTTTTAATAACAGGTAACATCCTATATTATATTCCAGATGTGCTTCCAATAAATGAAGGCAAGTACCTTAATTTTATGCAGCTAGCTCAAGGAAAGAATACTTTATAATAGTAGAAAGAGAAAACTCAAAATACCAGTTTTCCTTCACTTAACGATAATGAATTTGAACTTCCCACAGAACGTTTCCGTAATAAGATTTTTGGTTATCATAGTTTTTTAATAACAGGTAACATCCTATATTATTTTCCAGATGTCCTTCCAATAAATGAAGACAAGTACCTTAATCTTATGCAGCTCAAGGAAAGAATACTTTATAATAGTAAAAAAAGAAAACTCAAAATACCAGTTTTCCTTCACTTAACGATAATGAATTTGAACTTCCCACAGAACGTTTCCGTAATAAGATTTTTGGTTATCATAGTTTTTTAATAACAGGTAACATCCTATATTATTTTCCAGATGTCCTTCCAATAAATGAAGACAAGTACCTTAATCTTATGCAGCTCAAGGAAAGAATACTTTATAATAGTAAAAAAAGAAAACTCAAAATACCAGTTCTTTTTCACTTAACGATAATGCATTTGAACTTCCCACAGAACGTTTCCGTAATAAGATTTTTGGTTATCATAGTTTTTTAGTAAGAGGTAACATCCTATATTATTTATTTTATATTATTATTATGGCCTTTTAGTTAGATTGAAAAACTTTAACTACATTTAGTTAGTTAAAGTTAGTTAGGTAGTTTAGTTTAGTTCTTTTCATTGCAATGTTATTTCTTCGCTTACATTAGAATGCAACTTATAATTTCAATTTTCTTGAATAAATAGTTTTGTGACATTTCTTGTTTTATTTCTCTACCCTTCAATTTATGTCTAATTACTAACGTTAATTCTGAAAGATTAATTGATTTTACATCACACACTGTATTCCCTTCATAGTACACTTATTTGAATAAATTGTACTCTTATTGAATGCTTTGTTTTTACTGAAGCAACATATAAAAAGGTCGGTAAATACGTAATGTTATTACCACAAAATCGGAAATTTTAAATTAACCGAATATATACAATTGATTCAACTACTTCACATTTCATACAATAATAGCTCACAAGCTATTTCACAGGAAAACTATCGGTTACTTCTTGGATGTTTGAAATATCTTGCACAGACTTCGGCACATCCCATTCCATCCATTCCAAATATTCACTGTGTAAATACACATTCACATTCAACTTCTTATCAATGCATATGTTTAAATTGGTGTCCAAACCAGACTCAGCATACCATTTTCGCTTGGAAATTCAATGGAGTGTCTGTTGCTTTGTAAACTTTCACAACAAAATATTTCCTTCCGAGATCGAACACTTCTTCATTTCCCCATGCAAAAGTGACCGCAGTTCGACATTTTCAATTCCACTTGTGGCTATGGTTAAAATATGTAATCTTCCTGTGGATGATTAAAACTCGTTAGACTAAAAGCTCATTATGTTATTTCATTTCCACAAAGCTAAATTATCATCGATATCCTACTCGTGGCAGACATAAAAGAAAATTATAATTGACAGATGAAAAAATGCAATAACATTTCTTGTTCTAAAAGAAAAGCATTCAGAACTATTATTTTTTGAACATACTATGTATGTAGGACTGAAAATACTGTATCCCAATTTTCATAGAGTGTTTTCACCAAACAATTCGGAAACCAATTGTAAAGAAATGCACGCGAAAATTGTTTACTGTTTACATAATGAGCACAATAGAACCCTAACCCTACATTTAAATAGTGAAGACGATAGACGAGGATAAACGGCATGCGCACATGCGCAGATCCCGCGCGATTCTACGCGAGGCTGCCATATTGGCGCCGTTTTTCGTCCTACCCCCACCACTGATTTTTCGAGGAGCTATGTCTCCTTACTCTCTAGTCTTCTTGTACAAATCATACGACGTCAACATACCTGTGATAGCATTACAAGATTAATTTTCAAAGAAGTATGATCCAATTACTCCATCACTCTAAAAGCACACCGAACCATGAACACTAAAGTGCACTCCTCTGTGGATGCATTTCTTTTTCGTGAATAGCATGTGGATTTTCAGCACTCCAAATTCGATAATCTTGTGTGCTGGCGTATCCGTCAGGATGAAAATGTGCTTCAGAAATCAAAATCACCTTCTTTATTTTCTAGCACCCAATTAACAAATGTACGACGTCTACAACTTTTAATTGTTGTGTCATCTGAATTTCGTATGCTGACATATACGGATATTTCTTTAAAATCCAATGCGTGGTAACCCGTGACAGATTCAATTGTTGTGTACGATGTCGAATTGATGTATTTGGATACTCTCGTATACTTTCTCTCACTGCAGCAATATTGTCATCTGATCTACTGCGACAAGGACGTATTGTTGTTGTCTTATTAATAACAGAAACCCTCTCTTCAAATTTCTCGATTAACTTATGAACTATCAACCCTGTAGGTGCTTCATTTTATCCCAATTTCGTACCTATTTTTCTTAATGCAACTGTAAATGATCGCTCGCTTTCATAAAATAGTTGTACACAAAGTATTCGTTGTTGAACTGTTAATTACGGCGTGTTAACGTCGTGTGGTTTGTAGATGACAGTCGATATATACTGATGTCCTATCCTTGACAGAACACAAATGGCGCGCAATTCAAATCCTATAGTACCAACTGAGACCCTATATATTTAATAATAATTAATGCCAGGCCTGACATGTATTATTAATTTATCTGTTATTAATCAGTGTTGGGCATATTTAAAAAATGCCGTTGTCGATATTTTTATGCCTATCGTATTTTTGTGGTAAAATATATTCAAATGTAATTAGAGATACTGGTAGAGTTTGAGAAAAAAGAAAAAACCTCCACTTGCCATTAAATTTCGTGCCGTTTTATTATACTTAATCCAGTCTTGGCAATAGAAAAATGCAGATGTGTCTGCAGATGATGATAGGTTTCAACAGGACGAATTTCCATGCATTTTAGGACACTATGATCACACACTCTGTTAACATTAAAACATAATAATTAGAACAAACCTCGTTGTCTCCCGTCGAATAATTAAATAACGAAACAAAGCCAGGCCATCCCGGTGAAGCGTATGATAAATGACCGTGGCCGTAACAGCCTGTAATTTCCAATAAAACGAACATATCGCATCGGTTCCCCCAGGTTCACATACATTAAGGGTTAAATATGCGCCCGTACTAATGAGGGTTTGGTGCACAAGTCACCAGTAATTACAGGGAATTATTTACGATACCTAGAGTCTGGAGTCTCCGGCGTTTGGCTGGGAATTTTTAATCGTGCTTAAAACATGAGGAATTAACATTCTCATGATTGCATATTCAGTATGTTATTCAAGAGATTATTTTGTTGCCATTATATTGTCAACTTAGATTTTAGGAAGACAGTATGTTTGGTTTCGTATCACAATGCAGGAAGTTTGGCACCACCTTTCTCTCTGAGGATGATACTGTTCTTGTCTGGATGTACAGAAGCTTTCAATAGGGACGCTCGAAATTTGTTAGGTTATAGTTGCCATGTTAAAGATGTTAAAGCAACATCTGTTAAATTTATTGTGAATTATTCAGAAGTATATGGTAAATATGGTTTTTCACAGTCAGTAGCTCTGTTGGTTGTTAAGATAATCCAAAAAATATCTCTATCGCGGCTGTAGCTCTTTCTCATTAAACATTGGGTATTCCAAAATGTTTTTCGCGATCAGTAATCTCTTGTTAATTAAAAAGATAATCCAGAAAATATTGTTACATTATATGTCATATTTCCATATTCAGAATGAACTATGGATATATTTTCAATACAAAAGAATTAGAGACGCGACTTGAACAAAAAAAGTGAAGGGATGTTGCTTAAGGATTGAATCGAAAATGAAGAAGGTTCTAAGGTCTCATCGAATCAAAAATTAATTAATTAAATGTGTGTGTGTGTGTCGTTGTTGCTTTCGTCGGCATTAATAAAATGTCTTGTTAGCATGATAACTCAACTAAATCGAGTCGGATCGATCGAGTTTTGACTGATTCTGGTCGGGGACGTCTCCCAGACGACAGCTATTGATTTTGACGTAGACAGAACATGCTCTACCATGTTCATGGGTCATGAGAAAGCATAATGGTGGACTATTTGAGAAATTTGTTTTGTTAGCACGATCACTCAACTAAATCATGTCGGATCGATCGGGTTTCGACTGATTCTGATTAAGGACGTCTACCAGAGGACGTCTATTGATTTGGATGTGGATAGGACACACCCCACCATGTCCATGGGTCATGATAAAGCACGAAGGCGGACTATTTGAAAAAAGTAAAACTGTCGTATAAAACACATATTCTGCATTCATGTGTTGGTTTACTTTTTGTCAGCCACTCAATTTCGAGATAGAGATATTCTACGTGCGGAAAAGTCCGTTTTAAGGTTTTAAAACTGTTTATTTTATTTAAATAACGGATATATTGATTGTAATATACGATTATAGATTAGGCGGCTCTATTCCTGAAAGACCTGGCACATTCAGAGACCTCGGCATAATTTTTGTTGAAAAATATCTGTCTTTTACCGCTTATTTAACTAAAGTAGTGTCTGAAGCGTTGCATACACTGGGCTTCTTAGTGAGGACTAGCAGGGATTTCTCAAACACCGATACATTGAAAATCCTATACGTTGCTTTTGTCCGATCTAAACTTGAGTACGGATCTTTAGTATGGAATCCTTATTATCAATGCCATATTAACAGCTTGGAAATGGTTCAAAAAAAAGTTTCTGAAACTACTATGGTTCTAATGAGACACTGTGTATCCACCTATTGGTTTCCCTCAAAAGAGTCTTCTGGCAATATTTGCGATAACAGCACTTGACGCGAGGCGGGAATGTTGTTCTCAAATATTTCTATATAAGTTTATACATAATATGATTGACTGTCAAAACCTATTAGGCAAGCTTAATCTTTATGTACCTCAATTGCATGCTCGAACATTCAAGAGCTTTTACCTCTCTATTCCGCGTACTAATAGTATAAAATTCTCACCCCTGTTTTTAATGTGTACTAAATACAACAACAACTGTGATAAATTCGATATATTTAACCCCCACTTTTCTGTTTATTAAACATTGTTGTGCTTGATCCACATCTTTAATTTTCTTATTTTTCATATATTGTTTCATATACCTAGGTATTAAATATGTATATACGTATTTGTATTAAATTTGATTATTATGTTTGTGAAATTTATTAATCTTATTAGAATGTGAAGTGGGTTTTCCTGTAGAGTAGTTGTAATAAATAAATAAATAAATAAATTGACTCTATGGAACACCAAATGAATAGCAAAATTAACCGTTTCAATTAGGTTTGTAAAAAACTTCTTTAGCATTAGGTGAATCTATAAAAAATTACCAGGTTAAAATAAAATGAATGACAGAAGGTATTTGTAGCGCTGTTCAAAATAAAATATACAAGTACATGCAGTTGAATTGAATAGAATCAAATTATTCGACCATTGTTTCCGACGTAATATATAATTCGATGCCTATCACATATTCCAGACAAATATTATAATTCGTTTAAAATGCAGAATAACATACATCACCAGCGTTTATTAAACTATCTATATAAATATGCTTTGCTCTAAATAATTTGTAAATAAACTGTGGTTTCGCCAAACGTCAAAGCAATCCGGGATTAATACTAGAAATAATGACTATAGCGCCAGTGATTTTACACGGATAGTTGACAATTTAGAGTCCATTTTGTTTATGATTACTCGTTAACATGTGCAAATTCATACAATATTTTAAAAACATGTAAAATATGGAAATTCGATTCAAAATAACACAAAACAGTAAATCATGTGTTATTGGCAAGTGTAGAATACTATAAATAAATACAGAGCGTTCAAGACGTAATATGTCGTCAATAAAATGGTTATGATTCTTACTTTTGCGCATTCAACTATACTAGCGGAAAAGTAATGTAATCAGTTAAAGAAAAATGTAAAAAAATTTGTTTTCGTTTATCTTTCGTTTTTCGGCCTAAAAACAAAAAAAAAATGGGTTTAAAAAAATTTTTGTCTGTGCGTGTCGTTGTCGTTGTCGTTGTCGTCGGCATTATAATTTATTATTAGCACGATAACTCAATTAAATTGTGACGGATCGACCGAGTTTTGACTGATTCTGATCGGGGACGTCTCCCAGACGACATCTATTGATTGTGAGTAGGACAGACCCCACCTTGTCCATGGGTGATGAAAAAGCACGATGGTGGACTATTTGAGAGAAATTGAAAAAAGTAAAACTGTCGCATAAAACACAGATTCTGCATTTATGTGTTGGTTTATTTTCTCTCGGCCACTCAATTTCGAGATAGAGATGTTCTACGTGCGGAAAAGTCCGCTTTAAGTTTTTAAAACTGTTTTTTTAATCATTTAAATGTCCTATTCTCGATATTACAAGGTCTTCTTAGTATTTTGTTTCAAAAATGGGAGCAACGTGATTTGATCTCAAATAGTAACAAGGAAACTGGCTCTAGGTGCCAACAAAAATAGATGAAGAGGGGGGGGATTGGTAAAATTTTACATCATACACCATATCTCGATGAATCTCAAAAACTGTAATAGCTAGTAAAATCCAGTAAATGTTACACATATTTCCTACAAGATAAAACTGTAAAATGAATTTTCAGTTTATATTAGGGTGAGGATGCTTGAATTTTTATCCCTTATGTAAACATGAAATTACGTTGGCGAATAAAATTCATTAAAATAAAGATTTTGGAGACTTGGAGACTCACTACCGTCGTCGCATCATAACTTACCACGATACAAACATTGCCAGGTTCATATTAAATTTAGATAACTGATGCAATTTATCTAAAAAGTATAAAATAAACTGTCAGAAAAGAAATATATGTATATAAATCTTTTATATATTTTCTTCAGCTCTCACTTAAAGTGTATCCATAAAAAGCTATAGGTACCAGCTGGGTATGAAAACTGCTGGCCCAAAAGTGAACCTTGATGTACCCCACAAATTATAATCTGAGTTAAGTTTTTATACTTTTGCAGCTGTCGAAGTTGTAGGGAAAATATACTTTGATGTAATATAGAATTGTGACAGAATGTTTCTTCTAGATAAAAGAGTATGCAGAACAGTATACATGTCAGATTTAAATAAAAATCTATTAGTGATGAAATCACCTTCTGAGATGACATGAGTGCAGATTTGGTGGATAGTCAATATAATTAGTTACTGATTTGTAGAAAAATATTACACCTAAATACTTTCGTCGAGCTTCTAAGAGTTGAACTTTAAATCTAGTCAATAAAGTTTCTTGCGGAATATCTCTACCTAGATAAACTCCATCACAATGAAAACTCGTGTATTTTAAAAATTGTCTCTTTAGATCTTGTCTTGTTTAGATCTCACAGAAGCATCAAATGGTTGTTTTAGCGTGTCAGACATTGTAAACCATTTAGAATTTTTTATAATTAATCCATTTTGTAACCGTTTAAAATTTTATTATTTACGTAATTAATAAAAGTCCGTCTGCAATTGAAGATCACTCCTAAGTCTCTAAATTCGCTAACTTTGTTTATATTAATGTTATTAGTATTATAATAAGAAATAATAAAATAATAGGAGGCTCTTTATGAGTAAAATATATTAAATTACACTTACTGATATCGAGTGGTAACGGATTAGTCTCACATCATGTATTTAAATTCTTACTATCATTTTGAGGCAAAATGAAGTCTGGCACACATGTTATCTAAGGAAATAGTTTACAGTTATCCGCATACAATAAAATTTTCGACTTTATTCCCTAGCAGATATCATTTATAAATGCTATAAATAGAAGGGGCTCTAAAACAGATCCTTGTGGAACACCAGATGTTGCAAGAATTTCGACATAACTAAAACCATGATACTGAACACACCCACACACACCCACACCCACACCCACACACCACACACACACACACACACACACACACACACACACACACACACACACACACACACCCACACCCACACCCACACACCACACACACACACACACACACACACACACACACACACACACACACACACACACACACACACACACACACACACACACACACACACACACACACACACACACACACACACACACACACACACACACACACACACACACACACACACACACACACACACACACACACACACACACACACACACACACACACACACACACACACACACACACACACACACACACACACACACACACACAAACACACACACACACACACCAATTCACCCCCCAAAATCAACACATATGGGGTTGAATTGGTTTTATACACCACCTCTCCCTTATTTAAAAAAATGGGAGGGATTAAGAGCGAGCTTGCGTTACTGTTTACTTTTTATTGATCTCATCATACATATATAAATGAAATAATTGGGAGATGGAGTAGCACATATCCTATGTTATTTGGATCCAAGTCGTCTAAAAAGGCCCCAACTCGTACTTGTTGCGTCCGATTCAATCTACTTAAAGAACTATCCATCTAACGAGGTATAATGTGATGTTCCCGACTTGACTGGTAAAACAAAAGGAATGACATACAGCGAAAGCGTGACGTGGCATTTTCGTTGTGGCAACATGAAGACATCGAAAACCCATCAAGTCACCAGTAGACGCATCACCTACGTCGGGATGCCGACGCTAGACGTGATCGATACACCTAACGAGAGACGGAGATATTATAATTTACCAACGCATTTACAAACTTAATGTGGGACGCCACGCCGCTCCATGTTAGTAGCTTGACGCGCGAGAGGCGTCCCGACGCCGGCGTCTATTTTCTCATTCGGACCATCTAATCTGTTTAGAGTAAAATGGACTGTTCCGGGCGAGATTAATCGACCGATTGCTACTGGGCTGGAAAGAAACTTCGAAAATGAAATTTGGGTTCAATCGATGTGATCAACTAGGAGCTACGACAAGTTGAAGACATAGAGGAACTGTATTCGTATAGATACTAGAGTGGGAATAGATTAATAAAAACAGACTTAGGCTATTTATAAAGACTTAATAACGTCTTAATTATCTTTAAGAAAGATAATTAACGTCTAATCAAAGTCACACTAGACTAATAATAATAATAATAATAATAAGAAGAAGTTGGTGAAGATAGTATATGTTAAGACGGCGCAAAAGTGCAATCTATTGTCAAACCCATTATCTAACCCATTATTAACCCATACGCCTGCTGAGTACATTAGTTTGGTTTCAACAAAGCGAAGCAGTACCCCATTATTTTGTAACTACGAGTCCAGGACCATAATAGTTCGACCAGTCATAATTTTATAACTAATATATTTAAATAAAAGTAATAATACTCTTCAAACTACTTTATTAAAGAAAAATATTGTTAAAAAAAATTAAGTCTATCTAATAATTGGCTGGATGTTTGCACAATTATTTTTTCATTTTATGCCACAATGTTTCTATTGGCGAGAGATCTGGACTACAAGAGGGTTTTTTCCTCGCGGGGAAAATCTTCAAAAGACACCTGGCCTCTGGTGTTCTGCTATTGTTTGGCTAGGTAATGTCGGATTCGTATACGCTGCCGACTAAAAACCCTCCGCTATCCTATCAGTGTGATGCCGAAGAGGAATCGCTCTCGCTTTACTTCTCTTCGGCATATCAATCAGGATACTTACTGATTCCCCACTTCCCTTTCCTCCTTCTCTTTCTCCTTCATGATGAACGTTATCATTTGCTCCACCACTGTCCATCTTTCTCTGCTCTCGAGCATGATTGAGATCATGTTGTCCGCAATTATAGCATGTCCTATCTTTTGCTCTGCAGCTCTCCTTTCTCCTATCCACCTTTTGCAGCTGAATACTCTGTGCTCGGCATCATCGACCTCTCCGGAGGACCAGCACTCTTTGCTCTCGCGTTCGCCTATATCCAATAGGTAGTCCGCGAAATAGCCGTGCCCAGTAAGGACCCGGGTTAAGTAATACCCGACATCGCCATGTGCCCTTTCGCACCATGGCCTTATGTCAGGGATTAGCACCCTCGTCCATATCCCTCGGGGCTCCGCCTCCCATTTCTCCTGCCAGTATTCCCATAGGCTCTCCCTTGCTTTGGAGCAAAGTGTATGACAAGAGTAATTGAATAGTAAATGAAAATTAAATGTCAATAGATTTAGTTACATTAATAAACAAAATATAAATAACAGATTTCTTCTCCTTCTACTTCTCCTTTCTTCTTAGCCACAACCTATGGATGTGGGCCTCCTTTATAGTATTCCATTTATAATCGGTCTTGTGCGATCCTATCTATCCATTTCACTCCAGGTCGATATCATTGTATTAACACATTTGTGGCCTCCCTTTTGGACGTTCCTCACCCCACGGTCTCCACTCGGCTAGTGTTTCAAAATAGTGGACAGTGAGGTATAGAACACTATTTTTATGAGCTGGTAATGCAATTCAACAAGTCTCGTGTCTGTTTTACGTGTAAATTGTAAAGACCACTCCCTGCACTCTATGATCTCTGCTCTCTTTAGTCGCGCGCGAGACAAGGCACGCGCCTTGTCTATTTGCCTCGTCTGGTCCACATGTTGCGAATTACTTACTGCCTACAATTTTGAAACCGGGGTATAGGAGCCTTGTTTTCTGGTGACGTGTCCAGCCCATTGCCACTTGAGTTTCGCGATGTGCTTAATGACGTCAACGACTTTGGTTTGATCCTTCAGCCAAACGTTTCTTTTGCGGTCGCTCGTGTGATGCAAACTATTTTTCAATTGCTTGCTCTCTGGGCGACTCTCGGCTTTGCACAATAGAACAAGATCGATGAATTTTTGCACGCTCAAGAGATTGTCTAAGCATGTGATACTTGAAATAACTTCAACTTGCATCGACAAGTCTCGAATAGTAATCGAGTCATCGACAAAAAGAAGATAACGAATACGACTAAACATTAGAAACAAATTATCACAGGTCTGCAAAAAGAACTTTTTTAAAAATTATTTTGATTTAGTTAACTGATATTTATGTAGTTTTTTGCGCTGATTTCAAAAATGATATTGGGTCTTTTCAATCACGTAAGGCTTGCCTACAAAATAAACTTGAAGTTTTTGGAAAAAGTACAAAAAACGGAAAATTTTGGATTTGTTTTTATTATTTTAACATGAAGTAAAAGCAAAAAAAAACAACGATACCTAGCTAAAATGAGCATAATAGTGATGCACATGTGTTTGTAGTTTTGTAACAATTCAGCAACCAAAGTTTTGTAGTTTGGTTCTTTTTTGTTTCCAAGAAAGCCTGTTACAACAAGTTTAAATGAATTCCAGGCATTTTTTTCTTCCGTTTCCATTTTAGTGACAAATCTTTCATCTTTTAAAAGTTTTCTGATGTCAGGCCCAACAAAGACTCCCTCTTTCAGCTTAGCATCTGATAGACCAGGAAACTGTTCACAAAGATACTTGAAACACTCTCCTTTGGGTAATGCTTTCACAAACTGTTTCATTAGCCCCAATTTGATATGAAGTGGTGGAAGTAAGATGTATTTAGGAACGTATGTTGGTTGTGTATGAAATATCCTTCCTGCTTTTTAAATTAAAACCTTGCACTGAACAAGAACAAAAATAACAGTCATCACTGTGATTTTTAGGCTCTCTCCAAATCATGGGTACTCCAAAACAAAATGATTTCTTCTTACCTTGAAACCATTATCTCAGTTCTTCAGCACACATAGAACACACTATATGGGGAGCCCAAAATTTATCTTGGTCCCCTAATTTAACACCAAAGTACATAAATACACCTTCTGAACAAAATTAGAAATGTTCCTTTGTTGATTCTTGACGGTATAAGACCCACAAATATAACAGAAACAGTTAAGAGAGTTGACACATCCTCTAGTAGCCATTTCTTCTAAATAGCACAAAACTGTTTGATGTGTACACCACAGTGGCTAGCTCCACACTGAGTCACTGACTGCAATCAAGGTCACGGCTTACTACATTCCTCACGGCGTCTAGCAGACAGTAGGATTGGGGAAGGAGCAGACAGACTGAGACATGTCTTGTTCCAGTAGGAACTGGATTTTCCTAGTTTAGATTCATTGTCTTATTCAAATAAATAGAATAAAAACATTTTTTTTTTGCAAATAACATACTCACATTGTTTAGTAACATGTTCACCATGGAAGCTCCATAATTCAAACCAAATTTACCACTCATATAGGCTATAATATTGAAAAATCGTACGCATACTGAACCTGAAAACCCCTGAAAATAAGAAAATTTCAGGTGAAATTTGTGACTTATCTAGCGGTGATGGAATTTTTTCACTATTTTTTCCGTAATCAGCACAAGAATTACTGTTAAACTCACTAGTTAAATATGCTACAATTTTTCCATCGCAGACCTGTATTATTAATACATAAAATAAAGAATAGTGGTCTTAAATTTGAGACCATTATCCAAAGCCATTATGTGAAACAAATAATATACGTCTAGATAAATAATATTTTGTTAAGTGAATAAGATTACTGCTAAATTCATATAATTTTAATTTTAAATTAATGTAGTGGGCCTTCGAAAAACCAATATACATCACATCTATTTGATTCTAGTCATCGATATCGTTTTATTAGTTGTCAAAGAGAGCTCAGTTTATTAATCTATTTGTGACGATTAAGTTACACTTAAACCACTCATTTATGCCTATTTCCATCAATGTAAGTTACTGCGTCTCAGGATGATATCGCAGGGTTAATCAACGTCCACGCCCCTCAATTAATCCTAATATTTTGAGTGCCAGCTGAATTCCAATCCATTTTCTTCAGCACACATTTCTCATTGCTTTTAATTACATATCCTACTAATTAATTGGACAGTTTGACAGCAGCTGCCGGCTGTATTCCTGCCTTTACATCGCAGATCCTAAAGCGGATAGCCGCGACAGTTTCATTAAGGACTCGAGGGTTGTTTGGAAATAATTTTACGCAGAAAATTAGTTAAAAAGGCTGTCGGGTGGTGCGACTGTTAATTTGAACCAGACTTGAATACCAATCGAGGTCAGAAGCTGGATCGAAGTGTTCGGATAATTCCCATATTGGTAGATGGGAAGTGTGACTGTAGTAGGCGCTGGAAAGTTTTAAAGCAACATTAACATGATGTTGCAAAATCTTAAATATCTCTAATAAATTGCTAAACATATGTATGCCAATTTTAGTTCACGACTTGCCTTACTTGATTTTAGAACACATGAGAAGATTTCGTTATTGAAAGAAATATAATTTTGAAGAAAAGAATCATCGGGATAAGGGATTACAAGTTCAAGAGTTTTACTAAGATAAAGAGAGATTGATCGAGGAAGCCGTTACTCTGTGGTAGTTCACAATTCCAAAGGACTTGAGTAAGATTACTGAGTAGTATAGCAAAGCCGGTTCTGGCTCACTCTCGGATTTGTCCGCGGACATTTGATGCGGATGGCATGTGGTCATTGTTGATCTGAAGAACTCTTGGTACAGGTATAGAACAGGTCTGTACAGGTGTAAAACAGGTCTGTACCGGTTTGAAACAGGTATGGTGGTATTAGGAAAAAAACAAGATGTCATTAAACCGGTTACCATACCTGTTTTAAACCGGTACATACCTGTTTTACACCTGTACAGACCTGTTCTATACCTGTACCAAGAGTTCTTCAGATCAACAATGACCACATGCCATCTGCATCAAATGTCCGCAGACAAATCCGAGAGTGAGCCAGAACCGGCTTTGCTATACTACTTAACTACTAAGTTTTATACCACTATATTTACACAAAAATCGTGACTGCAGTTTCGACACTTTTATGTCATTTTCAAAACGGTTCTTCTTAGTTGAATCGAATTCTTGAACGAATTCTTAGTCAAATCATCGTTTTGAAAATGACATAAAGGTGTCGAAACTGCAGTCACGATTTTTGTGTAAATGTAGTGATATGTATAAAACTTAGTAGCTGTTTTACTCAATTCCGTAAGATATAGAGGCCTAGATGACCATTAAGTTCCTCCTCCTCGTCGGAAACTACCCTAAATGCCATTTTTTCACTCTCAAACAGTACTCCATATATTTATTTCTTTGATAATGAGAAGTTAACTTGATGTTTTAGTCATATAGTATTCAACTATTAAGAGACTGCTGACAGAAATGCTTTATCAAGGGAGAAGGTGGATTCAGGAGAGCAAACACCAAATCTATTATTAAACCTGAAATATTTGCAATTAGTTTTCAGTAATGCATAAAGAGGACGCACTGGTATGCTATTCTGTCTAATGCATTGACTAATGGTAAAAGTCACGTGTTCTTATTATGACCCAAAAGCTGCTGATGGTAAAGACGTTTTGAACTGGAAATCTGAAAACTAGAAACTTGGAAATTTAATTTGCTCTTTTTAAAATTGCTCTACGACTATTTTTTTCTAAGTTACAGTCCTCTGAAAATCACCTAAATATTAAGGATTTTGACGTCCCTTAATTTTTTTGCCTAGATATAGTTACGAAAAATTAAATTAAAAAAAAATTAAGATATTAAAGTACAAACAACATATTAATTAAGTTGCTTCAGAACAAGTCTAAAGTATCGGTATGAGTCACTATTAAAAGTAATAAACTCTAATGGTCTCACATGACGTTGACGTGGAATAGCGATCCAGTGGTTTTATGATGGCTCCTCACGATATTGTGATCCTCCACAAATCCCACATCGATGTCTTCATATTTGGGACAAGTAGTATCATAGATTCAATCCACGTCTTTATTAAAGAAATTCACAGAACATGAAAAAATGACACCCTTTCCGTTGGATTAAACCAAAATATCTAAAGGGAAAACCCCTAGCAGCATTTAACAACTTTATGATCTAATCCATGCGGTATATACAAGTCCGACAATAAGAAAGATTAGGTGTTAGATAAACTAATAATACATACAATTTGCCACGGCACATGTATTGTAGACACTGTTAATATTGTATCCTGTAATCTCTAAACAGTCGTGTTTGTTTTCTAAATATGTTTGTCTTGTTATTGCCCACAACATTAGTCTTCACTGACCACTAACTGTTTACGTAATAAGCACGTCAAGAAGATAGCTGCTCGTGTATATGTTACCGGTAAAGTATAAAACTCCGGTATTCTATAAGAAACCTAGGTATTTTATACAATGACTAATGATTTCAGACAATGTATGAAATCTGTTTTAATTTAAATGGCCACATCCATTACTTTTCGACGAAGCTTTGCGCACTTAGATCAGCGATTTGTCTTATAATATTTTATATGAAAGTAGGTCCCCATATATGGGGTTTTCCAAAGTCTCAGCCCAATCAAGACAAATTTCACTTCAGGAGAATTTTTTAAATTTTAAATCTAAATTTTCAAAAATTTATTTCTCTGAGTCTATTTAACCGAATGATCTCAACCTGATCGCATTTTTTTTTCATTTAACTCTCTATTTATCGAAAAAAATTATATTAAAGCTTAGATCGTATGCACGCTTTCGGGAGAAGATTTTAACTGATCCGTTAATTTCATAAAATTTTACCCTTCTTTAAAATGTCGCTATTTGTACAAATTTTAAAATAAAAAATTATGTATGGGCTCATATTGTTTGACTTGATTCATAGTTTCAAAATTAGTAAAAATTTTAAGTATCTAATGATTACACTTCGTAATATGACCTGCCAAATTTAATGGATTTTCAAAAAATAGATAATTTCAATTAGCTTCAACTTTTTTCTTTGAATGTCGAATTATTTGAAACTTTCACAAAAATTGATTTATTATATTCTTAAAAAGCCCTGAAAATTTTAACTTGCGAATCGAGCCGGGAAACGAGTTACAAATTTTCAAATAACTTGAAAATCGTATTGTAACAACCGAGCAATTCATTCATTTTTAGACTCATTCATAATACTTTAGTAAGTAAGTAAGTACAATTAATGATAATACTTTATTTTACATTATAGTCTTATCATAAAATATAACAAGGTTTTATTTTATTGGCTGTTTAGTGCATTTCAGAAACGCTTGTTTATAAATTCAGTTGAACTATTTTATATTCCTTTTCAAAAGAAGTTACTCTCATTTCTAAAGTATAAAAACACAAAGTAAATACAAGCAAGGTACAGTTTCTTAATAAAACCTTATTTGTTCATCTGATTTAACCAAAAAGAAAGTATTTGATTTTTTTAGAACAATATGGGTAGACAATAAATATGTTCATAAACAAAAAAAAAACTTGAAAAATTCGTTTCGAAGCAGTGAAAACAATTAAAGATACTCGGATTCACCATTTATTTATATCAATTTATGATAATACTTTACAAATGAGAGTAACTTATTTTGAAAAAATAATATATTTAAGTAGTTCAACTGAATTTATAAACAAAAGTTTCTGAAATATACTAAAAAACCACTAAAATAAAATCTTGTTATATTTTATTATAACAATATAATGTGAAATAAAGTATTATCATTAATTGTACTTACGTACTTTCTAAAGCATTATGAATGAGTCTAAAAATGAATGAATTGCTCGGTTGTTAGTTACGATTTTCAGGTTATTTGAAAATTTGTAACTCGTATCCTGGCTCGATTCGAAAGTTCAAACTTTTAGGGCTTTTTAAGAATATAATAAGTCAATTTTTGTGAAAGTTTAAAATAATTCGAAATTCAAAGAAAAAAGTTGAAGTTAACTGAAAATAGCTATTTTTTGAAAATCGATTAAATTTGACAGGTCATATAACAAAGTGTAATCAATAATCATTAGATATTTAAAATTCTTACTAATTCTGAAACTATGAATCAAGCCAAACAATATAAGCCCATATATAATTTCTAATTTTAAAATTTGTACAAATAGCGGTATTTTAAAAAATGGTCAAATATTATGTAATAACGGATCAATTAAAATCTTCTCCCGAAAGCGTGCATACCATCTAAGCTTTAATATAATTTTTTCGATAAATAAAGAGTTCAGCGAAAAAAAATGCGAACAGGTTGAGATCAATCGGTTAACTATTCTCAGAGAAATAGATTTTTGAAAATTGCTAGAGTTAAAATTTAAAAAAACTCTCGTGCAGCCAAATTTTCCTTAATTGGTTTGAGACTTTGGAATACCCCATATATTAGGACACACTTTCATATAAAAAATCATGAGCCAAATCGCTGATCCAAGTGCGCAAAGTTTCGTCGAAAAGTAATGGATGTGCCCAAATAGATTTATATAATTTACTAAGTCATTTCATAGAATGCCTGAGAATTCTCTAGAATGCCTATATAGTATTAGGAAAGGTGTTAATTAAAAACGTATTAAACTTTAAATGCAACTTTTATTCGAAATAAAGAAATATTTACTTAAGACACTTAACAGGAACTGAACAAACATCGAACATTTATTTCTTAAAAGTCTATGAGAACAGATTTTTCTATTTATTTTTGCAAGGTAAACTTGAGTGACATTTAATAGAACAAAGTGGTTTCTTCTTGATGCACAAACACTTCATTGTTCCACAGTTCTTTTTGCAACTGCACTTGACGAATCCTTGGCCTGTTCCGGTAGACTGCAAAGTTGCAATCAAACGTAGTGTAATTTCGTTATCAGAAATATCTTTAATCTCCAAGAATCCTTTCTGACAAACTGTAAAATGGGATCTAGAATAGAGCGATGTAACAACTCCTTGCTTAGTACCGAGCTGGTATAGTCCATCGTCTGTTTTATTCATGATAATAGCTAGAATATTTCGAGCATCACCACGTCCCCTATCAACTCCGGGCACTGGAATTCTTACAGTTTTACCAACAGATACTGACGGAAATTTTTTGTCACTATGTTTCAACATCCTTTTTGCTTGTTGTTTTAAGTTTTCTATTGCAGAATGCCGGTTTTCGGTTGCTACTATATTTCTAGAGCATAAAGAACATAGTACCGAAGACTCACAGCCCTCATCAATATCTAATGTTTCAAGTTCACCACAAATGAGATGAATAGCTTGTTTGCATCCTCTGCATGTCTGAGGTCCATTTGTCTCTTTGAAACATACCCAACATAAACTATTTGATGGCTCGGTCATTATATTCCCTGAAATTGAGGGTTGATCAAGTGATGCAATCGTTTTGGAGGTTACATCCTGAGACGGTTGTCTTTGTCCATTACCTTGATCAATATTGTTATTTACAAATGTCTCCAAATCCTCAGTTTCAAGAGATTGCGCAACTTTATTTGGTTATACCCACTTTTACCTTACATCTAAAAAGAGCCTCATAAGGTGTTCGCTTCATTACAGAATGAAAAGCTCTATTTTTCATGAGCTGTACAAATCTTAAACCTTCACTCCAATGTCCATTGTTGTTATCTTGCATCCGTGTAGTCAACATGTTTTCGACATTTTGGTTGGCCCTCTCAACACTACCTTGGCTCTGTGAATGCCTTGGCTTGCCATGCACAATAGTCAATGAAGGCCAGTGTTTCATTTAGTTAATGATATTAAATTAAAAAAAGAACACTCGCACAACTGAATTTATTGCCTTTTTATTACAAGTCACTTAAACAACGTTGAATGTATTATAAAGAAACAATTACAAAATGTTCGTTTTTGTCCCTCAAACAATTTCAATTATTTATTAATAGTGACAGAGGATATCCAAGGCCACCTAGATGAACTGTATGAGGATTTAAAACTTCGAAAAATTATAAGAAATAATGAAAAGTTTTGCTGATGTTCATTAATTTTGTCCAGGAGTATATTTTGATTAAAATCGTATGTTTACATAAGACATTCGTCTGTTACATAATAAACGACTGGCACCACTACGCAAATCCAATCTTCTTATACATTACGCGGATGAAATGCTTGCCGGTATTTGAACGCGAACGTACCTTTATTATTTACATCGAAGCAAACAGTTTTCTGTATTTAATCGCCTTTTAGCGGTAGAACCATGAGGCAAAATCTGAAGTACACGAACGGGGAAGCTTAAGAAATTCATGAGGAACTCAAAGGAAGTCTCCTAAGCCGGTTACCCGTCATTTAATAATATCCTGTTAGCATAAAGATTTTCACTTTTGCACTAATACAAATATGCCCCGGAACAAGTGTAACTTCGTCGTTCTGGGTTGACTTTAGACACCTCCTCCCCCACTCCAATCGAGCAAATACCAATCAGGGGAGATGTAATTAATCTAATTAATAATTAATAAATGAACGGCCCGATTAGAGCTGGTAATTTGTGCAAAGTGATATCCCACTTTGAAAGTTAGCTTCTAATTCGGTTCCGTGTGAATTAAGTAAACAATAATTAATTACTGTTTACTGTTTACCCTCGAAAATTAAATAAGAGCCTGCTCTTTTAGTTATGGCCATTTCTGTTACAGGATGTTTCCTTGGAATTTTTTCTCATAAAAGCATGCGTTCAGAAAAAAAAATTATGAAAAGTGTCTGCGTGACGGTGATGAAATTTATACGTGTCTCTCTCCTAAGTTACTTCTGTATATCACTTAGTTATAACTCTTGTTCATATGCAGTGGGTCATGGAGGAAAAGGACTTAGCTAATGCTCCAAATTCATGCATCACGTCAGCTAGAAACTGAATCCGAGGGGGTATCTAAAAGAAACCGAACTGACGCCAATGGAGTAAACTTTAAAGGGAGTTGAAGATTTTTGCTTAAAATTAAGTAAAGAAATTAAAAAAATAATTTCGGTTTCTTTTGGGTACCTCAAGTCACTCCGGACAGCTCAACAACTTCGTCAATGGTCCGTCGTCAATCTTCCAGGATATCTTCGTGAAATTTTTCAACATTTTCATCGGTTCGAGCCGTAGAAAGACGACCAGAGCGAGGTTTGTCATCAGTTGACATTTCAGCTCTTTTAAAACAGGAAAACTCAAACACTTGAGTATCTCGACCTACTGTTGTAGGTCGTTTTTAACATTGCAAGAGTATCTGTGCCAGTTTTTCCGAGCATGAAGCAAAACATTACGGATTCGCACTGTTCACGAGAATCAGCCATTGAAACGACGAGCACATGAAACAACTCTCACTAAAAAAATTCACACAAGTCGAGCGGAACCCCCTTTAGCGACAACGCTTGGCTTACTGACCCGGGAATGCGACAGAACGCAGTCCTACAAATACTCTACCCACCACAACATCAGTTCGATTTCTTTTGAGTATATATTTGGGTATATCGTATATTACTGCGTCGTAATAGTTGTTCTCTCATATTCCCTGATAACTAAACTGTATTTTACAGAAGCACTGAATGTCTCTGGCTTTTGATCTCAGATCTACAACATCTAGTGCTGATGATTTAGTCTACAGTAAATGTTAATCTACAATTATTGAAGTAAATTCTTTTGGGTTATGCCATGGCCGTCCTTGATCTAGTTAGGGAGATTTCGTTGACAATTCAATTAGCTTTTTCAAAAAAAAAAAAATCAAAGACTGACTTGTCATCAACCATTTTTATAATGTAACCTGTGATTCTAGTCCTTACACACTTGTTCTGCTACTGTTTACTTATCTGTATCGTATCTGTATTAGCAATAAAATAAAGATATTGATATTACTACATTGTAATGGTTCCCTCGTTATCTAATCAATAACCAAACTGTATTCTACAAATGTCCTGGAAACCTCATGGTCTTGATCTGAGATCTGTAGCATCTACTGTTGATTAATTTACGGTTATTAAAATAAATTCTTCTAGGTTATACTATGATCCACCTAGAACTAGTACTAGATGTCTCTTTTAATAGCTAGTTAGTTGTTTTTAGAAGAAATTCAAAGGTATACTCGTTATCAGTTACTATCATAATATAATCTACCATTCTGGTTCTTACATATATATTCTGCTACTATTAATTTATCTGTATCCTAACCGCAAGTGCCTTTTATGCTCCCTAATTATGTACTCAAATGCTTCTGTCTGTTTGACTAATATAACTATTTCAACACTTCAGCTCATATACATCTAGTGTGTCTTCCAGTTTCTAATGTTATGGCCGTTGGCCTTGGAAAACGTTCTAGGATTAACAAGCTTTGTATTATTTTATATGATTATATATGATTAACCAATGAAACGTGGAGATATATAGTTCGACAACGACCAAAGCATTAGCGAGAAGAATTTACTTTATTGGACAACGACCGTGAAATCCATTATTTTTCCAGTCTACAATGAATCTCGAAGGTAAATGTTCACTCTACAGCATTTGCAAGCTAAGTATTTAGGTGTTTTACTGAAAACTGGCCTTATTTTGGGTTTTAGACCTACATTATCACAATTTTATTATTCACAGCAAGCATTTTCGACCACTTAAGTAACAATTGAATGTTTAAAATCAGACTAGCTGATTATTTCCAGAGTCATTAACATCAGAATCGTATTTTCGTGCTATTTAAATGATGCAGAGACGCAGAGTAATCTCCAACTTCTTCCAATCGACTCCATTCTCGACCGGATTAACGCCGGAAGACGGCCGCAAGTTTTTGCTCGTGTAACAAGTTTGCTTTACCTTAAACAAATCCGTTACGGCCGCGGATTGGAACAATGCCCAAACAAGCGGTCGGCCGTTGTTGCTTTGCTGGTTGATCGTACGTGTAAACCGAATTGGCAGCTCTAGGGTGTCTTGGCACCGAACCTGATGCGAATTTAACGAGCTCATAATTCCCAGATACAGTCGTCATTTTTCCACGAACACTTGTTGAAGCTGCCGGTAGCTGTAACCTGAGCTAAAACTAAAAATAGTTTCTTATCGATCCGCGTTCATTAAGGCACTTGCAGGCGACTACGATGCTTCGCAAGGGTTCGGAAAAAGTTTGAATTCGCTCGGGGAAAGACTGAATTTGTTGGTTTATCTGGATTATATTGATATGATATATTTGTTAAATAATATCCTTCTCAAAAAGGTTGCTCCATATATTTAACCTAAAATGATTTTGAGAAGATAATCCTGCTGCTATATATATTTTTTGGCAATCTAAAAATAATTTCGAGAATAATAACAATAAGTGAATTTAGTTATGTAGTATTATTGATAACTTTTCTCTTCAGATACGCACAGATCAAAAATAATCGAGTAGAGTAAGGTCCAGGCGACTCACAGGCCAGTCAGTGGATTTCTTTCACTTCATCTACTTGTAGCAGTGAATTATCAGCTTTAGTGTTTAGATTATTACTTAATTCACATCCTAGTTTGTTAGTGGTAGTAATTGTGATAGTAGTTCTACAGATTTTATTAATAACACCGAAGACATTCAATTGTAGGATGGTGACATTTTTCCAAGTGGTTCTACACTACAAACCTTGAATTATCTCAAGGAACTACTTGAACCAAGTGGTTTTAATTAAGACATCGACAAATACATTACCCTAATTGTATTCATTATTCAATAATGAATATTTTAAACAACATAAACGTACTGGCAACGTGGCATCGTTGCTTTCCATGGAAAACCTTTCCATGAGTAGATTTGAGACAAAAGTCAAAGGAAAGTTTGAATATTTCTCTAGAGCTTAGTTTAAATGTGTGAATGATGTTTTGGCAGTTTTAGATGCTACAAAAACAAGTGTAGATAGTTTTTTTTCAACCATTCGATAGATGAAATTGAAGACAATGAACAACGGCCATTTCTTGATGTACCCAACCCCACAAAAAGTACTGTATGCAGCTGTTCCTATATATTTCGATGCGCTGGACATGAATCTGAAGTCAGACTTGTTCAATCACATCAGGAATTTTCTCAACCTCAAAACATGGCTGATTAAACACGTGGCACAAAATTAACCAAAACCATTAGAAATTCTTGGGAATTCATGGCAATCCATGGATTAGGAATTCATGAATTTTTGAGATCATAGATAACGAATTTGGACTAAAAGCTTCAAAATTCAAAATGGTGGATCCAATATGGTAGACAAATTTTACAAAAGTTTCCGGATGTTTATGAAACGTAATAGTTGATTCTCTATGAAGCCCAGTATTTAGAGATAATTTAAGGGTCACTGAACCTAAGCAGCATATCAATCTCAAATTGTACTGGATCTAACTTCTATTTCTCGGAATATGAAATAGAAGCTTGGCACATAATACAGAGTTTTGAGTTTATTATTTGAGCCTTATTACTATTTGTATTTGTTTCAAGAATCCTTAAAGATTGTGTAGAGGGAGTTCTTTTGAAAACAGTTAATAAATGAGGAACTACAACTTTTTGGCAACCCTAATTTCTAAATTAGACTTCAGTAATTTTTCCAGATACCACGTAATAACATACTTTTGTGGTTTAGTGGAGTTTCAAGACAAAAGAGTTCGCTAGAGAATCATGAATACATCTTGTATTTCAAATATTTTCATCAATATCGGAAAGGTCTTTCAGATCGTTGTTGGTGCCCTGAAAAACATCCAGGTTTTGTAGACATCCAGAGATTTTTTTGTAGAATTTGTCTGCCATATTAATTCCGCTTTCAATTTTGCAATTTGAACTTCATGTTCGTTATCGGTGACCCAAAAAAACTCCCAGATACCAAGTTTTATAGGCATCCAATGCTTTATAGTTCAAAAATTCTTCTGCCGACCGAAAAATTCGTTGATTTCGTGTCACGTTTTGATCCGATATGTTTTTTGAGGTTAGAAAAAATCCTGGCATCATTGAGAAAATCGTCAGATTCGTGTTCAGCGCGTCTAAATACATTGGGATAGGGTACTCTGACATACCGCATATCGTATTTTTTGTGGATCTGTTTTCCAACCACATTTGTAGTTATTTAGACCAACACCTTTCTATTATGTGCCATAGACTGCCATGATCTATACACTTTTGCATGCGTTCGAACCATTTCTGAAAGCATTTTTTCCATTCTGCTTGAGATATCTTCAAAACATGGTTTTTGAACGCATCAACAGCTTCTTCGGCCGTCGAAAATCGTTGTCCATGCAATTTATTTTTGACGTTCGGGAACAAAAAGAAGTCATTGGGTGCCAAGTCAGGACTGTATGGTATATGACCCATTAATTCGATTTTCTGAGGGCTGTTAGTCAAGATGTATGAGACTTCGCATTGTCATGATGAAGAATGATCCGACGGCGGTTACTTGTTTTCCCTATTTCACCGAAGACTTTCGGAAAACAATTTGTTGTGTACCATTGAGAATTGACCGTATTACGTTCCTCTAAAAGCACTGTTGCCACGTGACCAGTTTTTCCGAAAAAACAGACGAACATTTTTTTCGAATTGCTTTGAGAGGGAACAACTCGTGTTCGTCTCGAACGAACAATTAAACTCGAACTCGAACTCGAACGGCTCATACGCATAGATCCATGATTCGTAGACCTGTTATAATGTTATGTACGTGTATTTTACAAGAAAGAACCGCAATTTAGAAGATGCATGAAATGTTGCTTGAAAAACGTTCACCTGCATATCCGAGTTATCCCCAAAGCGGTTCTCGCAAATGGGATAACGTCCAGCGGAAATTTATCGACGAAAATTTTGCGCTTCTCTACAGCCTCGCGTATACTATTATGCAATTAAACTAATTGAGGTCTGCAGAGGCAGCATTGCGGTATGCCGTAGACGTTCTCTTGCACCGTTCCGCATACGATATCCCATCTCTGGCAGGCCAATATCAAACTTCTGCATGGAGAATACCAAGGATTTACTTGTGGTATGAATTTATTACATAGGATTTATCATGCGCCTGGTTAATCGAGTTACGTGAATTAATATTTCATTAGAGTGGTGGTAGTTTTATGATTTGCGTCTGAAATTGTTTGCGCTGAACCGCACTGAGACCTTCGGTATTTAGAACTAGTTTTAACTGAACCATAGATATTCATTATTTTGGTACAAATGCGACTGAATAAACTGAGACTCAGCTCTAGTTCATGAAATTAAATCGAGATGCAATTTTGTGGTCGTAAATGCAACACTAACAAGCAATTGGTTCTTCGGTTATATTTTGCGACTCTTAGCAATGCTCTGCTCCGAGCGATCTATGTGAGGACGTTAGTGGAGCTACACTACACACCTTCCGTTTATCTGTGAAGTTATCTTTCGTAAATAAATGTGTGAAGGACTGTGTATTTATCTGAACTGATGGCTACGTTCAGTTTTCGCCTCACTTCCGTTCGATTTTTCTTTTCACTTTTGACAGGTTTTGTTCAAAAAGCATTAGAAATAAATAAAGTTCAACGGGTGACAGAAAAAGAAGAGCCGCAGATTATTGTATAATGGCAGCTGTGTTACTAGAAGAATAAGGAAAAATCGCCGTGAACGTTGTTACAAAGATTGATATAAACGCTAAAAGCGCATCTTTTTTGAAGTCGTGGTCATCATGTACATAAACAGGACGTTAACTGAACAAACTGTACAATATACTGCACAAGCTGCGCACAGACATGATGTCGCACCTGATAAACTGCACAGATAAACGGAAGGTATGTAACCCCCTTTAGGATCATTTGACGTATGCTACGGAACCAATTTATTCGAATATCTGAACCAAATTCCATGTTGTGCACTTAGAAGATCGATAATAGACTTAGATGTTCTTAACGTGTCGTTCTGTCATGTATTCTACCATAATAATTAATTTTAGGAATCATGGCCATTTAATTAATTTTCAGTTACGCCAGGTCATTTAAGTTAGGCTACTGGTCGAGTTAATTGAAAATAGCACAAATAATGTTGATACCTAAGCTCAGATCAGAGATGTAACTAACGTTACATACTACCGTTCCATAATTTTACTCCCACCAATATCAAAATTGCTTGAAAAAGTGATCCTTAAAAGAATCAATTCAGATCTCAATTCTCAGGACTGGATCCCGGGTCATCAATTTGGACTTCTTCCTTTACATTACACCATTCAACAGTGTCAGAGTTGTAGGCTTCATCAACAAATCACTGCAAAAATCGCCAATATTTTACCGCGATATTCATAGACGTAAACCAGGCTTTTGATAAAGTCTGGCATCCATGTCTACTATTCAAAATCAAAAGGAATCTACCGAATAAGTACTATAATTTACTGAAATCATATCTGGACCAAAGACAATTCTTAATAAAAGTTAATGGAAGTATTTTCTGCCAACCAGAATCAATAAGTTTCTAGTTGCCAGATTTTAAGCTCAAAATTTTTTACCATTAGCAGCTTTTGAGTAATAAGAAAACCTTGAGAACAAAAAAAAAATCAAAATTTTTGCTTGCCTTTCAAAAGGTCCACAGACTTCAATAATTTTTTTCAATAATTTTATCATAAACCTTTTTTAAATAATTTTATCCTCTTTAATTTAAGTAGTTTAAAAGCCTTGTACGGTAATGTTCGCTGAGTTATCACTTATCACCATTCAAAGCAAGAAGTCAGTTTTGACTTTGGTAACTAATTACTCAGGAAATAATGACCGTATAGAAAATTCAAACAGAGTTATAAAAACTGAAAACTCTTCTTTATAATCTATATTTATTAGTTTTTGAGATATACAATTTTCAGTGTGAGAATGTTAATTAAAAAAGAGGTAAATAATTTAACAATCCATATTTCTTTATCAAAAAGTATTAAATATCGCTGAAGAAAATGAAAAAAATTTTTTTTCAAAAAAAAAAAGTCGAAACTGACTTTTTTGCTTTGATATCGTTGTTCAAAGTAAAAAGTCAGTTCACTCAGCGAAAAATCATCTTACAATGCTTCTAAACCACTCAGAGTATAAAATTATCTAAAAAAACTTTTATGATAAAGTCACTGAAAAGAATTATTAACATCCGTGGACTTTTTCAGAAGCAAGCAAAAATTTTGAAAATTCTTTTTTCTGGTTTTCTTATAATTACTCAAAAAACTGTTGACGGTAAAAGAAATGTGAACTCAAGTTCTCAAGACCAGAAACTTTGAGCTTCAATTTTCTTTTTTTTAAATTGCTCTGCGACGATTTTTATCCAAGTTACAGCCCTTTTAAGATAACCTAAAAATTTAAGATTTGTTTACATTCCTTATTTTTGTGCTTAGTGTATTAAACGTGTCCCAGACTTTTCTAACGTCCTGTATATACCAACGGCAGTAATCTGGACACCCGATTCGGAGCGGATGAAACGCAAGTCGCGTCGGTGGCCGAAGTCTGCTGAAGTGCGTCTACCCCATATCCAGAGCCGCCCCATGCAGCCCTCGGCACACTGACGAATTATCGACCTACCCCTAGACGTCAAGTGAACCACCGCCGCGGCGTGTCCACATTTACAACTCGTGAATTGGGTTGCTAGGAAATGCCTACTGAACTGGATAGAATAAAAGTCATCGTGACGGTGGAGAGGCAGATTTTAAAGTGTTTCATTCCAGAAGGTCTTAATTGATAAGTTAGACTGGTTATGGCGAAAAATAGGAATGTTTTTAGATTCTTAATAATGCCATAGTGTATTTCCTTCACGTATAAAAATATTCTAGTCCCTTCAAATTAGGAAAATCGAGGGAAATTTTTCCTACAGCCAAGCGACCTATACATAAAGTTGTGTTGGGGTTGTGTCACATCTTTTTCACCTAGCGCATGATAAAAAAGGGTTGCCTTTAGATATAGACATATATATATATATATATATATATATATATATATATATATATATATATATATATATATATATATATATATACGTATTTTTTGCTGTTTCTTCGGTTTTTTTGCGTTTTTCTGAAAAACTATGCATTTTTGGGAAAACATGATCTGATTTGATGTAGATTTTGCGATTCTCCACAATTTTTTGTTCTTTTCATTTTTTCGAAATTCCGCCGCTAGAGCGCCCTAAAGTATTTTTGAGGTGTTTTTCGATTTTAAGCCAAAACTATGCATTGTAGAGAAACATATCAAGGAATCAAAGTTGTAGATATAAAGATTTACGACACATTTTATTGTTTTGTTTTTTTTAAAGTCGCACGATTTTGCCACTAGAGAGCGAAAACCGTTTTATTTTTTTTGTAATACTCTTGTGCAAATGAAGAAAACCCTCTAGAGCATTATTTTTTATTTATAGGCAAAACTATGCATTTTTTGTAAAAAAAAAGTGTAAAACAATTTGCAGGAAGTTTTTTGCTCTCCAACTTTTTGTGATGGAACTTTTCTAAAAAATGCATAGTTTTGCCTATAAATAAAAAATAATGCTGTAGAGTGTTTTCTTCATTTGCACAAGAGTATTACAAAAAAAAAAAGAAAACGTTTTTCGCCCTCTAGTGGCAAAACCGTGCGAGATTAAAAAAAAAGCAACAAAATGTGTCGAAAATTTCTACATCTACAGTTTTTATCTCTTGATATTTTTCTGTATAATGCATAGTTTTGGCTTAAAATTGAAAAACAAAAATAATTCAGCGCGCTCTAGCGGCGCAACTAAGCAGAATTTCGAAAAAATGAAAAAATCAAAAATTGTGGAGAATCGAAAAATCTACAACATCAAATCAAATCATGTTTTCCGAAAAATGCATAGTTCTTCATAAAAACGCAAAAAACCGAAAAAACGGCCAAAAACGCGTATATATGTCTATATCTAAAAAACAACCCTTTTTTTATCATGCGCTAGGTGAAAAATATGTTAACACAATCCTAACACAACTTTCTGTATAGGTCGCTTAGCTGTAGGAAAAATTTCCCAAAATCAGTGATATTTTGTCTAATTTGAAGGGACTATTCGATATATTATTTATTAATTTATGCTTGCAATAATGCAATAATTAATTCTAAATATAAAATAATGAACTGCAGGTTAAGAATTTAAATGAAATTTTAATAAGATTTTTATCAAAAACCGAACTGCTTTTTACTAAGTACTTTTGACAATTTAATTTTCCAGTATTTATTCATTTGTTTTAAGAATATGAGATAACGATAAATGTTTTTCCAATAAATTTATATATATATATATATATATATATATATATATATATATATATATATATATATATATATATATATATATATATATATATATATATATATTTAAAACCTGCTATAAATATTCCACTCAATGGATATTAGTGCCAATGCGACATTAAAGCAGCATGATTTCTTCTCGAAACTAAAGACAACATATATTTGAACATAAAATGTCTTAATATAATTAAAGCTCAGTTAAAAATATCTACGAGGGCGGATCAAATATAAACGGGACTTTATTTTTAAAAAATTATTGATTGAAATACAAAAGGCAAAGATATTTATTTTTTCTACATAGCCTCCTGCTTTACAAATACATTTTTCACAGAGAGAAGGAAGGTTTCTTATCCCAGTATCGTATAATGAAGCTGGTTGCGCTGGGAGCCAATTGCGCACGAATCCCTCTACGCCCTGGTCATCTTCAAATCGTTGTACACCTAAAGCTTCTTTAAGCGGTCCAAACAATTGAAAATCGCAGGGCGATAAGTCTAGGCGATAGGGAGGATTGCCTCTCAAATTGGTTGGTCTCGTTTTTTATGGCAATATGCAGCCCTCACCTGGTTCAATAACTCGCAGTAGTAAGCAGCATTGATTGTACGTCGCTCATACAAAAAATCAGTGAACAAAATGCCTCGCCGATGGAAGAGGCGGTTGAAAAAACCTTGCCGGCTGATCGTTGAGTCTTGGCTTTTACTGGGGCTTCTTCCGCCATTCCATACTGGCTTGTCTGGACTCAGGCGTGTAATGGTGGACCCACGTTTCGTCGCAGGTGATAATCTGACTCAAAAATGCATAACCTTCTTCCGCTAACCTTGCTGCAAGCTTATGTCAGGCCCAAAATTTCCGGCCCTTGAACTCCTTCATGAACAAGAATTTTTATAATAATAAGTTGCGCAACAGCGGGGTGCACCTCTCGCTTTGACATCGTAAGCACTACTGACGAACTGAATAAGAATGAGTCATGGCCTTCTCTTCCCATTCATAATAACCCCACTCAAACATACTAAAACCTCGGGCCCGGTCCTAACTACCGTAGACGCTCAGGAACAAGAATATCGTTTATATTTGATCCACTCTAATATAATCTCTATTCGGATTACGATAATTTGCAGCTAAATGAGAGAAGAGGATAAAGGGGAGAGAATGTTCCAAAATAGCGATAGAATGTTTTTGAATTGTTCATGAAGGTAACCAATTCAAAGATAAGAGCCTTCATGTTTAAATATCAAGAATCTATGTTGAACTGATTCCAACTTTGATCTAACTAACTAAAAATAATTCTTCTATAACATTTACATCATTAAAATCAGACACTCTCAGCCTAAAAATCTATATATATTATTTTCTATACAGATTACGATATCGATCTTATATAAAAAGAAAATTTACCGTTAAAACCAACTCCAGTACAATAGTGATATGTTATGACATAATATTATGTTTGTCTATGCTTAGAACTAATTAACAATTAACATAACACAACGTATTAATTATTTTAAAGATGTTAGCAATCTTTATAGCTATCCCAAATATTAGATAAAGGAGATAATTTAAATCTAACTCATCCATTATATCATTAATAAAAAATATAATAATAGAGGCCCACGGCTTAAGCCCTGATGAACAATAGATGTTGCAAAGTATTCGATAGACATATTGCGTTGCACATAACATATTAAGAGTGGCCGAAAATTGTTGACGTCATATGTATTTTTATAGATATACAGGTTTCTCCTAAATATAACAAATCACACCAAACTAGAATTTATAGCTTATTTATCGACTGCTCTTGATTTGAGGTTCTGTTCGAGTTTCCAGTTTGTTTTTCTTATTTTTCTCGTCGACGGGCTCCACAAATCTCTGATGTTTTATTAAAATAAGAATTTTTAAATTGCAACCGATAGTCCTTGTTTATGAAACTGCTAAAACCAGGACCTCAAGTTTCTCTTCACCCACTACACTTGTCGTTTCCATTCAAAGCGACCTACTTTATGCCATTTAAATGGAGGATATATTCTCCAGTTTTGCGGTCTCCAACTAAATTGGTATCGCCGTCTTCCCTCACGCAGAGTTCCAGGCCCACATTCGAGACCCACTAGGCCATGAATATCTCGAGAAATTAAGGAAACTTCCACGCTCTCGAGATTACAACAATAACTTCACCTTTCCGCGCCAATAAACTTCCATCCGAATTCCCGTGGAAATTGGAGGCGCGGCAGATGTCCCGAATGGTCCGTCTCTGGCGTACGGCCCGTCGGCAATTTCGCAATAATCGAAGGGAACCCGCGATTAAGGGAGATTTAGGGGGAAATCGAAATTTGACTCTCGCAGATCCCGACAAGTCCATTACGTCCGTAACGTATCACGGCGATCTTCGCTGGATGGGATCCGTTAATTTGTTTGGAGAATTGATTTTTTTGTTAGACGTCGCGTCAGGGGAGGATCGAAGGTCGTGGAACTTCCACGAGCTCCTCTTGGTTGCGGATCAGCGCAAGATGGAATTAAGAGTCGATTGGATGGAGTCTTTTATTTTTATGGTTCACATCAGCTGTCCATCGTGAGTGCTGCATCAGTGATGCTGCTACACACTGGTGACTCTATAGCGTCCGAAACTCTGTAGTGTAGACTTGAGATATTTACGGAGAGACGGTTGTGGCGAGGATAAAAATCACGCAATGCGCGGAAAAAAACACTGATTTTGAAAATAAATTTCATGATTTGCAGGCGTTGTTGAACGTTACAATCTTTCACGGTGATTTGCCATACTACTAAACTACTGAACTGCTACTGAATAATTCACAAGAAATTTGATAGATGTTGCTTTAAGAACATGGCCGATATAACCAAATTTCGAGAGTCCTTATTGAAGGACCCTATACTTGTATATTTGCTACCGCTATTCCCTCAAAAATATGTGTTCTAATATTACGATGGGCATTGTTTATTAAAGGTGATTTATCAGAGATCAAACAAACTTACTAAACCTGCTTTGTTTTTCTATATAATTTCTCCCTGTGTTCACACATTTTTTTCGGGAATTTTCTTATGCCATCACTGTAAAAAGAAAGAGGGCGGGTCTGGAGGTAATTGCGTACGAATGATTCCACCATCGTCGTTGATGTGTTGGCCTCCTAAAGCCTCTTTTAATGGTCTAAATAAGTTAAAATTACACGGAGATAGGTCTGGACTATATGGTGGGAGTGAAAGGGTCTCCCAGAAGATTTACTCCAATTTTCGACATATTTAGTTTGCCGTATGGGGCCTGGCATTATCGCGAAACAAAATGCTTTCCCCGCCGAGTTGTTGTTGTATTTTGCTCCGATAAGCATCTTACACGGATATGCATGACAGTCGATTGAAGGCAATCCAGAAAAAGAACGCCTATTGAATTCCAGAAAACTTTCTCCGCTAACAAATACGTTTTGGCGTTCTTCGGGACGGTCTCTCCTTTTCTTCGCCATTATTTACTCACAATGTAACTAAGGAAAGTTCTCTTAGTTCAGTAACAAGCGAGAAGCCGTTGACAAATATCAAGATGAACATTTTTTGTTCCTCTGAAAGAGGTGTGGCATGTAACGAGCCGAAACGGGTCTTAGTGAAACCCTAGTCATAGTGGATGATCGAAGGGATGCTCCCGATGCTGATGCTTACATCAGAAACGATTTCAGCGATGGTGAGGCGGCGGTCGTTTTGAATATGGCCACAGACCGTTTGAGTGAGCTCCTCTTCTATCATACTCGTCCTGGGTTGGAAATTGTGGGGTCAATTTCGACATCTCTTGTCCTTCTAAATATGTTTTGTGCCAATAAATGACTCGTGGCTGTACTATTTATTTCATCGCTATTTGCCAAATAAAAAACTCTCTTATCTTACTGATAAACGGAAGAATCTACCTGAGCCTAGCCATTGAAACAAGCCAAGGCTATGATTTGAGATTTTTTGTTTGGGAAATAGCGATGAAGTAAACTATAATAGAGTGTTCAAAAAACTTATCTCGTAATCTTCGTAAAATTTCAAGTTCATCATTAAACTTTAGACACTGGAGGGGGTCCCTTTCCTTGTCTAAAACTCAAAGATGATGCGTTGCGCAACAGACGGGTGTACATTGATCTCGCTCATCTTGGCTACTGCTACATTAATATTCTCAGGGTTACCTAGGCGACAATTCTCGCCTACCATTACCCCCTCCTACAGTTCTCACCAGTACCCAATCCAACCCTACTTCTTCCAAGACTGCCCACCTAAAGTTCTGGTTTATTTTTGAACGACCCTCGTATCTTTATACTTCATGCATTTCATCTTACAGCAAAAGTAATTCAAAAGTATTATCTGGATGATGATGCGTTAATAAGCCATAACAAAATGTTTTTTTCTCAAATATTCCCAACGCAGTCGGGAATTTTACAAACAGGGTCTTGATATTCCAGCACTTTCAGCCGATTTAGGCTGTATAGACCTTAAATTATTAGAAATATATTCGTGTTAGAAATTGCAGTGTATAAAAGAAAAATCCAGACATATTCATCAGGATGAGGCAGTGTACTCCGTTCATTGTCGGACCTGCGCTACTCGAAGTCAAGCAACGAATATCCCGTTGCGACTTGAATGGGTGACACAGTCTCATTTTCATGGTGCCGCGGTGGTGATGATTTGGTATTTGGTAACAAGGTGGCAACTGGTCCAAATACTGGGCACATTATCTGCTTGAGTTCGATTCTCGCCAGAGGGAACTTGGCACTTCCCTCAGGGCTGAGTGTTTGTCCGCGTTCATCTGTGTAACCTTCCCCTACTCAAGCCTGCCTGTAGGCTTTCTGGGAAAGGAAGTCTAGTTTCCGTGTGTCCAAACATAAACATTCATAGTCATAGTGTTGATACGGATTTGGATAATCTAAATTAAATAATTTTAGAGACCATTTTAAGTATTTAAGTGTTCACCATATATCTGCATAGACATTGGATCTTTTAGAAATCCGCAACAAATACGATATTTATAAGTATTCTATTATTTAAAATTCTAGGGTCACGTATCTTCCAAAGCTCTGAAACACATCAGGAATATATAAGTACATAATATACACAACGAGAATGCCAATGAAAAATATATTCAGATTCAAGATTATGCTATTATTTTTATACGGCTTGTATAATATATTATTTATTTATATTTTCCTGCTTTGTTGAATTTTGGTACTTGAAAGGAGGCGAGAATAACGTTTCGATTTATTAAATCATCATCAGAGAAAATTAGACTGTATTATTTATGAATAAATAGCCGAAGGACAACTTTTAGTTTGGTACATATGTGAGAATTAATTACAAGCATTACTATTATTTCTTATTGAATAATGTTGTCAACATACAGTACAGAATGTAATTAAAAATATCTGAAACATTTATCTCATTTGGTGCAAATTTCTTGCGATCGCTATATACAGAATATTCCTGAATATTGAAATAAAATTTAATAAAACAATGTAAACGGTTTGAAGAACTCCCACGGATACGTGGATTTTTATTTTTAAAATAATGCCTATAAGGGTTTATTTCATCCCCTCACTATCAATCCCCTAAACTCACAACTGCAACTCTAAAGTCAAATATGAAGATAATTCGTGTAATATTCCGTTTTAAAGCACTTCCTGTGCCCAAATTGACAAAAAAAAAAAGATCGAAATTTGGTCAATAAACAACGAATATTCAACAAAATTTATCTATATCGTTAACTTCTCTATTATATATAACGAAATTGGACAGAACAAAATCTTTTACA
Organism: Rosalia funebris; assembly: GCA_037954035.1. Classification (NCBI taxonomy): domain Eukaryota; kingdom Metazoa; phylum Arthropoda; class Insecta; order Coleoptera; family Cerambycidae; genus Rosalia; species Rosalia funebris. The sequence goes on along the minus strand of JAZFAV010000006.1, from coordinate 2,230,542 downwards.
ACAATTATTCAAATATAACTACCATTCCGAAGTTGACAATAACTTAAAAGAGTTGCCATCTAAATAATCCTCAGTTACGCCAGGCTGTCCCCGAACTGTACATCGCGATTTCACTCTTATTAAGAATCATTAGAAAAAGCGTGCACAGATCAGCGCAAGAATTATTGTTATCTAATTAATTCTTAGATACGCCAGGCTGTCCCCTAACTGCATATCGCGATTTCATCCTTATTAAGAATCATCAATGCAAGTATGCACTGATTAGAGCAAGAATTGTTGCCGCTTAATTAATATTCAGTTACACCAGGCATCCATTTGCACTGATGATTCCTAATAAGGGTCAAAACGCGACATGCAGTTCCGGGACGGCCTGGTTTAACTAAGAATTAATTAGGCGGCAAAAATACATTTAAATTATTACCCTCTCGGGTGGTGTCACGTGAAAATCTGTTTTAAACGAAATAATCTGCGTTGAAAATGAGAAACAGCATAGCTTTCAGTAGGTGACACTTTGTCGTGTAGCAGACAGATGGCCTTTGGCAATTTTTGACGATCTATTATTTAATCTTGGATGGCGTATACACAAGAACTAATTGTGCCAGGCGTAATTTCACACTTAGTCTCCCTTATTCTAATCTTCTGTTCTCTAATGCTTGTCTGTCTATCCGTCTATTTGCATATTCTTCTTTAAAAATCTTCCAATATGTATAGCTTAATGTGCAGGAGCGTTATCCTGATGAAACCAAATAGCTTCACGAACCAAATCAACAAATACAAGTATGGTGCTGATGATATGGTGGCACATGGTCTTCTTTCCCAGACATTTTAGTACATACTATTAAGTAATTAAATATGTAGCTTACTGAACTATTTGAACTATTCAGTGCCGTATCAATACGTTTGTGATTATTTGAGAAATTTGTTTTGTTAATACGATAACTCAACTAAATCGTGTCGGATCGATCGGGTTCTGACAGATTCTGATCGAGAACGTCTCCCAGAACGTCTCCTATTGATTTTGAGGTGGATAGGACACACCCCATTCTGTCCATGGGTCATGAGAAAGCACGACGGTGGACTATTTGAGAAGTTTTTGTTTTTAACACGATAACTCAATTAAGTCATGTGGGATCGATCAGGTTTTGACTGATTTTATACGGAGGCAGACCACAGTCTCGATGCAATATTTGCCAAGTTGAAGTCGCAGAAAGGCAGCAAAGTTCTTGTGAACGACGATAAATTGACTGCCTCGAGTTTTCCCGTACACTCTCAGGCACAATAGCAATATTTTCAGCGGATCTTGCGTCTCGGTAACGTACGGGTATTGGCTGATTATTTGTCAAACCGGTTGACTCGGATTTGGCCATCAAACGTCGAATAGTCGACTCGGCGGGACGGTTGTGGCGAGGATAAAAATCACGTAATGCGTGAAACGTTTCTCGAAGGGATCACTGACATTAGGAGCGCTTCCAAAATCAAATTTGATAATTCGTACATGTTCTTGAACGCTATAACCTTCCATGATGATTACTTATATATAATGTTACACTGAATAATTCACAATTTAACAGATATCGCTTTAGCGACATAGCCGATATAACCTAACAAATTTCGAGTGTCCTTATTGAAAGACCCTATATTATTCACTAAACAATCGTCTCATTGTAAATGCAGATTTATCTTGAAGTGAAAATTCAATCTTTATTGGAATGTGAAAAATATCTAACGAATATGCATTCCCAATATACATATCCATAAAAACTGCCTCTGCTTCCTATATAACGTAGATAATTAAAGCCACTACGTACACGCTATTTTTCAAACACCATTCCATAAAAACTGACTGAGTTCCTCGTGACCTAATTTCCTTTACAGTATTCTCCACAGGAGCAAGTCGAACGAAGCATTATTGAAATGATATTTAGTATCTAGTCGTTATTACATGCGCAGAAGTAGGTAATGCGTAGATTGTCCTTAATAGGTTATAATAAAAGTGCCTCGGCATATTAGATATAATGGAATTAGGTAGAGAGAGAGAGAGAGATCCCACGTGGATAAGTGCAACGTTAAATAAAATAAGCAAGAAAAGGGAAAGAGAAGCCGCGGGCTTGGTTACAATCAACACAACTTTTATCAAATTTGTCAACAGAAATTTAATTTGAATGCTCGGTACAATCTAATATAGCGAAGTCAGTTGATGAACGTCCCTGAGTGAATCTGGGTTTAGGGGGTTCCCTAAGGAACATAAGTTAATTAGGAAAGTATACGTATAAGTTATTAGGAGAGGACAGATGATTGATATGTACGAAAATGGCACAATATTTCAGAAACATATTTCCTATAATTGGAAATTATAAAATTTGGAATAATTTCAGCAATATATCTTTAGTTTTTGTTTTTATTTATTTTAGATATACGTCATGACTTAAAAAACATCGCAAATTACATCACATGCGTCTTCGTCTATATGTGTAACCCTCCCCTTTGTAGCTTGGAATTTTAACCCGGGCCTTTTAATAAAATAATAATATAATATAATCTATACCTCTCCTACCGTTAGGTGTAGAGGCTAAATATACATTTCTTTAAACAAATAATCTAAATACTACAATTACAGTTACTTAACTAAATATCCCATTTCGTGTTAAACAACTTAAAAGAACTTCTAACAATTTCATTCCACCCTATCTTGCTCTATCCCTATATCTAAACTCCACTCCGTTTGTGGTATCATTTGTCACTTCACTACCACTTCCCTTATGCGCTCCTCTTTTCTCCTCTTTCTCATCCCAAACCTATCAAGTATGATGAACACCTCACTTCCCTTCACTCACATTTGCTTCCCCACTTTCACGGTTTTCTTCACTATTTTATCGTTAATCTCCATCTAACCCTGTCCCTTGCTGTAATTTCAGCCTGCTTCCATGTGATTCCTCTTGTCTTCATTGTCTTCGCCACTTCTCCGTCCCACGTCATCCTTGGTCTGCCTTTCTTTCTCTTTCCAATGGCTTTTGCTTCCCATATTTTTCTTACTTGTCTTTCTTCGCTCAATCTTTTCATGTGCCCCCACCACCTCAGCTGAGCCCTGTCTATGACCTTCTCGATACTTTCGCTATCCAATCTTTTCCTTATTTCTTCATTTCTTATTTTATCCATTATCGTAACATTTGCTACTTTTCTGAGATACTTTATTTCTAATACCTGTATCTTTTTAAGTTGCCTCTCTGTCAACACCCATGTTTCGCATCCGTACAGTAGCGTCGGCAAATATACAGTTTTATAAACTGACATTTTTGTTTTATTGCTAATTTCTGCTTTACTAATGAACCCCCTTTTCACCCTTTTCATACTATGAAAAATCTTTGTCGCTGTTGTTATTCTATTATTTATTTCTTCATCTTGCTTTCCTCCTTCCTCTATGGTTACTCCTAAGTACTTTAGGCTTTTTACTTGTTCCACTATCTGATTATTTATTTTTATATTCATTTCTCGCTCATTATTATTGCTTATAACTACTACCTTTGTCTTGCTTACATTTGCTTTCATTCCCTGTTTGTCCAACTCTTTCACCCATAGATCCACATTAAATTGTAACTTTGTTTCCGTGTCTGCCACTATTGCAATATCGTCTGCAAACACACATTCGCTCACTTCTACTGGCTTCATTTTATAGTATCCTACCGTCACCTTCTTACTTTCTCTGCTTACTTTTGTTATTATTTCATTCATGAAAATGATAAAGAGCAGTGGGCTAAGATTCCCCCCTGTCTCACTCCTTGTGTGGTTCTGAATGTTTTGGTTTCCATATTGTCCTTCCTTACTATATTTTCCGTTTTACTGTATTTTTTAAATACCGTTTTACTGTATTATTTAATAAAATAGTTTTATTAATTTTCTAGCAAAACCTTTGATGCTAGACGCCACATGTAACCCAGTCTAGACATTGATTATTCATTTCTCTTAAATTCGGTTCTATGCCAAACTCAAGATTTATCAGAACTGCGGAAACTTTAAGGGTATCTTTTGTGTAACGTATCCGAATATTTTATATACTGAATTTATGATGGAGTCAGTCTATACCCTATTGGCGTCTTCTTCGTGAATTGAAGTCGACGCAAGAACATATTTAGTTATTTTATGAAGCCTATACAACGAAAACAAAACTCGGCATGCAATATTTGTCACATATTTCATGTGATCAATTTCAATCCACTGACTTAAAACAGTTTATTTTGTTTGAATAACATAAAATAAAATAATTGTACTTCTTACAACATCAAAACTGGACTTTCTTCGTGGAGTATTCCACAAGACGGTATTGAAAAATATAAACAATGATATATAAATGCAGTGGCGGCTCGTCAGTTTTACAACTGAGGGGTCAATAAATAAATATTAATTTATGTATATTTTTAGACATCTACATGGTTACATTTTTAGGTAGGTATATCGCAGTGTTTTAAGCCAAGTTTTAAATATCAGAATATAATTATTAAATTAGGTGCATACCTATTTAGCTTTAGTTAATTTTCTTGAAAACAAAATCCATGCGCTTTTCTTTGCGTTGGGCGAAAAGGTCGATAACGAGTTCATTGAAATTTGTGGTCGACGTTATTAGTTCTTTTTCAATTGTACACATTGCTAATGCACATAGTCTACTTTCTTTCGTAGTATTTCTTGAAAATGTTTTTGTTCTTTTTAAAGTAGAAAAACATCGCTGACTCTCGGCTGTCATGTACACAAAATTTTTAATAATTTTACACAAACCTCCACAAACGAAGATGTTAAGTTATTTTCATAAAAATAGTATATATTGCATTTCGTTGATTTCATCCAGTATTAAATACAATCGAATAATTCATTTTGTATAATCTTTGACAAACCCATAAACACCCTATTATTAGATTTTTTGATATGCTAATTCAGAGTACCGTCGATTTCCGCAAGCAAATTTACTAATCCACGAAAAATTCCAGGGTTCACACTGCCTTCTCTCTCATCGTGACCCCGTAGTTCTATTTCAAACATTCCACAAAATTTAATAAAACCAATTAACTTGCTGAGAATATGTCGATTCTTAGCTACCTGTTCTATTTGATGAATAATATTTAATCGATATGCACTATTTAATTGACACAAGATATTCACTTTTCCTAAAATCGAATATTCAATAACATTATTTAAATGTTCTTCACTAGTTTTATGCCTTTTAATTTTTTCACTGAGGTGTTTCAAGTCACAAATTCCCTGAGTGGTCTAAGAAGGATCGCTTAGTAGAGAATTTCTAATTAAACAAACGAAACAAAAAAAATGCATTTAGAACACTACATCCACACAACCAATCTGCTAAGTCGTACAAACATTTATTACATTTTCTCGTTTAACTTTTGGCACCTGATATTTTCTGGAAAATTGTCATACTCGGCCGAAGACATCCCAAATTTTTCATTTGAACCTTTCTCTCGTACGTGAACTCATTGTTATCTATGTATTAATTTTAAAATATTGTCTACTGAATTATTCATCATGAATAAATAATCCCGTAAACTCGTAAACAGCAATAATTGAAACTATATAAAAGGTGGTCTAACCAAAACGCACGATGTTAATTGTAAATAAAACAAAAAGTTTTCAGAGAATTATCTTAATATTTTTTACTATGATAGAAGGATCTATGACAATTATGTGTGAAACAAAATATCGGCCAGATGCTCGCCACGGCTTCGGTGGCATACCTCTATCCGATGGTCCATATTTTCAATGACTCTGAGACATAATTGAGGTTCAATGTCGTTAATGTGCCGAATTGTCTCATCCTTTAGCTCTTGAATTGTTCTTGGCTTATTGACATACACTTTTTCTTTTAAATATCCCCAAAGAAAGAAGTCCAACGGTGTTCAATCACATGATCGTGGCGGCCAATTAACATTGCCACGACGTGAGATAACACGGCCATTGAATTTCTCGCGCAAAAGTGCCATTGTTTCGTTGGCTGTGTGACAAGTGGCACCATCCTGTTGGAACCACATATCGTCCAGGTCCATATCCTCCATTTCTGGCCACAAGAAATCCGTTATCATCTCGCGATAGTGAACACCATTCACGGTAACTGAATGGTGTTCTTGGCCGACCTCTTTTTTGAAGAAGTACGGCCCGATGACGCCCCCAGCCCATAAACCGCACCAAACAGTCACTCTTTGTGGATGCATCGGCTTTTCAACAATCACTCGTGGATTCTCATTTGCCCAAATGCGGCAATTCTGCTTGTTAACGAATCCACTGAGGTGAAAGTGTGCCTCGTCGCTGAAGATGATTTTCTTTGTAAAGTCATCATTCACTTCTGCCTGTTCAACCAACCATTCGGCGTATTGACGACGCTTGAAATGGTCAGTAGGCTTCAGCTCTTGAGTCAATTGAACCTTGTAAGCGTGTAAATTCAAATCTTTATTCAAAATTCGCATCAGTGATGTTCGTGAGATGTTCAATTGTTGGGCACGACGACGAGTCGAGGTTGACGGCTCTTCTGCTACACTATCGCGAACATTAGCAATGTTTTCCGCAGAACGAACTGGGCGAGCATGCACAGGTGTTTTCACATTTCCTACAGACCCGGTTTGCTGAAATTTGCGCACAATTCTCCCGATTGTGGACACATTTGGTCGATTATGCTGACCAAAAAAGTCACGAAGTGCACGAAATGCATTTTGATTTGAACGCCCATTTTCGTAAAAGGCTTCAACAATCTTAACGCGCTGCTCAATTGTGTACCTCTCCATGGTTGAATTTGTCAAACACTGAAACAAAGAAATGTCAAATTAAGTTGAGCAAAAAACTTGACGTTAAGGTGTGACTCACAATTAACATCGTGCATTATGGTTGGATAACCCTTTAGTAGGTTCAAGAATGTATTTAGCGCGACACACGATCGCTACAACACACTCTCTGAAAGCCGTTTGGCTTGGGGCAACTTGGTTTTAGCCCAAATGATGACGTAGTTCGACGGACTTTAACTGCATTGAGCGGTTCCAGGAAAGCGGCTAATTAAAATTAAATTTTAATTAAAAGTAGATAAAAAATAGAACTTCAATTGACATAATGATAAAATTTACGCAGAACCTCAATTAAATTATTAATAAAATATAGAACTTTAAGTACTTAAGTAGGAATTAGTTGGGGAGGCACTGACCCATTGCCCTCCCTCCACCAGCCACCACTGTCTAAATGATACGAGTTCTATAAAAAACGCACGACATTCATATAGGTATCATAGTAAAGTTGATAATTCTTTATTTCAGAAGAATTGTTCACCATTAAATAAATACTACTCGTGGTTAAAAATATTATCAGAAAATTGTTGAATACTGTTTAACTAGCAGACTATCGCGTAGCATCCAAATCACCATATCTTTCACCTAATTTCCTTTTCTAGTAAGTATTATAAATTATTTATAGACTAAATCCTAATATCAGCACTTTATGAAACTTTATTATATTCCAGAGGTACACTAGGTACAAGAATTAAGGGATGTAAATATATCCTAGACTTTTAAGTGATATTCAAAGGGCTATAAATTGGACAAAAATAGTGGTAGAACAATTTAAAAAAAAAGGTAATTGAAGCTCCAAGTTTTCGTTATCAAGTCTTTAGTTCAATTGTTATTACCATTAGCAGTTTTTGAGTAATCATAAGAAAACCATAGGAAAAAATTTTTACAAATTTTTGCTTGACTTTCAAAAGATCCACGGACTTCAATAAATTGTTTTCAGTGATTTCATCACAAAACTTTTTTATATATTTTTATCCTCTTTAATTTGAGTAGCCTAAAAGCCTTGTACGATGATTTTTTGCTGAGATATCGTCGTTCAAAACAAAAGAGTCAGTTTTGACTTTTTTTATTGAAAAAAAATTTTTCTTACAATAATTAACATTTTTTTAATCAAGAAATATGGATTAATGCTAAAAAACATTTTCAATCTCAAAAAATTAATAAAAAATGAAAATTTCATCCTTAAATTGATTTTTAGCAAAAACGACACATTCAATCATTCTGAACATGATAAGAAAATCGCAGCCCTTTGAAATGTTCAGGGTTTCTTTAGAATACTTTTAGGTTGAGATTCTTAGTCTATCCATTATTTGCAAAGTTATTCCAAGTTAATCGAATATCCCTAAATACACATTTTTTTACCTCCTTCTCAATCAACACCCTCGCACCGAAAATGTTTCTTTCATCAAATACCAATAACTACGACTTGTAAAAAATACTTTTCAGTTTTTACAACCCTGCTTGAATGTTCTGTACGATCAATATTTCCCGAGTAATTAATTGCCAAAATCAAAACTGACTTTTTTTCTTTGAACGACCATAACTCATCAAAAAATCATCGTATAAGACTTCTAGGTCCCTCAAATTAAAGAAAATAAAACTATCTATAAAATCCGTATGATAAAATTGCTGAAAACAATTATTTGAAGTCCCTGAACCTTTTAAAAGGCAAGCAAACATTTTGAAATTTCTCTTGACGGTTTTCTTATGATTACTCAAAAACTACTAATGATAAGAAATTTTGAAAACTAGAAACTTGGAAGTTTAATCTGTTTTTTTTTTAATTGTGTTGCGACTATTTTTCTCCAAGTTACAGCCCTCTGAAGATCAACTAATTTAGGATTTTTTACATCCCTTAATTGTTGTGCCTGGTCAGACAGAAATCGTACACATATATTTCAAATAGACCTATAAAATTCTAAATCGATATCAATAATGACTAATAAGTAAAGTTATTGTAACAGTAAGGTTGTTGCGTAACTCCAAATATACTTTTGAATATCACCAAAATTCAAGAATTGTATAACAAAGATTGTAATCGCGTATATTGAGCAGACTAAAGGAGCAAATGAAATTAGATTCAAGGATCATAAGATTAATTTGAGATAAAGAAATCAACATGACAGTTATTTAATATGATTGAACATTAACACAAGGTAGCTATAAATAGTCACAAGACGCAAGACTGCAGTTATAAGTAAATTTTAATCATCTCCTTATGAAACCAACTTGATTGGCGGAGTATTTTCTAACCACGAACCTCAACAGAGTAAAAGCAAGTCAGAATGATATATTATTTTTTTAGGGGATTTTAGATAATAAAAACTGATAATTATAACAATAAATTAATCAATAATGTATTTGCCGCTACTATTTACGACCTCCTCCCAGCTCTCGACCGATTCATTGATTCCGTTCCGCCAAAAATCGCCCGGTCTGGTGTTGAAGAAGTTGGTGAGCCAATTTTTGAGGTGCTCGTCGTCGTCGAAGATAACACCCCTGATATAGTTCGACAAGGAGCGGAAAAGATTGTAATCGGTCGGTGCAAGGTCCAGAGAATACGGTGGATGCTGTAGGACCTCCCATTCGAGCTCTTGGAATGCGGCTTTGATGACTTGTGCTACGTGCGATCTGGCGTTGTCGTGAAGCAGTATGGTTTGGCCTTATCGATCGGATCTTTTCTCAATCGAATAGCCCCATTTACGCGACGCAGCTGGGCAATATAGAGTTCCTTGTTGGCTATGGCGTTCTTCTCAAGCATTTCCCAGTCCCACCAAACGCAGATCATTGTCTTCTTTGGACGGAGGTCCGACTTGACTCTCGGCTTTGGCGTATCTGCTGGCGCCACCCACTCCTTTCCTTGCTTCATATTGGAGTATAGGCACCATTTCTCATCTCCTGTGACGATTCGGTACAAAAGGCGCTGTATATGACCGCGTGTTGCTCGATGGAGGGCGAGATGTTGAGAAGCAAGCCGATTCTCTTTGTTGTCTTCGTTAAGCTCGTAAGATTATTGAGAATCGTCTTTTGATCGCAGTTCATTTGTTCGGCCAATGCACGACTTGTTTGGCGACCGTCCTTCTTCAAAAGTGCCTTGAGACGCTCTTCGTCAAATTCTGCAGGTCGTCCGTTTCGAGACGTGTCTTCGAGATCAAAGCCGCCATTTTTGAATCTTGCAAACCATGTCTGTGCAATGGACTCGCCTATGACACCTTCTCCGTACACGATGCGATTATCTCGAGCGGCTGCAGCAGCTTTTTGACCTCGACGAAAAGCAGTTGTCGAAAATGGTGATTTTTTGGGTATTCCATTTCTAAGCGTGAAAAATGATAAAAAATTTAAATAGTCAAAAATACGACTAACACAGTTTTGTAGAGCAAAAAGAGATCTTTCGGTTGAATATATACACTTTGCCAGACAACAACGAAAATCGTTGTAAAATAAAAGAAAACAAAAACTCTACGAACTTATTCCTCAACCTATTATACGTATTTTCTAAAATCAATGTCGACCGAGACACCCTCTAGAATTAATTTCTGATCGAGTCGAGAAAAACTCAGGTGTAATCTCCGACACGGACTCGTATTAATTAAACTGTTTTCAAGTTAATTGTTAGTACGCCGCCTTATTTGCCCGTGTAATGTGTTTTCCACCCTCCAAAATTACGTTCACCTACAACTACCCTCGGGGGTATCATAAAAACGATTGCGTGATGAGATCGTGCTTCTGTGTTACACATCCTTTATTCTCTAACGCCAGAATGGTACGCATTTATCTACTATGAATCCCTCACGATAAGAACCAGAACGAAATCGTAAAATTCGAGTTACACTGTGAATACAGGGTCCGCCAGGGAGGTATGTTTTTGAGATGACTTTTATGCCCGCCTGCGCAGAGCGAATGTTTTCAGGACGGTTGATATCTACTCGTTGCGAGATGTCATTCCAGTAGTGTGCGACGATTTGTCGAACATTGATACAGCGTTGATTTTTATATAGGTATTTTGTAATAGTTTACAGGAAAGGATGATAGATATTCTTCTGGCAAGGATTGTGACTAGAGATGGTCTCTCTGAGTGCACTGTGATCAACCTGGAACCAAGTGAGGGGAGCAATGAAACGTCTGATAAAAACCAAATTCAGCAGCGTCACTCATACTTTGACTTGACATACAACTATAGTGTATTACTAATATTTAACTGATATTCAGTTACAGCAGGCCGCCCCGAAACTGCACATCGCGATTCCATTCTCATTAGAAATCATTATTCTTGCAATAGTAATAAACTGAATGAATATTTACGAGAATGCTGAAAATATTAAAATAATTAGTGGCATTTTGGTGTGTCCGATTAATGGGTGAAACCAGTATTTAACAACGTATTGCCTATATATAGCAACATATAGGCCTATGAATTACAACATACAGGTCCTATCATCATCATATGTCATTAACAATAGTGTATAGTATGATTCAAAGCTTTGAAAAACATTTTTCCTAGTAGTCGTTAATAAAAATCCGATACTATTCTCATTTTTCGACGTTAAAACTAAAAGTAAGCCTAAAGGTGTATCATTCAGATGAATAAATACTTAATTTAATAATACTGGTCAATATACGACATCAATCTTGCCATGCCAAATGGTATTTAGAATCACTTAAACTGAACCATGCAGCATAAATACCTACGCATTCTCCTAGTAGCTTGCCGCGCGCTGTACATTACTTCACGTTCACCACTCGCGCCAAGGGCAACTTGATGGCTTCCTAAAGCAAAAGCCATTAGAAAGCAGCCGTCTGAGGATGAGGAAAATGCTGAATTGAGAATATGCAAATGAGTTGTGTATAAACATTTTTCATTTACCAGTTAACCCTTCCACGTCTGTTTATTATTCATCGACACGTCAGATCACACCACCCCGTTGTTAATTATAAAGATAAATTAATTGTTCCACGTCCCGGATGCATTTTTAATGAAAAATCTCGAGGGCGAAGGGTTGTTTTCCTGATTTTATTGGATGCATCGTGAATGTTTATGCGAACGGTCTTTCTCTCCTAGTCCGCGGGATAGATGATAATTTAAGAACAGATAATGGGCGATGATGATAAGATGGGGGAATTTTTAAAAATAAAATGGATCGGCCATTTGGATTTATACATTTTTTGTTAAGTTATTTGTAAAACAACATACGCGCTATACAGTTATCGTAAAATTATATAAGCCAACAAGGATTTTGTTATCGAACTTTTTTTATTTTTTGGCTTAGATACATACCATGAACTACAGAAACACAGTTTTTTGTTTCCATCACGCACCAGTATTTGTAAATGTACATTGTACAATAATTTGTAGTTTTTAAAACCAAGGTTCTATAAAATTAAATTTTGTCTCACTCTTTGCGGCGCTCCTGTATTTAATTGGCTTGAAACGTACAACCAAGTGTGGGGAATTTACCGAAACAGAGTTGACCTGTGGGGATATTCCGGTTTTATACTATTTGAGTATTTACATAGTTGCTGTAGTACGTTTTTAATGTGTGTACGTTTACTCGTGACATCGCGTCGTGTGTTTTTTGTTTTGTTTTAAAACTGCCTAGAAGTTATAAAAATACACCAAATATATCTTTCTGAAAGCAAAATAAAGGAAGGCAGTTAATGTATTGCAGATGATATCAAATTTTATTTCTATTTGGATTGCTCTCGAAACTGTTGGGAGATGGCACTTTATTACGCTCTATTGTGGTAGAACTTACCGACGCGTCTACAAGATGCGAGCCTCGTTTGTCAAAGGTATACCCACATACACTGCACTGACGAGACCCAAGGTAACGTCGAAACCTGTCTGCAGTTTGTGATATCCTGAGATAGAGGTCGGTTTACATCTTTCTTGTGGTTTTCAAGCAATCTGAACCACTGTATTTTAGTGGTAACTCTGTTAGACAAAATACTGCAAATTTCACCATTTAATTCAGCGCTCGTCAATGGTATGTACCCAGGAGAATAGCTGTTTTAGCCTAAGTTGTTTAGTCCTTATTGTGTAAGCCATTTGCAGATGGTGTGGAGATATCTCCCCGCTTTAGTAGTTTGTAAAAATTACCATCTGCCAAGTAAAACTTTGCATTGCATTGATGATACAAAGTGAAATGTTTTACTGTATCATTATGATCAACTGTCACAAAGTAACGGCTAATTCCATTCATCATCATCATTAGGTCATCAGTCCTAAGACTGGTTGGACGCTAACCTCCAGCTTCTCCTATCTTGTGCTAACCTACGCATTTCGCTAATTGTGCTACAACCCACATCCCTTACTATTTGCGAGCAGTAGTCTAATCTAGGCCTACCTCTGACTTTCTTCACTCCTATTTCTGCCTCCAAAATATCGCGGACTATTCCCCCATGTCTCAGCAAGTGGCCTACCATTCTATCTCTTCTCATCCTTATGTTTTTCCACATACTTCTTTTCCCGCCGACTTTCTCCAATACTTCTTCGTTTCTAACCCTATCAGTCCATGGTATTTTCATCATTCTTCGGTAACACCACATCTCAAAAGCTTCTAATTTCTTCCTACTTGCTTACCCTACCGTCCAGGTTTCGCAACCGTATAGTGCCGTGCTCCATATATATGTTTTCAAAAATCTCTTCCTTGTTTCTAAGTTTATTACCCCCGAGTATAAAAGTGCTTTCTTTTTGTTAAAAGCTACTCGACCCTGCGCTATTCTTTGTTTTATGTCTTTATCGCTTCTTCCATCCCAATTTATTTTACTTCCTAAATAAGTGAAGTTTTAACTTCCTCCAATTTTTCATTATTAATTTGTACTTTCGTTTTTGCTCTGCTCTCGCGCCCTCTGCACACTAACACTTTAGTTTTGTTTTTATTCACCCTCATTCCGTATTCCTCTGTCAACACTGCCTCCATTTCGTTCAATGTTGATTCTAATTCCTCCTTACTAGATGCTAATACTGCTATATCATCCGCGAATCTCAGCATTTTTAGTTTCTGTCCCTGTACTTTAATCCCGAAATCCCCTCTATCTTTTACCACACTAATCGCCTCTTCGATGTACAGATTAACAATTAGTGGTGATAGTCTTACACCTTGTCTTACTCCTTTCCTAATATCTACTTCCCTTTTTTCCCCTTCTACTTCTATAACAGCAGTTTGCTCTTTGTATAGATTGTGTACTACTCTCCTATCTCTATACTTCATTGCCGCGCTCTTTAGTATCTCGAACATTTTTTCCCATCTTACGTTATCAAAAGCTTTTTCTAAATCTACAAATCCTATATAAGCGTTCTTTCCTTTTTCTATTGTTTTCTCTAACATTACTCTTAGCGCCAGAATAGCTTCGCGAGTTCCCCTATTTCGCCTAAACCCGAATTGGTCTTCTCCTAGTATTTCCTCCGCTCTATTTTCCATCCTCTTCTGCACTATTCTGGTTAAGATTTTTGACGCGTGGGAAGTTAGGCTAATCGTTCTAAAGTTCTCGCATTTGTCGGCTCCTCTCTTTTTCGGTATAGTAACGATAATGTTCCTCTTATAATCCTCCGGCATCTCGCCCGTTTCGTATATGTATTTTACCAGTTCAAACATCCTATTTACTACTTTCTGTCCCGCACATTTCAAAATTTCCGCCTGTATTTTATCTACACCCGGCGCTCTATTATTCTTTAGCCCCCTTAGTGCTATTTCAAATTCCTCTCTCAATATAGGTTTTCCTACATATTCCCTATCGATGCTAGATTCTTCCTCTAATATATCTCCTAATTCCTGACCCTCGTATAAATTTCCTAAGTACTGCTTCCATCTATCCGCTTTCTCCTCTCTTCCGATCAATATGTCCTCCGATTGACTCCTAACGTTTCTACTTATTGTTCCTATATCCCTGAAGTTCCTCTTAATTATTTTGTAAGCCTCATCGGTTTTACCTACTTGCAACTTATCTTCTACTTCTTTGCATTTATCCTCTATCCATTGTTCTTTCGCTTTTCTGCATTTTCTAATGATTTCCCACTTTATTGACTTATAAGTTTGCAATTCCATTCAGTTTTTAAATATTTTTCAGTTGTGTTATATATAAAGAAATGAAAAACCTTTAAGGAATACTAAAAATCCTGCACCTGATGGAATGACTGGCTTGTGTTGACCGGTCCAATGACTGGCACATACACACACATATATATATATATATATATATATATATATATATATATATATATATATATATATATATATATATATGTATTCCTCTCGGAAATCCTCCAAAATCCAGATTCGTACGGCATTAATGGCGTGATTTTAAGGCGCCATAAAGGGTATTGTTGCCCCCGCATTCAATTTGAATGGCGGCATATCCATAAAAAACGGCGTAAAGCGAAAGTTATTCCATCGCCTTACATCATTAATTCAGTAGGCGCACGCTTCCTCGTCGAACGCTTACAGTTCCAACGATAAATAAAAATTGGGCCGCCACTCGAAAATTGATTATTGACCCCCCGACGATAATAAATTCATGGCCTCGTTCTTAGCTCGAACTGGGAATGTGGAAATTCATTAAGAGAATCGGGCATTTACATTAAATTTCTCATAAGGGTAGTTCCGCGCAAGTCGATGAAGAGACGGAGTATTCACGTCGCGTATAGTGAAGCCAATTAGTCCTAAATCGTTTGGCAGATGATTGAGCGGATTTGAAACTATTTTCACGATCGAATAGGCGTAACGAGATGGTAATACGGGGATTAATTGGATTGAGTTGTAAAGGAACAATAGAAATAGAACAATGTAAACCATATTTCACGTTATTCTACAGTTGATAAAGAGTTTTGATACCCTTTATACGAGGGTAGTCCCAGAAGTGACGTATACATGGCGGTTGTTGTTTGAAGTGAATGACTATGGTAGAAAATATCAACCTTATAAAGCTTAAGCTTGAATTATGAAGAGCAAGTCGGCAATAAACCGTGCGATAAAGAGCAATGTATAGCTTACCTTCTCCCACGCGAATGCAGTAAAATAATTATAAAATTCTACTCTGGGGGAGTCTGCACCTTCTTTTACAACAGTAATATTTCGGGTGGCAAAGTGTGAACGAGGCCGTACGAGCTGTTAAGACGAAGAGAGCTGAATACGCTAGAAATAGTGAAGAAAATACACAAAATGGTATTGGATGACCTTCGACCAATGAAAATGCGCGAGCTAGCAGACATAGTAGGAACTTCAAAAAGTGCTGTACATCGCATATTGACTGAGACTTTAAACATGAAAAGCTGTGCGCAAGATGAGTGCCGCGAGTACTCACAATGGAACAAAAACAGCGTCGTGAGGATGTTTCAATCGAGTGTTAAGCTTCCCAGGAACAAAGCCGAGTTTTTGGGTCGCTTCATAACCATGGATGAAACATGGATCAATTAGTTTACACCTGAGATGATGGAACAGTTAAAACAATGGAATGAAAAGACAAAATCGGCTCCAAAGAAGGCGAACAGTTCCATCTGCAGTCAAGGTCCCTGCATGAAACAGTCTTTTGGGATGCAATAATTTTCGTTGATTATCTTCAGAAAGGAAAAACAATCAATGGCGAGTATTACGCGAACTGATTGCAGCGCCTGAAAGATGAAATCAAGAAAAAACGACTGCATTTGGCGAAAAAAAAATTGTTTCATCACCAGTTGACACATCTGTTATCACGATGGCCAAAATCAATGAGTTAAAATTCGAACTGCTTCGTCACACACCCTATTCGTCAAATTTAGCCCCCTCGGATAATTTTTTGTCTACAAACTTAAATAAATGTCTCGGTGGTAAAATATTTGCCAACAATGAAGAGGTCGATTTTGCGGTTGATGGCTATTTTGAGGAGCTCGAGCATTCTCACTGTAAACGAACGGATATAGAAGCTATTGAACATCACTGAGAAAAATGTATCGAGCTAAAAGAAGTGTATATAGAGAAATAAAGATATTTTTTCCGAAATTTATTGTGTTTTCTTTATTAGGTCAGTTACTTCTGGAACTACCCTCGTATCATGTAGGAAAACATAATTTGGTCTGAATTACTTCTACTTCTTGTTCTACTACAACTCAGTCCAATCCACGTATTGGCAAATGACTTGACGGTTGATGGTCAGATTTAAAACTATTTTCACGGTCGAATAGACTTGGCAAAATTCCAGTACTTGGATCAATTGGATACAGTTATAAGAGAACACTGGCAGTTCGAACAAGGTAAACCAAACTTGTCGTTCCACCTCTTTTGAAGATTTTTGAAGCTCGCTATCAGAGGTGGAAGGGGTACCACTGTTGGTTGCGTCTTAACGTCTAATCTTATTACATTATTAATCTTATTGTAAAGTAATTACAATGATTAATATATTTATTGAAAGAAGACTGTAACAGAACTGACGGAAATTGTAACTTTTGTTTCAAGGGTTCAACATCCCATAGGGGTGGCTTAGTCGAAACAGACAGGGATTGGTTGAAATTTTGATTTTCGGTTTACCATCTGTACACATGTTAAATATAGACATATCCCCTCCCCCCCCCCATAATTGAGCAAACAAACTATGATTCAACTCATAGCAATTATAGGCAACGATAAAATAAATTATAAGTAGATTATACACTGTATTGCTAATATATTCCTTTACTTTCCAGCCATGTGTTGCAACGTTTACTTTATCAGTTTATAATTTGTTCATGCCTGTTATTATACAGAGAGAAATGCAACTAAAGCTCTCCATGGACCAATCGGTGGGTATTTACTTAAATACTATAGTATTAATTATTTTAACTTAGTCTTTCATCCATTTAAATTAACTTCCTACCCAATATAATTTAATTTGATAAATTTGTGTCTCTTCAGACATCCCTTAGATGGCGTAATTGAAGCTTTAAAATATAAAACTGTTTATCTAACTAACCCTTCTTATGGAAATTTGGAAGAATGTACGCCAATTATGCCTTTACCTATACATGTTGAAGGATGCAATCGACTCAACCACTTAACCGCAACCACCCACGTTCAGGCAACTATTAGGGGGATACTTTTACAACAGAATATGGTTGCAAGCTTTCTAATAAATTTTGACAAACAAAACTTCACAAAAATTGAAAAAATGTTATTTAGAATAGAGAGTTTGACGGCAACCATATGTTTACAAATCTGAAGGGACACAACAAACGCAGTTTCAACAATACGAAATATTCACAATTACCACCTTATTACAAAGGACATAACTTGGTGTACATTTTTTGTACTTCTTATGTTTTCTTACAACTGGACAGTTATCCAACACAATCACCACCAGCTATTTCCTGAAGGAGACTACGAGATGATGACTGAAACAGTAAATGTTCGAAGAAATCGAGGATGCAACGCAAAGCTCGAGAAACGGATATCAATAACCAATTATTGTTGTGAAACAAAGACGGAACAAGGATTATCATACCTATTCACTTCATCGTCGACTGAGATATATCCAACTTTAATAATCTATTTGGATAAGCTAGAAGCTCATGAGTAAACAATGGACTTTTCTCTTTTTTTAACTATTTTTTCCCTATTGAATGATTACTTTTATTTATAACTACTAACATGGTGATAGTATTACACTAACGCTTCTACCATATTAATCAACATAAAAGAATCATGAGTCTGCATCACATACCTCGCCCTAGCTCTAATAAAAATGCATTGAGTAAGTCTCCCAACTTCTTCCATCAACTCTTCGGTAAAAATTAAGTTAATTAATAACGTTTACGTCCCATTCTATGGCAACTTACTCGCGATACGTTTACAAGATAAATCATCTTACTTCGGTCATCATGTCGGAGTTTCCTGCGAAGTTGTATTAAGATTTTTTTTCCGTTCAAGTTTGTCGAGTTTAAAGCATACTTTATCATTCTTGGGAAACTGTCGTGACAAAATTAATTGACGGAGCAGTCATTTTTTAAAGCGGACTTATAGGACGGATTTAGCGGCATATATAATACTTAGGTAATATTTTCAACTTCCATCAATTTGGAAGGGTTGTTCCGTAACTATTTACATAGTAAAGTTTTAAATGATGTTGTGCATTTAATTTAATATATTTTCAGGCACTGCTGAAGTTATTTGAATGAAATAACTACTAGTTTCATTAAAAGTCATTTGCTCATTTGATTCATTTCCTTTGTTTACCAAATTTTAGATACGAAGTGGTTTATAAATTGTCCATTTAAAATCTCTTAAGAAAATGAACAGTTTTAAAACCTTAAAACGGACTTTTCCCCACGTAGAACATCTCGAAATTGAGCCACCGAGAAACAATAAACCAACACATAAATGCAGAATATGTGTTTTATGCGACAGTTTTACTTTTTTCAAATAGTCCACCATCGTGCTTTCTCATAACCCATGGATAGGGTGGGGTGTGTCCTATTCACCTAAAATTCAATAGATGTCGTCTGGTAGACGTTTCCAATCAGAATCAGTGGAAACCCGATCGATCTGACACGATTTAATTGAGTGATCGTGCTAACAAAAACAATTTCTCAAATAGTCTACCATTGTTCTTTTTCATAAACCACGAACATGATAGTTTGTCAGATCCACCTCAAAATCAATAGGTCTCGCCTGGCAGACGTCCCCGATCAGAATCAGTCAAAACCCGATCGATTCGTCACGATTTAGTTGAGTTATCGTGCTAACAAGAAATTTTATTAATGCCGACGACGACATCGACATACACACACAAAATGGTTTAAAAACCATTTTCTTTTTGGCGTTTAGACTAAAAAACGAAAAATAAACGCTAGAAAAATGTTTACACGATTACAGTAGTATAGTAAAGCGGCTGCCAGATAAACATCGGATTTGTCCGCGGACATTTGATGCTGATGGCATGTGGTCATTGTTGATCTAAAGAATTCTTGGCGCAGGTATAAAACAGGTGTGTACAGGTATAGAACAGGTCTGTACCGGTTTAAAACAGGAATTAACTATCTAGGGAAATGTTTCGTAAGGCTTCAATGAGAGTAGTAAGACGGAGATTGGATAAGTGTTTAGAAGTAGGAGGTGGTCACATTGAAAATTTGTCGTAGTGATTGCCTACATTCTTTGTTTCCTTCTGTGGTAATAGTTTGTAACATATTATGTGTTTTGTAATGTTAAATTAATAACTAATACTAATTAATAACGTTTAATTATCGACAGATGCGCTTTTGCTATTTGTTTCCAAGGGCTACTTTAAATCGTGACGATTGCGAATTTTTGATAATACTTTTTTTTACATATTTGCTTATAATTTTTTAACGGAAAGAGATAGCAAATTTTTTTTACAAAATTTGTTCAGAAAAATTATCTCTTTAAATATGCCAAAACATAGGCATGTTTCTGGGAAAAAACAATTCTATGACGTCATTACTTCAGTTTCTAAACATGGAAAAATATGTGAACTCAGCTTAAGATGGACCTAGCCGGTAATAAACGGGTACAAACCTGTTTTATACCTGTACAGACCTGTTTTATACCTGCGCCAAGAGTTCTTCAGATCAACAATGACCACATGCCATCCGCAAATGTCCGCGTACAAATCCGAGGTTGGAGTGAGAGAGACATAACCATATTACTGTCCTTTATCGCAGGATATCGCTAACTACAGACCGGTTTCGACCTTACTGAGTCTCGTCAGTGTAGTGTAAGCGAGTATGCCTTTGACAAAACGAGGCTTCACATCTCATAGTGAAATGTTGTATTCTTAATGTTTATGGAATTTACAGATGGATTGGAGTATAAACAAAACTCCATCTCGCGACAGTGTGTAACTTTAGTCAACTGGTAGATTCAAACCATGCAAAAAGTTACAACTTTGACGGTGAATATCTCCTTTATTGTAGAGGTAAACATTTTTCATTTAAGCAATTTCAGTCGGGAAGTGTATTGTTTATGTTGTAGCGACACATTAAACTGGCGCATTAGCAGGGATAATGAGTGTGCCTCGATAGCTCAGCGGTTAGAGCAACCAACCGGAAATTGGGAGAGCCGGGTTGGATTCCCGGTCAAGGCAATATGCACTCTTTTATCCTTGCTATCGCCAAAATGTGTACCCGAAATTTGATGAAATTCTATAGAAGAGTGGGTTTCCGGAGAAACTACATTAAGTCATTTTCTCCATTTGTGATGTAGGGTCATATTAATATTTTGGTATAAAAACGATTTTTTTACAGTGAAAAGCGTGAAACAGCATAAAGAATCCCGGCTAATTCCCCTCGCGCCCAAAAAAATATTCGAACGATCCGGGAATTAGAAAAGTAAAATCGTCCAAATAAATTAAATTGTGTCAGCTCTAAAATATACGTAGAGTTTGCGATTAATCCGGAGATTTATCATCCCGGAGCCATATATAAAAATTGCTGGCGTATATGTAAATGCGTTTTGTTCGCGGGAAAAGTTTTTCTCGCAAAACGCGTGGAAACGCGGTAATGGACATTCGAACAACATGGTCGCGGCTCTTTTCGTTTTATTTATTCGAATAATAACGCGTTAATGGGTGTTTCCATACACGCGCGGCGTAAATATTCGTCGCGTAATGACCGCGGCCACTAAAAACGTAAATAATATCTTATTTTTCTATCGGCTGACCCAATTTGTGAAACGTGTTGCGTGTGAACATTGCCCTAGGAATGATGATTGTCACGGTAAATGGTAGATACAGACAAAGTTGTACATATATACTGGATTGTGGATATTAAAAGATTGCTTTTTGTGGTTATAATTGTCCTACCTATTTTAATTATAGTAAAATCTAAAATAAAACTATTTTTAACCAACTTCAAAAAAAGGCGGAGGTTCTCAATTCGTATGTATGTATATATACCGGGTGTCCAAGAAGGCTAGAAACAGTCAAATATCTCGAGAAATACACATTAAATCCAAAAAAGAAACAACACTGCCTTAATAATTGTAAAAGAGCTATCCAATGACACTAAACGCAACCCCCCGCCCCCTTCCCTTGGGATAGGACGGAGGGATACTTTAAAATCTTGAATGGGTACCCCTATTTTTATTGCAGATTCAGATTCTACGGCAAGAACTACGTCAAGTTTGTTTGAAGCATTTTTTTCGGTTCGTGACAGATGGCGCTGTAATCGCAAAAATATTTTCTTTCGTCATTTCTAAAAAATTCTACGGAAGAATGAAAAATAATAAAGTACGAGTTCATTTACTTAAAAGCAGCCATTTGATAACCGCTTGGCGGTTTGGTGGTTCCTTTCTCGATTTCCGACTTATATGTTACTGACAGAGATCGTATCGATGAAGATGTATACGCTATAAAGTTCATTGGGCATTTGTCCTGAATCGGCGTACCGTGTACGGCACTGATGAGGACTAATAAGTTCGAAACAGCTGTATGTCGTTCGGTTCCGATCCGGGACAAATGTCGAATCCTACCTGTGGCGGGTTTTATTTTTTTAAACCTTATCTGATCGTGCAGAAACACGAGAAAGGGGTCGAGGATCGCTTCTGGGTATAATTCAATGCCTGGCGGGGCTTTAGCCCGAAGAGTAGTTGTTTCCTAGAGCGATTATGTAATAGCTTTGCTATTCGGGAACTACTTTGATAACCGCTTGGCGGTTTGGTGGTTCCTTTCTCGATTTCCGACTTATATGTTACTGACAGAGATCGTATCGATGAAGATGTATACGCCATAAAGTTCATTGGGCATTTGTCCTGAATCGGCGTACCGTGTACGGCACTGATGAGAACTAATAAGTTCGAAACAGCTGTATGTCGTTCGGTTCCGATCCGGGACAAATGTCGAATCCTACCTGTGGCGGGTTTTATTTTTTGAAACCTTATCTGATCGTGCAGAAACTCGAGAAAGGGGTCGAGGATCGCTTCTGGGTATAATTCAATGCCTGGCGGAGCTTCAGCCCGAGGAGCAGTTGTTTCCTAGAGCGATTATGTAATAGCTTTGCTATTCGGGAACTACTTTGATAACCGCTTGGCGGTTTGGTGGTTCCTTTCTCAATTTCCGACTTATATGTTACTTGAAAACAGCCATTCAATGATGTTAAATTTGATACCCTCCCATCACCGTGGAGGAGGGAAAGTGGAAAACATTTTTCAAATGCTAAATGGAAACACTCATTTTTTATTAACACTGACTTAGTTTTCCGCAAAACACCAAGACATTATACAGTACACTCAATGCGTGTTTCGCCAACAAAGTTGGCATCATCTGGAGGTGATTAAAAATGTTGTACTAAGAGTTTTACTAAACGGTACCACGAACGATGATAAGAGTTTGGAAGTTTGTGTAAGCGTTGTTGATAACGTCCATACGTCTGTTAGAACGGTTGTCCAACAAACGGGCATAAGTAAATTACGAGTAAGTGTGAATAACATATTGAGGTGAGATGAGAATCCTCATTGGATGAGGGATTCCCATACACAATATCCACAAAAACTGAATATTTGAGCTGGAATATTGTGCAACCGAATTGTCGGGCCGTTTTTCATCGATGCTAATTAAACAAGTCAAAAGTACTTCGATTTATTTGACCATCTCATTCAGTAGGGGACTTTGCTGTTATAGCCTTGGCGATGAAACGCAAGGCGCCTCGCCTAAAATAAACATCTTGATGGTGAGAGGCAAGGGGACTCACCTAAAACAAGCACTCCGATAGTGAGAGGCAAATTACGAAAAGAAATATTTTTGCGATTGCAGCGCCATCTGTCACGAATCGAAAAAAACGTTTCAGACAAACTTGACGTACTTTTCGCCGTAAAATCCGATTCTGCAATAAAAAGCAGGGGTTACCATTGAAGATTTTAAAGTTAACTTCCCGCCCGCCCCAAGGGATGGGGGACAGGGGCTGCGCTTGATATCATTGGATAGCGCTATTAAAATTATTAAGGAAGTGTTTTCTACTTCTTGGATCCAATGTGTATTTCTCGAGATATTTGACCGTTTCCAGATTTTTTGGACACCCGGTATATATTTTGTATGTTCGGATATAACTTTTATGTTTTTGAACCGATTTTAATTATTCTTTTTGTATTGGATTCAGTATAGATCCAAGGTGGTCCCATCTTAATTTCATTGGTATTGGACCTTGGACTTAGAAAATACGAGTACACAACGGAACTCCTTAATCAACTAGCCGTCGCTTTCTCATTCGCAAGCATCCTTAGCAGGTCTACCCATCACTTAAAATTATAAAATAATAAGTTTAAAAAAACGATTTAAAAAAAGTAACAACTAAAAAGCAAAATATAAATGTTTTTTACAATAATTTAGTTCATGGATCTCATGATATGCTGGCTTCTATATAGCGAAGAAACGTTTATAACCACAAAGCTTTGATAGAACGCAAATTTACGCTAAAAACAGATTTTTGCGTAATTTTTGTCGTTTAAGTTTTTGTTTTTTAGACGATCAGTAGAAGTACCGTCAGAAATTTTCTACCACAGACTGTTTGCACCTATCCGATAGGACTTGCACCTTGACGAAGTTCTAGTGCAAACTAGAACGGGTGGGTCGGCTTGCGCGTTTTAATGATTTAAGGAGCCGTACCATAGTGGGGGGGTCCTTATTGAAAAACCAGACTAAGTCAAGTCCCTGAAGAAGGGCAGCAGCTCTTTCAGTAGTCATAGTGGCAGAAACCGTGGGAGTTGGTATGGTGCTATGACATACACGACTGCGATGTGGAAGGCAAGAGGAAACCACCACATTATAATCCTCAGAATAGCTAACAGAAAGCTTATCCCAAATTAATGATGGCGTCTCCTGGGGCAAAAAACACAGGAGGTAAAAAAGTCCTCCGTTCGGATCTCCGGGTGAGGACTGTTCCGGGAGATGTGATCGAGTGCAATAATAGTAAGAAGTGTAGCATTTCACGAGTCGGAGCGTGGAATGTCAGAAGCATGAGACAGGCAGGGAAGCTAGAGAATCTGAAGATAGAAATGGATAGGTCAGGATTAGATATAGTAGGTATAAGTGAGATGCGCTGGCCGGAAGTAGGAGATTTTTGGAGCGGTGACTATAGGGTAATACACACAGGATCGGTAAATGGAAACGCGGGAGTAGGGATCGTTATGCGGAAGAACGCAGGACAGTGTGTAGATAGCTACCTACAATACAGCGAGAGAGTAATGATGGTTAGGTTAGATTCGAAGCCAGTGGAAACAGTAATAGTGCAAGTATACATGCCTACTTCTAGCCACAGTGAGGAAGAGTTAGAAGCCGTTTATTCGGACATAGAGCAGGTAATAGGATTTGTGAAGGGTCATGAAAATTTAATAATAGTAGGAGATTTTAACGCAGTCGTAGGTGAGGGGAAAGAAGGAGAATTTGTAGGTCCTTATAGATTAGGAAACAGAAACGAGAGATGTAGCAGACTGATAGAATTCTGCGAGAAACACAAGATGGTAGTCGCGAACACATTGTTCAAGAATCACGTTAGGAGGCCACATGGAAAATGCCAGGAGGGATAGACAGGTATCAGATAGACTACATTCTGGTTAGGAAGAAATTTAGAAATCAAGTAAAAGACTGTAAGAGTTATCCAGGAGCAGATGTAGACAGCGACCACAACTTGGTAGTCATGAAAGCTAAATTAAAGTTCAAAAGTCTGAAAACCCGGAAGGATAAGAAACGTATAAATGTAGACATATTGAGGGATCAGAATATGAAAGATAAGTTCCAGAAGAAAACAGATCAATTAATAAATAAAGCGAGTAAGGACAAAATCAAGAACGCAGAATCTGAGTGGGAGGGTATTAAGAATAGTCTAGATTCCGCGGCTACGGACGTTTTAGGGCACGATAAAAGGGAAGCTAGGAAGCTCTGGATAACGGACGCAATCTTAAACTTAACGCAAAAAAGACGAGGCTACAAAAACAGACGAGACGAAGAAGGACTGAAAACTTATAAGACAATAAAGTGGGAAATCATTAGAAAATGTAGAAAAGCGAAAGAACAATGGATAGAGGATAAATGCAAAGAAGTAGAAGATAAGTTGCAAGTAGGTAAAACCGATGAGGCTTACAAAATAATTAAGAGGATCTTCAGGGATATAGGAACAATAAGTAGAAACGTTAGGAGTCAATCGGGGGACATACTGATCGGAAGAGAGGAGAAAGTGTATAGATGGAAGCAGTACTTAGGAAATTTATACGAGGGTCAGGAATTAGGAGATATATTAGAGGAAGAATCTAGCATCGATAGGGAAGATGTAGGAAAACCTATATTGAGAGAGGAATTTGAAATAGCACTAAGGGGGCTAAAGAATAATAGAGGGCCGGGTGTAGATAAAATACAGGCGGAAATTTTGAAATGTGCGGGACAGAAAGTAGTAAATAGGATGTTTGAACTGGTAAAATACATATACGAAACGGGCGAGATGCCGGAGGATTATAAGAGGAACATTATCGTTACTATACCGAAAAAGAGAGGAGCCGACAAATGCGAGAACTTTAGAACGATTAGCCTAACTTCCCACGCGTCAAAAATCTTAACCAGAATAGTGCGGAAGAGGATGGAAAATAGAGCGGAGGAAATACTAGGAGAAGACCAATTCGGGTTTAGGCGAAATAGGGGAACTCGCGAAGCTATTCTGGCGCTAAGAGTAATGTTAGAGAAAACAATAGAAAAAGGAAAGAACGCTTATATAGGATTTGTAGATTTAGAAAAAGCTTTTGATAACGTAAGATGGGAAAAAATGTTCGAGATACTAAAGAGCGCGGGAATGAAGTATAGAGATAGGAGAGTAGTACACAATCTATACAAAGAGCAAACTGCTGTTATAGAAGTAGAAGGGTTTAAAGGGAAGTAGATATTAGGAAAGGAGTAAGACAAGGATGTACGCTATCACCACTAATTTTTAATCTGTACATCGAAGAGGCGATTAATGTGGTAAAAGATAGAGTGGATTTCGGGATTAAAGTACAGGGACAGAAACTAAAAATGCTGAGATTCGCGAATGTTATAGCAGTATTAGCATCTAGTAAGGAGGAATTAGAATCGGCATTCAACGAAATGGAGGCAGTGTTGACAGAAGAATACGGAATGAGGGTGAATAAAAACAAAACTAAAGTGTTAGTGTGCAGAGGGCGCGAGAGCAGAGCAAAAACTAAAGTACAAATTAATAATGAAAGATTGGAGGAAGTTAAAGACTTCACTTATTTAGGAAGTAAAATAAATTGGGATGGAAGAAGCGATAAAGACATAAAACAAAGAATAGCGCAGGGTCGAGTAGCTTTTAACAAAAAGAAAGCACTTTTATGCTCGGGGGTAATAAACTTAGAAACAAGGAAGAGATTTTTGAAAACATATGTATGGAGCACGGCACTATACGGTTGCGAAACCTGGACGGTAGGGGAAGCAAGTAGGAAGAAATTAGAAGCTTTTGAGATGTGGTGTTACCGAAGAATGATGAAAATACCATGGACTGATAGGGTTAGAAACGAAGAAGTATTGGAGAAAGTCGGCGAGAAAAGAAGTATGTGGAAAAACATAAGGATGAGAAGAGATAGAATGGTAGGCCACTTGCTGAGACATGGGGGATAGTCCGCGATATTTTGGAGGCAGAAATAGGAGTGAAGAAAGTCAGAGGTAGGCCTAGATTAGACTACTGCTCGCAAATAGTAAGGGATGTAGGTTGTAGCACAATTAGCGAAATGCGTAGATTAGCACAAGATAGGAAAATCTGGAGGTTAGCGTCTAACCAGTCTTAGGACTGATGACCTAATGATGATGATGAGACTGTTTGCACTGCGATAACAACTGCCTTGAAAATGGGATGTGTAAAATGATTCGTTTAGTCTACATCTTCGTGGTATCTAAACTAGCGAAGGCGCGCTGTTTTGCAGAGAGAAACCAACAAAATAGGAAAGAAACGAAGCAGAAATCCGTTACATAAATTATTTGAAAACAAACGAATATCAATATACAAATAGTACCATCACATAGAAAAAATTAGCTAGATTAAGATTTCTATTAGTTTCTATTGTTTTTCTTAGAAGCTTAATCAGTAACCTCTAATTCTGACTTTAGATTCGTGCTCAGCGGGAACAATACAAGAAAATTGGTTTATTCCTTAGCACACACAACTTTTATTGTTTCTGTGGGCCTATATTATCAATACAAAACGGCAAGTGTCCATTCCAACTTCTCTGCTCAGTAGCTATGGGTTCGAAAAGGAATTAAGAAAGGATAATTAAGAATATAGTTAGCAATACTTATTTAATAGGTACAGAAAATAGAAAATGCAGAAGTAGAACAACTCTTTGCGACTTCGTTTGATGCATTTACTTTCAAATTAAGATTCCGAATTGTTAGACACGCTCGAACTTTCCGCTTTATATCAGTTTTATTGAATTTTCTTGAATTGAACAGGAATAAACTCGATTTACATTTACATTGTAGGCGTTCAAAATAGTGTATCTATCAATAAATGATCGAAATGCAAGTGTTGGAAAATGCAGTATATTTTTTTTTATCACGAACCGATGACAGATAAATAAAATGTTTATGTGCGACCAGGGGCGTAGCGTACATGAAAGCGAGTGATGCGTCGTATCCCTTAAAAAATTGGCAAATTAGTGTTATTTGACAGTTCAGTCGATTTATTCAATTATTACAATTTTTTAATTATTTTAAACCAACCGCAAATATACATTATTAACTTTAAACGCTACCATCAACTTTTTTATTTCAAATTGACCGTGAAGGCGCCCGAAATTATTGGACTCCCGCATCACTTGCTGCAGTGCTGAAATACGATTGTCCACGTTACATCCAAGGTACGCATTAGATAGGCGAAAAGGTCAGTGATCTTAAGCCGCCAACAGTGGAACGTCGAGTGGGTGTTGTCGTTATTTCCGGACTCAGTTATGCGAGTATGTGAACGCATCTTGGCAACAGTCGCCATAACATAAGGAAGATTTGGATGCGCCGTTTCAGGTAACTGTGAAAAATGAAAATGAGGAATGGGATCGAGAAACCATTATTTGCACTAGAGGCCATTTAACTTTATTGCGCGACTTTGATTTTAATTTTCTCTTAGCAGTGTTTTCTGCAATATTCCCACATTCTGAGAGTCTGTTTAAAATTCTACTGACAAAAATATAAGATATTAATTACTGCAATAAAAAGATCGCCGATTTCAAATAATATAGTCAAAAAATAAGAAACGAGTTTAGTGACATTTGGGACCGCATGGACAGATCTGCATTAGAAAATCAACCACCAGGTAAAATAATACGTATGGATTTAATTCCTGAAGAAGATAAGTAAAGCACCTACGCACGAAATTTTGGACGTTATTACTTTGAACATTAGTGAAATTCTGCTGAAAATTACATTTCCTCCTGCTACGTATTTTGTGACCTCGATATACCTCTTTTACGTTCATGATGTTTTATTTACATTTTTTAGTCGCAAGAAACGATGCGAATAAGATCTTACATATAGTGGGGAGGATATAGGGAGACAAATGCCTTTTCCAGTTCCATATGACATGTGTTCCTTGTAAATTGACTGATAAGGATACGAGAAGTAACGGGAATGTTGAGAAAAAGGACCACTACGACAAAAACATCAGAGTGACTAGCAATTAATTGCTTTTTCAGTCTAGTCGATCACAATTCGGAGTTGCTGCAACAAAATGGAAAGTTGATTCTGATTATGGTGTCAGACTGTTTTATTCCAATTGTTCTTGGCGGTGTAGGAATACGTAATTAGTTTAATTTATCTATCTTTGCAATAATTAAAGTTTGCCTCTTTAATAGTTTTTTAGGTTGAATACACGCTATGTCAATTGGAGGATGTGCATTAAATTGGAGATTTTGAAGAGAACAATTCCGTCATTTAGTTTGAGTGACTGTGTATTTATCTTTGATAGACCTTTACCAATATTACTCCATTTGGCTCTTAATACAGAATATTTTCTTAAAGTCGTGTGTCGTATGGAATTCAGGTTATAATGTTCATATAAGTAACCTATTATTATTATATTATATAAGTTTGGGCCTCATCAGCCACTGATCGCATGGGTAATCCCTTGGCGATCCCCTCTTATCCGGGTCATTATCCAAAAATGCTATCCCATAAAAGGAACAATTTAGGCATGTCCCCCGCCTTAAGCCTCGCCTCCTCTAGGATAACAGGGGTCCCTAATATAAGATACCTCTTCTCCTCCAGTGCGGGGCAGGTGTAAAGAAGATGAATCGAGGTTTCCTCATCTTCTTTACAGTATCTGCAGACCGGGCTATCAGTCAGCCTCAGCTTCTGCTTATATGCATTCAGGCTACTATGGTGGCCCGTTATGATTCCCACCAGGGTTCTGGCTTTGCGCCTGTTCAATTTAAAGAATTCTTGGGCCCATTTCTCAATCTCTGAGTATCCGATGAAGAGTTTGGTTATTCGACAACCCGTTACTCCTCTCCATTTTTTGTTGTGCTGGTCTCTTGCCCAGCCATTGATGCGGTCTCTGATCAGGTTCCGACTTATTCCCACTGCAGGTTTTGGTCCATAGAGGTTTTCCCTGGTCCCTAGTCTGGCAAGGTCATCTGCAATTAGATTATCCTTAATGCCATTATGCCCAGGTATCCATAAGAGTTCCACCGGTCCCTTCCTTGTCAAGTGGTTCAATGCTTCATAGCAATTATAGACCAGCTTCGACTTTGTCGTTACTGAATTCAGGGCTGCCAACGCCTCCCTGCTATCTGAGCAGATACATACCTTCTCCTGGGTCCGATTTTGGTCGCTCCGCAGAACACCGTATGTAATTCCAACTCTCTCGGCCTGGAGTGCGGTAGTGTATTTGCCCAAGGGGAAAATTTTACCTATTCCGTCGCGTCGCCTATACACCCCCGCACCCGCTCTGTTCCCACTCTTGGCTCCATCTGTATACCAGATGTCTCCATTGAGCGGCAATCCAGCGCGACCCTCCATCCAGTCGGTCCTACTGGTGAGGGTGATCTTATATTTCTTGTCAAACAGGAAGTGGACACCCGTACTGTCAGAGGACATCCATAGGAGTCCCTCCTCAGCTAGCTCTCTTGAGAATCTATTCAGGTCCCTTACCTTGCTATTCATGTTTCCCACCCTGTGCATTGCCTTTGCGGCTTCCGCTTTCAGGATAACATCAAGAGGTGGTATCCCCGTCAGTATCCCCATCGCCTCGATCGGTGTTGATCTTGGGGCTCCGGTTATACTTCTAAAAATTAATCCTCTTAACTTCTTAAGTCGGTTGGCTTCCGATTTTAAACAGGTTCTCTCCCACCAGACCAGTGCTGCATACGTCAGTCTGGGTTTGAGAATTGCCTCATACATCCATTTCATGGTTTTCGGTTTCAAGCCCCAGCTGTTACCAATGGCTGGCTCTTCTCAGTTGCCAAAGTGTTGCTGTGATCTTGGAACATATGTGACTTAGATGTTTTCCCCATGACAGTTTCCCATCCAGGATTACTCCTAAGTATTTCACTTCACTATTATAGCTTAGTTCTTGGCCACCAAGTTCCAGCGGATATGTTTTGTTCCACTTATATTTCTTGGTGAACACCATCACCTCAGTTTTAGAGGAATTGACCGAGAATCCCCTCTTCCTGCACCAATTCCCAACCTTGTTTAAAGCTAAGTAACCTAGAAAGTATAGTTTATTCCTTAGCACACACAACTTTAATTTTTTTGTTGGCCTATGTAATACATCTAAAAGTTCTGGTATCCTTCCTGTACATATCAAATTCTAATCTATTCCAGCTCTATTCTAGTCCCCATTTCTAATGACTCGTGCATCAAGAAATGTTAGTTCCTCGTTGTTGTCGTTTTCAAATGTGAAATTTAAAAGATTGTTTAATATTGAAGCAATATTATCTATTGGTTTCAGTTCAAAGTTCTATTCAACATCTACCCGATTCTTCTTCTTGTCAAGAGAAACATGTAGAAAACCGAGATGTGCTAATATGCTTTCCTTTAGAAAGATTTTAGAACCCTTAGAAAATCCCAACAATAAAATTGAAACCTTCAGGATTTAGAAATTAATTATTAACTTTAACAGGAAATTTCTTTAACAGGAAATAGAATTAGAAGTCGGTACGTTGCTCCTCATAGTTTGCCATCTCAAAATAGAAGAAAGTGTTACAATGGACTTAAAGAAATATGTCTGTCCGCTGCAATGGTTTCATTGCAATACATGGCGAACTGAATAGGGGGAGCGTCTAGTAAATGTACCTAGTGGGAAATGGCAACACTGTTAACCCACTCGTCTACAGAATGTAATCAAATAATCCTCGTTTTTCTGTGTATCCCCTCTTTCTGTCTTCAATTGCACGTACCCTACGAATTTTGATTAAACGTTAAAGAATGTAAAAGAACACGCAGCAACAACAAGGTTCATAGGAACACCGATCGATACCAAATTTGGAACTACAATTAATCAGCGTCAAATTATAACCCCATTTTCGGTGGTTGTATGGATTCCGACTTAAGCACTTATTTGTGGCGATTAATTACAAGATAATGAACACCTCCCTTGCCGCCGGGGGTAGCTTCGATTGTCGATTACACGGCTAGAAGGATTAGTTGGTCGAACAATGGGAGTAGATCATTTTCAGACAGCTTCTGATATGATTTAGTTAGAGTTAAATGTTTCACAGGCTTTGACTTCATACGTTCGATCAGAGTGATTGTTCAAATAATCGAAAGTTAGTGAAGTTTATTTGAATACAACACTTCCTTTTATATAAAGTCTGTACAAAATCTACCACATGTTTCTAAGTTACTTTAATTTAATTTAAAATAATTAAATTAAAGTTTTCAGAAAAAGTCTTTTTTTAATCACAGGTTCACAAAGATTCTTCTAGGAAGAGGATTTAAATTTGTGATATAGCAGACAATTTTGTTTTTTTTTTTTTGGGTGCTACGTAAGTGATCCAGAGTCAATCATCTGCATGCGTAAAATTTGTATGGAAAATATTAAAGAAATAGACATTTTTAATATACACTAAGCACAAAAATTAAGGGGTGAAGAAGAATCCGAAATCTTTAGGTGATTTTCAACGGGCTGTAACATGTAGAAAAATAATCTTAGATCAACTTTAAAAAAATAAAATTGAGGCTCAAAGCCTATAATTTTCAGATATTTAAAATGTCATACTTTTAACAGTTTTTGTGGAAGAATAAGAAAACCATCGGAAAACAATTTTTTTTAATTTTTTATTTACTTTTTAAACGGCACACGGACTTCAATACATTCTTTTCAGTAACTTCATTATAAAAATTTTTTAGATGATTTTATTCTCTTTATTTTCAGTGGTCTAACAGCCTTATATGATGAGTTTTCGCTAAGTTATCGTCATTCAAAGCAGTCAGGTTTCATTTTGGTAATTAATTATTTTGTAAATAATGAACGTACAGAAAATTCATGTAGGGTTTTAAAATCCGAAAAAGATTTTCTACAAGTCGTAGTTATCGATTTTTGATAAAAAAGAAATTGGTATGAGAATTTTGATTGAAAAAGAGGTAAAAATTACGTGTTTAGGGATATTCGCTTAACTTGATATAACTTTACAAAATAAAGAATAGACTAAGAATGTTCACTATTTATTTTCAACCTTAAAGTATCCCAAAGAAACCCTGAAAATTTCATAGAGCTGTGATATTTTTTTATTGTGTATTGGGTATGACTGAATTTGTCGTGTTTGTTAAAAATCAATTTAAGGTTGAATTTTTAATTTTTTATTCGTTTTTTATGTCGAAAATGTTTTTTTAGCAATAATCCATATTTTTTTTATTAAAACATATTAATTATTGTAAAAACAAAAAATGGAAAAAGAATGATTTCCCGTTTAATTAATTACCAAAGTCAAAACTGACTGTTTCGCTTTGAACGACGATAACTCAGCGAAAAATTATCGCACAAACTTTTAATCCCCTCAAACTAAAGAGGATAAAATTATCTAAAAAGGCACTATAATGAAATCCCTGAAAAATATGTATTGAAGTTCGTGGAACTTTTGGAAACAAGCAAAAAGTTTTTTTTTCGGATGATTTTCTTGATTGACTCAAAACCTGCTGATATGGATGTAAAAAAATTAAATTTTTCTTTAAATTGCTCTGTGGCTATATTTCTCCAAGTTGAAAATCAGCCCTTTGAAAATCGCCTAGAAATTTAGGATTTCTTACATCCCTTAATTTTTGTGCCTAGTTTACTCATTTCATGTTTTTCTGGTTTCCGATTATTTCCTTTCATCGGACTCCGATTTTTTGGAATATACATTTTTTGTTTCGTTGTTTTGGATTTTTCTTTGGATTTACCGATTTGCATATTTTAATTTTTGTTTTTCAACTTTTCAATATTTCTAATACAGGCGTAGATTTTAAAAAGCTTTTCTGTATCTAATTTTCCAGTTTTGCATTTATGATTTTTCGATTTCCAGTTTTATATTTGTCACGACTTTGTTGTTTTCATATTTGAATTTTTGAATATTTCTATTTTCGGTTTTATCATCTTTAACAGGTCGTTTTCTCATTTTCACAGTTTCTGGTTTTTACTATTAACTTTCTGTGTTCTAAATGCCGATTTTTCGGTTCTTAGTTTTGTGTTGTCATAATTCTAATGACCGTTCTCATAAATGACTTGCATTATCCTCTAGCACTACGCAACAATTACACCAATTGGTACTTCAAAATATTTGAGAACATTAAAACATCTTTTATCGAACAAGTATATAAATAATGTTAATAATCTTTGAGAAGAATATTGTTGAATACTCCTCAATTATAACTTTCCATATATATGTACATACAATCAGTGCAGAAGCGTCCATAAAGGCTGTAAGGCGCAGCCTATCCTATATATTTTAGATGATAGACTCCGTTTTTATATTGCCACTTGCCTTTACCATAATGATAAACATTTTCTATTCATATTGCTATACCTATTACCATTTAAACTAAAGCGCCAGCATGCCGGCAACCGACAGTGCGCAAGCCTTGGCAGGCCTGCGCATTAAGAATCTACGCTAACTCTCTACCGCCTTGAATTTTATAGAGATCCGTGGTGCACAGGGGGAGAGGGGAGTACGCGAAAAATTGTATACAATTTAGCTAGCCTGATCGATGAGTTTGCGTAATAAAGTGGCTATAGTATTGACCTTATTAGAATAAGTAATCTCTGGTTGGCTCAGTTCAGTTAAGTTCAGTTCTTTAAGGCTATGATCTATGGGGCCATGTACCAGTGTGTATGTTCTGTGATTGCATTCGATAGTATTAGTTGTAGAGAAAATAAATATATTTTGTTTAGTCTGCATTCAAGAGTTTCATTTAAAAAACAAGTAAAAATAAAGCGCAAGTAAAAGTAACAATTCAACAGAACTGTCGTTAGTCGTAGTGATTTTTAAGGATAATGGCGGCCCTAGACACTGCCGATTTAGTAGACTTTTTAATTAATAAGAGTGGTTATTTTAATAATTTATCTTTAGAAGATAAACTGAAAAATTAAAGCGGCAAAATCTACAAATTTATTTCAAGAACTATAGATGTTTTTGCAAATACGAAAACGCGGTGAATGGAATTGATTTACAAAAAAATATAGGTAAGTTGTTTTTGCGATTCACCTATTCAATATATATATATATATATATATATATATATATATATATATATATATATATATATATATATATATATATATATATATTGCATTAAAAATGAGCAGCCCCCCTCCCTCGTCTAATTCAGGACAGCCTACCCTCAGCTTAAATCGACGCCTCGCCACTGCATACTATGTAGTATGCATGTGACGTTTTATTCATATATTAATAATATAGGTTATGTTTCGCGACGAGTACATGTAGCTGCAACACGAACGGGGTGATTGTCACGATTTATAGCCTTAATAAAGCTTCGACAAGTTGAATATAATGACTGCATAAGTGCATATGATATCGTCAAAGTTTCAGTCGACGCCTTTCTCCGGTGAAAATTATTATAATCATTTCAGGAAGTAGAAAATTTCTTTTGCTTATTTAGAAAAGTAGTGTTAAGAGAATTGTGTATATAATGTACCAGTTTTAACTTTTCTAAACTTTTTATTACAACCCCTTAGCGACGACAACATACGTACGTCCTTTAAGTAAAAAGTGTCTTCCTAAAAACCTACAAAGTCGTGAAATTTTTTTCAGAGAGAAGTTTCTACAAAAACTTCCCTTCGCAGGGTCTCTCTATGTACGTCCTCAATGTTCCTAATTACAGCCTACTCGTTTTATCGTCTTTATTTATAGGATTTTATTTTTGGTGTTCACTTATTCTTGTATAAATCGTGAGCAATTGTAGATAGATTGTAAGGTGATATAAAAATATGTCGTTTTGGAGATTATTCAAAATCAATTTTTATTTGTCTCGTCTCTTCTTCTTCTTCCTGGATATTATCCCATTATATTTGGAATCGAATCTTCTAGTACTACTGCGCCACATCATACGCTCGTGGGTTGTCTCAGTTGTTGTACTTGTGATTTTCAGGTCGTTCTTTTATAGTTTACGTCCAGGTTACTGGGGGTCGTCCACGGCCTCGCTTTTCCTCGTCTATGGAAAGAATTTGTTTAGTCATGTGATCATCCTCGCGTCTCATAACGTGGCCTCTCTCAACTTGTCGAAAACGCACGCCATCTTAAATGTTCCCCGAATGTATTTATTTCTTATTTTGTCTAAACACGTATCACCACCAGACCAGCGAAGCTCTCCATTTCAGTCACATGTATTTTCTGTTCGTCCATCTTTCTTGTCGGACAGCTTTCGGAGCTATAGAGAAGAGCAGGTCTTACTGCTCTTTTATAAACATTTACTTTTATTTTTATTGGTAAACGGAAATCGCATAAGATGCCTGTAAGTGATCTCCATTTAAGCCATCCGTTCTGAATTTTGATTTGTACAACCTTTTCCGTACAGGCTTTTGATGTTATTATGGATCCGAGATATTTAAAGTCTTCAGATCCTTTTAGTGACGTGCTTGAGATGGATGGATTTGCAGAGTTTTTTGCATTGGTACCAGAAAGATTACGATACATATACTTGGTCTTTTGTTGCTGACTCTTAAACCTCTTTTTTCCAAAAATTCCTGCCATATAATGAGGTATTTGTACGTTTCTTCTATGAGAGCTATGTCATCAGCGTAGAGTATTGACCACGGCGCCGATTTCTAGATATATTTTGTAATATAATCCATTACTAAATTGAATAAAATCAAGCTGAGGGTCGAACCTTGGTGGACACCCACTTTGACCTCGAATCGTTCGCTCTTTCTCAGTAGATTCACAAGAGATGTGGTTATAT
Source organism: Rosalia funebris (assembly GCA_037954035.1). Taxonomy (NCBI): domain Eukaryota; kingdom Metazoa; phylum Arthropoda; class Insecta; order Coleoptera; family Cerambycidae; genus Rosalia; species Rosalia funebris. Next base: position 2,193,397 of record JAZFAV010000006.1, on the reverse strand, counting down.
TGTGATACAGATCTTTTAGGAGTTCAATGTAGCGTTCCGGTACAAGTGCCTGACATATAAGTTGTCGTGGTACGAGGTCAAAAGCTTTCACGAGAACAGTAAACACAATATGAAGGTCCCTTTTGCACAGTTTCCCACAGCTATTCCATGAGTATTTCCACTGAATGAATGGTATCTATTGTAATCACTCCACTAGCGAAACCGCACTAGTTTGGGGTGACTTTTGTTATTCTTATAATCCTTTTTAAATCAATTTTTATTTGCCTGTTTTTAGTAAATCAAAAAATAAAAAAATTTAGTTGAGATAAGTCAAAACATTAATACAATTTACACAATTAAAAACTGAAACCCTAATTTCCTTTTGACTTTGAAATGTTGTCATCCAAATGACGGTTCTTTTTTTCTTCTCGTAAACTTCCATCCCACCGTTCAACCAGACGTTAACCGCCTCCAGCCCCGTAAACAGTCAGCCAGCGTAAGGGTAACTTTAGAGCCCTTTCCCTAAATGAATTAAATAATCCTGAAAGGGCTGTTTGTATGCATTTCCCTTCACGGAAAAAGTACAGAGTTGGTTCGAACATAAAAGTTTAGAGATAAAACCTCTCATTAAACCCGCAAGTCCTCGTGACCTATTTAGCATTTACTGATTGTTATACGCAATGCCCGAGTGCCTTTATTTCACGTATTTAAACAACCCCTAGTCAAGAGTAATTATTATTTTACTTCTTCGCGGTTAATTGTGGGGAGAAAGTCCGGGAACTTCGCAAACGGGACCGTTTCTGCTCGGCACTTACTATGAACCTTACAGTTAATTTATTTATAGCAGTTTTAACGAGCGGCATTGTTGATTATAAGTGAAAAACCTTAAGTATTTTGTCCTGAAGATCAAGTGAGTAGTTGATAGTCTATAGGATACTGTATACAGAGTGTGCGTGAAGTATGCAACATGATAATGTTTTTAGGATAACGTGAGGAATTCTACTAAAAGTTTATTCATCTATGTCAGTCAATACTCTGTATTTTTATATCTTGATATAATCAACCACTACTTTATATTTATAAACGTAGTATCCTTCACAATATTAGGTACTTATAAATAGTATAAAAGGATCCCAGAACATATCCAATCAATTATCCTATTATAATGAAATACAACCATCAACGTTCAATTTCGGATCAAATCTGATAATAATCCACAATATATATAGATGATAATTTCGCTATGTAACTTAGCGCCCCGGCATATAGCCGGGGGAATAGCTATTTTGACTTAATGTGTTTAATCCTTACTGTTTAAGGACCTATAGATTAATTGGAGTATAAGCCTCCACATCACGACAGCGTGTTAAACTACCATCTGAAAACTTTGCGTCATTGTAGATGACTAAGTTTTATTTCGGTTTAAATTGTGTCCGAAGCTACCGAGAGATGGCGCTTGGTTTAAGTTGTACAGTCTACTACTGTAGAACGTGACGGTGTCTACAAGATGTGAAGCCTCGTTTGTCAAAGGCATTCTCGCTTACACTGTACTGACGAGACCCAAGATAAGGTCGAAACCGGTCTACAGTTAACGGTATCCTGCTATAGAGGACGCTTTGTATCTTCCTTGTGGTTTTCGAGGAATCCAAATCACTGTATTTTAGTTCTATGTATGTATATGACGGCATATAGCGAGGGGAATAGCTGTTTTGGCTTAATTTGCTTAATCCTTAATCTTTAAGGATCTACAGATAGATTGGAGTATAAGTCTTCACATTTTTTTAAAAAGTTCGAAATGTTGTGTTATGTTAAAGAAAGACATAGATTTTAACAAATTAACACAAATTTATGATGATACTGCTAATAGTGATTGTACATCTACAGATCCGTTAAGTGAGTGCAAAAAGTATTTTTCATACGTCTATGTTACATCAGTATCGAACGGTCGTTCTCCAAATTCTCCACAGCGAATATCATTATCTGACACAAATATGGAAACAAACCTGATACTGCAAAGTATTTACGGATCGTCTCCAATTCGTGATGATGACGATGATGCTAGTTCGTCACTCTAGTTAAGAGGGTAAGTACAGCAGTGTTATATTTACTTGTAACAGCTTAGTGCATTTGTTATTAATTACTCTGTATTACTACACGTAGGTCTATGGTGCCCAGCACATTCTCACAGCCTTAATTATAGACACTGACAAACCATTTAAGTGAATCTATAGATCAACAGACCTATCCAGCATCTATAACCACATGTCCTATCAAAGAGAAACTTTCATCAATATAATGCAAAGTTTTACTATCAGAGGGTAACATTCAAACTACAGAAATAAGGAGTTTATACTCCAACCCATCTGCAAATGCCGTATATAATAAGGACTAAACACATTAGGTCAAAACAGCTATTCTCCTGGCTATATGCCAAACGCCGAGCACTGAATCACATAACAAAATTTGTCGCATTTTTGTCTGACAGAGTTAGCACTAAGAATACAGTGATTGTTCTAAAACCACCAAGAAAGATGCAAAGTGTCACCTATCTCAGGATATCGTTAACTGCAGACCGGTTTCGACCTTTCTATCTTGGGTGTCGTCAGTGCAGTGTAAACGAGTACACCTTCGACAATTAAAGCTCACATATAGTAGACGTTGCTACGTTCCACCGCAGTAGAACGTACCAAACGCCATCTCTTGGTAGTTTCGAACAATCTAAATCGAAGTAAATACTCGAGATCATCAATATAATGCAAAGTTTTACTATCAGAAGGTAACATTCGAACTACAGAAATAAGGAGTTTATACTCCTTAGTTATCCTCCTTAGTTTTAGAACAATCACTGTATTTTTAGTGCTAACTCTGTTAGACAAAAATACGACAAATTTTGTCATGTAATTCAGTGCTCGGCGTTTGGCATGTAGCCAGGAGAATAGCTGTTTTGACCTAATTTGTTCAGTCGTTATTATATAAGGCATTTGTAGTTGGGTTGGACTATAAACTCCTTATTTCTGAGTTAGAAACTTTCATATAATAAAAATTTGAATCATATCACTTGCAAATAACAAGTACGGGAGTTCGCTATCCCACTCCCATTCTAATCGCCGTTAGTCATTTCTCATCCCAATTCCCCTCCAGCGTAACGGTGGAAAATTACTTCCTCTCACCTCTGGCCATCCGGAAGTGCCCCAGCACCTCGGGATGTCCACGTGAGGTCCTGGCGAGGAGCCGTAAAGCTGACTGGTCCCCGGAGTTGAGCGCCATCAACTCCGGAGATCTTTTCCTTTTACCCTTTTTTTTTATTATTATTTCTGTACTTTATGGTAGTTCGACAGGCTGGTAGAGCGCGCAGTATAAGCAAAATTTTATTTCAGATGGTCGAGAATCCCCGTGAAGTGTAAGGATTTATTACGTAAGGCCGGCAACCGTAAGCGGTGAACGCAGGCCATAGTGATTTGCGGCTCTGGCCCATCCGAGACTAATAGCTAATAAATTTGTAGAAGTTTTGATATAGCAGGTTGGTAAATATATTTTAAAATCCTCAGAATGGGGGCTGATATTGAGATATAGTTGTTGCGCCAAATTTTTCCATTGCCATATTATACATCAGTGACGTACACCGATGGCATTATTTTACTAATTTATTGGAAATAGTAAGACAGGTTAATTTTAAATATTTTTAATCTAAAATTAAAGAATGTAATTAAATGACGGTATAAGTGCCAATATCACCAATCCGAGGAAGTGCACAATTGTTCTATTAACTTTTTCTTTGCATAAATAAAACAAAATTGAATTCAGTTGAAATTGATTTAGTTATTTTAATACCACTTAAGTACACAGTTATATTTTTTACAGAAAAACGTAACTTTATGTCAATACAACTTAAATGTAACGGTAACATCTTTAAGAACGTTGTAGGTCAACAAGTAGTAACACAAATTATGACATAAGTGCACGTATCTTTCTTCGATGGTTTGATGGTTTTTTCGAAAAACTTTTAGTAGAATCGATGAGTCAAGTTACTGTCAAGGAACATCTCCTTATAAGCTCGATACAAACGATGCACGTTTAAGTCGAGGCTGAGGTATTCCTTAGAACTGCGATTCCGTGTGTAATGGTTTATTTCACGTGGAACCAGATTTGCATGATCAACAACCTTCTGTTCATCTTCTTCTGTATATTATCTGTGCTTTTTATTGCCTCTATTCTCTTTATACATCAGGTCCTCACACTTTTTCTTCTCTGTCGGTGTTTGAACTTTTCTATGGGTTGAGACAAAAATCTCTTGAAACGTTTTTCGACACACCTGAGTTACTCTCCCGTCTCCTTTTGGTACAAGTATAATAAATCATATTTGTTTTACTGTTCGCAGGATCTTCATATGTTCCATGTCTACTTCTTTTGCTTTTGCATTAATTCCATTAAGTACGTGGGCGTGAACTGCTTTTCAATCGTAGAATGCGTGGAACAACTTATATTTCTGCTCAAACAATAAGGCATTGCAACCCAATTTGCATTTGCAGGTCATCTACAACGAAAACAAAAACACAATAATACACGATGTGACCAAGCATGAATCACCTGTTCATCCCACTTCCTTTTGAGGATTCTTTGCATCTTTTACAATGTCTCTTTGAGTCACATATGATTCACCACTGTTTCTCTTTTGCTTCCTTTCTTGAACTTCACTGCTTTCCCATCACTTCATTTTGGTATAAAATCCACAACAACTCGTTCAGCACGTTTGTAACCAAAGACCGCAGTAAGAATATAAGCACAGAGGAAGAGAAGATTATGGCACATAGACCATTAATAACAGAAAACGGAGTTGGACTTATAATTTCTGCCATCCAGTGCAGAACAGATGAGGCTTAAATAAAACTTTATGGACACAGATCGGTATTTGCGTTGCTGGCAAAAGCACATGGACCACTTTGTAATTATAAAATCGAATTCACAAATTTTGGCACTTAGACCGCTATTTAATTACACTCTTCAGTTAATCTTAAAGGCTTAACTAAAAAGAAATGCTAGCTATATTCCCAACATAAACGTAACTAACTGTATTTCCAAAATTCCCCACCAAAACCAACTCACCAATTCCAAAATCGGCTTCAATTATAAGAATTTTGTACTCTGTAGTGAAGACCATAATTCAAAACATGTGTTTTAATATAAATACATGTAAATCTTGGCCTCTCTTGGCCTTTTTAAAACCTTTTTCTCTTCTTCTTCTCTTTTCAAACATCTTGGCTTTTCTGAGATCAAGTTTCATGCATTAATTGGTAGCTTGCGTGTATTTCAGTTCTCAACATGAGATACACCTTTTTTTTTCTTCCTCCCATATTATTCTTGACGGATATCCAAACACACTGCTCATCAAGAATAGGAAAAAGTGTAAGATTCTCCAGGTATGCGTAGAAGTAAGAGTGAGGCAGCATTCGGAGGGCAAAGAACGCGTTTTACGCGCTGCCAGATCGAACTCTGTGTACATTCACATTCAATATATATCCATCGATATTCATTCTGTAGAAGCTTCAGTTGGACTGAATAAAGACCTGGTTATTTACTATTTACTGCGCAGCTCGTGGGCGGTCCGATATCGCAATTTTGAGACTTGTTCCTATTCTTGATGAGCTGTATCTTCAACGGTTTTGCTTTTATCAAAACGCGGCAGGTTCCGTCTCTTGCATCATCAACATTCTCAGTAGACAGTCCTCTAATGGCGTTTACCATTTAAGAAATTACGTTTTCTTTTAATACATTGATATAACAACGTATTTCATTCTTTTGACTGCCACTAATATTCATTATTCAAGCGACAGTTGATCAGTCTAATCGATTGCCTTCTTTTCTTTCTTGCGGCCGAGCCACAGTTGTTTCGTTATATGAAGCTTTTCAGGGACGATTATCTACAATATCCTAATCGGCGAAGAAAAGTTCTGAAGATGTCTTTATGAAGTTGTGCAGATATTTGTTGATTTGAAATAACCAAAAATATTTACTTTATATAACCTTCTCTTGTAGTACACCCTTTTCTGTGAAAACGCATTATTATTAGTATTATTACACATTAAGAACGTATTGAATGTATTATACATTTATGTATTATTACTATGGGTTTGAGCATTTCGTACATCGATCTAAAAATTTCGTGATAACACACGAAAATAGTCGTTTAGTAAATAGACACAAGGTAGACCATCATTTTTAAAACATCAGATTTGTGGACTTGCCTGGTTTAGAAATGAAGTAATTCAATTTAGAGAGATTCCCTTCCTCCATTGGGATTTCTTGATTGTCTCAATCTCAGGTTTCATCTACATTTATTATGACATTAAGAAAACATAACGCCAACTTTAATTATAGTAGAATTAGGGTAAATGTCACTCAGCCAGCCTGATTGATCTTTTTGGCGCAAATCTTATCTCCACATTCCAAACTTGTATACCTAATCGTATATATTCGATGATGGAGTACTTACGTCCAATCCGAAAAGAACTGTAGCGATAATTGGTTGTAAACAACCCCGTTTTTATTGCTCGTCCTTCTTCCCGCTGGCTCGTCCGGGCAAAGGGCTGTTTGTTATTTTAGATACGATGACCGTGTGGACTTTGAAATCCCCAGATTTGTGGATTCGACCATGTTTTCGCAGGGATCCAACAAAAACGCGTGTTTATCAGGCGGACGTCCGCGCTTACTGGATTTCCACCAGAGGCTTGCCCGAAGGATATCTCGGGTCATCAGCGCGTTTTATTATTTACGTAGAAGAAGAATTGTGAAAATGGGATAATGCAGTGTCAATAAGTATGGGAAGGGAATTTACTTAATGTAATATATTTTCGTGGATTACACCGATATTACTTGGTTTTAGTATAAAATATAAAGGGTCTCTCAATAAAACAAGTTGTGTGTGAGATATCCATTCAATCTTTTTTATTTGATAGGGTATTTTATGACATTAAGAATGGAATATAACGTCGACCAAATGTTCACTGCGCCTTTGATTGGTGGCATGTATTCGGGAGGTCCAATTTTCGATGACTTTGTCGCATAAATCTGGCTGAATTTACTGGATGAAGTTCGTTATGTTGACTTTTAGGGCATCAATTGTTTGCGGTTTATTCGCATAAACCTGCGATTTAAGATATCCCCAAATGAAGCAGTTTAAAGGCGTTAAATCACGTGATCTTGGTGGCCAGTTCACCACGTCGCTGTGCGAGATAACCATGCCCTCAAATTGCTCATTCTGAATCGTGGCATACGCTGTGTGGCACGGAGCTACGTCTTATTGGAATCACATGTCGTCGATATCCATATCATGCAGTTTAGGTCGCAAGACGTTGCTTATCATCAATGTAGCGCTCGCCGTCTACGGTTATGGCAATGCCAGATTCGTTTCGGAAGAAGTATGGACTGATGATTCCGCTAAACCAAAATCCGCACCAAGCAGTGACTTTTTCGGGATTCATTTGATGCTGGTGTATCTCGTGTGGATTGGTATCATCCCAAATTCGACTATATTGCTTGTTCACGTATCCATTCATCCAAAAATGGTCCTTGCCGCTAAAGATCATTTTTATGGCGAAATTTGGGTCAACTTCCAACTGCTTCAGAGCCCAATCAGCGAACACCCTGCGTTATCTATGGTCGTTTACCTTAAGTTCCTGGGTCAGTTGGATTTTATGCGGATGCAGACCCAAGTTCCAATGCAAAATTCGCCCAAGTTGAAGTCGCAGAAAGACCAAGTTCTTATGAACGACGAGAAATTGACTGCCTCATGTTTCTCGTAACGCAGGTTTGTTGACGTAAATCGGAGACCTCGGAAAGTCCATAGGTGTTAAATCTCAAGATCGTGACGGTCAATTTTGGTCACCAAAACGGGAGATAACACGACCAGGAAAAGGCTCGTGCAAGACCGTCAATGTTTCACGGGTGGTATGGCAAGTGACACCGTTGGGCTCAAACCAGATATCTTCAAGAACAGTATCTTCCAATTGAGGCACACAGAACTGGGTTATCATGTCACGACAACGTTGGCCATTTACCATTAATAAAAAAAATGGTCCAATGATTCCTTCAGATCACACTGCACACCAAACAGTGATACAAGGGAAACCTTCTCCTTCAACGACTCGGTCTAGGTGGCTAGATACATCGCCACTGAATTTGCTATCCATGCAAAACATCCACGGACCCTCTACCTATGGCATTTTGGACTTATTACGCGTATTCTAGCGATAAAGTTTACAACATGAATTGAGTTCAAGTTACTAACTATTGGAACAAGGACCGTTATCCCATATTTAACAAATTTAACTTAAAATAAATTGCGCAAATTAGGAAAGTAACGAGACTGTGAGATGCGAAGATGACAAACACAATTTATATTGGTACAAATATAAAAAAGTTAGCCTCCACGTGATATCGCTGACGGAGAAGTCAGGAAGCAATCGATTAAAAGCATATTTCCTCTGCTTTATGCCGTTGACAACCCAAACGTCCTTCTGCCGCTACGAAAATCCAAAAGGACCGAAAAGGCAAACTCTGTCAAAACGAAACCCAAGCATAATTGCGTGTGGATGCATAGACGTGGTGGCTATTAACTAAAATCAGTCACAAAGTAGCAGACGCCCTCGTAACTTCATTAGAGGCAGAGCGAATCGCCTTTACACAAAATAACTTAAGCTGATTTTCTATGTTCGCTATAACGCCACCGCTGCTAAGAAAATGTAATTAAATTGGGATGGCTTTTGTGTTTCGCTGCATCCGAATAATGAGACCGGAGCAGCTGAACGTAGCAAAAAATGGTAGAGTTATAGTTTACGGAGTTTCGCAGGAGATTACGAGAAGGGCGTAGATGTTTCGTGTTCATCAATGTTCGTCAAAATTCCGAGGAATTCATATTAAGGAGAAACATCTCTGTAATAAGCTAAAAAAGGACTTTTTTGACAATTTCTATTGATGGACGAAAAGGTAATGAAATAATAATATTTAAGGAAGTTATTAGGCATATATTGAAGTGTAATACAAAATGTATAATGCAAAGTTTTACTACCACAGAGGGTAACAAGCAGCGAAAGAGCGTGCCTCTTTCGCTGCATCTGTCAAAGACATCTCGGCGTGCTTGATCCGCTTAGCATCGGCTTCCAGAGAAAAATTGTATGATTAGACGCCAATATCCATCTCCAAAACGTTCATAATTCAAGCAATATTAGTCAAGCCATCATGAAAAGTGCACACAGCAATATCAGTCGCTATAATCAAGACTTTTTGCCACTTGAATAAGATTTTGGAGCCAATTTCCAAACAGTAGCATTGATACTTTCACTGGTATTTTGCGTGCAGCCTCCCAAACGACGGTTTGGCAACTTGTCTCGACTCAGGTCCTCATATATCAATTTGATGACCTCAAAAACTTCCTTAGGAAGCGGCGGCTTATGCTAGAAGGTATCCAAGGAATTCGCTGCTTGCGCGTTCTTCCACCCACACCAAGACTCTGAGCACTTCTCGTGCTGCGGATTTTCCTCGGTTGATAACTTATGAAATAACGTCGCCCAGATTTCACTTTTCATATGTTCCAATGAGTTCGGATTCGACGTATTGCCAAACCATAATAAATTGTTAATTGATCAATTAATTTGGCAGTTAATTTACCTTTTCCTCCGAGGCCATGCATGTTTATTTTAAATGCTTCTGATTCAACATAAACATCTTTAACGACATCTGTTGTGTATTAGAGCAGTTATGTATCATAAGGTAAAACATTAGTTATTATGTATTAAGGTTAAACAAGGTTAACTGTTTTAAATTTAAAAAACCCTGGAACCCATGTAACAGAAAACCTGTCAGACTATCCTTGCTAATATCACTGAAGTCATCACATTATGTGTGACACCCTCTATTTCCATAGTATCAAGCAATTGAGCCCAGAACCGAAACAACTACGTCTTGGTCTATAAAGAGCTTGTACGACGATATGGAACGGAAACAGATGTATTTATGACAAGAACTGTGATTGGGAATGAATCTTGAGTACACTATCATTAACCCAATATCAAAAGACTAATCACAGAATGGCGTCACAATCTACTGCATCCTCCTTATTCTTCTCACCTCACCCCAAACTCTTACCTTGTATTAGCATGCCTTGCCTAGGCTTGTATTGCCTTCCCTTGTCTTGTATGGCTTTGCTGTGACCTGTATTCCCTCATATCTTAGTTGACGTGTGTTGTCCTCGCACTTTCTTTATCAAGCTTTCTCCACAAATTACATATACATATATGATAGGATTTATTGAGAATAACAGTAATTTAAGATATTTATCACTGTATCGGATCCATTCTTCTTCATATACAAAATCCTTATCGACAGGGGACTTCGTCTAATAGGCCTCAGAATCACTGATTAGAAACGGCTTAAAACACAGCAACCCATGTACTTTCTATTTAAAGCCCCGGCTTTCCGAAAGGGAAGATTAAATTGGATTATTTATGTGATACATTAAAAACATACCCTCACAGACAAGAATATTGCATATTTTATTTTTTTATTGTTAAATAAAAAATCTGCACTAGATTGTTTTATGTATATTATACTCAAATAAATTACATATTGAAGCTTTACAACAAATTTGTAGAGGAACTAATGAAATAGCCTGAACTTGTTTATCACATTTAATTAGAAAGAATAAACATTAACGACAATATAACAATACTTTAAAGCATCATAATAAAAATTTAGTACTTAGTATTTCCTCCTCTAACTCCAGCGATAGCCTGCATCCTTCTAATCATGCTCCACAGAAGATCTTTGATGGTTTCTTGCAAAATTTGATTCCATTCTTGCTGTGCAGCAATTCTTAATTCTGCAATTGAGTTAGGAGCTGGATTTCGTGCTTGTATATGTCGCTACAGAATGTCCCATATATGTTGTATGAGATTAGTATCAGGACTCATTGCTGGCCACTCTAGTTCCTCAATCACGACATCCTCAAAATACTGGATCACTGTTCTAGTGACATGAACCAGGGCATTATCATGCATTAGAATAAAATTATTGTACCCAATGAAGCCAGCGTAAGGCAAAACATACTCTCCAAGGATGGCATTCATTCTTAAATCTGCCTCAACAAGCTCCGTGTGACTTTCCCAACTAATGCCTCACTAAAGCATAATGGAACCGCTACCAAATCTAACGTTTTGTGCAAGATCATATCCTGCAAAACGTTACCCAAAAGTTCCGTACTCGACCACGTTAATCTGCCTTCCGTAATTGTATTCTTGCTTCGTCTGCGAAAAGGATTTTCCCCATTGATCTTCATTCCAATTAGAATTGGGCTCTTGCAAATTGTAACCGTCTGGTTTCATGGCGTGCGTGGGAGGCCTAAGAACCCTAGCAGGACAGGCCAGGCCGTGATTTGTATTCTCCAATCTCATTGTATTGTTTTACTATACGAGAAACAGTCGATTGATGAGATGATGAGTATGCATCCTCTTGTCTGTAACCCTCGTTGGCTAAAATAACAATTTTAACATGACATCTCACTAACCGAAACTACCGAAATAATGTACTCTAAATGTTATTCTGATAACAACGAACACAACAGCAGTCGTTGTTTGTCGCCAAGGCACAGAATGATATGTTTGTAATTTCTCAAATTATTGTATATTCAGCTATAAAGGCTATGTCTAAACATTCCTTTATTCGAAATAAATTTCAGTATACTTAAAACCCTCCAATACAGGGTATCTAGTAATAAAAAACACAAAAAGAATAAAAAAAATTAAAATAATGACGAAATAAATGCGTATTGTCTATGAGTGTATTTTCACTATATTACATAAATGAAAATAACGTTGTACAGCATTTCCCTCGCGATGTCAGTTAACTAGATTTGTATTGACGGAAACCACGCATCAGCGATAGAAAATACCGATTTCCCGTATTTTTGTTGTTGTTTTTCGTACCACCTTCGCATATGAAAACCTGGCAATCACAGAGCAGAAAGGTCAACATTAAAAAACCATTAAACGTTATCAGTTCCGGAAACGTACACACACAGAACTGGCAAAGCAGTTCTCTGGCACGGCAACGCAGAAACGCGTCCAGGTCGTCAGAGTGAAAACATTCGACTGTTCTTTTATTATTCATAATATCATTATCGACCTGGGCGTTTGCTGGAAATAATGCCTTGCTGTGTAAGGGACAGGGCCGTATCTGCGATTTAATCGCGAGATATCGCGATGTCAAAGGGTTTAACGACATCCTGGCGTAACCGAAACAACAAAATTCTATACGAAATAGTTCCATAAACTCCCGAAAACATTTTTGAGTTTAATGGCTCTAACAAAAATGTACGATGTTTGTAGAATAATATTTATTCTTTCAGGTCCGTTGCTTATTTTCATATTTACGATATTTCCTTATTTGTTCCTGTTAGAGAGTGACTCTGCTTAGGCTCAATTTAACAAAGGAAAACACAAACTACACACGTAATAAATGAATATATTGACATGTATTGAACATATGCAACATCATGTTTACTCAATGAAGGTTCTAACAAAGACTGAGTGATAGGAAGAAGGGCAACGTCCGCGAACTAAACAGAACAGTCATGCGCACGTGCACTTCTAGAGTATGTCTGTGAATCTAACCGAGGCGCGAAGTTTAAAATTAATAACACTAACAATTCCTTTAGTTAGTAATGTGAGCTCAATACGATGCGTTGTTTATCATTATTGTCAAATTATGCTTAAATTACTACAATAATGATATACTAAACAAATATTGATTATAGGCGGGAGTCCTGAAACCAAAATAACATTTGTGAATTATTTAATAATGAACACTTTGATTTATATCATGCACAATCAATGTTTGCCAAAGTAGAGGCAATATTTCAAGACTCTCGTCATTAGTAACAGGTGTCTTCGAATGTTTTCCTCTTTATGGGTGAATAAAGCTCGATTATTAAAAAAGATATTTACGTTCACGCATTTTTATTCAAATTTACAATGTGAGTGAAGTTATGTATGAAAAATAATATCGTCAAGGTGCCGTCTTTCACCCAGCTATACCTCCTGAAGGCGTGTCCTAAAGAAATTTACGAATTCTCTGAATTTCTTCGCGTATTTTGGTTTTTAACTGCCTCCCGATTTAACATCTGCGTTAAATCGGGGCTTCTGGGTGGCCAGTTAATATCCCCGTGCTTAGAAATCACTTTTTCAAGTAATATCGCACTATAGGCTTCCATTGGTAAAATTGTAGTATGGGCTGTAGCCCCATCTTACTGAAACGATGTATCCTCATCAAATCCAGCAAAATTGTGAAGTTTCTAGTGCCAAAAAATTCTCTAGCATATCTCTATATCGGAGAGACGTAACGGTGAGTGCAACATCATTTTAATTTTCATAAAACTAAGGACCAATTATGCTAGATGTGTTCATTTCCACCCATACCGTTAATTTGGGAGAATGTAAGGGATTTTCGTGCTTCTCTAGGGGGTTGTCTATAGACCAATCATGGCAATTTTGTTTATTTACATATCCTTGCGAATGGAAATGTGCTTCATCGGTAAATAGAATGTTATCAAGATTATCTAAGTTTTCGAATAATTTTTGCCCAAAAGCGGATCGAATTGGATAATCTTCAACCTTCAAAGTTTGCAACAGTTGAAAAAATTAAAGCTCAAATCCATGTTTGCACAAGAAGAGATAGAAGCACTGATTAGTAATTTTTAGAGTTAAAGTATATCAGCAGTAGCTATTATATATGGTCGTAAGTTAAGTTTAGACGCAAGTCCATTGATACGAAAAAACAAGAACCTTCAATGTCTACTGAAGTAGACGTTGAAATTATTGAAACTTATTTCTCACACAGTCAATAGAGTATTCCGGTAATTAGAAAATCAACTTAACAACAAACTCTTGTAGTCTCTAGACTTTATTGATAAATAATTTTGTAAGAAAAAATACTACGAATGCTCTTTAAGTCTTCCTGAGTAATTGCGTCATTGAATAAGTGAAAGAAGAAATAATGAAAGTATAAATAATATTATATAAATGAGTTGACCTCTTAAACATTCATTAGAACAATATGCCCGATACCCTAGGACTATACAGTACAGTGAGTCGGTGCGCTGCCACATGTTGCGTACTAATTAGAGCGATATCGTATAGTATGCAACAATGAGAGTACATGGTGGCTGGGTACTTGAGTCTTGTGGCTCTTAAACTAATTGTCACTAACGGTTTTAAGACTTTACTTTGCAGAAACATCTATTTGCCACCGTGTTGTATGAAACAAAAAATACGATCCTTAATTAATTGTCTGTCCGAAGAATTTCAAATTATCATATTGATAAATACAATTTGAGATATTCTAGGTGGGAAAAACAACTTTGAAAACCAACCGAACATTCAAGTATCTCATTTCAAGCTTACGAAAGTCCTTTGAAATTGATAACGTGAATTAAATTGGACATATACAAAACTAAATGCTCTGTGAATGCCATCACGAATACCAAAGTTGTTACCTAGGATAGGATGTGGGTAGCCTTGTGGTTAAATCCACCCCTGGTGGCGTCGTCGTCTCTTTGAAGGGATCATGACAATTGTACAAAGCTAAATATTCTACTTACTACCCAGACCCACATTTTCTATTCATTTTAACTGAACATAGTTTGGAGCGTTTGCTTAATGTTAAGGAAACGGAAAATTAGTTGAGTAATGTGCACGTTTGCTTCCTCACAGGAATAGCATGTAATATATTGTGTATACGAGATATTGTGTATACGAGATAAACATATTTCAAACGAGTATTTAACGCTTGCATGATATTTAGGGCTAGTTCGAAACTGAGGTATTTACGTCGCAATTAAAAAAAATATGTCATGATAAGCCACCATACAGTTTAGATCTAAATCCTGTACATTGCTTTTCATAAAAGGCTTTCTAAATGTCTTTGGATGTTTGCTAATAGGACTTTTTAGAATTTACTTCTTGCTCAAGATAAAAATTATAATTTAAGAAGTGTTAATTTAGTAGTAATGTAATTAAGAATGTATGCATTATAAAATTCATTATTTAATAATTCGGCATATTCTCAATAAGATCAATGTGATATTAGTAAGTGCACAATAAGAATGGCAAATGAAATATCACTTAAATATCTACCCAAAGAAATTCTTCGGCGAAGTTGTTAAATTTTGACATATTTTCAGCCGTCTAATATTTATTAGTTTTAATAAACTTGGCTATGACCATAACCATGTTTTCCTCTTAAGACAGACAAATTATGTGGGCATAAATTGATTATTCAGAAACTATAAATATATACTTTGCTTCAGCTTTTAACAATTGTTAATAATTCTTATTGGGATTTAGTTCTCGTGAAAATAAAAATTTGGTAATATCCTTGGTAAAATTATATTATATTATTATTATATAATGAATAGACAATAACTAAGAAACGACAGGCGCAAAATATGCATTTACACAGTCTAGCCATAAATACTGTCCACAAGTTAATCGTAAATAGGTATATCGAGATCGAAAAGAGCTAGCGCCACAGAAAAGAGACTCGCCACAATATCGCAAATTTTAAACACATTTGTGTACAATTGTGGATAACAATTTAGCATGGTAGGTATTCTTAGTGTAAATTATGTGTTCCAGTGTATTGTGAAATGATTATAGACAGAGAGCTTCATTGTCCCTTTAAGTGAAGTTAGAATTAAGATTTGCAGAATCGAGTTTGTTCTTTTCGTAATTGCATGCGTGCACTATGCAACGTCGTATCACACGACGCATTTTCTTTTTTACTTTCGGCGGATCCTCCATTTTATACTATTATATTTATATATTGCAGATTCATTACAACTCGTGATTACGCGTTTGTTTACATATACGCGAGGTTATGTTTACTGTTACTGTAGATAAGGGGCGTAACAGAAAGGGGTAAACGACACTGCAAGAGCACTAGCACCCCTAGGGGCCGTTGTATACATAATTTCAAGCTCGCACTACGTAACATATAGGCAGTGCCCCCCCCCCCCCTAGTTTTTACGTGCTTGTGATATTCTACTAATAGACGAAACATCTAAATTCAAAGCTGCTGCTACGCGCTAAAAAAAGGTTATGTTATGTAATTCTCAAACACTAATTCCCAAGAAGTAACTTACTTCCGTAACAGCTGTTAACGGCAGGAATGGGCCTTTGTTGTTTCATTCTTGTTCAAAATATTGAATCAAAGCTGCTACCAATTATTTAATGTTTAATGTTTTCCGCATTGTGTAAACATCAGCCCAACGTATGCAACAGTCCGAATATTTATGGTGCTTCATCATCATCACCATGTTGGCGCTACAGCCCTTGATGGGCCTTGGCCTGCTCCAGGCCAAGACCTCTTTCCATTCAATTCTATCCAGTGCTTTCCTTCTCCATCCTCTCACAGCAATGCTTCTTAGGTATTCTTCTCTTCCACGTCGTCTAGGTATCATAGTCTAAGTCTTCCTCTACGTCGTTGCCCTGTTGGGCTTTGGAACATACATATTCTTGCAGGATCTCCCAGATCCATTCTAAGTACATGTCCAACTCATCTCAAGCGACTAAGTCTAATTGATTTTACAGTATGGGGGTGTTTATAGAGTCTGTACAGTTCAAAGTTGTAGCGTTTTCTCCAAACCCCGTTATCATTTACAGCCCCGTATATTTTACGTAGAACTTTTCGCTCAAAACATCCCAGCAGCTCCTCACTATTTTTGTTAGGATCCATGTCTCAAACCCGTACATCAATACCGGGCGTATAAGTGTTTTATTCAATTTACATTTTGACTGTCGAGATATGTTTCTTGATATAAGTTGTGAGGCCAGCCCAGAGTAACACCTATTTGCTAGGAATATACAGTGTTTTATTTCTGCTGTGATATCATTGTGGGTGTTTACTATTGAGCCTAAGTAAATGAATTCGCTAACAGTCTCTATTTGCGCTTGATCAACTTGCAATATCCTCTTTTGTACTGGCTGCAGGGTACGCATTTATTTGGTTTTATTGGTGTTCACCACCAAACCAATTTCTCTTGCTGTTGCATCTAGTACTCTATATGCTTCTGATTTACCAATGATGTCTATGTCATCGGCGAAGGTGACGATTTGGATAATTTTGTTAAAAATTGTTCCTGCTGTATTAATTTGAGCAGATCTTATCACCTTTTCTAGAGCCAAGTTGAACAATATACATGAAAGAGCATCTCCCTGTCGCAGTCCACTGCTAGTTTCAATTACTGGGGAAAGATTACTCTGGATACGTACCCTGCATTCTACTTTCTTCATTGTTTATGGTTATATATGGTGCTTGCTCTGGTTAATACCACATACTTTTGTTCTCAAAAGAGCAATTTTATTAACTTGTTGCTAAAACACTTTAGAAATTGAATAGTCTAAATCGTCTAAACATCTGATAAACTTGACACCACGCACGACATATGTAAATTACTGCCAACCTCAAAATGGGCGCCAAATTTAAATTTCTGTTGATTAAAAACGAATCAAATTCTAAATGAGGTGACAATGAACTACTTCACATGATGACGTACATTGCTTTTTGTTTTGTATGAACTATACGCAGCAGGACTTCTTACCAAAAACGCAGTAACCGTTAAGAACGTTATAGTTCGATAGCACTAGCACTTATTTATCTATTAGTGGACAATAGTACGTATTTATCTATTATATAATATATGTTAAGGAATCTTTATAAACTATTGAAGGATTCTTTCTTGCAGGAGGTATAATAAATGCCATTAAATGTAAGCTTGAGTCTATATTTTTCACGGCACTGTATATACAAGTTTTCATGGTGATCATATTTGTTTAGAGTGTGTAATCTGGGTGTTGGGGTCAATGGGTCACTGTGTATGTATCTCTATTACCTCACTAAAGGTAAAGGTATGTAGTCTCATATTAAAAACAATGTGATTAATTACCCCTCCATTAATCGACATTACGCGCATGCCACGACACAATCTCAAGTTCTAACTGGCCTATATCTCCTCCAACCTCCCCCTCTGCTATTATTCTACATATTTTTCACGTCATCCGCTGAAAGGCTGCAATTTCACCTCGCCCATTGAACCATAAATCTGACGTATCGAATCTCTCTTCGGCAAGACGCGATGGAATCGGGCTCGGGCGAAAGGGAAGCGATGAAAGCATCCCCATTCAGACCGGCCCGTCTTCTATTTTTATATAGAAACGCAATTTGCCAAGACGTAACGGTTTAATTGCGGGCTGTTTTTCCCGAGGGCGGCCATCGATCGGTCTGGGGGGTGGGGGAGGGGTTCCCGCGCCGCCCCGAGTTCTACCCTCGCAGGTGCGATCTGTCATAAATTCTCGCCTCTGGAAAGCGCGGACGGCCCGGGGAGGTTAGTTGCTCTCATCGCCGATTCAGTTGATAATTTGAGGATGTCCACGTGGTCAGTTTTACGATGGGAAATTTTCAGATCGTTAGCCTCACACAGAACTTTTGAATAAATTCCTCAGTAACGGAGGTAACCGTAACGTATCAGTGAAATTTCACATTATTAGGTATTTTAATTATTTCGAAGATTTGAATCATAATACACTAGGCACAAAAGTTAAGGGATGTGAAAAATATCCTAAATTTTGAAGTGATTTTCAAAGGGCTGCAACTTAGAGAAAAATACTCGCAGAGCAATTCTTAAAAAAGCATATTAAAGCTACAAGTTTCTAGTCCCAGATCTTCAGTCAAAAATTTTTTCAGTGATTTCATCATGAGGATTTTTTAGATAATTTTATCGTCTTTAATTTGAGTGATCTAAAAGCCTTGTACGATAATTTTTTGCTGTTATCGTACAAGTTATCGTCGTTCAAAGCAAAGAAGTTAGTCTTGTCTTTTTTTATTTTTTTCCGTACAATAATTAACATTTCTTGATAAAAAAATATGGATTATTGCTAAATAATATATTTTTAACCTCAAAAAAGGGATAAAAAATGTAAAAATTCGTCCTTGAATTGATATTTAGAAAAAACGACAAATTCAATCATTCCAAACACAATGAACAAAAGATTTTAGCTCTTTAAAATGTTGAGGGTTTCTTTTGGGTGCTTTGATGTTGAAAAAAAACCGTCAACATCTTTAGACTATCCATTATTTTCAAAGTTATGCCAAGTTAAATGAATATTCCTAAATACGCAATTTTTTACCTCTTTCTTTATCAACATTCCTGCGCCAAATTTATTTATCAAAAACCAATAACAAAGGCTTATAAATAATATTTTGCAGTTTTTAAAACCCTACTCGAATTTTCTATACGATCATTTTTTCTTTTAGTCAAAATTACCAAAGTCAAAACTGACAGTTTTGCT
The DNA here is from genome assembly GCA_037954035.1 of Rosalia funebris. Taxonomy (NCBI): domain Eukaryota; kingdom Metazoa; phylum Arthropoda; class Insecta; order Coleoptera; family Cerambycidae; genus Rosalia; species Rosalia funebris. The sequence goes on along the minus strand of JAZFAV010000006.1, from coordinate 2,174,024 downwards.
TTGAAAGACGATAACATAAACAGCTGATTATAACAAGTTTGAACTCAAGATCTGAAAAGTCCAATTCAAACAAGACACTGTTTATATTTATTACATAAAAAGTTCTTGTTTACCTTTAAACTTGCCAATATAGAGATATTTTCCCGTTATTCTGACCATTCGCAGTCTACAAAAAAGGAAGCAATTTGTTTAAGCCAGTTATATTTAGGATAAGCATCATTGAATACATTTTTATGGCTAATTTAAGATAGTCTCTGAGATATTTTTCTAAATTTTCTAAATACTACCCAGTAGCAGTAGTTAGTTTAGTTACTTTATTGTTAGCTTCAGGTAAACCCACAGAAAAATTGAAGTCAGTTTCGACAAGTACCAGATTGTGGTCTTGACAATATTCATACTATATTTATAGCAGAGAAACTAGCGACTGTTGTCATCAATGTAGATGTTTCCAAATCATGAACTGATGATTTAGATATATCCATGTAATCAGTTTTACGCTGGGATATTGCCAAATCCTTATTCTCACACGGGACTTCTAAATATATTTTTAGATAACAATTTTTCAAACGTACTTATTTATACAACATTCGTAAAGTATCTCTAAGTCCTTTAGAAAAAAAAAATATGTTAGTTTTGTCACCCCGTAACGCCTATTACTGATTCACGTAATGAAGATCTGTCTTTTTTCAAACATTTCCTGAGCCTTGGAAATAGGTAGTAATCCAAAGGTATCAACTGTAATGAATACAAGGAAAGAAAGTGATCAAATGTTCAACCCCTTCGTATTTGTTTCTAAAAAGATTCTTCTAACTTTTTAGATTGGATTAAATTTAGATTTAAAATATTTCTTAGATGGTTTCTTTGTCTCTAGGTCGCAATGATAAATGTTTGAAGAATTATCTTTAAAACGATGATAAAAGGTCTGTTCTTCATCTTTTAAATTAGAGAATCCGATCCTTTATAACAGCATATGTAATGCAATAATCGCTCATTTCAAATTGGCCGTTTGTTAGCTCCACGTACTTTCGATATAATTTTTAATAACTCACAATTATGCAGCAATGTGAAATCTACAACTAACACTGCTGTAATATAACAATTATTAATTAATCAATAAGGAAATTGACTGCATAAAAATGCAGCGGTAACGAAAAACCGATGATCAGTCGGCGGAAAAATCAATGTTATGAGCTCGGTCGATTCAGAATTGATTAGGCGTCCCAAGACCCCAATAGGAAATGTATGCTATTACGCTAGCAAATACCAATCGTTTTGGTCATCTTGTTACATATCCGATACAGTAAATTTACCCTAATAACTTCCTAGAATCATAAATCAATAGCTCAGTTACTTCGAGAGATTCTGCGAGGTGGAACTTCCATTTTGTTTATTATACGACTTTCCCGAGAAAAGCTAGGAATATTACGTTGGAAAGCCATTAGCATACATTAGCGAGAATAATGGAGAATATTAAGTTGGATGGGGACTCATGCATTCCGTGCATTCTGTTTTGAAATGGTATCATTTCAATGCATTCGTTCTTAGGGATCTTATACAAGGCATTAAGTACGATATTCTTGTATTATTTTGTATTATAAATTTGTATATATGTACTTGTATAGTATTATAAAACTATACTCGTTGTCGTAGGTGAAACGATACTATAAGACATTAGAATTAGCGTTTCGATAAGATAGCAACAGAATGCCAGAGAACTAATCCTGGGAAGGGGCTCGAACCTTAGATGCAGCAACAAGAACTGGAGACCAGTTTTCCACGGACACTGAAAGGTTACACGTTTCTCGAAGCGCGTCGAAGGAGAGAAAGATTAAGCACGTAATTGTTCTGTGTTTGTGGAAAACTGGTCTCCTGTTTTTATTTTGTCTTTTTACCAGAAAACTAAATTGACAGAATATGAATTGATCAACAAATAGGTGAATGAACAAACAAATAACTTCATAAAATTTGTGACTGGAAATTTTTTTTCTTCTGCCTTTGTAGACATTATGAGAAGATTGTAAGCCTATGACTGTCCAACGAATGGAGACACCTTAGTAATAAGGAATAAAAATCAACATGTTTAACTATTTTTTCAAACTCTTCCTACTCTTCTTCGTCCTCTACACTTTTCTCTTCTTAGGCGTTGTCTTCGTTTGAAATTTTTTGGAGAATACTAATAAAACAGTCGTTAAGCAGTGAATTATTTACCAACGACATTATGTGGTTGGTTGGTTCTTCCTCTTATTCTCCTTCGTCGTCATCTTCGACGTTGTCCTCCTCCTCCTCCTTTTAAATTATTTAGAAAAATTGCGTTAAAGAAGTCGTTAAGCAATGAATAACTTACCATTGACATTATGAGGTTGCAATTTACAGAATATTTCGTAGAACGAGGATTCACTGCTATTAAAGCCGAATCAAGTATTGAGCAACACAATATCCAGGTTTAATAAGAGGGAGTGCCTCCACACTTTGGAGTAACTACCCCAAACTATCAATGCGATACTTTGGTGGAATAGGCTGGCCTGCGAGATTAAAAAACAGATAAATGTAAAGATTCTATTGGAAAAATATAGAACTTCAAAAATTTATTGTTGTGGCAGTAAAAAATTACTTTTAAATTTCATGGATAAATTTTTACTTCACATTTAAATAAGTAATAATATTAAAGTACAATATTTCTACAATTCGATAGCATTTTTATTCACTTTTCAATAATGTATCACATCTTCAGAAAAGTGTATCATTTGGGGTTGTATATTTAATTTTATTTTTTCAAAAGTATGCCACGAAGTAAGTACTCGTATGTTAAAAAGAATTGTTTCATCTATTAAAATAGATGTAAAAATAAAAAATTTCTTCATCGATTAAAATAGATGTAAAAAAATCAAAAGGTAATAACTACGTAAACTCTAACCCTTTTTCCTGGATATACTTATTGATCTTCTTCGAAAAACAAAATAACAACTTCCTGACACATTTCTCAAAGCATTTCGATTAATTGAGGATTCTTTCTATCAATTAAAGGTATTTCTGATACATTCTTTAAAGGATTTACCGAAATAGAGTTGGACGGTGAGGATATTCGGATGTTATATTTACTATTCGGGTATTTATATGTAGTAAGTTTTTAATGTGTGTACGTTTACTCATGATATCGCGTCTTTTGTTTTTATGTTGTTGATCCGCAAAAAATTCTTTTGCCTCCACTTCATATAAAATTAGGATTAATGAAGCAATATGTAAAAGTTTTTGATGAAAATGGTAATTGTTTTAAGTACTTATGTGGCCAATTATCAACTCTTTCTGAAGCAAAAAGGAAGGCATTAAAAGAAGGCATTTTCGCAGTACCACAAATAAGAAAATTAATGTAGGACAGACATTTTTTTAGGAAATTATAAACATCTGCAGTATGAGGAAATTGCCAACAAAATGCTGGATAAGTTTAAGCAACTTGGTTGTAATATGAGCATAAAAATTAATTTCCTACATGCTCATCTGGACTAATTTCCTGAAAATCTTGGTGCTGTTATTGAGGAGCAAGGTGAAAGGTTCCATCAAGGCATAAAGGTCATGGAAATGAGGTACCAGGGTCGATAGGATGTGGCGATGATGGCAGATTGCTGGTGTATGCTGAAAAGAGAACATCCAACGAATGACTACACAAGAAAGACTACAAAACGTCCTTTTCCTTTAGTTTTTAATTTACTCCGATAATTCAGTTGATCAGAAACCTTACGTGAGGGGCAAAAGCGCAAGGTAGATATGAGATCAACATAAATAACTCACTTATAATCACTTATCAAACCCAAATCAACTTTCAAATTTTGTAGGCCTGTGTAATTGAAACGAGAATAAAAGATGCTACTGAATCAGCATCAAAGTGGGTCACATATTTAACTAGACTCTCTAAAGTAACCCCAAAAATAATGTTATTCCACTAAAATGCTTTCGATTTGTCAGATATGTAGTATACCAACACCAATAAATATTATAATTATTACTCATAACAATATTATCCCATACAAAATCAACATGGTTTTTATTCCACACTTTTTCGCAAGGAAATGTTTACTACAGCGGAAAGCCGCCACGTCAGTGGCGGCTCGTGATGAAATGAAGCGGGTGTTCTGCACAGGGCCGATCCTAGGGTATTAGCCGTCCGCGTGCAAATTTCAAACGTATTCAAACTACTGGCGCCGTAGGGGTCGCAAAAAAATTGCGCCGCAGGCGAAAATTTTCAAGGTCACGCGTTTTCCTGATACTTCAGAATTTTTATGTAAGATCCGTTTATACAAAAATATAGACTTTCACAAGAAAAAATTTTGGAATTTAATACCTTTTTGAAGAACATTCATGTTTGCCGTCATATTCTTTGGTTAAGAGAAAAGGCTTGTAAGGTGAATTTTCTACTAGAGGGTCTATAACACTTAATATATTTTCCGAAAGAGTTTCAGCGTCACATTTTGTAGGTTTCAGGTATGTCCAAAAACGTTCAATCGGTTCACCATCGAGAATATATCTTAAAACTACCACTAACTGAGTTTTTACAGATACATCAGTTGTTTCGTCTGCCATAACCGCCAAAAATGAAGGTTTGTTAATTTATTTAATTATTTCTTCATGACATACTCTTAAAATACAGTCTAAAAGATCATTTTGTATTTCTTTAGAGGTTCCTTTAAATACTGAAGCATTTTGTAGATGCTCGCTTAAAGTTACATCAATCTCAGCAGAAAAATTTATCAAACCACGAAATATCTCCGGGTTTTGAGAGGTATCAGCTTCGTCATGTCCTCGCAGCGCCAGTTCAAAGGCCCCACAAAACTTTATGCAGATTATAATTTTTGACAAAACGTATCTCTTTTTTGTCACATTATCATTATGCTTTTGCACATTTATCCAATAAGCTGAATCTAGCTGCGCTTTAATATTGTTCCTAATAAAGCTAATTCCATTGTATTATGTAGATGGCTTTTGGAGTTGTCGTGCTTTTTTATTTTTTCAGTTAAGTGTACCAAATCTGTCATCCCTACCTCCGTCCATGCTTTAATACCGCCAAGAAGTAAACAAGGAAAACTAAATAAGGCATTTTTTTGTTGCACCCACAAATCCAATTGTTCTTCGAATAAATGTCTCTATTAAATTGACGTCTATATGCTTTTCCGCGGCTAACACCTGCAGTCTCAATAACAATATCGGGCAATGGCCTACCATTGTTTTTTAAATCAATTTTTTCTTCATAAGAGTATTTAAAAAATCGCTTCACATGAACTAAATTATTAACTAAATCCATTGTCACTATCACAGTATATAAATATTAATAATTAGTACAATAAATCACTACACAAATTCACAAAACAGTATTTAAAATCTCAAATTAACACGAAATACGAAATAGGTACGATTTACGCCCGCCCGAGTAGGAAGGAGTAAACATTCACTGATGTTGCCTTAGTTGGAAAAAATACAGCTCAATGACCGTGTAAATTCGCGCATTTACGAGCGCCAAGTGTGGATTGTCGCCGGAGTTGAGGGGGAGGACGGGTGTGCCGAGCCGTGCTGAGAACTATCTCGTGTGGCCCAGTTAAATGTACCGCGACGCGCTCGCGTAGAGACCCAGATAATTCATCTGGTCTACTACTCAATAGAGGACGGCGGGCAGAATGCGACTTTAACGCAATAATTTGGTTAGCTGCACCAACTAACCAAATTATTTTATTAATAAATTTTAGTAATTATTATGTCGCGAAAATATACAAATATCTAATTTTTTTGGCAGCTCTGCAGCTCTGCAACACCTATACACCAGCCGCCCCTGCGCCACGTCCCCTTTCTTACCAACCCATTACCTACTAACCCGAAACAATGGCACGAAGCAGGCCTCCGTTTTTATTTTCCGGCGCGCCACGAAAAACCGTATTCGTTTACCTTAAATTAATTCCCTTAACTCCCGGGCGCCGACAAAGTCTAACAAAAACTGTTTTTACAACGCATAGAATTTAATTTTCAAGTTTATATTCTAGTTGGAGAGGCGAGCTTCCAGCTCATAACCGCCGTAAAGATGCATATCTAACTAGAAGTATTCTCGTTGGAGAGGCTTTTGTTCTATATAAATCAGGGGAGATTTGTTCGGGGCCTTCTGTAGTTGAAATGGTAATTATTTCTATTCTTTTCGATGCGAGGAGTTGTCGTTTTGTGGAATTTGCATGTGGAAACGTCGCTAGTCACGCCAGCTTGTCGCACGGTGGGCAATATGGCCAATTTAGATGGACGAAATTAACGGATTGAGCTAGAGACTTAACCAAATTACGCAATTGCAAGGCGGAGTTCGTTAGTCATCGTTGTTAGTCCTCCCGACATTAAGTAAACTAACACACCACTGTAAACTTTTAAAAAAATCGATTTTCTTATTAGATTAAAAAATTCTTTGAACCTTTTAGAAAATGGGGCAGATTTTTTTTCATTGAAATATCGCGCTCTCTCCTGAGTGCGTCGGACTGCTCCGAAATGACAGCTGCGCCGAATAAATACCTGCTGGGAAGTAACACTCTAGGTACAGCCTAATGTTTTACCTTACGATTTCTAACTTCTCTCACATAAGTAGTATAGCAAAGGGGCTATCAGACCACCCTCGGATTTGTCCGCGGACATTTGATGCGGATGGCATGTGGTCATTGTTGATCTGAAGCACTCTTGGCGCAGGTATAAAACAGGTCTGTACAGGTATAAAACAGGTGTGTATCGATTTAAAACAGGTATGGTAACCTGTTTAATGACGTCATGTTTCTTTCCTAATACCACCATACCTGTTTTAAACCGATACACACCTGTTTTACACCTGTACAGACCTGTTTTATCCTGCGCCAAGAGTTCTTCAGATCAACAATGACCACATGCCATCCGCATCAAATGTCCGCGGACAAATCCAAGGGTGGTCTGATAGCCCCTTTGCTCTACTACTCATATATAAGATGTTTATGTTTAGTCAGAAGCATTTACAAACTAAAGTACCCTAGTATAGTAAAGTAAGTTAGTATAAGGCCAATACATGTACACAAAAGGCAATTTCCTTACATATTTGTATTTTACAAACATATTTTATTTGTACTTGAGAGATATAAAAACTGTACACATTTATTCGCAATAATAAGAAAACTAGTGGCAAGAGAAAGCACACTATGTTGTAAAGTCAATTACCACTGTGTTACGTCACCTCTATTTATCAAAAGAGCATTTATACGCCTGGGCATGGTGTCTCCAAAACTCTGTCAGCCTTCTAAAGAAAAAGAGTCCCATATTTCTTGGAGACGATGTCGCAATGACTGAAGTATTTTAGCCGGACGTTTATATAATTATTTTTTCATTCGATGCCATAATGTCTCGATCGGAGAAAGATTAGGACTACTCGAGGGCCAACTTAGGACGGAAATATCGGTTTCCGACATACAGGAGTTCACACGTTTGGCTGTATGGCAAGCCGCGCCATCTTGTTGGAAGAGAAATTCCCAGTTAGCTGATTGCAGAGACTCGATTGATGGAAGAAGAGACCGATTTAAAATGACTATGTATTTTTCTGCGTTTACGGTGCCTTCAACAAAGTGAATCCTACCATTGGCGGATACATCCCCACACCATAATCGAAGGGGGGAATTCCACTTTTGCCAAAGACAATCTTTGTTGTAGGCCTCGGTTTTCGTTCGAATTTACTCCGCGAATTTCCTACATAAAGCTCAAATTTTGATTCGTCGCTCCAAATAACCGACCTCCACTGCTCCAAAGTCCAGTTTTTATGTATTTTGGCCTATAATAAGCGGTTTTTCTTCTATTTTTGAGTGAGTGATAACGAGAAGAGTTACATGTATGCATTGAAGTATAAAACCAGAATTACCTTAAAAAATTGAATCCAATTTTCTTCAGTGCCCTTGTACAAGTCGATCTAGAATACTGCCTGTCTGTCGCTTCACTCCATAGAACTGTTAGAGCACTGCAATTGACACGACGGTTTTTCTTTATGATGAGTCCCAAAATTCTTAATTCTGCAGCAGTCACTGCGGTTTTTCTACCAGCACGTATTTTCCCGAATGTGGAACCTGTAACTTTTTTATACAAACGCACAATGTCTCTAACAGTATAATGGGACAATTCTAAATCGTTTGCAATCCGGTAGGCATTTTTGCCCTGATGGTGCAGTTTTATCAAAACTTTCCGTAAATCTTACGATAATGCTTTTCCACACGTCATTTCGACTCCAACTGTCAAAAAGGTCGTTTACAATACACAGAACACCATCGGCAGAGGTATCGTGATCTAGTTTGATACAAAATAATGGTTTGATGCCAATGTTTACATTTCGACTTCGATAGTGAATTTACTCAAATCAGACATTTAAGCACAAATTATATTTTCGAAAGCGATGTTTCTGTTTATTATTATAAGAATTACTCAAATTGAACCTTCTTGGCATTAGTAATGAGAATTATCATAATAGTTTTCTTGTATTAATACGTTTATAGCTCATTTAACTAAAAACTCACTACGGGCGAACTCATGTGATTTTAGGATCGTATATGCATACGAATATGAAGTGTGTCCTAATAGTTGGAATGTCAGAATATGATACCGACACCCCGTTTTTCCGTACGGCCCACATTATAAAACCAATCCATCAATCGAGTTAAAATCGCCGCGAACACAGAAGATGAATGTTTTCTTCGGAAACTGCGGTTCATTGTTGCAAAAACAATGCCGGAGCGACGTAAAAACACCAATCTATTAGTTAGCAAACTTGGTTTGTTTTTAATGCGAGTGAAACAGACGCTGCCGTACGCCGAACCGATGGTGGATTTCCCTGGGGAAACTCTTTTTTCCGGCGATATTCCCACTGTCTCTGGATTAAGCGACGCCTGAATTTCATGCAATAAAATTCAAGTTAAATTAATAGAGTGATTTACTTCGAGGAGATTACTTTAAAATAAAGAGGTTGAGAATGTGACCCAATTTACCGGTTTATGGACGTTTGAGCTACGTTTTACGAGGGCAAGTACTCAAGGAAGCTTACTTTGTTACGAAAAATAGGAAAATGAATTCGGCAAATTCTGAAAAAAAATAGTTGCAAGTGGAATAAAAGCTTTACTGCAGTTCGTTTACCGTTTACTATAAGGTCTGATTGTTTACTTCCACAAAAGTATCCAAAGTTTTAACAATTATTGATGCTAGCGACTTGCTGTCTATGGAAGCAATGAAAGCACTGCTTCCATGACTTTTAAACAGCAAGATAATATGATTCATGAAATGGTTTTATCACTTAATCGTTTATTACTAAATAAAAATTCATTATTTAGTAATAAAACGATATAATTTACCTTTCTATATAATAAGTAATTCGTGAAAGAAAGCTTACATATGATTAAGAAAAAAATAAATCCAAAAATAAATCTTCTCCAGATCGACGTTTACGGAAATATTTAATTTGAATTACATATACTCGACTGATTTCACAAATACTCAAAATGAAGCTGGAATTATTAAATAAAAAGTACCGAAAATTTTAACAATCATTTATGCTAGGACGTGATGTTTCTGGAAGCAATGAAAGCACTGCTTCCATGGCTTTTAAACAGCAAAACAATATGATTCATGAAATAGTTTTATTACTAAATCGTTTATTACTAAATGAAAATTCATTATTTAATAATAAAACGATATAATTTACCTTTCTATATAATACATAATTCGTGAAAGAAAACTTACATATGATTAAGAAAAAAATAAATCCAAAAATAAATCTTCTCCAGATCGACGTTTACGGAAATATTTAATTTGAATTACATATACTCGACTGATTTCACAAATACTCAAAATGAAGCTGGAATTATTAAATAAAAAGTACCGAAAATTTTAACAATCATTTATGCTAGGACGTGATGTTTCTGGAAGCAATGAAAGCGCTGCTTCCATGGCTTTTAAGCAGCAAAACAATATGATTCATGAAATAGTTTTATTACTAAATCGTTTATTACTAAATGAAAATTCATTATTTAATAATAAAACGATATAATTTACCTTTCTATATAATAAATAATTCGTGAAAGAAAACTTACATATGATTAAGAAAAAAATAAATCCAAAAATAAATCTTCTCCAGATCGACGTTTACGGAAATATTTAATTTGAATTACATATACTCGACTGATTTCACAAATACTCAATATGAAGCAGGAATTATTAAATGAAAAGTACCGAAAATTTTAACAATCATTTATGCTAGGACGTGATGTTTATGGAAGCAATGAAAACGCTGCTTCCATGGCTTTTAAACAGCAAAACAATATGATTCATGAAATAGTTTTATTACTAAATCGTTTATTACTAAATGAAAATTCATTATTGAATAATAAAACGATATAATTTACCTTTCTACATAATAAATAATTCGTGAAGAACTCTTATATATGATTAAGAAAAAAAATAAATCCAAAAATAAATCTTCTCCAGATCGACGTTTACGGAAATATTTAATTTGAATTACATATACTCGACTGATTTCACAAATACTCAAAAGGAAGCTGGAATTACTAAATAAAAAGTACCGAACATTTTAACAATCATTTATGCTAGGACGTGATGTTTATGGAAGCAATGAAAGCGCTGCTTCCATGGCTTTTAAACAGCAAGATAATATGATTCATGAAATGGTTTTATCACTTAATCGTTTATTACTAAATAAAAATTCATTATTTAGTAATAAAACGATATAATTTACCTTTCTATATAATAAGTAATTCGTGAAAGAAAGCTTACATATGATTAAGAAAAAAATAAATCCAAAAATAAATCTTCTCCAGATCGACGTTTACGGAAATATTTAATTTGAATTACATATACTCGACTGATTTCACAAATACTCAAAATGAAGCTGGAATTATTAAATAAAAGTACCCAAAATTTTAACAATCAGTTGTGCTAGGACGTGATGTTTCTGGAAGCAATGAAAGCACTGCTTCCATGGCTTTTAAACAGCAAAACAATATGATTCATGAAATAGTTTTATTACTAAATCGTTTATTACTAAATGAAAATTCATTATTTAATAATAAAACGATATAATTTACCTTTCTATATAATAAATAATTCGTGAAAGAAAACTTACATATGATTAAGAAAAAAATAAATCCAAAAATAAATCTTCTCCAGATCGACGTTTACGGAAATATTTAATTTGAATTACATATACTCGACTGATTTCACAAATACTCAAAATGAAGCTGGAATTATTAAATAAAAGTACCCAAAATTTTAACAATCAGTTGTGCTAGCGACGTGCTGATTATGGAAGCAATGAGAGCGCTGCTTCCATGGCTTTTAAACAGCAAAACAATATGATTCATGAAATAGTTTTATTACTAAATCGTTTATTACTAAATGAAAATTCATTATTGAATAATAAAACGATATAATTTACCTTTCTACATAATAAATAATTCGTGAAAGAACTCTTATATATGATTAAGAAAAAAAATAAATCCAAAAATAAATCTTCTCCAGATCGACGTTTACGGAAATATTTAATTTGAATTACATATACTCGACTGATTTCACAAATACTCAAAATGAAGCTGGAATTACTAAATAAAAAGTACCGAACATTTTAACAATCATTTATGCTAGGACGTGATGTTTATGGAAGCAATGAAAGCGCTGCTTCCATGGCTTTTAAAGAGCAAAACAATATGATTCATGAAATAGTTTTATTACTAAATCGTTTATTACTAAATGAAAATTCATTATTTAATAATAAAACGATATAATTTACCTTTCTATATAATAAATAATTCGTGAAAGAAAACTTACATATGATTAAGAAAAAAATAAATCCAAAAATAAATCTTCTCCAGATCGACGTTTACGGAAATATTTAATTTGAATTACATATACTCGACTGATTTCACAAATACTCAAAATGAAGCTGGAATTATTAAATAAAAAGTACCGAAAATTTTAACAATCATTTATGCTAGGACGTGATGTTTCTGGAAGCAATGAAAGCACTGCTTCCATGGCTTTTAAACAGCAAAACAATATGATTCATGAAATAGTTTTACTACTAAATCGTTTATTACTAAATTAAAATTCATTATTGAATAATAAAACGATATAATTTACATTTCTACATAATAAATAATTCGTGACAGAACTCTTATATATGATTAAGAAAAAAAATAAATCCAAAAATAAATCTTCTCCAGATCGACGTTTACGGAAATATTTAATTTGAATTACATATACTCGACTGATTTCACAAATACTCAAAATGAAGCTGGAATTATTAAATAAAAAGTACCGAAAATTTTAACAATCATTTATGCTAGGACGTGGTGTTTCTGGAAGCAATGGAAGCGCTGCTTCCATGGCTTTTAAGCAGCAAAACAATATGATTCATGAAATAGTTTTATTACTAAATCGTTTATTACTAAATGAAAATTCATTATTGAATAATAAAACGATATAATTTACCTTTCTACATAATAAATAATTCGTGAAAGAACTCTTATATATGATTAAGAAAAAAAATAAATCCAAAAATAAATCTTCTCCAGATCGACGTTTACGGAAATATTTAATTTGAATTACATATACTCGACTGATTTCACAAATACTCAAAATGAAGCTGGAATTACTAAATAAAAAGTACCGAACATTTTAACAATCATTTATGCTAGGACGTGATGTTTATGGAAGCAATGAAAGCGCTGCTTCCATGGCTTTTAAAGAGCAAAACAATATGATTCATGAAATAGTTTTTACTAAATCGTTTATTACTAAATGAAAATTCATTATTTAATAATAAAACGATATAATTTACCTTTCTATATAATAAATAATTCGTGAAAGAAAACTTACATATGATTAAGAAAAAAATAAATCCAAAAATAAATCTTCTCCAGATCGACGTTTACGGAAATATTTAATTTGAATTACATATACTCGACTGATTTCACAAATACTCAAAATGAAGCTGGAATAATTAAATAAAAAGTACCGAAAATTTTAACAATCATTTATGCTAGGACGTGATGTTTCTGGAAGCAATGAAAGCACTGCTTCCATGGCTTTTAAACAGCAAAACAATATGATTCATGAAATAGTTTTACTACTAAATCGTTTATTACTAAATTAAAATTCATTATTGAATAATAAAACGATATAATTTACATTTCTACATAATAAATAATTCGTGACAGAACTCTTATATATGATTAAGAAAAAAAATAAATCCAAAAATAAATCTTCTCCAGATCGACGTTTACGGAAATATTTAATTTGAATTACATATACTCGACTGATTTCACAAATACTCAAAATGAAGCTGGAATTATTAAATAAAAAGTACCGAAAATTTTAACAATCATTTATGCTAGGACGTGGTGTTTCTGGAAGCAATGGAAGCGCTGCTTCCATGGCTTTTAAGCAGCAAAACAATATGATTCATGAAATAGTTTTATTACTAAATCGTTTATTACTAAATGAAAATTCATTATTGAATAATAAAACGATATAATTTACCTTTCTACATAATAAATAATTTGTGAAGAACTCTTATATATGATTAAGAAAAAAAATAAATCCAAAAATAAATCTTCTCCAGATCGACGTTTACGGAAATATTTAATTTGAATTACATATACTCGACTGATTTCACAAATACTCAAAATGAAGCTGGAATTACTAAATAAAAAGTACCGAACATTTTAACAATCATTTATGCTAGGACGTGATGTTTATGGAAGCAATGAAAGCGCTGCTTCCATGGCTTTTAAACAGCAAAACAATATGATTCATGAAATAGTTTTATTACTAAATCGTTTATTACTAAATGAAAATTCATTATTGAATAATAAAACGATATAATTTACCTTTCTACATAATAAATAATTCGTGAAAGAACTCTTATATATGATTAAGAAAAAAAATAAATTCAAAAATAAATCTTCTCCAGATCGACGTTTACGGAAATATTTAATTTGAATTACATATACTCGACTGATTTCACAAATACTCAAAATGAAGCTGGAATTATTAAATAAAAAGTACCGAAAATTTTAACAATCATTTATGCTAGGACGTGATGTTTATGGAAGCAATGAAAGCGCTGCTTCCATGGCTTTTAAACAGCAAGATAATATGATTCATGAAATGGTTTTATCACTTAATCGTTTATTACTAAATAAAAATTCATTATTTAGTAATAAAACGATATAATTTACCTTTTTATATAATAAATAATTCGTGAAAGAAAGCTTACATATGATTAAGAAAAAAATAAATCAAAAAATAAATCTTCTCCAGATCGACGTTTACGGAAATATTTAATTTGAATTACATATACTCGACTGATTTCACAAATACTCAAAATGAAGCTGGAATTATTAAATAAAAAGTACCGAAAATTTTAACAATCATTTATGCTAGGACGTGATGTTTATGGAAGCAATGAAAGCGCTGCTTCCATGGCTTTTAAACAGCAAGATAATATGATTCATGAAATGGTTTTATCACTTAATCGTTTATTACTAAATAAAAATTCATTATTTAGTAATAAAACGATATAATTTACCTTTCTATATAATAAATAATTCGTGAAAGAAAGCTTACATATGATTAAGAAAAAAATAAATCCAAAAATAAATCTTCTCCAGATCGACGTTTACGGAAATATTTAATTTGATTTACATATACTCGACTGATTTCACAAATACTCAAAATGAAGCTGGAATTATTAAATAAAAAGTACCGAAAATTTTAACAATCATTTATGCTAGGACGTGATGTTTATGGAAGCAATGAAAGCGCTGCTTCCATGGCTTTTAAACAGCAAAACAATATGATTCATTAAATGGTTTTATCACTTAATCGTTTATTACTAAATAAAAATTCATTATTTAGTAATAAAACGATATAATTTACCTTTCTATATAATAAATAATTCGTTATAGAACTCTTATATATGATTAAGAAAAAAAGATTAATCCAAAAATAAATCTTCTCCAGATCGACGTTTACGGAAATATTTAATTTGAATTACATATACTCGACTGATTTCACAAATACTCAAAATGAAGCTTGAATTATTAAATAAGAAGTACCCAAAATTTTAACAATCAGTTGTGCTAGCGACGTGCTGATTATGGAAGCAATGAGAGCACTGCTTCCATGGTTTTTAAACAGCAAAATAATATGATTGAAACTATGAGCGTCGTTTCTCCAGGATTAAAATTCATTTAGTTTTCACTTTTCCCATTTCTAACCCTAATTCCATGCTACGGTATGATACATAACCGTCAGCTACCAGGCAGATTATCTATGTACTAGACTTCAGTACTTCAGGACTGATCAGATATCTTCGCTATGAAGGTCGAATCCTCGCCTTTGAATGCGACTGATTTCAGAGCTTTCGTTCGGTCGTTCCCGTATACGTACTTCGAGTGATATCCTCAGGCCGAGAAACGCCTTTAGTAATCGTATCTTAATCGTTCATTTGAATTATTGTTTATTATCCGTATAGTATTACGGAGCAAACAGACCATCCTCGTCTGTTTTGAAAAATAGACAAACAAATTACGTTTGCGTGGTATGCAAAATATTTCAAAAAGGATTTTCTACGTGTGATTTTCAAGAAAAAGGAAGTTTAATTCCTCAGGTTTCCGGGATTTCTAAAAGTCGGGAAATTATTTCTATTATAAATATACAAATTATTTTGCTGGCCTTGTTCACTATTTTAGATGAGGAAAGAATTCGTGGAATTCAAGTATTTTTTCGATAGATAATTGATGCCTACACAAGCCTACAAATTTTGACATTTTGAAAGTTGATTTGGGTTTAATAAGTGAGTTATGTGCGCTGATTTCATACCTACCTTCCGTTTTTGCCCCTCATGTAAGGTTTTTCATCAACTGAATAATCAGAATAAATTAAAAACTAAAGTAAAAATTACATTTTAATTAACATTATATTTAATTAGCATTGAAAAACATAATAAGAAACATCAACGGAAATAGTTTCGAGCCTCTAATTTATTTTTTCTTTGAAGATCTCTCCCTTTTTAGCAAAAAAAACTTCGTATTATAGTTTTTCTTGTACAATCATTCATTGGATGTTTTATTTTCAGAAACCAACAATAATCTTCCATCATCGACACATCCCATCGACCCCCTAGTATCTCCTTTCCATCTCATTTATGTGTCGATGAAACTTTTCACCCTGCTCCTCACTAACAACACCAAAATTTTCTTAAACCATCAACCAAGTTGCTTAAACTTATCCAGCATTTTATTGACAATTTCCTTATACTACGGATGTATATAATTTCCTAAAAAAATTTTCTGTTATATTTTTAAAGAATATCCAAGATTATTTTTCAATTTATGTCATGTTTTCTTCAAACTGTTGGTCCTGCATTAATTTTCTTATTTGTGGTTCTACGAAAAATGACGTCTTCCTTTAATTTTGCTTCAGAAATAGCTGGAAATTTGCCACATAAGTACTTAAAAAAATTCTCATTTTTATCTATAGATTTTACATATTGCTTCATTAATTCTAATTTAATATGAAGTGGCTGCAAAACAATTTTTGCGGATCAATCAAATTTGCATAAATAACGTTTTTTGAACCAGGTGTAAATTTATAACAAAATATATTTGGTGTATTTTTACAACTTCTAGGCATTTTTAAAGTAAAATAAACACACACGACGCGATATCACGAGTAAAAGTACACACATTAAGAACGTACTACAGCGACTATGTAAATACTCGGAATATCTCCACCAGCCAACTCTGTTTCGGTAAATCCCCCACATTTGTGTCTACTTTTCAAACCGATTAAACATGGGGGCGCCGCCACAAAGATTGAAACAAAATTTAATTTTATGACACCTCTAAAAGCTACAAATTATTGTACAATGTACATTTACAAATGCTGGTGCGTGATGGAAACAAAAAAACAGTGTTTCTGTACTTACTCAAAACAGTGTTCTTCATGTTACATGGTATGTAACTAAGACAAATAGTCAAGGTAGTCCGAATAGAAAATCTTTATTGTCCTGTATAATTCACCTAAGAACAATTTTTATTGCGCTGCAAATGATATGAACTGCTGTGTGAATTTTACTACAGCTACTCTCTACACTCCTTACTATTATCTATTGCATTCGCCCCACGTTTTCCATTTTAAATCTTACAAGCATTTTCATAGCTATTAAAAAGTTACAATCACAAATTCTCAGGATTATCTGTATGGAATTAGGAGTCTGTATGGGGCTAGGAGAAATTAGTTTACACTTTTTAGTCCGTCTTAGAAACGTAGTATATTATTGAAGTGAATACTTCTTTGGCGTTCTGATATTTGACGAGAATGGAGAGTGAATTAGAAGAAATGTAACGTTTCGAGATTTCGTTACACGAGAGAGAAAAAAGTTATAACGTAGAGAGAAGGAGAAAGAGAACTATACATTTGGTATACCTAAGACACAGGCTTCGTTACAAGACAGAGTACACAGATATATAACATAGAGAGAAAGAGAAAGGGAGTTATACATCATATATATCAGTTCAGGCTATCCGCTTCTCCTTTTTAGGAGCAAGAGAGAGAGAGAGAGCCACGTATTCATTGAATACTAGGCAATAGAAGAAAATATAGTATGACACGCATGCACGCGAGTACGTACAACTCTGACGCCACACGGGAGTGGAGCAAGAGAGAGAGCGATATAAACTCAGTACGAAGCGATGAAAAAATATCGTCATCGCAGCCATCTATATCTCACCGAACAAAAATCTAGAAGATATAATATCTTTCATTCACCGCTACCTACTGGTTTACAGCCACACAGGTGCAAATGCACTTGGAAGAGGCGAAGACAAAATTCCTTTGATTCTCGCGGGAGATTTCAATCTAAATTTCGGATCCAATGATTTTGATTAACTTTCTTCGAGAAACATTTGGTCTGCTTATAAATAACAATCCCAAAGAATCAACAACAAGTCCGAAACAACAATAGATGCAATTTTTACACGTTATCTAGAAAATATCGAATCACGAACATATATTTCATATTTTAGTTATCACAAACCAATCATATCAGTATTACCAATTGAACCACCAGCCGATGATAGTGTAGATAATGAATAAACCGAATATTTTTTACACAAATTTTATATTGTTATATTTCTTTTGAAATTATCCCTCTCCCTTTCTCTCTCTCTCTCTCTCTCTATTTCAATCTCTCACTCTTAATCTCTCTCATTCTCTATTCTAAAGAAGTATTCACTTCTATCACGTGTACTGTGCTGCACATGATATATTTTTTTATTCAACTAATTATTACAACAATAGGATAGTTAATGACCTAAGTGTGATGACATTTTTAAGGAGGATGCACAAGGATTGAGCCAAGTGTTCTGCTCCTTGTGTGGAGTAGTGTTCCCCCAACATTTCCAGAGATTCTAGATGTTTTCACTAACTGATATATTGGCTGTAAAAACCATTCTGGAATGTCCTGTATGTTCTGATGAATACTGTAGGTCACATAACTTGAAAATTACCAAATACTGTTGCACAAAAATTGTAATTGACAATTTTGCTTCTCTACCCATTCACATTATTAACTTTTCTACAAATATGGCATGTTTTGAGCCCCACCTCTCCTCTTGTGTATTATTAAGTCGTTTTCAACCATTGAAAAACGATTCTATTCATTCGTATTTTCCGCTTGTATATCTGAAAATCATTGTTGCAGAAACGAATATAATTCGATGATGCCCCTTCACTGGTTCTGAATCAAAATAAAGCGAATTCATAAGCTGTAGGATTTCTACAGACTTATGCACAGGACATCTGTCTTATTTCGGACGTAGAAGCCCTTCGAGAAATCGTTGCACTGTCGTAAACAGTTTCCAGATAGTTATAATTGTTTCACGTTCTATTTGTGAGTCAATAATAAAACGATATAATTTATACGAAGATATGTGCAGCTGTCTATTTAAATAATCCGTGAAACAAAACTTGTGTGTGATTAAGAAAAAAAAAAGAAATCTTTTCCATATCGACTTTTGTGGAAATATTTAATTTTAATTATATCTAATCGAGTAAATTCACAAACACTCAAAATGAAGCCGATTTAATTATAAAATTATTTACTAATAAAGATATAATAACTGTCATATCAGGAAAAAATGTTGGCTTTTATCAAATAATTCTATTACAATAAATATTCGTTTTAATATTATATCCAAATATCAAAATTCAACCAAATTTATTATCATTTATTATAATAAGACTAGTTCATTTATTTGGATAGTTTCATTGCCTTAATTTGGAAATTTATTATTTCTGATACCTCCTTGAAAAATTTTCATTATACAGGGTTTCAGGATAATTTCTGGAATAACTTTAGCAGAACAAAATGAAACACCTCGTGCCCCCTACGATAGAACGCCACTAGATGGAGTTAATAAATTGCTAGGTTGAGGGAAAATATAGCTAGCGCGGTTGACGTTTATATTCCGTGACCTGTCGGCTATTGCTATACACTAATCTCTTTCACTCATTGCTACAGCGTTAAAAAATGTCAAAACTAGATTCATTGCATAGTAAATTTAATGCAGAATAGAACTATATTAAAATGTACAAGACATTTTATTTATGTAAATTCTAAATTAATGACACACTTCCGGTTAACATATATATATGTCACAATAAACCTATCTTCTTATACATAAGCTTTAAATTTGAAAATTTTGGCGGGCTGGTACATGCTCTCGTTGATGTTTGTTATAATTTACACGTTTTAACATTTTGTAGTTTTGATAGTAAACTTTTAGCAATGTCAACCTATTTTTTATAGCTTAATACTTAATAATAGCCTAATACTTAATGATAGCTTCGTGCGATCCATGGAAGCAATAGAAATACCGCTTCCCTGGCTTTCATAATGTTAAACAACATATATCTCAAAATTTGGCCTCTTCATTCACGTTCAAGACATTAATGCACTGACAAAATTAATAGCGAACGAAATCAATTTCAATACTGTTTGGAGAGAACAATATTTTTTTTTTTTTATTTGAAACGGCAAAAATAATTGTAAAACGTTTTAACTTGGAAATATACTCAGCATAAACTTCTGCATTGAACAATAAGGGGACATTTCCAACAGTTTCTTTTCTGTTGATAAAAACGTTAGTGGGAAAAGCACAAATATTTTTATAATTCATCAGTAAACGATAATGTGCGTAGACTTTTTGATTCATTAATTTCAAGGAGTTGATAAGCTGGCATCGCTCCTTCTTCTAGAAACCACGCCCTGCTACCATGTGAACTTCCTGATTGGTTCACTGGGACTGTTGAGTTTTGGTCTTCTGAAACGCTGGATTGATTGGAGTTTGATCTAACTCTTGAAGTCGTCGCGGAGTTCGCTGTTGTTCGTGAGCGCATTCGAGATGAAACGATGGATTCTCTGTTGTCTTTTGGAGACTTTGATTCACTCAATAAGTATCTTTAGATCTTTAGTGCACGCGGGGAAGACTCAGTTTGTACTTGTCGAAGAAATTGGTTGGCAAGGGGAGCGCTTTCGATTCTGACGCATCGATATATGCCTTTGGTCCTTAAAGACGGATTTGGTTACCTGTGGAAGCGTGTTCGACGCTAGTGCGTTGTAAAAGATGCGGTTGATGTGGTGAGTTATCAGTCAGCGTAGCAGAAGACGCTATTGAATCCGAGCTTTTTAGAAAACACCAGATGCGAGGTTACACTGTCCGTATCTCTACACTAGCACTCGTGCTCACGAATATTGTGAGCTGGTTTCGCAGCAGTGATGCAGTTAATGGCAATAAGAGTCCATGTGTGTCACTTCCCGCACTGAACATTGCCCTGCTACTGTTTATCTACTGATTGTTTGATTAGATCAATTAATACTCGGTCGAAGTAATACTGACTGTTGTAGTCTGGTGCCTAGTATTTATAGTCGCCGTCCTTAGTTTCTCTAACAAGCTGCAGCGTTGTATGGACTGGTGATTTTATAAACTCTTCT
Source organism: Rosalia funebris (assembly GCA_037954035.1). Classification (NCBI taxonomy): domain Eukaryota; kingdom Metazoa; phylum Arthropoda; class Insecta; order Coleoptera; family Cerambycidae; genus Rosalia; species Rosalia funebris. The sequence goes on along the minus strand of JAZFAV010000006.1, from coordinate 2,152,939 downwards.
ATGATCTGATTCTGCAAGTTCCTGATGACTTTTGATGATGGTAATATTGTGGCCTATTAAGGGGTGGCTTGTAGGTTTCCTGTTCATGAGTTTATTGCTTCCTAGTGAAACGGTGGGTTTTTCTAAGTTCTAAGCAATTATATTCGCGACTGTTGTTAGCTAGTTCGTTACGATATTGATGTGCCTACGTGATTGTGTGTAGACTTTTCCTGGGATGCGTGAAGGTGGCAATTTTCGTTCCCCTAGAGGAGATTACATACCAAGCGTCCATTTTATTATTGGCATAAAAAAAAAAGTTTGGACACACAGAAATTAGAACATCCTTCCCCAGAAAACCTACAGGCAGGTTTTGTGTAGGGGAAGGTTACACATATAAACGCGGACAAACACCCAGCCCTGAGGGAAGTGCCAAGTTCCCCCTGGTGAGAATCGAACTCACGCAGACAATGTGCCCAGTCTTTGGCCCAGTTGCCACCCTGTTACCAAATACCAAGTCAGCACCACCGCGGCACCATGAGAATAAGACCATGCGTCACCCATCCAAGTCGCAAGCGTGCAATCCGTTGCTTGACTTCGAACAGCGCAGGTCCGACATTGGACGGAGTACGCCTTATCCTCTTATAATTACAAAATCATCACCGATATTACACTGTACATATATTCCGACAGGAAATCTTCATATCCCACTTCTGAGGATTTGACCGCCCAGGCAAACGCTCAAGCAGAATCTATCAGTACAGGCCGCACGGTCAAATTCCCGAGAAGTTTTCCCAGATTCGTTGATGTTTCGAATTAAAACGGGGCGCCATACTCCAGATATCTAATTTGATTAGTTCGTTGGAGACATGAATGCCTTAATAGGATTCCGGCAAATTTATTCGAGCTGGGCTCCGGCCCAGGCCATGTCGTTTGTAATTACATTTAGAGGTAAATATTCCTACACGCTATAATCACTTCTCAAACAGGCCATTCGTTGTTGCGTCATATTTGGTTGGGATTTGGGCCTGAGGGCCTTTCGGGACCATCGAGTATATGGAATTATAAACATGTCAATAGGAGAGAAGTTTGACTTTCGAGAATTCAATCAAAAGGTGTTATTAATTCAAATAAATAAACGTAACCACCATTTATAGTAATAATAAGAGTAAATGTATCAGTTCTTGAGTGGGAGAAAATCGTAGCATTTCACGTAGGACGCATCGGGATAATTGCATTGTTTAATAAAGAAAATATCAAGTAATATTTTCAAGAATTCATGAAAGCGTCATAATAGAAGATCGCGCAAGTTCGTCAAGAATATGTCGTACTTAATTCAGTAAGAAAAACGTCCGATGTTCCTTTCTGGACAAGTTGGGTTTTATAAAATTGTTATACCAATATATACTCGTACACATATACTCGTACATATTTATATACAAATATAAACAAAATAAATTTGAAAAATATTTACTTACTATTTGATAATAAATTTAATGAAATAACTGCGCCATAATGCAAACGAGTCTTCGAATCATTTATAATAGTCTTCAGGAAAATGTAAACTGTAAATTTTTATTCTACCATTACATTGATCCGGTGTAAAATTAGCATATCTATGGGTACCAACAAATCCTCATGATTTTTTCCAACTCTGACATCTAAACAGTATTTTATAAGTATCTATACGACATAAATTGAATGTATCTAATCCGAGCCGTAACCTTAACAAATGCATAATGAATTATCTTACTTACCTTCATCTGTTGGCCACCGAAAAATGAAATACTAGATCATTTCTAGCTAATCAAACTCAAATTAATTGAATTCAAAAAATCTAAAGTGTTACCAGTATGATACTTCGCCTGCGACAATCGGTTCGGTGTGGAGACTGGCGGTACACGTGTGCCACATGGTAGTTAGCTAATTCTAGCTTGACGGCGAGACGGGGTAAGGAGAGAAACATTGCAGGCGAAGCTTATAGTGAACCTTCTAGTCTTAGTTGCTGCTCAGTCACCATATGTCGCAAAAATCCATGGTAAATATCCCACTCTAGTATATGAAAAGAATAAGAGACTTGCAATCTGAATTCGCCAGTTACATTATAGCAGTCCAGGACAGCTTTATATCTATTCACAGTTGATTAAAAAGCGAAATAGAAGACAATTGCCCTAAGTACGGCAGACCAGATAAGAGAAGCGACCATATACTTGGGGATGACCAGCCCTGACAGAATCGACATACCTGAGAAACATACATAACTAGATGGCATAGATAAATTATGCTAATATTACACAATAGAAGAACGATAAACACCTGTTATATTGGCACAGGCCAATTATCACTTATAGAACAGTGGATTCAATAGGATAGATGTCGTTCGCATTAACAAAGAGCGATGACTGTTCGTTGGCTCAATACATCAAAAAAGCGGAAATCTAGAAGATAAAAATAGAAACGCAAATCTCGCCATAGAAATTAAGCATATCTAGAGTCTGAACAGAATAGAAATTATCCCGCTAGTCATCTAAGCAATAGGCGTAATGACCAATAATCTAAGAGCTAAGATCGAAAAGCTGTGACTGACATTGCCACTTCTGGCGCTTGGAATTGAACCAAAATCACGACAGTGAGTAGCTAGTCGAATTTTTCGTATAACACTCTAACCAGCTCGGTGCTGACAATCTTTACCTACCCTTTTTTCAGTTTTGTCGTACTATTAGAGTTGAGAATGAACATACGCATAAAATACTGATTTTGTGAAACATGGAACTGAGAAATATAAAGGGAACAATTTTAATTTACGTTTAGCTAAAACGCTGTTAACTCAATATCGCGCTACACTTGACAACTCTGAAAGCAATACTACGGGTGACTTTTATTAAAAAAAAAAGGTTTCCGAATTAATAACGTCCCCTGTTTGGCCACTCTGCAGAGACCGCTACATTTGGCGGCCCAAGAAACGCTTGGGAAGTTTGCTGTTTCAAGTCTACTCGCACCCCTTCCAAAATGAATTTGTTTTCTTCGTATATCAAACTTGGACTGGGAATTATATTACGAAAAGTTGGCCAGAGGATGGTTTACTGACTCTCGCTGAGCTACGGGCAATTTTCTTTATAACGTTTTTTTTCCCGGAAAGTTTTTCAATCAACGGGCCGAATTGTATAGAATCTCTGTTGGCGGCTTATGAATATTCCACCCACAGGTTGTTAAGAAATATGATCTTAAAATGATAATCGGTTGTCTGTATGCGGTATTAATTTGCAGACTGTCATGTTGTTATATTACTTCTCTGCGCTCCACTATAAGCGGAAAAGTAATGTAATCGTGTAAAGAAAAAGTGAAAAAAAAATTTTTTTGGGTTTATTTTTCGTTTTTCGGCCTATAAACCAAAAAAAATTATTTCTAAAAATGTTTTTGCTGTGTGTGTATCGTCATTGTCGTCGTCATTCTTGTTAGCACGATAACTTAGCTGAATCGCATCGGATCGATCGGGTTTTGACTAATTCTGATCAGGGACGTCTCCCAGACAACACATATTGATTTTGAGGTGGATAGCACACACCACCCCCTCCCTTGGGTCTATTTGAGAAATTTTTTTTGTTAGCACCATAACTCAACTATATCGTGTCGGATCGATCGGGTTTTATTCTGATCAGGGACATCTCCCAGACGACACCTATTGATTTTGAGGTGGATAGGACACACCCCACCCTGTCCATGGGTCATGAGAAAGCACCGATGTTGGACTATTTGAGAAATTTGTTTTGTTAATACGATAACGCAACTAAATCGTGTCGTATCGATCGGGTTTTCACTGATTCGGATCGGGGACGTCTCCCAAATGACACCTATTGATTTTGAGGTGGATAGTACAGACCACCCCCTCCGTTGGGTTTATTTGAGAATTTTTTTTTGTTAGCACGATAACTCATCTAAGTCGTGTCGGATCGATCGGGTTTTGACTAATTATGATCGGGAACGTCTCCCAGACGACACCTATTGATTTTGAGGTGGATAGGACATACCCCACCCTGTCCATGGGTGATGAGAAGCGCTATGGTGGACTATTTGAGAAATTTGTTTTGTTAATACGGATAACTTAACTAAATCGTGTCGAATCGATAGGATTTTGACTGATTCTGATCGGGAACGTCTCCCAGACGACACCTATTAATTTTGATGTGGCTAGGACACACTCCACCCTGTCCATGGGTCATGAGTTTTGACTGATTCGGATCGGGGACTTCTCCCAAACGACACCTATTGATTTTGAGGTGAATAGAACACACTCTACCATGTTCATGGGTGATGTGAAAGCACAATGGTGGACTATTTGAGAAATTTGTTTGTTAGTACGATCACTCAACTAAATCGTGTCGAATCGATCGGGTTTCAACTGATTTTGATTAGAGACGTCTACCAGATGACATTTATTGATTTTAAGGTGGATAGGATACACCCTACCCTGTTCATGGATCATGAGAAAGCACGAGGGTGAACTATTTGAAGAAAGTAAAACTGTCGCATAAAACACATAGTCTGCATTTATGTGTTTGTTTATTTTTTCTCAGCCACTCAATTTCGAGATAGAGTTGTTCTACGTGCGGAAAATCCGTTTTAAAGCTTAAAAACTGTTTATTATATCCATGAGAGAATGAAAAAAGTGTTGAGAAATATTGAGTTTTGGATAGGGTCCAGAACGTTCTGGGTAACTTGGTTAAACCCTCCAAGTACCTCACTAGTACCACACACTAGCTGTTATTACTAGTAACTGTTATTCATCCATGATCAATCTGCGATGTCACATACTGTATGTAGATTCAGTCCAATAAACGTTGCATAGCCTATCGTGTCTTAGTTTACGTTTTTTAGTTAACGCCTAGTATATTTATAGAATCTATATACACTCCTAGATAAAATTAACGCTTCAGGAAAACTTTTCATCATTTCTTATAATTTTTCTAAGTTTTAAAACCTTAAACATTTTACGTAGGTGGTCTTGGATATCCTCTGTCACTATTGATAAACAACTGTAATTGTTTGACAGACGCAAAGTAACATTTCATAATTGTTTGTTAATAATTAATACATTTAACGCTGTTTACAATGATTTATAAAAGGCAATAGATTCAGTTACATTAGTGATTCTTTTTAATTTAATATCATCAAATGAGTGAAACATTTTGTTTAGTACATTTAATGTGGAATAAATTAATCGTCCACGTAACTTAAGGGAAGATGACGCAACGAAAACGGTAACTTTGGTTAACGAGGGACGTAGCCAGCGATGTGTGACTAATATGTTACAAGTTAGACAATTAACAGTTATTCGAACAGTTAAACGTTTCAATGGACTTGAAAGTTACTGTAAATTTTCTTCTAAGGAGTCTACAGATGCAAGAGATGAGCGACATATCATACAAGTTGCCTTAAGAAACAGGCATTCTACCAGTTTAGAGCCAAGCAGAGCTCTATTAGCAGCTCTAAATGTAGCAATTTCTAATCGAACGGTCAGTGGAAGGTTTAATTAAGGAGGATTGGACAGTAGAAGATCAGTGAACGTAAGTTGGACGACGGGAAACGAGCTTTGTTGTCAGACAAAACAAGAATAAACCTTAATTCACCAGATGGACATCAACGAGTCTGGCGGAGGCCATAAGAGAGGTTTGCGCCCTGAAATATTTCTCAAATGATCCCGTCTTTTGGTGGATCAATAATGTTCAGGGGAGGAAGTTTTTTCGATGGTCGCACGGATTTGGTTCCTATACAGGGGAGATCCATGAAAGCATATTTATACGTAGGAAATATCGTAGAAGAATATGTGATGCAATTTGCCCCGTTTTCGGGCACAATTTTATTTTAATATAAGATAGCGCTCGGCCCCACGTTGCTAGAGAGATACTGGACTACCTTCAAGTTGTGAATATTGCAACTATGGACTGGCCACCAGGAAGTCCAGATATGAACCTCATAGAGCATCTGCGGTATGCCCTAAAACGATCGATTAGGCGCCACATATTTCACCCTATAACTCTTAGGGAAATGGAACAAGTCGTTATTGTGGAATGGGAGAGTATTCCTCAGGAAAGCATTCACCACTTGATCAGATGAATGGAAACAGCTATAAGAACTAGATGATGATCTACACGCTACTGAATTAAAATTCTTATGATTTAGTTTCAACAACAATTTTTTTTCTAAAGCTTTTCATTAACACCGTTTTCATTACATTTGTCATTTTTCTCTTATTTATTCATATTTTCCTTGATAATACCATTCTAATTTGTTAAACATTAGTTGAAATAATTTAATTATAATATCACGTAGATACTATGATTTAAATGTTCGAAAAAATAAAACTAATAAAGTAAAGTTTCACTGGTACGTTAATTTTGTCCAGTCGTTTATTATCAAATTATCAGAAGCTACCTATCATACTGACGTTAATCATATATAAATATTTTATTACTTCTAAAGATGAAAGGGCTACAAATTTGAATATTAAAATGAATTTTATAACGTTTTTATTAACAAATAGGCAGATTATAATAACTTTTGGAAACATCTACTACCTTGTTCGATGTCTAAAATGTATACATGTTTATATAGTTACGGTATCATGTGTTGTATGTACTATTACATTATCCTACTAGAAGTTCATACCGAGGTTCACCAAATGTTGAACATTGAACAAATTCAGCATGTTTCTGTATCACTCTGCATTAACAGTTTTCTCTCCTCCAAATCATTACAATTTTATCATATTACGTGGATTAGAGCATATTACAACACTCGTGTGATAATGATTCTTCATATTAATAATAACAATATATGGCACTATATGATTTGCTTTTTTCTAAAGTTGATAATATTATTTAACATAACTAAGAACATCTCAAGTATCTTCTTTCTATATATACTAAATATATTTGTCGTACTCCTGGTCACTCAACAATGTCTTCAAAATACAGCTAACCCTTTATTTGCAGGTGGACGCGACTAAGATGTTCCTCGAATACGCAGTCGGCTTGTTACTAAAACATATACGTGCTATAAACTAACTAAATGTGAATTGAAAATCCAAACATGCGCTGCAAGGTAGTGTTGCCGGGCGACGGTAGGGAACGATCGCTATTCCCCAATACACACAGTCTACACGCTACCAACGCCACGTAGTGTCTTTCTTACGACATGCCTGCGAGCAGACCGGACTTTAAGACCTAACTGAAATGGAAGCGAGCAACGAATCACTCGACGCAACATATCTGTCATGAGTGCGTGTCTTAGAAACATATCATGAAAAGTATTTACGAATTGTTAGATAAACGAATTAAAATGTAGTGCGCGTCAATGTCGAAACATGAGTGAGAACGTGCGCAACAGCATGGACAGTGACTCCGACACGATGGCTCCCGCTATAGCACAACAGAGTTACGACGCCAACGTAGATTACGTCATCAATGAGTACATGGAGCGACTGGGCACCCGCCTTAACATCCTCGAAACCGAACTGAAATATGCCTGGCGAGCCCTGGATCTACTTTCCCAGGAGTACATCAAGATGTGGGAACGTCTGGAGAAGCTGGAAGGTCTCCTATACGAACAGCAAAGCGTCATCTCCCAACTACTGGATTTCTACACGTCGGGAAGTGCTTCGAGCGGACGCAACATGGGACCAGCCGCAGCCGTCATGCTCGAAGGCCGCCTGGGCGAGTTGGAAGTCATCAGGGAAATCCTCGGGAACGGCACCGTCGAAGACGGCCTAGAAGAAGGGCTGGACGTAACGATGCCACGTGACCAATCGGAGGAAATCCGCGAGCTGGAATTCGACGCCGCGATGGACGAAATGCACGTGCCCGACGAGGCTTTCTACAGGAGCTTAAACCAAGCCTACAGGGAGGACCTAGTCAGCTGCGACCCGTCCTGCCAAGCCGACCAGCTGGGGATGATCTGGGAGGAACGCGAAGAAGTCGACGAGAACGGCGAGAAGAAAATCGAACAGAAGGATAAAGATAAATCGAAACGCATGGACGATTCTCAGGAAATTTACAGTGCTCTAGACTATAAAGACTATCGCGGAAACTCGCCCTGTATCAGTGAACAAGACATAGCTCAATTATCCCGAATAGACTCGATAGATCACGTAGCTATTGAAAAGTTAAACGAGCTGGATCGATTAAGCAACAAATTGCACCAAGATTCCGTTAACATCAAACACTTGCAAAGAAAGCTACTGGAATCACCAATTTCAGTAAGCGGTATCCAAGAAGAGCCCATCGATGTCAAACAGATATCGGAGAAGGGTAACATAGAAGAGAAACTCCAACAGATATATACAGAAGAAAATTGGAGTTTCTCGAGCGGTATTCGTGACAAGGATGAGTTGTTACTACTAGCCAAGTCCGACCTGCCTAATTCCCTGTCTAACGCAGCCTACTCGACGAGGCCAAACTCCCGCCTCTCGGTAACAGACACCGACAACGAAGTCGCCGAAACCCTAGCAGGGGGAATACGCACTCCAACTTCGCCCAGACGAAGACCCGTAGACGTAACGTCTTGCACGGCGCCTTTCACTACAGTAACTGGACGTTTAGCTTACAGCGCGGCAGTACAGCACGTGGAATCAGCCGAGGCGGCCGCAGCAGCCGCCATCGCCATCCAAAACCCCAAAAACCCATTCTTCTGTGGCTCCACCGACCTGAACTCTCTAATTGCAGCTTCCTACGAGACTGTCCCTTGCTCTACGCCCAACATATTCAGTATCAGATCCGAGAAAGCTCCCTCGCCAACCCTCTCCATAAGCAGCGTCAGAACTAGACAGGACGGATACATAGGCACAGACGTTGCGCAGAATATCTGCCCTTCTCCCAGTCCACCCCCGCCAGCACCTAGGGACATCTGCGAGTCATTTCTCCTGCCTAACAATAATACCCTGTATCCGGGCTCAAGTAATGCCAACGTCTTCCTAGGGGCTGTAGACGCACTGCCGCCTTCGTCAATTAGTCAGGATCACGGGCGTCTCAGCCCGAAACCGCACTCCCCCAAGTCGCCTAAAACTTCCCCCAAAAGAAATAAATCCCATTCCGCGACCATCGTGGCTGCCAAGTCGGATTCGGGTCTGTCTTCGATGAGCGGCTGGTCCAGTCTTGAAAAATCTCCGGGTTCTCCCAAGAACGGAACCAAAGCTGCCTTAAATTACTACCAGGAATCTAAACATGGCGCCAGTAATAGACCGGTGTCACCTATCGTGTCTGCTTCGATGAACTCCAGACCGTTTACGGAGTCATCGGTCGATTCTAAGTTGCCTGATCCATCTCAAATTTCGTCCAGCTTCCTTCCTGGGGGACATCACCTATCTGCTTTTACGACCGTCAAATCCCCTTGTAGCCTAGAGAGTGTGGAAGGCTATGGCAACTTTGTCCCAGCTCCCGCGCCTGCATCTGACATCAACATTAGTCCTAGGAAGAAGTCTGATGTACCTATCAGCAGAGAAAACCCTATTTCCGGCGAATATATGTACAGAAATGAACAGCCAGCTATATATTCTGTAGCTGGAAGCAACAGAGACTCCTACACATCTGTGTATACAAGTAATAGCGCAGACTATATATCCCAGACGATAAACTATCCTGATTTGGTAGAGCCTTACGAGAACAACGAATTTCTTACCGCTCAGCAGAAGCAATTTTATAATTCTTTATCATCGATGCCATGTTCCGGACCCTTGGTTGAACCAAGTCACACGAGGAGGAGGTCACTGTCGAGGTCCTACTCCACCAGTAAAGGGCCTGAGAATATAGCGAACCACGAAGGTTATAAGACTGCAATGTACCGCACCATGTTTCCTTCTGGTAACATCACTGATGCTCTCTCCTATTACCCGACATCTTCAAGGTATGATTCAGCGGTAGCTAATTTACCTCAAGGTGACTACAACGACCCGTCTACGTGGCTCAACTGCCCCTCAGAGAACCAGTTCCTCGATAGTACCAGCACCTCCAGCTCTATACGATCTGTGGAGACTTCGGATACGGGATATATGCAAAGCCCTTACATGGATAGAAGACACCAGCATCATCAAAATGTACAGCAGCCGATTTACGAGAACCAGCAACAGATAGAGCAACATCGACAGTGGAGTCAAAGACAAGAGATACCCTACTTAGAACTAGATTTACGAAATAGAAACGTACCTGAATATGTTGTGCAACAACAACATGGTCAAAGCAAATATTACGATACTACCGGAGTCATTATGACTCAGTCAGGTTATATAACCATATCATCTGGGACGGAGCACCAACATCGCGAAGAGAAAACGAAAAAAATTAAGAGAGGTAATACTTTAAAGTCTGCTATGACATCCGTGAGCCATTGGTTACCAGATTTGCATTTAACTAAAAGAAACAGGTCATACTCCCTGCCAGGTGGGTCAAAGAAGGACGATATTGATAGTAGTACCAGAACTACCAACGTTAAAAGCAACGTCCCTTCCAGAAAAAAGAAAAAGAACGCTATCGTATCCACGGTGTCGGGTATATTACAGAAAGCCAAAAGGAAAAGTCACTCGCAACAATTCACTCAATCACTGTCAGATCCCGAACAATCGGAGAATGAATGGACCCTAAACCGGACCAGGTCAGTGGTATCCGAAGACGAAAGGAGCGAGGACAGCTGTAGCGTATTTTCTGATCAATTCGACAAAGACAGTCTGTTCCCTAAAATATTAAATGTCAAATCTAAAAAAACTAGCGGTCAGCAAATTGTAGACCAAAAATCCGATGATGACAGCCAGTTGCAGCCAGTTTTTGAGACTATATCGCATTCGAGCGACAAGACCTCAAACAAGATGGAGGCGGAAACAGAAAACGGATTTGGGGAAGAAGAGCATTCCGGAAAAAGCACTGGTAGTGGCTCCAGCAACATATTTCCAACAGTAGGTGAAGTCAAACGTAGTTCACAGTCGGATAAGGGGGAGGAAATGGGAACCACTGACAGCAAAATGGTGGTCGTAGTAGGTGGTGCGTCAATGGAATTCGCAGTGTCTAGGGCCCTTGGGAAATATAGACAACGACAGTCCAGTTCTATGTCAGACGATCAGATTTTCGGTGATGAACAGGGTGTAGTTATCGAGGAAATTATAGAAGACACGGACAACTTCGTTGATGAGACTACTTCATTTACATCTAGTAAATTGTTGGCTGAACAAAAGTCGACAGATAGTTCCGAAAATAATAAGCCATTCACTTGCGACGAGGCTGCTATTTCTGAAGGTAGTCCTTCGACGATCAGTCTGAGATCCCACGGGAATCGTTTCCTCCCTAAGCACCAGCAAAGCCTGGAGATCCCCGGGCATAGAGACGATGATGATAGTAGAAGTACCCATTCGTGGCGAAGTACATCCAGAGTGTCATCTAGGAGGCAGAGCACCGAAGATAGTATAGATAGCGAGGATGAGTGGTATTGCTATGAATTGCGTAAATTGGAAGAGATGGAGAGGCAAACTCACCTAGAACAAGACATGGGTGCTACTCTACACGAAGAACCTGAGCCTGTCGAAGAAGAATTATACGAACCAGCAGAGGAAGTCAAAGAAAAGATGTCGTTCGTCCTTCGAGAGCTACGAATGAAAGCTAAAGTTGTTGAAGGAGTATTAGATGAAAAGGACAATAGCTTACATGTGATACAATCTGCTAAGCGGAGAGAAAGCAACCGAAACTCTTTCCAGCTAGACAACGCTGCGGCCTTGTTCGAAAAAATTAAACACTATCATCACGAGTTAGAAGAACAAGAACAACAAGAAATGGTACAAGGATATCGACAGGAAATGCAGAAGGACGACGATATACCCAGAGACGATGAAGAACACTCGTCTGGCGAAACTTCTGGGCCTGACAGCCCGCACCACAGCACCGACGAGTACGACGAAACGGAGATGGCCTTGAACGACGAATTTGCGCGATGCCACCTAGACAAGGAAATGGAGGAGGTGGCGCACGGCAAAATAGAGAGGGGCAAAGAAGCCGTTGAGACGCCCACAGCCCCGTCGATACCTAAAATACAAGTAGATGGGTCGGCGACGCCCAAGGAGGAACAGCCCAAGGAAGGCGGGCAACTCGGCAGCAAATGGAAGCTCCTTAAGACCCTGAAGGAGAGAAAGGCGGAGGAGAAGAGCAGTCAGAAGGCTCCTGTAGAACCCACCGTAGAGAAGGATAAAGTGAGTATGATTGGAATGATGCAGAAGTTCTATGAGATTCACGTTAAAACTTAACTCAGAAATTGTTATTGTTAGTAGTTTTGCACCAGATGTTACAAATTGACAGCAAATAATGTAAGCTTTGCCTTTAATCGATTTAGAGTAGGACAAATACTGTTATGAGATGGGTCAAGAACCTCTGATACTTCCTTAACGGCGACTGGTTACAATAAACAAGTCAATTTCTTACAAACAGAATAGAATTATACATATTGATAGATATTCTTCTTCACTCTTCCATTGTTATCACCATATCTCGCTCCATATCAATCTGTGTATACTAAATAGGCTTAATAGTTTCTCGGGCGGTGTTATATTGGGCTAGACATTTTTTTTATTTCTACCAAAAGTATACTACCGGAATACTACCCAGTCAATTAGATTATGGCACTAAAAACAATTTTAAGATGATTCTAAGACAATTGTATAGAGTAATATTGAGCACGTGGGTTATTATCATTCAAAGCAGTGACATAGGAGTCTGTTAAAGGTGCCTTATAAAAAAACATAATACTATTAGATCATCTATTATCTAGAAATAAACATCTTGGATAAACCTTTTACCTTTTTAAAAATTTGCAAGGCTTGTCTTAGTCATTATAAATACCATATATCCATCCGAATAGCACGACTTTCCTAGTGGCAAGTCATAGAAGACAACATAAACCTTTACGTGCTTGAAACCACATAAAAATTTCTATGTAAATAAGGAAAACTAGAAATGTCATGCTCCATATAGAACCGCTGCGACGTTTTGCCTTTTATATTCATCTTGAAACAAGGGACATGTTGACAAATGATTTGGAAATTCTGCCAAACCCACCTCAGCAATTTTAGGTTTACCAAGAATTACCACTTCATAAAAACGCTATTATAATAACAGTTGAAATGACTAATTACTATGATGACTGTTTAGAGCTGTTTTAGAGATTGACATTATGATAATGAAATTCAAATCGCCTAAGACTAATTTTTTAATTTACATCATTCTATACTCCAATAACACGTCAGTATGTCTGAATTCCACACACCAAATGTGGTAACCTAAGCTTTGCTTCTCTCAGTATTTCTTGTTTCAAGAAATCTTCTTGATCTGGTAAGTTCTTGATCTATGCAATATATATATTCAGTAAAAGTAAAAAATGATATGCAAATAATATGCAAATGTAACTTTTTTCTTTTTTGTTCGAAAGCAGCAATATCCTTCCAGATATTTGATGTATACGGTACTCATTCTGGTAAATAACATTTTAATAACATTAAGCAAAATATATATATATATATATATATATATATATATATATATATATTTTGATAAGTGGTAGACTGCTTTTCATAATGACAATCTCGCTTTAATGTAACCTTGATTTTACTGTAAATGGAGAGTAGTCGTTTCATGTAAGGTACGTAGCAAGAACCGCCGTCCATTTTAATCAACTCAATCAACTCAACCAAAACAAAAGGGAACAGTAAAAAGAGCTCTTAATTCTCGCTTACATATCGACGTAGTATTCATTTCATCGCTATTTGTCAAATAAAAACTCTCTTTTCTTGCCGATAAATGGAACAGTCTACCTGAGCCTAGCCATAAAAACAAGCCACAATTTGTTTTGAGATTTTTTATTTGGTAAATAGCGATGAAGTAAACTATAATTTGTGTTGATTTTATGTTTTAAACACCATGTTGCTATCGTTTTCATTATTACATTTTATAATGTTCTTGCCGTATTTTAAAATAATAATACATTTTATATTTTTCATTTGTTTATTGTATAAATCATCATCATCATGAGGTATAGTGCCGTGCTCCATACATACGTTTTCAAAAATCTCTTCCTTGTTTCTAAGTTTATTACCCCCGAGCATAAAAGTGCTTTCTCTCGCGCCCTCTGCACACTAACACTTTAGTCTTGTTTTTATTCACCCTCATTCCGTATTCCTCTGTCAACACTGCCTCCATTTCGTTCAACGCTAATTCTAATTCCTCCTTACTAGATGCTAATACTGCTATATCATCCGCGAATCTCAGCATTTTTAGTTTCTGTCCCTGTACTTTAATCCTAAAATCCACTCTATCTTTTACCGCATTAATCGCCTCTTCGATGTGCAGATTAAAAATTAGTGGTGATAGCGTACATCCTTGTCTTACTCCTTTCCTAATACCTACGTCCCTTCTTTCCCCTTCTACTTCTATAACAGCAGTTTGCTCTTTGTATAGATTGTGTACTACTCTCCTATCTCTATAATTCATTCCCGCGCTCTTTAGCATATCGAACATTTTTTCCCATCTTACATTATCAAAAGCTTTTTCTAAATCTACAAATCCTATATAAGCGTTCTTTCCTTTTTCTATTGTTTTCTCTAACATTACTCTTAGCGCCAGAATAGCTTCGCGAGTTACCCTATTTCGCCTAAACCCAAATTGGTCTTCTCCTAGTATTTCCTCCGCTCTATTTTCCATCCTCTTCTGCACTATTCTGGTTAAGATTTTTGACGCGTGAGAAGTTAGGCTAATCGTTCTAAAGTTCTCGCATTTGTCGGCTCCTCTCTTTTTCGGTATAGTAACGATAATGTTCCTCTTATAATCCTCCGGTATCTCGCCCGTTTCGTATATATATATTTTACCAGTTCGAACATCCTATTTACTACTTTCTGTCCCGCACATTTCAATATTTCCGCCTGTATTTTATCTACACCCGGCGCTTTATTGTTCTTTAGTCCCCTTAGTGCTAATTTCAAATTCCTCTCTCAATATAGGTTTTCCTACATATTCCCTATCGATGCTAGATTCTTCCTCTAATATCTCTCCTAATTCCTGACCCTCGTATAAATTTCCTAAGTACTGCTTCCATCTATCCGCTTTCTCCTCTCTTCCGATCAGTATGTCCCCCGATTGACTCCTAACGTTTCTACTTATTGGTCCTATATCCCTGACGTTCCTTTTAACTATTTTGTAAGCCTCATCGGTCTTACCTACTTGGAGCTTATCTTCTACTTCTTTGCATTTATCCTATATCCATTGTTCTTTCGCTTTTCTACACTTTCTAATGATTTCCCACTTTATTGACTTTATTGACGTATAAATCATATCTAATAAATATAGAACATTGATTTTTTTTTTGTTAAATATAACCACTGCACTCTAATTAAATGAACTTGAATAATATAGCCATATAACCAATATTACATGCGGAACAAATAACATATGAGACATAAGTTTGAGGTTATGTGTCCCATAGAGGCCACAATGTATTCCCCAAATCTTTTAAACTTAGTTTATATGCAGCGATATGCTTTATATGAAACAATTACTCTCTGATAGAAAATTGATGCCATAGGATAGTTGCAAGTGTACTTAGTCCTACTTGGTGTACATCAAAATTCTCTCTCACTGCTTGATGTACCAGAAATACATATTGAGTGCTACCAATTGGAATAGGGAAAACATTGGAAGCTTCTAGCACAAAATATATATCCAAAACTAACTTCGAATCAAACAACGTAGGGCTCTGTTACAAAATTACAGTAATCAGGGAATCATTACAACAAATATTAAATGTAGTAACGATGAAGAATTAATTAACATAATTATAATTCTGTTAAACACAATGATGGGCTGATGTGAGTGCTCATTACTTCATTGTATTAATCCGAATAGTTTTCGTTTATGTCTGTCTAAGATAGACATGCAAGTAGGTTGCTTTTACAAAGACAATTTTATTTCCTGAAGAAATTTCGAATTTGGAGATTTTTTAACGCAAAGTATGCCTTGATAAAGAAGTTGGATCCAAGAGAAACTAGTTGAATTACGTAACTAAGAGTAAAAGTTAGTCAGAAATGAGAAAAATGATTTCGTAATACAAAAATGGAGAGATCAGCAGATTTGAAATAGAATCTTTGATAAAGTGGTTACTGTATATGGGACAATGTTATTATCTCTTCATGTTCCTCGATAGCAGTTATCGATATACGAGGTGTGGCTATAAAATAACGAGACTGATCCTGTAAAACTTTTTATTTTAAGTTTATACATATTTAATTATTAACCCCTTCAATATACTATCCTCTATCCCTGCACCGCTCCATGCGAATTTTCCATTATTCAAAACAGTGCTGGAAATCTTCTTCTGAGCTCGTTCATGACGCGTGCCGCTTTTTCTTTCACAGCTTCGACGATCTGAAATATTGTTTCTTTTAATGTAGATTTGACCTTGGGGAGATAAAAGTCACATGATGCCAGATCAGGTGCCAGTCAGGCATTTAAAGTGTAAATACAAATTTTTTCACGAGTTCCTTTTTGTTCGATTGTGCACCATTTTCGCACACACTTTTTGCATGTTAAAATTATTATGTAAATATTGCCTTACGTATTCTTTATCAATTCCTATTATTTCAGCAATTGCACGAATAGTTAACCGACGCCGACGGTAAGATGGGATTACCGACTTTCAATATTTCTATCCGCTTTGATATGGAAGGGCCTGCCGGGCTTGCGTTATCTTCAACCTCTTCTCGGTCACCTTGGAAACGCTTAAACCACTCAAAGACTCGTGGATGTGATCAGCATTCATTGCCATATACTTTTCTAATAAAGGATAAATTTCAGTAGCGATTTTTCCAAGTTTAATATGAAATTTCACGACAATTCTTCCTTGTTCTATTTAAAACACATTTTTCCGGTAAAAAACAACAGATCTTATATAAACGGAAGCCCTGACCCAAATAGTACGTCTGCAGACACGGGAGGGGCAACAATTGAAAGAGAAGGCTTCACGCTACACAGCTGTAGGTTGTACGACTTTAGCGCATGTGTAGTAGTACCATCAGTCTCGTTGTTTTATAGCCACACCTCGTATTGTAACACCATTTTTAACGGAACTAATTTTATTTACATTTTAAAATATACTTTGAGTTATATGTGATCATAATGATGTTTTCATTAAAAGTGAATCTCCAATTCCCTAAACACATTGCATAGCATTCGAGGCTGGGTCAGAATGCAGTCCTCAAACAGTCATCTCTTAGTATTGAGAGAGGAATCTTTAGAAAGCCCTAAAATTTTCATATAACTCCACAATTCTTTTTCGCACCGGATGGGCAAACAATGTGGTACTTGTTTGAACTGAAAACCAGTTTTTATTTTCATTTGAAGATTCAAATCGCCTCCTGGACCAAAACTGAAATGGGGAATTGAAAATATCACATTTAACAAGTTGCTAATACAAAATCCCTTATAGAAAAAAGATTGACTTCAAGTTCTCTTGGTCTGCCAAATCCAAGAGGCAAGTTCATTTATGGAAATATTTGATAAAAGAAGAAAGAATATCAACGTTCACTTATATGGATTCTAGAAACAGTTCGAAATTTAGTACCTATGCGTTATACAATAAATTTCCAAATGTTTCTAGGAGATTTTTGGTAAGTAATTGTTGATTGACTTTTGTTTTACATTTCTATCTTGTCTGACTAGCTGTTATTATACTTTAATCATTTTAGTCAATTGTGCTATACTCGATAAGTGATCAAGCAGTCAGAGGGAATTTTGGGCCACCACTTAATCGCAATTGATGTAACTAGAATATCGTACTACGCTTATAGGGAAACTGCTTCAACAAAAGACATTGTGCTACGATAATAAGGCTTCTGTCCACTAGTGATTTCCATTTGTACGCTGTTGTTTTTGTATTGTATTAGTTGTTGATGTTTAGAGATGAAATAAAGGTCGTTTATTTTTTTATTGTTATGCCCCTTTTGGGGCACCTTGTGTTGGTTACCTATTTATGTGTTCTGTTTTGTTTTGTTTTTTAGAATGGATCCGGCATCGGAAGCGACTCAGCCGGCAGAGCCAACGGGTAAGTGATTTTTTTCTTTTTAGTCGCTAAATAATGTGTATTTGTATTGAAATGTTGAGATTGTAGTTAAGAGTTTCTCTACAAAATAATCTGGCAATGTATAAGGATGATAACTAAAGGCCTGAATACATAGTGCGAGTTAGCATGCGCGCTGGCCTAGTTAGTTACTGAAGAACAGCTATTTGCACCGCATGACTGCCTCATACGGGTTACTGTCATGTGCGAGTCGGTCAGTAGCTCGCATCCGAGTTACTTCAACATTTTTTGTTTTTACTCGCCAGTCACGGGCGAGTAAATCCCCCACCACGCCACAAGGCAGCAGCTCGTATGTGTGACTCGGACGTCAACTCGCACGATTTTGCGAAACGTCAGTAGCTGGTATGCTCGGATCCGCGCCGGGTGCGTGCACGTGTTTTTTGAAGCAATTAAATTTAAGGGTAGTTCCATTTGTGTAGGTGTCACTGCTCATAACTGCTTTGTATTCTTGGGAACCTTCATTATATAGCTCTTTAAATATTGTGTGCGTTGCCCCTAAATCTTTCCTTTGCAACCAATCCCTAACCCAAGTACTTTTTTTTGTACAGTACTTTCAGCGCGAAGTATTTCAGCGCAAAGTATTTTTGTAACCGCTCTTATTGTGGTATGCACTGTCATTTGTTGTCTATTTTGCGACATTATTGTACGATGCACTTGAAGTTCAACGTAGATAGTTGCACACAACTTGCTTGCAGTGGCTCAGGCATATATACATCTACTTACTTACCTGTGTCATGGCAGCTACTCTCATCATGCGACAGGTCGAGGCGAGTCGAGCTACTCTCATACGAGTACACAGTGGCAATAACTGTCTACTGCCACGTCAGTAGCTCGCACTATGTATCCAGGCCTTATAGCGTCTGCGCGACATCAGCGCCACGTAGCATTCACAACTTTGTAGGCTGTCCTGTGTTTGTCAGAAATTCTGATTAAATTGGCAATATTAAAATTGCACGTAGTCGTATAAATTTACTTGCGCTGCATCAATTTTTGTGGACAAAGACCTTAACAAGCGTTTTCCATCAATAAAGGGATGAAGGTTTCATAAAACATGTAATATTAAGTAGTGCAATCTTTTATTTTGAACATTATTTATAAGCGTTTTATTTGGAAAATACTGCTGCTAGTAGCAATAATGTTACACATGAAAAACTAAGTTTGATTGGAAAAGATGTAGGCATTTAATATAGATTTTATGTAATACCAATTGTAGGTTAGGTTAGGTTAGGTTAGGGAATTTTATTTAAAATCTAATAGGTTCTTAGTGTTTGCATTATTCTCTCATGAATTCGAATACGGGCGATATTGTAAGATTCTTGAGTCTCCTCTCTAGAAAAATCTCTTTTTTGTTCTGTAGAAAGGGTGGCATAACTATTCTCACTTGCTTCCAACTTCATCCAAAACTTAGTCTTAATTCTGGAATCCCTTTTTCCGTCAAAACAATGTCGTTATCTTCCAAATAATTTTTTAACCCACATTCAACAGTCATTTGTGAATCACTTTTGCTGCCGCCTGCCACTTTAGACTTAAATGAAATGAAGCCTCCAAAAGTAATGTCAATAAGTAACTTCTTGGTAAACCCCTTTTTGTCCATTTCTTGGATTGTTTTAATTTCCAAGCTGCCGTAGGAAATCGATAAAATTTATATTTACTATTTCTTCTCATGTTATTGCAATTTACAACACAACAACTATAATGGTCCATATTTAGATTCGGTTACGAATTAACTTTTGTAAAAACACATGAAGTGACAGCCTACTTTAATGCAATTTGTGTCCACTGCAAGCGCTACCATCGACTTCTTTACTCACACCCCATACTCTGCACACAGCTAATACTAAGTATAATACCTTAGAAGTCACTTACACTGTTAGGTTCAGGTTAAATCAAATCAATTTGACTTAAATCAGGTGACTGGTTTGGTCGATATTAATGCTGACTTACATAATAGAGCAATCGTTCAATAGATTTTATTAATTTGTCAAAACTATTTGAAGCCTAAGTTATTAAAAACAGTTTATCAGTTTAAAAATATATTTAACGAAACAAATCGAATCGATACACTGCATGCAGGAAATGGCATATTAAATCTTCTCAGTGAAGACAATTCTTTCATTATTTAACATGCAGATGGACATAGTTATATCCTACGTGTAAGTAGAAGGAATTATATAAACTAAGTTACATTTCTTATTAGAACTATTACGTTCAGTAAAATCTAAATGATAAATCTCTAGTAATGGTAATTTTTCCATTTCAAATCATTTCTAATAAAATTGCTAGATAATAAACAGAGAACAGGAAGTTAATGCTGGAAATTACAGCAAGCAGATCGTAAACTAAAAGAATTATAACGCTCACCAATCTCACAAAACTTTCCGACACATTCCACTACTTCCTACTCTTAAATGGATTAAATCCATTATTGTACGCTGCTTTGAGAGCATTTCCAGTTACTCTGCCGATCGCAACCGCACGACATAATTTTCTACTAGATATCAATAAATATCATCCCTATTAAACCTACTACTCAACCAAGTTCGTCGTTATCGCTCGTACATTTCCAACTAGTTTGTCAATTTCACACGTTATGTGACAAAATCTCCTCCTCGGCCTAAGCAGATGGCACGTTATATATCGAAGTGTAATTATATTCTCTCAGAAAGCGTACATATTACTTAAAAAAAAATCGTACAGGTGATCATAATATAATTTGTTTTCAGTTTCGATTACTTCGGTACAAAATAATACAGGATTTATCAGAAAAAGGTCTATAGTTAAATTACTGAAGTAAGGAGATTATTATACTGCACCCTATCTACAAATGCCTTATATAATAAGAACTAAACAAATTAGGGCAAAACAGCTATTCTCCTGGCTATCTGCCGACGACGAGCGCTGGATTTTATGGCGAAATTTGCGTGTCTAACAGAGTTAACACTAAAATACAGTGATATAGATTGCTCGAAAACTACAAGGAAGGTGCAATGTGTCACCTATCACAGGATATCGCTAACTGCAGACCGGTTTCGACCTTATCTTGGGCCTCGTCAACGCAGTGTAAGCGAGTATACCTTTCTCAGTAGTTTAAGAATTGCCCTCTGACAAGAAAAGACTTTACATTGTTTTGAAAGTCTATAGTTCGCATATTATATAAAATAAAGTATGAAAAATTGTCTTTGTAGTGAAAGAGCTATAAGGTTCAGTCATTTATTGAAACACTTCTAAGAGTTATAGTTTTCACTAAAGAATATAGTTTTCATGAAGAACGTTGATATAACTGGCGTCTTCTTTCAAGCTGTTAGTTAACTGGAACACTTTGGAGCCATGGCCCCTTCTTGTTGCTACTTGTGGGGTTTCTCTTGCATTTGTTTTACTCTTGGTGACGTCCCCGGGTTCACTTTTGGAGGAAACGCTCCAGAGGAAACAATGGATGGTTGAGAATTCATTTCAATCACTTGGAGAATTTGATGCACGTTGCAGAAGACACAGTTAATTCATTAAGAGAATTTGTTGTATAATGAAGCGTATTCTATGGTAGAACGCCGCTGAAGACGCGGTTGATGCTTTGAGAAGGATTTGGTGAGTATTTGTGAACGTAACGGTTGATGCAGCTCTTGAGGAAGGTGTGCGGATGTGTGAATAAACTGTCTGCGTTTGTGAACTGATTGTCACTGGCACTCGCAATCACGACGACATCATGTTTCTATCTCTGCCAGGTTTCGTGGTTGCCCATCACTGCATCCATGTTTACGTCACTTCCCGCGCTAGGAGGCACTCGCATTAATTACTGGGCTGCTTCAGAGGCGACTTTCTGCACTTGATACTGCCTATATTTGACTGTTAAAAACTGAATCATTTTTAAGAACTGAACTTAACTGTCTGTCGAATCGTTCGAATTGTAACTTCTTCTTCTTCCTAGCCTTTATCCCATTTTATTTGGTGTCGGCTCTCCTAGTACTACTTCAGCACATAATACAGTGGTGGATTGTCTCAGTTGTTGTATTTATGATTTTCAGGTCGTTTTTTACAGTTTGCGTTCAAGTTACTGGGGGGTCGTCCATTGCCTCGCTTTCTCTCGTCTATAAAAAGCACATGTTTAGTCATGTGATCGTTTCTTATTTTGTCTAAACGCATGACACCACCAGACCAGCGAAGCTCTTCATTTCAACAATATAATACATATACTCGTTTTTTTTTATCTGTTGACTCTTAACCCTCTTTTTTCCAGAGATTGTTGCCATGTAATGGGATATTTTTGCACTTCTGCTAGCGATTCTGCTATCAGATCTATGTCGTCCGCGTAGAGTATTGATCACGGTGTCAATTTCTGGATATCTTTCGTAACGTAATCCATTACCAAGTTGAATAAAATTGGGTTGAGGGTCGAACCTTGGTGGACACCCACTTTGACCTCGAATCGTTCGCTTCTTCTCGCTGGATTGACAACACATGTAGTTATATTGTGATACAGATCTTTCAGGAGTTCAATATAGAGTTCCGGTACGAATTACACTCTAAGTGCCTGCCATATAAGTATTCGTGGTACGCGGTCAAAGGCTTTCTCGAGATCAACAAACACAATATGCTGGTCCCTTTTGCACATCCTATACTTTTCCATGAGTATTTTCACTGAATGAATAGCGTCTATTGTACTCACTCCACTAGTGAAACCGCACTGATTCGAACTGACTTTTGTTATTCGTATAATTATTTTTACAAGAACACTTCCCCCGATTTTTAAAGTGTGTGAGGTTAGCTTAATACCTTTGTAGTTCCCACAGTCAGCGAGGTCTTCCTTATTTTTGTAAAAGGGTATCAGGTTGGTGGTTCTCCCCATATCCGGTATTTTAGAACTTGAAAAGATTATATTCACGAGTTTCGTGAGCCATGCTACTGCAATTCGAATTGTAACTGTTTCTCAAATAAGCTGTTGCTTTGTATGAATCTAACTCACGTGTTTCGAGATTGTTCTTTTTGTTGTTTCTGCAGGTTTTTGGGTTCTTTCAAAGTTAATTACACCAAAGACTCATGATGGATGATTTGTAGGTTTTATTCCCGCTGTTTTGTTATTGTTTGCCCAGTGTTTTCCGATAAAATGGTGATTTTCTTATTGGTAAACAAAGTGTTCTGTTTTCGTCGTAGTTTGATGGGTGATCTTTCGTGAATGGATTCTGGAGTATGTGCGGGTGTCTTTCCAATTTTTGATAGAATTACTTAAAATAGAATTTTTCCAATTTTTGATAGAATTACTTAAATTTTGATAGAATTACTTAAAAATACTAAACGATAAGGAAAACTTCACCAAAACCCCTTGACAATTAAAGAATTATTGAAATAGATGTACGATACGAGCTCCAAGAATCGTTTAAAGTCCACTACCACCTCTCACAAAGAAAAATTTTAAATCTCAGTATATATTGCTTTGAAACAGTGTATTTTTATGTAAGCAATTAAATAGATAAATGATCTCCTAATCCGACGGTCTTGAAATCCCATCAGGGCTAAGTTAATAAAACTAGAGGTTTTAGAGTGATTTCAATATTTGATATATAAGACAAACGTGTAATTTACCGAGTTTTATTTCTTTAACCCTTCGTCGATCGCAACCGATCTATGAGATCCACCAGTCGCTTTTTTCTTTGTTTTTTCGTATGTATTACGAATATTAATTAACTTGAACTTCTTCATAGCTTCCTATCTACAAACCACTGTTCTCGACATGGTGTCGATTTTCTTAGTGTATTCCCTGTATCGCCCCGATCTGTCAGAGGCATTGCGCCTGATTGCGTTATTATTTTCATTTTCATATATTGCTAGATGTATTCTATTATTTAATTTAATAATATTTTTTGGGATCTCTACATTTACTTATTCTGGCTTATTATGGTATTGTTATTCAAAATTAATACATTTTGGTGTTAGTTTTTGGTTTATACTAAATATCATTACCAAAAATGTGACGTTTATTTTTGTTTGGAACATAAATAAAATGATGAAGAGTTTTTCTTCTGCATTCAAAATATTGGTCAGTACTAATGTATGTTTGTATTTTGTCCTTAAAACTTAAAAAAACTTGTCAGTAGCTGGTTCTCCTATAAAAATCTTCCAAATTTATTGTTTCACAACATTAAATGAACTCCTTTGTATAAATTTAATTATTACGATTAAAACCTAGTGTGAAATATTTATTATTTTATTGTATTAATCAAAATAAGCGTTTAATTAAGTCTCAACCCCATTAAAATCTAAATTGTGTAAGATTTGATAATAGAATCTCTCAGATCCATTGCGCCCGAATGTGTTTGGTTTCATACTACGCTCGATGGAAGGTTAAACTCGGGCTATAAGTCACTATGGCAGTACACGATTGAATAGCCATAGACTAGCCATATTTTATTTACTCTGAATTAAGTAGAACACCATAGATTTAATTATAACGTTATTAAGAATTTATATTTAATTGGGAATTGTAATTAGGAATTTTAAATATAATAATTTATCAGCTATAAAAATATCAGACAAATCGCTTCAGATATTTAATTAAATTCGCGATGTAATTAACTGTAAAATTAGTCTCGATTAACTTTCCTATATTCCAATCGCCTGTTGCTATACGTGCAATTGCTTTCCGAGGGCTGATTTACAGTAAACAAGCAGCAGGAATAGAGACAGGTAATATCCTGAATAAACCGCTATCTACCTGAACATTTTTCAACCCCTTACTGCCACTTGCTAATAGGTTCGCATGTAGACGTCGGCAATTCCCTTTCAGTTGTTCTATCCTGTTACTTAACATCTTACACCCATTATTATACCTATGTACAAGCAACTAGTAGATTATCTATGATAAATCAAATGTTAGAAGTCTTCGCTAATATCAACGAACAGAATGGTAGTTTGAATTGGAAATTTGCTACGTTCTTTGATTGAATTTATAACTTTTAATCATTAAGTTTTAATCGTCAACAAATAACATTTAACTTGATGACATTTGATACAAGCTTAAAATTTAACTTTGCTAGTTTTATTTTATATTATTTTTAAACAATTTAGTTAGATATAAAACTTGAAAAAAGATGTTATGAATTCAATACCAAGGAACGTAAGAACTTTTCTATTAAATCAATTGAAGACCGTTGTTCATTCCTATTGTAAGTTCCTGTTGTAAATTCCTATGAAACCTGGGACCCATTTAGATCTCAACTCTTTTATCGACGAAGCCGACAACCTCGAACGTATTTTGTATCGAACTTGGCCCCCTTTTCACATTTATGTTTTTGGTGAGATCAATAATTTTTGAAAAGTTTTATTTAATATAACGCAATGTGGTTATTGTGTGTATACTTAAATATGAATTGTCTATTTTATTATAATTAATTACGAATATTTATGTTACTTTATGTTATATTTATATTATACATTTATGTTTAATATTTGGTAAGAAGAAAATAATTTAACAAATCATGTAGTGTGGTGGCGCCATCTCTTTTTGTTGGATTGATTTATACTTAGTACTTGAAACTAACAGCAACAATAATTTTGTCGACACCGAACATCGATAGTTTTTGGTTTCATATTCTTTCCTTTGTATACACCTAATTAATTTGATGCCAAACTTCAAGTTTCTATGTCACCTAGAAGTGATCTAGGTCTTCGATGAGTCCGTCAGTTAGTAAGTGATAAAAATAGTACTTTTCAGACCTCAATAACTCGAGAACTATGATAGTTTTATTCATGAATTCATGAAATTTGGGATTCTAGGTATTCAAGAGGGCCTTATTAGACATGCAAGTATGTAGGTCTAATAGTTTTTGAGGTATGGGGGGATCGAAAGTAGCTCGAAATGGTTCGTATATATTATACAGTGTCAATGCGTCGTCCTTTTCTTTCCCAAATCTGACTGACACACTGACGTGTGTCTACAAATTTTTTTATTTATCTCTTTTTGCTTCTCAAAGAGTATTAGTTTTTGTATTGAAAGTTACCTTAAAGTGGCTAATAGAATTCAAATATACCACGCAAAACAATGTACCAGTTAAGTGAGGGAAGTTCATTCTTCTTCTATTTCTTTAACTCCTAGTGAACAGCTTTCAGAGTTTCAACCGGTCAGAACAGAGAGTCAAGCGGTTTGATAAATAACCAGCCAATACCCGTATGTCACTGAAACCCAAGGTCTGCTGAAAATATCGCTGATGTGCGTGAAAATGTGCGGGAAAACCCGAAGCAGTCAATTTCTCGTCGTTCCCAAAAATTTGGCCTTTTTACGACATCATTTTGGCGAATTTTGCGTCGGGACTTGGGTCTGCACTCGTATAAAATCCAACTGATACAGGAACTTAAGGTAAACAACCATAGACAACGCAGTGTGTTCATTAATTGCGCTCTGGATTAGTTGAAAGTTGACCCAAATTTCGCCAAAAAATTTGGCGACGAGGTCCATTTTTGGATGAATGAATATGTGAATAAGCAAAATTGTCGGATTTTGGACGATACCAATCCACACGAGATACACCAGCACCAAATGCATTCCTAGAAAGTCACTGTTTGGTATAGATTTTGGTCTGGCGGAATCATTGGTACGTACTTCTTCCAAAACAAAACCGTCAACGGCGAGCGCTACAGATCGATGGTAAGCAACTTTTTGTGGCCTAAACTAGATGATATGAGTACCAACGACATGTGGTTCCAACAAGACGTCGCCATATAGCGCATGCCACAATAAATACTCTGCACGAGCGATTTAAGGCCATGGTAATCTCGCGCAGCGGCGACATGAACTGGCCACCGATATTGTGCGATTTAACGTCTTTAGACTTCTTCCTTTGGTTCTATCTTAAATCGCAGGTCTATGCGAATAACCCGCAAACAATTGATGCCCTCAACGTCAACATAACGAGTGTCGTCCATCAAGTTCAGCCAGATTTATGCGACAAAGTCATCGAAAATTGGACCTCCCGAATATGTACCACCAAGCAAAGCCGCAGTGGATATTTGAACGATTTTATATTCAATACTTAATGCCATAAAATGTTCTTTTAAATAAAAAAAATTGAGTAGATATCTTGAATACAATTTGGATATTTTAATTACGTTTAAAAATCGAGCGTCCTTATTGAAAGACCCTTTATTTGTAATTTCCAAAATATGTCTAATAAGCCAATCGCTCTGACGTATCATGTACATAAAGTAGTCAAAATTCTTCTATATCACTTCTAAGAAATGCAATAATTATTTTACAATCAATCAAGTATCGGCACCATCTAGAACGAATAATTAAAATCAAAAAAGAAATGCCTGAAGTGAAAGTTCTAAGGGATCGTACTCCCGCTCATTTTTTATTCACGCAGAAAGCTACACTCGTCGTTTACATTCCACATCTCTCCTGGTGTTTTCTCCTCGCGATCTTTCTCGTTCCCGCATTTACTTATATTCGAACTTCGGTATTACGTAATTGAAAAAGTAATCCCGTCTACGGGCAACTTCAAGTGCAGGCATAATCTTGTAATTACTTTTCAGGAGCTTTATCATGGCGTCGAATACAGTGATTTATGTCTGTAGGGGTAATTTGTCTCAATAAAAGAAAGACGTCGACGAGAATAAATAAGCCTTATTAAAAAAAAAGTATTGTACACGACGAGATTAATTACTGGCTTGTATGTAAATGGCGGTTTTTGATTATGTTGTAATTGTTGTTTGAGAATCATAGGAGGCCAGTAAATGAGGGGTATTCTAGTGGAGCTTTTCACGAGTTTTTCTTTTGTAAGTCTATTTTTGTGGAGCGAGATAATAGCTTTGCTATTTAATTAGCTGAGTAGCTGGATAATAGCTCAAGTTTCAAAATACCTTTCTGTATATTTCAAACAGTTTGGTAAAGTTAGGTAATTATTTTAGTACAAGATCCGGCAGCTGATTTGTGCAAGTATCTGATATTTTTTTTAACGAAACTTAATTCAAATGAATGATTAATGACAATGTAATCATTGCTGCCGGGTTGCCTATCAAAATTAGCTGCGATTACTTTTAATTAATTATATTGTAATTAACTTATTTTAATGAATTCCAACTATATTTTTTAAGTGAATTAAACGTTGATTGAAAGAAAATGATGCGAAGAATTTAAAGAAAAATGATTGCCAGCTCTCAGTCAACTGCAACCTTTAGGTTGCCAGATGTAAATAGGTATATTATTCACAACGGAAATGAGTAAAACAGCTACTAAGTTTTATACCACTATGTTTTCACAGAAACGTGAATGCAGTTTCGACAATTTTTATGTCATTTTCCAACGATGATTCAACTAAGAATGTCTTAGTTGAATGTCTTAGTAAGAATTCTTAGTTGAATCATCGTTTGAAAATGACATAAAAATTGTCGAAACTGCAGTCACGTTTCTGTGAAAATATAAGTGGTATAAAACTTAGTAGTTGTTCTACTCATTTCCGTTGTGAATTATGAACTACCACAGAGTAACGGCATCCTCGATTAATTTCTTAGGTATATTGTTGTTAATTATTTACGCTCATCGTGTTTTTCAATAAAATATTATACTAAATTGAAGTTTAATTTTTGCTGCACACTATAATATATGGTTGCCTGTAAAAATAGCCGCAAGTAGTGGTTGCCATGATTTGAATTAATTACTTTAGTTCTAGATGAGTGTGAGCAAACGAGTGTAAGCAAGGATACAATGTGGTGTAGTTAAAGTAATTTTACTAATATAGAATGTTATCAAAACTTATTGTATTTCAGCAACAACGATTGAAAAAAACAATTTATAAATATTGGTCAATCAGGGGAATGAAATATGTATTTCATAATAATGACATTAAAAAGCTATTACGATTTTAGTAATTTTTTTATTGAAAAAAAAATCTATGTGAACAAGCAAAATTGTCAGGTATGGGACGATACCAATCTACACGAGATACACCAGCACCAAATGCATCCTGAGAAAATCCTGTTTGGTGCGGATTTTGGTCTGGCGAAATCATCGGTCCGTAATTCTTCCAAAACAAAACTGGCGTTGTCATAACCGTCAATGGCGAGCACTACAGATCGATGATAAGCAAACTTCTTGTGGGCTAAACTGGATGACATGGATACCGACGACATGTGGTTCCAACAGGATGGCCACACAGATACCATGACTACAGAAACACTGTTTTTTGTTTTCATCACGCACCAGTATTTGTAAATGTACATTGTATAGTAATTTGTAGTTCTTAAAACCGAGGTTCTATAAAATCAAATTTTGCCTCAATCTTTGCCGAAACAGGGTTAGTCGGTGGGGATATTCCGGTTTTATAGTATTCGGGTATCTGTAGTGCATGTTTAATGTGTGTACGTTTATTCGTGTCATCGCGTCCTGTGTTTCTTTTGTTCTAAAAATACCTAGAAGTTGCAAAAATACACCAAATATATTTTGTTATGTCTGTGGCTGTTTTGTTGTAAAAAAGTTTAAGCGTAATATTACATCGCTATCACAAAAACAATATTGCTCGTGCTTTAAAATTAAGCTTGGAAATCGGGATAAACCCTGGATACCCCATATCATGCCTGAAGTATGTGAAGAAGGATTAAGGCATTCGAGCAATGGAACAAGCAAATCTCTTCCTTTTGGAATTCCAATGGTTTGAAATCCCAAATTTGTAGGAAGAACCTACAAATAATTTTGATGATTGCTACTTTTTTATGTAAAGTAAGTGGATACAACACCAAGAAGCTTAAAAATATAATATATCCTAATGCTCCATCCACCATTAGACCGGTTGCATATGGACCTGATATCCCTATTCCGAAAAAACCACTCAGCTTGTCAGCTTGGATGAAGTTGCAAGTAGCTCTGACTGTGAAACTTCACAAGAAGTAGATGAACAGTGCCTTAGTGACATTAGTGACATCGCAACAGTTTCTATCGCTGCAGTTAGTGAGGAGCAAGGTGAAAGGTTCCATCAAGATATAAAGGAGATGGAAAGGAGGTACCAGGGTCAATGGAATGTGGCGAAGATGGCAGATTACTGCTGGAAGCCAAAAAGAAAACATTCAACGAATGATGACATAAGAAAAACTACAACACGAAGTTTTTTGTTAAAAAGAGACTGATTTTCAAAGAAAAAAATAAATTAAAGACTCAAAACTATTATTTGTCGTGTTGTTTGTGTTTTACTATGTTTTTTAATGTTTATTAAATATAATATTTATTAAAATTTAATTTTTCTTTTACTTTTTAATTTATTCTGATTATTCAGTTGATCAAAAACCTTACGTCAGGGGCAAACACCGAAAGTAGATATGAAGTCAGCATAAATAACTCACTTATAATCACTTATCAAACCCAAATCAACTTTCATAATGTAAAAATTTTTAGGCCTGTGTTATTTACCTGCAGCGTAGATCCTAATATATTATGCCTCAGTGTTGACTTCTCAAAAATTTTATTTCCTAAATCGTCCCGAGTACACCAAACAGAGACATCTATCGAGTCTACCTTTGTTTACTATATTGCAAAATCCAGATAGCAGGGTGGTTTTATCTAAGGCCATTCCCTGTTCGTCCTCGGTGTAGGAGAAGCGGAACCCTCGTCGATCAGGGAAGAGAATTTATATGCAGACTTTGTCCCGGCATCTCTCAATGGAATCTGTCAAGAATTCCGGCACAAAGACAAAGGGCCGAGGCTCCGGGCCGCGCGCATTTTTATCGCAAATAGGACGAATATTTTTGCAGTAGAAATTCGAATTTAACGCGATGCCAAAGAGTTATCCCATCGTATTGTGAGGGGAACGTGTTTTGGAGGACGCGATGTTGCGTGGTTTGAACAGGTGTACCAGGTATATAAATATGAAACCGGAATTTGCCCATAGATGGCCTAGCTTCTAATGTAGTCACCGCCATACCGCATCATTGACGCCATTTTCTTGTTTTAATATCTGATAAAGGTTTTTATCTCACAACAATACAAGTATCATACAACAACATCGACTGACTTGAGCCGAGCTTTGTATTGTAACGTAATGTAACACGAGCATTCGGTAATCAGTGTCGGAAAACTAGCAGCGCACCGAACCGCTCGAGTTGAACAATCGTGCTCCACTAGACTGTCGGTTTTCTTACGAATCCCTTTGATTGTTACATCACAAGTCAATACAGACAGCGACGTGTTCGTTGTGAGCGTACTTGAACTCATCTATCCAGTCGACATATTTCCACTCTGACCATCGTATGCGTTTGTTTTGTGCTACATATATAAATAATAATTGTGCTACATAATACCTATATTAATAATGGAGTGGCCTCGAGAACAGATTTTATATTTTATTGTTTCGCAATTTTTGGCCCAATTAAATTAATTAGATATTCAAAATCTGTAGAGGACATTTTTTTGTATTTTCCACTAATTTCTTGGTTCTTTAAGATTGTCATTAATAGAGTTCCACTATTAACACTTCTTTCTCTAAATAGATTTGTCTGCCACCGCCGTTTTTCTTTTTTCTTCTATAGAAGTTTTAGGTAGCAATTTCCCATTTCAATGAACGTAGTACTCGCAACTTCTAGGTTCGGCATACTGAAACCGACTAAATAAAGTGGAGCACTGTTGAACCGAGCATTCGAAGTAAGTGTTCGCTGCGTTTTAATCACGAGCTTTTAAAGCTCGGCTCAAGTTAAAAGATCATGGGTAGCTCCAGGCGAACCATCGACATCGACTGCAGGGTCAAATCGCTATGGACGGAAGACAATGCTCTGTGTTTGGTGAGATCAGAATGGTGCGATCTACTATGAACTGTTAAAGCCTGGCCAAACTGTTAATACTGAACGCTACCGACAGCAAATGATCGATTTGAATCAAGCTTTGCATGAAAAACGACCAAATTATCAAAAAATGCAACGCTAAATTATTTTGCTTCATGATAATGCATCATCACATATTGCTGAGCAGGGCTTCACTTCTTACAAGAATGTACGAAAATTGCTCGATGACTAGATTGCCTCAAGAAAGCAAGATTTTTTTTGGCATGGAATCCACAAATTGTCAGAGAAATGAGAAAATGAGAAAAATGTATAGCTATGGGCAATACTTCGAATAAAATATGTTTTATCATTTTCATACAATAAACGTATAATTTCTATACAAGAAATTCCTGTTTCATATTTACATACCTGGCAAACAGGGACGTGACTTTTATAAGCCCATCGAAATACTTCGCGATAAACTTTATGGTTTAATATGAAGGATGGGCAACAGCGACGATAATGCGTCTAATAAATGATACTGCATTTTATGGTTTTGTAACTCGTTATTTTGAATTTACGACATACCGGTCGCCACAAGCTTGCACATTTTGCGACGCGTCATTAAGTGCAAATTTAACGCCCGAAATTGCATCTGATAAAAAGTATATTTTATTTCATATGCCACAAAGTGAATTAATATCGGATTACAACTTTTAAAGGCACCCAATAGTATGTTATCAGAAAGGCTGTTTGCGAGCGTTGCATATTATTGGCGCTTCATGTGGGGGCATGAGTATTTTTAATGCAACGAACCTTTCGTTCATCAAATCCACAAATAAAGACATTCGTAAAATTTCGTTATAAAATTTCGCCATAAAATTTCTATTAGATGGTAAACGATGTATGGTAATTTACCGAGATACCTTTCTTTTAATTTCTAAATAGTTTTAACGTAACGGTGCGATGAGGTAAGGGGTAGACGAACCGTAGTGGAAGGGAATCAACAAAGCACTTGTCACGGCCGTAGGACCATAGTGGATCTTGATTTATAGACCGAGGTGTACGTACGATTTCCGATGTGTTAGTTGAAACGTTTTAATTTACTAATAAAGTATGTCGTAGTTGCGAAAGCCCATAAATCGTTTATATGCTCATCAAATAAAAATGTTTAATGATGAATTTGATGATTTATTCTGCGATGGAGCGAAAGTAATATATAAATTTTCCATAAACCCTTAATGCGCTGGTGCAAATCCGACTGTACACATCACGCGAATTCTGTGATACATCAACATAGAAAACAGAGCGTGCCATACAAACACTAGATAATGAACCTTTTCGGAAGTCTTGATACAAATAATACAATACACAGTTGCAGTTGCCAAGTCGCAGAATATTATGTAGTAATATATCAAATGTACACGACGATATTGTAGAGAAGATTATACTTAAATTATAAAATAGACGATTATGGTTATGTGTTGACGAGGCGATAGATCGTAAAAATTATATTGCAAATGTTATAGTACGTGTAGTGAACCCTCAGCAATTAAGACTCGCTGAGTGTACTGGCAATACAATCACGCAGATGATACTGGAGATGCTAGAAAAATTTCAAGTGTCAACAGGTCAAATATTGATGATTGTCACATACAAAGAAACCTAAAGGGGTTAAATCAAATGATCCAGAACGCCCCTTGATAGATCCCCTCCTTTCTAGAAATTGACGAAATGCAATTGCATGATGGGGCTGCACTCTATTTCCTTGAAACTAAGTTACATCATTCGGTCAGTCAGAGTACTCTGTACTGAGAAACTGAGCAATTAAAGCAGGAACAAATTCGAATTGCAACACTAAATTTAGTGCTCCATTGAAGAAGTAAAATTTCACAATTCGGTTGAGGGACTGTATGTTAGACACGTTAATTTTCAGAGTCCAGACACTAACACCGCACCACGCAAGTAAGACCACACATTAATCGTCTTCAACATATACAAGAAAATTCAAATTCAAGTGTTCAAAACTGTTGGATGAAAAAAAATATAAAGTATATTGTAACAGTTACATATAACAGTACACTAATAACTTAATAAAAATAATGACTATAAAAAAGAACATACACACATGAGTATAATACAAAAATATTGACTCAATATTTAATGGCACTTAAAAAACAAGCACATAAGCAAGAATATCAGTTTAACCGCCTAGATATAAAAAATTATCTTGATCAAAGCTGGCCATGAAATGGAGAACGTCCGTCTTAGCTTATACCCCGTTTTTAAAATAAATATGCATCTTGTCTACAAACACATTAGCATAAGCAACTCGATTCGATATTTTTGGTAAATTAAAAATAAATACTACAAGAAATTATTCATAATAAAAACGTAAACCTTTTAGTTTTAATTAAGGCATCTTTTTATCGTCTTACGTTTCATCGTATTGGTCCCTATCTGAGGTTTTCACCTCTTATCAATCCATGTTTAACTATGCCGAAATATTACTGTCTATTATAGTACTAGTTATAGTAGTATAATACTTGCGATGGCTCGCACTACTACCCATACCAGAGTCGTTTGTAAATTGTACGTAATTAATATGCGAGTTACCCTTATACACGCGCATGTTTGACTATGATCATGTTTTATCATCCAGTGACAGTGCATCCACATTTACATCGACATAATTTATGGCTCGTTTATTTAAACCCAAAATTATGTCGGAATAATTTTGTAGAGAAACTTAAAATTTGTCACGCATGCTCCAGTTTTAATAAAACTCAACAACAATTACTGAAATGCTTTCGTTTTTCAGACATCCTGGCGACAATCCTTTCTACAGCAACATCGACAGTATGCCTGATATCCGACCGAGGAGGAAGTCTATACCCCTCGTATCAGACTTGGTAAGTGAACTCAGTAAAAGTAATTTAATATATCGCTAGTTAATCTCTTAGTTAAGGCAATGTATTATAGAAATGTTACAAAGTATATTCATCGAAGATTTTATTTATGTAAGCCTATACGTATTGTTCAATTGACTGGAATATGTAGGAGCCCTAGTGTGTTTAAATATAATTTATTGTTCAGGACGTAAAAATATTATAATACAATGATGTTGCTAAGAAAATTGTAATATATTCGTAAAGCCTAAAATAGTTTTGACATATTCAAAAAGTCAATAGACCAACACATTTTCATGTCTACTGTACTTAATCTAATCATTTTCACCAATACGCTGAACGTTTGCATATTATTTCTGTGTAATTGTTAATAACAGTAGTAGTATTGTAAAACTACATAAATCGAGCGTTCCAAAGAATATCCATCCAGAGTGTTTGGATCAATATTCCGAGGCATCCCTACGAAATCCAGAATCAGTCACGCGAAATTATGCGTCTTTTATTCATGACAGAAGTTTATGAAACAAATATAATGGGAAAAGCTCCCCAATAAGAGACACACCTGAGTTGGCTTTAATAGAAACATATTGATGGGCAGGTTATTTTGAACGTTTATATATTTTTAATCCTCCCCTGTTATACGACGTTCCGAAAAGTGATTGAGAAGTGAAGTAAAGGAATTCGGTATATTTTGAAATGTTATTGAAAAAGAGCTTAGAAAATGTGTCGAATGTTTAACGTTATTGAGTAATATTCAGTTGAATCGAAAGACATTTTGAATGGAGGTTTATGAGAAATATTAGGGTAAGTCA
Organism: Rosalia funebris; assembly: GCA_037954035.1. NCBI lineage: Eukaryota > Metazoa > Arthropoda > Insecta > Coleoptera > Cerambycidae > Rosalia > Rosalia funebris. The sequence continues at coordinate 2,117,367 of JAZFAV010000006.1, read as the reverse complement.
ATTTTTAATTAATTTAAAATCTTCGTATTCTAAATTTTACATGTACAGGTTGATTTATATAAGTTCGGTATAGAAAGGATGTTTTTATTGTATTGTCCTACATATTTCTCTATTATTGAATCATCTTTGACGATCTGACTCTGATGAAGTTGAATCTAACTGTTTAATTAGTAAAATTCCCCGTATTACCTCTTGAACAGAGTCGTATTCAGGATGATCAGAACAGTCAATATCAATGATACATAACAGGAACAAAAGTGCGAATAATATACATAATATAGGGTGTGTCAGTTTTAACTATAGGATTCGAATTGCGCGTCATTTGTGTTCTGTCAAGAATGCGTCAATATTTAACAGACCATACGTGTCAACACGCAGCGATTAACAGTTCAACAACGAATAGTTTGTGTACAACTCTTTTATGAAAGTGAGCAATTATTTACAGTTGCATTAAGAAAAATCGCACAAAATTAGGACAAAATGAAGGACCCGCAGAGTTAACAGTTCGTAACTTAATCAATAAATTTGAAGAGATGGGTTATGTTATTGATAAGGCAACACCAATACACCTCGACGTAGTCGATCAGATGACAATATTGCTGCAGTGACGAAAAGTGTACGGAAGTACCCAGTACATCAGTTCGACGGCGTGAACAACAATTGAATCTGTCAAGAGCTACCACGAATCGGATTTTAGAGAAAGATCTACATCTATCAGCATATAAAATTCAGTTGACACAGCAGTTAAAAGTTACAGACCATTTACAACTTCGTATATTTAATAATTAGGTGTTAGAAAACAAAGATGGTGCTGATTTTTGCAACAAAACAAAATTTTATTCAACCATGAAGCATATTTTCATCTTGACGGATACATACACAAAATTGTCGAATTTGGGGTGCTGAAAATCCACATGCTGTTCGCGAAAAACAAATGCATCGACGATTTGGTGTGCATTTTGGAGTTGTGAAATAATTGGACTATACTTCTTTGAAACTGAAGCTGTTAATATTATAACAATAAATGGAGTGCATGTTAACGTCGAGTGGTTTGCAGACAACAGTCTTTAAATATTGAAGCCCTATTCTTGACAGAACATAAATGGCACTCAATTAATATGCTATAGTTCCAACAGAGACACCCTCTATTTATTGACGGTTTATTAACATAAATTTATATATTTTACTGTTTAGAACATTATATATAGTATATTTTTCTATATTCATGTAAATAAAATATACAAGGTTTCAAGAAATGATAATCTATCAGTACCTCCTATAAATCTCCAAAATAATTTGATTCGTTATTAGTTTCCCAACTGTATTTCTTATACTAGAAAATCATTTATCTTGATTTACTCTCACTCTCAACACTTTCCGCGTACAGGAAATGCCTTTGTAAAATGTAACAAATAAAATAAACGCGAGCAACTTCCCACATTCTAGAGCGTAATGGAGTGGTCTCCACTTACATAAGTTCAACAGCGACCACTATAATTTATCTCGTATAGCCGAAGTACACGTTTTTGCCGGCTCAGACCGCGATAGCTACACTATAGCGGAAATCTTATAAGCAGAATCCGCAGGAATTAATGGGCTAGCAGGAACGCGACGTGGCAAAGAAATATGGCTGCGAGATGGTGGGGTTTTAGTCTATCGGCAGAGGGTTGCTGCGGAATGTTTTTAATTAATAAATGAAGACAGTAATATATTATAAAAACATTAGTTTAAATTGAATCAGTGAGAATAGACTAAGTGTATATACTAATATATATATTTAAAAAGTTTATGCAAACCTTCAGTGTTATCATGTCGCATCACTTACCAGTAAATGTTACTCATCCATTGTTGTTACAGTCCAGTCCCTGTGTATCAGTTTACTGCAAGCCTCCTTACAAAATACCATCCACTGTTTGTGATTTCCTGTTAGTGTGACTTCTATTTTTGTAAAACTACTTGTGACTACCTACCCAATAGAGCGGCGATGCTGCATCTCTTTGAACACTGTCAATTTTCGCGCAAAAAAAATGTTCACCGTAGTAGTAATTAAGAACATCGGGGGTATTTATCGAGGCAGGCTACTAGATAGATTTGACGTCCTAATGATGGATCTTAATTCGGAATAGTTGCTAACAAGTGTTCTAATTTATAATTTTTGACCTTTTTCAAATACAAAAGGCTCGCTAAAATCTTACCTACTCAATTTTTACTGCTTATATTTCTACTTTTTAATTGATATATCTAGTTAAAAATGGTATTTAAAGAATTATCTTTACGACTCAAAGAAAGTGTATCAAAAAACGACTTAATTCTAGGATATTTTTAAACTTTGGGCTCTGTACAAGTCTACTACCAAATGTACTGTATATCAGATGTAGTTACATTCCTGTAATGTACACTCCTGGACAAAATTAACGCACCTGCAAAACGTTTCATTAGCTCTTATTATTTTGCGATTTTAATATTTAAAATATGAAATTGTTTGACATATATGAAATTGTTTGTTAATAATAAATTTAACGCTGTTTAAAGTGACTTATAAAACGAAATATATTCAGTTACACCAGTGATTTTTTTTAATTAATGTCATCAAGTAAATGAATGATGTTCAGTATTGTATAGTACACTTAGAGTAGAAGACCCAGGAGGAGGTATGTATCTGCTCGAATCGCAGGGGGCGTTGGCAACACTGAATTCAGCAAGGACAAAGTCGAAGCTGGTCTATAATTCCTATGAAACATTGAACCACTATGCAGGGAAGGGACAGATGGAACTCTTTTGGATATCTGGGCATAATGGCATTAAGAGAAATCTAATTGCAGATGACCTTGCCAGAGTAGGGACCAGGGAAAACGGTTTTATTACAAGAATTTATTGCCAAAAAGCCGATGTACGAAAATTATGTCACTTTCAAACGCGATTTTTTATATAAAAAATTAAAGAAATCGATTGTTGCTGAAAATATATTTGTAGCGCAACTCCTAGCGAAGAAAATAAGCCCTCAAACAAGTCTGTAGAACCATCCGTTTCGACGAAGAAGCCGTTTTACGAAAACAGCTATAACTATGAAAAAAAAAATATTTTGGAGTTGTACAAAAACGATTCTTTTTGTCTCACTTAGGACTACATTTTCTGAAATTATTAAGTGTTTTGATTAAATATTGTTATTTTTAGAGCAAAAACAAGAAAACGCAATTTTCAACGGTTTTCTCGATATATCTCGAAAAGTAATGAATCGATTCGAGCTCAGTAAAATTGAGTCGAAATATTTTTTCACTATCTACAACTTTTTCATTTAACTGTTTCCAATCAGAGCACATCTTTCTTTTTTATTCGCGAAAAATTGGTTTTTTGACTTTTGCGAATTTTTTAGGTTATGTTAGCGGCCGCCATTTTGAGAGCAAAAAACTGTAAGTTTCTTGAAGTTTTATTTTCTATATGCTCAACTTTTTTTTTGCTGTTTACAATTAGTGAGCGGGTCATTCCCTATTGATTGGACTATACGCGTATTATAGTAATTCCCGTTTTAACATTATAACAGGGTACTTAGCGCTTAAACCTATTTATATGGTATGTTGTCGTTCAAAATACAATACTAGATGTCAAATAAAACGCGTTACCCCATCTATTAACGTTTCAAAATAACGTTGAAGTCATTTTACTCGCAAAAAAGCAACAAAAAAGACTAAATAAGTGTCTTTTTTTCGGAATAAAAGCTACAAAAGTACTGTTTTCCTTTGCATGACTATTTTGACATACCTCTCGCTGTGTAGGGGAACTCACTTGAGCCTCCTAAATCGAAAAGACCTTTGGGTTGGCGTTCGGAGCAAGGTTAATGCGAAAATTCGGCATAAAGTTTGAAAAATAGAAAAAACAATTCAGTGACTGCAAAAACAAATCCAGGTCATTATGGAAAACCAATGGCGTTCCTTAATTTTAACCTAAAATGAACCTGTCACAAGTAAAAAAAAAATATGCACGCAAAAAAAAAGTGAAAATTTGTTGCCTAGTGATTCCAACTATGGACTGGCGATGAAGAGGCCCAGATATTAACCCCATAGGACATCTATGGGATGCACTAAAATGATTAGTTAGGCGCCACATACCTGCCTTTATGACTCTTAGGGAACTCGAACAAGCCGTTCTTGTCGAATGGGAGAATACTCCTCAGGAAAACATTCACCTCTTGATCAGTAGCATGCCCTGATGAATGGAGGCAGATGTGGATTGATAAGAACTAGAGGAGAACCTACATGCTACTGAATTCAAATTCTTACGGACTTAATTTCACTTCCAATTTTGTTTCTCATTAACACCGTTTTCATTCAATTTGACATTATTGTTCCGTTCTGTTATTTATTCATTTTTTTTTCGCGATAATACCATTCTAATTAATTAAACATTAGTTGAAAATTATTTAATTATACTATATCGTGGATAATATGATTTAAATCTTCGAAAAAAGAAAGTAATAACGCGCAGTTTCACTAATGCGTCAACTTTGTCCAGGAGTTTATTTAGAAAATACGCGCTTTTGAAGCTTCGGCCCAAGTTAAGAAAACGCCCAGTAGACCAAAAGGGAAAGGTAGATGAATTGCATGAATTACAAATTACCAACGCCCACCTCATCACGTAACAATCAACTAATCCACTGTTATTATTATACGGAGCCAGCATCGCCGTCTCGCATTCCCCACTATATTAATGTTAAATGTAATGTGTAATTCTCCTTGAGCCATTACTAACGTGTCTATGTTGTTTGTTCTCTGTTTAATGGTTTGCCCTGCGCCGCTTCACTTCTCCAGGTGCTCAAGGTATTGGTCTATACTCTTCCTACTTCCACTAACACTTTTAGACCACCGCCATACTAAACAATTACAGCCTCTTACCGTGATTGCACTCATCAGTGGTTGCCGGTGCATCAAAAAAATAGATTGGGGTGTAGCTCGAGGACGAAACTTTCGGGAAACGAAGCGGTCGCAATACCGCTTCAAACGGCTTATATTGTTTCCAATTACTTGAATGGAACTTAAAGTAATGCTACAAGTTTAATGTAGATGTGGTTCGTTAACGATGAATCGAATTGGGTGGTGACGAGACGAATATTGAAGTTATCGATTGTATTATTTTGGTTTGTGCGAAGCTGCAGCTTTAGTTTAAGTTCCATGCAATCGTGCCACATTATTTCTCTTACATTATCCATATTGTTTACTCGTAACCCACTTATATAGTGAGTACATAAACATTGGAGCAAATTCGATAAAATCATAACCAGCTAAGTAAAAAATGCTCATATAATTTCGTTATCGGTCGCCGTATATTTTCCTGACGTCATCTCTGTTGGAGTTATGACACCATTGACAGTTCTTTTCAAATAGCAACACCCTCATCTGGATGTTGCATCTTAAGAGAGCACTTTTTTTTTATGTAATGCGTCAAATTTTGTGATAGATTACATAACAATACATACCAGGTATGTAAATATGAAACCAGGATTTGCCAATGAATGGCTTAGCTGCAAATGTAGTTACCGTCATACCGGGTCATCGGGGCCATTTTCTTGTTTTAGTATCTGATAAAGGTTTTTATCTCGCAACAATACAAGTTTCATACGACAACTTCGTTTTTAATAGCGTTGAGCATGTCGAATTTTGTTCCTGGAAACTGCAACTTGCGGATAACATTGGTTTTCTGTTACCACTTGAAGAAAACTGCTGCAGAATGACATTGAATGCTTGTCGAAGCCTATGGTGAGCATGCTTTTGGTAAATCACAGTGCTTTCAGTGGTTTAAAAAATTCAAAAGCGTCAACTTTGACGTGAGAAACGAAGAACGTGGAAGACCACCGAAAAAGTTTGAAGATAGCGATTTCCAAGCATTGTTGGATGAGAATGACGCTCAAATTCAACAAGAACTCGCGGGTCAATTAAATGTGACACGACAATCCATCTCCATACATTTTAAAGCCATAGGAAAGATCCAGAAGATGGGAAAATGGGTTTCACATGAACTGAATGAAAGACAGCAGGAAAACCAAAACACCATTTGAGAAATGCTGCTCTCCAGGTACGAAAGAAAGTCATTCCTCCATCGAATTGTGACTGGCGATGAAGAATGGATTTATCTCGAGAATCCTAAACGTAAAAGATCACAGGTGACTCCAGGCGAACCATCAACATCGACTGCAAGGCCAAATCGCTATAGACGGAAGACAATGCTCTGTGTTTGATGGGATCAGAAGGGTGTGATAGATTATGAGCTGTTAAAACCTGGCCAAACCGTTCATACTGAATGCTGCCGACAACAAATAATCTACTCGTATCAAGATTTGCGTGAAAAACGACCAGAATATCAATAACGGCAACGCATAATAATGCACCATCATACACAGCAAAACCGGTCAAGAAAACGACTGAGGCATTTAGTTGGGAAATGCTTTCGCATGTGGTTTACTCACCAGACTTGGCTCCATCCGATTACTACTTATGTGCATCGTTGGGATACACTTGCTGAGCAGGGCTTCACTTCTTACGAAAATGTACGAAAATGTATCGATGATTGGTTTGCCTCAAAATAACAAGAATTTCTTTGGCATGGAATCCACAAATTGTCACAGAGATAGGGAAAATGTATAGCTAGCAGTGGGCAATACTTTGAATACATTTTTTTATCATTCTCGTACAATAAACGTGTACTTTAGTACAAAATGAGTCCTGTCTCATATTTACCTGATACAATACAAACAAAAAGTGTTAAGTTAAGTATTTAAATTGTCTGCTATTCATTTATTCTGTGGATACAAGAAAGAAATGGAAACTGAAATCTATGTAAATCTTTAGGTGGCGCCACAGTGTCAGTCAGTATTACTTCGTTCCGAATTCTGTCTTTTAATGCGTATTTAGTCTCTTTATATATATCTTAGATTTGAGATAAGCCCACAAAAATATTACAGTGGAATTAGATCCGGAGATATATGAGAACTATCACTCGATAGTTCTTCTACCAATCCACTTTTTGTGACGGATGGTGTATAGGTAATGAAGCAGAATTTATAATATGTCACTACCATATATAATGAATATATGGTAGTGTTAAGTCAAAGGAAAACTCGAATATGTTTGTGGAGTGTCGTTTAGATACGTAGATGACGTGTTTACAGTTTTCGATACCACAGAAACGCACTTGAAAGCCATTTCATGATACACCATTTACTAGAAATGGAGAAAATAAACTAGAATTTGATATACATGATATAAGAAGGAAACTAGCACTTTTATATACGTGATGATCGTAATGACTCTCATTGTTGTCAACACAAAATAACTATTCCACTATCCCAATTTTCTGGTTCATCATTTCTGAGTTTCCCATTTAGTAACGAAATATTCGAAAAAGACAAAATGGTACGTAATACGTAACCTCTGTTCTGTATGAAGCACAATTTATAAGAGCACTCGAGTGTTTTCAAAGATAGGTATTACATTAATACTAGAAAACAGGGAAAGGCTCATAAGTGTCAAGATTGAAGTCAGAAGTAAAAGGTGTTACAATAAAAACGCAGGATGTGGCTTTTAAATAAAATAAAGCATAGTTCTCTATAGGAAAGCATTGAAATGCTTATTGATTTATAATGTATATGTTACTGTGAAACACCGAAATCCGGTGAATGTCGAGATACACCAGTGAATGTCAACAATCTCTAAGTTGCTTGGCGTATGTCCGAAATATCGGTCAAATATCATTATTTCTAACTTACACCGGTGAATGTCGACATTCAGCATGTACTCATGGTGTATGTTGAAAAGAAACTTTTTTTTTAGTAAAGGAGAACAAAAATAAAAGTATAGGTAATATTTATTTATTAAAACGACATGGGAAAAGTTTTCTAATAAACTTAAGGAAATTGTTGAACTTAAAACAAACAGTAGAACACTGCAAATCACGAAACACAACTAAAATAATGTCAATATAAACATACACATACATTTTAATTTTTAAACTGAAATATAAAAAACCAAGAAAATGTATGACATTCTTATTTATTTCAACAACTTAAACTACCATGAGACATCGAATTGCACAAAAGGCCTTTGCTTTTACAGCTGCATTTAGCCGTAGAACACTTCCTTTTGCAATTGCAACGTGTATAGCCTTGCCCTCCACTTTTTGAATTAGCACAAGCTGCTTCTCTTAGCGACATTTCTTGAATCGAAACCTCATCCATGGAAAGTAACTTTTCTTTACAAATTACGAACTGATTACGGGTGAAAAGCTGTTTCAAGGTACCATTTTTGTTTGCTAATTTATAAAAGCCTGAATCCTCTATTCCAACAACAACCGCTAATACATTTAGAGGGTCTGTACGACCACGGTCGACATCAGGGACTTGAATTCTTACGGTATCACCAATTTGGGCCGGAGGAAACTTTTTTTTTGAGGTTGGTAACATTTTTGTTGCTTGAAGTAGAACATTCTCTTTTGCGGCTACTCTCTTTGAAGAAATTAGCTCTTGTTGTTCAGCCAGTACTTGAGATGAAGAAGTGCTAGGTTGCGGATCAGTCAATGCTTGAGATGAAGGCGTTCCAGATTAACTCTAATGGTATTTTGGTTATCTACGTCACTTCCATCTGAAATATGGTCATCAATATGGTCACTACCCAAATGTTCTTCAAAAGTGTTAACATAGGCTTCTAACTATTCTTCGGTTTCAATGTTTGCAATTTGCCCGCCAGGGAGAGATGATAATGCTATGCCCCTTTTTGGTTTAACGCCAAACAGGGCTTCATATGGACTCTGGCGTATTCCTTCGTGATATGTTGTGTTTTTGGCGAATTGGACAAACGGCAAACCTTCTGACCATTTATTTGAGTCATTATCTTGCATCCATGCAGTTAGCATATTCTGTATACTCTGATTGGCTCTTTCGACTGAGCCTTGTGTTTAACTGTGACGAAGCTTTCCGTGTACTATTTTAACATCTTTCGACATAGCACATAGTTCAGATATGACTCGATTACTGAATTCTCTACCATTATCCGAATGCAATATAGCGGGAGTACCAAATGTTAAAAACATATGAAGAAGGTGATATGCTACTTCTTCCGCTCTCTTGCTTTTTAAAGGTCGCAACTGGACAAACTTGATTAGATGATCTTGATATACCATTATAAATTTGTAATCGCCATCCCTGTGTGATTGCAAGTCTATCAAGTCGACTTGACATCTAGAGTTCAATTCGGAACTGACCATTGGTTTCACAACAATACCTTTTTTAGACGCACTGTGTTTCATTTGACATTGTTTACACAAATTTAAATACAACATTACAACTTCATAAGTAATATTTTTGTATCTAACTTGCAATTCTTTAAGTATTCGTGTTCTTCCTCCATGGCCTATTCTAATGTGAGTTTCGGAAAGTATATTAAACAGCTCATCATTTGTAACATAATACTGGATATTCGTTTCTCCTGGTTTTAGTGGCACAATTAACTTTTCTTCATCGCTAACTTTTAAAATGTCAAAACGTTTTAAACGTCTGTAGTCCAAAGGTGTACTACACTTACATTTAGCAGAAATCACTTCAGAAACGATTTTAGAGTACCTTTCTTGATAAAAATAAAAACAATTGTCTTCTCGTTTACTTCCAATTAAGGCATGTAACTTTTCAAAAAACTGATCACGATTCACTGCAGTAGCCATTGAACACAAATTATAATATCTAATAAAACAAATTAAATTAGCAAGCTTGCACACACGCTATCAGATCTTAATTAATATAATAACCGTTTATTAATAAAATATAAGAACTAATATTAATATAAGAACGTTTATTAATAAAATTAATAAACGTTCGGTCTTTCACCAAGGCATTTGGTATTTGTCGACATTCACCGGTGACTGTTGACATTCACTAATTTCGGACTTTCACAGTAACGTATATATTTCGGAATTATGTATGGAACAACACATCCGGTAAATTGCCGCCCACGGCTTTGGTGGCACACGAGTACTCTTCTGGTGAACTTTTCAAATTGTTAGAGTAAACCTGAGTCTTCAGAAAACCTCACAGGACAAAGTCCATAAGTCCAAAGAAAAGATATGACACGACAAAGGAAAAGACTCGTGCAAGACCGTCATTGTTTCACAGGTGGTATGGCAAGTGGCACTGTCTTACTGAAACCACGTGTCTTCAAGAGCAGTATCTTCCAGTTAAGGCACAAAGAACTGGATTGTCTTGTCACGATAACGTTCGCTATTTACCATTAATGCCTTATGTGCCTCGTTTTCAAAGAAAAATGGTCCAATGATTCTTTCAGACTACAAAGCACAACAAACAGTGACACGTTGGGAATGCATCTGTGTCTCATGAATCAGTCGTGGATTTTCCGAGCTCCAAATGCGGCAATATTGCCTATTAGTGAAGCCATCGTTACTGAAGTTGATTTTGTCCACAAAATGGACAGTGACTTCTTTTTATTCAGTGATCCAATTGGTGAACTTTCTTCGCTGTGCATGGTCTATTGGCAGATACTGTTGAATCGATTGGACTTTGTAAGCATGGAGATGCAAATATTTAGTAAAAATATGGGAATAATGACTGTTAAAGTGTCTAATTCTTGTACACGATGACGAATCGAAGTCCTTAGACTCTCGGCACTCTTCCGAACTGCCATGAGGTATTGTTCTGAACGGCCACTATGAGCTCGTGTCGAATTTTTCATATCAGTAAATGAATCATTGCTTTCGAATTTTTCGGTTATTCCTTCCACAATTGAACATTATTTCTAGCCAAAATTGGACGCACTTTACGAATCATAGTAACCATTTTATTATTAATGTTTAACAATAAGTATACGTTGCTATATAGTGTAACGCTTCATGTTTACTAACTCCTATCTGTCTCCTATCGATCTGTCAAAATTATTGACCTATCAAATCATGATAGCCAAGGTGGAATGTAATTAAAATCCTGCGCTCTTATTGTAACACCCTTTATAGACAGACAAAAAAATTACGTATTAGGCACAGTGATGCAATAAACTGAAGGATTTTATGTCTTCACTGTTCACTAACGATGAAGAAATATAGTTCAAAGGAGTGAAGCCATTATTGGCTCAACAATCGTCTCGATAAGGATACGTTTCATTATCAGAATCAGTGTATAATAAGAATAATCTGTATCATCTGCAAGAGTTTCCATGTGGGTCGACTAACTGCAGCTTCTCCAAAAGATAGGATTTTATATGATTTATTTGAATATTATTCCACTTCTGGTATATTCAGCTTGAACAGGCCAATATCCTGGTCATAACCTTCTATCTGAAATGTTGCTAGTAGGGCTGGTGAATTTTTAAAGACATGACCTACATTACCTAAAAATAACAAGTGTATGAAATACACGTTTTATGTAAATTACTTTATATTCGGCTTGATATATGAAATATTGGCACAACGTCTATCCATTTACCATTCAGGGCTATTGGAACCAGTTACCAAGTGACCTAAAGATAATGCAGAACGTTAGATACAGTAGAATTCTCAAAAAAAGATCGCATCAAGTAGCGTAAAAACGATAACAATATTTAAAAATACAACTAGTGTCAGCACGAAATGAAAAAAAAATTATGTTACAAGTTAAATTAATAAATTTCTCAAAACAGAAGTGTTATATATCCTACCCCTAAATTTAACCCACCATATGTAAGAAAATGTACTCCCTTAAATTATATTAGATAAGGGTAAAGTATTTTAATAGACTGTCGACGGATCTCATAACTCCACGACATACCTTAAAGAAATTCGTATACCAAAAAAATATATATCTAGAAAAGAAGATCGATCTATCCGGTCGATTCCTCCTACTTATCCGGTGGCAACTTTATCGAATTGGTTCCAATCTTAATGTGGTCACTATGTAACCAGCATTTTTTTCTAGACCAAACCCTTGTCCCTGTGGGGTCAAACACTAACACTCACACAACTAAAACTGCAAAACAAACAGGTAATTATTTAAGACAATAGCTTCTACGTTAATGAGGCAAATTCGAAAAGTTCTTGCAAGTTGCCGAGCAGCTTGTAGTTTGTAATTTCTACATTTTTGACAAGTAGGTTTTGTAATATCTTTGATTTGTAGCTTCACTTGGAATAAGTATCAGCTTTTTGGGTATACGCAGTTGCTTCCGGTAAATATAAGCAAGTTTCAGTAAATCGAATAGTCTTTTTGCAAAAAAAATAAATGTTTTTACAGTAAATTGCTGTATGCTATTGTTTTGCTTATGCTGTTGATATCAGTAATTCGTATATTATGTACAATGTATTTCTTTTGTTCTGAAAACATCTCAAGAAACAGGTGGCTTATGATTACTTATTTACAAGCACTAGCTACATAAATGAACATAAATATAATTTCATCAGTAAGAATAAATATTCCATTGTTTTGGAGAATTTGGTATAATGCGGAAAAATATATATTTAAGGTCTCCATACGGGAGTTTACAGAATGGGGAGATCAGATGCTCTAGTTTAAAAAAGTGCTTTGTTCGCAATCTCGTATATTAAAATGAGACCACGTTTACTTAATGTAGGCTATAATGGAATGAGAACAGAGCGAAGTATTCCTCAGAGAAATATTTGAAACCATAATTAAATTATAATAGAAATCGTTATCATGGAATCAGTGTTGAGAACAAGGCTATTCAAGATTAAAAATATAATATACGGTGCTTTAGAAAAGTCTGAAATACGTTAATTATTTTTAATACTATGCATTGTTGACCAATATCCTTAAACAAGGCGATATATTTTTTTCTTGTCCACATTTTCATGTGAAATACATTTTGACCGTTCCAATACACCTTTTTCATTACAATTTGGTATTCAGAATTTCAATAGTATTTTATGAGCTACTACACTGACTTAAGAACATGCTAATCTTCATTATTGTGAAGAGGTTTTCTCCAGTGACGAACTCTCCTCAATTTTTCTTGAGATCAGCTGATCAATTTTCTTTGAGTCTTCCATACCTGGATGCTCCATTGGGCCTACATTCTGTAGATCCAGAAGAGAATTTAAGAGAATGTTAGGACCACTTTCTAGTGTATTATGATGTTTGATACTTTTCTCTTTAATGACATCCTCAACATCGAGTACTTTCATGTCAGTGTAGAATATACCATTAAAAACATACCAAGGGGCGCATACTAAGGATCATGCGCAGAATTTAGCTTCTCTGTATTATTGCTGAATTCAATTTGCTAGCGCATCCTTACTCTCAGTGTTCTATGTCCCCATATCGGTTTAAGAACTGTTTTGTAGAATGAGAACTTCCTCTCTGGCGGCAATTTTGACTTCGTTCTAAGTAACCACTGGAGTTCATGTTGTCTAAATACATTCTTACGTAAATTTTACTTGTAGACAGGGGTATTTGCTTACTATTATTGAGATAAACTAAAGGACTTATCTTTTTCTAGACTGAAATTTACTTGCACTGACGTTTTTTTCTTCGATCTTGATTCTCGATTTATCGATCCAAAATTGTAAACCATCATTTAGATGGTTTTGTAAAAGAAAAGAACTGCCGTGTCGTCAGCGAAATTACCTACTGTACTATTTTCATTTTCAGGTAAATCTGTTGTGTGCAGCACATATCACAATGGACCTAAGATACTGCCCTGTGGAATGCCTGACTCGATTATAAATATATCATTGAACATTTTCATTAAATCTTGTACATTTCCTATCACTAAAATAAATTTTAAGTAGTTTATAATATGCTATGAAGAGGAACTGTTTGATCCTATACAGCAGTCCCTAAATGCCAAACTTTGTAACTGACTGGGTTTTTTGTATCGCAAAGTGATTTTGATGGAAGCCAAACTGACGTAACGGTGTCCATTCTTCAGTGTTGGGATCAACGTTTATTCTTTATAGCAAGAGTATTTCTAACAGTTTTAAGGTTATGAGGAATAAGCCTTATCTTGACGATACCCAATTTAAGGCTTTTCCAGGCTTTAGGGTTAATATTATTTCAGCAACGTTTAATTGCGTTTGCTAATATATTTGTTTCAAGATAACATTGGACAGGTAATTACATACTTACCCTTACTTGATATTTCCTTCAGCATATTTGAAGTTACTACATCTTTACTGCTAGCTTTGGGATGAAGAAAGTAATTTCAAGGGTATTTTCGATAATATTAGATAACAACCTGCCTATCTCATCATCTAGAAAATCATCTTTAGGCGTAAATACTTTCGCAAGATATTCTGCATATCCGTGCCTTCTTTTTCGCCATCTCTAGATTATTGGAAGTTAGTTTCTGATTCATGTTTTATAGGAGATACTTGAATTTTAGGTTTCTTTAAGTGTTTTATGCGTTCTAGATTGAACGTTTCTATCTGTTGAGGCAGATAATGCAATGGTGGAGGACTTGATATAATACTTCTTTGATTTTGTGTATCAATGTCTGTTTAATGAATTTTTGTCTGCAGGTGTTTGGGTTCGATCCCACTTTGCTCTGACCCTTCGTTTCTCTACTATGAGTTTTTTAATCTGCACTGAGGCGTAGCTTATCACACAGCTTCTTTAAAGATATGAATACACCTTAATGTATCTGAATATGTATAGTTTATTTCATCGCTATTTGCCAAATAAAAAATCTCAAAACTTACCGTGGCTTGTTTTTATGGCTAGGCTCAGGTAGATTGTTCCGTTTATCGACAAGATAAGAGAGTTTTTTATTTGGCAAAAAGCGATGAAATGAATAGTACAAAATAAAATTTCAGTGTAATAATAATTATTATAATGTATTTATTACTCTATCAAAAAGAGCTCTTTGACAAGATTCTATCGGAAAATATATCGTTCCTACTTAGAAAACCATCGACGACGCCATATTCGGATTTTAATAGCGCCATCTATGTTATATGTACAGAAATATGCACGCAAAAAAATTAAATCGACGTATTGAAGGATATTTCTCGATCTATAAGTCCAGATTTTTCTAACACACTGTATGCTTGTAATACTACTATTTTTAAAGAAGTTGTCGATTGAAGCCACATATTTTCATTCTAATGAAGGACTATTAGTCTTTCTTTTTACATTTACGTTAGGTTTTAACTAAATGCTACGAACTGATTGTTAAAATATAGTTAGATATTTTTAAATAAGTAAAATGAATTAATATTCCATATTTATTTATGTTAATAGAGAATATATACACATTTATTAACAAACACATTTGACCTGCCTCTGAATACAAAAAAGAATGTTAAACATATACTCAGACTATAATATCCACGATTTATATTAATGAGATAAAAAAAAATAAAGAGAAATATATTATTTCAGATTGTATTTTGATTCTTCTCGTTCTGTAAATTTTCCATACGAATTCTGGTACCTTACTTTTCAAGTACAAGACGATAATCTAGCAGTTTATTCTCCTTTTTTGAAGGAATAGGTTAATATTCAGGTTTGACTACCGCTTTTAGCACTATTATTACTTATTTATATTAATTAAGTAATTATAATATAAACAGAAAGTTTTAAACAAAATCACAACGAAATAACGGTAGTTTTTATTACAATGAATAACAAAAAAGTCACTTAAACTATTTGACATTTAACTACGACAATTATGTAAATGTCAAAGTTGAATTATTAACATCAACCGGTATTTATTGTCGATTGTTGTTGTGGAATATATCGTAAGAATGCTCCTCTATCCATTAATAAAATTATAAATATTTTTGTTCATCACCCACTGAATTCGAGTGGAATTTCTCTACGAAAATAAAACCAAAGAACGAACCTTTTCTCATCCTTTTTTTTAGGTTTGACTCAGCTTGAAATTGCCCGGAACCGGCGAATCGCTGTAAATTTACTGACTAATTAATAACCTCAACAAACGAGGTAATAATCGCAAAATATTTCTCTCCACCTGTCAATTCAGTCAGGAAACACGGATTGAAACAAACCGAAACGACGCACACCTGATGAGTGCAAATTCACGCATACTTTGATACTAGTAGGCATGCATGCGTACGTGTGTGAACAATAATTGACTGGCACCATTGACTTGTTTTCCTCGGGCGACTAGAGCTTCTGCGACAACGTTGTGTTATCTGCAAAAGTACACACGTAACGATGTTATTGCAGAGTTTTTAAGCCTTGGGGAGGCAACCGTTAATTTGTTTACTTTGCAAGAGTACTCGATCTGTCCGGTGCGCCCGATTCCGGTAATGGAACACAACGGAAACCGTGAAAAACGTTTACGAAAGCATGATAATTAAATGCATGTCTGCATGGTACAAGTAATACATTTTCCATTATCATTTTTCCTTAACATGTTTCGTACGTACGTTGGTAAGTATCACACGAGTGGAATTGTAGTTATTTGTTTAAAGAAGATACTGATTTTCGATGTTTTCAAATACTGGATTTAGATATGCCTTTATATTGAACATTAATATTAAAATTAAGCACAGGTTACTTCATTATTTTAGTATACGGACGTCCCTTTTCTATTTAAATTTATTATATTTCTACGCCATTTACCGTAAGCAATATAGATATACAGTATGTGCTAAATGACTGGATAGTATCATATTTCCTTCACTGTTCTCTTTTCAAAAATAAGAAAGGCAAAATCAAATCGATTAGTCAATCGTAAATGCCTCTAGTTTGTGGTATTGGCAAGTTCTGCGATGTAATGTCTCCAGACTTGCAACAATACCTAATTTCAGTATCTACGCTCAATTTATTCCACTTAAAATAATTTAAATTCCAGTAGTATAGACTATAATACGTGTAGAAATCACAGATCCATTGTACCGCTCGGGTTTTGTGATGCCTACTAAAATTTTCAAATCGTATACACTACTCAAAAAAACTAAGGGAACAGAATATTTACGAAAAATTTTTAATGATTTTTGAAAGACTGTAACTTTGTGAAAAGTGCTGGTATCAAGATGAAAAGACAACCATTTTGAAGCTTGAAATTTCTAGTTTTGAAATATTCGAGAAAGAATTTCTGAGCTACGCAATGCATAGAAATATCGTGACCCAAAAGTTTTACAATTTTTTTAAAACGCGTCCCCGGGCTCAGGATTTTTTCTTTTTCAAGCAGTCAATACAAATTCCGATTAGTTTAATTATTCAGATTTAGTTTGTGTTTTTAACGGACTCTGTACGACCATTTTTTGCTGAGATATCGGTGCTTGAATGAAAAATGATGGTTTTGTCTTTGATTACCTATCGATATATCAGAAACCAATGATCGCACAGCAAATCGAAAGATGGTATTAAAAACTTGAATAAAGCCCCTATAAACGACGAATATCGTTTTTGAGCACAAACATTTTTTCACCCTCGCTGTTAGTTTGAAAGAAGTACAAAAAATTACTTGTTCTGAGTTTTTAAAAAATCTACCGCCACATACAAATAATAAGGAAAGACTAATATTACCAGGTTTTTCTTAACTTAGTATACTCCAAATAGCCCTGTAATTTTCAAATTGATCCATCCAACCGTTCTTTTTTCTCGAATTATCAAAATTAAAAAAAAATTAAAGGGACAAGATTCTTGCTTTGGGACATCATTTAATGATTGGCAAGATAAAATAGATTATTCTTTACTTTGCCGACAATTTCACTTACAATTTTCATCATATTTCAAAAAAAAAGAAAAAATGAAGGAGATTTGGAAAATGTTTGTTTCGCGGTATTTCTTTGGATTGCGTAGTAACCATAGTTCAGATTCATTCTTTTGCCAAAGGATTTCAAAACTAGAAGCTTCAGTTTTCAACATCATTTTTTTTTTCATCTCAATGAAAAATGGCCGTGTTTAGATGAATTTTGGAAAAACATTCCGATTAGCTTTTTTGGAAGGCTCTATATTTATGAAAAATGGCTGTATTAAAATAGAGGCTTCCAAGGAATTTTTTTGCGTAGTATAGTTGGCAACAATGATTTAGATTGACAAACGATTACGATTTATATTGATTTGTTACTAATAAAAGGAATAACTCTTCCTTTTATTGTCATTAATTATATTTTAAGGAGAAACATTGTTTAAACTTAAAAATGATATCACAAATTCACGGTATGCCGGTAGTATATATATATATATATATATATATATATATATATATATATATATATATATATATATATATATATATATATATATTGATATAATTAAATATTATTTAGAATTAACATATATAGAACATATAAGAAACCCAAAACATATACATAGATATCTGAAACAGTATTTTCACATCAAACAGAAGTATTTTCTTTAAAAGAAATAATTATTTTAAAACCGTTTCACAAGAAACTGTCCACACATCCAGTCGAGTGTATGTGAATTTATACTTGATACTAACTGCATATACATATTTATCTATGCACTACTTACAACATTTTTTATTAAGCTTGTTTAAATACAAATATTTTGCTTCTATATTCTTATAATAGCCCTGTCTTGTTAGAACTTCGTTGAATTTAGCATTACAGTCTTTGGTGAATATATCACATAAAAGGAAACACAAAGTATTACAATTCGTCTAATTATAACGCAATGTAACAACATTTTATAATCATTTATGGTTTTATTCATATGCAAATGTCATTAGTTTCTTAGAAATATTGTCAGATTGTAAAAATTAAAGTAAAGAAAGATTGATATGTAATAGAAGACCATTTAAACCTAGAATATTCAATATTATACGTGAAACAAAAGTTTAAACCATTTATAAAATCTTTCATCATATTCCTATCCATGATATAGATTTATGATACCCTTAAAGAAGACTAAATAGAAGTGAAGACTCAGGCACTTTATGAGTGGGCATCAGTTGTTCTGTTCTTCTCTATCTCATAAAGTTGTCAGTTACATTTTCCAGATGGTAATTTACTGAAAATGCCTGTAACTAACATGTGATACTTTAAGATCAATGCCTTCAGGTTTTGGTTTAGAAAGCTTATTAAGACATTTATTTTTTATCAGGACTTCTATGAACTGTATCTATCATCAAATATGTGCACTGTTCCTAATTCTGCCAGAGTTTGGTGCCCCCCATTTATTGTACCCAAAATAAGCGATAGCCATTCTTTTATATAATATAAATATATAACAAACTTATTCTACACCCAAGAACAGCAGGAATATTTGTTCAGTTCAGTTCCTCAATTTATGATATCGAACATACATAAGAAAGGTTCTTTTTTAGCAGAATCTTCCACAAACTGTGTCATCTAATTCAATATGTGAAGCATTGCTTCTAATTCTACGAGAGTTTCCGGCTCCACATATTTTGTGCCCAAAGTAGATGGTTGTTAGCCTTTATACGATACTATGATAATACACTTATACTACAAATGAAGACAGCAGGAGTGTTTTTTATGATTTCGAAAACATACAAGAAATGTTCTCTTTTTTTGGCAGGTGCTTCCACAAACTGTATCGTCAAATCCAATATGTGACGCACTGTTTCCAATTCTACCAGAGTTTGGAGATCTATATTTTTTGTATACACAATTGGTATTTGTCAACCCTTATACGATAGTGTAGATATATAATACTAGTATATCTATGCTACAAGCGAAGACAGCAGGAGTATTTCTTCAGTTCAGTTCTTCTGTTGTTGGTTTTGAAAATATAAAAAAGTAATTTTTTTCTTACTTCAGGTCAGGTACTTCCACAAACTGTGTCAACTATCCAATATGTGAAGCATTGTTTCTGGTTCTACCAGAGTTTAATGTTCCACGTTTCTTGTAGCCAAAATAAATGGAAAACATAAGAAAAAGTGTTGATTTTCTGTTAGATACAAATGAAGATAGCAGGAGTGTTTTTTCGGTTCAGTTTGTCAATTTATGATTTCGAAAGCATACAAGAAATGTTATTTTTTTGGCAGGTGCTTCCACAAACTGTGTCATCAAATCCAATATGTGAAGCACTGTTTCCAATTCTACCAGATTTTGGAAATCTATTTTTTTTGTATACACAATTGGTATTTGTCAACCCTTATACGATAGTGTAGATATATAATACTAGTATATCTATGCTACAAGCGAAGACAGCAGGAGTATTTATTCAGTTCAGTTCTTCTGTTGTTGGTTTTGAAAATATAAAAAAGTAATTTTTTTCTTACTTCAGGTCAGGTACTTCCACAAACTATGTCATCTATCCAAGATGTGAAGCACTGTTTCTGGTTCTACCAGAGTTTGATGTTTCTTGTAGTCACGTGTACCACGTTTCTTGTAGCCAAAATAAATGGTTGCCAGCCTTTATACAATAGTGTAGATATATTCTACAACTACATCTACGCTACAATCGAACAGAGTACGAATATTTCTTCAGTTCAGTTCTACTATTTTTTATTTTGAAAACATAAGAAAAAGGATTAACTTTTTATCAGGTACTTTCCAAGTTTTCAAGCAGTGTTTCTGTTTCTACCCGAGTTTGATGTTGTACTTACTCTTACCCGAAATAAATGGTTGCTAGTCTCCATAAGAAAGTGTAGAGATGGAAGAGTCTATCCCACAAGCAAATAAAGTAGCATAATGTAACTTCCGTCTATTTTTCATAATGTAAAAGAGTTGCATCAACTATAAATCAATCTAAAAGGACTAAATTAATGTAGCTTCAGAGTCAATTTTACCCAAAACCATAAAGACATATACCAAAGTATATTTAATATGTAAGAATTATGAAATAAGGTTCTTGTGAAACTGTCTGATTCAATTCTGTACGTTCTGGATATATTGGTAAAAGTAACAACTTTTATAAACTGATTATGAACAACATTTCGTTATATTGCGTTGATTCTAATGATGTAGCACCTTTCGTTTCGTGTGTATTACCAGACAACGGAGTTCTAGCAATGAATCTTAAGAGTAAATCGAGGGCATAGGTGGCGATGGAATAACATGTAATGAAATATGTACTAATCCACGTTGTTTGTGTAGACGATGGCCGCTACCAAGAGAAACGCCGGACTGACGTCGGCAGTGCCCAGGGCTACGTTGAACGATGAGGAACTGGTACGTATCACTTAAGGTTTACACTTTAAGTTAGCAGTAAAATAAGGAAAAAGCAGTAAACTTTTATATTAAAACGCGAAGTGTATTCAGAGCTTCCTTCGTTCACATCGAGTGTATCTCCCTGGATATGATGCGAGCGTAAAAATATCCAGGCGTTTTATAATACATTCTCCCAATTTGTCCCTTGTAATCCACATTGCTCTGTTGCTATATTATATCTTTCCGCCACACTTGTTCGGTATAAGTTGTATTAAAATAACAGTTAAAAGTTAAAAATTAAGCTTGCATCCAACAGATCGCCTAAGCTATCTATGGAAAGTACACCTAATGCGGTGAAAGTTTTTCAATCAAGATTTTTGATCATGACACCTTCAAACACCATCAAACTAAAGAAATATTATTTAAAAATGGTAATTCTCTAATTGACGTTGTGCAAATAAAACGTGTTTTAATGAAAGTGAAAAATTGACATTCTGCATGAGATATAATGCGAAAAAAGGCCACACTAAAAACAGGAGATCGGTATTCCTGAAGCATCGTTACATCTACCATTACACCAAGTTGAAGGAGATGAAACACTGACTCGGCTTCTAATTACCTCTATCTACGAGCCCAGGCTCACAATAGTTCAGCCAGGCACAATTTTACAACTAATGTAATTAAATAAAAGTAATAACACTCCCAAAACTATTTTATTAAAGAGAAATATTGGTAATAGAAATAAAGTATAAACTTTTAACTTAAATACGATGAAATATTACTATGTTATGATGCGTCAATGAGAAGTTTGTTAATAAAAAAAAACGTGTGCGTCACGGGACGCCCGACAGAAGTGATAACTTAAACTAATCTAAGTTGAACTATTTGATATTGAAATTGTTTAACTTGAGAAAAGCTTAGGTTATTACTTAAATTTTATGTATATTAATATGATAATGTAAGGAAAGGTTATTTATTAATTAAATCTTTTATTGATTATAAAATATATTTTATTCTTAGTTACAATTCTTGAATATGTACATTAGAATTTTGTATATGTACATTATTAGTATCATTATTTAATCCTATAAAAGTAACAATTGGCTTATGGTAGCTATAATAAGCAACGAAATTTTTACATTGTATATCATCTAAAAATCTTGCAAAGACTGCATCAAGCACAGTTCCATGACTTGTTGTAGCTTATTCTGGCTTATTAATAATTTTTAATTGTAATTTTGATTGTAGGCACGATTAAATTTTACGGAATTTTATAATAATTTTCTTTTTTAATTATGTTTATC
The DNA here is from genome assembly GCA_037954035.1 of Rosalia funebris. Classification (NCBI taxonomy): domain Eukaryota; kingdom Metazoa; phylum Arthropoda; class Insecta; order Coleoptera; family Cerambycidae; genus Rosalia; species Rosalia funebris. The sequence continues at coordinate 2,095,030 of JAZFAV010000006.1, read as the reverse complement.
AGAACGTGTATAATTATTTTTTTACAAAGATATGCTGTAAAATTACTAAATTTACTAATTACTAAATCATAGAGGCGGCCCCGCGGCAGCAGCGACGCACACATGCACATGCACGTAGATGTAGACAGCGAAATCACGCAGAAAGGAGGAGATAGAGCTCGAGATCGTGCGAGAGAGGGGGAAGCGTCTGTCCGAAATATGGTTAGCGCTGTGGTTTAGAGTGAGAGAGGAGGAGCCTGCCTACCGCTGCCGTATGCGTGAAAGAAAGGGAAGTTAGACAGACTGGCGCTGTAACGGGTTACGTAACGAAGCGGTTTACCCTCCCATAAGAAGTTATCACTTCAAAAACGTTCAATTTTCCGTTCAGAATAGTTCGGTCAGTTGCTGAAATGCATAGTAGGCTAAACGTTTGTAGCGCTTTAAAACAAAATAGAACCTCAATTGTTATCGAAGTAAAATGGATATTATAATGTCTATTTTGGACGCTTCAGATAATATTTTCTAAAAAGAATAGCACGTTGCGTGCCATTAAGTGACGATATGCGAAAATCAATTGTTAATTCTCATAAACAGGGAATTTCGGTTCGGAAAACATATGCTACTTATTCACTGCCTACATCTACAGCACAAGGCATTATCAACTAGCAAAGAAACTGGATGCACAGCCCAAATCACAGATTTCACACTTAAATCAACATGCTCTGAAGATGATTGTAACAACAAACCGGCGATCCACTGCAAAAGGACTTACTATGGAGACACTGGGTACTACGGAGGCAAGCTATTGGAAAGAAATATTTGTGTTTGCACAACTAAGCGCTCAATAAAGAAAATGGGATACAAATTCTACAAGGTAAAGTTCAATTCCTTACATTTTACTTTTGAACTTACCGGTTTCTCCTTCAGGCAAAAGCAAAAGAAAAGCCGGTATTAACTAAACGACGGTAACTCAATCGGTTACGGTGGGCCGGAAATCATAGACACTGGACAACACTAGCACTAGGTAGTTTGGAGTGACGAATCCAAATTTGAAATCTGTTTGGGTGATGCCAGAAAACCTGTGCTAAGAATCCCAGAGGGAACTTATCATCCTGACTATTTGGTTAGGAAAGTGAAGTTCCCTGTGTTTCCTATGATCTGGGGGTATGAAGTGGTATGGGCGTAGGAAAATTGCATTTCGTAGATGGTACTGTGACAGCAGAAAAATATAAACAAATTTTGACAGACAGTTTATTGACTGTCGCAGTAACTGTAAGTGACTCAGTACACTTTACAGCAGGATGGTGCTGCATGTCACACAATAAATGCTGTCAAAGCTTGGTCAGCATAATGTCCCTGTTATGGAGTGGCCCTCTAGCAGTCGAGACCTCTCGCCAATAGAAATATTGTTGCATAAAAGAAAAAATAGTTGCTCAAACATCCAGCAACAATTTGGGACAGCACGTTCCCTGAAGAGTGCGCTAAGCTGGTAGATACAATGCTTGCCAGAACTAAAGCTGTTATTGTTAATAAAGGTGATGTAACACAGTTTTGATGAAGCGGCCGAAATATTTTGAGCCGCGAATCTTAATGTTTTTTATTAACAAACTTATCACTGACACATCACAACGTAGCAATATTTCATCGTATTTAAGTTGAAAGTTCATACTTTGTCTCTGTTATCAGTATTTGTCTTTAATAAAATAGTTTTGAGAGTGTTATTAATTTCAGCTAAATATATTAGTTGTAAAATTATTCCTGGCTGAAATATTATGAGCCTGGGCTCCTACAACAAAATTGTTAACACAAAACATTCGCCCTAAATTTATTGCTCACTGTTAGCAACATTGAAAGCTCATTGGAACGTAGATGGCGAATGAAAATATTATTCAGTCATCCGGAAAACGTTAATAGCTCTTATGGAGAATTCAAAATTAAAACTGGGGAATTTCATTAATATCTGCGGTTATGTGAACAACACTAAAACCGCTTTAAATGCGAAACGTTGGTATTTTAATGACTGTTCAGACTAGAATGCTCCTAGTTTTATATAATTCGTAATTGTCGAAGTGAGAAACTAACGTTCTAGATGAAAGTTTATGTAAATAAATACTCTGAAGTTCGTCCTTAGGGTTGTGGCGCTTTTCCGGATGTGTTTCGCATATTACACGAACTTTCCACGTAGCTGAATGGAATTACAAAATAGATGACAATACGAGAGATACAATCGAAGCATTATGTCTCTCTAATTGTCTAATATACGGTATATATGTTGTTAAGATTTCTATTAAAAATTTCTATTTCTTTGCTATTCGGGAACTACTTTGATAACCGCTTGGCGGTTTGGTGGTTCCTTTCTCGATTTCCGACTTATATGTTACTGACAGAGATCGTATCGATAAAGATGTATACCCCATAGAGTTCATTCGGCATTTGTCCTGGATCGGCGTACCGTGTACGGCACTGATGAAAACTAATCAGTTCGAAACAGCTGTATGTCGTTCGGTTCCGATCCGGGACAGATGTCGAATCCTACCTGTGGCGGGTTTTATTTTTTGAAACCTTATCTGATCGTGCATAAACACGAGAAAAAGGTCGAGGATCGCTTCTAGGTATAATTCAATGCCTGGCGGGGCTTAAGCCCGAGGAGTAGTTGTTTCCTAGAGCGATTATGTAATAGCTTTGCTATTCGGGAACTACTTTGATAACCGCTTGGCGGTTTGGTGGTTCCTTTCTCGATTTCCGACTTATATGTTAAAGACTTCTATTAGTTTATGGCAATGGATTTATTAGGGTCACAGTAAATAGTTTCGTTCCCTTAAAAATGTACTTATCTATCATGGAAAAGGTCGAGTCGGCTGCATTTATTTCGGAATCATATCTTGCTGTGAATAACTATGTTGAGTGACACAAAAGCCGTCACTGTAGTGTCACAGACAGATGTGAGGAACAAGCTATAAAACAGATAACCGAAAGCCGACTGTATGCATTGCTACATCCACTGCCTAGCACGTAACTTAGGCATTAGTCAGTTTTATATTCATTATACAGAACGTTTTCTTTAAAGTGTTCGCCGTTGTTGCTTAGTTTTAATAAATCTATGTATTGAAGTAAACACCACTGTTTATTTCACAACCCTTAAGGCAACAACAACAGTACGCCCTAGTGATACGAAACAAGATCACAATCAAAAACATATGTGTATTTCTAAGTTTCCAGGAAAATTAAATCCATCGAATTAAAATTATTTTTTTTCTTTTGGAGAAACTCTTCGGATATGTCGGAGTTGTCCAAACGATACCTGTAGGGATTATTTCCAGACAACAATCCTAACTATAAAAGGAGAGGGTACACTTTCCATATAAAAACGGCCCAATTGATAAACTCACATTTATATTATTTTTAATGACTACTCAGTGCGATATAAACGATAATAGGGTGTTTAATTAGATTTGTTTGAATAATTTTTTTACATTGATTTAAAAATACATAAAATACGTTCAAAATTATGGTGAAATTTCCGGTAATAATGTGATACTTTTATATTTTTACAATAACCAGTCATTATCTTCATCAATATCGGACTGTTCCGTTATAGCAGCATCCATCATGTTTTCACCATAATTGGTATTTGGTCGTTTGTTTTCAATATACCTATCGTATGCCAAAAACTAAATCACCGAGGCTCTATGAGCACAGCAGCCGATGGTGTAAGCTCTAACTTTACATTGGCAGTACCAGGACACGTTGAAGTACTATACTCAATCCACATGTTATATTACTTCGAAGATGTATGACAAGACTGAATTCTGATTCTCAAAATATTAAAGTTCTCGTTGTGGACATATAGTTTATATAAACTTTTCGTTTTTCATATGCTCTGAAGTGTACGAACTTACAAAAGTTTAACTTAGTTTCTTGGTATGTTGTGAATTTTACCATCTATTGCAATAATGTCACATCAAAATTATGTTTATTCCCTTCGCTGTGTACGAAGATATTAAAAATATATTGAAAAATAAGAGATTTTTCCTGAAAATTATAAAACAGGTCAACTTTGGCATTTCCTTTTAATAGCAACGTTGCAACAGATACCATTTATTTAATGGTGGATGTAAAGATCAATTCCTCTTTTACCAAAATACATAGATTTTTTTTATATTCATCAAGTTTGATTTTTAATGAATCGTTGGCCCAAATGATTAATTGATATTTTCATGAAATTTTCTATAGAAAGTGTACCCTCTCCTTTCAAATTTAAGATACCTCACATCGGTACCTGACAGATCAATTTTGGTTAACAAATACACACTATTTAAGGTAGTACTAGCATGTATTTCGATTATAAAAGTTTGGCCGCTATCTAATGACTTTTACATAGATCCCTGCTCTGGGATCACTACATATTTTTGGCTGTGATTATATCAACGTTCTTCACGTCACAGCTGTGTTTACAGCGTGGCAACGCTGCAAGCGCAGAACTCAGTGTCTACCGTATCGCGATATCGTAATTTTGTTCATGATACATAGGTATCGTAATTCATGTACCATTTTCGATCGTGTTGTTCTTCAATATTGCATTGAATATGCCAAAAATAAAACATAGAGGAGTTTGGAGGTGGGGAATATGTTAAACGACGTCTAAAAGCGGTGAAAGCAATGAATGACGCGAAAAATCTTCAAATATAACCGCGAGAAAAATTCAACTTGGAACTCGGATCATCGATTTAAATGAATTGCAGTAGAATTTGAAGTGACATTCATGTAAAACGTTATTGTCATTAGCAAACGCCGAAAGTGAAGTACCAAGTGGTTTACAATCCATTTGGGCAGTGCTATGTAATTCCTTGCCAAGTAACATTCCTTGTAACGTTGCCACTATGCGGGAGTACGTGATATATATATATATATATATATATATATATATATATATATATATATATATATATATATATATATATATATATATATATATATATATATATATATATATATATATATCGAAAAAATTCGTAACTTTTTTTATGATTACGCGAAAACTGTGTAGTCGATCAACCTCATTTTGGGTTCAAATATTTTTGGCTAGTTCATAAATGAAATATGTATTATACATCCCATGTTAGCAAGGTCAACTTTAGGTTCAATTATTGAGAAAACGGTGTAGATGAGCATTTCCAAATTTCATAATAAACAAAAGAAAGGAACTACCAAACCGCCAAGCGATTATCAAGTACTTCCCGAAAAGCTAGACTATTACGTAATCGCTATAGGAGGCAACTACTCCTCGAACTAAAGCCCCGCCAGGCATTGAAGTATACCTAAAGGCGATCCTCGACCCCTTTCTCGTGTTTCTGCGCAATCAGACAAGATTTCAAAAAATAAAACCTGCCACGGGTAGGATTCGACATCTGTCCTGGATGGGAACCGAGCGACAGACAGTTGTTTCAAACTTATAAATTATCATCAGTGCCGTACACGGTACGCCGATCCAGGAAAAATGCCGAATAAAGTCCGTGGGATATATATGTACATTTGTCCTGGATCGGCGTAATGTGTACGTCACTGATGAAAACTAATAAGTTCGAAACAGCTGTCTGCTCTCTGTACTAGTACTACCTTAACGTCGAGTGGAATTGTTAACAGTTATTTACTTTTAATTAATGGCATATTTTCATCCCCATGAGACATGATGAGAGAGACTAAAACCTGGTTACTTTTAAGATAACTGTATACCTTTCGTATTTACGTCCTAAATTAAAATTCACTTAAAATATTACGCACAAAAATAAATTTTGTTTGGATATTTGTTGCTACCCTCTTGAGTGTCGCTGTATACAGTAGTGAAAATGAGAAAACGATAAAGTGTGAAAGACCAAAATTTGGCTTTTACCTAGGTTTTAGTTTACAGCTAACAATAAAGATTGGTGTTCTATTCCAAAATTTCCAATGTAATACTACATAATTCTGACCAAAAAAACAGATTATTGATTTATTCGTAACACTTATAACACCCCTCCCTCCCTTCCCCTAATGCTATTATTTTTAGTTACAACAAAATAAATATAGAAATTGTAGGGTTTTATTTATATACGTTTTCATTTATATTTAAATTAAGTACAGATATAACTTTACAATTTTTGTGTTTACTATATATATATATATATATATATATATATATATATATATATATATATATATATATATATATATACTTTTCTAGAACTCAAAAAACAAAACAGTGAAAAGAAGAGTCAAAATATAGAAAAAATTAAAGTGTATATATGTATAAGTATCAAATTCAAATATGGCTAAATATGTAAAACTTCGCGTCAACAATTAGATGTCCATAAATAATCGATTGCAGACGCTGGAACAATATTTTAAACCATGTGACACATTGTGTCGTTCAAGGGATAGAATTTATAACTTATTCTTAATTTTATACAACTCTTTTAGACATAAATAAAAGTTTGCTGCTCATTCCAGTTCCCATACAGTAACCGGACCAGGCCCGTTGCGATTTATTCGCTTGAAGTAGATGAAAGTGTTTCATCACCTCCTAGAAAGATGCGAGTGAACACCGAAAATTATACACTGCCTATAACTGGCAAACACGTGATAATTCTAAAACCCTGTCATTATTTGTAACTGTTTTACTTATACAGAGATAAATTCTTTAATAAAATACTTTCGAGAGAGTGTTATTACTTTTATTTAAATACATTAGTTGCAAAATTATGCCTGGTCGAACTATTATGAGCCAGGACTCGTAAATCATTCGCATCGAGCCTGTTCCGCCAAAATTTCACCTCCTGACCTACTTGATTCGAAGAAACGTCCCCCGTTCGATGAAATATTAACCCGTCCCCTTCTCTCGCAGAAAATGCACGTGTACAAGAAGACACTCCAGGCGCTGATCTACCCAATCAGCAGTACAACCCCTCACAACTTCGTCCCGTGGACGGCCACCTCCCCGACTTACTGCTACGAGTGCGAGGGGTTGCTCTGGGGTATCGCCCGGCAGGGGGTGAGATGTACGGAGTGTGGCGTTAAGTGTCACGAGAAGTGCAAGGACCTACTCAACGCCGATTGCCTACAGAGTAAGTACCAACATCGGAGTTTTCTTTTCACTGTCCCCTCGCTCGAAGGCAAGGTGGAGGGATAGATTTAACAGTTGCTTTGAGACACATATTTAAGAGACTATAGTAGGCTAGTTGCAAAGTGGGTTATCTGGGTCCCAAATGAAACTAATAGTAAAAGATCCAGCAGTTGATTTATGCAGGTATCTGTTTCTTTAATGAGACTTAATTCAAATGAATGATTAATGACAATGTAATGCACTGGTGTCGGTGTTGTTGCCTATCAAAAATTAGCCGCGACTATCTTTAATTAATTATATGGTAATTAATTTATTTTAATGAATTCCAACTATATTTTTAAATGAATTAAACGTTATTTGAAAGATAATGATGGAAAGAAAAAAATGGTTGACAGCCAGAGCCGCAACCTCTAAGTTGCCAGATGTATACAGGTATATTGTTGTTAATTATTGTTAACTATTAATAGTGCTCTTCAATAGAATATTATGCTAAATTTTTGCTGTAGACGATACATACGAGTATACTAATACATAATTGCCTGTAACTATACATGCAATTATGATAATTCATAGTTGCCTGTAAAAAAATGGCGGCAAGTAGTTGACTTGATTTCAATTAATTATTCTCACTCTAGATGAATGTGAGCAAACGAGTGTAGACAAGGATTCAATGTGGTGTAGTTAAAGTAAGTTTTCTGTATAAAATGTTATCAAGACTTATTGTATCTCAACTGCAACGATTCTAAAAAACAATTTTTAAATATTGGTCAATCAGGTCAATGAAATATGTATGTCTCCCAGATGACACCTATTGATTTTGAGGTGGATAGAACACACTCTACCATGTACATGGGTCATGAGAAGGTACAATGGTGGACTATTTGAGAAATGTTTTTATTAGCACGATCACTCAATTAAATCGTGTCTGATCGATCGAGTTTCGACTGATTTTGATTAGAGAAGTCTACCAGACGACATCTATTGACTTTGAGGTAGATAGGACACACCCCACCCATGGTCCATGGGTCATGAGAAAGCACGATGATGGACTATTTGAGAAAAATTGAAAAAAACTGTCGCATAAAACACATATTCTGCATTTATGTGTTTATTTTTTCTCGGCCACTCAATTTCGGGATAGAGATGTTCTACGTGCGGAAAAGTTCGTTTTAAGGTTTTAAATCTCTTTATTTTATATCGTTATAACACTTGTCATATATATTTTTAATATATGTATTTATATATGAATTTTCGCATTGCAGCTATCATGAATTATGTATTTCTACGTTTATATTTAATAATATATGCAAATATACCCATCCTACTTAGCATATATGTATACCCATATCATACAGTGTGAAATATGGAAACATGATAAAATGTTATAGAACTTTTTTCTGGCGAAATATTAGAACCAGTCAATTGAAATTCTTAAATTTTCCCTTTTTTTTTTATTTTTTTAATTTATTGTTAGCAATGGAAATTGATTTTATTTCCTAATTACTTTTCTACCAAAGAGACGAAATCAATTAAGGATAATGGGAATAAACATAATCTCATACCCACCATTGTATTGTACCTTTCCACAATATTGAGTGTTTCATAAATTCTCAATATTCTGGATGCAATTGGACTAATACTTGATCCATTCAGCCTTATTTTTTTATTACATTTAATAAGCGAATGTTCATACTATTTATTAAATTATTTAAAGTTTCCTCTGAAATTTCGTCCCAGGCAGCTACAATTTGACGCTTCAGTTCATCAACACTTCCTATTGAAGACTTTGTTGGATTGTATACTGCTCTTGCCATAATCCCCCATAGATTTTCTATCGGATTAAGATCGGGACTTAATGCTGGCCATGGCATAATGTTGATTCCATTCTGTTGATACCAGTTTTTTGTGAACCTTACAGAATCAATAGGTACGTTATCCTGTTAAAATATTGCACCATCATTTTCAGTAAGGGTTAAAAATGGTAACAGGTAATCTTCTAATAGGTTTTCACCGCATTCGCATTCATTCTGCAGGCTTTTAATATCCTTTTTGAGAACCGCCCATATAATAACAGAACCAACTATTTAAGGTCTTCTTGGCATAATTTTTCGCTCCTTTCGTAAATCATTCCAGTAATAGCTAACCTATCCGCTCCATCCAAATTCAATTATTTTCGTCACTAAAGATTACATGGTCTCAAAAATATTTGTTTTGAACATACTCCTCTGCAAATTTTAATCTGGCTTCTATGTTGTGATGCTGCTTAAGTGCATGTTTAAGTGCACGGAACTCGACTTCCTTCCTCTAGTGCCTCAAGCTGCCAAGTGGCAAGCTACACGTAAAGATCTGCTCCCTCTTTTGGATCTTGAGTATTGCCAAACTTAGGAGTTTAGTGCCTCTTCCTCAGCTTCACGCTAACGGAGAGTTGCCAAACTCCCCTCTATTGGGGCTCGAGTCCATGGCCCAGTCCGCCACCGAATTGCAGTGCAAATAGCGACCTATATAAGGTCACCCATAGGCTCATAGAAGTACAACAGGTCCGCCCATCAATCTTGTGAATGGGGAGCAAAGTGCTGGCTTTTATTAACTCTACACCAGGATACTGGCCTGAATGCCCACTGTCTTCCCCAATTGGCACAACATCAGTCAGTTGGAATATGTACAGACCCATGTTCGTCACGAGATTGTCCTTTCTTCCTATTCTATAAGTTAATTTTTTGGTATTTCCTCCCCCACTGTTGTAGTACGAAATCAGTAAATGCTTCGCGGGCAATTTAACGAAAGACTGGCAACGGGGGATCAAAGCTGTCGGCAATGAACTGCCTTGTTTCAGTCGAGAAGTTCTGCTACAGCCTCTAATTTACGATTACATAAGCGTCATTCAAGCTACTTCGTACGATTATCCACCAAACAATAGCCCAGATATCTCGGTAATAACGACAAATTGAAGTACGTTCAAAATTCCCGTATCGGTGGCATTTGAGGCGAATGTTGGTAAATACGCGATAAATTGAAAATATATTGATCAAAATACGCCGTTTAGATGAATTAATAAAATTGTGGAGTTGTATGAAGTTGAACAGGTTGCATTATAATTTGGTTTTATGTAAGTAGTGAGCAGGCTGGAATTATATTATTATGTTGTGTTATAGGTTCTGAATATTTTAATCTATACATGTGTCGGTTTTATTCCCTGACCTCAATATTCCAGCTGGCTTAATTGGGGTGATATGCACGATTGCTTCGACTATCGAATTCTGATATACAATGGGTACATAATCATTGGAATAAACATTTCTAATACGCCAACATTTCATTTTAACACTTCTGAAAATACAATGAATGCTTGTTGTTTATTTGTATTTGAATTATTTCTGGTAATTGTGTACGAAATATAGTGGGCTGGAATGGAAATTTCATCATCGCAGTGCCTTATGCTCACCTTTGGCTCACGTTCGAAATCTTCGAATTTCCTGATGCAAAATACATGATGTACTATTCTAAGTTAATGATGCGGCGATGTATCATAGTAATAATCCCCAATTCTTCCTCTACTTCAATCCAATAATTTCGATCATTTACGTACCCACTGTGCACATTACTTAGGGCACCGATTATATACAAAAATACTCCGTAGAATATATATATATATATATATATATATATATATATATATATATATATATATATATATATATATATATATATATATATATATATATATATACCGTGTGAAAAACTAGTGTGAAATATTTATTATTATATTAATTAAAATAAGCGTCTAACTGAGCCTCCACCTCATTAAAATCTAAATTGTGTAAGATTTGATACCGGATCTCTCAGATGCATTGCGCCGGAATGTGTTTGGATTCAGACTGCGCCCGACAGAAGGTTAATTAGTGATAAATATTCAATAGAAAATAATGTGAATAAGCAATAATAAAGAAAAACTAACCAGCTACCAAAAATATTCAAACTTTTTAAAATGTTATTTTATAAGGGGCTCAAAAATGTTTTTGTTAGACTAAACAGTACCCTAAATAATCAAAAAATTATTTTTTAAATTTTGCGTCTATTTTTAAACCGAAAAAATCTCAAATCAAAAAATAATTTTCTAATAATTCTGGAGTCGCTAACGCCATATTTTCCAGGGAAGCTACAATTTCAGCACACAATTCATCAAGATTACAAGCTCTTTAATATCTGTGCCCGCATATTTTCCTTATCGTATATCCTCATAAAAATAAATCATCTGGAGCTAAGTCGGGTGATCTTGGAGGTCATTTAATTGTGCCCCTTCTGTTTGTATGCGATCGGGAAATGTGTTCTCTAAAAGCGCCTATATCCCTCTCGCCTTATTGATAAGACAACTGTTTTGCTGATCCCAAATCTTCCCGAGATCAATGGCTAAAATTCAAACAGGCGGAATTATATGAATCTCTAACAAATTCACATATTCTTCTGCTGTAAAGTGGCCATTAATGAAAATAGGCAAATAAATGTATCCTCTAGAGTTCCAACCTACACTTTTTGAGGATACTATAAGATTTGAATTCCCCGCCATTTGTCTTCTATCAAAGATATAACATAAGTCGTACAACGCCAACATGTTCCGATTGACAGTTCAACAACGAATAATTTGTATACAACATATGACCGATCACGACGAGAACGTATTGGTGTTGCCTTATCAATAACAGAACCCATTTCTTCAAGTCTATTGAATGATTAAATTCCAAACTATTAACTCTATAGGCGCTTCTTTTTTTTTATCCTAATTTTTCTTAATACAACTGTAAATGATCCCTCACTTTCATGAAACAGTACACAAATCATTCGTTGTTATTGTTAGTTGCAACATATTGACGTCGTATGATTTGTGGGTGACAGTCGTTAAACGTTGACATCCTATCTTTGACAGAACACAAATGGAGCGCAATTCAGATACTACAGTTCGCTAGACTGAGACACCCTATATCCGTCCGTAAGGGCAAACTTAAATAAATATTTCCTTTTTACCAGTACCCAGTTGTAGATGGATTATGGTTACCATGCAACGAGAATGAACTTTCGTCTGTGAGTAAGATATCTGTAATGAAATTAATTCCTTCGTTGCTCAAAAATCATCTCCCCGGTAGCATATAGACGAAATCCGCTAGTGACAACAACTTAGATACAAGCTATTTGTTTCTAGAACACGAGTTTTCCATTTCTCTCCTTTTCTATCACACCTAGATAGTCCATTCAAGATTTGTAGTTGCCAAGTCTGTATAAGAAAGACAAGTAAGTAAAATATGGTTCTCGAAAGTAACTTTGAGCTTTAGCTTTCAATAGTGCCCAGTAAATTAAAAGTAAATACACAAATACCAAAGCCATAATCGAAAATAAAAATTACTATTTGTTAATCTCTTGATATTCACTTATCTAGGGCAAACAATACCGGATAATAAAGCTTTGTCAGTAACCCTGTTTTCCGACATCATTATTGTGACCTCATGACGCAAGTGAGGGGCAATGAATTCTTAAATTCGCGATTCATTAATCCACAGTCTCGATAGCGCCGTCCCATTCCGTTAATTTCCTTGGAGCAAACTTCGGATTTATGGAACAAAGTTCTCGTTGTGTATTCACTTTAAAAACCGCATTCGGAATTTCCGACGAACTATTCAATACAGTCCGCATTCAGAAAGTCATTAATGTAATGTCGCAGGAAAGAATATCAATCATTATTTCATATTAAAGGAACGGCACGGGGCCGTGTGATCTGAAAGATATTTGTTCGTAAAGCTTCGCCCGAATTTAGGTCGGAATTTCTTGATGACACTGATAGAGCTTGTATTCTTGTGCCATGCTGCATACAAATTAAGGGGGTATTATGTTTCTACTTTTCCGCACTCCACTATACGCGGAAAAGTAATGTAATCGTGTAAAAAAAATTTTTTTACAGGGTTTATTTTCCGTTTTTCGGCCTAAAACCCAAAAATAATGGGTTTTAAACCATTTTGTGTGTGTGTGTGTGTGTGTGTGTGTGTGTGTGTGTGTGTGTGTGTGTGTGTGTGTGTGTGTGTGTGTGTGTGTGTGTGTGTGTGTGTGTGTGTGTGTGTGTGTGTGTGTGTGTGTGTGTGTGTGTGTGTGTGTGTGTGTGTGTGTGTGTGTGTGTGTGTGTGTGTGTGTGTGTGTGTGTGTGTGTGTGTGTGTGTGTGTGTGTGTGTGTTGTCGTTGTCGTTGTCGTCGGCATTTATTCTTGTTAGCACGATAACTCAACTAAATCGTATCGGATCGATCGAGTTTTGACTGATTCTGATCGGGGACGTCTCCCAGATGACACCTATTGATTTTGAGATGGATATGACACACCCCACCCTGTCCATGGATCATGAGATAGCACGATGGTGGACTATTTGAGAAATTATTTTTGTTAACACGATAATTCAACTAAATTGTGTCGGATCGATTGGGTTTTGACTGATTCTGATCGAGGACGTCTCCCAGACGACACCTATTGATTTTTAGGTAGATAGAACACACTCTACGATGTTCATGGGTCATGAGAAAGCACAATGGTGGACTATTTGGGAAATTGTTTTTGTTAGCACGATCACTCAATTAAATCGTGTCGGATCGATCGAATTTCGACTGATTCTGATTAGGGACGTCTACCAAACGACATTTATTGATTTTGAGATGGATAGGACACACCCCACCCTGTCCATGGGTCACGATAAAGCACGATGGTGGACTATTTGAGAAAAATTTAAAAAAGTAAAACTGTCGCATAAAACACATATTCTGCATTTATGTGTTGGTTTACTTTTTCTCGGTCACTCAATTCCGAGATAGAGATGTTCTAGGTGCGGAGAAGTCCGTTTTAAGGTTTTAAAAATAATTATTTTGTACGTATCTTTATTTTATTTATTAGGGGAGAAGTAATAGAGGTAGAGCATAGAATGGAGATGCTTATTTCTTACAATGTCCATATTCGTTTCAAACTTGTACTCACCTGTTTTTGTGGCGATTCAGCGTGTAGCCTAGGATTTGGGGCATCGCTGTGCGCTAGTGCTATCTCCCATCCCAATAGAAAGTCCCTAGAACCATAGCATGCCAATATATCCACCCCCTCGTTCCTACGATTTCATACTTGGCCTTTAAGGCTGCAGAAGGGAAAGTAAGACATAGAGATGAGGACAAACACACCCATGGTCAAGGAGAGATGTCAAGCTCGAACCCAAGCGACATTCAGTGACATTCCTAATACTTCAGAGTTCAGCAAAGGGTTGGTTCCTCTTGATTTAACATTCGCGTGGTGTTTCTTAGGCTGGCGACTTATATTGTCGACGAAAAAAGGGTCTTTCTTATGTTGTGAATAAATACGAAATACAATAAAATTTTCTATTCAGAATTCCGACGTCTCATTCAAGACTAACGACTTTTTTTCCTAAGTACGTGTATCACTTTTGAATATAGTGCGCCCTCAAACTACCGCATTCTGAAATTAATGGGCCGATGAGATCTGCAGCATACTAAACGTGTTTTATTTTATTTGGGAACTTTATATTGCAGACACACGAAGCCTACGGGCGAAGGCGAAGCAATTTGTAAAACGCCATTATAAGGAAATTTTTACATTGACTGTTTCTCGACTGAAAAATTGCGCGGGTCCCCAGTGTCGGAAAATCGATAGGAGGGCAACGTGACAGTCGAGGTTATTATTCACGTAGAATTTTTTCCTGTGACATTTTTCAGTGCCACGTGATACGTGAGGATTTTCAAGGGTTGTACGACCGGCGTCAGGGGGTAAAATGATGAATTATCATTAATCCTGTAAGTTATTCATATCAATAAGTTATGGAATTGTCAGAAATCATGTGTTCCGACTCACTTATCCAAACCTCGTGGTTTTTTACCATCAGCAATTAAATACTCGGGAAATAATGATCGTACAGAAAATTTAAGTAGGATTTTAAAAACTGCAAATTATTCTTTACAAATCGTAGTTATTGGTTTTTGATAAAACGAAATTTTCGGTGCGAGAATATTGATTGAAAAAGTGGGTAAAATGTTGCGTAAACTTGGCATAACTTTGCAAATAATGGATAGACTAAAGATGTTGACTGTTGCTTTTCAACCTCAAGGTAGTTCAAAGCACTGCAATTTTTTTTTCATTGTGTTCGGAATCATTGAATTTGTCGTTTTTGTTAAAAATCAATTTAAGGATGAATTTTTAATTTTTTATTAATTTTTGAGGTTGAAAATGTTTTTTTAGCAATAATCCATATTTTTTTATCAAAAAATGTTAATTATTGTAAGAAGAATATTTTCTATACGGTTATTATTTCCCAAGTAATTAATTACAACTTTGAACAACGATATCTCAGAGAAAAATCATACAAGATTTTTGTACTGCTCAGATTAATGAGGATAAAATTATCTAAAAATAAAAAATAAATTAATCTAAAAATACTTTATGATGAAATCACTGAAACACATTTACTGAAGTCTGTAAACCTTTTGAAAGGCAAGCAAAAATTTTTTATTTTTTTCCTTGTGATTATGCAAAAACTGTTGTGATGTGTGACTATTTCTTCCCAAGTTACAGCCTTTTGAGAATCATCTAAAAAAATTGGATATTTTTTTACTTCCCTTAATTTGTAATACCTACTGTATAATAATACGTTATGGTATCTTCGTAAGAAGTATAATAGAGATTTCTATTAAATTTCAAAGAAATAAGAAGAAGAAGAATGTATTTCTGTACGTTTAATATAAAAAGGATTTCATATCACTGAAGCATATGTCAAAATGACTATGAATCAAGGAATTATATATTACTATTCATTGGGAATTAATAAAAGATTTTGTGACTCGTATTATAAATCCTAATAAGCTTTTCCACAAATAACTTCAATAAAAAGCTCAAAGGTTCATTTGGGGTTTAATATAATGCTTAAATCGATGGCCAATTTAATCTACTTTCTTTAATTGTGAGTTACTTCCATCGTACGAAAATGCAACGTCTCAGAACGCCTTGAATATGTTATTAAACAGCGCATCACATCATTTTGCAATTTAACAATCAGATGAGCTATTTACTCTTTCGTAAAACTTTAAATCGTCAGAATATCGTCAGTAATCACAATGCGTAAAGTAACTGTCAACATGGTATAGAAATAACCTAACCAAGGGTCCTAAGTGTGACCCTTGGGGAACACCAGATGTTATGTAAATTCTTTGCCATATTTAAGTTACATCGCCAATGGAAACAACCAATCAATGAAGTATTATGGATCTAGTGTCCTCTTGTCCTCATACTTTGGTAGTAAATTTAATGCCATGACGTAAATCGTCATCAAACTAAATTATAAGTACTAAAGCAAGTCGAGAGTCTCACATTGATAGTCTTACAAAACTAACCTAGTTCGCGCACAGGATTCCGCGACCAACACGTTCATTTCATCGCTTATTCACATCGTGATAGTCTCGTCATTTTTTCCGAATTAAACTTCCATTAGGGAGAAAGGGAATCGCTGGCGGGGGAGGGGGCTGAAGGTGCGGAAACGGCCGCGTCCTCATTAATGTGCTAAGTGACGCGCGAATTTGAATTTTAAATGATTGCTTACACAGACAGTTAGGATCTGTCGGCTGCGAAGTCCTATTTAAATTTTCAATCGACAAAAGCCTCCGCGTGCTCTTACGTATGAAAATGAGATACTAGTCACCAGGGTTTATCCCGGACTGAACTGAACAGGATATTGCAGGCATAGCGAAAGGGAGATCATACAGTATGGTAGAGGATTATTTACTTGGGCAGGTTACCCGATATCGGTTCTATAAATCTGTCACAATAAAAAAATTAACAATACAAAGTTTTATTTGGCAGATGGTAATTTTTCAAACTACTAAGTGAGGAGATTATTATACTCCACACCATCTGCAAATGCCTTATATAGTAAGGACTAGACAAATTAGGCCAAAACAGCTATCCTCCCGGTTACATGCCCACGACGAGCGCTGGATTATATGGCGAAATTTGGCGTAATCTGTCTAACTGTATTTTGCTGTATTTTGTCTAACTGCGTCACTGTATTTTAGTGCTAACTCTCTTAGAGAAAATACGGCAAATTTCACCATATAATCCAGCGCTCATTGTCGGCATGTAGCTAAAAGAGTTGTGTTTTTTGCCTAATTTGTTTAGTCCGTATTGTAAAAGGTGGTCCAACCAAAACGCACGATGTTAATTGTAAATAAAACAAAAAGTTTTCAGAGAATTATCTTAATATTTTTTATTATGATAGAAGGATCTATGACAATTATATGTAAAACAAAATATCGGCCAAATGCTCGCCACGGCTTTGGTGGCATACCTCTATCCGATGGTCCATATTTTCAATGACTCTGAGACATAATTGAGGTTCAATGTCGTTAATGTGCCGAATTATCTCATCCTTTAGCTCTTGAATTGTTCTTGGCTTATTGACGTACACTTTTTCTTTTAAATATTCCCAAAGAAAGAAGTCCAACGGTGTCAAATCACATGATCGTGGCGGCCAATTAACATCGCCACGACGTGAGATAACACGGCCATTGAATTTCTCGCGCAAAAGTGCCATTGTTTCGTTGGCTGTGTGGCAAGTGGCACCATCCTGTTGGAACCACATATCGTCCAGGTCCATATCCTCAATTTCTGGCCACAAGAAGTCCCTTATCATCTCGCGATAGCGAACACCATTCACGGTAACTGCTTGGCCGACCTCATTTTCGAAGAAGTACGGCCCGATGACGCTGCCAGCCCATAAACTGCACCAAACAGTCACTCTTTGTGGATGCATCGGCTTTTCAACAATCACTCGTGGATTCTCATTTGCCCAAATGCGGCAAGTCTGCTTGTTAACGAATCCACTGAGGTGAAAGTGTGCCTCGTCGCTGAAGATGATTTTCTTTCTTTGTAAAGTCACCATTCACTTCTGTCTGTTCAACCAACCATTCGGCGAATTTACGACGCTTGAAATGGTCAGTAGGCTTCAGCTCTTGAGTCAATTGAACCTTGTAATCGTGTAAATTCAAATCTTTATTCAAAATTCGCATCAGTGATGTTCGTGAGATGTTCAATTGTTGGGCACGACGACGAGTCAAGGTTGACGGCTCTTCTGCTACACTATCGCTAACAACAGCAATGTTTTCCTCAGAACGAACTGGGCGAGCATGCACAGGTGTTTTCACATTTTCTACAGACCCGGTTTGCTGAAATTTGCGCACAATTCTCCCGATTGTGGACACATTTGGTCGATTATGCTGACCAAAAAAGTCACGAAGTGCACGAAATGCATTTTGATTTGAACGCCCATTTTCGTAAAAGGCTTCAACAATCCTAACGCGCTGCTCAATTGTGTACCTCTCCATGGTTGAATTTGTCAAACACTGAAACAAAGAAATGTCAAATTAATTTGGGCAAAAAGCTTAACGTTAAGGTGTGACTCACAATTAACATCGTGCATTATGGTTGGACCACCCTTTATAAGTCATTTGCAGATGGTGTGGTGTATAATAATCTCCTCGCTTCAGTAGTTTGAAATACTACCACCTGCGAGGTAAAGCATTACATTGTGTTGATGATCAAACTTTACTTATATTTGAATTGTTTTCGAAACTGCTGAGATATGGCGCTTGGTTACGCTCTACTGTTGTAGAACTTGACGGCGGCTACAAGATGCGAGCATCGTTTGTCAAAGGTATACTTTACACTGCAGGTCGTTTACACTGCACTGACGAGACCCAGGATAAGGTCGAAACCGGTCTTCAGCTAGCGATATCCTGAGATAAAGGACACTTTACGTCTTCCTTGTGATTTTCGAGCAATCTAAATCACTGTATTTAGTGCTAACTCTGTTAGACAAAATACGGCAAATTTCGTCATATCCAGCGCTCGTCGTCGACATGTAACCAGAAGAAAAGCTGGTTTGGCTTAATTTGTTTAGTCTTTATTGTATAAGACATTTTTAGATGGTGTGGAGTATAATAATCTCCTCACTTCAGCAGTTTAAAAAAACACAATCTGATAAGATTAGTTAGAGACTCTACTTACGATTTTCTTCTATTCAAATCATACCATAAGAATTAATGTTTTCAATGTCATGAACATATCTGGCATATTTTCTGAAACATCAAAATCAAATTGTGTACAAAATCCTTGTACACAATCCGTCTTCCTCTCATGCTTATTACTGTTCATTATTATGTATTAAGCTCCATTTACACTGGAAAAAAATTCTGGAATACCTGAAAAATTCCGCAAAATATTTTTTCTTGTAAAAACGCTTGAAGGTGTCCAAGGGTATTTTAAATTTACCATCTAATTGCAATTCTATATATAGTAGAGGACGTTAGCAGGATAAAAGGAGCCAATTTTTTTCAATGACGACCCCTATTTTTTGTTCGACGCAATGAAAGAGCACATTTTCTCAGTATTACTATGATAGTGTTATTAAGTTTCATAAATACAGTCTGTTGAAAGTGGGTTATCTGACCAAAATCTGTTATCAAGTATGTCTAGTTTATTAGATTTGGGTATAAAGCTGTCAGTATTAGAATCAACTCTTCCTGTAAAAATCGCAATTGACTAATGAACTTATTGCATATGCGCCAGATGCAGCCTATAATATTTTTATATAAAGTATGTTAATGAAAAACTTTGAGATGAAGTTAAATCATAAGAATTTGAGTTTAGTAGCGTAGATCCCCCTCTAGCTCTTATCACTGCTTTCATTCATCTGGGCATGCTATTAGGTCAAGTGGTGAATGACTTCTTGACGAATATTCTTCCCTTCGACAAGAATTATTTGTTCGAGTTCCCTAAGTGTCACGTGTATGTGGCGTCTAACTGATCGTTTTAGTACTTCTCATGATGCTTCATGGGGTTCATGTCTGGGCTTCTTGATTGCCAGTCCATATTTGGAATATTCACAAATCTAAGGTAGTCCAGTACCTCTCTAGTAACGTGGGGATCGTTATCCTTGATAAAAATGAAATTTTCCCCGACAAACGGGGCAAATTGCATTGCATGTTCTTCTACGATATTTTCTACGTAAGAATGTGCATTCATGGATCTCCTACGTATAGGAACTAAACCCGTGGGACCATCGAAACATATTCCTTCCCAAAATATCATTGATATACCAAAAAATGCAGCAAAACTCTCTCCTGGCTGCTGTCAGACTCGTTGACATCCATTTAGTGAATTAAGACTTACTTTTGTTTCATCTGAAAACAAAACTAGCTTCCAGTCGTCGGTGGTCCAATTACGTGTTCTCTTGCAAAACATAGTCTAGTAACTCTATGTTCTTTGATGAGCAGTGGTGCAGTAGCTGGGCCTTCTACTGTATAATCCTCCTTCATTAAGTCTTCTTTCAACGTACTCCAGTAGTAACGTTTTACTGCCCGATAAAATGATTATTGTCTAACTCCTGTCTAACAAATTAGCCACATACCGCTGGGTACGTCCCTCGTTAGCAAGTGTTACCCCTTTTACTACTTCATCTTCTCTTAAGTTGGGAACGATTCATTTCTTCTACTCTAAGCGTACTGGACAAGGCGTTTCCCTCATTTGCTATCAAATTAAAAAAAAATAATTAGCTTAACTGAATTTATTGCCTTTTACAAATTACTTCCAACAACCATAAATGTATTATTAACAAACAATTTCAAAATGTTACTTTACATATGTGAAACAATTGCAATTGTTTAGTAGTGATAAAGGATGCCCTAAGCCACTTACATAAACTGTTTAAGGATTTGAAACATAAGAAATAATGATTTTTTTTTCTGATACATTAATTTTGTCCAGGAGTATAATTTTTAATCAGGAATATTTGATACAATTGCTCATAGACTGATCAATTATGGATCAAGGAATGATCCTAGTAGCATTCCTTGATTCACAATTGATCAGTCTATGAGCAATTGTATATCTCCAATCTCTTGTAAAATTCATCTATTCCCAATCGTGATCATTAAAGAAAAAACGTTCCAAAAATCGGTCTAAATTTTTCAGAAAAATTTTCACGAATGGAAAAATTCTAGGTAATTTTGAGCTATATTTGTATATATTTGTTTATTGTAGATGATTCAATTCTACAACCCACACAAAGAAAAGTACAACATATTACACTTTTTCACTATCCTGTTATTTTATGCATTAAATCCGTTCTGTTTTATCCAGTCTCAGTTATTTTATAAATTCCTATAACTCATTGTTAAGAGAACAAGTTTTACTTTTTTTATAGAAACTTTTATGCCTGCAACACACATGAAGACAGACTTATATAAGAGACGTGTCACACTTAAACTTATCTTCATGTGAGTCATTAGACTGCCTTCTCACCCCCCACCCCTTTCCTGTTTCAGGAGCGGCTGAAAAAAGCTCGAAGCACGGCGCCGAAGATAAAGCCAACAGCATCATTACCGCCATGAAAGATCGCATGAAGCAGAGGGAGCGAGAGAAGCCAGAAATATTCGAACTTATCAGGTATCGTAAAATGTGTATTAAACGTCCATGTTGTATTATACGACCTTCTGGGGAGCCGCGGCGTACTCAAGGTCACGCCGCCGGCGCCCCCACTTGATTTGACAAAGCAAAACGAGCCGCCAAACTTAATGTTTTAATTCGCATCATTACGCGAACAATTTCCTACGAATGGGTCTAATCTGCGACGTTGGGTCGGCAGGTAACCCCTAGAAATGCGGGGCGAGGGTTGCGTTTTACGGCCGGGGTGAGTGGTTCAAGAAGGGGTTGCGTTACACCTTCCTTGGGACTTGTTTGAGAGAAAATTACGGTTAATAGGGGAATACGAACAAACTTCGTATGGTGAATTTAACGTTTCAATGCCTGTTGATGGATATCTAACTAATTATTTATATACTTAATTATTAATTAATAAAAGTTGTTTCGGGGCTTTACTTACTGAGCCTTTGGGCGGAATGAGCCAATCTATAATCATTCGAAGTGGTTTTAATCATGTTATAATGTAGTACAACGACTATCATTGTAAACGTCAATGAAACAAAATTCCGTTTGATTTTTCAATAGCCCTGACTATTGTTAGACGTTCCTTCTTCATAAATGGATAGACGCTACAGCAATAATTCATATATCAAACTGAATGTAAAGTTAAACTAATCTACATAAAACATGTATTTCATGCACCAGTTATTTTTAGGTAATATAGGTCATGCCTTTAAAGATTCACTGGCCCCAGTAAAATTTCAGAATGGAAGGTTATGACAAGGATATAGGTGTCTGTTCCAAATAAATATACCATTAGTGGAATAATATTTAAATAGATAGTACATCGTTCAGAGAAGTTGCAGGTAGTCAACCAACACAAGTGTCATTTCGTATTTAGAAATGACCATTGTTGGATTAACTTCATTCCTTTAAACTATATTTCTTCATGATTAGTGGAGAGTGAATTGATAATATGCTTCAATTTACTGACTTACTAAATATATACATATTTACATAATAAATTTATTGATTTATAAATAAATATTTCAATACTTGGCTACAGAAGTATTGAATTTTGAACAGAAGTACAAGTTTTATTTAAAAGTCACTTGCGGTTGCGGATCTTGTGGTCTCATTGTAACACCTTTTAATACCTAATCATTTCGTCTGCCCAATATATTTTTGCCTAGAATCTTGACAAATAACCTTTCATTATATTTTAATACTATGCCAAGTCTTCGGAAGCTTTTTGAGTCCTCTTGTAAACTGTGATTCATATAGAATGGATACGTCTTTAAAATACCCTTTTCGCTGGTCATTTTATGTTGAAACCAGTAAGATTCATTAGGACCATTATATATCTAACAGGGCTAGTTTCCTTTCTATATAGGTATATCCAATTCTAGCCTATTTTCTCCATTTCTAATAACTAGTACGTCTATAAATGCTAGTTGTACATTGTTTTCAATTTCGTTCATCTCTGTTCTTGTGATATCGAAAACTGTAAATATATCATAAAAAATGTTGGGTTCTCTTTTGACTTCTGTCTCCAATTTACATACGAAAAGGTTTGCAATAAAAGACGATAGAGAATCTAGACCTATTGCAGAACATTCGTGTTGTTCAAAATGTTCATTATTGAATACGAAACAATTCATACAAAAACTGTCAAAAAAGGGTAATCTGTGGTTTATCCAGTGAAGATACTTATTTTAAATAGTTTCCTGAGATAGTTTAAAGCTTCTTGTTTTATAGTTTAAAGTTAGTTCAATGTTTTTTTAAGTTGTGGTATAAGAACGCTTGGAAACAATGAACAAACATCAAAGTACCGAAACCTCGTCCTCTGTCAATTGAATAAATATCCTTGATGTTGAACCAATTGACAAGTCTGGGTAATTATTTACAAGTGTGAAGCCCTTGAAAATGCTTACCAAATTTTTTCTACTCCCCCTATTTTCGAGAGTGCTGGAGGCTGGAGAATCTGGCTTCAGTTTCATCCGCTCGGACACAGTTTTCGAGAAAATGAATTTTCCACTTTTCCGCGCGAGAACCACTTTTTCTTATCAAATGACTTTCACTTCACACTAATAAGATAGCTAATGTTAATACGAGTAGATGCTATAACACTTTCTATACATATCATATATTATATAACCTATTATTCATTACGATTTTCTTAATTTACTTCAAATGTTTACAATTCACATGCAGTTGGCCTCGCCCATTGTAATATTTGTGATAGTGCACCCTCTATGCAACCACGTGTATACGGAGGGGCTCCAAAAGTTAACTCTGAATATTAACAACTAAATACGCTATTATTTTGAAGAAACCTAACCTAACCTAACTGTCTACTTATTATGGTTAGATTAGGTTCCTTCAAAATACGAGTGTATTTAGTTGACTTAATATTTATAGTTCAATTTTGAAGCCCCTCATACGTCGTAGTTTGTTGGTTCAAGTGTGGTTTCGTAGAGGGAGAGAAAAGCAGAAATTGCTTAATCGAGAAAACATTGTGAGCTGGCACGTTGTCTTGGTGAAGCACTCACCCCCCTTTCTGCCACATATCAGGCCTTTTGTTCCTCGTTCATTCTCGAAGAGTTTTTTAGAACTTCGAAATAGTACTTCCAATGTGTTTGTTGTCTTCAACATTTTCAAGACCTCCTCTGAAACGTTTGTGCCACTCAAACACTTGAATTCGCGACGTTCAGTCATCTCCGTACACTCGTTTCAACATTTCAAAACTCGTCGCTAATCTGTTCAATTTTGCGACGAATTTGATGATAATTCGCTGTTCGTATTTCAAGCTTGACACGATTGCAGCAGCAAGCACAAAGAAGATTGAATAAAAAACATTTCAACGTTCGCTACAATTTTACTAGACAACTGAGGTCCAGTGGTGGTACTCAGAGGGGGGATAGAGTTTACAGAAGCTGTCTAACCATCTTCCAGACGATGTTTTGCTGGAAATTTCTGGGGCCACTTCGGTTTATTTTTAGCCAGACTTCGTACTACCTGATGGAAAAAACTATTGACATATAACTGCCTGTATTAAAGCCACTGATCGCTTTCATTCCAGTATTGACGTAATCCTCACTATTTACCTCTAAATAAATGAAATAATACATTCGCAAACTCACTTCATGTCCACAACAATTGCCCTCCCCTAATTCCGAAATATTCAAGCTAAATGGGAACGCGTCGTAATAGCGCCCTTTAAATATCTAAAAGCGGACTGCAAAAAACAATCTGGATTCCACCAGACGTGGGGATCATTAAGGACGGCTCGCTTTCAGTTTTGCTTTGTTGAACAACCCTGCAGTTTTTCTAGTTTTCCAGACGAAGTCATTCGGGCTAATCATTCTCAGAATAAGAGACGTGTATTAAAGATTTACTTTCAGGAAAGGGCGACGCCGGATATCCGGAATTGGCGGAGTGTCAGCTTCAACAGTTGAAATCTCGTTAACGTTCGCGATTCCTGTTGTTATGCACGAGCACGCCACTAGCTATTTCCTTTCCTGTCTAATATTTATTGCTGGTTGCTATTATTTAATATATTCTCGAGTGTTATTCGACGTGCCACGTAGACAACTGGTACAAATCGGTGTTAGGATAATGTATGATAAAAAAAAAAGAGCACTCTTTGTATAGGGTTAACAAATTTTGTCTTTTCTAAAGGCAGGAACACAAAAAGGGCTTTGCTCTGAGCTATAAAGGCCAGGTTTTCTTCACAAATTGTTTCACCTATGAATTAAATTTAAGTGTATCCTGTACGATTCCTAATTTCACCCCGAATTGTCTCTACTCCATACCACCGAACAGATACTAAGACTAGAAGGTCCACTCGCTGTCGGGACTTTGATCGTGCGCTTATAAAGGCATGAAGACACGCAGCTGTTGACATGATTTAATTGAGTGATCGTGCTAACAAAAATAATTCTAATAATCCACCATCGTGCTTTCTCATGATCCATGGACAGGGTGGAGTGTGTCTTATTCACCTCAAAATCAATAGGTGTCGTTTAGGAGACGTTCCCGATCAGAATCAGTCAAAATCTAATCGATCCGACATGATTTAGTTGAGTTATCGTGTTAACAAAAAAAAATTCTCAAATAGTCCACCGTCGTACTTTCTCATGACCCATGGACAGGGTGGGGTGTGTCCTATCCACCTCAAAATCGATAGGTATCGTCTGGGAGACCTTCCCGATGAGAATCAGTCAAAACCCGAGCGACCCTGCATGATTTAGTTGAGTTGTCGTATTAACAAAAAATATTTTTCAAATAGTCCACCATCGTGCTTTCTCATGACCCATGAACAGGGTGGGGTGTGTCCTATCCACCTCAAAGTCAATAGGTGTCGTCTGTAAGACGTCCCCGATCATAATTAGTCAAAACACGATCGATCCGACACGATTTAGTTGAGTTATCGTGCTAACAAGAAATTTTAATGCCGACGACAACGACAGCGATGACACACACAGACAAAATTTTTTAAAACCCATTTCTTTGTGTTTAGGCCGAAAAACGAAAAATAAACGAAAAAAAAATGTTTTTCAACTTGTCTTTACACTACTTACATTACTTTTCCGCTAGTATAGTTGAGTGCGGAAAAGTAACAAATTTAAAAACAGTTACTTACTATTTCTTAACAAATCTAGTAAAGGAACTACACCAAAATTAAATGAGTCTTCGAATCATTTCTAATAAATCAGGAAAATATAAACTGAAAATTTTTATTCTACTATTACATTAATCCGGTATGAGATTAGCATATCTATGGGTGCCAACAAATCCTAATGATTTTTTCAAACTCAAACAGTTAAAAAGTACTTTATAGATATCTATACGACATAAATTTAACGTATCTAATCCGAGGTGTAACCCTATTAAATGCGTAATCAATTATCTTACTTAGCTTCATCTTCTAGACGCCGGAAAAATGAAATACTAGATCCTGATTTACTGTTACAGCCATCAGCAGAAAACTACGCCGTTTATAGCTATTCACACGCAAATTAATAAAATTCGCAAAAAAAATACCGACCGGTATAATACTTCGCCTACGACAATCGGTTCGGTGTCGAGACTGACGATATACATGCGCCACGTGCTACTTATATAATTCTCGCTGGACAAAGAGAGGGGGTAAGGAGGTAAACTTAGCGGGCGGGGCTTAGAGTTAACACTCTAGTCTTAATTTTTGTTCGGTGCCCATGTCTACTATAAATTTGAATCCATTTCAATGTTATTGAATAAATAACGCCCTAGGCGTTACAAGCTTGTTGCACCTCTTTGATATAAGTACATCCTTCCCGTAGATGTCAAATACTCCCCCTTTCATAACATCCAGGCTTAGGCCTGGACGTTTCAATGAACTTGGACATTACTGTAGAACCCCAGGATAAAGTCACAAGAAATCTTCATATCCAAGAGATGAGCAATATCTTATACAAGTCGCTTTAAGAAACAGTCGTTCTACCAGTTTAGAGCTAGGCAGAGCCCTAGCAGCAGCTCGAATTGTAGCAATTTCTGGGCGAACGGCCAGGAGAAGGCTTAATGAAGAAAGAATGGACAATAGAAGACCAGCTATTGCATCACTGCTCACTAGAAAACATAAAGTTACCAGACTGCGTTTTGCAAGAGAACGCGTAAATTGAAGTGTTCCATTGACGACTGGAAGCGAGTTTTGTTTTCAGACGAGACAAAAGTAAGTTTTAATTCACCATATGGACGTCAACGAGTCTGGTGGAGGCCAGGAGCGAGGTTTGCTGCCTGCAGTATCTCTCCAAGGATCCCATTTTTTGGTGGATCGACAATTTTCTGGGGAGGAATTTGTCTCGATGGTGGCACAGATTTGATTCCTATATGGAGGATATCCATGAATGCCGATTTCTACATAGAAAACATCGTAGAAGAACATGTGATCCTATTTTGCTCGCTTGTAGGAAATACTTTTATTTTTATGCAGGATAACGTACTTCCCCACGTTGCTAGAGAGGCACTGGACTACCTTCGATTTGTCATTATTACAACTATGAACTAGCCACCAAGAAGCCCAGCTGTGATAAAGCACGCACTAATATGATCAGTTAAACGCCACATACCTGCCCCTGTGACTCTAAGGCTTAACTCAGACGTACCACTTTGCAACGATATTGGAACCACATAAAAGTCGTCGCTAGGTAGAGTAGCAAATTAGTATGGAAACGTAGGTTAGCACTCACACGACCGACACCGTGTAGTCGGTTTGGACGACAGTCGTAGTGCGTGATTGATATAACCCATAAAATTATGGCAGGTAATAACTGAACCCAACTCGCACGTGCGACCTACCGGGCACAAGCCAACCACAGCCGAACAACTAAAGACTACCGACCATCGTGGCAGTTGTTCATTCATTCCATTATTGCATTGTGCGTCGATTGCACGTTTCCTATCGAGAAAATGGCTGTGGTTCGCATTCACATTCAACTGCACGCCGACAAAATTGTGGTTGTAATGTGGTCGATAGCTACAACAGCCCAACGACAATTTTGTCGTTGTAAAATGATACGTCTGAGTTAAGTCATAGGGAACTCGAACAAGTCGTTCCTGTCGAATGGCAGAACGTTTCTCAAAACACCATTCACCACTTGATCAATAGCATTCCCAGAAAAATGGAAACAATAATATGAGCTAGAGGAGGATCTATGCGCTACTGAATTCAAATCCTTACTATTTAATTGCACCTCCAATTTTTTTCATTAATCCCGTCTTCATTACATTTAACATTATCGTTTCTTTCTATTATTTATACATATCTTTCACCGATAATTCCATTCTAATTTATTAAATATTAATTGAAATCATTTAATTATATTACGTAGGTATTATAATTTAAATCTTCGAAAAAACAAAAGTAATAATGGGAAGTTTCACTGATGCATTAATTTTTTGCAGCAGTTTACATATGTTACCCTGATATTTTCAATGAGTATTGAACTATCCAAAATGTATTAATCAGTATATCAAAAGACCACAATTATATCCAAAATGATACCTTTCAACCAGCAACTTGATGTTTATAAACCTATCTAGCCTGTTCTAAACTAATTTAAGCACAAAATCTAAGGTTAGGTTTGTAAATCTAACCTCACTTTTCAATCATATCGTTCCTAACGTAACAGTATTAATCCCACGATCACAAATGTGGGATTTTCCATGAGGTAACCCTCGCTGAACGTACCAGTTGTCTACGCGCCGTCTTAAAATCACTGTTGCTACACGCAGGGAAGTGTTCGGAGTAGAAGAGAAGAGCCACTCGGGTCACATGAAGGCGGTGAAGCAGTCCGTCCTCGATGGCACGTCGAAATGGTCCGCCAAGATCGCCATCACAGGTTTGTCGGCGGGATTGGTGCCCGTGTGCAAGATATTATTG
The DNA here is from genome assembly GCA_037954035.1 of Rosalia funebris. NCBI lineage: Eukaryota > Metazoa > Arthropoda > Insecta > Coleoptera > Cerambycidae > Rosalia > Rosalia funebris. The sequence goes on along the minus strand of JAZFAV010000006.1, from coordinate 2,066,035 downwards.
TGTTTTGCGTAGCGCGTGGCTGTTTCGTATGTTGTGACAAAGTGACACGGCGGAGACGGTTGACCTTTAGACTTGACAGGAAATTGATACTGGGAGTTATATTACGTCTACGTCTATATACGCTGCACATCACCGGGCTATAACGTAATGGGCCGTCGTCGCCTAGGCAACGCGGAGAAAGGGTGTTACATTTTGCATTGTCGTTCTTCGGTTGATAATCCGACGCTCTATCGTGTATACCAACTGTTTCGCAATAACTCCGCAGTCTAAAAGTATCTTGGGTAATTATTTACTTGAGAGTAGAACTCACACACCCTCACCAAATATTGGTGCTCCCTATTTTCGGGAGTGCTGGAAACGAAGCTGGCTTCAGTTTTTTCCGCTCGGACACAGTTCTCGAGAAAATGAATTTTCCACATTTCCTCACGTGGCGCCACTTTCACTAATTTCACTTCACACTACGTAGATAACTAATATTAATACAAATAGATGCTACAATACTTGTTTTATACATATCATGCATTAAAACCGGCATAAAACTTATTCATTACGATTTTCTTAATTTACGTTAAACGTTTACAATTTCCATGCAACCGTCGTCAACTATTTGCTATCGCCCTCTATGAAACAACATGTAAATCAACACCATGGAATGGATACTGAGTTTTAAAACTAACCAGCTAGTTTATAAACTAACTAAATATGCTGTTATTTTGAAGGAATCAGGAACTGAACTAAATACGCTGTTATTTTGAAGGAACCTAACCTAACCTGGTGTTGATTCACATGAGATTTCATAGAGCAAATGAACAACGACGATTGCATGGAAATTGTAAACGTTTGAAGTAAATTAAGAAAATCGTAATGAATAATAAGTTTTATGACGGTTTTAATGTATATGTATAAGGAAAATGTAGCATCTACTCGTATTAATATTAGTTACCTACGTAGTGTGAAGTAAAAGTTATTTGATAAAAAAAAAAGTGGTGTCTCGTGCGGAAGAGTGGAAAATTCATTTTCTCGAAAACTGTGTCCTAGCGGAAAAAACTGAAGCCAGATTAGTTTCCAGCGCCCCCGAAAGTGGGATTAACCAATATTTGGTGAGAAATTGAGAGTATTACCCTTCAGTAAATGATTACCGTACTTCGAAAAGAACATCAAAATTACGCGAGAGAAACTACAAAATTATAAATCTATTAGACTCATATCTGGACATCTACTTGCAGTAACTATTATTTAAACAACGCGAATGTGCACCATATTGAATTATACTCAACAAGACGATTCATATTCCAGATAATATTTCCATCGTATTATAAAGTCTGATGACTGATGATATTCCAAGCAAGTCTAGGGGTCAAAGCCGTACAATCCGAAATTAGTAATCGGATTTCAGATGCTGTTATAGTTTGGTGCAATCCTCTCTCATGAATGTTGAATGTTGCTTCTGCTATTCGCCACCCCTTCACCCTTCTATGCTTGTGCCTTTTCGACTAATCGGTTATCTGATCTGATACACACAACATCCCGACAGACCTCATTCTGTTCCAAGACAATGTTCTCGTGTTATATATAGTGATAAACATTTAAATACGATCCTGAGCTGGTTATGCACAATTTTAGATCGTGTAGTAGCACCACGTATCGCTTTTTTTAGACGCAGTACTAGTTTATTCCCATATAAAATTACTTCAGTATATTTACTCCTGTGTTGGAGTTGCTTCCTCTTGATCAGAAATCTTTTATACGACAACGATAACTGTTATGAAATTTTTGTTCATGTCGGGACTTAACCTATAACTCAGCTGATGAGTTTCGTTTTGTGAGAAACCGAATTCAAAGAAGAAGTTTCGGTCTGAGAATTTGTATTTGATAGTTGCCACATATAATGCAAAAACGTGTGCATATACAATAGGCACTAGAATTAAGGGATGTAAAGAAATCCTAAATATTTACGTGACTTTAAAGGGCTGTGACTTGGAGAAAAATTGTCACAGAGCAATTTTAAAAAAGCAAATTGACGTTCTAAGTCTGCAGTTTTCAGATCTTGAATAAAAAATGTTTTACCGTCAGCAATTTTTGAATAATCATAAGTAAACCGTCAAAAAAAAATTCCAAATTTTTGCTTGCCTTTCATAAGGTCCACGGCCTTCAATAAAACATTTTCAGTGATCTCATAATATAAGCTTCTTAGATAATTTTATCCTCTTTAATTTGACCGAATAAAAGCCTTGTATGATTATTTTTTGCGGAATTATCGTCGTTCAAATAAAAAAAGTCAGTTTTTACTTTTTTTGAAAAAAATATTTTTTTTTCTTAGAACAATTAACATTTGTTCATAAAAAAATATGAAGTATTGCTAAAAAAGCATTTCCAACCTCAAAAATTAATAAAAAATGAAAAATTCATGTTTAAATTGGTTTTTTAGCAAAAACGACAAATTCAATTATTCCGAACACAATGAAAAAAAAATCGCAGCGCTTTGAAATTTTCATGGTTTCTTTGGGATACTTTTAGATTGAAAATAAATAATCAACATCCTTATTCTATCCATTATTTGCAAAGTTATGCCAAGTCAAGCGAATACCCCTAAATACGCAATTCGTTACGTCTTTTTCAGTCAACATTTTCGCATCAACAATTTTTTTTTATAAAAAACCAATAACTGCGACACGTAAAGAATACTTTGAGCTTTTTAAAACCCTACTTGAATTTTCTGTACGATCATTATTTCCCAAGTGATTAATTACCAAAAACAAAACGACGATAACTCAGCGAAGAATCATTCTACAAGGCTTTTAGGCCACTCGAATTAAATAAAATAAAACCATCTAAAAAGCTTTATAATTAAGTTATTGAAAAAAAGTCAGTGGACCTTTTGAAAAATAAACAAAAATTTGGATTTTTTTTTTCGATGTTATGCTAATGATTACTTAAAACTGCCGATGGTAAAATATTTTGAATTCAAGATCTGAAAACTAGAAACTTGGAGCTTCAATTTTCTTTTATGACTTTTCTACATCTCTTAGTTTTTCTGCCTAATATATATTTATTTGAACAGATTAGAACAAATCTTCACAGGGTGCGATCAGTGTGATTGTATGATCATGATTTCCTTCCCTCTTGTTAGATCGCACTAAAAAAATGGTAGTTAGAATTATGCCAGCTTTTTCGAACCCACTGTATATATATATATATATATATATATATATATATATATATATATATATATATATATATATATATATATATATATATATATATATATATATATATATATATATATATATATATATATATATATATATTAAATGACGTCACTGCTATTTGTATATGTTACGTGAAGTACAAACACTCATGTAGCTTATACAGTAATAGTAATGTAATTATAATATAATAATATCGATATTTTTACTAAATATTGCGACTAGATTTAAAACTAGACAACAATCGGCATTATTGACCATCTATTACAAATTCTGTTGTAAAGAAATTATGCAATTAATTAAACATACATTTTCCGTTGCAGATTGTTTTTTATTATCCAAAATTATTTGCTGTTAGTTACTGTTTCCAATAATCGAAATTACCCTAACCCTAATTAGCCCTATGATTCTATTTTTCTCTTTAAATCGCGATCAGCTCCAATTTTAAAAACATCTATTTAAAAAACAAGAAGAATTGAGTTCTTAAACAAAACTATCTGGATACCACCTCCATCAAGGCCATCAAGTACCCTAGTCTAAATTCAGAGTTTTTTCATAAAACAAGCTATGATGGCAAAGCTATACAACTCCTTAAATTACTCCAGAATGTCAGTAAACTCAAATAAAACACCATCTCCATTTATGTTTCCAAGACAATAATTAAATTAAAGTAATTTTCAAAAACACACTGACTTACGATATTCAAAAGAAGTGATTAGTTCAACAACCTTTTGAGTATTTTCAAACAAATGTTTGCTTGTCATCTTCTTCTTCCAAATTACCCTTTTTTCTTCGTCTTATTTTTACCTTCTTTCATTCCCCCGTCTACTATGTCTTCGACCCCCTTGCTCCTGGCTAAGGGAGCTAGGATAAAATCCGTCCACACTACTTTACACCCCAATTCTACCCATTAAAATGAGTTAATATTCTCTTAAATAGTAAATCAGGGCTAGTAGTGGACGGTAATATATTTAACTTCAGACTCATCAGATTTTCATTTACACCACAAGCACTCACTATCGTCTTTTGATATGTGGGCTTATAGTCATAGCAACTAGGTGATGGACCTTACGAGTATACAGTGCTGTGAGAAAATATAGACTCACCCTTAATTTGAACTACGACGAGTTTTTAGGAACTCACGTATTGGCGAATAACAGAGATTTATGAAAAAACTAGTCTGTAGCTTGTGAACAATTATAAACTCATTGGTGTTTTTATATATTACTTGGACTAATACTTGGTCTATTTTCCGTTATTTCTTATTACATTTAATAAGCAAATGTTCATACTATTTATTAAATTGCTTAAAGTTACGTCTGGAATTTCATCCCAGGCAGCTACAATTCGACGCTTCAGTTCACCAACGCTTTCAATTGAAGATTTTGTTGGGTCATATTGGGCTGCTCTTGTCATAATCCCCCATAGATTCTCTGTCGGGTTAAGATCAGGAATTGATGCTGGCCATAGCCTAAGGTCGATTCCATGAAACCAGTTTTTTGTGTGCCTTGCAGAATGAATAGGTGCATTATTCTGTTGTAATATTGCATCATCAACTTCAGTACATGTTAAGAGTGGTAACAGATAATCTTCTAACAGATTTTGATTTGATAAGTAGTCGCATTTATTCTGGCATTTATAAATGCCAGTTGGTTTTTCATACCCTATTTAAGAGCCGCCCATATCATAACGGAATCAACTGTTTGAGGTCTTCCTGATATCATTTTTCGCTCCTTTCATAAATCATGTTAATAATAGCTACACCCATCCAGTCCACCCAAATTAATTTTTTTTTTCGTAGCTAAACATTACATGGTACCAAAAATTTTTGTTCTCAACATACTCCTGAACATTTTTCGTGTTTAAAATGTCCTGACTCTGCCGCCCATTTTCTTATGGGACTGGGTTCACAATCTGAATTAAAACAACCTGAGATGATGACGCTCCTACAGTTGATAATTCCCTCAGAATAGCGCGTGTTTTCGTCGGTGAAAATTTTAACAGCAGCCTCGAGCGCTTTCTTTTACGACTTTTTTTTACATAATTCTCGACTCCAAATTTAATAAAGTTGTTTACAACATTTTGTGAACAATTAATAATTGCGGCGATCTCTCGCTGTGTTTTCCACAACTCCGTAAATTGATTATTCGTTGTTTTTCTAAATCATTCAATTCTTTACCACGCAGCATAATAAAAAATAATAAAGCAAACGTTCCAAGTTGCTAAAACTTTAAAAACATTTCCAAATAACTCTCAGCCTCTGAAAAGGTCATTACCAAAAATTTTTATTAGTGTACATTCTCGCTCACTGTTTAAATCTAACAGAGTTTATTCTTATTCACACATACGTGGAGGACCTCTTGTCAAATATCCAGTAACAACCTGTAAGTTCGTTATAGTTCGAGAGCACTAGCGCTATTTGTCTATTAGTAGCCTATTCTATTAGATAATATACAGTGCTATTCAAAAGTCCCCTCCCCCCCTCTTATCTTTTTAACGATTATACATAAACTAGTGAAATTTGGTAACTGAATATTAAGATTTGTAAACTTCCCTACTAGTGATGATAGATGACGTATGCGTCAAAGATGACGTCACAGGGTCATTGTGACCAATAATTTTAAATAGAACCCTATGGCAAGCGACACCTCTTTTAAAAGGTCTAGAAAAAACCTATTCAATGATACTAATATTGTTTGTATTTATGGTAGTTTTGATGGATTAAATCAGTAATCAGTAAACTTGGATAATAATTTTAATTACAGATTCAAGAATCAGTACCTACTTATAGTAATTGTTCGAAGTGAGCTCCATCTACTTCCTGACAGTAAAACATCCTATTGCGAAACTCTTCTCGTACTTTTTCAAATGTGTCTGCGGAAATAGCCCTACATTCTGTAACAATACGTAGTTTTAAAACATCAATATTGTCAGGCTGAGTGGCGTAAACCTTCAATTTAAGATACCCCCACAGAAAAAAATCTAAAGGTGTGAGGTCCGGTGATCGAGGCGGCCATTCCATTGAACCTCGTCGTCCAATCCATCTACCAGGATATTCTTCATCCAAATACCGTCTTACTGCACCGTAATAGTGTGGAGGAGCACCATCCTGTTGGAATGTTATTTCCAAAATGTCGAATTCATCTTGATTATCTTCCAAAATTTCAAGGATTAACGGTTCTATTGCATTTTGCAACATCTGCAGATACCCCTCACCGGTTAAGTTGGTATTCAAAAAAACAGGCCCAACGATGTGGTTTTCCAGTATACCTGCCCAAACATTGACCTTCTCGGGATACTGAGTATGTGTTTCACGAAACATGTGAGGATTTGCGTCACTCCAATATCTCACATTTTGTGTATTTACATTTCCATTTAGATAGAAAGTACTTTTGTCACTAAAACAAATTGTTTTGACATAGTCTGGCTGTTGGTTAATTTTAGTCTCCATATTTTCACAAAATTGCAGTCTTCGGTCTGGATCGTCGTCTGAGAGTTGATGAACCATTTTTAATTTGTATGGGTGAAATATGTTTTTTTTTATACTTTGACTGACTTCACAGGTTGATGCAACTTGAGTTGTTGAAGAAGTAGGATTTACTATTACTTCTGCCAGTATATCAATTTTTTTCTCATCAGAAATTTGTGGTCTGCCAGATCGTTTTGCATCATTAATACTACCCGTTGTTTTAAACTTACGAAGAAACTCTCTCAAATAAGTCCTCGAAACTTGGCGATCGGGAAACCTTTCATTAAAAATGCGTTCTGCTGCATGAATATTTTCTCAAGTTTCACCAAGTATTAGGATCGCTGCTACTTTATCACCTAAAACACGTACCATTTCTCTTCTTGAAGCACTTAAACGTTCAGCTCACAACAGTTTAACAAGTTATTGAATGTACAAATATTTTAAAATTACCACAAGGTACTAAAACAGTTAAACGTTCGATCACCAATACACCAATTATTAAATGTATAAAAACTTTGACAGCTAAAAAAACATCAAATTGGGGAGACTTGCAAAAACGTCAGATTATTTACTATCCAACTATCCAGTGGCGGAGCTTGAATTTTAAATTTTATTATTAACTGATTTAATTCATCACAGCTTTGCGGTTTTTAAAAGCCAGTTATCAAAACTGCCGTAAACAGACACAATATTAGTATCATTGAATAGGTTTTTTCGATACCTTTTAAAAGACGTGTGGCGCTTGCCATAGGGTTCCATTTAAAATTATTGGTCACAATGACCTTGTGACGTCATCTTTGACGCATACTTCATCTATCATCACTAGTAGGGAAGTTTACAACCCTTAATATTCAGTTACCAAATTTCACTAGTTTATGTATAATCGTTCCAAAGATAAGAGGGGGGGAGGGGACTTTTGAATAGCACTGTATGTTAAAGAATCTTTCTTGCAGGCGATATAAATAAACTTGAGTCTATACTTTTTCAAGGCACTGTATATGAAATTCTATTTCTACGCTATATTTAAATACAGCAAACGCTACGATGCGGATAACCTAACTAATCTTAAGGCGCGTATACATCTGAGCACGAACGGGAACGATGCAAGGCGAAGCCTAACGAGCATGTAAGTGTGTACGTACATACGAGACGCCTCGGCCTAGCCACGAGGCTGCTCGGAGTCTATCCGCTTCGAGTCGGTACTTCAAGGGACCATTCGGTGCAGTGTAAACGGTTTTTTGTGTGCGTCGTACGAGTTAGTTTGTGCCCGACGATGCTGCACTCGCCACTACTACATCTTCCGCCATTTTTTCACGGGAACGTACGAATGAATAGATAGATCGCTGCCTCGAACGTTACCTCATATGATTGCCAAAAAACCCAAACGAGGAGACATTCGCCTCGTTCCCGTTCATGTTCAGATGTATACACGCCTTTATATCTGTTCCATCGTTCCATTCACTCCCTTGCGTTCATCGTTTAAAGTAAGTTACAATGAACACCATGTGGTGGCATCTCCACCCCCTACACGAACCCCATCCCACGATAACGAGTAAAAATTTCATAACAGTTACATAACATCTCACAAAACAGGACACATTCACTTACTGTACGGTTCCCGTTTATTTACGGAGCGTTTGAACGTGTGCCAAGACCGAGATAGTCCTGGAGGACCTGTTGTGTGGATTGATAGCCGGTGCCGTCGAAATCGGCAAAAAGCCATTTCCATGGTCCCCATTCCACTGCGCCTTGTATCTCGGTGTTGTATCTTGTTGTATCATGGGTTACTTCTTATGAACATCGCATTAATGACCCTTTTTACTCGGCGTGGCGGTGGCGGTGGGACGGGTCAGGTTTGAAAACAAGTTGAATAGATGACTTTTTGGTGCGATAGAATTATAAGCGTACGTTGGTGGAAGACTGGGGTCTTTGTGCTTTCAGTGTTCGATTTCATGTGGAAAGGAACACGCATTATCGTCAAATTAGGATAGATGGACCTGGATATCCTAATATTTAGTGTATAAACGAGAGGCACTAGTTATATTTTGAGCCTAATAATAAAAAGACATTAATTTATCATTGAAAATTACTTTATCGTTTTTCTAAGTATTCTCCTTCATGATCTATACACTTTTGCATGCGTCCGAACCATTTGTCAAAGCATTTTCTCTATTTCGCTTGAGATATCTCCAGAACATGGTTCTTGAACGCATCAACGGTTTCTTCTGTCGACGAAAATCGTTGTCCACGCAATTTATTTTTGATGTTCGAGAACAAAAAGAAGTCATTCAAGCCAAATCAAGACTGTACGGCGGATGACCCATTAATTCGATTTTTTGAGTGTTCAAACATTCGGGTGTTAGACGAGATGTGTGAGAGCTCGCATTGTCATGATGAAGAATGATCCGATGGCGCTTGTTTGTTTTCTTTATTTCACCGAAGACGTTCGGCAAACAAATGGTTGTGTATCATTCAGAATTGACCGTTTTACGTTCCTCTAAAGGCACAGTTGCCACATGGCCAGTTTTTCAGAAAAAACAGGCGACCATTTGTTTCGAAGTGCTTCGAGCGCGAACAACTTTTGTTGGATTTGGTTCATCTTGAAACACCCATACAGTCGACTGCTGTTTACTTTCCGACTCATACGCATAGATCCATTATTTGTCACCTGTTATGTTATATACGACTTTTGAAGCACAGCCATTGTATTTCTTGAGCATTTGTTTGCGCCAATCGACACGAGCATCTTTTTGAGTTTTTTTCAAGTTATGTGGGATCCAACGAGAACAATCCTTTTTGGCAGCTAAATTATCATGCAATATTTTATGTATGCTAGTCGAACTAATGCCTAAGGTTGCCTCGATCTCACAGTATGTCACATGACAATCTTGCATTATCAGTTTTAGCATCAATGTTTTCTGGCACAACAACTGATTTTGGACGACCTTCACGACTTCGTCAGTGAACGAATGGCGGCCATGATTAAACTCGTTGTACCAGTGTTTCACAGTGGCATCGGATGAGATCAAATTATCGTCAAAAGTGGAAATAAGGTGATGCACTTTTGTCTTGATAATCCACGTCAAAAATCGTAACAAATCATCGCATGGACATTTTTTCCTACAATTTTCGAATCACTGTAAACAACACAAATCGCGCTTAAATGATAAAATGTTCTGAAGAAAGTTATGGTCAAAAATGTCAAACTTTTCATTGGAAACGTCAGATGGCGTCTGACAACACTTAGTGTTGCCAAGGCTCAAAATATCAATAGTGCCTCTCGTATATTGCCTGTATATATTTTGATTTACATCTCAAACTAACTTATCTCAACATTTTCATTCTTTTTTCTTTGTATCCTCTTTATTCGTATTCTTCCAACTTCCAGCAACCACTCCCTTGCATATTTATTCTCGCATTTTTGCTATTCATCCACACCCCCTGTCTTTATAATTTACAAAACAGGAATTGTTACGTTGTAAACGAATGTCATTTTATAATTAATATCATATTCATAATTCGATCTGCTACTCCTCTTTTCTGCTACTTCGTTCATCGTTACTCCTCTCTTTGTCGCCTTCTGTCGTCCCACTATTCCTTTTCCTCCTCTATTCCTTTTTTCCATTTTAAACTTAACCATCATCCTTCATGTAGTTGCCTTTCATCTCTCTCCATCTTGTATATTCTTAGTGCTTTTAAAGACACTTATTTGTGCCCTTAAGTACATTATTTGAATTCCTCTCTTCAATTACATTTCGTTTTTAACACCACCTTTAACCACCCTTTCTTCCCTTTCGCCTTCATTTCCCGATAGATTTTAATGCTTTTAAGAGCACCCCTACATGCCCTTAAAGCGTTATTTTGAATTCCCTTCTTTCATCACATTCGCTTTTGACTAGTCTTTCTTCCCTCCCTCCTTCTTCCCCCAATAGTTCTTCTCACAGTGCTAACTCGAATTTAGTCTTTCTTCTAACCTCTTCCATCTGTCTTCACCCTCGTTTTTCTCCTTTTTCATCCTCTTTGCACAATATTTGTAACTAATAATGTGATTGGACTATTCTAAAATTAATACAATTGACAATGTTTTGTGCAGGTAATTTATTTTCTATCCATGAAATTAAACACGAAGCACATTAAATCATATAAACCACAAACAAATTGCCAGCTAAAACTTGTTTTCAAACTCTACAACTACATACTAGGAGAACTGATCTATCACGAACACGAATCGTTTTTATACCAACCACAATTGAAAATACAATGAAATGATTACATACCTGTATACCTAGTTAAGTAAATATGCGGCCATTATATGAGATCATGTAATCAATATTATGCTCATACTTCTACGACGGTATGGGATTTTATCAAATATAAAATAAATAGGTAGGATATTTATTTAATTATGATTTAAGCAGGTTAATGAACTTAGATCTTAAAACTCCGTCATAAAAACTTCTTTTAAATTCGAATACATCTCAGTATGTTTTTGTTTTTGGTTCACAGACTTTCACCCTGATATATTTAGATAGAACCTCAAAGTCAACGTATTATTAATACTTTTTATTATTTAAGTTTGTCACCTACTTAAATCGTAACTTCAACTGACGTTTTTGATACACATAACCCTATTTGTTATCCACAAGATCATCAGCATATATTTTAGACAGATCTAGGTGGCGCACGGCGAGGCTTCCGCAAACGGAACGAGTCTATCCGTGGCAGGATGTTCATGAGTAGTAACCCCCTTGTTGTATCCGTGTTCTTGTTTCCGGTGTACGGCGCGCAGAACGACATTTTCAGTGGATCCAGACACACACATTGATTCAATTGAGCAAGCGGAGCAAATGACGATAGAGGGAACCTCCAAGTGGTCGTGCAAGATAGCAATCACAGGTATTGGCAGCTGCATTCTATCGGGGCGCAAGTTTTTGAAAGATTCACATTGCAAAAGTACCGAATGCCTTTCAGGAACTGCTCGGTTTGTATGAGCGGAGCGTGGTCAGCTCTAGAACTAGTTGATTTGACGAGATTTTGAGTGGCGATGAGTAATCTTGCTCGCCCTCGATGCTCACCATCCTTTAATAGCGCGTGAAATTTTAAGCAGCCATTTAGATTCCATTTTAAAGGTCATTGTCCAGTAAAACAATCTATCTGTGATTGTATTACAAGTAATCATCCGTCTATCGTATCTAAATGTACCACTTATGGAAAAAATATTTTATAGACGTATTAGAAACCCTCAAACATGTGGATTTTTAAGTCATATTTTATTATAGTATCAGTAGATCACCAGAATTTATGCCGTTGGATTTTTTCTATACCTAAGGTTATTTCAATATATGTATTGCGAATGTATTTATTTCACTCTTCAAATATATAATATTCCTTGATTCATGATTTCTACTGATTCTTTCTATGCTTTTTCTGGTTCATTTTGATAACTAAGATCAATTTTAATCTCTTGAATAACCCTTCCTAAGTTACCCTCTTCAATTCCAAGTCAATTTTTTGTGATATAGAAGAAACCAAAGCTATCGTCTATCGATTTAAGAAATATTTTGGCGAAGACCAATGTCTTCGCCAAAGTCTTGCTCACCCCCAAAGCCCACTATCCTTTTAATAACGTCCTTGGTGGTACGAGGAATTTAAATCAGATCCTTTAGATACATCATCAAATAAATTAAAACATCTACCATATACTATTTTCTACGTATTTCATGTTAATTCATTTTAACCCATCCTTGGTAGCCCATAGAAGAAGAGGTAGTCAATTACCTCACTACCCCTATTATTCACATAAACTTAATTTCATTTGTACCAATAGATAACCACGATCATACAGGTCATATTTACGACTTTTTACTAGCTCTTAGTCTAACTTGATATTAGACCAACATATGATTTAAGACTCACCTTTTAACCTGTTTAACCTTTCTTTTTACATCCTAAACAACTTTAATATAAAGTGAATGCGTGTCCCACATCTTTTGGCCAACATAACTAAATAATTTGTGAGTATAAAAATTCTCAATTCAAAAAATTGTTATTTTGTCATCTTTGAGGTGAAGAGAGTCTATTTCTATGCATATTTTTCCTCAATATACACTCTAGTATGACCTATATTGTACTCTACGACATCCAAATATAGGGAAACGTCACCTCAAGTCCTTTTTCGACAAGAACTTCAAAATTAAAAATATTGGTTGTAATTCAAACAGAAATGCATCTCATTTGCTTAACTTTGTATATTTTGCCTATAGCAATTATGGATTTCTCTTTTGATGTAAACTGACCACGTTCCGCCATATAAGCAGATCTGCACTCAATTGAAATTGTTTATTCTGAATAACTGCGTTTATACAACACCTTCCTTGGATTGTAGTTAGCTGAAGGCCGCTGGGACACCGCGAAATTAAAAAAATAGTCGCGTAAGGGACTGCAATCTTATCTGAGGGAACGTCAAATAAAGAAATTACTGGCACGTGCTGATAAAAGAGCCGAAAAGGGGTCTGCCTCGCACACATGAAGATATTCGTTGTGTTCCGGAACATAAAATTATACGCATATAGAAAATCTTGTTACATATACAAACAGAGTTATGCTAATACTCATAATTGTATTATTAGATAAGTTTTTAAACTTAATTATATAACAGATAATGTTCAATTGTCCTATTGTTTTCGATTCGTTTCTTAAAATCGGTAATATCGGTATCTCAGTAACGAAACATCCTATGTCAATAATTATTGTTCTTTATTTGGACTTAAATATATTCTAGAACCAACAGGGACATATGTTTTCAGTCCGAAAATCAATGATAAGATAAGAAATGTTTTGTTGAAAAGGTTTTCGTGAGTGAAAACAATTTGTAACGTCAGACTAAAGTACAGCTAAAATGCTTTTGATCGGTTTCTCATATCATGTGATAACTATTTTTACATAAACATCTCCTCGCCTTTCTTGGTGACATCTGAAAGGGAAGTATCTAGTTAACGGAGTAAGTTCTTTGCAAGTAAGATGTGAACTTCTTGTCTTGGCTCTGGCTTGGAGTATTTCTCCAATAGAATTTTTATTCTTCCCATTTCCGTCTCCAAGATTCCTTATTTATACGACTGTTAAGTATGCCACGATTATTTGGATCTGCAAAATGAAGCAGTTATCCTATATTTTGGGAGGCAATAAGCTACGTCATAACATTTACGTCAATGTTAATTAACTGGTTGTTTATACTCACAGACAATGATAAACTCAAATGTAAAGAACTGAAGTCTTTAATACTTCCTAGTTGTCTGAGAATATGTAGATCCTTGTTTCATTTCACTTGTATGTATGTTAATCAAATGTTGTTTAGGACTTTTATAGTAGCCAGATATATATATATATATATATATATATATATATATATATATATATATATATATATATATATATATATATATATATTTTATAGTAGCCAGATATATATATATATATATATATATATATATATATATATATATATTTGCATAAAACGATGCATTCGACTATACAGTAAATAAAAGTTAATAACAGTATGTAACGTAATGGAAAACACTGTAATTTTGTCAATTAATTTTAATATTTATAACATCGTTAGAGTGTACCAACCAAATATTTTTGTTGCATTTGTTTTCCAATTCTAATTTAATTAATTAGATTTAACTCAAAACGAACCATGTGCCTCTGACATAAATTCAAATTGAACGTTTTACATACTGCGTAATTTTCCGATGCCTTTCTACTCCTTTGCATGTTTAAATTTAAAACGAAACTAGTAATATTTCATCGGGACAAGTTTTCATGGAAAACTGGTGGACAAAGTATTGGTAGTGACTAAAAGGGTTGCCAAATGAAAAGGTGGTATATTTAAGATATTACCATATATATAAAATTAAAATGTAATTTTGAGTGACATTTGGAGACCTATTTGTTATTGTGATTTCGGGAGGATGTAGAAAAGGAGAACTAAAATAGCTTTTAACAAATTTAATGGAGGTTTTCTCTTTGGTAATGTTAAATATGGCCACCAGTTCTTTGTACCTCATGATCATGATACTCTGGAAGACTAAATGATGTTGTGTTTATAAAATAGAGGTACTGTTACGTAGTTTACTGATGATGAACATACTGACCACACAGAGATTTTTTCTTTTGTCTGGATATATCAGGAACTATGCCGTGAAGGATGTATTGCTTCAGAGATCTGCAACAGGGGGTTAAAACTGAACAAGCTATTGGATGATAGATTGTGAAGTTAGTTATTGTGATAAAATGAAGGAAGGTAGCATAAAAAAGTGTTCATAGAGAACATGTGGAGCAAGAAGTAACTTAGGTCGACTTGGTGCAAAATCATCATTGAATACAGCTGGTCTTAATAGTAATGGTGCCATTACTATTAAGACCATTAATCATAGACTGGCTCATCTATAACTTCTATTGGCTTGTATGGTAGTGAATTCACAGCTATATAAGCTTAGGCGAGATTTGTATAGAGAACATACCATCGCTCAGATAGGATGTAAAACCCTAGGCCTATTACATGTTAGGCAAGTAAAAGATCTCTATCCCATTACCCGAATGGGTGTTGAGGTGATAGACCTCCCCGATTTCCAGGTTGGGGGTAGCTCATCTCCAGGCGTTAGTAGTAGACTTTGATCGGCAAGATATAGACCTAGGTTAAAAAGTAACATGTGAAAACGAAAGTCTCAACAAAAAAATGTAGATGTAAATAGATAACACGCTCGAATTATCCTTGCCGATGTAAACATCATTTAATAACTGATTCTAAGTTCATACTATCAAAATTTAGCGCATGAAGTATACATTTATTTGGTTTCATATATTGAATACGTCAATATATTAGCTATAGAATTATAATTCAATCACTGTGTACAATTTTTAAGTGCTCTAACTCAAGAGGGGAACAATCGTCAAGGGTTGAATGTACCCTTATAGTAGATGACACGTAATTCTATTTGTAATGAAGAAAGTGAAAATGATGATAAAGGATGAGAACGCGAAAAGAGATTTTAAATGAAATCGACTTTACACATAGGAAAATAACGATGATTACTTCAAAGCAATGTAATGGTGGATAACATTGGGGAACAATAAATTTGTTGCCAGGACTTTGAGAGTCGATTTTGAGTACATTACTGAACTTGATGCTGAAAATGGCATTACTTTTTCTTGATTGACTCTAGTTTATAAAATGAGCATACGTGATAAATATTAATGCAAAATAAGAAAAACAAAATGAAGTAAGCAATTTTTCTTGTTTTGACTTTTTTATAAATGAAATTTAACAATAAAATAAGAAATAATTGATGCAGAAGATATTAAAAATTATAAAAAAAAATTTTGTATGATATTCTATTATATTTTTACTGTGAATGGTCCGTCTACAGATTCCAAAAGTAATCGGCCATCATATGACGATCCCACCTTCCTTGATAGCTTTCTTGAATTATTCGGATATCAATATGAATCCGTTCGCATTGTTCCTCACCATCATCTTCTAAGTTAGAAGGAAAGTGACTATGCAAAAAATGTAATTTAATGCTCATATTATCTCCCAATTTTTCAGAACATTTTAGCATCTTATGTACTAATTCTTGGTAGTTATTTGCCTTGCGATTACCCACAAAATTTTGAATTAGAGATACATAACTAAACCATGCATCAATGTTTTCTGCCAATGCTTTTATTTTGCACGGCTATCCCATAAACAGAGGTGACAGGGACATTTTCACTTTGCTGTCCAAGAAGTATGGCGACCAGTATGGTACGTAGCATGAGAACAGAATCTAGAGATGTGATAAAAATTTTATAAGGGGGTGAGGTATAGTCGGATGTATGATAGGCCATATGAAAATGGCAAAAATAAAGAAAGACATTAACCTAAAATGATTATGCCGAGGTATATATCCTCATTTTTAAAATGAAGGTTAATTCTTCGGTTTTTGTTTGTCCAGCGTAAACGTCTATCACTGTTTCTTCAAATGTTGAAGATGATCTCATATCTTCTAACAAGGTACTTTCAATATTTGTTAATGGTAAAGCTGACAGTCTTTCTTGCTTTTGAGAATTTCGCAGATGTCTTTGTTCTCTTTAAATAATATTTCCGGGGAACTGCTTGTGGCAGCAATAGTAAAAATTAAACGACACAGTTTTTATGACTCCGAGGAAACAGAAGATAATTGAAAGGACATAATATATTGGTGAAGCTCAAACACAATGCTCTTTTTCATATCGGGATCACTGTAAATCACTGAAAGTTCACTTTTTAAACGATTTTCGTCAAAGAATGTTCCACGTGTATCTACTAAAGAGGAAAAAAGTTCGTTAGGAAAACGTTTTACGAATGAAGTAGATTGTGTGGAATCTAGATTTAAGAATTTCAGTTTAGATATTTCGCTAAACCGTTCACTAATGTTCAAAGTAATAACGTCCAAAATTTCATGAAACAATCGTGCGTAGGTGCTTTTCTTATCTGTCCATACGGTCCCAAATGTCACTAAACTCGTTTCTCATTTTTTGAATATGTGATTTGAAATCGGTGATATTTTTATTGCAGTAACTAGTATCTGATATTTTTGTCTGTAGAATTTTAAACAGACTCTCGAAATGTGGGAGTATTGCAGAAAACATTGCTAAGAAACAATTAAAATCAAAGTCGCGCAATAAAGTTAAAAGGCCTCTAGCACAAATAACGGTTTCTTGATCCCATTCCCCATTTTCATTTTCCACAATTACCTGAAACAACGCGTCCCAATCTTCCTTAAGTTATGGCGACAGTCGCCAAGATGCGTTCACATAATCGCATAAATGAGTCCGGGAATAACGACGAGTGGAACACCCACTGGAGGGTCCACTGTTGATTGCGTAAACCATCATCCTTTTCAAATCGACACAAACACACCACTGATGCTGAGAATAAGCAATTTTTTCTAATACCAACTTAATATTTTCATACTCTTCTATAATTTTTGTTGGATGACCGATTGGAATAGATGCAAACTTATTTCCATTGTGCAGTAATACACATTTCAATCTCATTTTAGAACTATCCGCGAAAAGCCGTCAATCAACTTGTAAATTTCAGGAGTCTCCATTATTTTATGAAGATGTGATGTGAGATTAGGGCTCTCGAATACTCAGAAACCAATCTTAAATTTATGGCAACATAAAAAAATGGTCTTTTTTTGTTCCCCAGTGGTAATTTTCCAACCCAAGTGGACGAAGTGATTATCAGGCCACAGTAAAAAAAAATACTTCATGGGATTGAATCGGGCTAAATTCTCGCTTTACCTCGCCAGAACAATTTAATAACCGAGCTGACGATTTATCGCAAATATCCTCGAATGGGATTTATCCCACGCGGTGCCAAATTTCACGCATTAATAAATCAATTATCGAGCCGTCCACTTCTGTGTGTTGTCCCTCTGTTTAAGTTTAATCGCGTTTAGTTTCCAACACAATTTTTGCCCCGTTTTCAATGAAACTTCGATTACGCGCACGTCTGGGTAATTATTTTACGTCACCTTTTTTTTTAATTTCAATTCGACGCAGAGCTGTCAAAGCGAAGATGCCTAATGAAATGATTTAATTACTTTTTATTTAATTAAAAAAGAGCTGCCGCGACTGAATTACGGTTATTTGTACGAGTGATGGAAGTTTAATTTTGTTATAATCGAATGTTGTTCCGTTATACGAATATACGAGTCATCAAAAATGCTAGTAACGAAAAATGTCGGATTAATTTTTATCTCGTTAAATTCAAGTCCAATGCGTGCCTCCCTCTTTTCCCCTCCCCCTCCTCCACTTCTCTGTACTATTTTCATTTAAAAAATCGCAACATTTATAAAATAATCATTTGATGATAGATAAACATAATAAAGACCCTAAAAGACGCCCTACACGATCAATCATTTCGATCAAAAGATTGCATCGATCAATTGAGTGAAGCGTGATTGACCATATAGGAACCGACCGACGCTTGTGATGCTCACTATTTATTTACAATTTTCTGTAGAAGTCTCGTGAATAAAAGGATCCACCCACCATCCGCGGAAACTCCACTACAAATGAGTTTTGATCAAAAGATTGAGCTGGGCTGATTGACGGATTGATTGAAGCACGCGCCAATGGATTGACTCAATTGTTTGAACAAGAAATTGATCATCTAGGGCCTCATTAAGGAGTATATCTGGTGAATATAGAGGTTATGTAAGATCTACTTAGGAAATGGTGAACTTCTGTTAATTTTGTTGACTAAAACCAGTGGCGTAGCGTACATGGATGCTAGTGATGCGTCGCATCCCTTAAAGAATTGGCAAATTAGTTTTATTTAAAAGTTCAATCGATTTATTCAATTATTACAATTTTTTAATTATTTTAAACCTACCACAAACATATAGTATTTACTTAAAGCGCCTAACTTATTAGACTTCCACGTTACTTGCTGCAGTGCTAAAATGTGATGGTCCATGTTACATCCAAGCTACGCGTTAGATGGGCGAAAAAGTCAATGATCTTACGCAATCAACAATGGAACCTTGAGTGGGTATTGTTGTTATTTCCAGACTCAGTTATGCGATTATGTGAACGCATCTTAGCGACTGTTGCCATAGGGAATATTTGGTAGCGCTGTTTCAGGTAATTGTGGAAAATGAAAATGAGGAATGGAATCGAGATACTGTTATTTGAGCTAGAGGCCTTTTAACTTTATTGCGCGAATTTGATTGTAATTCTTCCTTAGCAGTATTTTCTGCAATATTCCCACATTCCGAGAGTCTGTTTAAAATTCTACAGACAAAAATATCAGATATTTATTTCTGCAATATAAAGATCGCCGATTTCAAATCACATATTCAAAAAATGAGGAACGAGTTTAGTGACATTTGGGACCATATGGACAGATTTGTGTTAGAAAATCAACCACCAAGTAAAAGAATGCGTTTGGATTTCATTCCTGGAGAAGATAAGAATAGCACCTATGTACGATTTTTTTATGAAATTTTGGACGTTATCAATTTGAACATTAGGGAACGGTTTAGTAAAATTTCTGAACTGAAATTCTTAAATCTTGATTCCACACAATTTACTTCACTCATGAAACGTTTCCCTGACGAATTTTGTTCTTCTCTAGTAGATACATATGGAACATTCTTTGACGCAAATCGTTTAAAAAGTGAACTTTCAGTGATTTATATTGATCCCGATATGAATATGTTTAAACTTCACCAATATATTATGTCAATAATATATCAGTTATCTTCTGTTTTCCCAAAGTCATCCAAATTGTGTCGTTTAATTTTGACTATTCCTGCCACAATCACTTCCGCCGAAAGATGATTTTCATGTTTAAAGAGAATAAAGCCTTCTGCGAAATTCTCAAAAGACGGAAGAAGAGTGTCAGCTTTAGCATTAGTAAATATTGAAAGTGTCTTATTAGAAGATATGAGATCGTCTCCAACATTTGAAGAAACAATGATAGACGTTTTCGCTGTACCAACAAAAACCGAAGAATTGATCTTCTTTTAAAAGTTAGGGTATATACCTCGGCATAATAATTTTAGGTTAGTGTCTTTTTTTATTTTTACCATTTTCATATGGCCTACCATACATCCGACTATACCTCTTCCCCTTATAATATTTTTATCACATCCCTAGATTCTTTTCTCACGCTACGCCCCTGACTAAAACCCCATATATTTTTTCATTGAAAAAATCGTAGCGTCCATAAAGGAATATTTGAGGCTTTTTGATCATAGGCAAACTTAATAGAGGCCCTAGGAGATATATGTAGCAAATATCAAGCTTGTGTAACGTCTACCGAGAGAGTGGTTAAATGAATTTTGTTGACTAAGAATTTTGAACGTTTCAATCAAAAAATAGTGGTGTCTATTTAATAGAATTATTTGAGGTTATTTCATTCTAGAATGATTTGATTCTAAAGTGATTTAGTAGGAACCTTAAGGGATGCCAATAGTCAATATCGAGTTGTGTAACGTCTACTGAGAGAGTGGTAAACTTGATTTTGTTCACTACAGATCCTGTACAGTTTATTGAAAAACTTGTGACAGCTATAGAACAGTGACTGGAAGCATTTTGACGTTAGATTGACAGAAAAAAGGCCCCAAGGGGTATCTGTAGTGAATGTTGGGTTTATATGAGACCGTCCAAGAGAGTGGTGAATTTTCATTAATTTTGTTAACTAAAATTCTGTACTTTTTTCTTTTAAAAACTCCTAACGTCGATAAAAAAATTATTTGAAACGTTTTAATCATATACAACCTTAATAGAAGTCCAAGGAGATGTTTGTAGCGAACATCAAACTTGTGTAAGATCTACCGAAAGAATGATATTTCTTTAATTTTGTTGACTGGACTTGCGTCAATTCTATCTATTAACGCATTGACAGATCCTGTACATTTTTTCGTTCAAAAAAATTGTGTCATCTATGAGAAAGCAAGTTCATGAGTTTTGATGCTGAATATGCATAATGAAGCCCCTAAAGGGTGTTTGTAGTGAATGTCGAGGTTCTGTGAGATCTACCAAGAAAGTGGTATGCTTTCGTTTTTGTTGACAAATAATCCTGTACTTTTCTCATTAAAAAATCGTTACGTCTATTAAAATTATTTGAGGCTTTTTCTATCAGACTATTATTCAGGCTTATATCCACTTCCAACTACTCAAAACCATCACCTACCGACTTCCATAAATACAAGTATTTTAATGGGTCCACATAAACATCCCTTATTAGGGTTTGTATAATGATTCTTTGCGTGTGCGTCGCAGGTAACGATCGTATGAATCAATCAACTGACATTTTTGGACAGTGTTGTGCCGAAAACACATTTTAGGATAACAGTTAGTACAATAGAAATCTGTTAACCTATGACAGCGTAATGATACGGTTCTCCACAAAAACATTCAGTGGAAGTGATATTTCCATCAAAATAAATTCAACAAAAATCAAAATAAATGAAGCAAAAATGAAATCAATTTTACAGAAATATTGAGACGCCAATGAATCAAATTATACAATAAAGCTAAGATGTAACTTCATAATTACATTTTACTCAGCAAATTATTAACTGTCTATGTCGTACGTAGTTGATTGAAACATATGTCGCTAGACATACGGGCTGGTAATTGTAGAATATTAGTAACAATTGCGAGTGGTGTAGCATGTGATCCGTGCGTCGTTATTGAGTTGATACACGCGCTAAGATCCATTATACAAATTGTATTATAGTATGGTTATCTAGTGAGTCTATTTGTGATTTTTTGTTTACCGACCAAGTTTCACAAAAGCAATTACAAATATACGAAAGCCAGCATAAAAAGAACGCTAAATAAAGCTTCCGCTATAAAGGCACACAGTAAAGGATATATTTGCCTAACTTCCCGTTGCACCATCGGAATGGTGCAACGTGTAGCCGGGCTTATTGCAATATAAACAAATAGACGCCTGTACGTGTTATACACTTACGTAACTTTCCAAATTACAACCGAATGACATGACTGAATAGAAAGGTAAAACGTAAAATTCAATATATTGCGTTGAAAGTGCTATCGCTTTTGGGTCGCCTGAAGTTTTAGCGATAACATGTTCCAAGTTTTGTTTAATGTGGCTGGGGAAAACTTATGAGGGGTGATCTTCAGTATTAAAAATTAATTTTTCAAGCGACATTAACATTAAAATCTAATCAGACAAACATCTAGTACGTCCTAATGTTTGTAGTAATATTCATCAAATTAAAATGAATGTTTTCTTGTATAATGTCCTCGGATACATTGATCTTATTGAAACATCGATTGCATAAACTGTTTTCAACCCTTCACCAACAACCTCTTAAGCTTTAACAATCCTAGCTTTAAAATTTCGAATATAAAGTTGTCCCTGGTCCCTGGTGATGCCTCGTTTTAAAGCGTTTTTTGTACCAAATTCAATAAGGAAAACCCAAAAGTGAACAGAGATTTTCAGCGAAATTCATCCGTATCTTTAATTCCACTATTATAGTAAATAATATAATAATTAAACAAAAGAAACGGTTTTACAAGAGTTGTTTACAGTGGCCACCATGAACGTAATAATAACCTAATCAATCCTGGCCACCATTTACAGTTAAACTAACTGTGTTAACTGTGTTCTATTATACTCTTCAGATCCTTAACTCAATAAATGAAAACCTCCAGGTGTTATGTCAAAAGATCTTGGGAACCATTCTACTAGTTCTCGTCTATCTATCCATCCATATGACAACGTTGCGTTCATTTGCAGCATAGTGTGCAGAAGCACCTTGCTTGGATCAAGTAAGTCCATGAGCCAAATCGAATTTATTATCATGCATCATGATTAAAACAATACGACAATGATTCGAAATGTGAAAGATCAAAATGCACAGTTCCGTCTAAATTTTTCTCGGAGAAATATGAACCTAAGCTGGGGTTTGGTTTTACGTGAATAGAAGACACACAAGAGCTAATGTTTAGCTGATCTCAGTAGCTTCTG
Organism: Rosalia funebris; assembly: GCA_037954035.1. Classification (NCBI taxonomy): domain Eukaryota; kingdom Metazoa; phylum Arthropoda; class Insecta; order Coleoptera; family Cerambycidae; genus Rosalia; species Rosalia funebris. The sequence goes on along the minus strand of JAZFAV010000006.1, from coordinate 2,042,817 downwards.
ATATCCCAAACAAGTGATGCCCATCATCTTAAGGAAGACAACTATAGATTGCAGGTAAAGGACATTCGTCTATGTTACCAACCAAGTTTAGGGTCCTTCCAGGATCAATACTGGTGCAATGTGGTGATTCCTGTGTAGACGAAGAGTGATAAAATCTGAAGAACCTATTTGCCTTTATTCACTCTACATCAAGCATGATGATAAAGGCTTTTGACATAAATTTTAAAATTATTTACAACATATTCCACTAAAAAATTTGACAACGAGTGATTTGCGTATCAATGCTTTGTATTAAATATTTATTACATTTTGTATCGGTATTTTTAACTGCGAATCGAATTCGTTGCTTCAGATCATCTATATTATGTGGTACCTATTGAAATAGAGTCGCGATATTAATTAACTTATAAGAAGAAATTCAATGGACTTAGATCAGGTGAACGTGGTGGCTATTCAGCTGGTGCTCGTTCCCTTATTGGTATGCTAAAGATAAGAAGTGTCCCAGAAAATGTCTATAAATCGACACTAAAGAGTAGAAATTGTGTAAATATGTAACAGTCAAATTTTTTTCACAAAGAATTAAGACTACAAGAGACCAATACTTGTAGTCACAACAATATATGACAACAGAAAAAGAAATTTTAAGAAGTCGGGATTTTTGTCACAACATAATATGATATATTCGCGAAATTTTATCTGACGATCTGGATCATCCTCTTTCAAATATTTCATTAAATGTAAACTAGACCCAAAATTAAGGGATGTAAAAAAATCCTAAATTGTTAATAGTAAAGTGATTTTCAGAGGGCTGTAACTTGGATAAAATAATAGCAGAGCAACTTTAAAAAAAGCAAATTATAGCTGCAAATTTCTAGCTCTTTGATCTTGTTTTGTTGCAGTTTAGATTCATCACCAACTTGGCATAACTTTGCGAATAATGGATAGATTAAGGGTGTTGACAGTTTTTTTTTCAACATCAGAGTATCCCAAAGAGACCCCGAAAATTTCAAAGCGCTGCGATATATTTTCTTTTTTTCTTTGTGTTTGGAATGATGGAATGTGTCATTTTTGCTAAAACTCAATTTAAGGATGAATTTTTCATTTTGTATTCATTTTCGGAGGTTGACAACGTTTTTAAGCAATAATCCATTTTTTTTATCAGAAAATCTTAATTATTGTAAGAAGAAAATGAAAAATAAATCAAAGAGAAAAGTTAAACTGACTTTATTGTTTTTAACGACGATAACTTAGCGATAAATGATCGTACAAGGCTTTTAGACAACTCAAATTAAAGAATATACAATTATCTAACGATTCTTTATGATAAGATCACTGAAAAGAATGTCCTAAAGGTCCGTTACCTTTTGAAAGACAAGCAAGAACTTGTAAAAAAAATTTCCGATAGTTTTCTTATGATTACTTATTTACTTATGAACTGAAAATGAAACTAGAAAATTGAAATTTCAAGTTACAGCCCTTTAAAAATCACATAAAAATTTTTCATTTTTTGCATCCCTTAATTTTTGTGTCACTGTGTTTTTATAACAGTGGAAATTTTCTTAACAATTATCCAAGTGTGGAATACTAACGACGTAACTATATTTTGCAGTTTTAAGTTCAATATCCTCTATCTTATAAACGATAAATAGAAAACCCCTAATTTTGGGTATCCCTGTACTCTCTTACTATTAAAATTAGGTCGCCATTTTTCAAGAAATAATCATAACGTTATCAGTATTGTTCCAAACTGTGTCACCATGCTATATATAAGGATATCAGCTATTTTATAAAATTTAGTAATCCGTCGAGAATTTATTATTATTACAATCGTTATAGTTCGTTTCATATTCTCGATAAACACACGAGACCGGCCGCGTCGCGAGATATAACCATTCACATCCGAAATCGGATTAAAAAGCGCATCTGCACGTACGATAAACCGCTTAAACTTCGCCATCAAGACGACCCGTCAAAGAGACCATATAATCCAAGATTGCAGTCCCACTGGCAACCGTCTTAGCCCTGTTAACGATAATAATTTACTCGGTACATTCTGCGACGTCCCTAAGGCCCTTCACATGCCCTGAAATAACGTTAAGTCTGTCTCGAACTATCTCTATAATCTGTCGATCTTGCCTTCTTGCACTTTTTCGCTCACACAGCTGTCTTCTGCAAAGGGCAAGCTTTCAGGACAAGTTTCTCTTTCTTGCACTTAAAGGAATGACGTTTTATCTTCTGTCACTGTCGAAAAGCATGTCCTCTAAATTTAACTATCTGTCTCTATCTAAAACCGATCTAAAGAACTTTGCACACGCGCGGTAATGATATCGGCGCTTCCCCCAAAAGGAAGGGTCGGATATTATTACTGATCGCTGTTGAAGACCTGCGATTAAACGTACTATTTATTTATCGAAGAGGCTGTGTACTTTTAGCTTGTTTGTGAATGACTCTAACTGTTTGAACCTTTCAAGATCTGTTTAAGCTTGTCCATAGAATGTAGCTACAGACCTGTCTGATATATCGTCTAGGTAGCTAAGGACTAACAACCAATTAGCACCAACTCGAACTATTTACCGCTTACTTTTTTGATCTTGAACAATAAATCACATACTACACACACTCTGCCAACATTCGAATTGACGAATTGTCACGCCCACCGATTTTTACACCCACACGATTGTTATGTCCAAATTTTAAACCATGCAATACATAGATGTAGTCGCCCGACGAGCGGCTGATGTTTAGGAAGGCGAAATACGCCGAATATTGGCCAAGATATTTCTCTAAAACCTTGCAGACTGTAAAGTGTTTGAGCTCTTACTGGCGATTGTGAATTTGGCCTTCCTAAACTGCTGCAACATTAGGTAGACTATCTAGGTAGTCTACAAACTTTATATGGATTTATTCTATGATTCATTTAGCTTTTACATCTACAAAATTGACACCACAACCATAGGTGCCAACTATAAAACCTCAATCGTTATTTAGCACCAATTTACCGCTACATGAGTCTAAAAAATAGAGGTGCTGAATATTTTTTTATCACTTGGTACCCCTTGCATATAATGAGTAAAAACAGACAGATAGTTAAAAAACTAATATACTTTGGTACCGACTTCATACTAGCCCCATAGCTATCGGTACTAACTGAACAATCTGTAGGATGTCTCATTTGTAACTATAGAATTTGAATTCTGTGTCATCTGTGTTCTGTCAAAGATGGGGCGTCAATATTTAACGACTGTTATCCTCAAACCATACGACGTCAACGTACCGCGATTAACAGTTCAACAACGAACAGTTTGTGTACAACTGTTTTATGAAAGTGAACGGTCATTTGCTGTTGCGTTAAGAAAAATTCGCACAAATTTAGAATAAAATGAAGTATCTACAGAGTTGTCAGTTCATAACTTAATCAAGGAATTTAAAGAGACGGGTTATGTCATTGATAAAGCAACACCAGTACGTCCTCGTCGTTATCGGTCAAATGAAAATATTGCTGCTTAAGAGAACGTGGGAGTATGGATTCGACATCGTTCATAAGAATCGAATATGTCAAGAACCACCACGCACTGGATTTTAAAGAAAGATCTACATCTATCAGTTATACAAAATTCAGTTAACATAACTGAATTCTGTATACTGACAGATGCAGATCTTTCTTTAAAATTCGATGCGTGGCGGCTCCAACGACGGATTCAACTGGTATTGGTATTGCCTTATCAATACCAGAATCCGTTTCTTCAAATTTATTGATTAAATTACGTTAACTTTCTACTGTGACTGTTAACACTGTAAGCGCTTCATTTTGTCCTAATCTTGTGTACATTTTTCTTAATGCATCTATAAATGATCGCTCACTTTCATAAAACAGTTGTACACAAACTATTCTTTGCTGATTAACTGCTAATCGCGGCATGTTGACATAGTATGGTTCGTAGATGACAGTCATTAAGTATTGATGGCCTACTCTTGACAGAACACAAATGGCGCGCAATTAAACACCTATAGTTTCGACTGAGACACCCTATATATTAGCATTTAGTATATTTTCCGAAAACGTAAGAATTAATAAAGGTGTTAGTGCACCTACATGCACGTAATATACCTGCACATAATAATGTAATATCCTAATTTTGGTTAAAATTTTCAATGCGTGTATCTTCTTAAGAACGTCAGAGGGATTTAATCGAATTTTGTCTGAAGCATACTTTGTAGTAAACCATTACAAAGTCAATTACAAAATTGCAAACGCGGGGCCGGATCAATTAAATAATTTTTTATACACAGCAGAAGTTCGCACAGTGAATAAATACTTTTTTAACTGCAATGTAAGGATTTTAAAGTAGAACCAGATAAAACTGAGTGGGTAAAATTTATGTCGCACGTTAAAGTGTTCAAGAAAATTCAAAATTTATACATTAAGTTCCACAGAATACGTTAAAGTTCATTTTAGTTAATTTTCCCTTATAACTAAGATAATAAATGAAATTAAAGCATCATTTTATTCAGGCTACAACTTATGTAATCTTCGGATAGTTAATTAATAGCAATATAAATATTCCAGGGTCTGATTAAATTAGATTTTATTCTTCCGAATTTTTTGCCAGATTTGTATTCCATTTTTTTTTAATTAATAATTTTAGATACTAGTAAACTAAATATCAGTGGCGACGCTGTACATAATCAATTATGTATAAGTTATAATAATTTCTATAACATTTGTTACTACATTTGTATAATGTGTAGGCCAAACACGTCGAAAAATTTAAATTAAATTTCATGGAATTACTTGTACCTCCATCGATTCAAATATATCAAGATCACACGACGGCGCGGTATCTCGACTGCCACAGACGTACCTAAGCGAACACTATCGATACAGCACTAGAGCGTACCACAATCACGGGTGTTTTCATTTTAAATGAGACACATAATATACGCTGTATTAAGTAATAATTACCTGTACGCGACATTTACTTGTATCTGCACTAATTAGCAAGTAATTTATGCATTTAGAGGTAGGTAATAAAGCAAGTAGAGTGTAGTATATTACAAATATTTCAAGTTGATGCTGTATATAACCCTTACAGTGCAGATGGGGTGAAAATTTAACTTAAAATCGTTACTGTACACTAGTAACCGCCATAATTTTTATCGTTCTACGTTAGTATATTGCGCAGAGATGAACATGGCGTTATGAACGGTTTTAATAAAACTTTTTAGGGTAACGTGTATCGCCGTAACAATTTATAGTAATATATAAAATCTATTTTAGTATACACTTTGGCCAGTGTGTAAATAACCCCCGGGAGGTAATAAAGCGACGTGATTTACTGATCTAGATATACTTGTTTCGTTGTTGCTGCAAGACTGTAACGGGTGTGGTTATTTAAAGTTAAATAAAAGTAGCAAGATCTTAATAAAGGATGTATCCCAGCGCATTCATCATTTTCTTGAAACCAAAAAATTTTTTTATTTGTTTTCCTCAAAATAGAACAGCTTCTGCTTCCATTTTTATTTGTTTTGTCAAAATCTAAGCACTAATAGGGTCTTAAATTAATTTTTAATTAAACACGTTAGCGAAACAAAAGCTAGTGTTTAAGAAAGAGGAATTTTAATACTGGAGCGAATTGCAACCTTTGATGTAAAGATAACAGTGACGTAGTTTTCTACATGTTGGTTGAAGGCATGTTGGGCAACACTGGATTTATCTATTCTACCATATTTGAGATACGCCATGTGCTCTTTGAACCCGGTTTGAATAGATCGTTTGGTCTGTCCAACATACCTTTGATTACAGTCGTTGCAGCAGATTTCGTAAAGCCCCGAGCTATTGTTAGTGTTAATTTTGTCTTTTGGATTGCCTAGAAGTTGTTTTAATTTATCTCTTCATGAATAAACTACCGCCATCCCAGATCTTTAAAAATCTTACTAATGCAACGGGTGAATCGAGGAATAGATACATATGTTTTGGATGTTCCCTTTGAGCTTGAAAGGTCGAGGAATTTCGAAGTGTTTCTTGAAATTTACGTTGCATAATAATTTTTTCCACTATACGAACAGAACACTACACTTAGCTATATCCTTGATTAGTTTTTTTTTCTTTTTCAAACCTATCTTTATTAAGAGGGAAGCTCAGTAGGCGAGGGAACCTCAATTTTCTAGTCCATTAGTAAGATTTTTAAAGATATAGGGATGACGGTAGTTCATTCATCGAGAAATAAATTAAAGCAACATTTAGGCAATCCAAAGGATAAAATTAAAACAAACGACAGGTCGGGGATTTACGAAATCAGCTGTAACGACTATAATCAAAGGTATGTTGGACAGACCAGGCGACCTATTCAAACCAGGTTCAAAAAGCACATGGTACTCTTGGCTCAAACAGGTAGAACAGGTAAGTCCAGTGTTGCCCAACGTGCCTCCGAAAATAACCATAAGATATATATTAGCAAGGTAAGATTAATTAGGAATGTAACAAATACTAGACAGCTAGATGCATTTGAAAGTTTAGAGATTGAAAGTGTAAAAATAGTATGAATAGTGATAGAGGACCTGTTCCACATAGCCCGCTTTATTGGTTAGTTACTCACGGCTCACTGGACCGCAACCGTGACGGCCCGAGCTCAATGAGCCGCAACCGTGACAGTCAAGGCCCACTGAGCTTGAATAATTTAGATACAAACAGGATACATTGTTATCATAAAATTAGTTTTAATCACGACCAGATGATGCCAACTTTGTTGGCGAAACACGCGTCGAGTATTCTTTATAGTGTTTTGGTGTTTTATGGAATACTACGTCAGTGTTAAGGGAATTGTAGTTTTTCGCTTCTCCTGAAAGTATACTGTCCTCATTATAGTGACCTCTAAACGAAACATAGCCTTTCGCATGTCTTATTACATTACTTTTTTTAGACAAATTAATAATTCGGTCACACATACTAGAAAATAGATCATTTGCTCTAATTAACATGTCCGCAAACAACTGTGCATGGAAACTGAAATTGATTGATGATGAGATGAAAACAAACCCGTTACACAGGGCTCTGTGTAACATGCGGTGGCAACACCATTGCTATAGAAGTCCCTCTCTGTTGCACCTCATCGGAATAGACGCTTTAGTTTATGTAGAACTTCTTTGCTTTTTGAAATTATAGAAAATCCTCAATGTTCCTTATTTACTTAGTAATGATCATTAAATTTTATCAAAATCTGTTATGCAATTTCCGAGAAAAGAGAACATAAAAGTGTCTATTTTCTCAAGTAAATAAAAGCGTGTACAGACACCCTTAAATACATACTATTCATTTCTGCTAAATAAAAACCTCTCTTATCTTGCCGATAAACGGAACAGTCTATCTGGGCCTAGCCATAAAAACAAGCCACGGTATGTTTTTAGGTTTTTTGTCTGGCAAATAGGGATGAAATAAACGATACATAAGGATCTGTTTTTGACAACGAACTATGTCTTTCAGCAACAACAATTTCGTAGTTGATTCTATTCCAGTAAATCAAAAGAGACACTACGAAAAATAACAATATTTTTATTATCTATTGTGTATACTACACTCTATCAATACAACCCTTAGTCTTGATACTTTCTACCTCCTATTTTCTGTTGTTTTTGTAAATAATTTATACTTGGATCTATCCCGATTTATCAAGCAATATAACAGAAAGTCGTAGATATATCGTATACTTAAAAAATATTGCATTTTAAAATTTGGAAACACTATCAGCACAACTGTTAACACATATCACCGTCTGATATCGTATACTGTTGTTCGCCGTTACCAAGTACATTGCTGCTGAACAATATATCTGTGATATTGCTAAAATACATTTTAGTTTTGCATCAAACCGACATGGATTAGTAGTTTTTCCTACGTAAAAGGCTCTTTAAAACATTTTACTCTTGTAAATGGTAATTTACGATTTCAATTTTCATGAACAGTTATCAATTATTTAATTAGCCTTGGGATTATTTGTTCTTATCTTTAACAAAAGAAACAGAAATAATGTAGTACTTTTTGTTCTTAGTTATAAGTGTCGTCTTCTATTTGAAACAGATGTTTGTTATATTTTTAAAAAGCCTCGAATACTAGACGAAATGTTAATATAACTACTAAAAAAGTACACACGATTTCCATGTTTTTGTTAATATAAGAACCTTAAGAATAAACCTATAAAAAATATATATTTCAAATGTAATATTATTTTATTCAGGTTTGGAAAAAAACTATTTCGAGTCTTGTCAAAGAAGTCTTGCAACTTCTGACGTTGTTACATGGAAACGATAATATTCCCTAGGCATATTATTGCAGGTTCAGAAAACAAAACATCCCTCTACCAATTATATTACAATAAATAACATCCTACTGTGTGAATATTGTCTTCACTGATTTTTCTAAACGCCCTTGTCAAATGAAAACTACTAATCCACTCCCCACAATTGTTGTATACCACACCAACCACATCATATGTATAAATATCACCCAAAAACTGCACCCGATTTGTGTCCTATTGCTTGTGTGGCGTGTACGTTAAAATCGACGTGAGCATGCCGACTCCCGTTTCTGTTTTCTGTTTCGATCTAACGCATGTATCTGTTAGTGTTTAATTTTCCCGTTATAAGTCTACAAAACCTGTCGCTTGTAAGTACCATGATTTATTGTTTAAGAACTGTGTATAACCGCTTTCGGATTGTTGTAGGGACTAACGGTCTTGGGATTGTCTACCGTCTCCTGTGGGTTACACGGTACACAACGATGATGGAAGGGAACCTCGAGAAGATTCCTGAATTCTAGGAGTGAAGCATGTTTCCAAGCATCTTTAAGACTGTTTAAAGATGTTTGAAACAACCAAATTGCGGTCTTCTAAAGTAACGTTGTGGTTTTGATTTTCGTTTACCATATTTTTTTATTGAAAGCACGCAGTGGCGTACATACAACCAATAATAGGAGCCAAAAATGTTTTAAATAGTAATCTCCATTTATCGATACGATGTTGAAGGGTTGACAAGGGATAACGAACTGATTATTTTCAAATTCATAGACTTGATACTATATAATTCATAGAAAAATACTTGAGACCAGATGAGATGTAATCTAGCTGGCCATATCATACCACTATATGTGCGAATACTTGATTTGGAAATGTATACATTTCCCGAAGGGAATAACTAGCCCCTAACAAATTTATATCCACCAAATGTTGTCGGTCTGGTCTGCCTAGTCGTCCATTTCCGAAAGTGTTTGTAATGAATTTCAGTCACAATATATGCAGATTCTAATACTGCCCATATTTCGTTGTTTCGACAGAGATATAGTGTTACAGATTGGTCAACTCCTCCACCAGATTTAACAGCGATCGACTATTTTCTATACGTATTTGAAGGGTTGTGGTAGGTAATTGTTTTATGTGTATCTCATATTCTATCAAATGTTAACCCCAATTAATTATTTCGACATATATTGGTGGATTATTTACAAAAAAATGTTTTAAAAAGTAAGTTTTAATATTTCGCAGCTTCTTTATTGAATCTAAATACATAAACACGTTTTTCATTGAATAAGATAGAATCTAATGATATATTTTAAGTATATGATGTCTGTTGGAACTATAGAATTTGAATTGCGCGCCTTTTGTGTTCTGTCAAAGACAGGTTGTCAATATTTAAAGACTGTCATCTAAAAACCATACGACGTAACATACCTGACATTACCAGCTTCAAGTGTTGTCCAACTATTCCACCACTCCAAAATACGCACCAAACCGTGCATCTATGTGGATGCATATCTTTTTCATGAATAGCAGTGGATTCCCAGCAGACAATTCTGTTAGCTAACGTATACGTCAAGATGAAAATGTTTTTCATCGCTCAACAAAATTTTGTTGCTACAATTAACATTACCTTCTTTATTTTCTAAAATCCAGTGTTAGAAGAATGTACCACCACAAATGTACGACGTTGGAAGTGGTCTGTAGCTTCTAATTGTTGTGTCAACTGGATTTTGAATGCCGACAGATGCAGATTTTTCTTTAAATCCGATCCGTGGCGGCTCTCGACAGATTCAATTGTTATGCACGACGTCGAATTGATGTGTTCGGATACTCCTGTATACTTTCTATCACTGCAGAAATATTTTCACCTAACCCACCACGACGAGGACGTATGACGAGGACGTCATTATTGTCTTATGAATAACAAAACCCGTCTCTTCAAATTTCTCTTCAAAGTTATATACTCTTAACTCTGTAGGCGCTTCATTTGGTCCTAATTTTGTGCGAATTTTTCTTAATGTAACTGTAAATGATCGCTCACTTTCATAAAACAGTTGTACACAAACTATTCGTTGCTGAACTGTTAATCGCGGCATATTGACGTTGTATGACTTGTAGATAACAGTCGTTAAATATTGATGCCCTACCTTTGGCAGAACACAAATGGCGCACAATTCAAATCCTATAGTTCCAACTGAGACACCCCATACAATTGAGTTTCTTGAGTATCATAGCTAAAGTTAAAAGTGATTCATACATTAATAACACCCTAGTTTAACAACAAAAGCTGTTAATGAAATGAAAAAAAACTTTAGAGCAAGTAGCTTTTCGAAAAATATATATAATTTGGAAGATACGTTTAGATTTTCACTTGGTGGCAGTCAATCCTGGTCCGAATCTATAATTGCTAATATTTGGGTGGATACATCAAAATTAATAAAATGAAAATCAAAATTATTTTATTTTCATCAATTGAATTATTATATTGCGCAATCTATCAAGATTGATGCAGTTCCTAAATAGATAACACTTAGTCATCATGGTGATCAGCAACCTAGGTAATCGTTAAAACACCTTAGGGGGGAAGGGTTGATTATTATCATCATTTCCCACATAACCCACACGGGCGGTAGACACTCCTATAACGCTAACCTCCTTCTATGTTACCCTTGTCCCCGTCGCCATAATATTCGATCATTTTACAGTAAAATCAGCACAAGGCCTCATCGCCAAGGACAAGAGCGGTACGTCAGACCCTTACGTCACCGTGCAGGTCGGTAAGGTTAAGAAGCGCACAAGGACGATGCCCCAGGAACTGAACCCCGTTTGGGACGAGAAATTCTACTTGTACGTTTCCTGTTATTGATAGTCATTATCACGATATTACGTCATGTATCGTTTTTTCACAGCGAGTGCCACAACTCCTCCGACAGGATCAAAGTTCGAGTCTGGGACGAGGACAACGACCTGAAGAGTAAGCTGAGGCAGAAGCTGACGAGGGAATCTGATGACTTCCTGGGCCAGACTATCATTGAGGTGCGTAGAGAAGGTCTTTGTGATTTAATAGCGGGTTGTCCAAAAAGTTCGTTCGGTTTTTTCATAAGTATTCATTATTAATGTTATAGTTATTACAAGTTATTTTAATCAAAAATGTACGTTCCTCCATTTTCAATGACTTTCTGTCATCTCTCAGTAAGCTTCATACCGTTTTCATAAAAACTTTGCGATTTGCTAGGAAGAAAACGTTTTTAAATGATTTCTGACTTCCTCGTCATTGGCAAATGTTAAGTTTCGTAAACTGTTATCCATGGAGTGAAATAGGTGACAATCCGGGGGCGCGAGGTCTGGAGAATACGGTGGATGGGGTAAAACATTCCACTCTGACTCCAACAATTTTCTCCGATTCTGCAGAGAAATGTGAAGTCGAGCGTTGTCGTGATAAAAGACGACCTTCTTACGATTTACAAGTCCTGGGCTCTTTTCCTACATGGCTTGGCTCAATTTCTTTCGTTGTTTTCAGTAAACATCCGAATTTATTGTTTCGTTCCTCGGAAGTGGTTAAAAATAAATGATTCCTTTGAAATCCCACCAGACGGACAGCAAGACTATCCTGGGATGAAGCCCTGCCTTTGGTGTTGATTAAGAAGGTTCACCGAACTTTCCCCATGATCTTCTTCGACTAACGTCGTCGTAGATGATCCACTTTTCATCTCCAGTAACCATATTTCTCAAAAAGGGATCGCTACGTTGACGAATCCCTAACATATCGCAGATGTTGATGCGATGCATTAAATTGAATTCGCTGAGTTGCCTCAACTAAGGCTCGCAAATGCTCGGGAACGAATTCTTTAAGTCGGCCTGACCTTGGGACATCCATGAGGGAAGTATCGCCAGATCGAAATCTCTTGAACCACTTTTGACACGTTCGATCTTAAATAACATTTTGCCATACACGGAACACAATTTTCGGAAAGTTTCTGGTTATTTTGCCATTTTTAAAATAAAAAAGCATCACGTGCCTAAAATGCTCGGATTATCTCACTTTTAATTAATCTCGCCTACAACAATAATAAAAAAAGTTCACGAGTATAACGGCAGTAAGTAAACAACAGTTAAATATCAGGGTTAAATAGGGAAGAAGGCTTCAAGGCTGCAGCTGTGCGCGTCGGAAAACTCGGACTCGAAACTCGAACAACTCGGAAAAACGAAACGACTTTTTGGACAACCCAGTATCATATTATTATTCAATTAGATGGGCAGATGTCATTGATGATATTGTTTGCTCATCGGACTAGAGCAGCAATTCCTTTGATCAACAAAATCGTCAACAGAGCTGCCTCATCAGTGGTGAAACACTGAAAAAGCGCAAAACATAATTCAATCAATTGTTTGAGAAACCCGACAAGTCCTATAAATATAGTTGTGAGACATTAAATAAAAACTGTTTAACTATTTTGAGTTGTCACTTTTTAAAAGTTGAAATATTGATTAACGTTAAGATGAAGTAGTGAAAGAGTGTTTTCATAAAGAAGCAAAAATATTTTATATACCAATTAAACTAATTTTGAAAAATGGACATATCGATTTTCTCAAATGAAATATAATTTTTGCTCAAATAAAACGTTTTTTTTTTTGTACTATTTATATTTCATTTGAAATAAAATAGAACCTAGTTATACACATTTAAATAAAACAATATTAAAGAACTTCTGCATTCCAATTCAGCACCTACAGTAGACCATAAGAGAATTTCCTGATAGAATTTTAAAATTTCTTCATTATTAGACAGATAACTTCATATTCGCCGTGCTCTTACTCTTAATAGGCACTTTTATATTGAGATAAACTGGCTCTGTACACATTTGGTTGGGTCTAAGATACTTTGTGCCAATTGGAAACTTATGGTTTGTTAATACATCAATGTAGTCATATGCTTTACCTATGCCTTTAATGTTATCATTATAAAAAAACTGCATAAATGTCGATATGTTTAATGGAACCTTGTCACTTCTTGTGGGGTCCATACTTGAACAATTTCGTTTATAAAAACTGGGCCAACTTTTAAAATCCTTAATAACACTGTTATCATCCTCAATAAGATACACCGTAAACTTGTTTTGTTGACTCGCCTATACAAAGAATTCGGCATACTGTTTAAGGGTATACACTCTATCATATTTCTTAAGGGATCTCTTAACTACTCCGAAGTCCCTATCACAGGGCAGGAGAGAATGGCCACGTAGTGGAAAATGCTGATTAACTGTTCTAAACAGACTTATGTATGTTAATGAAGCAAACATTTTCACAGTTTTGTGGTTTGCATTGCGTCCTGGACATCCTCGAACACATGCAAATGTTCAACTTCTGAAATATTGGTTTCTATGTAATTTGTACTTTTGTCTCATTTGGACCTTATCCTTGAACATTTCCTATACAATATACTTACTCTTCATCTTTAATTCTTTTCTTGGGCTTTTTTCATCCCTTCATATTGCCATATAACATCTTTAACGCCCTTTTTACGTTTATTTCGAACAATGTTATTCTCATCTATGGTGAAGGATCGTGATATATCCACAGTTGCGATTTTGTTGTGGAGAAATCCGACAAATCCTGGATATATCGGGTTTTTAAAGTAAACGCAATATTAAATGCTAGCTAGTGTGCAGGCGAGTGCATTAATTTATCTAGTTTCTAAAGCAATCAGTGCGCCTTACTATTAAAAGCGGACTTATCATATGTGGATTTGTCGGATTTCTGAAATAACTGATTCGATTACTTATTGAATCACTCATAATTACAGCACTCACATCGGGCGTTTCTATTTATTACTAATGCTAACATAGCAAATAGTACTATATTTCACCCCCACCGTGTTTGGTGGGGAGTGAAAGGCGGGGCTAAACGTTAAACGAATACTTATAGATCCCATAATGATGTGTTCACCTTGGCCACGCCTTGTTTATAGTTGACTTTGAGACTATATGTATATTTTATACTACTGAAAATTATCACGATAATCAGCTTATATGCTACTAGTATTGGATTGATTCATAATTACCAGGCGTTTTTAAACAATATTTATTATGGAAAAATAAACATAAGAATTCAACAGATATATGTTTAAATGATTATTCTGGAGCATATTCACTCTCAACTTCAATAACTGCTTCCCATTTGCTTAGCAGGCGGTCGATTCCTCTGGCAAAGAGGTCGCGGTTTTTTGAGCCATTCCACCCTTTGACGTCATCCACCAACTCATCGAAATAGTTGTAAACTTTGTTTTCCTGTCAGTTTTTCGACTAGCGATTGGTGTGGTAGTCTGTGGGAGCTTCGGTCGGTGAGTATGATGAATGTGGAAGCAAATCCCATCCCTTATTGGTAATGGATTTGATGACACGACGCTCAGCATAAGGACGTGCTTTATCGTGGTGGAAGAAGATTTTGTTCTTGTTGTACAGTCTTTTTCTCGATCGGCCTTGTTGTTGTCGGAGAATTCGTGACGGATACATCCAGCTAATTTCCATACCTTTTAGAGGTGAATTGTTCTTCGGCCAGCATTCGAGTTGTCATGCCTTCGTCCTCTTACACGGTTGCCAGAAGTGCCTGATTGTCGAAATCCGATGGTCGATCTCTTCCTGGCTTGTCCTCCAAGCTGGTATCACCTGATTTGAAGCTGGAAAAATCATTCCCGACATCGACTTTCGCTGATTGTTCCCTCGCCAAAAAGTTCATTGAGATCGCGAAATGACTGTGCTACCTTCCATCCTTTCTCGAAGTAAAGCATAATATGATGAATATGAGCATGGTTTTCGACACGCATTTTTATCAACTATGCAGAGAAGAATATTTTTATAGAAACAAATAAACAAAATGCCAATTTTCACAAAGAAGAAGTGCGCCAAAATAAACGCTTGAATTAATTATGAATCAATCCATTACAAGATGAGTAATGTAATTTGAACCTCCCTCTACCCGCATACCTTCAACTAGTGAAACATTTCATATACCTCATAATTCATACGTTTTTCCGTTTTCGGTCTGATGTGACAAGCCTCGTGTAAAATTCAATGTGAATTGTGGCGACATTGTTTTTATCGATGCGGCGCGTTTCAGGTACGCACACTGTCAGGCGAGATGGACGTCTGGTATAACCTGGAGAAGAGAACGGACAAATCAGCCGTGTCCGGCGCCATAAGACTACACATATCGGTGGAGATCAAGGGCGAGGAGAAGGTGGCACCATATCACGTTCAGTACACCTGCCTGCACGAGAATCTCTTCCACTACCTCTGCGAACAGAATAACGGCGTCGTGAGCCTGCCCCAGGCGAAGGGCGACGACGCCTGGAAGGTCTACTTCGACGAGGCCGCCGAGGAGATAGTCGACGAGTTCGCGATGAGATACGGCATCGAGTCCATCTACCAGGCTATGACGTAAGTAGTTGCAATGCGTAAGCTAAGATTTCTTAAAAGAGCGACGAGTATGCGGGAATAGGGTGTACCACAAGGTTTGGTTTTGCGTCCGCTACTCTTTCCGATCTGTCTACATGGGCTTGCGGTAAGATGAGTCCGTCTATCGAGCTATAACGTAAGTAGTTTCAATATGTAAACTACGATATCTTAAGGGGCTACATCCACCTAGGAACATGAAGAAATAGTCGATTTTCGGGATGAATTTTCTTGGGAACTATTAATGATAAATAAACATTTTTTTTTATAAATTAAAGAAAATAAATTTATTGTAAACTTGGTGAAATGAACCCAATTTAAGAATATTTAAAACCGAAAGAGATATGCCCGCCGGAAGTGTAGCGTCTATTTCGCGACCCGCTTTGCGGCGACCCTTCTCCTGCTAAAACTGATTATCTGAAATCAAAGATAGTAAGCTAAATGCATACGAAACATATTGACGATCGCCGTTGCCGAGAATTGTTCTTAAAATAAACGGCACATGGAACTGAAATACGAAAATTCGGTAAAGAACTCAATTATTATCATAATTTGTTTAAACAATTTTGGTTATGTTTGGATGTAGCCTCTTAAAATAGCGAAGCGTCTACGAGAATAGAGTGCACCGCAAGGTTAGGTATTGCGCCCACTGTTATTTCTGATCTGTATACGTGAGCTTGTGGTAAATTGAATGTTTGCAATAAATGTTAGTCAAATGGTGAAAATTATTAAGGAAAAGACAGCTATAATTTGGTTTGTATAAATGAAGTGACGTATTTATATCCTACTGTAAGAAAATGTGACAGAAGACTTATAATTTCGTCACAATTACTTGCCTTCTACAATTTAAAACCGATAAAAAATGTACCATAATAATAATGTTTGATTTTTTCCTTCTTGATTAATTTAGATATGACCCATTCTATCCCAAATACATTCATAAAAAAATGAACATTTTTACACAATTAACATAAAGGCAGAATATTTGATTTATTAGAAGTATTAGAAATAAAAAAGCAATGTTTAATATAAAAGTAATGAGCAAACAGATTTTGGAATTTCCCCAATAATAAAAGCAGCATTAATATAAAATCACCAAATGTGGTTACCTGTCTATACAGAATGGCATAAAAGCCGAAACAATTGTTAGAAACATAGTTTACAATTTTCATTTACATTCATCAAAAAAAAATTACACAATGAACGTAGAGACAGATTATATTTATTAGAACTATTAGAAATAAAGGAAGCAATGATTAATGAAAAATAATAACCCATGATCAATTTCCCCAATAATGAAAGCAACCAATCAGTATAAAATCACCAATCTATTGTTACCTGCCTACACAGGATGAGTCGGGAGGAACAGACCAAACTCCAGGAGTGTACGCGTGAAAATAATGTAAAGAAACTCAAATGTTGTCCGATTTTTATTTGTTTTCAAGTTATAGCGTAATTAAAATTTGGTCATCATAGCGTTATAAATGTTCAAAAATACCCCCATTCACCTCTAAACATTATCTGCTTCTTCTACGAATGGCGCCTGTAGCTCTCCTGATTGAGTCACGTCTTTGTTTAAGATCGGCTGCAGCATTTCTAATACGTTGAATTACGAGTAGTGCATCCCGAGTGTCCAGTTTTACTTTATACACTTCATCTTTGAACCAGCCCCATAAACAATAATCTAGTGCTATGAGGTCTGGAGATCTTGGAGGCCAACTAATAGGACCACCGCAACCAATCCAACGTCCTGGAAACATTTCGTCCAAATGTTCCTTGATCTGATGATCGAAATGTGCAGGAGCTCCATCGTGCTGATAGTACATTTGCATTTTGATATTTAAAGGAACATCCTCTAGTAGTCCATGTAATTCATTTTGTAAAATATTTAAGTAGTTGTCTCCTGTGGGGCGATTTTCCAAAATGATAGGGCCAATTAAATAACCATCGACCATACCACACCACACGTTTACCTAAAACTTATATTGAATTGAAAGTTACTTTCGACTGTTACGTGGGGATTTTCATCTGGCCATACATGGCAGTTGTGAGTATTATTAATGCCGCCATGGGTAAATGTTGCTTCATCTGTAAAAAGTATGCGCGATACAACACAAGGATTCTTATTTATCCACCGACAACATTCCATACGTTTATGATAATCTTCCGGTTGTAGGTGCTGTACTCTCTGTACATGATATGGATGTGAGCCTTGCTGGTGGAGTGTGTTTATTACTCTTGTTTGTGGAATGCCCAACTGAACACTAATTCTTCGTGAGCTGGTCGTTGCATCTCCTGCTACTATATCCAGAATGTCTTCTACCTCTTCTAAATCTTGTCGAGTAGCTCGTTCAGATGTTACGTTAACACTGAGAAGCTTTACACTCTCGCGCAGTTTGTTTAAAACTCTGATAAATACATTTTATTAAGATGTCTATGATGTGGAAACCATTGACGACATTCTTCAACAGCAGCTCTAGCATTTCCATTACAAAAACCATAGACAAACACCATATTTGCATATTTTAAATTTGAATACGTGTGTGGCATTTTGTAATACTTTAATCGTTCAAACTCCAAAATAAATCACTGTCACAATACACTGACACATTGTCAAAACAACAAGGTTATCAAATGTTTTTAAACCTCGAACATGGCATACTAGATAAACATTATGAATTACGCTATAACTTGAAAACAAATAAAAATCGGATAACAACATTTGAGTTTTTTTACCTTATTTTCACGCGTACAATACACTCCTGGAGTTTGGTCCGTTCCTCCCGACTCACCCTGTATAGACTAAATATTATACTTATTAGGTTTAGTAAAAGGTTGTTACTCTTTGAAAGTGGCATGAAAGCCGAAAGAATTGTTATAAATATTGTTTGGCAATTTTTGTGAAACCTGCCAAATGTTTTCTCTCATTTAATAGTAGTCAATTTAGCTAAAACGAAAATATAATGTGAAATTAGGGTCCTCCAGTACGCAGAAATCGATCTTAAATTTGTGGGAACATTTTTTTTTGTTCCCCAGTGTTATTTATAAATAAAGAAACTCTAAGTACGTTTCTGTTTAGTTGAATGCGTCGATTATTTCGTTTATCGGTTTGTATTGTATTATGGACTAGGCAAGATTTAAATTTTCTGATACTGCAAATAAATATAGTATTAAGTGGTGCTATAAAAGCAACGTTTTTATAGTCAAACCGAATGGACCTATTCGTATACAGACACGCGAATACAACGTATTCTTGGGCATATATCTCCATCAACCGACTACCGTCAGCCATCGAGGACGCCGTCAGCGTTATATGGTTCATTTACAGTCTTCATATATCAGAGAAATTGTGTGTTCGAAGAAAAAGAGACCTACAAACGTCCGTTGTGAAAAATGGACCGACTTAATGCCCCATGTAATTCAAGCTGTAATATATTTCTTGTAAACTGCGCTTTTCATTAACTATAATTTTCGTACATGTCCGCAAGTATATACGTCAGACGTAATTTTTTCATTTTTCGACGTTAAGGATTTAGAACACAATGCATAGCCAATTTATGACTGAAGTGTCTATTCGAGCTAGCCGCGACAGAGTCAAACTCGTGTCACTATTACAGCAATACTTCAGATGATGAAAACCGACAGTTTTTCTTTAAAATGGAGATTATTGTCGTATTCAGGTGGTCGATATACGTTATATTCCCTATACTTTGCGTCGATTTTGAGCCTTTTATTTTGAGGAAAATTCCATTATAGTCCATCGATTTCCTTTTGCAAAAAAACTTTTTATTTTCTTGAGGAAGAATCTTAAAGAAATCGTATAGACCAAAAAAGAGCTGACAAATTTAATGGTGCCTTCAGATTTATCCTAAATGCAGAATAGATAAGAAGTTATTACTTTTGGATCTGCAGTTCAAGGAAACTTTTCGGTTTCAGAGAAAGCCAATAAGTTTTTCATTCAAACGAAGGTTTTTATCGTATTCAGGTCACTTTATGTGCTATTCACTATAATTTGTGTCAATTTTGAGGCTTTTGTATTTTCCACACAATTCCTTTACTATAGTCTATCGATTACCACAAAGAAAAACGCTTTCTTGTGAAAAAATCTTTAAAAAATGTATATAGTCCAAACAAAGGCTAACAGATTTAATGGTGCCTTCAGATTTTCAGTCTGTTCATCGATTTCAGATAGTCCATCGATTTTCTTTCGCAAAAAAACATTTTCATGAGGAAAAATCTTAACAAATATCGTATGGATCAAAGAGTGGTTAACAAATTCAACGATGCCTTCAGATTTTGGTTCAAATAAAAACCGATAGCTTTTCTTCAAAATGGAGAAAATCTTATGCTAACGGAGGGTAGGAAAATTTAGCAGTACCTTCAGAGTTTTCTTAAATCCAGAGGTTATCTAGGTAGGTAAAGATTTCCAAGTTGTTACCTTGAATCTGCAGTTCGAGGAAATTTTTTCAGTTTCAGAGAAAACCGACAGTTTCTTATTAAAACGGAAATTTCTATGCTGGATATCGTCCGCTCTGTGACTTTCACCGGAGTAAATGTGTTGAGTCCTATTTTGATCACTTATAAGATGAATTTTAAATAATTTTATACAGATTTCTACAGCATTTTTTCTAGTGGTCATTTAACATATCAATATCTATCGACACGATTACTTTATTACACGCGTTACTTGCTACATATCTCCTCAATGAAATGGAGCTTTTTAATTGCCATTAACATCACAATAATTATTCTCGTGCTCTCCACGAAATATTTCACTTGACTGGGGTACTAATTGTGAGTATATCCATCAATACCCATCATTATCCATCAGTTAAAATCATCTCCAGACTATCTAAATTAATTGTTTCTTAAACAAAAACACGTAACAAAAACAAAAATTTTCCGCCAACACCGAAAGATTACACTTTCTCGACGCGTGTTTCGCCTACTACATTGGGATCATCAGGGATGATTAAAACTATAATATAATTCCCGATAATGCCAACTTGGTTGGTGAAACGCGCGTCAAGAAATGTGTATCCTTCATGGATAGCTGGTCTCCTATTTTTGTTGCTGCATCGAAGGTCCAGCCCTTTCCCAGGATTAACTTGTTCTTGTTTTCCAGGCATTTCCATTGTCTCTCGACGAAGTATCTCTGTCCAGGTGTGCCAGCTGTCATGAGTATGCTACTGGCGAACATCAACGCATATTACGCACACACTACGGCGTCTTCTGCCGTGTCGGCCAGCGATAGATTTGCCGCTTCCAATTTTGGGGTAAGTAAAATCATTCATATAATGGAATTATCCGAGAACTTCCACATCGGAGGTTGTTCTGAAAACGAAGACCAGATGCAAAACTGTGCCTTATATTGAAGTAAAACTCAAATTGAATCAACAGCAGAATTGGATAAAACACAGATCCCCAAAATCAACAGCTAATACGTCATTTTACTCAATACTACATGTTGCTATTTTAAGTATTCAGTACATACGATATTGATGAATTCTTGTTTCAATTTCGGACATAGCAAGAAACAAATAGAAGAAATTGTCATATATAAAATTATCATAATTACAATAGACATTATCAATACCACACAAAATTTTAGTAGAAAATAACATGCATTACCTCCCAAATTCAATTAGACTTACTAGGCACTACGAGGGGCACTATTTGTATTTTGAGCCTTGACAACACTAAGTGTTGTCAGACGCCATCTGACGTTTCCAATGGAAACTTTGACATTTTTGACAATAACCTTCTTCAGAACATTTTATCGTTTAAGCGCGATTTGTGTTGTTTACAATGATTTGAAAATTGTATTTCAGCGAAAAAATTGAATTAACTCGTGAACATTTCTGTGCATTTCTGTACATTTCTGTACTTATTGTCACTTTCGACATGGATTATCAACACAAGAGTGCATCGTTCAACTTACTTCCACTTTTGGCGATAAAGCCCCATCCTTTGCCACTGTGAAATGCTGGTATAACGAGTTTAATCGTTGCCGCCATTCGCTCACCGACGAAAGTGATTAAGGTCGTCCAAAATCAGTTGTTGTGCCAGAAAACATTGAAGCTGTGCAAGAACTGATAATGCAAGATCGTCATGTGACATACTGTGAGATTGAGGCATTAGTTCGACTAGCATATATAAAATACTGCATGATCATTTAGCTCTAAGAAATGTCTGTTCTCTTTGGATCCCACATAATTTGAATAAATCTCAAAAAGATGCTCGTGCGAACAAATTCTCAAGAAATTCAATGGCGGTGCCTCAAAAGACATATATAACATTGTAACAGGGGATGAATCAAGGATATATGTGTATGAGCTGGAAAATTAAAGAGCAGTCCACTGTATGGGTGTTTCAAGATGACCCAAATACAACAAAAGATATTCGCGCTCGAAGCGCCTCGAAACAAATGTTCGCCTGTTTTTTCGGAAAAACTGGTCATGTGGCAACAGTGTCTTTAAAGGAATGTAAAATGGTCAATTCTGAATGGCACACAACCATTTGTTTGCCGGAAGTACTCGGTGAAATAAGAAAAACAAACCAGCGCCGTCTGCCAGTATCATTCCTTATCATGATAATTCGACCTCTCACACATCTCGTCTAACAACCAAATGTTTGAACACTAAAAAAAATCGAATTAATGGGTCATCCACCGTACAGTCCTGATTTGGCACCCAATGACTTCCTTTTGTTCCTGAGCGTCAAAAATAAATTGCGTAGACAACGATTTTCGTCGGCAGAAGAAGCCGTTGATGTGTTCAAAAACCATGTTTTGGAGATATCTCAAGCGGAATGGAAAAAATGGTTTGACAAATATTTCGAACGCATTCAAAAGTGTATGGATCATGAAAGAGAATATTTTGAAAAACAATAAAGTAATTTTCAATGGCAAGTTAATGTTTTTTTATTATTAGGCTCAAGATATAAATAGTGCCCCTCGTATATTCAGTGTTCAAAATCTGTAGAAATAGGAAAAGAAAATACAAGTTGCCACAACGATTTACAAAAAATAAACATCCCAGGTATCACTCTACCATTCAAGATATTGGTAGAGAATAAGGTACAATGGTATGCCCTTCATTATAAAGTAGTTCAAGTAAATAGTCATGTTTGTTCATTTATTCTTGAGTCGCTGTGAAGATTGAATCGTTACCTACTTACCTGCCGAAAATATAGTACCATTAAGATATAATAAAATCATAGTATGCAAAAAATTATTATTACATGTTTCTCCTTCACACAGAAAAACACCCTATAGAGTACTTACTTGACAACTTTCTTTGACTAAATTTATTCACAATAATTTGTCAAAACACTTGTTTATAATAATATAATATTTAGCTGCACGTTATACCAGTAAAAAGAGTACTATATAGCCATCTGATCTCTCTGATATTCATTAACTATTATCTTTAGATGGTTCTCCGATGTATGATTAAACTTCTCTACCATTACGTCAGATTGGGGATGTGGGGGTGTTGTTCTAGTTTCTCTTATTCCCATCAGTTTGCGGAGTCTCTGGAATACTCGACGAAAGCGAAAGTTTGCTCTTGATATGAATTCAATTCAGTAAGCTACATCAAATAGACCGAAGATGTTTTCAATAAACACCTCTGCTACTTCTATGTCTTCTAAATTAGGAATTACGGACGCTTCTGGTGTGCATCAAATTCCGTATCATTCTAAATCGATTTCCTTATTTGTTTCAATTGATAAAAGTCTTAAATATAGATTTCTTTCCTGCCCTGTTGAAAGGTTCTTCAGCATCCAGTTCCAGGTTCTTTAGCATCTAGGCTACCAAGTATTTTATTCTCTACTCACTTACAGTAAGAATATTCCTCAGGACATACTCGTAGTCTCCTGGGGATTATGTCCCAATATAATTCACCTCTTCCATCATTTATTCTTTAAATTATGGACCTGAATCTAATTTGCGTCACCTTGGGAAGCCTATTTTACAGCCACAAGCAACTTCTTACATCTGGCAATCTTAACGCCTGCTGCAGTTCAGTGCCTTTGATGAATGCTTGCACGATTAGTTTTTTGACGAAGTCTCAATATCAAAAATATTGCTGTACTACGGAAGGCTTTCATCGATGCGGTGAACTCTACCTTTCAATTTTGCCTGGTAATCTTGTTGGAGATGTTTGTCACCCATTCTCATTTCCAGGTGAAAAACTCATCATTTTATTGATTTACTTTCCTATCCTCTCGATTGCGTTTCAGCTTATCTAATTCTTTTTCCACATCTTCTTGACTTTCTTTTGTCTCCCTCATAATTTTCAATAACTGTTTCAATGATTTTTTATTTCAATAGTTGTGGATAGTGTGGACTCATGAATTGTTTATATTAAAATATTGTTACGATCTAGTTCTAATACTAATGAGTAACTTATTTCTAATCCTATTATACTAAATTACTTAAACTCTAAGAGTCACCCATTGATGTCTTCTTAGCCATTTCTGACAAGTATGACACTTTTTCTTGTGCACTACACAAATTACTCTGCTTTTGATTTCACTCAAATCACTACACTAACTCGTGGGGTTTAATCCTCTTGAGTCTTCTTATTTGGGTAAAGTTATCAAGAAGCTGGATGGCCTCAATATTCGTCGTAGAAGATCGTGTTGTAGAAGTCTTCCTTCGTGGCTTCTTGAAAATATTTGAACCTCTATCTCAACGTTTTCTATTTCAAGATCTCGGTGGAGACCTTCATTTCTTATATCGTTATGTTCCGTAGTGCTTTATTTTGAAAGGTTTGTATAATTTTAATATTATTTGACCTTCTGACTTTTCACCCCAAAGCTGAATACCAAGTTGACACCGATTTTAATATTTGCTTTTACAAGAAGAGCTTATTATATATCGATAAGGCTGAGTTCCTACCTAAGATCCAGTACATTTTCTTATATCTTTACTTAATTCTTCTCTTTTCTTCTTTACGTGGGCTTTCCAGCGAAGCTTCGTATCTAATTATTATTATTATTATATTATATAGGTTTGGGCCTCACCAGCCACTGATCGTATGGGTAGTCCTTTGGCGATCACCTCTTATCCGGGTCATTATCCAAAAATGCTATCCCATAAAAGGAGCAATTTAGGCACGTCCCCCGTCTTAACCCTCGCCTCCACTAGGATAACAGGGGTCCCTAATATAAGATACCTCTTCTCCTCCAGTGCGGGGCAGGTGTAAAAAAGATGAATCGAGGTTTCCTCGTCTTCTTTACAGTATCTGCAGGCCGGGCTATCAGTCAGCCTCAGCTTGTGCTTATATGCATTCAGGCTACTATGGTGGCCCGTCATGATTCCCACCAGGGTTCTGGCTTTGTGCCTGTTCAATTTAATGAATTCTTGGGCCCATTTCTCAATCTCTGAGTATTGGATGGAGAGTTTGGTTATTCGACAACCCGTTACTCCTCTCCATCTTTTATTGTACTGGTCTCTTGCCCAGCCATTGATGCGGTCTCTGATCAGATTCCGACTTATTCCCGCTGCAGGTTCTGGTTCATAGAGGTTTTCCCTGGTCAATTCTCAAAAGAAAGAAAAACTGTCAGCTGTTAATAAATATTAAAAGTGCCTTGTTAGAAGATATGAGATTTCCTCCAACATTTGAAGAAACAGTGATAGACGTTTTTGCTGGACAAACAAAAACCGAAAAATTGATCTTCATTTTAAAAATTAGGATATATACCTCGGCATAATCATTTTAGGTTAGTGTCTTTTGTTTTATTGTTTCCGTTTTTATATGGCCTATAAGTCGGATGTATGATAATCCGACTATACTTCTTTCCCTTATAAAGTTTTTATCGCATCCCTAGATTCTTTTCTCACGCTACGCCCCTGAATACTAAATAGTAATAAGTAAACCTATAGCTGCTACAATTACATTAAAAATAATTGCTGCCTGCCCGAGCCGGTAATCGTGTTTTAAAAACAGCGTACAATCGAAGTGTCTCTAAGAAACCCTCGTCCACTAATTAAACAACACATCGTATCGCCTCTGTTATCTCTGAAACGAAATACTCCAATCATATTAAACTCCACACGACTTCAAAGCACTGAACCCTCCCCTGATCGTAGCGTCCGCTTACCCCCGTTAATCCCGCGGCATTACAAACTTCAATCGAACAAATGATGCTCTCCTCTTACAGAAAGAAAAGTTCGTAAAACTCCTCGACCAACTCCACAACTCCCTGCGGATAGACCTCTCGATGTACAGAAACAACTTCCCCGCCTCCAGCCCCGACAAGCTGATGGACCTCAAGTCCACCGTCGACCTCCTCACCAGCATCACCTTCTTCCGGATGAAGGTGCAGGAGCTGTCGAGCCCGCCGAGGGCCAGCACGGTCGTGAAGGACTGCGTGAAGGCCTGCCTGAGATCGACATATCAGTTTTTATTCGAGAACACGTACGAGCTATACAACAGGGAGTTCCAGAGCGATCCCAACGAGCCCAAGAGGGACCCCGAGGATCACGGGCCGCGGTTGGACAGCGTGGACTTCTGGCACAAGCTGATAGCGCTCATCGTGTCCGTCATCGAGGAGGATAAGAACAGCTACGGTCCGGTGCTGAATCAGTTCCCCCAGGAACTTAATATCGGTCAGGTAAGTGAAGGATTACCAAGAACTACTTTCTAGTTGTATGCGCTAGCTTATTCTTCATTTTTAACGATTGATGAAATCAATCATGTAACTGGCGATTCACTAAAAAATTTCCCCAAAAATATAAACATCCAATTGACACTGCATATCAATGCTTATTATTTTGAAAGTAATTTCATCGTCTACTTATAAAAAGCGTTACAATAAGAGCGCAAGATATGTTTTCTGTCAACGTATCTGCCCCACACTTCCAAAGTTTACTAACTCTACGTTCTCTAAGTTTACTACTTCCATGTTTACTAACACCTATCTGTTTCCTATCGACCTGTCACAATTATTGAACTATCGAATCATGACAGTCAAAATGGCGGGCAATTCAAATCTTGCAATCTTATATAACAGCCCTTAGTTTACAAAGAATTTTATTGCAACAAGATGAAACTCCTCCCCATATTGATGTCCGTCCGGTAGTTCTTTGCCAGTACTTTTCCTGGCAGGTAGATAGAACGAAAAGGATCAGGTGAAAGGCCACCGCGTTCTCCTGACTTGATGCTCCTGTGTATTCATTATTGTGAAGTTACTTAAGATCCCGGCTCTATTTTCATATTCCAAATAATTTAGACGACATAAAAGAATGAATTCCAAACAAAATGAATAACATCAACCTGGAAAGTATTAAGTTGCTTACACTCATGCCATCTAGTATCAGATTGTTGTAAACGCAAATATTTTATGTATTAATTTTATGCTAGAATGTATGGACGTACTTCCGGTAAGTTCCTCATTTTATCGCTAGATGGCAGCACAATCGCAGACTTGCTCATTCCTTCTGTCGGTAGATAGTTTGTTTACAGCAACTCTAGTTCACGTCCAATTGCGCCGGAAGTGCCAGCAAAAGTTACAAATACATAAATAATCGTTTGCAATATGTCTAACGTCGCTTGTGTTCCAGCTGTCGGCGGCGACGATGTGGAGCCTGTTCGCCGTCGACATGAAGTACGCCTTGGAAGAACACGAACAGCACAGGTTGTGCAAGTCGTCGGCTTACATGAACCTGCACTTCAAGGTGAAATGGCTCTACTCGAACTACGTGAAAGACGTGCCTCCCTACAAGGGCGCTGTGCCCGAATATCCGGCGTGGTTCGAGCCCTTCGTCATGCAGTGGCTGAACGAGAACGACGACGTATCCCTAGAATATCTACACGGTGCCTTCAATAGAGATAAAAAGGATGGCGTAAGTACCGGTTCCAATGTCAATTTTGCCCCCTCCTAAACCGGGGAGGGGGTAAAGAGCAGTGATAATGCTCGGCCCGTGAACCAATTCCAAACCAAGACCGAATACCTCCAAGAAAATTGTCGCAATTTGTTCCAAATCGAAGCAGAGATACATCCTAAAATTTTCATTACTAACATTTCAGTAAACTTTGATATAAACATATTTTATGATAAGCATAACTATGATTAATTCTAAATTATTTTCAGGAGACTGCGCTATGTTTACTTATTAATCCAAATACTGATATGAATGAGATGAACAAACTTTTAATTAGAACAGACTTCAAAATTTCAAACAAAACTTACAAGTAACAGTAACTACAGTGTATCTAATAGAGCTATATAATAACTAACTATAACTTTATAGTTAATCATAAACTTTAAACTAGAATATCCAGAATTTGAACATATTTTTTAAAATAGTTATCGACAGCCAGCCCGCGCGCCGGATTTTAATCCACTCCCTTTCTGTTGCAGTTCCAGAAAAGTAGTGAACATGCATTATTCTCGAACTCAGTTGTGGACGTTTTTACGCAGCTGACGCAGTGTTTCGACGTAGTATCGAAGCTGGAATGCCCCGATCCCGAAATCTGGAAACGTTACATGAAACGCTTCGCGAAAACCATCGTCAAGGTTCTCATCGCCTACGCCGACATCGTCAAGAAGGAGTTCCCGGAGCACCTCAAAGAAGAGAGAATAGTGAGTGTAATTTAACGAGTGTTCCTTATTTATTCAAATTTATTTTGTATTTAATCTAAAAATGTTGCATCTACTTCGTCTTTCCGCAAAAATAATAACTGAGGCCGTGGACAAGCGCTGCATACTATTGGCGCTTCATGTTGGGGTATCAATATTTTTATTGCAACGAATATTTCGGTTATCAAATCTTAGCTATTCTAAAATAATAATATTTATACAATTTCATTATAAAATTTTGCCATAAAATTTCTATTATATTGTAAACGATGTATGGTAATTCGCCGAGATAACTGTATTTTAATTTCTAAACAATTTTAAAGTAACGGTACGATGATGAAATGAGCTAAGTGATCGGCGAACCATAGTGTATGGGATCAGTAATACACTTTTCACGACCGTGCCGTAGTTTATCTTGATTTATCGATCGAGGTGTACGTACGATCTGCGCCGTGTTAGTTGAAACGTTTTAATTTAATAATAAACTATGTCGCACGTGCGAAAGCCCATATAGCTATGTCCACTAAGTGAAAAAGTTTATTGAAAAATGACTCTTTTTGCAATTACCGAGTTATCTTCACTATCTCATTTGAATGTTTTAAGCACTAAAAAAGAACAATCCAGTGAAGAATCTAATTTGTTACTAGCACATACTTGTTTTAATAATGTTAGTAATGGTACATTCAATATTTAAATTTTATTTACCGGACTCGTTTGTAACTATGTAAACGCTAGTAATCAATGCAGTAAGTAAAAAGGTATTTCTAAAATCTTCTAAACGTCTTCGCGAGTTTCACAGAAAGTGTACTGGTATTACCGAACCACCAGAGCCGATCCTTATGTGTTGGGAACATGGTTGAAGGCAACATTTTTATGCTGAAAATTAATTTCACAGTTCAATCCTGCCGAGACTGCAGGATATCAACAATTAACAGTATATATCAACAAAAGAGAAATTGCAAAATAGTGCGTTAGTGTACTGCAAATAGTGAACCAAGTAAATTCACTGCTATACACTATATATTGCAAAAAATGAGCGCGTCAAACAGAAGTTCGGAAGTGTGGTAGAGGAAGACACCGATTTTAACAGATAAAATCAAGTTTGTGATGATACTGCTAACAGTGCATCTACAGATCCGTTAGGTGAGTGCAAAAAGTTTTTTACGTATGCCTGTATTACATCAATAGATGTCGAACGGTCGTTCTCCAAATATAAGAACATATTTTCACCACAGCGACCGTCATTTTCTGAGACAAATATGGAAATATACCTGATGCTGCAGAGTATTTACGGATCGTCTCAAGTTCCTGATGATGATGATGATGATGCTAGTTTACTATGCCAGTTAAGATGCTACCTACATACAGTGTTATATTTACTTGTAACAGTGCGTTTGCTACTAATTACTTTGGATTATTATTTTATTACCCTTGTTACGATCCGTACGTCTATGGCATAGGCATAGACGTACCTAAACCTAGACGTACATACATAGAAATGTACGGCGGCGCACATTTCCCACAGCCTTAGTAATAACGTACACTATTTAAATTTGAAAAACTACCCATTTGCATAGATAGACAATTAGATATGAAAGTACATAACGAAAATAGATGCATCTGAGAATCATTACGCAAGAGATATCATGAAGTAATGGCAATAATGTCAAATATAAGGTTAGATTTTTTTGACAGTGTTACCCATCATCATGAGGTCATCAGTCCTAAGACTGGTTGGACGCTAACCTCCAACTTCTTCTATCTTGTGCTAACCTACATTTCGCTAATTGTGCTACAACCTACATCCCTTACTATTTGCGAGCAGTAGTCTAATCTAGGCCTACTTCACTCCTATCTCTTTACCTTTCTTCACTCCTATTTCTGCCTCCAAAATATCGCGGACTATTCCCCCATGTCTCAGCAAGTGGCCTACCATTCTATCTCTTCTCTTCTTTATGTTTTTCCACATACCTCTTTTCTCGCCGACTTTCTCTAATACTTTTTCGTTGCTAACCCTATTAGTCCACGGTATTTTCATCATTCTTCGGTAACACCACATCTCAAAAGCTTCTAATTTCTTCCTACTTGTTTCCCCTACCGTCCAGGTTTCCCAACCGTATAGTGCCGTGCTCCATAGATATGTTTTCAAAAATCTCTTCCTTGTTTCTAAGTTTATTACCCCCGAGCATAAAAGTGCTTTCTTTTTGTTAAAAGCTACTCGACCCTGCGCTATTCTTTGTTTTATGTCTTTATCGTTTCTTTCATCTCAATTTATTTTACTTCCTAAATAAGCGAAGTCTTTAACTTCCTCCAATCTTTCATTATTAATTTGTACTTTCGTTTTTGCTCTGCTCTCGCGCCCTCTGCACACTAATACTTTAGTTTTGTTTTTATTCACCCTCATTCCGTATTCCTCTGTCAACACTGCCTCCATTTCGTTCAATGCTGATTCTAATTCCTCCTTACTAGATGCTAATACTGCTATATCATCCGCGAATCTCAGCATTTTTAGTTTCTGTCCCTGTACTTTAATCCCGAAATCCACTCTATCTTTTACCACATTAATCGCCTCTTCGATGTACAGATTAAAAATTAGTGGTGATAGCGTACATCCTTGTCTTACTCCTTTCCTAACACCTACTTCCCTTTTTTCCCCTTCTACTTCTATAACAGCAGTTTGCTCTTTGTATAGATTGTGTACTACTCTCCTATCTCTATACTTCATTCCCGCGCTCTTTAGTATCTCGAACATTTTTTCCCATCTTACGTTATCAAAAGCTTTTTCTAAATATATAAATCCTATATAAGCGTTCTTTCCTTTTTCTATTGTTTTCTCTAACATTACTCTTAGCTCCAGAATAGCTTCGCGAGTTCACCTATTTCGCCTAAACCCGAATTGGTCTTCTCCTAGTATTTCCTCCGCTCTATTTTCCATCCTCTTCTGCACTATTCTGGTTAAGATTTTTGACGCATGGGAGGTTAGGCTAATCGTTCTAAAGTTCTCAACAGTCTTACCTTTAACTTAAAAAATTACTAGATGACTGCAACCAACTTACAAATAACAAAATAACTATCTAACGAACCAAAAGGTCACGTGACAGTTACGTAAATGAATGCGCTGCGCGCTGTATATATAACAGTGTATAAAACAAAAGTAATAAAACTTGTAACAAAAACCCACGCGCGAACTCGACGAGTAAAAACGCCACGGGTTGTTTCTCTCGTAAAATATTCCGGCTCCCCTATATTATTTTCGACAGCGTTTCCTAATTTCCTCGCAAATGAGGAAAGGCGAAAGTGCGTAATACGAGGAAACAATATAACAGCCGGGGTTATTTAAACAAGATCATTAAAGAGAGCATTAATTTACCTGGCTCCGCGCTTAACCCCCTAATCTTTCTCTAACTGGAATATATACAGCCCTAGATCTGTTCCCAGAGGGCTGTTAATTCGAACCGGAGCCCAACTAGAGAAATTTGTAATTTGGCATAAAGTGAGCAGCAGAAAATGGGGCCAAAATGATTAATATCGGTTGGAAACGTTAAATTCGCTTATTTGCGACCGTCGATCATGGTAACTACCATTAGTTGCAGGTTTGATCATTATGAATTACATCCTTAACTACAGATCAGTACTGATTAACTATGACTTGCTACGATCTTACTTGGAGATAACTAGACATAGAAGTATAGTAATAGTTTAAGTTTTAGATAAATGTTACAAATAGATACCAATAGTTTCTCAGCAAAGATCATTTTTCTCAAAACATACATACATCTTATTAAGTTTAATATATTTTCTGAGCAACACAAATCTCTAAAAATCTTCATCATCCATCATGACTACAGTTTTAAAAATACTGACGTAGTTTTTTGAACAAATCTTTGAAACGTCGTGGTCAAATCTTAGACACATCTAAAATAGAATTAAAAGGATTATTATATTCTGGTAAATCTCTCAAGTAGTTTTAGAGTCGATTGGCAAATCTAAGGAAAACAGAATTAGGAAAAATCAGTAGCAATTCACATCAATAGGCCAGGCAATATGCCTATTAGGAACTATAATTCATGTAAAATTTCTTATTATATTTCTTCTTACGACCCTATGAAGAAAATAAATCTAAACTCTTGTGAAAATTCTAATCAGAATTTACTCCTAACTTAACTCTAGGCATGCATCCTGATGAACAACATCCAGCAGCTGCGGGTACAGCTAGAAAAGATGTTCGAGTCGATGGGAGGTGAGAAACTAGAAGAAGACGCGGCTAATATCCTCAAGGAGCTGCAGCAGACGCTTAACGGATGCCTGGATGAATTAGCTCAACAATTTGCTTCTAGGTATGCATAAATCGCTTTTTTCAGATTTCAGCGCTGGTCCCAAATGTCTCTTGACATAATTAACTTCCTTAGAAGGGTTTTCTGCCGGGAAATATGACACTATGAAGAACGAAACGATTTCATAGTCATTTAGCAATGTCGTAGCAACAATTGATGATCATAAAGAAAAGAATCTAACTTTCTACATCGCAGAATAGACATACAAGTCTAACCACAGTAAACAGTCGATATAATAGACTACATACGCCAGACTACACATAACAGACTACACATAACAGACTACACATAATAGTCTACACATAATAGTCTACACATAATAGTCTACATACAATAATTTACATACAGAACCTACATACAATGGCCTACATATAATAGCCTACAATATTTAAACTAGTGATTAATTTCTGTTACTCCATGAGATCATGGAATGAGTCCTAGATCATAATTTTTATTACATAGTAATAAATTACCAACCTTTTTTTAGTTTGGAGCACAGAATAACGGTAAGCGTCAAAGAACTCGCTGACCTATTGCTGGCCATAAAGGGTGGGGGACAACCAGGCCAGTTAAATCAACCGGCTCAAAGAAACGCGGTGGCTGTGGAGGCGGACGAAGTCCTCAGACCTCTCATGGATCTTCTGGATGGTTCCCTGTCGTTATACGCTCAGTCCTGCGAGAAGACCGTGCTCAAGAGATTGCTGAAGGAACTGTGGAAGATAGTGATGAGGATATTGGAGAAGACGGTGGTGTTACCTCCAATGACAGATAAGACGGTAAGTGTTAGAAACAAGTCCGCCAACAACAATAAACCTTTTTGGGTTTTACGTCATTGCTTCCTTTCCAGATGATGTTTAAGAGCTTGACGGACAACGCGAAGAACCTGGCCGCCAACACAAAAATCGAGGACATGTCCAGGCTCTTCAAGAACCACATGACTGGCAAGCAGGACGTGAAGAACGCCCTGAGCGGGGTGATGGACATCTCGAAGGAGGTGGAGAAGAACTTGTCGCCGAAGCAGTGCGCGGTATTAGACGTCGCCTTAGACACCATCAAGCAGTACTTCCACGCGGGGGGCAACGGACTGAAGAAGGCCTTCCTTGACAAGAGCCCCGAACTTCAGAGTCTGCGTTACGCCTTATCTCTATATACGCAGACGACGGACACGCTCATCAAGACTTTCGTCACCACCCAAATCAATGAAGGTAAGTCTTGGGATGATTTTTGTTGTTGTTCTGTGATATGGCGGGTGTTGACGATCCACCAGGTCAGGTCGTCGTTCTCCACGTATGGTTTCGATTCAACATATTCAAAAAAATACACCAAGAAGTATTTGAGTTTGAATATATAGTGTTTAAAACAATTTACATTTACCAAAGGAAAATATAAGTGCAGGTAAAACATACGCAACTAAAGTTAAAAACATCATACTAACGGTCCACCGAAATAAAGATTACAACATTATTCAGTAACTGATTTGAAACTACAAAAAAATTTAAAAAAAGACACAGTCTAGACCTACCTATTAGGTGATTTAAGATGTGACATTGTACAGCATGTTCCAGAATTGTTTTTACAAAAAATATCTCTGTTCTTTCGATATAAAGAAGCATGAAATGCGAACCAATCTGAATAGCATTACGCACCCCCTCTTAATGAATGTTTTAAGCCTCGCTAGTGGTTACCTAGCTACACCCTACACCCTAGTAAACCGATGTTCCTTCAAAAGTTATCTTTTATTGTTTCGGTGAAATTGAATATTCATTTCGGTACCTACGAGGGTGGTCTGAAAAGTTTCCTAACAAAGGTACAAGACATTTTTTCTTCAAATTTATTTTTATTTTTCTACATAGTCTCTTTATAAGTCTACACACTTCTCCCAGCGATGCTACCATCTCTTTAACCCGTCCAAATAGTACTCGGCCTCTTTCTCTACAAAATAATTGTTTACGAAAGTTATGGCATCTGATGAAGATTTCTGTCCTCCGAGTGCAACTTTTAGATTAGGGAACAAAAAAAGTCGCTTGGGGCTATATCCGGTGAGTAAGGAGTGTGGTCAAGCAGTTAAAACCGTAATTCGTGTATTATCGCCATGGCTACCGCTGAGGTGTGAGACGGCGCATTGTCTTGATGGAACAAATTCTTTTTTCTGCAAATGTGGCCGTTTTTCCGCAATTTCGGCCTTCAGCTTGTCAATTAATGATGCGTAGTATGCTCCTGTAATGGTGTTTCCTTTTTGAGGGAATCTGACAAACACGTTCTTTGGGCATATTCGCAGCCTCTGCTATCTGTCTCACTTTAATTCGGCGCTTGTCTGGTGCCATTTGGTGGACTTGAGCGATTTTATCGTCATCGGTTGCAGTTCTTGGACGTCCCAAACGTTCATCGTCTCCCAAACTGATACGGCCACGTTTCAATTCATCTGCCCAGAGTTTCAAGGTGGTAACTGGTGGTGCAGAGTCCCCGTACACAGTGTCCAACTTCTCTTTGATTTTCGTAGGCGTATTGCCTCTCGAAAATAAATATTTAATGACAGCTCGATACTCGATTTTTTCCATTTTTACAAAAACACCCACATCGACTTACTCAAACGATTGTCAAACAACAACTGCGCGTCAAAAATGGCTGAAATTTTGGTGAGTACCTTTTAAAAGATGAGCAAACACATTCCCTAGTTTTTGTTGACGAGGGCTGTCATCTTCATGTTGAGGTCGGAAACTCTTCAGACCACCCTCGTACACTTGATATCAATATTTCGCCTTGAATATGTTACGAAGTTTCATGTGAAGTTTCCTATGAAATATATAGGTGCCTATACATGAAAGTGGATGTTTCTAATACGAAATCGTCACATGAATGTCACAATTACGTCATAATTAACACGTATCACATTTACAACATACTAAGGCATTATTTGTTCATGTTGAATGAGTCGGATGAGGTTTTTTATCTAATTTACAGTTTCTTATGAAAGATAAAAGAGTCTTATCAGTAATCTATAACCCCTTACTGCTTAAAAAATAGATACGTGACCGATTCTAAATCATTTTAGAGAGTAGTAACTTTGTTCTTTGACTATACAAAAATTATGATGCAAAGACGTCGGTTAGACGTCTTTGCATCATAATTACATGTAGCCTATAAATTAAATGTAGCCTAACAAAGATATTAACAGTATTCTGGACATAATCCTTCATAATGAACGTCATAATATCGGCTATATAACACTTATTCGATTAAGATGTAATGCTTTTATTTTATGTGAAAGCACATATTCAAAATTCGTTTTACAATAAAATTTATTATTTAAACGTGGCATAAATTTACCTTAACGTCTACATTTTATTAAAATGTACTTTTTCTCTACGTCTACATTTTATTAAAATGTAAAAATCGTACTTTTTGGCTTCGAAACGTCAAGGATCTGACCTGGTGGGCCGTCGCACGTATTCCCGGCTATACTTAAGCGACCCCGCACACCTTTACACACATATTTACACGTGTTCCTTATCGAAGTGCCACTAAACGACAAAGAGACAATGCTTCAAAGGCAGGTTTCGATTCGGGACGAAATCGAAACCGAGTCTGGACTCGAGGCGCTTGAGGAGCCGCTGAAATCTAAAAAGCCAAGGGAGAGCGAGAGCCGGCAAGGTAGACAGAGCTAAGTGCAACATGCCAGATTTCTGCTAGTGCTCGAACAGTTTGCACAGTTTCAGGCAGTTCATAGTTTTTTCGATGCGACCCACAGGGGATGGGCCTGAAGTGTGGGATTCTGATTTTGATGAGTTTGCGTTAGTGTGTAGAGGGTGTTCACAATTTTTCTACCCCCCAACGATTTTAGGGGTAAAATTAAGAGTTGAAATATACCTTTTTTCACATAAACACGCAAGTCAAAAATATATGTATGATGAAACTACAAGGCAGGCTGTGAAGATTCTGAATTTATTACTGAGATTATAGAATCCTTGAAAAGGATTCTATATCCATCTATGCTTCAAACACTTGAAGCATAGATGGAATGTTTTCTGAGTCGTCTTCTATTTCGTTTATTTTTCCTAAATTTTCAGTGCATCCTTTCGGCAACTTGCATAGATTTCCAGCCCGTGTATTCTTTCACTGTCC
This sequence comes from Rosalia funebris, assembly GCA_037954035.1. Lineage (NCBI taxonomy): Eukaryota > Metazoa > Arthropoda > Insecta > Coleoptera > Cerambycidae > Rosalia > Rosalia funebris. Next base: position 2,006,031 of record JAZFAV010000006.1, on the reverse strand, counting down.
CCATATTACCACCTTCATTTGTCTACCCATAATGTCCTTCTATAAAGTCTCTCAATTGGAACTGTAGGATTTGAATTATACGCCATTCGTGTTCTGTCAAAAATAGGGCGCCAATATTTAACAACCATGATCTACAAGCCATACGACGTCAATGTGCCGCGATTAACAATTCAACAGCGAATAGTTTGTGTACAACTGTTTTATGAAAGTCAGCGATTATTTACAGTCGCATTAAGAAAAATTTTCACAAAATTAGGACAAAGTGAAGCGCCTACAGAGTTAACAGTTCGTAACTTCATAAAAAAAATTAAAAAGACGGGTTCCGTTATTGATAAGGCAACACCAATAGGTCCTCGTCGTGGTCGGTCAGATGAAAATATTGCTGTAGTAAGAGAAGGCGTACGGGAGTATCTAAACACCATCGTGTACAACAATTGAAACTGTCAAGAGCCACCACGCGTCAGATTTTAAAGTATGCATCTGTCAGCATACAAAATTCAGTTGACACAACAATTCAAACTTACAGTCGTATGGTTTGTAGACGACAGTCGTTAAATCTTTGACAGAATACACATGGCGCGCAATTCCAATCCTGTAGTTCCAACTGAGACACCCTATATATGAATGCCCTGTATACTCTGCTGCAGATATATTTTTCAGTTACATAAGGTGTTTTTTTAAAGGGAAACACTTCTACATATCTGTTAATAGTGGCTTTACTGTGTGTTATTTGCTGGACTGCCATTTTGATTTCGTCCCTTCCAAATTTTGGGAACTACTAGGGGCGTAGCGTGAGAAAATAATCTAGGGATGTGATAAAAATTTTATAAGGGGAAGAGGTGTAGTTAGATGTATGGTAGGCCATATGAAAATGGTAAAAATAAAAGGACACTAACCAAAAATGATTATGCCGAGGCATATATCCTAATTTTTAAAATGAAGATCAATTCTTCGGTTTTGTTTGTCCAGCGAAAACGTTTATCACTGTTACTTCAAATATAGGAGACGATCTCATATCTTCTAACAAGGCGCTTTCAATATTTATTAATGCTAAAGCTGGGAGTCTTTCTTGCTTTTGACAATTTCGCAGAGTCTTTATTCTCTTTAAACATGAAAATGATCTTTCTGCGGATCTGCTTGTGGCAGGAATAGTCAAAATTAAACGATACAATTTTGATGACTCCGGAAAAACAGAAGATAATTGAAGAGACATAATATATTGGTGAAGCTCAAACACAGTGCTCTTTTTCATATCGGGATCACTATAAATCACTGAAAGTTCACTTTTTAAACAATTTGTGTCAAAGAATGTTCCATATATATCTACTAAAAAGGAAAAAAGTTCGTCAGGAAAACGTTTCACGAATGAAGTAAATTGTGTGGAATCTAGATTTAAGAATTTCAGTTTAGAAACGTTTCAGTTTCGTTCACTAATGTTCAAAGTAATAACGTCCAAAATTTCATAAAGTAATCGCGCGTAGGTACGCACTATTTTACTTGGTGGTTGATTTTCTGACACAAATCTGTCCATACAATCCCAAATTTCTCTAAACTCGTTCACATAATCGCATAACTGAGTCCGGAAGTAACGATAACACCCACTTGAGGTTCCACCGTTGACTGCGTAAGATCACTGACCTTTTCGCCCATCTAATCCGTAACCTGGATGTAACGTGGACCATCGCATTTCAGCACTGCAGCAAGTAACGCGGGAGTCCAATAATTTCGGGCGCCTTCACGGCCGATTTGAAATAAGAAAATTGATGGTGGCGTTTAAAGTAAATAATGTATGTTTGCGGCCGCTTTAAAATAATTAAAAAATTGTAATAATTAAATAAATCGATTGAACTTTTAAATAACACTAATTTGACAATTTTTTAAGGGATGGGATGCATCACTCGTATCCAAGTACGCTACGCCCTTGAGAACTACCATTATAAACTTTATTTTGTAAGACTCCCCAAGCAATAAAGTCAAGTTCAGTCAGATCAGGTTATCTCAGAGATCATAAATGAAGTCCACTATTACAAAACTACCTTGGGATAATCTGCATCATCCCAAGAGTGGTTACTACTTTTACTAAAAACGCCATTCCGATGAAAATGTGTATACAAATACGGTGTCCAGTCATTTAGCATCAGTTCTGAAAATGGGCTGGTTGTAGATTTTGTTCCAGATATATCTTAAACGACCTCTATTTACGTAAACCGTTTTTTGTACATCCTGCCTTATTTCATGACAAAATGGAAAAGAATCGTCCTTCTTAACTTGTTCTAAATCACAAATAAAAGAACTGTCTCTACTAGTAGGCATAATTTTCTCATACTTACAAACCCGTGATAGGTAACAAAAATATTTCAACCCTTAATTTCACCCCCTAAAACCGTTTTAGGACACGAGAAAGTTGTTCTAGATTCACAGTCTCCCTTTACGTATTAACGATAATTGACCAATATCAGAATTCCATATTTCAGATTCATCCCTTGTTGGATGCCATTTTTTCCATAGTAAATAGTTTATTGCTACTAGGCGTAGGTCTTTTGCGACGTATTTCTTTGATAGGACGCAAACATTGCTAATAATTTAGGGCGCAAAGTACAGGATGTTTGGATACATTTAATTTAGTTTAATAAGATCGATAATAATCGATATTTCACCATCTACAATTGAACTGATCACTCTGTATGGTTCTATATTGCTTTGCAACTAAATTAATATGATATGTAACCACAGCACTTACAGAATACGTATGTTTACTTGATCATTTTCACTGCGATAGCACAAGAGTCATGGCAGATCTCATTTAAATATGACAAATTTAAAATAGACACAGATAAACATTTTAGGGTTGCATCTACACTAGGCGCAAAAATTGAGGGATGTAAAAAAAATCGTAAAATTTTAGGTGATCTTCAAATGGCTGTAACTTGGAGAAAAATAGTCGAAGAGAAATTTTAATGAAATCAAATTGAAGCTCCTAGTTTTTAGATCTTGAGTTCAAAATTTTTTACCATCAACGGTTTTTGAGTAAACCGTTTTTGTTTGCCTTTCAAAAGGTCCACGGACTTCATCATAAAGTTTTCTTAAATAATTTTATTGTCTTTAATTTGAGTGGTTCAAAGGCCTTGTATAAAGCCTTGTATTTTTCCCCGATATGTACGAAGAGTTGTCGTCGTTCAAAGCAAAAGAGTCAGTTTTGACTTTGACAATTAATTACTCGGGAAATAATAATCATACAGAATTTTTGTCTTAGAATAATAAACATTTTTTAATAAGAAAAATATGGATTATTTATAAAATAAACACTTTCAACCTCAAAAAATGAGTAAAAAATTAAATATTCCGAACATAATTTAAAAGAACGCAGCGCTTTTAAATTTACAGGATATCCTTGGGATACTTTGAAGTTGAAAAGAAACAGTCAACATTCTTAGTCTATCCATTATTTGCAAAATTGTGCGAAGTTATGCAAATATCCCTAAATGCGAATTGTTTAGCTCTTTTTCAATCAACATTCTCGCACCAAAAATTTTTTTTTCAAAAAATAATAACTGCAACTTGTAAAGAATACTTCTTAGTTTTTAAAACCCTACTTGAATTTTCTTAAGGTTGACTGGAACTTCGTTGTTTTTGAGTATATATTGTAGCTTTCCAAAGGCTGCCCAGGACAGTCTAATTCTTCTGCTGATTTCAGCATGTTGATTTTCTTTTCCTAGTTTAATGGAGTGTCCTAAGTATATATACTCATTCGTCTTTTCAATAGGTTGTCCTTCCAGTGTTGTATTTGTATCAACGTTGGACATTATCTTTGTCTTGGACTGATTGATTTTTAATCCAATTTTGTTGGACTCGTAGTTTATTTGTTTAAGAATTTCTTCACTCTTCTGGTTATTGTTGACTATTAAAATTATGTCGTCAGCAAATCTTAAATGATTCAGGCGCGATCCGTCAATGTTTGTGCCTTTATTTTCCCAATTTAGGTTCTTGAAGACGTCTTCCAGCGCTAACGTAAATGATTTCAAAGAAATACTGTCACCCTGTCTGACACCCCTTTCCAACTTGATTTTATTTATTTTAGTTGTTTCGTCTGCTTTAATATGCATGGTTGCATTGTTATAAATGTTTTTGATTAATTTTGTATAGCGAGAATCAATTCTTGCGTTATCGAGGGAATTAAGAAGGGGCCCTATTTCAATGGAATCGAATGCCTTATGGAAGTCGATAAATGCTAGATGTAGGGGAACGTTATACCCCGTACGTTTTTCTATCAGGATACGCATGGTGTGGATATTATCGGTTGTCCCATATCCTTTTCTAAATCCGGCCTGTTCGATGGGCTGGTATAAGTCAAATTTTGCAGTCAGCCGGTTTGTCAGTATTTTGGAGAACAACTTATAGAGGTGTGATAGCAGCGATATTGGTCGATAATTTATGATATTTGTATTGTCACCTTTTTTGAAGATTAATATCACTTTAGCGTTGCACCAATTTTTTGGTATTTGGCCTTCTTGAAGGCATTTGTTCAGCAATATTTTTATTGCCTCCTCTATTGGTTTTCCGCCGAATTTTAGCATTTCTGCCGTGATTTTATCTTCTCCCTAACTCTTGCTGGTTTTCATCTGAAGTAGTGTTGTTTTTATTTCACTTCCTGTGATTTCAATCAGTTCTTCGGATCCGGCGTTCTTAATAGTTTTTCTACTGTGCACTTGACGTCCTATAGCGGATGCATAGAGTGTCGTGTAGAACTCTTCGATACATTTGATAATATCTTTTTTATCGTGGACCAAAATACCCTGTTTATTTTTGATTATTGACATAGCAGTGTTCCCCATACGAAGCCTTGAGCGCAGCACTTTCATTCTGCAATGGTTACTGATGGCCTCTTCTATGGTCTTGGTGGTAAATTGCCTTTTGTCCTTTTCACCTTTTTAATATTTTTAAAGCTCTCGGACATTCTGTCAGTTCTTCGTTGCCTTTCTTCTATTAACTCCAAAGTATGGTCACTAAATTTGGTTACTGACTTCTTTTTCATCCTGTAGCATATTTTCTCAACTGATGTTCTTACACTACTCGTGATTTTATCAGTCAGATGATCGATATTTGATTGTGTTAGTGCTACTGCAGGAGTCAATTTTTGCCGGAGGATCTTTTCGTACTCAACTTGATTTGACGTTAAGAAAAAAGTATACAACACATGTATACTTCCAGTCGCCACTTATAGATTGGAAACAATATCTATGACAAGAGTCTACACTAACAAACTAAGAACATCACAGAGAGCAATGGAAAGAGCCATGATCGGAATTTCCTTACGAGGCAAAATTAGAAATACGGAAATCAGGAAACGGACCCAAGTAAAAGACATCATAGAAGAAATAGTAACAATGAAATGGCGATGGGCAGGACATATAGCTAGACAAGACGACACCAGATGGCCACGCAAAGTCACAGAATGGCGCCCAAGAGAAACGAGTAGGAGTATAGGGCGACCCCAGAGACGATGGGTGGATGATATAAGGGCGATAGCAGAGGAAATGGATACAATGTGCACAAATCAGGGAGGAATGGAGAGAATTGGGAGATACCTTCATCCAGGAGTAGATAGATATGGGTTGAAGAAGAAGACTTGAATTTTCTGTACGATCATTATTTGCCGAGTAATTAATTAACAAAGTCAAGACTGACTTTTTTGCTTTGAGCGACGATAACTCAGCGAAAAATTATCGTACGAGGTTTTTAGGCCGCTCAAATTAAAGAAGATGAAATTATTTAAAAAGTTTTGTGATTACATCGCTGAAATTAATTTATTGAAGTTCGTGGACCGTTTGAAGACCAATAAAAAATAGGAAAAGCTGTTTCCCGATAGTTTTCTTATGATTACTCAAAAATTGCTGATGGTAGAAACTTTTGAACTCAAGATTTGGAAACTACAAACTTGGAGCTTCAATTTTCTCTTTGTTATAATTTCTCTGCGACTATTGTTTTCCATGTTACAGCCCTTTGAACATCACCTACAAATTTAGGATTTTTTTACATCCCTTAAATTTTGTGCCTATGTATATGTCCTTGAAACACTCTTTTATTTATAAAACTTGGTAAGCCCAGCTATCACATATACATTTGACGTATGGGACGTTAAATATCCGAATACACATATGCGTGGTAGCAAAATCCGAAAACAAACTGTAATTGTAACTGTAATTGCAATTATAACTGTTTATTCGCTTTAAAATTCTATAAACGAGCTTACATGAAAGGGTTAGGTCCATATATGTAACATAATATTCTTAGTGTGACCATTTCTCATTTCAAAAATGAAAAATTCGAGCATTAGAGGAGCTCTAAATATTTTTTGAAATAGTGAAATGCCTCATTTTTAGTTGTCGTGATGAAGTTGTTAACCAAGTTACCTATAGTTACTCAGGCTATTATCCTTTGGTTGTCTTAAAACAACAACCCTATAACTTTTATATTTTATTTTTGTTAGAACCCTGAAAGTAGAAGCGTTAGTGAGAGGGATAGAAACATGATAGAGAATGTCATGTTACATATATGGACTGGGGGTGTAGCCATTTTTCATTTCAAACAATAAGGAAATTTGAGCACTAGTGTTCTAAATAGTTTTTTGAAAACAGCGAAACGACTCGTTTTTAGTTACCTATCGTGATACAGTTGTTACCCAATTTACCTATTCAGGCTATTATTGAGGTATTAAAACAATGTAGATACGATACAACCCAATAACATTTATGTTTAACTTTTTTTAGAACCCTAAACATAAAACCGTTAAGGACAAGGATAAACATAATGAACAACCCCATACACGAAAAAATTCTCGGCAACAATCAACCTACAAAAAAATGTAATAAAGAATACACGTTTAAAGTACCCTTTACCTAATCGCCATCAACTTCAAAATCTTTATCACACTCGACATCTGTACTATAGTTTCAATTTATGCATGTTGTCATATAATAGTTCTAGCATGAACCATGTTTCTTAGCCGTTAATGATTTACATTTATAGGTATTTACATCATTCCATTTAGATTGCCGCTTGTATATACGACACGATTAATAACTGATACACCATTAACACACCTCAATGAATTCTAACAGCAAATATTAACATCGTCCTATTACAGAGAGCATAGACGGGCAGGAAGGAAGTGTAGGTGAAGTTTCCATACAGGTAGACCTCTTCACGCATCCAGGAACGGGTGAACACAAAGTTACAGTTAAAGGTATGTTATATGTATGTATTTAATATAGTGTCAGGAATGTTCTAGAACATCTCAGTTTCTTTATGCTTTTACTATTTAGCTCTAATTGCTCTTGAAGTATATCGATGACTGATCATACTTATTAAATTGTGGTGTAAATTGTGTCTAAGCCCATTTTATTTTGTCCAAATGGACACAGTCCTGAAACGTTTATGTAAGTAATGTTACTCTACATCTTAGCGTTCCTCATGGTTCTGTTTTGAGGCCAATTATTTGTCCTCTATACGCAGGTGACGTATCAGATACTACTGTTGAACATTCTTCAGAAAATAACGGGAATTTTCGTTTTCTGGAAAGAATTTTATTTATTCGTCTACATCAGTGTTATCTCCTTCGAAATAGTTTTATGCCAGCGCTTCTTACAATCCCCGATACACTTCTGGAACTCGATCTTTGGTATAGTGTTTAGCTTTCTCAGCGATGTGCTTTTAATCTAATTTATGGTTGCAAGACGACGGCCCTTTAAGGTTCTCATTATTTTTGAGAGCAGAAAAATGTCACGTGGAGCCATATCTGGCGAATATGGAGGCTGAGTCATCATTACAGTGTCAAAAATTCACGATCAAGCATGCATAGATATGCAAAAGCCATGAATTGTTTCGCCACAAATTCGGGCGTTTTCTTCGAATTGCTTCACGAAAATGTCGTTGAACTTGTATGTAGTACTCCTTATTGATCGTTTAACCTTGTGGCAAGAGCTCATTGTGCACTATGCTAGTAAAATCGAAGAACACAGTGAGCATAACGTTCACATTCGACCGCACTTGTCGAGCTCTTTCGCGATCCAGAATATCTCCACTGGGACGATTTTGCCTTAGTTTTGACGTCATATCCATAAACCCATATTTCATCACCTGTTAGGACACGTTTCAATAGTTCTGTATCGTTGTTGACTTCATTCAGTGACTTCGGAGCAACTTTCATTCGCCGCTGTTTTTGTTCGAAATTCAACAATTTTGGAACACATTTTGCTGTCATACGTTTCATATATAAGACACCCGCAAAAGCGTCGTGGAATGAGCCAATTAATATGCCAACATCATCGCGACTTGTCTGATTGTGATTCGGTGATCGTTCATAATCATTTCTTTAACTTTTTCAACGTTTTCATCGGTTGTTGATGTGCTGGGGCGTCCAGAGTCGTCATCTTCAACGTATTCACGGCCTTCTTGGAAACACTTATACTACTCGTAAGCCCTTGTTCTACTCGTAGCAGACTCACCAAAAGCCATATTTAACATTTCTAAAACATTGCTGCACTTTATTCCATTCTTATAGCAAAATTTAATGCAAATTCTCTGATCCATTTTTTAAATAAATAAATAATCGCCTATCGTACCAAAACACATGTAACCTTCTTGACAACTAATAACAGACTATTAAGAATGTAGAAATACATTTCAGACATATTTACCAACACAAGAACAAAAAAATCGGGCGAATTGGACTAATACAACTCGCGAAATTACAAAATTCCCGTTATTTTTTTAATAGACCTCGTACAGTACTTCTGATGGTCGTCAGATGACTGCAGAATCTTTGAGATGACAATAATCTTCCCATTGTAATATGTAGTGGTTGTTAGTAACTTCTCTGTAGCGTCTAACTTGGTTTAACGTATAGTACATCTAATAGTTTTCACATTACTGAACAGTTTTTCGAACGACAATGATTTTCCTATTGTACTGTATAAGTTTTCACGGCCATTTGCTGATATACAAACTACTTCTGGATTATAGAGTAGCAGCCGCAATGTAACTGAATGTTCACAATTTACTCAGTCCCAATTTTGATTAAAATTTTGGGAGGTGTTAAAAACAACTTTACGCATAGAATGGAGGAAATCGCAACACAAAAGAGTGGAACGCGATATAGAAAAGTGTACTCCACTTTTCATACAGTACCATACAGTGTACAGTGTACAGATGGTGTAGTTAGTACCATCGAATTAGGACTTTGTTCCGAATCTGCATATGGTAGGAGTATTCCGATTCAAATATGGTGGGAACCAATACTACATAGGACAAACTAGACGATGGTAGGAGGTATTGAGTCAAGAAACTCCAAGAAGCATACCACAGAGGAGACTTTATGTACTTTGTATTGTTTCCAATCTACTGATACTAAAGATGATCCTGATATAGACGATCCGCAACATGCAAGAGTGGAACACGATATGGAAATGTATGCTGCACAGATGGTACAATTAAAATAATCGAATTAGGATTTTGTTCGGAATCTGCAGACGGTGGAACTATTCCAATTAAAATATAGTGAAGACCAATACTACATAGGACAAACTAAGCGATGTATATGGTGTCGAATCAAGAAACTCCAAGAAGCATCCAGAGAGGAGACTTAATGTACTTGGTGTTTTTCCAGTCTACTGATCCTGATAGAAAGATGCAATTTTGTCAAAAAATAATGGATAACCTTATATGACGAATGGGGTAGCTATTGGAAATAAAATTAGTGAAATTATTAAAACGACTGCAAAAACATTTAGAAACAATATAATATTCCAAATTAAAGGGTTTTTCAATTGGAACGTGTCGATGTTGGCAGCCTGTGGCGGCCATGTTGTTTTGGCAGCGTCTGTTTAACCTGTTGTTTATTATTCAGTCACTGATGCCAAATTGCCATGACAAGATACACGATTGAGCAACACGTCCAATGATAAAACTTTATTATCACAATGAGTGTTCGTTAGTGCAAACTTTGCTAGGCTTGCGCCAATTTTACGGCAGACGTGGTGGCCCTTCAAAGTCGACTCTCCAACGTTTGGTGGCCAAATTCGAGGCGACCGGTTCGGTAAACAATCAGCCAATACCCGTACGTCAAGGGAACACTAGATCGGCCGAAAGAATCGCCACTGTCCGTTAAAATGTGCAGGAGAACCCGAGACAGTCAATTCTTCGCCGTGCACAAGAACTCGGCCTTTCGCAGACTTCAACTTGGCGAATTTTGCGTCGGGATTTGGGTCTGCACCCGTATAAGATCCAACTGACTCTGGAGCTCATGGAGGAATGATGTTAACCGATTTATATTGGCCCAAATTGAACGATATAGACGTGGACGATATGTGGTTCCAGCAGGACGGCGCTACGTACTACATAGCGGATGCCACGATGGACATTCTACATGAACGATTTGAGGGTATGGTTATCTCTCGCAGAGGTGATGTAAATGGGCCACCAAAATCGTACGATTTGACCTCGCTAGGCTTTTTCTTGTGGAATGTTCTGAAGTCGCAGATCTATGCCAATAAGCCGCAATCGGCCGATGCCCTTAAAGGAAACATAACCCAAGCCATCGCTCAAATTCAGCCCGATCTATGGAGCAGAGTCATTGAAAATTGGATCACTCGGATCCGTGTCACCGTGAGATGCCGCGGCAGACATTTGAACGATGTTATACTCCGCACATATTAGCATACATGGGCCTTTCAAATAAAAAAAGAATTATCGTTAATATCTCACACACAGCTTGTTTTATTCTAATTCAAAATCGACCCGCCCTTATTGAAAAACCCTTTATAACTCAAGTGTTCCAATACATTTGCTTCATCATATACACAATCGTTACATAGTAAGAACAAAGTTATAGGTAATTGTAAGGTCTCTTATGTTTCATCATAGTTCACTTCTTATGATTCTCGCAGATATAAACCTAGTTCTCATAGTTTTCATATGTCATTATTTGCTCTGTTTCTATATTTATATACCCATTCCCTTTATCGCTTCCTTCTCTGACACTTTCTTTATTTCGCTCTCCAACGTGAAGGGAATCCAACCTCCCATTCGCCACCTTTTATCTGCCTCTTCCAGTTTCCTCTTTTTCACTTCCAATTCCAAAATCTTTCGCAGGTTCACTAAAAATTCTCTCCTACGGCTTCTAACCTTACCTCCCGCTTTCAGTTGTAGCCGCCAACGACCTGAAATGGAACGTGGTGTCCGGGATGTTCAGGCCTTTCGTAGAGGTGAACCTTATAGGACCTCATCTATCGGACAAGAAGAGGAAGCACGCCACCAAGTCGAAATCCAACAACTGGTCACCCAAGTATAACGAGACATTTCACTTGTAAGCCATTTTGCAATGTTTAGCGCATGTCTGATGTTGTTCTCTCTATTTCAGCATTATTGGGAACGAGGAACAGCTGGACTTCTTCGAGTTGCACATCTGCGTTAAAGATTACTGCTTCGCCAGGGAAGATCGACTTGTCGGGGTGGCTGTCATGCAGCTCAAGGACATTGTAGATAAGGCAAGTAACCCCTAGAACGTTGCTCTCTTTTACTAGTTACTGTCCCCCCCTCCTTTATCTTTATAATTATTGAGTGGACGTTGCCAATTTATAATGTCATCGATAATAAAACTATTAAGGTGGTACGATAGTTTTCACCATCAGTGTATTACGAGATGGGAAAAAACTAATACTAAATTTATTTCTTGGTACTGGTAAAGATTCACGAATTTTTTTGAACGTAATTTTGCTCTTTGCGTACCATTTTCTCTTCATCCAAACCTCAAGATCTATCGTCGAGCATTAAGGAATTATTCACGCCTAATTGCAGCTTTGTTGACGAAACTCACGTCGAGTAACATATAATATTTCAATGTTTTGGGAAGGTTTCGCTCTCCTGTTTGACTGGACCACCTGGGTGTGTGATAATCCCTTTGAACGAAACTGGAACCGTGTATTTTCCTTTCCAGGGCTCCTGCGCGTGCTGGCTCTCCCTGGGCAAGCGGATCCAGATGGACGAGACGGGGTGGACGATCCTGCGCATCCTTTCTCAGCGCACCAACGACGAGGTGGCCAAGGAGTTCGTCAAGCTGAAGTCGGACATCCGCCAAGAGAACCCCCTCCCGAACCAGTAAGGCGCGAGGAGAACCAACCCCCCACCCCTCACTCCGACCGCACTACGAGCGACTACAAATGCTGTGTTCATGTTAATCCCAAACAGTGTATAGATCCCTGTTATACGGACCGTCCTGATTGACTGATGACGTAAAGAATTACATGCATCACTACATTTTAATAATTAATGTGCCTCCTTACCCGAACATACAAGAATGACCGAAGATATAACCTCTCTGATCACACAAATATTCAGATTGTATAAAAGCGCAATAAAGCAGCATCATTCTTACATTCTTTCATGTATTTATACTTAAAATGTGATTCAACTAGCTTAAGAAATCTATCAAGTAATAATAAATATCATAGATATTTTTTTATGCATGGGCGAGTCTCGGGTGTCGGGGACGTAGCCCGCCCGCGACGCCCGATCCGGTCTCTTTCTCTTTATGCACAATAATATGGTTCGTGTTGTACACGATGCGGGTGTGAAGGAACTGTGTGCGCAGTGCTGGAGTCTCGACTGAGGAACGTCTGAAATTGAGCCTTATATATTTTATCCATACGCATCCAGATAAATTACTTCTCGCTTTAAAATGAATGTGGACTATCTCTGCATCGCATCTTTTCCACTGTGATATTCAGGTACAGTGTGTATTGTGTCGTCTGTCTTGTACTACATGTGCCGAAACGCCAGACATACATGTTTGCAGCATTTTTCTAAATCGTCTTTTTATCGCGCCTCGTTCACCCCACCGCCCAGACGATCGGAGCGGCCGACGGTAATGGCTGAGAGGTCGCGATTGGCTGACTGACGGAAATACGCGGTGGGGATGGTCAGGCGGGTAACGGGCAGTGGTCCTGCTCGACCCTCGGCCCCATCCGAACGCTATAACGTTCAATTTGAATCAAAATAATTAATAATAGAAAAACTGTGAACAATATTATGTTAACACATTTGAAATAAATATATGGAGCATAATTTTCTGTGTTTCAGCCAAAGTATTCTACTACAGCCAAATTCGCCGTTGTTGGAAACTTGCAACAATGTATTTTGGAAATACGCTAAGAGTTTTTTTTGAAGATCTTCCGAAATTTAAAAAATCTAATTTTTCTTCATTATGTGAATAATTGGTTCAAAATGTTAATTTGCTAAGTCATATATCACGTGGGTTTTATAACCTATTATATGACAAGCAGTAACCATTTCTTTTTTATTTTAACCTGCACATTTTGAAATTGTTAATGATTCTAGAGTCTGGATCAAATAAAGAAATATTAAATCTTTTCCATACTTGTTAATTTTCGAAACGTATTAGTTTCGGAGCTTGAAATAATTTTTTGATTCCTTTATTTTGGGTATTTTTAAAACTGTAATTTTTGTTATTCCAAAGAACTTTTTTCCATTTCATTAATTTCGGATATTTTGAAAAAACTGCATACTCCCCATGTTTTTAATTCTGCTGTCATTTCTTTCAACAGTCTGTTGGTCGATTCTTTCGATTTCTTTAGGTATTATAATTATATACTAATGTTTTTAACTGTCAATAATATTTTTCATATCCCTACAATTTATAAAAAAAATGTTTATGACACTGTTTATTGCACTTAATATTCCAAAATACTTTTTTATTCTTTTATCTAAAACATTCGAAAAACCAAAACTAAAAATTCTTCATGTTTTAAACAAACTGTGGAAAGTTTACCAATTATTTTTTTCATATTTGGGGAATATTCTTTGAGAACAACTATATTTTATTTATTTTACATAATTTCGTAGTTGCTGGAATCGGGAATTCCTGAAACTGAAAATGTCTGAAAAATTTATTTTTAAACATTTTGTGTTTAAATTATAGACCAATTTATTTATCAGTTAACAAATTTATTTGATTTTTATATTAAATTTAAAAATTACTGGCAATTTTCAGATTGTTTGCATTTTTATTGAGTTCAAAAAATATCCTGAACATAACAAGAAAATTGTCAGTTTGTAAATTGACAATTATTTGTTTTTTGGTTCCTGGAAGATTTTTTAAATTTAAAGGAAGAAATGTAAAATTCAGTTGTTAAATTGTGTGAAATTTGTTTTTTTTTAATTGAGGAATTTTCGATTCGAATAATAATTGGTTCTAGTAAAACCAATAGTATTTAATTACATAATTAATAACAATGATATACTTTTATTTATTTAAACCTATCTTTAAAGCAAGAAATTAAAAAATTATTGGTAATTTGGAATTGTGAGAATTTTTTATTATCGAAGATTTTAAAAATATTCAAGAATTTTAATCACGATAATTAATTTAAAAACTAAATAAGTAAATAATTAATTACATCCTTCGAAAAAAGGCCTCTTAAATTCTATTTTATGAACTTATCCTAAACACAAGATATTAAAAAATTATTAGCAATTTTGAAAATGTGCAAATTTTATTATTTTTTAAAACTTTTTAAACGAAAAATACTCGAAAGGTAATAATTAATTACGTAATTAATTATTATTAATATTAATTACATAATAAATAAAGCTATATTGAGACCATGAAATTTATGCGGATTTTTATAATAATTATGTAGTTAATAAAAGTAGTGTGTTATATTTTATGACATGAACATATCTTCTGCGCACGAAATTTAAAAAGCTTTGTAAATCCTGATATCATACGAATTCTTTCGTTCTTGAGGGTTTTTAAAATAGAACAATCTTCGAAATTTAATAAATGGTAAGTAATTTTGTAATTAACAAAGAGATTATATTAAATTTCTTCTTCAATTTCCGATCTTCAATGTCAGCAAATTTGAAAATTGTCAGTTTTGAAATTGAGATTATTAAATTTGAATATTTTCGAAATTTTAAAAATTGTAATTAAATGCACAAAGCTTGAAATTTTAAAAATATTGACAATATTGAGATGTGATGATTTTCTTGGTTGTTAAATGTTTTTAAAATCAGAAAATTAATATATAAAATAAAAAGAAATAATAATTAATTGCGCAATTAATAAAAAAAATTATGTTAAATATTATGAAAGAAATCTGTCTTGAAAGTACGAAATTTAGCAAACTGATTAGCAATTTTGAAATGTGGCAATTTTTGTCTTCTAAGTCTTCTAATTAAAAAACAACAATAATGAATTATACAATTAATAAAAATCTTCCATTACAATCTATTATATGAATTTATTTTAAGGACATAAACCTTTGGCGAGAAACAGAGTTGTAAATTCCACAACATTTTTTTTTCTCTTAACTGCAAATTCACATTGAGCCTACATTTTCCAAACGCGACCTCTCCTCAAACCAACTATGTAATTGTAAATATCTCGGGTATACTCCGATTTTCTGGGCCAAAAAAAACACATTCCATCATCAACAATTTGACAATATTGACTAGCATCATTTGAAAATTGTTTACAACTACTTTTGTAAGCCCTTAACTACAATATGGAAGCTAAAATTTATTTCCATCATCACCTGTCTAGATGTAAGTCATAGCTGAATGGGTAAACGTTGAGAACTGATTAGATAATTAACTACTAAAAATTCGACTTCATCTCTATCGATCGCGATCTTCCATATGTTTTGGGAACGTTTTCAATGCCACCAAATCGAGTATATGGCCACTAGTGGCGATTGTTTTCGGAAAACAGCTTCTGTTAGAGTCAGAGTTTTGTCTAAAGGGTATTGCCGGATGAGGTGAGGATAAGATGCCCCCACAAATATAGGTACGATCTTCAGGTACATAGATGGTTGTACCCAAGATGGTATGTCTGCAAAATGTTAGTTTTCAGTACAGGTTCATATCGAAATTAGACGGGGGTGAGCCGAATTTCCGGTATAATTTTTTGCTCAAAATAGAAACACTCTATGACTACGAAAACATTTTATATTACTGACTTACTAAAGAAGCTTCACTATAAGAGTTTTGATGTAATTGCGACAACTATAATGACTTAAAAACGATTAAAAAAGATATAGGATACACAACATATATTTTTCAAAACTCGATCGGAAAAAATACCACAAGTTAACAAAATTATAAATGGAATTGTAATGTGATATTCCGGTAAAAAATAAAACAATTTTATAAGAAATTGTCAGTAATATAAGGCAAAATATGTGATGTATGTACACTCCTCAAAAAAAATAAGGGAACAAAAAGATCCGAAACATGTTCAGTGACTTTGAAAGGCTGTAACTGTATGAAAAATGGTCGTATCGTGGTGAAAAAGAAACTAATATTGCAGCTTGAAGTTTCTAGTTCTAAAATCTACTGGCAAACAATTTTTTGAGCTACAGTTACTGCTAAATCCAGAGATAAATTTCTACTTTTTTTGACAGTGTCCTCGGGGTCGGGAAACTGGTTTTGGACTAAATTAATGCAAGGGTCGGTTAGCCTGCTTATTCGGGTTTAATTCGGTTTTTCAATGGATTCTGTACGACCATTTGTTGCTGAGATATTGGAGGTTCGATGAAAAATGACGCTTTTGTTTTTGATCATCGATATCTCAGGAACAGAATTATCATATAGCCAATCGAAGGATGGTTTTGAAAACTTGAATGAGACCCCTATATATGACGATGGTCTTTTTTGAGCATAAATATTTTTTTACCCTCTCTATTAACCTAAGAAAAAAATGTAAAAAAATTATTTCTTCTGACTTTTTAGAAGATCTACCGCTACTTTCTAAATACGAAGCAATAAACTAATGTAGCTAGGTTTTCTTTGGCTTGTTATACTCCTAATATCACTGTAAATTTTCAAATTTATCCATTGAACCGTTTTTTCCCTGAGTGATTAATGTTTTGAAAATAAAGGAACAAGATTATTGCTTTGAAACATCATTTAATGATTAGCAAGATTGATCAGTAACCGTGACTCCGTGATCATTATGATCATCAGTGACCGTGAAAATTATTTTGCCAAAAGATTTCTTACTGAAATTTCTTACTGAAATTAGAAACTTCAAGCTTCAAAGTAGTTTTTTTTTTCATCTCGGTACGACCATTTTTCGTATAGTTACAGTCTTTCAAAACTGAAAATCTCATCCATCACTGAAAATGTTATATTGTCTGAATTTTTTTGAGTAGTGTATAATATACACAGTCTAGCCATAAATACTGTCCACAAGTTAGTCGCAAATATATCGAGGACGAAAAGAGCTAAGGAAAAATGGAAACACTACTGAAATCAGTGAATCAATACCTTTCAAATGATGTATATTGTATTCAATATGACCCCCTTTAGCTTTAACATACAACTTCAAATGCGGAATAAAGCCATCTATAGCCATACGCATCGTTTCGAAAGGAAATTCGGCAACTGCTTTCCTCGGAGATGCCTTTAAGGACTCCACATTGCGGTGGCGTTTCGAACATACTTTCTCTTCCAATATTGGCCATAATAGTCAAGCGGATTCAAATCGGGACTTCCAGACGAACAGGCTTCAGTGCGAATAAACGCGGGAACGTTGTCCTCCAGCCATTTTTGCGTCGTCTTCGCTTTATGCCACGGAGCGGAACCCTGCTGGAATTCCCACGGCTTGTTTTTGAATAATGTCGTATTCATAGGTTTAACCACGTCCGTCAGCATCTCTTGGTAAACTTTGGCCGAAGTTTTAACGCTTTTTTTTTCGCAAAAATAGCGGGGGCAATGTGATACGAAACGCCCCACCAAACCATCACTGGAGCGGGATGATGACCTCGCTGGATCCTCGGAATCTTCTCCTTGGCTTCATAAGAGCTTATAGCATAGACACGATCATTCTGTTTGTTGTAAGTCTCTTCTACTGTGAGAATTTTCTCGTCGATAAACAGAATGTCCTTGTAGCGACCAGAGCCAAATTCGCAATTGAGTTTTTTCGATCTTTCGTGCCGAATTTGCTTCAGTTTAACGGTAAACAGGTGTCCGGTGTAACAAAGGTATTGATTCACTGATTTCAGTGGCGTTTTTACTTTCCCTAGCTCGTTTCGTTCTCGATATATTTGCGATTAGCAAACCATACACAAGCGGATAAATCTGCCGATTTTTCCACGGGCTTCATCCGCCGATCTCAAGCCTGTCATAGCCCACTAACGTACGGACCGGGCCCGTTGGAATTGCTTCATAAAATCCCTTGGCAGTTGTGATGCGTTCGTTAGTGGGGAAAACCGACGGTCTGTTAATTTATCTGTGGGCCCAGGACTGTCAGACACGTCGGACAGGCCGCGGGCCAGACGACGCCGACGCGACTGGACGGGCTATGCTTTCGTACGTTTCAATGTAGTATTTTCGTTATCTTTCACTGTTGTGTCTTATTAATCAGTTTAAATTTACTATGGATAATAATAAGAAATTGTGGCAGCTGCTAGTGGGTTGTGCATCGTTGCTCAGTACCTCTCCACCAAGAAAAAAAAAGAACGAAATGGGTGAAATCGTGTATAGGAGTAAGACAGCAATTTAGCCATATGGGGCTAATTTTAAGAAAGCAATACGATCGTGTAGTAGCTACTTTTTAAAATGCTTTTTATAGCGTTTTCTAGATTTCAATCCTTCTGAAATTATAAAACATGGAACACGCTTTTGTTTCCATTACATTCAGTCTTTTTTTTTTTTTTGTTTCTATTACCTTCACTCCAAAAATTTGATACCTAGATGTAAAAGTGCTACTCTCATAACAAGCTTTTGTGACGCTTCTGCGGAAAAATTTTCGGCAAGTTAGTCATCGCAAAAACGTTTTCCATGTCAAAAATGAACGAAACGAGGTTCGTTTTATTTTGTTGCGTACTCGTATTTATTTATTTTATTTTTTTGTGTGTCTATAAACCCATAGTTGTTCCACTCTTTTACCACTTTTCTATTACTATTGAAACAACACACAACAAAGTTTTTACGAACTAAACGCAATGAACTAATAAACAATACCTAATCTAAATAATAAATAATTTAATATTTAACAATTATCTGAAAAAAAAAACTAGGACGCAGAAAAGTGGCCTCTGATTTGATCTGCTCGTGAATGGTAAAATTCGACGAATTGACTGACAGGACGAAATCTGTCGATCTCGCCTCAGAGTTCTCCCCACTCACGCACGGGTGAGGCCTGGGGGTTTTCCTCCGCGCCGTGCCTGCAATCTGGCCCGCAGATTTATTTCTCCACTAACGAACAGTACGGGCCTGCGGGTTTTCCCGAATCCTTCGAAAGAATCCGTGGTCCGTCAAGAAATCCGCCCGTGTATGGCTAGCTATTATTAACGCGTGGACAGTATTTATGGCTAGACTGTGTAGAAAAGTACAGTGAAATATTTTTAAGCATCTTTTAGGGTAGGTTACCACATTACGAAATTAACCCAGATTACATTACACCTTTAATATAACATGCATTACATACATCGCATAAATTACATATTTCTGCAACTCGATCAAATGTGTACATAACAAGTAAAAATAATAAATAATAACAGTGCAGCGATGGAGTCCTACTTTTATTAATACAATCTTAGTCTCAAACTAAAACTAGTATAGCAAACTCATTTCGCAAATACCTTTGAACACAGTCTGGTGAATTACAACAAGCCATTCAACGTTCTCTTCATGTGTATCCTAATCTTATACATCCCACTGTTTCTTCTAAACAAATACGCACGCAACGCATTCTTAATTTTAATCATTTTTCTCCATTCTCACTTACTCCATTTTTTCAATTACACTGTATCTGTGTGAACTTTAATTATCTATTAAAATACAAATACGAATAACTGTTAAAATAGGTAACATATCGTTCAATTAAATCTAAAATATGCAAGAGATTTATAAAATAGCGGCAGAATACAAAGAAGCTATCAACAGTAGACCAGGCTTGATATTATCCGCAACTTCGACAATGTACGTTGTGAAAGATATATGTTATGTAGAGGTAGAATGCGCGAAAGTTATAAGGAATCTACAGCTGGGGTAAAACACCCTGAAAATATCCAAGGAATTTTTCTTTCACATCGTTTTAGTTATACATACCTCCCAATTTGTATGTTGAATCTTCCCTGGTATTAGTAATATTTTTTCACGTATACATATTTTGGGAAAAAAGTAAGTCGAAAGTTTACAAGCCCCTCTTTATTTTCAACACGGGCCCCTATTGAAGATTAACATTTTGTTGATATATATGTCACTAAATGAGCATAGAGGTTTTTCCACACTATCGAGCTTATTGAGGTGGGGTATGTTACCCCCGTCAACCCGGCCATATCCCTAGTCCGGATCTGTGCGGAAAATTCCCTGTATCCCTCTAGATAGTATATAAAATGAATAATACTTTGTGTATGACGTGGTTTTAATACCTCAGGCAACGCTGTTAGTATATCAACAGAAATTTTCGCACACGACTCGGTCTATAAGGACCAAATCTGGTGTATTTGGTGGTATTTCATCATATCCATTGGGGGTGCTCTTTCAGTCCATGTTTCATGTTAGACTGATTCTTTATACAATAATTGTCTCAATATTACTAGAGGGTGTTTAGTTGTATATGGGATGCTCCACATGATTGTAGATAATTATAATATTTAAAATTATAATAACTGTTAAATAAAATAATCTAAAATTAAAAAAAAATAGGGGGAATTATAGAAGGAAGTTTAAGTAAGGCGAGAAGAGGAATATGTATGTTTACACACAGGGTGGTTGGGTATATGTAAACGGAAAAGGTATACTTATCGAGAAGTTTTTTTTCATAAACAAATAATTTTTTAGGAAACGATTGTTAGAAAATTTTAGTCGAAATTTAATTGCAAGAAATTAGATTTTACAATTTCACTCACAGAACTATCACATTTATTTCAGTTATCTCTAAAATATGACCTCAGTCAGGTATTTTTTCATATAATAATAAGAAAACTTCAAAATTTATTTTCTTTTACTTACATATTTCTTCTCAAGTATCTCACAACGTTGTATAGGTTCTATTTTGTGTAAAATTAAGTCGTCTAGCTTATAAGATGCAATATTTTGTTGGTTTTGTTAATAGACAGTTCATTTTTATCCTTTTTTTCCATTAGATTTGGGGGAACAAATCACACGAAATTTCAATTTTCACTCGAGATTTATGAAATTTAGTAAACATTTTTAATTTTGAGACACATGTATTCATATATTAATGGAAATAAAACATTACTGAAAGCTAAAGCTTTTATTAAAAATTATTTTCATAAGTATTGTCACTTTATTAGAATTTAAGAAATCATAGACGTAGTGGAACGGGGACAGAAACGGGGGTTGTAATTCAAATAAACGCACAATATTTACCATGTTATTAGGTACTTATTATAATTTTTCATTTAATTTAAAATTATCAATGCCCGTGGGAATTGGTAACAAAATGGTACCATTTAGAATTTCCTCAAAAAATATCCTCGAAGATTATAAAAACTGTAAAGATCTATTTGTTGCTTAAAATTATAAGTTAGTTATAGTTTAAAACTAATTATTGTATTAATACTAAACTTGTTGAACTAAAGTTGTTAAATATGATATTGGTTAATTGCATTAACATTTACCTTTATGTAATTATGCCTAAATATTAATATTAAAGAAATACAGGTGCTAAACAAATTGTTATAAAAATATAGCAAATTAGAAACGTAATAAAAATTGTTAATATTCGAAAAATAATTAAAAATGAATTCTAAATTTGTCGTTGTAATAAACCTATATAATGGCTTTTGTTTACGATCTATTTTGATCTAGTACAATAAATACAACAATTTATTAACACATCAAATGGGGTTAATCACGAATGGGAGCGAATTTTATCTGTGGTTCTCCATTGAATACATTTCTTAAAACTGTTATAAAAATTGTGTGGAGCGTACCCTACATAAATAATTTTTAAAATCATTGGAATGTATTCTACTAAGTGCTTTGTTTAAGATTCTCGTAGTTTATACAATACGACAGCTGTAGGTTTATCCTATTTCACTTCCTTACCCACTTAATACGAATAGGAGAACTAACACGAGTCCTACAAGTCTAAACTCAGCTTTCTTTATTTATATATACATCTAATTAAAACACCTAGCCAGGTTATTGAGAATGAGAATTATAAACAAACCACTACTTTAAAGAAATAGTTCAAGTCATCATTTAATTCAGAGGTACATTCTTGATTTTTGGTTAAGTTTGTTTTTATTCTAATAGTTCCCCGTGTCTTGAAGAACATTTTTGATAGTAAATTACGATATATAATTTTGTTTCATTGACTTTTAAAATAACCTACAAATATTTTTTTAATTAACTGAAAATCATAATGTGTTAAATCAATTATACCTAATTAATAATAAAATAATAAAAAATTAACTGTGGTTCAACTACTATTCTAAATAGTTGAAAAATATTCTAGTCTTCTTAAACAGAATTAGGTTGCGACGCCGTCTTTTCTAATAAAAATGAATTTCTTAAAGTTTACTGGTATAGCCTCTCCCTCTATACATATTATGGATCTCCTATTTACTATTTATATGATAGAGATTATTCAGCCTATTAAAATTGACACGCATTTTAGCAATCTCGGAAAAAAATCCAAGGGGTCAAATCGGGTGAACGTGGTGGCCGTCCGGTTGGTGCACCTCAACAATTTAAGGAATTAATTTTTCTTAATAATAAATTACCGCAGTCTTACCCTTTCTTTATCAAATATTTAAATTTATATCGAAAGTATCTAAAAAGTATTCAAAAAACATATCGTTGTCCAAAAATGGGGCTAAATTTGCGACACCCTATATATTGTGTCATAGTATCAAGTTATGGAATGGTGTTTAAAATTCAATTTTCATCACCACAGCACTACTGGTCGTTTTTATTTGAATATAACGGTTGATTTCGACGTCATTGACTGTTTTCTTTTATTAGTGACTACTGTGATTATTATTTTTGCAAAATAAAAGATGGTACAACCGTACCACCGTTGTACCACCTGACGTCTTACAGTTTTTTAAACTACGTACAAAGATCTAGGGAGTCTACTTGCAAATCTAAATTTTACTTTCTCAGAGAAAGAGAAAGAACACTTGCCAAAATATTGAAACTATTTTTCTGTGGTGTATTAATGGCTCAAAAATGAAGAAGAAAGTGTGACTATTTAATTTATAATAATAATTTACTTTTCTTCTATATAAAGACAAAAACACTTGTTTTTTACCAAAATGTGTTGAAACTATTTTTCTGGAGTGTTTGTTTTAATGACTCGTAAATAAAAAAAAATGTGAAGCTATTTAATTTACAATAATAATAATAATTTATTTTCCTCTCCTAGAGAAAGGGAAAAACACTTGTTTGTTACCAGAATATCTTGAAACAATTTTTCTGGAGTGTCTTAATGTCTTAATTTAGATGACAAAAAAGTTTAAGCTATTTAATTCGTAATAATAACAATAATCATTTATTTTACTTTTTTAGAGCAAGAGAAAAGAAACTTTAGTTTTACCAAAATATCTTAAAGCTTATCTTACTTTTCTGGGCATCTTAAGGGCTCGTAGGTGAAGCTTAAGAAAGAAGTGTGAAATTATTTAATGCATGCGGTCATTTCAGGTACATTTATATTTTCTGCTTCATATACAAAATCTACAGACTGTTAGTTGCACCAAAATTTAGACTTACTTTTGAAAAAGCGATAATATCAATACGTCTTCAATCATTTACTTTTTCAGTACTTTAAAAGCTTATAGGCAAAGAAAAAACCGTGAAGCTATTGAATTTGTGGCGGACGTCCCAGGTACATTTACAATTTCTTCTTTATATCCAAAATCTACAGAGCGTGTTGCACCTAATTTAGATTTTACTTTTAAAGAAAGCGACACTTGTTTTTTATCAATATACCTTAAATTATTTGTTTTTGAGTATCTTAATGGCTCATAGGCGAATAAAAACGACGTTTCAGTATATTTAGAATGTCCTCTAACGTCTCTCTTCCCTTATATGCAAAATATAATCCGCACTATGCTCTTAAATTAAACAGTGTGCTGTTTTTGGATCGGTACTTCATCATATATCGTATTTCGTAGCATCAATTAAAACACATTATGGTTTTTTTTCAAGATTCTATTCACAACAATGCCTTTTAATGTACTTCAGTTTAAAACACTGAAAGAACTTTTTAAACTTCAAAATCAAGAATGCTATTGACTCCTGTTACTGATTACTTGAACGTATTGTTTTATACAGGGTGATGCACATCACAGGGAACTTATAGGCGGTATTCACTCATTTAAAAAATTCTTTGGGCCTTTTTACCGGGGACATTTAAATTTCAACATAGAATTATCAGCCAGAAATCGATTTTCTTACAAAATTGTTCTTATTTTGTCTCTGCGGATGTGAATGACCCTAGAATAGAAGAATCGTTATGTAAATCGTACAAAAAAGATGTTATGATATAAAATTTACCTGTATAAGGATAGTTACATATTTAAAGATTTTTCTAGATTCTATTTCATCCATACCTACTTACTTGTATATGTAATCATTAGGTGAAGAAGACATGTCTTTCTATTAATTTTATATTTTTTTTTTTTTTTTTCACAAAAATGACCAAGCATGTAACGATATGTATAATCACAAATAAACGTAATGTATGTATAAATAAACTATGTTAATACGTAACTGTAAAAAAATTTTAAAGTAAAACAAAATGTCCTGATAACTTTAAGGGATTTTTATTTGAAATTGTATTCTTGTTAAACTTTGGCCGGCCGGTCCCTTTTTTTTTGGGCGCGTCGGTCTCACTGTAAATACATTGCTGTAAAGATTACCAAGTCGTTTATTGAACATTTTCAGAATTACTACTATTGACATGGACCATAGATATTTAAAAATATTGTAAAATTACCCCGGCGGACGGAAGGGCCGGGGATGTCCAGCGCTTTCGTCCGCCATTACGTGTTGGTTTGTTACGGGGCGGACGTCCTTTGTAACGTTATTTTATTTGTCAAAATATATGCATTGGAAGCCTCACAATAAATATCTTTTACGTTAGTCGAACTGATTTATTGTCCCCCTCTCCAGTCTCCAATTTCCTAATACATGTTCTGGTAATACAGAAGGAAAAAAATCAAAAGTTGAGAAATAAAATATCAATTATTCATAGTAGGTTATGTTTTAAGGAGTTGGGAAACGCCTTAGTTTATGTAACGATTATACGAGGGGCACTATTTGTATTTTCAGCCTAATAATAAAAAAACATTAATTTGTCATTATTAAAATTATTTTATCGTTTCTTAAAATATTCTCCTTCATGATCTATACACTTTTGCATGCAATCGAACCATTTGTTAATGCATTTTTTCCATTCCGCTTGAGATATCTCCAAAACACGGTTTTTGAACGCATCAATGGCTTCTTCTGTCGACGAAAATCGTTGTTCACGCAATTTATTTTTGACGTTCGGGAACAAAAAGAAGTCATTAGATGCTAAATACTTGGTGTTGGCACCCCTTCTCCTAATAATATTTTCTAAACGATTACGCATAGATCGGATAACTTTTCTTATGCTGTCTTGAGGGATTGCTTCCCACTCTTCAACCAACGCAGTTCTCAGTTCCACCACGCTTTCTTTGCCCAAACTCCTCGTTTAAGTTCGTCCCAAACGTGTTCAATTGGACTCAAGTCCGGGCTCATCGGAGGCCAGTCCATTTTCCTTACACCGATGTCAGCCAGGTAGGTAGTGGTCACTCGCGCGGTGTGGCAGCGAGCATTATCATGCATTAGCATGAAGCCCTCACCAACAAATCCCGCATACGGAACAACATGTTCCTCCAGATATGGCGGTCCGCTGTTAATCCTCCTTCACGTCCTCCACCAGGCACGAAAACCAACTCAGTTTTTCCGTGGATGGAAATGCCCGCCCAGAACATGCAAAAGCCCCTACATATGCGACAGTTTCTTGAATACAGCATTGAGCAAATCGCTCTCCTGGTCTTCTATAGACCCGACGTCTCTTATCGTTACCATGCAGGCACATCCAGGACTCGTCTATGAATAATATTCGACTCCATTGACCGTGGTCCCAAAAGATATGTTCACGAGCAAATTCCAGTCGTCTTTTCTTTTGGACTGTAATCAGTTTGGGACCTGTAGCTGCCTTTTTTGGGGTCAACTTGGCTGTCTTCAATCTTCGTCTCACTGTCCAAGCGCTAGCGATCACACCTCTGACCTTTCTCAGCTCTTGTGTGAGGTCAACACCAGTCAAATGTCGATTTCTGAGAGATCTTAACACAATAAATCGATCGTCCCTCTTCGTTGTCATGCGTTTACGACCGCCTCCTGGTCGGCGGACGTAACCAGTTTCTCGGTACCGACGATACACTCTTGACGCAGCTGATTGACTCAAATTGAGTCGATTCGCCACGGCTCTCCGACTGAGATCTTCTCTCAACAATGGAATTACCTGGGCTGCTTCGGCAGCTGTGGCATCCATTTTCTTGTAAATCCTTCGAACACATTTGCATACGTTAACTTCAAATTAGCGAATGGAGACGAATACCAGGTTGCAAGCGCCCTCTATGTCTGTCATAATCGTCGCGCATGCGTATTCCAATTAACAAGGTTTTGTGTTACACATGTTGTTCGGCTCATAATTTTGTCAGAAAAGGACCGATTCCAATTGAAGTGGTATCATTTGAAACAGTTGTTTTTAAACTTTCAAGCAGTTCGTTGAACTTTACTTCAGATGGTACTGAAGAGAGTACATATTCTCTCAAAGTTGGAGCATATTGCTGAGTCGATTGTTTTGCTCTCAAGTGTATATGCTAGTCGAGCTAATGACGAAGATTGTCTTATTCTCACAATATGTCACATAACGATCTTGCATTATGGGTTCTTGCACAGCATCAATGTTTTCTGGCACAACAACTGATTTTGGACGACCTTCACGACTTTCGTCGGGAATGAATAGCGGCCACGATTAAACTCGTCATACCAGCGTTTCACAGTGGCAAAGAATGGGGCTTTATTAAAAGTGGAAGTAAGTTGATCGATGCACTCTTGTCTTAATAATTCAGGTACAATTTGATACAATTTTCAAATCACTGTAAATGTCAAACTTTCCATTGGAATCGCCAGATGGCGTCTGACAACACTTAGTGTTGCCAAGGCTCAAAATATAAAACCAGCCCCTAGTATGCTGGTAAAACTGAAAAAAATAAATTGATGTTCAGAAAGAAAATATCAATTATCGATAATAGCTCCTGTTTTAACGAGTTGGGAAACGCATTAGTTTGTGTAACGAATATATTTTGCGCCAAAATGAGAAAAATCACATGAGTTACAAGCAGTTACAGTACTTTTTTAACTGCTGATGGTAAAAATATTGAACTGCAACAGAACAAGATCCGAAAACTAGAAACTTGAAGCTTTACTTCGCCTTTTTTTATACTGCCATAGCATATGTAAGACATGTACTCTTTCACATTCTGTAATAAAAAAAGATACATCAATGACGTCATACCTTCTACACGAATCATCCTGTATATATTAATTATATTTTAGAAAATGCGCAACTAAAACTGAAATTGGACGGGTCCAAGAGTTCTTCCTGAAAATCATTCCTTGAATTTTTAACGAAATTATTGACTACCTTAGAAAAGCACTGAATAACGTTTAAAAGATTGTTTAATTGTAACAAAAGAACCATACTGGTTTATTCCAAATAGAAACGTATGTGCGCCACCTAGTTTGTAGTAGCTAAAATAAGAAAAAAGCTGGTACAGTTTTCTTTTGTCACTTTTGTTTTATGTACAGAAAATAAGTCTACATTTTCAACAATAAGCCAACATTAACCGATTTATCATAGTAAATTTTGTAATTTAAAACAATTCTGAAGTTTATTCAAACAAAAAACAATTTTCCAACAATACTTATAACGTTTATTTCCTGTCATAACTTAAACAAAAAATTATCACGTTTAAAGCTCAAGATTCAACCTTGTATAACATCGAATGTAACAGATAAATGTAAAATATTGTGTTGACTGCTTTGGTCAGTCATACAAAGCCATAATTTTATTCTCTTCCTCATATGTCACAAAACTTGTTTCAAGTCAACGTCACACTATGTTTGTGATCTAGCAAATTTATTTAAAGCACCCGCCCTAGTCATTATCCCAATATCCGTTTCTAGATATCTAAAAACAGGAGAGACATCTTCCGGGGTGTCCTTAGTCATCAACGGCTGTATCTCTTTCCACGAAAAAGCATACAAATTTGTCTTGCTATTTAAAGGCCCAAAATCAAGGATAAAAGGTCTGTCAGGATATGATAACACCACATCAAATACGTAATTCTGCCGACAAAACTTCAGCTTTATATTTTCGTTATAAAAATTTGAGAGGTCTTCAATGATCTGAGGGCCTTCCTCCTTGTAATGGGCGTAGTACGTTGGCCAGTCTCTTGGGGTGATGCCACGCAACACGTTATTGATAACTATGCACCGGAATTCAGCTGCCGGGTGAATGTTTATCCATTTCTTTAAGGCTAAACAAAACGGTACCCCCTTATCATTACAAAAATCTTCCTGTATAATTCCGGAAGTAGTAAAGTACATGATTATATCGTCAACGTTTGTAACCTTCAGCATATTCCCAAAACTGAACATTCTTGCGTCTGTCGGTGCATGCCAGTTATTTTTCACGAAAGCGTTCTTGTTTAATGTGTTTAGAGTGTTCCTTAATTGCTCTAAAAATTCTACAGGAATATCTTCTTCAATGTTAACCTCACTTTCATCCGACAACAGTTTCTTAGTGAAATTCTCGGGTAGTTCAATTATATACGTGCTCAGGGAAATGTTCTTGAATTTATCATACCAAGTAGACACTGAGAAATCTCGCAGGTCTTGAATTTCGAGCATAATTTACTAAAACAGCAAAACTGATCTTATTGGTTTAAAGTTTATAAATTTAAGTTGGTATTGGTAGTACAGACTTCAGCCTACGAGCAACTTTTTGCTCGTAGACTTCAGCCATTCAGACTGGTAAATTTGGTAAATCTGGACCCCCCGTAACATAATTATTATTATTCTGTGCTTTCCAAAAACACCCAAAAGGTGTTTTCCATTCGTCAATAAAATACATAATTATGCTGTGGATGGTTAATGAAATTTGTATACAAAATAGACATTTTCGATTCAAAACTACGACGACTGAAATAAGTAAAGTATTATACTATTCGTTTGAATAATGCTTATATTATTTTTTATTTATTTCTTAATACATGTAAATCATATAGTATTGTTTGTACGTTGTCCCTGCTACCACCTTTACACAATGTTTTGTGAATACAGACAGATAATCATGACAGTTTTATTCTATGATGATTATTTTATTCCTGTTAAAATGGTAAAACATTACAATTTTAACGACTGTTTTCTCTAAAAAAAATTCTTTATACTTGTATTGAAACTTTTATTAGACCTGAATGAATCAGATACAAATAAATACCACCACCACAAGTATAAAACTTCAAAAAATTATTTACTTTAATTTAATTTATTCACAATCTAACAAATAAATTAAAAACAGTCACTGCAGTATATATACATTTATTGTCGCTACCTGAGTTGTTGTAATAATTACATATATTCATTGCGCTTGCTTTTGTGACGTTATGTGCAGCGGAATGTACGTAGCCAAGCAGTCTAGAACTTTCGGCCAAATTTCGTCCGAAGTCTTCCCGTGGAACTCTTTCAGAATATTCCTCTCCCTGTAAAATTCGATCACCGGTCGAGTTAATTTTTCATATTGCTCCAATCTCTTCAAGACGACGTCCGGTTTGTCATCTTCTCTTTGTATTAGGAGTTCCCCGGTGACATCATCTTTCCCCTAGAACAAACGTGTGATCATTCTCGTGCATTCAACTCGCCACAAGCAGTTGTGACCAATGAAATCAATTATTTGTGATTAATACTTACAGGAATTTTAGGGGAGTTAAATCCTTCGTTGTATACTCTACCACTAGGTAAGTGAACCCATCTACCCTTAACTCTATCAATGATTACTTGAAATGGTACATCTAAGTTTATGGCGAGATCGAGTTTTTCCAAATCCCACAATGCTCTTGCTTGGGCAACAGTCCTCGGAAATCCTAATAGAAAAGCTTAATGTATATCGTTTGTCAACCTTTTCAAAGGTACATTTAAATACTTGAGGAATAATATATTCTAATCCTATGAAAGTGACGATATCTAACAACAATAAGTAGAGCAATATATTACCATCAAGTAACCATGCGGAATTCTGCACCTTCTTAAGTTCGCTGCCTATGAATTTAATCATGATCTCATCAGGTACCAGTTTGCCATCTTTGATATACTTTTGTGCTTCTATTCCAATCGCTAGAAGTAGAAAACGATTATAAAAGAGTGAAAGATAGTTATCGAAGTTGTTTTTGTTGAAAATCAAATTCAGAAAATATATTTACAAACAAATACATCTATTACGAACAATTATGACCTTAACTAATTTACAAACAGTAAAATATGATACACCACAACTATTTAAAGAAAATACAAGCCCTCGGAATTTGTTTTTGCTGTTTCTTTTAACAAGTTTCTGATCACTTACGCATTAACTATTACAAAACGAACTTGACTATATTTCCATTATTTCTACCTTAAAGTATATCTGTGAGTTATTAACACATAATAAACACGATTACACATTTACCGCATTTACCTAATAATTATAGAAAGTATAATATAGGATAATAATAAAATAATTATTGCACGAAAACATTGTGCTATTATTTGATCATTTAAAATTGTTACATAATTACAGTTGGCAACCATGCAGCATACAAGCTTACTCATTGACGTCACAATGTCAAATATAAACAAAAAACATTTTTGCAGCTATTCGCTTTTACAAAATTCGTGGAAAGCTTTACATGAAAATTGATAACTTCATCTACTAGCTGTTACGAATCAATATTATTAAATACTTACGGGTTTTATTTTGTATATTCTGCCTGAGTTTATCCCCGCTGGAGACGTGCTCCAGATTGAAATTCTTCACTATTCTGGAGGAGATGGTGCCTTTACCCGATGCTGGTGCCCCTAATATCACAGATTTAAATATTTTCGTAGCCATAATCGGCACTATTCTACGGTCTACGTTAACTTTACAATAAATTACACTTATAGTTATCGAAATAAATGCATGCGGCGTGAAATATTGACCTTTGGATTTCGTTTTTTAATTTAGTGTCAGTGGCGTCGAGGGCGATAGATAAAAAGGGCCGCACTGGGACTGGCCAAATTTAGATAGAATAGTTAAATATTTGTGATTTGTAGGCAATGTTACACGATGATTATAGACACCAATTATATATTATAATTTAGTGTAATTTTTAGTAATAAAAGTATATAAAACATCACTAATATGTAATGCAAAGGAAACGGTTTTGACAAAAGAATATATATTCAACCGTAAACTAAATAAGTTTTTATATTCTAAAGACTTATTAAAATCAAGACATTTCTTAAACAGTTTCATGCGTTTTTCAAGGGAGCCTGTTTTCGTTATATTAAACATAATTATATATAATATCGGTGGCGAAGCAAGGCTCAAAAACTAGCCAAATTGCATATTATCTTTCGCGTACTCCCCTGTCCCCTCACTGCAATGCCGATTTCAATAAAGTCCGTTAAAACCAAGCGGTGGAGAGTTAGCCCAGACAGCGCAGGCGCACTGTCGGTTACCGGCATGCCGACACGAAAAATCATCCTCCAGACCTTCAGTCCAGTCTCACAGCCTTAATAGACGCTTCGCCACTGTATACCATTTATTATTAAACAGGTCTTAAACTTAATGGAGGAAACCTTTAAAAATGTCCAAGGAACATCGAATACCACTATTTACAAACGAACTAACTGAATTACAAAAAAAAAGTTACTAAAACATTTTCCTGATAATTGGAGATGTAAATAAAATTACACTACTATTCCATACATACACATGGGTGTTAGATATATAATTCTATATATAAAGGTACAAATAGAGCTGACCACGTGAGTGCTTCATCAGTGGCGGCGCAATATGTAAACAACGACGTGTAATAATTTACGTAATGTGATATTTACTCAGCATAGAGAAAAATTATTATATAAAGATGATCGTTTAGCATATTCACTTCTTGACAACATTAACGCATTAACAAAAACTTTTCATTGTTTTTTATAATTTCAATTCCTTAAACATTTAATGTCATCAAATGAAACAGTTAGTCAGTACGTTTAGAGGAGAAGAAATGAATCGTCCCGCAACTTGAGAATATGAAGCAGTGAAAGTGGTAACTCTGGTTAATGAGGGACGTAGCCAGCAATATGTGGATAATTTGTTAGGAGTTAGACAATCAACAATTAGTTGAACAAAACGTTCCAATCAGTGGCGGCTGGTCAGGGGTGGCAGGGTGGACAGTGCCCACCTAGCTGTTTCCTAGAAGTGGAACACACAGTTCCGAAGTTCGTTATTTATCGTTTATAGAAATTAGTGAAGATATAATTATGTAATATGTAATTAATTAAATACATTATATATTACATAACAACAATAATATAATGAAAAGTTCTGATTATATATACTAATACTAATAGGGCAACCGTGGTGGAAAATTGCAGTGCAAATAAGTGCAGAAATTCACTCTTCTAACCGTGGAACTAATAGTTATCGTGGTTATGCCTAGCGTGATGGGTGCTGGGCCGGGTATGCAGCCACGGCTTTTGCCTTTTTGGCTTTGTACATACGAGACAAATAAAAAATTATATTTATTGCTTTAATAAATAAATACAAGTAAATAAGTGTATACCAAGATTAGTTTTAAAATTAATATTGATATTATTGACAGGTATACTTTCAAATCCCTTGAAAGTTTAAATTATTTCACAATAATATAGAAACATGTGAATCTGGAATATAAAATTAAATAAACAGTAAACACATGAATAGAATTAACTAATTAATAGAATTACGAATGATTTGATTGATTTGAAGACATAAAGACAAAATTATACACGTGTAAACTACATGAAACAATTTGAAACACTGGCACAGCTTACTCGAGTCTCGAGTAAGCTGTGACACGGGCGGGCTAGACCACTCTGCTGAAGAGGCCTTCGGCAAAGCGGGGAAGGAATCGAGAATCTCCGATCAGTCCGATCTCCGTATTTCCGAGTTCAGTTTTCAGAGACGTTGTAGAACGCTGTTTATCTTAGCGAGGTCTGTACTCTGTAGGTTAGGATTTTCAAAGTTTTAACGGTTCTTTAACAATAATTACAATAAATTAGTGCGGCGCGGCGGTCTGTCTGTGGAAGTTGGTTCTTTACATTTGTGTTTGTTTAGTATTGTATTTATTTAGTATTTATACCATGGCGAACGTGAGATAAATAGTAAGTACTAATACTGATATTGTTAACTTTTTGTTAGAACGTGAATTTCATACATTAACTTATGAAGATAAAATTTAAGAAGTTTTATTTTACTATATTTTACTTCATTATTTTGCACTATATAACCTATTAATAGTTAGTTGTTGCCCACCCATGACAAATCACCACGAGCCGCCACTGGTTCCAATTATCTTCAAAATTACTTTGGTTGAGGTTCTACAGTAAATTCCGAGTTCCTAAGAAGTCTATAGATGCAAGATATAAACGATGTGTTATGCAAATTGCCTTAAGAAACAGAGATTCTACCAGTCTAGAGCTAAGCAGACTCCTAGCAGCAGCTCGAAATGTAGCAACAGTAGAAGACCAGCTATTGCACCACTGCTCACCAGAAAATATAGAGTTACTATACCTACTGCATTTTGCAAGAAAACTGGTAAATTGGACCATTGATGATTGGAAGCGCGTCTTGTCACGAGCGACACAAGAGTAAGTCTTAATTTACCAGATACACGTCGACGAGTTTGACGGAGGCCAAGAGAGAGGTTTGATGACTGCAATATCTCTCCGAGGATCCAAGTTATGTAAACAAGTGACCATAATCAGGATGTATTCACTTTAAAACACTAATAACGCTGTTTTACTGGCTAGTAAATATGCAGATGGCAGACGAAGCGGATCAAGTGTAGGTACAATAGCGTGGACCACAGAACGTTTTTTTTTTATATAATTAAAAATATCAAAGGGAATTATGACAACCAAAATAGGTTCTTATAACAAAAAAATAACTGTTTCTAACGTGACATCGATGTGTCAATTAATCGAACTTGAAAACGACACCCCGTATATAATCAGCGCCAATGATTTACAACACAAACTATAAAAATAAATATAGACTGATAAGATGCTGACCCTCATTTTTCATCTCATTTTATTAAGGCAATACACATGTAAATTACTAAAGGGGCATAATATGTTGATCTTTAAGATATATTTAAATAATACTGTCGTACAATTTAGTATTTGATAAGGGAGATACAGATTTATACTAAAATTGTTCTGCGAAAAATGTTAATCATAACAATAAAACACGACTTTATTAACATAAACATGAATTAAGTATATACGCAACTAACACTGACGACTGACGACTATTGCTTAACAATTATTTCATTATCAACGGCTGTCCCTGATTGTTTAAATAGCGATAAGCAGTTGAAAAGTTCACAATTTTTTTTAGAATATTTTCGGTTTGGTAGTTAGTGCCAATGGATTGTGCTCGTAGGATTTTACGATTATCATCGACTTTGCATCTGATCGTAAGTACATTCAAGTTTAATTTGTATGCTCGACCAATATTTATACAATAAATATTTATTAAACAAACAGTTTGTTTGGAACAAACAACAGCGGTGGAAAAATTGAATGAATGTTACAAATATCGTTCTGATGACGAAATTATGGCAACTACTGCCGTCGAATTGGTAATCCGTTAATAAAAATCAACCTCAAACTGTATTCTATACTGTATAGTATTTTGTTACTATATATAAAGTTAGGACGAAGTTCTGAACAGGGAAAAAATAACACCAGTATTAACACAGAATACAAGTATGTAATTCCATTTAATCCAGTCAAGGTTTTTTATTAACAATAATAATAATCTTTATTTCTGAGTAAATATAGGTATACGAGGTCTGTTCAAAAAATAACGGGAATTTTGTGGTTTCGGAATTTGTATTCGTCCGATTCGCGCGATGCTTTCGTTATTGTGTTGGTAAACATGTCTGAAAGTTATCTGCACATCGTTAACCATATCGGATGGTTAGTCAGTCTGTTGTCAGCTGTCAAAAAGGTATGTAATGTGCCTGCTATCATCCTGTATAGTGTTTTTATGCTAACTTCCTGAGATAAAGACTCATGTACACATAAATCAAATAAACTTGTTTTCGATTTCTAAAATTCCAGCTAATTGTTATTGTTTACCTATTTATCATAATTGAATTTTCATTACGTTACTCTAACGACATCTAAGGATGTTTACTTTAAGATAAATTGTTCAAATGAGTTAATTATTGGAAGTAAATGTTTATTATTTGTATGATTTGTCATTAAATAATGTCTTTGTGCTTTGTATTTTTTATGATGTCATTATGTCATTGTCAGATGTAGTATATATATATATATATATATATATATATATATATATATATATATATATATATATATATACATATATATATATATATATATATATATATATATATATATATATATATATATATATATATATATATATATATAGGTTTAGAAGAGAGGGACATTAACAACATTATTATCATTACTCCTTTCTAATTAGTACGTATCGCTGTCCGACGAGATATCTGTACTTTTGTGAAGTTATATGTATCAATAAATTAGTTAAATTACAATGGCTCCTCATTTATTATCCTGAAGAAGAGATCCATTACAGGTAACATGTGTTTTGTTACGATCGGCTATTTGTTTCTTTAAAAAATGGATCAGAGAATTTGCATTAAATTTTGCTATAAGAATGGAATAAAGTGCAGCAATATTTTGAGTAAGTGTGCTATGTGTAAAACAAGGGTTTGGGAGTAGTATAAGCGTTTCCAAGAAGGCCGCGAAGACGTTGAAGATGACGAGACACCTCAACATATCAACAACCGATGAAAACGTGGAAAAACTGAAATAAATGATTATGAACGATCGCCGAATCACAATCAGAGAAGTCGCTGATGATGTTGGTATATCAATTGGCTCATGCCATGAAATTTTTTCGGGTGTTTTGGATATGAAACGTATGGCAGTAAAATTTGTTCCAAAATTTCGAATAAGAACATTGCGTACGGAAGTTGCTGAGGAGTCGCTAAATGAGTCAACAACAATGCAGAACTACTGAAACGTGTCATAACAGGTGATGAAACATGGGTTTACTGATATGACGTCGAAGCTAAGGCTCAATCGGTCCAGTGGATGCATTCTGGATCGCCAAGAGCGAAAAAAGCTCGACAAGTGCGGTCGAATGTGAAGCTGTGTTTTTCGATTTTAACGGCATAGTGCACCATGAGTTCTTGCCACAAAGTTAAATGATCAAAGGAGTATTACCCACAAGTTCAATACCGTGAAGCAATTCGAAAAATAAATGCCCGGATTTGTGGCGAAGCAATTTATGGCTTCGTGCACCGATGCATATTTGTTTCTGAAATTTTGGCCAAAAACAACACTGTAATAATACTCCTTCATATTCACCAGATATGGCTCCGTGTGACATTTTTCTATTCCCAAAAATTAAGAGAGCCCTAAAGGGCCATCGTCTTGCAAGCATAGATGAGATTGAAAGCACATCGCTGAAAAAGCCAAACACTGTCTCAAAGGTGGAGTTCCAGAAGTGTTTCGGGGATTGGAAGAAGCTCTGGCATAAGTGTATAATATCTAATGGGGATTATTTTGAAGGGGGTAACACTGATGTAGATGAATAAATAAAATTCTTTCTAAAAAACGAAAATTCCCGTTATTTTTTGAACACACCTCGTACATACGTTTCATACCTTTACTTGTAGCATTTAAGTCCGTAGAAGGACTTCTAGTAGTGCAATTAATATAATTAACGAACATAAATAAAATTGCTAAACTCGTCTCAATTTCTCGAAGATAATAAACAAACAATACATTAAATAGACATTTATAAAAAGAAAAGAACACAAAACATATTCTCTGTTATCTGTCCATTTGATTATTTTAACGGTATAGTTATTTGTGGGAAGGGGGTGTCAACGGCAGTAACGGTTTTAAGTCAAAATATATCCATTTGAAATGACATTTTCCTATATAAAAAAATATATTTCCACTATTATCCAAGTCTCAGGTAAAGGGAACACAGTTAATCTCGACACTATTTATAGAAAGCTATAGGATCATGACTCAAATTACACAGGCCTACAAATATTGATATTTTGAAAGTTGATTTGGGTTTGATAAGTGATTATAAGTTAGTTATTTACGTTAGTTATTTATCTACCTTCCGCTTGAATTGTCAGAATAAATTAAAAACTAAAGGAAAGATTACATTTTAATAAACATTATATTTAATAAGCATTAAAAAACACAGTAAAGAGCAACAACACAAATAGTTTTGAGTCTCTAATTTCTTTTTTCTTTGAAAATTTCTTCCTTTTTAACAAAAAATTCATTTTGTAGTTTTTCTTGTATAATCATTCGTTGGATGTTTTCTTTTTCTAGGATTTTCTGGAAAGTAGTCCAGATGAGCATGCAGAAAATGAATTTTTATGCTCATATTACAACCAAGTTGCTTAAACTAATCCAGCATTTTGTTAACAATTTCCTCATACTGCAGATGTTTATAATTTCCTAAAAGATTTTCTGTTACATATTTAAAGTATATACAAGACTCTTTTTCAATTTTTGTCATTGTTTCTTCAAACTATTGGCCCTGCATTAATTTTCTTATTTGCGGTTATACGAAAATTCCTTCCTTTAATTTTGCTTCAGAAAGAGTTGAAAATTTGCCACATAAGTACTTAAAACAATTCCCATTTTTATCTATAGCTTTTACATATTGCTTTATTAAACCTAATTTAATAAGAAGTGGCGGCAAAATATTTTTTTGCGGATCAACCAAATTTGCATAAATAACGTTTTTTGAACCAGGTGTTAAGTTTATAACAAAATATATTTGGTGTATTTTAAAACTTCTAGACATTTTTAAAACAAAATGAAAACACACGACGCGATGTCACGAATAAACGTACACACATTAAGAACGTACTACAACGACTAAGTAAATACTTGAATAGTATAAAACCGGAATATCCCCACTCGCCAACTCTGTCTGGGTAACTCCCCCATACTTGTGGGTACGTTTCAAACCGATTAAACACAGGGGCACCGCAAAGATTGAGGAAAAATTTAATTTTATAGAACCTCGGTTTTAAAAACAACAAATTATTGTACAATGTACATTTACAAATACTGGTACATGATGGAAACAAAAAAAAACAGTGTGTCTGTAGTTCATCGTATGTAGCTAAGCCAAAAAAATCAAAAAAATCCGATTACAAAATCTTTGTTAGCCTATGTTATTTTTAACCTTATGTTTTACTTATTACTTGTCCCATTTTTAGAAAGAATGCCTTTCGTTCACCAACTCTTTAAAAACCAGCCGCCGACTGACTTTTTCAAGGAACGTTCACAGCTGCAGCTTCCTAGCCGCGAAAGTAGCGTTTAATCTATCCGACATCGGAGAAGGCATCAGAGAAGTAGTCGTTAAGGAATGGTTCGTCAAGGTAGGCGATAGAGTCCAGCAGTTTGATAACATTTGCGAGGTGCAAAGCGATAAGGCTTCCGTGACGATAACTAGTAGGTATGACGGCACTATCAGCAAATTGTACTACGGAGTTGATGATGTTGCGCTAGTGGGGAAACCTTTGGTGGATTTGGAGACTGATGAAGGTAGAGGTGATATATAAGCTTGTATACTCCTGAACAAAATTAAGGCATCAACAAAACTTCTCATTATTTATTATAATTTAAACAGTTTTAAATCGTTGAATATTTTATGTAGGTGGCCTAGAAGATCCTCTGTCACTACCGATAAACAACTGCAATTGTTTGACAGACGTAACATAGTATTTTGTAATTGTTTCTTAATAATATATTTAACGCTGTTTAAAGTGATTTGTAGAAGGCAATGAATTCAGTTACGCTAGTGATTTAATGCCATCATTTGAATGAAATACTTTGTCATCCAGTACACTTAGAGTAGAATAAATGAGTCATCCATGCAACATAAGAGAAAATCACAGTGAAACCGATAACTCTAGTTAACGAGAGACGTAGCCAGCGATATGTGGCTAATTTGTTAGACAGGAGTTAGACAGCAATTAGTTGAACAGTTAAACGTTTCAATGAACTTAGAAGTTACTGTGGAACCCTAGGATAAGGTCCTAAGGAGTCTACAGATGCAAGAAGTGAGCGACATCTTATGCAAATCGCCTTAAGAAACAGATATTCTACCAGAGCCCTAGCAGCTCAAATTGTAGGAATTTCTAGAAAAAAGGTCAGGAGAAGGCTTAATGAAAAAGGATTGGACAGTAGAAGACCAGCTAATGCTCACAAAAGAACATAGAGTTATTATATTAGACTGCGTTTTGCATAATATGTAAATTGGGCCATTGACGACTAGAAGCCAGTTTTATTTTTAGACGAAACAAAAGTCTTAATTCACCAGATGGACGTCAACGAGTCTGTCGGAGGTCAGGAGAGAAGTTGGCTGCCTGCAATATTTGTTCGAGGATCTCATTTTTGGTGAATCAATAATGTTCTGGGGAGGAATTTGTTTCGATGGTCACACGGATATGGTTCCTATACGGGGGAGATCCATTAATGCGTGTTGAGAACATCGTAGAAGAATCTGTAATGCAATTTGCCCCGTTTCCGTTTGTCGGCGAAAATTTCATTTTTATGCAGGATTACGCTCGACCTAACGTTTCTAGAGAGGTACTGGTCTACCTTCGATCTATAAATGTTCCAATTATGGAGTAACCTCCAAGAAACGCAGGTATGAACCCCATAGAACATCTATGGGATGCACTGAACGATGAGTTAAGCGTCACATAGCTACCCCCTTGACTCTTAGAGAACTCAAACAAGTCGCTCTTGTAGAATGGGAGAATATTTCTCAGCTATTCACAACTTGATCAATTGTATGCCCAGGCGAATGGATGCAGTGATAAGAGCTAGAGGAGGATCTATACGTTACAATATTAAATTCTTACGTTTAATTTTACCTCCAATTTGTTTTTCATTAACATACCTTTTATTGCATTTAACATTATGGTTCCATTTTGTTATTTATTCATTTGTTTGTTATTATTATTGTTGTTGTTATTTTTTCATTTATTCATTCTGTCATCATTTGTTTTTTCGTATATTACCATTCTAATTTGTTAAACATTAGTTAAAATTATAATATCACGTAGGTACTATGATTAATTCTTCCAAAAAACAAAAGTAATAATGTGAAATTTCACTGATGTTTTAATTTTGTCCAGGAGTTTATATACTTAGGATAAGTGCACCCACTGTCCTAAGTGATTATATTTTAATATTTTCCATTAAACGTATATACAGGATGGAAATCTTGACTAGAATTTCAATAAAAACTCTAAAATCAGGTCGTTTATTAAGTTTGGTTGCTCTTTTGAAATATTGAGCCACTGGGTGTCCATACCACTGTATTCCAGGCCAAGGTTATGGGGGTAGTACAGGCGACCATAGAAGTAGGAACTAGCAGTGAAACCATCGGTATATTCACAGACAGTAAGACCACGTTGATGGAATTGAACGACTGCAAGACTGCAATATAAATTCTGCAAGATGCTGCAATAAAAAAATGATAAGGGAAGGGGATTCTGCAATATAACGAGTTATTAAGCTGTGTTAGAGCAAATAAACGATGTCACTTTACGAGTATATTGAATGACGATAAATGGGAAATCATGGAAACGAGAAGGCAGATACCTTGGCACTCCGTGGTTCTAGGGAGAGTATGTGTAGGGACCGGAACCAACAATAGCGCTTAGCAGAGCCATTCGAAATTCGATCATAAAAGACTTTATGCTCAAACATGGAGCAAGCTATTTTGGAAAACTATTGACGGGAAACGGCTGGGCATCGTTGATTATCGCCTAGTGGAAAGGAGTGATTAAAGGAGTGAAGTCGGTGTTTGACGACAAATTGGTAGCTCTAATTGAGGGAACAGAATAGGCCCGGTGATGGCCTCAGTGTGTGTAGACTCTGTCTATCCTCCCCCATTATATAACCTGAATCCGAGAGGTATCTCAAGTGACATAATACAAAAAGTCTCATCGAAAGGACTATAAAGCATACTTCGTTCTCTGAATTCCAGTTAAAATTTCCATCCTATATAAGCATGTCTTCTTTCTCAACACCTTTTGACTAAGAAATGACAGTTATTCATATATTTTTGTTTCTAAATTATTTAATTATTTATTATTAAATTATTAACGTATAATTTATGACTGCCTTCCAGATTTATATAGAGTCTTTCAATAGGGACGCTCGAAATTTGTTAGGTCAAAGCAGCCATATTGTACAAGAACATATGTCAAATTTGTTGTGAATTGTTGAGCAGGGCATTGCACTATTCGACATTTGGTGACCAAATTCGAGTCAACCGGTTTGATAAATAATCAGCCAACATCCGTACATCACCGAAACGCAAGGTCTGCTGAATACATCGCTGCTGTGCGTGAAAGTGTACGGGAAGACCCGATGCAGTCAATTTCTCGTCGTTCACAAGAACTTGGCCTTTTCCCGTCTTCAACTTGGCGAATTTTGCGTCGGGACTTAGGTCTGCATCCGTATAAAATCCAACTGACCCAGGAACTTGAGGTGGATGACCATAGACAACGCCGTGTGTTCGTTGATTGGGCTCTGAAACAGTTGGAAGTTGACCCAAATTTCGCCAAAACAAATTATCTTTATCGATGAGGCCCATTTTTGGATATGTGACCAAGTAAAATTATTGGATTTGGAATAATACGAATCCACACGAGATACACCAGACCCAAATGCAAAAAGAAAGTCACTGTTTGGCGCAGATTTTGGTCTGGCGGAATCATCGGTCTGCATTTCTTCCAAAGCGAAACTGGCATTGCGAGCGAACGCTACAGATCGATGATGTGGCCTAAACTAGATGATATGGATACCGACGACATGTGGTTCCAAAAGGACGGCGCTACATGCCACACAGCGCATTTCATGATGGATAATTTGCACTAGCGATTTGAGGGCATGGTTATATCGCGCAGCGGTGACGTGACCTGGCCACCTTATTGTGCGATTTAAC
Source organism: Rosalia funebris (assembly GCA_037954035.1). Classification (NCBI taxonomy): domain Eukaryota; kingdom Metazoa; phylum Arthropoda; class Insecta; order Coleoptera; family Cerambycidae; genus Rosalia; species Rosalia funebris. Next base: position 1,963,583 of record JAZFAV010000006.1, on the reverse strand, counting down.
GCCTTTAGACTTCTTCCTTTGGGGCTATCTTAAATCGCAGGTCTATATGAATAAACCGCAAACAATTGATGCCCTCAAAGTCAATATAACAAACGCCATTCAGCAAATTCAGCCAAAAGTCATCGAAAATTGGACCTCCCAAATACGTGCCACCAAGCAAAGCCGCGGCGAACATTTGAACGACGTTATATTTCATACTTAATGCCATAAAATATTCTTTCAAATAAAAAAAATTGAGTGGATATCTCATAAACAACTTGTTTTATTTACATTTAAAAATCGAGCGTCCTTATTGAAAGACCCTTTACATTTAAATAATGTAAATTGTCTCAATTCTCGATCATGTCCTATCTATCTTCAGGTAATCCATCCAATATTCTAGGTGAAGTTCACGAAGAGTTTTCATCCAGTTCTTCATCTTCCGATGATGAAATTAGTCACGAAACAAAAGGAACGGTGGAAACTGAAGTTTTTAACGAGGAAGGTAAGCACTGAATTCAGAATATCATAGATAATGTACTCTGCCGCTATGTTTAAAATATTTCAATATTTTCTTTATTTCAGTGATAAATACGAGGGTGGATGAAATAATGAACGAAACTTGTATTCTCACGGTTTAAAAAAACACTTTCAGGTCTTATGAGGGAACATTTGAGAAGGAGAGAAGCCAATGATCGGTCAAGGTTCACCTGTTTCTTAGTTGTATTCATGATGTTAAAGAAGGAAGTACCCCTGTCGCGGTGGCGCAACGTGTTATAATAAAATTTTGGCTTTTGAAGGGTAAAACCGGGCGAAATTCTTCGAAGATTAACATTTCAGTTTCAAGAAAAATTACTTTCAAGAACCCGAGTGTTTGCGTGGCACAAACACTTCCTTGAAGGCCGAGAAAAAGTGTCGAAAACCTGACCTATCAACGGGATCCTCGGACCAATATTACAGAAGCACACATTGAAGCCGTTCGAAGGCTTATTCAGGAAGATCGGCGGCTTACCATAACTGAAATCTCTCTAGAATTAAACATGAATTATGGCAGTACACAAAAATCATAACAAACAACTTAATGTTTGGAAAAGTCTCCGCTAGATGGGTCCCTCGCCTTTTTAACTCAGACCAAAAACAAAGACGTTCAGATGTTTGTCAACTCCATCTCGAGCGTTATGGGAAGAAAGGTGAACATGGATACACAATTTCACGCCTGAATCCAAACAGGCCAGTATAAAATGGAGACAAAAAGAAGAGGCTGTGTGTGAAGGCTAAGATGCGTCTGTCGACGGCCCAAGTTCTTGCGACAATTTTCTTTGATTTTCGTGGCATTTTACTAGTAGACTTTTCGCACGAACGTAGTACCATTAACGCTGAATATTATTGTAAGCTTCTGGACCGCACAAAACGGGCTTACCGGCAAAAAGGAAAAATCACCAGTTCGGGGGAAGTGATTCTCTTTCACGATAATACAAAGTCGCGTACGCGGCTTCAACCATTACAAAAATCAAGTCACTTCATTGGTTTGTCATGAAACATACCTCGTACGGTCCCGATTTGTCACCGTGTGATTTGTATCTATATACACCCCTAAAAGAAGCCCTAGGGGCCAAAAATTCGACGACGATGGGCCAGTGGAGGCCTTTGGGCACCCATGGATCTCTGAACGGCCCAGAACTGTGGCCAGGGATTAATAAATTGAAAACAAGATGGGAAAAATGCGGTTTTAAGGGGAACTGTGTGAAAAATAATCAGTTATTAAATCGTAAAAAACAAAATAATTAGAAATGAACATAATTTCGTTTATATTTGAACCACCCTCGTATTATTCTACAACCATATTGAACATTATGCCAATTCTTTTGTATAAATCATTTTTAAGAGTTCACTAGACAAAAAGAGTGACCTACATTGAATATAAATTGTAAACTGAATGACTTTTGCAGATATTTCATTACTTTTTCATCATCTAATACTTAACCAACTGTATTATAATATTTAAGAGTACAAAAGTTACAATTTGCTTACAAAAACACTAACGTACCTCCCTTAATCTTATTTTATGATCCGCCGCTGAACAAACAACATTTCTAGGTATCAAAAAACGCGAGAACAACCCCCTATTAACTATACCATCGGTTAGAAGATTAGCTAAGGAATATAGTGTAAGTAAAAATTACAACAGCAACAACGATCACCAAATGTTGAACAAACTGGACAAACGAAAGGTGTTCTGACAGTAGTTGAAGTGGGTTTGCAATCCCTTCATTTTAAAGTTTATTTTTTAACAAACTCAGAAAACGTATCGTAGACGAACACATTTCATATTCTCGTGAATTTCTAGGTAGACCTCACGTCGATAAAAGGAACCGGTAAAGGGGGCAGAATACTAAAAGAGGATGTTTTAAAGTTCTTACAGAACCAACCGGCTCCAATCCAAAACCTCAATCCAAAGACTGATCCACCTGCGACTGAAGACACGGTGGAACCTGTGAGAGGTTTTCAGAGGACTATGATCAAGACTATGACCGAATCTTTGGTAAAAGTTCACAGTTTTCATTAGAGATCCATATAAAATAAGTTTTAACTAGTTTGAATGCTTTAAAATAAAACTTATATTCCTAAAATACAAATAAATTTACACTAGGCAAAAATATTAAGGGATGTAAAAAATCCTAAATTTTTATGTGATTTTCAAAGGGCTGCAACTTGGACAAAAATAAGAACAGAGCAATTTTAAATAAGGCAAATTGAAGCTACAAGTTTCTAGATTTCAGACCTTGATTTCAATTGTTTTACGATCAGCAGTATTTGACTAATCATAACAAAACCATAGGAAAAACATTTCCAAATTTTTGCTTGTCTTTCAAAAAGTCCACGGACTTCAATAATTTGTTTTCAGTAATTTCATCATAAAGCTGTTTTAGATTATTTTATCCTCTTTAATCTGAGCTGATAAAAGTCTTGTACGATGATTTTTCGCTGAGTTATCGTTGTGTAAAACAAAAAAGTCAGTTTTGACTCTGGTGATTAATTACTTGGGGAATAATGATCGTACAGAAAAATTAAATAGGGTTTTAAAAACTGCAAATCATTCTTTACAAGTCTTAGTTATTGGTTTTTGATAAAAAAAAATTTCGGGGCGAGAATGTTGATTGAAAAAAAGGTAAAAATTTGCGTATTTAGGGATAGTCACTTAACTTGGCAGAACTTTGCAAATGATGGATAGACTAAGGATGTTGACTATATATTTTTAACTTCAAAGTATCCCAAAGAAACCCTGAAAATTTCAAAGCTCTGCGATGTTTTTTTATTGTGTTCGGAATTATTGAATTTGTCGTTTTTGTTAAAAATCAATTTAAGGATGAATTTTTCGTTTTTTATTAATTTTTTGAGGTTGAAAATGTGTTTTTTTTAGCAATAATCCATATTTTGTTATCAAAAAATGTGAATTATTGTAAGAAAAGACTAGTATTATTTTCTTTTTTAAGTCAAAACTGACTTTTTTGCATTGAACGACAACTCAGCGAAAAATCATCGTACAAGGCTTTTAGATCACTCAAAGACGATAAAATTATATAGAAAAGGTTTATGATTAAATCATTGAAAAAATTTATCGAAGTCCGTGGACCTTTTGAAAGGCAAGAAAAAATTTGGAAACATTTTTTTCAGACGGTTTTCTTATGATTTCTCAAAAACTGCTAATGGTAAAGAAATTGAAGTCAAGATCTGAAAACTAGAAACTTGTAGCTTCAATTTGCTTCTTTTTAAATTGTTCTGCAATTATTTTGCTCTAAGTGACAGCCCTTTAAAAGTCACCTAAAAATTTAGGAATTTTATTACATTCCTTAATGTTTGTGCCTAGTATAGTATATGACGAAATAATCTTCTTCCGGGATTTCTAGACATTCAATGCAGGTATAACATTTAAGTACCACTAGACTGAAAATAATTTTGTTCTGAATATACCTGGTAATATTATATACCTGGTATAAGTACGTTTAATGTACCTAGCTTGGTTTTCTGCAGCATGAACTAGAAATACTCGTAATAGACTATACATTATTGTATCATTAATATACAGCTATAAAAACACTCACACTTACGTCATCATTTAAACGTTTCTTTGTCATAATTTTTAGGGAAATAATTTTAATTCTTTTCGAGTACTTTTGATCTGATTGATAACGTTTTCTCATACTGTATCACATTTAAACAAAGATTTTTCAAAATCGCTTTTACTCACGACTGTAATGAAGGTCTGTTGTGACGTCACATAACTCCAGTGCCCGCAGCGATGTCTATTTGACAATATTTACAATTTTAGGCAATATTTCGAAGTAAACCTCACATAATTTATTCAAAATGTACCTAGTTGATGCCTTCAGGTGATGTTTAAATCATTACATGTTATTTATATAGTATTTTTGATGTATAAATAAGGTATTTACACTTTTAGTGACGTCATTGTGAGGCCGTTAGAACGTGCTTTCACTGTAGATGCTATTGAGAATGTAATGAGATAATTTCGATTCATTATCCGGAAATATATGAAATATTGCATCGAGTTTTGTGTTAATCGTGCTTTTGTTTAATAGACGACGATGCTATTTCAAGATAAAAAGAATACTCAACTCGAAAAATTAATGTTCTAATTAAAATTATCAATATTTTAGTAGATAACATGAACCCTGAAGAAATATAATGGGATACCTTATCCCATTACATCTCTTCATGACGGTACACTTTTAGAACAATATGAATTATGATACATAAATAATGACGTTTTAATGATTGATCACATTGTACCAGCTGGAAGGTTACCTTAATGAGTATAAGCGATAACACGTTTACCAATAAATTTACTGTGTACTTTAAGGCCCAAATAAAGTATCGATGACGTGTTTCGAGTAACTGATCCTTCACTTTCTAGAAAGTTCCACTCTTCGTCTACGGCGATGAGATACACGTGTCAAGACTATCCAAGCTGAGAAAATCCTTAAAGACGGTACCAGAACTTGTCGACTTGAAAATATCCTACTTACCGTTTTTCGTCAAGGCCGTCTCGAATGCTTTAGACCGCTACCCAATTCTAAACTCGTCCCTGGATGAGGCATGTGAAAACATAACCTATCATGAGAGGCACAACATCGGGGTGGCTATGGATACGAAAGTTGGGTTAGCTGTGCCTGTGATAAAAAACGTGGAGAGGCTGGGTATAGTAGAGATAGCCAGGGAACTGAATCGTCTAATAGACTCCGGAAGGGAGGGTACATTTTCGCCAGCTGACCTGAGCGGGGGAACTTTTGCTATATCCAATATTGGAACAGTAAGTATACCTACGTTAATAAAAAAAAATGTGGAAGTAAGTATGATGTAATAAAGCTAAGCAGGAGAATGGAATATGAAAATTGGGTATATAATATAATACAATATATTTTGCACTATATTCACTTCTACTGAAGTAGGTTGGAACCTTTGGTGTGAAGATAACGCTGACACTATACTCGACGCGCGTTTCGTCAACAAAGTTGGCATCATTTGGAGATGATTAAAACTATCGAAATGGTTAACAGAGGAATTCAAGTTTACCCAATGCATTGAGTTGTAATCATCTTCAGATAATGCCAACTTTGTTGGCGAAATGCGCATCGAGTGTAGTGTACAGTGTTTTGGTGTTTCCTGGAAAACTAAGTCAGTGTTTTCACCTCTTCCTAGTTTTTTCGCAGTATTTGATTTGCAAAATGGTTGTACAAAAAGGTTATGTTATTGAACAGAAACTCTCAACAAAAAATGTTTCTCTGAGAACCACATTTCGGTTATTAGCTGAATTTTCGAACTGACTTAAATACATAATGATAAGCTATAAAAGTAATAAATAAAAACAGTTGTATAAGATGTTTCAAATACATATAAATTTGCTGCAAGGGCAAGTACACCGCACACTCATTTGATTATAATCCAGGGACATGTAGACTAAGTTTGAAATCGAGATTCAGGACCAGCGCCATCTAACGGTCTTGCCAAAACCACGTTTGATTTATATTCCATAAGGATGACTAACTAATAACTATCAGGGCGAGTAAAGAACGGGTAATCTCATTCGATTTGCCGACAAAACCCATCAAGGCCATTACGCCTGCCAATTAATATTGGCGAATAACTATCATTAATTAAACAATGATGATGAATGATTATAGATAATGATACGAGATAATGATATTATCTCATCATTACAATTATATTATTCTATATAGCGAATCCGTAAAAGTTACGACAAATTAATAAAACCGTTACCAAGCAACTTAATAAAAATGCTCTATAATAATTATAATAAGAATTTTTTTTAATAGCAACACTACAAGTCTTCACACGTGCAATTCTGTCTATTATGTCAAGTATTTTTTTCAGTAACGTTTTCAAAAAAAAAACAACAGGAAAATAATATACATAGTCTAGCAACCCTGATGGAGACAGCACAGTGGGCCCGATGCGATGGCCTGAGTGCACGTGGACTCTGTTTACTTTATAGAATCAATCTGTATCCGAATATACATACTACGTATACAATAAAATGTATTTTTTTATGCACACTGTTTTTTTACCTTGTTAGTTGCTACATTCTTTGCAATAAGTTATGATAAAATAAAAAATATATTACAAAAATTAAGAAATATTTCTCTATTACTAGACCGTTTAAAGTTTGAGGACATTCCTATACTTTTCAATTTAGTGCATTAGAAAAAAAAACGTTGGAATTATGTCCAAGTTGACAGCGCCATCTATCTTCAATATATTAATATGTACAACCTACAGATATTTACGCGAAATATACTCAACATCATCCCTATTTATAACGTATTTCGCCCCATCGAGATTTTATTTATGTATATTTCTAGCAAATTATTCTTAAAACTAGAGACTGATAGCCTGTATTTTCTAGATTTACATGTTAGAATGGTAATTTGCGCTTTTCATCATTCTCTTTTCTGAAAATTGTTAGATATTTATTACAAGATGGTATTTATTGTTTTACAGCAGAATGGTATCAGAGATAATTTGCATATTTAATTCCTTTTTTACCTTAGATCGCCGGCACCTACATGAACCCGATCCCTCTACCTCCGCAAGTAGCGATAATAGCCTTAGGAGCTTCCCAGGTAAATCACCCTTTATGGTCAAATTACGCAGTACCAGCACAAAATGAATGTTAAAAATTAAATTGTTTAAGGTAATCTTTGCATATATGAACAATAATTATTTTTGATTTCAAGGTTTTACCCAGATTTGATGAAAATCAGAACGTTACAGCCCAAGAGATTTTGAATATTAGCGTTGCTGCTGACCACCGGATAATAGATGGTGCCACCGTCGCCAAATTCACGCAGTCCCTAAAGAAGCAAATAGAAAACCCCTACTTATTGTTTTTGAATGTTTAAAATGTGCCTTATCGAAACTTCTGAAAAGGAAATCTGTTATATTTTTAAATAAAGACTTTTTAAATATCAGATTTGATTTACTGATGATATTTTTTGTTGAAATATAAATCTGAATATATGAAAGTTCGTGCTAATTTTTGTTTTAATTTACACTCCGTATGATGTAGCAGCTATGCGAAAAAGGTTAAAGATTAGTCATGCCTATATTACATCTTTCGTAAATATACAAGATATTTACATTATATCCTTTGTAACTTTTATTTGTTTATTCGCTTCTTCGCAAAGTGAATTACCAATACCATTTTAATTTGAAAAGGACGTAAATCAGCTGTTTCTGTTGATAAACAATGTAGGTGGGGTAAATACCTTTTTTATCCAATCGTCTTCCTAGACAGTGCTGCCACCACATGGATGACAGTTGCTAGTCACGCGAGCGGCCTTATAGACATTTTCCGTTTTCATTTCTACCTGTGCTCTTATTTCGTATGGATCTAAATAGTCGTAAGGCATTTAGCGGTGTGAACTATATGATACGGATATCCTGTGGGAATTATAAAGGTTGTCAATAGTGTAATTGTTGAACGTATGAAACTAGTGCGTGATTTGACAACTTAACGTCAGCTGGTGGCAAACGAGTAATGGACTACACTGGGCAGAAATGGCGGCGCTCTGTCCAGGTGTTCAGTATGGTTTATCTTCGCAACAGAATTTTGGTGAAAATAAAGACTTAATTTTTGTGAAATTAACGGATTCCGCTCTACGTGCAATAGAAGAATATATAAAAAATCAGGTGAGTTTTTAAAATTTTAATTGCTATCTGTCGCGAGTAACACAATCTGTTGCCTTCGAGTTGATAGTCGCCATATTCAAATGAATTATTAACCTATTATATTTTATTTTGAAAATATAAAACGGCTGTTTGACGGTTTTTAAATGTCGGGCGTGTTATTTACACCGAAATTCACGGGATACCAGGAGTTTGACGAAATTCGGATCGGCCTAAAGCCCTGGCCACGTCAACATATTGAAAAGTTTTGCCCGATTTCGAATTTGAATTTCGAAAAAGCGATCACCGAATCAGAAGGACGGATGCCGTAAAAAGTAACGTGGAAAATTTTGTAGTTTAATTACTTGTAATAACGATTTTATTGATCAATTTGCGGTTGACCATAGAAGGATACCCAGCTAATAGTGTCAAATTTTAAGAAAGTTGTAATGTAACTTTATTTTCCTGCACACAAAAAGCTACGTGCGAGCTGTAATTTACCTGTTTTTCTACCACAATTTATTATTCAATTTATACAAGTGCTCGTAGACTGTAAACTTGGAATAAATAATAAGGTGAAATCATTTTTGCGTCCGTTCTAACCCGAATTGAATCTTACCTGCCGAATTACCAAAAAGTGTAAATGCTGTATAATAGTGAACACGTCTATTTTAAAATGTGGGTTAGTGCCCATTTTATTTTCAGGTGTGGTAAGCGGAAAAAAGTACTGGTTTTGTAATTTATTCTTGCGATAAGAGTATAGGATTTTTTTTTTGGATTTCTGTAGTAATTTTTTTCGGTTTCTCGTGAAGAATGTGGTCGGGATTATATATCATTCATAAATATACATAATAAACCGTATTACGTCCAATTGCGAATTAATAGCGTGTACAGGATGGAAAGATTTCCGTGCTTCCAACGAAATCGCGTTTTTTTTTTAAATACAAATAGTTGGCCGCCACTCACGTAAATGAAAATTATTTTCATCCACATTTTATTAAGAGCCTTATTTTATAATAGTTTTTACGTATTTCATTTCGTATTTCAGAACGCCAGTTTGGGAAATAACATTCATTTTGACTGTCGATTGCTCGTTATTGCTTTCACGCTCGAAGTGCGAAATTATCGATAAAATTACAAGATAATTGATTATGTAAAGCTAATATTGTATTCAAACAAATTTTAATTGTGTAAGACAAGAGATGGATAGGATTGGAGCAAGGTGGCCACCACTTTTCCCCGATCTGACACCGCTCGATGTTCTAACAATAAGCCCAACTAATGCGAAATTTGTCTAATAAATCCATTTTAATTAGTATCGATAATGCGACCTTCGAAGGTTATGTTGTATAGACGAGATTAGTTTCCAGTACATTTTATTTAAGTCTGAATATGTGAGAAGAGGCGTAAGACGGTAATTAATTTCATAAATAATTTAGAAGCGGAATATTCCAGATACCGTTCTGGGTGAAAATTAGGTGTTAAGTAATATGTTTTGTGTTATTCAACTGCGAAACCAAATATTGCATGAAATAGTAATGGGTAATATCTCGAATTTAGTCAAACTATTCAAATAACGTTAAATATCGCTATATAATATACAGTGTGTCCTGATTTTACGTATAAACGATGGCAACTCATTTATTGTAGAGATTGTAGAATGTAGACGATTGTAGAGTGAAGGTTACGATAGGTTTCAAAATGGTCAGCCTACCTGGTTTACTATTTTTGAAATGTTATCGGTTACATTACGGTTGAAGGCCATTTTTATGTCGCAGGCATAATTGCCATAGACCCATTGGCATGATATGAATTTAGTTCATTTTAGGTCCTAACGGTCTAGGTTAAGATCGATTCACTCGATCTCGACATAATGTATCGGGTTGGTTGTCCAAAAAGTCTGTTCGGTTTTTTGAGTTGTCCAAAAATTATTTATTTTTAACATTATAGTTATTGCAAATTATTTTAATCAATAATGTACGTTTCTCCTATCTCTCAGTACGCTGCATAATACCATTTTTATAAGCATTTAATGGTTTGCTCCCAAAAAACGTTTTTAAATAATTTCTGACTTCCTCAACATTGGCAAATGTTAAATTTCGTAAACTGTTATCCATGGAGCGGAATAGGTGTGAATCCGAAGGCGCGAGGTCTGGAGAATACGGTGGATGGGGTAAAACATCCCACTCCACTCCAACAATTTCCAACCGGTTTTGCAAAGGAGTGTGAGGTCGAGCGTTGTCGTGATGGAAGACGACCTTCATACGATTTACAAGTCCTGGGCGCTTTCCCTGCATAGCTTGACTCAATTTTTGTAGTTGTTCGCAGTAAACGTCCGAATTTATTGTTTCAATCCTCGGGAGGCTCAAAATAATAGATTCCTGTAAAATCTCACCAGACAGACAACAAAACTTCCTTGGGGTGAAGCCCTGCCCTTGGTGTACATTGAGAAGATTCCCCAGACTTTCCCCGCGATCTTTTTCGACTGGCGTTATCGTAAATGATCCACTTTTCATCTCCAGTGACCATATTTCTCAAAAAGGGATCGCTACGTTGACGAATCCTTAACATATCGCAGATGTTGATGCGGTCCAGTAAATTGGAATCGCTGAGTTCGTGAGGAATCCAAGCATCGAGTCTATTGACAAATCCCAGTTGTTTAATGTGATTCTGTACACTAGATTTTCACCGATTTTTTCTGCAAGCTCACGTATGGTTCGGCGAGGATTTGCCTCAACTAAGGCTCGCAAATGCTCGGGAACGACTTCTTTAGGTCGGCCTGGCCTTGGGGCGTCCGTGAGGAAAAAATCGCTAGATCCAAATCTCTTGAACCACTTTTGACACGTTCTATCTTGAATAACATTTTTTCCGTACACAACACAATTTGCGGCAAGTTTCAGCGGCTCTTCGGTTTCACTCATTTACAATTAAGCTCACACACAACAATAATGAAACAAGTTCACGAGTATAACAGCAGTAAACAGCAGTTAAATCTGAGGGTTAAATAGGGAGGAAGGAATCAAGGCTGCAGCTGTGCTCATAACAACATAGGCCGTGACGTAATTGATTAACTCTGAAAGACAAAACGACTTTTTGGACAACCCACTAACAATTAAAGCGTTTAGACAGGTCCCGTTAATTTTGATACTCTATATAACACATGTAGGAAGACAAGACAGTAAATGGATCGGGGCTTCTTGTGATCTGAATCGTTTGATTTTCAGTAAAAGAAAAAAGAAAGATTCGCTACAGTTTTTTTTAAATTAAGCAACAAATTTTTCAATCTCCCTCGTATATATGTATATGTTTTCCACCCCTGCTCTATGACTTCATTTCTAATTTTTCTGCTAACGGTACCTTGTGATTGAAGTAGATTAGTTGCAATTACGAAAGTACTGCAAGAAGTTTCTGAAAGTTGTGTTTTGAACACAACGCTTTGAGAAAAATACTGTGCTATAAAAAACTGTTTCTATTCCAGAATACTTAATTTAAGTAGATTTAATATAACGCCTTCTGAGATATACACCTTCCTTAAAGAATTCGTCGAAAAGAGAAAAGAAATGTGATAATTAACACAACAGCGGTAATACCAATTAAAATATTTTTATTGGTCATTTAGTCGACCACACAGTCATTAGTCATTTAGTCCACAGTTTCACATGCTTGCGGAAAACTAATAATATGCAATTCAAATTTCACACGTGACAAAAATGCCGCCAATTAGATTGTATCGTAACTGCGGCGGAAAAAAAAAATTAATAATAATACACGATGCCGGCGGTCTCGCCTTGAGAACACCCAGTAAACTGGACGGTATTCGAGAAATATTTGGCTTAACGGTAGGCCGAACCGAATGCCTGAATTCTATTTCTGAATTTTTCTAGTGGTTATTGTCGCGAGTGCCAAATAAAAATAAATTGGGCGACATAAAAATAGCGAGGTGTCTGTCTATCTTAGCAGGGGCGATATTATTCCAGTCGAAATAATACGGGGTGTTCCGAATAGTCGCCAGTTACGAGGCGATGACTTATGAAAGTAAATCAGGGACGGGTTCAGGACACGGGAGCAATAAACACTATTTGTTTTTGGAAGTCCTAGGCACAAAAATTAGGGGATGTAAAAAATCCTAAATTTTTAGGTGATTTTCAAAGAGCTTGGAGAAAAACAGTTGCAGAGTAATTTAAAGAAAAGGCAAATTCAAGTTCCAAGTTTCTAGTTTTCAAATCTTGAGTTCAAAATTTTGTATCGTCAGCAGTTTTTGAAAACCATCGGAAATTTTTTTGCTAATATTTTGTTTGCCTTTCAAAAACTCCACGGACTTCAATAATTTTTTTTCAGTGATATCATAAAGCTTTTTTATATAGTTTTATCCTTAATTTATTCTTAATTTGAGCGGCCTAAAAGCCCTGTACGATGATTTTTCGCTGAGTTATCGTTGTTCAAAGCAAAAAAGTCAGTTGTGATTTTTTCTTTAATTTTTTTCCAATTTTTTTTACAATAACATTTTTTGATAAGAAAAATATGGATTACACAGGCCAACAAAGGTTTTGTGATCGGACTTTTTTTGACTTTCTGGTTTAGTTACATACCATGGATTACAGAAACACTGTTTTTTTTTTGTTTCCATCACGCACCAGTATTTGTAAACGTACATTGTACAATAATTTGTAGTTTTTAACACCGATGTTCTATAAAATTAAATTTTGCCTCAATCCTTGCAGCGTCCCTGTGTTTTATCGATTTGAAACTTTGAAAATCGCTCGTACAGAATGTGCATCGTGCCATGCGCTGTGTGGCACGTAGCGCCGTCCTGTTGGAACCACATGTCGTTGGTATCCATATCATCCAGTTTAGGTCACAAGAAGTTGCTTATCATCGACCTGTAGCGCTCGCTGTTGCCGGTTATGGCAATGCCAGTTTCGTTTTGGAAGAAGTACGAACCGATGATTCCGACAGACCAAAATCCGTGCCAAACAGTGACTTTCTCGGGATGCATTTGGTGCTGGTGTATCTCGTGTGGATTGGTATCGTCCCAAATCCGACAATTTTACTTGTTCGCATATCCATTCCTCCAAAAATGGGCATTCGTCACTAAAGATGATTTTTTGTCGAAATTTGGGTCAACTTCAAGCTGCTCCAGAGCCCAATCAGCGAACACACGGCGTTGTCTTATGGTCGTTTACCTTAGTTCCTGGGTCAGTTGGATTTTATACGAGTGCAGACCCAAACCGTGATGCAAAATTCGCCAAGTTGAAGTCGCAGAAAGGCCAAGTTCTTGTGTGGACGACAAGAAATTAACTGCCTCGGATTTTCCCGTACACTCTCACGCACAGGAGCGTTGTTTTCAGTAAACCTTGCGTATGGGTGACGCACGGGTGTTGGTTAATTATTTATTAAACCGGTGTACTCGAATTTGGCCACCAAACGTCAAATAGTTGACTCGTTTCTCGAACGCAGCACTGATTTTGAAAATAAAATTTGATGATCTGCACGCATTTTTGAACGTTATAACCTTCCACGATGATTTGCCATACACTACTGAACAATTCTCAAACAAATTTGACATATGTTGCTTTAACAACATGTATAACCTAGCAAATTTCGAGCGTCCCTATTGAACGACCCTGTATATTGTTAATGCTTGTTAGTATTTCATTTTATTGGTATTGATTCATATTGACCATGATATCGATGATTTTTTCCTATCTCCCACATTTGCAAATGAATTTATTATGCTCGTTAACATCTTTATATTCCATATCAACGATTTGCCTGGTTTCTAGACCATCACTAATAACGTCAAACAATAGGCCGGCGAGCAAAATACCATGTTACAAGTCTGTGGGGGTTTTTTTATGCAATTTTTATGGCCTAGTTGAATTTTTAACAGGTGTTTTTGAACGTATAACCTCATATTTGTTCGGTAATACCTGCATACTGGGTTTTATCCGCGTTGCATATGTGAAATTAATTCATAAAATAATAAATAATTTATTGTTTGATTGTAATGTGTGCTAGCTAGGCTAGCATTCGGGGTCAGTTCAAACATGCCGACATTAGGTTACAATAGGGATTTTTTATACTGAGTGTATGCAAAATATGTGCCGCTATTACTCAAAGACGTAAATTTCGGTAGTAAATAACATTTATTGGTATTTTTAAATTCTATTAAAATATATTTCATATTTAATGTGCAGATAATTCAATACCTATTTATAGCCGGAAATATTTCCAAAATTAGGGTATATTATTTAAGAAATTTTCTTTGCTGAAAAGGTATTTTCCCACAAAAATTCCAGTGGCGTACTCATTATTTTTAATAATGTCTCTTTATAACATAATCGCGCGCTACTGAGTCGACTTCCTGCGACTTCGAACCATCAGAAACGATGACCTTGGGATAAATAGGTTCGCTACGGCGATTTTACTATAAGAAGGTTAAAAAAAACAGGAGACAAGCTTTCCACCAACACCGAAATATTACATTTTTCTCAACGCGCCTTTCAGTGACATTCTGTGCATTATGGAGGAGGAAGTAGCACTATCTTGTTGCTAAATCATTAAATTCGGCTTTTCGAAAGGAATATCTTCCGGTGGCATTAGAGGGTAGTCCCAGAAGTACCCGACCTGACGTATAGATGGCGGTTGTTGTTTGAAAAGAATGACTATGGTAGGAAGTACCAACTTTATAAAATCCAAGTTTGCAATTTAACGAACGCTCTATTGTTTAATATTTGACAGCCATCAATAGTGAACGCTCTCAGTGAATTTGTAAACATGGTTATCGTTATGTGATATAATGCTTTCATTCGAAAGGCCTCAGTACAACCTATGTTAAAGCGGATCTATATTCTACTCTGAGGGAGTCTGCTCATTCGATTACAACAGTAAAATATTGGGTGGCAGAGTTTATACAAGGCCGTACGACGAACATCGTTGTGGTCGACCAAACGAGGTGACCACGCCAGAAATGGTGAAGACAATCCACAACATGGTATGGGATGACCGTAGACTGAATGCGCGAGCTAGCAGACATGGTAGGCATTTCAAAAAGTGCTGTACATCCCATATCGATTAATAATTTGAACATGAAAAAGCTGTGTGTAAGATAGATGCCGCGATTACTCACAATGGAACAAAAACAGCCTTGTGAGGATGTCTCAATCGAGAGTTTGGCAGGAGAGTTTTTGCGTCGATTCGTAACCACGGATAAAACATGGGTCCATTACTTCACATCTGAGACGAAGGAACAAAACAATGAACTGAAAGGCGAGAATGGGCTACAAAAAATGCGAAGACAGTTCCATCTGCAGGCAAGGTCTTGGCGGCAGTTTTTTTTATTGGCGAAATAAAACCATTATTATCATGGACAAGATTAATTCTTATTTTTTTATTAACAGCATTTGCAAAAGTGGGCATCGCTTGCGGATCGACTGTTGCTTTTAGCTTGTAATAATTTTAATAATAGAAGTCGCCCCGCGATAGACAACCCGAACTGGTTTAACCGCTAACGTCTATCGTTTCCTGTTTACCAAGAATCGCCGGTAATGGACTTGCGTTTGCAAGCAGTGATATCCCACGATTGTCCAGCCCAGTCGACTTCTTACCACTTTTGGTAGGGACGTTAGAGCGAAAAAAAAAACTCGTCGAGACCGTTAAGGATTCGTCGTCGACCGTTTCGTTTTCCCCTCATTAAACGATTTGTGGAATAGGGCAGACTAGATTGGGAGTTGAAGTTTCGTCCGAGGGGACCAGGGGCGTGGACAAGTGTGGGACTGCGTTCGTGGATGGCAAAAAATATCCAGCCAGTCCTTTGATGTTTCTGCAGAAACACTCGCAGCTTGTCAGAAGACATATTTCTTCTTAAATTAGAGTATACAGATTTTTGAACAAACAGTCAAGTCGTCTCATGATTAAGAGATAATAATTTGGAAAATTCTGCATTTTCTTGCAATGTTGGCCCACATGGATGCATTTTGACTTATTTTGTGTTTAGCAACGCAGAAGTTAGGTTTGATTTATCGTTGATGTTGATAGGCTGCAGGGGTGTAGCATACGTAGATGCGAGTGATGCGTCGCATCCCTTAAAAGTTGGCAAATTAGTGTTATTTAAAAATTCAATCGATTTATTCAATGTCAGGATGGTCCACGTTACATCCAAGCTACGCGTTAGATGGGCGAAAGCGTCAATGATCTTACGCAGTCAACAGTGGAACCTCGAGTGGGTGTTGTCGTTATTTCCGGACTCAGTTATGTGATTATGTGAACGCATCTTGGCGACTGTCGCCATAACTTAAGGAAGATTTGGACGCGCTGTTTCAGTTAATCGTGGAAAATGAAAATGAGGAATGATCGAGAAATCGTTATTTGTGCTAGAGGCCTTTTAACTTTATTGCGCGACTTTGATTTTAATTTTCTTAGCAGTGTTTTCTGCAATATTCCCACATTCCGAGAGTCTGTTTAAAATTCTACAGACGAAAATATCTGATATTAGTTACTATTTAGTTTAGTGACATTTGGGACCGTATGGCCAGATTTGTGTTAGAAAATCAACCACCAAGTAAAAGAATGAGTTTGGATTTAGTTCCTGAAGAAGATAAGAAAAACACCTGTGCACGATTATTTTATGAAATTTTGTTATTATTTTAACAATTATCTTCTGTTTTCCCGGAGTCATCAAAATTGTGTCGTTTAATTTTGACTATTCCTGCCACAAGCAGTTCCGCGGAAAGATCATTTTCATGTTTAAAGAAAATAAAGACTTATCTGCGAAATTCTTCTAACAAGTGCCTTGTTAGAAGATATGAGATATGATCGTCTCCAACATTTGAAGAAACAGTGATAGACGTTTTCGCTGGACAAACAAAAACCGAAGAATTGATTTTCCTTTTAAAAATTAGGATATATACCTCGGCATAATAATTTCACATACTAGATAAAGAACCAGTTCGAAACAGGCAAATACAATACACAGTTCCAGTTATCAAGTCGCAGAAAATTATGAAGCGATATATTAACAGTACGCGACGACGGTATAGAGAAGATTACACATAAATTACAAAATAGACGACTGTGGTTATGTGTCGACGAAACGACAGATCGGAAAAAAAATTCTATTGTAAATAAATATAGCACGTGTACTGGACCCTTGTCATTCCCATTGCTATTAGCTAGCAAAAGACTCGCTAAGTGTACTACCGCAAAATTTTGTAAACACCGCATTTTGCTCTGCTTTACACTGACACTCGATTAACTAATTCACGGCGCTCTGTTCTCTTGAGTCTTCTTGTCTGGTTGGTGTTGGCGAGGAGCTGGATGGCCTCAACGTCCTCGTGATCTAATAGTCCTTGTTTATGACTCTTGGCAAACTTGGTTATTGCCTGTCTATAGTCTGGTTTCAAAATTGTAGGCAGTAAGTAATTCGCAACATGTGGACCAGACAAGGCAAATAGACAAGGCGCGTGCCTTGTTTCGCGCGCGAGTAAAGAGAGCAGAGATCACAAAGTGCAGAGAGTGGTCTTTACAATTTACACGTAAGACAGACACGCGAATTGTTGAATCGTATTACCACCTCATAAAAATAGTGTTCTATACCGTACTGCCTACTATTTTGAAACCGGAGTATAACAGTGTCCATCTCCAGGTCCTGATGGAGGTCACTATTTCGGAAGTATCAAGGGGCATTGACTAGTATTTTGTTTTGAAGGCGTTGTATGATCTAATTGTTACTCTGTCTGGCACACCCCTAAAGCTGAATACTATTGGTCTATACTTAAAGTAACGATAAGCGAAAATTGGAAGGAAAATATTTTCCTTGAATATTTTACTAAAATGTAGACTTCGAGGTGTTTGAGGAATACAATTACGCAAGTGGTGCTGGATACGTTAGAAAAATTTCAAGTGTCAACAAGTCAAATATTGATGTTTGTGACCGATGGTGCCGCGACAATGCGTTCAATAGGTCATTCTCTTTCACAACACGGTTGTATGTTGTTACATGTTTCATGTAAAGTGCATGCTTTACATCTTGTGGCAGAAACTATAAGAGTATTTGATTGTTGTTGTAAAAAATATGGATACTTTTGAAGTTATTACATCTTAGGAATTTGCAATAGCAATCTGAATGGATTTTTGAGAAAAAAAAATTATATGACATTAATTTTCATTTCGTTTTTATATTTAATAGATCTATTTTAAATTGAATGGTACTCTGAATTTATCGAGTATCGAGTATTTATCGATGATCAAATGCAGTTCTGAAGGATTTGCAGAATTCCACTGCACAATAAACAGTTTTAACATCTTAAAACGGACTTTTCAGAAAGTAGAACATCTCTATCTCGAAATTGAATGACCGAGAAAAAATAAACCAACACATAAATGCAGAATATGTGTTTTATGCGACAGTTTTACTTTTTTCATTGGCGACTGCTTCAGTGCCGTATCAATACGTTTGTGATCGAACAAAATATTTTTTATTTGTCATTCGTTCGGATATGATACAGGCCGAATATACATTTTTTTCGTTCAATGCAAAATCAGCAACGCGTTAAATGTTTATGTTTAAAATCTCAGAATGAACATAAAACATTTATATCGTGCTTTCTCATGACCCATGGACAGGGTGGGGTGTGTCCTATCCACCTGCAAATCAATAGATGTCGTCTGGTAGACGTCCCTATCAGAATCAGTCGATATCCGATCGATCCGACACGATTTAATTGAGTAATCGTGCTAACAAAAAAAAAACAAACTCAAATAGTCCACAATTGTGCTTTCTCATGACCCATGAACATGGTAGAATGCGTTCTATCCACCTCAAATCTCTTTTCTCTCTATATCTTCTATCAATAGGTGTCGTCTGGGAGACGTCCCCGATCAGAATTAGTCAAAACCCTATCGATCTGACACGATTTAGTTGAGTTGTCGTGCTAACAAGTAATTTTTAAAATGCCGACGACACACACAAACAAAATTTTTTAAAAACCTTTTTTGTGGTTTTTATGCCGAAAAACGAAAAATACACGCTAGAATTTTTTTCCCATTTTTCTTCACACGATTACATTAATTTTCCGCTCTGGTATAGTTGAGTGCGAAAAAGTAAAAATGACAGCAAGTATTTAATGAGACGAATGATGATTTTACAAATTTGTACAAATTTATTTTATTTCTATGGTCGATCCCGCCACTTCAGCATTCACAGAAAGAGTTTTTTGTGTGATGAATATTAAGTGGCGGGACGAAAGAAATAGAACGTCTTCAAATTTGATGAAAAATTAATGATTTATTTATCTAAACTTAAGTATAGACTGCAAATATGCCGTGAAACTGTTTAGCAGTGACAATTATTTGCTGAATTTTGCTAAAAGTAATAAAAAATATGTTTTAAACAAAATAATAAAGTATAATAAATAATACTTTATTTTGATACAATGTACTTTCTTTCCTACCTTTTACAACCAATATATTTTATTGGCTCAAATAAAAGGTGACAACCCTAAATACCATGTATGTAGGTATATGGAAAAAATTTTCCCTCTTTTAATTTTCAACAATACTAGCTGTGTCACTACTACATACGAGTATATGTAGGTGCGGGGAATTTTAATGAAAGTTGGCAAGAATTTATCAGAGGAATTTAAAAATTTAATTATATACAGGGTATCATATTTAAAATAGGAAAGTTAGTGTGCATTTCCGGTGCAATAAGTGCAATGACCTTAAAATAAGCGTGTCTGAACATTTATTAACACCCACTAAATAACCCTAGGTTTTAAACGTTTTGTGCGTACAACAGTACTAAATATTCCGCGAAATACCCCGTAGTTTCGCAAGCCGAGGTAGAAGCTCGTTACGTGTCACGTTTTCAGATCGACCATCGGTTCACTAAGCACCTATAGACTAAAAATACGAAACTGGTTTCGAACAAGTAGTTGTTTATGGAAACGCACATGTCAAGCAGGCACAGGTCGGTCTCTAACAATGCCCCGATGACCGGGCAGGCGACGATCAAAAGGAAACTAATGTGGGCCGAGGCAGATGTTTCACTTTGTCGCGCTACCTGCGATGGATCCGGATGCCAGGGTTTGCATTCACAAGGTAGCCGATTCGTTTTTATTTTGCCTGCCCATCCGTCGCGGTTGCATCTGCCGATGCGTTTTTGTTTGGATGGCGCACGCGTAGGCTCGCCTTGGCGTGTGTTCTTTGAATCAAGTTACGATCAACGACTTAAGGCTAGTACACACCTAGCGACAAAGTCGCGAGGCATTATATGGGGATAGTTGCGAGACACTGTCCCTAGACTGTTGCGCGTCCACACTCCACATCTAGAGAGCCAATTGCAATACAAAAATTTTTTAGCCAGGCTTCATTGCTTCCCTCCTTTTGTCTCTGTTTTTATACTCGGTAGACTTAACATCCCAAAGACAAGGGAGGGTATCTAATTCCTCAATAATTTGTAAAGTAGTTTCCATCGCAAACAACAGAATACAACAACACGTGGCGGCTATCTACAGACTGGAATCGGCGGGTCCCGGGACTTTGTCTCGCGACATGTCCAGACTACATCATGTTGCGCAATATTTGTATCATGTATCCCAGTGGCGGCTCGTGATGAAATGAAACGGGTGTTCTGCACGGGGCCGATCCTAGGGTATTGGCCGCCCGCGTGCAAATTTCAAACGTATTCAAACTACTGACGCCGTAGGGACCGTAAAAAAATTGTGCCGCAGGCGAAAATTTTCAAGGTCACGCGTTTTCCTGATACTTCATAATTTTTATGTAAAATCCGTTTATACAAAAATATAGACTTTCACAAGAAAATTTTTTGGAATTTAATACCTTTTTGAAGAACATTCATGTTTGCCGTCATATTATTTGGTTAAGAGAAGAGGCTTGTAAGGTGAATTTTCTACTAGAGGGTCTATAACACTTAAAATATTTTCCGAAAGAATTTCAGCGTCACATTTTGTAGGTTTCAGGTATGTCCAAAAATGTTCAATCGGTTCACCATCGAGAATATATCTTAAAACTACCACTAACTGAGTTTTTGAAGATACATCAGTTGTTTCGTCTGCCATAACTGCCAAAAATGAAGGTTTGTTAATTTCTTTAATTATTTCTTCATGACATACTTTTAATATACAGTCTAAAAGATCATTTTGTATTTCTTTAGAGGTTCCTTTAAATACTGAAGCATTTTGTAGATGCTCGCTTAAAGTTACATCAAGCTCAGCAGAAAAATTTATCAAACCACGAAATATTCCCGGGTTTTGAGAGGTTTCAGCTTCGTCATGTCCTCGCAGCGCCAGTTCAAAGGCCCCACAAAACTGCATTATGCAGTTTATAATTTTTGACAAAACGTATCTCTTTTTTGTCACATTATCATTATGCTTTTGCACATTTATCCAATAAGCTGAATCTAGCTGCCCTTTAATATTAGTTGTTTCTAATAAAGCTAATTCCATTGTATTATGTAGATGGCTTTTGGAGTTGTCGTGCTTTTTTATTTTTTCAGTTAAGTGCACCAAATTTGTCACCCCTACCTCCGTTCATGCTTTATCACCGCCAAAAAGTAAACAAGGAAAACAAAATAACGCATTTTTTTTGTTGCACCCACAAATCCAATTGTTCTTCGAATAAATGTCTATTAAATTGACGTTTATATGCTTTTCCGCGGCTAACACCTGCAGTCTCAATAACAATATCGGGCAATGGCCTACCATTGTTTTTTAAATCAATTTTTTCTTCATAAGAGTATTTAAAAAATCGCTTCACATGAACTAAATTATAAACTAAATCCATTGTCACTATCACAGTATATAAATATTAATAATTAGTACAATAAATCACTACACAAATTCACAAAACAGTATTTAAAATCTCAAATTAACACGAAATACGAAATAGGTACGATTTACGCCCGCCCGAGGAGTAGGAAGGAGTAAACATTCACTGATGTTGCTTTAGCTGGAAAAAATACAGCTCACTGACCATGTAAATTCGCGCATTTACAAGCGCCAAGTGTGGATTGTCGCGGGAGTTGAGGGGGAGGACGGGTGTGCCGAGCCGTGCTGAGAACTACCTCGTGTGGCCCAGTTCAATGTACCGCGACGCGCTCGCGTAGAGAACCAGATAATTCACTACTCAATAGAGGACGGCGGGCAGAATGCGACTTTAACGCAATAATTTGGTTAGCTGCACCAACTAGCCAAATTATTTTATTAATAAATTTTAGTAATTATTGTGTCGCGAAAATATACAAATATCTAATTTGTTTGGCAGTTCTGCAGCTCTGCAGCACCTATACACCAGCCGCCCCTGATGTATCCCATTTCGAATGGTAGACCTGCGACGTGCAACTTTTGTATCGCGACAGTTCCAAACACGGAAAAAATGTCGCGATACACGTGTTCCGCAACTTTGTCGCTAGGTGTGTACTAGCCTTTAGTTTACCCGATATGAGAAAGCTAGGTCGAGTAAGTATAACACAAAAAATTATTATCAAAATTATTCAAAAATGGCGACACTGGAGTCATTCTCAGGCATGTCGAATTTCAGGCGCTCTGCGACACGCAGTGTAACTGGTGGAGATTTGAATCTGGAAAAAAATCACTTAATCTACATGTTTATAGCTAGTAAAATACGCAGGGGATTTTGAAAATATTGATTTTTGTGTGATAGCAAGTATCTAAATAAAAAACGTTAAATTTTCGACAAAAAAGGGCAATCATCTGTTAATAAATAATATTTAAATTAACTTATCCAAAATTCCGTACGTATTTCACTTTAAAATGTTATTTTAAAGATATTGCTAAAAATTCGCATGGAAAGAATGAAAATTATTGGATGCCTCATGCCGATTTGAAAAATCGTGTTTCGAGAAAAACACGTTTAAAGTTTTGAAATGTTATAGACATAAAAAAATTAAAAACCCAACTGTTTAAAAATGTTTACCATTAATCTGCTATCCCAGGACCATTAATCTGCCTTTCTGTGTATATTTAAATATTCTTCCTCATTCTCTTTCCTCGAATATTTTATGTTATGCCTCTTTCACTGCATCTGTCAAAGACATACCGGGGCGTGCTTGAACAGTTTAGCATTGACTTCTAGACAAGCATTGTATAATTGGACGCCAATATCCATCTCCAAACGTTTCATAATTCCAAGAATATTAGTCAGACTATCATTAAAAGTGCACAAAGCAATATCGATCACTAAATTCAAAATTGCTTTGCCACTTGAATAAAATTTTGGAGCCAATTTCCAAACAGCAGCATTAAAGATTTCATTGCTATTTTGGGTGTAGCCTCCCAAGCAACGGTTTAATGACTCGTCTTATGAAATAAGGTCGCCCAGATTTCATTTTTCATATTTTCCAAGGAGTTCGGATTCCGACGTATTACCAAGCCATAATAAATTGTTAATTAGTCAATTAGTTAATTGATCAAGCGTTATACTA
Source organism: Rosalia funebris (assembly GCA_037954035.1). NCBI lineage: Eukaryota > Metazoa > Arthropoda > Insecta > Coleoptera > Cerambycidae > Rosalia > Rosalia funebris. Next base: position 1,939,933 of record JAZFAV010000006.1, on the reverse strand, counting down.
ACGTACTTTTAATTGTAAATGCTTCTGACTAAACATAAACAAACATCTTTTAACGACATCTGTTGTGTATTAGAGAAGTTAGAATTCATAAGGTAAACCATTAGACTGTGCCTAGACTGTACCGTCCCAGGTCATTTTGGAGCAGCCTGACGTGCTTAGAAAAATTTTTTTTTAGGAAAAAAATGTTCTTCCCCATATTCTAAAAGGTCCAAAGAATTTTTTAAGCTAATAAAAAAAATCGATTTTTTGAAAAATTTACAGTGGAGTACATCGATCAGGAATATTTAACCAAGGAAAATTAAATCACGATAAATTACCTAAATTTGATGCCAGTCATTAAATTTTATAGCTTCACCAGTTTTAATATAAATGCAAATATATATTTTTTTTATTTATACTATACACCCTTATACAAAGTACGCCTCTGCTTGAAATTCTTATCATTTATAAACAATTATGTCGCAGTACTATTCATTTCATCGCTATTTGCCAAATAAAAATTCTCTTATCTTGCCGATAAACGGAACAGTCTACCTGAGCCTAGCCATAAAAACAAGCCACGGTATGTTTTGAATTTTTTTATTTGGCAAATAGCGATTAAATAAACTATACATCAGCTGTCTCTAAGCTAACCAAATAAAAATTCTTCGGCGTAAGAACGTATAGAATTAATTAAACGATTATAGACACAAATATTTATTTGTGTCTATAATCGATAATTGCAGTACACAACATATTTATATTTGTCCCTATCTATTTTTTCATTCTGTTGCTTTGCGATCGACGTTTACAAAACTTTGTAGGACGCTTTCAGCGATTTTTTCGTGTTTCAACACTTCGCGATCGCCCCGTATCAGCGTCTACGACAAGGTTATGAAAACCAAATACGTTCGGTAAGATTTCCTTGATTATATATGCCATTAAAAACAAATTACTGCCCACATAATAAAGGAAAAAAACAAGTAGTTAATTAATATTCATTATCAGCTGAAATAAACAAGATAAGCATGCTCTATTTTTTTTCTTCTGTGATGTATAGTTTAAAGATATAATTGCTACTAAAATACGCCCGTTGTCTTTCTGTTTATACATATGTAAAATTACACAAGTTTTTACAGTCAAGAATGTCCTGTTCGGCTCTGTTTCTCTCAAGTTATTACTAAAGCGTCTATTCTGACGCGCCGTAACAGAGACGGACTAATAATAGATACGCGACTAATGTCCGTTTCTATAACAACGACGTTGCCACCGCATGTTACCGATGATCTATTTCGTAATATGTATAAACGAATTATTGATTTGTCTAAAAAAAGTTGTTAACGAGGCCTCTAGAGGTGATGACAACGATGACACTATATGTTTCCATGACCTTACGTAGTCTTTTTGGCAAGTGATATTAAGTTACGTAAACTGAAGAACCCCAAACTACGCCAGTTTCTAGAAAAATATATGGATTCAAAACTGTAATCGAGCTACACTAATAAACAGATACATTGACCAGATATACGAAGACGTGTTGTAAAATATTCGCAACCACGTTAGGGAAAATATTTATTATACAGGGTCTTTCAATAGGGGCGCTCGAAATTTGTCGTTATAGCAGCCATGTTGTCAAATTTGTCGTGAATTGTTCAGTAATGTATGGCAAATCACCATGGAAGGTTACAACGTTCAACAACGAGTACAAATCATCAATCTTTATTATTTTTATCTCGCAGCAACAAGTTTCATGCAACTACATCGTTTTTAATAGGGTTGAACATGTCGAATTTTGTGCCTGGAAACTACGATTTGCGGAGAGCGTTGATTTTCTGTTACCATTCAAAGAAAACTGCTGCAGAATCGCATCGAATGCTTGTCGAAGCCTACGGTGATTATGCTCTTGGCAAATCACAGTACTTTGAGTGGTTTGAAAAATTCAAAAGTAGCAATTTTGAGTATAGCGAATTGCAAGAATTGTTGGATGAGAATGACGCTCAAGCGCCACAAGAACTCGCAAATCAATTAAATGTGACACGAGAAGCCGTCTCCATACGTTTGAAAATGGATTCCACATGAACTGAATGAGAGACAGCAAGAAAACCGAAAAACCATTTGCGAAATGCTGCTCGCCAGGTACAAAAGAAAGTCGTTTCTTTTATACCTGGCGTTTAAAAATGGATATATTTCGAGACTCCTAACCGTAAAAGATCATGGGTAACTCCAGGCGAACCATCGACATCGACTGCAAGGCCAAATCGCTATAGACGGAAGACAATGCTCGTGTTTCTTGGGATCAGATCTATTATGAGCTGCTAATACCCGGCTAAACCGTTAATACTGAACGCTACCGACAATAAATGATCGATTTGAATCAAGCTTTGCGTGAAAAATGACCAGAATATCAATAAAACAATCAGAATATCACAAAGTGATTTTTGTTCATGTTAATGCGCCATCACACACAGCAAAACCGGTCAAGGAATTGAAGACGTTTAATTGGTAAATACTTTCGCATGTGGCTTACTCACCAGACTTGGCTCCGTCCGATTACTACTTATTTGCATCGAAGGGACACGCGCTTGCTGAGCAGGGCTTCACTCCTTACGAAAATGGCTCGATAACTGGTTTGTCTCAAAAGAACAACAATTTTTTTTTTGGCATGGAATCCACAAATTGTCAGAGAGATGGGAAAAATGTATAGCTAGCAATGGGCAATACTTCGAATAAAATATTTTCATAAAGTAAACGTGTATTTTCTATACAAAAATTCCTGTTTCATATTTACATACCTTGTAGTAGTTTAATCCCGTATCTGAAGGTAATAGTTCGGGGATTATAGATCGATATTGCATGAAAAGACAGAGGTAATGGAGAAATTTAAAAATAGTGAAATATTTTAAGATATTGTATTGTACTAAAATCCTGGGATGCTGCGAGATGAGACATGCGACTTCTCGCGCGCCCCCCGTATAAAAAATAGTTCCCGGCATACCCGCCCAGGAGCATCGGGCCGTAAAAAAGTGTCAGCAACGGCCGGCCGACTTATCAATCGTAAAGGACGCGCCCTAGATTTTTCGAATAGTTTTTCTGTTTACAAATATTTTTTATGGCCGCTTTCTCGGCACTCGCTACCGTTATAAATCTGTTAGGTGTTTCCACCACGTCCGCGGTGCGGATTTTAAGGCGGCCGCGGCGAGGTATTTAGCCCGTACCGGGTTTTTCTGGCTAGCTAGTATTCGCCGATTAATTACGCGTGAGTCACTCCTCAAGGTTGAATTACAGCCGAGACAAGAAAAACGACTTATTTTACCGGATTATTTTAATCGGAGGGGGCCCGAGATGGTCCAGAACGAGGCGCGCGACCGCTTAGAAAAGTGCGCCGCGATGCGATTCAAGTATTTTGCGCTGATCTGATTTTTTGGTAGACAGGACCGGCTCCAGCCCGACGGATGATTGAAAATTGTTAATACAGTGTTTATTACTATATATATTTTTTAATTCTTTGTAATTCTACTTGATTAATTTTCTTGTGATAACTAATAAATATTGGCGTCGTTTTTCGTACAGTTTTATAGCGGCATTTTTCTAGAGACGGGTCGCGGGCGATGTAAACTTGCCAGCCAATTTACAGAATAAATTGGAAAATTGCAAAAATTGAATCTACCAAATATGTAACAGGATTTTTTGTGGAAATGATAAAAAATATTTTATTCGAAGTATTGCCTGTTGCTAGCTATACATTTCATTTTTCCCATCTCTCTGATAGTTTGTGGATTTAATGCCAAACAAATCTTGCTCTATTGAGGCAAACTAGTCATCGAGCCATTTTCGTAAGAAGTGAAGCCCTGCTCTGCAAGTGTATGTCCCATCGATGCAAATAAGTAGTAATCGGACGGAGCCAAGTCTGGTGAGTAAGCCGCACGCGAAGTTTCCCAACTAAACGCCTCAATAGTTTCCTTGACCGGTTTTGCTGTGTGTGATGGCGCATTATCATGAAGCAAAATTGCTTTGTGTTGCCATTTTTGATATTCTGGTCGTTTTCACGCAAATCTTGATTCAAATCGATCATTTGTTGTCGGTAGCGTTCAGTATTAACAGTTTGGTCAGGTTTTAGTAGCTCATAACAGATCACACCCTTCTGATCCCACCAAACACAGAGCATTGTCTTCCATCATAGCGATTTGGCCTTGCAGTCGATGTCGATGGTTTTCCTGGAGTTACGCATGATCTTTTCGCTTAGGATTCTCGAAATATAGCCATTTTTCATCACCGGTCGCAATTCGATAGATAAATGACTTTCTTTTGGTACCTTTTCCTTTTGGTTTTCCTCTGTCTTTCATTTTAGTCCGTGTGTTCTTATTTTTTATGACAATATTCAAAACGATGTGCTTTTCGACTGTATCGAACAACTAAAAGGGATTGCCATAAAAAAAAATGCGCCCCCTGTGACTCTGCAAACGTACGCCACTGTCCATAGAACTAATGTGTCTCAAAAGACGGCAAATTTAAAATAGTTTTAGACCTCTTCGAGCGTTTTTGCTATAAAAAAAGTTTTGCGAAATTTTTCAGGTATTTCCAGACTTGTTTTCCACAGGGTATATAGTACATTGCGAATGTACGAGGTCTAATAAAAAAATACGGTGACTAATTTTATTATGAACAAAGTAATAAGCTTGCTTCAAATTTGAACTCATCTTCTTCAAAGTACTGTCCTTGGCTAGCGACGCAATTATCCCAACGTTGTTTCCATGATTGGAAGCATTTCTGGAAGGCTTCTTTCGGAAGGGACTGCAGGTGCTCCATCGTGGCCCTCTCAATGTCGGGAATGGTGTCAAAACGTTTTCTATTTAGTATGACTTTGATTATTGGAAAGAGCCAGAAGTCGCATGGTGTTAAATCCGAAGAATAAGGCGCGGATGTTAACAAGATAGAAATCCGTTTTTCAGCCAGAAAAGCGCGCGGATCAGAAGCGAGGTGTAACACACGGCGCATTGTCGTGATGAAGGAGGAAGCCATTGGCTCATTTTCTGGTGTCTTTCTTCGTACATAGTTCATTCGAATAATCAGTCGCCTATTTGACGAAACGTTTTCCTACTTTTGCAATTTTTTCGTCTATTTTTGAGTTCGCAGGACGTCCCGACCGTTGCTCGTCTTCAACCGACTCATTTCTGCTTTTAAATCGCTCATACCATTTGTAAGCAGTCTTCAGAATCACCACATTATCACCATGTTCTAATTTCAACATTTCATGAGATTCTTTGGCATTTTTTTCGCAACTTGGTCTAAAACCTTTTATTTTGGATTTTGATCTAAAACCTAAAGCATAATTATTTAATGAAGGTCATATACAGTGCATGTGTAAAGTATGGTTTTATCATTTTTAATAAAATATTTGTTTAGTAAAACATTACACATTACATTTTGAGGTTAGCTGTAGTAACCTCAAAATATAATTTGTAATATTTTGTTATTTATGCTTTTGTGTTGGATGTTTGCATTTTCATTATATTTATTTTGATTAATTAATTAATTTTCCCAAATGGATTTCGAAGAAAAAATATGTTAACAAAAATTGAGACAACTGCAATGGGCTTTTTTTTTAAATAAAATTGAAGCCGAGAAAGAAGTTCCACCGTGAGAACTATTACACCTATTTAGCAGTTTCTTTGATATATGCCGTCAAACACCTCCGCCGACTGCTGGCACGTGCCGTTAATTAATATCTCATTTGTCACCGTTGACGCTAACATCTATCTGGCGGTTCCTTTGACGCATGTCGACAAATTTTCTCAGGCTCATCAGAATTTTCCCACACTCAAGTGACCCTATATCTACTATATCTACAAATGGATTTCGAAGAAAAAATATGTTAACAAAAATTGGGACAACTGCAACGGGCTTTTTTTTAAATAAAATTGAAGCCTCCCCATTGACAGTGTTCGAGATCGCCGAGAAAAAAGTTCCACCGTGAGAACTATTACACCTATTTAGCGGTTTCTTTGATATATGCCGCCAAAGACCTCCGCCGACTGCTGGCACGTGCCGTTAATTAATATCTCATTTGTCACCGTTGACGCTAACATCTATCTGGCGGTTCCTTTGACACATGTCGACAAATTTTCTCACGCTCATCAGAATTTTCCCACACTCAAGTGACCCTATATCTACTATATCTACAAATGGATTTCGAAGAAAAAATATGTTAACAAAAATTGGGACAACTGCAACGGGCTTTTTTTTAAATAAAATTGAAGCCTCCCCATTGACAGTGTTAGAGACCGCCGAGAAAAAAGTTCCACCGTGAGAACTATTACACCTATTTAGCGGTTTCTTTGATATATTCCGCCAAAGACCTCCGCCGACTGCTGGCACGTGCCGTTAATTAATATCTCATTTGTCACCGTTGACGCTAACATCTATCTGGCGGTTCCTTTGACACATGTCGACAAATTTTCTCACGCTCATCAGAATTTTCCCACACTCAAGTGACCCTATATCTACTACAATCAATTAACATTAAGTTTTAGAACAAAACTTAATGTTAATATATTATTCGAAATCTATGATACGCGACGGACACGGTATACACGTATTCACTCTTCCGGCTATGGCAGCCAATTGACAAGTCACAATTTGTTTAAACTTAACACTGACTTATTTCAAAGGATCAGGCTATAGAACGTGTTATTTCACACAGATGTAACATCAGCAGTTTCTGCTATAAAAATTTATTCACCGTATTTTTCGAACAGCCCTCATATAATAATTAAATTGTGTACCTACGTAATGAAAGAAAATGAGAAGTTATGATGGCACACCTGAAAGATGCCATAGCATTGTTGACAGTGATTATGATTGAGTAGTATTTTTGAATAATAAATACTTATGTATTATAAATAGACAGCGTATATACAAATTATTTTCAACGAAGTCGTGATTAAATCGCCAAATTATAATAAACAGAACAAAAAATCCTCACAACTTAAATTAGCGTAAACAACGTAACATTCAAGGATCACCTGGATTATTAGTCACCTTTGTTGCTATTTGCAACTTATGTACCATCTACAGACGTGTTATAATCATAATAACGAATAACAATTATTTCGCTTGCAATTAGTTTAAAAAAAAATACAGACGAGTTGATAAATAAATACATTTCTGTCAAGGGCGTAGCAGACATGGATGCGAGTGATGCGTCGCATCCCTTAAGAAAATTGACAAATTAGTGTTATTTAAAAGTTCAAACGATTTATTCAATTATTACAATTTTTTAATTATTTTAAATCGACCGCAAACATACATTATTTACTTTAAACGCCATCATCAACTTTTTTATTTCAAATCAGCCGTGAAGGCGCCCGAAATTATTGGACTCCCGCGTTACTTGCTTCAGTGCTGAAATGCGATGGTCCACGTTACATCCAAGCTACGCGTTAGATGGGCGAAAAGGTCAGTGATCTTACGCAGTCAACAGTAGAACCTCCAGTAGGTGTTGTCATTATTTTCGGACTCAGTTATGCGATTATGTGAACGCATCTTGGCGACTGTCGCCATAACATAAGGAAGATTTGGAAGCGCTGTTTCAGGTAATTGTGGAAAATGTAAATGAGGAATGGGATCAAGAAACCGTTATTTGTGCTAGAGGCCTTTTAACTTTATTGCGCGACTGTGATTTTACTTTCGTCTTAGCAATGTTTTCTGCAATACTCCCACATTTCGAGAGTCTGTTTAAAATTCTACAGACAAAAATATCAGATATTAGTTACTGCAATAAAAAGATCGCCGATTTCAAATCACATATTCAAAAAACGAGAAACGAGTTTAATGACATTTGGGACGGTATAGACAGATTTGTGTTATAAAATCAATCACCAAGTAAAAGAATGCGTTTGGATTTAAGTCCCGAAGAAGATAAGAAAAGCACCTACGCACGATTGCTTTATGAAATTTTGCACGTTATTACTTTGAGCATTAGTGAACGGTTTATGAAATTTCTAAACTGAAATTCTTAAATCTAGATTCCACACAATTTACTTCATTCGTGAAACGTTTTTCTGACGAACTCTTTTCTTCTTTAGTAGATACATATGGAACAATCTTTGACGCAAATCGTTTAAAAAGTGAACTCAGTGATTTATAGTGATTCCGATATGAAAGAGAGCACTCTGTTTGAGCTTCACCAATATACTCGTATTATGTCCCTTCAATCATCTTCTGTTTTCCCGGAATCATAAAAATTGTGTCGTTTAATTTTGACTATTCCTGCCACAAACAGTTCCGCGGAAAGATCATTTTCATGTTTCAAGAGAATAAAGACTTATGTGCGAAATTGTCAAAAGCAAGAAAGACTGTCAGCTTTAGCATTAATAAATATTGAAAGTGCCTTGTCAGTAGATATGAGATCGTCTCCAACATTTGAAGAAGCAGTGATAGACGTTTTCGTTGCACAAACAAAACCGAAGAATTGATCTTCATTTTAAAATGAAATTCATTTTCATATGGCCTACCATACATCCGACTGTACCTCTTCCCCTTATAAATTTTTTATCACATCCCTAGATTCTTTTCTCACGCTACGCCCCTGATTTCTGTTGTTTCTTTGACACGGTTCAGAGTGATTTTAAACCGACACACGCTTATCGTCATCATTAATGAAGTTGGTATCTTTTCGTTAAAAAAAATAACCATTATCTAGCTGAGAGATCGCCACAATTTTTCCATTGTAGTAAACAGAGATTCGCTTACGTCAGACGTGAATCTTGACCAGTTACTTTCGATACGGCATGACCTCTAAGTTTTGATTAACTTATCAACCGTTATTTTTTGCACGACTAATCTCTCCCAACTCGGTCGAAATACGCTCAATAATAGCTCGCCTCGGGAATGCGACGGATAACGTCAGGGTTGCACAGTAACAATAATGGAATTCGCCAATTTTTTGGCGTGCATTTCGGCGTTTAAAAATAACCAAAAGGGCAGCCCACTCGTTCGTGACAGACGTCTCATATGGGTATTTTGGGCGAGTAATTACACCGGCAGGACGTGGGTGGTGTTCCACGTCAGGATTAATTCTTGCGCTCTTTATTATGTATATTATACGGGGTTGGTCGAAAGACTGGAGACCGACTCGAAAGCTAAAGATTTAAGAGTTAAAAAATGGTAAATATAAAAGTTTTTCAGTTTTTGGAACCGCAAGATATGTCAATATTTAGATGCATTAGTTTCAAGGCTATTTGAAGGACAGATACTGGAATGGCCACAGCAAATTTGTTTATTGTAGAAATTAACGTAAATTTCGTGAAAACACACCTGCGTGGTCACTTATAGAAGCTAAATTGTGCATTGTGGACACCTTTGTCCTATGTAGATACCTTTGGAATATCTATAGACCCTAATCTAAAAAAAAAATTCGAAAATATTCAAGGTGATAATGTTAAGGTTGAAGGTTACCAATTTTGGTGATATTAATTATTTTATAACACCAGTTATACGAATAGCAATACGAAAGATTCATAGTTCTTACAATCTAAAAAGATCCAATAGTGTTTTTGACGGGTGTCGGTTCAATGTCGTTTGAAAGGTAACTTATTTTTTGGAATTTCTAACACAGGCCTACAAATTTTGACATTTTGAAAGTTGATTTAGGTTTGATAAGTGGATATAAGTGAGTTATTTACGCGGATTTCATATCTACCTTCCGTTTTTGCCCATCACGTAAGGTTTTTGATCAACTGAATAATCAGGATAAATTAAAAACTAGAGGAAATTTTACATTTGAATAAACACTATATTTAATAAACATTAAAAAACAGTAAAACGCAACAACACAAATTTTGAGTCTCTAATTTCTTTTTTCTTTAAAATCTTTCCCTTTTTTACAAAAAACTTCGTTTTGTAGTTTTTTTTGTGTAATCATCCATTGGATGTTCTCTTTGCAGCATCCAACAGTAATCTGCCATCATCGCCATATCCCATCGACCCTGGTACCTTCTTTCCATTTCCTTTATGTCTCGATAGAAATTTTCACCTTGCTCCTCACTAACAGCACCAAGATTTTCCAGATTATCATACAGAAAATAAATTTTTATGCTCATATTACAACCAAATTGCTTAAACTTATCCAGCATTTTGTTGGCAATTTCCTCATACTGCAGATGTTTATAATTTCCTAAAAAAATGTCTGTCCTACATTAATTTTCTTATTTTTGGTCCTACGAAAATGCATTCCTTTAATTTTGCTTCAGAAAGAGCTGGAAATTTGCCACATAAGTACTTAAGATAATTCCCATTCTTATGTACAGGTTTACATATTGCTTCATTAATCCTAATTAATTAATTAATTTAATATGAAGTAGCGACAAAAGACTTTTTTGCGGATCAATCAAATTTGCTTAAAAAACGTTTTTTGAACCAGGCATTTTTTGATTTTATAACAAAATATATTTGGTGTATTTTTACAACTTCTAGGCATTTTTAAAATAAAATAAAAATACACGATGCGATGTAACGAGTAAACGTACACACATTAAAAACGTACTACAGTGTTACGAAAAAGAAATATTTGTTTATTCAGTAATTCAGTAAGCTATATTATCTACAGAACCCCGTGTCTTCATTATAAGAACAAATTACAAAAGCTTGATAGTCTTAAACATGTAATAAACGCTCAAAGCAGTTTTTCCGTCTCCAAGGTCATTTGAAGGACAATTTATGTTTTGGGCGTAATGACGGGTCCCTTGTTACGCAAATTTAAATATTAAATTCTGTATAAACGTATACGTTGCAGAATTTTCAAAATAGGCAGTTCCGGAAAAACGAATTTTATCCACAAGTTCTATACGATGTTATCTGAAAAATACCTCTCTTTTTCATAAAAAATTAAATAGAAAATATGTAGAAATTTTACAAATGCGCAAAATAGTTTTTCCCTGCTTCAAGGTTATTTAAAGGATAACTATGTTTTGAACACAAAACTCGCAATTAACTTTTAAACGCCCGTTTTATAGAGTAAAACGTAACGATGTGCAAAAGACTGCAATAAATTTTCTAAATTCAATGTTTTCTACAAATCAAAAAAAAACAGACCAGTTTTCCACACCCACCGAAAGATTGTTCGTCACTCAACGCGCAATTTGCCAATTTGACAGCAGGAGATAATTTAAAGATGATTACATAGCGATCATTTAAAAATCAAGGTAATTTGAGGGGTAAGTAGTCAGTCCTTAGAATGACCTTGAAACTGGAATCTAATAAATTATTGTTTGTGTATAACCAGTGTATATAACGATGGAATTGTACGCTTATCGCCCTGTACAGATCGCATGAGTCATTTTGGAATAACATGCTTGTAATTCGAAGACTTTCGCTCATAAGTGAATATTTTCTTCAGCAAACGTACAAAGGAGCTGTGTGTCCTTCGAACGACCTTGAACATTTTTACTTGCGGAAATAACGTGGAGAGATAATAATACCAATGCCACTCTACAGAACTGCACTCTGTGTATTATTTCAGTTTTTTTTTTATTTCCAGATGTGTAGCTGGTAAACATGATGTTTTCCAAGTTTTGTTCAAGGTCATATCAAAGTAATATCACACTTACTTTATTCTTTCCCTTAAGACAGAACAATGGCAACTTTAATAATTTCTTAAACAACCGAAACAATTCTGTTTATTTCAGATGACACTCGAATTGTTTTACCACCCTGTATATTCTTTTATCGAGACGAATTTTTATAACGTCAATAAAAAATATAATCTTAATTTCGCATTTAAGGATTAAATAAATGAATAAATACGTAGTATCTATTTTTAATACACCTAAAAACTATGGTTATTGTTATTAATGTTAAATTATGATTATCCGCTCTAAAGATTAAACACAAACGTTTAGGTATTAAAGGATTATTGTGAAAAAAAACTTTCCCGTATTTTTGCCAACCGAACATTAATCAAATAAGCCGAATGTGATTTTGATACTTTCTCTAATAACACAAAAGAATTATCATTGCTCTCTTGACCACGCTAATTACAGGAAAAGCATATTCATATTTATTTTTAAATATAGAGCTATTTAATGTGACTTTCTGTCTGAAAATGGCATAAGAACTGGTGTACACTGCTGAAAAAAATTAAGGCAACAAAAAAATTCCGAAGTATTTTCAGTGATTTTTGAAAGGCTGTAAGTTTATAAAAAATGGTCGTATCGAGATGAAAAGAAAAACATTTTTGAAGATTAAAGTTATTAGTTTTGAAATATTTTGGTAAAAAAAATGTTTGAGCGACGGTTACCACGCAATCTAAAGAAATTGCGAGAGACAGGAACTTTAAAATTTTTTTACGAGCATCCCCGCCAAAAAGTCAAAAAACGTCCGATCACAAAATCTTTGTTGTCCTGTGTAATCGTAGAGCGAATCGAATGATGATTTTGAAAACTTGAATGAAACCTCTGTAAACGACGAATGTCGTTTTTGAACATAATTTTTTTACCCTCGCTATTAATTTAAAACAAATACACAAAATAACTTTTTCTGGAAAAAATCTACCGCCACTTTGCACATATTGAGGAAAAAACTAATGTTACCAGTCTTTTTTTTTAACTTATTATAATCTCATTAGCCCTGTAAATTTTCAAATTGATCCATCGAACGGTTTTTTTGCCGAATGATCAAAGTTTTGAAAATAATTAAAGGAATAAGATCATTTGTGAAACATCATTTAATGATTAGCAAGATGGAAAGAACCTGTCTTTACTTTGCTTGCAATTTCACTTTCAATGCTCATCAAATTATTTTGAATTTAATTTTAATTCGTAAAATTAAATAAAAATTGGAAAATTTTATCTGGCGGTATTTCTTTGGATTACGCAGTAACCGTAGCCCAGACAATTTTTTTGCAAAAAATTTCAAAACTAAAAATTTCAAGCTTCAAAAAGGTTTTTTTTTTCATCTCGATAGCAAAAAACATTTTTCAAGTTTATAGCCTTTCAAAAATGACTGAAAAATTTTTGGAATTTTCTTAATTTTTTTTTGAGTAATATAGTTAATAATAATAAAATATATTGGGCGAAACTAATATATTTCTACTCTATTTTGGATAGCCTTCTACTTACGATTGTAATTTAAGTTACAACATTTTAAAATGTATGTATGAAAGATATTTAACATATCTTTCCCAGCAAAAAGTAAAATCGATTCTTAAAATAAACAAACGTCTCTGTTTAATCATTCTCGCAAATGCATAACTTGTAACTGTATGTTTTTCTAACAAATTAAATAAGTATACGAGTACGTGCAATTTTTTTTAAACGTGGAATTTCCCACAGCCGCACCACCGATAAAGTAAATCTTAGACTAGGATCTCGATGACACATAGATAAGTTATTTCTCCTTTTAAGAATTCGAAAGTAACGATACTAATTTATTGGTATTAGATTTTTTTTATATAATTAAATTCAACCGATTTAAGCGTTTATGCTGTCCCCAGTACATTTGTTGTAGACTTTTCCTCGCTTTCTGACACTTCATTGACTGACATATTTGTACGAAAAATCTCTTCGACGACGGTCATAACGAGATCGTTTTGTTTTGCGATCGTATTAAGGTCGTTTTGAATATACGTTAGTCTCTATTTTTCCTACAGAATTTTAACACAAATTAATATTTCTATATATCAACGAATAAGCTATCGAATGACTTTCCTCGAACGATTCGAATCCTTCGAATGACCTTGAATAGTGTGACTTATCAAAAGGAGTGTGGCCAAAAAAACTATACTGGGGTAACTCGTAAGATTTTATTTTATTGATTTCTTGAAAGATTCTTTAGAGGTCACGTCAATGTCATTTTTGAGTGACACCGATATGACTATGAAATGTTTTCTTCAGCCAAAGGAAGAAACTGTCCTTCGGACAACTTTGAATTTTTAATGGATTATACTAAAAGACACCCACATATTCGGCCAGAAGATTCGTTCAAGGTCATATAAAGATGATAAGGACGACGTTAATTTTAATCGAGGTAAACTTTGCACACAATGTTTTATTTAACAGGCGGGTCCTTCAAATGACCTTGATAATATCTAGGCATATATTAGGAAAGCTCCAGTGTTTTAATATGTAGTTTTCTCCGATTTTGATTTTTAAATTTTGTATCCTGATGTACTGTTCGTCAAGAATAGGAAAAGGTGTGAGATTCTCTAGGTATGTACAGAGGAAAGAGTGAGGCAGTATTCGAAGTGAAAAAACTGCACTTTACGTACAGCCAGATGTACTCTGTGTACATTAACATTCAATATATGTATATTCATCGATATTCTCTTTGCAAAGATCTCAATTAGACTGAGTAAAGGCCAGGGGCATCTCGTGGGCGGTCTGATATCGCAGTTTTGAGGCTTATTTCATTCTTGACGAGCTGTACAAAGTCATAGACCGTTGACGCATATACATTGTATTCGCCAAATAGCTCATTCAAGGTCATTTTATGTGACTGTATTTCTTTATTCAGGCTTGATTTACATGAAAATTAATATAATCTTCATCAATCAAGTAAGGAAACAACAGACAACAAACGTGTCCTTCAAATGATCTTTGACAATTTTACTGCAATTTTTTGGGTTTCCAGATGTGTGACCGGTAAACATTATGTTTGCCAAGTTTTGCTCAAGGTGATATCAAAGTAATATCACACTTACTTTATTCTCTCCTTTAAGACAGAAGAACTCAGATAATTTGACTGCAATTTTGTATATACAAATGCAATAATTTACGGAAACACTATCAATTTATAATTTTTTTGTAATAAGTTTTTAAGTCGTTACTAACTTCTTTTGTTTTGTTGTTTCAGGTAATGTAAACAGTACTTTTTTAAATCAGGAGTGGCCTGGGTAAGTGAATTCTTGTTAATTTTGCTATGAATCCGATCATCTTATTTAATTATCAATACGTCACAAAAAATTACGGCCATACAGCGTGTTATTGTTTTTTAATTATGCTTTTAAAAACTATACAGAGTGTCAGAATAGTTCATGGCATAACTTTATATACACATTCTTTAGATACTAAGTAATACAAAAACATTACTAAAATTCGCCACGAGATAAAGAAAGTTGTAATTTAACATCTTTCTGTCTCTTCTCTATGCTCATGATAACATTTATAGTAACATACTCAACATCACATACTTAATAGGTCAATGCACTTTTATATTAAGGAATTCTGGCAAATTATATCTATATGACCGCACACGTTGTCGAAACGACCCAAACCTAGCAATATCGAAAATGGCAGACCACTCACCAGAAATACGCAGATATGCTGTTAGTTTACGGCCTGTGTAATGAAAATAGTAAAATGAAAGAGATACATCAGTGTAAAGCAATAGTTGGCAAGACACGGAATATCAACGTCAACCGCGCTAGCCGTATCCTTAATCCTAACAATTTATTGTCGGCAGGACACGGAATATCAACATCAACTGCGCCAGCAGTATTCTCCTTAAATTCAACAATTTATTATTATAGGGGACATGAAGATTTTTATTTTTTATTTGGTTGCCTTACAAGTTCAGTACAAGTTAGGTTTCTGGTAGTGAGATCATTACCCTACTAACTTACGCCGGAAATTATTTTGAAACCCTGTATATATGTAGATAGAACCTTACAATTGTTTTACTTAAGAGTTTCTATTTAACTTTTTAGAAATAATCTACCTTAGAATGTATTTGTTATACAAAGATTTACACGCAACTTTTTAACAAAACAAGTTACAAAACTTTATAACAAGATGGGGAAAATTAAATCGAAATTAAAAGAAATGCAAATTTTATTATTGTTTTCTATTAAATCTAATATGATATCGGATTTAACAATTTTAATTTCTGAAACGCCTACATGTAAAATTTACATTTATTCACATTATATGTCCCTTTAAAAATACGCCTCTAGTTAAAGCACCAATGGTAATCGTAAGTAATAGTAAAATAGTAAGTGCACAATAAGAGTGGCATATATAAAATTTCACTGACTACCTACCTAACGAAATCCTCGCGACTTTGTCAAAATTTAAGATATTTTGCACACACCTGATATCTATTAGTTTTAATAACTTGGCCATGGCAATGACTATCTTTGCTTCTTAGGTGATAAACCGTTTGGGCGTAAGTTAATTTATTCAGAAATCATAAATGGGCATTGCTTCAGCTTTTAACAACTCTTAATAATTCTTCTTTAAGTTTTATACTAGAAATGGTGAAATTTTCACGCTATTAAATGGGATAAAGTTTTACCACGGCAGACTTTCCACTTTCCACAGTGTGACAATACACTGAGAGAAAAATATGTTTGTTAATAAGTAAATCAAAATTCAGGTCAAGTACCCTATAAAATCGTAGACGCTCATGTTAATTCAAGTGGTTATTTTTGCATTGATCTATTAAATTTAGAATGACAATGTACAGGGTGGTCCAAGTTCGATTTAATTTGGGATTGTACAAATCACAACACATACAAATAAATCACTTTTGTCGATTTACGGGGGCTCTTAAGTGTAGACTGCTTGAGACCAGTGACAAGTTTTATACCTATTAAATATTCCGACACTAATTATATACTTTTCGTCTGTCCAAATAACATCGGTGATCTCATTATACTTTCGTCCGGCAAAGATCAAGGCATTTGTGGTCGTAATTCGGGTACAAGTGTTGATTTATTTTTATATGATTTTTATATGAAATTTTATTTTATTAAACAGCGTCGTGATGTTATTTTTTAACTGGGATTTTCTCAATCTTTTATACAGGGTAGTTCAATAGGGACGCTCGAAATTTGTTAGGTTGTAGCGGCCATGTTGTTAAAGCAACATCTGTAAAATTTATTGTGAATTGTTCAGTAGTGTATGGCAAATCACCATGGAAGGTTATAGCGTTCAACAACGTGTACAAATCATCAAATTTTATTTTCAAAATCGGTGCTCCGTTCGAGAAACGTCCCGCGAATTACGTGATTTTTATCCTCGCCACAACCGTCCCATTGAGTCGACTATTCGACGTTTGCTAGCCAAATTCGAGTCGACCGGTTTTATACATAATCAGCCAACATCCGTACGTCACCGAAACGCAAAGTCTGTTGAAAACATCGCTGCTGTGCGTGAGAGTGTACGGGAAAACCCGAGGCAGTCAATTTCTCGTCGTTCACAAGAACTCGGCCTTTCTGCGACTTCAACTTAGCCAATTTTGCGTCGGGGCTTGGATCTGCACCCGTATAAAATCCAACTGACTCAGGAACTTAAGGTAAACGACCATAGACAACGCCGTGTGTTCGCTGATTAGGCTCTGGAGCAATTGGAAGTTGGCACAAATTTCGGCAAAAAGGGCCTATTTTTGGATGAATAGATATGTGAACAAGCAAAATTGTCGGATTTGAGACGGTACCAATCCATACGAGATACACCAGTACCAAATGCATCTCGAGAAAGTCACTATTTGGTGCGGATTTTGATCTGGCAGTATCATCAGTCCGTATGTCTTCCAAAATGAAACTGACATTGCCATAACCGTCAACTACGAGCGCTACAGATCGATGATAAACAACTTCTTGTGGCCTAAACGGGATGATATGGATACTGACGACATGTGTTTCCAACAGGATGGCGTTACGTGCCAACACAGTCCATGCCATGATGGGCATTTTGCATGGGGGCATGGTTATCTCACGCAGCGGCGACGTGATTTGGCCACTGAGATCGTGCAATTTAACGCGTTTAGACTTCTTCCTTTGGGACTATCTTAAATCGCAGGTCTATGCGAATAAGCCGCAAACAATCGATGCCCTCAAAGTCAACTTAACGAACGTCATCCAGCAAATTCAGCTAGATTTATGCGACAAAGTCATCGAAAATTGGACCTCCCGAATACGTGCCACCAAGCAAAGCCGTGGCGGACATTAAACGACGTTATATTTCATACTCAATGCCATGAAATATTCGTTCAAATAAAAGACAAATTGAGTGGATATCTCACACACAACCTGTTTTATTGACATTTAAACATCGAGCGCCCTTATTGAAAGACCCTTTGGTTCTCGAGAAACCTCCAAATTCCGTCGAATTTGTACCGCCCTGTGCAGTTTTACAAATTAAATCCGTCCGAAATGTTAAACGGATTAAGTCAGAGCAATCAGCTTTTCTCTCAGTGTACCAGACATAACTCTGTCCTCTGTCGGACAAACTGTAACCAGTTCGACGAGCGCTCGCAGTTCGTCCTGGCGATTCGTAAACACAGCCAAACCTTGAGATCTCAATGTTACACCGCAGAAACCAATTTCTATCGTTAAATCAATTTATTTACGTTAAAATCGCGAAAGATTAGCACCGTCGTCGGGCGATTGCATTGCATATCGTTAATATTATGAAGAAAGCTGAACAGCCAGCGTTGCCCCACAAATTCTGTTTCGTTGGATTTATTATTAGTCGGCGGGCTTGCGACAGTTTTTGTGGTTGCGCATTCCTCGTTTGGGTTTTTGCCCGATCTGTCCTACGTAACAGCAATTAAAATCTGGATCGATTATTTTACGTGTATAACAATGGGCTGGGTGGTTTCGTAGTATTCTTTGTTTTTTGGTTAGGTGTTACGTAACGGTCTTAGTTTTATTGATAGATAACCTGTGCTTTATTATGTCGGAGCTGAGTATAGTGCGTATAACGATTTCATCGAAGTAGGAGGGGGGTATAAAATTTCTGCCAGTTCAGACGTTGCCGAAAATGGATTTCGCAAGCCGCTAATTAGAAAAACTTCCTAATTAATTCTTCGGGTGTTATAGCGTATTGCGACAAGCCGTATGTATGAAATCATTTAATTGGATTTTCCTCGGAATTGTGCGATGCCATATTTGGGGGGGGTAACGACCTTGATGGGAATATGGAGTGGTATTTTTTCCAGCGCGAGGTCCTCCGCGAACGCCTATACGTTTGAAACTTACCTAACGTTTTTCATTGTTCAAGTGATCTTATTAATCCTTAAACACTCGCATTCTTCAGGATAAGTTCAATACTCGCATGGCGGAAAAAGGGCCGCATTTCAAGGTTTTATTAATTATTTTTTAAAGTCTGTCTATTTTTTCCATTTATCTTTTGTAAATTGTCAAACAAGAAACTTCTCCATACATAATATTTTTATATTTTCAAAGGAATATAAGTATTTTATTCCACATAACATTTGGCCGAATGTTTCAGTCATCGACATTACTTTTACAGTAGTATCAGGCGTCTTAGGAACTAAAATTCAGCTGTTTGTTCACCATGAAAGCACAAACATAAGCCAACTAGAGATGAATACACAATTAAGCCTTCATAATTTATAATAGTTTCAAAAGAATACACATATTTTTTATACTCAAAAGAGGAGAGCTTTCAGATTGTTCTATGAACTAGAATAAAGTAAAACAAATAGAAGGTAAAACTAGTATTCTTCTTCCTCGTTTTCGCTCATGAGGCACCGTTAGCAGATTACTATACACTGACTATGCATTTTACAAACACAGTAGTTTCACTTTTCACAATCAACTTTGGTTTTACTGTTTTGTGAGAACCACAGAAGTAGCAGGTAGTTCGCCCAACGTGAGCTGAAGGGTTAGGCTGCTTGTTGGGGATTACTCTGTATTTGGAAAGAAAAATTGACACATCCTTGCGTAGACACCAGACTGTAGCCCTTTGTATCAAATGTTGTTCCATCAAGCCATAGGCCAAGACATTAAAATATTTTTTTCTGGTACAGGGCTTGTCAATGTTGTTGTCAGATATATTTTATTATTTTATAGGAGTTTATCCCAGCTATATCTAGCTCCCCAAGAAATACGACTATAGGCCAACGTCTTGTTTTACGCGAAGTAGATGTTGAGCACATTTGATCGACCGTATCCACGCCTCCTATAGTGGCGTTATACTCGATAATCTTGACAGGCTTTCCAGTTTCAGCAACAAACTCTTCCTTGTCGTGCTCAATTGATAATGATAACACAGCTTTGTTCTTTTTGACGACGTGGCTCACCAATGAAATGTTGTATTAAAACCCGAAAAGGCTTGACCCAACAGGCCCTGATTTGTCTGCAAGAAATTATGCGGAAAGAAATTTCTCTCTTGTTTTTCTTCAGGGTTCCCAAACACATCAGTCCAATCTGAAGTAAATATTCAGCAAGATCCTAGCTGGTGTAATAGTCATCGGTAATTACGCTCCCATTGGAATTCTTTATTGGTTCCATGAATCGTTTTAAAGAAATAAGCAATTGTGACATTTTATAGTCAGTTCCGAAGCAAGCCCAAATTTCGCTTAATTTATGATATTTTCGAAGGATAAATGCACCTCACACGAGGAGCATTTCATCGTTTGTCCCAAATGACTTGGGGAAACAATGCGATATCCACTGGCTTCGCGAACACAAACATTCGACGATTTTGGTTTCTTTACTGATTCGACTATCGCTTTTCGCTCCGCATTACCTTTCCCGGTTTCAGACACCATGCGGATTTTATTTAACCGACTTTTGGAAACGAATCGCCCTTTACAACGTAAACGCGGTGACTTTTTGAGGTTAGGATCAATTTTTATGGCGACCGACATACTGCCAACGAAGACACACTAAATCCGCGAGTTTTACAGCAGCGTTAACGCGTGTTGTGCTCGCAGATAACAAATTCACAAATTTGAAATTTGTCAATTAGCAAAAATTGGAACACTCACTTCTTATACATGGCGAGCATAGGGCTAGCCCCCTTACCCCTCGTTGGAACCTCTTTAAAAGCGGGCTGAACTTTGAAACAGGTTTATCCTATTCTGTTCCACATCACCCTCGTGGCTTATGAATTAAACAGGACGGTAAAAAGCGTAAGAAATTAGTTCCCTGAAGTACAGGGACGTCTATAATCAAGTACCCGATTTTAAGTAGCAGCCGTGTACAACGCAAAGAAATAAAAAGCAAAAAAATATGGGTAGGACATTTATTTGTATTTAAAGTTTAAGCCTAAACTCAATTAAAGATGATGTCAGTCAAATGACCGCCTCTAACTGCGATGCACATCTGAGCTCTTTTTACGGCATGTTCCATAACTCGAGTCAAGACAATTTTCGTTAGATCCTCTATTTCTTGACGGATATTATGTTTCAGCTGCTGTAGCGTCTGAGGGTTATTGGCGTATACCTTTCCTTTGAGATAGCCCCATAAGAAGAAATCAGGAGCCGAAAGATCTGGCGATCTTGAAGGCCACGCTAAGTCGCCAAATCGAGAAATTAATCGCGCAGGGAACATGTTGCGCAACATGAACATTGTCTCTCTGGATGTGTGCGCAGTCGCACCGTCCTGTTGCAACCACATATCCTCCAGTTCTAGGACTTCCAACTGAGGTGACAGAAAGTTATTCACCATTGCTCTATAGTGCTCTCCGTTGACCGTAACCTTCATCGTCCTCAAAGAAATATGGACCAATTACACCTTGGACAAAGACGCCGCACCATACAGTAACTCGTGAAGGGTGTAGTGGTCTTTCCTGAAGAATACGAGGGTTTTATGTACCCCAGTAGCGGTAATTCTGCTTATTTACAAATCCATTTAAGTGAAAATGGAGCTTCGTCGGTCATAATCAGTTTATGTGGAAAATCGTCAATATTGTCGTTAAGGTTTAGGAGACTGTGACAGTATTGCAGGCGTTGTTGATGGTCTCTGGGAAGAAGCTGCTGTGCCACCTGGATTTTGTATGGAGATGCGTGCAAATCTAACTTCAAAATTCGCCTCAAGGACGTCCGAGACATGCCCAATTGTGTGGCGCGTCTTTCTGTTAACGGTCTTGGATCTTCTGCAATGCTTTCACTTACACGCCAGATATTTTCAATTGTGCGTCCTGTTCGTGGTCGTCCAATATGCCTTGCATCAGCCGTTGTCCCACTACGCCGAAATTGTTGACATAAGCGGCGTATTGTCTTTCCAGTTGGAGCAGAACGGTGAGGATATTTTTGGCGAAAATTTCGCTGTGTTGAAATAACCGATTCATTGTTTTTAATAAATAAAATTACTATTTCTGCACGTTCCTCTAGTGTGTATCGATTCATAATAAAACTTGAATATGTGCACTGGAGAAATGTCAGAAGTAAACTAAGGAAAGCTGTCAGATAAAACAATTACGAACGCTTCAAATCGGGTACTTGATTATGGCCGTTCCTGTATATTAAATTCGCTAATTTCTCTAAAAAAAATATTTTTTTTTTAATTACCAACGTCAAAACAGACTTTTTGCTTTGAACGATGATAGCTCGGCGGGAAATCATCGTACAAGGCTTTTAGATCGCTCAAATTAAAGAGGATAAAATTATCTAAAAAAGCTTTATGATGGAATACCGAAAAAACTAATTATCGAAGTCTGTAGAGGCCTTTTGAAAGGCAATTAAGAATTTGGATTGGAATTTGAAAATTTGGATAGTTTTCTTGTGATTACTCAAAAACTGCTAATGATAAAAGATTGTGAACTCAATTTGGAGCTCTGCGACTATTTCTCTCCTAAGTTACATCCCTTTTTTTGTCGGAATCTGATCAGAGACCGCATCAATGGCTGGGCAAGAGACCAGCACAATAAAAGATGGAGAGGAGTAACGGGTTGTCGAATAACCAAACTCTTCATCGAATACTCAGAGATTGAGAAATGGGCCCAAGAATTCATTAAATTGAACAGGCACAAGGCCAGAACTCTGGTGGGAATCATAACGGGCCACGATGGTGGCCTGAATGCATATAAGCGCAAGCTGAGGCTGGCTGATAGCCCGGCCTGCAGATACTGTAAAGAAGACGAGGAAACCTCGATTCATCTTCTTTACACCTGCCCCGCACTGGAGGAGAAGAGGTATCTTATATTAGGGACCCCTGTTATCCTAGAGGAGGCGAGGCTTAAGGCGGGGGACGTGCCTAAATTGCTCCTTTTATGGGATAGCATTTTTGGATAATGACCCGGATAAGAGGGGATCGCCAAGGGACTACCTATGCGATCAGTGGCTGATGAGGCCCAAACCTATATAATAATAATACATCCCTTTATTTTCGTGCCTAGTGTATTTGTCTACCTTTTTTTTTTTTCGTCTTGTAATTTCTCACTTATCGGTCTTTAGACAAAGATTGTATGACAATAGTGGCCAGATTATTTATTAGTTATTTTGTTCACGGCGCCGTGTGATATTTCCCGCATCTCTTCTCGCCAATTCCCAGCCGTTACATATAAACCGTTCACGTAACGCGAAGGCAAGCGCCCACTACGATCATTATGCAAGCCGTTGTGTTGCATTGCGCCGCTTCACCTGGCAAAAACCAAATCGTTAACGTACGAAACGGGGTTCCCATCTCATTAAGAACATTTGTAACATAACAATCCGCGTTGTGTAAGTCTTCTCAAAGCCAAAAAGAAGAAAGACGAACAACGTGACGGTGTTCATTGAAAAATCTATTGCAGGACCGTCCCATAAAAATCGTGAGAACATTCTCGAATCCGCGCCAAAGTTCGGAGAAGTGTTAGAACAACGCAACGGCACTAGATTTAAACCGGAACCAAGTCCGCACTATCAGTTGTCGTCTCTCATTTTCCCAGCAAATGCGTGAAGCAACAATACTGGCAATAATTGGTAACTGTAATTGATTTACATAATACATAATAAATAGGTGACATACACAAATGAAGTGTCTAATTCTGCGAGCCGCAACAGAGTCGAACTCATGTTCACTATTAATTACACGTTTTGAAAATTGATTTTGGTTTGAAAAGTGTTTATAAGTGAGTTATTTATAGTTTATTTCATCGTTATTTGTCAAATAAAAAATCTCAAAACATAACCTTGGCTTGTTTTTATGGCTAGGCTCAGGTGGACTCTTCCGTTTATCGACAAGATAAGAGAGTTTTTTATTTGGCAAATATCGATGAAATGAATAGTACGCTGATTTCATATATATCTTCCGTTTCTGCCCCTCACGTAAGGTGTTTGATCGACTGAATAATCAGATCAATCAATTAATCAGGTAATCAATTTAGTTAAAATCTAAAGGAAAAATTACATTTTAATAAACATTATATTTAATAAACATTTAAAAACATAGTAAAAGGCAACAACATAAATAGTTTTGAGTCTCTAATTTCTTCTTTTCTTTGAAAATCTCTCCATGTTTAACAATAAACTTCGTTTTGTAGTTTTTCTTGTATAATCATTCGTTGGGTGTTCTCTTTTGAGCATCCAGCGGTAATCTGCCATCATCGCCACATCCCATCGACCCTGGTACCTTCCTTTCCATCTCCTTTATGTCTTGATGGAACCTTTCACCTTGCTCCTCACCAACAGCACCAATATTTTCTGGAAAGTAGTCCAGATGAGCATGCAGAAAATGAATTTTTATGCTCATATTATAACCAAGTCGCTTAAACTTATCCAGCTTTTTGTTGACAATTTCCTCATACTGGGGATGTTCATAAAAAAAATTGTGTTACATTTTTAAAGCATATCCAAGATTCTTTTTCAATTTATGTCATTGTTTCTTCAAACTGTTGGTCCTGCATTAACTTTCTTATTTGTGGTCCCATGAAAATATCTTTCTTTAATTTTGCTTCAGAAAAAGCTGGAAATTTGCCACATAAGTATTTAAAACAATTCCCATTTTTATCTACAGCTTTTACATATTGTTTCTTTAATCCTAATTTACGATAATATGCAGTGGCTGCAAAAGATTTTGTGCGAATCAACCAAATTCGCATAAATAACATTTTTTGAACCAGGTGTTGAATAAAATATATTTGATGTATTTTTACAACTTGTAGGCATTTTTAAAACAAAATAAAAACACGACGCGACGTCACGAGTAAACGTACACACATTAAAAACGTACTACAGCGACTATGTAATTACCCGAATAGTATAAAACCGGAATATCCCCATCGGCCAACTCTGTTTCAGTAAATCTCCCATACTTCTATGTACGTTTCAACCCGATTAAACACGGGCTCGCAAGGATTCGGGCAAAATTTAATTTTATAGAACCTCGGTTTTAAAAACTACAAATTCGTATACAACGTACATTCACAAATACTGGTGCGTGATGGAAACAAAAAAACAGTGTTTCTGTAGTTCATGGTATGTCAAGTAACTAAGCCAAAAAGTCAAAAAAAGTCCAATCACAAAATCTTCGTTGACCTGTGTTATTTTCAATTGTAGTGTTGATCGAGGATACTTTTATTATTTTTTTATATTTAGGGGAATACATTGGTTGTCATAATGTGCAGGTTTATACTCCAATCCATCTGTAAGTTCTTTAAACATTAAGGATTAAACAAATTAAGCCAAAACAGCTATCTCCCCGGCTATATACCGTCGAGGGGTGCTGAATCACGTGGCGAACTTTGCCGTATTTTCTAACATAGAACTAAAATATAGTGATTTGGATTGCCCGAAAACCACAAGGAAGATGCAAAGCGTCCTCTATCTCGGTATACCGCTAACTGCAGACAGGTTTCGACCTTATCTTGGGTCTCGTCAGTGCAGTGTAAGCGAGTATGCCTTCGACAAATGAGGCTTCACATCTTGTAGACGCCGTTACTTTCTACAGTAGTAGACTGTAAAACGTAAACCAAGCGCCATCACTCGGTGGTTTCGGAAACAATCCATATCGAAATATAACTTAGTCATCTACAATGACAGGAATCATCTATAACGCAAAGTTTTCAGATAGTAGTTTTATAAGATTCTCTTCTTATAAAACTACCATCTAAAAACTTTGCGTTGTAGAGAATTAAATTGGTATTAATTATGCCCCTTTGCCGTACACCACTGTCTTAATTTCTATTTATAAACCAAGCGTTTTTGCAACATCAAGACAATATATCTTTTACCAGTTTGTTTATGTTTTTACTGCAGTTTATGCAATGTTTAGTATTTTTTTAAACTTAGCTCCGGTATGTTGTACAACGAAAGTTTCGCCAAATCGGCGTGATTGATACCATAATATAAGTAATTGAGCCCACAGGCAAAAAACTGTATTGGATCGTGCTCCCCTGCCACCAGCGCCGTCTAGATATCGACTGATCTACGTAGTATATCTGCGATCGCGAAAAGCTACCGTCTATAATTATTATTTAACTGTTTTTTCTCTTCGCGTCGTCGAAGCACCGACCATTGTAAGATCTACTGGCGTCATCGTCGCCTCGAATTTAATCATAACCGATTCAATCAAGTAAATAATTGCGTCAGTACCGACGGTTTTCGTCACGAGAAATAGAAAGGTTATAATTAATATAGGGAGGCCATGAAATAAATAATGTACAATCGTTGCAGATGAATTGCCGACGAATTAAGTCGGGTTTGTAATGAAATTGGTACTGCGAATACCAATTGGGAAATTACTACCGCAATCGGAAAGATAACGCGCAATAATAATACCACGTTTAATGTCTTTTTTTTATAATCCGGATGAGGATATGGATAAGCCTTGCGAGACGTAGGAAGTTTTGTTGGTTATTTTTGAAATTGTCAGACTGATAAACATAATATAAACGCAGTTTTATAAATACGGAAGTATGTCTGGGAAAATATACAGTGTGCGTTCGAGATACGGGAAGTTATTAGGAGAGCTGCTCGTTTCGTCAGGGTACCAGAGGCGTCCGCGGTTTGGTAATAATTTAAATGGTTACAGTAAGTAACGCTGTTATAATTTATACAACACTAAAACATACTCTCCTAAACAGTGTTATCAGCTGTATTAAGAGGGATGGCCACTGTGACGGCCAAAAAAAAAAGAAAACCGATTTTCAAGAATGTTTTTCACAGTAATAACTAATTAATAAAGGGATCGGACTGTTGTTATTTTATTAAGTTTATTTATATTAAACCTGTTCTATTAATTTTTATTAAAAAATTTTAAAAAATTACAAAAATATGGGCATTGACTTAACGACTAAAAAAAATCCTCTCCATTGTGGCATTGATATCTCGGTGAAGGGAAAATAAGAGACAAAATCTTAATATATACGATCTATATAGCTATCGTTATGCGTAGCCGTTTTTTTTTTTTTTTGATTACATATTTACAAAAGGCGATGCATTGATTTTTTTTATTTTTAAAAGTCCTTTTTTCATACTCACACCGTAGTTTTAGCGGGAAATTTCACTTTTTGCCGAAGACAATCATTGTTGTAAGCCTCGGTTTTCGTTCGAATCACTCTACTCCGCGAGTCTCCTACACAAAGCTCAAATTTTGATTCGACGCTCCAAATAACCGACCTCCACTGCTCCAAAGTCGAGTTTTTGTGTATTTTAGCCCATAGTAAGTGGTTTTTCTTCTGTTTTTGAGTGAGTAGGGGTTTTTCTTTTGCCTAATAACGAGAAGAGTTACATGTATGCGTTGAAGTGTAAAACCAAAAGTACAAAAATTTAATCTAGTGTTCTTCAGTATCTTCGTACAAGTCGATTTAGAATATTGCCTGTCTGTGCCTTCATTCCATAGAACTGTTAGAGCACTGCAATTGGCACGACGGTTTTCCTTTATGGTGCGTCCCAAAATTCTTAATTCTGCAGCAGTCACTGCGGTATTTCTACCAACACGTGTTTTTCCGACTGTGGAGCCCGTAACTATACAAACGCACAATGTCTCTAACAGTATAACGGGACAACTCTAATTCTTTTGCAATCTGGTAGGACTTTTGCCCTGATGGTGTACCTTTATCAAAACTTTTTGTAACTCTAATTCTTTTGCAATCTGGTAGGACTTTTGCCCTGATGGTGTACCTTTATCAAAACTTTTTGTAAATCTGCGATAATGCTTTGCCACGCGCCATTTCGACTATCAACAAGGTCGTTTACAAGACACAAAACACCATCGGCAGTGGTATCGTAATCTAGTTTCAGACAAAATAATGGTTTGACGCCTATATTTGTGCTTGGACTTCGGTGGCGAGATTACTCAAATCAGACATTTAAGCACAAATTATATTTTCGAAAGCGATGTTTTTGTTTATTATTATAAAAATTACTCAAATTGATCCTACTTGCCATTAGGAATGAAAATTATCATAATAGTCTTCTTGTGATAAAACGTTTATAGCTCATTTAACTAAAAAGTCAGTACGGGCGAACTCATGTGATTTTGGCCTCATGATTAACAAGATTCCCCAGAAAAACATCCAAATTTGCCTATTCGGTACAGTCTCAAAGCTGGATCACATACAAACACGAGAAAGGGCTCACGCCAACATAATCTGTTTTCCTATAGTAAAAGGTGGTCCAACCAAAACGCACGATGTTAATTGTAAATAAAACAAAAAGTTTGAAGAGAATTATCTTAATATTCTTTATTATGATAGAAGGGTCTATGACAATTATGCGTGAAACAAAATATCGGCCAAATGCTCGCCACGGCTTCGGTGGCATACCTCTATCCGATGGTCCATATTTTCAATGACTCTGAGACATAATTGAGGTTCAATGTCGTTAATGTGCCGAATTATCTCATCCTTCAGCTCTTGAATTGTTTTTGGCTTATTGACGTACACTTTTTCTTTTAAATATCCCCAAAGAAAGAAGTCCAACGGTGTCAAATCACATGATCGTGGCGGCCAATTAACATCGCCACGACGTGAGATAACACGGCCATTGAATTACTCGCGCAAAAGTGCCATTGTTTTGTTGGCTGTGTGGCAAGTGGCACCATCCTGTTGGAACCACATATCGTCCAGGTCCACATCCTCAATTTCTGGCCACAAGAAATTGTGGCCGCTTATCATCTCGCGATAGCGAACGCCATTCACGGTAACTGCTTGGCCGACCTCATTTTCGAAGAAGTACGGCCCAATGACGCCGCCAGCCCATAAACCGCACCAAACAGTCACTCTTTGTGGATGCATCGGATTTTCAACAATCACTCGTGGATTCTCATTTGCCCAAATGCGGCAATTCTGCTTGTTAACGAATCCACTGAGGTGAAAGTGTGCCTCGTCGCTGAAGATGATTTTCTTTGTCACCATTCACTTCTGTCTGTTCAACTAACCATTCGGCGTATTGACGACGCTTGAAATGGTCAGTAGGCTTCAGTTCTTGAGTCAATTGAACCTTGTAAGCGTGTAAATTCAAATCTTTATTCAAAATTCGCATCAGTGATGTTCGTGAGATGTTCAATTGTTGGGCACGACGACGCAACGAGTCGAGGTTGACGGCTCTTCTGCTACACTATCGCGAACAACAGCAATGTTTTCCGCAGAACGAACTGGGCGAGCATGCACAGGTGTTTTCACATTTCCTACAGACCCCATTTGCTGAAATTTGCGCACAATTCTCCCGATTGTGGACACATTTGGTCGATTATGCTGACCAAAAAAGTCACGAAGTGCACGAAATGCATTTTGATTTGAACGCCCATTTTCGTAAAAGGCTTCAACAATGTTAACGCGCCGCTCAATTGTGTACCTCTCCATGGTTGAATGTGTCAAACACTGAAACAAAGAAATGTCAAATTAAGTTGGGCAAAAAACTTGACGTTAAGGTGTGACTCACAATTAACATCGTGCATTATGGTTGGACCACCCATCCCTGTTGTGCTATCTTCATGGTTAAAATTGTCATTGGGCTAGCTACACCAAGCAGACACAGTAGGATGACATACATTCTTACGGACTATACACGCCTGACTCACAATAAACAAATACAAGTAGATTGTAGATTTGAACCGATTTATTGGGGGGGGGGGGGGGGGGGCTTTGAAGCCGTTTTTACCGAGTTACCTACTTTTAAGTGTACTATTACTACGCATCGGCACGCTAATAGTCGGCCGGACGCCTTATACAGAACGATCGAAAAGAAATGGGAACAATAAAAGTGTCAGTTTAATATGGTCGCAAAAAGAGTGCGTAAATAATGTATGGGGTTTAAATAAAGTATGTCCGCAACAATCAGTTACAGGTAGACTAAGGGTAAAATTATTATTATATAGTGCTTTTGTAAAGTAATGAAGACATTCGTTAATAATTCAGGGAATAATTTCTGAGAAAAACTCTCGGACTATTCATATTTTACTTTTAGTTGCATTTTAGTTACATTCATTAAAACACAATTAATACATACAGGATGATTCGTCTAGGATGACATTTTTATATATGTTACAGTACAGTAATAATTACATTAGCGTCAGTAGAGATTTCAGAAGAGTAAACTCGCCACGGGTAGGATTCAACATCTGTCTCGGATGGGAACCGAACGACAGACAGATATTTCGAACTTATTAGTTCTCATCAGTGCCGTACACGGTAAGCCGGTCCAGGGCAAATGCCGAATCAAAGCCTAAAGATCTAAATCGGTACGATCTATGTCAGTAACTTACAAGTCGAGAATCGAGAAAGGAACCACCAAACCGCAAAACGGTTATCAAGTAGTTCCCGAATAGCAAGGCTATTACATCGTCGCTATAGGAAACAACTACTCCTCGGGCTAAAGTCCCGCCAAACATTGAATTATACCTAACAGCGATCCTCGATCCCTTTCTCCTGTTTCTGCACGATCAGCAAGGTTTCAGAAAAGAAACCCACGAGAACTTCTGCACTATTCTGGTTAAGATTTTTGACGCATGGGAGGTTAGGCTAATCGTTCTAAAGTTCTCGCATTTGTCGGCTCCTCTCTTTTTCGATATAGTAACGATAATGTTCCTCTTATAATCACCCGGCATCTCGCCCGTTTCGTATATGTATTTTACCAATTCAAATGTCCTATTTACTACTTTCTGTCCCGCACATTTCAAAATTTCCGCCTGTATTTTATCTACACCCGGCGCTCTATTGTTCTTTAGCCCCCTTAGTGCTATTTCAAATACCTCTCTCAATTAGGTTTTCCTACATCTTCCCTATCGATGCTAGATTCTTCCTCTAATATCTCTCCTAATTCCTGACCCTCGTATAAATTTCCTACGTACGGCTTCCATCTATCCGCTTTCTCCTCTCTTCCGATCAGTATGTCCCCCGATTAACTCCTAACGTTTCTACTTATTGTTCCTATATCCCTGAAGTTCCTCTTAATTATTTTGTAAGCCTCATCGGTCTTACCTACTTGCAGCTTATCTTCTACTTCTTTGCATTTATCCTCTATCCATTGTTCTTTCGCTTTTCTACATTTTCTAATGATTTCCCACTTTATTGCCTTATAAGTTTTCAGTCCTTCCTCGTCTCGTCTGTTTTTGTAGCCTCGTCTCTTTTGTATTAAGTTTAAGATTTCGTCCGTTATCCAGGGCTTCCTAGCTTCTCTTTTCTCGTGTCCTAAAAAGTCCATAGCCGCGGAATCTAGACTATTCTTGATACCCTCCCACTCAGTTTCTGCGTTCTTGATTTCGTCATTACTCGCTTTATTTATTAATTGATCTGTTTTCTCCTGGAACTTATCTTTCATATTCTGATCCCTCAATATGTCTACATTTATACGTTTCTTATCCTTCCGGGTTTTCAGATTTTTGAACTTTAATCTAGCTTTCATGACTACCAAGTTGTGGTCGCTGTCTACATCTGCTGCTGGATAACTCTTACAGTCTTTTACTTGATTTCTAAATCTCTTCCTAACCAGAATGTAGTCTATCTGATACCTGTCTATCCCTCCTGGCATTTTCTAGTTGTACCGCCTCCTAACGTGATTCTTGAACAATGTGTTCGCGTACGTACATTATTGATTAAAATAATTTGTAATAATTATAATAATAACTATAATGTTAATAATGAATACTTATTAAAACCGAAGGAACTTTTTGGACAACCCGATAGATAGATCAACAGTTGTCCAGCTTTGAAAATGTGCTTATCACTTCGTGGATAACCTATATTTTCCTTATTTTATGAAAATATTTTAAACGGGAACTTGTAGCCGGAGATTTCTCTTGTTATTTCAATGACTAACTGTACAATCGAATCGAATTTTAAATAGTCACGAATCCGTCACAATTGTGACGTTTTAAAACCCTTTTCAATGATCGCGTAAAAATATATCATGCACGTAAATAATGGTTATACGGTTCTATAAATAAAATTATCGCTATCAGATGTTAAAATCTCTCACACTGGTTGCGACAGAGCCGATACGAATTTCGAGACTGTGAAAGTTAACGTACGTTCGTTTGTATAATTACCCAGGACTTAATAATGATCATTAGCGTTCATTTAAAAAATGCCAAGTGATATTTCGCAGACAGACGCGGTGAGATAACGGCGATTAGAATCGATACAGCCGATGTAAGATTTGGAAAAGCTGAATGTTCGGACGGTCCGGAGAAACGTATGTATAATAATAACGAATATAACCGCAAGTATGTAAATACGCAATTGAGATTTGCGAACAACGTAAAAGAAAAAAATGTAACGAATGTCGTCACGATCGTGCCGCGACTTTGTAAACAACCGTTTCTGCTTCGAACTGTTCATTATCAAATTACTATAGAGCGAGAATGTGGTATCTTGTAAGATATTACTTATACTAGGGATTAAAAATGGTAAGGGATTTTTACAAGTCGAAGACATTGTCAACCAATTTTGCCTGGATTCCCTTGCAATACTCTTATGATGCGTCCAGGCATAGAACACCGAAGCGTATCGTAACACCGACGTGTAAAGCTGGGTACTCACTAGCGAGCTGTAGCTGTAACCAAACAGATACAGTAACGAGGTTCTAGTGTGTACGAAAAGTCTACATCACTCTACACAACGTCTACGTTCTCATTGATAAATTTACTTCTCTTTTAAAGCGCATTTGCGGCATCCACGAATGGACTGATCAATTGACTGAATGGAGCGCACCTGACCCAGACTGTATCATAGTCTGGTCTGGTATATACGGTCTTCATGCTTTGGTCTCCAATATTTCAAAAACTACTAAATCGCAGAAAGCTGCGGTTTGAAAATTTATTCTTGGGTTTCTTTTTACCACCTTTTTTATTTCAAGTATGCTACCCCTTTAAGCGAGTGCAAAGAGTATTTTACGTATGCCTGTATTACATCAGTAGATGTCGAACGGTCGTTATCCAAATATAAGAACATATTTTCACCACAGTGAACATCGTTCTCTAAGACAAGTACGGAAACATACCCGAAGCTGCAAAGTATTTACGGATCGTCTCAAATTCGTGATGATGATGATAATGATGCTAGTTCATCACGATAGTTAACAGGATAAGTACATACAGCGTTATATTTACTTGTAAGAGTTTAGTGCGTTTGTTACTAATTACTTTGTATTATTATTGTATTATCCTTGTTACAAATTACGATGCTTACGTCTATGACGCGCAGCACATTTCCCAAAGCCTTAATAATAATACCAAATGGATATAATCGTTCTCAACTGTATGACTCGCAAATTTAGGCATCACAAAACATGTGAAAGTGGAATAAAGAATATTTAGAGCGCGGTTTAAACTATCTTCTACAGCTCGTTGTAGATCTCAGTCTAAAAGTCACTTTTCAATATGTGGTATAGTACATTTCAATTCAGTGATTCTCATCACAGAATTCAATTATACTCATGAGATTTCGTCGTCTAATTGATCAGACATCGGCCTTGCGCGGTGGTTTCTACCCTTTCACGCGTGTTTCTCAATGAAAAAAATGTGCAAATTACCTTATGTCACAGTCTCTGAACAGAATCAAGTGGTCTAAGCGGAACTTTTACTACGGCACATCGCGGCACCTGATTGGACGAGGCAGATCATGGCATGCCCGGCACGCCAGCGGCTTCTACCGCTAATAACCTTGACGAACGACCGCCCAAATGTTTTTTTTCTTCGAAGACGTCTCTTCTCTTATCCACGCCTCGAACCGGTCCCATCGCTTAACTACATTTTAATTTGTTCCTAATTAATTGCCGTGCACCGGTTCGATCTCAAATAGAAAGCGCTAGGGGAAAAACGCGTCAAGCCTTGGGCATAGAAGAACCGACGTACGGCCGGACACTTTTAGCATTAATTAGTGCCAGTTACTAGTCTTGAGGAATATTGGAAGTGATCTATGCAAAAACACATTGACCTACTTCGGGGGTATTAAGGTTATGCGTATAATTTAATCGTGGGTATTAGATAAGCGTCGAGACACGTTTCAGACTTTTCTACTAATCGTTTCGTTAATTACGATCCGAGTTGGGGGATTAGAAGTTTCGACGGCGCAAAATATCGCGAGGAATTCCTTCTCCGTCATAGTGTACGTCAATATCATAGAGAAAATACTTTTGCGAGCACCGGTGTACTCAGTAAGTCTTTTGCTGGCTAATAGCAATGGAAATGTCGATTACCTAGGGTCCAGTACACGTACTATAATATTTACAATTGAATTGTTACTTTCCGCACTTCACTATACGCGGAAAAGTAATGTAATCGTGTAAAACATTTTTTTCTAGCGTTTATTTTTTGTTTTTCGGCCCAAAAACAAAAAAAAAATGGTTTTTAAACCATTTTGTGTGTGTGTGTGTGTGTGTGTGTGTGTTGTCGTCGGCATTAATAAAATTTTTAGTTAGCACGATAACTCAACTAAATCGTGTCGGATTGATCGGGTTTTGACTGATTCTGATCGGGGACGTCTCCTAGACGACACCTATTGATTTTGAGGTGGATATAACACACTACCATGTTCATGGGTCATGAGAAAGCTCAATGCTGGACTATTTGAAAAAAGTAAAACTGTCGCATAAAACACATTCTGCATTTATGTATGTGTTAGTTTATTTTTTCTCGGTCACTCAATTTCGAGATAGAGATGTTCTACGCGCGAAAAAGTCCATTTTAAGGTTTTAAAACTGTACTATCGTTCCATCGTAGAACAAATCGTTAAATTCACAAATAAACTCTTTCACTTGGTGAGCGTATAAACATTCTCTGGGCTTTGTCACGTGCGACATACTCTATTATTAAATTAAAACGTTTCAACTAACACAGCGGAAACCATACGTACACCACGATCGATAAATCAAGACCCTACGGCCGTGAAAAGTGCACTGCTGATGCTGATGTGATTTTCAAACAAACTTTGGTTTTCAATCATTGGTTGCTTGCACAGTGTCATGTAAAAGGTCTACAAAGCTTGGTCGTCCAAAACCTGTAGACTAAGCGTTGTTCAATATTCCTGTTCCGTATCAGCTTACAAACTGACTGTAGATGATCCATTTGGGGCAAGGAATTTTATCAAATTATCAACCAATCTTATGTCGATTTTAATTAGATTAAGCACATATTATTTCCCGATGAATGTATTAAATGATGATCAAGTGGCGGTTGTTACTAACCGAGGTGAAATCTGTAGATACTGTACTGGCCAGAATCACATTAGAAGCAGGGCACAGACAGCATACAAAGATAAATCTGTTTGTAGTCCAGTCATTTCAGATTTAACTACGGACAGATTCCCAGTGTCTTAAATTTTTACATAGAGCTTTATTTAGCATTATAAACATGTGAAAAACCGACATTGATATCGCGCTGGCGTTGCGAGACATTCAAGGTCAAAGGTCGTGAAAATCTCGCTTCCTATTGATCGGAGGTCTCTTAGAAAGTTTCTTATCAAAATTGTAGATAATAAAATTGTCTATACTTCAACCGCTTTCGTTGTAGGCTGCGGAGAAAGTGACATCGATTTACACTTTTAACAAAACTTTATGAATAAAACACTGATTTTCGTGACCTTTGACCTTGAATATCTCGATATCTGGCGCGATATCAATGTCGATTTTTGACATTCTGTTTATAAGGCTGTCACGAAGGTCTATGCAAAAATGCAGCTCGCTGGCAGTTTTCCGCAGATTCGCCCATTTTCCATCTAAAATGACTGGACCATCGGGCATAATTATATTTAATTTTTATGAAAATATGCTCCCCCTTCTATCACGCCGCCTTCACTCGCGTACCGTTCCAATTTCACCGACAATTTAACAACGATTTTCCGGCAAATGTACCACGTAAACGTTATGTAATCGCAATTATTACTTGCCTTAATTTTTTCCATTCGGTAACAATTGCACAATTCTCTTCTCCACGGGTGACAAGTTCATATTAATTCGCACCGTTCATATCTTTCGGCTTGGCCGCAGACCATAAATTTAATTGTGGCCGTAGACCACAGGCTCCAGTGGCGTACGATAAAAAAACTGGAAGGAATTATTGGCCGGAGTAAGCTCGATGTAGATTGATGTTTTTTTGCCAACATTTGGTGCGCTAGGAAATAGAAGAAACGTCTTTAACATCGCCAAAAAACGTGTTTACTTTTGTCTTTTTCAATTATTCTAAATATCCTTACTGTCATATACGAGGTCTGTACAAAAAGTAATGGAAATTTTGTAATTTCGCGAGTTGTATTATTCCAATTCGCGCGATTTTTTCGTTGTTGTGTTGGTAAACATGTCTGAAAAGTATTGTACATTGTTCACTGTATCGAATGTTTACTCTGTTGTCAGCTGTCAAAAAGGTTACATGTGTTTTGGTACGATCGGCGATTATTTATTTATTTAAAAAATAGATCAGATAATTTGCATTACATTTTGCTATAAGAGTGGAATAAAGTGCAGTAATGTTTTAGAAATGTGAAATATTGCTTTTGATGACTCTGTTACGAACAAAACAAGGGTTTACGAGTGGTATCAAGAAGCATTTTCAAGAAAGCCTTGAAGACGTTGAAGATGACGAGCGCCCTAGACGCCCCAGCACATCAACAACCGATGAAAACGTGGAAAAAGTGAAAGAGATGATTATGAACGATCACCGAATCATAAATCCATATTCGCCAGATATGGCTCCGTGTGACTTTTCTGTTCCCAAAAATAAAGGGAATCCTGAAGGACCGTCGTCTTGCAAGCATAGATGATATTAAAAGCATATCGCTGAGAGAGCTAAACGCTATCCCAAAGATCGAGTTCCAGAAATGTGTCAAGGATTGGAAGAAGCGCTGGCAAAAATGTATAACATCTAATGTGGACTATTTTGAAGGGGATAACATTGATGTAGAGTGTAGACGAATAAATAAAATTCTTTCCAGAAAACTAAAATGCCCGTTAATTTTTGAACACATCTCGTATGGATATGAACATCGAAGATGAGATGGAATAGAGTCTGCCCACTAGATGTCGCTATCCAAGAATTAACTTATTTCTCCTTTTCTATCAATGTCGAATCCCGCGCGCCACTGGCCGCATATGTACGGTCGTAAAATCTTAACGACGAACGTAGTAAATAATGCTCGACAGAAAGCACGTATGTAATCACAATTAATAACTAAATGCTCGATAAATTAAAGATAATTTATTATTGCTGTTGGTTCGTTCGTCCGCCATTACGTTGTTATCTTGTTAATTAGGATGCTCAGACATCGTGCGAGAGTCCACGAATGTCTGCTATTACACATTATGATACGTTTATATATTTCGTTTTTTATGTTTACCAGGTAATCTAAATGACTGTCGTCGATTTCCCGAAAAT
Organism: Rosalia funebris; assembly: GCA_037954035.1. Taxonomy (NCBI): domain Eukaryota; kingdom Metazoa; phylum Arthropoda; class Insecta; order Coleoptera; family Cerambycidae; genus Rosalia; species Rosalia funebris. The sequence goes on along the minus strand of JAZFAV010000006.1, from coordinate 1,902,480 downwards.
AATCAATTGGTGACAAATCTGGGCGCCGAGGTGGCCAATGAATTTTTAAGTTGATTTCCATATTACCTGAATATGTTCCTAGGAAAATATTCCTATAAACCCGTGAGACTAATGGAGATAGATCCAACGACCCTACGTGTCACTTCAAGGTCATTGATTATACAAAATCGATATTTTAATATGATGTTTTAATACTGGAACGAATTAATTTCATTTTCTGGAAAATAGAGAGTTGCTGCTAACTTGTTCTTGTTCGTCAAGCTCAAATAGGCCTCTCTCCAAGCTTATTCTCTTCCATTCCTGACCTACGGTAATATATTCTGCGTCGGAAAAGCCACTGGTGACAAATTCGCGCGTTGTTTGTTCTTTTGTGACTGTTCCCTGGCGTGGGTCATTTCGACAATAGGTTTGCCTGCGTTGACTGTTTTCTTGAAAAGGAAGTACAAGATCAAGGGATTTATAAACGGGAAGCCCGGTTCCAACCCCTTCCCAGAAAGAAGTAGTTACTCAAAACGCTAATGTCCAGGTTCGATACGCTACGTAATGATCGATGGAGATCTGAAAGTAAGATCGAAGAGCTTCGGATACAATTGGGTACACAAAGAGGCATATAGAAGATAATCAGGAATCGAAAAAGAAGAATTGGAGAGACAACAACTTATGCTTTTCTATCTAAAATAAGTGATAGACCATTAAGACGCTTTGAAGAATATTGGGTATAACAGAGGGAAGATATGGAAGATAACTAAGGGTCAGAAAAGGGACACAAGAATTGGAGACGCCAACAACTTCTGTTTTTCTATTTTACATAACCGATAGACAACCGAGAAACTTTGAAGATATAAACGAAGAAGTGATAATGAAGAATTGGAATAGACAATTGAAGAACAAGACCTGGAGACGCCTACTACATATGCTTGTCTACTTGATGTAACCCATAGGCTAAGAGGAGTTGCATTGAAGAGGATTCCAACGTTCAAGAAATAATTATTTTCCATCTGATAAGGAGTCAGTCATGAAGTTATTAACAAATAACTTGGTAACGCACAAACTTTTGGTAAAAGTCACATTGGTCAATCAAGAAGTATCGTCTAGGGTAGACGTAAAGAACATTAAATGTATACGACGGCGACGCTTGAATGCATAACACTGTTCATTGGATCTGATGCTTGCTATATTGTATAAAAAAATTGGCTAAATTAACTGTTTCTGCTTCTAATGCAATCATTCTTCTTCTTAAAAAATCGTAGAGTCTGTCTTAATTTCTCAAGTGTCATCAAACCGATCAGTTGTATGATATTGTGTAAAGTCTGGAGAAAAGAGAAGTTGGTGAACATGGAATTGTAGCTCTATTATAAGTATATTGTTACGCTAACATAATTTCTTCCTTGGTTATGGTTATGAAGTGAGTATCATTTGTGACGTATTTTTTGAGATTTGAGTATGAGCATTTGGTACTATGCAGTTTACGATTTTTCAATAAATCTAAACATCACCTCTCACTGATTCTAGAAGAATTAATCCCGTCCCGTTCTTTGTTTGTTACCGACGATTTGTAACACGCCCGTCTTTCTCTGCAATGACGAAAGAGATTATATGGTCGAATCGAAATGCGATTGATTTACCCGAGTAGAGGCACAATTGCATACAGTTAATTAAGTTCACAAACTCCGGTATTACCTATTACGAAACAGCGTTCTTGTCGTCTATGCGGAGACTTATATACCTAGATAATTCGATTTTCTCCACTGGTATCGAGTGCGACCTTTTCAATACACGCTTCCGACTGGTGTCGATAGAAACGGTGGTCACGATTCGAAGGAGACGCATACAGAGCACTCGTAAAACGCGGACACGATGATGGGCGATGTTAGGATAATCACGTACAGGGTGTTTCGGAATGCGATTGAAAGTGGCTGGCAAGATATTTTTGGGCCATTTTAGGGGAGTTGGAAGAGAAGGCATAGTGCTTGTAACATGATGAGGCAGCGTACTCCGTTCATTGTCGGACCTGCGCTGTTCGAAGTCAAGCAACGAATTGCACGGTTGTGACTTGGATGGGTGACGCATGGTCTCATTCTCATGGTGCCGCGGTGGTGCTGACTTGGTATTTGGTAACAGAATGGCAACTGGACGCATTGTCTGCGTGAGTTCGATTCTCACCAGAGGGAACTTGGCACTTCCCTGAGGGCTGGATGTTTGTCCGCGTTTATATGTGTAATCTTCCCCTACACAAGCCTGCCTGTAGGCTTTCTAGGGAAGGATGTCTAGTTTCCGTGTGTCCAAACAATAAACTAACTAGAAAATAGCAAAAATATTATTCGTGATTAACATACAAAAACGCATACTAGAAAAGGAAATGCAATTATGGATTGCCCGGTTTTCTAACCTTTTCTGGTGTTTACCTGCAAACCTCCTGATCTCATCTTCAACTATAGGCATCAGGTCGCGATGGTGCAGATTCTCCTTTGTATCAAATTACTTTGTTATGAAGCGTTTGAATTACTTTGGTGTTAGATTTCTTCCTGCATCCCCAGAATTAGATGTCACAAGTCCACACGGGCATGGGACGGGAATCTGTTTGTAGAGTAGCAGTTTGGTGTATATTGGCATCATCGATGGCAGAATGACATCGGAGGAGCCATAACATTTGTCTGACTTTGAGATTTAAGTGAAAAGCCGTGGCGACCTGTTCAACGCAATTTCATGAAATTTAATCGGTGCGAAAAAATAATGAATTAATTCCAAGGTTTTAGTGTTCTCTATATGTACTCTTTTATCTTTTATTTACCTTATTTTAAAACCCCCAGTATATCGTGACTGTCGTTTGTTCTATATTTTTCGTAAAACGACATATTATATGGATTACATTGTTTCGTCGCTCCAGTCCGAATTTGTATGATCCGAACTTTCGAAATTGCAGTTTATCGGGCATGAAGACAAAAGCTCTGTGTGTTAACACCTATTTCGCCTGTTCCGCGCCTCGATTAATTACGTTGTCGTTGTGCAACTAATTAATATTTCACCTCTTTTGTTTTTGCCAATGCACAGTCGAAACTTCGTAAACGCCATTTTGCATTAGTTAACGCTGTAGGATTTAATTTATGCATGGAGTGGATTGCCTCATTCCATTACCGATTGCAACTTGACGTACACTATTCTGCAACAGGCAAATGAGAATTTAATTAAGAAGTTAGTTTGACTTTCTTATTCGACACACGTCGTTGCTGTTTCGAATTAGCAAGTTTTCATGACACGGCGACGGTTTCGTTTCTAATCATAAAAAAATTCAAGAGCGTTAATTGTTAAAAAATCATCATTGGCCTAAAAGTATCGCCCCTAAAGCCTTTTATGTACCTCTCACATGTTCTGTGATGCCTTTGATTGTTGGAACATCTTCAAGTCATAGTGCTACATCCTGAAGCAGCTCAAGGATGGAAAAGCGTTTGTTTTCATTCATCAGTCACCGAATGTGTTAATTAAACTTGAATGCTTGGAAAGTTTTGTCCTCTACGCTTCACAATGTCTCGACTTACTAATACGCTTCATACAAGTCTTGCCTTTTTCATGGTTTCTCAAAATACTTACCATCACATTTTGACACACACCAAATCAGTCATAAAATCGCCTCTTCTTATTCTCTTCTGAGAGATGTGCATACTCTTTATCTCACCCTTCCAAAAACTATACGAGTTACATGACGCAAGATCTTGAGTGTTCGGAGGATGATCCAAAAGAGTCTGTCCGGATTTGACCAAAATAGCTGTTGTTTCCTCTGCCTTATACGCTGGAGCATTATCATGATCCAGAAGCTAAGCCAGACCAAATAGTTTCGAAATCAGGCATCCAAGACAGACCTTGGTCATATTTTTGGAGATTATCAATGAGTTTTTACAAAAAGGATTTGTGTACCACGTGTATCACCACGCTGTAGGTGATACGATTGTCTTCTTCACAGCAGCGATGTTTTCAAACGTCGCTGATCCTGCTGGTCGACTAGAACGTGCTGCATCCTCCTCCCTAAGACCACCACATAGATATTGGTAGTTCCGCCGTTTACGGACTAATTTAATCCAAAACACGAGATGTTTCTCTGAATTTTCACCTTCAGATATATTGCGCGGTATATTGTAACGAAAAATGTTGTCCAAGTCGCAATTTTCCTGTTTTCTCGCAGCTTGTTTGAAAATTCATATATGCGAAACCTGCCACAGCTCCCTAATTTGTCTAATGTGGCGCTAACCCCATTTTGCTGACTGCTAAAAGACGCACAAGACAAAACTTTCCAAGCGCTCTATGTACGAGGGCGGATCAAATATAAACGGGACTTTATTTAAAAAATATATTGATTGAAAAACGAAAGGCAAAGATATTTTATTTTTCTACATAGTCTCCCGCTTTATAAATACATTTTTCCCAGCGAGAAGGAAGGTTTTTTATCCCAGTATCGTAGAATGAAACTGGTTGCGTCAGAAGCCATTTGCACACGAATCCCTCTACGCCCTGGTCATCTTGAAATCGTTGCCAGCTGACAGTCGAGTCTTGGCTTTCACTGGGACTGCTTCCGTCTTCCTCCGCCAGTCCATACTGTTTTGTTTGGATTCGGGCGTGTAGTGGTGGACCCATGTCTCATCGCAGGTGACTATCCGACTCAAAAATGCATCACCTTGTTCAGCAAACCTGGCTGTAAGCCTCTAACAGACCTCCAAACGTCTTCTGATCTGCGGTCAAAAGGCGAGGGGCCCACCTGGCACACACTTTACGGAACTCCATCCAGGTCGTTTTTGATGATCGCTTGACAGCTCCCATAACGTATTCCGACCTTTTCTGCAAAAAAGACCCGTCGATCTTTTTTAAGAATATCTCGAACCGGGCGAATGTGTTCGTTCGTAGTGCTGGTTCGAGGACGGCGATCATTTTCCTGACTTTCCACTCGTTCTGGCTCTTTTGGCTCCTTGAACTGGTCATGCCAGCCAAACATACGAGTCCTTGGCAGTGTTTGATCCCTGAATTGCGCAGTCAGTGTATGGAAAATCTCTGCCGCTTGGTCTCCTTCATGAACAAGAAATTTTATAATAATGCGTTGCGCAACACGGGTGCACCTCTCGCTCCGACATCATGAGAGCTACTGACGAACTGGTTGAGAGGTTGAGGTTGGCTCTTCCCATTAGTAATGTACGCGCGAGTTTTCCCTTTTTTATCAGAAAAACACTGGCAAGATTGAGTTTTAACAAAGACACGTTTATTTTCCTTTAGGTATATATTGAAGTAAAAGGATGACAAGTGAAACCGTATAATACATGTGAGAAACTGACTAAACTATTATCTACTCTGGGCTTAAGTATAAACCTTATCTAAACGACAAGGGTTGTTTATGCATTCCGATGTAAGGGCCACGTGCGTGTTCCCATATCGATGTGAAACGTCCTGAGTTGATGCTGATATAATTATATATAGACTATAACCTACCACAATAAGTTCGTTAGTACTAAAAATGGACCGTTGCGACTGAAGTTGATGACTAGGCTTTGTTTTGAGTTTATTCATCTAACGGCTGCTCTAAATCCAACGGTCAATGATATTAGGTGACATTAATAAGCAATAGCATAAAAAATACGTTGAGGATTGCACAAGTAATGACCACACTCAAGCATACTAGAACCTCGGGTCCAGTCCTAAGAACAGTAGACGCTCAGGAACAAAAATCCCGTTTATATTTGATCCACCCTTTGAGTGAGCGAGTGTTTCACGCGTTATTTGGATCTGTTTTGTACAATTAGGTAGCACCCTAGACGTGCCCGGTATTTCTAAAACAAAAGAACGGTAAGGTGATCACTGATCACCCACCATGATTCCCCTAAACTCCGAAAACGTCTTGAAAAGATGAACCCCATTAAAATTCGATTAGTCTCTAACCCGTTTGCACGTAGAGGTCAAGGAGACGAGTTCGGACTGCCATGCTGTCGCGAAGCATGCATGACATCTTGCAGATGTCTCGAGGCGCGGGATGATAAGCGAAGGTCATTGGAGATGCATGTGAGACACCGTTGATGGAACGCCTCCCGGGCTACACTTTGAGAAACTGCGAAGTAGGCCTAGGTCTTTGCGGGGGGGCGTGCCTAGGCATATGCGACCTTAATGGAGTTGTGAATATTTGATGGGTGCTCTTTGCGAGAGGCTTTACAACATTGCGAAGTATATTTTTCGTTTAAAGGACCCCAAGCAAAGGCAAGGAACGACCTTAAAGATCCTCTAACGGTATATTGCATATTCTACCGAGAAGTACAAGGAGGAAACAATTTCTAATCCTGTAAAAAACGACCACAATTCTTTTACTATAATTTCCTTATAATCAGTTAACCTATTGCGCTATAAATAATCACAATGCAATTTAACGACCCATTATTTATCATACTGTGTGTTTATTTTAATTATAGTGCTGTTAGCGTCTATATCTCTCCTTGTTTACAACGCTTATTGACTCTGCGATAGTTCCAACGTTATTTATACCGATACACGCTTCTTTTCACAATAAATGAGACTAATTAAACTTTGTGAATGTTTTATGATAAATTAATCGGGTGTTAATCGAAAAATGTTATGTCCAAGAAGGAATACGATGTTTTATTATCATCGAATGTGTAATTTAATTTACTTAGTTGCACTGTTTCACACTTTGTTGGTGTGAGAGTGCTAATTGGTAGATATCGATTCAAGATTCATAGTTCTGAATAGTTCTTTAACGTCTAGGTAATTATCTATTGATATAAAAACGTATAAAATTGTTTTAATGTATAGGAAAATTAACAAAAAAGGGCATGTCGATCAAAGGATCTATTATTATTATGCGTCCTTGTTCTGGAACGTTTTCCAAACTTGACAACAAGACTAGAAGATCGAGGTTCAATTTAGTAAGTCACGTGAGGTAATATCGGGACATCTGGCAGACCAGTTAAACTTCACTTTTTGTGTAGCCCCTCGGGTAAAAATCAAGTGAGAAAATATCGGGACATCTGATAGGCCAGTTCATTCTGAAAATGATCTTTGTTTCCCCACGACAAATATCGATTTTTCGGACGGACTGGCCTGCCAGATGCCCCGATATTATCTCACTTGATTTTATAAGATTTGAATGAAAATTCGCTGCTATGATATATGGAAAATATTGTCGGGTATTCATATTTATTTCATTTTCACATTCATATTTTACAGAGATTAACTAAGTTAAATATACACCAGGCACAAAAATTTCGGTACTTATGTAAATTTTCCAAATTTTTTATCGTCTTTCAAAAGGTCTAAGGACTTCAATATATTTTTTTCCGTAATCTTGTAATAAAGTTTTAGATCGTTTTATCCTGTTTAATTTGAGGGGTCTAAAAGCCTTCTACGATGATTTTTCGTTGAGTTATCGTCGTTAAAACCAAACATGTTACAGGGATTAACTAAGTTCAATATACACTAGGCGCAAAAATTAAGGGATTCAAATTTTTTATCGTCTCAAAAGGTCCTCGGACTTCAATAATTTTTTCCATGGATTTCATCATAAAGCTTTAGATAATTTTATGCTCTTCAATTTGAGTGGCCTAAAAGCCTTCTACGATGATTTTTCGCTGAGTTATCGTCGTTCAAAGTAAAAAAGTCAGTTTTGGCGTTGGTAATTAATTACTCGGGAAATAATGATCGTACAGAAAATTCAAGTAGGGTTTTAAAAACTGCAAAGTATTCTTTACAAGTCGCAGTTATCGGTTTTTCAAAAAAACAAAATTTTCAATTCGAGAATGTTGATTGAAGAAGAGGTAAAAATTGGGTATTTAGGGATATTCGCTTAACTTGGCATAACTTTGCAAATAATAGATAGATTAGGGATGTTGACTGTGTCTTTTCAACCTCAAAGTATCCCAGAGAAACCCTGAAATTTTCAAAGCGCTGCGATTTTTTTCCATTGAAAATGTTTTTTTTTTTTTAACAATAATCCATATTTTTTTATGAAAAGGTGTTAATTATTGTAAGAAAAAAAATGAAAAAGTTTTTTCAAAATAAAAGTAAAAACTGACTTTTTTGCTTTGAACGACAATAACTAAGCGAAAAATCATCTTACAGGCTTTTAGACCGCTCAAATTGGAGAGGATAAAATTATCTAAAAAAGTTTTATGATGAAATCACTGAAAACAATTATTGAAGTCCGTGGACCTTGTGGAAGGCAAGCAAAAATTTGGAACAAAATTTTTTCCGATGGTTTTCTTTGATTACTAAAAAACTGCTGATGCTAAAAAAAATTAATTGCAACAGAATAAGATCTGAAAACTAGAAACTTGGAGCTTCAATTTGCTTTTTTAAAATTGCTCGGTGACTGTTTCTCTCCAAGTTACAGCTCTTTGAAAATCCCCAAAAAATTGTATATTTTTTATATCCCTTAATTTTTGTGCCTATGTATGGTACATCTTTCTTTGGATGTTGAATTTATATCAAAACGTAGACAATTCACTCAAGACCAATCCATTGCTAGGAAAGTCGTTTTTATTTACTCCTTTTTTTTTCGGATACTCTTCTCTTTTTATTATTAATATAATAAATATCTTTCGTCTGATTTCACCCCCATTTTTTATTATTGCTATTCAATATAAAGTGTTATCGAATAGAAAGTAAACGTAGATTGCTGTGGTACTGACTTTTTCTTTCTTTTTCAGAACAAATTCAACAGTCATAGCCCAACTATAAAATTTCTAGGAAATGAAAATGGGGTAAGTTTTAGAGTTTAGAAAATAGTATAAGGTAATTTTTTAAATAACCGGTACTGCCCGTCAAGAATAGGAGAAAGTCTCTATCGGACGGCCCACGAAGTGCGCAGTAAATAGCCTAGTCTAAGTAATTGAAGACCAACACCGTTTTCTGTTATTAATGGTCTATATGCCATAACCCTTCTCTGTGCTTATATTCTTACTGCGGTCTTTGTTTACAAACGTGCTGAACGAGTTGTTGTGGATTTTATACCAAAATGAAGCGAAAGAGAGGGGAAGGCAGTGAAATTCAAGAAAAAACGCAAAAGCGAAACACTGGTAAATCATACGTGACTCAAAGAGGCATTGTAGAGGATGCGAAGAATCCTCCAAAAGAAGTGATATGAACAGGTGATTCAGACTTTGGTCACAGCGTGTATTATTGTGTTGTTTTTTTCGTTGTGGGTGTCCTGCAAGGCAAATTGGGTTGCAAAGCTCATTCGTTTGAGCAGAAGTGTAAGTTGTCCCACGCATTCTATGAAATGGGTGACAGTGAAAAGCAATCCACGTACTTAATGGGATTAATGCATATTGGCAAAATCAAAAGAAGGCATGGAACATATGAAGATCTTGCTAACAGTAGGAGAACAAATACGGTCTATTATACCGTACCAAAAAGAGACGGGGGAGTAACTCTGGTGTGTCGAAAAACGTTTCAAGAGATTTTTGCCTTAACCCATGGAAAAGTTCAAACACTGACAGAGCAGAAAGTGTGGGGACCTGATGCATGAAGAGAATAGAGACAATAAAAAAAACATAGAAGATATACAGTAGAAGATGAACAGAAGGTAGTTGATCATGTAAATCTGGTTCCACGTGAAAGAAGCCATTACACACGGAACCGTACTTAAAGGGAATACCTCAGCCCCAACTTAATCGTGCATCGTTTGTTCGAGCTTATAGAAATGTTTTCTGACAGTAACTTGACTCATGAATTCAAGTAAGTATGCGGGCGGTTGGGCATGGGAATTTTTTGAATACCGTGGGAACTTTTCGATCCTTTGATGTTTGCCGTCGACACGCGTCATATTGAGATCAAAGGATGCCGCCAGACAGGTGTTAATTACAGGTGCGTCATACCGTCAGGTGTTAATTGGCGACAGGTGTGGTCGTCGGCACCATGGGAAAATTAAAACTTGCGTTCACAAAAATTTGAGGCGCCGGCACGCGTACTTAAATGTCAAACCTTTTAACACCTTATTAGACCCTATAGAGGGTATATGGTGTCAGGGGATCTATGCCATTAGAGCACCCACCCAGTAAAAACTGAGAGGAAATAGCGAGAAAAGGTTTAAACATCATATGTATTTTAAAGAATGAATGAAAGAAAGAATTTTAAACATCATCTGTATTTTAAAGAATGGGAAGAAAATTAAAACTTGCGTTTTTACCTAATTTACGACCAAGTTTTTCGAAAAAAATTTCCGAAGAAAAAATCTGAGTTTCAAGCACCGAGAAAAAATGCGTGATTGTGATGATGATTTTGTGATGATTGACTACTTACCTGACCATAAGCGCTTTTTTGAAGAACTTATTAATGGCACTTAAACCATAATTTGTGTTACTTTTTGTTGACTTAGATCGTTCTTAATCACCTTTACGTTTACGTTGTATTGACATAAAGTTTCGTTTTTCTGTAAAAACCATTACTGTAAATGGTATTAAAATAACCGAATCGATTCAATTTTGTTTTGTTTATACAAAGAAAAAGTTAATGGAACAAAACTGTGCATTTTCTCGGATTGGTGGTATTGGCACTTCCTACCGTTAGGTATTTAATTGCACTCTTCAAATAGCCGAATGCTGTCCTGACTCTAAGTAAATTTCAATAAACGATATTCAAACACTATTCAGAGCCTTCTTCCGACTTTCACTATTGATTACCCTATATTTGAACACAATCCAGAAATTTTAAAGTAATTATGTGAGTTACGTCATCAGTTTTTTCTTCAGTGCTGCCATACTTGTTTTTCTATAGTACAGCCATACTCCCGAGCCTCGGGCCCACAACAGCGGTCATGTGAAATGATTCTAGTATATATAACATCAGATACCTGTGAACTTAAGACCTCGATAGCTCATCGCTAAACACGTTCAGCTGGGAACCCGGAGGTTGTGTGTTCGACTCTTCACATAGCCAAGATATTTTTAAATAATATTGAAATAAAATTAAAGCCTCTCCATTGACAGTCTTCGACCGCCGAGAAAATAGTTCCGTCGTGAGAACTATCACACCTATTTAGCGGTTCCTTCGATATATGCCACCAAAGACCCCCGCCGACAGTTAATTGATTGTAATTGATATGTCATTTGTCACCTTTGACGCTAACACCTCACTGGCGGCATCCTTTGATCTCAATATGTCGCGTGCCGACAAATTTTCCCACGGTCATCAGAATTTTCCCACACTCAAGTGACCCTATTTCTACTCACAGATCTCACACTTTTTCCTATCATTGACGAGCAGTAGCATAAGTTATTTTGCAACTAGGATTGTGTCTTGGAAGTAATTGAACATCATCTGTGGGCAAAACGATTTCTGTTGTAATGGAATATTTTTTTCTATTCTGTTCTATTCCAACAGGCTGTTTGTTGATACGCAACGGGCTGTTAAAAACAAAACACCTTGTTCAATTCCACAATAATAAGTATGGTCTCGGTGGCATTTTGCGTCGTGGGGTTCGCGACACAGCTCCGTTGAGAAATTTCACCTCCGTATGTAGGTTTTAGATCGATTTTATGTCGTCGATCGAATTTCGTCGGGTTAACAATTCGCGCGCTGGTTAGAAACTATCACAACCGCGTCAATGCTTGCGATATTCCGGCTAATTCGCCGTCGTGAAATTGGTCTACCAGGGACGTTGAACCGCTCACGATGTTCTCCCGTCTCCAATAAATTCTCCCACTGATCATAGAAAACAGTTGCAACTTGAACCGACGCCGACGTTATTGTTGTCTAGAATGTAAGAAGTCGAAGAAGACGAGCCCAGGTTCATAATAGTTGGGCCAGGCATAATTTTACAACTAATACATTTAAATAAAAGTAATAATACTCTTAAAACTATTTTATTAAAGAAAAATATTAGTAACAGATACAAAGTATAAAGTTTTAACTTAAATACGATGAAATATTACTACGTTATGATGTATTAATAAAAAACATTAAGATTCGCAGTTCAGAATAGTTTGGTCGCTTCATCAAAACTGTGTTACATCACCTTTATTAACAAAAACAGCTTTAATTCTGGCAGGCATTGTATCTACCAGCTTAGCACACTCTTCAGAAAGCATGCTGTCCCAAATTTATTGCAATTTGGTGAACGATGAACGAGCTGGATGTTTATGCATTTGTTTTTTTTTCTTCATTTTATGCCACAATGTTTCTATTGACGCGAGGTCTGGACTACTAGAGGGCCTTTCAATAAGAGGAACATTATGTTCTGTAAACTAAACTTTGACAGTTTTTGCTCTGTGACACGCAACACCATCCTGCTGGAAAATGTACTGCATTTCAGTGCCTTCACATGTTGGTATTGACGGCAATAAACTGTCTGTCAAAATTTGTTTACATTTTTCTGCTGTCACAGTACCATCTACGAAATTCAATTTTCCTACGCCTATTCCACTCATACACCCCCAGATCATAGGAGACGCAGGGAACTTCCCTAACCAAACAGTCAGGATGATAAGTTTCCTGTGGGGTTCTTGGCACACGTTTTCTGTTATCAATCGAACAGATTTCAAAGTTGGATTCGTCACTCCAAATTACCTGGTGGTATTGTTGTAAAATCTAGTGCCTATGTTCTCTGGCCCACGGCTCTGGTTAATAACGGCTTTTCTTTTGCCTGAAGGAGTAACCGGTTGAGTTCAAAAGTAAAATGTAAAGAATCAAACTTTACCTTGTTGAATTTGTGTCCTATTTTCTTTATTGAGCATTTAGTTGTGGATTCAGAAACATGTTTTCCAATGGCTTGCCTCCATAGTACCATAATTTCATTTGCACTGGATCGTCGGTTTGTTGTTACAATCCTTTTAAGAGCATGTTGATTTAAGCGTAAAATTTGGGATGGTCGGCCAGTTTTATTCCTTTGGGCGTGCATCGAGTTTTTTTATACAAGTTGATAATGCCTTTCACTGCAAAAATCCTCAGTTTTTCGCATATTTTATTCACAAATCACTATTCATTCATTCTATAGTTCCAATTGAGACACCTTTTATATAGAAATCGTACACTCGACTAGTGGAAAAATAGCATTTGCAATAAATAACTCTCCAATTGCTTTACTATTAATTTTGATATTGAGTTGGAGAACCAATAGCAGACATTTTTGGAGTTTTTTACCTACATGTGCATTTTGGCTCAGCTCAAATGTATGTCATTGAAACGATATGATCGCCTAAAGCGTGACAGGAATAAAATAAAAGTAGTTTAATTCACTTACCAAACATCACGTAAAATTTAGATCTCAATACAACCTCAAGTGACAAATGATGATGACTTTACTACATCTGGAGAAATGTTCCTGATGGATCAATGGCTATTGGGCGTTTTCACATTTACGGACACCGATACCAGTGAGTGAGAAAGTCGCATATCGGCGAGTGAGAAAGCTTTACATTTGATTTGAGATGTCGTTGTCGTGCCGGTGTCGTGTCGGCTAGTGTGAAAACGCCTATGCTTTCGAGTTACCACTACTTACCAATGTATCTATGCTCGATTTCTGTTTTCTGATTACCGATTGAGCACCATTTACGCTAATGGAACCCACTTTTGACTAACAATAACAGCTAATCAAATGTTACTTCTAATAAGAGCTAACCTCATACAATCTCTCTAATTATTTCGAAACCCTCTCTCTCATTTTTTGTTTCGATGCTCGCTCCCTAAGATTCTCACCACCACCACCACTAGCTTTTTTATATCATGGACTCGATGTTAGCGGTCAAGCACGGTTAAAATACTGCCTGATTTAGGTCTAGTCCTCAGGTTTTCCGGAAGTTACGAGACTTGAGAGTATACGGAGCCTTGTCATATGCAAAGAGTGTGGGAACGTTCCTAGATCTTAGACCTTGTAGCCCGCGACGTTGCTATATTGTGCACAAAGTCTTGAACCTGGGGAAATTTCGTAAACTTATCAACCCTGCGTTTATATATTCATAATAACAATTTCTTTACTAGAGACTCCCAACGACGCTGAAACTTTTGCGAATTTACGGAACAATAACAGCGAGAAGCACGTGTATGTACATAAATAAGTCTGTGTGAGAAACTGTGACTCCCGTTTTCATTAGCGTTACTAAAACGCTGTGGCGCATTATTATTAAATGACTGTTACGCGTGATTTGTTAGAATTTAATTCAAATCGGGCCGACGAGTATGATGAGTGATGACGACGATGTACAGGAGTGACGGCACCATAATTTTACCGCATATTTCGGAAATAGTAGGCCGTGCTCGAATGGGAGTGTACTGGAGATGAGCGATGCGGCTGCTAACGGGACAATAACCAAAGCCAACCTAGATGGAATGGTATCCGCCGCCGGTAATTACGATTAATAATGGTTTCAGGATGTCAGAGGCGTGCCAGAGGGGTTTAATAAATGAAAAATGTAAGGCTTACATTATCGAGAAAATGAAAACAGTGATGATGAAGACCACGAGAGACCTTCCCACCGTAAAAGGCAGCTTTTTGAAGGCAAACATGCAATGGCTGCTAAAGAAGCGTGTGATGTTATCATTTCTAATATTGATGACCGATTTATGTTTAGTGATTACTTCTCTATAGCTCATCTTTTTCATCCTCAGTTGTTTTCCACGTTTCAAATAAATTTTCCCGAAACCGAATTTCAGAAACCTATTAACATTTACGATTTGGATCCAATTGCATTTAAACATGAACTAATAGTGCTTTATAATAGACCAGATTTTGCAACTGCTGCGAGTGCCTTAACATTAATACAATGTTTTTATGAAAATAACTTAACATCTTCGTTTGTGGAGACTGTAAAATTATTAAAAATTGTGTGTACAATGCCAATGACGACAACCGAGGGTGAGGGATGTTTTTCTACTTTACAAAGAATAAAAACATTTTCAGAAAATACCATAAAAGAAAGTAGACTATGTGCGTTAGCAATGTGTTCAATTGAAAAAGAACTAATAACGTCAACCACAAATTTCAATGAATTTGTTATCGACCATTTCACCCAACGCAAAGAAAGCCGTATGGATTTTGTTTTCAAGAAAATTAATTAAAGCTAAATAGGTATGTAGGTACCTATAGGTAATTTAATAATTTTATTCTGATTTTTAAAACCTGGATTAAAACACTGCGATATACCTACCTAAAAATGTAACCATGTAGGTGCCTAAAAATATACATAAATTAATATTTATTTATTGCTCCCTCAGTTGTAAAACTCACGAGCCGCCACTGATGTAAGCCATTATGTGTACGAGGTAGGTTCAAGTGCGGTTGTCAAAATTATTCGATTTAAGTACACCTAGCGCTTCTGGAACGACGAGACTAGGTTCAAAAGTAGCCTTTTAGGTAACCTTATTGAAGACTTCTAAGTGCGTCAAATAATTCCAGTGGCGTCGCGTAAATAGTTTTTCTTCACAAAACGTAAATAATTTTTTATGCATAAAAAGGTTATTAACTTTTATTTTAAATTTGTGTAGCATATCTAATTTGGTGTTAGTGTGCAGAGGGCGCGAGAGCAGAGCAAAAACGAAAGTACAAATTAAAAATGAAAGATTGGAGGAAGTTAAAGACTTCACTTGCTTAAAGAAGAAGCGATAAAGATATAAAACAAAGAATAGCGCAGGGTCGAGTAGCTTTTAACAAAAAGAAAGCACTTTTATGCTCGGAAGTAATAAACTTAGAAACAAGGAAGAGATTTTTGAAAACGTATGTATGGAGCACGGCACTATACGGTTGCGAAACCTGGACAGTAGGGGAAGCAAGTAGGAAGAAATTAGAAGCTTTTGAGATGTGGTGTTACCGAAGAATGATGAAAATACCGTGGACTGATAGGGTTAGAAACGAAGAAGTATTAGAGAAAGTCGGCGAGAGAAGAAGTATGTGGAAAAACATAAAGAAGAGAAGAGATAGAATGGTAGGCCACTTGCTGAGACATGGGGGAATAGTCCGCGATATTTTGGAGGCAGAAATAGGAGTGAAGAAAGGCAGAGGTAGGCCTAGATTAGACTACTGCTCACAAATAGTAAGGGATGTAGGTTGTAGCACAATTAGCGAAATGCGTGGGTTAGCACAAGATAGGAGAAGCTGGAAGTTAGCGTCCAACCAGTCTTAGGACTGATGACCTCCTGATGATGATCTAATTTGGTTGGAAATTATCTTCTTTAAATCGTCAAGCAAATCTGCTGAAATATCGATGTAATGCAAATCCTACTGTAGAAGTTATTGTAGGCGATTTATTTTATTTCTTTTCACTAAAAATCTTGTATTTTTTTCTTTAAAAAAATTCGTAACGTCTATTACAAAATTATCTAAGCAGTTTTACCTCCAAAATGACTCTTAGTAGAGTCTTTGATTTTTTTTATATTTCTTCACTAAAAATCTTCTTCACTAAAAAACTTCATGAAAAAAATTCGTACCGTCTATGAACAAACTATTTGAGCAGTTTTGCTTCCAGAACGTTTTAGTAAAGACTCTGAGAGATATCTGGACAGACAGACTATGGAAGTAGTGCAAGACCAATTGCGGTTGGTCGAAAATAAATAAAATAGCCCAAATAAATAACATTCGAATAGTGTCGAATCGGGTGACCGTGGAGGCAGCTTGACTAATTATTTTATATCGTTATAAAATTATTGAGGAAATTGTAAGATTAAACCCATATTGCTTTAATTTTGCACCGAAACACTACGGAAACCTGTCAGATCGATTTTTTTAAATAAACGTATGGTCTATCATCATAAATTCTTGACATGTCTGTTTTAAGTAAGAAGTTGATAAGGCATTTTAAAAATCAGTAAAAACTAGGCATTAAGTAATCAGATTTTTGCCTGCGGAGAGCGACAACTGCTACAATACTAAAGTGGTTTTGATTGAATACAAATCGGTGTTAATAACTTTAGTGTATTTTCTGAATGACTTTCAATCAACTTGGATCTCCCTGACCGGTCTTTGTTATACTAACAGGCCATAACACGCCATGACGTGTCAAACCACGTTTTATAATTCACGACTGCCATATTCGTGCCTTGATAGTGGCCCAAACAAGACGCCATAACGACGAAGAATATTCTCAAAAATAAGTCTCAATTCTCGCGTATTCATAACGCTCCTCCCAAAGAGCTTCACGCGGTTACTTGGTGGCACTTGGTCTATTTTCTGAATGACATCACCTTCAGTCTGAATCTCTCTGATTGGCCTGTGTTATGCCAACAGATAAACCTTGATTTAGGTGTAATATTTTTTTGTCTCGAACCACGATGTTTATGATCCACTGCTACTATATTAGTAGACTTGGCAATAGCCGAAACAAGATCCCATTAACAACGAGGACTATTCTCAAAAATAAGTCCCAGTTCTCGGCGTATTCACAACACTCCTCCCAAAGATCTCCATACGGTTACTTGGTGGCATCATAACCTTTATCGGAAGCAACTCCAGCTAGCCGGATTTTATTTCATCACGATGCCACGTGTGTTCCTACGCAATAAACAGCAACTACTATTTATTAGAAACTATCGAAACGGATGGAAGAAACGTAAGGTTAAAAATGAAAAGCGACCAACAGTTGGGTAACGTGAGAGAGATCCACGGTCAATCCATATCCGCATTAATGAGATTGTGGACGGACGCGTATGAGCGCTTTGTTGTTTGTTGTGGAGCCTCGGGCGGGACTTACCGTGGAAACGTTTAGTGTGGGTAAAAGGTCGAATTTTCACGTCGATATTAATATAGAATTTTGATACACGTCGATATTTTGGGTGTTTGGGAAACTGAAACAAAATTATATTGGTGTAGATGCTTTTTTGAATACACTCTAGAGGCGTCCACATACAGTGGCGGGCAAAAGTTAAGCAACCTAGTGAAAATAAATTCATTCGATAAACAATAGAAATAAAAGACATAGTTTATTAACCTTCTTACAGATAAATAATCTTTATATTGTATGTAACCAACTGATCAATTGTTGTTGTAATAGTATCGTAAAACAAATATATAAATTAATACTAAAACTAAACACTCATTACAATAGTGACATAAGTTAGACACTAAGATAGACACTATTTGTCTATCCCTATATATATATATATATATATATATATATATATATATATATATATATATATATATATATATATATTACTGATTTATTTATATTAAATTGTTTACTAATATTTACCTGTGATGTATCCTGCTCATTCATTCTTACAATTGCTAATATTACATCGTTAGAATACGTTTTCCGCGACATGGCTATAAGGCACTTGTTATTTATAGAGAGCTAGCACAATTCTATATGCGCGTGTCTCACTTCCTCGTTAATATACCTTACTTTCAGGGGATTCCCCGATTGGATCATCGGTTGCCTAACTTTTGTCACCTTGTTATGGGTTATTAACTACTGCATTTAATTCTGCTATGCTTTTCTTATACCAAGTTTTATCTGTTTAAAGGGTATGATTAGGATAAATTTTGTCTGGATATTACGTTTCTTTAAAATATGAAATATAATAAAATAGTTGCTTGACTTTTGTCCACCACTGTATCATAAATAGTTGAGAAAATTGTCGTTCAAACTTCTAGTCTCCTAAACGAAAAATGGCAATACAAGAAAGTGTTAATAAAATAACTTGTAAATTTTTATATCATTGATCATATACAGGGTCCGGCAGGGACGTATCGAAGATTTGAATGGGGCGCCAAGCAAGGTGGGGTGAACCTAATGTTTTCGGAATAGGTAGTATCTACTAGTCACGAGATGCCATTTTAGTTGCCATGGAGCCGTCGTCTGTTGAGCATCGTGTGTTTGTTTACAACACTTTCATTGAAACGGGTCGTTCTGTCATTCAAACACAGAGACGAATCCGAAATAATTTTAACGTTGGCCGTCACGGTCGTGTTCCGAAGTTTGAAACGATCATGAACTGGGTGAATAGCTTTCAAAGAACTGGATCTTTGAGACCTGGAACTGCGCGAGGAGGTGATCGAACGGTAAGGACCCCGGAAAACATTGAAAGGGTGCGTCAAGCAGTTGAAGCCAGCCCTCGTCGATCAGCCGTACGTCACGCTCGGGATTTACGGATGTCAGACCGCTCAGTTCGCCGAATTTTACACCTCGACTTGCATTTTCGTCCGTATAAGATGATGGTTGTTCAAGAATTGCAGCAAAATGACTACGGCAGACGGATGAGGTTTGCAGAAGCGATGTTGCAAATCTTGACAGATGACATTGTTTTGATAATGAGTGACGAAGCCCACTTTCATTTGTCAGGGGTGGTTAATAAACAAAATTTCCGTTAATGGGCCTCTGAAAACCCGCAAGAGCTCCATGAACTACCTCCCCACAGCGAAAGGGTAACTGTTTGGTGTGGCATTAGTCGAAACTTCATTATTGGTCCGTACTTTTTTCGTGAAAACGGTCGGACCGTCACTGTCAACACAGATCATTACCTACAGATGTTGCGTGATTATTTTCTGCCAGAACTGAGAAGACGACGTATCAACCTGAATACTGTATGGTTTCAACAAGATGGGGCGACTTGCCATACATCAAGAGCAACAATGTGTTTTTTAAGGAACACATTCCCTGGACGTCTGATTTCATTGCGAGGAGATGTGGAGTGGCCCCCTCGATCACCGGACCTGTCACCATATGATTACTTTTTATGGGGCTATCTCAAAGCACGAGTGTACATAAACAAACCACGTACACTCGAAGCCCTAAGTGAGACAATAACCCAAGAGATTCGAGCAGTTCCACGTGAAATGCTTCAGAGGAGTATGCAGAACTTCTCACAACGTCTTCAGGAGTGTTTTGATAAAAATGGACAGCACTTAACTGACCTTATTTATATTATAACTGAGTTATTTTTCGTACCTAATCAAATTTTGTTTTCTTACTGTTAACTGGTTTTGTAATGGCAACATCTAAGGTACACATTAGAAAAATATAATTTGAGTTGAGGTAAAAAATGAGTGAGTTACAGTTTTTTCAAATCTTCCATACCTCCCTGCCCAACCCTGTATTATTCATGTATATCATAAACTTTATCTGTATTCTTTGGTGAAGTTTTAGTGAATATTCCAACGTTTACATGCCCCCTATATAAAGTTACTGCCGCTATTTAAAATCCTAATAGTTTTTTTTTCTTTCTATAGATCTATTACCGTCCAACTGGGCACTATTAATGCCAAACGTTATCGCGCACACCTAATCAATTAGTGTGTACTTGTTTGATGAATATTTACGTACTACCATTAATCATCCTTCATAACTATTGTTATTTAGAGAAGGCGGGATTTTCCGCTTTCCTAATAACGTTAACTATAGCATTATATCGTTAATGAAGCAACATGTGTATGTGGTTCATTACTTGGAATTATCAATGAACAGTGAATGATTCTACAGTGTGGCCCAAGTGAATGATGTCATGCGGACTGTTGTAAGAAATGACGTATCTTCATATCTCCCGTCAGATAATCAGCATATCCGGTTGATATCACGCTGGATTTTCATGGCCTTCTTTTAAGAGAAAGATGATATATTACGATACAATTTCAGTCACGTGATATACCGTTCAAATTAGAGTTATATAGTGTCTCAGTTGAAACCATAGGATTTTCATTGCGCCCCATTTATGTTCTGTTAAAGATAGGGCGTCAATATTTAACGACCATACCATATAACACTAACATGCCGCGATTAACAGTTCAACAACGAATAGTTTGTGTACAACTGTTTTATGAGAGTGAGCGATCATTTACATTTGGATACTTACTTTTACTTTTAGTGCTCATCAATACGTATATACTTCACGAAATGGCGGATTTTATATAAAAATAGAAAGTAAAACTCATTTGAATGACAACTACATCTTTGACATCCTGGAGAATCGGGGACACACCTAAACGGTGTTAAATAAGAAGCATTTATCGGGAATTAACTGTAGAAACTGAACTTCTACTTCCTTGTAACGCAACCATCTTCTGGGAGTGCCTGCTCTTAGTTGCCTCGCGCCTCGCAGAGGAAGGTGCTCTTCTTCATTTGGTCCTCCAGGAAAAATTAATGCCGTGTCAAAACGTGATATTGTCGCCCGCAGGACAAACTTAAACCCACTGGAGACTTTGATGCAGTCTGCGAAATCGGTAGCCTCGTCGCAGGGGTTCATAATCTTGATCATGATGTTGGTATACTGCTGATGAAGGTTGTCAAAGTGCTCGTCAGCCGCCGTGGGAAAGTGGTATTCATCAGAATGCTATTGGCGGAGATAATCTGGGGGGTTAAACTGTCCATTTGATTGGGAGCTTTCTACAAGCTCTCCGCCTGTTTTTTTATTGCCCCCTTTGTCCCACTTATTGGCGAAAGTTCTGGTCCAAATTGAACGTCCCCTCAGGCGACAAGGCCGCCGCAGTGAACTGCTTCGACGGGGTGAAGTTCTCGAGGACCCTCTTGACCAGCGCCTGGTTTATGCTTTCCTTGTGGAGCTTTTGCGACAGCAATTTTGTGCCTTTTAAGAGCGCATAATAAAATTATGTCTGTGCGCATAAGGGTATGACGGATTTAAGTATGACGACCTTGGCGGCCATTGTGGTTTTTGTACTGCCTCAACCAAAAAATTCCAAGTAACTGTGTCACTTGGTATTTTTTGAGTGACTGGATCACTTGGTATTTTTCGATGCATTAAGAACACCTTGAGAAGAGTCAGTGTTGAAAGTAAAGAGGTTCACTTTGAGAAAAAAATCAAGTTCACCAGGTATGTAAATATCAAACAGGAATTTTTGTATAAAAAATACACGTTAATTGTATGAAAATGAAGTATTGCCCACTACTAACTATACACTTTTCTCACCTCTGACAATTTGTGGATTCCATGCCAAAAATATTCTTGCTCTTTTGAGGCAAACCAGTAATCGAGCCGTTTTCATACATTTTCGTAAGAAGTGAAGCCCTACTCAACATGTGCGTGTCCTATCGATGCAAATAAGTAGTAAACGGATGAAGCCAAGTCTGGTGAGTAAGCCGAATGCGAAAGTATTTCCCAACT
This sequence comes from Rosalia funebris, assembly GCA_037954035.1. NCBI lineage: Eukaryota > Metazoa > Arthropoda > Insecta > Coleoptera > Cerambycidae > Rosalia > Rosalia funebris. The sequence goes on along the minus strand of JAZFAV010000006.1, from coordinate 1,880,454 downwards.
AAACGCCTCAATCGTTTCCTTGGCCAGTTTTGCTGTGTGATGGCGCATTATCTTGAAGCAGAATTACTTCGTGTTGTCTTCTTTGATATTCTGGTCGTTTTTACGCAAAATTTGATTCAAATCGATCATTTGTTGGTTATCGGTAGCGTTCAATATTAACGGTTTGGCCAGGTTTTAGCAGCTCATAATGGATTCCACAAAAGAAAGCATTGTCTTCCGTCCATAGTGATTTGGCCTTGCAGTTGATGTCGATGGTTCGCCTGGAGTTACCCATGATCTGTTACGCTTAGAATTCTTGAAATATATCCACTTATCATCGCCAGTCATAATTCGACAGAGAAATTACTTTCTTTTGTACCTGACGAGCAGCATTTCGCAAATGGTTTTTTTTTTCTGCTGTTTTTCCTTCAGTTCATGCGGAACCCATTTTCCCATCTTCTGAATCTTTCCCATGGCTTTCAACCGTATAGAGACGGCTTCTCGTGTCACGTTTAATTGATCCGCGAGTTCTTGTTGCGCTTGAGCGTCATTATCATCCAACAATGCTTGCAATTCGCTATCTTCAAACTTTTACTGTGGTCTTCCACGTTCTTCGTTTCTCACGTCAAAATTACAAAAAATCCACTTTTGAATTTTTTAAACCACTCAAAGCACTAATTTACCAAGAGCATGCTCATCATAGGCTTCGACAAGCATTCGATGCAATTCTAAAGCAATTTTCTTCAAATGGTAACAGAAAATCAATGCTGTCCGCAAATCGTAGTTTCCAGGCACAAAATTCGACCTGTTCAACACTATTAAACGATGTTGTTGTATGAAAGTTGTGAGATAAAATCCTTTATCAGATGTCAAGACAAGAAAATGGCGTCAATGACGCGGCCTGACGATAACTACATTAGCAGCTAGGCCATCTATGGACAAATTCCGGTTTGATATTTACATACCGGGTATAATCAGGAGACACTACTATTATAAATCCCTCACGACTAACATCCCCTCACTTCTCGTCTGGGTCGTCTATACGGCGTCGACCTCGACTGAGCCGTAAATGCCAACGATGTAACCCTTCAATTAGATTTAATTAATTTTTGGTCCCTCGCCTATAATTCCGCCACAGCAACAGTATTGATTGCGATCCAGGACTATGGGCTCTTAAATAACGTTTTAATCATTCTTTTCTTCCCCGAATGGCCTCGAGATATGAGCTGGGACACGGCGTCAAATCTCTCGGGAGGCGGGGGATCATCGACCTTCGTATGGGAAGGAAGGCGAGCATCGACGGTCGGTGACCTTCCACAACTCCTTGTGTACAGTTTGTCAGTTCCAGGGCTATCGGGACTTATGGTAGTTTTGATAAGATTGATTGATGGAAACAGTAAAACTAAGACCCCATTTGTATAAATCGTTTTCCCATGGATGGATCGGAAGGTCCAGTGAAATTGAATGGTCCAGCTCATTCCCCCGATTTAATCCCCCTTGATTCCTTTTCATTGGATCAATTTATTACGATTAATACAGTATTTGAATTTGGCTAATCCAGACTATTTTACTGATCTGATTTCGATCATTAGAAGCAGTAATGAAAAAGAAGATTCCCTTTTAAATTACGATGAATTTTAATGACACATTTTGTCGTTCAACTAGTTAGTAACAATGTTGTAACGGCTCCAGTAATTTGGAGAATTGTTATAACATCGAAAGAAGTATAAACCGCTTAAATACTTCCGTGTTTTAAAGCATATGTTCTATCGCTATGAATACACCCTAGCCCTGTGTTTGCGCTGTCAGACATCGGCAGTTAGATGTTATAACGGGGTTAGTAATCCGGGGTGGCATTTCAATGTAGCAGCGCCGATAATATGGCGACACACCGGCGACGTTATGACTGTAACCTTTTTTTGCAAATTCACGTCTCGACGCTGTTCGTCCTTATTAGGTTAGTTGGTAAATATACGTATGCCAGACATGAGATTGTTTCCATAAGTTTACTTTAGTACTAAGTACAGTTACTTGATTCCGATCAGTTTGGTCTTCTTTCTTCACGCCACAATCAGTGCTAATCCCTTCTAAATCGAGCAGATTGTGACCACAACCTTTTTAGAGGATTTTGTCTTTGGACGCTTTTGTTTTGAATGTGGTGAACTTTATTGGTCCACTGAATAGGTCAAAAAGATGCCGCGTAAGATGTTTTTTGCGGAACAAAATCTTAGTTAAAGAATCCTCAGTTACCTTTAAACTACTTCCGAATTGGAAGTACTTTCGCCGGATATTTCGGCGGTTATCTATAGAAAGCTGATTATTTTGACAGGATCTTCGGAAGTAATTCAAGAACGGAATCCAAAGTAACAGGTCGCCGTTAACAAGGTATGGATTGAAACATCAAACATAGATAGATCCCATAGTTCCAGTGAAATAATCCCATCGATATCAGCTTTACATTTATCTGAGCCGGATACTTTAAATTAATGAAAATATGTATACTAATATTTTCCCATTGTTACCGCATTTTAGTTACCAGGTTTTTAAAGCGTGTGTGTTATCTAAAACGAATAGATAAGATTGAAGACACTCGAGATGCCTTTGTAACAGTTTTATCGTAATTTTTCCCATTGTTCAACAGCAAAGATCGCAAACAATCGACCGTGACGTGCGAAATTCTGTAAACGACGAACTTGTATGGGAATAGATTGAATGGGGATTAATGGTCGTATAGAATGGATACAGTTCGTTGATTTAAGTCGACTATTAATGCTTAAAGGGATGTTCTCGGGCTTCTGACATCCCAATTTTAGCCCTATTGTCTAATTATTCGTTTTTTTTTTTTTTTTTTGGATTCTAAAGAAAGAAATTGATTTGAGTGAAAGTACACCAGGCATAGAAAATAAGGGATGTAAAAAATCCAAAATTACTAGAAAGCAATTACTATAAAATCAGAAACTTGAAGCTTCAATTTGCTTTTTTTTAAATTGCGACTATTTTTCTTACAGCCCTTTGTAAATCATCTAAAACTAACAGATTTTTTTACATCCTTTAATTTCTGTGCCTAGTGTAGTAACTGCAAAACAACTACTAGTGAAAGCTTTAGCACGTCCTACAGTCTCCAATTCCCTACCAACGGCAGTTAGATTTCCGTTAAATTATCAAAAACGCTTTTTCTCCTGGAATATACACACACGTCCCTCTGCCCGTAACGGCATCGCCGATCTAACAGCGCCGACATCCATCTGAATAACCGATTTATCCGTACAAACCCTCTCTGAATATAAATGGGCGTTTGTGTTGAATTTATTTGACCCAGAATACCCCTGCGGAAGTTCGCTCCCCCCTTCAGCGGGGCGATACAACGTGACGGAAATGCTCGCATAACCCTCAGTAACTGTGTGCCAACTCGCATCCTTTATTATGAGTATCAGGAAAAGCCACATCGTATCCCCAGTCCAGATCCGCGTTGTAATATTGATTATTTCGCGGACGGCGGCCGAACGTAAATCTTCCCGTTCGGGGGAGGGGGTGGCGCCCCATTTCAACGGTGCAATACGACGCGAGAGGGGCGCGCTTTAAGATTTAACGAAGACATAGTAAAATACGTAGAGAATCATCTGCGTTGGAAAAAACGCGCCTTCTGTACCAATCAAGAAATCGATAGCAACGTACCAGAATTCCATTTTCTGTGGAACTTCTGTCGATGTCGGTTGCAATGGGTTTCCTGCAAATTTTTTTTAAACATGCCTTCTGTACCAATTAAGAAATCGATAGCAACATACCAGAATTCCATTTTTCGTGGAACTTCTGTCGATGTCGGTTGCAATGGGTTTCCTGCAAAATAAATTTTCAGTCGACAAAGACAATACAACAGACTGCAGACAACGCAATACAATATACTAAGACTATTAACATACATAAGCATACAAACACTACATGAAATGACGGGACTAACATATATAAAACAATACATCAAATAAATAGCGGCAAAATTCTATAATACGCAAATAAATAACGCACCAATAACACAAAACATTAGAGAAACATATGAATGTAATGAACAACATACACATAAGTATCTCCACGAAAACTTAGACGAATAACACAGATAATATCGCCGCCATACTTAAACAGAGGAAAGCATTAAAGAGAACACCTATTTACCATTTTGCCGGGCGGAGTCGAGCGCCAATATCATACAGTTGATTGACAAGAAAGAAAAAAAACGTAAACAATACAAATAAATGAATAAGAAATACAGTATCATAAACCAAATTATTTAAAGTATGTGTTTTTATAAACTCTTCCCACAATATTAAACACAAAAGATTAATAAAATACAAAGACATAAAAGCAATTCCAATTGACAAGAGGGAGCTGCATAATAACCGCCAATTTAAAAAATGAAAGGGTCTAAGAGGTCATTCCATCGACCGGGCGCCTTAAGGCATACCGGGTATGTCTGAAAGGCGCCTGCCAAAAAGACGGGGCTCGTTAAATGTTTTGATTGAATATTTCTATATTTGTTTCATTATATATTGGTACTTAGATTAAGATTAACAATTGTAAAAAAAGACAAAAAGTACAATAAAATAGTTTAAAGTGAAACGTACATCCTGTACCAATCCTACCAGAATACGTTGTTCGATAGAACTGCCATCCTTTGTAATGGTTTTTTGCAACGTTTTGTGTTGCAGCTCTCAATACATAATATATTACATCATATCACTTTTCCGCACTCCCCTATACGCGGAAAAGTAATGTAATCGTGTAAAGAAAAAGTGAAAAAACAACATTTTTTTTGGGTTTATTTTTCGTTTTTAGGACTAAAAACCAAAAAAAAAAATTGGTTTTTAAAAAAATTTTGCTGTGTGTGTCATCGTCGGCATTCTTGTTAGCACGATAACTTAACTAAATCGTGTCGGATCGATCGGGTTTTGACTGATTGTGATCGGGGACGTCTCCCAGACGGCACCTATTGATTTTGAGGTGGATATAACACACTTTACAATGTTCATGGGTCATGAAAGAGCACAATGGTGGACTATTTGGGAAATTGTTTTTGTTAATACGATCACTCAATTAAATCGTGTCGGGTCGATCGGGTTTCGATTGATTCTGAATAGGAACGTCTACCAGACGACATCTATTGATTTTGAGGTGTATAGGACACACCCCACCCTGTCGATGGGTCATGAGAAAGCACGATGGTGGACTATTTAAAAATAGTAAAACTGTCGCATAAAACACATATTCTGCATTTATGTGTTGGTTTATTTTTAAGATTTTAAACCGTTTATTTTATATGCGTTCTACATTTTCTGGAGTACAATCTGATGCCGAACTCTCGATCATAAATACGAAACGACGTCACACCTGAATATCTGCTTCCGTATTACTGCTGTCCGCCGCAAAGGGGTTCATGCGAAAAAAAAGTTAGCGAATTAACCTGTTCATCTTTAAATTGAAGTTGCGCGATCTTGCGACTTTTATATTTTGCAATTACTAGTCGTTGTTGAAATATTTCCTGCCGTAGAACTGTCATCCTTCGCAATGGGTTTCCTACAAAAAAATTATTAACAAAATGAATCTGCGCCCATTGAAACTGTTATATTTTCCTATCGCCTATTACTTTTTTAAATAATCCTCTCTCTAATAGATCAACAGCTTACTAGAATATCGTGCTCCGTAGAACTTATGTCTTTTGTAATGGGTTTCCTGCAATTTTTTTTTTTTTTTTGTAAATTTCGCGTATTTAAAATCACGATTGCATAGTCCGACGATTACCTTTATATTTTCACTCGATTATTTTATAATGGAGGGTAACATCAAGAATATTTTACATTTTTAGAAGGTATGTGATACCGAACTCGACAAATTATAAACGACGCCATACCAGAATGGATTCTACCGTAGAACTGCTGTCCATCGCAATGGGTTTCCTGCAATATATTTTTGACAGCCTCGACGTTTTCTATCACCTATTACTTTCTTAAATAATACTGCATTAAGAGACCGGCAGCATACCAGAATTCCGTGTTTCGTAGAACTTCCTGTCCTTTGCAATGGGTCTCCTGCAAAAAAATGTTGGCAGTTTCGACTTGCGCGTACCGTACTCAACGACGTCATAGCAGAATAGCTTCTACCGTAGAATTGCTATCCGGGGCAATGGGTTTCCTACTATAATTTTTTTTCTCGCAAAATGCGCTTATTTAAACTAGGACACACGTATATTTGTGAGAGCCTGACCGTTTTCTATTGTCTATTACTTTCTTAAATAATAGTGCATTAATAGACTGGCAGCATACCAGAATGAACTTCTGTCCCTTGCAATGGGTCTCCTGCAAAGAATGTTGGCAATTTCGACTTGCGCATACAGTACCCAACGACGTCATAGCAGAATAGCATCTACCGTTGATCTGCTGTCCGGCGCATGTTTTTCTGGCCCTCGCAAAATTGTTATTATGTTCTTGGATCTGGTTTTACCTTTCTTCGTTGGCAACTTGTCCCATTTAGCATTTTTGTCCTTTCCGACATAAAAAGAACAAGGATTCTCATGTTCGACGATTTCATCACCGGACTGTTCTGACCCACTGAAAAAATCATCAAGTTTAATTTCTTCATTTTCACTTAGGTCACTTTCATTGCATCACATTCTTCGTCTGATAACTTTTGAAGAATTGCAGGGACATCGTCTAAACTAATTGTTTCCCCATCGGCCCTATCACAAAAGCACAATAAAAGACAAAAAAGAGTAGAAATTAAAAATAAAAACTCACATAGGTGGTCTCGGGTAGCACAAAATAGAATAAACGCTCGAAGTCACAAAGACTCCTGCGAGCGGTCTACGGTGCTAACCACTTCTGGACCAAATTGCGACCAACGCGATAGGGAAAAAGTCGGCCGGAAAACGTTACTTGTTTCAGAAAGGGTTGACTAACAAGTACCTCAATTGTAAGGGGAAACCCGTCACCGAGCTAAGAAGAGAACGGCGAAAGCGAAAATGTGGCACTGAGTGCAACAACGCGACCGGCCGAGGGTTTTAAAAGACGGGAACAAATATAATGTACACCAGATTAAACTATGCATCCCTATTCCGTCCGCCAAAAAAATTATTGAACAATAAAAAATCTTAATGGAACCCAAATTATTATACTTCGGAAAATGAGAACAACACTACTAAAATTGCTATGTTGCGTATTATTTTACCATTGTTTACATTTTAAATTCTATATATCTATCGATTTTACTAAATGTTCACCAAATTCAAAACGCTCAAATTCCGCGTCCGTGCTATATATAATAAATATTCGTGCTATCCATTTATATTTATTCTTTCTCGAAAAAACTACTTGTGCGTCAAATAATTATTATGTTACTCCAAAAATTAAATATGCTCGCGCATCTCTGCCTGTTGGTTCCAGACAAGTTTTTGCAGGCTTCAGCTTGCAGTCGCACACTATGCTTGGTAGCTTTTACAGTGTGTGTAACCAGTGTATTGCCATATGATAAACTAAAATGGCCGATGAAAGTTTACCAGGGCCGAGTAGTGTTCCAGACGAAGTTCCGCTGTTTCGTTCTTTTTCGGAGTCAGGTGTATACGAATGTGCTGGGCGCATGCAAAAAAGAAGATGCAAGTACGAGTTGAGCAATATGTGCAAAAGAAATACCAGAGGGACATACTAAAGGATATTGATTTTTTGCAATGTGCTTCAACAACAGAGGTTTTTGACAGGGCCTGTGAAAAATTTCTAGATAAATGGAAAGACGAAAAAAATTTTGTACTTTATTTCAAAGACGAATGGCTCACTAAAAATCGTTGTTGGTATTTGGGTGCCGCACCGAGGACACCTGCCACAAACAATGCATTGGAGTATTTTAACAGAATAATAAAAGACAAAGGTACACTTTCAATGAATGGCGTAATTTAGTATCGTTAACTTCGTTATTATTTTTAGGTACACCTCGTGAACGCCATCCGCTGGCTCGATTCTTAATAATATCTTCAGAAATGGTGAGGGATTCGTCTAATGAGTACATTATAAACAACGAGCGAGAGTTTAGCCACTTGCCAACGATGGCTTTGAAAATGTGGACAAAAGTTTATCGGTGGGCCAAACTGCCTAAAAAAATATCGTTAAAACATGCTAGTGAAATGAAACGGTGTTACCGAATTCCAGGTGGAGATGCAATAGAATCTGAAACTTTTGAAGATATGTGGGAGACGTTTGACGACTACAAAAAACAACATTTCAGTGAGTGGGAAGTACAGTTACCACAGGACGACTCTGACTGGTTAAATGGCACATGCAATTGTCCAGATTACCTTAGAAATTACGTTTGCAAACATTTAGCGGGGTTAGCAATTCGTCTGAAACTTGTTGGACCACCTACTGAAGCAAGGAATGTACCAATTGGAGAAAAACGAAAAAGAGGACGGCCAACTAAAGCTAAGAAAGCCTTAATAGTGCAATAAAAGTGCTTGTTTGATTTTCATTTTTATTTCGTGAATGTTGTGTTTCATTTTATGTTAAAAAATTATATTGTTTTATTTCTAAGAAATCGTAACACAAAGTTTCGTTTTTGTTTCGTGAATTTTATGTTGCATTTTTAATATATTCATTTATTTTCATGAATTCTTTACTTATTTCTTTTCCCCCATTTATTAACGAGACCTAATAAAATACGATAGTTTTTACTTATAAGTGAAATTTAGGGTAACAAGAATAAGAAATCTGGGTATACTTTTCAAATTGAATGTGGTATAAAATATAGTAAACATTGTGTGTTTTTGCTCATCAAAGAGTGTTTTTAACTGCTAAATAATATATATCACCGACGAAAATGAAACATCTGGGTATCATGTTAGAATTAAATGCAGAATAAAATTTGGTGAACATTTAGCATTAATAACCAACAACAGTTATTTTTAGGAATAAATAATATGAAAGACTAGCATTATGTCAATATTTGGTTGTCGTTTTAAGATTATGCATTTTCTTAATTTTGGCGAGCATTTAGTATTTTTGGGAAATGAAAGTATTTTTTTGTATGAAAATATTGGGTAAAGTTGGTAGACTGTTAAATACCACCCTTAAAAGACCGGCAGCATACCAGAATGCCGTGTTCCGTAGAACTTCTGTCCTTTCCAATGGGTCTCCTGCAAAAAAAAAAAAAGTGCTGGCAATTTCGACATGCACATATCGTACTCGACGACGTCATAGCAGAATAGGTTCTACCGTAGAACTGCTGTCCGTCAAAATGGGTTTCCTGCACTAATTTTTTTCCCGCAAAATGCGCTTATTTAAACTAGGGCATACGTACATTCGTGACAACCTCGCCGTTCTGCAGGCGCTCGTCGGCGAACCAATTAAAATACGTCGCTATTAATAATGAACATACGCGCTGCACAATGGAGGGCGGCATAAAAGGGCCTTGTCGCGTGAGCGCGCTGACGTCTAATGAAAATAGTTTCGCATTGAAGGAGACGCTCCGCATACAGTCGCGGCGACCCGGTCGGATGCTTCCGATAATTAATTTGTGGAAGATGAACCGACGGGGCACCATGCAGTTGAGTGGTCGTAAAAGCGATCAAAATTACAGACGAACAACCCGATTATATATTGATTCATTCCTTGTCAGCCGTAGGGCACATTTAATTATAGACTGGATAGGTTTTATTGCGGCGTCGCCGGCACGCGTGATGGAGTAGGTCGATTCGTACAGCCCGTCACAAAATAGGCGTTTGGTTTTTGTAACTTTTTCTTTTTAGTTTTCCGCACTCCACTATATGCGGAAAAGTAATGTAATCGTGTAAAAACAATTTTTTTTCTAGGGTTTATTTTTCCTTTTTCGGCCTAAAAACCAAAAAAAAAAAACGTTTTTAAACCATTTTGTGTGTCTGTCGTTGTCGTCGGCATTTATTCTTGTTAGCACAATAACTCAACTAAATCGGTTAGGATCGAGTTTAGTTTTGACTGATCTGATCGGGGACGTCTCCCAGACGACACCTGTTGATTTTGAGGTGGATAGGACACACTCTACCATGTTCATGGGACATGAGAAAGCACAATGGTGGACTATTTGAGAAATTGTTTTCGTTAGCACGATCACTCAATTAAATCGTGTCGGATCGATCGGGTTTCGACTGATTCTGATTAGGGACGTCTACCAGACGACACCTATTGATTTTGAGGTGGATAGGACACACTCCACCCTGTCCATGGGTCATGAAAAAGCACGACGGTGGACTATTTGAAAAAAAGTAAAACTGTCGCATAAAACAGATATTCTGCATTTATGTGTTGGTTTATTTTTTCTCGGCCACTCAATTTCGAGATAGAGATGTTCTACGTGCGGGAAAGTACGTTTTAAGGTTTTAAAACTGTTTATAATAAAGACGCACTCTAGTATAGAGGGACAAATAATAATTTAATGGAAAACTTCTAAACGGATGTGTAATAGGTACACTTTTAAATATACAAAATTAAAACCTTTTCTGGTTAGATTTTCACTTATTATTTGTTAAACATAACAATTGTGTCGCCAACACAGTCAGTGGCTTCCTCAGATGTTGAGTACATCTACATATATAACTAGGGTAATTCTAGGTTTATTACTATGAGATTTCCTACTATTAAACTATTGGAATTAAGTTATAAAATTTCAATGGGTGTTATCTGTAAATTTTAAACACGAATTTTGGATAGCGAAAATTTTAAACACGATTTTGGAAATCGTGTTTAAAATTTTTTCGTTTCGTTTTCGTGTTTATCATTTCTCATGGAACAGTCTTCAGAAAAATTGTTATTCTAGGATTACATTGATCCGGTGTAAGATGAGCATATCTATGGGTGCCAACAAATCCTAATGATTTTTTCCAACTCTGACATCTAAAAAGTACTTTATGAATATCTATACGACATAAATTTAATGTATATAATCCGAGCTGTACCCCTATTAAATGCGTAATCGATTATCTTACTTAGCTTCATCTTTTGGGCACCGAAAAAGTGAAATACTAGATCCTGTTTCCTGTTCAGCTATCAGCAGAACACAGCGCCATTTTTAGCTATTCAAACGAAAAGTAATAAATTCACTATATAAAATCCGACCGGTATAATACTTTGCCTGCGCAATCGGTTCGGTGTCGAGACTGACGGTATACATGCGCCACGTGCTAGTTAGCTAATTCTCGCTGAACGACGGGACGGGATGAGGAGGGAAACTTAGCGGGCGAAGCTTAAGCCCCCCCATTCACTAGGCGGACCGCGACGCGACTTGCAACACAGACGCTACACACGACTAATCCACGTTTGCCAATACATTACACGGACCTGAGACAGACCCTGCAAAAGAGCCCATTCGTACACTGAACATGGCCTAGTTATGTCCCCCATATTCTCCAAAAAGGCAAAAGATGCTTTGGCTGTTGATACAGTTATATTATTTGAAAAAAGAAAAACCGTCTTTGGGTGAAAGAGTGGTTGCAAAAGAGACAACAATTCACTCACCTTCATTTACTGAATTGTATCCAGTCATGCGAACCACTTGACGTTACAAATTATTTTAGAATGGACTTTGAGACATTCCAAGAATTATTAACTCTAATAAAACCTCTCATAGAAAAGAAAAACACTTTATTTAGAGAATCAGTATGTGCTGAAGAACGTTTTATTACAAACTCTTTGTTAGAATTTGAAAATAGCTCTTTGCATTTATCGATTAAATTTTCATAAGCAGCATTTATTTTCTGTTTGTTGCGGTTATCCTTACTTTTAATGTCTCATAGGCACGGATTGTCTTGATACAAATAGGTTAAAATCCTCCCAAAAAAATGTATTATCTTCAAAAGACATTTTCACTGCAAATACGCCGTAGATTGTTGTGTGGAGTAGCAGGTCGCCGCGGACCAGTCTCGGCAGATCACACATATTAAAAAAATAGAACGGATTGGTCGCGGTCGGGTCGTGGGTCCACTTGTGAATCTAGCCGACCCACGACCCGACCCAGACCCATCTGCGACTTGTCCACCATAACCATTCATTGCCGGATCGGTCGGCGGACAAGTCGGGACAGACCGGTCCGCTAATGAATGGGGGGCTTTAGAGTGAACTTTCCAGTCTTAAGGCCCCCATTCACTATCAAACCGGACGTACGACCGGTCGTTCAAACCTGGTTGCCCTTCAAACCGTATGAGGTTTGACGTCTCCCATACATCTGTCAAACAGGTTGTGCGACTATTCGAAGTTTGGAGTGAAGCGTGCGTCATTGGACATCGCCTCGTCAGTCTTGAGTTTTTACAATGCCGCCCAAAATATCAAGAGTTGGCATCACTGGGGTAATAATGATGTTGCTGAATGAGAAAAAAGCGCGTGTGGATGAAACAGTGGCTAATGAAAAACTTTTTCACACGTGAATATATTGAACACGTTGAGAATGGAAGAACCTGACGCCTTCAAAAACTTCCTGAGGATGAGTGATGATACTTTTTACGAACTCTTTCCTATTCGAATATTCTTTGCATTTGATATTCCCTGTAAATTTCTATAAACTATTGCCAAAAGAGTTTATTATCTTCAAAAGACACTTCACTGAAATATAAAATTAAATGATATAATATATAGTAAAATGAATTAAACCAAAAAGTACATCAATTTTTGTGTACTTACATGCTGGACTGAACGACCGCGTGTGACGGTGACCACACACTTTCAAACATCCAGACCGAACCATCATACGGGTTGGAGGACTGAAGGTTTCCCCATCAAACCTCAAACCTGACCTTGGACCGCGCGCTGAGACTCGAACCTCACCACACACTTTTGTTCGAATAAAACAGGTTTGAACGACCGGTGGTACGTCCGGTTTGATAGTGAATGGAGGCCTTTAGTTTCTCTTCGGTGCCAATACTGTGAATTAGGAACTAGTATTGATACAGCGCCATCTATATTTCAACAGCAGACAGTTGATGTGTTATTTGAAGGTTATGTGCGCCAAGTAAACGTCTCACTGAAGAAAATTTGGAAGGTACTGTAGCGACGCGTTAAACTGGCGCATTAGCAAGGATAATGAGTATGCCTCGATAGCTCAGCGGTCAGAGCAACCAACCGGCAACTGGGAGATCCGGGTTCGATTCCCGGTCAAGGCATATGCACTTTTATCCTTGCTATCGCCAAAGTACAGTCATAGTTATACCAACAGTTGTCACAAAACATCTTGGGCGTTTTCCTCTTGGTCTTAAAGTTAATGGATAGTACAGTACATACGAAGGAACCCGAACAAACTGAGCGTTCTTGTGCGACCTTGACAGTCCATTCTTCAATGCAGGATTGCATTGGCGCTATTAGCGTAGGGGATTGCATCTACGAGTATAAACTGCAAATAAATTACACACATATCTCTCGCGTAGCGCGGTTTAAATAATTATAGTAATTATTGTGTAACCGAATTGAATTATTTTTTGCGCGTTCCGCCGATTAACCGGGCATTAGAGGCTGAGGTTTCACAGTCTCTGGTGCACTGTGCGTGGGAGGGGAAAAAAACGGAGCAACTGGACACCACACAATCTAATTGTGGCACAAAAAGGTGGGGTATTGTAAGAAGTTTGATGGCTCAATTATGAATCGCGTTGCCCCACGACGATTAAGACATTATTTTCGCATTTTTTCCCTCCTGGAAATGCTCGGTTAGTTAATTCTCGTTCGGAAGAAACATCGTCAAACTAATTGAATATTAAGATCACCTTTTTTGCGATACTAATATAATTATATACTGTGGAAAACCTGAAAAATCTCGCAAAATACTTTTTTATTGCAATAATGCTCGAAGGGGTCAAAAGGTAAATTCGCCGTCTTTTGAAATACTTCAGTTCTATGTGCAGTGGCGTACGTTTTCGGGGTCAAAGGACACGATTTTTTAATACCAACCCCTATTTTTTTTCCTCGATACAGTGAAAGAACAGAAAGAAAGTCGAAAAAAGTGTAAATAAAGTTTTATTTTTGAAATCCGTTTCTATTAAAAAACTCTTGAGCGAGTTTTCCTTTAGAATAACTTAGTAGAGATTGTGAGGGATATTTTTAGTAAATATCGATGCATGATGAGGCCTATTTTGTCCGTGGGATTTTTTTTTAATTTCTTTTTCAAATTATTATACATTTTTTAATAAAAATTCGGAATATCTATAAGAAATATATTTTAGAAGAAGAATCTGAGGAATATTTGGAGAATCTGAGGAATAAATTTATTAGGAGTATGGCAAACCTTTTTTTGAATTTTGATTTTAAAAAAAATATTGCACATTTTTCAAAAAATAAATCAAAACATTTTTCATAAAAAAAATATTTGTGCGGTTTTTCCTTTAGGATGACTTAATAAAGACTTAATAAAGATATTTTTGGTTAATGTCGATGTAGGAAAAGACCTTTTTGGCCTTGGCGATTTTTAAAATTGTCACAAAATATAACATTTTTTTTTTTTAATAAAAAAATCGTAGTGTTTATAAAAGAACTATTTTAGCTGTTTTTCTTTTAGAGTAACTAAGTAGAGACTTTGAGGAATGTGTGTGGTGAATACAGATAAATTAGGCCTATTGGGTGTGCAAAGAACTTTTTTTTTTTGAATTTCTGTTTCTAAAAATTTTGCACTTTTTGTATTAAAAAAATCGTCACATCTATAAAAAAAAATATTGAGTAGTTTTTCCTTTAGAGTAACTTAGTGGAGACTATGAAGGTTGTTTTTGGTAAATATCGATGCACGATATTTTAGCCGTGACGATTTTTGAAAATTATAGTCTCAAAACATTACACTTTTTTAATAAAAAAATCATAGTATCTATAAAAGAAATATTTTGGCGGTTTTTCTTTCACAGTAACTAAGAAGAGACTTTGAGAGATATATGTGGTGAATTGAGATGTATTAGACCTATTGGGTATGCGCAGAACTTTTTTTTAATTATTTTCAAGAATTTTGCACTTTTTGCATTTAAAAATCCGTGGCTTCTATAAAAGAAATCTTGAGCGGTTTTTCTTTTAGAGTAACTTAGGGATGTTTTTGGTAAATATCAATATGATAAGGCCTATTTTAGCTGTGGCCATTTTTTTTAAGTTATCGGCTCAAAATATTACATTTCTTTTTTATAAAAAATTCGTAATATCTATAAACGAAATAGTTTAGCGATTTTTCTTTTAGAGTAACTAAGTAGAGACTTTGAGGGATATATATGGTGAATAGAGATGTATTAGGCCTATTGGGTATGCGGAGAACTTTTTTGAATTTATGTTTCTAAAAATTTTGCACCTTTTACATAAAAAAATGTTATATGCAAATTTTTTATGAGCAGTTTTTCTTTTAGAATAACTTAGTGGAGACTGTGAGGGATGTTTTTGGTAATTATCGATGGTATTATGATGAGGTCTATTTTGATAATGGTGATTTTTTTAAGTTCATCTCTGAAAATACTAAACTTTTATAATGAAAATGTAATTATTACAGTTTTTTAATAAAAAAAAAAAAAAAAATCGTAAAATCTACGAGTATAAGAACATATTTTTGTAGTTTTTCTTTTAGTGAGTAAGTGGAGATTTATATGGGAAATAGATATGTTTCGTTAGACGTATTGGGAGTCTGAACATTTATTAAATTTTGATTTCTAAAAATTATGCATTTTTTTTCAATGAAAAGTTCCCAGTATGTGTAAGAAAATGCTTGCGCGGTTTTATCCTGTAGAATTACTTAGTAGAGACTCTGAGGAATGTATGTGGTGAATACAGAGCTTTAATTAGACCTGTTGGGCGTGTGATATTTTTTTTGAAATGGATTCTAAAAATATTACCCCTTTTTCAAAAATTATATCGTAGCTTGTGTAAAAACATACTTCGAGGGTTTTTCTCCAGGTCATACTATGGGCGGACACAGACATTGTATGTCTGGAAAAGACAGCGTCTCGCTTAAATTGACGTTTTTATAACTTATAGTTATCTGATTGAGCTAGAGGATAAAGCTTTAATTCCATACCTGACGAGTTTTTCCAAGTTTAGTTCCACAACAGGCTGATTGATATCCCAAACATATTCCCGGTCATTCTCTAAACGTGACCAGAGGTTCGTTTTTTCGAGTTAGCCTCTTACGTCACAGCCTATGATGTAATGTGCACAGTTGTGGCTTTGAAGCCTTCCTCCCTATTTAACCCTCAGATTTAACTGTTGTTTACTGCCGTTACACTCGTGAACTTGTTTTATTATTATTGTGTGTGAGCTTGAAAGGAAAATGAGCGAGACCAAGCACTTTAGGCACGTGATACTTTTTTATTTAAAAAAAGGCAAAGGAGTCTCTGAAACTTGCCGCGAGTTGTGTTCTGTGTACGGTAAAAATATTATTCAAGATCGAACGTGTCAAAAGTAGTTCAAGAGATTTCGATCTGGCGATATTTCCCTCGCGGACGTCCTAAAGTCAGGCCGATCTCAAGAAGTCGTTTCCGAGCATTTACGAGCCTTAGTTGAAGCAAATCCCCGTCAAACCATACGTGAGCTTGCAGAAAAAGTCGAGACGTCAAAATCTAGTGTACAAAATAACCTTAAACAACCTGGGTTTGTCACTAGACTCGATATTTGGGTTCGTCACGAACTCGGCGAATCTAATTTAATGGATCGCATCAACATTGCGATATGTTAAGGATTCGTCAATGTAGCGATCCCTTTTTGAGAAATATAGTTACTGGAAAGTGGATCATTTATGACAACGTCAATCGAAAGAGATCGTGGGAAAAGGCCAGTGAACCTTCTCAATCCACACGAAAGGCAGGGCTTCACCCCGGGATAGTTTTGTTGTCCATCTAGTAGGATTTCAAAGGAATCATTTATTTTGAGCTACTCCCGAGGAACGAAACAATAAAATCGGACTTTTACTGCGAACAAATACAAAGCCAAGCCGTGCAGGAAAGCGCCCAGGACTTGTAAATCGTATGAAGGTCGTTTTCCATCACGACAACGCTCGACCTCACACTTCCTTTGCAGAGCCAGGGGAAATTATTGGAGTTAGAGTGGGATGTTTTACACCGTCCACCGTATTCTCCAGACCTCGCGCCCTCAGATTTTCATCTATTCTGCTCCATGGGTAACAGTTTACGAAACTCAACATTTGCCAATGACGAGGAAGTCACAAATCAATTAAAAACGTTTTTTGCGAGCAAACCGCAATTTTTTTATGAAAATGGTATTATGAAGCTTACTGAGAGATGGGAGAAAGTTATATTGAAAGTGGAGGAACGTACATTATTGATTAAAATAATCTTTAATAACTACGAGGGTGGATCAAATATAAACCTGCCTTTGTTCATCAAACATTTATTTTGAAAAGTTTCACAAAAACACAAATTTCTCTATTTTTCTACATATACCCCTTGTTTGTCTATACATTTTTCCCAACGGATTGGTAGTTTTTCATCCCGTTTTTATAAAAAGAAGCAGGGCCGGTGTCTAACCAGGTGCGCATAAACGCTTCCACCTGTTCATCGGTCTGAAATCGCTCGCTTCCTAGTGACTCTTTGAGAGGCCCAAACATGTGGAAATCACAAGGGGACAAATCTGGGCTATATGGAGGGTGTTCCAGCTGAGTTCAGTGCATTTCACCGATTTTGGCCCGCGTTATCGTGCAAGAGTAACACGTCACGAATGGGGTGCGTCCTCTTTTTTCGGCGATAAGCAAGTTTTACCTGATTGAGGAGGTTACAGTAGTAGGCTGCGTTAATGGTTCTTCGCTCATGCAAGAAATCGACCAACAGCACCCCTCTCCAGTGCCAGAAAACCGTGGCTAAAACTTTGCCTGCAGACAGACGTGTTTTCGGCTTCACTGGGTGTGTTCATCTTTGCGTCGCCACTCCATGCTTGCTCGTTTTGATGTTGGGGTGTAATGGTGTACCCACGTCTCATCGCAGGTTACAATTTTGCGCAAAAAATCTTCACCTTCCTCTCTAAATCGAGCGAGAAGCGCCTGAGAGATGCGAACTCGAGCAGCTTTTTGATCTTCACTCAGCAACTTTGGGACCCAACGAGCTGAAATTTTTCGGAATCCCAAGTCTTTCGTTATGATTGTGTGGACACTCCCATAGCTGATGCCGAGTTCGACAGATATCTGAAGCACTGTGGCGTGGCGGCTCCCTTCAATACAGTTTCTAACGCGTGCAATGTTAACCGGCGAAATGCTGGTGCGCGGACGACGAGGATGATTTACATTTTCGACACGGTTACGCCCTCCGTTAAATTCTTTGCACCAAACTTTTACACGTGACCACGAAAGCGTTTCATTTCCGAACTGTGCTTGCAATCTGCGCAGAATTTCAGCTGGTTTCACGTTTTCGCGTGTAAGAAACATAATAATAATTCGTTGCGCAACGCTGCTATGTACCTTCTTCTCACTCATTGTGATTGCTCGCGGACGCGTCGTGTCCGTGCCACCTAATATCCCCACTTCAAGCTCCTAACGCCCGTATTCACCTTGAACAACTATCCGGCGCGAAATTTAAAATGGCTCGTTTATATTTGATCCACCCTCGTATAATGTTAATAATAAATACTTATGAAGAAACCGAACGAACTTTTTGGACAACCCTATAGTACGTCCTCCTTATCCTATCGGAAGAGATTTTCTAACGATTAAAAAATTACGTAATTTGATCCAAAATGTACTCGTGAGGTTTCTATTATATTGAAAGCAAAACCTTAACACGCTTTTCTTTTGACTACCAGACGGAAGAATTGTTTCCAGCCAGATTTCTAATGCGTTTTTATTTTTCTCCGACATTTGTTTACTAAAACTTCGTACGACTCTGCCCGATGTCCCCGCCTCTTTATAGGTTATTTGGCACAAATAGGAACTGAATGCTAAGCAGTGATTCATATCGTTTGACTCATTATTCAATTTCACCTAATAAGTAGGTATGTGCAGTGAAGGTAACGTTTATAATACGTATGGGTGTGATGGTTTAAAAAGTTCGAATTCCTTTCATTTTCGTCGGCACATCGTCGAAGTTTGCTTTCTAAAAATGGAGAGTTGTAAATAAACGCGGTCTATGTTGTCGCCTGGAAAATATCTGTAAACGTGGACTTCGGATTTGTACAATGTTTAGAAAATAGATCGAGAAGATGTATTATGTTTGATATGATAAGTACCAAGATAAAAAAAATATATTGGTCAAAGGTTATTATGGAATAGAAAACATTCGTCTTGGCTGCGTCGTCGTCGTTTAGAAATAATTCTGTCAATTTACGTGCCTGTCAAGATTATGGTGCAAATAATAGTCCAATCAATCTGCCTGAGCCCCTATATTAAATGGTCACTAATTGTAAACAGCAAAAAAAAATTTTAAGAAACTTACAGTTTTTTGCTTTCAAAATGGCAGCCGCTCACATAATCTAAAAAAAAGGGTTTTTCGCGAATAAAAAAGAAAGTTGTGCTCGAATTGGAAAAAGTTAAATGAGAAAGTTGTAGACAATGAAAAAATCTTTCGATTCAATTTTTGTGAGCTCGAATCGATTCATTACTTTTCGAGATATATCGAAAAAACCGTTGAAAATTGCATTTTTTTGTTTATACTCTAAAAATAACAATATTTGATGAAAACATTTAATAATTTCAGAAAATGTAGTCCTAAGTGAGACGAAAACAATCGTTTTTGTACGATTCCAAATTTTTTTTTTTCGAAGTTATAGCTGTTTTCGTAAAAAAAGGTGTTTTCGTAAAACGGTTTTTCCATCGAAACGGATGATCCTACAGACTTGTTCGAGGGCTTATTTTCTTCGTTAGGAGTTGTACTACAAATATATTTTCAGTAACAATCGATTTTTTTAATTTATTATACATAAAATCGCGTTTGAAAATGACGTGATTTACGTACATCGATTTTATTACAAAAATTTATTGCCAAAAAACCGATGTACGAAAATTTGCCATGCACGACAAGTTTATTAATAACATTAAATTCCAGAACACAATAAAAAAACTATGGTTAGTAGTGGGCGAGAGAATAGATCTAGTGCAATAAACTTGTTCATTGAACAAAGCGGCGTACATTTCCAACGGATAGTTTAATGTCAAATCTTTGTTTGTTAATAAAAACGTTACTAATCTATCTTTTTAATTTTTAAACTTGTAGGTCATTATTACATCTCCAGAATGAATAACATAGAACAAATATTTCTGCAACGTATTTGTATTAGGCAATTTCCATCGCTGAGCTATCGAGGCACACTCATTATCCCTGCCAATGCGCCAATTTTAATGCGTCACTACAGCACTCCTTCCCTAGAGACATGATTTGTCTCGATACAATTTAACGGAATGTGACCGCGTTCGCCATTCTTACGAACCGTTGTTCGGTAACCCCCGGGACTATAGGGCGATGGATAGGACGGGAATCGAATCCGCGAATTTGAGATGTAAGGAAGGTTGCATATACTGGAGCGATGATTCACGTCGGGGTCACCACTTTGGCGTTAGCACGGATAAAAGTGCATTTTGCCTCGACCGGGAATCGAACCCGGCTCTCCTAGTTTCCGGCTAGTTGCTCTGACCGCTGAGCCATCGAGGCACACTCATTATCCTTGCTAATGCGCCAATTTTAATGCGTCACTACAAGGTATTTGGCCAGTTTCTTCATTTATTTGTTTACAAGCTTTATACGTAAGATTTCTTAAGGATTATCAACAGCTTCGAAACAGCTGTATTTTACTACAAACTGTCGACACATTTACGTCATGAGAAAGTCGCAAAGCCGCGATAGACATAAACGACGGCATATCGGCTGCCGCAGAGTGCAGCGTCGTCGATACCGCACTCGCGGGGGCATTTTTACTCGCGAAAACAACGAGTGCTGTTATCGACGATTTCGGTCCGTCACACGCGCCTCACGCGGGCAAGATTCCGGTCGGACCCGCCGGCGGTCGACCTCTGACCTTTGCAGACGCATGCAGCCGTTCCTTTCGCGTTCCATTCAGACGTGCTCGTTGCGCGAAAACATCGCAGATAAGCCGGTAAAAGGCAGGAGACCCTCGCCTGACCGTATTCCACAAGGTGTCGTCGACGCGACAGAAATAGAAACCCCGAATCGGGTGGGCGTTGGATACGAGACGCTTTCGCAGCCGGTTTTTAGATCCCGACCGGCTTAATGAGGGCGTACTTTTCCGTTGGAAACAAAGTGGCTGGATTATTTCTATAAATAGAAAATCATCGAGAGCGTTGCCGGAGTTTCATATAAATCGCGAGGGAGGTGTCCCCAAGAAAAAAATTGTTGGCGCTAAATCGGGTCGTCGTGGCGATCGGCGTAATTAGAACTACGTTAACAATTAATATAATTGATATAACGTAAATGGTGCGTTTACCATAGCGTATTATAAAGGGTCTTTCAATAAGGATGCTCGATTTTTAAACTTAAATAAAACAAGTGTGAGATATCCATTCATTTTTTTTTTTATTTGAAAGAATATTTTATAGCATTAAGTATAGAATATAACGTCGCTCAAATGTCCGCCGCGGCTTTGCTTGATAGCACGTATTTGGGAGGTCAAATTTTCGATGACTGTCGCATAAGTCTGGCTGAATTTGCTGGATGGCTTTCGCTATGTTAACTTTCTTCTTCTTCTTCTAAAGCAGGTCTATGACCTGTTCCTCTTCGATGAATATCATCGGTACTATGAGCTGGATATGTTTTTACAAAGGGTAGGCAGCTAACCTGGCCCTCTAACCCTCCTCTTTCTTCCGGGCTTGCGACCGGCAACAGTACTACTGGGCTAGTCAGTCCACCCAGCAGCACTGCTGGCTGAAACGGCAACGGAACGCGGTGTTTCCAGGCGGTAACCCATCCAAGTGCTAACTGCGCCCGAGGTTGCTTGACTTCGGTGATCAGGCGAGGATCGATGGTCAACATGGGATGGCCGTTGCCGCTATGTTGACTTTGAATGCATCAATTGTTTGCGGTTTATCGCATAGACCTACGATTTAAGATAGCCGCAAAGTAAGTTTGAATTTACATCGTGGCATGCGCCATGTGGCACGTAGCGCTGTCTTGTTGGAATCACATGTAGTCGGTATCCATATCATCCAGTTTAGGCCACAAGAAGTTGCTTTTCATCGTTCTGTAGCGCTCGCCGTTGGCAATTATGGTAATGCCAGTTTAGTTTTGGAAGAAGTACGGACCGATGATTCCGCCAGACCAAAATCCGCACCAAACAGTGACTTTCTCGGGATGCATTTGGTGTATCTCGTGTGGATTAGGAAAGGGTACTGAAGTTTCTCCAAATACGGTATCGTGAATGACAATTGTTGAAACTTAAAGGACTTACAATTGTTGAAACTTAACCTAAATGTAAAAACATCGTTTTGACATCACCAACGGCTTCTAGCTCGTTATCGGACCGAGCCGACCACAATGCGACTAAGGAAAGGGTCTCTCTCCTTAGTCGCATTATGACCTTTGACGATAGTTAAAGATTGGTAGGAGAGCAAAGAATGGCTAAAACACAGAGAGTCCATCTTGAAGAAGTCCAAAACGCATTTGCCAGCGAAGAAGAAGTTCTCGTGACGGTTTTCTATGATACAAAGGGCGTTCTTTTGCTGGATTTCCTTCATAACCCAAGAACAATGAATGTTGCTTATTACTGCACTCTTTTGAACCAAATGAAATCCGCTTATTGGGGGAAGAGACGACGACAATGCGTTAAGCACGCCATTTTGCTTCACGAAAATGCCAGGCCCCATGCGGCAAACCAAATACGTCAGAAAATGGAGAAAGTCGTCTCGAAGACCCTTGAACTCCCCTTTAACCTCCGGACTGTATAGTGGGTCTACACAGTCTGGACTTATCGCGATGTGATTCTCACATGAGACTATATAGAAACAAAGTATTTTTGATAATTTTTTTTTTCAATAAATCTAAAAAAGGATGATTCTCGCTTATATTTAAATGTCCCTCGTACACACGTTTTATTACAATATTTCCAATTTGTTTAAATACGATCAGCCCGATTCACCGACAACATCGTCGCTATCGCTGGCGACGTTGAAAGTTCCTTCTCTTGAACCAGATCCGCATTTTCCGGTAGGTGATTCCATTCCGAGATTCCGATAATCTCGATAGGTCTGCCGCTTTCACATTTTACTTTTATACGCGGAAAGCTCTGGCTGTGGTTTCGATAACTGGATTGATACTGATGCAAATACGTGGTGTAGGTCGTCTCGGCATAGCCGTAGCTGTAATTCCTTATAAAAGTGCGCGATAAGATGTGCGAGGCGCACTATTCATATTTCTTCTTGTCTTGGCAACAGTAAGTGTTGTCAGACGCCATCTGACGTTTCCAATGGAAAGTTTGACATTTTTGAGCACAACCTTCTTCAGAACATTTTATCATTTAAGCGCCATTTTTGTTGTTTACAGTGATTTGAAAATTATATCTCAACGCAAAAATCGGATTAATTTTAAGACAAGAGTGCATCAATCAACTTACTCCCACTTTTGGCGATAGAGCCCCATCCTTTGCGACTGTAAAACGCTATAACGAGTTTAATCGTGGCCGTTATTCGCTCACCGACGAAAGTCGTGCAGGTCGTCCAAAATCAGCTGTTGTGCCAGAAAACATTGATACTGTGCAAAAACTGATAATGCAAGATCGTCATATGACATACTGGAAAATTGAGCCCACCTTAGGCATTAGTTCGACTAGCATATATAAAATATTTCATGATCATTTAGTTATAAAAAAGTCTTGTTCTCGTTGAATCCCGCATAATTTGAAAAAATCTGAAAAAGATGATCGTGTCGATTGGTGCAAACAAATGCTCAAGGAATACAATGGCGGTGCTTCAAAAGACGTACATAAATAAGTAACATTGTAGCAGATGGCGATCTCTGGCGAGAATCATGGATCTATACGTATGAGCCGGAAAGTAAACAGCAGTCGACTGTTTGGGTGTTTCAAGATGAACCAAATCCAACAAAGTTGTTCACGCCCGAAGCACTTCGAAACAGGTGGTCGTCTGTTTTTTCAGAAAAACGTCATATGGCAACGGTGCTTTGGAGGAACGTAAAACGGTCAATTCTGAATGGTACACAACCATTTGTTTTTCGGAAGTCTTCCGTGAAATAAGGAAAACAAACAAACGCCGTCGGATCATTCTTCATCATGACAATGCGAGCTCTCACACATCTCGTCTAACAACCGAATGTTTGAACACTCAACAAATCGAATTAGTGGGTCATCCGCCGTACAGTCCTGATTTGGCACCCAATGATTTCTTTTTATTCTCGAACGTCAAAAATAAGTTACGTGGATAACGATTTTCGGCGGCAGAAGCCGTATTCAAAAACCATGTTTTGGAGATATTCCAAGCGGAATGGAAAATATGCTTTGACAAAGGGTCCGAACGCATTATTAGGCTCAAAACATAAATAGTGCCCCTCGTATTAGACTTATAAAACGTGAAGGTTGATTGGTGATGGAATGCATTTAGTCTGGAGAAATTCCAAATACATTTCGTCATTTAATGGAGAATATTGGGAGTCCTATTACGAGCAGGCAAACGTTAACTGTAAAATGTTCCTGGAGAGTACCTTTTCTTTCTAATTTTCGATTTTCCCTAACGTAACCTCATGATTAGGCATTGGATTGTTTAAAAACCAGTTGTGGTAATTAAATCGTCTTTGGAATGCATTTTCGAGTTGGTGATGATGAATTTGAAGTAGTTGGTACTTTAATGATTTGAATTCATGTTTCTCTAATTTCTTTCTGACATTTTCACAGGAGTTATTTCTAGACATACATAATTCGCGAATAGAACCACTACGATCATATTCGATATAACTACAACGTTCAATACTTCTTCGCTTGCTACAAAACCTTCATTATTACTAGCACTGACATCGCCATTGTTTTATTTTTTAAAATGTGGGATTGTGTCAAGGGAAAACTGTACGCCACCCAGCCCGCAACAATCAATGACCTTAAATCAAACATTTAACGTGTTATTCGGGATATAGAGCCAGTTTTATGTGCCCGTGTTATGGACAATTTTGCTATACGAATGACATCATGCCAGATGATCCAAGCGGTCATATGAACGATATTCTTTTCTATTTGTAGCCGTATCGTCTCCATTTCATATTGAAGAATAAAAAACAGTTTGTTAAATATTATTAGTTTTATTCACAAATCACATCCGATACTTCCAAGTGAGATACTTTTTAAAGGAACTACGCCGCCATTTTGTAAAAAAATAACATCTTTCGATATTAAAATAGTGCCATCCAATTAATCCACAGTTACAGGCAGTTCTGTCAGGTAGATGGCGTTTTCCAATTACTACAAACATCTTTGGAACCGACGTTGGAATTTTAAGTTCTATCAACGCATAAAATATAGACATGTTTCCATTTAAAATTCTTGCCTTAGCCCTACTTGGACAAACCGGAGTGATCGTCAATTGTTTTGTCATATAAAATATGCGTCTTAACGATCTACATCTTCCACAACCCAATTTTGAAATTTCTAACCTAAAAATTGTTAAATGGCGCCTGGTAAAATGAATGCTTCCTCACCCGGTATACGCGCAAACGTGCACGTCCATCGCATAAAGGAACTTTCTATGCACAGCAGAAGTAATCTCCTAAATTCTAGAAGTGCGTCGGTCGCTTCGACAATCTCTTAGTCGGCATGGCATGTCGGTGAACACGTGAGCTGGCTGTGAGGCAACGTCCCGTGTTTCGTACCGTCCAGAATAATAATGCTATAACCTTTCTCTCTCGCCGCGCGGTTTAGATACCTCAGATTTCACTTTCGCACCGAAATCCACTGGTAACGTCGGCGTATCAACTTATCCCGGCACGATATTGGGCATTGGCGTGCGCGCGGGGCTCCAGGTGGTGTCCACTTCTGCCGTTTGAGACGGCGAGACCCGCAGCTGAAGTGGACAGAGTCGAGACTGTCGAGAGAGTATTTAAAAATGTACGTAACTATCTGGAAGATAGTGACGTACCTCTAGGCTTTCTCCTCTAGGTACCCGGAGAAGAGAATCCACTAGATCCTCTGTTAGGTCCACCAAATGATCTGATAGAGGATCTAGTAGATAAACAGAAAGGGAAGGGAGAAAGAACATTAATAAGGTCATATTAATGGCCAGTCTATGGAAATAAAACAATTAGGACTAACTGGAAGATCTATCGGGTTATCCAAAAAGTTCGCTCGATTGTTCATAAGTATTTATTATCAACATTGTAGTTATTACAAATTATTTCAATCAATAATGTACGTTCCTTCATTTTCAATAACTTTCTACCATCTTTCAGTAAGCTTTATAATACCATTTTCATAAAAACTTTGCGGTTTGCTCGCAAGGAAACGATTTTAAATAATTTCTGACTTCCTCGTCATTGGCAAATGTTAAGTTTAGTAAATTGTTGTCCATGGAGCGGAATAGGTGAATATCCGAGGGCGCAATGTCTGGGGAATATGGTGGATGGGGTAAAATATCCCATTCCAACTCCAACAATTTCCTCCGGGTCTGCAGAGAAGTGTGAGGTCGAGCGTTGTCATATGGAAGACGCCTTCTTACGATTTGCAAGTCCTGGGTCTACATGATATGGCTCAATTATTGTAGTTGTCCGCAGTTAACGTCCCAATTTATTGTTTCATTCCTCGGGACTAGCTCAAAATAAATGATTCCTTTAAAATCCCACCAAACGGCCAACAAAACTTTTCTGGGGTGATGCCGTGCTTTTGGTGTGAATTGAGAAAGTTTACCGGACTTTCTCCGCGATCTTTTTCGACTGACGTTTTCGTAAATGATCCACTTTTCATCTCTAGTAACCATATTTCTCAAAAAGGAATCGTTACGTTGACGAATCCTTAACATATCGCAGATGTTGTTGCGATCCATTAAATTGGAATCGCTGAGTTCGTGAGAAACCCAAATATCGAGTCTACTGACAAACATAAGTTGTTTAAGACGATTACGTACAGTAGATTTTGACGTCCCGATTTTTCTGCAAGCTCACGTATGGTTTGGCGAGGATTTGCCTCAACTAAGACTTGTAAATGCTCGGGAACGACTTCTTTAGGTCGGCCTGACTTTGGGACGTCCGTGAGGGAAGAGTCGCCAGATCGAAATCTCTTGAACCACTTTTGACACGTTTGATCTTGAATAACATTTTTGCCGCATACAGAACACAATTTGCGGCAAGTTTCAGCGGCTATTTTGCCTTTTTTTTTTTAATAAAGAGAGGATCACGTACCTACCTAAAATGCTCGGTTCACTCGTTTTGAATTAAGCTCACACACAATAATAAAACAAGTTCACGAGTATAACGGCAGTGACAACAGTTAAATATCAAGGTTAAATAGGGAGGCAGGCTTCAAGGCTGCAGCTGTGCTCATGACATTATAAGCCGTGACGTAAGTGGTTAACTCTTAAAAGCGAAACGACTTTTTGGACAACCCAATAAAACACCTTAAGTCTAAGACAATTCAAAGGTGGATACAATAGATCTACAGAAAGAGAGAAAGAAATACGAATATAAGACCAAGCCCAAACGTGTTGGGTTCATGATCAATCTCTAGAAGTAACTCGACATCATACATGCCAGGTTTATTTCGATTCAGTTCAATTATGCCATTCAATCATGATCAGAGTTCGTTCTTTTATCCCATTCGGTCATAACGCAGTGATCCCAGATGGTCTTTTATGCCTAAACTATGTCGCCCATTGAATATCTTTGGGGTATGGTCGTCAAATTCTGAAAGTGCATCAGAATATGCCTTTGATTACTAGATTTGGAAACCTGATTAAAAAGTCGAGTAACGTACACGTTAAAATTATTTCTGTTCAGTTCTGGAAAACGTGAAGCTCTAACTAAAATCGAACTAATCGAATCGAATTAAACTTTAAAAAAAAGTGAGAACAAAGCACATCGTATTCATGATCAGTAATTCGTTAGTAGTTCTGGAAATAAGATAGTTTGATGTATCTAGAAGATAAAGAAGCTAAAAGATAATCTGATTGATCTACAAAAAAATGGGGGGGGGGGGGGGGTGAATGAGAAAGCATATTTGGAAGTATCTGAAAGACCTGATAATCTAAAGGATCGAAACATATTTTATTTATGATAAATCATCCGTTTTATTTTAAATAAAAACAAAATTATTGTATGTTTATGGTGACTTAGCAGAGAGTATATGAGTTATCTGAAGTGAATACGGATGTTTCACAGAACATACTGGGGGGTGTAGTGATTTTTTTCTTTTCCCTCAACGTCTTTCACGAAAAAATCGCAACTCCTGTAGAAAAAAATATTAGGACGGTCTTATCATTAGAGTGACTGAGGAGAGACTAAAAGGTTGTCTATAGTGAAGATCGACGTTATGGAAAGCCTACTTGCGGTGTGGCGATTTTTTTTTTGTCTATTATCTCTAAACAGCTTGTCCTTCTTTCGTTAAAAAAACGTAACGTCTGTAAAAACAATATTAGGATGATCTTATGTATAGGGTGACTTGGTAGAAAATATGAGGATTATCCGTGGTAATTATGAAGATTTCGGGGAGCCTGCTGAATGTGTGGTGATTTTCCTTATTTCTTCACCTTAGAAATCTTATACTATTTACATTAAAAAAAATGTAGCGCCTGTAAAAAAGTATTAGTGCTGTCTTATCTGTAGGGTGACTTAGTAGAGACTAAGGGTTATCTGTATTGAACACAGAGATTTTTTCTCTCAAAATTTTGTACTTTTTACATTAAAAAATTCGTAGCGTCTGTAAATAAAATTTTAGTTATGTTTAGAGTGACTTAATAGAAACTGTAAAGGTTATCTACAGTGAATATCAAGGTTTCAGAGGGCATACTGGAAGTGTGGCAACTTTTTATTCTCCCTAAAAATCTTGTCCTTTCATTAAAAAACGTAGCTATAACTATTTGTAATACGTAGATCATCATAGAGCAACCTAAAATTGTGAAAGAATTAATGTATCTTTAGTATCCCCTCACGTGATTCCCTTCCATTTTTTTTTTAATTGGTCACCCTCTACACGCCATATATGATGTAACACACTACAGTTGTATGTCAAGTCATAGTATGAATGACGCTGTTTCATCTTGTTTGTGTCAAACGTCGACATCTTATATGAATCCAAAGTTAGCAGATTCAAAAAAGAAGACAATTATTTACGTACGTACTATATACGTTTCGCTCTTTGCTATGGGACGTCTATGGAGTCGCTAATATAGTCATTCGAGGAAAAAAACCGTATTGTTATTTTCATTAGCAAAACCGCGATATTCATGAGCCCACAGGTCACCGATTTATTTATTGTATAGTGAATTTAACCGTGTTCCTTTTTTTGCGGTATATTACCGAAAAACTCCTGAATTAGCGGCTGACGTACATAGGTATTTTGAAACGAAAATAGAACAGTTCTTATCTAGAACAAGTGGTCGGTAAAAAATATTCGCGTCTAAAATTTTACAGTAATAAACTTTATAGGTATTAATCTCGATAAAATAATAAAAATCTGGGAAATAATCAGTACTTTACGTTAAATTATTATACACAATTATGACAATAAAGTAATGATTATTTCGGAATATGGTTTTTTGCCATTAAATTACTTTTATATTAAGTCGTACACGGTTATACAAGGTGTCCCAAATTAACTATTTTAACGTTACATTTTGTTTCACGAGAAAAGCTATTCGATTACTTCACTTTAACAACTAAAAGAGCAGTGTTGCATTTACACTGCTTTACGTGTTTTACGTATTTTACCAACGTTTTGACCATTGGTTTCAGCCGTGTGTTCCGCCACTGCACGTTCTATACTTCTTATAGTTTTGAGGCTTATATTACAGTGTCGAGTTCTCTTAGAATAGTTGGCGAATGACCTTGTTTTCCTTTTTCGTTGTTGTTCTCTTAGTCCACTTGCAGACAGGGTGTCTAGACTTTTTATGTCTGCGGGAACTCACTAAGAATACCGCTGCATACCTTTTACCTCATATTCACCCCGGCAACGGGCATGATACTAAAGCAAATATAGTAGTCCATCCTAGTACTATTCATTTCATCGCTATTTGCCAAATAAAAAGCTCTTATCTTGCCGATAAACGGAAGAGTCTACCTGAGCCTAGCCATAAAAACAAGCCAAGGTTATGTTTTATGATTTTTATTTGGCAAATAGCGATGAAATAAACTATACTCCTACTTTCTTATGCAAGGTAAAACTTTATCAAGTGCTATTACTTGTAATTTACTTTTTATGATGTATAAGAAATTGTTTATCGCCATATTGTGAAACATGCACAGTAATCCCGCCGTTAGATTCGTAAAATTAAATTACACGTATAAAGTTCGTCTCGTTATCTTGTAAAAATAAAACCGTAACTCTAAAAGTATTTCCACCTATTCTAATTATAAATATGCATTTATGTAGTTTTATGTGCCATTCAAATTTATTACTCCGGTCCACAACCAGTTTGCTCTCTGCGGTACGACTTCGCTGCCCGACAGGATATTGATAATAAAATATTCATATCTCGTCATTGCTCTAATTAATATAATTCTTAATTGTTTATGCAATATTTTCAATATAGAAAATTTATCGGTTATTAAGTCACTTAACGATATATTTTTGAGGTTATTATAACCAGTAATACACCACTGTTAAATTCGCTGATCGGCGAATTGCTGTCCCATTATTGTATACATAATGATTTCTAATTTGCTACAACAAACTTTACTTACATATATATTTTTTTCTTTTTCAGGAGCTTTCGTTTCCATCGTTGCACCACGTCAATGGCAGCACGTCGTTCAGCTTCTCCATGTCCAGTACGGCGGACATGGAGGGCCAGGGCAGTTTCGAGTGCATCAAGCAGGTAGGGTCGCCGCGGGGCCCCCTCGAAGGCCTCGGCTCTATACCCTACAAGATCCGCATCCACGCCAATGACGACGTGTACGAGGTGACCAGAAACCGCATGACTGAGGCCGAGGATAAATACAAGAATAAATGGTAAGTAAGCGCGTTGTGGTCGCACGCCCACTTCTCAAAACCTTTTGCGCTACCATTCGCAGTTCGTTAGAGATGTAGTCCGACGCTAATGCCTCGCGAAATCTTTACAGCACAAGGGAAATAAAGCCGAACCAGACAGACATCGGCCGCAAGGTAAAAGTGAAGCAGGTCCGCCCGCCAGTCCTTCCAGTCCGCAAGGAGGGGCCCCTTATTCGGCCATCCATGCAGCCGTCTTATCAGTCCAGCGTACCCTCCAAACCGCCCCCGCCGGTAGTTCATTCTTCCACCAACGGACTGTCCAACGGTCTGGGCAGCAACCACGTCAGCAGCTCCCGGCCGCAGCTCGCCAGCAAGAAGCCTTCGGTGCCGGATATAGCTAAGCGACCCCTTAAGTAAGTCGTTGTCTCTTGTCGTCCTCGACGTATCCCGTTTTGATTCCGCCTCCTTTCCAGTACTCTCCTGTGTGGTGGTTCAATCAAACTAACATAATTTATGCCTCCTCTTACAATACCGTAGCGTTCAACATAACCTTGAATAAAACGTTTACCTCCCTCTTAAAACTATATTCGAGTATTTCAGCAACTGCCATTTTAGTGACTACCTGAATGTCCTAGTAAACCGAAAATATACTAATTGTATTATATAAACACAATTATATATTTGTGTATTGTATAACCGCCAAATCACAAATCGGATCAAGCGCAATATTTTACAGTGCCTGGATAATTATAGAAATGATCGTTGACGGTCCAGTTCGATCCAGCGCACTATTTTAAAGCTCCTGGCAAGTTACCGAAACATTCACAGACACACATCAATCTGATTCGATGCTTTACAGCATCTACCCCAATATAAAAAGATACGATTTAGACAATTGTAACCTTGTCACGACTATCTGTGACAAGAATTCGGGAATTTATGTTTACCGTTGTATCATATTAAATATCGAGAAACAAATATAGATGCAACTAATACGTTTTAATTACCGTCACTAATTGTATTTACAGTGCATTTGATACATATACCATATCGACCCTACGTTTTGTTTACTGTGCCTGATTATTATCAACATATTAGGTGAAAGACGTACTCGATCCAAACTATCAGGATATTCACAAAATAATCAGTGACAGGTACAAGCTCTCAGAGATAGTTGTAGACTCATAGAGACGAATAGATGATCCAGCGTGTATTATTGTGTAGCGTCTGGAAAAGATTGTCAGTACTACTTAATAGATTGACAGACTTGATCCAGTGCATTATTTTATCACACCCGGGTGATTATAAACATTTTTTGATGATTAATTTGATACGATACATTATTTTATATCTCCAGGAAAATTTTCATAATATTTACAGTACAACAGGATCCAGTGTAGTCTCTGGACTATTAATACTCGTAGAAATGCTCGATGAAGGTCATTATTTTAAAGCTCCTGGATAATTAGAGAAAATCGATCTTAACGCGTTATCTTATAGTTCCTGGTATTGTAGCTATTTTTTTATAGAAATTACTTGAACTTGTTTAAATATGTATATGCAAAATTGCTTTGGAAGAGTGATGCGATATTACAAAAACCGAAGGAGCTGTACCTCTAATGTAGTATCTCTTTTCAGTCCGCTCCATCTTTCCACTAAATAATGCACGCAGCCTCTTGACCGTAAGCCTCCCCTCCCCCTCTCGCTCCCGCCCCCAAACTGTTATTTAATATGTTTCCGAGTCTACAGTCACCTCATTTACAGAGAACGTTTAATTCACCTGCTCGCATTGAGACCGTTCAAAAAGATTGAACTACACGACCGCTTAAATAAAGGTTTGTATTGAGACCCGCCTACGAGGCGAATCATCCCCCTAACCGATCTGTTGTGATTTACAGAAGGCCTCCGTGAAAGGAATGGCGTCACATCGGTGCTAAAACAGATATCTAACCTGAAAGACAACTGCTACTACCTAAAGAGGCCTATGTGGAACGAGGTCCACGAGGACTGGCCTTTTTACACTGAGTCAGAACGACAGATCCTGAAACGGTACTTATGGATATTCGTAGGTTGTGTTTTTCCCACGCGGATGTTCGCGAAAGCTCGGGGTAATTGTCCTTTGCCGATAGATGGCGTTTAAAGCCGATCGATTCTTCATAACACGGGTTATGGTGAAGAACGTGTTCTCTTCGACCATTTCCTTATTACGTCCGAGTAAACTCGGGTATGCCGTACTTTTCTCCCCACATAACGCCCTAATATATTCATTTTCGTCAGCGTGGGGAGAGAGATAAGGCCGTCATGCGTCGTACGCGAATATATTCGAACGTAGTAGGGAAAGGGTTGATGCTACACTACGAATGTTTACTTCAAATTGTTGTGCTCGTCCAAGCGGGTCGTTGATGACCTCTTCAGCGGTTATTGGTGAGAATGACGGACCCTTTGGAGGAGCACAGTCCCTTGGACAATGTCGGCTGCCAAAAGCTCGGAATTACCGCGTTTCTTCGTGTGGGAAAAACAGACCGGAGGTTTTTTTGGCGTGATCGTTCCGAGTAACGAGAAATAACGACCTTTGCATTGCAGCCGCAAGCCGCAGAACCTGACGCCTCCGGGGAGCAGCGACGGGGGCAGCTCGGGCAGCGGTCAGTCCCCGACGAGTACACATCCCGGCTCGCCGCCCCCCATCACGTCCACCAAGCGGCCAGGCTTCCACGACGGTCCCGACGGCTTCCCGTACAAGCGGCAACGGATCGCGCACGGCGCGGTCAAGCAGCCCGACCAGGCGGCGTACCGGCCTCCCGCCGAGAACAACAGCCAGCGACGGCCGCCGACGGACTCGCGGGACGCCAGCAACATGAACCCCCGGAGCAGGGAGTCGCCGACGAACGGCTACTTCGCCTCCATGAATGGTTACACCAACGGAATGCTCAACGACAAACGGAACCTAAGCGACGACGAAGACACCGCTAGTAAAAAACGTTCATGTGATAGTCATAGTTTAAGCTTCGGCGTGAGCCGCGAAAAGACAATTCTCAACGGTCGCAGCGTCTCCCCCGCCGCCAAGATGCTGACGGACGAGGCGCCCAGGAAGGACGCGCTGCCTGGCGACAGGCAGAACGGCCTCCTCGGCGGCAGGATCAAGCCGGAAGACGGCAGGGAGAAGGAGCGCGAGCGTAACAAGTATAACAAGGTGTCATCCTCCACACAGAACAGGATATCGAGGGTGAGCCCTGACAGCCAGACGGACAGCATACCGCCGGTGGACCTGGAGCCGCCCCCTCCCCAGATCAAGATGGAAGACAAGGACGAATTTCCCGATTATAAACTGTAAGTGCCCGCGCGGACGATCCCCGAAAAATCGAACTCCAATTTTTTTCTATTGCAGGCAATACGTTACCATCCAAGACACCGAGCAGAGGAGGCGCTACAAGATGGACTTCAACGCGGACTACGCCGAATACCGCGACCTGCACGGCATCGTCGAGAAGGTCTCCAGGAGGTTCGCCCAGTTAGAGGAGCGGCTGAGGCAAGAGAGCGAGACCAGTCCCAGATATAAAGTAAGTAATCGGTGGTCTTTTTTCTAAAGTTTGTGATAATACTTGCTTATCATTATCGTGGACGGAAGTTTGAGGGTTATTTCATTCGAGGATAACGCTCGAGAGATTGTCTTTTGTTTGGACTAGATAAGGGGTTCAATTATTTAGGATAGGTTATTTTGTGATGACTAACCGCGGCGATACGGAGGTGTTGATTTAAGCGTAGGTGTCCCGGTAGTAACGCAGCCCATTTTTTTAAATTCTTTGTAACTAAACGCTACGATGATTTTTTCTAGTGGTTTTGCTTAGGTTTTTTGACAACTTTCTAACGGTTGTCAATGGTTTTTTTCCTTGTCAAGGGTTGCTTTTGTGTTCGTATTTTCTTTTTAATTTTGGAAGGTAAGATTTTCGCCTAAAATAAATTTTACAGTGTTGCCACATGGCCAGATTTTTCGCTTTAAATAGTTGAAGTAGTCCCATCAGGACTTTTTTCATTGTTGCCAGATGTATTATATGTATTTTTGAGATATTAATTAGAGAAAGCTCTTTCATAAAAATATTTCGATGGTCAAGGCATCAATTAATCTGGATGTTCAAGAGTTTTCGTCTAAAATATATTTTACAGTGTTGCCGAGTGCGGTAGGAAGGTTAGATTTCGTTTTGTTTGAGATATTTTTAAACCTCTCTCGTTTTTTTTTTTTTTTTTTTTTTTTTTAATAGGTTGAAGATAATACCATAAAGACCTCGCATTGTTATCAAATCTAATAATTTTTAAAGTATGAAGTAGGTGAAACTATTGGATAAATATTCTTACGCATAGTTTTCCCAATCAGGCGTCCATTCATTTCGATTTGTACGATTTTTCGTCTAAAATAAATTTTACAATGTTGCCGAGTATGCAGTTTTTCTTCCTCTTCAGACTATCCTTTTTTACGAGGCGACTTAAATGTTTTTAAACCCGTCGATTTTTTAATTGGTTAAAATTAACCATAAAGACTTTTCCCGTTGTTGCCAAATGTAATACTCTTTAAAGTATTAATTAAGTGAAAGTATTGGATAAATATTTTTAAGCAGCCATTTTTCTCTATCGGGCGTCAATTAATCTTAATTTGGACAATTTTTAATCTAATTTTGTGTACAGTGTTGCCAAATGTGCATTTTTGTGCTCATCAAACTTCTCGTTCTTTTACGTCGTTACTTTTTAAATGTTTTTAAATTTCCGTCGTTTTTTGAATTAGTCGAATGTAATCCCTAAGACTTCTTCCATTGTTGCCAAATGTAATATACTTTTAAGGTATTAATTAGAGGACAATCTTTCATAAATGAATATTTCGACGCTTGTAGATTCTCTTATCAGGCGTCAAATCTCGATTTGTCCGATTTTTCGTCGATAATAAATTTTACAGTGTTGCCAAGTATTCGGTTTTTCCTCCCCTTCGAATTATTTGTTTCTTTACGAAGTTACTTTTTAAGTAATCTTTGAACCTTCGTCGATGTTTTAATTGGTTGATGTCACTCCCATTGTTGCCAAATGTATTAGTTTCAAAGCATTGAAAATTTGGTATTTGTATGCTTGTTTTTTTTCTTTCTTTTCGTCGCTTATCAGCCCTCAATTAATCCAAATTTTTACGAATTTTCATCTAAAATAAATTTTACAGTGTTGCCAAGTGTGCAATATTTCTTCCATTTCGAGCTTTTAGTGTCTTGCTGTGATGGGGTGGGGTGAAGTGTAACTGAAAACTATGCAACGTAAATTTGACAAATTTAATGGTATTAATTTACGTTTTATTGTCCGATGATTATTTTTACCAAAGTTTATAATTCTTCATAAGTGACGTTCAAATACGTCGTCCGTTATCTCAACATGCGTTTTTCTGTCGCAGGACATCAAGAAGCAGATAGTGCGCGAGTACCAGGAGAACAAGAAAGACCTGGACCACCAGAAGGCGAAGCTGCGCTTCCAATATCTGCATGACAAGCTGTCGCACATCAAACGGCTGGTACAGGAGTACGACCAGCGGGTGACGCACAGTCAGTACTGACGCTGGGCGACGGCCCACAGGCCCCAAGCCCCCCTCCGTTTCCGCGGACACCTGCCATCGGACGACGCAATCACATCACGAATCGTATAAAGTTAAAACAAAACAAACAAACAAAAAGAGACGCGAAGGAGCCACTTCCCCGCAGCCGCCGCCGTCGCCACCGCTCGGACCGAGGACGGGGAACAAATAGTGTCGTAAATGCTTAATTCTGTTGATATTGTTGGTTATGATCGAGTGCGTTAAACACGAGTGTTGTAATAGGTGTAATAGTTGATCGTTGAATTTCTATTTTTTTCGTTGAACGATGTTGTGTTCATTATTAATCCGTCGGCCTGTGAGGACCGCGAGTTGTGTGCCGACGAGAGTGTCGAGAACCCACGGACGGCAGTGTGGAGTCGTCCCTGCGCATCTGGACCACGAGGAGACACGCAGAAAGAGGGGCGATGCCCGACGCCGTCGACCGATCAAAGTAAGCCTTAACCTCCAAGTTTTTGTTAATGTAATTGTTGGACTATTTCATTGTTTATTTATAAGGTTTTTTTTATTATGAGGCGCCATAGGCGGGGTTACTCGATACCGCCATTATTATTATTTAATTTTTTTAAGGATACGTTAGGTGGTTTTTTTTCCCTGTACTTGTATATGTCTTGTTTTAAATAAAGACGATTATTTAATACCTCTACTTAAATGGTCTAGTTATTGTCGTTCTGAATTAGGAGTTCCGTCCGGATCTTTGCGTGAGATTTGGCAACGTCGCTATTTGCTGATAGCTTGTTAGTGGCCGTAGCATTTTGAAACGTCACGTTTCCCTATCTTTGCGTAAATAGAAATCTAATTGTAGAATTTTCCTAAAATCTGTAACTCCACTGAAGATTCGACAACATCGCCAAGGTTGCGCCAGTACTAAGCAAATTTTCACTGTCGGTTCTCCTGAATCGGACGCAACGCCCTTTTAAGATACATCAACAGCGTAGCAAACTTTCGCATAAATCTCGGACTTTAGCCGAGATGTGCTAATGGCAGTTTCGCGTTTACTTTTGCTGCCTATTCTTTCACGTAAATCTACTTTCGTCGCCAGACATTCGGCAACATCGCGTTTACAATTCGGCAACAATTTTAATTCCCATATTAAACCTACCGAATATCCAAGAAAACTGATACTTTTATTAAGAGTGGGTTAAGATACACAAAATTAAGAAACAAATATCATAACTTCGTTCTGAGTCGACTAACTAAATTGCTCTGAAACCTAGTACTTCTCAAAGATCCGGCAACGCCACTAGAATACGCAACTTCGAAGAACAAACTTTGCAATTTCGTTCTAAAGCGAACGACCAATCCTTAGAATCCGGTACTTTTCGAAAGATTTGGCAACGCCGCTAAGATAAGCAAAATTGAGGACAAACACAATTTCTTCTAAATTGGCCAACCGAATTCCGCAGAAACTGGTACTATTTGGAAGATTTGGCAACACCGCTAAGATATGCAAAATCCAGGAACAAATATCACAATTTCCTTCGAAATGGACCAACCAAATTTCTCTTAACCCTATTCCTTCTTAAAGACCGGCAACGTCGCTAAAATACGCGAATTGTAATAAACTTCCCAATTTCGTGCAGTCGGCCAATCAAATTTTCCTAGAGGCTGATACTTTTTGAAAGATTCGGCAACGCCGCTAAGATGCGCCAATTTTAAGAATAAAAGTTACAGTTTCGTTCTAAATTGACCAACCAAATTTCTCTAAACCCTAATACTTCTTAAAGACCCGGCAACGCCGCTAAGATACACAAATTCGAAGAACAAACTTCACAATTTCATTCTAAAGTTTCATATCTAACTGGCGCTTTTTAAAAGACTTGGCAACGCCGCCAAGTTTCGCAAATTCGGGGAATAAACAACAATTTCGTTCTAAATCGACCAACCAAATTTTTATAGAAACTGGAGCTTTTTAAAATATTCGGCAACGTCACCAAGATTTTGGCTAAAGCTACAACTACTTGGTTCTAAATCGGATCCTAAAAGTGGATTGGATTCTGCGCTAAAATACGTTGATGAAAACTTTTACGATAACTGTCGCGAATCACTTCGTTCTAGGTATTTTAAAATTACTTTCGCCGTCGATTATCGATCCAAATCGAACACAAATAGTTTCCCAGAAATGGGTACTTTACGGGAGATCTGGCAACACCGCACAGACGTGATCGTTCATGATATCCAATTCCTGATAATAATTTTCGAATTGTTTACAAATGAAATAAATCGAACAATAAAATTCACTAAAACCAACATTTCGGGAAATTTGGCAACATCGCAATAAATTAAATAACAATGGAAACTATTAAGATTAATCAAAAGCCATTAGCATATATATATATATATATATATATATATATATATATATATATATATATATATATATATATATATATATATATATATATATATATATCTCCAAAGCATTGCCACTCGGAGATTTGGCAACACTGACGATCTAGGGACTCGTTAATAATACAATTTAATGATTACAATTATTGTATGAATACAATTATTGGCAACCTTTCGACGATAGAATATCCGAACACATTTAATAAAGCGCGAAGTCCAGTGTATTTCCAATAGATTATAGAGAAGTGGAGACTTCGGGAAATTTGGCAACATCGCAATAAATTAAATAATGGAAACTATTAAGACTAATCAAAAGCCATTAGCATATATATCTCCAAAGCATTACCACTCGGGGATTTGGCAACACTGACGATTTAGGGACTCGTTAATAATACAATTTAAAGATTGCAATTATTGGCAACCTTTCGAGCATTGAAATAAAATTTGGCAACAATGTTTCGCTCCACAGTCGAAAAAACGACTCGATAAACAAATTATACAAAAGGCAAACTGTTCTGGCATATTCCCAAAAATTTGGAAATTAAAACGATCTGACAACGTTGTGGAGCACATTACCAATAAACAATAAAATAGAATGCACAACGGACTATGGTTTTTGCGTGTACAACGGTTATGACATATACATATGCATTTTTGTTATAATACGATCTGTAAATGTTAAATATTTTATAACATTCGACCGTAGCGATACGTATATAACCTAAAACGTAATACAGAATTTTTAACTAATATAGAAAACGAAGTTGGTAACACTGCCATTATAGGAATTTTTATTTGAATAAGATTGAGCTTTCAATGTTACCAAAATATTTTATATACTACCAACTTATCGATTTCTGAAAGTTAGTGTAAAATAAAGCATAGTATTCTGTCGAGGTTTGTAGACTTGTGTACAATATATTGAAAAACTACGTAAAATAAGTAAAATTTTAATGTACAGTAATTATTTGTTTAATTAACAATTTACCAAAGAAAACGCAACCGCCTACCATACCGGTTTACGGGTGGTAACCGGTAAAGCGTCAAAAATGGCTTATTGGTACCGCTAAGATTTCTAAGGTTATGTTATTTATTATGTATTAAGTTCAAGATGCACGAGTCGGCACAAAACATGCTTTGATCTGAAAAAAATATATGTGGAAATGTTCGAGTGATTTCAATTGGATTTTAAATAGACCGACTCTAAAATAACGAACTTCCAAGAATCTAAGTTATTCAGTGAGTCAGATAAGCGAGGAAAATAAACGGCCGACTGGCGTAATCTTCAGAATTTACCTGTGCAAATAAACAATCTGAGTAAAATAATGTTCAGATAAGATTATTTAATAAATTAGATAAAGTAGATACTTCTGTAGAATCCGTGATTCGCCGAAAAACATCTGCATCTACTTATGTCGAATCGAATCAACAGATCGTTAACGAGAGCCAACGACATCAACTTCCGGTTATCGCTGTCGTGAAAACAGATACATTCAAGGAATAGAACGTTACACGGTTCATTTAAAACAAACCACTTATCGGTCGACTCTCAAAATAAATAAAAAAGGTGGCCCCAAGGTCGATATATGCAAGCTGTATTGTTACGTTTAACAATTGGGGGCAAGGCGAAAATGTCAACAACTGTGAGGTATCAGTTTTGCATACGCTTGCAGATGTCACAAGGGTTATAGACAGTAGTTTAAAATATATACGATGCATGTTCAAAGGTTAAAGAATTCCCAAAGAGAGAATCTGTGGTTATTTTTGGTTGATTAATGGACAGTGTTAGGCAAAAAAGTGATCATTGCAGCATTGCCAATGTGTGTGTCTTCTGCCCCGGTTTTAACCCACATTTACAAAATCCCCAAGAAGTTCCACAAAATTCTTTTACAATCCACGCTAAATTCTAAGTAGGTACATATTTAATGTAGATAAACTAATTTTGTGGTGATTACAAGAAGAAAATTGGGAGTGATAATATAACAGTACGTTTCACTTGTTTATTATAAAAGAAATTTATATTAAATTGAATTAAAGTAGAATAACCAGAGTAGAAACTATGGATAGACTACATTGAAGCAGACATCTCAGGCAAGACGAATTCAACTAACAGTCGACTGCGAATATGAATTGAATACGACGTTGCTGTTGTTCCAAAAGTAGCCGGCGACTTAGCAATATTTAAATATTTGATATTATTATTATTATGTTATATGGGTTTGGGCCTCATCAGCCACTGATCGCATGGGTAGTCTCTTGGCGATCCCCTCTTATACGGGTCATTATCCAAAAATGCTATCCCACAAAAGGAGCAATTTAGGCATGTCTCTCGCCTTAAACCTCGCCTCTTCTAGGATCAAACAGGGGTCCCTAATATAAGGTACCTCTTCTCCTCCAGTACAGGGTAGGCGTAAAGAAGATGAATCGAGGTTTCCTCGTCTTCTTTATAGTATCTGCATGCCGAGCTATCAGTCAGCCTCAGCTTGTGCTTATATGCATTCAGGCTACTATGGTGGTCCGGTATGATTCCCACCAGGATTCTGGCTTTGTGCCTGTTCAATTTGATGAATTCTTGGGCCCATTTCTCAATCTCTGAGTATTCGATGAAGAGTTTGGTTATTTGACAACCCGTTACTCCTCTCCATCTTTTATTGTGCGGGTCTCTTGCCCAGCCATTGATGCGGTCTCTGATCAGATTCCGACTTATTCCCACTGCAGGTTCTGGTCCATAGAAGTTTTTCCTGGTCCCTAGTCTGGCAAGGTCATCTGCAAATAGATTTCCCTTAATGCCGTTATGCCCAGGTATCCATAAGAGTTCCACCGGTCCCTTCGCTGCCAAGTGGTTCAATGCTTCATAGCAATTATAGACCAGCTTCGACTTTGTCGTTGCTGAATTCAGGGTTGAACGTAGATTGAACGTGCATTAGATTATCCGATAACGACGTTGCCATCTAGAAAAACCGTCGATGGCAAAGGCCAAAAAGATTTTATGGTCGGACTTTGTTTTCTTTCCATCACGCACCAGTATTTGCAAATGTACATCATCATCATGATGTCATCAGTCCTAAGACTGGTTGGACGCTAACCTCCAGCTTCTCCTATCTTGTGCTAACCTACACATTACGCTAATTGTGCTACAACCTACATCCCTTACTATTTGCGAGCAGTAGTCTAATCTAGGCCTATCTCTGCCTCCAAAATATCGCAGACTATTCCCCCATGTCTCAGCAAGTGGCCTACCATTCTATCTCTTCTCTTCTTTATGTTTTTCCACATACTTCTTTTCTCGCCGACTTTCTCTAATACTTCTTCGTTTCTAACCCTATCAGTCCACGGTATTTTCATCATTCTTCGGTAACACCACATCTCAAAAGCTTCTAATTTCTTCCTACTTGCTTCCCCTACCGTCCAGGTTTCGCAACCGTATAGTGCCGTGCTCCATACATACGTTTTCAAAAATCTCTTCCTTGTTTCTAAGTTTATTACCCCCGAGCATAAAAGTGCTTTCTTTTTGTTAAAAGCTACTCGACCCTGCGCTATTCTTTGTTGTATATCTTTATCGCTTCTTCCATCCCAATGTAAATGTACATTGTATAATAATATGTAGTTCTTAAAAGCGAGGTTCTATAAAATTAAATTTTGGCTCGATCTTCCCGGCGCCCCTGTGTTTAATCAGTTTGACATGCACACACAAGTGTGGGGGATTTACCGAAACAGAGTTGGCCGATGGGGATATTCCGGTTTTATACTATTCGGGGATTTACATAGTCGCTGTAGTACGTTTTTAATGTGTGTACGTTTACTCGTGACATCGCGTCGCGTGTTTTTATTTTGTTTTAAAAATGTCTAGTTGTCAAAATACACCAAATATATTTTGTTATACACTTAACGCCTGGTTCAAAAAACGTTATTTATGCAAATTTGGTTGATCGCAAAAAATTGTTTTGCCGCCACTTCGTATTAAATTATGATTAATGAAGAATATGTAACAGCTATAGATAAAGACAGGAACTGTTTTAAGTACTTATGTGGTAATTTTTATCGAATTTGTCCCAACTTTTATCTACTCACTGTATACAAAAAAAAAAAAATGTTAATTCTTTCGGTTTGATAAAAGCCAGTTGTGCAACGGCAATTGCATTGTAAATTTCATTAAACCGTTTTGCCGAATCGATTAGCTGTTTTGAAATTGGTGGATTTCTAATAACACTGATTTTATAATAGTATTAATACAGTGATTTATTGTTGTATTCATGAACGTAATTAATCTAACAATGGCTAAGCAGTCGTTCGTCAAGGAATTTTTATTTCAATGAAATTAATAAGTCTTGGAAAATTTTTGTTTATTAAATTTTTTTTATTCATTATTTTTTTTTTTCTTTTATGAAATATAGTTCGCGTGAGATTTGCGAAAAATTCAAGGTGCCAATTTATAAAAGAGTGTATCACGTATATAATGATTCACAAACTACTGCTTAAAAAATCTGACTAAAGAAAAGCGCAAATTTTAACCACGTTTCACAAAGGTGGTCGTGGATTTTAAAATGATTCGCTTTCCACGGCGACATCCCGGGTTCAACGCCCGAGTAGTGACAAGAATTGGTCGGGGGTTTTTTTTTTTTTTACAGAAACTACACGACTTTCGGTTCGCATCTGGATTGACGTGGATGCTAACGGTATGGCCAGGTCTTCTAATGGTAAATTGTTCCATAATTACCTTGTAGAAGGCCTCCACGTTCCCCAGGGTAACAATGCCAGTAACTTGGAGCAAGCATAGTTGCCGCCAAGGAAGAATCGGGGTGTGGGTTCAATTCCCACATCAGTACGCTGGGTATATCTTCGTGTGTCCGGGAGTTAGGTGGAAGAGTAGTTCCACGCTAAACGTCACCTCCGTAAGAATAGAGGCAATTAAATAAACAAAGTAAAAAAGTGAAGAAAATAAAAAATAAGTTACCACTTTCGCAGTAGGTCCTTGCACTACCTCAAAATTCTGCACAGACATCCCCTATAGTCTCTACTAAGACCTTTTGAAGGAAAACTCCTGAAATAATATTGTGATAGAT
The DNA here is from genome assembly GCA_037954035.1 of Rosalia funebris. Taxonomy (NCBI): domain Eukaryota; kingdom Metazoa; phylum Arthropoda; class Insecta; order Coleoptera; family Cerambycidae; genus Rosalia; species Rosalia funebris. Next base: position 1,836,430 of record JAZFAV010000006.1, on the reverse strand, counting down.
GCTACGAATTTTTTTAAAGAAAAAGTACAAGATTGTTAGCGAATAAAATAAAAAGGAATCATCACTCCCAGAGTAGGTCTTGTGTTACTTCAAAATTATGCACAAACATCCCTTATAGCCTCTACTAAGAGCTAATAAAGGCAAAATCGCCCAAATAAGCTATTAATAGATGCTACAAATTTTTTTTAAGGCGAAAGTACAAGATTGATAGTGAATAAAACAAAAAAGTCACCATTTTCACAATAGGTTTTGCGCTACTTTAAAATTCTGCACAGACATCCCCTAAAGTCTCTACTAAGAGCTTCTGAACCCAAAACCGCCTAAGTAATCTTTTAATAGATGCTACGAATTTTTTAAGAAAAATATACAAGATTGTTAGCGAATAAAATAAAAAGAAATCATCACTCCCACAGTAGGTCTTGTGTTACTTCAAAATTCTGCACAAGCATCCCTTATAGCCTCTACTAAGAGCGAATAGAGGCAAAATCGCCAAAATAGTCTCTTAATAGATGCTACAATTTTTTTAAGACAAAAGTACAAGATTGATAGTGAAGAAAGCAAAAAAGTCACCATTTTCACAATAGGTCTTGCGCTACTTTAAAATTCTGCACAGACATCCCCTAAAGTCTCTACTAAGAGCTTCTGAACCCAAAACCGCCTAAGTAATCTTTTAATAGATGCTACGAAGAAAAATATACAAGATTGTTAGCGAATAAAATAAAAATAAATCATCACTCCCACAGTAGGTCTTGCGCCACTTCAAAATTCTGTACAAACATCCTTCAAAGTCTCCACTAAGATCTTATGAAGGCGAAACCGCTCAAATGAGCCTTTAATAGACGCTACGAATTTTTGAAGGAAATAGTACAATATTGCTAGCGAAGAAACAAAAAAAATTATCACTTTCACAGTAGGTCTTATCCAACCTCAAAATTGTGCACAGACATCCTTTAAAGTCTCTACTGTGAGCCTATGAAGGTAAAACTGCTCAGAAAATATTTTAATAGGTGCTACGAATTTTTTTAAGGAAGAAGTACAAGATTGTTAGCCAAGAAAATAAAAAAAAATCACTACTTTCACAGTGGGCCTTGCACTACTTCAAAATTCTGCACATATATCCCCTAAAGTATCTACTAGGACGTTCTGAAGGCAATACTGCTGAAATAATCTTTTCATAGATGCTACGAATTTGTTTAAGGAAAAAGTACAAGATTTTTTGCCAAAAAAATTTTAAAACCGCCATTTCTACAGTAGACATTGCGCTACTTCAAGATTCTGCACAAGTATCTTGTAGAGTCTCTAGTAAGACTTTCTGGAGGCAAAACCGCTCAAATAATATTTTAATAGAAGCTACAATTTTTGTAAGGAAAAAGTACAAGATTGTTAGCGAAGAAACAAAAAAAATCACTTTCACATTAGGTCTTGCACAACCTCAAAATTGTACACAAACATCCTTTAAAGTCACTATTGAGACCTTATGAAAGTAAAATTGCTCAAATAATCTTTTAATAGATGCTACGAATTTTTTAAGAAAAGTGTACAAGAGTATTAGCGAAGGAAATAAAAGGACTTCGCGAATTCCACAGTAGGTCTTGAGCCGCTTAAAAATTCTGCACAGGCATGCTTTAAAGTGTCTACTAAGATATTATAAAGGCAAACCGCTCAAATGAGCCTCTAATAGACGCTACGAATTTTTGAAGGAAAAAGTACAAGGTTGCTAGCGAGGAAACAAAAAAAATTATCACTTTCACAATATGTCTTGCACAACCTCAAAATTGTGCACAGACATCCTTGAAAGTCGCCATTGAGACCTTATGAAAGTAAAATTGTTCAAATAATCTTTTAATAGATGCTACGAATTTTTTTAAGAAAAACGTATAAGATTGTTAGCGAAGAAAATAATATCAAATCGCTATTTCCACAGTAGGTTCTAGTCTAGTTTTACACAGCTAAAGTCTCTTCTAAGACCTTCTGAAGGCAAAATGGCTCAAATAATCTTGTAATAGGCGCTACAAATTTATTTAAGGAATAAGTTTTATCCAAACCTATTGTAATCTTCAGCAATTTTTGAATTATAGACAAAAATAAAACGATTGTAGCATATTTTCGAAATGACGTGTGAGTTAGTAGACTTTGGGAATAATCAGCATTTATGACTGACTGTCTTATGCTTACAGGTATTACCCAAGGGTTTTTTGGGGGTTTTATGGTGTCTCATGAACCTAGCCTATGATTCATAAGCTCATCCAGTATTGACCACTGAATGCTAACTGCGTATTTGTCACAATTTATAAGTGCAGATCATTTATACAGAATTTGAGGATACTTCCTGACGTAACTTTAGCGGGATTAACCTTACTACCATAAGCTTAAAACTTGAATTGTAATGCAATTTAACAAAAATAAAAACCTCATGTCCCCTACGACAGAATGCCACTGTGTCGAGTTAATAAATTGCTAAGTTCGCGGCGAATACAGCAAACGCAGTTGACGTTGATATTCCGTGTCCTGTCGACCATTGTTTTACACTACTCTCTTTGACTAATCGCGACAGCTTTATTTTCTGACATGTGGAATTTTAAGTCACATTTTAATATTACTTACCCAGTTAGAGCAGCCACATTAGAACGAGGAACACACTTCATATTTTCGCAGCATTAATTCGTTTTGTGAACATAAGAAACCACTTCCTCTGACATTTTTATATATTTGACACACCAATATTAATTGGCGGGCGTAATGGCTTTGATGGGTTTTGTCGGCAAGTCGAACGAGATTACCGCGCTTTACTCGCCCATCGTGTAGACCGGGACCGTCGTGTGAAGGTAGGCCGAGCTTTACTTCTGATTTCGCGGGTCTTTACGCAAGAAGCAAGTGCCGCCCGCTTATAAGGCCCGCGCGACTGGCAGCGGTTCGCTCCCCTCGACCTCCTTTGGTCCTGACGCCTTTAAGTCCCGCTGGCAGGGACTTCTTCTCGGCTTTTTCTTAATCTTTGGTCGCCTTGTTTTGCCGCATCGCTTCGCCAGCGTCGACCCCTCGGGGGGGTGTCTTGTCGTGGGCGCCGCGACCAGCACGACGCCCGGGAATTGGGTCATATCAGGCGATCTTCCACGACAATGCGGACAATGCACGACGAACCGCGTCGCTTGAATCGCCGTCAGGAGAGTGAGTCTTGGTTACTCGGGAGGGGTCCTTCTCTATTAGAAAAGGATCCCAGGATTTGGAGTCAGGTGTGTGTGAGAGGGAAGTCGTGTGTCTTTCCTGTAATATAAAATGGTTAAACAGCCGTAGGGCCCTCTGACCTAAAAATTGGTTAGTGGAGCAATGGGCTCAGCTGTAATGGAAAGTTAAGTTTGACCTGTAAAGGGGGTCTATACGGTTATAGTACCTGGATCTTGAGTCTCTTGTGTCTTCCTGGTGTTCCTAGGCCGTAGTCCGAAGCTGCTCGGATGAGGGGGTTGTCATGGGCACCTGCTTGATCGTAAAGCTTCCGAGCCCTGGCTCGAATTTTCTCCGTCACAATGGTGAAGTCTAGGTCTCGCCACTGTCGATGTTCCTCACGTACCACGGGGCGTCCACGGCACGGCGGGCGACGCTTTGAATCCTCTTCGTGTGTGTCTGTGGTCGATGCCGTACATCAATTGGGGCTGAAGGATTTGCCGTATGAGGAGCAACTTGTTTCCCATCATCGTCCAGAGTTTGACCGCGGTAGCTTTGGCGCATCCCGTCACTTGGTGGATGTAGTCTCCCCATGTCAACGACTTGTCCATGACAACTGCAAGGTGCTTGGTCTTGTCCCGCCATTGGATGTCCTCGCCGTTGAAGCTCACATGCCCTTCCGGGGTTTCCCACGTCTTCTTGAAAAGCACCGCCCTGCTTTTCTCTGCATTGATGGCTACCTTCCACTTGTCGCACCAGCCGGCTAGTTCGTACATATGAGTTTGTCAGCTTCAAATTGCGTAAGGGCTTGTATTTTAGCCCTCGGTGAACTATCTTAATATGAGATTAGTTTAATCGTAAGGCCTATATGTTATACTATTATGTTGAAGAATCGTAGGCGGAACGTTAACAATTAAAGCAGCTACAAACTATTCGATTTTTTTTTTAAACCAAGAATGAAATCCGAAAATTTTATAACTATTTTAAATAATGACGCAAGAAGGGAAATATATTGTAAATAATCATAAACCTGGAACTTAAATGTTATTTTTTTTTTTCAGGTATCACGTGGAGAAACCGTTTCCTTTGCTCAAAGCAGGCCGCAACTTGCCTGAAGATAATCAACAGTCAGCGACGAATTAATAATTAACCTTGTTTCTGTCCGTAAAATGGCAGAGTTATCTGATCGTGCTACAATCGAAAGGAGTCTTCAACATATCCGTCACCACATATGGAAGAGAAGAGAAGAGAGAACAAAAAATCCCCCGGGAGTCGTATCTTTCCACATCTTACTGTACTCTTTAATCCGACATATCTTTATATGCTCCTGGTTTGTAGGACGTTTTCACTCGACTGCCAATTTTTTAAATTCCAACATTAGAAAAAAAAAAGATATTTACAAGTTTTTTTAAATTTGGAAATTTTCAAATTTTTCTGTATATTTTTTATTCAATTTTCGAGTACGTTCTAAAAGCAGTCGCTGTAATAGAAGACAGTATTTAAAGAGGTAAATTTTCTTGTCGGTTTTCAAGAACTGTGGCACGTTTTCCTCGCATCGAATTTATTTATTTTTATTTCTGCAGTTTAGATAAACACCCGAAATTTTCATAATAAAATTCACCGCGCAACAAATTATTAACGTTAAAAATGTATGGAATTAATTTATTTGCAAATGATCCACTCGATATTTGGCGTGATTCATTTATTTTTCAATTTGAGACTTTTATACAAAATTTTATTTAACATTTCGAAAATATAGTACATAGTTCCAGATATTTAAGAATACACACCAAAATTCTATGGAGTAATTTAGAAAAACTTTTGGCGTTAAATTCCTTGCACCTTATTCGGGTAACAACTCTTGTATAAGTGCGAGTTGTCAAAACGAGTTGTCAATTAGATGTAAAAAGTCAGTATTCCTTATTCAGTAAGCCGCAAAAAAAAGTCGAATTATAGACGTAACTTCCATTGTTTTACAATAGTCACTATACACGGTGTCCCAAATTAGTATTTCTCCCCCGCGAGATGCCGAACTCCTAATGAATTCTCAAAGCCACCTACTTAACAGCGTATAAAATAAAACAAAATCGCTAAGTCTTCAACCTAACCTAACCCCACTTCACCCTAACGCAGGTATTAATAAGACAGATTTTCTTTTGTTTTATACGCTGTTAAATAAGTGGCTTAAACAGAGAAAATTCTGTTATTTTATTTGAGAATTGGAAAAATTACAGAGGTTTTATACAACTAAAAGAAACAATAAATAAATTAGGAAACAAGTATAATTTTGTCGTCTTGGGGGGGATGGGTAAAATGGTGTATCAACTTCAATAGCCAAGATTTGTATAAAACAAGTGAAAAATGTAGACGGCCTACTTAGTTATATTAGGGTTAACACAAAAATTACTACGTAAAATAAATGAGTATCCTCATAAACATTGTGGTGGGGGGCAGAGTGGGGAAAAATATAGAAGACTCATTTATTTGATATTTTCCATTTTTATTTATTTAAAAGATGATAGTCAAAATAGTCAGTTTTAGTCTTAATAGTTTTAATAGTCAAAAAAATAAAAAAAGACTCGAAATATGATAATTTTGACTTCGATAGGGTGGAGTGGGGGGGGGGGGGGGGGTGAAATGCTACTCAGTTTTGTGTCACGTCGGTGACTCAAAATTGAATACGTAAAATAAATGAAAATCACCGATAATCTCCCTAAAACATGGCGAGGGGAGAGTGGGGTGAAATTTAATACATAAAATAAGAGTACGGGAAGTGGGGAAAATTACGGAGACTGATTTATTTGACATTCTCCGGTATTTTTACATGTTTAAAAGAAAAAATTAAGTCGCGCAGTATAGTAGTTTTTATTTTCGGGTGGAGCGGGGTAAAATGCAACTCGTCGATAAATCAAAATTTACTACGTAAAATAAATGAACATCGCCGATAATCTCCGTAAAACATCACGTCGAGTGGAAGGTGGAGTAAGATACAACTCAGAGTTGGGTAGATTATAAAAAAAATTCGATATTTTGAGAACTGAAAAAATCTCAATAATAATTGACGTCAAGAACTGGTGAAATATAAAAATATTGTTGCCATTGGGGTGGAGTGGGGTAAATTTCGACTAAAGTTTGGGTTAATATTAGGAACTAGAGGTTTATTGTATAAAACGAGTGAAGAAGACGAGGTAAGAAAAGCCAGTCTCTATAAATATAAAAAAATAACCTTCACTAAGGTTTTTTTGTGTAAAACAAGTGAAAATGATCAGATTTTGAATTACTAATGTTACGTAATTTTTACATAATCCTGACCAGTGTTATTCAAGAGGCAATCAGTCAGGATTATGTAAAAGTTATGTAATAATAGTAGTTCAAAATTTAACATACAAAAAAAATAAAAACCGACAGCCTTCTTGATATACCCCACCACACTATGGTGGGGTATAATAGCGAAAGCGCTGAGACGTCGTTGGGAGGGAGTGGGGTAAATTATAACTATCTAAAAATGTCATGAAAATATCATACCCATCGTATCGCAAATAGTTTTTAATACAGTTGAGGGGATAAATTGGGTTAAACTGCAGAAATAAAAATTCATCTTAAAAAAATAACTGCCATATTCGCAGGGCAAGAAAAATTGCCGCCAGACTCGAGGTCAAAAAGACAACTCTTTCTCGCTTCCCATGCTGTGCTACGTATACTTAATCACTGTGCCAAAACGTCACTGTTTTTTTGTAAATCGTACTTCTACTTCACTTTTTTGAGCATTGTATTTTTTTATTTATTAATTGTGTTATATTTTAATAGTTTAATGTCGATTGTTATGTAGCCATATATACATCTGCGTTGCAGATATCGTTCTGTTTTCCACGGAGTTGCCTCTTCGGCGGCGTTTGAGTGACACAAAAATTCGGTACATTCGGCAACGCCGCCGAAGGGCGCCTCGACCACCTCTGCTAACTTTTCGGGAGTTAAAAGAACGTACTTTATTGCCTACAAACAAGCCAGGAAGAAACCCCACTAGACTAAAGTCTGGAATGTTAGCTGATAAAACGTTGCCCAAGAAATAGTAGAACTTGAGGAAATATTTAGGTTAGAATACAAGTAGGAGGCACTTATTCAAAAATAGATTGCAAACTGGCTGATTTTTTACGTTTCTATATCCTTGATGATGGAATTGGCCAGTCTAAGACATTCAGAAATTCCTCCCAACAATTCCCAAGCCTTTGTACCATATTTGATATACTTCCGATGTTTCTTAATTCAACGCAAGGCTCTCCATCGTATTTGTCCTATATAACATTTTTCTTAAAGGCAGGTTTTTGAGGTAAAATTCTGGTGAGTTATTCATTCTTCTTTGATTCTGTTGTTGGAATTAGAAAAGGGTTAAGACGCCACGAGGATGTTCACGAAATATTTTTTTCATGCCAATTTTTTTTTGGCGAATAATTTTTTCACGTCTTCGTAAATGGAAAGTTTTATCTAAAAATGTTGCAATATAAAACAACACATTCATAGCCTCTGAAGGGTCCTTAAAATCTTGAAAACAAATTTTCTCCTGAGTTTAATGTCAAAAAGTACGAAAACACTCATTTCTCGATTTGTGAATTTATTGGCATGTATATATAATCAGACATTTAATTATGAATTTAATTGCACTTGGTTCAATCATTTTATTGTTAATTTTTGCTTTAATTAATTTTTACTTGCATATCAGGTGTCTCAAAAAAGGATGTCATAGCAGACTTGTAAAGGATAATGCAAGGATATAATAGAGCATCCTAGAGATTTTTGTACAGTTTTCCGAATTGCCTCCCCTTAAAAACGAAATGTATGGAAAAAATCAACTTGCGAGTTCTTTTTTTCTAATATGATTCACTAATACATAGAACACTGATTAAAAAATGTCTGATACATGAGAGGCTATAAGAAATAGGACAGAGTCGTGTGTATTTATTTCATATCCAACTAATATATAAAATATTGTAAATATAGTCTTTAAAATTCTTTAGTTAGTATGGGAACTTTTGGGAAAATTTTACTAATAAATTCAAGACCAAAAATAAAGAAGTATCAGAATAACGTTACGTAATATGTTATATATTCAATTGTTTTTCTAAATTAAATGAAACTTATGATCCAAATAGTTTAACCCTCAACTGAACTCAACAATCAATTGAAATCTATAAACTTGATCTTTGTTATATAAACACCCTGTATGTGCATTTTTCTTGGTTTATGTCCATTAAAAATGAAAACGTTAGTCTCGTGTTCCCCATTTTGGTTGGGGCTTCCTATTGTACCAGAAAATGGTCTATGATTACTTGTGTTATAAAACTATTAATTATCAAATTTTATTGTAAAAAAATCTTTTCTCAACATTTTGGGTTACGACGTGACAAGTGCTTTAGCTAGGAAAAAAAAGTCGTGAAACAATTTCAATACGGTGACGCCCTTATATTTTCAGTGTTCTGCTGTGAACTGCACCTGAATTAATTCTTTATCATCTTTATTTGAGGTTATGTTCTTACTTTCTAAAACTGACGGCACAAGTTGCCAAGTTTATTATAAAAATTATACCTTCATTTTCCTTTTGGTTCTCCACCAGCCAATTAAGTTGGTAATCAGTCTGTGATGGTGGATTGAAAGTGTAAAATCAAAGCCTGAATGGTATGCTGAAAAAATGCGAGTATAGATCTAGTGTCAACAATCAAACACAAGAGTGTTTGGTTGTTGACACTAGATCTACAATGTGTTAATTTCCAGCCCAAAACTGAAAACTCGACACAATAGCTACAGGCTGGAAATTATTAGATTCTAACCTAAATGGTGTCAATTTTATTACATATTCAATTATTAATGACGTTTTTAAAGCACCATGACCTCAGGCCAAAGTCTATACACCATTTTTACTGGGACACTGGCGTAACACTGTCGAAAAGGCTCCGGGCTGGATCTAGTGCCGAAAAGTTAGGTTAGGTGGTCTAACCTCGCATTATTGTTAAAACAAAAACGTAGCGTCTCGCGACAACTTCCGAGCGGAGTTGCCAGAGTCCGCTCTAAACCAGTCGCGAGACGCCGCAAACGAGCAATAAATAAGTGGCTAAGCCAATAAGCTGCGAACTCGAGAACATTCGGGCCGGCACCCTCGTCGACCGGGGGCCCCCCCGCTCGACGCCGGTGAATCCCACGCGTCCGATGTTGCGAGCGAGCAAACCAATCTGCAGTGCCGATACGATAGATCTAACTTAGCGTAGCTGTAGTTTTTAAACTGTGATGGCCGAGCTCATTCCTCCGATTTAGATATTGTTTTGTTGTCCCATAGCGGTGTCCTCCTGCCAATCGACTGTCCGTCGTGGTCGCAATTGTTGCGATGTGGTTGTGATTGTACATATGATCTACGATGACGAACCTGGCCTGTCCTTGACGCATCATGTTTATATAAATATATACATATATAGCGCCGGCGCGTCCTGCAGCGCGCGCACCCCCAGGGTGTTCCCCGCCCACCGTCGGCGAGACTTCGCTTGTCGTCGAAATTTTTTTTTACTCGTAGCGTGTAACTTATTTATAGCTTGCGACGGCGGCGGGGGTGGCCCGGAAGGGGGGCGGCGTCTGCACGACGCTCCGCGTATGATACCATGTATCTATATTATTATTACATATATATTAAATGTTAGAAATATGCTTAATCAACTCTTATGTCTTCTCGCTTTTATTTTTTTTTTTTTTTTGAGAAAAAACAAAGCAATTACGAAAACCAAAAAAAATATATAAAATGATAAATGTCGTTAGTCCGGGGTTGTGTAATTTTCTATAATACGTACCGAGTCGAGTTGTAATTTTCTTGTGTAAATTTGGTTGTCTGAATGTTATGCAGTTGATTTTCCACGTGAAAAATGGCGGCAAGAACGATTCGCCGCACTGGAATAAACTACAACATATAAGTCACTTCATAAAATTCTCGAATAATCCTCGACATGTCGCTTTTCTAATAATAAAAGTCGCCGTTTTCTCCTATTTGGAGAGAACTGAAAAATTGTAAATTCGACGCATGGTCATGGCCGACCGGTTTTTACCAGACCACGCACTTCAAAGAACTTCTAGCTTTGACGTTGTTTCATAAACTACTAGACTAATGACAACAAATTATTATATAGCATTTAAGTAATCAGAATTTTTTTTTATTTTTACAAGGTAATTTTTACGCGGATCTAGGCATTTTAATTTTTAAGTAATTGATTCGCTATATCGAGTAATGGGTAAAGGCTAAATATACGATTTTTTTGTTTATTTATGTTTTACAACATACTGTTTATAATCAATTAATCAAAAATTGCCTACTTGTAGGCAAAATACTGGAAATGTCAAACCGAAATTTCTTCTAGGCATAATTTGCTCACAAAAATTCTTACAGCAGCCTTTCTGTAGCTGATAAACGTCAACTTTGACGTTTGCTATTTGTTTCCTCTGTTTTATAATCAATTTGATTAATAGCAACACACATTACGTAGGTATTTTGATCTTTAGAAACAATTGAATATAACACAATTTTAGAGAAATTTTTTTATTAAAATATACACAGAGTACTAATTTAGTTGCAAGCATACTATACGTTTTTTTCTTATTTTTGGATTTTAAAATTTCACAATTTTCCATTACCTATTTCATTAAAAAAACCACTACCAGTTCTTTCACAGATCGTAAATGTCAAAGAAGTACAGATTTTGATGTATTTGTCATTTGTTTCTTGCGTTACTTGATTTAACAATGCCATAAGTATTATAATATTTAAATATAGTATCACTCAAAAATTAGCCGTTAATTGTTTTAATAGCAATTTTATCAATTGTACAATACGTATTTGTATATATTTCTTTGATTTTTGATTTAGATATGAAAAAAAAATACAGCAAACATCAACAGAACTGCTAACGTTAACTGTTTTGTCAATCATTTCATAGATTATTGATTATTTATGTTTAGATCTTGATATTTACAATCAATTAAATATAAAATATATTTTTGTAAAATAGCAATTTTGATACACCTTACAGATAAAATATATGATTTTACTCATAAATTAAACAAAAGTAGTTTAGTTTTGAAAAAGACAATGGGAATAAAAGGATTTTCAGTTGAAAGTATTCACCTCTTCCTAATATTTCTAATTACTTTCTTGCTAAACATATACATGATTTTCAATTTAAAAAATATAAGTATAATACAATAAATAAAAGGAACACAATGCTAAAATACTCATGAGGTTTTTTTTTTAATTCACATTTATGCAAATGTTAAATATTTAATATATTTTCAGAAACTTTAACCTCCTGTATATCTGTGACTAGTAGCTATAGATCCTGAGTTTTGAATTTTTGAGCCTACGTCCTTTCAATGCTATACAGATTTGAAAAATTCTATATACAGGGTGTCGCAAATAATTTCAAGATAATTCCTTAAGTTTTATAAGTAAAAAGTCTATAAACATAAACCACCATTTTTTTACTTCATTTTCGGGAAATTCAGAAAAACTATTCCTAACAACAATTTAATTCCGGCAAAGACTATTGTTTTTAAAAATCGCATGTTTGAAGTATGTATATATGTCTTAATTACACGAAAGAACTAATTATTCTTTGTACCCTTTGTAGTTCAGTTAGGAAACGTTTTTGGGCATATGTTTATATGGACTTTTTTACTTGCAATGGTTTGAGAAATCATATCCTTGAATTATATATGGTACTTTGAAAACACCCTGTATATATAGACCGTCTCGCGATGTTTTTTTTTTTTAATTGAATTATCACAACACGCTTTGTTGTAGATTATTTCTGTGTTTCCCGATTTAATCAAACATTCCACCACGCGCGATTTCTACGAGAAACTTGGAACAAAGTAAAAAGCAACCCAGCGGCGTTCTTGTTCTATTTTTCACAGGGGGATCGAACGTAATGATTACATGACACGTGGATTAATGTGATAAAAGAATAAAATTTGGTTCATTGGTTGTTTTTTTGGTTTGGTTGGTATTGATTGTATGAGTATCCAGTGACCGTACGTTCATAGACTAACAAAAATCGGAGTGCATTATTTTTATGCTCTCTCTAGTTGTTATGTAAAGCACGCCACTTGTTTAGGGGAGATCGGCCAAAGTTGTCGCCGGTTTTCGTCACGAATGCGGCGTATATTTACGTGTCGAAAATCGCACTGTAAATATCGATAATTTTTGAAACAGTTGTAAATTTTTATCCGATATATTTGTGTCCAGTTCAAATCAAGTGGCTTAGGTTTTATAACGACATTATGTTTTATTGTAAATTTTTGAACTATGCAATATATTTAAAGCATCCTGAATACTATTGTTTTATTGCCCCTTCCCGTCCCCCGAGGTTTTCACGCTCAAACTATAGGAAATAATATGCGGATTTAAAAAAATTCTAGTGAAAAATTAAAAAAAAATCAATCCTGTACTCTTTTTGTTAAAATAAGATAAAGGGTCTTTCAATAAGGACGCTGAATTTTTAAATGTAAATAAAACAAGTTGTGTGTGAGATATTCACTCATTTTTTTTTTATTTGAAAGAATATTTTATGGCATTAAGTATGGAGGTATGAAGGATTAAGTAATTAACGTCGTTCAAATGTCCGCCGCAGCTTTGCTTGGTGGCACGTATACGAGAGATCCAATTTTCGATGACTGTCGTATGAATCTGGCTGAATTTGCTGGATGGCGTTCGTAACGTTGACTTTGAGGGCATCAATTAATTGCGGTTTATTCGCATAGATCTGCGATTTAAGATAGCACCAAAGGAAGAAGTCTAAAGGCGTTAAATCGCACGATTTCTGTGGCCAGTTCACGTCGCCGGTACGCGAGAGAGAACCATGCCCTTAAATCGCCCAAAAGCCCTGATCGTGGCTCAATGAAACCCGACATTTTGATAGTGTGAGAGAGAAACCGCGATAGACGAAGATAAACGGCATGTGCAGATCCCGCGCGCTTCTACGTGAGCCTGCCATATTGCCGACGTTTTTCGTGCCACCCCCACCACTGATTTTTCGAGGAGCTGTGTCTCCTTCCTCTCTAGTCTTCTTGAATTGAACGATTCACAACAAATTTGACATGTTGCTTTGACAACATGGCCGTGGCCGCTGTAACCTAACAAATTTCGAGCGCCCCCGTTGAAAGATCCTGTAAAATCGACGAGCGCTCCGGCTTTCCTGGGGACGCCAATTCCAGCGCCGAAAAAACTCGAAAAACTCCTTTTCCGAAAAGTTAGATTTTAGACGTTGGGAACACGAAACTCCTAAATTACTCAGATTTAATAGTTGATAATTTAAAGGCCTATTCTTGAATAGTGTAGAAATGCAACGACGAGGTTGATTTAAACAATATCGACCAAAAGTTAAAAAAAAAAGTGATGAAATTTTCTATTAATTTTACAGCTCAATAAAATCAAATTAAAAGAAAATACAAAAAATCGTCATGGCATTACTACACTTGTGATAAGTAACTGGTTAAAATTTCAAGCAAAAATACGAAAGCCTTTGAAAGTTATCTGTTCCTAAACTCAATATTTTCCACATGGATAGAGCGTGGTTCAGTGTCCTCGACCCGTATTGTCGACATAATACGGGTCGAAATATGCAACCCTCATTACACCCATTCACGCACGCTGTGTATTGTACCCTGAAAGGGAAAACTATTGATTATTTCAAGAAAACCTCTTCAATATTTTATTATAACCTTACAGCGGTATCTATTCGTAACTGAACTTGAACTTATTAACAATTTAGTCGACAAATGAGCACGAAAAGCAATGGAAACCGCCGTCGGTGTTCTAACGTTACTTATTTGTAATTTATTTTCAATCGAGGGTGAGTAGGTGTGTGGTTTGTTGTACGATGTCGACGTTTAAAATTTCAGTTGTCGCCATTGACTGTTTCAAGTGCATATCGACAAACGGAGATTACCCAGCCTGCGAGGATCCCTTCCACAATAATTATACACTGGATATTTTCCATTCGCCATGTATGACGGGGAGAAAAGGCAGGGACGGTCTGTTTCCGGCCACCTCGTGTATCAAAATTAACGGAATTTTTGGTAATATTTTCGCTGGAGTGTACTCTTGTACACCATCTTGCATGTGTTCGCACAGCCATTTGACGCACAATCTTTGTTTATTCTTTTTATCTATTTAATTTTTCCAACGGTTCAAAAAACGATTACTGGAAGAATAGATTGCTTAGATAGGGTGTCTCAGTTGCAGCTGTAGGATTTTAATTATGCGCCATTTGTGTTCTGTCAAAGATAGGGCGTCAATCTTTAACGACTATCATCTACAAACCATACGATGTCAACATGCAGCGATTAACAGTTCAACAACGAATAGTTTGTGTACAACTGTTTTATGAAAGTGGGCAATCATTTGCAGTTGCGTTAAGAAAAATTCGCACGAAATGAAGCGCCTACAGAGTTAACAGTTCGCAACTTAATCAATAAATTTTAAGAGACGGGTTCTGTTATCGATAAGGCAACACCAATACGTCTTCGTCGTGGTGGGTCAGATAGAAATATTGCTGCAGTGATAGAAAGTGTACGAGAATATCCAAACATATCAATTCGACGTCGTGCACAACAAATGAGAATGCCAAGAGCCACGATATTCTTTTCCATTTGTAGCCAAACAGTCTCCATTTTAAGTTGAAGAATAAAAAAACTCAGTTTGTTAAATATTCTTATTTTATTCACAAATCACCTCCTATATTTCGAAATGGGACACCTTATACTTTTTACTCTTATATCATCCAAGTTATATTACGTTATCGGTATATACGTTTGATCAGTACTGTAACTGGTATTTACTAAACGAGTATTTTTGTATTGCAAATATAGACTAAAATATTATATATTCATAGATTTCTTTAGACATTACATTAGCAACTCTATTACTTTATGATTTTTTAATAATCGATAACATCACATCACACTTCTAACAAAATTTATATTTCTACGAAATTTCTAAAATAATTAATATTGGTCAAATTGTATCAACACTGGAAATATCAGTACGGTGGCCTACCAGCTTATATTTGACAATCAGGTTACAGTGCGTAAACGAAAAAATCGTTCTTAATTTTGTACTGCCGAATGATTTTACGCCGTCATTTATGCAATATTGCTAATAAAATGTCTATTCCTTACTACCAAATTTCTGCAACAATTCTGAGTTATTTGACATTTCTTAAATTGTGTTGATATTGAAAATAATACCAGTAAGGTGTTCTTTAGGTCAAATTTCTACTACCGATGACGTCACACCTCCATTTCTATCAAGTATCTACGTTTCTGAAATATTTAATATTTGTAGAATTGTAGTAATATTGGAAATAACATCAGTATTTATTTAACAGCTAGAATTCTCCAAATCTCTGGAAGACAAACAGACGTCATTCAATTTATACTAACGATGACGTCACGCCGCCATTTCTACAATATTTTTAACACAACTTCTACATTTTTTTTTTATTTTTAAAAACATAAAATTGTCCAATAATACTTTAATTCTTGCCTATTTGGATGTGTCAGATTTTTCTTTTGATAATCACAACTCCAGTACGATCGTGTTATTAACCGTATTTTTCGTTCCATCAAACGCAGAGGAAAGCGGGGAACGTATAATCGTAAGAGGATGTGCCCTAGATAGCGGAACACTAACTACCGACACCGAATTAGTTCGAATGTCCCATTGTGGGGGTTTCTTTTATAATGACAAGTAAGTGTGTTAAGTGTAGCAATATCCCTATCACATCATCCGTGAAGCACAATGAACACTTGGCCAATTATAATTACGACCGTTAATTATAAAATTATCTTTTTATTATATACCCAATAAAAAAAATATATAGTAATAACCTTGTAACCCGTCAAATCTTGTTAATTTGTTTTCTATATGTATACATATTCTTACCTTTTCAGATATATCCGTGGTTGTGTACAATCCTGTAACGACGCGGACGCCTGCAACTCCTCAGATACGTCCTATCGGTTTTCTTCGATATTTTATAATTGCATGTTATTAGTATTGTATACCTTGTTTTAAATATTGCCCTTGTACCCGATGTACTTACAAAGCTCCGATGGTGTATTATTAAGCAATATATCAGTTTTCCTACAACGTATGATCGTTACATGGTGACAGTAGACACTACGTATATGATTTGTTCACGTATCATATCAAATTAAATATTTATAAACAGATTTAATAAAGTTATCAATCAATATATGCTGTCTTGGACTTTTATTTTCACTCCTCAGTCAGTTTACTACTTGGATAAGATTAGAGAACAGTAATCTATTACTTAAAATCAGTAAAATTACAATTTTCTCCGCAAATGAGCTTATACTACCAATGACGTCACACCCCCGGTTTGGAGAATGATAGCACTCTATGACAAAATATGCTTGGGTTTAATTGTGTTCTAAACAGTGAACTCTATACGTATACTACCATAGTACGTATAGTATAGAGTTCACTGGCTCTAAATGTCTGTGTTTATGAAGTGTAAATCTTTTTTATTTCCTCCCGTTAGGCGCGTTCTGAATATCTCTTATGCCTGACAACATTTTTAAGACGGCATTTGAAATTAAAGTCTTATTCTATTTTATTCCTACGTTCTGTTGAGATTCTAATTTAATATTGCTGTTACTATGAAAGAACATCTATAAACGTTATTAGTCAAAAATAGAGCGTCTCAGACATCTTGAACAGTGCCGCCAACTGAGAATAAACTATTAGTCGTACCATGACATCAATGATGGCGACACTGAACTTATTCCAAACAAAGTATGGACAGTAAAAAAAAAATTGTCTGTGACAGAAAAACAGTAGAAGGACGTCACAATGTTTATTATTTATAATGTGTAAAATAGTACGTCAAAACGATAGTTATGTTTATGTATGTATTGAATGGACATTCATTTATGTATCAATTATAAATTAGTAGATCGCGTTATAGTCAACGTTCTTAGGTTAGTACTTATGTTGCAATTCCATGCTTTTGTCAGATAATCATTCTATGGTTACATGTGTTCAGGAACTTGGTGTAAAATCATTAACTACATATAATCAATAAGTACGAAATTTGCGAGTATGGAATGATGCGACATCATTTACAATATATTTTATGAATACATGAGTTATAAGATAAATTATATCATAAATAACAAACATTTTCTTTAAAGCATATTTGTTCGGCAAGTTTAAACGATGATTTTACACAGGAAAATGCGGATTTAAAAGCATATGATAAAATGCAAATTTTAATAATGGTTAATGAAACACTTGCAACTAATAATACTGTATTGAAAACAATTTTGAAAGACATCGTTTTATTAACAAACTTTATCAAATGTCTTCTAGTTTCTTTGTTGTAGTTCTTATACATATGTTGAACACTCTATAACAAGTTCTGTCAATAAGCTCCGCTATGGTGATTTAAACAAGTTTATCCTGTATGCAAGAAGACTACTCTCTAGTCTTTTTGCCTGTATGTAACAGTTAACAGTAAATATATCTATGATAAAATCACAGAAGAATTAGGCATAAGCGACAAAATTATTTAAGACCTTATTCTGTGAAAACTACGGATGTAGAGAAAAAAGGCGAGTTCTATTCAAAATGAAGTGTAATTTTGTCGATATTAGAATTTTGATAATTATGCTCTTAAATCGAGATGTAAATCCTGATTTTACGTTTCATAATTAGGATTAAAACACAAAGTACGAGCTTTTAATTGAAAATACAAGTATGACAATCAAAAATAATTTCACAAGAAAATGTGATACCTAATCTAGGTTGTATCACAAATATTTTATTTAAATGATTTTATACACAAAATTGTCGAATAACTTTCAATTTACCAGATGGTGAGCTTTCTTGTGGGACCCAAGCCCTCCCGTCGTGGTAAAACACTTACCGCAAATCGTACAACAATAGGGCTTCTCTCCTGTATGTGTCCTCATATGTACCTGGAATATAAATTTTCTAAAAAAAAAAAAAAAAAAAAAATTATATATATGTTACTTACAGTCAAATGTATATTTTTTGAGAATCTTTTCCCGCACACGTCGCACATATAGGGTCTTTCCCCGGTATGTTTTCTCATATGCAATTTTAAAGATCGCGGATAGACAAACGTCATTTCGCAAATCTCACACATGTGGCGCTTTTTCTTCTTATGACAACTGACCATGTGCGTGCTTAGGTTACTGCCAGTCGTGTAAGTCTTCCCACAGGCACTACAAAGGTAGGGTCTCTCGCCTGCAATCAAATCATCACTAAGTAAAAATCTAGGGGGTTAAAAGGCAGTACCTGAGTGTATGTACTCATGCCTTTTCAGGTTGCAGTTTTTCGCAAACGCTTTTTTGCAAACCTGACACTGATATTTCTTTTGTAATGTATGTGTTAACATATGCTCATCTATCCTATAATGCGTTGGAAATGTTTTACCGCAAACGTTGCAAAGCCCTCGGTTGACTGTGGTACATTTGTCTGTCGTTTCATCTATGCCACTTTTGGATTTAACCTGTTCACTACCCTGAAAACACTCACTAACCACAATTATATCTGACTCCGGTAATTTATTGGAATTCTGTTCATTCCCATTTTTGCCTTCATCGTAGCCACATGAATTTTTACAAGGAAGGTATCCTCTACTTCTATCGCTAGCTACTGAAAATGTTATACTCGTCATTGTAACTATTTGACGCCATGTTTCAAGGTGTATATGAAATTTTCATAAAAAAAAAATGTAACAAAAAACTAAAGACAGAAAAATATCATTCCCGTTTGACAACTAAGTTATTCTAGTTGGCTAGACATCGTCGTCAAACATTTGGAATATTAAAAATGAGAATCTATAAGTGAGGTTATGTTGTAGATCTTTAATGGAAAATATTAATAATGCGTACATTGCCTTACCTGTTTTCGATTTGTTCCTACACGCATTACAATATTTCACCGGAATTTCAGAATCACTATTGAAACAATTTTCCACCAGTTTTAAACACTCAGGATTTTGTGAATTATCTGCATTTGTACAAACATTCCTATTATGCAGAATGCCGAGTAAACCTGATAGATCCGAAGCAGATACATCATAGTTGATATTAGGTACTTGTGAAACGAAACCATTTAGAAATATCTTTAATCGTAACTTATCGTCTCCTTCAATTAATACTATGCCTTTGTCAATGGATATCATCTCGCTGGAAATGTTTATATGTAGAATGGCGATAAATTCAAATTCCGGGTGGATATGTATGCCCCAAACGGGTGAGGGTATACTTAAAACGGCTAGATCTTTAGCTAGTTGCTCCATATTATCCCCACGACTTAACAAATTAAATATGCACTATTTATAGTTGTATACACTGGTCACCATTTATAGAGCTGATAGGATCTCGACCATACTCATAGAAAATAAATAAAAACAAAGCTACTACAACGCTTTTTTGTTAGTTTTCGAAATTGTAATATTTGTTTTTGTTTAACGGTTATGTTACAACCACGGCACAGAATATATACAAAAGGACAGACTTCCACAAAAGTTCACAACCGCAGAATACCAAAGTGTGTTACATATCAAGACGTGGCGCCACCTTCATGTCAACAGTTTAATTGAAATATTTTTAATCATAGACTCGGTATTATTTTAGATCATAAATGACTTCAGAGATGCGTACAAATACATGAATCTTTAACCACTACATCCAAAAATGGCAAGGCGCCTGGTCCGGACGGTATCCCCCCTGAGATCCTGAAGGCCGTGGTGGAGCAATACCCTGCGGAGGTGCTGCGAATCATGAACGATGTCATGAGGAGCGGTGACTTCCCCGTGGTATGGAAGATGACCACGTTTGTTCTAATCCTCAAGGAGAACAAGCCGGTGGAGGGCCCCACATCTTTCAGGCCGATATGTCTGATCGATGTGCTTGGTAAACTCTTGGAACATCTCATCCTTGGGGAGCTGGAGAGAAAGGGAGGCCTGGCGGAGAACCAGTACGGGTTCAGGGCGAGGAGATCTACGGTAGATGCTGTTATGGTCACAAAAACCATTGCACAGGAGGCGTGGGAGTCCAAGAATATGTGCGCGTTGATCACTTTGGACGTGAAAAACGCGTTCAATTCGGCTTCATGGAGAAGGATCATGGGGAGACTGCGGGAGCTAGAAATAGCACCGTATGTTGTAAACATGATCGCCAGCCATCTGTCTTCCAAGGGCCTGATATTGCTGCCCGGGGACGGTAGCGAGAGGGGAATCTCGTCTGGTGTGCCACAGGGGTCGGGTAATAGGTCCTATCCTATGGAATTACTGTTGTTTCGTCTGAAAACAAAACTCACTTCCATTCGTCAATGGCCCAATTTACATGCTCTCTTGCACAACGCAGTCTGAAAACTCTATGTTCTCTGGTGAGCAGTTGTGCAATAGCTAGTCTTCTACTGTCCAATCCTCCTTCATTAAATTTTCTCCTGGCCGTTCGTCCAGAAATTGCTACATTTCGAGCTGCTACTAGGGCTCTGTTTAGCTCTAAGCTGGTAGGAAGCATGGTTCTTAACACGTTCAGTACGGTGCCCTATTGCCAGAACCACCCCCAAAGACGGGATTTTTTTTTACGTTTCTCGGGACATTTTTTGTATGGAGAATTGGGGAAAAATATTTTAAAAAATCTAAAACGCTCGTAAATGTGATGTACCCCATCAGGCCATAGTGCAAGTCGCCTAGACAATCCCTATATTGTAGCGCAACTCGCCACTGTACTTTTTGCAGCCCTGTTTTATAAATATTTTATCAAATCTATCAGGTCAACCCTAACATATTCGATATTTTCCATATTTTTGGTTATAGGAATATTATAAAAGGTGGTCCAACCAAAACGCACGATGTTAATTGTAAATAAAACAAAAAGTTTTCAGAGAATTATCTTAATATTTTTTATTATGATAGAAGGATCTATGACAATTATGTGTGAAACAAAATATCGGCCAAATGCTCGCCACGGCTTCGGTGGCATACCTCTATCCGATGGTCCATATTTTCAATGACTCTGAGACATAATTGAGGTTCAATGTCGTTAATGTGCCGAATTATCTCATCCTTTAGCTCTTGAACTGTTCTTGGCTTATTGACGTACACTTTTTCTTTTAAATATCCCCAAAGAAAGAAGTCCAACGGTGTCAAATCACATGATCGTGGCGGCCAATTAACATGGCCACGACGTGAGATAACACGGCCATTGAATTTCTCGCGCAAGAGTGCCATTGTTTCGTTGGCTGTGTGGCAAGTGGCACCATCCTGTTGGAACCATATATCGTCCAGGTCCACATCCTCAATTTCTGGCCACAAGAAGTCCGTTATCATCTCGCGATAGCGAACACCATTCACGGTAACTGCTTGGCCGACCTCATTTTCGAAGAAGTACGGCCCGATGACGCCGCCAGCCCATAAACCGTACCAAACAGTCACTCTTTGTGGATGCATCGGCTTTTCAACAATCACTCGTGGATTCTCATTTGCCCAAATGAGGCAATTCTGCTTGTTAACGAATCCACTGAGGTGAAAGTGTGCCTCGTCGCTGAAGATGATTTTCTTTGTAAAGTCACCATTCACTTCTGTCCGTTCAACCAACCATTCGGCGTATTGACGACGCTTGAAATGGTCAGTAGGCTTCAGCTCTTGAGTCAATTGAACCTTGTAAGCGTGTAGATTCAAATTTTTATTCAAAATTCGCATCAGTGATGTTCGTGAGAAGTTCGATTGTTGGGCACGACAACGAGTCGAGGTTGACGGCTCTTCTGCTACACTATCGCGAACAACAGCAATGTTTCCGCAGAACGAACTGGGCGCGTATGCACTGGTGTTTTCACATTTCCTACAGACCCGGTTTGCTGAAATTTGCGCACAATTCTCCCGATTGTGGACACATTTGGTCAATTATGCTGATCAAAAAAGTCACGAAGTGCACGAAATGCATTTTGATTTGAACGCCCATTTTCGTAAAAGGCTTCAACAATCTTAACGCGCTGCTCAATTGTATACCTCTCCATGGTTGAATTTGTCAAACACTGAAGCAAAGAAATGTAAAATTAAGTTGGGCAAAAATCTTGACGTTAAGGTGTGACTAACAATTAACATAGTGCATTATGGTTGGACCACCCTATATTATAATATTCCTATAACCAAAAATATGGAAAATATCGAAATCAATTGAAAGTGTAATAAACTTATTACAAACAAATCACACAATACAATAAATTGAAGACGCAAAGTAATGTAGATATATAATAAAAATACTTACTTGTAAAAAAAACAGCTGTGCAAAAAAACGGGCAACAGGAACGAATGGTACTGTCTGGTTGAAGGCGAAATAGAAAATAGAAAACGATAGAAAGGACCCGTCTTGGAGGGGCTCAACCCCCACCACGATGCAAAAGCGAGTGGGAGAATCGGAACGCCCCATGAGGCATATAGCCATCACCCGTGCTAGCGGTAGGTGCCCCTTGATGGCTATGTACCTCTTCATTCATTAACGTATTAAGGCGACTTGTATAAGATATCGCTCATCTCTTGCATATATAGACTTCTTCTGACCTTGTCCTGGGGTTCTACAACAACTTCCTAGTTCATTTGTTTAACTGTTTAAATGTTTAATCAAAGATAAGCACTAGCATAACTAAATTTATTGTCTTTTACAAATCACTTTAAGCAGCGTTAAATATATTATTAACAAACAATTACAAAATATTACTTTATATCTGCCAAACAATTACAATTGTTTATCAGTAGTGACAGAGAATATCCTTCGCCACCTACATAAAATGTTTAAGGATTTAAAACTTCGAATAATTCTTTAAAATAATGAAAAGCTTTGCCGATACGTTAATTTTGTCCGTATATGGATCGAATTTTATTCCGTATTTCTCTTTCAATTCTTAATGAAAACGTATTGAAAAAAATCTTTATTTAGCCAATACAATCCAGCGGTGTACACTGTGAAATTGCCCACCCTGTATTCACTACCGCCTGCAAGAACATTTTGTTTCTTGGTTACACACAGTGAAACAATGTATACGAACTAGTAAAAATCTGAAATATTAATTAAAGTTGTTTTATTTAATCACAAATTAAATTATCATAGTTTTTTTTTATCAAACCATCATGCTGTAACAGATTTACTGCAGCACTTTCTATTTAATCCACAAACTTACCTTCCATATTCACGCAGAAAAGTGTATTCGAAGAATTAGAAAAAGTTAATATATTAATGAATAGACAATAGATCTTGTTTTTTATGAGTTACATATACTATCTTTTTCTTAATAAATAGAAAGTCACGTACCACCGAAGCTTTTTTGTGGGTTTAAGAAATGTAAGGATTTCAAAGACAAATATTGTTCTATATAGGGAAATGAGTTGATTATTTTGTATACAGGGTTGGGTAAATGTACTGTTCGTCAAGAATAGGAACAAGTCTCTATCGGACCGCCCACAAGGTATGAACCAAATAGCCTGATCTAAGTAAAGAATCTTTCAATACGGACGCTAGATTTTCAAACGTAAATAAAACAAATTTGCTTGGTGACACGTATGGAGGTCCAATTTTCGATGACTCTGTCGCATAAATCTGGCTGAATTTGCTGGATGGCGCTCGTTATGTTGACTTTGAGGGCATCAATTGTTTGCGATTTATTCGCATAGACCTGCTATTTAAGATAGCCCCAAAGGAAGAAGTCTAAAGGCGTTGAATCGCACGATTTCGGTGACCAGTTCACGTCGCCCTGTACGAGATAACCATGCCCTCAAATCGCTCGTGCACAATGTCCATCGTGGCATGCGCTGTGTGGCACGTAGCAAATGTTTTTTTGCAAGCAAACCACAAAGTTTTTATGAAAATGGTATTACGAAGCTTATTGAGAGATGAGACAAAGTTATTGAAAATAGAAGAACGTACATTATTGATTAAAATAAATTTGTAATAACTATAATGTTAATAATAAATATTTATGAAAAAACCAAACGAACTTTTTAGACTCGATAATTTGTTTTGTATTGCTTAGCATCTGATGTATGCATATGTAAAGTTATGCCAGGAAGTATCCTGACACCCTGTATAATTGCCGAGCCAGTTAACAGGATTTAAGACTAGTCAGCGTTTATGTTTGGACAATTTTTAGAGCAGCTTCTAGACTTAATAATACCAAAGTTTGACAAACTGATGTAATTATTTCAAAAGTATGGCACACAGTTTTGTGGACCTCTAAAATTAGGATTAATTTTATTACAAAACGCAATACATTGGACACACGTCCCTATCGAATTTTCCAAAACGACAGACCGATACAAGAGCTAGATTTCACTCGTATCACTACTGTAATCAATTAACGCGTCTCTGTTAATACGTAATGTAACAAACAGCTCAAAATAATTTGGTTCAAGGAACGTTAAGTAGAGCATAATCTTGGGATTTTAGACGGGCATCAAGGAACGCGGCATAATAGAAAGACTTTCGCCCAATGTCAAAAATATGCGATCAGATCGAGGGAGCCGGGGTATAAAAGGCGATGTTGGGAGGCAATCTCCAACAGTGCTCTTTTGTTTCTTCGGTCTTCCACGCGTCCCGACAGACCATGATCAAGGTAAGAGGAAAACTAGTGTAATCGATAAGTAGACGATTTTTTTATGAAGCGTAGTCGAGCTGGCGGAAATTGTAATATTTTCTTAATTATACATTTCTTGTGCAATCGCAATTTACTTTTTTTACGGAGCATTTTTTTTTATATAGCCAATATTTGAAATATGAAATTTTCGTAATAAAAACGATGTTTTATATATTTTTGGTTAAATAATGAATTATCACAACAAATGCAATACATTCTTTGAGATAAAAAAGTAATTTATCATCTCTGGACTGATCTAAGCAATAATAAAAAATATCTATAAACAATAACTAATACTAAACATGAAATTACATTCTGCAATAAAGACAAAATTTACCTATTAATAACATAAACAAATACACAACAAAACCTGTTGGTATGTATAACGTTGAAGCTTTTATAAAAAAATCACGAGAAAAATAATCAAGTAGCCATTTAAGGAATTTTAAATAACTATAACTCCTAAAATAATTCTAGAAGTTGTTTTTATAGCCCATTAACAACTGTGATCGTCTCTCTGATGATGATGATGATTAAAACAGAAACGTTAGAATGAAAATATTTTTATTTCACGTACATATACGAGAACTTGTACTTAAGAACAGAAAAAATTTCTATACACAATAGTGTATTTATACATAAGAATATTTTGGCTTCACGTTTTAATTGAATAGAAAACATTTTTTTTTTTGGGGGGGGGAGGGCAAACAGACGTTCATGCGACTAAGGTAGTTTCTCCGGTACCGTCCTATACACCGCATATATGTGAAACTAAAGACATGGCAACGTTGCGTTGTGTCGTATTTTAATCTGTTGTGATTGTGTATGTCTTATACTTAACCTGACTTTGTAACTTTTTCGGAGCGTAAAATAAAATTTATAGAAATATTAAAAATGAATTTTTGTCGCGATCAATTGTGGCACAACAAAGGAAAATTTGCAAAGCGGAAAATAATACAGAAACGTTTAAATTGTATTGCAAAAATGAATATTGCGAAAAGTAAACAGAGTAACTAACCTATTCAACTTTGATGGTGAATATTTAAGCAATTTCCTTCGGGAAGTTTATTCTCTATGTATACCCGAAATTTTATGAAATTGTATAGAAAAGTGGGTTTCCGGAGAAACTACTTTAAATCTATTGAAATTAAATAAGATCTAATGCTAAAGTAAAGTGATAAAATAATGCAGTTTATTAATTTAAAATACGGTGTTCATTAGAATGTATTCATTAAAAATGTATATTCTGAGGAAAAACGCAGCTTATATTATATCTTTGAATAACTGTCATTTTATACACATTCTTCAGCCATATTTTTCGGAAGAACAGTAATTCATTTAGAACGATTTGGATTTATAATAAATGCACTTTAAATGTAAAAAAAAGACATATTTTTACAGTCCAGAAAATTTGCGCAATTTCGTTTTATCTAAATAATCAATTGCAGTTTCACAGAAAAAAATGTTCCACAATAATATCTGGACCGTGGAAAAATAAATATAATTTTCAGTCATCGGCAATATTGCCGTCAGATTTTGGACACCCTGTACGTTTCGCCGAGTTCGCAACGAAAGGGAAAAGTCCGATCGACCGGATCGATCTTCCGAATTAATAAAATAACAACACTAATAAAATTAATCACAATCACCGGCGATAGTTTCACCTTCAGTGACTCCTAATATGTGTACGATTACTTTTACTTTCACGTGTTCACGTCGAAAACAACATAAAAGCTGTTTACGATTTATAGTATAGACCTTATTTTATTACTAACGTTAATTATGCGTTAATAATTTAACACGGTGGAACATTTGATGGTGAAGAGATATATTTTAGTCGTAGAATGGAGCTGTGTTTATTTGTTAGCCAGTGGCGCGTGTAGCTGGCGACCAACAGGGTCAGTTCAACTTAATATTCATTAAAATATATGCTACTATTTGTTTATTCTATTTTTTTTTTTTTTGGTTATTATTACTGATCAAAGTAATAATAACACAGGTTACGTTTTCCAAATTTTAATAAAAACATTTATACGAGTATGTATATAAAAAAAATGGAAAAGCGAAATATTTGTTTATAAGTTAAACTATCGCTTCTGGGTATAATTCAATGCCTGGCGGGGCTTTAGCCCGAGGAGTAGTTGTTTCCTAGAGCGATTCTGTAATAGCTTTGCTATTCGGGAACTACTTTGATAGCCGCTTGGCGGCTTGGTGGTTCCTTTCTCGATTTCCGACTTATATGTTACTGACAGAGATCGTATCGATAAAGATGTATACGCCATATAAAGTTCATTCGGCATTTGTCCTGAATCGGCGTACCGTGTACGGCACTGATGAGAACTAGCAAGTTCGAAACAGCTGTATGTCGTTCGGTTCCGACCCGGGACAAATGTCGAATCCTACCTGTGGCGGGTTTTATTTTTTGAAACCTTATCTGATCGTGCACAAACACGAGAAAGGGGTCGAGGATCGCTTCTAGGTATAATTCAATGCCTGGCGGGGCTTTAGCCCGAGGAGTAGTTGTTTCCTAGAGCGATTTTGTAATAGCTTTGCTATTCGGGAACTACTTTGATAGCCGCTTGGCGGCTTGGTGGTTCCTTTCTCGATTTCCGACTTATATGTTACCATCGTCTATAGTAAATTGGTCGGTCTTAAATAATATTTCCATTCTCTTATGATTGACTGATAAAAAGCTAATGCCACGCATTTTTTTTTTAATAAATTTAAACATATACCAAGTCACCTTCCATTTACTTCATCAGCAGCTTAATTTTTATCACAAATAGCACCATGGAACGACGTATCAAAATCTATATGACGATAAATTATGCTATGAATATTCTAAAATATCAATGTTACGATTTTTTTTAATTTCGCACATCTAATGATAAAAAATACATACAAAATTCGACAAATATATTTTTTAATTTTGTTATCTATTTCAGTTTCTGGTATTTACGTCCGCAGTGGCGGCCATTGCCAGGGCCGAACCGGGCATCGTCGAAGCTGGTAAGTACTGAATTTCAAACGCTACAACCAAGAAAGTCGTTACTATAAGCTATCGCAATCGGATATTTTTCCCGGTATAAGTTGGCTACGTCAAAAATACATTGTCAGAATTTTAATTGAGACGAATATTATTGAGATTTTGATTAACGAAAAATGTATCTCCGATATAAAAATATATACATACATGGAAAATAATCCTTAATACATAAAATCCATTGTGCAACCATATCCAGTACATTTTCTGACTACACCAAGAGAACAGGTTGTTTATCGTTAATGAATTACGTTTGTGATAGGATACAATGTTTGGGCTGTTGTTAAATAAGTAAAAGCATCTTGTACCAAATCGATATCATATACTTATTTCAGCACAACTATGATTATAGTTGATAGGCTTAAAATAACACTAAAAATTTCTAATTAAATGCATTTTCTTTTCCTAAATATATGAATATTTTTTTCATTGTACTAAAATAGATAAAAATACCCATAATACACCTCTAATATTTACGTACAAAAAAAGAGTGCGTACACATTGTCCCAATATGCACCTGAATGAATAAAAACCATCATGTACATAGCTCAAGTAATCTATATGATATTCAATACAAAATACCAACCTTTATAACGTCCTTCAACCATCTGACAGGTACCTGATCTGTTACATTGGCTAAAATTTAAGACAGTTACCTTTTCTCTCTCAGAAATTAATTGTTCTATCCGTGTACCGTAATTTTAATTACACGGTTTCCTTTCCTTTTAATAAAACGTTTCCTCGACCGTAACAATAATTATAGAAGTAACTCCATCTATATTATTCCATCCCTCCAGGCCAATTACCGACAAACAATGTGAAAGGCGCAATTTCATCAAATAACCATGATTTATAAAAACCAATCAAGAAGGCTGGAATCGACCTGGCGTTTATAGAAAGTAATAATCTCAAGTAGAAGCGGAATTCTGGTCTATGGACTTTTACTCGGTAGCATCCGTTCCTTTTTTATCAATGGGCGTTAAAGTGGCCGTTCACTTTTACTTTCTTTGCATTGCTTCTCGGTGGAAATGCGATTTGTAACTATTGA
This sequence comes from Rosalia funebris, assembly GCA_037954035.1. Classification (NCBI taxonomy): domain Eukaryota; kingdom Metazoa; phylum Arthropoda; class Insecta; order Coleoptera; family Cerambycidae; genus Rosalia; species Rosalia funebris. The sequence goes on along the minus strand of JAZFAV010000006.1, from coordinate 1,807,462 downwards.
AACTGTAAACACATCAAAATATGTTGTGGTCTACATGAGATAAATATCCCCTTAAGCTCTCTTGAAGTAATAAGGACTGCCCTTTAATTTTGTAATTCCATCTAGCAATAGATCCACCTCTCTCTCTATATATCGTCAAGGATTAACCCTTTCCTAAGTCTAAAACAATTTCCCCACGACATTTTATCGAAATCTAAGTTGGGAATCTACCAGATATGTAAATATGAAACAGGAATTAATTATTTGTATAGAAAATACACGTTTATTGTATGAAAATGATGAGAAATTTTTCATTTGAAGTATTGCCCATTGCTATCTATATGTACATTTTTTCCATCTCTGACAATTTGTGGATTCCATGCCAAAAAAATTCTTACTCTTGTGAGGCAAACCAGTCATTGAGCCATTTTCGTAAGAAGTGAAGCCCTGCTCAGCAATGCGTGTACCATAGATGCAAATAAGTAGTAATCGGACGGAACCAAGTCTGGTGAGTAAGCTGCACGCGAAAGTATTTCCCAACTAAACGCCTCAATCGTTTCCTTGACCGGTTCTGCTGTGTGCGATGGCGCATTATCATGAAGCAGAATCACTTTGTGTTACCTCTCTTGATATTCTGGTCGTTTTTCACGCAAAACTTCATCCAAATCGATTATTTGTTGTCGGTAGCGTTCAGTATTAACAGTTTGGCTAGGTTTAGTAGCTCATAATAGACCCTTCTGATCCCAACAAACACAGAGCATTGTCTTCCGTCCATAGCGATTTGGCCTTGCAGTCGATGTTGATGGGTCGCCTGGAATTACCCATGATCTTTTACGCTTAAGATTCTCGAAATATATCCATTTTTCATCGCCAGTCACAATTCAATGGAGAAATGACTTTCCTTTGTACCTGGCGAGCAGCATTTCGCAAATGGTTTTTCGGTTTTCCTGCTGTCTTTCATTCGGTTCATGAGGAACCCATTTTCTCATCTGGATCTTTCCCATGGCTTTTAAATGTATGGAGATGGCTTCTCGTGTCACATTTAATTAATCTTAGAATTATTGTTGAGTTTGAGCGTCATTCTCATCCAACAATGCAATTTTTTCGGTGGTCTTCTACGTTCTTCATTTCTCACGTCAAAATTTGAATTTTGAATTTTTTTAAATCACTCAAAGCACGGTGATTTACCAAGCGCATGCTCGCCGTAGGCTTCGACAAGCATTCGATGCGATTCTGCAGCAGTTTTCTTCAACTGGTAACAGAAAATCAATGCTGTCCGCAAGTTGTAGTTTCCAGACACAAAATTCGACATGTTCAACGCTATTAAAAACGATGTTGTTGTATGAAACTTGTATTGTTGTGAGATAAAACACCTGTATCAGATGTCAAAACAAGAAAACGACGCCAATGACGCGGTATGACGATAACTACATTAGTAGCTAGACTATCTATGGCATGGGCAAATTTCGGTTTCATGTTTACATACCCGGTATAACAATTTTTTTGAGGTGATTTTTGAGGTAATACCAAAATTTTCAATTCCCCTGTTTCATCGCACCATTTTGCAGAATTTCATGCGATAATAATTATTACCAAAGGGATAATTTCAATGGAATGACGCAGAATGAGACGAATTATCAAAAACATATTTATTTTGAAGTTTCCCGTCTGTAATACTGCACTGTAATACACCCCTAATATACCTCAAATATACACCCTTAATATATACTTCACTCCTAGGGGTGATATAGGGTGTTAACGCCTTTCCTTGTCTGTACAACGTCTCTTTTACATTACAAACACAATGCATGTCACTAAAGCGTTACATTTTCATATAATAGAGTATTTTCTTGGCAATAAAAAGTCCGTATTATTTTTTCAGAATTGTTTGCACGTATTGTATGACTGTTTTGTTTCAGAGCTGAGCAGCCTAGGGGGCGGGGGAGGCTTCCACGGAGGCGGCGGTCTGAGCCTAGGGGGCGGTTACCCCTCCATAAGTCTAGAAGGTCTGGGAGGAGGCGGCGGAGGCGGTCATGACTGGGGCGGCAGCTCCGGCGGTTACGGACTGGTCTCGGGCGGCCATGGCGGAGGCGGCTCCATAGGCGGTGATTTCCACCACGGCGTCAGCATCGTAGGAGGCGGCGGCGGCGATGGTAAAGGCGCCATCTTCGACCTCACGGATCAAGCAGGTTAGGATTTATTTTTATTTGACTTATTCCAGTATTTCCCCTAGCTCTACTTTTTTTACTACTATCTTACTGGACCCCAGTGGCGTACGGAAAAAGTTATACACCATTTATAAAAATCAAAATAATATTTTTATTTCTATTTGACTTCTTCCAGTACTTCCCCTAGCTCCACTTTCTTACTACTATTTTACTGGAACCCAGTGGCGCACGGAAAAAATTATATGCCATTAAATTATATTATATTAAAAATTGATGATGCACTTTCAGGCGGACATGGCCACCACGGACCATTCGGAGGCAGTTTCGTGGCCTCCAGCAAGTACAGCGCCGGCGGTCACGGGGGTGGCGGCGGCGGAGGCGGCCACGGCTTTGGCGGCGGCTACGGGGTTTCCGAAGGAGGTGACGGCGGCGGTTTCGCGGAGCACTACAGCGACGTCCTCGGCGCCGACGAGCACGGAGGTGGCGGCGGCGGTTACGAAGGCTTGTCTGGGGGATCGATCGGCGGTGGCCACGAAGCCATCGCAATAATCCAAGGAGGCGGCGGCGGCGGCGGCTGGAACGGAGGCGATATAGGCGGTGGATACCATTAAAGCGGATCCTTCTGTTTGAGCTCGAGTACTTTCCTGTATATACGGTCGTTTGTACATATTTATTTCTTGTTTCTGTTGATTTTTGTTGTTATTAATTTTTATACTGTTGTTTTTTTTTTTACTGTTGATTTTTTTAAATAAATGAGTCAGATTTTCATACGATTGTTTTTGTCTTCACGATTTCTAGAAAACCTGGTAATCACTAATGGAATATTGATAGTTTCGCCTTGTACAGTGTGTCCAAGATAAAGATGGGATAGTATTAGAATATTGGAAATGATACGAGTTATTGTACAAAGTAGATGAAGTTAGGAAGAAGGTATGCAATTTGAATACCTTATCCTGTTTACATTCAAAATATTAAAAAAAATATTTTTTTTTTTCGATATTTATTTCCGACATCATTTTAATTGCTATTGAAAAATAAAAAATATTTTTCCATTGTCATTTTTTGAGCTTAGCAAAGTGATGTTTACTGATTTGTGTTGAATTTACTTTATATATTAACGAAATTTACACTATCGAGTGTACCTAGTAAAATTCTCACCAGAATAATAGGAACAATATTAAGGGAAAAATTGGACATAACTATGGAAGACCCTCAACATGGATATATACCTGGGCCAGGGACCCTATATTTATTCGGAGACAAACAGGAGAAAAGCTACTAAGGAAAGGAAAGGAAATTTATTTTTGTTTTGTAGACTGAAAAAAGCGTTTATCAAACTAAGAAAAAGTTATATCTGGAATTGTATGAGACTAAGAGTAGTTGACAGAAATATGGTAGCAATCGTCCAAGCACTATGTACACTCGTGGACAAAATTACGGAATCAACAAAACTTTTTTTATTCCTTATAATTTTTCGAAGTTTTAAATCCTTAAACATTTTATATAGGTGGCCTAGGATATATTTTGTCACTACTGATAAACAATTGCAATTGTTTGACATATGTAAAGTAACATTTTATAACTATTTTTTAATACATTTAAAGCTGCTTAAAGTAATTTGTAAAAAGCATTAAATTCAGTTACCCTAGTGATTTTTTTTTTAATTTAGTGTCATCAAGTGAGTGAAACACTTTGTCCAGTACACTTAGAGGAGAACAAATGAATCGCCCACGCAACCGTTAAGAGAAGAAGCAGTGAAAGTGGTAACTCTGGTTAGCAAAGGACGTAGCCAGCGATATGTGGCTAATTTAACACTTAAACGTTTCAATGAACTTGAAAGTTACTGTAGAATCCCGGGACAAGGTCGTAAGAAGTCTACAGATGCAAGAGATGACTGATATCGAAGTCGCCTTATGAAACAGGCATTCTACCAGTTTAGAGCTAATTGTAAGTAGAGCCTTCGAAGCAACTCGAAATGTAGCAATTTCTGGACAAACGGGCAGGAGAAGGTTTAATCAAGGGGGATTGAACAGTAGAAGACCAGCCATTGCACCACTGCTCACCAGAGAATATTACTAGACTGTGTCATGCAAGAGAACACAAATTGGACCAATAACGACTTCAAGCAAGTTTTGCTTTCAGACGAAACACAAATAAGTCTTAATTCACCAGATGGACGTCAACAAGTCTGGCGGAGGTCAGGAGACAGGTTTGCTGCCTGCAATATCTCTCCGAGGATCTAATTTTTTTGTGGATCAATAATGTTTGGAATTTGTTTCGATGGTCACACGAATTTGGTTCCTATACGGGGGACATCAACGAATGCACATATCTACGTAGAAAACATCGCAGAACATGTGATGCCATTTTCCCAGTCTGTCGCGGACAACTTAATTTTTATGTAGCATAACACTCGGCCCCACGTTGTGAGAGTGGTACTGGAGTACTTTCGATTTGTGAATATTACAACTATAGACTGGCCACCAAGAAGTCCAGACATGAACCTTATAGAGCATCTAGAGGTTGCACTAAAACGATCAGTTAGGCGCCAAATACCTGCCCCTAAGACTCTTAAAGAATTCTAACAAGTCGTTCTTGTCCAATGGGAGAATATTGCTCAGGAAATCATTCACCAGTTGATCGATGGCATGCTCAGACGAATGGAAGCAGTGAAAGGAGCTAGAGGAGAATCTATACGTTATTGAATTTAAATTCTTGTGATTTAATTTCACTCGGTAGAAATTAGATGTAAGTTCCTCAAAAAAAAAAAAAATGCATACTGTATTATTATTCTTATTTCAATACAAAAAACATTATTCAATATGTACCGGGTGTAAAATTAATGCACTTCTCCCTCTTGCACGTTTATGTTTTTTACATTATAAATAAAAATAGGCTGAATGAACTTCTGAAGTCTGTTGCTTTTTTGTTTCATTGCATGAATTCCCTTATTTAACGTCTTTAGTGTCGAATCAACATTTAAAATATTTTTTTAACATAACTTGAATCCAAATTAAATTTGGCTCCTCCGGTATCTATTCTCTAAGTCGCTCCACCCTGTAAAATGAAAACACAGCATGCGGTAACCATGGCAACCCTTATTTTATTTCTTTTCGGCAAAGTTCGGTCTGTCTGTCTGTCCATCGTCGATGGTCGTTTGGGAATTATGTAAAGACACAAAGACGTAGATGAAACGACCTTTATTGCGGAAAATGAAAAAAGCCTCCATTTCCGAGTGGGCTGCGATGAATTTGTAGGCGAACAAATAACCTGGGGGAAAAACATGGTGACGAAGAAATGTAGCATGATCGGCTGTGAAAATAACGACGCCAACGACGTACCAGGAAGAGAGATCAGGACATTCCACGCTTTCCCTATGGATTTCAACCTGTACGTACATATGTGTTGCTAATGTTGCTGAGCAATTTTCAGCAATGATTCGCGCAAGACGTCGATGTCAGATTTGTGTTGCAGTTCTTTGTTTACGTTTTGCTTTCGTTATAAATAAAACTACTAGTATAGTAGTAAAATGTTAACCTTATTTTTTTCGCAATATTTTGGGGCTTAATTAAATAACGCGAAACATTGCCGATGTTAATTATTTTTCATTATATCAAACGCCTTTAAGATGTACACAAAAGCTGCTGTTATTTCTCATACGCGAAAATTACTTGTTTTAAAGGAAATTACGAATTTCAAAACACACTTATCACTCTGAAGTCACCGACAGCAACTGGGCACCTATTTTGTTCTTTCAGATGCATGTTATGGGTCCAGAACTCTGGCCAGCTGGAATATTTCGAGGACTTTGCTTTTGCTGGAGCTCAGCCTTTCATGAACAGGTATATATGCTCCGAACACTTCAGTGATAGGGACTTTCTCGATCCCACAGACAAATCATCAGGGTAAGTACGTATCCGGGACTTATATATACCAATAAATGTTTACCAGCGACTTTCACAGCCTTTTGAGAGCGATTTTCCACAAAATACCTTATATTATTTAAACCGTAATATTCAAAGTAATTTGTTAAATCTGTTACAGGCTCCTGCCACATGCCATACCTAACTTGAACTTGATTTGCCCCAAAGTTGAGGTTAAAGATGAATGCACTGATTCTGGTAAGTTTTATTTTATGCGACAAATCGTAATAGTGATGTATAGTAGCAGTCTTAGTGACATTAATCCTACTTTGTAGGTCTTACTGGAGCTCTAGGCGACACGTTAATAGGCAGTTCCGCAATGCTCGATGAAATAAAACTGGAAAAATTAGAGAATGACACTTGCGATGAGATTAACGCAAGCTTCTCGTTTTCTTCCACGGATGGTAAGTTTTCTTGATTTTATTTTCTGTATCTATCGTATCTTTCTGTATCTATTGCTAGAATATTTGCATGCATCTATATAGTCGCCGTTTTACCTAAAGTCGCTAAACAAATTCTATAAAGCATTAGAAATAATAAAATAAAATTGTTTTACATCAATGTTTTTTTTTTAACATTTTTTATACTATAAAATTATTTTGTGGAATAGAATTCTATGCAAGATTTTAATAGACTATAAAGACACTTTTAAAATATATCTTGGCTCTGTTTAGTTTACTTCAATTTTAGAAATATGTTATAGTCTATTTCTTATGGCTATCAGTGTATAGTCTATTCACTCAAAGACAAAGTAGTATTCTTTAAGTGAAATGCTTTATAGTGTTTTAGGTTTCATGTTTAACTAATATGGTAGGTATTAAAGCGTTTAAATTAAATTATATTTATACAGTACGATGCAAAAGTATGGACTAAATTAATTGTTTTGTAAATAAGTGTTGTTTGTCCTGAAATAAGTCTATTTTTATCTTCTCTAATTAATTAAGTCTATTTTTAGCATCTTGATATTTAATTAATTGTAACTGAAATATACAGGGTGTGGCTAATAATAAGCGTAGAAAGTAAAGCTTTTCATATGTTGAAAGCTATATTTGAATGTTGTATAAATCTGCAGTGTATTGTATAAATCTATCACTGTGAACATGGTACAATAATTATTAACAGTGATAGCCTGTTTGAAAATGCAATACCATTAAATTCCGAAATTTTTATTTGGTATTACAATATTTAAAATTTTAACAAATTACTATAGCATAAAATGGCTTCTGTCCCATATTTCTGTCAAGACGACAGTAACCAATAACTAACCTGTAACTACTTGTAAAGAATACCTTGCAGTTTTTAAAACCCTACTTGAATGTTCTGTATGATCACTATTTCCTGAGCAATTAATTACCAAAGTTAAAACCGACTTTTTTGCTTCCAACGACGATAATCCAGGGAAAAATCATCATACAAAGCTTTTAGATTGTTCAAATTAGAGAGGATAAAAATATTTAAAAAGGCTTTATGATGAAATCACTAAAATAAGTCCGTGGACCTCTTGAAAGGCAAGCCAACATTTTGAACTCAATATCTGAAAACTATAAACTTGGAGCTTCAATTTGCTTTTTTTAAAATACCTCTATGACAATTCTTCTCCAAGTCACAGCCCCTTGAAAATTGCTTAAAAATTTTGAACTTTTTTACGTCCCTTAATTTTTGTACCTAGTGTATAACAGTATGGTTGTGTCTAGATTCATGTAACGACTTGCTCGGAGTCAACATATCCACAGGAATAGAAATCTACAAGGAAACGCAGCAAGACAAAAAACTTAGGTATTTTTAACCCAATGTAGATCAAATTAGTAGGGGTTTTAGTAGATTCTTATTTTAGTGAAGAATTTTTCCGAAATTTCGAAGACGCAGTAAGGCGTAACAGAGGCAACGGCAGAAGAGCAAATGAGACCGAAGAAGAAAGGGTGTTAAGGTAGTTATTCACTATATTATAACTAACAATTTATCTTCCTCTTTCATAATCCCTTATTTTTCACAATTTCATGTGTCGCGTTTTCATTTTTGAAGGTTGAAACGCGAGGCTCTACGTGCCAAAATCAGGAGATCTCAGGAGACAGACGAGCAGAGAAAATTAAGAAGGATGAAGAATGCCTTGCGAGTGGCGTTCCGCAGACAAAATGAATCTCCGGAGCAGAGGGTGCTTCGCAAGAAAAAGGACATGCTCAGGGCGCAGAGGAGGAGGAAGGCGGAGACTGAGGCAGAGACTAGACTTAGGAGGTGAGAAAAAATGGGGTTAATATAGTTTTCGAGCTAAAACCTTAACTTTAATTCTCAAATTTACCATATTTTTATCCAAACTCCAACACATTCAAGCTAGTATTACAAAATCATTCAGTATTTGTGACATTTAAATATTTGGTTGGAAATTTCACAAAAGCTATCACAAAATTCAATTCAGTTAACATTATATCCCTGCTGCACTCATCACAGATACAATCATTGCAATAAACTAAAGGAACTCGTACAAAAACATATGCGTTCTTCTGAAAATTTTACATCTTTTGCCGGAACCTCCTTGTAGGTACAACGATGCGGTGAGGGCGGCTTATAGGAGAAACAACGAGACAGAAGAGCAACGACGAGAGCGCAAAATGAAGAATATAATACGAGCGGCGAAACGTCGTAGCATGGAAAGCCCAGAGCAGAGAGAAACGCGGCTGAGGAAAGACCGCGAGCGGTCCAGCCGCTTAAGAAGGTTGAAGAGGATCGCCGAAATGAATAACAAGCCAGAGTTCGCGCAGTTAGAGGTGCCAGTTATCCTCGAATCCACCGAACACGGTAAGTAATGTATTTAAAACAATTAATCGATGTTGTAATGTTGCACAGCAGTGATCTGTATAGTTATCTGACCATTATCTGATTCAGATATATTAAACTTACACTTAAAAAAAATATATATCAAAAATTAACGTGAATATATTGAAATGCATTTGATTATTTCATTCATAGGTACATGCGATTTATGAAAAGTTGTAACTTACTTATTTTCATCCGTATATTGCTCGTCTAATAACATTTTTTGCAGAACAGATTATTCTTCTAGAAATTTCCAGCAAAAATACCCAACATCGCAGTTCATTTTTATCCTTCATTTTTCACAAATATTTGCTAATACATTACATATCCACGAAATTATCTAAATAAATAAATAACACGGACTACTTTTTAATACACACTCTCGGTTCTTAGTCATATTTCAATGTATAAAACGAGATGTAAAAATTGTTAAACTTTCATCCATCTTTAAAAGTTAACGTTACTATTAGGAAAATTTGTGTATTGTTGTTGGTCATGCTTGCCTGCCGCCTACTTTCCGAATTTAAATTTTAATCGTTCTCCGTGATGTCTGTTAAATTCATGAGTTGTGGACTCATGGAATAATTGAATTTAACAGAAAACTCAATTTGGTGATGTTCGAGTAGTGATCGAAAGCGATACGATTGGTTACACCGTAACCCGAGGCAGTTCGCTTCGGACAATTTGCTGAACACACCGCCAAGTTTAAAGTTGGCAGAATCATTTGAAACTGAAATTCCCTAAGATGTCAACAAAGATGAAAATATCGTTTAATTTCAATAACGTTTTAAACTTCAAAATATATTTCGAAATTATACACAGTTTTGCAGAACACTTTAATCGATGAACTGTAAAAGCCGTTCAATATTGGGGTGGAGTAACTTGCAAATAAACCCACAAAGTCGTTTTACATTAATTTTAAGCTGCTTTCCCATGAACAGACAACATCGGTTGATGAAAAAAGGGGTTTATTAAACCGAATACAATTTTTTTTTTAGCTGCGTGATTTGTGTTCAACAGGCAACCATAACTACGTTTCAGTCGACGGCAGCACAGTGTAACGATTCCAAAAGTCTAGATCAACTTTAGCAAATGCTGAGTGTTAGAAGGTAAGATTGATGCAGGAGGGGGCGAAAGCTGACTCATCCGAAATTATTGAATTATGTTGATATTCTTCCTGTTACCAACTAAAATACCACTGAAACTGATGACGAATGTATAAACGGACCTTCTTACAGCGAGAAAGATTGAATGTGTGTTTTAAGTTCAGAACAGGTGCGTGAGGCGTCACAAAGCGGGATAGACTCAAATGGGGTAATTTTGGGCAGTGATAAATGTTTAAAAACGGCTGTGGATATTATTACCCAAACAGTGCGACACATGCATTTTATGTTCTGGATAAAGCAAATGGGGACACATGGTTAAAGACGACCCCTTTAGTGAATGTTCTGTGAATTAAGGGCTGTTAATGTTTGCGGTTACGTTAATTTATATTTTCGTTATGTGATTTATATGTTAAGTTTGTAAATAAGGAGCATTAATAAAATTTTATCATGTCGTGTTTTTTCTTTTCCCCAGAGGATTAAATAATTACCAGCTTCACATAAATTTCGAATATTCACTGGTTTTGTGCTACATTAAAATCTACAAGCTTGTATATAAAAAAAAATTAATGAATTTCCTTCCATATCCTTATGAATTGCCTGCACAGACCGGCAGGTGACCCGATTTTACTCCTATTGACTTTTGTAGTTATATAAGACGTAATAAGCTGCTCACACTGTATAAAAGATATATAAGAAATACTCTGGTTAAAAGTTTTTTTACATGATTTCTGTAACGTTTAAAACGGTATAATCGCCATTGAAAATTATTTTAAGTACACTTTTGAATAATGTATACTATAATAATGAATATATAATTTAGGAATTAAATATGACAATAGCGTCTATAAGCTTCTTAGGTCATTGCACTCTATACACTTATTGGTTTGACTTTAGTTTGCGACAAATATTCAGATAGTAAAAATTTTACATTGAAATTGTTTCATGCATCTATCGAAGTTTTCTTGAAATATGAAATTTCCCTTGCTTTAATAAAAATTAAAAAAATACCAGTATTTCTAGACTAATTTCATACATTTTAAAATACAGGGTTTGAAATATGTTAGGAAACATACATACAATAAAGTAGCTACATATTCAACTTTTGGAGGAAATCAATTTTGTTACGTTTTGCCAATGAAATTGGCGAAACGCATGTCAAATGTAGTGTTTTGTGGAAAACTAACAATACATCAGGGTCATATTTTCAAAAGTGAAAAACTAATTCTATATGATATTTCCATACATATCGCCAACACTGTATATTGTATAAATTTTACCTACCTTTGTATGCAATGCAGGTCAAATCACATAAATCAAGGTTTCTGGTTGAAATTTACTATGATATTAAAAAGCCCTTACGAGCCACCATGGACACGTTTTCTTTCCATCTTTTACCTTTTCCAAATATTGCATGAATAATTCCATGTATTTATTTAATTTCAAAATTTTACATCCTTCGGACTGTTCAACTCGAAATTATCAAAGTTTTACCACATTTTAACTGCTCACAGAGGCGAAAATTCCGTTTAAACTTTTAAAATCTCAAAATATCAATCTTTCATCTAAATCACGGACATACTAATCTATTTATCCATGAAATATATAGTAACCAACCACCAAAACGAGATCATTACCAACTGCTAGGAAAAACATTTCTCTGAAATAGGTTAGAATTATTCTCTGTTAGTACAACCTTAAGTAAAATAAATTGGGATGGAAGAAGCGATAAAGACATAAAACAAAGAATAGCGCAGGGTCGAGTAGCTTTTAACAAAAAGAAAGCACTTTTATGCTCGGGGGTAATAAACTTAGAAACAAGGAAGAGATTTTTGAAAACATATGTATGGAGCACGGCACTTTACGGCTGCGAAACCTGGACGGTAGGGGAAGCAAGTAGGAAGAAATTAGAAGCTTTTGAGATGTGGTGTTACCGAAGAATGATGAAAATACCATGGACTGATAGGGTTAGAAACGAAGAAGTATTGGAGAAAGTCGGCGAGAAAAGGAGTATGTGGAAAAACTTAAAGAAGAGAAGAGATAGAATGGTAGGCCACTTGCTGAGACATGGGGGAATAGTCCGCGATATTTTGGAGGCAGAAATAGGAGTGAAGAAAGGCAGAGGTAGGCCTAGATTAGACTACTGCTCGCAAATAGTAAGGGATGTAGGTTGTAGCACAATTAGCGAAATGCGTAGGTTAGCACAAGATAGGAGAAGCTGGAGGTTAGCGTCCAACCAGTCTTAGGACTGATGACCTAATGATGATGATGAGTACAACCTTAAAGAAACAAATACAGTTTTTAAAAAATATATTGACAGTCAGTCATACATTAAGAAAAATCATGAAACTTACGCTTTTAATTCTAACTATGCTTTGTCAAAAAGGTTTATTTTCTATAACGTAAACAGTCCGAACACAAGTAATACGTTAATTAAGTCTTAGACAGTAATATATATACAGTCATATACATTTTACCAGCGCCGGCTGATTGCTAACACAATAACAATTATTTTATAGCACAGAATCCAAATTTTGGCCTCCAAATTATTTTCACACAAATACTAAACAAATATGGATATAACTAACGTTTTTTTGTTTAGTTAGCCATGCAAATTGACATTTATCTGTTCAATTCAACTGTTTATTCATGACCAACTATAACTAAATCAGAATATCAGATTATAGCAAAGTATTCATAGAAAGACAATAAAAATAGAGTAACGTTTGCTATTGAAACTGAAGAGATCTGGGGTTAGTTACAATCGTGATCAGATTCTGCGCTACAGCAGCCTCCGATGTGCACCTACAGCCAGGACGAAGTCCTTACGTAGATTATAAAAAAATCTGGTACTGTAACTGGTAATCATAAACTTATATCCTCATAAATACCAATGACAAACTATAAAAGAGATTTTCTAAATGTTTTCGCTATCATATAACTATAAACAATATAGTTAATTGGCATATCAATTTTAACTCGCGATAACTATGAACCTGTTTCCATCTAGTTAACTTTGGAACTGCCCGGCTGTGATCTAGATTTTCAATTGCTTTCTGTGATCCCAGAGGCAACTTTGAAAAATTTTAATCATGAAAAAAATTGAATTGTAACAAGAAAAATAGATTGAAGAATGAAAAAAATAAAAAACAAAGGAAATTTTGATCAAAAAGAGCTATCAATATATAATTTTACAAATCTGAAAAAAAAACAAATGATGGTCAATTATTGGAGTTCATTTTTATCTAGAAAGCTGGAAATAAAAACATCCGCAATCTTACTAAAAAGTAATCATTACCAACCATTCAACTGTCCTCCCTTATTTATTTGAAGCTTACATGACAAAAAAAAAAGAGTTTGGTAATTTTTTTTAAATAGTGCTTACAAAATTTAAATTCGCGACAGAATTGCTTCAATTTCAAAATATTTCTAGTTTCATCACATTCTAGTTTCAATCTAGTAGGCCTTGAACTTTTTTTTAATAGTTGCCACTGAAATTTCGACACATTTCAATTGTTTTCATGGCCAGCCTTCCATATTAAATAGCTATCGCGAATAATTTTAGGATAAAAAAATGCATTTTAATTGTATTATTAAAGAAGTTAATTTTTTTGTAGAAAAAAACAGTAATGTGAATTTCTATTATGAAAAATTATTTTACAAGAGATAAAAAATGAGCAAAATAGTTGCCTATGTTCAAAAACAATTGAAAATTATGTCATATCAGAAACCTTAGACGGTTACCAAGACTTGTTTGTTAAAAATTTAAAAATTGCCTCCTGTATTAAAGCAATTTATAAAAATTCCCCCCACCAATTTTATTTGGAAATGTCAAAAGAAAAAATACTGGGAATAATTTAAACAAAAAATATTCTTGAATATTAAAAAAAGACTCCCAATGACCCATTTCAGATTTTATCTGGTAGATTTTGAATTTTTCCCCTAATTGTTTTCAATACTTTAAAACAAAATCCAAGCAAGCGTTTGCAGAAAATTAACTTATGGAATTGTTACGGTTTAGTTAATTTTGGGAAGTCTAAAGAACACTATAGAAAAATTAATTCCTACTATTAGGAACAAACGATTTTTGAAAATTAAATTCAAAATCGAGCTTCTAGAAAATATTAAATGCTATCCGGCAAGCCTATTCAGAAACAGTCGACAATCTGTAACAAAACCTTCGACTATTTCAAGGCCTGCTCGCTAAAAAATACTCGTCCCTTTTGGTATTTATGCAGCCAATTTGATTTTTACGCTCACAGAAAATAATTATAGGAAATTTTTGGCATGAAACTCAGTAATATAACGCGTTGAAGAGCTCGTCTTTGGCCTTTACAGATCCTCCCGTAAAGAATCGACGTGCCAGTCCATACAAAATAAAAACGTATAAAAAAAGAAACGCTACCCTAATCGCAGCTGTCCCAGTCCAGCTCGTCCGCGTATCACAGGGCCTTCCTGTGGTACTCCGGCGACGCGTTTCCGTAGTCCTGCAGGTTGAACAGCTGCGCGCTGTTCTTGATCAGATACTTTAGGAAATCCTGGATGTTCTGCAGCAGGAGCTGGATGCTGCGCTCGTCCAAGGGCGTGTATGCCAGCATGGCCCCCAGCTTGACGAACAGCCGCAGGAGGTGGATGGCGCCGTACACCTGGGACATGGTCTTGTCCGTGCAGGTCTGCAGGATCTCGGCGTACTGGGGGCGTTCGAATTTGTACAGCAGTTGGGTGCCCAGCATCACGTTGAAGTACTCTTTTATACCTGAAATGGCCAATTTGATGTATAAAAAAATCACACAGCACCATTGCTAGTATCAATGAGGACAATATTTTGTTTCACGTATTTTTAATTCCCAAAAAAATAAAACATCTTCGTTCCTTCAACATATACGATACAGAGTGCATTAAAGAAACTGTTATCTGTATATAAAAGGAAATAAAACCATGAAAATAAATAAAAAACTAAACATCTTATCTAGTCAACCTTGGAAATGCAAACAGTTGCAACCCCTCAACTTGTCGATTGTTTTCAATATGTCAAAGGCAACTTGGATAAAAAATGTAGTCTTGTTTTAGTTTAAAATATTAAAGTAAGATGGAACTATATATATACGAAAAATATTGTTCCTGTTACTTCTTGCAGAAGAAAGTATGGGAACGATTACCAAAACAATTTTATGGATGCAAAAAACATTAGTTTTTTCACCTAGAAAGCTGAAAATAAAAATATTCGTCGACCTTCAAGAAACAACCTTTACCCAACTGTTCAACTGCCCTACCTTGTTCTCCCAAATAATTCAAAGCCTACCTGCCAGTAGAGTTAACTTATTTTATACAGCTGTGTCCCTGAAATTATACAAAATCAAATCTTATTACTAATTATACAAACCAACAGATTAGCAAACTTGTGGAGGGAATACAATGAAAAAGCAATGTTTTAATTCTCGCAAAGTTTACACTTGAATTCGTATTTTTGTATCCAATTATACAAGGTAATCTGCTATACAAACAGGATACATAAGATAACCATATTATACACATTTTGTATCCAATGATACGATGTGGCAACCCTGTACCTAATAAAAATGCAGTAATCCGTTTTTTTTTTTAGGTTAATGCATTAAGAAACTATTATTTGTGGCAAAAAATTGTTACAACTTCAAAATACCGAATCCAAAAATGCTGAGAATATATATTTTTTGTTTAAAGATATCCATAAGACAATCCTACACTTTTCTTTGCGTATTTTTAAATCTCAAAAAAAAAAACCTCCAAAACTAGGTCGACTTAGACTCGATTATTGCTTTGTTTTTTCTTGAAAATAGCACAGCGTAAGTCAGTGAACTAAAAACCACTGACGTGTCACCGGACAGTACATAAAAGGAAACAAAATCATGAAAATGAAGAAAAAAATTATTTATTGTCTAGTTAACCTTGGAAATGCAAACAGTTGCAACCCTTCAACATTTCAATTGTTTTCAGTAAGTGAGAGGCTAGTTGGACACAAAATATACAGGCTCATTTTAGTTTAAAGCATTAGAATAAATTCTAAGACAGAAGTATATATGAAAAATAATGCTCTTATTACTTTGTGCTGCATAAATACGGGAACTGTTACCAATACAATTTTATGAATGCAAAAAACATTAGCACATTGATAAAAACATTGACACATGACACATTAGTTTTTTTCATGTGGAAAACCAAAAATAAACATATCCGTCATCTTTGCCAACCAGTCAACTGCCCTCTCCTTTGTTCTCTCGAATGATGCAAAGCCTACCTCATAAAGAAATGCAGTTATCCGTTGTTCTTTAGGTTAATGCACTACAACAATTATTACTTGTGGCAGAAAATTGTTTCAGAAAATGCTAAAGTACCGAGAATAAAACTTTTAATTTAAAGATATCTACAACAAATTCCTACAATTTCCTTTGCACATTTTGAATCCCAAAAAAATTGCTGATGCTGGGCCGATTTAAACTCAGGTACTGGTCGGTGAAAACTACAATAATCTGAGGTAATAAGAATTACAAACCAGTGGCATTTTACAGAGCAGTACATAAAAGGAAACAAAACCATTGAAATATATAAAAAAATTAAATTTTTATCTATAATAGCAAACCTCTCGAAAAAAATACAACCTCTCAACTCTTCAATTATTCAAGTCAAATCCAGCTTCGATAAAAACTGTAAAGCTTCATTTTAGTTTAAAGCATTAAAAGAACTTTGAAAACAGAAGGCGTGAAAAAATCAAAATATTGTTTTACGTCAATTTGTGTAGAGGAAACTACCAGAACCATTACTAGTATAATTTAGTGGGAAAAACAAAAGATGATGATACTACCATTTTTTTTTTTTTTCATCTACAGAGCTGCAAATAAAAACATCCCCTTTATTTTAGTTATTTTTAATATTTTCGAATACTTTAAAGGGCTATTCCACATAACTTTTGGCAAAATATTCAATTTTTCTATAAAAAAATTGTTTTGAGCTACTTATACAACGTAGGTCAACACCACATTTGTTATTATTATGAAACACTGTGTATATAAATGACAAAGTTATTAACCATTAAAATTGATAAAATTAAAGACTAGAAATGGATATTTGCATTACTTATGTTATTTTCCTCTAATTATTTTTTTCTCTAATAATTTTTCTCTCCCATACTGTAATTTGTGGAAAAATTTCAATTTTCAAATATTCCAAATCCCAGACTAAAAAAAATACTGATAAGAAAGTTTTTAATTTAAAGATATCCATCACAAATGACATTTTTTACATTCTTTTAATTTCCAAAAAAATGCAGATTCTGGGTTGGCGTTGACTCGGCCGTTTGTTTTTTATTTTGTCTTGAAAATGTCGCAGTGGTAGAAACTGTACAATAATCTGAGTAATGAGAATTATACACCAATGGCTTTAACAAATTTCAAATAGATAAACAAATGTAAATAAAAAAGCAATACACTTTATGTTAAAAGTTTTATTTATTATACTGTAAAACATGTTTAAATATCATAATTGATCTACTTTTTATCGGCATCTATAAATTCTTTATTAAAATGTCTTATATTTTCGGTTACTTCTAAATCTTTGTATAACTCATTTCCCAAAAAAAAAAGAAAATAGTAACATTTGTTACAGTTAGATTTTACTTCACAAAATTATCCGGCAGCCCCCAAACAATTTTATGTTTGCCAAATTTTTTACTTTTTTTACCGTATTGAAAATATATATGCAAATTAGTAAACACCCTGTATAGGCAATTTTAATTCCAATCCAGATAATTATGTGGGTTGACTGCATACAGTCATTATTTCGTCAACGTTGAAAATGTTAATATCCCTTTTATAACCTTGTTCTACTAATACACAGAGTGAACCAAAATATTATCAGCAAACTTAGGGAATTAGTAGAACAGATTACAAATAATTACCTAACCTTTACCTAAAGGTATGTCATTTTCAAGACACAGGACATTAAAAATTTCAATAACTCAAAAAGAGGTATTAATAAATTTGACACAATTTACCAATATACAACATATATTGGTAAAAAAAGAAAATTATTAAGCATAAGACAACTGTAATTTGTTTTTCTATAAATCAAGTAACATAGTCATGTCTTACTGTCATAAATATGACAGAAATCTGTTATGCTTTTGTCACAATCACTTATCCATGACGATTTGTTTGTATTATTAAGCCAACTATGCTTTTTGACACTCTTTATTGGTCTGTCACTATATTAATTTGAAACTTAATCTATGTAAATTCACAATCATATATGAAATGACAGTGCATGAGCTTTATTTTATAAAATGCAATCTAATAAACCACTTACCTTTAACAATCTCTATAGTAGCGGACTCTTTACTGGAATTATTCGATTTGATCGACTTCTTATAAGCCAGATAGTTGTCTAGAATTTGGTCGACGGTCACCTTGGCTGGCAAATTAAGTAGCTTCCTCTGCCGTGTGATAACATCCCAATCGTCGACCAACCAGGGCTTAAGCTCGTCGGGGATCTTCACTTTTATCTCTACTTTACTCAAAAATTGCTCTTCCGCCTCTACAGACGGGTCCAGACGCCCCCTTTTCTTTCTCGGCACGTCCGAGCTAGAATCTTGACCGCTGGATGGAGTACCCATTTCTTTTTTCTTAGTACCTAAAAGAACATGTCCAGTATCCATGTGTATGTAAAATTTAACATACCTTTGTTTATTTCAGCTACTGGGGTACTAGCTCTGGAATCACCGTCTTTAATGGAGTCAGACTTGGAGATGCTAGTTTTTTTTGCGGTTTTTTTCGATTTATTGGGTTGTGCAGAATGAGCCTTCTGTACCTCCTTTTGTCGGGCTACATTTGCCTCATTATACTTCAAAACCCTGCTTTCTGGAACCCACTCATCCCAACTAGAAATTGAGTAAAGCTACGATACTCTAGGCAAAGATTTATTAGAATTATACTAGCAATTAACTTACTTTTTGTTCCAGCCGGCGTAATGTATGAAATATTTAACTTGTTTCTCTTTAGTGATTGTGGACTTCAAGCATTTCGCTTCGTAAATCAGTGGTCCGTGGAAACAGAGTACTTTTTCGCCTGAAAAACGGTCGCTTAGGAAAAATATTTTTAAATCGCTTCCGGTTCCTTACCCTCAGAAAATTTTAACTTCGGTGGCATTTCGTCGTCCGTGGTTTCCGGAAAATTAATCAAAAGCCGCCGAAAATACTAAAATACACAAAACAATCAAAACATTACAAAAACAAATCGGTTTGATAAAAATCGGGTACCTTTCTGTCTTCTGTTGAAAATCCAAACAAAACCGTGGACTGAAGTGCGTTCAGAACTACTTCATCACAAGAGCTTAAAGGTTTGTTCCGATATTAATTCAGAACTCGTTTGCTTGAAAACAGCCAACTGCTTAGAATTGGTTATAAATTTTTGCAGGAACAAACCTTAGCTTTATTCCAGTAAGAACTATAGTATTACCTCTGTCGTACTGTTGTAAGATATGCAGTAGAATATACATTATATCTATACATGATACGTATTTTAATGTGTCTGGGAATAAAATAACTGAGAATTTATTATTTCTATTTATACAATGTTGTAAACTGTAAACAAAAAATAGCTTGAGAGCATTGTTCTCTTTTGAAGATAATATTAATTAGAGATTCACCAGAAAATTATAATGATTATATCTGAGATGTTTAAATTACTTGATGCCCTTCTATCCTTCTTGACCTATAGACTGCGTTTATAGTAAGTACTCTAGTATAGTACTATAGAACTTTCCTTTAGACCTTACAAAACGTCATAAATAATTAATTTAAACTTAAATGTAGATTACTGTACACAGATGTATTTCTGCTGTACTAGAGATGGCAAGTTTAGTTCATTTTGATGAACTAATTCTTTCAGTCTCATTCACTTGACTGAATCATTCATTGAACGATTCATTTGATTCAGTTTGGTGGGGAATTTGTTTATGGCTTAAAATAGGAAAGGGATGTTGATTTATAAAAGAAACGATTTTTATTAGTTCATGGCGGTGGCTTTATTAGGGTCACAGTAAATAATTTGATTTCTTTAAAAATATACTTACCATGGGAACGTCGGGCTACATTTGTGCATTTATTTCGGAATCAAGAAGAACTATGTTAAGTGACACAAAAGCCACCATGGTCAGGTCACAGCCAGATGTGAGAGACAGATTATAAAATAGATAACCGAAAACCGACAGATATGCATTAATTGCATATTGCATTGCTAATTGCTACAACACCCACTGCCTTATACATAACTTGGGTATTAGTCAGTTTTTAGAATTATTTTAGAACGTTTTATTTAAAGTGTTCACCGTTGTTGTTTAATTTTAATAAATGTATGTGTTGAAGTAGACATCTATGTTTATTTCACAACCCTTAACGCAACAACAACAGACGTGGTACAACAGTACGCCCTAGTGATACGAAACAAGATCACAATTAAAAACATATACAAAACAAAATTATTTCGGCACTCTACATACATAACACATAAGTACAGTTTATACTAATGCATGTGCCAGTATCATAAACAATGCTCTTTATATTTAAACCGCCCATCTGTTCATACCGATAGACCTTCCACGAAATTGTACGTTTGCATCTTAGTGACATTCATACTTCAAAACATAAATCATTCAATTAGTTCATTGACCGACTCGAACCGACCTAGTACCGAACCGAATTGTGAATACAAACAACGAATTACAAGAGTAATAGGAATTGGTTTTAGGTCCGTTTTCACTTGGGTTTAGTTCGCAAGTGAATGATTCTTTCATCTAAAACTGAATGATTCATTTCATTCAGTGACGTGAATAGTTCAATTGAACTAGTTCGTTCGCGAACTACACATCTCTATGCTGTACGTATTCTGAACGTACCACTAACAAGCGTCATGTACCATGTACTGTCAAATATTGAATTATTTATAAATAGACTAATTTATTAAATACGAAAGGTAAGAGAAAACGCAAAATTCTAATACGTATTACCATATTTTTTTAGAACAGAAATGGCAGGCTGTGTACCTTGTTTCATAATTCCACTGCTCTTGTTCATTTTCCACCGTTACATCCAACCAATAATATTGAAATTCTGGAATCCATGGGAAAAGAGTGCCGTAAAGGAAGACGGGGAGAAGGACAAGTGTGAATTCAGTTGTGATTGTAGTTGGAACAAAAAGAAGGAAGTTAAAAGTTCTGAAAATGACAGTCTGTTAACGGAAAATAGTGATTCTAAATTAAAAACATCATGAGGCAGCATTTTCTTTCCATTAATTAAATTATTGTATTCCATGTACTATATTATTTTAGGTTGTATTATAGATTTAAATAATTACATATTAATTGACTAAAAAATACATTTCTTGTATCTATGTTACAATTTAAAGAATTTAATATAAATGTATAGTTAGCTTACGTGGCTGTATTAGTCCCAAAACATTGTATAATAATATACGATAAATTATTTATACTATATTATTTTAAGAAAAATCATACCTATTATAGAATTACTAAAATTAAGGGTTTTGGTAATTATACAGAAGATAAAGTCTTGAAAATGCTTACCAAAATTTTCCTGCGCCCCTATTTTCGAGAAAATGGATTTTCCGCAATACATGCCACTTTCATTATCAAATAATTTTCACTTCACACTACGTAGGTAGCTCATATTAATACGAGTAGAGGTTACAACACTTCCTTTATACATATCATATATTAAACTAGCATAAAATCTATTATTCATTACGATTATCTTAATTTTCTTCAAATGTTTACAATACCGATACAATTGTCCATTGTAATATTTTTAATCATGCGCCCTCTATATAAATCCACCTGTACTGATTAGTGTACAGGGGTTCCAAAAGTTAACTATCCATATTAACTGAACTAAATATGCTGTTATTTTGAAGCAACCTAACCTAACCTAACAATAATAAGTAGACAGTTAGGTTAGGTTCCTTCAAAATAACGGCGTATTTAGTTGTTATTATTCATAGTTAATTTTTGGAGCCCCCGTATACTAACTAGTACATGTGGTTTCATATAGAGGGCGCACTATTATAAATATTACAATGGACGACAATTTCATGTCAATTGTAAACATTTGAAGCAATCTAAGAACATCGTAATGAATAATAGGTTTTATGACGGCTTAATGCATGATATGTATAAAGGAAGTGCTATAGCCACCTACATAGTGTAAAGTGAAAATTATTTGATAAGAAAAAGTGGCTCTCGTGCGGAAAAGTGGAAAATCCATTTTGGGAAATTGTGTCCAAGCGGATGAAACTGAAACCACATTCGTGTTCAGCACCCTCGAAAATAGGGGGGTAGGAAAAATATGCCAAGCATTTTCAAGACTATCACTTCTGTATAATTACCAGGGTTTTTTTACCATTGCCATTTGCAAAATAATTCTGCCTTACTGGTTGTCTATGGTATTACCAAGGTATGTGAATATATAAGGTGTATTCACATAATTTATATGTGACCAAATATATAGTTAATTAATTATAAATGGAACAAAACTATTAATAAACCAATAGCAAGTCATCATAGTCACTCAAAAGTAAGGTAATGAGTAACTCGAGGTAATATGTACATATATCAATATCAATATCGCGATTTGTCAGATTTAATCAAGTTAAAAAGATGCTTCTAAAGGGTGGGCCAAAAGTAGGTAACCCATTTTAATTAATTCTACTATTTGTTAATTCCCATTTTGCTTTAGAATTGTATTGAAAACTTGGGAAATTCATAATGGAGCACTGGGAATCTGGATCAGTTACCCAAGGCGCAAAATAGTCGAATTTTATTTTCTAAACCAGAAATCCAAAATTTAACTCGGCGTCAATACCGTACACATTTTAATACCTACCAGAGATATACTCACTAAAAAAAAAAAAAAACAATTCATACTGTTGTCGCTAATGCGAAGTGAGATATCGCTCTAATACAGGTAGAAAACGTTCAGATACACGTTTTTGTATACAGAGTATAGAAAAATAAAGCGTGAAAAGAAACCTTATATGTGTATACACCTTGGTCTTACAAATTATACAGGACGAACAAATGTATAAAGTACAAATCACTTAAGTCATTTTATTCGGAGGCTCTTGTCGTCTTCTACGTTTTTTCTGTATTCTCCGGCTGTTAACCCTCGAGGGTGTCTCGTCAGTCGCGGGTCCGTGTTTGGTGCTATGTGCCTGGGCATCGGGGTATTGGTATCTCCGGCGAAGAATTTGTTTTAGAAATCTATAGCAAATTTTTTATATACCTTAAGCTTTCAAATACTCAAGATGTACTATTAAAAGAAACAGACTTTTGATAGTATTTATTTACTTAGACCAGACTATTTACTGTGCACCTCATGGCCGGGACGATATCGCAGTTTTGAGACTTGTTTCTATTCTTGACGTCTTAGTACAGAAGCTCTTATACGTTCCGCCATTCCCCAAACTTTTGCTCTTTTAATGACTTAGTCTTTTCTTGGCTTTCACTTTTCATGCAGACGTTATCGTCTGTTTTTTATAACATAATCTTATCCTGAATATGCAAAAGTCTTTTCACATAGTACACTGAAGGGAAGTCAGAAGGCATGGCAGAAGATAATTTGGGACGTTATTTTTGCTAAGTATATGTACTCGTGCATAATCTTGCTGACATGACGCAGGATTGACTATCTTGATCATCTTTTTATTTTTCATCAATCAGAATATCCACGCCCCATCTTTCTTTTTCATTTTTAACTCTTATTTCCTTTTAACTTGTCCCTATGTCGGTCGAAGAAAATGGAAGTAGTTTCGGTATTAGATAGGTGGCGGCATGTTGCTTGGTTTTGCCGCGTCTCGATAGGGATGGAGCGATAGTACATAACTACAAATTGCTTCGGTATAAGAAGCTCTCGAATTGGGATGATAAATGCGTAAACATACTGTCGGTAGATACCATTTTGTCATTTACTTACTTCTGGTAGAAATAATGCAAGGAATAACGTTACTATGCAGTTTAAGTAACGAAAATAAACGGCGATTTATCACTGGAAGAGTATTTTAACAAAAAGATTTCTTCTTGTACTAAACTGGCATTGCTTCTTTTTGGATCGATTTCTCTCAGTGTACTTACGCTATCGCAGAATGAGTTCTAGATTTACAAGCGTAATGAAAAGATAAGTTTTTTTTATATGGTTTCAACGAACATATACTCGGTAGCAGTGGCGGCTCGTGGTGATTTGTCATGGGTGGGCAACAACTACCTATTAGTATGTTATATAGTGCAAAATATTGAAGTAAAATATAGTAAAAAAAAACTTCTTAAATTTTATCTTCATAAGTTAATGTATGAAATTCACGTTCTAACAAAAAGTTAACAATATCAGTATTAGTACTTACTATTTCTCTCACGTTCGCCATGGTATAAATACTAAATAAATACAATACTAAACAAACACAAATGTAAAGTACCAACTTCCACAGACAGACCGCCGCACTAATTTATTGTTAAAGAACCGTTAAAATTTTGAAAGTCCTAACCTACAGAGTACAGACCTCGCCGAGATACACAACGTTCTACAACGTGTCTGAAAACTAAACTCGGAAATACGTAGATCGGACTGATCGGAGATTCTCGATTCCTTCCCCGCTTTGCCGAAGGCTTCTTCAGCAGGGTGGTCTAGCCCACCCGTGTCACAGCTTACTCGAGACTCGAGTAAGCTGTGCCCGTGTTTCAAATTGTTTCATGTAGTTTACACGTGTATAATTTTGTTTTTATGTCTTCAAATCAATCAAATCATTCGTAATTCTATTAATTAATTAATTCGATTTACTGTTTATTTAATTTTATATTCCAGATTCCCATGTTTTTATATTATTGTATATAATTTAAACTTTCAAGGGATGTTGAAAGTATACCTATGTCAATAATATCAATATTCATTTTAAAACTAATCTTGGTAGACACTTATTTACTTGTATTTATTTATTAAGCAATAAATTAATTTTTTATTTGTGCGAGGCGCTTGCACTGTCTCGTATGTACAAAGCCAGAAAGACAAAAGGCGTGGCTGCCTACCCGGAACGGCACCCACCACGCTAGGTATAACCACGATAACTATTAGTTCCACTGTTAGAAGAGTGAATTGCTGCACTTACTTGCACTGCAATTTTCCACCACGGTTGCGCTGTTAGTATTAGTATATATAATCAGAACTTTTCATTGTATTATTGTTATTATGTAATATATAATGTATTCAATTAATTACATATTACATAATTATATCTAATTTCTATAAACGATAAATAACGAACTTTGGAACTGTGTGTTCCTCTTCTTCTAGGACTAGGCACAGCTGGGTGGGCAATGCCCACCCTGCCACCCCTGACCAGCCGCCACTGCTCGGTACATGTCGATTTTACCTACGTATGTACTTCACAAATTATGGCATTTATATCGATCGGTGTGTGAGGATGCAAAATGAGGTTCGTCGGATAATTAGTAATAATAAATAACAGATTCCATTTGGGTGACATAGTTATGAGCATAAATTGGGCTATTAGAGAATTTATCATTAGAGGCTAGGTAGGTACAATCGTAATTATCATATATCATAGCACACAAATGTAGTGTTCAGTTTTCATGAGATTTATTATTAGAGTTCGTTTAATTGAGCTGCTTATATGCTGGCGAGTTATATTATCAAGAAATGTGCTTAAATTTAAACAAATATTATAATAATTACATCGGGATTGATTATAATTAATGTAAGACCTACATTAATTATTCTGTACAAATCAACACACAAAAAATACTGAAACATGGCGTGAATTTAAATATAAGAAAATAAATACACGCGAGTATTTTCGTATGACGACATCTCTTGAATGTATTTTTTTCTGCAAAGCATATTAGTAACGCCAGGTAGAAGATACTTTTAAACATTGGGTTACATAAAGTAACTATAAAGACCGAAAATGTACTCAATTATATTAAAATGCCAATATAAGTAATGTAACATATAAGTCGGAAATCGAGAAAGGAACTACCAAAACCGCCAAGCGGTTATCAAGTAGTCCCCGAATGGCAAGGTTATTACATAATCGCTATAGGATACAACTATTCCTCGGGCTAATGCCCCGCCAGGCATTGAATTATACCTAAAAACGACCCTCGACCCCTTCCTCGTGTTTCTGCACGATCAGACAAGGTTTCAAAAAAATAACTCATGAATTAATTTATAGTTAATTATGCTCGTGGTCTTAAAATCGTGGTGCCTCCTATCGAGTAAAAGCATCATCAACTATTTACTTCAAGGGAATATACCGAGAGTGAATGATATTTTTTCTCAATGTATATGTTTTATTTGGTAAAGGTGCCAGCGGTCGAAAGTAATAACCACTTCATACCAAATTATGTTTTGAAGAATCACGAAAACCGTCAACATAATCACAGAGTATTATAGCTAAAGGGTCTTTCAATAAGGACGCTCGATATTTAGACGTAAATAAAACAAGTTGTGTGTGGGATATCCACTCAATTTTTTTTTATTTGAAAGAATGTTTTATGGTATTAAGTACGGAATTTAACGTCATTCAAATATCTGCCGCGGCTTTGCTGGGTGGCACGTATTCAGGAGGTCCAATTTTCGATGACTGTCGTATAAATCTGGCTGAATTTGCTGGGTGGCGGTCGTCGGATGGCCAAAGGAAAAAGTCTGAAGGCGTTAAATCGCACGATCTCAGTGGCCAGTTCACGCCCATGCTCTCAAATCGGTCGTGCAAAATGTCCGTCGTGGCTTGTGCTGTGTGGCACGTAGCGCCGTCCTGTTAGAACCACATGTCGTCGGTATCCATATCATCCAGTTTAGGCCACAAGAAGTTGCATACGAGTATCATCCATCTGTAGCGCTAACCTTTGACGGTTATGTCAATGCCAGTTTAGTTTTGGAAGAAGTACCGACCGATGATTCCGTCAGATTAAAATCCGCACCCAGTGACCTTCTCGGGATGCATTTGGTGCCGGTGTATCTCGTATGGATTGATATCGTCTCAAATCCGACAATTTTGCTTGTTCACATATCCATTCATCCAAAAATGGGCCTCGTCGATAAAGATGATTTTTTTGGTGAAACTTGGGTCAACTTCCAAGTGCTCCAGAGCCCAATCAGCGAACACACGGCGTTGTCTATGGTCGTTTACCTTATTTGGATTTTATACGGGTGTAGACCCAAGACCCGACGCAAAATTCGCCAAGTTGAAGTCGCAGAAAGGTCAAGTTCTTGTGAACGACGAGAAACTGACTGCCTCGGGGTTTTCCGTACACTCGGTGATGTACGGATGTTGACTGATTATTTATTAAATCGATTGACTTGAACTTAGCCACGAAACGTCGAATAATCGCCTCGGCGGGACGGTTGTGGCGAGGATAAATATCACGTACCTAATGTGCAGAACGTTTTTCGAGCGGAACACTGATTTTGAAAAAAGAATTTGATAATTTGCACACGTTTTTGAACGCTATAATCTTCCATGGTCATTTGCCATACACTACTGGACAATTCACAATAAATTTGACAGATGTTGCTTTAATAACATGGCCGCTATAACCTAACAAATATCGAGCGCCCCTATTGAAAGACGCTGTATAAACTTTTAACTTGAAATATTACTACATACGTTATGATGTGTCAATGACAAATTTGTTAATAAAAACCATTAAGATTCGCGGTTCAGAATAGTTCGATCAATTGCTGAAATGTACAGTAGACCAAATGTTCGTAGCGTTTTAAAGCAAAATAGAATCTCAATTGTTGTCAAAGTGAAACGGATATTATGTGTGTTACAATTATGGGATATATGTTTTAAATACTAACTAAATACATATATTTAATTACGCAGCTTTATTTCACTTGACTTACAAGTTGTCTGTGTACAATTCTTATAGAGACTAACTATATATTCCTGCTTAAACATTTCGGCAGTTGTTTTGCTTATTCATCAAATACTAAACTACATTACGTCATTGTAAAATAATCAGGTCTCTAACAAACATAATATTTAGTTACATTTGAGAGGGGTACAGAAAGTTGATATTTAATTTTGTAAATCCCAACAATGTGTTTTGGACGAGACTTAAAATTTTCTAAAAAAAAAAAAAAAATGGCACATGGCGTGGCATTAAGTGACGATATACGAAAATCAATTGTCAATTCTCATAAACAGGGAATTTCGGGTCCGAAAATATCTGCTATGTATTCGCTGCCTAAATCTACAGTGAAAGGCATTATCAACAAAAAAACTGGATGCACATCCCAATGGAAGAAAACTGGTCGACTATCCCAAATTTCACGCTTAAATCAATATGACCTGAAGAGGATTGTAACAACAAACCGACCATCCAGGGCAGAGGAAATTATGGTACTATGGAGGCACACCATTGGAAAAAATATTTCTGTATCCACAACTAAACGCCCAAAAGAAAATACGATACAAATTCTTCAAGGTAAATTTTGATTATTTGTATTTTACTCTTGAACTTACAGGTTTCTCCTTCAGACAAAAGAAAAGCCGTTATTAACGAAACGACAGAAAATCAATCGGTACGGTGATCCAGAGAACATAGGCACTGGACTTTATAACAATGGCACCAGGTAATTTAGAGTGACGAATCCAAATTTCAAATCTGTTTGGGTGATACCAGAAAACGTGTGCTAAAAACCCTACAGGAAACTTATCATCCTGGCTGCGTGGTTAGGAATGTGAAGTTCCCTGCGTTCTTATGATGTGGGGGTGTATGACTGGTAGGGGCGTAGGAAAATTGCATTTTGTAGATGGTACTGTGACAGTAGAAAAATATAAACAAATTCTGACAGACAGTTTATGGCCGTCAATACCAATAAGTCAAGGCTCTGACGTGCAGTACATTTTCCAGCAGGATGGTGCTGTATGTCACACAGCAAAAACTGTTAAAGCTTGGTTTACAGAACATAACGTCCTTGTTATGGAATGGCGCTCTAGTAGTCCAGACTTCTCTTCAATCAGTGGCGGCTCGTGATGAAATTCTAGGGTATTGGCCGCCCGCGTGCAAATTTCAAACGTATCCAAACTACTGGCGCCGTAGGAGCCGCAAAAAAATTGCGGCGAAAATTTTGAAAATTTTCAAGGTTACGCGTTTTCCTGATACTTC
Source organism: Rosalia funebris (assembly GCA_037954035.1). Taxonomy (NCBI): domain Eukaryota; kingdom Metazoa; phylum Arthropoda; class Insecta; order Coleoptera; family Cerambycidae; genus Rosalia; species Rosalia funebris. Next base: position 1,778,248 of record JAZFAV010000006.1, on the reverse strand, counting down.
AGAATTTTTATGTAAAATCCGTTTATACAAAAATATAGATTTTCACAATAAAAGTTTTTGGATATTTAATACCTTTTTGAGGAACATTCATGTTTGCCGTCATATTCTTTGGTTAAGAGAAAAGGCTTGTAAGGTGAATTTTCTACTAGAGGGTCTATAACACTTAAAATATTTTCCGAAAGAGTTTCAGCGTCACATTTTGTAGGTTTCAGGTATGTCCAAAAACGTTCAATCGGTTCACCATCGAGAATATATCTTAAAACTACCACTTACTTTTTTTTTTTTTTTGCAGATACATCAGTTGTTTCGTCTGCCATAACTGCCAAAAATGAAGGTTTGTTAATTTCTTTAATTATTTCTTCATGACATACTTTTAATATACAGTCTAAAAGATCATTTTGTATTTCTTTAGATGTTCTTTTAAGTACTGAAGCATTTTGTATATGCTCGCTTAAAGTTACATCAAGCTCAGCAGAAAAATTTATCAAACCACGAAATATCCCCCCGGGAGATTTTTCAGAGGTTTCAGCTTCGTCATGTCCTGGCAGTGCCAGTTCAAAAGCCCCACAAAACTTTATGCAGTTTATAATTTTTGACAAAACGTATCTCTTTTTTGTCACATTATCATTATACTTTTGCACATTTATCCAATAAGCTGAATCTAGCTGCGCTTTAATATTAGTTGTTCCTAATAAAGCTAATTCCATTGTATTATGTAGATGGCTTTTGGAGTTGATTGTCGTGCTTTTTTATTTTTTCAGTTAAGTGCACCAAATCTGTCACCCCTACCTCCGTCCATGCTTTATCACCGCCAAAAAGTAAACAAGGAAAACAAAATAACGCATTTTTTTTGTTGCACCCACAAATCCAATTGTTCTTCGAATAAATGTCTCTATTAAATTGACATTTATATGTTTTTCCGCGGCTAACACCTGCAGTCTCAATAATAATATCGGGCAATGGCCTACCATTGTTTTTTAAATCAATTTTTTCTTCATAAGAGTATTTAAAAATTCGCTTCACATGAACTAAATTATAAACTAAATCCATTGTCACTATCACAGTATATAAATATTAATAATTAGTACAATAAATCACTACACAAATTCACAAAACAGTATTTAAAATCTCAAATTAACACGAAATAGGTACGATTTACGCCCGCCCGAGGAGTAGGAAGGAGTAAACATTCACTGATGTTGCCTTAGCTGGAAAAAATACAGCTCACTGACCGTGTAAATTCGCGCATTTACGAGCGACAAGTGTGGATTGTCGCGGGAGTTGAGGGGGAGGACGGGTGTGCCGAGACGTGCTGAGAACTACCTCGTGTGGCCCAGTTCAATGTACCGCGACGCGCTCGCGTAGAGACCCAGATAATTAATCTGGTCTACTATTCAATAGAGGACGGCGGGCAGAATGCGACTTTAACGCAATAATTTGGTTAGCTGCACCAACAAACCAATTTATTTTATTAATAAATTTTGGTAATTATTATGTCGCGAAAATATACAAATATCTAATTTTTTGGCAGTTCTGCAGCTCTGCAGCACCTATACACCAGCCGCCCCTGTCTCCAATAGATACATTGTGGCATAAATGAAGAAACAGTTGCGTAAACATCCAGCCCGTTCAGTTAACGATCTACGCACCAAATTGCAACAAATTTGGGACAGCACGCTTCCTGAAGAGTGCGGTAAGCTGGTAGATACAATGCCTGCCAAAATTAAAGCCGTTATTGTTAATAAAGGTGATGTAAAAGAGTTTTCATGAAGCGGCTGAACTACAGATTCTAAACCGCGAATCTTAATGGTTATTAACAAACTTGTCACTGACATCATAACGTAGTGATATTTTATCGTATTTAAGTTAAAAGTTTATACTTTGTTTCTGTTACCAATATTTTTCTTTAATAAAATAGTTTTCAGAGTGTTTAAATATATTAGTTGTATTATTATGTCTGCCCGTACTATTTTGAGCCTGGGTTCGTACATATGTACATATAAAAAAAATTGGTCTTAAGGCGAATCTGCGTCGGATTTTCGTGCCCGGCGACCGACGTGACCCAAAAGTACCGCGGCTCTGGTGCCACCCGGGAACCTCATCCAATAAATCAAGCCATTGTTTATATTCCACATAAACAAATCCAGCGGGTTCTCAGATCCCATAAACATACCGAAGCCGCGATTTCAAGTCTCCGCCGTACCACCGTTCCACCTGCAGTATCGCCGGGCACACTCGGCTGTGCCGCAGCCAGTTTAGTCAGTAAGTCAGTGGTTGTCGGAACGGCAGAGAACCACTTTTAAGTCTAGTGCGCGCTGCTAGCGAAGAAGAATCTCGTACCGCGACTCGTCGTCTGTAGGTCACAATATTAATAATAGCAGCAAGTAGGCGATGCACCCGAGCCGAATTCGAATCTAGTGTGCTTTGGAAAAACAATGGATCCGGCGGGGTGTCAGTGCGCGTGCGAGCGGTGGTAGTTCTGTTTTCGGACGCTGGAAATCGGGCCGGACCCGCAGGATTATCGAACGGGGTAAGTCGAAATTGAGCAGATGAACGTTGGCGTTTTTTGAATGAAGCCCGGCAGTTCCGGATTTTAACCAAACAGGTTTGCGATCTTGACAACTGGTAAATATGTAGGTAAATTCATTCTCGCTGGTTTGCATTTTAATCGTTTGGATTTTTATATTAGGATTAAGTACGCTCACTCGAGCGAATTTCTCGACGCTCGACTGCTATTGGGTAAACAATACTTTTAGCCGTTTGGATTTGTCTATGAATTATTTATGTTTCATAATTATTATTCAAATTCGCATGTGGGTTTTTAATATGTGGTCTATAATTCCTGTTGTAACTGTTTAATACGGTATGTTTCCAAAGTCCGGAATACAATTTGTCAAACGTTTTTTTGGAGGAATTTCTCTGACGCGTCGATTTTTGTTTTCTAAACGACATATACTCAATTATAGGGCAAAACCTCTTCAAATTTGGCATTAAATGATTTTTTTTGCGTATTTCTATTCTCCTATCTATGTCTCCTACCGCCTACGTAAACTGATAACATTATACCCCTCTGTGACTCCCCGTCATATCCTCATAGCTTTTTGCTGCAGCGAGTTAGTTACTGTAATTTCAAGTGCACTTTCATATACATATTTTTACTATTGTTTTGTTCGCCACTCTAGTTACAAACTGAAATAATAGGGGATGTTTGTGATGGAACTACAAGTTCAGATATGTGTTGATATTTTAGTAAATATAAATTAATATTTGACGGCTTCTCATTTTGTAAAGTTCGTGTTTAAGAAGGCTACGATAAAATGACTTTGATTTTATATCTTCGATATATTGAGGCTTTTAGTTATGTTCCAAGGCCGATCAAGCTTTTGTTTTTACAATTTTACAAAGTTTCTTTATTTTATATTACAGTATTAAGTACATTTTATGCCTACATTTTGCCTTTTTTAAATAAATTAGTTGTTTAAAGGCGAAGGCAGAGCTAATTTTTGGTCAATATTTATTCACACCTTAATTTGACCTCAGAGACAAAATCAAATACGACGTTTGTAAAAAGAAAAGAGCTTATAGGCATAATGGAAGCAATGAAATTGAAAAGCAATTTCATTACTTGGGCGAAGAAATGAAAAAAATACACTAAATATGATGAAGTATGAGGAATATGAGGAAGTAATGCAAAAAAACATTTCCTATTTAAAGTCGGACTATAAGGCTCGTTATAATAAAGCACGAAGAATGGAAGAACGATTTAAAAACACGAATCGAGAATGGCTAGTGGGAGTTATTTCGTTTCCCAGAAAAGCTGAGAATAGACGTGGTTGCCCTGAAATTAGCTTCAATGACAGCTCAGGGAGAATAAATGGATGACAGATGAAGTGGTAGACCCAAGGAGACGACAATGTGATATTGACAGAAAGAAAAGCTCGTATCCAATAATAATATAAAGAGAAATATGCCGAAACCCAAGTTTCGGCAGTAATAATAATAATAATAATGGTAATATTCAGAGGCGTAGCGTACATGGATGCGAGTGATGCGTCGCATCACGTAAAGAATTAGCAAATTAGTGTTATTTAAAAGTTATTTAAAAATCGATTTATTCAATTATTACAATTTTTTAATTATTTTAAACCGACCGCAAACATACATTATTTACTTTAAACGACCATCGATTTTTTTATTTCAAACCGGCCATGAAGGCACTCGAAATTATTGGACTCTCGCGTTACTTGCTGCAGTGCTGAAATGCGATGATCCACGTTACATCCAAGCTATGCCGTTAGATGGGCGAAAAGGTCAGTGATCTTACGCAGTCAACCGTGGAACCTCGAGTGGGTGTTGTCGTTATTCCCCGACTCAATTATGCGATTATGTGAACGCATCTTGGCGACTGTCGCTATAACGTAAGGAAGATTCGGAAGCGTTGTTTCAGGTAATTGTGGAAAATGAAAAGTGGGAGGAATGGGATCGAGAAACCGTTATTTGTGCTAGAGGCCTTTTAACTTTATTGTTGGACGTCATTACTTTGAACATTATTGAACGGTTTAGTGAAATTTGTAAACTGAAATTCTTAAATCCAGATTCCACACAATTTACTTCATTCGTGAAACGTTTTCCTGACGAACTTTTCTCTTTTTTAGTGGATACATACATATGGAACATTCTTTGACGCAAATCGTTTAAAAAGTGAACTTTCAGTGATTTATCCCGATATAAAAAGAGCACTGTGTTTGAGCTTCACCAATATATTATGTCCCTTCAATTATCTTCTGTTTTTCCGGAGTCATCAACATTCTGTCGTTTAATTTTGACTATTCCTGCCACAAGCAGTTCCGCGGAAAGATCATTTTCATGTTAAGAGAATATATTGTCATGTTTAAAGAGAAGGCTTATCTGCGAAATTCTCAAAATCAAGAAAGATTGTCAGCTTTAGCATTAATAAATATTGAGAATGCCCTGTTAGAAGATATGAGATCTTCTCTAACATTAGAAGAAACAGTGATAGACGTTTTCGCTGGACAAACAAAAACCGAAGAATTGATCTTCATTTTAAAAATTAGGATATATACCTCGGCATAATCATTTTAGGTTAGTGTCTTTTTTTATTTTTACCATTTTCATATGGCCTACCATACATCTGACTATACCTCTTCCCTTATAAAATTTTTATTACATCCTTAGATTATTTTCTCACGCTACGCCCCTGGTAATATTGCAAGGTTTTTTTTAATGTAGCAGAAGTTATCTGCGGAAATCATCAAGGTCAGTGGACCTAAGGTGGCCAGTGGACATGAAATTCATGTTGTAAAATTCAGGGTATTCATTCACAATACCGCAAGATAGTTTTTTGAAAAATACCCATTGTGCACACTTAGTGGCATTAAATATCCAGAAATTATATCAGAGATGTAACTTCCTATCAGACAATTAAGCGAGGAGGCGTAAGAAGCTCCAAATAGAAATTTCAAAAGGTATCGGGAACACAACTCCAAAAAGTGCAGTAGAGTGAAAACAAACGAAGATATATTCAGTTTCTTCTTAATCAGTAGTGATCCATCCACCTATGACTAGTAAACGCAAAATAAAAAGAGTACCGCCTTTCCACAGAAGTGTTATTAATGTTGAAACTTCCAACTTTACAAGCTAGTGTCGATGAAAATAATATGGATGAGAATGATGAGCTCGAGACCTTGAATGAATCTGAAGACCCCGGTGTTACCGATCCGAATCTGAATCGTTTGCAGTGTGATTAACAAATTTCAATTAATAAAGATTTATATTGATATATTCATAAATCAATATTCAATATATTATATATGTTAATATGTTGTAATTATATAAACTTCTAAGTCTGCAAACAAATATGAAACATAGGAATCTATATAATGCAAAGTTTTACTACCAGATGGTAACCGAATAATGTCTGAATTTACAAATCCTCATTGGATACCAGACCATTGGCAAAGGCCACAAACGTTAATTTTTCGGCGCGATTAATTGGTGATAGATTTCCATCTATCACCAACCTGGAATACGCCTGAGCGATTGTAAAAAATCCATTTAAGATGTAATCATATCAAGTCACTCTGCCGGCATACCATTCGAGATGTCTAGCGTACCGCCAGTGGTGCTCGTTAATTTATTAAATGACGATCTGTTCAACGTTTCTTACCGAAGAAACGTGGTTTAATCTTTCGATGTACGAGTCCATGCTCATAATAGTTCGGCCAGACATAATTATACAACTAATATATCAAAGAAAAATATTGGTAACAGAAATTATAAACTTTTAACTTAAATACGATGAAATATTACTACGTTATAATGTGTTACTGACAATTTTGTTAATAAAAAACATTAAGATTCGCGGTTCAGTATAGTTCGACCGCTTCATCAAAACTGTGTTACATCACTTTTATTAATAATACTCGTAACAGCTTTAATTCCAATAGGTATTGTATCTACTAGCTTAGCGCACTCTTCAGGAAGCATACTGTTCCAAATTTATTGCAATTTGGTAACGTAGATCGTTAACTGAACGGGCTGGATGTTTGCGCAACTGTTTTTTCATTTTACGCCACAATGTTTCTATTGGCGACAAGTCTGGACTGCTAGAGGGCCATTCCATAACAGGAACATAATGTTCCGTAAACCAAGCTTTGACAGTTTTTGCTGTGACATGCAGCACCATCCTGCTGGAAAATGAACTGCGCGTCAGTGCCTTGACATATTGCTATTGACGACAATCAACTGTGTGCCAAAATTTGTTTATATTTTTCTGCTGTCACAGTACCCAAATCCTTACTCATGCTCATACACCCCCAGATCCCAAGACACAGGGAAATTCACTTTCCTAATTACACAGTCAGGATGATAAGTTTCCTGTGGAGTTTTCAGCACACGTTTTCTGGTATCACCCAAACAGATTTTAGATTTGGATTCGTCACTCCAAATTACCTGGTGCTATTGTTGTAAAGTCTAGTGCCTATGTTTTCTGGCCCACCGTAACCGATTGATTTTCTGTCGTCTTTGTACTTGTATCTGGAATAACAATATTGCCGAGCCTAAAAGTTTCAATACCGATGCGATAGATGAAACGTGACTTCTGCTTTTAGGGATAAAATTAAAAGACTGCAAGTTACTAATTAAGGCGAATCTGTTTTTATTTATTGGCTTTTACTTTTTTACACGCCTCGCCGGAATGCCTCGAAAGGGTCTTTCAATAAGGACGCTCGATTTTTAAACGTAAATAAAAGAAGTTGTGTGTGAGATATCCACTCAATTTTTTTTTATATGAAAGAATATTTTATGGCATTAAGTATTGAATATAACGTCGTTCATATCTCCGCCGTGGCTTTGTTTGGTGTCACAAATTCGGGAGGTCCAATTCTCGATGACTTTGTCGCATAAATCTGGCTGAACTTGCTGGATGACATTCGTTATGTTGACTTTGAGGGCATCAATTGTTTGCGGTTTATTCGCATAGATCTGCGATTTAAGACAGCCTCAAAGAAATAATTCTAAAGGTGTTAAATCACACGATCTCGGTCGCCAGTTCATGTCGCCGCTGCGCGGGATATGCTTGTCCTCAAGTCCTTCGTGCAGAATGTCCATCATGGCATGCGCTATGTGGCACGTAGCGCCGTCCCGTTACCACATGCCGTCGGCATCTATATCATCAAGTTTAGGCCACAAAAAGTTTTTTATCATCGATCTGTAGCGCTCACCGTTGACAGTTATAGCAATGCCAGTTTCGTTTTGGAAGAAGTACGGGCCGATGATTCCGCCAGACCAAAATCCGCCAAAACAGTGACTTTCTCGGGATGGATTTGGTGTTAGTGTATCTCATAGATTGGGATCGTCTCAAATCCAACAATTTTGCTTGTTCACATATCCACTCATCCAAAAATGGGCCTCGTCGCTAAAGATTACTATTATTTCTTTTGGGCGAAATTTGGGTCAACTTCCAAGTGCTGCAGAGCTGCAGCGAACATATGGGGTTGTATGTGATCGTTTACCTTGAGTTCCTGGTTCAGTTGGATTTTATACGGGTACAGATCCAAGTCTCGACGCAAGATTCGCCAAGTTGAAGTCGCACGAAGGCCAAGTTCTTGTGAACGATGAGAAATTGACTGCCTCAGGTTTTCCCGTACACTCCCACCCATAGCAGCTATGTTTTCAGCAGACCTTGCGTTTCGGTGACGTACGGGTGTTGGCTAATTATTTCTAAAACCGGTCGACTCGAGTGTGGTCACCAAACGTCGAATAGTCGATTCGATGGGACGGTTGTGGCAAAGATAAAAATCACGGATGCGCGAAAGGTTTCTCGAACGGAGCACTGATATTGAAAATAAAATTTAATGATTTGCACACGTTGTTGAACGCTATAACCTTCCGTGATGATTTACCATACGCTACTGAATAATTCACAACAAATTTGAGAGATGTTGCTTTAACAACATAGACGCTATGACCTAGCAAATTTCTAGTATCCCTATTGAAAGACTCTGTATGTCATACTCCGGAATATAAAAGGAGAAAGCTCCAATTCCAATAAAATACATCCGCATATAAGACCATCTTTATTAAAAACGCAAACCAATTAGCCATAACATAAAAATCAATTACAATTCTTCTTACAAATAATCTAAATACCTATCGCGAAGCTCAATTTCCTGAGCTGTATCGCTAATTTCTCAATGGCGACGTACTTATTATCGACCCAGTTATCCCTCCTGATCAGGATCTTGTTGACCTGGTCGATCCTGCCGTCTATGGAACCGTCGAGGATACACGACACCAGTAAAGACTCGACCTCGTCCTCGTCAATGCCCAGTTCTTTGCTCACGAACGCCAGCTGGACTTTCCTGTAGGGCTTCACGAGGATCAAGAGGCTTGTCGTCCGGACGTGTTTCAGCAGATCGGCGATGTGTTCGTGAATGAACTGGTCGGCCATCAACGAGTCTTTGTTTTCCTAAAAAACACACGAAAACACTAAACATTGATGACGCAATCCCGTAGGATTTGTTTTTATTTTACACCAAAGTAACTTAATGTCTTTCAATCAATACACGCAACAGCACGTTATTAGGGTGGTTATTGAGTCAAGGGGAATTAATGAGTGATCTCCTTACAGTTTATTCCGTACAATACTTTCGTCTTCGTCGCACACGTAACGTTGTTTAAATTTTTTCACGTGGCCCATAATTTCTACCAAATCTAAATTAAATTGTTTCTAACTCCCTTAAACACTCTGGCGATTTAAGGCGCTCACCCATGACGATATTCTGTAGTGAGTGTTTAAGGTAGTTTAGGCAATATAATACAAGTATTAAAGAAATTAAATCCACTTCTCAAAGAATTGCTAGAACAATACGCTCAATACGCTAGAGATGTACAGTCCAATTGAGCCGCATGTCGCAAGCAAACGCTCCAGATTTTTGTAGTCGATTAATCGTCAACTTTACGACCAAATTGCAGCATTTTGTTACATGGAGGAGCTAACAGATGAATTATAATTCTCAATTTGTATTTTAGAACTGATTGATGGCGGTGACATTCCTCCAACCACAACCCGCGCCTTACCTGAAAAATTCTCTCGAAGTCCTTCATGTTGTTGTTCTGAAACGCGGAAATCAGATCGGTCATGGCCTTCACTCCCGGATCGTTCTTGTAGGGCTTTGCCTCCTGCGAGTCGAACGGATTTATGGCGGACTTCAACAACATGCTCGTCAGTAGGAGGTACTTCAAGCAGGTGATCCTGCGAGGGTTCCCGGCTTCATCGTAGTTCTTGAAGGCCTCGAAGAAGTCGGCGTAGGCTTTCTCGTAGTCGTGGGACCGCAGGTGCATCTTCCCTCCGCACTCCCTGATCACGCTCATTATCAGGGGGTGGGGGATGGCGGAGCGCACCTTGAGGCTGCGCTCGTACAGGTCCTTCAGCCGCTTGTGGTTTTTTTGTTCGGTGTACATTTGGATTTCGAGCGCGCAGATCTCTAACAGCTGGGTGCCTGAAATGCGATACGATTTAAAGGAATCTTTGTAGAGATAATTATCTTCAGGTGACGAAGGAAGATTGAGGGATAGGTAAACAGTCAAAAGAACTCCCCAGTTCCTGAGGTATAATCACTAAGAAGTTATCAAAATATACAAAATGAGAGAAACTATAAGGAATCAAAAAATATGAAACAGGAATTTGTTGTATAGGAAATACACGTTCATTGTATGAAAATGATAAAAAATATTTTATTCGGAGTATTGCCCATGGTTAGCTATATATTTTCTCCATCTCTCTAACAATTTGTTAATTCCATGCCAAACAAATTCTTGCTCTTTTGAGGCAAACCAGTCATCGAGCCATTTTTGTACATTTTCGTAAGAAGTGAAGCCCTGCTCATCAAGTGCGTGTCCCATCAATGCAAATAAGCAGTAATCGGACAGAGCCCGGTGAGTAAGCCGCATGCGAAAGTATTTTCCAGTTAAATGCCTCAATCGTTTCCTTGGCGGTTTTGCAGTCTGTGATGGCACATTATCATGAAGGAAAATCACTTTGTGTTGCCTTTCTTGATATTCTTTCAAAAGTAAAGCTTGATTCAAATCGATAATATGTTGTCGTAACGTTCAGTATTAACGGTTTGGCCAGGTTTTAGCAACTCATAATAGTTCACACCCTTCTGATCCCACCAAACACAAAGCACTGTCTTCTGTTCATTGCGATTTGGCCTTGCAGGCGATGTCGATGGTTCGCCTGGAGTTACTCTTAGGATCTTTTACGCTTAGGATCCTCGAAATATATTCACTTTTCATCGCCAGTCACAATTCGATGCAGAAATGACTTTCTTTTGTACATGGCGAGCAGCATTTCACAAATGGTTTTTCGGTTTGCCTGCTGTCTTTCATTCAGTTCACGTAGAACCCATTTTTCCATGTTCTGAATCTTTCAAACGTATGGAGACGGCTTCTCGTGTGACATTTAATTGATTTGCGAGTTCTTGTCGTGTTTGAGCGTCATTCTCATCCAACAATGCACGCGATTCGCTGTCTTAAAATTTTTTCGGTGGTTTTCCACGTTCTTCATTTCTCACGTCAAGATTGCAACTTTGAATTTTTTAAACCACTCAAGGCACAAGACTGTGACATTCGATGTGATTTTGTAGCAGTTTTCTTCAAATGGTAACAGAAAATCGATGCTGTCCGTAAATCGTAGTTTCCAGGCACAACATTCGACATGTTCAACGCTATTAAAAACGATGTTGTTGTATGAAATTTGTATTATTGTGAGATAAAAACCTTTATCAGATGTCAAACCAAGAAAATGGCGCCAATGACGCGGTATAACGGTAACTATATTAACAGCTAAGCTATCTAGGGGCAAATTCATTTTTTATATTTACATACTTGGTAATACTGTACTTTTTGCAACCTTGCGTTCCAATATTAGTTATATTAGTATATTGCATGTCCTATTTTCCAATTGTTTTTTCAACATTATATTATTTCTTCCAACTCAAAGCAGAGTTCTACAACAAAAACTCTAACACAGCGAGGATTTTTGGGATCTGGCATTGCAAATATCGCATACATTTTTACAATTAAATCCTTGATTGTCTTTGAACTTTAATCGATTCGTATTTCATGATACCGAAATAATGACGTTTTACAAAAATGTCAACCAAAACAGAAAGGAATTTAAGCCTAGATTATCAATGGTAAGAAATGGAGAAGGAGAAATTATCAGTGAACCAGAGCAGATAGTAGAAGGATGGGCACAAAACTTTGAAGAGAGGCTAAATATTAGAGAACAGGACGATGCAGATGAAGCAGACATGCAGTTTGGAAATATGGAAGATGATAGAGAAAGACACAATCTCCCAACGGAAGAAGTTATTAACGCAATAAAGAAGCTAAAAAACCACAAACCACCTGGTATGGATGGAATACCCTCTGAGCTCTTGAAATATGGGGTAGCCAAACTAAAAGACCACATAGGTAGGCTAGTAGCGCTAATTTGGAAGCAGGCAAAAATTCCAGATAATTGGAACATAGGTATAATCATACCTATACATAAAAAGGGCGATCAAATGATATGCGAGAATTACCGAGGAATTACGTTACCAAATGTGGCATACAAAGTAATGGCATACATACTATACGACCGCCTAACTATATACACTGAAGGTATAGTAGGCAAATACCAAAGTGGTTTTCGTAGAGATAAGTCAACAATCGACCAGATATTCACTCTTAGGCAGGCCCTAGAGAAGACTTACGAATATGGGATTGATACCAGACGCTCACTTTATAACGCTATGATGGAATTTAATATCCCAACACACCTGATTAAGTTAGTGAAGGCAACCCTTTCTAAAGTTGAATGCAGAGTAAGGATACAAAGCAACATGTCAAGACCCTTTCAGACACATACCGGCCTACGCCAAGGGGACAGTCTATCGTGCCTGCTGTTTAATATCGCACTAGAAAAAGCCATAAGAGAATCAGGTATAGCGACTAGAGGAACCATAATTAATAGGAGCGTACAAATCCTAACGTACGCGGACGACATTGATATAGTATCCAGGACAAAAGGAGACTTAATACAGGCTTTCAGAGCAGTAGAGGCAGCAGCGAAGAGAATGGGGCTACAAATTAACGTAGCTAAAACAAAATACATGAAAGTAACCAATAGCACGCAATTAGCGCCACCCGAAGACCTGGTAATAGGAACATATACTTTTGAAGGAGTAAGAGAGTTTATATATCTTGGCTCCCAAATAAACGAAAATAACAGCATCAGTGCAGAAATCAAGAGAAGAGTTTGCCTAGCTAACAGAGCCTACTTTGGGCTAAAAAAGCTCATAACATCATGCATAGTAAGCAAAAAAGCCAAGGTATTGATATATAAAGCACTTATTAAACCAGTACTCTCTTAATTCTAATCTGCTAGGATGCTTTCAAAGAAAGGTCCTACGTAACATATATAGAGGTGTGCAGGAGAATGGGATGTGGCGCAGACGCTATAATTTTGAGCTATACCGCCTATACGAAGAACCTGACATCGCACGGTCCATTAAAATAAATAAGGTAAGGTGGTTTGGCCACCTAGAAAGGATGGACGATAGGGACCCCCCAAAGCAAATATTCCAGCAAACACCGGCTGGACATAGGAGGAGAGGAAGGCCCAGAATCAGATTTAGGGACCAGGTCGAAGAAAATCTACGGATACTAGAAGTAGGAAATTGGAAAACCAAAGCAAAGAATAGGAAGGAATGGAAGCTGATACTAGAACAGGCCAAGACCCACCCTGGGTTGTAGCGCCAAAGATGATGATGAAATAATGACGACTCGCACTACTACTCACAACAGTTAACTGATTGGCCGTAATTGAAAGGGACGCCATTTTTATATACGCGTATATTTAAATTACCTTCATTAAATGTATCTGAATGTAACTATGCAGATGCACACAATATATTCTGCTAATCTAATACCAGCGGATTTGTTTCTGAATTTGCACCTTCATTGATAGAGCTGTTTACTTGAGTACCTCATCAGAGGCAGCGCCTTATATTACCAATTAGGCGGAAGTTATAATAATGTATGCAATTATATAATACTTACGTCGATTCAAATATCTCAACTTTACGTGACGGCGTCTCGGCTGCTGCGGCTAGTGGGCAACTTCGAGGCTAGTGAGCAATCTTAGTAATAAAGATGTAAATAAGGAAATAGTAAAGTTAAATTATACGTATAATCTCAATTTGAATTCGATTGGGAAAAAATATCGTAAATCTAATAAAGGAATTTCATTAAAAAATATGTATGACAGTCAGACAGTTGTGTCTGACATTACAAAAAGAAATGCAACTATATTAAAAAAATTGGCAAAAGAAACATGTCTGAATTTTATTTTTGGGACACGCTCTATATCGAAGTCCGACTATTTTTTACAAAAATACGTCTCAAACGTTACCGAAAATTAAAACGGTTGCCCTATAAATGTTTTTGCATTCTCATTTTATCCGATTGTATGAAAAATATTTGGAAATGATTAGAAATCTTTACCTTGGTGAGAATCTGCTTCGTGGCACTGAGGATTGCAGGCTTGCTTCAACTGTCTGACAATAATGGCCAATTTGGAGAACTCGCCCCTCTCCAAATATACGTTCCCCAACTTCTTGTTAGTTTTGAACCACAACCTGTCGTTCTTGGCATTCTTCAACGCCGCTAGGGTAGTCTCGTAGAAATTTTGCAACATCTCCATATCCTTCGACGTCGACGTGTAATCCAAGATAGAATTGATCGATTTTTCCCCGTGATTTTTCGTAACCGCCTGATGTATGTACCCTAACAGCTCCTTGTATTTGTTCATTGTTTCCCTGTAGTTCTTCAGCTTGAAATTTATTTTCACTAGTTGCTTGAGGGCCTTAAAGCCCCATTCGCCCTTGAGATCGCCCTGAAGATCGAGCACTTTCTGAAAAGCGGTTATCGAGCGCTCTAAATTATCCTCTTTCAGGGTCTTCGCGAGGTAATACTGATTCTCCAGGTCTACGTCCGGCTCAGATGTGGACTCTTCCGAAAATTCCAAACCGTAGTCGCTGTACTGCTCATCGTAACAAAATTCCTCCATAGAGGTACAAGTTCACTCACGGTTTTATTTTAACGCGTAAAGCTAGTAAAACGATCAGTTCGTACGCGATGCTATCGTTATTATGGGGAAACGTTTCAGACAACACAGTGTTCGGATATGCGTGATGACAGCAGCAGTATTTCAGTGTACAGCCACTGGCGGCACCGTTTTCATAAGCGCGCCAGATTCAAATGACATTTTAAAGAAATAAACTGATCAGTTGGGTATTTTAACTTAAATAGGGATGAAAATAACAGTAAAACAATTTTTTTAAATCAAAATTGTACTAATGACAGTAATTTGTACATAATTAAGCACAATATTACCTAATTTTTTTTTATAAAACATGACCATTTATAGAATATAGCCATTTATACAGCATATAAATACAATTATAGATGTATTTTGTTCTGATAGTTAAACAAAGTGCAAAAGTAAGTTGATTTGTAACTAGAAATTGTCACACTGTAGAAATATTGGGTATATATTTTGTAATATTTGTTTCCTCTAATTGTATCACTAATAGTTCAAAAACCACTATAGGAGCTTGACGTAATCGATAGTGTTTTATCTGATTCAGTTCAAAAATGACTAGAAAGTCTGACGTTAAGTACCCAAATATCGAAAATAGAATATATATGAAATAGAAAAGTCCGTTTAATTTCATCTGATATCTCCAAGGCAATTTTTAATGTCTTGATATTGTGCACAAAAGCCCGTCTTTATTTGCTTAATTTGTGAAAAATTACATGGCAACTTGTAAGCAAAATATGTCATATTGTCGTCTGATATACCAATGATATTATAGATCACCTCTGACGTCATTGGTATATCTATTTTGGGGACTTTTTACGCATTCTAACGCTGTAGATATGTGAAACTTAAAACGTTGATACTGAATATTTAAGTATAAAATATACAAGGCGTAAAGAAAACCATTTCACTAACGATCTAATGGTGTTAGACATGAAGTACGATAAATATAATCTTGATAGAATGGATGTATTTTTTCATATGAATTATGAAGGTTTGAAAGTTAAAATGAGCATACATATACGGGAGTTTAATAACCGAGTTTTAAATTTAAAAACATCGAAAAAAATTATATAAGACAGCAATCCTCGTATTATATTCATTTATGTGTGTAATATGTGCACCCACACCTAATCCAAAGGGGTTGAAGGGCAAGGTATAAAATTCTGCTCAGATAACATCATTTTAGAATAAAAAATTGGGGTGTTCAGGTTTAAAATTCAAATTTTATCAAATATATTCGTGGTGGCGTGAATCAATTGGGAATTCAAATTAAGATCGCAACGCCATGACGGATTATCCGCAAATTAATCTCTAGTACATGGTTTCCCAACCTCACTTTTTGGTCGTGTTATTTTTGATATTCCCAGCATTTTTGGCTATTTTTCTGTATTTTAAAATTATTGTTATTATTGTTATCGTTAGTTGTTGTTATATTTATTATCCTTTTACACTGTTATAGTTTTTGTGACTGAAAAATTGGATTGTTCTGTCGGTTACGTCTGGTAAGTACCTACTTATTAGGAGTCTCTGTCTTAGGTATTTTCATTTTTAATAGTATTATAATTTTTGATTAGAAAATATTTTTAATGTAAAATATTGTTATTTTAGAATGAACATGGCCCAAATAACTCTAAATTTAGTAGAGTACATTAACTATGTTGGTGAAAATATAAATGCAAGATGTGTGATTGAAGGAGAAGAAGTTTTAAATGCTGGTCACATTATTTTACATGGCAGTACAGATTGTAGCTCTTCTCACATTAAGTTGGTTGCCATTTGTCTGCAGACTAGTGCTCTGCAGTCCGAAGCCCATCAAATTAGTGGAGAACTTATTATTTTAAATGGGTCGGCTAAAATAAAATCAATGGTGTGTTCGTATAAAGCAGGTGCTGGTAAACATTGCAAGCATATATCAGCGTTTCTAATTTTGCAGGTGTAGCACTATTGATTTATATCTCCGTGACATCTTATTTAGTGTGAAGCAAATTAATCAAACCCTGGGCAACTTGAATCTCAGCCTCAGTGTTATTTTCGACAACTTCAGATTGACCACATGGACCAACTGGATGAGCTTCCATCAATTGTCTGTTCCGGTATCTTTCACCCCGATACGAGTGTGAAGATTGTGCCTTCGAGGTAGAGGACACTGTTATAGGTGTCGGAACGTTTTGAGAAGGAACTGCTGTTTTCTTTAATTCACGACCCCTACTTCCGATTTATGTCCTTACAAAAATAAGAAATATATTTTAAATGTTTGAAATCATAGATTAGAAGTTCTACCTTTGTTAAAATAATCTTCTGCCTTGAAGCGTAGAGAGCAAACTTTCATAAATTTGGTTACAGGCTTGCCAATGCGTAGTCTAATTATCCAGGCTTTTCTTCGATCCACTAACTCTTTTCCCATTCTGGATTCAAACTTGACTTTTCCTGAATTTTCTTTAGGAAAAAAATGAAAACTCATTTTCTTTTCAGGGTCCCTTTTGGGCCCAGGTATGGCAATGAGGAACACAACAGTAATGGTTCGAAAGCTTGGAGGAAGACATTTCAGACATCTTTAATCGGCACTGCTTTATACTTTTCCCCTTCTTATTTGACCAGGCGCAGGTACAATAAAAATATTGCACATAATAACAAGTACCTACTTACCAGACGTAACCGACAGAACAATCCAATTTTTCAGTCACAAAAACTATAATAGTGTAAAAGGATAATAAATATAACAACAACTAACGATAACAACAATAACAATAATTTTAAAATACAGGAAAATAGCCAAAAATGCTGTAAAATATCGAAAATACAACGACCAAAAAGTGAGGTTAGAAAATCATGTACTAGAGATTATTTCAGCATTCGGTCGCCAGAACTCATATCGCTTCTCTTGAAATCCCAATATGCTGGTTAATTTGCCTAATAAGTGATACATGTGATTGTATCTCCTTTAATATCTCCTGTAAAATATTTATAAGTATCCCTGATTGCCAAATACCAAATCTAAATTCATAATTTCAACAGTTTCTAGAGTTTATAGCCATCGTTAACGCCCCGCTTGACATTAACACAAATCCGAAAGAAATGTGTGTCAATATCGCCCTCTACCATTACTTTTTGACGCGCGCCCAACTCTGCTAATTGCCATATAAAGTTACCGTATTGAAATTAACAATCGCTCTGACATTTCCACGACTATTTAGTGGCCTGAGACCGACCGCACTTCTAATAATTTTGCAATGCTGTTTATCTATTCTCGCCATTAGAACAATATCGTATATACCTACGTCGACGTACTCATATTATTTCTCTCGGTTCTTTCACAACATTTCAATATCTAGGATGTCATGCCCGCGACTGCCTGATCTAGAAAAATGTAGAATGCCAGGCCTTGATAATGATGTATTATATTATTTCATATGTTGGAATACGTATTCTCATTGTTGCCGCTGCGAAGAGAGACAGCCTAATTTAAATCGATTATCGCAGGATTGTTTGCGGGTATAGTAGAGTGCCAAAACAATTAGGTGTGATTCATCGGTAATTGTGGATAGGTTAGATGGGTCACTGAACGGAAACTAAGACAAGATTGTCCACTCTAAGCTTTCCTAAGTTTCTCTCCTTACCCCGTCTAGCCGTCCAGCGAGAATAAGCTAACTAGCATGTGGCGCATGTATACCGTCAGTCTCGACACCGAACCGATTGCCGCAGACGAAGTCTTATACTGGTCGGATTTTATATTGTGAATTTTATTAATTTGCGTTTGAATAGCTAAAAATGACGCTGTGTTCTGCTGATGGCTGTAAGATAACTGACGATGATGTATTATTGAGTCATTTTTTAAATGCTGAGTTTACATACCTGGTGATTGTTTTTTCATTTCCGTTGCGATAATTATATTCAAGAGATCACATAGTGACCTTCAATCACTTTTAGAGTTCCCGGTGGTCGAGTACTGTCGTGTTTGGTGAGACATTCTGCTCGGAGGTGTGAACTGTGGTATGTTTGGACAGGTGCATAAAATTCCTTATTTATCAAAGTAATATACCACACCTTCTCGAAGCTTAGAACGCGAAATCGATTTTTGGCCAGCTCTTCGGGGATTCTGGAGCACTGTGAGACATGGCGAAGTTTTAAATTTTCGCGCTTCACCCTGTAGCAAGCAGCCTGCCGCGAGAAAAATGAGAACCCACATAAATACAACTCCGGCGCAGCTCTTGCATTATTTCTATGTCATGGGAACCGAACTAGTAAACGCGTGGGCGGGAATAAAAGGCATATCATAATGTGCAAGTGTATCGTACCAACGCTTGGTTTTATGGCCGTATTTTCTCTTAGCACAGTTCGCACGCAACCCGACGCCCCGGGACTGGGTAATTTCTAAACGAAATGACTTCAATTTCATAATGGGATCCGATTTATGTTCGGTCGAGGAGTTTGTAGTTTTGCAGCCTCCTATGTTGGTATTACGTTTGATGATAACATCGTTTGGACTTGAGACGTTTACAAGAACTAATAAACATGTGTAGCCAGGCTCTGTTTCGAAAAAAAATTAATGTAACTAACCACACTACGCAGCGCAGTGGGGCAATACGGCCAATTTAGGTTTAACCAAGGAAAAAGTTTGTGTGGGATATCAAATAGAATGTATTTTTTTATGTTAAATCTAATGGGGCCATGAACAGGTCGATAAGACTATCCATTTCGGAGATATTGCGTTTTTGTCACCTATTTCAAAGTTATTGTTTTATAAAAATGACCTATTTGAGTTGAAAACTTCGTTATTTGCGTTTTTGGACGTTAATAAGAGCGCAAGATTTGAATTGCGCGCCATTTTCGCAGTCATGATTCGATAAACCAATAATTACGACAGGTCGATAGGAGACAGATAGGAGTTAGTAAACATGGAGCGTCACACGTTACAACAACGCATCCCTATTGTTAAATATTACTATGAAATAGTGAAAGTTTGGTTGCTACGATTCGTAAAATGCGTCCAATTTTCGGTGGAAATAATGTTCCAAATATATCAACTGTGAAAAGGAGAATCGAAAAATTCGAAAGTACTGGTTCAGTTATTGATGTTCAACACACGACACGAGCTCGTGGTGGTCGTTCAGAACAAAACATCACGGCAGTTCACGAGAGTGTTGCCGAGAGTCCAGGGACCTCGATTCGTCCCAAAAATTGACATTTAAACACCAACTCTTCAACGTATTCTCACCAAAGATTTCCATGCTTACAGAGTCCAATTGAACTCAACAACTTGCCAATACTCAATAACTTTTAGCAGACACTGCACAGCGAAAAGAGTTCACTCACCAGTTGGATTGTTGAACAAGATGAAACTTCGATTTTGTGGACAAAATGATCTTCAGCGACGAGGCCCATTTTCACCTTGATGACTTCGGTAATAGGCACAACTGTTGAATTCGGGGCTTAGAAAATCCACGAATGACAACATTATACCTGTTATACTATTAGGAATTTACATCCTACTTAGTTAAAACTATTAGTTTTACTAATATTAAATCTTGGTCAAAGGTTGTCTTGGGTTTTAAAATAATTGTAGAGGTTATGTCGTGCATTTATGCTGGTGATTATTTGATTGTCATCATCCGCAGAATTTTTTGTTAATGACAATGTTATTAACCATTTTCAAATTTGTATTTCATTATCGTTTTATCCTTAGGATAGAGAAGACCTGTACAACTCGTCAAGAATAAGATCAAGTATCAAAACTGCGATATCGGGCCGCCCACGAGGTGCGCAGTAAATAGCCTGGTTTTTGCTTAGTCGCCGTGAGACCTTTGCAGAGTGAATATGGATTGGTATCGTCCCAAATCCGACAATTTTGCTTGTTCACATATCAATTCATCCAAAAATGGGCCTCGTCGCTAAAGATTACAATTATTTTTTTTTTTTTTGGCGAAATTTGGGTCCACTTCCAAGTGCTCCAGAGCCAACAGCGAACACACGCCGTCGTCTATGGTTGTTTACCTTAAGTTCCTGGGTCAGTTGGATTTTATACGGGTGCAGTTCTAAGTCCTGGCCCAAGATTCGACAAGTTGAAATCGCAGGAAGGCCAAGTTCTTATGAACGATGAGAAATTGACTGCCTCAGTTTTCCCGTACATTCTCATCACCCACGACATCGATGTTTTCAGCAGACTTTGCGTTTCGGTGACGTGCGGGTGTTGGCTGATTATTTATCAAACCGGTCGACTCCAATTTGGCCACCAAACGACGAATAGTCGACTCGACGGGGCGGTTGTGGCGAGGATAAAAATCACGAAATGTGCGGTTTCTCGAACGTTCAAGGAGCACCGATATTGAAAATAAAATTTGATAATTTGCACACATTGTTGAACGCTATAACCTTCCATGGTGATTTGCTATACACTACTGAGCACTTTACAATAAATTTGACAGATGTTGCTTTAACATAGCCGCTATAACCTAATAAATTTAGAGCATCCCTATTGAAAGACTCTGTATGACATACTCTGGAATATAAAAGGAGAAAGCTCCAATTCCAATAAAACACATCCGCATGTAACACCATCTTTATTAGAAACGTAAACCAATTAACCACAACATAAAAGTCAATTACAATTCTTTTTACAGATACTCTAAATACCTATCGCGAAGCTCAATTTCCTGATCTGTATCGCTAATTTCTCAATGGCGACGTACTTATTATCGACCCAGTTATCCCTCCTGATCAGGATCTTGTTGACCTGGTCGATCCTGCCGTCTATGGAACCGTCGAGGATACACGACACCAGTAAAGACTCGACCTCGTCCTCGTCAATGCCCAGTTCTTTGCTCACGAACGCCAGCTGGACTTTCCTGTAGGGCTTCACGAGGATCAAGAGGCTTGTCGTCCGGACGTGTTTCAGCAGATCGGCGATGTGTTCGTGAATGAACTGGTCGGCCATCAACGAGTCTTTGTTTTCCTAAAAAACACACGAAAACACTAAACATTGATGACGCAATCCCGTAGGATTTGTTTTTATTTTACACCAAAGTAACTTAATGTCTTTCAATCAATACACGCAACAGCACGTTATTAGGGTGGTTATTGAGTCAAGGGGAATTAATGAGTGATCTCCTTACAGTTTATTCCGTACAACACTTTCGTCTTCGTCGCACACGTAACGTTGTTTAAATTTTTTCACGTGGCCCATAATTTCTACCAAATCTAAATTAAATTGTTTCTAACTCCCTTAAACACTCTGGCGATTTAAGGCGCTCACCCATGACGATATTCTGTAGTGAGTGTTTAAGGTAGTTTAGGCAATATAATACAAGTATTAAAGAAATTAAATCCACTTCTCAAAGAATTGCTAGAACAATACGCTCAATACGCTAGAGATGTACAGTCCAATTGAGCCGCATGTCGCAAGCAAACGCTCCAGATTTTTGTAGTCGATTAATCGTCAACTTTACGACCAAATTGCAGCATTTTGTTGCATGGAGGAGCTAACAGATGAATTATAATTCTCAATTTGTATTTTAGAACTGATGGCGGTGACATTCCTCCAACCACAACCCGCGCCTTACCTTAAAGATTCTCTCGAAGTCCTTCATGTTGTTGTTCTGAAACGCGGAAATCAGATCGGTCATGGCCTTCACTTCCGGATCGTTCTTGTAGGGCTTCGCCTCCTGCGAGTCGAACGGATTTATGGCGGACTTCAACAACATGCTCGTCAGTATGAGGTACTTCAAGCAGGTGATCCTGCGGGGGTTCCCGGCTTCATCGTAGTTCTTGAAGGCCTCGAAGAAGTCGGTGTAGGCTTTCTCGTAGTCGTCGGACCGCAGGTGCATCTTTCCCCCGCACTCCCTGATCGCGCTCATTATCAGGGGGTGGGGGATGGCGGAGCGCACCTTGAGGCTGCGCTCGTACAGGTCCTTCAGCTGCTTGTGGTTTTTTTGTTCGGTGTACATTTGGATTTCGAGCGCGCAGATCTCTAACAGCTGGGTGACTGAAATGCGATACGACTTAGAGGAATATCTTTGTAGAGACAATTCTCTTCAGGTGGCGAAGGAAGATTGAGGGGTAGTGAAAAGTCAAAAAAGAACTGCCCAATCCTGAGGTATAACCACTAAGAGGTTACCAAAATAAACAAAACGGGAGAAACTATAAGGAACCAAAAAATTGTATGGAGCAAAATCCTAGTTAATACATACCAGGTATGTAAATATAAAACAAGAATTTTTTGTATAGGAAATACACGTTTATTGTATGAAAATGATAAAAATATTTTATTTGGAGTATTAACCATCGTTAGCTATACATTTTTCCCATCTCTCTGACAATTTGTGTATTTCATGTCAAACAAATTCTTGCACTTTTGGGGCAAACCGGTCATCGAGCTATTTTCGCACATTTTCGTAAGAAGTAAAGCCCTGCTCAGCAAGTGCGTGTCCCATCGATGCAAATAAACAGTAATCGGATGGAGCCAAGTCCGGTGAGTAAGCCGCATGCGAAAGTATTTTCCAACTAAACGCCTCAATCGTTTTCTTGACGGTTTTGCAGTCTGTGATGGCACATTGTCATGAAGGAAAATCACTTTGTGTTGCCTTTTTTGATGTTCTGGTCATTTTTCACGCAAAGCTCGATTCAAATCGATCATATGTTGTCGGTAGCGTTCAGTATTAACGGTTTGGCCACGTTTTAGCAGCTCATAGTAGATCACACCCTTCTGATCCCACCAAACACGCAGCACTGTCATCCGTCCATGGCGATTTGGACTTGCAGGCGATGTCGATGGTTCGCCTGGAGTTACCCATGATCTTTTACGCTTGGAATCCTCGAAATATATCCACTTTTCATCGCCAGTCACAATTCGATGCAGAAATGACTTTCTTTTGTACATGGTGAGTAGAATTTCGCAAATGGTTTTTCGGTTTTCCTGCTGTCTTTCATTCAGTTCACGTAGAACCCATTTTCCTATCTTCTGAATCTTTCAAACGTATGGAGACGGCTTCTTGTGTGACATTTAATTGATTTTCGGGTTCCTGTTGTGTTTGAGCGTCATTCTCATCCAACAATGCATGCAATTCGCTGTCTTCAAAATTTTTCGGTAGTCTTCCACGTTCTTCATTTATCACGTCAAAATCGCCACTTTTTAATTTTTTAAACCACTTAAGGCGCCGAGCTACCAAGAACATGCTCACCGTAGGCTTCGACAAGCATTCGATGTGAATTTGCAGCAGTTTTCTTCAAATGGTAACAGAAAATCAATGCTGTCCGCACATCATAGTTTCCAGGCACAAAATTCGACATGTTCAACGCTATTAAAAATGATGTTGTTGTATGAAATTTGTATTATTGTGAGACAAAAATCTTTATCAGATGTCAAACCAAGAGAATGGCGCCGATGACGCGATATGACGGTAACTATATTAGCAGCTAGACCACATATATTTACATACCTGGCAATACTGTCCTTTTTGCAACCTTACATTCCAATATTAGTTATATTAGTATATTGCATGTCCTATTTTCCAATTGTTTTTTCAACATTATATTATTTCTTCCAACTCAAAGCAGAGTTCTACAACAAAAACTCTAACACAGCGAGGATTTTTGGGATCTGGCATTGTAAATATCGCATACATTTTTACAATTAAATCCTTGATTGTCTTTGAACTTTAATCGATTCGTATTCCATGATACCCAAATAATGAAGACTCGCATCACTACTCACAATACGGCGACAGTAAACTGACTGGCTGTAATTGAAAGGGACGCCATTTTATATACGCGCATTTTTAAGTGACCTTCATTAAAGGTATCTGAATGTAACTATGCAGATGCACACAAGATATTCTGCTAATCTAATACCAGCGGATTTGTTTCTGAATTTGCACCTTCATTGATAGAGCTGCTTACTTGAGTACCTCACCAGAGGCAGCGCCTTATATAAGTAATTAGGCGGAAGTTATAATAATTTATGCAATTATATAATACTTACATCAAATATCTCAAGTTTACGTGATGGCGTCTCGGCTGCTGCGGTATTATTCGAGGCTAGTGGGCAATTTTAGTAATAAAGGTGTAAATAAGGAAACAGTAAAGTTAAATTATACGTATAATCTCAATTTGAATTCGATTGGGAAAAAATATCGTAAATCTAATAAAGGAATTTCATTAAAAAATATGTATGACAGTCAGACAGTTGTGTCTGACATTACAAAAAGAAATGCAACTATATTAAAAAAATTGGCAAAAGAAACATGTCTGAATTTTATTTTTGGGACACGCTGTATATCGAAGTCCGACTATTTTTTACAAAAATACGTCTCAAACGTTACCGAAAATTAAAACGGTTGCCCTATAAATGTTTTTGTATTCTCATTTTATCCGATTGTATGAAAAATATTTGGAAATGATTAGAAATCTTTACCTTGGTGAGAATCTGCTTCGTGGCACTGAGGATTGCAGGCTTGCTTCAACTGTCTGACAATAATGGCCAATTTGGAGAACTCGCCCCTCTCCAAATATACGTTCCCCAACTTCTTGTTAGTTTTGAACCACAACCTGTCGTTCTTGGCATTCTTCAACGCCGCTAGGGTAGTCTCGTAGAAATTTTGCAACATCTCCATATCCTTCGACGTCGACGTGTAATCCAAGATAGAATTGATCGATTTTTCGCCGTGATTTTTCGTAACCGCATGATTTATATACCCTAACAGCTCCTTGTATTTGTTCATTGTTTCCCTGTAGTTCTTCAGCTTGAAATTTATTTTCACTAGTTGCTTGAGGGCCTTAAAGCCCCATTCGCCCTTGAGATCGCCCTGAAGGTCGAGCACTTTCTGAAAAGCGGTTATCGAGCTCTCTAAATTATCCTCTTTCAGGGTCTTCGCGAGGTAATACTGATTCTCCAGGTCTACGTCCGGCTCAGATGTGGACTCTTCCGAATATTCCAAACCATAGTCGCCGTACTGTTCGCCCTCATCGTAACAAAACTCCATAGCGGTATAAGTTCACTCACGGTTTTATTTTAACGCGTAGTAAAACGATCAGTGCGTACGAGATGCTATCGTTATTATATGGGGAAATGTTTCAGACAACACAGTGTTCGGATATGCGTGATGACAGCAGAAGTATTTCAGTGTACAGCCACTGGCGGCGCTGTTTATATGAACGCGCCAGATTCAAGTGATATTTTAAAGAAATAAACTGATCAGTTGCGAATTTTAACTTAAATAGTAATGAAAATAAGAGTGAAAACAATTTTGTTAAATCAAAATTGTACTAATGGCAGTAATTTGTACATAATTAGGCACAATATTACCTAAATATTTTATAAAACATGACTATTTATAGAATATAGCCATTTATACAGCATATAAATACAGTTATACATGTATTTTATTCTAATAGTAAAACAAAGTGCAAAAGTAAGTTGATTTGTAACTAGAAATTGGCACATTGTAGAAGTATTGGGTATATATTTTGCAATATTTGTTTCCTCTAATTATATCACTAATAATTCAAAAACCGCTAAAAGAGCTTGGCGTTATCGATAGTGTTTTATCTGATACATAACTAATAGTTCAAACATGACTAAAAAGCCCTACGTTAAGTACCCAAATGTCAAAAATAGAATATATATGAAATAGAAAAGTACATTTCATTTCATCAGATATCTCCAAGGCAATTTTTGATGTCTTGATATTTTGCACAAAAGCCCGTCTTTTTTTGCTTAATTTGTGAAAAATTACATCTCAAATTGTAAGCAAAATATATAAAATACTTTTGTGTGTATATTTAATGCACGAATCGTTTCTTTTCTTTAATATTATTTGTTATTAAATGGTTTTCATTTTATTACATATCTATTGGAAAATATAGGGCGTCACCGACATATTGTGTATTACTTGAATGCATTGTTTTGCTTTGCTTAATTATAATTCCTACTAAGTAACACCAGTCACATGTGTCCGAATACATTTATTTTGGGAGTAACCGTATATACAATGAATTTACTGGAAACTATTTATTGAAATTGAATTTTAAAATTCAAATTCAAATGTTATCATTAAACATACATTCGTGGTGGCGTGAATCAATATGGCGGCTGGATCTTTTTGCCTAATATCTCCTGTAAAATATGATATACATATGTACGTATATATTGGCAAATACCAAATCTAAATTCATAATTTCAACAGTCTCTAGAGTTTATAGCCACAGTTTACGCCCCGCTTGACATTAACACAAATCCGAAAGAAATGTGTCAATATCGCTCTCTTCGATGCAATCCTCGATCGCATCTAATGAACGCATAAAAATGTTTTTAATATTACTCAGTGCTTCTTTCTATTGTCACCGCGCGGTGATTCACCCTGTATGTGCGACGAACAAAGTGCCCCGTCCGGACAAAGAGATGACTAAAAGTCCATTAGCATAGCTCATATCTGGTATCGGTCGAGATTAGAGATACTCGGTACTTATGTCAAGCTATTGACGGTTTCTTTCGAGGCAATTTCCCAACCATGTTCGGGGGCTTGTCAAATATCGTGCGGTTGTGTGTAAACTGACTCTGGTTATTGGATAATTAGTGGCATCGCGAATCAGGTTATAATATTCGTATTCTTTTGTTATGTCGCCGAACAGAAACTAGACAAGAAGGTTCATTTTAAACTCCGCCCGCTAAGTTTCCCTCCTTACTCTGTCCCGTCGTCCAGCGAGAATTAGCTAACTAGTACGTGGCGCATGTATACCGCCAGTCTCGACATCGAACCGATTGCCGCAGGCGAAGTCTTATACCGGTCGGATTTTATATTGATAAATGACTCTGTGTTATGCTGATGGTTATAAGATAATTGATGATGATGTATTATTGAGTTATTTTTTAAACGTTGAGTTTACATACCTGGTGATTGTTTTTTCATTTCCGTTGCGATAATTATATTCAAGAGATCACATAGTGACCTTCAATCACTTTTAGAGTTCCCGGTGGTCGACTACTGTCATGATTGGTGAGACGCCCTGCTCGCAGGTGTGAACTGCGATATGTTTGGACAAGTGCATAAAATTCCTCATTTATCAAAGTAATAGAACGCGAAATCGATTTTTAGACTTTTGGTCAGCTTTTCGGGGGTCCTGGACCACTGCGAGACATGGCGAAGTTTTAGATTTTCGCGTTCCACCCTGTAGCGAGCAGCCTGCCGCGAGAAAAATGAGAACCCACATAAATACAGCTCCGGCGCAGCTCTTGCATTATTTCTATGTCATGGGAACCGAACTAGTAAACGCGTAGGCGGGAATAAAAGGCATATCATAATGTGCAAGTGTATCGCACCAACGCTTGGTTTTATGGCCGTATTTTCTCTTAGCACAGTTCGCACGCAACCCGACGCCCCGGGACTGGGCAATTTCTAAGCGAAATGACTTCAATTTCATAATGGGATCCGATTTATGTTTGGTCGAGGAGTTCGTAGTTTTTCAGCCTTCTGCGTTGGTATTACCTTTGATGATAACATCGTTTGGACTTGAGACATTTACAAAAACTAATAAACATGTGTGGTCAGGCTCTGTTTCGAAAAAAATTAATGTAACTAACCACCAACGCAGCGCAGTGGGGCAATACGACCAATTTAGGTGTACAAAATGAACGGATCGAGCTAGAGACTTCAAGGAGTTCGTTAGTCAATATTAAAGGCTTCAAATTTAAAAATTAGAAATTTGATTTTAAGCAATTCAAAATTTGAAAAAGTTTGTGTGGGATATCAAATAGAATGTATTTTTTTATGTTAAATCTAATGGGGCCATGAACAGGTCGATAAGACTATCCATTTCGGAGATATTGCGGTTTTATCACCTATTTCAAAGTTATTGTTTTATAAAAGTGACCTATTTGAGTTGAAAACTTCGTTATTTGCGTTTTTGGGCGTTAATAAGAGCACAAGATTTGAATTGCGCACCATTTTCGCTGTCATGATTCGATAAATCAACAATAAAATTGTGACAGGTCGATAGGAGACAGATAGGAGTTAGTAAACATGGAGCGTCACACGTTACAACAACGCATCCTTATTGTTAAATATTACTATGAAAATGGTGAAAGTTTGGTTGCTACGATTCGTAAAATGCGTCCAATTTTCGGTGGAAATAATGTTCCAAATTTATCAACTGTGAAAAGGATAATCGAAAAATTCGAAAGTACTGGTTCAGTTATTGATATTGAACACACGACACGAGCTCGTAGTGGTCGTTCAGAACAAAACATCACGGCAGTTCGCGAGAGTGTGGCCGAGAGTCTAGGGCCTCGATTCGTCATCGGGGACAAGAATTGGACATGTCAACAACAACTCTTCAACGTATTCTCACCAAAGATTTGCATCTCCATGCTTAGAAAGTCCAATTGAACTCAACAACTTGCCAATACTTAATAACATTCAGCAGACACTGCACAGCGAAAAGAGTTCACCAGTTGGATCGTTGAACAACAAGATGTAAATTCCGATTTTGTGGACAAAATCATCTTCAGCGACGAGGCCCATTTTCACCTTGATGGCTTCGGTAATAGACAACATTGTTGAATTCCAAGCTTAGAAAATCCACGAATCATTCAGGTAATGCGTTAACGGTAAATGCTGAACGTTATCGTGACATGATAACCCAGTTGGTTGTGTCTCAATTGGAAGATATTGCTCTTTAAGACATGTGGTTTCAGCAGGACGGTGCCACTTGCCATACCACCCGTGAAACGTCGACGGTCTTGCACAAGTCTTTTCCTGGTCATCTCATCTCCCGTTTTGGTGATCACCATCTCCGCCACATCTTCTGATTTAACACTTATTGACTTTCTTCTGTGGGGTTTCCTGAAGTCTCAGGTTTACGCCAACAAGACCACGTCTACCCAAGCATCGAAGGCCTAAATTGAACGCTGTATCAATGAAATACATTTATGCAAAACCATTATTGAATATCTCACCAGTAGAGTACTCGTGTGTCAGCAAAGGCCATTTACCGAATATATTGTTCCATACATAATTCCTAAATATCTTTATTATAAGTCAATAAATATTTCAATACTTTGATACAGAAAATCATGTTCTATTTAAACTTCGCATCTTGCACTTTTATTACACCTTTTATAAACCTTTAACTTTTTTTTTCCCAAACGAATTCAGTATGATACGCGATCGAACTGATATCGTGTATTTTATACTATACGAACACTTTCATTGAGTAAATGTGTTTTACGCAATGATTGTTAGACTCACGGCTGTTAGTCGCAAATTTATGGATCCGATACGTGAACAACCTTAATAAAATCTAATATATCGGTGCGGAGCTCTAGATTAAGTACGATAGAATCGGAACATGTGTAGAAGTACACGTCAATTAATAATATACGGGAGAATACTAAATTGAGTAACACCACCACGATGAAATAAGGCCGTTTCCATGTGGAACACGTTCGGGCGATTGTGGAACACGGCGGGCATAGGCGTGCCTAAAAAAAGTTCTGAGAGGGTTCAAGGAATATTTTCTAATATCTATAGTAATATAGCCCCACAGTGTCTGAATATTACTGTGCTGTTTTGGTTGAAATATATCTATTTCAACAAATAATTACATAGTGATCAGTGGCGGGCGGTGCAATTTTTGCCTGGGGGTGCAATCGATAAAATAATAACAAACGAAAAATTAAAATAAACTACCTATGCCCAAGCCTGAGGTTATATATATAGAAAATCCATTCGTCTGTTATTGGAATTCGCAAAAACTTCAATTATAAGATCATTAAAATCCAGATTTTAATAATCTGGAATCGCTGTAATTAACACTTTCTCCATACTTATCATGCAAAGTGAATTTTAGTCTGTCTTGCGCCATTGTATTTCTCAAAAAGTTTTTAATTCTTTTAAGCGTCGAAAAACAAAACAAACACTCTCAACACTTGTCATGGGTATGGTACAAATTAATTTTAATAATAAAACAGTTAGGTTTCGATCTATAAATAATTGCAAAATTGCTAAGCAACTTTCTGCTTCACGAAAGTCTTCCCCGCTGTATATAACCGTTAATTCACATTTCAATTTAACTTTGTCCAAAAATCCAGTTTTCGTTACATTGTCAATCTTGAATGGGGAATTGTTTCTCATAAATTTATTGGAGAAAAATAGTTTCGATGCTAACAGGTGTTCTCTAAACTCAAAACTGTCTTTAGTTTGAGTAATTAATATATCACACACTTCCTTAGTTTGCGCAGAAAATGATATGTCATTATGGGATCGTATTGTTCTTTTTTTCAGGCGAATTTGAGGAATTAGTTGTCCGGATTTTTATAATTGCGTCTTCAAAATTATTCAAGTAACTGCTCATCTTGACAGCATCCAATGATCGAGACTGAAACCGTTTAAAAAGGATTTCACAGTGAGGCTTGACCTTGGCGAAAAACGCGAGCCAGTATTTAAAGTTATCGTTATTTAAATAACCCAATAACATTTGGGCCTGATTTTTTGTATTGTAATAATTGTGTCAAAAATACATTCTAAGCACTCTTTTAAAAGTTCAGCATTTTCAGAAACTGTTCGTACAGATAGCGTTCATGGACGTTTCCATTTTATAACTACTTTTGACCAGGGTAGTTTTTTTATATTTCGGTATCTATAATAAGTTATTAATTCTAAATTTTGTAAACACAACCCCTGTTACTAACATTATACGAAAATCTCCTCAGTATCTTAACAATTAATTGGAAAAGTACAACGTCGATATCACCGACAATTTAATTCCCATTTAATTTGGGACCCCTCCTTTTTAGCACGCCTCTGCGTTCATCGACGGCTGCCAACGTTTTCTACAGTTTTATTGTAACAATTATCCTTTAAGACACTCCAATTAAGAGGAGTATCGCAACTGTGCCTATTTTGACGAAGCCTGTGAGTTTTTACTGAACGTTACAAAACTCGAAAGCGAGAAAGTGACACTTATTGTTTTATTTACCGTCACAGCATTCAATACGCAGTTATGTACGTCCTCGGCGACCCACAATAAAACCATTCCGAGATTAAGGAATTGAAGACTCTGTAATTTGTGGAATGATTAATATAATTAATGTTGGATGAAGAAATAAAAATATAATTGCTTTGTGTCGTATTTGCTGCAAATCTTTGTGTACTATACGGTTTTTAATTGGTTATACTTTTGTTAGAACTGCATTTTTTTTAACTGTAAGCGATTTTCAATTGTCTTTTCGATATATCGAATCATAGTAAAACTTGTACTCATCAGAATATTCTGAATTTAACTAACGTGTTCCACAAGGATCCAATTTGAGCCTCATCTGCTAACCCAGAGTAGGAAAAAGTATGAGATTTTCTAGGTATGTGTAGAAGAAAGAGTGAGGCACCATTCGGAGGGAAAAGGATGCACTTTACGCGCGGTCATATCTAGCTCTGTGTACATATGTATATATTCATCGATATTCACTTTGCAAAGGTCTCAGTGTGACCACTGAACAGAAATTATAACTATACCCCAGTGTCGAAATAATATGGAGTGACTCATCGATGACATATGGATGGCTCGGGGGCAAGAAGTGTGCGGGGAACGAAATCCCATAGGCGTGTCAATTTGGAGGGAGCAAAATATAAAAAAATAACAAAATAATACCAAGACAGTTGAAAAGGGTTTTAAGTGGATTTGTAACAGTTCTTTAGTTAATAAACAATATCGTAAGTTATGTAATGTACTTATTGCATGCTTACCCAGTCAGAACATCTCCTGTCAGCATATCCTCATAAAACAGACATTTTGGCAACATGTGCCATATAAAGGGATGTAGGAGTAGCAAGCTAAACACAAGTGGCCCCTCTGAATCCATATATTGACCTACCGCTTTCACTATTTAAACCTATCATTATATTTATGCCACACCACTAACACAATCTTTATTTTATTGTATCAAAAACACCGTCACAGTTACTATATTTATCACAATCATTAAATATGTTACATCACTAACACAGTCTTTATTTTATTGTATCAACAACACCGTCACAGTCACTATATCTATCACTATACATATGTATATGCCACACTTATCACATATACCTTATTTTATATTACCAATCACTGTCACTATCCCACTATCACTATGTTGCGTCGCACTGAAAATATTTTCTTAACGTCATTATTACAAGAATCACTCACTTCAGACAACACGACTTCCACTTGCAATATTACTATTCCACAGTTAATCACTGTCACTATCAAAATTACAATCACTGGAACTACTATCGCCTAGATTGATTATAACTGGATCTATCAACGCTTCCGCTTGTGTGTCAAGATCCCACATGCGTTGTTCCTCTTTCTTTACGTGCACAATGCACTTGGACCATGTTTCCGCGGCGACGCGGCTGATAGCATCGTTCAACAGCAATTTGACGTCTCCCAGTTTAAAAGTCCTATTATTTTGTGCTACGTCCATTTTTATTTACGCCCAAATCAGCTCTATGAGGTTCAATTCGCAATGATATGGTGGTAGACAAAGTATTGTCACATCACGAGCTTTTGCCATTTCATCTACTACATATTTAATGTACCGGCTTTTTTCTCGCTGCGCAATTTTTAATAGCTGCACTTTTAACATGGTATCGCCACAATCCAGATTTTTAGATTTTAACCACTCTAGGATCTGTCCTTTTCTCCATGCTGATGTTGGTAACTTTTCAATTCGCCGACTATGATATGGTACATTGTCCATCACGACAACTGCGCCGGGTTCTATGGAAGACAATACAGATGAAAACCATTTTTCAAAAACTTCACTAGTCATATCTTCATGATAATCCCCTTTCGTCGCGATTCAAATACATTTAAACCATTTTCCAAAAAACCTGAGTCACTTCCGATATGCGTGATTATTAATCTTCGTCCTTTTCCAGATGGCACCTTCAAACCCGGAGATAATCCTTCTACAAATGCCTGTCGGTTATTCAGAATATTGCAGTCTTGCCACACTTTCGTCACGGTATGACCTTCGTTTACCCAATTTTCATCCAAATAATAAATCTTCCTACCAGAATTCCGAAAATCTCTTAGCTTTTCCAAATAACTTCTTCGCCATAACACAATTTCCTTTTTTTTTTTCAATAAGAAGACTCTTTTGGTTTCGTTTTAAATGATGAAAATTCATTTCATGCATAATTCTCAAAAGAACTTTACGAGAGAACTTCGGTAAATTTTCATCTTGAGCGACAGCAGCGTAATTTTATTCAGCGTCCAGAAGTTCATTAAAAAAAATCCATGAATAATCCTACGAATTATGTATTTAACATCTTCGTCAACTTCAATCTTCTTCCTACCGCGGGTTTCTGTTTTCTTCTTTTTTGCATTTGTTTCTTCTTCATCATACTTCATTGCACGGTACACACTACTTACACAGACTTTTGTTAACGAAGAGCATATATCAACTGCCTCGGTTGTACTAATATCTGGGTATCGCGCCCGAATTCCTTCGTAGACGTTTTAAATCATTTGAAGTTCTTCATTTGTTAAATGTCGCTGTTTTCGATTGGAATTCTTCGTCGTAGAACCACTACAATTTGCATCCGCTGCTTCCATGTTAGAAAAACACTAAACACTTTTATCGCAGAATATAATAAATAAACAATTTCCCGAATCAATCGCACATAACCACAATGTACTGCCACTAGTGCACCAAAATATGGGCTAAACGACGCATGCGTCATTCTTTCGATCGACATTGACCTGTGCCGCCAATTATTGACCAATCGAATTCAAATGTATTTAAAACCGCCTAAAATGATTGGCTAGCTTTGCTACAACAGCGCACCAGGCAGTACAACCGATTATTATGCGATTCGGAATTCAATAGGAGAGGGAGTAGTTCACATTGAACTACTGTTTCTATAGAGCGGCACATAAAATATTTATACACATAATAGATGATTACACAAGAAATAGACAAACCGTTGAATAGTTATGGTGGTCTGATATTATATATGAATCACTCCATATTATTTCGACACTGGGGTATAAAAGGTTCACTTTATGGCGGTACTTTTATCTTGCGCTTACAAAGGCATTGCCGCCATGCAGCTGTTGAACGGCGGCCTTCGTGAGTCATGGGATACTTCGTACGATACTATACATGTGCCCAGTGCTATTATTAGCAATGAATTAGTTAGTAATGAATTAGTTAGTTATGTTATGAATTAGTTAGCTAATTCTCGCTGGACGATGAGACGGGGTAAAGACGCGTGAGACGAGACGTGCTCATTTCGTGAGCAATCCAACATCGCAGTTTTAAGACTTGTTCCCATTCTTGATGAGGTGTAACCAAAACGTCTATTCTGGCGAGCTGCAACAGAGACAGACTAACAATAGATACGCTGTCGAAGTACTCGTATGTTCCTATAACAACGACATTGTCACCCGATGTTACAGAGGCCTGCAATGGGTTTCTTTTCATCTCATCGTTGTTTTCACTGTTTATGCGGCCTCGCGGATCACGTTCTGTGTTTGAATCTCTATGTTTTTCTATGAATTTCTGTGTTTTCATTTGTGGGGTAATGGGAAAATTAAAATGCCAAGAGACCAGAAAAAATCCAGACCAGAATTATTGCAAATTTTGATTGATAGAGACTCGGAGTTGGTTGCGGATATGTGTATTATTATGAACTGATCTATCCTGTAATGTGTGTGAACGAATTATTAATTTTTCTAAGAAAGGTAATGTAATAAGGCATGTAAAAAGCCATGCTTTGTCTAACGGCCATGCTAACGATGACCCTATATCTTTCTATAACCTCACTGTAGCCTTTTTCTCAAGTGACATTCGTTACATAAACTGAAGAACCACACTCTACGCTAGGTTCCAGAAAAATATATGGATCGAAAACTGCCTAATCCAACTACACTAAGAAACAGGTATACGAGGACGTATTGCAAAACATTCGCAACTACGTTGGCGTTGGGGAAAATTTTGTGTACTTTTGTTTTGTGAACATTTTTTTATTGGTGCGTTAAACCTAACAGTGCTAGTGGCAGAGATCTAGTGGATACTGCTAGTGGAACAGTGCTAGTGGCAGGGATATTAGACAAAACCAACCACAAAACAATTATAGATTCTGTGACTGGGTGCTTTCACTGTGTATGACCAGATCAAGATAATTTCTAGAAAATATGAGTAATGCACACTTTACATGTGTGGATAATGCACTTAACTGAAATGCAACTACAAAGCATATGAGATGAAAGCTGTTACATTACTCGTAACAGTAACTATTCCATCTCAATTATTGAAATAAACAAACTGGGAACATATTATATTATAATCAGTGGCGGCTCGTGATGAAATAAAACGGGTGTTCTATACAGGGCCGATCCTAGGGTATTGGCAGCTCGCGTGTAAATTTAAAACGTATCCAAACTACTGGCGCCGTAGGGGCCGCAAAAAAATTGCGCCGCGGGCGAAAATTTTGAAAATTTTCAAGGTCACGCGTTTTCCTGATACTTCAGGATTTTTATGTAAAATCCGTTTATACAAAAATATAGACTTTCACAAGAAACATTTTTGGACTTTAATACCTTTTTGAAGAACATTCATGTTTGCCGTCATATTTTTTGGTTAAGAGAAAAGGCTTGTAAGGTGAATTTTCTACTAGAGGGTCTATAACACTTAAAATATTTTCCGAAAGAGTTTCAGCGTCACATTTTGTAGGTTTCAGGTATGTCCAAAAACGTTCAATCGGTTCACCATCGAGAATATATCTTAAAACTACCACCAACTGAGTTTTTACAGATATATCAGTTGTTTTGTCTGCCATAACTGCCAAAAATGAAGGTTCGTTAATTTCTTTAATTATTTCTTCATGACATACTTTTAATATACAGTCTAAAAGATCATTTTGTATTTCTTTAGAGGTTCCTTTAAATACTGAAGCATTTTGTAGATGCTCGCTTAAAGTTACATCAAGCTCAGCAGAAAAATTTATCAAACCACGAAATATCCCCGGGTTTTGAGAGATTTCAGCTTCGTCATGTCCTCGCAGCGCCAGTTCAAAGGCCCCACAAAACTGCATTATGCAGTTTATAATTTTTGACAAAACGTATCTCTTTTTTGTCACATTATCATTATGCTTTTACACATTTATCCAATAAGCTGAATCTAGCTGCGCTTTAATATTAGTTGTTCCTAATAAAGCTAATTTCATTGTATTATGTAGATGGCTTTTGGAGTTGTCGTGCTTTTTTATTTTTTCAGTTAAGTGCACCAAATCTGTCACCCCTACCCCCGTCCGTGCTTTATCACCACCAAAAAGTATACAAGGAAAACGAAATAACGCATTTTTTTTGTTGCACCCACAAATCCAATTGTTCTTCGAATAAATGTCTCTATTAAATTGACGTTTATATGATTTTCCGCGGCTAACACCTGCAGTCTCAATAACAATATCGGGCAGTGGCCTACCATTGTTTTTTAAATCAATTTTTTCTTCATAAGAGTATTTAAAAAATCGCTTCACATGAACTAAATTATAAACTAAATCCATTGTCACTATCACAGTATATAAATATTAATAATTAGTACAATAAATCACTACACAAATTCACAAAACAGTATTTAAAATCTCAAATTAATACGAAATACGAAATAGGCACGATTTACGCCCGCCCGAGTAGGAAGGAGTAAACATTCACTGATGTTGCCTTAGCTGGAAAAAATACAGCTCACAGACCGTGTATTTACAGACAATTCGCGCATTTACGAGCGCCAAGTGGGGATTGTCGCGGGAGTTGAGGGGGAGGACGGGTGTGCCGAGCCGTGCTGAGAACTACCTCGTGTGGCCCAGTTCAATGTACCGCGACGCGCTCGCGTAGAGACCCAGATAATTCATCTGGTCTACTACTGAATAGAGGACGGCGGGCAGAATGCGACTAACGCAATAATTTGGTTAGCTGCACCAACTAACCAAATCATTTTATTAATAAATTTTAGTAATTATTATGTCGCGAAAATATACAAATATCTAATTTTTTTGGCAGTTCTGCAGCTCTGCAGCACCTATGCATCAGCCGCCCTTGATTATAATTACAAGAACAGTTTATGGTATTAGATGCTGTTAAACAAAAAATAAACAACACACGTGATGTCAGTACGATAACTAAAAAAACTGCTATATGTATTTACGAAAATGTATTTACGAAAAATCCTGAATAGTCATTTGTAACACGTGCTCATTTGACATCAAGATCAATAGTTATCTCTTACTTTACAAAAATATAGTCCATATATAGTTAACTTCTCGTACTTAACCTGTCTTTGGTGACAGTAGAAGTTGAAAGGGTTTTTTTAATGGAAACATTTCCTTTCCCGTTTTTCTGTTCGAGTATTCATTCATATTCATTATTGTACAGGCTCTTTCAATAGGGACGCTCGAAATATGTTAGATTATAGCGGCTATTTTGTTAAAGCAACATCTGTTAAATTTATTGTGAATCATTCAGCAGTGTATGGCAAATTATCGTGGAAGATTATAGCGTTCAACAACGTGTGCAAATCATAAAATTTTATATTCAAAATTAGTGCTCCGTTCTAGAAACGTTCCGCATATTACATGATTTTTATCCTCGCAACAACTGTCCCATCGAGTCGACTATTCGACGTTTGATGGCCAAATTCGAGTGAACTGGTTTAATAAATAATCAGCCAACAAGGTCTGCTGAATACATCGCTGCGTGAGAGTGTATAGGAAAACCCAAGGCAATTTCTCGTCGCTCACAATACTTGGCCTTTCTGCGACTTCAATTTGGCGCAGTTTGCGTTGAGACTTGGGTCAGCACCCGTATAAAATCCAACTAACCCAGGATCTTAAGGTAAAGGACCATACACAACGCCGTGTGTTCGTTGATTGGGCTCTGGAGCTTGGAAATTGACTCAAATTTCGCCAAAAAAAAAATCACCTTTAGCGACGAGGCCCATTTTTGGATGAATGGATATGTGAAAGAGCAAAATTGTCAAATTTGGGGCGATGCCAATCCACACGAGATACATCAGCACCAAATGCACCCCGAGAAAATCTCTGTTTGGTGCGGATTTTGGTCTGGCAGAATCATCGGTCCGTACTTCTTCCAAAACGAAACTGGCATTGCTATAACCGTCAACGGTGAGCGCTACAAATCGATGATAAGCAACTTCTTGTGGCCTAAACTGGATGATATGGATACCGACGACATGTGGTTCCAACAGGACGGCGTTATGTATCACACAGCGCATGCCACGATGGACATTCTACACAAGTGATTTAAGGGCATGATTATCTCGCCCAGCAGCTATGTGAACTGGTCACCGAGATCGTGCGATTTAACGCCCTTAGATTTCTTCCCTCGGGGCGATCTTAAGTGGCATGTCTATGCGAATAAACCTCAAATAACTGATACCCTCAAAGTCAATATAACGAACGCCATCCGGAAAATTCAGCCAGATTTATGCGACAAAGTCATGGAAAATTGGACCTCCCGAATACGTCCCACCAAGCGAAGCTGGGGCAGACATTTGAACGACGTTATATTCCATACTTAATGCCATAAAATATTCTTTAGAATAAAAGAAGAAATGAGTAGATATCTCACACACAACTTGTTTTATTTACGTTTAAATCTCGATCGCCCTTATTGAAAGACCCTTTATAATGAGGTATTTTCTGTGAACTATCGCTGTGTAATAATAGTGACCTGAGTACGACTCTGTTGCGGCCCGCAACAATAGACGCTTTAAATAACCATCAATTTAGGACACACTGTATAATTCTAGATGTCAAATTCGAGCCTCGCGCTAACAAATCTGTAGGAAAATTATTACAATCCTTCCTTCTTCCTCGGTGTTCATTCCGCTAAACGCCGGTAGCGCTACGTTTAATTCCTCGCCCAATTAGCATTTATTAATAACTATTATTACCCATTACAGCAGCCACTTAATTCAAAATGCCTTCGAAGGTATGTAACAGGCGACTGAGTTATGTAAAACGACAAGAATGTCGCACAGTTTCAATTTTAATCTATTTCCACGTGAACGATGGACGACATGACCTTCGAAGGTTATTAAACGGGTGCAAACCGTCGAAGGCGGCTCGATTTAACATTTTCTGTGACAGAAAAATCAATAGAGCAAGCGAATCAAGCACCGCCGCACCAGTGGCGTTACACTCGAGTAACTTGCGGCAGACGACATACCGTCGCGTAGACATGATATACACTCACAGA
This sequence comes from Rosalia funebris, assembly GCA_037954035.1. Taxonomy (NCBI): domain Eukaryota; kingdom Metazoa; phylum Arthropoda; class Insecta; order Coleoptera; family Cerambycidae; genus Rosalia; species Rosalia funebris. Next base: position 1,738,320 of record JAZFAV010000006.1, on the reverse strand, counting down.
CAAAAATATTGCATATTTTATTTTAAGTCATTAATTTTATTTTTTTTAAAGTGAAACTTTTTTTCCATCGCCTCAAATTTTTTCGTCCATCTATTGCATGTCGCTTTACAGTCGGCCGCGGAGTAGGGGTAAAGTGAAAGGCGCTCGGCAGAGCAGCCAAGGCCAATATGGCGGCGCCCATGGCTCGCATCAGCTGACCCTGTAGCATTTATATTCTCACTCATTCGTGCAAGTGCTCCGCGGTATTTGTATGTTTTGATCAGTGTATTGATGTAAATATTGTTGTTCACTTGATCGTAATGGACAACGATACAGCTAGTGAGTCAAATATACCGGCCAACGAGGAATGAACCAAGAATAGTGCGAAAATATCCGACGATGAATTAATTTTACGCCGTAAGAGACAGAATGTCGAGAGAGTTAAAAAATACTGAGCAGATAAATATTCCCAATTTCCATTGTGTGAGTCGACAGAAACATATTAATTCTCGATATGGTGGAGTAGGAGTAGCTATATTACAAAACAATGACAGTTCATTGAGAGCTCAGTCGGAGATGCAAGCATACATAAATAACATGAGTATTGGTCAAGCAACTACTTCCGAATCTGCTGTGGGAGATTTTTGTGCATCATGGATTTTCTAGGTTTTCATCTAGCTCCATTTGCTACGTCTTCGGCACAAATTTTCCGTTCTCGAGAAATATATTCGCGAATATCTGTTATTTTATCTGGTGATTTCAATACAGATTTTAAGAAAGAGGAATCTGCTCCACTTACTGAATACTTGAGAGAAGTATTTAACCTTGAAATGAAAAATGATATATACCAACCACGAGATATGGTACTACGATCGATGCGGTTTTTTCTAGATACATTTAAAAAATAGAATGTAAGGTATTGTTTACTTATTTTAGTTACCATAAAATATTAGTTACATTTATAGACTGTAAGACTCAAGGCGAAGATGAAGTTATTGATAGAATAATTGAAGTTCAAAATGATTCAATGATTTAAATAAATATTGGTCTCAGTTTTTAACATGCGTCTATCATCTGAATGATTGTATTTATTATGTATTCCGTACTCTAATACGCAGATTGAAATTAAAATTTATAGTTGGATATCTTGTCTACTATTGATTTCCCATTATCATTCCCATTTTCCAATTATTAAGTTAAGATTTAAAACGCGATTTTAATACTCTAAATCGAATAATTTTCCGAAAATTTTCAGTTAAATGCCTACAATCCGAAAAAAGGTTTCACTTGCATCGTGGTTTCATAAAACCACACAATGTTTTTTTCTTTAAAACTGTTTGTGTTTTTTTATTGCTAGAATACCCTGCACTGGAGTGTTTTACGTATATTATATATATATATATATATATATATATATATATATATATATATATATATATATATATATATATATATATATATATATATATATATATATATATATATATTGAAGCTTTACAACAGATTTATATAAAGGAACTAATAAAATAGCCTGAATTAGTTATCACATTTAATTAGAAGATATAACAATACTTTAAGGCCAAATAATAAAAATGTAGTACTTAGTGTTTCCTCTTCTAGCTCTAGCGATAGCCTGAACCCTTCTAGGCATGGTCCGCAGAAGATCTTTGATGGTTTCTTGCGGAATTTGATTCTATTCGTCCTATGCAACAATTCTTAATCTTGAGATAGGAGCTGGATTTCGTGCTCGTATATGTCGCTTCAAAATGTCCCATAGATGTTCTGTGAGACTAGCATCAGGAGCCATTGGTGGCCACTCCAATGCCTCGCTAGCTAACAGGTTGCTGGTTCTACACATATCCGATGTTTTAGCGCTTGAAAAAGATTATGTTATAGAGTTTCGTGGGCCATGCTACTGCAGTTTTGCCCAGCTGTTTCCATAGCTCGACTGGAATTTGATCCAGACCCGATGCTTTCCCATTTTTCATTTTTGCAACGATGTTTACTCTAGACGAAGTATTGGCTACAATTAAATTCTAGTGAATATTCTCTAGATGGCACCCCCTCCCCCCTTTGGCCTTTTAAAAGGAAAAACTTGAACACTGCCAACATTGGTGTCTTGTTCAAGGTTAAAGCGAAACGGTCCACGTTCACGAATCATCCTCGACATCCAGCTTTTTGCAGCGTTCTGGCTCATTCCCCGAAGGCAGACAACACAGCGACGACTTCGATTAACATGCGCAAAAACTCAACCGCAGCGTCCTTGAACCGATCAAGGCTGCGTGTGTACGTACGGCCGAAACCGAGGCGGCCCCTGGCTCCTCGCCTACTAGATTCTTCTGCGAGGCAGAGCAGCGGCCGTGAGTGTGCCCATCTCCTCCTGGAGGTAGCCGAGCGGTTGCAATTGCTATGGTGGATTGCCTGTCGCCGACGGCCACCACTGGCCGCTCCCACCCTTCTCCTGCGTCACCAGGGACCATTCCCACGACTAAAGTCGGCTCGCGTCTTGGTTCTTTTGCCGCGGGCAACGCGTCAATCGGACCGGTCGGTGCGTTGGACGAAGTCAATTCCGCAAGAAGGAACTTTGAATTTGCTTAATGAGTAGCGCTTGTAATGCTGGAAAATGTATAGCTATTTTTGAGAGCAGATTTCATCGTTAACATGATTTTCAGTAGTTTTTAAATTATGTTTTTATTACAGCTCCAGGTGAGGATCTCCACTGCATTCTTACAAAATTAGTATAGGGTGTGTCAGTTGGAACTATAGGATTTGAATTGCGCGCCATTTGTGTTCTGTTGAAGATAGTGCCTCAATATTTAACGCATGTCATCTGCAAACTATGCAACGTCAATATGCCGCGATTAACTTAATTCAATAACGAATAGTTTGTGTATAATTATTTTATGAAAGTGAGCGATAATTTACAGTTACATTAAGAAAAATTCGCAAAAATTCAGGACAAAATGAAGCCCCTACAGAGTTAATAGTTCGTAACATAATCGAGAAATTTCAAGAGACGGGTTGTGTTATTTCAAGAGACGGCAGCACCAATACGTCCTCGTCGTGGTCGGTGGGATGAAAATATTAAACTATTTAAAAAAATAATCAACATCAACATAAACACCAACAGGCAGCGTTTACGTGAGGCAAAGGTACTGTATCGTTCTACGAGCTCGAAACCCCTGCTCTCCGAAGCACACATGGAAAAAATCATAAGCTGGGCAACCGAAAATATCGATCGCGATTGGTCAAACGTAATTTTTTATGATGAAGCGACTTTTTAGGCCTGGGTTCGGGTAAAGCGTGCTTGGCCTGCTCGCGGTACAAATTCCATTCAGTGTACTGTCAAACAGCCTATAAAAGTCAATGCCTGGGGATGTTTCTCGAAGCGTGGATTCGGCTGCTTGCAGCTTCTCACCAAGAATTTGAACGCAGAGAAGATGGCCTAGATTTACAAGCGTGGCCTCCTAAGGTCAGCCCACAAGATGTTTGGATCCAATAACAAAGATTGGGTCTTACAAGAGGACAATTCATCCGAAATATCGTAGTCGCCTCTGCAGAGTCTGGAAGGAGAAAAATTGTATCATTACGATAGATTGGCCCTCCCAATCTCCTGTTGTCAATTCTATTGAAAATGTGTGGGCCATCATGGAGGGCAAGCTTGCAGGGAAATCTGTTTACAATTTAGAGCAGCCCTTAAAGGTTCTTCGAAAGATATGGCGTTCTCCTTTCACTGATTACGCCTAAAAACTGGTCAAAAGTATGTCCAGAAGGTGCTAGGGCAGGCCAATCTCGACAACGACAGCGATTTTACTGTTTATTAATTAAAAGCGATTTAGAATTTTCAATGTACTTTATGTAAAAAAAAAATTATAAATAAATATCTTTTGTACTTGTCAAATAAACAATTTTAAAACCTTAGAACGGACTTTTCCGCGCGTAGAATATCTCTATCTCGAAATTGAGTGGCCGAGAAAAAATAAACCAACACGTTTTATGCGACAGTTTTACTTATAGTTCACCCTCGTGCTTTCTCATGACGCATGAACAGGGTGCAGTGTGTCCTATCCACCTCAAAATCAATAGATGTCGTCTGGTATACGTCCCTAATCAGAATCAGTCGAAACTCGATTGATTCGACACGATTTAATTGAGTGATCGTGCTAACAAACAAATTTCTCAAATAGTCCATCATTGTGCTTTCTCATGACCCATGAACATGGTAGAGTGTGTTCCATCAACCTCAAAATCAATAGATGTCGTCTGGGAGACGTCCCCCATCCGAATCAGTCAGAACCCGATCGATCCGACATGACTTAGTTGAGTTATCGTGTTAACAAGAAAAATTTTTCAAATAGTCCACCGTTGTGCTTTCTCATGAGCCATGGACAGGGTGGGGTGTGTTCTATCCACCTCAAAATCAATAGGTGTCGTCTGGGAGACGTTCCCGATCAGAATCAGTCAAAACCCGATCGATCCGGCACGATTTAGTTGAGTTATTGTGCTAATAAGAATAAATGCCGACGACAACGACGACACACAGCAAAAAATTTTTAGAAACCATTTTTTTTTTTATTTTTAGGCCGAAAAACGAAAAATAAACCCAAAAAAAATTTGTTTTTTCACTTTTTGTTTACACGATTACATTACTTTTCCGCTTATAGTGGAGCGCGGAAAAGTAATAATCTCGGTTCCTTTCTTGTTGAACAGACTTGTATTCTCTTACGATTTTCTTTATTATGCTCATGTTCTAAAGATTTGAACGTATCTATTCTAACCTCTGCTTGTTTACTGTACACTATTTTAACTGTAAACGAGTGGTGAACAAAGGATAATATGGTCACGGCGATTTTACCAATAATAACTCCACACAAAGGCGTAATCAACTCCAGCTGCGAGACTGATACAAATTGACGCTGGCCCGCGCGAACATCTGATTCAAACACAAACACATCGACCCATTACACCCATTACCTTTCTCCGGGCGGTTGCGAAACCGTTGGATAACGTACAAGTTCATGAGTTAACGTATTCATTTACTTAATGGCAAATAGCCCACTAAATAATAAGGTGTTGTTTCCAGATCCCGGAATGTGCAATACCGGCTGTTTGTGTATTACGCAAAATGCCCGAGTCGCGACCCAACAAGAGACCGATTCAATTCATTGTTGTAGGTGAATGTTGTGCAAAATTGTTTATTGTCCGAGAAGAATGAGCTTATTATTGGGCAAGCTGAGATATAAAAGCGCAAGGATTTATAGAAATGAGGATATTGTTGAAACAGTCACTTATCCATTTGTTGCCGTTGCACCACTTCTTTCTGCGTAATTATTCGGCAGTTGTATTACGGTTTTTATCGTTAAAGATTATCTAGACAAATGATCGTTCGCCCCAGTGTGCTTGGCCTTTTTATTACTCTCTAACTGTATACAGAGACCGCCAAAGAAATTGCGTCAAATAGGCGAGAGAACTAAAATTGTTTGCATGCACAATTCTATGGAATTATGACAACCTGATTTAAACCAATTCGGTACATCATGACTCGACAATTTTTTATAATTCCACAAATAAAATAGTCCTTTACAGTCTCAAAGGGAAGCCTTATAGCCCTTTTAATCCGATATTTTAGAGAATATAGGTCAGGTTGCCATAAATTTAAGTAATTGTAGCAACCTGACATACCCCAACTCGATATTATGCAATGGGACATTCTCTACAATGTCAGGGATAAAATAGTTTGATTGAAATTTCAAAGGAAACCACCACGTGTCTTTATACTATACCACGAGTAAAATAGTTAATTTTAGTCTCAAAGGAAAGTCTCTTTGATTTGATTTTTTAAAGAACATGGGTCAGGTTGCCACGAATTTAAGTAATCGTGACGATCTGATATAATCCAAATCGATGCGATGCGGATGCGAATACCAGGAATGAAACAGTACATTAAAGCTCAAAACAAAACCCCACATTATCTTAGATCCAATATTTCAAGTATTGTGTGGCAGGTTGCCATAATTCTGTGTAATTAGAGCTCATAACATTGCAACCCAACTCGATACGATGTAGTGAACAATTCTCGCATAATGCCAGGAATAAAAGAGTCTAAGAAAAACTGCACATTATCTTGAATTCAATGTTTCAAGGAAAATACGTCACGTTGTGTATGTAATTATGGTAACCGGATGTAATCCACCTCGATACGTCTCAGCTCGTCAACTAGGTATGCACTCATCATCATGAGGTCATCAGTCCTAAGACTGGTTGGACGCTAACCGCCACGCTAACCTACGCATTTCGCTAATTGTGCTACAACCCACATCCCTTACTATTTGCGAGCAGTAGTCTAATCTAGGCCTACCTCTGCCTTTCTTCACTCCTATTTCTGCCTCCAAAATATTCCCCCATGTCTCAGCAAGTGGCGTACCATTCTATCTCTTCTATTCTTTATGTTTTTCCACATACATCTTTTCTCGCCGACTTTCTCTAATATCTCTTCATTTCTAACCCTATCAGTCTACGGTATTTTCATCATTCTTCGGTAACACTACATCTCAAAAGCTTCTAATTTCTTCCTACTTGCTTCCCCTACCGTCCAGGTTTCGCAACCGTATAGTGCCGTGCTCCATACATACGTTTTCAAAAATCTCTTCCTTGTTTCTAAGTTTATTACCCCCGAGCATAAAAGTGCTTTCTTTTTGTTAAAAGCTACTCGACCCTGCGCTATTCTTTGTTTTATATCTTTATCGCTTCTTCCATCCCAATTTATTTTATTTCCTAAATAAATGAAGTCTTTAACTTCCTCCAATCTTTCATTATTAATTTGTACTTTCGTTTTTGCTCTGCTCTCGCGCCCTCTGCACACTAACACTTTAGTTTTGTTTTTATTCACCCTCATTCCGTATCCCTCTGTCAACACTGCCTCCATTTCGTTCAACGCTGATTCTAATTCCTCTTTACTAGATGCTAATACTGCTATATCATCCGCGAATCTCAGCTTTTTAGTTGCTGTCCCTGTACTTTAATCCCGAAATCCACTCTATCTTTTACCACATTAATCGCCTCTTCGATGTACAGATTAAAGATTAGTGGTGATAGCGTACATCCTTGTCTTACTCCTTTCCTAATACCTACTTCCGTTCTTTCCTCTTCTACTTCTATAACAGCAGTTTGCTCTTTATATAGATTGTGTACTACTTCTCCTATCTCTATACTTCATTACTTCTCCTATTCATATACTTCACGAGGAAGTCAGAAATCATTTAAAGACATTTTTTGCAAACCGCAAGGTTTTTATGAAAATAGTATTATGAAGCTTCCTAAGAGATGGAAGCAAGATGGAGATGGAGATTTTAGGCAACCCGATAATTCATTCGAAAGTATTCATCGGCCTGTATAAAACAATTACGTAGCCACATCCATGATATATTTTTTTTAGATATATCCTAGACCTGTATTATGCCATCACTCTACGAAAAAAACGGAAAAATTGAGTAATGAGGTGCATATTTGTTCTAAAATTTGTGATATTGAAAGTTTTAGCCTCAATATCAATACCTTTAGCGAGATAACCTATTATACTGTGCTCTGTGGTATTTCGCCAACTAAGCTGGCGTCATCAGGAGATGACTGTGCCTAAAGTCATTTTTGTAGATTAAGAATAAATAATACTATTTTGTTAAAATAACCCGGAAGTTATGTAGTTTATATTGTATCTAAATGGGTAATTTTTACGCTTTATTTTTAACAAAAATATAACGTAATTTATCTCTTTTTTCAGACACGCGTCAATGCTATAAAGGATTACTTAGAACGGACCAGTTGGAAAGTAAATAACATTATTCGACTGGGTAAGTAGACGAAAAATTATTATTCAACCAGCATTTGTCGCAGTAATGGTTATTCCGTGCAATTTTATTATTTATTATGTTATAAATCGGTAATTCTTGGCGTTTTCTGGTATCTCGATAAAAAAAGTGCCGGCCGATTTAACCATTTCAAATATATAATTAGAAAATTAGCAAAAGAACTGCCTCGTCGATTACCTGTGCATAAAAACTTACGTAAAAATGCGCTCGGCTCGCTGGTGTCTTGGTAAAAGTAAAACGGAAGGCAGTGGCGTGTTTAAGTTGACATGGAATATTTTTAATCACATTTTTCTATGACGAAAATAATTTCAAGTTAACGTTATTGAAAAATATGAAGTCTACGAGCCCAAAATCACATGAGTTGGCCCGTTAGATATTTTCACGTCCACGCAGTACATACGGTAAGGTAGGAATAAAATACGCAAATAAATACAACAGATTTTATTTGTACTTGAGAAATATAAGAACTGTACGCATTCATTTGCAATAACAAGAAAACTAGCGACAAAAGAAAGCATAGAAACAAGTACTTAAATCTCAAATCTTCAGTACCTAGTTTATACTGAGTTGTAAAGTCAATTACCACTGTGTTAAGTCACCTCTATTTTCAAAACAGCATTTATACGCCTAGGCATGGTGTCTACAAGACTCTGGCAGTCTTCTAAAGAAAAAAAGTCCCATATTTCTTGGAGACGATCTTGCAATGACTGAAGTGTTTTAGCCGGACGATTACGCAATTTTTTTTTTCATTCGCTGCCATAATGTCTCGATCGGAGAAAGATCAGGACTACTCGAGGGCCAACTTAGAACGGAAATATAGTTTTCCGACATCCAGGCTTTCACACGTTTGGCTGTATGGCAAGCCGCGCCATCTTGCTGGAAGAGAAATTTCCGGTTAGATAATTGCAGAGAATGGAAGAAGGCACTGATTTAAAATGACTATGTAGTTTTCTGCGTTTACGATGCCTTCAACAAAGTGAAGCCTACCAATGCCATTGGTGGACATACATCCCCACACCATAATTGAAGCGGAAAATTTCAATTTTTGCCGGAGACAGTCTTTGTTGTAAGCCTCGGTTTTCGTTCGAATCGCCCTACTCCGCGAATCTCCTACACAAAGCTCAAATTTTGATTCGTCGCTCCAAATAACCGACCTCCACTGCTTCAAAGTCCAGTTTTTATGTATTTTGGCCCATAATAAGCGGTTTTTCTTGTACAATCTACATAATATGTAGTATTTACTCAGTTAACACTAAGTTCAGATTGGCCCATCTGCAGAGTTGCGTATGTTTTTAAAGTAGTTTGATATCCGATATGGAAAAAATGTTCTTATGCAAAGACAGCGACCGTTCGGTATCTAAAGATGTAAGACTTGCATAGTTAAGATGGTAGATCCTCCTCTAGCTATTATTAGCACCTCCGCTCATCTGAACATGCTACTGATCAAGTAATAAATGGTTCCCTGAGGAATATTTGCCACGAACGATTGCTCGAGTTCCCTAATAGTGACAGGGGTAGATATGTGGTGTCTAACTGATCGTTTTAGTGCATACCATAGATCCTCTATGGTATCTATATCTGGGCTTCTTGGTGGTCAGTCCATAGTTGGAATATTCACAAATCGAAGATAGTCCAGTATCCCTCTGGCAACTTGGGGTCGAGCGTTATCCTACATAAAAATGAAATTGTCCGTGATAAATGGGGCAAACGGCATCACATGTTATTTTACGATGTTTTCTACGTAAAAATGTACATTCATGGATCTCCCCCGTATAGGAACCAAATCCGTGCAAGCATCTAAGCAAATTCCTGCTCAAAGCATTACCGATCAGCAAATTATTACAGCAAACTTCTCTCCTGGCCTCTTCCAGACTCGTTGACGCCAATCTGCTGAATTAAATCTTACTTTTGTTTCATCTGAAAATAAAACTCGCTTCGAGTCGTCAATGTGTTCCAATTAACTTTATGCCCTCTGGTGAGCAGTTGTGAAATAACTGATTTTTTTGCTATACAATAAGCCTTTAAGTATTAAGGCTTGTTCATTAAGCCTGTTCCTGACCGTTCGTCCAGAAATTGCTACATTTCGAGCTGCCGCTAGGGCTTTGCTTAGCTCTAAACTGATAAAGGCGACTTGCATAATGTATCGCTCATCTCTTGCATCTGTAGACTTCTTCCCGCCTTATCCTGGGATTCTACAGCAACTTCCAAGTTCATTGAAACATTTAGACGGATTATTGATCGTCTAACTTCTAACAAGTTAGCCATATGTCCCTGGTTAAGTCCCTCGTTAACCATAGTTACCGTTTTCAGTGCTTCATCTTCTCTTAAGTTGCGTGCAAGTTCTTTTAACTTAAGTTAAGACAATTGATTTCTTCTACTCTAAGTGTACTGGACAAAGCATTTCATTCACTTAATAACATTAAATTTAAAAAAAATCACTAGCTTAATTGAATTTATTGCTTTTTACAAATAATTTTAAATAGAGTTAAATGCATTATTAACAATCAATTACAAAATGTTACTTTGCATTTGTCAAACAATTGCAGTTGTTTATCAATCAGTAGTGACGGAAAATATCCGAGGCCACTTACATAAAATGTGTAAGGATTTAAAGTCTTGAAAAATTATAAGAAATAATAAAATGTTTTGTAGATGCGTTAATTTTATCTAGGAGTGCAAGTTGTCATAATTCTTTGTAATTGTGGCAACCTGATCTAACCCAACTCGATACGTCGTGGCTCGACTATTCTGTACAATGCCATGAATAAAATAGTTCACTAGAGTCTCACACTAAACACTTATATTTTTTTTAATTAGATATTTCAATAAATATAGGTCAGATTGTCACAATTCCATTTAACTATGACAGCCTGGCATAACCCAACTCGATACAACACAGGTTGACAGTATTCCGCACAATACCACGAATAAAATAGTTCACATAGTTCAAGGGAATCTTCAGTTTGATGTTTCAAAGAATATAGGTCAGAATGTCGCAGTGCCATGGAAATCTGAGAGTCAGACATAACCCAACTAGATGCGATGCGGCTCGATACTTACAAATACCGGGGAAGAGCTTATTACCACGCTGTATAACTCAAAGACTCGTCTTATGTTTGTGACGCAAATGTGTCGAGTATTAGCAAGCCTACGATCCGTTTATTTCATTATTCGAAACCCTCATCCCCTTTCGCGTCTCCGCCCATGTCTTCCAAACGCCGCGCTGCACTGGCCGGGTCCTCGCATGTGGCCGAACAGAATCGAGAGAGGTACAATACCCTCAGGATGGCCAGTGCCTACGATAATTTTTATTATTATTTTTGTTCAATACCCGCACCCGGACCAGTACAGTTACAAACCTGTTTGTATATATATATATATATATATATATATATATATATATATATATATATATATATATATATATATATATATATATATATATATATATATATATATATATATATGTGTATGTGTATGTATTATAAAAAGATAATAAAATAAACATCGGTGCGCGGCTCGTTGGAGGTGCTTTCCTTTTGTTTAATCTGGATAATACGATCGCGAAATTAAGGCAGCAATAAAAACTAATTTTTATTAATCGAGGCGATTTCGGAGGCGTAAAAATGCCGGGATTTCACTGGAATTCCTTCACGCTCACGCACTGTAGAGGACGTTTTAACGGCAATAATGTTTCGAGAGCAAAAACGGATTATATAACGTGGAGACCAACGTTCTTTCCAAATGGTCGTTTTCTCTTGACAGATGCGGTATGTCAGATACACGATTTAGGCAACGGTTCAGGCGTAGAACAGCGCAGAAATCTGTAATCTGGAAGTGTAAGAGGGTACAAAGTTTCCATTTGAGTTCTTGGTACATCCTCTGGGTTACTACCTCATCCAGATCATCAGATACGGGGGTAATCCCAGCAGTACCCGGCCTAACAAAGAAAATACGATCTATGTATACACTTTTGCATGCGTTCGAACCATTTGTCAAAGCATTTTCTCCATTCCGCTTGAGATGTCCCCAAAACATGGTTTTTGAACGCATCAACTTCTTCTGCCGATGAAAATCGTTGTCCACACAATTTATTTTTGACGCTCGGGAACCAAAATAAGTCATTGGGTGACAAATCAGGACCGTACGACGGATGACCCATTAATCCGATTTTTTGAGTGTTCAAACATTTGGTTATTAGATGAGATGCGTGAGAGCTCGCATTGTCATAATGAAGAATGATTCGATGGCGCTTGTGTGCTTTCCTTATTTCATCGAAGACTTCCTGCAAACAATTGGTTGTATACTATTCAGAATTGACCCTTTTACGTTCTACTAAAGGCACCGTTGCCACAATACCAATTTTTCCGAAAAAAACAGGCGACCATTTGTTTCCAGTGCTTCAAGCGCGAACAAATTTTGTTGGATTTGGTTCATCTTCAAACACCTATACAGACGATCATGCTCGATGACGAATCCGGATGGTTCGTCACTTGTTACAATGTTATATACGTCTTTTGAAGTACTGAAATTGTATATCTTGAGCATTTGTTTGCACCAATCGACACGAGCATCTTTTTGAGATTTTTTCAAATTATGTGGGATCCAACGAGAGCAAACCTTTTTTACAGCTAAATATGATCATGCAGTATTCTATATATGCTAGTCGACCTAATGCCTAAGGTTGCCTGAATCTCACAGTATGTCACATGATGATCTTACATTAATAGTTTTTGCACAGCATCAATGTTTTCTGGCACAATAGCTGATTTTAGACGACTTTTACGACTTTCGTCAGTGAGCGAATGACGGCCACGATTAAACTCGTTATACCAGCGTTTCACAGTGGCAAAGGATGTTTTCGATGCTTTATCGCCAAAAGTGGAAGTAAGTTGATCGAATGCACTCTTGTCTTGATAATCCACGTCGAAAGATACAATTTTCAAATCACTGTAAACAACACAGATCGCGCCTGACAACACTTAGTGTGACCAAGGCTCAAAATAATGCCCTTCGTATCTATGTAATATCAGTAAAGCGAATGCGCATGTATTTGATTTCTTGTATCGTCTATAAATATGCCTAAAAGACTTCACGAAGCGAAGAGGATCAGGCGTAATTGGAACACACACCATGAATAAAAATAAAATAATCCACTAGAAAAATGACCTGAGTATAAGATCGGCGATAATGATACGATTTATGACGGCAATAACGATATAAATCGAGGCACATGCATGATTCCTGCGTCCACGAACTATCCCGTGTTTGGTGCTGCTGCAGTTCAAACAGGTGGCTGTGCACACAATAGCCCATAACGGACCGCTAGATGTACATATACAGAGATACGAAACTGGGCCATGGGAAAGCCGTATTTCAAGCCCCGCCCTCCCGGAAGATTTACCTGAAGGATGGTGGTTGACAAATGTGTCCTGTGCAACAGGCCTAGCCTTGGCCTGCCGACGTCGTCTCTATCTAAGCCGTTAGGATGTATTTTTCCCAGCTGGCGACAGCGGAATTCGCACCGTTGGAAAACGCGTTAAATTTGACATCTATTTGAAGAAAAATTGGTGGTGTTAGTCGTTGATTTACGATAGTCTGCTCTTCATTCGTCGAGTGACTAGTGTCGTGGCCAGTCAATGTAATACAATCGCCACTAGAGTTTTATTATCCATCCAATTACAATAGTAACTTACAATTACAATTCTGTTTAATTCTTCGAGATTTATAGAGTGCTGTGAAAGAATATAGACTCACCCTTAATTTGGACTACATTATGAGTAAAACTCAAAACTGAAAATAATTTTATGGATATATTGGAGAGGTATATTATGTGAAATCGTTGTTTTTACGAGTTTTTAGGATCTCATGTATTGGTGAATAACAGAGATTTATGGAAAAACGTGTCTGTAGTTTGTAAAAAATTAAAAACCCACTGGTGTTTTATACTTTACTTAGACCAATACTTGGTTCATTTACCTTTATTTTTTATTACATTTAATAAGCGAATGTTTACACTATTTACTAAATTGTTTAAAGTTTCCTCTGGAATTTCCTCTCAGGCAGCTACAATTCAACGCCTCAGTTCATCAACACTTTCAATTGAAGGTTTTGTTGGATGTTATACTGTTCTTGTCATAATCTCCCATGTATTTTCTACCGTACTAAGATCAGGAATTAATGCTGGCCATGGTATAAGGTCGATTCCATACTACTGAAACCAGTTTTTTGCGAACCTGAAGAACGAATAGGTGCCTTATCCTGTTGAAATATTATACTATCATCTTCGGTAAGGGTTAAAAATGGTAACAGGTATTCTTCTAACAGGTTTTAAGGAACAGTCGCATTCCGCAATTTGCAAATACCAGTTGGCTTTACAGCCGCCCATATTCTAACATAACCAACTGTTTGGGGTCTTCTTGACATAATTTTTCGCTTTTTTAGTAGATCAATAAATACCTAAACCCATCTGGTCGATCCAAATTTCATTTTTTTTTTCACCGCTAAAGATTATACATGACAAATTTTTGTTTTGAACATACTCCTCTACAAATTTGAATCCGGCTTCTATGGGATGCTGCTTAAGTACAGGTTTCTTTAAATACTTTTCATATTTAAAATGTTTTGACATCACCGCCCATTTTCTTGTGAAAGAGGGATCACGGTCTAAATTAAAACGACGGACAACCTGAGAAGATGACGCTCCTGTAGTTGATAATACGTAGTGTCCTGATATTTGTGAACTAAAGAATGCCATACGGAGAGAATTATGGGATGTCAAAAGCAAATTATGAAATACATCATCCTTTAGGTGAATCATTACTACTAGTGCAAAAAGTGCCTCGAACTTTAAATAACGGAAAAGGTATTTGTGTTGGAGAAAAAATTGTCAGTGGCATTGATGGACAAATTAAAAATTTCCATGCAAAGATAGAAAGCGGTCTTGGAAAGAATACCAGTCTACTCCGAGTTATACTCTGCTTTAGTGCTTTAAGAACAAAAGGCAAGACTAATATAACTAGAGTTTATAAAGGGCATGTCTCTAGTAGTAAATCTATAATTAAGTCAGATGTCAAAAATTCTGGTCGTTAGTGGTCAGTTTACGTCCTATTACTATATGTTTTGGAATCCGGAAAAGTTGTATATGTTCAAATTACAGAATATTTCTCAAAATTAATAAGTAATATATTTTACAGTTAATATTTCAAGTTACTTCCGGAAAATCAATGAGGGTTTAGAATGGGGTACGAGACACAACTACAGCACATCTGAATATATCTGATGCGATAGTCAAAAGTCTTGGTTGAAATTTGCCAGCATATTAGCTCTATTATAAAGCTTTTTCGTTTAGAGAAGATTTCCGTAAAGGCTTGGATAACATATATCTCTTGGTTTTCAATGGTATCTGAAATATCGGCAAAAAAAAGTTTGCACAAAGTTAGGTACGTCATGTTCAGGATTTGTGTCTTCAGGGATGCCGCAAGGTTCCATATTAGGCCTATTTCTTATAAAATATGTTACTTTAAGAGCGCAAGATGTGTAAATAAAACATGGGTTTATGTAGCAAAGTATTGATTTGTAATGAAGATATTTGAGAATTATGTATAGAACAACACATCCGGTAAATCGCCGCCACTTGGGCGATCGTGGATTTGTTGGCGTAAATCTGAGGCTTCAGAAAACCCTACAGAAAATAGTCCATAGGTGTTAAATTGCAAGACCGTGGCGGTCAATTCTGGCCACCAATGTTTAAATTTTTGAGGGGTAATGGCAAGTGGTATCGTGATGCTGAAACCACATATCTTCAAGAGGCACATCTTCCGATTGAGGTACAAAGAACTTTGTTATCATATCACGATAACGTTCGCTATTCTATTATTACATTATTATAACATTACCTGCGTCGTTTTCAAGGAAAAATGGTCCAATGATTCCTTCAGACCACAATGCACACCAAGCAGAGACACGTTGAGGATGCATTTGTTTGTCATGAATCACTCGTGGAATTTCTGAGCTCCAAGTGCGTCAGTTTTACATATTAACGAAGGTGAAAATGGGCCTCATGCTGAAGATGATTTAATTCACAAAATCATCATTCACGTCTTGTTGTTCAATGATCCAATTGATGAACTCTCTTCGCTGTGCATAGTCTGTTGGCAGAAGTTGCTGAGTCAATTGCACTTTGTAAACATAGAGATGCAAATATTTAAAGAGAATACACTGAATAGTGGCTGTTGAAATGTCCAATTTTTGTGCACAATGACGAATCGAGGTCCCTGGACTCTCGGTCACACTCTAGTGATCTTCTGCTGTGATATTTTGTTCTGAACGACCACTACGAGTTCGTGTCGTGTGTTGAACATCAAGAACTGAACCAGTACTTTGGAATTTTTCGATTATTCTTTTCACAGTTTATAAATTTGGAACATTATCTCCACAGAAATTTGGAGATACGAATTGTAGCAACCAAACTTTCACCAGTTTGATAGTAATGTTTAACGAAAAGGACACGTTGTTGTATCGTATAGCGCTCTATTGCAACACCCATTATATTCTTCGGATGCATATAATATTATTGAATTCTCAACAGCTCATAGCTAGGCAAACGATAGTCAGTTCATTTACACTATTTTTTATTTTTATTTGTATGAATATATTAAATTAGTATAGTATATTTAGAAAAAAATATCTTTTATTGTTGTACATTTGGGAAAATCGTAATTGGTGAGGGTTAAGTGGAAGAGTGTAGCCTGTAGTATACAAACTTCGCTCTTAATGAATTGCAAGATTTCATTAATGAAGACGTTTATTATTATTATTATTATTATTATAGTGCCTTCTGCGATATTAAACCCCGTCAATTTTATTTAAAATGATGCAATTTAACATCGCTTTTAGACCCACCATTTCTGCGTACACTGTATAATTTGTTTCAAAGATAAAATAGTCAGGTTACCTCCTCGCGATATTGAATTATTACTTTCTAGCTGCAGTAACATGTTAATTTTTCACCATGCCATATCGGAGACAGCTCCCCATAAAAAAATGTTCTAATGAGATTCACGCCACAGATGGGCACTCTTGGCCAATAAATAATGTAAATTTTCTGTTTCGTCGCCCGTCACGTGGGCGTATCAAGATTATTCCGTTTTGCGTCACCCTCTCTCACCTACTATAAAAGCAGAGAAAAAAATTACAATATATTTCTCACGTTTCGTTGCCTAACGCTTCGCAGGGTCAAATCTAAAAGTTTTATTAGACAATACAAAGAAAGGTCAGTGTCGTTCCTTGATATATTGTGTGATACGCCGCGGACTCGAATTTTTATTGAGCGCTGCTAGACCTTGGACTGTTTCGTCGAAGTGTTTTTGGATTTGTAATTTCGAATGAAATTTATTTGAGGTTGTTGTAGGCGTAGAAATTAACGCGGATAGTTTAATAGTTCAGATGTCCGCCGTGACTTTGCTTGGCGGCGCGTATTCGGGAGGTCCAATTTTCGATGACTTTGTCGCATAAATTTGGGTGAATTCAGCAATTCAAATCCAGCGATGCCGTTCGTTATGTTGACTTTGAGGACATCAATTATTTGCGGTTTATTCGCATAGACCTGCGATTTAAGATAGCCCCAAAGGAAGAAGTCTAAAACCGTTAATAGAAAGGAGTTCACGTCGCCGCTGCGCGAGATAATCATGCCCTCAAATCGCTCATGCAGAATGTCCATCGTGGCATGAGCTGTGTGGCACGTAGCGCCGTCCTGTTGGAACCACATATCGCCGGTATTCATATTATCCAGCTTAGGCCATAATAAGTTGCTTATAATCGACCTGTAGCGCTAGCTGTTGACGGTTATGGCAATGCCAGTTTCGTTTTGGAAGAAGTACGGACCGATGATTCCGCCAGACCAAAATCCGCACCAAACAGTGACTTTATCGGTATGCATTTGTTGCTGGGGAATCTCGTGTGGATTGGTATCGTCCCACATCCGACAATTTTGCTTGTTCACGTATCAATTCATCCAAAAATGGGCTTCGTCGCTAAAGATGATTTTTTTGGCGAAATTTGGATCACCTTCCAACTGCTTCAGAGCCCAATCAACGAACACACGGCGTTGTCTATGGTCGTTTTCTTTAAGTTTCCTGGATCAGTTGGAATTTATACAGGGGTAGACCCAAGTCCCGACGCAAAATTCCCCAAGTTCAAATCTCAAAAACGCCAAGTTCTTGTGAACGACAATAAATTGACTGCCTCGGATTTTCCCGTACACTCTCACGCACAGCAGTGCTATTTTCAGCAGACCTTACCTCTCGATAACGTACGGGTGTTGGCGGATTATTTATCAAACCGGTTGACTGGAATTTGGTCACCAAAGGTCGAATAGTCGACTCGGCAGGACGGTTGTGGCGAGGATAAAACTCACTTAACGCAAGGAAAATTTCTCGAACGGAGCACTGATTTTGAAAATAAAATTTTATGATTTGCACATGTTATTGAACGCCATAATCATCCACAGTGATTTGCCATACACTACTCAATAATTCATAACAAATTTGACAGATGTTGCTTTAATAGCATGGCCGTTATAACCTCACAAATTTCGAGCGTCCCTATTGAAAGACCTTGTAGCCTCCTCCGACACATCTAGCCCATCTGCGGTCTATCGTGGAGAAAAAAAATGACTAGACTGGGGACACGTTATGTAAATGCCCTATTTGTTGCCCAACGTCGCGATTGCGTCGGCGTATTTGAATGTTTAAATACCGGATAAGTGGATTTGGCTCAACAATGGGTAATTAACATTGAAAAGTGGTGCACTAAAGCTCTCTATATGGCGGAATCGTTTTGCAATTGCGATATACTCATTCATTATTCATACCGATAAATTTTATCTAGGCATAAACAATAGCAAGAGTAACGTCCGACAAGGGTGACGGATTTTTACGTCACATATTAATGAACGGAGACGTGGGTTTCCTGACGCTAGAATTTATAAGGGTAGAATAAAGAATTGACATAAAATTACGTACAGGATATATAAAGCGTCTATACGGGCGAGCTGTAACAGAGACGGACTAACAATGGAAGCGCTACCGATGGTTTTTATACCAACGACATGGCCACCGCTTGTTACAGGTTTGTTCTCATCTCATCAATTTACGCAGCCTTGTGGATCACGTCGTGTGTTTGAATGTGTGTTTTTATTTGTGCGTTAACGTGATAGTTAACATCGAGACAAAAATCCAGATCAGAATTACCGAATTCCGTCAAATGGCACGAATATTGAATCATGGTGTTGAATCAAATACGCGGTATTTAGATTCAACACTATGGTTTGTATAATGATTCTTTGCGTGTACGTGACAGGTAACAGTCGTATGAATCAATCAACTGACATTTTTTAACAGTGTCGCGCCGAAAACACATTTTAGGATAATAGTTAGTACAATACAAATCCGTCAACCTATGACAGGAGTAATGAGAAGGTTCTCCACAAAAACATTCAATGGAAGTAATATTTCCATCAAAATAAATGAAACAAATGAAACAAAAATCAAAATAAGTGAAACAAAAATGAAATAAATCTTACAGAAATATTGAGACGCCAATGAATCGGATTATACAATAAAGCTAAGACGTGATTTCATAATTACATTTTGTTCGGCAAATTATTAACTGTCTATGTCGTACGTAGTTGATTGAAACATATGTAGCTAGATATACGTGCTGGTAATTGTAGCATATTAGTAACAATTGCGAGTGGTGTAGCATGTGATCCGTGCTTCGTCACTAAATTGATACATGCGCAAAAATCCATTATACAAATTGTACTTATAATACTTTGGCTAATGGACTGCCGATCAATATGAGTTGCATTTGAATAATTCGACTGCTTCTCCTTGGATGTCTCCAAATCGGATCATGCAAATAATTTCAATCCTTTCTCCTTCAGTTAATTTTACCATTTTTGACAATAGAACAAAGTTACTACTCAATAAACTTTTCAAACAGACTGCTTTTTCCAAATAAAATGATAGATATGTATTCCTTAAAGAAATAACAAAAAAAAAACTATTTAACGATGTACAATTTAAAATTGTTAAATAAATTGTAAAAAAAATACACGTGATAGAAGTGAATACTTCTTTAGAATAGAGAATGAGACAGATTAAAAGTGAGAGATTGAAAGAGAGATAGAGAGAGATTGAAATAGTGAGAGAGGAAGGGAGAGGGATAATTTCAGATATAACAATATAAAATTTGTGTAAATAGTGAGTAATATATTGACCAGTTTATTGAAGTATATAGCACATGTTACTGCGTCGTCGTTGACTAAAGTTGTTCGATTTATGTAGTGCATTTTTTCTGCAGATTCATTAGAAATATCTGTGCCGTTGTGCTTCAGTTTGTAAAGTTTCTTTAACAAATCAATCCAACCGATTTCATTTGCACTCACTGTTAGAAATATCGTTGGTTTACTCAATTGTCGGATCATGGCAAAAAGGTCTTTTTTTCGGTTCGCCCAGTACCAGGTAAAGTTTGGAATTGATCGCAGTAAGGCGAGATTTGTTTCGATACAATTATTGACATGTCTTCTCTTCATCTTCAATTTGTTGTCGAGTTATGTTCGTATTTTTTCCAACGTGTTTGAATGCAATCGTGAGCGCATCGCGAACCCTAAGGCGCATGATTTTCATCGCCAAGTATAATGTGATATGGCGTCATAGCTCGTCGATCGGATCTTCGTAACTCACTCGTTGCCATCATAAATGGTGTCACATTAACTCCGTCTCTGAAACGCGTATAGCCTAAACTGATATATATGATGTATAGCTCTCTTTCTCTTTCTCTCTATGTTATATATCTGTGTACTCTGTCTTGTAACGAAACCTGTGTTTTAGGTATACCAGATGTATAGCTCTCTTTCTCCTTCTCTCTACGTTATATCTTTTTTCTCTCTCGTGTAACGAAATCCCGAAACGTTACATTTTTTCCAATTCACTCTCCATTCTCGTCAAATATCAGGACGCCGCCAAAGAAGTATTCACTTCAAAACATTATCGCTCGTTAAGGCTACCATCAGTCAATGAACAGCGCACAATCTGAATATTTCGTTAATTTTATAAATACAGGGTCTTTCAATAGGGACTCTCGAAATTTTTCAGGTTATAGCGGCTATGTTGTTAAAGCAACATCTGTCAAATTTGCTGTGAATTGTTCAATAGTGTATGGCAAATCACCATGGAAGGTTATAGTGTTCAACAACGTTTGAAAATCATCAAATGTTATTTTCAAAGGCAGCGTTCCGCGTATTACGTGATTTTTATCCCGCCGAGTCGACTATTCGACATTTGGTAGCCAAATTTGAGTCAATCGGTTTGATAAATAATCAGCCAACACCCGTACGTCACCGAAATGCAAGGTCTGCTGAAGACATCGCTGCTGTGTGTGAGAGTGTGCGAGAAAACACGAGGCAGTCAATGTATCATCGTTCACAAGAACTTGGCTGTTCTGCGACTTCAACTTGGCGAATTTTGCGTCGGGACTTAGGCCTGCACCGTATAAAATGCAACTGACCCAGGAACTTAATGTAAACGACCATAGACAACGCCATGTGTTCGCTGGTTGGGCTATGAAGTAATTGTAAATTGACCAAAATTTCGACAACTTTAGCGGCGAGGCACATTTTTGGATGAATGGATATGTGAACAAGCAAAATTGTCGGATTTGGGACGATACCAATCCACACGAGATACACCAGCATCAAATGCATCCCGGGAAAGTCACTGTTTGGTGCGGATTGTGGTCTGGCGGAATCATTGGTTCGTACTTCTTCTAAAACTAAACCGGCATTGCCCTGATCGTCAATGGCGAGCGCTACAAATCAATGACAATCAACTTCTTGTGGCCTAAACTACATGATGTGGATACCGACCATATGTGATTCCAACAGGGCGACGCTACGTGTCACACAGTACATGCCACGATGGACATTCTGCACGAGCGATTTGAGGGCATGGTTATATTGCGCAGCGGCGACGTTAACTGGCCACCGAGACCGTGCAATTTAACGCCTTTAGACTTCTTCCTTTGGGGCTATCTTAAATCGCAGGTAATGAGAATAAATCGCAAACAATTGATGCCCTCCAAATCAACATGATGAACGCCAGGAAATTGAGCCAGATTTATTTGACAAAGTCATTGACAATTGGGCGTCCTGGATGCATGCTACCAAGCAAAGCCGCGGCCGACATTTGAACTACGTTATATTCCATGCTTAATGCCATAAAATATTATTTCAAATTAAAGAAAATGGAGTGCATATCTCATACACAACGTTTTTTTATTTGCGTTCTAAAAATCGATGCGTCCTTATCGAAAGACCCTTTATTTATCGCCATTAAGTTTAGTATTTTGAAATTACAAAATCGTTTTTCTTAATTTGTCTTTCTCTAAAGTATACTAACATTAATGTAATTATTACCGTAGGGTATATAAAAAATATCCTTTTTTATATTCTGTAATAAACAAGGGGGTTACCCTTTCCGATTAAAAAATATCGATAACGTTATACCTCCATCACGAATCACCCTGTATGTATTAGTTGTATTTTAAGAAATGTGCAACTAAAAATTAAATTCGACAGTTTTGTCCAAAAGGTATTCCTTAAATTTCTAACGAATCTATTCATTCTTTTACGGAAGTACTGTATATCGCTATTTTCATAGTTATAGTTTATTTCATCGCTATTTGCCAAATAAAATATCTCAAAAATTTCCGGTGCCTTGTTTTTATGGCTAGGCTCAGGTAGACTGTTCCGTTTATCGGCAAGAGAGAGTGTTTTATTTGGCAAATAGCGATGAAATGAATAGTAATTTCTCAAATAAATCAACTTGGATCCAAACCTGTTAGTTCCGCACTCAAGGGCGACCCTGTACATATAATAAACTATTAAACCGCAAATTTATATTATTTTTGTTTTCGTTCTATATTATTTTCCGTCAGAATGCGCGTTTTTCTGTGAACAACTCATTTAAATACTTCGGGAATTTATTGCCGGCATTCGGTTTTTAGTAACACCATAAAAACAGTGCTTCCTATGTTTTAAGTACGCGCTGAATGGTCCGGTGGGCCTTGGAATAAATAAAAGCCCAATAAATAACGCTAAAGCGAACTAATGGCCGTGCGGGAAGGTCCCAGCAGTTTTGCCGAAATGCAAAATGTTTCTCGTTAAGACGAATAAAAAAAAAACAAAGCCAGCGGCAGATGCAATATACAGTTATGTTATGAGTTGATACGTATTTGGTTCTCAAGGTTACAGCGAACGCGGTAAGTGTGTCATATTCATAACTGGCAATAAAATAGTCTTGTAATTTTCAATTATTCAATAATTACTTTGCACGGGTTCCTCTTTTAATTTCACGATATGATGATTTGATCAATAAGGCTGTGCGAAATGCGCTGCGCGCCATAGTCGTACGCATCGTAACAAGGGTGATAAAAGAATAATACAAAATAATTAGTAACAGCGAAGTGAAATACTTAGGAGTAATCCTGGATGGGAAACTGTCATGGAGAAAACATCTAAGTCACATATGTTCCAAGATCACAGCAACACTTTGGCAACTGAGAAGAGCCACTGGTAATAGCTGGGGCTTGAAACCGGAAACCATGAAATGCATGTATGAGGCAATTCTCAAACCCAGACTGACGTATGCAGCACTGGTCTGATGGGAGAGAGCCTGTTTAAAGTCGGAAGCCAACTGACTTAACAAGTTAAGAGGATTGATTCTTAGAAGTATAACCGGAACCCCAAGATCAACACCGATCGAGGTGATGGGGATACTGACGGGAATACCACCTCTTGATGTCATCTTGAAAGCGGAAGCCGCAAAGGCAATGCACAGGGTGGGAAACATGAATAGGAAGATAAAGGACCGCAATAGACCCTCAAGAGCGCTAGCTGAGGAGGGACTCCTATGGATGCCCTCTGACAGTACGGGTGTCCACTTCCTGTTTGACAAGAAATATAAGATCACCCTCACCAGTAAGACCCACTGGATGGAGGGTCGAGCTGGATTGCCGCCCAATGGAGACATCTGGTACACGGATGGAGCCAAGATTGGGAACCGAGCGGGTGTGAGGGTGTATAGGCGACGCGACGGGATAGGTAAAACGTTCCCCTTGGGCAAATACACTACCGCACTCCAGGGCGAGCTAGTTGGAATTACATACGGTGTTCTGGGGGCCGACTAATATCGTACCCAGGAGATGGTATGTATCTGCTCGGATAGCAGGGCGGCGTTGGCAGTCCTGAATTCAGTAACGACAAAGTGGAAGCTGGTATATAATTGCTATGAAGCATTGAACTACTTCGCAGGGAAGGGACCGGTGGAACTCTTATGGATACCTGGGCATAATGGCATTAAGGAAAATCTAATTGCAGATCACCTTGCCGGACTAGGGACCAGGGAAAACCTCTATGGACCAGAATCTGCAGTGGGAATAAGCCGGAATCTGATCAGAGACCGCATCAATGGCTGGGCAAGAGACCAGCACAATAAAAGATGGAGAGGAGTAACGGGTTGTCGAATAACCAAACTCTTCATCCAATACTCAGAGATTGAGAAATGGGCCCAAGAATTCATTAAATTGAACAGGCACCATAGTAGCCTGAATGCATATAATCACAAGCTGAGGCTGACTGACAGTCAGGTCTGCAGATACTGTAGAGAAGACGAGGAAACCTCGATTCATCTTCTTTACATCTGCCCCGCACTGGAGGAGAGGAGGTGCCTTATATTAGGGACCCCTGTTATCCTAGAAAAAGCGAGGTTTAAGGCGGGGGACGTGCCTAATTTTTGGGATAATGACCCGGATAAGAGGGGATCGCCAAGGGACTACCCATGCGATCAGTGGCTGATGAGGCCCAAACCTATATAATTTAATAATAATTAGTAACAAACTCACTAAATTGTTACAGGTATGTTTTCAGCATCAGGTATGTTTCCATATTTGTCTCAGAGAATGATGAAAATATGTACTTATATTTGTCAATCCGAACAATACTTATATGAACAATCCGTTGACATCTATTGATGTAATACAGGCGTAAAATATTCTTTGTACTCACTTAACGGATCTCTATAGTACTGTACCACTTTAACTGGCAGTGAATTATACTCAAACATTTGGAGCGTTGCGGCGGGGAATGAGGGAAGGGGGTGAAAAACCATAGGCGCGTCATGGAAAAGAGGGTCAAAAATTTAAAAAATGTGAATAAAAATATATTCGCATCAGAGATATAGAGTGGGGAGGCTTTCACTGCTCTCCACACCACCCAAGAGGTAGAGTGCAATAAGGTGCGTTTTTTTATACTGGTGTCCCCAAGAAGCCTAATTCAGTAAGAAAATGTATTCACGAACAAAAAGGCAGTCAACGGACTGTTATATCGCCTAAAGTTCAACAATGCCCTGATTTTTATAAGTAATCTGAGTCTGATGCTGACTTTAAATCACTACCACTGCTGCTATCGTCTCCCACATTAAAGACAAAGTGGTTCAATTAATACATCCGCTGCTCCTCCTTGGTCACATGGTGATTGTATTTCTGCCACGACTGTGCAGTTACATTGGAAATAGCTTCGTGGAATAACTGCTTTACCTGAGGTAATTTGAAAGTGATATTCTTTCGCGCTACTTCATCCTTCACTTGCGCCCAAGCCAGTTCAATAGGGTTCAATTCACAATGGTACGGCGGTAAGCGCAACACCGTAACACTGTGCGCGCAAGCTATTTCATCCACTACATACTTCATATACTGCTTTTTGTGTGCGCGCGTAATTTCTAAAAGCTGCACTTTGAGGAATGTGTCCTCATATCATATGGAATGTTTTTTGATGTTAGCCAATCCGTAAGTTGGTCTTTGCGCCACGCTGAAGTGGGTAGGCTTTCTAACCGTCGGCTATGATACAGCGCGTTGTCCATGCCAATAACACAGCCAGGTTCTACTTTCGCTAAAATGGTTTCGAAGCATTTTTCGAAAACCTCACTATTCATGTCCTCGTGGTACTCGCCCGTTTTCTTGGACTCAAATATTAACAGTCCCTCTTCTACAAAACCGGTTTAACTCACGATATGGGTAATGATCAATCGGCGCCCCTTCCCAGCAGGAGCCTTTAATCCCCTCGAGAACCCTTCCAAGGAGGCTTCCCGTCGATTGGTTATGTTCAAGTCTTGCCACACTTTAGAAACTGTATGTCCCTCGTTCACCCACGTCTCATTCATACAATAAATTTTTGTTCATTCACTTCGAAGTTGCCGAATCTTCTTTAAATATTTTCTTCGCCACATAACAATTTCATTACTGTCTATAAGTGCACTTTCGCGATTACGCCGTGAAAACAGAAAGTTTAAGTCGTGGACGGCACGCCTCAGTACTCTGCTTGAAATATGGGGAAGGCTCTCATCATTGGCGACTGCGACTTAAATTTTCTTAAAGGATGGCAGCTCATTTCGATAAAAAAGAACTATGGATTAATAGACGAATGGTATATTTCGTGTTTTCATCCAAAACTTCTTCCTCATTGTTAGTCGCCACTGCAAGAGGCACTGACTCTTCCTTATTTTGCTCCTTTAAACACCGATATACAGTCCTAACTGACACTTGAGTTAAACCACTCCATCAACTATCGATTGTCTCAGGTTACGTACCATAATTCCCTCATACACACGGCAAATCATTTCACGTTCTTGGAGCGTTAAATGTATATATTTACCGCCTTATATTAAATTCACCTATACACTTTTTCATTAGGTGAGCACATAAATGTTTTCTGGGCTTTGCTCGTGCGACATACTTTATCATTAAATTAAAACATTTCAACTAACACAGCGTAGACCGTACGTACACCTAATAGAAACATTACGAAATTTTTTAATGAAATTTTATAAAATTACTATTTTAGAATGGCTAAGATTTGTAGTTTTGATAAACGAAACGTTCGTTGCAGTACAAATATTTATGCCCCCACATGAAGCGCCAATGGTATGCAGCGCTCGTCCACAACCTTACTCGTATGTCTTACGCCTTTTATTACAGGTTATTTATTATAGGTTATCAGATAACCTATAAACACAGTTATTATTAACTGTATTCGTTTTTGTGGAGAATTTGAACTGGCCCTAGGAGGACACGATGAATCGAAAACATCATCCAATCCAGGCATTTTTCGTGGGTTGATTGATTTCAGTGCCGAATTAGACGAGGCTATGAAGTATCATTTACAAAACGCGGCGGCTTTTAAAGGAACTTCTAATACTATACAAAACGAGCTACTTCAGTGCATGCTTGAAGTTTGTCACGATGAAATAACCATTGAAATTAAAAAATCCACTTTTGTTGCTATAATAGCAGACGAAACTACAGACGTTTCTACAATTTTTCAGTTGGCTTTAATATATCGTTACATGGTGGGTGGAAAGCCTGTAGAAAGATTCTGGAGTTTTTTAAAACCAGCAGGACATGATGCAGAGTCATTGGCGGAGTGTTTAAAAGGTGAACTAGACTACCATGTTAAAAATGATCCACATAAATTGATTGCTCAAACATATGATGGAGCTGCCGTTATGAGTGGATCATCGAATGGAGTTCAAGCCAGGATTAAGATGAGTTATCCAACTGCCCAATATGTGCATTGTTATGCGCATCAATTAAATTTAATTATGGCAAATGCGGCTTCTGCTAATCGGAACGTACGAGTATTCTTTGCAAATTTGGGAGGGTTTTGCTCATTTTTCTCTAATTCCGCACAATGTACCGCAGTTCTTGATGAAGTAGTAGGAACTCGATTACCCCGATCAGCACCTACAAGATGGAATTTGAATTCTAGAATAGTAAATACTGTGTTTGAAAACAAAGAAGAATTTCTGGAATGTGTAGAATTGATTGAGATGAAAAAAAGTCACATACAACATCCACCTACTATTGATAAAGCCAGTGGATTGAAAAGAACTTTAAGGGATAACGATTTTCTATTTTGGTTAGGTAATTTTCATAAAATTATGCCACATGTCAACATTCTGTATAATCAGTTACAAAAAAGAGAAACTGATCCAGTTTATGTAAAAACATCTATAGATGGTTTTATTAGAGAAATTTTTGCAAAACGAAATAGCACCGAAACCGCCACAAGCACTGAAGATGAACCAAATAAAATACAACCAATAAAAGTAGACACGAGTAGACACTTCTACGGAAGACAAAAATAGAGAACTAAAGGAAGTGTGTGACATTATAATATGTCAAGCTAAGGAGAGATTTAATTTTACTGGACACTTGGTAGCATCCAATTTACTTCTCCCAGAAAAAATTTCGGAATATGTTAAAAAAATTCCCGAAAATTACTTAAAACAAACAGTCGAATCTTACCCGTTTTTGGACATAAATAAATTACGTACCAAGTTGTCCTTAATTTATCAAAGAATTGAGTTTAGAAATTTAAGCGGAGCTCTATCACTAAATACATTTATTAATTCCAATAAGCTAGAGTAAACTTTTGAAGAAAGTGCTAAATTATTGAAAATCATCATATCAGTACCTGTTTCGTCAGCAGAAGCCGAAAGGTGTTTCTCGACTTTAAGACGAATAAAGACATTTTTGCGCAACACCATGTGCCAGGAAAGACTGTCGGCTTTGGCTATGCTCTCCATTGAAAAAGACTTTATTACAAATATCGAAAATTTTAACGACAAAGTAATGAAAAATTTGCACAGTGGAAAAATCGCAGAATTGAGCTCATTTACAAAGAAAATTAGGTAAGTTTTCAAATTAATAAAGTTAATAAGAATATCCTTAATATGAGATAAATATTTATCTCATATTAAATATAACATATAAATATTTATCTCATATTAGGGATATTCTTATTATTCTTATGATTATCATTATTTTTATGTATGGTGCACCCCCAATCTTAGGATCACGCACCGCCACTGGGTTATCTTATCTGTCAATCTAAATCATTATTGCCAACTATATGGTGTGAATATGTTAATAGGCACCACTAAACATGTGAGCGGTATATAAAAAATCTTTAGGAAGCGGTACTTTCAACCAATATCTTCTCTCTTGATTATTTTAACGATGAAAACTATGTAGGCCTGTATTTTCGCGTATTGAGACGGTCTCCAACAGAGCTACACATCCAAATCGCTGTTATTGATTCCCATCCACGACGCCATCGCCGTGGGAATCGATCTCGTCGATTTACCTACAAGATGAACCGTTGCCTCTTGCAGAACCACCTGACAAGGGCAATTCCCCGGGCACCAGCGGCCACTAGTCGTCGAAATAACGGGCCCGCGATATATCTCTTTACATTGTAGTTTACGTTTTACCAGGATATTTACAACAAACTACTAGAAGCAGGCATTTAAAGAGGTCGTGGTTAATTAACCTTTCGAACTCACTATTTATATGTCTGTTGGTGAGTATGATTCTCCGGTGCTCGAGGATGCCGATGCCGTTATGTCACGATGCCGGATTTGGAGATAGTCTCGTTGCCGATCAGATGTCCCGATAGATGGCCTTGAAAGCGTTACAGTCGTTAGTCTTAAGGGGAGCGTTCCGAATACGCGAAAATGTGGGGGTCTGTTTTTGAGAATAGTTTTCATCGTTAAAATAGTTTTTAGGTGTATTATCTTTGTTTACATGGCTCGATGAAGGTTTGGATCAGGTAATGGGGAAGTGTCAAATCGTGTCCTGTATTTGGGACTGAGATACAGAGGTTCTTATAATGTAAATTGTTACAAAGTGTATCATAAATCGTGCATAACACTTAATTACCCAAGAAACAAAACGTGGATATAACTTAGTCTGATGTCGATCATAAAGATTCCGCTTGACATTTTAAGAAACCTAGCCACCATTCTCTCTAATTTAGAACATTGTTTTTACGTGTCAAATACTAAATTACGAGTTTTGTACAAATTAATACAGTGTTTTTGTGAAGTAATGAATGAATTCTTAAAATTTCAAGAAATAACTGATTTTTTAAAAATAAGATTAATATAAACAGGGTGATTCGTGTGGGAGGTATGATGTCATTGATATTTTTTAATGACAACCCTCTCATTTACGAGGGTGGGGTGAAAAGTTTTCGGTCTGATGAAGAAAAATGTCTTTTATTTATTTTTTGTTATTTTATTTTTTAACATAATATCCATCAAGTTTAATACATTTTTCATAACTGTGCTATAATGCAGTGATACCATTTTTTAGAAGGTATTGTTGAACCCTTCAAAATACGCATTTACAGCATTGATGACTTTCTCGTTGCTCATAATTTTTTCCCTCCGAGCCATGTTTTGAAGAAACACCTAATAGTCACTGGGGTCTAAATCAGGTGAATACGCTGGATGGAGGAACATTTCGAACTTCAATTCGTTGATTTTAGCTGTTGCAATGATAGCGCATTGAGCAGGTGCATTGTCATGGTGAAACAAAATCTCTTTCTTCTCCAAATGAGGTAATTTTTCCTCCATTTCGTCACTCAAACGATTTCATAACTCTACATGTGTAGTATTCACCATTGATGGTTCTTTGGGGCTGGTTTACCTACTCCAGTCATTGTTTTGAATGTTGTTTACTTACAGGAGTGAAATGGTGCACCTAAGTTTCATCAACAGTTATAAATCGACGCAAAAATTCGCTGGGATTTCGCTTGTACAGTGCCACATTCTCGCTCGAAAAATCTTCCGGTGCAATTTTTGATCGATAGTTAGCAAACGCGGCACCCACCTACCGCAGAGCCTCTCGCATCAACACAAGTGTTGATGTAAAATATCGCGTACACATTCACCTCACATCCCAGTAGCCTCAGCTATCTCACTCACTTTCAATCTGAAGTCCTTTACCACGATTCTATGAATTTTCTCGATCATTTCGGCAGTTTTAACCTCAACGGTGCGTCCTGAGCGTGGCTCACCATCAGTGCTCATGCGACCTTTCTAAAATTCAGAAACCCACTGTTTGGCAACATTGAGTCCTTCTATGTTGAATCTATTTTTTGTTTGACTTAAAGTGGTGTTAAGCCTTTCAAATAGATGTATTTGATGACCGCGTGTTTCTCCAATTTTTCCATTTTCACTTAAGCAAGCCAGGCGTCTAATTCAATAGGCAGTCAAACATATACTAACAGAGTAATCGACCTGAAAGTTATTACACAAGCTAGTCAGAGTACTATAGAATACGTGTCAAAAATTAGACCCGATGAAAGGCAAGCAAAATTTGGATTTTTTTTATCGATGGTTTTCTTATGATTAAGTATACAAAAACTGGTGACAGTAAAAAAAATTGACCTCAAGATCTGAAAACTATAAACTTAAAGCTTCAATTTGCTTTTTCTGAAATTACTTTGTGACTATTTTTCTCCAGGTTACAGGTCCTTTGAAAATCACCGAAAAATTAAAAAATTTTTTCCGTCCCTTAATTTTTGTGCCTAGTGTATTCGCGCGTTATTGATGAGTTATGTATGACATGTACTTCGATAGAATTATTTCAAAAGCATGATATATTTTTGCTGGTATCCCTATATTTGATGGTCAGATTTTTTTTTAATTATCGCTAGATCATTCTAAATAATCTAAGCCCGAAAATGGTTCCTACAATTAAACAACTAAATTTCTGAGTGCAGCATTAAGCTTACACTATCTCACTTCCCTGGCATTATGACTACCCTTCATCTGTCGATCTAGAAGCATTTCCATGTCCATAATTGCCTTCGAGCCGTGTTTTATCGACGATCGTTACATCTGTTCGCTCTCTGCTGTACAGAATCCAAACCGTTATTTTCTTATTTACATCGCGATTGGACAAGTTACAACGAGCCAAAGCAGTTTACAGATACAGACGGGATTCTTCTCAATAAGACAACTAGATAAAAATAAATAATATACTTCAAGTGATCTATATCTGTATATTTTGATTCTTAAAAATGGTTGGATTGTTAAAAATCCGGCTGATTAGATTGATAGCAAAGGTAACAGTAGATGGGATGATGGTCCTTAATTTCCTTAGCCCTTGAATAGATGAAGTGAAGTTGTTATAGCAATATAAAGTAACAAAAAAAGTCTCGCAAGTGTTAAATTGAAATAGAATAACTTTGTGGCCAAGTTTTTTGTGTGCTGTTGTACATTTTTTTATTAGTTGACATTTACTTAACGCCCTTGGTTGTTTTTTGATTTGTTCAGGGTTATTGAACAACATTTCGGAATAAAGAACATAAGGTTTGATAGATAATCAGCCAACACCCGTACGTCACCGAAACGCAAGTTCTGCTGAAAACATCACTGCTTTGCATGAGAGTGTACGGGAAAATTCGAGACAGTCAATTTCTCGTCGTTCACAAGAACTTGGCCTTTCTGCGACTTCAACTTGGCGAATTTTGCGAGACTTGGGTCTACACCTGTATAAAATCCAACTCACCCAGGAACTTGAGGTAAACGACTACAGATAATACCGTGTGTTCGCTGATTGGACTCTGGAGCAGTTGGAAGTTGATCTAAATTTCGCCAATAAAATCATCTTTAGCGACGAGGTCCATTTTTCGATGAATGGATATGTGAACAAGTAAAATTGTCGGATTTGGGACGATACCAATCCACACGAGTACACTAGCACTAAATGCATCCCGAGAAAGTCAGTGTTTGCTGTGGATTTTTGTCTGGCGGAATTATTGGTCCGTAATTCTTCCAAAACGAAAGCGACATTGCCATAACCGTCAACGGCAAACGCTATAGATCGACGATAAGCAACTTCTTGTGGCCTAAACTCTATGATATAGATACCGACGACATGTGGTTCCAACAGGACGGCGCTACGTGCCACACAGCGCATGCCACAATAGACATTCTGCACGAGCGACTTGAGGGAATGGTTATCTCGCGCAGCGAACACGTAAACTGGCCACCGAGATCATGCGATTTCACGCCTTTAGACTTCTTTCTTTGGGACTATCTTAAATCGCAGGTCTATGCGAATAAACCGCAAACAATTAATGCCCTCCAAGTCAACATAACGAACGCCATCCAGCAAATTCAGTCAGATTTATACGACAAAGTCATCGAAAATTGGACCTTCCCGAATACGTGCCACCAAGAAAAGCCGCAGCAGACATTTGAACGACGTTATATTCCATACTTAATTCCATAAAATATTTTTTCAAAAAAGATTGAATGGATACCTCACACACAACTTGTTTTATTTACTTTTAAATATAGAGAATTCTTATCGAAAGACCCTTTACATCCTTTTTAATACAACTATTTGTTTAAGATGCACAGTGATATTGTTTTTCGATCTTAATCTTGGAAAAGTATCCTAAATTTTGTATTATTTTAACTTAGTCTCTTTACACATCAAAACCATCTTACCCTGTATATCCACCGATTCACTCTATTCCGTAAAACATCAATCCTTTTGTCACGAATGAAATATAATACGTTTTTAAAATGTCCAAAAGATTTGTGTGGCGATGTTCGTAATTTATTACAATATTCCATATTCGAAGGCTCAAGTAGACCGCCTACAACAATTTACAACAATAATATAGACCTTCTCGGTAACTTATATTAATGATTCTTTTTTTGGTTTCATTAGCGGTATGACATAATGGGATGCGGACGTAAGAGCGATGGTTACGGAAGAGAATCGGTGTGGATACGTTTTGGTCTTGATCTCGGATATTGTTGAAGGTGTTATTTGCGTTTGAATTCCTTCAAAATGTGTTACGAGGGTGAAAATATAATTTGGTGTATTGGCATACGGTTAAGGAAGAAATCCTTTATTAGGTGAACAGCAGATTGCGATTAAAGTCTTAAAACAAATCAATTTCTATTTTCATATCCCTCATTGAAAACAATCTATAGTTTTCTCTCAATTGTATGAATATCAAATTAATTTAAAGCTACATTATGGGAAAATTTAGTCTAGTTATTGTAATTTTATAACAAATATTATAACAGATATTCAAACCATTACCGATCATCACCAAAAAGACAGTGAGATGTCGAAAGGCAATTGTTGTTAAACTCAGTCTACAACTTGAATCAATTCTGTTCTATGATCACCACGATATCTTGACTTTTCACCAATTAAACACGTATGGAATATTCTGGGGAGAAGACTGTTAAATCTACTCATCTTTAAGGATGATGAGGCTGTTGCCTCTGATTGTTAAATCCACTCGTCTTTAAGGATGATGAAGTTGTTGCCTCTAGAATTTGTGAAGGATTTAACAAGGATATCCCATCCATGTTTAATTGGAGAAAGGTCAGAGAAATGTGGTGGCAATAGAACAGAATTGATTCAGTAAGCTTCTAATAAGCCTAACATTACCCTTGATTTATATGCGATTCTGAATCTTGCTGAAACACAAGGCTGAATAACGTTTTGAAAATATAAAAAGGGCTGTCTGTAGTACGAAAAATCGTAAAATTTTGTGAATTATAGATGAACCACAATTTACCAGAGACCTCAACAGAGTTTGAATTGATTTGGGAATAATATTAGTACGCTGTAGATTGCAGATTGCAACAACTTTTAGAAAATCCCAAAGATAGAACTCTCCCTCGATTTAAAAATTTAAAACGCAAGCTGAAAGATCGAGATCAAGGCGGCCAGCCGCCGAGTTCGTTTGTCGACGTTCCCAAACAACTGTTAATGGAACTACTTTTTTCAGCGGCAACATCGGCTCTCACGTGCTATCACGCATCGCGAAGGTCATTTTTTCGTGGTATCATGGCTGAAATTGATTTAGCAGCACGTCTTGAAGGAAACTACAAATTTAGATTGCAACTTTTTCTTCCAGATCGATACCACCTACTTCGATGGATATCTCGATCTCGGTCCTTGTCGCTACTTTCCTTTGAACTCTTCGTGATGTATGAGTCATACTTGGGCCAATACCTGCGTAATATTTTGTATATGTATTTTTTTAATTCATAGGCATCGACTGTATCAGCCATTAACGGCTTCGTTATAACTTCCTTAAGATTTTCATAAATACACTTTTAAGTCACCTAAGTCACTCCTAAGTCACCCTAAAGATAGGACGGCCGTTATTATTTTTATAGGCTCTACGAATTTTTTCATTAAAACAGTACAACAATAAAATCACCATATCCTTAATAGACTACTTATATCCTCAACATTCACCACAAGCAATATTTACTATCTTTGATAAGTTATTCTAAACATAAGACCTCCCTAATATTTTTTTACAGACGCCATGAATTTTTTCGCGAAAAAAGAACAAACCTATCAAGGGAAAAAAATAAAAACCATCTCGACACCCACTGTAGGCCCTCTGAAACTTCAATATTAACTAGAGACAACCTCTAACGTCTCTACTAAGGTATACTAAAGAGAATTCTGTCCGAATATTTTTTTTACAGAGACGCAACGAATTCTTTAAAGAAGAAAAGCACAAGAATTTTAGACAGAAAAAATAGAAAAAAATACTACACGTCAGATAGGCTCTCTGAAACCCCAATATTCTCCACATAGTCCTAGAGTCTTTACTAAGTGACACTGAAGGATATATTGTCCTAATATATATTTTTAAAAATGCTACTAAATACTATGTTAATAAGAAGAGTACCAGATTGTTTGAGAGAAAACAATTAAAAAATCACCACACCCCCAATAGATACTCTGAGACTTCTATATTCGCAATCTCTACAGTCTATTAAGGTAGTCTAAGGGAAAAACTGGCTTTATATTTTTTTACAGACGCTACGATTATTTTTTTCATGGAAGGACAAGATTTTTATAGAGAAAAAAATATCTCCACTCCCCCAGTAGTTTCTCTAAAACCTCAATATTCATCACAGACAGTCCTTAGAGGCTCTAGTAGGTCTCCCTAAAAATAAGATCGCCCTAATATTTTTTTACAGATGCTACGACTTTTGTCATGAAAAAAGCACAAGATTTTTGGGGAAAAATGATAAAAGAAACACCTCGCCCCCAGTACAGTCTCTGAAGCCGCGACATATATCACAGACACTCGTTATAGTCTTTACTTACTCTAAAGATGAGTCCTCCCTAACATATTTTTTCAAACTCCACTTTTACAGACGTTACGAATTTTTAAAAGAAAAAAATACAAGAATTTTAGGGAGATAACATTAAAGAAAATACTACACGCCAAATAGGCTCTCTAAGACCTCGATATTCACCACATATAACCCATAGTCTCTACTAAGTGATACTGAATCAAATACTACCCTAATACTTTGTTTACAGACGTTATGAATTTTTTCATGGAAGGAGTAGGACATTTTTAAGAAGAAAAACGGAAAAAAGTCACCACGCCTCTCAGTAGGTTCTCTGAAAACTTGATATTTACCACAAACAATTGCTAGAGTCTTTACTCTACTAAGTCACTTTAGAGATCCGTAATAGTTTTTTTTATAGACGCAGACGCCACAAATTGTTTCATGAATACGAGATTTTTAGGGATAGAATAAAAACAATCTCCACATTCACAGTAGGCCCTCTGAAACCTCAGTATTCACCAGAGACAACCTTTAGCATCTCTACTAAGGCATACTAAAGAGAATTCCGCCTTAATAATTTTTTACGGTTGTTACGAATTTTTTAAAGAAAGAAGTACAAGAATCTTAGGGAGAAAAAATAGAAAAAATTACTACACGTCCGATAGGTTATCTGCAACTTCGATATTCAACATAGACAACTCGTAAAGTGTCTACTAAGTGACACTGTTAGAAAATACCTACCTAATATTTTTCTTATAGACGCTACGTAATGAAAAGAGTACAAGATTTTTTGAGAGAAAGAATAAGAAATTCACCGCACTCCCAATAGACTCTGTGAGACTTGATATTCACAACCTCTAGAGTCTCTAGAATCTAGTCTCTAGAATCTACTAAGTCACTTTAATGATGAGAGCACCCTAATAGTTTTTTATAGATGGTATGATTTTTTTATGGAGAGTACAATATTTTTAGGGAGGAAAATGAAAAAAATCCTCATCTCCAAGCAGGTTCTCTAAAACCTCACAGTCCTTAGAGTCTCTATCAGGTCACCCTAAAAATGAAACCGCTTTAATATTTTTTTCACAAACGCTACAATTTTTTTCACGAAAAAAGTACCAGAATCTTGGGGAAAGATGATTTAAAAAATCACCTCATCTCTAATAAGCTCCCTGAAACTTCACACTAAAACTAAAATTAATCACAGGCAAAGGTTAGAGTCTTTACTAACTCACAATAAAGGTAAGACCGCTCTAATATCTTTTTTATATGCACCACGAATTAATTCCTGAAATAAAAACAATCTCCACATCTACAGTAGGTCCGCTGAAACGTCAGTATATTCCAGAAACAACCCTTAACGCTTCTACTAAGATATGCTAAAGAGAATGTCGTGCTAATAATTTTGTTACAGATGTTACGAACATTTTTAAAGAAAAAAGTACTAGAATTTTGGAGAGAAAATAGAGAGAAAATTACTACACGTCAAATAGTTTCTTTGAGACCTCGGTATTCACCACAGACAACCCCTAGAGTCTCTATTAAGTGGCGCTGAATAAAATACTACTCTAATAATTTTTTAGAGGCGTTACGAAATTTTTCATGAAAGAAATACAAGATCTTTAGGGAGAAAAACAAAAGAAAAACCACTACACCCCCTAGCAGGTTAACTGAAACATCAGTATTCATCGCAGACAATCCTTAGAGTCTCTACTAGGGCACCCTAAGAATGAGATCACCCTAATATATGTTTTCCAGGCGCTACAAATTTTTTCATGAAAAAAGTACAAGATTATTGAACAGAAATGATAAAAAAGATCACCTCACCTCCAATGTATTCTATGAGAGCCCAAAATCCACCATAGCCAATCGCTAGAGTCTTTACTAAGTTACTCCAAAGATAAGATCTCCCTAATAATGTTTGTAAAGACGTCATGAATTGTTACATGAATAAGAACAAGACCTTTAAGGAAAGAAATAAAACCAATCACCACGCCCTCAGAAGACTCTCTGAAACCTCGATATTCACCACGGACAACCTCTAGAGTTTTTCCTAAGTGACACTGAAGAAAGTACCACTCTATATAATATTTTTTTATATAGTCGTACGAGATTTTAATGAAAAATAATACAAGATTTTTTGAGAGAAGATAATCACCACACCATTAGCCTTGAAACCTTGATATTCATCATAAGTAACCCTCAGACTCTCTACTAGATGTCTCTAAAGATATGACTGTAATACTATCGTATTTTTGTTACAGATACTACGAATTTTTTCATTTTTTCAGGATCAAGATTTAGGGGGGAAAAATAAAAACAACCACCACACCCCTAGTAGACTCTGAGGGTTATCCCACAGAGACAATCCTCATGGTCTGTACTTAGTCACTCTTAAGAGAAAACCACCCTAATATTTTTTTTATGAAAAAAGTATAAGATTTTTAATGAGAAAAATAAGAATAAAGTCCTCACACCCCAGTAGAATTTCTGAACCCTCAGTATTCACTACAGACAACCCTAGAGAATTTGTATTTTTCTCATGAAAAAATTCGTACCGTCTATTACAGTAAAGTATACGAAAACATGTAAACATAGGGCATTGAAGAGAAGGTAATGGAGCATGTGAAAACATAGCTTTCTGCAAAATTATACCAGGTGGTATTTTTTCTAGTGAAAAGAAAAAATACCACCTACCAACATACTAAAACGACATACCAAGTTAAAAATATTTCAAGGGGTTTAGAAATAAGAAATTTTATTTATTTTTTTTGACATCCACCGTCTTGACATGTACGGTGGATACACGTCCAATACACGTACTTAAGACACAGCCTGTATCATATTTTAGGACAAAACAGCCTTAACATCCTGTATAAACAAAGAAATTCCAAGACTTATTGAAGCAACACCATTTTCTTGTGATGAAATATTTCCATCCTCATTTAAACGGGCACAAAAAATTGTAGAATTTCTTGTTAGTCCTTAGCCATGTGTGCGCATAAAAAAATCTACCGCAGCTACACCATGGAATTAATTCGGCCAAGGTGAATATCCGAATTAATGTTAATTACGAGACTTCGTTGCTTTATCCATATTTCACCGTATTAATTTACTTATTATCCCTCGACGACTATTAACGAGCATATTTAATTAGATCTGCTTTGTCGTGATGTCGTCGCCCGTACATCTCTTCTTGAAGCCCGTTAAAATCGACTAAATCGCGATTATAGAACTTTTGTAGTGCGAGATGGCAATTTCATGGATATTTCGTGGGATAATAATAATTCGTTGGCCAGATAAGGTCCGTTTTTTGATCATGGAATTTTTTATCAACGAATATACGTGTGTAATATGATACCCATGCTTATACCATTCCTTTTATTTTTGATAACATATCTCTTGGCAATATTACGCTTGACGTAATATAATTATTTGAATCATTTATCTCAACAGAAGCTGACACAGCCCTTAGATAAGAAACTTTATAAATACTCATTTCTGTCCTTCATTACCAACAGTGAATCTTGTAAGTTTGAAATAAACGTTTTGTTGTGTCAACCCCGTGTCTCACTTGTATTACTCGTGCTCGATATGTTGTCGACGTTATTTGTAAAGATCACAAAGCAATAACAGATTCGAGACGAATGGCGTGTAGTCGAAGGAGATATAGGTATGCCCTGTGTGAAAATTTGGGTAAATGACCTAGTTATGCGAGTATCATAATGTCATGACCGTTCTGAATCGCTCTGAAAAATTTGAACAATCGCAGGCCTATTTTTCATATTGTTTATTGTATAAATAAACATTACTTTGATACACTATGAAGTAAAGAGGTGTAAAGCAAGCTGAAACAAAAACATCTAGTATTATAATATTGTCGAGTATACACTGACGCATATAACACGGATTTAGTTTTCCACAAAACACCAAAACACAATACACTACATTCGACGCGCGTTTCGCCAACAAAGTTTTCATGATCTGGAAATAATTAAAACTGAGTTTTGAGTTTTAATAGTCGTGTAGTGTATAGTGTTTTGTGGAAAACTAAGTCAGTATTATCTTCACACCAAAGCAGTAGAGAAGCGTCGATTCAAGCTGAAGGTAGGCTGTCCTGAATTAGGCGAGGGAGGGGGGCTGCTCATTTTTAATGCAATATATATATATATATATATATATATATATATATATATATATATATATATATATATATATATATATATATTTCTCCCAACAGTCATTCCTTGAATTTTTACCGAATTTATTCATCACTTTACGAAAACACTGTATATTATTTTTACTTACATAACACTAAATAAGCAGAAGACCAATTGAATGGCAATGAGGTTCACTGTGTCTACTTCCAGTGAAGTTACTTTATATTGATCCACGTAGATTAATAGACGTGGAATGTTTGTAATATATACCTACGTGTTAATTTTCTAAGAAAACGCACCTATTCGAAATAAAAATGGTACTCTTACACGCCTTCTATTCACACGCAATCAATCCGTACTCTTGATTCACATTGTCAATAAGTTTAGTATCACTACAAATCGTTTAGTTGTTTATTTTTCAGCTAGTTATCATTGCTCCTTCATATTATTTTCTATGCTTGGATAAAAAGAGAATTTCTATTGAATGAGCATAGTGTTCATTCAGACGACTTTTTATTGTATTAAATTGAATGCCGTTTCAATGCTGACCATAGTACACGTAACAATTGCGATCTATGTAAGACAGTGATAACGTTAATATAACTATAGCTAACGAACATAATTTTTATCGTTCATTGGATATGGTGAAAAATCTGTTCGCAAACCATAACGAGCTTAATACAAATTGGTAAATAAATTAGTTGAAAACGCATTTAGTCATGCCTGGATTGGTCGAACGAAGTATTAAAGAAATAAATAACATTAGAAGGTAGCAAAAGCCTAATTTATGAAAAAATGCTTTTATTAATAAAAGTTGGTAAATTAATAAGTAAACCCCGCATTTACTACTGACATTTCAGAGTCGGACTTATACGTGTTTTGAAATATTTATTAGAAATACCAACACCGTAAAAAATATCACAATCTTATAATAAATTATCCAATAAAACATAACATGTCGGTAGCTTGTCCACACTTTGGCTCGTTTGTTTGTAACGAAAATTAACTGTGTATATAAATTATTAGAACATTAACCAACAATTTTATATTAAATAAAATTTATTCATTGACTGCCTGCTACCTGCTGCTCTATTTGTTTCACTGGAAATATTGAAAGTATTGTCGGAGGTGCATATTGCGCTATGTACTAATAGTAAAGGTATGCGTGGGCGGGGTAAAAGAAATATCTGCGGGAATGACCGATGACGCGATGCCATCCGATCAGTTACAGTGATATTTAAAAGTGGTGTGTGTTTGTACACAACTCGGAATTGTCGTAGTATTTTGATTTGCGTACGACATTATATACAAATAGTTACAGTGCATGACAATTTGACAATAAGTATTGTCACGAACGCCTCGAGCGATCCCGAATGCCGGGAAATAAAGAACTTTCTAGTAAATTCGTTACATTGGTGTCGGAAGTGGGATAGAACGTGGTAAAAAGTTCTGGAACACTTGGTTTAGTTGGAAGAGAAACCCCCAAGTGTGGCGCATTGCCGAAGCCGTTCCGGCGTGAAGAAATCGGGGATCGACGCCGATGTTTCGAGAAGGTCATAGAACATTCTCGAACTTTCCATAGCAGTCAAGAAAACCCACGAGTGTGACATATCACTGAACTCGTCTCATCCTGAAGAGGTCGAAGATTGACGTTTCGAGAATATCAGAGAACATTCTCGAACTTTCCATAGCAATCAAGAAAACCCACAAGTGTGACATATCACTGAACTCGTCTCATCCTGAAGAGGTCGAAGATTGACGTTTCGAGAAGGTCAGACAACATTCTCGAACATTCCATAGCAGTTAAGAAAACCCACGAGTGTGAGATATCACTGAACTCGTCTCATCCTGAAGAGGTCGAAGATTGACGTTTCGAGAATGTCAGAGAGCATTCTCGAACTTTCCATAGCAATCAAGAAAACCCACAAGTGTGACATATCACTGAACTCGTCTCATCCTGAAGAGGTCGAAGATTGACGTTTCGAGAAGGTCAGACAACATTCTCGAACATTCCATAGCAGTTAAGAAAACCCACGAGTGTGACATATCACTGAACTCGTCTCATCCTGAAGAGGTCGAAGATTGACGTTTCGAGAAGGTCAGAAAGCATTCTCGAACTCTCCATAGCAGTCAAGAAAACCCCCAAGTGTGACCGGTATCACGGAACTCGTCTCGTCGCGAAGAAGTCGAAGATCGACGTTGCGAGAAAATCAGAGAACATTCGCGAACTTTCGATAGCAGCCAAGAAAACCCCTACGTGTGACGCATCACCGGAATTGTCTCGTCAAGAACAAGACGTCTACTGGATTTTGGGAAATTTCTGAAGAAAAGCGAATTGGATGCCAATAGGAACTAGAAGCCAAGCGGTCATGGAGGAACAAATGAATGAGCTACTAACAATGTTAGCTGAAATGAAACAAGAAACGAAAGCAGGACAAGATTAAATGAAACAAGAAATGAAAGCAGGGCAAGACGCAATGAAAGCAAACCAAGAGGAAATGAAAGACGAACTTAAAGCTGTACACAATGCCATGAGAATGTTTCAAGAGGAGATGAAAGAACAAGTCGCGATGGACCTCCAAGTCTTACGAGAAGAAACAGAAAAGAAGCTAGAAGCGGGTATGAAACAGGTAGAATCGGGGTTAGCTAAACAGGAAGCAGATATAGACGGGATACGAAAAGACCAACAAAAAGCCAATCAGTCCTTAGCATCAAAAGTTGCAGAAATCCTGGGAGGGTCCTTATAAGATTGTAACCAGAATAAATGACATAGTTTACCGGATCCAGAAAGGACCACGCGCAAAATGAAAGTTGTTCACATCGACCGCTTGTTATCATTCCAAGAGCGATCAACTGATCGGGACGATCAGTACTAGGAGGGGGGCAGTGTCACGAATGCCTCGAGCGATCCCGAACGCCGGGAATATTTGAAATCATCAAGAGCGTGTGGAGTTGACTTCCAGTGCGTTCTATATTAGAAGGTTCGCCAAAGTTCCTTATTTAGAAACGCCTGGAGAGATCTCCTACTGCCTATATACAAATTGTATCGTCCAGCCAGGAGTTAGTTGAAACTGGACCGCGATAGTGAGCGATACGGTGTGAAGAAAGTGACATTGTGTAATACAGTGCGAAAGGTAGTTTATAAAGTTAAAGTAGAAAGAAAGTTAGTTAGTTAGTTGGACCTGTAGATAGTTGAGTTGTAAATAAGTGTTCGAAATAAGGACTTTCTAGTAAATTTGTTACAGTATTTTAAAATATCTCGACCAAAACCATCCCTCGCCACCATACATCGTTGGATTACGAAATTTCCGGGGTTGGTTTTAAATGACAGTAGTGAATTACGGGTATTACCATTGTGATACATATGTACATAGCGTATACGCGTATACCCGTAAATCGAAGTTGTTAGACCTCGTTCCTTGTTGTTGTTGTGTTAACCATAAAACCGCGGTTACTAGACAGAGCAGTACGTGTGAAAGGCACAAGATATTTTACAGTAGAAAGAAGTTCATGTCTAATCCAGAAATCAATATGAATGATGTACAACATTATTCATATTTCTGGTGTGCTCTGTTGACGTAGAACGGTCATTTTCACATTATAAATGGATATTTATTGATAGACGTCGCTCGTTAACTGCTGAACATTTAGAGCAGATACTATTAATATACTCACGTGATCATACACGTAAATAGTGTTAAATGTGTGAGGCCGTTACCTTGAAGAACTACTGTGTTGTCCAGATCGTTTTGACAATACGGCGATGTGGATGACTTGCCATGCCCCCGGTCTTGACTACGCATTTTTAGGAATACAATTACAAGTGCTCATTTGTTGCTAAACGACCACGCGATGAAAGGTAAACTAATACGTGAATAATTTTTATATGTAATCTGCCCTTTATTATAAGTCCGCCTCTGTTAATTACGTCATGTCGGCAGTCAAATCCGGGGCTTTATTAATAAGTAATATTTTTTACTAAGGACATAAAAATAGATTTTCTACAATCAACCAAGAGACGTCAAGAAGGGAATTAATGAAACGATTAAGACGGAATATTTTCTACCAAACGTCACCTACGCAAATGGACAGGCCAGAAACTTGACATATGTCGCCACAATTATCAAATGCGTTTTTTCTCTCCCCCATTCAACATGCCGAAATTTCAAATTGCCTATCGCAACCGCGCTATCTCATTAACACCAATTTTTTTTTGTTCGTCGTTGACTCAACCACAATTAAGCTGCAACTATTTTGTATAATGTTTAGTTATGACATTGCTGTTAGGAACCTTCGACTTACGAAATTGCCACCGGAAAAAAGCGACACTGAAACCGCAAGGCGCCGCTAAAGTGTATCGTGCCAGTTTTGAGGAGAAATAAACTAAAAACGCGCTATCGTGGTTTCAAGGATGTTAATTAGTATTAAGGATTCGGAAATTGTGTCGCGAGTCTATACGATGTGGTGCAAAAGTGTGATATGGATTGGTTATTTCGTGGATTGTTTTAGAAAACATAGGGAATAGAATGACTAAAATACCAAAGCTATTCTAATAATGAGTGATTTAAGGCTAAATAAAATAAAATTATGATACACGAAGGATCACTAATCCAAACTTATTTCAATGGCTCCGACAGAGCTCATCGGACAGGCTGTTTGTGCCGGCTGA
The DNA here is from genome assembly GCA_037954035.1 of Rosalia funebris. Classification (NCBI taxonomy): domain Eukaryota; kingdom Metazoa; phylum Arthropoda; class Insecta; order Coleoptera; family Cerambycidae; genus Rosalia; species Rosalia funebris. The sequence goes on along the minus strand of JAZFAV010000006.1, from coordinate 1,693,598 downwards.
TCGTCGGCCTACAGTTATCGTTGAGCCTTTCTACAGTTGTAGAGTGGCAGAGCTAAGTAATCTAAGTGCCAAAGGTAAAATTTTCGGGAAATGAAGAAAAACTGCACAGAATATACAATTTTAATTAAAATGTATTCTAGAAAAAGCATCAAATTAGAAGAAATCTTCGCAATGAAGAATGTTGGATGATGAAAAAATTGAGGGAAAATGCTGTGTCGTTTAAAACGTGAAAAATGTTTGGAAATGATCTAAGTACCAGATTTTTTATGCTGGATATGATCTAACTCCATATATTTTTTTATTCTTAGGTACTCAGAAGGTCTTCGAAAAATTTCCTGTTCTTCTCGTCTATGAAATCGAGCATGTCCGTGATGTCATTTTTCTTGTTGGCACTAAGAGATATTTCTAACTTAACCTAACCTAACCTAACCTAACCTAACCTAACCTAACCTAACCTAACCTGGGCAATTCAGAGAGAGAGAGAGAGAGAGAGAGAGAAAAAGAGAGAGAGAGCAGCAAACCTAAGAAACTGCAGATCTACGTTTTTTCTTAGTACTTGACGCATCTCAAGATGTTCTAAGTCACTGAAGTTTTTCTTGTAGTAAACTACGGCTGGATTTTATTTTGTTATTCTTAGCCAATAAGCTTGGGTTATACTTACAATTTTTGTAATGGATCTTTGCGCGTGTATCAATTTAGTGACGACGCACGGATCACATGCTACACCACTCGCAATTGTTATTAATACGCCACAATTACCAGCACGTATGTCTAGCTACATATGTTTCAGTCAACTACGTACGGCATAGATAGTTAATAATTTGCCGAACAAAATGCAATTATGAAGTCACGTCTTAGCTTCATTGTATAATTTGATTCATTGGCGTCTTATTATTTCTGTAAAATTTATTTAATTTTTGTTTCACTTATTTTGATTTTTGTTGAATTTATTTCATTTATTTTGATGGAAATATCATTTCCATTGAATGTTTTTGTGGAGAACCCTTTCATTACTCCTGTCATAGGTTGGCGGATTTGTATTGCACTAACTGTTATTCTAAGATGTGTTTTAGGCACGACACTGTTAAAAAATGTCAGTTGATTGATTCATACGACTGCTACCTGTGAAGCACACGCAAGGAATCATTATTCAAACCATAACTTAGACGTATCGATGTATTGGTTTGAAGCTTTGGCGAAATCAAAGATTGGTTTTTGACTCATGTCTAGTACTTTAAAGGGCTTTAAGGGACGAGCTTACTTGATCACTTTCTTTACATCAGCCACTACTAATTTTGAGCATTTAGCCCGTTTGTGAATTAATGCAAAGCCTCTATCTCATGAGGAGAAACTGTATCCAGAGACCAGAAATTTGTGATCGATGCAATCGAAGTGACCATTTGACACATGCAGAATGTACAGGAATGTAAGCATGCGATTCTTTAATTGCCCGGTATAGTTGGCACTCCATATAATGAGGTTCCGCTTATGTGTTTCAAGAATTCCAATGTTGATGGCTTGTGACACACATGATGCCATTTGGTTACCCCCGACTGCCCCCGTGCCACGTGCACATTTTGCCGTCACCAGTGTCCACTACATGAATCCCAAAGTTATAACAGGTCAATTGCCGGCTATAATACATGGTTCTATGCATTAACTTGGGGAGACTAAAAACTTTCTGTAGGTCAACGGTGATCGTGCAGGTGTCACTTCCGGGCACATTACTCTCTGTACTATCTTTCTTGTTCTGTTGAAAAGTCTTGTCTCTTTTTCTATGGTGTATTTCTAGGTCAGTGTTGGCTTTTCCAGCAACCAGGGAGTCTGTGCTCTTGGTTTGCATATTCAAAGCATCGCAGGTTTTGCGTGTGTCAATACGAGGACGTTTGAATGATAAGTTTGGGAAATTTTTGAGGAAAACTTGTCGGTAGAATTTGCATGTCACCAAGCAATCGGCATATTTTTTGGTGAACTCTTCATAGAGCCTATTTACGTTTAAATCCAGACTCAGGTACTGTTTTGCAGATTTGAGCAGGTTGTAGCGACTCTCATCCCGAGGGAAAGTGTTAACATGCGCCTTGACCATTCCTCCATCTGACGCCGTATATTTGAATGTTGTCGCGCCCTCACGTTTATCTCGAAATTCTGAAACTCCCTTTCTTTTCCAATGACCAAAGTCGTGATTTTTTTGAGGACTTATACGAAATACTTCCGTGAAGGTATTTTGACTCACACGTTTCAAGTTGCCCTCCCCATCAGGGAGAGTGGACGACATCGAACACTTTCGCCGGCTTTAATCTGGATCTTCATAGTTACCATTACGACGAGTATGGGTAATACTTGCATTAAACCCATGAAGTACAGTGGGATTTTTAATTCTTTCATGTCTATAACACATTTCAAAAGTTTGCGCGTTTTTATCGAAACGTGATTTTCAAAACGGCACACAGCATAACTCCAACCTTAATTTAAACATTATTTATTAACAATTGATTGCCCTTTTTGTCGAAAATTTAACGGTTTTTATTTAGATACTCACTAATCAGAATCACACAAAAATCAATATTATCAAAATCCCCTACGTATTTCACTAGATTTAAACATGTAGATTAAGTGAATTCTTCACCAGTTACACTACGTGTCGCAGAGCGTTTTAAATTCCACATTTCTGTCGCCAATGTCTATATGTCTTATAATTTGTCGCTATAAATATATGTCTTATAACTTCCTTAAATATTATTATCTTATTACCTTTTCTTTTATAAAAAAAATTGTCAAAAAAGCCTTTTTTTTTTAGCTTATTACAATGGTGTTACCCCTCAAATTTGAGAAACGTATTTGAGAATTTCATAGACATCATCCTGATACCCCTGAACCACCACAGTATTTTAAGCATTTCCATAAAAATAAAATCTGTAGTTTTACAATTGGATCCTAAAGAAGCAGCTGCCATCAAGGAAAGTCAAGGGCGTTAACCAATAACGCACTTTTAAGAACGATATTACACAAAGAGAGCAATCTCATGGAAAATAGGAGACAGTCAGGGGCGTAGCGTGAGAAATGAATCTAGGGATGTGATAAAAATTTTATAAGGGGAAGAGGCATAGTCAGATGTATGGTAGGCCATATGAAAATGGTAAAAATAAAAAAGACACTAACCTAAAATGATTATGCCCAGGGTATATATCTTAATTTTTTAAAATGAAGATCAATTCTTCGATTTTTGTTTGTCCAGCGAAACCGTGTATCACTGTTTCTTAAAATGTTGGAGACGATCTCATATCTTCTAACAAGGCACTTTCAATATTTATTAATGCTAAAGCTGACAGTCTTTCTTGTTTTTGAGAATTTCGCAGATAAGTCTTTATTCTCTTTAAACATGAAAATGATCTTTCCGCGGAATTGCTTGTGGCAGAAATGGGCAAAATTAAACGACACAATTTTGGTGACTCCGGGAAAACGGAAGATAATTGAAGGGACATAATATATTGGTGAAGCTCAAACACAGTGCTCTTTTTCATGTCGGGATCACTATAAATCACTGAAAGTTCACTTTTTAAATGATTCGATAATGTATCTACTAAAGAAGAAAACAATTCGCCAGGAAAACGTTTCACGAATGAACCAAATTGTGTGGAAACTAGATTTAAGAATTTCAGTTTAGAACTAATATTTCATTAAACCGTTCAAATGTTCAAAGTAATAACATCAAAAACCTCATAAAACAATCGTGCGTAGGTGCTTTTCTTATCTTCTCCAGGAATTAAATCCAAACGCATTATTTTACTTGGTGGTTGATTTTCTAACACAAATCTATCCATACGGTCCCAAATTTCACTAAACTCGTTTCTCATTTTTTGAATATGTGATTTGAAATCGGCGATCTTTTTATTGCAGTAACTAATATCTGATATTTTTGTCTGTAGAATTTTAAACAGACTCTCGGAATGTGGGAATATTGCAGAAAACACTGCTAAGAAGAAATTAAAATCAAAGTCGCGCAATAAAATTAAAAGACCTCTAACACAAATAACGGTTTCTCGATCCCATTCCTCATTTTCATTTTCCACAATTACCTGAAACAGCGCTTCCAAATCTTCCTTATGTTATGGCGACAGTCGCCAAGATGCGTTCACATAATCGCATAACTGAGTCCGGAAATAACGACAACACCCACTTGAGGTTCCACCGTTGAATGCGTAAGATCATTGACTTTTTCGCCAATCTACCGCGTAGCTTGGATGTAACGTGGACCGTCGCATTTCAGCACTGCAGCAAGTAACGTGAGAGTCTAATAGTTTCGGGCGCCTTCACGGCCGATTTGAAATAAAAAAGTTGATGGTAGCGTTTACAGTAAATAATGTATATTTGCGGTCGGTTTAAAATAATAAAAAAAGTGTAATAATTGAATAAATCGATTGAACTTTTAAATAACACTAGTTTGCTAATTTTTTAAGGGATGCGACGCATCGCTCGCATCCATGTACGCTACGCCCCTGGGACACAGTTAACACTCTACTACATATGTGAGCCATATACCACGCCGCAAGCGGTTTCTATTTACCCGAATTCTTCCGTCCACTTTTTTCCCGATGAAATTATTATTTATTTTGCGGTCGCTGAACTTCAACCACTCTAATTTTATTCAAGCAGCTCGGGCCTCGTAAAAAGCAGCGCATAAATTATATTCAATTCAGCCTCTCCAAATTGCCAAAACATCGACGGTCGTTACTTCTGTTACACCATTTCTACATCAGGACTGTCTAACAGATAAGATCGAAACGGTGAAAGTCCATACTTCATATCCTACGCCATGGACCAAGCATTAATCTTGTAAAATGATGTTGTACACATTTTTTTCTGTATGTAAACTGCGAGCCGCCTTATTATTTTGACCCGGAAGTCCCAAGTCAAGACAATTGTCACGGACGCGTACTGCGTTAATACGTGCTACACGCAGAGGACGGTCTATTTCTGATAAGAAAACCCATTTCAATTGAACGCACTTAACATAAATAGCCTGCCGGCTAAAACTCCAACTTATTGCAATTTAATGTCCTTCACCGATTCTCCTGGCTTGTGTATCTTCAGCAGATAGTCCAGCAGTAGTACTTGTCCAACTCCAGAGGGAGACTAGAGTTGGACCATAACTGGCCACGGAGGGAGCCGAGAAAGGCTTAATGGGACCTGTACCAGCGATCGGGATTGCATGCTACCTCGACAAGAGGAAACTCACGGGGTTATTTTGAATATCTGCCTGGAGGGGATATTAAACTTATAGAAGAAGACCAAATCCGTGCTCCAGCTCTGGCTGCTTTACAGCAAGATCCAATGGGCAATAAACCAAGTATTTCAGGGCTTCACGGCCCAGAAAACTAAACCTAAACCTAGGATGGTAAGCCCTAAATATCATTAGAATTTAAAACAAGAGGTAAACGTCACCGGGGGCATGAAATGATCTTGAGTTACTATCCAGAGTAACTGAGAGGATCATTTATAACACAAAGTTCCCAGATGGTAGTTTTAAAGTACTATCTGGAAACTTTGTGTTATAAATGATTCCTAGTCATTATAGATAATAAAGTTTTATTTCGATTTAGTTTGTTTCCGAAACTGCCGAGAGATGGCGCATGGTTTACGTTCTACAGTTCTACTACTGTAGAATATGACGGTGTCTATGATATGTGAAGCCTCGTTGGTCAAAGGTATACTCGCTTACACTACACTGACGAGACTCAAAATAAGGTCGAAACCGGTCTGTAGTTAGCGGTATCCGGAGATAGTGGACGATTTGCATCTTCCTTGTGAAATCTTTTCGAGCAATCCAAATCATTGTGTTTTTAGTTCTATGTTAGAACAAAATACGGCAAATATCGCCATGTAATTCAACGCCCGTCGACGGTATATAGCCGGGGGAATAGCTGTTTTGGCTTAATTTGTTTTATCCTTAATGTTTAAGGAATTTACAGATGGATTGGAGTATAAACAAGACTCCATCTCACGACAGTTTAACTGAGAGGATATTATTAAAAAGAATAAACAAGCGTATAAACGATAAACACCTAATACTGGACACTCAATTAGTCTTCAAACCCTGCCACAGTACCATCCATGCTACAGCGACGTCAATTCAGAACAGGTATTAAAGAAATCGAATACAGTGGCAATATTTTATACATCGAAATCGAAAAGGCATTTGACAAAGTATGGCACAGCGGACTAATGCACAAATTAAAAACTAAGCATGAAATGCCAATATATTTGGTGAATTTGATTAATATTACTTAAAAGACCGATTAATAAAAGTAAAAATTAATAACAAAACATCAGAAGAAAAAAGAATTACAGCCGGAGTACCACAGGGTACGGTGCTCTCATCTATATTATTTTCTCTATATATGGCGGACATACCAGATTATCCAATCACAAAAATGCAATTATGCGCCGATGTTACCCTAATTTTCGCAAATCCGTTCCACTCACAAACGGCCAATCACAATATAAATACCATCTAAATAAAATTATACACTATTATAAGGAGTGGAAGATATAAATGAAGAAAAGACAAAACAAATCGTATTAACAAGAAAATTCACAAACAATAACATTTTTACAAAAACTAAAATAAACAACAAGGAAATACAAGAGGTGGAAGAAATTACTACTTAGGGGTAACACTAGACAGATAACTGAGATTTAAGGCACACATAACTAACTGCATACAAAAACATATACGGCGATCAGTAAATTATACCCATTAATAAATAGACGTAGTAAAATGACAGTTAAAAATAAATTATTACTGTACAAAACAATATCTAGAGCTATTTTAACGTATGCATGAATCTCAAAAACACAATAAAAAGACTGCAGACAACGCAAAATAAGATACTAAACCTATTAACATAGATATAGTTTATTTCATCGCTATTATGAATAGTACATAAACATACAAACATACAAACTACATAAAATGACAGAACTAACATATATAAAACAATACATCAAACAAATAGCGGCAAAATTCTACAATATGCAAATAAATAATGCACCAATAACGTTAGAAAAACATATCAATATAATGAACAATATACACATAAATACTCCACGAAAATTTTAGACGAATAACTTACAAATAACAGATAACATCTCCGCCATACTTAAACAGAGGAAAGCATTAAAGAGAACACCCATATGCCATTTTGCGGGCGGAGTCAAGCGCGAATATGATACAGTTGATTGACAAAAAAAAAAAAACGTAAACCACACAAATAAATAAAAAAGAAACATAGTATCACAAACCAAATTATTTAAAGTAGGTTTTTTTTAACTTTTCCTACAATACTAAACATAAAAGATTAACAATATATCATACAAAAAACCTAAAAGCAACACTAATTAACAAGAGCGAATACATTACGACAAAAATAATTGCAGATCAAAGGGATAACCACCATAATAATAAAATAATAACCACCAATTTAAAAAATCAAAAGGTCTAAGAGATCATTCCATCGATCGGGAACGTCAAAGCATACCGAGTATGTCTGAAAGACGCCTGCCAAAAAGACGAGGCTTATCAAATAATATTTCTATATTACATCATTATATATGTATTAGCACTTTGAATTGACAATTGTTAATATTAGATTAATATTAACAATTGTAAAAAAGATAAAAAGAATAATAAAGGATTTTAAAGTATTTGGTATGAAACTACTGAATGAGAGTCACCTGTAGTAACTGCTAATATGACTTTGAGTTGCGGTTGATCCTAGTTGTGTCAATGAGTCCTAGATACGTCTCAAGTCAATTCGACGTGACGTACGCGTCCAATTGTTTCCAGGAACAATTAAACTAAGACACTTCCAACCGCCCCACACGCGCGCCACTGGATCACCTATCGAATTCGCGTCGTCTCGCCCACAGCAACGTACCTGCATTGTCCTTGAAGGGTGCAGCTTGACCTTCGGTTACGAACAGTGTCCAAATTCGAATTTATACGTATTTTATTACCGGTTCGTTTCCTAATGAGAAATTATGGGCCACCGAAAAAAAAAATAAAAATCGGGCGTTGGCAGTGATGTCTCCATTGATCAGAACCTGAGATTAACGTCGCGTTTTCTTTATTCCGACTTTTACCAGCTGTGGTACCGCGCGTGGGGATGGAAATTGAGTTAAGGAGGGTCGTTCTGAGTAAGCGAAAACGTAGACCTATTTTTGAGAATAGTTCTCATCGTTACAATATCTTGTAGAAGCATAATCTTAGTATGCATGGCTAGGTAGATGTTTGAATTAGGTAATGAAGACGCTTTAGACCATACATTATGCCGGGTTTACACGGGTCAAGTAGATGGTCATGTAGAACAGTAAAGTCAAGTAGAATTTTCGACTTGCATCATGTAAACAGTCCCAGTCAAGTCAAGTACCGACTTGCATTATGTAGTGAGGCAAATCAAGTGATTATGCACGGTGGACAAGTAGCTTGAGTTGTCTAGTGACCACCACCACCAATGTTTTCACTTGATCGCTTACTAGACAGCCCACTTTACCAATGTGAACGACTGATGACTCAAGTATGCAGTTCAAATAGGCAGTTGTACAAATATAACCTTATCTGGTATAACCTATATTATAACCTATAACCTTATAGGTACTCTGTGGTTTTGATCGTGTGTTTGCTCCCTGATTCGTGCATTGTCTGAATGATGAAGTGGCCAGAAGAAGAAATTCTTCTGGAGTAGCAGAAGTTATGGAAGAAGAGAAGGATCTCTCTTCTTCCATAACTTCTACTTCTATCAAGAGAAGATTTGTTAAATTAACTAAACTATTTTACAGCACTTCGCGACGCCGACGCTGCAACAGCCATGTTACACATGCACTTGGATCACTAGGTTCTTGTGTAAACGCGTTGGCTCAATCTATAGTTGAATCAAGTACTATTCATCTCATCGCAATTTGCCAAATAAAAAACTCTTATCTTGCCGATAAACGGAACAGTCTACCTGAGCCTAGCCATAAAAACAAACCACGGTGTGAGATAAAAGCCGTTTGGGATTTTTTATTTGGCAAATAGAGATGAAATCAACTATACAGTAGAACGAAACTAGGCAAGGGCGGAGACAAGTTACTCGACTCGAGACTTGACCCATGTAAACCCGGCTTTACAGACAGGAATAAGATACAAAAGTTTGAATACAGTAAACCATTAAAAATAGTGTACAAAAAACTTCATTACCTAAATTGGGTTACTAAAAACGTCTGTATTTTAATCTAGAATGTACCGTATGATCTGTAACCCTGTACAGAGTGTCTTATTTCAAACGAAACACCCGAAACAACTGTTGAAATACATTTTTCTCTAGGAAAACGCTGTCACGCTATTTTTTGTTTTCAAGGAGACATTTTTTCACATAAAATCCGCTATTGTCACCGACACCCCCTTCCACAAATAACAACACCCTTAAAATATTAAATTGGAAACATCGGTAGAATGATACATAATTTCAAAAGTCGAGTATTGACTCTGATAACGTCGCCGATTTATTTTCGAAAGTTCCGTTTTAAATAGGACACTGTATAGTTTAAAAAAATGTTTTAAAAACGAGAATTATTCTCAAAAATAGGCCTGCATTTTTTCATTTTTAAAACGCTGTTGCTATCAGACTAGACAGCTATTGCTGTCATTAAGGGCTAGATGGCAGATGGTGCTGTAAGGGATAAAATACAGACGTACAGCAATGCTGGAGGTGTTAAACTTTACTAGAGAGTACTTTATTAACCTAAAGAGCTTCTAGTCATATTAGATGTAATATACTTCAGATAAGTTTTGAAAAAAATTGGGAAACAATTGAATAATTAAAAAAGTAGTCTGTGTAAAAAATGTCGTACATCTGTTAAATGGGTGGTAGAAAAGAAATAGGTGATGCTGATTTTTGCAACAAAATTTCGATCAGCAATCAAGCACATTTTCATCTTGACGGATGTAAGCAAACAAAATTGTCGAATTTGGGATGCTAAAATGCTACATACTATTCAGGAAAAAGAAATGCATCCATACAGATGCGGTTTGGTACGCATTTTGGAGTGGTGGAGTAATTTGACTATATTTCTTTGAAAATGAAGTTAGTAATGCTATCATAGTAAATGGGGAACTATGATTAGGATATTAACTATCGTGATATGTTAAATAATGTGCTTTTCCACCAAATTGATGATTTGGATTTGAACATGTTTCAGCAAGACAGTGCAACGTGCCATACAGCACCATAACTCTATTACTTACCAAATTTCCTGATTATGTTATCTCGCGGAATGCTGACATCCATTGGCCTGCAACATTATGCGATTTAACACCACTGGACTTTTTTCTCTAGAGTCATGTCAAGGGAAAAGTGTACGCCACCCAGCCAGCAACAATCAACGACCTCAAAGCAAATATTCAACGTGTTATTTCGGAAATAGAACCAGTTTTATGTGGCCGTGTTATGGATAATTTTGCTAGACGAATGGCATCATTCTAGATGAGTCGAGGCAGCCATATGAACGAAATTCTTTTTAATTTGTACCCGTATTGTCTCCATTTTATGTTGAATGATAAGAAAACTCAGTTTGTCAAATATTATTAGTTTTATTCACAAATCACATACTATAGTTCCAAATGAGACACCCTGTATTTCTCTATTACAGGAAGAACTTATTCCCGACAAGCAACATGTGATTACTTGGCGTTTTGCTTAGTGAGATTACAATTTACGTCTTGCCTTCCCCAACCGTGGGTTTCCTCGAACGCTTACGGCCATTCGAACCTTGAGAATCTCTTGTCGATCGAATCGAAAAAAAAATAACACACTGAATCGGCTCCGACCAAATACGGCGTTTTCTAATTCCGATTAAAACCGCTGTAATCAAATCCATCAGCTTTGTTCTGTCCAGGCCTTATTATCTGATTGCGCTTTGCACCGACGCACGGACAGGATTCATTGGTGTAGGCAGGCTGGTTGTATAGCGAAATATACGTACTTTGGTACTAACCGTTTGTTGTAGAACAGTACCGTACTTTACGATTCAATAAAATTAGGTTAAAATGGAAAAAATAAGAATTATAATTAAAGACAGCTCCAACTTTCTAATTCAGTCTTATATACATCAACATTAAATTTTATTATAATCGGAGAACCGTGAGCGCTTCCAGGTGCTTCTGGAGCAGGAGGGGTCTCCTTACTACAGTCCGCCTACAGTAAACGTAGAACTATAGCGGAAACAACTATTGTTGGTGGGCAATGTGGCAATTGAATTAGAAGATAATTTTGATTCTCGATTCCAGTTGATAGCACCAAGAGTACTAGAAAAAATGCAGAAGCTAGACTAAAAATGCAGAAGCTAGAGCAATCGACAGTTTGAGAGAATTTTTGGGTGATGATTACGAAATGAACAATTGCAAAAACAACACTGTAATGATGCCTCAGTTTCCATATTCTCCAGATATGACTCCATGTGGCATTTTTCTGTTACTGACAATAAAGAGGACCGTAAAGGGCCGTCGTCTTGCAAACATAGATGATATTAAGAGCACATCGCTGAGAGAGCTAAACACTATCCCAAATATCGAGTTCCAGAAGTGGTTCGGGAATTAGAAGAAGCGCTGACATAAGTGTATAATATCTAATGGGGACTACTTTGAAGGGTATAATATTGATGTAGACGAATAAATAAAATTCTTTGCAGAAAACGAAAATTTCCGTTATTTCTTTAACACATCTCGTACACATTGTTATATTCTATATATGTTTCAACAGTTAAACGCAATAGGGTTACCAGGTATGTAAATATGAACCCGGAATTTGCCCACAGATGGCGTAGCTACTAATGTAGTTACCGTCATATAATATTATATATATTATTGGTGCCATTTTCTTGTTTTGACATCTAAAAGGTTTTGATAAAGGTTTCTATCTCACAGTAATACAAATTTCATACAACAACATCGTTTTTAATAGCGTTGAACATGTCGAGTTTTGTGCCTAGAAATTGCGATTTGCGAACAGCATTGATTTTCTGTTACCATTTCAAGAAAACTGCTGTAGACTCTCATCGCATTTTTGTCGAAGCCTGCGGTGAGCATGCTCTTGGTAAATCACAGTGCTTTGAGTGGTTTAAAAAATTCAAAAGTGGCAATTTTGACGTGATAAACGAAGAATGTGGAAGACCACCGAAAAAGTTTGAAGATAGCAAATTGCAAGCATTGTTGGATGAGAATGACGTTCAAACATAATAAGAATTCGCGGATCAATTAAATGTGACACGAGAAGCCGTCTCCATACGTTTGAAAGCCATGGGAAAGATCCAGAAGATGGGAAAATGGGTTCCTCATGAACCGAATGAAAGACAGCAGGAAAACCGAAAAACCATTTGCGATATGCTGCTCGCCAGGTACAAAAGAAGTCATTTCTCCATCGAATTGTGACTGGTGATAAGTGGATATTTCAAGAATTCTAAGCGTAAAAGATCATGGGTAACTCCAGGCGAACCATCGAGATCGTCTACTAGGCCAAATCACTATGGACGGTAGACAATGTTCTGTGTTTGGTGGAATCCAAATCCGTGATCTATTATGAGCTGCTAAAACCTGGCGAAACCATTAATACTGAACGCTACCGACAACAGATGATTGATTTGAACCAAGCTTTGCGTGAAAAACGACCAGAATTTCAAAATAAACAACACAAAGTGATTTTGCTTCATGATAATGCGCCATCGCACACATTAAAACCGGTCAAGGAAACGATTGAGGTGTTTAGTTGGAAAATACTTTCGTATGCGGCTTACTTACCAGACTTGGCTCCATTTGATAACTACTTATTTGCATCGATGGGACACGCACTTGCTGAGCAAGACTTCACTTCGTACGAAAATGGCTGGTTTGCCTCGAAAGAGCAAGAATTTCTTTGGCATGGAATACACAAATCGTCAGAGAAATGGGAAAAATGTATAGCTAGCAACGGGAAATACTTCGAATAAAATATTTTTTATCATTTTCATACAATAAACGTGTATTTTCTATACAACAAAAAATCCTGTTTCATATTTACATACCTGGTAAACACACGAACGGCTCGCTGTAGGATGAAATTTTAGAAATGGAACGGTACTTGTAGCTTCACGAATCGGAATTAACTTCACCCTATTTTCAAGACCGCTATCCAGCCATTAATGATGTCATCGCGTAATTCATAGATATGGGCGTGTACTTCGACGTTCGTTAATAAAGTTCCTGCAACTGAAAAACAATTCTCGAACGCTAATCTAACGAGATAATCTAACAATAAATAACAAATGTAGCTCGCAACGCGAACAGACTTGTTCTACATAGAAATTTTTAACTGATCTGAGCTGGCGGTCCGTGCGGGTACGTTTCAAAACAATCAGATACGAAAAAAATATCGACTCATACTATGCGCCTTGCGTTTCGAAGTGAACGGTGGAAAAATGCGCGAGGCCACCACTTGAACCCACAACGTTGGGGCTTGCATGTGAATTATATGTGTGTGTATGCTCTCACCCGAAAGATCCTGGTCAATCTGCCACCGTGTTAAATATGACATGATTCAAAAATGTGAAATATTAACAGTCAAGTCACTTTTGTATTAAAATATATCAATAATTTTTTTACGATTTTCTGGGCCTGTCATTAATCGTCAGGAATCGACTAAAGTGTGCTGAACATATGAGGTGTTTAAAATTAAGTAATGTTTTTTTTTTAATTTTTTTATTCGAATAGAATTGCAATTGTGAGCCATATTTCGTTAAGAGCCGAGGAATTAAATAATAATGTAAAAAAAATAAATAAATAAACAAATTATAATGTCAGGTTTGAGAATAAGCAGAGCGTAATAATATTCAAAAAAAATTACTTAATTAATGTTCTAAAGATGAAGGTACTCCTGAGCAAGGCGACAAGACAAGTGAGATACCTGGAACAAAACAATAGTCTGAGCAACCAATTCGCCATATGGTTTTCTTTATCAAAAATTGCCTTTAATATGATTACATAGATCTTCATTAAAAGTTACATTATTTCTAAAGCTTAATTTATCGTTATAAAGCACTTTGTGTCTGTCACCCACTAGTACAAAACTAAGGATACGCTAAGTTGTGCAAAGACTTATAGAATAGAAAACGAGGTAACAGATAAAAGTATAGGATCACACTGTGGCTCAAACACTCCACAGCAATCTGAACGGCTCAAGCACTCCGTCAGGTAAAAATAGGAAAGGGTTATGCCAGCGGCTCAAGCACTCCGCAGAGCAAATCCCAGGGTCACGCTAAACGGCTCAAGCACTCCGTAATAGCGATAAATAGGAATAAAGGATTGCGTAGCTCAGCTATCCTAAAGTTATACTATTTCGACCTGTATATTTTAATGAAATACTTAAGTGATTAAACATAAAATCAGTCAAGATATAGTAATTTTGATATTTAGGAGAAAATGAAATGCTCAGTGAATAAACTCAGCAATTGATGATTATCCAGGGATTATTATAAAGAACACAATTTTTAACACAATTCAGTTTTGCTTTTAGCTGCACGCACAAAGGCACTCCATATACATAATGAATCGACCGATATAGGGACTATTGGCTTCAGGCGTTTGTTTATAAAATATGTGCCTGCTGGCATCATTTCTTTGCCTGGCCTGTGTATTTCATATTCAACCGGTCTTATCTTAATAGGAGTAGTGTCACCGGCGTCGGTGTGACAGCGGGCCCATAAATTAGACTAAGGAAATAAACTTACGTCTTACACAATTCAATATTATCTCCCTCAAAATAACTTCCTTGGTTTGGCAATAGCAAGGATAAATGTGCTTCTGGAGACGGCTCTTCCAATCCTCGTAGCAGTGCTGGAAGTCGGGTACTGAATAGCCCTCAGCTGGTTCATTCCAGCCATTTGAATTATTTCAAGTGTCCCAAAATGACGTCCCTCGAGGTGATTATTCAATCTTGGGAAGGGGAAAAAGTTACAAGGACTCAAGTCGGGCGAATAAGGATGTTAAGGAGCTACAGTAATGTTATTGGCCAAGAACTCGTTCATTGAAATTGCTGTATGGCAAGGCGCATTGTCGTGGTGCAACACCCAATGGTTCTTCATGTTTGGTCTCACACGCATAACCCTTTTTTCTGTACGATCCCCATCTTACCCTACCTGAATTTTCTACCCTACCCTAACTGATCCCTACCTGAATTTTCTATACGATCATTATTTCCCCAGTAATTAATTACCAAAGTCAAAACTGACTTTTTTGCCTATTTGATTTGCAAAACGATAACTCGGTGAAAAAACATCAAGGCTTTTAGACCGCTCAAATTAAAAAGGATAAAATTATCAAAAAAATCTTTATAATGAAATTACTGAAAAAAAATAGTCCGTGAACCTCTTGAAAGGCAAGCAAACATTCGGGACAATTTTTTTCCGATGTTTTTCTTAAGATTACTGAAAAACTACTGATGTTGAATCATTTTGAACTCAAGATTTGAAAACTAGAAACTTGGACCTTCAATTTAATTTTTTTAAAATTGATTTGCGACAATTTTTCCCCAAGTTACAGCCCCTTGAAAATCATCTCAAAATTTAGCATTTTCTTACATCTCTTAATTTTGTGTATTTTATATATTTTTTTCACTTTATTGTTCGAGTTTACATTCATACTCATGGGCGTAGCCAGGATTTTGAACAGGGGTTGGCAGTGGCGGTTTTAGGATATGGTCTTGAGAGAGGAGGCGCGTGCAAATCAAGGGCGCCGTTAGGTGCTAAGTTATAGCGCCGCAGGCGAAAATTTTCAAGGTCACGCGTTTTCCTGACACTTCAGAATTTCAATGATAAATTCACTTTTACAAAAATATTGACTTTCACAGTAATACTTTTTGAAATTTGTTACCTCTTTAAAATAATAATAATATTTAATTTTAATGATAATAAGAATTAGAAGCTCCTTAATTGAGGTAACCACTGACTATAATAGTTAAGCTGACTTTACATTAGCAGCAATAATGCAAACCGCAGAAGCAGGAAGAAGCAAATGCTTCTGTGCTTTTAGAAATAAGTGACTGACAGTCAATAGCGTGCATTTGCTGCTACTGTGGTTTGTATTATTGTTGCTCATGTAAAGTCAGAAGTTTGCGCCCTACATTTGCAACTGCTGCAAATGTATCAGACGCGCGGGAAATTCGAAACGCAACGCCTGGGCTGGGGGGGCACGTGCCCCCATGCCCTCCCCTGGCTACGCCCTTGTTTATACCTTACATACCTACATACATTCATACGTTATTACATTCATACGTTACCTTATTTGTCAATCTAAATCATTGTTGCCAACTGTATGACTAAAAAATGGTATAAACATTACAAGACACACCACAAGACTATATATGAAAAATCTCTAGACAGAGGCACATTCAATTAATATATGTATCTCTCTGTAGATGCTAGAACCTTTCCTAGCGATTTGTGAACTCCATTTTCCTTTGTTGCTGGGGGAAATCCCCCAGTGCCTATCCTTTTGATTCTCCTGTTATCCCCAGACCATGATGACATTCAAGGCATATCCAGGTTTCGTTAATATTATACAAGTATAGGGTCTTTTAATAGTGACCATACAAATTTGTTAGGTTATACGGCCATGTTGTTAAAACAACATCTATCAAATTGGTTGTGAATTATTCAGTAGTGTATGGCAAATCACTATGGAAGGTTATAGCGTTCAACAGACGTGTGCAAATCATCAAATTTTATTTTCAAAATCAGTGCTCCGTTCGAGAAATGTTCCGCGCATTACGTGATTTTTATCCTCGCCACAACCGTCCCACCGAGTCGACTATTCGACGTTTGGTGGCCAAATTCGAGTTAACTGGTTTGATAAATAATCAGCCAACACCCGTATGTCACCAAAACGCAAGGTCTGCTGAAAACATCTCTGCTGTGCGTGAGAGTATACGAGAAAACCCGAGGCAATCAATTTCTCGTCGTTCACAAGAACTTGGCCATAACGAACGCCATCCAGCAAATTCAGCGAGATTTATGCAACAAAGTAATCGAAAATTGGACCTCCCGAATACGTGCTATCAAACAAAGCCGCAGCGGACATCTGAACGAGTTATATATAGTTGTTAGAGTTGAGTTATATATATAAGTTATATTCCATACGTAATGCCATAAAACATTCTTTCAAATAAAGAAAAAATGAGTGGCTATCTCATACATAACATGTTTTATTTACGTTTAAAAATCGAGCGTCCTTATTGAAAGACTCTTTTGCAGCGGTGACAAAGGCACTCGGAAGTGGTCACCCTTAATGGTGTCACATCTGCGTTCAGGAACAAGACTCTAAGCCAATTAGACACCGACACCTCCTCGTCGATTACCGGCGTTGTTAAGACCTTCACAAAAGAGTTCACGCCGATGCAACCAACGAATTAAGCCGTCTAGTTTACCGCGACGATTCCAGTAACACACAAGACCCATTTCGAGGCGGTCTGGCATCCATTACAATCTGTGTGTGCCACACAGAGGGTACGCTGCGAAGTGTGGGGTCCAATTGCGGATTTTACGATTAGTGAGAGTGGGGTAATTTATTATTCCTTGATAAACGTGAGATTTTGCCGAAGATGCTGCTGGCTTCTACGCGACAGTCGTCACTGAAACGTTCAATAGACGCATAAAATGACTATTACTGTCCCTCATCTAGAGTTGCTGATGGTTTTTTCGTCACTACCGCCAATGGGTTATTTTCTAATGATATGATTTTTTATCTCGATTTAATGGCTAATATAAAGGCTATCTTAATACACAGGTGTTAATCTGATGATATTTGCAACTGCTTTTACCAATTTATTTCATTTAATAGTTTAAATAGCGTGAAATTGTTGAGCAATATGTATGTAAATGCGGACAAATAACGTGATTGGCGTTATTCAAATTCCGAATATATTGTCACTGATGGTTTTTCTTAAACAGCAACAACATATTTCTTTGGTAGAATGTTGCAGATAACGAATACTCGAACAAACAGAAAAGCGGGAAAAGAAATGCATACATGAAAAAACTTACCAACACAAGTCCCAGTCGATCTCGGTTTCTGAAGTTTTCTGCCAGTAAAACCTCAACAATTATCACTTAACAATGATTTACTCAATGAAAACATCATTTCAACGTCTACTGTCACCAAAAAACAGTACGAGAATTGAACTACTGCTCGTCAAGAATAAGGACAAGTCTCAAAACTGTGACATCGGACCGCCCACGACGCACAGTGGACGAAAACGCCGAAAAGCTGGCCAAAACTCATGTAATCCAATCAATAATTGGTACTCGTGGGTTTTCGAGGTCACTGATTACGAATCTGGTAATGATTTATTAAAAAATAAAATGGCGGCACCAATATGGCGACCGAAATTATTCAAAAGCTTATTACTCTTAGTGAAAATTGATACCCATTACTCTTAGTGAAAATTGGTACCCCGAGGGTTTTCGAGGTCGCTGACTACGAATTTAATAACAGTTTTTTAGGAAACAACATGGCGGCTCCAATATGGCGACCGAAATTATTAAAAAGCTTATTATTCTTAGTGAAAGTTGATACCTGGGGGTTTTCGTGGTCGCTGAGTATGAATTTGATAATGGTTTTTCAAAAAACAAAATGGCGGCTCCAATATGGCGACCTAAATTATTCAAAAGTTTATTATTCTTAGTAAAAATTGGGAGCTGGGGGTTTTCGAGGCCGCTGAGTACGAATTTGATAACTGTTATTCAAAAAACAAAATGGCGACTCCAATATGGAGACTACAAAATTAAAAATTTTACTACTGACATTACTACTGACAATCTGTTATCGGAGGTATAGTGGGAGAAAAATAAAATAGCATTCATTAAAGTCTACATTTTATTACATACAATTATAAAAATACAGAAAATATACAATATTGAAGGCAGAAACATTTTTTAATCGGCCTAAAACTCATTATTATGACATTATGTCTATTGTAATTTGTTACTCGTCATTCAAGTGTGTTTTCAATGAGAAAAACAGTTCCCTTCTCGTCATAGAAATTGCTTCTCCACTGCTCACAACATCTGAAACAGAGGAAATATGTACGAACACATTATTTTTCGAATAATATGAATGTTGATAAAAGCTAAAATAAAAATCATCGCTACTTACTTGCAATAAATATCATAAAAAATTATTTTATTTCATAAAAAAATTCATTGTTTTATGTAAAAATTATTAATAACAAAAGAAAATTGTTTATTTGTATAATGCAATGGAATTTAATAATCAATATGTGTGAAAGTAATGTTATAAATCGAATTTTACGGGTTGCTACATTTGACACCGCGTAACAATAAGTATCATTACAGGCACAGCCGCAGATGGCCGCAGCCAATTCTTCAATTTTTTGTAAGATAAACATTCAGGGTGTATCACAAAATAAAGATCATTAAACGAGTGTGAACGAGTTATAAACTTTTATCACGATATGCTAAAGAAAACTATTTTTTCCCAAAAAACCATCTCCATTGCATTGTTAATAATTTTTTTCATATTAAGAATTAACGAATTCTGTTTTCACCTGTTAATTATATTTACCTTGCGGAGGAGAATCTATTTTGCAAAACTGTTCTAGCCCTTATAGCTCACTTTTTATTATACTTTTCACAAAGGCTTACGAAACGTGCGATACGGACAACGGTCAAATTCAGAATGCCCTTACAAAGTGTAGGGCCGTCGGCGACCCCTCGGAACCGGTTTTTATTATACCTAGGATACCCTACTAAACATTGCCAAACAAAAAATTCCTAAACTGGAACCTTCATTTTCTGAATTTTGGCCAGCTTTTCGGCGTTTTCGTCCACTGTGCGACGAACGCAATAAATAACCTGGTCTTTACTAAGTCGCATTGAGATCTTTTCAGAGTGAATATCGATGAATATATATTGAATGTGACGGAGTTCGATCTGGCTGCGCGTAAAGTGCATTCTTTTTCCTCCGAATGTTGCCTCACTCTTTCTTCTATGCACACCTAGAGAATCTCACACTTTTTCCTATTCGTGACGAGGAATATATATGGAGCAGATTTTAGTAGAGTAGAAGATAATTCTCGATGTGTACCCTTTAGAAACCCGTATTTCAAATGGCTGTAAGTACGATTTTCCGTAAACACATTTTCCAGTTATTTTAATGATAATACTGACTTCAAGTATGTGTATTCTGAGACACCTTAATATTATTAAAAATGTACAAAACATGACGTAAATAATGAAAAACCCAACTCAAGAAAACGCCAATGCAGAAATAATTAGAAACAGAGCTATCCGTTCCTTCGGCTCATCCAGATTTATCAATTTTTTAAAATAAAGTCTTCTCTTCAAGTACCCAAGAAGAATATCCAGTGGCGTTAAATCGGGCTATCGAGGAGGTCATTAAAGAACTGCTCCTTGACCAACTAATCTTGACTGTCTTGAAAGTGATTATAACACTTTTGCATATCATCTACTATTTGCAATGACCGCCTTAAGATAATAAAGTATTTTGAAGTTTGTACAGCTCAACAAGAATGGGAACAAGTCTCAAAGTCTCAAAACTGCGATATCGCACCACCCACGAGGTGCGCAGTACGTAGCCTGGTCTTTACTCAGTCGAATTGAAACCTTTGCAGAGTGAATATCGATGAATATATATTGATTTCTTCTACGCATACATAAAGAATCTCACACGTTTTCCTATTCTTGACGAGGAGTACGTGCTATATTGTTGGTCACAGAATGCTTTTTAGGATGTGTTCACTTACGACTAATCAGTAATTACTATACACGTTTTATTCGTTAATATCATACACATAAATACATATTAGGGGGTACCCAAAAGAAACCGAAATTATCTTTTTTAAATTTATTTATTTAATTCTTCAACAAACAACCTTCAATCCCCTTCGAAGTACTCTCCATTGACACTAGTACAGTTGTCTAATCTTTTATTCCATCGTTCCAAACATTTTTGAAATTCGTCTTCTGTCATGGCCGACAGCGCCTCCATCGTTTTTTTCTTCACCGCTGTAATGTCGGCACTTTTCATTCGGGGAAATAAAAAAAGTCGCAGGGACATGGTCGGGTAAATAGAGGGGATGGGGCGGAGCGGTCATGATCAATTTTTGGTAAAAATTTTATTCCGTTTAAAATTTGCTGAACTAAACTCCAAGTCGCTTCAGACAGCTCCACAACTTCCTCAATGGTCCGTCGTCGATCTTGCAGGATGATTTCGCGAATTTTTTCAACATTTTTATCGATTCGAGCCGAGGAAGGACGACTAGAGCGAGGTTTGTCATCAACTGACATTTCATCTCTTTTAAAACGGAAAAACCACTCAAACACTTGAGTTTTTCCAATAGCATCATCCTTGTAGGCCATTTTTAACATTTCAAGGGTTTCTGTGCCAGCTTTTCCAAGCAAGAAACAAAACATTGCGGTCCCGCACCATTCACAACAATAAGCCATTGAAAAAACGACGAGTACACACAACAACTCGCATTAAAAAATTCACACAAATCGAACGGAACCTTCTTCAGCGACGACGCTTAGCTTACTGACTCGGAAATGGTAGTTCTATACGCTCCTAGCGGCAGAACGCGATAGTACAAAAACTCCGCCCACCACAACATCAGTTGGGTTTCTTTTGTATACCCCTTCGTACATATATAACATGCCCCATTTAGTGACCATTCATTGGACAAACCACCTTAGCTTGCAATACTGCATAATTATTACTTGCGCGATCGACGAGCATGCTCGGCCGTATCCGCCGCCATTTCCGCGCGAGAGGCACGTGTGGGCGCGGGCCTTTAGCCTTAGTTCATTATTTATTCGTAATCGTTATGAAATGCGAGTTTATGCTCTAATAATGGCATGCAAACTCTCGAGCAAATCACGGCGATTTATGAATGAATGAATATTGTACGCAAAACCTCCATTTATGTGGGAACTCCCTCGAGCGAGGAGCGTGAACGAACAGCCAGAGAAAATATGGTAATCTGGGATTAAGTAAGCAAAAGTTTTCTTAATTTGACTTTCCAATTAAGCTAGTCACGCGACGTGGCGCGGTAACTTTAATAGGTGTGCATTTTCATATACTGGGTGGAAGCGAATTATTACTCGCTCTAATCTCTGTCAAGAGATTTCTAAACAGCCTCGTTAAGGGTTTTTTTCTTCTTGACGTCGAGATTATAGAAAGAACTCATTTACCACAGACAGTTGTACTTTTTTTTAACTTAAGAAGCCTAAATACGATCGAGACAGGGAAGTGATAAGGCTATAAATAACACCCTTCTTCTTGTCTATGGGTGAGTCAGAACATTAAACGCAGATAGGTAGACCACGGTGACTTAAATAGGTATACAAATAGCTGAGCTACATGGGAATATAAATTTTAACCTAACTATACTTTTATATGTCTCACTTTATATTTTTCTTAAGAATGTGTTTAAGGAAAGTAGTGTCTGGATATTATGACATATGGTTCCGATGACATATGGTTTCAACAGGACGTCGCTACGTGCCACACAGCGCATGCCACGATGGACATTATGCATGAGCGATTTGAGGGTATGGTTATCTAGCGCAGCGGCGACGTGAACTGGTCACCGAGATTGTGCGATTTAATGCCTTTAGACTTCTTCCTTTGGAGCTATCTTAACAATTGGTGCCCTCAAAGTCAACATCACGAATGCGAACCAGCAAATTCAGCCAGATTTATGCGACAAAGTTGAACCTCTGAATACATACCACTAAGCAAAGCCGCGGCGGAGATTTGAACGACGTTATATTCCATACTTAATGCCACAAAATCTTCTTTTAAACAAAAAAAAAAATGAGTAGCTATATCACACAGAGCTTGTTTCATATTTTTTACCTTTAAAAATCGAGCATCCTTATTAAAAAGCCCTTTACATTAAAGTTAAAATTATATGATTAAGGTTGCCTACAAAGACGTTATGTATAGTTGAACTGTATTCAGGAAACGATAGTTTATCATCAAAGTATACACCAAGACCTTTAATATGATATTTTCATAGCGTGGTGGCTCTTGATGGATCCAATTATTGTGCAGGACGTCGAATTGATGTGTTTCCTCCCGTACACTTTCTCTCACTGCAGCGATATTTCATCTGTCCGACCACGACGAGAACATATTGGTGTTGCCTTATCAATAACAGAATTCGTCTCTTCAAATTTCCTAATTAAGTTACGAACTGTTAACTCTGTAGGCGCTTCATTTTATTGTAATTTTGTGCGAACTTTTCTTAATGCAACTGTAAATGATCGCTCACTGTCATAAAACAGTTGTACACAAACTATTCGTTGTTGAACTGTTAATCGCGGCATGTTGACAGTCGTTAAATATTAACGCCCTATTTTTTGGCGTAACACGAATGGCGCGCAATTCAAATCCTGTAGCTCCAACGGTGACACCCTATATTTACTGAATTTAATCATATTGCAAATTTATATTTTTCGTGAATATTTGTTTGCTTCTATTCATATTGCTAACTTTAATTTAGGTAGAAGTGTCTCTGAGATATTTTATCGCAAACAATAATTCTAAATTTAATTACGCTTAATCTTATCCATTACGTTTTCAATTTGAATCGACTTTTTATGACAGTAAGATAGGGTGTTAAAAAATCACACTATATCACAATAACTTGCATAAGTATATAGTTAAAATGTATTCTTCATTGTTAATTAATTTGTGATAATTCAACAAAGGATATAGTAAGTACGAGGTGATGATTTTAACTCTGATCCGAATTTTCGTTCTAAAGAGGGATCCAAAATGGGGACACATTGTATATAAACAATCTTTCGCGTTTCCGTAATACCCCCAACATAGATGTAAGTAACATCCAACCCGACTCCAAAGGCACGGCTTTGACAAACCGTCGTGGGACAAAAACAAATTATTATAATTGAAAATAAGAAACGAACAAATTGAAATGAAATAAATAACCATATTTATTGGCTGTCAATTTATTTGATCGCCACAAAACGACCAAAAGCGAATGCCGGTAAAGATGAATCGAGCCAATATCGAAGATCATTACGACGGATGTATTATTCATGGAGGTTATATTGTGATAAGAATTTCAATCAAGTGCAAGTAACTAACCAAACAATTACATCTCGCTGGTAGACTGGCGGGGTCCATTTACAATTTCCATAAGAATGAACATGACTGTATAAACACAAGGAAGAGGATAATAGACCTTGGCGTGCGCCTTTTTCTTATTTCTATCTGTAACGAGCCAGGCTTGCCGCGATGACGGATGGATTTCTGAAGCGAAATTGGATTTAAATCATCTCTGTCGTTCGGCAATTACATTGTTCTAGTCGACTCATTTACTTGGCGTACCTACTACGCTCTTATGTGAAGGCAATTAGGGAGTTACAACAACTCCTTGACGATGTTTATAATATTGTGTTTGAGCTGTGACGTCTTTTTTAAATTACAACCCCTTCATTTCTACAAAAATGAGTTGCTTGTTTTCCTGCTATCGGTACTCTATCTTAGAAGTTTCCTACTTATCATCGGTACTCCATGTTAGAAGTTCGATACTTACTATGCCGTAACCAGGGGCGTAGCGTACATAGATGCGAGTGATGCGTCGCATCCCTTAAAAAATGTGCAAATTAGTGTTATTTAAAAGTTCAATCGATTTATTCGATTATTACAATTTTTTAATTATTTTAAACCGACCGCAAACATGCATTATTTACTTTAAACGCTACAATCAACTTTTTTATTTCAAATCGGCCGTGAAGGCGCCCGAAATTATTAGACTCCCGCGTTACTTGCTGCAGTGCTGAAATGCGATGGTCCACGTTACATCCAAGCTACGCGCTAGATGGGCGAAAAGGTCAGTGTTCTTACTCAGTCAACAGTGAAACCTCGAGTGGGTGTTGTCGTTATTTCCGGACTCAGTTATGCGATTATGTGAACGCATCTTGGCGACTGTCGCCATAACATAAGGAATATTTGGAAGCGCTGTTTCAGGTAATTGTGGAAAATGAAAATGAGGAATGGAATCGAGAAACCGTTATTTGTGCTAGAGACCTTTTAACTTTGATTTTAATTTTTTCTTAGCAGTGTTTTCTGCAATATTCCCACATTCCGAGAGTCTGTTTAAAATTCTACAGACAAAAATATCAGATACTAGTTACTCCAATAAAAAGATCGCCGATTTCAAATCACATATGATATAAAAGATGAGAAGCGATTTTAGTGACATTTGGGATCGTATAGACAGATTTGTGTTAGAAAATCAACCACCAAGTAAAATAATGCGTTTGGATTTAATTCCTGAAGAAAATAAGAAAGGCACCTACGCACGATTGTTTTATGAAATTTTGGACGTTATTACTATGAATATTAGTGAACGGTTTAGTGAAATTTCTAAACTGAAATTCTTAAATCTAGATTCCACACAATTTACTTCATTCGTAAAACTTTTCCTGACGAAGTTTTTTCTTCTTTAGTAGATACATATGGAACATTCTTTGACGCCAAATCGTTTAAAAAGTGAACTTTCAGTGATTTATAGTGATCCCGATATGAAAAAGAGCACTGTGTTGGAGCTTCACCAATATATTATGTCCCTTCAATTATCTTCTGTTTTCCCAGAGTCATCAGAATGGTGTCGTTTAATTTTGACTATTCCTGTCACAAGCAGTTCAGCGGGAAGACCATTTTCATGTTTAAAGAGAATAAAGACTTATCTGCGAAATTCTCAAAAGCAAGAAATGCTGTCAGCTTTAGCATTAATAAATATTGAAAGTGTCTTGTTAGAAGATATGAGATCGTCTCCAACATTTGAAGAAACAGGGATCGACGTTTTCGCTGGACAAACAAAAAATGGTGTAAAATGTCACTATTTCTCGTATAAAACTTTACACCACTGTGTTTGTAAATTTTTTATATTTAACATATAAAACTAATATAAGCACATCACAATATAGTAAACTACTTTACGCGATTGGTGTAGATTATAATAATCTACACCAATCTATAGGATTATCCCTGCGTGGTAACTCTTCAAGGGTAAGCGTCCATGTAGTCATCACATGACACTGTTGAACCGTGGGGCAATATGGCTATTATAAGTAACCAACTTTATTAATTTAATTTTTTAACAAAAAAGTACAAGATATTTAGGCAACAAGATGTAAAGAAATCACCACTCCCTCAGTAGATTCACTACACACATCTCTTGGAGATTCTACTATGACATTTTAAAGGCAAAACGCTTCAAATGTGTTTTTTAGAAGCGCTACGCATTCCTTAATAAAGAAGTACACGTTTTTTATGGAACAAGATTTAATAAAAAACACCACTCCCTCGGAAGACCTTACACTGCCTCAATATGTACCACACACATCTCTTAGAGATTCTACTAAGACACTCTAAAGGCAAAACGCTTCAAATATTTTTTTAGAGACGCTACGAATTTTTTAACAAAAAAGTACAAGATTATTAGATTTTAAAAAAAATCATCACTCCCTCAGTAGACCTCACGGAACCTTAATATTCACCACGTACATCTCTCAGAGACGCTAGCAAGACACTATGAAAGCAAAATGCTCCAAACATATTTTTTAGAAACAAGAAAGTACAAATTTTTTAGGGAACACGATTTAAAAAAAATCCACTGCCTCAGTAGACCTTACACTACCTCAATATTCACCACACACGTCTCTTAGAAATTATAGTAGGACACTCTAAAGGCGAAACTGTTCAAATATATTTTTTAGAAACGCTACGAATTTTTCCACAAAAAATTCAAAATTTTAGGCAACGAGATTTAAAAATCCCCACTCCCTCAGTTGGCCATATGTAACCTCAATATTCACCACACACATATCTTAGATATCCTAGTATGACATTCTAAAGGCAACACGCTCCAAATATATTTCTTAGAAATGCTACGATTTTTTAACAAAAAAGTACAAGATGTGTAGGCAACACGATTTTAAAAAAATCACCAAAACACTCCAGATATATTTTTTAGAAACGCTACGAATTTTTGAACAAAAAAGTAAACATTTTTTAGGGAACACGATTTAAAAAAAAAATTACCACTGCCTTAGTAGACCTTACAGTACATAAATATTCACCACACGCGTCTCTTAGAGATTATAGTAACACACTTTAAAGGCAAAACTCCTCAAATGTATTTTTTAGAAACGTTACAAATTTTTTAACAAAGAAGTACAAGTTCTTTAGGGAATAAAATTTTAAAAAATCATCACTCCCTCAATAGACCTTACACAACCTTAATATTCACCACATACATCTTTTAGAGATCCTAGTAAGATACTCTGAAGGCAAAACGCCCAAATGTATTTTTTAGAAACGCTACGAATTTTTTAACGAATAATCCAATATTTTTAGGCAACAAAGATTTAAAAAATCACCACTTCCTCAATTGGCCATACATAACCTCAATATTTACCACACATATATCTTAGAGACTCTAGTAAGAAATTATAAAGGCAAATTGCTCCAAATATACTTTCTAGGAACGCTACGATTTTTTTTACAAAAAAGTTTAGGTAACACGATTTTAAAAAAATCACCACTCCCTCAGCAGATATCTCAGCACTCGTATCCATATGCACCCACAAAGAATATACGTAAACACGACCGTAATCAGTTCGGATGAATACAAGCCTGTCAAGATGTAATGACCTACGTTAAAGAGACTTTTCTTTGGGTCAGTATTACAATGAGTTCTTTTATGGACGTTGACGCGCATTTCGAAACAAACGCGCTCTTTGATGGAGAAAGAAGGTCTAAAGATCGAGATGAAATTGGGGAATAGAAAGCCTGGCTAGTAATATATTAATAACTAATTAGCTATTGATTTGGAATATTTTGTATGTGACGGAAATTGTTTGTTGGAATATACTGAATGTACTGGAAGAACGCTGAACGCGAAACGAAAGCTTCCTGAGCTAAAGCCAAACGGTAATCAAATTCATTTAGAAGGTTTCTAATAACTTAAAGCGGGATTTCACAAATTTCATGTCTAATTCTAAGTTACCTACTAATAGTAAGTAGTTTTGTGATGTTAACTTTTGTGATGTATACCTACTTTATCTTGCAAATAGCCCATAGAAATATTCACCCGGATTAAAATCAGGAAAATAAGCCGGTCATTCTACAATTCCTCTTCGTTGGTTGATTTAGAAAGTGATCGGTTTTACTAAACAAGGTAAATCTGGATCTTGTTCGCTTATAACAATATTTACGTTATTTGTAAAGATTGTTACAATAAAAACGCAAGATTTGAATTGCGCGCCATTTTGACAGTCATAATTCGATAGGTCAATAATTGTGACGAGTCGATAGGAGACAGATAGGAGTTAGTAAACATGAAGTGCTAGACTATATAACAACGCATCCTTATTGTGAAATATTACAATCAAAATGGTGAAAGTTTGGTTGCTACGATTTGTAAAGTGGGTCCAATTTTCGGTAGTAATAATGTTTAAATCGATCAAATTTCAAAAGAATAATCGAAAAATTCTAGTTCAATTATCGCTGCGAAACACATGACACGAGCTAGTAGTGGTCGTTCAGAACAAAACATTACGGCAGTTCGCGAGAGTGTGGCCGAGAGTCCAGGAACTTCGATTCGTCGTCGTGCACAAGAATTAGATATTTCAACAGCCACTCTTCACCCTGTTCTCATTAAAGATTTATATATCCATGCTTACAAAGTCCAATTAACTCGATAATTTCTGCCAACAGACCATGCACAATGAAGAGAGTTCACCAATTGGATCATTGAACAACAAGAAATGAATGCCGATTTTGTGGGCTAAATCATCTTTAGCGACGAGGCCCATTTTCGCCTTGATGGCTTAATTTTAAGCCATCAAATTATAGGCAAAATTTCCACCTTTTGAGCTCAAAAATCTACCAATTATTGATGAGAAACAAATGCATTCCCAACGTGTTACTATTTGGTGTGTATTGCGATCCGAAGGAATCACTGGGCCATTTTTCTTTGAAAACAATACAACGAGACACGTAATGCATTAACGGCAAATGGCTAACGTTATAGTGACATAATAACCCAGTTATGTGTTGCTCGATTGGAAGATATTGCTTGTGAAGACGAAGATATTGCTTGTGTTTTCAGCAGGACGATGCCACTTGTGAAGATTTGACGGTCTTGCACAAGTCTTTTCCTGGCCGTGTCATCTCTTGCTTGGTGACCAGAATTGGCCGCCACGATCTTGCGATTTAACACCTATGGATTTTTTTTCTGTAGGATTTTCTGAAGCCTCAGGTTCGTGCCAACAAGCCCACTGTCATCCAAGCATTGAAGGCCGAAATTGAACGCTGTAACAACAAAATACCGCAACATTTATGCAAACTGATATTGAAAATTTCGCCAGAAGAGTACTCGTGTGCCACCAAAGCCGTGGCTGTCATTTATCGAATGTGTTCTAATATCTAAATATCGAATATCTAAATTATAAATCAATATACATATATCAATACTTTGATATTGAAAACCATATTTTATTGGAAATTGTCATCTTGCGCACTTATTGTAACACCTTTTACAATCACATAACTTAATAGGCGAATACACATCGCCAATATGAATAACAATAATAAATCACTATTTAACTATTGTAGAATTCCATAACGTAGGAGTTCTAGTTTAATATAAAATATCCCAATTCAAACGCTTGACAGCTAAGGACACAATAAGTGACAAATGTCATATTTTTTAAATTATCTTCTCCAAAAATGTAAAACATTACAGGCCATCATATTTAAGAAAAATTACTTGATACACGAAATACAAGTCGGTCGACTGAACTACGCTCCAGTTCAATGCCGAATGGCAGCAAGAATTGATCAGTTTTTGTCACAAAGACTATTCGACTTGGATGTTAGAGGTAGGGTCAGGTTTTGCAAGAGTAAATTGTCCCATAATTACTTGGAGATGGTCTCCAAGTTCCCTGGAATGTTTCGGAGTAACGATACCAATCGCTTGGAGCAACCGGCTTGGAATTAACCCAGGCGTGGGTTCAGTTCCTACATCAGTCGACTGGGCGTGTCTATGTGCGTCCATATGACATTATTATTTCGATTATTAAAGTTTATTTTTTATGTTGTGATGTTTTAATGCGTTTTAGAAGCAAGCGTTCTTACTTATTGAACTACTTCTGATTTTGTGATACTTTAAATTGGAATTTATTGAATAAGTTATCGCATATAAAACGTTCGAAGAATATACGAGGGTAGATCAAATGTAAACGGGATTTTCTATCCTGAGCGTCTACGGTTATTACATACTAGAACCCGTGGTTCTAGTATGCTTAGGTGGGGTCATTACGAATGGGAAGAGGTGGCCATTACTCACTCTCAACCAATTCGTCAGTAGCGGTCACGATGTCGGAGCGAGAGGTACACCCCGATGTTGTGCAACGCATTATTATAAAATTTCTTGTTCATGAAGGATTTCAAACGGCAGAAATTCTCCATAGATTGACTGCACAGTTCAGGAACCAAACACTGTCAAGGAATCGTGTGTTTGCCTGGCATAAAGAGTTCAAGGAAGAGCGAGAACGAGTGGAAAATCAGGAACACGATTGCCATCCTCGAACCAGCACTACGGACGAAAACATTCGCGCGGTTGGAGACATTCTTGAAGAAGATTGATGGGTGACCGTATCCTAAATTGAAGAAAAGGTCGGAATAAGTTATGGAAGTTGTCAAGCGATCATCAAAAACGACCTGGTGTTCCGTAAAATGTGTGCCAGGTGGGTCCCT
This sequence comes from Rosalia funebris, assembly GCA_037954035.1. Classification (NCBI taxonomy): domain Eukaryota; kingdom Metazoa; phylum Arthropoda; class Insecta; order Coleoptera; family Cerambycidae; genus Rosalia; species Rosalia funebris. Next base: position 1,662,697 of record JAZFAV010000006.1, on the reverse strand, counting down.
CGCTTTTTGACCGCAGATCAGAAGTTGAGACGTTTGGAGATCTGTTAGAGGCTTACAGCAAGGTTTACGGAGGAAGGTGATGCATTTTTGAGTCGGATTGTCACCTGCAACGAGATGTGGGTCCACCACTACACGCCCGAGTCCAAATAAGCCAGTATGAAGTGGCGGAGGAAAGCAGAGGTAGCCCCAGACTCGACTGTCAGCTGGCAAGGTTCGTTAAACCATTCTTTTCGGCCGGCGGGACATATTGCTCATTGATTTTTTGCATGAGCGACGTACAATCAATGCTGCTTACTGCTGCGACTTATTGAACCAAGTGAGGGCTGTATATCGCTGCAAAAGACGAAACCAACCGATTCGAGAAGTAATCCTCCTTCACGACAACGCCAGGCCTCATGATGCAGCTCTAACGGTCGAAAAACTGAAAAGAATGCACTGAACTTCACTTGAATATCCTCCCTACAGCCCGGACTTATCCCCCTGCGATTTTCATTTGGTTGAGCCGCTTAAAGGAGCTCTAGGAGGGCAATAATTTGAAGATGACCAGGGCGCAGAGGGATTCGTGCACAGTTGGCTCCTGACACAACTAGCTTTATTCTACGATACTGGGATAAAGAACCTTCCTTCTCGCTGGGAAAAATGTATTTGTAAAGCAGAAAAATAAAAATATTGTTGTTCAATAATTTTTAAATACAGTCCCGTTTATATTTGATCCGTCCTCGTACCACTTCTCATATTTGTAGAAATAGTTGTTTACAGCCACCAAAACATCTCCGAGAAAGCCAAATCAGATAGGCGTTCTCAACTTTCGCCGAAAGTGTCTCCAATGTTATTTAAAAATATTCATGATGTGGTCCGCGATCGAAATAATGAGTCACATGTGGAATAAAAGCCACCATCGGCTTAAATCTCGCCAAACGGGGACCGTACACGACGGAGATTATCTTTATTGTTGTTGGTTTTGCCTTTTTTCGTTTCGTGGGACCGAGCGCGTTTCGACTGTTATTGTTACACTAGGTCAGGTCGTGGATGCAATCGTTGTACGCTCCCCCGGATACTTTCTTCTCTGGGGTCAAAGATTAAGAAGCCGAAACACTAACTGGAGATGATATGCGTTTTTAGCGAGGTCCTGGATGTGGCAGATTCACGTATGGTTGTTCATTCCTAGAAACAAAAAGAGAACGGTATCTGGGATACCCCACTATCAATTAAACATTGACCAAATCTATATTACAAACTACTATAATTATTCAATAATGTATGAAGATCATCTTAGTTAAAAATAATCGTGGGTTTTAATATGGTTGTCGGGGCTACTATATGGTCTTTCAATAGGGACGCTCGAAATTTATTAGGTTATAACAGCTATATTGTTAAAGCAACATCTGTTAAATTTATTGTATATTGTTCAGTAGTGTATGGCAAATCACCGTGGAAAAATATAGTGTTCAACAACGTATTAACATGATTAAAATTTTATTTTCAAAGTCAGTGCTCCGTTCGAAGAGCGTCACGCGCCTTACGTGATTTTTATCCTCGCCACAACCGTCCCGCCGAGTCCACTATTCGACGCTTGGTGGCCAAATTCGATTCAACCGGTTTGATAAATAATCAGCCAACACCCGTACGTCACAGAAACGCAAGATCTGCTGAAAACGTCGCTGCTGTGCGTCAAAGTGTACGGGACAACCCGAGGCAGTAAATTTCTCGTCGTTCACAAGAACTTGGCCTTTCTACGACTTCAATTTGGCGAACTTTGCGTCGGGACTTGGGTCTGCACCCGTGTAAAATCCAACTGACCCAGGAACTGAAGGTAAACGATCATAGATAACGCCGTGTGTTCGCTGACTGGGCTCTGGAGCAATTGGAAGTTGATCTAAATTTCGCCAAATAAATCATCTTTAATAACGAGGCCCATTTTTGTATGAATCGATATGCGAACAAGCAAAATTGTGGGATTTGGGACGATATCAGTCCACACGAGATACACCAGCACCAAATGCATCCCGAGAAAGTCACTGTTTGACTGTTGTTGTGGATTTTGGTCTGGAGAAATCGTCGGTCCATACTTCTTTCAAAACGAAACTGGCATTGCTATAACCGTCAACGGCCAGCTCTACATATCGATGATAAGTAACTTCTTGTGGCCTAAACTGGATGATATGGATATCGACAAGTGGTTCCAACAGGAAGGCACTATGTGCTACACAGCGCATGCCACGATGGACATTATGCGTGAACTGTTTGAGGACATTGTTATCTCGCGTAGCGGAGACGTGAACTGGCTACCGAGATCATGCGATTTAACGCCTTTAGACTTCTTACTTTGAGGCTATCTTAAATCGCAGGTCTATGCGAATAAACTGCAAACAATCGATGTCCTCAAAGTCAACATAACGAACGCCATCTAGCAAATTCAGCCAGATTTATGCGACAAAGTCATCGAAAATTGGACCTCCCGGATACGTGCCACCAAGCAAAGCCACGGCGAACATTTGAACCACGTTGTATTCCATACTCAATACCATAAAATATTCTTTAAAAAATATCAAGTGAGATTGAGATTGATTGAGATAAAAAAAAAGTTGAGTCACACACAACACACAAATTGTTTTATTTACGTTTAAAAATCGATCGTCCGTACTGAAATACCCTTTACAAATAACTAACTCGCGTTTGCTAATATATAATAAAATTAAAAAGAAAAAATGGGCAGGTCGTAGAAGAAATATACTGTCAGCTCAATACCACCCCAGTGCGCGGCCTACTATTAACCGCCCAATCGATTTGTTAAGTTGTCTTCTCAATAAGCGAAAGAGAGGTTCATCCTTCGGTTGCGCAATGCATCATAATAAAGTTTTTAACGAACGAAGGCGTTAAACCAGCCAAAATTCAGGACCGAGTGCGTGCACAGTTCGGGGAGAATGCACTTTCATGGCAGCGAGTAATAGCCTGGTGTGCCGAGCTCAAATAAGAGCGTGAAAGAGTAGAGAATGCGAGTCACCGAAGACGCCCCCGCTCCAGCATTACGCGTGGCAATGCTGTAAAAGCCGTTCGTGAGCTCAATGAAAGAGATCGTCGTTTCACTGTAGTTAAATCAGAAGGAAACGGGAATCGGTGTTGGAAGTGTACACATTATCCGAGACTACCTTGAATTCCTAAAAATCTCGGCGAAGTGGGTTCCACGTCTGCTTACCCAAGAAAACAAAAATGTAAGAATTGAAGTTTGTCAAACGCTTCTTGCTCGATTTCAAAATAAAGGGCAGGTTTTTTTGCAACGCATTGTGACGTGCGATGAAACTTGGGTTCACCACTACACTCTCAAGTCGAAAAGGGCCAGTATGGAGTGGAGAAAAATGGCCATCAAAAGCCGAAACTCGCTTGTCAGCCGGGAAAGTGATGTCAACGGTTTTTGGGACTCTTAAGTTGTTTTACTCGATTCTTTTCTTCATGATCGTCGCACAGACCAGGTTCGAGCTGCATATCGGTCAAAACGACGTCGTCAGCCCGACCGAGACGTCCTGCTCCTGCTTGACAATGCAAAACCCCACACTGCAGCCCTAACAACCTAAAAACTGGCTGAAATACATTGGACTACACTTGACCACCTTCCCTACGGCCCTGACCTTTCACCATGTGATTTCCATATGTTTAAGCCTCTCAAGGTAGCACTTGGAGGAGAGCATTTTGCGAACAATCAACAGGTTGAATAGTTTGTGCGCAGTTGGTTGGATACCCGTCCCAAGTCATTCTTCGAGAACGGCATGAAAAAACTATCTATTCGATGGGGAAGGTGCATTAATAGAGAGGGGAACTATGTAGAAAAATAACTATAAAGCGTGTTGTCTTCTTAAAATGTAAAATATTTTTTTTTGTAAAAGGCTCGTTTATATTTGAATGACCCCCGTATAATGCCAGTCTTAGATCTACGATCCTTAAATTTCCTCCATATCGTTATATGTAAATATGCAGCTCAAATACTAAAGCAGCCGCCTAGTAACCTGCCAGTCGCTGTGTACCTACCGTGCACATTTCCGAATTATCGTACCTAATATACACACTATCTAACGAATATCTTCCCTGCGTTTTTTTGTAACAGTCCACGTCGAGAACAGTTAGAGCAATCAATACAATATAAATGATTCTCGACTATAGATCCGGAGATAACGTTAAAAAATCGTATATCTCCGAAATGAATGAGTTCGCGGGCCCACGCTTCTCGTCAAGTCTTGTCAAGACAACAAGTGCTAAAAGTCTGAATGCATAATTCTTTCCCAATTAGATCGACCGATAAGTACCTGGTCATCCAGCTTGTCGATATCGGGACGGTATCACTTTGTCGACAATAAAAAGGTCGATATCGTTCGTTGTGCAATTGCATGTTGTGCAATGTTCTGACTAATGTACTAGGGTGAATCAAATATAAACGGGAATTTTTATTTTAAGGCTCGTCGTGTAAAGGGACTGGCACGTTGTCTTGATATGTAGTAGGTGGGGATGTGAAGAGGATGGGGTTCGCCAAGGCCGATTAACTGTCAGTAGTATCACGTAGTATACGTCCGTCGAGCAACGCGTTATTAACAAATTTTTGACGCGGGAGGGCGTAAAACCGGCTGAAATTTGGCGTCGATTAACTGCACAGTTTGCCAACAAAACCAGTTTAAACTCCCAAGCCTATGACTGGCATAACAAATTTGTCATGCCCTGAAACAGACCCACTTGGAGAAGCCAAAACTCGTCTTTCTGCAGGCAAAGTTCTTTCCGCTGTTTTTTGGGATTGCAAAGGGGTAGTGCCCATCATGAGCCGCGTACAGTTAACGCTGCCTACTACTTTCAGCTCCTTGATGAAGCAAATCCCGGTTTTCGGCGGAAAAGACGAGACATGCCTATTCGAAGTGTGATTCTTCTTCACCAACAACGTTCGGCCACATACAGTTGTTTTAACCCGAGGCAAACCGGAAAGAATCAATTGGGAAACACTTAAGCATCCGCCCTATAGCCCGGATTTGTCACCATGCGATCATCAAATGTTTGGGCCACTCGAGAAAGAACTTGGAGGACGCCATTTTGATGACCAAGACGTGAAAGCGTTTGTGCGCAATCGATTAGAGGCACGACCAACTTCATTTTTCGATAACGACATAACTTCCAATCGTTGGTAAAATTGTATTGATAAAAGAGGAAACTATATAGAAAAATAAGATGCATTCAAAAATGTTCTGTGACAATAAATTTATTTAAACAAAATCCCGGTTAATATTGACTCACCCTCGTAGTTACATGCTCTTACCTGTGTATCTCATCACACTGTACTATTCTGTATTCTCGACAATTGTAACGCCAATTCTGCACTACTTTGGATGTTATGTAATTTGTAGGGGTGTTTTCATAGTGCCCCTTGAAATATGTACGTATGTGACGGCTCTTTTTTGTTTCAGTGATGTTAAATATGTAAAAGTCATGGCCACCATCGACAGTGGTACGGAGACGCTCTTTTCCGACGAGTCGCCATGCGATCTGGTGTGTTCCCCCAGCGTCTGCTCCGGAGACGAGACGGAGATCCAGCTGGAAGACACGCAGTCCGTCAATAGTCGATTGGCCCCACCGAATATCCAACCCTACAGTGGCGTTCTCGAAAAGGTAAGAAAAATTACGATATAAGGGTTTTTCATCACAATGCGAAGCTAGTCTATAGGACTAAGGTCTGGATGGTAATGTCACTATGACTTGTAAGTTAATAAAAAGTGATAGTGTAAGGGCTTCATCTCCCAATCAGTTCATTAATTTCTTTAGGTAATGCCAATGAAGTATCTTCATTCATTCGCAACTATCAATTCAGAATGAAAACCTTTGAATCTTTTATCTTAAGAAGTTGAAATAGCATGGCCAATAATGCTAGAACGGCTGCGAATTGCTTTTGATTGAAAACAAAAGTAACTTTCTGAAATTTGTTCCTGGAAAGTTGATGATAAGTCGCAACCCCTTGTCTGACAAAGAGTTGCAACCTTTATGGCTTTGGCTTCGTCTACGTGTGTAAACTACGAAGTGTTTAAGTAAAGTATTATTATAAGCGATTTAGATGAATTTACATAATATTTTATGAGTCGGTGTGCTGGCTTAAGAGCAATGAAGCTCTTCCCCCCCCCCCCCCCAACTGAAAAATCTACTACCGAAGGTCCCAAACAATGTTTATAGCATCCACTATTGAAAATTAATCTGTCTGTGTCTTTTTTTTCAATGGCTTTTGGTATGCGCAAAAAATTGTCATGTATATACGCAAATTTTGTTGAATAGGTCAATCCGCTAAAGTCTGTTGCAACAGCAATAGCATCGTTTGGATTTAACTGTTAAAATATCCTGGTGATAGTCTCAAAATTGCTGTAATAATATGAAGCTGCCTCGATCCACGTTCCCCACCGGGTTATTACAGGCGCTGGAGGTAACTATGGTGAGGTGTGTGTGTGCGAGGAAGCATTTCTGTCACTAATGCCACTCTTTGCGGGGTTTCTAAAACACTTGTTTCACATTCGCTATCAGGCGATCGACATTCGGATAACGGCCAAGGATTGCCTCTGCTACGCGATGAAGGTCATGTGCTAGGTACGTTACATGTAATATATCATAATTATACGTTCCGTTTAAAAGTCAACAAGCCGCTTTCATGTATAGCGCAGCATCCGCAAGAAAAAGTAGAGCCATGTTTTTGTTTCCCCCGGTCATATTTCTTTTGCCCCGCCCTCGCATACTGTTACTATTAGCACATAGCGCAATGCACCTCCGACAATACTTTTAATATTTTTTGTGAAACAAATAGAGCAGCAAGTAGCAGGCGGTCAATGAATAAATTTTATTTAATAGAAAATTATTGGTTGATGTCCTACTAATTTACACAAGCACTTAATTTACATTACATGAGAATGAACCAGAGTGTGGACAAGCTACTGACTTGACATGTTTCATTGTATAATTTATTATAAGATTGTGGTATTTCTTTACGGTGTTTGTATTTCTAACAGATATTTCAGAACACCAGGGTTCAAATCCGAAGTTTAATTATGACAGAAACCCCGATTTCCTCTGAATGCCCCTGAATTCCTATTCCAACAGCGAAGTTCAAACTAATCCCATGTTATTTTAATAAGTGAATAAAAAACAGAGGCGCAATACTTTGTTCGAACTTTCGAATACCGGAATCGAAACTGATATGAAAACGGCCCATTAAGGAAGTCATTTCGAGGGGGCAGCTATCAATAAAAGGATTTAAATTATTCCAATACCGAATCTGTTCTGTTCGTTAAATATCACATATGAATAATGTTTTATTCATTGAGTAATAACAGTATGCATTTTATATGAGATTTCCTAGTTGGCCGAGCGATGGCCTCTAAAATCAGATTTATTAAGGTTATTGTCGCTACAAAAAAAAAACGATTACATTAAATAACTATATCGAACGACTGTATCGCGCATTGAACGTTTTATTAATTTTTTTTGTGCGTCAAATAGACAATAGGTATGTTTTTGTTGTTGCTCGTAGAATTAGAAAGCACCCACAACATAAATACGAAGTATGAGTAGGAAACGCGAAGTGTGAAAATGTATTTAAATCGAAGGTAATTATTATTTTAATAAAGCGTATATACAAGGCGTTTATTCGTTTTAGATTAGCGATACCTCTATAATACGAGTATCTAGATGTAATGATTACATACAACCGATTCATGTGGAATTAATTGAATAAACAGTATACAGGGTATTAAAACGAACGGAAACCGCGAAATATTTCATAAACGGTTTTCGAAATTTCGTTGCTTGCTCAACTGTTATTGCTTGAGATTTTTCCATTACTGCTTCTATATTCATTATTAACTGAGATTAAACGACAACTAGACATTTTTAAATGATACTTTAAACTAAAAAATATTTTCGACCTTAAAAAATTATTAAAAAATTAAAAATTCATCCATAAATTGACTTTTAGCAAAAACGACAAATTCAATTATTTCGAACATAATGAGTATTCGTAGCGCTTTAAAATTTCCAGGGTTTCTTTGGGATGCTTTAAGGTGGAAAAGAAACAGCCAACATTCTTAGTCTCAGTGGCGGCTCGGGGGTTAAAAAATAGGTGAAGAGTTAGGATGTGTAAACAGTAAAAAGTAGATTTATTTTTCTTAAGACTTACTTATAGCCAAGCTTATAGCTATCTAATTTTTGTACACCAAATTAATTCTTCGATCTTTTAGTGGGGCGTAGTTATCTATTATATCTTCATAAAATGGCTGATCCTTCTTTAGTTCTAGCAACAATTCTTTCTCGATAGAAACAGTTGCTAAAGATTTGTTCTTGGGGAAATGGTATTTCTTGAATAGGTCTTTGACGTTTAAGACACGAAAAGCCTGTTTCCACTGACGCACTTGTTGATTGAATAGATAAATTAATTATACAAAACAGTTTGTAAGCTTCCGTAAAAATGTCTTTGTATTCATTCCGTTTTTTGAGCGGTTCATGCAGCGGTATAGTTCTGTAACTTTCATCAATATATAACAAGGCAATGTTCGTTTTTTAAGTCGTTGATGTTTGGTAAATATATTTCCATAATGTTGTTTGGTAAATATATTTGTTTGATAAATATATTTCCATCCAAAGTATCTAATATGTAATCTGCAAATAAATTGGGGCCAAGATCAGAACCCTGAGGTGTTCGATTTCGATTATAGGTCAAGCATAAACATTTGACCCCGTATTAAATAATATATGTTGTAGATGAACAAAAGTAGTATAAAAAAGGTATAATAATAACTAGTTACATCTAAATACATTGCCTTTATGCGAAAGATATTTCTAATGTTGTCGGTAGATTTACAAAATTGTAAATTAACGAATTACTCTCGGCTAGCTACTATATGGCAGTTGCATACTTATATACGAAGTTAATTAATTATTGAAATTCCACGGAATAATATAATAATTAATTAACATTAATTCGAGAGAAGCCTTTCGAATAAAATATCACCGGCATAAATATTTATAGCCTTATCGAATGTCTAGGCTCTCGGTAGATTATTTAAAAGGTATTATGTTTTCAAGGGAAGTTGAGACATTACAATAAGAATATCTTTTAAGTAGGCATTAAAGTATGATGTTTATGGAAATATTTAAAGCGGAGAAGTATACGATGAAGGCTTCCGAGAATCTGTGTCGTTCAGGGTGACATAAAATGTCGTAACAGTACAGACTTCACGTAAATGAAGAAAACAACACATTGAATAGGTTCATAATACGAGCTAGCGGAAAAGTAATGTAATCGTGTAAGGAAAAAGTGAAAAAACTAAATTTTTTTTGAGTTTATTTTGATCCTGATCGGGGACGTCTCCTAGATGACACCTATTGATTTTGAGGTGGATAGCACACACCACCCCCTCCCTTGGGTCTATTTGAGAAATTTTTTTTGTTAGCACGATAACTCGAACTAAATCGTGTCGCATCGATCGAGTTTTGACTAATTCTGATCGGTGACGTCTCCCAGACGACACCTATTGATTTGGAGGTGGATAGGACACACCCCACCCTGTCCATGACTCATGAGAGCACGATGATGGACTATTTGAGAAATTTGTTTTGTTAATACGATAACTCAGTAACATATAAGTCGGAAATCGAGAAAGGAACCACCAAACCGCCAAGCGGTTGTCAAAGTAGTTCCCGAATAGCAAAGCTATTACATAATCGCTCTAGGAAACAATTATTCCTCGGGCTAAAGCCCCGCCAGGCATTGAATTATACCTAGAAGCGATCCTCGACCCCTTTCTCGTGTTTCTGCACGATCAGATAAGGTTTCAAAAAATAACTAAAACTAAACTGCAACTAAATCGTGTCGGATCGATCGGGTTTTGACTGATTCTGATCGGGAACGTCTCCCAGACGACACCTATTGATTTTGAGGTAGATAAGATACACCCCACCCTGTCCATGGGTCATGAGAAAGCACGACGGTGGACTATTTGAGAATTTTTTTTTGTTAACACGATAACTCAACTAAATCATGTCGGATCGATCGGGTTTTGACTGATTCTGATCGGAAACGTCTCCCAGATGACACCTATTGATTTTGAGATGGATAGAATACACTCTACCATGTGCATGGGTCATGAGAAAACACAATGGTGGACTATTTGAGAATTTTTTTTGTTAGCATGATCATTCAATTAAATCGTGTCGGATCTATCGGGTTTTAACTGATTCTGATTAGGAACGTCTACCAGACGACATCTATTGATTTTGAGATGGATAGGACACACCTCACCCTGTCCATGGGTCATGAGAAAGCACGAGGGTGGACTATTTGAAAAAAGTAAAACTGTCGCATAAAACAGATATTCTGCATTTATGTGTTGGTTTATTTTTTCTCGGTCGCTCAATTTCGAGATAGAGATGTTCTACGTGGGGAAAAGTCCGTTTTAAGGTTTTAAAACTGTTTATTTATGTTAATTTAATGACATAAATGGTAGTATTACTAACCGGAATAAAGTAGAAATAGTACTTAACTACAAAAAAGTATATAAAATATCCACCAGTTCTAAGCAAACTATTTTAGAGAAGATTTGGAGGTCTCTTAACATGCCCTACGTATAAGACATATATAATGCATGGTAGAAACATATACATATATAAAAACATGTGAAATGTGAGACAACATACAGTGTTCGTAAAGTAATGAATACATTCGTTAGAAATTCAAGGAAAAACTTTTGAAAGCAACTCTCGGACCCTTCAAATTTTATTTTTAGTTGCGCACTTTTTAAAATATAATTATATACAGAATGTTTCGTGTAGGAGATATGACGTCCTCAATATATTTTTTACTGTACTCTAGGAAGAGATTTTTGAAAACATATGTATGGAGCACGGCACTATACGGTTGCGAAACCTGGACGGTAGGGGAAGCAACTAGGAAGAATTTAGAAGCTTTTGAGATGTGGTGTTACCGAAGAATGATGAAAATACCATGGACTGATAGGGTTAGAAACGAAGAAGTATTGGAGAAAGTCGGCGAGAAAAGAAGTATGTGGAAAAACATAAAGAAGAAAAGAGATAGAATGGTAGGCCACTTGCTGAGACATGGGGGAATAGTCCGCGATATTTTGGAGGCAGAAATAGGAGTGAAGAAAGGCAGAGGTAAGCCTAGACTAGACTACTGCTCGCAAATAGTAAGGGATGTAGGTTGTAGCACAATTAGCGAAATGCGTAGGTTAGCACAAGATAGGAGAAGCTGGAGGTTAGCGTCCAACCAGTCTTAGGACTGATGATGATGACTGGCAACCGCCTTTTTTATTAGAAAATGTGGAGGACTAGATTTTGTTACATACGTTTTGGTAATAATTATGTGAACGTAAATATAGGTTAGATAAAAAAGTTTTGATGGTGCGTTATTTTTGTCCAAGAATGTATTTTACGATGATGAAGATCGTTAATATAAACAGTAAGTGAGTAAAGTTTTATTTTCTCTTCCAGTTAGGGTTTCCACCTCGTAGTAACTTTATCGTACTTTAAATGAGTGATATGTTCCTTAAGTCCAGTGAAACATAAACGTCTTGATCACCCAATACACCTTCGATTATAAATCCTATACCAATAAACCCTGTCTGTGTATTGTTCAATGTTTGAACTCGGAAACCTGGTCAGCATTTCTGCGGTATACTGTAACACGAGGACCGTTTATAAAACCGAGAGCCACAGATCGTAAAACTGCAGTTAATCCTGCCCAAGGAATATCGCTGGCGTTTTTTCCGTGACCCTGGAGAGTCTATTACCGGGGCACCGTTACCGTCATATGGCTAAAACAACATTGTAGCTTTAATACACATTTAAATTTCTCACGGGCCATTATTGCACCGCAACGGAGGGACCCTCGGAAGAAAAAACCGGTCGGAATTCGTTTTCGGTTTCGACTGGACGGGCAGTTAAATGGCCGTAAAATTATTTCGCAGGCTAGATGCCCGCAGAATATGGCGTTTAGAGGGTTCTGCCGTTGATAGGAATACAGAGTGGAGATGACTTGACGATAGAAAACTACACTAGGCACAAAAATTAAGGGATGTAAAAAAATCCAAAATTTTTAGGTGATTTTCGAAGGGCTGTAATTTGGAGAAAAATAGTCGCAGAGAAATTTTGAAAAAAGCAAATCGAAGCTCCAAGTTTCTAGTTTTCAGATAATGAGTTCAGAATTTTTACCATCGGCTGTTTTTTGAGTAATCATAAAAAAACATCAGAAAAAAATTCCACATTTTTGCTTGCCTTTCAAAATGTCCACGATTTTACTAATTTGTTTTCAGTAATTCATCAAAATTCATTCAATAAAATGAATTGCGTTTCCCTACATCGACTCAATCAAATATCTCAATCAAAGTCTATGCGATGGCATAGCGGCTGCTAGGGTGTTCTTTAAGTGTGAAACTACCAATATAGTTCTAACGATGGGCAGTATTTTTAATAATACAGGCCAACAAAGATTTTGTGATCGGTCTTTTTTTTTACTTTTTGTCTTAGTTACATCCCATGAACTACAGAAACACTGTTTTTTGTTTCCATCACGCACCAGTATTTGTAAATGTACATTGTACAATAAATAATTTATAGTTTTTAAAACCGAAGTTCTATAAAATTAAATTTTACATCAATATTTGCGACGCCCCTTTGTTTAATGGGTTGAAAACATAAACACAAGTGTGCGGGATTTACCGGAAGAGAGTTGACCGGTGGGGATATTCCGGTTTTATACTATTCGGGTATTTACATTCGCTGTAGTACGTTTTTAATGCGTGTACGTTTACTCGTGACATCGCGTTGTGTGTTACTTTTCCACACTCAACTATATTAGCGGAAAAGTAATGTAATAGTGTAAAGAAAAATGGAAAAAAATAGTTTTTTTTCGTTTATTTTTCGTTTTTTCGTTTCGTTTATTTTTACCCGTACAAGTATCTTAGTGATCTTATTTATTTATTTGCATTCAATTCTTATATATATATATATATATATATATATATATATATATATATATATATATATATATATATATATATATATATATATATATATATATATATATATTAGAAATAGTAGTATTACTCGAAATTTTCATAACATCTATATATAATCATGTAATTGTGAGATTGATGTTAAATTAAATAAATAAAAAGAAATATTTTTCGGCCTAAAAACCAAAAAGAAGATGGTTTTTAAAAAATTTTGTCTGTGTGTGTGTCGTCGTCGTTGTCGTTGTCGTTGTCGTCGTCATCAAAAGTTCTTGTTTTTATTTTGTTTAAAAAATGCCTAGAAGTTGTAAAAACACACCAAATACATTTTGTTATAAACTTAACACATGGTTCAAAAAACGTTATTTATGCAAATTTGGTTGATCCGCAAAATACTCTTTTACCGCCACTTCATATTAAATTAGGATTAATGAAGCAATATGTAAAAGCTATAGATAAAAATTGGAATTGTTTTAAGTACTTATGTGGCAAATTTCCAGCTCTTTCTGAAGCAAAATTAAAGGAAGGCATTTTCGTAGGACCACAAATAGGAAAATTAATGCAGGACCAACAATTTGAAGAAACAATGACAGAAATTGAAAGAGAATCTTGGATATGCTTTAAAAATGTAACAGAAATTTTTTTAAGAAATTATGAACATTCGCAGAATGAAGAAATTGTCAACAAAATGCTGGCTGGATAAATTTAAGCAACTTGGTTGTAATATGAACATAAAAATTAATTTTCTGCATACTCATCTGGACTACTTTCCAGAAAATCTTGGTACTGTTAGTGAGTGAAATGTTCCATCAAGGCATAAAGAAGATGGAAGGGAGGCACTAGGGTCGATCGGATGTGGCGATGATGGAAGATCACTGCTGGATACTGAAAGGAGAACATGATTACACAAGAAAAACTACAAAATGAAGTTTTTTGTTAAAAATAGAGAAATTTTCAAAGAAAAAAGAAATTAGAGACTCAAAACTATTTGTGTTGTTGCTTTTCACTATGTTTTTTAATATTTATTAAATATTATGTTTATTAAAATGTAATTTATCCTTTACTTTTTAATTTATTCTGATTATTCAATTGATCAAAAACCTTAGGTGAGGGACAAAAACGGAAGGTAGATATGAAATCAGCGTAAATAACTCCCTTATAACCAAATCAACTTTCAAAATGTCAAAATCTTTAGGCTTGTGTAATGGAACCAAAGCGTGTCATCTGGGAAAAAAATCGGTACTAAATGTAATTAATATTAGCTGGCTATTATCGATGATATTTTCCCCTCTTGTTGCACTAAGATATTACTACGAATTAGAAACCTAATCAGCATAGTGAATCATTCTATAGATGGAGGGACGATCATAATACAATCTCACAAAACCACGTGCAAAAACCGATACCACCTCGTATAGGATCCATTTGTATAACTCGTTCTAATTCAATAATTAGCTCCTCGCCGTTAATAGCAACCCTCTAGGGGTCACATCTTGCCCATAAGGCAACCGGCAGACACAATCCGCTCTGCGTAGACTTTTTTTCGCGAAGCCATGAATTTAAATTGAAAATTATTACCAAGTCGTAATAGTAGGCAATCTCTAACATTTACTTCTTCTTCGTCATTAACGTAAATTGCCGTTTACGTTGCAGTCGCGGACGATTCATCTGTTTGTTGTTTTTTTTTTATTCCATCTGCGCCTGTCGAGACCTCAAGCAGCTTCATTAATCCCGCGAGGGATTAAAGAAAGAAGCAATTGAAATTGGAGAAATAAAGAGTGAAAATTACAATGTGTATTTTTGAGAGGCTACCATAGAATATATTCAAGATGTATTCGTGAAAAACGAAGTTGGATTGTTCATAAAGCTGTAGTAGATAGTTGATAATTAATAGAAAGAGTAATAACGTTATAATAAAGAGAGTATACACAAAACATCCATAGAGAGAAATACAGATACATCCATAAAATAAACAGTTTTAAAACCTTAAAACGGACTTTTCTGCATATACAACATCTGTTGATAGACTTGAGTGGCCGAGAAAAAATAAACTAACACATAAATGCAGAATGTGTTTTATGCGGCAGTTTTATTTTTTTCAATTTTTCTCAAATAGTCCACCATCCTTATGACCCATGGACAGGGTGGGGTGTGTCCTATCCACCTCAAAATCAATAGATGTCGTCTGGTTGACGTCCTTAATCAAAATCAGTCGAAACCCGATCGATCCGACACGATTTAATTGAGCGATCGTGCTAACAAAAACAATTTCTCAAATAGTCCACCATTGTGCTTTCTCATGACCCATGAATATGGTAGAGTGTATTCTATCCACCTCAAAATCAATAGGTGTCGTCTGTGAGATGTCCTGGATCAGAATCAGTCAAAACCCGATCGATCCGACACGATTTAGTTGAATCATCGTGCTAACAAGAATAAATGCCAACGACAACGACGACCACGACACATATACACTGACATACACACACAAAATGGTTTAAGAACATTTTTTTTTTTGTTTTGAGGCCGAAAAACGAAAAATTATCCCCAGGAAAAAAATTATTTTACACGATTACATTACTTTTTCAAGTATAGTGGAGTGCGGAAAAGTAAAAAAGAACTCTACTGGCCATCAGTACTCCTCGACTCAAGCGTTCGATAAGGTCTGGCACGAAGGACTGTTATACAAAATTGAGCTCTCTCTGCCGTCTCATTTTGAACTATTCATATCTCATGGAACGCCCATTTATAACTAGAATTAACGACGAGAAGTTTCGAACGTGATCCCAATCAAGTCTGGAGTTCCCCAGGGTAGTGTACTAGGACTAGTACTCTATTTATTATACACCGCGGATATGACAACAACAGATAATGCAGTAATGGGAATATTGGCTGATGATACAGCAATACTTCTCAGCTCAGCACAGTAATACTGTTAGTGCATCTGATCATCTACAGCAACATCTGGTAAAAGATTGGACAAAAAAGTGGAAAATAAAAATCAACATTACAAAATCCACGCAAGTTACCTTTACTCTAAGGAAAGAACAATTTACTTTTAATGGTACTATAATACCAGAAGCCTCATCCGTAAGATATTTAGGAATGCACTTAGATAGAGAATTGAACTGGAGAGAGCATGTAGCAAAAAAGAAAAAATAAATTGATTTGAAATTCAAAAACTTGTACTGGCTACTCTGGAGAAAATCCCATCTTTCTTTAGAAAGCAAAGTTGAGTTTGGGGAAAAAATAATTTCGGTTTTTTCATGTTTTTTAAAGGGAATTTATTCATATAAATTTCATACACTAATCACTGATATATGTGCCATTTTGATCGATGACCTTTTGCCACTTTTCTGGTAAAACCATAATTCCGTCACTGTAGATTTCTTCTGAGATTTCTGGGCGAAGAACTGAACCAAGCGATTTTCACAAGCCTCCTTTGAAGCCAACTTGACACCATTAAGAAAGTTCTGCAGAAACCGAAACAAATGGTAGTCGGACGGGGCAAGGTCCGGGCTATACGGTGGATGCATCAAAACTTTCCAGTCAAGGTGTCGCAATTTTTGCCGAGTCACTAAAAATATGTGTGGTCTAGCGTTGTCGTGATGGAAGACAACGTCTTTTCTATTGATCAATTCTGACCGTTTTTTTAATCGCCTACTTCAATCGCATTAGTTGTTCACAGTAAAGAGTCGAATTAATGGTTTTATCAGACTTGAGCAGCTCATGATGAACAATTCCTTTCCAATCCCACCAAACACTCAGCATCACCTTCCTTGGCGTCAATACAGACTTTACAACCGTTTGTGAAACTTCTCCGGACTTCGACCACGATCTTTTTCACACATTATTGTCCTACGTGATCCACTTTTCATCACCCGTAATCATTCGTTTAAAAAATAGCGTTTCGTTTCGTTTCAGCAGCGATTCACAAATGGAAACTCGGTCCATTCTGTTAATTCATGTGGAACCCAAGTATCGAGCCTATTTCGATATCCAGCCTTATGTAACTGTTTTATGGTCGATGTTTATTTCCGTAGCGATGTCGCGAGATCAAATATGTCGGTCTACCTCGATTTTTTCCAAAATTTCATCGGCTGTGTCAACGATTGGCCGGCCAGGGCGAGGTTCATCTTTAACATCGAAATTTCCGGAACGAATATGAGCAAACCAATTCTGACACTGGCGTTCGCTTAAGCACTCATCACCATAAACACCACACAATTTTCGATGAGCTGCGCTGCACTTTCCCTTTTCGTAAGTAAAAAAGCAAAATATGCCGAAAATGACCATCTGGATCTCCATTTTCAAAGCGCAATAACTTTTGACTGCGTAAACGAATGACGCTACCTTCATATTCAGACTGTTCTGTGGACTGTTACCTTTCACACGCGCTATGGTATGGCTGCATTCAGTATGCAGCTGCATATAGTATGGCTGCAGTTCAGTCTTCCTAGAGATATGCGACTTTAAAGTCATCTATTGGGAAAAACCGAAATTACTTTTTCCCCAACCTGTTATATAAGGCGGTCATAAAACCTACATGGACATATGGAATAGAACTTTGGGGATGCGCCAGCAAATCGCGTACTAACATCCTTCAGAGAGCCCAATCCAAAATACTCCGATCACTAACAGATGCACCGTGGTATGTATCAACCAATGCACTACATAACGACCTCGGCATTTTATTCATCAGTGATGTTATCCAGGACAGGAAATAAACACCATAATAGACTCGAAATACACCCCAATTCACTCTTATGACCACTCCCAGTCGCCAACAAAACTATAGAAGATTAAGAAGACGACTACCCATGGATACAAAATAAACCTAAATGCAAGAGGGTTCATCGCTGGAAGTATCCTCATCCCGTCAACTAAAGGACTTCTCCTCATCGATCCTATGATATCAAATTAGCCTATAGAAAGTATTGTATTTCTGATTGCTGATATCTTGAAAATAAAAAAATAATAATAAACAGAGTAATGCACGAAGTTTATCAAGCACTTCACTAGAACTTTTTGACAAATTTTTAGTTAATTTTTCAAACAGTTCTGTGTAAAAGTAAAGTCTGTGCTACACGTTAAAAAAATCACCTACGAGAAACCATGTTACTTCTTATTTCTAACCCAGATTACTTCAGGTAATCATAATCAAGAGATTCATAACTCAGTTACATCAGGTTGTCCAAGAACTGCATATAGCTATATGCGATGGCTTTTCCAATAGAATAACAACGTACAATACAAGAATAACGTACTATTCATTCCATCGCTATTTGCCAAATAAAAAACTATTATTTTGCCAATAAACGGAACAATCTACCTGAGCCTAGCCATAAAACAAGCAACGGGATGTTTTGAGATTTTTTATTTGGCAAATAGCGATAAAATAAACTATATAGATGAACATTTTAAGAAACCGCAGATTATAAAAACCGTAGACGATTGAATTTTTTGCCACTAAACAGACCGCCCAAGGCAGACAAATATTAACAGGGCAGGAAGTAACAAAAAAAAAGAGTATCCTTCGACATACCTGCTTAGGAAGAAGAACTGGTTTCGTGGCCGTCAAATCACTTTATTCGAATCGAGGCAGGTGAATTATGCCAGATATTCGCGACAGATTTATGTGGCACAGTGCGCCCCTGGATCGCAGTAACGAACGGCACAATGCGCGGAGCAGGTAGTGTCGTGGTATTCATTTGAAAATTAAAAACGTATCGGGCTGTTATTAGAGCCCATTAAGGCCCACGGCATTCTGATGCACCTTACTGTCTGTAATTTATTGCAACGGTGTCAAAATGTCATAGTTCAGGCTGGCATACCATTGAATGGTATTGAAATATTGAATGGAAATAGAATCTATTATTTGTTTTATGTTTAGTTGTAATATACATATAGTGTGTTAATTTTTAAAGACGCTCCTGAAACAAGTCGATCTTCGTTTTTGAATTGACAATTCCTGGTGTCAAAAGATTACCCCTCGCTTTAACCCTTTCTAGATTAGGGTAATTAAGAGGGGGTTTTTATTTTACAACACAATCAATTGTAATATTCCATCTAAAAGATGTAAGAAGACTTTTCGATGATTAGGTGTAACAGTAAACGTGTATAGATGGTTCTGATGTTTTTAAATGCATTAATTTTAGGCTATATTCATCAGAATAACTGGTACTTATCATTAAATATTTGATATTCATTCAGTAGTCGGCTGCATTTCCGATTTTCAATAGAGAATATGATGATTATGATTTTTGTCTATATTATTGGAAGATCAGCAGGTCAGCAGCGATTTCATAATCACCAAGACTGTTCTAACCATATTCCGTTGAAGATATTTTGTGGAACCGGAACAGAAAATTTCAATATTGGACACTTCGACAACATTTATTGAAACTCTTCTAAATTTACCACCTTTACCACCCTTACGAAACTAGAAACCAGGAAGGGGGCTTATCCATTGAACAGTCAGGACTGGGGAACCTTGTGGAAGCATAAACATGTCACTAATCATTCAGTAGTTCAGCTGCACTTCCAATTTTTAATAAGGAATATCATGATTGTGGTTTTTGTCTACATAATTGGGACATTAGCAGATCAGCAGTCATTCAATAATCATAAAGACTGTTCTGACCATATTCCTTTGATGATATTTTGTGGAACCGGTCTTGAAAATGTTCTTGTGGAAGCATAAGTATGTAACAATCATAAATGTGGCCACACACCCTAGAAATGGGATGCTAACAAAATAGTCATCCCACAGATCTTTGTACAGGTCAACGTACAGACAGAAGAGCTTAGTTTAAGAAAGTGCTTTGTATGATGCACTAACGGCTGTAAAACAAATAAAGGAACCCATGACGTGGAGGAATCGATGACAAATTTCTTAGGGATGGTATTAACATATCACTGGAATGTTACACAATGGTATATCAAATGGAGGTGTGTTTCCAATATTGTAATACCAAATTTGATCTAGCTGGTATGGGGGTACCTAAAAGACTTTCCAGAACTGATTAACCACAACAAAATTAACTTAACATAGGTGCGAGTATACGAGGAAGTAATAGGTAATGAATGGATTGACACATTGGTTAAAGAAGGTTCTACAGAATCTAAGTCGGTTTTTGGAATGACTAAAGTTTTCTTCCAGAAGTTTATATCTGATTTGGTAACCAATATACGCTAAAGTTGGACTCAACTGACGGGGCATAGACAGAGTATAATGTTGATGGGTCAGGTATTCCAATCATTAACATATGAATAGAAGTAGACTTATGTCTGGCCATTAATCGGTCATTGCATTTTAAGAAAGCACCTACACAGGATGGGTCCGTTCAGGCAATATACAGCTCAACAAGAATAGCAATGACTCTCAAAACTGCGATATCGACCCGCCCACGAGGTGCGCGGTAAATAGCCCGATCTTCACTCAGTCGAATTGAGACCTTTGCAGAGTGAATATGGATGAATGTATATTGAATGTGGATGTACACAGAGTTCGATGCCTCACTCTTGCTTCTATGCACCTTGTCCCGTATTACCTTTGAACTTGAAGCTCTTCACCTTCGGACATAACCAGAGTGGCCGTTCACCATGTCAGAGAATAGTCAAAGAAAGCTTCTAGAGTAAATTCAGTTACTAATAGAGTTAGGCAAGCGGAAAAGATCCATTTCGATGTGAATATGAACTTTTACAAACCTCCACGTATACTTCGCAACCAATTGGATCGAAATATCCCATCGCATCGTGCATCTACGCAGCGAAAACGTTCCCTTTCCCGAGAGCCCGGTCGCTGTAGCTAGCGCCGACGCTGACCTCCTAGATAGCAAGTGCACTCCGAAGTATTGCACTACGCCCAATAGGACCATTAAACGGCGATATGACGGTGACTGTTGGTCAATAACAGTCGTGATCACGCTAGAACCCATTAGGTGTTATTGTTGTATAGGTACAGATGAGTGACCACTTCTGACAGCCACCTGGGGCCATCAGTTTTACAGGGCGGGCAACGTACGAAGTACCAGGAGACTAGAGGATGATTATAAAGATTTGAGTGAGGTAATAACTACACATCAATTATAAATTAATGTACCGTAAACCGGGGTTACTTTGTTACAGGTTTTTCATATTTTCGACTGAATCCTTCTTCATTTTAAAGATATTTTTAAAAATCTTGGATCAAACGAAAGCTCTACACCTAAGCTCAAGTAAATTGGAATATGAACGATTTCGTTAACCTCAATAGAAAGCAGAGGGCGTTTATTTTTGTATTAATGTTACCCCTCAATCTGGAGTAACTTTGAATAAAGGTATTTTCCCCATAAAAAATACTTGTTTAGGTGCTTATATCAATGTTAGTTACCCCGTTAAACTACCAGCCTAAGTGTAAAATTAAAAAGAAAGTCCAGTTATGTTGAATTTTTCTCAAACTTGGCTCCTGAATTTTTTTTAATTGAAAAATCCTTCCCAAATCAGCTTTCTCTTCTAATGTAGGTAGTAAGATTTTCTTCAGTTGGTGTGATTGCGGTTCATAGAGCCCTTGACTTTCAATACCCATCATACCCAGTTCGCCTCTTGAAGGTTAAGAGTACCTACGAAATACTTTTATCTATGTGCCTCTTTAACACTGACTGGTGCCTTTTAGAATGATTACAAAAACGACAGCATGGAAAAGAACTATATACTCGTACAACATAGTGATAAAAATGTTGTCAAAAATAAAGTCGCATTTGCCTTCTCTGTATTTTTTTCACAAACATCCTCTACATTATAATTTTTCCATATACACAATGATATTTGAACTTGTCTGTAGTCGCTATTTCTAAATCCAAAGCGCTTAAACTAAGATTATGGATAGAAAATGTCCACGTGAGTGGAAGAGACCTCTGGAAGAAAACCTTTGTAATTACAAAAACTCGGAAAGACTCTAAAGAGCCTTCTCTACACAAATTACCAACCCATTCATCACTCTTACTTTCTCGTATCCCAGCACCTATATTAGTTTGTTGTGGTTACAAGAAGCTCTTGTAAGTATTCCCAT
This sequence comes from Rosalia funebris, assembly GCA_037954035.1. Taxonomy (NCBI): domain Eukaryota; kingdom Metazoa; phylum Arthropoda; class Insecta; order Coleoptera; family Cerambycidae; genus Rosalia; species Rosalia funebris. The sequence continues at coordinate 1,640,614 of JAZFAV010000006.1, read as the reverse complement.
ACTACAAGGTGAGGCAGAGCAATTTGCTTATTTGAATTTGGTGCCTTGAAACGGTGGTTGCTCCTAGGAGGGTGGGGATAGACACATTTATAGGGCGGGGCGTAAAGTTATAGCTCCACTTAGGCGCTTGGTTTAGTTAGCATCATGGAGTGGATGAAGGTGGAGCGCGCGTTCGCTGTCGAGGCATACTTTTCTAACGGTATTCCGTACCCATTTCAATATTGCGCCTCGTGGTCATATTCCTGACCGGCGGCAGTCGATTGTTTCATGAGTAAACAACTTCAGGGAAACTGGTGGTCTGAAGAAAAAAAAACCTGGGTTTCCACGAATAGCAATGTCACTCCAAAACAAGACATGGTAAGGCTTTCTGTTTTGTGATCTCCTTAGCGCTCTATCTGCAAACATGCAGCTGCTGTTGGACTATCTCGTCGTTCTGTGAGGCGAATCCTTCATAAAGAACTAAAATTTCATCCCACAAATTGGCTGTGGTGCAGGAGCTTAATCCACGCGATTTTGTTGCTCGAAAAAATGTATGTGCGGCGCTTCTTGGCATGCCTACGATCGTCCTAGGGCTCTGGCTTACCTAAAGGACAACATTCGTCAAGCCGTCGTCAACATACCCGTCGATATGCGATATGCAGGTTCGATTAACACAGTGTATTGAGAATAATGGACGCCACCTGTCTGATATCATCTTTAAAACTATCTAGACATAAAATTTAAATGTTGTACTTGATGATGTTCAAAGATTTAAATATATATTTTCATTACTTTTTTTTAAATTGAATTTCTAAATAAGCAAGTTGCTCTGCCCCACCCTGTAGCTTGATCAAATTTGGTATGATAATATTGGACACATACTTCTGCTTAGGATACCTTTGTGCAACATCCCAGTGATGTACCAACACTATGTATCAGAAACCTGCCATGGATTTCATACTCCTTGGATTTCATACTCATAACCTCCTTTTCATAGACTCGGTTATTTGTTTTAGACCCGTTGGTACAGCATACAAGAACATTCCTTAAACTAAGCTCTTCTTATCTTCTTTTTCTGATGAAGCTGGTTTCTTATTTTGGTGGTACGTCAATGTAAACAAATCAGGAAACGCTGTTGGTAGGATGATGAGGAGATACGTAAGCCTATCTATTGAACAAGGTTGGGGATATTTTTAACTGGTGTACTCATACTGGAATATTGCCATTAGGATACATATTTCTTTCATTAGGATACGAAACTGCCGAAAATGTGGATTCGCCAGTAAACGAAACGCCGATTCATGTTGATCTACCTTATGCCCACTTGTTTGCATTATACAATATACTACACCCTCCTTTACTTTATTCTTGACGTCAATATGACACTGGCAATAAAATTGTACAGAAAATAAAAAATTTGAGGTGAACTTTTATGGACGACAGTATCTCCTGACCTAAGTCCTCTAGGCTATTGAATAAGAGGACGCGCAGACGTGCAGAACACCAACAAACGTTACGGTACCTGAATCAGTAGGAAACGAGTCGAAAATACTTCTTTTTAAAACGCATCAGTTTTCTGTTGTCCGCCCTGTACGCTGTTTCTCGGACATTCTGTGGGCTCGTGCTGTCCCAGTCGTAGTAGGCCGCGGGCGAAACAGTCGCCAATCGTGGGAACGCGAACATAACTTGCCTCTTCAGCCGAACACGAGGACCAAAACAAAAACGAGCCATGACGCTGATTTCTCGATGTTTGCCTTCTATACGTATAGTATCCACTTTCTTATCCACGTACGGCAGAGGCGAAACCCGACATGTCGTCAGCTTTTTTCGCCGTATATTACATATTAACAATAATCACCGGCTGTATTCCTACATGGATGTGCCTACCGCAGCGATTTTTTTGAAAAAATGCGAAAACGGGCGAAAAATATTTATAAATTCAATGCTCATGCTGGCTGTTGATACTGAACACCGAAAGTGTTCATAAGTTCCTTATTTGAGACGAATAGTAAATACATTTTTTAATAGATGTGTACTTTCAAAGTTCACAACATTTTTCGAAACTTTATTTTGAAGTGTCCTAAATGCCCACCACTTTTAGTTAAACAAAAGTACAATCTGTTCTGGAATTCTTGTCGGATATTTTGAAGTGTGTCTTTAGTAATTAGCCTATATGTGTGGGTAATCCTATTTCTTAGGTCTTGAATATTCTAAGATGGAGTTTCGTATACAATATACAATTGTCTTCAAATAATCCTAGGGCAAGAAATCTCGCGGCTTTATATCTGTAGGACTTGTCGGACATTCCATAGCACCTCTACCAATCCATTTGTTGGAAAAGCTTTGATTCGGCCATTGTCAAAGATGCAATGCATAGTATGCTGGTGCGTCATCCTGTTGAAAGTGTAAATATCGTTCACTAAAAGTGTATTTTATTCTTCAGCAACTTGGTTTTTAAGGACTGTTATAAGAGGGTCGATTTCAGTTTAAAATAAATTTAAGTACAATTCGCCAGTTAAATTTCCCGTTTTAATGAACATGGGAATTATTTCATTTCCCAGAATTCCAGCCCACGTTGATATTTTAAGGAAACTGAATATGACCTACTGCAAAAATGCTATTTCATCGCTGAAACGAATATTCTTTAATAAATTCCGATCATTTTGAATTCTCGCAGTCACTACTCCACAAAATCGAATCCTTCATACTAATCTTTGCCAAGTTTCTGAAGGATTAAAATTAATGTGGCAAGGAAATAACTTGTTTAGTTTAAAGCTTTGTGTATGAAAGTAACTCAAATATTTGTTCTTTTTAGAACTTTTAGAATTGAAGGCAGGTGATGTTTTCTCAAAAATGTACTACTATAATCAGCATGTCACCAAATGAAAAGAAGAAAAGCTGTAGTCCTCCAAATACCACCAGTCAATTAAATACATATTCCTTTGTAAAGACCGAAATAACTGTCTTCATAATTGCAGTCTATGAGACATACCGCTGAGGAGAGACAGGTAATGTTTTCTCAAAAATTTACTACAATATTCAGCATATCGCCAAATGAAAATAAGAAAAGATGTAATCCTCCAAATACCACCAGTCAATTAGTTACGTATTATTTTGTAAAGAACGAAATAACTGTCTTGATAATTGCGTCTATGAGACATACCGCTGAGGAGACGCAGGTGATGTTTTCTCAAAAATTTACCACTATATTCAGCATGTTGACAAACGAGAAATAAAAAAGCTATAATATTATAAATCCCATCAGACAATTAGTCGTATATTCTTTTGTAAAAAGTGAAAGAACTATCTTGATAATTGCAATCCTATGAGACATACCGCTGAGGAGAGACAGGTGATGTTTCTCAAAAATTTACTACAATATTCAGCATATCGCCAAATGAAAATAAGAAAAGCTGTAATCCTCCAAATACCATCAGTCAAGTAAACGCATATTCCTTTGTAAGGACCGAAATAATTGTCTTGATAATTGCAGTCTATGAGACATAACACTGAGGAGAGACAGGTGATGTTTTCTCAAATATTTACTACCATATTCAGCATGTCGCCAAATGAAAATACAAAAAGTTGTAATCTTCCAAATACCACCAGCCAGTTAGACATATATTCTTTTGTACAAAACGAAATAACTGTCTTGATAATTGCAGTCTGTGAGACATAACGCTGAGGAGAGGCAGGTGATGTTTTTTCAAAAATTTACTACTATATTCAGTATGTCGTCAAATGAAAATTCAAAAAGTTGTAATCTTCCAAATACCACCAGCCAATTAGTCATATATTCTTTTGTAGAAAACGAAATGACTATCTTGATAATTTCAGTCTATGAGACATAACATTGAGGAGAAGCAGGTGAAGTTTTCTCAAATATTTACTACCATATTCAGCATGTCACCAAATGAAAATACGAAAATTTGTAATCTTCCAAATACCACCAGCCAATTAGTCATATATTTTTTTGTAAAAAACGAAATAATTGTCTTGATAATTGCAGTCTATGAGACATAACGCTGAGGAGAGACATGTAATGTTTTCTCAAAAATTCACTACTATATTCAGCATGTCGCCAAATGAAGATAAGAAGGCCGTAATATTCCAAATATCGCCAGTCGATTAGCCATATATTCTTTTGCAATGAACGAAATAACTGTCTTGATAATTGCAGTCTATGAGACATAACGCTGAGGAGAGATGTATGATGTTTTCTCAAAAATTTACTACTATATTCAGTATGTCGTCAAATAAAAATACAAAAAGTTGCAATCTTCCAAATACCACCAGCCAATTAGTCATATATTCTTTTGTAAAACAAGAAATAACTGTCTTAATAATTGCAGTCTATCAGACATAACGCTGAGGAGAGACATGTAAGGTTTTCTCAAAAATTTACTACTATATTCAGCATGTCGCCAAATGAAGGTAAGAAGGCTGTAATATTCCAAATATCGCCAGTCGATTAGTCATATATTCTTTTGCAGTGAACGAAATAACTTGATAATTGCAGTCTATGAGACATAACGCTGAGGAGAGACAGGTGATGTTTTCTCAAATATTTACTGCTATATTCAGTATGTCGTCAAATGAAAATACAAAACGTTGTAATCTTCCAAATACCACCAGCCAATTAGCCATATATTCTTTTGTAGAAAACGAAATAACTGTCTTGACAATTGCAGTCTATGAGACATAACGCTGAGGAGAGACAGGTGATGTTTTCTCAAAAATTTATTGCTATATTCAATGTGTCGCCAAATGAAAATACAAAAAGTTGTAATCTTCCAAATACCACCAGCCAATTAGCCATATATTCTTTTGTAGAAAGCGAAATAGTTGTCTTGATAATTGCAGTCTATGAGACATAACGCTGAGGAGAGACAGGCGATGTTTTCTCAGAAATTTACTGCCATATTCAGCATATCGCCAAATGAAAATACAAAAAGTTGTAATCTCTCAAATACCACCAGGCAATTAGTCACATATTCTTTTGTGAAAAACGAAAGAACTATCTTGATCATTGCAATCTATGAGACATACCGCTGAGGAGAGGCAGGTGATGTTTTCTCAAAAATGGACTACTATATTCAGCATATCGCCAAATATAAATAAAAATGGCCGCAATCTTCCAAATGCCACCAGTCAATTGGTCACATATTATTTTGTAAAAGACGAAAGAACTGTCTTGATTATTGTAATCTATGAATCATACCGCTGAGGAGAGGCAGGTGATATTTTCTCAAAAATTTACGACAATATTCAGCATGTCGCCAAATGAAAATAGGAAAAGCTGTAATATTGTTAAAAGCTGTAAAGCTTTTGATATTGGTACCTCACATATTTGTCATGATGCCTTTCATTAGAATTCCTGCCATATTCTCAGCAGCTGTCATCTCAACCATAAATAAAAATAATTTTAGTCATTTCTTTCAAAATAATTTCAGGCCTTCTTAATAATAACTAAACCATAACTAATTTTTTTAATTAATCATGTTACAAATACATATTATTCATAGTTAACTCATAGAGCCCCTATATACTAAGTAACCTGAGGGACGAGATTGTAACTCTAGACACGCTCATTAACGAAATCACATCCGATTTTAATAGAGGGAGTTTGGATAGTCCATGGAATTAAAATTTTAAACATTGCAAGTAAATAAAAAAAACGAATAAGTTTTATGTCGACTTTATTGTTACAAATGTAGAAAGGAAGTATTGTTGGCATCCTTTACATTGATATTAGGTATCTACGTAGTGTAAATTAAACATTATTTGGTAATGAAAAGTGTTATGTTCAGGGAAAAACTTGAAAATTTCTTACTTTACTATCTAATTAAAACGTTCCAACTAACACACCGGTGGCCGTACGTACATCTCGATCGATAAATCAAGATCAACTACGACCCTACTGGCGTGAAAAATGCATTGCTGATTAGCAATGCATTTAATTAATTCGTCAAATATTGATTTAACAGTGAACGTGTGAACATCCTCAAAGCAGCCAACGCCAGATACAATACATCCTGTTGCCTTTGCCCGCTGGAAGTCGAAAAGAATCGCCGGAGACTTTGACCTATTGCCTGTTGGGTTTTGCGCGACCGAACGAGGCAAAAAGTTAATTGTGTTTTCCCGTAATGCTAGGCTTGCCGCAACGAGACTATTATAAATTGGCTCTTCTTTAGCGAAGGCGCTAATTATAGTCATTGTAGATATGGATTTAATTGGTTTAATTGCGTGGTTGTCAGGGAGCGATGCTTCCCGAGTAAACGGTGAATCCTTCATATTCAGATGACAGGGTTAAATAGACGCAATTATTACGGTCTATGGGCGACTGTTGTTAAGTTATACGGAGTGGTCGAAACAAATTAAATGCGCTTGTTTTAGTTAATATGAGAATGTCTCAGTTGGAACTACAGGATTTGTATTGCGCGCCATGAAATGATACTCGTGGTATGTTATTGCTATAGCTACGTTCATTCAGAAAATAAATAAATAGCGAGGAAGTTAGTACCGATACTTCGGGGTGAAATGCTGGAATAAACAGTTTAAAAAACTTATTTCGACGCTACGCTTGTCATAATCTATTGACCTGCTCCCAAGGGTCTGAACAAGTGGCTGGGACAGTAAAACTTATTGCCTGTGATAATCGCATTTTTACCCATAAGAAACAGATGGGCCCTGGTTCCAAGTACTAGCTAAGCAAGTGTTTCTACTTTCTAACATTTACACAACTTAAATACTATTATATACAAAAATACCATCATGGCGCGCGACTGCTTGTAGCATCTTTAGTATTTTCGTTGACACTCCATTACAATTCGTACCCGTTGCCCTCTGTTTCTCTATATTACTAGCTCTAGTAGCACAGACTTTTAATTTCAGATGTCTCCATGGAAATGATGGTCTCACTTCTCAAGGTCTACCTAGTCACTTCATTAAACGTGTTCATCTAATCGATCCATCACTCAAGATATATCTCTGGTCCAAAAATTGCACTCGCACATCATAATGTAGAGGAGCCCCGGTCTATTGGAAGAGCAGGTTATATTCACTCAATTAAACGTATTCATCTAATCGATCCACCACTCGAGATGGATCTCTGGCCCAAAAATGCCCTTACTCGCACATCATAATGTAGAGGAGCCCCATTCTTTTGGAAGAGTAGGCCATCTTCACGCAGATTGTCATCGTCTTCAATGCTTGGGTGCTTATGGAACTTATCATATTCTCCAATAAATCAAGCTAAATTTACCCATTTAAATTTTTGAGAATCTAAAGGTGACTAATAATATCATCTTTCAGAATATTCTCCTAGGCATAGAGTTATTTTAGTCTTTCCATATGATGTTTCTCATAAAAGTAACAGTGTCAGATTTTCGTGTTTGTCGACGGTTCCCGTTAGAGTATTCTCAGCTGAAAAACAGGTTTTATAAACCAAATTTAGGTGTTCTTGAATACAGTCAGACATGAGCTCGCTGAACTGTGAGCAACGATCCCAGTCCTCCTCATTTGGCTCATGTAAAAGGCTAGTTTTATGGGGATCAAATCTGGGAAGCTAAAGGATTCTATAATGGAACTCCAGCGCATTCGATAGGATGTCTCACAACCAGATGGAACTGTAGGATTTGAATTACGCACCATTTGTGTTCTGTCAATTATAGAGCACAAACCATGCTGCGTCAAAATGCCACGATTAACAGTTCAACAACGAATAGTTTGTGTACAACTGTTTTATGAAAGTGGGCGATCATTTACAGTTGCCTTAAGAAAGATTCGTACAAAATTAGGACAAAATGAAACGCCTATAGTTATCAGTTCGTTACTTAATCAAAAAATTGGCCATTTGGTTCTGTTATTGATAAGGCAACACCAATACGTCCTCGTCGTAGTCGGTCAGATGAAAATATGACTGCGGCGAGAGAAAGTGTACGGCGAAAGATACCGTTTACAATGTCGTACATTTGTTAATTGGGTGTTAGAGAAGAAAGAAGTGGTGCTGATTTTTGCAACAAAGTTTTGTTCAGCGATGAAGCACATTTTCATCTTGACGGATACGACGGCAAACAAAATTATGAAATTTGGGGTGCTGAAAATCTACATGCTGTTCATGAAAATGAAATGTAATCAATGACCTCAAAGCAAACATTCGTTTGAAAACAAACGTGTTATTCGGTTATAGAGTTTTATGGACAATTTTGCTAAACGAGTGACATCATGCCAGGTGATATCACCCCCAGTAATTGTGGATACACTTTTGGCGATAGCAAGGATAAAAGTGCTTTTTGCCTCGCCCGGGAATCGAACCCGGCTCTCCCAATTTCCGGTTGAGTGCTCTGACCGCTGAGCTATCGAGGCACACTCATTATCCCTGCTAATGCGCCACTTTTAATGCGTCACTACAGTACTCCCTTCCTAGAGACATGGTTTGTCTCGATACAATTTAACGGAATGTGACCGCGTTCGCCATTCTTACGAACCGTTGTTCGGTAACCCCCGGGACTATAGGGCGATGGATAGGACGGGAATCGAATCCGCGAATGTGAGATGTAAGGGAGGTTGCATATACTGGAATGAATCACATCACGTCGGGGTCACCACTTTGACGTTAGCACGGAGCTATCGAGGCACACTCATTATCCCTGCTAATGCGCCAATTTTAATGCGTCACTACACATCTACTACTATATACCTAATACAGACGATATTTGTTTTATCCTCAGTAGAGAACAAACACTCACCTATCTTGGCTGTGGATTACCCATTTTATGTACTCATATTATTTACTGACAATAAATGGCTGTAATTGGTAATCAAATTAGTTAATATTACGTTAAAATACGTGGCTAGTATTAAAATATTAATAGACCTATTTGATTTATGGATATTTAATAGGGTAGTGGGTAAAAAGAATGTCAAATATTTTGCAATAAATCGGTGAGAACAAAAGATATAAAGGCGCCAGTGCTAGTGTTGTGTGTCACAGCTACCATGATAAGTATCATATCTATACGGTGAATAAAGGGACGATATTATGTATGTTTGAAAATTTATTTAATTTGTTGCTGTGTCGTAAGCAATAACATATATTAGTTAAGTGTGTAGTGACGCATTAAAATTGGCGCATTAGCAGAGAAACTAGCCGGAAACTGGGAGAGCCGGGTTCGATTCCCGGTCGAGGCAAAATGCACTTTTATCCTTGCTATCGCCAAAGATGGATTTAAATCAAATAAAAACTGTTCAAATTAAGATGATTCTATACATACAGATCTGTTGACTATGAATCTTGAATGGACAACTTACGAGGGGGTACCCAAAAGAAACCGAACTGATGTTGTGGTGGGTGGAGTTTTTGTAGTATCGCGTTCTGCCGCTAAGAGCGCTTAAAGCTACCATTCCCGAGTCAGTAAGCCAAGTATCGTCGCAAAAGAAGGTTCCGTTCGGCTTGTGTGAATTTTTTAGCGAGATTTGTTTTGTGTGCTCAAAAAAATTGGCACAGAAACTCTTGAAATGTTAGAAAAGGCCTACAAGGATTATGCTATTGGGAAGACTCAAGTGTTTGAGTGGTTTCCCCATTTCAAAAGAGGTGAAATGTCAATTGATGACAAACCTCGTTCTGGTCGTTGTTCCACGGCTCGAACCAATAAAAATGTTCGCGAATAAATTCGCGATATCATCCTGGAAGATCGACAATGGACCATTAACGAAGTTGCACGGGTGCACAAACAGGACTGGCGCACAGAACGGGCTGTGTGAGCAGTTGTTGAAAAACCAGTCGTCCGACTGCCAAAAATTAGGGCTCTTCCGCCGCAAACTGTTGCACAATCTTTTCAAAACTTCCAGGTAGAAAGCCTGGTTTAACTATCTGGCCCTGTGGAATATACTGTGAATGGACAACTCTTCTCACATCGAAAAAAACAAAAAAACGACGAGCACACAAAACAACGCTTACTAAAAAATTCACACAAGCCGAACGGAACTCTCTTTAGCGACGATGCTTGGCTTACTGACTCGGGAATGGTAGCTCTATACGCTCCTAGCGGCAGAACGCGGTACTACAAAAACTCCGCCCGCCACAACATCTTTTCTGTTTCTTTTGGGTACCCTCTCGTATATGCGATAGAAAGGAAGCGAAATGGAAAAACTCATGTTGCAGAAAGAAACAGCGTTTATCTACATTGTTACAACTGACGTCTTACATATAGATTCTACTGGGGAGATAATTTCTAAATAATACCAGGAGTGGAGATATAGAGATGCTCGCCAACATTAAAAACAAATTCTTTGATCAGTAGAGCAGGTTCCTGTAGCTCAGAAGGTGTTCAAAAGTAGACCAGAATATTATTTGATGAAGCAACATGTTACTTGATGAAGTTCAGATTCGAGGGAGAGGAAGGAGCAGCGCTGTAGACCAAGACCAAGGAGTTGATAGCTGACTACTTTTCTTTGTAATAGGCGATAATATGATATATTTAAGTAACAATCAGAATGAGTGTGGGTTGGGCAAACCCACGACAGACAAAGTAACCATAAATCATATGTATTGTAACGAATTTACTAGAAAATTCTTTATTTCGAACACTTATCTACACTCAACTATGTACAAGTCCAATTAACTAACTAACTAACTTTCTTTCTACTTTAACTTTATAAACTAACTTTCGCACAAAGTCACTTTCTTCACGCTGTATCGCTCACTATCGCGGTCCAGATTCAACTAACTTCTGGCTGGACGACACAATTCTTATATAGGCAGTAGGACGTCTCTCCAGACATTTCTAGATAAAGAACTTTGGCGAACCTTCTAGTATAGAACGCACTGGAAGTCAACTTCACACGCACGATGGTTTCGAATATTCCCGGCGTTCGCTCGAGGCGTTCGTGACACTACGATGTATTCGAACATGTGATTTATGGGTTTATCATCGATCTGTCTGTCTGCGCCAACTTTAGGGTTGAAAAGGGAGGATCCAATAGTGTCCTGTTCAAAATAATCTATACAAATATTCGTAACTACTGTTGAAAGAGCTTTCCAATCGTAGTCGCCCCATGATTGCTCTAGAAACTTATAGTTACAAATCGAAGACATATATACGTCTGTGAGACGAAAATTCTACCCGAACCATGACCCTTAGAGATTGCGAGGATTGCTATTTTTCGCGATATCTGCCTTACTAGCAGACAAAACACAATGGCATTGTATATCGCATTAGCATACGTTGACGAAAAAAGTGAAGTTCCAGATAATAACAATGCCTCAATTCACAACCTAACTTCCTCTTTGGTAACGTAGGCCAGGTTACGACACATCCCTGGGAAACAACAAGGCATGCATTAAACATGTCAGAAAAAGCTGTTACTATTGTCAGAAGGCCACGGAGGAAGACCGTGATGGAGCGCCGACGGACTGCCCTTATTAGCATGGAATTGTACCGGATGTTTCTCGCAGAATATATTCAGTTTTCCAAATAAAAAAACTAGTCAAATTAAATTTATCTTCAAGGCAAAAACTGTGTGGTTTTTATAATGAAAAATAGCCTAGTGTGTTTTACTTCTATATCGACACTTCAATCTTCATTACTTGTGATCAAGAACGATTTTCAAATATTTTCTCCAATAACGTAGAAAACATAATCGCTAGTACCGCAATCAAGGAGGCTATTCAGCTCGGTGTATTTGAACTTGGGTGACTGTTGACAGATTCAATTTTGTTGTGCAAGACGTCGAATTGATGTGTTTGGATACTCCCGTACACTTTCTCTCACTACAGCAATATTTTCATCTGAGTGACCACGACGAGGACGTATTGGTGTTACTTTATCAATAACAGAAACCGTCTCTTCAAGTTTATTAATTAAATTACGAACTGTTAATCCTGTAAGTGCTTCATTCTATCCTAATTTTGTACGAATTTTTCTTAGTGCAACCGTAAATGATCGTTCACTTTCATAAAACAGTTGTACACAAACTATTCGTTGTTGAACTGTTAATCGTGGTACGTTGACGTCGTATGGTTTATAGATGATAGTCGTTAAATATTGACGCCCCGTCTTTCACAGAACACAAATGGTGCTCGACTCAAATCCTATAGTTCCAACTGGGACACCCTATTAACGACCATAATTACTTTGTTATTCTGAAACACATTTATGTATCCCGAAGTTCTCAATATTCCTAACTCATTTACGTAAATAAGAAGTAGACATGTTGCTTCTATATTAGGACTTACAGAGACGTACGTCCAAGTTCTTTGTTATATCCATCCAATAGTCTGTTATTCATTATATATATTTTTTAAATTACTAGAGTCTATTCTATGATTGTTTTCGAAAACATGTTGGGCAACGAAAGATTGTTCTAATCGCCATCTGCTCTTTCATCCTCGTTACAACTGCTTTTTCGTCTGCCCAACATACTCTTGACTAGATTTCTTCTTAGAGATTTCATAAGTAACGGGCCTTTCATTGTTTTCAAATTTGTCGCTGACATTTCCGGAGAGTTGTTTCCAGAGGAATGAAGTACCGTCATTTCCAAATCTTTTAAAACTGTTTTGAGTCTTCTAGTAAATTATGATTTGTGTGAAATGGACACAATTTTGCAATATTTGGAGGCTTCTCTTTTAAGAATAAAGGCGTTTGATCGTACAATCAAGTGTAATCAATTTAGAAACAACAAAATCTTATCTAGAAGGAACTTCAACGTCAATTAATGCATTGTAGTTATATATCTCTCAATATTTCCCATACGTAACACCACTTCCAATTATTATTAGCTGCTAGATACTATATTAAACAATAACAATCTCCATAAAAACAAGTAGGCATGACACGATGTCGCATCAAGTTCGAAAACCGGAAGGGAACGTACCAAAAACCATTTCCATCTAGATTAACATTCGTCATAAAGATAAAACACCGATCCCCGTACGTTGGCTTTAACGATTTGTTTATTTATCTCTTTATGTTTTGTGCCATTCAATATTTACGAGCCTCTCATTGCTGTTGTTTATTTTTAAGAATTATGATATCACGACTGTTAACATACTTTGCGTTTAAGGTTAATGCTGTCCTAAAATACAAATCTGTATGGGTTTCCACAACAGACATCTCATTATAGTTTAATGGGCAGTTAACGTTGGCCAATGACACCGCCGGATCGGCGCGGCGTGTTATACGAAATAGTATACCGAGAATAGAATATCAAATCTACCAAACGCACTCAACAATTTTATAGACAGGTTCCTGATATTCTATAGAACCTGTAATCTTGCTGGTGTTAGAGAAAAAATTGACAATGTAATAAGGCAAAATCCAGATTTGGTCTGATCAAGGCATATTTATAGTACAATATTGTGGACACATGTGGCTCCACAAACGCCTATTGACCGCCGCCGTGCCGCCGGCAGTCGTAAACAGTTCAAACAACGATTATATAGGGTGTACCATCGGGAGGTAGCCGATTATGTTTGTAATTATTGAGCAAATAAATAATATTTCTACAATAATTTGGGGTTCGATTGTTTATTTAAACTATGCCATTAGACATGGAATACAATATCTTGTTTGGCGTTAGCAAGGATAAAGAGTGCTTATGCCTTGACCGGGAATCGAACCCGGCTCTCCCAATTTCCGGTTGGTTGCTCTGACCGCTGAGCTATCGAGGCACACTCATTATCCCTGATAATGCGCCAATTTTAACGCGTCTCTACACTTGTAAGTGGCCGTCTCTGCTTCTCTGTCAGCAGTGGATTCTTTTGATGAAGTTTTCCATCACTTCGCGGCATAGCTGTGGCCCTATGTCCGCAATAACTTCGCTAATGTTATTTTTCAGCTGTTCAATCGTAACGGGATTATTGGTATAGACTTTTTCTTTAACGTAGCCCCATAAGAAAAAGTCTAACGGTGTCTTATGGGATCTAATGGGGTCTTAAACGCTTAACAGGTGCCTCGCGACGACCCATAATTGCACGTAATGTTCTTTCAGTGCCCACAATTGAACCATTACTTCCGTAGTAAGCTGTGACAATAAGTATGCGTTGCTGAACAGTATAGCGCTCCATTTGGTAATGGCATACTCTCCACGTAATAACTACGAAGCATCAACTTCCAAAACCTGCCGCAAGAGTAATGGCGGCAAGTTTAAATCGGCTACCTCTCGCCGGGACACCCGTTATGACTGGATGGAAGTCAGCAGTGGTCATTTTGATTACTTAAGGACATAAATAAATAACTTAATTATCGCGTTAAGTAACTACGTTTTTAATAACATTTTCGTTAGCTCTTTTTTGATGTTACTTCCTACGCTTTGATTTTTTTTATTTTCGCGTTTTTTATCTGTATTTAAAATTATAAAATTGCGAGTTTATTGTCATTCATTCGACACTACCGAACGAGGATCCGATCCGATTGCGAGGATCGTCGATTTTTTATCAAGGAATGAATTACTAGAGGATTACTCGATTATAAAAAACTAACCTACCTACAATTCGGTACCCATATTTCGTGTCCCGCGGCTATACATGTAATCGTTATATCTAGCGGTACTTCGTTGGAGAATATCTCGGCTTTTACCTTTTACGCCAATTTCAGGTTATTAATTGCGCAAAACGGGTCAGCTTCATTGATGGACGAATTGGGACGGTACCAATTTTCGTCGACGGGCGAGGAAGAATGTGCACGGATCGTTGTCATATCGTCGGTATTTTACAAAGTGAGATAATAAAAATCGAGACAGATTTTTCGAGAGACAGTACATCAGTTTGGCTTTCGCTCTATCCATAGTACATCCACAGTACTTCTGAATTTATCCGATAATATAAGATTAAGTGAACTAATCAAAATCAGGTTACAATTTTAATTCCGCTAGACTTTTCCTAAATTATTTACATTGTCAGTCAAGAACATATGTGCATAAAATTAACTTACTACGGATTTCATACAATTTCAATTCTATTACTCAAAAGATACTTATTAGGCCTGCTTCAGAAAGTTAAAGAGTTTAGAGAGTTCCACAAGGGGTAATTTGGGATAAGGCTCTTTTGTTCATTGTCTATGCAGTAACCATATTCGACTTTAGAGTAGTATAGTAGAGGCTCTGAGTATTGTCTGTGGCAAATATTGAGGATGTGTAAAGTTTACTGACAGAACAGTATAATTTTGAATTTTTTTTATGTTTCGATATTTCGTTTCTTCCAGCATGAGGAGTATGAAAGTCTCTATTAAATAGTAGAGGCTTTGAGGAACATGTACGATAAATATCGAGATTATGTAAGGCTTACTGATAGTAGTGAATTTTTGAAAATGTTTACTAAAAATCTTGTATTTTATAAAAAAAAATCGTGGCGCCTCTAAACAAATTGTTTGAATCGTTTTGTCTTCAGAACAATATAGTAAAGGCTTTGAGGGATATCTGCGGTAAATTTCGAAGTTGTGTAAGGCCTGCTGACATGGCAGTGAGTTTTTGAAAAATTTTTTGCTGAAATTTTTTTACCTTTTTTATAAAAAAATTATAGCACCGGTAAAAAAATTGTTTAAGGCACTCTGCCTATTGAGTGATATAGTATGCGTATTGAGGGACATCGCCGAGAAATATCGAGGTTGTATAAGGCCTACTAAGGCGGCCGTAAATTTTTGAAAATTTTGTTTACTGAAAATCTTATACTTTTTGTAAAACAATTCGTAGCGCATCTAAACAAATTGTTGGAAGCACTTTGCTTCTAAAGTAATATAGTAAAGGCCTTGGGGGATATATAAGGTAAATATTGAGGTTATGTAAGGCCTACTGACACGGCAGTGAATTTTTGAAAATTTTGTTTACTAAAATTCTTGTACTTTTTTATAAAACAAATCGTAGCACCTGTAAACAAATAGTTTGAAGTGATATTCCTCTAGGGTGATATAGCAAAGCCTTTGAGTGATATCTGCACTAAATATCGAGGTTGTGTAAGGCCTACTGTTACGACAGTGAATATTTTGTTTACTAAAAATCTTGTACTTTTTTATAAAAAATTTCGTAGCGCCTATAAACAAATTATTTGAGGCACTTTGCCTTTGGTGTGGAATATTAAAGACTGAAGAATATCTACGGTAAATATCAAAGTTGTATAAGGCCTACTAACAGAGCAGTGAATTTTGAAAAAAAAAATGTTTAACAAAAATCTTGTAATTTTCTCATTGAAGAATTCCTACCTCCTATAAACAGATTGTTGAGGCGTTTTGCCTTTTGAACGGAATAATAAAGACTCTAAAGAACCCATGTGGCAAATATTGAGGGTGAGTGAGACTTATTGACAGAGCAGTGAATTTTTGAAAATTTTTTTTACTAAAAATCTTGAACTTTCTTATTCAAAAAATTTGTAACATCCATAAACAAATTGTTTGAGGTGCTTCGCATGTAATGCGGTATAGTAGAGGCCCTAAAGGATATTTGCGATAAATATCTGGTTGTGTAGGGTCTACTGATCCTAGAGCACAAAATTTTTGAAACATTTTTTAACTACAAATCTTATACTTTTTCATATAAAAATTCGTAGCCCCTGTAAACAAATTGTTTAAAGCACTTTGCCTTTAGAGTGGTATAGTAGAGGCCCTGAGGAATATTTGCGCTATATATTGAGGTTATGTAAGGCCTACTGACACAGAAGTGAATTTTTGAAAATTGCACTTTTTTCATTAAAAAATTTGTAGCACCTGTAAATAAAATATTTGAGGCGCTTTGTCTTCATATTAAAATAGCGAGGACTTTGATGAATGGCTGTGGTGAGTAATGAGGCTGTGGAAGACCTATTGATAGAGCACTGAATTTTTATATGTTTGGTTTCCTAGAAATTCTTAACGTTTTAATAAAAACAATTTACCGCCTGTAAAGGATTTAACTTTAAGCTGGTATAATAGAGGCTCTAATGAAAATTGTTGGTAGAAATTTAAGCCGTATACGGTTTATTAACAGAGCAGTGATTTATTTATATTATAGTTACTAAAAATCTTGTACTTTTTTATAAAAAATCAAGGCGTCTATAAACAAATTGGTTGAGGTGCTTCGCCTTTAGAATGGTATAATATAGACTCAAAGGAATGTCAAATATAGAATTATGAAAGTCTCACCGGCAAAGCAGTGAATCCTTTAATATTTTGTTTATTAAAAATCTTGTACTATTTTCCTAAAAAAAAAAAATGTAACACTGTAAATAAATTATTTCAAATGCTTCAACACACATTTTCGGAAACAGTAACTAATGAAGAATTTGTGTATTTCTGATCAACGAGTCCAATTTGTTATTGTACGAATGTAGCCATCAGTCTAATTGACCAGCGCCCATCGCTGTAGTCCACGTCTTATCTCACTGATTGTATCAGATGATCTCTCGAATCGCGGAGGCGCAAGCGAATCTTTATTCTTCATTCATCACGACTTGCGCCTATCTTCTTTGTTCTGGTTGGAGAATCGTCTCACGTCCCACTAATTCCGCCCATTTTTCCCGTTTTTCCACCGGACGAGGAATGAGTCATTCACGGAGCTATCCTCGCATCGGCACAAGTAAATTAGAAAGAATCAGTCAAGAGAGTTGGGTTTTTTAATTTTAAGTGGCGTCACTAGCCATGACGTTATTTTATCTTTTAGCCATGACGCTATTTTATAACAAAATCTTTTTATAAATCTGCACGTACTTGTCGTTAGATTAGGCTCAGAGGAAGAACGACCGTTCGGTATCTAAAGATGTAAGACTTGCATAATTAAAATGGTTTCTAACATGACTTTATGAATCTATGTCAGTACTGTTACTATAAATATGTTTTAGCCTGGAAAAATCTATTTCCTTATTACACTGTCAAATGGTTTTCTTTAACACCAATACATTTTTCGTTATTTGAAGTTTGTGTCATAAATTTTGATTGTGTACGTTGGGTGACATATTAGTTTCAAGCCTTTCATAGGTGGTAAACGTCTTTGCCACGTACTTTTGCTGGGCAATTTCTTTCTTTTCTATCAAAGATTTCTTAAATTCCAGTAAGCCTCAATAATAAACCGAACATACTATTTGAAACCCATCATATTTTAAATCACTGAATACCCACAGAAACTCTCTCAGATTGTACGCAAACAGTCGCGCATTACTGCAAACTATCGGCATATTTACACTGTATCAATGAGAAGAGACCTACCTCACAGAGAAGAGGTAGAAATATAAATAAAAGGTGTTACAATAAGAGTGGAGGATTTGAATTGCGCACCATTTTGGCTGTCATGATTCGATAGACCAGTAATTGTGACAGGTCGATAGGAGATAGATAGGAGTTAGTAAAAATTGAGCGCTACACGATACAACAACTCGTCCTTATTGTTAAACATTGCTACCAAAATGGTAAAAGTTCTTATTGCTCTTATTGTAAAACCTTTTATTTTCACTGCCACAATGCAAAAAGCAATCGGTCAAGCACAAGTCTACGCGTCAATCCATAAACAAGTCCTGTGCATAATGAACAACCCTGTATATACCATTTAATACACGGGGTTAAAATCACGAGAGCCACTCTACAGAAGACCAACCGGACTTGAATCGCTCTCGTACACAATTCTGTAAAACTAATTTGTTATGAATTATTAACATACATCTTGTACGTTTACTGACATCATATCAGGTGAATGACAACCATTATTTACATTTGCATAGCTATTTTTAAATCGGTCACAGCTCTTTACGATCTCGATTAGCCTCGGGGTCTTGTGTGGTGCGTAATGCTCTTCGCCTTGAAATTTCCGCTGCAAGCGTTCGGGCCGGTAACTTTGAAAAATCGAAAATGTTGCAGATGAATATCGGACTGATTTGGGCGTGTACAGGGTGGAGGTTTTATCTGGACTGAATTCTGTGACGTTGTGAATATGGTGTTGCTCCATTACGATTGCTGTGATTTGTAAAATATGTCACTGGTTATCTTCGCAATTGAATCGGTGAGTGGAAAAACCGTATGAGTCCAAATCTAAATTTTGAGAAGAACCCTGAAATCTGTTTTGTTGGAAAAGTACGTACGTCACAACAATTAGATGTATAGAAGATTTGTAGAGGATTTTTTACTTTTCCTCATTTAACTATACCAGAGCGGAAAAGTAATGTAATCGTGTAAAGAAAAGTGGAAAAAAATGCTTTTCCCTAACGTTTATTTTTCGTTTTTCGGCCTAAAAACAAAAAAAAATGGTTTTTAAAAAATGTTGTCTGTGTGTGTCGTTGTCGTTGTCGTCTGCATTTTAAAACTTGTTAGCGCGATAATTCGACTAAATCGTGTCGGATCGATCGGATTTTGACTGATTCTGATCGGGGACGTCTCCCAGACGACACCTATTGATTTTGAGGTGGATAGAACACACTCTACCATGTTCATGGATCATGAGAAACATAATGGTGGACTATTTAAGAAAAAAATGTGTTAGCACGATCACTCAATTAAATCGTGTCGGATCGATCAGGTTTCGACTAATTCTGATTAGGGACGTCTACCAGACGACATCTATTTTATTTTGAGGTGCATAGGACACACCCCACCCTGTCCGTGGGTCATGAGAAAGTACGATGGTGGACTATTTGAAAAAAGTAAGACTTTCACATAAAACACATATTCTGCATTTATGTGTTGGTTTATTTTTTCTCGGCCACTCAATTTAGAGATAGAGATATTCTACGTGCGGAAAAGTCCGTTTTAAGGTTTTAAAACTGTTTATTTTATTTTATATTAAAATATTATTACGATCTAGTCTAAGACCAATGAGTAACTTATTTCTAATCCTATTATACTGAATTACTTTCTAATTCTACGAGTCACCCATTGATGCCTTCTTAACCATTTCTGATAAGTGTAGCACTTTTTCTTGTGCACTACACAAATTACTCTGCTTTTAATTTCACTCAAAGCACTGCACTAGCTCGTAGGGTTTAGTCCTCTCGAGTCTTCTTATTTGGTTGGAGTTATCAAGGAGCTGGATGACCTCGATATTCCCGTGCTGTACAGTCCTTCGTGGCTTCTTGCAAATTTTTGAATCTCTATCTCAACGTTTTCTATTCCAAGATCTCGGTGGACATCTTCATTTCTTATATACTAAGGTACACTAACGGTGTTCCGTAGTACTTTGTTTTGAAAGGTTTGTATTATTTTAATATTTGACATTCTGCTACAACCCCAAAACTGAATACCATAAGTCCACACCGGTTTTAATATTTGCTTATACACGAAAAGGATCTGATAATATATCGACAAGGCTGAGTTCCTGCCCAGGAGCCAGTGCATTTTCTTATATCTTATACCTAATTCTTGTCTTTTCTTTTTTTACGTTGGCTTTCCAGCCAAGCTTCGTATCTAAGGTAAGACCGAGATATTTGGCTGTATTGATATATGGGACTACTCGTCCATTCATACTAATTGGAATATGTTGGATGTGTCTATTAGTAAAATTGATATGAACAGATTTTTCTTCATTTAATTTAATTTTCCATTTCTTGGTCCAGTTTTGCAATGTATTGATGGCGTTTTGAAATTTAATAGCTGTTTCTATATTAATTTTGCCATTTGTTATTATGGCAACATGGCCGGCAAAATTAGCTACAGTATTACTTTCTAGCTCAGGGAGATCACACGTATACATAAACTGAATTACAGGGCCTAGAACACTGTCTTGTGGTACTCCTGCTTTAATTTCTTCAAGAACAGAGTAGGCATTTTCCTGCTTAATTCGAAAGTGCCTGTTTGATAAATATGATTTTAAAATATCTGCATATTATTTAGGAAGGATAATTTCTAATTTATAATGTAGTCCCTCATGCCAAACGTTATCAGACGCTTGTGCTACGTCGAGGAATGCGGCAGAGCATACTCTCTTTTCTTCTAACACATTCTCTATTATATTAGTGATTCCTGATGGACCTGATCTGTTATCGAATCTTTATGTCTGAACTCGAACTAGTGGTCTGGGATTAGTGTTCTTCTGTCGATGATTGGTTGCATTCTCTTGAGTAGCAGTTTCTCAAAGAACTTGGACATGGTACGTAATAAAGATATTGGTTTATATGAAGAGATTACATATGGCGATTTCCCGGGTTTTGGTCCATCACGATTTCTGTCACTCTCCATAGTTTAAGTACGTACTTAAGCCTGAACGCGGCATTGATTAGATTAGGCAGTTTGACATTCTTTCCTCGGGAGCTGTTCTAGTATTTCTCCTGTTATTAAGTTAAATCCAGGAGCATTTTTCGGATCTATGTTATGCTTGATTTCTTTCATAACTTCATCTGGCGATGTCAATTTGATATTTTCTTCTTCCTGATGAGGAGTTTCTTCAGGTATGTCTTCTTGTAGGTTATTTATTTGAAACATATTCTCTAAGTGAGTGGCAAAACATTCAGCTTTTGCTTCACAACTTCCGGCCCAGTTTCCATTTGTTTTTTTCAATTGGTGGTATCTGCATAATGGGTCTTTTTAATCTTTTTTTCGCTTTCCATACATAATAATCCGTACTATTATCATTAATAAGGTCTGTTAAGTAAGAGGCAATAGTTTCGTCTTTTAATTCGTTAATTTCCGTCTTCAGTTTCTTCGTGAACTTATTCAATATGGTTTTGTCTTGTAGGGCTCTAGTTCGGAACCACTTCCTTCTTTTTCTTCAAGCAAAGCAAGCTTTTCTTTTTTTTTTTTTTTCTATAACTAATTTCCTAATTTCTTCCGGATAGCTACTGTCCTTTAGTACGTTTTTTTTTTAATTCCGTCGTGCATTCTCATGCAGTTATTTGGATGTCTTTTGTGAGTTACTCCAATTCTGCTTCCAAATCTGATTAATTTCTAAAAGGTACCTTTAGCTTTACATTTGTAGAGGATGACATCGTCTATAAGAATGTGAACAAAGATTCATGTCATCAGATTCATACCAAGAACATAAGATAATTACTATATTACGAACACCTGGTATATTTCAGTTTCTCTGGCAATACATCGTTATCATATTTTCTGATGTACCTAGTCCTGGAATGAATTTGTTTTCCACGAAACACCGAAATACATTTCCTCAATCAGGTTGGCATTGTCAGGTGGTAATTAAAATTAACTTCAAAACCGACTTATATCTTTATAAGTACCATTTCATTCGCTACATATCTATGTACCCTTCAATTGCTAAAATAATCAACCCAAGCATACAGGAACTATATTATTATAGCATAGATACTATAATGTCCATAGATTACGCGAGTCACTACAATTTTAAATATTCTCCTTGAATATACTTTGAATTACTCATTTAATTTGTCCAATATATCCCTACAGTCTTAAGGGCTAAGTTTCGTTTTCTTAGTGTCTTCTCAAAACGTCTTTTTTATTATATTCCACAGACTACTTCTTAAGAATTTCTTATATACTGTGGTTCATAACTAAAAAATAAAATCATTTTCTACTTATGATAACTAACGTACTTATAATAACTAACTAGGCAACGGACATCCCATGTTGAACATCGATCCTCGTCCGATCACCGATGTCAAGCAACCTCGGGCTCAGTTAGCACTTGGATGGGTTACCGCTTGAAAACACAGCGTGCCGTTGCTGTTTCAGCCTGCAGTGCTGCTGGGGGGATTGAGTAGCCCAGTAGTACTGTTGCTGGTCCCAAGCCGGGAAGAAAGAGGAGGGTTAGAGGGCTAGGTTTAGCTGCCTACCCTCTGTAAAAACAGATCCAGCTCATAGTACCGATGATATTCATCGAAAGAGGAACAGGTCATAGACCTACTTTAGAAGAAGGAAGAAGAAGAAGATAACTAACATACCGATATTATCTAAAATTATGTTGGTCAAAGTTGGTCATAAAATGGATAACATCAGTCTTCACTTATATCATCTTCTTCAAATAATTCTTTGGAAGTTGATCAAATTGTGTGCCAACTTGACCTCATGTTATCATGAGAAGGTGCAAACTGATTTTGCTGCATTTCTAGCTTTATGGTTGCTCAACAATTCTTTGTTCTAGCTTTTGCAAATTAGCTACAGGAGTGCTGAAAGTCCTATTCTTTAAGTATGGGAACACAAAATGGTCAAATAAGGAAACTTCTGATGTAACTGAACTTACATATATATGTAAACTTATCAGCCACGAGCAGACTGAAATACATTTGGAGTGGTCTGAATTTTTTTGTATGGATGCAAGCCTAAGTTCTTTACACTCCTATGTGCATTTACTGCTTCTAGTTATGACTAATTATGTCGAAGAAATTACAACTAATCTTTCATTTGATGAATAAACATTTACTGAACCCATTCGACGTAGATAATTACAGAATCAGGAATTACCGATTGTGCACCCTGTTTCTGCATCGTGAACTCACATCCTGTACGCCGGAGTCTTTAAAAAAGTAAACAGGCGAGTAATTACAATTAAAAAAGCCAAATTGCATTGCTAACCTTTCGCTCGATCGAGACTACATATTATCTCTGTAAAAATCACAGCGAATTTACATACGACATGCGATAGCTGAACGTTGATTGTAATAGATTTGTTGTAATTTTCTAATTAGTTTTAATAAAACATGGACGTATGTGTAGTATCCTTTGAAGATATGAATCAGAACGTCAACGTACTGTCTACGAATGAACCTGCCGTATCAATTTTTATGGAAACTGGTTGATTTTTTAAGTCTGTAAACCGCAGCAATTTTGTGACCTAATTTTTAAAACCGTTGTGATTTTTTCTCTTTGAAGATACTCTAATCCATAGTGAAACAACCATTGTGGAGGTTGACGAATATAAAAGCAATGAGGGCGAAGTTTTTTCAATGATTTCAAAAATTTAAAATAATTCCCATGGCCAGAATATGCCCTATCATGTATTGATATTTACCACAAACATCCCTGAGAGTCTCCTCTAAGTCAGTGTAACGGAAAAACTGCGCAACTAATTTTTACAGATGCTATGAATATTTAAAAGAAAGTGCAATATTTTTAGAAACCACAATTCAAAAAAAGTTCACCACAGTCCTAATAGGTCTAATAATACACCACTATTCACCACATACATCCCTTAGAGTATCTACTTAGTTAATTTAAAAGGAAAATAGCTAAAATATGTTTTTAAGAATACTACGACTTTTTTTAAAAAGATTTATTTTAAAAAAGTGCAATATTTTAAG
This sequence comes from Rosalia funebris, assembly GCA_037954035.1. NCBI lineage: Eukaryota > Metazoa > Arthropoda > Insecta > Coleoptera > Cerambycidae > Rosalia > Rosalia funebris. The sequence continues at coordinate 1,616,475 of JAZFAV010000006.1, read as the reverse complement.
AAACGAAATTAAAAAAAAAATCACCACAATCAATATAGGCCTTAATGTGCATCGATATTTATCATGAACATCCCTCGGAGTCTCTACTATGTTACATTCAAAGAAAAACCACCCAAATATTTTTTACGGATGCTACGAATTTTTTTATGAAACGGTGTAAAATTTTCATTTCAATTTAAATCAAAATATTTCAGCAGATTCGTAATGCATCTAATTATACATCTGTATTCACCACATACATTCCTTAGAGTCTCTACTTAGTTACTGTAGAAAAACTGCCAACATATGTTTTCCTATAGATACTGCAGTTGTTTATTAAAAAAATGTAATATTCTGGGGAACAGCAATTTCAAAAAATCGGCAGAGCCCCAATACCTATGTATTTTTTACAAATGTTACGAATTTTTTATGAAAAAAAGTACAAGATTTTTAAGGAACTATATGATAAATAAACTTGATATTCACAAAGACAACGCTCAGAGCCTTCACTAAGTCACCCTAATGTCACAACTATTCTAATGTTTTTTTTTATAGGCACTACGAATTTTTTAATGAAAGAAACAGGAGATTTTTAAGGAAGTATTTCTTAGATAAAGTCATCACACCCTCAGTAGTCATTCTACAACCTTGATATTTACGATGGACAACCCTTAGAACCCTTACTAAGCCACCCTAAAGATAAAACTGCTCTAATATTTTTATTACGGTTGCTACCAATTTTTTTTTTCTCAAGAAAGTGCAATATTTTTTTAAACAAATTAAAAAAAAATTCATACACTCCTAATGCATCTAATGAAACATATCTATTCATCGCAAGTATTTACTTACTTACTCTAAAAGAAAAGCCGTTAAAATATATTTTATGGAAAAGAAAAAATTACCACATAGGCACAATTGAATAGAAATAGACAAAGTAGATTTAGAATTAATTCCTAAATGAAAACTAGAACTTAATTATCAACCAATCAACTAAAACTCATTCCTGTTCGCATTTTGGAACTACCAGATCCAACTTGCTGCATTTATATAAGTTTCGGGAGTTTTAATGAATAACACAGGCCTACAAATGTTGACATATTGAAAGTTGGTTTGGGTTTGATAAGTGATTATAAGTGAGTTATTTACGCTCATTTCATTTCATCAACTGAATAATCAGAATAAATCAAAAACTAAAGGAAAATTTACATTTTAATACACATTATAATTAATAAACTTTAAAAAATATAGTAAAAAGCAACAACACAAATAGTTTTGAGTCTCTGATTTCTTTTTCTCTTTCAAAATCCCCACCTTTTTAACAAAAAACTTGTAGTTTTTCTTGTATAATCATTCGTTGGAGGTTCTCTTTTCAACATTCAGCAGTAATCTGCCTTCATCGCCACATACCATCGACCCTGGTACCTCCTTTCCATCTCTTTTATGTCTTGATGGAACCTTTCATCTTGCTCCTCACTAACAACACCAAGATTTTCTGGAAAATAGTCCAGATGAGCATGCAGAAAATGAATTTTATGCTCATATTACTACCAAGTTACTTGAACTCATCCAGCAATTTGTTGACAATTTCTTCATGCTGCAGATGTTTATAATTTCCTAAAAAAAATTCTGTTACATTTTTAAAGCATATCTAAGATTATTTTTCAATTTTCTTATTTGTGGTCCTACGAAAATGCCTTCCTTTAATTTTGCTTCAGAAAGAGCTGGAAATTTGCCACATAAGTACTTAACACAATTCCCATTTTTATCTATAGCTCTTACATATTGCTTCATTAATCCTAATTTAATATAAAGTGGCGGCAAAAGAATTTTTTGCGGATCAACCAAATTTGCATAAATAACGTATTTTGAACCAGATGCTAAGTTTATAACAAAATATATTTGGTGTATTTTTACAACTTCTAGACATTTTAAAAACAAAATAAAAACCCGCGAGGCGATATCACGAGTAAACGTACACACATTAAAAACGTACTACAGCGACTATGTAAATACCCAAATAGTATAAAACCGGAATATCCCCACCGGCCAATTCTGTTTCGGTAAATCCCCCACACTTGTGTGTACGTGTCAAACCAATTAAACACAGGGGCGCCGCAACGATTGAGGAAAAAATTAATTTTATAGAACCTAGGTTTTAAAAACTACAAATTATTGTACAACGTACATTTACAAATACTAGTGCGTGATGAAAACAAAAAACAGTGCTTCTGTAGTTCATGGTATGTATGTAACTAAGCCAAAAAGTGAAAAAAATAGTTCGATCACAAAATCTTTGTTGGCCTGTGTAATCTAGTACGATTATGTTCAAGCGAATAGCGTGGTAGAAACAACGTAGTCAACTCTTTTGAAAATAGGTCACAAGTGTGCTTCATACGCGTCGTATTCTCGAGTTTCTTCCAGTAAACCGTATCAATCCGTGGAATATCACCTGTCTGACAACCGATGGTCGCCCGTTTTGCGGGCGAGGGTCACGTCGGTCGTCTTGCCCGAGGCGCCATCGCCTGCTATGATCACCCGTCTGACACACTTTACCAGAGTATGCCTCGGATAACTTATGTACGTCATATAACATTGTAACGATGTAACAAATTTCATACATTATTTCTCAGTCAATCATTCTTTTTTGTTTAGCCAAAATGTACACCGTAAAGGATGTTTAATTGTCGAAGTGGATCAGGAACGCGAAGGATAGGATGAATTTGCTTTAGTTGTCGATGTTCGTGAGAAAAGATCAAAAGTGTTGTAAATAGTTGAAGTTAAATACACGGTTAAACATATGTACGTGTTAAAATTATTAGCATATTCTGAACTATGATACAGTATCATAACCAATCTGCGATTGCTAAAAGTGTTAATATAAGGTGGTCCAACCAAAACGCACGATGTTAATTGTAAATAAAACAAAAAGTTTTCAGAGAATTATCTTAATATTGTTTTATTGTGATAGAAGGATCTATGACAATTATGTGTGAAACAAGATATCGGCCAAATGCTCGCCACGGCTTCGGTGGCATACCTCTAGCCGATGGTCCATATTTTCAATGACTCTGAGACATAATTGAGGTTCAATGTCGTTAATGTGCCGAATTATCTCATCCTTTAGCTCTTGAATTGTTCTTGACTTATTGACGTACACTTTTTTTTTAAATATCCCCAAAGAAAGAAATCCAACGGTGTCAAATCACATGATCGTGGCGGCCAATTAACATCGCCACGACGTGAGATAACACGGCCATTGAATTTTTCGCGCAAAAGTGCCATTGTTTCGTTGGCTGTGTGGCAAGTGGCACCATCCTGTTGGAACCACATATCGTCCAGGTCCATATCCTCAATTTATGGCCACAAGAAGTCCGTTATCATCTCGTGATAGCGAACACCATTCACGGTAACTGCTTGGCCGACCTCATTTTTGAAGAAGTACGGCCCGATGACGCCGCCAGCCCATAAACCGCACCAAACAGTCACTCTTTGTGGATGCATCGGCTTTTCAACAATCACTCGTGGATTCTCATTTGCCCAAATGCGGCAATTCTGCTTGTTAACGAATCCACTGAGGTGAAAGTGTGCCTCGTCGCTGAAGATGATTTTCTTTGTAAAGTCACCATTCACTTCTGTCTGTTCAACCAATCATTCGGCGTATTAAGGACGCTTGAAATGGTCAGTAGGCTTCAGTTCTTGAGTCAATTGAACCTTGTAAGCGTGTAAATTCAAATCTTTATTCAAAATTCGCATCAGTGATGTGAGATGTTCAATTGTTGGGCACGACGACGAGTCGAAGTTGACGGCTCTTCTGCTACACTATCGCGAACAACAGCAATGTTTTCCGCAGAACGAACTGGGTCAGCATGCACAGATGTTTTCACATTTCCTACAGACCCGGTTTGCTGAAATTTGCGCACAATTCTCCCGATTGTGGACACATTTGGTCGATTATGCTGACCAAAAAAGTCACTAAGTACACGAAATGCATTTTGATTTGAACGCCCATTTTCGTAAAAGGCTTCAACAATCTTAACGCGCTGCTTAATTGTGTACCTCTCCATGGTTGAATTTGTCAAACACTGAAACAAAGAAATGTCAAATTAAATTGGGCAAAAAACTTGACGTTAAGGTGTGACTCACAATTACCATCGTGCATTATGGTTGGACCACTCTTTATTTATTTTAAAAAATCATTTTCAAAAAAATCCCTCAGATTGGACAGAACTCTTAAGAGCTTCATACGATAATAACATGTTAGAAAACTGGAAATTTCATTTTTTTTTTTTTTTTATTATTGCTTTTACATTATAAAACCTGTAAGATTTTTGGACAATTTCTAGATTGCTATTTTGAGGAATATTTGGGAATATAACATTCACAATTGGTGATAAAATTGCAAGAAGTGCCTAGAGCAATTTTCGGCATTATATTTTCCATTTCCAAGATCCGTAGATTCACTATCACTATTATCAGTATCATCAGAATCTGTTAAAATCAGTATTCTTTCTTTAGCACGCTTTGAACTTTTGTTTGACGCACTTATTTTTTGCATCTTCTATAGCTTGTAGTAGTGAATTTACTAGGTTCACTATTTGAAGGAGCTCCGCTAACGCCAACGCACTATTTTTAATTTCTCTATTGTATCATTCATTCCTTTATAGTTAGTATGAATAGTTTTTAAATCAGTTTCAATGGAAATATCTAGAAATTGTGTCTTGCTTTCCTTAATAGCTGCAGCCTCGGCAGGATTGAACTGTAGTATCACGGTTTTATTTACCGGAAATTTTCAGCATAACAAAAAGCTGCCCTCAATCATGTTCCCCAACGTGTAAGGAGCAGCTCTGGTGGTTAGGGAATTCCAAGACACTTTCTGTGAAACTCGCGAAGACATTTAGGAGGTTTTAGAAAAATTTTCTCTTTTTTTGTGTTCACTATTCATGTATCTACCTTGGGAAAACATTGTTCAATAGTTTCTACCACAAGATGTAAATCATTCACTTTACACGTAACATACAACAATCTACAACCGTGTTGTGAAAGAGAACGGACTACTGAATGTATTGTCTCAGCACCATCGGTTACAAACATCAATATTTGTCTTGTTGACACTTGAAATTTTTCTAACGGCTCCAGCACACCTGCGTAATTGTATTGCCAGTACATTCGGTGAGTCTTTTGTTAGCTAATAGCAATGCAAATGTCGATTGGCGAGGGTCCAGTACACGTACTATAACATTTACAATAGAATTTTGTTATGATCCATCGTCTCGTCAACACATAACTACAGTCGTTTATTTTGTAATTTACGTGTAATCTTTTCTATAATGTCATCGCGTATAGTTGATGTATCGCTCCATAATATGCTGCGGTTTGGTAACTGGAACTATATATATTGTATTTGTGTCGAAACTTTCGAAATGGTTCTTTATCTAGTATGTGAAGCGAAATATTGCAGGCTATCAATATCAACAATAATCAAACCTAAATTGAGTTTGCAAGGGCACGCCCTGTTTTCTATGTTGATGTTGCACAAAATTCATGTGATGTGTACAGTTGGATTTGGACGAGCGCATTAAGGCTTTGTACACAGTACTTCCGCTTCATTGTAGAATAAATCATCTATTCACCAATAAAATTTTTCACTTGATGAATATATAAACGTTTTCTGGGCTTTTGCACGTGCGACATACTTTATTATTAAATTAAGACGTTTCAACTATCGCAGCGGAGACCGTACATACACCCCGATTGGTAAATCAGGATCAATTACCGCCCTATGGCAATTACAATGCAATACCGATCCCCCTCCACTACGATTCGTCGACCACTTACCCCACAGTAATCTCGGTGAATTACCATACATCAGTTATGACGAAATATTATGACGAAACTTTATAATGAAATGTTATGACTATTATCATTTTAGGATAGTGGATTTTATGAACAAAACGTTCGTTGTAGTAAAAATATTCATGCCCCCACATGAAGCGCCAATGCTATGCAGCGCTCGCCCACAGCTTTAATTATAAGAAGGGTGCAACTTGTTTTAACAATATTCCAACTGTAAAATAATCGACACGATTAATAGAAATAATTATGATGTCAGTAAGTCGTCTTGTATCCACTCTCGTACATGGCTGATGATATTTTTCATGTTGCTTCTGTTGTTTCAGGGTAAGGTGGTAATTCGACCCATTGCTTTCAAACCAGCGGCCATCACACCTACAACCAGATTCGGTATCGCCGGCGAACGATACGGCTCCACTCCTATACTTACCAGGCCCGGCTCCAGGCTTACCCTCTATGGAAGTAAGTAATTTTTTTAATACTATCAAGTGGTACTGGAATAGGTTGGAACCTTTGATGTGAAGATAATACTGACTTAATTTTCTACAAAACACTATACACTACACTCGACGCGCGTTTCGCCAACAAAGTTGGCATCATCTGGAGATGATTAAAACTGAATTTTAATTTAAAACTGAGTTTTAATCATCTCCAGATGCTGCCAACTTTGTTGGCGAGGCGCGCGTCGCGTGTAGTCTATAGTGTTTCGGTGTTTTGTGGAGAACTAAGTCAGTGTTACTGTCAAGTGGCTAAATAAACTTGGCCTGAGCAATAATGGAAGCATCATCCTCAACTAATTAATACTGGCTAGATGTTAGAGTAGGGATATATTCGTTAAAACAGGGTCGGACTATCCTTAAAGAGTTGGTAGATGTTTGAAGGGGCGTCATAATTGCTACATGATTACGTTATAGCGAAACGAGATTTAGTCATGTTTACCTTTCGTTATGCAATCAACACATCAGACAAGGTTTCAGGAAAGAAAAGCTGATAACTAATAAGTTCGAAACAGCTGTCTGTCGTTCGGTCCCGAATAGCAAGGCTATTACATAATCGCTATAGGAAACAACTACTCTTCTGGCTAAAGCCCCGCGGTATTGAATTACACCTAACAGCGATCCTCGATCCCTTTCCAGATGTCGAATCCTACCCGTGGTGGGTTTTCTTTTCTGAAACCTTGTGTGATCGTGCAGAAACACGAGAAAGGGATCGAGGATAGTTATTTCCTATAGCGTTTATGTAATAGCCTTGCTATTCGGGAACTACTTGATAACCGCTTTGCGATTTGGTCTTTTATCGATTCCCGACTTATAAGTTGCTGACATTGATCGTATCGATTTAAATGAATACCCCACGGATTTGAGTCGGCATTTGTCCTGGATCGGCGTACCGTGCACGGCACTGATAACAACTACTACTAAGTTCGAAACAGCTATCTGTCGTTCGGTTCCCATCCGGGGCATGTCGATTCCTACCCGTGGCGGGTTTTCCTTTCTGAAAAAATTATTCATTGAATTTTTAACAAATTTATTCATTACTTTACGAAAATACTCTATATAATACCTGATCTAGGTTTTTTCTTAGTTAATAAATCTTAAAATTCTTCAATTGATCATATTTTTCCCAACCCTATATTTTTTTAAATATTTATTTATTATATTTTGGTTACAGGTAGTAACGATCTTCGCCAACAAAATGGCACACTGATGAATTACTCCTTGGACCGAAAACTACGTTCGTCTTGCCCTTCCGCGTCCTCGTCGCCCCCCCTGGCCATGAGCTCGCTATCCTCCCTCCCCCACAGCCACAAACTCATCAACTACGACAGCCTGGAGAGTGTGAGGAAGTCACCTATATCAAACGTTGAACATGCCATGTAAGTACGCCCGTCTTTAAATACCCACACATAATCAACGAAACTCTCTCTTCTCCAGGAACAAGAACTCGTACCGTCTCATGTCCGCCTCCACTGGCGGCAGCCTCATCGACCTCACCCCCTCCCCCTCCGACTCGGGTGTCTCGGAACTGGAAGCCGCCCTCAGAGACCGCGACTCGGAACTCGCGTACCTCCGGCAGACCATGGAACACAACGAGCAGGTCATCTTCAGGGTATACCAGGAGAAGGAGAAAGTATGGGAGAGGGAACTGAAGAGGCTCAAGACCGTTCAGGAGAGCAGGCTGAGGGCTAGCGCTCAGAAAGTGCTGAAACTGGAGCAGATGCTCATGATGCAGACTTATCAGCTGCAGCAGGACAAGAAGCGGCTGTGTGCCGAAACTCAGAGGGCCAATCTGCAGACCGAGAGGCTGAGGCAGGAGGTGGCTGTGCTTAGAACCAGACTGGAGGAAACGGAGTGGGGGCTGTGCCAAAAGACCGGGGAGATTTCGCTGCTCAAGACTCAGCTGAAGGAGTGCCAGGTATACCAGTCACATTATTAGATTATTTCTACTTTAGTTTAATATATTATGAGATAATATATAATATCTAACAAACTAGGTACAAAAATTAAGGGATGTAAAAAAATCCTAAATATTTAAATGATTTTCAAAAGGCTGTAACTTGGAGAAAAATAGTCACAGAGCAATGTAAAAATAAAGAAAAGTGAAGCTAGAAAAGTGAAGTTTCTAGTTTTCATATTTTGAATTCAAAGTTTTTTTACCGCCAGCAGTTTTTGAGTAATCATAAGAAAACCATCGGAAAGAAAATTTTCTAATTTTTGTTTGCCTTTCAAATGATCCACAGACTTCAATAAATTCTTTGGTCCAAGGAGGAAGTCCGTGGACCTTTTGAAAGATAAGAAAAAAAAATTTGGATTTTTTTTCTTATGGTCTTCCTATGATTACTCAAAAACTGCTAAGGGTAAAAAATTTTGAACTCAAAATCTGAAAACTAGAAATATGGAGCTTCAATTCGCTTTGTTTTTAATTTCTCTGCGACTATTTTTCTTCAAATTACAGCCCTCTGAAAATCACCTAAAAATTTAGATTTCTTTTTACATCCCTTAATGTTTGTGCCTAGTGTATATAGGGAGTGGCAGACTACCACGCGGTTTACTAAATCAAGAGAAATTAACAAGTGATGAGTAGAGATGCCAGACTAGTTCTAGATCATCAGGAACCAGCCTCGCATATCTACTTTTTACAATTTTTTGAAGTAGTAATGTTTGAAGGATTTTTGAACTTAAAGCATGAATAGGAGTGGATTTTTGTGTTGAATTAAAATAATATGTCATTTGTTTCCAGAACGACCATACCAACAAATGTCAGGAACTCCTCCAGTTGCGCAACGATTACCGCGAACAGCGGGAACAAGTTGACGAAAGAGACAAAGAAATCGGGGAACTGCGAACATCTAACGCCTCCAAAGACGAAGAAATAGCCGCGTACAAGGCCGAGCTGAAAAAATTCAAGCTTATCCAACTCGCCCCAGCCTCCCAGTACGATTCTCTAGATTCGGTCGAGAAAAATTATGAGGATATCTCGGAAACCGAAAAGCTTAGAGCAGAAATCCGTGAGCTAAGAGAGGAACTATCCGACATGAGCCTGAACGATTACAGTGGCGTAGAGCCTGGTAGAGCGCAACGGGGTCAAGTAATATCCCAAGAGGACAGCATAGAGGACCTGGAGATACAGCAGCTGAACGGTGAGTTAGCCGAAGAGACGATCTACACCAACAGCGAGGCAGAAAAGCTGAGGAAGGAGCTAGAACTCAAGACAAAACAGTTCGAGAGCGAGAGGATAACATGGGCACAGGAGAAGGAGAAGGTCCTGCGGTACCAGAGGCAGCTGCAGATGAACTACGTGCAGATGTTCAGGAGGACGAGAGTGCTGGAGGCGGAAATAGAAAGCCTCACCATCGAGCTGGAGCTGGACAAGACGGGAGTGAAGAAACAGTTGGATTTATCTCAGACGATCGAGTTATGATCGCAGCAGCGACGCGTCGTTCTGGTATTTTTTCTCATGTAGAAGTGCTTCTACATTTGTGGGTCAAAAATGCTTAGCAATGGCTTGCCTCGATTACGGGGGGGGGGGTCGTAGGAAAGGGCGTTTTTTGATATTTTGCAAGAATAATGTCTCCTGTTAGATAGTCCGTTAAGACACATAGTTTTTTTTAAAGCGATTTGAAAAGACGGCATTCGTGTATTTTCCACGACCACCCCCGTTCGCATATCCGTTATTTTCAGTAAGAGTAACTTTAATTTAGAATCACATACTGTCACAAGAGTATATAGTGACATGTATAGTTAGATGTAGCCGACCATTTTGGTAGACATAGGCTTTCATGTGATTTTTTCCATTCTTAATTTATTGTCTATACATTGTACATAGGTAGTACTCCCCCCTACCGTATTGTTTTAACATTTTTTACCATTATCTCCCCTATAGTTTGTATGTTAGTGTTTTGTTACTTTTTGTACATATATAATATTTACACAGAATAAACGTTATTTTATAAAGAAGAAACAATGTTTTATTTAGACCCATCATTAAAGCAGTGGCGCACCATGGTATTTACATCGATATTACAGGAAAATTGGCTCATGTTCGGGCATATTAATGGCGACTTCTCATCTGGGGAAAAATCATGGAAAACGAAATAATATTGATGATCTATTTTGAAAAGAAACATACAGAATTTAAAATATACTCGTAGTAGGTTTGTAAGAGTTAATCAGTAAAGCATCTAGTCTAGCAAACTGCAATAGAGTCGGACTCAAGTCACAGTGATAGTTCACAAAAAAATACATCATAATGCAAAAATGGATACACTAGGCACAAAAATTAAGTGATGTAAAAAATCCTAAATTTTTAAGCGATTTTCAAAGGGCTGTAACTTGGAGAAAAATAGTCGCAGAGCACTTTCAAAAAAAAAAGCAAATTGAAGCTCTAAGTTTCTATTTTTCAGATCCTGAGTTCAAAATTTTTGACCGTCAGCAGTTTTTGGGTAATCATGAGAAAACATCGCAAAGAAATTTCAAAATCTTTGCTTGCCTTTCAAAAGGCCCACGGACTTCGATACATTTTTTTCAATTATTTCATTATAAAACTTTTTTAGATAATTTTATCGTCTTTAATTTGAGCGGTCTAAAAGCCTTGTACAATAATTTTTCGCTGAGTTATCGTCATTCAAAGCAAAAAAGTCAGTTTTGACTTTGATAATTAACTACTCGGGAAATAATGATCGCACAGAAAATTAAAGTGGGTTTTTAAAAACTGCAGAGTATTCTTTACAAGTTATAGTTATTGGTTTTTGATAAAGAGAAATTTGTCGGTGCGAGAATGTTAATTGAAAAAGGGGTAAGAATTGCGTATTTAGGATTATTCGCTTAACTTAGCATAACTTTGCAAATAATGGATAGACTATTATTATTACTATTATGTTTTGTAGGTTTGGGCCTCATCAGCCACTGATCGCATGGGCAGTCTCTTGGCGATCCCCTCTTATCTGGGACATTATCCAAAATTGCTATCCCATAAAAGGAGCAATTTGGGCACGTCCCTCGCCTTAAGCCTCGCCTCTTCTAGGATAACAGGGGTACCTAATATAAGGCACCTCCTCTCCTCCAGTGCGGGACAGGTGTAAAGAAGATGAATCGAGGTTTCCTCATCTTCTCTGCAGTATCTGCATGCCGGGCTGTCAGTCAGCCTCAGCTTGTGCTTATATACATTCAAGCTACTATGGTGGCCCGTTATGATTCGTACCAAGGTTCTGGCTTTTTGCCTGTTCAATTTAATGAATTCTTGGACCCATTTCTCAATCTCTGAGTATTCGACGACGAGTTTGGTTACCCGACAACCCGTTACTCCTCTCCATCTTTCTCTATGCTGGTCTCTTGCCCAGTCATTGATGCGGTCTTGATCAGATTCCGACTTATTCCCACTGCAGGTTCTGGTCCCTAGTTTGGCCAGGTCATCTGCAATTAGATTTCCCTTAATGCCATTATGCCCAGGTATCCACAAGAGTTCCTCCAGTCCCTTCCCTGTCAAGTGGTTCAATGCTTCATAGAAATTATAGACCAGCTTCGACTTTGTCATTGCTGAATTCAGGGCTATCAGCGCCGCCCTGCTATCCGAGCAGATACATACCCTCTCCTGGGTCCGATTTTGATCAGCCCCTAGAACACCGTATGTAATTACAACTAGCTCGGCCTGGGGTGCGGTAGCGTTTTTACCCAGGGGGAAGGTTTTACCTATCCCATCGCGTCGCCTATACAACCCCGCACCCGCTCTGTTGGTCTCACTCTTGGCTCCATCCGTGTACCAGACGTCTCCATTGAGCGATAATCCAGCTCGACCCTCTATCCAGTCGGTCTTACTGGTGAGGGTGATCTTATATTTCTTGTCAAACAGGAAGTGGACACCCGTACTGTCAGAGGGCATCCATAGGAGCCCCTCCTCAGCTAGCTCTCTTGAGAGTCTATTCAGGTTCCCTATCTTCCTGTTCAAGTTTTCCACCCTGTGCATTGCCTTTGCAGCTTCCGCTTTCAGGGTGACATCAAGAGGTGATATTCCCGTCAGTATCCCCATCGCCTCGATCGGTGTCGATCTTGAGACTCCGGTTATACTTCTTAGAATCAATCCTCTTAGTTTGTTAAGTCGGTTGACTTCCGACTTTAGACAGGCTCTCTCCCACCAGACCAGTATTCCATAAGTCAGTCTGGGTTTGAGAATTGCCTCATACATCCATTTCATGGTCTCCGATTTCAATCCCCAGCTATTACCAATGGCCTTTCTCAGTTGCCAAAGTGTTGCTGTGATCTTGGAACATATGTGACTTAGATGTTTTTCCCATGACAGCTTCCCGTCCAGGATTACTCCTAAGTATTTCACTTCGCTATTATAGCTTAGTTCTTGACCACCAAGTTTCAACGGACATGTTCTGTTCCACTTATATTTCTTGGTGAACACCATCACCTCAGTCTTAGAGGGATTGACCCTTATCCCTGCACCAATTCCCAACCTTGTTTAATGCTCCCTGCATTATATCAAGAATTGGCTCCAGGAAAGGGCTCTTCGTTATTATTACTAAGTCATCAGCATAGCCAATTACTTGGTAATCCTTTAACCTTTCAAGCAGCTCATCCACTACCAGGCACCATAGAAGGGGGGACAATACCCCTCCTTGAGGACAGCCCGAGTCGACCCGGCCCTTGATGGTTGCTTTGCCTTTGTTGGCAATAAGCTGTCTGTTTCCCAACATATGGTCTATCCATTTAGCGATTATTCTGGGGGATAGCATCTACCTAGTGCTCCGCTAATCATCCCCCTGGATGTAGAGTTGAAGCTGATGGATAGACTAAGAACGTTGACTTTTTCAACCTCAAAGTATCACAAAGGAACCCTGAACGTTTTAAAGCGCTGCGTTTTTTTTTTTTTTTCATTGTGTTCTGCATGATTAAATTTGTCGTTTTTGCTAAAAATCAGTTTAGTTTAAAAAAAGGAAAAACTGATTTTTTTTTCTTTGAACGACGATAATTCAGCGAAAAACCATCGTGCAAGGTTTTTAGACCACTGAAATTAAAGAAGATAAAATTATTTAAAAAAGGTTTATGATGAAATTACTGAAAACTATTTATTGAAGTCCGTGGACCTTTTGAAAGGTAAACAAAAATTTGGATTTTTTCCCAATGGTTTTATTAGGGTTACTCAAAAACTGCTGAATGTAAAAAAATTAACTCACGATCTCAAAACTAGAAACTTGGAGCTTCAATTTGCCTGTTTTTAAATTGCTCCGCGACTATTTTTCTCCAAGTTAGTCCTTTGAAAATCACCTAAAAATTCAGGATTTTTTACATCCCTTAATTTTTGTGCCTAGTGTATTAATGAATACTAAAAATAAACAGAAAACAGGAAAAGAAATATATCAGAAGGTACCTACTTAGTAAGTTTGCTGCAGTAAAGCCTCGACACCCATCACTTAACAGTAATTTACATAATGAAAAGGCCCTTTGAACGAATATTCCTCAGAAATAAAAGACAAATCATATTCACATAGGTTTTATTTGACACACGTGTACAGATTTCAACAATATTTGAGATACAACACAAATCGTACCACTAGTGCCACAAAAAACTTACAAAATGCCAGGACGATACATCATACCCAAAAAACGGCATTTCAAATTAACATCAAGTCAACAGTATCTAAAAAACAGATAACAAGTTGAACAACACCAAATGCTGCAAGTGTACCACACGAATCAGTTTCGAGGCTACAACAGCTATTACATTTATCTCAGACTACACGAAAGGTTGTAAAATAAACCCTTGTACATAAAAGAAGAGCTCGCTGTGAAGTAAATCTTTTTTTAATTTAAAAAATCGTGAAGACATTTGTTTCGCCACCCGAAAACCCATCTGAATACGCTTAGAACCTAGGCCGAGGATACAGACTGATGCTCTTCTTCAGGCTTACCTCGTCCTTTTGCTTCTTAACGTCCGCGTCCTTCAGATTCGTCTTGGGGTAGTGCTGGTGGATGCGCTGGGGCGCCTCCCGCACGTCGATCACTTTGGAACCCTTCCTGTATTTGTACCACCAGTATTCGAAGGCCAGGGTGATGCACGCCAGGCCGATGCCGACGAAGATGACTATGAACACGCCGCCGATGTTCTGGATGCTGATACCGTCGGATTGGTCGTCGGCCTTCTCGCAGTCCTGCTTCTCCGGGTTCTTGTTCCACCATTTCTCTTTGAGGCGCTCGAGCTCGCGTCGATTCAGCAGCTGCAGGATGCTGCAAAATAATCATTGATTATGCAGGGTCTTTCGATAGGGATGCTCGAAATTTGTTAGGTTATAGCGACCATGTTGTTAAAGTAACATCTGTCAAATTTGTTGTGGATTGTTCAGCAGTGTATGGCAAATCACGGTGGAAGGTTATAGCGTTATAGAAGGTTATGGCGGACTTACAATTTCTGCCATCTAGCGGAGAACAGGTGAAGCTTAAATAAAGTTTTATGGACACAGACCAGTATTTATGTTATTGGCAAAGCCACATAGACCACTTTGATAAAATCGAATTAATAAATTTTGGCACTTAGACCGTTATTTAATTACACTCTTCAATTAATATTTCCCAAGAAATGGAACAGCGGACTAGTTGAAATTATATGGCCAACCCGTTCTCCAGATTTGATACCGCTTTATTATTTTCCTAGGGGTATTTAAAATCCAAAGACCGAATAACGTCCAAAAATCACTAATTATTATCTTACGCGGTATTCAGCTGGTCCTTCAGCGGCGACCCCTGCTGCACGGCTATCGCGTAGGGCTTCCTGGAGAACTCCTCCCCGACGATCGTAAGATCGCAGTTGGTGATTTCCAGGTATCTGATGTCGGTGGCGTCGCCGAGGAAGGCGAACCCTTCGCTGGACGACTTGGACTCTCTCACTTTCTTTACAGCCTCGTCGAGGGAGTTCGGCAATCCGGCCTCTTTCATCGCCTGCCACATCTTGGTGTACTTGTCGCTGACTGGGTAGTCCCATACGGCCAGTTTGGCCCTCTCCACCTCGGAGAGGCTGTCGTTCAGACTCATATCCTTCCATATCCTGAAATACAACTCAGTTAAATCGATACTCTTCAGAAAATACCGATTTTTTGTCATACTCGTAGAATCTAGCCTCGATGTTTGCCATCCTCTCGAAGTATACCTGGGTGGCCGACCCGTTTAGAGGAGCATACTGGATCTTGTACTGCTTCGAAAGATCGTCCAGCGACTCGATGGGAGTATCCAGCCTGGAGACGGTCAGGAAAGCCGCGAGGTTGGCCGTATACGAAGCGATTATGATAAATCCAAATAGCCACCAAGTAGCAGCCACCAACCTGCCCGAGAGGTTCTTGGGGGCCTCCCCGCCGCCTTGGGGCGTCAGCGAGGTCATGCAGAACCAGAGGCACTCCTTCAGGTTGAACTCTCGCTTCTCCTCGTCGTCCTTATACTTCTCCCGGTTGTTTTGGTAGCTGTACGGCGACCAACGGTCGAAGACCCACATCAAGAAGCTGAAATTTAATTTAGTTGTGTTCTGAACAAAATTAGAAACAACATAACGCGAACTATCAGTATAAGTACGAGCCTAGGCTCATAAGAGTGCAGCCAGGCATAATTTTACAACTAATATACTTAAATAAAAGTAATAGCGCTCTCAAAACCATGTAATTAAAGAAAAATATTGGCAACAGAAAAAAAGTATAAACTTTTAACTTAAATATGATAACATTTTACTAGGTTTTTATGTGTCAGTGATAAGTTTGGTAATAAAAAAGCATTAAGATTATGCCTGGATTAAGATTATGCCGAACTATTATGAACCTGGGCTCGTATATCCTAGTACCCCAGAATTAGAAAGTAGAACCTTCCATTCATTATTTCAGTAGAACAACTTGATTGCAAGTTATATGATGATAATGATGATGATGATGATGATGATGATGATGATGATTGACGTTATTCATATAAAGCAACACAGGAAGGAAGAATCGAAATTATAGACAGATAAATTGCTTAGCATCATATTTCTTTTTGTCTTTTTGAAAACTTCTACCTACCTTGTGAAAAAATAGGCGGCCAGTATGCATAGCCACACCTCGTTCTCCAATACGGTCAAAAATTTGAACAGGCTCGTGGGTGATTCGGGCAACTTCATCAGGATCGTTATTCCCACCAGGTCGTAGTAGGGTACCGTGAAATCGATCACGTTCTCTCTTTCGGCCATCACGGACATGGAGCCGAGGCCTATGTCTGCCCTTTTCTCCATCAGTTCCTTCACCAGACCGCTCCATTTTCCATTCTCGTCCATCGTTCCAAAATGTTCCACGGCTACTATTTCGTAATCGAATTTTAGTATGTCCGCTATTTTTTCGATCAGGTCTATGCAATAGCCGCGGAAGCCTTTGGGGGACGAATCGTCTTTGAAAATGAAGGGTTTTTGCTGGAAATAGACAAAATGGTACTCAGTTTGTCTGCTTGTTCTTTTCCACCAATGTTTCCGTATTGGGATTTTGAGTTTGTGGGTTTTTGAAAACATGATTATTAAATTCTTGGATAACAGGATTGTAGAATGCTTAAACTGCTGAGTTTCCGAGTTTCTGAATTTTTGAATTTTAAGTTTTTGAATTTAAAATTTTTCGATTCTTGGATTTTTTGGGTTTTCGAAATCGTGGAATTTTAGATCTCGAATTTTTAGTGTTATGGCGTTTCGTAATTTTGTATTAACACATTTTTGGAATTTTAAATTCTTCGATATTTTTTTTATTTACATATTTTTTATTTATGGATTTGTTATTTTAACTAAAAATGTTAAAATAACTTAATAATTTAATTTTGAAATTTTTAGATTTTTGAATATCTGAATTTATAGTTGATTTCAGATTTTCTTAGATTTTTTAATTATTGAATTTTCCTATTTCGAATTTTTGGAGTCTCTTGAGTCTTATGTTTTGGATTTTTAGGATTTTGGTCGGAATTTAAAATTTGTACAGTTATAGTTTGATGAATTTTCAGTATTTTCTCAATGTTGGTTTATTAACCTTATTTTATTTTGTGAAAATTTTAATTTTTGGTGGATTTTTCGATATTCAGATCTCATTTTCGAATTTTTTTATTTTTGTTTTTTTTATTTTTAAATTTTGATTTTCTACATGTGAACTTAGTTTTATTTTCATTTACATTCTTTTATTTTGATTTTTGTTTTGAATATTTTGTTTTTAATTTTTCATTTAGATTTATTATTTTCTGGTTCTGATTTTTTATTTCGCTTCTAATTCCTTTAATTTACGTTTGTTATATATTTTTTAAATATTCTTTTATTTTTTTATTTTCTACATTTTCATTTTTTATTTAGATCGATCGAGTTTGTTTTTCATTATATGTTTTATTACGATTTTTTTATTTAGTCCTATTTTTTGATTTTCTATTTTCCAATTTTTTATTTTGATATTAATTTGTTTATTTAACTTTTTTTAGATTTCAAGTTTTATTTTTTATTTTACGATTTTTTAATTTTGTGAAGATTTGTATTGATGAATATCTGGAGCTCCTTATATCGAGTTTTACAATTTTTCATATTTTCCAATTTTACTATTTTTTAAGCTTCTTTCATTTTCATTTTTTGTTTCTTTAATTTTTAGTCTGAATATTTAAATTTGAATATTAATGAACACTTAAAATCTTGATTTCTTAAAATATTCAATTCAAGAAATTAAAAGAACGACTTGAATTAGAATGTTATGATTTAGAGTCTTCGGATATTCATGAACGACGGGAATTTATAATCTAAACAAATATATTAATTATTTTCAACCTACTATGACTGTGACGATTCGATACACAACGTCCGCCGTCATATTGGCCATAATCTGAGGCTCCACCAAGGTCAAATTGTTGTCGAAACCCGCTTGCCAAGTACCCAAAGTTGTGGATTTATCCGACGATCCGCCCCTGATTTCCACAGACGTTAGTTGCATCTGGAACTCCATCAAACTTTGTCCATTGGACGTCAGCATAAAAGGACCATACGTAGGAGACTCTGTACTTTCCTGACAGGAATGTGAAATGCGAAATTATACGACTTTTTTACGAAGAACAATTTTTATCTTACCTTATTGAAGTATTTCTTTAGGCTGAGTCCCACCCTTTTAGGGCCGTTCTTGCCATCGTAGTCGTCACAGGTAATGTAGTTCGTAAGGTTGTGTTTCGTGAGAGTACCATCAGAGATCATATCCCTAAGAAAAAAAGAGCAATAATCTACTTGAGCATGCAAATTTTAATCAACACCCAATCGAAGAATTCAGCTAGAGTGAATGTTATCGGAAAAGCTGTCCACCGATTCAGAGGTGTTACACTCGAGTAACCCTCGTGGCTATCCCAGTAAGACCCTCCCAGGAGATCCCAGACCGTCCCTCGTGAGTAACCCTCGTGGCTACGTTTACTATCCCACGATGCCGCGGCGCGCCGTGGGATAGTAAAAGACTCGTTATTGCTCGAGGTGGCTCGGCCTTTCCCGTGTATTATCATTAAATACTAGGACATCAAAGGTTTGCAGCTCGACGGATGACAAGCCTCAGGAAAGCTCGAACACCCGTTCCCACGATCTGTTATGGGTTGGTCCAGTTGTACAGGCTTATTCTGAAAGTTTTCTGAATGTTTTCAGTGGATGGTTCGTTATTATGGAGTTTTTGGACTTGTACAATGAAGAACCTTCTATCTGGAACCCGCAAAATACTGACCACAAAGATAGAAACAAAATATATGATGCTTAGAAGCTAATCCAAGGTAGCATCAGTATTGAGGGTCCTTCAACAAAGTTGAAAAAGAAGAAAGAAAATTTGATGGCGACTTACAGGATGCTGACGTTCATTATTATAAAAATTCAGTAACGCAACGAACGACTAGTCAACTAGAGGAGATTCGCCAATCCACGAGCGTTTCCATGCCATGGGAATGGCTTACGGTCAGAAATTGACAGACCACAGGTCTGTGAGTATGCTCGGCAAGCCACAGGCCGTGGGAACAAAGCTTTACATCACCGCATTACTTACTTGACAGACAAGAACGAATAAAGCGCCAAATCGAAGTAGAAGGCAGCCGCTATTACCGGCTGCGCATTCAACTGGTACGTCCTCTGCATCGTCCCCAGCCTGTCTTGATACATCGTATTCAGGGACGGTTTAACGTAGATGACTGACGCATTTTTGCAATCGCATTTGATCTCCCCGTCATCCTGGGTAATGGCATGCCAGGCGAACTTCCTGTTGAAGTAGGATATGCCGTCGGCTGCCTTCAGGACTCTCCCGATGTTTGTCAGGCTGCCCAGGATGAAGTAGTTGACGATGTCGAGCTTTCGGAGCTGCTGGAGTTGCTCGCTGATGGGGTCGCTGTTGTCCTTCCCTCCCGTGTCCATCTTTATCGGTGTTATCACGTGCCTGGTGGCTACGTTTTGGAGAAGGGACTTGTACTTGTGATCCATGACTACAACCGAATAGGTGCCGGTTAATGTATGTTGTTTTCAATTGAAATCTGGTTTAATTTCAGTTAGTCTGTGCACTAATCAGCGTGAAACACTTTTATTTTTTCAAAGATTTCAATCATAGTAGCAACGTGATATAATAATGTTTCCAACTAATGTTTAACAAATTATAATGGTATTGTCGGGGACAAGCATAAATAAATAATAGAAAGTAACAATATTGTTAAATGTAATGAAAACGGTGTTGATTAAAAAATATATAAAAAATATTGGGGGTGAAATTAAATTGTAAGAATTTGAATTCAGTAGCGTATAGATCCCCCTATAGCTCCTATCACTGCTTCCATTTGTATGAGCATGCTATTGATCAAGTTATAAATGATTTCCTGAGGAATATTCTCCCATTCGACAAGAACGACTTATTCGAGTTCCCTAAGAGTCTTAGGCGCAGATATGTGGCTCCTAACTGATCGATTTAGTGCATCCCATACATTCTCTATGGGGTTCATATCTGGACTTTTTGGTGGCCAGTCCATAGTTGAAATATTCACAAATCGAAGGTATTTGGCAACGTGAGGCCGAGCGTTATCCTGCATAGAAGTGAAACTATCCCCGACAAACGAGGCAACTGGCATATATCCTTCTAGGATGTTTTCTGCGTAGAAATGTGCATTCATAGACCTCTCCCATACAAGAACCAAATCTATGCGACCATAGAAACAAATTCGTAACCAGAACATTATTGATCCACCAAAAAATGGGACCCCTCTCCTGGCCTCCGCCAGAATTGTTGACGTCCATCTGATGAATTAAGACTTGCTCTTGTTTCGTCGGAAAACAAAACTCGCTCCCAGTTGTCAATGATGCAATTTACGTGTTCTCTTGCAAAACGCAGTCTAGGAACTCCAGGTTCTCTGGTAAGCAGTGATGTTAGTCTTCTCACGAGCCCAATCTTCCGTCATTAAGCTTTCTACTGACCGTTCGTCCAGAGATTGCTACATTTCGTGCTGATGCTAGGACTCTATTTAACTCTAAACTGGTAGAATGTCTGTCTCTTATTAGATATAATTCATCTATTGCATCTGTATACTTCTCACGACCTCATCCTGAAGTTCTGCAGTAACTTCCAAGTTAATTGAAACGGTTAACTGTTCAACTAATTCTAAACTAAATAGTTATAAGAAATAATAAAAAGTTTTTCTGATGCGTTATTTTTATCCAAGAGTGTATATGCTATTAAATAAATATCACAAGCTGAGTAATAATAACTTAGTGAGTACCTTTTGACTGATGGAATATATATGTACAATTATGTCGAGATGGAATACGAATGCGAGAATCTATACTAGTCTAAAATTAAAATTATTTTCCCCCACTCACCGAAAGACTCGTCGAACAAAATAGCAGCGTTGGTGATATTCTGATTCAACACTATAGACCTCACTATTTCGGGAATTATATCGGCAGGTGGACAAATCTGGATGAGGTACTCTTTCTCGTTGTCATCTATGTTCCTCCACTGTCTCAGATCGCCATCCTGGCCAAAGGAGGCGCTGATCGTGGGCAAGGCCAGAGCCGCCGTGAACGACTTCACTGTTTCCGATCCGATCCCAGTCATGGTAGTGTCCAGGACTAGATGGGGGAACGCCTGGCCTTCCAGCATAGAGTTGTACGTCGAACACACTGGAAACCGTTAAATAATTGCTTTTATGACTTGGATATTATTATCCTGATTTGGATAATGTTACTTACGTGCCTCTAGGAACGTTTCGGAGTCTGTCCTGTTTCCAACGACCCTTCTAAGCTCCACATTTATGCCCAATCGACTATTTTTCTTTATGTACGTCATGGCCACGTCGATAGCTCTATCGGCTACTTCGTTACCCTCTTCGTTAATATATACTACAAATTGTTAAAATATATACTACAAAATGTTAAAATTATGCACCGATTGGCCGCCTGACAGTAGCCTTAGCAACCAATAATGTTTTTTATTGTTATCAGATAAAAAATTGTACGACTCGTATATCGTTTTTGAAGTGAATACTTCTTTGGCGGCGTTCTGATATTTGACGAGAATGGAGAGTGAATTGGAAAAAATGTAACGTTTCCAGATTTCGTTACGCGAGAGAGAAAAAAGATATAACGTAGAGAGAAGGAGAAAGAAAGCATCATGTATATCAGTTTAGGCTATCCGCATCTCCCTATTGTCGCGCATGCGCGCGTTATAGATGTACGCGTCCAGACGCTATATATTAACAACTGAAGCAGCACGCGTGTGTACCGAATATTTATCACCGAATACCGAAACAGAAGAAGATACAGAGAGCGTAAAATTGAAATTTAATGATAGACTGCTTGCACCTTTGAGAATACTATCATTTAAAATACTTGAGAGTGTTATAGTAAATATGGAAAGCCGATTTCAAGAATTACATAAACTGGACTTCTTAGAGATTTTAAATGAAGGAAAATTTGAGATTTATAGTGCACCACAAAACTTTCCTAACAGTATTATAGAAAAACTAATAGACTGTTATCCCTTCTTCGACAAGTTAAAGTTGAAAGGTGAACTGATGTTTATTTACGGGAGTGAAGACAAAAAGATGCACCCAAAAGATCTTTTTAAATTTTTAATAAACAATAATCTCAAAGATGAGATGAAGCCTGAGACAGTTAAGTTATTATCTTTAATTTTGTGTATTCGGGCCACAGCTGCTTCTTCTGAAAGAAGTATGAGTACCCTAAAACGGTTAAAAACGTATCTGCTTAACAGTATGACAAACGAACCTCTCCAATTTAGCCACATTGGCCATTGAAAAAGGACTTGTCAAGACATCTGCTTCTCAACAAGAGTTTATTTCAAGAACTATAGATGTTTTTGCAGAAAATAAAACGCGGCGAATGGAATTGATATACAAAAAATATAGGTAAGTTGTTTTTGCGATTCAGCTATTCAATATATTTATATATTGCATTAAAAATGAGCAACCCCCCTCCCTGGTCTAATTCAGGACAGCCTACCCTCCGCTTAAATCGACGCTTCACCACTGCCCATTAACCAAAGCACGATCGGCAATGCTGAGTCTAAATACCGCAAATTTGGGCATGTTCGTGATCTTCTTAATTCTGGTCGATTCTCACCATCGAAAGACGATCAGATTAAAGTTTTGTTGGCAATGCAAGAACCTCATCACTCAACATCTAACCAATTAGTTTCTGATATCAATATGGCAGCGTCTAGAGTACACACAATTTTGGAAAAAGCAAAACCTTATCAGGTAGGCCTTGTCTATGAGTTGTCTGAAGACGATTTTGATTCGAGAAATCAATTTTGAGAAAAAATGCAGCAGCTATGCAATAATTTCGTATGAAAACATCATTATTTCGGACGAGGCTACCAAAACGACCATCACTGGGCTATCGAGAATCCCCGTTGAATGATGGATCATCACACTCAAAATCCCCAGAAAGTGAATGTGTAGTACAGCATAGTCGACGGAAGTATTCTGGATACCTTCTTCTTTGATATGAACCTAACTGGTGCAAGATATTTGCATTTTCTTCAAAACTAATAAATTTATGTCCGGATGTAGAGGAATCTGATCTTCCGAGAAATTACTTTCTCTTTCAACAAGATGTTGCACCTCCTCCCCATTATGCAGTACCTATCCGCGCTTATTTAGATGAGATGTTTCCGAATCGTTGGGGGGGCCGTTTGAGTGGCCGGCCAGAGCGCCTGATTTAACACCTCTAGATTCATTTTTGTGGGAATACTTAAAAAGCAATGTATATGTTACTAGACCGAAAAATTTAGAAGATTTAAGAATTTATCACGAAATACAACATATACTTCTTGAAATTATTGACAATGTTCAAGGAGAATTTATTAATCGTCTTGACTACTGTCAGGCAGTTAACGGTGCACAATTGAAACATTTACTTTGGTTGATTTTTTAAATAATCATTGCCATTCAAACTTAGTACCTACCCTGTGTAATTATATATATTTCAAAAACTGCGCGATTAAAATAAAATTCAACTGATCCAAGAATTTTTACCAAAGATTTCTTGAATTTTTACCGAATTCATTTATTACTTTACGAAAACACTTTAGATAGTAATCGAAATAATCCAAAATAATAGTAATACCATAAGGTTTTTAAACTACGATGAACTTATCACTGCCAAAAAAAAATCTCAAGTATATGTGTCCAATGTTCTACATGGTATCTAAAGGTACCCCAAACATTTAGCAACAAAATCAAAACGCAAGCTATCTAAAGGGTCTTTCAATAAGGACGCTCGATTTTTAAATGTAAATAAAACAAGTTGTGTGTGAGATATTCGCTCAATTTTTTTTTATTATTTGAAAGAATATTTTATGGTATTGAGTACAGAATATAACGCCGTTCAAATGTCCGCCGTGGCTTTGCTTGGTAGCACGTATTCGGGAGGTCCATTTTTCGATTACTTTGTCGCATAAATCTCACTAGATTTGCTGGATGGCATTCGTTGTTAACTTTGAGGGCATCAATCGTTTACAGTTTATTCGCATAGACCTGCGATTTAAGATAGCCCCAAAGGAAGAAGTCTAAAAGTGTTAAATCGCACGATCTCAGTGGTCAGTTTACATCGCGTCCCTGCCACAGAGATAACCATGCCCTCAAATCGCTCGTACAGAATATTTATCGTGTAGCACGTAGCGCTGTCCTGTTGGAACCATATGTCGTCGGTATCCATATCATCCAGTTTGGACCACAATAAGTTGTTTATCATCGATCTCAGCACGATACCGATCAGCGCTCGCCGATCGGTATCGTCCCAAATCCGACAATTTTGCTTGTTCACATATTCATTCATCCAAAAATGGGCCTCATTGATAAAGATGATTTTTTTGGCGAAATTTAGGTCAACTTCCAACTGCTCCGGAGCCCAGTCAGCGAGCACACGGCGTTGTTATGGTCGTTTACCTTAAGTTCCTGGGTCAGTTGGTTTTTATACGGGTGCAGACACAAATCTCGACGCAAAATTCGCCAAGTTGAAGTCCCAGAAAGGCCAGGTTCTTTTGAACGACAAGAAATTGACTGACTCGGGTTTTCCAGCACAGTAGCGATGTTTTCAGCAGACCTTGTGTTTCGGTGACGTACGGGTGTTGGCTGATTATTTATCAAACCGATTGACTTGAATTAGGACACCAAACGTCGAATAGTCGACTCGGCGGGACAGTTGTGAGGATAAAAATCACGTAATGCGCGGAAAGTTCCTCGAATGGAGCACGGATTTTGAAAATAAAATTTGTGGATTTGTACACGTTGTTGAACGCTATAACCCTCCATGGTAATTTGCCATACAATACTGAATAATTCACGATAAATTATACAGATGTTGCTTTAACAAAATGGCCGCTATAACTTGACAAATTTCGAGCGTCCCTATTGAAAGACTTTATATTAAATTTAATTTAAAGGAACGTTATCTTTAATTCCCTTATTCATCAACCAACTCAATCATTTCCTTCCACTTACTCATTTCGTCCCACTCCAGCGACTGACAATGAGTGGGACAAAATGAATGAGTGGGTCGAAATGACTGAGGGAGATGATATGAGTGGGACGAAGTAGGTGGGCGGAGCTTGCACTTACTACGTCACAATTTATTCACTTCGTCCCACTTACTCACTTTCCTCTACTCGCTAACTTACTTAGAAAATGAATGTACACATATGAACTTGAATAGTAAACAGTATTGTGATTTGCATTAGATAATTAATTATATTTTGCCCGCCGTAACGCCAATAGGTAAACGTGATTTCTGTTCTCCGTACAGTACTTGCACCTCAATCAATTTTTAGGCCTTCTAGAATCGGCATATCAGTTATTCACATCATGAAACAACCTCAAATTTTAGATACTACTTACGAACATTAATATTCTGCGTCGTCTGTCCACACGAACGGTATATTAGTGCAACATTAACAACCAAAAAAGCGACACGTATCTGCCCAATTATATAATACATTTTGTGCGTATTTTGTTTATTTGTCTACCACGAAAAATTCTCTAAAACGATAGTTTCAAAACTGCTGTACGATCGGCCACGTACCTATTTTGTTGCTAGGCGATTTTTCCGATGTACACACATTAATTTATTAATTTTTCATTATTTACGTTGCCTTACTATTAAACTGCCCGGCTGACCGCAAGCAAAGTGGTTTATGAGTTATGAACTTGCTTTATAGAACGACATGATACACAGTGAGCCAGAGATATAAATGAATGGCTTGTCGACTACCAATAGTTTTCATTGTATCGCCGTCTAAGTAAAGACAATACGTTTTCTCGCAGAGAGATTAATCAAGAGGAGGACTTTTTCTGGACACGTGGAAAAGATGTCATATTCGAGGTAACTAGTCACACCTGTGGTCCTTTTATGAAGATCCCGGGCCCAGACATAATAACCAATAAATTAATAAAAAAATAACCGAAAAAAAAAACAATAGTAGCGATAACACATATCATAAATGCAATTATTAAATATCACTTTTTTCCTAAAGCTTGGAAAAAATCACAGAAGTTTTACAACACACAAACAACAGCACCATTGAACGAAAACATAAAACAGACACATATAACAACAATTAGTCACACACTCACAGACACCTACATGAAAACCTCGACGACAAACGAGAGACAACACGGACAATGTCAGCAGACGATTTAACAAGAAAAATACACACCCATCGACCAATGAGGAATAACCCAACGTCCATTGGACGTAGCTGAAAATATGCAGGAGGAAAAACACAGTGACGTCAAAGTCAAAGTACCAATAAAAACAAAATAAAGCGAGCAAAACAAATAATCTGGTAATAAGTAACATACAATATTATAAAATAATTGTCTAAAATAGGTTCTTAATTATATCTTTTCCTATAATAAAATAACAAAATATAATACCATCACAAAAACAAAATGTAACAATTAATTAAACAAAAACATACGCATTAAAGATAAAAATAAAAATTATAGATTAACAGGAGCTAGATTATTAACAAATAAAATAGAAAATCAAAGAACTAATAGGTATGTCCACCGACCAAATGCCTTACATTGTATTGTAGATTAAATTTTCCGAATCAGTTAGACACAAAACACCTACGCCCCAATATTCCCAGTACCCTTAGCACAACGGGCCTGATACGATTTTTTTTAGTATGGTATACCTTATGCGTTAGTTTTTATCGGTTACTAGACAAGGTAATTGAAGTTTATTGCCACAGTGTATGCTAATACTATTGTAAACTGAAAGCCATTAGACCATTAGAAAATATTTCTGGAAAGGTTTATTTTTATTAAGTTCCATTTCTATTTATTTTTTAACTATAATGGTAAAACGAGATCATTTGTTTCACCGACAGCGATGTCAATGTGTTCGAGGTTACTGTATGAACTCATTAAATCATCCTCATTGTGCTAAAGGCCCACGTATCTCGTTCAA
Organism: Rosalia funebris; assembly: GCA_037954035.1. Classification (NCBI taxonomy): domain Eukaryota; kingdom Metazoa; phylum Arthropoda; class Insecta; order Coleoptera; family Cerambycidae; genus Rosalia; species Rosalia funebris. The sequence goes on along the minus strand of JAZFAV010000006.1, from coordinate 1,589,190 downwards.
TCGACATAATTCAATCCACCGGCCGTCATTTCCTATTCCCCTTTCCTTTCGAGTGTATTCCACATATTATTTCCTCCTACATTTAGGGTGTGCATCGTGTCTTATTGCTTTTTCTTGGCCTTACATTCAATTTTATCGTGAAACTATTAGACTGAAAATAACAAATAGATGTAATTCCTTCACCGAATTTTTCGACGTCGATGGTAATTTCCGTCAATTTTTCGCCTTATTCTCGAAATATAAAAATATACATTCTGGCACTGCCAAATGGTATATCTGACAAATTTAGAACATCTTCGCGTTAAATATTGACTTCATGCGGCGGTAATCGACTTACTCTAACCCAACTTGACGCCCGATCTCACCTATTCGAACCTTCCCTAACTTCACTTACCATGCAATCTAAATCACGTCTATACCCACTCAACTTACCTTCAACCAACGCCTCTACGTTCCTTAAATCTCTCGGCCGTCCCCTTCCATGTTACACCCACATAACATCAAATATAGTAATTAAGCTTTATTGATACGTAAATGTGACGTAAATAAATAAAAAGTTACGTTAGTTTACCAACGCAGCGAAAAAAAAATTAATTAGGCGCAACGCATCATCGACCTAACCTAACAAAACAAAACCCTCTATCCTCCCGTAGCTTCCTCGGCGCCACCTTGACGATGTTATCCACGCGTAGGTAATCTCGCCGACACCAACACCTGCCACTTCACCACGAACGACTCGGTAATCTAACCTATTAGACCTTACCTAAGCTCACTTACCATTCAATCTAAATCACGCCTATACTCATCCGACTTACCTTCCACACCTCTAAGTTCCTTTAAATCTTTCAGCCGTCCTCTTCCACGTTACGCCTACATACAAGGGTAGTCCCAGAAATACCCGACCTAACAAAGAAAACAATAAATTTGGGAAAAAATATCTTTATTTCTCTACATAGTCTCCTTTTAGCTCGATACATTTTTCCCAGCGATGTTCAATAGCTTGGATACCCTGTTTACAGTGAAAATCGTCGAGCTACTCAAAATAGCCATCAACTCCACCTCTTCATTGTTGGCAAATCTTTTACCACCCAGCCATTGTTTCAAGTTTGAAAACAGAAAATAATCCGAGGGGCTAAATCCGGTGCATGAGGATGCAATTCGAACGTTTAACTTTAACTCTTCATTGATTATGGCCATCGCGATAACGGATGTGTAAAATGATGCATCGTCTTGATGAAACAAAACTTTCTTTCTCGTTAAATGCAGTCGTTTTTTCTTGATTTCATCACTCAAACGCTGCAATAAGTTCGCATAATACTCGCCATTGATTGTTTGTTTTTCGTTTCTGAAGATAGTCAATGAAAATTATACCACGGGCATCCCAAAAAACTGACGCCATGACCTTGTCTGCAGATGGAACTGTCTTCGCCTTCTTTGGGGCCGATTCTCTCCTTTCAGTTTACTGTTTTGACTGTCCCTTCATCTCAGGTGTGAAGTAATGGACCCATGTTTCATACATGGTGTGAATTGATGCAAAAACTCGGCTTTATTCCTGTGAAACTTCCTCAAACACTCGATTGAAACATCCTCACGATGCCGTTTTTAGTCCATTGTGAGTAATCGCGGCATCCATCTTGCGCACAGCTTTTTCATGTTCAAAACACTTTTTGAAATACCTACCATGTCTGCTAGCTCGCGCACTTTCAGTCGACGGTCATCCAATACCATTTCGTGGATTTCCCTCACCATTTCTGTCGTGGTCACCTCATTTGGCCGGCCACTGTGATGTTCGTATTGGCAGCTCGTACGGCCTCATTTAGACTCTGCCACCCAATATTTTACTGTTGTAAATGAAGGAGCAGACTCTCCCAGAGTAAAATCTAGCTCTGCTTTGATATCGGTTGGACTGAGGCCTTTCAAATGAAAGTATTATATCACAACGATGCACAATTTTTTTCGTTCACAAATTCACTGAGCGGTCACTATTGATGGCTGCCAAGCAAATACTAAACAACGTAGCGCCGTCAAACTCCAAACTTAAGCTTTATAAGGTTGGTACCTTCTACCATAGTAATTATTTTCAAGCAACTGCCATCTATACGTCATGTCAGGTACTTCTGGAACTAGCCTCGTAAAATAAAATAAAACATCAAATAGTAATTAAGCTTTATTAATACGCAAGTGTGACGAATACAATAAAAAGTTACGTTAATTTACCAACGCAGTGAAAAAAAACTAACTAGACGCAACGCAACCGTCGACCTAACCTAGCAGAGCCCTCTATCCTCCCGTCGCCTCCTCGGCGCCGCCTTGATGATGTTATCCACGCGCAAGATCATCTCGGCCGCCTCCGACGCCGACACCACCACCTGCCTCTTCACCACAAAGGACTCGGTGATGCCCAAGGTCCTCATGTCACCCACCTCGCCGCGGTCCATGTTCAGCCCCGCCGTGGCTTGCCCGCTGTTGTGCGCCGCCTTCAGCTCGCTGATCAGCTGTGCCGAATCGTACCCGCCGTTATCGGCGATGACTGTGGGGAGCTGGAGGAGCGCGCGCGCGTAGGCCTCCATGGCCACGGCTTCCTTTCCGGCGGTGTTGGCGGCGGCCTTCTGCACCGCCACCGCCATCAGGGTCTCGCTGCAGCCGCCGCCGTAGACGATGCGGCTCTCCTTCACCGTGGCGGCGAGGACGCAGAGCGCGTCGTGTAACGACCGTTCGGCTTCGTCGATGATCTGTTGCGTGGCGCCCCGAACGACTATCGTGCAGGCCTCTCCGAGAGCTACCCCGCTGAAGCGCAGCAGGACGTCCTCGCCAATCATTATCTGCTCGATCAAGTCGCATGTGCCCAACTTCACCGACTCCGGCTGGTCGAAGGTCGACACGATCTCGCCGCCGGTGACGAGAGCCAGGCGTTCGATGCCGTCGAAGTCGGCGTGCTCGATCGCCATCACCCCCGCATCCGCAAACAATTGCTCCGGGTAATTATAGATCAATTGCCTGTTGATGAACACACTGGCGTTGTGTTTCAAGATCTTGTTCACTTTATCCTTCATCTTTTCCTTCTCCGCAGATTCTAACTCGGCGATCTTCGCCATGGAGTCGACCTTGATGTGCGAGCCGAACACTTTGATCTTATCGGTGTCCATGGGGGTGTTGGCGATGAGGATCTTGGCGTTCTCCACCCGTTTCGGCTGATGGACGCCGGGTTTCTTGTCCAAGAGGAAACCCTCGTCCAGGAAGGAGTCTTCCAGGGTACCCCCGCTCTTCTTGATCACTTGGATGGCCTGCAGGTCGCCGGAGCCCTTCAGCCGGAGCACGGCGTCGACGGCCAGCTTCGCGAAGTGCTCCTTGTGCTGCGAGAGGATCTTCGAGCTGAGCGTCGTGCGGGCGATGTTCAAGAGATCGTCGCGGAATTTGTCCAGGTCGGCGCTGTTGTCGGTGGACGCGTCGAGGAGGGCCTTGCGCGCGACGTCTATGGCCTTCCTCCAGCCCGCGATTATGGTCTGTGGGTGGATTTTCTGATCGACCAGGCGTTCCGCCTCTTTCAGTAGCTCGGAAGCTGAAAATAATTTTTCGATGTAGAAATGCATTTATACATATTAAAGGATATAAAAGAATATCACGACTATTAAAATATGGAATAAATAAAACATGAGGTAGACAAAATGTATTTTTCAAGTTAATACCTAACATTTAACGAGACACAACCTAGTCTTAGTAATCAAAAATTGTAGCTCTAGTAAGGTGACTTTTTTCTTAATGTTTCTATGTATAAATAAAATATCTCATGTACTGCTAGTTATTTCCACGGTCCATCATAATCTATAACTGAGAAGTATTTCTTTATACTAGGTATGTAAATATGAAACAGGAATTTTTTGCATAGTAAATACACGGTTATTGTATGAAAATGATAAAAAATATTTTATTCAAAGTATTTCCCATTTCTAGCTATACATTTTTCCAATCTCTGATAATTTGTGGATTCCATGCCAAAAAAATTCTTGCTCTTTTGAGGCAAACCAGTCGAGCCATTTTCGTAAGAAGTGAAGCCCTGCTCAACAACTGCGTGTCCCATCGATGCAAATAAGTAGTAATCGGACGGAGTCAAGTCTGGTGAGTAAGCCGCATGCGAAAGTATTTCCCAGCTAAACGCCTTAATCGTTTCCTTAACCGGTTTTGTTGTGTGTGATGGTGCATTCATTATCATGAAGCAATAGCACTTTGTGTTGCCTTTTTTGATATTCTGGTTGTTTTTCACGTAAAGCTCGATTCAACTCGATCATTTGTTGTCGGTAGCGTTCAGTATTAACGGCTTGGCCAGGTTTTTGGCAGCTCATAATAGATCACACCCTTCTGATCCCACCAAACACAGAGCATTATCTTTCGTCCAAAGCGGTTTGGCCTTGCAGTCGATGTCGATGATTCGCCTGGAGTTACCCATAATCTTTTACGCTTAGGATTCTCGAAATATATCCACTTTTCATCGTCAGTCACAATTCGATGGAGAAATGACTTTCTTTCGTACCTGGCAAGCAGCAATTCGCAAATGATTTTTAAGTTTTTCTACTGTCTTTTATTCAATTAATTGGAACCCATTTTCCCATCTTCTGGTTCTTTCCCATGGCTTTCAAACGTATGGAGACTGCTTCTCGTGTCACATTTAATTGATCCGCGTGTTCTTGTTGCGTTTGAGCGTCATTCTCATCCAACAATGCTTGCAATTCACTATCTTCAAACTTTTTTCGGTGGTCTTCCACGTTCTTCGTTTCTCATGTTAAAATTGCCGCTTTTGAATTTTTTAAACCACTCAAAACACTGTGATTTACCAAGAGCATACTCACCGTAAGCATCGACAAGCATTCGATGCGATTCGGCAGCAGTTTTCTTCAAAATAGTAACAGAAAATCGATGCTGTCCGCAAATCGTAGTTTCCAGGCACAAAATTCTACATGTTCGAGGCTAATAAAAACGATGTTGTTGTATGAAACTTGTATTATTGTGAGATAAAAACCTTTATCAGATGTCAAAACAAGAAAATGGCGCCAATGACGCGGTATGACGGTAACTGCATTAGCAGCTAGGCCATCTATGGGCAAATTCCGGATTCATATTTACATACCTTAATTTATGGAGTCCTGGATATCGACCGGCGATCGTAATAGTCGTATCTCAAGCCACATTGAGCTATAAAACTCCAATAGATGGCGCTAGTGTAAAAAATGACTTACCACGAAAATTGTAAACCTTGGTAATAAATTAGGAAAATCCTATTGATTAATAAGTTGAATATCGATGTTTAATATGGGCTATATTAAAAGGAAACATTAAAGTACTAGAATGAGAACATTGAAGACAAAGTTGAACTATTTATAAAGACTTGGTTATTACTTTCAAGATTCCAGGATTTCCCCCTAAAGTAAATAATTATCAAACATAATGATCATACAATTTATTGAGTATCTGTTCATTGAAGAAGAAATCAGGTGTAGCTTGATTCAGAATAATCTTTTTTTTTTTTAATTTAACTATATACTACCGATGTTCTTTATTTCGTACGATCTATCGTCTCGTCCACACATAACCACAATTTCCTGTTAATTTTTCTAATTTGATTTCAATGTTAAAAAATAGAATTTGGTAGAAATCATTAAAATAAGTTCTAAAAATTCACTGTTCTGCCAGTAGGTGTTACGAACTTGTACGTTTACAGCAAGTATACCTCTAAACGCCTCAAATAATGTTTTCACAGGTACTACGATTTTTTTATAAAAAAAGTACAAGAATTTTAGTCAAATATTCAATGAATTGCTGCTCTGTCAGTAGACCTTACAGAACCTCAATATTTACCACAGATATTCCTCAGAGCCTCTACAATACTACTGTAAAGGCCAAGTGGCTCAAACAATTTGTTTATAGGCGCTACGAATTTTTATACGAAAAAAAGTATAAAAAGTGCAGTAAACAAAATTTTTAAAAATGCCTTTGTCAGTAGGCCTTATACACATTCGATATTTGCCACAAACATTATTTTCGGTTTTTACTATAACACCTCCAAAGGCAAAGCACCTCAAAGAATTTTTTTACAAACGTTACGATTTTTTTTTATAAAAAAGTACAAGATTTTTAGTAAACAAATTTTTCAAAAATTCATTGCTCGGTCAGTAGGCCTTACACAACCTCGGTATTTACAGCAGAGATTCTTCAGAATCTTTACTATACCAATCTAATGGCCAAGTACCTCAAACCATTTATTTACAAGCGCTACGAAATGTTTTATAAAAAAAGTATAAGATTTTTAATAAACGAAAATCTTCAAAAATTCACTGCTATCAGTAGATCTTACACAACCTGTATATTTAACACAAACGTGCTTCAGGGTCTCTGTTATATTACTCTAAAGCCGACGCGCCTCAAACAGTTTGTTTACAGGCGCTACGAATTTTTTCATGAAAAACAGTACAAGATTATTAATAAGCAAAATTAAAAAAAAAACACTGCTCTATCAGTGATCCTTACACAACCTCGATATTTACCACAGACATTCCTCAGAGACTACTATACTACTTTCTTTAAAGGCAAAGCGCCTCAAACAATTTGTTTACAAACACTACGATTATTTTTTGCCACCTCCCTTATCATACACTTTTTGATGTAATTTTGAAATTATATACATTTTTGTTTTATTCAACCTGAAAGGAATAACCTGCTTTAATATTACATTGCTATACTGGATGTTCCAAACATATGGAAAAATTAAAATATAACAGAATATTGGGGATATTATGCAGACATAAAAAGGTTGTTTCATTTTGGTTGGGCGAAAGGTCTTTGTAATTCAAAATTGTTTTCTTTAAAATTTGTAAAACATCTTTTACAATGTTATTTTTTTAGAATATGTGCAGCAATATACAATTACTATTACAAAATCATTAAGTCATTTATTTTGGAAGATGTGACTAACGGATTTGTTTCTGTATTTACTTCTTGCATTAGAAATAAGAAAATAATGAACAAATGGCAAAGGAATCACAAAAAATATTGCTTAGTATTCTACTGGGCTAGCAAATTATTGAAAAAACAAAATTATGTAATTTAAATTTGTATTCGAAAAAAAAACCTGATGAAAAGAAAGTGAAGGAATGATACACCGCTGAATTTGTCTATTAAGAGATATCGATATATATTATAAAAAGGAGAAGCCTCATTAGAAAAAAATGTGAATGATATCACGGTTTTTCCAAATATGATAATTAAAATAATAACAACTATAAATATTAAAAATAAAGTAATTGATATGGTAAAATTATTGTTTGCATTTTTCTATGAACAAAATAGACAGAAAAATATAAATTCTATATTCTTAGAACGTTACTTTTTTTTTGGGAGACTATACATTATTTTAATTTAATTTTAATTAGTATACGCTTGTAAAGATTCAATCTAAAATAATTGCGTCTACAGCCTATACTACTAAGATAATACCTTTAATAAGTAACCTCAAGATATATTTGCACCCATATCAGTTTAATGGTAATTGTATAACGATTCTACTAATTGCCTATTTTAAAAATCTTTCAGGACATAAAAATTACACTAACCTAAAACTGTGACTGACGTAGTTCCATCGCCCACCTCATCGTCCTGCACTTTGGACATATCTACGAGAATTTTAGCGGCAGGATTGTCTACACCGACAGATTTCAGAATCGTGGCCCCGTCGTTGGTAACTTCCACCGATCCGGCGCTCCTCCCACTAGACACAAGGATCTTATCCATTCCCTTTGGCCCCAAAGTGCTCCTGACTAGATCTCCTATCGCTATGGCCCCTACGAAACTGCTCAGGCGGGCAATTTCGGCCTTCTCTTCTTCGGCCTCCTGTTTCAAGATCCTGACGGGATTTAGGGAAACCTGAAAGGATAGAAAAGGCATTTTCATTGCAGTTCTTCGAAAAGCACGTGGGTTACCGGTGGTGTAAGCAATTTTCACACACCTGGTTTCTGTTTGATTAATTTGATGGTGATAATAACAAATACAGAATTTTAACATTCGTCAGACATTATATAAGTTTTAAAACAGTAATCTGGTTACTTACCATTATAATATATTTGTTTTTATTCCGGCTTTTTTGGAAAAAAACTCAGCACAACGATGCACTTGTCAAATTATTAACAATGAAGTTAGACCCATAAAACACTCACGGAATATACAATACACTCTAGAAAACATATAAGTACAATCTTTGTTCGTCAGAACAATAATTGTAATATAGATACGTTCAGTCAATGGTAAAGTGCATGTTCGATTTTTAACTCTATTGCGTTCGATAAAGAACAAGTACAAATTTTCGTATCTATTTTAAACAAGCTCTGAATTTTACGATGCACTTGTTATATACAATTATGGTAGTTCACGACTATTTAACTGTTTTACTTGACATTTGAAGCATATAAAACAATTTTTTTTACTAATCAGACAAACTATTGAGGGATTGTTCACTCTTGTATATAAATTCTTCGAATATTAATTTTTTTTATCCTTCTGTCCAATCTAGTCTTGTTTACTTTCCATTTGGTATACAAGAAACTATAGATTTTGGGAGACGTGTCTTCTAATGAACCTACTTATCTACCAAAAGATTGACCTAACCTTACAATATAGATTTACCACAATTGTATTACAATTAGTAATACAATTAGAGAAATTACTGTCTATTGTACATATGTACGTTACTATAAAACATTCTTTCATGCCATAATTATCATAGAAAATGGAAGTTTATTGAGTTCAGAAGAGGTACTTCATTGAAAATTGGCTATTTGTTTTAGAAGTATATAATAATGTAATGTGCCTGGCGTCAAGCAAACTTATCATATTTTACGTAAAGAAAAAGGGAACATATATTTCCACAACACCAAAAATAGTTACTGTAGAAAATTAATGTATAACGATAGATAAGATATGGGTAGTTATTTATATCCTGATATGTATCGCTCTATATAAATACCAATACAATTGTTGTATATAACTTGATATTATAGTTCATTTCAGAAGTATATGGGCGTAGATATATGATGTAATTTCTAATTATACTAACAATAATTCATTAACGTGTTATATTATTTATATAACACATATTAGTTCTGTGGTTTTATTGTTTGATGTTTGTTGAGTTATTCAATGTATTCACAAAATCCTCCAATGTAAGCGCATTATATGTTAGTTATAATACATACCAAATGTAAAAATGAAACAAGAATTTTTTGTATAGAAAATACACGTTTATTGTATGAAAATGATAAAAAAAATATTTATATAAATGATAAAATTTGGCCTTGTAGTCGATGTCGATCGTTTGCCTGGAGTTACCCATGTTTTACGCTTAAGATTCTTGAAATATATCCACTTTTCATCGTCAGTCACAATTCGATGGAGAAATGACTTTCTTTTGTACCTGGCAAGCAGCAATTCGCAAATGGTTTTTCGGTTTTTCTGCTGTCTTTCATTCATTGGAACCCATTTTCCCATCTTCTGGATCTTTCCCGTGGCTTTCAAACGTATGTAGACGATTTCTCGTGTCACATTTAATTGATCCGCGAGTTCTTGTTGCGTTTGAGCGTCATTCTCATCCAGCAATGCTTGGAATTCGCAACAGACGAAGTTCTGTGTTTTTGATGAAAATGTCCTTTAATGAATCTTTGTGCCGTTAAAGGATGCGTCCAATATCGCTTACTTTTCTTTCTCTTTCTTCGCAACAATAATAATCAAATATAAGCGGTTATTTCCAAATCCATGTTCAAACTGAACACACGGGATTTTTCAATTGCAGTGCGTGCATCCCAAACACTTGCAATTTTAAGCAGTACGATTATAAAATAATGCTGTAAATAATCCCATCGCAGTGCGCGCTTAGCCTTATTGCACAATGTAGTCGAAGGTGACAACCTTGACCTTGATAAACCTAACAAGTTAGCTGGGTAGCTGGGGAATCCAGGAATGTTGCAAGTTGCAATCGTACAGTCAGAATCATATCGTGGTGTTTTAACGTCGATCATTTGTGTGCATTTAAACATTGCTTCAACACTCTATAATTGTATAATAATGGGAGGGTACCAGAGCATGTTTTATTTATTAAGGGATGTAAAAGAGCATAAATGTGAAAAATGTATTAAAAAAGAGAAGACATGTTATTTGGATGAAAATCATATGGTTTTCGTGCATTCGCTCTCGGAAGTGTACACTGACTGCCACCAAGATTATAAAGAAGTCCAATATCAAGTAAGGGAGTGTGAACATTTTCTTCGAGCAAATGAAGATTGCGCGGAACCCCAACAGAACACGGTAATAACCGTCGACGTGGGCTATCAGTCAAGGCTAGATAGGGATACGCTTGGAAAGATTATGTATTCCTCTAAGGTAAATTTACATACCATTAACATTATCACTTTACGGATCCTTATTTAAAGACGTCACCAGTGGAGACTTAAAAAATTGCCATTTGTTCGTAAAAAACTCGGGGCCTATGTGTTGGGGTATAGATTACAGGATGGGCCCTTTGGACTGGCAGAGCGATGAGAGAAAAGTTAAAGCCAATCCTGTAGATAGTGATGAAGAGGATTCGGACACCAGTACAGAGAAAGAAACAGAAACCAACGATGGCAAAAATCAGGATGCCGAATAAGAAATACATACACTCGAATATTCTTTTGAAAAGAGGAGTGATTAACTTGTATAAAAGATAATTGAGTTTTTTTTTACTTGCAAACGGGTTTGTGGAAAAGAAAAATTATTATTTCCATTCAAGATTTCAATGTAGTATCTTGAATACAAATTAACGAGCAATTTGATGCTGTCGTGGTCTATTTAAACTTTATATTTCATAAGCTTGGATAATGTACTAACTCAAAGTACAGGAAGTAAGGAATTAAAGAGTGACACACAAAACTAGCTGTGAATTAATGTAATAATCTAATAATAATATATATTATTTTTTACTTTTATAACTTGAATATATTATTTTTATGACGTTCACTATTTTCTATACATACCTTCAACCGTCAATTATTCTGTTTTCGTAAATACTATCAAATTACCATTTAATCATATTTTTTATGGCAGAGATCTTTATATCTGTATAAAATAAATTTATGCTTATTTCGTAAGGTAACCACCAGATGGCGTGCGATTTATGTAATTTACGTAAGCTGGAATTGGAAATTTACAGTTAGACTACATTAGCCTTCTCTAGGATAGATGGCTCTACTGTGGCTGTGGTATATAACCAAAAAAACGATAATTTTAATTTTTGTGCAGCAATATGAGATAAAGTAAACACAGTCTTTCATTTTCACACATCACAGGGCTAACTAATTAATGAAGTCGGATTATCGGTATTTTATTATATAAAACTTGTTTTATATAATTTTTTTTATGAAATAATTATAAAAATTAACAAAGATGTGGGGTCCCGACTTAATGACTAAAAAAAAAATTCCATCCCGGGCCATATGATGGTTCTTCACCAACATCTCCAGTGATGTAGGGATAGTCATATCAGCTCTCAACTAAAGTGGCTAACAATTTTCAGACTTTAACAAAATTTTACCTACATATTCATGAAAAATATATACTTTGAAGAAATGTATTATCTCCTTTTTTTTTTCAAATTTTCAGTGGTCTTATATACATATCTACTTATATCTTAACCTAATTACACACAATTTATTTAAAAAAATAGCATGTTTTATATGTCTTAACCTGATATAAGGTAACCTAATTTTATATAATCTATCATTAAATACAAATAAAATTATGTTCTTTGCATCCAACTTCCAGATCGTGATCTACAAACATACACAATTATTATATACATATTTTCCACTGTTTCGCCATCTTTTACACTGTTCTAAATAATAGCGAAAACACTGTTTCCGGAACTTATCCAGCTTTTCCAACCTACTTCGACTTCTAATACATGCCCGATCACGTTTAATAAGTTTGTTTGCTAAATTCGCCTTCTTTGCTACCAGACGTTGAATTTCATCATCAACACTTGCTGTCTCTTGCATGATCTGATTTTGAGAATTCTCAATAGCTTGGTCGCGTTCGTATGCAGCCTTGTACTTAGCTTCGACCTGCTGATTGAGCCCCCAATATCGCTCGCACGTCTTTATCTTGGTTTGGGAGTATATTTCAGAATCTGATTCGAAATCAGACGAGTCTGATATCACAATCGGATTTTATTGGTCCGCCGTCTCGTTGCGTGGCATGGACAATACCCCCTTAGAATGGCCTGGTTTGTTAACTATGGACACCACCTCTGCTTTGACATTATTAGAGCTACTTCTCACCTGTTGCTCGGGATTGTTTTTTGCATTAGATGAGGAGCTGCAAAGAGGATTTTTTAATAAGCTCGGTTTGGACCCGACTTTTCGCTCTACCTGATTGTGATCCGTTTTCGATGATCCTGCAGGCATCGTATCACACGTCTGCAATATTATTCCTTTGTCGAGTCCAGCGCCAGTACTATTTGAAACCTTCGGTGGTGTCGACGGAGATGCACTATCTGACAGGTATTTATCACACGAAAGTTGAACAGACCCTCAAAATCGAAATATTCCTGTGATAATGTTAGAAGTTAGAATCGGGAAGCTGGTATCTGTAGTGACATGGCTTTGCAAGCTTTCGTTGTATGCGGTCTGAAGTCCACCATTATTTACGCCGCCGCCCGAGGTGTTATCCTCGGATGTCGGCTTTATAATTATATTTATAAATGAAGTAGTACAATGATAAGTAAATCTCATTTTATATTTTACAATAAACCACAAGCACTTCTACTATATCCATTGAATTGTTGAAGACTGAACTGAACTAACTGAAGTTGACTATATTAGTTACATAATTCACCAACAGGGGTCGGCTACCAACCTAACTACAATTAAAATTAAATCTTTATTAACATCACGTAGCTCCAGTCGAATATTATATTATTTATAACACCAACAATCTTGATGTGTTATCTCATATGTAAAGAATAGTAGAATACTAGCTTTTCCTAGAACAGCATATCAATATTTTTTATGATCTACTGATAAGCTGGTGACACACAAGTTTTCCCCTCCAAGGTTTTCTCCTTTGCGAATTAAGAACTACTTCATATTCCCTTATTCAAGAATAATGGTTTCGCTACTCCTGGTGTAAATAATTCAATCTATAGAATTAATGATATATTTAATGTTATTAAATGCATCGATATGACACGCAAAATATGGAATTATTGTAAAATGATGATATCAGCTATCGTTTCATGGTCATCTTTGACCAAAATAATGTTTTCTATTGATCGTCAGCAAGATCGGTTAAGTTTACGAGAACGTATCCGGGTTTCATTTATTCTCTCTCGACGGTGAATATCTCTGTGATTTCTAATTAATCTATGCAATTGCCTTGATTTTAGTTACTGATCGCTAGATGGTAGCACAGTCGGCCGACAAATTGTAATAATATTGGGTGATATAACTTGATTTTTTCTAAACAATGAATTTACTGTTAATTCACATTAACTTAATGGACTAATGTGTTTGTTTATTTTATAATTTATGTTCTAAATGTTTTTTTGTTAGTGAAAAAATACATTAGCAAATACTTATCCTCACTAAGAGGAGACTTATAAAAATGTTTTATAAATACACTAGGCACAAAAATTAAAGGATGTAAAAATCCCAAATTTTTAGGTGATGTTCAAAGGGCTGTAACTTGGACAAAAATAGTTGCACAGTAATTTTAGAAAAAGTAAATTGAAGCTCCAGGTTTCTAGTTTTCACGTCTTGAGTTCAAAATGTATTACCATCAGCAGTTTTTGAGTAATCATCAAACCATCAGAAATAAAATTTTCTAAATTTTTGCTTTCAAAAGGTCCACGGAGTTTTAGTAATTTTTTCAGTGATTTCATTATAAAGCTTTTTTAGATAGTTCTCTTTGCTCTTTGATTTAAACGGTCTAAGAGCCTTATACAAACATTTGCAACCTCAAACAATGAATAAAAAATGAAACATTCATCCTTAAATTGATTTTCTTTGATGAAATGTATTAAAGTCTGTGGACCTTTTGAAAGGCAAACAAAAATTTTGAATTTCTTTTTCCGATGGTTTTCTTATGCTTACTAGAAACCTGCTGATGGTAAGAAATTTTAAACTCAAGGTCTGAAAACTAGCATCTTGGAGCTAGAATTTGCTTTTTGTTAAATTGCTCTGAGACTATTTTTCTCCAAGTTACAGCCCTTTGAATATCACGTAAATATTTAAAAAAAATTTACATCCCTTAATTTTTGTGCCTAGTGTAGTTCGTAAAGAAGAGTAACTTTATTTTCGCCCAATTTTCATTTTAAAATCTTTTTTAGAAAACGTGGCATTTGCTATTTAATACGCCTGGGGAGGGGAGTATATAAAACTTCTAGTTGCAAATTTCCTGGCAAGCCCGGTGGCATGCAACGATTTTAGGTATAAAAATATGAGACTTTAATGAACATTTTATAATGCGACACTCCTTCCTGTAGCACGTGACCCATCGTGCCTGTTCGACGGGAATCTAATTTTGGCGCGTACTGAAACGCGTCTGGATACAGGAGCATCGACGACGGCAGTCAGTTTACAAAAATCGGTGCTCGAGTTTTAAATACAGCCGCTTTGATGACGCCGTTCGAAAAATAGGGATTTATTATCAAGTGTTTTTTTTTTACTAGCAAATAAGGTAAGAGCTCTTTTTAACTACACATCCTCCCGGATTTACACGATGCATTTCTTAATAAAATATACGTTAATTAACGATCTCGCACATAAATTTATGTTGTGATTTTATGAGGCCTGTCAGCGATCACCATTAAATGTCCAAATGATAGAGGTTAATACCGTTCGATAAAAATATCCTTCCAAACAAATTGATATTCTCCAACCAAGGTCTTGTTGCAACGGAAATTTGTGGCGATATTTATTTTTAGTTATAGAAATTCCTGGTTCGATTTCTGTCTTTTTTATTTTTGTTTTATTACCTGGCAATGCGTTAGCGATAAGCAGTGGGGGTTGGATATTTAAATAAACGCAATAGTTTTAAATAAATATATTTTTTTGCCAGCATTGTCGAAGATATCGAAGATATCATATTTGAATACTGCGTATTGTCTACGATAATAGCAGAAAGTAAATTTACTTACATTACTTTCTTTATAGGGGGTTTGTTATCCGCAAACACCGAAAAATTACAAATTAATCGACACGTGTATCGCAAACCAAGTTGGCATCTTCAGAAGATGATGAAAAGAACATTAATAGCCTCCTGGTGATGCCAATTTTGTTGGGAGAACGTCGAGTAAGCTGTAATATTTCGACGTTCGGGAAACACGCATGTACACTAGGCACAAAAATTAAGGGATGTAAGAAAATCCAAAATTTTTAGGTGGTCTTCAAAGGGCTGTAATTTGGAGGAAAATAGTCGTAGAGTAATTTTAAGAAAAGCAAATCGAAGCTCCAAGTTTCTAGTTTTTAGATCTTGAGTTCAAAATGTCTTACCATCAATAGTTTTTGAGTAATCATAAGAAAACCATCAGAAAAAAAATTTTCCAAATTTTTTCTTGCCTTTCAAAAGGTCCACGAACTTCAATACATTTTTTTCAGTGAGTACATCACAAATATTTTGTAGATCCTTTTATCCTCATTAATTTAAGTGGTCTAAAAGTGTTGTATGATTATTTTTCGCTAAGTTATCGTCCGTCGTTCAAAAGTAAAAAAGTCAGTTTTGACCTTTTTTTTTGAATAAAGATTGTATTTTCGTTTTTGTTTTCTTACGATAATTAACTTTTTTTTTTAATATGGATTATTGTTAAAAAACATTTTCAACCACAAAAAATGAATAGATAATTAAAATTCATCCCTAAATTAATTTTTAGCAAAAAGACAAATTCAATAATTTCGAATACAATGAAAAAAGAAAATCGCAGCGCTTCAAAATCAGGGTGTCTTTGGAATACTTTGACGTTGAAAAGAAAAAGTCAACATCCTTATTAATAAATAAAAGTCTATCCATTATTTGCAAATTTATGCCAAGTTAAGGGAATATCCCTAAATATGCAATTTTTTACTTCTTTTTCAATCAACATTCTCGCAGCGGATTTTATTTTATCAGAAACCAATAACTACGACTTGTAAAGAATGCTTTGTAGTTTTTAGAACCCTACTTGACTTTTCTGTACGATCATTATTTCCCGAGTAATTAATTACCAAAGACAAAACTGACTTTTTTGTTTTGAACGACCATAACTCAGTGAGAAATCATCGCACAAGGCTCTTGGATCGCTCAAATCAAAGAAGATTAAATTATCTAAAAAAAGCTTTACGATGAAACCACTGAAAAATGTTTACTTAAGTCCGTGGACCTTTTAAAAGGCAAGCAAGAATTTGGAATTTTTCTTCCGATGATTTTCTTATGATTACTCAAAAACTGTTGACAATAAAGAAATTTTAACTCAAGATCTCAAAACTAGAAACTTGGAGCTTCAATTTGCTTTTTTTTAATTTGTCTGCGACTATCTTTCTTCAAGTAACAGCCCTTTGAAAAGCACCTAAAAATTTAGGATTTTTTTCATCCCTTAATTTTTGTGCGTAGTGTATTTGTGACTGCACTGAATGCCCCAGCCCTTTTCCAGGATTACGATATTTTTATAACGTAGTAATTGAAAATATGTTTAGAATATGTCCAATGTTACATCTGCCAACACATCCTATCGTATTTCCTGAAATTATATACTTGCACAATCCATTCATCCCTCTTCAAAGTGTTGTCAAGACAATAGGATCTTGTCTACTTATACTTGTGTACTTTTTCCTTATTTCACCTTTGATAGATCATTTTGTTAATTTCATTGTGAATTGCTTTAAGTTGCACAAAAATTGAAGAATCAGTTGAGTCAATGATCATCAATTACACATTCTTTTGTAACAAATGTCCCTGTCTGATATGGTAGTCACAGTTTAGAAACTATTTTCTTCTAATAATATCTCTTTGACGCCACTTCGTTTATGTTTGTATAACTTATTTTCTATACAAGATAATTTGTATGAACAAACGTGGTGATAAATGTTTTTGTGGAATATTTAAAAAAGGAAATTGTTAAGTCATTCCTTCCCACACCCAAATGTTGAGTTAATTGTGATACATTTGTCATTTGGTTACATGTTTTCAAGAGTTACTCTTTCTATATTATCTAAATTCTTTACTATACCAAATAATTTCCATGAATTAGAGTAAACGATTATATTTCGATTTATTTGTAGGTATTTTTATTTCGAACGATGATATATTTATACAAAAAAAACCAGTGGCTTACTAGAGATATTTGTTGCGTCCAAATTTCATATAGTATTTGAAATAATGTGCCAAATGACGAAATTGGTGTAAATAATATAAATTTACAAAACAAAGTTTGTGTTATGATAAATCGTGATAAAAATAATGCATTATTGGTGAATAATAGTAACAGTATTAATTAATATACAGGATATGTCTTACAAGAAAATCCATGGATGTATTATATCGCTAAAATTAAGGTAATTTAGTTTTTAGATAGCCTTAGAGTGCTAGGGTCATCGTTTTCGAGCTGCAGCTTGTCCAAAATAAAAAAATCAATACAAAATTTCATCAAAAAAAGAAACAGCAGAAGATGTATCATTGTATAGAGCCATCACGCTATTGTTTATCCTGTCAAAACTATTTGAGAAGGTACTGAAGAGAATGAAACAACTGCTAGATGTATTCAATATTGTCCCAAAGCACCATGCAAATAATCTTGTTTTGGTGCCTTTCTAGATGCAGCGCAAGCATTTAATAAAGTATGGAATCCTTGATTGCAATATAAAATCAAATTAAACGTTAGATACTATTTACTATAAAAACCATTCTCATACTTTAGTAATAGATACTTCACTGTCAAATATAAGGAATAATTAACTAACATATATTGGGTTGTCCAAAAAGTCGTTTCGTTTTTCCGAGTTGACTTACGTCACGGCCTATAATGTCACGCGCACAACTACAGCCTTTAAGCCTTCCTCCCTATTTAACCCTGATATTTAACTGTTGTTTGCTGCCGTTATACTCGTGAACTTGTTTTATTATTGTTGTGTGTGAGCCTAATTGAAAATGAGCGAAACCGTGCTTTTTAGGCACGTTATACTTTTTTATATTAAAAGAGGCAAAAGAGCCGCTGAAACTTGCCGCAAATTGTGTTTTGAGTACGGCAATGTTGTTCAAGATCGAACGTGTCAAAAGTGCTTCAAGAGATTTTGATATGGCGATCTCTCCTCACGGACGCCCCAGGGTCAGGCCGACCTAAAGAAATCGTTCCCGAGCATTTACTAGCCTTAGTTGAGGCAAGTCCTCGCCAAACCATACCTCAGTATGGTTACTGGAGATGAATAGTGGATTATTTACAACAACATCAGTCGAAAAAGATCGTGGAGAAAGTCCGGTGATCCTTCTCAATCCACACCAAAGGCAGGACTTCACCTTAGGAAAGTTTTGTTGTTTGTCTGGTGGGATTTCAAAGGAATCATTTATTTCGATCTACTCTCGAGGAACGAAACAATAAATTCGGACGTTTACTGAGAACAACAACAAAAAGCCAAGTCATACAAGCCAAGTAAGCCAAGCCATACAGGAAAAGCGCCCAGGACTTGTAAATCGCAAGAAGGTCGTCTTCCACCACGACAACGCTCGACCTCACACTTCTCTGCAGACCCGGCGGAAATTTCTGAAGTTAGAGTGGGATGTTTTACCCCATCCACCGTATTCTCCAGACCTCGCGCCCTCGGATTTTCATATATTCCGGTCCACGGATAATAGTTTACGAAACTTAACATTTGCCAATGACGAGGAAGCCAGAAATCATTTAAAAAAGTTTTTATGAAAATGGTATTATGAAGCTTACTGAGGGATGAGAGAAAGCTATTGAAATTGGAGGAAGGTACATTATTAATTAAAATAATTTGTAATAACTATAATGTTAATAATAAATACTTATGAAAAGACCGAACGAACTTTTTGAACAATCCTATATTATATCCAGTCTGAAGTTCCACAGGGAAGCATCCTGGGGCCTCCTGGGTTCATGACAGATGAGACGCTACACCGTGATTTGGAAACGAAAAATGTTTTAGATGAAGCCAAGTGCGGGAGTGCAAAATATCTATCGCAACTTTAAGTCTATCCCAATTCCCTCACTGTTAACCTCCTGGACAACCGAAAGTCGCACCAACTGAAGCCATGCGATCCTCTAGAGATAAGTGTAACGTCTACCAATTCGTCAGAATCATTAATAAATTTTTTCCTTTGGTATTTCATTTTTGTAGGTCTATTAAGGACTAGACCGACAAAAATGAGACATCAAAGGATACTTAATGACAAATTAGATTGGCTTGAGCTAAAACTATTTAGTCAAGATGTCCGTCTCGTCAAAATGTGAAAAACGGACAAGATTTACATGAACTTCCAATACCTTACAACGATGAGTATAGCAAAAGATTTACAAGTAATAAAATTCAAATTGCCAGGCGGTTGTTTTCTACACGCCCTATAGAAACTTTATACGTAGAAATATTTAAGTTATTTTACGTATAAACACATCTCTCGATCTCATTCAAAAAAACAGTAACGTTATATGAATGTTTTTACTGTAAACATTACAAATATTTACGATTTCGTTCATAAAAATAAATTCGAATATAATGACCCTTTATTTACAACTAATTAGTGTGGAAATAGGTCGGCCCCCGTTCTGGCAAGAACTCTACGCCCATGCGAATCGGGATATTCCAAACTCAACAGATCTCTTCTGAACTCTTGATTCCTAGTAGCGATGCCTAAAGAGTAATAATTATTTAAATAAAAAAATTAATAAGTATACCACGTTTTTAAAGTGGACTAAAAAGTATAAAACAATTTCTCCTAGCCCCCCATACGGATTCCTAACCCCATACAGATAGTCCTAAGTGAATGGATGTGATTGTGAATTTTTAATAGCTATGAAAATATTTGTAAGATTTAAAATGAAAAATGTGGGCGCATGCAATAGATAAATAATATTTATGCATGAATAAAAGTCACTAACAATTTTATTGCACTGCAAATGACATGAACTGTTGAGTGATTTTTCTCGACGACAGCTACTCTCTACACTCCTTACTATTGTCTGTTGCAAGCGCCCCACGTCTTTCATTTTAAATCTTACAAGTATTTTCCTACCTATTAAAAATTCACAATCACAAATTCTCAGAGCTATCTAGATGAGGTTAGGAATCTGTATGAGGCTAGGAGATATTATTTTTATTCTATAGTTTTTATTCTATTTATTTGAATAAGACAATGAATCTAAACTGGGAAAATCCAGTTCCTACTGGAACAAGACATGTCTCAGTCTGTCTGCTCCCTCCCCAATCCTACTGTATGCTAGACGTCGTGAGGAATGTAGTGAGCCGTGACCTTGATTGCAGTCAGTGACTCAGTGTGGAGCTAGCCACTGTGGTGTACACATCAAACAGTTTTGTGCTATTTAGAAGAAATGGCTACTAGAGGATGTGTCAACTCTCCTAACTGTTTCTATTATATTTGTGGGTCTTATACCGTCAAGAAGCAACAAAGGAACGTTTCTAATTTTGTTCAGAAGGTGTATTTTGCATGCTTTGGTGTTAAATTAGGGGACCAAGATAAATCTTCGGCTCCCCATATAGTGTGTTCTGTGTGTGTCGAAGAACTGAGACAATGGTTTCAAGGTAAGAAGAAATCATATCGTTTTGGAGTACCCATGATTTGGGGAGAGCCTAAAAATCACAGTGATGACTGTTATTTTTGTTCTTGTTCAGTGTAAGGTTTCAATTTAAAAAACAGGAAGGACATTTCATACCCAACCAACATACGTTCGGCTATTCGCCCTGTTCCCCATGGAGCTGACTTGCCTATTCCTTCACCTCCGGATACCCTGGACAATATTTTAGACGATTTAGACCAAATGTCACATAGTAGCAGCGATAGTGAGGACATCTACGATCCAGGTACCAATGACCCTAAACTTTTCTCTCAATTAGACTTGAACGATTTAGTACGAGATATGGGCCTCCCAAAGGATTCAGCGGAAGTTTTAGGGTCTAGACTTAAAAAAGACATATGTTCTCCTCCGGTGTTTCATTTTCATGGTACCGATTTAGAGAAAAGGAATTTGTCCCTTTTTTACACAAGAGGGTGACCTAGTTTTCTGCAACAATGTACCTGGAATCATGGAAATGTTCAAAATCACGTATGAACCAGAGGAATGGAGACTTTTCATCGATTCATCAAAAAGGAGTTTGAAAGCTGTACTTCTTCACAATGGTAACCGATATGCTTCTGTGCCCGTTACACACTCAGTCCATTTGAAAGAATGCTACGAAAATCTTGAGTTTGTTCTTAATAAGCTCGGCTACTCTAACCATAAATGGACCATTTGTGGGGATTTGAAAGTTATTTCCATGTTACTAGGTCAACAAAGTGGTTACACAAAGTTTCCATGTTTCCTCTGTGAATGGGATAGCCGTGACAGGAAACAAGACTATGTCAAGTAGACTTGGCCAATCAGAAAGGCTCTTATTCCTGGAGTTAAAAATATTGAAAGACAAAGTTTAGTGGATCCTAAAAGGATATAACTTCCACCACTTCATATCAAATTGGGACTAATGTAACAGTTTGTGAAAGCATTACCCAAAGAAGGAGAGTGTTTCAAGTATCTTTGTGAACAGTTTCCTGGTCTATGCGATGCCAAGCTGAAAGAGGGAGTCTTTGTTGGGCCTCACATCAAAAAACTTTTAAAAGATAAAAGCTTTGTCACTAAAATGGAAATGGAAGAAAGAAATGCCTGGAATTCATTTAAACTTGTTGTAACAGGCTTTCTTGGAAACAAAAAAGACCCAAACTACAAAACTTTGGTTGCTGAATTGTTACAAAACTACAAAATGTTGGGCTGCAACATGAGTGTCAAAGTCCATTTCCTTCACTCACATCTGGACTACTTTCCAGAAAATCTTGGAGCTGTAAGTGAGGAACAAGGAGAACGTTTCCATCAAGATATAAAAGAAATGGAGCGCAAATACCAAGGTCGATGGAATGTCAACATGATGGCAGACTACTGTTGGATGTTAAAATG
The DNA here is from genome assembly GCA_037954035.1 of Rosalia funebris. Classification (NCBI taxonomy): domain Eukaryota; kingdom Metazoa; phylum Arthropoda; class Insecta; order Coleoptera; family Cerambycidae; genus Rosalia; species Rosalia funebris. Next base: position 1,566,971 of record JAZFAV010000006.1, on the reverse strand, counting down.
GGAAAATTCACAAGAACATAGCCGAAAAAGTACCAAGAGAAGCTTTGATGGAAAAAGAAAACGTTTTTACAAAGACTTATAATAACTTTGCAACACATGTGCACCACTATTATGCTCATTTTAGCTAGGTATCGTTGTTTTTTTGCTTTTACTTCATATTAAAATAATAAAAACAAATCCAAAATTTTCCGTTTCTTGTACTTTTTCCAAAAACTTCAACTTTATTTTGTAGGCAAGCCTTACGTGATAGAAAAAAACCAATGTCATTTTTGAAATCAGCGCAAAAAACTACATAAAGATCAGTTAACTAAATCAAAACAATTTTTAAAAAGTTTTTTTTGCAGACCTGTTTAATTTTTGTTGAAATTTCTGAACATTGGTGATAATTTGAATATTTAAAATATGCAAAATTGAAACTAAATATTTTACTACAACATAAATATGATGAATTTTTAACGTAATTCTAAATTTATATTCTGAATTGATTGGGCCAAAATAATAACACATTAGCTCAAAGTAATAACACATATAGGGTAACCATCTCAAAAAATTGCATCGTTTTTAAAGAAAGGAAGTAATAAAATAGCATACAAAAGTAATAATACTCTTGGAAAACACATAAAAAATGCTAAAGATAAAACCAACCAATACCAAAAATAATTCAGGAGTCTATAAGCTGACTTGCGGTACTTGCCCTAAGGTATATATAGGACAAATAGAAAGAAACTTCAACACGCGAATAACAGAACACAAAACGAGTTTTAATAATAATAAACGAGATTCAACATATGCAACTCATCTAATTGAAGCAGACCATACCTTTAAGGAATAATTTAACATTGTACATGTAGAGAAAAAAGGCTTAAAATTAAATTTATTAGAATCTTTAGAAATTAATAAATCAAAGAAATCTGATATCATATTAAATGATCAAATAGAAACAAACTCGTCCCCGTTATTAAATTTATTTTAGTTCTACATGCTATCCAAAAATCGTGTTTAAAATTTACAGATAACATCCGTTGAAATTTTATACCTTAATTCCAATAGTTTAATAGTAAGAAATCCCATAGCAATAAACCTAGAATTACCCTAGTTATATAAACGCAGTTTCCCAATGTAAAATTTAGTCTATGTACTCAACATCTGAAGAGGCCACTGTTTTGGCGAAACATTTGTTTATATAAATAATAAAATAGGTGAAAGTTTTTTTTTAAAGTTTAATGTAATATTTGAATTTTTATTCCTGAAGATTCAATATTTGGATGTTGTAAACAGAAAGTTTCTTGCTCGTCTATTAGCTTTATAGTAAATCAGTAATTGATTATTATCAAAATAAATTTTAGTTTTCCTTTATATAATACATAATTTACATAATTTTACTGTAACATTTGATTTACTGATCTTAAAAACGTCACAATGGTCTAAGGCATGGAAACTGTCACGTATAATACCTGTTTTAAAAAAGGGATAGGAATGGTATTAAAAATTATTTGTACTTTTGCTAAGGTTTTTGAAATCTTTTTCCATCGGCTCGTGTATCATGTGGCAGGTCTATCTATCAGGCAGTGTAACATGTAGGGATGCACGGCTTGACTTGACTTAGCTACTTGACTTGACTTGACTTGAAATCAAGTCAAGTTCAAGTCAAGTAGTTATATTTCAAGTACTTGAAAAATCAAGTAGTTCTTGAGGACTACTTGATTTTTTCAAGACTATTTGATTTTTCATTAATCATTTAATATTATCAAGAAATAATAATAAAGGAAACCTTGCAATAAAGCCTTTTATTTCCAAAACTAAATATTAAACTATAATTTATATAATAAATATATAAATATAAATGTAAAAAATACTAACAATAAACTATTTATTGGGCATATTAATAACATAACAAATTATTCTAAAATATTAAACAAAATAATAAAACTGATAGCGATAAAATGGTTTTCCAATGTATGCCCTCTTTTTCTTCAGTAGTAGTAATAGCAAAATTTAAAAGAACTCTTTAATATCATCGTTTGCCATCCACGATCTAAGGCACATGAGGCTTCTAATAGAGTTATCGCCTAATCGGTTACGGGTTTTTGTAATAGTTAGAGCAGCCCTGGAAAACTGCCTTTCAACAGGAGCTGTAGATGCAGGTGTTGATAAAAAATCTTTGGTCATTATGGCCAAGTTTGGAAAAACGTTTTCGTGTCATTTCCACTATTCTAAAATATCTTCACAATTGTCAGCTCGTGAATCAGACATATATTTGTCTATTTCATAGCGCCAAGCCATTTCATCTTTTGGGTTGACAGGAGATTTCTTAAATAAACTTAGTAGAGCGATGTCAAATTCACCGCAATCACTATTTTTATCTGGTTTTCAAGATGAAGATGATATGAGCAATGAATTGGGCCTAAAATACTTTGTTTTGAAAATCTCTTCAAAATGCTTGACTGCATCCATCTGCAAGTCCTTTCCCCAATTCGTATTGGATAATGTTCCACCTTATGTCGGGGGTCTAAGATTAAAACAACACAGTATATCCAGTTATTTCTCTCGTAACGTTTAATGATTTTGTCCCTTGCCACTTGAATGCTATATATTATTTTCTCATGAGTTTCATCTCTATCTGGGTTATTGTCGAGTTCTATAACCCATTTTTCAAGTTTATCCAGAAGCATATTTATACCAATTATCACCATCGGAAGTGTACAGTAGGCTTCACCTTCTAATGATGTGGAATTCGCGCGTTCTCGAACATAATTGAATGGTTATTTGGTTATCAAGTAATATCAAGTAGCTTGAAATTACTTGATATTACTTGATATCAAGTCAAGCAGTAACGATGAAAAATCTAGTCAAGTCAAGTAGTGAATTTTTGAAAAGCTTGGTTGTCAAGTCAAGTAATTTATAAAAACATCAAGTTACTTGACTTGATGCATCTCTAGTAACATGTAAGTATGTAAGATTTCGTGTAACATCGATCAACTGTTAGAAATTTGTGTTGTATCACATGATTTACATCTGAAAATTCGGGAAACAGAAAACAAGTGTATGTCAATTATATGAGTTTCTTTAAAGCTTTTGAAATAGAATTCAGTATGTTCAATACCACAGGTTTCAGTTAAAAAAGTATAAAACGTGTCTAGTGTTCCTCAAGAGTCTATATTGGGACCACTCATTTTCGTTTTTTTTTTTAATGATATAATTGATAATCAATAACTCGCCACGTCATTAAGTTGACTAGTTGTTTGAAAATTAAAAGAAACCTTTGTTAATTAAATATTGTAAGTAATTAAAATTGTATATATGTGGAGAGCGTTTTATTCCTCTTTTCTTTTTTGGCAAGAATATTATATAAAAAAACAAGTCGTTGTTAAGGAGACAAAAACAATTGCAAGATTATTGTATATCATCGACTGTATCTGAAAAAAGTGTAAAATGTTTAATCTATTTTACAATTTTTAGTATCAAAAAAAAAGTATGGGTTACGGCAGTTTTTTCTAAAACTGAAAATTCCCCTGTAATCTCTTGTATCACAAGTTTGTGCGTGTGTAAAAATTTAACCAACATATATCAAATATATGGGGTGATTTTTAAGTTAAAGGGAATACAATTTTCTTGCAATCGTTAATAGAAAACATTTGCCAAAAATTATCAATTCTTTTACTACGTTCGTCTATTGTTATCTATATACCAATACTTGACTGTGTGGTGTGCGGTATTCGACGAATAAAAACAATGAATTAATAAAATACATGTCAATCAACTATAATCGATTTTAACCAACCCATTTGCGTCCATCAGATTTTACTTCAATTCAAACAATTTCGCCCATCTTCACGCCCACAGGCCGATAGTACGTCTCAAAGGAGTGCCCAGTTTTTACATTTCGAAATAGATACGATACGACTCCAGTTTCACTTTTATCTCTGATGCAGTAAAGAAAAACATCAAATATCCAACCCTAAAGACACGTCTATTTACATCTGTATGTATCATGGAAAAATAATATAATGCGCCACTTTCGACACATTTCCCTGAAGTACCGGGTGTCTTACAGTTATATCCCCGAATCCCCGTTATATGAAGAGTTAGAAAGATGAACCTATAACACTATTTTATGAGTTTAAAATCGTTTTTGGTTCATAGTTTTATATTTCAAATATTGGAAACAGATTGACTATAGAAGGCACCTGGTATAGTCTAAAAGCGTATACTATAAAGATGTATAGGACCTTTCAATAAGGACGCTCGAAATTTGTTAGGTTATAGCGGCCATATCGCTGAAGCAATATCTGCTAAATTTATTGTGAATTGTTCAACGGTGTATGGCAAATTACTACGGAAGGCTATAGCGTTGAACAACGTGTACAACTCGTCAAATTTTATTTTCAAAATCAGTGCTCCATTCGAGAAACGTTCCGCCATCGTCACAACCTTCCCGCCGAGTCGACTATTCGAAGTTTGGTGGCCAAATTCGAGTCAACCGGTTTGATAAATAATCACAACAGGGCAACACCCGTACGTCACCGAAACGCAAGGTCTGCTGAAAGCATCGCTGCTGTGCGTGAGCGTGTAAGGGAAAACCCGAGGTAGTCAATTTCTCGTCGTTCACAAGAACTTAGCCTTTCTGCGACTCAAACCCAACGAATTTTGCGTCGGGATTTGGGTCTGCACTTGTATAAAACCCAACTGACTCAGGAACTTAAGGTAAACGACCATAGACAACGCCGTGTGTTCGCTGATTGGGTTCTGGAACAGTGGGAAGTTGACCCAAATTTCGCCAAAAAAATCATCTTTAGCGACGAGGTCCATTTTTGGACGAATGGATATGTGAACAAGTAAAATTGTCGGACTTTGGACAATACCAATCCACACGAGATGGCCCAGCACCAAATGCGTCCAGAGAAAGTCACTGTTTGGTGTGGACTTTGGTCTGACGGAATCATCGGTTCGTCCTTCTGCCAAAACGAAACTGGAATTGCCATAACCGTCAACGGCGAGCGCTACAGATCGATGATAAGCAACTTCTTGTGACCTAAATTGGATGATTGGATACCGACGACATGTGGTTCCAACAGGACGGCGCTACATGCCACACAGCGCATGCCACGATGGACATTCTGCACGAGCGGCTTGAGGGAATGGTTATCTCGCGCAGCGAACACGTAAACTGGCCACCGAGATCATGCGATTTCACACCTTTAGACTTCTTTCTTTGAGACTATCTTAAATTCCAGATCTATGCGACTAAACCACAAACAATTGATGTCCTCAAAGTCAACATAACGAAAGCCATCTAGCAAATTCAACCAGATTTACTCTACTACAGAATACGTGCCACCAAACAAAGACGCGGTAGACATTTGAACGACGTTATATTCTGTATTTAATGCCATAAAATATTTTTTCAAATAAAAAAAATTTAGTGGATATCTCACACACACACAACTTGTTTTATATACGTTTAAAAATCGAGTATCCTTATTGAAATACTCTTTACTTGCTATCGATCAATAGAGGGCACTACTATTTTCAAACTAACAACATAACCTCATATAATTCAGGACAATGTATCGAAAGTGTCTCATTACCTTCTTTCTCAATGGTACATATATATATATATATATATATATATATATATATATATATATATATATATATATATATATATATATATATATATATATATATATATATATATATATATATACGACACGCAACGGCGCTTACCCGATAATCAAATCGTTGATCAAGATAAATTTAATGTGAAAATATGTCAACGAACAATTTCTCCCTAGTTTTAATTCCTCCATAAACAACAGTTAACTGTTATTATGACCCGACGTATATTCGCAGTCTACGAGAAGCCGATCGAGTAAATATTTTCGTGTCGTGCGTATCGGGTTAGAAACGTTTTAAAGCGGGCAAATGATTATTTTGGTTAAGAGTGCATTTTGTTCCAGGAAACTACAGCAATGATCAAAGTGGATGAAAACGACCCTATAGGAGGTGAGTTTTTTCACTAACTTATGTTTGTTATTGCTGTTCATTCAGTTCTTGGTACGGAACGGAATGTGGAGATATATTTAGAACCTAAATACATATACAGGGTGATTGATTTTCGATACTTACTCTTGTGGTGTTCGAGGACCAAATAAGATGTGTTTATTGTACTTTTTTCTGATGTTTTGTATAATATTCGTAATATAAGTTGTCGTGTTTTACAATATTCATGAAACATGGTATTTATCCCGTTTATACGGCGATTTTCAAAGTACAGTGAAGCGGAAAAACATTGCAAACAAAATTAAAATGTTATTTTTCTCAATAGTTATATCATACAAAATTTACGTCTAATGCAACTGGTAGAGGCACATCTAGATTTAGATTTATATATAGCGAGTGGCAAGCTACTAGACCAATCCTTAGGTATTTATAATCATAGCACTTAACATGTTTCTCTTACAGAAAATCAACCATAACTGAATCTTTTATGACAGTGCATCAAGGGCAAAAGTTCCATCTATCGATTCATGAAAAATTTTGAGTGATACCTTTTATCGGTTGTGAGTAACAATGCCTCTACTTGACCAACTGTATTAGGGGTGACTTCTCAGGGGTACCAATTTTAGGTACTATTCAAATTTGTGTTTAATTTCTCTCTCTCTTTTGAAGTAATGAACATTGCTTGTAAAAGAATTTCCAGGCCCTACTGTATATTTGCGATATAACTACAAAAGAGCTGCAAAACTGAGTAAAAACACCTTGATTAATTAATATTTAGATAATACTAGTGTGTGTATATACAGAATCTCCGAAACAGTGACGTCTCAACAAGAAAAATGCTTTTACGTCATTTAAACATAAATCTTCACATCTAGACACACGTGCATAACTCTGTGCGAAGTAAAACAGTAATATTGCAAATCGATGAACAATGGCAGGGCGATTCCATAATAATTCCACGTCTATACATGGTGGTCAGTTTGATTGTGTCTACGGTGCTTGAGGTTCAAGGATGTCCTCACTTCTATCTGGCAGCTTGGTATAAATGATCCTGCCGACGGTTCTACGGTTAGAACATTTGTAAAAAAGAAAAGTTTAACCTTATATTATAAAGTATATTTGGTGCTATAGTTGAATGAGGATGATTATATTACACTGTGACGAACGACGTTTTTTATCGAGCGACTTTCTCCTCGAACGGGACAGTATCGTCATGACTGCAGATATTGGTCCCAAGATAATTTTAATTGAATTCAAAATCGTTAAAGTAAAGTAATTGTATGATCTGGAATAATTCACTGAGGGAAAAAATTGTTACTTTTATTACAGCACTTGTTCTTACCTAAAGTGAAGGTGAAGTTTTACGCTGTAAGCTCTAGATTCTTTGCAATACGATATTTACGTTTTCGCGAAATTTGACGCTTTGCATAATGATGGCAAAAAAATCAGCGACCAAGTCGCAGGGCATTATGGAACGGTATATCAACTGTACGCGACGACATTATTGAGAAGATTACACGTCAATTACAAAATAGACGGCTGTGGTTATGTATTCACGAGAGGACCGATCGTAAAAAATCTATAATGTAAATATTATATTACGTGTACTGAAATCTCGGCAATCGACATTTCCATTGCTATTAGCTAGCAAAAGACTAGTCAACAAGGCAAATATTGATATGTGTGATCGATGGTGCCACGACAATGCGTTCAGTAGGCTGTTCTCTTTCATAATATGAATGTAGATTCATACATTCTTTACGATAGATACTTTACGTTCTGTGACAGAAACTGTTCGACACTGTTTTTCCAAGGTAGATGCGAGTACAAAAAAAGTGTTTCTAAAATCTCCTAAACGCCTCCGCGAGTTCGCGACTCACAGAAAGTGTCCAGGAATTCTAGAATCATACCAGAGTCGATCGTTACATGTTGGCGAACATGATTGAAGGCATCCTGAAAATTTCCAGGAAATAAAACCTATAATACTACAGTTCATTCCTGTCGAGGCTGAAGCTATTAGGAAAAGCCAGACACAATTTCTAGATATTTCCATTGAAACGGATTTAAAAATTATTCATACCAACTATAAAGGAGTTCATGATGCAATAGAGAAATTACTAAATAATGTGTTGGCGTTAGCGTAATCTCTGCAAATACTAAACCAAGTAAATCCAGTGCTACGGGCTATAGATGATGCAAAAAATGAGAGCGTCAAACAAAAATTTAAAAGTGCGTTAAAGAAAATGTTAACAGATTAAGACAAGATTGTGATGATACTGCTAATGGTGATGGTGCATCTACAGCTCCGTTCAGGGATGCAAAGGGCATTTTACGTATTCCTGTATTACATCAGTAGATGTCGAACGGTCGTTCTCCAAATGGAAGACCATATTTTCCCCACAGCAAACATCATTTTCTGAGACAGATATCGAAGTATACTTAATGTTGTGCTGAACAGTTTAGTGCGTTTGTTACTAATCCTTTGTATTATCATTTCATTACCCTTCTTACGATGAGTATGTCTGGAGCGCGTAGCACATTTCCCACAGCCTTACTGATGATTAGGTTGTTTTTTAGAGTCTTACTTTAAACATTTTTAATGCTGCTAAATATGGCATTTAAAATTATTTCGATGTATTTCTACCTTTAACAGTTCTTTATCTAAACAGTGAGGATGATAAATCAAAATCAAATCATTTGGTTTCAACAAGAGGTAGCTTCTCGTCATTTTGTGTTGATGTTCCGTCATTTATTGTCGATACTTTCCCTGGCAAACGATATGGCGACAAGGATCAACTAAATTAGTCACCACGTTCAACTGATTTGAGTCCCTTGGATTTCTTCTTTTGGAGTTACTGAAAATGGTAGCTCTATTTAACAGGCCAAACAACTTAGAGTGTCTGAGGCAATAGATTTAAATCGAAATAAAAAATAGAAGGCTGAAATTGATTGAACATTTTATACAAAGCGTTTAAACATCTGCCGGTAATATGAGATTGTAAATAGAGAAAATTGTTAACAATTTCTATCAAAAATAGAATCATGTTTGCTTTATTTGAATTCTTCTCAAAAAACAACCCCTATATTATAAGCCAACAGTAAATAGGAATCCTCTAATATGGGGCGCTGCCGTATTAATATTGGGCAGGAATTTATCCCCATGCTGCACGATAGCAAAATAGAGACATCGTTGATTATAATTTGGAATTGGGCCAGAAATCTAGTTTGACCTTCACCCAAAAACAAAATTTCATCAGTAATTCTGTGGTATGTAAAATATTGTCTGAAATAAGGATTGATTTAAGTCAAAAAATCATCTACAGAGAGTTGTGGGAAAATGATCTGGCCTTTATTCATCATTATTGCAAGACAGTCATCGCTATCAGTGATGCCTCAGTTGAATATTTTGTAGTTGAAGTCCAAACACCGCTAATAATTACAGTGAATCTAGGAATATAAATTTACGATACTTATTTTGGTGTCCTATCTTGGTTTCCTATCCGCATTTAAATAGTTTGCGGTGGAGTCATTGAAACGATCAATTTCGTTTTCTATTTGTTAATAAATGCCTTAATCTCGAGAAATAATAAAATTAATGTTGAATTTCACTTACAATTAGGCATCGAGCCAACTGGATCCGATTCAGCTACTTGCACAACGATAAAGTAGTCCAATAATCGTATCGTGCAAGGTGGATATGGTAGGCATCGTGCATTCTGATTAAAGAAGTATGGAATAAAACAGTGGTAATATTACAGTTGCAAAAATATTCTGTGGATGTGGTGAATTAAAAAAAAATCGCTGCTAAACATCTTGTACCTACTCGTTAAAATATTCGTAGCATCCGTAAAATTTATTACAGTGATTTTATGTCTTAAAAGGAGTTAGTAAAAACTCTAAGGGTGGTCTGCTGTAAATATCGAGGTTGTGGGAAACCTACTAGGGATGTGGTGATTCTTTTTTAATTTCGCCACTAAAAATCTTGTACTTTCTCATTAAAATATTCACAGCGTCAGTAAAATTTATCGTAGATGTTTTATATTACACATGAACATAATAGGGACTCTAAGGGTTGTCTGCCGAAAGTATTGAGGTTGCGGGAAGCGGATGTGGTCAATTTTTTAAAAATTTCCCCCCTAAAAATATTGTACTTTTTCATTAAAATATTCGTAGCGGCCGTAAAATTTATTATAGTGATTTTATCTTTTGTGGACTCATTAAAGTCTCTAATAGTTATCTGTCTAATAGTAATAATAGTCTGTTAGAAATATCGAGGTTGTATAAAGTTCGCTAGGGAAGTAGTGATTTGATTGAAAATAATTATTGTCACTAAAAATCTTGTACTTTCTCATTAAAATATTCGTAATGTCCGTAAAATTTGTTATAGTGTTTTTATTTTTTAGGGAGACTTAACAGAGGCTCTAGGGTTTATTTGTTATGAACACTATGGTTATGTGAAGCCTACTGTTTATTTGGTGATTTTTTTAATAATTTTTCTTACTGAAAATCTTGTACTTTCTCATTAAAATATTTGTAGCGTCCCTAAAATTTATTACAGTGGTTTTATCTTCTACAGCGACTTAACAGGGGCTCTAAGGGTTGTTTCTTATAAATACTGTGGTTGTGAGAAGCTACTGTTTATGTGGTGATTTTTTTAATAATCTTTTCACTAAAAATCTTGTACTTTCTCATTGAAATATTCATAGAGTCCGTAAAATTTATTATAGTAGTTTTATCTTTCAAAGAGACTTACAAGAGGCGTTAAGGGTTGTTTGCTGTAAATAGCGAATTTGTCGAAAACCTACTGTTATGTGCTTATTTTTTTTTTCCACAAAATATCTTTTACTTTCTCATTAAAATATTCGTAACATCTGTAAAATTTAGTATACTCATTTTATTCTTTAGAGGGAGTTAGTAGAGACTCTAAGGGTTGCCTGTCGTAATAGTAAGGTTGTGGAAAGCCTACTGTGGATATGGTGATTTTTTTTTAAATTCTTGCTTCTAAAAATCTTGTCGTAAAATCGTAGCGTTCGTAAAATTTATTATAGATTTTTCATCTTTTATGGAATATTTACAGACACTCTCATTGTTACTTTTTAGAAATATTGAGGGTGTGTGAAGCGTATTGGAGAAGTGTTGAATTTTTTAAAATGTTCACCATTAAAACCTACCTTGTACTTTCTGATGAAAATATTCGTAGCGTCGGAATTAATTATTACATTGATTTTATCTTTTAAAAAAACTTAATGGAAACTCCAGGGGTTATGTTTAGTAAACAGTAAGGTTGTAGAAAGTCTACTATGGTTGTGGTAATTTTTTTAAAAATGTTCGCCCCTAAAAACCTTGTACCTTCTCATTAGAATATTCCTAACGTCAGGTAAATATATCGGTAGCAGTTTTATATTTTAAATGAACTTAATAGAGACTGTAATGGTTGTTTTTTGTAAATAGTGAGGTTATGGGAAGCCTGCAGTGGATGTGGCGAATTTTTTCAAAATTGTCGCCACTAAAAATCTTCTACTTTCTCATTAAAATATTAGTAATGTTCGTAAACTTTATTATAGATATTTTATCTCATATAATTACTGAATAGGGACTCTAGTGGATGGCTGTCAGAAATATTGAGGTTATGTGAGGCCTGTTAGAAATGCGATGAATTTTTTCAAAATTTTCGCCACTAAAAAATGTACTTTTTCATTAAAATATTCATAACGTCCGTAAGCAATACTATATTGCCTTTATTCTTTAAAGAAACATAATAGAGACTTTAAGGGTTATCTGTCATAAATATCTAGGTTGTAGAAGATCTACTGGGGATTTGGTGATTTTTCTTTAATTTTCGCCTCTAAAAATCTAGTGTTTTTTCATTAAACTATTTGTACCGTCCGCAAAATTTATTAGAATGGTTTTATCTTTTAGGAGAACTTAATAGAGACTAGAGGGGTTACCTGTTAGAAATATCAAGGTTGTGTCAAACCTAATGGCCATGTGGTGATTTTTTTCAAAATTTTCACAGCTAGAAATCTTGTAAAGGGTGGTCCAACCAAAACGCACGATGTTAATTCTAAATAAAACAAAAAGTTTTCAGAGATTTATCTTAATATTTTTTATTATGATAGAAGGATCTATGACAATTATGTGTGAAACAAAATATCGGCCAAATGTTCGCCACGGCTTCGGTGGCATACCTCTATCCGATGGTCCATATTTTCAATGACTCTGAGATATAATTGAGGTTCAATGTCGTTAATGTGCCGAATTATCTCATCCTATAGCTCTTGAATTGTTCTTGGCTTATTGACGTACACTTTTTCTTTTAAATATCCCCAAAGAAAGAAGTCTAACGGTGTCAAATCACATGATCGCGGCGGCCAATTAACATCGCCACGACGTAAGAAAACACGGCCATTGAATTTCTCGCGCAAAAGTGCCATTGTTTCGTTGGCTGTGTGGCAAGTAGCACCATCCTGTTGGAACCACATATCGTCCAGGTCCATATCCTCAATTTCTGGCCACAAGAAGTCCGTTATCATCTCGCATTAGCGAACACCATTCACGGTAACTGCTTGGCCGACCTCATTTTCGAAGAAGTACGGCTCGATGACGCCGCCAGCCCATAAACCCCACCAAACAGTCACTCTTTGTGGATGCATCGGCTTTTCAACAATCACTCGTGGATTCTCATTTGCCCAAATGCGGCAATTCTGCTTGTTAACGAATCCACTGAGGTGAAAGTATGCCTCGTCGCTGAAGATGATTTTCTTTGTAAAGTCACCATTCACTTCTGTCTGTTCAACCAACCATTCGGCGTATTGACGACGCTTGAAATGGTCAGTAGGCTTCAGCTCTTGTGTCAATTGAACCTTATAAGCGTGTAAATTCAAATCTTTATTCAAAATTCGCATCAGTGATGTTCGTGAGATGTTCAATTGTTGGGCACGACGACGAGTCAAGGTTGACGGCTCTTCTGCTACACTATCGCGAACAACAGCAATGTTTTCCGCAGAACGAACTGGGCGAGCATGCACAGGTGTTTTCACATTTCCTACAGACCCGGTTTGCTGAAATTTGCGCACAATTCTCCCGATTGTGGACACATTTGGTCGATTATGCTGACCAAAAAAGTCACGAAGTGCACGAAATGCATTTTGATTTGAACGCCCATTTTCGTAAAAGACTTCAACAATCTTAACGCGCTGCTCAATTGTGTACCTCTCCATGGTTGAATTTGTCAAACACTGAAACAAAGAAATGTCAAATTAAATTGGGCAAAATACTTGACGTTAAGGTGTGACTCACAATTAACATCGTGCATTATGGTTGGACCACCCTTTACTTTCCCATTAAAATATTTATATCGTTCGTAAAATTTACTTGCATATTGCAAAAAATATTGCACTTTTTTATTAAATTATTTGTAGCGCCCGTAAAATTTATTATATTAGTTTTATGTTTTAGTAGGACTTAATAAAAACTCTTAAGGTTGTCTGTTGGAAAGATAGAGGTTGTGTGAAGCCTGTTGGAGATGTATCGAATTTTTTCAAAACTTTCACCACTAAAAATCTTGTATTGTCTCATTGCAATATTCGTAGCGCCCGTAAAATTTATTATAGTGATTTTATCTTTTAAATGAACTTAATAGAGACTCTAAGGATTCTCTGTCGCTAATGAAGAGGTTGTGGGACACCTACTATGGAAATGGTAATTTTTTTCTAAATTTAAATCAAAAATTAAAGTATTTTTATCTTTTAGCGGGAGTTAATTGACTCTAAGGATAATCTATCGTAAATGTCCAGTATCGAGTATCCAGTATTGTATGATCCTCTTCTCTAAAAATGTTGAACTTTTTTTTTCAGGCTTAGCTTTTTTCAATACTACAACAAATTTTATATTTGTAATTCTTTATTTCCCTGAAGCGTCCGAAACTATATTATCAAAGTGTAATCAAAACACATTTCCAAGCTCGTAGGAATCTGCTTAAATTTGTATGGTTATTAAAAACCACCACATTTCCCCACTTGTTCAATAACGTTTGTTATCTTTACAAGTCAAAATGTTAGCAATAATTAAATTAACAACTGAAATTCTACAGTGAACTTATTATGAACAATAACGTTTTTGAGGCACGCTATGAAAAATAGGTAGTATCGGTTGAAATTAATTATATGAAAGGTGGTGGAAATCTTTCAACTCCACAAATTGCATGGTCCGAAAAGCAGCCAAGAAGTTGTCATTCAGACGTGCAATAACGAGGAGTTATGTAAATTTTCTAGAAATTAGAACGAATGCGCCTGTTGACGATTTGTATATTATTATTAGTTGTTGATTGGGTTCCATAACTTTAATGCCTTCATTGTCGTAAAAATCATTAGTATTTTATTATTCCTTTTTACTGTAGCTAACTTAATAAAAAAAAAAAAAAAAAATACAGGCGAAAATTTTGAAATGTGCGGGACAGAAAGTAGTAAATAGGATGTTTAAACTGGTAAAATACATATACGAAACGGGCGAGATGCCGGAGGATTATAAGAGGAACATTATCGTTACTATACCGAAAAAGAGAGGAGCCGACAAATGCGAGAACTTTAGAACGATTAACCTAACTTCCCACGCGTCAAAAATCTTAACCAGAATAGTGCAGAAGAGGATGGAAAATAGAGTGTAGGAAATACTAGGAGAAGACCAATTCGGGTTTAGACGAAATAGGGGAACTCGCGAAGCTATTCTGGCGCTAAGAGTAATGTTAGAGAAAACAATAGAAAAAGGAAAGAAAGCTTATATAGGATTTGTAGATTTAGAAAAAGTTTTTGATAATGTAAGATGGGAAAAAATGTTCGAGATACTAAAGAGCGCGGGAAAGAAGTATAGAGATAGGAGAGTAGTACACAATCTATACAAAGAGCAAACTGCTGTTATAGAAGTAGAAGGGGAGAGAAGGGAAGTAGGTATCAGGAAAGGAGTACGACAAGGATGTACGCTGTTACCACTAATTTTTAATCTGTACATCGAAGAGGCGATTAATGTGGTAAAAGGTAGAGTGGATTTCGGGATTAAAGTACAGGGACAGAAACTAAAAATGCTGAGATTCGCGGATGATATAGCAGTATTAGCATCTAGTAAAGAGGAATTAGAATCAGCGTTGAACGAAATGGAGGCAGTGTTGACAGAGGAATACGGAATGAGGGTGAATAAAAACAAAACTAAAGTGTTAATGTGCAGAGGGCGCGAGAGCAGAGCAAAAACGAAAGTACAAATTAATAATGAAAGATTGGAGGAAGTTAAAGACTTCACTTATTTAGGAAGTAAAATAAATTGGGATGGAAGAAGCGATAAAGATATAAAACAAAGAATAGCGCAGGGTCGAGTAGCTTTTAACAAAAAGAAAGCACTTTTATGCTCGGGGGTAATAAACTTAGAAACAAGGAAGAGATTTTTGAAAACGTATGTATGGAGCACGGCACTATACGGTTGCGAAACCTGGATGGTAAGGGAAGCAAATAGGAAGAAATTAGAAGCTTTTAAGATGTGGTGTTACCGAAGAATGATGAAAATATCGTGGACTGATAGGGTTAGAAACGAAGAAGTATTAGAGAAAGTCGGCGAGAAAAGTAGTATGTGGAAAAACATTAAGAAGAGAAGAGATATAATGGTAGGCCACTTGCTGAGACATGGGGGAATAGTCCGCGATATTTTGGAGGCAGAAATAGGAGTGAAGAAAGGCAGAGGTAGGCCTAGATTAGACTACTGCTCGCAAATAGTAAGGGATGTAGGTTGTAGCACAATTAGCGAAATGCGTAGGTTAGCACAAGGTAGGAGAAGCTGGAGGTTAACGTCCAACCAGTCTTAGGACTGATGACCTCATGATGATGAACTTAATAAACTTACAGACAAAATTATTGCATATTTTATTTTGTCATTATTTTTATTTTATTTTTTCCCTTTAAAACTTTTTGTGTCTTTTATTGCTAAATACCCTGCACTGGAGTGTTTTACGTATATTATAGTCAAATAAATTACATATTAAAGCTTTACAACAGATTTGTAGAGGACAAATAAAATGAATTTGGTTATCACATTTAATTAGAAAAAGTAAACAATAATGACAATTAACAATACTTTAAAGCAACATAATAAAAATGTAGTACTTAGTATTTCCTCCTCTAGCTCTAGCGATAGACTGCATTCTTCTAAGCATGCTCCGCAGAAAATCTTTGATGGTTTCTTGCGGAATTTGATTCCATTCTACTTGTGTAACAATTCTTAATTCTGCAATTGAGTTGGGAGCTGTATTTCGTGCTCGTATATGTCACTTCAGAATGTCCCATGTTCTATGGGATTAGCATCAGGACTTATTGGTGGCCACTCTAGTGTCTCAATCCCGACATCCTCAAAGTACTGGATTACCGTTCTAGCGGCATGATCCCGGGCATTATGATGCATTAGCACAAAGTTATTGTACCCAATGAAGCCCGCATAAGGCAAAACATGCTTTTCAAGGATATTGCGTATGTACCAGTCAGCATTCATTTTTAAATTTATCTCAACTAGCTCCGTGCGACTCTCCCAACTAATGCCTCCCCAAAGCATAATGGAACCGCCACCAAAGCAACGTTTTGTGCAAGATTACATTCTTTTAAATCTTCAGGAAATCCGAGGGAAAGAGCTTAGAAAATAGTGGTAAAAGGAAAACACGTCGAAAGAAAACAAAATGGATCCATTATCTTTCGACGTGTTTTCCTTTTACCGCTATTTTCTAAGCTATTTCCCTCGTATTTCCTGAAAATTTAAAAGAAATCCTGTACTTGTCGTGGTCAGAATGACGATTTTACATCACACCTGATGGTTTTTTGGAACAATGTGGATTTGATGAAAAGCTACGTTTTTTCTTCTTGCCACTCGTCTTTTCCGGGTAAGGCAGGTCTGAATTCAAACCTTAAAACATGAAACGAGATTGTTATTTCATTACCATCATTATAGAATATTAATTACAAACTGTTACATTAAAATCAATAAAAAAATAGATACTTAAAATAGAAATTAGATAGAATTCAGTATAGTTGCTGATAATCAAATAAAACTAAAGTTGGATCCAAAATAAATGCTTCGGTTGATTGCTGATGTCTTCCACGTAGCTGGATTCACATTGTTATAGGTACATAACGTAATATACTGATACATACAAAAATAAGTGTCAGGTTATCTATGCGAGTGTATATTAGTTAACATTATTTTGTAATTACCACGTTTCAGTATAGGAGGTAATTGAGTATAGTAAAGAAAGCAAAATAAAATAGAAATATTGACTTGAAATAAAATATGCAATATTTTTGTCTGTGAGTGTATAATTTTGTCTCTTTCCTTTAATGGGATTTAAATTTCAGAATTAGTCCAAAACAATAAATTTTTTATATAAAAATTCGCGTTTGAAAATGACGTATTTTTCGTACATCGGTTTTTTGGCAATAAATTCTTGTAATAAAACCGATGTACGAAAATCACGTCATTTTCAAACGCCATTTTCTATATAAAAAATTACAAAAATCTATTATTGCTGAAAATATATTTGTAGAACAACTCCTAACGAAGAAAATAAGCCCTCGAATAAGTCTGTAGGACCATCGGTTTCGATGGAAAAGCCGTTTTACGAAAACACCTTTTCTCACGAAAACAGCTATAACTTTGGAAAAAAAAAATATTCTGGAATTGTACAAAAACAATTGTTTTCGTCTCACTTAGAACTACATTTTCTGAAATTATTAAATGTTTTCATCAAATATTGTTATTTTTAGAGCAAAATAAAAAAAACGCAGTTTTCAACGGTTTTTTCGATATATCTCGAAAAGTAATAAATCGATTCGATCTCACAAAAATTGAATCGAAAGACTTTTTCATTATCTACATCTTTCTCATTTAACTTTCTCCAATCCGAGCACAACTTTCTTTTTTATTCGCGATAAACCATTTTTTTTTACTTTTGCGAATTTTTTAGGTTATGTTAGCGGCCGCCATTTTGAGAGCAAAAAACTGTAAGTTTCTCGAAATTTTATATTCTATATGTTCAAATTTTTTGTTGCTGTTTACAATTAGTGACCATTTAACATAGGGGCTCAGACAGATCAATTGAACTAAATCATGAGTACTGATTTGGAAATTAGACAAACACAGTAACTTAATATTCTCTTCTTACTGTGTGAGAAGTAAATAATAGGCATTTGTTTCATAAATAAACATGTGACTCTAACGCAAGATATTACAGAAATAGCTCTGTTTGTGTCGCCAATCCGAATACGTTTAGTTTACCAAACAAATTTACCCATAACCGAAACAATGTAGAGAGAGACCTAAGTAATATATAGAGCGTAAAGGGAATAAAGCCACAACGTGAACAACTTTATTTATCACCCACGCAGGGTTGGGGGTGTCTCTTGTCCATGTAACATAATTTACGTGGGTCTGGGTATTTTCAGAAATGACAAGATTATTCCCTAAGCAATACATGTATCTTTTCTATGTATACAGGGTTAAATAAATACACTTCTAGATATGTGTTAGATTGACATCATCTACAGGACCGTGAGAACTTTCTAGTGCATTTTCTAGTGTAAAAATTGTTTTGAAAACTGATTTCTTTTTTTGCGTATAATCTTGTATTCGTATCTTCTAAGGCCCAAAATATCAACACCTGCGTTCAACGATATTGGCAAAACTACTTTGGAACATAGGTCAGCTATAAGAAAATAAATTTAGAAAATTTAGAAGTTTTGCAATTTTCCAATTGTGTTCCTGTCTCGTACTTTATTAGCGACTTTTCTAATAGCACATTGCCAAAAATAAGTGAGACTGATTATGCGATGGTTTGGTCATAACTCATAAGTTTTTCCTACAACACTTTAAATAGTTTTCTCCTTTGTATTCTTGAGTAGTAATCGTAGAACTGCGTGGATGATTAATGTTCATATTGGGTATGTTATTTTTATATTATAACGAGTAAACTTTTATCCTGTATATCACATACTTCCATATTGTATAACCGTGCCCCTGCTGTTTCAACTATCATTACTACAACTTATACATATATAAGGTCTTTCAATAAGGACGATCGATTTGTAAACGTAAATAAAACAAGTTGTGTATGATACATTCACTCAATTTGATCCACTCATTTTATTTGAGAGAATATTTTATGGCATTAAGTATGAAATATAACGTCGATCAAATGTCCGCCGCGGCTTTATTTGGTGGCATGTATTCGGGAGGTCCAATTCTCGATGACTTTGTCGCATAAATCTGGCTGAATTTGTTGGATGGAGTTCGTTGTGTTGACTTTGTAGGCATCAATTGTTTGCAGTCTATTCGAATAGACCTGTGATTTACGATAGTCAAAAAGGTATAAGCATAAAAGCGTTAAATCGCGCTATCTCTGTAGCTAGTTCACGTCGCCGCTACGCGAGATAACCATGCCCTCAAATCGCTCGTGCAGAATGTCCATCGTGGCATACGCTGTGTGGCACGTAGCGCCGTCCTGTTGGAACCACATGTCGTCGGTATCGTAGGCCACAAGAAGTATCATCGATCTGTAGCACTCGCCGTTGAGGTTTACGGAAATACCAGTTCCATTTGGAAGAAGTACCAACCGATGATTCCGCCAGACCAAAGTCCGCACCAAACAGTGACTTTCTCGGGATGCATTTGGTGCTGATGTATCTCGTGTAGATTGGTATAGTCCTAAATCCGACAATTTTGCTTGTTTACATATCGATTCATCCACAGATGGGCCTCGTCGCTAAAGAAGATTTTTTTTGGCGAAATTTAGATCAACTTCCAACTGCTCCAGAGTCCAATCAGCGAACACACGGTGTTGTCTATGGTCGTTTACCTTAAGTTGCTAGGTCAGTTGGATTTTATACGGGTGCAGACCCAAGTCCCGACGTAGAATTCGCCAAATTGAAGTCGCAGACATGCCAAGTTCTTGTGAACGACCAGAAATTAACTGCCTCTGGTTTTCCCGTACACTCTCACGCACACAAGCGATGTTTTCAGCAGACCTTGCGTTTTTGGTGACGTAGGGGTGTTAGCTGATTATTTATCAAACCGATTGACAAGAATTTGGCCACCAAATGTCTAATAGTCGACTCGGCAGGACGGTTGTGGCAATGATAAAAATCACGTAATGTGCGAACGTTCCTCGAACAGAGCACTGATTTTGAAAATAGTATTTGATGATTTGCACTCGTTGTTGAACGCTATAACCTTCCATGCTAATTTGTCATACACTACTAAACAATTCACAATCTGAAAAACCCTTTACTTGTTGCCCAGCTGATTTCAAATGTTTTCTTGTAAGTAGTATCACCTTAACTGTATCAGTCTAGTAAAATTTACAGAAACGATCATTCGTCAATCATTACCAAAATTTAAGAACAAACATACAATAGCCACTTCTCATTTTGTTTAATCTGATACCCCCTACCCACACGTCTCCTGAGGTTTGGGAAGTAGCAAGGATCTGTCCTATATTAAAAAGTGACGATTCATCTGATATAAAAAAAATATCGCCCAATTATTGATCTTTCAAAGCTTGCGATATTTTTCGAAATGTCATTATACACCCACATTTATCTTGGTGTGCAAACCGTTTTATCTCCCAATCAACATGGGTTGGTAGCAAAACGGTCCTGTTGGTATTATTAAGAAAAGCAGTTAGAGTTTCGGCTTGTGGAAAACGTCTTAAATTCAATTTATTACTGATACGTACTTCTCGTCAAGAATAGGAAAAAGTGTGAGATTCTCTAGGTGTGCGTAGAAGAAAGAGTGAGGCAGCATTCGGCGGGAAGAAGATGCACTTTACGCGCGGCCAGATCGACCTCTGTGTACATTCACATTCAATATACAGTGCTATTCAAAAGTCCCCTCCTCCCCTCTTATCTTTGGAACGATTATACATAAACTAGTGAAATTTGGTAACTGAATATTAAGGGTTGCAAACTTCCCTACTAGTGATGATAGATGACGTATGCGTCAAAGATGACATCACAATGTCATTGTGACCAATAATTTTAAATGGAACCCTATGGCAAGCGACACCTCTTTTAAAAGGTATCGAAAAAACCTATTCAATGATACTAATATTGTGTCTGTTTACGGCAGTTTTGACAACTGGCTTTCAAAAACCGCAAAGCTGTGATGAATTAAATCAGTTAATAATAAAATTTAAAATTCAAGCTCCGCCACTGGATAGGTGGATAGTAAATAATCTGACGTTTTTGCAAGTCTCCCCAATTTGATGTTTTTTTAGCTGTCAAAGTTTTTATACATTTAATAATTTGCGTATTGTTGATCGAACGTTTAACTGTTTTAGTACCTTGTGGTAATTTTAAAATATTTGTACATTCAATAATTTGTTAAACTGTTGTGAGCTGAACGTTTAAGTGCTTCAAAAAGAGAAATGGTACGTGTTTTAGGTGATAAAGTAGCAGCGATCCTAATACTTGGTGAAACTGGAGAAAATATTCATGCAGCAGAACGCATTTTTAATGAAAGGTTTCCCGATCGCCCAGTTTCGAGGACTTATTTGAGAGAGCTTCTTCGTAAGTTTAAAACAACGGGTAGTATTAATGATGCAAAACGATCTGGCAGACCACAAATTTCTGATGAGAAAAAAATTGATATACTGGCAGAAGTAATAGTAAATCCTACTTCTTCAACAACTCAAGTTGCATCAACCTGTGAAGTCAGTCAAAGTACAGTGCACAGGGTGTTGAAAAAAAAAAAAACAAATTTCACCCATACAAATTAAAAATGGTTCATCAACTCTCAGACGACGATCCAGACCGAAGACTACAATTTTGTGAAAATATGAAGACTAAAATTAACCAACAGCCAGACTATGTCAAAACAATTTGTTTTAGTGACGAAAGTATTCTATCTAAATGGAAATGTAAATACACAAAACGTGAGATATTGGAGTGACGCAAATCCTCACATGTTTCGTGAAACACATACTCAGTATCCCGAGAAGGTCAATTTTTGGGCAGGTATACAGGGAAACCACATTGTTGGGCCTGTTTTTTTAAATACCCCGGTGAGGTGTATCTGCAGATGTTGCAAAATGCAATAGAACCGTTAATCCTTGAAATTTTGGAAGATAATCAAGATGAATTCGACATTTTGGAAATAACATTCCAACAGGATGGTGCTCCTCCACACTATTACGGTGCAGTAAGACGGTATTTGGATGAAGAATATCCTGGTAGATGGATTGGACGACGAGGTTCAATGGAATGGCCGCCTCGATCACCGGACCTCACACCTTTAGATTTTTTTCTGTGGGGGTATCTTAAATCGAAGGTTTACGCCACTCAGCCTGACAATATTGATGTTTTAAAACAACGTATTGTTACAGAATGTAGGGCTATTTCCGCAGACACATTTGAAAAAGTACGAGAAGAGTTTCGCAATAGGATGTTTTACTGTCAGGAAGTAGATGGAGCTCACTTCGAACAATTACTATAAGTAGGTACTGATTCTTGAATCTGTAATTAAAATTATTATCCAAGTTTACTGATTTAATCCATCAAAACTGACGTAAACAGACACAATATTAGTATCACTGAATATGTTTTTTCGATACCTTTTAAAAGAGGTGTCGCTTGCCATAGGGTTCCATTTAAAATTATTGGTCACAATGACCTTGTGACGTCATCTTTGACGCATACGTCATCTATCATCACTAGTAGGGAAGTTTACAACCCTTAATATTCAGTTACCAAGTTTCACTAGTTTATGTATAATCGTTAAAAAGATAAGAGGGGGGGAGGGGACTTTTGAATAGCACTGTACATATGTGCATATATTCATGGATATTCACTTTGCAAAGGTCTCAATTTGACTGAGTAGAGACCAGGCTAGTTACTACGTACCTCCTGGACGGTCCGATATCGCAGTTTTGAGACTTTTTCCTATTCTTGACGAGCTGTACTTAAATATCACAACAAAGGAACGCTGTAGAAATATCATCTTCGTTAAATGAATTTATGTTTTACCTACTACCGACTTTTACTTGATTCTATATGCCAAAAACTTATAGCTGTAGTTTTAAATGTAATAAATCACTATTTAATTTAACTGAGTGTACAAATTGAAGCGAATCAGTAAATTGTCAACAACTTCTAATTGATGCAAGTAAATTAACATTTTCTGACTTATTAATATTAATGTATCGTGTCTAATTAAAGGGAATGTACCCTTAAAGACAATTAATTACTCTTCCCCAATCACTTGTAATCAGAAACCCGTTCCACAGGAATTATAAATTAACGGCATCGGCACTCGTGATCATGACGAGCCTTTTGTTTGTTTTGCAAACCTAATCATAGACGCTATTGCATACCCCGCATTTTATCTTGACGTACTACCACGTGCATCAGGTAGATGCAGGTTTTTTTGGCTGGCCCCGCGTCCGGAAACTTGAACTTGATCCCTGGACGGAAGCGTATTTTTACCTGTTACTTTATTTAGTTTGTTTGACATGCTCATCGCTTCGACGATATCGATATATGGGCGGAATAAGGGAAGCTTCTTCGTCTGTATTTATTGCTGTGTGTATTTTTACTTTTCCGCACTCCACTATAAGCGAAAAGGTCGTGTAATCGTGTAAAAAAAAATTTCTAGGGTTTATAGGTTTTCTTTCTAGGGTTTATTTTTCGTTTTTCGGCCTAAAAACCAAAAAAAAAAAGTTTTTAAACCATTTTGTGTGTGTGTGTGTGTGTGGGTCATTGTCATTGTCGTTGTCGTCGGCATTTATTCTTGTTAGCACGATAACTGAACTAAATCGTGTCGGATCGATCGGGTTTTGACTGATTCTGATCGAGGACGTCTCCGAGACGACACCTGTTGATTTTGAGGTGGATAGGATACACCCCACCCTGTCCATGGGTCATGAGAAAGCACGATGGTGGACTATTTGAGATAGTTTTTTGGTAACACGATAACTCAACTAAATCGTGTCGGATCGATCGGGTTTTGACTGATTCTGATCGGGGACGTCTCCCAGACGACACCTATTAATTTTGAGGTGAATAGAACACACTTTACCATGTTCGTGGGTCATGAGAAAGCACAATGGTGGACTACTTGAGAAATTGTTTTTGTTAGCACGATCACTAAATTAAATCGTGTCGGATTGATCGGGTTTCGACTGATTCTGATTAGGGACACCTGCCAGGCGACATCTATTAATTTTGAGGTGGATAGGACAACCCCACCCTGTTCATGGGTCATGAGAAAGCACGATGGTGGACTATTTGAGAAAAATTAAAAAAAGTAAAACTGCCGCATAAAACACATATGTGTAAAAAAATTAACATGATGCCTACGTTTTAAGAGGGTCAACATGTTTTGTAAATGTAAAACTTAAAGAAGGACCCTTTCAGTCACAGGCGTTTGTACTGGTTTTATATTTTTTATTGTAGTGAATGGTAACTGTATTTCAGTATTTGTTGTTATTGTTACGAGTTATATTAATAACCCACTATTAATTATCATATCGAAGTATCCGGTATGCGTAAAAAAGTATTCGAATACATGTAATCGTCTACTTTTTCCGACGAAAATATCCGGAACTTGTACATCTTGTATCCGAATACAATTGAAGTATCCGTATCCAGGATTCAGATACGTTTTACCTGTATCCGAACCCAGCTCTGCTTTCTGTCACATCTTAGAACTGGCATTAGAGTAGCAGGTGCTATTTCAAATCTAACCGATTAAAATAAAAGAACCCATTCAATACTTACTTAAAAAAAACTACATATTTATATAAAAATGCCATTTTCGTTCCTTGTTTTCAGAGGTCCAACTGAGCTTTCCATACAGAGACGTCCAAATAAGAAGAGGAGTAGATCCCAAAGAGCAATACACTCTAGAAGAAGAAATTGGAAGGTAAGATGGAGT
Organism: Rosalia funebris; assembly: GCA_037954035.1. Taxonomy (NCBI): domain Eukaryota; kingdom Metazoa; phylum Arthropoda; class Insecta; order Coleoptera; family Cerambycidae; genus Rosalia; species Rosalia funebris. The sequence continues at coordinate 1,542,017 of JAZFAV010000006.1, read as the reverse complement.
ATGAAATCAGTCGATCACATTTCTAATACAGGGATATTGTGTTCATTCCCGTTGTTGCATGTAAGGGGAGGTTCTCATCAAGCGACCCAAAAATTACATGATTTTCTTAATTTTTTTTTTTCATAGAAGGAAGTAAATAAAGTACTCAAATTTTGTATACATATTTATCAAGTATTCAGGTGTACAGAAAAAAATTATTAAAAAAAATGACACGGTAATTAGTTATATGCTCGGTAATGTGACCGTCCAAAAAAAAGGTGTCCAATCGGTGGGAACTCTAGCACTCTAACACAAATCATCTGAAATCAAAACTTCAAAATAATTTATAAAATATATGATATTTGTTGGAGCTTATACCAATAAGAATTTTTCGCTCTTTCGAAGTGTTATAAAAAAAAAAATAACAGCGGAATCAATGTTTTCTTGGGTATAAGCTCCAATAAATTTAATTTACTTTAAAATAAAAATATGGTTTACCGTATTTTTATTTTAAACCACCAGCACAACCAGTTTAAAAAACATGGTTTCGAGAAAAACGCTTGTTCGACTCACTACACGCGGCTACACGCTATACCCACGTATAGAGAGGCAAACTATCTAATATTCAAGAAAACTAGAGAGTAAGGAGACATAGCTCCTCGAAAAGTCAGTGGTGGGGGTAGGACGAAAAACGGCGCCAATATGGCAGCCTCGCGTAGAATCGCGCGGGATCTGCGCATGTGCGCATGCCGTTTATCCTCGTCTATCGCGGGTCTTCACTATTTAAATGTAGGGTTAGTAAACAATTAAACCATTAGTTAGTTAAACAGTAAACAATTTTCGCGTGCATTTCTTTACAATTGTTGTTTCCGAATTGTTTGGTGAAAACACGCTATGAAAATTGGGATACAGTATTTTCAGTCCTAAATACATAGTATGTACAAAAAATAATAGTTCTGAATGCTTTTCTTTTAGAGCAAGAAATGTTATTGCATTTTTTCATCTGTCAATTATAATTTTCTTTTATGTCTGCCACGAGTAGGATATCGATGATAATTTAGCTTTGTGGAAATGAAATAACATAATGAGCTTTTAGTCTAACGAGTTTTAATCATCCACAGGAAGATTACATATTTTAACCATGGCCACAAGTGGAATTGAAAATGTCGAACTGCGATCACTTTTGCATGGGGAAATGAAGAAGTGTTCGATCTCGGAAGGAAATATTTTGTTTGAAAGTTTACAAAGCAACAGACACACCATTGAATTGCCAAGCGAAAAATGGTATACTGAGTCTGGTTTGGACACCAATTTAAACATATGCATTGATAAGAAGTTGAATGTGAATGTGTATTTACACAGTGAATATTTGGAATGGATGGAATGGGATGTGCCGAAGTCTGTACAAGATATTTCAAACATCCAAGAAGTAACCGATAGTTTTCCTGTGAAATTAGTTTGTGATCTATTATTGTATGAAATGTGAAGTTGTTTTTAAACAATTACTAATCAATTGTATATATTCGGTTAATTTAAAATTTCCGATTTTGTGGTAATAACATTACATATTTACCGGCCTTTTTGTATGTTGCTTCAGTAAAAACAAAGCATTCAATAAGAGTACAATTTATTCAAATCAGCGTACTATGAAGGCAATACAGTGTGTGATGTAAAATCAATAAATTTTTCAGAATTAACGTTAGTAATTAGACATAAATTGAAGGGTACAGGAATAAAACAAGAAATGTCACAAAACTATTTATTCAAGAAAATTGAAATTATAAGTTGCATTCTAATGTAAGCGAAGAAATAACATTGCAATGAAAAGAACTAAACTAAACTACCTAACTAACTTTAACTAACTAACTGTAGTTAAACTTTTTCAATTTAACTAAAAGGCCATAATAATAATATAAAATAAATAATATAGGATGTTACCTGTTATTAAAAAACTATGATAACCAAAAATCTTATTACGGAAACGTTCTGTGGGAAGTTCAAATTCATTATCGTTAAGTGAAGGAAAACTGGTATTTTGAGTTTTCTTTTTCTACTATTATAAAGTATTCTTTCCTTGAGCTGCATAATATTAAGGTAATACGGTGACAGCACCTCCAACCATTTTTCTCGTCTCTCACAATCCTTAAACGAAATTGAGTTGTAAGTTACTATTTGCCTTCTTCTTTGCAATTTACTTCTACATTACACTGCACTTTTACTATTCACTACAAAGTAAGCGTTACTATCGGTGTATACAAACATTACAATACTTGTTTATCGAAAGACTTACCTCAGGAACTTTAAAAATTGTTCGTTTATTTATGACACAATCAGGGCTTTTGCTGGAACAATTCGTAACGCAACAATATCTCGACGCTTTTGACATATTTAACGGAAAAACTGGAAACGCTCAAAACTTTCAAAACACAGTAAACAAAAATAAACATAACCTCGCTCGGTTCTACGCAAGGACCGCCATGGTGCGGACGTTTTTCGTCCTACCCCCACCACTCGAGTTATTTCTCCTGTTCTCTAGTCTTCTTGCTAATATTATAACGTATACTCTGACATATGGTGGCACTTGGGGTAACTATACTTACCACAGAATGTTAATATAGGCGCGCATTTCAAAAATATTACGATAAAATATGCTCTTCTGCGCGAACTCTATTTTTGCGTAATTTTTCGTAAAAAGAAGGGATCCATTATTATGCAATATATTTTTTATAAAAATGTTTTCGGCCAAATCGTTTTAGGAACATATTCTACATATGATAAGGTATCAAAAAAGGCAAAAAAAAAAAAATCGATTTTTTGGTCGAGTTTGATGAGATCCTCCCCGTAAGACTATCGCCTTTGGCCAAAATTATTTTTGATATATTACATTGGTACAATTACCAAGATTTTGTAAAGTAGTAAAGTAGTAAACGATTAACTGGTAAATCAGTAAACGATTGGATCGTTATGGCGACATTTTCCACGACTGTTTTACTCGTACATTAGTATGAGACCTGCATCACTCTTCCAGAGAGCTGTAATTGAAAATAAAACACCAGCCCGTTATTTATTGCTATTTTACGAAGAGATTTAATAGCTATAATTAATAATCTGATGTAAACGTTAGATTGGTATTGACCTTGAGATGTTTTAAAACCGTTTTATTGCCCAATGTGGGTTACTGGTATGCACACTATACATATTTATTTAAGACGATTAAAGAATCGCAGAATTAATATTTGCGAAAGAATGTATTGACGTTATTGGACCATATACGTACGATTTATTTATACCAAGGCGAGTCTGTTTACCGGTTAATTAAAAATACATTCCTGGACAAAATTAATGCATCAGCAAAGCTTCTCATCATTTCTTATAATTTTTCGAGGTTTTAAATCCTTAAACAATTTATATAGGTGGCCTAGGATATCATCTGTCACTACTGATAAACAATTGCAATTGTTTGACAGATGTAAAGTAACATTGTGTAATTGGTAATAATACACTTAACGTTGTTAAAGGTGATTTGTAAAGGGCAATAAATTCAGTTACGCTAGTGATTTTTTTTTAATTAACGTCATGAAGTGAATTAAACACTTTGTAGTACACTTGTAGTACCAGTACACTTGGAGTAGAAGAAATGAATCGTCCACGCAATATAAGAGAAGATTAAGCCGCGAAAGCGGCAATTCTGGTTAACGAGGGACGTAGCCAGTGATATGTGGTCAATCAACAATTAGTTGAACGGTTAAATGCTTCAATGAACTTGGAAATTATTGTAGAACCTCAGGATAAGATCGTGAGAGTTATATATTATAGATGCAAGAGATGAGCGATATATTAATTATGCAAATTGCCTTAAGAAACAGGCATTCTCCCAGTTTCGAGTTAAGCAGGGTCCTAGCAGCAGTTCGAATTGTAGCAATTAATAGAACAACGGTCAGGAGAAGGTTTAATGAAGGAGGACTGGACAGTAGGAGACCAGCTATTGCACCACTGCTCATCAGAGAAGAGAATATAGAGTTACTAGACTCTTAAGAATGACTAAGCAAGAGTAAGTTTTAATTCACCAGGTGGACGTCAACGAGTCTGGCAGAGGCCATGAGAGAGGTTTGCTGCCTGCAATATCTCTCCGAGGATCCCATATTTTGGTGGATCAATAATGTTCTGGATTGAAATTTGTTTCGATGGTCGCACGGACTTGGTTCCTATACGGGGGACACATTTCTACGTAGAAAACATCGCAGAAGAACATGTGATGCCATTTTCCCCGTTTGGCGGGGACAATTTCATTTTTATATAGGATAACGCTAGGCCCCACGTTGCTCGAGTGATACTGGACTACTTTCGATTTGTGAATATTCCAGCTATGAACTGACCACCAAGAATCCCAGATGTGAACCCCATAGAGTATCTATGGAATGCATTAAAATGATCAGTTAGGTGTCACATACTTGTCTCTATGACTTTTAGGGCTTTGAACTCGTCCAATGGAGAATATTCATCTGGAAACTATTTATCGCTTGATCAATAGTATGCCCAGACGAATACAAGCAGTGATAAAAGCTAGAGGAAGATCTACATGCTACTGAATCCAGATTCTTCATTTAATTCCCCTCAATTTCACCTCAATTTTTTTTTTCTCAACATCTTCATTGACCCCGTTTTCATTACATTTGACATTATGGTTCCTTTCTGTTATTTATTCATGTTTTTCCTGATAATACCATTCTAATTTATTAAACATTAGGTGAAGTCGTTTAATTATATCACGTAAGTTTTGTGATTAAAAGCTTCGAAAGAATAAATGTAATAATGTGAAGTTTCACTGATGCGTCAATTTTATCCAGGAGTTTATTTTATTCTCGTCAAAATTAGACAATAGATTTAGTAAAAATAGACAGCTTATGTCTATTATGTACAGTGTGGCTTAAACGTTAATTCCAAAAGAATATTTGTAAGTAATAAAGCAATTTTAATACAGGGTGGAACGTAAAAAAAGCTGCAGGCCATAACTTTGTTATTAATAATTCGATTTTAAAATTGAAAGAAGATAATTAAATAATTGTTTACAGATTACTATATAGCATTCATTGAGATTTTATACAATTTTATTTCAAGGTCACGCGATAGTCAACTTTTCTTATTTAAATGGCAACCTATATATTTTTATATTTGGTTAAAAGGAGAATATTTTTCTGTTTCTAATGATGTATAATATAAGTCGTATAATAAATAAGTCGTATTTTAATACACGTGTGATTCAGAAAATAATAAATTATTTATTAAATCATCAAATTTTAAAACATGACAAGATGGCTTTAAATTGAAAAACAATTGGAACATGCCATAATAAAATGTCATTTGTCATCACAATAATAGTTTTCAAAGAATAATAAGTATAATATACTAAATTTAAACAATATCGAACAATATAAATTCTTTTGCAACGAACAATATAAATATAAATACTTCTCTTTCAGCAAAACGCTCTCTACAGAGTCTTGCAGCTGCATAACTGTTTCTTCTACATTCAAAATATACTTGAATCATGTCTGTCGATTCACTATTATTATTCATTATTAACTTTTTTGAACAAAAATAACAATTAACAAGATGATTTACAAAACTTATCATTAAACAACAAATAGTCTTAAGTCAAACAACGCATTGACATTTTAAATTGTCATGCTCCAATTAGTTTTCAATTTCAAGGCATATCTGACCCTATCTAAAAACATCGAAATTTTGATCCAGAGAATTATAGCTACCTGCTTCTTTCATTAATGGAATAGAAAGAAGATGTGAACTACGAGTATGTATTCAACAAAATGGCAGACATTTTGAACAGAATTTATATTGTTCGTTGTTGTTTAAATTTAGTATATTACACAAATTATTCTTTAAAATCTATTATTATGATGATGAAATCTATTATTGTGATGTCAAATGACATTTTACTATGCTATGTTCCATTTGGTTTTCAATTTAAAGCCATCTTGCCATGTTTTAAAATTTTTATGAATTAATAAATAATTTATTATTTTCTGAATCATACGTCTATTAAAATACAACTTATTATACCTCATTAGAAACATAAAAATATTCTCTTTTTAATTACATAAAAATATATTTAGGTTGCCATTTAAATAAGAAAAGTTGAATATCGCGTGACCTTGAAATGAAATTGTATAAAAACTCAATGAATGCTATATAATAGTCTATAAACAATCATTTGATTGTCTTCTTTCAATTTTGAAACCGGATTATTAATAATAGAGTTATGGCTTGCAGCGTTTTTTACGTTCCACCCTGTATAAGGATTTTGGAGCTCTTTTTAACTTTGTGTTTCTCTTTTCATACTAGGTATTGTAAAATCTTAAAATAAAATCTGCGCGCATGCGTAAAATGACATGAAGATAGTTACTAACTGCAAAATGTCTTCGAAAGTTTTGACAAACTACAAAGGAGAGAAACAATAATTATTTTTTTTTAACAATTCCAGAGGAAAGTTCGGGACAGTCTACAAATGCAAGGAGACCGCAACCGGTTTGAATTTGGCGGCAAAATTTATCGGTTGTCCGAAGAAAGAGGACAGAAGAAACGTGGAGAGAGAAATAGAGATAATGAGGGCGCTCCAACACCCGAGGCTTATTCAGGTGTACGACGCTTTCGAAAACGGGAAAATTATGACAGTCATCTTAGAACTGTAAGTATATTTTCTTATATACAATGCTTTCGTAAAGCAATGAATATATTCGTTATTTATTACCTCAGCGTACGTAAACAAATCTGCTCTTTCACATTCCGTATTAAAAGTTAGCGGTTGTTTTTAAACAAAAAATATCGGTGGCATCATACCTCCTACACGAATCACCCTGTATGTATTAATTATATTTTGAAATATGCGCCATTAAATATCAAATTTTACGGGTCCGACAGTTTCTCCCAAAAGTTATTGCTTGGCGAATTTTGAAGCACTGTATTTTCGCAATATTCATTTACATTTTAACTACAGTATGTACATATATTGGCGATAGTCTATTTCAAGATATGAACTTAATCGGTCTTAACTGGTTCTAATCTAAACATCAACGTTAAACATTAATAACTGTCCACGTTCGTGGGTGATTCAAAAATTCTGGCATAAAACTAGAATTACAACAAATTATGCAGACGTCCATTGCCAAATTTCTTGGCTGCCTGTGGTGGCGTCTGCCCAAATTGCATCAAATAAACCCCTTGGTGTACACAGTAGTTGCAGAATAGTTTACAACTGAATATAAAAAACATAAAACATAAAGAATAAATGCCGACGACAGCGACACACACATATACAAAATGGTTTAAAACCCGTTTTTTTTTTTTGGTTTTTAGGGCGAAAAACGAAAAATAAACTAGAAAAAAAAATTTTTTTGCACGATTACGTTACTTTTCCGCGTATAGTGGAGTGGGGAAAAGTAAAAATTCCAACTAACACTTTTTTATTTCTAATTAAACTTGTATACAACTTTTATCAAACTTTTATAGATTACTACATTTTATTTCAATTCACTCTAATGTCACAGATTGCATATCACAATTACAATAACATTTGGTATACTAGACAAGAATAAGTTTAAAAAACTATCGCTTTGATATTGATTTACGCACTGCAAGGACAATTTCAATTAAAAATTATCATATATCTATATTCTCTAACACGTATTCTCTAATACGTGTGTAACTTTCAGATGCAGCTTTTTCGACAGTTGGTCCAACTTCGTAACGTTTGAATAATGATTCCGAAATAGTTGATTGGTACTTTCAAACATGCCAGGAATTTATTGAAAGCTGTTCATCCGATGCCGGCATGACTAGCACCTAATAAAATAAAAATAAAAATTCTAGATCAACACAATTTTAAAATAAAAAAAAAAAAACAAAAATGAAAATAATGCCAAGTACGGCAGACGAATTCACATCATAGCATCTTTTGATAGAATTTTCTGGGAAATGATCCTTCCTATTGTCAACTGAGGTAACTTTATCGCAGGAATTACATCGCACTGTCCAAATGGATTGTAAACTACTTCTTACTTCACTCTCGGTGTTTTCTAATGACAGTAACGTTTTACATGAATGCCACTTTAAATTCTGCTGCAATTCATCTAAATCGACGATCTGAATTCCAAATTCAATCTTTTTCGCAGTTAGATTTGAAGCTTTTTTCGCGTCATTCATTGGCAATTCAATGCAATAATGAAGAAGAACACGATCGAAAAGGGGGCATGAATAAACAAAATCACGATATCGCGATACGGTAGACACCGAGTTCTGCGCTTGCAGCGTTGCCACGCTGTAAACACAGCTGTGACGTGAAGAAAATCGTTACAATCACAATCCAAACCAAAAATATGTAGTGTATCGCAGTGCAGCGACCTATGTAAAAGTCAGCAGATAGCAGCCAAACTTTTGTATTCTTAAAACACACACAAAGTTTTCATAATTCCCTTTCCAATTCCCATTTCTCTTTTCAGAATGGAATAAAACGGTTTGTTTCGTCCCTTTCCGTCCCACGATCTTTTATTCTCCCCACTCTACCTCACGTCGCTCGGTGATTGGATACACGCCCTACTCCGATTTGTGCCTATCTGCCTAGTAGTGTGCCGCCTTCTGTATACATAACAATATTATCTGGAAAATAATATCAGATTTTCAGCAGAACAACGTAATATGTAACTTGAAATTCATCTAGGGATCTATCAAGCTAACAAAGTATATTTCGAGCATTTCACTTCTTGTTAACTTTGTTTTATCCTCTATAATTAAACAAGTCTTATTAATATTAAGTTTGGCGTGTTTATTTTGCAGGATTGAGGGAGGAGAATTGTTCGAAAGGGTCATCGACGACGACTTCATACTAACAGAGAAGAGTTGCACAATTTTCATGAGGCAAATATGCGAGGGAGTCGATTTCATTCACAAGCAACGTATCCTCCATTTAGATATGAAGGTGAGTCCGATAACGTCTCAATTTTAAAACACTCGACCTCACAAAAGGCGCCTTACGATTATTCCTGAAAGTTTCTTTGGATCGCGGTTGGTATCGTGTTCCGAATTATTTTATTTTGCTAAAGTCGGTTGCACGAATCAAAGATTTATGGAAGCCTAGATTGTCTGTAACCCCATGAATCCGTTCGTATAATTTTCCTCCATAAACAGTAACGTCATCATGAGTATAATGGTGACGTTTTCGGTTGCTTAGTGGAATTCTATATAATTAGGTGTACTTGTTTGATGTTTTAGTAGTTTGTAATTTGTGAATCGTTTGCTTATGGTTCTCTACATAAAAGAAAATCTTTGTCCTTCAAAATCATTCATGAAAGAATATGTAGAAAATTTGAAGAAGATGTAAGCAATACACAGTTTGGATTCCTCGAAGGACTCGGGACAAGAGAAGCTCTCTTTGGGATTGACATTATTTTCCAACGTTGTCTAGACATAAATTAGGGTATGTTTGCATTTTACATCGATTTTAAAAAGGCTTTTAAGGCAATTTTAAAAAGGATAACGTGAAGCATGATAAGTTATATCAACTACTCCTAAGCAAAAACATTGACCTAGAAGCCGCGCCGTAAGAATTATCAGCAAAGTTATAGTGGGGCCAAAGGGCTAAAAGCAACTAACGGAGGACATGGAGCGCGGTTAATATTTTAGTTTGTGTACAACTGTTTTATGAAGGTAGGTGATCATTCACAGTTGCATTAAGAAAAGTTAGGACAAATTGAAGCGCCTACAGTTATTATTACAGAGTAAATAGTTCTCAACTTCATCAAGAAATTTGAAGAGAGGGGTTCTGTCATTGATAAGGTAACACCAATACATCCTCGTCGTGGTCAGTCCGATAAAAATATTACTAAAGTGAGAGAAAGTGTACGGGAGTATAAGAGCGGAAACCTGTCAATTCGACGTCGTGCACAATAATTGGATGTGTCAAGAGCCGCCACGCATCGGATTTTAAGGAAAAATCTGCATCTGTCAGCGTACAAAATTCTATTGACATGACAATTAAAAGTTACAGACCATTTATATCGTCGTACATCTGTTAATTGGGCGTTAGAAAAGAAAGAAGGGGAATGAAGCACATTTTCATGTTGTTGGATATGCCAGCAAACAAAATTGTCGAATTTGGAATGCTGAAAATCCACAAAAATAAATCTCAAACCTCAGTTTGTTAAATATTATTAGCTTTATCCACAAATCACATCCTATAGTTCCAAATGAAACATCCAGGCATATTGACGTGGTATGGTTTGTAGGTGACAATCGTTAAATATTGACGCCCTATCTTTGACAGAGCACAAATGGCGCGCAATTCAAATCCTACAGTTCTAATTGAGACACCCTATAAATATCCAGGATTCTAAATAGAATGATCGGGTGATCAAACAGAGGAGATAAGAGCCAAAATAGAATGCGCCAGATATTTACATATGAAAATGAAAAAGTTTTTCACTTTCACTTAACTTGAGATGAGGATGATGCCTTGTCACGTATTTTCTACGTTTTTCTATGGAGTTGAAGTATGGACTTTCGCATAAATTGCAAGCCTTCACAATGTGGTGCTACTGCAGACTGTGGGCGTATTCCCTGGACAGATACTACTATATACGAGCCCAGGCTCATAATAGTTCGGACAGGCATAATTTTACAACTGATATATTTAAATAAAAGTAATAATTCTCAAAACTGTTTTATTAAAGAAAAATATTGGTAACAGAAATAAAGTCCAAACTTTTAACTTAAATACGATGAAATATTACTACGTTATAATATGTCAATGGTAAGCTTGTTAATAAAAAACATTAAGATTTGCGGTTCAGAATAGTTAGGCCAGTTGCTGAAATGCATAATAGGCTAAACGTTTGTAGCGTTTTAAAACAAATTAGAATCTCAATTGTTGTTAAAGTAGAACGGGTATTATAATGTGTGTTTTGGACGTGCCTGTTAAATTTTCTGAAAAAGTGGCACGTGGTGTGGCATTAAGTGACTCATAAACAGAGAGTGTAGGCTCAGAAAATATCTGCGACATATTCGGTGCCTAAATCTACAGTGCGAGGCATTGTCAACTTGTATAAAAAAACTGGATGCACAGCCCAAAGGAAGAAAACTGGTCGACCATTCCAAATTTCACTCTTAAATCAATATACTCTGAAGAGGACTATAACAACAAACCAACGATGCAGTGCAAAAGAAATTATGGTACTATGGAGAAAAATGGGATAGGTAAAACCTTCCCCCTGGGTAAATACACTACCGCACTCCAGGCCGAGCTAGTTGCAACTACATACGGTGTTCTGGGGGCTGACCAAAATCGGACCCAGGAGAGAGTATGTATCTGCTCGGATAGCAGGGCGGCGTTGATAGCCCTGAATTCAGCAACGACAAAGTCGAAGCTGGTCTATAATTGCTATGAAGCATTGAACTACTTGGCAGGGAAGGGACCGGTGGAACTCTTATGGATACCTGGGCATAATGGCATTAAGGGAAATCTAATTGCAGATGACCTTGCCAAACTAGGGACCAGGGAAAACCTCTATGGACCAGAACCTGCAGTGGGAATAAGTCGGAATCTGATCAAAGACCGCATCGATGACTGGGCAAGAGATCAGCATAGAGAAAGATGGAGAGGAGTAACGGGTTGTCGAATAACCAAACTCTTCATCGAATACTCAGTGATTGAGAAATGGGCCCAAGAATTCATTAAATTGAACAGGCAAAAAGCCAGAACCCTGGTAGGAATCATAACGGGCCACCATAGTAGCCTGGAACGCATATCAGCACAAGCTGAGGCTGACTGACAGCCCGGCATGCAGATACTGCATAGAAGACGAGGAAACCTCGATTCATCTTCTTTACACCTGTCCCGCACTGGAGGAGAGGAGGTGCCTTATACTAGGGACCCCTGTTATCCTAGAAGAGGCGAGGCTTAAGGCGAGGGACGTGCCCAAATTGCTCCTTTTATGGGATAGCATTTTTGGATAATGACCCGGATAAGAGGGGATCGCCAAGGGACTACCCATGCGATCAGTGGCTGATGAGGCCCAAACCCACAGAACATAATAAATAAATAATGGAGAAAAAAATTATATATCCACAATTAAACGCTCAATAAAGAAAATATGATACAAATTCTACAAGGTAAAGTTTCATTCTTTACATTTTACTTTTGAATTTACCGATTTCTCCTTCAGGCAAAAGAAAAGCCATTATTAATTAACCCACAGAAAATAAATCAGTTAGGCTGGGCCAAAGAACATAGGCATTGGACTTTACAACAATGGCACTGGGTAATTTGGAGTGACGAATCCAAATTTGAAATCTGTTAGAGTGATACCAGAAAACATGTTCTAAGGACCCCACAGGAAACTTATCATCCTGACTGTTTGGTTAGGAAAGTGAAGTTCTCTGCGTCTCTTATGATCTGGGAGTGTATGAGTGGTATGGGCGTAGGAAAATTATATTTCGTAGATGGTACTGTGACAGCAGAAAAATATAAACAAATTTTGACAGACAGTTATCGCCGTCAATATGAATATGTCAAGGCGCTGACGCGCAGTACATTATCCAGCAGGACAGTGCCTCGTGTCACACAGGAAAAACTGTCAAAGCTCGGTTTACAGAACATAATGTCCCTGTTATGGAATGGCCCTCTAGTAGTCCAGACCTCTCGCCAATATAAATATTGTGGCATAAAATGAAAAAAACAGTTGCGCAAACATCCAGTCGGTTCAGTTAACGATCTACACACCAAATTGCAAGAAATTTGGGATAGCACACTTCCTGAACGGTGCACTAAGCTGGTAGATATAATTTCTACCAGAAATAAAGCTGTTATTGTTAATAAAGTTGATGTAACAGAGTTTCGATGAAGCTGCCGAACTATTCTGAACCGCGAATCTTAATGTTCTTTATTAACAAACTTGTCGCTGACACATCTTAATGGAGTAATATTTCATGGTATTTAAGTTAATAGCTTATACTTTGTTTCCGTTACCAATATTTTTATTTAATAAAATAGTTTTGAGTGTTATTATTTTTGTTTAAATACATTAGTTGTAAAATTATGCTTGGCCGAACTATTATGAGCCTGGGCTCGTTTAAGAACATAAAAAGGTTTTTATTAAACCAAGTGAAGTTGTCGGGTGGGGACTTTAAAAAAACAAAATTTAACGAAATCTTATTATACTGTAGCAATATTTGTCTATAGTTTTTGATACCTTTGGCATGTCTTCTCCTTTTTTATTTCGAGTAAACCCGTTTTAAGGATTCAGATAAGATAACCCACATAAAATAAAAAATATATACGCATGATGGTTGTGAAAATTTGTGGAGATCGTATTCAAAGCGCACTCACCTACGACGTATAAGCTTTCGCCACTTTTCCTCTTTTCCAAGCCGAGTTCATCGATTACTTAATCGACCCAGTTTACCGTCCGTAAATTAAAAAACGTAAACCCCTATATTCAGTTTATATTTATTTAACTCTTGCATGCGGTAAATAAATGAGACGTTAAAAACGAGAATTAATCTTGGAAAAACAACATAGTTTATACCTCAGTGTCGAAATAATATGGAGTGACTCATCGATGACATATGGATGGCTCAGGGGCAAGAAGTGTGCGGTGAACGAAATTCCATAGGCGTATCAATTTGGAGGGGGCAAAATATAAAAAAATAACAAAACGATACCAAAACAGTTGCAAAGGGTTTTAAGTGGATTTGTAACAGTTTTTTAGTTAGTAAACGATGTAAGTATCGTAAGTTATGTAATGTACTTATTTCATACTTACCCAGTCAGAACATCTCCTGTCAGCATATCCTGATAAAACAGACATTTTGGCAACATGTGCCATATAAAGGGACGTAGGAGTAACAAGCTACACACAAGTGGCCCCTCTGAATCCATATATTGACCTACCGCTTTCACTATTTAAAACTATTATTATATTTATGTCACACCACTAACACAATCTTTATTTTATTGTATCAACAACACCGTCACAGTTACTACATTTATCACAATCATTATATATGTTACATTACTAACACAGTCTTTATTTTATTGTATCAACAACACAGTCACTATATCTATCACTATACATATATGCCACACTTATCACACATATTTTATTTTATATTACCAATCACTGTCACTATCGCAATATCACTATGTTGCGTTGCATTAATGTTATTATTACAAGAATCACTCACTTCAGGTAACACGACATCCACTTGCAATATTACCATTCCACAGTTCACTATCAAAATAAAACTACTAGTCACTGTCACTATCAAAATCATAATCACTGGAACTGCTATCACCTAGCTTGATTATAACTGGATCTATCAACGCTTCCGCTCTTGTGTCAAGAGCCCACATGCGTTGTTCCTCTATTATTTCGTGCTACGTCCGTTTTTATTTGCGCCCAAATCAGCTCTATGGGGTTCAATTCGCAATTATATGGTGGTAGACGAAGTCACATCACGAGCTTTTGCCATTTCATCTACTACATATTTAATGTACCGGCTTTTTTCTCGCTGCGCAATTTTTAATAGCTGCACTTTTAACATGGTATCGCCACAATTCAGATTTTTAGATTTTAACCACTCCAGGATCTGTCCTTTTCTCCATATGAATTTTCTCCATATTTTCTCCATACAGATGAAAACCATTTTTCAAAAACTTCACTAGTCATATCTTCATGATAGTCCCCTATTCATCGCGATTCAAATACATTTAAACCATTTTCCAAAAAACCTGAGTCGCTTCCGATATGCGTTATTATTAATCTTCGTCCTTTTCCAGATGGTGCTTTCAATCCCGGAGATAATCCTTCTACAAATGCCTGTCGGTTATTCAGAATATTGCAGTCTTGCCACACTTTCGTCACCGTATGACCTTCGTTTATCCAAGTTTCATCCAAATAATAAATCTTCCTACCAGAATTCCGAAAATCTCTTAGCTTTTCCAAATAACTTCTTCGCCATAACACAATTTCGTTTTTTTCAATAAGAAGACTCTTTCGGTTTCGTTTTAAATGATGAAAATTCATTTTATGCATAATTCTCAAAAGAACTTTACGAGAGAACTTCGGTAAATTTTCATCTTTAGCGACGGCAATGTGAATTTTATTCAGCGTCGGAAGTTCATTAAAAAAAATCCATGAATAATCCTACGAATTATGTGTTTAACATCTTCAACTTCAATCTTCTTCCTACCGCGGGTTTCTGTTTTCTTCTTTTTTGCACTTGTTTCTTCTTCATCATACTTCATTGCACGGTACACACTACTTCCATAGAATTTTGTTAACGAAGAGCATATATCAACTGCCTCGGTTGTACTAATATCTGGGTTTCGCGCCCGAATTCCTTCGTAGACTTTTTTAATCATTTGAAGTTCTTCATTTGTTAAAAGTCGCTGTTTTCGATTGGAATTATTCGTCGTAGAACCACTACAACTTGCATCCGCTGCTTCCATGTTAGAAAAACACTAAACACTCACTTTTATCGCAGAATATAATAAATAAACAATTTCCCGAATCCCGAATCAATCGCACATAACCACAATGTAACGCCACCGGCGCACTAAAATCTGGGCTAAACGACGCATGCGTCATTCTATCGATTGACATTGATCCGTGCGGCCAATTGCTGACCAATCGAATTCAAATGTATTTAAAACCGCCTAAAATGATTGGCTAACTTTGCTACAACAACGCACCAGGCGGTACAACCGATTATTATGCGATTTGGAATTCAATAGGAGAGGGAGTAGTTCGCATTGAACTACTGTTTCTATAGAACGGCACATAAAATTTGTATGCACATAATAGGTGATTACACAGAAATAGACAAACTGTTGAATAGTTATGGTGGTCTGATATTATATATGAATTACTCCACATTATTTCGACACTAGGGTATACATATTTTCCCGCTACCTACGGCACCGATAAATCGAAAACGAAACCACGTTGTTCGAGCGCATAGAATATAAAATAAATCTGATTTCATAAACAAGGCGTCGTTATAAAACCGCCATTTAAAACTTTAGATTTATAAAATTACCAACAGCTAATAAACTGCCGTCGATTTGTTCGGGAAGAATAAATATTTGGGTGTAAATTTTCTAACAGTGAATGAAAACACTTCATGTAGTGGCTTTGCGAAAGATATCCAGCGAATAAACAAACAAACAATGTTGAACGGACTTCTGTTCGTTCCTTGATAGAATGAGGAATATAAAAAATAAGTTTATATTTATTTCGGTTATATTACTGATTTATTTCAATTAAACTTATTTAAATACGGGTGCTCCTAGAAGTTCCACGACCTAACAAAGAAAACACAATAAATTTGGGGAAAAAATATCTTTATTTCTCTACGTAGTCTCCTTTTAGCTCGATACACTTTTTCCAGCGATGTTCAATAGCTTCGATACTCCTTAGAAGCGTCGAGCTCCTCAAAATAGCTATCAACCACAAACTCCATCTCTTCATTGTGGGCAAATCCTTTATCACCGAGCCATTTTTTCAAGTTTAGAAACAGAAAATAATCCGAGGAAGTTAAATCTGGCGAATAGTGTGCGTGATGAAGCAATTCGAACTTTAACTTAATTGGTTTTGGCCATCGCGATAACGGATGTGTGAACTGGTTCACTGTCTTGATGAAACAAAACTTTCTTTTTCGGAAAATGCGGCCATTTTGTCCTGATTTCATCGCGCAAATGGCGCAATAAGTTCGCATAACACTCGCCGTTGCGTGTTCTTCCTTTCTAAAGATAATCAATAAAAATGATCCCACGCGCATCCCAAAAAACTGACGCCATGATCTTGTCTGCAGATGGAACTGTCTTCGCCTTCTTTCGAGCCGATTTTCCCCTTTCATTCCATTGTTTTGACTGTTCCTTCATCTCAGATATGTAGTAATGGACCCATGATTCATCCATGGTTATGAATCGACGTAAAAACTCGGCTTTATTCTTGTGAAACTTCGTCAAACACTCGATTGAAACATCCTCACGACGCCTTTTTTGTTCCATTGTGAGGAATTGCGGCATTCATCTTACGCACAGCTTTTTCATATCCAAGTTTTCAGTCAATATACGATGTACAGCACTTTTTGAAATGCCTACCATGTTTGCTAGCACGCACACTTTCAGTCGAGAGTAATCCAATACCATTTTATTGATTCTCTTCACCACTTCTGGCATGGGCACCTTATTTAGTCGACCACTGCAATATTCGTTTTGGCAACTCGTACGGCCTCATTTAAACTCTACCACTCAATATTTTACTGTTGTAAAGGAAGGAGGAGACTCCCCCAGAGTAGATTCTAGCTTCGATTTGATATCGGTTGGACTGAGGCCTTTCAAATGAAAGTATTGTACCACACAACGATGGCCAATTTTCTCCATGTTTATAAATTCACTACTGATTCTCTATCGATCTTGAGCGATCTATTCACACTTGAGATCGTTTAATATTTATGGCTGCCAAACAAACACTAAACAACGTAGCGTCGTCAAACTACAAACTTAAGCTTTATAAGGTTGGTACGTTGGGGTTCTCGTACAGATACGTTGGTACGTACACTTTATGGGGTCCATATCTGTGTGGCCAGTCCATAGTTGGAATATTCACAAATTAAATGTAGTTCAGTATATGTCTAGCAACGTGGGGCCGAGCGCTATCCTGCATAATAATGAAATTATTATTGTAGGACAAATAGCATTACATGTTTTTCTACGATGTTTTCTACGTAGAAATGTGAATTCATGGGTTTCCTCCGTATAAGAAGCAAATCCATGCGACCATCGAAATCAATTCCTCCCCAGAACATTATTGATCCACCAAAAAACGGAATCCTCGGAGAGATATTGCAGGCAGCAAACCTCTCACCTAGCCTCCACCAGACTCGTTGATGTCCATCTGGTTTAATTAATACTTTCTCTTGTTTCGTCTAACAACAAAACTCGCTTACAGTCGTCAATGATCCAATTTATGTGTTCTCTTTCAAAATGCAGTCTAGTAACTCTATGATCTCTGGTGAGCAGTGGTACAATAGCTGGTCTTTTACTGTAGAATTATCCTTCCTTGAGCCTTCTCCTGGCCATTCGTCCAAAATTTGCTATATTTCGAGTTGCTGCTAGACTGAAACTAAGAATGATGTGTTGAGGATAAAACACATAAAACATATTTCAGTAAATACTGAAAGTGACGACCGTTGACAATTTAACAATGCCCAAGTCTAGAAACAAATTCTTCTTGAACATTTCGTATCATTTCTGGTGAAATTTTTCGTATTTCCGTTCTTATGTGGCACTTTAGATCATCAATATCTCTTGGTCTATTTAAAAATAAACAGTTTTAATACCTTAAAATGGACTTTTCCACACGTAGAACATCTCTATCTCGAAATTGAGTGGCCGAGAAAAAATAAACCAACACATAAATGCAGAATATGTGTTTTATACGACAGATTTACTTTTTTCAATTTTACTCAAGTAGTCCACCATCGTGCTTTCTCATGACTCATGGACAGGGTGGGGTGTGTCCTATCCACCTCAAAATCAATAGATATCGTCTGGTAGACGTCCCTAATCAGAGTGAGTAGAAACCCGATCGATCCGACACGATTTAATTGAGTGATCGTGCTAAGAAAAAAATTTATCAAATAGTCCACCGTTGTGCTTTCTCATGACCCATGAACATGGTAGAGTGTGTTCTATCCACCGCAAAATCAATAGGTATCGTCTGGGAGACTTCCCCGATCAGAATCAGTCAAAACCCGATCGATCCGACACCATTTAGTCGAGTTATCGTGTTAACAAAAAAAATTTCTCAAATAGTCCACCATCGTGCTTTCTCATGATCCATGGAGAGGGTGGGGTGTGTCCTATCCACCTCAAAATCAATAGGTGTCATCTGGGAGACGTCCCCGATCAGAATCAGTCAAGACCCGATCGATCCGACATGATTTAGTTGAGTTATCGTGCTAACAAAAAAAATTCTCAAATAGTCCACCATCGTACTTTCTCATGACCCTATGGACAGGGTGGGGTGTGTCTTATCCACCTGAAACTCAATAGGTGTCGTCTGGGAGATATCCTCGATCAGAATCAGTCAAAACCCGATCGATCCGACACGATTTAGTTATCGTGCTAACAAGAATACATGCCGACGACAACGACACACACACAAAATGGTTTAAAAACCGTTTTTTCTTGGTTTTTAGGCCGAAAAACGAAAAATAAACCCTAAAAAAAAATTTTACACGATTACATTACTTTTCCGCGTATAGTGGAGTGCGGAAAAGTAAAACTCACTAGCGTAACTGAATTTATTGCCTTTTACAAATCATTTTAAACGGCGTTAAGTATATTATTAACAAACAATCACATAATGTTTACATCTGTTAAACAATTGCAATTATTTATCAGTAGTGACAAGGGATATCCTAGACCAGCTACATAAAATGTTTAAGAATATCAAGTTTCAAAAAATTATAAATGGAAAATTTTGCTAATGCATTAATTTTGTCCAGGAGTGTAAGTAGGAGAGTAAGTGTCATCTGGTAAGATAAATTTTAATCTTTCTAATAACAGTTTAATATAAAACACTGTCCATGACCTACTCCAAGCCGCGACCTTTAACGTCTTATTGACCACATAACAGTTAAAATTTCCCTTTTCGGTAGTCGAATACCTATGTACATATGTTTCTCACGGATCTATCAATCATCGAACCGTCCATTAATTTGTATTCGCTAGCCAAACGCTAATTCGCATCATAAAAAATCCAAAGAATTCGACGTTAAGTAAACCTCGTACATCTCTCAACTTTTTCATGCACGACCCACGTAAATTCCATTTGACTTAAACCTGCATGTAGGTTGCATCACGATTTTATTTATGACGATACGTGTTTTGTTACAGCCCGAGAACATACTGTGCCTGACGAAAACCGGAAACAGGATAAAGATAATCGATTTCGGGCTGGCCAGGAAGTTCGATCCGGACAAGAAGCTGCAGGTGCTGTTCGGCACCCCGGAGTTCGTGGCACCCGAGGTCGTCAACTTCGACGAGATCGGGTACGGGACCGACATGTGGTCGGTGGGGGTCATCTGTTATGTTCTGTAAGTATTTAGACGTAAGGAGGGTTGAGGGTGATATCGACTTGTCAATAGTGACAAGTCACACGGAAACACGGAAACTAGATTTCCTTCCCCAGAAAGCCTACAGGCAGGCTTGAGTAGGGGAAGGTTACACATAGTACACAAGTTCCCTCTGGTGAGAATCGATTTCACGCAGACAATGTGCCCACTATTTGACCCAGTTGCCACCCTGTTACCAAATACCAAGTCAGCACCGCCACGGCACTATGAGAATGAGACCATGTGTCACCCATCCAAGTCGCAACTGCCTATTCGTTACTTGACTTAGAATAGCGCAGGTCCGACAATGGACGGAGTACACTGCCTCATCCTCTCCATCGATCAACTACTTGTCAAAAAAAGAGAATATACATTTTTGGCTAAATCTTTATTATTCATTTATCGACCTTTACCTTTTTGAACTCGATTGAAAGCTAACGCGTGTGGCTAAACGATTTCTTAACCCCAGAACAATGTACTAAGATGAATAAGGACCGAAGACATCAAAGAAATGATCGGCTATTAAGGAATCGATACTTTGGAAGAACAACTACACCTATTATCGAATTATCGAATGAAACAAGACCACCAGGATTCTACAATCTACCTAAAATCCTTAAACTCAATAACTCTGTGGGACTAATCATCAACATATGTGATTCACCGACATACGAAGTGTAGATACGATACAGATATGCTACAACTTTATGTAGACAAGAATAACAGTTACATGAAGAATTCGTCACAATTTGTAGATATTTTAGAGAACTTGGAAGTAAGCAGCAGATATGTAATAGTCTGGTTTACAGTACCAGTAAGTGGATGAAATGAAGAACTTCGCCAACGACTGGCACCTGGAGTCTACATAGTATAGGGTCTTTCAATTGGGACGCTCGAAATTTATTAGGTTATAGCGGCCACATTATTAAAGCAACATCCGTAAAATTTATTGTGAATTATTTAGTAGTATATGGCAAATTACTATGGAAAGTTATAATATTCAACAAGGTGTGAAAATTATCAAATTTTATTTTCAAAATCAGTGCTCCGTTCAAGTAACGTGATTTTTATTCTCGCCACAACCGTCCCGCCGAATCGACAATTCGATGTCTGGTAGCCAAATTCGAGTCAACCGGTTTGATAAATAATCAGTCAACACATATACGTCACCGAATTCGTCAAGGTCCACTGAAAATATCGCTCCTGTGCGTGATAATGTACGGAAAACCCCGAGGCAGTCAATTTCTCGTTATTCACAAGAACTTGGCCTTTCTGCTGCTTCAACTTGGCGAATTTTGCGTCGGGACTTTGGTCTGCACCCGCATAAAATCCAACTGACCCAGGAACTTAAGGTAAACGACCATAGACAACGGCGTGTATTCGCTGATTGGGCTCTGGAGTAGTTGGAAATTGACCTATATGCCCATTTTTGGATGAATGGATATGTGAACAAGCAAAATTGTCGGATTTGGGACTATACCGGTCCACACGAGATACACCAGCACCAAATACATCCCGAGAAAGTCACTGCTTTGGTACGGATTTTGGTCCGGTGAAATCGTCGGTCCGTACTTCTTCCAAAACAAAACTGTTATTGCCATAACCGTTAACGACGAGTGCTTCAGATCGGTGATAAGCAACTTCTTGTGACCTGAACTAGATGATATGGATACCGACGACATGTGTTCCAACAGAACGGGGCTACGTGCCACATAGCGCATGCCACGGTGGACATTCTGCACGAGCGACTTGAGGAAATGGTTATCTCGCGTAGCGGCGACGTGAACTGGCCACCGTTAAATATATTATTTTATGTGCAAATATATTATTTTATAGTGGTGCAGTATAAGAGGTTGGGCGAAAAGGATTTTGCCTGGACGCTCGCCCACCCGTGCCCACCCCTGTCGCCGCCACTGCACAAAGCTGACGTTGTCTATTAGTCTACATAGTCAATATAATATGTGAAACCTGAGAAGTTAAGTAACGTTGATAAGGCTCTAGAGAGGAATGGACCTGAAAGGAGATATATACATACAAAGGGCCATGAGCAACGAGAACGCAAGAATGGAAGATTAAAAGCTACTAGCGAGTTATGCTTGTCTGCCGTGGGCTGTATATGTATTATACACGAGAAACATGGGTGTACATTTCAAAACAAATAAGAAGATACAACAGACACTTCTAACAAGGATATTGTTTTAAAATTTTCAACTAAAGTTATATATGAGGTGACATAATCGTATGGAAAGTGCTGGAGTATCAGCATAAAGGATGATAGTCCCAAATTTGAGCCTTGAGGTACTCCAGAGGACGCTACGAAGGTCTCGGATGCGATTTGATGGAATCTCACTTAAAAGAAACGCAACAGTCTGTCATATACGCCCTGATGGTTGTTCTATATTTACTACTTCAATTCATGACTGCTTTAAATATGAGTGGACTGTAAAATGATATTTAAATTAACTGATAATTTATTGTTTGTAGGTACCTGTATGGTTGTGTACATGACGCTTCAAATAAAAATATATACTACCTCGACTTGATATACCATTAAATAAACAATGAACCAATAAAAATAATATATATAGGGTGTCCCAATTAAAATTAGGAAATAATTTCCAAAGATTTCATCATGTTTCCATACTTTCATCGTACACTGTACAAAGTACAGTTTGGATAGAATCATAAGTATAAATTAACCATAATTTTATTAAATAATTAACTAATCGCACATACCCTAGTTTATTTTCGAGGCGTGTCATATTTAACAGATGATTAAACAGTAAAGCCGCCCTTCAGAGTATAATAATGTTAATACATCGCTGTTGCCTAGTTCATAAAATATTACATCACCTTGAACCACCCGTTTTTTGTCCACGTGTGTTTGAAAATTCGTGACAAACAAAAGAAAACTTGTTGACACCACGAACGAAAAATACATTTTTTAATTTAATATTCAGGTTAAAAAATCGCACGCATTTATTTCTTTTATATAGGGCGTCTCATTTGCAACTATGGGATGTGATTTGTGAATAAATCTAAGAATATTTGACAAACTGAGGTTTTTTATTTGTCAAAAAATGGGACTATCATCTCCATTTTATGTTGAAGATTAAAAACCTGCAAATGGAAAAGAATATCGGTCATATCGCCGCCTCGACTTATCTGGCATGATTTAGCAAAATTGTCCATAACACGGGCACATAAAACTGGCACTATTTCCCGAATAACACGTTCAATGTTTGGTGGCGTACACTTTTCCCTTGACATAACCCCAAAGAAGAAAGTCCAGTGGTGTTAAATCACATGATCTTGCAGTCCAATTGGTATCAGCATTCCGCGAGACATAATCAGGAAATTCGGTATGCAACAGAGTTTTGGTTGCACGTGCTGTATGACACGTTGCACCGTCTTGCTGAAACCACATACTGTTCAAATCCAAATCATCAATTTGGTGGAAAAGAAATTGTTTAACATGTCACGATAGCGTTCCCCATTTACTGTGATAGCATTACCAGACTCATTTTCAAAGTGGCATTGTCCAATTACGCCACAACTCCAAAATGCGCACCAAATCGTGCATCTCTGTGGATGTACGAGGGTTGTCTCAAAAATAAGGTTCCCACATTTTTTTAAATAGATAGTATTGTTTATTATCAAAGTTATTTACATGGTTGGAAAGCTTGAACATTAACCTACTTTTGTACATAATCCCCATTTCTTTCGATGCATTTTTGTAGACGTTCTTCCAACTTTTGTATCCCCGTGTCATAGAACTCCACCGCCAACCCGTTGAGGTAGCGATTAATCTCTTCTTTGACTTCATCGTCCAAGTGTTCCTTCAATTTTAGGAACAGGTGGTAATCACTAGAGGCTAGGTCTGGGCTGTAGGGTGGGTGAGGAATGACAGTCCAACCAAATTTGCTCAGAAGATCCTGGGTTTGCCGAGAGACATGAGGACAGGCGCTGTCGTGCAATAGCTTCACACCTTTGCTCAGTTTTCCTCTCCGACGGTTCTGGATGGCTCGTCTGAATTTTTTTAGTTTTTCACAATATCTCTCTGAGTTTACTGTTGTCCCAGGAGGCATAAAGTCGATGAGCAATATTCCCTTACGGTCCCAAAACACAGTTGCCATGATTTTCCCCGCAGATTGCGTTTGTTTGAACTTTTTCGGTTTAGGCGAACTTGAGTGACGCCATTCGCGTGATTGTTCCTTTTTTTCGGGAGTGAAATGAAACACCCACGTTTCGTCGCCTGTGACGATGGAGTCCAACAATTCCTCCCTATTGTTGCCAGTTGCCACATTGTTGAAGAAGTTGGCGAAGACAGTCGACGCGTTGCTGCTTGTGCGCATATGTGAGCATTCGTGGGACCCACCGCGCGGCACCTTGTAATACTGCAATTTCTTGGACACAAATCTGTCAATGACCTGGCATATCTCAGGAATGTGATGAGTCAGTTTACGGATGGTGATCCTCAGATCTTCAAGCAGTAAACTCTCGACTTTTGCGACAGTCTCGTCGGAAATCGACGGTCGTCCGCTCCGGTCTTCGTCATGGATATCTGTACGACCGCCCGAGAACTCCCCACACCATTTGTTTGCCGACGTGTTGAATGGTGATACACTTTTCACCATAAACTTCACACAACTGACGATGAATGTCTATGGGTGGAATCTTTTTTGCGTTAAAAAATCGGATCACTGCAAGTATTTCGCACCTGGCGGTAACGGAAATCGGGAGGTCCATCGTAAACGGCAGTCAGGCCAACACTGTGCGGCGTAGCTTGACAACGAAGGTGAAGACCGAGAGAGGGAGAAACATCGCACACGACAGTGTTGTCAGATACTTATTCTTGCGGAGCTATCGCGATGGGAACCTTATTTTTGAAACAAACCTCGTATTTCCTTTTCGTGAACAGCATGTGGATTTTCGGCACACCAAATTCGATTTTGTTTGTTTACGTATCCGTCAAGATAAGTAACTTTTAATTGTTGTGTTAACTGAATTTTGTATGCTGACAGATGCAGATCTTTCTTTAAAATTCGTTGCGTGGTGGCTCACGACAGATTCAGTTGTGCACGACGTCGAATAGATGTGTTTGGATACTCCCCACACTTTTTCCCACTGCAGCAATATTTTCATCTGACCGACGACGAAGAGGACGTATTGGTTTGCTTTATCAATAATAGAAACCGTCTGTTCAAATTTCTTGATTAAGTTACGATCTGTTTGTAGATGCTTTATCCTGTCCTAATCTTGTACGAATATTTCTTAATGCAGCTGTATATGATCGCTCACTTATAAATCATAAAACAGTTGTATACAAACTCATTGTTGAACTGTTATGTTGACGTCGTGTATTTTGTAGATGATAGTCGTTAAATATTGACGCCCCATCTTTGACAGAACACAAATAGTTCCAACTGAGACACCCTATATTATCCAAGTTCAAAATTTGTTTTTAAAAATCGTATGCATTTATTTCTTTTATATGACACTATTATTGTTGAGATCGTTGTAACTTTAACGATATTATTGTTTATCTAAAAGGACTAAATACAAGACTAAATCAAGAATGACGCAGACCCTAATAAAATAACAATGTTTTATAAACTGTTTATGGCTGTATAGAAAATAAAATCGACCGATAAAAGTATACAGTAAATCCTCAATGACCTCTAGTTTATTACACATTTACTTGCTATTTTTACGAAAACGGCAACGAGAGTGCGGTTTTTATTTATTTATTTTTAATTCTGTCGTACATAAGACGGATCTCCAAATTGCTGACAGTTTTACCCATTCCAGTGTGTGTTTATTGTGAACTTCTGAGGTCAGTAATGAGGGTTGATATTTAAAATATTTAATTTTCAAAGTCATAGCGCTTCCTATTGTATCAAAGATGAATAAAGGTAAATTTATTTCGTTACTAGTAGATGAATATAGCAAAAAATTAACAACTGAAAAGATGTTGCTCAAAATTTTCATCAGCAGTGATAGATGGATTTTTAGATGACTTTATCCTCATTAATCTAAGCGGTCTAAAAACCTTGTCTAAAAGCCGTCATTCAAAGCAAAAATTCAGGTTTGATTTTTTTCTGAAAAAACAAATTTTTTCATTTTTTTTTTCTTACAATAATTAACATTTTTGACAAAAGAAAATGAATTATTGCAAAAAACGTATTTTCAACCTCAAAAAAATTAATAAAAACTGTAAAATTCATCCTTAAATTGATTTTTAGCAAAAACAACAAACCAAATTCAATAATTTCGAACTCAATGAAAAAAAATCGCAGTGCTTTGAAATTTTCAAAGTTTCTTTAGGATACTTTGAGGTTGAAGAAAAATAGTCAATATCCTTAGTCTATCCATTATTTACAAAATTATGCCAAGTTAATCGAATATCCTTAAATGCGTAATTTTTACCTCTTTTTCAATCAACATTCTCGCACCGAATTTTTTTTATCAAGAACCAACAACTTATAAAAAATACTCAGTTTTTAAAACCCTACTTGAATTTTCTATACGATCATTATTTCCCGAGTAATTAATTACCAAAGTCAAAACTGACTTTTTTGCTTTGAACGACGATAACTCAGCAAAAATTCATTATTACAAGGCTATTAGCCGCTCAAATTAAAGAGGACAAAACTATCTACAAAAGCTTTATGATTAAATTACTGAAAAAAATTTATTGAAGTCCGTGGACGTGTTGAAAGGCAAGCAAAAATTTGGAAGAATGTTTTTCCAATAGTTTTATTATGATTGCTCAAAAACTGCTAATGGTAAATCATTTTGAATTCAAGTTCTGAAAACTAGAAACTTGGAGCTTCAATTTTCTTTGTTTAATATCGCTCTGCGATTATTTTTCTCCAAGTTACAGCCCTTCGAAAATCACCTAAGAATTTAGAATTTATTTACGTGCCTTAATTTTTGTGCCTAGTGTATTATGCGACCTTTATTGGCGTCCGTTCTGATCGTCCTGAACACGATCCTGTTAACTGGACAAAACGCCGAATTGCATTATTACGTTACTTAAGACTATAATAAACAGTTTTAAAACCTTAAAACGGACTTTTCCTAACGTGGAATATCTATATCTCGAAATTGAGTGGCCGAGAAAAAATAAACCACCACATAAATGCAGAATATGTGTTTTATGTGATAGTTTTACTTTTTTTAAATAGTCCACCGTCGTGCTTTCTCATGATCCATGAACAGGATGGGGTGTGTCCTATCCACCTCAAAATCAGGTTCGTCTGGAAGACGTTCCCGATCAGAATTAGTCAACACCCGATCGATCGAACACGATTTAGTTGAGTTAACGTATTAACAAAAAAAATTTCTCAAATAATCCACCATCGTGCTTTCTCATGACCCGTGAACAGGGTGGGGTGTGTCCTATCCACCTGAAACTCAATAGGTGTTATCTGGGAGACATCCCCGATCAGAATCAGTCAAAACCCGATCGATTCAACACAATTTAGTTGAGTTATCGTGTTAATACAAAAAAATTCTCAGATAGTCCACCATCGTGCTAACAAGAAATTTTAATGCCGACGACAACGACACACACACAGACAAAATTTTTTAAAAACCATTTTTTTTTGTGGTTTTTAGGCCGAAAAACGAAAAATAAACGAAAAAAAATGTTTTCCCATTTTTCTTTACACGATTACATTACTTTTCCGCTAGTATAGTTGCGTGAGGAAAAGTCAAAAATACTACGCACATCATTCAACTACTTGTCTGTTTTAGTTTGTCGGGACTTTCCCCTTTCATGGGCCACACGGACGTAGAAACGATGGCGAACGTCACCATAGCAAAGTATGACTTCGAGGACGAAGCTTTCGACGAGATCTCAGACAACGCCAAAGATTTCATCCAGAAGCTGCTCATCAAAGATATGAAGTGAGTAGAGAGAAATACGCGAACTTGGTCAAAGTGCATAAGAGCGGCCGGAAATTGTTCACACGATTTGTTAATGACCAATCGTATTAGTATAAGATCTGTCAGCTGATTTCTGCGGCTATCTGTTTTTTTTTTTATGAAACTTAATTCAAATGAATGATTAATGACAATGTAATACATTGCTGCGGGGTTGCCTATCAAAAATTAGGCGCGATTATCTTTAATTAATTATATGGTAATTAATTTATTTTAATGAATTTCAACTGTATTTTTTGTAAGTGAATTAAACGTTATTTGAAAGAAAATGATATAAGGAATTTAAAAAAGGAATGGTTGCCAGCTCTCAGTTGGCCGCAACCTCTAGGTTACCAGATGTAAACAGGTGTATTATTGTTAACTATATACACTCATCGTGTTTTTCAATAAAATATTATACTAAATTCAAATTTAA
Organism: Rosalia funebris; assembly: GCA_037954035.1. Classification (NCBI taxonomy): domain Eukaryota; kingdom Metazoa; phylum Arthropoda; class Insecta; order Coleoptera; family Cerambycidae; genus Rosalia; species Rosalia funebris. The sequence goes on along the minus strand of JAZFAV010000006.1, from coordinate 1,513,477 downwards.
TTTTTGCTGTACACCATAATACATGGTTGTCTGTAAAAAATGGCCGCAAGTAGTGGTTGCCATAATTTGAATTAATTACTCCCGCTTTAGGTGAATGTGAGCAAACGAGTTTAAACAAGGAAATAATGTGGTGTAGTTAAAGTAATTTTCTTATATAAAATGTTATCAAAACTTATCGTATCTCAGCTGCAACGATTGAAAAAAAGAATTTGTAAATATTGGTCAATGATAACAATGAAATATGTATTTCATAATAATGATATTAAAAAATTATTACGTTTTTAACAATTTTTTTTTTATTAAAAAAATGTTAATCAAAATATCAACATATTTTCAAAGAACAAAACTTTCCAAAAAATGTTCGCGTGATTGACTGTGACTGACGTTTATAATGATAGAAATGTTAATATTGTCAAATAATTTATCGCTCTTATGTCATCATGAGGTCATCAGTCCTAAGACTAGTTGGACGCTAACCTCCAGCTTCTCCTATCTTGTGCTAACCTACGCATTTCGCTAATTGTGCTACAACCTATATCCCTTACTATTTGCGAGCAGTAGTCTAATCTAGGCCTACCTCTGCCTTTCTTCACTCCTATTTCTGCCTCCAAAATATCGCGGACTATTCCCCCATGTCTCAGCAAGTGGCCTACCATTCTATCTCTTCTCTTCTTTATGTTTTTCCACATACTTCTTTTCTCGCCGACTTTCTCCAATACTTCTTCGTTTCTAACCCTATCAGTCCACGGTATTTTCATCATTCTTCGGTAATACCACATCTCAAAAGCTTCTAATTTCTTCCTACTTGCTTCCCCTACCGTCCAGGTTTCGCAACCGTATAGTGCCGTGCTCCATACATACGTTTTCAAAAATCTCTTCCTTGTTCCTAAGTTTATTACCCCCGAACATAAAAGTGCTTTCTTTTTGTTAAAAGCTACTCGACCCTGCGCTATTCTTTGTTTTATGTCTTGATCGCTTCTTACGTCCAAATTTATTTTACTTCCTAAATAAGTGAAGTCTTTAGCTTCCTCCAATCTTTCATTATTAATTTGTACTTTCGTTTTTGCTCTGCTCTCGCGCCCTCTGCACACTAACACTTTAGTTTTGTTTTTATTCACCCTCATTCCGTATTCCTCTGTCAACACTGCCTCCATTTCGTTCAATGCTGATTCTAATTCCTCCTTACTAGATGCTAATACTTGAATAAAAAATAATTTAGGTTAATTAAATTTATATTAGACATTTTTTTTAAAGTAAATTCATTATTTGGTAAAAGAATATGATTTATATTTTTTCAAAAAGAAAAAAAATTACGAAAATCGTAATAATTTTTTAATGTCATTATTATGAAACACATATTTTATTGCCCTAATTAAACAATATTTATAAATTGTTTTTTGAATCATTGCAGCTGAGATACAATAAGTTTTGATAACATTTTATATAGAAAAATTACTTCAACTACACCATATGCTATCTTTGTTTACACTCATTTGCTCATCTAGAGCGAGAGTAATTAATTCAAATCATGGCAACCACTACTTGCGCCCATTTTTTTTACAGGGAACCATATATTATCGTGTTCAGCAAAAATTAAACTTCAATTTAGTACAATTGAAAAACATGATGAGTGTAAATGGTCGGTATATCGAAGACAATTCGAGGCCGCTGCTTGCGCGAACTATTGGGACGATCAGGAAAAAGCTATAGCTCTTATGGTCGCCTTAAGAGGAGAATCTCTCGATATACTCCGATTTATTCCGGAAAGTCAACAGAATTTTACAACAATAGTAGATCGTATGGAGATGCGCTACGGTGACAAACACATGCAACAAGTCTACCAAATGCAACTGAAGAGCCGAAATCAAAGGATCAGCGAGACATTGCAACAATTTGGGGCAGACGTCGACCGACTAGTACAGCTGGCATACCCAACAGCACCTCAGGAGTTTGCAAATCAACTGTGCATGATATGGTTATACAATCCGTCTCGCAAAAAGGGCCGATGTCCGAAGTTGCAGAAATCCTGGGAGGGTCCTTACAAGATTGTGACCAGAATAAATGACATAGTTTACCGGATCCATAAAGGACCACGCGCAAAAATTAAAGTTTTTCACATCGACCGCTTGTCACCATTTCAAGGGCGATCAACTGATCGGGACGATCAGTACTAGGAGGGGGGCAGTGTCACGAACGCGCCGAGCGATCTCGAACGCTGGGAATATTCGAAACCATCAAGAGCGTGTGGAGTCGACTTCTAGTACGTTCTATACTGGAAGGTTCGCTAAAGTTCTTTATCTAGAAACGTCTGGAGAGACGTCCTACCGCCTATATTAGAATTGTGTCGTCCAGCCAGCAGTTAGTTGAGCCTGGACTAGAAAGTTAGTTTATAAAGTTAAAGTAGAAAGAAAGTTAGTTAGTTAGTTGGACTTGTAAATAGTTGAGTTGTAAATAAATGTTCGAAATAAAGAACTTTCTAGTAAATTCGTTACAATAATTAACAAGAATGCACCTGTTTACATCTGGCAACCTAGATGTTGCGTCTGACTGAGAGCTGGCAACCATTCTTTTTTTAAATTCCTCACATCATTTTCTTTCAAATAACGTTTAATTCACTTGAAAAAAATATAGTTGGAAATCATTACAATAAATTGATTACCATATAATTAATTAAAGGTTAATAACCGCGGCTAATTATTGATTTAAGCGCGGCAACGCGGTAGCAATGATTACATTGTCATTAATCGTTCATTTGATTTAAGTTTCATTAAAAAACAGATACCTGCAGGAATTAGCTGTCAGATCTTAGACTATATATTTTTATTTGTTAATGATGATAACTATCTCCGTTTGTTAGTGACCAAAATTTAAGGACGGTATTGGTTATCGTGTTGCTGTATTCAAAAGAACACTCGAGCACTGTTTGTTAGAAATTTCGAAATAAATTTTCCAGTGATAAGGTCACGTGTTATATCATAAACATGTCCAGTGTTTGGACGATCAGCTTTAGTTGGACACGTTCCCAAAAATATATTTAAAAATAAAAATGAAAGTTATTAATGTCATATAAATTTATGTACAGTGTTTTTGGAAAGTAATGAATATATTCGTTAAAAATCCAGAGAATAACGTTTGGAAAAAACTCTGGTACGCGTCAAATTTTGTTTTTAGTCGCGCATTTATTAAAATATAATTAATACATACAGAGCGATTCGTGTAGAACGTATGACGTCATCGATATTTTTTTAACGTCAGCGCCTTTTTTATTACGGCATTTGAAAGAGCGCATTTTTCACATTTGCAATGATAACAGTTATACTAGCGTCAGTATAAGTTAGATAAAAAAAAAGTAAGACAAACGAGTGTGCAATTTCGAAATACGAAATTTAATGGCAATGTTTATTGAAAAAAATTAACTAAATTAAATGTTCAAATTGTACATCGTATACGTTGTATTTTCTGACGATTTTTTTTCTTTTAAATCCTGCAAATTCTCCAGCGTAGTAGCGTATACTTTGCTTTTTAAGTATCAATACAAAAATTAATCTAGGAGTGTCAAATCTGGTTATCTAGCTGCCCACTCAATCGACCTCCTTTTTCCTATCCAACGATTCGAGATTATCTCATCTAAATAGGCGCGGACAGGTGCTGCATAATAGGAAGTTGCACCATTTTTTAAAATAACATAACATAGGCCTACAAATTTTGACATTTTGTAAGTTGATTTAGGTTTGATAAGTTATTATAAGTGAGTTATTTATGCTGATTTCATATCTACTTTCCGTTTTCGCGCCCCACCTAAGGTTTTTGATCAACTGAATAATAGAATAAATTAAAAACTAAAAAAAATACATTTTAATAAACATTATATTTAATAAACATTAAAAGACATAGTAAAAAGCAACAACACAAATAGTTTTGAGTCTCTAATTTCTTTTTCTCTTTGAAAATCTCTCCCTCTCCATCCAGCAGTAATCTGCCATCATCGCCACATCCTATCGACCCTGGTACCTCATTTCCATCTCCTTTATGTCTTGATGGAACCATTCACCTTGCTCCTCACTAACAGCACCAAGATTTTTTGGAAAGTAGTCCAGATGAGCATGCAGAAAATGAATTATTATGCTCATATTACAACCAAGTTGCTTAAACTCATCCAGCATTTTGTTGACAATTTGCCTCATTCTGTAACGTACAAACGTACACACATTAAAAACGTACTACAGTGACTATGGTAGTACCCGAATAATATAAAACCGAAATATCCCCGTCGGCGCCGGCCAACTCTGTTTCGGTAAATCCCCCACACTTGGACACTTGTGTATACGTATCAAACCAATTAAGCACAGGGGCGCCGCAAAGATTGAGGCAAAATTTAATTTCATAGAATCTCAATTTTGAAAACTACAAATTATTGTACAATGTACATTTACAAATACTGGTGCGTGGTGGAAACAAAAAAACAGTGTTTCTGTAGTTCGTAGTATGTAACTAAGCCAAAAAATAAAAAAGTCCGATCACAAAATCTTTGTTGGCCTGTGTAAAAGGTCATTTCTTGAACAATCATGTCTTTCTACATCTGAATATAAAGTTATTAGGGCAGTTTATTTTTTAAGTAATTATTGTCATTAAATATCAACAGTATTTTGAAATTGCTCAATCGTTCTGTTTCATTTTTTTATCTAATTTATGTTAACACTAATGTACTTGGTACCGTAGCATACTGCTCGTCAATAATAAGAAGAAGTGTGAGATTTCTGTATGTATGCGTAGAAGAAAGAATGACGACAGCAATCAGCTATTTACTTAAACCAGGCTATTTACTGCGCACCTCGTTGGCGGTTCTATAGAGTCTTGCTCTTATTCTTGACGAACAGTATATAAAGAATTGCTCTTTCGCATTCCGTAATAAGAATGCGGGTTATTATTAAAAAAAATATCGATATCGTCACACCTCCTACACAAATTACCCTGTATGTATTAATTATGTTTTAAAAAACGCGCCACTGAAAATAAAATTTGACGGGTCCGAGAGTTTTCCTCAATAAGTTATTCCTTGAGTTTTTAACGAATTTATTCATTATTTTATTAACCCTTACGGCTAACTTTTGGTAACATCTTCAATGCTGAAGGACCTATCCAACACCCAATACGTCTACACCCTTTGCTCGGCTATGTAATAAATAAAATATTTTGTAGCTTCCAATATTTCAATGTCAGCCCGATGTCGTAATTTTGTTGAAAACATGTAGACGAGCAAATCGGGAAAACAACTGGAACCGCATTTATGCTAGAATATTTTAAATGTTTTCTAGTCATTATTATGCATTTTGACCGTGAATATATTTTTAACTTTGGCATGGGAAGCAATATTTTTAACTAGTTAGCGTTCTTCAGTTGGAGGTCTGTTTGGCGACGATAAGTTTCTACGAGCTAATTTACTTGGAATTCCGATTAGATAATGTTAAATTTCCAACGCAAAGTTTACTCATAATACTTTTCAACGCTTACATATATTCCTTCAAGTAACATTCTTCCAATGAGCCATTCCTTCACAGTCATATTTACTTCTCAAGGTTATTGATGAAGAAGAAAAGATGTCAAGTTTCTACGGGTCCCTCCCTAACAGTCCCTCCTGTTAATTCCCTTGCGATCATCGTTAAGTCCCTTTGATCATTAGTAAGTTCCTTCGACCGTTATCAACTTACCTTGACTAACCTGCACCTTTCCTTGTCATGAAGAAACAATCATCCTTCTTTGTTACGTTTCCATTTTATCCCCATCTACGTAACCCTCCTTGTGATATACCATTAATATAATTCTCCCAGAATTCGACACATCGCCACACTTTACAAGTAATTTCGTTGTAATTAGGTTTGGTTTCAGATTCAGTTTTTGGATGTTGTGGGAGTTGTAAACGCATTGTACAACTGATGATTTTCTTGGAGAATCTCAGTGATATATCACCCTTACATCGCCAGTCATAATTCTTAAAGAAGTAGCTTTTACAAAGCACCCAAATGTCCTTTTGTTCTTCGAGTTTCCAATAAATTATGAAGTTTCTCAAACGCTTGCATATATTTAGTAATAATGTTTAAGATTTGATTATATTCTCTGGTTTTTAAAAATATCTGGAAAAGCTAACCTAACTCTGAATTAACTTTTGATTTTCTACCGCATTTAGCGATCGTTAAGAGACCTTTGCCATCTACTCTTTACAATCCCTTGTTTTCTGCAAACTCAAGGACATTCTCTTAGAAAGCCAAATATTTGTGAGTCGCCACTTTCCTATATAGAATTTAGTTTTGGTTAGCATTTGGTCTAATCCAGTCCTTGTATGTAGTATGTTTTGATAAATTCACTGTATAAATCATTATTTAGTAATTAGAATCATAGTACCACATTCAGGACTCACGACTAGTCGCGACATCTGAAAACAAAACAATCCTTAACTATCTCCAAAGGTTATTACAAATTTACTTCTCTTTTGCGTTTTCAATATTAAATCCAATGTTTGAAAATTTTGATAAAAACTCATTATTTTTGTAATAATCATTTTTTATAAATTAAGGGAAAGAACCTGATGACTTTGAATTGTCTACCACTTTAGATAGTTATTGAGTCACTTTCACTATTTTTTCCTGCAACCACTCTTGACTGTCTTACAACCCTCCACCCTCTTTTTTTGTACCTTTCTCCATGCAATATTATTAGTGTCATTCCCTTACAATTACAATACATTATAACAGTCCCATATCTCATTTCAGTTCAGTTCTAAATGTGCTGGACTTGTGTAAATGTTTTGAGTAGACTCTAATTTATCAAAAAAATATCCCAGTAATACATCCAGGTCTTATCATCGAATAAACTTCGTTCCAAATCGATCAACCAAATTTGTTTAAAACCTGGTACTTTTTAAAGTATTTAGCAACGTCGCAAGACGCGTAAATTGGCTAAAAGAATGTAGTAACATCCCTTTAAATCATCCAATGAAACTTCTTTAATGATCTTGCTAGGGATGGCAACGCCGATAAAGTGCACAACAATAAGAGACCATTAAAATTGTTCCACAACTTTCAGTTTTAATCATCTCCTGATCATGTCAAATTGGTTGTTAAAACGTTTTTGTCGCTGCAGCGAAATCGTTGCTCTTACTCAGGATTGTGTTTCATGGTTTAGAACAATCAATGGACAAATCATAGCTAGAAGAAATATATTCCAGTAAAAATCCAGGTCTTATCATATAAGAAACTTCGTTCTAAATCAATCAACCAAATTTCCTTAAAACCTGGTACTTCTTTAAACATTTGGCAACGTTGCAAGACATGTAAATTCGCTAAGCGAATGTCGTAACTTCGATTCTAAATCATCCAACGACATTTATTTAGAACCTGGTCTTCTTGAAAGGTTCAGCAACGCCAATAAGATACGTATCATCTAAAGATCATTAAAACTGTTCCTCAACTTTCAATTATAATCATCTCCTGATGGTGTCAAATTGGTTGATGAAACGTTTTTATCGCTGCAGCGAAATCGTTAGTCTTTCCCAGGATTGTGTTTCATGTTTTAGAACAATCAATGGCCAAATCATAGTTAGAAGTCTAGATTTGATTATAATTTCAATAAAAAAAAATGAATCGATCGTAAGTGTTAAACAAGCTTTAGTTTTCTAATTGTTAAAAAACGGCACCAAATATATCAGTTACGTATTCATGCTGTTAGATTATCGTAAAGTTACCGTCGCTATACACACCTCCACACAAATCACACTCTGCCACTTCCCTCGGCCAGACAAAGACCCAAATTAGTGACACCTCCAAGGCTAACAAATCAGACTTTCTTACTAATTTGGGTTTTGTTTGCATGTCCTTCATTAATAGTACTAACAGGGTCTTTGTCGACTGTTCACAGCCAAAGGCTATCCGCCCAAGAGTGCTTAAATCACGAGTGGCTAAAGCGGAAAAAGGCGCTGCCGAGAACTCCCAGCATGGACGTCACCAAGGACAACCTGAAGCAGTTCGTCGAGCGTTGGAACGAACACCCCAACTCGCCCTACGTCTTCGAGATCACCGCCCACGTAATATCGCCACCGATGATCCCCATGGGAGGGCACAGCCTGTCCAATTCCAGCCAGTCTTTGATAGGGGATTCCCCGTCACCGTGCGGGTCCCTAGCCTCGTCGGCGGGGTCGGACGACGCGTTCACCAACGGCATAGAGCCCGTTGGAAGTTACGGTAACGACACGTTGTTACCTCCTAGCATAGACCATCTGAGGAGGGCGTCGGATAGCGCTGGCATCGTCAAAACTCACGATATAGCCGAGCGTATAAACTTGGCGGAGGAGATAAGGAAACTGTCCGACAAACTCTTCCAATTGTCGAACATTAACACCAGCGTGGTGAACAACCAGTGCCCTTTTGGTGACCCCTCGCCTGCGGAGGCGTCGTCTCCGAGAACACCAGAGGACTCAGGCGACGATCGCGTTCAATCCCTCCCGATTCCCGTGGTGGGTACCAACCACGAAAACGGGTATCCCAAAGACCATCCTGCTAGTCCCAATTGCGGGATACCCTGGAGGAGGACCAAACTGAAGATGAATTACATGTCCAGGGACGTTCCTCTGGCCGCGCGTCACATCCACAAGCAGCCCGAGGATCAGTTCACAACAAAGACCACCAATCACGGTCTGACCAGCCCGAACGACACCAAAGACCTCCTGTTGCAATTGCTGGAGCACTGGGACGGGCCCAGGGGTCACATAATGCCCAACAATAGGCACGGGTCGGTGTCGTCCGAATGGACCGAGAACGACAGCCTGGGCCAGAGGTCGATCAGTTCGCTGAACAGCTTCTTTCAGTCGCGAGCCACCAACAAGAAGATCACCCCGTTTCACTTCAATAAGAGTTAGTCTCCTTGTTTGCTGTAAAAATGTGTATATTTTATGTATTTATTTATTTTGCATTTTTTCCTATTTTTCCACTGTATATAAGGGACCATTTAGTCGTTGACTTTTGACGTATCCAGTTAAGTTATTGTTAACGTAGGCATATAATAAAGGAAGATCGAGAGGAAATGAGTCTGTGTTGTTATTTCGTTATGAGGGGAGCTCTAGAAAATACCTACTATAAAGAAATTACTAAAGAAATACACTCGAAATAAAAGACCGAAAAAAAATATATCTCGATGAAAGGTGAAATGACAAAGTGGCTATCGCCAGGAACAGTTCACTGCCACTAAGAATTTACTATTTCCAACGTTTCACTTGTGTTGCCAATAGATTGAGCGGCAAATAAGTAAATTAGTCTTATTTCTCATCAGTCATATTTAAATTCACTATTATAATAACGCTGTTTCATTTATTTTGCTATCTCAAAGATTTTAAATAAACTATTTGGGATTTTAAAACTGTATAACATGAGATTAAAGTTCCGACGACATGAAAATGTAGCTCATTTTTTTTAATTACACGCTGCAAGTAGAAGGAGCTAGGGGAATTACAGGTAAATATACCGTGATTGGTCCAATACTCTGTCGCCAGGGGCGGTGTTTTACAAAATACACTAGGCAACTTGTGAGAATTTGTGATGAGATTTGTGGAAAACTCATCTTTTTTTTGCGTTGAAGGAAGGAAAGACGTTATCCCCTTCCCAGAATCAACAAATTATTGGACAATTCTATAAGCCTAACCCATTGAGGAAGTCCACCGGATGCCACTGCAAGCAGTTGAGTCAACAAATATTTCTGACGAGTCAACTGAAGTCGCATACCCCAATTTAAACTAATGGGGCCCACAGACGCCCAACTTGGTTGTCAACCTTGTCGCCAACTTACCATGTTGGAGGAGATGTTGCACGTCTATGGGCAAGTTGGCGGTTGGGGTAAACGGTTTGGGCAAACGGTTGGGGTAGATCAAAAAGGTTTGATTTTCGGTGGGCGGAGCCTATTGTTGGCAGACCTGTTGAAGCGTCTGTGGAGAAGTTGACAACAAGGTTGACAACCTCAGTTGTGAACTTGCTCTTTGATTGGACGGACTGTCGATTTGCGGACGATTTTCTTTTGTAGAACACGTGCTTTTTTGTTGAAAACTCGACAAACATGTCAATACCAAATACACCGATATGGAGTGATTTTTTCGACAACCTCAAAAAACTTTCTGATCTCTGGAAGGTGAAATCGGACGTTTTCAAAGACAGAAATAAGAAGAGGCTTGCTTGGTTAAAATTAAATAAAAAATTATGGATCCCGATGACTCATTTTTTGCCACGAGATAAATAATAATAACAATAATTTACTATAGCAATAGGTACGCAGTCAATCACCCAGCGAAACCGATTGGCAACTGCAGTTGGTGACAAGGTTGGCAACTAAATTGGCCGTCTGTGGTAAAACCCCCGCCAAAAAGTTGGTGACAAGGTTGACAACCAATTTGGTCGTCTGTGGGCCCCTTAAGACATATGAAAACGATAGGTGTCTACGAAACTCTCTACCAAAGGCGTACGAAATAGGAAGGGTTCAAAATTGCCTAATTTATTTATTCAATGTAATTAGATTTCATATATGTATACACCATATACTATAAAAATGTTCTTGAAAGTGAAGAAATCTTCATGTCTCTTTAAAAACAGGTGTCGTGGGATATTTTTTTCGAGTGAATAAAACTTGGTTATTAAAAAGATATTTACAATCATTATATTTTATTTATATTTACAATACAGGAAAAATTATATACAAAAATAACCCATCTTTGTAGAACCATGTGTCCTGATTAAACCCAGCTATATTTTGAAGTTCTGGTTCAAAATACTTTTTAGCATATCCTTGTATAGAAGAGAAGTAACGGTGAGTGCAATACCGTTAATTTGGGAAAATGTAAGGGATTTTGGTACATCTCTCGAGGGTTTTCTATAGATCAGTAATGGAAATTTTATTTATTTACATATCCATGTAATTGGACATGTGCCTCGTCGGCGAATAGGAATGTTATCAAAATTTTCAGTTTTCGAATAATCCTTGCCCAAAAGCAGCTCGAATTAGATAATCTTCAACCTTCAAAGCATGAACTAGTTACATCCTGTATCGATGAAAGTTCAAATTCTTTGCCCGGATATCATGGATAGTGGCTTTCGAAAGCTTTAAGACTGCTGCATGTTTTTGTAAAGAGCGGCGAGGTGTACGTTCACTACTGCCCAAACACGCTCGACGTTTTCGACACTTCTTACTCTTCTGAGTCGGCCAGTTGTTTTTTTCTTAAGGTAGCGCCTTCTCCTTTAAATTTAGCAACCCACGATTTAATTAATTTTGCTGAGGGAGCTTGATTAGCGTTGTGTGCGCTCGATACAGGCGACAAACTATTATAAGAAAACGATAGTTCTCGTAAATGTTTATGACACACACGGCACGTTGCTCACCGGTGAAACAATCCATTGCAAGTTGAAACTGAATTTTCAAGGCGTAGTGTCTAATAAATACATGCGCGCGCATATTTACCACTACTACTTTCCATGCTCAACAAACAAACGAGGAGAACATTTCAAAACATATTGTACATCGTCTTATAAATTTGAAGAGTACTCACATTCCTCGATTACTTACTTACATTATATTAAAAAAATAATACAGATAGTAGAAATACTTTTTTTTACTGTCAGGTTTTATTTACCAATAATATAATGTGCAGTTTTTCGTTTATCATATTTATTTCAAGAAACTAACAAAGTAATATAGTGGATTAAATCAAGGTCACACATTTTGAAAGCAGCTATGGTGGACAAATCAACATGATTGTATGGAGAAAAGCAATTATTATAGATCTTCTGCATTATTTAGATCGTTCGTAAAAGATAATTTATCCTGTTGAATTATATCCATCATATTCAACATCGACATACGCGTATGGTTCGATAAGGTGTGTATTGAGTGTATTTTCTTTCTTTTCTAACAAAAGCATGACTACGTATAATTACTACCATCACTGAATACATGCCTGGATATGGATAATTTTCAGGTCAAGGCCCGCTGCGGAAACGATGCTCACCCACCCCTGGCTTAGCTACGCCACTGTTCATCCTGAGAGCGAAATCAACACGGCCAAGTTAAAGAGGTACGTCATCAAAAAACGCTGGATCAAAGCCGTGAATACCATAATCGCGTTAAAGAGGATGGGCGCCAAAATAGACAACCAACTAATCCATAATAACGAAAATAATAATAATATACCTTAAGAGGGCTATGTCAAAAATAAAAATTATTTTAGACACGATTTCGATTAAAATAAAATAGTCTCCAAGCAACTGATAAATCGCTATGATTTGTAAAAGATAGGTATCTACAGCATGTTGTGTAGTATCGTTTTTTATTATCTATAGCTAGGTCTGATTTTGTTTGTAGACGAAAATTGTACAATATTTGTACGCCAATACAAAAATATTTTCCATTGTATTTAATTAGCGTTAAGGAGTGAAACTGTTCTAGTCATGTTTTACGTTCCCATTTTATTTTTTGTCCTGAATCAAAATGTAGAATTATTAATAAATGTATATATGTATACTTACATAAGAATAAGTTATAAATAAGAATAAATAAAATTATTTTTGAAAAATAATAAATAAAAGTGCAATTATTTTGTCGTGTTTTATTAACCTAATACAGGGCGTCTCGAAAATATTACACGAGAATTGTTTTGAATAGCCTTTTCGCGGGGTTCACAGAGCAATAAAATTAACATTGTCAACTCTCTCTATCATACCTATTTGGGAACGTCACAAACTCTATATCTGAGGTTATTGCGTCCTGTCCAAAACTGAATACCCTGGTAAACGTAAAACATTTAGAATATCAGTAGTCTAAAAGTCTTTTTAGTATTCATTATTTTTGTTCAGAGACTGTACTCCATACTCAAACACTGCATGTTTACCTATACACAATACACACAACTGTTGTATACTTATGTGTATACGTATACTGTGTGTATACGTATACACACAACTACATGTTTATTAGTTGTAACTAAAGATATGACAACGTTGCGTTGTGTCGTATTTTAATCTATTATGATTGTGCATGTCTTATACTTAACCTGACTTTGTAAAATTTTTCGGACCGTGAAAGAAAATTTATAGAAAAATTAAAAATGAATTTTTGTCGTGATCAGTTGGTGGACAATCGAGGAAAATTTGCAAAACGGAATATAATACAGAAACGTTTAAATTGTATTGCAAAAATTAATCTTGAGAAAAGTAAACACAGTAACTAACCTAAACATTGGGCGACGTATTGTTGAATTGAGCGGGCTTGGCAATTGTGAATGTAAAAACAGTCTTTCACTTGACAAAATAAAAAGGGAAAGTCGTTTAGGACTAAATTCAATTTTAGATATTGTTTGTGAGGAATGTGCAGTAATAACATAAGTGGCGACTGGTAAAATGCATGCCGCTGCGTTGCCAAACGCTAATTGGCAAGTTCTCGACTTACCGAGCAAAGCTTAAACTGACATATTATCTTTTCAACAAATCAGGCAACAACCGATTTTTTTAATTCAAAATATTCGTAATAAATTAATGTATAGATGAGTCGTTTTTGGAAAAAAATATATAGAAAAGTTTTTAAATTATGATGTAGTCAACTGGTACATTCAAGCCATGGAGAAATTTCCAACTTTCATGGTGAATATCTCTTTTATTGTACGGGCAAAACATTTTTATTTAAGCGCTTTCCTTCGGGAAGTTTATTCTTTATGTGTACCCGAAATTTAATGAAATTCTATAGAAAAGTGGGTTTCCAGAGAAACTACCTTAAAAAATGTTCACGTGGTATTCACCGATTCCTGTTGTCATAATAATAAAGTACAGAGTTTGTATTAGAAAGTTTCTGTATTAAAAACTCACAATCAGTGGTGGTATTTATGAGTTATAAGTTCTGACCGCCATCTATCGAGGAGTGACGTAAGTAGGCACAATTCTTTACGTATGATATTCGGCAAGAACGAGGCAGCTAAATTCAATGCCATTTCGAATAGTTTGCAGAATGCTCTTCTTTATCTATAATATCATAAAATAAATAAGAAGCAAGTGACTGGTGCCTTTTAACCGTTAGAAAATTCGGCATATCTTTCATTTGTTGCTAACGTAGTATATTACTGTATATTATTATTGCTTTGCACTTTTAATTTATAGTGGAGGTGTTAATTACTCTTAATTATAATTATATCTGAAGTAGTACGTGATATCAAAAATTAATGTACATTCGATATATTTCCCTGAAGCATAAGACAGTAAAATACTGAATGATTTTTAAGTTAATTTTCTTTTTGGTCAACAGAGGGCGCGTGCCCATTTCCACACCAACTGTGTGGGGCGTAATTAATTTGAAAGTTATTTTATTATTACCTCTATTTCAGGAAAGAGTATCGAAAGTGTCATCATATTACACTTTTTATAACCCTTGTTTTCACGAATCGATCACGCATAATCTAAAAAAAGGCCGATTTATGTTATGTTCACCATAACTTGCGTCGATTTTTAAGCTTCTGTATTTTCCACAACATATCTATCCATCCATCCATCGTTTTTCTTTCGCAAAAACGCTTTCTTGAAGAAAAATCTAGGTAAATCTTTCTAGGTAGGTAAGTATTTCTCGTCCTCTAAGACGGTGAGTATTCTCTAGATAGGTAAGTCGTTCCTTTGAATCTGCAGTTCGAGGAATCTTGTTCGCTTTGAGAGAAAACTATCTATCTATCTTATTCAAGAGATCGATTTACGTTATTTACCATATAATTTGCGTTGATTTTAAGGCTTTTGTATTTTCCACAAAAATCCCTTATTATGTACATAGATTTTCTTTCGCAAAAAAGTTTTCTTGGGGAAAAATCTGAAAAAAATCGTATAGACTAAATAAGGGCAAACAAATTCAACTGCAACTTCAGACTTATTCTGAATCTAGAGGTTCTCTAGATAGGTAAATAATTCCAAGTTGTTACTTTGAATCTGCAGTTCAAGGAATTTTGGTCGGTTTCAGAGAAAACCGACAGTATTTCATTAAAATGGAGATTTATGTCGTATTCAAGAGGTCGATTTACGTTATTCCCTATAATTTTCGTCGATTTTGAAGCTTTTGTATTTTTCGCAAAATTCCCTTACTGTCCATCGATTTTCTTCCACAAAAAAAAATTCTTGGAAAAAAATCGTATAGACTAAAGGACAGACAAATTCAACTGCGGCTTCAGATTTATCCTGAATCCAGAGGTTCTCTAGATAGGTAAATAATTCCAAGTTGTTACTTTGAATCTGCAGTTCAAGGAATTTTGGTCGGTTTCAGAGAAAACCGACAGTATTTCATTAAAATGGAGATTTATGTCGTATTCAAGAGGTCGATTTACGTTATTCCCTATAATTTTCGTCGATTTTGAAGCTTTTGTATTTTTCGCAAAATTCCCTTACTGTCCATCGATTTTCTTCCACAAAAAAAAATTCTTGGAAAAAAATCTGAAAAAAATCGTATAGACTAAAGGACAGACAAATTCAACTGCGGCTTCAGATTTATCCTGAATCCAGAGGTTCTCTAGATAGGTAAATAATTCCAAGTTGTTACTTTGAATCTGCAGTTCAAGGAATTTTGGTCGGTTTCAGAGAAAACCGACAGTATTTCATTAAAATGGAGATTTATGTCGTATTCAAGAGGTCGATTTACGTTATTCCCTATAATTTTCGTCGATTTTGAAGCTTTTGTATTTTTCGCAAAATTCCCTTACTGTCCATCGATTTTCTTCCACAAAAAAAAATTCTTGGAAAAAAATCGTATAGACTAAAGGACAGACAAATTCCACTGCGGCTTCAGATTTATCCTGAATCCAGAGGTTCTCTAGATAGGTAAATAATTCCAAGTTGTTACTTTGAATCTGCAGTTCGGGGAATCTTGGTCGGTTTCAGAGGAAACCGACAGTTTTTCATTAAAACGGAGATTTCTATCGTAGTCAAGAGATCACTTTACGGTATATTCCCTATGATTTGCGTCGATTTTGAGGCTTTTGTACTTTCCACAAATTTTCCTTCAATTCATTCAAACTATAGAATGGCCAAAATATTCAGCGACGAGCATTTCATTTCAGCTGAGCCCGAGAGTGGGATATTTTAGAATCGGTGATTTGATTCAACGAGTTATTCTAACTCGTTGTCGAGTTACCCATCTTTACGTACTTATATAGTTTAAATGTCAAAATCATGTTAACAAGTGAATGTAATCGTTCAGGTTGGCTATGACGTCAAAATCAAGTGAACATGGTCAGAATTTATTCATTTTGAGATCTAAATAAAGGATGGCGCTGTATGCAGAATTAACACAATTTCTCTAAAAATTGCCTCGTACAATATTAATTACTAAATGGCAGCGCTACCGTATCAATAAGTTTTGATAATTAATTTCAATCTATATTAAATTTGTGGTTTTATCGAGTTCTTTAGTTCGATAATTTGAACGTGAAGTGCCATCTATTAAGAAGTAGATTAAAGAGATCATTGTGGCGTAGTCAAATTGCTGAATGTAGAGAAAACTTTTCCATTATTGAAACCATATACATTTTGAGGCACATTATCATCAGGTCTGTATAAACCTAACCAAAAAAAACATGTACATAAAGATAATACATTATATTTATTATGTACAGCTTAAGTAGTACTCCCTTTCCAAATATACCAAACTGTTTCAATTTTCGCCTTCAAGGAAATCCACATCATTTCATTCATTTCGATAAAACTACCTCTTGATAAAACTATTAAAATAAAACATTACATAGAAATAAGACGTGTTTATTGCATATACTATTATAAATACAAAAAACACTATTAAACCTAACGAATTAACGGTACGATTTCTGGTACCGTGCGCGGGCACCCGGACCACCAAATTTCTTGGGTTCACACCGACGCGGATCGGCAACCAACAAGGTACGGTCATACTGGATCAGAATATCCTTCAATTCTTTCTTGGATGCCTCCTCTATGTCTGAAAACGATTTAAAATTAGCCCACTTTTACTCCACTCTCCCCCAATTATTCTATACAAAAAAATATCGTACACCTTTAAGTGTTAATATACAAAGTACTAATAAACTAATCAAATAATAAAGATTTGTAGGCAATTCTAAAGCCGCTATCGCACAAATAAAGCAAACACGGTAGTTATAATTGCCGTTAATTTCGCACCATTTTTCCATACGACTGTAAATTTTAAACATTACGCCGCTGGCTTAATGGTGCCAACTTGGGGAACACTTGAATACAAAAATTTGACTGAAAATGACTTACATTTTTGATAATACGCTACTAAAGCTTTGGAAATGGCTTGTCTTATAGCATAGATCTGTGACACATGTCCACCACCGTTCACTCGCACTCTAATATCTACCGCACAGAATTTATCCTAAAAATAATTACACATTAGAAACTAGACATCGAGTCCATATGAAACTCATTATCACTAATAAAATCAGAACGTATGTATTTTCAAAGCATCTGCTCATTTTCGGGATAAAAAAATCATCACAAAACACAAAGAAAATACCAGTCCTATTTAAAAAATACAATTACCTTCCCCAACAGAAGAATTGGTTCCTGGAGCTTGTCTTGGAGCATTTTGGGCTCCACTTGACTCAATGGCCTGCCATTTACCCGAAGAACTCCCTTGCCCCTCTTACAGTAGGCGACAGCGGTGGCTGATTTCTAAAAGCAGACAGAAATATGTTAAATACACGTGTAATACTCCCGTTGTTTTAGGTTATGTTAGATAAACGAATAACACTTACTTTTCTACCAAAAACTTGGACCGAATGGATCGGATCCTTCTTATGCTGAAACAAAAAAGATATATCCACGTTATTTTCAGTTTTGTTATGCTGTATATGCGAAATAAATATGGAAATATGAAAAATTTACCTTCTGCGATGGCGCCTGCATGGTGAAAGGCTGAAGAAAGAAAATGGCCGTCGACAGGTATCTAAGTTTCCGGAAGTCAAATCAGCAACTGGAACTGATCTCTGGCGTTATTTGAAATTGTCTGTCTTTTTGCTCGTAGTTGACAATACTCACAGTATCCACAGAATAAGAAACAACTATTCTGTGGTATCTCTATGGTTCAAAACACGGAGAATATTTAGGATATGTACGTTCATTGGCCAAATTTTCAGTAGAGATGTTCTGAAAAGTGTAATAAGAACATAAACCTTCTGTGAACCAATATTATAATATAATAATATTAGAGTTGTCACGACTGTAATATAAAATCATTAAAATATGCATACTGCAAATGGTTGTTGTGTAGTAAATCAGTATATAACAAAAAATACAGATTGTATGTAGAATAAATAAATAGTCATATCTTAATCGTTATGATATGATTTTTGGTCGATAATTTGGCACCACAAAGAACTTCATTGTATGTCCTCTGGTCTAATTAATTTGTTAATTCGACACATCCCTATAATATGAATCCTTAACTTTAGATAGAATATATACTAGGCATAGTATGATTTGGATGATTTGTTTAGAAAATATCTACCAAATTATACAGATTTTCTAGGTATCGAGGGACGAAATTTTAAAGACACCTAGACTACCTATCCTACCTATCTATCAAATAATGCGATGAACCGCTTTCGATACATATCTCTGAAATAAAAGCAATGCTGAATTAATTTTTGAATTACTTATGCTCTTGATCAATAGAGGGCGCGACCACTTTGAAAACGGGTATATAATTAATTCAAAAAATGATATGGGATTGTATTTAAACTACAGCTACCGCTAAGAAAATGATTAAATATTACCCGAACCTGCCTTATTTATATTATCAACGCACTTTTTTTATTGTCATCTAGGTACCAATATGGTTTATTTGTCATCTTTTTGTCGGGATTTGAATAATAGTACATTTCAATTTGAATAATCGGAGAATTCTAGGCCAAATTTACCTTTATTTACCGACTTATAAGACTGTAAAGACGTAACGTAAGACATGAATCACCTTCAAAATATTATTAAACGAAATTCTGGAAGACCAAGAAGTCCAAGAACTGCAAACACTTTTACCGAAGAGTTTCAATGAATCACCTGTATGTAATAAACAGTATTTATAGTAGTTATTTACTAATATTACCAGACTTTTATGTTAATCTAAGCATTACCATAAAATAAAAATGGACCAAGTAGGTACGTACTTTCCATTAAACATTATATTTCGTCGAAAGAATCTGCAACTTGCGATAAATAGTCAACACATTGCATACGTACATAAATTAGGTAGGCATGTTATTTAGATCATCGAAAATGATGATTCAACAGACACAATCAAAACAAATGCGAAGTCAGCGAGCCAATCAACAAGTGAGAATCGCCACGGCTCCCTTCCAAGTCTTGGGTTGCCCCGATCCACAGCATGCTAAAGCGAAACGGCGGGAGCGTAGTTTATACGAATTTTAATATGTGGACGCTTCTGTTACTGTGACCGATGATCTAATTAATAGTGAATTAGCGCCTAAGTGATTGGTGGCCAAAAAAATAGCAGTTTTTGGTTGTGAGGCTTGGATCCTCCACTGACGAGGTAGGTTTCATAAATATTTATTACTTACCTAAGCAAGTCTGAGAGTTATATTCTTTATTTTGAATATTCGCTTGCAGATGATACAGTAACGAAACTACATTTACATTGACAAAAAGTGTTTTTGTTTATAATTATGATCGCCCATCATGAATTAACGCTTAATTAGATCGATTGTTTGCTTTATCTTAGCTTAAACTTTAAATTTAACTATAATTTATTAAAAATAGAGTGTTTTCGTATAAAGTAACGATAAATTCATTAAACATTCAAAGAGGAACTGTCGGATTCGTCAAATGTCATTTTTAGTTACGCATTTTTTACAATATAATTAATACATACAGGGTGATTCGTATAGGTAGTATGACTTCATCGATATTTTTTTGTTAATTTCAATTCCCTTTTTTGGATTTAGATAGAGCACTACACATGCTCTACTACTCTTTACAATGTTTTAAGCATGCCAATTTGGCGAAGCACGCCTCGAGTAACGTATAATTTTTCGGTACTCTGTCTCCTGTTTTTATTAACTACTAGCTGGTACCCATTACGCGTTACTACACCCCAAAAATTAAGTAAAATACCGGACCGATTTAGATAGCATTACACCTATATTACTTCTCTTGATAAATCTTATTTGTATTCAAAATTTCATAACGCCCAGTTGACTGGTGGGAACATATAAACAGACAAACATTCACTTTTATACGAGCCCAGGCTCATAATAGTTCGGCCAGGTATAATTTTACTACTAATATATTTAAATAAAAGTAATAACGCTCTCAAAAATTATTTTATTGAAGGAAAATATTGATAACAGAAACAAAGTATAAACTTTTAACTTAAATACGATGAAATATTACTACGTTATGATTTGTCAGTGATAAGTTTGTTAACAAAAGAACATTAAGATTCGCGGTTCAAAATAGTTCGGCCGCTTTATCAAAACTGTGTTATAGGTATCACCTTTATTAACAATAACAGCTTTAATTCTGGCAGGTATTGTATCTACCAGCTTAGCGCACTCTCCAGGAAGCATGTTATTCCAAATTTCTTGCAATTTGGTGCGTAGATCGTTAACTGAACGAGCTGGATGTTTGCGCAACGCAGCACCATCCTCCTGGAAAATATACTGCGCATCAGTGTTTTAAGATATTGGTATTGACGGCAATAAACTGTCTGACAAAATTTGTTTATGTTTTTCTCCTGTCGCGGTATCTGCGAAATGCAATTTTCTTACGTCCATTCCACTCATACACCCCCAGATTATAAGAGATGTAGAAAACTTCATTTTCCTAACCAAACAATCACGATGATAAGTTTCCTTGTTCTTAGCACACGTTTTTTGGTATCACCCAAACAGATTTCAAGTTTGGATTTGTCACTCCAAATTACCTGGTGCCTATGTTCTCTGGCCCACCGTAACCGATTGATTTCCCGTCGTTTAATTAATAACGACTTTTCTTTTCCCTGAAGGAGAAACCGGTAAGTTCAAAAGTAAAGTGTAAAGAATCAAATTTTACCTTGTAGAATTTGTATCATATTTTCTTTATTGATCGTTTAGTTGTGGATACAGACCTAGAGGAGGCGAGGCTTAAGGCGGGGGACGTGCCTAAATTGCTCCTTTTATGGGATAGCATTTTTGGATGATGACGCGGATAAGAGGGGATCGCCAAGGGACTACCCATGCGATCAGTGGCTGATGAGGCCCAAACCCATCTAACATAACGTAATGTGGATACAGAAATATTGTTTCCAGTGGCTTGCCTCCGTATTGCCATAATGTCTTTTGCACTGGATCGTTGGTTTGTTGTTACAATCCTCTTCAGAACATCTTGATTTAAACGTGAAATTTGGGATGGTCGACCAGTTTTCTTCCTTTGGGCTGTGCATCCAGTTTTTTTTTACAAGTTGATAATACCTTGCACTGTAGATTTAGGCAGTAGTAGATATTTTCCGAGCCAAAATTTCCTGTTTATGTTTAGCCCACAATGCATTTCAGCAACTAGCCGAACTATTCTGAACCGCGAATCTTATATTTTTTATTAACAAAGTTATCATTGACACATCATATAGTAATAATATTTCATCGTATTTAAATTGAAAGTTTATACTTTATTTCTTTTGCCAATATTTTTCTTTAATAAAATTATTTTGAGAGTGTTATTATTTTTATTTAAATATATTAGTTTGTAAAATTATGTTCGGCCGAACATAATTAACGTTATCCAATTCTGGTTTCGGAAAGTAAATTTAAAAAAAAACACACAAATAATTCAGATTTTGTTGAAAATTTTATTTCATTATAAAGTTTGGTCTTTGCCATTATATGTGGAATACAACATCATTCAAATGTCCTCCACGGGACCTTTTGCAGGACGCAATCCTTTTGAGGTAATTTTCGATGACTTTTCCGCACATTTCAGGCAATATCTCGGCCATGACTTCACGAATATTGGTTTTCAATTGCTCCAAATTTAGAGGATTGTTCGCATAAACACGATCTTTTGCGTAGCCCCACAAAAAAAAAAGTCTAAAGGTGTTAAATCACAGGATCTCGGAGGCCAATTTACGTCCGCTAATCTCGAAATGACTCGTCCTGGAAATTTCTCTTGCAATAGAGCCCTACTTCGTCGTGCTGATGACTTGTGGCCCCATCTTGTTGAAACCACATATCGTCCGTATCGATATCTTCAATTTCGTGCCAAAAAAATTCCGTTAACATGTGGCAATAGCCTTGAGACTTGACTGTAACGGTAGCTCCTTGGTCATTCTCAAAGAAAAATGGACCGATAACACCACGAGACCACAACGCACACCAGACAGTGTCTTTTTCTGGATGCATTGGCTGCTCTTCGACTACTTGAGGGTTTTCAGAACCCCATATACGGCAATTTTGCTTATTCACGTATCCACCGAGGCAGAAATGGGCTTCATCGCTGAAGAAAATTTTGTTGGAAAAATTGGCATTTTGTTCTTGTTGTTCCAGTACCCAATTGGCGTATATTCTGCGCTGTGCATGGTCCGCAGGCTTCAATTCCTGTGTGAGTTGGATTTTGTAAGGATGAAGGTGCAAATCAAAATGCAAAATTCACCGTAAAGAGCCATAAGTCAAGCCCAATTGCTGAGCACGACGTGGAATTGAGAAATTTGGGTCTTCAGCCACACTTTCAGCAACAGCTGCGATATTTTCGTGATTGCGTACATTACGATGATGCACAGGCCTTACAATATCCGTGACCGATCCAGTTTCTTCAAATTTGTTCACTGTGTATGCAATTGTTCGCTCATTTGGGCGATTATGACGACCATAATCTGCTCGTAACACGCGAAAAGTGGAAACGGCGGAATCACCATTTTTGTAAAACAATTTAACAATTTTAACGCGTTGTTCTGTCGTATAATGTTTCGTATTGTAAAATGGCAAACCTTTAACTAACCAAAAACCAGTTTGACAGACAAATACAATTGACAGCTGTCGAACAGCAGGGTCTTACTTTTCGAAACCCGAATTGGATAACCCCTTATTATGAGCCTGGGCTCGTATATATAGACCATGAGAATATAATTGCTGTTTAAGTCCCTAATTTTTGTTCTCATTTTCCCAAACTTATACTTGCATAACGATAATATACTGCCACATCAAAAGATTCCACTTCTGAATGTTACATAAAAATTTCAAACGGTAGTGATAAAACGTTTTGAAGACAAGGAGCGCCGTGCGTTTGACTCTCTCTGTATATTCACACAAATATACTTCAAGTCTTCAATACACCATTTTTATTATGTCAAGATCACAAGGCTCTCTTGTTACCAGCCGTTGACGAAAATATCTTAATTACCGAACTGGTCCGAGGAAGCACTCTTAATGATCTACTTCCTGTAAACTTTTCCTTTCTAAAAGTGGACGTGACGTTGTAGTGAGTAGATATAGATTATAACGAGGTCCAGGTTGTTACTTGGTTAATTCTGTAAACGAAAAAAGTCGGAGTGTAAGTCGTCGAATATTTAATTAAATCAATAAATATAATTAACATTAAATTAAATTGAATTAAATTTTTATTTATTGCCCAATAGATAAAATCCAATTACAGGAGAAACATAATCAATTGAACATATAAAACTATAGTATGTCTGAATACAAAAAACAAAGAAAAAAATTACTAGTATAAAAAGAACAATATAATAAATTTAATAACAATTGATTAACAATAAGTAAAAATGGACACATAAATGGATGAAAAAATGACTATTATAGTAACAATGAAAATTAATGTGCAGATTTAATTATTATTAGCCATAAACATTAAATTAGAAGCAACAATAATTTCTGAGAATCTACTACAATTAATATCACATATATCTGAGATCTTATTGAAATTATTGCACATAACATGTACTGGCGATTTAAGAAGAACGTTAGTCCTAGACATTTTACAATAAAGCGCATGAGTTTGACGTGAGGTCATTCGAGGAACTTGAAAAGAAAACGTACCTAAAAGCAATGAACTGTCTACTTTGTTATGGAAAATGTTAAATAATATATTCAGACTGCTTATTGTGCGTGTATTTTTAAATAATCATCATCACGAGGTCATCAGTCCTAAAACTGGTTGGACGCTAACCTCCAGCTTCTCCTATCTTGTGTTAACCTACGCATTTCGCTAATTGTGCTACAACCTATATCCCTTACTATTTGCGAGCAGTAGTCTAATCTAGGCCTACCTCTGCCTTTCTTCACTCCTATTTCTGCCTCCAAAATATCGCGGACTATTCCCCCATGTGTCAGCAAGTGGCCTACCATTTTATCTCTTCTCTACTTTATGTTTTTCCACATACTTCTTTTATCGCCGACTTTCTCTAATACTTCTTCGTTTCTAACCCTATCAGTCCACGGTATTTTCATCATTCTTCGGTAACACCACATCTCAAAAGCTTCTAATTTCTTCCTACTTGCTTCCCCTACGTTCCCCTACAAACATACGTTTTCAAAAATCTCTTCCTTGTTTCGAAGTTTATTACTCCCGAGCATAAAAGTGCTTTCTTTTTGTTAAAAGCTACTCGACCCTGCGCTGTTCTTTGTTTTATATCTTATCGCTTCTTCCATCCCAATTCATTTTACTTCCTAAATAAGTGAAGTCTTTAACTTCCTCCAATCTTTCATTATTAATGTGTACTTTCGTTTGTGCTCTACTCTCGCGCCCTCTGCACACTAACACTTTAGTTTTGTTTTTATTCACCCTCATTCCGTATTCCTCTGTCAACACTGCCTCCATTTTGTTCAACGCTGATTCTAATTCCTCCTTACTAGATGCTAATACTGCTTTACTACTTTAAATAATCATTGCCAGTAAATTTAATATTTTGAAATTGCAAAATCGTTTTTCTTAATTTTTTTTAATCTAACCTATATTCACGCTAATGAAATTATTACCAAATCATGTATGTATGAAAAAACGTACTCTTTAATATTCCGAAACAAAAAAGGGGTTGCCGTTAAAAAATATATCGATGACGTCGTACCTCCTACAAGAATCACCCTGTATATATTAATAATTTAAAAAATGAAAAACTAAAAATAAAATTTGCAGGGTCTGAGAGTTTTCCTCAAAAGTTATTCCTTGAATTTTTAATGAATTTATTCATTACTCTACTGCTTACCCTGTATAATCATACTAGAATTATGAAAATAATTGAAAATTATCCCCGGTATACTCTACGAATTACTAGTAAAAAAAATAGTTCTCGTAAATTTTACACACAATTTATTGCGATTATAAAATTTAGAAAAATTAGGCCAACAGATAACAGGGTATTTGTCTAAATAAAGCTCTTAATTATAATAATTAAATTATTAAAATATAAAATCAACACAATTTTGGACGGTTTATATTTATAAGGGTATTGTAGTGCAACTTTAGTCTGCGTAAACGTTTTATTATCTTTATCACAATATAAAACATACAACATGAAGTGAAATCGTCATAGTAAGCATCTCCACGTGTGTGAAAATACCTTATCGTGTAAATATTCTGCAAATATCACGTTTTAACTTACATTAACAGCTTTCATTTTTATTCTATTTTTTATTATAACGAGATGACATAATTTAGTACAAAATTAAATTACTTAAGTAATTTAATATGTAAGTATATCGTTTCCTATATTAAAGTAATTATCAGGTGACATAATGATATAAATGAGGAATATGAATTAATTACTGTATATACTGGATGGTTAAAATTCGTATGCCCTCAGCTGTTCCTGAGAAACCGTAACAAATTTCGTGAAAGGAAGAGAGGAAATTCATGGAGTCGAAGCTCTTTTTTATTAAAAATAAGGATAACACACACGTGAAAATTCGTATGCCCTCAGCTGTTCCCGAGAAACCGTAACAAATTTCGTGAAAGGAAGAGAGGAAATCCATGGAGTCGAAGCTCTTTTTTATTGAAAATAAGGATAATACACACGTGAAAATTCATATGCCCTCAACTGTTCCCGAGAAACCGTAACAAATTTCGTGAAAGGAAGAGAGGAAATCCATGGAGTCGAAGCTCTTTTTTCTTAAAAATAAGGATAATACACACGTGAAAATTCGTATGCCCTCAGCTGTTCCCGAGAAACCGTAACCAGTTCCGTAAAGGGAAGAGAGCAAACTTAATTCATGGAGTCGAAGCTCTTTTTTATTAAAAATAAGGATAACATAAACGTTGTATCTCTCATACCCGATTTTGAGATATACGGCGATTCACAATTTTTGGCAATTACTGACTTCACGTGTGTTGTTTATTTTTTACTTAAGAGTATCTAATACTCTGATCTCTTCTCGTGACGATAAGCCAGATGTTTCCAGTTTCTTTATTCCAGTAATTAAGATGGATTAGTTACAATTATTGTAACGGATATCATCTTGTATGTTTTGTAGTTGCACTAAGTTCCGCACTGTGCTCGTGAGAAGTTCAGTCAAAATATCATTTCTCTACCACTCTGCATTAACAGCGAAAATGAAAAAGAGATAAAATTATTCTTCTGTGAGGAACTGTCATCCAAACAATGTTTTGAGTATATGCATATTTGTATACCTTGAGAATTGACCAATTCCGAAAAAAAGTAAACAGTTTTAAAACCTTAAAACGGACTTTTCCGCACGTAGAACATCTCTATCTCGAAATTGAGTGACCGAGAAAAAATAAACCAACACATAAATGCAGAATATCTGTTTTATGCGACAGTTTTACTTTTTTCAAATACTCCACCCTCGTGCTTTCTCATGACCACTGAACAGGGTGTGGTGTGTCCTATCCACCTCAAAATCAATAGATGTCGTCTGGTAGACGTCCCTAATCAGAATCAGTTG
This sequence comes from Rosalia funebris, assembly GCA_037954035.1. Lineage (NCBI taxonomy): Eukaryota > Metazoa > Arthropoda > Insecta > Coleoptera > Cerambycidae > Rosalia > Rosalia funebris. Next base: position 1,486,536 of record JAZFAV010000006.1, on the reverse strand, counting down.
AAACCCGATCGATCCGACACGATTTAATTAAGTGATCGTGCTAACAAAAAAAATTTTCAAATAGTCCACCATTGTGCTTTCTCATGACCCATAAACATGGTAGACCCATAAACATGTTCTATCCACCTCAAAATCAATAGGTGTCGTCCTGGGAGACACTTCCGATCAGAATCAATCAAAACCCGATCGATCCGACATGATGTAGTTGAATTATCGTGTTAACAAAAAAATTTCTCAAATAGTCCACCGTCGTGCTTTCTCATGACCCATGGACAGGGTGGGGTGTGTCTTATCCACCTCAAAATCAATAGGTGTCGTCTGGGAGACGTCCCTAATCAGAATCAGTTGAAACCCGATCGATCCGACACGATTTAATTAAGTGATCGTGCTAACAAAAAAAATTTTCAAATAGTCCACCATTGTGCTTTCTCATGACCCATAAACATGTTAGAGTGTGTTCTATCCACCTCAAAATCAATAGGTGTCGTCCTGGGAGACACTTCCGATCAGAATCAATCAAAACCCGATCGATCCGACATGATGTAGTTGAATTATCGTGTTAACAAAAAAAATTTCTCAAATAGTCCACCGTCGTGCTTTCTCATGACCCATGGACAGGGTGGGGTGTGTCTTATCCACCTCAAAATCAATAGATATCCGACACGATTTAGTTGATTTATCGTATTATCAAAACAAATTTCTCAAATAGTCAACCATCGTACTCTCATGACTCATGGACAGGGTGGGGTGTGTCCTATCCACCTCAAAATCAATAGGTGTCGTCTGGGAGACGTCCCCGATCAGAATTAGTCAAAACCCGATCGATCCGACACGATTTAGTTGAGTTATCGTGCTAACAAAAAAAATTCTCAAATAGACCCAAGAGAGGGGGTGGTGTGTGCTATCCACCTCAAAATCAATAGGTGTCATCTGGGAGACGTCCCCGATCAGGATCAGTCAAAACCCGATCGATCCGATACGATTTAGTTGAGTTATCGTGCTAACAAGAAATTTTAATACCGACGACAACGACGAACCACACGCAGCAAAAAACTTTTAGAAACCATTTTTTTGATTTTTAGGCCGAAAAACGAAAAATAAACTCAAAAAAAATTTTGTTTTTTCATTTTTTCTTTACACAATTACACTACTTTTCCGCTAGTATAGTGGAGTGCGGAAAAGTAATACACTACGCCTTATCAGAAACAAATGTTAACTTGAACAGTTCGTTATTCATTGAATTATGAAGAAAGGCAATAAAAGGGGTTGATACGGTTGCATCTTCTATGGATACATGCCCCAAATTTTTCTTTACGCTCGTTCTACGAGTTCGAGAAGAAATTCTAATTTCTTAAGGCAGACATTAGATGAGTTATGGTAAAGAAATGAGTTACAACAGGTAGTAGAAGTACATCTAAACACGGAAAACATGGTTCCTTGCATCTAGAGGAGGAAGCAAAATCATGGGCAGCCCAATCCGCTTATGTTACTGCCATAATGAAATACAAGAGAAGGAAGCGAGGAAGATATAAAGAGAGGATGTAGCCAGCCCTTAACCCCTATTATTAATATAGAAAAAGCATAGGGTATCTCAGTTGGAACTATAGGATTTAAATTGCACACCATTTGTGTTCTGTCAAAAATAGGACGTCAATATTGCCGCAATTAACAATTCAACAACGAATACTGTGTGTTTTATGAAAGTGAGCGATCATTTACAATTGCACTAAGAAAAATTTGCACAAAATTAGGACCAAATGAAGCACCTACAGGGTTACTTACGTTCGTACTACAGTTCGTAACTTAACCAAGAAATTTGAAGACATGGGTTCTGTTATTGCTAAGGCAACACCAATACGTCCTCGTTGTAGTTAGTTGTGGTGTAACGAGCTACCCCCCCCCCTCCCCCTCTCCTTAAAAAAAGGTTCTTGTTCTATATGTTGATGAACATCATGAACAACTTTTTGTAAACAAACAGTTGGTCTACTAGCGCTTTTTTTATCAGTCGCAGACCCAGTTTTACAAAACACAAGAACTGCCAATGAAGACAATGAAAAATTATGGACTTAAAACATCCTCAACCGTCTTAGACCAAGATAATTTTCAATATCTCGTTACTTACTGTATTATTTCTAAGAGAAGCTACTTTGTATTCTCGACAGTGCTCGATGCTATTAATCAAACACATGACACGATCATACGTACCAGAAGATTGATACGTAACCGATTACCTTGATATTAAATCAAGAACAGTTCACCAGTCAATCTTTCTATTGAGCCTTCCTAACGGCTCACTGAGATTTTTGTCTCGCAAGAACACAATAGACCGTCTGTCTATGAGCGAACTTTAATATCGTCCGCAGGTGCGTGGGACGATCGTATGCCTTTATTTCGTTTAATCAAAAGTTTATGTAACTGCTGGGCGGGTAAAGGTCGTTTCTGTTAGTTGACCTTGTACCTGGAATTTAATTGAACTGATGCGGCGGTCGCCAGCGATTCGAAGCGGAAATAGGTGTTAAAATTAAGCGTGAACGACGACAGAAAAATCGTCAAGTATTGAGGAAATATAATAAGAAACAAGGTGACTTTTTTGAAAAAATGTCAGAGCGAAACGTGGTTTTGTTCAGGAATTAATAAAGCTGCGCATTTGGATGCCTTATCAGTGGTGGCACGGTATAAATACATAGAAATTATATTTATAATTTAAGTATAAGTTCTATAATGTTTTTTCGAAGGCCTTTGACAAGGTGAATCATAAATACTAAGTTCAAAATTGGAGTTATATGGATTCAGTAGTAATCGTCTTCACTTAATCAAATCGTATTTACCCAGACGTACATTATTTGTTTCAGAGAATGGCTTTAAATCTGAGACCTTCGTAACGTTCTCTGGAGTACATCAAGGCTCAAATTTGGGACCCGCCGTTCTTTGTCTTATTTATTAATGGTTTGTCTCTAATACTTATGTCGCGATATCCTCTTTATGCCTATGACAAAATCATTTTTGAATATCACCTGCTAGATGATCACTTGGAGTTACAAAAAACTCATCGACCTTGTTGTGTCGTGGTGTTCGAAGAATAAACGATCAATAAACATAGATACATGTAAAGTTTACTCGTATACCTTAAAGAAGCAACCACTAATAAAGGCTTTCAATAAGGACGCTCGATTTTTAAATGTAAATAAAATAAGTTGTATATGAGATATGCACTCAATTTTTTTTTTATTTGAAAGGATATTTTATGGCATTATGTATGAAACATAACTTCATTCAATTCTCCGCCGCAGCTTTGCTTGGTAGCACGTATTCGGGAGGGCCAATTTTCGATGACTTTGTTGCATAAATCTGGCTGAATTTGCTATGTTGATTTTGAGGATATCAATTGTATGTGAATAAACCTGCGAATTAAGATAGCCCCAAAGGAAGAAGTCTAAAAGCGTTAAATCGCACGATCTCGGTAGCCAATTCACATCGCGACTGCGCGAGATAATCATGCCCTCAAATCGCTCGTGCAGAATATCCATTGTGGCATGCGCTGTGTAGCACGTAGCGCCGTCCTGTTGGAACCACATGTTGACTGTATCCATATCATCCAGTTTAGGCCACAATAGTTGCTTATCATCGATCTGTAGCGCTCGCCGTTGCCGGCAATGCCAGTTTCGTTTTGTAAGAAGTTCGGGCCAATGATTCCGCCAGACCAAAATTCACACCAAATAGTGACTTTCTCGGGATGCATTTGGTGCTGGTGCGTGTCGTGTGGATTGGTATCGTCCAAATCCAACAATCTTGCTTGTTCACATATCCATTCATCCAAAAATGGGCCTCGTCGCTAAAAATGATTTCACTGTCTCGAGTTTTCCCGTACACTCTCAAGCTCAGCAGCAGTGTTTTCAAGAGACCTTCCATTTCGGTGACTTACGGGTATTGGCTGATTATTTATCAAACCGATTGACTCGAATTTGACCACTAAACGAATAGTCGACTCGGTGGGACGGTTGTGGCGTGAATGAAAGTCACGTAATGTCTGGAATGTTTCTTGAACGGAACACTGATTTTGAAAATAAAATTTGATGATTTTTACACGTTGTTAAACTCTATAACCTTTCATGCTGATTTGCCATACACTACTGAACAATTCACAATAAATTTTATAGATTTTGCTTTACCAAAATGGCTGCTATAATTTAACAAAATTCGAGCGTCCCTATTGAAAGACCTTCTATTGAAAGATTTCCTAAGCACCCTACAATGGTGCTTACTAGCTTCTCATTTTTATTTAAACTGTTCCATAATTGTATAGATGCACCTGAATTACTAAACATGTTTAGTATACACATACATACCTATATTAGGCTCTCGAGAAGAAAGTATATTTAATTTCCAGACTGAAAAGAACTAACGCACTTTTAAATAGACCAGTGTTTGTAATGTCACAAAATGTTAATGTAAAATTTTCTCCAGTACATACATATATCATGTCTTTCTCGTCATTTAAAGTCCTTACCACTTTTTACGCGTCATGTACTATTCGTCTAAGAACAATAAAATATTTTATGATTTATTTATTGTATCCGCCAGCTCTGCGTAATTCAATGGGTTGTTTTTTCCACTTGAGTACCTTCTTCCTTCTTCCACTTGAGTATATGTTCATCAAATTTTATCAGACCTCTAATGGCAGGAGGTTCTTTAGCATCGAGCTATAAGGACTTTTTCTTATTTACAGATGAAGGTTATATTTTTTTAAATGGAAACCTTAGTTGGGTGTGGGAAACCAGGAAAAAAGAGGGGAGGATATTTTCTGCGTTCCAAAAATGTATAATATGCCATTGTATGTCGATAAATGAAAAAGTTATAACTAACCGTTTTCTTGGAAATTTCAAAGAAGAACGGCATGCTTGAGAAATTACACTATATAGTATAGATTTGATCTGATTCAAAATGATATTACGTATGTGTGATGTGATATGTACTTCACATGTTTCTTCTGTTATTTGTCTTTTATTTTAAAGTCGCTTATATGTATATTTTTTGTGTTGGCAATGCGGAATAATGCATTTACATTTCTAAGAACATCCTATGTGTAGTCTACTCATAGAAATTAAACACCTAAGTCTCACATATTTAGAAATGCGATATATTATTCGAAACAGACTGAGCATGAAATATTTGTTTGTTCTGTCAAGGTAGTATTACAACAAACTATGTGGCAGTTTCGAGTTTCACCGTGGCGGAATTGGCATAAAATAAATGTTTATAGCTATGTATATACAGGGTGAGACAAACTAACCGCAATACTAAGCTATCGAGATGTCCAGACGGATCAAACACGAGTGACAATAGTCAAAGACTACCTAACCTAACCTATAAACCTCTAATTGTGCTTCTCTGCTCCGTCTAAGTTTCTGATAAGAAAGAATGCATGTCTACACTGTAACTACACACCTGACGATGTGTAACACACGCCATTTTGGTTCCTGCACCACCCCGCAACGCAGAGGCAAAGCGAGAAGTTGTAACGGATTGTTTCGTACCGAATGGCTTTCCTTTTCCCGCCAGCAATTTAAATCCCTGTCCGTGTCCTATTCCCTTGTGTCAGTATAAACACAACAACAGCATCCTTCGCCTATATCAGTATTAAACATAAATTTTAACTATAACCTTCAATCATTACCCAACACGGATAGTGGGAGTATATCTGAATGAACAAAATATAGTTCCTTGCACCTGGAGGAAGCAAAATAGACAACCGAATTCGTTTATGTTACAGCCGAAATGAAACAGTAGAGGAAACTGAAGCAGAAAACAGAGAGGAGGATAGACAGAGAGGATGTACCCAGTTCCTGAATCCATAACCTTGAAAAATAATGGAAGGTGTAAGGAAATGGCAAGTATATGGATGCCATCGCGAAGCAATGCGCAAACGGTTTCAAAGTGGTCAACCAGACTCTTGGGGACCGCTTTTGGTGAAGCGTACTACCTCTACATCCCCTTAAAAAGGCTCTTGTTTCATACGTTAATGAATATGATAAAAACTTTTTCCTTTACGAGCAGTTTTGGTCTACCAACATTTGTTTACGAGTCATAGAATTAATTTTACCACAAGAACTATCAATGAAGATAATCGAAAAATTATGGTCTGGCTCCGACAATTATCCAAGAAATCCAACAAGCCCAACTCGACACTTCTCCGACAGTACCAACAAGCAAGGCACACCCGATTCGATTTTCAAAATGTCAAAACTATCGCCACCAAGAAACACACCATAACAGAACTGAGACCTCGGCAAGAACCAGTAACCAACCCTGGAGAGTATCTTCCTCCTATCTCATTCCCAAAAATCTCTTTTGCTCCCTCCGAGCTTTCGCTAGTTGTCTCGCCTCCTCGCAATGTGCCTTCCACTTTCTTGGTCTTCTTTTACCCGTTTTCCCCTGCATTTTGGTCAGTAAAATATTTTCACGTACAATTTCATTTCCCATTCTTTGCGTACGTCCCCACCAACCAAGTTTGCTTCTTCTCAGTCAAATTCTCCATTTACTCAACCTTCAGCTCTCTTCTAATGCCTTCGTTCATTATCGTGTCGCTTCTAGTTACACCTTTTTGCCCGTGGTCGTGAATAAAACGTTGAATTACATTCGGGAATTAACAGCCTTTAATTCGCTAGAAACAATGGGCGCCCTCGGCTGCGCCTCCAGTGTCCATTTTTTCTCGTGGATTAAAGGCTTGTTAATTCCCTTATATAATTAATAACTATTATTTGTCGTATCTACCCTTCTCTACTTCCACCTTACTTGCCCCCGTTTCCTCTATCATCACTCCAACACATTGCGAATATTTGCTGATTTGCTCTACATCATTACCATCTATTTGTTTATGAACTTCTCTCCACTCTTTCTGATATCGGTAAATAATGAAAGTAAATGGACAAAATATCAGTCGAAGATAATATTGATTAAATAAATAAGTAACAAGGAAAGTTTTTTCAATTATCTTTACTCTTTATGAAACTCTCCTCATAGTTTTATATAAAGTATAAGACACTATCATTATCACTATGTTCTTCCCATCTTCGTGGACGTTTTTTATAAAGCGGTTTGATTGGGATTAACTTATTTTCCAAAGTCGATATACTCATTTTCATTTCCTCTCTTTCTTCATCTCATCGATCTTAAATTTGGAGTCTTCAACATTGTACATTATCTAAACCTGTAATACTATTTATTTACACAGTTGGCAGTGCTGAGTTTCTGAATCACTAAATAATATCAATACATTATAATGTAGGATCTTTCAATAGGGACGCTCGAAATTTGCTATGTTATAGCGGCCATGTTGTTGCAGCAATATCTGATAATTTTATTGTAAATTATTCATCAGTATAAGGCAAATTACTATGAACAGTTATAGTGTTCAATAACGTGTACAATTTAGTAAATTTTATTTTCAAAGTCAGTACTCCGTTCGAGAAGTGTTCCGCGCAATACGTGATTCTTATCCTCACCACAACCGTCCCGCCGAGTCGACTATTCGACGTTTGGTGGCCAAATTCGAGTCAACCGGTTTGATAAATAATCAGCCAACACCCGCACGTCACCGAAACGCAAGGTCGCTGCTGTGCGTGAGTGAGAGTGTATGGGAATACCCGAAGCAGTTAATTTCTCATCATTCACAAGAACTTGGCCTTTCTGCGATTTCAACTTGGCAAAATTTGCATCGGGACTTGGATCTGCACCCATATAGAATCCAGCAAACCCAGGAACTTAAAATAAACGACCATAGACAACGCCGTGTGTTCGCTGATTGGGCTCTGGACCAGTTAGAAGTTGACCAAAATTTCGCCAAAAAAAAAATCATCTCTAGCGACGAGGCTAATTTTTAGATGAATGGATATGTGAACAAGCAAAATTGTCGGATTTGGGATGATACCAATCCACACGAGATACACCAACACCAAATACATCCCGAGAAAGTCGCTGTTTTGTGCGGATTTTGGTCTGGCGGAATCATCGGTCCGTACTTCTTCCAAAACGAAACTGGCATTGCCATAATCATCAACGGCGAACGCTACAGATCGATGATAAACAACTTCTTGTGGCCTAAACTGAATGATATGGATACCGACGACATGTGGTTCCAACAGGATGGCGCTACGTGCCACATAGCGCATGCCACGATGGACATTCTGCACGAGCGATTTGAGGACATGATTATCTCGACGTGAACTGGCTACCGAAATCGTGCGATTTAACGCCTTTTCACTTCTTCCTTTGGGGTTACCTTAAATCGCAGTTCTATGCGAATAAACCGCAAACAATTGATACCCTCAAAGTCAACATAACGAACGCCATCCAGCAAATTCAGCCAGATTTGTACGACAAAGTCATCGAAAATTGGACCTCCCGAATACGTACCACCAAGCAAAGCCGCGGCGGACATTTGAACGACGTTTTATTCCATATTTAATGCCACAAAACATACTTTCAAATAGAAAAATTGAGTGAATATCTCACACGCAAGTTGTGGTTTTATTTATGATTAAAAATCGAGCGCCTTTATTGAAATACCCTTTATATTTAGTTCGGTGGTTGTTGACATTTGAATCTTTTAGTTTCTTCTTCTGCTTCTATTTTCATTTCAAGTTATTACAGAATAGGATATTATCCAGCGAACAAAGGCAGCTCATTTTATTACAAGTTCCCATTAACAACAAATCAAATCACTTACAATGAATCGTTCTTACTCCCGTTTCCTCTGCCATCTTTTTCCGCATCTTTTTTTTTTGATCCATCAAGGCCTGCTTTTATCCGCTAACTATAGTCATACGTTTTTCGATTGCCAACAATCAGGTCTATTAATACGGAACATTGGTCTATCCGGAAGGTATTAACCGAAGATATTCTGTCCTTATTGTCTATAAACAATCAATTGGATCGGCTGCCGCTGATCTCCTGTCTGTGATTCGATTTAATGTCGATGTGCTGAGATTCGAGCATGCAGTGATGGATAAAGAACGTTCGTTCTCGGTATTTATCAAAGTAGCGCCATTATGTATGGTGGATAGTTGCGTCTTTTCCTCTTCGATGTGCGTTGATTCAATTAGAATAAGGCTGTGGAGAACGGCAATTATCTTACAAGGAATTCTGACGGTGTATAATTAAGGTAAACTGCTCAGCTGGGTTCGAGCTTTATGGAAAATGTGTGTTCGTAATTTATCGATCGACGATAAATTAGTGAGAGCGGTGTATAATTTTGTATGTGAAATAAAAAAAGAGATACAAAATATATACCGAAAATTGTTATTAATATTTAACGATTCTGATACTACCATAAAACTGTAATGTTTTCACTATTTTGTTGAAAAAATACAATTTACAAGAATTTAAAACAAGACGCCAGGAATTGTTATTGAATTTTTTTAGAAATTACAGTGATACGTCAATTTTTGTGTTCGAGGGGGGCATTTTTGACATAAAAGTCGCTACTGTCACATATTTTGCCTGCCGCAATTAGCTATATTATAAAAATAATGATGCATCATTTGGAAGACTCAGTTTTTCAGAAATGTATTTTATTTATTTAGTTTTTCATAACAAGTGTTACGGACGCCACAAATATATTAATGAGAAAGTACATGATTTTTAGGGGCGACAATTTAAAAAAAAATCACTATATCCCCAGCAGGCTTTAGACAACCTCGATATTCACGATAAACAACCCTTGAAATATCTATTAGGCTCCTCTGAAAAATAAAAGCACTATAATAAATTTTACGGATGGTACAAATATTTTAATGAGAAAGTACTGGATCTTTAGTGTTGAAAATTTTGAAAAAATTCATCACATCTCCAACAAGATTCACACAACCTCAATATTCCTGACAGACAATCCTTAAAGTCTCTACCAGATCTCTCTAAAAGATAAAACTACTTTAATAAATTTTACAGACGCTACGAGTATTTTTATGAGAAAGTCCAAGATTTTTAGGAGCGAAAATAATTAAAAAATCCACTACATCCCTAGAAGACCTCAGATAACCTCGTAATTTACTAGAAACACCTCTTAGAGTCTCTATTAGGTCCTTCTAAAGAATAAAAGTATTATAATGAATTTTACGGACGGTACGAAGATTTCTAGTGAAAATAATTTTGAAAAAAATCACCACATCCCCAACAGCCTTCACACAACCTTGATATTTCCGACAGACAACCCTCAATGTCTTTGTTAGGTCCCTCTAAAATATAAAACTGCTATATTAAATTTTACAGACGCTACAAATATTTTAATGAGAAAGTACAAAATTTAAAAATGTACTACATCCCCCAGAAGACCTTAGTCAATCTCGTCATTTACTAGAAACAACCCTTAGAGTCTCTATTAGGTCCCTATAAAAGATAAAAGTATTATAATAAATTTTACGGACGGGCGGACGGTACGAATATTTTAATGAGAAAGTACAAAATTTTTAGAGACAAAAATTTTGAAAAAAATCACCACATCCCCAACAGAATTCACACAACCTTTATATTTCTGACAGACAACCCTTAAAGTCTCTATTTGGTTTCTCTAAAATATAAATCTACTATAATTAATTTTACAGATGCTACGAATATTTTAATGAGAAAGTACAAGATTTTTAGGAGACAAAATTATTAAATAATTCACTACATCCCCAGAAGACCTCAGACAACCTCGCTATTTACTATGAACAACCCCTAGAGTCTGTGTGAAGTCCCTTTAAAATATAGAAGTATTATAGTACATTTTACGGAGGGTACGAATATTTTAATGGGAAAGTACAAGATTTTTAGTGGTGAAAATTGTGAAGAAAATCACCACATCCCCAACAGCCTTCACACAACCTTGATATTTCCGACAGACAACCCTTGAAGTCTTTATTAAGTTCCTCTAAAATATAAAACTACTATAATAAATTTTATAGACGATACTAATATTTTAATGAGAAGGTACAAGATTTTTAGGAGCGAAAATTTTTTAAAATTCAGTACATCCCGAGAAGACCTTAGACAACCTTGTTATTTACTATAAACAACCCTTAGGGTCTCTATTAGGTTCCTCTAAAATATAATAGTATTATAATAAATTTTACGGGCAGTGCGAATATTTTAATAATATTTTTAGTGGTAAAAATTTTGAAAAAAATCACCACATCCCCAACAGCCTTTATATAACCTTGATATACGCAACAGACAACTCCTAAAGTCTCTATTAGGTTCCTCTGAAATATAAAACTGTTATAATAAATTTTAAAGGCGCTACGAATATTTTCATGAGAAAGTACAAGATTTTTAGTGATGAAAATTTTGAAAAAATTCACCACATCCCCAAAAAACTTCATACAACCTCTATATTGCCTACAGACAATTCCTAAAATCTCTATTATGTTCCTTTAAAATATAAAACCACTATAGTAAATTTTACAGACGCTACGGATATTTTAATGTGAAAGAACAAGATTTTTAGGGGGGAAAATTTTTTTAAAAATTCACCATCTTCCCAACAGGACTCATATAACTTCCATATTTCCGACAGGCAACTGTTATAGTCTCTATTAAGTTATACTATAAGATAAGACTACTATAATAAATTTTGCGGGCGCTACGGATATTGTAATGAAAACACAAAATTTTTGCGAGCGAAAATTTTTTAAAAAATTACTACATCACCAACAGGCTTCAGACAACCATACTATTTACATATACAAACCCTTAGAGTCTCTATTAGGTCCCTCTAAAAGACAAAAATTACTATAATAAATTTTACGGATGCTACAAACATTTTAATGAGAAAGTACAAAATATTTAGGTCCATCTATGAGATAAAACTACTGTAAGATATTTTACGGACGCTACGAATATTTTATTAAGAAAGTTTAACTGAATTATCGTAAGTAGTTCGTAATATCGTAATAAACATCAACTATTTGTGCTTTAATAATGCCCCATACTCCTTAAATTCAATAAAATCAGTTACGTGATGCCTTTTCTTAAATTTATTGTAATGGTAAGACTTTAATTAACAATTTTTAATTATTTCAGCAGTGAAATTTACGCATGGTACACGATTTCTAATATTAAGTTAGATCTAATAATTATTTATCCTTTAGGATACTATCTAGCGCAACAAGGAGGCACTTTTTATCCTCGTAGGAAATGGAATTTTTAAAGAATTTGCTTTAGTTCACAAGTTCTTAAAATTACTGATAGTAAGGCTATTTTGTAGGAGACACTAGTCCTACTCTAAAAATGGAAAGGCGTAAACGGCCCGATTACAAAATACAGTGGGCATGTTCCCCAAATAAATGAAATAAACGTATCTACATACATGCATTCATAAAGTTGTAAAAACACAACAAACTTGGCGTCGTGCTCATATAGTCGGCTCGTATCGCATACATAGGTTTACTATTTCTCTCCTTTTCTGACACACATAAGTAGTGCACTGAAGATTTGTAGTTGTCAGGTCTGTATATTGTAGTAGTTTAAATGATGTGTTATACAGTGGCGAAGCGTCCATTAAGGTTGTAAAGCTAGCTAAATTGCACATCATTCCTCGCGTACACCCCTATCCCCTCCCTGCACCGCAGATCTCAATAAAGTCCGTTAAAATCAAGGCGACAGAGAGTTAGCCCAGATAGCGCATACGCATACGCATTGCTGGTTACCGGCATCACGACGATATGGAATCCTGCCAACCTCACAGCCTTAATAGACCCTTCGCCACTGATGTTATATTTTGCGTTCTTGTGTAAACACTATAAAATAAGACCTGAATTATTTAATAGAGTTAATCTGCCATCTCTGATCGAGTTATTGCCCAATAACGTACTCGAAATCAGTCTATTACCTTACATTTTTATCAAAAAATTGTAACGGTTTTCATGGACTCACTGAGTTAGTAATAAAATTAATTAATAATAGCTGAATATATATAATATATATATATATATATATATATATATATATATATATATATATATATATATATATATATAATCAACGGTTAATAGTTACCTTAAATATTTTATAACCTATAAAATAAATGGAACGCCAGGAATGTGTTACTATATGTATACAGAATGATTAAGTATGCGACCACTTGGAAACGTTATTACTGCGAATTATGGTATGTTTAACGTCAATAAAACGCTACCTTCCAGTTAATCATTTTATAAAAACTATCGAGCTATCTACGCAAAGCATGTATGGCATACAGTAAGTCGCTTTGAGGTCTGGCCTTAATTTTGTGCCCGTAAAACGATTTCTTCTGGGTAGACGGATGTTTTTGAAACAATGTATCAATTATTTAATGGAATAATTTATGGCAGTCAATGTGAGCTGATTTTAAGTTAAATAAATAAAAAGGAACAAGAAATTGAAAGAGACACAAATAAAATAAATGCCATATTTAGATAGAACAGTGTTATGGTTGATGAGGCTCTCAACTATACAATGAAAACTAGAACATTCGGATAAATATTGTTTTCTTTATACATGTTTTCAATTGTATAGTATTGGCATACTAGATTTTTCTAGATACATATTTTTTACGAGTGTAATTATCGAGACAAAATGGCGAGCAGGATCCACAGTTTTCATTTAGATCGGATATACATATTTAGATCGTGATAGGATAGGACGCACTGATTGAACTCTTTAGTGTTGTTTCTCTAGATGTCTTCGCAACAAAAAACTGATGGTGGAGCACTGAGCTGAATGAAAAGCCAATGAATGTCCAGACAACTTTATTAGGTTATTCTAGTGGCTAAATATAGTACAGTAAATGAAGGGTTCCCATTGAGAAGTACTCCAATATTCTTTACTTTATCATTTATTTCCAGTCGCTCAATATTAATTGTCATATTTATTTGATTTTACAAATTCTCTATCTAGACTTTTTAGAAGTAAAAAACACACCACGGGATATTTTAAGGGATTGAGTGATACCTTATTTTCTTTTGGATACGCTACAACAATTGCTGTTAAATCAGAATTGATATTCATACATGCCTACTTCTAATTGACTAGGATCAAATGATTATAGTAGTTGATTATCGTCGGCATAACCTTATATTTTCGAGCGTGTTGTTCGATTAATAATGTAAACAATACGGGCCCCAATACTGACCCTTGAGGTACGCCTGATGTTTATTTCGCGAAAGTGAAAATTTATCATGGACAACTATCTTTTAAAGTCGATTGCTTAAATATGATTTAAAGAAACCAAGAAAATATCAATAAACCTATAGTATTCCGATTCTTCAACAAAAAATCCATGGTCTAGTATATGAAATACTTTAAAATAATCACGAAGCACTAGAGGAGTAGATCAATCATTGTCTAACGCATAAAAAATGTTGTCTGTTGTATTTAACACAACAGAAGTTGTTTTAAATACATATCCACAGTGTCTACATTTAAAACACAGATCATTATTAAATCATTTTAATAACGTAATGTCATATGTTGAAGGACCTTACTACTTTCCAGCGATCTATTTTGTTTCTGTTATTATAAAAATAAATTATTTGGCTTTCAGTATGAAAAATTGTAAAAAACTTATTTACAATCGTTGGGTAAGTTCCCTAAGAAAGTCAGTTGCTTGAGATCGGCGTGTCAAGGGTTTTTTAGCGTCTTGTTCCACATACTGCCGAATGTTAATAACTTGTTTTGCACGAACGAGGCCTACAAATTTTGACATTTTGAAAGTTGATTTGGGTTTGATTATTCACTTGGGTTTGGTAACTCACTTATAATCACTATTGAAAGTGATTATAAGTGAATTATTTACGCTGATTTCATATTTACCTTCCGTTATTGCCCTTCGCGTAAGGTTTTTGATAAACTGAATAATCAGAATAAATTAAAAACTAAAGGACAAATTACATTTTAATAAACACTATATTTAATAAACATTAAAAGACATAACAGTAAATAGTAAATAGTAATAGTAAAAAGCAATAACACAAATAGTTTTGATTCTCTAGTTTCTTTTTTTTTTTTGAAAATATCTCCCTTTTTAACAAAAGACTTCGTTTTGTAGTCTTTCTTGTGTAATCATTCGTTGGATGTTCTCTTTTCAGCATCCAGCAGTAATCTGCCATCATCTCCACATCCCATTGACCCTGGTACCTCCATTCCATCTCCAAGACATTCCATCAAGACATATAGTCTTGATGGAACCTTTCACCTTGCTCCTTACTAACAGCACCAAGATGAGCATGCAGAAAATAAATTTTTATGCTCATATTACAACCAAGTTGCTTAAACTTGTCCAGCATTTTGTTGATAATTTCCTCATACTGCGGATGTTTAGAATTTCCTAAAAAAATTTCTGTTATATTTTTAAAGCATATCCAAGATTCTTTTTCAATTTCTGTTATTGGTTCTTCAAACTGTTGGTCTTGCGTTAATTTTCTTATTTGTGGTCCTACGAAAGCGCCTTCCTTTAACTTTGCTTCACAAAGAGCTGAACATTTGCCACATAAGTACTTAAAACACTTCCCATTTTTATCTATAGCTTTTACATATTGCTTCATTAATTCTAATTTAGTATGAAATGAGGCAAAAGGATTTCTTACGGATCAACCAAATTTGCATAAATAACGTTATCTAAACCAAATGTTAAGTTTATAACAAAATAGATTTGGTGTATTTTTATAACTTCTAAGCATTTTTAAAACAAAATAGAAACACACCACACGATTTCACGAGTAAACGTACACACATTAAAAACGTACTACAGTGGCTATGTAAATACCCCAATAGTATAAAACCGGAATATCACCACCGGCCAACTCTGTTTCGTTAAATCCCCCACACTTGTGTGTACGTGTCAAATCGATTAAATACAGGGCGCAGCAAAGATTGAGGCAAAATTTTAATTTATAGAATCTCAGAATCTCGGAAGTCCACAAGAACGCAAAATCTTTGTTGGCCCTTCCACTACTTTTTTCCGAATCACAGAATCAGTTCTCGAGACACGACACAATTTTTTTGTTTTATTTCTTATATCTATATTGACCATGCAACTCCTGCATTATAATCAAATTGATTCATCAAGGATTCTATAAAACCTTTGTCGATATATGCACATGTACGTATAATTATAGACGCGAGACCGAAAAGGAGCTTTGCCTTTTTTAGAATTTCTATTCAGAATTCTAATTATCCTAATTTTCCAATAAAGCAAGTAATAAATAACGAAGGAATGTTGAGTATTGCAAGTTTATTAGTAAATCATTCAAGGGCATTGTACATTAGGAAGTTCTACGCTTTCCCACAGGGTGTTTAGTTAAACATTAAACACGCGACACCAATGAGACACTTCGCCAAAGCCAAAGCTATCTAGGTGGGGAATAGATATTGAAAGAACTATGGTCACGACTGTCAGTAGCCAGTTGCATTTAATGTAATGTTAAATATGGCACTCTAACATTTTTCGTTTTGGGACATAGAAAAAAACTAGTTCGGACTCTTTCGATTGTTTAAGACTGGATGAATCCCATTCTTTAAAAACTCTTTTAAAACTAACTAAAATATTTGGAACCCGGTACATTTTTCTTTCATCCGAAAATTGTTTGCTTGGTGATATTCCCGCATCTGCCAGCGATTAACCTACACTAAATTTAATGCAACCACAATTAGATAAAACATCGCATTAATCTAGCAAAAAAAAATAATATGCTAATAATTCTTATAATAAACAATTAGATTCTGATCTACATATATGTATGTATGTACGTACGTATATTTGTAGGAGATCTTCCAAGCACATGCAGACTACAAAGATACCATCTTTATTCTTTATATCGTTACAATTATCAATAAATCTGATCGCTATTGTTTCACCTGCTGCTGTTCTATAGAATCTCGGTGATCTTTCTAGAAATCGATCCTTTTTTATGCCGAAGGCTGTCTATGAGAATAATTTAGTCGGTATTTTACGAGGTCTGATCAAAAAATACGGTGAATGATTTTATTATGAACAAAGTAATGAGCTTACTACACATTTGAACTAATCCTCTTCAAAGTACTGTTCTTAACTAGCGATGCAATTATTGCAACGGTGTTTCCCTTATTGGAAGCATTTCTGGAAGGCTTCTTTCGAAAGGGCCTACAACTGCTGTGTCGAGGCCCTCTCAATGTCGGGAATGGTATCAAAATGTTTTCTTTTTAGGACGACTTTGATTTTTAGAAAGAACCAGAATGCGCAAGGTGTCAAATCCGGAGAGTAAGGCGTATGTGGACAGACAGGAAAATTTTTTGCAGCCAAAAATCATAGAATCGAGGATCAGAAGCGAGGTGTGGCACACCGCGTTGTCGTGATGAAGGAGGAAGCCAATAGTCCATTGTTCTAGTTTCTTTCTCCGTACATCGTTCTCTCGAATAGTCAGTCGCCTGTTTGAAAGTATCGTTTTTTCCACTTTTGCAATGTTTTCGTCTGCTTTTGAGATCTAAGGAAATCCCGATCGTGGCTCGTCTTCAAACGACTCGATTCCTCTTTTAAATCGCCCATACCCCTTGTAAACAGACTTCAGAGTCACCGCATTATCACCATACACTGATTTTAACATTTCATGAGATTCTTTGGCACTTTTTTGTAACTTAAAACAAAACTTAATGTTGGTGCGTTATTCGAAATCCATGATGCGAGACAGACACAGTAAACACGTCCACACTCGTCCTGCCCTGGAAGCCAATTGACAAGTCACAACTTGTTCAAACTTAACACTGACTATCTCAAAGGATCATGCTATCGTACGCATTATTCACACAAATGTAGCGTCAACAGTTTCTGCTGAAAAATTCGTTCACCGTATTTTTTGATCAGCCCTCGTATTCATATAAGTTCTTATAAGATTATTCATTATATTGTAATCCCTTTCCGTTTGTAATTTTCTCAGATCTCCAGTAATAATTTGTATAATAATATCCTATATTGATTCAATTTTAACATATTTTAATTGTCTGGATAACTTTCATGTTCACTTGATGATTGTACGCATCGAGACAGTCATTATTAATGACACAGTGACTGTCATCTACAGATCATACGATTTACTCATTAAATATTGACGTCATATCTTTGACAGAACACAAATGGCGCGTAATTCAAATCCTATATCAATTATATTGTCGAGCCAACTGAGATGCTCTCTATATCATCGAGCTTTCCAATTAAATATTATTATCCTATCCTAATGTGAATATTCTTCCGGGTTAATAAGTAATAAATTTTCTGTATTGGTATCCAGATGCCTTTGGATATTTACTAATAATTCTTCTTATAATGAGAGGATTTAGTTCTCACTGAAAATAAAAATTATAATTCATTGGTGTTAATGTAGTAATAACTTAATCAAGAGTGTATC
Source organism: Rosalia funebris (assembly GCA_037954035.1). Taxonomy (NCBI): domain Eukaryota; kingdom Metazoa; phylum Arthropoda; class Insecta; order Coleoptera; family Cerambycidae; genus Rosalia; species Rosalia funebris. The sequence continues at coordinate 1,468,144 of JAZFAV010000006.1, read as the reverse complement.
CAATTATTAAAATTCATTGTTTAATAATTGGGGAAATGATTGATATGTTATTATTAGTAAGTGCGCAATAAGAATGGCAAATATAAAATATCAACTAACTACCTATCAACGAAATCCTCTAACGCCTTTGTCAAAATTTAACATATTTTTCAGACATATAATATCTATTAAATTTAATAAACTTGGTCATGACAATGACTATGGTTACTTCTTAGGGCAAACAAAACATTTAGGCATAAGTCGAATTGGGAATAATTTGGACAAAATTCACAAATAGGGGCATCGCTTTAGGTTTTACCAATTATTAATAATAATTTTTCTTGGTGAGATTTAGTTCTTGCTGAAAATAAAAAGTTAGTAATAATCTTGGTAAAATTTATTAGGTATTATAATAATTTTCTGATTTAGGTACTGAAAAAAATATATTTATTCAACTAGAAACTGTTTTTCAGAATGTAATGTTGTATTAATTCTGTTAAATATAGTAAATACAGTTGTAATTACGAGTATATCACGGAATTGTCAAATTTGAAATGACAATTGATCTTTTTGCGTTTCTCTGAAAACAAAATAAACAAGAAAAAAATAAACGAGTTCGTACCAAGTATACCAACTTCTTGGCAGCCCTGAATTCACCAACGACAAAGTCGAAGCTGGTCTATAATTGCTATGAAGCATTGAACCACTTGGCAGGGAAGGGACCGGTGGAACTCTTATGGATACCTGGGCATAATGGCATTAAGGGAAATCTAATTGCAGATCACCTTGCCGGACTAGGGACCAGGGAAAACCTCTATGGACCAGAACCTGCAGTGGGAATAAGTCGGGATCTGATCAGAGACCGCATCAATGGCTGGGCAAGAGACCAGCACAATAAAAGATGGAGAGGAGTAACGGGTTGTCGAATAACCAAACTCTTCATCGAATAGTCATAGATTGAGAAATGGGCCCAAGAATTCATTAAATTGAACAGGCACAAAGCCAGAACCCTGGTGGGAATCATAACGGGCCACCATAGTAGCCTGAATGCATATAAGCACAAGCTGAGGCTGACTGATAGCCCGGCCTGCAGATACTGTAAAGAAGACGAGGAAAGCTCGATTCATCTTCTTTACACCTGCCCCGCAGCGGAGGAGAAGAGGTATCTTATATTAGGGACCCCTGTTATCCTAGAGGAGGCGAGGCTTAAGGCGGGGGACGTGCCCAAATTGCTCCTTTTATGGGATAGCATTTTTGGATAATGACCCGGTTAAGAGGGGATCGCCAAGGGACTACCCATGCGATCAGTGGCTAATGAGGCCCAAACCTAAATAATATAATAGTAATAGGTACAGAAAAAAATATATTTATTCAACTAGAAATTGTTTTTCAGAATGTAATGTTGTATTAATTCTGTTAAATATAGTAAATACAGTTGTAATTACGAGTATATCAAGAAATTGTCAAATTTGAAATGACAATTGATCTTTTTGCGTTTCTCTGAAAACAAAATAAACAAGAAAAAAATAAACGAGTTCGTACCAAGTATACCAACTTCAGTTATCGTAAATATTATTGAACGATTATTATAAAAATAGATTTCATCGATTCTACTGCTCAGAACAGTACGGAAACGTAAGAGCACATTCTTAATTTTTTTCCGTTACTTAAGAAACGTTATTAACTTATTAAATCTTAATATTAACATAGCCGATACAATTTTTTTCGCCGGTAAGCGGATCTAAACAGGTTAACTGTTTTAATTCTTAATTAATACATCAACTCGGAGTTGATGACTTATTTGTGGAAATTAATCTATTTTGGATCTGTATAAGGACCGAGCCTGAAGCTATAACAAAACAAAGTGTCAATTTTAACAAGATTGTAACATCGATTATTCGGATAATACGAGCCAGCAGAGGTTACAGTTAAATTAGCGAATTTTTTCTTCGTTAGTAATCTCGCACAGATGTTTACGTCCAGTGCTACGCCTATTTTTTTCTTCTATATTCTACGTCGTTAATTAGTGGATACTGTTTTAAATAACAACATAATAGAATGTAGTAGTATATTTTGCTTTGTAACATCCCATTATACAGGGTTATCCATATAACATTCTACCCCCCTTAACTGTTTTATTTTTTGAAATAGAAAAAAATGGTAAATACGAAAGTTGTAGGAAATTGTACTGCGATCTCAGACATGTACAGTAGAACCCCTCTGATCCGTCACCTTTGGGACCGTGGGTCTGGTCGGAATGCAAAAAAGGTCGGATTATCAGAAAAAAGTAAAATAAACAATCTTTCAACTCAAGACTGACTGTTTGTATTGTTCTATACAGTAAAAATATTGCAAGAAATCGCACAAAAGCTGATATTATTACATACATAATGAAAAAGAGCAATACTGTATGTATTTACTGTACATATGTGTACTGTAAAAATTGGAGGTTATCTAGAAAAAAATTAAATAAAAGTTAAACTAAAAAAAAATAAAAATTTATTTACAAAAAAAGTCAGTTATACATTTTTGTTTAGCAGATGAAATTCTTGACTTAGCTGCAATATTCCTCCATTTCTTTATCCACAAAATGTCCATAGGTTTTGAGCTTGAGTTCTGCTCAATGTACTGAAGGGCAATATCAAAAGTGTTTTTGGCGTCGGTGTGTGAAATCCGGGCAGGAGGTTCGTCATCATCACCATCTGAGTCCTCGTTCACAGTTTCTTCACTTTTATTTTCCAAAACGGCGGCAATAATCTCATCGTCATTGAGGTCTTTACCTTTTTCTCAATCTTTGTCACATTGGGTCATCCATTCCTCAACTTCATTGGCAGGGATATTCACTTGTATAGTTTGCAGATCTTTAATGATTTTCTGCGTGTCGTTGTTTTGCTCGTTTTCTATCTGGTCACTTTCGGTCATAATTTCCGGCCAAAGCTTACGCCAAGATTTTCTCAGCGTATCAGTTTTAAGTTCCTCCCATGACTCTGCAATCGTATAGATAGCATCTTTGATGTTGAGGGATTTCATAGCTTCAAATATGTTACAACCTTCTTCGGACTTTTCTAAAATTGAACTGATCTACTTTCTGCGATAGCGCCTCTTTAGCCATTCTATCACTCCCTGATCCATTGGTTGGATAAGTGATGTGACATTTGGTGGAAGGAAGATAGCTTTAATGTCCCCTTTCACTAAATCCTCTTCAGATGGATGTGATGGTGCGTTATCCAACAGCAATAGAGCACGAACGGGAAGCTTTTTTTGTTTCAAGTCTTTTTCAACAGATGGAACAAACTCATCGAAGAACCAAGATTTGAACAGACGGTAATCCATCCAAGCAGATTTTTTATTGTGGTAATAAACCGGCAAGGAAGACATGTTTATGTTTTTGAATGCCCTAGGCTTCTTATATTTGCCAATAACGAACAGCGGAAGCTTGTGTGAACCATCACCGTTGCTGCAAGGAGCAATGGTTAGCCTATCTTTCATAAGTTTCGTTTCTACGACTGTTTCATTTGATGCAGCGAGCGTTTTGTTTGGGAGCATTTTATAGTTTAGGCTAGTCTCGTCTATGTTGTAAACTTGGCAAGGTAACAGTTCATTTTCTTCGACAATTTTTTTCACACACACATTCATACCTTCTTTTTTGGTAGAACCACATCCACAACGCGTTGTCAAGCAATTCAAGTTTAGGCTTTCTCAACGTTTTCCGATTCTTAAGGACGTTTTCGCTATCTATCGTCACTGTGTATGATTCAATGTCTTTCCGATTTTTTCTGCAATCTTTTATGGTCGTAACGCCTACATTGAGTTCCTTGGAAATATTTTGGAGTGATTCCCCTTTGTCCAGTCTTTGTAACACTGCTAATTTTTTATTTAATGAAAGAGTAACATGCTTACGTTTCACTCCTGACATGTTGAAATTAAAAATATGTACACACAATAACGCAATTGTATACGTACACACAAATAGACAAAAACAATACGAGGGATGATGCAATACTGAAAATAATGGGAGGTAGCGAGCGATCGGGAGTGAATCATCAACAAGCCGAGACATGTTTCTCGACTCTGACAACGGTCGGATTAGCCGGAGCGACGGACAAGCCGAGGGCGGACTAGAGGGGTTCTACTGTATTTAGAAAAACAATCGAATATCAAACAAAATCAAGATCGCCATGGAAAAATTTGAAACAATAATTACGATAATTGTTATAAACAGAGTTTGATAGTTTAAATTAGATTTTATTTTTAATGTAATCATAATCATATTAAAAAGCATATTTCAGGATGGAACGTAACATTTTATTAAAAACTATAATTATAAATGATAGAAGGTGTTCTATAATACCTCCATTTTGTGCAATACAGAGAGCATACCTCCTTAACAAATTTCGTTTGTAAGCCAAGATACCAGTCTCGTTCAGGTCTCTGATCTCCCGACATATTTTTTCCCTAAGTTCTTCTACGTTATTTGACCTTTCCGTATATACCCAATCTTTCAAAGTGCCCCACAGAAAGAAATCCAGTGGGGTCAGGTCAGGAATTCTGGCCGGCCATAAAATAGTTCCATTTGAACCTATCCACTCTATAAAAGTATTATATAAATCAAGAAGACTAGAGAACAGGAGACATAACTCGAGTGGTGGGGGTAGCACGAAAAGCGTCCGCGCTATGATCACGTGGTGTGCTTCATCATGGCGGCCATTGCGTAGAATCGAGCGAGGTTATTTTTGTTTTCTGTGTTTTGAGCGTTTCCAGTTTTTATGTTGAATATGTCAAAAGCGTCGAGATACTGTTGAGTTGCGAATTGTTCCTGCAAAAGCCCTGATCGCGGCTCAATGGAACCCGACATTTTGATAGTGTGAGAGAGAAACCGCGATAGACGAGGATAAACGGCATGCGCAGATCCCGCGCGCTTCTACGCGAGCCTGCCATATTGTCGACGTTAGAATAAAATTATCTCTTATTGGAAGTAAGTCTTTTAACGTCTATTTAAACATCTGCGATATTCTCAAATGCCCTCTGTATTCAAAGCAGCTTGATATATCGACCGTACACATTTTACTATATGTAAATATTATTTCTTTTTGTACGTGGTAAATGGAGACCATCATTCACGTCGACGAGAATTTCTTTACTGCCCCATACAACTCGAGCAACTGACAAACTTATTTAAATGATGTAGAAAATAATAAATTTTATCCGAGAACTTTCTGGATTTCTCGAGGCAGACATAATTTCAGTATGTTTGTTTAATTTTGATTTATTTATTCTTCTGATTTATTTTCTGCATAACTTAATAAAGGTTTCCGTTTCTTTCTAAAAATTACTTCTTTGATTTGCATTTTCAACTATTTTGCATTATGCTGCATTTATATGTATTTAGAAAAATCGGTAGCAATAATATAAGAATTTTTAAAATATAGATATACGAATAATGTTATAAACAACTATTTATCATGGAAAAAATGTTAATACAACGATTATTCTGAAAATAATTAAGAATTTATTAATAATATATTGGGATGTCCAAAAAGTTCGTTAGGTTTGTTCATAAGTATTTATTATTAACATTACAGTTATTACAAATTATTTTAATCAATAATGTACCTTCCTCCATTTTCAATAGCTTTCTCCCATCTTTCAGTAAGCTTCACAATACCATTTTCATAAAAACATTGCGATTTGCTCGTAAAAAAAACGTTTTTAAATGATTTCTGACTTCCTCGTCGTTGGCGAATATTAAGTTTCGTAAACTGTTATCCATGGAGCGGAATAGGTGAAAATCCGAGGGTATGAGATCTGGAGAATACTGAATGGGGTAAAACATCCCACTCTAACTCTAACAATTTCCTCCGGGTCTGCAGATAAGTGTGAGGTCAAGCGTTGTCGTGATGGAAGACGACCTTCTTACGATTTACAAGTCCTGGGCGTTTTTCTTGCATGGTTTGCCTCAATTTTTGTAGTTGTTCGCAGTAAACGTAAGAATTTATTGTTTCGTCCTTTGGGAGTAGCTCAAAATAAATGATTCCTTTAAAATCCCACCAGACGGACAACAAAACTGTCCTTGGATGAAGCCCTGCCTTTGGTGTGTGGATTGAAAAGACTTCCACGATCTTTTTCGACTGACGTTATCGTAAATAATCCACTTGTCATCTCCAATAACCATATTTCTCAAAAAGAGATCGCTACGTTGACAAATCCTTAATATATCTCAGATGTTGTTGCGATCTATTAAATTGGATTGGCTGAGCTTGTGAAGAACCAAAACATCGAGTCTACTGACAAACCCAAGTTGTTTAAGGTGATTTTGTACACTAGATTTTGACGTCCCGATTTTTTATTATGAAAAAAGAAGTTATAATTTCTTTTTGTTAAAAAAGTACAAAATTTACAGTGAAATAAAGTAAAAAATACCACACCTCCAGTAGGCTCCCTGAAATCTCAAAATTCACCACAGAAAACTCTTAGAAGCTCCACCAAGTCGCCCTAAAGGTAAAACCACCCTAATGATTTTTTAACAGACGCTACGAATATCATAATGAAAAAAAGACAAGATCTTTAAGGAAAAAAATCACACTGTGTATTTAATACTGTAAATAATAAATATAGGTTGCTAATATATTCAGAGGTAATATTTACTTAAAATAAAGGGACTTTCAATAAGGACGCTCGATTTTTAAACGTAAATAAAACAAGTTATCTGTGAGATTTCTTTTTTATTTGAAATAATATTTTTTTTTGCATTAAATGGAATATAATGTTCAATTATATCAATTGTTTGCAGTTTATTCGCATAGATCTGCAATTTAAGATAGCCCCAAAGGAAGGAGTCTAAAGGCGTTAAATGGCACGATCTCGTCTGGCCAGTTCATGTCGCCGCTGCGTGAGATAACCATGCCCTCAAATCGCTCGTGCAGAATATTTATCGTGGCACGTTGCGCTGTTGGAATCATATGTCGTCGGTATCCATATCATCTAGTTTAGGCCACAAGTAGCTGTTTATCATTGACCTGTAGCGCTCGCCGTTGACGGTTATGGCGATGCCAGTTTCGTTTTGGAAGATGTACAGACCAATCATTACGCCAGACGAAAATCCGCACCAAACAGTGACTTCTCGGGATACATTTGGCGCTGATGAAACTCGTGTGGATTGGTAACGTCCCAAATCCGACAATTTTGCTTGTTCACATATCCATTCATCCAAACATGGGCCTCGTCGCTAAAGATGATTTTTTTGGATAAATTTGAATCAACTTTTAACTACTCCAGAGCCCAATTAGCGAACACACAAGTTCCTGGGTCAGTTGGATTTTATACGGGTGCAGGCCCAAGTCTCGACGCAAAATTCGGCAAGTTGAAATCACAGAAAGACCAAGGTCTTGTGAACGACGAAAAATTGACTGCCAAGGGTTTTCCCGTACACTCTCACGCACAACAGTGATGTTTTCGCTGCGTAAACCTTGCGTTCCGATAATGTACGGGTATTGACTGATTATTCATCAAACCGGTTGACTCGAATTTGACCACCAAACGTCGAATAGTCGACTCGGCGAAACGGTTGTGGCAACACTGATTTTCAGAGTAAGATTTGATGATATACATACGTTGTTGAACGCTATAAACTTCCATGATAATTTGCCATACACTGCTGAACAATTCACAATAAATTTGACAGATTTTGCTTTAACGACGTGGCCGCTATAGCCTAATAAATTTCGAGCATCCTTATTGAAAGGCCCTATATATACATATATTTTCTCGTAAAAACTCGTACTCGATAGCTCATGTTAAAAAATACCTTTACAAAACAAAAGACGTCCACAACAATCGAACCTTTAGCCTGCAACATTTTTATCTCATATCGTCACAAACACCCACGCACGGTGTGCAAAATCGCGAGAGAAAAAAAACCGAGAACCTTCGCCTTGATCCGTGAAAAAAACCGTCTCGCACGAATATTCGATCTCATTGATTCATCCGGTGATCCGCGACCTATGACAAACGTTGCGGCCGGCGTACACCTGCGATTCGAGGTGGCTGTGAGGTATCCTTGAGGCACGTTCCGGTCTCCGGAGACCGAAATCTGAATCAGAACCTACTACGGGCCGCGTCACCATCGACAACTAAGCGGATTTCCGAGTATTAGAAATTTTTTTAGCGACTTGAAAGACCGGGCTATTGCTAACTAAGAATGTAAATTTGTGGTGCAGCAATTTATTTGTCATGCTTGGTGAGAACGAGTATTAAAAAAGTCCGTGGCAATTAAAGACACAAGGCAAAACATGCCGCTTTGATGAAGACCACCCTAAACGTGCTTACTTTTAAACTACTACTTTTTTCAATTTTAAAAGTATTTTTTCTATTACCAAAATCATTCAGATATTGTGTAATAAGCTAAAAAAAATATATATCATGTGCAGTACAGTACACGTAATAGAAGTGAATACTTCTTTAGAATAGAGAATGAGAGAGATTAAGAGTGAGAGATTGAAAGAGAGAGAGAGAGAGAAATAGAGAAAGGGAGAGGGATAATTTCAAAAGAAATATAACAATATAAAATTTGTGTAAAAAATATTCGGTTTATTCATTATCTACACTATCATCGGCTGGTGGTTCAATTAAAAAATTGCATCTATTGTTGTTCCGGATTTTGTTGTTGATTCTTTGGGATTGTTATTTATAAGCAGACCAAATGTTTCTCGAAGAAAATTAATCAACGTCAAAGAATCATTGGATCCGAAATTTACATTGAAATCTCCCCCGAGAATCAAAGGGATTTTGTCTTCGCCTCTTCCAAGTGCATTTGCACCTGTGTGGCTGTAAACCAGTAGGGAGCGGTGAATGAAATATATTATATCTTCTTGGTTTTAACAAGTTAAACGGTTCAAGGTTATTATCAAATAATCACAGAACACAGATGTAAATAACGTAAATAATTACAAAACACAATGATAAATATTCGGTACACACGCGTGTTGCTTTAGCTGTTAATATATAGCGTCTGGACGCGTACATCTATAATGCGCGCATGCGCGGCAGTCTATCTATCCTATTCTATCGCTTCGTACTGAGTTTATATCGCTCTCTCTTGCTCCACTCCCGTGTGGCGTCAGAGTTGTACGTACTCGCACGCATGCGCGTCATACTATATTTTCTCTATTGCCTAGTATTCAATGAATACGTGGCTCTCTCTCTCTTGCTCGTACGATGCTTCCTAAACTATTCCCCCTTCAAGCAACTTAGACCTTGGACTTAGCGTATGAGTGGGCGTTAAAGACGAAGGACCGCACAAAAGGGAGACGCGGATAGCCTAAACTGATATATATGACGTATAGCTCTCTTCCTCTTTCTCTCTATGTTATATATCTGTGTACTCTGTCTTGTAACGAAGCCTGTGTTTTAGGTATACCAAATGTATAGCTCTCTTTCTCCTTCTCTCTACGTTATATCTTTTTTCTCTCTCGTGTAACGAAATCTCGAAACGTTACATGTTTTCCAATTCACTGTCCATTCTCGTCAAATATCAGAACGCCTCCAAAGAAGTATTCACTTCAAAAAGGTTTTTTTTGGAAGTCGTTTTGTGTGTCGTTGTTGTTGTCGTCGGCATTAAAATTTCTTGTTAGCACGATAACTCAACTAAATCGTGTCGAATCGATCGGGTTTTGACTAATTCTGATCGGGGACGTCTCTCAGACGTCACCTATTGATTTTGAGGTGGATGGAACACACTCTACCATGTTCATGGGTCATGAGAAAGCACAATGGTGGACTATTTGCGAAATTTTTTTGTTAGCACGATCACTCAATTAAATCTTGTCGAATCGATCGGGTTTCGACTGATTCTGATTAGGGACATCTACCAGACGACATGTATTGATTTTGAGGTGGATAGGACACACATCCCACCCTGTTCATGAGTCATGAGAAAGCACGATGGTGGACTATTTGAAAAAAGTAAAACTGTCGCATAAAACACATATTCTGCATTTATGTGTTGGTTTATTTTTTCTCGGCCGCTCAATTTCAAGATACAGGTGTTCTACGTGCGGAAAAGTCCGTTTTAAGGTTTTAAAACTGTTTATTTTTTTTTTGTTTTTGGGCCGAAAAACGAAAACTAAAAGCTAGAAAAATTTTTATTTCCATTTTCTTTACACGATTACATTACTTTACCGCTCCGGTATAGTTGAGTGCGGAAAAGTAAAAAGATCCGAGTTTATGTCGGTGGTTTTATTCCAATTTCACGAAAACGACACCGTTCTAACAAACCGCCTTCGTATCGTGGATGTCCATGAAACGTTTATTGAAAACTTGCAAATGACTCGTTCATCCTCTCATTATACAAGAATGCGAAATCGATTCAAATTGAGGCACATGAAAGCACACACACACACACACATTCATACCGAACACCTGAGATTTCTGCATTGTTCCGCTAATGCAAACCATGACTAATGGTTAATGATGATGATGATAATACTGGGACGTTGGTTTTTGTGGAACTGTCACAGGTGGGCGACGTTTTTCAAAAAGTCAATCGAGGCGCGTATTTAATAGTTAATTAAATGTGGCGTGGCAAATTGCTACGATCAATCGAGAATACGAATGGGGAGAATTGGTGAGTAAATCTGCCCATCGCGAGTGGTCCATCAGTGGTTTTACACTCGGGTAACTCCAGGTGGCGTCGCGTAGACTTGAGATATCTGATTCGATGCAGGTACAAGCAATTCAGTATAGCTTTTTCGTCGTATTTGACAATCCGTTGCTTTGTTTTCGTAGCAGTAAAAGTGTAGGGTCTTTCAATAGAGACGCTCGAAATTTGGTAGATTATAGCGGCCATGTTTTAAAAGCAACACGTGCCAAATTTATTATGAATTATTCAGTAGTGTATGGCAAATTACCGTGGAAGGTTATAGCGTTCAAAAACGTATGAAAATCATCAAATTTTATTTTTAAAATCAATACTCCGTTTGAGAAACGTTCCACGCATTCGACTATTCGACGTTTGGTAGCCAAAATCGAGTCAACCGGTTTGATAAATAATTAGTCGACACCCGTACGTCACCGAGACGCAGGGTCTGCCGAAAACATCGCTGATGCGCGTGAAAATGTACGGGAAAACCCGAGGCAGACAATTTCTCGTCGTTCACAAGGACTTCACCTTTCTGCGACTTCAACTTGGCGAATTTTGCGTCGAGACTTGGGTCTGCACCCGTATAAAATCCAACTAACCCAGGAATTTAAGGTAAACGACCATAGACAATGCCGTGTGTTCGCTGATTGGGCTCTGAAACAGTTGGAAGTTGACGCAAATTTCGCCAAAAAAGTCATATTTAGCGACGAGGCCCATTTTTGAATGAATGGATATGTGAACAAGTAAAACTGTCTGATTTGGGACGATACCAATCCACACGATACACCAGCACCAAATGCATCCCTAGAAAGTCACTGTTTGGTGCGGATTTTGGTCTGATGGAATCATGGGTCCGTACTAGTAGGTATGGGGCCGGTTGGGCATGGGAACTTTTTGAAGACCGTGGGAACTTTTCGATCCTTTGATGTTTGCCGCTGGCACGCGTCATATTGAGATCAAAGGATGCCGCCAGATAGGTGTTAATTACAGGTGCGTCGGGTTGGCGATAGGTCCATGGGAAAATTGAAACTTGCGCTTTTACCTAATTCACAAAAATTTGAGGCACGCGCACTTAGATGTCAAACCTTTTAACACTTTACTAGACCCTATGGAGGGTATATGGTGTCAGGGGATCTATGCCATTAGAGCACCCACCCAGTAAAAACTGAGAGGTAAAGCGAGAAAAGGTTTAAACATCATACAGTATTTTGAAGAAAATGAAAACTTGCGTTTTTACCTAATTCACAAAAATTTGAGGCGGGCGGCACGCGTCATATTGAGATCAAAGGATCTCGCCAGACAAGTGCGCCCCAGGCCCCCTTCCCCCCAGAGCCCCCATTTAGGCCTTCGTCCCAGGGCCCCTCCGCCCCGCGGCTCCTTAGGCCTTTGCCCCAGGACCCCATCGCCCTCGTGAAGAGGGATTTGAGGGCATGCTTGAAGCCGGTAGCGAAAGTCTCCTCTGCCAGCCGCGGTCGGTGATAACTTAGAAGAGAGCAAAGGGGAGTGCACATGCTAATCTAACAATCGAACTTTTCCGCGACCGTCTGACCCAAGCTTATAGTCAGATAGGTTGGAGTACCACAATTAGGTAAGTAGTAGAGCAAAACCAGTTCTGGGCCACCCTCGGATTTGTCCGCGGACATTTGATGCGGATGGCATGTGGTCATTGTTGATCTGAAGAACTCTTAGCGCAGGTATAAAACAGGTCTGTACAGGTATAAAACAGGTGTGTATCGGTTTAAAACAGGTATGGTAACCTGTTTTTTTTTTTCCTAATACCACCATACCTGTTTTAAACCGATACACACCTGTTTTATACCTGTACAGACCTGTTTTATACCTGCGCCAAGAGTTCTTCAGATCAACAATGACCACATGCCATCCGCATCAAATGTCCGCGGACAAATCCGAGGGTGGCCCAGAACTGGTTTTGCTCTACTACTCGTACTTCTTCCAAAACGAAACTGGCATTATCGTAACTGTCAACGACGAGCGCTACAGATCGATTATAGGCAACTTCTTGTGACCTAAACTAGATGATATGGATACCGACGACATGAGATTTCAACAGAACGGCGCTACATGCCTCACAGCGCATGCTACTATGTTAACGCCTTTACACTTCTTCCTTTGGGGCTACCTTAAATCGCAGGTCTATGCGAATAAACCGCAAACAATTGATACCCTCAAAGTCAATATATCGAACGCCATTTTCTTATAAAAGAAAATATTTATTATATAAAATTTTCTTTCAAATAAAAAAAATTGCGTGGATATCTCACATCGAACTTGTATTATTTACGTTTAAACATCGAGCGTCCTTATTGAAAGACCCTTTACTACAGAGGTGAGATTGGAATGTAATTCCAATCTCACCTCCGTAACAGTTGTATAGCGTAAATATGCCGGAAGTTTACAGTAACACACTACTGTTCGAGCAATGTGAGAAGATTTTCAAATATGACGGGTCTTAAATAATATGTTGGATTTATAGTTGCAGTTTGTTTGCCATCCAAAATCTTCGTCCATTCAGTCATTCACTATCCCTTGAAACCATGACGTCTAAAAAGACTTTAAATTATGCGAAAAGTATTCATGTTAAATTGACAATATGGCTGTATAGGACCACTTCAAATACTAACCTAAAATCTATATTTCAACTGAAGCAAAGTCCTGAGAGCATCAGCGTATATTTAGATTTCAAACAACCACTTAAAAAGAACTGCATTGGCGTTCAATCGGAACTTCTGGACGGCCAATTAATGCCTCCCCACTTAGAGATCACTTTTCCAGGAAACATCGCTCTAATGGTTCCCACTGATAAATTTCAGTGTGGGCTGTAGCCTCCGTTTGCTGAAAGCGCGTGTCCTCATTATATCCAGCAAAATTTTTTAAGTTCTGGTACCAAAAAAAATCCCTAGCATATCTCTATATATCAAGAAGTAACAGGGAGTGTAACACCGTTTGCATTTTCATAAAAATAAGGGCCAGTTATGCCAGATGCGTTCATTACCACCCATACCGTTAATTTGGGAGGATGTAAGGGATTTTGGTGATCCTCTCGAGGGTTTTCTATAGATCGGGAACGGTAATTTTATTTATTTACATATCCATATAAATAAAAACATACCTCGTCGATGAATAAGATGTTATCAAAAGTTTTCGAATAATTCCCGCCCAAAAGGGGATCTAATTGGATAATCTTCAACCTTCAAAGCTTGCACCAGTTGAATTTTATAAGGATGAAAATTCAAATCCTTTCCCAGGATGTCGTGCACAGTGGTTTTCGAAAGATTTATGATGGCTCCATGTTTTCGCACAGAAAGGCGAGCTGTATTTGTCACTACTTCACCAACACTATTTTTTTATTAATATTAGTACCTTCTTTTTTAAATTTAGTGACACGCGGTTTGATTATTTTTACTGAAAGAGCTTGGTTAATGTCGTGAAGGAGTTTGTGCGTTCGATACAGGTGACGAACTGCTATGAGAGAATAATGGTTCAAGTAAAAACTTCTGACACACATGGCACGTTGCTCACCGGTAAAATAATCCGTTGCAACTGAATTTCCAAGGTGTGGTGTCTAATAAATACATGCGGGTGCACATTTACCACTACATATTTCACAAAATATGCACAACTAAAAATAAAATTTGACGGGTCCGGAAGTTTTGCCCAAAAGTTATTCCTTGAATTTTTAACGAATTTATTCATTGCTTTTGGCAGGGAAGGGACCGGTGGAACTCTTATGGATACCTGGACATAATGGCATTAAGGGAAATCTAATTGCAGATGACCTTGCCAGACTAGGGACCAGGGAAAGCCTCTATGGACCAGAACCTGCAGTGGGAATAAGTCGGAATCTGATCAGAAACCAGCACAATCAAAGATGGAGAGGAGTAACGGGTTGTCGAATAACCAAATTCTTCGTCCAATACTCAGAGATTGAGAAATGGGCCCAAGAATTCATTAAATTGAACAGGCACAAAGCCAGAACCCTGGTGGGAATCATAACGGGCCACCATAGTAGCCTGAATGCATATAAGCACAACCTGAGGCTGACTGACAGCTCGGCCTGCAGATACTGTAAAGAAAACGAGAAAACCTCGATTCATCTTCTTTACACCTGCCCCGCACTGGAGGAGAAGAGGTATCTTATATTAGAGACCCCTGTTATCCTAGAGGAGGCGAGGTTTAAGACGGGGGACGTGCCTAAATTGCTCCTTCTATGGGATAGCATTTTTGGATAATGACCCGGATAAGAGGGGATCGCCAAGACACTACCCATGCAATCTATCTGACAATGGCCTGACAATGGCTGTCCCCATGAGTAACTCTTTGTCAATACGGTGTTCTGGGGGCCGACCAAAATCGGACCCAGGAGAAGGTATGTATCTGCTCGGATAGCAGGGCGGCATTAGCAGCCCTGAATTCAGCAACAACAAAGTCGAAGCTGGTCTATAATTGCTATGGAGCATTGAACCACTTGGCAGGGAAGGGACCGGTGGAACTCTTATGGATACCTGGGCATAATGGCATTAAGGGAAATCTAATTGCAGATGCCCTTGCCAGATTAGGGACCAGGGAAAACCTCTATGGACCAGAACCTGTAGTGGGAATAAGTCAGAATCTGATCAGAGGCCGCATCAAGGGCTGGGCAAGAGTCCAGCACAATAAAAGATGGAGAGGAGTAACGGGTTGTCAAATAACCAAACTCTTCATCCAATACTCAGAGATTGAGAAATAGGCCCAAGAATTCATTAAATTGAACAGGCACAAAGCCAGAACCCTGGTGGGAATCATAACGGACCACCATAGTAGCCTGAATGCATATACTCGTAAGCACAAGCTGAGGCTGACTGATAGCCCGGCCTGCAGATCCTGTAAAGAAGACGAGGAAACCTCGATTCATTTTCTTTACATCTGCCCCGCACTGGAAGAGAAGAGGTATCTTATATTAGGGACCCCTGTTATCCTAGAGCAGGCGAGGCTTAAGGCGGGGGACGTGACTAAATTGCTCCTTTTATGGGATAGCATTTTTGGATAATGACCCGGATAAGAGGGGATCGCCAAGGGACTACCCATGCGATCAGTGGCTGATGAGGCTCAAACTTATATAATATAATAATAATAACAATATCTCTTTGTCACCTTTCATTGCCAGTCTCTTCATGAATATATTTGAAACAGAAGCAAAAGAAGAATTGGAGTACTTCCTTAGAGTTTGGCTTAGGTACGTGGATGATGTGTTCACCATATTTGACACACACATCACATTTGTGATCAACACAAAATGGCGAACCTCAATTTTCTAGTCCACGCCTACTAAGCTTCCCTTTCAATTAAGACAGGTTTGAAAAAGAAAAAGTGCTAATCAAGGATATAGTTGATTGTGAATATAATGGATATTGTGTTGTACAGCATAAAAAATTATTAGGAGACGTAAATTTAAAGAAACGCTTCGAAATTCATCCAACAAATTCAGCCAGATTTATGGCGACAAAGCCATCGAAAATTGGACCTCCAGAATACGTGCCACCAGGCAAAGCCGCGGCGGACATTTGAACGACGTTATATTCCATACTTAATGCCATAAAATATTCTTCTAAATAAAGAAAAATTGAGTGGATATCTCACAAACAACTTGCTTTATTTACGTTTAAAAATCGAGCGTCCTTATCGAAAGACCCTTTCGTTGTTGATATACAGTGTCGCGTCAGTGGTGAAGCATAGAAGAAAACACCTGTATTTACTAAATTACTCTACTACAATTATTTCTGACCAAATTTTTTTGAAATATTTATTTCTTCAAACCGTCACGTGTAATTTTTCGTAACGACTTAAATTACCCATTGCTTGCACGTCTTTTTTTCCAAAGGGTCACGTTACACGTACATGCCCTTATAAAGAAAATGATTTGTAAGAATAAGAATAAACGCACGTTTAAAATATAGACGTTTATTCAAACGCAGTTGCAACATTTTAATACAACCGTGTCGTGCATTTCAAGCCTGAAGAAAATTCTGTGGAATATCAAGTAGGCTTGCATCGCCTGGCGGCGCGTGTGGATTTGTACCGAGTGTATCTATCGAAGTTGGGCGTTTTAATAATCCACTGTCATAGATTTTATACTCCCGTTAATCATCTTCAGAGTTATGACATCTTCAGTCATAATTTTCCAAGAATAACGTCATTGTTTGAGGTCCTTCTTTCCCCTGGAGATGCTTTTCAATTAAATTACATGTAGTGCATTTTAGGAAATATCTATTTCTTACAACCGCTTTAGAAAACCATTAGTTCTTTTATCCGCTGTAATTGTTTGGTGAAAAAATGTTATTTTCTCCCTAACAGGGAAAAAAATGTCACCCTAATGTATTTTTATTAAATATCTACACCATATAGTTCGCAAGTACCGATGGTGGCGCCATCGCGGCGACAAGAATGTGCAACTCTTAGTATTTTAATTTTCCAATCCAACAAGCATATGAGTAAAATGCACAAATACCACCTCTGCATATAAAAGGTGGTCCAACCAAAACGCACGATGTTAATTGTAAATAAAACAAATAGTTTTCAGAGAAGTATCTTAACATTTTTTATTATGATAGAAGGATCTATGACAATTATGAGTGAAACAAAATATCGGCCAAATGCTCGCCACGGCTTCGGTGGCATACCTCTATCCGATGGTCCATATTTTCAGTGACTCTGAGACATAATTGAGGTTCAATGTCGTTAATGTGCCGAATTATCTCATCCTTTAGCTCTTGAATTATTCTTGGCTTATTGACGTACACTTTTTCTTTTAAATATCCCCAAAGAAAGAAGTCCAACGGTGTCAAATCACATGATCGTGGCGGCCAATTAACATCGCCACGACGTGAGATAACACGGCCATTGAATTTCTCGCGCAAAAGTGCTATTGTTTCGTTGGCTGTGTGGAAAGTGGCACCATCCTGTTGGAACCACATGTCGTCCAGGTCCATATCCTCAATTTCTGGCCCCAACAAGTCCGTTATCATCTCGCGATAGCGAACACCATTCACGGTAACTGCTTGGCCGACCTCATTTTCGAAGAAATACGGCCCGATGACGCCGCCAGCCCATAAACCGCACCAAACAGTCACTCTTTGTGGATGCATCGGCTTTTCAACAATCACTCGTGGATTCTCATTTGCCCAAATGCGGCAATTCTGCTTGTTAACGAATCCACTGAGGTGAAAGTGTGCCTCGTCGCTGAAGATGATTTTCTTTGTAAAGTCACCATTCACTTCTGTCTGTTCAACCAACCATTCGGAGTATTGACGACGCTTGAAATGGTCAGTAGGCTTCAGCTCTTGAGTCAATTGAACCCTGTAAGCGTGTAAATTCAAATCTTTATTCAATATTCGCATCAGTGATGTTCGTGAGATGTTCAATTGTTGGGCACGACGACGAGTCGAGGCTGACGGCTCTTCTGCTACGCTATCGCGAACAACAGCAATGTTTTCCGCAGAACGAACTGGGCGAGCGTTCGAGGTGTTTTCACATTTCCTACAGACCCGGTTTGCTGAAATTTGCGCACAATTCTCCCGATTGTGGACACATTTGGTCGATTATGCTGACCAAAAAAGTCACGAGGTGCACGAAATGCATTTTGATTTGAACGCCCATTTTCGTAAAAGGCTTCAACAATCTTAACGCGCTGCTCAATTGTGTACCTCTCCATGGTTGAATTTGTCAAACACTGAAACAAAGAAATGTCAAATTAAGTTGGGCAAAAAACTTGACGTTAAGGTGTGACTCACAATTAACATCGTGCATTATAGTTGGACCACCCTTTAGTAAGAAATAGTGCAGATTCAGTTAACAAATATTTCACTAGAATTATCAGTAATTTGAATTAGTTGTATTGAATAAAAAAGTAACGATTGAGTAACAAGTAAAGTAACGTTTCCAAAGCCTGCAATAAATATTATGTTAATTCACCTGTAAAATTATACTGTGCAAAATTGTAAATGTAAAATAAGAATAAACAATTTTAATATAATTAAGATGTCACTCGTCAAACTATCACAATTTAAAATATACATAGAGACTTGCACTTGAATAAATATTTGTTCAATTGTTGAGATTTTATCAATTGTACGTTGCCTAGCTCATCGAATATTAAATAGAGAACCAAGGAAATTTTCTCCCGATCAACAACAATAGTGTTTTCACACATGTGGGGACATTTAATTCCCAGTAATTGAACTTTTTCATCGTTAAAAATAATATCATATGGACTGCATGCCAGAAATGATTGCTTCAAACAAACAACCAGGTCGACTTAATGTACTGTAAAACCAAATTGTTGTGCAAAAACGTCCCTTGCTTCTGATTCTTTACGTAGTCCATATCGCATTGCATCATTAAAAGTGCCTTTGTATTTTTCTTTAATAAATCGTTGTGCCAAAAATTCAAAATTGTAGTGTCTTGGTTTTATTGCTGAAGTAATACGGGGAAATCGCCTAATTTATTTATTCAATGTAATTAGATTTCATATATGTATACACCATATACTATAAAAATGTTCTTGAAAGTGAAGAAATCTTCATGTCTCTTTAAAAACAGGTGTCGTGGGATATTTTTTTCGAGTGAATAAAACTTGGTTATTAAAAAGATATTTACAATCATTATATTTTATTTATATTTACAATACAGGAAAAATTATATACAAAAATAACCCATCTTTGTAGAACCATGTGTCCTGATTAAACCCAGCTATATTTTGAAGTTCTGGTTCAAAATACTTTTTAGCATATCCTTGTATAGAAGAGAAGTAACGGTGAGTGCAATACCGTTAATTTGGGAAAATGTAAGGGATTTTGGTACATCTCTCGAGGGTTTTCTATAGATCAGTAATGGAAATTTTATTTATTTACATATCCATGTAATTGGACATGTGCCTCGTCGGCGAATAGGAATGTTATCAAAATTTTCAGTTTTCGAATAATCCTTGCCCAAAAGCAGCTCGAATTAGATAATCTTCAACCTTCAAAGCATGAACTAGTTACATCCTGTATCGATGAAAGTTCAAATTCTTTGCCCGGATATCATGGATAGTGGCTTTCGAAAGCTTTAAGACTGCTGCATGTTTTTGTAAAGAGCGGCGAGGTGTACGTTCACTACTGTCCAAACACGCTCGACGTTTTCGACACTTCTTACTCTTCTGAGTCGGCCAGTTGTTTTTTTCTTAAGGTAGCGCCTTCTCCTTTAAATTTAGCAACCCACGATTTAATTAATTTTGCTGAGGGAGCTTGATTAGCGTTGTGTGCGCTCGATACAGGCGACAAACTATTATAAGAAAACGATAGTTCTCGTAAATGTTTATGACACACACGGCACGTTGCTCACCGGTGAAACAATCCATTGCAAGTTGCAACTGAATTTTCAAGGCGTAGTGTCTAATAAATACATGCGCGCGCATATTTACCACTACTACTTTCCATGCTCAACAAACAAACGAGGAGAACATTTCAAAACATATTGTACATCGTCTTATAAATTTGAAGAGTACTCACATTCCTAGATTACTTACTTACATTATATTAAAAAAATAATACAGATAGTAGAAATACTTTTTTTTACTGTCAGGTTTTATTTACCAATAATATAATGTGCAGTTTTTCGTTTATCATATTTATTTCAAGAAACTAACAAAGTAATATAGTGGATTAAATCAAGGTCACACATTTTGAAAGCAGCTATGGTGGACAAATCAACATGATTGTATGGAGAAAAGCAATTATTATAGATCTTCTGCATTATTTAGATCGTTCGTAAAAGATAATTTATCCTGTTGAATTATATCCATCATATTCAACATCGACATACGCGTATGGTTCGATAAGGTGTGTATTGAGTGTATTTTCTTTCTTTTCTAACAAAAGCATGACTACGTATAATTACTACCATCACTGAATACATGCCTGGATATGGATAATTTTCAGGTCAAGACCCGCTGCGGAAACGATGCTCACCCACCCCTGGCTTAGCTACGCCACTGTTCATCCTGAGAGCGAAATCAACACGGCCAAGTTAAAGAGGTACGTCATCAAAAAACGCTGGATCAAAGCCGTGAATACCATAATCGCGTTAAAGAGGATGGGCGCCAAAATAGACAACCAACTAATCCATAATAACGAAAATAATAATAATATACCTTAAGAGGGCTATGTCAAAAATAAAAATTATTTTAGACACGATTTCGATTAAAATAAAATAGTCTCCAAGCAACTGATAAATCGCTATGATTTGTAAAAGATAGGTATCTACAGCATGTTGTGTAGTATCGTTTTTTATTATCTATAGCTAGGTCTGATTTTGTTTGTAGACGAAAATTGTACAATATTTGTACGCCAATACAAAAATATTTTCCATTGTATTTAATTAGCGTTAAGGAGTGAAACTGTTCTAGTCATGTTTTACGTTCCCATTTTATTTTTGGTCCTGAATCAAAATGTAGAATTATTAATAAATGTATATATGTATACTTACATAAGAATAAGTTATAAATAAGAATAAATAAAATTATTTTTGAAAAATAATAAATAAAAGTGCAATTATTTTGTCGTGTTTTATTAACCTAATACAGGGCGTCTCGAAAATATTACACGAGAATTGTTTTGAATAGCCTTTTCGCGGGGTTCACAGAGCAATAAAATTAACATTGTCAACTCTCTCTATCATACCTATTTGGGAACGTCACAAACTCTATATCTGAGGTTATTGCGTCCTGTCCAAAACTAAATACCCTGGTAAACGTAAAACATTTAGAATATCAGTAGTCTAAAAGTCTTTTTAGTATTCATTATTTTTGTTCAGAGACTGTACTCCATACTCAAACACTGCATGTTTACCTATACACAATACACACAACTGTTGTATACTTATGTGTATACGTATACTGTGTGTATACGTATACACACAACTACATGTTTATTAGTTGTAACTAAAGATATGACAACGTTGCGTTGTGTCGTATTTTAATCTATTATGATTGTGCATGTCTTATACTTAACCTGACTTTGTAAAATTTTTCGGACCGTGAAAGAAAATTTATAGAAAAATTAAAAATGAATTTTTGTCGTGATCAGTTGGTGGACAATCGAGGAAAATTTGCAAAACGGAATATAATACAGAAACGTTTAAATTGTATTGCAAAAATTAATCTTGAGAAAAGTAAACACAGTAACTAACCTAAACATTGGGCGACGTATTGTTGAATTGAGCGGGCTTGGCAATTGTGAATGTAAAAACAGTCTTTCACTTGACAAAATAAAAAGGGAAAGTCGTTTAGGACTAAATTCAATTTTAGATATTGTTTGTGAGGAATGTGCAGTAATAACATAAGTGGCGACTGGTAAAATGCATGCCGCTGCGTTGCCAAACGCTAATTGGCAAGTTCTCGACTTACCGAGCAAAGCTTAAACTGACATATTATCTTTTCAACAAATCAGGCAACAACCGATTTTTTTAATTCAAAATATTCGTAATAAATTAATGTATAGATGAGTCGTTTTTGGAAAAAAATATATAGAAAAGTTTTTAAATTATGATGTAGTCAACTGGTACATTCAAGCCATGGAGAAATTTCCAACTTTCATGGTGAATATCTCTTTTATTGTACGGGCAAAACATTTTTATTTAAGCGCTTTCCTTCGGGAAGTTTATTCTTTATGTGTACCCGAAATTTAATGAAATTCTATAGAAAAGTGGGTTTCCAGAGAAACTACCTTAAAAAATGTTCACGTGGTATTCACCGATTCCTGTTGTCATAATAATAAAGTACAGAGTTTGTATTAGAAAGTTTCTGTATTAAAAACTCACAATCAGTGGTGGTATTTATGAGTTATAAGTTCTGACCGCCATCTATCGAGGAGTGACGTAAGTAGGCACAATTCTTTACGTATGATATTCGGCAAGAACGAGGCAGCTAAATTCAATGCCATTTCGAATAGTTTGCAGAATGCTCTTCTTTATCTATAATATCATAAAATAAATAAGAAGCAAGTGACTGGTGCCTTTTAACCGTTAGAAAATTCGGCATATCTTTCATTTGTTGCTAACGTAGTATATTACTGTATATTATTATTGCTTTGCACTTTTAATTTATAGTGGAGGTGTTAATTACTCTTAATTATAATTATATCTGAAGTAGTACGTGATATCAAAAATTAATGTACATTCGATATATTTCCCTGAAGCATAAGACAGTAAAATACTGAATGATTTTTAAGTTAATTTTCTTTTTGGTCAACAGAGGGCGCGTGCCCATTTCCACACCAACTGTGTGGGGCGTAATTAATTTGAAAGTTATTTTATTATTACCTCTATTTCAGGAAAGAGTATCGAAAGTGTCATCATATTACACTTTTTATAACCCTTGTTTTCACGAATCGATCACGCATAATCTAAAAAAAGGCCGATTTATGTTATGTTCACCATAACTTGCGTCGATTTTTAAGCTTCTGTATTTTCCACAACATATCTATCCATCCATCCATCGTTTTTCTTTCGCAAAAACGCTTTCTTGAAGAAAAATCTAGGTAAATCTTTCTAGGTAGGTAAGTATTTCTCGTCCTCTAAGACGGTGAGTATTCTCTAGATAGGTAAGTCGTTCCTTTGAATCTGCAGTTCGAGGAATCTTGTTCGCTTTGAGAGAAAACTATCTATCTATCTTATTCAAGAGATCGATTTACGTTATTTACCATATAATTTGCGTTGATTTTAAGGCTTTTGTATTTTCCACAAAAATCCCTTATTATGTACATAGATTTTCTTTCGCAAAAAAGTTTTCTTGGGGAAAAATCTGAAAAAAATCGTATAGACTAAATAAGGGCAAACAAATTCAACTGCAACTTCAGACTTATTCTGAATCTAGAGGTTCTCTAGATAGGTAAATAATTCCAAGTTGTTACTTTGAATCTGCAGTTCAAGGAATTTTGGTCGGTTTCAGAGAAAACCGACAGTATTTCATTAAAATGGAGATTTATGTCGTATTCAAGAGGTCGATTTACGTTATTCCCTATAATTTTCGTCGATTTTGAAGCTTTTGTATTTTTCGCAAAATTCCCTTACTGTCCATCGATTTTCTTCCACAAAAAAAAATTCTTGGAAAAAAATCGTATAGACTAAAGGACAGACAAATTCAACTGCGGCTTCAGATTTATCCTGAATCCAGAGGTTCTCTAGATAGGTAAATAATTCCAAGTTGTTACTTTGAATCTGCAGTTCAAGGAATTTTGGTCGGTTTCAGAGAAAACCGACAGTATTTCATTAAAATGGAGATTTATGTCGTATTCAAGAGGTCGATTTACGTTATTCCCTATAATTTTCGTCGATTTTGAAGCTTTTGTATTTTTCGCAAAATTCCCTTACTGTCCATCGATTTTCTTCCACAAAAAAAAATTCTTGGAAAAAAATCTGAAAAAAATCGTATAGACTAAAGGACAGACAAATTCAACTGCGGCTTCAGATTTATCCTGAATCCAGAGGTTCTCTAGATAGGTAAATAATTCCAAGTTGTTACTTTGAATCTGCAGTTCAAGGAATTTTGGTCGGTTTCAGAGAAAACCGACAGTATTTCATTAAAATGGAGATTTATGTCGTATTCAAGAGGTCGATTTACGTTATTCCCTATAATTTTCGTCGATTTTGAAGCTTTTGTATTTTTCGCAAAATTCCCTTACTGTCCATCGATTTTCTTCCACAAAAAAAAATTCTTGGAAAAAAATCGTATAGACTAAAGGACAGACAAATTCAACTGCGGCTTCAGATTTATCCTGAATCCAGAGGTTCTCTAGATAGGTAAATAATTCCAAGTTGTTACTTTGAATCTGCAGTTCAAGGAATTTTGGTCGGTTTCAGAGAAAACCGACAGTATTTCATTAAAATGGAGATTTATGTCGTATTCAAGAGGTCGATTTACGTTATTCCCTATAATTTTCGTCGATTTTGAAGCTTTTGTATTTTTCGCAAAATTCCCTTACTGTCCATCGATTTTCTTCCACAAAAAAAAATTCTTGGAAAAAAATCTGAAAAAAATCGTATAGACTAAAGGACAGACAAATTCAACTGCGGCTTCAGATTTATCCTGAATCCAGAGGTTCTCTAGATAGGTAAATAATTCCAAGTTGTTACTTTGAATCTGCAGTTCAAGGAATTTTGGTCGGTTTCAGAGAAAACCGACAGTATTTCATTAAAATGGAGATTTATGTCGTATTCAAGAGGTCGATTTACGTTATTCCCTATAATTTTCGTCGATTTTGAAGCTTTTGTATTTTTCGCAAAATTCCCTTACTGTCCATCGATTTTCTTCCACAAAAAAAAATTCTTGGAAAAAAATCGTATAGACTAAAGGACAGACAAATTCAACTGCGGCTTCAGATTTATCCTGAATCCAGAGGTTCTCTAGATAGGTAAATAATTCCAAGTTGTTACTTTGAATCTGCAGTTCAAGGAATTTTGGTCGGTTTCAGAGAAAACCGACAGTATTTCATTAAAATGGAGATTTATGTCGTATTCAAGAGGTCGATTTACGTTATTCCCTATAATTTTCGTCGATTTTGAAGCTTTTGTATTTTTCGCAAAATTCCCTTACTGTCCATCGATTTTCTTCCACAAAAAAAAATTCTTGGAAAAAAATCTGAAAAAAATCGTATAGACTAAAGGACAGACAAATTCAACTGCGGCTTCAGATTTATCCTGAATCCAGAGGTTCTCTAGATAGGTAAATAATTCCAAGTTGTTACTTTGAATCTGCAGTTCAAGGAATTTTGGTCGGTTTCAGAGAAAACCGACAGTATTTCATTAAAATGGAGATTTATGTCGTATTCAAGAGGTCGATTTACGTTATTCCCTATAATTTTCGTCGATTTTGAAGCTTTTGTATTTTTCGCAAAATTCCCTTACTGTCCATCGATTTTCTTCCACAAAAAAAAATTCTTGGAAAAAAATCGTATAGACTAAAGGACAGACAAATTCAACTGCGGCTTCAGATTTATCCTGAATCCAGAGGTTCTCTAGATAGGTAAATAATTCCAAGTTGTTACTTTGAATCTGCAGTTCGGGGAATCTTGGTCGGTTTCAGAGGAAACCGACAGTTTTTCATTAAAACGGAGATTTCTATCGTAGTCAAGAGATCACTTTACGGTATATTCCCTATGATTTGCGTCGATTTTGAGGCTTTTGTACTTTCCACAAATTTTCCTTCAATTCATTCAAACTATAGAATGGCCAAAATATTCAGCGACGAGCATTTCATTTCAGCTGAGCCCGAGAGTGGGATATTTTAGAATCGGTGATTTGATTCAACGAGTTATTCTAACTCGTTGTCGAGTTACCCATCTTTACGTACTTATATAGTTTAAATGTCAAAATCATGTTAACAAGTGAATGTAATCGTTCAGGTTGGCTATGACGTCAAAATCAAGTGAACATGGTCAGAATTTATTCATTTTGAGATCTAAATAAAGGATGGCGCTGTATGCAGAATTAACACAATTTCTCTAAAAATTGCCTCGTACAATATTAATTACTAAATGGCAGCGCTACCGTATCAATAAGTTTTGATAATTAATTTCAATCTATATTAAATTTGTGGTTTTATCGAGTTCTTCAGTTCGATAATTTGAACGTGAAGTGCCATCTATTAAGAAGTAGATTAAAGAGATCATTGTGGCGTAGTCAAATTGCTGAATGTAGAGAAAACTTTTCCATTATTGAAACCATATACATTTTGAGGCACATTATCATCAGGTCTGGTATAAACCTAACCAAAAAAAACATGTACATAAAGATAATACATTATATTTATTATGTACAGCTTAAGTAGTACTCCCTTTCCAAATATACCAAACTGTTTCAATTTTCGCCTTCAAGGAAATCCACATCATTTCATTCATTTCGATAAAACTACCTCTTGATAAAACTATTAAAATAAAACATTACATAGAAATAAGACGTGTTTATTGCATATACTATTATAAATACAAAAAACACTATTAAACCTAACGAATTAACGGTACGATTTCTGGTACCGTGCGCGGGCACCCGGACCACCAAATTTCTTGGGTTCACACCGACGCGGATCGGCAACCAACAAGGTACGGTCATACTGGATCAGAATATCCTTCAATTCTTTCTTGGATGCCTCCTCTATGTCTGAAAACGATTTAAAATTAGCCCACTTTTACTCCACTCTCCCCCAATTATTCTATACAAAAAAATATCGTACACCTTTAAGTGTTAATATACAAAGTACTAATAAACTAATCAAATAATAAAGATTTGTAGGCAATTCTAAAGCCGCTATCGCACAAATAAAGCAAACACGGTAGTTATAATTGCCGTTAATTTCGCACCATTTTTCCATACGACTGTAAATTTTAAACATTACGCCGCTGGCTTAATGGTGCCAACTTGGGGAACACTTGAATACAAAAATTTGACTGAAAATGACTTACATTTTTGATAATACGCTACTAAAGCTTTGGAAATGGCTTGTCTTATAGCATAGATCTGTGACACATGTCCACCACCGTTCACTCGCACTCTAATATCTACCGCACAGAATTTATCCTAAAAATAATTACACATTAGAAACTAGACATCGAGTCCATATGAAACTCATTATCACTAATAAAATCAGAACGTATGTATTTTCAAAGCATCTGCTCATTTTCGGGATAAAAAAATCATCACAAAACACAAAGAAAATACCAGTCCTATTTAAAAAATACAATTACCTTCCCCAACAGAAGAATTGGTTCCTGGAGCTTGTCTTGGAGCATTTTGGGCTCCACTTGACTCAATGGCCTGCCATTTACCCGAAGAACTCCCTTGCCCCTCTTACAGTAGGCGACAGCGGTGGCTGATTTCTAAAAGCAGACAGAAATATGTTAAATACACGTGTAATACTCCCGTTGTTTTAGGTTATGTTAGATAAACGAATAACACTTACTTTTCTACCAAAAACTTGGACCGAATGGATCGGATCCTTCTTATGCTGAAACAAAAAAGATATATCCACGTTATTTTCAGTTTTGTTATGCTGTATATGCGAAATAAATATGGAAATATGAAAAATTTACCTTCTGCGATGGCGCCTGCATGGTGAAAGGCTGAAGAAAGAAAATGGCCGTCGACAGGTATCTAAGTTTCCGGAAGTCAAATCAGCAACTGGAACTGATCTCTGGCGTTATTTGAAATTGTCTGTCTTTTTGCTCGTAGTTGACAATACTCACAGTATCCACAGAATAAGAAACAACTATTCTGTGGTATCTCTATGGTTCAAAACACGGAGAATATTTAGGATATGTACGTTCATTGGCCAAATTTTCAGTAGAGATGTTCTGAAAAGTGTAATAAGAACATAAACCTTCTGTGAACCAATATTATAATATAATAATATTAGAGTTGTCACGACTGTAATATAAAATCATTAAAATATGCATACTGCAAATGGTTGTTGTGTAGTAAATCAGTATATAACAAAAAATACAGATTGTATGTAGAATAAATAAATAGTCATATCTTAATCGTTATGATATGATTTTTGGTCGATAATTTGGCACCACAAAGAACTTCATTGTATGTCCTCTGGTCTAATTAATTTGTTAATTCGACACATCCCTATAATATGAATCCTTAACTTTAGATAGAATATATACTAGGCATAGTATGATTTGGATGATTTGTTTAGAAAATATCTACCAAATTATACAGATTTTCTAGGTATCGAGGGACGAAATTTTAAAGACACCTAGACTACCTATCCTACCTATCTATCAAATAATGCGATGAACCGCTTTCGATACATATCTCTGAAATAAAAGCAATGCTGAATTAATTTTTGAATTACTTATGCTCTTGATCAATAGAGGGCGCGACCACTTTGAAAACGGGTATATAATTAATTCAAAAAATGATATGGGATTGTATTTAAACTACAGCTACCGCTAAGAAAATGATTAAATATTACCCGAACCTGCCTTATTTATATTATCAACGCACTTTTTTTATTGTCATCTAGGTACCAATATGGTTTATTTGTCATCTTTTTGTCAGGATTTGAATAATAGTACATTTCAATTTGAATAATCGGAGAATTCTAGGCCCAATTTACTTTTATTTTCCGACTTATAAGACTGTAAAGACGTAACGTAAGACATGAATCACCTTCAAAATATTATTAAACGAAATTCTGGAAGACCAAGAAGTCCAAGAACTGCAAACACTTTTACCGAAGAGTTTCAATGAATCACCTGTATGTAATAAACAGTATTTATAGTAGTTATTTACTAATATTACCAGACTTTTATGTTAATCTAAGCATTACCATAAAATAAAAATGGACCAAGTAGGTACGTACTTTCCATTAAACATTATATTTCGTCGAAAGAATCTGCAACTTGCGATAAATAGTCAACACATTGCATACGTACATAAATTAGGTAGGCATGTTATTTAGATCATCGAAAATGATGATTCAACAGACACAATCAAAACAAATGCGAAGTCAGCGAGCCAATCAACAAGTGAGAATCGCCACGGCTCCCTTCCAAGTCCTGGGTTGCCCCGATCCACAGCATGCTAAAGCGAAACGGCGGGAGCGTAGTTTATACGAATTTTAATATGTGGACGCTTCTGTTACTGTGACCGATGATCTAATTAATAGTGAATTAGCGCCTAAGTGATTGGTGGCCAAAAAAATAGCAGTTTTTGGTTGTGAGGCTTGGATCCTCCACTGACGAGGTAGGTTTCATAAATATTTATTACTTACCTAAGCAAGTCTGAGAGTTATATTCTTTATTTTGAATATTCGCTTGCAGATGATACAGTAACGAAACTACATTTACATTGACAAAAAGTGTTTTTGTTTATAATTATGATCGCCCATCATGAATTAACGCTTAATTAGATCGATTGTTTGCTTTATCTTAGCTTAAACTTTAAATTTAACTATAATTTATTAAAAATAGAGTGTTTTCGTATAAAGTAACGATAAATTCATTAAACATTCAAAGAGGAACTGTCGGATTCGTCAAATGTCATTTTTAGTTACGCATTTTTTACAATATAATTAATACATACAGGGTGATTCGTATAGGTAGTATGACTTCATCGATATTTTTTTGTTAATTTCAATTCCCTTTTTTGGATTTAGATAGAGCACTACACATGCTCTACTACTCTTTACAATGTTTTAAGCATGCCAATTTGGCGAAGCACGCCTCGAGTAACGTATAATTTTTCGGTACTCTGTCTCCTGTTTTTATTAACTACTAGCTGGTACCCATTACGCGTTACTACACCCCAAAAATTAAGTAAAATACCGGACCGATTTAGATAGCATTACACCTATATTACTTCTCTTGATAAATCTTATTTGTATTCAAAATTTCATAACGCCCAGTTGACTGGTGGGAACATATAAACAGACAAACATTCACTTTTATACGAGCCCAGGCTCATAATAGTTCGGCCAGGTATAATTTTACTACTAATATATTTAAATAAAAGTAATAACGCTCTCAAAAATTATTTTATTGAAGGAAAATATTGATAACAGAAACAAAGTATAAACTTTTAACTTAAATACGATGAAATATTACTACGTTATGATTTGTCAGTGATAAGTTTGTTAACAAAAGAACATTAAGATTCGCGGTTCAAAATAGTTCGGCCGCTTTATCAAAACTGTGTTATAGGTATCACCTTTATTAACAATAACAGCTTTAATTCTGGCAGGTATTGTATCTACCAGCTTAGCGCACTCTCCAGGAAGCATGTTATTCCAAATTTCTTGCAATTTGGTGCGTAGATCGTTAACTGAACGAGCTGGATGTTTGCGCAACGCAGCACCATCCTCCTGGAAAATATACTGCGCATCAGTGTTTTAAGATATTGGTATTGACGGCAATAAACTGTCTGACAAAATTTGTTTATGTTTTTCTCCTGTCGCGGTATCTGCGAAATGCAATTTTCTTACGTCCATTCCACTCATACACCCCCAGATTATAAGAGATGTAGAAAACTTCATTTTCCTAACCAAACAATCACGATGATAAGTTTCCTTGTTCTTAGCACACGTTTTTTGGTATCACCCAAACAGATTTCAAGTTTGGATTTGTCACTCCAAATTACCTGGTGCCTATGTTCTCTGGCCCACCGTAACCGATTGATTTCCCGTCGTTTAATTAATAACGACTTTTCTTTTCCCTGAAGGAGAAACCGGTAAGTTCAAAAGTAAAGTGTAAAGAATCAAATTTTACCTTGTAGAATTTGTATCATATTTTCTTTATTGATCGTTTAGTTGTGGATACAGACCTAGAGGAGGCGAGGCTTAAGGCGGGGGACGTGCCTAAATTGCTCCTTTTATGGGATAGCATTTTTGGATGATGACGCGGATAAGAGGGGATCGCCAAGGGACTACCCATGCGATCAGTGGCTGATGAGGCCCAAACCCATCTAACATAACGTAATGTGGATACAGAAATATTGTTTCCAGTGGCTTGCCTCCGTATTGCCATAATGTCTTTTGCACTGGATCGTTGGTTTGTTGTTACAATCCTCTTCAGAACATCTTGATTTAAACGTGAAATTTGGGATGGTCGACCAGTTTTCTTCCTTTGGGCTGTGCATCCAGTTTTTTTTTACAAGTTGATAATACCTTGCACTGTAGATTTAGGCAGTAGTAGATATTTTCCGAGCCAAAATTTCCTGTTTATGTTTAGCCCACAATGCATTTCAGCAACTAGCCGAACTATTCTGAACCGCGAATCTTATATTTTTTATTAACAAAGTTATCATTGACACATCATATAGTAATAATATTTCATCGTATTTAAATTGAAAGTTTATGCTTTATTTCTTTTGCCAATATTTTTCTTTAATAAAATTATTTTGAGAGTGTTATTATTTTTATTTAAATATATTAGTTTGTAAAATTATGTTCGGCCGAACATAATTAACGTTATCCAATTCTGGTTTCGGAAAGTAAATTTAAAAAAAAACACACAAATAATTCAGATTTTGTTGAAAATTTTATTTCATTATAAAGTTTGGTCTTTGCCATTATATGTGGAATACAACATCATTCAAATGTCCTCCACGGGACCTTTTGCAGGACGCAATCCTTTTGAGGTAATTTTCGATGACTTTTCCGCACATTTCAGGCAATATCTCGGCCATGACTTCACGAATATTGGTTTTCAATTGCTCCAAATTTAGAGGATTGTTCGCATAAACACGATCTTTTGCGTAGCCCCACAAAAAAAAAAGTCTAAAGGTGTTAAATCACAGGATCTCGGAGGCCAATTTACGTCCGCTAATCTCGAAATGACTCGTCCTGGAAATTTCTCTTGCAATAGAGCCCTACTTCGTCGTGCTGATGACTTGTGGCCCCATCTTGTTGAAACCACATATCGTCCGTATCGATATCTTCAATTTCGTGCCAAAAAAATTCCGTTAACATGTGGCAATAGCCTTGAGACTTGACTGTAACGGTAGCTCCTTGGTCATTCTCAAAGAAAAATGGACCGATAACACCACGAGACCACAACGCACACCAGACAGTGTCTTTTTCTGGATGCATTGGCTGCTCTTCGACTACTTGAGGGTTTTCAGAACCCCATATACGGCAATTTTGCTTATTCACGTATCCACCGAGGCAGAAATGGGCTTCATCGCTGAAGAAAATTTTGTTGGAAAAATTGGCATTTTGTTCTTGTTGTTCCAGTACCCAATTGGCGTATATTCTGCGCTGTGCATGGTCCGCAGGCTTCAATTCCTGTGTGAGTTGGATTTTGTAAGGATGAAGGTGCAAATCAAAATGCAAAATTCACCATAAAGAGCCATAAGTCAAGCCCAATTGCTGAGCACGACGTGGAATTGAGAAATTTGGGTCTTCAGCCACACTTTCAGCAACAGCTGCGATATTTTCGTGATTGCGTACATTACGATGATGCACAGGCCTTACAATATCCGTGACCGATCCAGTTTCTTCAAATTTGTTCACTGTGTATGCAATTGTTCGCTCATTTGGGCGATTATGACGACCATAATCTGCTCGTAACACGCGAAAAGTGGAAACGGCGGAATCACCATTTTTGTAAAACAATTTAACAATTTTAACGCGTTGTTCTGTCGTATAATGTTTCGTATTGTAAAATGGCAAACCTTTAACTAACCAAAAACCAGTTTGACAGACAAATACAATTGACAGCTGTCGAACAGCAGGGTCTTACTTTTCGAAACCCGAATTGGATAACCCCTTATTATGAGCCTGGGCTCGTATATATAGACCATGAGAATATAATTGCTGTTTAAGTCCCTAATTTTTGTTCTCATTTTCCCAAACTTATACTTGCATAACGATAATATACTGCCACATCAAAAGATTCCACTTCTGAATGTTACATAAAAATTTCAAACGGTAGTGATAAAACGTTTTGAAGACAAGGAGCGCCGTGCGTTTGACTCTCTCTGTATATTCACACAAATATACTTCAAGTCTTCAATACACCATTTTTATTATGTCAAGATCACAAGGCTCTCTTGTTACCAGCCGTTGACGAAAATATCTTAATTACCGAACTGGTCCGAGGAAGCACTCTTAATGATCTACTTCCTGTAAACTTTTCCTTTCTAAAAGTGGACGTGACGTTGTAGTGAGTAGATATAGATTATAACGAGGTCCAGGTTGTTACTTGGTTAATTCTGTAAACGAAAAAAGTCGGAGTGTAAGTCGTCGAATATTTAATTAAATCAATAAATATAATTAACATTAAATTAAATTGAATTAAATTTTTATTTATTGCCCAATAGATAAAATCCAATTACAGGAGAAACATAATCAATTGAACATATAAAACTATAGTATGTCTGAATACAAAAAACAAAGAAAAAAATTACTAGTATAAAAAGAACAATATAATAAATTTAATAACAATTGATTAACAATAAGTAAAAATGGACACATAAATGGATGAAAAAATGACTATTATAGTAACAATGAAAATTAATGTGCAGATTTAATTATTATTAGCCATAAACATTAAATTAGAAGCAACAATAATTTCTGAGAATCTACTACAATTAATATCACATATATCTGAGATCTTATTGAAATTATTGCACATAACATGTACTGGCGATTTAAGAAGAACGTTAGTCCTAGACATTTTACAATAAAGCGCATGAGTTTGACGTGAGGTCATTCGAGGAACTTGAAAAGAAAACGTACCTAAAAGCAATGAACTGTCTACTTTGTTATGGAAAATGTTAAATAATATATTCAGACTGCTTATTGTGCGTGTATTTTTAAATAATCATCATCACGAGGTCATCAGTCCTAAAACTGGTTGGACGCTAACCTCCAGCTTCTCCTATCTTGTGTTAACCTCCGCATTTCGCTAATTGTGCTACAACCTATATCCCTTACTATTTGCGAGCAGTAGTCTAATCTAGGCCTACCTCTGCCTTTCTTCACTCCTATTTCTGCCTCCAAAATATCGCGGACTATTCCCCCATGTGTCAGCAACTGGCCTACCATTCTATCTCTTCTCGACTTTATGTTTTTCCACATACTTCTTTTATCGCCGACTTTCTCTAATACTTCTTCGTTTCTAACCCTATCAGTCCACGGTATTTTCATCATTCTTCGGTAACACCACATCTCAAAAGCTTCTAATTTCTTCCTACTTGCTTCCCCTACGTTCCCCTACAAACATACGTTTTCAAAAATCTCTTCCTTGTTTCTAAGTTTATTACCCCCGAGCATAAAAGTGCTTTCTTTTTGTTAAAAGCTACTCGACCCTGCGCTATTCTTTGTTTTATATCTTTATCGCTTCTTCCATCCCAATTCATTTTACTTCCTAAATAAGTGAAGTCTTTAACTTCCTCCAATCTTTCATTATTAATGTGTACTTTCGTTTGTGCTCTACTCTCGCGCCCTCTGCACACTAACACTTTAGTTTTGTTTTTATTCACCCTCATTCCGTATTCCTCTGTCAACACTGCCTCCATTTCGTTCAACGCTGATTCTAATTCCTCCTTACTAGATGCTAATACTGCTTTACTACTTTAAATAATCATTGCCAGTAAATTTAATATTTTGAAATTGCAAAATCGTTTTTCTTAATTTTTTTTAATCTAACCTATATTCACGCTAATGAAATTATTACCAAATCATGTATGTATGAAAAAACGTACTCTTTAATATTCCGAAACAAAAAAGGGGTTGCCGTTAAAAAATATATCGATGACGTCGTACCTCCTACAAGAATCACCCTGTATATATTAATAATTTAAAAAATGAAAAACTAAAAATAAAATTTGCAGGGTCTGAGAGTTTTCCTCAAAAGTTATTCCTTGAATTTTTAATGAATTTATTCATTACTCTACTGCTTACCCTGTATAATCATACTAGAATTATGAAAATAATTGAAAATTATCCCCGGTATACTCTACGAATTACTAGTAAAAAAAATAGTTCTCGTAAATTTTACACACAATTTATTGCGATTATAAAATTTAGAAAAATTAGGCCAACAGATAACAGGGTATTTGTCTAAATAAAGCTCTTAATTATAATAATTAAATTATTAAAATATAAAATCAACACAATTTTGGACGGTTTATATTTATAAGGGTATTGTAGTGCAACTTTAGTCTGCGTAAACGTTTTATTATCTTTATCACAATATAAAACATACAACATGAAGTGAAATCGTCATAGTAAGCATCTCCACGTGTGTGAAAATACCTTATCGTGTAAATATTCTGCAAATATCACGTTTTAACTTACATTAACAGCTTTCATTTTTATTCTATTTTTTATTATAACGAGATGACATAATTTAGTACAAAATTAAATTACTTAAGTAATTTAATATGTAAGTATATCGTTTCCTATATTAAAGTAATTATCAGGTGACATAATGATATAAATGAGGAATATGAATTAATTACTGTATATACTGGATGGTTAAAATTCGTATGCCCTCAGCTGTTCCTGAGAAACCGTAACAAATTTCGTGAAAGGAAGAGAGGAAATTCATGGAGTCGAAGCTCTTTTTTATTAAAAATAAGGATAACACACACGTGAAAATTCGTATGCCCTCAGCTGTTCCCGAGAAACCGTAACAAATTTCGTGAAAGGAAGAGAGGAAATCCATGGAGTCGAAGCTCTTTTTTATTGAAAATAAGGATAATACACACGTGAAAATTCATATGCCCTCAACTGTTCCCGAGAAACCGTAACAAATTTCGTGAAAGGAAGAGAGGAAATCCATGGAGTCGAAGCTCTTTTTTCTTAAAAATAAGGATAATACACACGTGAAAATTCGTATGCCCTCAGCTGTTCCCGAGAAACCGTAACCAGTTCCGTAAAGGGAAGAGAGCAAACTTAATTCATGGAGTCGAAGCTCTTTTTTATTAAAAATAAGGATAACATAAACGTTGTATCTCTCATACCCGATTTTGAGATATACGGCGATTCACAATTTTTGGCAATTACTGACTTCACGTGTGTTGTTTATTTTTTACTTAAGAGTATCTAATACTCTGATCTCTTCTCGTGACGATAAGCCAGATGTTTCCAGTTTCTTTATTCCAGTAATTAAGATGGATTAGTTACAATTATTGTAACGGATATCATCTTGTATGTTTTGTAGTTGCACTAAGTTCCGCACTGTGCTCGTGAGAAGTTCAGTCAAAATATCATTTCTCTACCACTCTGCATTAACAGCGAAAATGAAAAAGAGATAAAATTATTCTTCTGTGAGGAACTGTCATCCAAACAATGTTTTGAGTATATGCATATTTGTATACCTTGAGAATTGACCAATTCCGAAAAAAAGTAAACAGTTTTAAAACCTTAAAACGGACTTTTCCGCACGTAGAACATCTCTATCTCGAAATTGAGTGACCGAGAAAAAATAAACCAACACATAAATGCAGAATATCTGTTTTATGCGACAGTTGTACTTTTTTCAAATACTCCACCCTCGTGCTTTCTCATGACCACTGAACAGGGTGGGGTGTGTCCTATCCACCTCAAAATCAATAGATGTCGTCTGGTAGACGTCCCTAATCAGAATCAGTTGAAACCCGATCGATCCGACACGATTTAATTAAGTGATCGTGCTAACAAAAAAAATTTTCAAATAGTCCACCATTGTGCTTTCTCATGACCCATAAACATGGTAGACCCATAAACATGTTCTATCCACCTCAAAATCAATAGGTGTCGTCCTGGGAGACACTTCCGATCAGAATCAATCAAAACCCGATCGATCCGACATGATGTAGTTGAATTATCGTGTTAACAAAAAAAATTTCTCAAATAGTCCACCGTCGTGCTTTCTCATGACCCATGGACAGGGTGGGGTGTGTCTTATCCACCTCAAAACCAATAGGTGTCGTCTGGGAGACGTCCCTAATCAGAATCAGTTGAAACCCGATCGATCCGACACGATTTAATTAAGTGATCGTGCTAACAAAAAAAATTTTCAAATAGTCCACCATTGTGCTTTCTCATGACCCATAAACATGTTAGAGTGTGTTCTATCCACCTCAAAATCAATAGGTGTCGTCCTGGGAGACACTTCCGATCAGAATCAATCAAAACCCGATCGATCCGACATGATGTAGTTGAATTATCG
This sequence comes from Rosalia funebris, assembly GCA_037954035.1. Classification (NCBI taxonomy): domain Eukaryota; kingdom Metazoa; phylum Arthropoda; class Insecta; order Coleoptera; family Cerambycidae; genus Rosalia; species Rosalia funebris. The sequence goes on along the minus strand of JAZFAV010000006.1, from coordinate 1,430,836 downwards.
TGTTAACAAAAAAAATTTCTCAAATAGTCCACCGTCGTGCTTTCTCATGACCCATGGACAGGGTGGGGTGTGTCTTATCCACCTCAAAATCAATAGGTGTCGTCTGGGAGACGTTCCCAATTAGAATCAGTTAAAACTCGATCGATCCGACACGATTTAGTTGATTTATCGTATTATCAAAACAAATTTCTCAAATAGTCAACCATCGTACTCTCATGACTCATGGACAGGGTGGGGTGTGTCCTATCCACCTCAAAATCAATAGGTGTCGTCTGGGAGACGTCCCCGATCAGAATTAGTCAAAACCCGATCGATCCGACACGATTTAGTTGAGTTATCGTGCTAACAAAAAAAATTCTCAAATAGACCCAAGAGAGGGGGTGGTGTGTGCTATCCACCTCAAAATCAATAGGTGTCGTCTGGGAGACGTTCCCAATTAGAATCAGTTAAAACTCGATCGATCCGACACGATTTAGTTGATTTATCGTATTATCAAAACAAATTTCTCAAATAGTCAACCATCGTACTCTCATGACTCATGGACAGGGTGGGGTGTGTCCTATCCACCTCAAAATCAATAGGTGTCGTCTGGGAGACGTCCCCGATCAGGATCAGTCAAAACCCGATCGATCCGATACGATTTAGTTGAGTTATCGTGCTAACAAGAAATTTTAATACCGACGACAACGACGAACCACACGCAGCAAAAAACTTTTAGAAACCATTTTTTTGATTTTTAGGCCGAAAAACGAAAAATAAACTCAAAAAAAATTTTGTTTTTTCATTTTTTCTTTACACAATTACACTACTTTTCCGCTAGTATAGTGGAGTGCGGAAAAGTAATACACTACGCCTTATCAGAAACAAATGTTAACTTGAACAGTTCGTTATTCATTGAATTATGAAGAAAGGCAATAAAAGGGGTTGATACGGTTGCATCTTCTATGGATACATGCCCCAAATTTTTCTTTACGCTCGTTCTACGAGTTCGAGAAGAAATTCTAATTTCTTAAGGCAGACATTAGATGAGTTATGGTAAAGAAATGAGTTACAACAGGTAGTAGAAGTACATCTAAACACGGAAAACATGGTTCCTTGCATCTAGAGGAGGAAGCAAAATCATGGGCAGCCCAATCCGCTTATGTTACTGCCATAATGAAATACAAGAGAAGGAAGCGAGGAAGATATAAAGAGAGGATGTAGCCAGCCCTTAACCCCTATTATTAATATAGAAAAAGCATAGGGTATCTCAGTTGGAACTATAGGATTTAAATTGCACACCATTTGTGTTCTGTCAAAAATAGGACGTCAATATTGCCGCAATTAACAATTCAACAACGAATACTGTGTGTTTTATGAAAGTGAGCGATCATTTACAATTGCACTAAGAAAAATTTGCACAAAATTAGGACCAAATGAAGCACCTACAGGGTTACTTACGTTCGTACTACAGTTCGTAACTTAACCAAGAAATTTGAAGACATGGGTTCTGTTATTGCTAAGGCAACACCAATACGTCCTCGTTGTAGTTAGTTGTGGTGTAACGAGCTACCCCCCCCCTCCCCCTCTCCTTAAAAAAAGGTTCTTGTTCTATATGTTGATGAACATCATGAACAACTTTTTGCAAACAAACAGTTGGTCTACTAGCGCTTTTTTTATCAGTCGCAGACCCAGTTTTACAAAACACAAGAACTGCCAATGAAGACAATGAAAAATTATGGACTTAAAACATCCTCAACCGTCTTAGACCAAGATAATTTTCAATATCTCGTTACTTACTGTATTATTTCTAAGAGAAGCTACTTTGTATTCTCGACAGTGCTCGATGCTATTAATCAAACACATGACACGATCATACGTACCAGAAGATTGATACGTAACCGATTACCTTGATATTAAATCAAGAACAGTTCACCAGTCAATCTTTCTATTGAGCCTTCCTAACGGCTCACTGAGATTTTTGTCTCGCAAGAACACAATAGACCGTCTGTCTATGAGCGAACTTTAATATCGTCCGCAGGTGCGTGGGACGATCGTATGCCTTTATTTCGTTTAATCAAAAGTTTATGTAACTGCTGGGCGGGTAAAGGTCGTTTCTGTTAGTTGACCTTGTACCTGGAATTTAATTGAACTGATGCGGCGGTCGCCAGCGATTCGAAGCGGAAATAGGTGTTAAAATTAAGCGTGAACGACGACAGAAAAATCGTCAAGTATTGAGGAAATATAATAAGAAACAAGGTGACTTTTTTGAAAAAATGTCAGAGCGAAACGTGGTTTTGTTCAGGAATTAATAAAGCTGCGCATTTGGATGCCTTATCAGTGGTGGCACGGTATAAATACATAGAAATTATATTTATAATTTAAGTATAAGTTCTATAATGTTTTTTCGAAGGCCTTTGACAAGGTGAATCATAAATACTAAGTTCAAAATTGGAGTTATATGGATTCAGTAGTAATCGTCTTCACTTAATCAAATCGTATTTACCCAGACGTACATTATTTGTTTCAGAGAATGGCTTTAAATCTGAGACCTTCGTAACGTTCTCTGGAGTACATCAAGGCTCAAATTTGGGACCCGCCGTTCTTTGTCTTATTTATTAATGGTTTGTCTCTAATACTTATGTCGCGATATCCTCTTTATGCCTATGACAAAATCATTTTTGAATATCACCTGCTAGATGATCACTTGGAGTTACAAAAAACTCATCGACCTTGTTGTGTCGTGGTGTTCGAAGAATAAACGATCAATAAACATAGATACATGTAAAGTTTACTCGTATACCTTAAACTCGATTTTTAAATGTAAATAAAATAAGTTGTATATGAGATATGCACTCAATTTTTTTTTTATTTGAAAGAATATTTTATGGCATTATGTATGAAACATAACTTCATTCAATTCTCCGCCGCGGCTTTGCTTGGTAGCACGTATTCGGGAGGGCCAATTTTCGATGACTTTGTTGCATAAATCTGGCTGAATTTGCTATGTTGACTTTGAGGGTATCAATTGTATGTGAATAAACCTGCGAATTAAGATTAAGCCCCAAAGGAAGAAGTCTAAAAGCGTTAAATCGCACGATCTCGGTAGCCAATTCACATCGCGACTGCGCGAGATAATCATGCCCTCAAATCGCTCGTGCAGAATATCCATCGTGGCATGCGCTGTATGGCACGTAGCGCCGTCCTGTTGGAACCACATGTTGACTGTATCCATATCATCCAGTTTAGGCCACAATAGTTGCTTATCATCGATCTGTAGCGCTCGCCGTTGCCGATTATGGCAATGCCAGTTTCGTTTTGTAAGAAGTTCGGGCCAATGATTCCGCCAGACCAAAATTCACACCAAATAGTGACTTTCTCGGGATGCATTTGGTGCTGGTGCGTGTCGTGTGGATTGGTATCGTCCAAATCCAACAATCTTGCTTGTTCACATATCCATTCATCCAAAAATGGGCCTCGTCGCTAAAAATGATTTCACTGTCTCGAGTTTTCCCGTACACTCTCAAGCTCAGCAGCAGTGTTTTCAAGAGACCTTCCATTTCGGTGACGTACGGGTATTGGCTGATTATTTATCAAACCGATTGACTCGAATTTGACCACCAAACGAATAGTCGACTCGGTGGGACGGTTGTGGCGTGAATGAAAGTCACGTAATGCCTGGAATGTTTCTTGAACGGAACACTGATTTTGAAAATAAAATTTGATGATTTTTACACGTTGTTAAACTCTATAACCTTTCATGCTGATTTGCCATACACTACTGAACAATTCACAATAAATTATATAGATTTTGCTTTAACAAAATGGCTGCTATAATCTAACAAAATTCGAGCGTCCCTATTGAAAGACCTTCTATTGAAAGATTTCCTAAGCACCCTACAATGGTGCTTACTAGCTTCTCATTTTTATTTAAACTGTTCCATAATTGTATAGATGCACCTGAATTACTAAACATGATTAGTATACACATACATACCTATATTAGGCTCTCGAGAAGAAAGTATATTTAATTTCCAGACTGAAAAGAACTAACGCACTTTTAAATAGACCAGTGTTTGTAATGTCACAAAATGTTAATGTAAAATTTTCTCCAGTACATACATATATCATGTCTTTCTCGTCATTTAAAGTCTTTACCACTTTTTACGCGTCATGTACTATTCGTCTAAGAACAATAAAATATTTTATGATTTATTTATTGTATCCGCCAGCTCTGCGTAATTCAATGGGTTGTTTTTTCCACTTGAGTACCTTCTTCCTTCTTCCACTTGAGTATATGTTCATCAAATTTTATCAGACCTCTAATGGCAGGAGGTTCTTTAGCATCGAGCTATAAGGACTTTTTCTTATTTACAGATGAAGGTTATATTTTTTTAAATGGAAACCTTAGTTGGGTGTGGGAAACCAGGAAAAAAGAGGGGAGGATATTTTCTGCGTTCCAAAAATGTATAATATGCCATTGTATGTCGATAAATGAAAAAGTTATAACTAACCGTTTTCTTGGAAATTTCAAAGAAGAACGGCATGCTTGAGAAATTACACTATATAGTATAGATTTGATCTGATTGAAAGTGATATTACGTATGTGTGATGTGATATGTACTTCACATGTTTCTTCTGTTATTTGTCTTTTATTTTAAAGTCGCTTATATGTATATTTTTTGTGTTGGCAATGCGGAATAATGCATTTACATTTCTAAGAACATCCTATGTGTAGTCTACTCATAGAAATTAAACACCTAAGTCTCACATATTTAGAAATGCGATATATTATTCGAAACAGACTGAGCATGAAATATTTGTTTGTTCTGTCAAGGTAGTATTACAACAAACTATGTGGCAGTTTCGAGTTTCACCGTGGCGGAATTGGCATAAAATAAATGTTTATAGCTATGTATATACAGGGTGAGACAAACTAACCGCAATACTAAGCTATCGAGATGCCCAGACGGATCAAACACGAGTGACAATAGTCAAAGACTACCTAACCTAACCTATAAACCTCTAATTGTGCTTCTCTGCTCCGTCTAAGTTTCTGATAAGAAAGAATGCATGTCTACACTGTAACTACACACCTGACGATGTGTAACACACGCCATTTTGGTGCCTGCACCACCCCGCAACGCAGAGGCAAAGCGAGAAGTTGTAACGGATTGTTTCGTACCGAATGGCTTTCCTTTTCCCGCCAGCAATTTAAATCCCTGTCCGTGTCCTATTCCCTTGTGTCAGTATAAACACAACAACAGCATCTAGTGTTCCAGGACATTATTCCAAGTAAGTCCATTTACCAATCCTTATCTTCCTGCTACGCAGGTGGTCCTTCGCCTATATCAGTATTAAACATAAATTTTAACTATAACCTTCAATCATTACCCAACACGGATAGTGGGAGTATATCTGAATGAACAAAATATAGTTCCTTGCACCTGGAGGAAGCAAAATAGACAACCGAATTCGTTTATGTTACAGCCGAAATGAAACAGTAGAGGAAACTGAAGCAGAAAACAGAGAGGAGGATAGACAGAGAGGATGTACCCAGTTCCTGAATCCATAATCTTGAAAAATAATGGAAGGTGTAAGGAAATGGCAAGTATATGGATGCCATCGCGAAGCAATGCGCAAACGGTTTCAAAGTGGTCAACCAGACTCTTGGGGACCGCTTTTGGTGAAGCGTACCACCTCTACATCCCCTTAAAAAGGCTCTTGTTTCATACGTTAATGAATATGATAAAAACTTTTTCCTTTACGAGCAGTTTTGGTCTACCAACATTTGTTTACGAGTCATAGAATTAATTTTACCACAAGAACTATCAATGAAGATAATCGAAAAATTATGGTCTGGCTCCGACAATTATCCAAGAAATCCAACAAGCCCAACTCGACACTTCTCCGACAGTACCAACAAGCAAGGCACACCCGATTCGATTTTCAAAATGTCAAAACTATCGCCACCAAGAAACACACCATAACAGAACTGAGACCTCGGCAAGAACCAGTAACCAACCCTGGAGAGTATCTTCCTCCTATCTCATTCCCAAAAATCTCTTTTGCTCCTTCCGAGCTTTCGCTAGTTGTCTCGCCTCCTCGCAATGTGCCTTCCACTTTCTTGGTCTTCTTTTACCCGTTTTCCCCTGCATTTTGGTCAGTAAAATATTTTCACGTACAATTTCACTTCCCATTCTTTGCGTACGTCCCCACCAACCAAGTTTGCTTCTTCTCAGTCAAATTCTCCATTTACTCAACCTTCAGCTCTCTTCTAATGCCTTCGTTCATTATCGTGTCGCTTCTAGTTACACCTTTTTGCCCGTGGTCGTGAATAAAACGTTGAATTACATTCGGGAATTAACAGCCTTTAATTCGCTAGAAACAATGGGCGCCCTCGGCTGCGCCTCCAGTGTCCATTTTTTCTCGTGGATTAAAGGCTTGTTAATTCCCTTATATAATTAATAACTATTATTTGTCGTATCTACCCTTCTCTACTTCCACCTTACTTGCCCCCGTTTCCTCTATCATCACTCCAACACATTGCGAATATTTGCTGATTTGCTCTACATCATTACCATCTATTTGTTTATGAACTTCTCTCCACTCTTTCTGATATCGGTAAATAATGAAAGTAAATGGACAAAATATCAGTCGAAGATAATATTGATTAAATAAATAAGTAACAAGGAAAGTTTTTTCAATTATCTTTACTCTTTATGAAACTCTCCTCATAGTTTTGTATAAAGTATAAGACACTATCATTATCACTATGTTCTTCCCATCTTCGTGGACGTTTTTTATAAAGCGGTTTGATTGGGATTAACTTATTTTCCAAAGTCGATATACTCATTTTCATGTCCTGTCTTTCTTCATCTCATCGATCTTAAATTTGGAGTCTTCAACATTGTACATTATCTAAACCTGTAATACTATTTATTTACACAGTTGGCAGTGCTGAGTTTCTGAATCACTAAATAATATCAATACATTATAATGTAGGATCTTTCAATAGGGACGCTCGAAATTTGCAATGTTATAGCGGCCATGTTGTTGCAGCAATATCTGATAATTTTATTGTAAATTATTCATCAGTATAAGGCAAATTACTATGAACAGTTATAGTGTTCAATAACGTGTACAATTTAGTAAATTTTATTTTCAAAGTCAGTACTCCGTTCGAGAAGTGTTCCGCGCAATACGTGATTCTTATCCTCACCACAACCGTCCCGCCGAGTCGACTATTCGACGTTTGGTGGCCAAATTCGAGTCAACCGGTTTGATAAATAATCAGCCAACACCCGCACGTCACCGAAACGCAAGGTCGCTGCTGTGCGTGAGTGAGAGTGTATGGGAATACCCGAAGCAGTCAATTTCTCATCATTCACAAGAACTTGGCCTTTCTGCGATTTCAACTTGGCAAAATTTGCATCGGGACTTGGATCTGCACCCATATAGAATCCAGCAAACCCAGGAACTTAAAATAAACGACCATAGACAACGCCGTGTGTTCGCTGATTGGGCTCTGGACCAGTTAGAAGTTGACCTAAATTTCGCCAAAAAAAAAATCATCTCTAGCGACGAGGCTAATTTTTAGATGAATGGATATGTGAACAAGCAAAATTGTCGGATTTGGGACGATACCAATCCACACGAGATACACCAACACCAAATACATCCCGAGAAAGTCGCTGTTTTGTGCGGATTTTGGTCTGGCGGAATCATCGGTCCGTACTTCTTCCAAAACGAAACTGGCATTGCCATAATCATCAACGGCGAACGCTACAGATCGATGATAAACAACTTCTTGTGGCCTAAACTGAATGATATGGATACCGACGACATGTGGTTCCAACAGGATGGCGCTACGTGCCACATAGCGCATGCCACGATGGACATTCTGCACGAGCGATTTGAGGACATGATTATCTCGACGTGAACTGGCTACCGAAATCGTGCGATTTAACGCCTTTTCACTTCTTCCTTTGGGGTTACCTTAAATCGCAGTTCTATGCGAATAAACCGCAAACAATTGATACCCTCAAAGTCAACATAACGAACGCCATCCAGCAAATTCAGCCAGATTTGTACGACAAAGTCATCGAAAATTGGACCTCCCGAATACGTACCACCAAGCAAAGCCGCGGCGGACATTTGAACGACGTTTTATTCCATATTTAATGCCACAAAACATACTTTCAAATAGAAAAATTGAGTGAATATCTCACACGCAACTTGTGGTTTTATTTATGATTAAAAATCGAGCGCCTTTATTGAAATACCCTTTATATTTAGTTCGGTGGTTGTTGACATTTGAATCTTTTAGTTTCTTCTTCTGCTTCTATTTTCATTTCAAGTTATTACAGAATAGGATATTATCCAGCGAACAAAGGCAGCTCATTTTATTACAAGTTCCCATTAACAACAAATCAAATCACTTACAATGAATCGTTCTTACTCCCGTTTCCTCTGCCATCTTTTTCCGCATCTTTTTTTTTGATCCATCAAGGCCTGCTTTTATCCGCTAACTATAGTCATACGTTTTTCGATTGCCAACAATCAGGTCTATTAATACGGAACATTGGTCTATCCGGAAGGTATTAACCGAAGATATTCTGTCATTATTGTCTATAAACAATCAATTGGATCGGCTGCCGCTGATCTCCTGTCTGTGATTCGATTTAATGTCGATGTGCTGAGATTCGAGCATGCAGTGATGGATAAAGAACGTTTGTTCTCGGTATTTATCAAAGTAGCGCCATTATGTATGGTGGATAGTTGCGTCTTTTCCTCTTCGATGTGCGTTGATTCAATTAGAATAAGGCTGTGGAGAACGGCAATTATCTTACAAGGAATTCTGACGGTGTATAATTAAGGTAAACTGCTCAGCTGGGTTCGAGCTTTATGGAAAATGTGTGTTCGTAATTTATCGATCGACGATAAATTAGTGAGAGCGGTGTATAATTTTGTATGTGAAATAAAAAAAGAGATACAAAATATATACCGAAAATTGTTATTAATATTTAACGATTCTGATACTACCATAAAACTGTAATGTTTTCACTATTTTGTTGAAAAAATACAATTTACAAGAATTTAAAACAAGACGCCAGGAATTGTTATTGAATTTTTTTAGAAATTACAGTGATACGTCAATTTTTGTGTTCGATGGGGGCATTTTTGACATAAAAGTCGCTACTGTCACATATTTTGCCTGCCGCAATTAGCTATATTATAAAAATAATGATGCATCATTTGGAAGACTCAGTTTTTCAGAAATGTATTTTATTTATTTAGTTTTTCATAACAAGTGTTACGGACGCCACAAATATATTAATGAGAAAGTACATGATTTTTAGGGGCGACAATTTAAAAAAAATCACTATATCCCCAGCAGGCTTTAGACAACCTCGATATTCACGATAAACAACCCTTGAAATATCTATTAGGCTCCTCTGAAAAATAAAAGCACTATAATAAATTTTACGGATGGTACAAATATTTTAATGAGAAAGTACTGGATCTTTAGTGTTGAAAATTTTGAAAAAATTCATCACATCTCCAACAAGATTCACACAACCTCAATATTCCTGACAGACAATCCTTAAAGTCTCTACCAGATCTCTCTAAAAGATAAAACTACTTTAATAAATTTTACAGACGCTACGAGTATTTTTATGAGAAAGTCCAAGATTTTTAGGAGCGAAAATAATTAAAAAATCCACTACATCCCTAGAAGACCTCAGATAACCTCGTAATTTACTAGAAACACCCCTTAGAGTCTCTATTAGGTCCTTCTAAAGAATAAAAGTATTATAATGAATTTTACGGACGGTACGAAGATTTCTAGTGAAAATAATTTTGAAAAAAATCACCACATCCCCAACAGCCTTCACACAACCTTGATATTTCCGACAGACAACCCTCAATGTCTTTGTTAGGTCCCTCTAAAATATAAAACTGCTATATTAAATTTTACAGACGCTACAAATATTTTAATGAGAAAGTACAAAATTTAAAAATGTACTACATCCCCCAGAAGACCTTAGTCAATCTCGTCATTTACTAGAAACAACCCTTAGAGTCTCTATTAGGTCCCTATAAAAGATAAAAGTATTATAATAAATTTTACGGACGGGCGGACGGTACGAATATTTTAATGAGAAAGTACAAGATTTTTAGAGACAAAAATTTTGAAAAAAATCACCACATCCCCAACAGAATTCACACAACCTTTATATTTCTGACAGACAACCCTTAAAGTCTCTATTAGGTTTCTCTAAAATATAAATCTACTATAATTAATTTTACAGATGCTACGAATATTTTAATGAGAAAGTACAAGATTTTTAGGAGACAAAATTATTAAATAATTCACTACATCCCCAGAAGACCTCAGACAACCTCGCTATTTACTATGAACAACCCTTAGAGTCTGTGTGAAGTCCCTTTAAAATATAGAAGTATTATAGTACATTTTACGGAGGGTACGAATATTTTAATGAGAAAGTACAAGATTTTTAGTGGTGAAAATTGTGAAGAAAATCACCACATCCCCAACAGCCTTCACACAACCTTGATATTTCCGACAGACAACCCTTGAAGTCTTTATTAAGTTCCTCTAAAATATAAAACTACTATAATAAATTTTATAGACGATACTAATATTTTAATGAGAAGGTACAAGATTTTTAGGAGCGAAAATTTTTAAAAATTCAGTACATCCCGAGAAGACCTTAGACAACCTTGTTATTTACTATAAACAACCCTTAGGGTCTCTATTAGGTTCCTCTAAAATATAATAGTATTATAATAAATTTTACGGGCAGTGCGAATATTTTAATAATATTTTTAGTGGTAAAAATTTTGAAAAAAATCACCACATCCCCAACAGCCTTCATATAACCTTGATATATGCAACAGACAACTCCTAAAGTCTCTATTAGGTTCCTCTGAAATATAAAACTGTTATAATAAATTTTAAAGGCGCTACGAATATTTTCATGAGAAAATACAAGATTTTTAGTGATGAAAATTTTGAAAAAATTCACCACATCCCCAAAAAACTTCATACAACCTCTATATTGCCTACAGACAATTCCTAAAATCTCTATTATGTTCCTTAAAATATAAAACCACTATAGTAAATTTTACAGACGCTACGGATATTTTAATGTGAAAGAACAAGATTTTTAGGGGGGAAAAATTTTTAAAAAATTCACCATCTTCCCAACAGGACTCATATAACTTCCATATTTCCGACAGGCAACTGTTATAGTCTCTATTAAGTTATACTATAAGATAAGACTACTATAATAAATTTTGCGGGCGCTACGGATATTGTAATGAAAACACAAAATTTTTGCGAGCGAAAATTTTTAAAAAAATTACTACATCACCAACAGGCTTCAGACAACCATGCTATTTACATATACAAACCCTTAGAGTCTCTATTAGGTCCCTCTAAAAGACAAAAATTACTATAATAAATTTTACGGATGCTACAAACATTTTAATGAGAAAGTACAAAATATTTAGGTCCATCTATGAGATAAAACTACTGTAAGATATTTTACGGACGCTACGAATATTTTATTAAGAAAGTTTAACTGAATTATCGTAAGTAGTTCGTAATATCGTAATAAACATCAACTATTTGTGCTTTAATAATGCCCCATACTCCTTAAATTCAATAAAATCAGTTACGTGATGCCTTTTCTTAAATTTATTGTAATGGTAAGACTTTAATTAACAATTTTTAATTATTTCAGCAGTGAAATTTACGCATGGTACACGATTTCTAATATTAAGTTAGATCTAATAATTATTTATCCTTTAGGATACTATCTAGCGCAACAAGGAGGCACTTTTTATCCTCGTAGGAAATGGAATTTTTAAAGAATTTGCTTTAGTTCACAAGTTCTTAAAATTACTGATAGTAAGGCTATTTTGTAGGAGACACTAGTCCTACTCTAAAAATGGAAGGGCGTAAACGGCCCGATTACAAAATACAGTGGGCATGTTCCCCAAATAAATGAAATAAACGTATCTACATACATGCATTCATAGAGTTGTAAAAACACAACAAACTTGGCGTCGTGCTCATATAGTCGGCTCGTATCGCATACATAGGTTTACTATTTCTCTCCTTTTCTGACACACATAAGTAGTGCACTGAAGATTTGTAGTTGTCAGGTCTGTTATATTGTAGTAGTTTAAATGATGTGTTATACAGTGGCGAAGCGTCCATTAAGGTTGTAAAGCTAGCTAAATTGCACATCATTCCTCGCGTACACCCCTATCCCCTCCCTGCACCGCAGATCTCAATAAAGTCCGTTAAAATCAAGGCGACAGAGAGTTAGCCTAGATAGCGCATACGCATACGCATTGCTGGTTACCGGCATCACGACGATATGGAATCCTGCCAACCTCACAGCCTTAATAGACCCTTCGCCACTGATGTTATATTTTGCGTTCTTGTGTAAACACTATAAAATAAGACCTGAATTATTTAATAGAGTTAATCTGCCATCTCTGATCGAGTTATTGCCCAATAACGTACTCGAAATCAGTCTATTACCTTAAATTTTTATCAAAAAATTGTAACGGTTTTCATGGACTCACTGAGTTAGTAATAAAATTAATTAATAATAGCTGAATATATATAATATATATAATCAACGGTTAATAGTTACCTTAAATATTTTATAACCTATAAAATAAATGGAACGCCAGGAATGTGTTACTATATGTATACAGAATGATTAAGTATGCGACCATTTGGAAACGTTATTACTGCGAATTATGGTATGTTTAACGTCAATAAAACGCTACCTTCCAGTTAATCATTTTATAAAAACTATCGAGCTATCTACGCAAAACATGTATGGCATACAGTAAGTCGCTTTGAGGTCTGGCCTTAATTTTGTGCCCGTAAAACGATTTCTTCTGGGTAGACGGATGTTTTTGAAACAATGTATCAATTATTTAATGGAATAATTTATGGCAGTCAATGTGAGCTGATTTTAAGTTAAATAGATAAAAAGGAACAAGAAATTGACAGAGACACAAATAAAATAAATGCCATATTTAGATAGAACAGTGTTATGGTTGATGAGGCTCTCAACTATACAATGAAAACTAGAACATTCGGATAAATATTGTTTTCTTTATACATGTTTTCAATTGTATAGTATTGGCATACTAGATTTTTCTAGATAAATATTTTTTACGAGTGTAATTATCGAGACAAAATGGCGAGCAGGATCCACAGTTTTCATTTAGATCGGATATACATATTTAGATCGTGATAGGATAGGACGCACTGATTGAACTCTTTAGTGTTGTTTCTCTAGATGTCTTCGCAACAAAAAACTGATGGTGGAGCACTGAGCTGAATGAAAAGCCAATGAATGTCCAGGCAACTTTATTAGGTTATTCTAGTGGCTAAATATAGTACAGTAAATGAAGGGTTCCCATTGAGAAGTACTCCAATATTCTTTACTTTATCATTTATTTCCAGTCGCTCAATATTAATTGTCATTTTTATTTGATTTTACAAATTCTCTATCTAGACTTTTTAGAAGTAAAAAACACACCACGGGATATTTTAAGGGATTGAGTGATACCTTATTTTCTTTTGGATACGCTACAACAATTGCTGTTAAATCAGAATTGATATTCATACATGCCTACTTCTAATTGACTAGGATCAAATGATTATAGTAGTTGATTATCGTCGGCATAACCTTATATTTTCGAGCGTGTTGTTCGATTAATAATGTAAACAATACGGGCCCCAATACTAACCCTTGAGGTACGCCTGATGTTTATTTCGCGAAAGTGAAAATTTATCATGGACAACTATCTTTTAAAGTCGATTGCTTAAATATGATTTAAAGAAACCAAGAAAAATATCAATAAACCTATAGTATTCCGATTCTTCAACAAAAAATCCATGGTCTAGTATATGAAATACTTTAAAATAATCACGAAGCACTAGAGGAGTAGATCAATCATTGTCTAACGCATAAAAAATGTTGTCTGTTGTATTTAACACAACAGAAGTTGTTTTAAATACATATCCACAGTGTCTACATTTAAAACACAGATCATTATTAAATCATTTTAATAACGTAATGTCATATTTGCAGAATTGTTGGATGGCTTGTAAACAGGAGTGAATTCATTATTTATTCCTTTAGGATCTTTCAAAATTACCGAAATATCAAAGTTTTGTTTTATGTTGAAGGACCTTACTACTTTCCAGCGATCTATTTTGTTTCTGTTATTATAAAAATAAATTATTTGGCTTTCAGTATGAAAAATTGTAAAAAACTTATTTACAATCGTTGGGTAAGTTCCCTAAGAAAGTCAGTTGCTTGAGATCGGCGTGTCAAGGGTTTTTTAGCGTCTTGTTCCACATACTGCCGAATGTTAATAACTTGTTTTGCACGAACGAGGCCTACAAATTTTGACATTTTGAAAGTTGATTTGGGTTTGATTATTCACTTGGGTTTGGTAACTCACTTATAATCACTATTGAAAGTGATTATAAGTGAATTATTTACGCTGATTTCATATTTACCTTCCGTTATTGCCCTTCGCGTAAGGTTTTTGATAAACTGAATAATCAGAATAAATTAAAAACTAAAGGACAAATTACATTTTAATAAACAGTATATTTAATAAACATTAAAAGACATAACAGTAAATAGTAAATAGTAATAGTAAAAAGCAATAACACAAATAGTTTTGATTCTCTAGTTTCTTTTTTTTTTTGAAAATATCTCCCTTTTTAACAAAAGACTTCGTTTTGTAGTCTTTCTTGTGTAATCATTCGTTGGATGTTCTCTTTTCAGCATCCAGCAGTAATCTGCCATCATCTCCACATCCCATTGACCCTGGTACCTCCATTCCATCTCCAAGACATTCCATCAAGACATATAGTCTTGATGGAACCTTTCACCTTGCTCCTTACTAACAGCACCAAGATGAGCATGCAGAAAATAAATTTTTATGCTCATATTACAACCAAGTTGCTTAAACTTGTCCAGCATTTTGTTGATAATTTCCTCATACTGCGGATGTTTAGAATTTCCTAAAAAAATTTCTGTTATATTTTTAAAGCATATCCAAGATTCTTTTTCAATTTCTGTTATTGGTTCTTCAAACTGTTGGTCTTGCGTTAATTTTCTTATTTGTGGTCCTACGAAAGCGCCTTCCTTTAACTTTGCTTCACAAAGAGCTGAACATTTGCCACATAAGTACTTAAAACACTTCCCATTTTTATCTATAGCTTTTACATATTGCTTCATTAATTCTAATTTAGTATGAAATGAGGCAAATGGATTTCTTACGGATCAACCAAATTTGCATAAATAACGTTATCTAAACCAAATGTTAAGTTTATAACAAAATAGATTTGGTGTATTTTTATAACTTCTAAGCATTTTTAAAACAAAATAGAAACACACCACACGATTTCACGAGTAAACGTACACACATTAAAAACGTACTACAGTGGCTATGTAAATACCCCAATAGTATAAAACCGGAATATCACCACCGGCCAACTCTGTTTCGTTAAATCCCCCACACTTGTGTGTACGTGTCAAATCGATTAAATACAGGGCGCAGCAAAGATTGAGGCAAAATTTTAATTTATAGAATCTCAGAATCTCGGAAGTCCACAAGAACGCAAAATCTTTGTTGGCCCTTCCACTACTTTTTTCCGAATCACAGAATCAGTTCTCGAGACACGACACAATTTTTTTGTTTTATTTCTTATATCTATATTGACCATGCTCCTCCTGCATTATAATCAAATTGATTCATCAAGGATTCTATAAAACCTTTGTCGATATATGCACATGTACGTATAATTATAGACGCGAGACCGAAAAGGAGCTTTGCCTTTTTTAGAATTTCTATTCAGAATTCTAATTATCCTAATTTTCCAATAAAGCAAGTAATAAATAACGAAGGAATGTTGAGTATTGCAAGTTTATTAGTAAATCATTCAAGGGCATTGTACATTAGGAAGTTCTACGCTTTCCCACAGGGTGTTTAGTTAAACATTAAACACGCGACACCAATGAGACACTTCGCCAAAGCCAAAGCTATCTAGGTGGGGAATAGATATTGAAAGAACTATGGTCACGACTGTCAGTAGCCAGTTGCATTTAATGTAATGTTAAATATGGCACTCTAACATTTTTCGTTTTGGGACATAGAAAAAAACTAGTTCGGACTCTTTCGATTGTTTAAGACTGGATGAATCCCATTCTTTAAAAACTCTTTTAAAACTTTAAAAGCTACACTAAATTCTAAAGCGATTAACCTACACTAAATTTAATGCAACCACAATTAGATAAAACATCGCATTAATCTAGCAAAAAAAAATAATATGCTAATAATTCTTATAATAAACAATTAGATTCTGATCTACATATATGTATGTATGTACGTACGTATATTTGTAGGAGATCTTCCAAGCACATGCAGACTACAAAGATACCATCTTTATTCTTTATATCGTTACAATTATCAATAAATCTGATCGCTATTGTTTCACCTGCTGCTGTTCTATAGAATCTCGGTGATCTTTCTAGAAATCGATCCTTTTTTATGCCGAAGGCTGTCTATGAGAATAATTTAGTCGGTATTTTACGAGGTCTGATCAAAAAATACGGTGAATGATTTTATTATGAACAAAGTAATGAGCTTACTACACATTTGAACTAATCCTCTTCAAAGTACTGTTCTTAACTAGCGATGCAATTATTGCAACGGTGTTTCCCTTATTGGAAGCATTTCTGGAAGGCTTCTTTCGAAAGGGCCTACAACTGCTGTGTCGAGGCCCTCTCAATGTCGGGAATGGTATCAAAATGTTTTCTTTTTAGGACGACTTTGATTTTTAGAAAGAACCAGAATGCGCAAGGTGTCAAATCCGGAGAGTAAGGCGTATGTGGACAGACAGGAAAATTTTTTGCAGCCAAAAATCATAGAATCGAGGATCAGAAGCGAGGTGTGGCACACCGCGTTGTCGTGATGAAGGAGGAAGCCAATAGTCCATTGTTCTAGTTTCTTTCTCCGTACATCGTTCTCTCGAATAGTCAGTCGCCTGTTTGAAAGTATCGTTTTTTCCACTTTTGCAATGTTTTCGTCTGCTTTTGAGATCTAAGGAAATCCCGATCGTGGCTCGTCTTCAAACGACTCGATTCCTCTTTTAAATCGCCCATACCCCTTGTAAACAGACTTCAGAGTCACCGCATTATCACCATACACTGATTTTAACATTTCATGAGATTCTTTGGCACTTTTTTGTAACTTAAAACAAAACTTAATGTTGGTGCGTTATTCGAAATCCATGATGCGAGACAGACACAGTAAACACGTCCACACTCGTCCTGCCCTGGAAGCCAATTGACAAGTCACAACTTGTTCAAACTTAACACTGACTATCTCAAAGGATCATGCTATCGTACGCATTATTCACACAAATGTAGCGTCAACAGTTTCTGCTGAAAAATTCGTTCACCGTATTTTTTGATCAGCCCTCGTATTCATATAAGTTCTTATAAGATTATTCATTATATTGTAATCCCTTTCCGTTTGTAATTTTCTCAGATCTCCAGTAATAATTTGTATAATAATATCCTATATTGATTCAATTTTAACATATTTTAATTGTCTGGATAACTTTCATGTTCACTTGATGATTGTACGCATCGAGACAGTCATTATTAATGACACAGTGACTGTCATCTACAGATCATACGATTTACTCATTAAATATTGACGTCATATCTTTGACAGAACACAAATGGCGCGTAATTCAAATCCTATATCAATTATATTGTCGAGCCAACTGAGATGCTCTCTATATCATCGAGCTTTCCAATTAAATATTATTATCCTATCCTAATGTGAATATTCTTCCGGGTTAATAAGTAATAAATTTTCTGTATTGGTATCCAGATGCCTTTGGATATTTACTAATAATTCTTCTTATAATGAGAGGATTTAGTTCTCACTGAAAATAAAAATTATAATTCATTGGTGTTAATGTAGTAATAACTTAATCAAGAGTGTATCCAATTATTAAAATTCATTGTTTAATAATTGGGGAAATGATTGATATGTTATTATTAGTAAGTGCGCAATAAGAATGGCAAATATAAAATATCAACTAACTACCTATCAACGAAATCCTCTAACGCCTTTGTCAAAATTTAACATATTTTTCAGACATATAATATCTATTAAATTTAATAAACTTGGTCATGACAATGACTATGGTTACTTCTTAGGGCAAACAAAACATTTAGGCATAAGTCGAATTGGGAATAATTTGGACAAAATTCACAAATAGGGGCATCGCTTTAGGTTTTACCAATTATTAATAATAATTTTTCTTGGTGAGATTTAGTTCTTGCTGAAAATAAAAAGTTAGTAATAATCTTGGTAAAATTTATTAGGTATTATAATAATTTTCTGATTTAGGTACTGAAAAAAATATATTTATTCAACTAGAAACTGTTTTTCAGAATGTAATGTTGTATTAATTCTGTTAAATATAGTAAATACAGTTGTAATTACGAGTATATCACGGAATTGTCAAATTTGAAATGACAATTGATCTTTTTGCGTTTCTCTGAAAACAAAATAAACAAGAAAAAAATAAACGAGTTCGTACCAAGTATACCAACTTCTTGGCAGCCCTGAATTCACCAACGACAAAGTCGAAGCTGGTCTATAATTGCTATGAAGCATTGAACCACTTGGCAGGGAAGGGACCGGTGGAACTCTTATGGATACCTGGGCATAATGGCATTAAGGGAAATCTAATTGCAGATCACCTTGCCGGACTAGGGACCAGGGAAAACCTCTATGGACCAGAACCTGCAGTGGGAATAAGTCGGGATCTGATCAGAGACCGCATCAATGGCTGGGCAAGAGACCAGCACAATAAAAGATGGAGAGGAGTAACGGGTTGTCGAATAACCAAACTCTTCATCGAATAGTCATAGATTGAGAAATGGGCCCAAGAATTCATTAAATTGAACAGGCACAAAGCCAGAACCCTGGTGGGAATCATAACGGGCCACCATAGTAGCCTGAATGCATATAAGCACAAGCTGAGGCTGACTGATAGCCCGGCCTGCAGATACTGTAAAGAAGACGAGGAAAGCTCGATTCATCTTCTTTACACCTGCCCCGCAGCGGAGGAGAAGAGGTATCTTATATTAGGGACCCCTGTTATCCTAGAGGAGGCGAGGCTTAAGGCGGGGGACGTGCCCAAATTGCTCCTTTTATGGGATAGCATTTTTGGATAATGACCCGGTTAAGAGGGGATCGCCAAGGGACTACCCATGCGATCAGTGGCTAATGAGGCCCAAACCTAAATAATATAATAGTAATAGGTACAGAAAAAAATATATTTATTCAACTAGAAATTGTTTTTCAGAATGTAATGTTGTATTAATTCTGTTAAATATAGTAAATACAGTTGTAATTACGAGTATATCAAGAAATTGTCAAATTTGAAATGACAATTGATCTTTTTGCGTTTCTCTGAAAACAAAATAAACAAGAAAAAAATAAACGAGTTCGTACCAAGTATACCAACTTCAGTTATCGTAAATATTATTGAACGATTATTATAAAAATAGATTTCATCGATTCTACTGCTCAGAACAGTACGGAAACGTAAGAGCACATTCTTAATTTTTTTCCGTTACTTAAGAAACGTTATTAACTTATTAAATCTTAATATTAACATAGCCGATACAATTTTTTTCGCCGGTAAGCGGATCTAAACAGGTTAACTGTTTTAATTCTTAATTAATACATCAACTCGGAGTTGATGACTTATTTGTGGAAATTAATCTATTTTGGATCTGTATAAGGACCGAGCCTGAAGCTATAACAAAACAAAGTGTCAATTTTAACAAGATTGTAACATCGATTATTCGGATAATACGAGCCAGCAGAGGTTACAGTTAAATTAGCGAATTTTTTCTTCGTTAGTAATCTCGCACAGATGTTTACGTCCAGTGCTACGCCTATTTTTTTCTTCTATATTCTACGTCGTTAATTAGTGGATACTGTTTTAAATAACAACATAATAGAATGTAGTAGTATATTTTGCTTTGTAACATCCCATTATACAGGGTTATCCATATAACATTCTACCCCCCTTAACTGTTTTATTTTTTGAAATAGAAAAAAATGGTAAATACGAAAGTTGTAGGAAATTGTACTGCGATCTCAGACATGTACAGTAGAACCCCTCTGATCCGTCACCTTTGGGACCGTGGGTCTGGTCGGAATGCAAAAAAGGTCGGATTATCAGAAAAAAGTAAAATAAACAATCTTTCAACTCAAGACTGACTGTTTGTATTGTTCTATACAGTAAAAATATTGCAAGAAATCGCACAAAAGCTGATATTATTACATACATAATGAAAAAGAGCAATACTGTATGTATTTACTGTACATATGTGTACTGTAAAAATTGGAGGTTATCTAGAAAAAAATTAAATAAAAGTTAAACTAAAAAAAAATAAAAATTTATTTACAAAAAAAGTCAGTTATACATTTTTGTTTAGCAGATGATATTCTTGACTTAGCTGCAATATTTCTCCATTTCTTTATCCACAAAATGTCCATAGGTTTTGAGCTTGAGTTCTGCTCAATGTACTGAAGGGCAATATCAAAAGTGTTTTTGGCGTCGGTGTGTGAAATCCGGGCAGGAGGTTCGTCATCATCACCATCTGAGTCCTCGTTCACAGTTTCTTCACTTTTATTTTCCAAAACGGCGGCAATAATCTCATCGTCATTGAGGTCTTCACCTTTTTCTCAATCTTCGTCACATTGGGTCATCCATTCCTCAACTTCATTGGCAGGGATATTCACTTGTATAGTTTGCAGATCTTTAATGATTTTCTGCGTGTCGTTGTTTTGCTCGTTTTCTATCTGGTCACTTTCGGTCATAATTTCCGGCCAAAGCTTACGCCAAGATTTTCTCAGCGTATCAGTTTTAAGTTCCTCCCATGACTCTGCAATCGTATAGATAGCATCTTTGATGTTGAGGGATTTCATAGCTTCAAATATGTTACAACCTTCTTCGGACTTTTCTAAAATTGAACTGATCTACTTTCTGCGATAGCGCCTCTTTAGCCATTCTATCACTCCCTGATCCATTGGTTGGATAAGTGATGTGACATTTGGTGGAAGGAAGATAGCTTTAATGTCCCCTTTCACTAAATCCTCTTCAGATGGATGTGATGGTGCGTTATCCAACAGCAATAGAGCACGAACGGGAAGCTTTTTTTGTTTCAAGTCTTTTTCAACAGATGGAACAAACTCATCGAAGAACCAAGATTTGAACAGACGGTAATCCATCCAAGCAGATTTTTTATTGTGGTAATAAACCGGCAAGGAAGACATGTTTATGTTTTTGAATGCCCTAGGCTTCTTATATTTGCCAATAACGAACAGCGGAAGCTTGTGTGAACCATCACCGTTGCTGCAAGGAGCAATGGTTAGCCTATCTTTCATAAGTTTCGTTTCTACGACTGTTTCATTTGATGCAGCGAGCGTTTTGTTTGGGAGCATTTTATAGTTTAGGCTAGTCTCGTCTATGTTGTAAACTTGGCAAGGTAACAGTTCATTTTCTTCGACAATTTTTTTCACACACACATTCATACCTTCTTTTTTGGTAGAACCACATCCACAACGCGTTGTCAAGCAATTCAAGTTTAGGCTTTCTCAACGTTTTCCGATTCTTAAGGACGTTTTCGCTATCTATCGTCACTGTGTATGATTCAATGTCTTTCCGATTTTTTCTGCAATCTTTTATGGTCGTAACGCCTACATTGAGTTCCTTGGAAATATTTTGGAGTGATTCCCCTTTGTCCAGTCTTTGTAACACTGCTAATTTTTTATTTAATGAAAGAGTAACATGCTTACGTTTCACTCCTGACATGTTGAAATTAAAAATATGTACACACAATAACGCAATTGTATACGTACACACAAATAGACAAAAACAATACGAGGGATGATGCAATACTGAAAATAATGGGAGGTAGCGAGCGATCGGGAGTGAATCATCAACAAGCCGAGACATGTTTCTCGACTCTGACAACGGTCGGATTAGCCGGAGCGACGGACAAGCCGAGGGCGGACTAGAGGGGTTCTACTGTATTTAGAAAAACAATCGAATATCAAACAAAATCAAGATCGCCATGGAAAAATTTGAAACAATAATTACGATAATTGTTATAAACAGAGTTTGATAGTTTAAATTAGATTTTATTTTTAATGTAATCATAATCATATTAAAAAGCATATTTCAGGATGGAACGTAACATTTTATTAAAAACTATAATTATAAATGATAGAAGGTGTTCTATAATACCTCCATTTTGTGCAATACAGAGAGCATACCTCCTTAACAAATTTCGTTTGTAAGCCAAGATACCAGTCTCGTTCAGGTCTCTGATCTCCCGACATATTTTTTCCCTAAGTTCTTCTACGTTATTTGACCTTTCCGTATATACCCAATCTTTCAAAGTGCCCCACAGAAAGAAATCCAGTGGGGTCAGGTCAGGAATTCTGGCCGGCCATAAAATAGTTCCATTTGAACCTATCCACTCTATAAAAGTATTATATAAATCAAGAAGACTAGAGAACAGGAGACATAACTCGAGTGGTGGGGGTAGCACGAAAAGCGTCCGCGCTATGATCACGTGGTGTGCTTCATCATGGCGGCCATTGCGTAGAATCGAGCGAGGTTATTTTTGTTTTCTGTGTTTTGAGCGTTTCCAGTTTTTATGTTGAATATGTCAAAAGCGTCGAGATACTGTTGAGTTGCGAATTGTTCCTGCAAAAGCCCTGATCGCGGCTCAATGGAACCCGACATTTTGATAGTGTGAGAGAGAAACCGCGATAGACGAGGATAAACGGCATGCGCAGATCCCGCGCGCTTCTACGCGAGCCTGCCATATTGTCGACGTTAGAATAAAATTATCTCTTATTGGAAGTAAGTCTTTTAACGTCTATTTAAACATCTGCGATATTCTCAAATGCCCTCTGTATTCAAAGCAGCTTGATATATCGACCGTACACATTTTACTATATGTAAATATTATTTCTTTTTGTACGTGGTAAATGGAGACCATCATTCACGTCGACGAGAATTTCTTTACTGCCCCATACAACTCGAGCAACTGACAAACTTATTTAAATGATGTAGAAAATAATAAATTTTATCCGAGAACTTTCTGGATTTCTCGAGGCAGACATAATTTCAGTATGTTTGTTTAATTTTGATTTATTTATTCTTCTGATTTATTTTCTGCATAACTTAATAAAGGTTTCCGTTTCTTTCTAAAAATTACTTCTTTGATTTGCATTTTCAACTATTTTGCATTATGCTGCATTTATATGTATTTAGAAAAATCGGTAGCAATAATATAAGAATTTTTAAAATATAGATATACGAATAATGTTATAAACAACTATTTATCATGGAAAAAATGTTAATACAACGATTATTCTGAAAATAATTAAGAATTTATTAATAATATATTGGGATGTCCAAAAAGTTCGTTAGGTTTGTTCATAAGTATTTATTATTAACATTACAGTTATTACAAATTATTTTAATCAATAATGTACCTTCCTCCATTTTCAATAGCTTTCTCCCATCTTTCAGTAAGCTTCACAATACCATTTTCATAAAAACATTGCGATTTGCTCGTAAAAAAAACGTTTTTAAATGATTTCTGACTTCCTCGTCGTTGGCGAATATTAAGTTTCGTAAACTGTTATCCATGGAGCGGAATAGGTGAAAATCCGAGGGTATGAGATCTGGAGAATACTGAATGGGGTAAAACATCCCACTCTAACTCTAACAATTTCCTCCGGGTCTGCAGATAAGTGTGAGGTCAAGCGTTGTCGTGATGGAAGACGACCTTCTTACGATTTACAAGTCCTGGGCGTTTTTCTTGCATGGTTTGCCTCAATTTTTGTAGTTGTTCGCAGTAAACGTAAGAATTTATTGTTTCGTCCTTTGGGAGTAGCTCAAAATAAATGATTCCTTTAAAATCCCACCAGACGGACAACAAAACTGTCCTTGGATGAAGCCCTGCCTTTGGTGTGTGGATTGAAAAGACTTCCACGATCTTTTTCGACTGACGTTATCGTAAATAATCCACTTGTCATCTCCAATAACCATATTTCTCAAAAAGAGATCGCTACGTTGACAAATCCTTAATATATCTCAGATGTTGTTGCGATCTATTAAATTGGATTGGCTGAGCTTGTGAAGAACCAAAACATCGAGTCTACTGACAAACCCAAGTTGTTTAAGGTGATTTTGTACACTAGATTTTGACGTCCCGATTTTTTATTATGAAAAAAGAAGTTATAATTTCTTTTTGTTAAAAAAGTACAAAATTTACAGTGAAATAAAGTAAAAAATACCACACCTCCAGTAGGCTCCCTGAAATCTCAAAATTCACCACAGAAAACTCTTAGAAGCTCCACCAAGTCGCCCTAAAGGTAAAACCACCCTAATGATTTTTTAACAGACGCTACGAATATCATAATGAAAAAAAGACAAGATCTTTAAGGAAAAAAATCACACTGTGTATTTAATACTGTAAATAATAAATATAGGTTGCTAATATATTCAGAGGTAATATTTACTTAAAATAAAGGGACTTTCAATAAGGACGCTCGATTTTTAAACGTAAATAAAACAAGTTATCTGTGAGATTTCTTTTTTATTTGAAATAATATTTTTTTTTGCATTAAATGGAATATAATGTTCAATTATATCAATTGTTTGCAGTTTATTCGCATAGATCTGCAATTTAAGATAGCCCCAAAGGAAGGAGTCTAAAGGCGTTAAATGGCACGATCTCGTCTGGCCAGTTCATGTCGCCGCTGCGTGAGATAACCATGCCCTCAAATCGCTCGTGCAGAATATTTATCGTGGCACGTTGCGCTGTTGGAATCATATGTCGTCGGTATCCATATCATCTAGTTTAGGCCACAAGTAGCTGTTTATCATTGACCTGTAGCGCTCGCCGTTGACGGTTATGGCGATGCCAGTTTCGTTTTGGAAGATGTACAGACCAATCATTACGCCAGACGAAAATCCGCACCAAACAGTGACTTCTCGGGATACATTTGGCGCTGATGAAACTCGTGTGGATTGGTAACGTCCCAAATCCGACAATTTTGCTTGTTCACATATCCATTCATCCAAACATGGGCCTCGTCGCTAAAGATGATTTTTTTGGATGAATTTGAATCAACTTTTAACTACTCCAGAGCCCAATTAGCGAACACACAAGTTCCTGGGTCAGTTGGATTTTATACGGGTGCAGGCCCAAGTCTCGACGCAAAATTCGCCAAGTTGAAATCACAGAAAGACCAAGGTCTTGTGAACGACGAAAAATTGACTGCCAAGGGTTTTCCCGTACACTCTCACGCACAACAGTGATGTTTTCGCTGCGTAAACCTTGCGTTCCGATAATGTACGGGTATTGACTGATTATTCATCAAACCGGTTGACTCGAATTTGACCACCAAACGTCGAATAGTCGACTCGGCGAAACGGTTGTGGCAACACTGATTTTCAGAGTAAGATTTGATGATATACATACGTTGTTGAACGCTATAAACTTCCATGATAATTTGCCATACACTGCTGAACAATTCACAATAAATTTGACAGATTTTGCTTTAACGACGTGGCCGCTATAGCCTAATAAATTTCGAGCATCCTTATTGAAAGGCCCTATATATACATATATTTTCTCGTAAAAACTCGTACTCGATAGCTCATGTTAAAAAATACCTTTACAAAACAAAAGACGTCCACAACAATCGAACCTTTAGCCTGCAACATTTTTATCTCATATCGTCACAAACACCCACGCACGGTGTGCAAAATCGCGAGAGAAAAAAAACCGAGAACCTTCGCCTTGATCCGTGAAAAAAACCGTCTCGCACGAATATTCGATCTCATTGATTCATCCGGTGATCCGCGACCTATGACAAACGTTGCGGCCGGCGTACACCTGCGATTCGAGGTGGCTGTGAGGTATCCTTGAGGCACGTTCCGGTCTCCGGAGACCGAAATCTGAATCAGAACCTACTACGGGCCGCGTCACCATCGACAACTAAGCGGATTTCCGAGTATTAGAAATTTTTTTAGCGACTTGAAAGACCGGGCTATTGCTAACTAGGAATGTAAATTTGTGGTGCAGCAATTTATTTGTCATGCTTGGTGAGAACGAGTATTAAAAAAGTCCGTGGCAATTAAAGACACAAGGCAAAACATGCCGCTTTGATGAAGACCACCCTAAACGTGCTTACTTTTAAACTACTACTTTTTTCAATTTTAAAAGTATTTTTTCTATTACCAAAATCATTCAGATATTGTGTAATAAGCTAAAAAAAATATATATCATGTGCAGTACAGTACACGTAATAGAAGTGAATACTTCTTTAGAATAGAGAATGAGAGAGATTAAGAGTGAGAGATTGAAAGAGAGAGAGAGAGAGAGAAATAGAGAAAGGGAGAGGGATAATTTCAAAAGAAATATAACAATATAAAATTTGTGTAAAAAATATTCGGTTTATTCATTATCTACACTATCATCGGCTGGTGGTTCAATTAAAAAATTGCATCTATTGTTGTTCCGGATTTTGTTGTTGATTCTTTGGGATTGTTATTTATAAGCAGACCAAATGTTTCTCGAAGAAAATTAGTCAACGTCAAAGAATCATTGGATCCGAAATTTACATTGAAATCTCCCCCGAGAATCAAAGGGATTTTGTCTTCGCCTCTTCCAAGTGCATTTGCACCTGTGTGGCTGTAAACCAGTAGGGAGCGGTGAATGAAATATATTATATCTTCTTGGTTTTAACAAGTTAAACGGTTCAAGGTTATTATCAAATAATCACAGAACACAGATGTAAATAACGTAAATAATTACAAAACACAATGATAAATATTCGGTACACACGCGTGTTGCTTTAGCTGTTAATATATAGCGTCTGGACGCGTACATCTATAATGCGCGCATGCGCGGCAGTCTATCTATCCTATTCTATCGCTTCGTACTGAGTTTATATCGCTCTCTCTTGCTCCACTCCCGTGTGGCGTCAGAGTTGTACGTACTCGCACGCATGCGCGTCATACTATATTTTCTCTATTGCCTAGTATTCAATGAATACGTGGCTCTCTCTCTCTTGCTCGTACGATGCTTCCTAAACTATTCCCCCTTCAAGCAACTTAGACCTTGGACTTAGCGTATGAGTGGGCGTTAAAGACGAAGGACCGCACAAAAGGGAGACGCGGATAGCCTAAACTGATATATATGACGTATAGCTCTCTTCCTCTTTCTCTCTATGTTATATATCTGTGTACTCTGTCTTGTAACGAAGCCTGTGTTTTAGGTATACCAAATGTATAGCTCTCTTTCTCCTTCTCTCTACGTTATATCTTTTTTCTCTCTCGTGTAACGAAATCTCGAAACGTTACATGTTTTCCAATTCACTGTCCATTCTCGTCAAATATCAGAACGCCTCCAAAGAAGTATTCACTTCAAAAAGGTTTTTTTTGGAAGTCGTTTTGTGTGTCGTTGTTGTTGTCGTCGGCATTAAAATTTCTTGTTAGCACGATAACTCAACTAAATCGTGTCGAATCGATCGGGTTTTGACTAATTCTGATCGGGGACGTCTCTCAGACGTCACCTATTGATTTTGAGGTGGATGGAACACACTCTACCATGTTCATGGGTCATGAGAAAGCACAATGGTGGACTATTTGCGAAATTTTTTTGTTAGCACGATCACTCAATTAAATCTTGTCGAATCGATCGGGTTTCGACTGATTCTGATTAGGGACATCTACCAGACGACATGTATTGATTTTGAGGTGGATAGGACACACATCCCACCCTGTTCATGAGTCATGAGAAAGCACGATGGTGGACTATTTGAAAAAAGTAAAACTGTCGCATAAAACACATATTCTGCATTTATGTGTTGGTTTATTTTTTCTCGGCCGCTCAATTTCAAGATACAGGTGTTCTACGTGCGGAAAAGTCCGTTTTAAGGTTTTAAAACTGTTTATTTTTTTTTTGTTTTTGGGCCGAAAAACGAAAACTAAAAGCTAGAAAAATTTTTATTTCCATTTTCTTTACACGATTACATTACTTTACCGCTCCGGTATAGTTGAGTGCGGAAAAGTAAAAAGATCCGAGTTTATGTCGGTGGTTTTATTCCAATTTCACGAAAACGACACCGTTCTAACAAACCGCCTTCGTATCGTGGACGTCCATGAAACGTTTATTGAAAACTTGCAAATGACTCGTTCATCCTCTCATTATACAAGAATGCGAAATCGATTCAAATTGAGGCACATGAAAGCACACACACACACACACATTCATACCGAACACCTGAGATTTCTGCATTGTTCCGCTAATGCAAACCATGACTAATGGTTAATGATGATGATGATAATACTGGGACGTTGGTTTTTGTGGAACTGTCACAGGTGGGCGACGTTTTTCAAAAAGTCAATCGAGGCGCGTATTTAATAGTTAATTAAATGTGGCGTGGCAAATTGCTACGATCAATCGAGAATACGAATGGGGAGAATTGGTGAGTAAATCTGCCCATCGCGAGTGGTCCATCAGTGGTTTTACACTCGGGTAACTCCAGGTGGCGTCGCGTAGACTTGAGATATCTGATTCGATGCAGGTACAAGCAATTCAGTATAGCTTTTTCGTCGTATTTGACAATCCGTTGCTTTGTTTTCGTAGCAGTAAAAGTGTAGGGTCTTTCAATAGAGACGCTCGAAATTTGGTAGATTATAGCGGCCATGTTTTAAAAGCAACACGTGCCAAATTTATTATGAATTATTCAGTAGTGTATGGCAAATTACCGTGGAAGGTTATAGCGTTCAAAAACGTATGAAAATCATCAAATTTTATTTTTAAAATCAATACTCCGTTTGAGAAACGTTCCACGCATTCGACTATTCGACGTTTGGTAGCCAAAATCGAGTCAACCGGTTTGATAAATAATTAGTCGACACCCGTACGTCACCGAGACGCAGGGTCTGCCGAAAACATCGCTGATGCGCGTGAAAATGTACGGGAAAACCCGAGGCAGACAATTTCTCGTCGTTCACAAGGACTTCACCTTTCTGCGACTTCAACTTGGCGAATTTTGCGTCGAGACTTGGGTCTGCACCCGTATAAAATCCAACTAACCCAGGAATTTAAGGTAAACGACCATAGACAATGCCGTGTGTTCGCTGATTGGGCTCTGAAACAGTTGGAAGTTGACGCAAATTTCGCCAAAAAAGTCATATTTAGCGACGAGGCCCATTTTTGAATGAATGGATATGTGAACAAGTAAAACTGTCTGATTTGGGACGATACCAATCCACACGATACACCAGCACCAAATGCATCCCTAGAAAGTCACTGTTTGGTGCGGATTTTGGTCTGATGGAATCATGGGTCCGTACTAGTAGGTATGGGGCCGGTTGGGCATGGGAACTTTTTGAAGACCGTGGGAACTTTTCGATCCTTTGATGTTTGCCGCTGGCACGCGTCATATTGAGATCAAAGGATGCCGCCAGATAGGTGTTAATTACAGGTGCGTCGGGTTGGCGATAGGTCCATGGGAAAATTGAAACTTGCGCTTTTACCTAATTCACAAAAATTTGAGGCACGCGCACTTAGATGTCAAACCTTTTAACACTTTACTAGACCCTATGGAGGGTATATGGTGTCAGGGGATCTATGCCATTAGAGCACCCACCCAGTAAAAACTGAGAGGTAAAGCGAGAAAAGGTTTAAACATCATACAGTATTTTGAAGAAAATGAAAACTTGCGTTTTTACCTAATTCACAAAAATTTGAGGCGGGCGGCACGCGTCATATTGAGATCAAAGGATCTCGCCAGACAAGTGCGCCCCAGGCCCCCTTCCCCCCAGAGCCCCCATTTAGGCCTTCGTCCCAGGGCCCCTCCGCCCCGCGGCTCCTTAGGCCTTTGCCCCAGGACCCCATCGCCCTCGTGAAGAGGGATTTGAGGGCATGCTTGAAGCCGGTCGCGAAAGTCTCCTCTGCCAGCCGCGGTCGGTGATAACTTAGAAGAGAGCAAAGGGGAGTGCACATGCTAATCTAACAATCGAACTTTTCCGCGACCGTCTGACCCAAGCTTATAGTCAGATAGGTTGGAGTACCACAATTAGGTAAGTAGTAGAGCAAAACCAGTTCTGGGCCACCCTCGGATTTGTCCGCGGACATTTGATGCGGATGGCATGTGGTCATTGTTGATCTGAAGAACTCTTAGCGCAGGTATAAAACAGGTCTGTACAGGTATAAAACAGGTGTGTATCGGTTTAAAACAGGTATGGTAACCTGTTTTTTTTTTCCTAATACCACCATACCTGTTTTAAACCGATACACACCTGTTTTATACCTGTACAGACCTGTTTTATACCTGCGCCAAGAGTTCTTCAGATCAACAATGACCACATGCCATCCGCATCAAATGTCCGCGGACAAATCCGAGGGTGGCCCAGAACTGGTTTTGCTCTACTACTCGTACTTCTTCCAAAACGAAACTGGCATTATCGTAACTGTCAACGACGAGCGCTACAGATCGATTATAGGCAACTTCTTGTGACCTAAACTAGATGATATGGATACCGACGACATGAGATTTCAACAGAACGGCGCTACATGCCTCACAGCGCATGCTACTATGTTAACGCCTTTACACTTCTTCCTTTGGGGCTACCTTAAATCGCAGGTCTATGCGAATAAACCGCAAACAATTGATACCCTCAAAGTCAATATATCGAACGCCATTTTCTTATAAAAGAAAATATTTATTATATAAAATTTTCTTTCAAATAAAAAAAATTGCGTGGATATCTCACATCGAACTTGTATTATTTACGTTTAAACATCGAGCGTCCTTATTGAAAGACCCTTTACTACAGAGGTGAGATTGGAATGTAATTCCAATCTCACCTCCGTAACAGTTGTATAGCGTAAATATGCCGGAAGTTTACAGTAACACACTACTGTTCGAGCAATGTGAGAAGATTTTCAAATATGACGGGTCTTAAATAATATGTTGGATTTATAGTTGCAGTTTGTTTGCCATCCAAAATCTTCGTCCATTCAGTCATTCACTATCCCTTGAAACCATGACGTCTAAAAAGACTTTAAATTATGCGAAAAGTATTCATGTTAAATTGACAATATGGCTGTATAGGACCACTTCAAATACTAACCTAAAATCTATCTTTCAACTGAAGCAAAGTCCTGAGAGCATCAGCGTATATTTAGATTTCAAACAACCACTTAAAAAGAACTGCATTGGCGTTCAATCGGAACTTCTGGACGGCCAATTAATGCCTCCCCACTTAGAGATCACTTTTCCAGGAAACATCGCTCTAATGGTTCCCACTGATAAATTTCAGTGTGGGCTGTAGCCTCCGTTTGCTGAAAGCGCGTGTCCTCATTATATCCAGCAAAATTTTTTAAGTTCTGGTACCAAAAAAAATCCCTAGCATATCTCTATATATCAAGAAGTAACAGGGAGTGTAACACCGTTTGCATTTTCATAAAAATAAGGGCCAGTTATGCCAGATGCGTTCATTACCACCCATACCGTTAATTTGGGAGGATGTAAGGGATTTTGGTGATCCTCTCGAGGGTTTTCTATAGATCGGGAACGGTAATTTTATTTATTTACATATCCATATAAATAAAAACATACCTCGTCGATGAATAAGATGTTATCAAAAGTTTTCGAATAATTCCCGCCCAAAAGGGGATCTAATTGGATAATCTTCAACCTTCAAAGCTTGCACCAGTTGAATTTTATAAGGATGAAAATTCAAATCCTTTCCCAGGATGTCGTGCACAGTGGTTTTCGAAAGATTTATGATGGCTCCATGTTTTCGCACAGAAAGGCGAGCTGTATTTGTCACTACTTCACCAACACTATTTTTTTATTAATATTAGTACCTTCTTTTTTAAATTTAGTGACACGCGGTTTGATTATTTTTACTGAAAGAGCTTGGTTAATGTCGTGAAGGAGTTTGTGCGTTCGATACAGGTGACGAACTGCTATGAGAGAATAATGGTTCAAGTAAAAACTTCTGACACACATGGCACGTTGCTCACCGGTAAAATAATCCGTTGCAACTGAATTTCCAAGGTGTGGTGTCTAATAAATACATGCGGGTGCACATTTACCACTACATATTTCACAAAATATGCACAACTAAAAATAAAATTTGACGGGTCCGGAAGTTTTGCCCAAAAGTTATTCCTTGAATTTTTAACGAATTTATTCATTGCTTTTGGCAGGGAAGGGACCGGTGGAACTCTTATGGATACCTGGACATAATGGCATTAAGGGAAATCTAATTGCAGATGACCTTGCCAGACTAGGGACCAGGGAAAGCCTCTATGGACCAGAACCTGCAGTGGGAATAAGTCGGAATCTGATCAGAAACCAGCACAATCAAAGATGGAGAGGAGTAACGGGTTGTCGAATAACCAAATTCTTCGTCCAATACTCAGAGATTGAGAAATGGGCCCAAGAATTCATTAAATTGAACAGGCACAAAGCCAGAACCCTGGTGGGAATCATAACGGGCCACCATAGTAGCCTGAATGCATATAAGCACAACCTGAGGCTGACTGACAGCTCGGCCTGCAGATACTGTAAAGAAAACGAGAAAACCTCGATTCATCTTCTTTACACCTGCCCCGCACTGGAGGAGAAGAGGTATCTTATATTAGAGACCCCTGTTATCCTAGAGGAGGCGAGGTTTAAGACGGGGGACGTGCCTAAATTGCTCCTTCTATGGGATAGCATTTTTGGATAATGACCCGGATAAGAGGGGATCGCCAAGACACTACCCATGCAATCTATCTGACAATGGCCTGACAATGGCTGTCCCCATGAGTAACTCTTTGTCAATACGGTGTTCTGGGGGCCGACCAAAATCGGACCCAGGAGAAGGTATGTATCTGCTCGGATAGCAGGGCGGCATTAGCAGCCCTGAATTCAGCAACAACAAAGTCGAAGCTGGTCTATAATTGCTATGGAGCATTGAACCACTTGGCAGGGAAGGGACCGGTGGAACTCTTATGGATACCTGGGCATAATGGCATTAAGGGAAATCTAATTGCAGATGCCCTTGCCAGATTAGGGACCAGGGAAAACCTCTATGGACCAGAACCTGTAGTGGGAATAAGTCAGAATCTGATCAGAGGCCGCATCAAGGGCTGGGCAAGAGTCCAGCACAATAAAAGATGGAGAGGAGTAACGGGTTGTCAAATAACCAAACTCTTCATCCAATACTCAGAGATTGAGAAATAGGCCCAAGAATTCATTAAATTGAACAGGCACAAAGCCAGAACCCTGGTGGGAATCATAACGGACCACCATAGTAGCCTGAATGCATATACTCGTAAGCACAAGCTGAGGCTGACTGATAGCCCGGCCTGCAGATCCTGTAAAGAAGACGAGGAAACCTCGATTCATTTTCTTTACATCTGCCCCGCACTGGAAGAGAAGAGGTATCTTATATTAGGGACCCCTGTTATCCTAGAGCAGGCGAGGCTTAAGGCGGGGGACGTGACTAAATTGCTCCTTTTATGGGATAGCATTTTTGGATAATGACCCGGATAAGAGGGGATCGCCAAGGGACTACCCATGCGATCAGTGGCTGATGAGGCTCAAACTTATATAATATAATAATAATAACAATATCTCTTTGTCACCTTTCATTGCCAGTCTCTTCATGAATATATTTGAAACAGAAGCAAAAGAAGAATTGGAGTACTTCCTTAGAGTTTGGCTTAGGTACGTGGATGATGTGTTCACCATATTTGACACACACATCACATTTGTGATCAACACAAAATGGCGAACCTCAATTTTCTAGTCCACGCCTACTAAGCTTCCCTTTCAATTAAGACAGGTTTGAAAAAGAAAAAGTGCTAATCAAGGATATAGTTGATTGTGAATATAATGGATATTGTGTTGTACAGCATAAAAAATTATTAGGAGACGTAAATTTAAAGAAACGCTTCGAAATTCATCCAACAAATTCAGCCAGATTTATGGCGACAAAGCCATCGAAAATTGGACCTCCAGAATACGTGCCACCAGGCAAAGCCGCGGCGGACATTTGAACGACGTTATATTCCATACTTAATGCCATAAAATATTCTTCCAAATAAAGAAAAATTGAGTGGATATCTCACAAACAACTTGCTTTATTTACGTTTAAAAATCGAGCGTCCTTATCGAAAGACCCTTTCGTTGTTGATATACAGTGTCGCGTCAGTGGTGAAGCATAGAAGAAAACACCTGTATTTACTAAATTACTCTACTACAATTATTTCTGACCAAATTTTTTTGAAATATTTATTTCTTCAAACCGTCACGTGTAATTTTTCGTAACGACTTAAATTACCCATTGCTTGCACGTCTTTTTTTCCAAAGGGTCACGTTACACGTACATGCCCTTATAAAGAAAATGATTTGTAAGAATAAGAATAAACGCACGTTTAAAATATAGACGTTTATTCAAACGCAGTTGCAACATTTTAATACAACCGTGTCGTGCATTTCAAGCCTGAAGAAAATTCTGTGGAATATCAAGTAGGCTTGCATCGCCTGGCGGCGCGTGTGGATTTGTACCGAGTGTATCTATCGAAGTTGGGCGTTTTAATAATCCACTGTCATAGATTTTATACTCCCGTTAATCATCTTCAGAGTTATGACATCTTCAGTCATAATTTTCCAAGAATAACGTCATTGTTTGAGGTCCTTCTTTCCCCTGGAGATGCTTTTCAATTAAATTACATGTAGTGCATTTTAGGAAATATCTATTTCTTACAACCGCTTTAGAAAACCATTAGTTCTTTTATCCGCTGTAATTGTTTGGTGAAAAAATGTTATTTTCTCCCTAACAGGGAAAAAAATGTCACCCTAATGTATTTTTATTAAATATCTACACCATATAGTTCGCAAGTACCGATGGTGGCGCCATCGCGGCGACAAGAATGTGCAACTCTTAGTATTTTAATTTTCCAATCCAACAAGCATATGAGTAAAATGCACAAATACCACCTCTGCATATAAAAGGTGGTCCAACCAAAACGCACGATGTTAATTGTAAATAAAACAAATAGTTTTCAGAGAAGTATCTTAACATTTTTTATTATGATAGAAGGATCTATGACAATTATGAGTGAAACAAAATATCGGCCAAATGCTCGCCACGGCTTCGGTGGCATACCTCTATCCGATGGTCCATATTTTCAGTGACTCTGAGACATAATTGAGGTTCAATGTCGTTAATGTGCCGAATTATCTCATCCTTTAGCTCTTGAATTATTCTTGGCTTATTGACGTACACTTTTTCTTTTAAATATCCCCAAAGAAAGAAGTCCAACGGTGTCAAATCACATGATCGTGGCGGCCAATTAACATCGCCACGACGTGAGATAACACGGCCATTGAATTTCTCGCGCAAAAGTGCTATTGTTTCGTTGGCTGTGTGGAAAGTGGCACCATCCTGTTGGAACCACATGTCGTCCAGGTCCATATCCTCAATTTCTGGCCCCAACAAGTCCGTTATCATCTCGCGATAGCGAACACCATTCACGGTAACTGCTTGGCCGACCTCATTTTCGAAGAAATACGGCCCGATGACGCCGCCAGCCCATAAACCGCACCAAACAGTCACTCTTTGTGGATGCATCGGCTTTTCAACAATCACTCGTGGATTCTCATTTGCCCAAATGCGGCAATTCTGCTTGTTAACGAATCCACTGAGGTGAAAGTGTGCCTCGTCGCTGAAGATGATTTTCTTTGTAAAGTCACCATTCACTTCTGTCTGTTCAACCAACCATTCGGAGTATTGACGACGCTTGAAATGGTCAGTAGGCTTCAGCTCTTGAGTCAATTGAACCCTGTAAGCGTGTAAATTCAAATCTTTATTCAATATTCGCATCAGTGATGTTCGTGAGATGTTCAATTGTTGGGCACGACGACGAGTCGAGGCTGACGGCTCTTCTGCTACGCTATCGCGAACAACAGCAATGTTTTCCGCAGAACGAACTGGGCGAGCGTTCGAGGTGTTTTCACATTTCCTACAGACCCGGTTTGCTGAAATTTGCGCACAATTCTCCCGATTGTGGACACATTTGGTCGATTATGCTGACCAAAAAAGTCACGAGGTGCACGAAATGCATTTTGATTTGAACGCCCATTTTCGTAAAAGGCTTCAACAATCTTAACGCGCTGCTCAATTGTGTACCTCTCCATGGTTGAATTTGTCAAACACTGAAACAAAGAAATGTCAAATTAAGTTGGGCAAAAAACTTGACGTTAAGGTGTGACTCACAATTAACATCGTGCATTATAGTTGGACCACCCTTTAGTAAGAAATAGTGCAGATTCAGTTAACAAATATTTCACTAGAATTATCAGTAATTTGAATTAGTTGTATTGAATAAAAAAGTAACGATTGAGTAACAAGTAAAGTAACGTTTCCAAAGCCTGCAATAAATATTATGTTAATTCACCTGTAAAATTATACTGTGCAAAATTGTAAATGTAAAATAAGAATAAACAATTTTAATATAATTAAGATGTCACTCGTCAAACTATCACAATTTAAAATATACATAGAGACTTGCACTTGAATAAATATTTGTTCAATTGTTGAGATTTTATCAATTGTACGTTGCCTAGCTCATCGAATATTAAATAGAGAACCAAGGAAATTTTCTCCCGATCAACAACAATAGTGTTTTCACACATGTGGGGACATTTAATTCCCAGTAATTGAACTTTTTCATCGTTAAAAATAATATCATATGGACTGCATGCCAGAAATGATTGCTTCAAACAAACAACCAGGTCGACTTAATGTACTGTAAAACCAAATTGTTGTGCAAAAACGTCCCTTGCTTCTGATTCTTTACGTAGTCCATATCGCATTGCATCATTAAAAGTGCCTTTGTATTTTTCTTTAATAAATCGTTGTGCCAAAAATTCAAAATTGTAGTGTCTTGGTTTTATTGCTGAAGTAATACGGGGAAATCGCTCTCTGTACCACTTAAAGCAAAAGTGTTTGAGTTAAATCAAATATCGAATCACTTCTCATCGTCGACTGCAATTCGTTCATAATGGTTTAGTGTTGGACAAGTTAATCTTGACAGTTTTACACTTAGATCTGATACGATTTTCGACCTGTAACTGTAGTAAATCTTGTATTTACCATTAATCTGTAAATTGAACAATTCTCTTAAAACTTTGAACAGTTTTTCTCTAAATGCATGGCTCTCCGATTCCGAATGTTCAAATTCATGAATACATTTAATTTCTGCATTAACTATTTTTGCAAAAGGTGATTTTTCGGTCAGCTGTTGATCGTTCACGTTCTCAATATCTTTAGAAATAAAATGTTCGCTTTTATGAGGATTTCCAGAAGGAAATAAAATTTCAATGGCACAACCTGTACAATCTGTACAACCTGTTTGTGGTACTTGTCAAGTTGAGATTGGGATGGCTTGTTCCATATCATGGGTTAGTCGGTTTTGGAACAAGTATTTTCCATATTGACAAATACGCAAATTGCAGCTGCATGTTTGAATAAGGCCAGACCTGCTTTGCACGTACAATATGTATCGTTAAAGGTACGATCAGCGTTTAGCTACAAAAATTTTATTAATGGATTTTTTTAACCTGAAAATT
This sequence comes from Rosalia funebris, assembly GCA_037954035.1. NCBI lineage: Eukaryota > Metazoa > Arthropoda > Insecta > Coleoptera > Cerambycidae > Rosalia > Rosalia funebris. The sequence continues at coordinate 1,392,997 of JAZFAV010000006.1, read as the reverse complement.
ATTTTATTTTCAGGAAAAAAAATCGCTAATTATACCTGTATTACATATGCTTATACGTATAAAGGCTTATAAATATTTTCTTAGTTTCTCTTAAAACTAAGTCTGTCAACGTTATGCTCTTGTTACTTATCTCTTCTTGTACTTCACTGACATGACAGCTTTCAACAAGCTTTTTCCCTCTTGAAATACTTTTTGCCGAAAAACAGAAGTATCTACCACTTCAAAAATTTTTTTTATAATAATGCTCATATTATTAGAATGTTTTTATGATATATTTACGATATACGATATACGATAAATTTCAGTGCATTCTGACTTACACGAATGTACGTCTTCAAACGTGAAACATTTGAAATGAAAGACTAGGAGTTACGAACCGCGCTCGCAAGGTGGCGATGTGTCGCTTTAAACAGATGGTTGCGAAGCGTATATCGGCTTTAAAGTCTTCAAATTAATTGATGAATTTACCAAAACGACGGCATTTACGATGGAGTTGTTTTCGAGATTAATTTCTTTTTCATAAGTCTCACAATCGGTTTTTATTCAGGCAATAAATTGAAAAATAAATGTACACGACCTTGTAGGGTGTCTCAGTTGGAGTTATAGGATTTGAATTGCGCGCCATTTGTATTCTGTCGAAGATAAGATAGGGCGTTAATATTTAACCAGTGTTATCTACAAACCATGCGACAATGACTTGTTTCTGTACAACTATTTTATGAAAGTTAACGATCGTTTACATTTGCATTTAGAAAAATTCGTACAAAATTAGGACAAATTAAAACGCCTACAGAGTTAACAGTTCGTAACTTAATCAAGAAATTTGAAGAGACGGGTTCTGTTACGTCCTCGTCGTGGTCGGTCAGATGGAAAGATTGCTGCAATGATAGAAAATCTACGGGAGTATCTGAACGCATCGATTCAACGTCGTGCACAACAACTGAATCTGTCAAGAGCCACCACGCATCGGATTTTAAAGAAATATCTGCATCTGACAGTATAAAAAATTCAGTTAACACGACAATCAAAAGTTACTGCCCATTTACAACGTCCGTACATTTGTAAATGCACCATATTCTTTTCCACTTGTAGCCGTATCGTCTTCATTTTATATTGAAGAATAAAAAACCTCAGTTCGTCAAATATTATGTTTTATTTACAAATCACAGCCTATAGAGACGCCCTATAATTCTTATTACCCTTAAATTCCCTTTCCAAATTTCCCACGATTCTTATTTTTACCGAAATAATCATACTCTTATGTTTAATTGATTGTGCTCTTGACCCTCCTCCATGCCTATCAGCGCAAGGACACGCCTGCTATTGATACAGATATAGTATTCTTATATATTTATTCTTTATTACAGATGGTACTGATGTGTTGTAAACGTACCACGCAGAAATTCCTATTTAGACGACTGACTGTCCCATAAAGAGATCATGTAAATCAGCAAAAACGACGAGTTTAATGACATCCCGGCGTGATTCCCTGAATAAATTTTCCAGCGCGATCGAATGTCAGGCAGAGTCGCGGGTAATGACTTTTCCCTTCCTCGTAGAGACAATAGAAAACATTAATTATTGTCGATTTTTTTCTTTTTTTTTTATATTAATGTCAAACAACCTGAACAGGATTTCACGGTTTTAATGGCAAATTACTTTTTACCGCTTAAAAAAAAAATAAGTATACGAAAATTATGAAGGTTACAAGTAGATATTTGTGTCGCAATTTCTTCAGTTGTGTCGGAACATTCTTCAGACAGACCTGGGTTTTTTTATGAAAACGGAAAAATGGAAATATATGTTTACATAATATTTACGTAACAAGGAAAGTGTATGCAGAATAAGGAAGACATGAGACAAGAATAATGCTATCAAATTTGAGCCTTGAGTTACTCCAGAGGACATTAAGAAGGTATCGGATTTAAAGCCATTATATGAAACAAATAATGTGCATCTGGATAAATACCAGTGGCCTAGCGTAAGAAAATAATCTAGGAATGTGACAAAAATTTTATAAGGGGAAGAGGTATAGTCGGATTTCAATATTTATTAATGCTAAAGCTGATAGTCTTTCTTGCTTTTGTGAATTTCGCCAGATAAGTCTTTATTCTCCTTAAACATGAAAATGATATTGTCGCGGAACTGCTTGTGACAGGAATATTAAAATTTAAACGACACAATTTTGGTGACTCCGGGGAAACAGAAGATAATTGAAGGGACATAATATATTGGTGAAACTCAAACACAGTGCTCTTTTTCATATCGGGATCACTATAAATCACTGAAAGTTCACTTTTTAAACGATTTGCGTCAAAGAATATTCCACATGTATCTAATAAAGAAGAAAAAAGTTCGTCAGGAAAACGTTTCACGATTGAAGTAAATTGTGTGGAATTTAGATTTAAGAATTTCAATATTGAAAATTTCACTAAACCGTTCACTAATGTTCAAAGTAATAACGTCCAAAATTTCATAAAACAATCGTGCGTAGGTGCTTTTCTTATCTTCTTCAGGAATCAAATCCAAATGCATTATTTTACTTGGTGGTTGATTTTCTAACACAAATCTGTCCATACGGTCTCAAATGTCACTAAACTCGTTTCTCATTTTTTTGAATGTGTGATTTGAAATCGGCGATATTTTTATTGCGGTAATTAATATCTGATATTGTTGTCTGTAGAATTTTAAACAGACTCTCGGAATGTGGGAATATTGCAGAAAACACTGCTAAGAAAAAATTAAAATCAAAGTCGCGCAATAAAGTTAAAAGGCCTCTAGCACAAATAACGGTTTCTCGATCCCATTCTTCATTTTCATTTTCTACAATTACCTGAAGCAGCGCTTCCAAATCTTCTTTATGTTATGACGACAGTCGCCAAGATGCGTTCACATAATCGCATAACTGAGTCCGGAAATAACGGCAACACCCACTCGAGGTTCCACTGTTGACTGCGTAAGATCACTGACCTTTTCGTCCATCTAACGCGTAGCTTGAATGTAACGTGGACCATCGCATTTCAGCACTGCAGCAAGTAACGCGGGAGTCCAATAATTTCGGGCGTTTTGAAACAAAACAGTTCATGGTAGCGTTTAAAGTAAATAATGCATGTTTGCGGTTAGTTTAAAATAATTAAAAAAATTTTAATAATCGAATAAATCGATTTAACTTTTAAATAACACTAATTTGCCAATTCTTTAAGGGATGTGACCCATCACTCGCATCCATGTACGCTACGCCCCTGATTAATACGATTTTATTAAGATGAAAGATTGAAGTAGTGAAGAAGATTGCTACTGAATCCATATAATTCTAATTTTAAAATTAGTATATTATCATTCATCTTGTCAAGGGCATTCGAAAAATTAACTTTAGCGAAGATTAGATTTATGTCAACTAGTTGTAATATATTGCTTCAAAATAACTAAATCATGTTGAATAGAGTGCAATAAAAATAGCCACAATGACTGTAAAGGAGGAAGCACTTATTCCGTGGAACTGGTTTCCATTTCGGTGTAAATAGAAAAAATCTGCGTACAATTTGTAATAGCAATTCAATTAAGCGAGAGGCAGAGGACTTTTTTTGGGCAATCCCTCAGAATCTGAGCGGTAGAAAAACTTTAAATTTCGAAACAACTCTGCATAGAACTCTGATGGCGCTATAACTGCCTCATATAAGATCCAGCTAGCTAATTCATCATAATAATGGTCATCTTTAAGGCGGGGCCTTAAAGATGACCATTTCGAAAAACAGTTTTAATTTGTCCAGGATACTCCAGGATATTCTGGAAAAATCAGAAATGGATCAATAGACCACTATTATAGATTTCATACTCCCGTTAACCATATGGTTAACGAGAGTATGAAATGATGAATATCATCAGTCATTATTTACCAAGAATAATGTTTTTGTTTGTGGTCCTTGTTTCCCCTAGAGATTCTTTTCAATTAAATTACACGTAGCCTATTTTAGAAAATCTCTTTTTCCTACAACAACTTTAAAAAACGTTATAGAGTCAGCTCACGCGAGCCTATAAAGATGACCATTTTAAAAAAGGGTTACAATTTGGCCAGGATAACTTAGAAATGTTTAATCAGCAATCGATCAATACCAGAAAGATATAGCTTACTCGCGAGACTACTCTAGTCCTGATAGTAATCTTAAAAAATAAAACTACCGGTTCTGGGGAACTCAGAGGCCAAAATTCACTGATGGCTATAACTTCCACCCTCAAGCATTATCATTCTGGTGCGCAATTTCTACACGTGTTTTCGGCTACATTTTTATCGAAGGAACTTAAACGTCCTAAGCTGTTGCCAGCTGCTGACAAGAAAGTTAGTGCTTTAATACATGGGTAGTTTTTAGTTTATGCAGAGCTGAAACCTTTGGGACATTTGGCAACTTCTAAAACACATTTTCAAGGTGAATTATTGTTTTGGAATACCCAGACGACTTCACAGGGGTATTGAGTGACCACCGAATTCTCCAGACTTAGACGCCCGTGATTATTCTATATGGGGTTGTTTGAATAGTATAGTATGGGAGCGGGGCCCGAAAGACTTTGCCGCGTTGATTTCTGCCATAGATACATAGATAATGCTCCGTATTTCACCGAAGACTTGAAATAAAATAATGTCCAGTTTTGATAATCTATTAACTGATGTAATCGCTGCAAACCACTTCGATCACCTCTTTCACTAATTGCTACTATTCTACTTTGATAATAAAATACGTTTCGGTTTATAACTATGTATATTATTTGTCTTGCAAATAATCTTCATAGTCCAGTCAAATAGGCATCCAACCTCGGAATGAGAGGCATAAAACCAAATAAAGCTTTGTTTTAACGTTCTAAAGACTTGCTGAAAAGTCTCATATAATCTGGTGTCTACGAGTTAAGATATTAAAAACGGTGATATACCTAAACCGTGGCGGGTTTTATTTTTTTAAACCTTGTCTGATCGTGCAGAAACACGAGAAAGGGGTCGAGGATCGCTTTTAGGTATAATTCAATGCCTGGCGGGGCTTTAGCCCGAGGAGTAGTTGTTTCCTATACCGACTATGTAATAGCCTTGCTATTCGGGAACTACTTGATAATCTCTTGGCGGTTTGATAGTTCCTTTCTCGATTCCCGACTTATGTTACTGTCAAAAATCACAAAAATCGTTTTTTCTTTAATATCGTATTCATTTACTATGTATTTTATGTACTGCATTCGTTTGTATATCATAAACTTTTCCAAATATGTAGTATCAGCAAAAACATGTTACGTAATTGAAACGAGTTTTAACGAAAGTACCTCCTAATACTTGTTAGAAAACTATTTTTACGCCTGTCAAGTTTTCTTTCGTTGTGGACATGACGGGATTAAAACACAATTTCAGCTTCTCGCGCTACATCCACAACGACTTGAGAATATTTTCCGGTGATTGGGTAACTGCGAAACCGTACGCGGAATGATGACAAGCGGTAGCAATAAAAAAAAACTCGATTAAAATTAATCCAAATTAGAATCTAATTAAGTGTGATAGCATGTCATAGTAGCATAATTATCGCATACCGGTAATATTTTAATCTTTTATATGGATATTATAACGACGAGATCGTATAGGGTGTCTCTAATCAAATATTTAACAAACTAAGGTTTTTTATTCTTTAACATAAAATGGAGACGATACAGCTACAAATGGGAAAGAATATACCAATTTACTGCGACAGCATTCATTACCAGCTTCATTTTCAAAGAAGTATGGTTCAATTAATCCACCACCCCAAAGTATGCACCAAATCGTGCATCTCTGGATGCATTTTCTTTTTCGTGAACTGCATGTGGATTTTTAGCATCCCAAATGTGACGATTTTGTTTGCTGATGTATCCGTCAAGATTAATATATGCTTCATCGCTGAACAGAATTTTTTTATAAAAATCAGCATTACCTTCTTTCTTTTCTAGCATCCAATTAACAAATGAATCCGACGTTGAAAATGGTCTGTGACTTTTAATTGTTGTTACTGGAGTGGGTTGGACCTTTGGCGTGAAGATAACACTGGCGTAGTTTTCCACAAAACACCAAAACACTATGCACTACACTCGACGCGCGTTTCGCCAACAAAGTTGGCGTCATCTGGGGATGACTAAAACTAATCTTTGCTAACAATGTGCAGCGACGCGTTAAACTGGCAACACTAGCAAGGATAATGAGTGTCTCTTGATAGTTTAGCGGTCAAAGCAACCAACCGGAAATTGGGAGACCCGGGTTCGACTCCCGGTCAAAGCATGCACTTTTATCCTTGCTATCGCCAAAGTGGTGACCCCGACGTGATTCGTCCCAGTACATCGAACCTCCCTTACATCTCAAATTCGCGGATTCGCGTCCTATCAATCGCCCTATAGTCCAGGGGTACCGAACAACGGTTCGTAAGAATGGTGAACGCGGCCACATTCCGTTAATTGTATCCAAACAAACCATGCCTCTAGGGGGGAGGGGGGGGGAGTACTGTAGCGACGTGTTAAACTGGCAACATTAGCAAGGATAATGAGTATCCCTTGATGGTTAGCGATCAGAGCAACCAACCGGCAATTGGGAGATCCGGGTTCGATTCCCGGTCAAGGCATGCACTTTTATCCTTGCTATCGCCAAAAATGTATCCTATTTATACCTAAATTATTGTTGCAGCTCAGTGAGCCCTGACCGTCACGGTTGCGGCCCAGGCCCAGTGAGCTGGGAATAGCTAACCAATAAAGCGGGCTATGTGGAATAGGCCCTTTGTCACACTACTGATAAACAATTGCAATTGCTGTGTAGCATTACAATTGCAATGTGATTTGTGGATGGCAATAGATTCAGTTACTAAAGCTATTGCACCACTGCTTGCCAGATAACGTAGAGTTACTAGGTTGCGTTTTGCAAGAGAACACGTAAATTGGACCATTGACAACTGAAAGCGAGTTTTGTTTTCAGACGAGTAAAAATAAGCCTTAATTCACCAGATGGAATCGACCAGATCGTCAACATGTCTGGCGGAGGCTAGGAGAGAGGTTTACTGTCTACAATATCTCTCCGAGGATCCCATTTTTTGATGGATCAATAATGTTCTGGAGAGGAATTTGTTCCGATGGTCGCACGGATTCGGTTCCTATACGGGGGAATGCATATGAATGCATATTCCTGCGTAAAAAACATCGTAGAGGAACATATTATACCATTTGCTCCATTTGTAGACAATTTCATTTTTATGCAGAATAACTGTCGGCCTAACGTTGCCTATTCCAACTATGGACTGGCCACTAAGAAGCCTGGATATGAACCCCATAGAGCATTTATGGGATGCACTAAGATAATCAGTTAGGCGTTGCATACCTGCCCCTACGACTCTTAGGGAACTCGAACAAGTCGTTCTTGTCGAGTGGGAGAATATTCCTCAGCCACCACTTGATCAAATAGCATGCCCAAAGGAATGGCAGCAGTGATAAGAGCTAGAAGAGGATCTACACATTACTGAATTCAAATTCTTACGATTTAATTTCATCTCCATTTTTTTTCTTCGTTAACATCGTTAAGTTTTTCGTTTACATCGTTTTCATTTCATTTGCCATTATTGCTCCTTTCTGTTATTTATTCATATTTTTTCCCCCAATAATACCATGATAATTTGTTAAATCATCTAATTATAATATCACGTAGGTACTATTACTTAAATCTTCGAAAACAGAAAAGTAATAATGTAAAATTTCACAAATGCGTTAATTTTATCCACGAGTTTATTATATTTATTTAAAATACTACCCACAGATTTAACACCACCTCTACACGAAACTGCATATGACACGTTTTTTCAATAAAAATCTAATTTTTAAAGCATATTTGACAAGATTACTATTTGACTAGGATTATGGCCAATATTCAAATAAACTTTAAGTAATAATGTAATAATAGTAAACACTCGGTGGTTATAGAATAAACGCCGACTGTCGTTCTGCCAGGTGTTCACGGGCACGACACGAGTCCGGGTGTAATAATTCACCCTCGTCGAAATGTGGCTCGTTCACGCATAGGCGTAGCGAGAGGGTAGCGCAATGCCGAGATAAGATTCATTCATTTTTAATTTGCATCCAGGTAGGCTGTGATATATATTTTTTTTGTAGTGAAAGAGTGGCCTTGTCAAAATGGTTTGGCATCAAAGTACATTGTCGGATGCTCTTAAATGCTCTTTAAAATCGACAAGAATAAGTAAATCAAAAGTTTCCATGTAGTAATAATTCAATACTATGTACTTATTCCAGTTCTACGATGCTTTTCATTGAAAGTGCACAACAGAAAAAAACTTTTAATGGAATATGTTTATCTACGTATAATTTTCTTATATTCCCCTGACATCACGTACTACATTATTTTATATCAGATTTTGATTCACGATTACAAAATAACTCCTAATTTTCACCTATTACAAGAACCAATACGTACATATTACCCCAATGTGCACCAGAATTTTTATAAAAGCCATATAGGTTAGGTAATCTATACGATACAATAAAGAAATCAGTATGTAAGGAATATTATGCATACAAAAATTTGTAAACATAACATTCTGTTGTCGTAATTCATTCAGTAAACATACCAGGTATGTAAATATGAAACACGATTTTTTATATAGAAAATACACGTTTATTGTATGAAAATGATAAAAAATATTTTATTCGAAGTATTGCCCATTGCTAGCTATACATTTTTTTCCATCTCTCTGACGATTTGTAGATTCTATGCCAAAAATATTCTTGTTCTTTTGAGGCAAACCAGTCATCGAGCCATTTTCGTACATTTTCATAAGAAGTGAAGCCCTGCTCAGCAAATACGTGTCCCATCGATGCAAATAAGTAGTAATCGGACGGAGCCAAGTCTGGCAAGTTAACCGCATGCTAAAGTATTTCCCAACTAAACGCCTCATTCGTTTCCTTGACCGGTTTTGCTGTGTATGATGGCGCATTATCATGAAGCAAAATCACTTTGTGCTTCCTTTTTTGATATTCTAGTCGAATTTTACGCAAAGCTTGATTCAAATTCATCATTTGTTGTCGATAACATTCAGTATTTTGGTTTGGTTTGGCATTAAAAACGGTTTGGCCAGGTTTTAGCAGCTCATAATAAATCACACCCTTCTGATCCCACCAAACACAGAGCATTGTTTTCCGTCCATACCGATTTGGCCTTACAGTCCATGTCGATGGTTTACTTGAGTTACTCATGATCTTCTGCGCTTAGGATTCTCGAAATATATCCACTATTCATCGCCAGTCACAATTCGATGGAGAAATAGCTTTCTCTTGTATCTGGCGAGGAACATTTCGCAAATGGTCTTTTGGTTTTCCTGTTGTCTTTCGTTCAATTCATGTAGAACCCATTGTTCCATCGTCTGGATCTTTCCCATAGCTTTCAAACGTATGGAGATGGCTTCTCGTGTCACATTTAATTGATCCGCGAATTCTTGTTGCGTTTGTGCGTCATTCTCATCCAACAATGCTTGCAATTCGCTATCTTCAAACTCCTTCGGTGGCTTTCCACGTTTTTCATTTTTCACGCCAAAATTAACACGTTTGAATTTTTTAAACCACTCAAAGCACTGTGATTCACCAATAGCATACTCACCGTAGGCTTCGATAAGCATTCGATGCTATTCTGCAACAGTTTTCTTCAAATAGTAACAGAAAATCAACGCTGTCCGCAAATCGTAGTTTTCAGGCACAAAATTCGACATGTTCAACGCTATAAAAACGATGTTTTTCTATGAAACTTACATTGTTGTGACATAAAAACGTTTATCAGATATCAAAACAAGAAAATGGCGCCAATGACGCTATATGACGGTAACTATATTAGCAGCTAAGCCATCTATGGACAAATTCCGGTTTCATATTTACGTACCTGGTAACCAGTAGTGTAAAATATATATGATCTATACACAGATTAAAAAATTGCATATTACTAACAATCGATTGCCCACGGTTATCATGATGAATACCCTCTTCAAAAAATTCGGCCTACCCCTCTGGGCTATAGGGTCTGGGTATTCCCTGTCTATTAAACGCGTCGCAGCTGTTCGTGCGCCCATATGGCACGGTTCCGACGAATGCACGGCAAAAAGAAATGACCGGTAACGTAGGGACTCATCAAATCAAATTCGCAACTGTCCGCAACCCCGATTTATTCCCTCGCAGCGAGGGGTTTAGTTTTACCCACAATGCGTGGCTGTTATTCATTTTGCATAGCGTGAGAATCCGGCATTTTGATAAAAATAAGCCACTACAATAGTTATAAACGACTTAACATCAACTCAAAAAATCTTTAAGGGTGATTCCAGAGGATTTTGGTCATATGTTCAGAGAAAGAAAAGTTCGACGCGTATTCCATGGACGGCTTTCTTCGACGAGGAATCGTTTGATGCTCCAAATAAAATTGTAAATGGATTCTGAATTTGAAATGCAACCCGCTTAAATGATTACTTAAGGTTGCAAAAATTCATCAACCTTGTTTTGTCGTGGTATTCTGTGAACTATCAATAAAGATAGATAAACGTAAAGATAGTTCGTATCCCTAAAGAAGTAACCATTAATATATGACTATTCTCTTGGTGGTACAGTTCTAATGCGTTTTGAAAATATTAAGGATCTTGGTGTGTACTTTAATGATAAACTATCGTTCTCAGAACCACAAACACGACGTCGGCGTCGTTTAATAACATTGCTACCTTGAAATCTCTATATTTTGCGATAGTCCGTTCAAAATTAGAATATTGTGGCCTTATTGGGATCTTCAGTATTTAGATCATATCAGTCAACTGAAATAATTAAACGGCGTTTCTTGAAGTATTTGTCATTTTACATAGATAATTATTATCGAGTAAAAAGTGACGATCATAGTCTGTATCTACAAAGATTTGAGATCCAGTCATCCAACTCAACTGCCAGACTGCAAGAACTAACATGCCTGTTAAAATCGCCAGTGTATATAATCTCACAAAATTTTAATGGAACATCTATCACTTGCGATTTGAACAATTATAGTCATAATGATCAGTAGTCATAACTTGAACAATGTATTCACGACAACCTTTTCCTGTCATGTAAGTTGTATGTTACTGAAGGATTCCATTGTTTATTTATGTCAAAGTTATTTAGAAGTTACCTTTTTTATTTAATTATTTTTTAGTTATATGCTGTACACATATTTGTATTGTCGTCCTATAAATGGATTTTTTTTCTATTGAGAAATAAAAGCATTATTATTATTATTATTATTATATCAAGTTTGACACGAATATATTGACAATTTACACGACAATATTATTAAATATGGACAAAAATCACGTAGTCCTATTTCCAACATTCCATATTATTGTACACCCTATTATTTGACCCCTTATTTACCCAGTTTAAACTTTCAACTACGCCATTGGTTACACAATGTTTAACCGAACTTCCAAAGCCAACTGAGCGTATTGCACGCGTCTCCAAAGGCGTCTATTACGAGAAAATAAGTAGTACAGCTCTTGGACATCCTTCCGGCATGACCAGAAGACCGTGTCCTAGAGGGGTAGAAAGTTATGATGACTGCCAGAAGACGCGTGCCGCTAACCAAGCCCTCCCGGCATGTCACGAGCCGATGGCTATTACGTTAAAGGCACTTTCAATGTCCATATACTTGGCAGTTTGACACCTACATAATTATTCGTGAGGTTAGATTTGATCCGACCTGATATGTCTATGAAATATAATAATAAAATAAAAGTAAAAGTGAGAAGTGCCAACGGTATCTAATAGTACTATCTTTTGTTGTTATTATGTGTAGAAGGAAATACTGTAGCTGGCCATTATGACATCGAAATAATTTCGTACAATATCTCATTGATGGTAAAATCTGATTTTCTACTAAACAACTTTCTCATAGGAATAGTCGATCTAATTTTAAGAAAGATCAGATTTAAACCATCCATCTTAGTATTGGTTGTGGTGTTTTTGGTCAACTTTGCTTAGAGATAGCATAGCAAGTAGACGATATGCTTCTTCTTCCTCTAAGACCTGTCTGTAAATATTTAAACAATAATAATTTATAATGAGATGAATCTCTTTGCTGTCTTATTATACAAAATCCTTCGCCTGGAATTGACTGGTGCTCTAGAACTGTCTTCAGAAACTACTAGAATGTACAAATTGAATTGCAAAGCACTTTCTAATAACAGCTGAATTGTAAAGTAAGTTCTAATGACTAGATCATAACGTTTCACATAATTTAGACGTAGAAGAAGCATTAGGATATTCTTCAAATAATAGTGCAGGGTTGAGTAAAAAAATCCATTAGGACGAGACGGAAAATTGACAATTTTAATAATTTTTTTATTTTATAGTAAATTCAAAGTCTGGCATCCAGGCCTACTATTAAAAATCAAAAAGAATTTATCCAATAAGTACTTTAATTTATTAAACTCATATCTGAACCAAAGACAAATCTTAACGAAAGTCAATATGGAGAAATTTTCAACTGTTTTCAAATTTACTCCCTGGTATGCCACAAGGAAGTATACTTGGCATTCTTCTATATGTACTATATACATCTGATTTACCAACTTCAAGAGAAATAACTACTGGAACATCCGCTGATGACATAGTACTAATATCTAGAGATACATATCCCAATATTGCAACACACAATCTTCAATATCATTTATGAGTACTTGGAAGTCACTGGGAACCACCGAAGAGTGGTTGGAAAAGTGGTAGATAAAAGTAAATGAGTCCAAATCTTCTGATATAACATTTACCATTAGAAAAGAACCTTGCTCTGCAATTAGAAACAATATTACATCCAGTCGAGAACCGAAGATAGAAGAGATGTTGGCCAGCAGATTTAAATAGAAGCTGAGGTGACTTCGTTGGATTTTCATCTCTCCAAGTCATCAGTGCAAGCAACTACTTGTAATAGTTAACACATTAGCTTAAAGATTGCGTCGTATCTTATTGCTAATAAAGTTAAAAAAATTTGATTCGAACCTAAAGTCAAGTATTCATTCAGTCATTTTTTATTGAAGTTGTTAGAGTTTTTTGTCCCATTTTTAGCTGTTTACACAAAAATTATACATAATACACATATAATAAAGAAAATATTTTTAAATACATATATCTAAATAAACGAATACTGTAGATTGATTTACTTGACAATGAAAACCTAATAGAAAGTTTGAACTATGAACTAATACATGGTATAGAGCTACATGTGCCTTTGCCGCTTTTCCGTTCTTTACGCACACCCTGTATACATATAAATAGCACTCAAGACAAAAAAAAATACACTAGATCAAGCGACTGTCATATGTCATATAGCTTCCCCCTCACCTCTCTCTTCGTCACTCTTCGCCTTTAACTTTGCTGATGCCGTTAGGAATTCCCTTGGCTCGCTTCAATCGGGGGGGTATATCTTCGAGCCCTTATGGTCTCGAGGAGTCTAGATAACAGTATAGCTCGTGCGTCGGTTGTACAAACGTGAAACTCGGCGGTTCCGTTGATCAGCAAACAGATAACGCCGTGTAGACTTTGTCGTGTGTAGCGTGTATAGGTATCAGTAACCGAATTGAAGATGTTTAGTATGCGCATCAGCTCGAATCGGGAGAAAGGATAATTTTTTTTTCGATATAGTTTGTCGGTTTTATGGTGAGTTTAGTTTATTTTTTTATTTAACGGTGTTATTGTTACATTTTTGACGGACTGTGTGTAAATTTTTTCAAGATTACTTCAACAGTTTTCGACACAAATGTTTTTTTTATTGAGTCCACTATTTTTATGTCTTTAATTTGATATATTTAACCATCTACGGTGTCCAAAATTTAGGATGTATTTAAACATTTTTCGAAATATGTTACCAATTGAAATAACAGGAATAAATAAATTATTATAAATTGTATAATAATATATATCATAAAATATATTATAAGTTGAATAAAATAATTACTTCAGCTTTGTTTAGCCCAAATATTTTTTATTCGGTTCACTATTTTTATGCCTTTAATTTAACAATCTTAACGATATATTAGTATCTAAGATCTAGACTGTATTTATATATTTTTCAAAATAAAATATATATTAAAATAACAAAATTACCTCAACTGTGTTTAGCCTAAATATTTTGTATTCAGTCGACTATTTTTATGCGTCTTATTTAATAGTTTTAACCATATCTTGGTGTCTAAAGTTTAGGATGTATTTAAACATTTTAAAATAAAATATCAATTGAAACAACAGAATTACTTCGACTGTATTTAGCCCAAATATTCTTTATTGTGTCCACTATTTTTATGCCTTTAATTTAACAATTTTAACAATACATTAGTGTCTAAAATTTAGACTGGATTTAAATATTTTTTTAAAATAAAATGTCAATTAAAATTACAGAATTCCTACAACTTTATTTAGCCCAAATATTTTTTATTCGGTCCACTATTTTTACGCCTCTTATTTAATAGTTTTAACCACATCTTGATGTCTAAAATTTAGGATGTATTTAACATTTTTTGAATTAGAATATCAATTGAAGTAACAAAATTATTTCGACTGTGTTTAGCCCAGATATTTTTTATTCGGTGCACTATTTTATGCCTTTAATTTATCAGTTTTAACGATATAATATAAATGTATCTAAAATTTAGACTGTATTTAAATATTTTTCAAAATAATATATATATATTAAAATAACAAAATTACTTAAAATGTGTTTAGCCTAAATATTCTTTATTCAGCCCACTATTTTTCTGACTCTTATTTAATAGTTTTAACCACTTCTTGGTTCTAAAATTTAGGATGTATTTAAATATTTTTCTTCGACTGTGTTTATTCCTAATATGTTTTATTCAGTCAACTACATTTATGCCTCTAATTTAATAATTTTAACCGCATTTTGGTGTCTAAATATTGGGATGTATTTAAACATTTTTCAAAATAAAATATCAATTGTAATACCAGAATTCCTTCAATTTTGTTTAGCCCCAATATTTTTTTATTCATTCTACTATTTTTGTGCCTCTAATTTAATAATTTTAACCATGTCTTGGTGTCTAAAATTTAGGATGTATTTAAACATTTTTCAAAATAAAATATCAAATGAAATAACAGAGTTTCTTCAATTTTGTTTAATCCCAAATATTTTTTATTCGGTCTAATATTTTTATGCCCCCAATTTAATAGTTTTAATCATATCTTGGTGTCTGAATTTTAGGATATATTTAAACATTTTACAATTTAAAATATCAACTAGAATAACAGAATTGCATCAACTTTGTTTAGCCTAAATATTTTTTATACAGTCCGTTATTATCTACTGAGAAAGAGGCATACAATTATGGCAAATTAAAAAAAATATTTAGTATTAGATCCATTTTTCGGTACATAATCTCTTCGATATTTGTATTTTACTCATCTTCTGTCTTTTGGGATTTCGATCAATTAAAAAAAGGTTTCTTAGTTGTTATTTTTTTTATTATCCGAAAAAGTACAAGATGTGTAAAATAAAAGTCAAAACTACGGTCAAGAAATGTATATCTATTTCTTCTATATAATCTATATATTTCTTCTATTTCTTCAAAGTCTCTACAATTTATTTCGTCCCAGTGACTGAATTTGGAATAACTGATTTTATTTTCCTTTGCAACTTTACTCACTCTCAATACCTCAAAGTAATTAAAATGAATCATGCGCGTCTCGCAATCAAAAAGTCTATCCTTCTACTCATTGAAACCTATTATCAGTCATTTTTATCTACAACATTCCATTCGGGAAAGTCATCAGTCATCAGTTTCCGTGTAAGCGCTTCATACAAATAAAAACAAAACTTGTCTAGTTGGCTCTCGATCGTATCACAGATTCTATTTACAAACTTCATAAATTATTTTTGAGTGAGCCGATAAGCCTCCTTAAAACAGTTGATAAAGTCCTGACTTTGTTATCTCTAGTGTACACAGTTCTAGTGTACTATGAATAAATAAAGGAATTATGACAGGCCCTTGTCGAAAAATGTACAACTACCAGTAATTTTCTTATTTTGACTGGCCAAACTATTGAGTCTGGGCTCGCACTTTCTATTATGAACGAAACGAGAGACATTTTCAAACCGTTTTCTAATACGAACATTTCTTCGTGATCCTGATGATGCCAGTAATTATTTGGACAATTGATTTCTGGTCTAAGAGTTGTGGTGACGCATTAAAATTGGCGCATTAGCAAGGATAATGAGTGTGCCTCGATAGCTCAGCGGTCAGAGCAACTAGCCGGAAACTGGGAGAGCCGGGTTCGATTCCCGGTCGAGGCAAAATGCACTTTTATCCGTGCTATCGCCAAAGTGGCGACCCCGACGTGATTCGTCGCTCCAGTATATGCAACCTCCCTTACATCTCAAATTCGCAGATTCGATTCCCGTCCTATCCATCGCCCTACAGTCCGGGGGTTACCGAACAACGGTTCGTAAGAATGGCGAACGCGGTCACATTCCGTTAAATTGTATCGAGACAAATCATGTCTCTAGGGAGGGAGTACTGTAGTGACGCATTAAAATTGGCGCATTAGCAAGGATAATGAGTGTGCCTCGATAGCTCAGCGGTCAGAGCAACTAGCCGGAAACTGGGAGAGCCGGGTTCGATTCCCGGTCGAGGCAAAATGCACTTTTATCCTTGCTAACGCCAAAGAGTCTTTCTTAATCATTTATGAGACACACGCCACGGCTGTCTTTGTTCAAAATAGGCCAAGCAATATAGTATTAGAACCAATCATCGATATTATTGGATTAAGGTATACAGAAGTAATAAAAGGCTTCTTTACTGCACCAACAAGCTACAGCTGTATATAATTCCCAGGAATTATAAACTAACAGTACGCTTCTTCATTTGCAGTGAGCGATTTTATGTATCAAGTCCGGAGATAGCCAGTTTTAATGAGATTAATAGACATTTCTTTTTATGATCACGATCGCTGCTAAGCTCCGTGTTGTGACGTTAATAATATATAAAAGTAATATATAAGATTTTTAGAGGTTGATAAATGTCGTACTCTGGTGTTCGGGAATTAATTAACATCTATAATTAAGTAAACATTAGGACCGTCTGTAGAGACGTCGAAAATAAATAATATCTCGAGTGGTTTACAAGAACCTGTACATCAAATGACATACAGGGTGTGTTAGTCTGTAGCCGAGCATGTGTAAGCATGCTTGATTGATTTAGTCAAGGATGTTTTCAGTCAGAGTTGGATTAAATTGTTTTTCTGAATTGAATTCATCGTATGGTGTCTGTCGATGTTTAATTATATATTTAAAACATTATTACAAGTTTATAATCGCCATGTTTGCTCACAATTGTCATTAATATAAATTAATCTCACCAAATGGATAAAATTAAACAATAATAAAAATATAAAATAAACCTTAAGACGGACTTTTCCGTACGTAGAACATCTCTATCTCGAAATTGAGTGGCCGAGAAAAAATAACCCAACACATAAATGCAGAATATGTGTTTTATGCGACAGTTTTACTTTTTTCAAATAGTCCACCATCGTGCTTTCTCATGACCCATGAATAGGGTGGGGGTGTGTCCTATCCACCTCAAAATCAATAGATGTCGTCTGGTACATGTCTCTAATCATAATCAGTCGAAACCCTATCGATCCGACACGATTTAATTGAGTGATCGTGCTAACAAACAAATTTCTCAAATAGTCCACCATTGTGCTTTCTCATGACCCATGAACATGGTACAGTGTGTCCTATCCACCTCAAAATAAATAGGTGTCGTCTGGGAGACGTTCCCGATCAGAATCAGTCAAAATCCGATCGATCCGACACGATTTAGTTGAGTTATCGTATTAACAACACAAATTTCTCAAATAGTCCACCATCGTGCTTTCTCATGGCCCATAGACAGGGTGGGGTGTGTCCTATCCACCTCAAAATCAATAGGTGTCACATCTGGGGGACGTCCTCGATCAGAATCAGTCAAAACCCGATCGATCCGACACGATTTAGTTGAGTTATCGTGCGAACAAGAAATGCCAACGACAACGACGACACACGCACAGCAAAAAAATTTTAAACACCATTTTTTTTTGTTTTTAGGCCGAAATACGAAAAATAAACCCAAAAAAAATTTTGATTTTTCACTTTTTCTTTACACGATTACATTACTTTTCCGCTTATAGTGGAATGCGGAAAAGTAAAATGACTTTGGGTCATTCGCACGATGAAAATTGTGCACATCTTGGTATTTTTGCGTTCCATATCTAGTACCGTTTTTCCTAGAACTTCATGAATAATGATTAACTAAAAAAAAATCAAGTATTAATACAATAATAGGTGAAGACAAAAAAACTTTTTGATAGTCACTGTATGTTTTATAACATTAACAATAAACTTCGATAGTGACTGTTGAAGGTATCTGTTGTGTATTTGAAGATCTTGACTGTGACTGACTTGAAAGATCTTTACTGTGAAAGTTAGATCCTAAAAAGGTCAAATCTAGTCTACATCTTGGATTCTACTCCTAAAGGTCTTGGTATACGCTAGAATTTTTTGTTAGAGTTCTGTCATCAGAGCTGCCAGAGACGTGTAAACGCATGACAGAGTAGTGACAGAGATGATGCAGTGCTCTGCTGGCAGAGCTGTCAAAGTTTTTAATCTAGCGTGTAAACACTGTGAAACTTACTCTGGTGCAGTTTATATAGTTCTCTGTTGTTCTCTGTCACTCTGGTTGTCGTCGTACCATATTTTTTTCTCTAGGTACAGAGTTATTTGTTTTTCGTACGCAGTGTCTGATTTGAATGATATCAACAACACAAACATGAAAGTAATTAGTCGAAAGTCTAGGAATATTTTCGAACCATAGTCAAAAGATGAAACCAAGTTGTTAATACAACTGTACGAAATACACTCAGTGCTATGGGACATCACTTTACAGGATTATAGGAATGTGCATAAAAAAATACGATTATTGCGGATATTCCAACTGAACTGGGCAAGGAACCTCTAGATGTCAAAATGACAAACCTTGAAGTGTCAATTTAGTGTAAACAGTGAAAAAATTGAAGTGCCAAATATTCTGGTACGTACTAGGTTCACCATTTCTCGGTTTCAAATTCATTTTATTATAAAAACCACTTTTTGGTCTTGTGAACCTATCGATCTTTGTTTTTTTGGTCACCCTGTAAAGAAACAGTAATGCATTAGCTTTTTTATATAATTGTCTTAAAGTAATTCCATAACAGTCTCGCAAACAGAACACCAACACACAGCAGCTAATGTGTCAGGGGTGTGGATGTGGAGACGTTACAGCACTAGTACAACAAAATAATCACCGTTGATGAGTTTAAATATTTGTCGAGAGATAAAAAAACATTCTGCCTAGTGTAAATAATGTGTTAATCTTGTGAATAAAAGGCGTGGAGGTATTTTATCGTGCATTATTCCCGATAACCGTGACTCATCGAATCGAATCGAACAGTCCCCAGGTTAATTTCCGTGGTCATTCATGGCCAGAGTTGATTCGAATAATCGCAATTAATATTTGAACCGCTACCCGCAGACTTGTGCCGTTACAGCCCGATTGTGGGACTGGGAGTCCAGGCACGTTTTTCACGAACAATGAAAGGTGTTAGAAACAGTAACGTCGCCGTTTTTGGGTCACAATTGCGTAATGACGTTTCGACCTAGTTTTCTTATCACCATCGGAATTAAAATGGATTTGGTACACTGCCAGGTGATATATTTATAAAAAACAAGTTTACAAGTTTATGTCGATCAATTATAGTTGTTTTACATCCCAGATAGTTAATTTCACACGTTATAACGTCATTAGACATTATTTTTCCATGTACATCTTCATCTTTCATTAATCAGAATAGTTCGTCTTTCAAAACTTGTTTTTTCCGAAGATACGACTGTAGAGAAAATACAGGGTCTTTCAATAGGGACGCTCGAAATTTGTTATGAATTGTTCAGTAGTGTATCGCAAATCACCATGGAAGGTTATAGCGTTCAACAACGTGTGCAAATCAATAAATTTTATTTTCTAAATCAGTGCTCCGTTCGAGAGATGTTCCGCGCATTACTTGATTTTTATCCTCGCCACAACCGTCCCGCCGAGTCGACTATTCGACGTTTGGTGGCCAAATTCGAGTCAACCGGTTTGATAAATAATCAGCCAACACGCGTACGTCACTGAAACGCAAGGTCTGCTGAAAACATCGCTGCTGTGTGTGAAAGTGTACGGGAAATCCCGCAGCAGTCAAATTCTCGTCGTTCACAATAACATGACCTTTCTGCGACTTCAACTTGGCGAATTTTGTGTCAGGACTTCGGTCTGCACCCGTATACAATCCAACTGACCCAGGAACTTAAGGTAAACGACCATAGACAATGCCTTGTGTTCGCTGATTGGGCCTGGAGCAGTTGTAAGTTGACCTAAATTTAGCCAAAAATCCTCTTTAGCGACTAGGCCCATTTTTGGATGAATGAATATGTGAAGATGCAAAATTGTGGGATTTAGAACGATACCAATCCACACGAGATACACCAGCACCGAATGCATCCCGAGAAAGACACTGTTTGGTGCGGATTTTGGTTTGGCAGAATCATCGGTTCGTACTTCTTCCAAAACGAAACTGACATTTCCATAACCGTCAACGACCAGTGCTACACATCTTGTAGCACGACTTGTTCCTTTGGGGCTATCTTAAATCGCAGGTCTATGCGAATAAATCGCACACAATTGATGCCCTGAAAGTCAACATAACGAATGCCATTCAGCAAATTCGGCCAGATTTATGCGACAAAGTCATCGAAAATTGGACCTCCCGAATATGCGCCACCAGGCAAAGCCGCGGCTGACTTTTGAGTCATATTATATTTCATACTTAATGCCATATAATATTCTTTTAAATAAAAAAAAAATTGAGTGGATATCTCACACACAACTAGTTTTATTTACGTTTAAATATCGAGCGTCCTTATTGAAAGACCATTTACTATTTAAATGTCATCTAATTTAATCATGCCTACTTATTATGGTATTTTCATTGCCGCTAGTATATTTGAATCAAAATCAATTTAAAGTATAGGTACTTCAAAAAAGTCGTATTCTTCAAATGTTCAAATAATAAACGTTTTCAATGGATTTGAAACGATCAAACTTATGCATAACTTCGAAACATATTGATATAACCGCTGCCGCTGTTTTTGAAGACCGTGAAAGCTGTTTCAATGAGTTCCCAGGTGTGTCGAGATTTAAACGGTCGGCATAGGGGTATAGGGGTCGAATAAGGGCACCCTGCAGTTACAAAACGCCCTTATTATAATTGTAAAAAGCGATTACGCGGTCCTCGCTCAAACGGAAATGATATACATACATGTAGGTAATATCTTAAGGGTCTTTCAATAAGGACGCTCGATTTTTAAGCGTAAGTAAAACAAGTTGTGTATGAGATATCCACTCATTTTTTTTTTGTATTTGAAAGAATATTTTATGGCATTATGTATGGAATATAACATATTTCAAATTTCTGCCGCGGCTTTGCTTGGTGGCACGTATTCGTTAGGTCCAATTTTGGATGACTTTGTCGCATATATCTGACTGAATTTGCTGGATGGCGTTCGTTATGTTGACTCTGGGGGCATCAATTTTTTGCGGTTTATTCGCATAGACGTGCGACTTAAGATAGCCCCAAAGGGAGAAGTCTAAAGGCATTAAATCGCACGATCTCGGTGGCCAGTTCAGGTCTCCGCTGTGCGAGATAACCATGCCCTCAAATCGCTCGTGGAGTATGTCCATCGTGGCATGCGATATGTGGTACGTAGCGCCGTCCTGTTGGAACCACATGTCGTCGGTACCCATATCATCTAGTTTAGGCCACAAAAAGTTGCATATCATCGATCTGTAGTGCTCGCCGTTGACGGTTATGGCAATGCCAGTTTCGTTTTAGAAGAAGTAAGGACCAATGATTCGGCCAGACCAAAATTCGCACCAAACAGTGACTTTCTGGTGATACATTTGGTGCTGGTGTATCTCGTGTGGATTAGTATCGTCCCAAATCAGTCAATTTTGCTTGTCTACATATCCATTCATCCAAAAAGGGCCTCGTCGCTAAAGATGATTTCTTTTGGCAAAATTTGGTCAACTTCCAATTGCTCCAGAGCCCAATCAGCGAACACACGGCGTTGTCTATGGCCGGTTACCTTGAGGTCCTGGGTTAGTTGGATTTCATACGGGTGCAGATCCAAGTCCCGACGCAAAATTCGCAAAATTGAAGTCGCAGAAAGGCCAAGTTCAAGGAGAAGTTGACTGCTTGGAGTTTTCTCACGCACAGCAGCGATGTTTTCAGCAGACCTTGCGTTTCGGTGGCGTACGGGTGTTGCCTGATTATTTATCAAACCGGTTGACTCGAATTTGGCCACCAAACGTCGAATAGTCGACTCGGCGGGACGATTGTGGCGAGGATAAGAATCACGTAATGCGAGGAACGTTTCTCGAACGGAACATTGATTTTAAATATAAAATTTGATGATTTGCACACGTTTGTTGAACGCTATAACCTTCCATAGTGATTTACCATGCGCTACTGAACAATTCACAATAAATTTGGCAGATGCTGCTTTAACAACATGGCTGTAACCTAACAAATAACCTAGTAAATCGAGAGTCCCTAATGAAAGATTCTATAGAAAAAATGTAACGACACATTTTCGATGCGTTTGTCTGACGTATAGACAATAATGAATGAATTTCAGATTCATGGTCTCAAAATTGTGAAATTTTGTATTGACTCAAAGCATAATAAAGTCATTATTATTGACTGTAGTTCAGGCGAACCCATCAAAGGCGACTCATTACTTTCATTCCCAGTAGTACCCAGCCTACTTGAATTAAGTTGTGTTCGTATTAAAATATAATTTGTATAGCAATTTATTGGTATATGATGTTATATTTCAAGTTTACAAGTTTAAAGATTGTAATTTTTGCTTTAAAATACTTTTAAAACGTTAAACGTGCATGTGAAATAGATCTAGGTCACTGCAATTAACTGTTGACAATGTATTGGGTAAATATTTTGTGTATATAAATAATGTTAAAGAAACCTAAGTGCAGAAGTATGTTACTCTAAATGTTATCCGTACAAATTCAACAAAATAATTAACCTACATACAGTGTACTTTCAAAATGTGGGTACACAATTAAATCTCTGTAAGACCACATTGATTTTAACAAAATTTGTACCTGTATGTTATCAAAGTCTGCAAACCCAATAATCGTATTAGTTATCAATGTATTGATGTACTTATTATAACATTATTTTACAAGAACAATTTCTATCGTATTTCATATACCTTTAAAACTATTTTTAGTGCTAAAATCTAAATTACTTGTAGAGCGTACCGCATAAAAACCAGTATAATTGAAAAATAAATAAGATATTAATATCAAATTGATAACAGCTTGGCGGTTTGGTGGTTCCTTTCTCGATTTAAGACTTATATGTTACTGACAGATCGAATCGATAAAGATGTATACTCCATAGAGTTCATTCGACATTTGTCCTGGATCGGCGTACCGTGTACGGCACTGATGAGAACTAATAAGTTCGAAACAGCTGTATGTCGTTCGGTTCCGATCCGGGACAGATGTCGAATCCTATCTATGGCGGGTTTTATTTTTTCAAAAAATTTTTCCAAACATAACAAAATAGACCTATCCAAGAATTTCTCTTACTTGCCCCCCATTCTATTATAAATAAAGGAATTATTGTATAACACGGTCTTGTCTAAAAATCTACAGATTCCAGTTTGTTTCTGTTAATTTTCTTATTTCGAAATTCTGAATACTGAGTCTCCTCCAATCATCCAGTCCACATCATCGTTCCAAATGATAGTGAGAGTTACTTTCTATGATGAACTTTTATAGCAAAATCATGACATTGACGATGTTTTCAAGGTAAACTCCTGGACAAAATTAACGCGTCAGTGAAACTTCACATTATTACTTCTATTTTTTCGAAGATTTGAATCATAATACCTACGTGATATTATAATTATATGATTTCAACTAATGTTTAATGAATTGGAATGGCATTATCGGAGAAGAAAACAGAATAAATAACAAAAAGGACTAACAATGTCAAGTACAATGAAACCGGTGTTAATGCTTTAGATCAAAGATTGGAAGTGAAGTTAAATCGTAATAAATGAATACTGAATTGAATTCAGTAGCGCGTAGATCCCCCTGTAGCTCTCATCACTGCTTCCATTCATCTGGACATTCTATTGATCAACTGGTGAATGGTTTCCTGAGGAATAATCTCCCATTCGACAAGAAAAACTTGTTCCAGGTTATAGGGTATGTTGCACTGATCATTTTAGTGCATTTCATAGATGTTCTATGGGATTCATATCTGGGTTTGTTGACGGCCAGTCCACAGTTCCGATATGCGCCAATTTAAGGTATTCCAGTACTTCTCCATGAATGTGGGGCCGAGCATTATCATGCATAAAAATTAAATTGTACTCGACAAACGAGGCAGATGGCATCACATATTCTTCTACGATGTTTTCTACATACAAATGTGCATTCATGGATATCCCCCTTATGGAAACCAAATCCGTACGACCATCGAAACAAATTCCTCCCCACGACGTTACTGATCCACCAAAAAATGGGATCCTCGAAAAAATATTGCAGACGATAAAGGCTTCCGCTAAACTCGTTAATGTCCTTCTGGTGATTTAAGACTTCAAAAAACATAACACGCTTCCAGTCGTCAATGGACCAATCTACGTGTTCTCTTGCAAAACTCAGTCTAGTAACTATTCCTATTCTCTGATGAGCAGTGGTGCAATAACTGGTCTTCTACTGTCCAATTCTCCTTCATTAAGCCTTCTCCTGGCCGTTCGTCCAGAAATTGCTATATTTCGAGCTGCTGCTAAGGCTCTACTTAGCTCTAAACTGGTAGAATGCCTGTTTCTTAAGGCGACTTACGTAAAATATCGCTCATTTCTGGCATCTATAGACGTCTTACGACCTTATTTTAGAGCTCTAATTGTATGTCATCTTGTTGTTGGTATATATGTTGTTGTTGGTATATGACATAAATAGTAAGGGGCTGAAGACTGAACCTTGAGTAACTTCAAATAATATATCGTATGCCTCTTATTCCACCTCGTCTAATTGCACCTTTAGAATTCTGCCTTCCACATAATAAAAGGCTTCCTTACTGTACCAACAGCTACTGCTATAGATCATTTCTAGAAATTATTAAATAACAGTACGTTTCTTCATTCTCACTGTATATAGCGGAGATGTGACGTCAAATTTCTAAAACGTGTGTGGAGTTGAGACTAATCTTTGCAGTATACTCGTATTTATGAAATCTGTAGTTTTCTGAAACGATTGAGCCTAAAACAATCAGGACTATTTAAAGAGGCCCTAGACGATCAATCATTTTGATCAAAGGATTGCATCGATCGAGTCAATCGTGATTGACCGTCAATTTTCACTCTTTACTTACAATTTTCTGTAAAAGTCTCGCAAATGAAAAGAACGACCACCTTCCACGGAAATCCACTACGAATGAGATTCTGATTGACGGGTTGATAGAAGCGCGCGTCACTGGATTGACTCAATTGTTTGATCGAAAAATTGATCGTCTAGGGCCTCTCTTAACTCGGAATGAACATATTTCAATAAAATCTAGTCGCCTCTCTCATACGGCCCCTGCTTCGAGATTATTCAAACGAACGTCGAGCGCCTACTCGGATCCGCAGAACGGAACGGTCGTGTCTTCCCCGTAATAAAGGTAACGCATGCCGATTTTCATTAAATCCGCACATGTCCCGTCGCCGTCGGTCTCATTTTCTTTGTCTCGCCGCGCGTCTTCATCGGATTAAATTAATTTCGAGATGGACCCGAAGAGTTCAACGATCGTGATACTCATTAGATGCTAAATCATTGCCGTATTATCGAGACGGGCCCCGAGAGAGAAGAAAAAAACGCGAGAGATTGCATTGTTAATACCGGGTGATGAATTGCGCAGAGGTGTGCCCTCGCGCCCGCGGGAAATTATAGGTAACGCGCGTCTTATTTTGCCGCTTTTCGATTTCGACGAGGCGGGACTTGGGTACGGGCGTACGAGCGGTGTTTCAAGAGGAAGTGGCGGATGACTCTTTTGGATAACTGTTACGCAGCCCCGGATCCAAGGGACGCAAACTCCGGGACGGGGAGTATCTGTCCCGGACGGCAACTTAAGTGGGCGTCAAATTCATGTGTTTGAAAATAAACTTATTTCAATAAAGCGCCTAGAATCCAGAACGCGTCGTACTATCGAGTGTTCATTTGAGGCTAATATTCACTTTGGGCTAATATTTTTCGAGTATGTAATAGAATTAACGTCGAAATACAGAAAGAGAACATAATCATAGGGCGTTCTGGGGCACTAATGCAAGGTCTTAAGATATTGCAAGAAGTGAGAGAAAACCCATTAAAATATTGAATCGGAGAAGCTGCACCCACCTGTATCAGAAAAGTTGGGAATCGTGCCAGTCCTCAATAGTAAACGAATTACCAGAAGGACAAGGCAACACGACGAAATCTGCGAGGACGAGGATCAAAAACACTAGACCTCACTCAGCTGTTTCCCAAAGACATAAATTCGGGAGCCCAAGAACACTTATTGAAATTATTCCATAGGAAAAGTGACGAGAAAGCTAAACTCAACAACTTAGCTCCCCGATTAATAAGATACTTAATACTAAGTGGGCAAGAACAGATGAAGAAAAACTACTGTTTTCCAAACACGTACAAAGAGTATTTGTACCTTTTTTCTTTCGAGTTACCGGTCGAAAAATAAAAGAAAACAATATTTCTAAAAGGCACCTCTTCAAATGGATTTTTCATATAATAATAATTGTAATAATAATAACGTTATTGCTTGTCATGTTACAAAAATCATACAGCAATAGTTTGCTAATAATAATTAGCGGAGAGAAAGAGGAAATTAACCCAAGATTTTCCATATAAGAAAATCAAAGAAAAAAAAACACGTTTTTTCTTTGATTTGATGACTTTGGGAAAAATATTTTCCACAGACATTCCTCAGAGTCTCTACTATATTACTTTAAACGCGAAACGCCTCAAGCAATTTGTTTACAGGCACTATGATTTTTTTCATGAAAAAGACAACAGTTTAAATAAAAAATGTTCAAAAATTCACTGCTTAGGCAACAGGCCTTACACAATACCGATATTAATCACAGACACTCCTCAATGTCTCTACTATACTGCTCTAAAGGTGAAATATCTCGAACAATTTTTTTGGGAATTTTTTATGAAAGAGAACAATATTTTTGGGGAATATAATTTTCAAAAATTTACTGTTCGGTCAGTAGGCCCTACACAATCTCGATATTTACTACAGATATTATTCAGAGTCTCTGCTATACTATTCTGAAAGCAAAATGCCCAAAAATATTTGTTTACATGCACTACAATTTTTTCTATGGAAAAGTACAAGATTTTTGGGGAATAAAATTTTCAAAATTTCACTGTATTACCAGTAGACCCTATACAACCTCGATATTTATCATAGAAATTCCTCAGAGTCTCTATTATATTTCTTTAAATAAAAAAGGTCTCAAACAATTTGTTTACATGCTTTTTTGACTTTGACTTTGTTTTGAAAAAGTACAAAATTTTTGGGAAAGTTCCTTTTCAAAAATGCACTGCTCTATCAGTAGGTCCTACACAACCTCGATATTTACCACAGACATTCCTCAGAGTCTCTACTACACTACTCTGAAGACAAAATTTGCCAAACAATTTCTTTACACGCGCTACGATTTTCTTTATGAAAAAAGACAGAATTTATGCGTAGGCCCCGAGAAACTTACAAACAGACCTAGAGAATATTAAGAACCGATTATTACTCCGTAAATCCAGTCTGAAGCCCATTTAGACTTCGGTATTTAACAGTGGTACAAGGTAATGATCCCACTACCAGAGACCTAAAACATAAATTG
The DNA here is from genome assembly GCA_037954035.1 of Rosalia funebris. Taxonomy (NCBI): domain Eukaryota; kingdom Metazoa; phylum Arthropoda; class Insecta; order Coleoptera; family Cerambycidae; genus Rosalia; species Rosalia funebris. Next base: position 1,364,913 of record JAZFAV010000006.1, on the reverse strand, counting down.
TAAGAGAATCGAATAAACCCAATAAAAAATCAAAAACCTCATGCCTCTACAACAAAACGCCACTGGGCCAAGTACACAAATTGTTAGATTCAAGGCGAATACAGCTAGCGCAGTTGACATTAATATTCGGTGTATTGTCGATTATTACTTTAAATTTCTCTCTCACACAAAATGGTCTAAGTTTTAATTATTGTGTCGACTGGATTTTATATGCCGACATTTTATATGCAGATATTTCTTTAAAATCCGATATGCGGTGGATTCTTTTGTTGTGCACGACATTTAATTGATGTGTTTGGATACTCCCGTACACTTTCTCCCACTGCAGCAATATTTTCATCTGAACGATCACGACGAAGACGTATTAGTGTTGCCTTATCAGTAACAGTACCCGTCTCTTCAAATTTGTTGATTAAGTTACGAACCGTTAACTCTGTAGACGCCTTATTTTGTCTTAATTTTGTACTAATTTTTCATAATTCAACTGTAATCGCTCACTTTCATAAAACAGTTATACACAAACTATTCCTTGTTGAACACAAACGGCGCACAGTTCAAATTCTCTAGTTCCAACTGACACACCCTATATTATCAGCTCCGTCAGTTAGGAATATCAAAAGCCCTGAGGACTCAACTCCGTCTCTTTCGCTCATGCGCGTTTCCTTCTTCAGGGGCTACTGACCACCGCATTACCATTGACAGTCGATGAAACGTATAAACAAAAAGACGTACTCGTTTTCATATAGCATATCTAATAGGTAAATTGAATTATGCATTAGGTGTAGGTTTTTCGCCGGTCGTTATGGTATCTGGCTTATGTACGGGGTGGTCTCCGTGTGCGAGCCCTTACTGGATGACGAGTGTTACGCTAGTAAATGTGTGATGATGCTTCAATAATCAGGATATACTTTGACATGAAACAAAATTGACTTAATTTAAATTAAGTTATTTGTTCATACTAGTGAAATCTGCAGAAGATTTGACGTGAATCAAACGTCATCGAATAGTAACATTTGATTAAACTATTGTATAGTTCACAAAGCTATTCCATAGACGTCCATAAAATCATTTTGCAAGGGATATTTTTCTACTAAAATTCTCTACGTTCTAAACTAAAAAAAATCAGTTTTATTTAAAGGATACCGACAAAATTATAAATCTATACTCCTGGACAAAATTGATTCATCGGCAAAACTTTTCATCATTTTTTATAATTTTTCAAAGTCTTAGGTACACTTAGAGTAAAATGTTTGTCCCCATGGAAGGACGTAGCCAGCGATATGTGGTTAATTTGTTAGGGATAGACAATCAACAATTAATCGAACAGTTAAATATTTCAATGAACTTGGAAGTTACTATAAACCCCAGGGCAAGGTCGTAAGAAGTCTACAGATACAAGAGATGAGCGATATATTACGCAAGTCCCCTTAAGAAACAGCCATCCTACCAGTTTAGAGCTAAGCAGAGCCCTAGCAGCAGCTCGAATTGTAGCAATTTCTGGGCGAACGGCCAGGAGAAGGCTTAATGAAGAAAGAATGGACAATAGAAGACCAGCTATTGCATCACTGCTCACTAGAAAACATAAAGTTACCAGACTGCGTTTTGCAAGAGAACACATAAATTGGACCGTTGACGACTGCAAGTTAGTTTTGTTTTCAGACGAAACAAGAGTAAGTCTTAATTCACCAGATGGACGTCAACGAGTCTGGAAGAGGCTAGGAGAGAAGGCAGGTTTACTGCCTGAAATATCTCTCTGAGGATCCCATTTTTTGGTGGATCAGTAATGTTCTGGGGAGGAATTTATTCTAATTTTTGATGTGTTCTAATGGATTTGGTTCCTACACGGGGGAGAGATCCATGAATGCGCAGTTCTACATAGAAAACATTGTAGAAGAAATCATTTGACCCATTTATCGGGGATAAATTCATTTTTTGCAAGATAACGCTCGACCCCACGTATCTATAGAGGTACTGTTTACACTGGTACTGGTACACACCTTTGATTTGTGAATATTCCAACTGTGGGCCATATTTCGTTAAGAGCCGAGGAATTAAATGATAATGTAAAAAAAATAAATAAACAAATAAACAAATTATAATGTCAGGTTTGAGAATAATCAGAGCGTAATAATATTCAAAAAAATTTATTTAATTAATGTTCCAAAGATGAAGGTACTCCTGAACAAGGCGACAAGACAAGTGAGATACCTGGAACAAAACAATAGTCTGAGCAACCAATTCGCCATAAGGTTTTCTTTATCAAAAATTGCCTTTAATATGATCACATAGATCTTCACTAAAAGCGATATTATTTCTAAAGCTTAATTTATCGTTATAAAGCACTTCGTGTCTGTCACCCACTAGTGCAAAACTAAGGATACGCTAAGTTGTGCAAAGACTTATAGAATAGAAAACGAGGTAACAGATAAAAGTATAGGATCACACTGTGGCTCAAACACTCCACAGCAACCTGAACGGCTCAAGCACTCCGTCAGGTAAAAATAGGAAAGGGTTATGCCAGCGCCTCAAGCACTCCGCAGAGCAAATCCCAGGGTCACGCTAAACGGCGTGATCTCAGCTATCCTAAAGTTATACTATTTCGACATGTATATTTTAATGAAATACTTAAGTGATTAAACGTAAAATCAGTCAAGATATAGTAATTTTGATATTTAGGAGAAAATGGAAAGCTCAGTGAATAAACTCACCAATTGATGATTATCCAAGAATTATTATAAAGAACACAATTTTTAACACAATTCAGTTTTGTTTTTAGCTACACGCACAAAGACACTCCATATACATAATGAATCAACCGATGTAGGGACTATTGGCTTCAGGCGTTTGTTTATAAAATATGTGCCTGCTGGCATCATTTCTTTGCCTGGCCTGTGTATTTCATATTCAACCGGTCTTATCTTAATAGGAGTAGTGCCACCGGCGTCGGTGTGACAGCGGGCCCATAAATTAGACTAAGGAAATAAACTTACGTCTTACACAACTATGACCACCAAGAAGCCTAGATATGAACCCCATCGAGCATCTATGGAATGCACTAATACAGTCAGTTAGGCGCCACATCCCCTATGGTTCTTAGGGAACTGGAACAAGTCGTTGTAGAACGGGGGAATGTTCCTCAGGAAACCATTCACTACTGGATCAATAGCATGTCCAAACGAATGGAAACAGTGATGAGAGCTAGAGGAGGATCTACATGCTACTGAATTTAAATTCTTTTTTCATTAACATCATTTACAAAATACATTTGACATTATTGTCCCTTTTTGTTATTTATTAATGTTTTCCCCGATAATATCATTCTAATTTGTTAAACATTATTTGAAACCAGTTAATTATAATATCATATAGGTACTATGATTTAGATCTTCGAAAAAATAAAACTAATAATGTGAAGTTTCACTGGTGCGTTAATTTTGTCCATGGGTTTATACAAATCGACACCTAACAATGTTTTGCGTAATTAATTCCTATACATTTAATCCAAATGGAAGTCTATCGTCAAATTGAAATTAACAAAATAAACTGTGGTATACTAAACAATTCCTAACGTTCAATCCTTCCATTGTTTCATCACATAAATGAAAGAGTTCCCATTCTAATTCGTCATTCTTTCCAGGTACCACTAGCAACCATGAGCGGGTTCAAACGCAGCCCTAGCAAAGTTTGGTGGGCCAACGATATCCCCGAGTACCGCGAAAATTCATCGAGTCCGGGAAGCCAGGACTCCGGGTTCTCCGACACGGAGACCTCTCCCCACAATCAGGCGAACCACAAGAACTCCGAGGAAACTCCAAAGCAATCACCGTCACCCCAAAGTATACCCAGAGACATATTTAAGGACATAAGCGGCTCCAACGTCAAACATAACCTATCGGCGACCTACAGGGAGAAGTCCACGCCGGAGAAGACGACTTTCCTCGGGGAGAGATGCGCGAAGAGCGAGGCCAAGCCGACGCCGAAAAGATCCGTGGAGGTGGCGCCCAACACCGAGCCCTCCCGGAAGCACAGATTCACCAAGAACTCCCCGAAAGTCAGTAGGAATTTATTCAATGCCAAGAAGGAATTCAAGCCGGTGTCCGAGCCTCATCAGTATTCCAGGGACGCGTCGCTCGACACAACGAATACATCGATCCTTAACACCAGTGAAGAGGCCACTCTGGCCGATAGTTATTCCTGGCGCTCCGAACGCGACGATACGCGCGACAGCCTCAAGACGAGGTCATTGCCGGCGGACGCGATCGAAAAGTGCCCCTCAGCGAACCGTTCCGCCCCTGCGGTGTTGGAAAATTTGAGGGAAGACGAGGGCATCACCAGCGCTAACAACTCGCTGTCCAGTGACTGTGAGAGTGAACTAGAATGTCTGTTCAACGGGCCGCTGGAGTCGCCCAAGCATACGTCGACGCCCAAGGCTGGGAACGGTGTGAAGATGCGCCAAAGGCGGGATAACCTGGCGTTGAATCTGTTTCTGAAGCACCAGAACGATAGGTGAGTACGTGGTGGTTTTCTTTGCGGTGCGTTATCGCAAGACTGGACTTTTCGAAATTGTGTAAACAAAATTTTACCTGTATCATTCGGGTGCGCAAAGAATAAACCTCAATTGAAAGTTCGTCAGTTTTCCATCGCTTTTTCCGAAACACGGCTATAAAAACCGTCAACACACCCCTAGTAGGCTCTTTGAAACCTCGATACGCATCACATACAACCCCTAGATTATATTACTCCTGAGTAATGGAGTCATTATCACACTAGTGATGAAATGGATATATTATTCACCCGTGGGGATGTAAATATATTGCTCACTAGTGAGGAAATAGAATTAACCTTATTTTTATTTTCTGTTCATTTTACAGAACATTTTGTCATGTTCTTCATCATATAAGAACCAGATGTAAAGGTCCTGGAATAGCAAGATTCAATGATCGTATCAAAATTAGGTCGAATTTACCTCAGTAGGTCAAAAATCAAAGATAAAGCTCTCCATATTTGACATATACATTTAATTAACTGCTTCTCATCCTATACTCTATTTCCACGAAACTTGTACTTTACGTTGACCCAAAATGTTCAGTAGAACTGCCATCAAGCGACTATGATGGTCACCTCGGCATTATTTTTGTTTTCTGAACATTTTGCCATGTTCCCCGTCATATAAGAATCAGCTGTAAAGGTTCTAGAATAGCATGACTCAATAATCGTATCAAAATTAGGTCGAAAGTACCTCAGTAGGTCAAAAAGCAAAGGTAAAGCTCTCCATAATTGACGTATGCAATAATAGAAGAGAGTTGTCTTCTTAATTTTTTCTCTCTAAATATTTTGTACTTTTCCAATAAAAAAATTCGTAGCATCTTACAAAATATATTAGGGTGGCCTTATGTTTAGTGTGGCTTAGTAGTGACCATAAGGGTAGTTTGTGCTAAGTATCGAAGTTTCAGATGCCATATTGGGGGGTATGGTGATTTTTTTTATTCATTATCCCTAAGAATATTGTCCTCCTTTCATTAAAAAATCGTAGCATCTATAAAAAAATTATTAGAGCGGCCTTATGTATAGGGTGACTTAGTAGAGACTATAGGGGTTGTCTGTGATGAATATCGATATTTCAGAGGCTATTCTGAAGGTGTGGTGTTTTTTTTTTATTTTCGCTAAAAGTATTCTCCTTTTATTCAAAAATTGTTGCGTCTGTAAAAATAATATTAGGGCGGTCCTATGCTTAAGAAGACGTAGTAGAGACTCTGAGGGTTGTCTGTAATGAATATAGAGGTTTCAGAAAGTCTACTACGTGTATACTGATTTTTTTAATTTTTTCTTCCTAAAAATCTTGTACATTTAAAATTAAAAAATTTCTAATATCTATAAAAAAATTATTATGGCGGTTTTATGGTTAGGATGACTTAGTAGAGATTATAAGGGTTGTCTGTGGTGAATACCGATGTTTCATACGCCATATTGAGGGTGTAGTAACTTTTTTTATTTATTCTCCCTAAAAATATTGTTTTCCTTTTATAAAACATCGTTGTGTCTGTAAAAATAAAATTAGGGCAGTCTTGTGGCTAGGAAGACATAGTAGAGCCTCTAGGGGTTGTCTATAATGAACATAGAGGTTTCAGAAAGTTTAATGTGGTTGTGCTGATTTTTTTTATTTTTTCTTCCTAAAAATCTACACTTATAAGCACACTTAAATTAAAAAATGTGTAGTGTCTGTACAAAAATTATTAGAACAGTCTTATGTTTAAGGTAACTTAGTAGAGACTTTATATAAGGGTTGTCTGTGGTGATTATCGAAGTTTCAGAGGCCCTACTGAGACTGTGATATTTTTGTATTATTTTTTTAAACATACCAGTAACATACTGCTACTCGGTAAGACGTGAAAAATCATACGAATGAAGAAAATATTTTCAAGACATGCAAGTGTTTTTACATCACTCTGTACATCGCATAACCCTGTATATACAGATGCGATTTACCTGATTAATCTCGTTATTCTTAAAAGTTGATTCACTATCGTCAGAATTAGTTACCCAGAGCAGTAATTATGACAACACTTGTAAGTATGAAATAAATCATGGGCATATTTGTCAAATGATTCACAAACAATCGTATCCTGTTAACAAGACGTTTAACACGCATTAAGAGATTCTTCATGTTACGCCATTTCCGTCGGCGAGTTTATTATGTATTCTATTATGGGTATTTCTTAAAGCTACTGTTTACGGAGAAGCATAACAATATTGTTAACCTTCTTCTACTGATATTACATAAATTGTGTGCATATTTAGATACTAGTTTGTATGGCTAGGTGTGCATTTGTGTTTATAACAACGTTATAAGGACATGTGGACAATCCAGATAAAGGAAATAATAAAGTAAAATTAGAGGGAAAGGAAAGAACTGAAAATAGAACAATGAGAATTAAGTAGAAGAATTTTTCATCGCATTTAATTATAATAAAAAATTCTGTAAATAACTGTAATTATAAAAAAATTAATTGTAAATATACCACTGATATACATATATTATTATGATTCACCCTCTATTTAATTTTCAGTTTTATTTCTTGATCATTGCTCTAATACACTACTTAAAAAATTAAGGGAACAAAAAATATCCTAAATTGTTTACTGATTTTTGAGATGTATCTCAGCGAAAAATGGTCGTATGGAGATTAAAAAAAAAGATTTTTTAAGCTTTAGGTTTCTAGTTTTGATATATTTTGGCAAAATATTCTTGTGAGCTACAGTTATCACGCAATCATAAGAAATAATGCGAGACAGAAATTTTCCAAATTCTTTTTTAGTCCACGAACTTAAGAAAATATTTCTTAGTTTTTTCAGCTTTAATTTGCTTTTTTTTTTTTGTTCTCTATACGTCAATTTTTCGCCGGCATATCCAACTTTAAATGAAAAAAGATCCTTTTGTCTTTGATCATCGATATCTCAGCAACTAATAACCGCATAGTAAATCAAAGGGTGGTATTAAAAACTTAAATGAAACCCTGCAAGTATGTATCGTGATTTTTAGGGTATAAATGTTTTTTCATCCTTCACATTAATTTGAAAAAACTGAAAAAAAATTGCTTTTTACGGTTTTATAGAAAATCTACGGCTTAATTACAAATTTTAATAAAACAACTAATGTTGAGCGTAACTTTTACAGTTCAATGTACCTCTACAATAATTCTGGAATTTTTCCAGTTGATCCATCGTACCGTTTTTCTGTTCCAAATGATTTAAGTTTTGAAAAGAATTTAAAGGAACACGTTTATTTATACAAAATTTAGTTTTCTCACAATTTTACATAATATATCGCTAGATTTAAGGAAAAAAAGCATTTTTTTTTTTATTTTCAAAAAACATTTTTCTAAATTTTTTGATTTTTTTCCTTTTTGACAAGTTGCTCGGACGTTTGAAAGACCAATGTTTAGTTGTTTCTGACATGGTCGAAAATCAGTCTTATGAATGTGTGTAAATTGAGACTAAAATTTGGTGCGGGGTATAAACTTTGGATTTAATGCAATTATGTAAGTGCAGATTAACATAATTATGGAATGCAAAGGCCGAACTGTGTCAGAAACGACGATGATGTGAAACAATGACTAGACATTGTTCCCTCAAATGTCCAGCAACATTTCCAAAAGAAAAAAAATATTTTTGAAAAATGTTTTGAAATTTTCTTAAAAAATAATGTTTTTTTTTCCTTAAATCTAACGATATCTTATGTAAAATTGTGAGAAAAGTAAAAAAAATCTGTTTTTATTTCGATAATGATTACGAAGTGCTTAGAAGCAATAAAAGTGTTCCTTTAATTCTTTTGAAAACTTTTAATTTCCAGAGTTATTGTAGGTACATTGAGCTATAAAAATTACTCTCAACATTAGTCATGTTATTAAAATTTGTAAATAAGCCGTAGATTTTCTGTAAAACCGTAAAGAGTATTTTTTATTTTTTTTCAAATTAATGTAAAGAATGAAAAAATGTTCTCTAAAAATCATGGTAGGTTCTTGTAGAGCCTTTTTTAAGTTTTTAAAACCATCCTTTGATTTACTGTGTTGCTGAGTTATTAGTTGCTGGGTTATGGGAACTGGACTATGTTATTGACAATACTGGGTTATTAGTTGCTGAGATATTGATGATCAAATATAAAAGGATCCTTTTTCATTTGAAGTCTGATATCTCAACGAAAAATCAACGTAAGGAGAAAAACAAACTGAAACTTGAATAAACAAGCTAACTGATCAACGCATCGGTTTTACTCAGAAAGATTTTCCCAAGTCCGTGGACCAAAAAAAAAAAAAGAAAATTTGGAAATTTTTTTTCGCGTTATTTCTTATGATTGCACGATAACTGTAGCTCACAAAAATATTTTGCCAAATGATTTCAAAACTAGAAACTTAAAGCTTCAAAATTATTTTTCTTTAATCTCCATACAACCATTTTTCAGTGAGATACAGTATTTCAAAAATCACTAAAATATTATAGGGATTTTTTTGTTCCCTTAATTTTTCCAGTAGTGTAGTTACTACAGTATACGAGGTAAATAGGCTATGATTTGTTTTTTAATAAGTATTGTTTTATTTCACATTAAATGACATAATCTATATTTGTGAACAAAATAAACAAAGACTGCCCGTTGTGCCTCTTCTCCTGAATATCGTTAGCGTTCCCTAACATTATTCGCATATCCTTGAGCCAATTCGACACAAATTATGATCGTAAGATTCCCACGGACACACCCTTCTGATCTCTTTCCCCAGTCCAGTTCCCATAACCCGTACAAAAGATATGCGCCTACTAAGAGGGTCGCGTTCTATTCACTTCCAGAGTCCCCCCGATCCACGGCAACGGGATCGAGGTCGACAACAAAGCCGTAAAGAAGTGGCTGGAAGAGGCCCGGCAGAGCTACGAACAGGAATGCATGACGACGCTTCAATGTAAATCCATCGCGGGCGAGCTGAACCAGAAGGTTTCGCATTTGGCCGCCTGCGCCACCACCATCATCAGGGGGATCCTCTCTCACTCGAGATGCATCGAGATGGAGTATCAGAATCTCAATAGGTAATAGAAATAATTCATTTAGGCCGGCCGCACACGTACATTTTTAACTGTACAGTTATGACTGTCAGTTAAAACTTTACGTGTGTGGGTATTTCAGTCTCAGTTCAACTCAACTGTACAGTTTAACTGAGACAAATAAAATTTCAATATATTAAACTGAAAAGATTAACTGAACTGAGTGTGTGTGGGGGTTCAACTGTACAGTTCTCAGTTCAATTTGTATCGAGCGAGAGTGTCGCGTATCATATCGCGTAAATAGAGCCAAGTGATAGTTGATTTCATTGCAATATATAGATCTGAACATTGCCTATGCCAAGTTAATTCTAGCAAGTACGACCGTCCTGTTGCCAGAAATCTCAAGGTAGCAGTTAATCGTTCGTGTGCAGATATTGCTGTTCTCATGACTGTATCTTTCTTCATAATCAAAGGGGAAACCAACGAAAGCAGTTTTTGGTACACTGTTTGAGTCATGCGCAAATAATTGGGGAAATCTAATGCTTCTTCACTTAATTCTTTTAATAAATTTATGTGGGAAGATAAATTTCGTTTTTGTAACCACTTCTTGCACCACTGTTTACGCTTTTTCTTTTTTCTTTTTTGTAAAATTACAAAAAGTAAACCGAGAGCGGCCAAATCGTCCCGCTCGTTCGAATCCATGGAAAACACTGAAGGATTGAACTGTACGTGTGTGTACATCTCAGTTCACAGTTAAATCTGACAGTTATAACTGTACAGTTAAAATTGTACGTGTGTGGCCGGCCTTAGACGGAAATTTTCAAATTAGATGTCACTCTGGGTACTCTTAGAATTGGAAACGAAGTTGAGGAGGTTTCAACCCCCAGAGGATGATAACTAAGTAACTAGGATATTTTTTCTTAAATTGCAAAAACAAAACATCAGTAAATATAAGGAGATAAACTGTCAGTAAGGAAATAATTAATTTTCTCAAGGAATCATATTAATTGATTTTTGAATTTTAACAACATTTTTATAAATCTTAACCAATATCGAATGAATTGATCCTCTTTTCCCAAGATTATATTGATTATTTTTTATTTCCTCGATGTCATTTTGATATCATGTTACAATAAGAGCACAAGATTTGAAATGCGCGCCATTTTGTCTATCATGATTCGATAGGTCGATAGTTGCGATACGTCAATAGAAGACAGATAGGACTAACTCCTATCTGTCTTCTAACGTGGAGCACTACACGATACAGCAACGCGTCCTTATTGTTAAACGTTACTATCAAAATGGTGAAACTCTAGTTGCTACGATTCTTGCAGTGCGTCCAATTTTTGGTAGAAATAATTGTCAAAATTTATCAACTGGGAAAAGAATAACGAAAAATTTCGAAAGCACTAGTTCAGTTATTGATGTGATACACACGGCACAAGCTGGTAGTGGTCGTTCAGAACAAAACACCACGGCAGTTAGCGAGAGTGTGGCCGAAGAGTCCAGGGACCTGGATTCGTCATCGTGAAAAAGAGTTGGACATTTCAACAGCCACTTTTCACCGTATTCTCACTAAATATTTGAATGTCCATGCTCACAGAGTCCAATTAACTCAACAACATCTGTCAACAGACTTTGCACAGCGAACAGAGTTTTCACCAATTGGGTCACTGAACAACAAGAAGTGGATGTCGATTTTGTGGACAAAGTTATCTTCAGAGACGAGGCTTATTTTCACCTTGATGGCTTCGTTAATAGGCAAAATGTCCGCATTTGGCTCAGTAAATCCACGAATGAGAAACAAATGCTTCTCCAACATGTCACTGTTTGGTGTGCATTGTGGTCCGAAGGAATAATTGCACTATTTTTCTTTGAAAACGGGGCAAGTAATGCATTAATGGTAATTAGCGAACGTTATCGTGACTTGATAATCTAATTCTTTGTGCCTCAATTGGAAGATATTGCTCTTAAGGACATGTAGTTTCAGTAGGAGGGTGCCACTTGCCATGCTACCCGTGAAACATTCGGTCTTGCACGAGTCTTTTCCTGGTCGTGTCATCTTCCGCTTTGCTGGCCAGAATTGACCGCCACGATCTTGCGATTTAACACCTATGGACTTTTTTCTGTGGGGTTTTCTGAAGTCTCAGGTTTACGTCAACAAACGCACGACCACCCAAGCATTGAAGGCCGAAATTGAACGTTGTATCAACGAAATACAGCCACATTTATGCAAAACCGTTTATGAAAATTTCACCAAAAGAGTACTTGTGGCGGCCATTTACCGGATGTGTTGTTCCATACGTAAAATCTATATTATAAATCAATAAATATTTCAATACCTTGCTACAGATAATCATGTTTTAATTAAAATTCACATATTGCGCTTTTATTGTAACACCTTTTATTTTCCCCAAATCAACCCAAGTCACATATGTATTAATTCTCAACATTTTCCTACAGCGAATCCAAACACATCGAGCCCTTAGTCCAAAGCCTAGCCGGCAACATAATAGACTTCCTAAAAACTCACACTCGTGAAATAAGTTCGAAAATATTAAAACTCTGCGACGACATCCGTCTGTCGAAGTGCGAGGAATCCCCCAAGCTCGTCTCGCTACTCTACACCCACTGGGAGACGATCCGCGAGGACATTCTAGTCAGGGAAGTAAAGAAGACCGCGGACAAACTCGAAGATCCCACTTCTGAATTGGATCTGCGCGCCACCGTTACCGGCATCACTTCCGTGGCGCTACGCAACGAGGAACTCATAGACATGTTCACCAAAGCTGATATAATACCGATCCTGTTGATCCTGTGCGAAAAATGCGAGGGATCTTCGCTACGCAGTCTGATACTGCGAGCTTTGTCGACGATGTGCTGTAACTCGATGGCGGTGCGTCAGTTCGAAAAATTCTCTGGCGTACAGATCGTAGCAGACACCCTAGAAGAAGACAGCAGGCCCGAGCCGGAACGGTCCGAAGCCGTGGCGCTACTAGCTCAAGTCACTGCGCCTTGGTTAGAGGACAACCATTGCGTCAAAGGACTACAGGACTATTCTAGAAAACTAGTAAAATCTTTGACCAAATTCGCGTCGGCCACCAAGTGCTGCCAGAACCTTCTATTGTGCGCCGCCGCGCTGGCAAATCTTAGCACTATGGACCCGAAGAGCGTCAAGTACATGATGCACGCCAAGACCGCGAAAACCTTGTTGGAAACCGTGAGGAACCGCGGGCCCAGGGCCTCAATTTACCTCCTGGAGCAGGTCGCGACGTTCATAGCCAACATGTCGTCGCTAGACGCGGCTAGGAAACAGTTGACGAGCGTCGGCGCCACCACGATCCTACTTTGTTTTCTCAAGACGAGCTACGGACGGGAAGACGTGGAGCGGAGGCTGCAGCAGAAGAGCATCATAGCGTTGTCGAGGCTGTGCGGGGAAAAGGAGGCCGCTGCGCAAGTCGTAGAGCTCGGCGGAGTGGACAAGCTAGTCAAAATGTGCCGGGAGAGGAACGAGAGGCACGACAGCGACGCTGTCTTGGTTGCAGCTTTGGTGAGTTACACAAAAAATTTAAATTTAGTCATTTAAAGCTTATGGTTGAAAACTCCGACGTACGCATCCTTGTCTAGTAGCCTCAAATTGTTTTATATTTAGTATTAACGCGTTTTTGATAACGTCAATTTTGAGTGATTTTTTTTCAAAATGTGACGTATTTTTGTTATCGCATTTTTGGACCAGTTGTAACCTCGTCCAAACATTATGATAATTTTATATGACTGTCAATTATACGTTATTTTTACAGATTTCTGTGCCTGCGCACTATTAATAAAACTATTTTTACAAACAGTGGCAATAATTAATAAACTTGAAGTCAAGTTTTCGATATTTGTCAATATCTGAGAGTATTTTTATAGCCACTGGAAATATTTGATACATTTGATATTGTTATCACAAAAATTTATTGTGATGTCAATTTTAAGTGAATTTTTAGTCACATCGATGACAACTTGTTTAACATGGTTTTTAAACGTGACTAAATAAAGCATTTTAATGAGAAATCTTAATTTTTAAATAACGATAAATCATATTTTTGTTGATATTAGGTCAAAAAGAAGTTATAATATGTATATTAAATTCACGTGGTTGCTAATTGTATTTAATTTTTATAGTTTTGTATCTCTATATAATGTCCCTTAAATCATTACTATATGGAGTAATGAAAAATACATCCGTTTTAAGTCATTTAAAGTCAATTTTAAGTAATTTTTTTTTTATAAATCTGCATTGCCCCAAAGACCATTTTTATAGCTACTCACTTGCACAAAAAATTTAATTGTGTCGTCAAAAATTATTTTACGGTAAATTTTAAGTGAATTTTATGTCATTTACGAATAATGATCCGGAAATAATTCTTGAATGTTATTAATTAATTTTCAAATAGTGCATGAAGTAATTTAATTTCCAAGAAAAATGGTTTACACAAAATTGGGAGTTATAGATTCAAAATAATGTCGTGAAAAGTAATTATTATTAATGTGAATTTTATGGCATTTCACAAATAATGCGAAGATAATAATTCTTGAACGCTATAAATTAATGTTCAAACAAGATACGTAAGCAATTTCGGTAGCGGACTAATTTTCGTCATCTAATCGAATTTTCTATTTCAGGCCACACTTAGGAAAATCGCAGACGCTTGCGGCGCAGATGTTCTAAGTGCACAGGACGCTCAAGAGTTAGTGGAACCCAAGCTACTTGACTCCTTCTTGGCGTACTCCACTCAGAACGAGAGCTACGTCTGAGCGAAGGCTTATCTCTAGTGCGTAATAGAAAAAACGTGTTAGTCGGTATTAGAACGAATGTACAATTATCGTAATTTATGAACGTCCACTAATGACCTAACCTGCCATATATTTTAGCCCGGTAGACTTAGTTTTTATAGAACTGTTTTGTTTTTTAAATTTTTTATCATTTGTTATTTATATAATTTATTTTCCGCCCTTTTTGTAATACGTATTTTTTCTGACTTAGTTAACAGACAACTAGGGTTAATAGGACGACGTTATATGATTTTTTTATATTTATTTAGATCGGATTTCTTCTCCATTGTGTCATCAAACGGATTTTTATTGTCAAAATTGAAACTATGTTTAAGCAACTTGTATAACTTGTCAAGAATAACAAGTCTGAAAGTATCGGTACAGATTCATTCTGAAAATTGTAGAACACCCTGTATACTCACTTTTTTTACCATGAGTTCTGCTATCCGACTCGGACAAGGATAAAGTGCCTTACTGAAGCGATATATGTACCACTTTTCATAAATAAAATTTGAATATTACTCAAAGTACTTAAATCTACAACAAAATATACAGGATGTTCCACGATGATAACTACCACACTAAGGATTTTAGTGTACAGGTTAAATTTGCTTCGGTTATTGTCTTCTTAACAAGTTGTGATTACAATTATGTTGGAATTGATTACAAATAAAACTAATTAAGATTTAATTTTTAATTATTTTAATTTGCGAAAAATTGTGACGCCATTATAAACTACCTGTATAAATGTTTTTTGTATGTAATACATTTATTGTATTTTATTTTCTATATAAATATATTAATATATAGAATTTTTCAGTTACCATGTAATGTTTATGTAATAATAAATAATTTATATTATGTACATATGTGTATTATTTTCCCATATATCCTCATATTTCCAAGCAAAACCTAAGTGAAGTGTAAAATATACAACCAATATGCTTAATAACCTTAATTTAATACAACACCTTATGTAACTAATCTTCCAGTAATTTTTGGAAATCTTTCATTTGCAGCAGATTCCTACTCAATAAATAAACATCTAACCCTTCCTTCTTTCCCAAACATGTATAAACGTCTCTATAAAAATTATCAACGTTTCATACACGTTAAACAGTTGACAAACCTTTTCCACAAATTGCTTAATCTAGATTAAAAATATCTGATAGAAACATCTGTAATAGACCGGTGAAATGGTTTTCGTTTTTCACTCCTGTTATCTGTCTGCATAAAAATTCTGTTTTATGTAATTAACAGAGTGATTCACATTTGAACATCTCTGCTTGCCTGTCAGTGCTGCCAACTTTCTAATTTGCTTCGAATATGAAAATAATTTAACATTAAAAGTTAACCATCAACGTTCAATCACGGACTGGATGTATTATACGTCACACAGAAGGCTCAGTGCTCAGTGACATAACGCGTCTTGTTATTGAATCGTTATTCTACGGCTTCTTAATAAATCCTCTTATTACAAGTGAAAGGTGAAGACTTATTTTATTACGAGTATAGATTAAATATACGTTTTAAAATTGCTTTTGATCGGTATGTGTGTTATTATTAGACTGGACATATGCAACTAAGAAAATCATAAGCCAGTAGATGGCGCCAATAAATATGTAAAAAGCCGCGAAACAACAGGCATGGTTGAAATTAATTTGGTGAAAACGCCTGAACGTTATTGGTAGTCGCTTAACTACGCACATTTGTGTATCACCACAGACATTTTATAGGCGCCATTAATGAAAACGAGCTGAACGTGTCAACAAATTGGGACATAAAATATGTAAACATTCTCTTTCTTTGATTGTTCCATGTGCAACATTTGAATGCTGGATTGTTATTTGTTTAAAGTATTTCATAAATTGAAGAGGTAAATTAAAAGGCCCTAAATTACGAATCTTTACTATAATAAAACTTTTAATCTAGTTAAAGGCAAGATGCGTAAAATTGATATAACAATTTTTATTATTTTAAGAATTTTTGAGTTCTTTTAAATTGTACGATTGTATACAATCCGATTTAATGAAGGTATTTGAAAAACGGTCTTAATTTAGCTTACTGGCATAAGGTTGATATCTCACGAATTGTAATATATTTAAAATTACCATGATCTTATTTAAACATATTGTATTTCAATTGATGTAACCTTAAATCAATATAACATTAAAATTTACGATTTGTGATGCAAATAACAGTTAGTAAATAATGTGAAACCTTTAACTGCTTATTCAATGTGTGAACTATTCAATATTGTCAGACCTATATATTTCGTAGGATATCAAAGCCGCTTTCAAAGTTTTCTGATCTTGTTACTCCTGAGTTTATTTTGACTGGATCACTTCTACATCCAAAACGAAAGCGTTCACCCGACTTATCTATTATTATGAGAAATAGTAATTCGGTCTAATGGTAATTATATGTAATCCCTGGTAAATTATGGATTATGTACACCTGTCATCAATGTCAAAAATGACAAGTAAGAAATTGTCAAGTTGATTTTCAACATCGGACATATTTATTAACTTAATTAATATGATGTACTAAACGCCACCGGTTCCGAGCGCTTATAATGGGCCAGAACTTAGGGGCGCGCGTCCGGCTCGATCTCGACACGGCCGCGGGCGCTTTTTGACTCCTATGACGGATCTTTTGAGGCACAGTGAAAAGAAACTGCAAGACTAGATGCCGCCAGGGCGGCACACACACGAGGGGCGGTGCGATGCTCAGCCTTGAGCAAGAAGTCGGAGCATGGGATTCTGTTCTGTTAGAACCCTTGACTGAGGACAGTTTCATCGCTAACCTGCAGCAGAGATTCAAGAGAGACCACATCTACACTTATATAGGCAACGTGTTGGTCTCCGTGAATCCCTACAAGAAGCTCGCCCTTTACTCCGCTGATTTGGTCGAGGCTTATGTTAAGAGAGGCCCATTTCAGCTACCTCCGCATATGTACGTTGTTGAATATTAGCCTTGTTTTCCTTTATGCAATTTGCTTTTCAGATATGCAATTGCTGGGTCGGCTTACCGATGGCTCAATGATAGAAATGAGGACCAATGTATTATTGTAACAGGTAAATTAATACATTCTATGACTGAAAGTTAGATTATGTTAAAATTGTTCTACTTGAAGACTTGAAGAACGTTCCATGTATTTTAGGTGAAAGTGGTGCTGGGAAAACCGAGGCTGCTAGGATAGTTTTACAATTCTTAGTTCTTGTTTCGGGAAGTAGTCCCGAAACAAAACTCGTGAAAGACCATCTGGTTCAAGCGAATACTCTATTGGAAGCATTTGGAAATGCTCGAACTATGAAAAACGATAATGCATCTAGATTTGTAAGTAAACATGCAATTTATTATTAAAAAGGAAGTAGGCAATGAATTGTTCATTTGTTGTCAAAGCATTCTTTGCTAATGACTTTTTTGTTACTTGTAGGGCAAATTTTTGGACATTGAGTTTGATTTCAAAGGTGATCCCATAGGAGGACATCTGACTCACTGTGAGTTACTAATTTTATTGCATTTCCATAATTATCTATTCTTACTTTCATGCATCCAGATTTCCTCGATAAGGTATGTCCCCATTTAAGTTGACATTAAATTATAAAAACAATTTAAAAAGTCTATAAGCATATAAAGATGGCAAAGAAGTAAATAGAAATCATTAGTTTTCCATAAAACAATCTTGTATATAATTTTTTTATCATTACTCATATTTGCCTAAATTCTAATTCTTGTAACCTTATTTTTTGCATTTATTAATCATTCCTGCAAATTTTTGAACATCACTAATCAGTCTCAAAAATAACTCTTATACACTGAATGAAATTCTCGCACAGTCCATCTCCACTGTCTTCACATACCTCTTAATTTCTAGTCGAGAGTCACAAACCTGGCTCCTTCTGACAGAAACTTCCACATTTTCTATCAGCTTCTATCGGGTGCTGACATTCATTTGTTAAGTAAGTACCACGTTCTCTTCTGTAAGCATACCTCTGTGACCGTTGTTGTCTGTTCTAGAATGCCTCAAGCTCCATCGCAATGTTGAACAGTACACGTTGTTGCAGACGGAGAACAACCAGTCGACGTTGTCGGAGGAGGATGACAAGAAGTTGTTCGTCTATACGAGGAGTGCCCTCGAGGTGTTAGGGTTCACCAGTAGCGATATTATAGATATTTTCAGAGTTATAGCGATCGTTTTGAAATTAGGTAATTTGCAGTATGTGCCTTGTAATAACATAGACGGTACAGAAGGGTGTTCTATTAATAATGATTATGGTAAGTGTCTGTGTTTCCTAACATTTAATTTGCCTTGAAAATAACCTGATATTTAAATTAAAATAAATAGCTTTTTCTACCATACACTAATATAAAACTTCAGTAAAAGACTACTATTAAGATTGTAGAGTAATAGATTTTTGTTCCGGCAAGTTTTATCAAAAACTGAAGATTTTTTATTATTTTCCCACGCCCATATTCTAAATCTCAACAAACGCCTACTCTCTAGATTGAAAATTATTGATCAGTAAATATTGCCATTTTCAAATGTCTACTGTAAAAGCCTTAATTTTGTTTATAATGGTGATAGTACTAAATTATTAAAAGAATATTATAATATTTTACCAAAACCCTTTTTAATTTTTATTTCATGAAAGAAGTAATTAAAACACTATTTTTTTAAGTTTTCAACTGATTTACAATAAAAGAGTGGCTTAAATTTGTCTCAAAATATAGTAGAAGAAATGCAGTATTGACAAAACTAAATTATGTCCAATGTAAGGCAAAGTGGGATAAATAGAATAAACTGTACATAAACATGATTATTTATAAAACACTTCAAATTATTTTTCGTTTTACTCTACAAAAGATTTACACGAAATACTTGATGATAAAGAAGACTAATTAAAATACCAAATAAAGAGAAGAAAAAGAATAAAAAATTTATAATTTGTTTGGCATGTTTTATTCACTTTTTAAGACCATAGACTTTTTTCATAATTTTCTTTGGCCACCCTGTCTTTTTCTTAATGTTTAAAACTCAAATAAACATCTAAAAAACTTATCTATATTCTTTCAAAAACTTAGATTATAAATATTGTAAATGTAAATGGAAAAAATAAATAATCACAATTAGCATTTTTTGGGTATTTGATTTTCTTCACATCAAGTACTTTGGCACAAAGTACTTGATGTGACACAATACAGTTTTAACACAAATACTGTTAGAAGACTACTATTAAAAATGCACAGTAGAAAATATCAGCAAGTATTAACATAAAAATGGCGGGTTTCCAATTATTTTCCCGCGCCTATGTATTAAATCTCAACAAATGCCTACTTTCTAAATTGAAGAATATTGTTATTTTTGTTATATATAGTATTGAATTTTATTATGTATAGTATTGTTATTTTCATCATTTTTGTTTGTAATGAAAGTAGTACCCTTTTTTCCAAAAGGATTTTTATTTTATGAGACAACTAATAAAAGTACTTTTTTTAAGTTTTCGGCAGATTTACGGTATAAGAAAGGATAAATTTGTCGCAATATTTAATAGAGAAGTGAAACACTTTTGATAAAAAATTAAATTATGTTCAAAATAAGGGCCCATATTCCCTTATTTCATATATAAATTCAGTGAACTGTACAGCCCTGATTTTTCGTAGTGACCTTTAAAATTATTTTATCTTTTACTGTGGAAAAGATTCAAGAAATATTTAGTCAAGTCGAGATTATTCAACGCATATTTTTTGTTAAATTGTTAATACCCGCTCCCCTACATATATATATATATTTTTTATTTATACAATGAAATATTGGGCTTTTGCACTTTATGCAAACAAGAATTGTTGTTAAAAAACTACTATTAAAAATACACAGTAAATTTTAGTTCTATCAAGTTTTAGCATAAAAAATAATAGGTTTTTAATTTTTTCCCACACCCATGTCACAGCTTCCATGTACTAAGACTCAACAAATGCTTACTCTCTGAATAGAAGAATACTGATCAGTATGAATTTCTATTTTCATTATTTTTGTTCGCAATCGAAGTAGGACTACTTTTTTTTACTAAAATAATTTTATTTTATGAAACAATAGAAGCACATTTTTTTAAATAGTTGACTGATTGTAGTAAAAGAAGGATTAAATTTGTTTCAAAATGTACTAGAAGTAAAACTAGTGGTAATGAATTAACTAATGTGCAAGGCAAAGAACAAAGTAGCTTACAAATTGAAAGATTGTAGCACTAAATCTTTAATATTTTTCTATAAGTGTCCGTTGTATATCTAATATTTAATTTAATTACTATGAAACTAGCTGGAATTAATTTTAACAATCACTTTTATGTCAATATTTCAGTTTTTATCGAAATAATTTTACTCTACATAAAAAGTAGTTTTTTTCCATAGATGCAAACATGAAATGTTACTAAAAGACTACTATTGAAAATACAGAATAGTAAATTTTTGTATCTGCAAGTGTTAGCATCAAAAATAGGGAGTTTTAATTATTTTCCCACGCCCATATACTAAATTTCAACAAACGCCTACTCTCTAGATTGAAGAGTATCACTCAGTAGGCATTGCTATTTTCAAATGTCTATTATAAAAGCAATATTTTTGTTAGCATTTCATTACAGACTTATTTATACAGTGAGATATTGGGTTTTTGTCCAATACGTCAATTTCTTAATCCTCAAATTGTTTGTTTATACTTTACAAGAGATTTAGGAACTGAAATGTTCCAGAACTATTCGAGGTGTGCGAGCTGTTGGGTGCGGAGCACCGTTGGTTGCAGAGAGCCTTGACGAGCCGTCAGATCGAGGATGGTATAATAGCAGACCTGAACGCACCCGACGCCGCCAGAGTCAGGGATATATTATGTAAAACCTTGTACAGTCGCCTTTTCACGTGGCTAATCAACAAAATTAACGACGTAATAAAGGTAAACAAATTTTGTCTCGCCCACAACATGTTCCAGTATATTTCTGTCACATGTAGGCAAAGACGTTGGGCAAACGAAAAGTCCTTGGCGTCCTGGATTTGTACGGCTTCGAGGTGTTCGAATACAACGGTTTCGAACAGCTCATGATAAACTATTGCAACGAGAAGTTGCAGCAGTTCATTACCGCAGCCACTCTGAAGGAAGAACAGGAGGAGCTCGTCAAGGAGGGGTTGGAGTGGACTAAGGTTGAATATTTTAATAATATGTAAGTCTTATTTAAGGTAAAAAATGGCTGATGCTTATGTTGTGCTTAGATTTTTTTTTTTTTTTCATCCAAGTAAATGGTGTTTTACAATTTGTAGAATATTTTCAACAAGTTTTAGTAAAAATCTTGGAAACTTCTGGAATATTAAATAGAATATTTAATTTATTCTGAGTTATCTTCATAGAAATTATATACTTTATAAAAATGCAGTGTCGAATTTTTAATTATTGGTGCTAATTTTTAGAATCGCTGATACTAGCTGTAGATAAAACAAATTTTTATTATAGGTTTTCCACAGTCATGATATTCACGACACAATTTTTAGAGCCTCTTAGTAGAGGCTCTAAAAGTTCTAACTATCTATACTAGTAGTAACTAGTTACTATAAAAGTAGTAACTATCACCCTAAAGACTAAACCACCATAATACTTTTTTACAGATATTACGAATTTTTTTAAGGAAAAAAGTACAAGATTTTTAAGTAATTATATCCTAAAAAAAATTATCACGTCTCCAGTCCACTTCCGCAACCTTGATATTCATTACAGACAACTCTTAGAGCCTCTACTAAGCCATCCTAAAGATAAAATCACCCTAATATTCTTTTTACAGATGCTACGAATTATTTAATAAAAAAAGTACAAGATTTTTAACGAAGTATGTTTTAAAAAAAATCATCACGCCCCCAGTAGACTTTCCTCAACCATGATATTCATAACAAGGAACCCTTAGAACCTCTACTAAGCTACCTTAAAGAACAGCCACCCTAGTCTTTTTTATTATAGATGCTAGAAATTTTTAAATGAAAAAAGCACTAGATTTTTAAAGAAGCATTTCTTTAAAAAAATTACCACGCCTCCAATAGACTTTCTGCAGCCTTGATATTCATGGCAGATAACTCTTAGAGCCTCTACTAAGTCACTCTAAAGACAAACCCACCTCGATATTTTTTTTCACAAGCTATGGATTTTTTAATGAAAAAAGTACAAGATTTTTACGGAAGATTCTTAAAAGAATCATCATGTCCCCAGTAGACTTTCCACAAACTTGATATTCACTACAGGCAACCCTTAGAGAGTCTACTAAGTTGCTGTAAATACATGACCATCCTAATATTTTTTACAGATGCTAAGAATTTTTTAATGGAAAAAGTACACGAATTTTAAGGAAGAATTTCTTTAAAAAAATCATCACACCTCCAGTAGGCTTTCCGCAGCCTTGATGTTCATAACAGGCAACTCTTAGAGCCTCTACTAAGACACTCTAGAGACAAACCCACCTCAATATTTTTTTTACATAAGCTACGAATTTTTTAATGAAAAAAGTACAGGATTTTTAAGGAAAAATTTCTTTAAAAAATTATCACTCCCAGTAGACTTTTCGTAACCTTGATATTCATGACAGACAACCTTTAGAGACTCTACAAAGTTGCTGTAAAGACAAAACTACCCCTATATTTTTTTTACAGAAGCTACGAATTTTTTAATGAAAAAAGTACAAGATTTTTAAGAAAGTATATCCTAAAAAAATTATCATGCCCCCAGTAGACTTTCCACAATCTTGATATTCACGACAGACAACCCTTAGAGACTCTAAGAAGTTCCTGTAAACACACAACCATCCTAATATTTTTTTACAGATGCTACGAATGTTTTAATGAAAAAAATACAGGATTTTTAAGGAAGAATTTCTTTAAAAAATCATCACACCTCCAGTAGGCTTTCCGCAACCTTGATATTCATGACAGGCAACTCTTAGAGCCTCTACTAAGTCACTCTAAAGACAAACCCACCTCGATATTTTTTTTCACAAGCTATGGATTTTTTAATGAAAAAAGTACAAGATTTTTACGGAAGATTCTTAAAAGAATCATCATGTCCCCAGTAGACTTTCCACAAACTTGATATTCACTACAGGCAACCCTTAGAGAGTCTACTAAGTTGCTGTAAATACATGACCATCCTAATATTTTTTACAGATGCTAAGAATTTTTTAATGGAAAAAGTACAAGAATTTTAAGGAAGAATTTCTTTAAAAAAATCATCACACCTCCAGTAGGCTTTCCGCAGCCTTGATGTTCATAACAGGCAACTCTTAGAGCCTCTACTAAGACACTCTAGAGACAAACCCACCTCAATATTTTTTTTACATAAGCTACGAATTTTTTAATGAAAAAAGTACAGGATTTTTAAGGAAAAATTTCTTTAAAAAATTATCACTCCCAGTAGACTTTTCGTAACCTTGATATTCATGACAGACAACCTTTAGAGACTCTACAAAGTTGCTGTAAAGACAAAACTACCCCTATATTTTTTTTACAGAAGCTACGAATTTTTTAATGAAAAAAGTACAAGATTTTTAAGAAAGTATATCCTAAAAAAATTATCATGCCCCCAGTAGACTTTCCACAATCTTGATATTCACGACAGACAACCCTTAGAGACTCTAAGAAGTTCCTGTAAACACACAACCATCCTAATATTTTTTTACAGATGCTACGAATGTTTTAATGAAAAAAATACAGGATTTTTAAGGAAGAATTTCTTTAAAAAATCATCACACCTCCAGTAGGCTTTCCGCAACCTTGATATTCATGACAGGCAACTCTTAGAGCCTCTACTAAGTCACTCTAAAGACAAACCCACCTCGATATTTTTTTTCACAAGCTATGGATTTTTTAATGAAAAAAGTACAAGATTTTTACGGAAGATTCTTAAAAGAATCATCATGTCCCCAGTAGACTTTCCACAAACTTGATATTCACTACAGGCAACCCTTAGAGAGTCTACTAAGTTGCTGTAAATACATGACCATCCTAATATTTTTTACAGATGCTAAGAATTTTTTAATGGAAAAAGTACAAGAATTTTAAGGAAGAATTTCTTTAAAAAAATCATCACACCTCCAGTAGGCTTTCCGCAGCCTTGATGTTCATAACAGGCAACTCTTAGAGCCTCTACTAAGACACTCTAGAGACAAACCCACCTCAATATTTTTTTTACATAAGCTACGAATTTTTTAATGAAAAAAGTACAGGATTTTTAAGGAAAAATTTCTTTAAAAAATTATCACTCCCAGTAGACTTTTCGTAACCTTGATATTCATGACAGACAACCTTTAGAGACTCTACAAAGTTGCTGTAAAGACAAAACTACCCCTATATTTTTTTTACAGAAGCTACGAATTTTTTAATGAAAAAAGTACAAGATTTTTAAGAAAGTATATCCTAAAAAAATTATCATGCCCCCAGTAGACTTTCCACAATCTTGATATTCACGACAGACAACCCTTAGAGACTCTAAGAAGTTCCTGTAAACACACAACCATCCTAATATTTTTTTACAGATGCTACGAATGTTTTAATGAAAAAAATACAGGATTTTTAAGGAAGAATTTCTTTAAAAAATCATCACACCTCCAGTAGGCTTTCCGCAACCTTGATATTCATGACAGGCAACTCTTAGAGCCTCTACTAAGTCACTCTAAAGACAAACCCACCTCGATATTTTTTTTCACAAGCTATGGATTTTTTAATGAAAAAAGTACAAGATTTTTACGGAAGATTCTTAAAAGAATCATCATGTCCCCAGTAGACTTTCCACAAACTTGATATTCACTACAGGCAACCCTTAGAGAGTCTACTAAGTTGCTGTAAATACATGACCATCCTAATATTTTTTACAGATGCTAAGAATTTTTTAATGGAAAAAGTACAAGATTTTTAAGGAAGAATTTCTTTAAAAAAAATCATCACACCTCCAGTAGGCTTTCCGCAGCCTTGATGTTCATAACAGGCAACTCTTAGAGCCTCTACTAAGACACTCTAGAGACAAACCCACCTCAATATTTTTTTTACATAAGCTACGAATTTTTTAATGAAAAAAGTACAGGATTTTTAAGGAAAAATTTCTTTAAAAATTATCACTCCCAGTAGA
This sequence comes from Rosalia funebris, assembly GCA_037954035.1. NCBI lineage: Eukaryota > Metazoa > Arthropoda > Insecta > Coleoptera > Cerambycidae > Rosalia > Rosalia funebris. The sequence continues at coordinate 1,339,421 of JAZFAV010000006.1, read as the reverse complement.
CTTTTCGTAACCTTGATATTCATGACAGACAACCTTTAGAGACTCTACAAAGTTGCTGTAAAGACAAAACTACCCCTATATTTTTTTTACAGAAGCTACGAATTTTTTAATGAAAAAAGTACAAGATTTTTAAGAAAGTATATCCTAAAAAAATTATCATGCCCCCAGTAGACTTTCCACAATCTTGATATTCACGACAGACAACCCTTAGAGACTCTACTAAGTTCCTGTAAAGACACAACCATCCTAATATTTTTTTACAGATGCTACGAATGTTTTAATGAAAAAAATACAGGATTTTTAAGGAAGAATTTCTTTAAAAAATCATCACACCTCCAGTAGGCTTTCCGCAACCTTGATATTCATGACAGGCAACTCTTAGAGCCTCTACTAAGTCACTCTAAAGACAAACCCACCTCGATATTTTTTTCCACAAGCTATGGATTTTTTAATGAAAAAAGTACAAGATTTTTACGGAAGATTCTTAAAAGAATCATCATGTCCCCAGTAGACTTTCCACAAACTTGATATTCACTACAGGCAACCCTTAGAGAGTCTACTAAGTTGCTGTAAATACATGACCATCCTAATATTTTTTACAGATGCTAAGAATTTTTTAATGGAAAAAGTACAAGATTTTTAAGGAAGAATTTCTTTAAAAAAAATCATCACACCTCCAGTAGGCTTTCCGCAGCCTTGATGTTCATAACAGGCAACTCTTAGAGCCTCTACTAAGACACTCTAGAGACAAACCCACCTCAATATTTTTTTTACATAAGCTACGAATTTTTTAATGAAAAAAGTACAGGATTTTTAAGGAAAAATTTCTTTAAAAATTATCACTCCCAGTAGACTTTTCGTAACCTTGATATTCATGACAGACAACCTTTAGAGACTCTACAAAGTTGCTGTAAAGACAAAACTACCCCTATATTTTTTTTACAGAAGCTACGAATTTTTTAATGAAAAAAGTACAAGATTTTTAAGAAAGTATATCCTAAAAAAATTATCATGCCCCCAGTAGACTTTCCACAATCTTGATATTCACGACAGACAACCCTTAGAGACTCTACTAAGTTCCTGTAAAGACACAACCATCCTAATATTTTTTTACAGATGCTACGAATGTTTTAATGAAAAAAATACAGGATTTTTAAGGAAGAATTTCTTTAAAAAATCATCACACCTCCAGTAGGCTTTCCGCAACCTTGATATTCATGACAGGCAACTCTTAGAGCCTCTACTAAGTCACTCTAAAGACAAACCCACCTCGATATTTTTTTTCACAAGCTATGGATTTTTTAATGAAAAAAGTACAAGATTTTTACGGAAGATTCTTAAAAGAATCATCATGTCCCCAGTAGACTTTCCACAAACTTGATATTCACTACAGGCAACCCTTAGAGAGTCTACTAAGTTGCTGTAAATACATGACCATCCTAATATTTTTTACAGATGCTAAGAATTTTTTAATGGAAAAAGTACAAGAATTTTAAGGAAGAATTTCTTTAAAAAAATCATCACACCTCCAGTAGGCTTTCCGCAGCCTTGATGTTCATAACAGGCAACTCTTAGAGCCTCTACTAAGACACTCTAGAGACAAACCCACCTCAATATTTTTTTTACATAAGCTACGAATTTTTTAATGAAAAAAGTACAGGATTTTTAAGGAAAAATTTCTTTAAAAAATTATCACTCCCAGTAGACTTTTCGTAACCTTGATATTCATGACAGACAACCTTTAGAGACTCTACAAAGTTGCTGTAAAGACAAAACTACCCCTATATTTTTTTTACAGAAGCTACGAATTTTTTAATGAAAAAAGTACAAGATTTTTAAGAAAGTATATCCTAAAAAAATTATCATGCCCCCAGTAGACTTTCCACAATCTTGATATTCACGACAGACAACCCTTAGAGACTCTAAGAAGTTCCTGTAAACACACAACCATCCTAATATTTTTTTACAGATGCTACGAATGTTTTAATGAAAAAAATACAGGATTTTTAAGGAAGAATTTCTTTAAAAAATCATCACACCTCCAGTAGGCTTTCCGCAACCTTGATATTCATGACAGGCAACTCTTAGAGCCTCTACTAAGTCACTCTAAAGACAAACCCACCTCGATATTTTTTTTCACAAGCTATGGATTTTTTAATGAAAAAAGTACAAGATTTTTACGGAAGATTCTTAAAAGAATCATCATGTCCCCAGTAGACTTTCCACAAACTTGATATTCACTACAGGCAACCCTTAGAGAGTCTACTAAGTTGCTGTAAATACATGACCATCCTAATATTTTTTACAGATGCTAAGAATTTTTTAATGGAAAAAGTACAAGATTTTTAAGGAAGAATTTCTTTAAAAAAAATCATCACACCTCCAGTAGGCTTTCCGCAGCCTTGATGTTCATAACAGGCAACTCTTAGAGCCTCTACTAAGACACTCTAGAGACAAACCCACCTCAATATTTTTTTTACATAAGCTACGAATTTTTTAATGAAAAAAGTACAGGATTTTTAAGGAAAAATTTCTTTAAAAATTATCACTCCCAGTAGACTTTTCGTAACCTTGATATTCATGACAGACAACCTTTAGAGACTCTACAAAGTTGCTGTAAAGACAAAACTACCCCTATATTTTTTTTACAGAAGCTACGAATTTTTTAATGAAAAAAGTACAAGATTTTTAAGAAAGTATATCCTAAAAAAATTATCATGCCCCCAGTAGACTTTCCACAATCTTGATATTCACGACAGACAACCCTTAGAGACTCTACTAAGTTCCTGTAAAGACACAACCATCCTAATATTTTTTTACAGATGCTACGAATGTTTTAATGAAAAAAATACAGGATTTTTAAGGAAGAATTTCTTTAAAAAATCATCACACCTCCAGTAGGCTTTCCGCAACCTTGATATTCATGACAGGCAACTCTTAGAGCCTCTACTAAGTCACTCTAAAGACAAACCCACCTCGATATTTTTTTTCACAAGCTATGGATTTTTTAATGAAAAAAGTACAAGATTTTTACGGAAGATTCTTAAAAGAATCATCATGTCCCCAGTAGACTTTCCACAAACTTGATATTCACTACAGGCAACCCTTAGAGAGTCTACTAAGTTGCTGTAAATACATGACCATCCTAATATTTTTTACAGATGCTAAGAATTTTTTAATGGAAAAAGTACAAGAATTTTAAGGAAGAATTTCTTTAAAAAAATCATCACACCTCCAGTAGGCTTTCCGCAGCCTTGATGTTCATAACAGGCAACTCTTAGAGCCTCTACTAAGACACTCTAGAGACAAACCCACCTCAATATTTTTTTTACATAAGCTACGAATTTTTTAATGAAAAAAGTACAGGATTTTTAAGGAAAAATTTCTTTAAAAAATTATCACTCCCAGTAGACTTTTCGTAACCTTGATATTCATGACAGACAACCTTTAGAGACTCTACAAAGTTGCTGTAAAGACAAAACTACCCCTATATTTTTTTTACAGAAGCTACGAATTTTTTAATGAAAAAAGTACAAGATTTTTAAGAAAGTATATCCTAAAAAAATTATCATGCCCCCAGTAGACTTTCCACAATCTTGATATTCACGACAGACAACCCTTAGAGACTCTAAGAAGTTCCTGTAAACACACAACCATCCTAATATTTTTTTACAGATGCTACGAATGTTTTAATGAAAAAAATACAGGATTTTTAAGGAAGAATTTCTTTAAAAAATCATCACACCTCCAGTAGGCTTTCCGCAACCTTGATATTCATGACAGGCAACTCTTAGAGCCTCTACTAAGTCACTCTAAAGACAAACCCACCTCGATATTTTTTTTCACAAGCTATGGATTTTTTAATGAAAAAAGTACAAGATTTTTACGGAAGATTCTTAAAAGAATCATCATGTCCCCAGTAGACTTTCCACAAACTTGATATTCACTACAGGCAACCCTTAGAGAGTCTACTAAGTTGCTGTAAATACATGACCATCCTAATATTTTTTACAGATGCTAAGAATTTTTTAATGGAAAAAGTACAAGATTTTTAAGGAAGAATTTCTTTAAAAAAAATCATCACACCTCCAGTAGGCTTTCCGCAGCCTTGATGTTCATAACAGGCAACTCTTAGAGCCTCTACTAAGACACTCTAGAGACAAACCCACCTCAATATTTTTTTTACATAAGCTACGAATTTTTTAATGAAAAAAGTACAGGATTTTTAAGGAAAAATTTCTTTAAAAATTATCACTCCCAGTAGACTTTTCGTAACCTTGATATTCATGACAGACAACCTTTAGAGACTCTACAAAGTTGCTGTAAAGACAAAACTACCCCTATATTTTTTTTACAGAAGCTACGAATTTTTTAATGAAAAAAGTACAAGATTTTTAAGAAAGTATATCCTAAAAAAATTATCATGCCCCCAGTAGACTTTCCACAATCTTGATATTCACGACAGACAACCCTTAGAGACTCTACTAAGTTCCTGTAAAGACACAACCATCCTAATATTTTTTTACAGATGCTACGAATGTTTTAATGAAAAAAATACAGGATTTTTAAGGAAGAATTTCTTTAAAAAATCATCACACCTCCAGTAGGCTTTCCGCAACCTTGATATTCATGACAGGCAACTCTTAGAGCCTCTACTAAGTCACTCTAAAGACAAACCCACCTCGATATTTTTATCCACAAGCTATGGATTTTTTAATGAAAAAAGTACAAGATTTTTACGGAAGATTCTTAAAAGAATCATCATGTCCCCAGTAGACTTTCCACAAACTTGATATTCACTACAGGCAACCCTTAGAGAGTCTACTAAGTTGCTGTAAATACATGACCATCCTAATATTTTTTACAGATGCTAAGAATTTTTTAATGGAAAAAGTACAAGATTTTTAAGGAAGAATTTCTTTAAAAAAAATCATCACACCTCCAGTAGGCTTTCCGCAGCCTTGATGTTCATAACAGGCAACTCTTAGAGCCTCTACTAAGACACTCTAGAGACAAACCCACCTCAATATTTTTTTTACATAAGCTACGAATTTTTTAATGAAAAAAGTACAGGATTTTTAAGGAAAAATTTCTTTAAAAATTATCACTCCCAGTAGACTTTTCGTAACCTTGATATTCATGACAGACAACCTTTAGAGACTCTACAAAGTTGCTGTAAAGACAAAACTACCCCTATATTTTTTTTACAGAAGCTACGAATTTTTTAATGAAAAAAGTACAAGATTTTTAAGAAAGTATATCCTAAAAAAATTATCATGCCCCCAGTAGACTTTCCACAATCTTGATATTCACGACAGACAACCCTTAGAGACTCTACTAAGTTCCTGTAAAGACACAACCATCCTAATATTTTTTTACAGATGCTACGAATGTTTTAATGAAAAAAATACAGGATTTTTAAGGAAGAATTTCTTTAAAAAATCATCACACCTCCAGTAGGCTTTCCGCAACCTTGATATTCATGACAGGCAACTCTTAGAGCCTCTACTAAGTCACTCTAAAGACAAACCCACCTCGATATTTTTTTTCACAAGCTATGGATTTTTTAATGAAAAAAGTACAAGATTTTTACGGAAGATTCTTAAAAGAATCATCATGTCCCCAGTAGACTTTCCACAAACTTGATATTCACTACAGGCAACCCTTAGAGAGTCTACTAAGTTGCTGTAAATACATGACCATCCTAATATTTTTTACAGATGCTAAGAATTTTTTAATGGAAAAAGTACAAGAATTTTAAGGAAGAATTTCTTTAAAAAAATCATCACACCTCCAGTAGGCTTTCCGCAGCCTTGATGTTCATAACAGGCAACTCTTAGAGCCTCTACTAAGACACTCTAGAGACAAACCCACCTCAATATTTTTTTTACATAAGCTACGAATTTTTTAATGAAAAAAGTACAGGATTTTTAAGGAAAAATTTCTTTAAAAAATTATCACTCCCAGTAGACTTTTCGTAACCTTGATATTCATGACAGACAACCTTTAGAGACTCTACAAAGTTGCTGTAAAGACAAAACTACCCCTATATTTTTTTTACAGAAGCTACGAATTTTTTAATGAAAAAAGTACAAGATTTTTAAGAAAGTATATCCTAAAAAAATTATCATGCCCCCAGTAGACTTTCCACAATCTTGATATTCACGACAGACAACCCTTAGAGACTCTAAGAAGTTCCTGTAAACACACAACCATCCTAATATTTTTTTACAGATGCTACGAATGTTTTAATGAAAAAAATACAGGATTTTTAAGGAAGAATTTCTTTAAAAAATCATCACACCTCCAGTAGGCTTTCCGCAACCTTGATATTCATGACAGGCAACTCTTAGAGCCTCTACTAAGTCACTCTAAAGACAAACCCACCTCGATATTTTTTTTCACAAGCTATGGATTTTTTAATGAAAAAAGTACAAGATTTTTACGGAAGATTCTTAAAAGAATCATCATGTCCCCAGTAGACTTTCCACAAACTTGATATTCACTACAGGCAACCCTTAGAGAGTCTACTAAGTTGCTGTAAATACATGACCATCCTAATATTTTTTACAGATGCTAAGAATTTTTTAATGGAAAAAGTACAAGATTTTTAAGGAAGAATTTCTTTAAAAAAAATCATCACACCTCCAGTAGGCTTTCCGCAGCCTTGATGTTCATAACAGGCAACTCTTAGAGCCTCTACTAAGACACTCTAGAGACAAACCCACCTCAATATTTTTTTTACATAAGCTACGAATTTTTTAATGAAAAAAGTACAGGATTTTTAAGGAAAAATTTCTTTAAAAATTATCACTCCCAGTAGACTTTTCGTAACCTTGATATTCATGACAGACAACCTTTAGAGACTCTACAAAGTTGCTGTAAAGACAAAACTACCCCTATATTTTTTTTACAGAAGCTACGAATTTTTTAATGAAAAAAGTACAAGATTTTTAAGAAAGTATATCCTAAAAAAATTATCATGCCCCCAGTAGACTTTCCACAATCTTGATATTCACGACAGACAACCCTTAGAGACTCTACTAAGTTCCTGTAAAGACACAACCATCCTAATATTTTTTTACAGATGCTACGAATGTTTTAATGAAAAAAATACAGGATTTTTAAGGAAGAATTTCTTTAAAAAATCATCACACCTCCAGTAGGCTTTCCGCAACCTTGATATTCATGACAGGCAACTCTTAGAGCCTCTACTAAGTCACTCTAAAGACAAACCCACCTCGATATTTTTTTCCACAAGCTATGGATTTTTTAATGAAAAAAGTACAAGATTTTTACGGAAGATTCTTAAAAGAATCATCATGTCCCCAGTAGACTTTCCACAAACTTGATATTCACTACAGGCAACCCTTAGAGAGTCTACTAAGTTGCTGTAAATACATGACCATCCTAATATTTTTTACAGATGCTAAGAATTTTTTAATGGAAAAAGTACAAGATTTTTAAGGAAGAATTTCTTTAAAAAAAATCATCACACCTCCAGTAGGCTTTCCGCAGCCTTGATGTTCATAACAGGCAACTCTTAGAGCCTCTACTAAGACACTCTAGAGACAAACCCACCTCAATATTTTTTTTACATAAGCTACGAATTTTTTAATGAAAAAAGTACAGGATTTTTAAGGAAAAATTTCTTTAAAAATTATCACTCCCAGTAGACTTTTCGTAACCTTGATATTCATGACAGACAACCTTTAGAGACTCTACAAAGTTGCTGTAAAGACAAAACTACCCCTATATTTTTTTTACAGAAGCTACGAATTTTTTAATGAAAAAAGTACAAGATTTTTAAGAAAGTATATCCTAAAAAAATTATCATGCCCCCAGTAGACTTTCCACAATCTTGATATTCACGACAGACAACCCTTAGAGACTCTACTAAGTTCCTGTAAAGACACAACCATCCTAATATTTTTTTACAGATGCTACGAATGTTTTAATGAAAAAAATACAGGATTTTTAAGGAAGAATTTCTTTAAAAAATCATCACACCTCCAGTAGGCTTTCCGCAACCTTGATATTCATGACAGGCAACTCTTAGAGCCTCTACTAAGTCACTCTAAAGACAAACCCACCTCGATATTTTTTTTCACAAGCTATGGATTTTTTAATGAAAAAAGTACAAGATTTTTACGGAAGATTCTTAAAAGAATCATCATGTCCCCAGTAGACTTTCCACAAACTTGATATTCACTACAGGCAACCCTTAGAGAGTCTACTAAGTTGCTGTAAATACATGACCATCCTAATATTTTTTACAGATGCTAAGAATTTTTTAATGGAAAAAGTACAAGAATTTTAAGGAAGAATTTCTTTAAAAAAATCATCACACCTCCAGTAGGCTTTCCGCAGCCTTGATGTTCATAACAGGCAACTCTTAGAGCCTCTACTAAGACACTCTAGAGACAAACCCACCTCAATATTTTTTTTACATAAGCTACGAATTTTTTAATGAAAAAAGTACAGGATTTTTAAGGAAAAATTTCTTTAAAAAATTATCACTCCCAGTAGACTTTTCGTAACCTTGATATTCATGACAGACAACCTTTAGAGACTCTACAAAGTTGCTGTAAAGACAAAACTACCCCTATATTTTTTTTACAGAAGCTACGAATTTTTTAATGAAAAAAGTACAAGATTTTTAAGAAAGTATATCCTAAAAAAATTATCATGCCCCCAGTAGACTTTCCACAATCTTGATATTCACGACAGACAACCCTTAGAGACTCTAAGAAGTTCCTGTAAACACACAACCATCCTAATATTTTTTTACAGATGCTACGAATGTTTTAATGAAAAAAATACAGGATTTTTAAGGAAGAATTTCTTTAAAAAATCATCACACCTCCAGTAGGCTTTCCGCAACCTTGATATTCATGACAGGCAACTCTTAGAGCCTCTACTAAGTCACTCTAAAGACAAACCCACCTCGATATTTTTTTTCACAAGCTATGGATTTTTTAATGAAAAAAGTACAAGATTTTTACGGAAGATTCTTAAAAGAATCATCATGTCCCCAGTAGACTTTCCACAAACTTGATATTCACTACAGGCAACCCTTAGAGAGTCTACTAAGTTGCTGTAAATACATGACCATCCTAATATTTTTTACAGATGCTAAGAATTTTTTAATGGAAAAAGTACAAGAATTTTAAGGAAGAATTTCTTTAAAAAAATCATCACACCTCCAGTAGGCTTTCCGCAGCCTTGATGTTCATAACAGGCAACTCTTAGAGCCTCTACTAAGACACTCTAGAGACAAACCCACCTCAATATTTTTTTTACATAAGCTACGAATTTTTTAATGAAAAAAGTACAGGATTTTTAAGGAAAAATTTCTTTAAAAAATTATCACTCCCAGTAGACTTTTCGTAACCTTGATATTCATGACAGACAACCTTTAGAGACTCTACAAAGTTGCTGTAAAGACAAAACTACCCCTATATTTTTTTTACAGAAGCTACGAATTTTTTAATGAAAAAAGTACAAGATTTTTAAGAAAGTATATCCTAAAAAAATTATCATGCCCCCAGTAGACTTTCCACAATCTTGATATTCACGACAGACAACCCTTAGAGACTCTACTAAGTTCCTGTAAAGACACAACCATCCTAATATTTTTTTACAGATGCTACGAATTTCTTAATGAAAAAAGTACAGGATTTTTAAGGAAGAATTTCTTTAAAAAACCATCACACCTCCAGTAGGCTTTCCGCAACCTTGATATTCATGACAGGCAACTCTTAGAGCCTCTACTAAGTCACTCTAAAGACGAACCCACCTTAATATTTTTTTTTACACAAGTTACGATTTTTTTAATGAAAAAAGTACAATATTTTTAAGGAAGAATTTCTTTAAAAAATTATTACACCCCCAGTAGACTTTTCGCAACCTTGACATTCATGACAGACGACCCATAGAGCCTTTACTAAGCCACTCCAAAGATAAAACCGCCCTAATATCATTTTTACAGATGCTACGAATTATTTATTTCAAAAGGTACAAGATTTTTAACGAGCCATATTCTAAAACAATCACCACGCCCTCAATAGACTTTCCACAATATTGATATTCACGACAGGCAACCCTTAGAGACTGTACTAAGTTGCCCTAAAGACAAAACCAGCTCAATATTTTTTACAGAAGCTACAAATTTTTTAATGAAAAAAATACAAGATTTTTAAGAAAGTATATCCTAAAAAAATCATCTGCCCCCAGTAGACTTTCCACAATCGTGATGTTCACAACAGACAACCCTTAGAGACTCTAAGAAGTTCCTGTAAACACACAACCATCCTAATATTTTTTTACAGATGCTACGAATGTTTTAATGAAAAAAATACAGGATTTTTAAGGAAGAATTTCTTTAAAAAATCATCACACCTCCAGTAGGCTTTCCGCAACCTTGATATTCATGACAGGCAACTCTTAGAGCCTCTACTAAGTCACTCTAAAGACAAACCCACCTCGATATTTTTTTTCACAAGCTATGGATTTTTTAATGAAAAAAGTACAAGATTTTTAAGAAAGTATATCCTAAAAAAAATTATCATGCCCCCAGTAGACTTTCCACAATCTTGATATTCACGACAGACAACCCTTAGAGACTCTACTAAGTTCCTGTAAAGACACAACCATCCTAATATTTTTTTACAGATGCTACGAATTTCTTAATGAAAAAAGTACAGGATTTTTAAGGAAGAATTTCTTTAAAAAAAATCATCACACCTCCAGTAGGCTTTCCGCAGCCTTGATGTTCATAACAGGCAACTCTTAGAGCCTCTACTAAGACACTCTAGAGACAAACCCACCTCAATATTTTTTTACATAAGCTACGAATTTTTTAATGAAAAAAGTACAGGATTTTTAAGGAAAAATTTCTTTAAAAAATTATCACTCCCAGTAGACTTTTCGTAACCTTGATATTCATGACAGACAACCTTTAGAGACTCTACAAAGTTGCTGTAAAGACAAAACTACCCCTATATTTTTTTTACAGAAGCTACGAATTTTTTAATGAAAAAAGTACAAGATTTTTAAGAAAGTATATCCTAAAAAAATTATCATGCCCCCAGTAGACTTTCCACAATCTTGATATTCACGACAGACAACCCTTAGAGACTCTACTAAGTTCCTGTAAAGACACAACCATCCTAATATTTTTTTACAGATGCTACGAATTTCTTAATGAAAAAAGTACAGGATTTTTAAGGAAGAATTTCTTTAAAAAAAATCATCACACCTCCAGTAGGCTTTCCGCAGCCTTGATGTTCATAACAGGCAACTCTTAGAGCCTCTACTAAGACACTCTAGAGACAAACCCACCTCAATATTTTTTTACATAAGCTACGAATTTTTTAATGAAAAAAGTACAGGATTTTTAAGGAAAAATTTCTTTAAAAAATTATCACTCCCAGTAGACTTTTCGTAACCTTGATATTCATGACAGACAACCTTTAGAGACTCTACAAAGTTGCTGTAAAGACAAAACTACCCCTATATTTTTTTTACAGAAGCTACGAATTTTTTAATGAAAAAAGTACAAGATTTTTAAGAAAGTATATCCTAAAAAAAATTATCATGCCCCCAGTAGACTTTCCACAATCTTGATATTCACAACAGACAACCCTTAGAGACTCTAAGAAGTTCTTGTAAACACACAACCATCCTAATATTTTTTTGCAAATGCTACGAATGTTTTAATGAAAAAAGTACAGGGTTTTCAAGGAAGAATTTCTTTAAAAAATTATCACACCCCCAGTAGACTTCTCACAACCTTGATATTCGTGACAGAGAACCCTTAGAGCCTTTACTAAGCCACTCTAAAAATTGCCCTAATATTGTTTTTACAGATGCTACGAATTATTTAATTCAAAAAAGTACAAGATTTTTAAAGAAGCATATTCTAAAAAAATCACCACGCCCCCAATAGGCTTTCCACAACCTGGATATTCACATCAGGCAACCCTTAGAGACTCTACTAAGTTGCTCTAAAGACAAAACCACCTCAATATTTTTTTACAGAAGCTACAATTTTTTTAATGAAAACAGTACAAGATTATTAAGAGAGTGTATCCTAAAAAAATCATCATGCCCCCAGTAGACTTTCCACAATCTTGATATTCACGACGGGCAACTCTTAGACCCTCTACTAAGTCACCCTAAAGATAAGACCATCTTAATGTTCTTTTTACGGGTGCTACGAATTTTTTTACGAAAAAATAAGGGATTATAAGAAACATTTCCTTAAAACAATTATCACACCCCCAATAGACTTTCCACAACCTTGGTATTCATCACAGAGAACCCTTAGATACTCTACTAAGCCACCCTAAAGATAAAACCGCTCTAATATTCTACTACAATTTTTTAATGGAAAAAGTACGAGATTTTTAAGCAAACATTTTTTTAAACAAGTCATCAAACACCCCCCCCCCCGTGCGTTTTTGTGCGCACATTTTTCCTCAGAATTTCCCCCAATAACGTTTAAAAATGACACACACTCAATACTTTGTCCATTCAGTTAAACATGTAACGTCACCATAAAATTGTTCCAGAGTAATATGTCAATTGTTAGAACACGAAAGTCACGGCGTTCTGTCGTTATTAGAAGAACCCCACGTTCAAAGTGATGCCTCATATCTCAGTAGGGTAGAACAATGTTGTGCCGGTCACTCGCATTGCCTAGCGGCTGACGTCGCACTGCCACCACATACTTTTCAGTAAGTACCCCAATTTTAAACAACATCTTGTATTAGTAGGTTAAAATTTAATATGTAATATTTATTACATGGAATCACGCCTTATTTATCAAAGACCGCACTTAAATTCTGTGTCTACCTTCTCTCAAAGGTTACCCCATAAAAGAGCGTTCGGTTTTCAGAATCAGGCACTTTGCCGGCACGGTATCGTACAGCGTGCGCAATTTCGTGGAAAAGAACCGCGACACCCTCCCCAGGGAGGTGTCGAGGGCGATGTTCCGCTGCGATCATCCCATAATGCAGGCGCTCTTCCCCGAGGGCAACCCCAAGCGCTGCAACCTAAAACGCCCCATCTCCAAGTCCGTGCAGCTGCAGGTCTCCCTGAACGCCCTCCTGAAGTGCCTCGGCAACCGGCAGACGCACTACATCCGGTGCCTCAAGCCCAACGAGATGAAACAACCGAGAATATTCGAGATGGCGTTAGTCCTACACCAGGTGAGCTATTTCAACCCCTTATTGAACCTCTGGGGTGACCGCGATCTCGTTTAGGTGCGCTACTTGGGCCTGATCGCCACCGTGGAGATGTGGCGCTCCGGCCACTGCTACCGCCTGCCCTACATCCAATTCCTCTGCCGCTACAAGATGGTGTGCGGCAACACGTGGCCGAGGTGGCGTGGTTCGCCCATAGAGGGCGTTTCGTTGCTGTTACGGTCGCTTCCCATACCCAGCGCCGAGTTCACTTTCGGGCGGACGAAGCTGTTCGTCCGGAGTCCTAGGACTGTTTTCGAGCTGGAGGATTTTCGGCGCGTCAGGCTTCACGATCTGGCGTTGCTCATCCAGAAGACGTGGCGGGGGTACAGGCAGAAGAAGCAGTACCAGAGGATGAGGCAGAGCCAGATGGTTATAGCTTCGGCGTGGAGAAGCTGGAGAGTGAGTTTTGGATTTTTCTTTTTTTTTTTTTTTTTTCGTCTTGAAGGTTTTTATATATTTTAAGCAGTTATAATAAAAAAAAAAACTTTTAATTTACAATATTTTATTTCTCTTTGTATGTTCTCTGTCGATTGTAAGTTAAATATCAAAAAGAAACGTCAAAATAAATACTAGAAAGTCAGAATTATTCAACTCAGGTTACAGCATATCAAATTTTCTCTTATAAAGGGTCTTTCAATAAGGACTCTCGATTTTTAAACGTAAATAAAACAAGTTGTGTGTCAGATATCCACTCAATTTTTTTTTTATTTGAAAGAACATTTTATGGCCATTAGGTATGGAATATAACGTCCGCCGCGGCTTTGCTTGATGACGCGTATTCGGGCGGTCCAATTTTCGATGACTTTGTCGCATAAATCTGGCTGAGTTTGCTGGAAGAAGTTCGTTATGTTGTCTTTGAGAGCATCAATTGTTTACGGTTTATTCACATAGACTTGCAATTTAAGATAGATCCAAGGGAAGAAGTCTAAAGACGTTAAATTGCACGATCTCGGTGGCCAGTTCATGTCGCCGCTGTACGAGATAACCATGCCTTCAAATCGCTCGTGCAGAATGTCCATCGTGGCATGCGCCGTGTGTGGCACGTAGCGCTGTCCTGTTGGAACCACATGTTATCGGTATCCATATCATCCAGTTTAGGCCACAAGAAATTGCTTATCATCAATCTGTAGCGCTCGCCGTTGACGGTTATTGCAGTGCCAATTTCGTTTTGGAAGAAGTACAAACCGATGATTCCGCCAGACCAAAATCCGCACCAAACAGTGACTTTCTGGGGATCCATTCGGTGCTGGTGTATCTCGTGTAGATTGGTATCGTCCCAAATCCAGCAATTTTGCTTATTCACATATCCATTCATCCAAAAATGGCCCTCGTCGCTAAAGATAATCTTTTTCGCGAAATTTGGATCAGCTTCCAATTGCTCCAGAGCCCAATCAGTAAACACACGGCGTTGTTTATAGTCGTTTACCTTAAGTTCCTGGGTCAGTGGGATTTTATATGGGTGCAGATCGAAGTCCCGACGCAAAATTCGCCAATTTGAAGTCGCAGAAAGGTCAAGTTTTTGTGAACAACGAGAAATTGACTGCCTCGAGTTTTCAGAAGACCTTGCGTTTCGGGGACGTACGGGTGATGGCTGATTATCAAAAAATTTACAGGAGAAATCCAAGATGGCGTTTATGGGCACTCTTTAAGTAACAATTTATTAACAAATTATTCGTGAAAAGAATGTACTATTAAAAGTGATTTTATATCTTTTTCAGTATTTCTCTTTGTACTTTTTTTTCTTTACAATGAACAAATAGTTTGGTTTAATAGACATCAAAAATTAAGATCAGATAGATTGGCATCCCTATTATCGAATTTCATATTTTGGTTTACTTTAATCTGCGCAGTCATTAACTATAGAAGCAATTGTGAATAAAAAGTTTTCTACTTTATGGCTACTTGTACTTTTAGGAACTGAAATACGGGATACCATTTCAAGGTCGCAGACACTTGTGGTGTTTCTATCATGTGGTATGATAACAATTGATACATTTTGTTCATTTTTTTGTCCCTTGTATTGTCTTTTTTCCCGTAAGCTGTTACAGTAAAGGCATTTTATCATAAGAATTTAGATGCTAGACATTTCGTAGGATTTTGGAAGACGCCAAAATTTAAGGGCTTTAGAATCTAGAAGCTAACTACGAGGTCTGATAAAAAATACGGTGAATAATTTTATTATGAACAAAGTAATAAGCTTACTTCAAATTTGAACTAATCTCCCTTAAAGTTCTGTCCTTGGCTAGCCATGGAATTATCTCCACGTTGTTTCCATGATTGAAAGCATTTATGGTAGGCTTCTTTCGGAAGGGCCTGCAGCTGCTCCGTCGTGGCCTTCTCAATGTCGGAAATTGTGTCAAAACGTTTTCCTCTTAGCACGGCTTTGATTTTTGGAAAGAGCCAGAAGTCGCATAGTTCTAAATCCGGAGAGTAAACCGGTGGACAGACAGAAATCTTTTTTTTTTTCAGCCAAAAACTCGTGGATCAGAAGCGAGATGCGGCACGGCGCGTTGTCGTGATGAAGGGGGAAGCCATTGGCCCATTTTCTGGTCTCTCTCCATACGTCGTTTCGAAAAACGTTGCAGTACGCCCTTATAATATTCGCAGATGCAATGTTTTTATCTGTTTTTGAAGTCAAAGGACGTCCAGACCGTTGCTCGCCTTCAACCGACTCATTTCCCCTTTTAAATCGCTCAACCACTTGTAAACAGTCTTCAGAGTCACCAGATTATCATCATTCACTGATTTTAACATTTCATGAGATTCTTTGAAATTTTTTCTCTGGAAGCCAATTAACAAGTCAAAACTTGTTCAAACTTGAAACCGACTATCTCAATGGATCAGGCTGTCGGATGTATTATTTCACACAGATGTAGCTGCAGCAGTTTCTGCTATAAAAATTCGTTCACCGTATTTTTTTATCAGACCTCGTATATAACTTGAAATATTGAGTTAGTTATGCCAGGGACTTATTTTTTATCATAACTGACATAAATTACACAGGCCAGAGAGGAATTTCGGATAATGAAACACAGAAAACAAGTGGAATGGGCGTCGAGGGTGATACAAAGACACTACATCCAATGGAAGGTACTCTTTTCCATTATAGTCGTTTATGTTCTAAACCATTACCGTCCTTTTGCTACTTGTAGAGGCGGCAGTTTCTGCTGAACTTCTGCCGCATGCTGCCCGAAGACGCCGACTCCCCCATCTGTCGAGAGTGGCCCCCGGCCTACAGCAAACTGGGCGAGACCAGCAGCCTGCTGAAGAAGATTCATCACCGGTGGCGGTGCCACAAGTTCCGGCTAAAGTTCGACCAGACGGCGAGGAACCGTATGAGGGAGAAGGTGACGGCCAGCTTCATTTTCAAAGACAGAAAGTGCTCATATCCTAGAAGGTAGGGCGTTGACGGCCATCGGGGCGACACGATTTTGTTCGGTTGTTTTTTTGCAGCGTTTCCCATCCGTTCCTCGGGGATTACGTGCGATTAAGGCAAAATATCCAGTGGAAGAAGATGTGCGTGGAAAGTAACGACCAATATGTAGTGTTCGCGGATATTATTAATAAAATTACGAGGTCTAGTGGGAAGGTAAGCATTTATATTTATCTGATCTATTTTGTTGTCGAAAGATTTTCCTTTTTTGTGTGCGGAATATTCCATTATGTAATCGAATTTCTACAGGGTGTCACAATTTTCCCGATTTTGATCGTCTGATTTGTTAGACTTTTGCCAAATACAATTTTCTTGAATCGTCTCGAAGCTGTCGATTTTATTTTTATATGATCTAGTAACAAAATAAACCACGCGTTACAGTTGGCTGATTTGGGACATCCGGTATAATAGACTTGTACAATATGTTCCAGTTTGTTCCTATTCTCTTGGTGATATCGACGAGATCCATGCTGATATTGGATCAGCGGACGCTCCAAATCAAATACCGCGTGCCTGCCACCGAGATATACAGGATGTCCCTGTCCCCTTTCCTCGACGACGTGGCCGTTGTTCACGTCAGAGCGGTAAGTCCAAAAAAACGCCCCCGCTTATAACTTCTTTAGAATAATCTTTCATCTTAGTTTGAAACAAAACCCGCCCATCCTTGTCTTCCATTGTTTCCCTTTACTTTCGATTACTCTAGTCTAGTACGTAGATCGCTAGCGTCCATTTTTTTCGCCGCAGTCCTCGCTAGGCAACCCGGAAACGTCTAGCGCCACCTCTGACCACACGGGCTGCCTATTTCAGAGCGACCTCAGCAAGAAAAAGGGCGACTTCGTGTTCCAGACGGGCCACGTCATCGAGATCGTCACCAAGCTGTTTCTGGTGGTGCAGAACGCCGCCGGAAAGCCTCCCGAGGTCAACATCACCACCGAGTGAGTCAATTTGAATTGTATAAAGTACCGCGTCACGAGAAAAAAATATAAGTTTTTAAATGCGGATAACTAGGGAATGAGGGCTTAAACGAGAAAAATTTATATGAACGACCCATCTTAATATCGCCCATAGAATGGGTTTTCCGAATATTTTCGCGATGTTTGATGCCACCCTGTATATAAGTTATATACAGGGTATTTTAAAAATTCGTAGAATAAGTGTAGGAATTGGTTCTACATCAGAATTAAAAGAATAAACTTCATATAAACATACCTCCGAAAATCTTTACTTTTGGAGATACAGGGTGAGAAACTTTGATTTGCCTAAAAATATAATCAAAACACTATGGAGTTTGGATTATGGAATAATATATTGAAAATTGTATATAATCACTATTTGTAGAAATCGTCAAATCTGAATATACACTTTGTCAAGTGTTTTTTGACCGCAGGTAAGTGTACAGTGCAACCTTAAATGGAAAAAGATTATTTGAAAGATTCTCTTTAAAATCGCCTATAGAATGTTCTTCGAAGTTGAAGGACGAATATTTTCGTATCGTTTATAGGCGCCCCGTATATACGTGATATATACAGGGTGGTCATTAACTTCGCAATATAAATGTGGGTGATGATTCTATATAAAATATTAAGACAATAAGTCTCTATAAACATACCCCCAAATCCCCCAAATTACGGGATGTACAAAAAAATACAAAATTCTTAGGTGATTTTCAAAGGGCTGTAACTAGGAGAAAAATAATCGCACAGCAATTTTAAAAAAGGCAAGTAGAAGTTTCTAGTTTCTATATCTTGAGTTCAAAACTTCTTACCGTCAACAGTTTTTGAGTAATCATAAGAATTTTTTTAAATTGTCTTGTGGCTATTTTTCTCCAAGTTACAGCCCTTTGTAAATCACCTAAAAATGTAGGATTTTTTTGAGGTGTTTGTAAAAATTACTAGAGATACTGTTTTATCACTTGAACGCCCCACCATTGCTTCCCCTTTTCAAAGAGAACCCACACCATCCGAGTTTCAGGTTCGAGGCAAACTTCGGCTCGCAGACGGTCACCTTCACGTTCAAGTGCGGCCTGCCGGAGGTCCAGCCCGGCCAGATCCGCGTCCTCCGCAAGGGCAACAAGATGGAGGTGCTCGTGTGACGCTCCGCCAGACATATCCCCCACGACCAGCCCGCCACACACTGCCACGTTAGGAAATTCTCGTTCGATGCACAATACCCTACTTTTCTACTTCGAAATGGACGTTCCTTTCATCGTTTAAGGTAAGGTTGTAAATATGGCGGCGAACGTGACGTATCCGCCCGACTGAAGACATGGGCGGCTCTTTTTTTTTTCTTTTTCTTTACTAGGACAGTGCCAAAGCTAGTTTAATCATCCCAAAAGTTCAAATGAGAGATAGATAATATAATGTTCGAGGAATAATTTTCCCCCCTTTAGTATTTTTATATATTGTATGGTGACGTTTCTTTTATGGCGTCGATGGACCACCACGAAGAATGGGGTTGTTAACACTTTCTTTACCTTATATTCACCTGATTTCCCTTGTCGTGACGAATCCTATCACAAAAGCAAAAGCAATCAAATTGTTTTCCTGATTTTTTCTTTGATCAGCTGTCGTGATTGAAGCTTATATTATTTTAAATCATCCTGTATACTGTGTCATTTTCTTAGAACGTCAAAACCTTAGAGTAACCTGACAAGGTTTTCCTGTTTTCACTTCATCAAATTTGTTGTTTCTTTTAATATCCTTTGAGCCACCTTGTATAGAAGACGATTTAATCTTAATAGCGAAAATTTTAATATTCAACAAATTCATGTGAAATGAGATTAATTTGTGGTAAAAACTTTTTTTCTATAGCTACACTTTCGAGATACAGAGTGTGGGAAAGTTATTGCATTTTTCCTAATTAATTTTTTTCACTCCAGCTTTTAAGGTTTTCTAAGCATTCTATTCCACACTTATTTATTTTTAAGCAAACACAATATAATATGTAGAATTTTGCCAAAATAACACATCCTTGACAGTATTTATATACAGGAAAATGAAAATTAAAGTAAAATTAAATTTTCTTTCATTTATTTTTCCTTCCGCCTTTTATCAGGCATAAATTTTACTAAAACGTCTAGAGGGTCGCAGATGAATAATCAAAACCACGGTAATGAAAGTGTTAGATAAAATTTTGTTCAAAACGAACATTAAAACTGTATATAAAATGAAATAATGTACACTACTCCACCATTTAGTTATTCGTCATACTGATTGTATATTCTATAGCAATATGTTAATAAATAAGTTATATTTTTATGTACACTTATTTATAATTACCTGCAAAAGCAACGTACTCGTTATGACTTAATCGTCAATAAATAATTATTTTCCCCTATACATTCTGTCATTACTGTCAGGTGACATTTGATACACATTCATTTGTTGCTTTCTTTTTAATGCTTTCAGTTGTTCCCAATGCTCACTTAATAATGTTATTCCTAATTATTCCATAGCTAACTTTATAAATATATTACTTTTATAGAAACTTTTCTTTAGAAAATAAAAAATAAACAATGTATGTTACATAAAATTTTTCATTTCAAAACTATTAAGTTGGAGTTTAGGACACCTTTATATATGGCATCGATTATTGACCATCTTTACTGCCTTCAGTTATTTATAAGGTCCACTTGAGAGGGCTACTTCTAATCATATCACGGCCAACTTTACAAATGTTAATACATCTGATTTGTTAATTGTTGTCAATTAATGTAATTGTCAAATATTGGAGAAATGTTCCAATGCTTGAATGTCTCGAAATATATCTCTTATTAAATAGAAGAAAAGAAACACTTAATATTTATTATGTGTATATTATCAATCAAAATTAAATATTAAATCAAGTATCACCGGTTAACAAGGAAACTAATCAGATTTCGGTGGTTCGTCCTCACTTTTTGAGCTGCCTGCAGGGTCTTCGGCCGCTCCGTTAGCGACTGGTGGGATCTCGCCCCTCTCCCTCCTTAAGTCCTGCCTCATATCGTCGACGACATCCCTCGCCAGCTCCCTCTCACTGTACCTCTCACGCAGGGCAGTAAATAGGCACAGTTGAGCCTCATACTCCCTCTTCAACTCGCCGTTGTGTCTGATCATCGTCTCCAGCTTCTTGTGCATGAGGTCCTGGCGAGCCCTCTCCGCCTTCATCCTGTCCTCCATGCAGTTGATCTTCGTCTCCAGTTGTTTCACCTCCAAGTTGCGTATCTCGAGGAGGTCCTTCGTGATACGAACCACATCCTTGAGGGATTCTATCTGTTGGCTGTACGCCTCGATCTGCAATTCCTGGTTTTTGATCACTTTAGTTCGCTCGAAGATTATGCTTTTTGCTTTGGTTAGCGTCTTTTCTGACTCCGTCTTCAGCGACTCGACCTCCTCCGCCTCCGTGGTCCATTTCAGGAGTTGTTTTTGCGCCTTGCTCACCTGGTCCTCTAATTTGGTCACCAGCGCCTTGTAGGTGTCTATTTCGAAATCTTTTTCCTATTAAAAAAAAAATCTATTTTCCAAATTATAATCATGGATGCACAAATTCAACATAATATACTTCACTTTACACTAAGGCCTACTGAAGAGAATTCATGATTTATATAACAGGTAGGTATTATTTTTTTAAACAATAGAAAAATCCTCCTGGTATTATTCAAAGATATACTTTACCTGTAATTTTTTCTCGTATTCAGCCAGTTTAGCGACCACATCTTGTTCCTATTAACAAATACAATACATGAGGAAGGTAAAAATCACGTTACAAATGAAAAAGTTCCCACCTGAGCAATTTGTTTTTCTTCAACTTTTGCTTCGGCCATTTTCGAATAAGATTTTGGATTGTCACAACTGCGATGTTAACGTGTCAGATGTTTACAGGAAAAGGAATATATTTAGATTTGGAAGCGATTCTAGCACAAGTATTTTTAGAAAAGGCTGCTATTACTAGGTATATTTTCAAATTTACCGCGCCTATAAGAGGCACGTTCAATTTGCACGTAATGGTTGTTTTCCTTTTACATGGCAACGGATAAATTTGTACTAAATATATGACAGTCGATTACCGAAATAAATACAAATTACAAGAACTTAAATTAACCTTAAAGCTATTTAAAACACTTCGTTGATATTAATACAGCGGTGAGAGGGAGACTAGTTTATATATTGATAGTAAACAGAAAATAACTTCTACAGAAGATCTAAAGAAATGAGGTGATTTGGATAAACCTGTAGTTCTATTGTATAAGTACTTACAATATTGAGCTGAAGCAATTTAGTTTGATAGCACATATCTCTTGCGGTATGAGTCATCAGAACTGAAAAACGACTACAATTACAAAGTGATCCTAATCTTTTACTGGTGTTGGTATGTGCCTAATCTGTTCTGATCACTTAAAAGGAAACAACATATGACGTCTCCTGCCATTCTATCGATTTTTCGTAAAATTTTTAATTGTTGCATAATTTCACGTCCAAAATACAAAATAATAATTAAGAAAACAACAACAACCTATCGAAACATACAAATGTTATCCATCTAACAATCTTCAAAACCCCTGACCCCTGAGTCGTAAAATTCGTCATTCCTTACCCTTCTTTCCGCTCAGGTCAATGCGGAACCGAGTGGCATAACTTCCTACAACAATAAAATATACAAATTAATTCAGAGACCGCAGGGCACGTCTCAATTGATCAACTTAATAGAAGAGTAAGTAGTAGCTATTTGTGGCAGCTGAAATATTGTCATATGTCTGATATCTACATATATTATTGTTTTTAGGTTAGGTTTGAAATTTTAACGTATAAATTAAAAAATAATGGAAGAATACACTAGAGAACCATGTCCGTGGAGGATAGTGGACGATTGTGGGGGTGCTTTCACCATGGGCCTAATCGGCGGAGGAGTTTTTCAAAGTATTAAGGGTTTTCGTAATGCACCCTCGGGTTACAGTAAACGTCTTGTAAGTCAATATACGTACTATCCATCACGTCCAGTTAACATTTTTTCACTTTTAGGTGGGCAGCTTAACTGCAATAAAACAGAGATCCCCCATTATCGCTGGTAATTTCGCCGTTTGGGGCGGTATGTTCTCCACGATCGATTGCGCTCTGATCCACATAAGAAAGAAGGAGGACCCTTGGAATTCTATCATCAGTGGCGCGGCTACCGGCGGCATCCTAGCGGCGAGAAACGGCTTGCCTGCCATGGCAGGCAGCGCATTTATTGGCGGCGTTCTACTGGCGCTCATCGAAGGTGTAGGCATATTATTCACAAGGCTCTCAGCAGAACAGTTCCAGCCACAGCTGCCCCCCATGGAAGATCCATCGCAGTTGGGGGAACAGCAGCCACCTGGAGGGTATTCTTTTCAATAGTTTCTTGTAATAATTGTAATATAGTTTGTAAATTTATTATAATATACCTTAAAAGAATAATCTGTGACATTGACTGAGTAACTGTGACGCATTTTTTGCCTATAGCGTTATTTTTTTATTATTTCGAGGCACTTACGCAGGATCGTTATTATTGTGAGGGAATGTCGATAGCTAAAGCTGTATTGAAACATCAAAATACAATCTCAAGTGAAAAAATTGTTTCTCTTTTCGTAACTATAAATTAATATACTACTACTTTTTCTTGATCACATCCGTAATATACAAGTCTTGAATAAATAATAAATATCTGAAGATAGAATAATTCTACGAGAATAATTGGAAATATAGGCATCTTACAATACAGAATATTATATTCTCAGGCTCGAACAAAAGATGTCGCATTGAAATAAGGCGATACCATAGAGACGGGAAATCACAGACTAATTGTGAAGGAAAGTTTAGAACAACGATGCTCCTGGGCCATCTAGTGGCAATAGTCGAAACTAAGATATATTGAATCGAAAGGTGCTATCATTTCTCGGCAATTATAAATGTCGAGCGCAGATGATTGTAAACTTTTCTTTAAAAAACCGTCGCCTTTCTCGAGAAACCGTCTATAGAAATTTTCTCCCGAGAAAACGTTTTTTCGCTAAAGAAAATCGAAGTGAAGAATTTTTTTGCGAATCTACGTAAAAAATTTACAATTGTAAAATATATAGATCTCAAAATCGACGTAAATTATTATAGAAACACGTAAATCGGCCTCCTTAACACGATAGCAATCTTAGTTTTAACGAGAAACTGTCGGTTGTCTCGTAAAACTATTTCCGAACTGCAGGTTCAAAGTAACAATTTTGAAATTAATGTTTACCTGAAGAACCTCTGGATTAGGAGAAATGTGAAGACACCGTTGAATTTGTGCGTCCTTTCTACGTCTGTATGAATTTTCTCATATTTTTTTTCGAGAAAACATTTTCTTTGCGGAAAAGAATCGATGGTCTGTAGTAAGTGAATTTTGTAGAAAATACAATGGTCTTAAAACGATGCAAATGAAACAGTTCAGTTGTACGATTTACATTTTGTTACTGCTGAACCGATCAAATCGCGAATAGAATGCACCTTTTGCGGTCGTTAACTCATCGAAAAACCCTACTATCCCAGTAAAACGTCAAAATCGTCAAAATAACAACAGTTTTTGACATCTCTCAGCTGATGGGATTTCAAATGATACTCGGCACCGCAAATAAATAGAATGGACCAAAATGGGACTGCGGAACCCGACAATAACGTTCACAAAACGAAAGTGATAATAGTGGGCGGTGGAATGGCCGGTCTGTCAGCCGCCTATCATTTAACGAAAAACGGCATGACCGACTATAAGATACTAGAGGCGAGAGGCCGAATAGGCGGAAGAATAGTACAGATACCCATAGGCAACGAAAAAGTCGAATTGGGTGCCAATTGGATTCACGGTGTATTAGGAAATCCCGTCTATGAGCTGGCCATGCAGAACGGTCTAGTCGATATAATTTCAGCCCCGAAGCCCCACAAAGTCGTGGCCGCCACCGAGCAAGGCAAGCAGATGCCCTTCACCACCCTCCATGAAATCTACGAGGCATATTTATGCTTCCTAAAGCGTTGTGAGGAATACTTCATATCACAATACTTGCCGCCTGAGGGTATCGACAGTGTCGGGGAGCACATCAAATTGGAGATAAGCTTATACCTAGACAAAATTAAGGATCCCAACGAGAGACATTTACGCGAATTATTGTTTGAGTGCCTGTTGAAACGTGAGACTTGCATCTCAGGATGTGATGATATGAACGAAATCGATCTTTTGGAGATCGGTAGCTACACTGAACTGCAGGGCGGTAATATAATATTGCCAGACGGGTATAGTGCTATTCTAGAACCTCTGAAGAAAGTTATCCCCAAGGAGAACCTACTGATGAGGCACCCCATCAAGACCATTAAATGGAATTGCAACAAAAAATCGACTAGCGAGGACTCTGACTCTGATGATTCAGACAGGACTGTTATAGAATCGCCTTCAACTAGCAGAGAGTCTAGTTGTGAAAAGACTTTAAGTAAACACAACGTCGAGGTTGTCTGTGATAATGGTAAGAAGTTCGTAGGCGACCACGTCATATGTACATTACCCTTAGGTGTTCTAAAGCATAGCGTTAACAATATTTTCCAACCCCCTCTGCCAGATTATAAGCTGGAAGCTATCGATCGGCTACTATTTGGAACGGTGGACAAAATCCTCTTAGAATACGACAGACCGTTTCTTCACCCCAGCATCACGGAAGTTCTACTTCTGTGGGAGCCAGAGCAGGGAAAGTCTGATATCAGCACGAATTGGTATAGAAAAATCTATTCGTTCGCTAAGATCTCCGAGACTCTCATACTGGGGTGGATATCGGGGAAGGAGGCCGAGTATATGGAGGCTCTGCCAAACGATGTCGTTATAGAGACTTGTACCACTATTTTAAGGAAATTCCTGAATGACCCTTTCATACCCAAGCCAAAGAGATGCGTGTGGTGAGTTTTTACCTACCTTTACTGTACAGGGTGTTTAAACAAATTTGTAATGTTATTTGGCAGCAATAATATAAAAAACTATTCCAGTTTTTAATATATACATAAAAAAATTATTTAAAATATATTGTGATGAAATTTATGCGATTGAAACGATTTTTCCTTTTCTTGTTTGAAAACTAGTCACAATATTGACAAATTTCATAAATTAATAAAGCTGTGTTTTGTATTTTTAGAAGCGAAAGACATTAAACTCTTGATATATCCTGTAAATATATACAATTGTACAGAGAGTCGAAATGTTGGCGTATTATTCCTGCACACCCTGTATAAAATCTGTCTCAACATAATTCCGAGTAAAGACTAAAGGAACAACCTTCCAAAAAGCATTCATACTAATTTTGAACAGTCGAACTGCTGTTCAGAATTGCTTTTGTTTTGTTTTTTTTTTTTGGCTCACTCTGTATCTATTTTAAGCGTGGAATGTAACGTAAAATACAAAACTAAATCATTGGAAGCTTCTTCACACCTTATTATTGATATATATTCTAAAATTAAGGTACATTTAACGTTAGAAATTATTTTTTTTTTTTTTTTAGTACAAGTTGGAATAGTCAGCCATACACCAGGGGGTCCTATACTGCTATAGCAGTAGGGGCTTCGCAATTAGACATAGAATACCTAGCCCAACCATTATATTTAGACGAGAATGAAAGTAAGGTAAGGTAATTTAGTTTCAGTTACCAAGTTATTTAGAAACACAATTATTTTATCATTACCATTATTATTTTATCTGTGAACGTTAATAAAAGCACATAGCATTTTCTATTTAGATTTGAATAATTTTAATTTTGTAGATTATTCATTGTTTTATTTATATTTAATACTTGTATTGAGATTATAGTCAATATCATCGATTTATGGCACTTATGTGAAGCTTATCACTTGAATCTTGGAAATAAAGCTTTTTTTAAGATATCTAATCAGTTTTCTGATTACGAGTTGCAGTTTTCTAAGACTTTTCTCGCAAATTTATAGCTGTTAAGTATTTTTTTGATAATATACTGTCTATTTAAATGACCCTCAACACTGACGTTCCGTTATTCTCCAGCCTGTGGTGCTGTTCGCTGGCGA
This sequence comes from Rosalia funebris, assembly GCA_037954035.1. NCBI lineage: Eukaryota > Metazoa > Arthropoda > Insecta > Coleoptera > Cerambycidae > Rosalia > Rosalia funebris. The sequence continues at coordinate 1,312,707 of JAZFAV010000006.1, read as the reverse complement.
ACACACTCACAGCAACTTTTACTCGACGGTTCACGGGGCCTATCTGAGCGGCAGGACTGCGGCGCAAATCATCATGAACTCCGAGGCGCCCGAGGAGATCGTCGTCGACTGCGAGGATGCCACGGACCTCAGCTCCTGGGTCCAGGGCATCTGTTTAGAATAAAACTGCCTTATATGTATTGAAATCTAACCGGTCAGAAATATGCAGAGTAATATGGGGAGGGGGGCGAGACCGAACGCTGAAAGGCGGAAAATCGTCCGTATGCGGTTTTGTGGATGTGGGGTGATCGTTATTGTGTGGTGTGGTTTTGGACGGTTGCGTTTTTTAGCGTTTTCAAATGTGTAGGGTGGTTATTTGACTTAAGTACGAATTTTCAACAAAATATTATCTGTTTTTAATTATAGGTGACTCATTTCGAAGTAGGTGTAACAAAAATTTCAAAAAACGTGAAATATGTTGACGAAAAGTTGTCGAACCCAAAGAATATTAATTCAGGATTTTTTGGCTTTGAGAAACTAAACTGTTAAAAAACCTGTTCGTCCTATATCTAAGAAAACAATTAAACACTTAAAATCAGCATGTTATGAGAATTAACCTAGAAAGAATATTTTTATTTGATTATTTATTTATGTCAACAAAAATGAATAATTGAATAAACACAATCAGCATTCCAATCGACCTAACCTAAAAAAAAGGAAAATATCCAAAATGGTCTTTCATTGTTTCCATTCTTTTGAGCGACCCTGTATTAACCCTAACACCTATTAGTCTCCAAATATGTAGATTGTCACACACAAAAGGCAATCTAATTCTTCTTGTAGTTAAAAAAAAATGGGTTTTGTTATTTTTCTATTTGAAACACATTTTACGCGATTCAATTTTTTGGTAATATTGTTATTTAAAGTAAATAAATTACTTTAAACAGCATCTACCCAAGTGTTAATCTAGGAGAAAATAACAAATTCAGGCAAATAGCCTTTCGTTCTTTTCCATACTTTTGACAAGCCCTGTATTAACCTTAGCATCTATGTATATATTGGTCACTAGATTCATAACCCGTATTAAACAAAACGCAATCTTGTTACAATAAAAAAATATAGTCTTGTTAATTTTGTAAAAAACATTACATATATTTATGAGAATAAAATATATCTATTAGGCAACTTAATTGCAAAAGAAATCACAAGAACTAACCTAGAAAAAATACTATCTAGACAACATAGAAACAAAACAATTCACTCGAATAGCTTCTCATTGTTTTCATACTTTTGAATAACCCTGTATTCACTCTATCACCTGTTGAACGTTGAACAGGCCTTGTTATACTAAAAAAAATGTTTTGTTATATTTCTGTGCTATAGGGCTAATTTTTTTGTAATATCGTATGAATTCTTACTTACTCTCGTCAAAGAATCACCATCTACAAATAAGTACAAAAATATTGTGCTCTGATATCAAGTATTCTAGATGAATCACGTCGCTTTGTTTATTTATACAACAATATTATTCTGTCGATATTTTTGACTTGCATACGTTTCGGCTGGATTAATTGGCGCAAACTCTATGTTGGTGGCCACATTTTGTACATTATTCCTTTACATAAGTCTCAATATTCTGAACATACCGGTAAAAGTTAATCCTGAACACGCTAGTGCAATAATTCCTAATTCGCCCGTCGTGGAACGAAAATGTCTAATTTGTTCTAATAATCTTTATGAATTTATTTCAAACTGTTATATTTTCTCGACATAATAACACAGGGAAGTGTCAATTGTGTAAATGAAATTAAAATTTTTACCGCTATCTAGTTAGCCATGGGCAAATGTCATTTTACTTATTGAAAATCATTTGTTTTGCAATGTTTTCTGGCCATAGGCGCCTAGATGCAATTAAAAAAAAAAATTCTACTGTGTATAGTGTTCTATCACATTATTTGGATGTAAACTGGAAAAGTGTAGTATACAAAATGAAATGATCATAAATATTTGCATAATTTTATGCTACAATATAAAAATAAGCTCGTTGTGATCCATATATCCCAAGTATAGCATTTCTTTTTATTTTATGTATTTTTTTATACTTTTATATGTATACAGAATGTGGCCGCGATCCCTTTACAATGCTACCCAATAAAACAAGTGGGTACAGTATTTGTTACCTTTATTTCATATTACTGTTAAGTTTTTTTTACAAGATAAGGCTTATGCTAGTCATTTTTAAATTATGTTTTTAATAAATACAAAAAAGTTTAGTGCGTTGTTTCTTTCAGCTCATCCCCGGCACCCTGTACAAAAACCTCCCGTCATCATCGTAGTAGCAGTCGTTGAGTCTATAGGTGTAGCCCCTGTGTCTCAGATCTTTAGGAATCACGATTCTGTCGGGGTAGACCAGGTGGGTGTTGTCACGTTGCGTTTTTCTAGCCAACGCCCCACTGCCTGGCTCGTATCTATTTTTTGTTATATCCACAATTTTATCTTCGCTTACTTCTATATTTTTATTATTTACTTGTTCTTGCAATGTTTTCATTACTAGTTTATCCTCCTCGTCTAACATCTTGCCTTTATTCGCCTCATTTTCAATTTTGGTTTGAAGTTCGGTCAGCGTTACGGGACGTTTTGATTTGAATTCCTTCTTGTCTACTGTTAGGTACGTATCTGTACCATCAGGCGGTCTCTGAAATGTTGTGTTTGATCTCATCTGTATCTCTTCCGTCTCCGCCTCCTTATTTTTGCCTATCAGTTTCTCATAACTGCTGATAATATCAGAAAACTCCATGTTTTTGAATGTTCTGTTCACCCGGGCGACTTTTTTACTATCGGGTATCTCGAATGGCTTTAAATTTAATGATCTATTAGTGAATTTATTCAAGTGTTGAACTAAATCGTGTGGTAAATCTGGAATTTGCCCCGTCTTGAACATTTCCCAATTTTTTTGCACGGCAGAGTCATGATTTTTTATTTTATCGGGAGCTTTCGTCCAATTTGACTTCACTATTTTCTAAAAATATTTTTTTGTTAACTAATTTACCGTTATTGTTAAACTATAATAATACGTACCTTAATAATTAGTGGAAGTGCAGGAAACCCTTCAGAAAGCCTATCTATAGTCCACACTTCAGGGTTAGTACTGTGTAAATACTTAATTTGTTCCTTATCGTTCCACGTTAAAAAATTCGGGTATTTTTCCTTGAAATACTTTTGCTTAACGATGTGGTACTTTTCTTTCTTCTTCATATGCCTCATTTCACGCATATGCTCTTTGTGGCTTTTGTCGATATTCATAAAATCTGATTCCAAATCATCATGATCGAAATCCTCCAGTTCTTCATTCAATTCCAGTGCGTTTTTTATTAACTTTATGCCTGGATCTATCCTGCCGAGAGATTTTGAAAAACTTCTTACACTCGGTTTTCCAAGTATTCTTACTATAGAGAACATTGTTCACTACAAATAATTATCATTGCAAAGGTAAAATATTTTCTAATTAAATCGAGGTTAAGTTGCACGAATGGTTGCCTACAATTACGTCTTTTCCATTCAAAATCATAATAGTTCGTAAATAGTGGTGTTCCTTTTATGATCCATCAGATCTGTTCATCAAATTCTCGGAACTGGAATTTTTACTAACTTTACAACACAAAATGGTTTAAAGAAATACTTGTGTTTCTTTCGCAATTGATTAAGATCAGATGTGTTGTAATCTAATCAAATAAACCAATATACGTATCATGCTATTTTTAACATGCTGCTTTTATTTTTTGTAAAAATTATGTGAACGGAGTAAACATTCGTGGTTCTGAGCTAGCTTAATTCAATTCAAATGAAACGTGATTCATAATGAAGGTAGTTGAATAACTTGACAACTGTGAAAGAAATTTATACACTGGTGCAGTGGTATAATAACACGGAAAGGATAGTGGCAAATAAAAATGTATTTCCTTGGTGGCCATCGGGGTTGTGTTGCTTTCTCTTTTCAACTACGTGTGTTCTTTTCTGTGTGTCCTTTTCTGTCAGTCGACAGATGAACGAAGAAAGGTATAGCGATTCAAAAGAGAGGGCGAGATAATTCCGATGCCAGCGCCTCGACTGGCCTTTTACGACTCTTGGGCACTGTTTGCCATTGTGGCATATCAGGTTTGTTCGCGGAGCTGATTTGTGACAGGTCCTGAACAGATCCAGGACAAGTTCATGCATAATATTATGCGCGTGCGTTATCAGGAACTGTGCCGGATTTAGCTTGATATCCACGAACGTTTCTCTGACTCGTGCTGACAGAATACGAAGCGGATGCAATTATTCTCTATCGTTGACTTGTTATGCACAGATGAACCATGGAATAGCTCACTGCTCATAGACAAAAACTGTTCAAAACCGTGAATGTAATACGCATATGCCTCACAAGGAGATCCTGCTGCAGTCAACGGATCAGTCTGACTTGTCTGCGACTAGTTCTGAACTTGTCCGAAGGGTTCCGCGAACGTATGACGCATTGTTCAAAATTCCTAACATGTCGAACCGCGAACGCTAATATTTAAATTGCGCATGTGTATTTGTCAGGAACCGATCACGGATAAGCTCCGCGAACAAAACTATTATAGGAAGTAACATACCCCTGCAGTGGTGTTGATCTGTGATTTATACTGATGGTCTCAATCTACGAGCAAGAGACTTTTTGCTCGTAGGTCTCAATGGTCTGTGGAATTTATAACCTCAAATAAATTGTCGCATGTGTTGTGTATTTTCAATTTTGGTATTAACTTGGTATCATTTTTGTAAATAAAACATGTCCTTTTTCATAAAAGGCAAGCAAGTAAATGGCGTTAAACGAGCCAAATATTCCAAGGAAAAAAACAAGAAGCGTAAACCATCAACTAATACACCCAAAAATGAAGAAATTACCAGCGATGAGGATGAAGAGTTTACTAATAAAAACGACGGAGATATTTCTTCTGAAGACGAAAACGAGACAGCACAAGAGAAGAAATTAAGGTTGGCCAAGATATACCTCGAAGAAATTGAAAGAGAAGAGAAAAGAAGGTTAGAGAAAGAAGAAATCGATCAGAGCGTGATATCCAAAAGGTTAAAAGAGGACTATTTAAGAGAAGCCGGTAAACTAAGATTGACAGTAGCTGACCAATATAAAGGAGTAGACGAAGACAATATAAAAGTGTTAAAATGTAGGGAACAACGGAACAGTATTACTTGTTTTTGTATAACATCGGATGATCAATACCTCTTCGTCGGTAATAAAGATGCCATTGTTGTAAAATATTCTCTAACAGATTATAAAAAGGTAGGGATCATACCATTTGTAAAGCAGCAAAGTTCAGGCGAAATATTAGGACATAGTAGGAAAATTTTAAGCATAGCCGTCTCCAGTGATAGTAAATATCTCGTGGTAGGAGACGAGACTAGCAGTATATACATCTGGGACCCGAGTAATTTAAAATTCGTGAAAAAGTTAACAGGACATAAGGATGCTATAACGGGATTATGTTTTAAGAAAGACTCGCATACGTTATATTCCTGTTCGAAAGACCGTGCAGTGAAAGTGTGGAGTTTAGATGAGATGGCATACGTAGAAACATTATTTGGTCACCAGGATTCAATAGCATCTATAGACACTTTGTATAGAGACCGAGTGGTGACGTGTGGAGGACGGGACATAAGGGTGTGGAAAATCACCGAAGAAACCCAGTTGATTTTTAATGGTCACGAGGGGAATATCGACAACGTCAGACTAATAAACGAGGAAAATTTCGTGACTGCTGGCGATGACGGGGAAATATGTGTTTGGAGTATCATTCGAAAGAAACCTCTATGCACGATAGAGAATACCCATGGTCACGACAGCACTAATGGACAACCCTATTGGGTCAGCGCTTTAACAGCCCTGCTAAATACTGATCTGATCGCGTCGGGATCCCAAGACGGATTCGTGAAACTGTGGAAGTTAGAGAATAACTTTAAGGCGGTGAAGTTTTTGTTTAAGGTGCCCGTCGACGGTTTTGTAAACTGTTTAGGTTTTACGTCGGATGGCAGTCGGTTGATCGTGGGTACTAGCAGAGAACACAAGTTTGGAAGGTGGACTACAGTGAAGTCTGCTAAGAATTGCGTTTTGGTTGTTCCATTGGTGAAAAATTGACTTATTTGAGAAGGGGTTTACTTTGTATACAATTTTTAAATATATAAGTTGTTGACAAATAAATTTTATTTTTAAAGCCAATTGTTTCTGTTTTAAAATATTTAAATAAAAGACTTATTTGTATATAAAAGTATATTTGAAGATTAATAATTCAAAAATTAATTCAATCTAGATAAAAATTTGCCGAGTACCGACACTTCAGTAAATAATTTGCTTGTGAAACCTTATTTTAGTTATAACTACTATTATTTAAAATTAAGTGTAATAAAGGTCATATAGAAGGTAACACAATAAAAAATATGGTGAAGAGAAATAATACATTCTTGTGTTACAAGAAACAAAAACATTTAAACCACAAGTAAAACAAATTTACAATTTAATTTTAAGAAGAAAGCCAATGGGTTAGCCAAAATATAGGTGTTTTAAAAATACACTGTATATTAGTTTTAAAATATATTCTGGCTTTAATAAATAAAATCATTTATTTCCATCAGTTCAGTTCATTAACTAACTTCATAGGAATTCCTCACTTGATTTAATATGCTCTGTACAGTTGCTGCCTAAAAAAGGTTCCACCTTTCACATTTATAAATAAAATAGTGCAATACCAATACACCCAATAATTATGGAAAGAATTTATTATACATATTATAAGAATAGGAATAATTAACTAAAATAAAGCAAATTTTAAATGTCTGTATTACTAATACCAGATAATCTATGCATTTAGTGTTGTCGCTAATTCTCCAGCTGCCAACATTTCCTTGACGATATCCAGCCCGCCGATAAGTTCCCCGTTCACGTAGAGCTGGGGATACGTCGGCCAATCAGAAAAAGTCTTTAGGCCTTGACGAATATCCTCGTCAGTCAAAATATCAAAGGTTTCGTATTTAACACTAAAAAAAAAAAAACATTTTAAGAACATATCAGCTAGCAATTACGACCTTACCTTGTATTATTTAAAATCTCTATTATTTGCCTACTAAAACCACAACGTGGTGTGTTTCTATCTCCTTTCATAAACAGCATAACCTTTGACCTATTTATCAGAGCTTTTAACCTCTCTTCCAACGGCAACGTTTCACTTTCACCATCAGCAGACGGGTTATTCTTCCGAATCGCCTCCGTTATCTTGGCAGGATCCGCGCCGTTAACACGGTCGACTGTCTGGCTCGACCGAAAAAGGATAACTGTTGGAACGGCTTCGATATTATACTTCAATGACACATCCGAAAGCTCTTCGGCTGGGCAGGAGTAGAATTTAACATTGGAATATTCTTTTTGCGTGGAGAGAGCGTCCAAGACTTCGCTCACTTGCGCGCACTGCTCCGCCCAATCCGCCTCAAAATGTACGACAGACAAGTTGCTGGCCCTTTAAAAATGCTAGTGAGTACGTTAAAAAAGAAATGGTAATTGCGCTTACCCGATAGCAGTTTGAAAAGCCTTTTCGTCTTTCATTTGGGAGGGCATTTTGCATCGAAGACGAAACAACCGCCCGACGATTACCCGCAAGTTACTTCACCTTTTTAGGTTAGGTCTCACCAAGGCCGGTAACCGAACGGTATAAAGCTACGTGTCGCCAACCGTCACTTCGCAAGGGTAAGATATTTATTATTGATCGTCTTCATTCCTTGATTAAACCCTCTTTCTTATTTTTATAAAATACGTCCTGTTTACACTCAAATAATCTGTTTTTGGTTGCGAAATCTGATGTTTTAATCTAAGATAGAAAATATAATATTAAGATAAAATAAAAACTGGATTGTATTAATGCGTCATAGTTCGGCAAAATTCGGGATCCAAGCTCCCGTCAACGGCTAGACGCTATACCCTACGAGCATCTGTCTCTTTGCTCGTAGGCTATACCGTATATATGGTATATACTAAATTAAACGAAACTGTCATGGCGATGGATAGAAAACTTTTCTCCCAAACCAATAGATATCAGTGAACGCTTTAGTTCGTTTTGATGTGCTTTTACGCATGTCTGAGATTCATATAATGTTTGTTATGTATACGAGTGTAGGTTATATTGATATTGTCTTCATTGTTTTTAAGTAGTGTTTCATTTGTATGTGCTATTTCTAGACGTTTTTGTTAACGTTTGTGTGTACGTGTCTATTATCTATTGAATAAAAATGGGAAAAGCTGGTTGTGCGGTTCCCAACTGTGTACCAAACAAAACGGATGCAAGGCACCGTTTTCCTCATCCTTCTAAATTCCTTGATCTCTTTGTGACATGGCTGAACATTATTAATAATGAGAAATTAAATGACTTAAACCCCGCCGATGTGTACAATTGTTATCGAATATGTGATAAGCATTTCCTAAAACAAGACCATGCTACTAATAATCGTTTAAAGAAAGTAGCTTACCCTCAACTACACTTGCCTTGTAAGTACACATTCATATATATTTATTTTCATATTCCAAACACAGTTGAAAATTAACATATTTTTTTCTTGATGCTGCAGTATCAGCAAAACGTGATCATACTTATGCACAACGAGATGATATATCTTCAGTTCTGTCACCATCATATACACCATGCAGTGCACCATCAAATTCATCGTGTTTAAAAACTGGTAAGTAAATCAATACTTAACACAAATAGAACAAGATATATTGAATATAGTAAGCAAAGCTAAAGATACTGGTTTGACTGTCATTGCCACAGTTTGTGATCAAGGCAGTAATAATAAAAGTGCTATTAACGTCTTGATTATAGAAACTCGGAATAAAACTGGAAATCCTCATTATATATTTGAAATAAACCATGATAAAATAGTACCCCTTTTTGATCTACCTGATCTTTTTAAAAACCCTTCGCAATATTCTACATAGAGGTATTCATTATAGAAATAAAGAGGGGCAAACAGAAATTAGTAAAGGGAAATATATTAAGGCAACATGGGGATTAGATAGTTGTAGTGGTGATTTGAGGGCCCTTCCTCGTTTAACGGTGCACCATATAAACAAATCAAAACTAAACAAAATTTAAGTTTTTGTAGCTGTGCAGGCGTTTAGTTATTCAGTGGCAGCAACTATGAACCTGCTAATTAACTGCCTGGCTTGTAGGTATTATTTTATATATTTGTTTTTGTCTCTTCAGAAGTTGCATTGTTAAATTATCCATTTGAAATGTGTATTGTTGAATTAGGGCATTATATATTTTTTAAATTTACACAGTCATGTGGCCCAAAAATGAGCGTTGCTAACGTGTCAATGTTGAGGGTGAATTCCTGAGTAATAACATTTTAGTAGTATCTGAGTATCACAATTTCTTTATGAGTTTGGATAAAAAAAAAAACAATTTTTTTTCTTGCAGGTAACGATAGCTTATATTTATTTTAACTCGTTTCTGATAAGGAAAACAGTATTTTCACGTTTTCTAAAAATGTAACTCTGTACGATATATTTTAAAACAGAGCACTACACACAGTCCAATGCTACAATCGCTGCACCAGTATCTCGTTTCCTTTCTTATTTTTTTGCCCTTGCATACTTTTTTTGAAAAACATACTGCACAGCATCTATAAGGAACAGCTTTTTTTCCGTTGGGGGGTATAAAATCAGGAAAATGTCGTTGCTGATAGTTGCAGTGGTCCAGGTTGTTTTGGTCGTCCCGCCCTTTTGATATTCGTACTAGAACGGTACTTCTCAATTATTTCTTCAACTAATTTTGAACGAAAATTGAAATTGTCCATTGTTCCTCCCTGTATATAAAAATATACATACTTCGCTTAGATTATCTATCAATGTGGTTGTTTATGTAAATTTGCTGTCGTCATAAATAATTACACTAATATAGAGAATCTGAACTAAGTATATTGTAATCTATATAAGTATGTATGTATGTATGTATTAAAATAAGTATGTATAAGGAACTAATATAATTTTTACGCTTCCACCAAATTTGGAATTCAAATAACACACCGAGTACAAATACTGAACACAGAAATATTTGTAATGAAATATGTAATATGCATAATAGACCGGTATTCTGGGATTATGTTTAAAATTGAAGACTTGAGAGAAAATAAAATTAAAATATCCGATTATAGTGCTAGATGGCGCTTTAGTCGCTATTTAACTGTATACAATATTGCCTACGTATGTGGCGCCGAATTTGAATGAAGTGACGATAATATCAATATCAAAATGTTATATACCTTCTAATTGTAAGCCGACAGTTACCGATTTTCTGTCTTCTAAACCGTCTGGGAGCGCTGCTGCAAAGACCAGATAAAATATCAGGGAGATTCATCTTAATCTATATTTTCTATGATTTAAGAGATGTTAAATCTACGAGCAAAAAGACAGTTTTGCTCGTAGTGTTAAATACAATCGAACTTAACCTAACCTCTTCCTATCATTAGGCGATTTCCATTATTAATATAAGTGTTAATGTTAAGTGTTCCTCTAACTGTCAAACAAAATTCAAGATGGAGGTTATGCACACAGTTGTAAACGCCTAAAGTATTCATTGTGTAACTTTTTGAGAGTTCCTAGTCGTTTTTATCAACGTACTTGTATATGCTTTGAGTCCTAACCAATAATACTATAAATATAAACAAGTTTTGATGATTAAGTCAGACAGAGTAAAGCAATTTGAACATTTCATCCAGAGTTGAAGTGGAAATATTTAAATTAAGTTACTTTAAAATATTAATTTAGCAATCTAATATTCGTCCAAACGTGTTTTTCCTCGGGGATCTTTTTATAGGGCGTAGTTTGAGTTGTCTAATAAATCGGGTCAATTTGATTGGATTTAATGTTCTAATTTGTTGATTTATTTCATTTTAGACCTGTTTACGATGAGCAGTCCCACTATCGTTCAGTACGTGGTAGTTCGCGGGGATCTACTGAAAGAACTAAAATGGCCAGTGGGCGCTGTCATCGCCCAGGCGTGTCACGCTGTAAGCGCAGTTACTCATATGTTTCGTGACGACGAAGACACTAAGGAGTACCTCAAGGATCTAGATAACATGCATAAGGTTGTCCTCGAAGCCGCGGACGAACAGAGCTTGCGCGATTTAAGGGATGAGCTGGAAGAAAACGGGATAAAGCATAAGTTGTGGATAGAACAGCCGGAGAACATTCCAACGTGCTTGGCTTCTAAGCCGTATCCTAAGGAGAAGGCGCAGCGGTATTTTAAAAAATTTAGACTGTTTAGGGCTTAGTTTATATTAAATAAATATATACAAAAATAGTAAAGAAGTTGTTTGCACTTTCACTTTCTATATTTGCAGGAGAAATTTGTTGCTAGCTGGCTGGATCGTTTATTTTTGACTTCATCAAGGTGTTTTGTTGCGTTGAAGGTAGCAGTAACACCACAATGATCACAACTGAAACAAATAAGTAAACTTTTTTTGTGAAATACATTATAGATTTATAACTTTAAGGGGCATTGTTTTTTTTTAATGCATTTTTTGCAACACATAAAAATGTCCCTGTAAAAGGATTTCCCGGAATTCCTTTATTTACAGGAAATATAGAGCCGTAAATTTTGGCCTGCGCATGACATCTGGACCCTTGCAGCAGGGCGCTCGCTTTAAAACTAATTCTTAGGGCTCATTCATACGGAGCGCCGCAAGGCTCGCGAGCAGAAGGAAGACGCGGATGACTGAAATGCAAAAAGTACAATGGAGCTTTCACATAGGGAGCACGGGCCTTTAGGGCGCGCGAGCAAGAGCTGGTATGGCTCGTGCATCTCGAGCTGGGCGCTTGGAAGGGGGTCACGTCTCTTCCTCGAAATGCAAAGGCAGGACTGGGGCATTCACACGAAGGGCAACAATGGCCCTCGCTCCTCAGCGTTAAGTCAAGATGGATTTTGATGGTCTTCCCGAGGAGCTCATCAAATGTGGTCAATGGCATTCGAAAATAATTGTAAAACTTTTTGCCAGCCGGTCGAAGTTCTTGATAAAGCGTGGCAAAAACACCTGCTTCATCGCGCCTTTGGTTGATAGGGTGGACCTAATATGTTCTGGAACGTTAGCGTTTATGTCCGAACGTATACGAACCATTGCGACTGACGCAATGGCAGAGCCCTGGCCGAAAGGCTCCCCATGTGAAAGAGTGGAAGGTCGGGGCGGAAAAGCTCCCTCTCGCGAGGACGAGCCTTGCGGCTCTTCGTGTAAAAGAGCCATTAGGCCGGGTTCACACCAGAGCGATAAGATACGTATGTTTAGGTCGTAAGCGATATACGATAATTGTCTTATAAGATACGCAACTCTCAGGCCTATAAAAACGTGAAGGCACGACAAAATTAGTTCACACATGTACGATTGCGACATCTGTTGTAAGATACGTGTATCAAGAGACACGGCCTGCATATCTCTTTCCTTCAGTATCTTACGATATTCCGTAAGGTGAAGAGAGAAGAGCACTAGAAGAAAACGTTAATTAAATTATACGGATGCACCCACTGTTTTCTCTTCTTTCAAATTCTTGTCAAATAATAACAACTCGCAATAACTTCATCCTCACTCGACAACGAACTCATGACTAGACTCTTGTACATTTTATCGCTGGCTCATGCCTTATTGCTTCTGTATGAGCCTCACTTATCTTACGATAAAAATCGTATATCTGATGTTTCTGCAATAAATCTTATCGCTGTGGTGTGAACCCCGCCTTACGGTGAAGTAATTACAAAAAAAAAAAAGAATGTGCCGGCCACGTGGAGAAAAGAGTGGGGACAGGATTACGTAATACAAGAAAAGCGAACAAAGGCATTGGTGGCAAAGGGGTAGCAAAATTTATAGATAAAATCATTGTTGAATTGACAAAATATTATGGTCTAGCGATTCGCCGTAATTTAAATTGCGAGGAAAAAACGAAAGACGCAGTGTGGGCGACGTATTTTCACAAAGATTCGACCGATAAAAATCCGTAACATGATAAATGCCCCCCGGGAGAAGATGGTGTGCCTGGCATAAGGCTGAAGCTACTAATTCTCTTGCCGAGTACAAGCACAAGCCTTCTCTGAATGAGACGGCATTAACAGTCATTAAGCCAATTCACGAGGATTTATCCTGCGAAATTTTGCTGAAGAGATGCTTGAGAGCTCATAACAACGAGTCAGTAAATGCGACGATTTGGAGCATGACGTCCAAACATCAGCATTCTGGCTTCATTGTTATTGAGATAGCGGCTCAATTAGCTGCAATGATATTTAACGAAGGCACCTCAGTACTTTTACGAGTGCTGAATATCATGAGTATCGCCGAGACCTACGCCGGGAGCTACGATAAAGCGCGCGTCAATGACGCCGAGCGCAGGGTATCGGACGCTGCCAAAAGGACCAGAAGCGAACAAAGAGAGTAAGTAACAGCGCGGTTGAAGGGTTATGAAGAAGAGGAGGGATGGTTGTATGGCCCAAGTATTGCAGATTGACGGTAAATTTACCTGCCTTTGAGTAATTAGCTTTGAAAACTTTAAACGCGTTTTTTTTTTCGAAAAGACGATTTTCAAAACGGTAAACAAGCTTTCCCTAAAGATATTGGACTGATTAAACTGAAACTTCTTACACAAATTCTCTGAATACAGGATGGAGCTGAGCTACTTACTTATTTAGAAATTCGATTAAAAAAAAGTAATGCAGATATATATTTAATTCTTTGAACAGCATCAAGTACAACATTTAAATTTTATGTTTACACAGTTTTAAAGATGATATCAGGCGGTTGGGGCGTCCATTATTCTTAATGCGTTAATCGAACTTGGAAGATTCGTTCAACCCTCTCCAGAATATCGACCATTCCAGGAAGTTGTTGGAAGTGAGCCTCATCACTGAAGAAAACAAGTGTGTTGTGAGGCATGCCAAGAAACGCCTCCCATGTATTTTATTGAGCAACAAAATCGCGTGGATTAAGTTCCTGCCAATTTCAGCCAAGTTCTTCATGAAGGATTCGCCCCACAGAACGAGCAGACAACCCAACAACAGCTGCATGTTTGCGGACAGAGCGCTGAGGGGATCGCAAAACAGAAACACTTACCATGTCAATGTTTTGGGGCGACCTTACTGTTCGTGGAAGCCCAGATTTTTTATTCTTCAGATCACCAGTTTCACTGAAGTTGTTTACCCATGAAACAATCGATTTTCGGCCAGGAAAACGACCACGGGCGCAATATTGCAATGGGTATGGAATGCACGTTATGTGGCAATCATTGAGCGACCAAAAGTATGCCTAAACAGCGAACACGCGCTCCACCACGTCATTAAACCAAGCGGAGCTACAACTTTACACTCCGCCCTCTCGAATGTGCCTACCCCCATCCTCCTAGGAGCAACCGTCGCTTCAGGGCGCCAAATTCAAATAAGCAAGTTGCTCTGCCCCACCCTGTACTTGTCTATCGTGTGATAAGAGCTTTTTTTTTAATTTGTACAACTTTTATTAATAAGAACAGTTAAAAAATCGGATAGAAAATAGCGTTTTTTCGAGAAAATTCCGCCATTTTGTTAGCTTTCCGCATTTTGGAAAAAGCTCCCGTGACACGATAGCCAATCGGATACTAATTAATTTTTTGTTTTTGTTTCAAATGAACTAGGCGACCGGAAATATGCCGGAAATATATCGTTTTTTGCAGGCCTCCAATGAAGTGGATATAACGGTCGCCATTTTGTTTTGTTTAAAAAAAATTTTTTTGTAAACTAGTACGGTAGAATAAAAGAGATCAAAAAACGGGAATGCTCTACCTCTACTACTTTTTCCGTAATAAATAAAATAAAAACACGTAAACAGAAAAGAACAGTGCCTCCTTAAATGTTTTAAATATTCGCTAGATCCTCTCTGGACTATTATTAGAACGTAATCGATACTTACGTATGTGAACTGCCGTTATGATGTAGAACATAAAATCGCACAATTCGTACATCAACGGTCCTCCTATATTCGAGCCGGTCATGGCCCCGAACCTGCCGAACATGAGGGAGACGGCCAAGGCCATACCTCTTATTTGCGTGGGATACAAATCGACAACGACGGCATTGACTGTTCCAATGGCGGTGCCGGCCATTATGAAAACACCCATGCCTACTTGGATGAACGAATAACCGCTCAATAACTGTGCGCATAGACCACAGGTCGTGGTTATAACGATGATGATCACTAAGAGGTTTTTCTTCCCGACGACGTTGATGACGGTGCCGATGATGATGTAGCAGACGGCATAGCCGGCGCCCACAACCAAGGAGACCAGGAAAACTTCGGTGTTGACTGTGTCGTGGCAGACTTTAGACTGAAATTTGAGTTAAGAGTTGCTATAGGTAAAATCAGTGATTACCAATCTTGTCTAAATTCACTTAGATATTAAATATATTTTTTTTTTACATCAGAATCAAGGTTAATTTCTTAGTGGAGGCATTTAATTGGCTTTAATTGGACTTGATAATCTTTCTATTTCGTTTCCCGTTCCAGTCCTTTCATGTCTTAGTGTCCAGTTTTGTAGTAACATTTTAGTTATAGTCTTTAGATATGAAAATGGTTTACAAGCTCTCAATGAATATACAGGATATATAATTTTCTGTTGTACAGGATGTCCAGAAAGGGTAGGGGGTATTTGTATCTGCGCTGTTCATGTAACGGCGCGGTTCTGAGTGGCGCGGTAAGGATAGGTTCTTGCACTACTCTTTGGACTTTGGAGATTTAGTAGCCATGGAAGCGATTGCGCGATTTTTGCGTACGTACCTATGATCGCAATGGTGGTTCGATAGTCACAGCTCAGCGTTTACATCGTGCAAAATTTAATATACGGAATTCACCGAAGGACGATACCATCATAAAATGGATTCGGATGTTTGAGAATACCGGTTCGACTGTAAAAATCCACAATCCAGGTCGCCCGCGCTCTGTTCGAACCCAACAAACGATTGAAGAAGTGAGAGTTTCAGTGCGTGAAAATCCGTCTCAATCAGTTCGGAAACGCAGTCAAGAACTTAACATTAAAAAATCGTCGTTGCACAAGATTCTGAAGCAAGATCTTACAGCCTACAAAATTCAGTTCGTTCAAGAACTGAGAGTTACCGACTATCCTCTCCGACTGAATTTTGCAAATGAAATGCTTCAACGTTTCCCAATGAAACATTCTGTTTAGTGATGAAGCGAACTTTCGCTTAAATGGTCACGTAAACAAACAGAACTGCCGCTACTGGGCCAACGAAAATCCAAGACAGAAACATGAACAACCACTGCATAGTCCAAAAGTTATTGTGTGGGCTGCCATCTCTGGTGAAGACATCATTGGGCCCCATTGTTTTGAAGACCGGCGAGGGCGAGCATTTACGGTGTAAACAGTGAACGGTATTGCGACATGTTAAAGAACATTTTGGTTCCACAACTGCAGGAGTTTGAAGGTTCTAATGTGGAAACATGGTTTCTATAAGATGGGGCCACTTGCCACACCTCAAACTAATCACTAGAGGGTGTCAATCAACTTTTCCCGGAAAAAGCGATCTCTCGTCGAGGCACCATCAACTGGCCTCCGAGAAGCTCTGATCTTACATCCCTTGATTATTTCTTATAGGGATACCTCAAAGAGAATTTTATGAAAACAAACCACAAACTCTACTGCAATTGAAGCACAACATCCTCACCAAAATGGCCGCCGTTTCCAGAGAGATGTGTAGACGCGTGGCGACTAATTTCCGTTTTCGGTTAGAGGAGTGCCAGTAGCACCAGGGTCAAAACTTGGACAACATAGTCTTTGACACTTAATTTTCCAAAACTTTGTCGAAAAATAAAAAAAAAAAAAATTCTGACCTGTAGTTTTCTTTTAATGAATTTACAAATACCCCCTACCCTTTCTGGACACCCTGCATAAATTCATTAGTAGTAAATAAATACGTATTATTATTATCGTGGTTTAGGAAGATCTAGTTGAGATATAATCAGTCTTATGTGCACTAAATGTACCAGATGGCGCTAGTCCCAGAATACCCAATTCAAATTTAGCTACCAAACTGCCACAAAGGTAATAAAACTTAGTAACTTTTGGATTAAGGGCAAATATAAAGACGCCTTTGAATTTATCTATTATTCTTGAGTGCGTACGATGTTTTAAAATGTTTTATCGTGGAAACGTTTTTTTGCGGAAGAAAATTCGATGGTCTATAGTAAGGGAATTTTGTAGAACATACAAAAGTTTTAAAATCGACGCAAGTTACGTCGAATACAACATAAATCGATCTCCTTAACCCAATAGAAATCTTCTATTTAACCAGAAACTGACGGTTTTTTCTAGTTAGAAAGTGTTATTTCAAAATAATACTTTCGAAATTAATGCCTACTTAGAGAACCTCTAGATTTAGGGGAGATCTCGATCACTTGATCATTAATTTCGCGATATATAATTAACCTGTAGATATTCGGTTCATATACATATTTAAGCAGATGTTGTCTACAGACAATTTTAATTACTGGATACTATTGGACAGCACTTTCGCGTCAACAAATTGTAATCATATTGGGCTGAATAATTAGATCTCCTTAAACTATGTTATTACTACTATTATTAAACCATTTTAAATTTAAATAACCCGCTTGTATCGAGTTACCTCTGAAATTACAATAATTACACACATTGCTACCGAAACAGATGACAAACGTCCCAGACCCCTACTACAATCTTAAGTGAAGCGAATCGAAATACACTCACCACAATTCCTCGGGGTAAAGATTCCTGCGCCACCTGCAATGAGTCCTCACTGTCGTAAAAAATTGACTTGCACATTGTGACGTCATGCGCCACCACCACCTTACCATACTCCGTCATGCTATTTAAAATTTGCGGATACCACATAACAATTGCTGACGTCCTAAAAAAATACGCATACAAACCCGTGGTTTTGTCGATAAAAATGGTCTGTTTTAGATTGCTCAGTCGATAAACACTCTTAACTATTTTTAAGGTGCCATCTAATAAGGATCAGATCAATCATACGCTATTTAATTTGAAATAAGAATAAAAATAATAAATATAGGCTCGATTATTATGATAAGCCTGTGTTTTATTTTGATAAATTCTTTTATTTGATAAAAAAAATAATAAAGGGTCTTTCAATAGGGACGCTCGAAATTTGTTAGGTTATAGCGGCCATGATGTTAGAGCAAAATCTGTCAAATTTGTTGTGAATTATTCAGTAGTGTATGGAAAATCACCATGGAAGGTCATAGCGTTCAACAACGTGTGCAAATTATGAAAAAATTTTATTTTCAAAATCAGTGCTCCGTTGAAGAAGCGTTCGCGCATTACGTGATTTTTAGTCTTGCCACAACCGTCCCGCCAAGTCGACTATTCGACGTTTGGTGGCCAAATTCGAGTCAACCGGTTTGATAAATAATCAGCCAACACCTGTACGTCACCAAAATGCAAGGTCTGCTGAAAACATCGCTGCTGTGCATGAGAATATACGGGTAAGCCCGAGGCAGTCAATTTCTCGTCGTTTACAAGAACTCGGCATTTCTGCGACTTCAAATTGGAGAATTTTGGGTCTGCACTCGTATAAAATCAAACTAATCCAGGAACTTAAGGTAAAAGACCATAGACAATGCCGTGTGTTCGCTGATTGGGCTCTGAAGCAGTTGGAAGTGACCCAAATTTCGCCAAAAAAAAAATCATCTTTAGGGACGAGGCCCATTTTTGGTTGAATGGATATGTGGACAAGCAACATTATCGTATTTGGGATGATACCAATCCACACGAGATACATCAGCACCGAATGCATCCCGAGAAAGTCACTGTTTGGTGCGGATTTTGGTCTGTGCTTCTTGCAAAACGAAACTGACATTGCCATAACCGTCAACGGAGAGCGCGACAGATGGATGATAAGCAACTTCTTGTGGCTTAAACTGGATGATATGGATATCGACAAGATGTAGTTCCAACAGGACGGCGCTACGTGCCACAAAGCACATGCCACGATGAACATTCTGCACGAGCAACTTGAGGGAATGGATCTCGCGCAGCCGCGACGTGAACTGGCCATCGAGATCGTGAGATTTAACGCCTTTAGACTTCCTTTGCGGCCATCTTAAATCACATGTCCATGCGAATAAACCGTAAACAATTGATTCCCCCAAAGTCAACATAACGAACGCCATTCAGCAGATTTATGCGACAAAGTCATCGAAAACTGGACCTCCCGAATACATGCCATCAAGCAGAGCCACGGCGGAAATTTTAACAACGTTATATTCCACACTTAATGCCATAAAATATTCTTTCAATTAAAAAAGAAACTGAGTGGATATCTGACACACGATTTGTTTTATTTACGTTTAAAAATCGAGCGTCCTTATTGAAAGTCCCTTTAAAAACAAATTTATTTCGTTTATGATAAATCTATTAGAATTGATTGATTATCAGTCAATAGCTTTATTTAATACAAATTCCTCTTTCTAATAAGTGATTTGTGACACCAATAGACAAAGATTTCCACAAAAAATAACGCAATAAGTTATTGTAATATCTGTGGGAGTAATTTTGACTTTATATACTTACGTTAAAAAAATTGCGAACTGCAAAAAGCAGACCATTAACGTTTTCAAAATATACACCCTCTTAAACAGCGGAACGGTCTGCTTCCACATCGACCTGAGCATATTCTCGTTCTTTTCGTGATCCACCTGCCCGATAGTCTCGTCCCAAATAATAACCGACACCGAGTAATCCTCGGAACTCTTCCCCGTGTTGATCCGGAATATCTTGATCAAGATGGCCATGACCTCCTCTTGTTTGCCTTGCGTCAGCAAATATTTGGGGCTTTCCGGTAGAAACCAAATCAATAGGGCAGAAAAGAGACTCGGTAAAGCGTAGACGACGATGAGCAATCGCCAGGGTTTGAACTCGATGTTCAACGGGGACAACTCGAAGGACCAGTCCTGTGGGAGTATAGCCCAGGCGAGGCCCGGAAGGTACATGTTACCCAGTGCCACGAAGGTCGCTATCCAGGAGACGACCTTCGGACGGAATATGTTGTTGTGGAATTCCCCAGCAAAGGCGTATATAATGGCGGATGATCCGCCGATCCTGAAAATTAATTTTCAAATATTTCAACAATATTCATCGGTCGGTCCAGTTCAAGGCAGATCTACTTCACTAATATGTTTACTATGTCAGAATAACTTTATCCCGAAACATTTCGTAGTAACATTCATTTTACAAAGGTCTTTCAATAGGGGCGCTCGAAATTTGTTAGGTTATAGCGGCCACGATATTAAAATAACAGCTGTCAAATTTATTGGGAATTATTCAGTAGTGTATGGCAAATTACCGTGGAATGTGATGCAGCGTTTAACAATGCGTGCAAGTCATCAAATTTTATTTTCCAAATCAGTGCTCCGTTCGAGAAACTTTCCGCTCACTACGTGATTTTTATACTCGCCATAACCGTCCCGCCGAGTCGTACTATTAGACCAATTTTGACTGGTGGCCAAATTCACATCGCTGCAATGCGTGTAAGTGTACGGGAAAACCCGAGGTAGTCAATTTCTCGTCATTCATAAGAACTTGGCCTTCCTGCGACTTAAACTTTTCAGCGAATTTTGCTTCGGGACTTGGGGTCTGCGCCCGTATAAAATCCAACTGACCCAGGAACTTAAGGTAAACGACCATAGACAACGTCGTGTCTTCGCTGATTGGGTTCTGGAGGAGTTGGGAGGTAACCCAAACTTCATCAAAAAATTGATCTTTAGCGACGAGGTCCATTTTTGGATGAATGGATATGCGAACAAGCAAAATTGTCGGATTTGGGACGATACCAATCCACACGACAAATACTAGCACCAAATACATCCCGAGAAAGTCACTGTTTGATGCGGCTTTTGGTCTGGTGGAATCACAGGTCAGTACTTCTTCCAAAACGAAATTAGCATTGCCATAACCGTCAACGGCGAGCGCTACAGATCGATGATAAGCAACTTCTGGTGACCTAAGCTGGATTATATGGATACCGACGACATGTGGTTCTAACAGGACGGCGCCGACGTTACGTGCTACACAGCGCATGCCACGATGGACATTCTGCACAAGCGATTTGAGGGCATGGTTATCTTGCGCAGTGGGGACGTGAACTAACCACCGAATTTGTGTGCGATTTAACGCCTTTAGAATTCTTCCCTTGGAGCTATCTTAAATCGCAGGTCTATGTGAATAAACCGCAAACAATTGATGTCCTCAAAGTCAACATAACGAACGCCATCCAGCAAATTCAACCAAATTTATGCGACAAAGTCATCGAAAGTTGGATTTCCTGAATACGTGCCACCAAGCAAAGCCGCGGCGAACATTTGAACGACGTTATATTCCTTACTTAATATTATAATAAATACTCTTTCAAATAAAAAGGATTGAGTGGATATCTATCTCACACACAACTTGTTTTATTCAAGTTTAAATGTCGAGCGTCCTTATTGAAAGACCCTTTACTTACGATATAGATCAGATATGTTTGTTGTTACGTTGGTGTATCTCGCGTGGATTGGTATCGTCCCAAATTTCAACAAATCGTTCAAATTTGCTTGTTCGTATATCCATTCATCCAAGAATGGGCCTCGTCGCTAAAGATGATTTTTTTGGCGAAATTTGAGTCAACTTCCCACTGTTCCAGAACCCAATCAGCGAACACACGGCGTTGTCTATGGTCGTTTACCTTAAGTTCCTGGGTAAATTGAATTTTATACGGGTGCAGACCTAAGTCCCGATGCAAATTTTGCCAAGTTGAAATCGCAGAAATGCCAAGTTCTTGTAAACGAGGAGAAATTGACTGATTTTGAAAATAAAATTTGATGATTTGCACATGTTTTTGAACGCTATAACCTTCTACGATGATTTGCCATATACTATTGAACAATACATAACAAATTCAACAGATGTTGCTGTAACAACGTGGCCGCTTTAACCTAACAAATTTCGTTCGCCCCTATTGAACTTCCCTGTATAATAAACAACACAAAGACGTTGATTAACAGAACACATATAAACACCACGAATATTTAAAAAAATACTTACAGGAATCCATTGATGAACCTCAAAAGGATAAACAACCATGGTTGCGATACCAGACTACAAGCGAAGCTGACCAAAGCACTAGACACCAGAGATATAAGCAAGACGTTCTTTCTACCCTTAGTATCCGCTATGTACCCCCATAAGTGGGAACTAGAGACCACGCCGAAGAAGCTGATAGAGTATAGCAGGCCTTTTTGGGCCAGGTCAAGGTCGAGATCGCATTGGGCTGCTGGTATTATGAACATGGCGCACATCGTCTCTATTATGACACACATCAGGCAGAGTCCCGTGGCTAACAGTACGTACAGATTGAATTTTCCAAAACCTGAAAAACAAGTCGAGATAGAATAGTTTTTAAACGATTCCCACTTTGAATTTGAACTTATTCTAATACGACGTAGAAATCTGGTCAGTTCGACAATTGATTGCGATTTAACAAACGTTTTAAAGCGTGGAAATATAGAGTCTTTCAATAAGAATGCTCAATAGTAGTATAGCAAAGCGGCTACCAGACCACCCTCGGATTTGTCCGCGGACATTTGATGTGGATGGCATATGGTCATTGTTGATTTGAAGAATTCTTGGCGCAGGTATAAAACAGGTCTGTACAGATATAAAACATATCTGTACCGGTTTAAAACAGGTATGGTGGTATTAGGAAAAAAACATGACGTCATTAAACAGGGAACCATACCTGTTTTAAACCGGTACAGACCTGTTTTATACCTGTACAGACCTGCTTTATACTTGCGCCAAGAGTTCTTCAGATCAACAATGAGTATATACCAGCCACATCAAATGTCCGCGGACAAATCCGAGGGTGTTCTGGTAACCGCTTTGCTATACTACTCTCAATATTTAAAGGTAAATAAAACAAGTTGTGTGTGAGATATCCAATCCATTTTTTCTTATTTGAAAGAAAATTTGAAGAAGAAAGAGTATGGCATTAAGTATAGAATATAACGTCGTTCAAATGTCCGCCGCGGCTTTGCTTGGTAGTATGGAGTGTCTTTGTGGCATAAATCTGGCTAAATTTGCTGGATGGCGTTCGTTATGTTGACTTTGAGGGCATCAATTGTTTGCGGATTATTCGCATAGACCTGTGATTTAAGATAGACCCAAAGGAAGAAGTCTAAAGGAGTTAAGTCTGCACAATCTCGGTGGCCAGTTAACATCGCCGCTGCGCGAGATAACCATGCCCTTAAATCGCTTGTGCAGAATGTCCATCGTGGCATGCGCTGTGTGGCACGTAGCGCCGTTCTGTTGGAACCACATGTCGTCGGTATCCATATCATCCAGTTCAGACCACAATAACTTGATTATCATCGATCTGTAATGCTCGCCGTTGACGGTTATGGCAATGTCAGTTTCGTTTTGGAACAAATATGGACCAATGATTCTGCCAGACCAAAATCTGCACCAAACAACGACTTTCTCGGGAATGCATTTGGTGCTGGTGTATCTCGTGTGGATTGGTATCATCCCAAGTCCGACAATTTTACTTGTTCACATATCCATTTCTGTAAAAGTGGGCCTCGTCGTTAAAGATGATTTTTTTTTGGCGAAATTTGGGTTCTTCCAACTGTTCCAGGGCCCAATCAGCGAACACACGGCGTTGTCTATAGTTCCTGCGCCAGTTAGATTTTATATAGGTGCAGACTGAAGTCCCGACGCAAAATTCGCCAAATTGAAATCGCATAAAGGCCAAGTTCTTGTGAACGACGAGAAATTGACCGTCTGGGGTTTTCCCGTACATTATCATGCACAGCAGCGATTTTTTCACAGCAGATTTTTTGTGTTTCGGTGACGTACGGATGTTGGCTGATTATTCATAAAACCGATTGACTCGAATTTGGTCACCAAACGTCAAATAGTCAACTCGACGGGACAGTTGTGGCGAGGATAAAAATCACGTAATACGCGGAACATTTTTTGAACGAGACACTGTTGCTTGTTGAACCCTATAAACTTCCATGCTGATTTGCCATACACTACTGAACAATTCACAATAAATTTAACAGATGTTGCTTTAACAACATGGCCGCAATAACTAAACAAATTTCGAGCGTCCATATTGAAAGACCCTTTAATTATAGTCTGAACAATTCAGGAATAAAAGAGAGTGAGACTATTGGAATTTTGAAATGTTTGTCGATTCATGTTCACGAATCAACCTCATACTCAGTCTACTATAGCATAGAGGACTCACTCAACTACCCACACGTATCAATTGTAAAATGATGTATAGTTAAGAGGCAGATCACCTTTTTACACGTCTATGGCTCAATAAGATGATGTTTTGTTTTTGTGTGAACGTGTTAAATTCGATGGTGCATGAATGTATTCGTAAAATTATTCTATTCAGAACGAATTCACACCCTGTCTAAGTAACCCACAATAATCTCCCGATGGTTCAAACTTCGGTTTCAAAGATTCAGTGTCTAATGTAGCCCTGTTTTTTTTATTCTTCACAGCGATTTTATTGTAAAATCGATTTACAACCCCCTAAAACTAAGCAGCACTTACCCGCCATAGAGATAGCCTCCTCGAATGACACTGGGCCCTTTGACTTCGGCGCGGGAGTCATCTTTAATTGCAGCCAATCCAGAGACACGTTTCCAAACTGCAGGACTACTTAACAATGCCGAATTTTGAAGCCACAGCAAACTTGCACGCTTTATCTTGCTTAAATAGTGTCATACACAACGATACAATTAAAATATGGGCTAAACATTGTTTGGATAGTATTAACGGGTATGTCAACATAATCTCATCTGTGGTAAACAAGTAGAGTACGTATTGTTTTACGTAAATCGAAAAAAATCGCATGTGTATGCATGCGAAAAGGTTATCATAAATTAGTAGGACAATTTGTGTGTTTTAAAAATGTTTGTGTTGGTAAAACAGTAGTATTTTATGTATAGATTATAGTTTTTATAGGTAACCAATTGGAAGGTGAAGTAACTTTCGCAATACATGTTTTATATGAGTTCATCAGTCCCTGTTTACTTACTTTCACTTAGTTCTATCCGTGGACTTATGTGTTTGTGTATTTTGTAATTGACGGCGTGCTTGACGTACAGTGTGAGCCAAAAAATAACCCCCACGGCTCATATATTTTCAACTACTGTATCGTGGGCGTATTTTAAAGTTCGGGGGCGGGGTTTATCGGTGAAACCTGTTCGTTATTGGCGCGAGCTAAGAAATAACGCCTACAACTCATATTGTTTAAACTACTGTAGGGGGGGGGTATTTTGAACTTTGAGGGCAGAGCTTGTCGGCGGAAATTGTTTATTATTGCTTGTGTTTGAGTTATTCGCTTAAAAAATGTTTGCTACGGTCGCGTATATGTTTATAATCAAGGTCATGCATCCAAAGGCGGACGTTTTGAAAGTTATATTAAAGATATACGATTAAAATTGAAGCACACGTATACAATAGGCTTGTTAAGAAGAAGAAAATTATCAAGATATCAGTAAATAAGTTATGCCTGCTTCAGTCATCCCGTTACATTATTTTTCGTACCAACAATTTACATTAATTAATCCGTAATGGATTAACGGCCCATTTCCTTGAATTCAAATGTGTATCAAGATATCAAAATTGCTTCCGTAAAGGCAGTTGTGGATTTTAAAATAATTGTTGGCGCTGTTAGCACACATTTATATAACTGTTTTCTTACTGTTGTAATTTTTTAGCAGTCTTTGAATTATGGTTATCACGACAAAATATAGATTTTGTATTACTGAAGCTTATTTTCGACCTGGCGTTCTTAATAGTCTGTATTTTTTTTAAATTGATGTTAAATTACTCCATACGACAGTCAATTATGTACATCACATTATTTAATTGCGTAATACCATAGGAGGTGTAATCGGTTAACAAAGGTCTTGTACAGGACGCACAATATTTCGTGAAGAAAGTAGAAATGATTAAAGTTGATCACCTTGTAGAAATGTTACTTAGTAGCGTTTCCAGTAATTAAATAGTAATTGTATATCAAATAATTTCTTTGTATCTGTAAATTCATTATATCCCATTATTTCCATTATCTACTTTTGTGCGCACCCCGTATAAAATCCTGGATCAATATAGCTGGGGAATAAGATGTAGTTTAAAATCCAGTGGAATAATTCGACATAATTTTCAAGAGATGTAGACATTTTTGTTTTGTTGCCATAAAAAAAAAATCAAAAACGAACCCAAAAATTGTAATGTTATAAAAAGCAAGCTTATCAAATAATTAATATTTAAAGACACTGCATGCGATTCTAGATATAATGATTTTGCAAAATTTGCGTTGGTCTATGAGGAATTAATCTTGTGATAGTTTACACAAACTTCGAGGTTAACATTTTGACAAAAACCGTTACATTTGTTGAGAGGTATCAGTACGAGGCTTTAAATTATATTCTGGGGACAATAATATCCAGCATGTGGTGTCTTTTACCGATTCGCGCGTTTTTTTCGTTGTTGTGTTGGTAAACATATCTGAAAAGTATCTGTACCTTGTTACCATTACCATATCGGATGTTTAGTCTGTTGTCATCTGTCAAAAAGGTTACATCTGTTTTGTTACATTTCTTTAAAAAATGGATTAGAGAATTTACATTAAATTTTGCTATCAGAATGAAATAAAGTGCAGCAATGTTTTAGAAATGTTCAATATTGCTTTTGGCGAGTCTGCTATGAGAAAAACAAGTGGTAACACCGTTTCTAGGAAGGCTGCGAAGTCGTTGAGGATGATGAGCGCCCTGGACGCTCACATCAACAACCGAAGCGTGGAAATAGTGAATGAAATGATTATGAACAATCGATGAATCGATCAGAGAAGTCGCTGATGGTGTTGGCATATCAATTGGCTTATGCCATTACATTTTTTCGGGTGTTTTGGGTACGAAACGTGTGGCAGCAAAATTTATTCCAAAATTGTCGAATTTCGAACAAAAACAGCGGCGAATGGAAGTTGCTCAGGAGTCACTAAATGTTGCAGAACTACTGAAAGGTATCATAACAGGTGATGAAACATAGGTTTGCGAATATGACGTCGAAACTAAGACTCAATGGCCACAGTGGACAATCACATTCTGGATTGCCAAGACCAAAAAAAGCTCGACAAGTGCGGTCGAATGTGAAGGTTATGCTCATTGTGTGAGTTCTTACCACAAGGTCAAACGATCAATAAGGAGTACTACCTACAAGTTCAACGCCGTTTGCGTGAAGCAATATTTTGGCCAAAAACAACATGGTAATGATGCCCCAGCCTCCATATTCGCCAGATATGGCTCCGTGTGACTTTTCCTGTTCCTAAATATAAACAGAACCTTAAAGGACCGTCGTTTTGCAAGCATAGATGAGATTAAAAGCGCATCGCTGAGAGAGCTAAACTCTATCCCAAAGATCGAGTTCCAAAAGTGTTTCGGGGATCGGAAAAGGCACTGGCATAAATGTATAATATCTAATGGGGACTACTTTGAAGGGTATAACATCGATGTAGACGAATAAATAAAATTCTTTCCAAAAAACGAAAATTTCCATTATTTTTTTAACACACCTCGTATATTCTATATATATTACTGAAAAGAGAAAATCTTACTTCTTCTAGCTAATACCTAGACAACTATAGTTTATTATTAAATGATGCTAGCGCATATAAATTAATATTGAAAATTCGTTAAGGATATTTTATTCTACTCAAAATAGTACTTAAAACGTTCCTGCAATGGCATAAACAACGGTGTTTTAACTTCAAAACAAAAGACAGTATATTCTTTTGGTATACATGATAGGTAATTAAATAATATCTCGTATTTTTTGCTCTCTCCGTAGTCGCCTTTATTTTTCTTTATTTGGCTTTTTGTACATGGATTTGTAGATAGGGATTAGGAGGTCGAAAGCAAGAGAAATTTCATTATTTGCCTGTATTATGTTTGCGGCGATATTAATTTTTGTTATTGTCACTGGCATTAACTGTGTAATACTGGTTTAACTTTATAACGGGATTAAAATAATATGTAGCTGAAACGAACCCCCACATAGTTTCTGTAAGCATGTGTATATTTGGAAAATCTCTAGTCCATGATAATGATCATTATGAAACATCCACATGGAAAAGATGAATACATGAGTAATGGTAATTCAAACTACCTTTTCCTATTCTTCGTTTGTATCCTACAAATAAAGCAAATATGACTTGATTTTTGACAGAAAGTTGTAGAAAATGTTCAATAACAATTTGACAGTCTCTGAATTCGCTGTTAGTCTAAATTATTTGGTCTATTAAAAAAACCCCGCAATTTTAAGTAACCCCACAAAATAAAATCATAGGGAGTGTAATCAGGCGAACGTGGTGGTCATTCAGTTGGTCCTCGGCATCCGATCCATCTTTCGGGGAATGTACAGCTCGTCAAGAATAGGAACAAGTCTCAAAACTGCGATATCAGACTGCCCACGAGGTGCGCAGTAAATAGCCTGGTCTTCACTCAGTCGAATTAAGACCTTTGCAGAGTGAATATCGATGAATATGTATTGAATATAAACGTACCCAAAGTCCGATCTGGTCGCGCGTAAAGTGTATCCTTCTTCCTCCGAATGCTGCCTCACTCTTTCTTCTACGCATACCTGGAGAATCTCATACCTTTTCCTATTGTTGACGAGCAGTATAGTCAAGAAATAACCGAACATCGAGGCTAAAATGAGGAGTTCCGTCTTGTTGAAGGTAAATTATTTGGTGGAGAATATCAACGTCTCCATTCTTTGAATAAACAATGGAGCGGTTGCAATCTGAATTAGAAACAAATATCTTTAGAACTATTCACTAAAACTCAAATTTATCCTCGTATTTATGTATTCCCTAACTTTTCCCTCCATATCCTGAGGCTAGGGGAAGTAGGTCGATTTCTGTTTATCCAAATGTTTTCTGTACCTTATGCCGAAGAGCCTCTAGAGTTTGTGGAAGGTCACATACATTTAAACAGTCTTCTCCGCATAATATCCCATATACACTCAATTGGGGAAAGGTCGAAGGATCATGGTGGTCATGGAAGTAGGAAAAAGAACCAGCTGTTTCTAATATGAACCTGTACACAGAGATTTATCTATAAATAAGTAATCAATATATTCTAGTTGATGCTTCTATATCACGTATATTATTATTCTTATGCGCATTCGTTTAAAAACTTTTGATATATACTCCTGAACAAAATTAAAGCACCCGAAAATCCTTTCATTATTTCTTTTAATTTTCCGAAGTTTTAAACCCTTTTTTAAATTTAATGCCATCAAGTGAACGAAACACTTTGTCCACTACACGTAGAGAAGAAGAAATGAATTGTCCACGTAACTTAAGAGAAGACGCAGCAGTGAAGTTAACGAGGAACGTAGCCTTCGACACGTGGCTAATTTCTTAGGAGTTAGACAATCAACAATTAGTCGAAGAGTTAAACGTTTCAATGAACTTGGAAGTTACTGTAAAACTCCAGGACAAAGTCGTAAAAGAAGTCTACAGATGCAAGAGATGAACGATATATTATGCAGGTCGCCTAAAGAAACAGACATTCTACCAGTTTAGAGCTAAGCAGAGATCTAGCAGCAGCTCGAAATGTAGCAATTTCTGGACGAACGGCCAGGAGAAGGCTTAATGAAGGAGGATTAGACAATAGAAGACCATCTATTGTACCACTGCTCACCAGAGAATATAGTTATTAGACTGCGTTTTGCAAGAGAACACGTAAATTGGACCATTGACGTCTGGAAGCGAGTTTTGTTTTCAGACGAAACAAGAGTAAGTCTTAATTCACCAGAAATACGTGAACGAGTCTCGCCGAAGCCAGGAAAAAGGTTTGTTGCCTGCAATATCTCTCCGAGAATCTCATTTCTTGATGGATCAATAATGTTCTTGGAAGGAATTTGTTTCGATGGTCGCACGGATTTGGTACCTATACGGGGGAAATCCATGAATGCACTTTTCTACGCAGAAAACATCGTATTTAGAATAATCGCCCTGTTTGTGTGGGACAATTTTATGTTCATGGAAGATAACGCTTAGTCCACGTTGCTAGAGAGATACTGGACTACCTTTGATTTGTGAATATTCCAACTATGGACTAGCCATCAAGAAGCCCAGATATGAAACTGATCAAACATCCATCGGATGCACTAAAACAACCACATTAGGCGCCACGTACCTGCCCATATCGCTTAAGGAACTCGAACAAGTCGTTTTTGCCGAATTGGAGAATATTCCTCAGAAAACCATTCACTGATTGATTAATAACATGCCCAGATGGATGGAAGCAGTGCTAAGAGCTAGAGGAGGATCTACACGTTACTAAATTCAAATTCTTACGATCAGTGGTTAAACGTCGATTTAAGCTGAGGGTATGCTGTCCTGAATTAGATGAGGGAGGGGAGCTGCTCATTTTTAATGCAATATTGAATAGTTTAATCGCAAAAACAACTTACCTATATTCTTTTGTATATCAATTCCATTCGCCGCGTTTTCTTATCTGCAAAACATCTATAGTTCTTGAAATAAATTGGTCGGTTTTGCCGCTTTAATTTTCCAGTTTATCTTCTAAAGATAAATTATTAAAATAACCACTCTTATTAATTAAAAAGTCTACTAAATCGGCCGTGTCTAGGGCCGCCATTTTCCTTAAAAATAACACTAATCACTACGACTAACGCCAGGTCAATATTATAGCCACTGTATTACGCAAACTGATCGATCAGGCTAACTAAATTGCGTATCATTTTTCGCGTACTACCCTCCCCCCCCCCCTTCCCGTGCACCGCGGATCTCTATAAAGTCCGTTAAATCCAAGGCGGTAGAGAGTCCGCCCAAACTCTCAGTGCGCAGGCCTGCCAAGGCTTGCGCACTGCCGGTTGCCGGCATGCTGGCGCTTCAGTTTAAATGGAAATAGGTATGATAATATGAACAGAAAATGTTTATCATTCTGGCAAACGCAAGTGGCAATATAAAAACGGGATCTGCCATCTAAAATACGAGTATATAGGGTAGGCTGCGCCTTGCAGCCTTAATGGACGCTTCGCCACTGTTTACGATTTAATTTCAACTCCAATTTTTTTCATTACCGTTTCCTTTGACATTATTGTTCCTTTATATTATTTAGTCATGTTTTTTTCTCGGTAATACCATTCTAATTTGTTAAACATTAGTTGAAATCATTTAATTATACTATTACGTAGGTATTATGACTTAAGTCTTCGAAAGAATAAAAGTAATAATGTGAAGTTTCACTGATGCGTTAAGTTTGTCCAGGTGTTTAGTAGATAGAGCGCAAAGAAAATTTGCAAACGTATATTACGTTCTGAATTAGACCCGGGAAATATAACGGCTCCGGATTTTCCTCTCCAAACTCACCTCATCGCGAGGCATGCTCTCCTCATAGGCGAGCTATTGGAGACTTTACCGCCACCGTTTAAGAATCTCCAAAACAGGGAAGTAATAATAACCGGCTATTTGTTATCCCTTAATAATGATTATAACCATCCTGGATGAGTTGAGTTAATGCCGTTTTATTGGAGTTTAAACGTTTGAGAGAAAACCAGCAATAGGTTCGCTAATCGGCGAGTATGATAACCGAGGAGGTTGGTGCTGTATTTATTGATCATGTGGTGGATGTAAGCCCCGGATTTGAGTGCGGACATTTCAGAATCGGACTTATACGTGTTCTGAAATATCTATTAGAAATACAAGCACGGTAAGGAAATATCACAATCTTCTAATAAATTATACAATAAAACATTTCATGTCAGTAGCTTGTCCATACTCTGGCTTATTGTTTTGTAATGTAAATTAACTGTTTGTATAAGTCAGTAGGACATCAACCAACAATTTTATATTAAATAAGATTTATTCGTTGACCGCCTGCTCTATTTGTTTCACTAGAAGTATTGAAAGTATTGTCGGAGGTGCGTTGCGCTATGTGCTAATAGTAAAGGTATGCGAGGGCGGGGCAAAAGAAATATCTGCGGGAATGTCCGATGACGCGATGCCATCCGATCAATTACCGTGATATTTGAGAGTGGTGCGTGTTTGTATACAACTCGGGACTGTCGTAGTGTTTTGATTAGCGTACGGTATTACATACAAATAGTTACAGTGCATGATAATTTGACAATAAGTATTTTAAAATGTCTCGACCAAAACTATCTCTTGCCACAACACATCGTTGGATAAAGGAATTTCCGGGGTTGGTGCTAAATGACGGTAGTAAATTACGGTGTCTCCATTGTGATACATGCATAGCCTATACCTGCGGATGTTGTTAGATATTGGTGTTCCGAAAAACATAAAACCGCGGTTACTGGACAGAGTAGTACTTATGACACACGACGTTTTATAGCTAATTGGTTAAATTCATGGTTGGGTGTAATACCCCGTGTACCCAACTAGACAATCCTAGTTTTTAAAGACTTTATAGAGAAAAGTTTAAATGGGAAATTTGGCAAAGTAAACGTGCCTAAACTGAAACAAAGAATTGTAAAGAGTGCAATGACCTAAGAAGCTGATATTGTCGTATTTAATTCCTAAATTTCTTATGTTCTAAATTAATTCGGTAATAATAAATTTAATTGCAATTTATAATCAAAAGTAAACAAGAAATGTCAGAATTCAATTGTATAATGCCTATCTGCGATATAGCGCATGTAAATTTATGTAATGTTTGTCAAATATAAAAAGATGAATAAATTTCGTTGTATTAAGTCCTCATTACGAACATATTCTGCAAAAAATGGCAACGTCGTACTCCAATATTTGCAGGTGTTGTCGCCCTCTTTATTTCTTTCATTTGAATAATATTATTTATTTCACTCATTTAGCCTGTCAAGCTCTAATTCTATACAACAGCTCATAACCATTGGAGACACACAAGGACAAAATTTATTAAGGTTATATTAATTCAATATATATTCACAGTACAACATAGGACTATTTAGTTAATTTAACGATATGTGATTTTGAAGATCGAATGACGAATTTCGATGAATGGAGAAGTATACGAAAATTGGTTTGGAGGCATTCTTCAACATTTGGAACCAGAATCTGTCGTCGTTATGGATAATGCCCCGTATCATAGTCTAAAGTGCGAAAAAAAATGCCACAACAGTCATGGAGGAAAGCCGATTCAAAAATGGTTACAGGACAAAGGTATCCCTCATGCTGAAAATAGCTTAAATCCAGAATTGCTTCGAATTGTGAAGATACATGCAAATAAATATAAAAAACTTGCTGTAGAAGAATTAGCATTGAGCCATGAATTGTTCTACGATTACCCCCATATCATTGCGAGTTGAACCCAATTGAGTTAATTTGGGCACAAATTAAAGGGGATGTGGCCAGAGAAAATAGAAAATTTAAATTGGCTGATGTCGCGAACCTGGAACGCAAGACGTACTCACTACAAAAATATGTTACAGTATCCATTACAATACACGATACAGATACAGATACGGAGCGTATATGAGTACTCGGATTTAGAGATGATTCAAAACCTCATGAGCCGCGAAATGCGCGAGAGGCGGGGCTATCCCCATTATTCTACTATGAAAGTCTATTGTGAAAACATTGGCTCGGCTCACGACCTTAGCACTTATGCTATTTATGCTTATAATTTAATTACACGTTTTAGTTATGACGATCATATAACACTGCAGTAATACAAAATCTTTAAAATGTATTTAAAATGCAACAAACAACTCAAAAGAAAATAAAACGTAATTGGATCAGATATCTGTTTACAACGAGAGCTCGAGATAAACTGGTGACAACACGGCTAATGTTTTTAGGACGTAGAATCGATACATTATGTACCGGCCGTAATTATGTTTCTGCGCATATGAAGGTCAAAGCTCATACGGTTTTGAAACACCTCTACATGTAACGTGCGTAGCGGTCTTCATCGCGTAGCAGAGGCAATCCATGGGCGTTATCCGAATGTCGATCGCCTGATAGCGAATGTCAAACAAGTGTTTTTAAAAGCTCCGGAAAGGGTGGCATTATTCACAGAAATGCTTCCCCACACCCTGTGGGAAACGTGGATCGATGCAGCTTCTTCATATTATTACTGCAATTTTGAGAATATCTCCAGGGTATTTCAACAGTTGGATCCAAATGATGCTATTGCTATTGTGAATGCGCAACAGAGTTTAGCGGATTTTTAGAATTTTTCGCGCATACCAAAAGCCATTGAAAATAAAACCACAGACAGATGAGTTTTCAATAGTGAATGCTATAAACTTTGTTTGGGACATTCGGCAGTATATTATTCAGTTGGAAAGAGATACTGCGAAGGCTATAGGAAAAAAAATTACTGCAGTTTTGGATAACAATACGGGGTTCTCTATTGTAGCAGCTATAATAGATATTTTACAGCAGAAAGAAGTTCATGTCTCTAATCCAGAAATCAATATGCAGGCTCTACAACATTATTCATATTTCTGGTATGCTCCGTTGACTTCCGTTGACGTAGAACGGTCATTTTCACATTATAAACGGATATTTACTGACAGACGTCGCTCGTTTACTGCTGAACATTTAGAGTAGCTACTACTAATATACTCATGTGATCATACGGGTAAATAGTGAGATGCCTGGTACAGATGTTACCTTGAGAAACCACTGTGTTGTTCAGATCGTGTTGACAATACCGTGACGTGATGACTTGCCCTGCCCCCGACCTGACTACGCATTTTTAGGAATACAATTACAAGTCCTCATGTGTTCCTAAATGACCACGCGATGAAAGGTAAACTGATATGTGAATAATTTTTATATGTAATCTGCTCTTCATTGTAAGTCCGCCTCTGTTATTCACGTCATGTCGGCAATCAAATCCGAGGCTTAATAATAAGTAACAAATTTCTTGGTGACTTCAAACTATTATAGAAACTGATGTACAAAATAAACAGCGATGATGATGAAGTTTCGCAAAATATTAATAATTATGTTCTTAAATAATTTTTGAAGGAAGGTCTGAAAACGTCAACTTAACGTTCTAAAAAGAACATTGACAGGCATAAAAATTTAAATTCTTTCAGGTTTTGACCTAACCTGCCACTGGAGTGTGGTGAATTTTTTTTTGCTAAATAATTTATTATTTGTTCAAT
Organism: Rosalia funebris; assembly: GCA_037954035.1. Classification (NCBI taxonomy): domain Eukaryota; kingdom Metazoa; phylum Arthropoda; class Insecta; order Coleoptera; family Cerambycidae; genus Rosalia; species Rosalia funebris. The sequence goes on along the minus strand of JAZFAV010000006.1, from coordinate 1,277,417 downwards.
ATAAAATTTGTAGCGCATATAAAAAATACATTGCACATCCATCTTTAGGATCACTTAGCAGAGGCTCTAAGGGTGTTTCGTTGCGAATATCAAGGTTGCGGGAAGCTTACTGAGACTGTGGTGATTTTTGTGAAAGGCCTACTGTATGTGTGATGACTTTTTTTATTTGTATCTCTGAAAATATTGTACTTTCTTCTTTCTTCATTAAAAAAATTGTAGCATCTATGAAAAAAAAAAATGTTCGAGATACTAAAGAGCGCGGGAATGAAGTATAGAGATAGGAGAATAGTACACAATCTATACAAAGAGAAAACTGCTGTTATAGAAGTAGAAGGGGAAAGAAGGGAAGTAGGTATTAGGAAAGGAGTAAGACAAGTAAGAGTAAGAGGAATTAGAATCAGCGTTGAACTAAATGGAGGCAGTGTTGACAGAGGAATACAGAATGAGGGTGAATAAAAACAAAACTAAAGTGTTAGTGTGCAGAGGGCGCGAGAGCAGAGCAAAAACGAAAGTACAAATTAATAATGAAAGATTGGAGGAAGTTAAAGACTTCACTTATTTAGGAAGTAAAATAAATTGGGATGGAGGAAGCGATAAAGATATAAAACAAAGAATAGCGCAGGGTCGAGTAGCTTTTAATAAAAAGAAAGCACTTTTATGCTCGGGGGTAATAAACTTAGAAACAAGGAAGAGATTTTTGAAAACGTATGTATGGAGCACGGCACTATACGGCTGTGAAACCTGGACGGTAGGGGAAGCAAGTAGGAAGAAATTAGAAGCCTTTGAGATGTGGTGTTACCGAAGAATGATGAAAATACCGTGGACTGATAGGGTTAGAAACGAAGAAGTATTAGAGAAAGTCGGCGAGAAAAGAAGTATGTGGAAAAACATAAAGAAGAGAAGAGATAGAATGGTAGGCCACTTGCTGAGACATGGGGGAATAGTCCGCGATATTTTGGAGGCAGAAATAGGAGTGAAGAAAGGCAGAGGTAGGCCTAGATTAGACTACTGCTCGCAAAGAGTAAGGGATGTAGGTTGTAGCAGAATTAGCGAAATGCGTAGGTTAGCACAAGATAGGAGAAGCTGGAGGTTAGCGTCCAATCAGCCTTAGGACTGATGACTTCATGACGATGATGATGATGATGAAGAAAATGTAAGGGTCGTTTTATCTTTGGAGTAACTCAGTAACGCCTCTCAGGATTGCCTGTAGTGAATATCAAAGTTGCAGAATGCCTATTGGGAATGTGGTGATTTATTTTGTCCCCTAAAATTTTGTAGTTTTGTTCATTAAACAATGTTTACCGTATGTAAAAAAATATTAAGGCGATACCATCCTTAAGGTGACATAATAGGGCCTTTAAGGGGTGTTTGTAGTAAATATCAAGGTTGCGAAAGATCTACTGAAGGTGTGATGATTTTTTTACTGAAAATTTTATACTTTCTTCAATAAAAAAATCGTAGCATCTGGGAAAAAATATAAGGGCAGTTTTAACTTTACACTAACTTTGTAACGGTTTTTTTAACGATTGTCTGTCATGAATATCATGGTTGCAGAAAACCTATTCGGGATATAGTAGTTTTTTTTTTAATTTTGTTCTCTAATTTTTGTAAAATATTTAGTAAAAAATTCGTAGCATATGCAAAAGAAATATTAGAGCGATATTACCTTTAGAGTGACTTAATAGAGGCTTCAAGGGGTGTTTTCGTGGATATCAAAGTTGCAGGAAACCTGCTGGGGGTGAGGTGCTTTGTTCTAAATTTTGCTCCCTAAAATTTTGTAGTTTTTTTCATTAAAAAACTCTGTAGCGTATATAAAAAAATATTGGGGCGGTGTCATCTTTAGGGTGACTTAATAGAGCCTTCAAGGAGTGTTTGTTGTGAATATTAAAGTTGTAGGGGGCCTACTGAAAGTTTGATGATTTTTTTCATTTGCATCTCTGAAAATTTTGTACTTTCTTCATTAAAAAAATCGTAGCATCTAAGAAAACAATTTAAGGACAGTTTTAATTTTATACCAACTTAGTAACGGCTTTAAGAATTGTATGTCGTGAATATCATGGTTGCAGAAAACCTATTCGGGGTGTAGTGTTTTTCTTTCAAGTTTTGCTCTCTAAAATTTTGTAAGTTTTTTAGTAAAGATTCGTAGCCTATGCAAGAGAAATATTAGAGCGATATTACCCTTAGAGTGACTTAATAGAGGCCCAAAGGGGTGTTTTCGTGAATATCAAAGTTGCGGAAAATCTACTGGGGATGAGGAGATTAGTTCTAAATTTTGCTCCCTAAAATGTAGTTTTTTTCATTAAAAAACTGTGTAGCGTATATAAAAAAATATTGGGGCGGTATCTTTAGAGTGACTTAATAGAGCCTTCAAGGAGTGTAAATAATAGTTTTTTCCCTTCAAGGGAAAAAACTATTATTTTTAGTGAATTAAAAGCTCTAAGAGTTGCTTATTGTGTATATGAGGTTTTCAAAATCATCTAGAGATATGGGGGTTTTTTCTTCATTTTCTTCCCTAATCATTTTAGATTTTTTTGTATTTCGAAAAATATGCGTATTTAAAAAATAAAATCATTTACCACTTTTTCCTACTTACCTGGTAGTGGTCTATCAAGTTTATTCCCATCTTTACATGACCATTATATATAGATACGTATATTAAAACAACTCAAGTGCATATTTGTTTTTATTTTGCTAACAAAACGCGCTCGGTTCAATTGTATTCGGCATTTACATAAATTAACAGTTACAATGAATGCGTCTTAGCAAACAAAATATATTTTTTTAAAACTTGTCTTCCATATACATACATGATAAGATATTTTTCAGGGCCCCGTATATATTTTTCCTGCAAACGCGAGGAAATAATGAGTTATTGGTTCGTAGAGTTATTTGGAGACAAAGTAACAGCGAATCGATCAATCAATCCGAATCAATTTCGAATTGTTTAAATAAATTAAACGAAAAGCGTCCACTATTTCCAATAAATTACAGTCGAAGCCATTTTATATACATAAACTGTTCCATGAGGCTGCGCTGTTTGGCACCCACAAATACACACATCACAGAGTATTACTATTTCCAATTTCAGTAAATGTGCGCTCATGTTTTCTGCGGCAGAAGAAGAGACAGAACCAAGCAAACTGAAACAAAATAAATGTAGTATGTATAACAGAGACATTACTAAAATCGGGAGAATTTTCATCTCAGGTACTGTGTGTTCAATGTATATGTAATGTGTATATAACGTGTTTACATGTAACGTCCATGTGTCGTCTGTGTAATGTTTATATAGTCTATTTAACAGTTATAGGGTCTTTCAATAGGGACGCTCGAAAATTTCTAGATTATAGCGACCATGTTGTTAAAGCAGCATTTATCAAATTTATTAAAAATTATTCTGTAGTGTATGGCAAATTATCATGGAAGGTTATACTATTCAAAAACGTATAAAACTCATCAAATTTTATTTTTAAAATAAGTGCTCCGTTCGATAAACGTTATGCGCATTATGTGATTTTTATCCTCGCCACAACCGCCCCGCCGAGTCGACTATTCGACGTTTGAATTTTGCCAAAAAGTCATCTTTAGTGACGAGACCCATTTTTGGATGAATGGATATGTGAACATGTGATAGTACTAGAAGCAGCTATCAGAAAAGGGAATAGAGTTGGAAGCATCATAAATAAATCCACGCAAATACTTGGGTATGCGGACGATATTACGATAATTGCACGTGACCTTGCCTCCTTGAATCAAACTACCATAGCTCTTGAGCCACAGGTAAATAAAGGAGGCCTACAAGTGAACAAAGACAAAACGAAATATATGTATTGCTGCAGGAATCCCCCAATACAACTACCAAATATTAATATAAACGGCGCCGGCGGTCAGATTAAAAGCGTCAAGACGTTAAATTTCCTTGACACCAAAATTGCCAATAATGGTAACGTCCAAGATGAATTTAAGCACAAGAATCTTAAAAGGAAATAAATGATACTATGCTTATTTAAAATTAATAAGGAGCAGCATACTAAATAGAAGATCTAAGATCACAATCTATAAGACACTTATAAGACTCGTAGTACCTAACCTATGGATGTGAAACATGGACACTAACAAACAATGATGAAAATCAATTAAGAATATTTGAGAGAAAGCTCATTAGAAGAATATATACGGCCCAGTGCAAGAAAACGGTATGTGGAGAATAAGAATGAATCACGAAATTGATGCACTTATAAAAGGAGAGGATATAGTAAGATGCATAAAAAGTCAAAGGATAAGGTGGTTAGGACATGTATACAGGATGGAGGGCGAGAGAATTGTGAAGAGAATCCTTGCATGGAAACCTCAAAACACAACACCAAAAGGGCGACCCAAGAAAAGGTGGATAGACGATGTGGAGGAAGACCTAAAAAACTCTAAGATTAGGAAATTGGAGGAGAATAGCGGTAGATAGAACCAGATGGAGGAACATAGTAGAGCAAGCTAAAACCCACCAAGGGTTATGAGCTAAATGAAGAAGAAGAAGAAGGATATGTGAACAAGCAAAATTGTCGGATTTGGGACGATACCAATTCACACAGGATACACCGGCACCAAAAGCATCCCAAGAAGTCACTGTTTGGTGCGAATTTTTGTCTGGCGGAATCATCGGTCCCTACTTCTTCCAAAACTAAACTGGCATTGCCATAACCGTCAATGGCGAGCGCTACAGATCGATGATAAGCAACTTCTTGTGGCCTAAACTGAATTATACGGATACCAACCACATATGGTTCCAACAGGACAGCGCTGCGTGCCACACAGCGCATGCCATGATGGATATTCTGCACGAGGGATTTGAGGGCATAGTTAACTCGCGCAGCAGTACGTGAACTGGCCACCGAGATCGTGCAATTGAACGCCTTTATACTTCTTGCTTTGGGGCTATCTTAAATCGCAGGTCTATGCGAATAAGCCGCAAGCAATTGATGCCCTCAAAGTCAACATAACGATCGCCATTCAGCAAATTCAGCCAGATTTATGCGACGAAGTCATCGAAAATTTAACCTTCCAAGTACGTGCCACCAAGCAAATCCACGGCGGACATTTCAACTACTTTATATTGCATACTTAGTGCCATAACATATTTTTTTCAAATAAAAAAAAACTGAATAGATATCTCATACACAACTTGTTTTATTTACGTTTAAAAATCGAGCGTCCTTATTGAAAGACTCTTTACATAGCAATCGCCAAAATATTTGCAGCATATAGAAAATGTAGTTAAAAGCAACTCATGCATGTTCGAAAATTGTTATGTGCGTTAACATAATTGTTATGTGTGTTATTTAGTAATTATTTTAGTAATTAATTACCTAACATGTTCAGGGCGTACAACAGAAAAGTCGCCAGACAATTCCACTCCAACGTAATACCCGCTATCGAGCTGGCTATGACGCTGCCCAATCTGCCAGCAGTCAAAGCGGTACACAGGGCCATACCTCCGATGTTGGTGGGAAAAATTTCGACAATCCAAGTGTTGAGAATACCAACGCTCATGCCAGACACAGTTAGGGATGTGATGAAGAAAATGTCAATGAGGATCTTCTCCGAAAGGACGCAGAGTAGCAGCACGCTCACACCCGAGATTACCATGCAAAGAACTAAAAAATATTTTTGCAACTGAAATTATACATTTAAAAACAATGTTTTCATCGATGGTCGTCTTACGACAAGTAATACTAGTTTTTTTTATAAAAGAATTTTGACCATCTACGTTACCGCTATGTGGTAACTGTTTTAGTAGATAATGGGCTCTATTACACCACTAGTAGTGTAATCCCTGCTCATCGTGAACAAAGTGTTACAAGTGGATTAAGTAGCAACTATTATGAGTAGAATCACCGAACAGAAACTAATTGTAAGACTAGAAGGTCTACTATAAACTCCGCCCGCTAAGTTTCCCTCCTTACCCCGTCACATCGTCCAGCGAGAATTAGCTAACTAGCATGTGGCGTATGTATACCGTCAGTCTCGACACCGAACCGATTGTCGCAGGTATTATACCGGTCGAATTTTAAATTGTGAATTTTATTAATTTGTGTTTGAATAACTAAAAATGGCGCGGTGTTCCCCTGATGACTGTAAAAGTAAAACAGGATCTAGTGTCTCATTTTTCGGTGTCCAAAAGATGAAGCTAAGTAAGGTAATTGATTACGCATTTAATAGGGTATATAGCTCGGATTAGATACATTAAATTTATGTCGTATAGATATTTATAAAGTACTTTTCAGATGTCAGAGTTGGAAAAAATCATTAGGATTTGTTGGCACCCATAGATTTGCTAATCTTACACCAGATCAATGTAATAGTAGAATAAAAATTTGCAGTTTACATTTTCCTTAAGACTGTTTTATTAGAAATGATCCGAAGACTATGTTTGCGCTATGGTGTAGTTCCTTCATTAAATTTAATAACAAATAGTAAGTAACTTTTTTTTTAATTGGTTTTGTTTATACCTGTATATAAATATATATGTATATATTGGTATAACAATTTTATAAAACCCAATTTGTCCAGAAAGGAACATTTAAAATTCGGTAAAAATTTTAGATAATATTTCTTGTAATACTTGTCTTGAGAGCAAAAATAAAAGCTACAAAGATGTTTCTGTGATGACAAACATGGAAGAAAAAGTGTTTGAAGGTAAACATATTGTAACGAATTTACTAGAAACTTCTTTATTTCGAACACTTATTTACAAATCAACTATTTACAAGTCCAACTAACTACCTAACTTTTTATCTACTTTAACTTTATAAACTAACTTTTGCACTGTCACTTTCTTCGCATCGTATCGCTCACTATCGCGGTCCAGATTTAACTAACTCCTGGCTGGGCGACACAATTTTTATACAGGCAGTAGAACGTCTCTCCAGACGTTTCTAGATAAAGAACTTTGGCGAACCTTCTAGTATAGAACGCACTGGAAGTCAACTCCGCACGCTCTCGATTATTTCGAATATTCCCGGCGTTCGGGATCGCTCGAGGCGTTCGTGACACTATCCCCCTCCGTCTGTACTGATCTGTACCTACGGAGTACGTCTGACCTAGTACTGATCGTCCCGATCAGTTGATCGCCCTTGGAATGGTGACAAGCGGTCGATATGAACAACTTTCACTTTCGCGCGTGGTCCTTTCTCGATCTGGTAAACTATGTCATTTATTCTGTTCACAATCTTGTAAGGACCCTCCCAGGATTTCTGCAATTTCGGATATCAGCCCTTTTTGCCAGACGGATCGTATAACCATACTAGGTCGCCTTCTTGAAAGCCTTCAGTATTCGCCCTTCGGTCATACCTTGTCTTCATTCGGTCGCTCTCCAATCTGGTCTTTCGAATTCGGGGCAACTGACACACTCCCTGGAACACGCTCGATTTAGTGCGTGGAAATGGCCCGGCAACGTCGATAGTTATTCGTTCAAAGGAAGTACCGACGTTGTATTGCTTCATGCGTCCCCGGCGCCGAGTGTTTGGGTCCTTGCTGCAAGCGCAGACATCGCATTTCCTGCATCAATCTTTTACGTCTGACCGGGTTCCTACCCAATAGAATCGTTCCTTCACTTTACCCATCATTTTAGCTACACCAAAGTGCCCTCCTCCAGTTCCGCTGTGAGTAGTTTCCAAAACATCGGCCACTCTATTATTAGCACAATCTGTCGTCGATCCCTTGCACCAGCCGGACTTTCCCAAACTCTTTTCAGAACCCCGGCGTCAATAACCAGTGGGTCCCATTGAGCCCAGTAACATTTCGTAATTGCGCCAAGGTCGCTGATATCCGCCCACAATGGTCTATTCTCTCCTATTTCTCTGGATTTTTGAATTGGAGTAGCCATTTAAGAGAAGCGTGATCGGTTCTTAACAGATATCTTCGTCCGTACAGGTACTTGTGGAAATGCTCCAAAGTCTTCACTACGGCTAGAAGCTTCCGTCGAGTTACACAGTAGTTTCTCTCGGGTTTGGACAAGGCTTTACCGAAATAGCCAATTACTTTCTCCTGTCCATCCTGTTCTTGCGACAGTACTCCTTCAATTCCCTTGCCGCTGGCATCAGTGTCTACGATGAATGGTTTGTCAAACTGTGGATAGCCTAATATTGGAGCTATAGTCAGGTTTTCTGACTGACTGTCTTTGCTGCTCGCTCGATTCCCGTGGGCTCGGCAATCACGTCGAAGATGTCCCATGCGGACGCAATTCCAGCACCTTAGTCTGCGTGGCTCTCGGTCTTCTAACAAAGCCTTCTTCAACTTCAGCAGGAAGTTACCAATTTGATCCTGCTTGGTCTCTTCCTCACCGTTGACTTCGGCCATGCGCACCCGCACGTGTTCTTTCGATGCTTGCTTTGCGGCCTCAAACTCTAGGGCGTGCGCTAATGCTTTGCTGGGAGTGTCATGCCGTGACATTTTCAGCACCTGCTTTCATTTCTTGTTTCATTTCATCTTGTCCTGCTTTCATTTCTTGTTTCATTTCATCTTGTCCTGCTTTCATTTCTTGTCTCATTTCAGCTAACATTGCTCGTAGTAGCTTATTCATTTGTTCCTCTATGGCCGCGGCTTGGCTTCTAGTTCCTACTGGCATTCAATTCGCTTTTCTTCAGAAATTTCCCGAAACCCAGTAGACGTCTTGTTCTTGACGAGACAATTCCGGTGATGCGTCACACTTAGGGGTTTTCTTGGCTGCTATCGAAAGATCGAGAATGTTCTCTGATTTTCTAGAAATGTCGATCTTCGACCTCTTCAGGATGAGACGAGTTCAGTGATATGTCACACTTTGGAAATAAAAACTTTAAAAAGGGCTGCAGGGTTATTTCAGTGTCAAAAAAAAAATTGGACACCGGAATAACATAAAAGATATTTACAAATATCCAGAAGAAAATTATTCGGAACAATCCAATAAAGCCGCAATTGCAATTGTTAAATACAGCTCCTAGAGGGTGTAGGTACATGGATGAATTGAAGTAATTTGTCTTAAGCGTTTGCTTTTTAGGACCAAGGCAACAAATTAGCTTGTTTCCATTGAACTGGGGCAAAACTAAAAGATATATTTAAAAGTGTACCTTTTACATACACATCCGTTTGGAAGTTTTCCATCAAATTATTTGTTGTCTATCCATACTAGAGTGCGTCTTTATTATACTATAATATTCGCAAATCGCAATATAAAAATAAGAAACAAAAACTTACAAAAACCAAATGCCAAGCTAGCTATGTTGAAAAATTTGTGAGAACTTTTGTTCATTAACTTGTCAGTTGTCCGTAACAAACAACCACGACGAAATAAGTCATCATAACACGAAGTATCCCCCGTATACTCAACAAGGCCGCCGTGCAATAGCTGCGTGGCGGCATGCATTTGTAAGCGTACGCTGTCAAATTTACGACGGTGAGTGGACCTTCTAGTCTTAGCTTCCGTTCGGTGGTAGAGCACTTACCGAAGAAGTTTCTGGTCCCCATCATCTTGACTACACTGCCCCACGCTGCGTAGGCAACGAAATAACACACCCCAATGATGATGTTAAGGATGAACACCCCATCTTCCACGGTGTCGGTGCATCGAACAGAGCCGTCGTTAGCGAAGCCCGCGGACAATGCTTCGCAAATGGTGACGCTCCCTTTTCTACTGCGCGCAACCTGGTTAATAATGTTCGGGTACCAAACGAAGAGGCCAGCCGAGAGGGCGTAAAGCCCCGCCTCCACCACGCAACTCGCTAGTGTATACGCCAGCAAGGGCGGCTTGAATAAGGGTACTATTTGTTCTGCCAAATCTCGCCAGGCGTCCCTCTTGCCTCCGCTGGATGTCTCCAGGTAGATCTTCTGGTTCAGGCTTTCCACGGGGAAGTCTTCCTCAGGACATCCCGTATTGCAAGAGTACATCCGACTGAGGACTTTCAGGGCTTCCTCCGGCTTACCGCTGTGGTAGAGGTATCTCGGGCTCTCGGGGAATCGTGACAAACCCAGCGCCACTACGAAGCCAGGCAGAGAGTTGATCAGCATGAAAGTCCTCCAGTTGTTGAGCTTCAGCCCGAGGAAACCGATGTGGAACGTTCTCTGAAGCAATATCCAACCTAATGCCGGTAGAAATATGAGGGCCAAAGCGACGAATCCCATGGCCCAAGCCATGGATTTCGCTCTGGTTTTGTCGCATAAGAATTCGCCGAAATAGACGAAACACATCGCAGCCGGGCAGGCTATGCTGGAAAGTAGGAGTTCGAGAATGTTACTACGCAATTTTTCGAAATAAATTTAAAATCTGAATTTAATATACCGAATTAGGTGTATTGTTCCTAGATCTGAAGGGCTTAAGTTAAAGTTTCAGTGTACAGCGAGAAGTAGTAGTCCCTGGTCTTTGGGTAACTCTTTTACATTCAAAACGAGTCTTTGAGTTGTACATTGAGTTGTATATTGTCTCCACTTAAAGTCTACACCTAGTAAATGGTTATAATGAAAACTATTTTTTTTTTTATCACTAAACCCCAGATTTGACTGCGGACTTATACGTGTTCTGAAATATTTGTTAGAAATACAAACACCGTAAAGAAATATTACAATCTTATAATAAATTATACATGCATGCGTAACCCGCAAATCGGTAAAAATATTGTTAGACTCGAGATTTTTAGAACGAAGTACTATTCATTTCATCGCTATTTGCCAAATAGAAAATTCTCTTATTTTGCCGATAAACGGAAAAGTATACCTGAGTCTAGCCATAAAAACAAGCCACAGCATGAGATAAGAGCCGTTTGGGATTTTTTATTTGGCAAATAGGCATGAAATAAACTATACCTCTAAGTGATTTAAGTTACATCAGACTTATTGCGTCCACTATTTCCAAATTTCCATTCTGAACTTGTGCTTTGTATATTGAAGGTATGTATATAGGAACCCCCAAATATCATGATTAGCTATTGTCGACCTTTACGAGTAGATGTTGGTGCTAGTTCTAAATATGGAGGAAATTATCGTTTGTGTCTATATTACTTAGGCCTCTAAGGACTAACTAGTCGGCCAACATTGAATAAGTTTAGGGATATGAATAATTTCCGTGATATAATCTTTGAATTCTTCAGAAAGAAAATGTAGTTCCTTTCTCGATTCGCAACTTATAAGTTACTGATATAGATCGAATCGATTTGGATGAATACCCCACGGAGTTGATTTGGCATTTGTCCTGGATCAGCGTACCGTGTACTTCACTGATGAGAACTAATAAGTTGGAAATAGTTGTCTGTCGTTCGGTTCCCATTCAGGACAGATGTCGAATCCTACCCGTGGCGGGTTTCCTTTTCTGAAACTTTGTCTGATCGTGGAGAAACACGAGAAAGGGATCCAGGATCGCTGTTAGGTATAATTCAATGCCTGGCGGGGCTTTAGCCCGAGGAGTAGTTGTTTCCTATAGCGATTATGTAATAGCCTTGCTATTCGGGAACTACTTGATAACCGCTTCGCGGTTTGGTGGTTCCTTTCTCGATTCCCGACTTATAAGTTACTGAATCTTTGAATGTGCAATTTGATTTTGTATATTGTGTCCCATTTGCATGTTTTATTTGCTGTTTTCCTACTCTCATTAATAAAAACATGCAGTATTTTATCTCAGATCTAAATAAAATTCTATTCAGATCTCTCAGAATAAACGATAACTTAGACCATATGTGCCTTCAAGAATAAATTCATCAAAAACAATACCAACCATATTCCGTTGATCAGCCTCAGGATCGAAAACCCCCAGAAGGAGGGCGTCACCGCAGCCGCGATGCCCGCGAGGAACGCCAACACTAAATTCACGATCAACAACCGCCTTCGCCCGTTGATGTCGGATAGAAATCCCCAAATGGACGAACTGGCCACTATGCCGATGAAATTGGCTGAGGTGAGAATACCCTTCTTGTAATTGTCCAGGTTTAATTCGCATTCGGCTGCTGGCACTATAAAACCCACCCCGTACGACTCTGTGTTGGTGGCAAAGAGGAGAAGACCACACGTGAGAATGAGGTAGACGTTGTATTTACCAAAACCTAAAATTGGATACTGTTAAAAAGTTACTAAACGTTAAGGTGTACATTTTCGCTGTTTAGTATGTCTCTGGGTGGCTGGGTGTCGAAAAATAGTGTGAATAATATGTTTTCTCTACGGCAGTACCTAAAGTGCTAATTTACACGCTGCCGACAGTACGTAAAATCATACTTTATCGCTCTAGTGTGTGAAATAATCATCAGCGCAGATAATCAACTACTTCACATGCTGCTAAAAATATTTAATATGTTGTTACAATTTTTATTAGCGGACAGTAAAGAAACATTGAAGAACATTGAACGTAAACTTTAAATATTTTAAAAACTTTACTTCCAGCTATAGAATTAATATATAGATGATAGTTGTCGCAGAAAGGCCTTTCTGTAATATATTTTCTTAGAAATAATCATCAAAACAAATATTCTAGATTTATTTAGTTTGTATAAATTACCTTATCTTTTAAGAAAAGTAAGTAACTTTGGGATGGTGTTTTGGATGAGCATCTTGTAGTATTTCATAAAAAAATTCGTAACACAGAGTAGTGTAGTAAAGGCTCTGCGGAATGTCTGTGGAAGATATCGAAGTTGCGTAGGGATTACTGAATTAGTAGTGAATTTTTTAAAATGGTGTTTCCCAGAAATCTTGTACTTTTTCATAGAAAAGTTCGTAACCAAATCGTTTGAGGCATTTCACCTTCAGAGTAGTACAATAGAGACTCTGAGGAATGTCTGTGGAAAATATCGAGGTTATGTATGGCCTTCTGAATAATCACTGAATTTTTTAAAATGGTGTTTCCCAAAAACCTTGTACTTTTCCACATAAAAAAATTCGTAGCGCCTGTAAACGAATTGTTTAAGGCGTTTCACATTCAGAGTAGCATAGTAGAAGCTCTACTATGCTACTGCGTGTGGTAAATATAGAGGTTGTACGTGGCCTATTGCCAGGCCAGTTTTAGGAAATTTTGTTTCCTAAAACTCTTACACTTTTTCATAAAAAAAATTCGTAGCGCCTGTATAGAAATTGTTTGAGGCGTTTTGCCTTTAGAGTAGTATAGTAGGACATTGAAAAATGGATGTGCTAAATATTGAAGTTGTATAGGGCCTACTGACAGAGCAATACTTTTTTAAAAATATCATTTACTACAAATCTTGTACTTTTTTCATAAGAAAATTTGTAGCGCCTGTAAACGAATTATCTCAGGCGTTTCGCCTTTAAAGTAACATAGTAGAGACTCTGAGGAATATCGGTGATAAGTATTGAGGTTGTGTAGGGCCTATTAATAGAGCAGTGAATTTTTAAAAATTGTTCTTACTAGAAATCATGTATTTTTTTATAAAAAAAATTCGTAGCATCTATATACAAATAGTTTGAGGCGATACACCTTTATAATAGTATAGTACACGCTCTGAGTAATATCGGTTGTAAGTATTGAGGTTGTGTAGGGCCTATTGATAGAGCAGTGAATTTTAAAAGTTTTTCTTACTAGAAATCATGTATTTTTTTATAAAAAGATTCGTATGATCTATATACAAATAGTTTGAGGCAATACACCTTTAGAGTAGTATAGTAGAAAGCTCTGAGGAACATCGGTTGTAAGTATTGAGGTTGTATAAGGTCTATTGATAGAGAAGTGAATTTTTAAATTTTATTTTTACTAGAAATTATGTATTTTTTCATAAAAAAATTCGTAGCACCTATAAACAAATAGTTTAAGGCGTTTTTTCCTTAGAGTTGTATAGCAAATGCTATGAGGAATATATGTGATAAGTATTGAAGTTCTGTAAAGCCTACTAACAGAGCAGCAATTTTTGGATTTTTCTTTTCATAATAAAAATCTTTTTCCAAAAAAAATCGTAGCTCCTATAAACAAATTACTATCATCTCTAGTACGATATAGTAGAGGCTCTGAGGAATGTGTGTGGTAAATATTGAGGTTCTGTAAGATTTACTGACAGATCACTGAATTTTTAAAAAACATTTTTTTTTTTAAATCTTGTACTTCTTTCATACAAAAAATTCGTAACGCCTGTAAATAAATTATTTGTGGCGTTCCACCATTACAGTGGTATAGTAAAGGCTCTGAAGAATAGATGTGGTAAATATGGAAGTTATATAAGGCCTATTGACAGAGCAATGCATTTTTTAAAATATTGTTTGCAACATATCTTGTTCTTTTTTTATAAAAAAAAAATTCGTAGCGCCTGTCAACAAATTATTTGAAGCACTTTGCGTATAGGCTCGTGTATTAAAAACTTTGAGGAATATTTGTGGTAAATATTAAGGTTGTATAGGACCTATTGACAGAGCAGTAACTTTTTTTTTATTTTTTGAACATTTTTCATAGAAAACATTGTTAGCTCCTGTAAACAAATTATTTGAGGCATTTTACTTTTAGAGTAGTATAGTGAAGACTCCTAAATATGCATGTGCTGAATATCGAAGTTATATAGGGCATACTGACAGAGTAATAAATTGTTAAAAATATTATTTACTACAAATCTTATACTTTTTTCCCCAAAAATTCGTAGAGTCTGTAAACAAATTATTTGAGGCATTTCGCCATTAGAGCGATATAGTAGAGTATTTTAAGAATATCAGTGGCCAAGATTGATGTCGTGTAGGGCCTATTAATAGAGCAGTGAATTTTCTTAAAATTTTGTTACTGCATATCTTGTATTTTGTTATAAAAAAATTCGTAGCATCTATATATAAATAATTTGAGGCGGTTCGTCTTTACAGTGATATAGCAGAGGCTCTGAGAGCAATGTCTGAGGTAAATCTCGGTAATCTGTAAGACCTATTGATAGAGCAGTAATCTAAAAAAAAGTACAAGATTTACTAAAAATCTTCTACTTTTTTCATAAAAAATTCGTAGTGCCTGTAAACAAATTAATTCAGACGTTTTACTTTTAAAATGATATAGTAGAGGCTCTGAGGTATGTTTGTGGTAAATATCTAGTTTCTGTAAGACCTACTGACAGAGCACTGAATTTAAAAAGAAATGTTCTAAAAATCTTGTGCTTTTTTCATAAAAAAATTCGTAGCACCTGTAAATAAATTGTTTGAGGCCTTTTGCGTTTAGCAGAGACTCTGAAAAATGGACGTGGTTATATAGGGTCTACTGACAAAGCCATGATTTATTTTTAAATATTATTTACTACAAATCTTGTTCTTTTCTCATAAAAAATTTTTTGGCGCTTGTAAAAAAATATTTAAAGCATTGGGCCTCTAGAGTGATATATTCTATGTTTTGAGAAATGTATGTGGTATATATCGGTCTTGTATAAGGCCTACTGATAAAGCAGTGGATTTTTTAATATTGTTTTTCCTGAAAGTTTTGTGTACTTTTTTCAAAAAAAAAAAAAAAATCGTAACGCCTGTGAGCAAATTGTTTTCGGCATATTGCCTTTAGTGTGGCATAATAGATACTCTGAAGAATGGATGTGATAAATATCGAAGTTGTATAGGGCCTACTGATTTTTTTTTTAATATTACTTATAATCTTGTACTTTTTCATAAAAAAATCATAGCGCCTGTCAAAAAAAATATTTCAGGCGTTTCGCCTTTAGAGTGATATAGTAAGAGGCTCTGAGGAATTTCTATAATAAAGTAGTGAAAGAATGCCTACTGATAGAGCAGTGAATTTTTAAAACTTTCGTTTCTTAAATATCTTGCACTTTTTTCATAAAAAAACCCTGTGTATTTCATGGGGCCAGTATAAATTTTTATCAAATATAAATGATGAATTATATACATTACCTGTTTCTGCTAGTGCTTCCTCGAAGTCCACATTTTTCCTTTTAAGAGTTTCAATTTTAAACTCCCTTAAGCTATGTGTCAACTCACATACTAAAATCAGAAACATATCATGTACCGATATATCAAAAATTGTACTGGATTTTAAAATAATTGTCGGAGCTAGTAGGGTGCATTTATGTCAATTATTTGTCGTTGTCAAAATTTAAGCAGTTCTAATCGATTTTCTTGTTATTGCACTCTTAACTAGTCTCCAGATTATGTTTTTACCATGGAATACAAGATTTATATGATTAAAGCCTTTTTTAAAAATGGTGTGTTAGTATCTTTATGTATCTGGGTGTTTAGAGCTGTTTTCTAAAAATATTGCAGTTTAGAAAACCATGAGCTACACCATTTAGGATTTTTTAAATCTACGAGTATAGTTAAAAACAACATAATACAAGAGCTATTAACTGAAAATGTTCTGAAGATATTAAAGAAAAGAATCATAAAAAAGGAGAGCCAGATTTAAACATAATATCTCTTTTCCTATGGATGGAACAACACTATAGTATGTAAAAATGAAATATATGCCTTTGTCTGTTAAATGAAGGGTGCTATAGATCTACGACAGGGGCTATCCAGTCGAAGACAACCCGTCATTCGAGGACGATTCATCTACATATACTTAAAGATACCGATTATGTACCTGGTTCGATAGGACCTGGCGGCATTCTTGACCGAAGGTATATCAAGAACTATCACATTTGCTATTCAACTAATAAACTAACCATTTTTTGCCAGACCCACGCCTTATATTTACCAGAATTCCTTTGTTCGCTTCGGCAAATCATTTACAAATAGTTTTAGTGATTTCAGACAATGTGCAAGAGGATTATTATGATTGGTTAGCTATACACAATAAGAGATGTTTATCAACGATTCGTCGTATTTATCAAAGGATTGCTAGAGTAATCATAATCAATGAGAGGACTCGGCTGATTTATTGCCACCGTATTGTTGCTGGGCGGATTTTTTCCCACGGCTTTGCGACAGCTCCCTTTTGTTAGTTTTGTTGGGGATCAGTATTGTTTATGTACAGAGTAAATAGAATGTTGTTTGTTAGTATTATAATTAGTTGCCAGGACGAATGTTTAGCTCCAAGTTCGAACGAATTATCCCTTAATATGCTTCGAAGAAACACTCGTACTCTCGTGATTTTAGTAAAATCTGGACGTAGGTTGAAACATCCTTGGTGCTTCCAGAAATTCGGAGATTGTTTTCTATTTTATTGGGGCTCTGGAATGAAAATAGTTACCGATAGACTATAGACTCTTCCCCCCAACTTTTAGAAGAGTCACGGACGTTAGAAGGCATGGTTTCAAGATATAGGAATATATTAGGATATTTATTATTTGAAAGAATATTTTATGACATTAAGTTTGAATATAACGTCGTTTAAATGTCTGCGCGGCTTTGCTTGGTGGCACGTATTCGGGAGGTCCAATTTTCGATTATTTTGTCGAATAAATCCGGCTGATTTGCTGGATGGCGTTCGTTATGTTGACTTTAAGGGCATCAATTGTTTGCGGTTTATTCGCATAGATCTGCGATTTAAGACAGCCCTAATGGAAGCAGTTTAAAGGCGTTAAATCGCACGATGTTGGTGGCCAGTTCAGATCGCAGCTACGCGATATAACCATGTTCTCAAATGGATCGTGAAGAATGTCCATTGTGGCATGCGCTATGTGGCACGTAGCGCCGTCTTGTTGAAACCACATGTCGTCGGTATCCATATCATCCAGTTTAGGTCACAAAAAGTTGCTTATCATCGATCTGTAGCGCTCGCCGTTGACGGTTATGGCAATGCCAGTTTCGTTTTGGTATGGACCGATGATTCCGCCAGATCAAAATCCACACCAAACAGTGACTTTGTCGGGATGTTGCCATACACTGCTGTACAATTTACAACTTTGACAGATAGCCGCTATAGCCTAACAAATTTCGAGAATCCCTATTGAAAGACCCTATACATACAAAACATTTAGAAAGAAAATTAGTTGTCATTGCAAGGACGGATTCAGGACTAATAATAAATTAAAACAGTACAATATATATATATATATATATATATATATATATATATATATATATATATATATATATATATATATATATATATATATATAACAAAACATATTCTTCATTTGTACCTTTTTCATAAATCGATTCTTAATGTCTATAAAAAAAATTCTTGGGTAGTTTTTCCTTTGAAGTGATTTAATAAGACTTTTAGGGATGATTATTTAAAATATAGATTCATGATAAGGCTGATTTTGGCTGTGCCAATTTTTTTTTTAAATTATCGTCTCCACAATATTACACTTTTTTTAATAAAAAATCGTAGTATCAATAAAAACATATTTGCGCTCCCTCCTTTATACTGACTAAGTAGAGACTGAGGTATGTGATGAATAAAAATGCATTATAAGACCTATTAGGAGCGTGGTGAACTGTTTTTAATTTCGGTTTCTAAAAACCTTGCACCTTTTTCATAAATCAATTCATAGGGTCTGTAAAAAAATTCTTGCGCGTTTTTCCCTTTCAAATAACTAAAAAGTAAAGATTCTTGAGGAATGATTATGTTAACTATCGATGCATAATACGGCTTATTTTGGCTGTGGTGATTTTCTTAAATTATCATCTCCCAAAATATTACACTTTTTTAAATAAAAAAAAAAAAAATCTTAACATCTATACAAACAGTAAGACCGACTGGATGGAGGGTCGAGCTGGATTGCCGTTCAATGGAGACATCTGGTGCACGGATGGAGCCAAGAGTGGGAACAGAGCGGGTGCGGGGGTGTATAGGCGACGCGACGGGATAGGTAAAACCTTCTCCTTGGGCAAATACACTACCGCACTCCAGGCAGAGCTAGTTGGAATTACATACGGTGTTCTGGGGGCCGACCAAAATCGGACCCAGGAGAAGGTATGTATCTGCTCGGATAGCAGGGCGGCGTTGGCAGCCCTGAATTCAGCAACGACAAAGTCGAAGCTGGTCTATAATTGCTATGAAGCATTGAACCACTTGGCAGGGAAGGGACCGCTGGAACTCTTATGGGTACCTGGGCATAATGGCATTAAGGGAAATCTAATTGCAGATGACCTTGCCAGACTAGGGACCAGGGAAAACCTCTATGGACCAGAACCTGCAGTGGGAATAAGTCGGAATCTGATCAGAGACCGCATCAATGGCTGGGCAAGAGACCAGCACAATAAAAGATGGAGAGGAGTAACGGGTTGTCGAATAACCAAACTCTTCATTGAATACTCAGAGATTGAGAAATGGGCCCAAAAATTCATTAAATTGAACAGGCACAAAGCCAGAACCCTGGTGGGAATCATAACGGGCCACCATAGTAGCCTGAATGCATATAAGCATAAGCTGAGGCTGATTGATAGCCCAGCCTGCAGATACTGTAAAGAAGACGAGGAAACCTCGATTCATCTTCTTTACACCTGCCCCGCATTGGAGGAGAAGATGTATCTTATATTAGGGACCCCTGTTATCCTAGAGGAGGCGAGGCTTAAGGCGGGGGACGTGCCTAAATTGCTCTTTTTATGGGATAGCATTTTTGGATAATGACCCGGATAAGAGGGGATCGCCAAGGGACTACCCATGCGATCAGTGGCTGATGAGGCCCAAACCTATATAATATAATATAATAATACAAACAAATTTTGGCCGTTTTTCTTTTGGATTTGCGAAGTAGAGACCCTGAGGGATGTATGTGGTCAATAAAGATGTATTATTAGATCTATTGGGAGCGTGATGAACTTTTTTTTGAATTTAAGTTTTTAAAAACCTTGCACCTCTTTCATAAATCATTTCATAGTGTCTGTAAAAAAATACTTGGGCGGCTTTTCCTTTGAAGTGACTTAGTAGAAACTCTGAGGGATGATTATATTAAATATCGATGCATGATAAGGTTTATTTTAGTCGTGGTGATTTTCTTAAATTTTCGTCTCACAAAATATTACCCTTCTTTTAATAAAAAAATCCTAGTATCCACAAAAACATATTTTAGCGGTTTTTATTTTAGTGTAAGTAAGTAGAGGCTCTAAGGGATGTATATGGTTAACAGAGATATACCATTATACTAAATAGGAGTGTGCTGATTTTTTTTTAATTTATGTCATTAAAAATTTTACCTTTGCTTAAAAAAATATCCTCACATTTATAATAGACAACTGCATTTAAGCAATCGTGTCGACAATTTCACAGTTGCAAAATTGCAAAGAAAAATAGAAAATTTTCACCTTTTTAAAGTACATATATTTAGTACAAAAGCTGAATGACAATGATCCAAATCCAAGTTTATCGCTTTTTTTGATGAAGCAATTGTTTCCTTGAATCGAACAGTAAATGGTTATAAATGCAGATATTCGTCTCAAGAAAATCATTAGAATCAAAAGTCGTTTAGTCAATATTTAATTTGGAAAATATCAGCCAGAAAATGATAAATCGTATTTGCTTTATTTGTTTATTCTCAGAGATTTTCAAAATATTATTTAACAACTAAATTATTCATATTATGCGAAACTGTCACCACACTATATATATTTCTATAATAATTAAAATTTATTATCGGCGCCAACATGCAGACGGGAATGTGACTGTTCAGACTTCATATTAAGGCAATTAAATATTCATATCCCACTTTCGCAAAGAGACATTCATATAAATCAAACTTTCAAATCCGTTTTTACCAGATTTTATTAAAATTCGTGCCACTTGTGTGAAACGGAATCCATTCGTGATATCGAGACACTTTCAAGTCTTCTCTACGATAATAAAAATTCGCTCTTAACAGGGTGCAAATCGATATTAAGGGTTGGTTTTAGCAGCACCATCTCCTGCGCTCCTAATACCACTCACCCTCCACTTGTTCGTTTTACGAAAAGAGGATAGGTTATCTCGCCACCCCTATTGCGTCGGCAGCCCTTCGCGTGCCTTTCCGTACCCTGAAATTCATACGGAGATACTCCCTGGCGATTCTGATGCCCTTTCAGACGAGTTATTTTTGCAGCCCTCGAAGAATTCGTGAAGCGCTTAGGGGAGAACGCCGACGGTTGTTAGGATTTCATCGACTGTCGGCGATGAGGGATGCATCCCTGGTGTCGTTTTAAGAGAATTGAGTGAAGGGGTGGGTTATATTGAGAGACATGTGAAACCATTTTTTTTTTCGGTGCACAAAGGTTCATGATTTTTAAAATAGTTAATAAATTGGTTAAAAATTCAACGAATAACTTTTGAGAAAAGCTCTCAGGTCCGTCAATTTTATTTTTAGTTGCACATTTTTTGAAATATAATTATTACATACAGGGTGATTCGTGTAGGAGGTATGACGGCATCGATATTTTCTTTAATGGCAACCCCCATTTTTATTACGTAATGTGAAATAGAGCTTTTTCATATACGACACGGTAATAATTGCATTAGGGTGAATAAAGGTTAGAGAAAAGGATTGTGCAAGATCAAAATACTAAATTTATAGCAATGATTATTTAAAAAATCAACTAAAATATGTGTTGACTGCCTGACAGTAGCATTAACGACCAATAATGTTTTTGATTTGTATCGGATAAAAATTTTAAATTGTAATTTGTTAATTAGTTCTTTCGATTTTTGGAGCTATTTCTTATTTTTTGTTTGTCAAAAGCAGTATATTTGAAGTATTTATTGAGTTATAATTTTGTCACTTTGTAAAAAAATGGTTAAATTAACTGAACGACAAAGAATTTAATTTATTTGCATGATCGGATTTAGAGACAGGATTGCGCGTCCAAGTAGAAGTGGTTGAATTGTTCAATGCAACTCATCTTGATCGGCAACCCATTAGCCAAAGCGTGCTAAGCAATGTTGAATCTACGAGGGTGGAAAAAATATAAACGGGATTTTTGTTCCTGAGCGTCCACGGTTGTTAGGACCAGGCCCGAGGTTGTAGAATGCTTGAGTGGGGTCATTACGAATGGGAAGAGCCGGCCCGTTACTCACTCTCAAACAGTTCGTCAGTAGCGCTCACGATGTCGGAGCGAGAGGTGCAACGAACGCATTGTTATAAAATTTCTTGTTCATGAAGGAATTTAAGCGGCAGAAATCTTCCGTAGATTAACTGCACAGTTCAGGACCCAAACATTATCAAGGACTCGTGTGTTTGCCTGGCACAAAGAGTTTAAGGAAGGGTGAGAACGAATGGAAGATCAGGAACAGTATCGCCGTCCTCGAACCAGCACTGCGGACGAATACATTCGCGCGGTTCGAGACATTCTTGAAGAAGATCGAAATTGCAGAAAATGTCGCAATAAACTTTGGGAGCTGTCAAGCGATCAAAAACGACCTGGAGTTCCGCAAAGTGTGTGCCAAGTGGTCCCTCGCCTTTTGACCGCAAATTAGAAGTTGAGACGTTTAGAGGTCTCTCAGAGGCTTACAGCAAGGTTTACGGAAGAGAGTGATGCATTTTTTAGTCGGACTGTCATCTGCGACGAAACGTGAGTCCCCCACTACACGCCCGAGTCCAAACAAGCTAATATAGAGCGATGGAGGAAGGCGGAGGCAGCCCCAGTGAAAGCCAAGACTCGACTGTCAGCTGGCAAGGTTTTTTCAACCATTTCTTTCAACCGGCGAGGCATTTTTGCATAAGCAGAACACAATCAATGCTGCTTACTACTGCGAGCCATTGAACCAGGTGAGGGCTGCATATCGCCGCAAAAGACAAAACCGCAATCCTCCTTCACGACAACGCCAGGCCCCATATTGCAGTTCTAACGGTCGAAAAACTGAAAGAAATGCATTGTACTCCACTTGAACATCCTCCCTACAGCCCGGACTTATTGCCTTGCAATTTTCATTTGTTTGGGCCGCTTAAAGAAGCTCTAGAGGTCAACGATTTGAAGATGACCAGGGCGTAGAGGGATTCGTGCGCGATTGGCTCCTGGCGCAACCTGCTTTATTCTACGATACTGGGATAAAAAAACCTTCCTCCTCGCAGGGAAAAATGTATTTGTAAAGCAGGAGACTATGTAGAAAAATTAAATATCTTTGCCTTTTGTTGTTCAATCAATATATTTTTAAATAAAGTCCCGTTTATATTTGATCCGCCCTCGTAAATACTGCGAACGGGTATGTTCACGATATTCCTAAATCTGGTCGACCTTCATCATCAGAAGACGATAAGCTTAATGTTTTGTTGGTAATGCAAGAGAATTTTCACTCAACACTTACCCAATTGGCTTCTGATTTCAATATGGCAGCGCCTATAGTATACAAAATTCTGAAAAAAAGCAAAGGACCATCCTTATAAGGCATCCTTATTCATGAACTGTCTGAAAACGACTTTGATCGGCAATATCAATTCTTCAAGCAAATGCAATAATGATAATACTTTCGTAAAAAAACAATTATTCCGACGACCATTTGCATAAACAAAACTACCGTTATTGGGCTACTGAGAATCCCCCATGGATGATGGAATATCACACTCAAAATCCCCAGAATGTGAACACATATGTGATGCGGCATAGTCGACGGAAGAATTCTGGATCCCTATTTCTTTGACGTGAACTTAACTGGTGCAAGATATTTGGATTTTCTTCGAGATAACCTGATTATTGCACTAATAACTTTATATCTAGGTGTAGATGAACCTGATCTTCCGAAAAATGACTTTTTCTTTCAACAATATGGTGCAACTCCCCATTATGTACCACGATTATTTAGATGAGATGTTTCCGAATCGTTGGATAGGGGGAAGGGGGCCGATTGATTGGCCAGATAGATCGCCAGATTTGACATCCCTAGATAACTTTTTGTGGGAATACTTACAAATTAAAGTAAACGTTACTAGGCCAGAGGATTTAGAAGATTTAAAAGCAAAATAAATCGTTTTTCCCCATTTTTTATCTAATCTATACTCACGCTAATATAATTATTACTGTAACGTATGTAAAAAATGTGCTTGTTCACATTCTATAATAAAAAAAAATTGCTATTACAAACAATGTCGATCACGTTGTACCTCCTACACGAACCACCCTGTATGTATTAGTTGTATTTTAAAAAATGCTCAACTAAAAACAAAATTTCATGTGACCGAGGATTTTTCCCAAAAAGTATTCGTTGAATTGTTAATGAATTTATTCATTATTTTCCGTGAAGTTGCACTCATGCTCCAGTTATAACTGTTATTTTTGAAATATAAAAAAACAATTTCATCATCTTATAGATATTTGAATTGAGTCTATCCACACTGGAAATTTGTGTTGTAGCTCATATCAGTTTTTTACTTCGATTTCATTTTCATTATTTAAAATTATTATTATTATTAAAAACAAAGCATATTTATATAGTTTATTTAGCCTACTATGCATTTCAGTAACAGGTCGAACTATTCTGGTACCTCGAGTTATGTTTGTCGATGTTTAAATTCGATTTTTAAAAACACAATTATTTCTAAAAACTTTATTTTAAACATACAACGGTGAACACAGAATCGGACATAGATTCGGCTCCACAAAACTATACGATACTGGTTAAAATCAAATAGTTTACAATTACTATATATAAAAATTCATATAAAAAATAATGGCCTTTATCTAAGATAATGTGAGGCCCTAATATTACTAAATCGTTATGGGGGTTACAGGGCAGCATTTAATCACATGATAAGTTAAAAGATAAAGGGTCGTCCAACCATAATGCACGATGATAATTGTGAGTCACACCTTAACGTCAAGTTTTTTGCCCAACTTAATTTGACATTTCTTTGTTTCAGTGTTTGACAAATTCAACCATTGAGAGGTATACAAATGAGCAGCGCGTTAAGGTAGTTGAAGCCTTTTACGAAAATGGGCGTTCAAATCGAAATGCATTTCGTGCACTTCGTGACT
The DNA here is from genome assembly GCA_037954035.1 of Rosalia funebris. Taxonomy (NCBI): domain Eukaryota; kingdom Metazoa; phylum Arthropoda; class Insecta; order Coleoptera; family Cerambycidae; genus Rosalia; species Rosalia funebris. Next base: position 1,252,673 of record JAZFAV010000006.1, on the reverse strand, counting down.
TTTTTGGTCAGTATAATCAATGTGTCCACAATCGGGATAATTGTGCGCAAATTTCAGCAAACTGGGTCTGTAGGAAATGTGAAAACACATGTGCATGCTCGCCCAGTTCGTTCTGCGGAAAACATTGCTGTTGTTCGCCATAGTGTAGCAGAAGAGCCGTCAACCTCGACTCGTCGTCGTGTCCAACAATTGAACATCTCACGAACATCACTGATGCGAATTTTGAATAAAGATTTGAATTTACACGCTTACAAGGTTCAATTGACTCAAGAGCTGAAGCCTACTGACCATTTCAAGCGTCGTCAATACGCCGAATGGTTGGTTGAACAGACAGAAGTGAATGGTGACTTTACAAAGCAAATCATCTTCAGCGACGAGGCACACTTTCACCTCAGTGGATTCGTTAACAAGCAGAATTGCCGCATTTGGGCAAATGAGAATCCACGAGTGATTGTTGAAAAGCCGATGCATCCACAAAGAGTGACTGTTTGGTGCGGTTTATGGGCTGGCGGCGTCATCGGGCCGTACTTCTTCGAAAATGAGGTCGGCCAAGCAGTTACCGTGAATGGTGTTCGCTATCGCGAGATGATAACGGACTTCTTGTGGCCAGAAATTGAGGATATGGACCTGGACGATATGTGGTTCCAACAGGATGGTGCCACTTGCCACACAGCCAACGAAACAATGGCACTTTTGCGCGAGAAATTCAATGGCCGTGTTATCTCACGTCGTGGCGATGTTAATTGGCCGCCACGATCATGTGATTTGACACCGTTGGACTTATTTCTTTGGGGATATTTAAAAGAAAAAGTGTACGTCAATAAGCCAAGAACAATTCAAGAGCTAAAGGATGAGATAATTCGACACATTAACGACATTGAACCTCAATTATGTCTCAGAGTCATTGAAAATATGGACATCGGATAGAGATATGCCACCGAAGCCGTGGCGAGCATTTGGCCGATATTTTGTTTCACACATAATTGTCATAGATCCTTCTATCATAATAAGAAATATTAAGATAATTCTCTGAAAACTTTTTGTTTTATTTACAATTAACATCGTGCGTTTTGGTTGGACCACCTTTTATATACTAAATCTATTTATGAGATTTCATAATTATACACTTAAGTAAATGGGGTTATAGGGCATATAACTCGCGAATCTTAATGTTTTTATTAACAAACTTGTCACTGACACATCGCAGCGTAGTAATATTTCATCGTATTTAAGTTAAAAGTTTATATTTTGTTTCTGTTACCAATATTTTTCTTTAATAAAATAGTTTTGAGAGTGTTATTACTTTTATTGAAATACATTAATTGTAAAATTATGCCTGGCTGAACTATTATAAGCCTGGGCTCATATGTAACTTGAATCACCCAGTATACCATTCGCGTATCGTATCCGTATTTTCACTTCTCAATCATAATTACTTTGAAAGCATTTAACAACTATTGATTATCGTAAATCAAAATAAATACATAGTAATTAGACTACTAAATTAGTTTCGTTAAACACTCGAACGCAACCAGGAGTTGGAATGCATAAAAATTATCTGTATCACCAGTATTATTGCACTTTATCCGTCTCTCTCGCTTCGGCGCATCATACGCCGCCATCTCTCTCCAACATAAAAATAAAATCGATGCCAGCTGCATATACTCGTATGTATATGTATATAGCGAACCAGTCGACATCGAAATAAAACCGCAGGCATTTTCACCTTTTCCTTTAAAAGCGCGTCCCAATTAAAAGCGCGTCTTTCTTTGGGTGTAATAGAAGATAATTTACAAAAACAGCCACCCATCTGGAAGAACTTTCCCTCAGCGCCTTAACCCGAAAAGCTGTCCGAGGTATCTTGCCGGGAAAGCGCCTCATTGGGAGAATAGCAGCGCAAGTAGGTGTGGGATTTCCATCGTTTTCCACGACCGTGAAACTGCGCGTCGATGCGATTTGCAATATCGATAAGGACGTGTGTCGAATGCGATAGGAAATTCATCGCGTGCAAGGCGATTTGCCAGTGGCGACTCGTCAGGGTGAGCAAGTCAGGCATTAAAGGAGAATTCCCTCGTTAGTAAAAGAAAAAACGAATAAGAAACGGTTTTTTGTTGTTTTCTGTATTTTAATTTTGTTACTTTTAATATACAGTATGTTCCTAAAGCTTTAAATGAAATTCATGAAATTAAAATAAGCGTTGCAAACTTTTGTTGCGTAATATCAGCTTTCTTTATTTTCTAACACCCAATTAAACAAATTTACGACGTTGTAAATGATCTGTAATTTTTAATTATTGTTTCAACTGAATCTTATATGCTGCAGATCTTTTTTTAAAATCCGATGCGTGGCGGTTCTTGACAGATTCGATTGTGCACAAAGTTGAATTGATGTATTTGAATACTCCCGTACACTTTCTCTCACTGCAACAATATTTTCATCTGACGGACCACGACGAAGACGTATTGATGTTGCCTTATCAATAACAGAACCCATCTTTTAAAATTTATTGGTTAAGTTACGAACTGTTAACTCTGTAGGCGCTTTATTTTGTCCTAATTTTGTGCAAATTTTTCTTAATGCAACTATAAATGATTGCTCACTTTCATAAAACAGTTGTACACAAACTATTCGTTGTTGAACTGTTAATCGCGGCATGTTGACGTCATGTGGTTTGTAGATGACAGTCGTTATATATTAACGGCCTATCTTTGACAGAACATGAATGGCGCCAATTCAAATCCTACAGTTCTAACTGAGACATCCTATATATTTAGAAATGTTTATTTCACGTTTTAAGAATCTCTGGCCTTCTGAATGAAGTACGTACAATTACAGACATTTGTCAACGGCGGCATACATTACCGGCAACATCGCTTTTTAGTATTTCACTTCAAAAATAGGCAGATTGATTTTACTTCAAATTACCAGAGGCAACAAGAGAAAACTTTATCGCATTTCTAACAATTAAATAATTTCCCCAAGATAATAGTTTCAGACGATCATGATATCAGTTTTCATCATCTCCTGGCGACGCCAACTTGGTTGTCGAAACACGAGCCGAATGACGCGTATTCTTTGAGTGCTTACCAATCCTAGACAAGGTATCAACCTTCTCTCATAATCTATGTTTAATCAAAGGTCAACGAACACGTGAAGGGACTTTAAATCAAAATTTGACAAACTTTTTTTTTTATATTTTATTAAGAAAATGTGTTATGTGGATCGAAATAACAACAGTCGTGAATTTTAGCTAGGCAAAACGAAATGCAAACCTCCCTTCTTATATTGATTTAACAGCACACGTTTTAAAATACAACTATCTAACTTTTCCATGGATAAGAGGGCGAGGAACATTTTTAGCATTAGAGGCAGTCTCGTATTTGCCCAAAAGGAACTAGAAATGGGACTACAAACTAGTTGCGGTTACTTTGGGCAATTGATCATTTTTTGTGCTAACACTAACTGAGTTTTCCTGAGTGAGAAAGATAACAATGACTGAGTTTTCGACAAAACACCATACACTACACTCGACGCGCGTCTCGCCAACAAAAATTCAGTTTTAATCATCTACAGAAGTTGGCGAAACGCGCGTCGAGTGTAGTGTATAGTGTTTTGTCGAAAACTCAGTCATTGTTATCTTCACACCAAAGGTTTTAACCTACTCCAGATTTTTTTGTGCTATCGAGATACTTCATGCTTATGCTTAAAAGTTGTATATAAAACATATTTGTAACAATATATTTATGTTAATTTTGTTTTAATATAGTGCAAAATAGCAATACTGTGGTGGAGTATATAAATGATATGCCGCCGTCTATTGTTTAGTTACGGGAAAACGTTGATCTGTATTGTATTCGATCTACTGCGTTAGCGGGTTCTGAACTTAGATAAAATATATATTTTTATTCAAATCCCACTACAGTAGCGCCAATTTACAGCGGTGGCAGAATTCGCGCTCTTGTTAGTCGCGTCACAACTATCACTCTCTGATTCTATTATAATAAATAGAGATTTTAGAATTGCATATCGTGGTTTCTTCCTTGTTAGGAATCATGAGCACAGGTATACCGGATTATGTTAGCGTTTAGCGTTTTTACACGAGATAAATGAAAATTAATTATATGGCAATAATTCTTGTAATTACCCCCTCACGTGAAAGCTGTCTAATATTCCCAGAGTACCAGCCATAATCCGGTATTCAGGTCGTCAATAATAGGAAAAAGTGTGAGATTATCTATGCATGCGTAGAAGAAAGAGTGAGGCAGCATTAGGAGGGAAAAGGACTCTGTGTACTTTCACATTCAAAACTATTTCATCTGGACTGAGCAGCATTATAGATTTATCGTCATTTCGCTTCTCGTTGAATAAAATGAATAACATTGGCTACGACTTTTACGACCATTTAGTTTGGATTTAAATTCCATTCTGGAATAATACACTTAATCCACTTTTTCACTGATTCTACACTCGATATTCAATCTGCAAAGGTCTCGATGTGACTGAATGAAGACCAGGTTATTTACTGGTGGGCGGTCAGACAGCGCAGTTTTGAAACTTGTTCCTATTCTTGACAACATGTACCTGGACTGATGATTACTAACGACGAAATCGCGAAATGCAGTTCTAGCACAGCCTGGTGTAACTGAAAATTAATTAGATAGTAATAATAGAGATTTCCTTTGCATTTTTGCCGGTTTTTATTAAATTGTCATCAAATATGAAACTAGCGATATCGTAGACTTTTAACAAAATTTATGTTCAACACGTAATATTACTAGTATCCATGGAGTCGTAATTATCCATAATTCGTAGACAACAAAATAGAAAGAAGCACGTTTCTACTACTTTTATTCATTAATTAAACAAACTTTACCTTTTTACTTACACAATTCTCCAAATAAACTATTAATTTAAAGGAGTAAAACTACAAAACCAATCTCACAAATTCTTTATTAATATAAACACAATCTACTCCCTCCTATAACTAAGATATTACAGCCACATCGTTTCCCGTCTTCGCGAAACCCTTCCCCAAATTCCCCGTGACACCCTTCTGTTTTTGGGGGACGATCAAACATAGCCCAGCCCCTATTAGGACCACCACAGCCACAATGGCTATGGGCACCTCGCAGTGCCTATCCACGGTATACCCGAAGATGATATTGCTGAAAACCGCCCCTATTCTTCCGGCGCATATAATCATCCCCAACGCCACCCCTCCTATCTGCGTGGGGAACAGCTCCACGCCTATGCTTCCCACCGTCATATTGGCGGTGAGCATGGTCGCTTGGAACACGCAGGCTACCACAAGGTTCTGCATGGAGGTCTTCAGCCAGTAGATGGAACCTGCGCTCAGACCTCCGACGAGCATGGAGACCGTGGAGATGGTTTTGACGCTGATTTTCGTGGAGAGGTAGCCTGAGAGGGCGTTGTATGCCATGGAGGAGGCGGCCATGGCGATGGTGCTGTGGATCACCGACGAATCCAGTAGAGGATCGCAAGTGAGGTTCTTGGTGTAGCTTAGGGAGGCTAGCTCTTTTACTGTTATGGTCCCGTTGGGGTGGAGGTGGTGGTATTGTTCGAATCTAATGAACAATTCTGGAAGCCACAGACCGAGGCCAAAAACGCTGGAAAAAATGTTACAGTTATTGGAACAACTGTTGACTAAGAGCAGTAGTGGATTTTGGAATTTTCCTTTCCTTGTCAATATTAATGACCATTTTGCATAGTCACAATTGCACAAAGTTCTAGCTTTTGTTAGTAAAGGGTCTTTCAATAAGGACGCTCTATTTTTAAACGTAAATAGAACAGACTGTGTGTGAGATATCCATTCAATTTTTCTTTACTTGAAAGAATGATTTATGGCATTAAGTATGGAATATAATGGAGTTCAAATGTCCACCGCGGCTTTGCTTGGAAGCACATATTCGGGAGGTCCAATTTTCGATACCTTGGTCTCATAAATCTGGCTGAATTTGCTGGATGACATTCGTTATGTTGACTTTGAGGGCATCAGTTGTTTGCGGTTTATTCGTATAGACCTGCGATTTAAGATAGCCCAAAAGTAGGAAGTCTAAAGGCGTTAAATTGCACGATCTCGGTGGCCAGTTCACGTCGCCGCAGTGCGAGATAACCATGCCCTCAAATCGCTCGTGCATTATGCATGTCCATCGTGGCATGCGCTATGTGGTATGTAGCACTGTCCCCTTGGAACCACATGTCGTCGGTATCCATATCATCCAGTTTAAGCCACAAGAAGTTGCTTATCATCGATCTGCAGCGCTCGCCGTTGACGGTTATGGCAGTGCCAACTTCGTTTTGGAAGAAATACGGACCAATGATTCCGCCAGATCAAAATCCGAACCAAACAGTGACTTTCTCGTGATGCATTTGTTGCTGGTGTATCTTGTGTGGATTGATATCGTCCCAAATCCGACAATTTTGCTTCTTCACATATCTATTCATTCAAAAATGGACCTCGTCGCTAAAGATGATTTTTTTTTGGCGAAATTTGGCGAAACTTCCACAATCAGCGAACATACGGCGTTGTCTATGGTCGTTTACCTTAAGTTACTGGGTCAGTTGGATTTTATACAGGTACAGACCCAAGTCCCGACGTAAAATTTGAAGTCGTAGAAAGGCCAAGTTCTTGTGAATGACGATAAATTGGCTGCATTGGGTTTTCCCGTACACTCTCACACACAGCAGCGATGTTTCCAGCAGATGTTGCGTTTCGGTGACGTACGGAAACGTCGACTCGGCGGAAGAGTTGTGGCGAGAATAAAAATTACGTATTACGCGGAACATTTCTTGAACGAAGTAATAATTTTGAAAATAAAATTTGATGATCTTCACATGTTGCTGAATGCTATAACCTCCCATGGTGATTTGCCATATACTGTTCAACAATTTACAATAAATTTGACAGGTATTGCTTTAACTATGTAACTGCTATAGCCTAACAAATTTCGAGCGTCCCTATTGAAAGACCCATTATAATAAGTTAAAAATGTTTCCAGAATCCACATGCAAAACTATCTCGCACAGAGACCTGTACTTACCCGAACATATTGGAAAACATAATGGCGCACGTCAGGCAAGTCACCTTCACCAACGGGGGCCTAAACAACTCCTTACTCTGGGTCAATGTCCTCTTCAGCACCCTCGCCGTTTTACCCCTGCAAGCTACATCATCAGACAGGCCTGTCTCTATTTCCTCATTGTCTCCTAAGTTTTTCACCGGAAACAATTCTGGATCGTCTCCCGTGTTCACAGCGTACATCCTCCTTAGTACCTCAAAAGCTCTACCAACTTCTCCCTTAGCCGCAAGGAACTTGGGGCTCTCTGGCATCCTCGTGAACCAAACCCCTACGAGGAGTTCCGGAAGCACCAGGAGGATTAGGAAGAGCCTCCACGGAGTAACTACGAAGAAACCTCCCACTCCGAAATTAATGTTCAAGGGTAATATAACGGACGCAAATACGGGGAGCAGTAACCAGGATAACGTGAAGAAGAGTCCGCAGAAGCACACGCTGGCGGGTCTATACTTCGGTGGCTGGAACTCGGCTATGTAAGAGAAGATAATACTACCAGGAGCACCGATTAGGAACCCGTTGAGCAGTCTGCAGACGATCAGACTTGCCGTGTGGGGGCTGGTGGCGCAAAGTAGGGTCACGACGGCATTGGTGAGGTGGGTGATTGAGAGGATTTTCCTCCTGCCGTTTATATCCGCCAGGTTGCCCCAGAGGAAGCAACTTATAACGCCTCCGGCTAGGAAAGAGACGTTAAGGAGGCCCAGTTCAAAGGAGGTGAGGTCGAGTTCGCATTGAGCGGCTGGGAAGACGTAGGAGGAGACGCCGTTCTGGAAGCCTACGGTGGTGATGCACATCGCGCATACTGCTATGATTTCGTAGTGGAATCGGCCGTATCCTGTAAGTAAATTAAATTTGTGAAAATGACAACAGGCTTATTTACAAAATTCTATTGTCACGTTTATTAAAAAAAAAAAAAAATGGAGTAATAAGGGCCTTTCAATAAGGACGCTCGAAATTTGTTAGGTCATAGTAGCCATGTAGTTAAAGCAACATCTGTCAAATTTATTGTGAATTGTTCAGTAGTGTATGGCAAATCACCATGGAAGGATATGGCTTTCAACAACGTGTGCAAATCATCAAATTGTATTTTCAAAATCAGTACTCCATTCAAGAAACCTTCTATGCATTACGTGATTTTTATCATTGCCACAACCGTCCCGCCGAGTCGACTATTCAATGTTTGGTGGCCAAATTCGGGTCAACCGGTTTGATAAATAATCAGTCAACACCCGTACGTCACCGAAACGCAAGGTCTGCTGAAAACATCGCTGCTGTGCGTGAGAGTGTATGGAAAACCCGAGGCAGTCAATTTCTTTCGTTCATAAGAACTTGGCTTTTCTGCGACATCGACACGGCGAATTTTGCGTCGAGACTTGGGTGTACACCCGTATAAAATCCAACTGACCCAGGAACTTAAGGTCAACGACCATAGACAACGCCGTGTGTTCGCTGATTGGGCTCTCGAGCAGTGGAAAGTTGACCCAAATTTTGACACAAAAATCATCTTTAGTGACGAGGATTTTTGGATGAATGGATATGTGAACAAGCAAAATTATCGGATTTGGGACGATACCAATCCACACGAGATACACCAGCACCAAATGTATCCCGAGAAAGGCACTGTTTGCTGCGGATTTTGGTCTGGCGGAATCATCGGTTCGTACTTCTTCCAAAACGAAACTGACATGGCCATAATCGTCAACGGCGAGCGCTACTGATCAATGATAAGCAGCTTCTGGTGGCCTAAATTGGATTACATGGATACCGATGACATGTGGTTCCAACAGGACGGAGCTACGTGCCACACAGGACATTCTGCATAAGCGATTTGAAGGCATGGTTATTTCGCGCGGCGGCGACGTGAACTGGCCACCGAGATCGTGCGATTTAACGCCTTTAGACTTCTTCCCTTGAGGCTATTTTAAATCACAGGTATATGCGAATAAACCGTAAACAATTGATGCCCTCAAAGTCAAGATAACGAACGCCGGCACCGTCCAAGAAATTCAGCCAGATTTATGCGACAAAGGCATCGAAACTTAGACCTCCCGAATATGTGCTATCAAGCAAATCCGCCGCGGAGATTTGAACAACGTTGTTTTCCATCCTTGATGCCATAAAATATTGTCTCAAATAAAAAAAAACTAAGTGGATATCTCACACACAACTTGTTTTATTTACGTTTAAAAATCGAGCGTCCTTATTGAAAGGCCCTTTATATACCTAATATATCATAGAACAGATAACAGAAATAACATCATTCGATGGCCGTTTAGATTTGGACTATCTTAGAGAGCACTGCCGTTTAAGAAGTGCTTGATAAACTTGATAATATTTGATGGAATTATAGGTTTACGTAACGTTTTCCAATTCAGCACCATCTTAGAAATCATTTTTGATATCAATAATAATAATTTTTTATATAAATTTTTTTAATGTCAGAAAACTAGCACCCTTTTTAGTATTAATCTTCTTTATTAAAATTGTCTTAGCATCGTTGAATATAAAGTTCAAAATATTGAAGTTTTCAGTCTTCTTGCCGTCTACGTAAGTCAGGAAAATTTTGATTGATTTTTTTTTCTTGGAGCGCTTTTCAAATATTTGAAAAAATCGTATTTTACTCTTAATTAATTCGTTTCTAAACAGTATAAGACATTTTTTCGATGAGATCGAAAGTGGAATCAGTTATTTTGCGTTTGTATCAAGGCTACGAGTTAAATGAAAATATAAACTGATTATCAAACAATAATATTATGTATAATTTTATTTTATACATTTTTAATTTTTATTGTGACAATTTATATGCGCAAACTAGATTCACAACCAATCCGAATTAAAGCCTTTGTATACAATGCGCATCAAAAGTGCGAATGCACCAAAAGACCAAAATTATATTGTACAAGAATCCCTGTAACAACTCATTTGGGTATAATTAATACATTATGGGACAAAAATTAAATAAAAACCAGCAATATTTAAATAATAAAGGGTTCAAAGGGTAATAAAAATTATTTTCTGCAAATTAAATTATTTCGAAGACGAAACATTGCTTTCTTATTTAAGGTAGTTTCTCTTCGGAATCCCACTTCTCTATAGAATTGCAGAACTTCCCGAAGGAAGTTGCGTAAATAAAAAAAAATTGCTCGTACAATAAAGGAGATATTCACTATCAAATTTGGAACTTCTTGCATGGATTGAATATACCAGTTGACTAAAAGTTACACATTTTACATTACATTAATTTATTACGAATATTTTGAATTAAAAAAATCGGTTGTTGCCCGATTTATTGAAAAGATAATTATTTTTAAAATATGTCAGTTTAAGCTTTGCTCGGTAAGTCGAGAACTTGTCAATTAGCGTCTGGCAACGCAGCAGCATGCACTTTACTAGTCGCCACTTATTTAATTACTTCACATTCGTCACAAACAATATCTAAAATTGAATTTAGTCCTAAACGACTTTCCTTTTTTATTTTTTCAAGTGAAAGAACGTCTTTACATCCACAACATCTTGAATTTTTGCCAAGCTCGCTTAGCTCGCTCAATTCATTAATACGTCGTCCAATGCTTAGGTCATTTACTCTGTTTACTTTTCGCAACATTTTCTTTTACGCTCCGAAAAATTTTACAAAGTCAGGTTAAGTATAAGACATGCACAATCATAATAGATTAAAATACGACACAACGCAACGTTGTCATATCTTTAGTTACAACTAATAAACATGTAGTTGTGTGTATACTTATACATGGAGTGTCTGAGTATAGAGTACAGTCTCTGAACAAAAATAATGAAAACACTAGACTACTGATATTTCAAACATTTTACGTTTCTTACACCCTGTATATAATCATGGAAAAAATATAGCGTATAGCAGGTGTTAAAAATAGTGGGCTCCGAACAAGCGTGATAAGTTTATTACATAAACCGTACATAATTTTAATTCTTGACTTAATAAATTTCTAGTTTCAATTTTTACTTAAAAAAATTCCACATACATTGCTTTAGAAGCGTTTGGAATACAATCTACATTTTTAATAGTGTATTTTTGAGTAACATCCTCGGACACCGATTTAATTTTTTTCTTGTCTGTACATTTTGACGTAGAGATAACACAGATGGCGCTATTCAAATTCCATGATTACCAAGATAATACACTCTATTTAAAATATATAATTTATTCCAAACTATTCCAACGCACTGTATATAATCGTATTAGACTTTATTTTCGAATTAGAATTTGCAGCCTTTCTAAATTCATCTAGCGACTCCAATTGTACAAACGCGGAATACTAGATCCTGACAATTACTCACCTGTCAAAGTCACCGCGGTATCAAAGTCGGCCGCTTCCCGAAAACCAGGTTTGAAATTTCGTTCTTTCATACTTATGTAAATCGCTGACGGAACTAAGAACTAATGCAGGTGGTGAATTGACAACAAACCACGTATGTCATTCTCTGAGTCGTCGCAGGCGGATTCTTTCATTGCGAAATGTAAATATTTCAAAATTATCAAGGTACAATTCTAAACAAATCGACAATAAAAATAACTGACCGACGCCAAGCTTGCCATGATTACCGTTGCAATAATCGAACTGATAATGAATTTGCAAGAACTGTTACATTAAGTTTTATGCACATACGCCGAGACGGCTAACTGAGCGGCGTGGCAGGGGTTGTTATGCCAAAAGAACGATATTTCTTCCCCCCGACAGGTGCAAATAGTCAAATATTGACTGCCGCTGAGTCGTGTAAACCCGAAGAAATGGATTGGTTTTATTTTTATTGTCGTCTAAGGGAGCAAGAGAGGTTAATACCATTACGGTAAATTGAACTTGTGACGTAACGAACGACAGATTTGTGGACAATAATTCGTGCTCCAATAACATAATGGAATCTGTACAGGTGAAAGGTGAAAGTAATTTCCCTGTTAGTAAGTCTACCGGGTGGTTGTAAATACTGCGTACTGGATATACGTGATATGTCAAAGCTAATAATTTCTAAAATTGACTGTCTAAAAAATAGCTTTTCATATTATAAACTTCATGGGAATGAACTGATTGAAATTATCGAATAGTGATGATACTGATGATACTTGGACCCGCAGCTACAGATAAATCAAAATCTTGTAATGCATCTTAGTGGAGAGAGAAAGTTGACAATCCAGGACCGTACTCAAACCGACAAATGCCTCGTGGTAGTCGGAAATACATAAAATAAAATATGCAAAGAAGTCTCATATATAGTTAATACAAAACAAAAGCAACGCTCGTCATCATGTGATGTAATTCATTACCACTACACTTTGAATTTCATTCGTTTTTAATCAATATAAATTTAAATTTGGCGCCCAATTTGAGATTGGCAGCAATTGACATATGGTATGTCGTGCGTGGTGGCAAAGTTATCGGATGTTTAGACTATTCGATCTACTAAAGTGTTTTAGCCATAAATTAATAAGAAAATTGTTCTTTTGAGAACAAGAGTACTTGGTATTAGCCAACGCAAGTACCATAAATATTCGGACTGTTGCATATGTTATACAATGCCGAAAAAAGTTATAACATAACCTTGGTATTATTACATTTCCTTGAGTTCTAGCAATGTAGCAACAGTGGTCGTCTCTGACACATCAGGTACATTATGACGCGCATTGCTTTTTGTTTTATATGAACTATAGATCAGACTCTTGTAATGCGTCTCAGTAGAAAGACGGCTGAAACTCCAGGAGCAGGATAAAACCTGCAGCGACCTTATGGTTGTCGGAGATACATAAAGTAAAATAAGCAAAGAAGTCATATAGACCAAAATGTTGTAATCCGTCTCAGTAGAAAGCTGAAAATTCAGGACCGGACTCAAGCCGACAGCTACCTCGGGGTTGTCAGAAATACATAAAATAAAACAAGCAAAGAAGTCATACAAATTAAAATTAGGTTTTGATAGCGTGCTTATCTACGCAAATCTCTCTGTGGCGTCACAGACGAATTTTAAATGGCATCCCTATTTCTTTTGTCTCATTTGAAAGGGCATATTTTCCTGCATACAATGCATTGAGTTTTTGTCGTGTTACATAACGAAAGTGACGAGAAAAATGTCAAAGATGCTCATAACAATGTAATCAAACAGAAATAAAACAAGTGAATCTGACCATTAATGGAACACTAAACGTTTGCTGAATGTCCATCGAGACAGATTTTGGGGCATTTTGGAGACCAGAAATGCTCTCTCTGGTCTTGCAGCTATGTCACGTTTTCTAAATTTTAATGTAATTATCGAATATGGTGCATTTTTTATTACTATAAAAGAATTGTAGAATATAATATGGAAAATATTGACAATTTTATTTATTTTGAATACAAGGACCTGCAGGAAATATTCCTGCAATTCCTGGAATATTAACATAACGCTAGATTTCTGTAACAAATTTCCGAAATAAACGCAACTGGGCTAAATCCGAGGTTTGGTAGAAATAAATACCTCTGATAGTATATAGACATCATTCACCACACCCCTCTCATGCGTTTCCACCACCTCCAGCTTAGTCCTGTCGTCCTGATCAGAAAACTCCATTTCTGGATAACCGCACCGGCGGCGTCCGATGGCGTCTAGAGCCGCCCCCCATAAAAACTTCTCCAGACGCAACTCCCGACGACTTACTCCCTACTTTCGACGGCGGACGTCGAATTTCCCATGGCTTTCCAGAGTTCCACGCCGGAGCGTCGCGACGGCCGCGGAGTTTTATATTAGGGTAGTAGGAACGTCGCGTGGGTGTGGAAAGGGTGGCGGCGGTCCGCCCTCGCCCGGCATTAATTTTATTCGCCGGCGAATATGATAAACGGGATTGGTTCCACCCCTTTATCGATTCGTTGCGTATCCCTCGCGATTTGTGATTGAAAGCTGCACGCGTCAATTAACAGGGGCTTTCGCGCAAATCACAGTGATCATAGAGGGTCATCCAAATCTATTTTAATAGTTATTTTTCGAAAATTTTTAGACATGTCAACTTGCGTTAAAATAACTTATATACTGCCTTTTTCATTATATACAGTTTTCTATACAATATATAATATTAATACAAATCTTTTATAAAAAGATTTTTACAGGGTCTTTCAATAGGGACGCTCGAAATTTGTTAGGTTATAGCGGCCGTGTTGTTAAAGCAACATCTGTCAAATTTATTGTGAATTATTCAACAGTATATGGCAAATCACTATGGAAGGTTATAGCATTCAACAACGTGTGTAAATTATTAAATTTTATTTTCAAAATTATTACTTCGTTCAAGAAATGTTCAGCGCATTACGTGATTTTTGTTCTCGCCACAATTGCCCCGCCGAGTCGACTATTCGACGTTTGGTGGCCAAATTCGAGTCAACCAGTTTGATAAATAATCAGCCAACACCCGTACGTCACCGAACCCAAGGTCTGCTGAAAACATCGCTGCTGTGCGTGATAATGTACGGAAAAAGCCGAGGCAGTAAATTTCTCGTCGTTCACAAGAACTTGGCCTTTCTGCGACTTCAACTAATTTTACGTCGGGACTTAGGTCTACAGCCGTATAAAATCCAACTCACCCAGGAACTTCAGGTTAACGCCGTGTGTTCGCTTATTGGGTTCTGGAGTAGTTGGAAATTAACCCAAATTTCACCAAAAGTATAATCTTTAGCGACGAAGCCCATTTTTGGATGAATGGATATATGAACAAGCAAAACTGTCGGATTTGGGACGATACCAATCTACACGAGATACACCAGCACCAAATGCATCCCGAGAAAGCCACTATTTGGTGTGGATTTTGGTCTGGCGGAATCATCGGTCCGTGATTCTTCCAAAACGAAACTGGCATTGCCATAACCGTCAACAGCGAGCGCTACAGATCGATGATAAGCAACTTCTGGTGGCATAAACTGGATAATATGGATAACGGCGATATGTGGTTCCAACAGGACGGCGCTACATGCCACATAGTGCATGCCACGATAGACATGCATAATGAACGAGCGATTTGAGGGCATGGTTATTTCGCACTGCGGCGACGTGAACTGGCCACCGAGATCGTGCGATTTAATGCCTTTAGACTTCTTCCTTTGGGGCTATCTCAAATCGCAGGTCTATGCGAATAAACCGCAAACAGTTAACGCCCTCAAAGTCAACATAGCGAACGCCATCCAGCAAATTCAGCCAGGTTTATGCAATAAAGTCATCGAAAATTGGATCTCCCGAATACGTGCCACCAAGAAAAGCCGGACCACTTGTTTTAGTTACGTTTAAAAATCGAGAATCCTTATTGAAAGGCCCTTTATATACCTTAAAGTTTATTTTTATTAATAGTCGTTCTTTTATATAGCAACAATCTTCTACGATATATATGATGATATATAAATTTTATATCATCTTTCCTAATTCTCTTATTAAAATTCCAATCGAATGAACTATATATGAGGAATTAAAGACTAAATCAATTAGATTCTTCAGTGAAAACACGTTATTTCATCTGTATTTGAGCATGTGATGAATTACTGTAGCGTAAATGAATGCGAACCTGTAAACACTAAATAAATATGCTTCAAAACATAATACCAATGACGTCACATAGCTATGATAAAAGAAACACTCAGTCTGAGATAAATAAAGTCTTGAGTTAGAACGACACATCCTAACAAACACATCAGAATTAAAATAGCTGTTTTCCCTGAGATCTAATTTTATTTCAATTGTTCTGTGTGCTGATTGGTTAATTGAATTAAAATGACCAATCAGCGTAAAAAATCTGTTTCTTTATCTCATTTCATGTCAGTTCTTCTGTGTGCTGATTGGCTAGATTAAATACAATAACCAATTAGCGTACTGAATAACTGAAATGACATCAAGTTAAAAAAACCTGTGTAATAACTGAGGTGAGGTGAGATCACAGTTAAAATAAACACACCTAATAACTGCGTTTTTTTTTTAACTGAAATCTTATTTGATTTGTTATTTTCTATTTTTTTAGGATGTGACAGTTAAATTAGCTGATTAATGCACAGAAGAACTGAAATGAGCTGAAAGAAACACAGCTAATATTATATTTAAAGAAACAAGATTATACCTATACGTTTTACCTTTATTTACATTTAGTTTCTTCACCCTATATCAGCGGTATTTATTTGGCGATCCCGAACATTCTCAAGTTGACGTAAACATAACCTTTGTATCCTACATAACCTATATAATTTTTAGTTTTTAATTTGTACAGCTAGTTATAGGGTGAGAATAACGAAAATGATTTTCAACAAATTAGGAACTGTAAGAATTAACATACAAAAGTATTTTAATAATTATTCACCACTAATAATAAGTATTAAAGCAAGACCTTATGTTACTAAGGAAAACGTAACTATTGGAGAGATAGTTAAAGAAATAAAAGAAGTTAAACAACCCCAGTACGTTCCCATAAACTATTGTGAGCCTAGTTGTTGAAATTTTATTTAACCCAACTATTTATTTGGAAAAGTTTCAGATCGTAATGATAATCCTCAAAGTACGTTACATCATCTGAAATGGATGTTGCAGAAGGATATATTGGGGCAAGACATGTTCCTCTTAGGACCTCCTGGCCCGAGAAGACGAAATATAGCCATGCAGTATTTAGAGTTGACCAATAGGGAGCATGAATACGTTGCTCTGAGTAGGGACACTACGGAGTCCGATATCAAACAGAGGAGGGAAATCGTGCAAGGCACTGCGAAGTATTTCGATCAGGTTAAATTATAACGTTTCATTTTGTTAAATATATATTCCACAATTTGTTTTGGTAACGAGATTGGTATGAATTTTGTAGAATGTTGTAAGGGCTGCAACTGAGGGTAGAGTGTTGGTCTTAGAGGGGATTGAAAAGGCCGAAAGGAATGTTTTGCCGGTGTTGAATAATCTACTTGAAAATAGGGAGATGCATTTAGAAGATGGTAGATTGTTAGTACCCGCTTCTAGATACGATAGTCTTTTAAAGGTATGGTGAAGTTTAATATGATGTCGGTTTATACGTACAGTGTGTTGCAATATATAATTTTTTTTCAATTGGAAATAAAACTACAACTTTCTAAATATTAGAAATCATCATTTTTCTTGTGATTCATTTAATATTTGCTAATTTCATTTCCATAAATGGCTGTATACAGGAACACGGCGAAAAGGAATTGGAAAAGTGGAAACTTGTAAAGGTGGATGACAATTTTAGAGTAATCGCATTAGGACTACCCATTCCAAAGTAAGTGACAATTAAAAAATGATACACGTTTTATTTCGTTTTATCTTCGTAGATACCGTGGCAATCCGTTAGACCCACCTTTACGGTCCAGGTTTCAAGCCAGGGACGTTTCGAATAATAGTTATCAGGTAACATATCTAAAAAATATTCTATTTATTGAAGGAAAAATAAATATTAGAAGTAATTCGTGTTATAAGTTGTGTAGAGTTAATATAGACTGGTTTAGAAATTATTTTGAGGTTAGAACTTGCAATCTAATGAACCGGAAATGAAGAAATCTTCCACGTTGAATCGTCTTCATCGATTTCTGTAAGATATTTGTTTCGCATTCTAATTATTCCCTTTATTCGTATTTTATTTAGAATTTTCTAGCCATTTCAAATTGAGCAAGGCAAAACTAAATTATTTAAAATACCTAACCCTAAAAAATGGGTAATTTACTTTTGTATAAAACTCTCAAATTCTCTCCAAAATTTGGCTATCCCCTATTTTCCAGGGTGCTGACCAAGAGCGTGGCTTCAGTTTTTGGCGATGGGACACAGATAACGAGAAAATCATTTTTCAAATTTTCCGCATATAACATCATTTTCTTATCTAACTTTCACTTTACATTACGTAGATGCCTAATATTAATGTAAATAGATGATACAACACTTCCTTTACACATATTATATATTAAAATCGTCATAAAACTTATTATTCATTACAATTTTCAGATTTTACTTACAATATTTACAATTTTGTCCATTTGCTATCCAAGCGCCCTCTATGTAACCCGATGTGATTTTATCACAGCGTGGCTAAAGTTACGACAACTTCGTGGCTCAATATACAGGGGTTCCATAAGTTATAAATATGTACATATATGTAATAAGCGGGGCGTAGCGTACATGGATGCGAGTGATGCGTCGCATCCCTTAAAAAATTGGCAAATTAGTGTTATTTAAAAGTTCAATCGATTTATTCAATTATCACAATTTTTTAAATATTTTTAAACGACCGCAAACACATTATTTACTTTAAACGATACCATCAACTTTTTTTATTTCAAATCGGCCGTGAAGGCGCCCGAAATTATTGGACTCCCGCGTTACTTGCTGCAATGCTGAAATGCGATGGTCCACGTTACATCCAAGCCATCCAAGTTAGATGGGCGAAAAAGTCAGTGATCTTACACAGTCAACAGTGGAACCTCGAGTGGGTGTTGCCGTTATTTCCGGGCTCAGTTATGCGATTATGTGAACGCATCTTAGCGACTGTCGCCATAACATAAGGAAGATTTGGAAGCGCTGTTTCAGATAATTGTAGAAAATGAAAATGAGGAATGGGATCGAGAAACAGTTATTTGTGCTAGAGGCCTTTTTACTTTATTGCGTGACTTTGATTTTATTTGTTTCTTGGTAGCGTTTTCTGTAATATTTCCACAGTCCGAGAGTCTGTTTAAAATTCTACAGACAAAAATATCAGATATTAGTTAGTGCAATAAAAAGATCGCCGATTTCAAATCACATATTCAAAAAATGAGAAACGAGTTTAGTGATATTTGGGACCGTATGGACAGATTTGTGTTAGAAAATCAACCACCAAGTAAAAGAATGCGTTTGGATTTAATTCCTGAAGAAGATAAGAAAAGCACCTACGCACGATTGTTTTATGAAATTTTGGACGTTATTTGAACATTAGTGAACGGTTTAGTGAAATTTCTAAACTGAAATTCTTAAATCTAGATTCCACACAATTTACTTCATTCGTGAAACGTTTCCCTGACGAACTTTTTTCTTCTTTAGTAGATACATATGAAACATTCTTTGACGCAAATCGTTTAAAAAGTGAACTTTTAGTGATTTATAGTGATTCCTATATGAAAAAGAGCACTGCGTTTGAGCTTCGCCAATATGTTATGTCCCTTCAATTATCTTCTATTTTCCCGGAGTCATCAAAATTGTGTTGTTTAATTTTGTCTATTCCTGCCACAAGCAGTTCCGCGGAAAGATCATTTTCATGTTTAAAGAGAATAAAGCCTTCTGCGAAATTCTCAAAAGACGGAAGAAGAGTGTCAGCTTTAGCATTAATAAATATTGAAAGTGCCTTGTTAGAAGATATGAGATCGTTTCCAACATTTGAAGAAACAGTGATAGACGTTTTCGCTGGACAGGCAAAAACCGAAGATCTTTTTTTTAAAAATTAGGATATATATCTCGGCATAATCATTTTAGGTTAGTGTCTTTTTTTTATTTTTACCATTTTCATATGGCCTACCATACATCTGACTATACCTCTTCCCCTTATAAATTTGTTACCACATTCCTAAATTCTTTTCTCACGCTACGCCCCTGGTAATAAGTAATAACTAATGAGGAAATCATTTATAGATATTAATGTATGCGGAAAGTATAATTAAAACCGTTAATCTTTCCGAAATATTTTCAAATTATTTAAAATATTTATTAGGAAAACATACATACGAATACAACATAATATTTCACAAATATATATTTATCACTACCAATGTAGTTTACATGATAGATTAAGTTATTTCAATAAAAACTATTTATAGTTCATATAAAACAAAAAGCAATGCACGTCATAATGTACCTGACGCGTCAGAGACGACCACTGTTGCCACATTGCCAAAAATACTGTAGAACTCAAGGACATGTCATACTACTAAGGTTATGTTACAATTTTATAATTTTTTTCGGTATTGTGTAAATATCAACCCAACATATGCAACAGCCCGAATATTTATGGTGCTTGCGCTGGCTAATACCAGGTACTTTTGTTCTCAAAAAAAAAACAGTTTTCTTGTTAACTTGTGGCCAAACACTTTAGCAATCGAATAAAGTCTAAACATCCAATAACTTTGCCACCACGCACGACATACCATATGTCAATTGCTGCCAATTTCAAAATGGGCGCCAAATTTAAATTCCTGTTGATTAAAAACGACTTCGATGGAGCCCCTGGATACTGATCGACGAAGTAGTAACCTTAGACACGTTTAGTGACCAAATCACATCGCATTAAATAGAGGGCGCTCGGATAACAAATGGATGAGTGCATGAAAATTTTAAATATTGCAAGTATGTAAATTAAGAAGATGGCTAAAGTAAATAATTACCAAAAAATGTACTTTTTACATCTCTTAAACATTTCAGCTAACAATCTTATTTGTGGTATCGTTCAGAAGTTTACAATCAAATATTACTTTAGTACGAGGGTGCCATTTTCTAAAGTAACATTTAGATATTTTTGATTTTTTTATTTTCTTGTGTTGGTATAAAAGTACCAATTTCAGATTTATTAGCATGTTAAATTTAAACGTTTTTTTTTAATATTCCTTTGAAAATTTGTTTACCAAAAATTGTGTAACACTAACTGAGTTTTCCACAAAACACTATACACTACACTCGACGCGCATTTCGCCAACAAAGTTGGCATCATCTGGGGATTATTAAAACTTATGAAAATAAAATTCACATCATCAAAACGTGGATTAAAAGTAATATACATTTGCATACTACCAGCAAAACATTTTACTTTCATGTACTTTACTACTGAAAAAAGTTCTGGCATCTGTAAGAAAATAATAAAGGCGGTATTATATTTAGGGTTACTCAGTAGATACCCTAACGGTTGTCTCTCATGATTATTTAGATTTCAGAAAGCCTGCTGAGGGTGTAGAAATATTTTTTAATTTTACTCCCAAAAAATCTTTTATTTTTTTCTTAAAAAAATTCATGGCAGCTGTAAGAAAAAACGTTGGGACCGTAATTTCTTGAGGATGCCTTAGTGAAGACTCCAAGGGTTGTTTGTGGTGAATAAGGAGGTTTCAGGGAACCTACTGGGGATGTGGTGATCAAAAAAACAAAAACAAAATCCCTTAAAAATCTTATTACCTTTTTTATTAAAATAATCGTAGGGCCTATAAAAAATATTAGGTAGGTCTTACCTTTAGAGTAACTTACGAGATACTCTAGGGTTTCTCTGTAATGAATACAGAGGTTTCAGAGAGCCTATTAGGGGCGTGGTGATTTATTCTATTTTATTTCCCTAAAATCTTGTACTTTTTTCATTATAAAATTCGTAGGACCTGTAAAAAATATTAGAGCAGTATTATCTTTAGGATGACTTAGTAGAGGGCCTAAGGGTTGTCTGCTATGAATATCAAAGTCGCAGAATGTCTATTAGAGGTGTGCTTATTTTTTAAAGAAATGCTTCCTTAAAAATCTCGTAGTTTTTCATCAAAAATATCATAGCGTCTGTAAAAAAATATTAGAGCATTATTATCTTTAGGATGACTTAGTAGAGCGCCTAAAAGTTGTTTGTTATGAATATCAAAGTTGCTGAATGCCTACTGGAGGTGTGATGATTTTTTTAAAGAAATGCTTCCTTAAAAATCTCGTACTTTTTTCATTAAAACATTCGTAGGACCTGTAAAAAATATTAGAGCAGTATTATCTTTAGGATGACTTAGTAGAGGGCCTAAGGGTTGTCTGCTATGAATATCAAAGTCGCAGAATGTCTATTAGAGGTGTGCTTATTTTTTAAAGAAATGCTTCCTTAAAAATCTTGTACTTTTTCATCAAAAATATCATAGCGTCTGTAAAAAAAAATATTAGAGCATTAATATCTTTAGGATGACTTAGTAGGGGGCCTAAAGGTTGTCTATTATGAATATCAAAGTTGCTGAATGCCTACTGGAGGTGTGATGATTCTTTAAAGAAATGCTTCCTTAAAAATCCCGTACTTTTTTCATTAAAAAATTCGTGGCATCTGTAAAAATATATTACGACTGTTGTATGTCTAGAGTAACTTAGTAGAGACTCTAATGGTTGTCTGTGGTGAATATTGAGGTTTCGGAGAACCTACTGAGGGTCTGGTGAATTTTTTTTATTTTCTTTTCTTAAAAATCTTATAGATTTTTATTATAAAATTCATACGACCTGTATAAAAATATTAGGACAGTATTATCTTTACATTGACTTAGTAGAGGCTCTAACAGTTGTCTGTCGTGAATATCGAGGTTTCAGAAAGCCTACTAGGGGTGTGATAATTTTTTTTTCCTAAAAATCTTATCTTCTATCTTAAAAAAATCGTAGCGCCTATAAAAAATAGTTGATGCCGTAATTTCTAGAGGGTGCGTTAGTGAAGACTCTAAGAGTTGTCTGTAGCGAATAACGAGGTTTCAGAGAACCTACTGGAGTTGCGGTGTTTTTTAAAATTTCTTTTCCCTAAAAATCTGATCCTTTTGTATTAAAAGAATTGTAGGCTATCTAAAAAATACGTTGGGACGATTTTCACTTTAGAGTAACATAGTAGAGACCCTAAGATTTATTTGCGGTGAATATCGAGATTTCAGAGAGCCTACTAGGGGTGTGGTAATTTTTTTAAATTTTTTCACCATAAAAATCTTGTACTTTTTTGATGAAAAAAATTCATAGCGTCTGTGAAAAAAATATTAGAGCGGTCTTATTTTTTGGGCAACGAAGTAAATACTCTAAGGGTTATTGTGGTGAATGGAGTGGTTTTAGAAGATCTTGTTTTCCATTCGAATATAGTACAAGTGTTGGCATTTACTCAAAAATTGCTCAAAAGAGTTTTCATCGTTTAGTGTAAGTCCAATAAAATTTTACCCAAAATTGTCCTATTGATAATTCCGATCCATATGGCTATATACGCAAATTACAAACAGTGAGGGTTTCAAGATAGGTTTTTATGGAACCGAATTCAAAAAACGAATTGGAAACATTTTTCACGCGAAGCATAACATCCATTACGATAATTTGGGACAGAAGAGTGATTGATCTATAGCGTTAAATACTCTACAACAGTCTAATAACACAAGAATAGTGGCTTGATCGACATCTACTGATGGTATTATACTGTCGATAATAGCAACTACTGAAATACAGAACAGAAACCCTTTCGAAAGCCATATGGATTATCTTGTTTGTTATCACGCAATTATATGATAAGACAGGCCAACACAAGACAGATTACTGCTGAATGCTGAAAAGACAACATCCAACGAATGATTGCACAAGAAAAACTACAAAACGACGTTATTTGTTAAAAAAGGAGAGATTTTCAAAGAAAAAAAGAAATTAGAGACTCAAAACTATTTGTGTTGTTGCTTTTTACTACGTTTTTTTTAATGTTTGATCACTTATCAAAGTATCAAACCCAAAGCAACTTTCAAAATGTAAAAATTTGTAGACCTGTGTAATTAATAAACAAATTTGTCAACAATAAACACCCACTTGCACATGAGCGACCCCCTTCGCGAAAGTCGCCCCGTGCCTGCGCAAGCCGATCCGACCCGCTGTCGCGCGTCCTCCGGCCCCCTTAATCGAGAGTGCCACGGCCGCCTCCTTCCCGTCCCGTCTTTATTTCCGGTGGAAATGTCCTGGGTGGCGGTCGTGCCTGTCCCCACGAGCGATTTCGATCTCGCAGCCGCGGTCGCGTGCCGGAATGTCGCGACGATACAACGACAGTCCGCCAAAGCCGACTAGATAAAAGTGCGACCATGGTGACCTATTGGGAGTCCAGCGGCAGACCGCTGTACGTTCGGACCGTGTGGAAGGACGGCCAGCACCACGTGGTGCTCCGCAAGGAAACGGAACCGAAGAGGAGCGCCACGGCGACGTCCAGAGGCGTGAGATCGGCGGCGAAGGCGGCCGTTGCCAGGACGGCCTCGTCGGTGACGCTGTTGCTCGCCGGAGTGAGGAGTCTGAACCCCCCGGAATCAAGGCTGAGGCGGTCAGTATGGGTGCCGTTTTTTTTTTAGTATTTTCCGACATAGAAAACCGAAATTTTCGCTTATAGCTTTCTTGTTTATTCATAGATTTTTATCTGTATACCAGGTATGTAAATATGAAACAGGAATTTTTTGTATATAAAATATACGTTTATTGTATGAAAATGATTTTATTCGAAGTATTGCCCATCGCTAGCTATACATTTTTCCTATCTCTCTGACAATCTGTGGATTCCATGCCAAAAAATTCTTGTTCTTTTGAGGCAAACTAGTCATCGAGCCATTTTCGTACATTTTCGTAAGAAGTGAAGCCCTGCTCAGCAAGTGAGTGTCCCATCGATGCAAGTAAGTAGTAATCGATCGAATTTGGTGTGTGTGATGGCGTATTATTATGACGCAAAATTACTTTCTGTTGCCTTTTTTGATATTCTGGTCGTTTTTCACGCAAAGCTTGATTCAAATCGATCATTTGTTGTCGGTAGCGTTCAGTATTAACGGTTTGGTCTGGTTTTAGCAGCTCATAATATGTCACACTCTTCTGATCCCACCAAACACAGTACATTGTCTTCCGTCCATAGCGATGTCGATAGTTCCTGGAGTTACCCATGATCTTTTACGCTTAGTATTCTCGAAATATATCTACTTTTCATCGCCAGTCACATTTCGATAGAGAAATGACTTACTTTTGTACCTAGCGAGCACCATTTCGCAAATGGTTTTTCGGTTTTCCTGCTGTCTTTCATTCAGTTCATGTGAAACCCATTTTCCCATCTTCTGAATCTTTTCCATGGCTTTCAAACGTATGAAGACGGCTTCTCGTGTGACGTTTAATTGATCCGCGAGTTCTTGTTGCGTTTGCGCGTCACTCTCGTCCAACAAAGCTTGCAATTCGCTATCTTTAAACTTTTTCGATGGTCTTCCACGTTCTTCGTTTCTCACGTCGAAATTTTTGAATTTTTTAAACCACTCAAAACACTGATTTACCAAGAGCATGTTCGCCGTAGGCTTCGACAAGCATTCGATGCAATTCTGCAGCAGTTTTCTTCAAATGGTAGCAGAGAATCAATGGTGCCCGCAAATCGTAGTTTCCAAGCACAAAATTCGCCATGTTCAACACTATTACAAACGATGTTGTATGAAATTTGGTGTGAGATAAAAACCTTTATCAGACGTCAAAACAAGAAATGGCGCCAATGACGCGGTATGACGGTAATTACATTAGCAGCTAGGCCATCTATGGGCAAATTCCAGTTTCATATTTACATACCTGGTAGACGCACCTGAATATCAGATAGTTAAGTAATTCTTTGTCAGAGGCTGGCATTGTCGATGTATTTAGCAAAGTGGACATTTTTTCCCGGATAACCGGGAGAAAATCTTTCGGAAAAAACTCACTAAGAGCCAAGGTATTTTAATGACAGTCAGAGAGTCTTTAAAGTGATTAATAATTATCAAAATATTTAGTAGAATGCCGAGATATCACAAATTATCATGGTCAAGGATGGTGTTGAAATAAAAAACGTCCAGTTTAGCTTACGAGGGAGGGGTGAAAAGTTTCCGGCCTGAGATCAGGTCTAATTTTTGATTCGTATTCTACAGTACTATCCCTGACTAGTTTGTGTAACAACTGTCAGGTCAATTACTCAGTTAGTACCTATATGTTTGATAGCCTATTGAATAAGACGCCTCGCTTGCTTACGTGAAAATGGACAAACAAGAAATAGATTCAACACCGAAGGACTCTTCTCCATCATATTCAATAGCCAAACAGTGGGTTTCTGAATTTAAGAAAGGTCGCGCTAGCACTGATGGCGAACCGCGCTCGAGACCCACTGTTGTGGTTACAACTGTCGAAATAATCGAAAAAATTCATAAAATCGTGGTATAAGATCGCAGATTGAAAGTGAGAGATAGCTGAGTCTACTGGGATGTGAGCTGAACGTGTACGCAATATTTTACATCAAGAGTTGTACATGGAGAGGCTCTGTGCTAGGTGGGTGCCGCGTTTGCTAACTATCGATCAAAAGTTAAAAGTAAGTAACTGTTGATGAGACTTGGGTCCACCATTACACTCCTGTAAGTAAACAACAGTCAAAACAATTGACTGGAGTAGGTAAATCAGCCCCAAAGATTGAGTGACGAAATGAAGGAAAAATGACGTAATTTGGCGAAGAAAGAGATCTTGCTTCACCATGACAATGCACCTGCTCATTCGTCAGTCATTACAATGACTAAAATCAATGAATTGAAGTTCGCATTGTTCCCCCATCCAGCGTATTCACCAGATTTATCCCCCAGTGACTATTATTTGTTTCTTAACTTCAAAACATGGCTCGGAGATAAACAATTTGTGAGCAACGAGGAAGTCATTAATGCTGTAAATGGTATTTTAAAGGGTTAGACAAATCCTTCTAAAAAATGGTATCACTGTATTATACCACCGACCGTTATGAAAAATGTATTAGGCTTGATGGAGATTATGTTGAAAAATAAAATAAAAAAAACCAACATTTTTCTTCACAGGTCGGAAACTTTTCACCCCACCCTCGTATATTGCCCTTTTAGAATACTTCTATCAAAGTTAGTCAAATTACATGCCATACTGGTATCAATAATGTGCACATGTGTTATTTATTCTAGACAAATATGGGTTTAAAACGTTGTCAAACCGGTCCCGAGGTTTTATGACGTCCCTGACATAATATTTGGTATACGTCATCTGTGTACGAGTAGCCAAATTTATTAAATCATTTGACTATATTTATAGTTTCGACTTATTCTTAAAATGTCAGTATTTCGATGCGGATTTTTTTATAATCCTATAGAATTATCTTAAGTTATGTATTTTGTTTGACGATAATTCGTTAAAAAAAATTTACACAATGTACAACGTGTAGTACAGAATTGGACGCAATATGGTACGTCCTTGGTGAAGAATAAGGTGTGACAAACAAACACAAACAACAATTTGTTATTTCACAATGTAAATAATTAACCAAAACGTTAAAAATCGATGAACAAATGAAATTATAACCGAAAATTATTTTTTTGAGCCACCTTATATACGACTATATATAGTGTAAACATAATGTACGAGGACACAGTAACACGTTTTCTCATTTAAAAAGGCAATTTTAAATGAGAAACTTGTGTAATTTCACTCATGCACTGTATATACTGTGGAAAAGAAGTTTAAAACACCTAAAAAATCTCGCAAAATATTTTTTCTTGCAAAAACTCTCGAAGGGGTCAAAAGGTATTTTAAATTGGCCGTCTTTTGAAATACTTTAGTTCTATGTAGAGTGGCGTACATTTGCAGGGCCAAGGGGCACATTTTTATGGCAACCCCTATTGTTTGTTTGATACAGTGAAAGAGCACACTTTCTTGAGTATTATTATAAACATTTTATTAAGTTGCGTAAAGAAAGTTTCGGGAAAATGCAAATAATGTTTTAATTGGGAAAATTGATTTATTTAATATGTTACGTAGAATATGTCGAAACAAATTTTATTTAATGTCAATTACGTCGAATTATCTAGCTTTCGGCAAAATTGATGCTTGTGATTTTCGCATTTTGTGTGAAAAAGATCGCATTAAAATTCTTATGACGTATGGTTATGGTTATGGAGAAGAACTACAGTGGAAGTCTGCTCTCTCTTTAATGAGTCTGATCAAGATCGTCCGCGTACTAGCACGATCTAGTATCAGTAAAATTGTAGGTAAATACAGAGAGCATGGACATGTAGGCGATATACCCGAACGCATCAATGCAGATACACAACTTGACATTTTAGTAAAAATTGTTGAAAATCCATACTTATTCCAGTTCCCGTCAGATTATACAAAGTTATACAGTGGCCACCTCGTTCCCCAGATTTTACACCCCTTGATCTCTTCTAATGGGCCCATTTAACAACTAAAGTCTATGTCAATAAACCTGAAAACATAGATGATTTAAAGGAACTAATTCGACGGGAAATACGCCATATCGAGCCGGTAATAATTGACAGAGTGCAGAATTAATTTATTTTGAGACTAGGCCATTGTCAAATAATTAATAGGCAACAGTTTGAACATGTTATTAGTTAATGTATTCATTTTGTTTCGTTATACACTAGGCACAAAAATTGAGGGATGTAAAAAAATCTAAAGTTTTTAGGTGATCTTCAAAGGGCTGTAACTTGGAGAAAAATAGTCGCAGCCCTTTGAAAATCGCCCAAAAATGTTTACATCCTTTAATTTTTGTGCCTAGTATATATAAATCAATCATCATAATTAAAACTTTATTTGCAAACTTTATTTTTCTCTAATCTTTCTTTATGCAACTTGATAACATTTTTATAACAATACTCAAGAAAAAAATGCGCCCCTTTGTCCCTCCCAACGTACACCACTGTACACAGAACTAAAGTACACATTTCAAAAGACGGCGAATTTAAAATACCTTTTGACCCCCCCCCTCAAACGTTTTTGCACGAAAGAAATATTTTGCGAGATTTTTCAGGTGTTCCAGACTTATTTTCCACAGTGCATAACAATATCCTTCATTGCCGAGAATTTCAAACATGCGTGTATTTAATACCCCATTCGATAAAGCCCAAACCCTGTCTGATACGGTATAGCCCTAAAGTTTGGAATGAATTGTCAAATTAAAGAACGTTTTTTAAACGTTCTTTAATTTGACACGTTTTTGAACGTTTTTAAAGAATCTTCGGATATGTCTTTTTTTATTTTATAAACATCGCCTATATGATTTATTTTTAACCACTTGTTATCAACCCCCTCAGTTCTAACAATACTAACATTAAAGTTGTTGCTAGTTTCCATGCTTCCTCCATTTCTTGTACCCAATTCGACAAAAAAAAAATAGTTAATAAATAACGAAAATATTTCCAACAAAAATAATGCGTATCCAGACAGATCTAGTTAAAATTCATTCGAAACGTCAGGGACATACCGTATGATCAGGTTTCAACGCCGTCTCTGGCGCTTGACGTCAGCTTGCGGATGAGGGGGAATTTTCAAGCAGAACTACTGCTCGTCGGTTTCTGACTGATGTTGCACTATTGTATAGGTGCAAGACCAGCGTCCCCAGCCAGGACCACCCCAGGGCATCGGCCCCATTCCCGGACACCCCCGCGTCTTCCAGGGAGACGAGGAAAGTCTCCAAGACAACCCCGCGCTCGAATCCCAGCAAAAATCTGAACCTCTCCATCAAGTCCCACAGCATCGAGATCCATTTGGGCAGAGATAACGACGGCACTAAACGGTTATCGCCTTATTTGAGCCAGCCCGAGTCGACGTGCGTCGATTCCTTGAGCCGGAGGGTCTTGATCTGGCTAGATTTGGCCACCCAAACTGGGGATTACACCATGGAGAGGCGGCCGCAGCCACAAAGGGTAACAACTGGTTATCCCAGTTCGGATAAGTTAAGAAAAACATTATCGCTCGTCAAAGACAAATCCTTCGGCAATTGCCAGTTGACTGTTTACGAGAAAAATAAGGAAAATATCCTCGTGGAGGGTACATCGCGAGCTATACAACCACAACGCAAGCGGAATTCGTTTGATGGAAAAACGTCGTTCAGTCAGTTTGCCTCCAGAGAGGATAACGAGTCGGAGGAGGCTGAAGAGCCCCTCTTCGCGTCCGAATTGGAGGAGAATTTCGTCGGAGAGACCCTGATGGATCTACCAACTAGCAGGATTAACGCGGTGAAAAGACAGTTGCATATTTTCATGCCGAACTTACCAAAGAAGTTTAGTGATTGTGATAGTAGCATTCTAAGCAGTAAATTGAGCGGTTCCTCCTTACAGAGGTCTGGGAATTTTAGAAAAATTTAGTACTCGCGTGAGGGCAATTTTCGTCCTGTTGTACAATCCTATATTGTCTTGTACTGTCAATGTCAATGTACTGTCCTATACAAAAATGTTTCTGTTACATTTCAGTATTCGTAATAACGTTATATAATTTTTTGTGGTTGGTTTTGATATAGTGAAAGTGAAATTTTTAAAAATCAACAACAGATCCCAGAAAAAATGTTTCAGCGACCGAGTTTCAGCTTTGTTCGTTCTAATAAATGACGACAGTGGTTTGTTGAACAGCTATATTCAAGGGCATTTGTAGGGCAACATATTTATGACGATGTTATCTCGAAATTTCGATAGGCCAAATTATTTTGAAAAAACCGCTACTCCAATTGTTATATTTCGACAACTTTAGTGTTTTTCTAGCACGCTTTTGGAGAGGGGATAGTTTCAATATACATTTGAACGACAATTTGTTTGTTTGTTCTGTATTAGAGAATATTTTATATTATGAAGTATTCCCCTGCAGAAAACACTGCTATCGGGTGATTTTGAGGTCACTTGAAGGACCTTTTTAACACAATGGTTGCCTATACGCAAATATATTTTGTAAAGTAGAGAATAAGTAATTCTGTTAAATAGCTTTCAAATATCCTTTAAACAATCTCCCATATAAAATGCCGTAGGGCAATTTGAAAGTCGTTTGAAGGGCCTTTTCTACCATATTGGTTTGCTGGGGGTTTATACGCTATAATAACGATGTTTCTGTATTTCAATTGTAAAATAGTGATTCTACAAAATATAGATGAATTTCATGTGACCCTTACTTACTTCATTTTGCTTCAAAGAATTCTTTAGGGAATACGGTCGTATTCATCAATAGTTTCAAGGTCGGTTTAAATGAAAATTAAAGATCTATCCTGAGCTTAAGAAGAGCCATATTGAAACCTGGCACCTTGACATTCTCCAATGAACTACTACAGATCATTTCAAGGTCATTCGAAAGATTTTTAATGCAATTTTTTAAATTTTCGAAAAATATAAATCGTGATAAGAGTCCAAGAACCAAAATATATACATCTGAGCTAACTTAAAGGTCATTTGAATGTCGTTAGAATGATAATGCAAACATAAATATATTTTATAGAGTAAAGAATGAGTAATTCTATTAAAAATAAGTAACTTTCAAATAATGCCGTGGGGTAGTTTTAAAGTCGTTTGAAGGACTTTTTCTAGCATATTGGTTTGCAATAGGTTTATGCGCAGAAGTGGCGATGTTTCTGTTTTTCAGTTGTAAAATAGTCATCATCATGAGGTCATCAGTCCGAAGACTGGTTCGACGCTAACCTCCAGCTTCTCCTATCTTGTGCTAACCTACGCATTTCGCTAATTGTGCTACAACCTACATCCCTTACTATTTGCGAGCAGTAGTCTAATCTCGGCCTACCTCTGCCTTTCTTCACTCCTATTTCTGCCTCCAAAATATCGCGGACTATTCCCCCATGTCTCAGCAAGTGGCCTACCATTCTATCTCTTCTCTTCCTTATGTTTTTCCGCATACTTCTTTTCTCACCGACTTTCTCCAATACTTCTTCGTTTCTAACCCTATCAGTCCATGGTATTTTCATCATTCTTCGGTAACACCACATCTCAAAAGCTTCTAATTTCTTCCTACTTGCTTCCCCTGCCGTCCAGGTTTCGCAACCGTATAGTGCCGTGCTCCATACATATGTTTTCAAAAATCTCTTCCTTGTTTCTAAGTTTATTACCCCCGAGCATAAAAGTGCTTTCTTTTTGTTAAAAGCTACTCGACCCTGCGCTATTCTTTGTTTTATGTCTTTATCGCTTCTTCCATCCCAATTTATTTTACTTCCTAAATAAGTGAAGTCTTTAACTTCCTCCAATCTTTCATTATTAATTTGTACTTTCGTTTTTGCTTTGCTCTCGCACCCACTTCACACTAACACTTTAGTTTTGTTTTTATTCGCCTTCATTCCGTATTCCTCTGTCAACACTGCCTCCATTTCGTTCAATGCTGATTCTAATTCCTCCTTACTAGATGTTAATACTGCTATATCATCCGCGAATCTCAGCATTTTTAGTTTCTGTCCCTGTACTTTAATCCCGAAATCCACTCTATCTTTTCCAACATCCTTGTCTTACTCCTTTCCTAATACCTACTTCGCTTTTTCCCCGTCTACT
The DNA here is from genome assembly GCA_037954035.1 of Rosalia funebris. Taxonomy (NCBI): domain Eukaryota; kingdom Metazoa; phylum Arthropoda; class Insecta; order Coleoptera; family Cerambycidae; genus Rosalia; species Rosalia funebris. The sequence continues at coordinate 1,220,566 of JAZFAV010000006.1, read as the reverse complement.
TCTATAACAGCAGTTTGCTCTTTGTATAGATTGTGTACTATTCTCCTATCTCTATACTTCATTCCCGCGCTCTTTAGTATCTCGAACATTTTTTCCCATCTTACGTTATCAAAAGCTTTTTCTAAATCTACAAATCCTATATAAGCGTTCTTTCCTTTTTCTATTGTTTTCTCTAACATTACTCTTAGCACTAGAATAGCTTCGCGAGTTCCCCTATTTCGCCTAAACCCGAATTAGTCTTCTCCTAGTATTTCCTCCGCTCTACCCATCCTCTTCTGCACTATTCTGGTTAAGATTTTTGACGCATGGGAGGTTAGGCTAATCGTTCTAAAGTTCTCGCATTTGTCGGCTCCTCTCTTTTTCGGTGTAGTAACGATAATGTTCCTCTTATAATCCTCCGGCCGTTTCGGATATGTATTTTACCAGTTCAAACATCCTATTTACTACTTTCTGTCCCGCACATTTCAAAATTTCCGCCTGTATTTTATCTACACCCGGCGCTCTATTGTTCTTTAGCCCCCTTAGTGCTATTTCAAATTCCTCTCTCAATGTAAAATAGTAATTTCATAAAAAATAGGTGGCTTTCACAGGACCTTTAAATCATTTTGCTCCAAGGAATTCCTTAGAGAGAGATTTTACGATCATTGCAAGGTCGGTTTTAGTGAAAATTAAAGATCTCTGAAGTTTTAGAATAAGCGAGTTTTTAACACCGTAATTTAAAGAGTCATATTGAAACCTGAGCATTTGACGTTCTCCAAAAAGCTACTACGAGTAATTTAGAGGTCATTTGAAGGACTTTTAATGCAAAGTCTTACTCACAAAATTAGATATCGTAATAGGAAACTTCCACAAACCAAAACATAGACATCTGAAGTAACTTAAAGGTCATTTGAATGGTTTTGGAATAATTTTTTGTGATTTTATACACAAAAACCTGTACTCTAGACTTTTGTACACTAAAAATCCTTCACCTTCCGGACTAAAAGCAAATATTAATTCTGTTAAAAATAAAAAAATCTTTAAAATGACCTACAAGCGCCTCGGAAAAACGATTTCAAAGCAATTTCAAGGTTATTTGAAATACGTTTTGTCATCCAAAGATATCTTCTGATTTATACCTACAATTTAAATATTCTGGTGAAAGTTAAACTGTTTTAATTTAAAAAAAATATATATTAAGCCCCTTAATGTCAATGTCTTTCAAGCGACCTTGAAATACACTGGGCACAAAAATTAAGCGTAAAAAGAATCCTAAATTTTTATGTGATTTTCAAAGGGCTGTCACTTGGAGAAAAATAGTCGTAGATCAATTTTAAGATATGAAAATTAAAGCTCCAAGTTTCTAGTTTCCAGATATTCTTACCATTAGCAGTTTTTGAGTAATCATAAGAAAACCATGGGAAACATATTTTTCCAAATTTTTGTTTGCGTTTCAAAAGGTCCACGGACTTTTAGATTTCTGAAAACAAGAAACTTGGAGCTTCAATTTGCTTTTTTTTAATTGCTCTGCGACTATTTTTCTCCAAATCACAGCCCTTTGAAAATCACCTAAATATTTAGGACTTTTTTTACATCCCTTAATTTTTGCGCCTAGTATAATTCCTCTTCAATAAACTGCTGTCATCGTCTGTTAGAGTGTCCAGAAACTGTTCCATGGCCTGATATCCCTAGTTCTTGAAAAATCGTAACGTGTACACATCGATTTTGCCAAAATTCCAGACGCAAATACCTTCACGATCATTTTTATTGTCTAATTATTATTCTGCGCGTCAATTGGTTACATTTTTTCGTTCCCCCCGTCGTTACTTAGAAGGAAATATGTTATAAATAAACATTCGCTTTATAACAATTATTTGTATTTGTACCACGTTCCCTTCCCCATAGTCTTCGCTTAATTTTATGAAAAGTCGATATTTTACGACAATAAATAAATCCAACCGAAACGTGTGTTTCATTCCAAGCGCGACGTGACGTACCCATCTGGAAGATTGCCATACCGAGATTCAGTTATACACGGCAGTTTCGCTTTCTCTGAACAAACAAACGAATATATCATCTAAACGTGTGGTTTTTTTTCGTGATTGGAGACTTTAAAAAAAGTCGCGGCATTTTGTTTGCGTGCCCTTCCTATCCAGAACAACCTCATAATAATTGATTCCGACTACTTGATAAATGCGGTGAAATAGAGCCTACCCGATCGGTCCTTTATTTCCAGATATTGTACAGGGTGGGCGAAACTCGATGACTCAGCTCTATTATAAAAAAAGGAAAAACGATAGAAAAAATCTGAAACGAGGTTCTTAAATGGGATTAAGTAAGGTTCATGCTAAGCTGAATTTACATATTTTTCCATATTCGCAAACTGAAATAATGACGTCATCGAATTTTTTTTCCCAGAAACATACCTATACTTTGGCATATTTAAAAAGAGTCAATTTTTGTGAACAAATGTTGTACAGAAAAAAATTTGCTATCTTTTTCCGTTAAAAAATTATAAGCAAATTTGTAAAAAAGAAGTATTATCAAAAATTCGTAATCGTCACGATTTAAACAAGTAGCCTTTGGAAACAAATAGCAAAATCGCATCTATCAATAATTAATCTAATGATTGGAAAATATTGTTTTGTTGTCATTTGACTTTGAAAAATGTTCACGCACAACGAAAAAGTCGATATGTTATTAGTTTATGGGGAATCTCAAAAGAAGCAAAAGAGCAGTTCAGTTATACGCCCAGAGATACCCCGAACGTCTTATTCCAAGCTTAAAAATATTTGCAAGCTTGGAACGCAATTTACGTGCAAATAACGAGGCATTTTCTTCTCGAAAGGGAAGAAAGATTGTTAAAAGGGTCAATTCTGACAATACTGTTGCCACTGTTTTGCAGTATTTTGAAGGCCATCCAAGGAACTCGATTCGGCAAGCCTGTCCTGAGTTGAATTTAAAATATAGTTCCGTACGAAAAATGTTTAAAGAAAATAGTTATTACGATTATAAAATTCATAACCTAGAACACGTGTCAGATCAACATCAACAACGAAGAATTAATTATGTTGCCCAAGTGATGGTAAACTTAGAGATCAATGACAATCGGTTTTTTCAGCATGTGTTGTGGACGGACGAGAGCCGTTTTGTTAGTAACGGTAAGCCCAATAAAAAAAAAATTAACATTTTTGGGCTACTGAAAATCCACATTTTGTCAATCCGATTGAAAACCAAGAACACGTTGGAATTAACGTTTGGTGTGGTGTGGTATTATTAATGGGCATTTGATTGGTCCATATTTTTACGAAGGAATTTTAAATAGTGAGCGATAATTACAATTTCTTCAAGAACAACTTCCTGTGCTTCTCGAAAATGTGCCATTACAGCTGCGAGCAAACATGTGTTTCCAGCATGACGGAGCTCCACTGCATAAAGTAAGAATTATCCAACAACATTTAAATGAAACTTACGGAGAAAATTGGATGGGTATAGATGGACCGATACAGTGGGCGCCTAAATCACCGGACTTGACCCTACTAGACTTCTTCTTGTGGGGAACTTTGAAAAATAAAGTTTACAGGACACCATCTGTTGAGTTGGAACATTTAAAAGAAAAAATCAGAAATGCTTGCGATGAACTATCTAGAGAAATGTTTCGTAAGGCTTCAGTCTCAGTGAGAGAAGTAAGGCGGAGATTGGATAAGTCTTTAGAAGTAGGAGGTGGTCACATTGAAAATGTGTTGTAGTAATTGCTTACATACTTTGTTTCTTTCTGTGGTAATAGTTGTAACACATTATGTGTTTTGTAATGTTAAATTAACAAATGATACTGATTAATAATGTTTAATTATCGACAGATGCGACTTTGCTATTTGTTTCCAAAGGCTACTTGTTTAAATCGTGACGATTGCGAATTTTTGATAATACGTTTTTTTACAAATTTGCCTTACAATTTTTTAATGGAAAAAGATAGCTCTAGAATCTAGATAGAAAAATTAGCTCTTTTTAAATATGCCGAAATATAGGTATGCTTCTAGGGGAAAAAATTCGATGACGTCATTACTTCAGTTTTCAAATATGGAAAAATATGTAAATTCGGCTCAAAATGGACCTTACTCAATCCCATTTAATGACCTCTTCAGATGTTTTCTATCGAGTTTCGCTCACCCTGTACTGTAAAGGATATATCGGAGACGTCGAACTCCTTTATCGGGCCTATAATTCGAATTGAAACGTGAACGACAACGAATGAGGGCCCATTAGGGAATTAATATACCGAGAACGCTGTTGGTTTATTATCTTACAATAAATTTAGCAGTGACGGGGGTAAGTCCCTGTCAGTAATTGATCCCATTGAAATCAGGGCTACTAACGTTTTTATTTTAATGACACTCCCCGTATAGTAGCTATAATAGTAATAATAACACATTTATTGAAAAATAGTTATTAATTGTATAAGGGAATTAACAAGCTTTTAATCCACGAGAAAAAGCTTTTAATCCATGATTTTTCGAGCGGATTAAAGGCTGTTAATTCCCGAATGTAATTCAACGTTTTATCCACAACCACGGGCAAGACCGGTCAATTAGGAGATGAAAAAATCTGATTTGAAAAACGTCAGATTTGACAGATTTATTTTGATGAAGAATATTGATTTTGAGCTAAAAACTAGAAAGCCTTGGAGTCGTTTCTAGGACATGCATTTGTTTATTTGTTAACAAGACCAACATTATTTGCAAAATCAACACAAAAAATAAGTGACAATGCTGAGAATTTCTTCATTCCGACTGAAATTATTTGCAAAATCGACACAAAAAATGAGTGACAATGCTGACAATTTCTTCATTCCGACTGAAATCCAACAAGAAGCTCAAGAAGCAATATTACGTCTGTTACCAGCGAAAAGCAAAAGTGTACACTTTTCAACTTTTAATCGTCGTGTCAATTGAATTTGATATGCTGACACATGCAGATTTTTCTTTAAAATCCGATGCGTGGTGGCTCTTGACAGCTTCAATTGTTGTGCACGACGTCGAATTGATATGTATGGATACTCCCGTACACTTTCTCTCACTGCAGCAATATTTTCATCTGACTGACGACGACGAGGACGTATTGGTGCTGCCTTATCAATAACATAACCCGCCAATTCAAATTTCTTGGTTAAGTTACGAACTATTAACTTTGTAGGCGCTTCATTTTGTCTTAATTTTGTGTGAATTTTCCTTAATGCAACAGTAAATGATCGCTTACTTTCATAGAACAGTTGTACACAAACTATTCGTTGTAAAATTGTTAATCGCGGCATATTCACGTCGTATGGTTTGTAGATGACAGTCGTGAAATATCGACGCCCTATCTTTGACAGAACACAGATGGCGCGTAATTCAAATCCTATAGTTCCATCTGAGACACCCTATATAATTAATATATTTAATTGATTATAAACTTATCTGCGTGAAAATCTAAAATAAACAAACCGAAAAATAAGAACAAAACTTAAGATAGGCATATATTAAAATGTTGCAAATTTGATGAAATCATATATTTTTTTAATTTATTTCTGACTCTTGCCACCGACATAAATTATGATATTGAGTAGGTAGGTTACTGACGACATATGCTGTTATAAACGAAAAACAGAATTTAAATATTTCACTTCGACGAAATGGTATGGAAATTTTATTTTCTATTTGTCCTAAATCTCTACTGAATGTTACGAGGGGGTACCCAAAAAAAAAAAACCAAGAATTATTTACATATTTAAATTGTTTTTAATTTAATATAACATCTTGAGAACATCAGTCTCCTTCAAAACACTGTCCATTAGATGATGTACACTAGTTCCAATGGTTTTTCCACTGTCCGAAACATTTTTTATATTCTTCTGAACTATTGCTGTCGAGTGTCTCCAGCGTTTTTTTTTTTCTTAACCTATTCTACGTTCTGAATTACAATTTCCCTTTAGGTTTTTCTTCATTCTTGGGAGTAAGAAACAGTCACAGGCTAGGTCGGACAGAACCATAAATCGACACCATATTGAGAAGAGTGGTTTGGAGCTAAGAAGCTATGAGGGAGTTTGAGTTAATATTCGTAATACACACGAAAGGGCAAAGAAAAAAGCGACTGCCGGGTCTCACATATCGGCTGCGCCCGGCGGAAAGTGAAGGAACTCTATTTTCATTTCGTTAACGTTGCATCCTTCTGTCGATCGCGACGAGCCGGCCCTGCCTCCGCGCCCAAGCCTACCCATTATTTCGATATTAATAAATCCGAGAATGTTCAATTGTTTGCAGGTCAAACAACAGAAGACGGGATGGCATGTCAAACGGCAGTTTGGATACGCGTACATATTTGAAAGTTATTGATTTATCGCTCTTTCGACAAGTTCTCTCGATTCAATAATGGGTCCCCATCCCAAGTGCTCACAGTTTACGACGACTAATAGGCCTGAAGGACGTTTGAGAAGTTTCTGTTGTATAGGTCGTGTGTAGTCGTTGAAATATACGAGGGGCGATGGAAAGTTACCTGGTGTAAATTGTAAATCTATCCAGTAATAACAACACAGGCCTACAAATTTTGACATTTTGAAAGTTGATTTGGGTTTGATAAGTGGGTGAGTTATTTACGCTGATTTCATATCTACCTTCCGTGTTTGTCCCTCACGTAAGGTTTTTGATCAACTGAATAATCATAATAAATTAAAAATTAAAGGAAAAATTACATTTTAATAAACATTAATTTGATAAACATTAAAAACATAGTAAAAAGCAACAACACGAATAATTTTGAGCCTCTAATTCCTTTTTTTCTTTAAAAATCTCTCTCTTTTTAACAAAAGACTTCGTTTTGTAGTTTTTCTTGTAAAAGGTGGTCCAACCAAAACGCACGATGTTAATGGTAAATAAAACAAAAAGTTTTCAGAGAATTATCTTAATATTTTTTATTATGATAGAAGAATCTATGACAATTATGTGTGAAACAAAATATCGGCCAAATGCTCGCCACGGCTTCGGTGGCATACCTCTATCCGATGGTCCATATTTTCAATGACTCTGAGACATAATTGAGGTTCAATGTCGTTAATGTGCCGAATTATCTCATCCTTTAGCTCTTGAATTGTTCTTGGCTTATTGACGTACACTTTTTCTTTTAAATATCCCCAAAGAAAGAAATCCAACGGTGTCAAATTACATGATCGTGGCGGCCAATTAACATCGCCACGGCGTGAGATAACACGGCCATTGAATTTCTCGCGCAAAAGTGCCATTGTTTCGTTGGCTGTGTGGCAAGTGGCACCATCCTGTTGGAACCACATATCGTCCAGGTCCATATCCTCAATTTCTGGCCACAAGAAGTCCGTTATCATCTCGCGATAGCGAACACCATTCACGGTAACTGCTTGGCCGACCTCATTTTCGAAGAAGTACGGCCCGATGACGCCGCCAGCCCATAAACCGCACCAAACAGTCACTCTTTGTGGATGCATTGGCTTTTCAACAATCACTCGTGGATTCTCATTTGCCCAAATGCGGCAATTCTGCTTGTTAACGAATCCACTGAGGTGAAAGTGTGCCTCGTCGCTGAAGATGATTTTCTTTGTAAAGTCACCATTCACTTCTGTCTGTTCAACCAACCATTCGGCGTATTGACGACGCTTGAAATGGTCAGTAGGCTTCAGCTCTTGAGTCAATTGAACCTTGTAAGCGTGTAAATTCAAATCTTTATTCAAAATTCGCATCAGTGATGTTCGTGAAATGTTCAATTGTTGGGCACGACGACGAGTCGAGGTTGACGGCTCTTCTGCTACACTATCGCGAACAACAGCAATGTTTTCCGCAGAACGAACTGGGCGAACATGCACAGGTGTTTTCACATTTCCTACAGACCCGGTTTGCTGAAATTTGCGCACAATTCTCCCGATTGTGGACACATTTGGTCGATTATGCTGACCAAAAAAGTCACGAAGTGCACGAAATGCATTTTGATTTGAACGCCCATTTTCGTAAAAGGCTTCAACAATCTTAACGCGCTGCTCAATTGTGTACCTCTCCATGGTTGAATTTGTCAAACACTGAAACAAAGAAATGTTAAATTAAGTTAGGCAAAAAACTTGACGTTAAGGTGTGACTCACAATTAACATCGTCCATTATGGTTGGACCACCCTTTATAATCATTCGTTGGATGTTCTCTTTTCGGCATCCAGCTGTAATCTGCCATCCTTGCCACATTCCATCGACCCTGGTACCTCCTTTCCGTCTCCTTTATGTCTTGATGAAATCTTTCATCATGTTCCTCACTAACAGCAACAAGATTTTCTAGAAAGTAGCCCAGAAAATTTATGCTCATATTACAACTAAGTTGCTTAAACTTATCCAGCATTATTTTGACAATTTCCTCATACTGCGGATATTTATAATTTCCTAAAAACATTTCTGTTATATTTGAAAGCATATCCAAGATTATTTTTCAATTTTTGTCATTGTTTCTTCAAACTGTTGGTCTTGCATTAATTTTCTTATTTGTGGTCCTACGAAAATGCATTCCTTCATTTTGCTTCAGAAAGAGCTGGAAATTTTCCACATAAGTGCATAAAACAGTTCCCATTTTTATCTATAGCTTTTACATATTGCTTCAATAATCCTAATTTAATATGAAGTGGCGGTAAGATTTTTTTAAAATCAACCAAGTTTGCATAAATAACGTTTTTTGAACCAGGTATTAAGTTTTCTCTTCGGGGCCAATCCATTGTCTCTCAATATTGTTGCCTGTCTCTGCTGTCCTACTCACACAGAAAACACGGATACTTTGTATACCCTGATTACTGAAATAATAACAATCCTACAATTTTTAAATCACCACAAATTATGTTATGGTCTTTGTACTAAATTTTTTCAAGCAGTACTTTTAGATTTTCGTAACTTTCTGTCATTTGTACAGAATGGACAACAAGAACAGATGCAGAAATATTTCCATTATGGAGCAGAACGGCCTTAAGACTTCCTTTGGAAGAATCACTAAAAAGCCTCCATTCATCACGGTTATAAAATTCGCTTCCAAGTTGAGTTACAAGCCAGCAACGACAATAGACAAGTGAATCATTTCGCGCAAAATATTGAGATTCTCTCGTTCTATACAACGAAATTTTGACATTTGAGGCCAATAGATTTTTGCTTTTAAGCCTGGATCCCAAAATTTCAGCAGATCCCTTGGAAGCCCAAACTCTCTAACTAAATCATTAAGTTCTGACTGAGAGAATACCTGGGGCTGATTAGAAACTGTTGCGGTGTCACTAATGTCACTAAGGCACTGTTCATCTACCTCTTGTGAAGTTTCAGTCACAGTCAGAGCTACTTGCAACTTCGTCCAGGCCAGTGGCGGCTCGTGGTGATTTGTCATGGGTGGGCAACAACTAACTATTAGTAGGTTATATAGTGCAAAATAATGAAGTAAAATATAGTAAAAAAAAACTTTGACTCATCACTCTGTTAGTCACTGTACAAGTATATGTTAAGATTTAAAATTCTTTCAGCTTTCAAGTTGAAAATGCATAGCACTAAAATTGCATAAAACTAGTACAGACTCTTATGAATGCTACACAATTTTCATATTTACACATTTTCTAATACATTAATAACCAACATAATTTTTCTTAATAATATAACAAATACTGTTATAGAGAAATTCTCTCACGTTCGCCATGGTATAAATACTAAATAAATACAATACTAAACAAACACAAATGTAAAGTACCAACTTCCACAGACAGACCGCCGCGCCGCACTAATTTATTGTAATTATTGTTAAAGAACCGGTAAAATTTTGAAAATCCTAACCTACAGAGTACAGACCTCGCTGAGATACAACGTTCTACAATGTCTCTGAACTCGGAATACGGAGATCGGAGATTCTCGATTCATTCCCCGCTATGCCGAAGGCTTCTTCAGCAGGGTCGTCTAGCCCACCCGTGTCACAGCTTACTCGACACTCGAGTAAGCTATGCCCGTGTTTCAAATAGTTTTATGTAGTTTACACGTGTATAATTTTGTTTTTATGTCTTCAAATCATTCGTAATTCTATTAATTAATTAATTCTATTCGTGTGTTTACTGTTTATTTAATTTTATATTCCAGATTCCCATGTTTCTATATTATTGTGAAATAATTTAAACTTTCAAGGGATGTTGAAAGTATATCTGTCAATAATATCCATATTAATTTTAAAACTAATCTTGGTAGACACTTATTTACTTGTATTTATTTATTAAAGCAATAAATATAATTATTTATTTGTGCGAGGCGCTGTCTCGTATGTACTTACAAAGCCAGGAAGGCAAAAGACGTGGCTGCCCACCCGATGCAGCATTCACCACGCTAAGCAACCACGGTAATTATTCCACGGTTAGAAGAGTGAATTGCTGCACTTACTTGCACTGCAATTTTCCACCACGGTTGCGCTGTTAGTATTAGTACGAGTATATATAATCAGAACTTTTCATTGTATTATTGTTGTTATGTAATATATAGTGTATTTAATTAATTACATATCACATAATTATATCTTCACTAATTTCTATAAACGATAAATAACGACCTTTGGAACTGTGTGTTCCTCTTCTTCTAGGAAACAGCTGGGTGGGCACTGCCCACCCTGCCACCCCTGACCAGCCGCCACTGGTCCAGGCTGACTGGTTTTTCTTGATGTTGTATCCACTTACTTTACATAAACAAAAGTAGCAATCATCAAAATAATTTGTAGGTTCTCTCCACACCATCGGTATACCAAAAGGAAGATATTTCCTTTTTCCATTGCTCCAATGCCTTAATCCTTCGTCACATACTTTGCACACGATATGGGGTGCCCAGGGTTTATCCTGATATCCAAGCTTAATTTTAAAGTACGAGTAATATTGTTTTTGTAATAGTGGTGTAATATTACGCCTAAACTTTGTTGCAACAAAACAGTCACAGACATAACAAAATATATTTGGTGTATTTTTACAACTTCTAAACGTAAGTAAACGTACACACATTGAAAACGTACTACAGCGACGTACTGTAAATACCCGAATAGTATAAAACTGGAATATCCCCACCGGCGAACTATATTTCAGTAAATCCCCCACACTTGTACGTTTCAAACCGATTAAACACAAGAGCGCCGCAAAGATTGAAGTAAAATTTAATTTTATAGAACCTCGGTTTTAAAAACTACAAATTATTGTACAATGTACATTTTCAAATATTACTGTGTGATGGAAATAAAAAAACAGTTCCTATAGTTTATGGTATGTAAATAAGCCAAAAAGTCAAAAAAAGTCCGATCACAAAATCCTTGTTGGCCTGTTATTTGTCGCTTATTGGGAAACTCTAGAAGTGTACCAAAACGTTTTTTTATCTCTCCTCACAGTAAACAATGCAGTATTAGTGTTTACCGCCCAATAATTTCAAAGAAAAAAGGCGAAATTGTAAATTATTGCGAAATTAATTCCAAAAAAAAAAAAAAAATATGTGCAGCACAGTACACGTGATAGAAGTGAATACTTCTTTAGAATAGAGAATGCGAGAGATTAAGAGTGAGAGATTGAAAGAGAGAGAGTGAAAGGGAGAGGGATAATTTCAAAAGAAATATAACAATATAAAATTTGTGTAAAAAATATTCGGTTTATTCATTATCTACACTATCATCGGCTGGTGGTTCAATTGGTAATACTGATATGATTGGTTTGTGATAACTAAAATATGAAATATATGTTCGTGATTCGATATTTTCTAGATAACGTGTAAAAATTGCATCTATTGTTGTTCCGGATTTTGTTGTTGATTCTTTGGGATTGTTATTTATAAGCAGACCAAATGTTTCTCGAAGAAAGTTAACCAACGTCAAAGAATCATTGGCTCCGAAATTTACATTGAAATCTCCCCCGAGAATCAAAGCGATTTTGTCTTCGCCTCTTCCAAGTGCATTTGCACCTGTGTGGCTGTAAACCAGTAGGGAGCGGTGAATGAAATATATTACATCTTCTAGATTTTAACAAGTTAAACGGTTCAAGGATATTATCAAGTAATTACAGAACACAGATGTAAATAACGTAAATAATTACACAATGGTAAATATTCGGTACACACGCGGCTGCTTCAGCTGTTAATATATAGCGTCTGGACGCGTACATCTATAACGCGCGCATGCGCGACAATCTATCTATCCTATTCTATCGCTTCGTACTGAGTTTATATCGCTCTCTCTTGCTCCACTCCCGTGTGGCGTCAGAGTTGTACGTACTCGCGCGCATGCGCGTCATACTATATTTTCTTCTATTGCCTAGTATTCAATGAATACGTGGCTCTCTCTCTTGCTCGTACGATGCTTCCTAAACTATTCCCCCTTCAAGCAACTTAGACCTTGGGCTTAGCGGATGAGTAAGCGTTAAAGACGAAGGACCGCACAAAAGGAAGACGCGGATAGCCTAAACTGATATATATGATGTACAGCTCTCTTTCTCTCTATGTTATATATCTGTGTACTCTGTCTTGTAACTAAGCCTGTGTTTTAAGTATACCAAATGTATAGCTCTCTTTCTCCTTCTCTCTACGTTATATCTTTTTTCTCTCTCGTGTAGCGAAATCTCGAAACATTACATTTTTTCCAATTCACTCTCCATTCTCGTCAAATATCAGAACGCCGCCAAAGAAGTATTCACTTCAAAAACCTTAAAGAAATTTTTCGGAAAACCCCAAACCTCATCCCGTTTGGATCACTCGATACGCAACGAAAAATAATTGTATTTCATCTCGGAGCACCCTGTACCATCGATCGGTCTCTAGTTAATGAATTTTCGAGGTAAATGGCGATTACAACGGTCGTAATTTCCTCCCATTCCACGGATTCTCGCTGAAACTCCAGATTTGTATCGTAATTATTTCATTCCAATTTAAGTTACTCTTCCCCTGAATAATCCTTTGGCACGAATTCATTAAGGGCCTTATTGTCGTCGTCCATGCGACGAGGCTTTATATGCATGTAAATTAAATTGCCATCGGGGTTATAATACTGCTTTTGGTGTCATTATCGTATTAACTTGTTAATTGGGGTTAGTTTGTATTAATAATTGCATTTGTCTATGTTGTGGGTATCGATAGAGGGTTGAGAATACCTAGACCTTTATCAGACCGCGACAATAATAAAATAAGTAACGTGTCTACATATTTAAACCTGACTGAATATTTCAGATTGTTTTTTAAATAAATTATTTTTGAACATTGTTAGTAACTTCAGGAATATACGTTGTATATCGTGACGAATTCTTGCTTTTAATCTTCTAAATATACGGCCTAGTAACGTAGCTTTGTAGTACCGTCCTAGTAGCGTAATAGCTTTGCTTTTTAAGTATTCCTATAAGAAGTAACCTAGGAGTGTCAAATCTGGCGACCTGGATGGCCACTCAATCGATTTCCTTCTGCCTATCCAACGATTTGGGAACATGTCATCTAGATAAGCGCGGACAGGTGCTGCCTAGTGGGGAGGTGTACTATTGCCATCATCTGTAGATGACTAAAACTAATGCTATCAATGTATCCTATTTATACCTAAATTATTGTTGCGGCTCTGGTTGGCTCTAGTCGGTAATGGATACTTAAGATTATATTTCTTCCAAGAGTCCTTAAATGCTTCTGTGTCAAGTATTGTAAGTGAAATTTATAGCGCGAAAAGAAAGAAAATTCTAAAAGAAAATTAAACCTCGGCTTGTTACAATAATTTTCATCGAAATCCTCCACATCCTTATTATTCCAGTTAATATTTTCACCCTGTACCCGTCGACGTCTCCGGCAAACGTGTTAAACACTATCGACTGAAACCTTTAAACAGAACCCTTTTTGCGAAAGTTTGAACGTGGAATAGAGTAGTAGCGAAAGTCATTTGTATCTTTAATTTCTTTCGTGTTGACGATAATGTACTGCGAACGTTATCAATTTAACTTCTGGCGAAACTTCTGCAATAATAAATTACGGTTTCGCGTGGAAAGGCAAGATCTAACTTCAAAAATAACAATTATCGTAATATGTATGTAGCGAGTTTGATTCGATGGAATATCATCAGCCTAGGGGATAATTAATGGGGCGATTTTTACGAGAAATTATTCACAATCTACCTAAAAATTAGGTAACATGAATTCCTGTTGGTGATAAATAACACAGACTAAATATAGTAGAAGGTAAGACTACAGAGAAGTCAGGTTGATTGAACGTGGCGCAATGGTCAAAATAAAACATCTGATAACGCATCAGCAAAACTTTTCAAGTTTTAAATCCTTACACATTTAGGTAGGTGGCCTAGGATATCATCTGTCACTACTGAAAAACAGTTACAATTGTTAGATAAATGTAAAGAAACTTTTTGTAATTGTTTGTTAAGAATACATTTAACGCTATTTAAAGTGATTTGTAGAAGGCGATAAATCCAGTAACACTAGAAACTTTTTTTTTTAATTTAATGTCATCAAATGAGTGAAACACTTTGTCCAGCACACTTAGAAAGAAGAAATGAATCGGACACGCGAGAGGATGAAGCAGTGAACGCAGTAACTCTGATTAACGAGCAACGTAGCCAGCGATATGTTGCTACGAGTATAATAATTTGTTAGGAGTTAGACAATCAACAATTACTCGAACAATTAAACGTTTCAATGAACTTGGAAGTCACTGTAGAATTCCAGGGTAAGGTCGTAAGAAGTCTACAGATGCAAGAGTTAAGCGATATCTTATGCAAGTCGCCTTAAGAAACAGGCATTCTACCAGTAGAGCTAAGCAGAGCCCTAGCAGCAGCTCTAAATATAGCAACTTCTGGACGAATGGTCAGGAAAATGCCTAATGAAAGAAGATTGGATAATAGACCAGCTATTGCACCACGGAACATAGACTTACTAGACTGCGTTTTGCAAGAGACCACGTAAATTGAACCATTGACGACTGGAAGCGAGTTTTGTTTTCAAACGAAACAAGAGTAAGGCCTAATTCACCAGATGAACGCCAACAAGTCTGGCGGAGACCAGAAGGGAGGTTTGCTGCATGCAATATCTCTCCGAGGATTCCATTTTTTGGTTCAATAGTGTTCTGGGGAGGAATTTGTTTCGATGGTCGCACGATTTGAATCCTATACGGTGGAGATCCACGAATGCACATTTCTACGCAAAAAAACATCCGTAGAAGAACATGTGACGCCATTTGCTCCACTTCTTGGGGACAATTTCATTTGTATGCAGGATAAAGCTCGGCCCAACGTTGCTAGAGCGGTGCTGGACTACCTTCGATGTGAATATTCCAACTGTGGACTGACCACCAAAAAGTCCAGATATGAACCCCATAAAGCATCTATGAGATGTACTAAGACGATCAATTAGGCGCCACATACCTGCCCCTATGACTCTTAGGGAACTCGAACAACTCATTCTTGTCGAATGGGAGAATATTCCTCAGGAAACCATTTACCACTTGATCAATAGCATACCCAGATGAAAATAGGCAGTGACAAGAGCTAAAGAAGGATCTACACACTACTGAATTCAAATTATTAGAATTTAATTTCACCTCCAATTTTTTTCTTAACATCTCTTTTAAATAAAAGGTTTACAATGCATTTTGGAATCACAAAAACTAGGTATGTATCAAGGCATCAAATTGATGATATTAATAAAAGCCCAAACTACTACCATACAAAAGTAATTTTAATAGAATAAAAATTAGTTTTAATAACTCTTGTGTATTTTGTCTGTAACACCACCTTCAATCGATCCAAATTTCTCTGCATACTGATACAATTTAGGGTTAATTCTCGGAATTCTCTCAGGAGTGGCTCAGAGAGCTGCAGGTGATAGCGCCATCTATCGAACCGCACAATCTGGAAAAATTGTTGTCTTGCGCTTTCGCCTTGCTAAGCAAGGAGAGTGCGGCCTTGGGCCTTCCAGACTTTCCATTGGATAACCTACCAACAGCAGCCAAAATCATGGTAAGTAAATATATCAACCACCAGAAATAAGAGGTGGGAATTGTGTCAGTCCCTATCTTAAATAGAGAGGACTTAAATGTTTTATAGTTCTAAGACGAATACGTGCGAGTCTATTTCAGGAACAGAACCAAAACCTCACCCCTTACGAAGTACTGTATCTATTGTACCCCTACAAAACCTTCCTAAAAGACAGCGCCACCAATATAGAAACCCTGCTGGCAAAATTTGAGGTTACACAGCCAGAGCAACAAGAAGAGTTTTTCCCCAGCGTTACCACCATCACCAATAAAATCAGCAATCTACTGAACGAAAAAACGTCTGAAGGTTACGTAGATACCTGGTACCAAAACCATCTCCTCCAGGACATGCTACAAACCGCTCGCGTGACGGATTTTTGTATATTAGGCCCTAGCGGATGCGGTAAAAGCATGTTGATCAACAGAATGGCCGAAGTGCTCGACAAAGAGGTTGAGAATATAGTCCTGTACCAAGACATGACGTCTAGGGATCTCGTCCAGCAGAGAACCACTTTGGATAATGGAGATACGATCTGGCAATACTCGCCATTGGTGAACGCGGCTTTGAATGGTAGGATCGCCGTTTTGGATGGAGTCGACAGGATTCACCCGAGCACTCTATCTGTCTTGCATAGGTTAGTTTGCTTGGGCTTACAGTGTGTAATAGAAGTTCCAAAACTTATCGTGAAGTTGCTAGAATATATAGAGCTATTCTATGATGACATGACAACCAAAATGGCGCGCTATTCAAATCATGGGCTCTTATTCTAACACCCTTTACTTTTGTTACACACTATACGCTAACCGTCTACAATTTTTGGTCTAGAAGTAGACCGGTTTTTTTTTTTTCTAAACTACTGTGCTGGAACAATTGCAGGCTCGTGCAAGACAGAGAGCTCCAGTTGCATGACGGTAGGCGTCTGATCAGCGACGAGCGATATAACTTGCTTCAAGAGCGATTCAAACTGACGAAAGAGCAGTTAGAGGCGAGCGGTGTTTTGAGAATCAATCCAGATTTTAGGATCGTTGCCGTGGGCGAACCGCCAAGTTCAAGATCGAAGACTGGAAACTGGATGTCACCGGAAATGCTGAGTCTCTTTATCTTCCACGAAATGAGAACTCTGAGTCAGCGAGAGGAAACTCAGATCGTTGCAACCAAGGTAAGGATAGAGTTGTAGACCATTTAGCAGATTTCACGGGTTTATCTGAGATGACTTGGTTTTATCCAGAGAATTATTTGAGCAATCAAGATTTTTAACGACAAATTTTCGTGACCGCACACTTTTCCTAAGTAGAAAAAATGAGCATATCTTGGAAAATTATCAGAGGCAATTAATTATTTCGCATAATTTCCTAGAGAGTAACGATTTTTGTATATTTACACGAAAAACTAAACATCTCTGGTGCAATTACCCGAGGAAATAAGCTTTTGGGAAACGGTTACCCGAAAAATTAGTTTATCCGAATAGAGTACTCGAATAATACACTAGGCACAAAAATTAAGGGACGGAAAAAAATTCCAAATTTTTAGGCGATTTTCAAAGGGCTGTAACTTGGAGGAAAATAGTCGCAGAGCAATTTTGAGAAAAGCAAATTGAAGCTCTAAGTTTCTAGTTCAAACATTTTTACCGTCTACATTTTTTGAGTATTTTTTGCTTTGAAAGACGATAACTCAGCGAAAAAATATCGTACAAGGCTTTTAAATCACCTAATATTTTAGAGTTTTTTTTACATCCCTTAATTTTCGTCCCTTGTGTAGAAAGTCAAATTTCGGGTTGCAATGTTTACCAAAGAAAATTACCAATTCCTCGAAAAATTACCAATCAGTTCTTCCCGAACATTTACACGAGGAAACCAATTTTCTCGTAAAGTTTCCTAAGTAACTTTTTTTTAAATTATTTAACCAAAAAAGTTAATATCTCTTGGGTAATTATCCTAGGAAATAAATTTTTCCCGAACAATTACCCGATAATACTAGTTTTTCCTGATATTTACCTGATAAAACCGATTTTCTAGCGTAATTTCCTAGGACATGTTTTTTACACAATACGAAAACACGTATTGTTATCTCCTAATTAGCGGGCATATTCTCGTATACATCAAATTTGTGAAACCTTGGTCGTCGGTATCAGTAATACACTTTTGCACGTTTGAATATCTACTTTCAGTTTGGTGCCGTCTCTAAACCTTTACACAAGATTATATCGCTGGCCCACGTCTTGAGAAATAGCCCGGATCTTGGCCTGAAAAACCTTGCCGGTCATCTATCTACGAGGCAACTGCTGCGTATCGCGGCGAGAATAAAAAGTTTCCCCACCACCGACCCGTATGAAATAATCCAAGAGACTTTTATGATAAAATTCCTGCCGTCTCTCACTAGGCAAGCCCTCGAAAAGACTATAATTAACCTAGGAATAACACCGAGCGAAAAAATCGATCCAAAATGCATAAAATGCGAAGTCAAAGAAAACATTCTCACAATTGGCGACACTTCAACTCCGATCTATGAGACGGAAAACTTGACGAAAGTCCCGAATATTCTATTCTATGACGTGCCGCAACATCTCCGCTTAATGGAGAAGCTCCTCCAAGACTTCCAGTTGGGTTACCACTTACTCCTAGTGGGTAATCAAGGCGTAGGTAAAAATAAAATAGCCGACAGGTTTCTGCAGTTGTTAAATCGACCGAGAGAATACATCCAGCTTCATCGTGACACTACAGTACAGACCTTGACGACCCAGCCGACAGTCAAAGACGGGCTATTAGTCCACGAGGACTCCCCTTTGGTCAAGGCCGTGAAACACGGTCACGTTCTGGTGATCGACGAAGCCGACAAGGCACCCACCCACGTGACCTGCATCCTGAAGACCCTGGTAGAATCCGGACAGATGACGCTAAGCGACGGCAGGCGAATCGTGCCAAAAAAGGCAGGAAGGGACGTCGCCAACTCCATCGAAATACATCCGGAGTTCAGGATAATCGTATTGGCTAATAGGCCGGGCTTCCCGTTCCTAGGAAATGACTTCTTCGGCGCGCTAGGGGATCTGTTTAGTAGTCACGCGGTGGACAACCCGTCCAGGGAGGCCGAGATCGATCTATTAAGGCGGTACGGCCCTAGCGTCCCGACGGACGTTATCGAAAGGTTGGTGGGTATCTTCGGGGATTTGAGGACGATGGCGGATCAGGGTTTGCTGAGTTATCCGTACTCGACCAGGGAGGTGGTGAACGTCGTCAAACATTTGGAGGTAAGAGTTTTGTTTTGAGATCATTTTTTACAGAAATACATTGTATAGCCCAACCTAGCAGAATCTTCCGAGTTGACTAGACTTAACGTAACCTTTCTAGAAATTTCCCGACTCCGACATCGAGGACGTCATATTAAACATATTCGACTTCGACAAATACAGCCCCGAGTTAACAGAGACCCTGGGGGAGGTTCTGGTTAAACATGGTTTCTCCACCAAAAACATAATGACTGCTGAATACATAGCAGCCAAAAGAGCAAAGGAAAATGTCCAGGTAACAGTGAAGAGGTACAGTGGGTAAGTCATTATGCGGAGGTTCGCTTCTCGAATTAAGCCAACCGTATTCGTCAGGTTGGACACCAAGGCGCCAAAACACGGCAAGGAAGACCCCAACAACGAACCTCACGTGGGCGGGAACACCTGGGCGGGCGGAACCGGAGGCAGGGACACGGCCGGACTGGGCGGCAAAGGCGGTCCCTACCGGCTGGACAAAGGGCACAAAGTGCACCAGGTGAGTGATGAAATCCCGGCTAATACATCTTCAGAGATGGCGTCCAGCTTTCAGACGACGAGAAAAACTCCGTTCCGGAACACATCCAGCAGGCCGCGAGGGAGATGGGCAGGAAGGCGTTCCAGGAGAGGCTGAAAGAGATCGGGATGAGTGGCTACGACCATTCGGTTTATTCGCAGTTTTCTGACGCTGTCGCCAGGCAGGTACAATCGTTGCGGGTGATACTGGGAAATCTGCAGGCCAAGAACAAGGAGAGGCAGTGGTCGCGTCACCAGACCTCCGGGGAGCTGGATGACGTCAAGCTGATAGACGGTAATTTGTAACAAGGGTAATAAAATAATAATACAAAGTAATTAGTAACAAACGCACTAAAGTGTTAAACTTACTAAAAGTAAGTATAATACTATATGTACTTGCTTAACTAGCGTGATAAACTAGCATAGTTTACACATGGCTTTCGCTTCATCGTTGAATAAATCATCAAATTCACCAATAAATTTTTCACTTGGTGAAAAATTTATATAAACGTTTTATGGGCTTTGGCACGTACGATATACTTTATTATTAAATTAAAACGTTTCAACTTACACAGCGGAGACAGTACGTACACATCGATCGATAAATCAAGATCAACTACGACCCTACGGCCGTGAAAAGTGCAGTTATCTCGGTGAATTACCATGCATCGTTTACAATCGAACAGAAATTTTATGACGAAATTTTATGATTATTTTAGAATAGCTAAGATCTGTGGTTTGATAGACGAAACGTTCGTTGCATTAAAAATATTCATACTGCCACATATAGCGCTGATGGTATGCAGCGTTCGCCCACAGCCTTAGTAATTTGTAATCAATAATTGTCTCTGTCTCTCGCTCCCTACTCGACCATTTTTTCCCTACTAGTCCACTCGCGATTTTATCGAATTTGTTCCAACTCTTACTGTTTATTTGCCTGTAATAATCTACGACTTGTAGATTATGTGTACAAGCCTCTTATTTCTCCTAGGACTGCTCGGAGAAAAGACGATCTTCCGCAGAAGATCCGAACAGGAACCCGAACTAGGTGCTCCGCAGATCAAACCTAAGCTCTTCAGGGTAGTGGTGGACGTCTCCGGAAGCATGTACCGTTTTAACTCGTACGACGGCCGGCTAGATCGCGAACTGGAGGCGGTAGTACTAGTAATGGAGGCTTTCGAAGGTTTCGAGGATAAAATCAAGTACGACATCGTCGGCCACTCTGGCGAGGCAAGTCATATAATGTTCGTACCCAGACACGACCCGCCCACAAACAACAAGGACCGCCTCGATATAATCCGGGTAAGTTTTTATCGGCGTCACAATCAAAGGGTATTCTCTCTGAGGGTTATTTTCAGACAATGCACGCCCACTCCCAGTTCTGCTGGTCGGGGGATCACACGTTGGAGGCGACCGAGTGGGCGGTGACCGAACTGGCGGAAGAGGATTGCGACGAGGCCATTTTGGTGGTATTGTCGGACGCTAACCTTCAACGCTACGGAATTCCCCCGTCGGATCTGGCCGCCTCTCTCACCTCCAAGCCTAACGTCAGCGCCTACGCGGTGTTTATTGGAAGTTTGGGGGATCAGGCCGAGAGGTAAGGTGGTTGTAGGTTAACGTAGTCGCCCCTTAATCTTCATACCGTTATCACTATAGTCTCGTTGCCAAAGTATTCATCACTTGCCGAAAAATAGGCTCATTGTTTTGTTTATAGAGTCCATCAGGGAGGTATGAAAAGGTATGTTTTTGAAAGGAATGACACAAGCTTATTTTTGAACGAATTTTAAAATTTATTGCTTTTATACATTGGTCGTGTATTGCCATCGAAGAATACGTAACATATGTCAGCTGCGAAAAATCACATCAGTTAGGTGGCGTCCATTTTTGTCCAGACATACTTGTAGACGGGAGGCAAAATCAGCGATAGCCTCCTTTCGAGCATGGCACGGGGAATCCTTTCAATTTCGCGCGTTGTGGTTTCGGAAAGAGCTTCAAGGGTTCGCGGTTTGTCTGTGTAAACTTTAGTTTTTAAGTAGCTCCATAAAAAGTACTCACAAGGTGACAGGTCTGGTGACCGAGGAGGCCATTCCACATCCCCACGCAACGAAATCAAGCGCTCAGTGAAACGTTCCCTTAGAAAGCCCATTATTCTCTTTGAGGTATGGCAAGTCGCCCCGTCTTGTTGGAACCAAACTGTGTTGAGGTTAATACGTCGTCTTGTTAGTTCTAGCAGGAAATGAGCACGCAACATGGCGAGATAGCGATCTCTGTTCTATTTTGGCGAAAAAATACGGCCCAAGACGGTTCGAGATACGCCACACCAAACGGTGAGTTACTTTCTTGGAGTGCGAAGGTTGTTCATGCAGTTTTTGCGGGTTTTAGAATGCCCAGTATCGAAAATTATTTTTGTTTACCATCCCCCATAAATGACAATGGGCCTCGTCACTCATGAACAAAACGATGTTGTCGGCCAACAATTCTAGCATCCTTTCTGCATTCTACCTATGTCGTCTCACAAAGTCATTTTGCTGCAATTTTTGGACAACCATAATTTTATATGGATGAAAACGAAGGTCCAAGTATAAAATTCTGCGGAGTGGGCTGTCTGATATTGCGCGAGCGTAATGTACCGCTGAACGACGAGGGCTGTTTTGGCTTGTCGTACTCCTTCAATGTTTTCCGGGGTTCGTACAGTTCGATCTACTCCCCGTGCAGTCCCGGGTCTCAAAGATCCTGTTGTTTGAAATTGGTTCACCCACTTCATAATGATATCCCGTTTTGGAACGCGACCATGCCGACCAACATTAAAATGGTTTCGAAATCGCTGACAGGACGACCAGTTTCAATGAAAGTGTTGTAAATAAACACACGATGTGTCACAGAGCACAGCTCCATGGCTACTGGAATGGCATCCCGCAACGAGTAGATATCAACCATCCTGAAAATGTTCGCTCCACGCAGGCGCATATAAAATTCGTCTCAAAAACACCATACCTCCCTGGCGGAGCCTCCATTATTGTATTATTATATTGTAAACAATTCTAACGCAATTAACTCGAATTGATTTAATAATATCGGGTATTTTGCACTACTTTCGTCGTTTTTATAGGTTAATTCAACGATTGCCAGCAGGGAGAGCGTTCATTTGCAAGGATACTAGAGAGTTACCGCAAATTTTGAAGCAGATATTCTCGTCGTCTGTTGTCAATATATGATAAAATGTTTTTGTAGCTAATTTATGTAAAAACAATTTTAATTTATTTCGTTAAAATTAAAAATAAATATTTTAGTAAGGGGGTGTTTTATTTTTCCATTACCTATTATGTTTCCAGATTTAAAAACTATCCGACAAGTCTTATATAGGATGTCTCAGTTGGAACTATAGGATTTGAATTACGCGCCATTTGTGTTCTGTCAAAGATAGGGCATCAATAGTTAACGACTGTCATCTACAAGCCATAAGACGTTAACATTCCGCGATTAACAGTTCAACGATGAATAGTTTATGCACAACTGTTTTATGAAAGTGAGCGCCTACAGAGTTAAGAGTTCGTAATTTAATCAAGAACTTTGAAGATACGGCTTCTGTTATTGGTAAGGCAACACCAATACGTCTTTACGTTTACTTTAAAATATTTTATTGGTCATTGGTATTTAAATTTGCTTGATAATATCCAATACGTCCTCGTCGTGGTCGGTCAGATGAAAATATTGCTGCAGTGAGAAAAAGGATCCAAATACATCAATTCGATATCGTGCACAAATATTGAATCTGTCAAGAACCACCACGCATCGGAATTTTAAAGAAAGATCTTCATCTGTCAGCACACAAATTTCAGTTGACACAACAATTAAAAGTTACAGACCACTTAAAACTGTAGCAGACGGAGAATTGCTAAAATAAACGGTTACACACTAACACAAACTTCATTATAATTTTGTGTACAATAAATAAGCGCAAGTAAATATATTGAAAAGAAAACGATGCGTCTTGTTCTTTCGATATTATCGACTGCCGGCTGCTGTGCCGATCGTCCGCCCGGTGAAGTTAGCGCTGTCGGCACCCAGTGGCGGAGAGACGGCTACACCACGTTGTACATTATTTGTTAATTGAGTGTTTACATTCAACGTGTTATTCGGAAAATAGAGCCAGTTTATAGAAGCAATTTTGCTAAAAGAATGACATTATGCCAGATGAGTCGAGGCGATCATCTCAACGATATTCTTTTCCATTTATAGCTGTATCGTCTCCATTTTATGTTGAAGAATAAAAAACCTCATTTTGTCAAATATTATCAGTTTTATTCACAAATCACATCCTATAGTTTCAAATGAGACACGCAGTCATGTTAATGGTCGAATGGTTTATAGATATGTCGTTAAATATTGACGCTCTATTTTTGACAGAACACAAATGGCGCGCAATTCAAATCATATAGTTCCAAACTGAGATATTCTATACATAATTTACCAGAAATTGGGGTAATACTAAAGATAAGGTAAGTGAACTAACAAGTACCCTGTATTCAGTAAGAGCCTGTCGAGATTTTATTATAAAAGGAGCCTAATGTAAATGTAAGCCTAAATGTCAAGGTCTCGGCTAACATACGAGTACAATACAAACACAACTCTCGATAACGCGAAAGAAATCTTTTATATCCATGTTTTAAGCAAAACGCTGAAAAACTGTGTGTAGAGTTGTTAATAATGTACACCATATGTCCATCTTTCTGTATCACAGCTCTATAGAAGTGTTGCTCTAAAGAAGGTATCTTAACATACGAGGTGTGTAAATTAAGTAATGAGGCTGGCAACGTGGCGTTCGATCTGGCAATACTTGGGACTTAGAAAGGCGGCAGGTGAACATATGATATGTCTTCACTACGAGTTTGAACTCGTTAGAATCGTGTGGTTGTCTGTAACGATTTTTTTCGTGAAACAGTTTTTTCTAGAGCGTTCTAAAAACGGGTGACATCAATTTTGAGCAACGTGTGCTATCAGGTTTAGATTCAGACTTGGACACAGTGTAACGGAAACTTTTGCAAAACTTCAGGAGGCCTACTGAGACAGTGTTTTGTCAAGGACCCAAGTTTTTCGGTGGTTTAAGGCATTTTCAGAAGGACGAGGGTCGATTGAAGGTGAGCCTCGCAGCGGAAGGCCTTCATCTTCAAAAACCGATGAAAATGTCGACAGAATCGGTTAATCGACACTTTTACCGAGAGCTTTTTGAAAAAGGGTAATGCGTGTGACACCAAACATGCGCACAAGACAATGCGCCTGGTCACACAGCAATTTCAATAAACGAGTTTTTGGCCAGTAAAAACATTCCAATGACTCCTCAGCCTCCTTATTCGCCCGACTTGAGTCTTTGTAACTTTTTCCTCTTTCCGAGATTGAAAAATCACCTCAAGGGGCGTCATTTTGAGACACTCGAAAACATTCAAACGGCTGTAACCCACTTAACTGAAGGGTATCCAGTATCCGAGTTCCAGCACTCCTATGAGGATTGGAATAACCGTCTCCAGCGTTGTGTGGCTTCCCAAGGAAGCTATTTTGAGGGAGACAATATTGAATTGTAATTCTATTGGAATAAAAAAATTAAAAATGTCAGTCTCATTACTTAATTTACTCACCTCGTATGTGCAACTCAAACCACTTTATTGAAGTTGTATCTCCCATAAAAATAAATCTTCAATTTAAACGCCATGTATATCGCTATTGACGTAAGCAAAGCATTACATGCAATTTTCCATACGATTTAACGCATTTATTTCATTATCATTAATAACCATCACATCTCGACCTTTTCCAAACAATCTGGATGTCCCAAATTTTTAAATAATACTTAAATCTATAGAAATTTCACGTGTATTCATATTTTTCATTTCTTGTGTTCTGGGTCACCGTGTAGTTTCACGGGCCGTGGGAGAGGGGAGTATCAGCGTGCCCTGCTCCAATGGTAGCGTCTGCGTCTAGACCAACTAGATTTTAAATGCGAAGCATCTGTCGGCGTTTTTTCTAATTGTTTTTATAGTCGTTGTCGTGACGGCCGCAAGTTAGGGTCCCATTCACGCTCACGATGAAAATGTTGAGGCTAGCTCGCAGCGCAGTAACGAAAATATCGAAATGCAGCTACTCTCAGGCCGTGCCGAAACCCCACGACCCTCCCAACGTGCTCTACTCGGGGGTAAGTTGTCTAGTTAAGGTTAGGTTATACCCGTTTCTATTTTTGCCATTTTATTTATTAGCTTTTTCGCGGTAAACAGATAATTATAGATGAGGCGATTATTGTACTTATTGTTAGTTAACTTACAGCACAATTATTGTCGTCGTTATTCCATTTAGATACGCTATTATATCGCTATAATTTCCGGTTTTTCATAACGTAGAATAGCTCGATAATTAGAGAATTACAGATGTATGTTATGCGCACAAGTTTTTTTTAAACGCTTCCTTATATAGGATGTTATATATTATTTATATGTATCTTATATATAGTAGTTTATTACGATATTATTTTGAAGATACAAATACCTTGACATTAGAATCTCAAGGTCTATGTTACTTGTGTGGTTATTATGAAAGATATTTATATCCTGGAACTCAATTAGTTGCGGAGAATAATTACCGAAATCTTCGTTAAATCTACTGGCCGAGTTGACGTACGCGCAAAATTTAAAATAAAAAAAAATTATCATGGTCAAAGGAAGTCATGGAATGAAAAACGTCCCCCTTAAGAAAAAACATATGTCGAAGTTTGTCGAGTTGTACCAAAGCCAAATAATGCGCAAATGTGTTATGTTATTAATTTTAGTCTTCACGTTCTTCAACAATTTATTCAGTTCAGATGAAAACCCGTTTTTTTTTAAGTAATGAAACAGTATTTCGTGTCGTATATGTTGTTGCACTGCCTCGCTGAAAATAGCTGAAATTCATCATCGTGTTGGTGTTGAGCAAATTTAGCTAAAATGTGGCTCTGTCGTCCGAAAGACCACAGTACGTTTGTGTTGGTCCGCCAGCAAAAAGGATGTATGTATGTCAAAGTTCTTTACAATCGTTCGACATGTTCCGTAGAGTCTTAGTAAAGACCGGGTAGTTCAAAAGTCTAGTAGGTTCGTGTTCCAGGTTGACGAATGTTATTAACTTCTATATGAACCGTCGTTCTATCAGCACATTTTGTATGTCAATCAGACACGTATTTTGTTTCCTACTTAGGCTAAGGTTACATTGCATCAGAATTCTAAGAAAATTTGGTTGGAAAATTTGGCTCATACAACATCCGTGGTTACACTTCTTACAAAGTGTCCTAAGTATTTACTCTAGTTTTCAGGGAACTGAACGCAAAGAAAGATGGAGTTAGATTTAGCTGAGCTTGATTCGTTTTAGATAATCCAGCTATAAAGTTTGTTACAAGAAGAAGTCTAGTGGGGTCAAGTCCGGTGATTTAGGCGCCCACTGTATCGGTCCATTTATACCTATCTAATTTTCTCCGTAAGTTTCATTTAAATATTGTTGGACAATAATTCTTGCTTTATGCGGTGGAGCTCCGTCATGCTGGAAACACATGTTTGCTCGCAGCTGTAATGGCATATTTTCGAGAAGCACAGAAAGTTGTTCTTGAAGAAATTGCAAATATCGCTCACTATTTAAAATTCCTTCGTAAAAATACAAACCAATCAAATGCCCTTGGTTTTCAATCGGATTGACAAAATGTGGAATTTCAATAACCCAAAAATTTTCATTTTTTTTTATTGGGCTTACGTTATTAACAAAATGGTTTTCGTATGTCCTCAACACATGCTGAAGAAACCGCCAACTCAAATTCAACCTACGACAGGCTTGTCGAATCGAATTCCTTGGATGTTCTTCAAAATACTGCAAAACAGTGGCAACAGTATTGTCAGAATTGACCATTTTAACAATTTTTCTTCCCTTTCGAAAACAAAATGTCTCGTTATTTGCACGTAAATTGCATTCCAATTTTGCAAATATTTTTAAGTTTGGAATAACACGCTCAGGGTATCTCTGGGCGTATAACTGAACTTGCTCTTCTAGGGTTCTTTTCAGATTCCCCGTAAACTAATAACATATCTTTTCGTTGTGTGTGAACATTTTTCAAAGTCAAATGACAACAAAACAATATTTGTTAACCACTAGATTAATTATTGACAAATGCGACTTTGCTATTTGTTTCCAAAGGCTACTTGTTTAAATCGTGACGATTGCGAATTTTTGGTAATACTTTTTTTTTCACAAATTTGATTATAATTGTTTAACGGAAACAGATAGCAAATTTATTTCTTTACAAAATTTGTTCACAAAAGTTAGCTCATTTTAAATATGCCAAAATATAGGTATGTTTCTGAGAAAAAAAAATTATGACGTCATTACTTCGGTTTCCAAATATGGAAAAATATGCAGATTCCGCTTAAAATGGACCTTGCTCAATACCATTTAAGAACCTCTTTTCAGATTTTTTCCATCGTTTTTCCTTTTCTTATAATAGAGCCGAGACATCGAGTTTCGCTCACCCTGTACGAACGAAAGAATGTTCATGTTTGAATAGAAATAGAATAAATTACAGTTTAATTGTACTAACCGAATTGGTTGGTATTGAATAGATATGTGAATGTACCTGTATGTGGAAGTTTCCGTTGTCGATATTTTGTTATTTTCATAACCTTGTAGCACATCTAATTGTAAGTCGTTAACTTGTATGACGATTCAGATTGTTGCCGAAATATATACGATATGTGTATATGGCGAATACGATAGAAATGTTTATGTTATTGTCCATAAGTAGCAATATTATTTGCATCTAGTTGCTTCTACACTAGGCACAAAAATTAAGGGATGAAAAAAAAATCCAAAATTTTTAGATGATCTTCAAAGGGCTGTAACATGGAGAAAAATAATCGCAGAGCAATTTCAAAAGCAAATTGAAGTCTCTAGTTTTTAGATATTGAGTTCAATTTTTTTTACCATCGGCAGTTTTTGAATAATCATAGGAAAACCATGGGAAAATAATTCATAATTTTTATTTGCCTTCCAAAAGGTCCACGGACTTCAATCATTTTTTTTCGGTGATTTCATCATAAAGCTTGTTTAGATAATGTTATCCTCTTTAATTTGAGCGGTGTAAAGGCCTTGCGCTATGATTTTTCGCCGAGTTGTCGTTCAAAGCAAAACGAGGCCTCAGAATTGTAGACGATCTTTGACCAATTACGGTCTAAATTTCCTGTCACTGCCCGATATATTTAATTTCGCATTTCTTTGGAAGAGCTAGAGAATGACCCTATCTTCCTTTTTCGTTGTTATTCATTTTAAACCGCAACTGGAACGACCATCGACGTTGTTAATACCCAAGATCGTTTAACTAGCATTCAAACAAACTATTTACATTTTTCATTAGTTCTTGTAGCAGCTGTATAGTTTATTTCATCGCTATTTGGCAAATAAAAAATCTCAAAAACATACCGTAGCTTGTTTTTATAGCTAGGCTCAGGTAGACTGTTCCGTTTATCAGCAAGATAAGAGAGTAAATAGTAATTGATAATCACGGCCTGTGTGTGCAACTCACTAATAATACCGCTTGACATATTTTACAACGCGGATTAATTTCAGAAGCTTACAGGATTCTAAAGCAAATCTAGTAGTCCGTAGTAACACCTAGAACACTTTTGTGCAGTCAGAAATTAAACTAAAACATCAATTGAGATATAGGGTGATCAGAAAGGGTAAGAGGTATTTATAAATTTAATAAAAATAAACTACAAGTCAGACTTTTATTTATTTTTTTAGACAGTTTTAGAAAATTAAGTGCCAATGATTATGTTCTCCAAATGTTGACCCTCGTTCCGCTGGCACTCTAACGGAAAACGGAAATTATTAGCTGCCACGCGTCTACACATCTCTCTAGAAACGGCGGTCATTTCGGTGCGGATGTTGCCCTTCAATTGCAGTAGAGTTCGTGGTTTGTTTTCATAAACTTTCTCTTTAAGGTGTCCCCATAAGAAATAATCAAGGGGTGTAAGCTCGGGACTTCTCGGAGGCCAGTCGACGCTGCCTCGACGAGATATCAATTTTTGCGGGAAAAGTTGATTGACAACCTCAAGTGATGGGTTTGACGTGTGGCAAGTGGCCCCATCTTGTTGAAACCATGTTTTTATATTAAAACCTTCAAACTCCTGCAGTTGTGGAACCAAAAAGTTCCTTAACATGTCGCAATACCGTTCACTGTTTACCGTAAGTGCTCGCCGTCGCCGGTCTTCAAAAAAATAAGACCCAATGATGCCTTCAGCAGACATGGCAGCCCGCACAAAAACTTTTGGACCATGTAGTGGTTGTTCATGTTTCTGTCTTGGATTTTCGTTGGCCCAATAGCTGCAGTTCTGTTTGTTTGCGTGACCATTCAAGTGAAAGTCCGCTTCGTCGCTAAACATAAAGTTTTCACAAACATTGAGAAACGTTGAAGCATTTCATTTGCAAAATTCTGTCGGAGAGGATAGTGGTAACGTTTTTGAACCAACTGAATTCTGTAGGCTGTAAGATGTAAATCTTGCTTCAGAATCTTGTGCAACGACGATTTTTTAATGTTAAGTTCTTGACTGCGTTTGCGAACTGATTGAGACAGATTTTCACGCACTGAAACTTCACTTCTTCAATCGTTTGTTGGGTTGGAACAGAGCGCGGGCGACATGGATTGTGAATTTTTAGTCGAACCGGTATTTTCATTCGAATCCATTTTCTGATGGTATCGTCCTTCGGTGCATTCCGTGCGAAGGTCTCCCCGGTACACTTCCATGGCTACTAAATCTCTAAAGTGTAGTGCAACAACCTATCCTTACCGCACCCCTCTGAACCGCGCCGTTACATGGACAGCGCAGATACAAATACCCTTTCTAGACACCCTATATTACCGACCTTTTTATGTAGAACAAAACGTAACGATGAATCTTTTTGTGTTCTAGGTCTTCATCAACAATGAGTGGCATAAATCCAAAACGGGCAGCACCTTCCAGACGATCAACCCGGCCACCGGTAGGGTGATCACCGAAGTACAACAGGGCACCAAAGAGGACATAGATGTGGCAGTCGACGCGGCCTTCGACGCCTTCAAACTAGGATCACCCTGGCGAACATTGGACGCTTCCGAAAGAGGCCGCCTTCTTCTGAGGCTGGCCGACCTTATGGAACGCGACGCCGCGTATTTAGCCGTAAGACGTTTCTATACAGGACGATCGTTTATCGCTAACCCATAATATCCCCAGAGCCTGGAGACGTTGGACAACGGCAAGCCCTACCACGTGGCCTATCCCGTCGACATCGTGGGCAGCATCAAGGTCATCCGCTACATGGCCGGCTGGGCCGACAAGAACCACGGCAAAACAATCCCCATGGACGGGCCGTTCTTCTGCTATACGCGCCACGAGCCGGTAGGGGTGTGCGGCCAGATCATCCCCTGGAACTTCCCCCTGCTGATGATGGCGTGGAAGATAGGACCCGCGCTCGCCACCGGCAACACCGTCGTCCTCAAGCCGGCGGAACAGACCCCGCTGACCGCTCTGTACACGGCGCAGCTGATCAAGGAGGCCGGGTTCCCACCGGGGGTAGTGAACGTGGTGCCAGGGTTCGGCGACGCGGGAGCGGCACTAGTGAAGAACACCAAGGTAAGGATACGTTAAGTAGAAATAGTTTTGGCCAGGGGCGGCCCGTCGGAAAGGATTATTAAATATAGTTTTTCAAATCCAGATCATTTTAAATATCGTAGCGGCTTGGAATTTTCGATACAGCACCAAAGAACAGGTTGCCACAAACAACGAAAGATATACACAAAGTTGGCATCGTCAGAAGGTGGAAAATCTGGTTTTTCGGCCATCGCAATTAAAACTGTAGACGTAATCATATCCTGGTGATGATAACTTGTTTGACGAAACGCACGTCGACCCATGTATAGACTTTCGGAGTTTTTAGTGGTGAAAAAGGTCTCGGTTGTTTATTTGAAATTAACTAAATTGGACAAAAATTAACGAAACTAGGAATAATTAAATTACCAGGTATGTAAATATGAAACCGGAATTTGCCCATAGATGGCCTAGCTGCAGTAGTACCGTCATACCGCGTCATTGGAGCCATTTTCTTGTTTTGACATCTAATAAAGGTTTTTATCTCGCAACAATACAAGTTTCATACAACAACATCGTTCTTAATAGCGTTGAACATGCCGAATTTTTGCCTGGAAAGTTCGATTTGCGGACAGCATTGATTTTCTGTTACCATTTGAAGAAAACCGCTGCAGAATCGCATCGAATGCTTGTCGAATGTGCTCTTGGTAAATCGCAGTGCTTCGAGTCGTTTAAAAAATTCAAAAGTAGCAATTTTGACGTGAGGAACGAAGAACGTGGAAGACCACGGAGAAAGTTTGAAGATAGCGAATTGCAAGGATGAAAATGACGCTCAAACGCAATAAGAACTCGCCCATCAATTAAATGTGACGGGAAACCATCTCCATACGTTTGAAAGCCATGGAAAATATCCAGAAGATGGGAAAATGTGTTCCACATGAACTGAATGAAAGACAGTAGAAAAACGATTTGTGAAATGCTGCTCGCCAGGTACAAGAGAAAGTCATTTCATCATTGAATTATGACTGGCGATGAAAAGTGGATATATTTCGAGAATTCTAAGCGTAAAAGATCATGGGTAACTCCGGGCGAACCATCGACATCGACTGCAAGGCCAAATCGCTATGGACGGAAGACAGTCAGTGCAATGTTTGGTGGGATCAGAAGGGTGTGATCTATTATGAGCTACTAAGACCTGGCCAAACCATTGATACTGAACGCTACCGACAACAAATGATCCATTTGAATCAAGCTTTACGTGAAAAACGACCTGTATATCAAAAAAGGCAACAGAAAATGATTTTGCTTCATGATAATGCGCCATCACACACAGCAAAACCAGTCAAGGAAACCATTGAGGCGTTTAGTTGGAAAATACTTTCGCATACGGCTTACTCGCCAGACTTGGCTCCGGCTGATTACTACTTATTTGCATCGATGGGACACACATTTGCTGAGCAGGACTTCACTTCTTACGAAAATGTACGAAAGTGGCTCGATGGAAAAAGAAACAGAATTTATTCAAACGATATAACAAGTATTTTAAAACTAATTCAATTACATATCAGTGTAATTTTAATAATAATATATCATACAGGATATTTGATAAATCCGTATGTTAAATTTTACATACTTTAAGCCGATAAATAACAAAAATCATACTTACCTCTCGAATTGCCATTTCAAATACTTACTGAACAGTCTTTAAGACTTTCCCTACAACTTTTCCTATGGCGATTATTCATTGTACAGTACTAGAGTCGCTCGCTCGGATGCCTTATCAGTGGCGGCGCCTACATTTATATACGTAGGTGGTCAAACACGATGACAAAACTAAACAGAATTACTTGTACCTACATCGATGCAAATGTCTGAAGTCTACACGGCGGCATCTCAGGTGCGGCGAAGTTACCTGAATGTAGCACCACTGATATAACACTCATAGTAGGCGGCTTTAGACATTAAAATGCATTTTTCAGGCTTTTTAATAACGCCATAATACTCTTGAAGTAATTAGGTATTACGCCAGTGAATATTTAAATATAAATCTTCAGTTTCTTAAATTATATCTTCAGTTTTTTTAATTATCCACAGAATTATTATGAAAATATCCGCAGCTTTTTTATGGAAATTATTCAGTGTGACTGTGATACCTTCTGAAGACCCTTTAATAGCGCTATAGTAATTGTAACGCCACAGAATATTTGAAAATGAATCTTCATTTTTTTAATATTATATCTTGTTTTTTTTTTTTTTTCTCCCAAAATTTATTTGAAAAAGAAAAATGTTTATACTATTAAAATTAAAATTGTAATACTCAAATAAATCTATAGCTATCTATTAAAACTAGCTATCTAAAACTATTATATTTACAATTATAGCATTATAAGCTCAAGTTACTTTGAATAATGTACACACTGTATATTAAATCGAGCTAGATAACCGTACTCTCAATATATCTCACAGGAATAAACATACCCTTGCAAGGTAAATTGAAAATATCGTTTAAAATCGTGGTGGTGCCCCCCATGCATTATATAACTGCTACTGCACTGGATAAACGCCAAACATTGTTTGAATTGTCAGTTCTCCATTCTTTAACGTCCTTAAAATTATGTCCACTTTAATTATACCTCCTTAATTGGACATTTTAAAAGCATTTAGTTGATAATTTACCGTGTTTACATGCTTACGTTTGTTTATTATTCAGTGGCGGTCCATTAGGGTTTCGTGACTATTTAATAAAATGATTATTACAGCGCGGAATAAATGGAAATAATGCTTTAAATATTCTGTGTGCAATTTTAAAAGGGCAAAGTCTGGTGAAACGTTTTTTTTTTTTTTTTTATTGTAAACCAAAACACTATTACAATTCTTTGCTAAGGATGTGCAGTTAATTCTAAAAAAAAATAAATCAATAAGAATCTATTAAACTAGTGTATTATAGTAATTACGATAATATAAAAATATACTAATAATATAAAGAGTGTTTCGCAAATGAATACAGGAATGATTCCATATTAAAAAAAAAAAAATGTTTTCTCGTTTCTTTCCTATGATAAACTTTACATTTTTTTTTTAATATCTAATCGGAATTAATGAATCGAGCGGAAAATGATTAGTATTAAAATATATTTTCGGATGAATTGCTGGTCCTTATTATCTTATCAACCTAGAGCAACAACTGCCTTACAACAAAATATCCACCTAACGAAATATTTATTCACGATTATCGCGTTTATTCTGCTTTATCTTATCGGTGACTGTGACGGTATCGGTAAACATGGTTAAATGTTCCAATAAACATAAAAAAATTTAATTAAACTTATCGCGAATGTTATGGCAATCGAATTTAAACCCGTAATTCCAATAAATTGACATGGATTTTCGCTTAATCATAGTAATAACGTAACCAACTCTATAGGGGGGATAATTTAACAACAGCTAGATTTAGACTCGGTTTTATCTATATTTTGTTATTTTTTTATTTAGAAAAAAACGCCTGGCGTGACTTTCAAGATTTCTAAATTGGGTATAAACAAATTATAAATTAAAGTCATGTACACTTTATTTACATGTGTAGGAAAATTGTTGGCATCAGCAGATAATGAAATTTATACTGACGCTGTTACGATTTGTTTTTAAATACACTAGGCACAAAAAATAAGGGATGTAAAAAAATCTAAATTTTTATATGATTTTCAAAGGGCTGTTACTTGGAGAAAAATAGGTGCAGAGCAATAAGAAAAAAAGGAAATTGAAGCTCCAAGTTGCTAATTTTCAGATCTTGCGTTCAAAAATTTTTACCATTAGTAGTTTTTGAGTAATCGTAAGAAAACCCATCAGAAAAAAACGTTCCCAAATTATTGCTTGACTTTCAAAAGATCCACCGACTTGAATAATGTTTTTTCGGTGATTTTATCATAAAGTTTTTTAGATACTTTTATCCTATTTAATTTGAGCGGTCTTGTACGATGATTTTTCGTTGAGTTATCGTCGTTCAAAGCAAAAAAGTCAGTTTTGACTTTTTTTCCCATTTCTTATAATAATTAACATTATAGAGTCTAGTGTATAAAGAAAAAATACCATCGCTATCATCTATTTCATATCCAAATCTCTGGAAACGCCCCCATCTAAATTAATACTCGCTACCGGATGATAAACACTCAATACAATGTGCCAATGTTAGTGACGGACAACGATCCGAACATGGTGGCGATTTAAAAATGCCCTTATAGCAAAAAAAAATACCTCCGAGGCTAATTTAACTCCGCATCGTGCGCGTCCTTTTCAGGTTGACAAGATCGCCTTCACAGGCTCCACCGAAGTAGGTAAAAAAATCCAAGAGGCCTCCGGCCAGCACAATCTCAAACGCACGACCCTAGAACTGGGCGGTAAGAGTCCCAACATCATCCTAGCCGACGTGGACATCGAGAAGGCCGTGGAGGCGGCGCACTTCGGCGTCTTCTTCAACCAGGGCCAGGTGTGCTGCGCCGGCACCAGGACTTTCGTCGAGGACAGGATCTACGACGAGTTCGTCGAGAGGTCCGTGGAGCGCGCCAAGAAACGGACAGTCGGTAAGTCCGCTTTCTTCCACTCATTCCTTTAAGTTTTCATGTCCTAGGCTTCCAGCTTTAATGGCCTACTTGCAAAATTCGAGAGATCTATTGATCTGGGGTTAAGAAATTGGGCGCCAATCAATTGAACGCGATTTTCCTATTGCATTCAGGTAACCCGTTCGATCCCAAGACGGAGCAGGGCCCCCAGATCGACGAGACCCAACAGAAGAAAATCCTGTCCCTAATCCAGCAGGGGGTGAAAGAGGGCGCCAAATTAGTACACGGCGGGGATAAACACGGGGACGAAGGTTACTTCGTAAAACCCACCGTCTTCGCAGACGTAGAGGACCACCACACGATCGCCCAAGAAGAGGTAGGTGACGCGGCGATATATCGCGAGGTGTTTTTGAAAATCCGTTTTCGCTTTCAGATATTCGGGCCGGTGCAGCAGCTGTTGAGGTTCAAGAATCTCGACGAGCTTATCGACAGGGCTAACAACACCAACTACGGATTGGCCTCCGCTATCTTCTCAAATGATATAGATAAGGTGAACTATTTGGTGCAGGGAATTAAGGCCGGCACCGTCTGGGTGAATACCTACAATGTGTTGTCCCCCCAATCGCCTTTCGGCGGCTACAAGGACTCCGGGCACGGCAGGGAGATGGGCCAGTACGGGCTCAACCAATATACCGAGGTGAAGACGGTGATCACGGCTATTCCCCAGAAGAACTCGTAAATATAAATCTGGGGCTTTCCATATGCTGTTATTTTGTTTGATGTCGGATGATAACCTTGTGCGATAACATCTTATTTATTTGTGATACGTATTAAATGTATCATTATATTTTGTTATATAATAATAAAAATGATGAAGCCTGCATGACTTGTTACTTTTATCTGTCGCTGTTTATTTATAAATACAGCCGGAGATAACATCTGCTATTTTCCTATGGATATTCACATTGTTTTTTAATAAACGTATGTTCCAAAGTGTTTGTTTAATTTGCGTCGTAGGGGGGGTCTTGATAAATTTTACTCAACTAGCCAATGACTGGCTAGAGGTCTAGACCGAAACCCCCTTATCTTTTCTGCGCCATCTACGTAATGGTAGGTTCCATTACTCCAATGTTACAGATTAGTGATAAATACCCACATTAAATTACGTTTTATGAGGCAAGTATTACATTTTATAAGAATATATCAAAACTATAATGACTTTAAGAAAGAATGTAATAAAATTATACACTTCCGCTACGTTCCTTTTATATGAAAACAATAGTTAATTAATTTTGGAGTCGGTTACGCTTTTACCGTCGATATACTCACGCCCTCTATTGGCGAAAAATAATGAACTATTATACACACACTGGTTCATGGGATTGTATCAAAAGGATCTCATTCTCATTACATTCCTTCCCAATGGTGCATTAATTCAATAACCTTATGCCCTCAGCAAAATTTACAGAATATTATATATTCTGTAAACTTTGGCCTCAGTATCTACATACATCGTACAATTTTAAATTTTCCTGAGAGAATTCAACTTACCTCACTCGCCCCTAACCTTTTATCCATAAATACAGCATACAGTTAAACATGTTCTTTGTTTTTTGTATCTCTTCAACTTATCCTGGGCAAAATTTTGGATTATTAATCTCTTATTTCTGCTTGTGTTACATTTTAAACCCCATTTCTTTCCGTGTAGTACTCTTGTAAATTTCCAATGTTAACTTTTTGAACATAATCAAACGTTAGTTCCAAATATGCACGAAATATATGACACTTGACATTTTTCCAAATGTGACAAAATGTTCATGAATGTTTTATCAATATTCCTTTATTAGTAGTCACAATAACCTTTCTGGATATTAAAACATTAGGAGGTGAACAAGTAAATTATACCTATGTCCTGTAATGAGCCATTATCACAGATAAATTAAGATTTCCCGCCGAGATCATTAGGTTCTTTCGTTTGAGTAAGTGTAGTTTAAATTTATCGAATCAAAATGTTTCGATAATGTTATCGAATAATAAATTACATTTGCTGTTATATATCGAGTTCATTGCATATACATGTCAAGGGTCTGGAATTCTGGAAGATCGTAAGCTTTGTTTATTATTCTAATACAGATTAAGAAGTTAATTACACTAACGACTTAAGATTTGACTTTAAAATTACAACAAAATTCGCAGACACTTTAAATATAATGGACATATTTAAATAGCATATCTGCAGATTAAATCATAACAGTAGATCTCATAAACGGAAAGCGTACATTTTGAACAAATTCAAAATGTGAAGTATTTCTATTTTAACTTTCATTAGAGTGGAAAATATTTTGGCTGCTATACAATAGGTGGCAAATCGATGGAGTTCTCTGATTTACAATCTATGATGAAACCTAATCTACGTGCAACATTACAAAAGTATATTCGTAAATAATCCATAGAACTGTGAAATACGCAAAATATACATGAAATATTTCTTGAATTTTCTCGTTTTGTTGAAGATATATAACTTTCCTACTGTGCAATAGGTGGCAGATCGGTCGGGTCCTATAATTTGCCATCTGCCAGCCTAACCGTACAGGTAAGAACCTACGAGCAAAGAGTTTTGCTCGTAGGTAAGAACATAGTAACAATACAGTGGCGTCACGTAAAGATAATAAAGGGGCAAATATATGGCCACTTTCTACAATTATTAAACAAATTAGATTAAATTAAAAAAGGTACAAATTTATTAACAAATATAAAAATAGAATATTAACTAAGTATGATGTACATAATTAGAGGCAACACCAGATTGTCGACTTGCGTCGTTTTTGCTTCAACTAGAGACCCAACAATGATGGCTATGTATAATTTAATAGTATTTTGCATAGATAAATACTCCAAATACCCTACAAAATTAAGATTAGCAAACTGAAGAAAACAACTCAATCATGTGTCCAAAAAACACACATTCACGCGGTTAAATATACTTACTGAAATATATCAATAGATAAACCAATCCTATTTGTGATAAAATACAAGCCACCGTCCCTTCCATTGTCTTTTTGGAGCCTGTAATTAATTTTTAACACTGAACATAATAATACGATAATTTATTCTAAGGGTAGTTCTTAATTATTTGTTTCTAGAACGTTCTGATCATATGACAGTTACTTTAACCTTCACTTGTTATCATTTATAAAAATTTATCAAAAATAAATGAGGTTATAGTTTTATAATAGTGTCAAATATAATGCACATTACCAAATCATTTCTTTCAATGTAAACACTTTAGTTTCTCTACTTTGTTAAACATTATTTAGAACCATCACCTTTCCAAAAGTGTTTTCCATAATTTGACCCAACGATACTAGCCGCAGAATCACCCACACCTATAGACAACAATCCACTCAAGAGAGGTGTTAAATTAAACATAGCTGAATCGGTAACGTCACAAGGCGAAGGGTGTATCCATAGCGGCAGGGAACAACCAGCTAGGAGGTAAACTGGCGTCAAAGCTAGAGTCCCTACGTCCTTCTCATCACTAAAAACAGCGAAGCCGTCCTGGAGGTGAACTCCCAATGGGGGCATGTTTAAAATCCGTAGCATCTTCAAAAAAGGATCTCTATGGTTAAAAATTAATTATCAACATCGCGACTTACCTCCAATGCTAAAAATAAACCGAGAATTACGCCACTGGCTAGGTAGAGAATGGAGCACCTATATACAAGCCCTGGAATGTAAACGACGAGCGCTAAGATGTGAAAAACTTTGCGCATGCCCGACGATGCTTTCTGTGCGTACAAAATTTGATTGCTCACCGCCAGTATGGCAATTCCCAAGCAAAGAGTCCAGTAGATCATCAATTTTATCTAAAATTACAAAGTGGGGCTCTCTGCGTTGTAAAGTAAGTGATGCGAATAATTTACCGTTGAGAAATCATTGAAAATTAAATTTAATATCCACAAGATGGGGCTTCTCTCCAATAAAATATGTAACGGCAGGAAGACTATGAAAGTTAGCACCACAAATGTTAGATAATAGAAAGATTTTGTGCTTTTTACACTAAAATAGTATACTGAAGCAGATAGTATGCCTATTCCTAACAATCCAATCTGGAAAATTGAAAAAAAAACTGTGAGAAAGATCGATAAACATATAAAAATATTACCTGAATGATCAGAGTTGCAATTTGTACATTGCTTGTATATGTTTTGTAAGTAGTATTAGAGATATTTGTGATCGTAGAGTAAAATAAAATTAGCAATCCTTGGGTGACTAGTCCTGCTTCTCCTAACGTAAAACATTGCGCGAAAGTCCTCAAAATAAATATGTATACTTTAAAATACAATATGCTACTTATAAATCCGCTGAAAATGGAAAAAGCCCAATCTGAAAAAAGTTAAAAATGAAAATAGTCTCTACTCTTGACAAATAAATTATCTTTAACATATCCAACAGTGAGAAATATAACAGTTTTATTTAATTATTATTTAAATTAACGTTAACTTAACATAGACGAGTTCGTGGGAACAAATTAATTCAGTACATTATTGTTAATAAAGTTACCAGGAACTATCATGATTAATTAAACCAAATTGCTAACCTCTATGGAGATAAATGCGGAATAGCAGTGAGGTGAGTAAAAAGGTTAATATACTCAATGTATTAATAATTTTCAGCCTTTGCTTCTTATTCTTCTGGATGGCAATTACAGCAGAAGTCAGTAGCAGTCCTACAGATAATATCGAGCCTAATTTATAGGTAGGTGTTAGTACAATTGGGTATTTTAAACTAGACGTAATTAACGACAGGGGCAGGAGGAACAACACCCACAGACCGTCGTTAGCGTTAGGCCTAAAAGTTACGAGCTGATATCAAAA
The DNA here is from genome assembly GCA_037954035.1 of Rosalia funebris. NCBI lineage: Eukaryota > Metazoa > Arthropoda > Insecta > Coleoptera > Cerambycidae > Rosalia > Rosalia funebris. The sequence goes on along the minus strand of JAZFAV010000006.1, from coordinate 1,179,734 downwards.
AAACATCACAGGTAATTGTCATACTTGCCTTGTTTTTAAATTATTTATAGCTAAAAAATCAACATTTGCTGTAGCCATGCTAGATTTTTAAACTAAATTATATCAGTCTTTGACTTTGACACCAATGCAATTAATTATGATTTATCGTCGTAATATTTTAACCGTTTATCACATTTTGAAACGGTCGTTTCGTTTCTAACCTACAAATAACGTCATCCTCATCTGTCACGAATCAGTGCTACCTGTGTTTAGTGTGTTTCAGTCGTGCCAACGTTAGCGTATAAGAACTTAACCTGAAAATTTACACCTTTATAAAGTTTGTCGTATTTTTAGTTTATTTCTCGTTTCACGTAAATATGGGATAAATCCCCTGACCACAGATTGGAGTATAATGACGTCTTCTATTAAAACTATATTACCTAGATTAGATTTGTAAAAATAGTTCGGAAAAATGAACGACATTAAGGAGGATTCTAGGTTTAAGAGCTATATAAGCGAGACCGAGCTAGAGGTAATGTAAAAAAATAAAACACTTCCGCAAAACTAACTTTAGTTCTCTATTTTAGTCAATTACATTAGATGATTCCCAGAGAACGAAATTTCTCGATGGTAAAATAAAAACTGTGTAAATACCATCATGTTTTTTTAACGATCCCCTTTTTTTTCTTTTGTAGGAGAAACGATCGTGTGCGAGGCGCAGAAGGTACTCATGTATCCGCCGTTAAGCGACAGAAAAAAGTACGTGGCCGGCGTACTAACCGTCACTACCTTTAAATTATCTTTTGCTACCGCCGAAGATGTAGAGCCATCGAACTGTTACCAGCAGAACATGTTATTAGGCATTAACGACATATGTTTGTCTTCCATAGATGTTATTTATCAAGTAGGCGATAGGACCAAGAAAAAATTAGCGCCGGGTCAAAACATTACAGGAAAGGTCAAAGATATACTTATTATTTGTAAGGTAAATCCATTTTGTATTAACGCCTCATATAAGTTGTTTGAAGTGTGGTGTTTTCTTTTTTGTAGAATATGAAATACCTTGAATTTAGCTTTAAATTAAGTGATAAGGATAGCGGAAAGAATATAGTCAACGCTTTGCTACACCACGCTTATCCCAAGCGACATACGTTGTTGTTTGCTTACGATTATAAGTAAGTATCTTTCTACAGCTTAGGATTTCTTCACTTCTCTAAAAATATGTGATTAAAATCTTGTCTAATCAAACTGTAATCGTTATGGTATTTTTATTACATAAAATAAAATTTAAATATATTTATTTAGTGTCTAGAGTGCTGAGATAAAAGAAATCCATTGTCGAATATTGAAACAGAAAAGTTCAAGTGGTATTTAAATTTTATCATATTTGTATTTATTCATCTTTTCAATTTCAATAACAACAGTTTGTTACAATGGAAATTTCTTTCCTAATTCGTCCTTTAAGAATTGCAAATCCAATCAACCACGTCATGTGGTTGTACGCAATAATGTCAAAATCTCTTCATAAAAAGGAAAGTCAAAATCATGACCTACATACTAGATAAATATGTCAGATGTAATTGATTCAAATATGCTTTTAGTTCCTGTGTTTCGTAGATTGCTTTGGATTGTTTTGTTTATCTCTCAGTTGTTTTTTGTGCCATTTAATTCGTTTGTCTTACTTTTTGTAATTGCTTTGATCAGTTTTTAGAATAAACATTGACACAGAGCTCTCTTTCACTTTATTATCAAGACAATTAAAATATAGTATTTGTTGGATTAACTTTAATTTTTATTAAAATTTCAATATACTACAGATTTAAGAAATAGTTTATATTTCTTTTAATTCAAGTTTTAGTGATATATTCCAAAATATGTAGTAAAAAATCCAGTAAGCCTACCTATTTTAATGCATAATTAGAAGTACATACACAATTGTTTTTTTTTTATAAGATTTTACAGGGTGTTCAACTTAACAAAATCAAAGCTGGTAACAGTTTAGGGAAAATAGGACAATGAAAATTTGTTAAATAATGAAAAATGTGCATTTTCTTATGTCTGTCTTGTCCAAAATTGTTCTTTTGTGTCTTGAAGCTATGTGGCAGCTAAGGCTTACCCGATAATCTTATTGACACTCTGTATATTATTAGTGAATTCTCTGAATTGGTGTATTAAAATTTCTCCCCATTTTTGTTGATTTTGTCATGAAATATTGACAAATTATTTAGAAGAAAAGTATATGTAAATTGTTCCATTCTATTATAAAAAAAAGCGTCCAATGTGGACTGTGGATCAAATTTTACGACATTGTATTTTGCTACAGATATCGAGACAGCACAGAGAATTTTTAATGTTTTTAATAACATATAAGGTATGTAACAGGAAGTCAATAAATAATATATAACTGTACACAGTGTCCCAATTAAAGTGTAAATACACAGTGTCCCAAAAAAATTGTAAGAATACTGGCATAATTTCAAAGAAACCCTGGCAGAGCAATGTTTTGTGTGTTTTTTTTTATTATGCAAAGTTAGTGATGTCTTTCACTGCTTTTTATCGTTAACATAACCTCACTTGTAGTCAATATCATATTGGTTCTATTGTCGATATCAGGTACTGTAGTTGTGTCTATGTGTACCTATAGGGAACCGTACCTAAATCACACCCTTGCGAAAGAGGTGCGTCTCTTCCAAACGAAGCAAGATTGGGAGAAAGAATTGAGGAGGACGAAATGTCAAAATTGGAGGGTGTCTCAGGTCAATTTCAATTACCAGATATCTCCCTTGTTAATAGAAACAATTATAGTCCCCAAGTCTGTAACCGATAGTATTATAAAAGAAGCCGTGGAGAAGTTCAGGAACAGATGCGGCCCCGTATGGGTAAGCAGCCCCCTCATTACCTTATATGACATCCTAGAAATACGAGCTTTTCCAACGCGTACTTCAAAGAATAACAGAAAAGACATCCGAACGTTGCTTGCCATTTCTGGGATGTACCGTATAAAAGCTGGCTGTATATACGCATGTTATTCTGTTGTTATAGGTGTGGGGCACCGCCGCTGGTGCCGCTCTAGTCAGGATGGCAGATCTGCTGCCCGCCATCACCGATCGCACCGAGGAGAACAAGATGTTAGAACACATACGCAAGAGCCACCCCGACAAGAGGCCCCCGCACATAATCGATCTCTCGTCCCCCACCCCCCGCGAGATACAGGGCAGCTACCTCAAGCTGAGGGAGCTGTGCACCCCCGAGAACACGAGGGTGTTCAAGAGTCAGGACTTCAAGTTCTACGGCCTGCTGGACGGCACCAAGTGGTTGAGTCATGTGTCCACCTGTCTGACGAAGGCCTTGGAGGCGGCCGAACAAATGAGCGAGTACAAGTCGACGGTGGTGTTGCAGGAAGGTAAAGGATGCCGTCATCTTGTCTTCTTCCTCTTTGACTTGTTTTTACCATTCATCTTTATCTTATCATTCTTTTCTTAATAATCTTTTTATTTTAGCTATCATTTTTCGTTCATTCCTTTTCCAACCTTCATCTTTTCTTCTATAAAGTATCTTCACTCTTTCTATTATTGTCATTTTTTGCTTTTTCTTCTTTTCCTCATCGTCTTTTTCATTTACACTTATTAAGATTGGGGATTCGCATATACATATAAAAATAAAGTTTTTTTGTATACCACAATAAAATGAAGAGTAATTTTTTCAAAATAATATTTATTCTTCACTCTTAAGCACCATTATTTCCTCTTCTAACCTTTGACTTCTTCTACTACTACATATCTTTACTCTTTTTCCTATTATCCTCTTTTCCTCTTCATCTTCTTTTATCCTCATCAAGATTGGTAATTCGCATACACATGGACGTTAAAAGTCATATTTTCTGTGTCAATTTTTCATAAAAATATCGTTTTCATATTCATCCTGGTCGCCATTTTTTCCTCCCTTTCTCCTTGCGACGAATTTGATAACAAAAGAATTAAATGTATTGTTTTTATGTTGAATAAACTGTTTATTAGATTCAATTTATACCATTTGTTGTTTAGGTGAACAACAATTCTTGGAAAAACCATCACATTTTTTTTGCTAAGCCCACAGAATGTCCAGATTTGATCCAATTGATTTTGTATACAATACGCCAAACATTTCTCATAATTAACTCTGCTAGGCTCTTTAAATCAGTCAATCAATCATAATAACCAAATAATAATCAATCATAATAACCAAAGAAAACCTCCTTGTAAATTTCATTTACACGGTTTTATTTATTTTTTTCCATAAATTGTGCTGTCTGTTTATTATTGGGTCACCCTATATATTGTTCGCTCACTTCTCTACTCTGAAGAAGGAAACCTTTTATTAGATATCATTCGGTCCAGTTATATCTCAAAATCAACCTTGTCTTTTATTTTGTGCCACCCTATACATTTTGTTAAAAAAAAGTGTATTGAATTACTGAAGCAAGTAATTAAGCAAGTAACTACCAGGAATTTTTCCTACATGAAAATTAGTACGGGTAATTTAAATTTCTGTAAGTTAAGTCCGCTGTATTACTTTTAGTGGAAATATATAGGGTGGCACAAAATAAATGAAGTATGTGACGGCACGGTCATTCATTTCATCACTTGTAATACAGTTTATTGAAATATTCGTTCTGTTATTTTAGTTTCCCTTTTTTTTCTTATTATGCTCCCCACGTTTATTTTCAAAAATGTACAGAGTTGTTCATAAAAGTATGGAATACATCCACCTTAAAATTTTATTCGGGGGTTAGTCTTAACTAGTTTTGAGATATTTATTAAAACCTGCGATTTCCAAAGCTGGCTTAATTATTATTACAAATATAGGGTGGCTCAAAATAATGTGAAATATTTTTTCCATATTCTTCTTGGTTGGCCACTATTGTTTCCACCTCTTCCTCTTGTGATGACTTGGATAATCAGGAGGTATACAAAGTTGCTTTTTGCAAAGTGCTTATTAGGTTTAGTTAATGTAGATGATTAGTTTGAAATATTATTTCCATATTTTTGCTTGAGCCCCATTTTTTCCTCTTTTTATTTTTTCCTCATGTTATACAATGTACCATGCCTTTTTACACATTTGTATTCAATTTAAATTTTGTTTATTTTTTGGGTTACAAATAACAGCAACGTAATTAAACCAGAAGCAAATAATTTTTTATAAATAACCAGAGAAGTGTTTTTGTTGTTTTCCCCCACAAAATACAGAGTGATTGTTTTCAAAGATATATATTTTTTTAATTTTAAATATGTAAGAAAATAAGTCGCATTGTAATGAAATAATGATCGTTAGGTAACGGCCAGGACCTGAACTGCGTGGTCTCCAGCCTCACCCAGATCATGCTCGACGCCTACTTCCGCACCAAATTCGGGTTCCAGTCGCTCATCCAGAAGGACTGGGTGGTGCTGGGCCATCCGTTTGCGAACAGGCTAGGCCACATCCTCTGTAAAGAGGTAGAACCGTCGCCGATATTCCTCCTGTTCCTTGATTGCGTCTGGCAGCTCCTACAACAGTTTCCCACCGCGTTTCAAATCAGCGAGACTTACCTAACCACACTGTGGGATTCGGCGCACGTTTCAGTATTCGACACGTTCCTGTTCAACTGCCATCACCAGAGGTTCATGGCCGAAGTTGTGAGTACATTTTTTTATAGATTTCCCAAGCTTGAGCGTTTCCGCAGATGTTCCCAAAGGTTTTCCCTCGATTCCCTGAAAGTCCTGTAAGATGTAATTTTTCCAGCCCCCTGAATGCTTTAAATAAACCAATTCCTTGTCCTTTTGAAGTATGCTGGGTAAAACCGAATTTTGTTTCAGCAAATTCCATTATTTTAGGTTATGCTGAATGTGTTCTAAAATATTTTGAATAGATTTTGGCAAAAACTTCCTCTAGAAAAATACATTAGCTTACATTAGCTAATTAAATTAGATATTCTATTATTTAATAAATTGGAGAATATGTATTTTCCACCACAAACTTCCGAAACGTCAAAATCGTCTGTTTTTCTTGTAATTTTTTTTTCAATTCTCAAAAAATAGTCCTTGCATGAATTTTATATTATATTTGATATGAATATCCTCCGTTGGATGTAGATATATCTTTTGGATAGTCTGAGTGAGAAAACTCAATAACAAAAAAGGTGAGAACAGCATTTCTTGTCCAACGGTAGCCGATACCAGTGGCGTGTGCATAAGGGGGGTTCCAAGTTACTAAATAGAAAAAATATTTTTGGATTGTTTGCGAACTTTTACTTAACATACAGCTATAGATAAAAGCGCATACATTTTTTACTTACCTTTATGTCGAAGTCGTTTCAAATTATTATTATTTTTTAATTATTTGATCAAGATAATATGTGAATTATAAAAATTGTAATAGTGCCATGTTTGTGATACTATATATCTTGTACACATTTTATAGGGTGGCCCATAGACGTCCTAAAAAATCTAGAAGTAAAAATAGTAAATACATAATTATTTTAATTGATAAATCGTAAATCATTGGTTTAAAATATAATAGAGGGTGTAAAATCTATTAGTTATCTAAAAAACAGTGTTAACTTTTGATGTAACATTTTAAATATCGTATTCAAGAGCTTCCTACCTGACAGAAAAGTGTTTCTAGGGCTCTGCGAACAGCCACCCACCCCTGGTGCTGCGCAGCGTGTGGGATTGGCGGGAGCAATTCTCTGAGCGGGACATCGGCCTCTTCTGTAACCCCCTCTTCGACGACAGCTGCCGGGCGGTCCTGAAGCCCCACACGGGCCTCACGGGGCTCGACGTTTGGTCGCAGTGCTACTTGAGGTGGCTGCCCGACCTGGAGATCAGGAACGGCGGCCGCCCCCAGGTGGACCTCTTTAGCAGGTACCTCGTTTCGGAGATCCTGCAGCGGCAGCAGGGCGCCGGCGAAATCAACGGCAGGCTCAGCCGGAACAAGGAGGAGTTCCTGGAGCTGATAGGGAAGGTCAACGGGTTCTTCCCGTTCAGCCACAACACGGGGATGATCTCCAGCGATCCCATCAACAACGTCTTGTTAACCGGCGACACTTTAGACTCGCAGTCCATACTTAATTTCAATAACGATTGAACGTGCCTAATCCAGTCCCATGATCTAAAGCGTGCTGTTAAAGAAAACATCTTACTATTTCTTTGACAGTCCGTCGTAAACCAATAACTTCCTGTATAAAGCACTTATTTGCGCGTAACTGCTGTGAGAATAACTGTTTAAGTTTTTATTGTTTTAACCGTAAGCTTTAAAGTTAGAGTATAAAGTTTGTGTTCCCAGACGTGACTAATCGTCTCTCAAATAGCAGACGCATGCGTCGTCTTTATTTTTCTATATGCGTGTGTATGCGGATTCGATGCGGTACGTTCGTCGTTAATCCCAAGCAGAAGTGTACTTTTATTTCATACCCATGCGCAAAACAATAATGTACAAGTTAATCTAGTTCACCTGTATAATTTTGTTTTTAACGAACCAAAAATGTTAATATTATTTATGTTTTATTTATAACAAATAAACGATCTTAAAGTTGAGTCCAATTATTTAATATTTGATCAAACCGCAGCGTTTTATAACCCGTTACATCATCGGTATATCCATCCATCAATCAAATTTTTCTATTCAATTTTAATTTTTATAACCGTTATTTGTTTAAACTTATTTTGGAACAATGATTATTCATATGCCCATTTAGCCAAGTAGTGTTTTGTGTCTTTATCCTCGAGTATGCTCCTTAAAATATATTAAATTCATAACATGAAAATTATAAATCGCATTAAGAACGTCAACATTTCATTCTAATTTTTGTTTTTCAGTATACTATCCTCTTTTATCTCGTACAATCTTTAAACAATGGAGAAAACATTCGTCAATCGTTTTGACAAAACAAACATAAATATTCAACTATTAAAAATGCTTTATAGTTCTATAAAGAAAGAGATTTATACCAAAAGGCTCCATAAATGTAATGAAATGCTCAATTTTATTCGATTTATAATACCGATGACGTCAGTCGCTACACTCGATTTTGTTAATAAATTTTGTTTACCCTTCGTTCTTTACATTCCATGATAGCTATACATCCTTAAGTATTTCTATTACATTCCGTGGTTTGTAAAAAATCCCGAATTCTCACTGGTACGAATAACAATTTCCAACACCCATAAAAAATAAATTTCACGGGTGATCAGATTTTGACAACCCTGTCACCTTTTTCAAACAAAAACAAAATTTCAGTGAACCTCTCGAGAGTTTCTCAAGAACTGTTAAGATACCGAATTCATCGCTGAAATAGTCACGAGGAAAAAGTAACTACCGCAAAAACGAGCCTGCAACTTTTTTGCTACAGACTTTCAAGATGATTGTGCAAGAAATCTCGTATCAAAATTAGTTCGAATCGTATCCCATTACGATGGAAAGTACGTGCACGAATATAGAATTAGTATGGGTCGATCATACTAATTCTGCATGGGCTGTGAAGAACAGTGATAATATAGCTAATCGGGACCTAGTCCAATCTATGTATGATATTTTAGTACAGAACAAGGAAGTACGCGTTATTCCTACCTCTTTGGCCGCTTACAATGACGTCCAAGTCTTGCCGAGCTTCCAGTACGATCCCCCTTCGTTTACGGAGCTAAATCATTATATAATCACTTTGCTTACTTCTCAACTCCAATTAGCCAAAGAGGTATGTACTTCTACTCAATTTTCTGTGATTTTGAGGCAAAGATTGTTGATTTTGAAAAGAATATATTACGCTTTGTTGATGAAGTATCACGACAGGGAAAAGCCGGATCCTCAAGTGTCCGAACCGAATGCCCCCCCAAATAACCTCAATTTAGTTCCTAGGGAAGTCGTTTCCGGCTCCCAGGCACTCCTAGAAATCGGCGTTAAAACGGGATTAAGCCTGTTATTTTCCCTTTTGCAACAGAATTGGCAAGTTAGCGGTATTTTAGGTATACCGTCGTTGTGTAACTCAGTCCTGGAGAAGACTATCGACCTAATTCAGAAACTGCCTCCGTTATGTCTCTCGAACGACTCCCAGCTGACAAATTTGGGCTGTAGCAGCTTGGAACAAGTCTGTGACTTCTTAAAGAATGCCGTTTTACATGAGGCAGCTGCTGACGACCAAGGCAAGTTGCTGTCTTGCGAAATACTCTTGGGACTAGCCTTGCAGAGGGGCTCCCTTCGCTACCTCCTGGAATGGATCGAAATGGCCTTGGAAGCTGCTTGCAAGGAGCCAAATATATCAAGCGAGTTATTCCGGAAGGCGATCTCGCAATTGGAAGGGGGCAAACACAAAGCAAAAGGGGAGATGTGGAGGAACGAAGGTGATGAAATCACCGTCTATAAGGCGGCGCTCTGGTTAATGGAGGTGTTAGCATCGATGGCGTTGGACTATGGCGGAGCATGCTCCGCCGTCGAATCGTCGACATCCGAGACTGAGTTGGGGGTGTTTGAAAAAAGCGACGTATACGTTTGGGGCAGCAATTCGTCCCGTCAGCTAGGGGAGGGGAATGAGGAGAAGATTTTGTTGCCAATCAAATCCCAAATCTTCAACCAAGTACAACAGGTATGTTTCTCAAATTTGTACATATACAGGATGATGATTTTTGGAATTAAAAATTCGTTAACTTTATTAATATAAAAGATTATATTACATTTGTTTCTTACTTTCTGTTGTATGTTTTGTCTTAGTCTCATAAGGTTTTTAAGTAAAGGAAAATAATCTGAATAGTAATATTTATCTCATAAATACTACATCATACTTTTCTTAATATAATTCTTGTAATTTAAGAACTGTTGACTAATTTTCTGATTTTTTTAATCTAAAAAGAGAAGGTATTTATATCCTTTGTTTAATTTTGGTAAAATTTAGAAAAAAGAAAGATTTTTAGAATTATTCTCCAATTGTTAAAAAAATCCTTAAAATCTGTGAAACCTAACTTCAATTTCGCAGCTTTTGGTGGAATTTTGAGACATCCTAAATAATAATAGTAGCAAAAGATAATCTACCAATTTTCATAAATGGATATAGCCTTCTTGAAGATGTTAAAATTCTATTTTACGTGGGACCTAATGTAAATCTGTAACTTTTAGCGGAGAAAAAGATGATCAAAAATATAATTATATAATCTTACATGAATTTTTATTCTATCTGCTTACTATTTTTTCCTATTAAGATCAGGTTTGTTAGAAAAATCAAAAAATAAACAAACAAAAAATGAAATCTCTAATTTTATAAATAATTTTTATAAATCATTCCGGATTAATCAGCATCGTCATACTTAGCAAATATTTGTTTTATACATTTGGTTTTAATAAATTAAATATACGTTTTTTGATAATAAGTTCAATGCCATCGAAACGGTCTCAAAGATCTGTCAAGGTTAAGTGTTTACGATAATTTATCATATGATAATATTAATTTTAAATATTTTAAATCTGTTAGGAGATTTAATAGGCAATTAAATTTATAGCAATATTGTTTAGAATTTTTATTCACAAGAATTATTCGTCCACTATACAGTACAAGAGGAGAAGTACAATGAAATTATGAAAAACACCGATGCGATTAGATATTTTCTAAATTTAAATTGCATTGTAGAAAATCACATAAAATAGAGGGACGATGTAGAGTGAAATCTCACTCCTTGAATGCTGTCAGTAGCCATTGCATTAATGGATACGTTAACAAAATCGTGTATACCGGATGTCCGCGATATCACACTCTTTCCTACGTCTTGCAATCTTCACATTCCAAAAATCCTAGCTACGAGGGTGAGTCAAATATGAATCGGAATTTTTATTTTAACGCTCGTTGCGTAAAGGGTATGGCATGCTGTCTTGAAATATATTAGGTAGGGATGTGAAGAGGAGGGGACTCCATCGGCGCGGCTCGCCAAGGCCTCTTAACTGTCAGTAGCATCATGTGTGAGCAAGGGGTACATACGTCCATTGAGCAACGCATTATTAGCAAATTTTCGACGCGGGTGCGCATAAAACCGGCTGAAATTTTGCGTCGATTGACTGCACAGTTTGCTGACAAAACCCCTTCAAAGACCCAAGCCTATGACTGGCATAATAAATTTGGCTTACCATGAAAAGAGCCACCTCGGAAAGCCAAAACTCGCCTTTCTGTAGGCAAAGTTCTTTCCACTGTTTTTTTGGATTGTAGAGGGGTAGTGCCCATCATGAGCCGCGTACAGTTAACGCTGCCTACTACTGCCAGATTCTTGATGAAGCAAAACTGGGTGTTCGGCGGAAAAGACGAGATATGCCTATCCTAAGCGTGATTCTTCTTCACGACAACGCTTGGCCACATATGACTCGAGAAAAACTGAAAAGAATCCATTGGGAAACACAAACATCCGCTCTATAGCCCGGATTTGTCACCGTGTAACAATCACATGTTTGGATCACTCAAAGAAGAACTTGGAGGACGCCCTTTTGACGACGACCAAGACGTGAAAGCGCTTGTACGCACTTGACTAGAGCCACGACCAACTTCATTTTGCGATAACGGCGTTAAAAAACTTCCAATGGTTGGGAAAAATTTATTGATAAAAGAGGAGACTATGTAGAAAAATAAGATGTATTCAAAAATGCTCTTACTATGACAATAAATTTGTTTAAACAAAATTCCGGTTTATATTTCACTCACCCTCGTATTACGTTTCCCGACGAATAGAAGAGTAGGCGTCACGAAAATTTCTTTTAGATCGAAGCCGGTCAGTACTGCACCTTCGCGATCCATTGGGACGGCTACGTGAGCGCCTGCGGCAAGGGCAGTTACGGCCGCCTGGGGCTGGGCGAATCTTCAAACCAGAGCCTGCCGAAGCGCATCCTTCTGGACAGCGTCGTCAAGAAGCTGTCCAGCTCGAAGGGCAGCGACGGCCACACGCTGGCCCTCACCGAAACCGGCATGGTCTACAGCTGGGGCGACGGGGACTACGGCAAGCTGGGACACGGCAACTGCGCCACCCACAAGCAACCCGAGAGAATAGCCGGGCCCTTCCTCGGGAAGACCATCAAATATATTAACGCAGGTAGTTTTGTGACGGCAAGCGTTATACAGGCTGTCCCGAAATAAGATCGCGAGAGCGTGCAACACGTACAGACATGTCCTCGAGGCTTTGTCTATTTTAACAGAAAATATATACCAGGTATGTAAATCTGAAACAAGAATTTTTGTATAGAAAATACATGTTTATTGTATGAAAATGAAACGAAATATTTTATTTAAATATTTTACTTAAAAAGTATTGCCCATTGCTATACATTTAGCTATACATTTTTCCCATCTCTCTGACAATTTGTGAATTCCATGCCAAAAAAATGTTTGCCCTTTTGAGGCAAACCAGTCATCGCCCCATTTTCATACATTTTCGTAAGAAGTGAAGCCTTGCTCAGCAAGTGCGTGTTCCATCGATGCAAATAAGTAGTAATCGAATGGAGCCAAGTCTGGTGAATAATAAGTATTTCCCAACTAAACCAAATTTTTGATATTCCGGTCGTTTTTCACACAAAGCTTGATCAAATCGATTATTTGTTGTCTGTAACGTTCAATATTATAAGTTTGGCCAGGTTTTAGCAGCTCATAATAGATCACACCCTTCGGAACCCATTTTCCCATCTTCTGGATCTTTTCCATGGCTTTCAAACGTATGGAGACGGTTTCCCGTCACATTTAATTGATGGGCGAGTTCTTATTGCGTTTGAGCGTCATTTTCATCCTTGCAATTCGCTATCTTCAAACTTTCTCCGTGGTCTTCCACGTACTTCGTTTCTCACGTCAAAATTGCCACTTTTGAATTTTTTAAACCACTTAAAGCACTGTGATTTACCAAGATCATACTTACCGTAGGCTTCGACGAGCATTCTATGCGATTCTGCAGCAGTTTTATTCAAATGGTAACAGAAAAGCAATGCTGTCCGCAAATTGTAATTTCCACGCACAAGATTCGACATGTTCAACGCTATTAAAAACGATGTTGTATGAAACTTGTATCGTTGTGAGATAATAGCCTGCATCAGATGTCAAAACAAGAAAATGGCGCCAATGACGTGGTATGTCGGTAACTACATTAGCAGCTGGGCAAACTCCGGTTTCATATTTACGTACCTGGTATGTCCTCGGGCTTTGTTTTAACGGAAAATATATAATTGCGTCAAGATGATAAAAGCGATGTTCAGTTGGTTTTATGTAATACTCAAAGCCTCGTCTTTATATTTGTAGTTTATCCGAGTTCAGTATTTTGAGACCTCCTGTATATACGTTAAAATAGCGTTGCGCACCAAACTCCCACGACATACCGTAATTATTCGTTCAAGGGTACAGGCACAGCGCCGCCATCACCGACGACGGCAAACTGTACACCTGGGGGGAGGGCGATCACGGCAGGCTGGGCCACGGGGATAACAACGGCCGGCACATCCCCACCCTGGTTGCCGACCTGTCGGACGTCGGCTCGGTCGCCTGTGGCAGCTCCCACACGCTCGTTGTCTCGAGGGACGGCAAGACGGTCTGGTCGTTCGGCTCGGGGGAGAACGGCAAACTGGGCCATGGCGAGATAGCGAAGGTCTACAGGCCCAAGGTCATCGAGGCCCTCCAGGGACTCGGCATACAGAAGGTGTGCGCCGGCACGTCTTTCTCCATGGCGCTAACCACGATGGGACAGGTAAGACCCTAGAGGCCTACCGTACGTTTGACCTACTCCCCATTTCAGACATCAGAGTCGCAACAACATTGTTTTTATCTAGGTGTACACCTGGGGTAGCGGACCCATACTAGGCATGGGCTCGGCGGACGGCATTTGTCTCCAGCCGTTGCTCGTCGAGGATCTCATTAAACACAGGGTGGTTGATATATCAGCCGGCGATACGCATTGCCTAGCTTTGACGGATGAACATTTGGTGGTCGCCTGGGGGACGAACAGTATGGGGCAATGCGGGCAAGGGCACACGTCTACCCCTATTACGAGACCTCTACAAGTGGTCGGCCTGGAAGGTATCCCCATTAGGCAGATCAGCGCGGGTAAGTGTTTCAAAAGACAACTCATGAATAAAGTTCGCCCGCTTCGATATGCGAGGGTGGTCTGAAAAGTTCCCGACCTCAACACGAAGATGGCAGCACTCGTCAACAAACGCTAGGGAATATGTTAGCGCATCTTTTGAAAGGTACTCACCAAAAATTTCAGCTATTTTGGACGCGCAGTTGTTGTTTTACAATCGTTTGAGTGAGTCGATGCGAGTGTTTCTGGAAAATAGAAAAAATCCAACTTTTATTAAATATTTCTTTTTGAAAGACAATACGCCACCGTGAGATTTTGGACAGCTGAATTCAAACGTGGCCGTACCAGCTTGGGAGACGATGAACGTTCGGGACATCCAAAAACTGCACCCACTGACGATAACATCGCTCAAGTTCACCAAATGGTGCTGGACAACCGTCGAAGTAAAGTGAGACAGGTAGCAGAGGCTATGAATATGTCCAAAGGACGTGTTTGGCACATATTGAATCAATATTTAGGCATGAGAGAGCTGTCCGCGTGTTGGGTGTCTCATTTGCTCATGTTAGACAAAAACGTGTTCGAATGAACATTTCCAACGCTCTGTTGGCGCCGATTAATTACTGTAGGTGAAATTTGGATACACCATTATACCCTAGAAACAAAAATACAGTCAAAACAATGGACAGCGAAGGGGAAACAGCCCCAAAAAGAGCAAAAACTGTTTTTTCGGCTGGGAAAGTGATAGCGACTGTTTTTTGGGGTAATCATGGAGTTATCTTAATCGATTATCTTGAAAAAAGAAAAACTATTACAGGAGCATACTACGAGCATACCAGGAGCATCATTACTTGACAAGCTGAAGGCATAAATTGCGGGAAAACGGCCACATTTGCAGAAAAAAAATTGTTTCACCAAGGCAATGCGCCGTCTCACACCTCGGCGGTAGCCATGGCAAAAATCCACGAATTGCGGTTTGAACTGCTTGACCACCAGATCTAGCCCCAAGCGACTTTTTTCTTCCCTAAGTTGAAAGATACGCTCGGGGGACAGAGATTTTCGTAAATGAGGAGGCCATCACATTCGTAAATAATTATTTTGCAGAGAAAAACACCGAGTACTATTTGGACGGGTTAAAGAGATGGGAGCATCTATGGAAGAAGTGTATAGACTTACAAAGAGACTGTAGAAAAATAAAAATAAATTTGAAGAAAAAATGTCTTGTATCTTTGTTAGGTCGGAAACTTTTCAGACCACCCTCGTAGTTTTCAAAACAGCAATTTGAATCCCGTAGAAAGGTCATAAGTAAATTTCGTCTTCTTCCACGTCCCAATTCGGTAGTGAAGAACGCCTTATCTTTCTAGGCACGTCCCATTCCATAGCTTGGACCTCGGTTCCACCCGAGAGCCAACACGTCACCAAACACAGGCCCTTCTGCTTGGATCTTCACGAGAAAACGTTCGGGTGCATAAAAATATTCTTGGAGAAATACACAGTCTCCTTCTCGTACGATCGTCCCCCGTTGCCGTTCAGAACGGCCCAGGAACACACCCGATTCGTTTTGCTCAGCTTAAAACTTCTCAGTACCCACCTGAATTTGTGCATCAACGGCAATCTGAACACGAGCGTCTTGAACAAGCACGCTAAAGCGTTACGCACCGCCCTCTTCAGGTAAATATAGGTAGCGGTGACTCCTGAGGGACTGTCGCTTTATTACGTTCAATTTTAGACTGGTGGACATAGAGGCTCCTTCGGAGATACACATAAGCGCGCGGGAGGTGCTCAATATAGGCGCACCCCTCCTCCTCCCTCAGCTCAGCGAGAGGGTGGAGTTTTTGCACTCGCATCTGTCCAGCGGTAATAAATTGTCCCAGGGGCAGCAGATGCTGCTGGGTATAATATTGAATAGTTTGGAGGATCCCGTGCACATAGCCTCGCTGCTGGGGTACAGTAGCACGCCGGAGAAGTTCCAGATGCAGGACTTGCAGCACACTGGTACCCTGATGCACACCTTGCTGCACGCCTTCAGCAAGAACACGGTAGGTACATACTTTAATCCGTACAGTGATTTTAAAGTTTTAAACATTATTTTTAAATTTACCGCCAAAATGTATAATGAATCTGGATCAGTTATGTGGTGATCTGGATCATTATTGAATTGATCTGTATCTGTTGACCTTAATTAGCCCACAACCTAAATTATGGCCAAACATTCGCTTTCAGTTGTATATTTACTACTCTAAATAGTTTGCCAATAGCCTTATAGTATGTTTTATTACTTTATAGTCCATTTCAGCTGTATAATAGTTAAAGTAACGCCTCCCATTACTTTATAATTTACCGATAGACGCTCCAGTTTCACTGTGATGGTTCTGTTCTAAATACACTGTGACTTATTTGGAACTATAGGGTGTAATTTGTGACTAAAACTACTAATATTTGACAAACCGCTGTTTTTTATTGTTCAACATACTCATAAAATGGAGACGATGCGGCTACAAATGGAAAAGAATATCGTTCATGTGGCCGTCTTGACTTATCTGGCATAGTTTCATTCGTTTAGCAAAATTGTCCATAGCACATGCACATAAAACTGGTTCTAGTTCTGGAATAACGTGCTGAATGTTTGCTTTGGGGTCATTCATTGTTGCTGCTTGGGTGACTTACATTTTTCCCTTGATACAACCCCAAACAAAAAAGTCCAATGGTGTTAAATCACATGATCTTGCAGACCAATTGATGTCAGCATTCCGTGAGACATGATCAGGAAATTTGGTATGCAACAGAGTTATGGTTGCACGTGCTGTATGATACGTTCACCCGTCTTGCTGAAACCACATGTTCAAATCCAAATCATCAATTTGGTGGAAACAGAAATTGTTTAATGTCACGATAGCATCTCCCATTTACTGTGGTAGCATTTCCAGCTTCATTTTCAAAGAAATATGGCCCAATTACTCCATCATTCCAAATGCACGCACTAAACTGTGCATCTCTGTGAATGCATTTCTTTTTCGTGAACAGCATGTGGATTTTAAGCACCCCAAATTCAACAATTTTGTTTGCTGACGTATCCATCAAAATGAAAATGTGCTTCGTCGCTGTTGTACACAAACTATTCGTTGTTGAACTGCAGATAACAGTTGTTAAGACGTTCTATCATTGACAGAACACAAATGGCGCACATTTGAAGTCCTATATTTCTAACTGAGATTCTAAATCCCTATATTCTAAATTTAAAATTTCGTTGCGTATATTTATTTCGTTTACAGGAGGACACTCTGGAGAGCATCCTAAAATACATGTCGATAAACACCAAATATAAATGGCAAAGTCCCGGCAGCACTAAAATCTACAACCTCCAACGCCTACTTTCCTCCCTCCAGAATCACATGCTCGCGCACTACACGGTATCCCCCAAATGCCCCAACGACTTTGCGGACAACGACCTACTCGGCACCCATCTCGCGCACCTCTTCGGCTTCGCCGTCAAAATCTTGAACCGCGCCGCCAATATCTTAGTAATGTACCCCACGAGTCTGGAGTTGTTGTATAACGTACTGCTAGACTCGGTCGCCGGAGCTATGTTGTTTAAGATACTGAATTCTCTGCTTCTGATACCCGTACCGTACATAAAAAAATTATACCCGCTCATCTTGGACATAATGGACCCATTGGACAAATTCAACCAGTTGCTGCCCACCGAGTTGCTGAAAGACAACGATAGGAACACGTCGAGTAAGTATTAATCGAAGTCCGCTGAAATTTTCGTCGTCTTATGGTTATCTTTTAAGGGTCGGAGACTCCGACTTTGGACCAACTGGCCGAACAGTCCTGGATATGGATCGTCGATATGCAGAAGACCTGCTCGCTCCTCATAGGCCACTGCCTCGGGGTCATGCTCGTGGGGGACCCTCCCTCCTCGGAGGAGAACCTCTGCCGCCACTGGATGTGCAACGAAATCTTCTCCTGCGGCATGACCAACGAGTCCATCGAGGTGGAAGCCCTCGTGGAACTCTCTTATTTGGCCACGTCGAACGTTCCCGATCCCATACTGATAACCCTAGATAATTTACCCCAAGACATTCAAGCCCTGTGCAAGTTGGCCTTCGATCTGCCCTGTCAGTATGACGAGGCGTGCGCCGTGTCCCAGGACAACATGGAGAATAAGGGCGGGTTTTTCGAGAAGCTGATGGAAAGTACGGAAATGGAATCGTGGGAGTTCGAAGAGGACGACAAGAAGATTCTCGACATGGTCGTGCGATGCTTCTTCGTCACGATCCTGAAGCAGACCGGTCTGCTACAAAAGAGCTACTCGCATCCCGCCGTCAAGGAAGTGTTCAAGTACGTGCTGAACCTGAGACAGAAGCTGATCAATCTGATGTGTAGCACCAAGTATAAAGAGGAAGACGTTACGGTGGACGAGGATAAGGAATTCGAGCCCACGAGTGTTATTTCAGAGGTGAAAAACGTGATATACATTGATAATAAGGAGTACAATTTCCATAATTCTTGCCAGGAGATATTGCAGAGGTGCCTGTTTCTGCTGATTTTCGTCAAAGGTAAGTCCTGTGATCAAGCTGTAAATATAAGGTTTTCCATAATAGGCAGACAGTAGAATTTGTTATAAAACGCCGTCCTGATCATTATGTCCTACTTTTTTTATTTCAACAAATATCGGGTACTTTCGTTCAGCGAATATAACAGCCAAACATTCGCTTTCCGCAATAAGGTAAATTCACCAAAAAAATGTTCAGTCATTTATTTTTGTAAAAAATTCATTCCATATCGATACTAAATGAATTTACCAGGTATGTAAACATGAAACCGGAATTTGCCCATAGATGGCCTAGCTGCTAATGTAGTTACCGTCATACCCCGTCATTGGCGCCATGTTTTGACATCTGATAAAGGTTTGTATCTCACAACAATACAAGTTTCATACAACAACATCGTTTGCAATAGCGTTGAACATGTCGAATTTTGTGCCTGGAAACTACGATTTGCGGACAGCATTGATTTTCTGTTCCCATTTGAAGAAAACTGCTGCAGAATTGTATCAAATGCTTTTCGAAGCCTATGGTGAGCATGCTCTTGGTAAATCACAGTGCTTTGAGTGGTTTAAAGAATTCAAAAGTGGCAATTTTCACTTGAGAAACGAAGAACGTGGAAGACCACCGAGAAAGTTTGAAGATAACAAATTGCAAGCATTGTTGGATGAGAATGACGCTCAAACGCAACAAGAACTCGCAGATCAATTAAGTGTGACACGAGAAGCCGTCTTCATACTTTTGAAAGCCATGGAAAATATCCAGAAGATGGGAAAATGTGTTCCACATGAACTGAATGAAAGACAGTAGAAAAACGATTTGCGAAATGCTGCTCGCCAGGTACAAGAGAAAGTCATTTCATCATTGAATTATGACTGGCGATGAAAAGTGGATATATTTCGAGAATTCTAAGCGTAAAAGATCATGGGTAACTCCAGGGCGAGCCATCGACATCGACTGCAAGGCCAAATCGCTATAGACGGAAGACAATGCTCTGTGTTTGGTGGGATCAGAAGGGTGTGATCTATTATGAGCTGTTAAAACCTGGCCAAACCGTTAATATTAAACGCTACCGACAACAAATGATCAATTTAAATCAAGCTTTGCGTGAAAAACGATCAGGATATCAAAAAAGGCAACACAGTGATTTTGCTTCATGATAATGTGCCATCATTATAGCAAAACCGGTCAAGGAAACAATTGAGGCGTTTAGTTGGGAAATACTTTCTCATGTAGCTTACTCACCAGAGTTGGCTCCATCCAATTACTACTTATTTGCATCGATGTGATATGCACTTGCTGAGCAGGGCTTCACTTCTTACGAAAATGGCTTGATGACTGGTTTGCCTCAAAAGAGCAAGAATTCTTTTGGCATGGAATCCACAAATCGTCAGAGAGATGGGAAAAATGTATAGCTAGCAATGGACAATACTTCGAATAAAATATTTATCATTTTCATACAATAAACGTGTATTTTCTATACAAAAAATTTCTATTTCATATTTACATACCTGGTAAAGTTGCTAATAATCTGAAAAAATAATCTTTGAACTCCAAAAACATGGAAATTATTTTGAAATTATTAAAGACTAATTATTTTATAATCATGAATAAAATATGGTTTAATTAATTTTTCATTATTTTTCGCGGAGCGGGACTACAAAACCTGCAGCTGATCTTTCATTTCAGGCGTAGAGGTCGACATATCGTCGGCGAACATCAACACCGACAAAGAAGCCGGCTCCGAAAAGGCGTACGTGGAATTCTATAAGACGAGCACCGACGCCTTGACGTACACCGACCTAAAGCGCGTCTGCTGCTCCTGCCTGAACTTCGTCGTCAACGAACCCTCCGAAAAGTTGCGTCCGTTCGCGAGCACCGCCGATCTCCGCAACGGCTGGTGCACCGATCCCGCTGTATTCTACCAGGCCCTGCTGGCCCAGAAGAAGCGCGCGCTCAGTAGATTCCAGAGCTTGGATCAGCTGTTGTTCCATCTAGTGACGCGGGAGGCGTCGCCGACTGTGTCGAATTGCGTCCAGCAGCAGTTGTTGGAGGGCTGTTTCGGCTTCTGCAATATAAAGAACGAGGAGTCGTGCACGCAGTTGCATCACTACTTCGAGGGCATCCAGTCGTCGCCGGTGGAGGTTCAGGAGAAAATCCGCACCGTCGTTCATGGGATATACGAGTTCTTAACCCACTCGCTAAAGCGGCAAATCGTCAGCAATTCCGATAATAAACAGTTGCTTCTGGTCACGATATTTTCTTTAAGCACGCGGTATCAGTCGAACGATCTTACTCTCGTCATCAGTAATGATCTGGTGCAGTTATTGACGCAGCTGGTTAACATCAACGCCATCTCGGGCTGTATGTTGAATAAGGCCGAAGTTTTGAACGTCGCCGCCTTGAGACTTATACACATCCTCGCCATGTCGTGTTGCATTAACTCGACGAAGATCGATCTAGCCACCCTCGAGAACGTTATTAACATCCTCCACGAACAGTTCATCAAGGCGATGGAAGGCTTCGACGAGAGCTGCCACAACTTGTCGAATCCTCTCTTCAACCACGGTCACGTTAACAGCGAGCGCCAACTAGGCGATTTTCTTCTGTTTTTACGGATAATTTCGTCGAGTTTAATCATCCAGAAGCTGCTGGCATCGAAGAAGTGGATATTCGCCCTGCTGGCCATGTTAGACACGACCAACATCTGCGACACGTACTCTTTCCAGCTGAGGATGTTACGGCCGAAACTCCTCATCTTACAGCTGTTGCAGATAATCCTCCCTGAGCTGCTATCTGTACACATCGATGACGACCTGCGCAAGTACATCATCAACAAGTTGTTCAACCAGCTGGGGTCCGAGATGTGGTCCAACGTTTCGAATCCCGCCGTCGACCAGCCCTCCGCCACGAAGAGGTTCGATAGTGTGGAAAGCGAACTGCTGGGCGACTGTAAGGTGCCCGTCGAGGGCGAAGGTAACGTTCCCGTGCACGACATGGGCTTCGACGTGGAGAAGTGCTACAATTGCTCCATCGAGGGCAGCCTAACTCTGGTGCACGGCACCGGCGGAAGGGGTTACGGGTTGGGCTTGCAGGCGATCAGGTCGGGGTGTTACCAGTGGAAGATCTTGATCGTGAAGGAGAACAGGGGTAACGAGGGTACCTGCATCGGCGTGTCCAAGTACCCGGTGAACGATTTCAGTCACCGGTCGACGAACGACATGTGGTTGTACAGGGCCTACAGCGGGAGTTTGTACCACAATGGGGAACGCGATATGAGTTTTCAGAGCTACACGCAAGGTAAGTTAATTTTTATCGGTATATATCGTCGCGTCTTAAGTTTATTTAAGTCTCATCTACAGTTCGCGTCTTTTATTTCCTTCAATGTACATTGCAAGTATTAAAAAGGGACGGCTTATAAAACGTTTATTTTAACACCTCATAGAACAGCTAAACATTCCTTTTCACCAATATGGTAACTCTTTAAAGCCACCTTAATATAGGGTGTCTCAGTTAGAGCTACAGGATTTAAATTGCGTACTATTCATGTTCTGTCAAATATAGATTATAGATAGTTTGGATACTCCTGTACATTTCTCTCACTGCAGCAATATTTTCATCTGACCGACCACGTCGAGAACGTATTGGTGTTGCCTTATCAATAACAGAACCCGTCTCTTCAAACTTCTTGATTAAGTTACGAACTGTTAATTCTTTAGGCGCTTCATTGTGTCCTAATTTTGTGCGTATTTTTATTTATGCAACTGTAAATGATTCACTCTCATAAAACAGTTGTACATAAACTATTCATTGTTGAACTGATAATCGCGTCATATTGACGTCGTAGGGTTTGTAAATGTCGTTAAATATTGATGCCCTATCTTTGACAGAACACAAATGGCGCGCAAATCAAATCCTATAGTTCCAACTGAAATACCCTGTATGAAAAATTAAATCTACTTAGATGGGATTTTAAAAATATATTTAATATAATATTAGAACTAAAATATGTATAGACATACAAGGTGATTCTTTTCCAAATTTCTCGATTTCTAACATTTAAAATGTTAACACTCCATAGAACAGCCAAACGTTCCTTTTTACCTTTCAAACGTCAATTAAATCAACAAAAATACATTTAATTTTATGCAAGGCCTAAAGTATGTAAACATATAGGGTGTTTATTTTTCCAAATTTCTCGGTTTTTAACGTTTAAATATTTTAACATCCCATAAAATAGCTAAAAGTTCCTTTTTACCAATGAAGTGACTCTTTTTTAAAGATTTCATGATCAGAAAATGAAAATAAACTTAGATAATATTTAAAAAAACACATTTAATGTTATTAGACCCAAAATACGTAAACATACAGGGTATTTTCTTTTCCGAATTTTTCGATTTTTTATATTTAAGCATTTTAACACCCCATGGAACACATAAACGTTCCTTTTCACCGATGGAAATAACTCTAAAGTTGCCACGATGGAAAAAAACTTGAGTGGATTTTAAATTTTCGCATTACCACCACTTTTCTATCAACCAATTTTCTTTGCGCGGGTACGTTATCGGGCTAGTTTAGTTTTTTTATCCAATCTACGTCAGAAATTACCCAACTTACGTGGTTCTTTGGTTTCAAGGTGATTACATCACTGTCGTGCTAGACATGGACGCCAAGACGCTCAGCTTCGGCAAGAACGGGGAGGAACCGCGGGTGGCCTTCGAAAACATCGAGGCGACAGAGCTCTACCCCTGCGTCATGTTCTACAGCACGAAACCCGGCGAAAAAGTCAAGATAACCGACATGAAAGTGCACGGCACGCAGAGAGACCTACTGCCCGGCGAACCTAACCTAGCTCCCCTATACGCCGTTCTTGCCGAGGCCTACGTGACCGTTCTGAGGAAATTGCATAGCTCGTCCACCTGGACGGACGACGTTAACGAGGCGCTGCTCGCGAGACTGAACAAAATCGAGACCCTATTCCCCGTAATGGAAAACCACAATATGGACGATAATTCCCCGCCGCGGGACGATAAGCTACCCGGATTAAAGTCGCAAATAAAAGTAGACGAATTGTGCACCACCGTCTGGCCGGCGCTGATCGTGATAGGCGGCTTAGATCGCGGACTTAGAATGGGCGGTTACTGCAAACACAAGAACACCGGGAAAAAGGCGGTCGTCTTGGGCATCCTCAAGAAGGGTATAACGACGGTGAACGTCCAGTGGGAAGTGGACGGCGGCGTCTCCGACGTCAATCTGTCCAATTTAGAGTTCGTGGAGCCGACCCTTTTCGCAGCTAGCAAATTCAACGCAGTCACTCCCAATATTATGCTGCAAATTGCGCGTCTGAGTGGTATAACCAACGAAACCTCGTTCCCGACCTACGAGTTGACCGATGACGAGGAGTTGTTATTGAACCCTCGCCCATCCAGGAGCCGGAAGAGCTCCTGGAACAACGCGGAAAGCCTACGTTGCAATTCCGACTCTCAATTGCACAACCAAAACGCAACGAGCGACCGCCCGAGAACCATGGAGTCGCTAACCAACGAGATGGTGTCCAACATCATGGGCGAGGTAAAGAGGATCAGCACCGAGAAAATTGCCGGATCGCAAAGCGAGTCAACTATCAAAGAAACGAGCGACGCTCACAGGAGCAACGGTAATAATTTAGAAGCGAAGTTATTGGAAAATAAACTATTAGATCTAGAAGGCGAGTGCTTACAGATAGCCTTCCTACAGTTCGCCGCGTTGAAAGTGCTCGGCATATTCCTGACCTCCACCGCGTTTACGAAGCTCTTCCTGTTGAATGACAACGCAAAGACGGAGGACGTCGACTGTACGAGGGAAATAATGCACTCTCTGGTGGAGAAGAGCGTCAATCAATGCAAGCTGAAGAACATCATCGGCGTGGCGGAGTTGGAACGCGCCCAGACGGTGTTGCACTTGAGCTACACGAAATGCAGGTCCTGCGAAGACACAGCGGGTGGTCGTAGCCCCATGGAGAGAGCCTCGGGGCTGGAGAACAATCCGTCGAATACGTTCTCGAGCGTCACCTTGCTCAACGAGGCCAGCGGCAGTTCCAGGACGGATTTTCCGTCGCGCCCGCCCACAGCTAAGCCAAACAGTTCGGTACCCAGGCCGCCGTCGTCCCTGGCCGTTCGGAGTCCTCCATTCCCTTACGGATCCATGTCGGCGTCCTTAGGTGAGTTTAGTTTAGTAGAGAGTATTATCGGGAATTGGCGCGGTTGGCCATGGCAGTAGAAGCGAGCACAGCCGACCGTGGTTGGATCAGAGATGATTGCTGTGGGCATTTTCTGTTTTTATTCGGAGACTAGCCAAAGCTACTGTTACTGTTACTGTAAACCTGAGATGATGGGTCTCATGGTTTGAATTGGTGCAGATATCGTCCACACGCGTGTCTAACGATCCAGATACAATCCGAATATTTTTTTCAAATAACTAACTCGTAAAAAGTTTTCTTGTTTGCAGAACTTTCAAAATGTCTAGACTTCTCTAATAAATCATTTATATTCGATAATGACGCTGTAGAAAAAGGTTTGGCTGCTCAAAGAGAAGCAGATTATTCTAACAGGTTGAAGATTTCAAAGAACGATTGAAAGATTCAGATCGAAGATGGCAAAAATTTGAATCTTCGACTATCGCCGGTTTTATCGAGGTTTTCTCTGGCCGAGGTTTTCCATATGCGCACACAATTAACGATGTTTTTGTTTGAGCTGTATGTCAAATTTCTGACTATAAGGTGGGACGGAGCAGCTTGCTTATTTGAATTTGGCGCCCTGGAGCTATGGTTGCTCCTAGGAGGGTGGGGGTAGGCACATTCGAAAGGGTGGGGCGTAAAGTTGTAGCTCCGCTTGGTTTAGTTAGCATCATGGAGTGGACGAAGGTGGAGCGCGCGTCCGTTGTCGAGGCATACTTTTCTAACGGTCGCTCAATCATTACCACGCAACGTGCATTCCGTACCCATTTCAATATAGCGCCCCGTGGTCGCGTTTCTGGCCGGCAGTCGATTATTTCATGGGTAAACAACTTCAGGGAAACTGGTGATCTGAAGAAAAAAAACCTGGGCTTCCACGAACAGCAAGGTCGCCCCAAAACATTGACATGGTAAGGCTTTCTGTTTTGCGATCCCCTCAGCGCTCTGTCCGCAAACATGCAGCTGATGTTAGGTTGTCTGCTCTACAAATTGGCTGTGGTGCAGGAACTTAATCCACGCGATTTTGTTGCTCAAAAAAATGCAGGTGCAGCGCTCCTTGGCATGCTGATTTAACCCCCTGCGGCTATTTTTATAGAGCTATCTAAAATCACTTATTTACAACGATCGTCCTAGGACCCTGGCTCACCTGAAGAACAACATTCGTCAAGTTGTCGCCAACATACCCGTCGATATGCTGGAAAGAATGTAACGAAACTTCCGAGTTCGATTAACGCAGTGTATTAAGAATAATGGACGCCACCTGTCTGATGTCATCTTTAAAACCATGTAAACATAAAATTTAAATGTTGTACTTGATGCTGTTCAAAGAATTAAATATACCTGCATTACTTTTTTTTTTTATTGAATTTCTAAATAAGCAAGTTGTTCTGCCCCACCCTGTATTTTCTCGTTCTTAAAAACGAATGTCTTTTTCCATAGTCTCCATATTGAATTTAATTTTACGAATCGATGAATTGGCTGAATTGAAAGCTGTATCACGTCAGGAATATACAATTTTGTTCCAAAATAGTTAACGATGTCCTCGGTCATATCCAAGAATCACTGCCATGGCCAACTATTCCCTTATATTTTATGCCAGAAACAGCGTTGCCAATGCGTATCTCGCGTTACAGGCGCAAGTCCGAACACTTCCCTCCCACCGCGCAGCCGCCTCTTCTCAGGCTCCGAATCCGAGGAGAACCTGTGGAGCATCCGGCGGCGCACCAGTTCCCCGCCCCCGCCCCCCATCGCGGTACCGCTCCTCGAGATGGGCTTCACCCTCAAGCACATCTTCAAGGCCATCTTCGAGACGAAGAGCGCGGGGGAGGTGAGCGCGCACTCCGTCAACACCCTAGCGACGTGGATGCTGGAGCACCCCTATCTCGAGACGTGCGTGGAAGACGAGGCGACGTCCAACCGGCCGAACCTGTTCAGGGCGCTGATGGAACGGTCGCAGGAGCTCGTGAGGCAGCAGAGCTTGGATAGCGCCGAGATCGACTGCGTGCACCGAAGAACACTGGGGCAGAGACGCAGGGCGTGCTCGGAACTGCGGAATCTGGTGGAGAGGGTGGACAGGGCCCTGCAGGAGAGGGTGAGGGAGCGGCAACACGTGAGGGGCGAGGCTCACGCTCTACTGAGGAACAGTTCTTTCGAAGACGCCAGCGTTGAGAACGTTCCGTCGACCGTGACCGAGACCAACGGACGGCCCCAACCGCCCTCGTCCTACGTCAGCGTGGAAAACACCTTCTTCTGTCCCTACTGCGATCATCTGTCCCCCTATTTGGACTCGCACATGACCATATACCATCCCGGTTGCGGTACCCCTTGGGGTCCAGGCGTATGCGGCTATTGCACCGACGGCTTTTACATACTCTGTTACAAATGCAAGAATAAATACCTGCAACGCAGCCAGAACGATAATTACCTCCAGATGCAGGCGCCCGACATCATATTCGACGAGGACGACATGACCGAGGCCGACGTGCAACTGCTCAAATTTACCGTGCCTGATTGCGAAGACCTGGACAAGATCAGGAGCTACCTGGGAATGAACGACAAGGAGTTTAAGGTGGAGAGCATCAATTTGGACAGGCTGGATGCGTTGGGGATGAGCGCCGTGCCGAAGGCGAGCGGCGAGTCGGAGAACAAGAGCGAGTGTCAGGCTAGGTAAGTGTTGACCGATCGGATTTAGTGTAAAAGCTTCGTGACTAAAGTGCGCTAAAGTTAAAAAATAAATACTGAATTTATACACTACTGGAAAAAAATAAGGGAACAAAAAATATCCTAAATTTTTTTGTGATTTTTGATACTTTATATCTCAGTGAAAAATGGTCGTACGGAGATTTAAAAAAATAATTTTGAAATTTTGAGTTTCTAGTTTTGAGATCTTTTGGCAAAAGTCATTTCTGTAAGCTACAGTTATCGCACAATCTAAGAAATATCGCGAGACAAAAATTTTCCAATTTTTTTATTTTTGGTTCACCGACTTGGGAAAATTTTTCTTAGTTAAACCAATGCATTGATTAGGTAGCTTGTTCATTCGGCTTTAATTTAATTTTTTTTCTACGTCATTCTCTCTACGTCGATTTTTCGCTGAGATATCTGACTGTAAATGAAAAAGGATCCTCTTGTCTTTGATCATCGATATCTCAGCAACTAATAATTGTACAGTAAATCAAAGGGTGATTTTAAAAACTTAAATAGTAACCTACAGGGACCTACCATGATTTTTGGAGATTTTTTTTTCCATCCTTCACATTAATTTAAAAAAACAAAAAAAAGTGACGATGTTTTTTTTCGAAGGATCTCAAAACTATAAACTTAAAGCTTCAAAATTCTTTTTTTTTATTCTCCATTCGACCATTTTTCACTGAAATACAGCATTTCAAAAATCATTAAAAAATTTAGGAAACTTTTTTGTTCCTTAATTTTTTCCAGTAGTGTACATATTTTTGTCGATTAAACGATTTAAACTAACCGGCTATTTACTCTATCGTTTGATTTTGTAGGTACATAAGTAACCAGGCGTCTCAGCTATGTACGCCTCTAAACCGAATCCTGGCCTTGAAACACCTCACGGCTTCCATACACATCCTACTCTCCAGGACGATTATTCTGAACGTGCTCTCCCTGTTATCCATGAGCACGAACTACGTCACCCTGGTGAACTGCCTGGAGCTGATAGGCCTGTCGGACATACGGAAAGTGGTGCGACTAATGACCTTGACGGCCATGAACCGCGTGGAGATCGGCAACATACAGTACATGCAGGACTTCCCGAACTTCCAGCTGCCAAAGGGCTTCTCGCAGCTGGTGACGCATTTATCGAGCGCTGCAAGCGCCTGCCTGAGCTACCTGAGCGTCAGTATAGCGGCGCTCGCACAGAACGAAGTGGAATCCTCGAATTTAGTCGTAAACATATGCACCAAGGACTTGGTTATGTCAGCGTTCGGCGTCGCGGTGCCGAGGTCGGGATTCGCGGTGACACAGGCGTTGGTCAACATCCTCTCAACGCACGGGGGTTGCTCCCTGATGGACCTCCCCAAGGAGGAGGTGACGCTGACTCCGCAAGTGGAACGGAGCACCATCGGCCCTCTAACGCTCGTCAACGCCTTGTCGGCCTACATCTTATCCAACAGAGTCGACCAGAGCAACAAGGAATGGGCGGCGCAGCAACTCTATAAGTCCCTGGCGACTAAGATTCAGATGATGACCGGCCTGAGCTTGGACCAAGTGAACTTCGCGGACCTCTCCAATTTTATGCCCAGACAGAACATGATGTACATCGACGGGCACGACAACGGGGTGTCGACGTTGGCGTGGCACGAAAACAGGCAGCTTCTCGCCTCGGCCGGTTACGACGGTACCGTCAGGCTGTGGGTCATCGCAGCCAAGAAAATCCCGGTACTCGACTCGACGCTGGTCTTCCACACCTCGATCGACGTCTTCGGCAGCGAGCTACAAGGCCGATTGATAGGTCACCTGAAGTGGTCGCCCACCGGAGAGATAATCGCGGCCGCCCTGGGCAATTTCATAAACATCTGGCCGTTGAAGAAGTCCGAGCAGTCGGGAGAGTACAGCAATTGGTACATTGAGGACCAGAAGGAGTTCATAACGGTGATGACGTGGCCGAAGAATAAAGACGAGCCGGCGCATGGCAAGGACTACCTGCTGGTGGGGAAGATCGACGGGTCCGTGTCGCTGATCACCGTTCACAACGAGGACATGCAGGTGGAGACGTTGCAGAATTTTTCGCTGTCGCGCGGTGAGTAGGCGGGATTTAATAGTACGCCGCCCTCGCGGGTTACAAGTCACGCGACCACAAAATAAGCGTTCGGCTCTTGATATTAACGCCCAAAGGGGTCCTAATTGCGGGTTTAATAAGTTAAAAAATAGAGTATGTACTTTATCAGACGAGCAGGTAAGGGAATTTAAGGTCGTACCTGATACAAACACCTTAAGAATAGAAAAAAAGTTACACAGCAGAAAGAGAAAGTTAATATAAAATCAGAGAATATCAATGGACGTCAAGGAGCAATACAATCGACGTTAAATAACATCAATCGGGGTCGGGTAGAAGTTAGGTTAGGTTTGGGCGACATTCGCCCAACAAGGGTGTGATGAAAATGTATCTGGTTGTCCAAAAAGTTCGTTCCGTTCTTTCATAAATATTAATTACTAACATTATAGTTATTACAAATTATTTTAATCAATGCACGTTCCTGCATTTTCAATGACTTTCTCCTATCTCTCAGTAAGCTTCATTCATATTACCATTTTCATAAAAACATTATAGCTTGCTAGCAAAAAAACGTTCTTAAATGATTTCTGACTTCCTCATCATTGGCAAATGTTTAGTTTCATAAACTGTTATCCATGGAGCGGAGTAGGTGAAAATCCGAGGGCGCGAGATCTGGAGGATACGGTGGATGGGGTAAAACATCCCACTCTAACAATTTCCTACGGGTCTGCAGAGAAGTGTGAGGTCGAGCGTTCTAGTCCTAGTTCTAGGCGCTTTTCCTGCATGGCTTGGCCTAATATTTATAGTAGTTCGCAGTAAACGTCCGAATTTATTGTTTCGTTTCTCGGGAGTAGCTCAAAATAAATGATTCCTTTGAAATCCCACCAGAGGGACAACAAAACTTTACTGGGGTGAATCCCTGCCTTTGGTGTGGATTGAGAAGGTTCACCGGACTTTCCCCACGATCTTTTTCGACTGACTATGTCGTAAATTATCCGCTTTTCATCACCAGTAACCATATTTCTCAAAAAGGGATCTAGGAAACAAACTACTCCTCGGACTAAAGCTTTAGCCCGAGGAGTAGTTGTGTCCTAAAGCGATTATGTAATAGCTTTGCTATTCGGGAACTACTTTGATAACCGCTTGGCGGCTTGGTGGTTCCTTTCTCGATTTCCGACTTATATGTTACTGACAGAGATCGTATCGATAAAGATGTATACGCCATAAAGTTCATTCGACATTTGTCCTGAATCGGCGTACCGTGTACGGCACTGATGAGAACTAAGAAGTTCGAAACAGCTGTATGTCGTTCGGTTCCGATCCGGGACAAATGTCGAATCCTACCTGTGGCGGGTTTTACTTTTTGAAATAAAAGAGCACGTGCCTAAAATGCTCGATTCAACTCATTTTCAATTAAGCTCACACACAACAATAATAAAACAAGTTCAGGAGTATAACGACAGTAAACAACAGTTAAATAGGGAGTAAGGCTTCAAGGCTGCAGCTGTGCGCATGACATCAAAAGCCGTGACGTAAGTGGTTACCTTGGAAAAACGAAACGACTTTTCGGACAACCCAATATATAACTTCGAAGGTATGTATTGTAAATAAAGTAGCTAATAAATACAAACGTACCGCGTGATCGCGTCACTTGTAACCGTTGAAATAGGCCGCCTAGAAAATCGGCGACTTGTCTCCCAATCACATTTTACTTTCCAGCCGTCATGCATATCGACTGGCACCACGAGGACGGCCCGTTCGCCATCGCCTACCTCGACGGTACCGTCAAGCTGGGCTGGATCCACAGGGACAGCCACCTGATTACGTCGAAGGCCCACGAGAACGCCATATCGTCCATGAAGTGGGACCCGCGCGGCATCATCCTGGCCACCGCCTCCGTAGACATGACGTGCAAGTTGTGGCGCGAGCACGACGGAAAGCTACTACAGCTGCACGCCATGATGCAGACACACGAGCCCGTCTGCCTGACGTGGTCGCCTTTCGTGGGCGGCAACGCCGCGCCTCTATTGCTCGCGATCGGCACCAGCTACGGTACGGTCAACGTGTGGAAGCTACCGGACGAGAAGAACGACAAGGAGAAGGTTCCCGAGCTCGTGTTGAACGCCCAAGGGCATTCGTATAACGGCGTCACTAGTTTGAGTATAGACAGTACGGGGTTGCTCCTCGCCAGCGGTTGCTTGAAAGGCCCTAGCGGCGTCGTGAACGTATGGTCGTTACACGACGGTAGCTTAGTTTACACCACGACCAGTAACGGTGGCGTCAACGCCAACGGGATGACCTGGTTGAGCGCGAGCAGTTCTCTAGCCGTCGCGTTTTCTAGATCGAAGTCCATGTGCGTTTTAGATTACAGTATCCAAGACTTATCGGACAATCTTCCCTTGGCTGCGGTACGCTGTGCTCTCGTGAAGAAAGGCATAAGAGGTCTGAAGACGGCGCCGTTCTTCAAAGCTTTCGTCTCGCTCCTGCCTAGCATCCTCTTGGAACAATACAACGCGGAGAAGTTGGCCGTGCAGACTGGCGCCCACCTAATGCATTCAGTCTACCTGAAAAGCTTGGCATCCGCGGCTATCCTCCTCGAGTTAGACAAAGTTATATGCTACAAGTTGCGCCCGTTCAACGACAAAGTTGACTCCGAGGTAATTCCGGACTTCCATTGGCTGCACACCTTCAGTCTGGCCTCGCAGATGGCCGACAGCCTGATAAAAAGGACCGAATTGCCGGAGAACGTCATAGGGCTCAGCCAGGTATTGGACGACGACATGCGACCGTCCGCCATCCAGAACGTCTTCTGGACCATGAAGCAGGACGAGCAGATCATTCAGTGGGCGTCGCAACGCCCCCAGGACTGGCAGATCGGCGGCAAGTGCAAGGCGTTCCTCTGGGGGTCGGACAGGCACGGCCAACTCGCGGAATTGGGATACAGCGCCTCGGCGCCGGCGCCCGTCGAGTCGTTTTCCATCGCAAGGAAGATCATTTGCGGACAAAATTGCACGTTCGTCATCGAGGCCAACGGGACGGTGCTGGCTTGCGGCGAGGGTAGCTACGGCAGGTTGGGGCAGGGCAATTCCGACGACCTTCACTCGCTGAGCGTGATCTCCAGCCTGCAGGGGTTCGTCGTAACGGACTTAGCGACGTCCGTCGGATCGGACGGGCACAGTTTGGCGTTGGCGGAGAGCGGAGAGGTGTTCTCCTGGGGCGACGGAGACTACGGTAAGTAGAAGGGATAGAGAACGTACACGGATCGATCACCCACATTGTAATTTAGGAAAATTGGGGCACGGGAATAGCGACAGGCAGCGCAGACCCAGGCAGATCGAGGCGCTGCAGAACGAGGAGGTTGTGCAAGTGGCGTGCGGGTTCAAACACAGCGCCGTGGTCACCAGCGATGGTAAGTTGTTCACTTTCGGCAATGGGGACTACGGCAGGCTAGGCCTGGGTTCGACCTCCAATAAGAAGCTACCGGAGAGGGTCGCCGTCCTGGATGAGTACAAGATAGGACAGGTGGCTTGCGGCTTGAACCACACTGCTTGTGTCTCGACCGACGGGATGAACGTGTGGACGTTCGGCGAGGGCGACTACGGCAAGTTGGGTCTAGGACACACCACCACCAAGTCCGTACCGCAGTTGGTGGATACCATGTGTAATATAGGCATAAAGAAGGTAAGTTACGATTTGTTTCTTTGTTTTAGCGAAATGTTTTCTGTACCATAGCATTTAGGCCATATAATCTTGTGTACGGCTCGTTAAGGATAGCGACATGCGTGAAAATCTCGTGACATGCGAGTAAGAGTAGGCGTTAGCCATTAAATAATTTTTAAAGAAAGTAACCGCTTTTTTAGACCCCCATAAAATGACCTCCTAAAGTCTTAGATAACGCTCCTAAAGCGCCCCCCCCCCCCCTGTCGGTACCAAAGAATGCAATGTCATCCCAAATATTGTAGAAACTTCCTGCAACGTCTTCAGAAGGTTTTAAATATCGGGTTGTCCAAAAAGTTCGTTCGGATTTTTCATAAATATTTATTATTAACATTATAGTTATTACAAATTATTTTAATCAATAACATATGTTCCTCCATTTTCAATAACTTTCTCCCATCTCTCAGTAAGCTTCATAATACCATTTTCATGAAAACTTTGCGTTTTATTCGCAAAAAAAAAAACGTTTTTTAATGATTTCTGGCTTCCTCGTCATTGGCAAATGTTAAGTTTCATAAACTATTACCCATGGAACGGAATAGGTGAAAATCCGAAGGCGCGAGGTCTGGAGAATACGGTAGATGGGGTAAAACATCCTACTCAAACTCCAACAATTTCCTCCGGGTCTGCAGAGAAGTGTGAGGTCGAGCGTTGTCGTGATGGAAGACGACCTTCTTACGATTTACAAGACCTGAGCGCTTTTCCTACATGGTTTGGCTCAATTTTTGTAATTGTTCACAGTAAACGTCCGAATTTATTATTTCGTTCCTCAGGAGTAGCTCAAAATAAATGATTCCTTTGAAATCCCACCAGACGGACAACAAAACTTTCCCGGGGTGAAGCCCTACCTGTAGTGTGGACTCACTGGACTTTCCCCACGATCTTTTTCGACTGACATTGTCGTAAATGATCCACTTTTCATCTCCAGTAACCATATTTCTCAAAAAGAGATCGCTACGTTGACAAATCCTTAACATATCCCAGATGTTGATACGATCTATTAAATTGGATTCGCAGAGTTCGTGAGGAACGCAAACATCGAGTCTATTGACAGATCCAAGTTGTTTAAGGTGATTCTGTACCCTATATTTTGACGTCCTGATTTTTTCTGCAAGCTCA
Source organism: Rosalia funebris (assembly GCA_037954035.1). Classification (NCBI taxonomy): domain Eukaryota; kingdom Metazoa; phylum Arthropoda; class Insecta; order Coleoptera; family Cerambycidae; genus Rosalia; species Rosalia funebris. Next base: position 1,145,387 of record JAZFAV010000006.1, on the reverse strand, counting down.
CATATGGTTTGGCGAGGATTTGCCTCAACTAAGGCTCGTAAATGTTTGGGAACGGCTTTTTTTAGGTCGGCCTGACTTTGGGGTGTCCCTGAGGGAAAAATCGCGAAATCGAAATCTCTTGAACCACTTTTGACACGTTCGATCTTGAATAACATTTTTGCCGTACACAGAACACAATTTGCGGCAAGTTTCAGCGGCTCTTTTGCCTTTTTTAAATAAAAAAGCATCACGTGCCTAAAATACTCGGTTTCACTCATTTTCAATTAAATTCACGCACAACGATAATAAAACAAGTTCACGAGCATAACGGCAGTAAACAACAGTTAAATATCAGGGTTAAATAAGGAGGAAGGCTGCAGCTGTGCGCATGACATCATATAGGCCGTGACGTAAATGGTTAATTCGGAAAACCGAACGAACTTTTTGGACAACCCGATATTTTAAAACCCTTCTAAAGAAGCTGGCATATACAGGAAAACATCTAGATAGTCGACAACCATTAGAAACCTCCCAAAGTTACTCTACATTGGAAAATATAATAGTTTCTGCAAAATATGAACTTCTTTTCTGCGAACACGTGTAACGCAATTCTCACGCTTATCGCTATTCCTGACAGGCCGATAGGCGTGTCAAATTTCAATTACTTCCATTTAGGTCGGCTGCGGGAGCAACCTCACCGTATTCTTAACGAAGGGCGGGAAAATCTTCGTCTGCGGCATAGACCGCGTCCCGTGGCAGAACCACCTCAGGGAGCGGTCCGACTACCGCCCCCACCAACTTACCGGTCTCTCCGATTACTTCATCGAGGACTTCGCCGTTGGCACCGAGCACGTCCTCTTCCTGACCTCCTGCGGCAAAGTCTTCGGGTGGGGCATGAACACCGAGGGTCAGCTCGGGCTGCCGCACGTCTCGCTCGTCCGCGAGCCGGACATCATCACCGAGCTGTCCGGCAAGGGCGTGAAGCAGATCTCCACGGGCAGGACACACAGCGCTGCCTGGACGGCGTCCCCGTTGCCCCTGAGGGTACCGGGCGTGACGAGGTCGTTGACTTTCGGCTTGCCGATCGAAATTCCACCGCAGTACGACCACCTACAAGGGTTGTCGGTGAAATCCATCCAAGCCAGGCTCAAGTTCCTGTACAACTTCTCCGATAAGTTGTACTCGTGCTGGACTTTCATGCCGCTCAGCGCGCAACAGAACGATATGAAGGTACCACCCTTGGAAGGGCTAATATCGCCGAAGCTAAGACCTCTTTTGGCGCCCAGGGTATACACCTTGCCATTTGTTAGGTGTATAGGTAAGACGATGGTACAAGGGAAGAACTACGGACCGCAGATCACCGTCAGGAGGATATCCCAAGAAGGTTGTTTGCGCGTAGTTGCTTTTCCGATTGTAATTCACGCGTGTTTTAGGCCGTAAATGCAAGCCGATATTCATACAGATTGCCAAGCAGGTGGTGGATATAAAACCCAACGATTTACGGTTGCCGTCTAGAGCATGGAAGGTAAAGCTGGTGGGGGAGGGCGCCGACGACGCCGGCGGCGTCTTCGACGACACCATCACCGAAATGTGCCAGGAGATAACATCCGGGGTGGTGCCGTTGCTGGTGCCGACGCCCAACGCGTTGAACGACGAAGGGTTCAATAGGGATAAGTACCTGTTGAACCCGCAGCTGACGTCGCCGCAGAACATCGCGTGGTTCAAATTTTTAGGTAACTTTACCTAAATTGCCCGAATTACTGTGATATGACGTAATTTTCCTCTTCCAGGTATATTGTTCGGGGTAGCAATTAGGACTCGGAAACCGCTGGCCCTGCCCATAGCGCCCTTGATATGGAAGCTTGTGGTGGGCGAACCGCTCACGATCGAGGACCTAGAAGACACCGACTGCATGTACATTCAGAGCTTGAGGAGTATCCGCGACATACATTTATCGGGTGTCACGGAGGAATACTTTCACGACGTCATCCCTCTGGAGAACTTCGAGGGGACGAGTTGTACCGGCAAAGTACGTATCACCAGCGGCGTAAGAGCCTTTCGCTTTATTTAGGTTTCATCTTTGCGTTTAGGTGGTGCCGATAATCCACGGGGGCCGCAGCGTCCCCCTCACCTTCGCGAACCGGACGCAATACTACGAGCAGGCTATCAGGTTTCGGATGCAGGAGTTCGACACGCAGGTGGCGGCCATACGCGAGGGTATGTCGGGGATCATCCCCGTGCCTCTGCTGTCGCTCATGACCGCCGAGTATCTGGAACAGTTGGTGTGCGGCCTCTCGCATATATCCATACCCATTTTGAGGAAGATCGTTAGGTAAGTGCCGGATTAAAAGTGTCGCATGAATTTTTAGATTCGAATTACGATTCTTGAGGTTTCGTTTATTTGGACCGCTCTGTAGCTTTTACGGTGATATTTCTATAGGGTCTTTCAATAGGGACGCTCGAGATTTGTTAGGTTATAGCGGCCATGTTGTTAAAGCGCCATCTGTCATATTTGTTGTGAATTGTTTAGTAGTCTATGGCAAATCACCATGGAAGGTTATAGCGTTTAATAATATGTGCAAATCATCAAATTTTATTTTCAAAATCAGTACGAAAGACGTTCCGCGCATTACGTGATTTTTATCCTCGCCACGACCGTCCCGCCGAGTCGACTATTCCACGTTTGGTGGCTAAATTCGAGTCGACCGGCTTGGTAAATAATCAGCCAACACCAGTACGTCACCAAAACGTAAGGTCTGTTGAAACTATCGCTGCTGTGCGTGAGAGTGTACGGGAATACTGAATTTATCGTCGTTCACAAGAACTTGGCCTTTCTGCGACTTGGGTCTGCACCCGTATAAAATCCAACTGACGCAGGAACGATCATAGACAACGGCCGTGTGTTCGCTGATTCGGCTCTAGGCAGTTGGAAGTTGACCCAAATTTCGCCAAAAGAATCATCTTTAGCGACGAGGCCCATTTTTGGATGAATGGATATGTGAACAAACAAAATTGTCGGATTTGGGACGATATCAATCCACACAAGATACATCAGCACCAAATGCATCCTGAGAAAGTCACTGTTTTGATCTGGCGGAATCATCGATCCATACCTCTTCCAAAACGAAACTGGCATTGCCAGAACCATCAACGGCAAGCGCTACAGATCGATGATAAGCAACTTCTTGTGGCCTAAACTGGATGATATGGATACCGACATGCGGTTCCAACAGGACGGCGCTACGTGCCACAGCGCATGCCATGTTGGACATTCTGCACGAGCGATTTGAGGGCACGGTTATCTCGCGCAGCGGCGACGTGAACTGGTCACCGAGATCGTGCCTTTGGAGCTGTCTTAAATCGCAGGTCTATGCGAATAAACCGCAAACAATTGATGCCCTCAAAGTAAACATAACAAACGCCATCCAGCAAATTCAGCCAGATTTATGCGACAAAGTCGTCGTAAATTGGCGCTCCCGATTACGTACCAACAAGCAAAGCCGCGGCCATGATATATTCTTTCGAATAACAAAAAAATTGAGTAGATATCTCACACACAACTTGTTTTATTTACATTTAAAAATCGAGCGTCCTCATTGAAACACCCTTTAGCTGTGTGGCTTGGCCAGTGTTTGTAGGCGTCTATTTGTAAGAACGTTGTGTAATTCAAACGCTACAGAGCGACTCAAAAATACGTTAATGTTTTATGCCAATTTAAACGGTGTCGACCACGCGAACCGTCTTATAAGACGATAACTGGGGAAAACAACCTCACTGATCATTTCAGGTACCGCGAACTCGACGAAAACCACCAGCTGGTGCAATGGCTGTGGCACATCCTCGAGAACTTCACCGATAACGAGAGGGTGTTATTCATGAGGTTCGTGTCGGGGCGGTCCAGGCTTCCGGCCAATCTCGCGGATTTATCTCAGCGGTTCCAGGTAAGCGCTGCGCCTTTTTTTTTTGCCGAGACACGCGACTCCCGACTTCTCGTTTTCAGGTTATGAAGGTCGATAAGGCGGTGAACGGTCTTCCGACGGCGCAGACCTGCTTCTTCCAGCTCAGGCTGCCGCCGTACACCTCGCTGGAGATAATGGCGGAGAAGTTGAGGTACTCGATAAACAACTGCCGGTCCATCGACATGGATAATTATATGCTGGCGAGGAACACCGACCACGGAGTGGGGTCGGACGATGAGTGGAATTAACATTAAAAAGAAAAAGGCTGAATTATGTTAAGTGTGACAACTGGTTATGGAGATAACTTTTGATTTGAAATTTCCTTTTTGATTTTATTTTCTTTTGTTGACTTTTTTTATATATATGCAATAAAGGTATGACCATTGTGTGACATTGTTTATTTCGATCGATTGCGATGTAACGTACGTGGCGATATAATGGGTTTCAAGAGGTAGATAATACATGGTGAGTCATGGGAAACGGACGTTTTTAGAACGAATAGTACACAGCTTGTGTCAGGCGCATGTAAGTGGGAGAAATGACAATCAACACTCCTTGAGTTGCCATTTAATATCCATCATGCCGTTGTGGACAAGGGAACACCGCGTGTTTGTTTACGACGAGTTTGTAAAAAGTGGAGGTTCAGTGACAATAGTGCAACGTCTTTTCAGACAGCGTTTCAACATCGGCCGTCATGGTACCCTCCGTCAGCGGAATACCATTCTTAGATGGGTCAATTCATTGCGAACGACAGGGTCACTGTTTAAAAGGAAACCACCCGACCCAGTTCGAACGGCCTGAACAGCTGAAAATGTGGATCGAGTAAGGGAAGCCATGAACCGAAGCCCCACTCGTTCTGCTAGATGACATTCTAGGGAACTGCAAATAAGTCAATCCACGATGCAGAGAATTTTACACAAAGACCTTGCATTTCATCCCTATAAAATTATGATGGTTCAGAAGCTAAATGAGAGAGACTATCAGCAACGAATGACTTTTTGTCAAGCATTGCTTCACCTATATGAAGAAAATGAAAATTTGATTATCATAATGAGCGACGAAGCCCATTTTCACCTGGAAGGGGCGGTTAATAAGCAAAACTGTCGATATTGGGCTGCAGATAATCCTCGGGGATTACATGAGAGATCGCTACACAGCTCTAAAGATACAGTTTGGTGCGGTATTGGACGGTGCGGGATTATCGGACCATTTTTTTTTTTTTTTTTGAAGAAAACGAAAGAACGGTGACTGTTAATTCTGATCGCTATGTGAACATGTTTGAAACTTTTTTCTTACCTGAACTTCGCAGGCTAAGAATGAATAGGGTAGAGGTGTGGTTTCAACAGGACGGGGCGACCGCTCATACAGCAAGAGCTTCCCTGGCTGTTGTTCAAACTGCATTCCCTAATCGCCTCATTTCACGCTTCGGAGACCTTTCTTGGCCGCCGCGCTCGCCCGATCTTTCCATTTGTGATTTTTATCTTTGAGGGTATTTAAAATCAAGGGTATATGAGCGTAAACCTCGTAATAGTTTAAAAAAATTAATACTTAAAGAAGTAGGTACAGTTACTTGTAAAATATTGATTCGGCGACAGGGATCAACAGACAAAGAGCGGACCCGACCTTTGGCTAGATGAGACGATTGAGTTTTTGTTTTGTAAAACGTTGATATTTCTGGGAATATATTGCTTGGCATTGCAATATATCTAAGAAGTAAGGCAAATTCTTGTTAAATTCCAATTAATTTAACCGTTAAAGTGCTATAAAAGGTAAGGAGAAGTCTAAACATTCCACGAGTAATGCCAGTTGTATGTGTGTGTGTGTGTGGGAATGATATCCACACAAAGGAAAGGAGAAATTCTCATTAAATTTTCAGTCTTAAAAAACCGTATTATTGAAAATTCTCTAGAGGTGCACGGGAAAAGGTAGGTATCAAGCTTGAATGCATAAATTAAAAATGTAGATACTATCAATAACTAGTAGGGCTTACCTTGGGCTCCCTTCATATTACAAAAGAGGATTTCATACTTCCTGGTGGGTATACAATAAATTAGGAACGAATGAATACCTGTATACATTTTCAGATTTTTTTTCACAAGAATAGGAGACTGAAAAAGGGCACAGCCGTCTTTAAATTTACTTTTACGTCCTGTTATACGCACCCGATCATCGAAAACATAACTTTTTATGTTATAAAACACTTAAAATTATTTTTTTCACGCCAAATATTTCTCATTACATCCATTTGCTTACGTAATAAAAAAATAATTACCGAAAATTGCACAATAGTCCAAAATTATAAGCGCTACACATTTATGGCGCGCAGCTAAAAGTTGATACGACTCCAAATCTTGGCTGTAATGGCAATAAAGATGATACGACACAAAACAATTTATAAACAAGAGAAACTTTATTTGATAAGCATGCAAAGCATAAAAAAGTACTGTTCTCTTCCGCCATTTGCAAAACGATACTAACGCCCCCAATCGGCTGATTAACTCTTCAATAGCCCGTCAATTTCGATTTGTTTATCATGTTCTCCGCATTGGACGCCAACTTGAATAAAGCGGATTCTATTTTGACAGACATATAAAAAAGGGGGCAATTTGAAAGAAAGTTGGGTGATTTCTTTGAGCTTATAACCACAGATGAAGTTTATTTAACATATGCGTATCAGTATCTCGTACTATTCCAACTGGTTTTTACTTCATCATTCTCTTTTCAAACTATTAATAGAGATATTGCGTGTAGTGGAAATTCTAGAGCGTACTATACAGGACGCGGCAAGCTTCTAGATGTTGTCTTAGACATTTATGCTGCTTTAAACAACGCAGGCACGTTACAAAAAACATTTGCCATGCCTATTTCACGTATTACGTTCATTAATACAATCCACATTGTAATCGAACAGACTATTCAAATTCATAGCCACAGATCTTTCAAGGATTAGATACGGAATCGGTATATTTGGGTCTGAATTGAACGGCGCCATCTAGGAGTCTCCCTCAATCTAGCTCTTCCGTAATTAAATAATTAACGTTGTATCGAGTAGTTAAAATATCGATTTAAAATCGCCTGCTACTAAAAGAAATTCCTAAACATCACGTATTTTAACACATATAACCTTGTATTTTGTTATTTGCAAATTCCTGACACCATCAATGATAATTAATTGTGTTCAACAAAAGGTAGGGACTGAAAGAGAATTTTCACGTTTCTCATATGACGTCATTATATTTATTTAACCTGTGTTGAGTGTTATCACTTGTTGACTTTGTTTAAACGTCGAAGTTACGTGAACAAGTGATCATAATTAGAATATATTCATTATAAATGGAGAATGGCTGATTTATGTATATTGGAAATTATTATTTGGTACCCAAATTCTTTTAATACCATTTTTTATAAAATAAAAACCTCTTTTAACAAATAGTAATTAAGTAAATTAATAAAAGCAGGGTAACAATTACAATATAATGTTCCTGGGCTAACACCGCTGCACCAAAATAATGCTGCATTAAAATTTAATCTATGCTTAGCGTCCTAAAGGATCCCTGCATGCCAAAAAGTTGCTTCTCCCTGTTGTGATTCTCCACAGGGCGTCGACTTTCGTCCACCTTCCACCTGGAATCATCTAACAAATAATCCCGATTCTTGATAACCCTATCATACCACAGTTTCTTTATTTCGGATATTTTACCACAGGTTCCACCATATTCTTCGGGCAGGACCTCTCTCGGGATATAATCGTACAACGTCTCCGAATTGGGAAGGTGGAAATGAATCTGGAACGTATTGCCATTAATCCCCGCATGTAATATACTTCTGTACGAGAGAAAAGGGATATATTAACTTACCGTTCTTGCCACCTCGCTCTTAAGGAAGGGCTTCATGATAGCCATGAATCTATCCAAGAATGGCGGAGCGTTTAATAAGTGTACTTGTTTCAGCTTCATCGGGTGGGCTTCCTAAGACAAGAACTGTTACAGTTTTGAATTAACTATGTAGGACAAAGAGCGAAATGCATCAAAAAGAAAAAATAAAGTTCATAACATAACAATAAGTCGAATTTATTACTTCCAACTAGTGTTTTTATGTGATGAATTTACTACTAGCCAAATTTATTATTGTAAAATTACTTATATTATGTAATATGCTAGTAAAGTATCTTTGGCGGGCAGCCTTTGCGCCATCTCGTGTTTGTTTTTTTAAATCTTGAGTAGGTCGAAGCCTCGGTATCATATATGTTATAAATGGATTTTAATAAGGATTTGTTACTAAATAAAATGGAAAAGAAACAATCAAGACCGTAAGTGTTGTGTTGCTAATTGTGGAAATGTAGTGGGTCAAAATCCATAATTACAATTTTACCGTTTTCCTGGACAATCTTACAAATTGGAGAGGAACAGAAAATGGATTGTAGCAATGCGTCGTTAAAGGTAATTATTTCTTTTTAGATCTCAAACGATTATTAAATACATAAAACATATAATAATTGCTATTTTGTTAAAAACAAATACAGATTTTTTAGGCTCATATAACGATAGATGAAATGATGAAGAAATTTACTGGAATAGACTTTTTTCTCCAAATTTTACTCAAATTTATTGTTCCTGGAAAAGATAGTCAACCTGCATTTTTTCCCTACAGTCCCTTTTCTTTTCTTCTCTAATTCGTAAGATTATCCAGGAAAACGGTAAAATTGTAATTCTGGATTTTAACCCTGTATATTTTCACAATTAACAACACAACACTTACGACTTGATTGTTTCTTTTTCATTTCATTTATATAGTAACAAATCCTTATTAAAATCCATAACATATGACACTGAGGCTTCGAACTACTCAAGCTTAAAAAAACGTACACTAGATGGCGTAAAGACTACCCGTCAAAGTTGTACTTTGCTAGCGTATAGGACGTCCTCTGTAAATATGAAGTCAAATGTACAGCTTATTGAAAATTGAAATATTTTAAGCGATACATTTAAACGAAAATAGCATGGCCTGAAATTAAGTTATAAAAATGTGTGGCAAGCACTGACCTGTGAATACACCATGTATTTCTTCACTACAGGCAACACTATTTTTGTTAAATGCCTCAGGGTGAAGTTCTTCATGTCAAAAATGGGAATTTCTCCCTCTGGCAAGTCTTGTTCTTCGATTGCTCGTACGTCGGCGAATAAGAAGAACGCTTTCACGCCATTAACGAAATCATATTTGTCCGGATCGTTGGTTAACAGCCGATAGACGAGGATTTTGTATTTTTCATTTGTGAGTTTCGGCATGGGGATGAAATCTCTATAAAACACGTTTGCGTATTTAAAAATAAAAAAAGTTGTTTGATAAACCTACACATTATCGAAAACTTGTTGCATTTGCGGTTGGTTCGGATCTCTGCTATCGAAAATTTCTGGGGCTTGTGACCGTAGTGTGTAGAATAGATCTATCAACGCTTTGGTTTGCTCTATACTATGGTTACAGACGTGTAAAAATCTTTTCAACAAAATATTATCTGAAAAGCAAAATTCTATTTTAATATTTCCGATGTATTGTGAGTTGCATAACATGATTGTCGATTTTAATAGGTACTTGAAGAGCGGTAAAGAAACAAGTTATACATTCCACTAATATATAGTTTTTTTTTTATAATAATCAAGTTTTTATTTCTTCATCTACTCACGTATGTTCTGAGGTAGATGTGGTTGCTTTATAATCCATTCTTTTATAATTTTTAGATCACTGTCGTCAGCATTCTCTAACATTTTGTCGGGATATACGGACGACACACAAGAAATTTTACAACGAACTTATTCCTACTGAGGTTTTTATTACTATAAAAAAGCTACGGTTAATTATAAGACTCTGTTCCACTTTCACCGTGGCGAGAAATAACATATTTATTAGCTAGAAACTGCTTAAGGATTTGATTTATTTGCGTTAATAACGATAATACCAAAACGTTTACGTGAGCTTTACATGTAATATTTTTTTCTTACAAGTTTCTAAAAAATAATCAGCAGAAGATACGGAGAAAGTGCATTATTTTAATGCACATTCGAAAGTGTGTGCGTAACACATTGTACTTGAGAGAAACAGTTAGTGTCGACATATGTTACGACAATTGTCAATAGGATAAAATGGAACAATATACTAAGGCAAACATTTTCTAATCGTTAAGGAACGTACTTTTCTATGTAACTTTAATCGAGCATTGGAAAAGATAGACAGATAAGTTATCTTATTTATCACAATAGATGGGATGGATCATCCCATTTATAATAATTAATAACCATTATTAAGCGTGTTTGCTATATTAAAGAAATATTTTGATCAGCCATGAATTAATGTTCGTGTATTCTATGGATTTTTGTTATATTCATTTTCCATAATTCCTACGGGATATAATGACGTCAAGTTGTGTGTCCAATTCTCTACGATTTGCAAAAAATTTTTAAGTTCAGGGACGCGGCTGTCAGACCTACGATGTCAGGCAGTTCGTTGAATTTATTGAGAAAATTATCGAAAAGCAGTCTCGCAAAAATAAACTTTGGGGTCCGAAATTACTCCAGAAAAGTGAGCAGCAATGAGGGCTCCTACAAAATCGTGAAGCCCAGGAAGACGGTCCAAGGTACTACAAGTGACAAACTAAAAAAAAATTAATATTGCGCGTGATGCAACATGTCTAGTTTGTTTTAGACACGAGCGATCTAGTTTGGCGCGATCCCAACTTTGAATTACTCGCCTCCAATGGATTTCCCCTGTTCCTGCGTGGCAATATCGGTCTGGCCTGGTACGACACGCAGACCACCATCAAGACTCACCACGAACTGATCATGGAACAAATCGATGATGTAATATGAGAATTTTCTGGTCGAGGACACTAAGGGATATATTTGTTGTTTCAGACAGGTGAGAACAGTAATTCCAGCATGGTATGTCGTGTACAAATTTGCCCGACGGTGTTAAGGAAGACGGTAGGAGATCTATTCCCGTATCGCACCATTGAGGACAATTCGGACTTGTCTGTGATCACGATAACGTTAAAACCAAATTCTAAGTTAATGAAAAAAAATAGAGAACTGGAAACTGAAAAAATGGCACAAACTGTAGGCTATATATAGAGTGACCCAAAACAAGGTGCAAATGTTTTCATTTGTTACACATAAAAAGAATGTTATTAATAAGATGCAACAATGACTGTTTTAATAAAAATAACCTAATCTAGTGTACTAGAAAACGAACAAAACTTATTTTTATTGAGTATAGTCGTTCCTTGTATGAAAATAGACTATTATTTATCGTATACCTATGTATAAATAATTTTCCTTAATAAAAAGTGTATATTTTTAGCACACTTAAGCATCACAGCATGTTTAAATCATGTGTCTTATGATAGAATTTTTTATATTATACAAATGTTTGTTCCTTGTTTTGGGTTAATTTTTATGTTTGTGTTGAAATTTAAAAAAGTACTTTTAGTTTCTTATCGCAGCAAAAAATATATGTGATAAGTTGAGAAATTCTGGTTATTGGGCCGACTTTATCAACCCCTTCTCAGGGCTGCCGTATTTCACCCCGTTCTCTTTAAATGAATTGTACAAAACTGATGAGAAATTTAGATGCCTGGATTTTCAGATATTTGAAATAATGGATTGCAAGGTGATTTCTAATGAAGATAAATCAAAAAAGAGCTTCATAGGTATGTTTTTCGCAGGAGGTAGTTTTAAAGATAATTGTATTTTTTTTTTTTAATTTAGGTAGTCTTTTTACTAGCGCCCCGTGCAAGAAGAATCATCTGAACTCGATTTTTACAGGTGGTGAGATATGAAGGGACAATTTCAAAATGTGTCTTTAAATTTTGTTGTATTGTACATAGAGAAATTTTATGTTCAGCAAAGCTAAAGTGTCTATAAATTATATAACAATTTTAAAATAAAAAAAAGTTCTGGGATAAAGATTGCCTATTTGCTCCAAAGTCATATTTTAACTACAAATTTCACAATATTAGATAATAAAATTTTCATAGTGATAATGTAATTGTAGAATAATCATAATTAAATTGATGTTAATGAAATAAAACGTTAATAATATGCTGTTAATATTTCATAAGTACATGAAATATTATTTAGTGAAGTTCTTTTCAAATTTTGCACTAGAGAGTACTCAGTATAATCACTGGTAGCGCTCTTTAAATCGTTAGTTTCAAACTGCATTATCTTTTGGTCCAGAAATGAAAAATAAATTATTTTATGCTGTTATTTTATCTACAAACTGAATCTAGTCATATTTTAGAATTACTATAGGAAATTAAGATCGTATTAAGGCAAATCAGAGTACATCAATGCATTGAAATGCTCTACATATACACATGTATGTAAATTGGCAACATTGTACCAGGTCCCTTTACATATATTTTTTTTTTATTACATTTAGTTGACAAATGACAGTGATTACTGATTAGTTATCTATTTTCTCCTAATTATAGCGCCTCTCTTTGTTTGAAATTATGCGACATGTTCTTTAACATGGGATAGTATTATATGTACTTATTACTATCAGTAAAAGAAAAATTTAAACAACCTATTACGTCACTAGTATTCCAGTTCAAAAGCCTCGCGACATGACCAAAACGGCATATTTTACTTGCAAATAATTTTCTATCATGATTCGATCTGTGTACATTGCTGTTTCAGTTAAAACTATAAAAATATAATAATAAATTCTATTGTCGCTATTTCTTTATCCGTTATATTCTATAATCTATTTGTGGGTATAAGAATTCTTTGTTTATTGTATCTATGCCTATCTATCTCTATATATCCATAATTTACATTGTCCATACTATTTGAACGTCTGATTCTTATAAATGGATAATTACATGTTACATCTTTGAGAGTCGTTCTTTCGGCGATTTGATGATTAAATTTTACGTTATTTATGAAAATTGCGAAATGTACTGCACGCACCTGTCCTGTCACCCTTTTATCCCGCGGCAATTCGGTTAAACGGCGTGCATAACAAAATGGTGGTAAGCTATTTTCCAGTGTGATATTGCCATCTTTCTCCGCGACACTCCACGGGGTATCTTCCCCCTCTATCTAAACATCGTTAGCCGCCATTGTACAAATATCGAGTGATGAGTCGCTTGTCGCGCCTTATTTACATAATTTGTGTTTTTTTGAAAATATCATAATACAATATGCTAGATGCTTGTACTAGCACGTTATTTACCACTTAATCGTACCAGTGACCCATACAAATTAAGGTATTGGTTCATTATTTACGAATGTCGCGGAGGTAACCTCACTAGTTTGTTCGAACTTGAATTGCAGGCACCAGTCGTTTTATGGGTCTTTTTTATGTTTTTCTCTGACTTGCGGCCGTGACATAACGATGAACTTTTATTATCCACCGGCGAGCTACCTTGCATTAGTTTATAATTTGGAAATTATGCGAAAAATCGTTATTTTTAGTTTATTTATTACCTTCTAATATCCCCAGGTAAAACATGAGCAAAAGACGAAGGACTAGTTCTGTGACCAGCAGAGGGCTAGAAGACGACTCTCTTGATAGTATAGAAGCGTCCACGAGCAGCGGACCCTCTATGAGGAAGAGAAAAAAGAACTTGGATCCTGTAAGTGTGAAGAACACTAAACTTTTGTCATGTATACATTTATAAATTGTTTTAGATGGAACTATGCCATCAGTTATACGATATAATTAGGAACCATAAGAAGGACGACGGTACATTGCTTTGCGATTCGTTTATCAGAGTTCCGAAACGTAGACAGGAACCGAGCTATTACGATGTCGTCAGCAATCCCATAGACTTACTTAAGGTCCAGCAGAAGCTGAAGACTGACGAGTACGAGGATCTTGAGGATCTGCAAAGTGATATCGAGTTAATTGTAAATAACACTAAGGCATTCTATAAGAGGAGCTCACATGAGTATAAGGACGCCACGGAATTATGGGAATTATTTCAGATGAATAAAAATAAGTGAGTAGGCGGGCATTGCCAGTGTTCCCACGTGTATTACGCATTTTCTTGCAGGTTATTAAACGTAGAGGAGGAGCCGAAAAGACCTGTGAATAACCGACATAACAACAGGACCTCGAAGAGGACACCCGTCAAAATCGAAAACAGGAATAGCATAAACCACGATGAGGACACTAACGAATCGTCAGTGTGTGACGATGATGACCCCAACCAGTTCGAGGAGCTATTCACAGCAGTGATGGCCGCCACCGACGACAACAACAAACTGTTACACTCAGCTTTCCAGCTGTTGCCGTCGAAAAAGAAGTACCCTGAATACTATGAGGTTATCGAGCAACCAATTGATCTCAAGATGATAGCGCTGAAGATACAGAATAATAAGTATAACGGTTTGGCGGAGATGGAGCGTGACCTGTTGCTGATGTGCAAGAATGCGTGTCTGTTCAACGAGCCTGGGTCGCAGATATATAAGAGTGCGAAAGCTTTAAAAAAGGTAACCAAATTGAATGGTCAAGGGTGATCGTACGGTGTGAGTGTACATCGTGGAAGTGATTTTGTGCTTAAGGGGGCTCTTTCGAGCCGCGATTTATCCTTCTGTTTGTAAGTTAAAACCACTATCGACATGTTTTAATAGATTTCCGCAGTGCATAATTGTTTTTTTCATTGTTTTCATTGCTTTATCCTGACACTGTATGTTTAAATTTTATTTGCTTAAAATAATTGACAGGTAAACATAACCTTTTGACATTTATATTCATTTGTTTTCTGGTACTCTGTCAAGACGATCAGATATTTGCAATTGTTTCTCTTATGTTGTTCGTTTTAGATTGCTTGATTTTATATAATTAATTAAATCATTACTATTAAATTTATGTTGTACGTTCCTTTAAGAAGTTCGTGTGTTCATCTAGGAAAATTCTGTATCGATAAATAATTACTTTTAAAATTGTTCTTTCTTAGACCTTTTTTTACTATAAAAAAAAATTACATACGATTTAAGTATATAGACAAAATAACTGTCTTTGACTGTTTCTTGTATTTTAACATTTTCTATCTCGATCGTGGACGTACACTGAGTAAACTTTCAGTTGTTTCTGAATGAATTTGACATATTGCTTCAATTGTTCAATGGCCTACCTAGGTTTATTTGTATTCGATGCAAATTTACATGAGATATTTTTAATAAACAACTTTATTTGAAATTGTCCAGATAATTAAATAGATTTTTTCTTATGCGATTTGGATCAATTGTCTTTTTCATGGAGGTACTTTAGTACTGGTATTTTTAAGTTTTTGATGTTTTATTCTGACACTATGTTTAAACTAAAATAATTATGACAGGTTAAATGTAACCTTTTGACATTTATCTTCGTTTGTTTTCCAAACCAGTCAAGACTTTGGAAAATCTTCTACTAGATTTTTACTTTGGCTCAGTTTGAATGCACATCCAATTATCAATTTTTAATATTATAATAAGCAAGTACCTCTTGCCTACAATTCTAATTTTTTTTTATAGTTTCAACTCTTCAATGGTTTCTCATAGCATACTTACTTCAATCTTCTCATCACTTTCTTGATTTAATTTCTCTGCTATTTTCTTCATGCAAATTTCGTTCTTCTATTCTTTAATTATGGTAAATGAAGATGCCACCTGATAAGTCTGATTTTTTAAACATATTTTCTTAAAAAAAATAAATACAAAATTTTTGGTTAAACAGGAAGGTATTTTTTGTTCAAAGAAATAATGCAATTTTTTTTTAATAAGAGTAATCTTTCTATACATTTTTTTTTTTGGAATAAGAAGTTTCAAAGAGAATCTCTTTTTTATAAATTTACATCTTAATTTTGCATTTTAATTTCTCATCTGACACAGGGCGTTTTTTCAAAGAAAACCGCCAAGAAAAGTGCCTAAAAATATATTTTTTTCCACTGAACGCATTTTACTTTTTAATTAGAATTTTTTTTATTCAAACAGTTTACATTAAATGTAAATAATGATACAATCACCCAATGTTGTTGTGGTCTTCTTCAATTCTACAGCTTGTCTATTGTTTTTTACATTCAGATTGAATTTATCTTTAGATATTTATAGACAATACTTTTGACAATTGTTTTTCTTCATAGATCTTCATTTTTTAATCTGCTTTAACTGCTAATTTTCTACCGTATATCTTCTACTAACCCATGACGTGCTTGATCTGTCAGGCTCAGTTTGCATTCCCATGCAATTATTAATTTTTAAAATTTTTAAGTGGGTGGTTTTATTCTACAAATATTAATTTTTTTCATTAAATAATCTGAATAATTTATAGATATAAATTTCTTTGCGTTCAATGAGCTGTCTTCCCAACCCTTCACTGTTTCTCATAGCATACTTTAATCTCTTCATCACTTTTTTGATTCACCTTTTTTGCTTCACCTTTTTTGCTATTTTATTTATAACTTCCTGTTTGTTTCTACATCCAATTAAATATTTAGTCTTATATGACACATTTAATATAAAATTTTCATTAAAAAAGTATTTGAAGATTTAATTTTTACACTTTACACGCGTCAGTTGTGTTATTTTGATTGTTGCCATAGCCTACTCTAAATTTGATCCTTTCTGTAGTTTCTCGATTGTTCCAAGACTGATTTGACTCTTTTAACATGTAATCTGATGATTCAGATGACGAAAAGGTGGAACAGTTTTCTTTAACATCCAAGTATTAATTTTTAATATTTCAAGTGCGTGATTTTGGCCTACAAATCTAGATATAAATTTCTTTTGCATTCATTGGCATCGCCTTCTTGATTCGCCTTTTTTGTTATTTGATCTATGACTTTGGTTTTAATCTATATCCAATTAAACTTCTAGTCTTATATGATGTATTTAAAATAAAATTTTCAGCAAAAAATTTATTAAAAGGTTTAATTTTGGCATTTTATTTTTTATATTTGCATGTTATTGCGTCAGTTGTTTTATTTTAATTTAATTCTTTAAATTTAGTGATTTCTGTAATTTTTCGATTGTTCCAAGGCCTATTTGACATGTAATCTAGATGGTTCAGACGAAGAAATGGTGGAGAGGTTTGATTTCACATCCAAACATTAATTTTTAACATTCTAGTGTGTGTTTGTGGCATAGACATATAATTTTTTCATTAAATAATATACATATTTTTTTTTTGCTTTTGCTGCTTCGTCTTACCAACTCTTCAATTGTTTCTCACAACATACTTCAATCTCCTGATCACCATCTTGATTCGCCTTTTTTGCTATTTGATCCATGACTTACTGGTTTTATTCTACATTCAATTAAAATTTTTGCTATATTGATGTATTTAAAATAAAATTTTCAGTAAAAAAAATGTATTTAAACTCTAAAATTTGGCATTTTATTTCTTATTCTTATATTTGTCGATTATCGTTTGTCAATTGTATCGCGTCGATTTTTTCCATGGCCTACTCTAAGTTTCATGCCTTCTTTGTATTTCTTCGATTGTTCCATGGACGATTTGATTCCCTTAACGTGTAATCTAGGTGATTCAGACGAAGAAAATAGAGGTGGAGCATTCCAAGACGCCGACGCCGTCGAGCAAACTGAGCGAGAGGATACGAAACAAGCGGTTGCGGGCCACCTCCGCCCTGTCGGCGGTTACGGCCGCCCTGAAGGACGACGATTCGGAACCGGAGGCGGAGCCCGAGGAGGACGAGGTACCGTTTAACGTTTTTTTTTTTATTTTCCATGTGGCATCCTGGGATCATTTGGTGGGTTTTTCAGAGGGCGGCGGTGGCGGTGGACGCTGACAACCCGCAGTGGAAGCTGTTCGAGGCGGTGCGCACGATGACGGGCAACAACGGGGTGGCGCTGGCGGAGCCGTTCTGGCGGCTGCCGTCGCGCCGTTTCTACCCGGACTATTATCGCGAAATAAAGAATCCGGTGTCGTTGACGCAGATTAGGAGGAAACTGGTGAACAAAGCGTACGGGACGGTTAGTGAAGTGGCGGGTGATATGACTATTATGTTCGAGAATGCCAAAAAGTACAATATCGCTACATCCAAGTTGTATAAGGTGAGTGCTTTTACGATTTTTTGTTGTTGTTAATCATCTTTATTGGAAACTAATTTGCAATTAATTAAAACTAATTAGAGTTGGTATGACTTGGTAATTTTTTTCGAAAAGAGGATTCCTACGATTTTCGGATTTTAGGCGCAATTGTTTTAGTTTAATTTGTTTCTGGAATATTACAAAGTATTTTTTAATTACAATTTTTGTTTTTTTTTTTTTTTTGTAACGGGAAGACTCAGTTTTTTATTTTTTTATTTTTTACTCTCTGTATTTTTTGTTTTATTCTCAAATTACGATAAACGGAGAATCCTAGATAACAGGATGTTTTGTCAAAGGAAACCAAATCAAGAAGTGTCTAATTTTTTTTTCTTTTACTAAATATATCTTGGTTTTTAATTTGGTTTGTGGAATATCGTAGGGTATTTGGTTTTAAGAACAAATAAGAATGATTGTTCGAGTTTTTTTTTTGCTCGCTTATTTTTTTTGAAAAACTTTTTTTTCTCGTTTTTTTTTTTTGTTACAGAGGAAGGATTTTTTTCAGTGATTTTTGATTTTTGGAAGATATTTTGGTTTTTAATTGTGTCAATAGTATTGCAGAATATATTTTTTTAACATAAAATTAGTAAATTTTCTGTGAACTTTTTTTTGTTCTATATTTTGTTCATATATTTTATTTTTTAATTATGGTAGAATGTTTTTTTTTTCAAAAATATTACATTTCTTTTTGCTAACAAGGTTTTTTTTCTAAGCAAAGTAGCTTTTTCTTTACTGAAGACATTTTGGGTTTTAATTGTGTTGGAAGTATCACAGAATATATTTTTTTTACAAAAAAAATTGGTGGTTTAATTTTTTTTTTATGCATATTTTGTTTTTTTTTTTTTTATTTAATTAGGTATGGGAAAAATTTTTTTCTTTCAAAAATACTGTTTCATTGTATTGAAGTATCTCAGAATATATTTTCTTTTTATAAAAAAATTGTAATTTTTCTGTTAATTTATTTTTGCTGCCCATTTCGGTTCTTTTTACTTTTTTAATTATGGTAAAAATGTTTTAAAAGCTCTCATTTTGCCATTTTTATTTCTTACATCTGTCTATTATCGCGTCAGTTGTTTTATTTTGATCGTTTCCATAGCCTACTCTAAATTTGATGGTTTCTGTAATTTCCCGATTGGTCCAAGACCGATTTGACTGTTTTAATGTGTAAACATTTTGGAAGATTTTTTTCTCTACTAAAAACATTTTAAATTGTTAAAGTATCGCAGGATATATATTTTTTGTAAAGTAACTTTTCTTTTAACTTTTTCTTGTTGCATGTGTCGTTTGTTTTATTCTTTTATGGTAAAGATGTTTTTTTGTTTAAAAAATATTAAACAAAACACCTGATGTAAGATGTTTTTATTCAAAAATATGAAAAAACATTTAATATTTTTTTGTTAACCAGATAGGATTTTTTCCAAGAAAGAATAGTGTTCTTTCTAGTGAAAGTATTTTGGTTTTTCATTTAGTTTTGGAGTAACAGGATATTTTTTTATGAAAAATAAAATAATTACAAAAAGTAAAAAGCACCTGATATTTTCAAATCTATTTTTTCAGTATTTTTTTTTGTTATCTAGGGAAAGTTTTTTTAAGGGTTTTTTGAATATTGAAGAATATTGTTTTTTCTTTAATAAAATATAAAATTAAAACAAAAAAATTGTACTTTTTCTGTGTAAAATTTTTTCATGGGTGCACATTTCTTTTTTATTATTATTTAATTATAATAAATGAATTATGTAATTATTTTTCTTAAAATTTTTTTTTGTCTAAATCGTTTATTTGTAGAAAAAAAAAATTTTGTTAAAGGGCAAGGACGAGTTTTTTTTTTGTACTAAAGGCATTTTAGTTTTGGAGGATATTTTTTTTTCTATTATTTTTGTCACCTTTTTTTGCACATTTTAGCTTTTTTATTCTTTAATTATAGTAAATAAAGAACACTTGATATTGTAAAGTTATTATAATACTTTACAATATCAAGTAAGTTTTCTGTAATTTTTTTTTGAAATCTTATTTTTAGAAATTTTTTATAAATAAAAAAAAATTACAGTTAATATTGATGTTGGTTAAATTAAGGTTTAATAGTCCTTATCAAAGATTCATTTGAATTGCCCGTAAAACCAATAAACGAAATTAGGACAACAGTAAATCGGTCTGATGTATGTATAAAAAAAATCGGAGCATGCAAATTAGTCTGGTCTTGGACAAATTTGGGCGACACAGACTAAAGAATCTTATTCTACATTTCAGGATTCAGTAAAACCAAGTAATTGTTTTATAAAGGAAAAATACAACCAATTTTGGGACAATAACAAATTTATTTAATTTATAAACAAATTATGGCTAAAATTGATACCAGTTGGTAAAATTTTAGGTTTAATAGCCCTCACAAAATATGTTTTATTTGAATTTACCATAGAATCGAGATAATAAAAAATACTGCGACAGTAAATCGGTCCGATTCGCGAAAAATCCAGTCTAATCTTGCTAATTAGACTGGTCTCGGACACATTTGCTCGACACGGACTAAACGATCTTATTCTTCATTTCAGGATGCAGTCAAACTACAAAAGTTGATGCAAACAAAAGTACAAGAACTACTTGACATAGATCAGGTAACGCAAAGAGTCACTAACAAAAACCGAAAGGTATGCTACTGCACTGCTTAACGTTTTCTCTTGTTCATTTTAAGTTATCCCCCTTTCGTTCTTCCTTCTATTCTGTTCTATCTTCTCTGTTACTTAGTAGTACACACGAAGTGTTTGTTTGTATTTGTGCCCCTCTCACCTCGTCCCCTACACAGTGTGTTGTTTTTGTAGCTCAGTCCGTCTCCGCTTTCGCCTTTGTTTGCCTAATGACGCTTGCTTCGCTATTAACCCTACTTTTTTTTATTTTTTTGTTTGTTTTACCGCCACACAAGTACATCTCCTATCGAACTGAAGTCTTGGGTGGGATTCTAGTCTTTCTTTCAGGACACGGACAACGACGCGGACCCCGAGCCGGCGGTGGTCAGGCGGAAGCCGGGGCCGAAGCCGAAGAACTCCACGCCGGGCAACACCCCCACGAGGGGGCGGCCGCCCCGCGACTCCATACCCCTCAAGAAGCGGCTGCACGCGCTGGCCAAGTACATGCTGGACTATACGGTAAGTCTGAGGGGGCGTTTCGAGACCGAACCGGAATCTTCAGAGGTTTTATCGCTTGCAGTGCGAGGACGGACGCAAGCCCATGCTGGCCTTCATGGAGAAGCCGTCGAAGAAGCTGTATCCGGACTACTACGAGGTGATAGCGGAGCCGATCGACTTTCTAGAGATCGAGTCGAAGATCAAGGCTGAGCAGTATAGTTGCGAGAAGGACCTGGTGAAGGACTTCAAGACGATGTTTGCGAACTGTCGGCAGTACAACGAGGAGAACTCGCCGATCTACGAGGACGCGACGATGCTGGAGAAATATCTGATGGACAAGGCGGGGCATCTGCTGGTCACGCCCGAGAAGGAGAAAAGGGAGAGGACGGTTGTTAGAGTGTGAGTGTTTGATTTTGTTTTTGTCACTTCGGGTAACCATTTTAGTGGGTTCTGAAAGGTTTTTATTTTATTTAAATAAAAATCGAATCTGAAATTTAGAAAATTACTTGCATTAGAATATAAAAAAAGTTTTTTGAATATATTTTTTATGGTTTTTATTTTTTAGTTATGGTTTGAAATTTTTGCAATTTCGAATTTTTTAAATACCTCAAAATATTTCGGCTGGGATAATCATTTGGAGTTTTTAAGTCTATGATGTTTTTAGTTTTTTTTTTTTTTTAATTTAGAATAGTTGAAATTTTTTATTTTTGAAATATACCAAAATATTTCGGCTGGGAAAGCCATTTGGGGAATTTTCAAAGATTGTTTTTTAATTTTACATCTTTGATATTTTCAAAATTATAAAATTAGTGTCGATTGATGCCATGCAATTTATAATTTTTTTTACAACCAAAAATATGTTGGCCGATATAATCATTTGGAGATTTTTTTTAAAGTTTTTGAGGCTTTAAAATGTAATCTTTATATAAAAATAGTTGCACTTTCTTAAATGTATATTTTTAATTTTTGAAGTCTTCCTTAAATGTACGAGGGCGGATCAAATATAAACGGGACTTTATTAAAAATATATATATGTATACATGTATATTGACTGAAAAACAAAAGGCAAATGTATTTTATTTTTCTACATAGTTCCCTGCTTTACAAATACATTTTTCCCAGCGAGAAGGAAGGTTTGTTATCCCAGTATCGTAGAATGAAGCTGGTTGCATCAGGAACCAATGGC
Organism: Rosalia funebris; assembly: GCA_037954035.1. Lineage (NCBI taxonomy): Eukaryota > Metazoa > Arthropoda > Insecta > Coleoptera > Cerambycidae > Rosalia > Rosalia funebris. Next base: position 1,123,057 of record JAZFAV010000006.1, on the reverse strand, counting down.
GCACGAATCCATCTACGCCCTGGTCATTTTCATATCGTTGCCCTCCTAGAGCTTCTTTAAGCAGCCCAAACAAATGAAAATCGCAGGACGATAAGTCCGGGCTGTAGAGAGGATGTTCAAGTGGAGTACAGTGCATTTCTTTCGGGTTTTCGACCGTTAGAACTGCAGTATGGGGCCTGGCGTTGTCGTGAAGGAGAATTGCCTCTCGAATCGATTGGTTTTGGCTTTTGTGGCGATATACTTATTTGGACTCGGGCGTGTAGTGGTGGACCCACGTTTCGTCGCAAGTGACAATCCAACTCAAAAATGCACCTTATTTCGCAAACCTTGCTGTAAGCCTCTAACAGATCTCCATACGTCTCAACTTCTGATCTGTGGTCAACAGGCGAGGGACCCACCTGGCACACACTTTACGGAACTCCATCCAGGTCGTTTTTGATGATCGCTTGACAGCTCCCATAACTTATTCCGGCCTTCTCTGCAATTTCCGATACGGTAACCCGTCAATCTTCTTCGAGAATGTCTCGAACCGCGCGAATGTTTTCGTCCGTAGTGCTGGTTCGAGGACGGCGATGGTATTTCTGATTTTCCACTCGTTCTCCTCGCCTTTTCTTGAACTCTTTATGCTAGATAAACAGACGAGTCCTTGACACTGTTTGGTCCCTGAACTGTGCAGTCAATCTCGCCGCATGATCTCTTCATGAACAAGAAATTTTATAATAATGTGTTGCGCAACAGCGGGGTGCACTTCTCGCTCCTGCATCGTGAGCGCTACCGACGAACTGGTTGAGAGTGAGTAACGGCCGGCTCTTCCCATTGGTAATGACTCCACCCAAGCATACTAGAACCTCGGGCCCGGTCCTAACAGCTGCAGACGTTCAGGAACAAAAATCCCGTTTGGATTTGATCCATCCTCGTATTTTAAATTTTTCGAGGTTATTTTTTAGGTTTTGTATTTTTTACTAGCTTTTTATCATCTGAAATATTCATAAATTCTTAAAACAAAAAGTAAAGCATTTTTTTATTTCACGTTAGTAATTTATTTGATTTGTTTGACAACAGAATTGATATTTATGTAAAATATATAAACTTTTATACAGAATTCACGGTAAACGTGAGTTATTTTAAAAGCTGTGTCGATTTTAGAAGATCCAGTTATAAAAATGTAGCCAATATTCAAAGTTTAATATCGTCATACAATTTCTTATATCAACCCTGTAAAAAACGTAATTGTCCAATTTCCCCGATCGCATCCCGCAGCTACAAGCCGAGGAAACCGCTGTCGCCGCTCGAGAAATCCCTGAAAACCATGTACGAGGCCATCCGCGACTACAAAGAGCCCAAGGCCAACCGCCAGCTCTCGCTCATATTCATGAAGTTACCGTCGAAAATCGACTACCCCGACTACTACGAGGTGATCACCCATCCCATCGACATGGACAGGATCTGCCAGAAGCTGAAGGCGAACGCCTACGAGACCCTCGACGACCTCGTCGCCGACTTCGTCCTCATGTTCGACAACGCGTGTAAATACAACGAGCCCGACTCGCAGATCTACAAGGACGCGCTCGTCCTCCAGAGGGTCTGCTTCCAGACGAAGATGCAGCTGAAGGAGGACGACAACACCGTGCCGGACGTCCCGGCCGCCGTCCAGGACATCCTGCTGAACCTGTTCACGAACGTGTACAACCACCAGGACGACGACGGCCGGTGTTATTCCGACTCCATGGCGGACCTGCCCGAGCACGACGAGATCGACGGGAAAAAGTAAGTTGCGCTTGACTGTGGTGGATTTGCGGCGTTCAAACGCGTGAAATAGCCCGCGGGCGCTGGTAAATTCGACTTGGGGGCGTGGTGATTCGACTGGTCTCGAAAGTTTCAGGAAAAGGCAAATTGGACCCGTCGAATGTTTGTCGGCGGTAAATTGGTCACGCTTTTAAGTTTGTTAGGTTAATTGGGCATAGTTTGAGGCGTAAATCGTGGTAGTGGCACTGCATGATATTGTTTTAATTCTAAAAACTGTTACAATAAGAGCGGAAGATGTGAATTTTAAATAAAACATGGTTTTCTGTAGCGAAGTATCGAAATATTTATCGATTCGATATCGATAGGGAACACATCCGGTAAAGGCCGCTACGGCTTTGGTGACACAGGAGTACTCCTCTGGCGAAATTTTCCCTAGACTCTCGGCCGCACTCTCACGAACTGCCGTGGTGTGTTGTTCTGAACGACCACTACGAGCTCGTGTCCTATGTTTCACATCCATAATTGAGCCAGTACTTTCCAATTTTTCGATTATTCTTTTCATAGTACTGGATAAATTTGGAACATTATTTCTATTGAAAATTGGACGCACTTTACGAATCGATGCAACCAAACTGTCACCATTTTGACAGTAATGTTTAACAATAAGGACGCGTTGCTGTATCATGTAGCCCTCCATGTTTATTAACTCCTATCTTTTTCGTATCGACCTGTCACAATTATAGACCTATCGAATCATGACGGCCAAATTGGCGCGCAATTCAAATCTTGCGCTCTTATTGTAACACCCTACATTTTAACTACATATTTAGTTTCTCTTGATTTTTTTTTGTAGCACAAAAATACTTAGAAATCTGAAAATATCTCTGAAAAAATGGGTTTAACATTTTTTTTTAAATAAAATTAACGCTTTGGGGTTTATTTCCTATATTTAATATTTTAAAAATTTAATGGCATACATACAGTATATAAAAAATTTATACGTATGAAAAATAATAAATTTGGCTTAGGCGTATAGTAAATTCGACCGGCGTCGAAGGTTTTGGGAAACAGTAAATTGGCTCTATCGAAATTTTGGCGATAGTAAATTAGTCACGTCGTCATTCATTCATTAAATTCGACAATAATTACACCGTTTGAGCGCAAGTCGTTGAGGGAAAAAACAAATTGCGTTTGAATACGATAGACTTGGAGTATTCAGAAACGTTGGGGATAGTAAATTCGCCTTAGAGAGTGAGTAAATTCGACTGGCGCTGAAAGGTTTGGAGAGCAGCAAATTGGTCGTCGGGAAATTATGGCGGAAGTAAATTAGTCACGTCTTTAAATGTATTGATTCAATTTGACAATAATTACATAGTCATTGTGGCAAAAAGCTAATCGCAGTTAAATACGATAGATTTGGAATAATTTGAAACGTTGGGTATAGTAAGTTCTATTTAGGGGCAGAGTAAATTCGACTGGTGGTCAACGTAAAATAAATTCGCCTTAGGGATAAAGGAAATTGGACTGACGGTACATCTTTCGGGGAACAGTAAATTAGGCCTACCGAAATTTTGACGGTAGTAAATTAGTCGCGCCTTTAAATTTATTGTTTATTTGACAATAACTACACAGTTTTTGTCATTGCGGCAAAAAGTAAATCACGTTTTAATAAGGTAGATTTGGTGTTTAAAAACATCGGAAATTGTTGAAACATGTTGCCTATGTGACAATATAAAATGTCCGACATTTTTGGGAATTTTATAATTAAAAAATATAGAAAAAGCCTAACAAATTCGACTGAATTCATAACTTTAGGTAACAGTTATTAACCAAGGCATTAAATTTATTGAGAGTTCTTTATTTTTTGGGTAATAGTAAATTCGCCATGACGATATTTGAAGATCATAACTTCGTCATGGTTTTATTGTTTCTTCTTAATTAATTCAACAATTTGCCGCACCATGAGAAGATTATATAACCGTATGACGGAAAGGTTAATTTTTCTCAAGCTATACGTCATTTTTATCAAAAAGGTAAGTAACGAACCACCACGTGCTCGTCTATTTCAGGGTACGCGCCGTATCCTTGGACTTGGTGAAGCGCCGACTCGACAAGGGCGTGTACAAACGCCTGGACGTCTTCCAGGACGACTTCTTCGCGTGTCTCGACCGCGCGCGTCGCCTCTCGCGCACCGACTCGCAGACCTTCGAGGACGCCATCGAACTCCAGTCGTACTTCATACGGCAGCGCGACGAGCTGTGCAAGAACGGCGAACTCCTCGTCTCCCCCGCCCTCGGGTACACGATCATGGACGCCAAATCGGCCGTGGAGCAGGTGCGCCAGGGCAAGATCCTCAAGGAGTCCCTCGAGGAAGAGACGGAGACGCGCAGCTCCGACGACTCCATCATCAAGGAGGGCAACATGAATGTGGGCGAATCGATGACCTGCAACCAGCAGACCTTCAAGGTGGGGGAGTTCGTCTACCTGGACACCAAGGAGAAGGGCTGCGAGCCTCACATCCTCCTCATCGAGAGGCTGTGGGAGAACAACGGCCAGCAGATGCTCTACGGGAACTACTACTTGCGCCCCGCCGAAACGTACCACCTCACGACGCGGAAGTTTCTGGAGCGCGAGGTCTTCAAGTCCGACTCCCACGTAACGGTACCCTTGGAGGAGGTGCGGGATCGGTGTTGCGTCGTCAACGTCAAGCAGTACTTCACGATGAAGCCCGAAGGTTCGTTTAACGGCCGCGCTGCTGAGTGCCCTCTGACGGAGATCTTTTTTAGGTTACGACGACAAGGATGTGTATGTGTGTGAATCTCGGTATAGTACTAGGTGTAGGAGCTTCAAGAAGATAAAGATCTACCCAGAAAATCCCACGCTGAAGCTGGTGCCGAGGGAGGTGCCCTTGGAACCGAAGCGGGTGATGTCTGTCTTTCGGGAGCGGGTGGAGAAGCACAAGGACGAGCTGGCCGAGCTGGAGGAGCAAGAGAAGCTCGTAGAGAAGGATAAGCCGGTAAGTTTTATATTATAAGGAAAATTATGTGTCTGGGTGTTATATACGTCGATTTAAAAAGTCGCCTTATCTTTGACTTAATTTCTAAAAAAGAAATTTAAGTGTGACAAGTTGCTTCTAACCATTGGCTATCAGGATGTCAGAATTATGTTCCCATGTAGATTTAAAAAAGATCGCAATTTCGTATCGAAAAAACAATTGTAAAGTGTGGAAGCGAAAAATAGTTACAAATACAAAAATCGCCGTGTATTTTGCTGTGACTATCGACGTAATCGGAACCGACCAGGACTACAAAATATATCTTTATAATTACGGAAAATGTTTATTATTCGCAACAAAGATAAGTTGATTATTTTTTTGTGCCACCCTATATATCTTGATTCTCGCTTAAATAATTAAGTAGGCTGTCAAAATTAGTTTTTTCTTTAGCTCCTTGTTGTATTTGTATTTTTATATATGCATTTGCGTAGTCTACTCTTTTATGTTTGAAATTAAAACGTACAGGGTGGCTCAAACTAGTTGAAAGTTATATAACGCTGCATTTGTTCTTAGGAAGTCCTTGCGAGAAATGGGGAAAAATAAATCAATGTTTGATGTTGCGCAAAAAATGTGTTCTTATAAAAGTTTAACAAAAAAAAAAATAGAATTTTTTGTGTCACCCTGTATATTTTAATCTCGGCGGAAATAATAAAGGAGGCTGTCAACGGTTTTTTAACTTTTTTTTGTACTTGTATTTTTATACAAGCATTTACGTAGTCTACTCCTTTATGTTTGAAATTAAAATGTACAGAGTGGCCCAAACTAATTTGAGATTTTGTCATACTGCATTTATATTTAGAAGATCCTTCCGCGAAATGGGGAAAAGAAAATACGTTTAATATTGCCCAAACATTTTGTTATAAAAGTTTAATACAACATTGAAATTTTCTGTGCCACCCTATATATCTTATTCTTCGCGCAAATAATGAAGGAGACTGTTAAAAGCTGTTTTTTTTTAGTATTTTTTTTGTACTTGTATTTTTATACAGGCATTTGCATAGCCTACTCCTTTGTTTCTAATTGAAACGTACAGAGTGGCCCAAACTAGTTAGAAGTTGCATCACGCTGCATTTATTATTAGGAGGTTCTCGCGAGAAATTCGGGAAAAGAAATACGTTTTTGATATTGCGCAAAAAATGTATTGTTATAAAAGTTTAATAAAAAATTAAATTTTTCTGTGCCACCCTATATATTTTTATCTTCGCGGAAATAACGAAGAAGGGTGTTATAGCCTATTCTTTCTTTTCATTTTTTGTGTTCGAATTTTTATACAGGCATTGTAATAGTTTATCCTTTTGTTTTTTTAAATTGAAAGTTACAGGATGGCCCAAACTAGTACGGTGTTACATCAACTGCATTTTATCGAAATCGCAATTGTAAACAAAATTTTGTCTGATAAATAACAAAAAATTAGTAGAATTAGATGATTAGTAGTAAATAAAAAGTTTGCTGTGCATAATTTTAGAATTTGTTGTTCATAAATATTTTTTCTGGTAAAATTTTCTGGTGATTACCTTTTATACATTTTTTTTATTTCAAGGAAGTTAATTACTTTTTAAGGTGTCATAGTTTCGATTCAGCATGTTTTTCTTTATCAGAATTTAGTTAAATTACTATAAAAGACACATTATTTTCTTAATTATTATCATCTACCTTTGACAGATCAAAAAATATATATATAAATTCAATTTTTTTGTTAATATTTCACACGGGAACCTCTCAGAAGTGCACAAATTAAACATTTTTGTCATCCTGTTTCTTGGGATTTGTTTATTTGCAGAATAAAATCTCGTATTGATTCTTTTGTTCTAATTATTTTATAATATTTTCCTAATATAATAATTTTTATACGAAAATTCTCATGTTTTTACTATTGCCAAAATGTCATATTTTAATTTATTTATTTTATTATAAATTGCAAATAGAAAATCTGATTTATAATTTTTGATAAAAAAAATCTTTATGTAAAATGTTTATGTAGGTATGTAAATATGAAACCGAAATTTTTTATATAGAAAATACACGTTTATTGTATGAAAATGATAAAAACATATTTTATTCGAAGTATTATTGTCCATTGCTGGCTATACATTTTCCCCATCTCTCTGACAATTTGTGGATTCCAGGCCAAAAAATTCTTTCTCTTTTGAGACAAACCAGTCATCGAGCCATTTTCGTAAGAAATGAAGCCCTGCTCAGCAAGGGCGTGTCCCATCGATACAAATAAGTAGTAATCGGACAAAGCCAAGTCTGGTGATTAAGCTGCATGCGAAAGTATTTCCCAACTAAACCCAAATTGTTTCCTTGATCGGTTTTCCTGTGTGTGATGACGTATTATCATGAAGCAAAATTACTTTGTGTTGCCTTTTTTTGATATTCTGGTCGTTTTTCACGCAAAACTTGATTGAAATCGATCATTTGTTGTCGGTAGCGTTTAGTATTCACGGTTTGACCAGGTTTTAGCGGCTCATAATAGATCACACCCTTCTGATCTCACCAAATATAGAGCTTTGTCTTCCGTTCATAGCGATTTGGCCTTGCAGTGGATGTCCATGGTTCGCCTGGAATTCATTTATCATGCTTTTTTACGCTTAGGATTCTCAAAATATATCCGCTTTTCATCGCCAGTCACAATTCGATGTAGAAATAACTTTCTTTTGTACCTGGCAAGCAGCATTTCGCAAATGGTCTTTCGGTTTTTCTGCTGTCTTCCATTCAGTTCATGTGGAAATCATTTTCAAACGTATGGAGACGGCTTCTCGTGTCAAATTTAATTGATCCGCGAGTTCTTGTTGAGTTCGAGCGTTTTTCTCATCCAACAATTCGCTATCTTCAAACTTTTTCGGTGGTTTTCCAGGTTCTTCGTTTCTCACGTCAAATTTGTACGAATTTAGGGCAGTTTTATTTAATTACATGAATAATAAAATGCGTTTCGTTTATACAATTAACAAGATGAAAAAAATCTTGTGGCTGAAACAACGTACTTTCCAGAACGTCGAGGCCTTCGTAAACATGGAGATCGACGACGGCAACACCTACTACGAGCAGTACAACACGATATGTTCGGGCGTGGTGAAAACCGGCGACTTTGTATACGTCGTCGCCGAAGGAGGCAAGCAGATCATAGCGCAGATAGACAGCATCTGGGACACGAAGGAGTAAGTTTTCAGGGAAACTACGGTTTTCAGGTCGTTTACCAAACACCAACACAACATTCCTTTGTTAAACGTTAGTTTATCTTCATCGAGATCATTGTAATTCTCTGCGTTTTTCAAAGCAATTTTGTGTTATGCGTGCTAAAAAAAAAAGGGGGGGTTCTTATGGGATTTTCTTGTGGCGCAGCGGCAAGTGTTATTTTCGGGGGCCCTGGTTCGTGACGCCCGCGGATATCCCCCACACGCCCGGCCGGTTGTTCTACAAGCAGGAGGTGTTCCTGTCCAGCCTGGAAGACACGAACCCCATCGTCAGTATTATTGGAAAGTGCGCCGTGCAGGAATACAACGACTATGTTTCGTGTAAGTATGGACGGTCAGATTTCAAGTGAGATTGTAGCGCTTGCTTCCGAAAATAAGGGCAAATGAGGTGGTAAACGTGAAATTGGGGGAGGTGAGGGGTGACTGGATTTTTTTGCAAGACTTTAAAATGAAATTTGTCTGTGGGAAATCTCTAATTCTTAAAAATAGTAAATTTATACGAGGACGGATCAAATATAAACGGGACTTTATTTAAAAAAAAAAATATTGATTGAAAAACAAAAGGCAAAGACATTTTATTTTTTTATATAGTCTCCTGCTTTACACATACATTTTTCCCAGCGAGAATGAAGGTTTTTTATTCCAGTATCGTAGAATGAAGTTGGTTGCGTCAGGAGCCGAATTGCGCACGAATCTCTCTACACTCCGGTCATCTTAAAATCGTTGACCTCCTAGAGCTATATTTAAGCGGGCGATACAAATAAAAATCGCAGGGCGATAAGTCCGGCCTGTAAGGAGGATGTTCAAGTGGAGTACAGTGCATATTTCTTTCAGTTTTTCGACCGTTAGAGCTACAGTATGGGGTCTGGAGTTGCCGTGAAGGAAGATTGTCTCTCGAATCGGTTGGTTCCGTCTTTTGCGGCGATATGCAACCCCCACCTGGTTCAATAGTTCGCAGCAGTAAGCAGCATTGATTGTGCGTCGCTCATGCAAAAAATCAATGAGCAAAATGCCTCGCCGATCGAAAGAAGAGGACGGCGATCGTGTTCCTGATTTTCCACTCGTTCTCGCCCTTCCTTAACCTCTTTATGCCAGGCAAACACACGAGTCCTTGACGATGTTTGGTCCCTAAACTGTGCAGTCAATCTACGGAAAATTTCCGACGCTTGAACTACTTCATGAAGAAGAAATTTTATAATAGCGTTGCGCAACAGTGGGGTGCACCTCTCGCTCCAACATCGTAGCCGCTACTAACGAACTGGTTGAGAGTGGGTAGTGGCTGGCTCTTCCCATTCGTAATGATTCCACCCAAGCATACTAGAACCTCAGGCCCGGTCCTAACAACCGTAGATGCTCGCGAACAAAACTCCCGTTTATATTTGATCCACCCTCGTAGCAGATAATCCGTTCATATCAATTTGTGTCATGCTTTAGTATGAGTTTGTTAAAAGGAACGAATTTTTCATCACGACTTATGAATCTGAAGAAAAATTTATATATATTTTTTTACTTTTTCGTCATTTCTATACAATTTCATCGTTGGTGTTATAATTTAAAGTCAAATAACGTTTTGTTAACGCAGGACGAAAATAGACCAACGATGATCGTATTTAATCTATCGCATTGAAATTTTTATATACAGGCTGTCCCAAGTTCCTATACGTAAGTAATATATTTGGGGAAAACAAGGATTGGATATATTTTATGGGAATCGACAATATTGTCAATTGCAGTTGTATTTTTTCTTTCATAATTCAGTAATGTTATTCAGAAAATTTTGGGACACCGTGTATATAGAGTTCCTTGATCTAGTCATAGTGTCTTAAATCCTAATGTCTTAAATGAAACAAATGAACTATGTTATGTCGCCATGTCACCAATGTGCGTCTTACTTATGAATTTGGGACACCCAGTATTTACAGGCATTGTGTTTTTTTGTGAGTTTTGTCATTAATACCGTCGGAATCAACATACTGGTAACCTAGCAGGACATAATGAGATACAGGTAAGGAAAGCGATGGAAGAAAATGCGCTTGCGGTTGATTTGTTTATACCAGTCTAAATTTGTTGTTTATTTATTGGATTTGAGGGAAAGAAAGTGTGAATTTTCTCAAAATATTACATTTTGTAAAAGGTGGTCCAACCAAAACGCACGATGTTAATTGTAAATAAAACAAAAATTTATCTTAATATTTTTTATTATGATAGAAGGATCTATGACAATTATGTGTGAAACAAAATATCGGCCAAATGCTCACCACGGCTTCGGTGGCATACCTTTATCCGATGGTCCATATTTTCAATGACTCTGAGACATAATTGAGGTTCAATGTCGTTAATGTGCCGAATTATCTCATCCTTTCTTTAGCTCTTGAATTGTTCTTGGCTTATAAGACGTACACTTTTTCTTTTAAATATCCCCAAAGCAAGAAGTCCAACGGTGTCAAATCACATGATCGTGGCGGCCAATTAACATCGCCACGACGTGAGATAACACGGCCATTGAATTTCTCGCGCAAAAGTGCCATTGTTTCGTTGGCTGTGTGGCAAGTGGCACCATCCTGTTGGAACCACATATCGTCCAGGTCCATTTCTTCAATTTCTGGCTACAAGAAGTCCGTTATCATCTCGCGATAGCGAACACCATTCACGGTAACTGCTTGGTCGACCTCATTTTCGAAGAAGTACGGCCCGATGACGCCGCCAGCCCATAAACCGCACCAAACAGTCACTCTTTGTGGATGCATCGGCTTTTCAACAATCACTCGTGGATTCTCATTTGCCCAAATACGGCAATTCTGCTTGTTAACGAATCCACTGAGGTGAAAGTGTGCCTCGTCGCTGAAGATGATTTTCTTTGTAACTTCACCATTCACTTCTGTCTGTTCAACCAACCATTCGGCGTATTGACGACGCTTGAAATGGTCAGTAGGCTTCAGCTCTTGAGTCAATTGAACCTTGCAAGCGTGTAAATTCAAATCTTTATTCAAAATTCGCATCAGTGATGTTCGTGAGATGTTCAATTGTTGGGCACGACGACGAGTCGAGGTTGACGGCTCTTCTGCTACACTATCGCGAACAACAGCAATGTCTTCCGCAGAACGAACTGGGCGAGCATGCACAGGTGTTTTCACATTTCCTACAGACCCGGTTTGCTGAAATTTACGCACAATTCTCCCGATTGTGGACACATTTGGTCGATTATGCTGACTAAAAAAGTCACGAAGTGCACGAAATGCATTTTGATTTGAACGCCCATTTTCGTAAAAGGCTTCAACAATCTTAACGCGCTGCTGAATTGTGTACCTCTCCATGGTTGAATTTGTCAAACACTGATACAAAGAAATGTCAAATTAAGTTGGGCAAAATCTTGACGTTAAGGTGTGACTCACAATTAACATCGTGCATTATGGTTGGACCACCCTTTATTTTATAATAATTTCGAAGGAACCAGTTCTCCAAATTTCGAATATAGCTGAAACATATTGAAACAAAATAAATAGTATTGTGTTAAAGCCCTGCAGCAAATGAAGCCATTTTTATTTTGAACTTTGTAGAATGCCACTTCGGTAGTTTTTATTTTACACACAATACATCGGTAGTTTTTATTTGCCCTGTATATTGTACAATTTAAAAGAATGCCTCCCCAATTTACCAATACTTTTGGTTCGCCTGTATACCAAAATTTGGATAAATCCCATCATACGTAGATAAAACATTATTGGAAATTTTATTTTGTTAAAAAACGCTATAACAAATGAATATTCATTAAAAAAATGTCCGTTAACGTATTGATATGTTTCATGTCTATTATTCAATATTATATTCTATCATATTGAAATACGTTCCCCAAAATGTCGCTACTTTTGATTCTCTCTGTATTGGAGTGGGTCAGAATCTTTTGATATGAAAATAACACTGACTTAGTTTTCCACAAAACACTATCATTACACTCGACGCGCGTTTCGCCAACGCAGTTGGCATCATCTGGAGATGATTAAATCTCAGAGTTTTAATCGTCTCCAGATTATGCCAACTTTGTTAACGAAACGCGCGTCGAGTGTACTGTATAGTATTTTGTGGAAGATAAGTCAGTGTTATTGTGATTCTCCATGTATTTAAAAAATTGTACAAACTTCGTGTGTAGAATCAAAATCGATTTTCCGAAATTTTATTTCATGCAGAATTTGTGAACAATCAAAATTCGTTAACCGTTTTTGTTACGAGTTTTAAAAAATACGCCTCGTATTGGCACTTTTAATTCGCCCTTTATGTTCTAAAATTTCGAAAAAGACGGTTTCGTCAGTTTATCGATATTCTTGACTCACTCCGTATTTTAAAATGTATTTCGTATAGAAATAAAATGAATTTGCCGATTTTTCATTTTAGTAAATCTACGTAATTAACAAATGAAAATGTTTACCATTTTCATTTTGGGCTTTAAAAAAAATGTTTCACGTATTGATACTTTTTGTTTCCCCTGTATATTTTACGGTTTTCAAACAACTGGCTTTTAATTATCAATACATTGGATTATATTTAAAAGAATGTGTAAACTCTGTCATTCAGAAATAAAATAGATTTTTTAATCTCTTATTTTGTCAAAGCCTTGTAATGAACCACCATTAACGATTTTGATTTTACGCTTTGGAAAAACGCCATGACATTTTTTATTTGCCCCTACATTTCGCAGATTTGGAAAACAACGGTTTTCATCTCATCGACACTTTTGACGTATCCCGTATTTTTTCTTTTGAAAACAAAAGCACTTACCTGTATTGACTGTCTACGTTGATGGAATCTGAATCAAAACAGGCATACCAGGTATGTAAATATGAAACCGGAATTTGCCCATAATGCCCATAATTGCCATACCATGGCCTAGTAGCTGCTAATGTAGTTACTATACCGCGTCATTGGCGCCATTTTCTTGTTTTGACATCTGATACAGGTTCACAATATAAGTTTTATATAACAACATCGTTTTTAATAGCGTTGAACATATCGAATTTTGTGCCTGGAAACTACGATTTGCATACAGCATTGATTTTTTGTTACCATTTGAAGAAAACTGCGGCAGAATGGTATCGAATGCTTGTCGAAGCCTACGGTGAACATGCTCTCGTCAAATCACGGTGGTTTAAAAAATTCAAAAGTGCCCATTTTGACGTGAGAAACAAACAACGTGGAAAACCACCGAAAGAGTCTGAAGATAGCGAAATGTAAGCATTGTTGGGCGAGAATGACGCTCAAACGCAACAAGAACTTGCGGATCAGTTAAATGTGACACGAGAAGTCACCTCCATACGTTTTAAAGCCATGGGAAAAATCCAGAAGATGGGAAATTGGGTTAAACATGAACTGAATGAAAGATAGCAGGAAAACCGAAAAACTATTTGCGAAATGCTGCTCTCCAGGTACGAAAGAAAGTCATTTCTCCATCGAATTGTGACTGGCGATGAAAAGTGGATATATTTCGAGAATCCTAAGGGTAAAAGATCATGGGTAACTCCAGGCGAACCGTCGACATCGACTGCAAGGCCAAATCGCTGTGGACGGAAGACAACTCTGTGTTTGGTGGGATCAGAAGGGTGTGATCTATTATGAGCTGCTAAAACCTGGCCAAACCGTTAATACTGAACGTTACCGACAACAACTGATCGATTTGAATCAAGCTCTGCGTGAAAAACCACCAGAATATAAAAAAAGGCAACACAAAGTGATTTTGCTTTATGATAATGCGCCATCACACACAGCAAAACCGGTCAAGGAAACGATTGAGGCGTTTAGTTGGGAAATACTTTCACATGCGGCTTACTCACCAGACTTGGCTCCGTCCGATTACTACTTATTTGCATCGATGGGACACGCACTTGCTGAGCAGGACTTGCCTCAAAAGGGCAAAAATTTATTTGGCATGGAATCCACAAATTGTGTCAGAGAGACGGGGAAAATGTGTAGCCTAGCAATGGGCAATACTTCGAATAAAATATTTTTTATCATTTTCATACAATACACGTGTATTTCCTATACAAAAAAAATCCTGTTTCATATCTACAAACCAGGTAAATAACAATTTTTTTAACGGTCCAGCGTTTTAAACTCCCCTCTTACGCCCCTTCTTGCCCGATGGCGGGTGCACTATCTCACTGTCCCCCTTGCAGGCCGGCCGACCGAGGTGCCCGAGGCCGACGTGTTCATCTGCACGTCCATGTACGACGAGATCAACCGGCAGGTCCGAAAGCTGCCCCCCGAAGGCCTCAAGAAGTACCTCCACAGCCCCACCGTCACCGAGGACGAAGTCTACTATTTTCCCAGGCTGTTAAGCCCTCCGAAGGTAAGTGCCGGCGCGGGCCAGTATGCAAGACGAGCTTTCGATTTGACATTAACCAAAAACGTTTGTAACATGTGGCGAGCGCAGGATTTTCGGTAAATGAAATTGTTACTTTCGCAAGATGTACATTCATGGAATAAATTTCGTCTGTACTTTTGGTCCATGTTTAGTTTTCGAACATATTTTTGCCGTCTGCATGGATTTGATTTGGAAAAGAAAGTCAGTTGGTGTATTTTAATACGTTCGTTACATTAATATAAAACCGCAAGCAGCTTAGAACAATTTTGAAGGTTGTTTTTTTTTTTTAAATACATACAGTGCCTGCCAAGACCGTTGCAAAAAATGGATAGTATTAATTACAAGGGGCGCTATTTATATTTTGAGCCTAATAATAAAAGAAACATTAATTCGTCATTGAAAATTACTTTATCGTTTTTCAAAATATTCTCCTTCGTGATCTATACACTTTTGCATGCGTTCGAACCATTTGTCATAGCATTTTTTCCATTCCACTTGAGATATCTCCAAAACATGGTTTTTGAACGCATCAACGGCTTCTTCTTGCCGACGAAAGTTGTCCACGCAATTTATTTTCGACGTTCGGGAAATCATTGGGTGCCAAATCAGGACTGTACAGCGGATGACCCATTAATTAGACTTTTTGAGTTCAAACATTCGGTTGTTAGACGAGATGTGTGAGAGCTCACATTGTCATGATGAAAATGATCCGACAGCGCTTGTTTGTTTGTCTATTTCATCGAAGACTTCCAATAAACAAATGGTTGTGGACCATTCAAAATTGACCGTTTGACGTTCCTCTAAAGGCACTGTTGCCACATGACCAGTTTTTCCGAAAAAACAGGCGACTATTTGTTTCGAAGTGCTGCGAGGACGAACAACTTTTGTTAGATTTGGTTCATCTTGAAACACCCATACAGTCAACTGCTGTTTACTTTCCGGTTCATACGTATAGATCCATGATTCGTCACCTGTTACAATGTTATATACGTCTTTTGAGCATTTGTTTGCAACAATTGACACGAGCAACTTTTTGAAATTTTCGCAAATTAGGGATCCAACGAGAACAAACCTTTTTTACGGCTGAATGATCATGCAATATTTTATGTATGCTAGTCGAACTAATGCCCAAGGTTGCCTCAATCTCACAGTATGTCACGTGACAATCTTGCATTATCATTTTTTGCACAGCATCAATGTTTTCTGGCATAACAACTGATTTTGGATTACCTCCACGGTTTTCGTTGGTGAACGAATGGCGGCCACGATTAAACTCGTTATAGCAGCGTTTCACAGTGGCAAAGGATGGGGCTTTATCGCCAAAAGTGGTAGTATGTTGATTGATGCACTCTTGTCTTAAAAATCCACGTCGAAAGTCGTAATATAAGTTAATTCCATTTTTTCGCTGAGATACAATTTTCAAATCACTGTAAACAACACAAATCGCGCTTAAATGATAAAATGTTCTGAAGAAGGTTATGCTCAAAAATGTCAACTTTTCCATTGGAAACGTCAGATGGCGTCTGACAACACTTAGTGTCGCCAAGACTCAAAATATAAATATGTAGTTCCCCTTGTGCATACATTGGTAATTTTGTGGCGTGGGAACTAAATAATTACCCTGTACGATATGGCCTATGTGTATTGTGTATTCTAGTAGCAGATGAACAGTCTTGAAAATATTTTAATGCGTTTTTCACTCCTCAGAAGAAACATACACATTTTTAGTCAAAAAGAAGAAATAATAATTTTATGAGAAAAAACGAAAAAATCACTCGTTATTTAAGGTTTTTGTATAATCTGGAGCCCGTTGTCCAATTTTTAACGTTTCTGAAATGTTTTCCCCACCTCTACAAAATTCATACAGTGTGTGTGGAAACTATTGTAACAGTCTAATTATGGTATCAAACAAAAAATAGCATATTCACTGTACAATATGACCTGTGTATATAATCAACAGATAGAAGAACAATTTTGAGGATATTTTATAAGTTTTTTTCACCTTTTCAGTAAACATTACATACAGTGTGGTTAAAAACTATTACATATATTACAGATGACGATATTAATTTCTAATGTGTCCTTGTAGGGAAGTAAGTAATATAACCACTTGCAGTACGCCATAATGTAGGGTTTCAAGGCCTACTACTCCTGTATAAGTCATAAATATGTAATATTCCACAGCATGCTAGATTGAAATCGAGCAAAAACGATTATCCAGTGATTTTAGCAATTATTTGGCGATCCTTTGGCATTTTTTATATTTCATTTAATAATTTGACTGCCTCAAATTTGTTCTAAACTACTTGTCGCCGAAAAGCGCCTTTTTTAATTTGAAATTCGTTAACGTTTTGAGGCTTCACATTCACTTAACTTGTAGTGCATGTCAAATACTCATGTAGCATGGATGTTACGAGCATTTTTTTTTTGTGTGTGGCATGTGTTTTGGTGTGTTGCAGGTTGGCATTGAAGCGTTTATAAAAGCGGAAGCTCCGAAAACGAAGAATATGGCAGTTGTCGAAGTAGTGAGTAGATTATTTTTACGAGATATTCGAGTCCACGCCCACGATTTTTAAAATGCTGTTTGCAGTATGATTTTTTATTGCTTCAAAATTGAAAAATACAGTGTGTCTGCGTGTAGGAGTAATTAATATGAAAAACAAAAAACTGCGTGTTCGTACGATTCCGGTTTTGCAGCCTTCAATATAGTTTTAGTTATATGCGACACCTGGAAAATATAAAATGGGCGGTTAAAATCTATCACAAATCATACTTTTCACAAAACTTGTTGCACTCAAGGTAATTTTCGACATTCAACTTCGTCGAGAGGCTGTTGTAAATAATAACAGTAAAACTAATGATGATGCTAACTTCTTTGGTTAAACGCGTATTGGCGAACGTTTAACGTGAGGTTGTAACAATACGTCTCTGATGGCATAATTTTTTTGTATCGAGTACAGACAATAACACTGCAAGCAGATTGGAATTCAGGCGTAGAATATTTTTAAAAACATATTTCCTAAATTCTAGATAGAGACAATTATGGTACACTCTGTATATTCGTAATAGAATACTTTTTTACATTTTTTCCCAGCGTGAATTAAAAAACATATGCAGACTTGGGCAAAACGTTCGGAATAAACGTACGATGCGTACTGCTTCTAGTTTGCGGAGGTTATTTTAGTAATTTAACAGCCTAAGTTATGCCGCATCTACCTTATTGGCATATTAAAATCCAACAGTCGATTTTCCGTGGCTGTAACGTCGCCGAGGCCTCCCGGCATTTCAGTTGCGAGCGAGGATTTCACGAAGCAATGCGTACGTGTCAATTGTCCGTAATTTAAATCTCCCGCTCGGCGCGCTGGAATCGCAGTGGAGATTAACCTCAACTTCTGTCAAACATTCTGGCTGATGATGACGGTGAAATGGTGATAAAAAAGCATTTCTGATAAGTTTTTCGATCGTTTAGTTGTTCGTTGCGAAAGTTCGTTTGGTATTACCGTAAAATGTGAATAAGGACCATCGACGCAAAGAAGACAACAATGGATAACACGATGGATAGTGCTCCTTTCCCTGGAAATGTAAATTATTTTCGTCTGTACCGTAATGAGTAATGACCTAAAACCAGAGTTTATAATATAATGTAAAAATAACTTTCTATTATTAAATTCGCCGGAATCGTTTGTATTAGCGTTCGATTGTCGCCGCGGCGGACGGGATTTTTTCCTAAAAATTTCGACACGTTCAGGACCTGCCATCATTTGCATACAGTGGGTGATAATTTTGTTATAAAAGTGGGAAAGTGAGGGTAACAAGGCGTTGCCTGGCGGAGATTTTCAGCCGTGCGACAGCCGAAATTGCGACGCACTTAAAAAAATCGCGTACTCAGCAGGAAAAATCGTCGAAAAGTTCGTTGAACCTAACTGTTCCTGCTTGCTGTGTTGTTTGATACGCTTTTCACGAAAAAAAAAAACAACAACGGAAATACCGTGAACTGCTTCGCGATTGGCTAGATTATTTTTACGCCTAGAACAATGCCAGTCCAACTTGACTTTTTCTCGCCAAAGCCTTCTTAAGTTTGATTTAATTAATATTCTTCTATATCGCCAATTTAAAACCGCGTCTGGTTTTACGAATATCGCGGATTTTACTTTTACTAAAAGTGATAATAAAGATTTGCATAATTTTCCTTGAAATTAAATGAACTTGATATACTATTTACAAAAACAGATTTAACATGTTGGAATATATTTTTCATACGCCTAGTAAATCCAGTGGCATTAAATCATGTGACCTCGGCGGCCTTATTTGATTTTATTGAGGGTTAATGTCTTATAAGTCGTCACATTTGTATATAATTCTGTAAAATACTTGACTTGTGTTTGATTAATTTCATATTGAAAGGGCAAGACTCGTATTTTGTAACGACGTATCGCATTATCTTTGTTAGTACAGCTGATGATTTTTAGGAGCCCTCGCCCCAATTAACAAAAATGAACGACATGGACATACTGATGGAGGACTCCTTGGATGGAGGCCCACCGTCTGTCGGTTCAGGGGAGATCCCCGTGGTGGTGCCGACGCACGGTACCAGCACCCCCGTTACGCCCGCCACCACTAAGAAGGTACGTTCGATGTTGTACGGCAACGCATGGTGTGTGATTGTGTGAATGCGACATTTATGATCTCTCCTATTCGTATCTATGGCTGTGATCTGTTTTTCCCTTTATTGTTCCATGAGTGTCGATCAAAATTGATTTATTGGAAATTAACTGAAAATCAACAAGGGGGAGAAGGTTGTCCACTTTAATTTTTTGTTCCTCGGTTTTAACTTGTTTAGATTAATCGCTTAACATGGACATAATTTTTAACCTCACTTTCGTTTAAAATTGAACGTAACAGGATAGTTTCAAGTCGGTTTCCCTAAAAATGTTGGTGCAGCCGAAATTTCAACCAAACTATTGGGATATCAAGTTAAAGTCGATGATTAACCTCCAAGAGCCTATCTAGCCGCTTATGGTGCGACAGACGTTACCAAACGTTTTCTTTCGCCAGAAATCCAATAAGAACAAAGTGGTGACGGGGTACATCCTGTACTCGAGGGAGGTCCGTAAACAGGTGGTGCAAAACAACCCCGAATCTACTTTCGGGGACATAAGCAGGATAGTGGGCAGCGAGTGGAAGTCGTTGCCCTCGGGGGAGAAGCAGTTGTGGGAGGAGAAGGCGTCCAAGCTTAAGGAGGAGACTAAGGCGCTGTTGTTGTTAGACGAGCAGTGTTCCAGTCCGGCTCCCCCGCCTATACCAGTCGATCAGGTAAAATTTTTTTTTTAACTTTCTTGTCTGTTTCATGTAATTTAAAATTGTCACTTCAGTTTTTTTTTATGTGTAAATATAGAAAAATTCACTTTTCTGTTCATATTTCGTAGTCTTGTAAAATTGGTAGAAATGTGCAGGTTTTAGAAGCAACAAGTAACCCAGACGTATCACACTTCATGATATCTTATGATTTATATTGGTATACGATATTTTCAAATGCATTTTCAGATGCGAGGCAAGTTTAAAAACAGTTTCCAAAAATCTTTGTTGTCCTTGTATTATAAACATTATCTTTTTTACGAAATTACTGTCAAAACCATTTTGCAAAACACTGTTATACACTAGGCACAAAAATTAAGGGATGTAAAAGAAATCCTAAATCTTTAGGTGATTTTCAAAGGGCTGTAACTTGGTGAAAAATAATTGCAGAGGAATTTTAAAGAAAGGAAATCGAAGCTCCAAGTTTCTAGTTTTCAGATTTTGAGTTAAAATTTTTTTACCATGACCAGTTTTTGAGTGTTCATAAGAAAACCATCGGAATTTTTTTTTTCCAAATTTTTGCTTGTCTTTCAAAAGCTCCATGGACTTCCCATTCTGTTCGGAATGGTTGAATTTGTCATTTTTGCTAAAAATCTATTTAATTACAAATTTTTAATTTTTTTCAGTTTTTGAGGTTAAAAATGTTTTTTTAGTAATAAAATATATTTTTTATTTTTTTTTTGTCAAAAAATGTTAATTATTGTAAGAGAAGAAAAATGACGAACATTTTTCCAAAGAAAAAGTCAAAACTGACGTTTTTGTTTTGAACGACGATAACTCAGCGAAAACCGCTCTTAGACCGCTCAAATTAAAGAGGATAAAAACATCTAAAAAAGCTTTATGATGAAATCACTGAAAAGCGTTTATTGAAGTCCGTGGACCTTTTGAAAGGCAAGCAAAAATTTGTAAATTTTTTTCCCTCGATTTTCTTATCATTACTCAAAAACTGTTAAAGATGATTTTAAAACATTTTTTAACACCAGATCTGAAAACTAGAAACTTGAAGCTGCAATTTGCTTTTTTTTAAATTGTTCTGTGACTATTTCTCTCCAAGTTACAGCATTTTGAAAATCACCAAAAAAATTTAGATTTTTTTTACTTCCCTTAATTTTTGTGCCTAGTGTATAATGTGTGGCTATTTTAAAAGTAATTTAAACAAATTTTGGAAAATCGAGATGCAAAAATATTTTTAACAATTACAACCGTAGTCCACATTTTTAACTAAATAGAGGTTAAAAATAATAAAAAATAAAGTAGTTTTTTAAATATTTGAAATGAAAAAATTTTACAATATTAATGTTTTCAATCAATTTTTAAGTCTTTTTTTCAACAATTTTAAATAAAGAGTAAACTTAAAAAGATTTAATCTCAAAACCTACTCTAATTATGTTAGAAGACGTTTTTGACCTTTGAGTTTTGACTCAAGTAGTTAAAGGAATAAACTCATTTCTGATAAACTCCGCAACGAATAGCCATGCAGCATTTCTTTGCCTCTGGATCGACCCTTCTATTTCTATACGCGATACATTTGGCACAACTTCCGGCTCATATTCCAATCCCTCTTCTTTCTCGCCAAGATCTACGAGTGCCTGTGGGACAACTGCGACTACCAGTTCGAAGAGCAGACCGACCTCATCGATCACTGCATCAAGGAGAAAGAGTCGCAGGGCCACGTCCAGGCTTACTTCCAGGAGAACCAGGGCGCCGACCTGATGTGTCACTGGCGCAACTGCGGCCGCATCAAGAAGAACCTGCAGCCCTTCCCTAACATGGCCAGGCTGATCAGGCACGTACGCGACATGCACATCAACAAGGGCAATGGGCGGTCCGTGGCCCCTGAGAACCGCAGCAAGTAAGTTGGTGGTTTTTGTTTCTTTGTTTTTTTTTTACTCCTAGCTTGTGGTTTTATTATCGTTACGGTTGTTATTGACGTGTTTTTGAACAGGAATTTCGTCGGGAACCGGGTGATGCCAGTGCTGCAGCCAGCGGTGTCGACAGCAGCCGAGATCATTGCCGGTTTGTCGACATTTTTATGTGATTTGCATGCGCTTGCCTTTTATCTGTTTTGTTCTAGCGTTTAGGTAGAGGCCTAGCCCGTAGGCGGACGGATCGTACCTTGAATGGGATGCCTATTTTGTGTACTTTCAGATTTTTTTTCTGTATTTAAGTTTCTGAGAGCGATAAGTTCGGTGCAAACGATCAAATGAGCCATAACTGTCCAAAGTATGCCAATTTTCCTTTACTATTATTATTATTACTTCA
Organism: Rosalia funebris; assembly: GCA_037954035.1. Lineage (NCBI taxonomy): Eukaryota > Metazoa > Arthropoda > Insecta > Coleoptera > Cerambycidae > Rosalia > Rosalia funebris. Next base: position 1,101,093 of record JAZFAV010000006.1, on the reverse strand, counting down.
AAATGCATCAGAATGGAGCCTTCAATAACATCAAATGAGTCTACATAGCATGCTTTGGAAACAAAAGAAATAATCTAGTTTGCTTGTTTCCAAAGCCTACTACTACTTGTATTAAAAAATCATAGTAGTTATTATTTTATTTTGGCTTGCTTAAAAAAATATTAACCAATTAAAAAGGATAAAATCTTTAAAAAACGACAACAAAATAAAGTTTAAATAGAATCTAAATTGATTTTGAAGCTTAAATTTGTTTTGTAGATTTTCCTACTTTAATATACAGTGTGTACATTGTAAGTTTGAATCAAAACTTCATGGAATAATGTTTATTTTGATGGTCAGTAAATCAGTGTTATTTTTTTTACATTTTAGCACTTAAAATTCATTTTTATTTTCGGTCATCCTGTATCTTCAACTTTTGCGAAAACACCAATCTTTTTGTATTTCCATATATCAATAAATGAATATATATTTTTATATACATATATTAAAAATATATCAAAATCTGTTTTTTCACCCTCTATAATTTCTTCAAAATTTAAAAACTCACTGAGTTTAATGTTTCAGGTTTTGAGTGTAATTTTTTATGTAGGCAATTAAATTGTGGGTAACCCCAAAAATATATTTTTGTCAGAGCTTATGTAGTCGAAAAATATTTCTCCAAAATCATATTTAGATTTTTTTTTTTTTTTGAGTTAAAATCCCAAATACAAAATATATTTCATATTTGGGATTTGAATAATATAATAAGAAATATAATAAAGTCCCAATTTTAATTAATTTGATGTGTTTTAATTGTTTTGTGTATGTAGCTACTCGGTAAAGTCAACTGGAATTGTATTAAATGAAATTATGATTTAAACTTTGACATATTTTTTCTTAAAACTGATATAATGTGCTTCTTATAACCAATAAAAAAATATAGACTTAAAAATATGTAATTTAAAACATTAATTTTTTACATCTATTTTCGAAAAAAAAAATTAATTTAATTTAATGTATTTTGATATTTACCAAGTTAAAATAGCAAAATTAAATTATCAGTTAAATAATATTTCATTCATTGGGGAACATATTTTGTTTGTTTTGTGCCACCCTGTATAATTACTTAATAAATTCTACTGAAAGTTCACTGTATTACAATAATTTTATATCATAATTTATATAAAATTATTAATAATAAGACAAATATTGGATAAAATCCATAAAAAAAATAAAATTGAATAATTTTAAACGTCTACAGTGTGATAAAGAATATTTTCCATTCTATTATTTCCATCCTTATTTCCTTCAATGTTTAATTAAAAATAATTTTCACAATTAATGAGTTATTTCTGTTTATTGGTGGATCAAAAAACAGGTTTTGTTATTTTCTGTCGCCCTATATAAATACTCGAAAATTCAACAATAATGAAATAAAAACTTTATTATTTAAAAAAAAATTACTTTGTCTTAAGACTGATTATAGAAATTCAAAAAATAACTGTAAATAAGTTGAAACAGGTAATTTCAAGATCATCTTTGTATCTTGTATAAAGTTTAGAGCATATAAGGTTTTGAATAATTTTTAATTTTTCTAAAATTCGTGAAAAAAAATTATTTTGACATTTTGTTGGGTTCAAGTTACGTCACAATTCATTTTATATTATCATTTTTATGTCACTCTGTATATATTCAATTATTCGACAATTCCACTGCATCCACAAAGTTTTTCGTCGGTAAATATATTTCCATTAATGTAAATATATTTTATTAATGAAACAAATAAAAGCATATTTTTTACATTTTGTGTCAGCCTGTACAAATTCGTTCGTAAACATTTTATTAGTAAATTTTTATAACTTTTGCGTGTTCCCGTTTGATCTTATCACGGTTAAGCTGAATAATAAATTTTAAAGAAAATGGCAAATAATTTTTTCCACTGTTATTTGCTCCTCTCTAGAATAAATACTCAAAATCCGGTACCTAATTAAAAAAACCTGCAGTAAAATTTCATACATAAGAGTGAGAAAAGGCTTTAAGGTTATAATTTTTCACCGGTGTGACTAAATAGAAGACTATATTTAAAAAGTAATATACGGGGTGGTACAAAAAACTGAAATTTAATTTGTACTTCACAAGTTACATCAGGAAGAAATTGAAAGAAACAAAATCACTGTTTAATGTTCTATTCCGTGCCTTATTAAGTATTAATAAAAAATTGCATGGAAATCAGGAAATAATTGTCTATTTACGAAACTTATCGCTCACATGTATATGTACGAACTTGTAAGTGTAGCGTAATGCATCGTTATGGTGTTGTGGTAGGAACTTCAAGCCTTCCAGTAAGCCGCAGGCTGTTAGTCGCCCGACCCCCTCTGCTACCCCCAATCCCCGTGAGTTTCTTTTTTTTATTTATTTAAGCTTGTGATTTTTGCCAGCTTCGGTGGTGGACAGTACGATGGTTGCCTGTTTTTTTGAATGCCTTAGTTTTTGTTCTCGCATAGATTGGTTATCAAACAACAATTAAGACAGTTAAAATATTTTCGTGGACGATAGTAAATTCTCCTAATATAATTTAAATAGCAAATTGGACTAGTTCTCAACTTCTCCAAGTAAATTCATCCAACATAAACATTCTCGAAGGTAGCAAATTGGACTGGTTCTAAATTTTTCTAGGATAGTGGTAAATTCCTCTAGCGTAAGTAATGCGGAAGATGGCAAATTGGACTTGCTCTAAATGTTTCCAACAATTAAAATAGTACATAGTAGTTTCCGATAATGTAATGGGGTGCAATATTTTTAAATTACATCGTCGAAACTTCACAATTAGGGGAAACCATTAGTTTAAAAAACGTGTTTTAATTTCTTTAGTTAATTACATGCATTTGTGTTTTTTAAGTTTTTGAGGAAATTAAAAATTTTTTTTGAAAGTGATGTTGGAGACTAGCAAATTGCATTATTCCAATTTTGGGGCAATGGTAAACTAATCTACAAGTGATTATTTTCGGAGCTAGTAAATTGGACTGGTTAAATCTTTTGGGTAATGGTAAAGTAGTTTAGAAGTGATAATTCCGGGAACTAGCAAATTTGACTAGCCTAAAAGTTTTGGAAAACTACATTCAGCGAATTTTTTTGGTGCTTGATGACCAGTCTATATTAATTTTGCTCTATTAACATTCATTTAGTGGTCATCTCTTTTGTTGCCTGCGTAGTTTGTGTATTAACTTAAATTAACGTCTGAGGAAACAATAAAAATAATGAAACTGGGAAAGGTTTTTGTATTTCTCTATAAACTTTTTTTTGTGTTAATTTTGTTCACTTTAAGAACATCTCAGGTGGTAATTGAGGTTTATGCTCATAATTTGTTCTTGTGAGGTAAATTAAAACAGCTAACAAAAAAAAAAACGTAATTTTTGTATTGGAATAGCTGCTAGTAGTACGTTTAATTCAACTGCTGGAAGCTTTGGTACGTCTAACTCAGGTAATAAGGCGAGGAAACGTTAATATGAGCCATATTCAGGGTACAATAATTTTTTATTATAGTTCTTGATTTAAAAAGAAATCCGTTTTTTAAGTTAATTACATATTTATTATCTCTTACTTTTATTTCAATGGAAATACGATAAAAATTGTTGACAAAAAATATGGCTCGTATATACAGGGTGTTCCACAAAATTCTTGCGAGGGCGTTATTAGAATATTAAAACAAAAATTAAGTTTTCTAATTAAAATGTAAATACAGATTGTTCCTCACAAGACTTTAGAACATCCTGTATGGTGTGTACCACTTTACATGGCTATCTTAGTGATTGATCTTAAAGAAACATAAAAATAGTTTTACTTTATTAAAAATTAAGTAGGTGAATTAAGAGAAAATAGAAATATTTCATTTATTATATTTTTAAACTTAGAGAAATATTGTAATAATCGTTTAAACTGGAACATACTGTATATAAAGTGTTGTGTGGTGGTATTTTTTTTCACCGTCAATGCGGTCTATGTAATGGGCGGAAAAATTAATTTTTCTAGCGCAAATAAATTGGTCTGGTTTTAAAATTTTTGGGTGCAACCAAATTGGACTAGATTTACAAATTTTGACATTAAACCTTTCTTACTTCAAAAGCAAGTGTTTGACTATAACATTAAACTACTTGGGAGGTAGTAAATTTTCCTAATTTAAAGATGTCTGTAACATAAGCTTACATTGAAATCTAGTTACATTAAATTGAAACCTATTTTGTTTAGTTTCATAATATTGGCAGTTAATTTCGAAAAATAGTAATAATTTAGTTCCAATTTTGTTTTTAGTTTAAGGTCTTAGAGTATTGTGTTAAAAATACATAAATAATTAATTTTATTCTCAAAGTACTAAAATAAGGGTGGGGAACATATATTTACTGTTAAAAATGTTGAGATTAAATTTCTTTAGTGACAGTTTTATAAGACAATTATACAGTTGAAGCATTCACACAGTTTTAATAGAAATCGGCGCCAGTGAATTTACCTGATCTAAATTTGGGCACCAACAAATTAGACATACTACTAACTTAATTTTCCACAAAACACTGTACACTACACTCGACGCGCGTTTCGCTAATAAGGTTGGCATCATCTGGAGATGATTAAAACTAGTAGTTTTAATCATCTCCAGATGATGCCAACTTTGTTGGCGAAACGCTCGTGGAGTGTGGTGTTTTGTGGAAAACTAAGTTAGTCTTATCTTCACATCAAAGGTTACAACCTACTCCAGTAAATTAGACATACATTGATATGGTAAAAAAAACGTGCATAAACAAAAATGTTTTTATATTACTCTGAATCTTTTGGTAAATAATAAATTTCCCTGGTAATAAATACTTGTAGCAGTGACTTCAATTTTCACAAAGTAGTTTAGAATCATAAGCCACAAAATTTCATCTTCAGTAAATTCAGCATGCAAATATTTTAATGGAAAGTGTAAATTCGTGTCAGAAAGTGAGGCATTAGTAAATTCAGAGGCCAGAAAGTGAGGGCATTAGTAAATTCGCCCGATTTTCAAATCGACAGAATTACTAAATTGGACATACACATGCATTTGTGCAATCTGTAAAAAGGGAATTGAAAAAACGGATTCATTTAGGACTAATTTAGTTGACATTCGCCCCTTTTTTTGCCGGGAATAATAACATTCCCTCGCAATTAAAAACCAACAAATTTTACATTCAAATATGTTTAGATACGATAAATTCGTCTGCCACCAAATTCCTCTGGATCTCAGGTTTTAAGGACGGTGTAAATTCGATAAGATTTTAAAATTCCCTGCATATACGACGTTTTTTACATTCAACTAGCTGAATATTAAAAAAATACAATAACTTTTATGATTCAAATGAAAAACACTAATGGTTTCACCTGTTCAGCGTCGACAGCAGCGTCCGCGGTGCTGGCGAACGCACAAAAACTGCAGGAACCGATGTTCATATCGGTGCCGCCGAGGCCTCAGCGTGTCCTCCACTCCGAGGCTTATATCAAGTAAGTCTTCAGCGAGATAATCGCGGACTATTTTCTATAACGCAAATCTTTGCTCAGGTATATAGAAGGTCTGCAAGCGGAAAATAAGCACGTCACCCAATGGGAGAGGATCCTGCAGGCGTCGCAAGAAAACACGCCCGTCCCCGACCTGGACAAGTTGCAGAACGTGACGGTCTGGCTGGGCCGCAAGACCGACCAACACGACAACGTCGTGGCAGCTCTTTGGTCGCTCCGTAATCAGTTGTTGAAGGATACGTTAGGTTTACACAAGACTTTGTAATTATACCGATAATTTAATTTATTAACTTAGATAGTCTGTTTATTTCGTGTGAGATACTTTGTTTTTAAAGTATACTTTTAGTGTGTATTATTTTTTAATTTTATATAGAAGAATGGAAATATATAAATATTATGTGATAGGAAAGGAGGCGACGAGCGTTATTTATGGCACGCCCGTTCTCCACGCCCATCCTGCAAATTCCTCCCACTAGGCGAAACTCCTCCCACTAGGAAATAGAAAAGGGGATGTACCTATTTCTTGTGCCTGAATGATTGTGTGAATGTGAAAGATATTTTAAATCTGTTCAATGTTGGACATGCTCGACCGATGTGAAATGAGCTAGCGAACAGTGTCACTTTGAATGGAGGGACCGATTTTGCGCTTTAAAACTTGGTATTTGGTAACGGAAGAAGCTATCGGGGTGTTTGCTGTGAGTGTCAAGTCTGGTAAGAGAAGGTTTCAACTCAAAAGTCTTACTGATTGATCCTAGAATGAAGACCGGACGTCTTCATCCTAAGTGAGGTGATAAAATTTCCAGACCACTCAAAACCACTTCAGAATCAAAATCCGATGGTTTGTATCGTTTCACTCAGTTTCACTGCTAAAGTACCAGCTGTCGAGTCTACTGCGCTGATGAGCCCGTAATAGGTGCGAAACTATGACCTGCAATTCGCAATGCTGATACTCAGACGCGGTCGAAGCGGCTTATGGCTGGTTATTACAATCACATCTTGGTAAGCAGAAGGACCTAACGAGTGAAATAAAGCAGTATAACCCGTTCACTTTTATTTGGGTCATGCTCTTATCCAAGATTATTATAATGATACAGCATTAGGCAGAAATAATAAATTTCGTAACTTTAATGTAGCTGAAATAAAGAGAAAAGTATGATACAATGGCATTCACAATTTGAAGATGTAAATGACCAGTACGGTTTAGACCGACAAATTTGATTTTCTTCCTCTAAAACTTGAGTGCCATGGGGAAGGTTACACATTCAGGCGAGGCCAAACTCCAATACTCGGGAAGAGGTACCAAATTCTCCCGGTTAATACTCGAAACCGAGCATACATGACACCCTAACTCAAAACATGGACCAGACTATAGTATCACTTTACGTACGTGAGAGAAGGTGCTTGACTTTTACTTAGGACTGTCGGGCATTGAACTGAATGTCCATCGTATCAAGTTTCATCAAAAGGTGTATTAATGGGCTAATACGTCTTGTCACTTAATTATGAGACCTTTGACTTTCAATATACTTTGCCGCGCCATTTTTATCCCTTCGGATGCCCACGAAGAATGACGGTTGAAAAATGTTTGCATTAGCGATATTCATTAAATATGCTGTTCTCCCGCAAACTATCAACAACTAAGACTTCTATGATGGAATACACATACCTGGTTTTACCAGTTTTGTCGGCCTTTAGGTAAAATTTATACTGGTCACTCTTTTTCATAAGCATTTCCTAAAGAAAACTTGTTTATATGCATATGTTTAAGGTAAGTTATATATTTGTTTTCTATTTAGAGCGTGATTATATTATTTTAGATTTCCCAAATGTCTCCAACGATTTTCCGAAACACTTTGACAGTAGAGAATATATTGTTTGTTGCAAGTGTAAGGGTAATAATAAATTTTAACCTTTCAAATCGTGGTTGGAAAAGAAACGACGGTTAATATAGAAATTACACATAAAAATGCAAGTAAATTGAATTTGTAAGAAAATGTGGTGTTTGAAATGTCATATAGAATGGTTGTACCATCGATCCAGTTCAGAGATATAATCCTAGCCCAAATGGAATATGTAAACATATGCACGTAGTGAGTGGAAGAGTAGTGAACCTGCTCAGCCCGCAACCCAGTTATTCAAAGATCAGACTATTGTTGACCCTATACACCTTCTCAGAACCCAGGCCAATTATTGGGTTCTTGACCCAATTAGCGTCAAGAGAAACTAGGATTGCAATTCTTAAAGAAGCGCAGTCAATGGTAAAAATTCAAAAGATATACACGTATATGCGTTCTTCATGTATTGTACTTCTTTCTAATACTGATAATTGTAATTATATGTTTCAATAAATACTTAGTACAGGGCGCTGTATACCTATAGTATCGCCAAATAAATTGGTGATCTGTCGGAAAACACGCAATTTTAGTCCAATATTGCATTTGCAGGTGATTTAAACGTTTCAATGAAGCAGTAAAGATACTATAATTTGCACATAGTCTTTCTAGATATCAGAAGAATTTACGTCGCCATCAACATCTAATATGTTGAAGAGCCAGCCATATGGACTATAAATTGAAGGTAGGTCAGGCAAGACTGTTCAATGAAGCTAAGAGTCTTCCTCGAGATAATCACTAAGGAGATAAGCAAACGATCTACTTGTACCTAGAATACAAACAAATGAATGTCTTGCCATTATGATGAGGACAAGTTGAGGTCATATTTGTTTATATTCTTAGTTAGCAGACTATAAACAGTAAACACACTTATTGTGCAGCTGTATATAACCGGTTTACAATTCTTAATGAATTGATTCGTAATTGATCACTAGATGGCAGCATTGCCCGTACCAATATATTAAGTTGTACAACTAAATGTTTCTTAAAGAATGGTTTAGATTAAAAATTTAGGTGCCACAGGGTATTTAAAGCTTATTAATGGACATGGTTGTTTATTATACATAATTACAAATTGCAGCTGAATGTATTACAATTTCTTATGATAGGTTTGTAATAGAACCTATGTAAATATCGCGTTAGTTGCATTGACTATTGTTAATTTATGAACTACGTATATAACTTTCTAAAAACTTATTGTAAGGTTTGGAGAATGCTAATTATAGTTTAGAATTTAATGTCTGCACCTATACGAGGTCTGTTCAAAAAGTAACGGGAATTTGTAATTTCGTGAGTTGTATTAGCCCGATTGGCGTGATTTTTTCGTTGTTGTAAACATGTCTGAAAAGTATCTGTATGGGACGTTCAGTTTGTTGTCAGCTATCAAGAAGGATGTGTTTTGGTATGATCGGCGGTGATTTATTTACTTATTTAAAAAATGGAGCAAAGAAGTAGCATTAAATTTTGCTATAAGAATGGAATAAAATGCAGAAATATTGCTTTTGGCGAGTCTGTTATGAGTAAAAAGAGGGTTTATGAGTGGTATAAGCTTTTTCAAGAAGACCGTGAAGACGACAATCGCTCTGAACGCTCCAGTACATCAACAACCGATCAAAAATTATGAATGATCGCCAAATCACAACTAGAGAAGTCGCTGATGATGTTAGCATGTCAATTGGCTCATGCCATCAAATTTTTTCGGGCATTTTGGATATGAAACGTGTGGCAGCCAAAAGTGTCGAATTTCGAACAAAAACAGTGGCGAATGGAAGATGCTCAGTGAATGGGAGTCGCTAAATGAAGTCAACACGATGTAGAACTAGTGAAACGTGTCATAACAGGTGATGAAACATGGGTTTATGGATATGGCGTCGAAACTAAGGCTCGATCGTCCCAGTAGGGGGAGGGGCCTTATGGATCAACAAGACCGAAAAAAGCTCGACAAGTGCGGGCGAATGTGAAGGTTATGCTCACTGTGTTCTTCGATTTTACCGGCATAGTGCACCATGAGTTCTTGCCACAAGGTTAAACCATCAATAAGGAGTACTACCTATAAGTTCAACGCCATTTGCGCGAAGCAATTCGAAAAAAAAAACGCGGCGAAACAATTCATGGCTTTTGTACCAAGATGCATGCTTGTTTGTGAATTTTTATCCAAAAATAACACTGTAATGATGCCCCAGCCTCCATATTCGCCAGATATGACTCCGTCTGACTTTTTGCTGTTCCCAAAAATAAAGAGGACCCTAAAGGGCCGTCGTCTTGCAAGCATATATGAGATTTAAAGCACATCGCCGAGAGAGCTCAACACTATCCCGAAGATCGAGTTGCAGAAGTGTTTCTGGGATTGGAAGAAGCGCTGGCATAAGTGTATAATATCTAATGCGGACTATTTTGAAGGAGATAACATTGATGTAGACGAATAAATAAAATCTTTCCAAAAAAACTTCCCGTTATTTTTTTGAAGATACCTCGTATGCATTTATGCATGCGGTATGTGCATTCTACATATAAGAATAATTATATACCTACGTAGGCATTATGATAATGACATCATTTGGAGGTATCTAATTCCCAATATTGGAAATGATGTCATCATTAGTGATCGCCACAACTACATCACAAATTACCATTTCCACGTGTGTTCTTGTATATGAATTTAAACTAGAGACAAGGCCATAACAATCAAATCAGTAAATGCGACCTACAAATACTGTGGCGAGGTCTATATTTGGCGCGTAAATTCCGTCCTAATGCAATTTCTATGACATCGCGTCTGTATATGAATAATTACTGTTTAATTAATATTCCCTTGCAATAAAAGTGAACTAGTATACTTGCCGGTTAAGAAGTAATGGTGGATTTGATGGAGATACGAGTTTTAAAACAACATCGTCGCATCCCTCCCCCAGGCAATCCCTTTCCAGCCGGCGATTCCTAGAAATGTATTTATCATTTCTTCCTTTCACGGTTCCGCGGCATGAATCACTTTCAAGTTCGGTCGGTGACAAATTTGAAGCAGCTGACTCGGGCGCCAATCACCGATCGGCATTGCCCGTATCATATCGTCCCTCTTCAAATGCCCGACACTGACAGTTGCTTAGTGCCTGCCCTGTGAGTGTGTTGCATTTTTTTATTTAATAGAAATCCGACGATCGTGTTTCGTTCTATAATAAGATTAACAAGAGTTCTGTGAGAAGTGACTGGTGCTTACTCGATCCGAGGGAAGGCTTTTGCTCTGTACACACAGGAAATAATAAGGTAAGTCTAGGGAAAACAAGGGTTGAACTGACCTAACCTAGAAATAATTGATGTTTTTAGTAGTGTGCACTTTTCCGATGCACAAAAAATACGGGTGATGTTTGTGTGAGTAAAATAGTGGGCACAAATTGTTTACTACAGTTTAACTATATTAAATGGCACGAAATTACCATTTAGTTCCGGTACGCGTGCCGGCACACACCCCTTTTCCACTCTAATTATGTTAATTTATATTTCCACCGCGGAAATGTGTCACTGCCGATCTGTTTCGATGATATGTATATCCTATAAATATTTACTGAATTTATTTTATTGATCGCGTGCATGAAGCGCGACATAAACTTGGGTTTTCGAATTTTGTACCTCGCGGTACCATTCGTGTCCCCACGGCCTTTTAGTGGATCATCTGCTATTTTTAGAGCCTCGGAATGTAAATAAGAGAAATGTTTCGGTCTTTTTGGGGCGAAAGAGGTAGACGAACTATACATCATAAGCTTCTTGGTTGTCCTGCGTTGTGGAAATAGTCAATTTGGTGGGTTTACATAGTATGAAGCTTATTTTAAATTACAAGAAATTGTTTATCTTAATAGAAAACCAGTAGCGTAACGGCCAAAATAAACAAATTATAGGTACGTATAATTATCTACAAAAAAAAAAAAAAACTGTTCATTATTATTTTAACTAATAATAGGTATATTGCTATAATTTTATTGCAGGACTTGAACTTATTAGGCATTGAATTCATACCATCGAGGTTTTGTACCGTCACTGCTAACAACGTTAATTTTTTTGTGGTTAGTGTATGGAGAAAGTTGTATAATATAGACTTTTATTGCTATCGATATCGCAGATTAGCTTACGTAAAAATAAATTAACATTTGCGTAATTAAATTTGCAACTTCATCACTGCAACGCTTCGAAGAACGTAATTTTATATGTCTGTTGAAACTAGTTTCCATAGTATACAAAACAAATAATTACTGCGTGTTTTTGTGAGTACAAGTAGTAATAGTGCCCCTAACTGATTCTATGAAACTGAAGAGGATTATTTATTTGTGTGAATGGATCAGAATGTATCCGAAAAAAATATATACCAATGACGTCACAACCCTGTCAAACGAGAAAGCGTGAGACGCAATATTAAAAGTGACGATTTGAATACCTTTTAGACTATATAATTGTGATCTACTTGAACGTGATTGTCCATTTGTGCCATTTAGTGTAGAATAACCGATTCAAACATAAATACCAATGACGTCACAACTACATTGTCCCAAAATGACTCGTACAATTCGTGTTCTTTTACATTCGAATTCAAACAAATAATTACTTCGTGGTTTAGTGGGTACAAGTAGAAACAGTGCCCTTCTCTGATTCTATGAAATTCAAGCCAAATAAATTAGGAATATAGCGTCTTTTATCGTAGGTCAAACTGTATCTTTGAGATCACCCTGAAGGGGATTATTTATATGTGTGAATAGATACTTTTTAGAATGTCTCCGAAAAGTATACCAGGTATGTAAATATGAAATCGGAATTTGCCCATAGATGGCCTAGCTGCTAAAGGTTTTTATCTCACAACAATACAAGTTTTATACAACAACATCGTTTTTAATAGCGTTGAACATGTCGAATTTTGTGTCTGAAAACTACAAATTGTGGACAGCATTGATTTTCTGTTACCATTTGAAGAAAACTGCTGTTTGAAAAATTTGAAGATAGCGAATTGCAAATATTGTTGGATGAGAATGCCGCTCAAACGCAACAAGAACTTGCTGATCAATTAAATGTGACACGAAAAGCCGTCTCCATACGATTGAAAGCCATGGGAAAGATCCAGAAGATGGGAAAATCAGTTACACATGAACTGAATGAAAGACAGCAGGAAAACCGAAAAACCATTTGCGAAATGCTGCTCACCAGATACAAAAGAAAGTAATTTCTCCATCGAATTGTGACTGGCGATGAATAGTTCATATATTTCGAGAGTTCTAAGCATAAAAGATCATGGGTAACTCCAGACGAACCATCGACTGCAAGGCCAAATCGTTATGAACGGAAGACAGCTCTGTGTTTGGTGGGATCAGAAGGGTGTGATCTATTATGAGCTATTAAAACCTGGCCAAACCGTTAAAACTGAACGCTACCGACAACAAATGATCGATTTTAATCAAGCTTTCTGTGAAAAACGACCAGAATATCAAAAAAAGCAACAAAGTGATTTCGCTTCATGATAATGCGCCATCACACACAGCAAAACCGGTCAAAGAAACGATTGAGGCGTTTAGTTGGGAAATACTTTCGCAAGCGGCTTACTCGCCAGACTTGGCTCAGTCCGATTATTACTTATTTGCATCGATGGGACACACACTTGCTGAGAAGGGCTTCACTTTTTACGAAAATGGGCAATGGGCAATACTTTGAATAAAATATTTTTTATCATTTTCATACAATAAACGTGTATTTTCTATACAAAAAATACCTGTTTCATATTCACATACCTAGTAAGTGAGATCAACTTGAAGGTGATTGTCCATTTGTGTCATTTAGTACGGAGTAACCCATTAGAACATATATACCAATTACATTAATATGGGGGGAAATTCGACGGCATTAAAATGGAAGCTTATTTATACGCGAATACAGAACCACATGTTTTCCCTTTTATGAAAAGTTAAAAGAAAAATAAATAGGTATTACACCTTTTTCGATACACACTGTACGATTTGCCGTATAATTAGAATTGAGATTAGAACTTCTAGATCAACTGTTAGTATAGAAGTTGTTAATTAATGACGTTCATTAATGTATGGAACAAGATCATAGAAAGCCTTTGAAGCGCCTCTCTTAAGAAAGTTCAATTGTCTTTTTTGTGGAACTTGCCGAACGATTGTAAAGAAGTTGGGCTGGAAAAAAGTGGCAACGTTATTTTATCCCATGGTATTTAGAAAACTATTGATTTCATATTTCATGGCCAAACGACCCAAATGTACGTTCCACTTTTGTTTGGTACACGTCGTACACATTTTTACACATTTACATATTCATAAATTTATAAACAAATTATCGGCAGTGCATTTTTGACATAATAAACTACCGTTATTATTCCATACAGCTTATTCTAATTGCAGCTTATCTGTTATTGTTTTAAACGCTTATTGAGATTGAATGTCAAAGGGTAAGAATACCAATAAACGCAACGCTGTTTACATTGTCCAAAAATAACGTTTTATCTCGCTTTTTTTTTTAGATAAGACGGTAATAAATCTACATGACCGCAGACTTTAATACATCCAGTTTTTTATTTTTATTTATTATTGAAAACTAGGCGTGTTTTCTTTACATCTGTACATAGGCGTTGCCTATAAAAGGGATAAGGGTTCAAAATTTGGTTAAATAATTCAGTGAAAGTTGATTATATATTATTTATTAATAGATATATCGTGAATAGTAAGAGTGATGATTTTTATGAAAATAGATTTTTTACACGTTTTTATTTTTGAAGAACAGAATATTTATTTTGTTGTATACCTAGGTAATTCCGGACTTGTATTTTGTAGGCGTGTTTACAATTTTTAGTAAACACGCTATTGATCAATCGCGAAAAAAACATTTTATTATATTTTATTTTACTTAGTTTTCTACGCCCATGGAATTTTTCATTATCGGCGACAGTCGCATATATGATGCAAGCGTTAAAAGGACGTCTTTGTGTTTATTGTATTTATGCTGTTCATGCACACTCCCGTTAAGTTAACGATGAGTAATAATACTAATAATACCTAGTCCGATAAAAACGAGTAGATAAACCAAAGACGGTGAAACAGAGAAAGGATCCATTGTGCATTATTCTCCACTTGTGTTACTTAGTATGATTTAATTAGAAATAAATTTTAACGTTCAGGAAGGCATAATATACCTACAGAACTGAGAGTGTAGAGTGAACAAGAACATTGCTGATTGGAAAGTTGTCCTCGATATGAGCAGTTTTATTAATTGCTGAATCGGTCTAGACGTTTTTGAAAACTCACACCACATTACATCCCTATTTCTGAATTTTACTCGGTCATTTTCGTAAACATTTTTTTTTTATTTTTAACACGTGGAGCTACTGAACTTAATAGTTTAACACATAAATAATAATTCTTGTTTATTTTCCTCCGCCCGCGACTTGAACTTCCGCTTCCCAACCAATTTTATTTATAAATATAGTGGTTATAATTTCTCTATTGATACAGGATACAGACGAACTATTAATATTCAATGCTAGAGCAAAACGGGAAGGCAGTGTTTATTTATATTGATGAATTATTTACCTTGTTAATGATCCAGATGAATAAATGCCCCAATGACCTGATACATATGTACGTGTTGTTTTTTTGTGTGTGTAATAAGCTGAATTGGTTTTAAATAGCTAATAGGTACTTGAAATTTTGTTTTGGAAGCTCGGGGAACAGTCTTGATTACAAAACATATGATGTTTGTTATGTAGAATTCTCACAAACAAACCATTAACGGTGATCTTTAATCTCTTAATATTATTTGCCAGAGGTCGTCAGGTTTAGGTAAATACAGGGTGTCAGAATAGTTTCTGACACAACTTGGCATATACGAGTATATCCCTCAGATACTAAACAAAAAAAAACACTAAAGTTTCCCACGAATGGAAAAAAGGTATAATTAACGTCATGACGACTTAATGAACAATATTAAAAATGGCAGATTTTCAAAAAAATCACCAGAAATACGTAGGCATGCTGTTTGTGTAGGTAATGAAAATAGTGTCGCTACAGGACAGAAATACGCAATAAGGCTAGGGCTAGGTTTAATCTTGGGCCGATGTGATCGGTATTTGGGTTATGTTATTCGTTTATCTCGTCAGAACAGTAACACAGTTTTAACGTCGATTAGGTTAAACTTGGGTTAAAACAGTCTAACCAGGTCAAAAACACAGGTCCTTAACCAATTTTAAACATGCCAGCAATTTGAAACTGACAGGCTTTGTTTTAAAATGCGAGAGGAAACGTTTTTTCCTTTCACAAAAAATTAACGCCCCAAAAATAATTGGAGCGTGTACTTCGTTCTAATGTAGCTGCTCTAACTGGGTAAGTACTCAAAGTAAGACACTAGCTTAAAATTCCACTTGCCAAAACCCATATGCCAAAAAAAAAAATCGCGACTAAATAAAGAGAGATTAGTATAAAGCAATAGTCGGCAGGACATGGAATATCAACGTCAACTGCGTTAGCCTTGAATCTAACAATTTCTAGACCAGACCCAGTGGCGTTCTGTCATAGGAGCGTAAGGTTTTTTTTTTATTTCTTAGTGGATCACCTTCCAATTTAAGTTTTAGTTCTCTTGTAGTGGGGTCACTACCATACACCTAAGTTATGTCAAAAACTATCCTGTAATATATTTTCAAAATTCTACACTCGCGTTATAGGTATAAGCAAGAAACCATCATATTATAGACAATTATGAGAAGAAATCTAACTTTTCCGCTAGTGGAAAATTATGTTCCTCAAAAATCTTGTATTTTTTCAAAAAAAATTCATAGCGCCTGTAAACAAATTGTTTTAGGCGTTTAAAAAATTTTGTTCCCCAAAAATCTTGTACTTTTTCGTTAACAAATTCTTAGTGTCTGTAAACAAATGAGGCTCTTCGCCTTTAGAGTGGTTGGAAGCTAGAGGCTCTCAGGAATATCTTTGGTAAATATCGAGGTTGTGCAGTGCCTACTGATAAGAGTAGCGACTTTTTGAAAATGCGTTCCCCAAAACTCTTGTACATTTTCATAAAAAAATTGTTAGTGCCTGTAAACAAATTGTTTGACGCTGTTCACCTTTAGAGTGGTATGTTAGAGGCTCTGAAGGAATGCATGTGGTAAATATCGAGGTTGTACGGTGTCTACTGATAGAGTAGTGAATTTTTGAAAATTGTGTTCCCCAAAAATCTTATACTTTTTCATAAAAGAATTCGTAGCGCCTGTAAAAAAATTTTTTGAGGCGTTTTACCTTCAGAGTAATATAGTAGAGACTCTAAGGAATGTCTGTGGTAAATATCGAGATTGTGTAGGGCCTACTGACCGAGTAGTGTATTTTTGGAAATTGTGTTCTCCAAAATCTTGTTCTTTTTCATAAGAAAAATCATAGCGTCTGTGAATAAACTGATTAAAGCATTTAACCTTCAGAGTAGTATAGAAGACGCTTTAAGGAATATCTGTGGTAAATATCGAGGTTGTGTAGGGCCTACTGACCGAACAGATTATTTTTAAAACTTGTGTTCCCCCAAAAAATTTGTACTGTTTCATAAAAAAATTCATAGTCCCTGTGAACAAATTGTTCAAGGCGTTTCGCCTTCAGAGTAGTACAGTCGGGACTCCGAGGAATGTCTGTGAAAAATATCAAGGTTCTGTAGAGCCTGCTGACCAAACAGTGAATTTTCAAAAATCTTTTACTTTTTCATAAAAACAATCACAGCGCCTGTGAATCAATTGTTTGACGCGTTTCGCCTTCAGAGTAGTATAATAGAGGCTCTGAGAAATGGCTGCTAAATTTCGAGGTTGTGTAGTGTCTACTGACAGAGTACTGAATTTTGAAAATTGTGTTCCCCAAAAACGTTGCATAAAAAATTCGTAGCGTCTACAAACAAATTGTTTGAGTCCTTTCGCGTTTATTTTAATATAGTAAAGTCTCTCTGAGGCATATCTGTGGTAAATATCGATATTGTGTAGGGCCTACTGACCGAGCCCTGAATTTTTGAAATTGTGTTCTCCAAAAATTTTGTTCTTTTTCATTAAAAAAATCGTAGCGCATGTAAACAAATTGTTTGAGACGTTTTGCCTTCAGAGTAGTATAGTACGGACTCTGAGGAATCTCTGTGGTAAATATCGAGCTTGTATAGTGTCTTCTGACCGAGCAGTGAATTTTTGAGAATTTTGTTCCCAAAAATTAGCCCTGAACCTAACAGTTTATTAACCTGACCCAGTGGCGTTCTATCGAAGGTTTGAGGTTTATTATTTTTTATTGTATTGCCTTCTAATTTAAATTTTACGTCTCTGGTACTTAGTGGGGTCATTACCTTGCTAAAGTTGTGCCAGAAACTATCGTGAAACCCTGTTTATATTTCTAAAATTCTACAACTGTAGAAAATTATGAAAATAACTCTTAATTTTCAGCTTGTTGTAAATGTACCTTCGAGTAAATAATGAGGCACTTCCGATATATTTCGCTGGAATATAGGGAGTACCGAATTGTTTTGAGTTAATTTGCTTTTGGTCAATAGAGGGCGTGGTCAGCAGTAGGTATATTTAACTTAAAAGATTAATTCATTATTGCCTGCATTTATTTACATTCTCTCTTGATTGTAACACAATTATGGGAATTGTTAAATATAGTACCACAATAGACTGCCATGATAGTTTATCAGAAACTGATATGATAAGCAGGTGCCTACTACATCGCTGGATGCAACTAGTGACTGGATACTGCGATAAACGTTTCCTGACAATTATATTTTTAGTGCTTATATCTAGTTCTCCACGTCTGGTAACACGTACTCACTTTTTATACCAATTAAATTCGTATAACTTTTCTAAAATTTAAACACGTTCGAATCATTGCCGTGAGATTTAACGCATGAATAGTAACATAACGTAATATGTATTAAATTAGGACATAATTTTTTAGTTGCTGAATACAAGGGTGGTCCCAAAAGTACCCGACGTAATAAAGAAAATACAATGTCGAGCTCCTCAAAATAACCATCAACCGCAAATTCCACCTCTTCATTGTTGGCAAATCTTTTACCATCGAACCATTTTTTCAAGTGTGGAAACAGAAAGTAATCCGAGGGGGCTAAATCTGGCGAATAGGGCGCGTGAGGAAGCAATTTGAACTTTAACTCATTGATTTTGGCCATCGCGATAACGAATATGTGGACTAGTGAATTCTTTTGATGGAACAGAAGTTTATTTGTCGCCAAATATAGCCGTTTTTTCTTTATTATATCAGTCAAATACTGGCCGTTGATTCTTTTTCCTTTCTGAAGATGCAGATGGAACGTTCTTCGCCTTCTTTGGAGCCGATTCTCCCCATTCAGTCCATTGTTTTGACTGTTCCTCCATCTCAAAAGTGAAGTAATGGACCCATGTTTCATCCATGGTTATGAATCGACGCAAAAACTCGGCTCTATTCCTGTAAAACTTCGCCAAACACTCGATTGAAACATCCTCACACCTCTGTTTTTGTTCCATTGGGAGTAATCACGACACCCATCTTGCGTACAGCTTTTTCGTGTTAAAAATTTCGATGTACAGCTTTTTTTGAAATTCCTAAGCTGTCTGCTAGCTCGCGCAATTTCAGTCGACGATCATCCAATACCATTTTGTGAATGTTCACCATTTCTGACGTGATGACCTTATTTGGTCGACCACTGCGATGTTTGTCTTGGCAGCTCGTACGGCCTCGTTTAAACTTTGCCACCCAATATTGTAACCAGTTTACTAGAAAGTTCTTTATTTCGAACACTTATTTACAACTAAACTATTTACAAGTCCAACTAACTAACTAACTAACTTTCTACTTTATCTTTATAAACTAATTTTCGCACTGTATTACACAATGTCACTTTCTTCGCACCGTATCGTCACTATCGCGGTCCAGATTCAACTAACTCCTGGTTGGACTCTTATATAGACTCTTATATGGAATTCTTATATAGGCAGTAGGACGTCTCTCCAGACGTTTCTAGATAAAGAACTTTGGCGAACCTTCTAGTATAGAACGCACTGGAAGTCAAATCCGCACGCTCTCGATGGTTTCTAACATTCCCGGCGTTGGTGACAATATTTTACTGTTGTAAACGAAGGAGCAGAGCAGACGCCCCCAGAGTAGAATCTAGCTCCGCTTCGATATCGGTTGGACTGAGGCCTCTCAAATGAATGTATTGTATCACATAACGATGACCAATATTTTCCATGTACAAATTCACTGAGAGCGTTCACTATTGATGGCTGCCAAACAAATATTAAACAACGTAGCGTCGTCAAACTTAACAAGAAAATAAGCTTGACAAGGTTGGTACTTCTTTCTATCATAGTCATTCTTTTCAAACAACAACCGCCATCTATACGTCATATCGGGTACTTCTGGGACTACCCTCGTATATAGATGACCTTAAGAAGAGATCCTTATACGAGGTAATCATTATGAATTCTCGTTTGTATTTGAACGCCTCTCGTATTACGGTTTTAAGAACTTAACTAAACAAATTATACAAAAATAACAAAACCATTGTAGATGGCGCTAAATGGAAAATGTACTTGATATATTTCACGAATTACTATTCTACTATTATCAGATTACGACTACGTATCTCCACAGATCAAATTTCAAGTTACTAAAACGTACATTTATAAGGGGATAAACCAAAGGAACTATTTTTATGTATCCTAACAGTTTATCGTTTACCACGGAAGAACATCTGTTAGTAATTCAACGCGTTGCATGTGCCATTAAATCTAAGAGTTTTAACGGCGTTAACTTGTTGATACCCAAACAGAAAACCTATTTTAATATCCTGATTATTACTCGAGACAGATACCACAACAATTCTAAAGGGGACCCTACACGATCAATCTGAATGACATTCGGAGTGAATCATTCAGATCCAAGAAGACTAGAGAACAGGAGAAATAACTTGAGTGGTGGGGGTAGGACGAAAAACGTCCGCACCATGGCGGTCCTTGCGTAGAACGAGGTCCGAGCGAGGTTATGTTTATTTTTGTTTACTGTGTTTTGAAAGTTTTGAGCGTTTCCAGTTTTTTCGTTAAATATGTCAAAAGCGGCGAGATATTGTTGCGTTACGAATTGTTCCAGCAAAAGCCCTGATCGTGTCATAAATAAACGAACAATTTTTAAAGTTCCTGAGGTAAGTCTTTCGATAAACAAGTATTGTAATGTTTGTATACACCGATAGTAACGCTTACTTTGTAGTAAATAGTAAAAGTGCAGTGTAATGTAGAAGTAAATTGTCAAATAGTAATTTACAACTCAATTTCGTTTAAGGACTGTGAGAGACGAGAAAAATGGTTGGAGGTGCCGTCACCGTATTACCTTAATATTATGCAGCTCAAGGAAAGAATACTTTATAATAGTAGAAAAAGAAAACTCAAAATACCAGTTTTCCTTCACTTAACGATAATGAATTTGAACTTCCCACAGAACGTTTCCGTAATAAGATTTTTGGTTATTATAGTTTTTTAGTAAGAAGTAACATCCTATATTATTTATTTTATATTATTATTATGGCCTTTTAGTTAAATTGAAAAAGTTTAACTACAGTTAGTTAGTTAAAGTTAGTTAGGTAGTTTAGTTCTTTTCATTGCAATGTTATTTCTTCGCTTACATTAGAATGCAACTTATAATTTCAATTTTCTTGAATAAATAGTTTTGTGAAATTTCTTGTTTTATTCCTGTACCCTTCAATTTCTGTCTAATTACTAACGTTAATTCTGAAAAATTAATTGATTTTACATCACACACTGTATTGCCTTCATAGTACACTGATTTGAATAAATTGTACTCTTATTGAATGCTTTGTTTTTACTGAAGCAACATACAAAGAGGTCGGTAAATATGTAATGTTATTACCACAAAATCGCAAATTTTAAATTAACCGAATATATACAATTGATTAGTAATTGTTTAAAAACAACTTCACATTTCATATAATAATAGCTCACAAGCTAATTTCACAGGAAAACTATCGGTTACTTCTTGGATGTTTGAAATATCTTGTACAGACTTCGGCACATCCCATTCCATCCATTCCAAATATTCACTGTGTAAATACACATTCACATTCAACTTCTTATCAATGCATATGTTTAAATTGGTGTCCAAACCAGACTCAGCATACCATTTTTCGCTTGGCAATTCAATGGAGTGTCTGTTGCTTTGTAAACTTTCAAACAAAATATTTCCTTCTTCATTTCTTCATTTCCCCATGCAAAAGTGATCGCAGTTCGACATTTTCAATTCCACTTGTGGCCATGGTTAAAATATGTAATCTTCCTGTGGATGATTAAAACTCGTTAGACTAAAAGCTCATTATGTTATTTCATTTCCACAAAGCTAAATTATCATCGATATCCTACTCGTGGCAGACATAAAAGAAAATTATAATTGACAGATGAAGAAATGCAATAATATTTCTTGCTCTAAAAGAAAAGCATTCAGAACTATTAGTTTTTGTACATACTATGTATTTAGGACTGAAAATACTGTATCCCAATTTTCATAGCGTGTTTTCATCAAACAATTCGGAAACAACAATTGTAAAGAAATGCACGCGAAAATTGTTTACTGTTTACATAATGAGCACAATAGAACCCTAACCCTACATTTAGGAAAGATAGACGAGGATAAACGGCATGCGCAGATCCCGCGCGATTCTACGCGAGGCTTCCATATTAGCGCCGTTTTTCGTCCTACCCCCACCACTGATTTTTCGAGGAGCTATGTCTCCTTACTCTCTAGTCTTCTTGTTCAGATTGACGGTGTGTCAGGAATGATGTTAGGCGCCAAGCGGACCCTACACGGTCATTCCGGAGATCATTCCAGTCTGCTCAGTTAACCTCAAACTGCCGAGAAAAGTGAACCGCAATGTCTAATAAAATTGTGAAAACAAAAAAAAGAAAACATGTTTAGCTATAGTTACTTTAACAAAGTAAAAGTACAAAGGAAGTTTTGGGTTAAGCAGTGGTTATCAAAACGTCAGGATTATTCTCATTTGAAATTGGTACGGGAAATAAAAGTTACTACATCAGAAGAGTACAAAAATTACTTCAGCATGGACGATAGACTTGGTTAAAAAATTGCTCAACATGGTTAAGCCTCACCTAACCAGAAAAAAAAACAGTGTGATAAAGGAGGCTCTATCGGTGGAAGAGAGTCTGACAGTGACCCTGCGGCACTGGGTTTACTTCCCGCCGGAAGTTAGAGCGAAAGGTGTTAACTTTTTTTCGGACGTCTTCCACAGTGACGTTGAGCTTCATCTCCTTGAAAATTGCTTGTAGTTTCGTTAGCGCTTCGTTCCGACGGTACTTATTACTGTAAAAGGGAGATGCGCTATTCCACTACTCCGGTAAGGTTTCGTATAATTCAATAAATTTCCTCAACAAATCGTCCTTGAAAGGGTCATTAATTTCCTCACGCTGTTCCATGGCGAAAAACAGTGAAATGGTCTTAACAGGCGAATTGTAAACACTGATAAGTGATATCTGCTACAGACCGAAACGCGGAATGAAGGTTGCCCCCTCACACCATCAGTCGGAATGACAGTCTCCCCTCCAGCTACCGGGATTGACGTCGTGAATTAAAAAAATCTGGATCTCGTCAATCTCATTCTTCATTCCGTCATTCAATACCCTACATCTTCATTCCAATTGTCAGTTTTCTACCTGACTGACATTCCGATTAATCGTGTAGGGTCCGCTTAACGGTTGCTAAATTTCATGTCTCTGAAGGGTCTTTCAATAAGGACGCTCGACTTTTAAACGTAAATAAAACCAGTTGTGTGTGAGATATCCACTCATTATTGTTTTTTATTTGAAAGTATATTTTATGGCATTAAGTATGGAATATAACGTGGCCGCTATAACCTAACAAATTTCGAGCGCCCCTATCGAAAGACCTTGTATCTGCGGAATTCGAATGTTTTCGAACCGTTATAGATCCCCTATTGCTCCCACGCGTTGTTAATCATTGCCAATTATTAAGGGCTTATTTGATATCTGATTGGTAAAAACGTTATTGAGAAAATTATATTACTGGTGACGTCACTATTCACGACATGGCCACAGAGGAAGATAGCGAATGTACGATCATTATTTGTTAAAATAAAAATTCGTGTTTCTTTTCTATAACTAACATTTATTTCGTCATATCTCAGGCAGCGATTTTTAATACTTAAAAATTAACTGTCTTCAGTACAGACAACACAGACCAACAAAGATTTTGTGATCGTACTATTTTTGACTTTTTGGCTTATTGTTAGTTACATACATGAGCTACAGAAACCCTGTTTCCTTGTTTCTATCACGCACTAGTATTTGTAAATGTACATTGTGCAATAATTTGTAGTTTTTAGAACCGAGGTTCTATAAAATTAAATTTTGCCTCAATGCTCCCGGCGCCCCTGCGTTTAATCGGTTTGAAACGTACGCACAAGTGTGGGGGATTTACCGAAATAGAGTTAGCAGGTTGGTTGAGGATATTACGGTTTTATACTATTCGGGTATTTACATAGTTGCTGTAGTACGTTTTCAATGTGTGTACGTTTACTCGTGACATCGCATCGTGTGTTTTTATTTTATTTTAAAAATGCCTGGCAGTTGTAAAAATACACCACATATATTTTTGTTATAAACTTAACAGCTGGTCCAAAAAAAAAAAACGTTATTTATGCCAATTTGGTTGATCCGCAAAAAAATGCTTTTGCCACCACTTAAATTAGGATTAATGAATGAAGCAATATGTAAAAGCTGTAGATAAAATTGGGAATTGTTTTAAGTACTTATGTGGCAAATTTCCAGCTCTTTATGAAGCAAAATTAAAGGGAGGCATTTTCGTATGACCACAAATAAGAAAATTAATGCAGGACCAACAGTTTGAAGAAACAATGACATAAATTGAAAAAGAATCTTGGATATGCTTTAAAAATGTAACTGAAATTTTTTTAGGAAATTAAACATCCGCATAATGAGGAAATTGTCAACAAAATGCTGAATAAGTTTAAGCAACTTGGTTGTAATATGAGCATTAAAATTAATTTTCTGCATGGTCATCTGGACCACTTTCCAGAAAATCTTGGTGCTGTTAGTAAGGAGCAAGGTGAAAGGTTCTATCAAGACATAAAGGAGATGGAAAGGAGATATCAGACACGATGGGACGTGGCCATGATGGCAGATTCAGCTGGATGCTGAAAAGAGAACATCCAACGAATGATTACACAAGAAAAACTACAAAACGAAGTTTTTTGTTAAAATGAGAGAGATTTTCAAAGAAAAAAAGAAATTAGAGACTCAAAACTATTTGTGTTGTTGCTTTTTACTGTTTTTAAATAATTTTTTTTTAATGTAATTTTTTATTTAGTTTTTAATTTATTCTGATTATTCAGTTGAACAAAAACCTTACGTGAGGGGCAGAGATGGAAGGTAGATATGGAATCAGCGTAAATAACTCACTTATAATCACTTATCAAACCCAAATCAACTTTCAAAATGTCAACATTTGTAGGCCTGTGGAATTTTTGTTACAATTAAAAAACTTCGAATATGTGTAGGGTGTAGAACGTCAGGAACAATAAACAGTTTACATTTTTATACTTTATGTAATATTCCGCGTATAAATAATAAATAATTATACAGTAAACAAGTAACCTTCGCATTCACATGGCCTCATTTGAGACTAGAAATTTATGTTTTGTCTATATAGGTGAAGTGCGACTAGTTAAAAATGTGCGACGGGACTCTGTAAAAGTAAAATATGGTCTATTTGCCTACATTGTGTGTTGCGCTCGCTATTACGCGGTGAAATGATAGCAGTATAAATAAATAATTGAAGTTAATCAAGCGTGCCACGGGGAAAAAATCGTCACGAGTGGGTAAACGTTTTCATCGTCATTCAACCCACATCGAGGATTGATTGCTAACGACTGTAATTATAATCAGAAATCTAGTCTTTGTATTGTGTGTTTTATAGAAATACGTATAATAGGTTGAGTAAATAAAAAATATATACATTTGATAGTAGAAATAAATATTTTGTTGTTGACATTTTACATTATAAATACATTTAAAAATACATTGATGGCATTATACTTATATCAAATATGGCACAAAGTTGTAAATATTATTAAAAAATGTAAATTTTTGGTTTCTAATCGTCCCTGATTGAGGCGTATTGGTTTATAACACTGTAGGAAATTGATTTGGGTGAACGGCGTTTCGCCTCTAGAATAGGATAGTAGAGGCTCTGAGGAATGTCTATGGTAAATAACGAGGTTGTGTAGGGTCTACTGATAGAGCAGTGAATTTTTGAGAATAGTGCGACCCAAAAATCTTGTACTTTTTTATAAGAAAAATCGTAGCGCCTCTAAACAAACTGTTTGAGGCGTTCGCTCAGAGTAGTATAGAAGAGGCTCTGAGGAATGTCTATGGAAAATTTCGAGTTTGTGTTGGGCCTATTGACCGAGCAGTGCATTTTTGAAAATTGTGTTTCCCAAAAATCTTGTACTTTTTCATAAAAACATTCTTAGCGCCTGAAGAGGAACTGTTTGGGACGTTTCGCCTTCAGAGTAGTATAGTAGAATCTGTGAGGTATGTCTGTGGTGAATATCGAGGTTGCATAGGGCCTATTAACACAGCAGTGAATTTTTAAAAATTTTATTCCTCAGGAATCTTGTACTTTTTCGTAAAAAAGAAATCTTAGCGGCTGTAAACAGACTGTTTGAGGCGTTCCGTATTTAAAGAAGTATAGTAGAGGAAGCCCTGAGGAATGTCTGTGGTAAATTGAGGTTGTGTAGGGCCTACTGGCCGAGCAGTGAATTTTTGAAAACTGTTCAAAATCGTGTACATTTTCATAACAAAAAAATTATGGCGCTTGTAAACAGGCTGTGTGAGGCGTTTCGTCTTTAGAGTAGTACAGTAGAGGCACTAAGGAATGTCTGGTAAACATCGAGGTTGTGTACGACCTATTGATAGAGTAGTGAATTTTTGAAAATGATATATCCCAACAATCTTGTACTTTTCATAAAAAAAGGCGTGCGCGTGCAAACAAATTGTTTGAGACGCTTCGCTCTGAGGAATGGCTGTGGTAAATATTGAGGTTGTGTAGGGTCTGCTGACCGAGCAGTGAATGTTTGAAAACTGTATTCCTCAAAACTTGGACTTTTTCATAAACAAAATTCGTAGCCCATGTAAACAAATTTTTTGAGGCGTTTCGCTTTCAGAGTAGTGTAGTAGAGACTTGGAGGAATATCTGTGGAAAATATGGAGATTGTGTAGGGTCTACTGACCGAGTAGTGAATTTTTGAATAAGTGTTTATCCCAAAAATCCTGTATTTTTTCATAAAGAAATTCGTAGTGCCTGTAAACGAATTGTTAGAGGCACTTCGCCTTTAGTGTGGTATAGCAGAGACTCTGAAGGATGTTCGTAAAAGATATGGAGATTGCCTAGGGCCTACTGACCGAGCAGTGCATTTTTAAAAATTGTGTTCCCCAAAAATCTTGTACTTTTTCATAAAAAAAAATTGTAGCGCTCGTAAACAAATTGTTTTAAGCGTTTAACCTTCAAAGTAGTATAGTAGAGGCTCTTAGGAATATATCTGGTAAATAATGAAATTGTGTAGGGCCTACTGACTGAGCGGTGAATTTTTGAAAATTGTGGTCTCCAAAAATCTTGTAATTTTTCATAAAAACGTTCGTAGCACATGCAAACAAATTTTTTTAGGCGATTCGCCTCTAGGGTAGTATAGTGGAGGTAAATATTGAGCTTGTGTAGGGCCTACTGACAATGTAGTGAACTTTTTAATATTGTGTTCCCCAAAAATCTTGTACTTTCTTCTCAAAAAATCGTAGAGCCTGTAACCAAACTGTTAGAGACGGTTTGCTTTTAGGATAATATAGTACAGGCCTGAGGAACGTCTGTTGTAAATATCTTGTGAAGTGCAATGCATTTTTTAAAACTGTGTTCCCGAAAAATCTTGTACGGTTTCATTGAAAAAAAATCGTAGCGCCCGTAAACAAGTTGTTTGAGCCGTTTTACCTTCAAATTAGTATAGTAGAGGTTCCGTGGAATATCTGTGGTAAATATTGATTTTGTGTAGGACCTACTGACTATGCAGTGAATTTTTGAAAATTGTGATCTCCAAAAATCTTGTACCTTTTTATAAAAAAGTTCGTAGCGCATGTAGACAAATTTCTTGAGGCGTTTCGCTTTCAGAGTAGTATAGTAGAGACTCGGGGGAATGTCTGTGGAAAGTATGGAGATAGTGTAGGGCCTACTGACCGAGCAGTGAATTTTTGAAAATTGTGTTCCCCAAAAATCTTGTACTTTTTCATACAAGAATTCGTAGCCCCTGTAAACAAACTGCTTGAGACGTATCGTCTTCAGAGTAGTATAGTAGAGACTCTGAGGAATGTCTATGGTAATAATCGAGGTTGTGTAGGACCTACTGACCGAGCAATGAATTTTTGAAAATTGTGTTCCCCAAAAATCTTGTACTTTTCATAAAAAAATTCGTAGCACCGGTAAACAATATATGTGAGTCGTTTCGCCTTCAGAGAAGTGTAGTACAGGCTTTAGAGAATGTCTGTGGTAAATATCGAGATTATGTAGGGCCTACTGACGGAGCAGTGAATTTTTGAAAATTGTGATCTTCAAAAGTTTTATACTTTTTCATAAAAAAATTCGTAGCGCCTGTAAACAAACTGTTTGAGGCATTTCGCCTACAGAGTAGTATAGTAGAGGTTCTGTGGAATATCTGTGGTAAATATTGAAATTGTGTAGGGCGTACTCACTGAGCAGTGAATTTTTAAAAATTGTGGTCATCAAAAATCTTGTACTTTTTTATAAAAAAATTCATAGCACCTGTAAACAAATTGTTTGAGTTTTTATTGCCAATTTTTATGATTTGTTATTGATGTCTACATTTAAAAACCTTTTCTATTTTAAATTTCAGAAAAATGACTGAAACCACCGAAGAGCAGGTCGTGATGACCCCCAAGGGAAAGACGGCCAACTCCACAACTCTCATAATAGAAAGGCGGCGGGTAAACAAAACAAACGACAAAATGCACGTTGCAGGAGGAGAGCACACTGGCATTATCATCAACAAGGAGACTGCCATTGGTAAGATAGATAACATATATATATATATATATATATATATATATATATATATATATATATATATATATATATATATATATATATATATATATATATATTACATAACGAAAAATTTAACTCGAACCAATATAATTTGTGCCGTAGAAAATGGAGATTACAGTCCGCCAAAGCTGTCGCTGGAATTCCGAGTGTTTCTGTTAAATAAAGAGTCGGGGAAGAACACCCAAGAATCGCGCACGTTACGGTTCTGGTTTAGACCGCCAAAGGTCGTACAAGACGAGACCGATGGGGGCGAGGCGGGCACCGCGCAAGATTTCTTCCGAGAGCTCG
This sequence comes from Rosalia funebris, assembly GCA_037954035.1. Classification (NCBI taxonomy): domain Eukaryota; kingdom Metazoa; phylum Arthropoda; class Insecta; order Coleoptera; family Cerambycidae; genus Rosalia; species Rosalia funebris. The sequence goes on along the minus strand of JAZFAV010000006.1, from coordinate 1,072,193 downwards.
TGAGCCCACAAGAATTTCCTCGAGGTTTGTACAATTTCATAAATCTGCTGCGTTCCACAACGACAGTGTGCGATTTCTGACGTTTTACACCACTGGCAACGCTGTGCTTGAATTAAAATCTAACTTAAGGGTGCTGTGATGTGTGATGGCGTTCATGGGTTGCCGGTTAAATTTGACCGTAAACCATATGCTATTACGTCATTCTCATTTAAATTGTAGACGTTCTATTTATGTTTGTTTACCTCCTTTTATTGTATAAAATTGGATTGGCACTACTGTGTTCGCGTATTCTCAGGGTTAGGCATTCTATGGTGAAGATACCGCATTATATCGGGTTGTCCAAAAAGTTCGTTCGGTTTCTTCATAAGTATTTATTATTAACGTTATAGTTATTACAAATTATTTTAATCAATAATGTACGTTCCTCCATTTTCAATAACTTTCTCCCATCTCTCAGTAAGCCTCATAATACCATTTTCATAAAAAGTTTGCTGTTTGCTCGCAAAAACGTTTTTAAATGATTTCTGACATCCTCGTCGTTGGCAAGTGTTAAGTTTCGTAAACAGTTATCCATGGAACAGAATAGTTGAAAATCTGAGGGTGCGAGGTCTGGAGAATAGTGAATGGGGTAAAATATCTCACTCTAACTCCAACATTTACTTCCTGGTCTGCAGAGAAGTATGAGGTCGAGCGTTGTCGTGATGGAAGATGACCTTCTTACGATTTACAAGTCCTTGGCGCTTTTCTTGCATGGTTTGGCTCAATTTTTATAGTTGTTCGCAGTAAACGTCCGAATTCATCGTTTCGTTCCTCGTGAATAGCTCAAAATAAATGATTCCTTTGAAATTCCACCAGACGGGCAACAAAACTTTCCTGGGGTGATGCCCTACGTTTGGTGTGGATTGAGAAGGTTCACCAGACTTTTCCCAAGATCTTTTTCGACTGACGTTGTCGTAAATGATCCCCTTTTCATCTCCAGTAACCATATTTCTCAAAAAGGAATCGCTACGTTGACGATTCCTTAACATATCGCAGATCTTGATGCGATACATTAAATTGGATTCGCTGAGGTCGCGAGAAACCTAAACATCGAGTCCATTAAGATGATTTTGTACACTAGATTTTGACGTCCCGATTTTTTCTGCAAGCTCACGAATGGTTTGGCGAGGATTTACCTCAACTAAGGCTCGTAAATACTTGGGAACGACTTCTTTAGGTCGGCCGAATTTTGGGGCGTCCGTGAAAAATCGCCAGATCAAAGTCTCTTGAACCACTTTTGACACGTTCGATCTTGAATAACATTGTTGCCGTACACAGAACACCATTTGCCGCAAGTTTCAGCAGCTCTTTTGCCTTTTTTAAAATAAAAAAGCATCGCGTGCCTGAACTTCTTGGTTTTACTCATTTTCAATAAGTTCACACACAACAATAATAAAACAGGTTCACGCGTATAACGACAGTAAACAACAGTTAAATACCAGGGTTAAATAGGGAGGAAGGCTTCAAGACTGCAGCTGTGCGCATGACATCATTGGCCGTGACGTAAATGGTTAACTCGGAAAACCGAACGAACTTTTTGGACAACCCAATACGTTATCTGTGGTTGTTTTGCTCTATGATAATGTTGGCGACTTAGATGCCTATGAGAAATAGAGGGATATCTAGTTCGAAGGAAGCGTGTTAATTTCACCCGTGTTTATTTGATGAAAATTAATTCGACTGGTGTGTTTCAGATTACGTCGGTTTCATTAAAAAAATAATGAAGCTGATGCAGCACAATTACCAAACGATAGCCAAGCTGGAAGTCGAGCTGAAACAGTTGGAGGAACCCGTGGAAGTACCGTCTAGACCGCGTAAGTACCAACACAATAAAAAAAAATGCATCCTCACACAGTTCATAACTTTGGACCAATCTCTTGTAGCGCCACCTGGTTACTGTCGTATACAACTTAGCCCCGCTACCTTGCTGCGTTCAGGTTTGGGTCGCTTTTGGGTGTTGCGTAACGTCCTTTTTTAAAACAATAACCCGACTAAACTCTTCCTTCTGTTGTGTTTTCGTCCTTGCAAATTTTCTGTGACCGTTTTGCACTATACTTACATGACTAAACGAGTGTATTTGTGTATTTTTTGGGTGTTATGTTTAAAAATCCAAAATCGAAATTTTTTGATGAAACTTGAAGAAGAAATTTTTACAGGGTGTTACAAAATTATATAAAAAAGGCAGTTATAAATATACGTGCAAACAAAACTATCAGGATATGTAAGTGGCCAGTATTTTTTTGTATGTTTATTTACATTTAGTAAATAAATAATAAAAAAAAAATACATGATGCTTGAATTTAACAAGGGATGAAAGAGTTTTGAAAACTTGTTGTATCAAAATAGTTTTTAACTACATTTCTAAATTACGTACATGTTTTTAATGAACAACAAATCATTTTCGTAGAGAAATTAAAAAATAAATAGAAATACATTAGATTTTCTTTATTTTATAAACGCCTTTAACTTTTTATTAATACATTTTGCCAGAATGTTTTTGGTCCTTTCGGATACCTATAAAGGAGCGCGTGGATGGTTTTCTTATGATTACTGAAGAACTGCTGATAGCAAAAAATTCTGATCTGAAAACTACAAACTAGGAGCTTCAATTTGCTTTTTTAAAAATTACTCTTGCATGCGACTATTTTTCTCCAAGTTACAGCCGCTTGAAGACCACCTAAAAATTTAGGATTTTTTTACCGCCCTTAATTTTTGTGCCTCGTGTAGTTGCCGCGATGTTTTTGGTCCTTTCGGATACCCATAAAGGAACTCGTCATTACGTGTTCTCTCACAAAAGTATGGAATACATCTACCTGGTTTTATCCAAATTATCAGCCCCGTGGTATCCAGGCAAAATGTATGGTGATCCTGTTTGCTATTCCAGGGTGTTTTTGTCTCTTCTTAAATGGTTAACGACAATTGATTTTAAAATATACACAAACTGTTAATGACTTATTTGAGCTACAAGTGTTTAAGTAGTGTTGTATAGAATAAATATTACAAAATAATGGTTCAAAATAATTCCTTATATAAAAAAAACTAATTTAGTTCTATGACGAACAATTTTGAAAAAAAAGCAGTAGCTATATCAGCATCTGAATGATTCAACCGATCTATACATTTTAAAAATTACTGTGGCATTTAAAGGACACCCTGTATATTGATCGCACTAAAAGAACATCCTGTTTCCTCTGAAAACAATCACTACACATATTTAACCATCAAACACGTAAAACTGAAAAGCAAACTCCATAAAACTATTTCATAATCGCCAATTTTATCTGTTGAATTTCACGATTTCGATTCACCGCCAGGAATTGTTCCGACTAATCAGACTTTTGCAAATATATTCGTTGTTTGTACTGCCATATTTGTGTGTGAAAATCGCGCTGTTGCTGCTCCAAATAGAAAGGGGAAGTGAGGAGGATATCGGATAGAGAAATGGGAGTTTTGTTGGAGCTGGCAGCTTTCATTGTGTTCATGATTATTATTTACTGCGTTTTTTCAGTGTCGGCGGAGGAAAATTCGCTGGGAAATATCGTCGTGTTGACCATCGAGAAGGTGCTGGAAATAATAGAGTCGTCTTACCCCAATCCGATCACGATCAAAGAAATGGCCAAGTAAGTACATGTTTCCGAGCTATTTTTGTTTGTTCTATCACCCAGAGAACTAAACAAGAGAGTTTTGAGCGTTAAATTAATGAACTACATTCAATATAGTATTGTATAGTTTTAATCATCCTGATGGTGCCAACTAGGTTGTCGAAACGGGCGTCGAGAAATGTAATCTTCCGCGTTCGTGGCAAAAATGGTCATTTGTTTTTGGTGTTTCATCGAAGGTTCTAGATCCTTTCCAAAGGTCTAGAGGTCTAGAGGCTTTCGTAAAGTAATGAATAAAGTAAAAAAAATGCGCTGTGTCACATTCCGTAAAATAAAAAAGGGGCTGTCATTAAAAAAATATCGATGACGTCATACCTCCTACACAAATCACCCTGTACCAATTGTATTTTAAAAAATGCGCAACTAAAAATGAAATTTGACGGGTCTCACTGTTTTTCCCAAAAGTTCTTTCCATTACTTTCCATTACTCTACGAAAGCACTATATGTATATTTTGTTTGGAATTATTTGAGGCATTTTTAATTATCTTAAAACGAGACTAAAAACCTTAACAATAATTTCATCGGAAGTTAATTTTACTGTAACAGAAATTTTTCTAAAAAAATAAAGCTAAAAATAGAGCGAAGTTCTATAAAATTGGGAGGGAGTGGGGTAGAAACTTGAGCAACTGAAGAAGGACTCTGTGTATTTTACATTCACAATCTAAACCTTGTTTGGTTATTTGGGACACCTAGTACGTTTTTAACGTTAAAACAAGACTTAAAAAAATTAACAAAAAATATCACTTGAAAAATAAAATTATTGGCGCAAGTGACACGATTTGGACGAGATTTATTTTTACAGTAACAGACAAATTTGGCGGAAATAATAAAACAAAAAAAATAAAGTGAGGTATAAAATTGGGAGAGAGTGGGGTAGAAACTTGAGCAACCGAAGAAGGCCATTGTGCATTTTGAAATCACAAGTTATACCTTGCACAGTTATTTAGAACACCTAATACGTTGTTAAATACTTTAAAACAAGGCTTAAAAAATTAACAATAAATATCACTTGAAAAAGGAAATTATTTAATTGCGCAACTAACTTTCTTTTACACGATTTGGACGAAGACTTATTTGTACAATGACAGAAATTTGGCATAAACAATCGAGGTTTATTTTTACAGTGACAGGCAATTGTCAAAAACAATAAAACAAAGTGAAATTCTATTAAATTGGGAGGGAGTGGGGTATAAACTTGAATGACTGAAGAAAGTCCTTACAATTCACAAGCTATGCCTTGCATAAAATTACTTGAACATACAGTACTTGGATATTGTGCAGATACATCGTTGTCAAATGTATAAGATTAGGTGAAACTAGGGTAATAATCTTGCTTGACCCTTTCTCTTAATTTCGGTTTCAAAGAGATGTTGAAAATTCCAGCAACGAACTGATTTCAGGGAAAACGGCTGGGACGAAGAGGAGGTAGCCCAATGCCTAGCCGCCCTTCAGTCCCGCCAACTGGTAAAGGCGATGGATCACGGCGCTTTCACGCGTCAACAATCGCAACAGGACTCGCATCAAGTCACCATTGTGAAACAAATGCCGACGATGGTGAGTTCCAAACAACCGACTATCGCCATCATCACTGCCCAGTACTGCGAGAAGTTGGCTGTGGACGCAATGATCGAGAACAAGGAGACGTTTGTTAGGTACACCACAGTAGGTAAGTGCAATTTCGTCACTTGTTTAATTTCGTTTTTATTTGTAGCGTAGGTTTTTTCTAACAACTTAAATAAAAAGTTTCGTGTGCAAAGTTCATAATAATTAGTAATAGTATAAGAATGTAGTATTGGGGACTGTGCAAAGGAAGGGGTGGTTATTATTATCATTTCGCACTTAGTAATTGTTTTTATATTTTTTAATTAGGAAATCCACTGATAGATCGGTATTGGCGTTTTCCGTTAATTCTACTACATTTTTAAAAATTTACGTAATTTGGTGCACTATTTAGACATTACGATTTTATGTCTATTGGAATTCTTTTTCTCAAAAAAACTAAAAGAATGCGAGGAAATTAAAAAATTCTGTACGTGGTTTAATTTTAATACGGATTTTAATTTTACTTCATTAATTGACTAGGCTGAGAAGTGAATCGCTGAAAGTGGATGAAAGCGGGGTAGAATACAGGGTGAGCCAAAATCAAGTCATTATAGAGTTCAAGAAATTTCACGTTTAATGACAATTGAAATAATGACATCTGAAATAGCTGGACAACAAAAAGCAACCAAATATCTTCTGAAAGCGTTAATTCCAATTTAACTTGTAATTTGTTTACACCACTTTACCCTAATATTGATTTTCTACTTAACTATTCCCATTCCTCAATATAAGTTTTTCTCTTTCTCAGTCCTTCATATTGTTACCCACAACTCGTCTCTACCCCAGACTCCCCTACATATTGGAAATGATTAGTGTAAAATTTTGCCAGTTTTTGAACAAATTATAGCCGTTCTTCACACTGATTAATAGAATTTATTCAATTAAGTGTATTCTAGCAAAAAAAAGTATCATACATCAAATTTGCTGGAACTTGCCCCACTTTACCCTAACAGTTCTTTCAATTCTTGTTTTGTATTGAAATGTATTACTTTAGTATGATTTAGAGATATATTTTGTCTCTACCATTGTAAAATAAGTTAAAATAAGCCAGAATTATAAAGAAATAGGCAATCAGACTTTGTAATTTGGAAAAAAAATCAACGATGAAAAAATAAATTAAACGCCTTTACAAAGTATTCTGTTGTATATAATTGATATTTTATACTACAATAAATTTTTTATGGTAAGAAAATATTTATTTAAATTTGATTGCAACTCAAGTTAACATAACCTAATATTGTATATACATCATATGCTTACGTAATATCAGCTTCGTAAACGTCTTAGTCACTATCACTGTCTGCCTCGCTAGTATCACTGTGAGATGCCTCACTGGAATTCTCTGAATCCGCAGACGTATCATCGCTGTCGCTCTCCTTGATATGTAGGGTAGACATCCTATCGCTCAAAGTAAACCCTTGCTCTATTTCCGTCAAATTCAATCCTAGGTCTTCCTTTTTAATATTAACCTTGTAGACTTCTTCCAGAAACTCTCCCCACTTGGTTTTGTCCCATTTCATCACGTACGTTATATAATCCTTTATAAATAAATCGTTCAAAATGTACCTGCAACAATCGCCGCCCAAAAATACGTTGTACATTTCAATAAGGCATTTTATGATGTTCACTTCGCCTAGCGCTAGCATTTCTTTTAGATCGTCCAACACCTTACGGCTGAGATTGAAGTTTCTATATAAAGGGTATATAACGCTTCGTCGGAAAGCACATATTAACACTTCCCTGGGGTTTTCGAAGGCGTCTAACCAGCACAGCGAAGCTGCCAACTTGACTATAGTCCAGCCAGATTCGGAGTTTTCCTCGTAGAAAGTAGTCCGACGATCATAGCAGTAAGCATAGAGAACGTCGATTAACGTGTTAAAAACATATTTCACTTGCAAGTCGTTTAAGTTATACTCAACATTCGGCAGGTCTTTTAAAAAGTCAAGTTCTTTCTCGCTGAAACTCGAGGCGGTCCCGCTTGCATTGGCCCAAGGTGTTTTATGGGCTACTATTTCCACGATCTCGTCGTCTTCGATGTAATCGCCCAGGTAATGCCCCATATCGAACTTGCCCTGTTCATATTGCAACCTCATCTTGCGCCTCTCGGGTAAACTCACTTCGGATGGGTCTATTTCGAACACATCGTAGAATTGCGAGCTGACCGCCACAAAGTGCTTGTGGCTTTGCATCGCAAAGCCGAAACCGGCCTCTAGTTCATGCTTTTCGACGATCACCGCTCCGGCGTCGCCTTCGCTAGCGAGCACGGTGATTTTCCTCTCGTCCCCATACGAAGTTTCCACCTTTGTAACTAGGAACTTTGTTATAAACTCCAAATCTTCGAAGTGTTCGCGGCGGTTTACTTTCTCGTAAGAGAAGGTGAATTCGCCGGCATCGCTGTTGAAACAACTTCTGGTGTTGTCGTTTTCAACGATGTTTCCCGGCAGACTTAACCTCAAATAATATGGCTTGCACAGGAAGAGGAAAACGTTGTCGTCTACGTCGACTTCTAACTCCCTAAGGCTGCAGTACGGAGCCCGGATTTTTATCGTTAACGATTTTTCATCTTGGGATAAACTAAAACGCGGTGTAATCATTTTTTATTATATTCTGAAAATACACGCCATAATATTCTTTTAGGTTACGTTATTTAAAATATTACGCGTGCGCGGCTAACGGATGACTAACGCTGCTTTGACGTTTCGTACATGTATAGGGTGAGCCAAAAACGCACAGAACCGTTTCTCGAAATTCACTAGAAAGCTTTTGTGGTAAAGAGTAGATTAACTTTATCTTTTACTGTGAAATATATTAAAATGGATGTGGAAATATAGGTCCGACGAGTCCGACTGGAGATGGGAGACCGCGATTTGGTAAGACCGAATTTTAAGAAGGGCTAGTTTCACCACATAGGGGGCATATATGTGCACATGTCACGAGATTTACGTCTGTACATTTAGGATTCACTTTATCACCTCACCTGTTTTTTTTTTTGTTTTTGTTTGTTTATGTATATACAAAACGCTTGGATCACCTATTTTGCACGAGAAAATGTAATTTTGAAACGATTACCGTTATAAAGGAACTACCAAAAGAGTGGAGAGCTTGAGGGGTAATACAGTGTGTCCCAAAAAAATGTTGGGAATTTTAATTTGGGCGTCAAGAAAAAATTTAACAAAAAATATAAAAAAACGTTAGTAATTAAAGATAAAGTGCTTATTTTCAATGTATTATTAGATCAATGTATTTTCAATGTATATGAAGTTATTTAATGCATTTCTTTTTTAAACAATCAAAAATATTTTTTTGGAAAGTATAATGTTTTCATTAATTTGACAAAAAAGTGACGCCCTACTTTTGGTAATTAACACTTTTTTGGTGGCCTTCATAACTGGGGATAATAATATGAAATTGTGTACTTTATAAAAAATCAACGGTTGCTTGTATCTGAAACAATCACAAATCTATAAATAACGGAATTGTTTTCAATTGTTTTGCGTAAATATGGTTGACTTAAAGTTGATCTAGAGTGATATGAAATGGAAGACAATGAAATGCGGGATAATAAGCAACGTTCCAACACTCTTTCTGAAAACAAAAATTTTGCAACATTTTAAGTACGTTTTGAACAATTTTTCAAAGTGCAAACTTAAATTGTGTTTTGAACACTGAATTGCATTTTGATTCCTTTGTCGATATCAGAAACAAATGAAAATAACCGATGATTGTAAACGGCAACCATTTTTTTGTATGTACATTTTTTTTTTGTGGAACTAACCCATTTTCATAAAACTAAAACCCATGTCGACGTCTTCTGCGTCTAGACTAGAACGCGGGCGCTCTAAACAAACGGCTTCCCGATCTCTCGCCGTCGACACACGAACAAAAAAATCTTTAAATTCTAGGCGAGTCCAACGTTTACACCCTCGGCAACATCGGGGCCCACAGGATCGTGTGCACAAAACTACCCTCGGTGGGTCACACCCGCGAGGCGATGACAGCGGCCGGTAACACCACCACCAGACTGCTGGGCACTTTCCAAAAGGTGGACTACGTGTTCTTGGTAGGGGTAGGCGGCGGCGTGCCGCACTACACCGACTACAATAGGCACGTCAGGCTGGGGGACGTCGTGATTTCGTGCCCCACGAAAAACAAGTAAGTGGAGTAAGATTTTGTGATTAAAAAATTGTTTATTTTTTTGGCGCACCTTGTATGTATTAAATTTGTTGTTTGCAACGTTTTATCATTGTGTTTGTTTCACCTTCTAACTGGTGATTCTTCCAACACAAGTTAAACTAATATGATGTTTTGATTTTTTGTGCCACCGTGTAACAGCGACTTAGCTTATACACGAGTACCGTTGTCATTTTTAGGCATATCTACTTGTACTGCGAGAATGCCAAGGCGACGGATAAGGGCTACGAGTTTGAGATCAAACCGTACAGCCCCAATAATTTCAATCTGCAGGAGATAGCTACGCAGCTCAAATCCTTGGCCGATCAAGATGCCAGTATGACACCACCGTGGTTCAATTATCTACGAGATGGGCTCAATATTCTTAGTAGCCAGATGGAGCCTGACTTCAAACCTCCGAGTAGCGAGACTGACAAGTTGTATATGAGTATCGGAGAGGGGGATTTAATAGAGGTAGCACATCCTATGCCACAAGATAAAGCCGTGAAAAGGTAAGGACAGATTTTGGCAATATAATTTTAACTTACATTTATGTGTAGAAGTCTATAATTTAAAAAAATTTGTTGATATATGTGGTCATTTACCGTATCGTATTTCGACATCGGCGACTTTGGTGGTGATTTTTTTAACCTGAAAGTATCTGTCTATTTTAATCCAAGGACAAAGAAGGTGGAGATACGAAGGAAACCCCTGAAGTCGCCCGTTAACCCCAAAAAGAAGCCAGCGAATGTGTGTGTGACACCAAAACGCATCCTAAAGAAACGTATACTTAGGTGGGCAAAACTGAAAAGTCACGGGCTTCTTGGCAATACGTAGAATTAGTAATGCACACCGTTCCAGATCTCCCTGCCAAATTTTTCCATTGAACTTGAATTAAAGTTGTCGGTAAATTATAGTCGTCTTTTCCCCAGTAACACATACAGTTATAATAGTTTTGACAAGACAGAATTAAGTGAATGCCTTGAAATTCTGCTTTGGGATAGAACCCACATGAAAAAACTTGGGAAATTCAACTATTTCCTGAAATAATTAACTCGGTTGAAACATCAAAGGCGCTCATCCGATGCTCTGCCCACTGAGCCGCAGCAATTCAATCTCACCAAGTTCTGGAACGGTTTTTATATCACTATCACTGTACTAAGAATTGAGGTTTTATTTTGCTGAAGCATATGAGTATACCTAATGCGATATGTTGGTACGCCATTTTTACACACTGCAAAGTATTTTGTTATTATTTATATCCAGCACTTGATTGTACCACCATGTAGAGTTCAAATTTTTTGTAGTCGATATTCTGTTGTGGTAAAAAAAATCACGAAGCTTTTCGTAGGAAGGTTTAAAACTAATGGTAAGGAATAATCTTGGGGAGGGGTGTCCAAATTGATTTTTTGAAAATAGTTTTTTAGAAAATAAAAGACGTCTATGGAATTCTTTTGTAGCGCCTTTTGTAGCATCTTAAAAAATATATATATGATGCATTTTGCCTTTAATATAATCTAGTAGGGACCCCATATGATGTCTGTGGTGAGTATCAAGCTTGAGCAAAGGGTACTATGACAGTGGCGAATTTTTTTGAGTTCCATTTACTACAAATTGTGTAGTTTTTAATAAACAAAATCATAACATCTGAAAAAAAATTATATGATGTGTTTTACCTTTAAAATAATCTGGTAGGGACCCTAAGGGATGTCTGTGCTGAATATCAAGCTTGAGCAAAGTATACTATGGGAGTGGCGAATTTTTTTTTAATTCTATTCACTGCAAATCGTATAGCTTTTAATAGAAAAATCGTAGCATCTGAAAAAAATTTACATGATGCGTTTTGCCTTTAAAATAATCTTATAGGAACCCTAAGGGATGTCTGTGGTGAATATCAAGCTTGAGCAAGGTATACTATGAGAGTGGCGAATTTATTTTGAATTCTATTTACTATAAGTCTTGTAACTTTTAATAAAAAAATCATAGCATCTGAAAAAGAATTATATGATGTGTTTTACTTTTAAAATAATCTGGTAGGGACCCTAAGGGATGTCTGTGCTGAATATCAAGCTTGAGCAAAGTATACTATGGGAGTGGCGAATTTTTTTTTAATTCTATTCACTGCAAATCGTATAGCTTTTAATAGAAAAATCGTAGCATCTGAAAAAAATTTACATGATGCGTTTTGCCTTTAAAATAATCTTATAGGAACCCTAAGGGATGTCTGTGGTGAATATCAAGCTTGAGCAAGGTATACTATGAGAGTGGCGAATTTATTTTGAATTCTATTTACTATAAGTCTTGTAACTTTTAATAAAAAAATCATAGCATCTGAAAAAGAATTATATGATGTGTTTTACTTTTAAAATAATCTGGTAGGGACCCTAAGGGATGTCTGTGGTGAATATCAAGCTTGAGCAAAGTATACTATGGGAGTGGCGAATTTTTTTTTAATTCTATTCACTGCAAATCGTATAGCTTTTAATAGAAAAATCGTAGCATCTGAAAAAAATTTACATGATGCGTTTTGCCTTTAAAATAATCTTATAGGAACCCTAAGGGATGTCTGTGGTGAATATCAAGCTTGAGCAAGGTATACTATGAGAGTGGCGAATTTATTTTGAATTCTATTTACTATAAGTCTTGTAACTTTTAATAAAAAAATCATAGCATCTGAAAAAGAATTATATGATGTGTTTTACTTTTAAAATAATCTGGTAGGAACCCTAAGGGATGTCTGTGCTGAATTTCAATCTTGAGCAAAGGGTACTATGGGAGTGGCCAATTTATTTGTAATTCCATTTACTGCAAATCGTGTAGCGTTTAATAAAAAAATCATTGCGCCTGTAAAAAATATAAATGATGCTTTTTGCCTTTAAAATAATCTTGTAGGAACCCTAAGGGATGTCTGTGCTAAATTTCAAGCTTGAGAAAAGTACTATGGGAGTGGTGAATTTATTTTGAATTCTATTCACTACAATTCGTATAGTGTTTAATAAAAGAATCATAGTGCCTGAAAAAAATAGAAATGACGCGTTTTGCCTTTAAAATAATCTTGTAGGAACCCTAAGGGATGTCTGTGCTGAATTTCAAGCTTACCAAACTATACTATGAGGGTGGCGAACTTATTTTGAATTCCATTCACTACGAATCGTGTAGCTTTTAATAAAAAAAAAATCATAGCGTCTGAAAGAAATATATATGATGCGTTTTGCCTTTAAAATAATCTTGTAGGAACCCTAAGGGATTTCTGTGCTGAGTTTCAAGCTTGAGCAAAGTATACTATGAGAGTGGCAAATTTATTTTGAATTCCAATTACTACAAATCGTGTAGCTTTTAATAAAAAAATCATAGCGTCTGAAAAAAATATAAATGATGTGTTTTGCCTTTAAAATAATCTTATAGGAACCCTAAGGGATGTCTGTGCTGAATTTCAAGCTTGAGCAAGATGTACTATGGGACTGATGAATTTATTTTGAAATCGATTCACTACAAATCGTGTAGCTTTTAATAAAAAAATCATTGCGTCTGAAAAAAATATAAATGATGTGTTTGGCTTTAAAATAATCATGTGGGAACACTAAGGGATGTCTGTGCTGAATATCAAACTTGAGCAAAGTGTATTATGGGAATGGTGAATTTATTGTGAATTCCATTCACTACAAATCGTGTAGCATTTAATAGAAAAATCATAGCGTCTGAAAAATATATATGTAATGCATTTGGCCTTTCAAATAATCTTGTAGGAACCCTAAGGGATGTCTGTGCTGAATTTCAAGCTTGAGAAAAGTACTATGGGAGTGGTGAATTTATTTTGAATTCTATTCACTACAATTCGTATAGTGTTTAATAAAAGAATCATAGTGCCTGAAAAAAATAGAAATGACGCGTTTTGCCTTTAAAATAATCTTGTAGGAACCCTAAGGGATGTCTGTGCTGAATTTCAAGCTTGAGCAAGATGTACTATGGGACTGATGAATTTATTTTGAAATCGATTCACTACAAATCATGTAGCTTTTAATAAAAAAATCATTGCGTCTGAAAAAAATATAAATGATGTGTTTGGCTTTAAAATAATCATGTGGGAACACTAAGGGATGTCTGTGCTGAATATCAAACTTGAGCAAAGTGTATTATGGGAATGGTGAATTTATTGTGAATTCCATTCACTACAAATCGTGTAGCATTTAATAGAAAAATCATAGCGTCTGAAAAATATATATATAATGCATTTGGCCTTTCAAATAATCTTGTAGGAACCCTAAGGGATGTCTGTGCTGAATTTCAAGCTTGAGAAAAGTACTATGGGAGTGGTGAATTTATTTTGAATTCTATTCACTACAATTCGTATAGTGTTTAATAAAAGAATCATAGTGCCTGAAAAAAATAGAAATGACGCGTTTTGCCTTTAAAATAATCTTGTAGGAACCCTAAGGGATGTCTGTGCTGAATTTCAAGCTTGAGCAAGATGTACTATGGGACTGATGAATTTATTTTGAAATCGATTCACTACAAATCGTGTAGCTTTTAATAAAAAAATCATTGCGTCTGAAAAAAATATAAATGATGTGTTTGGCTTTAAAATAATCATGTGGGAACACTAAGGGATGTCTGTGCTGAATATCAAACTTGAGCAAAGTGTATTATGGGAATGGTGAATTTATTGTGAATTCCATTCACTACAAATCGTGTAGCATTTAATAGAAAAATCATAGCGTCTGAAAAATATATATGTAAAGCATTTGGCCTTTCAAATAATCTTGTAGGAACCCTAAGGGATGTCTGTGCTAAATTTCAAGCTTGAGAAAAGTACTATGGGAGTGGTGAATTTATTTTGAATTCTATTCACTACAATTCGTATAGTGTTTAATAAAAGAATCATAGTGCCTGAAAAAAATAGAAATGACGCGTTTTGCCTTTAAAATAATCTTGTAGGAACCCTAAGGGATGTCTGTGCTGAATTTCAAGCTTGAGAAAAGTACTATGGGAGTGGTGAATTTATTTTGAATTCTATTCACTACAATTCGTATAGTGTTTAATAAAAGAATCATAGTGCCTGAAAAAAATAGAAATGACGCGTTTTGCCTTTAAAATAATCTTGTAGGAACCCTAAGGGATGTCTGTGCTGAATTTCAAGCTTGAGCAAGATGTACTATGGGACTGATGAATTTATTTTGAAATCGATTCACTACAAATCGTGTAGCTTTTAATAAAAAAATCATTGCGTCTGAAAAAAATATAAATGATGTGTTTGGCTTTAAAATAATCATGTGGGAACACTAAGGGATGTCTGTGCTGAATATCAAACTTGAGCAAAGTGTATTATGGGAATGGTGAATTTATTGTGAATTCCATTCACTACAAATCGTGTAGCATTTAATAGAAAAATCATAGCGTCTGAAAAATATATATGTAATGCATTTGGCCTTTCAAATAATCTTGTAGGAACCCTAAGGGATGTCTGTGCTGAATTTCAAGCTTGAGCAAGATGTACTATGGGACTGATGAATTTATTTTGAAATCGATTCACTACAAATCGTGTAGCTTTTAATAAAAAAATCATTGCGTCTGAAAAAAATATAAATGATGTGTTTGGCTTTAAAATAATCATGTGGGAACACTAAGGGATGTCTGTGCTGAATATCAAACTTGAGCAAAGTGTATTATGGGAATGGTGAATTTATTGTGAATTCCATTCACTACAAATCGTGTAGCATTTAATAGAAAAATCATAGCGTCTGAAAAATATATATGTAATGCATTTGGCCTTTCAAATAATCTTGTAGGAACCCTAAGGGATGTCTGTGCTAAATTTCAAGCTTGAGAAAAGTACTATGGGAGTGGTGAATTTATTTTGAATTCTATTCACTACAATTCGTATAGTGTTTAATAAAAGAATCATAGTGCCTGAAAAAAATAGAAATGACGCGTTTTGCCTTTAAAATAATCTTGTAGGAACCCTAAGGGATGTCTGTGCTGAATTTCAAGCTTACCAAACTATACTATGAGGGTGGCGAACTTATTTTGAATTCCATTTACTACAAATCATGTAGCTTAAAAATATATATTTTTAAGACTCCTTGAGATGCTGTATGGCGACTCCTATGGGATCGTTTTTAAAGTATACAGGGATTTGTGAAAATTGTACCCAACTCTGTTGCCTTTACATAATATTTAATTCATTTCCTATTATTTTATAATCGTTTTCAGGCAAGAGGGATGTCCGAGGCTCCACCTATCGCCGGTTGCCTCTGGCCGGCAGGTGGTCAGAGACGATCGCCTGCGGCAGCAGTTCTCGGCTCAGGTGGGAGCGCTAGCATTCGACTGCGAATTCGACACCGTCATCGAGTCGATCCTCGGAAACTGCAAGGACAGCTTCATATGCATCCGAGGCATCTCCGACTACAAGGACGGCACCAGGCGCAAAGAATGGCAGCCCTACGCCTCCCTGGCGGCTGCCAGCGTCATGAAGTCGATTATCTGCGGCATGGAGGCGCCCACCAACGTTTAAATGTAACGTTCGAGGCCTACAATTTTTTGTTGTTATCGTTAAAGGCCTTGAAGTTTGCAATGTTCAACGAATGTCGCTAGTATGCGGAGGGCACAATTTTTTAACTTATTTGATTAATAATAGTTGTTGAAATCGCCTACTTACCAAAGCATCGAAATGAGCGGTTGATGTGCAGGGCGAGGTGGTTTTTTGGTACAAATTCGAAAAGCAGATAAATTGAGACATTTTTTCAAGTGAAGTCAATTAATTCATATTTTGAGTGAATTTTTCTATCTTCTTTTTTCTTGAGAAATAATTGAAAGAATTCTGTGGTAACAATTTTATGCTGAGTGTTCTTTTCCTTCTACTTCCTTTAAGGTTATGCAATGACAATTTCTAGTTTTTCTAGGCTTGTCTCAAGAAAATTCTAGACATGTCCTGCCCAATCCTATCTTTTTCATATAATTTTTATTCTATAAAATCTCGATTGAAACTTCAGAAAGTTTATCATTTTTCTTATTGTCCCTGTGGAAATATATTTTTCTACGCCTCTGTCCAGTGCTAATAGCTTTGACATGTCGAGCTTTAATGGTCTCTTTTAAGGTGCAAAATAAATTAAATTCACGAAATAAGATATACAGGGTGTTTTTAATTACGAGATGAAAACGTGGGAGGCGATACCTTTGACAATTTCAATGAAAAAACTTCCTATACACATACGTTGAAAAACGCCTCTAAATTAAAATTTCTTCGAGGAAACTTTTTGACCTGAATTTTTTTTATATTGAAAAAAAGAAATTGTTGAAATTTGGCAGATGTAATTTTTGAGATCATTTCGATTTTATAACATTTAAAACTATTGAAAAATTGGCTATAACGAAATCTATACTGGAGGCAACATAAAAAAAATGCCATTTTTTAATTTCTCGTTTTCTGCTCCTTTAAAACACTTTTCTAAGCCCCTGTTCGGTATTTCTTGAAGCTTTGACATGTCAAGCTTCTGTTGTCTCGTTCAAGGCGAAAAATAAATTAAATTCACAAAAAATATATATACAGGGTGTTTTCGAACTACGAGACAAAAATGTGGGAAATGATACGTGGGGCCATTCTAATAAAAAAAACTCCCTATAAACATGTATTGAAAAATGCTTCTAGACTGAGTTATGGCACTTTGAAATGTTTGTGGAAAGTCGTGTTCGTAAACAATCAACGAGAATCATATTTGTGTTATAATAGAGCCTCGTTATCGGTAAAAAGTATATACAGGATGTTTCTTTTTTGTAAAACAGGTCTTGGGCAAAATAGTTGGAATTTGCAGTGCTTTATTCCGTTTTGTAATTTTTTCCCCATAATAAAAATCAATCCTTTTAAGATCCTTATAAGGTTTAAGCTCAAGTTTTCTCTTCTATACGTTTGTTTAATATTTCCTAATTGTTTAATACGCTAAAGAAAAAATATTTCAGGAATATAAATATACAGGGTACATTGTAAATACAGATATACAGGGTTTCCAATTCAGCAAGTTTTTTTTATCATATTCACTGATAAAAAGGTCATGCATGAGCTGAAAAGTAGTTAAGGAAGTGTGGGTCTTATATAATATTCGTTATTGCAAATAAAAAATAATAATTTTTCTTGATTTATCTACATTTTCGATTTGGACTTCACATCCTCGTCCTGTGTGTTGATTTCTAAAGTGAGAAACATATTCTACAAATCAAAAAATCTCAGCTGTACATAAAACTGTGTAGGTTAGAATCATTAGTGATTATCTAGATTAAAAGGGGGTCGAGAATTGTTCCTCGAGGGACTCCATTCACGCTTGGCTCAATTCCTCCTTTTTTAAATCTTAGACGAGAAAGTTAGATTCAAATTTATCGAGAGTTTCGCGTAGTGTTTGAAATTTTACGAAAGTTACCGAATATTAGTGATTCCTAGTATATTTGAGGCGCTAATTACAAAAGGAGACTGTCGGATTAATTCTAGATTTAGACGAATTCCACGTAGGGTACCAAGACTAGAGCTCTATTGTTGATGAATATATTTTTTTATTTTGTGTTTTAATTTAGAATCGCATGCATTTAAATCCTATTCCATTTTCTACTTGCCATATCAGCCAAATCAAAATTTCGGTTGTGGACTTTTGAGTTACTTGTTTAGTCATTTTTTTTACATCTGTTAATTAGGTATAATGATTTTATATGTATCTATATTTATACGACTTGTTTTACGTCGAGAGTAATATATTCCTTTCTTTGTAGATAAATTTATCTTTAATAAAGATTATATGAGACGTTTGTGTGTTTTTATTTATTGGTTAAATTAGTGAAATCGAAAAAAAGTAGGTAAAGCAAACTGTATCTTAGAAAAATGTAGTTATACAGTCTACTGTAATACAATTTGTTGACACGACAATGCTGCCATCTAGTGAGAAGTCATTAAAATTGTGGATATCATTCGCGACAATTTTGATATTTACATATATATTATAAAATTGGCTTGTTGTCCATTTATTTTTTCCGCTAAAAAACGTTTTTTCGAGAAAACATCTGAAAAAACGTGGGAAGAATGAAGAAATGAAAAGGTGCCTTCGGATTTATCTTAAACCCAGGCGTTCTCCAGGTAGGTGTGAATTACCAAATTGTTACAAAACGTTTTCTCGAGAACACATCTGAAAAAATGCGTATAGACGTAGGAAGGATGGGCGAATGCAACGGTGCCTTGGGATTTCTCTTAAATCCATGCGTTCTCCAGGTAGGTGTGAATTTCGAAATCGTTACTTGCAACCTGCTACTCAAAAATAGTTTTACAAGAAAACCGACAGTTCCTCATTCAAACGAAGATCACTATCGTGTTGAGAAGGTCTCTTGCGTAATTTTCAATGCAACTCGCGCCAATTTCGAGACTTTCGTATTTTCTACAAATTTGCCTTGCTATAGTGCATCGATTCTTTTCCGCAAAAAAACGTTTTCTCGAGAACACATCTGAAAAAATGCGTATAGACGTAGGAAGGATGAACGAATGCAACGGTGCCTTGGGATTTCTCTTAAGGCCATGCGTTCTCCAGGTAGGTGTGAATTTCGAAATCGTTACTTGCAACCTGCTACTCAAAAATAGTTTTACAAGAAAACCGACAGTTCCTCATTCAAACGAAGATCACTATCGTGTTGAGAAGGTCTCTTACGTAATTTTCAATGCAACTCGCGCCAATTTCGAGGCTTTCGTATTTTCTACAAATTTGCCTTGCTATAGTGCATCGATTCTTTTCCGCAAAAAAACGTTTTCTCGAGAACACATCTGAAAAAATGCGTATAGACGTAGGAAGGATGGGCGAATGCAACGGTGCCTTGGGATTTCTCTTAAATCCATGCGTTCTCCAGGTAGGTGTGAATTTCGAAATCGTTACTTGCAACCTGCTACTCAAAAATAGTTTTACAAGAAAACCGACAGTTCCTCATTCAAACGAAGATCACTATCGTGTTGAGAAGGTCTCTTGCGTAATTTTCAATGCAACTCGCGCCAATTTCGAGACTTTCGTATTTTCTACAAATTTGCCTTGCTATAGTGCATCGATTCTTTTCCGCAAAAAAACGTTTTCTCGAGAACACATCTGAAAAAATGCGTATAGACGTAGGAAGGATGGACGAATGCAACGGTGCCTTGGGATTTCTCTTAAATCCATGCGTTCTCCAGGTAGGTGTGAATTTCGAAATCGTTACTTGCAACCTGCTACTCAAAAATAGTTTTACAAGAAAACCGACAGTTCCTCATTCAAACGAAGATCACTATCGTGTTGAGAAGGTCTCTTGCGTAATTTTCAATGCAACTCGCGCCAATTTCGAGACTTTCGTATTTTCTACAAATTTGCCTTGCTATAGTGCATCGATTCTTTTCCGCAAAAAAACGTTTTCTCGAGAACACATCTGAAAAAATGCGTATAGACGTAGGAAGGATGGACGAATGCAACGGTGCCTTGGGATTTCTCTTAAGGCCATGCGTTCTCCAGGTAGGTGTGAATTTCGAAATCGTTACTTGCAACCTGCTACTCAAAAATAGTTTTACAAGAAAACCGACAGTTCCTCATTCAAACGAAGATCACTATCGTGTTGAGAAGGTCTCTTGCGTAATTTTCAATGCAACTCGCGCCAATTTCGAGACTTTCGTATTTTCTACAAATTTGCCTTGCTATAGTGCATCGATTCTTTTCCGCAAAAAAACGTTTTCTCGAGAACACATCTGAAAAAATGCGTATAGACGTAGGAAGGATGGACGAATGCAACGGTGCCTTGGGATTTCTCTTAAATCCATGCGTTCTCCAGGTAGGTGTGAATTTCGAAATCGTTACTTGCAACCTGCTACTCAAAAATAGTTTTACAAGAAAACCGACAGTTCCTCATTCAAACGAAGATCACTATCGTGTTGAGAAGGTCTCTTGCGTAATTTTCAATGCAACTCGCGCCAATTTCGAGACTTTCGTATTTTCTACAAATTTGCCTTGCTATAGTGCATCGATTCTTTTCCGCAAAAAAACGTTTTCTCGAGAACACATCTGAAAAAATGCGTATAGACGTAGGAAGGATGGACGAATGCAACGGTGCCTTGGGATTTCTCTTAAATCCATGCGTTCTCCAGGTAGGTGTGAATTTCGAAATCGTTACTTGCAACCTGCTACTCAAAAATAGTTTTACAAGAAAACCGACAGTTCCTCATTCAAACGAAGATCACTATCGTGTTGAGAAGGTCTGTTGCGTAATTTTCAATGCAACTCGCGCCAATTTCGAGACTTTCGTATTTTCTACAAATTTGCCTTGCTATAGTGCATCGATTCTTTTCCGCAAAAAAACGTTTTCTCGAGAACACATCTGAAAAAATGCGTATAGACGTAGGAAGGATGGACGAATGCAACGGTGCCTTGGGATTTCTCTTAAATCCATGCGTTCTCCAGGTAGGTGTGAATTTCGAAATCGTTACTTGCAACCTGCTACTCAAAAATAGTTTTACAAGAAAACCGACAGTTCCTCATTCAAACGAAGATCACTATCGTGTTGAGAAGGTCTCTTGCGTAATTTTCAATGCAACTCGCGCCAATTTCGAGACTTTCGTATTTTCTACAAATTTGCCTTGCTATAGTGCATCGATTCTTTTCCGCAAAAAAACGTTTTCTCGAGAACACATCTGAAAAAATGCGTATAGACGTAGGAAGGATGGACGAATGCAACGGTGCCTTGGGATTTCTCTTAAATCCATGCGTTCTCCAGGTAGGTGTGAATTTCGAAATCGTTACTTGCAACCTGCTATTCAAAAATAGTTTTACAAGAAAACCGACAGTTCCTCATTCAAACGAAGATCACTATCGTGTTGAGAAGGTCTCTTGCGTAATTTTCAATGCAACTCGCGCCAATTTCGAGACTTTCGTATTTTCTACAAATTTGCCTTGCTATAGTGCATCGATTCTTTTCCGCAAAAAAACGTTTTCTCGAGAACACATCTGAAAAAATGCGTATAGACGTAGGAAGGATGGACGAATGCAACGGTGCCTTGGGATTTCTCTTAAATCCATGCGTTCTCCAGGTAGGTGTGAATTTCGAAATCGTTACTTGCAACCTGCTACTCAAAAATAGTTTTACAAGAAAACCGACAGTTCCTCATTCAAACGAAGATCACTATCGTGTTGAGAAGGTCTCTTACGTAATTTTCAATGCAACTCGCGCCAATTTCGAGGCTTTCGTATTTTCTACAAATTTGCCTTGCTATAGTGCATCGATTCTTTTGCGCAAAAAAACGTTTTCTCGAGAACACATCTGAAAAAATGCGTATAGATGTAGGAAGGATGGACGAATGCAACGGTGCCTTGGGACTTATCTTAAATCCATGCGTTCTCCAGGTAGGTGTGCATTTCGAAATCGTTACTTGCAACCTGCTACTCAAAAATAGTTTTACAAGAAAACCGACAGTTCCTCATTCAAATGAAGATCACTATCGTGTTGAGAAGGTCTCTTACGTAATTTTCAATGCAACTCGCGCCAATTTCGAGGCTTTCGTATTTTCTACAAATTTGCCTTGCTATAGTGCATCGATTCTTTTGCGCAAAAAAACGTTTTCTCGAGAACACATCTGAAAAAATGCGTATAGATGTAGGAAGGATGGACGAATGCAACGGTGCCTTGGGACTTATCTTAAATCCATGCGTTCTCCAGGTAGGTGTGCATTTCGAAATCGTTACTTGCAACCTGCTACTCAAAAATAGTTTTACAAGAAAACCGACAGTTCCTCATTCAAATGAAGATCACTATCGTGTTGAGAAGGTCTCTTACGTAATTTTCAATGCAACTCGCGCCAATTTCGAGACTTTCGTATTTTCTACAAATTTGCCTTGCTATAGTGCATCGATTCTTTTCCGCAAAAAAACGTTTTCTCGAGAACACATCTGAAAAAATGCGTATAGACGTAGGAAGGATGGACGAATGCAACGGTGCCTTGGGATTTCTCTTAAATCCATGCGTTCTCCAGGTAGGTGTGAATTTCGAAATCGTTACTTGCAACCTGCTACTCAAAAATAGTTTTACAAGAAAACCGACAGTTCCTCATTCAAACGAAGATCACTATCGTGTTGAGAAGGTCTCTTGCGTAATTTTCAATGCAACTCGCGCCAATTTCGAGACTTTCGTATTTTCTACAAATTTGCCTTGCTATAGTGCATCGATTCTTTTCCGCAAAAAAACGTTTTCTCGAGAACACATCTGAAAAAATGCGTATAGATGTAGGAAGGATGGACGAATGCAACGGTGCCTTGGGACTTATCTTAAATCCATGCGTTCTCCAGGTAGGTGTGCATTTCGAAATCGTTACTTGCAACCTGCTACTCAAAAATAGTTTTACAAGAAAACCGACAGTTCCTCATTCAAACGAAGATCACTATCGTGTTGAGAAGGTCTCTTGCGTAATTTTCAATGCAACTCGCGCCAATTTCGAGACTTTCGTATTTTCTACAAATTTGCCTTGCTATAGTGCATCGATTCTTTTCCGCAAAAAAACGTTTTCTCGAGAACACATCTGAAAAAATGCGTATAGATGTAGGAAGGATGGACGAATGCAACGGTGCCTTGGGACTTATCTTAAATCCATGCGTTCTCCAGGTAGGTGTGCATTTCGAAATCGTTACTTGCAACCTGCTACTCAAAAATAGTTTTACAAGAAAACCGACAGTTCCTCATTCAAACGAAGATCACTATCGTGTTGAGAAGGTCTCTTACGTAATTTTCAATGCAACTCGCGCCAATTTCGAGACTTTCGTATTTTCTACAAATTTGCCTTGCTATAGTGCATCGATTCTTTTCCGCAAAAAAACATTTTCTCGAGAACACATCTGAAAAAATGCGTATAGACGTAGGAAGGATGGACGAATGCAACGGTGCCTTCGGATTTCTCTTAAATCCAGGCGTTCTCCAGGTAGATGTGAATTTCGAAATTGTTATTTGCAATTTGCTACTCGAAAGCAGTTTAACGCGAAAACTGACGGTTCCTCAATGAAACGAAGATCACTATCGTGTTGAGGTCTTTTAAGTAATTTTCAATGTAATTCGCAACGATTTTGAGACTTGTATTTTCTACAGAATGTCTTACTATTATAAGTCCATTGATTTTTTCCTGCAAAAAAAACGTATCGAGATAAAAACTCGAAAAAATTCATATATTAATGTGGCGTTTGAGCTTCTTAGGTTCCATGTAACGGAAACCAGAAAGCACACCAACAGCTAGACTTCTAACGTAAAATTTGATCGTGTTTGTTACCATAAAAGCGCCGTATGGTAGACTAAAAAAGTTAGAATTATCGTACTTACCCTTCAGCTTACCTTAATGTAATCCATAATTGTATGACAGTCGCTTAATCCTCCTGATTCAAGTCCTACATTTTTTTCTATAAATCATGAGAAATCCAGTCGGCAGCTTTAAGGTAAAAAAAATAACACCCACGCAATATTCAAATTTGTTTATTATTATTATTATTATTACATCCAATATTATACGTAACAAGAAATTAAAAAGCACCATCGGATTTCTTACATAAAAACAATCAAAAAGAGTTAACAAACAGCATAAAAAATCAATATCTTACATGATAAAAGTAAAAAATAAAAACAAAAAAAATTGTATTTTAAGTAACAACAGAAATCACGTTGCCCCCTCTACGAAAAACTCTTTATAAAAATATTTAGGCGATCTGTTTTAAAATGTATACAATGTTAAAATTAAAGGGACCTCTCACAGTCCAATAAAGAATTGTTCGCGCGTAGCCCGCCAGAAACCAAAGCCGACCCTGATAAAATCTCGAAACAAGCGACGAACTGCTGCAGACTCGTTCACCTACCAGATTACTAGATTTGAACTTGAGTTCGTCAAAAACATTCTTCCCGTTAACCGACTGAAGAATTGTCAAATGATTATTGATCACATAACCTCACTTTCACGATTTTCCCGTTTCCTCATAATTTCCATCATAAAAACAATATAAAACGTTCCAAAAAAAATTTTCGACGTCGTCTGACTGACCTTGTTGTTTTAGGGACTGTTGCATAACGCCTGTTTATACAGGGTGTTTATTACGACAATTTTCTTTCAGAGAACAATTGTACGCAAAACAAATATAAACGTCTCCTAAATTATTCAATGACAGCTAATTTAGGTGTCTAATTTAGGGTATTTTTAAAATTTATCTCTTGTATATTTATTTTCTGACGCAGATATTTATAGGAAAGTCTTATTTTTCCCCGGAATATTCCTTTAGTTTAACGTATACTTTAGTTGAATCACTGAATATCTCGTATAAAACCCTGAATATATTTTTTCGCTTAAGACTTGTTTGTAAATCTGCGCCCTGGAAAATTCGTAAAAAGTAAAAAACAAAATATGATCGAATTAATATTGGCTACTAATGTTGACAATTTAGCGTTGCCAAGTTATAAGGGGACATTATACCGAGACGTGTAATAAACGCATATTTACGACAGTCTTGAAGTTGAAAAAGTTTTTCACAGCGTATACGACAGCTACATACTCTCGTTCAGTAGTTAGTTTTAATTTATCTCCAGATAATGTTTGGACACAACCACAGTCGATAATGAACCTCCGAGACTACGTTTAATGAAAAATATGGTTAATTGAAAATTAATTTTAAGACACTGGTGTGCGCTCTCGAAAATGGCTACAACTGTTAACAAATAAATATGTTAAACGCACATTTTTAAATAAGTTCGAAAATATTTTACCCCTCATACTATAGCTAGACACTCTCGATCTGTAGTCAGATAACTCTTAATTCGCCTCCTAACTCCCGTGCTGCGTGCACTCATATTTGGGAATGTATTTCAACACTAAGTTTGAAGAAATATACAGTAAATGATAAATTAGTTTGAGAAGGCCAGTGGCGTGCGCTCTCGAAAAATCGTAGCTATAAAAAAATAATTTCCAGATAATTCCTACGCGATGAACGCTGCTATTAAGATCGATCACATCGACGGTGTAAAAAATATCTACCCTTGATAAAATTTTTAAATTAAAAATTCTGAAGAATTTATAAAAAAAAACAATTATTAATCAATGGATTGCATTGCGCTTAAAAACTGTAAGATTGAAAATTATGGAAAACGTAAACTCGACTACCGCCTAAAATGATATGTTTACGATTTCTTTTAAGTCGACTAAAAATCTGAAAAACGGGATTTCGTCAAAATCGGCCGGTCCCTGACGGTCCACAGCGGTTTATTTATAAAAATCGATGTTCACCGGGCTTCTCTCTAACAGTAAATAAAAAGAACAACATTAAAATCTACAGCGGCCCAAGTCGAACGGCAACATCGCAAAACCTAACAGCGATCCCACTTCTAAAGATATCCCAGAAGTGGGATTTTTGGTGTCGCCCTTCGAAACGGAACGCCTTGTACATAACAGGAATCGTATCGTCTCTAAAATGTAACATGTAATGAACTAAGCGATGCCCGGTAGGCGTACCTCCGGATAACCCCGATTCTTTAAGTACGTCATTCCCTTCCATCCAAATAAGGCACTAAAATGAATGTTCAGGATCGCGAGCCGAAAAAGGAAACGTTGTAACGGCGCCGCGACGGAGGCGAACCGTGTGCCCTTGAACATCTCTTATTGCTTTATTTTTCACTGCGAAACGGAGGCACATATACCGGGCGTACGTCTCATAATATACCTGTTTATGTGCAACAACATCTTAGCTTAATATTACTGTATAAATCTCAAAAATAACCTACGTTAAAGGGCAGGGAAGTCATTTTTTATGTTTAGTCCATATAACTGGATGCGGTGGAAAGCGGAGAGAAACTCGACGTTTCGGTCTCGTAACCCTAAACTAAAGTCGTCCGTAGCAGGCGGAACTTTGAATGGTACTCAAACTTGGCTCGACGTAGGCTTGACCGAGCCGTTGACGTCGCGCACGCTCAGGCGGTTGGGGGAGCTGGCGCCGCCGCAGCGCGAGGCGGCCTTAAGACTCGGCTGCGAGCACAAGTTACTCTTCGCGTCCTGCGACATGGGCCTCGGGGACAACCTGCTGGGTATGCCGCCGCTGATACTTCCGTCGTCGTCTTCGAGGCAGAAGAGCTGGGGGGGAAAAACAGATTTTTTTCGGGTCAGAAGATCGCAGATGCAAATTAGGTCATTGGTTAGTACACACGGCTAGGGAAGACTGTGACACTTAAGCGTTTTTAGAGTTTGGCTTTGGCGACGAAGATATCGGACGGGTGTTAATACACACTGAATACTACTGGCTAGTGACCTCGTAATAGCGACGCGTTTGTTAGCGAAATGTGTACAACAACGTTAGCGGGAAGGGCGTATCTCCTCGTATCTTCAAATTCTAATTGAAAATATTAGAGCACTTTTTTTTTACTATAACCTAAATCTGACAATCCAGAATTTTTCTGGTCGTTTCCAGAAGATGCGATCGAGGATATTGCAAAAGAAACAAATACTCTCAAAGCTAAGAGCCCTTAAAACCCCATTTTTAGAAAAACGTTATTTAACTAGGACAAAATTAATTTTTAAATTAGAAACAAAGCGACTACCGCTACTCATTGTCTTTGCGAACACGTGATCGATGACACGTGAACGTGATGTTTAACAAATGAATTTTAATACTTGAGTGCCATATTGATGACGCGATATGGAAACGACCAATTACGAGCAAGGGCGCGGCCAACTTGGGCGGGATTCGATACGACACGCCCCCTTACTTATAAAACAAACGCCTGATGCTTTTGAATATACTTTACTAAATCCTGGGCGCTAATTTAACTGAAAATTGTATAAGAAAAGTTTAATTTCATAATTTAAATATTTAACACAAGAAAACATTAATGAAGACTACAGAGGCTGATGCTACGACAAATATAAAGCCGCCAACGACCGGCCGAAACGTCCGCGCTTCGCTCCGCTCTCCGAGAGGCTAACTCTCCATCCTGATGACGATCAATAAAACTTTACCCAAAGACAGTAAGTACAAAATGGGCCGAGCCTAGAGTCCGAGAACTCCGGAGGCCAAGCATTTGCGTTATGAACGTTTCGGCAGCAGCGAGACCTCCTCGTCCTTGGGGCCCACCTGGACGACGTCGTCGACGGGGCTCGATTTGATCGAGCCGTTGATGTCGCGCACGCTCAGGCGGTGCGGGGGGCTGGTGTTGCTGTAGTGCGAGGGGGTCTTGGGGCTGGTCTGCAAGGATAGATTATCCTTCATTTCCTGCGATTTTGTCCTGGAGGACTTCCGGCGGGGAGTGAGGCCGCCGGTGCTCACGTCGTCTTCTTCGAGGGAGTGCAAAAGCTGGGGGGAAGAAATTATATAGTTTTTTTAGTGGGAAGGCGGAGGCAGCTGCAGGCTAACATTTACGTTAGTATACCCAGCTAAGGGATATAGTCATAGTTAAGCGTTTATGGGGTTGGCTTCGGTAATATAAGGGTCGTTAATAAACATCACAAACTATAATTATATAAATAATATCCTGGTGACAGCACTTGCATCACAATTATTAAATATGAACAATTTTTACAAATAATTCATGCATTCAATAAATCGATTGGAGTTTTCTAAATCAAAATATGAATTTCAATTCGATTCAAATATTGCTTCTCCTAATTGGTCTCGCAATTGCGTCACTGCTCGCATTACTGCAAGACACTCGCTTTCCCACAAAAAATATTTCGATAATTTTTGTAAATGTAATTTATACGTTCTCATACGTTCTCATTGCGAATTATTTAATACAAAAAACATCTGATAAGTTGCAAACGTATCTACACAAGTTGGGTAAATCTTTGACACCCCACACCATAGTTAGACACTCTCTACTGATACTATCTCTATTGTTTCAGACGACTAATGCATTTCCCAAAATATGTTGGGAAAAAAAATATAGGGTCAGTTCATATTTTAAGGACAATGGCGTGCATCCACGAAAACTATTACAGCTGTTATTAAAAAAAATTGTGGGAAAATTTTGTATCTTGATGCCGATATTAAAGCTGATTACGTTATTTACATTACAGTATCTTCACTTGACAGTTATTTGAACACAACTTCAGAGCTATGGACTTAAAAAGTACAAGATCTTTGGAGAACACAATTTTCAAAAATTCACTGCTCGGTCAGCAGGCCCTACACAGCCTCGATATTTTCCACAGACACTCCTTAGAGCCTCTAATATACTACTATAAACGCAAAATGCCTCAAACAATTTGTTCACAGGCACTACGAATTTCTTTATGAAAAAGTACAAGACTTCTTGGAAACACAATTTTCAAAAATTCACTGCTCGGTTAGCAGGCCCTACACAACCTCGATACTTTCTACAAACATTCCCTAGAGTCTCTACTGTACTACTCCGAAGGCGAAACACCTCAACCTATTTGTTCACAGGCAATACGAATTTTTATAAAAAAAAGTGCAAGATATTTGGAGAACACAATTTTCAAAAATTCACTGCTCGGTCAGCAGGCCTTACACAAACTCGATATTTACTACAGACATTCCTTAAAGCCTCTACTATACTATTCTAAATGCGAAACATCGCAAACAATTTTTTTACAGGCACTACGAATTTTTTTATGAAAAAGTACAAGATCTCTAGGGAACTTAATTTTCAATAATTCACTGCTCGGTCAGCACGCCCTACACAACCTCGATATTTTCCACAGACATTCCTTAGAGTCTCTACTCTACTACTCAGAAGTCGAAAAACCTCAGCCTATTTGTTCACAGGCAGTACGAATTCTTTTTACAAAAAAGTACAAGATCTTTGGAGAACACAATTTTCAAAAATTCACTGCCCGGTCAGCAGGCCTTACACAAACTCGATATTTTCCACAGACATTCCTTAGAGCCTCTGCTGTACTACTCTGAAGGCGAAACGCCTCAACCTATTTGTTCACAGGCAGTACGAATTATTTTATGAAAAAGTGGATGATTTTGGGGAACGCGATTTTCAAAAATTCACTGCTCGCTCAGCAGACTCTACACAACCTTGATACTTTCCACATACATTCCTTAGTGTCTACTGTACTACTTTGAAGGCAAAACGCCTCAACCCACTTGTTCACAGGCAGCACGAATTATTTTATGAAAAAGTGGAAGATTGCTTGGGAACACAATTTACAAAAATTCACTGCTCGGTCAGCAGGCCTTACACAAACTCGATAATTTCGACAAACATTCCTTTAGAGTCTCTACTGTACTACTCAGAAGTCGAAAAACCTCAACCTATTTGTTCACAGGCAGTACGAATTATTTTATGAAAAAGAGGAAGATTTTTTGGGAACACAATTTTCAAAAATTCACTGCTCGGTCAGCAGGTCTTACACAAACTCGATAATTTCGACAAACATTCCTTTAGAGTCTCTACTGTACTACTCAGAAGTCGAAAAACCTCAGCCTATTTGTTCACAGGCAGTACGAATTATTTTATGAAAAAGAGGAAGATTCTTTGGGAACACAATTTTCAAAAATTCACTGCTCGGTCAGCAGGCCTTACACAAACTCGATAATTTCGACAAACATTCCTTTAGAGTCTCTACTGTACTACTCAGAAGTCGAAAAACCTCAGCCTATTTGTTCACAGGCAGTACGAATTATTTTATGAAAAAGAGGAAGATTTTTTGGGAACACAATTTTCAAAAATTCACTGCTCGGTCAGCAGGTCTTACACAAACTCGATAATTTCGACAAACATTCCTTTAGAGTCTCTACTGTACTACTCAGAAGTCGAAAAACCTCAACCTATTTGTTCACAGGCAGTACGAATTATTTTATGAAAAAGAGGAAGATTCTCTGGGAACACAATTTTCAAAAATTCACTGCTCGGTCAGCAGGCCTTACACAAACTCGATAATTTCGACAAACATTCCTCTAGAGTCTCTACTGTACTACTCAGAAGTCGAAAAACCTCAGCCTATTTGTTCACAGGCAGTACGAATTATTTTATGAAAAAGAGGAAGATTCTTTGGGAACACAATTTTCAAAAATTCACTGCTCGGTCAGCAGGCCTTACACAAACTCGATAATTTCGACAAACATTCCTTTAGAGTCTCTACTGTACTACTCAGAAGTCGAAAAACCTCAGCCTATTTGTTCACAGGCAGTACGAATTATTTTATGAAAAAGAGGAAGATTCTTTGGGAACACAATTTTCAAAAATTCACTGCTCGGTCAGCAGGTCTTACACAAACTCGATAATTTCGACAAACATTCCTTTAGAGTCTCTACTGTACTACTCAGAAGTCGAAAAACCTCAGCCTATTTGTTCACAGGCAGTACGAATTATTTTATGAAAAAGAGGAAGATTCTTTGGGAACACAATTTTCAAAAATTCACTGCTCGGTCAGCAGGCCTTACACAAACTCGATAATTTCGACAAACATTCCTTTAGAGTCTCTACTGTACTACTCAGAAGTCGAAAAACCTCAGCCTATTTGTTCACAGGCAGTACGAATTATTTTATGAAAAAGAGGAAGATTCTTTGGGAACACAATTTTCAAAAATTCACTGCTCGGTCAGCAGGCCTTACACAAACTCGATAATTTCGACAAACATTCCTTTAGAGTCTCTACTGTACTACTCAGAAGTCGAAAAACCTCAGCCTATTTGTTCACAGGCAGTACGAATTATTTTATGAAAAAGAGGAAGATTCTTTGGGAACACAATTTTCAAAAATTCACTGCTCGGTCAGCAGGCCTTACACAAACTCGATAATTTCGACAAACATTCCTTTAGAGTCTCTACTGTACTACTCAGAAGTCGAAAAACCTCAGCCTATTTGTTCACAGGCAGTACGAATTATTTTATGAAAAAGAGGAAGATTTTTTGGGAACACAATTTTCAAAAATTCACTGCTCGGTCAGCAGGTCTTACACAAACTCGATAATTTCGACAAACATTCCTTTAGAGTCTCTACTGTACTACTCAGAAGTCGAAAAACCTCAACCTATTTGTTCACAGGCAGTACGAATTATTTTATGAAAAAGAGGAAGATTCTTTGGGAACACAATTTTCAAAAATTCACTGCTCGGTCAGCAGGCCTTACACAAACTCGATAATTTCGACAAACATTCCTCTAGAGTCTCTACTGTACTACTCAGAAGTCGAAAAACCTCAGCCTATTTGTTCACAGGCAGTACGAATTATTTTATGAAAAAGAGGAAGATTCTTTGGGAACACAATTTTCAAAAATTCACTGCTCGGTCAGCAGGCCTTACACAAACTCGATAATTTCGACAAACATTCCTTTAGAGTCTCTACTGTACTACTCAGAAGTCGAAAAACCTCAGCCTATTTGTTCACAGGCAGTACGAATTATTTTATGAAAAAGAGGAAGATTCTTTGGGAACACAATTTTCAAAAATTCACTGCTCGGTCAGCAGGTCTTACACAAACTCGATAATTTCGACAAACATTCCTTTAGAGTCTCTACTGTACTACTCAGAAGTCGAAAAACCTCAGCCTATTTGTTCACAGGCAGTACGAATTATTTTATGAAAAAGAGGAAGATTCTTTGGGAACACAATTTTCAAAAATTCACTGCTCGGTCAGCAGGCCTTACACAAACTCGATAATTTCGACAAACATTCCTTTAGAGTCTCTACTGTACTACTCAGAAGTCGAAAAACCTCAGCCTATTTGTTCACAGGCAGTACGAATTATTTTATGAAAAAGAGGAAGATTCTTTGGGAACACAATTTTCAAAAATTCACTGCTCGGTCAGCAGGCCTTACACAAACTCGATAATTTCGACAAACATTCCTTTAGAGTCTCTACTGTACTACTCAGAAGTCGAAAAACCTCAGCCTATTTGTTCACAGGCAGTACGAATTATTTTATGAAAAAGAGGAAGATTCTTTGGGAACACAATTTTCAAAAATTCACTGCTCGGTCAGCAGGCCTTACACAAACTCGATAATTTCGACAAACATTCCTTTAGAGTCTCTACTGTACTACTCAGAAGTCGAAAAACCTCAACCTATTTGTTCACAGGCAGTACGAATTATTTTATGAAAAAGAGGAAGATTTTTTGGGAACACAATTTTCAAAAATTCACTGCTCGGTCAGCAGGTCTTACACAAACTCGATAATTTCGACAAACATTCCTTTAGAGTCTCTACTGTACTACTCAGAAGTCGAAAAACCTCAACCTATTTGTTCACAGGCAGTACGAATTATTTTATGAAAAAGAGGAAGATTTTTTGGGAACACAATTTTCAAAAATTCACTGCTCGGTCAGCAGGTCTTACACAAACTCGATAATTTCGACAAACATTCCTTTAGAGTCTCTACTGTACTACTCAGAAGTCGAAAAACCTCAGCCTATTTGTTCACAGGCAGTACGAATTATTTTATGAAAAAGAGGAAGATTCTTTGGGAACACAATTTTCAAAAATTCACTGCTCGGTCAGCAGGCCTTACACAAACTCGATAATTTCGACAAACATTCCTTTAGAGTCTCTACTGTACTACTCAGAAGTCGAAAAACCTCAGCCTATTTGTTCACAGGCAGTACGAATTATTTTATGAAAAAGAGGAAGATTCTTTGGGAACACAATTTTCAAAAATTCACTGCTCGGTCAGCAGGTCTTACACAAACTCGATAATTTCGACAAACATTCCTTTAGAGTCTCTACTGTACTACTCAGAAGTCGAAAAACCTCAGCCTATTTGTTCACAGGCAGTACGAATTATTTTATGAAAAAGAGGAAGATTTTTTGGGAACACAATTTTCAAAAATTCACTGCTCGGTCAGCAGGTCTTACACAAACTCGATAATTTCGACAAACATTCCTTTAGAGTCTCTACTGTACTACTCAGAAGTCGAAAAACCTCAACCTATTTGTTCACAGGCAGTACGAATTATTTTATGAAAAAGAGGAAGATTCTTTGGGAACACAATTTTCAAAAATTCACTGCTCGGTCAGCAGGCCTTACACAAACTCGATAATTTCGACAAACATTCCTCTAGAGTCTCTACTGTACTACTCAGAAGTCGAAAAACCTCAGCCTATTTGTTCACAGGCAGTACGAATTATTTTATGAAAAAGAGGAAGATTCTTTGGGAACACAATTTTCAAAAATTCACTGCTCGGTCAGCAGGCCTTACACAAACTCGATAATTTCGACAAACATTCCTTTAGAGTCTCTACTGTACTACTCAGAAGTCGAAAAACCTCAGCCTATTTGTTCACAGGCAGTACGAATTATTTTATGAAAAAGAGGAAGATTCTTTGGGAACACAATTTTCAAAAATTCACTGCTCGGTCAGCAGGTCTTACACAAACTCGATAATTTCGACAAACATTCCTTTAGAGTCTCTACTGTACTACTCAGAAGTCGAAAAACCTCAGCCTATTTGTTCACAGGCAGTACGAATTATTTTATGAAAAAGAGGAAGATTCTTTGGGAACACAATTTTCAAAAATTCACTGCTCGGTCAGCAGGCCTTACACAAACTCGATAATTTCGACAAACATTCCTTTAGAGTCTCTACTGTACTACTCAGAAGTCGAAAAACCTCAGCCTATTTGTTCACAGGCAGTACGAATTATTTTATGAAAAAGAGGAAGATTCTTTGGGAACACAATTTTCAAAAATTCACTGCTCGGTCAGCAGGCCTTACACAAACTCGATAATTTCGACAAACATTCCTTTAGAGTCTCTACTGTACTACTCAGAAGTCGAAAAACCTCAGCCTATTTGTTCACAGGCAGTACGAATTATTTTATGAAAAAGAGGAAGATTCTTTGGGAACACAATTTTCAAAAATTCACTGCTCGGTCAGCAGGCCTTACACAAACTCGATAATTTCCACAGACATCCCTTTAGAGTTTCTACTGTACTGCTCCGAAGGCGAAACGCCTCAACCAATTTGTTCACAGGCAGTACGAATTATTTTATGAAAAAGTGGAAGATTTTTGGGGAACACGATTTTCAAAAATTCACTGCTCATTCAGCAGACCATACACAAACTCGATAATTTCCACAGACATCCCTTTAGAGTTTCTACTGTACTGCTCCGAAGGCGAAACGCCTCAACCAATTTGTTCACAGGCAGTACGAATTATTTTATGAAAAAGTGGAAGATTTTTGGGGAACACGATTTTCAAAAATTCACTGCTCATTCAGCAGACCATACACAAACTCGATAATTTCCACAGACATTCCTTAGAGTCTCTACTGTACTACTCAGAAGGCGAAAAACCTCAATCTATTTGTTCACAGGCAGTACGATTTTTTTTTATAAAAAAGTACAAGATCTTTGGAGAACACAATTTTCAAAAATTCACTGCTCGATCAGCAGGCCTTACACAAACTCGATATTTTCCACAGACATTCCTTAGAGTCTCTACTGTACTACTCAGAAGGCGAAAAACCTCAGCCTATTTGTTCACAGGCAGTACGAATTATTTTATGAAAAAGAGGAAGATTCTTTGGGAACACAATTTTCAAAAATTCACTGCTCGGTCAGCAGGCCTTACACAAACTCGATAATTTCCACAGACATCCCTTTAGAGTTTCTACTGTACTGCTCCGAAGGCGAAACGCCTCAACCAATTTGTTCACAGGCAGTACGAATTATTTTATGAAAAAGTGGAAGATTTTTGGGGAACACGATTTTCAAAAATTCACTGCTCATTCAGCAGACCATACACAAACTCGATAATTTCCACAGACATCCCTTTAGAGTTTCTACTGTACTGCTCCGAAGGCGAAACGCCTCAACCAATTTGTTCACAGGCAGTACGAATTATTTTATGAAAAAGTGGAAGATTTTTGGGGAACACGATTTTCAAAAATTCACTGCTCATTCAGCAGACCATACACAAACTCGATAATTTCCACAGACATTCCTTAGAGTCTCTACTGTACTACTCAGAAGGCGAAAAACCTCAATCTATTTGTTCACAGGCAGTACGATTTTTTTTTATAAAAAAGTACAAGATCTTTGGAGAACACAATTTTCAAAAATTCACTGCTCGATCAGCAGGCCTTACACAAACTCGATATTTTCCACAGACATTCCTTAGAGTCTCTACTGTACTACTCAGAAGGCGAAAAACCTCAGCCTATTTGTTCACAGGCAGTACGAATTATTTTATGAAAAAGAGGAAGATTCTTTGGGAACACAATTTTCAAAAATTCACTGCTCGGTCAGCAGGCCTTACACAAACTCGATAATTTCCACAGACATCCCTTTAGAGTTTCTACTGTACTGCTCCGAAGGCGAAACGCCTCAACCAATTTGTTCACAGGCAGTACGAATTATTTTATGAAAAAGTGGAAGATTTTTGGGGAACACGATTTTCAAAAATTCACTGCTCATTCAGCAGACCATACACAAACTCGATAATTTCCACAGACATTCCTTAGAGTCTCTACTGTACTACTCAGAAGGCGAAACGCCTCAACCAATTTGTTCACAGGCAGTACGAATTATTTTATGAAAAAGAGGAAGATTCTTTGGGAACACAATTTTCAAAAATTCACTGCTCGGTCAGCAGGTCTTACACAAACTCGATAATTTCGACAAACATTCCTTTAGAGTCTCTACTGTACTACTCAGAAGTCGAAAAACCTCAGCCTATTTGTTCACAGGCAGTACGAATTATTTTATGAAAAAGAGGAAGAT
This sequence comes from Rosalia funebris, assembly GCA_037954035.1. Taxonomy (NCBI): domain Eukaryota; kingdom Metazoa; phylum Arthropoda; class Insecta; order Coleoptera; family Cerambycidae; genus Rosalia; species Rosalia funebris. The sequence continues at coordinate 1,036,052 of JAZFAV010000006.1, read as the reverse complement.
TCTTTGGGAACACAATTTTCAAAAATTCACTGCTCGGTCAGCAGGTCTTACACAAACTCGATAATTTCGACAAACATTCCTTTAGAGTCTCTACTGTACTACTCAGAAGTCGAAAAACCTCAGCCTATTTGTTCACAGGCAGTACGAATTATTTTATGAAAAAGAGGAAGATTCTTTGGGAACACAATTTTCAAAAATTCACTGCTCGGTCAGCAGGCCTTACACAAACTCGATAATTTCGACAAACATTCCTTTAGAGTCTCTACTGTACTACTCAGAAGTCGAAAAACCTCAGCCTATTTGTTCACAGGCAGTACGAATTATTTTATGAAAAAGTGGAAGATTTTTGGGGAACACGATTTTCAAAAATTCACTGCTCATTCAGCAGACCATACACAAACTCGATAATTTCCACAGACATCCCTTTAGAGTTTCTACTGTACTGCTCCGAAGGCGAAACGCCTCAACCAATTTGTTCACAGGCAGTACGAATTATTTTATGAAAAAGTGGAAGATTTTTGGGGAACACGATTTTCAAAAATTCACTGCTCATTCAGCAGACCATACACAAACTCGATAATTTCCACAGACATTCCTTAGAGTCTCTACTGTACTACTCAGAAGGCGAAACGCCTCAACCAATTTGTTCACAGGCAGTACGAATTATTTTATGAAAAAGAGGAAGATTCTTTGGGAACACAATTTTCAAAAATTCACTGCTCGGTCAGCAGGTCTTACACAAACTCGATAATTTCGACAAACATTCCTTTAGAGTCTCTACTGTACTACTCAGAAGTCGAAAAACCTCAGCCTATTTGTTCACAGGCAGTACGAATTATTTTATGAAAAAGAGGAAGATTCTTTGGGAACACAATTTTCAAAAATTCACTGCTCGGTCAGCAGGTCTTACACAAACTCGATAATTTCGACAAACATTCCTTTAGAGTCTCTACTGTACTACTCAGAAGTCGAAAAACCTCAGCCTATTTGTTCACAGGCAGTACGAATTATTTTATGAAAAAGAGGAAGATTCTTTGGGAACACAATTTTCAAAAATTCACTGCTCGGTCAGCAGGCCTTACACAAACTCGATAATTTCGACAAACATTCCTTTAGAGTCTCTACTGTACTACTCAGAAGTCGAAAAACCTCAGCCTATTTGTTCACAGGCAGTACGAATTATTTTATGAAAAAGAGGAAGATTCTTTGGGAACACAATTTTCAAAAATTCACTGCTCGGTCAGCAGGCCTTACACAAACTCGATAATTTCGACAAACATTCCTTTAGAGTCTCTACTGTACTACTCAGAAGTCGAAAAACCTCAGCCTATTTGTTCACAGGCAGTACGAATTATTTTATGAAAAAGAGGAAGATTCTTTGGGAACACAATTTTCAAAAATTCACTGCTCGGTCAGCAGGCCTTACACAAACTCGATAATTTCGACAAACATTCCTTTAGAGTCTCTACTGTACTACTCAGAAGTCGAAAAACCTCAGCCTATTTGTTCACAGGCAGTACGAATTATTTTATGAAAAAGAGGAAGATTCTTTGGGAACACAATTTTCAAAAATTCACTGCTCGGTCAGCAGGCCTTACACAAACTCGATAATTTCGACAAACATTCCTTTAGAGTCTCTACTGTACTACTCAGAAGTCGAAAAACCTCAGCCTATTTGTTCACAGGCAGTACGAATTATTTTATGAAAAAGAGGAAGATTCTTTGGGAACACAATTTTCAAAAATTCACTGCTCGGTCAGCAGGCCTTACACAAACTCGATAATTTCGACAAACATTCCTTTAGAGTCTCTACTGTACTACTCAGAAGTCGAAAAACCTCAGCCTATTTGTTCACAGGCAGTACGAATTATTTTATGAAAAAGAGGAAGATTCTTTGGGAACACAATTTTCAAAAATTCACTGCTCGGTCAGCAGGCCTTACACAAACTTGATAATTTCGACAAACATTCCTTTAGAGTCTCTACTGTACTACTCAGAAGTCGAAAAACCTCAGCCTATTTGTTCACAGGCAGTACGAATTATTTTATGAAAAAGTGGAAGATTTTTGGGGAACACGATTTTCAAAAATTCACTGCTCATTCAGCAGACCATACACAAACTCGATAATTTCCACAGACATTCCTTAGAGTCTCTACTGTACTACTCAGAAGTCGAAAAACCTCAGCCTATTTGTTCACAGGCAGTACGAATTATTTTATGAAAAAGAGGAAGATTCTTTGGGAACACAATTTTCAAAAATTCACTGCTCGGTCAGCAGGCCTTACACAAACTCGATAATTTCGACAAACATTCCTTTAGAGTCTCTACTGTACTACTCAGAAGTCGAAAAACCTCAGCCTATTTGTTCACAGGCAGTACGAATTATTTTATGAAAAAGTGGAAGATTTTTGGGGAACACGATTTTCAAAAATTCACTGCTCATTCAGCAGACCATACACAAACTCGATAATTTCCACAGACATTCCTTAGAGTCTCTACTGTACTACTCAGAAGTCGAAAAACCTCAGCCTATTTGTTCACAGGCAGTACGAATTATTTTATGAAAAAGAGGAAGATTCTTTGGGAACACAATTTTCAAAAATTCACTGCTCGGTCAGCAGGCCTTACACAAACTCGATAATTTCGACAAACATTCCTCTAGAGTCTCTACTGTACTACTCAGAAGTCGAAAAACCTCAGCCTATTTGTTCACAGGCAGTACGAATTATTTTATGAAAAAGAGGAAGATTCTTTGGGAACACAATTTTCAAAAATTCACTGCTCGGTCAGCAGGCCTTACACAAACTCGATAATTTCGACAAACATTCCTTTAGAGTCTCTACTGTACTACTCAGAAGTCGAAAAACCTCAGCCTATTTGTTCACAGGCAGTACGAATTATTTTATGAAAAAGAGGAAGATTCTTTGGGAACACAATTTTCAAAAATTCACTGCTCGGTCAGCAGGCCTTACACAAACTCGATAATTTCGACAAACATTCCTCTAGAGTCTCTACTGTACTACTCAGAAGTCGAAAAACCTCAGCCTATTTGTTCACAGGCAGTACGAATTATTTTATGAAAAAGAGGAAGATTCTTTGGGAACACAATTTTCAAAAATTCACTGCTCGGTCAGCAGGCCTTACACAAACTCGATAATTTCGACAAACATTCCTTTAGAGTCTCTACTGTACTACTCAGAAGTCGAAAAACCTCAGCCTATTTGTTCACAGGCAGTACGAATTATTTTATGAAAAAGTGGAAGATTTTTGGGGAACACGATTTTCAAAAATTCACTGCTCATTCAGCAGACCATACACAAACTCGATAATTTCCACAGACATTCCTTAGAGTCTCTACTGTACTACTCAGAAGTCGAAAAACCTCAGCCTATTTGTTCACAGGCAGTACGAATTATTTTATGAAAAAGAGGAAGATTCTTTGGGAACACAATTTTCAAAAATTCACTGCTCGGTCAGCAGGCCTTACACAAACTCGATAATTTCGACAAACATTCCTTTAGAGTCTCTACTGTACTACTCAGAAGTCGAAAAACCTCAGCCTATTTGTTCACAGGCAGTACGAATTATTTTATGAAAAAGTGGAAGATTTTTGGGGAACACGATTTTCAAAAATTCACTGCTCATTCAGCAGACCATACACAAACTCGATAATTTCCACAGACATTCCTTAGAGTCTCTACTGTACTACTCAGAAGTCGAAAAACCTCAGCCTATTTGTTCACAGGCAGTACGAATTATTTTATGAAAAAGAGGAAGATTCTTTGGGAACACAATTTTCAAAAATTCACTGCTCGGTCAGCAGGCCTTACACAAACTCGATAATTTCGACAAACATTCCTCTAGAGTCTCTACTGTACTACTCAGAAGTCGAAAAACCTCAGCCTATTTGTTCACAGGCAGTACGAATTATTTTATGAAAAAGAGGAAGATTCTTTGGGAACACAATTTTCAAAAATTCACTGCTCGGTCAGCAGGCCTTACACAAACTCGATAATTTCGACAAACATTCCTTTAGAGTCTCTACTGTACTACTCAGAAGTCGAAAAACCTCAGCCTATTTGTTCACAGGCAGTACGAATTATTTTATGAAAAAGAGGAAGATTCTTTGGGAACACAATTTTCAAAAATTCACTGCTCGGTCAGCAGGCCTTACACAAACTCGATAATTTCGACAAACATTCCTTTAGAGTCTCTACTGTACTACTCAGAAGTCGAAAAACCTCAGCCTATTTGTTCACAGGCAGTACGAATTATTTTATGAAAAAGTGGAAGATTTTTGGGGAACACGATTTTCAAAAATTCACTGCTCATTCAGCAGACCATACACAAACTCGATAATTTCCACAGACATTCCTTAGAGTCTCTACTGTACTACTCAGAAGTCGAAAAACCTCAGCCTATTTGTTCACAGGCAGTACGAATTATTTTATGAAAAAGAGGAAGATTCTTTGGGAACACAATTTTCAAAAATTCACTGCTCGGTCAGCAGGCCTTACACAAACTCGATAATTTCGACAAACATTCCTTTAGAGTCTCTACTGTACTACTCAGAAGTCGAAAAACCTCAATCTATTTGTTCACAGGCAGTACGATTTTTTTTTATAAAAAAGTACAAGATCTTTGGAGAACACAATTTTCAAAAATTCACTGCTCGGTCAGCAGGCCTTACACAAACTCGATAATTTCGACAAACATTCCTTTAGAGTCTCTACTGTACTACTCAGAAGTCGAAAAACCTCAGCCTATTTGTTCACAGGCAGTACGAATTATTTTATGAAAAAGAGGAAGATTCTTTGGGAACACAATTTTCAAAAATTCACTGCTCGGTCAGCAGGCCTTACACAAACTCGATAATTTCGACAAACATTCCTTTAGAGTCTCTACTGTACTACTCAGAAGTCGAAAAACCTCAGCCTATTTGTTCACAGGCAGTACGAATTATTTTATGAAAAAGTGGAAGATTTTTGGGGAACACGATTTTCAAAAATTCACTGCTCATTCAGCAGACCATACACAAACTCGATAATTTCCACAGACATCCCTTTAGAGTTTCTACTGTACTGCTCCGAAGGCGAAACGCCTCAACCAATTTGTTCACAGGCAGTACGAATTATTTTATGAAAAAGTGGAAGATTTTTGGGGAACACGATTTTCAAAAATTCACTGCTCATTCAGCAGACCATACACAAACTCGATAATTTCCACAGACATTCCTTAGAGTCTCTACTGTACTACTCAGAAGGCGAAAAACCTCAATCTATTTGTTCACAGGCAGTACGATTTTTTTTTATAAAAAAGTACAAGATCTTTGGAGAACACAATTTTCAAAAATTCACTGCTCGGTCAGCAGGCCTTACACAAACTCGATAATTTCGACAAACATTCCTTTAGAGTCTCTACTGTACTACTCAGAAGTCGAAAAACCTCAGCCTATTTGTTCACAGGCAGTACGAATTATTTTATGAAAAAGTGGAAGATTTTTGGGGAACACGATTTTCAAAAATTCACTGCTCATTCAGCAGACCATACACAAACTCGATAATTTCCACAGACATCCCTTTAGAGTTTCTACTGTACTGCTCCGAAGGCGAAACGCCTCAACCAATTTGTTCACAGGCAGTACGAATTATTTTATGAAAAAGTGGAAGATTTTTGGGGAACACGATTTTCAAAAATTCACTGCTCATTCAGCAGACCATACACAAACTCGATAATTTCCACAGACATTCCTTAGAGTCTCTACTGTACTACTCAGAAGGCGAAAAACCTCAATCTATTTGTTCACAGGCAGTACGATTTTTTTTTATAAAAAAGTACAAGATCTTTGGAGAACACAATTTTCAAAAATTCACTGCTCGGTCAGCAGGCCTTACACAAACTCGATAATTTCGACAAACATTCCTTTAGAGTCTCTACTGTACTACTCAGAAGTCGAAAAACCTCAGCCTATTTGTTCACAGGCAGTACGAATTATTTTATGAAAAAGTGGAAGATTTTTGGGGAACACGATTTTCAAAAATTCACTGCTCATTCAGCAGACCATACACAAACTCGATAATTTCCACAGACATCCCTTTAGAGTTTCTACTGTACTGCTCCGAAGGCGAAACGCCTCAACCAATTTGTTCACAGGCAGTACGAATTATTTTATGAAAAAGTGGAAGATTTTTGGGGAACACGATTTTCAAAAATTCACTGCTCATTCAGCAGACCATACACAAACTCGATAATTTCCACAGACATTCCTTAGAGTCTCTACTGTACTACTCAGAAGGCGAAAAACCTCAATCTATTTGTTCACAGGCAGTACGATTTTTTTTTATAAAAAAGTACAAGATCTTTGGAGAACACAATTTTCAAAAATTCACTGCTCGGTCAGCAGGCCTTACACAAACTCGATAATTTCGACAAACATTCCTTTAGAGTCTCTACTGTACTACTCAGAAGTCGAAAAACCTCAGCCTATTTGTTCACAGGCAGTACGAATTATTTTATGAAAAAGTGGAAGATTTTTGGGGAACACGATTTTCAAAAATTCACTGCTCATTCAGCAGACCATACACAAACTCGATAATTTCCACAGACATTCCTTAGAGTCTCTACTGTACTACTCAGAAGGCGAAAAACCTCAATCTATTTGTTCACAGGCAGTACGATTTTTTTTTATAAAAAAGTACAAGATCTTTGGAGAACACAATTTTCAAAAATTCACTGCTCGGTCAGCAGGCCTTACACAAACTCGATAATTTCGACAAACATTCCTTTAGAGTCTCTACTGTACTACTCAGAAGTCGAAAAACCTCAGCCTATTTGTTCACAGGCAGTACGAATTATTTTATGAAAAAGTGGAAGATTTTTGGGGAACACGATTTTCAAAAATTCACTGCTCATTCAGCAGACCATACACAAACTCGATAATTTCCACAGACATCCCTTTAGAGTTTCTACTGTACTGCTCCGAAGGCGAAACGCCTCAACCAATTTGTTCACAGGCAGTACGAATTATTTTATGAAAAAGTGGAAGATTTTTGGGGAACACGATTTTCAAAAATTCACTGCTCATTCAGCAGACCATACACAAACTCGATAATTTCCACAGACATTCCTTAGAGTCTCTACTGTACTACTCAGAAGGCGAAAAACCTCAATCTATTTGTTCACAGGCAGTACGATTTTTTTTTATAAAAAAGTACAAGATCTTTGGAGAACACAATTTTCAAAAATTCACTGCTCGGTCAGCAGGCCTTACACAAACTCGATAATTTCGACAAACATTCCTTTAGAGTCTCTACTGTACTACTCAGAAGTCGAAAAACCTCAGCCTATTTGTTCACAGGCAGTACGAATTATTTTATGAAAAAGTGGAAGATTTTTGGGGAACACGATTTTCAAAAATTCACTGCTCATTCAGCAGACCATACACAAACTCGATAATTTCCACAGACATTCCTTAGAGTCTCTACTGTACTACTCAGAAGGCGAAAAACCTCAATCTATTTGTTCACAGGCAGTACGATTTTTTTTTATAAAAAAGTACAAGATCTTTGGAGAACACAATTTTCAAAAATTCACTGCTCGGTCAGCAGGCCTTACACAAACTCGATAATTTCGACAAACATTCCTTTAGAGTCTCTACTGTACTACTCAGAAGTCGAAAAACCTCAGCCTATTTGTTCACAGGCAGTACGAATTATTTTATGAAAAAGTGGAAGATTTTTGGGGAACACGATTTTCAAAAATTCACTGCTCATTCAGCAGACCATACACAAACTCGATAATTTCCACAGACACCCCTTTAGAGTTTCTACTGTACTGCTCCGAAGGCGAAACGCCTCAACCAATTTGTTCACAGGCAGTACGAATTATTTTATGAAAAAGTGGAAGATTTTTGGGGAACACGATTTTCAAAAATTCACTGCTCATTCAGCAGACCATACACAAACTCGATAATTTCCACAGACATTCCTTAGAGTCTCTACTGTACTACTCAGAAGGCGAAAAACCTCAATCTATTTGTTCACAGGCAGTACGATTTTTTTTTATAAAAAAGTACAAGATCTTTGGAGAACACAATTTTCAAAAATTCACTGCTCGGTCAGCAGGCCTTACACAAACTCGATAATTTCGACAAACATTCCTTTAGAGTCTCTACTGTACTACTCAGAAGTCGAAAAACCTCAGCCTATTTGTTCACAGGCAGTACGAATTATTTTATGAAAAAGTGGAAGATTTTTGGGGAACACGATTTTCAAAAATTCACTGCTCATTCAGCAGACCATACACAAACTCGATAATTTCCACAGACATTCCTTAGAGTCTCTACTGTACTACTCAGAAGGCGAAAAACCTCAATCTATTTGTTCACAGGCAGTACGATTTTTTTTTATAAAAAAGTACAAGATCTTTGGAGAACACAATTTTCAAAAATTCACTGCTCGGTCAGCAGGCCTTACACAAACTCGATAATTTCGACAAACATTCCTTTAGAGTCTCTACTGTACTACTCAGAAGTCGAAAAACCTCAGCCTATTTGTTCACAGGCAGTACGAATTATTTTATGAAAAAGTGGAAGATTTTTGGGGAACACGATTTTCAAAAATTCACTGCTCATTCAGCAGACCATACACAAACTCGATAATTTCCACAGACATTCCTTAGAGTCTCTACTGTACTACTCAGAAGGCGAAAAACCTCAATCTATTTGTTCACAGGCAGTACGATTTTTTTTTATAAAAAAGTACAAGATCTTTGGAGAACACAATTTTCAAAAATTCACTGCTCGGTCAGCAGGCCTTACACAAACTCGATAATTTCGACAAACATTCCTTTAGAGTCTCTACTGTACTACTCAGAAGTCGAAAAACCTCAGCCTATTTGTTCACAGGCAGTACGAATTATTTTATGAAAAAGTGGAAGATTTTTGGGGAACACGATTTTCAAAAATTCACTGCTCATTCAGCAGACCATACACAAACTCGATAATTTCCACAGACATCCCTTTAGAGTTTCTACTGTACTGCTCCGAAGGCGAAACGCCTCAACCAATTTGTTCACAGGCAGTACGAATTATTTTATGAAAAAGTGGAAGATTTTTGGGGAACACGATTTTCAAAAATTCACTGCTCATTCAGCAGACCATACACAAACTCGATAATTTCCACAGACATTCCTTAGAGTCTCTACTGTACTACTCAGAAGGCGAAAAACCTCAATCTATTTGTTCACAGGCAGTACGATTTTTTTTTATAAAAAAGTACAAGATCTTTGGAGAACACAATTTTCAAAAATTCACTGCTCGGTCAGCAGGCCTTACACAAACTCGATAATTTCGACAAACATTCCTTTAGAGTCTCTACTGTACTACTCAGAAGTCGAAAAACCTCAGCCTATTTGTTCACAGGCAGTACGAATTATTTTATGAAAAAGTGGAAGATTTTTGGGGAACACGATTTTCAAAAATTCACTGCTCATTCAGCAGACCATACACAAACTCGATAATTTCCACAGACATTCCTTAGAGTCTCTACTGTACTACTCAGAAGGCGAAAAACCTCAATCTATTTGTTCACAGGCAGTACGATTTTTTTTTATAAAAAAGTACAAGATCTTTGGAGAACACAATTTTCAAAAATTCACTGCTCGGTCAGCAGGCCTTACACAAACTCGATAATTTCGACAAACATTCCTTTAGAGTCTCTACTGTACTACTCAGAAGTCGAAAAACCTCAGCCTATTTGTTCACAGGCAGTACGAATTATTTTATGAAAAAGTGGAAGATTTTTGGGGAACACGATTTTCAAAAATTCACTGCTCATTCAGCAGACCATACACAAACTCGATAATTTCCACAGACATCCCTTTAGAGTTTCTACTGTACTGCTCCGAAGGCGAAACGCCTCAACCAATTTGTTCACAGGCAGTACGAATTATTTTATGAAAAAGTGGAAGATTTTTGGGGAACACGATTTTCAAAAATTCACTGCTCATTCAGCAGACCATACACAAACTCGATAATTTCCACAGACATTCCTTAGAGTCTCTACTGTACTACTCAGAAGGCGAAAAACCTCAATCTATTTGTTCACAGGCAGTACGATTTTTTTTTATAAAAAAGTACAAGATCTTTGGAGAACACAATTTTCAAAAATTCACTGCTCGGTCAGCAGGCCTTACACAAACTCGATAATTTCGACAAACATTCCTTTAGAGTCTCTACTGTACTACTCAGAAGTCGAAAAACCTCAGCCTATTTGTTCACAGGCAGTACGAATTATTTTATGAAAAAGTGGAAGATTTTTGGGGAACACGATTTTCAAAAATTCACTGCTCATTCAGCAGACCATACACAAACTCGATAATTTCCACAGACATCCCTTTAGAGTTTCTACTGTACTGCTCCGAAGGCGAAACGCCTCAACCAATTTGTTCACAGGCAGTACGAATTATTTTATGAAAAAGTGGAAGATTTTTGGGGAACACGATTTTCAAAAATTCACTGCTCATTCAGCAGACCATACACAAACTCGATAATTTCCACAGACATCCCTTTAGAGTTTCTACTGTACTGCTCCGAAGGCGAAACGCCTCAACCAATTTGTTCACAGGCAGTACGAATTATTTTATGAAAAAGTGGAAGATTTTTGGGGAACACGATTTTCAAAAATTCACTGCTCATTCAGCAGACCATACACAAACTCGATAATTTCCACAGACATTCCTTAGAGTCTCTACTGTACTACTCAGAAGGCGAAAAACCTCAATCTATTTGTTCACAGGCAGTACGATTTTTTTTTATAAAAAAGTACAAGATCTTTGGAGAACACAATTTTCAAAAATTCACTGCTCGGTCAGCAGGCCTTACACAAACTCGATAATTTCGACAAACATTCCTTTAGAGTCTCTACTGTACTACTCAGAAGTCGAAAAACCTCAGCCTATTTGTTCACAGGCAGTACGAATTATTTTATGAAAAAGTGGAAGATTTTTGGGGAACACGATTTTCAAAAATTCACTGCTCATTCAGCAGACCATACACAAACTCGATAATTTCCACAGACATTCCTTAGAGTCTCTACTGTACTACTCAGAAGGCGAAAAACCTCAATCTATTTGTTCACAGGCAGTACGATTTTTTTTTATAAAAAAGTACAAGATCTTTGGAGAACACAATTTTCAAAAATTCACTGCTCGGTCAGCAGGCCTTACACAAACTCGATAATTTCGACAAACATTCCTTTAGAGTCTCTACTGTACTACTCAGAAGTCGAAAAACCTCAGCCTATTTGTTCACAGGCAGTACGAATTATTTTATGAAAAAGAGGAAGATTCTTTGGGAACACAATTTTCAAAAATTCACTGCTCGATCAGCAGGCCTTACACAAACTCGATATTTTCCACAGATATTCCTTCGAGTCCCTACTGTGCTGCTGTGAAGGCGAAATGCCTTAACCCACTTGTTTACAGGCAGTACGAATTTTTTATGAAAAAATACAAGATATTTGGAGAACACAATTCTCAAAAATTCACTGCTCGGTCAGCAGGTCCTACACAACCTCGATATTTTCCGCAGACATTCTTTAAAACCTGCATACTACTGTAAATGTGAAATGCCTCAAACAATTTGTTCACAGATACAACGAATTTTTTTATGAAAAAAATTCAAGATTTTTGGGGAACGCTATATTCAAAAATTCACTGCTCTGTCAGTAGGCTTTGCACAACCTGGATATTTTCCACAGACATTCCTCAGATACATTCATCAGTGCAGAACCCCAGTTAAAATTGCATTATCAACAGGATCAGAAAATTTATCCTGTAAGACAGTGGCGTGCGCTCCCGAAAATCGGCACGGCCGTCGAAATAAATTCACAAAACTTGTAATAACATTATTTGATATGTTAAATGCGTGTTTATAAAACTCCTCAAGCCTTGAAAATTTTACGCCAATAAAAAAATTATTAATTTTTAACAACGCACATTATAGTTAGACACTCTCGTTCTTTCATTAGATTTATGGACGTTATTAATAGCGGTCCATTCGTGTAATTCAAAGGCTGTTTATAAAAATATATGTTAGTTGAAAATAATTTTGCAAAACCCAGTGGCGTACGATCCCGAAAACGCTGCCGGAAAAAAACCAAATTACTATTAACATTATGTGTGGTCGACACTGGTAAAATATCGCCACCGTGTCCATCCTAGGCCTATTTTCCTAAAAAACCCAGTATAAGATAGACCAAAAACAAAAACAAAAAACAAGCAAAAAAGTTAAAAAAAAAATTACCTCATCCGTTGCCAGGGTCGATATCGGTGACCGAATAATAATCTTTGTACATGTCGATGCTGTCGCTCTCGCGTTCACCCACGCTATTTTCATGTAAAATCTATGGGAGAAGGGGTCGGGGTCGGGTTAGAGGGAGTGCGGAGGTTGTTAGCTATGATCAAGCATACCTTATCTACCTCTTCGTCGAATTGCTGCTCCGATTGGTGCTCCTCGCCCTTCTTGGAGCGCTCCATGAGGGTGGCCCGCTTCGCTGCCAGGTACAGGCTACGCTTGATCTTCAGGTAGAGCACCTCCGTGCAGGCACGCACCGTGTAGTCGGGGATGAACGTGTGGCGGAGGATGGAGTCGATGTTGAGGGACTCCAGGCTGCCGATGGTGCTCGGCGCCACCGACGGCGATTCTGCAAGGCGACGCCACGGATTAGAACGCGTCGTGAAACGCCCGACGGAAATACTCACCGATTCCCACGGTCTGGACCAGTGCCTGCGTTCCGAAATAGGTGAAGGGACCGCCCTCGAAGACGAGGTTCTCCTTGCCCACCGTAACTTCGACGCGGCCCTCCAGGATGATCACGAAGAAGTCGACGGGTTTGCCCTGGTTGTAGATGACGTTCGCGGGGTCGTTGCGCCATTCCTTGTTCTTCTTGATGTGGACGACGATGTCCTGCTTGAGGAGACGACGCAGGATCGTCTCTGAGATCACGTTGGGTTGGAAGGGTTCCACGCCTTGAAAAAAACGCAGATAGTAATTCAAATGACTTAGCCTCGATTGACAATGAACGTCTTTGGAATGACCAAGCCTGATAATCGACAGAGACATAAAGCCATCGGAGACAACTTAGAAACCGGCTAAAAAAACGCCACAATCGCTGTCTGGTCGATTTATAGCCATTAGGGGCACCTTTAAATATTCTCGGTTGACAATCGAGGGCTTTAGAATGATCAGTATCACTCTGTAGTCGTTCTAAAGCTGTTGGGGAGTCTTTTAGATATTTTCGGTGGACAATCAATGACTTTATAAAGACTAGTGTTGCTTTCTGGTCATTTTGAAGCCGTTAAGGAAAACTTTCGGTATTCCCGGTCATCAATCGACGGGTTTAGAAAGGCCACAATCGCTCTCTGGTCGTTCTAAAGCTATTGGGGACTCCTCTAGGCATTCTCGGTTGACAATCGAGGGTTTTAGAATGATTAGAATCACTCTGTGGTCGTTCTAAAGTTATTGGGATGCTTTTAGATATTCCCAATAGATAATCAAATTAATGGCTTTAGAAAGACCACAACCGCTCGCTGGTCTTTCTGAAGATGTTGGGGACAGCTTTAGATATTCTCGGCTGACAATCAAGGGTTTTAGAATGATTAGAACGCTGTGTCATTCCAAAGCTATTGGGACTTCTTTAGATATTCTCGGTAGCCAATCGACGGCTTTAGAAAAGCCAGAACTGCTTCCTGATCTTTCTGAAGCTGTTGGAAACTCCTTTAGATATTCTCGGTTGACAATCGTGGGCTTTAGAATGATTAGAATCGCTCTATGGTCGTTCTAAAACTGTTGGGACTCCTTTAGATACTTCCTATACACAATCAACAACTTCAGAAGGACGAGAATCGCTCTCTAGTCATTTTAAAGTTGTTGGGGACTCATTTAGATATTCTCGGTGACAATCAATGGCTTTAAAAATGCCAGAACCGCTCTCTGGTCTTTCTGAAACCGTTGGGGGCTCCTTTAGATATTTTCGGTTGATAATCGAGAGCTTTAGAATGATTAGAATCGCTCTTTGGTCGTTCTAAAACTGTTGGGACTCCTTTAGATACTCCCGATAGACAATCAACGGCTTTAAAAGAGCCAGAACCGCTCTCTGGTCGTTCTAAAGCTGTTGGGGACTCGTTTAGATATTCCCGGTGACAATCAATGGCTTTAAAAGGGCCAGAACCGCTCTCTGGTCTTTCTGAAGCCGTTGGGGGCTCCTTTAGATATTTTCGGTCGATAATCGAGAGCTTTAGAATGATTAGAATCGCTCTTTGGTCGTTCTAAAATTGTTGGGACTCCTTTAGATACTTCCGATAGACAATCAACGGCTTTAGAAGAGCCAGAACCGCTCTCTGGTCGTTCTAAAGCTGTTGGGGACTCGTTTAGATATTCCCGGTGACAATCAATGGCTTTAAAAGGGCCAGAACCGCTCTCTGGTCTTTCTGAAGCCGTTGGGGGCTCCTTTAGATATTTTCGGTTGATAATCGAGAGCTTTAGAATGATTAGAATCGCTCTTTGGTCGTTCTAAAACTGTTGGGACTCCTTTAGATACTCCCGATAGACAATCAACGGCTTTAGAAGAGCCAGAACCGCTCTCTGGTCGTTCTAAATCTGTTGGGGACTCGTTTAGATATTCCCGGTGACAATCAATGGCTTTAAAAGGGCCAGAACCGCTCTCTGGTCTTTCTGAAGCCGTTGGGGGCTCCTTTAGATATTTTCGGTCGATAATGGAGAGCTTTAGAATGATTAGAATCGCTCTTTGGTCGTTCTAAAACTGTTGGGACTCCTTTAGATACTTCCGATAGACAATCAACGGCTTTAGAAGAGCCAGAACCGCTCTCTGGTCGTTCTAAAGCTGTTGGGGACTCGTTTAGATATTCCCGGTGACAATCAATGGCTTTAAAAGGGCCAGAACCGCTCTCTGGTCTTTCTGAAGCCGTTGGGGGCTCCTTTAGATATTTTCGGTTGATAATCGAGAGCTTTAGAATGATTAGAATCGCTCTTTGGTCGTTCTAAAACTGTTGGGACTCCTTTAGATACTCCCGATAGACAATCAACGGCTTTAGAAGAGCCAGAACCGCTCTCTGGTCGTTCTAAACCTGTTGGGGACTCGTTTAGATATTCCCGGTGACAATCAATGGCTTTAAAAGGGCCAGAACCGGTCTCTGGTCTTTCTGAAGCCGTTGGGGGCTCCTTTAGATATTTTCGGTTGATAATCGAGAGCTTTAGAATGATTAGAATCGCTCTTTGGTCGTTCTAAAACTGTTGGGACTCCTTTAGATACTTCCGATAGACAATCAACGGCTTTAGAAGAGCCAGAACCGCTCTCTGGTCGTTCTAAAGCTGTTGGGGACTCGTTTAGATATTCCCGGTGACAATCAATGGCTTTAAAAGGGCCAGAACCGCTCTCTGGTCTTTCTGAAGCCGTTGGGGGCTCCTTTAGATATTTTCGGTTGATAATCGAAAGCTTTAGAATGATTAGAATCGCTCTTTGGTCGTTCTAAAACTGTTGGGACTCCTTTAGATACTCCCGATAGACAATCAACGGCTTTAGAAGAGCCAGAACCGCTCTTTGGTCGTTCTAAAGCTGTTGGGGACTCGTTTAGATATTCCCGGTGACAATCAATGGCTTTAAAAGGGCCAGAACCGCTCTCTGGTCTTTCTGAAGCCGTTGGGGACTCCTTTAGATATTTTCGGTCGATAATCGAGAGCTTTAGAATGATTAGAATCGCTCTTTGGTCGTTCTAAAACTGTTGGGACTCCTTTAGATACTCCCGATAGACAATCAACGGCTTTAGAAGAGCCAGAACCGCTCTTTGGTCGTTCTAAAGCTGTTGGGGACTCGTTTAGATATTCTCGGTGACAATCAATGGCTTTAGAAAGGCCAGAACCGCTTTCTGGTCTTTCTGAAGCCGTTGGGGGCTCCTTTAGATATTTTAGGTTGATAATCGAGAACTTTAGAATTATTATAATCGCTCTTTGGTCGTTCTAAAACTGTTGGGACTCCTTTAGATATTCCCGATAGACAATCAACGGCTTTAGAAGAGCCAGAACCGCTCTCTGGTCATTCTAAAGCTGTTGGGGACTCATTTAGATATTCTCGGTGACAAATAATGGTTTTAGAAAGGTCAGAACCATTATCTGGTCTTTCTGAACCCGTTGGGGACTCCTTTAAATGTTTTCGGTTGACAATCGAGGACTTTAGAATGATTAGAATCGCTGTGGTCGTTCTAAAGCTGTTGGTGGCTGCTTTAAATATTCTCCGGTAACGATTGAAGATTTTATAATGATCAGAATTGCTCTATGGTCGTTCTAAAGCTATCGGGGATTCCTTTACATACTCTCGGCAGACAGTCGACGGCTCCAGAAATGCCTCAATTGCTTTCTCTGATAATTCTGAAGATGTTGAAAACAGAAGCAAGAGTAGTTCAAATGACTCATTAATAGATATTTTCGATCGCCAACCAACGTCTTTAGAATTATCAAGCACGAGAAACGACAACTTTAAAGCTGTTGTAGACTACTTTAGAAATAACCATATTTAGAAAAAACCGATTATCTCGAAAATTTGGGGTCCTAGAGAGTGGGTTAAATCAGACAAATTGTAGAGTAGACTATTCTCTACAATTTTGTAATTTAAATTTCTAGAGTGGGGTCCACAGTAGGTATTGCGTTACTTCAATATTCTCCATAGAACTCCCTTGGAGTCTCTACTAAGACCTCCTGAAGGCAAATCCGCTCAAATACTTTTTTAATAGATGCTACGAATTTTTTTAAAGAAAAAGGACAACATTTTTAGGGAAGAAAATAAAAAAAATTCACCACTTCCAGAGTAGGTATTACCTTACTTAGATATTCTCCACGGACATCCCTTGGAGTCTCTACTAAGATCTCTTGAAGGCAAAGCTGCTCAAAAAACTTTTTAATAGACGTTACGAATTTTTTTAGAGAAAAAGTACAAAATTTTCAGCGAAGGAAATAAAAAAAATTACCGCTTCCATGGTAGGTCTTCCGTTACTTCGAGATTCCCCATAGACATCCATTGGAGTCTCTACTAAGACCCCCTAAAGGCAAATCCGCTCAAATTATTTTTTAAAAGACGCTACGAATATTTTTAAAGCAAAATTACGAGATTTTTGGATCCTAGAGAGTGGTTTAAATGACACAAATTGTAGAGTATGTAGGCGATTCTCTACAAGATTGGTATAACACTTTTTCGCGTGGGGTCAACAATTGACCATCTTGGAAAGGCCAGAGTCACCCCCTGCTCGTTCTAAAACCGCTAGGAATATTCTCGGTGGATAATAGATGACTTTAGAAAGGCCTGAATCGCTCTCTGGTCGCTCTGACGCCGTTGGAGACTCCTTGAAATATTCTAGGTTAACCATCGAGGGTTTTAGAACGATCAGTATCGCTATATGATCGCTTTAAAGCTTTAATTTTTAATAAATCGGTTTTTCGAAAAGTCTGTTAAAAAAATGAAATTCCTACAAAAACCTACAAGATGATAATGATAATAAAGACTTACTGGTACTCAAATACTGGAAGGCGGCCAAAGTCAGCTGAGGACTGATCCGCACCTTACACGGCTCGCCTCGTTTCTCCGCGAACATACTGAAGTCTTGCCTCCTATCTGCCGTCCTCCTTCTCTTGCTGCGGTTGTCAGCTGAAAAAAAAAACCGCCACATTAACCCACAACCTCAATAAGCAGGCCGGGGACTTACTGAAAACGTCCGTCTCGTCCATGATCTCGGCCTGGATCAGCTCCTCGATGACGTCCTCGAGAGTGATCAGCCCGATCGTTTCGTAGAAGGGATCGCCCTCGCCCTCGTTGTTCACCCGGTGCACGAAGGCCATGTGGCCTTTATTGCCCTCCTTGAATATCTTGAACATGACGTCGAGCGTCACGTCCTCGAAGACGAAGTTGCACGGGTTCTGGTAGAACTGGCACAGCGTCTTGAGGGGCGTGTTGTCGTCGGGGTCGACGAACGCCAGGTCCTTGATGTAGAGCACGGTGACGATGTTCTGTCGGTTGCCCTCGTAGACGGGGATGCGGGAGTAGCCGCTCTTCATGATCTCCGAGACGGTCTCGAAGTCGAGGATGGCCTCGTAGTCCAGCATGAAGACGTCCTCGATCTTGGTCATCACCTCGGAGACGGTCTTCTTGCGCAGCTCCAGGGCGCCGCTGATGATGTTCACCTCGTCCTTGTCAAGGTCGTTCTCGCCCGTAGTCACCTGGAACAGAAACCTCGCGCGTAAACCAAATGATCATTGTAATGTATTCGTGGATGAGGGGAGTTTGGGTCGATCATAACTACTGTTCTTTATCTTCTCACCGCCGGAGACGCTGGCCTCGTTTAGGAGTGAACCTTCCTAGAGTGAGGTCTAACAACGAAATCCTTGCTCGATTATACAGGGTCTTTCAATAGGGACGTTCGAAATTTGTTAGGTTACAGCGGCCACGTTGTTAAAGCAACATATGTCAAATTCATTGTGAATTGTTGAGTACTGTATAGCAAATCACCATGGAAGGTTATAGCGTTCAATAACGTGTGCGAATCATCAAATTTAATTTTCAAAATCAGTGCTCTGTTCGAGAAATGTTCCGCACATTACGTGATTTTTATCCTCGCCACAACTGTCCTGCCGAGTCGACTATTCGACGTTTGGTGGCCAAATTCGAATCAACCGGTTTGATAAATAATCAGCCAACACCCGTACGTCACCGAAACGCAAGGTCTGCTAAAAACATCGCTGCTGTGCGTGAGAGTGTACGGGAAAACCTGAGGCAGTTAATTTCTAGTCGTTCACAAGAACTTGGCCTTTCTGCGACTACAACTCGGGCGAATTTTACGTCGGGGCTTGGGTCTGCACCCGTATAAAATCCAACTAACCCAGGAACTTAAGGTAAACGACTATAGACAACGTCGTGTGTTCGCTGATTGGGCTCTGAAGCAGTTGATCCAAATTTCGCCAAAAAAATCATCTTTAGCCATCCAGTAAATTCAGCCACATTTGTGCGACACAGTCATCGAAAATTGAACCTCCCGAATACGTGCCACCAATCAAAGCCGAGGCGGATATTTGAACGACGTTATATTCCTTACTTAACGCCATAAAATATTCTTTTAAATGAAAATAAAAATTGAGTGGATATTTCAACACAACTTGTTGTATTTACGATTAAAAATCGAGCGTCCTTATTGAAAGACCCCTTAATTAATTGTAGGTGACACCGCGTTGTACATATATTATTTGGGATTAGCGTAAATAGAAACTGACAATTTTTTAAACTGGTTTTCATGGCCTGAACGACTTTAATTGTGGATAAATGGATTTAACATTGGCGCATGGGTAGACGAAGATAACATGGGCGGAAACAGACATCCTCTTTCATAAAAACAACTATTTTTACAGCATAAATACCCAGCATATTAATTAGAACATTAAATATACACTCTCAAACCTCGCTGTACGTTAATATCCTTAATATTTCTGTACTGATGTCTAAAATTATCTCGTTAGTATCATAAATGTGTTTAATTCTAGAAATAAAATACCGTGCTTTCGTTAAAAATTGAATATTTAACTAATGTATTCATTACTTTACGAAAGCAACTTCATTGTGGCAAACTTTATAGCCCCGTTATAGATTTTAGAAGATCATAGTAAAAAAAGGGTGTTACAATGAGAGCGCAAGATTTGAATTGCGCTTCAATTTGGCTGTCATGATTCGATAGGTCAATAATTATGACAGGTCGATAAAAGACAGACAGGAGTTAGTAACCACAGAGTACTAACGATACAACAACGCGTCCTTGTTGTTAAACATTACTATCAAAATGGTGGAAGTTTAGTCGTTACGATTCGTGAAGTGCGTCCAATTTTCGGTAGAAATATGTTCCAAATTTATCAACCGTGAAAAGAGAATAATCGAAAAATTCGAAAGTATTGGTTCAGTTATTGATGTGAAACACACGACACGAGCTCGTAGCGGTCGTTCGGGACAAAACATTACAGCAGCTCGCGAGAGCGTGGCCGAGAGTCCAGGGACTTCGATTCGTCATCGTGCTCAAGAATTGGACAGCCACTCTTCACCGTTTCTCACTGAAGATTTGCATCTCCATGCTTACAAAGTCCAACTGACCCATCAACTTCTGCCAACAGACCTATGCACAGCGAAGAGAGTTCATCAATTGGATCACCGAACAACAAAAAGTGAATGTCTGAAGGAATCATTGGACCATTTCTCTTTGAAAACGAGGCAGGTTTGGTGCATTAACGGTCAATGGCCAATGTTATCGTGACATGATAACCCAGTGCTTTGTGCCTCAGTTGGAAGATATTGCTCTTGAAGATGTATGGTGCCGCTTGCCATA
Source organism: Rosalia funebris (assembly GCA_037954035.1). NCBI lineage: Eukaryota > Metazoa > Arthropoda > Insecta > Coleoptera > Cerambycidae > Rosalia > Rosalia funebris. Next base: position 1,015,625 of record JAZFAV010000006.1, on the reverse strand, counting down.
CTATCCGTGAAACATTGACGGTCTTGCACGAGTCTTTTTCTGGTCGTGTCATCTCCCGTTTTGGTGACCAGAATTGGCCGCCACGATCTCGCGATTTAACACCTACAGACTTTTTTCTGTGGCGTTTTCTGAAAATCATATTTACGCCAACAAGCCCACGACCGCCCAAGCATTGAAGGCCGAAATTGAACGCTGTATCAACGAAATACTGTATTGTTACGCCTATGAATTATTTCAAAATGGCCACGCCTCAGGCTGATATCTTTTATTGGAAACGGCTTATCTGAATTTTGAGGTTTGTCGCGATCGTTTCATAGAAAGGAATGAAAGATTAACTGCGGAATGTTTGCTGTTACAATTTTATCGTCGTTGTTTGGCCAGGTGGACCTCGAGTCACGATCTAATAAGTTAGTTGTATATAAAAGAATCCACGTTTCGCCAATTTATATAATTAATTTCGCATTAATTAATTAGTACATGTAATTTCCGACTTTTAAAGGGTACAATTCTTAAATTAAAAACGCCAGTTTTATCGGAGTGTTGCTCAAAGCGATGTTAAGCTACGACCTTGAAAAGACAACCCAGATTTTTGTTACGTAGTGATTTTTCGGGTACAATTTTCAGAAAACCAGTTGTGAACAATCTGTACATCGAAGAGGCGATTAATGTCGTAAAAGATTGAGTGGATTTCGGGATTAAAGTACAGGGACAGAAATTAAAAATGCTGAGATTCGCGGATGATATAGCAGTATTAGCATCTAGTAAAGAGGAATTGGAATCAGCGTTGAACGAAATGGAGGCAGTGTTGACAGAGGAATACGGAATGAGGGTGAAGAAAAACAAAACTAAAGTGTTAGTGTGCAGAGGGCGCGAGAGCAGAGCAAAAACGAAAGTACAAATTAATAATGAAAGATTGGAGGAAGTTAAAGACTTCACTTATTTAGGAAATAAAATAAATTGGGATGGAAGAAGCGATAAAGATATAAAACAAAGAATAGCGCAGGTTCGAGTAGCTTTTAACAAAAAGAAAGCACTTTTATGCTCGGGGGTAATAAACTTAGAAACAAGGAAGAGATTTTTGAAAACGTATGTATGGAGCACGACACTATACGGTTGCGAAACCTGGACGGTAGGGGAAGCAAGTAGGAAGAAATTAGAAGCTTTTGAGATGTGGTGTTACCGAAGAATGATGAAAATACCGTGGACTGATAGGGTTAGAAACGAAAAAGTATTAGAGAAAGTCGGCGAGAAAAGAAGTACGTGGAAAAACATAAAGAAGAGAAGAGATAGAATGGTAGGCCACTTGCTGAGACATGGGGGAATAGTCAGCGATATTTTGGAGGCAGAAATAGGAGTGAAGAAAGGCAGAGATAGGCCTAGATTAGACTACTGCTCGCAAATAGTAAGGATTGTAGGCTGTAGCACAATTAGCGAAATGCGTAGGTTAGCACAAGATAGGGGAAGCTGGCGGTTAGCGTCCAACCAGTCTTAGGACTGATGACCTCATGATAGTTGTGAACATAAAGTCCTGGACAAAATTAACACATCGATGGAACTTGACATTATTACTTTTATTTCTTCGAAGATTTAAGTCATACTACCTACGTGATGTTATAATTAAATAATTTCAACTAATGTTTAACAAATTAGAACGCCATTATCGGGGAAAACATGAATAAATAACAGAAAGGGACAATAATATCAAGTTTAATGAAAATGGTGTTAATGAAACACTTTGGAAAAAAAATTGGAGGTAAAATTAAATGGTAAGAATTTAAGTTCAGTAGCTTGTAAATCCTCCTCTAGCTCTTATAACTGCTTCTATTCGTCTGGGAATGCTATTGATCTAGTAGTGAATAGTTTTCTAGTAGGAATATTCTCCCATTCGACAACAACGACTTGTTCGAGTCCCCTAAGAGTCATAGGGGTAGGTATGTAGCATCTGACTGATTGTTTTAGTGCATCTCATAAATGCTCTATGGGGTTCATATCTTGCCTTCTTAATGGTCAGTCCGTAGTTGAAATATTCACAAATCGAAGGTAGTCCAACCTCTCTAGCAACGTGGGATCGATCGTTATTCAGCATAAAAATAAAATTGTCCCCGACCAACAAGGCACATGACATCGCATGTTCTTCTACGATGTTTTCTACGTAGAAACGTGCATTCATGGATCTCCCCCGTATAGGAAATACATCCGTGCGGCCATCGAAACAAATTCTTCGACAGAACATTATTGATCCACCAAAAAATGGAATCCTCGAAGAGATATTGCATACAACAAACCTCTCTCCTGGCCTCGTGAACGTCCATCCGGTGAATTAAGACTTAGTCTTGTTTCCTCTGACAACAAAACTTGCTTCCAGACGTCAATGGTCTAATTTACGTGTTCTTTTTTAAAACTCTGTCTAGTAACTCTATGTTCTCTTATAAGCAATAATGCAATAGCTGGTCCAATTTACTCTACTGTCCAATCCAGCTTTTAAGCCTTCTCCTGACCGTTCGTCCAAAAATTGCTACATTCGAGCTGCTACTACGGCTCTGCTTAGCTCTAAACTGGTAGAATGCCTGTTTCTTAAGGCGACTTGCGTAATACATCGCTCATTTCTTGCATCTGTAGATTCGTTACGATCTTATCCTGGGGTTCTACACTAACTTCCAAGTTCGGAAGCGTTTAACTGTTGGACTGAGTGTTGATTATTTAACTCCCAACGAATTAGCCACATATCGCTGGCTACGTCGCTCATTAACCAGAGTTACAGCTTTTCCTGCTACATTTTCTCTTAAGTTGTGTGGACGATTCATTTCTTGTATTCTACATAAGTGTACTGGAAGTGTTTCATTCACTTGATTGAATTAAATTTACAAAAAAACATCACTAGCGTAACTGAATTTATCGCCTTTTATAAATCACTTTAAACAGCTCTAAATGTATTATTAACAAACAACTACAAAATGTCATTTTACATCTGTCTAACAACTGCAATTGTTTATCAGTAGTGACAGAGGACATCCTAGGCTACCTACAAAAATGGTTAAGGATTTAAAACTTCGAAAAATTATAAGGAATAAAAATACATTAGTCTTGCTGATACATTAATTTCGTCCAGGAGTGTATTTTAGCAACGAGTTTTATTTTCTAACATCGCGGTCAGTACTTTACACCTTGATATTATCTTAAAAAAAAACGCAAACATTCGTGATATCGTCCAACTGCCGGGCAAAACGGAACCCGTCATTAATACGGCCACAATTCCCGATTTTTCCATCGATACGCTCATTAGAATCTGAAATTATTTATTTCCGAGGCGCGTTCCAGCGTAATATTTTAATTTTTCGTCGTTCTGGTCTATTTTCGTCTCCGGCCAGCTTTTCACTACTTACCGAGTTTATTTATAAAAGACTGCAATATAAATCTCCTCTCTGCGATATCACAAATGTTAGGCACAAGAATTTTGCGTTCCTCCCTTTTTTTTCGGAAAAAATAATAAGCAATATGGGATTTCGATTAACGCAATATGAGTACAATTTGTTTTATACAACGTAAATAGTTTGTTCTGGAAAATTTCGGCGTCTCGAAGGTTATAAACAGTGGAAATATTTATTTTTTCTAATATACACTGTAGAAGAGAAGCTTGGAACAGCTGAAAATCTCACAACATATTTTTTCTTTCAAAACCGCTGAAAGGGGTCAAAAGGTATTTTAAATTTTCCGTCTGTTAAAGTACTGAAGTTCTATGTACAGTGGTGTTCCTTTTCCGTGTCAAAGGGGGCGTATTTTTTTTAAACAGCAACCTCTATTTTTTGTTTGATACAATGAAAGAGAATATTTTTCTGAACATTGTTATTAAATTTTTATTTATAAAATAAAGAAAGTTTCGAGAAAAATGTAAATAAAGTTTTAGTTGTGAAAATTTATTTATTTATAAACAAACAAAATAAATACATTAACTAATAATGCTAACTAATGAAAACCAACTTAATGTCTAAGTTGACGTAAGTAAATAAAATTAATTTAAACACCTTCTAGGCAACATACTAAATTAATTAATGAATTTTCACAATTAAAACTGTATTTGCATTTTTTCAAAACCGTATTTATGTAATTTACTAAAATGTTTATAACAGTACTCGGAACAATCCTCGCTTTCGTTGTATTGAACAAAAATAACGGTTACTATTTAAAAAACATGCGCCCCTTTGACCCTACAAACGTACGCCAGTGTATATATACCTAAAATATTTAAAAAGACAGCAAATTTAAAATATCTTTAGACTCCTTCGAGCGGTTTTAGAAGAAAAAAATATTTTGCGGGATGTTTCGGATATTCCAGATTTCTTTTCCACATTGTATTTTCATTTAACGCGTCAGATTTTGTGATGCAAAAGAACCGGCGTTTTTTATAAACGAAAAGAAGAGTACGCTGTGGAATTTCCAACGGAAACCGCCGAAAGTTTTATCGTTTTTCACCATTCACAGAAAACTTTTTTAATCTTCAGCACCAACCTGATTTTTGTGGATAATCGATATTGTGTATATTTAGAAAAATTATTGATGACCATTGGTGGTGATGTACATTAGATATTATTAGATATTACAGATAAAACGGTCAATTATTAATAGCAGTATAGCAAAGCGGGTACGGGCTCACCCTCGGATTTGTCCGCAGACATTTGATGCGGATGGCATGTGGTCATTGTTGATCTGAAGAACTCTTGACGCAGGTATAAAACAGGTCTGTACAGGTATAAAACAGGTGTGTATCGGTTTAAAACAGGTATGGTGGTATTAGGAAAAAACATGACGTCATTAAATAGGTTACCATACCTGTTTTAAACCGATACACACCTGTTTTATACCTGTACAGACCTGTTTTATACCTGCGCCAAGAGTTCTTCAAATCAACAATGACTACATGTCATCCGCATCAAATGTCCGCGGACAAATCCGAGGGTGAGCCCGTACCCGCTTTGCTATACTACTATTAATGTTTAAAAAAAGCCCCATATTAATTTTTATTCGACATTTCAAGGAATAGGTCAGGTTGTCACAATTACCCGGTCTAATTGTGGTATAGCTCAACTTGATATGACGTAACTGGACAATTCTCTACAATATCACAAATAAAATAGTTCATTAGGGTCTCTAAAGGAAGCCCCATATTATTTGTATCCAATGTATTCAAAGGGCTGTCTGTAACATGGAGAGAAATAGTCGCAGAACAATTTAAAAAAAAAGAAAATTGGAGCTCCAAGTTTCTAGCTTTGAAATCTTGAGTTCAAAACCTTTTACCGTCAGCAGTTTTTGTGTAAGAAAAGTCATCGGAAAAAGAATCGCTATGGGGATCATAAGAAAACCATCAGAAAAAGAAATCCAAATTATTGTTTTTCTTTCAAAAAGTTCACGGGCTTCAATGAATTTTTTCAGCGATTTTATCATAAAACGTTAATAATTTTAGTTAGATAATATTATCCTTTTTAATTTGAGAGGTCTAAAAGTCTTGTACGATAATTTTTCGCTTATCATCATTCAAAGCAAAAAAGTAAGTTTTGACTTTGGTAATTAATAACTCGGGAAATAATGATCGTACAGAAAATTCAAGTAGGGTTTTAAAAACTGCAAAGTGTTGTTTACAAGTAGTGGTTGTTGCTTTTTGATAAAAAAAAAAAATCGGTGGGAGAATATTGATTGAAAAAGAGGTAAATTGCGTATTTAGGGATATTCACTTAACTTGGCATAACTTTGCAAATAATGGATAGATTAAGAATGTTGCTGTTTATTTTCAACCTCGAAGTATCCCAAAGAAACCCTGAAAATTTCAAAGCGCTGCGACTTCTTTTCATTGTGTTAGGACTGATTGAATTTGTCGTGTTTGCTAAAAATCTATTTAAGGATAATTTTTTTTGTTTTTTATTAATTTTTAAGGTGTCACTTTTGGAATGTGCGGGACAGAAAATAGTAAATAGGATGTTTGAACTGGTAAAATACATATACGTAACGGGTGAGATGCCGGAGGATTATAAGAGGAACATTATCGTTACTATACCGAAAAAGAGAGGAACCGACAAATGCGAGAACTTTAGAAGGGTTAGCCTAACTTCCCGCGCGTCATAAATTTTAACCAGAATAGTGCAGAAGAGGATGGAAAATAGAGCGGAGGAAATACTAGGAGAAGACCAATTCGGGTTTAGGCGAAATAGGGGAACTCGCGAAGCTATTCTGGCGCTAAGAATAATATTAGAGAAAACAATAGAAAAAGGAAAGAACGCATGCTTATATAGGATTTAGAAAAAGCTTTTGATAATGTAAGATGGGAAAAAATGTTCGAGATACTAAAGAGCGCGGGAATGAAGTATAGAGATAGGAGAATAGTACACAATCTATACAAAGAGCAAACTGCTGTTATAGAAGTAGAAGGGGAAAGAAGGGAAGTAGGTATTAGGAAAGGAGTAAGACAAGGATGTATTATTACCACTAATTTTTAATCTGTACATCGAAGAGGCGATTAATGTGGTAAAAGATAGAGTGGATTTCGGGATTAAAGTACAGGGACAGAAACTAAAAATGCTGAGATTCGCGGATGATATAGCAGTATTAGCATCTAGTAAAGAGGAATTAGAATCAGCGTTGAACGAAATGGAGGCAGTGTTGACAGAAGAATTCGGAATGAGGGTGAATAAAAACAAAACTAAAGTGTTAGTGTGCAGAGGGCGCGAGAGTAGAGCAAAAACGAAAGTACAAATCAATAATGAAAGATTGAAGGAAGTTAAAGACTTCACTTATTTAGGAAGTAAAATAAATTGGGATGGAAGAAGCGATAAAGATATAAAACAAAGAATAGCGCAGGGTCGAGTAGTTTTTAACAAAAAGAAAGCAGTTTTATGCTCGGGGGTAATAAACTTAGAAACAAGGAAGAGATTTTTGAAAACGTATTTTTGAAACGTGAGCACGGCACTATACGGTTGCGAAACGTGGACGGTAGGGGAAGCAAGTAGGAAGAAATTAGAAGCTTTTGAGATGTGGTGTTACCGAAGAATGATGAAAATACCGTGGACTGATAGGGTTAGAAACGAAGAAGTATTAGAGAAAGTCGGTGAGAAAAGAAGTATGTGGAAAACATAAAGAAGAGAAGAGATAGAATGGTAGGCCACTTGCTGAGACATGGGGGAATAGTCTGCGATATTCTGGAGGCAGAAATAGGAAAGCAGAGGTAGGCCTACATTAGACTACTGCTCGCAAATAGTAAGGGATGTAGGTTGTAGCACAATTAGCGAAATGCGTAGATTAGCACAAGATAGGAGAAGCTGGAGGTTAGCGTCCAACCAGTCTTAGGACTGATGACCTCATGATGATGAATTTTTAAGGTTGCAAATATTTTTTTAGCAATAATCCATATTTTTTATCAAAAAATGTTGATTATTGTAAGATTTTTTTTTTTCAAAAAAAAAAAGTCAAAACTAAATTTTTTGGTTTCAACAACGATAACTCAGCGAAAAATCATCATACAAGGCTTTTAGAAAACTCAAATTAAAGAGGATAAAATCATATAAAAAAGCTTTATGATGAAATCTGAAAAAATATTATTAAAGTCCGTGCATGTTTTGAAAGGGAAGCAAAAATTTGGAATTTTCCGCTGGTTTTCCTATAATTACTCAAAAGCTGCGGAAAGCAAAAGGCTTTCCGCAGCCTCTATATTTACAATATACAACCCTTAGAGACTTTACTAAGACATTTTAAAGATATAATTCTCTTAATAGGTATCTTTTTACGGACGCTACATATTTTTTTATGAAAAAAGTACAAGTTTTGTAGGAAACAGCAATCAAAAGACAATTCACCCCACCCTCAGTAGACCTGCTGATGGTAAACAATTTTAAACTCAATATCCAAAAACTAGAAACATGGAGTTTCAATTTGCTTTATTTTTTTAAAATGCTCTGCGACTATTTTTCTCCAAGTTACATCCTTTGAAAATCGCCTAAAAACTTAGGATGTTCTTTACATCCCTTAATTTTTATGCCTAGTGTAAAAAAATCATATAAACGAACATTGTCTTCAACATTGACATGTGATTTACTTCGTGTTTCTCTTTCAACCAAACGGAAAAGGTACACACATTTTCGGCGGGAAATCGACCATTGTAATATTGTTTATGAACGAGATAAAATTTTAAAATTTTTTAAGGTGTAAACAAACTATTGCTCACCTCACTGTATCTAGAATGATTTGTTACAGAGGTGATTTATCTTGTTTTTCTTGGATTTGCTGTAATAACAAACCTGATTACATATCAAACGTTTTCATAACCGGGCAAATATTTATGCGGAGCCAGGGCGTTGTTGATGTCGGAGATAATTTATATGAATTAGTTTTTAAACGCGGCTCTTTTTTTAATATCAGTTTATATTTTTTTACGGACGCTACGAATCTGTTAATTAAAAAAGTACAAGATTTTTAAGCAACAAAATTCAAAAAACAATTCACCACGCCCTCTGTAGGCTTTCCACAACCTCCCTATTCATATATAACCTTTAAAGACTCTACTAAGACACTTTAAAAATATAACTGTAGTGACGCATTAAACTGGCGCATTAGCAGGGATGATGAGTGTGCCTCGTTAGCTCAGCGGTCAGAGCACTCAACAGGAAATTGGGAGAGCCGGGTTCGATTCCCGGTCGAGGCAAAATGCACTTTCATCCTTGCTATCGCCAAATAACTCTCTTAATATCTTTTTACGGACGCTACCAAATTTTTAATGAAAAAAGTACAAGATTTCTAGGTAACAAAATTCAAAAAACAATTCACCACGCCCCTGCAGGCTTCCCGCAACCTCCATATTCACCACACACAACCCTTAAATACTCTACTAAGACAGTCTAAAAATATAACTCCCTTAATGTTTTCTTACGGACGTTACGATTTTTTTAATGAAGAACGTACAGAATTTTTAGGTAACAAAACTCAAGAAACACTTCAACACGCCCTCGGTAGGCTTCCTGCAATCTCCATATTGACGCCACACAACCCTTAGAGACCCTACTAAGACACTTTGAAAATATAATTCTCTTAATATTTTTTACGGACGCTACGAATTTGTTAATGAAAAAAGTACAATATTTTTAAGTAACAAAATTCAAAGAGCAATTCACCACGCCCTCTGTAGACTTCCCACAACCTCCATATTTACGACAGACAACCGTTAAAGACCCTACTACGACACTTTAAAAATATAACTCTTTTAATATCTTTTTACGGACGCTACGAATTTTTTAATGAAATAAGTACAAGATTTCTAGGTAACAAAATTCAAAAAACAATTCACTACGCCCTCAGTAAGCTTTCCACAACCACCATATTCAGAACACACAACCCTGAAAGACCTTACTAAGACACTTTGAAAATATAACTCTCTTAATATTTTTTTACGGACGCTACGAATTTTTTAATGAAAAAAGTACAGGATTTTTAGGTAACAAAATTCAAGAAACAATTCACCACGTCCTGAGTAGTGTTCCCGCAACCTTCATATTCACGACACACACCCCTTAGAGACGTAGGGTCTCTAAGGGTTGTGTTTAAGACCCTTTAAAAATATAACTGTCTTGAATTTTTTTACGAACGCTACGATTTTTTTAATGAAAAAAGTACATAAAGTTTCTAATGAATATTTGAAAAAAATGCATTGTATCTTAAATAATACTGTGAGTAAACACATCATAAATGTAGTCGCTCGCTGTCGTTTACCTTTGGATATCATACAAATTATCAAGAATCTGCACATTTTCGTAATTGCGTAACAAATTAATGCATAAAAATTGATTATAAACGGATTTAGTTCCGTTTCGAATTGTGTGTGAATTGACTCGGTATGCGCTGGAGCTGGAAAAAAAAAGGGAAACGTATACGTATGTACGTGTCATACAAATCAGAGCGCCGTAGGCAACTAGATCGCACTGGAATTAACCGACAAGGCGTCGAGTGATTTTATAGTTTGAGCAATGTTTAGCTTGGATATACTCATATATGATCAAGGTGTCCGTCGGCCGGTCGGCCTGCACCTTTCGTCGACTCAAGGTTGCCTTGGCTTGTATGAATCTTTTGTTTTGTTTCCGGGATCCAAGGAGTTCGATTCGTGATGTAACGCTTGCTAACGGATTTTCAACGCCGCTATTTTGTTTACTAAACAATAGAATGGTTTTTTATATCAATATTATTATATTATTACTCTTTTGCATCGCAGGAAACGGTACACAGTAGGAGATTGGAGTAAAATAACGTTACGTGTGTATCAAACAGATAAGAAACAGATATCTGTGTCATGTAGAGAAAAAGAAAATGCGGTTATAGATATTGAATGAAAATTGAGCACATTCTGTCCCACAGAAAGGAAATATACAAAGTGACAATCGCTTGTGGAATAGAATTAGTTTTGTAGTTATTTTAATGATTTGTGAGACAGAAAATGTCCCGTCGAGTCGACTATTCGACATTTGGTGGCCAAATTCTGGTCAACCGATTTGATGACTGATCACCCAACACCCGTTCGCCACCAAAACGCAAGGTCTGCTGAAAACATAGCTGCTGTGCGTGAATGTACGGGAAGACCCGAGGCAATCAATTTCTCGTCGTTCACAAGAACTTGGCCTTTCTGCGACTTAAACTTGGGGAATTTTACGCCGGGGCTTGAGTATACAGCCGTATAAAAACCAACCGACTCAGAAAGTTTATTACCCCCGAGCATAAAAGTGCTTTCTTTTTGTTAAAAGCTACTCGACCCTGCGCTATTCTTTGTTTTATGTCTTGATCGCTTCTTACGTCCAAATTTATTTTACTTCCTAAATAAGTGAAGTCTTTAACTTCCTCCAATCTTTCATTATTAATTTGTACTTTCGTTTTTGCTCTGCCCTCGCGCCCTCTGCACACTAGCACATTAGTTTTGTTGTTATTCGCCCTCATTCCGTATTCCTCTGTCAACACTGCCTCCATTTCGTTCAATGCTGATTCTAATTCCTCCTTACTAGATGCTAATACTACTATAACATCCGCGAATCTCAGCATTTTTAGTTTCTGTCCCTGTACTTTAATCCCGAAATCCATTCTATCTTTTACCACATTAATCGCCTCTTCGATGTACAGATTAAAAATTAGTGATGATAGCGTACATCCTTGTCTTACTCCTTTCCTAATACCTACTTCCCTTTTTTCCCCTTCTACTTCTATAACAGCAGTTTGCTCTTTGTATAGATTGTGTACTACTCTCCTATCTCTATACTTCATTCCCGCGCTCTTTAGTATCACAAACATTTTTTCCCATCTTACGTTATCAAAAAGCTTTTTCTAAATCTACAAATCTTATATAAGCGTTCTTTCCTTTTTCTATTGTTTTCTCTAACATTACTCTTAGCGCTAGAATAGCTTCGCGAGTTCCCCTATTTCGCCTAAACCCGAATTGGTCTTCTCCTAGTATTTCCTCCGCTCTATTTTCCATCCTCTTCTGCACTATTCTGGTTAAGATTTTTAACGCATGGGAGGTTAGGCTAATCGTACTAAAGTTCTCGCATTTGTCGGCTCCTCTCTTTTTCGATATAGTAACGATAATGTTCCTCTTATAATCCTCCGGCTTCTCGCCCGTTTCGTATAGGTTCGCTTCCATACTTAATACCATAATATATTTTTTCAAATAACAAAAAAAATTGAGTAGATATCTCACACACAACTTGTTTTATTTACGTGTAAAAATCGTACGTTACGTGTAAAAAGCGTCCTTATTGAAAGACCCTTTACTTAGTGATGGCCTATTAACCATAATTCACTGTTTTGTATTTCGATACAAAATTGCGAACCAAAAATCCTGGACACAACTTAGGCAGAAGTTCCTCATAGCCTTCCGGATTCCTCTCACGTGGCCGCTAGCGAATATCGACATTTCATTTACCATTATGATGCATACTGCTTAGTTCATTATTTACAAATTACTCATACTTATTATATCAGTACTAAAAATACCCGCACTTTATGGCACTGCTTATGGTTAATCCCCCCCATATACTCAGGGTTTTATGGCAGTGTTAAACGTAAGCAATTACAAAACGGTACAAGAATAGTTTATTCGAAATGTTAAAACGTATCCCACACATCTAAATAATATCGATATTAAAAATGAGTGAAAATTATCGGTAAATTCGCAAATTTTTAAATATCTCGAAGGTTTAACAAAATAAGACAGTAAATTCAATAAACATATCAAATATATATTGGTATTTACGTTCTACCAAAATGGATTTTTGAAAATGGAATATACTAAAGGGAAAAAACTGTAGAAAAAAATTGAAGAGAGGTGGAATACAGTAAAGAGCGAGAAGAACGAACTGTGGGCAAAATGTAAAAAACGAAATGAATCACCAAATAAATCGCTTTAGTCCAGAAAACATCTATTTGGTATTTTATGCTCGTTTCTGTAAAACTAAACAATCATATTGGGTTGTCCAAAAACTATTTCGTTTTTCAGACTTAACCACTTACGTCACGGTCTATGATGTCAAGTGCACAGCTGCGGCCTTGTAGCCTTCCTCCCTCCCTGTCATTTTATTGTTGTTTACTGCCGTTATAGTCGTGAACATGTTTTATTATTGTTGTGTGTCAGCTTAATTGAAAATGAGTGAAACCAAGCATATTAGGCACGTGATGCTTATTTATTTTAAAGAAGGCAAAAGATCAAATTGTGTTCTGTGTACGGCAAAAAGTTATTCACGATCGAACGTGTCAAAAGTGGTTCAAGAGATTTCGATGTGGCGGTTTTTCCCTCACGGGTGACCCAAGGTCAGGTCGACTAAAGAAGTCGTTCCCGAGCATTTACGAGCCTTAGTCACAGCTTGTATTGAGTAAGCTGTGCCTTAGTTGAGGCAAATCCTCGCCAAACCATATGTGAGCTTGCAGAAAAAATCGGGACGTCAAAATCTGGTGTAGAGAATCGCCTTAAACAATTTGGGTTTGTCAGTAGACTTGATGTTTGGGTTCTTCACGAACTCAGCGAATCAAATTTAATGGATCGCATCAACATTTAGGATATGTTAAGGATTCGTCAACGTAGCGATCCCTTTTTGAGAAATACGGTTACTGGAGATGAAAATTGGATCGTTTACGACAACGTCTATCAAAAAAGATCGTGGGAAAAGTCCGGTGAACCTTCTCGATCCACACCAAAGGCAGGGCTTCACCCCAGGAAAGTTTTGTTGTCCGTCTGGTGGCATTTCAAAGGAATCATTTATTTTGAGCTATTCCCGAGGAACGAAACAAAAAATTCGGACGTTTACTGCGAACAACTACAAAAACTGAACCGAGCCATGCAGGAAAACCGCCCGGGACTTGTAAATCGTAAGAAGATCGTCTACCATCACGGCAACGCTCGACCTCACACTTCTCTGCAGACCCGGAGGAAATTGTTGTAGTTAGAGTGGGATGTTTTACCCCATCCACCGTATTTTCCAGACCTGGCGCCTTCGGATTTTCACCTACTCCGCTCCATGGATAACAGTTTACGAAATTTAACATTTTCCAATGACGAGGAAGTCAGAAATCATCTAAAGACGTTTTTTCTTGCGAGAAAACCGCAAAGTTTTTATGAAAATAGTATTATGAAGCTTACTTGAGAGATGGGAGAAAGTTATTGAAAATGGAGGAACGTACATTATTGATTTAAATAATTTGTAATAATGTTAATAATAAATACTTATGAAAAAACCGAACGAACTTTTTGGACAACCCAATACTTCCACTAGGTTTCTCTTACAATTAATGGTGACTTCTCAAGGGTATTCTTTCAGCGTGGCATCTCACAAAGCAAAAAAAAAACATGTTCTCTCCGAAAAAAATGCGGCCTGAACGATTCGACTTGCGCTGAATTAATTGTTGGTCTGGCAGACTTCGCGAAGCGCGTCTCCTTGCCAAAACCGACAGGGGAGACGTCTGAAAATTCGTCACAGTCGTCTGGATAATAAAAAACGCGTCTATGCATATCCTTGGGCCAACGTCTGTTAGTTTCGAAGCTATTTATACGCTTTTAGAGTATCCGCATGTAATTAACGTATCTGTTATTTCACAATCGATGACGGCATTGAAATGTCGAGAGGGAACACTACTGATAATGGTGATAATTGAACTCGCGCTAACCTGCTTCCGATGAGAATGGAATTATGCCGGAGATGTTTTTCTCCTCGTCGTTCTCAAGATGCATTCTTTAATCTGAATCTAGTAGTCGCTTTAGACATAGTGTTATGCAATTGTTACATCACAATTAGGTCGCCATTTCGTGTAATAATAAAACAAAAGCATAAAACCTGTCGATTTATGATGTAGCAAAATTGGAACCATTCTCGCGAACTTTAACGTCTCAATTTTAAACATAATAATATTCTTTTGGGTACTGGAAGTCTACCTAGCGATGTACGAGTAAATTACAACTTGAGATAATAATTGCTTGTTGTCATACTATACGGTATTTCAAAAAGGACGCTCGATTTTTAAACGTAAACGTAAATAAAATAAGTTGTCTGTAAGATATCCACTCAAATTTTCTTTTATTTGAAATAATATTTTATGGCATTAAGTATGGAATATAACGTGGTACAAATATCCACCGCGGATTTTCTTGGTGGCACGTATTCGGGAGGTCCAATTTTCGATGACTGTCGCATAAATCTGACTGAATTTTCTGGATGGCGTTCGTTATGTTGACCAAAAATGGTCCTCGTCGCTAAAGATGATTTTTTTTTGGCGAAATTTGGGTCAACTTCGCACTGTTCCAGAACCCAATCAGCGAACACACGGCGTTGTCTATGGTTGTTTACCTTAAGTTCTTGGGTCAGTTTGATTTTATATGGGTGCATACTTAAGCCACGACGCAAAATTCGCCAAGTTGAAGTAGCAGCATGGCCAAGTTTTTGTGAACGACGAGAAATTGACTGCCTCGGGTGTTCCCGTACACTCTCACGCACAGCAGCGATGTTTTTAGCAGACTTTGCGTTTCGGTAACGTACGGGTGTTGGCTGATTACTTACCAAACCAGTTGATTCGAATTTGGCCACTAAACGTCGAATAGTCGACTCGGAGGGACGGTTGTGGTGAGCACTGATTTTGAAAATAAAATTTGATTTGCACACATTGTGAAACGCCATAACCTTCCATAGTGATTTGCCATACACTACTGAACAATTCACACTAAATTTGACAGATGTTGGTTTAACGACATGGCCGCTACAACCTAACAAACTTCGAGCGTTCCTATTGAAAGAGCCTATAGGATCGGAAGAGGTCTAATTGAGTGGCCGCTAGGACCTCCGGACCTAGCCCCACTAGATTTATTCCTGAGGGTACTCGACAAACAAAGTTTTTGAAACAAAACGTTGAAGTTATGCAAATTTTAAAACATGACGTTGACCTGGGAGATCTCCGGTGATCAAAATAGAAACGCCGCGAAGATGGAGGTCGCCAAAGAGCCGAAACGTTTTTTTTTTTATTATTAAAATTGCCCATATTCGAGTTACACAGTTTATAGCAGTTATGGTTTCTAATCCGTGGAAAAATAATTTATATAATCTCCATGTGGTTCGCGGTTAGATAGATTATATTTAAATGACGCCTCGTAAACCTGAAGTACTAATTAAAACCGTTAGGATTTCTGCACGCCTTTGTTAATTTTTGTTGTAATCGTCAATTTATTTGTCAAGATTCAAACGCTTTTATGGCTTAACGACGTGTAAAAAATATAAAACATAATAAAAGGCAAGCATCGTAATCATATTCAAATTAAATTATTTACATTATCTGCAATTAATGCTAATTAAAATTGCACAACTTTACGAGGGTCTTCTTCAAATGGGGCGCTTTATTGCGACGTACTGTATCGATCTAGTTGACTTTACCCAGTAATTTGACACTTTTTTAGGTACATACATATTTACGTAATAAAATCCGCTGATACGATCACCATCTCGTATTGCTCAAGACCACTTCAGAGATAACCACCGATGCGTATGTATTTTTATTCAATTATCATTGTGCAATATGCTTCACACTCACGTAAACCATTCTTCTTTAACTATATTAATGGGGATATTTGATATATCGCGTATTTCATTACGCACTGACCTCTTTCGGGCAGGTATGTAGAGCCCTGTGTACAGGAGGAGCGAAAGTCGTTGTCTCAGCTCTATTATAAGAAAAGGAAAAACGATAGAAAAAATCTGAAAAGAGGTTCTTAAATGGGATTGAATAAGGTCCATTTTAAGTCGAATTTACATATTTTTCCATATTTGGAAACTGAAGTAATGACGTCATCGAATTATTTTTTTCTCAGAAACATACCTATATTTTGGCATATCTAAAAAGAGCTAACAAATTTTGAAAAGAAAAAAATTTGCTATCTTTTTCCGTTAAAAAATCATAAGCAAATTTGTAAAAAAAAGCATTATCAAAAATTCGCAATCGTCACGATTTAAACAAGTAGCCTTTGGAAACAAATAGCAAAGTCGCATCTGTCAATAATTAAACATTATTAATTAGTATTATTTATTAATTTAACATTACAAAACACGTAATATGTTACAGCTACCACCACAGAAAGAAACAAGGTATGTAAGCAATCACTACAACAAATTTTCAATGTAATCATCTCCTACTTCTAAACACTTATCCAATCTCTGCCTTACTTTTGTCACTGAAGCGCCTTACGAAACATTTCTCTAGATAGTTCATCGCAAGCATTTCTCATTCTTTCTTTTAAATATTCCAAGTTAACAGATGGTGTTTTGTAAACTTTATTTTCCAAAGTTCCCCACAAGATGAAGTCTAGTAGGGGTCAAGTCAGGTGATTTAGGCGCCCACTGTATCGGTCCATTTATACCTATCCAATTTTTCCGTAAGTTTCATTTAAATATTGTTGGACAATTCTTGCTTTATGCGGTAGAGCTCCGTCATGCTGGAAACACATGTTTGCTCGCAGCTGTAATGGCACATTTTCGAGAAGCACAGGAAATTGTTCTTAAAGAAATTGCAAATATCGCTCACAATTTA
The DNA here is from genome assembly GCA_037954035.1 of Rosalia funebris. Lineage (NCBI taxonomy): Eukaryota > Metazoa > Arthropoda > Insecta > Coleoptera > Cerambycidae > Rosalia > Rosalia funebris. Next base: position 998,555 of record JAZFAV010000006.1, on the reverse strand, counting down.
AAATTCCTTCGTAAAAATACGAACCAATCGAATGTCCATTAATGATACCACACCAAACGTTAATTCCGAAGTGTCCTTGGTTTTCAATCGGATTGACAAAATGTGGATTTTCAGTAGCCCAAAAATGTTAATTTTTTTTATTGGGCTTACCGTTACTAACAAAACGGCTTTCGTCCGTCCACAACACCTGCTGAAAAAACCTATTGTCATTGACCTCTAAGTTTACCATCACTTGGGCAACATAATTAATTCTTCGTTGTTGATGTTGATCTGACAAGTGTTCTGAGTTATAAATTTTATAATCGCGATGACTATTTTCTTTCAAAATTTTTCGTACCGAACTACATTTTAAATTCAACTCACGACAGGCTTGCCGAATCGAGTTCCTGGGATTGTCTTTAAAATACTGCAAAACAGTGGCAACAGTATTGTCAGAATTGACCCTTTCAACAATTTTTCTTCCCTTTCGAGAAGAAAATGCCTCGTTATTTGCACGTAAATTGCGTTCCAATCTTGCAAATATTTTTAAGCTTGGAATAACACGTTAGGGGTATCTCTGGGCGTATAACCGAACTGCTCTTCTAGGCTTCTTTTGAGATTCCCCATAAACTAATAACATATGGACTTCTTCGTTGTGCGTGAACATTTTAAAAATCAAATAACAACAAAACAAGATTTGTCAATCATTAGATTAATTATTAGACTTTGCTATTTGTTTCCAAAGGGTACTTGTTTAAATCGTGGCGATTGCGAATTTTTGATAATACATTTTTTTTACAAATTTGCTTATAATTTTTTAACGGAAAAAGATTACAAAATTTGTTCACAAAAATTAGCTCTTTTTAAATATGCCAAAATATAGAATAGTTTCTGTGAAAAAAATTAATGACGTCATTACTTCAGTTTTCAAATATGAAAAAACATGCAAATTCGGCTTAAAATGGACCTCACTCAATCCCATTTAAGAACCTCTTTTCAGATTTTTTCTGTCGTTTTTCCTTTTCTTATAATAGAGCTGAAACATCGAGTTTCGCTCACCCTGTACAGACAGCATTGGCTTACGCTGAAGAGTGCCCACTTGATATCATGAATTATGACGCCAATCCTATACGTATAAAAGACAATCAATAAGCGGGGATCGTGTGAGAATCACGTGAAACAAGTGAACTCGGAAATGTTACTGTCGAAAATGATCGCGAATTGTTTCCTGCGGCTGTACATGGTGCATATTTTTATTAATAAGCAATCGAACTATACATAAACACGCAAATTCTAAATCCTACTAGTCTTATTCGGATGGGTCTGCAAGGCAACCAAATGCGTAATAATAAATTTAGAATCTCGCACAGTTGGCTGTGCCCGTTTCTATGTCAAGTTGGCGCCCGATTGTTTAGGTTCGTTCGATTTTTACTTTTTATTCGAATGAGGCTCATTTTATCGGCCCAAAATCCTCTTAACAGATACAACTTCGCGTTTCATGATGAGTGATAAAAATCGTTTTTTAGAAAGGTCACTTCCATAATTCCCTGTAGGTATAGTCTAGCTAGAATAATCATCAACTGAATATGTGACTTTATCGGGAATTATTTGAAATATTTTTATACAGGGACGGGCTATACGGGGCGTTCAAATGTTCCGTGAATATACGACGTATAAAGCAGGTGTCAACAAAGTCATGTACCGGGTGTCCCATTTAGAACTATAGGATGTGATTTGTGAATAAAACTAATAGTATTTGACAAACTGAGGTTTTTTATTCTTCAACATAAAATAGAGACGATACGGCTACGAATGGAAAAGAATATCGTTCGTATGGCCGGCCTCGACTCATCTGTCATGATGTCATTCGTTTAGTAAAATTTTTCATAATGCATGTTTGCTTTCAGATCATTGATTGTTGCTGGCTAGGTAACGTACGCTTTACCTTGACATAATCGCGATAAAAGAAAAAGGTCCAGTGGTGTTAAATCACGTGATCTTACAGGCCAATTGGTGTCAGCATAATAAAGTTTTTAACGAACGAAGGCGTTAATACAGCCAAAATTTGGGACCGAGTGCGTGCATAGTTCGGTGAGAATGCACTTTCATGGCCGCGAGTGAAAGCCTGGTGTGCCGAGTTCAAAGAAAGGCGTGAAAAAGTAGAAAATGTAAGTCACCTACGACGCGCCCGCTCCAGCATTGCGCGTGGCAATGCTGCAGCTGTTCGCGAGCTCATTGAACGAGATGGTTGCTTCACTATAGCAGAAATCAGTAAAGAAACGGGAATCGGTGTTAGAAGTGTACACACCATCATCCAAGACCACCCTGAATTCCGAAAAATCTCGGCGAGGTGGGTTCCACGTCTGCTTACCAAAGAAAACAAAAATGCAAGAGTTGAAGTTTGTCAGACGCTTCTTGCTCGGTTTCAAAGTGAAGGGCTGGCTTTTTTACAACGCATTGTGACGTGCGATGAAACTTGGATTCACCATTACACTCCCGAGTCGAGAAGGGCCAGTATGGAGTGGAGAAAAAAGGGGGAGCCAGGACCATCAAAAGCCAAAACTCGCTTGTCAGCCGAGAAGGTGATGTCAACGGTTTTCTCAAGGAGTTTCACTCGTTGACTTTCTTCACGATCGTCGCACAATAAACGATGCCTACTACTGTGACCTTCTTGACCAGGTTCGAGTTGCATATCGGTCAAAAAGGCACCGTCTCAACCCATCCGAGACGTCCTGCTCCTGCATGACAATGCAAGACCCCACACTGCAGCCCTAACAACCCAAAAATTGGCTGGAATACATTGGACTACACTTGACCACCCTCCCTACAGCCCTGACCATTTACCATGTGGTTTCCATATGTTTGGGCCTCTCAAGGAAGCATTTTGTGAACGATCAACAGGTTGAACAGTTTATGCGGAGTTGGTTGGATACCCGCCCGAAGTCGTTCTTCGAAAACGGAATGAAAAAACTACTTGTTCGATGGGAAAAATGCATTAATAAAGAGGGGAACTATATAGAAAAATAACTATAGTGTTTTTTTCTTAAAATGTAAGTGTTTTTTTTTTTTGCAAAAGGCTCGTTTATATTGGAATAATCTTCGTATATTATAAATGCTGCTTCCGGCTTTACTGGAAGTGTCAACAATTTTTATTTTTAAATGGAACACCTCGTATATTTTAATATATTTCGATTCTGCGTCAAATTTGCTATACAATGAAGCTCAGTTTTTAAAATTTGCCTTAAATATGACGGTATTATTGATTTTTTTTTTTTTTTAATTCATATTAGTACATATTTGAAGATGTTTTTATCACGAAAAGAATTTTTTCCCGATTTTTGGACGAAAATTACATTCTTTTTCAAATAGTAATCCCCATTTTTCGTCCCCTAACTTTCCCCAATTAGTTTACAATGAAAATATCGGTTAAACGAAAGAAAAATAGGTATTTTTATTGGAAAAAAATTATTCTTAATTTTTTCAAATAAATTTGTTAAAAATTCATGGATTTTTTCAAAGGACGGGTTCGGATCAAAGAAATAGGAGCCCAGGAAGATTTATTTCAAAAAAGGCCAACTTACTTGTTTTTTTTTCCAATTTAAAAAAAAAAAGACGGGCTAATGTATGATCTTGTCGACACCTGGTATAGAATTCCGAAATGACTTTCAAAGAAAAACCGGGACGATACGCTCGATTTTCGTCTATGGTGAATCGTTCGTTGAAAACCGAACCAAAGACCGCTGTGATTACACGACCAGGGGCGTAGGCACCAGGAGGCACCTCTCTTTTAAATCCCTTATTTTTCGGCTCGAATTTCTGCCCAATTTTCCGCACAGAAAAGAAAATCTTCCAGACATTTTCTTACAAGAAAGATAACACAGGTCTGCGATGAAAAAATTGTAGCATATTTAACTAGTGGGTTTAACGGTATTTCTTGTGCTGAATACGGAAAAGATTCCATCAACCTTAGATAAGTCACAAATTTCACCTGAAATTTTCTTATTTTCAGGGGTTTTCAGGTTCAGTATGCGTACGATTTTTCAATATATATAAGTGGTAAATTTAGTCTGAATTATGGAGCTTTCATGGTGAACAGGTTACTAAACAATGTGAGTATGTTATTTGCAAAAAAAAATGTTTTTATTCTGTTTACTTGAATAAGACAATGAATCTAAACTGGGAAAATCCAGTTCCTACTAGAACAAGACATGTCTCAGTCTGTCTGCTCCCTCCCCATGTTTCCATGTTTCCTCTGTGAATGGGATAGCCGTGACAGGAAACAACACTATGTCAAGCAGACGTGGCCAATCAGAAAGGCTCTTATTCCTGGGGTTAAAAATGTTGAAAGACAAAGTTTAGTGGGTCCTAAAAAGATCTTACTTCCACCACTTCATATCAAATTGGGGCTAATGAAACAGTTTGTGAAAGCATTACCCAAAGAAGGAGAGTGTTTCAAGTATATTTGTGAACAGTTTCCTGGTCTATCCGACACTAAGCTGAAAGAGGAAGTCTTTGTTGGGCCTGACATCAGAAAACTTTTAAAAGATGAAAGCTTTGTCACTAAAATGGAAATGGAAGAAAAAAATGCCTGGAATTCATTTAAATTTGTTGTAACAGGCTTTCTTGGAAACAAAAAAGACCCAAACTACAAAACTTTGGTTGCTGAATTGTTACAAACCTACAAAATGTTGGGCTGCAACATGAGTGTCAAAGTCAATTTCCTTCACTCACATCTGGACTACTTTCCAGAAAATCTTGGGGCTGTAAGTGAGGAACAAGGAGAACGTTTCCATCAAGATATAAAAGAAATGGAGCGCAGATACCAAGGTCGATGGAATGTCAACATGATGGCAGACTACTGTTGGATGTTAAAAAGGGAAAATTCACAAGAACACAGCCGAAAAAGTACCAAAAGAAGCTTTGATCGAAAAAGAAAACGTTTTTACAAAGACTTATAATAACTTTGCAACACATATGCATCACTATTATGTTTATTTTAGCTAGGTATCGCTGTTTTTTTTTTGCTTTTACTTCATGTTAAAATAATAAAAACAAATCCAAAATTTTACGTTTTTTGTACTTTTTCCAAAAACTTCAACTTTATTTTGTAGGCAAGCCTTACGTGATAGAAAAAAAAACAATGTCATTTTTGAAATCAACGCAAAAACAGATCAATTAACTAAATCAAAATAATTTTTTTTGCAGACCAGTGTAATCTTAGTGTTGTTGCGAACGCGTACGAGAAATCGGACAAAAAAATGCATATTAGCTAATTATTCAAAGGAATAACTGGCCAGTTTGGACGGGTTCCCTTTGACAGACGCTTGGACTGAACTGAACCTGGGACATTTCCCAGTTAATTAATAGCAATAGCGTAAAACTGGTTGCCCAAATTTAATGGTCACGTGATCTAATAACACTAATGAGAGCGCTGTATGTACTGCACTTCCATAATAGAAAACCTACGAGTAACCGTTTTACAATAATAAAATGTTTATAACGCAACTTCATCGCCCGTCAAATCTTTGTGAGTGATGTTATTAATGTACGATAAACTTTGGCAGTAATCCAACATATTGCGAATTCCAATTTGTGGTCTAAATATCCTCGCTTTCATAAATTACCAAGGAATACACCTCTAAACGTGGTCATAATTACATCAGGTGAGATTTATTTATAACTTATATAACTTAAGACGGACAGCCATGTTCGTGATGCTCTTAGCTTATTACACTTTTTTTTCTATACGGTCTTTCAATAAGGACGCTCGATTTTTAAACGTAAATAAAACAAGTTGTGTGTGAGATATCCACTCAATTTTTTTTTTAATTGAAAGAATATTTTATGGCATTAAGTATAAAATATAACGTCGTTCAAATGTCCGCCGCGGCTTTGCTTGGTGGCACGTATTCCGGAGGTCCAATTTTCGATGACTTTGTCGCACAAATCTGGCTGAATTTGCCGGATGGCGTTCGTTATGTTGACTTTGAGGGCATCAATAGATCTGCAATTTAAAATCGCCCCAAAGGAAGAAGTCTAAAGGTATTAAATCGTAGAATAACGGTGGCCAGTTCACGTCGCCGTTGCGCGAGATAACCATGCCCTCAAATCGATCGTGCAGAATGTCTATCGTGGTATGCACTGTGTGGCACGTAGCGCCGTCCTGTTGGAGCCACATGTCGACGGTATCCATATCATCTAGTTTAGGCCACAAGAAGTTGCTTATTATCGATCTGCAGCGCTCGCCGTTGACGGTTATGGCAATGTCAGTTTCGTTTTGGAATAAGTACGGACCGACGATTCCGCCAGACCAAAATCCGCACCAAACAGTGACTTCATTCGTTGTTGGTGTATCTCGTGTGGATTGGTATCGTCCCAAATCCGACAATTTTGCTTATTCACATATCCATTCATCCAAAAATGGACCTCGTCGCTAAAGACGATTTTTTTGGAGACATTTGGGTCAACTTCCAACTGCTCCAGAGTCCAATCAGCGAAAGCACGGCGTTGTCAATGGTCAATGTAAGTTACTGGGTCAGTTGGATTTTATACGGGTGCAGACCCAAGCCTCGACGCAAAATTCGCCAAGTTGATGTCACACAGAAAGGCCAAGTCTTGTGAACGACGAGAAATGACTGCCTCGGGTTTTCCCGTACACTCTCACGAGCAGCGATGTTTTCAGCAGATCTTGCGTTTCGGTGACATACGGGAGTGGGCTTGATTATTTATCAAACCGGTCGAGTCGAAGTTGGCCACCAAACGTCGAATAGTCGACTCGGCGGGACGGTTGTGGCGAGGATAAAAACCACGTAATACGGGGAACGTTTCTCGAACGCAGCACTGATTTTGAAAATAAAATTTAATGATTTGCTATCGTTGTTGAACGCTATAACATTTCATGGTGATTTGCCATACACTAGTGAACAATTCACAAAAAATTTCTTCAATTTGATTAATGGTAAACATTTTTAAACAGTCGAATATTCATTTTTTCATGCCTAGAACACATTTCAAACCTTTAAACCGCGTTTTTCGCGAAACATGATTTTTCAAAACGGCACGCAGTATAACTCCAACAATTTTCATCTTTTCATGCCAATTTCTCTTTCTTTAAAATAACATTTTGAAGGGAAATACATACGAAATTTTCGATAAGTTAATTTAAACATTATTTATTAACTAATGAATGCCCTTTTTTGTCGAAGATTTAATGTTTTTTTATTTAGATACTCGCTAAGCACACAAAAATTTATATTTTTAAAATCCCCTATGCATTTCCACTAGCTATTAGATAAACATGTTGATTATGTGATTTTTTTTTCAGTTTCAAATTTGCACCAGTTACACTGCGTGCCGCAGAACACCTCCAATTCGACATGTCTCGCGAGAATTGCTCGTGTCGCCATTTTTGAATATTTTTTGATAATAATTTTTTGTATTATACCCAAATATATGCCTAATAACTTCTTTAAATATTATTATCTTATTACCTTTTCTTCCATCCAAAAAAAAATTGTTAAAAAATCCCTTTTCTTGGCTTATTACGGTGCTGTTACCCCTTAATGGCCTGGTAAATTCTAGGATTTAAAATAAATAAAGCAAGTTCGCATGAGCTAAATTGCTATTTACGCTAAAATGTACGAAGGGGTGGTCTTGGAGGGTTACCCACATGAGACGCGATTATCAATTACAACTGCTACAAGACTCGCGAAAAATTCCAAACAATTTGCATGCGTATGGATGGAGCGCTACGAGGTTAACAAAAACATCGATTGGGGACCACACTGGCTTCCGCGGAAGTTTTACCTAAACCACAAACGATTTGGTAAGCGGCCCGGATTTCTCACCCACCACCTTGTATCGACGTTCCCCCAAGGCCGTACGCCCAGAAGAATTCCAGCTGATCAGCCGGGCAATTACAGTCGAATTCAGGGGCGGCTGGTGTATAGGTGCTGCAGAGCTGCAGAACTGCCAAAAAAAATTAGATATTTGTCTATTTTCGCGACATAATAATTACTAAAATTTATTAATAAAATAATTTGGTTAGTTGGTGCAGCTAACCAAATTATTGCGTTAAAGTCGCATTCTGCCCGCCGTCCTCTATTGAGTAGTAGACCAGATGAATTATCTGGGTCTCTATGCGAGCGCGTCGCGCTACATTGAACTGGGCCACACGAGGTAGTTCTCAACACGGCTCGGCACACCCGTCCTCCCCCTCAACTCCCGCGACAATCCACACTTGGCGCTCGTAAATGCGCGAATTTACACGGCCAGTGAGCTGTATTTTTTCCAGCCAAGGCAACATCAGTGAATATTTACTCCCTCCTACTCGGGCGGGCGTAAATCGTACCTATTTCGTATTTCCTGTTAATTTGAGATTTTAAATACTGTTTTGTGAATTTGTGTAGTTTTTTATTTTACTAATTATTAATATTTATATACTGTGATAGTGACAATGGATTTAGTTTATAATTTAGTTCATGTGAAGCGATTTTTTAAATACTCTTATGAAGAAAAAATTTATTTAAAAAACAATGGTAGGCCATTGCCCGATATTGTTATTGAGACTGCAGGTGTTAGCCGCGGAAAATCATATAAACGTCAATCTAATAGAGACATTTATTCGAAGAACAATTGGATTTGTGGGTGCAACAAAAAAAATGCGTTATTTTGTTTTCCTTGTTTACTTTTTGGCGGTGATAGAGCATGGACGGAGGTAGGGGTGACAGATTTGGTGCACTTAACTGAAAAAATAAAAAAGCACGACAACTCCAAAAGCCATCTACATAATACAATGGAATTAGCTTTATTAGGAACAACTAATATTAAAGCGCAGCTAGATTCAGCTTATTGGATAAATGTGCAAAAGCATAATGATAATGTGACAAAAAAGAGATACGTTTTGTCAAAAATTATAAACTGCATAAAGTTTTGTGGGGCCTTTGAACTGGCACTGCGAGGACATGACGAAGCTGAAATCTCTCAAAACCCAGCAATATTTCGTGGTTTGATAAATTTTTCTGCTGAGCTTGATGTAACTTTAAGCGAGCATCTACAAAACGCTTCAGTATTTAAAGGCACCTCTAAAGAAATACAAAATGATCTTTTAGACTGTATATTAAAAGTATGTCATGAAGAAATAATTAAAGAAATTAACAAACCTTCATTTTTGGCAGTTATGGCAGACGGAACAACTGATATATCTTCAAAAACTCAGTTAGTGGTAGTTTTAAGATATATTCTCGATGGTGAACCGATTGAACGTTTTTGGACATACCTGAAACCTACAAAATGTGACGCTGAAACTCTTTCGGAAAATATTTTAAGTGTTATAGACCCTCTAGTAGAAAATTCACCTTACAAGCCTTTTCTCTTAACCAAAGAATATGACGGCAAACATGAATGTTCTTCAAAAAGGTATTAAATTCCAAAAGTTTTTCTTGTGAAAGTCTATATTTTTGTATAAACGGATTTTACATAAAAATTCTGAGGTATCAGGAAAACGCGTGACCTTGAAAATTTTCAAAATTTTCGCATGTGGCGCAGTTTTTTTGCGGCCCCTACGGCGCCAGTACTTTGGATACGTTTGAAATTTGCACGCGGGCAGCCAATACTCTAGGATCAGCCCTGTGCAGAATACCCGTTTCATTTCATCACGAACCGCCACTGGTCGAATTTAATTACAAAATTCACAACGCCGAGCGCCCCCATAAACGAACGGTAATTTACCAACTGACGCCAGGCTAACGCGATCTCGACGAAATCGCGAGGCGCAACATCTGCCTGGAGATAAAAACAGAGATAAACATACTGGTTTCAACCAGCCCTGGTATCTCGTAGCAGACGCAATAAAGTTAGCTTAATTCGGTTGACCTGGGACCCTTTCTAATGGGACAACTGGCACAATTCAATTAAAACGGAATCAGAGTAATACGCGGCAGTCTTTGATAATTCCGGCAGTTCGTTAAGGCGACTCTACAGTTAATAAGCTGAGGTGCTTAAGGTAGACGCGCGCAGTGGCGTAGAACTCTTGGGGGCGGCATTTCTCAATTAAAAAATATATGTATATTAATTCACTTGTCTTTGACGGTATTTTATTATAAATAATTGAAAGTAAACGGTCTTTATACTTGTTATGTGACGAATGCTACTGATAATGTAATTGTTCGAACTCGGTTTTATCACTTGATGACAAGTAATTGTATAATTCTGAACGACGTCACGAATAAAGTAAATAATTAGAATGATAAACAGTAATATGTTATTGTTCCGATATTTCGAACAATTTAGTCCTTCCTTGGGCAGCACCAGCTAGGGACTTATTTTAGGTTCTGGACGGCCCTGAAGAAGGCTACGAATAAAGTAGATAATCATAATGCATAACGATAACCAGACGTTATTTTTGTACCGATATTCATTGGCGCCATTTTCTTGTTTTGACATCTGATAAAGGTTTTTATCTCGCAACAATATAAGTTTCATACAACAACATCGTTCTTAATAGCGTTGAACATGTCGAATTTTGTGCCTGGAAACTACGATTTGCGGACATCATTGATTTTCTGTTGCCATTTGAAGAAAATTGCTGCAGAATTGCATGAAATGCTTGTCAACGTCTACGGTGAGCATGCTCTTGGCAAATCAGTGCTTTGAGTGGTTTAAAAAATTCAAAAGTGGCCATTTTGACGTGACAAACGAAGAACGTGGAAGATCACCGAGAAAGTTTGAAGATAGCGAATTGCAAGCATTGTTGGATGATAATGACGCTGAAACGCAACAAGAACTCGCGGATCAATTAAATGTCGGCACGAGTAGCCGTCTCCATACGTTTGAAAGCCATGGGAAAGATCCAGAAGATGGGAAAATGGGTTCCACATGAAGTGAATGAAAAGACAGCAGGAAAATCGAAAAACCATTTGCGAAATGCTGCTCGCAAGGTACAAAAGAAAGTAATTTCTCTATCGAATTGTGACTGGCGATGAAGAGTGGATATATTTCGAGAATCCTAAGCGTTAAAGATCATGGGTAACTCAGGCGAACCATCGACATCGACTGCAAGGCCAAATCGCTATGGACAGAAGACGATGCTCTGTGTCTGATAACTCAGCGAAAAAACATCGTACAAGGCTTTTAGACCGCTCAAATTAAGATGATAAAATTATATATAAAAAAAAAACATTATATAGTCCATGGGCTTATTGAAAGTAAAACAAAAATTTGGGAAAAAATGTTTCCGATGGTTTTCTAATGATTATTCAAAAACTGCTAATCGTAAGCAATTTTGAACTCAAGATCTGAAAAACAGAAACTTGAAGGTTCAATTTGCTTTTTTTAAAATTGCTCTGCGACTATTTTCCTCCAAGTGACAGCCCTTTGAAAATCACCTAAAAATTTAGGATTTTTTTACATCTATTAATTTTTGGCCTAGTATATAAATCATCCGATTTTAAATCGTCAATTAGTGGTTGTATTTCGCAATTTATATCCTTGGTGTATACACGTTTTTTTTACGCAAAAAAAATACTTACTACAATTAGCGACATGAAAATAATCGACTTGTTTGGTGTATGCTTAATATTGTTTTTTCGAATTGCTTACTGTGCGATCCTTAAACATTTAGAGCCGCACTGACGAGACGTAAATTCAGAAACATCTGTCTCTACATACTCATGCATTAATAACAATATTTTTTATATAATTAGATGTATTAGTTGAAGTCCCTTTTGCGTTACTTATTTTTACGTTAATCACCCTGTATATATTAATTACATTTTAGAAAATGCGCAACTAAAATTGACGGGTCCCAGAGTGTTTCCATTACATTACGAAAGCACTGCATTAATTTTATAGCACCGTTTAATATTTCACCGTCCGTTTTGTGTGAAAGGTATTCCCGTTTATATTTTATACGAGACCCTATCGATTCTAGATGTGGGCTAACGCAGGAAAACGTCCGTTCTAACCAGATATGCCCGCTTCGAAACAAAAATAGATTTCTGACACAGTTCCGCCACGGACCGTCTACATTTCCAATTATAATATGCGACACACCGGTTAATAGGAGCATAAAAAATGTGTCGCGTAGGGAAAACTCCACATTTCTATATTGCGGCCACGACTTACTTGCCCTGGAAACACATACAGGGCGTCCAAAATTGGGCTAAACTAACAGATAATTTAATTTGTTACAGCGCGAATAATTTAAAAAACATTCAATAAGGAAATAACGTGGAATAAATTTTTAATGGCCAATCACCACTCATTCACGGCCAAGCGGTTATAAGACCCGCCTTTTAGCTCCGCCTACAAATGAATAACGGCCTACTGTTCGTCATTTACTGAATGATACGCCTTTTAGCTCCGTTACGAATTAAAGACGGCCCATTTCCGAAGACAGACACGCCCTCTAGCCCCGCCTATAAATTAACGGCCCATTTAAAAGGCACGCCTTTTAGCTCCGCCCTTAAATGAATAACGACTAACTACCAGTCGTTGACGCCCCTGAATTGAGAAAACGCATTTTAGCTCCACCCACGAATTAATCGAGGTCGTCACAGTATATCGTAATCGACCTGCGGGTACTGATTTGTTCGACTGCCTCAATATGATCGTACCCCAAAAATCGAGGCCATCTGTACACAATATCATAAAAAAATCCACGCAAGCTAAAATATGCAAACGCCAAAAACGATATATAAAAAAATCACTGACCCTAACTAACTCCTTCAGTCTCTCCCTAGTGTAAACATTGCCAATCTCCTCGCCGAGGATGCAGTCCAAGAACTTGGCGATAGGGTACGAGAGTGGGAACGTGAACACCATAACCACCTTGGTGATCCATATAGTCTTCGCGCCAATAGCGAGACCGTGTCGAGAGCATACCGCCTGAGGCGTGATCTCGCCGAACATCACGATACATAACGTGGAGAATATGACGGCCACCAGGCCGGAGGTCAGGTCGTCGAGGAGGATGGTGAAGATGGAATTGACGAATACGTTGCCCAGCAGGATGGAACAGAGCAGGTAGTTACCTGTGGCTCTCACCGGAGCGATGGCCTGGGCGTATTTTCTTTCCCTGGCGGTGCCTGTAAACGGTAACGTGTAGCCGTGGGGGTAAGTGGAAAATTTACGATTCTCGATGACTTAAGGGGACCATCGTTAGCGTGTTAAATACTTACCGGTGTTGCACAATATCTTCAGGTCTGTCTTGTCCATGGACATGAGTCCCAGGTTGAGGCCGGAGAAGAGGGCAGAGAACGACAGACAGGTCAGGATGATGCAGATGGCCGCCCAAAAGGGCAAAGGCTTTTCGTATGTCTTGATCTGCAGCCAGTGCTCGCTGCCCTGATGGATGTACAGGAAAGTCGAGTTGTTCTCTTTGACGCACAGATAGAAGGACTCTTGTCCAGATGGAACCGGCGGCAGTTTGATCTTCACCAAAACTGTGTGGTTCAAGAATTTATCGCTCTCGATCTAGAAGGCAAGAAATAGATTGTGATCGTCAGAGGGGTTGGATGAAGTCGGTAGACTAGTCTTTAGAATTAGAATTCTAGGAGACGGTAAAAATAAACTCTCTAATCTCTAATCTAATAAAATTGCATAATACAGTACTGGAAAAAATTAAGGGAACAAAAAAATTTCCTAAATTTTTACTTAGAACTAGAAATTTAAAGCTTCAAAATTCTTTTTTTTTTTATCTCCATACGACAATTTTTCACTGAGATACAGCATTTCAAAAATCACTAAAAAATTTAGAAAACCGTTTTGTTCCCTTAATTTTTTCCAGTACTGTATATCCAAGACATCCTACAAAAATTAAACCTTCTCACAACGTAAAAATACTTACAGGAAAGCCCTTAACGGCTATCATGCCGCAGTGATCATTATAGCTTCCACTCTCCGCCGTGAAAGTGATCGTCATATTGGGGTTGAAGCCCTCTCCGAAAAGACGAATGGAGTGCTCCTTGTTAGCCAGGAGGTCGGGCACCCCGTTCTCATCGAAGTCGGGCTCGCTGGCGGCGGCCTCCAGGCGGATGCCCATGACGCGGAGGGTATTGTTGCTTACCGCTGCGGGGGTGTTTCTCCGTTGTACGGATAAACTACAACAGAAAAAATCTAATTAACATAATTAAGTTATTAACGAATGCGGATTCTTTAATAGGCGGAAATAACTATAAAAATAGTCTTAATTAAGTCTTTTAGGTAATTAACTAATTTGGTACAATTAGTTAACGTTAATTACGCGAATTTAACTAAAATAACTAGCATAACTAACAATAAGTCAAGAAACGTTATCTACGTAATTAACTAAATTTATGCAATTAACATAATTATACGTAATTAACATAATTAAAATAATTGACGTAGTTAACGTTGTACGTTGTTTCGTGAGTAATTAACGTTATCAGTGTATTTAGTAAGCTATTGGCGTATACGGAGTGTTTAATAAGTGAAGATGAATTGGAAAAGGGGTTCTAATTAATTCAAATGATTAACGTAATTAATTAAGATTATACAATTAACGTAATTACATGCAATTAAAACAAAATTTATACTTTGGCGATAGCAAGGATAAAGAGTGCATTTTGCCTCGACCGGGAATCGAACCCGGCTCTCCCAATTTCCGGTTGAGTGCTCTGACCGCTGAGCTATCGAGGCACACTCATTATCCCTGCTAATGCGCTAGTTTAATGCGTCACTACAGTACTCCCTCACTAGAGACATGGTTTTGTCTCGATACAATTTAACGGAATGTGACCGCGTTCACCATTCTTACGAACCGTTGTTCGGTAACCCCCGGGACTATAGGGCGATGGATAGGACGGGAATCGAATCCGCGAATTTGAGATGTAAGGGAGGTTGCATATACTGGAATGACGAATCACATCACCTCGGGGTCACCACTTTGGCGATAGCAAGGATAAAGAGTGCTTCTTGCCTCGACCGGGAATCGAACCCGGCTCTCCCAATTTCCGGTTGAGTGCTCTGACCGCTGAGCTATCGAGGCACACTCATTATCCCTGCTAATGCGCCAGTTTAATGCGTCACTACAATACAATTAATATAATTACATGTAATTAACGGAAATGAGATAATTAACCAAATCAATATAATTAACTAATTCAACGTAATTAAAATAACCTACGTTATCAGCGTAATTAATATCAAGTTATTTTCGTATATGGAGTGTTTAATAAATGAAAATTAAAAAGAAAAGAAGTCTTAATTGATTAAAATGATCAACGCAATTAACATAATTGACGCAATCAATTAACGTAATTAACATAAAGTAACTAGTGTTACTAACATAACTAACTTAAGTAACGCAAATAATGTAAATAACTTAAAGTAGCTAACGCATCGACCCTATTGGCATACGTTACATAATTAATATAATTGGCATAATTACTATAATTATACGTATCTAGTGTACATGATTAATATCATTAACATAATTGACGTAATTAATGAAATTAACGCAATTAACTTAGCGGGCACAATCAGCGTAAATAATTAGTATAACTTGTAATTAGTATAAGATGAATTGGAAAAGGAGCCTCAATTGATTAAAATTACCGTATTAATTAACATAATTAACATTACATTATTAACACAATTACGGTAATTGAAGCAATTAACGTAATTATAGTAACTAACACAACTAACGTAATTAACGTAGCCAATTTACGTCATCGACATGGTTACCTGATCGACATAATTAACTCTATTAGGGAACTTAATTAACGGAATGAGTGTAATTAGAATAATTAAGTTAATAAGGTATCAGTGTTTAATAGGTCACGATGAAAGGAAAAATTAGTTTTAATTAAATTTATTAATGCAATTAAAATCATTAGCATAATTAAAGTAATTTAAGCACGTAATGTAACGTAATTAACATAATTACAGTAATTTACATAATTAACGCTAGCAGGAAACTTAACTAAAGGCAATTAGAATTATTAGTTATTAATATATTGGAGTGTTTTAATAGGTGAAGATGAAATGAAAAATGAGTTTTACTTGATTAAAATACGAGGGTGTCAAATATAAACCGACCGACATTCTTATTTTAATCCGTTGGGTAAAGAAACTGGCACACTGTCTTGAAATATATTCGGTGGGGATGTGAAGAGGAAGGGACTCCATCGGCGCCGCTCGTCAAGGCCGATTAACTCGTAGTAGAATTATGTCTGAGCAAGAGGTACATACGTCTGTTGAGCAACACATTTTTATCAAATTCTTGACGCGGTAGGGCGTAAAACCGGCCGAAATTTTGCGTCGATCGACTGCGACCCAAGTCTATGACTGCGATAATAAAGTTGGCATATCGTGAAAAAGACCCACCTCGAAAAGCCAAAACTCGTCTTTCTGCAAAGTTCTTGCCGCTGTTTTTTGGGATTTCAAAGGGGTACTGCTCATTGATTTCCTTCATGAGCAGCGTACAGGTAACACCGCCTATTACTGCCAGCTCCTTGATGAAGGAAAACTGGGTTTTCGGCGGAAAAACCAGATATGCCTATCCACAGTGTGATTCTTCTTCACGACAACGCTCAGTCACATACCGTTCTTTCATTTTTTTACTAGACAGCAAGCTAATCGGTCGATTTCGTATAATGTGTAGGGAGGGGACGTGGACGTACCGTCCGCGTCCCCTCCCTACACATGCCCTGCTTCAGGTTGTCCAGTGTCGATAATTAGCGGCGCTACGACAGTTACGTTCTACACGTGAGGGAGTGTACATCGTATTTGTAACGGGGAAAAACTTTTACGTGGGAAGTGATGATGGGTTTACTGTTAAAAGATGATCAAGGTATTTAAAGAAAAAATATCTTGGCCATATTTAACAGCAAACTATGATCTTTTTTGCATTATTTTTATAATTGGTTTTGCATTAAAAAAGTGCCTTCTAATAAAACGTTTAAAAATAAATAGATTCTCTTAAAATAATTAAAAATAAAATACAAACTCTTAAAACCTAAAAAAATATCCCCTTGAATAAGAAAAAAAACTAAAGAAAATTTTCGAAGATGCCTCCGTCTTGCACGAAACAATAATCCAACCTGTCGTAAAATTCTGAACGAACGTTGGTCAGCATAAAAGGGCTAATAATTTGAAATAAATTTTCAATATTAGCCCTCAGTTGATTTAAATTATTAGCTCTTTCATGAGGATGCCCGTATAACTTTGATTTAATATACCCCCATAAGAGAAAATCATTAGGGGCCAAGTCTGGCGATCTTGGTGGCCATTGAATTACGCCTCTCGTAGATATAATTCTTTAGGGGAATATCGTATTCAAATAGTCAATGACTATTCTTGAGTTATGGGCCGGACACCCATCGTGCTGGAACCAAACGTTGTCAAAATTGGGATTAATGTTTGCCAATGCAGGAACAATTTGGTTTTGAAGAAGATTCAAATAAGTCTCCCCATTTAAATTTCCATCAATAAAGAATGGTCCAATAATATCATTCCCATAAATACCAGCCCAAACATTCAATTTTTCGGGATATTGTGTCCTTGTATTTAACAGGCGATACTGATTTTCAATGGCTCAATACAGTAGAATTGATGGATTGTGCCTACCATGTAACGGAAACGTGGATTCATCGGTGAACACGATGTTATAAATAAAATTGTCATCCGCATTTGCACGTTCCATTACCGTGTTATAAAATTCCATTCTACGGTACTGGTCTTCATCGAAAATTTCTTGATGGGCTTCGTATTTATAGGAATGATATTTATTTTTCTTTAAAATTTTGTGAATTTTACCCACACTAAAACCAGTCTCCTCGGAAATTTTTGGGATAGAAATATTTGAATCTTCTTCTACCATTGCACACACCATTAATTCCTGCATTTCAGCATTCTCGTTAATTCTAGGCGTCTTGTGGCATTTACAACCTAAAATGCATCCCGTTGACTTAAACTTTTCCACTACTGTCGATATTGTGTTCAAGGCAGGGATCGGACGATTTACATATTTGACTGAGAAAAGGTTCCTTATTGCACGTAATGAATGTCCTTGAAGAGACCATGATATTAAATCAATTTTTTCCTCAACTGAGTACGTCATAATTACTAAGTTTTGAATTAAAATAATCTATTTAAAATTACACGTATTACTACGAAGTTCACTCGTCTAAATGCCAAACACGTATGCGACGGTAAATGTGAAATCTAAGTCCATCACGGCGTTCGGCCGGACTCCCCACCTGAGTGGTGGCTAATTTTCCGAGAAGGACCGAACGGTGGAACCTATGTACAGTTTTAAAATGAAAGCACGGTATATGTAGCTGCTTTGATACGAGAAAAACTGGAAAGAATCCATTGGGAAACACTTAAACATACGCCTCATAGCCCGGATTTGTCACCATGTGACATTCACATGTTTGGGCCACTCAAAGAACTTTTGATGACGACCACGACGTGAAAGCGTTTGTGCGCAATTGATTAGAGGCACGACCAACTTCATTTTTCGATAACGGCATTAAAAAACTTCCAATCGTTGGGGAAAATGTATTGATAAAAGAGGAGACTATGTAGAAAAATAAGATGTATTCAAAAATGTTCTTACTGTGACAATAAATTTATTTAAACAAAGTTCCTGTTTATATTTGACTCACCCTCGTTTTAAAGTCAACATGCATTTATTTAATATAACTAACGCAATTAACATAATTAACGTAATGTAAGGTAATTACTGTAATGCGGATAAGACGTAATTCACGTAATTTACATAAGTAACGTAGGTAATTAATATAATTAACATAATTAATGTAATTATCTTAATTATCGTAATCAACTTGGTTAATTTTATCAACGTAATTAGCTTAATTATTAGTTATCATAATTAGCGAAGATTAATTAACGTAATTAACTTGAGCAACGTAATCAACGTGTTTAACGTAGGAAACGTAATCGACGTAATTAACATAATTAATTAACGTAATTAACGTTATTGTAATTATGTTTATTGATGTTATAATCGAGTTGTTGCTATATTAACGCGAGTTCCTCTAATATTTCATCGTCATTTCATGCGTAGAAAAGACTGTTTAAATAAATGTTTATATTAAAAATTCAATTATAATCGATATAACGTGATAAATAATTTTGTGTAAGCCAATGTTTAACCTGGCTTAAAGCCAGATGTGTACTTGTTTACAGGAAATAATACTTACTTATTTTATGTAAGTCTGTAGAAGTTACAAAAAGTGTTTCCGTTTTATTTCCCCATTTAATATAGAAATATTTAACATGCTATATTTATACGGAAGAAACCGTAATTTAAAAGTATTCAGTAAATAAAGTGGGTTATTAATTATCCAATGCTACCACTAATTAATTCTCCAACATCAATTGTTTAATGTACTACTAATTTTAAGCTGTTCAGTCAATAACAATAATTATTTAACGCAATTAAACCACTGAATCAATTTTTATTAATCGATATTATGAAGTAACTCAATTAGATTATTTAAGTCTCAATATACTCGTACAGTGCATATTTGTAATAATGATGTTACAACGATTAATACTATGATACAATCATTTCTAAAGGGTCTTTCAATAAGGACGCTCGATTTTTAAACGTAAATAAAACAAGTTATATGTGAGATATCCACTCAATTTTTTTGTATTTGTAAGAATATTTTATGGCATTAAGTATGGAATATAACGTCGTTCAAATGTCCGCCGCGGCTCTGCTTGGTGGCACGTATTCGGGAGGTCCAATTGTCGATGACTTTGTCGCATAAACCTGGCTAAATTTGCTGGATGACGTTCGTTATGTTGACCTTGAGGGCATAAATTGTTTGCAGTTTATTCGCATAGACCTGCGATTTAAGATAGCCCCAAAGGAAGAATTCCAAAGGCGTAAATCGCACGATCTCGGTGGGCAGATCACGTCGCCGCTGTGCGAGATAACCATAGCCTAAAATCGCTAGTGCAAAATGTCCATCGTGGCATGCGCTGTGTGACACGTAGCGTCGTCCTGTTGGAACCACATGTCGTCGGTATCCATATCATCTAGTTTAGGCCACAAGAAGTTGCTCATCAACGATCTGTAGCGCTCGCCGTTGACGGTTATGGCAATGCCAGTTTCGTTTTGGAAGTAGTACGGACCGATGATTCCGCTAGACCAAAATTCACACCAAACAGTGACTTTCTCAGGATGGATTTGGTGCTGGTGTATCTCGTGTGGATTGGTATCGTCCCAAATCCGACAATTTTGCTTGTTCACGTCATTCAAATACGGGCCTCGTCGCTAAAGATAATTTTCTTTGACGAAATTTGCCAAAAGCCTAATCAGCGAACACACGGCATCGTCTATGGTCGTTTACCTTAAGTTCCTGAGTCAGTTGGATTTTACACGGGTGCATACCCAAGCCCCGACGCAAAAGTTGGAGTCGCAGAAAGACCAAGTTCTTGTGAACGACGTGAAACTGGCTGTCTCGGGTTTTCCCGTATACTTTCACGCACAGCAGCAATGTTTTAAGCAGGCCTTGCGTTTCGGTGACGTGCGGGTGTTGGCTGATTATTTATCAAACCGGTTGACTTGAATTTGGCCACCAAACGTCGAATAATCGACTTGGCAGGAGGGTTGTGGCGAGGATAAAAATCACGTAGTGCGCGGAAGATTTCTCGAGCGAAGCACTGATTTTGAAAATAAAATCTAATGATCTGCACACGTTGTTGAACGCTATAAACTTCCGTAGTGATTTGCCACACACCACTGAATAATTCACAATAAATTTGACAGATGTTGCTTTAACAATATGGATGTTATAACCTAACAAATTTCGAGCGTCCCTATTGAAAGACCCTAGACTATTTAACTTGATTTAATCTATTCAATTTAACGAAACAAATTAATAAGTACACACACTTTTAATGGCTTTTCAAATAACCAATATTTTTTTTCAAGTACTTTATTGCTCGTATCTCATATCTTATCAGACAAATGTTTTCGTTTTCCCGACCGTACAAAATTATTTTGTACGATTTCGTTTCATCTAACCTAGCCAGTACGGCTTCAGAATCTTTAATGGTGAAATTTACCATTGCAGTGTTATTTTATCCAGAAATAATGTTTCAGGACCCCTACAAAAAACGTACAGTCGCTATTTTAGTTATATATAAAACGCGACATGTTTCAAAACGTTTATTACTTTACTGGGTTTATTTATTTACGTTCTAAAATAAACAACAATTAGGCGAGGTATTTTTAGATCCAAAACAAATACGTGGCAAAAAAAATTTATCATAATATAGGGTATGAACGTATTAATCTGGATAAGACCGTAATAGCGTAATATAATATAACCGTATATTTTGTGGTTGCGTGCAATCTAATAACAAACGACCAACAGTGAGTTTGGCGTTAGCAAGGATGAAAGTGCATTTTGCCTCGACCGGGAATCGAACCCGGCTCTCCCAGTTTCCGGCTAGTTGCTCTGACCGCTGAGCTATCGAGGCACACTCATTATCCTTGCTAATGCGCCAATTTAATGCGTCACTACAGTACTCCCTCTCTAGAGACATGATTTGTCTCGATACAATTTAACGGAATGTGACCGCGTTCGCCATTCTTACGAACCGTTGTTCGGTAACCCCTGGACTGTAGGGCGATGGATAGGACGGGAATCGAGTCCGCGAATTTGAGATGTAAGGGAGGTTGCATATACTGGAATGAATCACATCACGTCGGGGTCACCACTTTGGCGATAGTAAGGATAAAAGTGCATTTTGCCTCGACCGGGAATCGAACCCGGCTCTCCCAATTTCCGGTTAGTTGCTCTGACCCTTGAGCTATCGAGGCACACTCATTATCCTTGCTAATGCGCCAGTTTAATGCCTCACTACATATCGTAGTCGCCTCTGCAGAGCTTGGAAGGCCGAAAATGGCATTATTACAATGGATTAGCCCTCCCAATCTCCTGATGCCAACTCCATTAAAAATGTATAGGCCATCATGAAGGGCAAGCTTGCAGGGAAACCTGTTTACAATTTGGAGCAGCTCTTAAAGATTCTTCGGAAGATGTCCTCTTTCCACTGATTACGCCGAAAAACTGGTCGAAAATATGCTCAGAAGATGCCAGACGTAATAAAAAAAATGGGGTTGCCATTAAAAAAACATATCGAAAACGTCACACCTCTTACACGAATCACCGTGTACCTATATGTTAATTATATCGTAAAAAATGCGCAGCTGAAAATAAAATGTGACGGATCCGAGTTTCCCAAAATATATTCCTTGAATTTTTAAGGGATTTATTCATTACTTTCCAAAGGCACTGTATACAGTAATTAAATTTATTTTTAATTATGTACTATGCTTCCTCTATCGTGCACCGCGTGAATTACGAATTACATGGAAGTGTTCTATTTACGAACACGATCAGTTTTGTGTTAATTATTTTCCAGTTATTTTGAAGAGACAGCGAGAGATTAAACTTACAATCTTTGTTTGCGGTGGGATTTGAATAAATTAATTATTTTGTCATTTAACATATACATACGATTGTCTGGCTGGAATTATGGATAAGAGGTAAAGCTTGTGGTATTATCGATCGAAATACATTAATATTTTATTGTTTTTTTTTATTATTTCTTGAGACACATATGACACGTAAAGTTATAACTCTTTCCTAAAAATAGAAAACATGTTTTTATTTTTCAACTATCGATTCTCAAATAATCGATAATCGAATCCGCGAATTTGAGATGTAAGGGAGGTTGCATATACTGGAATTAATCACATCACGTCGGGGTCACCACTTTGGTGATAGCAAGGATAAAAGTGCATTTTGCCTCGACCGGAAATCGAACCCGGCTCTCCCAACTTCCGGTTAGTTGCTCTGACCGCTGAGCTATCGAGGCACACTCATTATCCCTGCTAATGCGCCAGTTTAATGCGTCACTACAGTACTCCCTCTATAGAGACATGGTTTGTCTCGATACAATTTAACGGAATGTGACCGTGTTCGGTAACCCCCGGGACTATAGGACGATGGATAGGACGGGGATCGAGTCCGCGAATTTGAGATATAAGGGAGGTTGCATATACTGGAATGAATCACATCACGTCGGGGTCACCACTTTGGCGATAGCAAGGATAAAGAGTGCTTTTTTTTGCCTCGACCGGGAATCGAACCCGGCTCTCCCAATTTCCTGGTTGAGTGCTCTGACCGCTGAGCTATCGAGACACACTCATTATCCTTGCTAATGCGCCAGTTTAATGCGTCACTACAATTTTAATTTGTCATTCTTTTTATTTCCTTTTTTTTTTCTTTAATACTTCTTGTATTTTTTTTACTAGATACCCTGCACCGGAGTGTTTTACGTATATTATAGTCAAATAAATACATATTGAATCTTTACTTACCACAGACTTGTAAAGGAACTAATGGAATAGCCTGAATTTGGTTATCACATTTAATTAGAAAGAGTAAACAATAACGACAATACAACAATATGTACTTTTAAGGCAACATAAAAATTTAGTATTTAATATTTCCTCTTCTAGCTCTAGCGACAGCCTGCATCCTTCTACGGCTTTAAAGATCTTTGATGGTTTCTTGCGGAATTTGATTCCATTCTTCCTGTGCAGCAATTCCTAATTCTGCAATTGAGTTAGGAGCTGGATATCGTGCTCGTATATGTCGCTTCAGAATGTCCCATAGATGTTCTATGGGATTAGCATCAGGACTTATTGGTGGCCACTCTAGTGCTTCAATCCCGACATCCTCAAGAAACTGGATCACTGTTCTAGCAGAATGAGCCCGGACATTATCATGCATTAGCACAAAGTTACGTACCCAATAAAGCCGGTATAAGGCAAAACATGCTCTTCAAGGATGTTGCGTATGTACCAGTCAGCATTCATTCTTAAATTTATCTCAACAAGCTCCGTGCGACTCTCCCAACTAACGCCTCCCAAAAGCATAATGGAACCGCCACCAAAACTAACGTTTTGTGCAAGATTACATTCTTCGTCCATCTGGCTTTCATAATTGTATTCTTGTTTCGTCTGTGAAAAGGACTTTTCCCATTGATGTTCATTCCAATTAGCGTGGGCTCTTGTAAATTGTAACCGTCTGGTTTTGTGACGTGGGAGAATCCTAAGAACTCTAGCAGGACATTTAGGGTTTAAACCGACTTCTTTAAGTCTCCTTATTACTGTTTTAACATTTACATTGACTTGTCTTGTAATCAGTAATTCATTTTTCAGATGCAGAACTGTAAGTGAGCGATTTCGCAAGGATAAAATTCTTAAATATTGGTCACCTCTTGGCGTTGTACATCTTTTACGTCCTTGACCAAGCCGTCTTTTGCATTATCCAGTCTCATTGTATCGTTTCACTATACGAGAAAGAGTCGATTGATAACTATGCAATCTCCTTCTGCAATATCTTCTTGTCTGTAACCCTCGTTGGCTAAAATAACAATTTTAACAGAAAGTAACTCACTTCAAAGTGACATTACTAACCAAAACTACCGAAACAATAAATAAAGCACTAGAAATGTCATTCTGATAACAACAAACAAAATAGCAGTCGTTGTTAGTCGCTAAGATACACAATGATATATTTGTAATTTATAACATTATTGCTTCAGCTATATGTAAAGGCTATGTTTCAACATTCTCTTATCCGAAATAAATTTCAGTATACTTAAAACCCTTCAGTGCAAGTAGCAATAGAATCTAGCAATAAAAAAACACGAAAAATTTTAAAGGAAAAAAATAAAATAAAAATAATGACTTAAAATAAAGTATGCAATATTTTTGTCTGTGAGTGTATTCACAGTCAAAAAATAAAAAACAATAAATTTTTCTTAATAATTCTGATATTTCTTTTATTCTAAAGAACAAACTTTATAAAAAACATTTAAGAGTTTAGACTACCAAAAAACAAGAATGCAAAATAAGTAAAAAATTCGGAAATAATAAAAAATTTCTGAAGATAGAAAGTTTCAAAATTCTAAAACTTGAAAATATGAAGCCTGCATTTCAAAAACTAAACATTTGAGGAATTAGATAGTTATTTAGCAAATAAAGGTTTTAAAAAATGAATAAAAAAGACAATTAAAATTGAAACAAAAAATTTAAATTTTATAATTAAAAAATTTAAAACTCAAGAAAAACATTACAGAATGACATATGACAATTTCATAACATTTATCTTTGGTTTTGAATAATTAATCAAACAAAGTCGTCATTATACAAGGCGGCTGCTTTAAATACGCAATCCTTGGAATTACATTAAAATAAACAGTTTTAAAACTTTAAAACGGACTTTTCCGCACGTAGAACATCTCTATTTCGAAATTGAGTGGCCGAGAAAAAATAAACCAACACATAAATGCAGAATATCTGTTTTATGCGACAGTCTTACTTTTTTCAAATAGTCCACCCTCGTGCTTTCTCATGACTCATGAACAGGGTGGGGTGTGTCCTATCCACCTCAAAATCAATAGATGTCGTCTGGTAGACGTCCCTAATCAAAATCAGTCGAAACCCGATAGATCCGACACGATTTAATTGCGTGATCGTGCTAACAAAAAAAAATCTCAAATAGTCCACCATTATGCTTTCTCATGACCCATGAACATGGTAGTGTGTTCTATCCACCTCAAAATCAATAGGTGTCGTCTGGGAGACGTCCCCAATCATAATCAGTCAAAACTCGATCGATCCGACATGATTTAGTTGAGTTATCGTATTAACAAAAAAAATTTCTCAAATAGTCCACCGTCGTGCTTTCTCATGACCCATGGGCAGGGTGGGGGTGTCCTATCCACCTCAAAATCAATAGGTGTCGTCTGGGGAGACGTTCCCGATCAGAATCAGTCAAAACCCGATCGATCTGACACGATTTAGTTGAATTATCGTATTAACAAAACAAATTTCTCAAATAGTCCACCATCGTGCTTTCTCATGACCCATGGACAGGGTGGGGTGTGTCCTATCCACCTTAAAATCAATAGGTGTCGTCTGGGAGACGTCCTCGATCAGAATTAGTCAAAACCCGATCCATCCGACATGATTTAGTTGAGTTATCGTGTTAACAAAAAGAAATTCTCAAATAGACCCAAGGGAGTGGGTGGTGTGTGCTATCCACCTCAAAATCAATAGGTGTCGTCTGGGAGACGTTCCCGATCAGAATCAGTCAAAACCCGATCGATCCGACACGATTTAGTTGAATTATCGTGCTAACAAGAAATTTTAATGCCGACGACAACGACGACAATGTCCACGCCCAAGTCCAAACAAGCCAGTATGGAGTAGCGGAGGAAGGTGGAAGAAGGCGAAAGAAGGCGGAGGAAGGCGGAGGAAGGCGGAGGAAGGCAGAGGAAGGCGGAGGAAGGCGGAAGAAGGCGGAGGAAGGCGGAGGAAGGTGGAGGAAGGCGGAGGAAGGCGGAGGAAGGCGGAGGAAGGCGGAGCAAGGCGGAGGAAGGCGGAGGAAGGCGGAGGAAGGCAGAGGCAGCCCCAATGAATGTGAATGCCAAGACTTGACTGTCAGCTGACAGGGTTCTTTCAACCGTATTTTTCGACCGGCGAGGCATTTTGCTCATTGATTTTTCGCATGAGCGACGCACAATCAATGATGCTTACTACTGCGAGCTATTAAACCAGGTGAGGGCTGCATATCGCCGCAAAAAAACAAAACCAACCGATTCAAGAAGCAATCCTCCTTCACGACAACGCCAGGCCCCATACTACTGCTCTAACGGTCGAAAAACTGAAAGAAATGCACTGGACTTCACTTGAACATCCTGCATACGGCCCGGACTTCTCGCTCTGCAATATTCATTTGTTTGGGCCGCTTAAAGCTCTAGGACGGCAACGATTTGAAGATGACCAGGGCCTAATAGAGAGATTCGTGCGCAATTAGCTCCTGACGCAACCGCTTCATTCTAGAATACTGGGATAAAACACCTTCCTTCTCGCTGGGAAAAATGTATTTGTAAAGCAGGAGACTATGTAGAAAAATATATTTGCCTTTTGTTTTTCAATCAATCTATATTTCTTCAAAGTCCCATTTATATTTGATCCGCCCTCGTATTTATTTTTGGTATCGGAATAGAGGATAAACGCTAACAATATGGCACCTATTGGACGAATTTACCTTCAGAGGGTCCCGTTATGCAAGACGGCTTTCAGGGTAATAAGTTTCCCGAGGATAATCAATACCCGATGTTTACCTGGTACGCGATTTTACCCGTCGTTGTTAGCGACCTTTGGTGTCAGCGCAAGGTGTTCCTCGGATCATCTCAGACGAAACGTTCAAAATAGACGGGGGTATCGACTGAAAGCGACAGCATTACAACCCTCGCCAAAGCGAATCGCAACATTTCCCTATAAAACTAAAACAACGTCGCGGAAAAACGTAAACTGGACTGGTTTAGGAAACGTAATGAATTCGTTACGGCTAAGCCCTGATTTGACTGCCGCCATGACGTAAATAACAGAGGCGGGTTTACAATGAAGAGTAGATTACATATAAAAATTATTCACGTATTAGTTTACCTTTCATTGCGTGGTCGTTTAGGCACAAATGAGGACATGTAATTGCCCGACTTTGTCAGACTTTGCCCGACAGATATATATTTATAGTATGTTACATCTTTAGATGCCGGACGGTCATTTTCATACAGAGTTTCAGGATAGTTTCTGGCATAACTTTAAGGTAGTGATCACACTACCAGAAACCTAGAATTTAAATTATAAGGCAATCCGTTAAAAAATAATAAACCTCATGTCCCCTACGATACATACCACTGGATCAGATCAGTAAATAGCACAGTTGACGTTGATATCTACATTTTTTGAAACACTGCTGCCACAGCTGGACAGTGTCACCTTTACATTGCTGGCACGTTTAAAATTGGTAAAGGGCTTGTATTTTTGACCTCACTGAACTGTTTTAATCTGACATTAATTTAATCGATATTAAGACTGTTGCTATTCTGACGAGACGAATACCATAATAACATAATTCAGACCCCGATTAAATCAATCTAATTTAATCAATAAAAGATTAAAACTAGTCCTGAAAATCCACTTATTGTACATTCCTCCTGTCGTGCAGCTACACTATTTTCATTTTCTGCCATTTATAATATTGCTAAATTTGGTCGTTATGACGACATAAGCAATTTATGTCCATTCACCACACGAACAGGCGGCGAACTAAATTTTCCATTATGGGCGTGCAATGACCTACCATGACCTACTCAATGTACCTATGTGATGTTAAATATGTTACTTTTATTTCGTGGGGCAGTTCGGTTTATTGTAATGTTGCGATGTAATGGTTGGCAATTTTTTTTGTAATGTTTAATATCTGAGGAATGTAGGTATAAAGTTATGCCAGAAACTATCCTGAAACCCTGTAAGGGCGTTTTTTCACCGCACTGGATATCGCTCACGGAAACGACTTTAGAAATAAGCAGTGACGCAGATGTTTAGCACGGATTTATAAATAATATAAATGTTATGTTAAAATGATAAATATTAAATAATTTCGCACATTTCGCGAATCGAGTAGGCGCAGGCGGCCCTATCACCTAATTGACCTCCGATCACCAGATGACTTGGGCGAAATGAGGGCTGAGGAGTGATATATTTATAAATGTAATACAATTTTCCATATCCTATTCCGATTATAATAATGTATTCGAAAGTATAGTCAAAAAGTTATGCGCTGTAGTAACTTGCGATTATTGATTTTTTAATGTAATTAAACACTGTTATTCTTGTTGGTTGGTTTATCACATGATAACTAATCTGTAATCAGATTTTGTGTACAGTTACGTGAAGAAAAATGTATTGGATTATAAAGAAAAACAGGTGCGATTTGCACTTTCATTCGAAACACCTTTTTAATTAAATTATTACGAACATCACGAAAAGTATTATACAAATTCACAACATTCAATTAAACATGTTTTTAAATCCTAAGCAACGTCAATTTTGATCGAATAATACGGATTTCAACATCGATATCAATTTCTGACTATGTTAATCTCATCCTAGTTTTCTTAAATTGTAATATTTTCTTGATTTTTACACATCTGGCAGTTTTTTCACATGTTGTATAACGAGTTTTTAAAGTAGTCTCAATTATACTTTACAAAACATAAATTTTATTATCAACGATAACGTAAACATTGATACTTTTTATGTCAAAAAGTCACAGATAAATAAAACAAAAGTCTAAAAAACAACCATCTACATATATCGACTTCAATTTCAAACATTTACATACATTATTAATTCAATATAATAATATCTCCTCATTGTTTTGCAGTTGCAAATAATACAAGTGCTTTCTCTGCAGTTCATTATGAAAGTTAAAAAAAATATTTTAACACCAAGTAACCTCGTTGAATGATCAAAAATTTCTAAGATAAATTTTACTCGGAAACGTCTCATTTTGTTCGGAAAAATGTTCAATTATAACGTTTCTTAAAATATATAACCATCGCATATCGTGAAAAGGAATGGGAACATAAGAATTATATCGGCCTGCAATCACAAACGTATTTCTTATGAACTCCTAGAAACGATTATGATTGAATAGTCGTAAAGTATTTTGAAATACAGATAATGATTCATAGTTCATAGAAAAAGCATTCCACATGACAACAATGTTGAAATCGTGAATTGAATGGTACCCTAGTTTCTTCGCATCGATTATGAAACTGGGGTACCATTCTTATCTAATTTTTATCCCACACTTCAGTATCGTCAAAACGTTCGAAAAGGCTTTATGGATTTCACTCCACTACAAAAATTCCTTCGATTTGACACGGCCATGGGCCCGAGGTAACGCCTACGCAATTCTAATTTTCACCACCGGACATTGCATTAGCAGTTGGGAAGCAATCTTAAAGATAATGGACAATAATTAGTAAAATAATTAACTCTGCACTTACTCTTCTGTTTTCTTATCATAGCTGCTGGACACGTTAAGCGCTACATCGGCCCCTTGGTGGAACCACTTAACGAACTCACTGTCAAATATACTGGCAGGTACGAGACCACTGTCTTCTTTGGTTTGGCGAGGTAAACAAAGGTAAATATTACCTTGCACACTCTTCGGCAGCATCAATTCGTACCGGCCCGACTGAAATTCACTCGTCGATATTTCACTTACGCTACAGTTGGCGATCAAGTCCTTGCACTCACTATTTCTCTCAGATTTCGTCTTCGTTGCCTTAATTTGCATGCCGTTTTTAATATTCCTACCGCGCACTTCGAATATAACCTTCTTGTAGTCCTCATTGTTAGCGGAACTGTCGGCGTCGGATTGCTGTTCGATTGAATTGAATTCGGGTGCGAAATCGTCTTTTGGCACGTAGCTGGACGAGATGGAATTGGCAAACAACACTATCAAAAAAAATGTCAGTTTCTCTGTCCGACGAGACGAAACTCTCGCCATGTTACACGCGACTAAAAATAATAAACGGGAGATTTGCTTATAACCTCCACATTTCGAACGTCAGAGGTAGCGCAGGCCGGCCAACAGTCAATTGGGAGGAAGATCCCCAGGCGCTATTGCCACATCCACCACTTCGACGGCAGACCTCCAAATACACTTTACACCTTCGATGAATAAACACAAACCACTCAAATGACGATTATAAAATATTAAACACTAAAAGCTCGATTTATATTATACTTACGGTATTATATTATAGCGGTATAAACTTTGGTTTTCTCTATAACTTTTCTGTAAGTTTCTGAATTATGAAATTCTCTAGCATGAATTGTATGTTTTTACACATAAAAATCGACTAAACCCTCGACTGTGGAGAGAAATTATCTCCACATAATGACATAAATATGAAGGCATCACTTAATGTATTAGATCTACAGTTAATAAGATATACTTTATACAATTTATAACTTGGTTATGAACTTCGTTTTAGTAACCTTAAACATGCAGCTAATCAACTCGATTTCTATGATGTAAATGTAAATACATCAACGATTTACGAGAAAATCAAAGTATACAGACTTTCCCTGTCACTATTCCGTAAGTCTCTTATATATGAAAATATGTGGAATGAATTTCTAGTTAAGAACGATTCACAATCACTAGTGAAGAGCTGGTAGACAATGACCATGAATTTTTCATTGTACTATATTGAGCTATTTAAATTTTCGTCTTAATTAGTTGGAAATCTTAACCAAGACTTTACACTTATCTTATAAAATGTTTCGATGATAAATGTCAAAAGTGTCCTGGCCATCTTTCTAAACAGGTTAATATGAATTTCTAGCATTAACCATTCATAAAAGATTGTAATATACAGAATTAATGTGACTATGTTAAAACCGCTAAAAATTCGCAGTAGTGTGTTTTATATCTGATCAGGACGTAGAAAATATACGCGACTATAGAGAATTATAAGAAATTGAACAAAAAAGTGTCAGCAGTTCATACCTTTCTCTCATCCTCAGTGCCTCCTGCTCACCTTGGCAACGTTGTCATACAAATTACAAAAACAGGAAAATAAACTCATGTTTTTTCGAAACTAAATTTTGTGCCAGTAACACTTAAATTTTATTAATTGAAACGCTTTTTTCGCATATTTTACACTATGATAAATGAAATTTTGTAATTAAATAATATTTTCTTTCTATATGCAACCAGCACCACAGCAGCATATATTTTGTGTTGCATAGTAATTAACCAACAAATAGGGAACTTTTTTTTTAAATAATTACTATTCATAAGGTAAACACAGTGCTATAAATATCTTAAATTATAGACAATTATAATCAATTATAATCGTAAATGTGCTTCGATTGGTTATATTTAACTGTTGACTTTTCGAGGTTAAAGGTCAGCTTTAAGTCATTAGAAATGTAACGTACACAAATATAGTTCATCCATGTACATTTTTATGTTCATAACCTTTAATGATCTGTGTTTAATCTGAATAATAAAACATGATTCGCTTACACAGCAGAATTGTCACCTTATTGCGAGATATTTACCTGCCGACAAAGGCCTTAACGAAAGCAATGTCAACAGCACAGGTAAGTGAAACACAAATTTGTTTACCGTGTATCAAATTTATTTATTTCAAGGAGCACAAAATTGATGTCAATGGTCAAACTATCAACTATGTTAAAGTCGGAGAGGGTTTTCAAAAGCTCCTTTGTTTTCCGGGAGCTCTAGGCACTATCTGGAGCGATTTCAAACCCCAAATCGAGGGCTTGGACAGGACCAAGTTCACAGTTATAGCGTGGGACCCCCCCGGTTATGGACACAGTCGACCACCGGAAAGAAACTTTAACCCGAAATTCTACGAAGACGATGCCGACAACGCCTACGATTTTATGAAAGTAAAGGTAATCTACACAGTTAAAATTTTGTAGTGATATTTTTTCAGCAACTAGGAATTCGACGATTCTCTTTATTGGGCTGGAGTGACGGAGGAATATCCAGTATGATTCTAGCAGCAAAACACCCAAAGACTGTCGATAAGCTTATAGTGTGGGGGGCAAATTCTTATGTCTTACCGGAGGAAATTGAATCGTATGAAAGTAATGTCTGAAGCAACTGCTTTTAACTATTTAGATTTTGATGTTGCCCTTTTAGAAATTCGGGACATTAGCAAATGGTCCGATAAGATGAAGGCCCCTCTCGTTGCACTCTACTCGGAACAGGGCTTACAAGATTTGTGGAATGACTGGTGTGATGCCCTTATAACAATAAGTAAGAATGGTGGTGATATCTGCAAATCTTGTCTGGGAGAAATAAAATGCCCCACGCTTATTTTACATGGTAATAAGGATCCTATGGTAGCGCAAGAGCATCCCGATTACTTGATTTCCAATATAAAAATGGCCAAGTATGTTGGTTACTATGTTATTTACTATAACTACATCTGATTCCTAATTTTTAGGTTGCATCGTTTCCCCGAAGGAAAACACAATATCCACTTGCGATATGCAAAAGAGTTTAATAAAATTGTGACTGATTTTTTGTTAAATTAGATTGAAGTACTTACTCATTGTTGAAAACAATATATAGTTTTATATTTAGAGATGCACCTGTTATGGATAAAATATATATTTTCCACAAGATCACTGAGTATATTTTATATAATTTAAAATTAGAAAGGAGTTTACAAAACTTACATTCAAAAGCATAGAATACGTAAGACAAAGGAACAGTGTATTGAACGATTTCCTTTCGTGATCGCCAACTATTTCGAGAACAGTAGAACATATCTGAACAACGTCACTCAATTACTGTGTTCAATTGTAGGCACATTACACTGCAGCTTTACCTTGCATCTTACAATTTAACATTATTGTTTTAATACTCTGTAGTGGGAAAAAAACTTGCTGCTAATAATACTTTATACGGTTCATAATGTGACGTCATCGATAGTATAACTCTAAAGACGTCTGTGCCTATAACTTTGTACAAATTATGTATTTTATTACGATAAAGAATTAACGTTTCACAACACAGGGCATGATTATTGTGAACACCTTTTGCATTTTACATTGCTATCCGGTCAAAATTTCATGGCACACTCGATCATTCATAAACATTTTCTTGCGCTAGAAAAATAAATAATTGCGACACTAAAGTGTCAAATTAAATACTATCAATTTCAAATTTTAACCGACAGCTACGTAGACCACTGACCAGTTGATTACTCAACGCAATTTTTTATCTGTCATAAAAAATAACGGTCACTCCATAGACGCCAACTAATTCATGATTGGTCCTGTCATCGAGCGATCAGCTCAGATGAATGCGATTTGGCATATTACGCTGTTTTGTGCGACGAATTTTTACACTTAATGTTACATATATAGTGTGACAGTGTTATTCTATTTGGCACGCGTATTCTGAATTGTTTATAATTTTTATTTCGTACATTTTCATTATTGCATTTTACCACGGATTATGAAAAAAGGAAGATTGGAT
This sequence comes from Rosalia funebris, assembly GCA_037954035.1. NCBI lineage: Eukaryota > Metazoa > Arthropoda > Insecta > Coleoptera > Cerambycidae > Rosalia > Rosalia funebris. The sequence goes on along the minus strand of JAZFAV010000006.1, from coordinate 964,599 downwards.
CATTGAAGTACTGGTAACCCTAGTTTGAGTTTATTTTAACACAGAAATTAAATATCTCTGTGGTTAATGTGTTCACCAAGTGTTCTAATAATTATGTTGCAAATTCATTGTAGATGATTAGTAAAATGACACAAGATCTGACAATATTGAACATGCTAGTAATTTACATTTGGAGGTGGATGATAACCCCTATTTTCAGTATTATACAACATTAATATGTTATTTCAAGTTTCTGAACAGTTTGCGGTGAAATAAAAAACATAAGTAAATGTGACGTATATAATTTATTAAAAAAAAAAGCGAATATTAGTGATACGTAACATAACGTTAAACTAAACTGGTATCAAGCTGAAAATTAGTAATTCCTACGACTTAATCGTACAGCTCGCCACTATCCATGGCCTGCTGGTAACTCTTGCCTCCCTTCTGCTCGGGATCGAGTTTGATCATATCGTCAATTCTCAGTATGGTAATCGCCGCTTCCGTGGCGAATTTGAGGGACTTTACCTTGGACACCGTCGGCTCCAACACCCCCGCCTTTCTGTTATCTCTCACAGTGCCCTCAATGAGATCCAACCCGACATATTTCAAGTGGGCATGGTCCTTGTTCGTCTGGCTGGAGTTCTGGTATGCCCTCAGCTTCGCTACCAAATCCGTGGCGTCCTGCGCTGCGTTCACAGACAGAGTCTTGGGTATGACCAGGAGGCTCTTGGCGAATTCCGCGATGGCAAGCTGCTCCCTGGAGCTCAACGTCGTGGCGAAGTTCTCCAGGTAAATGGAGAGCGCCGCCTCGACGGAGCCCCCACCAGTAACGACGCTCTTCGACTCGAGGACCCTCTTCACCACGCAGAGGGCGTCGTGGATGGAACGCTCCATCTCGTCGCAGTAGAAATCGTTGGGACCACGCAGGATTATAGAGGCCGCAGTACGTGCCTTGGGGCTAACAGGGAAAGATTACTTGTAAGGGCGCACTTCTATAAAACAACACATACAATATGCGTCGTACAGGGTGTACCAAACAAATTAAATACTTTTCAAGGCAAACTACGGTATGAACTAAAACTTTTTATTATGGTCTTTTGCAACGCCCTGTATAAATCCATTTTCAAATAACAATTGAAGGAGTATACCTTTAATTGTTAACGGAAAATCATGAATTTCAATTGTTAACTACTTATGTCAAAAATTGATACTCATTTAGACATTTTAGTGACAAAAAAGACCTGAAAAATAAGTAGGATCTCATTATATTTTTTAGTAGTTAAGATGTTGCTTTATTGATTAAATATATTTCAAGCCTACCTTCCAAGAATAGTCAAACATATTTCTGAACCACCTTGTAAGAAAATATAATGGAAAATATGTAATTATTCTGTTAAATTGCAATCACTAGAAGAAGGTATTACTGGAAACATACAAAGTGGCCCAAAATTCAATAAAACCAGCTATATTTTAAGCTGTTTTCAACCGGGAAATGATTTTTTAAAGAAAGAGTTTGAACATATTTTTGAGCCACCCTATAACATCAACATGAATGTGGATAACATTAAAAACAGACACTAAATCATGTGGAGCTTTCTGAAATATAATTAATTTATTAAATTAAAACTTGAATGGGAAAATATCTTCCAAAAATAAAAAAAGTCCTATGTAAAGCCCTTCCTAAAAAATGTCTTTTTTTTTTGGTTTTATAGAATTTTAAGGCTTAGAGCATAAATTAGTTGTCCTAGACCCACTTTTTTCTTTGTTGCAACTCTCACCAACTATAACATATTTTTGGGTCACCCTGTAAGTTAATGATAAAAACATTCAACACCAAGTAGCTACTATAATCGGTATACTATTAAGTAAGAATTGAAATGTTACAGGGTGGCCCAAAATAATAAAGCCCAACAATCCACTCTGCACTATCGCGAAAAAAAATTACTACACACCCTTTGATAATAATCAGCTCGTCGTCAGAGATTCTCTCCTGCACCACTTCAGCAGCCTCGCCTACCATACTTGAATCAAACGACTCCTCACCTAAAAGAAATCGTTTTAACCTAACCCGTTAAAAAAAAAAATAACGTAAAATCTACCATCCATGTTGGTGAGCGATGTGAGGAAAGCAGCCCCCGTCGCCTTGGCGATGCGTTTTAGATCCGACTTCTTTACCCTTCTTACAGCCATCGCGCCATGTTCTACGAAATATTTAAGGCACAAGTCGTCTATGCCTCCCGTCACCAAAACCACGTTCACCCCCGTCACCAAGATCTTCTGGATGCGCTCTTTGGTGATGTCCAACTCCCTGGCGCGTATTCGCTCCAGCTGTTCGGGATCAGTGATGAGTACCTATGCGAAATTCCGTTAAAAACCTAACCTCACTTTTGGTCGCAAAAAATCCCCTATTCCTAGGATGCTTTGTGCGAAGACGCTTACCTGGACACCCATCTTCATCTTGGCCTTCTGAAGAGAGAAGTCGAGGCAGGCGATTTTTGCGTTAACGATTTTTTTAGGCATCATCTGACTGGCGACCGTACAGTTCAAGGCATAGCCTTGCACCAGCAGGCTGTCTCTTGCACTTTGACCGTGAGCTTTCAGAATGTTCACTGCCTTAATCGGATACATGGCGTTGCCTCTGGCATCTGTGACTTTAATCGCATTAGCTGCGTCCACAGCTATAGCGGAGAAGAAGTCGGCATCTCTAAGTTTTAATTAAGAAAAATAGCAAACGAGAACAACCTATAACTAAATAACATATAAACTAGTGAAAAGGATACGCCCCAATTATCTTAGAACTCATAGAAGTTTTGGCAATGTTAATAATGCTTTCTTTGCCTAATTCCTCAACGCTTATGGTAAGATGGTCTAGAATATACCGGCAAGCTTCCTTACAAGCTAACCTGTACCCGCTGATGATAGAGGTGGGATGAATTTTTTGTTTAACTAATTCGTCCGCGTTCTACAAAAAAATCAAAGTAGAAAAACAGTTAAAACCGGTAACCTTTTACCTTTAATAATTCCGCAGCGATTATAACGACAGATGTGGTGCCATCTCCTACTTCTTCGTCCTGGAGCTGGGCCAATTCAACGAGTACCTTCGCCGCGGGGTGCTCTACTTCTAAAAGGCGTAAAATTGTCGCCCCATCGTTAGTTACTGTAACATCTCCGATATCGTCTACCAACATTTTGTCTAGCCCAACGGGGCCGAGGGAGCTTTTTACTATATTAGCTATAGTAGCTGCCGCCATGACTGTAATTTAAAGAGGTAGAGTAAAAATCCATCTAACACTGGGTGTAATCGGACAACCCTCGCCGCGTGACGAATTCGGGTTAGGTTAACTAACACGCAAAGGTTTCGGAAAAGTAGTCGGACTTACCATTTTGAGTACGTATTGAGGCCCCAGAGGTCCTGGAACCCGCAACAGACAGGGGGCTGGCTACAACGGACATTCTTTATCGCATAAGTTTTTTCTAAACCGTACACAAATGACACCCACAATTCGGAGAATTTTGTTGCTGTCTAAGCTGTCTTTGTCTCTTTTCTACCTTTCGTTTTACTTCATGTAGGATTTTTTAAAGATATACGTTGGCGACACTGATGTTTTTAGGCAAAACCACTGAATTAGAGAGGTTATTTCTCTAATTCAGTGGGCCAAACGCAAGGATTGTATAGGGAGTAGGATAGCTGGATCGGCCAAATTCTTCGTCCGCGGTAGTCGAGATAGTGACGTCACCGCGGACTACGGGTTATAATATTCATATGGTTTTATTGACGTTTCCTTCTGTTTTAATCTACTTTAATTAGATTTTCAAATGGTATAGGTATAATTAAAATATATATAGTACTTCTACATTAGGTAGAGTATTGTAATTTGAATTATGTACAGCCTTTTTGAAACTGCTATTAAAATTAGAAGCAAGTGTATACTCACGAGAAACAAAATGTTTTATGGGCTGTATCTGTTCTTAAAACACATGCCTATTAATTATAAATAAATATAGGTATACTTCCTCTAAGTAGGAAGTTGTTTATATAAAATGTGTATATAAAACACATTTTGCTATTATGGTGTTAGTTGATAGGGGTACCTATTAAAAGAAATATAGGTACATATTACACTGCCATTAGGTACTTATTACGTACTTATAGGTATTTTATTTTTGTACCTATATCAGTATATCATACTTGTACATATCATTTACCTACACAGAACAAATAAATCATCTAATTAATTAAATATTTAAATGTATTTAAGGTACCTATCTATTCTACCCATATACCTACCTCCATATATTTACTACTGAAAAGTACCTATATAAAAGCTATTATACCTTATTAGGTAGATATAAGTCAAATAACAGATCTATTGTTAATCTATTAAGCACTATTAGTACCCTCTATCTCTACTTTTAGCCTTATTTTTTTAAATTATTTCTCGAAACCCCACCGAATATTTCGTCAGATATGGAACAAGTTTTTAGTCATTAAATAACATTCTGCTATTTACTCAAACTTAAATCAATACTTACGCAAACAATAACGTTCCCTTTAATATCACTTCACCACTCAAATGTACGAAAAATATTAAATATTATCCAAATTGCCTGAATTTACACAGCACTTCTGAATATGTTTAATACCGTTTTAACGGTTATAGTCCGCGATGATGTCAAAACATGTTTTAAAGGAGTGGGGCGCTATCTACATTGAAAGATAGAGATCAAGCAATCCTATTCCCTATACAATCCTTGGGCCAAGCGGGCAAAACAAAGCATAGAAATAATACCTGCGAGCGATAAGGCGTTTTCGATAATCAGATTATATCACCAAAGACTATTAACGTGAAAGAATATATTAATATACATTGATATCATCAAGTATATTGGCATCAAACGAAGTCGCGTTAATAGTATTTCCCATAAAAAGAATTGGGAGAAGATATGTTGACGAAATGAGTATGTCCACACGCAGTCAGTCACGAACCCTTTTGAAGCTCATCATTTCCTTTTTGAATCCTTCTTGAAATTTTATAGAGTTTCAACACAGCAATAAAAAATCTTTGTGGTTAATAATATTACAGTATGTTCATCAAAAATTCCAATTAGTATCCGCTGTTAGTAGATACACAGTAAAGTGGCATACAGAATAAGAAACTGTTAAATAAAATTACAACTTAATGATTTACAACTAACGCAAAGGGAATTTTGAATCAGTTGTAAGCCAGAATTGAGAATATAATATGCATGCAGTTCAGTACAGCTCATCAAGCATAGGAACAAGTCTCAAAACTGCAATATCGGACCGCCCACGAGGTGCGCAGTAAATAGCCTGGTATTTACCAATACCCAGTCGCATCGACACTTGCAGAGTTCATATCGATGAATATATATGTACACAGAGTTCGAACAGGCCGCGCATAAAGTGCATCCTTTTTCCTCCGAATGCTGCCTCACTCTTTCTTCTACGCATCCTAGAGAATCTCACACTTTTTTCTATCGTTGATGGGCAATACCCGAGCTAATAAAAGTCAAGTGATTGCTTCGCGTCCACTACAAGGATGGATAACCTATTGTAATCATATATAGAGTGGCCTCTAACATTATTTGTGTGTGGTCTGAGATGGCAGGCTGGGTCCAGGACTGGACACGTTATTGTTACTTGGGTTTGAGTGTCAACAAGGGGAATTTGGCACCTCTCCATAAGCATGTGCGTGCTTGTCCTCATTTGTATGTATAGCTTTCCCCTTTACAGCATAAGAGTTTAAGGAAAAGACGTATACTTCTGTGTGTCCAAAACAGTTAAAAGGGGCACTAAATATGAATCCAAAATTCGATATTAATTGACTGATTTATTGATAATGTATTATGAACTAATTAATATTCCAAAACACACCGTCCCCACACACAATAAGCATATTTGTCGAACATTTTCTACATCCAACCTGGAAACCTCTTGGAGCTCGAATCACTCTTCATGACTATAGACGAAAACGGCCGACTACACTTCAAATTCTGGTATGTCTTTGAAGTGTTCACAAGATTTATTATAGTTTTTTTCTTTGCATTCTAAAGTAAGCTACAGAACACAAAGCTAACATTTTTCTTTATGATACCCTGTTTATATCTATTTCACTCTATTCGAGTCTACCCTTAAGGAAATCTACATTTCGTTACACAAATATTTTATAAAAGGGTAGTGCATTGCTTCGACAGTTACTAGAACCTCTGGTGGAATGAAAGGCATAGTCTAGTATGTATTAACTATAACTAAAGTAAGTAAACGTCATAAATTGACTTTCTTTCAATTGACCTAATTAGTATATTAAATTACAAAATGAAATGAACCGAAAACTTCGTGCTAATTATTTCAAAACTGCCGCTAGCCTAACGGTAATTTACGCACGCGCTTGTTGACTGTTGTCAAGCCAAGAGTCAGCCGCCATCTTGATGGAATATAGTATTGTTTCGTGTTTATGTTTCAGCGGTATATAATTCCTCCGGGAATGGAAATAATTATCCGGACGCTATCAAGATTTGATTTATGTATACCAACAGTCACCGAAAGTGTTTAATTTTTGTAAGGTAAGTGACCCTTTGATAACTATTCGAGGGTAACGTTTCGGCGCCAACGCTATGTTTGCCCATCAAGCTGTCATTGATGCATCCGTGTTTTGTTTGTGTTTCAGATATTTTTCAACGGCATAGCGATTAAGGGAACCTTAAGATGTTTTACGCGCATTTCGTGTTGGCCAAAAAGGGGCCCTTGGCCCGGATTTGGCTGGCGGCGCATTGGGACAAGAAACTGACAAAAGCCCATGTATTCGAGACCAACATAGAAAAGTCCGTGGATGGCATATTGCAGCCTAAAGTGAAAATGGCCCTGCGAACGTCTGGCCATCTACTGCTGGGTGTCGTTAGGATTTATTCGAGGAAAGCCAAGTATTTGTTGGCCGATTGCAATGAGGCGTTCGTTAAGATCAAAATGGCCTTTAGGCCGGGTATGGTAGATCTTCCTGAAGAACATAGGGAAGCAGCTGTAAATGCTATTACGCTACCTGAAGTGTTTCACGATTTTGATACGACAATGCCTGAATTGAAGTAAGTTGTTTAACGAAATTTAAAGGTTGTGGTGAGTTATTTTGTTGTTGTAGTGATGTGGATATTGAGGCACAGTTCAGTTTAAACCAATCTAGAGCTGAAGAAATTACGATGCGTGAGGATTACGGAAATATTTCTTTGGTCACTACCGATGATGGGTTTGGGGATATGGGATTCGACACGGATGCCCCGGAGCTTATGAGGCACGCGACGGGATTGGAACCGTCGATGGAGCAAAGTAATTTATTGTTTAGCGAGCCAGTTCTAGAACCTGTCGGTGTCGAAAAGGAGCGCGAACCTATACCATCCACTTCTGGAACACAACAACAAGAGACGCCCATGGAAATTGAACAGTCTGTTCGTGACGATGGATTTGGGGCTCACCTAGACAGCAACATTATATGTATGTTAAATTTATTATTTAAAATGTGGTTTTTAATATAATTTAACAACGCTCTTTTAGCGGGCGGGTTATTTGAAGGTGGTCTCTTTGATGATGCCCCTATGGGAGAGGTACCCCCTGTTGACGCCAGTATACCTGGTCCAACACCTCAGGATATACCGCCACCTCCTGAAAGCGATGACGAAGATATCGATCAGTTTGGTGGCCCCCCGTCTGTCGGAGGAATGAGGTAAGGTTCATTTCATCATTCACAGCTTTATTTAACTTTTACCACACTTCGTTCCAAAATTATTGTTTTGTATTGGGATAGAGAGAACTTTTTTTTTCCAGTTCGGATGAGTCTAGACCGGCTTCCATCATGGCGCACGTGCCAGCGCCAACTCCAACCCCTTCTATACATTCTATTCATCCGGAGCCAGTCCCAGAACCTCAACCGGAAGAGGCGGCGCCGCCGGCTGCTGAACAGACGACTCTTATTCAAAATGAGGAGGAAAGCTTTGCCTTGGCCCCCGTCGACGCCAGTGCTCTAAAAGGTAGGGATTTATTGTTTTTGTAACTTTAAGTTGTCAACTGCCAGTCAGTATTTTAAAAATTTCAAAATCTATCTTAAATTATTATTCATAAATTGCCGCATTTGAAAAGTGTCAATATAATTTTTGAGGTTAATTATATAGGTCAAAAGTGGGTAGGTCAAAGTCAAGTTCCTTTCGTTTAGTTCTGTCTGTGAAGTTCTGTTATTTCTGAAATTCTGAAAAAAATTTAATAAGTGGCAGTGAACAGGATTAAAAAGTGTCCAGCCTGTATACAAACAGTAATTTTTTTTTTGACAATTGATTTATAAATATCGAATTTTATACTTTTGAAGCACCTGGTATATTTTATTAATGTATGCATAATTTAAGTTATAATTGTATTTAATATTTCTCTTCTTGAAAAGTCATAACATCGTTTTTGTCGGGGATAATTTTCAAGCTCATGGATATCAGTTTTTTTTTGTGACATTAACCATATTTAAACATAAATTCAATCTCCCTTCTCGATACCTGCCGTTCTCTACACTTTCCTTGTTATTTTTTTTAACAGTTAATTAAATTTGTATCAGTTTTAAAACTTTCGGATGCACCTGGTATATTTGATTAAATAATTTATTTCGCATAGTCTAGTATGTAATTATATTTAAGACTTGTACTGTATAAATTCTGATATTTTTTTTATTGTTGATAATTTAGAAACTGACGGTAGTCTGTTTTGAGACACCGAGTATTATCATTCCTCAATTCTATCTTTCCAGTATTGCACACCATCTTACTTAATGACTAAATCTCAAAATTGTTCCTATAATTTCTTTCCGTTACATATAAATTGAATTTTTATGAATTCTAATACTTTTTGGTACACCTGGTATATTTTGTTTATTTATTGTTGTATAATTTGGTACATAATTGTTTAAAATTTCAACTCCCGAATAGTTTTGATTATTTTTTCACAATTTAGAACCTGATTGAAAAAAGTTTTTTTTGAGACACTGGGTATAACCAATCCTAAATTCAATCACCGCTGTCTTCCACACTATCTTCTCCAATCTCCTCATTTTCATTATTATTTTTTTTATCAACTCCGTATTGAATTTGTTTCAGAAAATTTTCAATAAACAATATTTTCGCTTGTTAAAAGGAGAAGAAACCAAAAGTTTTCGATAATGTTAATTGGATTAGAATCCGAAAAGATGCAAGACTCGGTTTTAATTTTATTACTGGATTTTTAAAAATGAAATAAAAAATCTCAATTCTTATAACCTTTTTTTTGTAATGTAATTCACTCTAATGTATTTCACTAATTTGTGAGAAGAGAAAGTCGTCCAAATATTCTTTAATCTCAACAAAACCAAAATGATTTTCAATAAAATGCCCTTAATGGAACAGTGAAAAAATATAATTGGCCTTTACAACGTTCAAATAATTTTTTTATTGAATTATAATTGATCGCTATTCATCTGTTAAATTTAAAATGAATTTATCTGTTTTTTACTTTCTGGTGGTGTAAATAAGTCAAAATTTATTTGTAATTTTTGTTTAAATTAGTCTATTTTTCACATAAGTAATTTGAATCAATTGTAACTTAGATCTAGAGTACTCAACGGCTCCAACTGCCGACCATTTACCAGCTCTGAATCCGCTTGCTCATTCCATATTTGTCATAACTTCTATTTTGATTGTAGGATATAGAGAAACATTTTTTAGGTGTAACAAGCATCGATTTAAATTTTTTCATAAGTACAAAATTAAATTGAGCTCGTGAAGTTTACACCACCAGAATATATCACTCCAAGGAACTGTTGTCGATAAATTTAACATAAAAAACAGATGAATTCTACCTAGGTCTAACCAAGACCAAGAGAAAGAGGAAGCTCATCGTGGACGAAGTGAAGAACATATCAGGAGAGGAGATGAAGAACCAGCTGAGCGACACCAGCGATATCGTCACGACGCTGGACCTGGCTCCGCCCACCAAACGCCTCATGCACTGGAAGGAGACAGGAGGGGTGGAGAAACTGTTCGCCTTGCCCGCCAGACTTATACCTGCCAGAATTCTCTTCAAGGTATGTGTTTTAATTTTTCTAACCGTTTTTTTATAGTTTTCGGTTTATTTTAGCTCAACGTCACTTTATTTTCATTTCTGATTGTTTGACTGATTTTTATACTAAAAATACAATAAAAAAAACTTCTTTCGATACCCTGTATGTTACAAACGAAGCTTTATACAAGCTATGTTTATAAGAAGTTTTCGTCTTAAAAAAAGGTCTTTTATCATCTGTGAAAGTTTCGCTAAAAAAAATTTGTCCACCCTGTATAAGTGATGATAGTTATATAGTTTTCGAAATATGTGTAATAAATTTAAGGGATGGTTTTAATTGAAAATATAAGGAAAAAAGTTCCTATAAACATGTCTTTTAAACGTAACCATTTTGGAAATACAGGGTGATAGTAAAAAATTTCTGGATATCGAAAATGCCATTTGTACCTTTCAGAACTACCAGAGGCATCTGACGTTGCGCGCCATCGGTACCGAGGACTTTGCCATGCTCGGCGACGCCGATTCGCTGGCGATTGAGCAGGCGCGCGACCACGAGGAACAGCCCAGCATGGAGGCGCAGACCCCCGCGAGGCGCGGCAGAAAACGAAAAGTCGACGAAGTCGTAAGTGCACAAACGCCGAGTCCCCAATTGTGGTATAATTTTCTTTGATCTTAAAGATACGGACGCCACTGCACCAGCCCGAGCTGGAGACGCCCCAGCCACTGTTGCAACCCGAGGAGTCGATCGTGGGGCTGATGCCGCCGACTCCGCTGGCGCCCCAGATGCAGATGCCTCCGACGCCCGTGGCGCCGCCTACGCCGTACCAGGCGCCGCCGACGCCGCTCCCGCCACAGACGCCCTTGCCGCAGCCCATGACGCCGATGTTGCCGCCCATGGTGCCACAGGAGGAGATGCACATGCCGCCGGGGACGCCCCAGGTTTTGCTTGCGCCTCCCACGCCTCAAGGTAAGAGAACAACCCTTCAGAATGCGTCCCAATGCGTTGAATTTTTATTGCTAAAATTGTGAGGATCCTAAAACTCTTTAAAATGGAGAAAATTTTATTGAAACACTTGAATTTTTGTGAAATCTTAATGAAAGAGTACTCCTCTCGAATGCCTACTGGTAGTTTTTGTTTCAGTAGGTCTGTTTGTCAAAGAACAGTGAGGTTATAAAAATTTTCCCACGCCCATTCAAACAATTTTAGTTGGTGCCTACTGTCGTGCATCTTTTCTGAACTGCACAATTTTGTCTGCCTTTTGCCTATTTGTTTATTCTGTATATTCTTTGGATGTTATACGCGTTTCAATCTCAATATGCTGTCGTTAAATAAATAAAAAATATATATATTTTTATATAAAATATAAATATTTACATTAGTTATTTTTTATCAACCCTATATATTGTGATTTTATTAAATGATGATGATACTCACTCAAAATAATTTCCTTTGGTGTTTGTAATAATAAATTTAGCTTTAGAAAATAATTTTTCTTTTTGTAAAATTGTATTTTATTTACCATTTCCTAAATACTGAATATTCTTAATATCAGTGCCTTGCAGTAGTTTTTTCTATTAGTAGGTTTACCATGAAATATAGTACATTTGTAATTATTTTCCCGCGCTCCTATAAGAAAACTCATTGAGGGTCTACTTGCTGCAGTAACTTTAAAAATATGAAGGCCTTAGTTTCAGTGTGTTTTGTCTTGAAAAATAATAGTTCCTTTTTAAATATCTTCAAAATATTAAATAAAAGAATATCTTCAATTATGTTCCCACGCTTTAAGATAAAATTTTGACAAAAGCCTACTATATGCCTATACATCAGTTTCCTAGTCACGCGAATTTTTTTCGTTGTTTTTTGGTGCCCTGTATGCTCTTAGCTATATCTGTATACAAGAATACTGTTCTTTGATAATTAAAAAAAAAAAAAGTTACTATTATCTGCATCAGGTTTTTACTTTTTTCTGACCCCTATATATATATTGTGATTATTAAATAAGGGTCTACCCATTAAGAATGACTGCCATTAGATTTTGTTCCAATAGATTTTGCTTTAAAAATAGTGCTTTTTGGAGTTTTTTTTATTTGGTTTTTTGTAAAATGTATTTTAGTCACCATTTAGTTAACTATTTTAGCAACACCATGTGTTGCAGTTTAGTGAAAGCATGCCTAATATGAATAGTAGATTTTTGTTGAAGCAGCTTTACTGTGAAATATCACATGTTTATAATTATTTTCCCACGCTTCTACAAGAAAATTCACTGCGGGCCTACTTGAAATTTTTAGAGAGTTTCTTTTATTTTTTATATTTCAAGTAGGTTTCATAATAAGAAATAGGAAGTTTATTATTACTTTCCCACGATTGTATAACAAATCTAAGGTAGTATCTACTTGTGGGTCCTTGAATTAGTAGGGTTTACTATTGATATAGATTTTAGTTTATAAAATGGTGTATAGGCCTTAAAAAAAATTATTTCCTCTTGCGCTACATGAAATATCAGGATGAAGCTACTGACAACTAAATGTCTAGTGGTAGATTTTAGTATTGGACGGTTTAACTAACAAAAATAGTGCTTTTTAAAATTTTCTCACACTTATATAAAAAATATCAATGAAGACCTACTGCGTTATAATAATTTTTATTACTTGAGTTTTACTGTTTTGAAATAATAGTACTGTCAGTTAAATATACTAAACCTCGTCTAATAATTCTCTTTCAGGTATGGTGCCGCCTGGCACGCCGCAAGGGATGATGTACCCGCATACGCCGGGGTATCCCGTGCCGCCGACGCCGCTGTCGCACATCGAGGAAATGCCCCATCTACCCGCGGACCAGGTAAGTCTATTGGGCAGTCGCCATGCAGACGCGCGAACTGACTGAGCGAACACAAACAACACGTTTCAGGTGCACTCGATCCTTCAGGAACAGGAGAGGATGGCGCCGATCCCTCCTATGACACCCGCACATCCCGCGGACGACCTGTTAACCGCCCCGACGCCGCTCCACCCCGGGATCGACGCGAATTTACCCCCCGAACCGTTGGATTTGCAACACGACCTGCCCGCCATGGAGAATATGGGATACGATCAGGTATGGGGGAGAGTTTGGGTGAGGTTTCCTAGGGGATGATTGACTTTTTGTCATTTCAGGCGCAGATGGCCAACATGGGGTACGAGGAGCAGCCAGCTGGGGGGATGTCCGAGAGGGTGCAGTCACCGTGGGCGGGCGATTACGATTTCCCCCCCTCGCCTGGACAGGTAGGTGGCTGTTACAGATTAACTCGTTGGTTCCGGGTGTTCGAAATCGTCATTTAATACCTTCTATACTGGACAAAATTGTCGTCTTGTGCACATGAGACTTTAAGAACATGTCTAAAAACTATTTACATCCCCTGCTTTTATCAGTTGGGAGCCCGATATTTTTATCATTGGCTTGTTTATTCATGTGTATTCTTAATGTTCCAAGATTTTTTTCCCGTATTTAATTGTCAATCAAAAGGTCTTTTGACGTCAGAAATGTCCGCGAATATTTCATTTTACCCTTTCCACGATCTTTAAACATTTCCAAGCAAAAAAGGGTGTACATAATTTTTCTGTGTTTAATTATCATCCAAAAGGTCTTCTGTGAGTAGACACATCGGGCCTACTTTTTATTCCGCTTTTTGCAGGCGTACCTTCAGATATAATACCGAGTTTATAATTATTTTCCCACGTCCATGTTAAAAATTGTAACGAGTGCCTACTAGCATATATATGTTTTATAATAGTGTTATTTTTCTGTTTAATCGTCAATCAAGAGGTCTTTTGACAGCAGAAACATCCGTGATTTTTTTGCCTTTTCCGCATACATTACGTGCAAATAATTTTTATCTAAAATGTCTTCTGTGAACAGGACATTGGGCCAACTTTTTACTGTGCCATTTGTAGGCTTGAAAAACATTTTCAAGAAAAAAAAAGTTCAATAATCCTCCTTTGGATACAATACTTACCGAGTTTATAATTATGTTCCCACGCCCATGTTAAAAATTTTAGCGAGCGCCTACTACACATTTTTTACAATAGTGTATTTTTTTTACCATTTATAAGTGTTTAGTTTCATTAAAATACATCATTATAAAAGCAAAATGCTATGTTAAAAGTATTGATGTAAGAAAAGGAATTTGAAACAAAATTAAGCGAAAAATATGAAAGGTTGGCATAGATTTTCATTTTTAAAAAGTCCAAATACTTTGGATTCACTTTTTGGCGAATTTTTGACGTAAGGAATTATTTAAAATACAGGACATTTTTTATATAGTGGCTGAATAAAAATTTGTAACGCAAATATTGGGCGAACTTTTGTTCTTACACTTTTTAGACTTGAACATTGAAAATAATTCCAGAAAACCATTTTGCTGTATCGTAAGTACTCTTTCTGGCTTTTGATGTTTAAAATAATTATCAAAACATTCTATTTTCATATCGAGAAATTATTGGGCAAACTTTTTACTTGACTTTAACAAGCATTAAAGAGCATAACCAACGCGTGGGAAAATCAGTTTCTCTGCTGAAAGAGACCTTTAGAATGACGGTTCACTGGCGAGATTCAAAAAAGAGTGCTTGCTTTTCAAGGCGGAGGAACAACAAGTGGACGAGACGGACGAACAGTTCGAAGAGAGGGTACTAAATAAAAGGGCATATCAGATGTTTACTGTGGTCAGGCAGAGGCTACAGCAGACGGATCCGATAACGTTGTCGGAAATGTGCCACCGGAACACGAAAAAACAGGTCAGCGCATGGGATTTTCTTTTTTTTTTTTTTTTTTTGAAAGCTGACATCAAAATCGTTATTCCAGGTGGCGCAGAGGTTCTACAGCCTGCTCGTGCTGAAGAAGTTCCACGTGCTGGAGTTGGAGCAGGAGGAGGCGTACGCGGAGATTTTCGTATCGAAGGGGCCCAAATTCGACAACCCCACCTTGTAAAAAAAAATATTAATTTGTCCGGTTTTTGGACCCAAATTCGACTTTATACTTATAACTTTGTACAATGACCTATATATCTAATATATTTTGAAGCGTTGTTGAGAGGAATGGTTGTACATAGACGCACGTCTTCATTTTTTATCATGGGGAACAAAGTATCCAAATTCTCTTTTTGAGTTTATTTGCCAAAGCTGCAGTTTCTATCCACAATAAAAGTTGTTGGACCGTGTTAGCCCCAGGACGTACATTTAACATTAAATGCCAATCATGCATTTCGTTTAACAAAATTTATACCCAAAGAACCAGTCAATAAATTCTATAAATAAATGTTGCGGAATTTTTATAAAACACATTTTTAATATATATTCTCATACTTCGGAAACTTGGGGAAAATCTTACAATTACGAGTTTAAAACTTTATTTTTTTCGTGCTATTTAGGCATAAAACGAATATTGGACAAACTGGTACTTATTTTTATATTAGACTAAACGAGCATATTTGCAATGTTTGATGTTAACTGTATATGAATTGTGTTATTTATTTGTGTGCAAATTTGGCCGTTTTTTACCTTTTTTAAGAGCTTCTATTTTTTATTTTTCTATATACGAGGTGATCCGATTTTCAACAACCCAATATTATAAATTCATTGCGTTAGTGTTGTAAGTACAGAGATGCAATCATTATAGTTCACTTGTTTCCAGATGCATATACAGGGTGAGCAAAAGTTTTGTTTGCAGTTCTCCATTAAAGTTTACAGCTGTTGGTGATTTTCATGGAATTTGATTAAGTGTTAGGACTGAAACTGAAACACGTTTTGTTGCAACAACATTTTTGTATCGTTAATTTTGAAATACAAGGTGTTAAAGTTGCAAAGAACCTCGGCGAGGGTATAACTTATTTTCTGACATACCCTGTGTATTGAATGTTTCAATTTGATTATTGATAATCCCAAAATTGGCGGTCTTTACCAGTTTCATTTATATTCCAATAATTTTTTCTTTCATAAAGAACATCGTTTTCACGATACAAGTTGTTGATTTTTTTTTTTGTTTTCCAGTTCTAAAACGCTATTTACCCTCAGAACAGTTTGAAATTCGCTGTAAATTCCCAGTGTATTATTATTATTATTACGTTATATGGGTTTGGGCCTCATGAGCCACTGATCGCATGGGTAGTCCCTTGGCGATCCCCTCTTATACGGGTCATTATAAAAAAAATGCTAACCCATAAAAGGAGCAATTTAGGCACGTCCCCCGCCTTAAGCCCAGTGTATATTAGCGGACATTATTAAAGCAATGCGTGGAAATATCGATATACTGGGTGATATTTTTATGGCGTGACCCCTATTTAGTCAAACCACTGATTTTCTTGAGGTATTAAGTCGCTGTCTTTGCGATTTATTTATGCTCTACTTAAGTTTTTAATTGTCAATGCCTTCAGAAATACTTTATAAAAAACAAAGAAAAGGCAAAAAATATCACTCCATATTGAAATTATTATTATTATTATTATTATTATGGGAAAATTACCTGTAAACAAAACTTTATTTTCTGATATTGAGTCTATTTCTGGTTGTCATGCTTCTTTTTATTTTTATTTATACTAATTACAAAAAAAAAAGTAGAAGCAAAGTTAGTTAAAACGGGCAAATGGCCATTATATATTTGTGAGACGCTCCAAAGCGACTTCCACAAGAGGAAACAATGCAAAACACCAAAATTTATTTTTGTACATATTTATAAGAAATTTTCTTTGAATTGTTTTCTAGAAAGATCTCTCATCGCCTGGGGGCGTCTCCCCTAAGTTGTTGCTACGTAAAGTTATTTATTATTTTTATTCTAGCAAATTTTAAATAACGAGGCGTTTTATTTCTTCAATTATTATGTTTTAAGACCGAGGGCTTGTTTCACTTTTATTATATATCTATATATATTGTAAATTTTTGTCTAATAATTTTAGATTTAGGTTAGCAGTTAAGCAGATTTAATAATTGAAGTAATGTTTAAATATTGTTACTACATTGATAGTCTTTATAGTAAAATATTTCGCCAAAAATAAACGGAGTCTGTTTATTTTTGCAGGTCTGTATTATCAAGAGCTAGTTTGTCATTTTTTAATCAGATTGTTTGTAAAAAATATAATAAAAACATCCTTAAACGGCGTTTTTCTTTGACATCTTAAAAGTTTACACCGAAAAAAAAGAAACGTCTGTGGAAACTGGAGCCGTGTACACACGCACTCCAAAATAAGTTCATTCTTCAAGTTTATAAATTCCTTTTCAGTATTTTTTTGTCAGCTGTTTGGTTCAACGTTTCAAGTATATTTTTCTTGACTAAAAGTAAGGATAAGAACCGCCATTTATTCGCCCATAAGCCTGTTACATTATCGGTAATATAACCTTCAAAACAACATTTAAACTATTTAATTTACCGTTTTTTTATGTCCTTTAAGTAAACAAATTAATAAATAGTACATTTTACAAATCCCTGATCGAATAAATAATTTAATAACAAAAGTATAAAAAATTAAACATTTAAGAGTAAATAGGGAAATTGTTGACGTTAGTTGCCTTGACCCGTTTTGTCTGACCTCAAATATAAGAGATTCAGTAACATTTCTATCAAATGATATTATGTTATATAATACATAATAAATTAATAACTAGCGTGTTACACTTCACAAATTGACAAGGGAAAGTAAACCAAATAATTGTGAATTAAGGTGCAATATAACCGATGACGTCACGTCATGTATGGTTAAAAATAATTCATTCTCCTGTAAACATAGACGTATGGTCATGTACATCACACATATAATCGTTAATTATACTAATCATTTAATACCTCATCATAACACTTCTATCTACATACTAAATTGGAAATCTACAATAAATCAGAAATAGCATTTAAAAATATTCATTTTTAAATGAAATAATCATGGTTATATTTCACCATAGACCTCATCAATCGTACACTTACCATATATGACTAGCTGTCACCAATGAACTCTATATATAACGCTGTCACATGCGCTACTCATTGAACTATATCTAAAGAATTCAATGGCGCTGCTACATCTACAATACTTCTTTGGTGCAAATTTAGCGGTAGATTTAAATTCAGGATTATAGTATTTCCATATAAGGCATGCGTACCTTATTTTACGCATATAATGCTAATACATATATTCTACTAAGTAGAATTATTGGCAACTCATTATATTCAATACATAATTGATACACAAAATGACATTTCTTGCCGTCAAAATTTTAGTCCCTTTTGACAATATTTACCTTATACATGAATGTTTTTTCCTACCTTTATATTATTTTATATTAATATTCTATCGAGTGTATCATGTTATTCGGCACACATGTTGGACAAATTTCCACGTCATTCGAGTTCGGCTTATATCTCGTTTGATGATGAAGAATCTTACAAGAACTACTTGGAATGCAATTTCACTTTAATTTCTCCCAAGAAAATTATAAACCCGTACAGATCGCAAATAGACAACCACGTTCCACAAAAACCGTTTGGCACGTTCTACCAGAGATGTGCAGCTTGCGTAGCTGTCGCCATGCAGGTTAGTACCGTAGTGTTATTTGATAAAAAAAAATAAATAAATAAAAGCACTTTACAGATTGGCAATGTAATTAATCGTGTTGCAAACGATACTGGAACTATTTATAAAAATCAGAGCTCGATGAATGCAGATATAGCTAAAAATATTGAGGGTTTATGTTCTAATGGATTTAAAAAGTATAATTAGCCTAAAAGCTATCGTCGATAACTAATAAATTGATTTTCAGTTATGATCTTCGTAGATACGACAATGTTAGTTTAGTAACTGACAATTTTAAATGTACCAAGCATGTTAATACTAACATGGATGGAAACTGGACAAAGAAGTAAGTACCAAAATCTTATAATGTACTTAAAATTATATTAACCTCATTATTTTGATAAATACTTCGAGTTTCTTTTCGTCAAATCATAAAACGATTGATTGAAGCTCCAACATATTACATCTAGCAGTCTAGCAATACGTCTAGATAACAATTAGACTTAGATTAAAACAAAGTATGTTCTTAGTAGTAAGTTGCATGCAAGAAGACTAGTTCTCTAGTCTTCGTAGTTGCATGCTTAAACCGTGCCGTTCACTTGTCTAATATTTGTTGAACTACTCTGAACGCAGTTTGTAGTGCCGTTCCATTCAAATTACGTAGCTTCTGTATTACTCCATCAAATAATGTATGCTTCTTTGGTTGATTATATTAAAACTTACCTTATTAATAAAATAAGCCTTCTCTTACTTAAGTGGTTGTATTCTTACTTCAGATTACGAGAGTTATGCAGTATATACACCTCACATATGGATTTAGAACACGTTAGCAATAATTATGCAAATAAAGCTGAAGAAATAGTTCCCAACTTGTGCAAGTATTGCAATTTAAGTTGTAACATAAATTTTATAAAGACTTACATCTGTTTTTTTAGAGGAACAGGAATCTTTCGTGATTGTTTAAACGTAGAAGAAGACCTTCCAGTAGATAGTATAGAAGAATTAAATAAATGTTCTCCTAACTGTACTTGTCAAGTAAAAAGGGTGTCTCATGAAGAATAAATATTTTTTTTAAGTCTATATTAATTTTTTCCATTTCATTCTAAATCTGTTTTACTCCAACCATTGACCTGCTGTTACTTGAATAGTTGAAGTGGTGATTAATTTCCTGGTAGCTAATTAGAATATAGGAAAATTATAAGACGGCTTTAAAGGTATATTGCTGATGATTTATACGTTTATTTGATGTTATTGCTTATTTCAAGATTAAATGTTTTAATACGAATTCTAGGTGTGATACGAAAGGAGCGCGCTTCAGTTTGTTCGTCAGTAGGTAAACTCTTCTGTTTAATATTTTCATTTTAACGTTTTCAGTCTATCGATGGATTATTTTAACATCTAATTTTAAGTTTATACCGTCATTATTCAAAATACGCAGTGTCTTACTTTTTAAAGAAAAAAATTCTCGATACATTTAGTAATTTAGTATTGTTATACTGCTCTAGATGACGCTCGCGTCGATAAAGCCGGGTCGGTAAAGAAACCTCCTCCTCTCGGTCTTTTGAAGCATGGCAGTTCCATGTGGAAACTAGGAATTCCTCCTATAGTTCTATAAAATATAAGGCCAATCGTTTTTCAAGTGCTGTATACTAGAATCGTCAAGAAAGTGAGTAAAGAATGAAGTTGAACGTATCCTACCCCGCGACGGGGTGTCAAAAATTGTTTGAGGTTGTGGATGAGCATAAAATACGTATCTTCTACGAGAAGCGTATGGGCCAGGAGGTTGAGGCGGATCTGTTAGGGGATGAATGGAAGGGTTACGTATTGAAAATAACCGGAGGCAACGACAAACAAGGCTTCCCTATGAAGCAGGGCGTGCTAACTAACGGTAGGGTGCGGCTCCTACTTTCGAAGGGCCATTCATGTTATAGACCCCGCCGTACCGGCGAACGTAAACGGAAATCAGTCCGCGGTTGTATCGTAGACGGAAATCTCAGCGTACTAGCCCTCGTGATTGTTCGCAAGGGCGAGCAGGAGATCCCCGGACTGACCGACACCACCGTTCCACGCAGACTTGGCCCGAAGAGAGCATCTCGCATCCGTAAGCTTTTCAACCTGACTAAATTCGATGACGTGCGCCAGTACGTCGTGAAACGCCCGCTGCCCCAGAAGGAAGGCAAGAAGCAGAGGTTTAAGGCACCGAAGATCCAGCGACTCGTCACACCGATGGTATTGCAGCGTAAACGCCATCGCTTGGCTTTGAAGAAGAGGCGTTGCTTGAGACGTAAGGAACAGGAGGACGCCTATGCCAAGTTGCTGGCTCAGCGCAAGAAGGAGTCGAAGGCTCGCAGGGAACTGATGAAGAGACGTAGGTCTGCCAGCATGCGCGACAGCAAGTCGAGCACTCAGAGCGGGCAGAAGTAAATTGTATTTTTATATTAAAGTATGTAAGTACAACTTGAAAAATAAAGTTTTTCTGAAGTTGCTTGATTGCTTTTTTTTTTGTTATAAATAGAAATAATAAATTGAAATTTTAAATAAATAAAAAAAAATGTTTATTTTTTACCAGTAGCGAAACGAAGACTTCATGTTTTGGCAGGTAACAAACAAGGCTGATAAAAATAATTGTTAAATCGAAAACAAAGCTTTGGTAAGTATTTTGTAACAATTAGAAATATTAATGTTGGTTTTGAAGGTAAGTGTTTATTAGCAATTAATGTTATACATGGTATATTGTTTTTAAGTCACGTTAGAATTCTACTAACTGGAAATAAGTTCCATTCATCTTGTGTGCTTGTACGGTACCTTAGCCAATGATGACAATTAAATGTATACTTGTGGTTTATTTACATATATTTTGAGATATTTAATATAACGTATACAGCATCACTTTAAACGAAACAGTAAAGAATGCCTCTGAATCTACAGGGGTGAATAATATCTTGGGAATAACCAAAATAATGTTTTTCTTGCAATAACATTTTTATTTCCAGCTCACAAATGCTATTTCTTTAGAGACAGGAAAATTTAATTTTATTATTCAATTATTTGTTAAGGTTGATAGTTCTGAGATGATTGAGAAGAAAATTGAGATATATTTTATATAAAAAATGGATTTGATTGTAGTATATGAGTAAAGGGTCAAAAAAATGGTTCATTGCACATTTTCTGTAAATCTTATTTTTGAAAAATATAAACAGCTCTATTATGTTACTACAAAAAATATGATATGTAATTAGCGCTTGGTGACATGTATAGACTGAAGGATTGCCTGCTCAGACTGTTTTCAGTGTTTCAGTAGATACAAATTTTATTGTAAACATTTTATATTTATAAAAAATACACCATATAGGGTAAAACTGATAACAATTTAAAAGTGACTAAATTATGTAATTTATTTAAAAAAAAAACTATATTAATGCAAGAAATTTTCGAGGAAACCAACAGTTTCTTATTAAACCAGAGATTGCCATAGTGTTGAGGAGGTCGATTTATGTTGTACTCAATGAAATTTGCATAGATTTTGATACTAATATTTTCTATAAAATTCCCTTACGAGAAAAGATGTAGGAAGGATGGACAAATGTAATGTTGCCCTTGGATTTCTCCAGAATCCAGAGGTTCTTCAGGTAGGTGTGAATTTTTGAAATTGTTGGAATCTGCTACGAAAATAGATTTACACGAAAACTAATAGTTTTTCATTAAAACGAAGATCGCTATCATGTTGAAAAGATTGAGTTCCGTTGGATTCAATGAAATTTGCATAGATATCGAGACTTGAATTTTTTTACAAAGTTCCCTTACAGTCCATCGATTTTCTATCGCAAAAAAACGTTTTCTCGAGAAAAAATCTAAAAAAATTCGTATAGATGTAGGAAGAATGAACAAATGCAATGCAGCCCTCAGATTTTTTCTATATCCAGAGATTCTCCAGGTAGATGTGAATTTTGAAATCATTACTTGGAATTTTTTTACTTCAGAAAAGAAATCGTAGTACCTGTGAACAAATTGTTTGAGGTGTTTCGCCTTCAGAGTAGTATAGTAGAGCCTCTGAGGAATGTCTGTTGAAAATATCAAGATTGTGTATATGGGTAACAAAGCAGCTAATTTTTGAAAATTTTCTTCCTCAAAAATCTTGTACTTTTCCATAAAAAAAAGTAGCGCCTGTAAACAAATTGTTTGAGGCTTTCACCTTCAGGGTAGTATAGCAGATACTCTAAGGAATGTCTGTGGAGAATGTCTAGGATGTTTAAGGCCTACTGGTAGAGTGAATTTTTGAAAATTGTCTTCCCCAGAAATCTTGCACTTCTTCATGGAATACTTCATAGCGCCTGTAAACAAATTGCTCGTGGCGTTTCGCCTTCAAAGTAGTATAGTAGAGACTTTGAGGAATATATGTAGAAAATATAGAGGTGTAGAAAATATAGAGATTGACTGAGCACTGAATTTTTGAAAATTGTATCCTAGAAATCTTGCACTTCTTCATAAAAGAATTCGTAGCGCCTGTAAACAAATTGCTTGTGGCGATTTGCCTTCAAATTAGTATAGGAGAGACTCTGAGAAATGACTATGGAAAGTATTCAGGTTGTGTAAGGTCTACTGGTCTAGCTGTGAATTTTTGAAAATTTCGTTTCCCAAAAATCTTGTACTTTTTCATAAATAAAAATCGTAGCGCCTGTAAAAAAATTGTTTGAGGGGTTTGGTCTTCAGCGTAGTATATTAGAGACTCTGGGAACTGTATGTGGAAAGTGTCGAGGTTATGTATGGCTTGCTGACCGAACAGTGAATATTTGAATATTGCGTTGCCCAAAAATCTTGTATTTTCTCATAAAACAATTCGTAGTGCCTGTACACAAATTTATTCAGGCGCTTTGCCTTCAGAATAGTATAGTAGAGACTTTGAGGAATATGTATATGTAGAAAACATAGCGGTTGTGTAGGCCTATTGACTGAGCATTGAATTTTTGAAAATTGTGTTCCCTAGAAATCTTGCACTTCTACATAAAATAATTCGTAGTCCCTGTAAACAAATTGCTTGTGGCGTTTCACCTTCAAAGTAGTATAGTAGAGACTCTGAGAAATGACTATGGAAAGTATTCAGGTTGTGCAAGGCCTGCTGGTAGAACAGTGAATTTTTGAAAATTGTTTCCCAGAAATCTTGCACTTTTTTATAAACGAATTCGTAGCGCCTGTAAATAAATTGTTTGAGGCATTTCGCCTTCAGTGTATCACAGTAGAGATTCAGAGGAATGCATGTGAAAAATATCGAGGTTGTGTATTGTGTATGCTGACTGAGCAGTGAATTTTTGAAAATTGCATTCCTCAAAAATTTTGTACTTTTTCATAGAACAATTCGTAGTGCCTGTGATCAAATGGCTTTAAGCGTTTCGCCTTCAGTGTAATATAGTAGAGACTCTGAGTAACGTCTTTGGAAAATATCGAGGTGGTGTAGGGCCTACTCACCGAGCAGTGAATTTTTGAAGATTGTGTTTCTCAAGAAAATCCGTAGGGCTTGTAAATACATTGTTTGACGCGCCTTGCCTTCAGTGTAGTATAGTAGAGACTCTGAGGAATATATGTGAAAAATATTGAGGTACTGTAGGACCTACTGACCGAGCAGTGAATTTTTTAATATTGTCTTCCCCAAATGTCTTATATTTTTTCATAAGAAAATTCGTAGCGCCTACAAACATATGAGGCGTTTTGCCTTACCATAGTATAATAGAGACTCTGAGGAATGTCTGTGAGAATTAAGGTTGTGCAAGGCCTACTTGTAGAGCAGTGAATTTTTGAAAATCTTGTTCCCCCAAAAATTTTGTAGTTTTTCATAAAAAAATCGTAGCGCCTGTAAACAAATTGATTCAAGCGCGTTGCCTTCAGTGCATAATGTAGTAGACACTGAGGAATATATGTGGAAAATATCGAGGTCCTGTAGGGCGTGGTGACCAAACAGTGTACTTTTGAAATAGCGTTTCCCAAAAATCTTTTCTACATTTTCATAAAAAAAATCGTAGTGCCTGCAAACGAGCTGGTTAAGCCGTTTTGTCTTTAGAGCAGTATAGTAGAGACTCTGGGGAATGTATGTGGAAAATATCGAGGTTGTCTAGGGCCTTCTGGTAGAGCAGTAAATTTTTGAACATGGTGTTCCCCAAAAATCTTATACTTCTTCATAAAAAAATTCGTAGTGCCTGTTAAAACATTGTTTGAGACCTATCGCCTTCAGTATAGTATAGTAGAGACTCTGAGAAACATATGCGGAATATATCGAGGTAGCGTAGGGCCTACTGACCGAGCAGTGAATTTTTGAATATAGTGTTCCCCAAAAATAATGTATTTTTCATAAAAAAATTCGTAGTACCTGTAAATAAATTGTTTGAGGCATTTCGCCTTTAGTATAATATAGCAGACTCCGAGGAATGTCCGTGGAATATGTCAATGTAATGTTGTGCTTATTGAGTGAGCAGTAAATTTTTGAAAATTGTGTTCCCCAAGAATGTTGTATTTTTTCATAAAAAATTTGTAGTGCCTGTAAAAACACTATTTGAAAAGCCTTCTGCCTTAAGAGTAGTATATTAGGGACTCTGAGGAATGATTGTTGTAATAATCGAGATTGTGTAGGGTCTACTGATCGAGCAGAGAATTTTTGAATACAGTGTTCCCCAAAAATCTTGTAGTTTTTTATAAAAAAATTCGTAGTGCCTATAATCGAATTGTTTGAGGCAATTCGCCTATATTGTGGTATAGCAGAGACTCTGAGGAATGATCGTGGAAGATATGGAGGTAGTGTAGGGCCTACTGACCGAGCAGTGAATTTTTTAAAACTGTATTCCTCAAAGATATTGTACTTTTTCATAAAAAAATTCGTAGTGTCTGTAAACGAATTTATTGAACCGCTTCGCATTTAAAGTAGTATAGTAGAGACTCTGAGGAATATACGTGGAAAATATCGAGGTAGTGTAGTGCCTACTGACCGAGCAGTGGGTTTTTGAAAATTGTGTTCTCCAAAAATCTTGTACATTTTTATAAGAAAATTTGTAGCGCTTGCAAACAAATTGTTGGCCGCGTGTCGCCTTCAGTGTAGTACAGTATAGGCTTTGAGAAATATATGTGGAAAATATCGAGGTAGCATAGGGCCTACTGATTGAGCAGTGAATTTTTGAATACTGCGTTCCGAAAAATCTTGTACTTTTTTTATAGAAAAATTTCTGTTAACAAATTGTTTGAAGCGTGCCCTGCAAAGTAGTATAACAAGACCACTGAGGAATATTTGTGGAATATTTTGAGGTTGTACAAGACCAATTCGCCGAGCAATGAATTTTTGAATATAACGTTCCCAAAAAATCTTGTACTTGTTCATAAAAAAAATAATATTATTAAATAGTTTGAGGCGTTTCGCCTTCAGAGTAGTATAGCAGAGACTCCGAGGAATGTATTTGGAAAATATCGAGGTAATGTGGGGCCTACTGACCGAGCAGTAAATTTTTGAAAATTATGTACCCCAAAAATCTTGTACTTTTTGATAAACGATTTCGTAGCGCCTGTAAACAAACTATTTCAGGCGTTTTGCCTTGAAAGTAGTATATTAGAGATTTTGATGAATGATTGTGGTAATAATCGATGTTGTGTAGGGTCTACTGGTAGATCAGTGAATTTTTGAAGATAGTGTTTCCCAAAACTCTTGGACTTTTTCATAAAAAAATTCGTAGTGTGTGTTAACAAATTGTATGAGGCCCTTCGCCTCCAGTGTAGTATAGTAGAGGGTCTGAGAAATGTATGTGGAAAATATCAAGGTGGCTTAGAGCCTACTGACCGAGAAGTGAATTATTAAAAACTGCGTTCCCCAAAGATTATGTACTTTTTCTATAGAAAAAATCGTAGTGCCTGTCAATACATTGTTTGAGAAATATCGCCTTCAAGGTGGTATAAGAAAGACTCTCGGAAATATCTGTGCAAAATTTCGAGGTTGAAAAAGACCTACTAGTAGAGCAAAGAATTTTTGAATAAAATGTCCCCCAAAAACTTATACTATTTCATAAAAAAATACGTAGTTCCTGTAAACGAATAGCTTCAGGAGTTTTGCTTTTAAAGTAGTATAGTAGAGGCTCTGTGGAATCTCTGTGAAAAATTTCGAGGTTGTGAAAGACCTATTCGTAGAGCAGTCAATTTTTGAATATAATGTTCCTCAAAAATTTTGTACTTTTTCATAAAAAAATTCGTAGTGCCTGTAAACGAATTGCTTGGGCCGTTTTGCCTTTAGGTTAGTATAGTAAAGATTATAAGGAATATTTGAAAAGTGTGTTCCGCAAAAATGTTGTACTTTTTCATAGAAAAAATCGTACTGAATGTTAACGAATTGTTCGAGGCGCATCGCCTTCAGGGTAGTATTATAGAGACCCTAAGAAATGTCTGTGGAAAATATCGAGGTTGTGTAAGGCTTACTCGTAGAGCATTGAATTTTTTAATATAATGTTATCCAAAAATCTTATATTTGTTCATCAAAGATTCGTAGTGCCTGTAAGCGAATGGCTTCAGACATTTTACCTTTAGAGTAGTATAGTACATACCCTGAGGAATATCTATGAAAAATATTGAGGAAGTATAGGGCCTACTGACCGAGCAGTGAATTTTTGAATATTGTGTTCCCTAAAAATCTTGTACTTTTTCATAAAAAAATCGTAGTGCTCGTAAATAAATTGACTGAGGCGTTTTGTCTTCAAAGTAGTATAAAGAAGACTCTGAAGCATATCTGTGAAAAATATCGAGGTTGGGCAGGGTCTACTGGTAGAGTAGTGTATTTTTGAGTATCACGTTCCCCAAAAATCTTGTACTTTTTCATATAAAAATTCGTAGTGCCTGTAAACGAATTGCTTGGGCCGTTTTGCCTTTAGGTTAGTATAGTAAAGATTATAAGGAATATTTGAAAAGTACTGAGGTAGTGGAAGGTCTACTGACTGAGCAGTAACTTTTTGAAAATTGCGTTCCCCAAACATATTTACAAATTTTTTTATAAAACAAAATTGTAGTGCCTGTTAACAAATTGTTTGAGGCGTTTCGAATATAGGGTAATAGAGACAGTGAGAAATGTATGTGGAAAATATAGAGGTCGTGTAGGCCTACTAACCGAGCAGTGATTTTTGTATAAATCCTGTATTTTTTCATAAAAAACTTCGTGGTACTTGTGAACAAATTGTTCGAGGCATTTGGCCTTCAGGATAATATAATAGAGACTCCGAGGAATGTATGTGGAAAGTGTCGTTTTCGTACAAGGCCTACCGGTGGAGCAGCGAATTTTTGAAACTTGTGTTCCCTAAAAATGTTATACTTTGCCATAAAAAAATATGTAGCGCCTGTAAACAATTGACTGAGGCGTGTCGCCTGCAGAGTAGTATAATAGAGACTTTGAGGAATGTCTGTGGAAAATACAGAGGTAGTGTAGGCGCTTCGCGTTCAATGTAGTATAACTCTGAGGAATATATGTCGAAAACATCGAGGTTGTGCAAGGCTACTGGTAGAACAGTGAACTTTTGACCATTGTATTCCCTATGAATCTTGAACTTTCTCATAAAAAAATTCGTAGTGCCCGTAAACAAACTGTTTGGGGTATTTCGCCTCTAGAGTTGTATAGTAGAGACTCCGAGGTATGTATGTTAGAAAATATCGAGGTAGTTCAGGGTCTACTCACCGAACAGTGAATTTTTGAAAACTGAGTTTCCCCAATATCTTATACTTCTTCATAAAAAAATTCGTAGTGCCTGTTAAGAAATTGTTTGAGACGTTTCGCCCTTAGAGTAATATAGTAGAGACTGAAAAATGTATGTGGAAAATATCGAGGTCGTGTAGACCTACTCACTGAGAAGTGAATTTTTGGAACAGGACCTTAATCCACGCGATTTTGTTGCTCGAGAAAATGCACGTGAGGCGCTTCTTAGCATCCAACGATCGTCTTAATACTCTACCTCACCCGAAGAACAACATTCGTTAAGCTGTCGCCAACATACCCGTTGATATGCTGGGAAGAGTTGAACGAAACTTCCGAGTTCGATTAACGCACTGTATTGAGAATAATGGACGCCACCTACTTGATATCATCTTTAAAACTGTGTAAACATAAAATTTAAATGTTGTACTTGATGCTGTTCAAAGAATTAAATACACGAGTATATTTGCATTACTTTTTTTTTTAATTGAATTTCTAAATAAGCAAGTTACTCTGCCCCACCCTGTAGTTTGATCGGTAAATAAATCTCTTTTCTTTATTTCAAGAAATAATAATCGAAGGGAACACGTAGAAAGACGAAATTAGCAAAACAATACTTTTACGTTTAATATTAATAACTATATAATACAGACGTACATATTACAACTATGAAAAATGATAATGAAAATCATTGTGGTTATGGTTGGGTATTTATGTACGCCAAATCTACTTCCCTCAGTTCCTTCTCTTCTCGCAAATAGTCGGCCTTTAGGAGTTCAGCCAGTCTTTCCCTTCGTTTCTGAAAATCAAAGCTCATACAATTTTCCTCTTAATATTCAACCACATTTAAAATACTCGTAAGTGTATTAGCCCAAGCTGGTATATCTCCCCTCTCATTTGCATGAATGTTGAAGTCAACCCCAGGTGTGAGTCGGGGTGGCTTAGAACATCTTGACAGGGATGGTACTTCATCAGCGCACCATTCCTAAACACAGTATAATATTAATATACAACAATGATACCGATATTCAAAGTAAGACTCTGTACTGCTTATCAAGAATAGGAAAAAGTGTGAGATTTTCTAGGTACGCGTAGAAGAAAGAGTGAGGCAGCATTAGGAGGGAAAAGGATGCACTTTACGTGCAGCCAGATCGAACACTGTGTACATTCACATTCAATATGTATTCATCGATATTCACTCTGCAAAGGTCTCAATGGGACTGACTAAAGACAAAGCTATTTACTGCGCACCTCGTGGGCGGTCCGATATCGTAGTTTTGAGACTTGTTTCTATTCTTGACGAGCAGCAGGTCGATGATGATTTTGGATAAATCTCTACTTACAGTTTTGGGTATAGCACAGCTTTTAGTTTTTCGTTCATGTGTCTAGACCTCGAGATATTTAACTTTTGCTACGAATGAAGAGCGACAGTATTTCGTAGTACTTTGAAATGTTACACGGCCGTATAATTACTTTGACAATGTAAAGGAAACGCCATTTATATTGGCAGTGCTCTCTAGTGTTGGGTGGCAGAACTATTACGAAAGCTTGACACACGAATTATAAATTTTATACATTTTTCTTGCATAAAAGTCATTTTAGAATCTTCATATTCAGTCTAGAGTGACCAATTTAAAACAATCATTGTAAAAGTTTCTAACAAAAAGAATTCATTATCAATAGAGCTATGTTTACAACAAATATTCAAGCAGTTTAATTATGCAGAGGAGTGCCCTCTAACGTTTGAATTTAAAACTGTGGTTACTACAAAATTTGCTTGGAAAATACTTGCAATATAGTATTTTACTAGAAATATGGTTAGATCAACTAAAATAGTAGATAGTGGCTAACGTAAAGCTTCTATACACTCGGTACACTTTTTTACACATGGTAAAAAATGTTGAACTCAATATCTAGAAACTAGAAACTTGGACCTTCAATGTTCTTTTTTAAAATTGCTCTGCGACTATTTTTCTCCAAGTTACAGCCCTTTGAAAATCACCTAAAATTTCTTTCACATCCTTTGGATTCTTTTACATCCCTTAATTTTTGTACCTAGTTTATGTTGCTTTGTTTATGTAAACTGTAGGCTTTAGGTAAAACCCAAGAGGTTCTTTCGAACCGCTGATTCAAAGTAACAACGTCAAAATTCATACCTACCTACATAATCTTCAGATTTGTTGTAAATCTGAAGGAACTGTTGAATATGTCTACTGTTCTTATATAGGTACATACAATTTTCTCAGGTTCTTCTTACAAAAAACGTTTTTGTGGAAGAACATCGAGATATATCGTAAGAGAAATTTGTCTCATAATCCACGACAGTTACATTGAATACGACGTAAATGGATCTACTTAACACTATAGCAATCTCTGTTTTAATAAAAAACTGTCGGTTATCTCGTTAAGCCCAAAAGGCTTTTTCGAACCGCATATTCAAACAATCTCAAAATTCATACCTATTTAGAGGATATTTTGTCCACCCTTCCTATGTCTATACGAATTTTTTCAGGTGTTTTCTCGAGAAAACGTTTTTTTTTTAGTGGAAAAATCGATGGACTATAGCAAGACATTTTGTAGAAAATACGAAAGTCTCAAAATCGACGCAAATTACATTTAAAATGACGTAAAAGATCTTCTCAACACGATAGTTTGAATGAGGAACTGTCGGTTATTGCGTAAAACTATTTTCGAGTAGCAGAATCCAACAATTTCGAAATTCACACCTACTTGAAGAACGCCTGGATTTTTTTCTAGAGAAAACGTTTCTTTTTGTGAAAGAAAATCAAAAATCGTAAGGGAATTCTGTACAAAATACAAGTCTCGAAATGGACGGAAATTACATTGAATACAACCTAAATCGACCTCCTTAACACGATAGTAATCTTGGTTTTAACGAGAAATTGTTGGTTTCCTCGTAAAACTATTTTCGAACTAAATATTTAATGTAACAATTTTAAAATTCATGTTTACCTAAAGAACCTTTGGAATTAGGGGAAATCCGAAGGCACTGTTGAACTTGTCTATCTGTCCTAGATCCATACGGATTTTTTTCAGATTTTTTGTAAAAAAAACAACTTTTTTGTTGGAAGAAAATCAATGGACAATAGCGAGAGAATTCTTTAGAAAATTCTTTAGCAATCTCCATTTTAATGCGAAACTTATTCATATTGTGAAAAATAATGTTTCGAAAGAATCGATGAACTATGTATTTTTAAAATTAGAATAGAATGTATATTAAGATGACTCGAATGAACTCGCATGCGATTTAGCAAGCGAGTAGACTAGCATGTGTAAACACTAATGTCTTGCGAGTGAATGCGCGCGCAATTTTCTCGGCCGAGTTGACTAGCATGTATAAATCAGCCTTTACGATTAAATGTTAGGGAAAAATGTAGATGTAGTAATTAAGACACTAGCTTCAATTACAGTAGGTTTTATTACGATGATATTAGGGCTGCATATTGATATACGCTCGATCCACCTCTCTCAGTTCTTTTTCTTCTTGTAAATAATCAGATATAAGCAGATCTTTCAGTTTCCGTCGTCTACCCTGGAATATATTTCTTAGTTTATAAAATGGAGGTTGTTGTATGGAGTATGTTTAAATCTATATTACGTATACGTAAAAAAAATATTGTACCTGTAAATTTAGTAACCCGGTTTGATATATATCCTGTCTTAATTGCAACAAAGTAGCGCATATGCCCTGATGGACATTGGGGTTAGCGTGCATGTCTTGCTTGGGGTCGAATCGCATCACGGCGCCATTTCTGTGAATTATTTTCTTATACCAAGGACGTAATTATGTTAGTACTTACAGGTTCTTGATTATTGTTTCCATGTCAAAGGTTTTCGGTGATGATTAAGGAATTATTGCATAAAATCCATTCATCTAATCGACTGATGGTTTGTAAGCATAAAATTCGTAGGTGGAACGTCTTTAATTTTCAAACAAATCTCTCGTCACAAAAATACCACGATTAAATGTGGTGGAAATGTCACGGGCGATAGCATACTCGATTTTACGTCAACAGAGATACTTAGAAAGTAGAAAAAGCTAAAGGGTAGGGAAAGAGCAGAGTTACATGATCCTTATTGTACAATCTTAGTAGTTCAAATATCCAGTAGGTGTATACAATTTTTAAGGCAACAGAGGACAGCCTCCCCTTGACGTCTCCACTTCTTGCTCGCTTGTTTCGACTCAGGGGTATAGTGGCGCACCCACGTCTCATCGCAGGTGATAACGTGAGTGATAAAGGAGTCTCCTTCGTTCCGAAATTTCGCTAGGAGACGCTCACACGCCTGAAAACGATGCAACTTCTGTTCAGTTGTCAGAAAGCGAGGGACCCACCTTGCACACACCTTATGAAACCCTAGCTCCTCTTCGATGATCGAAAAACTGCTTCCATAACTTATTCCAACCTCAGATGCAATCTCAGTGGTGGTCAGACGCCTGTCACCCTCAAGAAGTTGTTGAACGCGGACAATGTTGTTGCTGATGCGAGGTCGGCGGTTATGGTTCTCATTTTCAGCTTTCTCCACCCTCCACAAACTGTTTATGCCATGCAAACACTCTAGCTCGGGACAGCGTCTCTTCCTTGAACTGCGCAGTCAATCTCGTCAGGATTTCAGCTGGTTTTACACCTTTCGTGGCGAGAAACTTGATGATAACACGCTGCGCAATTGACGAAGGCACCTCCTGCTCAGACATCGTCACGACAGGTACTGAAAGGAACGAGCGAGGTCGCCCACCTGCTCTCCCCCCTCCTGACATCCCTACCCAACACCCCACGAAGCGGGAACCCTCACGCGTTACTATTGCATTCTCAGGACCAAAAATCTCGTTTATATTTTATTCACCCTCGTATTAATAGTAGGTCAAATGCACAATAGGGTTTTCTATTTGTATGTAGAATTATTTTGTTAGAATTAATTATTGCCAAAATAAGGAAGGCAGTTACAGAATCCTTACTTATTTATTCATTTTTATTTATTTTAATGTTAAAGTGGCAACTTTAAATGGAAATATCACTTATATGTACATATATAAAGATGCTCTTCCATATGTTCTGACAATTTGTAAACAACTATCGGAGTAGTTCAAATGTCCAGTAGGTTAGAATATTTTCTTTGCGGATCAGGGAC
Source organism: Rosalia funebris (assembly GCA_037954035.1). Lineage (NCBI taxonomy): Eukaryota > Metazoa > Arthropoda > Insecta > Coleoptera > Cerambycidae > Rosalia > Rosalia funebris. The sequence goes on along the minus strand of JAZFAV010000006.1, from coordinate 931,166 downwards.
GTTGCGATATTTTCCGAGTTGTGAATGTCAAAAACATTTTTTTCTTTAATGAAAAAATATGTTTTCCTTAATACCGTTTGCTTTAATTATATTTACTCAAATCACTAGAATTGTGGCATGTTAGAAAACACAGTTAAAATATTAAGAGTAGTTCTAGCATCTAGTAGGTCCACATATTAGATTATTTCTTGACAGAAACGAGAAAAGATGGAGCCGTGATATTTTTCTGTTATATACCAAAAATAGATTTTTTGTAATGAAACAATGTGTACTCGCCTTAATATCGTTTGCTTTAATTATGTTTAACACCGACTTAGTTTTCCACAAAACACTGCCCTCGACGCGCGTTTCGCCAACAAAGTTGGCATCATCTGGAGATAATTAAAATTCCAGTTTCAATCTGTAGATGATGCCAACTTTGTTGATGAAACGCGCGTCGAGCTTAGTGTATTATGGAAAACTTAAGTCAGTGTTATCTTCACACCAAAGGTTCCAACTTACTCTAGCATTAATTATATTCACTCAAATCACTCGAATTGTGACAATTTATTTAAATAAAACAGTTGAAATGTTAAGAGTAGTTCCAGTATCTAGTAGGTGTATATACCGTTATTAAGCAGATATTATTTCTTAGCGGAACAGTGGGAAGGTGAAGCTACGAATTTTTCCAGTTCTGCATACCAAGAAGATTTTTTCTAATGAAAAAAAAAATGTGTGCTCATCATAATAGCTTTTTCTGTAATTCTATTTACTCAATCATTCAAGTTGTTGCATATTATATAAAAGTTAAAATGTCAAAAGTAGTTCCAGTATCTAGTAGGTCTATATACTATTTTACGTAAATCTTAAAATTATTTCGATTTACGAGTAGGAAGGTTTAGGCTTTTAGGGGAAAAATATTTTTTATTTACATTGTATTCAAAAAGAAGTACTTATCTTTAACCACGAGTGATTTACTCATATGTACTTTCAAGTGTACTCTAAAAGTATATAACTACGTTAAGAGTAGGTCAAATGTCCGGTAGGCCAGCACAATATTTTTTGCGTTTTTCTTACAAAAAATTTATACTCACCTTTAAACTAGTGCCCTGTCTGCATACTTGATTTGTATTCATCGGAGTGTGCATAAATAAAACTCAATAAGGGTCTTAACTACTTTATTGTTTGTTTTAATCGGACAAAAAAAGCATTTTTTTTTTGTTGTTTTTTTCCACGAATAGCATACAATATGATAGACTGAATTAAAAACAAGTAATAAATACAACAAAAAACAAAAAAAGAGGTAAAATTACACCAATGTCACAATAGGATCTACGCTATGCCTTATCGCCGAATTGAATACAATAAATCTGCCTCGAAATAAATACTCACATTTAAAATCTATACAAATCCACCTATCATCTACGTTCATCTAGACTCTAAAATTAATGAATCCAATCAAAAACGTTAAAAAAAATTATTAATTAACACTACATATAGTGATTCATTACCGATGGCAGCTTTTTATCCCGAATGCTCTGTCGACGAACAAACAAACCGCAAAGCAGCCCTGGGGCCTACCCAAATAGCGTCCGCGCTAAAACCCGCGGAGTAGTTCGAATGAACCGTAGTCCCAGGTTCGAGAAGGCGCGCGCGTCTCGCGCCCGGAGAGGCCCCTTGCCCGCTTCGGCCGTCGTTACCGGCCTCGCATCCGGCATAGTCCGGAGTGTATACAGAAATGCTCTTTTCCAAATTATTTTTCTCGTAAACACAACACAACGTGGGAGTGAAATACTTTTTAACTTGAAATGGAACTTTTCACCTCACACTATATTGCAGAGACGCCGCCTCGGGGCGGGGGCGCCACTGTGGCTATGCCGGGCCTCGGCCAATCGCGATCCACAGTTACCTCGAGAGTGCCGGGCCGCGCGATGGCGATGTTGGCGGTGATGGGCGGTCCCGCACCGTACGTCAAGGTTCAGAGTGCCAATCACAGAGATTTTTTTCCATTTGCCTTACTATACTAACGGGGAAACGAGAGGGAGAGCTACAACAGAGAAAGAGAGGGGATTATTTAGGAGGTGGGCGGGGGGTGGGTGAGGGGGTGTCAGTTGAGGCGTAGCACCTTTGGTTGCTCCCAGGAGAAGCCGTCGCGGCCGAAATGGCCGTACGTGCTGGTCCTCTGATAGATGGGCTGCCTTAGGTTGAGCTCTCTGCAAGGAAGAAATTTAACTATAAGTGTTTTCTCTATAAGACCGCCGAAAAGGTTTGAAGATAGTGAATTGCAAGCATGATTGGATGAGAATGACGCTCAAACGCAACAAGAACTCGCGGATCAATTAAATTTGACACGAGAAGCCGTCTCCATATGCTTGAAAGCCATAGGAAAGATCCAGAAGATGGGAAAATCAGTTCAATCAGTTCCACATGAAGTGAATGAAAGATAGCAGGAAAACCAAAAACCGTTTGCGAGATGCTGCTCATCAGATACAAAAGAAAGTCATTAATTGTCAGAGAGATGGGGAAAATGTATGGCTAGCAATGCGCAATACTTCGAATACAATATTTGTTATCATTTTCATACAATAAACGTGTATTTTGTGTACAAAAATTCCTGTTTCATATTTACATACCTGATACTTACGGATTGATAAATCTAGGACGCCGAGTATGAGGAGGTGGAGTATCTTTTAAAACTACTACAGGTACTTACTTGACAATTTTGCCGGGCCTGAGGTCGAAGTTGCTCTTGACGACGTCGAGAAGCTGCTTCTGGCTCAGCTTGGAGGTGCCGTAGTCGAATACTGTGATGGAGAGGGGCTCGGCGAGGCCGATGGCGTACGAGACCTGCACTAGGCAGCGCCTGCAGAGGCCGGCCTTCACCAGCGACTTGGCGACCCATCGGGCGGCATACGCCGCCGATCGGTCCACCTTAGTGAAGTCCTTGCCAGAGAAGGCGCCACCCCCGTGTGCCCCCCAACCTCCGTACGTGTCGACGATGATCTTGCGGCCGGTTAGACCGGCGTCGCTCTGCGGACAGAAGGATAAGTAAGTGCGCAGTCGGGGAAAAATTTGTGGCTATAGAAATTCGCCATTATTTGAAAAAGTTGAACGGCAACGTAAACTTGGTAAAAAAAAAGATCTTAAATGGAAAAGGGATGTTAAGTAATAAACATCCCCTTTCCATTTAAGATTGTTATCAATTATAGCGAATTTTAACCCGTAGCAGTTATAACTGGTACGCCACTGCATGATAAAATTTTTAAATATGGCAATTTATCATTGAACTATTGCTGATGAAGCTCAAGATCATTGATGCGCAAAAAACATACAATATAATTTTTTATCACGGTTTTACATATTAAACATAATTATAAAAACCTGCCATTAAAATTGTCAATTTTGTTTCTTTGTGGTCAGAAATCGAGCAAAAATAAAAATAATACAAAGTACCAACTAGAAAAAAAAACCGGTACGCCAATGTTTATTAAAATCATACATGAAAGTAATTAGTAACTTCTTACATAATTGGCGTACTTGTCATGTTTGTGTTTAATGTAGGGTTTTAATAAAATTAAAACAACAAGACGACAGAATTATCAGAAAAATACATTTTTGGAGAGAAAACAAAGATATAAGAAAGGGGGAAAATAGACGAGATGTCAAAAATTCCGATTTTTAATTTCAAGATTACCAATAGTGGAAAAGCAAAATAGAGCAAATAATAGAACAAAAGTACTTGATAAAAAAAAAAAAATTCGGGATGGAAAAAGTTACAAAACAAAAGAAAACAGAAAAATAACAAAATAAAATTAGAAAAAATAGAATATATTCGTTTTAAAAATTTAAAGTATAGATTTTAAAATTACAAGTGGGAAATGAGAAAAGAAAAAATAAAATAAGAAAAAGTAATTAAACAAAAATTCGTATATATAAATATACGAATTTGTATAAAATTTATTCGTATAAAATATATTGATTTCCAAAATTTAAAATTTAAAATTACTAAAAGTGGAAAATCAAAAATCATTTTATTTTATAAAATATGAAGTCAGTAAAAAACATACGAATGTAAAAAATATTGTAATAAAATAAAATGAAATTTTAATTGTGCAACTTTATTTTTAAAATTACACAGGAAAAAAATTAGAAAAAATTTTTGAATAAGAATTTTCTTTATGTAATTATTTCGATAATTGAAAATATACATGATTGAGGTAGAAGTTTTTAAATTAAATTTTGTTTCTAATTATTTAATTACAATTAATTTGATTTAATAGAAAAATAAAACATTTATGTTTTGTTCATTTTTTAATGGCGCCAACAAAGTTAAACGTGTATAAACCAAAATTAAAATAATAAAAAATAGAATGAAAATAATTTTAAAAATGATCGCGATAGGATATTCAAAGAAACTTAAGAAAAACAATTGTTTAGTTTCGGTTATGTTCCCATAATATATCGTTTTTCTATTTAAATTGTTAAAATAGTTGCAAATTTCTATAACCGCAAAAGAGAAATACAAAAAAATCAAAACAAACAGAATATCAAAATTCCGCTAAATTTACTCACCTGTGGTCCCCCGATGATAAAAAGCCCGCACGGGTTGATGTGAATCACCGTCTTGTCGTTCAGGTACCTGGCGGGAATGACTTCTTTGATGACTTTCTCCTTGATGGCCTCGCGCAGCTCTTCCAGAGATATCTTATCGCTGTGTTGCACCGACACCACGACCGTGTGTACCCTCAATGGAATGCAAGCCCCGTGTTCGAATGTATACTCGCATGTGACCTGTGTAGAAGAAACGAAATCAAGAGCTAATTAGACAGCTCACCGCCAACGAAATAGATAAAGTCTTCCAGATTTCGTTTGTGAAACCTGCAGATTATGAGATCTAGTCTTTAAAAGGCTAGAAGATAACTAAGGGATAGAAGATGAATTCTTCAGGACTGGTAGACCTCCAGATTTCGTTTGTGAAATGCCTCAGCTAGTAGTTTACATCATGGTGACTCAAGAGTAGCAAATACTAACAAAACATCATTGGCATATCACGCGACTATCTGGTTGGTTTTTGTGCAAGCCGTCAGCGAGCTGGCCTGTCTGATCGGAAAACCAGTGGCGTTACACGCACATCAATCACACAAGCCCATTCACAAATAAAATTGATCGAAGATGATATGATAAAGGGCTAGTACTTTTTATAGAAACGTTGATTAATTAAGTCAGTGATATTTGTTTATTTTTTATATAAAAATATCCTTGATTCCAATTTTATCAAGAAGCTGCACATCAAATATGGCGGTAATATTTATCAACTCAATCTATTTTGTAACGAAAGTGCATCAAATCTGTTATTCCAATTTTTATTTGACTAATTTAATTAAGTTATTTTAGTATTATTTTATTTAGTATTTAGTAGTAATATTTTAAACCTTGTCAATTTTTAAAGTAGTAATATTTTAAACCTTGTCAATTTTTAAAAGTCTCCATCTAAATGGAATATTGTACAGGATGTTTCAGATTTTTACAGGAATATTTCATTAATGAATCTTCCAATTTTTTTATTTCAACATTTCGCTGTTGGATATTTAAAATTACTGTTAAAAAAATCAGAGACAATTCTGGTGTCTAGGGTGGACGTTGTATTGTCTATTAATTGCACTTACGTTTCTCAAAGAGTGGAAGAAAATAAGCAATTACTAAAAAGAAAGAGGAAAGTGTAATGGCATTAAGTGACTAAATTAAAATTCGTATTTAAGAGAATTGGATGGCTAAATGTTGGAAAAAAAAATTAAAATTAAATCAATAACCAACAACAAAAATGGTAGAGATATGGTTACAACTTTAAACTCCCGCATAAAATAGACAAAACAATAATGAAACAAAAAACAAACATCGAAATAAAATCGGTTTCCAAGACAGCTGAAGAAAAAGACTTCCAAGGCAGTTGAAAAAAAAACAAGAAAAAACGTATAATGAAAATGATAGAATCAATATTATTAGAATTTTAATCAAAATAAAAAAAAAAATTAAACAAAAATAAAATTCTACTTTTTAATTATATTAAAATAAGAAAATATCTATCGTTAAAATTATTTGCTTTTAAAATAAAAAAAAAATTACTAAAATACCGAAGAAAATTGGAAAAAAAATAAAATAAAAGGAAAGGAATAAATATATTTTTCTAATTATGTTTAAATAAAATAACTCATGGCCAGAGCGATATTCCCTTTAATATTACAAATAAATGGTATCTAAAATAATATTGTAAATGAAAATACAAATATTAACAAAAAAAAAAAAAAAAAAAAAAAATACGGAAGAAAACAGTTTAGAACACGAGATAGTAAAAGTTTAATATTTTATTATTGTTTTGATAAAACACATTATAGAACAGTAAAGAAAAAACTTTTTTAAAGTTTAAAAAAATTAAGATTAAATTTTTATTTCACTTAATTAATAATTAATTGTTAAGTCAATAAAACAAAACAAAAAGAAGAAACTACTGTTAACCAATATTGTTTTACACACCATATAGTACTAACAATATATTTGTAGAGGAAATATGGTTAAAGGTTTAATAAAAAGTACGAAAACGAGGAAACATTAAATTCATAAAAAAGAAAGAAAAATGCAAAATAGGCCGAGAAATAAAATTTTCTCAATTTAAATACAGTTAATCATAAAAACAAATAAGGAAATAATTAGACGATATTTAAAACATTCCTCCTGAATGAATCCTGAATAATATACAGAGAAAATATTTAGAAATTTATTCTTAATTTCGATTGTTCTTATTATTCTTAAATTACTTCTATAACTGTAAAGAAAAAACTTTATTCAAAATAAAAGTTTTGAAATTTGTCCCTAATATTAATAAAAATAAGATTCAAAAAACAAACCAAAAAAAAAAGACCAGAAAATGTGACACATGAAATCAAAATTAGTTTCAGACAATATTGTTTTAGATACGCTAAATAATATTAATTAAATAATTGCATAAAATGAGTAAAAAAAAACGAAAAAAAAGTATTAACAGCATTCGTTTCAAAACAATTGTCGCTTTTCAATTGTTTCTTTGTTTCCTGAAGAACCTGATTCGCTGACGGCATAGCCTACGCTATTTATGTTCAGTTTCTCATAACAAGATCAATAATCGAAACGAGAAACACCCTGTACATTTTTCGGGACAGTAGCAGGTGAGTGCTTACTACGCCTGAGATTATTAAATTAGCTGTTGGCAGAACATCAGAAAAAATGTGAAGAGAATTATAAAAAAAAAAAAATTGGAACATTTTCACAGAACGAAACTAAATATGTATTTCCTCCCTCTAGGGGAAATTAAGCCCGTTTTATTATATCATCCGAGCGAATAGAGTGGAATAAATTCGATCGGCCTAAATAAATGACTTCAAACATTTCAGACCGAATTCCTCTACCCGAAAAATCTTACCTGTGTCTTTGAATCCGGCCTCGCCCACCAGAACTCTCCCGATCTTCGCAGGTCAGCGATCTTGTGGTTCAATCTGTGGGCCAAAACGACGGTGAGGGGCATGCATTCTTCCGTCTCGTCTGTGGCGTAGCCGAACATCAAGCCCTAGAGTTCGGAGGGGGGAAAAAAGGGCATCGTAAAACATTTGTCGAAAAGTCGATTATAGCTCGACTGGCGACGTAATACATTGGCGGGTTATTTTGCGCGCAAATTGCGAACTGGCGATTAAATCGGGTCAGTTTGCTGGCGGCTTCGAGTCGCCTACGAACGTATTGCTTACTATATGGGATTTTTGGTCGATCATTACGTGAATTTGAGGTTAGGATCTCGACAGTTCACAAAATGGCGAACACGATAGGTATTTAAGGTGGATTTTCAGTTCTTGAATCGCTTCGCGTTTAAGTAACAATGTATTACGCCTGTTTTTTTTTTATAATATTGCCTGTCATGCATGCAAAAATAATCGACATCATTGATGATTCTCAACACATTGATATGGAATAATCGGGTATTATTGTACAGAAGGATTCAGACTGATTGAAACTGACGTCATACAGAAAATACACTAAAGTCATTATAAATGATCTTTATTTTATTAAAATTATTTTCATCTAGTATTTTGTCATCTAGTTGATTTTTAAAATACATATTAAACCATTTAGGTTTAAAGAGTATATTTATGTTTATTAAACGAAGATAGGTATAAGATGTTTGATGTAAGGAAATCTCGATGCAGTAAGTTTATGTTGTACTGAAATGCATTTTAAATGAAAATAGTGCATACTGTACTTTGTATTGTCATTTTAAAATTTACTTGACAAGAAAATTCTACTGGTCTGTTAATAATTACTTTGTTAAAAAATAAAGTGGAGTTTTCGTGTAATATATAAAAAAGAAGCTTAACTGATTCCTTAAAAAAATACAACACCATTAGCATTATTACATATATTTAAAATAACATCGATATATTTCAATTTCAATTCTCTATTTCTAGTTTAAATTTATTAAAAAGAGCAAATCAATATAAAATGCATTCTCTTATTGGTTTTTTAAACTTTATTATTCGAATTCAGATTTATGTCATCTATTTTTAATCTAAATCATAGTTACCAACTGTATGACTTGAAAATACTCGTATTAGTAGGCACCATCAAACACGTGCGCGGTAGTTCGATCAATTTGGATCTCTCTGTATAATCTTAGGTTATTATTTTTATAATAGAACAATTGCGAGTTATCCCCGATTGATTATAAATATTTTGTTAAGACCGTTTCAAAAAAATAACATACATAAGGATTTAGCGTGGATAAAAAGCCCAAAAAAAGCATTTTCCCATTTACCTCGATGAATATCTGTCTTTACTCTGATGAATCAAGAGAAAATAGAGGTAGATATTTATACTAAAAAAAGATATAAAACCCTTTTCCCACTTACAGTGCAGTACGCCACTGTACTAATTATTTAATGCTTATTTTAATAACCCGAGAACTTTTTTTAAAAATCGAACTTGCCGAGCATTTTGAAAAAAATACACTATTCTTAAAGCTTTTTACCCACACTGTATAACACATACTTATATACACCATTACACTTATATTCATGCATTACATTTCTATCGTACAGCGAGCGGCAAAAGTATGGAATTAATAAATTTTCTCGAAACGTAAAAGTATTTTTTTAAAATCAATTTTAAACGATGACCAATTTTCTCTAATTTTTGAAATAACCGTTTTGTTTTACGTAAATACAATAATTCCAATACGAATAATATGAGAAACGGTTATCATAATGTCTTTGATAGATAGTGAAAAGTCGCTATTAAGTGACTATCCTAACAGATGAATGAAATAATCGGCATCTTGGGAGCAATGAGTAATATACTATGGCCTGCGCGTCTCTCTGATTTCATGCCACTTGATTTATTTCTCATGAGAATAAAAGCAGAGCGGACAAAGCGAAGTTAGCTCAGAGCTTAACTTCTCCTAACTCCCAGGCGGCCGTCAACTCGGGGATTAGATGGGGTAATGTCGGGATCTAGGTCATTTTATTTAGCCTAGGATTTAAAAAACGTCTACATGACCAATGGAATTTTTTATGACGATCTACAAAACGTCCGATCGCAACTTGAAATTTGTGAACGCAACAAGTTTCTACCAACAAGAATTGCTTCAAAAACTAATTATTTTTTGACATTTTACATTGAACAAATGATGACAAATTTACCAACGAATTATCTGAGAAATCAGTAAGGACATAAAAAATGTCGAAGATCAGTCAAAACAAACAATTGACTCCTTATTGCATTTTTGTATTTCGAGAAAATGAAGTAGTTCCAAACTTTTGCCCACTATTGTACATAAAACGCCACCAGCTATAGCATGCAACAAAAAATGACGCCAAATGTGTTTTAATGTAATTAATTCCTAAAACCATGCAGCAAACCATCTGTAGTTTCTAAATACTTCCAAAAACATATAATTTGCGTAAAGGTCGAGTATGAAATAAAACGAAACAATATGTCCAATACCGCCCTGTATACACGCGATAGAATTCAAGAGCCTCCTATATACGATCGACTACATGCGTTACAGTGAAATATCGCGTAATTTTTTATAATTCGAGTGGGTTAGTAACAATAACAAAAATGACTAATTCGATTATAATCAATTTTTCGTATTCCATTAATTCATTATCGCAATCGTAACAATCCGATAAAAGACTCGGTATACTGTCAGCCTCTCAGCCTCGCTGATTGCTCTCTTGTATTGTATATCACAGCTATATGACAACCAGTGGCGGAGATTCCGAAAGGCGCTACCACTATAAAATCTACACTTCACGGTCCTTTTTGGGAAATTCAATTATTTGTATTTCAATCAAGTATTTCTAATTATCCTGACGTCATAATGGATATATACAAAAAATTATAACTTGCATGGTTCGAAGCATGCAAAACTGTATAGATCATGAAGGGGAATATTTTGAAAAACGATAAAGAAATTTTCAACGACAAATTAATGTCTTTTATTATTAGGCTCAAAATATGAATAGTGCCCCTCGTATACATTTTCTTAGATCTCCCAGCATCTCCGCCGCTGGTTCCCACATCGACACGCCAATTTAGCCGATAATTACCTTTCGTTAATTAAGCCACTAGTATCAATTATCCCAAAATTTGGTATCAGAGTCGATGCCATTCTCCGACAAAGAAACAACACCCTGTATATATGCGAACCCGCGTAATAAAATTGTGTTTGGAATAACACTGATATTCATTTGGAAAGACGTTGTTGGGTTTTCTCGAAATTACGACAAAATTACAATTGAAAACTTGTTCGAACTAAATATTTATCAGTGGATGTAAATTATGTTCAAATACATGAGATATTTGCATGTGAATAAGATAAACACGAGGACATACACAAATACTTATGGTTAAAAATAGTTCGATACAAAATATATTTCCATGAAAATTGAATAAAGGATGCCATTGAACGCTCTAGTCAAGCAACGAGATTTAATATACGAAATTTTGTTGTTTGCAAATATCACTCAGTATATTTAACAAATGTTTATTTGATTGGACAAAATAATCTTATTTTTTCAATTAGTTGCAAATGACTTGGCTGCCTCTGTATATTTGAATAGGCAAAGTATTAAACACGAATTTGCTTTCAATGTCCGTAGACTGGTTTATCGACTTTTTAAATATAATAGAAAGAAACTCGTTTAAAATACATTTTCCAGGCAGACTTAGGAAAGCGGTTGATTTCAAAAGCATAGACAAGGCAGGAGTGTCTTCAGTTGTACAGGGTGGTCCAAACTCGATGGGATTTGGGATTTTCTCGAAAATTATAAATGAAAACATTCTGACCGGAGCTTCGAGAAAAGCGCAATGGCGCATACAGCTGGTTTCTGTGTCCTTTCGTTTCTAGCACTTTTTTAAGTAAAATTCAATGTTAAAAGAAAATATACGTGTACACTTTTCGAGATATACATAAGTACAGGCTGTATTATAAGAAGTAGAAGATGCATTCTTCAGGACTTGTGTAATGCCTCAGGTAGTATTTTACATCATGGTGACTCAAGAGTAGCAAATACTAAAAAAACATCATTGGCATATCATGTGACTTCATCTGGTTGGTTGTGTAAGCCGTCGTGTCGGCGAGATAACTCGTCTGATCGGGAAACCAGTGGCGTCGCAAGCCCATTCACAAGTAAAAATGATGGAAGATGATATAATGAAAGGCCAGTACTTTTTGTAAAAATGTCGATTACTTAAGTCAGTTATATTTATTTTTTTTTATAAATAAACAAATTCTAAATCCGTAAATACTTTTTTTTAAGTTTTGTAAATTCTTTTTTTTTTAATTAATAAAAACAAAACAAAAACTACTTTTAAACAACATTGTTCTGAACACCCTATAAAGTACTAGCATTATATTTGTAGAGGAAATATGGTTAAAGGTTTAATAAATAGTACGAAAAAGAGGAAAAATGAAGCTTAAACAAGAGGAAGAAAAATGCAAAATGGGAGCAGAAATTCAATTTTCTTAAAATTAGCACAATTTAAATACATTTTAATAATAACAAAATAGAATTTAAGACAAAAAAATAATAACATGAGAAAATAGAAATTTATTCTTAAATTGTTATAACTGTAAAGAAAAATCTTTATTCAAAACCCAAGTGAACTTTATTCAAAAGTTTATTCAAAAATGAAAAAAAACGATTTTTCGTTCATATTAATAAAATGCAAAATTAATAAAACGAAAAGACGATAAAAAAAATACACGGAAGATGAATACAATGACAGATAAGTGTTTACGTATTAAATTAGCTGTTTATTATTATTATTAATGTATATTTCTTAAATTATCGAATTCTACTTAAAAAAGTGCTTTAATGATGCTTTCGTCATTTCTTGATCAGATACTTAAAATATTGATATGTACAGGGGCAACTAAAGTGTACATTTTTGAGAAACTATATTCAACACGGAAAGAGATAGATGTGGTTGGAAAGTGAAGGATAAGTTCGATTGAATTTGGACTACCCCGTACAACTAACGATCTCACCTTGTATTACCTGACCAATGTTTTATTGCCAATTCCCTGAATCACACATATACCAGGTATGTAAATATGAAACCGAAATTTGCCCATAGATGGTCTAGCTGCTAATGTAGTTACCACATCATTGGTGCCATTTTCTGCATTGGTGTTTTGACATCTGATAAAGGTTTTTATCTCAACAACAATACAAGTTCCATGCAAGATAGTTTTTAATAGCGTTGAACACGTCGAATTTTGTGCCTGGAAACTACGATTTGCGGACAGCATTGATTTTCTATTACCATTTGAACAAAACTGCTGCAGAATGCATTCCAATGTTTGTCGAAGCCTACGGTGAGCATGCTCTTGGCAAATCACAGTGCTTTGAGTGGTTTAAAACAATCAAAAGTGGCAATTTTGACGTGAGAAACGAAGAACGTGGAAGACCACCGAAATAGTTTTAAGATAGAGAATTGCAAGCATTGTTGGATGAGAATGACACTTAAACCGAACAAGAACTCGCGGATCAATTAAGTGTGACACGAGAAGCAGTCTCCATACGTTTGAAAGCCATGGGAAAGATCCAGAAGATGGGAAAATGGGTTCCAATTAATTGAATAAAAGACAGCAGGAAAACCGAAAAACAATTTGCGAGATGCTGCTCGCCAGATACAAAAGAAAGCCATTTCTCCATCGAATTATGACTGGCGATGAAAAGTGGATATATTTCGATATATCGTGGATATAATCGTAAAGCGTAAAAGATCATGGGTAACTCCGGGCGAACCATCGACATCGACTGCAAGGCCAAATCGCTATGGACCGAAGACAATGCTCTGTGTTACGCTACCGACAACAAATCAATTTGAATCAAGTTTTGCGTGAAAAACCACAAGGATATCAAAAAAGGCAACACAAAATGATGATGCGTCTACACACAGCAAAACCGGTCAAGGAAACGATTGATGCGTTTAGCTGGGAAATACTTTCATATGCGGCTTACTCACCAGACTTGGCTCCGTCCGATTACTACTTATTTGCATAGATCGGGACACGCAGTTGTTGAGCTCGAGTTGTTAAGGGTGAGCGGGTTTCACTTCTTACGAAAATGTACGAAAATGGCTCGATGACTGGTTTGCCTCAAAAGAGCAAGAATTTTTTTGGCATGGAATCCACAAATTGTCAGAGAGATGGGAAAAATGTATAGCTAGCAGTGGGCAATATTTCGAATAAATTTTTTTTATCATTTTCATACAATAAATGTGTATTTTCTATACAAAAAAATCCAGTTTCATATTTACATATCTGGTAGAGCCCCAACACTAGTATTTTTGTTAGTTATTCTAGTTATTTTCCATCTCAAAGAAAAAAAAGAAATAAATAAAAAAGCGGAACCAGACTGCATTTATTTTCTATGCTTCCATCGCTCACGGGTCGACCTTTACGATATTACGAAGTTAAGGACGTTTATTTACGTATCAACCTTACTGGTTGTCTTTCTTTAAAAACATTCGAAAAACAAGTTATGCAATCTGTGCGCTATATCCGTGTCACATACGACGAGACACACCAAACGATGTTTCAGGAAATAAAAGGTCTCTGACAGCCCTAATGGCCCATCTAAACATCTAAAAGACATTTTCCTACGTTTTCTAATAGTTAAAATTCACCTGGTCGCCGGCACCTATCTCGTCCTCGTTTTTGTTCTCGTGGACGCCTGCGGCTATGTTCGGCGACTGCTGGTCCAGGGCGAGCAATACGTTGCAAGTCTTGTAGTCAAAACCTGCGTCAAAAGGGCCGCACAGTTAAAAACGTGAAGGTTTACTGGTCACTGATTCGTCTTGACGGGATTTCTCCTTATCGGTCAAGCGAGGCGGGTTTATCTTTTTTTTTTTTGAGGTGTTTACTCGGTTTTAGCGTGTGCTGACTGACTATGGACTAGGTTAAAAACTATTATGGAAATACAGGATGTTCGCGACGTACGCGGACAAGCTTTACGAGGCGATTCCTTGTGTGACTTTAAGGAAAGAAATTAAAGTTATTTCACAGTAGAACTATCAAATACTCACTAAATATTTTTTTGATATACTGGGGTAACTAAAACTGTGTTCGACCATCAAAAAATAAAACCACACTTGTGTTTAGTGACCCCAAAAATGGCGGGGAGTAGCCAAAAAATATCGTGAACATTTTTATGAACATTTATATAAATAATTATCACATGTCTATATAAACATGTATGTTAAACGTTTAGGTTTTGGAGCTACGACGACACTGCCCAAGTTTGAGAATAAAATTTAGCCTAACCGTTACAGCTAACACGAAAGTCGATACCGCTGTTTTACGGGTATTATTAAAAGTACTAAAATCGTTCTTAAACAATGTATATACTCCTGGATAAAATTAACGTATCAGCTAAACTTTTCATTTTTTATAATTTTTACATTTTATGTAGTTGGCCTAGGGCCTAGGATGTCCTCTGTCACTACCGATAAACAACTGCAATTGTTTGACATACGTAAACAAACATTTTGTAATTTTTTGTCGATAATACATTTAACGATGTTTAAAGCGATTTGTAAAAAGGCAATAAATTCAGTTATGCCAGCGATTCTTTTCTTAAACTTAATGCCATCAAGTGAATGAAACACTGTCCAGTACACTTATAGTAGAAGAAATGAATCGTCCACGCAACTGAAAAGAAGATGAAGCAGTGAAAGTGGTAACTCTGGTTAACGAGGGACGTAGCCAGCGATATGTGGCTAATTAGTTTAGGAGTTAGACAATCAACAATTAGTCGAACAGTTAAAACGTTTCAATGAACTTGAAAGTTACTGTAGAAGTGTAGGACAAGGACAACAGATAAACGGAATCCTTTTTATGCAGGTCGTCTTAAGAAGCAGACATTCTACCAGTTTAGAGCTAAACAGAGCCCTAGCAGCAGTAGTTAGTAGTTCGAAATGTAGCAATTTCTGGACGAATGATCCATAGAAGGCTTAATAACGAAGTAGGATTGGACAGTAGATCAGCTATTGCATCACTGTGCACTAGAGAACAGACTTGCTAGACTACTACACTTGAGAGCAAAACAATCGACTCAGCAACATGTTCCAACTTGAGAGAATATGTACCCTCTCTAGTACCATTTGAAGTAAAGTTCAATGAACTGTTTGAAAGTTTAAAAACAGTTGTTTCAAATGATACCACTTCGATTGGAATCGGACCTGTTCTGACAAAGTTATGAGCCGAACAACATGTGTAACACAAAAGAGTTGAAACGGAAAGGGTGAATAAGAAACGAAAAAGAAAATAATCCTCAGTTGAAATGCATTTAATTTTTTTTTCAATACTTGGTGTTGCCATCCCTTCTCCTACTAACATTTTCTAAACGATTACGTATAGATCGGATAACTTTTCTTGTGCTGTCTTGAGGGATTGCTTCCCACTCTTCAACCAACGCAGTTCCCATTACGCTCCCTGGTGCAGGATTTCTTGCCCTAACACTTCGCTTAAGTTCGTCCCAAACGTGTTCAATTGGATTCAAGTCCGGGCTCATCAGAGGCCGGTCCATTTTCCGTATACCGATGTCAGCCAGGTAGGTCGTGGCCACTTGAAACAACTGTTTTTAAACTTTCAAACAGTTCATTGAACTTTACTTCAAATGGTACTGGAGAGAGTACATATTCTCTTAAAGGCATGTTGCTGAGTCGATTGTTTTGTTTTCAGACGAAACAAGAGTAAGTCTTAATTCACCAGATGGATGTCAACGAGCCTGGTGGAGGCCAGGAGAGAGTTTTTCTGTTTGTAATATCTCTCTATGGACACCATTTCCTGGTGGATCAATTTTGTGGGGAGGAATTTGTTTCGATGGTCGTACGGATTTAGTTCCTACACGGGGGCGATCCATGAACGCATATTTCTACGTAGAAAACATCGTAGAAGAACATATGACGCCATTTGCCCCGTTTGTCGGGGATAATTTCATTTTTATGTGGGAGAACGATGTGCCCCACGTTGCTAGAGGTTCTTGACTATATTCGATTTGTGAATATTCCTACTACGAATGGATCCAGATATGAATCCCATAGAGCATCTATGGGATGCACTAAAACGATCAGTTAGGCGCCACATTCCTGCCCCTATGATACTTAGGGAACTTGAACAAGTTGTTCTTATCGAATGAGAGAATATTCCTCAGTAAACCATCCACCACTTGGTCGATAGCACGATCCGACAAATGGAGGCACAAATTCTTTACAAAAGCACGATTTAATTTCAACTCCATTTTTTTGTGTAAAGCTTTTAATTAACACCGTTTTCATTACATTTGACATTATTTGTTTTTGTTATTTATTCATGTTTTCCCCCGATACCATACTAATTTGTTAAACATTAGTTGAAATTATTTATTTATAATATCACTACGATTAAAATCTTCGAAAAAGTAATAATGTGAAGTTTCACTTATGCGTTAATTTTGTCCAGGGTCTTAAAAGTTGAACAAAACAGTAAACTACATTTTATTCCAAAAATAAACTCCATTTATTTTATTATTTGTTTTATGTATAATAAAAATCTCTAAACTTTGTCCACGTATCTACATGTACTAAACGGTTTTCCTTATTTCCTAAATGCTATTCCTTCGAATTTCTGCATTTTGACAAAATCAATACAGTAAATCGACCCTTGCGAACAACGTGCTAACTTTTTTTTTATCCGAAGCCTCTATCATGCTGCGGAGGTGCCTTCGATATGAAAGAGGGGGCGGCGCAATATTCTTGCGATTTGCTTACTCATTTAATTATTACCCTGTACAATAGAAAATCGATAATGAACATCCAATAGTAATGGATTAACGTTTGATATACACTTGATATTCTGGAAGATAACGAGGTAATACTTAAATGGAAATCTACTTCAGTCACCTGGTGGTCTTTAAAATATCGATACATTTTGATATATCGAACTTATCTTTTTGTTGTACTCAATTGAAGTTATCTTATTGTCACAATCAAATGATTGACATGGAGTGTTATGTTAGGGCCAGACTTTTCCGGTGTTAAGGCAGAGGACTTTTTTGATCGGAGTGGTAGGCGGCGCCAATAATACCCTGTATATGACAAAAAAAAAAACACTTTCCACGTGTTGTCTTATTATTTGGAAACAATTGGATTTTGCAAGAAAATTTTAATCGTATTAAAAAAAAATCCTAACACCTGATAAACTCTATAGAATATTTCTATTAAACCTTGAAGAAAACACATTTTTTTTATTCATTGCTATGAATTTTCGCAGAAAACCAAGTGCGAACAACACAAGCAACTTTAAGGCAAGTTAAAACAAAATAAATAAAAAGTAATGCTATAATTTTAGGGATATTAGCAGAATCACTGAAATCAGTAATAGTTACGATAACTAGGAAATTTCCAGAGAAGCCAATGACATACGAACGACATATTTTCTATTGAAAAAGACCTACGCCACTGTTTATTTTGAAATAAAAATTACGTTGACTGAAATAAAAATCTGCTTTCTTAAATAAAATTGTCTTGTAGATATGTAATGAGAAATATTGACGTAGTTAATATAAATGAAGAAGGCATTTTGTTTCACTAAAAGCCTATACAGGGCGAAACCGGTTTCAAGATACACAATAAAATATCAGCAAACCAGGATTTTTTCATCTAAAAACGACTATACTAAAACTACCGATCGTTGCATACAGATTTTGAATAAAAACCGACTTGGTGAAAACCGGGGGACATTCAATTGTTCTGCAACAAAATTTTATACATCTACGGCTTGTATTTTCACTCAAAACTTAATTCCTAGAAAGAGAATGTACACGGCATCCGGTAAAATACTGTTGTAGCCACCCCGTATATTTTGAAGTACGTATGAATGTCTCGTAATGGCTGTGAGGTCGATGTATTTGCCATTGTGGAAGAGTGCAATATACCGCCGCAAAAAAATCCCCGCCTAGAATCTGGTTCGGTTTAAATTAAAATACACTATCGAGATGAACTTCAAGGCTGGAAGTTCATTACCTCTCACGATCCGATATAAATTCCAATGCCTACTGTAATTATTTATCAATTACGTCAGCAATATATTCGTAATTGGACTTGGACAGTGTCGATTGGGGTAGAGTGGGGCGACACCTAGGGGGACAGAGGACAGAATAATTTTGAGCTCGGGATACAGTACGTTTAGACGTTACTATCAGTTATAGAAAGCAGGATATTTCCAAATTAAAGCGACATATTGAAATATGGACGTTTTGTCACTGAATCGTAATAAAAACTGACGTTTTTATAACTTGTATAAAAACAATGCGTACGTAATGACTTAATTTCAGCACTAGGGTGATAATTAAATAATTTTGATTATCGCAAATGATTATTTACATTCAGATAATCGGTAGATAATTATTGGAGTACATTTTTACCCCACTCAACTTCACTTCTCTGTTTGAAGCGTAAAATTAGCTCAAATACGAACACATTTCAGACGTTTTAACCTAATCCATAGAAAGCGCAGTATGTTTATTAATGTATTTTTTTTTTGCCTCACTTGAACCATTCACATATTTGACACGTTTTTAAATTATTTCTTTCACGTCGCAATTTTTTTACCAAATATTTTCTTAATATAAATATCACAGGTGCAGCAGCACATAATAATAACCACCACCGCTTATCATAAAATTAATGTTGGAAACCTTCCTAAATGCGAGTTTTATTACTATTGTTATTAATTAGCAGCATTTTAAACATGCAAAGAAGCGTAGAATGAAGCGGAAAGTAGCAGAAAGCGAAAGTACGGCCATGCCCAAACAAGATGGATGCGATTCTCCCTTCGATTCGGATGAGAATGAGGTGGCACACCCTAGAGAAAAAAAAACTTCGAAAGCTTTCTATACCTGATCCCCTGCCCCTATATCCGGATCGTCTCTATTTTCGTGTACACCATTGGCTATGTTCGGGCTCTGCTGCTCTATCGCCACCAACAGGTTGAGGGTGCGCCAGTCGAATCCTAATTTTCACCAAGAAATTGATTTTTTATATTTTTCAAGCCAACCAAAATCGATGGGGCGAGGCATTGGGGGAGGAGGCTTTGGCCAATTAGCGAAGGTCTTAGCAAGAAATATATACAAAGGTATATGAGAGAGATAATGTCTTTTCGGTTGGAACTAGTTTTTTTTCATAGCACATATATTTGAACAGGATTAATTTTTTTTGGGGGTTATTTTCTTGCCAGTTTCCTTGTTTTCTCTTCATTACATAAATACAATAACAACATTGCTATGTAAATGACGACGTTTCCACCAATAGTACAACTTGGAAGGTTTTTGACTCTTGGAACAAATATCAAAAGTTTTGGAGATTATGAGATCAATATCAAAGAACAAAATGGGGGGAAAGAACAGCCTGAACTTGATAAATATTTTAGAGAACTAAGGGAAAGCTTAAACGTTGATTCAAAAATACTGAGTAACTAGTTCCAAGCCTTTCTCGTTTTGAAGAGGGCCCATAACAGTTTTTGGGCGGTATTCTAGTCATGGACGAAACATGGATCCCTCATTAAGGCATAAGGACAATCAGAAGAACGGAACCAATTCGACTAACACCCACCGGGAAAGGTTTGTGTTCTGATTTCTGGGACAAATATGTAGTGATTGCGAGAAACTACACTAGACACAAAAATTAAGGGATGTAAAAAAATGCTAAAGTTTTAGGTCAATTTCAAAGGGCTGTATTTGGAGAAAAACAGTCGCAGAGCAATTTAAAAAAAAACAAATTGAAGCTCCAAGTTTCTAGTTTTCAGTTCGAATTTTTTTATCATTAGCAGTTTTTGAGTAATCATAAGAAGAAAACCATCATAACAATTGTTTTAAAATTTTTGCTTGCCTTTCAAAACATCCACGAACTTAAATAATAAATTCCTAAATTTTGTTCAGTGATTTAATCATTAAACTTTTTTATATTATTTTATCCTCTTTAATTTGAGCTGTTAAAAGACTTGTATGAATTTTTATTGTATGAGTTATCGTTGTTCAAAGAAGAAAAGTCAGTTTTGACTTTGGTAATTAATTATTCGGGAAATAATGATCGTACAGAAAATTCAAGCAGGGTTTTAGAAACTGCAAAGTATTCTTTATAAAACGTACATAGTTATTGATTTTTGATAAAAAAAATTCGGTGAGAGAATGTTGATTGAAAAAGTTAAAAGTGCGTATTTAGGGATATTCGCTTATCTTGGCATGATTTTGCAAATAATGGACAGACTAGGGATGTTGACGGTTTCTTTCCAACCTCAATGTGTTCCAAAGAAACCGCGAAAATTTCAAAGCGCCGCAATTTTTTTTCGTTGTGTTTTGAATGATTGAATTTGTCGAATTGAATTGAATTTTTGCTAAAAATCAATTTGAGGAGGAATTCTTCATTGTTTTTATTAATTTTTTGAGCTTGAAAATGTTTTAAAGCAATAATCCATATTTTTTTTATGAAAAAATGTTAATTGTAAGGAAAAATAAAAACGGAAACATTTTTTCAAAAACAAAAAATTAAAACAGATTTTTTTTTGCTTTGAACGGCGATAACTCAGCGAAAAATCATCGTACAAGGCTTTTAGACCGCTCAAATCACAGAGAATAAAATCATCTAAAAAGCATTATGAAATCACCGAAAAAATCACCTTTTAAAGGGCAAGCAAAACTTTGGATTTTTTTTTCGATAGTTTTCTTACGATTACTTAAAAACTGCTGATGGTAAAAATATTTTGAACTCAAGATCCGAAAGCTGGAAACTTCGAGCTTCAATTTGTTTTTTTAAAATAGCTTTACGACTATTTTTCTCCAAGTTACAGCCCTTTGAAAATCACCTAAAAGTTTAGGTTTTTTTACATTCCTTAATTTTTGTGCTTAGTGTGTATAGAAAAGGACAAAATTGAGACAGGAGAGAGTATTATGCTACACTGCCAAGGCAAAGGCCAAGACAAAACTTGTGTCGGAGGCTCCAAAAGTCTGATTATGTAGTCAGACAGTCTGGCTGTGTAGCAAAAAAAAACCATTCAACTGAATTGTTTGACTATGTATCGGATTTCACCTCTTCAGACTGTCGATTGTTTCTAGATCTGAAGAAACATTTGAAAATAAGGTGATTTATATCAAGTGAGGTTGCTGGGGACCTGTAGGCAAGAGACCTACAGAGGAAGTGAATATGTTGAGGAGTCGTAGGTAGGAGACCTACAGAGCAAGTGAGGATGTTGAGGAGGCGTAGGTAGTAGACCTACAGAGGAAGTGAAGATGTTGAGGAGGTGTAGACAGAAAACCTACAGAGGCAGTGAGGATATTGAGATGTAGGCAGCAGACCTACAGAGGGACTGAGGTTGCTGGGGAGGTGTATAGTGTAGGCAGCAGACCTCCAGAGGGAGCGAGGTTGCTGGAGAGGTGTAGAGACATGAAACCTACAGAAAGAATGTACTTCTAAAAGCTTGGAAATGCTTTATTAGTAATACGAAATGGTGAGGTAACTACAATGGAAGTTTAAAAAAGAAAAAACTAGATATCTGCCAAGCTAGGAAGAAATTACCAAATCCCTTTTTGTAGTTAGTGTTTAAGACACTCTAGATAAACATCGATCTATACGAGCAAAATTACTGATACACCTTGTATATAAAGAAAATTAGGCGCGTACAAGAAACTGAGTCTAGGGAAAGAGATGGAAAAGAGAGAGAAACTGGGGAAAGATATTAATAAAGCTTAATCATCGAACAGCGATTACAATTACATAAAGTGCTGGGCAAAAGCTGAAGTGCTCTCGCAAAAAAAAAAAAAAAAACAACATACATTAACGACCTGTCACGGGCCACAAAATACAAGGGAAAAACTCACCTTTCGACGAGTCATCGTATCCGATATGTCTGACCGTCTCCCTAACGACTTTCTGATAATCCACGACCGCCTTCGATGTGATTTCCCCGCACAGCAGGATCATGCCGGTTTTTGTGACCGTTTCTGAGAGAGGAAAAACAAAATTAGTATCGTGGCTAGCGCCAGCTATGGCGGTACTTACCGCAGGCGACTTTGGCGTTGGGGTCCTGTTCCAGGTGGGCATCCAAAATGGCGTCGCTGATCTGGTCGCACATTTTATCTGAAAGTAATAATGATAATATAAGTTAAAAAAACCGGTTTCAAAAAAGTAACAACTAAAAAGCAAGAATTATTTCAAAAAATAAAATCCGCCACGGGTAGGATTCGACATCTGCCCCGGATGGGAACCGAACGGACAGACAGCTGTCTCGAACTTATTAGGTCTTATCAGTGCCGTACACGATACGCCGATCCAGAACAAATGCCGAATGAAATCCATGGGGTATATATTTACATCGATACGCTCTATGTTACTAAGAAACTATTGTTTATTATGTAATTATTATTAATTTTTATATAATTTTGAAGTGAAGAAAGAAATATACACTATAATTGACGTCGTAGAAAGTTCGTTAAATAATCCAAATATTGCTGCCAAAACTGTTTGTTACAGACGTGGCGTCTTATTTGAAAAAATCTGGAACTACATTGAAGGAATGAAAAAGGCCGATACTCAAAACCTATCAGACAATTTAGTACTTTGCTAAATTGAAATTTTCCATTGAGAAAATGGTCTATTAATTGTAGATGAGTTAAAGGCAATTGATCTGTACTTAAGATAATTCCAAATATACAACAGCAAACACCAAGGACGTTAGATAACTGCCGACGTAGAACGATTCACGTACTTTCTAAGTTTAAATAATAAGCAGTTTTCGTCAGTCACTCTTCTGACCCTCGGTATGTTTCGCAAGCCCTGTATTTTCCTAATCAGTTGTAGACACGTCCACGTTATATTATCTGGTATTCATAAAAACCGCTTTACGGAGTTAGGATATTGATAAATCATTCATGAATGGCGTGATATGTAGCTGTTATCTAACTGGAATTCTTGAGAACCAGGGGAAATTCGTTATGACTAATACGTCACTGGAAAAGGTTCTTTTCAATCAGCGCGGCAATTACAATAGCAAATGGAGGATTTTTACGCAGATTAACAACGGGTATTATACATGGCAATCGTTTAATGACTTTTTGGAAGACAATGATGTATTTTTTCGAGGACCATAAAGATCTGAGAACGCGGACAAACGAAGCGAATTGGCAACAACGCCATATTGCATAGTATCGCTCTTTTGAGGAAAGAGGTTCATATTACATTGGCCATCCACTTTATTTATTTAAATTAATAATTTTACTTTGAAGGATTGATTTTTTTTAGAACAAGACTGGGTAGAATGCAAATGGAATATCACCATCGTAATCGTCTGTCTAGGTACAAATTGCTGAGTCTTGTAACTTGATACACAATGCATGGATATGATAGAAATAAAATTATCGCAAAATTCTATTAACTGCGTCGTAGGAAGACGAATGAGAAGAGTAGTTCACTGGGTTAGGTAAGTGCATCGCAGACAATTTGCGATAAATAACTGTATACGAGGCGTGCAAAAGACATTCGTGGATATTATTTTACATACGACTGGTTAAAATCGACTTATCGAATAAAGTACCAAATAAAAAGCGACGTGGAATGGGCCGCAAGATCACCAGACCTCACTCTATTAGATCTTTTTTCTTGAGTTATTGAAATTAAAATCTACGTTCAATTAAATGTCTATTTAACAGAAAAAATACACTGTACGTTTTAGAAATAATACAATATATTTTTAAACATAAATTTATTCATGGTAGCGGGTATTGCAACGAATCTTGTAGACTGTAGCTTCACATTTAATGTTACTGTTATTTGTTTGTAAAAACGTGGATTTTCAATAAGCCTATGTAGGTTTTTACAAACGTTCTTGGTATTTAAATATGACTATCTATATATTTTTTTATAAAATCCGACGTTTTCTCAATTTGAAATCTTTCATATATTAACAAGTACTCATGAAAAATGCAAGACAGATATGTTATTCTTAAAAAAAAAATGAATAACGCATATAAGTCAGTAATTTATCAGCATATTATGCACGGGGTCTCAGATTTTAATGTTCTCAACGGTTCTCCAGTACCCGTAAGATATTTGATATGTATCATCGAGGTCGCTTTTCTTCTCTCCATTTTCTGGTAAAATTGACGTACTCCGATAATAGTGTGCCTTATGTAGGTGATTTAGATCACGAATTTCACGTATTTTGTGGTGTTTCTTTAAAATTACAATCTATATATTCCAATCAAGAAGAAAATCTTCGATATCATAACAGGTTGGGATTTGGTGGTCTTGCAGATACTGTATATAAGATTTCAAATTTTTTTCAATATTCATCTTCCAAACAATTCAGAAAAGGTTAGTATCGGCAACGTACCAATATCGAGCGTCTCTAGAATAAATTCTGCCCGAAATTTTGGTCGTGGCGTGATCTTAAAACAAAGGCTTTAAAAAATATGATTTCACTGTTATTCTGCTCTTTCTTTGGCGCTCAGGAAAATATTCCAATTGTTCTTCGCTAGTCTAATGGTGTGTAAGACGAAGGCACGAAATTTATATTTTATATAAGTACAATACTCTAGCACCCTCAAATTTTATTGGGGACGTTTCAAAACTGACATTTTCTTAAGGTATTATCACAAACTGAACAATTTTTAATCGACATCATTATTATTTTGAGCTGGCCATGTCCTACTGGTTCTATTCAGTAAATAGTCTATTTGGTAAGTTCACTAAGTCGTTATAACATTTTGTAGCAGTCTATCGGGGTCTTGACGTTATTTCTTTAGTGTCGGCAACTGTAAACATTATTACAAACAGAAAATGCAAATACAAAAAGCAACAAATAACAAAAATAATGCCGTTACAAACATGGATTGTATACGAATGTTTTGATTTCAATTTTCTAGTTTCTTATACGAGAGAGTGAATTTCTTTCATATAAAACCAGATTGGATTTGAGTGAATGAAACACTTCTCTCAATATCGAGTCGATGTTGTAGGAACCTGTAATCGCGTAGTTACAAAAAGTGACCTGTTCCTACAACAAAAATACCTAGGATCACCACTTCCTGTTACGTATATATGAAATGTCTATACTGACTTTCGTAAATAAAAAAGATATAAAGTGGTGTCAAATTTAGGTGTTTTTGGCAGCCCGACTTGCGTAGTTTCAAAACTGAATGAAAGTGAGTGCGTAAACAAACGGAAATTACGAAATATGTAGTTCAATTACTCATTCGAGGCAAGCCGAAAACAAACAAACCAGCTTAGAGGCCGAAACGTGAATGAAAACCTCGAGTATTACGTTCTAAATTGTGGGTTTTAAGTAAAGCAATTAATTATTATCAGGTTGCGACTATTGCGCATTGTTTCCGCGAAAAACCGTGAGTTAATACGTTGCAATATTGCGCGACATTTTCCATAAATAAAACGCCGACTAACTAGCAATTAATTAAAGGCTTATGCAAACAAAGGGGCAGGGGATACGTTTCGTTTTTTATTATATTGCGGTAGACGAATTTTAGGGTTAACCACGTGCTGCGAACAGTCGTCGGGCGTCAATCGGCTTCCGCTTTTTTTTCACGGAAAAGCGCCGACACGTGAAAATAAAACCACTCTGTATTTAGGCACATCCGCACTGCATTTGCGCCAAAAATAACCGTTTGGGGAAGTCGTATGCGCGGTGCGCTATTATAAGGGCGACCCACCGCCATTTTCTCATCATAAACAAAAATAAAATCGCCACAAACCTGGGTGTCCCTCGCCGACCGATTCCGACGTGAATAAGAATTCTGAGCCGTCCTCTATTTCGTAGTCGGAGTGGCCGTTGGTGTAGCCGTTCGTCAATATAGTTTCTGGCATTCTGAACCTTGTTTGAAGCACTAACACTAAACTTGTACGTCTTTCGTTACTGTGGAAAAGAGAACCGGATAGAGGGAGACGCGCGAATTTATAACCTCGGTCTCGACCACGTGACTGACGGCTCGTTCTGATTGGCGCCGGGTGGTGGCTGGCTCGGAGGGAACTCTGAAACAAAATAAAATGATAATATTCCTGTTTCTTGAGTTTTTACGCATTTTTTTCGACGTTCGAAATACAGCCGTATTTCGCCGAAGCTACGCATTGATTGTATAGTTCGGCCGTTCAGGTAGGCATCTGTTTTAAACGAAAATTTTCGATCAATACCTCTGGCAGCGTGTTAGGCTGTTTTGAACCATGTGCTCCGCTGACCTAAGATTTTATTATCACGAATTTCTACTATCAATAATTGCCACTACATATAATAAAGTATAAGAAGCATCGACACAAGTCGCTCTTAATTTATTATATATTTTTTACCATTCGTTTTATTTGTGTTGCAATTATAAATATAAAATATGATTTAACAGCACAAGAAATATTGTATATCTACTACAATTTATTATTTTTTGTAGTGTGGACTGTAAACATTCTAGCGAGTAATTAGTATGTAATATGATACCCATGCTTATACCATTCCTTTTATTTTCGATAACATATATCTTGGCAATATTACGCTTAACGTAATATAATTATTTGAATCATTTATCTCAACAGAAGCTGACACAGCCCTTAGATAAGAAACTTTATAAATACTCATTTCTGTCCTTCATTACTAACAGTGAATCTTGTAAGTTTGAAATAAACGTTTTGTTGTGTCAACCCCGTGTCTCACTTGTATTACTAGTATAAAATTATTAGGAAAGTATAATTTTAATGGTATTTTATTCAATATAGGGCCAAATGGAGATGCGTAGTTTTGCTTTAGCCTTGTTCCGATAGATGACGTTTTGGAGTTTTATATTATTTATCACTTACAGCAGTACCACCTTTTAAACACATATGATCTTAACTGTATTCTAGAGTAGGCTTTAAGAATGACTATAATGAAAGTATTCTTCACTAAATAATCATCATCTTATACTTTGTTCATTACAAAATACAATATCTATAATAAGAAAACTATTTGAGTTTTTTTGCTGTTGGGGTTGCTTAGTAGACATTCCGAGGGATGATTGTGGTGAAAATAGAAGGTTGCCTCAGGCTTACGGAGGAGTTGATGACTTTTTCAATTATTTTCAGTAAAATCTTGCATCTCTTTCTTTGTGGATTTACTTATATCCTCATAAAATATCGTGTATTAACAAATGTATTTTATAGAGTGTGTTTAAAAATTGAATGTTTCTGCCTTACCCCTTGCAGCTTAACGGAATCTATAAGGGTAGTTTGTGGTGAGTTACGAAACAATGTAAAATATTGTACTGTTATTATTAAAAATATTACAGCGCCTGCAATAAAATACTTAATTAATTCCGCCTTTAGTGTAGTTAAGGCGACATTTTGTTTTCATTTCCGATGGTTTTCCTATGACTACTCAAACACTGCTGACTATAAAATTTGAACTCAAGGAGAAAATTGGACTTTCAATTTGCTTTTTTCAAAAAAGCCTGCGACTATTCTTCTTCAACTTACAGCCCTTTGAAAATCACCTAAAAATTTACGATTTTTTTACATCCCTTAATTCTTGTGGCTAGTGTAGTTTTCTTTGCGAAATACAAAACCGTTTTATTTTTGTGCATGACGATTTAAAAGATAAAACCAATAAATCACTTTATTACAAAAAATATTGAATATAGAATAAATTGTAACTCAGAGACACTTCTTTATAAACATCTACCACTTTTCATGAGAATCTGAACAAAATTAAAGACTACGTAGGTATATAAAAAAGATGCATATAAATACAACTAACTAAATCATCAGTGACTTCGATTACATTTTTGATAGTTTATTTTGGTTAGATGTAATCATTTGCGACGGGCTAAAAGACACCCTGTATATGTAATATGACGTTTTTGATATGGGATTTATTATTGCAAGTGTAAAACAATAATAGCGACCTTAGTATACTATGGCTCACTTAATTGTTTACATAAATAACTCGGCCGAGTTTGCGGATCTGCTGTCATGGCAAATATAACATTATCGATTAAAATAAATAACTTATTTCCAGAGACATTTGTTGATATAGGTTAGTGTTAAGTTAATTGTGTCTCAGATAACGCAATAACGTTTGCATATATATTTTTACAAATATCGATTTAAAAAATTCCATTGATTGACGATTCCTCTTTTCGAAATATGTTCAATAGAGTTTATGATGAGTTGCAAAAGCGATTGTCATTATTTGGTATATTCGTTTGTAAAAAAAAAAACAGAAATATAATTATAAATATTTATTTTGGTAATGAAGTAAAAGTTTATCGTAAAATTGTCTCATAAAAAACAACGATTGGGTGGTCAATAAGAGTAACAACAATTCAGAAGCTGAGTATATATACATTGTTAACGATATAACATATAAGTTGTCTGAACCAATTGCAAGATAAAAACCCTGACAATGAATTCTCTGATGATGATAACACAGTAATTAATGGGCATAATCTTAAAAAAAGCATACAGTTCTTTGGGGTTATCAAGGTTTTTCGAATATTTCGTCAATGTCTAGTATGTGTATTAAAATAAATTACAATAACAGCAGACATAAAGTACTTTATTTTATTATTCGAAATATACATGGGAAATATAAATCGTGGAAAGGTTACAGATTCCATTAAACGTAGAAGATTCCTTTTTGTTTTTATTAATGTATTTTTTGTGTTAATTTATTTGGCCATTTTCATTCAGAAGTACAAAGGAAAGCAATGTCAACAAGTATTGTTTTACATCACTAAAAGAAGCAGTATTAAAAAATGGCGTATTAAAAAAAATTCTTAAATAATATATTAAACTATTTCCATATTTTATACAGACCCTGTATGTAGAGTACATAGTGCCAATTAGTGACGGGTCTTTCAACAGGGACGCTCGAAATTTGTTATGTTGTTAAAGCACCTGTCAAATTGTTTGTGAATTCAACAGTGTATAGCAAATCACCATGTAAGACTATAGCGTTCAACAATATGTGAAAATCATCAAATTTTATTTTCAAAATCAGTGCTCCGTTCGAGAAACGTTCATTCGTTCATTCGACCATTCGACGTTTGGTGACCAAATTCGAGTCGACTGGTTTGATACGTATTCAGCCAACACCGCCGTACGTCACCAAAACGCAAGATCTGGTGAAAACATCGCTGCTATGCGCGAGAGTGTACGGGAAAACACGAGACAGTCAATTTCTCGTCGTTCACAAGAACTTGGCCTTTCTGCGACTTCAACTTGGCGAGTTTTGCGTCAGGACTTGGGTCTGCACCTGTATCAAATCCAAATAACCCAGGAACTTAAGGTAAACGCCCCCATAGACAACGCCGTGCCGAGGTGATTGGGCTCTGGAGCAATTGGAAGTTGACTCAAATTTCGCCAAAAAATCATCTTTAGCGACGAGGCATATTTTTGGATGAATGGAAATATGAACAAGCAAAATTGTCGGATTTGGGACGATACCAATCTACACTAGATACACCAGCACCAAAATGCATCCCGAGAAAGTCACTATTTAGTGCGGATTTGGATCTGGCGGAATCATCAGTCTGTACTTCTTGTAAAAAGAAACTGGCATTGCCATAACCGTCAACGGCGAACGTTACACATCGTTCTTGTGGCTTAAACTGGATGATATGGATATCGACGACATGTAGTTCCAACAGGATGGCGTTACATGTATACAGCGCATGCCACGATGGACATCCTGCACGAGGGACTTGAGGGTGTGATTATTTCGCGTAGCTGTGATATGAACTGGCCACCGATATCGTCCGATTTAACGCCTTTAGACTTCTTCCATTGGTACTATCTTAAATCGCAGGTCTATGCGAACAAACAGCAAACAGTTGATGCCCTTAAAGTCAACATAACGAACGCCATCCAGCAATTTCAGATTTATGCGACAAATTCATCGAAAATTGAAACTTACAAATACGTGCCACGCGGTGGACATTTGAACGACATTATATTCTATACTTAATGCCATAAAATATTCGTTCAAATAAAAAAAAATTGAGTAGATATCCCTTACACAACTTGTATTATTTGCGTTTAAAAATCGAGCGTTCTTATCGAAAGGTCCTTTACATTGCTTTGGTATGAAATGCCATAAAACTTGGAAAAGTTTTAAAGGTAAAAATGGAAATGTAATTGTTTTGTTCAAAGGAAAATATTCTCACAGTTCTTCGAATTCCTAACGCATTTGCAAATATATTGTAGGCAGTTTTATGAAGTATAGGTAGATATTAAAATTTAAACCAACATTTTATTTTGTACAGAGGATTATAAAATGTAATACCAATAATAATAAAATGGAAATTGTAAAGAAATTTTACAAGACTTCTGCCAAAGTTTACAGAATGAATTTCTGTAAACTTTGTTTCTTCTTTGTTTACAGGTCATCGTACAGGAAACTGTCTTTAGATAAGATTAGATAAAACGGAATAGGGATAAATGATTAGAATATTCCACGAAGAGTGGTGTTGGATTTGAAGAAGTACAAAAATGTTATTATTTATAAAATTATTCATAGTTATTAAAATAAACTTAAGTAAATAAGCATAATAATATTTTAATAATTATCAGTAGGCACGTTGCAACAAAAAAATAATAATATATCAACTAAAAAAACAACAGTCCATGTAAAATTTGACCGTCAAAATCAAGGAATAAATAAAAAAAATGTAAAATAGTCACTATTTACAGAGCTTAATTTTTTTGTTGTATTACTAGTAGGTGAACATAGCAACGAAATTAATAGTTGCTAATTTGCGAAAATCTGGAATTGTTGTGACTGAATTGCGCAGTACTGAAAATATTTTTTATATTTATCAGACATGCGGAAATTATTTAAAGTATTAAAAGTATTTTTCACGTAGTAAAAATACTTTGGCTATAATTGTATGTAGTACATATTTATGGGAAATATTTTCAAAAAAAAAATATGTATAAGATTTTATTGTTGGAATGACGCCAAGATATTTTTTTATTGTAACGGTAGAATGTTTCTGTGTCCAGTACGTTAAAATACTGTTGTAATTCATATTAGTCAGTTTTAGTATCTTAGTATCTTTGGTGTTATTACTTGGATACCATTATTAGTATTATTACATAATTTCTGCAATTTTGTAAATTTTTGTTAATTGTATTGTTGATTTCTGTTATTGTTATTTATTTAAAAGCGGGGGTTAACACATCCTCATTCGAAACTGATGTATTTCTTTAATATGTGCAGCATTTAAAATAATAGAGTATTTCTTTATAGAAAATTGTTACCAGTCTAGAATTATTATTCTATGCTTTTGACGTACCCTGTATATCGATAGGTTTTATTTATGAATTTATACCTTCTGCAGCAAAACAATAAATAAAAACAAATGAAGAAAAGGGATACAAAACCTTGGATTATGAAAAACCTACACTTACAGACCATTTACATTGTAAACTACTATATATGTAGGATGTATATCGTCAAGAGATATGATGACGATGACATACGATAATTTATACCATTTAGAACAATGTTATGACACGAACCCATGATCTGTTCTAGGATTTTTTTAGATTCCCCTAACGAATTGGTTTACAAAATTTCAAATACAGGTTAATTAACGTTAGATACAAAAAATTGGTTTGAATTTTCAACAAAATATCATTAAATGTTTTAACTGTATTAAATTGTAAATAGTAGATGTATCTTGGCATAAATTTTCCGAATTGGATCTATAAAATGATATATTTTAAATTTATATTTTCCAATGATATCAATTACTATACTTGAAATAAATTTAGAAAAATGTTATGACACGATTACATGACCTGTTGTACTTTTTTTTTTAGATTACCGTAACACATTGTCTTACAGAATTTGAAAAACATTAATTAATGCCAGTTAGGAAAAATATATTTAAAAAAAGAGAAAAACAAAAAGGAACTATTATTATTAATAAAATATTGTTACATGTTTTAATTATATATGTCTCTTGTAAAATAAAAACACATGTTCATAAAATTTCCGAGTGTAAAATACCCTAAAGTCCTTTGTCCCAAAGGTTTATTTCAACTAAAATGTCAACATAATTTTTATAACATTCAAAAATAAAAAAATATTTCAAAAATAAAACTAAAGCAAAACTTTGAATTTGAAAATCAGATTAATTAACGTCAGATATAAAAAATACGTTTAAAAACTAAGAAAAACAAACAGAACTATTATTTTTAATAAGATATTGTTAAATGTTTTAATTGTATGTAAGTCTCCAGTAGTAAAATAAAAACACACAGTATAGTGTGTGTTTATAGAATGTTTGAGTGTAAAATAGACAAGAGTCCTTTATCCCAAAGGTTTATTTCAACTAAAATGTCAACACCATTTTTAGAGCATTCAAAAACAAAAAAATATTTCAAAAATAAACCTAGAGCAAAACAAAATTTTCAACGAAATGTTGTTAAGTTAAATGTTTTAACTGTATATAAATTGAAACAATAAATATTTGTTGTATTTTTGTAGACAATTTTCGAATTTGGTCTGTATTATTAATTTTCGTATTGGAAATAAAAAAATATACACAACTGTAGCAGGTATACGTACACAAAATATAACACTTTTAATTCTATATTATATTAATTAAATAATTCTATAATACAAGAAGACAAGAAAAACTACCCTTTCACTTTGAAAAGAATAAGATAGATCATTTCTTCTTGGTTTTAAATATCTCTAAACATACTTACATTTCAAGAAAATAAAATACTGAAATAAACACAAAAAAAACTACTTTGGTTGGATGGTAGTTTCACTTTAACTGAACCTCTGTGGAGTACGGAAAAACCGAACCGATCTCGCGCATATATTTTCGCAACTATACTGGCTGCCGGTGATTTCGCCTACTTTTATAGAAAATTTACGTCCATACAGGAGCTGGAGATGATGAAAGAGCTCGTCAATGGGTATCTTACTCGTTCGAGTCTTGCAAATTCGATAATGATGTTAAATTAATAGCCTACATGCATATCGTGGTAATTATTATGTTGATATTAATTTTGAGGTGATTTATTGTTACTACCGATGTTGTAATGTTGATCTTACAGTTTTCCTACTAAACGGACGAGTAACGTTTTGGTTAAGCATGACTCTGCAACTTTTCATAATTGTATGATTGAAAATAATAAAGTTAACGAATGATGAAATCCTGAGTAAAATGATGTACGGTTTGATTTTCACTGATTTTGGAACATAGGAAAAATTACATTAGTAAATTACATTATTCAATCAAAAACGTTTGTATTTAATTAACGAAATTGGCAACTGCAACGAATTTGCTGTACTCGGTGATAACGAATTCGTTTTGCAAGACGCTGTTTATTAACTTTTTAAGCTAGACCTTTGACATTTGGGTTGTAGAAACAGCTCACTGAGGTTCGTATTTTTTATGAAAAAATAATTGAATATCACTTCCGGTTTTTCGGGAAGTCGATAATTTTAAATATAACTCTATATATATTTTTGAACAGTCCGATGGAGCTTAAAATGTACTTTTCAGAAGTTGTAATTTTTTTAGAAAACGGCGACGTAGGAGTAATTTTTTTCCAAATTTAAAATGGCTCCAATTTTACGTTAGCGATGAAACGGATGTCAAGTAACTCTTTGAAATAACAAATAACGTTGGTTGTTAATCAAATTTGCAAACTTTTAATTTGTGTAGAAATGGGATAAATAAAATTAATTTTTTTTTTAAATGACGATATTTTTTTTTAATTTCCGTCGAACATTTCGAACAGGAATTGATAAATATTAAATATTAGATTAAAATGTGTTTTTTTACCTATAGAAGAATGCCAAACACGATCCATTTCCGTTGTCTTTTTTTTTTTCTTAGAAAAACATTGGATAAAATGATGCATGCCATTTTTTTTTCAAAATAGGTGCGTAGTTGTCATTTTCAGGAGCCATCATCAACCTTAACAGAAACTAAAAAATGTAACAATATGGAGGGCGTTCCGTTTATAATAAGGCAGTTAGTCGACACTTCTTGGTGTACCAGTATATCATTTATCTTGACCTATTTTATGATTTTTTTGCGAATTTTTATTATGTAATTGACTTCGCTCTTTCGAACTTTATAAGTTCTAGGTTCTAATCATGATTTCGATTCAGTTTATAGAAGTCGGTACACAAAATTGTTGAAAACTTGCTTGCGAGCGATTTTCTTGGAAAATATTATCACGGAAAGTACATTACACAAAATTATATTTACCAGTGATTTGAGAATGCACCGAGCGTTCTTTTATTACGGTAAACTCTTGCGGAAAGTCAACTGATAATTGCATCATCTACATTTTGGTGTATAAGCCGTTATCGATGTATTATCTGTAAATGCTTAAAGTGATGAAAATCAGGTCAGAATCCTCTAAAGTGATTTATTTTCTTTTATTTATTAGTCTTGTATTTGTAACTAATATTGCATAAACGCTTTTGAATTATTATAGCAGCGATTAGTATATTTATAAATATAAGAAAATATTTATCGTTTTTTTATATAACTGGAATATGCTCCTTTAGCAAAATATTGTTATGATTTTAATAATACCTTACAAAGTTTTTATTATTTTTTTCTTATTATTTTTTATTTATTTTTATGCCACAGAAACGCAACAGCGTTAACTTTTTTTCCAATTTCAGAATTTTAAATACTATGGAACTGTTTATTCGGTCAATTTCACAAATTTGGAAATATAATGGATCGATTCGAGCTCACAAAATTGAATCGAAAGATTTTTTCATTATCTACAACTTTCTTATTTAACTTTTTTAAATCCGAGCACAACTTTCTATTTTATTCGCGAAAAACCGTCTTTTTGACTTTTGCGAATTTTTTAGGTTATGTTAGCGGCCGCCATTTTGAAAAAAATTATCTTACACTCTTTGAGCAAAAGAGTGTAAGTTTCTTGAAATTTTATTTTCTATATGCTCAAATTTCTTTTGCTGTTTACAATTAGTGACCATTGAACATAGGGGCTCAGACAGATTGATTGGACTAATCTTGAAACACGTGATTTAAGAGCTCAGCAACGATTTGCGCATTATGGAGAGGAATACCATTTTATTGCTACATATGTCATTAAATTAGGGTTTTCCAAAGGAATGTCTTAATGCCGTACCATAATTTCGGGCAATGCGTTACAAGAAGATTCAGGTATATTTATCATGTTAAAGTACCTCAATAAAAGTGAGGTACAATTAAGTGACCATTGTGTACTATCCATTTCATCGCCTTTTGCCAAATAAAAAACTCTCTTATCTTGCCGGTAAACGGAACAGCCTACTTGAGCCTAGCCATAAAAACAAGCCACGGTATGTTTTAAGACTTTTATTTGGAAAATAGCGATGAAATGAACTATACGAGTCTTAACGAAAGAACCCCCTGTGTTGACCCTTTTAGAATAGAACGAGCCGTCTAGGCTATGTTAATGTTATCAGGATTGAGGCAGACGTATTTGATTACATTTACAGTGATATAGTCTCGATAACTTTGTTTGGATTTAAGAGAATTTACAGACAGTTCCTGTGGAGGGGAGGGAAACAAATATTTTTAAGGGCAGTACGCAGGGACGTAGCGTGGGAAAATAATCTAGGGATGTGATAACAATTTTATAAGGGGAAGAGGTATAGTCAGATGTATGGTAGGCCATATGAAAATGGTAAAAATACAAAAAAGACACTAACCTAAAATGATTATGCCGAGGTATATATCTTAATTTTTAAAATGAAGATCAATTCTTTGGTATTTGTTTGTCCAGCGAAAACGTTTATCACTGTTTCTTCAAATGTTGGAGACGAACTCATATCTTCTAAAAAGGCACTTTCAATATTTATTAATGCTTAAGCTGATAGTCTCTTTTGCTTTTGAGAATTTCGCAGATAAGTCTTTAATCTCTTTAAAAATGAAAACGATCTTTCCGCGGAACTGCTTGCGGCAGGAATAATCAAAATTAAACGACACAATTTTGATGACTTCGGGAAAACAGAAGATAATTGAAAGGACATAATATATTGGTGCTCAAACACAGTGCTCTTTTTCATATCGGGATCACTATAAATCACTGAAAGTTCATTTTTTAAACGATTTGCGTTAAAGAATGTTCCATATGTATCTACTAAAGAAGAAAAAAGTTCGCCAGGAAAACGTTTCACGAATAAAGTAAATTGTGTGGAATCTAGATTTAAGAATTTCAGTTTAGAAATTTCACTAAACCATTCACTAATGTTGAAAGTAATAACGTCCAAAATTTCATAAAACAATCGTGCGTAGATGTTTTTCTTATCTTCTTCTGGAATTAAATCCAAACGCATACTTTTACTTGGTGGTTGATTTTCTAATACAAATCTGTCCATACGGTCCCAAACGTCACTAAACTCTTTTCTCATTTTTTGAATATGTGATTTGAAATCGGCGATCTTTTTATTGCAGTAACTAATATCTGATATTTTTGTATGTAGAATTTTAAACAGACTCGGAATGTGGGAATATTGCAGAAAGCACTGCTACGAAAAAATTAAAATCAAAGTCGCGCAATAAAGTTAAAAGGCCTCTAGCACAAATAACGATTTCTCGATCCCATTCCTCATTTTCATTTTCCACAATTACCTGAAACAGCGCTTCTAAATCTTCCTTATGTTATGACGACAGTCGCCAAGATGCGTTCACATAATCGCATAACTGAGTTCGGAAATAACAACACCCACTCGAGGTTCCACTGTTGACTGCGTAAGATCACTAACCATTTCGCCCATCTAACGCGTAGCTTGGATGTAACGTGGACCATCGCATTTCAACACTGCAGCAAGTAACGCCAGAGTCCAATAAACTCGGACGTCTTCACGGCCGATTTGAAATAAAAAAGTTGATGGTAGCGTTTAAAGTAAATAATGTATGTTTGTGGTAATAAAAAAATTGTAATAATTGAATAAACCGATTGAACTTTTAAATAACAGTAATTCGCCAATTTTTTAAGGGATGCGATGCATCACTCGCATCCATGTACGCTACGTCCCTGGCAGCATGAAATATACCTTTATATCGTGCATATGTTTTGTAAACGTTTTTTGCATACCGAATCAATTTTTATTTGAATTCTACTTTGATCAACTAAAACTTGTTGCAGTTTTGCATGGAAAATTAATTTAAAAAAACGCTTTCTTTATGGAATAATGTTATTAGGCATGTTCTGCTTCTCAGTTCAGATTGAAATGGGGATTCATTTTCAGTATAGCAAGGAGAAGAGAGCATTTGGTTTATGTGTGAAAGCGTTCTATCTCATAGTTTAACCTTCTTCTGAAACAGTCTAAATCCAAACACAT
The DNA here is from genome assembly GCA_037954035.1 of Rosalia funebris. Lineage (NCBI taxonomy): Eukaryota > Metazoa > Arthropoda > Insecta > Coleoptera > Cerambycidae > Rosalia > Rosalia funebris. The sequence goes on along the minus strand of JAZFAV010000006.1, from coordinate 893,248 downwards.
TAGGGTGCAATGCATCTGAGAGATCCCATATCAAATCTTACACAATGTAGATTTTAATGAGGTGGAGATTCAATTAAACTCTTATTTTAGTGAATATCTACAATACAATAATACATATTTCACACTAGTGTTTAATCGCAATAATAAAATTTATATAAAGCAACTTATTTAATGTTGTAAGTCAATAAATTTGGAAGATTTTTTTATAGAAAAACCAGCTATTGACAAGTTTTTTTCTGTTTTCAGAATAAAACACAAACATAAATTAGTATTGAACAATATTCTGAATACAGAAACAAACCACCTATTCTTTCATGTAAAAGTCATAAAGTTATATATAAAAAAATATTGGGCGTGAATTAGAAAGAAAAGTTATAAGTAATTGCTTATTTTAAGTGTAAAGAATTATAAATCCTCTTCATCATTTTAGCATGTTCTAAACAAAAATAAACATCACACTGTTGGTAACGTATATATATTTAGTATAAACCAATAATTTAACACCCAAATGCGTTAATTTTTAATAATAGTACCATAAGTGTAGAGATCCTAAAAAATATTATTAAATTACATAATAAAAGAAATCTAACAAAATATAAAAATGAAAATAATGACGTAATCAGGCGCAATGCATCTGACAGATCCGGGTGGCCCATACAAGGCCAGGGTATGCACTAAAAAAAATCGACACCATATCGAGAAAGGTGGTTTGGAGCTAGGAAGATGTGAGACAGCTCGAGTTAATATTCGTAATACACACGAAAGGGCAAAGAAAAGTGTGACTGCCGGATCTTACACATCGGCTGCGCCCGACGGAGGGTTAAATCACAATCAGCGCAATTTTCCCATTATTTTGTAGAGTTTCTGCGTATGTAAGTGAGCACGTAAGTAAGGGGAAGAAATGAAGGTCCTTTCAAATCATAAAAAGCATATCTAAACTAAAAACTGTCTATAACTTAATAGCGAGTATAGCGACTATCAGGATCAGTCTCTGGTTGATAGCAGACAATCACAAACAATCGTTGTGTTCAAAATGATGACCAAAGCGACAAAACACCTCCAAAGCAAGATCAATGAGACACGCGCGACGCGACGCACGCCTGGCAATTTATCGTTCGTCTGATAGGATTTTGCTTGGTCGAGGAAAATAAGGTCTTATCTCGATCTCTTGGCCGCCTATCTTTTTGTTCGGTAATTGCAATTGCAATATAAGATAACTTTAGGCGTGTTAAATAATATTTCGCCAAGGAACAGGAAGGAGTACGGAGAGGTTTTGAAAGGATTGCGAAAGATAAGATAAATACTATGAAATTTATACAAGATTAGAACACTTTAGAGAAAAAAAATATGAAACAAAATTTCATAGCGTAGTATAGATTTTTATAGAATTTGATGTACTTTTAACGAGTTTTATAGAATTTTATATCATAAAGAATATTATAGTTATTTTATAGACCTTTATAGAATCAGTTTTTGTAGAATTTTGTACAAATTTACACAATTCTCACGAATTCTGTAAGATTTTAAAGAATTTTATATAATTTAATGAACTTTTATAATACTCAATGAAATTTTCTAATAAGTTGCATTTTACAGAACTTTACAGATTTGAATAAAGTCTATATTGTTATTATGCTATATGGGTTTGGGCCTCATCAGCCACTGATTGCATGGGTAGTCCCTTGGCGATTCCCTCTTATCCGGGTCATTATCCAAAAATGCTATCCCACAAAAGGAGGAATTTAGGCACGTCCCCCGTCTTAAGCATTGCCTCCTCTAGGATAACAGAGGTCCCTAATATAAGGCGCCTCTTCTCCTCCAGTGCGGGGCAGGTGTAAAGAAGATGAATCGAAGTTTCCTCGTCTTCTCTACAGTATCTGCAGGCCGGGCTGTCAGTCAGCCTCAGCTTGTGCTTATATGCATTCAGGCTACTACGGTGGCCCGTTATGATTCCCACCAGGATTCTGGCTTTGTGCCTGTTCAGTTTAATGAATTCTTGGGCCCATTTCTCAATCTCTGAGTATTCGATGAAGAGTCTGGTTATTCGACAACCCGTTACTCCTCTCCATCTTTTATTGTGCTGGTCTTTTGCCCAGCCATTGATGCGGTCTCTTATCAGATTCCGACTTATTCCCACTGCGGGTTCTGGTCCATAGAGGTTTTCCCTGGTCCCTAGTCTGGCAAGGTCACCTACAATTAGATTTCCTTAAAGCCATTATGCCCAGGTATCCATACGAGTTCCACCGGTCCCTTCCCTGCCAAGTGGTTTAATGCTTCATAGCAATTATAGACCAGCTTCGACTTTGTCGTTGCTGAATTCAGGGCTACCAACGCCGCCCTGCTATCCGAGCATATACATACCTTCTCCTGGGTCGGATTTTGGTCGGCCCTCAGAACACCGTATGTAATTGCAACCAACTCGGCCTGCAGTGCGGTAGTATATTTGCCCAGGGGGAAGGTTTTACCTATCCCATCGCATCGCCTATACACCCCCGCACCCGCTCTGTTCCCACTCTTGGCTCCATCCGTGCACCAGATGTCTCCATTGAGCGATAATCCAGCTCGACCCTCCATCCAGTCGGTCTTGCTGGTGAGGGTGATCTTATATTTCTTGTCAAACAGGAAGTGGACACCCGTACTGTCAGAGGGCATCTATAGGAGTCCTTCCTCAGCTAGCTCTCTTGAGAGTACGTTCAGGTCTCTTACCTTCCTATTCATGTTTCCCACCCTGAGCACTGCCTTTGCGGCTTACGCTTTCAGGGTGATATCAAGAAGTGGTATCCCCGTCAGCATCCCCATCGCCTCGATCGGTGTTGATTTTGAGGCTCCGGCTATACATCTTAGAATCAATCCTTTTAGCTTGTTCAGTCGGTTGACTTCCGACTTTAAACAGGCTCTCTCCCACCAGACCAGTTGTGCATACGTTAGTCTAAGTTTGAGAATTGCCTCATACATCTATTTCATGATCTCCGGTTTCAAGCCCCAGATATTACCAATGGCTCTTCTCAGTTGCCAAAATGTTGCTGTGATCTTGGAGAATATGTGACTTAGATGTTTTTCCCATGACAGTTTCCCGTGCAGGATTACTCCTAAGTATTTCACTTCGCTATTATAGTTTAGTTCTTGACCACCAAGTTTCAGCGGATATGTTCTGTTCAACTTATCTTTATCCACTGTTTACTTGGTGAACACCATCACCTCAGTCTTAGAGGTATTGACCGAGAGTCCCCTATCCCTGCACCAATTCCCAATCTTGTTTAATGCTCCCTGCATTATATCAAGAATCGGCTCCAGGAAAGGACCCTTCGTTATTATTACCAAGTCATCAGCACAGCCAATTACTTGGTAATCCTTTAACCTTTCAAGCAGCTCATTCACTATTAGGCACCGCAGAAGGGGGGACAATACCCCTCCCCGAGGACAGCCCGAGTCGACCCGGTCTTTGATGGTAGTCTTGCCTTTGTTGGCAATAAGCTGTCTGTTTCCCAACATATGGTCTATCCATTCAGCGACTATTCTGGGGGTGTAGCATCTACCTAGTGCTCCGCTAATCACCCCCCTGGATGTAAAGTTGAAGGCTCCTTCAATATCAAGGAAGGTGCCGACAACGTTTCCTCCGGAGGCCAGTTGTGCCCGATCGATGACACAACCTTATCCAGAGCATATCTACGTATTTAAGTATCATTCATCTCGGGTTTCCGTAAGCTATTTTTAATACTAAATGAAGTTAAACTGGTAGTCGTATGACGCTAAAATGTGCCCCCGAACTTACGTTATCTTATAACAATAACGACAAATATCGCATTTCAATAGAATGTTTAGAAAAAATGTAAATACCATGCTTGCATATATATATTTCTGTATACGTAAAGCATATTATTTTGGTACATTCTTAGATAAGAATTTTGAAATAATGTAGCCGTTTGCAATATCACCTTCAGACCTTTAAACTGAAGAAATTTCATGTAGAGGTTTTCAGTGAAATCATAAATACCATTGGGCATGATTTTATAGATACTAGATTCTTAAAACACTCTATATAACTTCACTAGATTTAATAGAGTTGTATAAAATACTACGGGGTGCTGCAGAATGGTATACGATTTATAGCATTTTATATAATATTGTTGAATTATATTCATTGAACTTCATTTGAAATAGCATCTTCTTGAATAATCGTTTTGTAGACTTTTATAGAATTTGATATACCTACGTTTCAAGAATTGTACAGAATTCTATAATATTCTTTTGTAGCATTTTATATACCTTCATAGAACTTTTTATGCTCTTATAGGGTTGTATAAATTTCTAGACAACTTTATATAGTTTACGGTTTTATAAAATGTTACAGCATTTTAGAACTATACAGGACTTAAGAGTATTATAGCATTCTATAGATTTTTATAGAATGGCTATTATATAAATTTGCCGAATTGTATAGAACTGTATATATCATAGTATTTCATGACTTTTATAGAGTTGGGTGTACTTTTAATTTTATGGAATTGTATAAGTAGAGTTTCATAAAATTCTATGGAATATTATATGATAGCATAGAATTTTATAGAGTTTAATAGATCTGTAGAGTTTTATATAATCTTGTAGAATTTCATATTTTTATAAAATTATGTTAATGGGATTTTATGGAATTGTATCGTTATAAAGATTTTTATAGAATTTTATAGAACTGTGTACAATTTTGAAGAATTTTTTGTATTTTCATATCATTCTAGAAAATGTTATATGATATAGTATATTATATTTATAGATTTTTACAAAATAATATTTATAGAATTTTGTCAGCGTCATGGACAAAAATGTCAAAATTCTATGGACAAAATATAGCATTTTATAACCCTTTATGGAAATTAATAGACTTAGAGTATATAAGTATACATATAGAATTTCGTAGATTTTTATAAAGGCTATAGAATTTTATAAAATACTATTCATTTATAGACTTTTGTAGAAGTGCATATAACCTTGCGTGTTTTATAGAGATTTATAGAACTGCACTTCCTTTTATAGAATTCTATAGGATGTTATAAAAAATATAGAATATTCTAGCGTTTTAGTGAACATTAAAGCCTTTAATAGCTCCTTATAGGTTTTCATATCATTTTATCGAATATAGCATTTTCATATCTATTTCTATTCTCATATATGAACCTATTAATTCATATAGAAATAGATGAATAGATTTTCATAAAAGTTTATATGTTTTTACAGAATTTTAGGAAATTCAATAGAATGCTGTATAATTTTATAGAGCCTTGTAGAACTTAATGGAAAAATATGGAAGTTATCGAGTTTTCAAGCAAGAACAATAAAGCGCCGGGTGTAGATAAAATATAGGTGGAAATTTTGAAATGTGCGGGACAGAAAGTAGTAAATAGGATGTTTGAACTGGTAAAATACATATACGAAACGGGCGAGATGCCGGAGGATTATAAGCGGAACATTATCGTTACTATACCGAAAAAGAGAGGAGCCGACAAATGCGAGAACATTAGAACGATTAGCCTAACTTCTCACGTATCAAAAATCTTAACCAAAATAGTGCAGAAGAGGATGGAAAATAGAGTGGACGAAATACTAGGAGAAGACCAATTCGGGTTTAGGCGAAATAGGGGAACTCGCGAAGCTATTCTGGCGCTAATAGTAATGTTAGAGAAAACAATAGAAAAAGGAAAGAAAGCTTATATAGGATTTGTAGATTTAGAAAAAGCTTTTGATAATGTAAGATGGGAAGAAATGTTCGAGATACTAAAGAGCGCGGGAATGAAGTATAGAGATAGGGGAGTAGTACACAATCTATACAAAGAGCAAACTGCTGTTATAGAAGTAGAAGGGGAAAAAAGGGAAGTAGGTATTAGGAAAGGAGTAAGACAAGGATGTACGCCTATCACCACTAATTTTTAATCTGTACATCGAAGAGGCGATTAATGTGGTAAAAGAAAAGAAGAGTGGATTTCGGGATTAAAGTACAGGGACAGAAACTAAAAATGCTGAGATTCGCGGATAATATAGCAGTATTAGCATCTAGTAAAGAGGAATTGGAATCAGAGTTGAACGAAATGGAGGCAGTGTTGACAGAGGAATACGGAACGAGGGTGAATAAAAACAAAACTAAAGTATTAGTGTGTAGAGAGCGCGAGAGCAAAGCAAAAACGAAAGTACAAATTAATAATGAAAGATTGGAGGAAGTTAAAGACTTCACTTATTTAGAAAGTAAAATAAATTGGGATGGAAGAAGCGATAAAGATATAAAACAAAGAATAGCGCAGGGTCGAGTAGCTTTTAACAAAAAGAAAGCACTTTTATGTTCGGAGGTAATAAACTTAGAAACAAAGAAGATATTTTTGAAAACGTATGTATGGAGCACGGCACTATACGGTTGCGAAACCTGGACGGTAGGGGAAGCAAGTAGGAAGAAATTAGAAGCTTTTGAGATGTGGTGTTACCGAAGAATGATGAAAATACCGTGGACTGATAGGGTTAGAAACGAAGAAGTATTAGAGAAAGTCGGCGAGAAAAGAAGTATGTAGAAAAACATAAAGAAGAGAAGAGATAGAATGGTAGGCCACTTGCTGAGACATGGGGGAATAGTCCGCGATATTTTGGAGGCAGAAATAGGAGTGAAGAAAGGCAGAGGTAGGCCTAGATTAGACTACTGCTCGCAAATAGTAAGGGATATAGGTTGTAGCACAATTAGCGAAATGCGTAGGTTAGCACAAGATAGGAGAAGCTGGAGGTTAGCGTCCAACCAGTCTTAGGACTGATGACCTCATGATGATGATGATGATCAAGTTTTATCGTTTTATAAATTTTTATAGAATTGTTTACAGATTTATATATTTTTATAGTTTCTATTTTCTATAATTCTATAGAATTTTATAAGAATTTATAGAAGATTCTAGCGTTCTACTGAACTTTAACTATTAAATTCTGTAAGGGTCTATTAACTTAACAGGCTCTTATAGAATATAACAGAATTTCATAGAATATAATAGTTTTGTAGAATTTAATAGAATTATGTATAGTTCTGTAGAACTTATGAAACATAGAATATGTAAAATTTATAATTTTTAGATTTTAATAGAATTTCATCGTCTTTTTATGCTGTATAGAATTTTCAGTCATGTAGCTAATGTCAGAATGGTTAAAAAAGTATATTTAAAGACCTATTTAAGGGATTCCTTTTTAGGGTAAAAATAATTCGAACAACGTTAAATATTTTATTGTAAAACAAAGATGTTACAAATAAACATAAGTGAAATATATGCTCTCTGATCGAAGCAGAAAATATCATTTTACTCTAACATCGTAAATATAAATTAAATCTACAATTTTATGCTGTAAACGATAACAATAAAGCCGGCGAAAAGCGGGCGCGACGTCCTTTCCAAAATATTCTCAAAAAAAAAAAAATCACATTTTCTCCAATTATCTAAATTTCGACTACGACCCGCTTCGTCGACCCAACTAGGTTAAGGTAAATATTGGATTCGAAAGGCACTCCTATGATTAAGTCTTATACAGAGGGTTAAGAGAACGCTGTCAATCTACATACATGATACGTGATACAGATTCAAGGGTCGCATATACAGGGGCCGGTTAGAAAATCTCACACGTTTTTACTTAACAGTTTTAAGTTTACTTAAGTTTTTTTTTTGGTACAGTTTCAAAACGCTTTTGTCTCAAGGAAAAAACGCCCCGTATATCGAGAGTAATACAAAAATACAAGTATTTAGAAACTTGCACCTATTTTACGAGGTGCGAGTTCAGAATACCTTGTTTTTTATTTTGAAAAAATACATCTTCTTTGTCGTCACACGTTATGGAAGAACAATGTTATGATATACTTGTAATTTATTTGGTGCAAACGATGTACATCTACGGCTCGCCCCAGCGGCCTTTTGGGCCACCCCGTAGCATACCTAAACCTAAAATTATCATTTGGCTAGTGACTAGAACGCTTATGTACGAAAACTAATCTTCTCCTTACGAACTGTATACCTACAAGCTTTTTTGTTAGTACTATGTAGTTTAAAAAAAATTGCAACTTTTTTTTATGCTATTATTCTATTTAATTTAGGTCTTTTGACTATGGGCGTGTATGGCAATGGGTTGCTGTTAGCTTCCAGTTGTGTCTAGTTCTTTTGTACGGGATGTTGCAATTTTTCGGGTAATCGCTGATTCGCCTGGCCCTTTGGCACTTTTCATTTGCGCCGGTTGTAGTGTTAGTAGCCTATCTCAAAAAACAACTTCGCCTGATCGACGATGGCAGTTACGCTTTTCCAATTCTGCTTGGGATTTGTTTGCAGCTGTTGAATTTCGCTAAATCTTCTCGACGTAGTTTCCTGGGAAGGTGCCGAACGCTCCAGTCCTATTGCTCGACCCCACGTACCAACCGTCGTCGCATTTCTCCAGCACGTACACCGTGTCGCCCTCTAGCAGTTCCAGCTCGTCTTCGTTCTGGGGATTGTACTTGTAGAGAGCTCGATACCTGAAAAAATAGTCTTAACCAACGAAAAACATATTGCAAAGATGTAGTCAACGTAAACTGTGGTTGGCCTCACGCTAGGTGCCAATTTGGTCCCTTGTTAGACACAAATTTATCCTTACGCTGAGCCCTAAATTTACTTCTTGTTGAACATGAACTTAATTATGCAATGGATGATATACGAGTGGCGAGGGACACTATCTATGATTTGAGCCTTGGCAAGACTAAGTGTTGTCAGACGCCATCTGACGTTTCCAATGGAAAGTTTGACGTTTTTGACTATAACCTCCTTCAGAACATTTTATCATTTAAGCGTGATTTGTGCTGTTTACAGTGACTTGAAAATTGTATCTCAGTGAAAAATTAATGGCATTGTGCCCTTACGTTTAACACAAATTGAAGCGTTACCACGTTAGTTTATGTTAATTTTTTCGTCCCATTTCGTGGACCCCGACTACTTACGGTACGGGTTCGTTCTGGGTCTCGATGTGCAGCGCCTGGTTCACCGGGTTCTTGGCGGGCCTGGTGAGGGACGCGTACGAGCCGCCGGGGGTGACCTGAACGGGTTTCGCGTGGTAGCTGGGCGTCATCTGTGGGTTGGGCAGGCTGGGGGTATAGCAGTGGCTGCCCATGGACTCCTTGCCGCCCGCCGATCCGTTGAGGAGGAGAGAGTGAGCGGCGGGAGCCGCCACCGGCTTGGCGCTGGGCGGGGGCGGTTCCTGGGGGTCGATCAGGACTTCCACGTAGGAAGCCGGGAAGATGCCCTTCCTGCCGCCGATCTTGCCCTCGAACCAGTTGTTGTCCACTCTGCGGGTGATGATGACGAGCTCGCCCTTGGCTAGAGACAGCTCTAGGTGGGTTTGGGCGACGAAGTTGTATTTGGCGCGGGCCTGGCCCTCGTGCGCTTTGCGAGGTGTTGACTTGATGCCGTCGTAAGGGACGATCTGGAACAAGAAAAGGAGTCATTTGATTACAGAGATGAGAACATTAAATATTTGAACTCCTTCTGGAGAAGTTACTACGACATATTCAGGAGAATTAACTTTATTAGAATAGATATGTTCTAACATTATTTTGAAGGTGATATTCTGGATATTATCCTTTGTTATAAATACAAAGGAAAGTACCAGACACAAGTGGGTTGTGTCTGGGATATATTTTTTTAAGAAGGGTAGTTTGATCTCCTATAGTTGTTTCATATTTTAAATATAGATAAGATGCATTGACAATTTATCAAATAGATTAATTTTTACAAACTACTGAAGTGGGGAGATTATTATACTCCACACCATCTGCAAATATCTTATGCAATAAAGAGTAAGCAAATTAGGCCAAAACAGGTATTCTCCAGGCTACATGCCGACGACGAGTGCCGAATTATATGGGGAAAATTGCCGTATTTTATCTAATAGAGTTTGCACTAAAATGCAGTAATTCAGATCGCTCGAAAACTACAATGAAGATGCAAAGTGATGAAACTATAAGGGAGATGACAGTTTGCATCTTCCTTGTGGTTTTCGAGTAATCTGAAGCACTGTATTTTACTGATAACTGGCATGTAGCCAGGAGAATAGCTGTTTTGGCCTAATTTGTTTACTCCTTATTGTATAAGGCATTTGCAGATGGTGTGGAGTATAACAATCTCCCCACTTCAGTACTCTGTAAAAATTACCATCAACCAATTAAACTCTGCATTATAGATTAATTTTTATAAATAATATGTTAATATAACTATTGCAATACCACGAATTGGGAAACGATTATTTTGTGTGAAATCCTGCCTTGTCAGTTACACAGTAAAAACCGATATTTAACAATTCCACATAAACAATTAGCCCATGTGATTAGTAACCCAATATCGCTGTTCCTCATTCACTCTTACGAAAACGAAAAAAACAGATAAATCAGAAATGTTTTCCCGAGGCTATATTGACCGAAAATATTCTTCAATATTTATCAACAAAATACAGAATTTTGTAATGAAATTTTAAAATAATAAGCTGTTAAGAGTGACCCCGGGACGTGTTAACCTTTGTTTCCATGTTTGGTTGAGTTTAAAAGATAAAAAAATAACACACGGGGGCTCGATTGTTATAAATGCTTGAATTATTTTTTTATCTAGGTTTTCAGAAGAGTGTTTCTTAGTTGTATATAGTCTTTAATGAAATGATGTATCTCGATGATAGAAGAATTATACAGAGTGTGACTGGTAGGCTTACTTGGAGAGCAAGAAGAAAAAGTGTATAATTTCTATATACCAGTTGATTTAAAAAAAAATGATGAATTGTTTGTAAAATTTAAAAAGATTTGATTTGCTAAATATACCTACGTTTATTTTAATTTTACTGATGCTATTCAAACTATAGTTAGCCCCATGTTGGGCGCCATAGTTTGCTTTATCATAGATACAACTCTTGTTCTACGTAAAACTACGTCTACATAGGACAAACCTACATTAAATCGTTCATTTAACTTTTTCGCTGCACATTTAACACACATGTCGGTGTACAAGATAAAAAGGAACAATAACAATTCACGTGATTTATTTGACCTTAGCTGTGTAAGTCGTTTCTCAATTTTTTCGATTTCAATCATATTTCGCGAAATATTTTACATAATAATAATTTAATAAACATAATATTGAGAAAGATCACTTTGTTTTTTATTATTTTGAAAGTCATTACCGCACCGGATTTTTCTGGTGCTTATCTAGTGGCACTAAAGAGGTCGGGTGGGTCATGTGATCTTTTTCTTAGATTCACGTACGAAAATAGAACGGAGATATTAAATCTAAACCGGGTTATTTGTATCTAACGATAATGACACTATATCATGTTTTAACCTATATTATACAATCGATGGGAATTGTTACAGAATAATTTTTATTTTTCGATAATAATTTTGAAAGCATCTTCAAAATGTTTTCACGAATAAATTTATTGCTAACAATGACTCGGCAATTTCCAAATAGCCAAGGTCAAGGAATGATATTTGATAGCAATTTATGAAGATCAGTTTAAGGACCAATTAGATCTCCGGAGTTGATTCCCATTGACTACTATTTACCCCGATATTAACAGAGGATTGTCCATACGAGTAGGGTGAAAATATGTATATCACTTAAAATAATCAATTGCAGTAGAAATGTTTTCACATATTAAAAATGCGTGGAGGATTCCAAGGAAAATATCAATATATTTTTCATTATTCTTGTTTTGAATCGCCTGATAGGGCAATTAAGAACTTTGTTCACTCTACAATTTGTATAATGGATCTTTGCGCGCGTGTATCAATTTAGTGACGACGCACGGATCACATGCTACACCACTCGCAATTGTTATTAATATGCGACAATTACCAGCACGTATGTCTAGCAACATATATCTCAGTCAACTATGTATGGCATAGACAGTTAATAATTTGCCGAACAAAATACAATTATTATAAAATGAAGTCACGTCTTAGCTTTTCATTTTTGTTTCATTTATTTTGATATTTGTTGAATTTATTTCATTTATTTTGGCGGAAATATCACTTCCATTGAATGTTTTTGTGGACAACCTTTTCATTACTCTGTCATAGGTTGACGGATTTGTATTGTACAAACTGTTATCCTAAAATGTGTTTTCGGCACGACACTGTTAAAAAAATGTCAGTTGATTGATTTATACCATTGTTACCTGTGACGCACACACAAAGAATCATTATACAAACCATATACTTTTCAATTAATCCTATACTATCGTCGTTGGAGAAACAAGAGAACTTTCAAATTATTGTGCGCTGTGAAAATACTATACTATGGTAAAATATCTTATTATAACATACCTCAACATAGTTTGTTGGAAATAGTCCTACCATGGCATTCAATTCCCCTTCATACCAATTTTTGTCCACCTGTCGTCTCACGTAAATGAGATCTCCCTTGCGGAAAGTCAACTCTCGCGCTGTTTGTCCTACGAAATTGTAGAGGGCTCTGGCTACCAGCCGGGGTTCTGAAAAATAGCACAGTTACATTATTTACTTAAAATACCCCGTTCAATAACACTAATAGTTTTTCTTGCAACAAAATTCAAGTCTATGGGGGTTCAAGGCACAGAAAAGTCGTTTTAAACGATGCCAGAGAAAATAGTGTAAGGGGTCTAAATCCGGTGACTGCGATGGTTGTTCACATACGTTGTATTACCCCTTAAAGACTTGAACGTCCAAAAGAATAGCCTGAGTTGACTCATATTTATTTTATTGAACCCAAACATTCTAGACCTCCCCTAACACACTGAATTACTGAACTCTGTTAACTTAACTGTTTGTTAACAGCTGCCAGTAATTGAACATTAATATTACCTGGGGATCGAGGTCGTGGCTTTACGGCAGGCGCCAAGTCGTCAAAGTCGTCGTAGCGATTAAGGGAGATAGGAGACTTCTGAGAAGGGATGAAATTGTCCGTATGCCGGCGGGAATTCATGTCTTGAAGTTCCTGGAAACCAAATGAAGACGTTACAAGTATTAAGTATATACATCATTTATCTATCCAAGTGTCCAACAAGATAATGTATAACATTTGGGCGTGATAATTCTTTGATGAGTCAGTTTGAATATATTAATTGATATTTGATACAGTGCATTCATTAATGTTTGGAAACCATGTGTCCTTTTGGTTTCTTTTAGATAGCAGCGAGGTATCGAGAATTATCTCGGTAAAGGTAAGGATTTTGCATCGATTGTAAGAACGGGAATAAATCGTTATTGAAGAATATGCCGCCATAATGTTGGACATGCTACAAATGCTTACAATGTTTTTGTTGGAACGAAAAGGCAAGAATAATACAAGGTGTCCTGAAATGTTCTCGTAATTTGTTTGTTGAACATCTCGGACAGTGGTAGTGGTAAATAAATGTATGCGCACATCTGTTTGTTAAAGCTCCTCTACACGTTGGTCAATCCGTTGGCCAGCGTGTAGAGGAGACTATTTGTCGTATTGGCGGCATTGGCAGAGCTGGCCGAAACGTTGGCGACCGATCCGTCGTTGTGTCGGTTTTTCAAGACACATCAAAGGGCGTTGGCTTGGCGCTGGCGGACGTTGGTAGTCACGTCCATATGTTGGCGACACTGGCCTAGTATGTGAACAGCTGCCGCAGGGATAGCAGGGAGATATTTTAATTATTTAATAAATAAACTGTTACTTAATTACTACTAATACTATTAAATATTAAAAATAAAGGTAGTATTTAATGAATAAACTGCAGCAGCTGCTACTCTCATGACGTCCATGTTGTTGTTCATTTTGGCCTGCGTCGAAACAAACTGAACGTTCTTCCAACGTGTGGACAGACAGATATTATAATTTTCTTGCCAGCGCGTCGACCAGCATGTCGGCCAACGTGTAGAGGAGCCATTAAACACCACGCTTTGGGAATTCAGTTTCAATGGATCGTTCCACCGGTGAGCAACGTGCCATGTGTGTCAGAAGCTTTTACGAAAACCATCGTTCTTTCATGGTCCGTCGCCTATATCGAGCGTACTACCTCCTTCATGACATTAATAAAGCTCCTTCGGCAAAATGAATCAAATCGTGGGTTGCTAAATTTGCATAACTTTCACCACATTGTAAATTTGCATAAAAATAGCGAATGTAAATATGTTTTCTAATAGCAGAGTTCTATTCACCCAAAAAGAGGAAAACATTCCAGGACGCCTGTTATAAAGAAGTCACGACGGACGATTCTTATTTCACAACCACCTTTGACCAAGGCAATATTTGATATTTCGCTACAAGAAACGTCACAATCCACTACTGTTAAATACTGCACAACAAGCAGTGCTTTTATTCGCAAGCACATCAACTGCACACGATGGTATTCGATTCCCATACATACCAAGAAAAAACCGGCCCCCATTAGCTGAGCTGTTCGTGGGTTAATTTGAAGCAGCCAGGCCGACACACCGCGCAGACTTGGACCCTACATGACTATAACTTACTTGAAGTGACTTGCTAACCTGAAGATATTTCTTTCGCCTTTCTTCTTGGTAGATCTTCTTCATGACCTCGGCCTGTCGATGAGCAAGCTCGTCTTCGCTGAGGTATTCTTTTATTTCTTGACGGACGGGCGTCTTGTAGTGGATGGTCACTTCGTTTTCCACATACTTCCTTGGCGACTCTGAAAACGGAACGGGGCTTTTAGTGTTGCCTCTTAACGAACGACAATAAGAAGTGTGTACAGAGAGTCAGAAGAGGAATTTTTAAATTTGAACTCGTTTGGTTTTGAATATTAATAATGAAAATTAATCTCGCGAAAACGACTGACGGAAAATAAAATCAATATTCATTGGGTGTTTTTATGAACCGAAATTACCAGTTTTAAGGTTTAAAAATAAAATTACGTATCGCGATCCTCGAGAATTGTTGGTAGTAGATCAAAAATAAAGATATTCGTAGCAACTAATGCCATTTTGTGGTATATATAAAGAACACACGAATAAAAGACAGTATAAAATCAATTCAACCGAGAAGCACGTGTTTTACTTTCCCGTATTTGTATTTGTGCATAGACTCTAGGAAATTATATCAAGAATTTGTCCAATAGTTTTGCAGCTCACTGTATATTGGAATAATTTCACTTACTGTGGCTATTAATAAAGCGGACTAGTGGCAGGTGGCTTATTATTATTTTATTAAAATAACTGTATTTCAAATACTTACTCAATGATAATATTGCGACATAGGTATAAATTATGTACATGTATTTGCGTGCCAAAAAGTAAAAATATTACGAGAATGCGACTGGATAATAGGCAAGAATTTAATTTTTTTAATAATAAAACAGTTATTTTTTTTCGGTTATTTACTCTGATTTTTCGTTGAAGAAGAGGAGAGAAGTATCTGAAACATAACTTTATTTTTCTGACGTCATCATATTTATTCGGTGGAGAGATTTATATAGTTTATTTCATCGCTATTTACCAAATAAAAAATTTCAAAACATACTGTGGTTAGGCTTGTTTTTATGGCTAGGCTAAGGTAGACTGTTCCGTTTATCGGCAAGATAAGATAGTTATTTATTTGGTAAGTAGCGACAAAATGAATAGTAGGAGATTTATACCATTTTTTTTAATATATACACAGCTATTTTGTTCATTTTAATAAATTAATTACACAGTAATTAAAATAAATAACATAAATCCATTTGAAAAAATATTTTTTACGACTTTTTACTATATAAAAACTATTAGAATATTTCCTGTGGTAATTAAATTTCTATACGCACACACTTTACTTATTTTTAATTAACGGTCTTGCGCACAATTAAACAAATAAAATGACATTTTTTAAAACAATGGCAATAATTATTAGTGTACTACAGTACATATGGGAGAAATTTAATAATGTCTATAATTTCATTGTTATATAAACATAAGGAATTTTATTGCGAACGAGTAATGGCGTAAATTTACTGCGTGTTTCCAGAAAAATTGTTTATTAGACAATAGATATTGTGAAAGCGTCTATCCCTATGAGCCGCAACAGAGACGGACTAACAATTGATATGCTGCCATGTCCGTTTCTATAGTACCGACATTGCCACTGCACGTTATTTAAGCGAATAGCAGAAGCAGTAAGAGACAGTTTTTCTTTAGTTAACGAGGAAATGTGAATGTGAAAACTATTTTTGTAAAAGCACATACGCGACAGACGTTTACGGTGACGTGACATACGTCGAGGTTTTACTGCAGAAAAGTACCTATAAATAAGTAAAAGTTTATAGTGATAAACTTATTATCGGCATTGGTCTTCATGGGAGTTACAAACCAATGCCGACTGAGACATGTGTTGATAATTTTTTTATTTACACATTTCCTTTCCCTTTTTTCTGTTTATTCAAGCATTCATTAATATTCATTCTTATATTATGATATTTTTGTGAACTATCGCTTTGTAATAATAGTAACCTGAGTTCGACTTTGTTGCAGCTTGCCGGCATAGACTCTTTAGATATTGCTTTTAGCGAACATATAAATTCAAAAAAATGGCACTGATCCCAGTACCATTTTTTTACCAGCCAAAGAAAATAAACTGAAGGATATAAATCTGGGTATCATGGCAGACATCCAATATATTAAATTTGGAAGCCTAAACTATAGTTAGGTAAGAAACTATTTGTTAAAAAATTGATGTTACTTGAAGTAAAAATAAATGCTATAGTTCTGACGAAATGCATTCAGATAATGAAGAGGCTGTTAGTGATACCCAAGGTTCGTCAATGTAGGAGTTTACGGATCTTGAGTGATACCATGTGAAGTTTATTATCGAAAAAATAAAAACAAATTTACCAAACAGTTTACAAGAAATTTGCCAGCACAGAGGCAGAAAAGAAGGTGCCAGTTTATCCTAGCTGGCTTATTTCTTCCAAAAAAGGCCATAAGATGATAAGAATGGTGAATCAGCCTCAGAGGGATATCTGGATCATCTGTGAGAGTATATTGGTACTAATCAGATACGTTGATCCTGCAAGTTTCAGACCTCTATCTATTTTGGTTTTTGAATAAATCGAAAAAAAAAAACGAAAAATCAGAAAATATTTTTTTTCTCAAAAACGGCTTAACAGATTTGAATGAAGTTTGGATACATTATTGAGGTATATAAAGGCTACATTCGAAAAATACAGCTTATAATTTTCATAATAATCATTAGAAATAGCCGATTTTCTCCGAAATAATTTTTAAAGATAACGTTCTAGAACAATTAACTTTTTTTATGTCTCTTTAGATGTAGAATAACCTCTCAAACCCTTGAATCGATCAAAAATGTACGCCATTTTGAAAAAAAGAAAATAAAACCGATTTTTTGATATAAAAATCGATCTATTTCAATGTTTATACCTTTGAAACAACAGAACGAAGCTTATTTGATTAACTTATAAGTGCAAATAACATTAAATATTGAAAAAATATTTGTGAACTATTTTTTTATTATAATGTTAAAATATTCAATTAAAAAAATCAACAATTAATAATTATTAGGTTAGCTATCTAGTTGCTTCCTACCAACTACTAAATAATGTACAGCTGCAGGTCTGGTAGTTGTTTGTCGTAGACACAACAGTGTCACCAACATTAAATAACAGTGCAATCTGATGGTAGCTGAAAGAATTGAGAGGGAATGCTTATATTCTCTAAATTGTAGTTTTATTATATAAAAAATTAAAATTCATTCTGATTTAATCAATATATTGATAAGTTATATTCATATTGATGTTTTAAAATGCAAGAGGATATTTTAAGTAAAAGTATTAACATCTAAATATAGTTTATAATTAATTATCGAATATTTTAATAAAAAAAAAAAAATAGTTTTCACATTATTGTGTTCAATATTTAATATTATTTGCACTTAAAATTAATCAAATAAGCTTCGTTTATATTATTTCAAAGGTATAAATATTGAAATAAATCGATTTTTATCGATCATCGAAAAAGACAAAATAAGTTTGTTTCAAAATTGTTCTAAAACGCTATCATAAAGAAAAAAATTTCAATATAAAGTGTTCAAATTTAATTCAAATCGGTTAAGCCTTTTTTGAGAAAAAAATTGTCTCCTGATTTCTTGTTTCTTTCGATTCATTTAAAAACCAAAACAGACAGAGGTCTGGAACTTGCAGGGTCAACGTATCTCATTAGTACCAACATACTCTTAAAAGATGATCCAGATTTCCCTCTGGGGTCGATTCACTATGCTTATCGTCCTATGGCATTTAAATAAAAGTTTCTCCCAGTTAATATCAAATGGAGGAAACAATATACATCAAGCATGGTGTAGATATGTCAAAATACTGAATTGAATAATATCTCTGAAACAAATCAGGGTGATATAGACCTAGCAAATCTGGGATATTAAGAAAATGTAATCGAAAAATCCCTAAATGAAGTTCCTCAATGTTTAAAATCACTAATGATGGCGTGTCTTCATAAAATGTTTAATATAAATGCTATTTTTTATGTTTAATTTAAGGTATATTTTATGTGTCGAATTTCAAAATATATCACATTTTGCTATCAATAAATTAATACATTTTCATAAAATATTAACCGAAAAAACGAAAGAGTTAAAAAGACAACTTATACTCCTTACTTTCGGATCGCATATACGTGTTTCCACAGAAATAATAAGAAAAACATACCGATAATCGTTCTCAAGGCACTCCTTATCATATTTCTTCGCTTTGCTACAATACGCCTTCCTTATGCACAACACCCCGAATCAGACCGTCTACAAAAATTACTTTCCCACGGATTTATTCGAAACCAACGGATATACTAGCGTTAATCCTCGTGAAAAACGCACGGTTCGATCAGAAAGCAAATTGATACTCAAGACATCGAATGTCCATAAAATCGGCAGTGAAGAGCGAAGAAAGTCTTGAAGAAGCGTATCATTCCCACCATAGCCAAGTGAAATGACCATAAAGTGTCACAGAAGCTAGTTGTAATGGATATGGCATCGTCTACGATTTTAACTGTATTACGTCCTTTTATTACCGTTTGTAGGTACGTAAATCAGCTGTCAGTCGGCAGTTAACACCCTGTATCGTCGCGCCTTAGCCTATTGTTATATTACTGTCGCTGTTAGCTGGCCTGGTTTTTGCTATATCACCTGAATTCAATTAGGTTCACGAGTCGTAATTAAACTTTGAGAACAATATTTAAAAGAATTTCTCTACAGTTTCTTTACATAATATATTAAGTCTGTTTATTGCGACAATATTACTTCTTAATGGAGGTAATTATTTAATATTACTTCTGTCACCACGCTAAATACCTTTTTATACAATGTGTTCGTAAAATAGTGAATAAATCCGTTAAACATTCAAGGAATTACTTTCGGGACAAAATCTCGAAACCGTAAAATTTTATTTTTAGTTGGGTATTAGCTAAAATATAATTAATACATACAGGGTGATCTGTGTAGGAGGTATGACGTAATCGATTGTTTTAATGACATCTCTCTTTTTATTACGGCACGTGAAGGAATATATTTTTTTAAATACGCGATACGGTGCACAAAATGAGTTCCTTACAAGTTTGCAAAACACGATATTCTTACAACACTTAACACATACAACATTCAAAAATTAAGTTATAATAAAATTGCGTAAAGGTTTCCAGTAGAAACGTTATAAAGGGTCCTTCAATAAGGACGTTCGATTTTTAAACGTAAATAAAATAAGTTATGTGTGAAAAATTCACTCAATTTTTTTTTTGCTATTTGAAAGAATATTTTATGGCATTAAGTAAGTATTATAACGTCGTTCAAATGTCTGCCGCGGCTTTGCTTGGTGGCACATATTCCAGAGGTCCAATTTTCGATGACTTTGTCGCATAAATCTGGCTGAATTTGCTGGATGGCGTTCGTTATGTTGACTTTGAGGGCTTGCGGTTTATTCGCATAGACCTGCGACTTAAGATATCTCCAAAGGAACAAGTCTAAAGGCGTTAAAAATTATGATTTCGGTGGCCAGTTCACTTCGCCGCTGCGCGAGATAACCATGCTCTCAAATCGCTCGTGCATAATGTCCATCGTGGCATGCGCTGTGTGGTAAGTAGTGCCGTCTTGTTGGAACGACATGTCGGCGGTATCCATATCAGCCAGTTTAGACCACAAGAAGTTGTTTATCATCCATCTGTAGCGCTCGTTGTTGACGGTTATAGCAATGCCAGTTTGGTTTTGGAAGAAGTACGGATCGATGATTCCGCCAGACCAAAATCCGCACCAAACAGTAACGTTCTCGGGGTGCACTTGGTGCTGGTGTATCTCGTGTGGATTGGTATCGTCTAAAATCTGACAATTTTGCTTGTTCGCATATCCATTCATCCAAAAATGGACCTCGTCGTTAAATATGATCTTTTTGGCGAAATTTGGGTCAACTTCGAAGTGCTTCAGAGCCCAATCAGCGTACACACAGCTTTGTATACGGTCATTAACCTTCCTTAACCTTAAAGTTCCTGGGTTAGTTGCGTTTTATACAGGTGCAGACCCAAATCCCGACGCAAAATTCGCGAAGCTGAAGTTGCAGAAAGGCCAAGTTCTTGTGAACGACGAGGAATTGACTGCCTCGGGTTTTCCCGTACACTCTCACGCACAGCAGCGATGTTTTCAGCAGACCTTGCGTTTCGGTGACGTACGGGTGTTGGCTGATTATTTATCAAACCGGTTGATTCGAATTTGGCCACCAGACGTCGAATAGTCGACTTGGCGGGACGGTTGTGGCGAGGATAAAAATCACGTAATACACGGAAACTTTCTCGAACGGAGCACTGATTTTGAAAATAAAATTTAGTGATTTTCACATACTGTTGACAGCCATAACCTTGCCTGGTAATTTGCCATATACTACCGAATAATTTACAATAAATTTGATAGATGTTACTTTAACAATATGGCCGCTAAAACTTAATAAATTTCGTCCATATTGAAAGACCATGTAGTTACTAAATATTACTTTTAAGTATTAAATATTATGTTTAGAACTTTGTAGAAGTAATTGGCAATATTTAACAAAACATTTTTAATGTCATGTGGCGATAATTTTTCGTACTTTAGGAGTTGTACAGGGTGCCTCAATTAGAACGAAATACTTTTACAATGTCTCTGAAATCGTACGTAGACTAATAATTAAATATGGCACGGTTTCCAAGAAATTATCTCGAAAGTACCTATTTAAAATAATGACCATTGGATTGTTGCAATTCTATGAACATTAAAATTGCAATTACCATAATATTCCTGTAGATACCTTGCCGAATTTTACTTGTGGGTTAATATTTGGATGAACCAGCAATGATTTCTAGGATATTTATCAATTTATCACGAACTGTTTGTGCAAGGTGACATATAAGTACATTACTACAAAATTACATAATAGTTACTATGTACATATGTCTTGGAAGTAACGTTTACGACTTTGAAGTAACACCTTGTATTACTTGGGAAAATATATTAAATATTCTTGTTCTTGTCGAAAATTCGCCATACTCTGATAAGTATCCAAGATGTTCTAACTTGAAAAAAAAATAATTTCACAACATTTATAAAATATTCTACTTGGATTAGTAAGTATATATAGTGTAGTTTTTAGAAAATAATCCAGAATATACCACTAAAAATATATTTAAAGTAATTATTACCAACATGTTAGCAATAGTAACTTTAGATACGTTCCTTTAAAGTAGCAGTTACCATAAAATTACGTAAAAGCTCTCGTCGATACGTTATATTTAGATACTAAATACTATATTAGGTTCCATTTGACACATTGAAGTAATTATTTGTAATACAGGGTGGTCTAACCATAATGCACGATGTTAATTGTGAGTCACACCTTAACGTCAAGTTTTTTGACCAACTTAATTTGATATTTTTTTGTTTCAGTGTTTGACAAATTCAACCATGGAGAGGTACACAATTGAGTAGCGAGTTAAGATTGTTGAAGCCTTTTACGAAAATGGGCGTTCAAATCAAAATGCATTTCGTGCACTTCGTGACTTTTTTGGTCAGCATAATCGACCAAATGTGTCCACAATTGGGAGAATTGTGCGCAAATTTCAGCAAACCGGGTCTGTAGGAAATGTGAAAACACCTGTGCATGCTCGTCCAGTTCGTTCTGCGGAAAACATTGCTGTTCTTCGTGATAGTGTAGCAGAAGAGCCGTCAACCTCGACTCGTCGTCGTGTCCAACAATTAAACATCTTACGAACATCACTGATGCGAATTTTGAATAAAGATTCGAATTTACTTGCTTACAAGGTTCAATTGACTCAAGAGCTGAAGCCTACTGACCATTTCAAGCGTCGTCAATACGCCGAATGGTTGGTTGAACAGACAGAAGTGAATGGTGACTTTACAAAGAAAATCATCTTCAGCGACGAGGCACACTTTCACTTCAGTGGATTCGTTAACAAGCAGAATTGCCGCATTTGGGCAAATGAGAATCCACGAGTGATTGTTGAAAAGCCGATGCATCCACAAAGAGTGACTGTTTGGTGCGGTTTATGGGCTGGCGGCGTCATCGGGCCGTACTTCTTCGAAAATGAGGTCGGCCAAGCAGCTACCGTGAATGGTGTTCACTATCGCGAGATGATAACGGACTTCTTGTGGCCAGAAATTGAGGATATGGACCTGGACGATATGTGATTCCAACAGGATGGTGCCACTCGCCACACAGCCAACGAAACAATGGCACTTTTGCGCGAGAAATTCAATGGCCGTGTTATCTCACGTCGTGGCGATGTTAATTGGCCGCCACGATCATGTGATTTAACACCGTTGGACTTCTTTCTTTGGGGATATTTAAAAGAAAAAGTGTACGTCAATAAGCCAAGAACAATTCAAGAGCTAAAGGATGAGATAATTCGGCACATTAACGACATTGAACCTCAATTATGTCTCAGAGTCATTGAAAATATGGACCATCAGATAGAGGTATGCCACCGAAGCCGTGGCGAGCATTTGGCCGATATTTTGTTTCACGCATAATTGTCATAGATCCTTCTATCATAATAAAAAATATTAAGATAATTCTGTGAAAACTTTTTGTTTTACTTACAATTAACATCGTGCGTTTTGGTTGGACCACCTTTTATTTGGGAAAAGTGACTAAATGTTTTATGGCTGTTATTCTTCAAATCTTATTAGTTATACAGAATGTCCTATTTTAATGTTTCATCATCGAAATTTTTGATGTTTTTTAAGGAAAGAACAAAATTGCTAGTAGAATTATGTATATAGAACTTTCGGGAATTTTAAAATCAGAATTTAAAGTTCATGGCTATTTTCGAAAATAATTGAAGCTTCTTTTATTTTATGGGTATTTTTTTGAAACTTGATTGAAGAATGGACATATAAAATCAGAATTTAATGCTCATGGCTATTTTCGAAGATAATGGAAGGTCCTTTAGGAGTAGTTTTTGATATCTGATTGAAGAATGTACATATAAATTACATATTTTTTATACCATGTATTTTCCGACAAACGATTCCAAATAAAAGACCCTGTATATGCACCAAAAATCTACTTACAGATGTACAAAGGCACGAACTACTAACCAACTTTTTTATATATTTAAACTATTCTACCTAGACACTATGTATTATTAACGATACGAATGTATTACTAACAGGAATATCGGCAAGAATGAGAGTACAATCCATCAAAACTTTATTTTAATGCATATTTTTGCCCGTAACAGTTCAATTAAGTGTTGACATTTAATGATACAACTAATAAATGGGGTTGTCACAAATTGTATATTTATTAAGCGCGTCGTTTTAATTGACGGTTGCGCTGCAAAGGTCGTTTGGATTTTTTCGAATGGGCTTCAAGAGCTGTTGATTAGACCAGTCTATTTCTATTCTAAATGCAGATGGCGAAGAACAAGGAATGTATTGATAGGTTTTTATCTCTATATGAACAAGGCGTGGTTTGTTTGTAAAAGTATACCTGGGGTTTCGAAATGAATAATTCAAATTTATAATATTTCTGATTCTTTTATAAGAATAAACCCAAAAAGGTGTTAATTAGTGTTTCTAATTAGACTGGTCAGATTTTTGCCATACTTGTACTTGTTTGTGTCGATATTTAATGAAATTATAATATTTTTTTAATTTTGAACCAAATATTACCATATTTATATAAACGTGATCACAATGATTTTATCTAATTTAAATAAAATGTATCTATTTTACATTATAATTCGACATATCATTACACTTTGGTGGAAAAGGCGACACAACTTGAGGAATAATAAAATTTAATTTGTTTAACTACGAAAAGATCAGAAAAATAAAAAGCATTATCAAATGTCAACTGATTGTATTACAATTATTCAGCCTCTTTAGAATCGTAGATCGAAGATAAAATAATAGTCTCCGTAGTTTTAATTAAAATAATTATTAAATACATCAGCTAATCCAAATGAAATGTTCAAAATGACGTCCCAGACAGTGTTAGAATCCATATAGATATGAATTTTGAAATGGCCCTCAAGAAAAGGTTCATAGAGTCTAAATCTGGTGATTTTAGTGGCCATTCAGTGAACATCCACCTATCAATTTGACGATTCGGAAATGTCTGATCTATAAGAATAATAATAACGTAATAATAATGTCTTTATTGTTCAAAAGTTGTTGTTTCCTTAAATACAGTAACTCATTATGAGTACAATAAGTGTCAGAAATTACATTAAAACTTTGACATTACAAACACTGGCGATTTTAACAGTACGTTAGTTCTTGCAGTCTAGCAATAAAACATACTTTCTTCTTGAGAAGTTAGTTTAGATATGTGTATAATATACATGCTTAGTAATGCGGGTGAATCTATAATATTATGGAACAATTTAAATAAAATTCAGAGGCTAGTAAGTACCCTTGTAAACGTCAATGACTGGAGGTTAAATCTTTTTAAAAGCAGAGTATGATCGTAACCCCTTACTGGATAATAATCATTTATGCGAAATGACAAATACTTTAAGAAAGAAGCCGTTGAATATTTTCAAGTGGATTCATACGACTTAGATACCGGGACTACCAAATAAGGCAATATTCTGATTCTGAAGGAACTAACGTAAAATATAAATATTTTAAGAGCTACATGGTTGATACACCCAGAGAACTATAGTCTATCGTTAAAGTAAGATCCTTAATATTTTCAGAACATATTAAAACATTATCAGCAATAGGATAGTTATACATTAGTGGTTCACAACAAGGTGGATGACTTTTTGCAACCTCAAGTGATCATTAAAGCAAGTTATATTTAAAAATAATCTTAAAGTTATTGGGAAAAGGTAGATGATGAGATATAAGTATTAGAGATAAATCATTAATAAATAAGACAAAAAATAATGGCCCCAAATTTGAGCTTTGAGGTATTCCAGAGGACGCTAGTAGATACTAATAGATACCGAACAAAATATTTCCTGTGAATATTGTCCCTCATAAAATAACATTAAAGAAAAAATTGTAATATTGACAACTGTAAATAAATAAAATCGGGTTCCGATAATAAAAGTGACGTATTTGTGATATACTAGTTTTATTTTGAAGTAAAAATTATTTTCTCTCTAAAATCGAGGCTCTTTATATTGTTTGTATTACATTTAAAGAAGTACTAGTCGTTTCGCCTGTATATTACCAACGAACATATGTTTGCGCAACTTATAATTGTAGGAATATGCGTTTGTAACTATTCCTCTGGAGAAAGTTAAAGTAAACAGAAGAAAAAATGTATTTAGGACCCACTTTGTTGGTTTGCGGAATTGTATATTTGATTTCCTTTATCGGTTATTTATTCCAATAAAAAAATTCAATACTTTCCAAATAATTAAAGGAACACCAACACGTAATGTTTATCTAGAAACCTCGTAGTTCGTTGTTAATTACAAAATAAATATTAACTAAATTTGAGACATTAAACGAGATACACATGATAATACAATACATTTAAAATAATTGTTATTTATTGAAACATTATTTTCATGCATGCATATTTATTTACAATTACCTTTTTTTTTTGGCTCGTTCGCGAAAACCAATATTGGTTATTTAGACCCGACGCACAGGTTCATTCAATTTCTTCACTTTCACTTCCAAGAGAATTAATGATATGTGTACGATGCACAGCGAATCAATTTGGTACTAAATGTAATTTTAGCGTTTCTCTCATAAAATTTACATAAAAACTTTAAGGCTCGTCTTAATATATGTATTAGCTTTTATTAGCTTATTTTTAGACAAAACGAGCAATACATCTGTAATTCCGTACGGTGTTTCAAGACTACTGTGTAATAAATAGTTACACATTGAGGGAGAATAAAATACATTTTTGCGCCAGTTGTAGTAGAAGAAAATTGATTTTTTATATGTACAGAGCGTTGAAAAAGTCTGGAATAAACACAATATACAGGGAACACGTAAAGGGATATTTGTTTTTGATGTTACCATTGTGGTGGGTGCTTTAAACCGTGCACATCGTCAGCGAAAAAGATAAAGTTAGAAAAATATCTAACGAATCCATTTACAATTTTATTTGGAGCACTAAACTGGATGATATGGATACCGACGAGATGTGGTTATAATAGGACGGCGTTACATGCCACACAGCGCATGCCACGATAGCCATTCTTCACGAATTTGACATGCTTATCTCGCGCGACGGCGCGGCGACGTGGACTGGCCACCGAGATTGTGCGATTTAATGCCTTTATACCTCTTCGCAGGTCTATGCGAATAAACCGCAAACAATGTTGTTTGTTGGTGACTTGACCAAGTGAGCAATGGTAGTGTCTAGTAAGCGTATCTAGCAGGAGAGGGCAGCACTGCTAACCCACTTGTCATCAGAAATAATTCTTATTTTTTTGGATACTCCTTCGTACTTCTTCACTAATTCAAGCGACGCGGTTCGTCCGCATTGATCGCTTGATATGACACAATTCCCAGGCGTCGTGATGGTCGCGGCGCCCACGACAAGACACCCCCCGGGGGGTTGACGCTAGCGAAGCGATGCGGCAAAACAAGGCGACCAAAGATTAAGAAAAAGCCGAGAAGAAGTCCCTGCCAGCGGGACTTAAAGGCGTCAGGACCAGAAGAGGTCGAGGGGAGCGAATCGCTGTCAGTCGCGCGGGTCTTGTTTGCGGGCGGCACTTGCCTCTCGCGTAGAGACCCGCGAAAGCGGAAGCAAAGCTCGGCGTAACTTCGTACGACGGTCCCGGTCTACACGATGGACGAATAAAGAGCGGTAATCTCGTTCGACTTGCCGACAAAACCCATCAAGGCCATTACGCCTGCCAATTAATATTGGCTTCCTCACTATTTTTTCGTTCCGATATTGATTTGTAGTTACGTCTTTGGCAATTCTACTTTTGCTATTTCTAAATCGCTTTTACGATACTTGTCCCGACTATTTTTCAGAATTTTCTACCCTTCCTAAGATTTTTTATTGTTTTACATTATTTATTTACATTTGTTGGTCTATACAATAATTTTATTTATCTACTGTCACAAGTTCGCCAAATATGATGCGTTTGAAACACGACGAAGTGTATTCCATTTAAAATAGTTGATGATCACTTCTATATAAGTGGAAGTCAAACACAATTGAAAAGAGTTTTCTTAAAAAATATCACTTTTAAAGAAAGTGTTCAGTAAAAAATCCTGTATATATACGCGAATGCCGTCTGCAATTTATTTTACTACTATTCATTTAGAAATCTCGCTGAGGCGTTAATATTAATGAGACACTCCCAAGATGTACTTACGCATCAAAGAAAAGTGAAACCGATGTAGAATCTCCGACCTGCCTAGTGTACCATTTGCCTCAAAGCTAGAAATCAACTTTTACTTAATTATTTAACAAAAAAATCGCTATAAATCAACGAGCGTAGCCACGCCGGTGACTTACGATCCTCGCAGATATTGATACCGATTGAATACTGGAACAGAAATGGACAGCAATGGATTTATTGGAAATTTTAGGCCTGGTTCTAATTAGAGGTCCACATTGAGTTGATAATTAGTTGCACAACGAGACGTAAATAGCGTCTGTAATAATTCGAATAGTGTACAGTTTAATATAATTTGTTTATCCTACATTTTACAGTCCAAGGTCGTTTCATTTCTTATTTAATATCTAGACTACTGTCTCCTGTTATCCATAAATATTTATAAATCTCAAAATAATACATTAGAGTTGAAATCTTAAAAAGTAAGGCTTGTGTAGAAAAGCAAGGATGTTTAGAAGGCTTAAAAGCACTCATCAGACTGAAAACCTTCAGAATTTAAGACGGATCTACTTATGATATGGTCCATGTTCCTGAGACAAATTCAGACAGTAGCTGAATTTGTGGATAGTAGTCTAAAAATAACAGGCTATATAAGAGATGCTGTTGCAAAAATCAGCTGCATTAGATAAAGTCAAATAGAATTTGACGCAGATTTAAAAATTGTCTAGTATTTACGTAGAACCAGCGTTTTTAGAATACTACTACTACGAATACCATAATAATTCACCTAAGAATACTTCGTTATGCTTAGGTCAGGCATTGAAAAAATAGTAGATTACGTGGAAACAGTGTCACAGACTTTAAATGATGAGAGTGATATTCGTGTTAGAGAAAATTATAGACAATATACTAGGAAAACACGGATAGTAAAACTGCTGATGGATTCATTAAATACACTTCTGGATAAAATTAACGCATCACCAAAACTTTTCATTATTTCTTATAATTTTTCGAAGTTTTAAATCGTTAAACATTTTATGTAGATGGCCTAGAATCTCTGTCATTACTGGTAAACAAGTGCAATTATTTGGCAGATGTAAAGTAATATTTTGTAATTGTTTGTCAATAATACATTTAACGCTATTTAAAGTGATTCTTAAAAGACGATAAAATTAGTTACGCTAGTATCTTTACTTAAATTATGTTTTTAATTTATGTTATTAAGTGAATGAAATACTTTGTTCAGTACATTTAGAGTAGAAGAAATGAATCGTCCACGCAATTTAAGAGGAGATGAAGCAGTGAAATCGGGAACTCTGGTTAACTAGGGACGTAGCCAACGATATGTGGCTAATTTGTTAAACGTTAACGGTTAACAATTTGAGTTAAACAATCAACGGTTCAATGAACATGGAAGTTACTGTAGAACCCCAGGACAGAAGGATGGCGTTGAGAGTGGCGAGCGCGTACAGGACAGTGTCACACGCTCGTTATAGCAGGGATGCCTCCTTTGGCGTTGCTGGCCAGAGAGAGGGCGGAGATTCATTTGGGGGCCAGTAGAGCGGAGACCAGGACCCGTTTGTTTGCAGCCTGGTAGGTTCAATGGGAAGGCTCGTCCAAGGATAGGTAGACCTGGAGGCTGGTGCCAGATGTGAGAGGATGGGTGGAAAGGGCCCACGGAGAGATTGGGTACTATCTCACGCAGGTGTTGTCGGGGCATGGTTGCTTCGGGGAGTACCTGCGTGGGATAGGCAAGGCGGATGGTGATGAGTGTGTGTACTGTGGTGAAAGTGGCTATCCTGAGCACACGTTTCTCAGGTGTGCGAGGTGGTTGGACGAGAGAGAGGAATGTATGGCGGTGGCTGGAAGACCGGACAGTCTGAGAGAGTTAATAGATCGAATGGTTGGGTGTGCGAATGTATGGACGAGTGGGGAGCAGATTATGGATAAGATTTTAAGAAAGAAGGAGGAGGAAGAACGGGAGTATGGCCTGAACCCCTAATCGTGGAAACGGAGGGGGGATGTAGGGCAGAAGAAATAGGAACATCGTGACAGAAGAATGACCTCTATCTTGAAGAGATGCGAGAGCGGTACCAAGGTAGGCGGAACACATATTCTGGGGGGCTTCTTGTCTGGTTATCGCAAGTGCCGGCTACGTCCCCATAAAAAAAGAACCCCAGGACAAGGTCGTAAGAAGTTTACATATGCAAGAGATGACCGATATGGACTGGCAGCCAAGAAACCCAGATACGAATCCTATAGGGGGTACAGAGGAATGTACTAAAGTGATCAGTTAGGAGTAATATATCTGCCCCTATGACTCTTAGAGAACTCGAACAAGTCGTTCTCATAGAATGGGAGAATATTTCTCAGAACACCATTTACTACCTGATCAATAGCATGCCCAGACGAATGGAAGCAGTGATAAGAGCTAGGGGAAGATCTAAACGTTACTGATATTCTTCATATTCTTACGCTTTTATTTCACCTCCAAATTTTTTTATAAAGTTTTTCATTAGCACCGTTTTTATTACATTTGATATAATTGATATTTTCTGTTATTTATTCATGTTCTTCCCCGATAATACCATTTTAATTTGTTAAATATTAGTGGAAATCATTTAATTATAATATAACTTAGGTACTATGACATAAATCTTTGAAAATATAAAAGAAATAACGTGAAGTTTCACTGATATGTTAATTTTGTCGAGGAACCTAATTTCAGATACCATTTTAACTATGCAAATATTACATCTTTAGATACCGGACGATCTCTTTCTTTATACAAGAATATTCAATACATATTACCTTACTGGACATCGCTTACGAAAACGATTTTAGAGACATACTCGATTTTGTAATGCTAATTGGGTAAATATTATATAGTATATAAATTATTATACATTATTCGTAGTTGCTTCTATACTGTGCCGCTACTGACAAGACAAGCAAATAGGTAACTCTACTTATTATTTAATTTAATTCCTAATGAAATAAAATTATGTTAAAATATTAACACTTTCAGGAAACTGATCAAATCATTTATTTGCAGTAACTGTAAAAAAGTTTTATTTCGTATTGTTAATTGTAATAATCTATTTCTTCCTTATAATTTGTTATACATATATCACTTGCTCATAATTTAGTTTATTCTCGAAATTCCTACTAAGCTATAAGCTCTGTTTTACAGGTCTTCAGTTTTATATTCAAAAATAATTAATTTTAAATATTTTAATTGTTTGTGCCTTATCTGTCTTTTCGTGTTGACCGTACGCCACTGGTTACCCCACGAGAAGAACTGTCTTAACGTTGGCCACAATTACGCTTTGTTGTCATCAAACATTCTTTAATGAACAATTATTGATATCAATCCGTCAGTTGTGAGTAGCATTATTTTTATTAGGACGAATTAAAAAGGTTTTGACCCGAATAAATATACGACTTCTACACAATTCGTAGACACGCTATATACGACTAGGATCCTTGGAATTGGTTTCTAAATATGGTCTTTATTGGTAATACGTTTGCGTTACGATTGCAATGAATTGTTTGTTTACAGTAACTGTAATTTATTGAAAGGGTACGCATGTGTGTATAATTTCTTATTGTATTGCCAATAATTTTCTATTTAACTATATTTAAATTAGGTTTTCAGTTTTTTTAGTGGCAACTGGCACAATAAAATAAAATAAAATATATATATATATATATATATATATATATATATATATATATATATATATATATATATATATATATATATATATATATATATATATATATATATATATATATATATATATATATATATATACATATATACATACAACTAATATTGTGTTCAAACTATTGTCCATCAACTAATTGACAATATAATGCAAAGTTTTACTATGCAGAGGGTATAATTCAAACTACAGAAATAAGGAGATTATACTCCAACCCATCTGCAAATGCCTTATAAAGGGTGGTCCAACCATAATGCACGATGTTAATTGTGAGTCACGCCTTAACGTCAAGTTTTTTGCCCAACTTAATTTGACATTTCTTTGTTTCAGTATTTGACAAATTCAACCATGGAGAGGTACACAATTGAGCAGCGCGTTAAGATTGTTGAAGTCTTTTACGAAAATGGACATTCAAATCAAAATGCATTTCGTGCACTTCGTGACTTTTTTGGTCAGCATAATCGACCAAATGTGTCCACAATCGGGAGAATTGTGCGCAAATTTCAGCAAACCGGGTCTGTAGGAAATGTGAAAACACCTGTGCATGCTCGTCCAGTTCGTTCTGCGGAAAACATTGCTGTTGTTCGCGATAGTGTAGCAGAAGAGCCGTCAACCTCGACTCGTCGTCGTGCCCAACAATTGAACATCTCACGAACATCACTGATGCGAATTTTGAATAAAGATTTGAATTTACACGCTTACAAGGTTCCATTGACTCAAGAGATGAAGCCTACTGACCATTTCAAGCGTCGTCAATACGCCGAATGGTTGGTTGAACAGACAGAAGTGAATGGTGACTTTACAAAGAAAATCATCTTCAGCGACGAGACACACTTTCACCGCAGTGGATTCGTTAACAAGCAGAATTGCCGCATTTGGGCAAATGAGAATCCACGAGTGATTGTTAAAAAGCCGATGCATCCACAAACAGTGACTGTTTGGTGCGGTTTATGGGCTGGCGGCGACATCGGGCCGTACTTCTTCGAAAATGAGGTCGCCAAGCAGTTACCGTGAATAGTGTTCCGCTATCGCGAGATGATAACGGACTTCTTGTGGCCAGAAATTGAGGATATGGACCTGGACGATATGTGATTCCAACAGGATGGTGCCCCTTGCCACACAGCCAACGAAACAATGGCACTTTTGCGCGAGAAATTCAATGGCCGTGTTATCTCACGTCGTGGCGATGTCAATTGGCCGCCACGATCATGTGATTTAACACCGTTGGACTTCTTTCTTTGGGGATATTTAAAAGAAAAAGTGTACGTCAATAAGTCAAGAACAATTCAAGAGCTAAAGGATGAGATAATTCGGCACATTAACGACATTGAACCTCAATTATGTCTCAGAGTCATTGAAAATATGGACCATCGGATAGAGGTATGCCACCGAAACCGTGGCGAGCATTTGGCCGATATTTTGTTTCACACATAATTGTCATAGACCCTTCTATCATAATAAAACATATTAAGATAATTCTCTGAAGACTTTTTGTTTTATTTACAATTAACATCGTGCGTTTTGGTTGGACCACCCTTTATAATAATATAATAATGAGGACTAAACAAAAGTAGGTCAAAACAGCTATTCTCCTGGCTATATGCCAAATGCCGAGCGCTGAATTACATGACAAAATTTGCCGTATACTTGTCTAACAGAGTTAGCACTAAAATACAGTGGTAATTCAGATTGTCCTAAAATCACAAGGAAGATGAAAAGTGTCACCTATCTCAGGATATCGTTAACTGTAGACCGGTTTCGACCTTGCATTTTTCTCGAAACTCTTTGCAACCTTTATGCAATATTAAAAAAAATTATATGATTTTTATGGAAATCTTTGAGATTTAAAGTACGTATTGTGTACGATTTGCAAAAAATCCCTATAAATAATCACGTTGTAATAATATTATCGGTACTAGTGCTATTGAGATACTAATTAATTATAATAAGATAAGATAAAGATAACCGATTTTCTAAAAACCCAGCAATACATCATGTGTACTTGTATACTAGGCTCAAAAATTAAGGGACGTAAAAGAAATCCTAAATTTTTAGGTGATTTCA
Organism: Rosalia funebris; assembly: GCA_037954035.1. NCBI lineage: Eukaryota > Metazoa > Arthropoda > Insecta > Coleoptera > Cerambycidae > Rosalia > Rosalia funebris. The sequence goes on along the minus strand of JAZFAV010000006.1, from coordinate 859,678 downwards.
AGGGGCTGTAACATGGAGATAAATAGTCGCAGAGCAATCTTAAAAAAAGAATCATAAGAAAACTACCGGAAAAATTATTTTCAAATTTTTGCTTGCTCTTCAAAAGGTCCCACGGACTTCAATATATTTTTTCAGTTATTTTATTACAAACGTGTTTTAGACGTTTTTGTATTCTTTAATTTGAGTGGTCTAAAAGCCCTGTCCGATAATTTTTTGCTAAGTTATCGTCGTTTAAAGCAAAAAAGTCAGTTTTGATTTTGGTAATTAATTGCTCGGGAAATAATGATCGAATAGAAAGTTCAAGTAGAGTTTTAAAAACTGTAAAGTATTCTTTACAAGTTGTAGTTATTAGTTTTTGATAAAACAATTTTGATGCGAGAATGTTGATTGAACAAGAGGTAAAACATTGCTTGTTTAGGGATATTCGCTTAACTTGGTATAACTTTGCAAATAATGGATAGACTAAGAATATTGATAGTTTATTTTTAACCTCAAAGTATCCCAAAGAAACTCAAAGCGCTGGAATTGTTTTTTCATTATATTCCGAATTATGGCATTTAACGTTTTTCCTAAAAATCAATTTTATCAATCAATCAATCAATCAATCAATCAGTCAATCCAAGGATGAATATTTAATTTTTTATTAATATCTTTAAGTTGAATTTTTTTTAGCAATAATCCATATTTTATTTTTATCAAAAATATATTAATTATTGTAAGAAAAAAAATGGAAAAAATAAAAAAAAGTTAAAACTAACTTTTTTGCTTTGAACGATGATAACTTCGCTTTTAAACCGCTCAACTTAAAGACGATAAAATTATCTAAAAAGCTTCATGATGAAGTCACTGAAAAAAATTTATTGAAGTCCGTGGACCTTTCGAATCTGGAAAACACGATTTCTAACGATATTCTTATGATTTTTGATTTCGAAAATTTCAAAATCTGAAAACTAGAAACTTATAGCTTCATCTGTTTTTTTTTTCAAAATTGCTCTGCGACAATTTTTCTCCAAGTTACAGCCCTTTGAATATTATCTAAAAATTTAGGATTTTGTTACATCATTTAACTTTTGTGCCTAGTGTATTTTAAATACAATTAAAATTGAATTTGCATTGAAACTTATAAATGCGCGATGCCAAAAATTACTTTTTCATTTAAAGAAATTTTACTTTAGACGTTTTTAAAACTAAGAAAGCTATAAAAATACTCTTTACTGCCTTTATTAAAGCTACAGATTTTCATTTTATAATTGCCTGAGAAATATTTTTATGAAAAAGGTAACACTGACTTAGTTTTCCACAAAACACCAACACACTATTGTTTTGGTGTTTTGTGGAAAACTAAGTCAGTGTTATCCTCACACCAACGGATTCCGACCCACTTCAGTACGAAAAATGTAGATGATCAATAGAAGACATCATGTAAATAAACTGGAAAACGTTTTACAAAATATATAACGACAATCTTATAAAAGTTCCGCATACAGTCAAGGCACACATTTACTTTTGGTTATACTAAAACTGTCGCAATTTTAGCAGCTTTTACCCGCTCATTACACTTATAGAACAAGATAAATCTTTGGGGTAATCGTCGTGACCATAATTGACTGTTACAAATTAACTCCATTTAAAATTTGAACGATTTAACGAGTCGCCACTGTACCGCGGACTTATTCGGCTTATTCAACGGTAATTGAAGAAATTACCAAAGCGTATACTAACTGTACGGTATCGGTCCATACACCATGGGAAAATTTGCAATGGTGTGCCTATTCTGAAGACCCTCCTTCTGCCTGAGGATCTGCTCTGGTGATTTTACGCGCAGTCTTGGCTCTTCCATGCTTAGAACACCAATATAGAATCATCAAAAACACCTCACTTTTCGAAGGCACTTCGTAAAAATCAACGCCACACTTAACACAATATCTCTAAGAATTAAATATCGCTTTCACGCGATTTTTATCGTTATGTAACAACACTTCGCACACCTGTTCGACTGTTTGTTTATTATATTCGATGCCAGTTCTTTCTCGTCGCACGATTATCCGTATTCGTACGTTAACAGTAAATATTTACCTTAATGAAGGTTACCCATATCTGTTTCGATTAGCGGTGGGCCTCGTCAATAGGTGAGGTTTAAAAAAAATGCGATCGAATTCGATAAAACAACGCTCCCGCATAGATAAGGTGGACGGAGTCGGATTTCTGAAAATAGATTAGAGGCAGTGATTGAGACGAAAGATGAAATTCGGCGAAAAGTAACGGTGCATGCCGGTCGCGAAAAAAAAGTGTGAAATATTTACCAGTAAATGCATATACAGGGTGGTGCGCCAAATACGAGTTATAGGTTAACATCATAATCGATGAATTTGATTTGATTTTTTTTTTAATTGTAGCGATTCAATTCAGATACAATTTGTATAATGGATCTTTCCGCGTGTATCAATTTAGTGACGACGCATGGATCACATGCTACACCACTCGCAATTGTTACTAATATGCCACAATTACCAGCACGTATGTATGTCTAGCGACATATGTTTCAATCAACTACGTACGGCATAGACAGTTAATAATTTGCCGAACAAAATGTAATTATGAAATCACGTCTTAGCTTTATCGTATAATTTGATTCATTGGCGTTTCAATATTTCTGTAAAATCTATTTCATTTCTGCTTCATTTATTTTGATTTTTGTTGAATTTATTTCATTTCTCTTGATGGAAATATCACTTCCATTGAAAGTTTTTGTGGAGAACCTTTTCATTACTCTGTCATAGGTTGACGGGTTTGTATCGTACTAACTGTTATTCTAAAATGTGCATTCAGCATGACACTGTTCAAAAATGTCAGTTGATTGATTCATAAGATTGTTACCTGTGACGCACACGCAAACAATCATTATACAAACCATGTGGTTTCTGATTTTTCTCATACAGCGTATTAAAAGTAATGAAACTTGACTGTAATTACATGCACTGTTTTAATAAGGTATTGAATGAATAATTTCGTCAAAATTTAAGGAATAACTTTTGGGAAAACCTGTCGGACTCGTCAAATTTTATTTTCTGTTATGTATTTATTTAAATATAATTAATACATGCAGGATAAAACTTAGGGCAGTTTTATAAAAATAAAATTTATTTTTTATTCCTTAAAATTTTGTACTTTTTTCATTAAAAAAATTATAGCGCCCATAAAAACTATTAAAGTGGTTATATTTTTAGGGTGACTTAGTAGAGTCTCTAAGAGTTGTCTACAGGGGGCGTGGTGAATTGTTTTTTGAGTTTTGTTGCCTAGAAATCCTGTACTTTTTTCATTAAAAAATTCGTAGCGCCCGTAAAAAAATATTAAGAGAGCTATATTTATAAAGTGTCTTAGTAGAGTCTGTAATGCTTGTGTCGTGAATATGGATGTTGTAGGAAGTCTACAGAGGGTGTGGTAAATTGTTTTTTGAATTTTGTTACTTAAGAATACTGTACTTTTTTCATAAAAAAATTCGTAGCGTCCGTAAAAGAATATTAAGAGAGTTATATTTTTAATGTGTCTCAGTAGGGTCTCTAAGGGTTGTGAGGCATGAATATGGAGGTTGCGGGAAGCCTACCGACGGCGCGGTGAAGTGTTCCTTGAATTTTGTTACCTAAAAATCCTGAACATTTTTCATTAAAAAAATCGTAGCCTCTGTAAGAAAACATTAAGAGAGCTATATTTTTAGAGTGTCTTAGTAGAGATTTTAAGGGTTCTGTGTGGTGAATACGGAGGTTGCGGGAAGCCTACAGGGGGCGTGGTGAATTGTTTTTTGAATTTTGTTACCTAGAAATTTTGTACCTTTTTCATTAAAAAATTCGTAGCGTCCGTAAAAAAATATTAAGAGAGTTATAGTTTTAAACCGTCTTAGCAGTATCCTTAGTGGTTGTGTGCCATGAATATGGAGGTAGTGGGAAGCCTACAGGGGGCGTGGTGAATTGCTTATTGAATTTTGTTTCCTAGAAATCCTGTACTTTTTCATTAAAAAATTCGTAGGGTCCGTAAAAAATATTAAGAGAGTTATATTTTTAAAGTGTCTTAGTAGAGTCTTTAACGGTTGTGTGTGGTGAATATGGAGGTTGTGGGAAGCCTACAGTGAGTGTGGTAAATTGTTTTTTGAATTTTGCTACCTAAGAATCCTGTACTTTTTTCATAAAAAAATTCGTAGCGTCCGTAAAAAAATATAAGAGAGTTATATTTTTAAAGTGTCTTAGTAGGGTCTCAAAGGGTTTTGTGGCGTGAATGTGGAGGTTCCGGGAAGCCTACTGAGGGCGCGGTTAGGTGTTTCTTGAATTTTGTTACCTAAAAATCCTGTACATTTTTATTAAAGAAATCGTAGCGTCCACAAGAAAACATTAAGAGTGTTATGTTTTTAGAGTGTCTTAGTAGAGTATTTAAGGGTTCTGTATGGTGAATATGGAGGTTGCGGGAAGCCGACGGGGGGGCATGGTGAATTGTTTTTTGAATTCTGTTACCTAGAAATCTTGTACGTTTCTCATTTAAAAATTCGTAACGTCCGTAAAAAAATATTAAGAGAGTTATATTGTTAAAGTGTCTTAGTAGGGTCTCTAAGGGTTGTGTGTCGTGAATATGGAGGTTGTGGGAAGCCTACAGAGGGTGTGGTAGATTGTTTTTTGAATTTTGTTACCTAAGAATACTGTACTTTTTTCATAAAAAAATTCGTAGCGTCCGTAAAAAAATATTAAGAGAGTTATATTTTTAAGGTGTCTTAGTAGGGTCTCTAAGGGTTGTGAGGCATGAATATGGAGGTTGCGGGAAGCCTACCGACGGCGCGGTGAAGTGTTCCTTGAATTTTGTTACCTAAAAATCCTGTACATTTTTCATTAAAAAAAGCGTAACGTCCGTAAGAAAACATTAAGAGAGTTATATTTTTAGAGTGTCTTAGTTGAGTTTTTAAGGGTTCTGTATGGTGAATATGGAGGTTGCGGGAAGCCTACAGGGGGCGTGGTGAATTGTTTTTTGAATTTTGTTGCCTATAAATCTTGTACTTTTTTATTAGAAATTCGTAGCGTCCATAAAAAATATATTAAGGAAGTTATATTTTTAGATAGTCTTAGTAGAATCTCCAAGGATTGTCTGTCATGAATATGGAGGTTGTGGAATGCCTATTAAGGGCGTGGTGAATTATTTTTTGAAGTTGGTTTCCTAAAAATTTTGTATTTTTCTCTTAAAAATAATCGTAACGCCTGTAGATAAAATATTACTATTAATAGTAGTAATATTTTATCTACAGGTAGTTTTATCTTTGAAGTGTCTTAGTAGAGCCCGTAGTGATTATCTGTCGTGAATATGGAGGTTCCGAGAAGCCTCCTGAGGGCATGGACCATTGTTTTTGGACTTTATTTCTTAAAAATGTTGTATCTTCATTAAAAAATTCATAGCGTCCGTAAAAATATATTAAGGTGATTATATTCTTATGGGGTCTTAATAGAGTCTCTAAGGGTTGTCTGTCGTGAATATGGAGAAAAAACAAAATTATCCTTTCATCAATTTCAGCGGACACTATACAATGTAGAATGCATATTTGGTTGTGCGATAGGATTGCACCCTCATAATGAAATTTCAATAGGATAATCACGATTTAAACAAAGAATATCGTATTTATTTCGGTAAAAACTTATTCTCTCGGCCGATTAGATATTTCTATCCAACATTCGCACCTTCCATTGGAACACCCTGTATAATTAACGTTAATATATTTTTCGGCGACAAAGGTTGTTTTCTGTTTTTTTTTTGTTCAAAAAATCCGTTCACCTCTATTCACATGTACGACAAAACGAAACATTCGACACAGTGACTCATTTCCTTTAACACGTACGTAGCCACGGTACGTAAGCGGATATTTTTTTTTCGCGTGTTTTAGGCGCGGGGCCTTGCCTGCGGCGGGCCTGTATCCACCGACAACACCGAATGACTGAATTCACGGCAGATTCCTTCCTCAAGGTAGTCTACAAGAATTCCACGTTTGAAAAACGCATTAATTATTCCGAAGGTGCAAGATACAACAATGGCGTATTAATAATGATGATTTGGTACGGGCGGCGATGAACGACGGATGCTTCGCCCCAGTGGCGTGCCAAGAAATATTCATTCATAGTGAATAACGAATATTATATAAAAAAACAAACATAACCCAATTTGTTAAGGAAATTAATATGTTTTATAGACCACATAAGATTGTTTTAAAAGTACCGATAAAAAAGAAATTCGAGGCGTTAGATCAGGAGATCGTGGTGGCCAATTTATTACTCTGTTATCCCTATCTACGTGTCTTCAAAATTAAAAATTAATGATTCCAAAATAAACCTACTATTATGAGCTAGAGTATACCGTGCTTTCATTTTAAAACTGTACATAGGTTCCACCGTTCGGTTATTCTCGGAAAATTAGCCACCGCTCAGGTGGGGAGTCCGGCCGTACGCCGTGATGATCGACGACTTAGATTTCACATTTACCGTCGCATACGTGTTTGGCATTTAGACGAGTGAACTTCGCAGTAATACGTGTAATTTTAAATAGATTCTTTTAATTCTAAACTTAGTAATTATGACGTGCTCACTTGAGGAAAAAATTGATTTGATATCATGGTCTCTTCAAGGACATTCATTACGTGCAATAAGGGACCTTTTCTCAGTCAAATATGTAAATCGTCCGATCCCTGCCTTGAACACAATATCGACAGTAGTCGAAAAGTTTAAGTCAACGGGATGCATTTTAGGTTGTAAATGCGACAAGACACCTAGAATTAACAAGGATGCTGGAATGCAGGAATTAATGGTGTGTGCAATAGTAGAAGAAGATTCAAATATTTCTATCCCAAAAATTTCCGAGGAGACTAGTTTTAGTGTGGGTAAAATTTACAAAATTTTAAAGAAAAATAAATATCATTCCTATAAATACGAAGCCCATCAAGAAATTTTCGATGAAGACCAGTACCGTAGAATGGAATATTGTAACACGGTAATGGAACGAGCAAATGCGGATGACAATTTTATTTATAACATCGTGTTCACCGATGTATCCACGTTTCCGTTACATGGTAGGCACAATCCATCAATTCTACGGTATTGGGCTATTGAAAATCAGTATCGCCTGTTAAATACAAGGACACAATATCCCGAAAAATGGAATGTTTGGGCTGGTATTTATGGGAATGATATTATTGAACCATTCTTTATTGATGGAAATTTAAATGGGGAGACTTATTTGAATCTTCTTCAAAACCAAATTGTTCCTGCATTGGCAAACATTAATCCCAATTTTGACAACGTTTGGTTCCAGCACGATGGGTGTCCGGCCCATAACTCAAGAATAGTCATTGACTATTTGAATACGATATTCCCCTAAAGAATTATATCTACGAGAGGCGTAATTCAATGGCCACCAAGATCGCCAGACTTGGCCCCTAATGATTTTCTCTTATGGGGGTATATTAAATCAAAGTTATACGGGCATCCTCATGAAAGAGCTAATAATTTAAATCAACTGAGGGCTAATATTGAAAATTTATTTCAAACTATTAGCCCTCTTATGCTGACCAACGTTCGTTCAGAATTTTACGACAGGTTGGGTTATCGTTTGGCGTAAGACGGAGGCATCTTCGAAAATTTTCTTTAGTTTTTTTTCTTATTCAAGGGGATACTTTTTAAGTTTTAAGAGTTTGTATTTTATTTTTAATTATTTTAAGAGAAGCTATTTATTTTTTTTAACTAAGTGCCTTCTTATGTTCTATTAGAAGGCACTTTTTTTAATGCAAAACCAATTATAAAAATAATGCAAAAAAGATCATAGTTTGCTGTTAAATATGGCCAAGATATTTTTTCATTTAATACCTTGATCATCTTTTAACAGTAAACCTATCAACATCACTTCCCATGTAAAAGTTTTTCCCCGTTACAAATACGATGTACACTCCCTCACGTGTAGAACGTAACTGTCGTAGCGCCGCTAATTATCGACACTGGACAACCTGAAGCAGGGCGTGTACCGTCCGCGTCCCCTCCCTACACATTATACGAAATCGACCGACTGACTTGCTGTCTAGTAAAAAAATGAAAGAACGGTATACTATCTTGATGGAAAAATAGATTTCTTTTGTTCGTGTTATTGTTCCTCTTTTTTACCACACCTCTCCAATATTTGTCACGTACATGAAGTCCTAACCATCAGACTAACAAAAGTTTGCCTACTCTAAATTACGTTAAAAAGTCACCCGTATATAATCGCAGTAAACTCATTATCTAGAAACCATCCGAAGAGACGAAAAACATCCAAGAAGCTATGGAGAAGGATGGCAAAAAAGAAGAATAGAAGAATGGAGCAGCCACTTACATATGCTTCTAAAACAACTTGTACATGTTAACTGTGCTAGAGAATGACTTGAATGTATTTGTAATAAAATTATTATCTACAAACTGTCTGAAGATATGAGGAATATCCTAGAAGCTGTGGAAAAGGATGGAAAAAAAGAAGAAAAATATGAGAAGTCAACCACTTATACAATGAAGGGTATCTACGTTCAAGTACACTTGGTAGAAGAACCTATATTGGTCCAACAAGGAGAGGTGTCTACTTTAGGACTAAAGAACATTAGATACATACGAGATATATACAGAAAATAGCACCTTTACAGTATAGGCTTTACATTAATCAAAAACCAAAAAATCAATTTCAAAAATATCAGCATATTGAACAAAAGCATTTGGCGTTATCCATGCGTTACCATGGAGTCGTTGGAAATGAACTTACTTAGAGAGCATGGATATTATCTTAGCAATACAAAAAGACTGGGATAGCCAATAATCAGGGTCTAAAAAACCCACAGTTGACATAACATGAAATATAATGAGGAGCGAACGACACTTACATCAGCGTTTGGATAGTTCGGAAAAAGACGTTCACACTATCATTTTAAGGAATTTAGCTGCAATAAAGCGGCGGTCTCATTAAGTTTAATTCACTTCATACCCATACTATTGGAGTACACTGTACTCGTAGTTAATAATTTATTCAATTATTGTTATGTGGTGCGTAGCAATATTAAAATCTTAAATCACTTCTAAATATTTAAAAACTAAACTAGAACCTTACCTATATGTATTTGTGCTAAAATTATTATCTAGAAATTGCCCGCTTCCATAAACATTACTACAACAGTGAGCATATTTCTGCGTAAAACGTGTTAGTTAATTGAATCACAACGCACAAACTGCTTTGTATTTTCCCACTAACAATATTTAAACATTATAATAGCCGCATTTCATTTTTAGTAATGAAAATCAACTGACTGCGACGAATGACTTCGCGATAGATTTTTCCCGGATACGGACTGGCACAGAATTGCATTTCATAGTATTATGCCGGTAGGTAGTAAATATCGACTTTTCTTTATAAAGAACAGTACAATCGATAAGCTTATTACTTATAATGGTAGCAGTAACGTAAAATTTCACTTACTTTTACTGGGTTAGTAATCAATGCGGCGTAATATAAATGTTAACGGAAGTTAGCTGAAAGTATGCAAAAAAAAATACCTGGTCCTATATTTCTTGGCTGATGTCCTTTTGGCGGCGGTACGGGCGGTTCTGGGTCTAGATAATATGCAAAATGGAGAATGAAATGCGGAACATAACTAAGGCTTTTTTTTGCATTGGAAAATAAAGCGTTTGTAGATTTTGTGCAATCAAAATGGATTCGATCTCATTTATATTATAGCAATTTCTATTCGGCCACATTTCGTGTACTTACAACAAAAATAAATGAGGGATAAAATCGGGGGTTCGAGGTGGCCACAGTTAAACAAATGTATCTAAACTTACTGACTCGTCTACGTATTTTAATTCACTAACACTGTTTTTTTTATTAAAAATTCCATTCACTTTCGAACGTTATTTACTTTCCAATGCAAGGATGACCCAAAGGATGTTTTTCGTGATTGTTTTTACGATTCTGCCTGATAACGTTGCCAAGGTTTAGTAACATTAAAATGTCCAAAGAAAACAATTTTGTTTCATAGCCAACACATTGATATAAAATTAAAACGTTTTTTGGGTAATAAAGGTTTTAATTTTGTATAAATATGGAATTTCATCAAGTAACGGCCCAATCAATTCAGAACAACATATTGATTTGGTGTCAATAACTGTTGACACCAACATCACGGATCTGTGATGACCTGACAAACGAAGGTCACATTGTGAAAAGACGTTTAGATGTCACAGACATATGTTGAAAGACGAGACCACAAACATATGACGTTATGACTAAAGCGTCTATTCCACCGAGTAGCAACAGAGACGGACTAATAATCGATATACTGCCGATGTCTGTTTCTGTAGCCTTGACATTGCCACTGCATGTTACCCAGAGAAACGCACGATTTAGTCATAAGTTATGATATATCGGGAGTTTTGTAGACGTAATTTTTAGGTATTTATTTTCAGTGTACTGGTAACTAATTATAACTACCAATATACAACATATAAATAAAAATATAGTAAAGTAAACCTTGCATGAGTATGAGGGTAGAGAAAATAGGTTTCATACTGATGTTTATAATAAAAATAATGAATTATCCCTTACATCGTTAATATTGCTTATAAAGATGATCACTGATATACTAAAATGGCTTATGGACATTTTTCTGACATCAAATGGCAGCAACAAAATGGTTGTTAGTTTTTACGATTATACTAGCAAACGTACTTAGGATATTTCGTCATAGATACTACATGACTTCTTAAAGAGAAGCACTTCTTTCAGATTCTAGTTTAATCATTATTTGTAGTATCTTTTGCTATATAATTTTCCTTTTGATATCAGAAATCATAAAAAACGTAACACAGAACCACAAAAACATAAAAGCTGTGTGTGTGTGCTGAGGAACAAACCATACTTATTTCTTATATTTTTCTCCCATTGAACAGGCATATTAAGTCAGAATTAGGAGTTGCTGATGGAACTTCTAAGAAAAACCATAAAAACCGATAGTTGTTACAATGTTTCCGTAATCAGTATCATTATTATTTCCTAAAAATTTAGTTGACACTTCTTCAAAACTTAACCATGATCATTCCTTTCTTTCTTGAAGCATTTTCTTGATCGCTCATAGTTGTAACGAATTCTTTATCTTTAAGGAAAACTTCTATAAGCAAATAGCATTAGAAATCGTGGATCTCATGATATTCTGGCTTCTATACTATACCTTCTTCATTTACCATATAACCACATAGTTTTGATAGAGCACAAACTTATGCTGAAAACAGATTCTGCGTTATTTTTGTCGTTCAAGTTTAAGTACCGCCAGAAACCTGCTACCACGGAGTGTTTGGACTGCGATGACAATTGTCTTGAAAATGGGATGTGTAGAATGATTCGTTTAGTCTACATCTTCGTGGTATCGAAGCCAGCGAAGGCGAGCTGTTTTGCAGAGAGAAACCAACAACATGAGAAAGAAACGAAGCAGAAATCCGTTATGTACATAGACCACTTGAAGACACAGGTGTATGGAAACGAAAATCAATATAAGAATAGTACCATCATATAGAAAAAAGTTGCTAGATTAAGATACTTATTGGCTTTTAAGATTTTTCTTAAAAGATTACTCACTAATCCTTAATTACGACTTTAGATTCGTGTTCAGCGGGGAAAGAAACACAAAAAAAATATGTAAGTATGATTTATTCCTTAGCATGCACAACTCTTATTTTTTGTGAGCCTGTGTAATAATTTTTAATTCACAAAATATAAGAAAATAAATAGACAATCACACCATAAACATCAGTAGATAATTAATACTTCTTTCAATATACAGCTTGCCAAGAATAGGAATAAGTCTCAAATCTGCGATATCGGACTCTCCACGAGGTGAGTAGTAAAGTCTGTTCTTTACTCAGTCGCATTGAGACGTTTGCAGAGTGAATATCGAGTATGTATGAATGTACATAGAGTTCGATCTGGCCGTGTGTAATGTGCACCCTTTTTCCTCCGGATGCTATCTCACTCTTTCTTCTATGTATACATAGAGAATCTCACACTTTTTCCTATTCTTGACAAGCTGTACTTCGAACTATCTCAGCAAAATAATAACGTCATAGCGTATCCGAAATGGCTTTAGCTATCTGATCTCTTTAAGATCCTTCAGGTACATATATCATTTAATGGTTATAGTGATTGTTTATACTATTACTATTTCAATTGTAGTGTTAAGCCTGGTGAGACTCGGCACGAATAACATCCTCGGATATCTGACAATGAAAGCGGGGATCTGACAAAAAACAAAAGAAAAATGCATGCAGTACGGATGACGAAAGCATTCGAACCATCTCTCACGAAAACGAACTAGTGCGCCGAATCTACTGTCGTGTGATTTAAACCTAAATACGACACCTTTAAATGAAACCGACGGTTTCAAGTGAGCACTCCAACAACCAGATCTGTACCTTGCTGAGTCACCCGGTTGGTACCGTTCGACCGGCTGGTGAGCCTTCGGGTCGTACTGCTGACCTTGAAACGCGTCCCCTGCCCGTCGTTTCTGCTGCGCCTTCAGGATGGAGGGGGACTTTTTCGACTTGGGACCGGGGGATATGGACTTGGGGCGTTTGTCTCTCCGCACGAGCGCCGTTTCCACTGAAGCGCCGGAGTATTCCGGGGAGGACAGGGAGCGGGTGTTGTCCTCCAACTTAGGATAACGGTGGGCTATCCAGTCGGCCGTGAGGTAAGGCGCGATGTCTCTCAGCTCACGAATACTAGGAGAGGAAGTGTACATATGACCAATCAGAGACAGGTCATCCTGGCTGCCGTCGAATTTTTCGCGTAGTTTTTCCACCTCTCCAACAGGGCACCCGAGGATCTCCGCCAGTTCCTCCATGCTCTTGCTAGCCTCCTTACTGGTGTTTAACTTATTTTTAGTACAGAGAGTGGCGATTTTGCTTATAATATTAATGTGAGGCATGAATCTGTCTTCTGCTCGAAGGAATATTGGTGACACCACGCCACCACGTCTCGTGCGACTTCGTCCACGTCCTGAGTAGGCGGGGTATTCGTATTTCCGTCTCAAACTATCCACGTAACCAATATTCTGTCCTGGATACACCTTGTTTATATCCGATTCGCTACGCGACCTTTTCAAGCTTCTACTGCCGTAAAAGTCTTCTATATACTCGAATTTGTGTTTCAACCTCGACACTTCTCCAGTCTTCACCATTGTTCGCTTCTCGTTTAGGTAAGGGGAAATAGATCTACTCCTAAGACTGTCGGAACTTTCAGAACGTATGGGACTAATTTCCAAGGCTCTTAGCTCTGGTTTCTTGGGAGAAAACTTGTGTTTTCTAGTAGCTGACAAGGGCACTGTAGCGAACTTTTGCAACTCTTTTTCGCCGAAGTACTCCTTTATATCCTGGCAAGATTTCGATTGAAATATCTTCTGTTTGCCCGTCTTTCTGTCCTCGTCTTCCCTGGATGAGACCATGCTAGTGTCACCTATGTCGTAGCTGCTTTCAGCTGGTTTGTACACGGTTGGTGTGTACGAAGTTAACTCTGTTGCCTTCTCGAAGTACTCGACTTTTTTCTTGATCTCTTCCTTGCCACTTCCAACATAAATAACGGTTTTCGTGCTTTCGTCGGTGCTACCGCTCTCATTTTCGCTTGTGGAAGACACTTTGCCGTTACCGTTAATAGCGCTAGTCTTAACCAAAGCCTTTTTAGGTTCCATTGTCTTTACGTTGGCATCGGCCGCTGCTACCGCTCCCAATATTTCCTTACCCACCACCAATGGTAAAGCAGTCTTGTTTTCTTTCCGTTGCTTCGCTATTTTCTCCAATAACTCCCTGCTTAAAGTTTGGGATAGCATTTTCTTGTCATCCTCTGACATGCTGCTCTTTTTTTGATTGGCATGTACACGTTCTGATGAGTCTGAGTTTCGCCGTACCGTTAAAGTAGACACGTAGTTCTTCCTGTTATCTTTAGGAACTTGAATAGAAAAATCTTTGGTTTTTGAAGGGTGATGATTGTAGATTTCCGCTAATTGACCCTTTAATATGTTAACTTGCTCCATGGACAGGCTTGACCAAATTCTGCTGCCTATACCATGCGTTAATAGCCTTTCAGAGTCCAGCAATCTTTGCCTGGCTGTTTTGATCCTGCCTTCGGATTGTGACCTACGCTCCACCATATAATTAGCTAGGTTTACCACGGAGCTACCTCTCCATAGTGGTTTGTACGTGTCTTTGGAGTAAGCCAGTTCGCGCCTTCTAGCGTTTTCCCTGTCGGATTCTTCCTGCTTGATTTTCTCCAACTCTTCTTTAATATTGTCGACGGATTTTTCTTTCACTCTCAAGCCTCTGTCGTACTCCTGTCTCCACTTGTATTTTGTAACATCTTTAGGTAGGTACAGGAAACCTTTTTCTCTTTCGTTTTCACGAATTTGGCAATACAAAGTGTTTAGTTCTTGTTCTGCGCGCTCACGGGTTCGTACCTCCTTCCATCTATCGAAATCTATGATTTCCGTCTCGCTTTTCTTCCTGGGTTTTAAATAGAATATCCGTTCTAGTTCTCCAACCTTTTCTATGCCGCTGTAGAACTGACTTAAGTCTTTGAATTTGGCGCACTTTTTAGACGATTGCACCACCTCGTTGAAGTACCTCTGGTAATCTTCGCTCCGTAGGGAATCTATAGACGTGCTACTTTGGTTCAAACTTGGGCACATATACAGACTATACTCGGGAGTTCTGCCATAATTCTTAGATCTGGGCAAGTTGCTTTCCAACTGCTTGAAGTGCATTATTTTCCTGCTTGACGGCGACCTAGCCAGCTTAGGTGAAGCAGGAGGCGACACATGTCTCCTATACACTACTGGGGATACAGGTCGACTGGTTTGTGAAAATACCAACTTCGCTGGAAGACTTGTACTTCTTTTGGTAATCGCTTGAGGCTTGGTACTCTCGAAGGTAACTGATTTTGGGCTTGCCGATCTTGAACGTATGCTCGCCATGTCTAGGCTTATGAACTTTGAATCAGTTACAGGTCTAGTATGCTTCAAGTAGACTTTCATAGCGCCTATACTTGGTTCAGAGAATGACGGTTTTCTCCTAGTCAGTTGATTGGTTTTCTCGATCAGCCAAGAATTGCGACTAGCGTTCGACGGAGTTGGGGAAACGTCCCTTAGGAAGAGGTGTTGGAAGAAATGATTGCTCTCTATGGATTCTTTCTGTTTCTTTATATCAGTCAGCGTCGATGTCGAACCAAACTCTTCTTCGTCTCTTATGTTATGCAGCTGTTTCATAACTTCATACCCCTCTGCTCTGCCAAGGCATTTCTTCGACTTATCCATCATTTTGTCTCTCTTCGTTCTGTCTTTTTTGGCTATTTCATCGTTAATTTGTTCCTTTTTAGATTTTTGGGTCTTTTTATTGTCTTTTGGGCTAAGTCTTGGAGACTTCGGAACCTCTTTCACTTTTCTAGCCAATTTTGGCGAGCTTAGAGATTCCAGAGAGGACTTCGCTAATCTAGATCTATCTGAGGTTGTCGAAGGCGACGGAGAAGCTCTCTTTGGTAACTTGGGGGATGGAGGAGTAGAAGACGATCTTTGAACATTACACTTCAACACACTTTTAGCCTTTTCACTTATACCAACCTTTATAGGAATGACTTCTTTGGTTCTACTAGTTTTGGTCGAACACAGGACTGCATTCGATTTCTTATAAACAGTACCAAGTGGTATCGCCTTACTTTGAGAAAGCACGGCTTTCTTCACTTCCGTAGGAGACAGTAAATCAGGCGATTTATCTAGTTTTGATCGCTTCATGGGTAAGCTTAGGTCAAACTTACGTTTCTCAGTGCCGAAAGTGCCTACTGAAGATTTCTTTAAGTTCAAACTGTCATCGGAAGCGTTCACAGGACTTCTCTTAGACATAGTGGGCGTTCCAGACAGACTTCTGACCGAGTCAGTAGATTTAGAACGTCCAATACAACTGTGGATATTAGTTTTGCTTTGTACCCTCCTGGACGAGGATTTTGGGTCTTTGGAGGTTGTGACAGTGGATGTGATCCGATTTTTTAAATCTGGAGTGGTAGTAATTGTCTTGATAACTCTCACCTTAGGACTCTCACTTCTCTTGGAAGTGGCTGGTGATAGTTTACAAGTGATTTTATCCCTTAAATAGTTGACTTTAGTTTTATTAACGCTCGAGCTAGTTGTGAAACAAGTTTCGTGTCGTTTACAACTTGGCGATTTGTCGGTCTTTACTTTCATCGTCGAGACTAGTCGTAAGGTGGGATTATTTCTTGAGGACCTTCTTCTCGGTGGCGACGGGGGAGGTATAGGAGGCGGAGTGGGGATGTTAGAGGTGGAAGCCGAAGAGGGAGCGGTTCTTTTATACGCGGAAAACGTGTTTTTAGTTCCGTGATGAACCGTCACTGGGTAACAAATAATCTCCTTTTGCGGTTTGATGTTTTTGTGTATCCTGATCCTGGTGAGCGTCGGGGATATGGGGAAGAATTCCACCAGTTCATTTTCTGTGGAAAATCTCTTTATTAGACCGGGGGGATTGTTGCGTTTACGCAGTGCTCTGTGATCTGGAAGAGTTTGTGGAAAGGCGTGGCGTTGTTGAAGATTGTTAATCGGTGATGCGGTTTGATTTGAATGCAGTTAAATAAGGATAAGAGTTGTAGAAAGGCAGTTCAAACACTTTGGATTGAATAAACTGCCAAGAAAACCCCAGAAGAAACTGTGAGCTCAACTAGGGTGTTCGTTGCTGTTTTGTGAAATAAATCGTGATAGTGAAACAAACCTGTATTGCTTAATGGTAAAACCATCACCTTAGTAACAGTAGTAACTCTCATTAGATACAAGAAAACATGCTTTTTTACCTTCACCTTGGACATTTAGTTGATTTTAACGCAAGACAGGGTTAACTACTTTGATTAGTGGTACTGGTTAAAGTAATATTGTTCTATTGTACTGACCTTTTGGGCGTTCTGGCGCTGGTTTTCTGAGACCATGTAAGGGCACATCTCCCCCGCTTTGGATGACCTTATAGGCTGCCTTCTGTTCCTTAGGACTGAGTTGCTGGGCGGCTTCTTCGCGCCTTCGAAATACCAACGTGGAGTCGCTCTCATAGCCAGATTCCTTCAGGGCTCTAAATAATATGTAGTAGGTTTAAGATAAGGGCAATGTTGTCGTTATCGTAATATTGTAAGAGGTATGGCCAGGTTACTTACTGATTGATGAAGCTTCTGGGCTGGGTGGGAACACGTTTCTGTTGCTCCAAGTGCTAAAACGGAGAAATAGTTCATTGATGAAGGAAGAACATGGGTAAATCATTAGTAGAACGGAAACAAATACGTTACATGCAGTGTCACGTAGTTTAAAGTCTCCCCCTTTCACCATGCTCAAGAACATGCTGTTTTTCGTTTTTCCTCAGGCTTGTGTTAAAGTGGGCGGGAAAAGTGTGCGACCTACTCAAAATGCGACAGACTGGGTGTCCAAGGACGCCTAACCACCCGTTAGTTTTTTTTATCAATGCTACGGTTATGAAACAGTTATTTTGAGTAAGTTGAGAAGATATTGTGTTATAGTCGTGTCGACAGGATAAAGAGAGAAGGAAAAAATAACGTAACATGCTCCTTAGTCCTTACAGATCGGGCCAGGGCCTGGACGAACATGACGTCATAACTGGGGAGGGCCGAATTATCATCTAGCCACTTTTTTCGGAAAAAATTTAGTGTTAGTAAAAAATCCTTGCACCGGTTGGTTATTCATTACACATATTGTGACACTCACAGAAAACCAATTCCATACAACGTCTGAGAAAGCGTACTTCATTAATTTTTTTATTAAAAAAGTTCACAATGAACGGGATATAATTGTCTTTACATAACAATACAATTCTGGAGGTAAAAATCCAGTGTCTGATGCTTAATAACAATATGCAGCATTTTATCTAGACTTATGTGACGTAATGATGATTTGTGGCCTCAGAAGGGTACCTTGAGGCGCACTTCAGCCGAGATGAGACGATTTGTAATGGAAATCGGTTGTCTGTGGTTCGTTAAGCTACGAGAAGGGAAGATCTATGATAAGATAAAACTTTGTGTATATATAGTTATGAAAAAATATCGTACCCCGTCAAATATGTCCATAACTTCGTCCCACCACTATAAAAAAAATGGAAAACGATTTCACAATTAATAACAACACAGGTAGGCGTTCAGGAAAAAGGAAAGGGAAAATATGCTAGTTGTGTTTGAATTTGATGTTAAAAAAAATTTATTTGAAAATATGTGAGTAAAAAAAATAAACAAAATCAGAAATAAATCTGAAAACAATATAAATATATTTTTCAAACAAAAATGTACGTAAATTTATAAGAACGTAATAATAATAAAGATAGTGTATCTTTTATTTGATAAATCATAGTCCTAAATTATTTATTTCAGCGAAGTAGTTAAAAATAAATTTTCGTGTATACAGGGCTGCATAACGTTCGTTCTTTCGAATGTATATATATTTACATAAATCTGTCTTACTTTTTATTTATTTTTTATTATATTTGCAAGATATTTAATAACAAATAAGTCGCAAAAACATATTCTTATTTATATTTAATTCATAAAAATATTATACAGTGAGTTATTTAAAACTCAATCAATTTTATATTTTTTGTGGCCTTGTCGGGGCATAGAATAAAAGTTTTATATCACAAAATCAACATTTTATATTTTTTTCTACCTTTAACTATCATCTTTTAATTACAAAGATACAAACTGGAAGACTATTACTTTAGATCTCTACAACTTTATATAGTTTCATTTGAGATATTGGACTCATATTGGATAGTGAAGGATATCGAGAAAAATAGCTTTTGATTTCCATTGAGCAAATACCAAAACACGTTTAACAAAATTTAGGATGTCGTAGCTTGTACAATATTAACAAAAATCGGTTATACAATACCAATGAAAATAAAATACTAGCAATTTGTATTGCCTCTCCAAATATGATTCGATAAAAAAGGTTATGAAGTTTGCTGAAGGTTTTGAAATAATCACCTTTGCCCTTTTCATATAAATAATTCATCATAAACGTAATTCATCGACAAAATCATCTTATCAGAACTCAAGCACACGAAAATTACAAAATATTGGTCATCTATGACTAATATAATACTTACTTCCTTTGCTTCTTTCTCTGATATAGACGAATGGCCAGGGGTATAGTTCTCTATTCTCCCAGGTTGTATTTTATAAGGCTCTTGTGCGTTTCTTATTACGTCGGAAGATGACGATCTGCTATACAAAAAATTGGGAAGTTAATCAAACATTGTAAATAATAAAGCTGGTGTAAATCGCTGAAGGATTTATGATTTGTTTGATTAAGTTTCAGTACGAGATTTTAAATATTAAGTGTGCCAGAAGTATGGGTAAATATTTGGCGGGTATTGTTTGGTATAAGCGAAGATAATATACACTCTTGGACAGGATTAACGCATCAGAAAACTTTTAATTATTTCTTTTCGAAGGTTTAAATCCTTAAACATTTTATATGGATGGCTTAGGATATCTTCTGTCACTACTGATAAACAATTACAATTGTTTGACATACTGAATATATGACAACAATCTGACAGATTAAACAGAGCCCGGCATAAGTATCGAATAACATAATTTTGTATAAAATAATAATTACAGGAATTATTCCACACTTATGCCGAACCCTGTATTTCTTTAGAATACCCAGCTGCAAATTTGTGTATGTTCCAGGCGATCATATACGGTATTTCCGGTACCAAAGCATTATGTCGTTCGGTAACTGTAAGTGCATGGAGCTGCATAGATAAATATGTTCTTGCAGGACTTCTAAACAGAGGCGTACATACTTATAAGGGTAAATAATTTAAATAAACGCAATTTTAATACAGTTTTCATAAATTAAAGTTGGTACTTTTGACACACTGTCAGATTTAAAAATGCAAAACATAACGAAATAAGCCTTTGGTGTCTTTAACAGTTGCAATATGGATATGCAATTCACAGATATTCGCAGACATTCAAAACATAATAGCAGATATTTAAAACATGTTCAATCGTTCGTTGATATCATTGATATTTTTAAAATATCTGCACTGGCTCTTCTTCATTCGTGCTCTAACACACCTTTTTAAAGGATTACTATCACCAATGTCCAAAAATGAGGTTAAAGTACTTCTAACGTTTTCTTTTACATACTTCTTATAATACAATACAGTTGAAATTAATAGTCAACTTGAAGATTACCAAAAAACATTAACTAAACTAACGACATCTATTATTACATATGGAACTATTAATAGTTTATCTGCATCTCACGTGTGTATAGATTGAACAAAAAAAAAAAAAAGAAGATCGTGTATGCAAGTATATTGGCCACTTTGGCACTATTCTTTCAAGCTTACTTACTTGGTGCTCAGACTCCTTGGCATGGTAGAAGGGGCAGTGTAATCAAAGTGCCTTTCCTGCAGATTGGGGCGTCTCCTGTCCAGCGTCTGGTACCGATAATCCGTAAAATCACTGTCGTACGCTCCTGGTTCAGGTTCGGAGAGGTAACCAGACGTATAGGGGTATTGCGCTGAAATGATTATTATTTAAGACCCCCCAAACATGTGACACACGTCGGATAGTAAAGAAATTAATCTAAAATACTGTTATTTAATAAAATAGAATTCTTACAGTTCATCGTGCGAGATTTACTGAAACCGTGTGAAACATTTTTTGGGTAGAAATAGACGTAAACAAAATCGAGCTGAAGCTAAGCCCAGTTCGAATATTTACATTTCGTATGTTGTGCGTTTGAACTAAGAGCTGAAGTTAAGAAGCAAAGAGATAACAATAGTTTTACGATGGTTGTAGTGCAAAGGTTATCTGGGTGATAATTTTTTCGTTTTTAAAGGAAGATACCGAGCCTTATCATCGGCCCCCATTGATACGGCTATGTTACGAGAGTTATACGATTAGTTAGTTATTTCATCCATTGATATTAGTATCATTAATATTTACTATATAACGAAATAAAATGCGTTTTTTAAGAAGTTAAATTATCCTAGACACAAAAATTAAGGATGTATAAAATCTTTTCTTTTAACATTTTTTTTTAAATGACTGTAACTTGGACAAAAATAGTCGTAGAGCAAATTTAAAAACAGCAAATTGAAGCTCCAAGGTTTTAGTTTTTAGACCGTGAGTTAAATTTTTTTCCATCAGCAGTTTTTGAATGATCATAAGAAAATCATCGGAACAAAAATTCTCTAAATTTTTGCTTGCATTTCAAAAGATGCACGGTCTTCAATGACATCTTTTCAGTGATTTCATCATAAAACTTTTTTAGATGGGTTTGTCCTCTTTAATTTGAGTGATCTAAAAGCCTTGTACGATGATTTTTCACCGAGTTATCGTCGTTTAAAGCAAAGAAGTCAGTTTGACTTTTTTTTTGAAAAAAGATTTCTTTTTTCAATTTTTTTACAATAATTAACATTTTCTAATAAAAAATATAGATTATTGCAAAAAAAATCATTTTAAACCTCAAAAAATGAATAAAAAATTAAAAATGGATTCTTAAATTGATTTTTAACAAATATGACAAATTCAATCATTCTGTACATAATGAATAAAAAAATCGTAGCGTATTGAAATTTTAAGGGTTTCTTGGGAATACTATTAATATAAGCGAATATATCTAAATATGCATTATTTTACCTATTTTTCAATCGACATTCTCGCACACTTAAAATCTTTTTCATCAAAAACCAATAACTACGACTTGTAAAAAATACTTTGCAGTTTTTAAAACCCTATTTGAATTTTCTGTACGATCATTATTTCCCGAATAATTAATTACCAAAGTCAAAAGTAACTTTTTTGCTATGAACGACGATAACTCAGCGAAAAATCATCGTACAAGGCCTTTAGATCGTTCAAATTAAAGAGTAAAATTATCTAAAAAAGCTTTATGATGAAATAAAACACTGAAAAAAATTTTAAGTCCGTGACCTTCTGAAAGCCAAGAAGAAATTTGGAATTTTTTTCCGATGATGTTCTTATGATTACTCAAGAACTCCTAATGATAAAAAATTTGAACTCACGATCTAAAAACTAGACTTGGAGCTTCAATTTTCTTGTTTTAAAATTGCTTTGCGACTGTCTTTCTCCAAGTTACAGCCCTTTGAGAATCACTTAAAAATTTAGCATTATTTTACATCCCTTAATTTTTGTGCCTAGTGTATTATTTATGGAGAACCAAAACCAGTCCTCAATTGAGCATGAAGCATATTGTTAAGCTGTTACGCAAAGCTGTGAGAAGCGATGTATTAGCGAATATTATTAAGTATTCCAAAATTAGATACCTCTCCTTTGTTTGTATCGCACTGTGACATATTCGTCTGCAAAATAAACGGAAAAAAATCAGTAAAGTAAAAAAATTATACAATGTCCACAATCCAATCCAATTTTTTTTGTACAATAAAATTATTATAGCTAGGGTTGTTTTTTGTCGCAATAAAAATGCTATTGCCAGAGTTATAAGCGTGAAAAGGGGTATCCAGGCGTGATAAGGGGTAATTCCAAGTGTCATTCCCACAGACATTGTTAGTGTTGGCGCTTGGAATTGAACCGAGATCAAAACAGTCAGTAGTTAGTCGCATTGACCACATAACGTCCTCTACCACGTCGACTACCATGTCAGTTGCTGGTTTGCCTGGACTGGACAATTTTTTTTTTGTGGGGATACCTTAAATTCAAGGTATATCTTGGTAGACCAAATACTATAGAGGCATTAAAAACTGGAAGTAACAGGAAATTTCTTAAAACTTTATGCCTCACTCGAAAGGTGATGAATCAAAAATTTTAAAAATAATTTTTACGTTTTTGTATAATTTGTATTCACAAATTTTTGAAATAAATCCGGTGAATGTACAATTAGGTTAAAGTTTCTAACAACCCTTGCAGGTTTTAGCTCCTGTATTTTTGTCATATCAAACTATTTAACATAATTTTTGTTATATAACATGAACTAGTATGTGTATTAACGGTAGAAGCAAAAAAAAAAAATACAAAAAATGATCCTTTTTTTAAATTTTAGAATTAGTAGTATTAGGTAGTACATTTCTAAGAAAACACAAAAATTTAAATATCTCGAAAACTATCAATAATGGTATTATGCATATTATGGTTCAATTGACTGCAAATTGTGTCTACTAACACATCTTCAAAGGAATATGTCACGGTACCAGTCACCCTGTATATTTTTTACCAAATTTAAAAAATCATTTAGGCCGTTCAATCTCAAATATTTTTGAAACTATATTTTCAACAGATTGTCATTGAAAACTCATTATTTTTACGTTTTTTATTGATTATTAAATTATTGAGTATTCAATTTGGACGACCCTGTATGTAATATGTTTCCTAATACATTACTAATGTTAAACGAAAGTAATATAAAAATAATAATTCGATTAAACGATAGGAAACTGGCAAAATTAATAGCAATAATACAAAATATTGAACGATACCGTTAACAATTCTGTTTGACAGTAACGAGTAACGACTCATACATTGAAAATAAGGGTATATTTTACACAAAACGTTTTTGTCTGAGGCGAGAGCGAAAATACTTACCATTGTGAGGTTTCTGCTTATGTATAGTGTCGTACATCCTTTTGTACCACTTGGACTGGTTCTGATCCTTGATTTCCTGCGGGAATACAACAAATTTATCACGTCACACTGCCGATAGTAAAAATTACGTGCACGTAAAACACTTGGAACTGATATTTCGTTATCGCCTGCACTTATAACAAGGTTACTAGTACAAGTGTTGCTGTATACTGGGAACGTTTTTTATTTTCAGTAAATAATACATTTATTGATATAAATTTTCATATTTTATGTGGGTTACAAATATTTAATAACACTAGACTTGAATTGTAAGATAAGAAATCGATTTGTACAGATGTGGACACGCATTCGTATACAGGGTTGTGTGGGGATTCCCATATTTTCGGCTTGACTGTAAGTCACTAAGATTATACTTGTAAAAAAATTCTTAAAGGCTTTTTAAACTGCGGCTCGTCTTCAAATACTGAGATACAGGTAAGATAAGAGTCAGAAAAAGTTAGAAAATAACAAATAACATAGACGTGGATTTCATCATCAGACTTGTAATGTACGGCTCATCAAGAATAGGAAAAAGTGTGAGATTTTCTAGACATGCGTAGAAGGAAGAGTGAGGCAGCATTTGGAAGGACAAAGATGCATTTAAGCGCGGCTAGATTGAACTCTGTGTACATCTACATTCAATATATATTCATGGATATTCACTCTACAAAGGTGAATGAATCATTTGATTACTCACTCAATTCGACCGAATAAAGACCATTTTAGAGACAAGACTATTTACTGCACCTCGTGGGTGGTCCGATATCGTAGTTTTGATAATTATTCCTATTCTTGATGAGCTTGTACATACTATTTTATTATACAGCGTGGTCAGGAATTTTCGCACAATAGTCAAAACTTTATTATAACGAAATTTTTTGAAAAACTTTGGACGGCTGTTGGATATGTAAAATTTTTACGTAACGACGTACTTCTAGCATTACCAGTTCTTTATACAAACAATGGGAATGATGACACTCCCCACCAAAGAATTTAGTTTCAATAAGACAGAGCTCCTCCTTCTCATTTTGGTGCAGATGGTGTTTGGTTGATGATACCATCCTCGAAAAATGGATAGGCAATAAAGGCCAATGGACTGGTCACCATTTTTACTTGATTGGATTTATTTTTCAATAACATATAAGTCGGAAATCGAGAAAGGAAGTACCAAACCGCCAAGTTTTCCGACTTATATGTTACTGACGGAGATCGTATCTATAAAGATGTATACCCCATAGAGTTCATTCGGCATTTGTCCCGGATCGGCGTACCGTGTACGGCACTGATGAGAACTAATAAGTTCGAAACAGCTGTATGTCATTCGGTTTCGATCCGGGACAGATGTCGAATCCCACCTGTGGAGGGTTTTATTTTTTGGATTTATTTTTCTGGGTTTACCGTCTATAAAAATTATGGGTCTATTTTAATAGACCAAATAATTTGGACCATATGAAACAGTGTAGAATACAAAGCGCTTATATACGCACATGTCACTGTTAATGGAGGAGATTTTGGACAACTTTAAAATGTACAATTGTCATTTTTCTTAAAAAAAAAAAAAATACCTAATATGAGCCGAGATTCCTAATTTCTGGCTAGACAATAAATTCATCAAAACGGAATCAATAACGTTATATTTGGAAAATATATACTTCATCAGATTTGCAATATACACACTATTTCATTAATTAATTAAATAATTGAGGGCTTCTTCGGAAAAATAGTTTTAAGATAAAAATTGTTTTAATATTTCGCTGATGATGCTGGAGCTTCCTCAGAGAGTTTCCAAAGACTGTTTTTGACGTCTTCTGTTCCTCATTGGATACTTAGGTTCTGGTTCTCTTACTTGAGTAACAGTTAAGATGGAGTGATTCAGCACTGACCGTGCTTGAGTGCACGCTATCATCACTGACTTTTTCTTGAGTGAGTTATTTGATCACTGACCTTTCTAGGGTGATCGTTCCATTCACAGATCGTGATTGATTATTCATGTGTCCATGGCAAAGCCTAGTTTATATCCTGTCTCTCTATTGAAGTTATTTCTATTTTTCATAATTTCGATGGATTCCCTAATAATTCTCGAATTGCTGTCAAATATTTTGATGTTATTGTAATCTATCCTGTGGTTGTCATTGTTATCGAGAATATGCTCTGCAAGTGATGATTTGTCCGTGTAACCAAATCTCCTGTGACGTTGATGTTCCTTGGTTCTACAGTCGATATTGCTCCCTGTCTGTCCAATGTAATTTGAGTGACTGCTTTGCTCACTGTTTTAGAACGGTTAATGGATAAAGAAGTCACATTAGATTGGACAGAGAGTATAGTGGACACTTAAGCACAGTTATTGAGCAGCGCAATCACTTCATCATAAATGTTGCTTCGCTAAATGCAGCAGAACCTAGGTATATAACGAAGAGAGTGACAAGAGTTGTCATTTTTCGGATAAACACATCAATTTCATTCTTTAAATTTATTTTCTTCCATAAAGAACCAATACATTCATATTGTTAATGATTGTACTCACCGATCTAAGAATAAGGGGCATGCCATCCTTGGTAACAGGGCCTATTCCCTCGAATTTCCTAGGGCCCAGGTCGGCCATCCTTCTCGGTCGCTCACTGTCGGACTCGCTAGTATATTCGTGTTTGATTTGATACACTAAACATAAATAAAGAAAGATAAACTGCTGTTAATAGGCGCATTTAACAAAATGACAGTTGTCAGACGATTTGTTCGTACCAATTTCAATGGCATTTCAGTCTTGTCTAAGAAAGTTGACTAGTTTGACCTACATACACAGAGTAAGAGCCGATAAAACGCCTTCGATTACAACTAAAGCTTTGTAGATATTTTATAAACTTATTACGAATATATTTTGTTTACTTACAAACGTCACCAGGTGTGGCTATGGGTGGCCTGTCGTTCTTGGGCCTAAACTGTTTCTGCTCCTGCTCTATATAGGCAGCTCCTCTCGGCAATTGGCCCTCTGAAACATGATTAAAATGCTCTTCGTTCACTAATATTGGATCGATAAATTTTGCGATATTATTTGCGCGTACCATCACGAAATATATTATTAGGCACGTTTACTCCTAGAAAGGATTACCGCAAAATATTTAATCAATAAATTACAAAGATAGTGACGATGCGTTAATCTTATCTTCTGCAAGATGTAAGATTACTCAGTGGATAATCTAAACTTAAGTTATGAATGGATTGCTTTCATGAGTGTATTAGTTTAGTTTAGATAGAAAATAGTACTTGTGACGTTTTCGCTGAGTGTGCAAAAAATGTTGCTAATAGAAAAACCAGAATTGTATTCACCTTTTGTTGGGAAATAGCGTTCTCTTTCTTACCTCTGGCCTTTTGCAATAGAGTGATTGTAGGGTTCTGTGCTTTGGGAAGACGCGGGAAGCTCGATACATCTATGAAACCAGAGGCAGGGGAGGAGTGACTGGTGGGGATGCGTTTATCGAAGGGTGGTCCAATGCCTGTGTCACTACTATAATCTGGAATCTTCCAGGAAGGCGCTGATGATGGACTTTCGGATCCAAGATTCTGCAAACAAAATACAACACGTCTGTAGTTGAATTTCTATAGATTATCATCCATATTTAAAGCAGTGGTCTCTAGAATATGAATGAAAGTATTTTGGGGAGTTGATTTTGCGGAAAAATTAAAAGTACGTTTGCTCTAAGTTAAACTCTGAACGTCTGCTAATCGAGCTCAGATGTATTATATTGAGCCAAAATTTCCAGGAATGCAATGCAGTGAAGGAAACTTATTTAAACGTATAAGAAATATCGGAGAAAAGTCCTTAAAAAGTTTCATCTAGCAGATATATCAAAAATGTATTTAATTCTTCTCGATATGTTATCCCCTGAAAAGTAATTTCGGCCTCCTAGAAGAAGATTTACTTATAAAGAACCCCTATATTTTTACATTTTCGAAAAATACCAGTCTGTATTTATTTGTAGGGGTTGTTTTCAACTTTTTATCGAGTTGAATTTCTACTAAGCCTTATTTTAAATTTCGATTTAAAGTACTTCTTGTGCTGAATTAAAAATAAATCGAAATTTGGTCGATAAATGGCGGAAATATTCAACAAAAACAGATCTAGTAATAAAAAGTTAAAATAATTAATGTTTGTTGTCGTTTGACAACTACTCGTATATTAAAAATTAGATTTGTTAGTCAATTGGGTTCGTTTTAGTCTTATATGCAAGATAATTGGTTAAATTGCTGCTATATTCAACATGCTGAATTTATCAGAAAATTATGATTTATGTAGGTATAATTTGTATCAAAAGGCAACGATTTTGGTGCATAAATTTCGATATAAAAACCTGTAGCCATGCAATGTTTATTAATGTTTTGGAACCACTGATGTATAGTACGTACAAAAGATAGTGATTGCGTTTAAGAATCAGCAATTTTATTGCGATGATATGTACGTGGAGTATTAAAAGAGAAACGATAATCATTTTCTGTAGACAAGTGAGTTGGGAGTGCTGTCCTCTCTCGCTTGCTAAACGCATCTCTAAATAATTGTCGTTTTCTTTTGGGTACCCCTCGTACATGTACTATACAAGATTTTCTTACCTCTGATTTCGTCCTGGCCTTTCTGCTTAATACTGGGGATTGGAAGTTGACGGGTCGAAATTCCTTTCTTTCAACTGTGGGACTGGAATTTGCGCTTTTAGGGGTCCATACCGGAGAAACGGCCTCATCATGGGGCGTCTTCTGACTCTTCCGTTCTCTGGGTTGTTGTTCTTTAACAAAAGGCTCGTGCCTCTGGCCTGGCGCCCATATACCTGCGGCAATACGATCCGATAGAATAGTAGACATAAACGAAGATTACACACGAATCATACAAAGAAAATTAGTACGATCATGTTGGTATTTAGTATGTGGTCACAAAATATTTGCAATGCTGATGTAAAAGCTGATTAAAACATAATAGTGACCAATGGAGGTTTACTCCAATTAACATAAATTCTGAACCTTATATAAAGGGTTTAAGTACCTTTGGTATATTTCAGGTAAACTCCTAACGTAGTTAAACTCTCTAAATTTTCTTACCTCTATATTTTATTAGAGTAAATCGGTTAATTGGTAGCTACTCAGTATGATTTTCATTTAATAAGTTCTCTTTAGATATCGTATAGAGGACAAGCTCGACAACAGGAACCAGAAGAAGATCCTCAAAAACAATTACATATTCACCTCTTGGAATATGTAAAAAAAGTCAACTCATTCAAAACTTTGTAAAACATTTATCGATTTCCTGTCTTACTAAAAACAACCGGCTTGCTCCTCCACGTATTTCGAGAATTCTAAATACAATATGGGTCATATTTTTCATCACCTCTTGCCAAGTTACAACCTGGCACTAGAACGGGTACGACCGGTTGATATATTCGCAAATTTTACCTGTCCTCATCGTCGCACTACTTACTATTCTTGAACGCGCCATCCTAATTACTCCGACTGAAAGGACGCAAAGGTGTGCGTGTCTATTTTCATTCCGCGGCCCCTAATGCCCCGATGATTCATTGACAACTAAAAATACAGCAAGAAGTTAATAGCTGACGAGAATATGAGTTGTTTTCGTCGGTTTTAGTGCCTTTTCCACCCACCGAGACTTGCGTAACGTAAACGATCAGTTAAAATTGGAGGAAGGAGCAATGATTGACTTGGATGTGTTCGGATTCTCGGCTCTAATCCAAATAGAAAATAAATATGATTTAAAGGCATGCCTGTTTAGTATACAATTAAGCAGATACGAACGTAAGTCTATTGGTAAGTTTATTAGACACCATCTGCACTACAGATGCATTCATCTAGAATGTAGGCAATAAAGAACTAGTTTATGCACGTGCAAAAAGTGCTGTAGACTTTAAAGGATCAGAAAAGTCTTTTTAAGAGTGCAATAAGGAAAAAATCAGATTTAATCAGGTATAGAGTATAAAAACCGACACAGATATATTAAATACGTTCAGAGATCATGTTAACTGTGCAAGTGTTACATCTTTAGATGTGGAACGGTCATATTTTTTCATTGTACTGGACATCGCTCACGGGAACGACTCTAGTCATACCTAATCATCCATATTATTTAAATTATTATACGAAGTTGCATGAGGCATTCAACTAGACATCGGTAAGTTATAATAAAATAATTAGTCAGATATTATATAAGGTGTCCCAAAATGCGCACCAGACCGTGGATCTCTGTGGATGCATTTCTTTTTCACAACGATGCATTTCGATGCATTTTCTACAACAGCATGTGGATTTTCAGCACCCCAAATTCGACAATATTGTTTGCTGACCTTTCCGTCAATATGAAAATATGTCTCATCTCCGAACAGAATATTGCTGCAAAAATCAGCATCAACTTCTTTGTTTCCTAACACTCAATTAACACTGGAGCAGGTTGGAACCTTTAGTGTGAAGATAATACTGACGTAGTTTTCCACGAAATACCAAAACACTATACACTACACTCGACGCGCGTATCGCCAACAAAGTTGGCATCATCTCGAGATGATTGAAACTAAAATCTACAGTTTTAATCATCCCCAGATGATGTCAGCTTTGTTGGCGAAACGCGCGTCGAGTGTAGTGTATAGTGTTTTGGTGTCTTGTGGAGAACTCAGAAATTACCCAATTAACAAATGTACGATGTTGAAAATGGTCTGTACCTTTTAATTGTTGTGTCAACTGAATTTTGTATATTGAAATATGCAGGATTTTTCTTTAAAATCCGATGCGTGGTGGCTCTTGACAGATTCAATTGTTGTACACGACATCGAATTGATGTGTTTGGATACTCCCGTACACTTTCTCTCACTGCAGCAATATTTTCATCTGACCGACCACGACGAGGACGTATTGGTGTTGTATTATCAATAACAGAACCCGCCTCTTCAAATTTCTGGAATAAGTTACGAATTGGTAACCCTGTAGGCGCTTCATTTTGTCCAAATTTTGTGCGAGTTTTTCATAATGCAACTGTAAATGATCGCTTACTTTCATAAAACAGTTGTACACAAACTATTCGTTGTTGAACTATTAATCGCGGCATGTTGACGTGGTATAGTTTGTAGACGACAGTCGTTAAATATTGATGTTCTATCTTTGATATAACACAAATGGCGCGCGCAATTCAAATCCTATAGTTCCAATTGAGATATAATGAAGAAATAACTAAGTGAGGCTCCATCGTATCTTTGAAGAGTAACTCGTCCATTTTGCAGAAGTTTTGTAAACGTGTTTACGTAATTTTAAAGATTCATTGAAAGTTTCAGATACGTGGCAACTTCCTACGCTACTTTAAAGTTGTCGAAAATTTCTTGTCATCCCTAATGAACCCATAGATTGACCCTGCTAGGTAGGATGTTATGTTTGTTACGGTTTGTTGGTAACTGTTTCACTTTCTAAAGCCTAAAATGTCACAAATGATGCCAAGTAAGCATCATAACTTATTTGCGAAAGAATTTGTGTTGGTCTTTCCGGAGATTGTGGGAAGATTATGATGTGATGGGTTGGTTTTAAGACATCTCGTGAGTCACAGACTTTGTGTACTTATTATTTTTCTTCAAAGTGTACAAACCCTGTCCTCTCGCAAGGAAGGAGAGGAATTTTCTATTGAGGTTTCTATTTGTTAGCTTCGTCAGCTCATGGAAGCTTTCATATTTGATTTCATCTTTTATATAATTTTGATATTACTTAGATCAATACCTACCATCATCTGGAAATATCCTAAAAAACAGGAGACCAGTTTTCCACGAACATCCAAAGATTACACGTTTTCGATGCGTGTTAGCCCAAACAAGTTCTCATCATCGGAAGATGATGCCAGAAGTAATCTTCGGTGCTCTATATTGATGATTTAATAGCATTCTACTCTCTGGATCGAATCAGAGCTGATGATAAAGGTTCTTTAATAGATGTCGCTAACAAAACTTTACGAAGTTTTTCGGCGACGCCATTCTCTTTGGATTTTAACCAACTAACTAAATTATATCATTATTCGTTAGTCTTAATGCACCGTTATAGTTTGTTCTTTTAATAGCTCAATCAAAACGGCATCGCAAATCTTTCGTTAATTGACCACCGAGACCGACGGACTCCGTCCCTCGTTCATATAAATCACCTGGAGTTGGCAAGCGTCTCGCAGGAAATCTCGCACAAATACAGAAACTTAATATATGACCAAAATAAACCTCTCATTATGTTTATTACCTCAGAACGGAAGTGTCTCCGAAATAGCTCTCATTTATAAGTCGCCAAGGGTACGGAACGGATTTAATTTCATTGTTTTTCGTTTGACGGAATCGTGGAAGGCCATGCGGGAGTTTCCCAAGTGTTACCATTTTATACAAAAACTTACGTTTTATTTTTATAGTTTCTTTTTGTTCAAAGTTGTCGAATGCTTTTCTAAAAGATGTCCCCCAAAATTCTCAGATGAAATGCCTCTTGAATTGTTATGGGGCTTATTTAAGTCATGAAGGGATCGAAATTCTGGAGTCACTCTAGTGATATAGTTCGAATTTTCAACTCCAGTCTCTAGGATTTGAAAATTTGGGAGTTCTTGGTTCTATATTTGTATTTTGAAATTGTCTCAGAAGAAAAAGTCCATGGGGTTTAAGTTTGGGTATTTTGGTGGCTAATCAATAGGCCTTCGTCGTCAAATCTAATGACCCAGAAATACTTAGATGATGATCATTGGCAATTAACTTTATAGTATCAGGTAAAATATGCGCATGTACAAGGTTTAGGTAGATATCTGTTATCAAGCTTCTTTTATGAAATAAGGACCTATAGTTTATTGACGAACTATGTCAGCGTCAATGGGATACTCTCCATACCAAGGGGAAGCTATTTATTTCCCTTAAAATGGGTCGCAAAGAAGTGACAGTCGAGCAGTTCGCAGTTCGAGGAAACTTTTTCGGTTCCAGAGGAAGCCGATAGTTTTTCTTTAAAGCGGAGATTTCTATCGTATTCAGGAGGTTGATTTACGTTATTTTATCTATAATTTGCGTCGATTTTGAGGTTTTTCTATTTTTGTCAAAATTCTCTTGCTATAATCGACTAGTATAGTATCGATTTTCTTTCACAAAAATAGATTTTTTCGAGGAAAAATCTGAAAAAAATAAGATAGACCAAAGAAGGTCAGAGCATGTACAATGTTTAGAGAGCTGTTTATCTGCTGTCAAACTTCCTTGCATGAAATAAGGACCTATAATGTATTGACAAACAGTGTCAGAGTCGATGGGACACCTGCCATATTTTTCATTGTTCCATCATTAGGTCATTTTGGCCTAATGTATGTAGAAGATGTATCAAAGTATAATTTTTTAACTTGATAATACCATGAAATATTACTCTGTTATGATGTGTCAGTGAGAAGTTTGTTAATAAAAAAATATTAAGATATTACAGAATACAGAAAAAATATTACAGAATAGTTTGGCTGAAATCCATAGTAGGCTAAATGTAGCGTTTTAAAACAAAATATAATCTCAATTGTTGTCAAAGCGAAATGGATATTATAATGTGTTTTGGACGCGTCTGCTAAAATAAAAAAAAATGGTGAATATGCTTTTAGAACAGCCGAATTATACGTGATCAAATATCCATGGTACTATATGCCCTCCTCTGTATATAAAGTACTCATTCATGGAGAAAACATAATTCGGTACAATGCACTTTTACCACTTGGCCAGTTGTCCGAAGATGCACAGGAATCCAGAAATAAGGATTATAAACGTTTCAGGTTACATCATTCTCGCAAATGTTCACGAAAAGCTGCTAACGAAGATGTCTTTCATACTTTATTGTATATATGAGACCCTTATATAACGAGCTTAAGACAATCTGTGTCACGCAAGATTATGGAACTTGAAGAAGAAGCCTTGCAACTATTACAATAAATATTTATTTACATATAATTATATACTTACATAAATTACACCTGTATGCTATCAATTATAAAATGAAATATAAAAACAAAATAAAAATTATTTACCATCACTACTGACCGTCAGACCTCTCTATATATCTGTATACCGATTTCATGTGTCTATAATAACAAATAAAAAAGTTACAGATTTTTGGGACGGCGCCTCCATCGGCCCATAGTGCGTCGGTCGGTTCAAAAATGATCACAATGGACCTCCATAAGAAAATGGGATTTTGAGTATGCCGATGACTACACTGGTCGGTATCCAATTCGGCAACCCTTTGATGTATGCCGACAAAGACACCGGCGCCTCAAATTTATGTAAATTAGGTAAAAACGCAAATTTCAATTTTCCCACGACACCAGAAATTTTC
Source organism: Rosalia funebris (assembly GCA_037954035.1). NCBI lineage: Eukaryota > Metazoa > Arthropoda > Insecta > Coleoptera > Cerambycidae > Rosalia > Rosalia funebris. The sequence goes on along the minus strand of JAZFAV010000006.1, from coordinate 825,601 downwards.
ACAGGCCAAACGCCCCTATACCTATTGGTATAGTAGGCCATTATCAAATTGTATAAAAACTGGATACACAGTCCAAAGGAAGAAAACTGGCCGACCATCCCAAATTTCAAGCTTAAATCAACATGCTCTGAAGAGGACTGTAACAGAAAAAGAAGTAACAGTGTAGCAGTGTAACTAGTGCAAAAGAATAAGATCCTTAAGAAATTATGGTACTATGGAGGCAAGTCATTAGAAAAAATATTTCTGCATCCACAACTAAACGCTCAATAAAGAAAATAGGATATAAATTCTACAAGATAAAGTTTGATTTTCTACATTTTACTTTTGAACTCACCGGTTTCTCCTTTAGGCAAACAAAAAGCCGTTATCAACTAAACGACAGAAAATCAATCGGTTACGGTGGGCCAGAGAACATAGGTATTGGACTTTACAACAACGGCACCAGGTAATTTGGAGTGACGAATCCAAAGTTGAAATCTATTTGGGTGATAGCAGAAAACGTGTGCTAAGAACCCCACAGGAACTTATCATCCTGACTGTTTGGTTAGGAAAGTCAAGTTCCCTGCGTCTCTTATGAACTGGGGGTACATGAGTGGTATGGGAGTAGGAAAATTGCATTTCGTAGATGGTACTGTGACAGTAGAAAAATATAAACAAATTTTGACAGACAGTTTATTGCTGTTAATACTAATATGTCAAGGCAAGACTGACGCGCAGTACATTCTCCAGCAGGATGGTGCTGCATGTCAAACAGCAAAAATCGTTAAAGCTTGGTTTACGCAATATCCCTGTTATGGAATTATGGAATGGCCCTCTGGCAGTCTAGACCTCTTGCCAATAGAAACATAAAATGAAGAAACAGTTGCGCAAAAATCCAGCCCGTTCAGTTAACGATCTACGCATCAAATTGCAAGAAATTTGGGACAGCACACTTCCTGAAGAGTGCGCCAAGCTGGTAGATACAATGTCTGCCAGAATTAAAGCTGTTATTGTTAATAAAGGTGATGTAACACAGTTTTGATGAAGCGGCCGAAATATTCTGAACCGCGAATCTTAATGTTTTTTATTAACTTGTCGCTGACACATCAGAACGTAGTAATATTTCATCGTATTTAAGTTGAAAGTTCATACTTTGTCTCTGTTATCAGTATTTGTCTTTAATAAAGTAGTTTTGAGAGTATTATATATTAGCTGTAAAGTTATGCGTGGCCGAACTATTATGAGCCTGGACTGGTACTATTGGTTTCAGGACTTTACCTTAATCTGTAACCGATCTGGGACGTGTTTTGGGTTTGGGACATCTTTTACATGCCTTGTATCTCCAAATTTCGAAATCAATATTGAAACAGTAGCTCGGGCAATATGATTCTTGTTGACAAACTTATTTTGTGTCATATGAGGAAAAGTCAGTAAATTTTCTTGACCAAATTACTCGAATTAATATAAAATTTTCGGTTCACATATTACATATTTCGAAGTGCTTGCCAAATAATTTGCTATATATTTTTTTTAAAGGATAAAACGAAACCGTTAAATACAATTGTTGTTGTGCTATTTAACGCCTTAAATTTGACTAAAGCTGCCAACAATAATCTAGAAAACGAAATTCTGGCAATTTTCAAATCGCCTCCAGACGCTAATGAAATCGCGGCGGTATTAAAAAACTAATAAATACAATCCTTTAGATAAAAATAGAAAACGACGATCTCGTGCCAACATTTACTTCATCTGTGATTTATTGGAATATTATTAACATACACCGGAGATATTAACGTATTTATTGATGCTGATCGTAAATTTTGTGCTTAAGAGGCATGTAAACGTCTAAATTATCTTTTATGTAGTACATCGGTAGTAAAAGTTCCTTCGAATGAGATGCTGAATCGTTTCCGCATTAAAATATGCCTCATAGATATTTATCAAGACCTATAAAATTGAAACGCACAGATAATACTCCAAATTCTGAATATATAACTCAATGAGGCACTAACATTGTTTATAAAATTTTTAGAGCAGATTTTCGACCAAATGGAAACCAGAAGTTGAAGATCTTTGGATCCTTGTTGAAATTTTAGCAGCGCATGGAAGTATCATATCAAAACAATAAGTTAAATCTATTCTATGATGATCAGGCATTCTTTGTATTTCATTGTGCAGTTATCTCTGCCGCAGATATATTTGCAATATGCCTATTTCATATTTTTTAAATGAATAGTAAGTTCTTTTCTCACGAATCCAACATGATTCAGCTATTTCACAAGAATATAAGATGTAATGTGTGATGGAACAACTTTACGTCAATTTAATATTATTTGTCGTGATACCTCATTTAATTAAAACAGTATCAAAAGCGTCTCTGTGTCCTCGAAATTATTTATAATAATAATTCATATGGTAATGCAACAGGTGAAGATACTTTGCGCAATATTGAAGCATACCTGTGAAGCTGAAGACAATTTCTATAAACAAAAAGTATTCCAAGTCCAACTAAAGGAATTTCATGAGTATGACTTCATTGTACTAAAAAAGCGATCTTATATTTCTAAAAAAATTTAAAAATATCCAAAACTGTACTACAAACTGTTTCTGTGTGTGGCATGTCATTCATCATTTTGCTTCATTGCAATTGGTGTTAGTTATTTATGTTACAGAACATACGGTTTGAAAATATTTACTTAATATCATAGTAGAGGTCGTATTTTGATCTTGATGCCATTAAGAAAACGTATAGAAGAGATATAGTAGTAATTCAAGAACAATTCATAAATTTTATAAGTCTTTAAAACATAAAGAAATCGTTATCATTTAACGAGTATTCATTTATATGTTTATTATTAATAATTGCTATTTTAACATAGTACTAATATATCTAAGATATATTTGATATATAGAAAAAATACATTTGGTATGAATGAGACAATATTTGTCTTTCAAAAGAACGATGGAAAGAGCAAAACTTAAAAACTGGAAGCACCAGATATAGACCTGATGATGATGTTTTAAAATAGTTATAAATTAGCCAATTTTATAATGACGTGATGAATAAAAACATCTTAATATAACGGACAAACACAATTTAATAGCCTATTTCTATTTGATTATTAATAATAATGAAGAGGCAACTGAAATTATGAGTGATATAAATGGCTCCAAGGTATGAATCTTCAAAGAAAATAATCTAACGGGGTCTGGTGGCTGGTTTAACTAATCTATTGATTTTTCCACCAACCACCCCATTGAACCTATAACATTCCTTTTGGTATATTACTTATATTAGCCTGATATAGACATAAGCCTGAGTTTATGTTAGTTAAATATAGTGTGACAAGGCTTGGGATTTAGTTTCGTTGAAAGCAAAGCCCCAAACAGTTTTCATTATTTGAAGTTGTCATGGGAGCCATTGGAGTGACTTTTTGGTGAAGACTGGGTATGTTCTCTCACCTTCCATTGTGGATTTTCAAGAATTATAGTCGATTGAAGAGAAAAGGGTTTCGTAAGAGAAACTGTATACATGACACATAACTAAGATATTTTGATGCGAATGCAATTTTATCTTTGAATTCACTGAACACTATTTTTTTACTATTTTTTTTCATAATAGCACTGTGTTGTTTTAAATTGTGTCCCAAAATCTTGTCAAAAAGTTAATTTGACTCTGTCGAACAATGCAGCTTCCTATACACAAATTGAATCAGACTAGATGATGGTGAAGAGGAAAGTACTTCGCTTTCCAAATTTTGTATTTGATAGAGAGCATTGAACTGCGTATAAATATTTACTTTGTACATCATTACTAAGCTAGTATTACTGATTTAAGTGTGGTGCACGAAGAGGATGAAGCTTGAGACCATCACACATCAACATTTTACCAAATCATCAGCAAAGTGCACCAAATCTACCCTAAAGAAGAAACGATTAATTTTCTTGAGGCAATGAAGAAATCGTCTGTTATTCTTCCCATAAGCACCTACTTGGACAAGAGGCCACGGCTTTGAAGGTGGGCGCGGGCGCTATCATGCTCCTGATGCGGCGCACCGAAAGTCACCTAGAGGTTGATTATGCACGTTGCACCGCACGTCACTTCACGTCCACGTGAGGGAGCGCGCGCGATCGTGACGGACCGAGCGACGCCGCGTACTGAAAACGGACTTAGGAAACGTCGCGACGCTGCAAGGCAACCACCAGCTCGCGACGTCGTACGCGCGGCCACCGATTTAGAACTGTATTTTTTCCTGGTCCAAAGCGTTAGCGACGGCGTCCGTTTGACAAGGCGGAAACGGGGGCGCGAAAAACGACGCCGGTATTTATTTTGAATTTTGAACCATTACGAAATTCGGGAGAGATCCGCCGCGCCGGCATACGCCGCGGTGATTGACGGTCGAGCCAGGAGGATGACGCGGAGGCGGTTCTTGAGCATTAGAGTCTAATTCTGCCGATTTATATAAAACTGATATTGGTCGAAGGTGGTGGTGGATTTTAAAGCAACTATTGAAGATAGTATAGTGCATTTATGTCAATATTTTTTGTAGTGAAAATTTGCAAGTATTTTTGTGGTAGCAGTTCTGCTTTGCTTCTAAAAAACTTTTTAGATGAATGTCGAATGATTGTATACAATGTGAATTTGCGTCTAAAGGGTCTTTCAATAAGGACGCTCGATTTTTAAACCTAAATAAAACACGTTGTGTATGAGATATCTACTCAATTTTTTTTTATTTGAAAGAATATTTTATGGCATTAAGTATGGAATGTAATGTCATTAAAATGTCCGGCGGGGCCTTGCTTGGTGGCACGTTTTCGGGAGGTCCAACTTTCGATAACTTTGTCGCATAAATCTGGCTGAATTTACTGGATGGCGTTCGTTATGTTGACTTTGAGGGCATCAATTGTTTGCGGTGTATTTGCATAGACCTGCGATTTAAGATAGTCCCAAAGGAAGAAGTATGAAGGCGCTAAATCGCACGATGTTGGTGGCCAGTTCACGTCGCCGCTCCACGAGATAACCATGCCCTCAAATCGCCCCTGCAGAATGTCCATCGTGGTATGCGCTGTATACCACGTAGCGCCTACTGTTGGAATCACATGTCGTCGGTATCCATATCATCCAGTTTAGGCCACAACAAGTTGTTTATCATCGATCTGTAGCGCTCGCCGTTGACGGTTATGCCAATGTCAGTTTCGTTTTGCCAATTCCGTTAGACCAAAATCCGCTCCAAACAGTAACTTTCTCAGGATGCATTTGGTTCTGGTGTATCTCGTGTGGATTGGTATTGTCCCAAATCCTACAATTTTGCTTGTTCACATATCGATTTATCCAAAAATGGGCCTCGTCGATAAAGATGATTTTTTTGGTGAAATTTGGATAAACTTCCAACTGCTTGAGAGCGAACACACCGCGTTGTCTATGGTCGTTTACCTTAAGTTCCTGGGCGAGTTGGATTTTATACGGGTGCAGATCCAAGTCCCGATGCAAAATTCGCCAAGTTGAAGTCGCAAAAAGGCCAAGTTTTTGTGACGACGAGAAATTGACTGCCTCGGGTCTTCCTGTACACTCTCACGCATAGCAGCGATGTTTTCAGCAGACCTAGCGTTTCGGTGAGGAACAGAAGTTGTCTGATTATTTATCAAACCGGTTGACTCGAATTTGGCCACCAAACGTCGAATAGTCGACTCGGCGGGACGGTTGTGGCGAAGATAAGAATTACTTAACTGTGAAAACAAAATTTGATAATTTGTGCACATTGTTGAACGGTATAGTCTTCCACAGTGATTTGCCATACACTACTGAATAATTCACAATAAATTTGACCAATTTTCATTTAATAATATGACCTCTGTAACCTACCAAATTTCGAGCGTCCCTATTGAAAGACCATTTGTATGTACATGAAAACGGGGAGCACTGATAATATTTACATTTTTATTGAATTTTGATACAAAATTGGCGTCTAGGCGACAGTTTCTCGCAGAAAAGTAATTAGGCCCATTGTTCCTAATTTCATAGTTAATGCAGGCAGATATTTACAGAAAAAATTGACAGAACTAGACTATAAAATAATATGATATATTTTCGCTTTTAACTTCGTCTTTCAAGATTTTTATTTCTTCTTTTTTGTGATTAATTTCTACTGAATTCACACCAAAAAAGAGACATTAACATAAATATTATTTTTCTTTTATTTTTTCTTTAAAGATCCATACTGGGATTTTGTTTATAGATTATGAGCAAATTTACATACATTTAATCATGATAAAAATAATACCTATTATTAATAAACAATGGAAACAGTATCTGCTAATGTTAAACCAGCTAATGCTGGTTTAAAAACATCGGCTTATCGTTTTGCGGGCGAAAACCGATGGTTTTCTTGATTACTAAAAAACTACTGATGAAATAAAAAAAACTGAATACTGGAACTAGAAATTTGGATCTTTAGTTTGCTTCTTATTAAATTGCTCTACTATTTTTCTCCAAGTTTGGAGAGCCCTTTGAAAATAGCCTAAAAATTTAGGATTTTTTTACATCCCTTAATATTTATGCTTAGTGTAGAAACGTGTAATCCTTTGACGTTCGAGTAAAAGTATTCTCTCGTTTTTGTTGCTGCATCGAAGGCTCCAGTTCCTTCCCAGGGTCATTGTGTAGTTATTGAACGAATTCAGTCAAAATGTCGTTTCCCAAATCCAAGTTCCCCTTTACAACAATTTCTTCCATGCTCCATCATAAACTGCAGTCCTTTGATACCGATTCTCGAGATGTTTTTCGAAAGGTTTTGTAGGTTCTTGCTCTATAAGTGGACGAAAATTATTAACATCTTCTGTACGAACGGGCCATGGTCTACCAGATCCCTTTTTACAAGTCCCAGAGCACAATAAATTTTAAAAATAATTTTCTAAATGGCGTCGCAACGCCGTCATTGATGATTATATCATTATTTATTAACTAAAACATAATTTTTATACTTTAATGTATGTATACTTCCGAAGTTAAGGGGGAAAGGACTTTAGACGCGTACTATGCGAGGGGGTACCCAAAAGAAACCGAACTGATGTTATGGGTGGGGTCTTTATAGTACCCCGTTCTGCCGTTAGGAGCGTATAGAGTTATCATTTCCGAGTCAGTGAACAAAGCGTCGTAGCTATAGAAGGTTCCGTTCGGCTTGCATGTGCATTTTTTAGCGAGAGTTACTTTGCGTGCTCGTGGATTTTTGCATTTTTAATGTGAGATGAGTTGTCCACTCAAAGTTTATTCCACAGGATCAGATAATTAACCAGGTTTTCTACGTGGAAGTTTCCAAGAGATTGCGCACCAGTTTGCGGTGGAAGAGGCTTGATCTTTGGCAGTCGGAAATTTGTTTTTCCATCACGATAACGTCCCTGCTCACACAATTCTGCATGCGCTCCAATTTTTGACCAAAAATTTCCACAATTTCTTCAATGGTCCGTCGTCGATCTTTCAGGACGATTTCGCGAAATTCCTCAACATTTTCATCGGTTCGAGCCGTAGAAAGACGACAAGAGCGAGGTTTGTCATCGATTCACATTTCACCTCTTTTGAAACGCGAAAACCACTCGAATACTTGAGTTTTCCCAATAGCATCACCCTTGTAGGCCGTTGTTAACACTTCGAGAGTTTCTGTACCAGTTTTTCCGAGTAAGAAGTAAAACTTTACGGCCGCGTATTGTTCACGAGAATCAAATAACGACGAGCACACAAAACAACTCTCACTAAAGAAATCACACAAGCCGAATGGAACCTTCTTTAGCGACGACCCTTGGCTTACTGACTCGGGAATGGTAGCTCTATACGCTCCTAGTGGCAGAACGCGGTACTACAAAAACTCCGCCTACCACAACATAAGTTCATTTTCTTTTGGGCACCTCCTCGTATATACCACAAATCAAGGCGAAGACTCGAACAGCAATAAAGTTAGATAATTTGTAGATCATTTGAAGTCCCATCCTAATCAGTCTAATCCCATATTTGTTTTTAATTATAAACAAGAGCAATGCATAGCGCAACTTCAGGCGTATCTAGTCGACGAGGAAGATTCGTAATCAAGACATTAAATAAATCATGAGGCTTTGGAAAAATATAGAGTATATAACTATGTCTTAAAAGCTATTTGAGGGCATGATATAGTTGAAAATAAATTGGAAATTTGACTTATTTGGACAATTTTCACCGAAATGAATGTCACTGCTGTACAAAATAAACAATTTTAAAACATTAAAACGGAATTTTCCGCACGTAGAACATCTCTATCTCGAAATTGAGTGTCCGAGAAAAATCAAACCAATACATAAATGCAAAATATGTGTTTTATGCGACAGTTTTACTTTTTTCAATTTTTCTCAAATAGTCCATCATCGTGCTTTCTCGTGACCCATGGACAGGGTGGAGTGTGTCCTATCCACCTCAAAATCAATAGATGTCGTCTGGTAGACATCAATAATCAGAATCAGTCGAAACCTGATCGATCCGACATGATTTAATTGAGTGATCGTACTAACACAAAAAATTTCTCAAATAGTCCACCATTGTGCTTTCTCATAACCGATGAACATGGTAGAGTGTGTTCTATCCACCTCAAAATCAATAGATGTCGTCTGGGAGACGTCCCCGATCAGAATCAGTCAAAACCCGATCGATCCGACACGATTTAATTGAGTTATAGTGTTAACAAGAATAAATGCCGACGATAACGACCCACGTACAGCAACATTTTTTAAAAAACCATTGTTTTTTGGTTTTTAGGCCGAAGAACGAAAAATAAACGCTGTAAAATTTTTTTTTCCATTTTTCTTTACACGATTACATTAGTTTTCCGCTCTGGTATAGTTGAGTGCGGAAAAGTAAAATTATCAGCATTTCGCGTTGTACTTTTCGATATTACGCAACACTTCCACTCCATTGAAACCTAATTAAACGCCAACCGATTACCCGGAAAACGTATGCAAGGCCAGAAATTGATCCTGACCGAAAATAGCGTTTAATGCTGGCGTACATTAATTGCGCATATTTTTTCGTCACGGTCCATCAGGGACCGTTCCAGCGGGGAGGGGAGAATCATCCAGCACAGCAGAACGGTGCACGGACGTCAACTTGGAAAATATAGCGCATATTAAAGACGTTAATATGCGTGATCTTGTAAACAATTAGATCGAAAGTCAATTATAGGAAAACGTAAATATACCAGCACACCATTTTGGCACGGCTAGTATTCGGAAAACAATAAACCGGATGGTGATTGCGATTCGGGCAAAGCAAATGGGGATTGTGTTTGGTTTTGTTTGGATGTACGTCACACGTGCGTTGCGTGACACATCACCGTAGTTTTAATTTTTCTAGAATTGTTTATCGAAAATATAAATTGTGGGTATAACCAGTGGCGTATAATGGATTTCATTATCGGTAACGTACTGACGGATAGCTCGCAGAGATCATTGATCATTATATAAGGTGTCTCAGTTGGAAGTATAGGATTTGAATTACGCGCCTTTTGTGTTCTGCAAAAATAGGGCGTCAAAATTTAACGACTATCATCTACAAACCATACGACGTCAACACGTTGCGATTAAAAGTTCAAGAACAAGTAAATTGTGTATAATTGTTTCATGAAAGTAAGCGATAATTTACAGTTGCATTAAGAAAAATTCGCACAAAATTAATACAAAATGAAGCGCCTACAGAGATAACAGTTCGTAACTTAATCAAGAAATGCGAAGAGGCAGGTTTTGCTATTGATAAGGCAACACTAATACGTTCTCGTCCTGGTGAGTCAGATGAAAATATTGCTGCGGTGAGAGAAAGTGTACGGGTGTATTCAAGCACATCAATTCGACGTCGTGCAGAACAACTGAATCTGTCAAGAGCCACCGTGTATCGGATTTTAAAGAAAGATCTGAATCTGCCATCATTAAAAATTTTAGTCAACACAACAATTGAAAGTTACAGACCATTTACAATATTGTACGTTTGTTAATTGGGTGTTAGAAAAGAAAGAAGGTAAAAATGATTTTTGAAATTAAATTTTGTCCAGCGATGAGACACATTTCCATCTTGACGGATACGTCAGCAAATTTGACAATCTTGTCAAATTTGGCGTGCTAAAAATCCAACGAACCTCTACATAGCAAAAAGCCCTTAGCCAGAACGAGCGAGGAGTCAATTTCATGCAACAAGCTAGAATTGATTTGGACTCTGTTCCTGCTCAGGACTCTACTGACCCTCCTGGCTTCTTTGTGGTGTTTTTTCTTGCAAGCGCATCTTTTTCCCGCCCCTAGGAAACAGCGTTTAAGAAGAAATTAGATTTTAAAATCATTTAGTGTTATATCGTAGTGTGACGATAATTCAGCTAGTGTGAACATAATTCAGCTAGGTACTTGGGAAACACCGGAAAAGTTTTCCTGCTGAAGAAGTAATCAAGAAATGTGAAGAGGCAGGTTTCTTATTGACATATTTCCATCTTGACGGATTCGTCAACAAACAAAATTGTCGAATTTGGGGTGTTGAAAATCCACATGCTGTTGACGAAAAAGAAATATCTCCACAGGGATGCACCGTTTGGGGGCATTTTGGAGTGGTGGATATTTGAAGTAATTGAACCATACTTCTCTGAAAATTAAGCTGGTAATGAGGAATCGCGCTATTGTGACATGTTAAATAATTTTAAGTAAATTGATGATTTGGATTTGAACAACGTGTGGTTTGTCAAGACGGTGCAACGTGTCACACAGCACGTGCCACTATAACTTTGTTGCATATCAGATTTCCTGATCATATTGTCTTGCGGAATGCTGACATAATTTCTTATTATCAGCAGTTTTTGAGTAATCATCAAGAAAACCATCGGGAAAAAAATTCGAAATTTTTGCTTCTCTTTCAAAAGGTCCATGAACGTGAGTAAATTTTTGTCAACGATTTTATCATAACGATTTTTTATATAACTCTATTCTATTTAATTTGAGGGGTCTAAAAGCCTATCCTCGTTCAAAATAAAAGTCAGTTGACTAGAAAGTCAGTTAAAAAAATCAGGATAAACATTTCTTGATAAAAAATACATTTTCAACCTTAAAACATGAATAAAAAATGAAAAATTCATCCTTAAATTGATTTTTAACAAAAATGACAAATTCAATCATTTCGAACACATAATGAAAAAAATCATTGAAATTTTCAGGGTCTCTTTGGGATGCTTCGAGGTTGAAAATAAACAGTCAATATCTTTAGCTTATTCATTATTTGCAAAGTTATGCCAAGTTAAGCGAATATCCCTAAATACGAAATTCTTTACCTCTTTTTCAATCAACATTCTGGCACCAAATTTTTTTTTTATCCAATAAACCAATAACTAAAACTTATAAAGAATACTTTTCAGTTTTAAAGCCCTACTTACATTTTATGTACGATTATTATTTCCCGAGTAAATAATTACCAAACTCAAAACTAATTCTTTTTACGATAACTCAATGAAAAATCATCGTATAAGGTTTTTCGACCGCCCACATTAAAGAAAATAAAATTATCTAAAAAATATTTAGGATGAAATCACTGAACAGAATTTATTGAAGTCCGTGGACCTTTTGAAAAGCAAGCAATAATTAAAATTTTTTTTCCGATTGTTTTCTTATGATTATTCAGAAGTTGCTGACTGTAAAAAATATTGACTTCAAGATCTGAAAACTAGAAACTTGGAGCTTCAATTTGATTTCTTAAGGTTGCTCTGCGCCTATTTTTCTCCAAGTTATAGCCTTTTGAAAATCACCTAGAAATTTAGGATTTTTTTTACACCCCTTAATTTCTGTGCCTAGGTATTTATTAGACATATGTTGCAAATGTTAATGACTATGAAAACACCGTAACGTAGAGTAAACAGATTTTTAAAACAGTTCACATCTCTGAAAGAAGAATTAGATAAACCAGTCAATATTACTATACAATTTCTTTAAAAATCAGTATTTCTTCTTTGACAAATCTGTCAGAATGTTTCACAACTACAAGTTCGTATTTTAATCAAAATAATTTATTTACCGTTTTCTTTATAACATTTCCCTTGTATTTATATATTAGACATATGTTTGCAAACTCTATTGACTATGAAAACGTAAGACTAAAGTAATGTTAAAAAGTGAAGATGCTTTTTATGATAAGATGATAAGATGAACAATTTTTTTAAATAGTTTTTAAACACCTTCTGACGATGTTAATTTAGTTGTCAAAACGCGCATCGACTGACATTTTTGTTGCGATTCCAATTCGATCTCAGGTTATGTGTGTACTGACAAACAAAAAAAAAACAAAATTAATTTGTAACTTGAGATTCAATTTGATTAACTTCGCTGATGCCTTCACCACGCCACTGGCCTTCCGATACATAAATTTCTAATATTCCCTGATTACCCGCATCCTGGCCCAGATCCAAAACTAATTATAACTAAGAATTACCCAATTTTTCACTACAGCATCGAAACATGATGTAACTCCATTTTAATGTAACGTTATTCACAATAATGAATCATGCTTTTGTTAGCACTCCATAAAGGATGTTATTACTATACGTGCACAGACGGCCAACGAACCTCTACATAGCAAAAAGCCCTTAGCCAGAACGAGCGAGGAGTCAATTTCATGCAACAAGCTAGAATTGATTTGGACTCTGTTCCTGCTCAGGACTCTACTGACCCTCCTGGCTTCTTTGTGGTGCTTTTTCTTGCAAGTGCATCTTTTTCCCGCACCTGGGAAACAGCGTTTAATAAGAAATGAGATTTGAAAATAAATCCTGAGCGTTATATCGTAGCGTGACTGAAAATAATTCAGCTAGGTACTTGGGAAACACAAGAAAAGTTCTCCTGCTGAAGACGTATTAGATATGCAAGGACAACTGCACTTTTTTCTTACGCCTAACAGTTTAGATTAGCATGTGAACTTTTATAAATCTGTCAGTCTGCTACGGTACTGGCTGACCAGAAAGAGACGCCACATTTCAAAAAATATGTGTTTATCGAATATGAGCGTTTATGTAGGCTATGTAGCATCAAGAATTGTGGACCAATGAAGAAGAGCAGAGCAGAGAAGAAGAACCCATATTTATTAACATAAATATGGGTTCTGCTTTTATTTTTTGTGAAGTCTCTAGTTTTATAAGAAGTAGAGGCAGAGTAATTTCAGTTTTTTGACTGAAAAAGTGACTATAGGATTTAAATATACAGCGTTTTCAAAGGCTCTATATACGCTAGTAAAGTATCCTTGACGGGCAGCCTTTGCGCGATCTCGTGTTTGCTTTTTAAACCTTGTGTAGGTCGAAGCCTCAGTGTCATATGTTATAAATGGATTTTAATAAGGATTTGTTATTAAATAAAATGAAAAAGAAACAATCAAGACGTAAGTGTTGTGTTGTTAATTGTGAAAATAAAGAGGGTCAAAATGCAGAATTACAATTTTACCGTTTTCCTGGACAATCTTACGAATTAGAGAGGAAAAGAAAACGGATTGTAGCAGCGCATCGTTAAGGGTAATTATTTTTTTTAAATCTCAAATCATTATTAAATCCATAAAACATAACAATTGCCTTTTTCTTAAGAAAAATACATGGTTTTTAATCTTTGCACATATAGCGTAAATAGACGGAATGATGAAGACATTTACTGGAATAGACTTATTTTTTTTCCAAATTTTACTCAAATTTATTGTTCCTGAAAAAGATAGTCAACCTGCATTTAAACAAAAAAAAAAAAAAAAAATTTGCTGAGAACAGACTTCTGATATTTCTTCTGAAGATAAAACTTGGATTACCTTTCGCTGCAATTGGCTGTTTGTTTACGGTATCCCCTACTTCTGCTGTAAACATTTTTTCAAGTGTTTTGAAAACGTTAATTGTTAAAACAAAAGGGTGGATATTTTGGCCATCAAAAGAGGCTGTTAGAGAAACATCGACTCAAAGTTTTTTAAATTACCCGAACTGTCGAGCAATAATAGGCAATTTGCATGAAACTTCTATACGCCTGAAAATATATTTTTTCTGCCATATAATAAGTACTTAAGAAGAATATTATAGTAATTTTCATGAAAATTTGTAGTTTTTGCATAATTAATTGAATTAGTTCACTCATTTATGTAAACAAAGTCACGTGTTCGAAAACGCTAGTCTGATTGGTCCACGTCACTCTATGGGGAAGTATCCCAATCGTCACTGTTTTGATTTGGTTTAGTGTTAACAGAGTGTAAAATCTGTAACAAGTGCGTTTTATAAAGTGCTTAATGGTATGGAGCCGATAAAACACAAATTTTATAAGTATTGCATCGTGTCAATGTGTACAAATACTACGGTATCAACGCCCGAAAAATTGTTCTTCTCGGTTCCCAAAGAGGAAAGAATTAAAGCGGAAGAAATGGTGCGTAGCAATGAAAAGGGACGAAAAGAAAAATATAAAGCAATCAAGTTCGACGCCGCTATATTGTTGCGAGGATCATTTTATTGTGAGTACCTAATAACATTTATTTGTTTTAGATGTATTTGTACATAACCCCACTTTCACGTTGTATGCTGTTTTCATATTACTTGCCGCATGTAATATATAGAAAATGTTTGTTTTGGAGGTCATTAGATATAGATACTTAAATAAGATTTACATTTGAACCTTTTTTACAGTTGGAGGAAGACATGGAAAATTATTGGCAATACAGACTGGCTGGAAATGTACAGAGGTTAAGTTTAAAAAAGGACATTCTATTTCATATTTTCAGCTGCCAGAGAGAACCAGTACCTGAGCGACAAACTGAGGGCGATAGTCTACACACAATTGTTCAATATTAATAGTAATAAATAGATTCGCACACCGAGAAAGGAATATTTAACGAAATTACACTAAGCGCATCTACTTCTCAACAAAATAATATACAGTGACGTCACGCGACAGCCATTTGCATATCTTGTGTTTAGGCGCGCCGATAATTATTTCAAATTTCATTTATTTATTTTGTGTCTATTATTGCACAAAAAGTGGTAAATTTAACGCTGTATGGATTTAATGACCTATAGAATGTTTTGACAACATAATTGAAAATCATGCAAATTGCCTATTGATTGCAGTGAACTTCGTACTGACACAAAACCAATAGTCGAACAAAGAATTTTGATGTTTCAACCCACAAATCTAGCTTTAAGCCTGTTCTCAGCACAAACTTTAAAAAAAATGCAGGTTGACTATCTTTTCCAGGAACAATAAATTTAAGTAAAATTTGAAAAAAAAAAGAATATTCCAGTAAATTTCTTCGTCATTTCTTTGTCGTTACATGTGCAAAACTTAAAAAATCTGTATTTTTTTTAACAAAACGGCAATTATTATATGTTTCATGTATTTAATAATGATTTAAGATCTAAAAGAAATAATTACCTTTGACGATTTACTGCTACAATCCATTTTCTTTTCCTCGTAATTCGTAGGATTGACCAGGAAAACGGTAAAATTGTAATTCTGCAATTTGACCCTCTATATTTTCATAATTAACAACACAACACTTATGTCTTGATTGTTTCTTTTTTATTTTATTTAATAACAATTCCTTATTAAAATTCATTTATAACATATGACACTGAGGCTTCGACCTACTCAAGTTTTCAAAAAACAAACACGAAATGGCGCAAGGCTGCCCGCCAAAGATACTTTACTAGCGTATAGACAATGCACAAAAAATCTATCTTGTGGTCTGTCATTTTGATAGTTCCATCTATAAATCTCGATTGCAATGAAGGCCTATTCAATTTCGGATGTCATCAGAAATTTTGATATTTGGCCTATTTCTGGAAGTTTTAAAATGGATTGAGAGATTTGGGAAAAAGTTTAAGATTTTTACTTATTTAAAAATATGAAATTTGGTACTCTTCTTCAATGGAAAAAACGAAAAAATACAAAACGACCGTATTTCATAAGATGTAGATGCTGTCTTTTGGACACCTTGGTGGAGGAAAACGTGAGTTACTTGTGTCTTATGCACGTGACTTAGAATAAATTAATAGAAATAACCTGAAAGGCTGTATTTTGAAAATGGTTGCTTGTAACATATTTTTCTACAATTTTCATACTCATCCTCCATCTTGTATATTCGACATTTCTTCTGCAGCAACAAAAATAGGAGACATTTTAACATCGTTGCAAAACAATAAGCCGTCCACGATAATTCTGGAATGAAACGTACGGCGTAACCTAATTTTAAAACGCTATTCTTAGACGCGCAGTCAGTTAATTCAGCCTAAGCGTCGCGATGTTACGCCATACAGAAAAAACAACGCACTGGCACGCATTGTTATCATTTATTAGTAAAAAAAAAAACGGTTAATATTACGTGTACGACATACAACACACACTGACTCACCATCTGGACTGTCGGCGACCTCTTTCGTGATCGTCACGAACTCCTGGAGATGCCTAGGTAACTGTTTGGCGTCTCTTAGTTTCTCGCCGTCTATCACTAGCACCGGTTCATCCTCGTCCTTGTCTTTATCTAAGCTGCCATCCTTTCCCACGCTATCTCTCGTTTTCCCCAACTTTCCCTCCATCTGTTTCTGTTTGACCTTGTCGAGGAACTCCTTCTCGATGTGTATGGGATGAACGATTTCCTTCCCCTTTTCCTTAGAGTCAGTCGCGTCTTTGGACGATGTTACTTTGATCACCTTATGTTGTTTTCTCTCTTCGCGTTCCGCGAATTTATCCATGTATTCCTCGTACATTTGCTGGCGGAACATCTCCGTAGGCATCGCGGGCATCGACGCAGGTCTGGCAGTCGGATTTTTGTTTTCCGCGTAGTCGCCTCTGCGGGAGAATCTGTAATCCTCCAGCTGGAACTCTCTGCTGGAGGACATATCCGCACCGATCTTCCTCTTCTCCTCTTCGAGCTGTTCGAGTTGGCGCTGGATTTCGCGCTCCTTCTCCTGCAGGTAGACCATTTGCCGCTCGTACAGGTCGTATGGGAGAGACGTACGTCGCCTTGGAACCGGTTGCGCGGTGAAGTCTTTCCACAAGTTATTTTCGGGTATGTCTGCAACTGTGTTTAAATTACTTTCGCTCATACTTTTATTCCGCGCTAAATTCAGCCATTCCGTCAGGTTTCTCGCGTTCAACCTCGCGTTGTCGTTATTCCTAGCCCTCGGGAGAGTAGCGCTCATCTCTTTCGGATCCTTCTCCACGAAATAAAGGTAACTACTGTCCTCTGTACCAGGTGCCGCTGGTTCCTCCCTTATAATATCCAACAATCTATTACCCGTAGGGCTCATGACGTTAACACTACTACTACCCCTACTAACGTTAGTTATAGTAACCTTCTCCTCAGCCTCCTTCTTTACAACCTCCTCGTAACTCCTCCTATTCAAAAACTTCTCGTGTAACTCTAGAAGCTTGCCTGCTTCGTCCGGCACACACTTACTCCTCTCCAGTTCTTCCTTCTGTTTGGGTGATAAACACACCAACAATTTAGGGTCCTTTTCGGTGGGGATCCCCACCCACTCCTTGTTAGCCTTCATTTTGACTGAAAGGTCAGAAGAATCATTAATACGGTCTGACTGCGTTTTATTTACATAAGCCGGAAGGGTGGGGATTATTTTAGGGAGGTAGGTGCTGGGGAGGGTATTAGTGAAGGACTCTATGCTCAGGGAAACGTCTGCTAGTTCCTGTAATACGTCCGCGCCAAAGGGGAGGGTTATGAGGAATTTCAAGCAGGTTTCTCGAAGACCTAGTGGCTGGAAGAAGGACGTTTCCTTCGGTTGTTCTTCTTCCTTCGATATGGAGGTAACGTCAGCAACTGAGGAGCTTAAAGGATTGTATTTGGCTGTACATAAAGAACTGTCCCTGCTGGAGCTGCTGCTAATGGATGGTGACCTTGAGGGGGGAGGAGGGCTAACTACGTTCGTGTAAACTTCAGCGTTTTCTTTCACTAGGAGAGGGTCTGACTTTGTCGTACCTGGGAATTTTTTATAAGCCTTACTGGGACTTTCGAGGCTTTCATTGTTGAAACTTGTGCTCTTCCCCAGGCTATTTGACAGTTCCTCGCGTTTCTTTGCAAAAGCCTTGTAAGCGTCGAGCGATGAGGTTCTTTTCCCATAGCTCACAGTTACGTTTTCTGCTTTTTCAGTAAATTTCTTATAGCCATTAAATGTTTCTCTACTCAATACATTTTCCTCTTCCCTATTTAGATTGCAGTTAAAACTATTCAGACTTTTATCTGATTCAATATCACTCTCTTGTGATTCAAATAAATTGTCACTAGGTTTATTTACATCTGTCTCACTTTTGTTATATTCCCCAATTCGATTCAGTTCTGTTGTGTTTCCATCGACGATTTCTTCATGATTACTGAAGCCAGGCAAGCTGCTTACTCCATTTTTTGGAGACATACTCTCTGGAGTGGGTGGAGGAGTTAGTTGCGACATAATTCCGTTCTGTAAGATCCTTTGCGTTTCCTCGCCTTCCTCAATAGACGGATCGTTGGTTCTAACTAGAAAACTATACTTGGTGGAAGAGGAGACGGTGATAGTTTCGTGTTCTCCCGACAACTCTTCACGAGTCTTAGATTCTTGAGCGAAGTTATCTTTTTTGCAGGTAACCATAGAATTCGCTGAAATGTTTTGAGTATTTTTATTTTGAGCAACTTCGTTTGATTGAATCTTATTCTCTACACTACAATTGACTTGTTTAATGCTATTTTCCGCCTCACTTTTACTCAGTTCTTCTAGGCTACTACTGCTTTGTAACGTATCAGTCTCGCTGGATGAAACACCGTTTAATTTACCGTCAGCTTTGTTAATTTCCTCGTTACTACTGCCTTTGTCCGAGTCTAAGGCGTAACTGTCGTTGCTGGTACTATCAAGTTCTCCAGGAGAGTTACTTTCAGATGAATCTAGGTAAACTATTTCCACAGTTGAAGATGCTTCAGCAGTTTTAATGGTACTACAAATATCTTCGGATACCTTGGGGTTGTTTAAAATTTTGGTGTCCACCAAAATTGCCGGTGGTTGTTCTACAGGCATTGTAAACCGTTTGGGTATAATCCGCCTCTTATCTCTGTTTAAGCGTGGTGGAACGGCAGGGGGTTTGTCTGCCTCCAATTCCGGAGTGCCTTGTTTTAAATGTTTCGTAACGTTGTATTGTTCTCTATCGCTATCCCTATCACTTGCTTCCTCACTAATCACGTCTAAGTATCGAGGATTCTGGCAGATAGGTAAAAAGTATTCTTCCAGAGCTGCGCGTTTTTGTATTTTCTTTGTTCTTATATTGTCTGGGTTTCTTTCGTAGACGTGCTTGGCAGCTTCGTCGGGTCCATTCACTAGATTCAAGCTGTCCAAGAAGTCGCGTAGCGTTCTTTCTTCCTCGGGCGATATTAGGGTAGCCTGGTGAGTGTTATACGTCTCGACGTTAAGGGTAAAAGTATGCACGGTACCTTTTGAAGACGGTTCACAGGACGCGTGTAAAGTCTTGGCGTCTTCCCATTCCACATCGCTATCAGGAGCCTCGGATATGATAGCGTGATTCTCTTTATCGTCTGTTTCGCTAGCCTCCGACAACTCCTGGATCTTCACCATCTCGTCGTCGTCCAAGCTCTTGCTCTTCGCGGGATTTTGACTGAACTTCTTCTTCGATTTGGCCAGCTCGCCGGGAGAGTCCACGCGGTACTCATTCTTTATCTCGATAATCGCGTCGAATTTAGATCCCACGCTTACGCCATCTCCCTTATCGCAATCCAAGGGATTACTGTCGACGTTATCGCACGGATTTTCGTTCAGTTTGCGAATCTTACGTCGCTGCCTGCGTTTCTGCGACCTTGACAGGTTGCTGTCGTTCATATCTGGGGTTGGTTCGATGTTTTGGGGGTCATGCGGTTGGGGGGCGGCGCAGCTACAGATTCCTACGTAAATTCGATTGGATTTAACTAAGGGGGCGCTAGTCCGGAAGTGAACACCGATAGAAGGGGTTCAAAGCTAGGTGGATGGGTTGCGGAAGTCTCACTGTGTCCCAATTATACGTATCATATTATTTGTGAAACTATTATTGAGTTTAAAGATGTCAGGAGTAACTACTGCCATCTATTGTATGAATAGGAAACTCGTTAACTATTTTTAAAGGTAGTGACTTTTACTGGACTAAATAACTAGGTTATTAATATGTTTCATTAATTAACACCAACTTGTTAATTAACGTAGAATTATATAAAAGTATTTATACTAGGAAACTAAAAACGTACAACATTTGCGCTTCTAGGTCTGGTCTTCTTAAATTTATTGTTAGTTAATATAATTTATTACTTAATTGAATTATGTAGGTGATAAATAATAAATAAAATATCTGAACAATAACTTCTTTGTAATTTTATTGAAATTTTAGAGATTTTAGTTTTTAATTTTGTTCAGTTAATGATGATGCCCTGAGCGATGTTGCAAACAATAAACAAGAATTTAGTGAAATGTTACTGTATAATTAGAATATGTTGCTAAACTGGTATTCAGTTTCGTGGAAAGCATTTTTGCTAAGTCGATACAGGGTCGAATGTGAAAAATGGCAAAATTATTAGATTCTACCCAGTCAAATAAGTAGACTATATAATTGAGATAGTTTTGGGGCTTCTGAAATTTAACTTTTTTCCAAATTGGTAAACTCTTTCTTTCTTTATTATTCTGTAGATTTAGTCAGATTTAATATAGACCATCGTTCAGTACTTTGGATCTGACAGTTTCTCTCTGATAGATTCAATAGTGTTATATCAAAAAAAAGTATTAAAGCAGATAAGAATTGAAATTTTTCAATGCTGCTTTGGTTTGTCGATTAAGCTAAGGATATCCTGAAAATATTTTGCTTAAAAAATCCTGGGGGGATACATTTTTTTTTTATATAGTTGTCCAGTTATACTGGGAAACGAAACGATATATGAAAAGTGGAGAGGCAAATTGAAGAGCATAAAATATTCTGTAATATAGTTTCATTTACAAGTAATGTTATGAGTATGTCACCAATGGCCTTGTTATAAATTTATTTCACAGCTTCATCTAAAGCTGTTACTATGTTTGGTGACCTAAATGTAGATTATACAGGGTGAGTTATAAGGAAGAATTATTTGAGGTGATTTAAACCTAATGAAACTGTTAATTTCTATTAAGTTTATTTGAGAAATTATTATTTAAACCTAATTCTTATGGTTTTATTTACAATCAAAGATCTGTTCTAAGAGACCAAATAAAATCGACGTATAGAGATATGAATGATAGATAATTTGGTGTAAATTGATGTGAGTGAAAAACACATATCATTCAATTTGGCATAATTTTTATACAATGGGCAATTACTTTCTTTTGGTATTGTGCTTTCCATACCACGATGTATTTTAGTAATGAAAAATAAAAACGGGTCTGTCTTCAGGGGATAACGTTACGGATTATCTTGGGATTTTCAGGATATGCTTAGTCTTTCAAAAGAAAGTAGTGTACAAACTTTCTGCTCTGTGCAGCTTTCTGATTATAATATATCGACCATCGATCTGTTCCGTGGAAACATTCATCCCCACATACTTTAATGTAGGGTCCGGCATAAGTATGGACTAATGCCTGTAACTTTTTAATTATCAGTTTTATACGAAAATGTTTCAAATAAAAGTTACTTAGCTATTTATTTTATATGCCCTGATGACCTGAAACGTATTTTTCCACTACGAGTTCCTTGTTATGGCGCTCAATTTTGTTCTTTCAAATGCTAACACATCTTTTTTATGAACTTCTGAATTAGGTATATAACGGCTTTCTTATAGTATTTATTTAGATACAGTTTTCGTCAACAGGTGATTGGTGTAAAGACATAGTGGAGTGTCCTGCTCAATCGCCTGATTTGAGACCTAGTGAGTTTTTATTGGATCATATAAAAGGCCGCGCGTTTAAGAAACCACCAAATGACTTAAATGGCGTAAGAGCTATAATTATTGGTGAAATGAGGGCGATAATAGGTGATGTTTGTAAATATAAGGTGATTATTTATACATTGACCGGAACTGTGTGGAATATCGATAGACATTTGATGTATTCGACACGATATAATGTGGATAAATTTTGTATGATTAAAATTATTGACGTTCGTTAAAATGTTCTTAATGAGAGCTTCATGGAGGCATGTGCAGAATAATATGCTGATTTAAAATATAATATAAAAATATGGGCTATTATTTGAAAATACACAGTTAAGGACCACAGCAGTTGACTTATAGCCGAAGAAAATAGTTTCAAGGTAACCAACATACAGGGCTTTCGTAAAGTAATGAATAAATGCGTAAAACAAGAATATCTTTAGGCAAAAACTCTCGCACCCACAACCCCAGTAGACTTCACACAACCTCATTATTTGTGGCAGATAACCCTTAGAGTCCTTATTAAGTCACACTAGAAGAAAAAATCACATTAATATTTTTTAAGGATGCTACGAATATTTTAATGAACAAGGATAAGATTTTTAGGGGCGAAAATTTTGACAAAATTCACCACATTCTCAATAAAGTTCCCACAACCTCAATATTTATAGCAGATAACCCTTAGACTCCCCATTCTAAAGTCTTCTAAAATATTAGACTACATTAAAGTATATACAACCTAAAATATACAACCATTATAATAGTTTTTATGGAATATTTTAATGAAAAGCACAAGATTTTTTGGAATGAAAATTTGATATTTACGACACATAGCTCTTAGAATCTCTATTAAGTTACGAATATTTTAATGACAAAAGACAAAGATTTTTGGTGAAGAAATTTTGAAAAAATTCACCACATCCCCAGTAGGCGTTCCAGAACCTCAATATTTACCACAGACAACCCTTAGAGTCTCTATTAAGTTTCTGTAAAATATAAAATCACTGTAATATTTTTTACAGACGCTATGAATATTTTAAAGAAAAAGCACCACTTTTAGGGGTGAAAATTTTAAAAAAATTCACCTCATCCTCAGTAGGCTTCCCATAACCTCAATATTTACGACAGAAAACCCTTAGAGTCTCTACTAAGTCATCATCGAAAATAAAACCACTATAATAAGTCTTTACGGACGCTACGAATATTTGAATGAAAAAGGTCAATATTTTTGCGGGAAAATTCTAAATATTCACCACAGCCCTAGTAGCCTTCACAGAACCTCAATATTAACGACAGACAGAGACCGTCGAAGTCTCTGTTAAGCTAAGCTAGAAGATAATATCACATTAATAATTTTTTATGGAAGTTACGAATATGCAAATGAAAAAGGACAAGATTTTCAGGGACGAAGATCCTTTAAAAATTCACCACATCCCAAGTGGTATCATCAATAATCAATAATCTTGATATTTAAGACAGATAACCGTTAGAGTCTGTGTTAAGTTCCTCTAAAATTTAAAAGTATTATAATATATTTTTTTGGACTCTACGAATATTTCAATGAAAAGCACAAGATTATTTAGGACGAAAATTTTGAAAAAATTCACCACATCCCGGTAAACCTCCCATAACGTCAATATGTACTATAAGATAATCATTTGAGTTTATATTAAGTCAATGTAGAAGATAGAACCCTACAATAAGTTTTACGGACGCTACGAATATTTTAATGAAAAAGGATAAGATTCTTAGCGGTTAAAATTGTGATAAAATTCATCACGTTCACGGTAGACTTCCCACAACCTTGATATTTCCGGCAGGTAATCCTTGGAGTCTTTGTTAAGTCTTTCTAAAATATAAAACCACTATAATTTTTTTTTTGGATTCTACGAATATTTTAATGAATAACACGATTTTTTGGTACTAAAATTTTGAAAAAAATTCACCACATCCCCAGTAGGCTAACCATAACGTCAATATGCACGACAGGCAACCCCTAGAGTCTCTACTAAGTCATTATAGAAGATAAAACAGCTACAATAAGTTTTACTGATGCTAGGAATCTTTAAATGAAAAAGAACAGGATATTTAGGGCCGAAAATTTTTAAAAATTCACTACATCCCAAGAACTATTTCCATAACTTTGATATGTAAGACAGATAACAGTTATTATAGAGCCTATATTAATTTATTCTAAAATGTAAAAGTACCATAATATTTTTTCTCGATTCTACGAATATTTCAATGAATAGCACAAGATTATTTGGGACGAAAATTTTGAAGAAATTCACCACATCCTCAGTAAACCTCCCATAACATCAATATGGACTACAGATGATCCTTGGAGTCTCTGTTAAGTCATTTTAGAAGATGAAATCACTACAATAAGTTTTACGGACGCTACGAATATTTTAATGAAAAAGGATAAGATTCTTAGGGGTGAAAATTTTGATAAAATTCATCACGTTTACAGTAGACTTTCCACAACCTTGATATTTACGGTAGGCAACTCCTGGTGTCTCTGTTAAGTATTTCTAAAATATAAAATCACTATAATGTTTTTTTTCGGATTCTATGAATATTTTAATAAAGGCGCACGTTTTTTGGGACTAAAATTTTGAAAAAAATCACTACATCCCAAGTACTCTTTCCATAACCTTGATATGTAGGACAGATAACAGTTAGAGTTATATTAATTTATTCTAAAATATAAAAATACTATAATATCTTTTCTGGATTCTACGAACATTTCAATGAATAGCACAATATTATTTGGGACGAAAATTTTGAAAAAATTCACCACATCCCCAGTAAACCTGCCATAACGTCAATATGTACTACAGAAAATTCTTGGAGGCTGTTAAGTCATTTTAGAAAATAAAATCACTACAGTAAGTTTTACGGATGCTACGAATATTTTAATGAAAAAGGATAAGATTCTTAGGGGTGAACATTTTGATAAAGTTCATCACGCTCACAGTAGACTTCCCACAACCTTGATATTTACGGCAGGCAACCCTTTGAGTCTCTATTAAGTCCTTTTAAAATATAAAGCCACTATAATATGTCTTTCGGACTCGACGAATATTTTAATGAAAAGCACAAGAAATTTCGGGATGAAAATTTTTCAAGAATTCGCCACATTTCCAGTAGGCCTCACATAATGTCAATATGCACGACAGATAACCCTTAGAGTTCCTACTAAGTTGTTCCAGAAGATAAAACCACTACAAAAAGTCTTACGGACGCTACGAATATTTTAATGAAAAAGGATGAGATTTTTAGGGGTGAAAATTGTGATAAAATTCCCAAATCCTCAGTGGGCTTCCCATAACCTCAATAGTTACGACAAGAAACCCTTAGAGCCTCTATTAAGTCACTATAGAATATAAAATTACTGCCATAAGTTTTTATGGCCGTTACGAATATTTTAATGAAAAAGGATAAAATTTTTTGGGGGAAAATTCTGAAAAAGTTCACTACAGCGACAGTAGAACCTTAATATTTACGACAGACAGTCCTTAGAGTATCTGTTAAGTCACTATAGAAGTTAAAGCCCCTACGATAAATGTTTATAAGCGCTACGATTATTTTAATGAAAAAGGAGATTTTTAGGTGTGAAAATTTTGACAAACATTACCACATCTCCAATAGGCTTTCAACAATTTCCATATATATGACAGACAATTCTTAGAGCCTCTATTAATTCCCTCTAAAATATAAAACCGTTATAATATTTTTTACGAACGCTACGAATATTTCAATGAAAAAGCGCAAGATTTTTAGGAGCGAACATTTTTAAAAAATTCTCCATATCCCCAGTAGGCATCCCATAACCTCGATATTTACGACAACCAACCCTTAGAGTGTCTACTAAGCTATTCTAGAAAATGACACCACTATAATAAGTTTTACGGGCGCTATGAATATTTTAATTAAAAAGGACAAGATTTTTAGGGGAGAAATATTTAAAAAAAATTATCACATCCCAGTAGGCTTCCCACAACCTTTATATTTACGACAGATAACCACTAGAGCGTCTATTAAGTATCACTAAGAGTACCTAAAAGATAAATCCATAATAATATTGTTTTTAGGGATACTATGAATATTTTAATGAGAAAGTAAGTAATTCCTTGACTTTTTTTACGAATTTATCCATTACTTTACGAAAGTACTGTATGTAGAATAAACATAAAAAACTTTTACTAAAATATTTTTGTATAAAACAACCAAGCAAAAAGTTACGTGCATCACTCCGTACCAGTCCGTACTTACATTGGACCTCGTATAATTCGTACACCTCATTCGCATATTAAATAATCGCGCACTAAAATACGCAAATTCCCAACTAATCGCATAACCTTGAAATTTTTAATTAGGCCCCTTGCGATCACTTCCAGAAATAGACCACGCAGGACACAGTAACACACTTCCACAACCCCCGGAGAGGTCACTCGGGTACGGGGTGGTTGCTCGGTTGGGGAACACTTTTTACTTGGATTTTTTTTTCACACCAAAACGCACAAGGTTGCACTAAAGCACTGCCGGGTTAATAAGCTGTCTCGGATTTAAAAATACAGGTAAGTATTACATGTGTTTTAGACGGGTATCACCGGTCGAGGTTCGTGCAGTTTTTAACATAGGCGTCACTCGTCGCGGGCACATCTTTACAAGGGTCTCTGACGCTTTGCCACATAATGAAAGACACATGGGAAAAATAAATGTTTATACACACACTCCTTATCTGTGCGATATGAAAGCGTTATTGTTTATTACCTTGTTACGTGTGAGTATAACGCGTGTGACGGTTTCGTGTACACGAATTTTATGTAAACGTACATGTAAATGATAGTTTTATTTAAATCTAGCTTGTAAGAGGTGAGTCAGTAAATAGCCTGGGAGCTAAACATATGCGTT
Source organism: Rosalia funebris (assembly GCA_037954035.1). Classification (NCBI taxonomy): domain Eukaryota; kingdom Metazoa; phylum Arthropoda; class Insecta; order Coleoptera; family Cerambycidae; genus Rosalia; species Rosalia funebris. The sequence continues at coordinate 798,810 of JAZFAV010000006.1, read as the reverse complement.
TACGATTGTGGGTCTGATAAAATAAAGTTGTATGTCAAGGATTGTCAAATTTATCGCGGATATAAATAAAAATATTTTGTCGTCGAGGAGAGAGCAATATTAAGGAAATAAAAATAAACTGTAACTGATTTCATACGGGGGGAGCTAGAAAAGTTATCTGTCTTATTCGTATGTGAAATTTATACGATACACATGAGATATATGTCCGAGTAAAGCGTCTAGTCCGACGAGTCGCAACAGATTCGAACTTAGGCTGCTATTATCACACAGCGATAGTTCACAAATCCTAATATAATAGTATATATTAAGGGGTTACATCTACCTAAAATCTTCAAAATTCTCGATAATTTTGTTTGTGTATTATTTGTCATAGCCTTCATAGTTTGTATACTATGAAGGCTTAAGGATATGTTGTGAAAGTTTCAAGTCGATATATTTTATTTACATAGATACAAAGCCCGATCCGATAGGACTTGCACCTTGACGAAGTTCTAGTGCAAACTAGAACGGGTGGGTCGGCTTGCGCGTTTTAATGATTTAAGGAACCGTACCATAGGTTTAACCATAGTGGGGGGGGGGGGTCCTTATTGAAAAACCAGACTAAGACAAGTCCCTGAAGGAGGGGAGCAGCTCTGTCAGTAGTCATAGTGGCAGAAACCGTGAGGGTTGATATGGTGCTATGACACACACGACTGCGATGTGGAAGGCAAGAGGAAACCACCACATTATAATCCTCAGAACAGCTAACGAAAGTCTTATCCCAAATAATGATGGCGTCTCCTGGGGCAAAAAACACCGGAGGTAAAATAGTCCTCCGTTCGGATCTCCGGGTGAGGACTGTTCCAGGAGACGTGATCGAGTGCAATAGTAGGGCTAGTAAGAAGTGTAGCATTTCACGAGTCGGAGCGTGGAATGTCAGAAGCACGAGACAGGCAGGGAAGCTAGAGAATCTGAAGATAGAAATAGATAGGTTAGGATTAGATATAGTAGGTATAAGTGAGATGCGTTGGCCGGATGTAGGAGATTTTTGGAGCGGTGACTATAGGGTAATACACACAGGATCGGTAAATGGAAACGCGGGAGTAGGAATCGTTATGCGGAAGAACGCAGGGCAGTGTGTAGATAGCTACCTACAATACAGCGAGAGAGTAATGATGGTCAGGTTAGATTCGAAGCCAGTGAAAACAGTAATAGTGCAAGTATACATACGGTTGCGAAACCTGGACGGTAGGGGAAGCAAGTAGGAAGAAATTAGAAGCTTTTGAGATGTAGTGTTACCGAAGAATGATGAAAATACCGTAGACTGGTAGGGTTAGAAACGAAGAAGTATTAGAGAAAGTCGGTGAGAAAAGAAGTATATGGAAAAACATACAGAAGAGAATAGAATAGATAGAATAGAATAGACAGAAGAGATAGAGTGGTAGGCCATTTGCTGAGACATGGGGGAATAATTCGTGATATTTTGGAGGCAGAAATAGGAGCGAAGAAAGGCAAAGGTAGGCCTAGATTAGACTACTGCTCGCAAATAGTAAGGGATGTAGGTTGTAGCACAATTAGCGAAATGCGTGGGTTAGCACAAGATAGGAGAAACTGGAGGTTAGCGTCCAACCAGTCTTAGGACTGATGACCTCATGATGATGAGATACAAAGCTTTCAGTCACGGGGTAGAGAATGGCTAATGCTGCTACCTGCGCCCCTCAATGAGCGCCCTAGTCGGGCGCGGAACAATGATCGACTTAACTAAATAGCGACAAACTTGAGGAATCATTGTTTCATACATTTTTTCCTATTATATCGTAAAAATGAAAGAAGCACGAGAATTCATCATCCTAAAAAAAGGCGACGTCCTTTGAATCCGAAACGGTGACCGTCATATCTCGAGAACCGATCGACAGTTTCATTTGAAATTTGGCACAGTCACGCTTTAAGCCGTTGTTAACAGAATGACGATTACATTTTTCAAAAATAACCAAAATTGTTTAAACAAATTACGATATTAACCGAGTTTTTTTACCGAATTTTCGTATTTCAGTTCCATGTTCCCTTCTTTAAGAACAATTCTAGGAAACGGCGATCGTCAATATGTTTCGTATACACTTGACTTCATGATAGCTTACTACCTTTGATTTCAGATGATCAGTTTTAGCAGGAGAAGGGTCATCCCAAACCGGGTCGTGATATAGACGTTTCACTTCTGGCGGGCATATTTTTTCCAGTTTTAAATATTTTATATGGCGGGCATATTTTATATAAATATGTGCCGACTTCATCATGTTTACAATAAATTTATCTTCAATTAAAAAAAAATGTTTATTTATCATTAATGGTTCCCAAGAAAATTCATCCCCAAAATCGACTATTTTTTCATGTTTCTAGGTGGCTTTAGCCCCTTAACGAATACTCGAATAAGCAGAAAAACAAGAAAATAAATAAACGAACTCACCCACACGTCTCAGTAGGTCTCGATGCAATAATTTTGATATGGATTTTTTGTCTTGTAGCATGTTAATTTCCATGTTACCGTACAAATAAAAACATAGAAACAGTGAAACAGATGAGATGGAAACAAACCCATAATAAGTCTCTGTGTAATGCGCGGTGGCAATGTCGTTGCTAAAGAAACGAACATCGGTAGGGTATCGATTGTTAGTTCGTCTCTGATGCGGCTCGTCGGACTAGACGCTTTTCATGACATTACATGAATTTTTGAGAAGCAAATCATCTTGTTCATTTGGATAAGTTCTATTGGATATAAAAAATTGCCTCGATCAAAGTGGTCGCGGATTTTTCAATAATTGACGGAACTGGTATATCTATGTTAATTATTTTTTGATTTGTGAAAAATTTGCGAAATGTCGCTTCTTTGGTTACCTTTTTGATAATAACTTTAGACCAGTTTCCCAATCTTACGTTAAAAATTCTAATTGCATACAAATAAGATACAGGATCAATATATTTTAGGATAATAGTTATTATCCCAAGATAATAATTAGATTTTATTAAAATTACTTTTTATCGAAAAGGTTGCAGTAATTTGAGTTCGAAAGACTGTCAAAATATGTTATACCAACTATTTTTTCTACACCTGCAACCCAAAAATGTCCTAAACGTGCGAAAATAGCTGTTTAATGTCTTAAAGTACTTTAACGTATAATGTTAATTATATATTTTCTGTGAAGCATATATAGTTTGGCTTAAAAGTAACAGATTCATTTATATTTTATGTACTTGACGACATTTAAGAAAAATTAAGTTATTTCATTTAATTCTAAAACTAATTATTTCAGCAAAATATTACCTCAACCCCCTTGAATTTATAGTTACCACTCTAATTTTTAAATAGTTACAGAATGCGCATGACATATTATTTGATTTTAATTTACAGTTTTCTCTTTGTGGAATTTTCCTGGTCTTTCACCAATTAAATAGAATTAACAAAATCCTATGAAATGTTTCGATTTTGATCACCATCTTCAGAGAAACAATAATGGATAAACTATAAAACAAGTCACGATACCTCTTTTCGATAAATAGAACTTAGTTTTGTGTGTTGTATACGAAGGCTTAGTGTAAGTGATTTCACATATAATTCTGTTTGTTTTCTGAGCGTAAAGTGTGCTTCATAGAGGAAAGCATAAAAAAATAAAAAACAGTTTTTGTATTCAAATAAACCTTCCAAATTGATTATAATTTTACTTAATTTACTATTATTTCCTTGATATTCCTTCTAGAATTTCTATCAAACGCAGTCACTGTTCTAAACACAATGTTTATTTTCCAAACCCGTTAGAATTGTGACTTGGGACGCCTATGCCCCAAAACAAACGAAAACGGAAGTAAAGCCATACATGGCCCCGTATTTTGTATACACCGCGTGTCTGCCATGCACGACGCGGTGATGATCATGATATAAAACATCGCTGTTAATGATAAAATAAATATTGACTATTACATAATGTGTTACATTAGAGTGTTCTTAAAAATAAATCGTTATATTGCATTCGGGTTTGTTAATCTTGCAAGATCGCCTTCAAGAACATGCAGACAGTTCGAGGGTACTTACCGTCTTCGGAGAGGGTAGAAACCGTGGAAGGGCTCAGGGTGCAGTTGGTGTACGATGACCTTTGGGACGCCTCAGCATTATCAGGGGACGTAACTGATAGGGGCTCTGCAAATAAGGGGAATTAAGTTAATTGACATAATAAACCTTCAAATACTTAAATAACGTATATCTTTAAAATAGTTTGACTATCTTAAATTGATTGATCGTTTACATTGTTTACTGCGAATTATGTGGTAGTAAATGTTTAATTTGATTTAAGAAAATGTTATATTGTTCAGTTATGATAACTCAGATCAGATCTAAGATGAATAATTGAGATACATTTTTTTTTCTATGAAACGTTGAAGAAAAATTATCCTTTTTTGTATTTATCTCAAGAATAAAAAGAGATAAATAATCCTGGTCTTCATTATTCGATTTATCGTATATTTCTATTTATAATTTGCTTATTTTGTCTTGATTTCGATATTTTGTAGAGCGTGGCTGCGGGGAGAGACAAGTCGTGTCCAATTAAAAATTGCATTTTAAAATCGAAGCATATTTAATTTTTTTTTCTAGTTAGCCATAATTTCGAGAGTTACAGGTCTAATAGAAAAATGTATGAAAAAACTTGAAATAGTGGTTGGATCTGAGATCACCTCATTTATAGTTGAGGTACAATTCTTTTTAGGAAACGTTGCAGAAGAATTTTATTCTTGTTTGTATTAACTTATCCGACTTATAAGTTACTGACAGAGATCGTATCGATAAAGATGTATAGGCCATAAAGTTCATTCGGCATTTGTCCTGAATCGGCGTACCGTATGCGGCACTGATGAGAACTAACAAGTTCGAAACAGCTCTATGTCGTTCGGTTCCGATCCGGGACAAATGTCGAATCCTACCTGTGGCTGGTTTTATTTTTTGAAACCTTATCTGATCGTGCAGAAACACGAGAAAGGGGTCGAGGATCGCTTCTGGGTATAATTCAATGCCTGCCGGGGCTTTAGCCCGAGGAGTAGTTGTTTCCTAGAGCGATTATGTAATAGCTTTGCTATTCGGGAACTACTTTGATAGTCGCTTGGCGGCTTGGTGGTTCCTTTCTCGATTTCCGACTTATAAGTTATTGTATTAACATATCTCAAGAACAAAAAGAGAAAAAATTTAATGGTTTTCACTATTCAATTTATCGCACATTTTTGCATACTATATGCTTAATTTGTATTGATTTCGGTCTTGTGTAAAGCGTGGCTGCGGGGAAAGGCAAGCCGTGCCCAATTAAACATTTTACTTTGGAACCGATGCATGTCTAATTTCTTCTTGACTTTCCCATAACATTAAGGGTTACAAATCTGATAGAAAAATGAATGAAAAACTTGAAATTATCGGATCATGGTCAGATCTAAGATGAGATAATTTATAGTTGAGATACAATTTTTTTTCTATGAAACGTTGAAGAAGAACTTTATTATTTCTTGTACTAACTTACCTCAAGAACAAAAAAAGATAAAATTTCCTGGTTTTCATTATTCAATTTATAGTATATTTCTTCATATAACATGCTTAATTTGTCTTGGTTCCCATATTTTGTAGCGCGTGGCTGCGGGGAGAGACATGTGTCCAATTAAAAATTTCATTTTAAAATCGATGCCTGTTTAATTTTATTTTTACTTCCCCATAACTTCAAGGGTTATATGACTGATAGAACAATATATGAAAAAGTTGAAATTGTGGTCAAATCTGAGATGAAATCATTTATAGTTGAGAAAATATTTTATTTTCTATGAAACTTTGAAGAAGAATTCTAATACTTTTTTGAACTAATTTACCTCAGTAATAAACATAGAAAAAATTTACTGGCTTTCACTACTCGATTTATCGTACACCTTTACATATAATATTCTTAATTTATCTTGATTCCAATATTTTGTTGCGAGTGGCTGCGGGGAGAGACAAGTCGTGTCAAATTCAAAATTTAATTTTACAATCGACGCATATTAAATTTCTTTTGGCTTTCCCTTATCTTCAAGAGTTACACATTTGATAGAAAAATGAACGAAAAACTTGAAATTGACGTTAGACCTAAGATGAAGTCATTTATTAGTTGAGATATAATTTTTTTTTTAGGAAACTAAAAAAGAACTTTTTTCTTCTTTGTACTAACGTATCTCAAGAAGAACAAGAGACAACATTTCCTGGTTTTCATTATTCAATTTATCGTACATTTTTACATATAACATGCTTAAATTGTCTTGATTGCGATATTCTGCAGTGTGTGGCTGCGGGAAGAGACAAGCCATGTCAAATTAAAAATTTAATTTTAAAATCGACGCATATTAAATTTCTTTTGGCTTTCCCTTATCTTCCCTTTTCTTGAACGAAAAACGAAATTGACGTTAGGCCTGAGATGAAATTATTTAGAGTTGAGATACAAGTCTTTTTCTATGAAGCGTTGGAGAAGAATTTTATTCTCTTTTGTACAATATTTTTTTATCCCAAAAATAATATTATATAAGATTTCTTGATTTTCACTATTCGATTTATCATATATTTTTACATATAATATGTTTAACTTGTTTTGATTCCGATATTTTATAGTGTGTAGCTGCGGGGAGAGACAAGCCAAATGTCAAATTAAAAATGTAACTCTACAATCGATGCATGTTTAATTGTTTTTCACTTTCCCTTAACTCACAGAATAAAAACAATATAAATAATATGAATGACGTTACTTAAATCAATATAATTTTGTTTAAAAAAAAGGGTTATCCAAATAAAGAAATATTTTTAATATCTTGTTTTTTATATATTTTGAAAAATTCGTCAGAATCAAAACATGTCCAGTTCGTGTTATGGTAGTAAATAAAATATATCACACAACAAATATAGGTACTGGAGTTAAAACAAGAGATTTGCAAATAAACTAACATATTTTCTAACGATAATTATAACAATAAATGGAAATACCTTCTTTTACTAGAGTGGAAGGGTTGGAGGAAGACGATGAATTCGATGATAAAGTTGATCTCTCTAAAACGACTGTATTGCTTGGAGGGATACTCCTCGAAGTACCTGAAATATTTAAATACATTATTAATTATCAATAAGAACACCGATTTTTTTTAATTAAATTTAAGTGGACTAGCAAAGGACGGAAATGAAACAGAATCGGATTTTTTTTATTGTTCGAGTCTGAATAATGACACTGAATATACCAGGTATGTAAATATGAAACCGGAGTTTGCCCAGCTGCTAATGTAGTTATCGTCATTCCGCGTCATTGGCGCCATTTTCTTGTTTTGACATCTGATAAAGGTTTTTACCTCACAACAATACAAGTCTCATACAACAACGTCGTTTTTAATAGCGTTGAACATGTCGAATTTTGTGCTTGGAAACTGCAATTTGCGGACGGATTTTAAGTTACCATTTAAAGAAAACTGCTGCAGAATCGCATCAAATGCTTGACGAAGCTCTTAGCGAATCACAGTGCTCTGAGTGGTTTAAAAAATTCAAAAGTGGCAATTTTGACGTGAGAACCGAAGAACGTGGAAGACCACTGAAGAAGATAGAGAACTGCAAGCATTGTTGGATGACAATGACGCTCAAACACAACAAGAACTCGCGGATCAATTCAATGTGACACGAGAAGCCGTCTCCATACGTTTGAACGCCATGGGAAAGATCTAAACGATGGAAATATGGGTTCCACATGAAGTGAATGAAAGACAGTAGGAGAACCAGAAAACCATTTGCGATATGCTACTTGCCAGATACAAAAGAAAGTAATTTCTAAATCGAATTGCGACTGACGATAAAAAGTGGATATATTTCCAGAATCCTAAGCGTAAAAGATCATGGGTAACTCCAGGCAAATCATCAAAATCGACGGTAAGGCCATATCGTCATGGACGGAAGACAATGCACTGTGTTTGGTGGGATCAGAAGGGTGTGATCTATTATCAGCTGTTAAAACCTGGCCAAATCGTTAATACTGAACGCTCCCGACAACAAATGGTCGATTTGAATCAAGCTACGCATGAAAAACGGACAGAATATGAAAAAAGGCAACACAAAGTGGTTTTGCAGGGACAGCGAAACCAACTAAAGAAACGATTGAGGCGTTTAGTTGGGAAATATTTTCGCATGCGGCTTACTCATCAGACTTGGCTCCGCCTGATTACTACTTATTTGCATCGATGGGACACGCGCTTGCTGAGCAGGGCTTCACTTCTTACGAAAATGTACGAAAATGGCTCGATGCTGGTTTGTCTCAGAAGGGCAAGAATTTTTTTGGAATGGAATCCACAAATTGTCAGAGAGATGGGAAAATATATAGCTAGCAATGGGCAATTCTTCGAATAAAATATTTTTTATCACTTTCATACAATAAACGTGTATTTTCTATATAAAAAATTCCTGTTTCATATTTACATACCTGGTAGATTAAATATAAGTACCCACACATCCGCAATTCACCTACAAATACGTTATGTACTACCGAAGTTACTTTTCTAAGTTTCGCTGAACGCTTACGTAAGATGGGTTAATATTATCTCACCTACAAATAACTGTAAACTCTTCGAGTTGTTGAAAATTTAATGCAGTTCTGTTTGGTACGAACAATAAACGTTAACGTTACGTATGAAAAGATAAACGAACACTTGTAACGTTTCCATTCCATACTTCCATTCATATCTTTCGGTTGTAAAACGGAAAAGAATGCAAACAATTGCAATTAAACTTCAATAAAATGCGAAGGCCGACAGCTTCGCGTTATGCCACGAGGAGTATCACATTTGGATTTAAGTAAATACGCACCTAAAGAATACGCCTAGGGCGTAATTTATATAATAAATTGCGAAATAACATTTGTCCCAGCAGGAAGAAGTAGACCGAGGACAATCTATTCGTGTTGTTGTTAATTGCTGATGGCACAAACGATTTTAGACGCTCTCCATTTCAATAACCCATTGTGGGAATCATTTAAATGGTTGTCATATACAGGATGATTCATTTTCAAGTGTACAAATTCATCGCCATTTTCTCCATCGTTTTCCCAATCCTTCACTAAGCCCAACTTCATGTGTAAAAGGAAGAAGAAGAAGATTTTGCAGAGCGATTAGAAGTGAATATTTCACATATATGGTCAACAGCGATATGCGGCTAATTTGTTAAGAAAATAGATAATCAACGTTTAGTGGAAGAGTTAATGAAGAAGGATTGGACAGAAGAAGAGAAGCTATTGCACCATTGCTCACCTAGGGGACATAGAGTTACTAGAGTCGGCCCCACGTTGCTAGAGGTACTGAACTATCTTCGATTTGTGAATATTCTAACTACGGACGGGCCACCAAGAAGCCCAGATATGAACCCCATAGAGTACCTATGGGATGCACTGAAACGATCAGTTGGACGCCACACACATATGACTCTGAGGGAAGAGCAACTCGTTCTTGTCGAACGAGAGAATATTCCTTAGGAAACCATTCACCACTAGATTTATAGCATGCCGAGACAAATGAAAGCAGTGATAAGAGCTAAAGGAGGATCTACACGCTACTCAATTCAAATTCTTCTAATCTTTTTCATTAACACCGTCTTTTCCGATAACACAGTTCTAATTTGTTAAACATTAGTGGAAATCATTTACTTAATCATAATACAATGTAGGTACTATGATTTAAATCTTCGAAAAAATAAAAGTAATAATGTGAAGTTTCACTGATGGGTTAATTTTGTCCAGGAGTTTATTTAATTCATCCATATTTTTTAAGATTGGTAACTAGAACAGTTGCAAACTGGTGATGAATGGTCAGTAATTATTTTACATTTTTCCTACAGCTCGTAAGCTTCGAAAGGTGTTTTTTACTATGTCAACAATAAAATAGAATACACACCTCACTTTTACTTCTCTAATCCAACACGCATTCGGACTTCGCTTGAAAGCACTGGTAAACAAATAAAATACCACCAAGTCAAGTTCTAACCTTCCCAGTTCCACCAATGTTTAATAAAAGTCGGCAACAAATATGTATGTATGTATATAAAGCAGTAAATATAGCAAATGTCGTTTCATCGAAAGCTGGTCGTAAACTATCCGTCGCGATCAAAACAGATCAAAGGATGTCCTTAGTCGCAACACGTTTCCGGATCCGGACCGGCCCCGGAGGGAGTGTTTCGCATGGGCGTACGTTTGCAGGGAATCCATAATTGCCTTAATTAATCGATATCTGATGTATGCGGGGCTAATGGTTCACATACGCATAGAGACCTAGTTTTTATACATATGATGCGGAGTAGAGGAATATAATGTGTACAGGGTATATATTTTCCTTTACCCAACAATCTCGTCAAAGGACATCAGATGTTCAAAATTTAAAGATTGCGAAATAAAATTTGAGACATGGAAAATATTGCGAGTCTCATAAAACAAGGGTGACAAATGTAGTAAGACTTTTCTCAATATATATCACCTAGGAATAATGTAACGACGCTTCTTTGAATCATTTTCATCAAATATCGGCAATACTAGAATTAATTATAAATCTCGCCAATAGAGAGAATATGCAATTTGATAACAAATGCATAATTAAGTGCAAACATCGATTTGTTATTGGATATATTTCAAAGGAACATATCGAAAGAGTTTCATTACTTCCGTTCATGATGGTACTTGTTGTTCGCCATTTCTATGTTATTACACGTTCTGAAAACGATGAGTAATTTATTATCTAAATTTAAAAATGTTAAATCAACTTTAATGGTTTCTGCAATAGAATTTGTCAGTTTTGCCTTTTATGGAGGAAGACGAACGGATACTCGTCTCCAAACAAATACCAAAAATGAACGCCCATCATTTTACAACTCCACTTTCTTTGATATCGCTATTCTATACTTCCTTATGATACATCATTCGTTGTTCTTCGTTCACATCTCCCAAGTTGTAGGAAAAAACTCCAAATGAGGATGTAGATAATTTATTTTGGGGTAAATATTCCCCATTATAAATGTTATACTTGTTGATGACCATTTTTCATAATGTTAATGGTTAACACTTAGCTTTAGCATTCCTCATGATGCTAACTTGGTTGGTGAAATGCAAAGTGAGCAAAGTATAATATTCCGGTGTTTATGGAACTGGTTTCTCATTTTTTTGGAGTTATCTTGCTAAGATAAATGGTTATATTGAAAACTTATATCTTTTATTTTCTGTCAATAAATAATGGTGTTCCACAGGGTAATATATTTGGGCCCTTGCTATTTTACATTTACACAACGAATTTTATCTATTATTCTTTTAATTGACTGGATATTTCAATGGTTAAAATAATTGATGCTGAGCTGGATCGAACTTTTTAAATCTCGGCAGCTCATAACTTTAAATACATAAGTCTAAAATCCAAATCTTATTCTTGAGGGTAAATGAAAAAACTAGATGATCTTATAGATAGATACTAACCTCAGATTTAGGAGAATGGTAAACATTTAGTCGAGAAATCGTTTGCAAAAATAAAACTTTTGTTAGGCCTTTTCTATTTTTTCCTCCTTTCATTTTTATCGTATTTCATTATTTAATATAAGAGTAAAACCTTTAATAAAGCCTCTTTCACTTGTTAACTTATTTAAAAAATTAACGGACAGACTTTTTCATTTTCAAGAAGGGAAGTAACGTAAAACGGTTCCTTTTTTATATTCCCTAAGAAATATATTCAACTATTATTCTTGACCTAAGTAGGTTCCAGATTTATTTATTGTGCTTTTTATTACGTGCAGTATTTTTTATAACTTTTTCCATGTAGAGGTCGACGGCTCTTATCGGATCTTATTTTAATATTGAATTATTTTATAAATTCTTTTGAAAATGGTATAAAAACTAAAAGGATCAGACTTTCAGGAACAGAAATATTACACATTACTCAGGAATTTTCACCAACGAACTTAACATCATCAGGTGATAATTATTACTATTATTATTATCATTATTATTAAATAAATAATACCGAATAAATAGTATCGAATGCTTGTGAAAGTACAGGGTAAACGTGGATAAGGAATATTGTTGATTAAGTGAACTAATTTGAGGAAGTTTCTTAAAAATTAATATGACATTCTAAATTTGGATATACTTTCTTCTAATCTTCTTTCTTCTTTGTCTATGTATTCATAAAATTTTGCAGAGAAGTATTTTATTATTAACAAGTTTCTAATAACGAACAACTCATGTCTGGTCGATCTTAATATAATACTTTTTTCAACTATAAAACCCATCTTGTATCGACGTCAGTTACGCCAATGGGTGCATCATCAGCTCTCCCAACCATAACCCATCGACCACTCCTAGATTTTCGGACAATAGAAGTTGCCTTTGCGTAATCCGTAGAAAAAAAATAAACAAATTATATAACTGTGTATCTAACGAAACTAGTAAATCAGTACACACAATGTGTAAAAAAACGCGTCGTATAATTTGGAATAACGCAGTAAATAAATGGCAGATTGATTTGTTTTGGTTCGAGCAGTCGAATGATTTATTTCTGTTCATCTCCCTTTGAGAGAGATTTTTTTGTTTGTTTAGTTTAGTTTGTGAATCGATTTGGGTCAGCTAGTTGGCAAAAACTTTGCCCATATGAAAGTGGGTAATGCATACAGTATACAGTGGCTGCCAGATACTCTAAGGGTTGTTTGTCGTTAATAGTTTGATGATTTTATATTCTTCCACAAAAATCTTGTACCTTTTTCATTAAAAAAATCGTGGCATATGTAAAAAAATAATAGGACGGTTTTGTCTTTAAGGTAACTTAGTAGAGGCTCTAAGGGTAGTCCATCGTGACTATCACCGTCGCGGAAGGCCTATTGGAGGTGTGATGATTTATTCAAAGATATTCTTCCTTAAGTCTTGTACTTTTTTCATTAAAAAATCGTAGTATCTAAAAAAATATATTACGGCGGTTCTGTCTTTAGAGTAATTTAACAGAGACTTTAAGGGTTGTTTGTCGTTAATATCAAAGTTACAGTATGCCTACTGAGGGTGTGATGGTTTTTTAAAGACATACTTTCTCAAAACTCTTGTAATTTTTTCATAGAAAATTCGTAAAATCTATAAAAAAATATTAAGACAGTTTCGTTTTGAGAAGGCTTAGTAAAGAGTTGTCTGTTGTGAATATAAATGTTATGGAAATCCGACTGGGGGTGCAACGATTGTTTTTTATCGAAATTATTCCTTAAATATCTTGTGCTTTTTTCATAAACAATATTTAACATCTGTAAAAAATATTAGAGCAGTTTTGTCTTTAGGCTAACTTAATAGAGGCTCCAAGTGTTGTCTGTCGTGAATATGAAGATCGTACCATCTGTAAAAAATATATTAGGGCAGTTTCGTCTTCAGCATGACTTAGTAGAGGTTCCAAGGGTTGTTTTTCTTTAATGTCAAAGTTGTCGAAAACTTACTGGGATTGTGATGTTTTTTTAAAGATACATATGCTTCCTCTAAAACGTTGTACTTTTTTCATTCAAAATATCATAGTATCTGTAAAAATATTAGGGTAGTTTTATCTACAAGACGATTTAGTGGGTCTTCAAGTGTTGTCTGTCGTCAATAGTAAGGTTACGGAAAGTCTACGGGAGGGGGGTAATGATTTATTTACCTTGTACATTTTTCATAAAAAAAATCGTAGCATCTGTACACAATATATTATGGAACTATTGTCTTTAGGGTGATTTAGTAGAGGTTTTAAGGGTTGTCTGTGTGGAATATATCAAAGTTTCAGAGAGCGCATTAAGGGTGTGATGATTTTCGTTAAGATATGGTTCCTCAAAAATCTTGTACTTTTTTCATTAAAAAATCGTAGCGTCTATAAAAAATATTAGGGTAGTTTTGTCTACATGGTGACTTAGTAGAGTCTCTAAGGCTTATCTGTCACGAATATCAAAGTTGCGGAAAGCCCCCTGGGGGTGTGAGAATTTTATAAAATTTAAACAATTTTTTGTTTGCTGATTAGTAAATAACCTACCACAAAATGTATCACATCATACGTAAAAAATGTGCTACCTTAAATCGTATTATCAAACAAGAGTCTTAAAACGACGCCGAAAATAATGACGTCAAAAATATATAAAAAAGTGCTCGGTAACAATTTTATCGAATCGTCACTGTAAAAGCGATTGTAATAATTTTATTAGAACTTTTCCTTGCTCACCATGTAATAAGTAGTATTGTAGTATATGGAAATTAAAACCGATGTTATTAATTCCAGCACAGGAATTTGTTTATTCGTGTTGATATTTTTTCTCGGTTATTTTTTTTCTATAATCGAACTTGACACCGACTTCCGATATGCATGTACTAGAGTAATCATATTTAGAACGTGGCTATTATGGCAAAATTACCGTATCTCCATTTGATGCATTGTTTGCTATTATTCGTCCGTCATTGAGCGCTGAAGGCTCTGCCTGTGTTATTTTCTATGGTTCGCGTTCGAATTACACCGTTGAATGATTAAAAAATTGTAAAATAACGGTACGTGCTTTTATTATTTTTTCATCGGTTTCTGTAGAACTCGCTTTTATTTTTTTAATTGGCCGAAAATCGAGAATTCCTCGGTAACTGTGGATGTATGACAGTTGTTACAGTTGCCTGGCCTATTTTGATTACAATAATTGTGAAAATAGCAATGCTATGCTGGCTTTATTATGTTCCTAAAGTAAGCAGTGTTGAACTAACAAAATTGTTTCATGAAAAATTAAAAAATGCCACTGACAGAAGGCTTGTTGAAGGAATTGGCTCTTTTTGGAAGAATACATATTGATGGCTAAAATTAATAAACTTATAGATTGTAAATATCAAGAGAGTGCTTTAGTTATATCCACAAGAATATGTGCCGAAGATCGATAATATTAGAACTTATATGCTTTTTCATTTAGCGAAACGATGAATTGAAATGTATATTTTTGAAAAACATTGTCTGTCTCTCCTCAGCGTCATGTTTTATAAGTTGCAAATATCAAGACAGTTCTTTAGATATATTCACAAAAATATGTGACAAAAATAATAATAAGATCGATAATATTATAATTTATTTGATGTTCATTTGGCGAGACGCTGAATTTATAGGTGTTTTTTTTTTTGATAAACATCGTTTGTCTCTCTTGAACGTCATGTTTTATAGATTATAAATATTAAGGCAGCTCTTTGATTATATTTACAAAAATATGTGGGGAAAATAAAAATAATAACGACAATATTATAACTTATTTGCTGTTCATTTAGCGAGACGAAGAATTGAAATGTATATTTTTGAAACACATCGTCTGTCTCTCCTCAACGTCACGTTTTATAGGTTGCAAATATCAAGACAGTTCTTTAGCTGTATTCACAAAAATATGTGTCAAAGATAATAATAAGATCGATAATATTATAATTTATTTGCTGTTCATTTGACGAGACACTGAAGTCAAAAGTATATTTTTAAAAAAACACTATCTGTCTCTCCTCAGTGTCACGTTTTATAGACTGCAAATATCCTGACGGTTCTTTGCTTATATTCACAAAAATATGCGGCGGAAATAATAATGAAATCAATAATATTATTACTTATTTGGTGTCCAGGTAAAAACTTGACAACGTGATTTTATTGGAAGTGACAAGTTTAAATTAAAGAAAAACAATTTGAATAAAAATAAATAAATCTTATAATTCCCAACTTGACATGTTGAACTCTATTCTGAAGACAAGAACTCGATATTCCGAAGTCGATTTTTTAAGAAATTTTGGCTGGAGAAAAACAATTTCCAGTCATTTCCTTAAAGAGTATTTTGGCCTGTATGTCGTTTAATTATGCCCCTAAAAGGCTGGAAAACAGTATAATACTCCCAATTTGATGAGTTGAATTCGATTATGAAGTCAAAAACGAGATTCTCCGAAGTCGATTTTTGAAGAAACTTTGGCTCGAGAAAACTACTAGTCAGTCATTTATTCAAAGCACATTCTGGGCTGTATCTTATTTACTTATGACCCTATATAGCTGAATAATAGGATAATACTCCAAATTCGACTCTCCGAATACGATTCTGATGTCAAAAATAAGATTTTTGAAGAAATTTATATTGGAGAAAAATAATTTCCAGAGTCATTTCTTCAAATGGCATTTTGCCTACATTTGACCTATATCTCGTTTATTTAGGGTTCTAAAGGGCTGGAGCGATATTCTCAACTCGACATTCCGAATTCGAGTTAGAAGTAAAACACGAGATTTTCCGTGGCTGAAACTGAAATTATTGTTGGAGAAAAATAATTTTTAACGTAACGGTTCAGTATAATATTCGTAACCTGACACGCAGAATCGAATTCTGAAGACAAGAAAGCGAATTTCTATAGTCGATTTTCAAGAGATTTTGGTCGATTTTCAAGAGATTTTGACTTTAGTGTGGAAAATAACATTTCTCGCCAGTGTGAGGAAAGGAATATATTTCTCAATAGTGTCACGGAGCAGACATGCACCAGACATGAACCAGCGACGTACCAGACACGGATCAGACACGGACCAGACACGGACCAGATACGGACTAGTCACAGACTAGTCACAAACTAGATAGGGGTTCTTAGGACTAGTGAGAAATTAATGAATTTCTCACTAGTGTGGAAATAGATATACTTCTCATTAGAGGGGATATATGTCATCCCTCACTAGCACACTAGCGATTAAAAAATATTAATTTCTATAGTCTATTTTTGAAGACACAAGTATCTCACACTTAAGAATGAGATGGATATTCATTATTAGCACAAATAAGTTGGAGGTGGTTTTTTAAGTGTAAAAAAAGCAACAGAATTTTCAGTTGTCAATCAGCACGACTTTTTTATGCAACTTAAAATCATTTTTAAATTGCATAAATAAATCGTCATGTCAACTATCGGATATATTGTTTGTAATGTTTGTAAAAGACATTCTGTGACACCCTGTGTAGATGAAGTATTAGTAATACAAAGTATTTAAAATTATTTGTTAAATTATGTAACTGTATTACTTAAGACTTGCTCACATTCCTAATTTCTATACAGTAAACATAATTGCTTTAAAAATACAGAAAATTCTAATGAAAAGAAAATTTTGCAAAATTGAGTCATTGTCAGTAGATTTCAACACATACGTTGGAACTTACTTTTCTTCTTACGTCTCCGGATTTTAGAGAAAGGTTTTACTAAGGCTCTCCAAACTCTCTTTCGTTTCTTCTTCGTCGTATCGAGACCGACGTTCTTCCTCGGCAAACTTCCGATATGCTCGAAACACAACAACCAATCTAGCTTCATCTTCAATTTGTGGAACTAATTTTGAGCGAAAGAAGAAACGGAAAATAGTTTTTCCAGCACTCCACTACAACTAACATTAAGACAGACTAACGGAGGCGCACATACTTGAGGCGGAGAAAGAAAATAAATTAAGGACACGGCTCTTGAACATTGAGAAGTGGCATCTGAAAATATCGTGGGTCCTGGCGGAACAAATCTGTTGAATGGCGCGCCTAGATTGTCATTGTTTTACCGTCGTATGTGGTACAGTTATGTCGGTGACATATTTCGATTAAGAAAGTTTATGACCCATATAAACAAATGCTCAAGTAAAACGTCGGATGAAAATTATAGCAATTACTAGAGCTCTCCACTTGGATGCCTCGTCAGTTGCGGTGCCGTGAATTTCTTAGGGATGAAAATAGAAATCGGCAGAACCCTAGCAGGCTTTCCGCAACTTGGATATTAATAACAGACAATCATTAGAACCCTTACTGAGTCATCCTAAAGACCAAGCCGCTCTTATCCTTTTTTACGAGTGCTACCAATTTTACGGATTACAAACATTTTTACGGATGAAAATAAGAAAAATGACACCCTCAGTATATTTTTCACAACCTTGAGATTCACAAAAGGCAATCCTTAGAATCCCAACTAAGTCAGTCGAAAGATAAAATTGTAATATTTTTTTACAGATATTACAAATGAACAAATGAAAAAAATATAAGATTTTAGTGGTAAAAATTTGAAAAAAGTCACCACATCCCTAGTAGGCTTTAGACAATCTGGATATTCACAACAGACAACCCTTAGAGTCTCTATTAAGCAATTATGGAGATAAAATTGTTTAAATACTAATACATAAAAAATAATGAAAAATAATTTTAGTAAAAATAGTTCGTATGGAGGGAAAATGCTTAATAGGCTTTTTGCATTCTTTATTTTCACAACCGACAACCTTTAAAGCCTCTACTAAAGTTAATCTAAGATAAAACTGCCTAATAGTCCTTTTACAGATACTGTGAACTTTTGAATTAAAAAGTATAATATTTTCAGGGAAGAAAAATTAAAAAATATCACCACAACCCGAATAAGCTATCTGCAACTTTAATATTCAAAGCAAACAACCTTTGGAACATCTACTAAGTTGTACTAATGACAAAATTGTTTTTATACTCTTTTTACGGGAGCTACGAATTTGTTTATTAAATAACAACAATATTTTTTACAGATTAAAATTAAAAAAAAATCCTACAGCCCCAATATCCTTCCAACAATTTTAATATTCACAACAGATAATGCTTAGAGCCTCTACTAAGTCAATATAAAGATAAAATCGTATAAATATTTTTTTACACATGCTATGAATTTTTTAATGAAGTGTAAAATTAAGTGTAAAATTTTAATGGAAAATAATCGAAAAAAATCACCACATCCCCAGTAGGCTTTGTATAACCTCGATATTCACTGCAAATAATCTTTGGAGTTTCTACTAAGTAATTCTGGTGATAAAACTGTCCAAATCGTTTTTTAATAAATGCTATGAATTTTCCAATGAAAAAGTACAATATCTTTTTAAGGAAGAACATTTTAAGGAAGAGAAATCTCCAGTAGGCTTTTCACAACCGACAACCAACGAAGTCTCTAATAAAAGTCACCCTAAGACAAGAAGTTTATTTACAGGCGTTATGAACTTCTTAAAAAAGTGCACTATTTTTAGGGGAGAAAATTTAAAATAATCATCATACCCCTAGTAGGCTTTCCATAACTTAGATATTCACGACAGACAATCCTTAGAAACTGCACTAAGCAATTTTGGTGATAAAACTGTATAAATGGGGTTTTAACACACGTTATGAATTTTTTAATGAAAAAATACATCTTTAAGGAAGAAAATTAAAAAAATCCCCAGTAGGCTTTTCACAATCCCAATTTTCACAACCAACAACTATTGAAACCTCTATTAAAAGAAAATCTAACATAAAATTACCTAATTGTTCATTTACAGACGTTACAAACGTTTTAAAAAAGTACAATATTTTTAGGGGAGGAAATTTAAAATAATGATGATTATTGACCCCCAGTCGGCTTTCCGCAACTTAGATATTCATAACAGACAATTATTAGAACTTTTCCTAAGTCATCCTAAAGATAAAAACGCTCTTATATTTTTCTATGGGCGCTACGAATATTTTTATGAAAAACTGCAAAATTTTTATATATAAAAAATTCAAAAAAATAGTATACCCATAGCAGGATCTTCGCAACCTTAATATTTAAGAGAAACCTAAACCTAAACTTAATATTTGGGGTCAGTATTGAGTGACCCTAAAGATAAATATGTAATAATATTTTTTACAGACACTACGAATGTTTGAATGAAAGAATATAAGATTTTAGTGGAAGAATATTGAAAAAAATCATCATATGGCCAGTAGGCTTTCCATAACCTTGATATTCACGACAGATAACCCTTATAGTCTTTGCTAAGGAACTCTAAAGATAAAACTGCCCAAATTGGTTTTTAAAAGACGCTAATAATTATTTAATGAAAAAGTACACCTTTAGGGAAGGAAATTTTAAAAATTCCAAGTAGGTTTTTCACAACCTCAATTTCCACAATGGACAACCTTTAAAACTTATTTTGAGAGACATTCTAGGAGAATATCGCCTAATAGTTCGTTTACAGAGGCTATAATTTTTTAATTAAAAAATACAATATTTTTAGGACAGAAAACTTGAAATAATCATCACACCTTAATAGACTTCCCTCAATTTGATTTTTCACAACAGACAACTCTTAAAATATTTATTCTAAAGTTAAAAGTTATTCTATAAACATTCTATAAAGATAAAACACCTCTTATATGTTTTCACTGACGCTGTGATTTTTATTATGAAAAAACTATAACATTTTTATGATTACAAATTAAAAAAAAAATACTACACCCACTGTAGGTTTGTTATAAGCTTGATATTCATTACAGATAATAGTTAGAGCATCTACTAAGTCATTACAGAGACTACGAATTTTTTAATAACAAAAAAAATATTATAGTGAAAAGAAATTGGAACCACAACTTCAGTAGGCATTCCGCAACTCTGATATTTACAAGATACAACCCTTAGAGCCTCTATTAAATAATTCTGGAGATGAAACTTCCTAAAAGTTTTTTTTGTAAACTCTATAAATTGCTCAGTGAAAAAAGTACAATATATTTAGGGAAGATTAAAAAAAATCCTCACAACTCAAGTAGGCTTTTCGCAGCTTCAATTTTCACTACGGGCAACCTTTAAAGCCTCTATTAAAAAATAAAGATTGCCCTAAAGATAAAACAGCCCTAATATTTGTTTATAGACACTACGATCTTTTTTTATAAAAAAGTATATTTTTTAAAAAATCACCACACCCCCAATAGGCTCTTCTCGTTGTTGATATTTACGACAAACAATCACTAGGGATCTTATTAAGTTACCCTACGTATGATAGTAACACCTAATGTTTGTGTTGTGGAATTTCTGAAACACCTGAACACTTGATGAAATTCCTGGATACGTTTGAGAGCTTTAAGAAAGACTGTTTTGGTGCGGGCTATTGATGCATTTACGAGTACAGCTCGTCAAGAATAGGAATAAGTCTCAAAACTGCGATATCGGACCGCCCACGAGGTACGCACTAAATAGCCTGGTCTTTACTCAGTCGCATTGAGACCTTTGCAGAATGATGTGTGTGAAATGTGAATATATACAGAGTTCGATTTGGTCGCGAGTAAAGTGCATCCTTTTCCCTTCAAATACTGCCTCACTCTTTTATTTAAGCATACATAGAGAATTTCACACTTTTCCTATTATTGACGAGCTGTAGTATGTTTATTCCCAAACTGATGACACGATTCTTTATTCAGTATAGATAACGGCACATTACAAGAACATAACATAAAAATAAAACCGAACACAAATTCGGTATAAGGTTATATGTACATAAATATTTTCCACAAGCTTCGAGCTTTATGCGTTTCGGTAAATATATCTCATCAGTAGTCTTATGTCATTATTTATGTTTATCGTCATCATATATTGAAGTACGTTAAAACAGATATGTTGGATTACTTACCTTTTACGATTCCGTTGTCACTGGCTCTCGACACAGTATTTTCGTTGTTTCCTGGATGGGTTTCTATTGTTTCGACGGTTTTCTGAATCGAATAAGTTCTGATGCTGGATTCTAGAAAAAATGGAGATTACTTTTGAATGTCGTTCATACTCATATATTGCCAGAGCTCAAAAATCTATTAGGGGTAGAGTAAATCTGATGTGAATATGGATTTAGAGCTTGCAATTAAATCAAAACTGGCTGATACTAGATTCAGTATCATACCCCACAACAAATATGGTAAATGGAAAAGTACTAGTGTCTTCTAGGGATAGCAAGAAAGAAAACTCCGTAGAGTAAACCAGAAATAGCAAGAAAAAATGGTACCGAGGTAGAATAGGTTTCTGATGTAATCAATTCTGATAATTGGCGTAACTTGTCGTATTTAAAAGTAAAATAGTGCCTGGACGTAATATTTATAATAAATCTAGTTGTCTGTAATGTTGTTTTCTAATTTATTCCTTTATTGATTGAAATTGTTACTATTTCGCGCTAGTGTGAAAAAATAAAAAAGACGAAGAAAAAAGAAGTTTGGAGGATAAAATGGGAAGCAGATAAGTGGTTAAGGTGACAAAGGGAGAAGTTGCGAAGGCGAGAAGATGAAAAGGTAAGAATAAGGTGTAAACGTAAGAAGGTAAAAGGATAACAGGATTTTAGACCAATAGAATAATATGATAACAAGAGAAGATTACGAGAGGGAAATGAAGTAATAGGGCAAGTGGGTAAGAAAATAGCGAGGTAAGGGTAAGGTTATAAAAGTCTAAGAGATTTATGGTCTATGGGGTAAGAAGGAAGAAGGCAAGAAGGTAAGAAGGTTAGGGGATAAAAGGTTAGGAGAATGAGAGGGCAAGGAGGCAAGAAGGTAGATAATTTAGATACAAGTTAATCGGGAGCTAAAAAGAGATAATGGTATCCTCATCTGATGAATTCTAAAAGATCTTCTTGACTGGTGGGATATATGGGTAGATTAAAGAAGGTTTTATTAATAGCTGGATGACGTTGACTGGTGATATGCAAAAAAATAAACTGTATAACAGTACGACTCCTTGTACGAGTATATTCGTGTAATGTTCCAGGGTGCCCAGTGTAATGGTTCTCGTGCCAAAGGGCAATCCTTTCAAATAAATTTCATTTGCCCAGTAGGAGCAGGAAGTTGTAGATAAGAAGAATAATTATTCAGTTATTTTGCCTTATAGTTGTATATGTAGTTTTTTAATTTAAAAAATATATAAGACTTACTTTTTACAGTTTCCTGCAGAGTTTCCTGGTGAAGAGTCCTGTATTGCTTCCTCTTGGGTGACCCTACCGTTTCCCTAGAAAACAAAAATTAAAAAACGTGTACTGTATGTGAATAAAAATATTAATGAAAAATTAACAGCTTGTCCAAGATATATAGCACTGGGATCTTGGACATAGTAGGAGTTTACATAAAGTTTGCAAAAGTTAGTTACCTTATTTCTATTAAAAGTGCGCACATTTTTCTAATTTTAATTTATTTAATTAATTTAACCAATTATGTAACTCCTACCATTTCTAAGATGCCAGTGCTATCCCTTCTCTATCTTGGACATACTGTACATTCTTCTTCTTATTTCTATATTTCTGCATTTTCGTCTAATTCAGTGGAAATGAAGGAAAAATATTTGGAACATTTTATAAAAACCACTAGGTTTTTTCTAATAGTAATACGCACCTCTCAAAATATGTCACTGTCAAATACACTATTAATAAGCATAAATCTAGGTTAGTCGATGATACCTTATTTATTCTTTCTTGCTGAACATTTTAAGTTATTAATTCGCACTTATGTGGACGGGCTCTCTCTAGTTCTAACACTCTGTACTATGCCAATTTCTTGCGTAACACCGAGAGAATAACCGGCAAATAAAGTACAAACATTTGTACTGAAATTAAATGGAATTAATTAAGTGACACAGAGTGCATTGTGATGTCAGTGAATAGGATTTCTGCATGATATCGCCCGGATAGGGTCACCGAGTGGTATAAAATGGTAGGGCGGGGCATTATAGGATACTTATGTTACATATGTGGGCTAAAGCAACTCATGCTTACTTGATTTTATGTTATTTCAAGCGAAATTATTTTTTAATTAAGTATGAGGGG
This sequence comes from Rosalia funebris, assembly GCA_037954035.1. Taxonomy (NCBI): domain Eukaryota; kingdom Metazoa; phylum Arthropoda; class Insecta; order Coleoptera; family Cerambycidae; genus Rosalia; species Rosalia funebris. The sequence continues at coordinate 775,203 of JAZFAV010000006.1, read as the reverse complement.
ACACAATAAGGGTGCGTTTTGTTTCAACATTAAAAAACGCCCCGTGAAAATTGTCAGCGGCCAAATAACTGACAAATAGCATGGATTTTACTACTTTGGTATTGTATTATTATTAGGCATAGTAGTGTGTGTGTTTTTAGTTTTGTAATACATAAATAATAAAAGTAGATATTTTTGTACGATTGTTACATTTTCCGTTATTTTGAAAATACTACGAATAATATTTTTTCCCCAATTAATCGAATCAAATAAAGTCTATAATAATAATTAGACAATCGTACTATGCTATGGAATTTACAGTACAAAATGGTAGACATAAAAAAATTTATTGGATTTTAATGGAAAAAAATCACCATATCCCCAGTAGACTTTCTATAACTTTAACATTCTCTATAAACAGCCCTTAAAGTGATTCTGCAGATACTATTGCCCAAATGCTTTTTTTAACAAACGCTACAAATTTCTTAATAAAAAGTATAAAACTTTGAGGGAGACAATTTAAAAAAATCAACCCTAATTTGTACTACTGATAACTTTTAAAGTCTCTACTAAACGTCACCCTAAGATAGAACTACCTAATAGCTTGTTTACAGACGATATGAGCCTTTTAATTAAACAAGTTCAATATTGCTTTCTGCAACTTGGATATTTACGACAGGCAATTTTTAGGGTTTCTACTAAGTCTCCTGAAACATAAAATCGTAGTTATATTTTTCTGACAGATGGCTAAAAATTTTTGAATGCAAAAAGTATAAGAATTTAGTGAAAGAAAATTGGAAAAGAGTCGCCACATCCCCAATAGGCTTTCACGAACCTTAATATTCAAAACAAGCAACCCTCAGAGTTCCCACAAAGTAATTAAAGAGATAAATGATCAAAATGGTTCTTGAAAAAAAAACTACTATTTTGTTTTGAAAAAGTACATCTTTAGGGAAGAAAATTTAAAAAATCCCCAGTAGGTTTTATGCAACATTAATTTTAACATCCAACAACCTTTAAAGATAAAATTGCATAATAGGTCGTTCACAGACGCGGTGAAATTTTTAATAAAAAAGGTAGGTACAATATTTTTAGAGGCAAAATTAAAAAAAAGTACCCCCCGTAATTGATTATCTACAACTTGATATTCACAATAGACAACCCTTAAGATCTTTACTAAGTGATTATGCAGATAAAATTGATCAAAAGTTGTTTTTAATGAAAAAGTACAACATATTTAAGAAGTAAATTTAATAAAATCCCTAGTAGCTATTTGCAACTTTAATTTTTACAATCAATAACTTTAAAAGTATCTACTAAAAGTCACCCTATGATAAAATTGCCTAATAGTTCGTTCACAGACGCTATGACCTTTTAACTAAAGAAAATACAATACTTTTAGAGGAGAGAAATAAAAAAACACCACTCCACCAATAGGCTTCTCACAATTTGGGTATTCACAAGACATAACCCTTAGAACATCCACTAAGTCATTCTAAGAAAATGACTCTTTTACTTTTTTACAGGTGTAACGGATTTTTCAATTGACTACAACATTTTTACAGACAGCAATTAAAAAAATATACTACACCGCCAGTACGTTTTTAACAACCTGGATATTCATGACAAATAGTCCTTAGGGCTTCTACCAACTCGCTCTGAAGATAAAACTATAATAATAATTTTGTTAGAGACGTTACATATTTTTTTTTATAAAAAAGTATAAGATTTTAGTGGAAGAAATTTGGAAGAAAAATCGCTACATCTCCAGTAGGCTTTTCGCAACCTTGATATTTAAAGGAGACAACCCTTAGATGCTCCCCTAACTAATTCTGGAGATAAAACTTTTAATAAACGTTGCGTTTTTTTAATGAAAAAGTACATCTTCAGGGACTAAAATTGAAAAAAAAAATTACGGTACGGTTTTTTGCAACCTTAATTTTTGTTATCGACAATCTTTAAAGTCTCTACTAAAATTCACTCTAATATAAAAGCCCTAATAGTTGATTCACAGGCGCTATGAAATTTTTAATTAAAAAAGTGCAATATTTTTGGAGAGAGAATTTAAAAAAGACACCGCACCTCCCAATATATTTTTCACTTGAATATTCACAGCCCTTAGAACTCATACTACGTCATCCCAAAGAAGAGACCGCTTTAATAATTTTTTTAAACTAAAAAAAATAAAAGAAATACAGAATTCTTACAGACAAAAATGAAAAAAAAAAATACTACACCCCTAATAGGCTCCTTGAAACCTAGATATTTACGACAGACATTCCCTAGAGACTTTACTAAGTTACTTTATAGATAAAATTATAATAATATTTTTTTTACAGACGCCACGAATTTTTTAATTATAAGATTTTAGTAGAAGAAAATTGGAAAACATTCGCCAGGTCCTCAGTAGGCTTTCTACAACCTTGATATTTATGACAGGCAACCCTTATAGTCTCTACTAAGTAATTCTGGAAATAAAACTATTCAAATATTTTTTAACAAACGTTACGAATTTTTTAATGAAAAGTACATCTTTAGGGATTTTTTTTTAAATCTCTAGTAGGTTTTGTGTTTGGGTAAGTATTTAAATGCTGCTTTATTATTGAATACAGTTCTGTCTGCAGTTTTAGTTGAGTAACATAGATAACAGAGATTTTTGTACGATTGTTATATTTTCTGTTGTTTTGAAAAAGTAAATTATACTAATAATATTTTTTTTCAATTAACCGAATCGAATAAACTCTTCGATAATAATTAGACAATCTTAGAATGCTACGAAAATTATAGTATAAAATAGTAGATATTAAAAAATAGAAATGGCAGATGCTTTAATAAATTAATATTTTCTATTTAAATTCTTGATGAATTTTTCTCTTGAAAATGTACTATTTATGGACATGTTTCATGGGAATTACTTTTTCAATTCATTTTAATCCAGGTTGACTTAAATTAAACGAATAAATTGTTACAAAATATGTTATGAAAACATGGCCAATTTATTAAACTTTTTTTTATTCAAGAATTGTCGCTCTGACAAATGAAAAACATTGTGGCAAATATTTTACAGTAATTAGTAGACATCTTCTTGAAATTCTAATTAAGCTTGGCAATTTTCCAAAAATTATTGAACTTACTCATTCAGTCCCAATTGAAGAGTATCCCCTGAGCTTTTTAAAAGTCCGTGAGCCTCAGAATTACTCAGGTCCTTAGTGCTTTGTCCGTTTATCGAAGAAATCAAGTCGCCCTCTCTGATGCTTCGATGCGCTGCTTTACTACCTGGGTTAACCTACAACAAATCGCTAAAGTTGTATGGTTGGTTGCATATTTGACGGCGGAATTTTCGAATTGTGTGAATAAAAATCGACATGCATTTAAAATTAGAAACGGAAAAAAAATTTCGAGAGTGAGTGTTTAAATACACGCTCTCGACTAAGTGAGAGAGCGATTAAACTTTTTTAAAATTTTAATAACATCGATGTGTTACAAACATCGAAATGAATTATTTCTACAATTTGTAAACGGTCTTTCAATAAGGACGCTCGATTTTTAAATGTAAATAAAACGAGTTCCGTGTGAGATATCCACTCATTTTTTTTTTCATTTGAAAGAATATCTTATGGCATTAAGTATGGAATATAACGTCAATGAAATGTCCGCTGCGGCTTTGCTTGGTGGCGCACGTATTCGGGAAATCCAATTTTCGATGACTGTCGCATAAGTCTGACAGAATTTGCAGGATGGCGTTCGTTATGTCGACTTTGATGGCATCAATTGTTTGCTGTTTATTCGCATAGACCTGCGATTTAAGATAGCCCCAAAGGAAGAAGTCTAAAGGAATGATCGCACGATCGCGGTGGCCAGTTCGCGTCACCGCTGCGCGAGTTAACCATGCCTTAAAATCGCTCGTGCAGATTGTCCATCGTGGCATGCATTGTGTGGCACGTAGTGCCGTCCTGCTGGAGCCACATGTCGTCGGTATCCATATTATCCAGTTTAGACCACAAGAACTTGCATCATAGATTTGTGGCGCTCGCCGTTGACGGTTATGACAATGCCAGTTTCGTTTTGGAAGAAGTACAGACCAATGATTCTGCCAGACCAAAATATAAACCAAACAGTGATTTTCTCGGGATGCAATTTGGTGCTAGTGTTCACTCTCACACACAGCAGCAGTGCGTTCAGCAGACCTTGCGTTTCGGTGACGTACGGGTGTCGGTTGATTATTTATCAAATCTGTTGACTCGAATTTGGTCACCAAACGTAGAAGAGTCGACTCGGCGCCGGCGAGACGGTTGTGGCGAAGATAAAAATTATATAAAGCATGGAACGTTTCTCGAACGGAGCACTGATATTGAAAATAATATTTGATGACCTGCACACGTTGTTGAACGTTATAACATTCCATGGTGATTTTCCATACACTACTGAACAATTCTGATTTTCCATACACTACTGAACAAAGATATAAAACAAAGAATAGCGCAGGGTCGAGTAAGACAAGGATGTACGCTATCACCACTAATTTTTAATCTGTACATCGAAGAGGCGATTAATGTGGTAAAAGATAGAGTGGATTTCGGGATTAAAGTACAGGGACAGAAACTAAAAATGCTGAGATTCGCGGATGATATAGCAGTATTAGCATCTAGTAAGGAGGAATTAGAATCAGCGTTGAACGAAATGGAGGCAGTGTTGACAGAGGAATACGGAATGAGGGTGAATAAAAACAAAACTAAAGTGTTAGTGTGCAGAGGGCGCGAGAGCAGCGCAAAAACAAAAGTACAAATTAATAATGAAAGATTGGAGGAAATTAAAGACTTCACTTATTTAGGAAGTAAAATAAATTGAGATGGAAGAAGCGATATAGATATTAAACAAAGAATAGCGCAGGGTCGAGTAGCTTTTAACAAAAAGAAAGCACTTTTATGCTCGGGGGTAATAAACTTAAAAACTAGGAAGAGATTTTTGAAAACGTATGTATGGAGCACGGCACCATACGGTTGTGAAACCTGGACGGTAGGGGAAGCAAGTAGGAAGAAATTAGAAGCTTTTGAGGTGTGGTGTTACCGAAGAATGATGAAAATACCGTGGACTGATAGGGTTAGAAACGAAGAAGTATTAGAGAAAGTCGGCGAGAAAAGAAGTATGTGGAAAAACATAAAGAAAAGAAGAGATAGGAGTGAAGAAAGGCAGAGGTAGGCCTAGATTAGACTACGGCTCGCAAATAGTAAGGGATGTAGGTTGTAGCACAATTAGCGAAATGCGTAGGTTATCACAAGATAGGAGAAGCTGGAGGTTAGCGTCCAACCAGTCTTAGGACTGATGACCTCATGATGATGACTGAACAATTCACAACAAATTTGACAGGTTAACTACATGTTCGCTATAACCTAACAAATTTTGAGAGTACCTATTGCAAGACCTGTTAGAAGGCCTATTAAAAATTTCTATTTCATTAATACATAGTAAATCTCTAAAATTATCATTCTTTTTTGTGTATTTAATATTTTAGCTCAAAAATCTCTTGAAAACACTTTCATTAAAGTTATTTTCAGTCTGGATAGTGATTGAAGTATACAGGCCGAAAACCACTTATGACTTTTGTGTTATTTCAGAGATTTATGAGAAAATTTCATATTATAGAATAATATTAATAGAACAATTAAATTATACAAAAAGTATTAACACAATTATGATAATGACTATTATAAAACACAGTCATGCACCCACTTAAAATAAATATTTTTTAATACACGTACAGTATATACAGAATAATGGAATATACGCACATTATATACACCTACGCAGAAGAAAATCACGGGCATATTTACTTAAACACTTCGCAAATATTTCTAAATAACATTTTTAAGGAGAGTAAAAGTGCGTCGCACAAAAGCATGGTTGTAGACCGTGGCTCAACCCATGAGGTCTATTTTTACGACTATGGTGTTTACACACGCAATTAATAACCAAGAACAATATTTAAATATGTAAACATCTGCTACTAATATTCTCAACAAGGGATACTGTCGAGACTGCGTTACACAAGGGATTTATTCATTTATTTTTTATTAACATTCACTTGAAACAAAGATATTATACACAGAAAGCTTATCCTTTTTAAATAGAATGTATACAGTGGATTGGAAAGGAATACAAAAATTCTTTAACATTTAAAAATATACGTTTTTCGCTCACGTAGACTTTTCACGTATTTTTTCAATATGAATTGTTATTGCATATTCTTAATCTAACAACAAACTGTTTAATTTTCTTAATTTAATAGAACATCTCAATTATTGTATAACTTCAGAAAAACTGTTACATCGCTTAAAATATGTATGTATATGATCTGAAACTTCTTCCTTACCTATTCTAAACCCCCAATATCTATCAACGTAAATTAATATTACGAGTTAAGGCTCATGATAGATCTTTCAGGCATAATTTTTCAACTAGTATATTTAAATAAAACTAATAACATTCTCAAAACTATTTTATTAAAATGATGATATGATGTGTCAATGACAAGTTTTTTAATAAAAAAACATTAAGATTCGCGGTTCAGAATAGTTCGGCCAGTTGCTGAAATGCATAGCACGCTAAACGTTTGTAGTGTTTTAAAACAAAATAAAATCTCAATTGTTGTCAAAGTGAAACGAATATTATTGTATAATGTATATGTTCTGGACGCATTTGCTAAAATTTTCTAAAAAAAAAAAAAAAAAATTACATGTGGTGTGGCATTAAGTGACGATATGCAAAAATCAATTGTTAATGCTATTAAACAGGGAATTTCGGCTCGGAAAATGTCTGCTCGTATTCGCCGCCTAAATCTACAGTGCAAGGCAGTAACAACTTGTATAAAAAAACTGGATGCACAACCGAAAGAAAGAAAACTGGTCGACCATCCCAAATTTCACGTTTAAATCAATATGCTTTGAAGAGAATTGTAGATAACAACAAACGGACGATCTAGTGCAAAAGAAATTATGGTACTATGGAGATAAGCTATTGAAAAACATATTTCTGTATCCACAACTGAACGCTCAATAAAGAAAATACGATACAAATTCTATAAGGTAAAGTTTGATTCTTTAAATTTTAGTTTTGAACTTACCGGTTTCTCCTTCAGGCAAAAGAAAAGCCGTTATTAACTAAACGACAGAAATTCAATCGGTTAAGGTGGGCTAGAGAATTTACAACAATGACACCAGATAATTTGGGGTGACGAATTCAGATATTTGAAATCTGTTTGGGTGATACCAGAAAACGTGTGCTAAGAACCCTACAGGAACTGTAGGGTTCTTAGCACACGTTCCTGACTGTTTGGTTAGGAAAGTGAAGGTTTCTGCGTCTCTTATGATCTGGGGGTATATGAGTGGTATGGGCGTAGAAAAATTGCTTTTGTAGATAGTACTGTGACAGCAGAAAAATATAAAAAAATTTTGACAGACAGTTTATTGCCGTCAATACTAACATGTCAAGGCACGATGCGCAGTATATTTTCCAGCAGGATGGTGCTACGTGTCACAGCAAAAACTGTCAAAGCTTGGTTTAGGTAATGTTCCTATTATGGAATGGCCCTCTAGCAGTCTAGATCTCTTACCAATAGAAATATTGTGGCATAAAATGAAAAAACAGTTGCGTAAACATTCAGCCCGTTCAGTTAACGATCTACGCACCAAATTGCAAGACATTTTGGACATCACGCTTCATGAAAGTGCGCTGAGCTGGTAGATACAAAGCCTACCAGAATTAAAGCTGTTATTGTTAATAAAGGTGATGTAACACAGTTTTGATGAAGCGCCCGAACTCTTCTGTATCGTGATGTTTTTTATTAACAAACTTACCACTGGCACATCGTATGATAGTAATATTTCATCGTATTTAAGTTAAAAGTTTATACTTTGTTTCAGTTACCAATAATTGTCTTTAATAAAATAGTTTTGAGAGTGTTATTACTTTTATTTAAACATATTAGTTGTAAAATTATGCTTGGCCGAACTATTATGTGCCTGGGCTTGTATACTGAAATTCATTTTAACCACGAAAATTACACATTGGACACAACAGGTTGTTGGACAACATTTTTTGTACATCAAGTCAGTAACTAACACAAAATAGACCAAAAACAAGACCACCGTGTACTTGATATAAATGCTCTTTCAACCTACCAGATACTCCCTCCTCCTCCCGTGTGGCGAGCAGAATTTCAGCATTTTTCTGGCAATGAAACAATCGCGCTCCAACTGCACCCACCGATACAATACACTCTAGCTAGACACAATACGGGAGTTCGTTTCATAGGTCACTAACTACTGCAATCCTTCATTCAAGACGAACATCCTCGAGTTCTTTAATGTTTACTTTGGACGTGACGTCGGAGGTGCGCTCGTTGGAAATACCCATAAAAAACTGTCGGAAACGAATGGGCCCGCCTTGGTTTTCCTATTTCGTGGCGTTAACACAAGGGTGTAATAAGAAAACAACTAGACGCTATTAGTATGCGATAAGTGGCGTTAAAAGCGGCTACTATTCTTCTGCTAACCGTTTACGCATTCAAGTGGTGATTTTTTTCCATTAACATTTACAGAGCTCGCTCGAGGAATGCGGGGGCGGAGGCTGAATTCTAATAGTCAGTGTTTGAAGCCGGGTACGTTTGTGTCGTCTGGGAAACATAAATTTTGGTTTTTTAACAATTCGGCTGTATATACGGGGCGATTATTCAACAATATTTTTTATTTTGTGAGTTATTTCATTTGTGCAAAATGATTATGGTTTGTATAATGATTTTTGCGTGTACGTCACAGGCAACAATCGTATGAATCAATCAACTGACATTTTTGAACAGTGTTGTGCCGAAACCAGATTTTAGGATAACATCTAGTACAATATAAATTTGTCAATCTATGACAGAGTAATGAAAAAGTTCTCCACAAAAAAATTCAATAGAATTGATATTTCCATCAAAATAAATGAAATAAATTTAATAAAAATCAAAATAAATGAAACAAAAATGAAATAAATTTTACAGAAACATTGAGACCCCAACGAATCAAATTATACAATAAAGCCAAGACGTGATTTCATAATTGCATTTTGTTCGGCAAATAGTTAACAGTCTATGCCATATGTAGTTGATTGAAATATATAATATGTCGCTAGACATACGTGCTGGTAATTGTGGCATATTAGTAACAATTGCGAGTGGTGTAGCATGTGATCCGTGCGTTGTCACGCACGCAATGCTTCCTCGATATTCACTATAGCGTTCTTTATTGCTTTTATTTAATAGCAAAACTAATAAAATTAGTTTTAAAGACACCATGGTCCTTTTAGTGAATTGTTGAGGTCACAATTTCTGCAGTAAGCTTAACGTTACCTCCATATTGACTACAGATATCCCTAAGGCATTTAATTAAGCCAATTGAAAGACTTCTTTGAAAAGGGACTCGCCACGGGTAGAATTCGACATTTGTCCCAGATGGAATCCGAACGACAGACAGCTGTTTCGAACTTATTAGTTCTCATCAGTGCCGTACACGGTACACCGGTCCAGGACAAATGTCGAAACAAATCCGTGGGGTTTTCATCTAAATCGATAAGATCTATGTCTGCAACTTACTTGTCGAATCCTACCCGTGGCGGGTCCCGTTTCAAAAAAGCTCTGGTCGTGCAGAAACACGAGATACGGGTCGAGGATCGCTGGTAGGTATAATTCAATGCCTGCCGGAGCTTTAGCTCGAGGAGTACTTATTTCCTACAGCGATTATGTAATAGCCTTGCTATTCGGGAACCATTTGATAACCGCTTTGCGGTTTGGTGGTTCCTTTCTCGATTCCCGACTTATAAGTTGCAGACACTTGAAAGACGGTAAAAATATTTAAATATTTTTATAGACACTACGCATTTTTTTTAAGAGAAGTACGTAAGACGTTTAATGAAGAAAATAAAAATATTTTTTATAGACACTACACTATTTTTATAGAAGAAAAAAAGAGATTTTTAATGAAAGAAGTTATAAAAAAAAGATAAAGATTTTAGTAAGGAAAATTAAAAAAAAATTCACCCTCATAGAGGACATTATACTACCTCAATAATCATCACAAATATTCCTTAGACGTTCTACGATTAATTTAAAAGTAAAACCGCTCAAATATTTTTTTTATTAAAATAATACAAAATCTTAATCAGTAACTTATAAGTCGGAAATCGAGAAAGGAACCACCAAGCCGCCAAGCGGTTACCAAAGTAGTTCCCGAATAGCAAAGCTATTACATAATCGCTCTAGGAAACAACTACTCCTCGGGCTAAAGCCCCGCCAGGCATTGAATTATACCCAGAAGCGATCCTCAACCCCTTTCTCGTGTTTCTGCACGATCAGATAAGGTTTCAGGGTATAATTCAATGCCTGGCGGGGCTTTAGCCCGAGGAGTAGTTGTTTCCTAGAGCGATTATGTAATAGCTTTGCTATTCGGGAACTACTTTGATAACCGCTTGGCGGCTTGGTGGTTCCTTTCTCGATTTCCGACTTATAAGTTACTGACAGAGATCGTATCGATAAAGATGTATAGGCCATAAAGTTCATTCGGCATTTGTCCTGAATCGGCGTACCGTATGCGGCACTGATGAGAACTAACGAGTTCGAAACAGCTGTATGTCGTTCGGTTCCGATCCGGGACAAATGTCGAATCCTACCTGTGGCGGGTTTTATTTTTTGAAACAAAATCTTAAGGTAAGCGAAGAAAATAAAAAAAAAAGAAAATTAAAATTTTGTATCTTATTCTATTGAATATTTCTTTTACTATTTACCAATGTAATTGTCGAATAACAATATTGATAATATGCACATATGCAAGTTATATAAAATCCGGATTAATTAAATTTTTGATTAAATAGTAAATAGTGGTAATTATTACTAAATGGGGACTGTCATTTTGTGTGTTTGTTAGTAATTTTAGATATAAGGAGATCTCAAACATGTCATGATATAATAATTTAGAGAAATATAACAAAAAAATCCATTATATAGGTCAATGTTATAGTTTTTGGGCCGTGCATGCATTTTAATAAAATCTATAGTAATTAACTAATAATTTATATTTAATCGCGTATTTAGAACAACATTTATTTATATTTTTTGTCTTTTTATCACGCCCTTACTTTTATTACTTTTTCAGCACTGAAGCCTAATGTCATCTTTTCTAAATATCATTTTTTTTAGCTCTTTTAAAGAGCAATTTGTAACTAAAATCAGTCGTATATTACTACGAATTATAATAAAAATTCTCATTAAAACAACAACAAAAAATGTTAAATTTAAATTAATTTAGTTACGAGAATGCAAAAATATGTCAAATTGAGGGAACTTCATCCCTTATAATGATTTATATATTTTTATTATTTTTAAACTCAGCCTAAGATGACATTATATTAATTATAAATTTTAAACGAGAATGTTTTTTTTAATTTTTTTAACACCGTATCTATACCTCTACATCAAAGCACTAGATTTTATGTATAAACACGGTATTAACGTCCTTTTGGTTAATTAACTTTTCACTATTTTTGGCGTCGATAACTACACTGCATTTACAAACGACGATGTGCGTTTTTTAACTGGTGAAAAGTGAAACTGGATCGAAATATTTTGATGGCGTTACTCGACACCGTTCAAGATGACGCCCCTATGAGCTGTTGGAAGTATAAAATTACATCCCAATTGGGTCATTAGCGTTAGTCAGCTGATGAAAATAGTAAAATACGCTTAAAATTTTATAATTATATAGTTACGCGATGTAAACAAATTAAATTAAATTGAATTATGTTTCACATTAAAAATATACGAATAACACAAGCCAACAAAGATTTTGTGATCGGACTTTCTTTGACTTTTTGGCTTAGTTACATACTATGAACTATAGAAACACTGTTTTTTTTTGTTTCCATCACTCAGCAGTATTTGTAAATGAACATTGTACAATAATTTTTAGTTTTTAAAACCGAGGTTTTATAAAATTAAATTTTGCCTCAATTTTTGCGGCGCCCCTGTGTTTAATCGATTTGAAACGTACACACAAGTGTGGGGGATTTACCGAAACAGAGTTTGCTGGTGGGGATTTTCCGGTTTTATACTTATTACATTACGGATATTTATATAGTCGTTGTAGTACGTTTTTAATGTGTGTACGTTTACTCGTGTCATCGCGTCGTGTATTTTTATCTTGTTTTAAAAATGCCTAGAAGTTGTAAAAATACACCAAATATATTTTGTTATAAACTTAGCATCTGGTTCAAAATACGTTATTTATGCAAATTTGGTTGATCCGCAAAAAATTCTTCTGCCGCCACTTCATATTAAATTAGGATTAATGAAGCAATATGTAAAAGCTACAGATAAAAATGGGAATTGTTTTAAGCATTTATGTGGCAAATTTCCAGCTCTTTCTGAAGCAAAATTAAAGAAAGGCATTTTCCACAAATAAGAAATTTAATGCATGACTAACAGTATCAAGAAACAATGATAAAAATTGAAAAAGAATCTTGGATATGCTTTAAAAATGTAAAAATTTTTTTTTAGAAAATTATAAACACCCGCAGTCTGAGGAAATTGTCAACAAAATGCTGGACAAGTTTAAGCAACTTGGTTGTAATATGAACACAAAAATTCATTTTTTGCATGCTCATCTGGACTACTTTCAAGAAAATCGTGGTGCTGTTAGTGAGGAGAAAGGTGAAAGGTTATGCGGATACTAAACAGGTTTAGTAATGCGGGTGCATCTATACCATTGTGGAACAGTTTAAATAAAAATGAGAGGCTAGCAGGCACCCTTTTAGAGTTCAATGACTGGATGTCAAATCTTTGTAGAAGCAAACTATGGTCGAAATCCCTTACTTAAAATATAAACATATTAAGGAACAGTGTTATTAAACGATGTGTTTCTAATCATGAAATAAAGGGTTTTATATACGTATATACCAAGAGCCACATGATAAATATGCGATATTTATCATCAAAGTACACACCAAGGTCCTTAATATTTTCAGAACGCGTTAAGAACTGTACTACCAAGAAAACAGTCATATATTAGTGGTTGTTTCTTTAAGTTATAAGAGCAATCTTTACATTTATCTATGTTTATTGGTAGTTTATTCTCTGAACAACACGACACAACAAAGTTGATGAGTTTGTGCAATCTCAATCAACCAATCTAAAGTGATCAAGTAATTAGAGTTTATGCAATCTCTGAAGTCATCGGCAAAAAGAAGGTGAAATAGATAAGATAAAGAATAGTGGTTCCGAATTCGAGCCTTGAGGTACTCCAGAGAACGCTAAGAAGATCTCGGAATTTTAGCCATTACATGAAACAAATAATGTATGCCAATAAATACGATTTAACTAAGTGAAGAAGGTTAGGTTATTACTAAATCCAGATAATTTTAATTTTGAAATTATATAACGATTCACCTTGTCAAATGAGTCCGAAAAATTAGTGTACACCACATTCACTTGGCCTGAATCTTTATTATCTATGTGATTTGCGAATATCTGAATAAATTCTGCTAAATTTGTAACTGTGGACCGTTTTGCTACGAACCTATATTGCTTACGAAATAAAACAGGTTGCATACTAAGATAAATGTGGGTGTATAATGACATTTCAAAAACATTTGCAAGATTTGACAGAATAGTGATTGGGAGATAATTTTTTTATGACAGATGGATTGCCACTTTTTAATATAGGGCAAGTCCTGGCTATTTCTACATCTCAAGAAATGTGTAAGTAAAGATTATCAATTATCACAGTAAATAAAATAATAATTCGCTCTATTAAGGTCCCGAAGCAATATTTAACAATACAACTCGTAATCTGATAAAGAGTGACCTAAGATCACTTTATGTGTAAGTTTTGATAGCGATTGACGAATATCCATTTTTGTGTAAATTATACTACATTGATGCAGGTTGAATGATCTGCCAGAATCTGTGTTTATAGTCTACACATCGTCAGTAGAAAAAAATTGCAAAATGAATCAATTAATTATTTTATTAGGAACATCAAATGATTCCTTATCGAAGAAAACCATTATACACACAGAATACACACTGAACTTCTCTTACTTTGAGCATAATACCAAAAATCTCTGAGGTTATTCTTAAAGTTTTGCTGAATATAGTAAAAATAATACAAAAGTGTTTCTTACACATTGAATGTAGGGAATAAATAAACAATTATAATTACGAAGTAGTAATTTATTCATGCTCATTTATGTAATTTTTCCTATCGCAACGTGTAGGAGGTTGGCTAAATTCAAGATGTAACGTTAAATTGTAGTTTCCATTACATAAATATTAGTATCAGTATACAATAATATAGTAAGGCGTATATCATGATTTCGTACGGCTTTGTTTTGTATTCACATTCAGTTTATTTTTAGGTATGATCAAACGATTGTTTATTTATGTGGGTGTACCATAACTAATTACAATAATGAAATGAAAAATGACGTACTGAAAAATCAAATTGCATCAGCGATTTTACAAATAGTTTGATGATATCTGTCATTGTGGTTTGGTTATTTGATCATTCAATCAAAACTTTAAGAACATTCAAGGAAGATCTAATAAAACATTGTTTTATTATCTAATGAAAATCTCGGAACACAGCATTGACCTATTTATTTGTTAAAAAATACAGATATTTGTGCAAACAGATGGGAAAATTGTTTTTGCGTCTTATTTCCATTACAAACTTCAGGTAGCATTCAGGATACTAAAATATTAGGAGAAAACCAAGAGGTTAACGTGAATAGTAATTTTTCTGTTATTTCTAATATTTACCGTTGGCGGTAAAACAATTATTGTTAAAATTTAAATCACAATAAACTGTCATATATTATAAAATAAAGTATGAGGTTTAAGTAATAACACAATGTTGAAATATTTGGATGTTCTTTTTAAGAATCTTTGATTTTTCAGATTGAGAGAGGATGAGAGGGGGAAAGGGGGAAAGGGGGAAGAGTGGGAGACGAGAGTGTAACAATAACAAATAACACTTTCCTCCCTATTTACCCTGATATTAACTGTTCTTTACTACCGTTTACTCGTGAACTTGTTTTATTATTGTTGTGTGTGAGCTTAATTGAAAATGAGTGAAACCGAGCATTTTAGGCACATGATGCCTTTTATTTTAAAAAAGGCAAAAGAACCGCCGAAACTTGCCGTAAATTGTGTTCTGTGTACGGCAAGAATGTTCAATATCGAACGTATCAAAAGTGGTTCAAGAGATTTCGATCTGGCGATTCTTCTCTCACGGATGCTCCAAGGTCAGGCTGACCTAAAGAAGTCGTTCCCGAACATTTAAAAGTTTTAGTTGAGGCAAATCCTCGTCAAACCATACGTGAGTTTGCAGAAAAAATCGGGACGTCAAAATATAGTGTACAAAATCACCTTAAACAACTTGGGTTTGTCAGTAGACTCGATGTTTGGGTTCCTCACGAGCTCGACGAATCCAATTTAATGAATCGTATCAACATCTGCGATACATTAAGAATTCGTCAACGTAGCGATTCCTTTTTGATAAATATGGCTACGGGAGATGAAAAGTGGATCGTTTACGACAACGTTAGTCGAAGAAGAACGCGGGGGAAGTTCGGTGAACCTTCTCAATCCACACCAAAGGCAGGACTTCACGCCAAGAAAGTTTTGTTGTCCGCCTGGTGGGATTTCAAAGGAATCATTTATTTTGAGCTAC
Organism: Rosalia funebris; assembly: GCA_037954035.1. Classification (NCBI taxonomy): domain Eukaryota; kingdom Metazoa; phylum Arthropoda; class Insecta; order Coleoptera; family Cerambycidae; genus Rosalia; species Rosalia funebris. The sequence continues at coordinate 759,466 of JAZFAV010000006.1, read as the reverse complement.
TTCCGAGGAACGAAACAATAACTTTGGTCGTTTACTGCGAACAATTACAAAAATTGAGCCAAACCATGGAAAAAGAGCGCTCCGGGCTTGCAAATCGTAAGAAGGTCATCTTCCATCACTACAACGCTCAACCTCCCACTTCTCTGCAGGCCCGGAGAGAACTGTTGAAGTTAGAGTGGGATGTTGTGAGACCCGGAGGGAACTGTTGAAGTTAGAATGTTAGGATGGGATATACCCCATCCACCGTATTCTCCAGTCTCGCACCCTCAGATTTTCACCTATTCCGCTCTATGGATAACAGTTTACTAAACTTAACGTTTGCCAATGACGAGGAAGGCAGAAATCATTTAAAAACGTTTTTATGAAAATGGTATTATGAAGCTTACTGAGAGACGGGAGAAAGTTATTGAATATGGAGGAACGTACATTATTGATTAAAATAATTTGTAATAACTATAATGTTAATAATCAATACTTATGGAAAAACCGAACGAATTTTTTGGACAACCCAATATTAGGCGTACAAAAATATTAAAGACCACCCTGTATATATCTATTTTTTAATTATGTGGAGGGTATTCAGTATCAACACGGGAATGAGCGCTAGACAATTAATTACAGCCACAATATGGTTCAGGGTCTCTGGATACATTTCATGGAATTTCTCGGTGCTGAATACGACTGCATATTTGAAATAATCAGAAGGCCTTCTGTGTTTCTCTAACGTCGTGTGTGACATGTAAAATATATGTAAGTGGATTGCGTATTTTCATGTACAGAGCTCTCGAGAAATAACATACAGTGACTAGGTAAAACCTAGAATAAATTTGCAGAAATCTCATGATGAGAAGAGAAAAATGCGTATATATATATATATATATATATATATATATATATATATATATATATATATATATATATATATATATATATATATATTAAATCTGGTATTTGAATACATATAATATGTGGATTAATATTTTTCTTATTATTTTTGCGCTATTATGACGTCCCGACATGTTTTATAATATCAGTACCACAGTACCATTAGAAATGACAATTTAACATATATCTGCACTATAATATGCAGAAAGATAAAGGTCTTTCTACTGTTGAATAATAAAATTGATAGAAACTATCCACAATAGTACCGTAAGTAATAATTTTTAGTAAACACGACAAAACTCAAATTTTCGAAAAGTATAATTCTTTATTTTTATTATGATTAATGTTATTTCATTGTTAATTGTATTTCAAAATTCTCCAATAGTATCTCTATTTACATATATTATACATACTAGACAAAAAAATTCTTTATTTTCTCTCTTAAAAATGAATTTTTTTAAGTATAACTGAGTTTTAAGTCAATACTCCACACTATATCGAAATAATATAAATCGACATTTGCCAGCTAGATATCTGAACTGAACCCCATTAGGTTATTTCTCGCAGGTTGGGTTTTCCTTAACTTACTTGGAACTTAATTCTGTTAATTTTATTTCCAAAAACTACGCGAGCTATTATATATTTTTCGATTACACCGTATATACTCGTAATTGAGCTTATAATTAATATGTTAATTGAACTTACAATTAAACTTTATTATTTCCGTCGCGCAAATTTCCTTCGACATATTGGTCGTGGTTATTTTTTTTTTTCAAATAAGTAGCGATGATAGTGGGCTTGTTTCGAAACTTATTTACACATATTACTAAGGATTCAAGGTGTGTGGAATGGAGGCGACATTTTTTCTTAATTGTGTTATAATGTGTTGCAAAACACGCAGTTTTATGGAGACAGGTGTGAAATAAACGTACAGGCTGCACCAAGTGGTCCGTTTTTGTCTGTTTCTCTTGTATATAGTAGGCGATGAAAATCTCATTTGTTTATCAGAAATAATAAGAAAAGCAGGTTTTAATAAGTATAAGATAATATTTTTCATTTGTTTTTTTATTTTTAGAGATTTTGGTTAGATTTGGTCATGGGTTGAAACGTTATAAAGACTGATGAAGGAAAAATGTTAGAAACATCTTTTCTTCATCAATGTTAGAAACAAAATGTTAGTGGCTGCGATAATATTGGAAATGTCAAAAAATGGTCTACAAAGTTCCTTGCAGTACGGTAGCTTGAAGGGTACTTAGAAGAAATGTGAGGCTAGTAGAGCATCCTGCTGTTTTTAATTTAGAGGAGGAGACCTTTCATTGAGGTAGTGCCAGAATGAGGATTTTCGCTAACCAATATATATAATATTGGGGATGCAGTAAGCAGATAAAGGGAAATATAAGGGAAAAACGCTCGCGTGCTCGACTACTCAGGTCTTGATTTTATCGAAAACTTCGTCGAAAGGAATAATTTGATACAAGAATGGACTCAAATACAAAGCGCTTCAGGGTTTCTATTATAAATCTGAACGATATTCTAAGTTTATGAAACTTGTTCTCCAAGAAGTAAACACTACAAATTTCGACAATTGCGACGAAAGCAATATGACCGATGATTCTGGGTCTTGGTGCTTTGCTGCTTAGAAACATGAGACGTATGGTAAGGGTATAAGAACATTCGCGTGTATCGATCAATGTAATGATTTGTAGCAACGCAAATGTTGATCTACTACCATTAATGATCGTGTCCAAAGTTACCAAAGTACAACATTTTTAAGGATTCTAAAAAAAAAAAAAATACGCTTCCAGTAGGCTTTTGGTAATCTTGATATTCACGAAAGATAATCTTTAGAGCCCATACTAAGTCCTTTAAACACAAAACTGTCATAATATATGTTTTACAGCCACTATGAATTTTTTAAATGAAAAAATAAGAGATTTTTTAATGAAAAAGTACGAGATTTTTAAGGAAGTACTTCTTTAAAAAAATTATCACTTCCCCAGTAGACTTTCTAAAACTTTGATATTCATAACAGACAATCCTTAGAGCCTGTATTAAGCCACTTTAAAGACAAAACCGCCCTAATAGTTTTTTACAGATGCTATGAATTTTCTTATGAAAAAAGTATTATTTTTAAGTATACGTAAAAAAATCATTACGTCCCTAGTAGGCACATTATAACCTAAATATTCAAGAGAGATAACCCTCGACTAAATCATTTTATTGGCACAACTGCCCTAATATTTTTTCACAGACGCATTCAAACATTTCATTAAAAAGACTTATCATACCCCCAGTAGGTATTCTGCAACCTTAATATTCATAAGATACAACTGGTAGAGCCTCTCCTAAGCTCCTTAAAAGATAAAACTGTTTCAATATTTTTTACAGATGTTACAAATTTATTATAAAAAAATTACAAGACTTTTAAGGAGATTAAGGCTTAAGAAATCATCACGCCCTCAATAGGCTTTCTATAATCCTCATATTTACGACAGACAATTATTAGAGTTTCTGCTAAGTTACCTTAAAGACACAACCGACTTAAGATTTTTTTACAGGCGTTACGAATTTTTTAATAAAAAAATACGAGATTTTTAAGGAAGTATTTCTTTAAAAAAATCATTACATCCCCAGTAGGCATTCCGCAACCTTGATATTCATGACAGACAACCTCTATAGTCTCTATTTAATCATCTAAAGGTGAAACTGCCCTAATATATTTTTTACAGACACGAAACATTTTTTTATGGAAATAGTACAGAATTTTTAAGGAAGTATATTTTAAAAAAATTCTCACGCCCTCAGTAGGCATTTTGTAACCTGGATATTCACAGTAGATAATCCTTAGAGCCTCTACTAAATCACCTTAAAGACCCAACTGTCTCAATATTTTTTTGCAGACGCTATAAATTTTTTAATGAAAAAAATACGAGATTTTAAGCAAATATTTCTTTTATTAAAAAATCGTCACACTCGCTGTAGACTCTCCACAATCCCAATACTCCCTTATATCTCTATTTTTTTCCCTAACTATAATGTATTATCTGTAACTTTTTCATTACCTAACCTAAACCTTTACTTAACTGTCACAGGTCAACATTATTTTTCTAAATATTATTTTAACGCTGAAAACCATTTTCAAGAATAATTGCACTTTTCGCATATTCAGAACTATTATTTTATGACATGGTGAGTGGTAAGAAAAGAGGCAAATTAATCTTATTTATAAACCAATCCTTAATTCTGTATTCCGTAGTTATTAATAAACGAAATGTATCTTCAAATAGAAGACTGATAAGCTTTTAAGTATTTCCGTATCAGATCCGGAATACAGTTCAATATTCGATTATCTTATCTTAACTCTACTCATAAATTATATCTATGTAATATCTACTGTGGGTTTAAAATCATATGTTACGTTCTTTATTCCATTCCATTATGTTGTTTAATCGCCTTAGGCCTACACTCGCCCACTTCTTACATTGCATTCATCTAATTAAGTGTAATTTGGCAAATGAGTTTAACTGAATAACTGGTGAATTATATCCCGATGAGTTGCTGGACAGTGGAGATACTAGTAGCATTCGAATGTTTTTGCAAATAAAATATGCATCTCTTTTCTACAACATGTATGATGATTGTCGGTATCACACATAATTTTATGAAGTCTCAACTTTATTAGAAGGAATTTAGATCATAAATTCTTCAAGAATTTTTTGATATCAAGCTGTGAATGTGTAGCAGATAGAAATTTTTGTGTAGCCGATTGCATATAACAATTCCGAAATTCACACCTAACTCGAGAACGCCTGGATTTAAGAGAAATCCGAAGACACCGTTACATTTGTCCATCCTTCTTACAATTTCACGAATTGTTTCTCAAGATATCGTTTCTTGGCGGAAAAAATCGGTGGACTTATAGCAAGGCATTTTGTAGAAAATTCGAAAGTCTCAAAATCGACGCGAGTGACATTGAATACAACGTAAAGCGACCTTCTCAACACGATAGTGTTCCCTGTTTTAACGTGAAACTGTCGGTTATTGCGTAAAACTATTTTTGAGTAGCAGAATCAAAGTAACAATTTGGAAATTCACACCTACCTGGAGAACGCCTGGATTTAAGAGAAATTCGAAGGCACCGTTGCATTTGTTCATCCTTCTTACGTCTATACAAAGACTCGAGATATCGGCTTTTGGCGGAAAAAAATCGATTGATTGCAAGGCAATTTTGTAAAAAATACGAAAGTCTCAAAATCGCCGCAAATTACATTGAAAATGACGTAAAAAACCTTCTCAATACGATAGTGATCTTCGTTTTAATGAAAAACTCTCTGTTTTCACGTAAATCTATTTTCGAGTAGCAGAATCCAAGTAATAATTTCAAATTTACACCTGCCTGGAGGACGCCTGGATTTAAGAGAAATCCGAAGACATCCTTGCATTTGTCCATCCCTTCTACAACTATGCGAATGTATTCAGAATTTTTCTCGAGAAAACGTTTTTTAGCGGAAAAAAATCGATGGACAAGCAAGGCAAATTTGTAGAAAATACGAAAGTGTCAAAATCGATGTGAATTACATTGGAAACAACGTGAAGCGACCTCCTGAACACGATAATAATCTTCGTTTGATGAGGAACTGTCAGTTTTCGCGTAAAACTACATAGTTTTTAATATTAAATAACGAGTATAAGATTTAAAAAAAATTACTTCTCCAAGAAATAAGCTAGCATAATTTTTTCTAAAATTTAATTTTCTACCACTTATCGTCAGATTTCTGTTAAATTGTTCCGTAAATTTGTCTCAATTTTTCAAATATCTTTTTTCGCTACAATTCAATGTAAACAAAAACAATTGAGCATCAAAGACAACTGCACAACGCTTTTTTTGTCGATGACTGAGAAACAAAACGCTATAAATAAAATTTGTTATTCTAAATTCCATTTCTCGTCTATTTCGTTTTCCGTTTTATAATTAATATATATTTTAAGAGAACAAAAATACCTAAAAAAAAAAATAATTATAATAACAAAATGCTATTTTTTCCGCGTTTACTTTACTTGTCTAAACCAAATTAAGCCTAAAGTGATCATGAAATGATGAAACTATTTCAAATATTACGTAATATTTGCTGCGATATTTCTTAATCACAATAATTATATTTCAAAGACCAATTCTTGTATGCACTAAATGTGCTTTGTTTCATAAATGTACTTAATAATACAAATATTATCAAATGTCTCTATATCCCTTTCACATTTCTCTTAATATAATATAGGATTAAAAAGCCACAAAACCTGTTTTCAATTTAAATTAATAGAAAAACATTGAGGGATGTAATGGCACGAACTATTTAACCCCTGGTATAGTTATTAAACCTAGTGAGTCTATTTAGTTGTAATTAAAAATTATTCTCTCTATCTCAATTTAATTTCGTCGATTAAGTAACTAAGACAGTTTTGAAACATTTTATTGAAGTAGCCATAAATAAAACCTCCAATTCTCAGTACTTGCTAAAGTTGCGTAAAAATATAAAAATAATAGATGAAGTCGTCGCGATAGTGAAAGCTATTCGAGTGAGCTTCTGTTTTTTTTTGCGATGTTATGAGAAAATATTTAAAAATATCGATGGTGAAGTAAGCTGTAATTTTATTCAAATAATCACTTGAATAATATATTTTATGATACTAAAATAAACTACTGGGGCTAATTTGATACAAATATGTGAAAAACATGAGTGCTTGTCAGCTTTAATTAAAGCTTTCTTAAAGTAAATAAATAGTTACTAAATTGTCTGGAAATGACAATATCTTGAAAACGGTTGAGTATTTATAAACTGATAATCTCAGGTTTCTATTTGTATATTTGCTTCTTTGCAATGTAACTATTTAAGTTATTTGTAGAAATGGAGAGATAGCTGGGCACTTGGTGAAAGATGTTTAACTAGTAAATGAAAGAAAACATTTAAAGAAATTTAGAAATACACTGTTTCATTTGTAAATAAAAATAGGCTATTCAAGTACTCGTATGTTAAACATTGAGTCTGTTGAAAAATCATCTCTTCGGAAACCAATAGGTGTCCTTGGTCTAGGAACTTCAATTATGTTAAATAAGTTCTGTTAACAGGGCTTCTGTAAATTCCGATGAAATTGTACAGGGGATGTTTCACGTCAAATTAAACACCGTACATTTTATACATTAATCCATCAAATTCCTCGGGTATCTTGTAGCCGCAGCACTCTGCGATGACTGAAAGATCACAGCACACTCAGACGCAGAGAGTTTTATATACGGTTTTATTTTCGTTTTGTTTATTTGTCTGTTCCAATAACGATCCGTCTGGATACTTTTGTTTTGCCTCTCTCCATGTGTTCGGGGTCGAATTATGCGTATTAGCTGTTGGATATATTTTAATTTGAGGCGACTTGGTCGTTTGTCTATCACAAACGCGGATAATGAGAAATGAGAAATGGTTGTTTTACCTTAGTAAAACCCCGATATAACAGATGTGATATATAGAGATAATATGGTGGCTCTTCTTATTTCTTTGAACTCTTATTTCAATAAAAATTCCTCAAACTGGTCGATTTTTATTTTGATCGTCCACTCTTAGGGCACATCTGCCCCAGGGGGGTGGTATATGAGGAATGTAACTGACCTAACTTCTCTAAGGAAATTTAGTACAGGCTCTAAGGGTTGTCTGCTGTGAATATTGAAGTTTAGGAAAGCCTATTGGGGTTGTGGTGAATTTTTGTTTTATTTTCTTGTCAAAAAACCTGTACTTTTATGAAAAAGTACTTAGTAGCAGCTGTAAAAAAATGTTAGGGCAGATTTATTTCTAGGCACTAGTAGTAGAGACTCTAAGGATTGTTAGTCGTGAATATCGGAGTTGTAGAAAGTGTACTAGAGGTGTGGTGAATTTTTACTTTATTTTCTTCCTTAAGACTCCTGAACTTTTTTCATAAAAAAATTCATAGCATCACTAAAGAAAATATTAGGGCGGATTTATTTCTGAAGACATTTAGTAGAGCATCTTAGGGTTGTCTGCCGTGAATATTCAAGTTTACGAAAGCCTACTGGGGTTGTGATGAATTTTTTATTTATTTTGTTGTCAAGAAACCTGCACTTTTTTCAAAAAGAAATTTGTAGTAGCCGTAAAAAAATGTTAGGCATAATTTATTTCTAGGCACATATAGTAAAGACTCTAAGGGTTGTTCGCCGTGATATCGGAGTTGCGGAAAGTCTACTCGAGGTGTAGTGATTTTTTACTTTATTTCCTTCCTCAAGACTCCCGAACTTTTTTCATAAAAATATTCATCACGTCTGTCAAAAAAATATTAGAGCAGATTTATCTCTAAGGACGTTCAGTAGACGCTCTAAGGGTTATCTGACGTGAATATTAAAGTTTGATAAAGCCTACTGTGGTTGTGATGAATTTGTGATTTATTTTCTTGTCAAAAAACCTGTGCTTTTTTTTTAAAGAAATTTGTAGCAGCTGTAAAAAGTGTTAGGGTGGATTTATTTCTAAGCACATTTAGTAAAGACTCTAAAGGTTGTTCGCCATGAATATCGGAGTTACGCAAAGTCTACTGGAGGTGTGCTAATTTTTTATTTTATTTCCCTCCTCAAGACTCCAGAACTTCTTTCATAAAAAGATTCATAACGTCTGTTAAAAAATATTAGAGCGGACTTATCTCTAAGGATATTCAGTAGAGGCTCTAAGGGTTATCTGCCGTGAATATTAAAGTTTAGGAAAGCCTACTGTGGTCGTGATGAATTTGTGATTTATTTTCTTGTCAAGAAACCTGTGCTTTTTAGAAAGAAATTTGTAGCAGCTGTAAAAAATGTTAGGGCAAATTTATTTCTAAGCACATATAGTAAAGACTCTAAAGGTTGTTCCCCATGAATGTCGGAGTTGCGGAAAGTCTACTGAAGGTGTGGTGATTTTTTATTTTATTTAAGTCCTCAAAACTCCAGAACTTCTCTCATAAAAAGATTCATAACGCCTGTCAAAAAAATATTAGAGCAGATTTATCTCTAAGGATATTCAGTAGAACCTCTAAGTGTTATCTGCCGTGAATATTAAAGTTTAGGAAAGCCTACTGTGGTTGTGATGAATTTGTGATTTATTTTCTTGTCAAGAAACCTGTGCTTTTTTAAAAAGAAATTCGTAGTAGCTGTAAAAAAATGTTAGGGGGAATTTATTTCTAGGCACATATAGTAGAGACTCTAAGGGTTGTTCATCATGAATATTGGAGTTACGCAAAGTCTACTGGAGGTGTGCTGATTTTTTATTTTATTTCCCTCCTCAAGACTCCAGAACTTCTTTCATAAAAAGATTCATAACGTCTGTTAAAAAATATTAGAGCGGACTTATCTCTAAGGATATTCAGTAGAGGCTCTAAGGGTTATCTGCCGTGAATATTAAAGTTTAGGAAAGCCTACTGTGGTTGTGATGAATTTGTGATTTATTTTCTTGTCAAGAAACCTGTGCTTTTTAGAATGAAATTTGTAGCAGCTGTAAAAAATGTTAGGGGGAATTTATTTCTAGGCACATATAGTAGAGACTCTAAGGGTTGTTCATCATGAATATCGGAGTTGCGGAAAGCCTACTGGAGATGTGGTGATTTTTTACTTTATTTCCTTCCTCAAGACTTCCGAACATTTTTCATAAAAACATTCATAACGTCTGTCAAAAAATATTAGAGCAAATTTATCTCCAAAGACATTCATCAGAGGCTCTAAGTGTTATCTGCCGTGAATATTAAAGTTTAGGAAAGCCTACTGTGGTTGTGATGAATTTGTGATTTATTTTCTTGTCAAGAAACCTGTGCTTTTTTAAAAAGAAATTCGTAGTAACTGTAAAAAAAATGTTAGGGGGAATTTATTTCTAGGCACATATAGTAGAGACTCTAAGGGTTGTTCATCATGAATATCGGAGTTGCGGAAAGCCTACTGGAGATGTGGTGATTTTTTACTTTATTTCCTTCCTCAAGACTCCCGAACATTTTTCATAAAAACATTCATAACGTCTGTCAAAAAATATTAGAGCAAATTTATCTCCAAAGACATTCATCAGAGGCTCTAAGTGTTATCTGCCGTGAATATTAAAGTTTAGGAAAGCCTACTGTGGTTGTGATGAATTTGTGATTTATTTTCTTGTCAAGAAACCTGTGCTTTTTTAAAAAGAAATTCGTAGTAGCTGTAAAAAAAATGTTAGGGGGAATTTATTTCTAGGCACATATAGTAGAGACTCTAAGGGTTGTTCATCATGAATATCGGAGTTGCGGAAAGCCTACTGGAGATGTGGTGATTTTTTACTTTATTTCCTTCCTCAAGACTCCCGAACATTTTTCATAAAAACATTCATAACGTCTGTCAAAAAATATTAGAGCAAATTTATCTCCAAAGACATTCATCAGAGGCTCTAAGGGTTGTCTGCCGTGAATATTGAAGTTTGGGAAAACCTACTGGGGTTGCGATGAATTTTTGTTTTATTTTCTTCCTCAAGACTCCTGAACTTTTTTCATAAAAACATTCAATTCCTCGCCAGAGTTTCGTTTAGGAAAAAGGCTATAGTCAGAATCAAATCTTTAAGTCATTCCCCAAGAGCTATAGTCTAATAAACCTCCAAAGAACCCAAGAACCAGTAGAAACTCCAGAAAGCCACGGTGAGAAATGTAAACACGGGTGATCAACCTCTTCTTCTGCGATGCTCAAGCATCGAACACATTTCCACACATACACCAAATCCCTCATAGATGATTCCACCGCGTCTTCTGTGACGCTCTAGCAGCCAACATGCTTCAAACTGGTATCGATATTTTCTTAACAAAAAGTTAGTCGATGATTAAACCTATCTCTTATATTCTGTAGCATGGTAATTTGTCTGATTTCATGTCTTATTCGTTGCTGCATAATCTTCAAAATATTATTAAGGTTTGTTTTAAAAGTATTATTTTTCATGTACCCCCGCAGAAGAAAAAATCAAGTGGGGTAAGGTCTGGAGATTTTGGCGGCCACTCAAGTGGACTTCGTCATCGAATTCATCTATTTGGAAATATCGCGTCGGAGGATATTGGCGGATGGTTATGGCATAATGGAGTGAAATTTTATAATGTTGAGTATATTCTTGCACGAGCTAGATGTGGATCTTAATTCATCGAGAAGGAGAGAGTCGACAAAAAGGAACCACATTTTCTCGAAGCTAATTGGTATATGTTGGACTATCAATAATAACAATTAGAACATTGATAGCATTTACTTATAACATCAAGGTTATTATTATGCATAATACAAATTTTGAGAAAGTGTATTTCAGGAAAAAACTAATACAAAGATAAAATTCGAAGTAAGACTAAGAAGAATTTTTTGTATACTAAGTTTGTGAGGTTTCAAAACAAAACAACAGAGATAAGAAATGTATATTATCAATATTCCTCGTTATAAAAAACGTTAAGAAGTGGTATAAATTTTGTGCATCTCTTACAATGTAGTGATAGTTATCATAAAAGCAAGATCTTTATTTTTTTACTTTAAAAAGGTAATAGTTCAAAAAATGTTGAATACGAGGTTTGCATTATATTATTCTTAATATGAGCTTTGAAATGACATAGCACTGGGCATACCTTTATATTAAAAAAGAGAAAAGTGGAGGCGATTACATATTCTAAGCTGAAGGTAAGTAAAGGTCATTACCCCCTAAGTGTGGGCGATTAAAATTGAAGGGCTTGGTGCAAAAACCGGTCAGCTCCATATTTTAAAATTTTGAAATATCAACATTAAACTGTTTTTCAAAATAGAAGAAAATTGAAAAAATTAACAGTTATTTTTCAATAAAGAAAATTTCACTAGAAAACATTTTTCTTATGAATGAAAATATATGAAAATATACATATTTTCTTGTTAAACATTTTTTCAAAATGAAGCTGTCTGTGCTTTGACACAAAATATAATAACAATACTCAGTTTATGACAAAAGACTGATTTCTTTCACAAGTAACTCGAAAAAAGTACAAACATAAGTTGAAAACATCTCAACTTATACATCCTCATCATCGCTATTGGAGTTTTCTTGAGATATTTCAGGACCAACAGTATTAAAAACAATATTGTAATACCACTGATCATTCTTAGGTACATAATTTTGCAGCCAGGGACTTAACATTCTCAAGCTTCTTTTGATTCATAGGTAGAGGATAGTTATAAAGTCTTTCTGAAGGCAACGAATATGGCGTAGATGATTTTTTGAAAGTAAATTCAGAAAACAATGTTATTCCTGTTGTTATACTGCACTTCACTACATTAGTTTTTTCATACTTGAAAACGCGATATTTCGAAATATAAAACTTCTCTTTTCAGCATTTGTAACAGTTTCTTTCATAAAACTTTTAAAATGTACAGAGAAGTTTAGAATGATATCCTGACGCACTTCTACTACAGTGAATTGTCCTACAGTGTATGTGTGAATTGTACAGTGACAGTCTTAAATATGTTCTTGACCAAATCTCTCCAACCTTTAGGTATATATGCTTCTTTTTTACGTTTTTTTTTCGATTAAGTCGAATGATCGAAATGGTCGAATGAGCTCCATCTATGATTTGCAGTAAGAAACAGACAGCTCCGGATCTGGCCGGTCCTTGACACAACATGATATCCATACAACTCCACAAAGTGTTATATTTTCTACTATTAATCATAGAGCAGTCCGATTTTTATTCCAAACGATTCAGCACCCCAAGTATACTTAAATTAATTGAAAAAGTGATTTTCGGAAAAAATGAAGCTAACCGGTTTTTACACCAAGCCCTTCAATTAAAAATCGACCTCGAATTTATTCCGGTTAAAGTTCCGTCCATCCACCCTGTATATTTACTGCATATGTTGATAAAATAATTGTTGGAAATTACAATTTTCTCCATTACTGCTGTATCGAGCCTCTCATTTAACACTATACCAGGACTAATTTAATTTTTGACATGTTATAAATTGTACCCATTGGAGAGGGGTTGGACATTTTCCAATAAATCAAATCCCAATTTTACACTTCCTACTTCCTTATATTCGTGCGTTCGTCCAAATGAACATTAAATTCGCATAAATCCTAGCTATAACATCTGAGTTATATCCATTAACTTCGTCACGAGTAAACAATTCGTCTTTGAGCTTTAATTAGAGGCAAAAGGATAATGACAGATTCTATTTGTAAGCTACAAGCGAATACTATTCCTACTGGTCATTTACGAGTATATTATTGTGAGTTTGTGAACATATATACAGTGAATTCGTATGAATAAATTCGTTCAAAAATCAAGGCATAACTTTTGAGAAAAACTCTCAGACCTGTGGAACAAAATACTAAATTTAATGGCATGACTATTTAAAAAATCAACTAAATGAAATGTTTAAATTGTGCACCGTTGGCTGCCTGACAGTTATCTAATCTATACTCCCGTTACTGTAACCATAGCTGTGACCATAGCATATGTAAAAAATGGTATCTTTTATATATCTTAAAAAAGGGGGTTGCCATTAAAAATATATGGATGACCTCATATTTTCTACACTAATCACCCTGTATATCCTAATGACATTTTAAAAAATGCAGAACAAAATCTAACATTTAACGGGTTCGAAATTTTTTCCCAAAAGTTATTTCCTGAATTTTTAACGAATTTATTCATTATTTTACAAAAGCATTGTATACGACATAATAATGAATAAATAAATACGTATTTGTCTTGTGAAAGTATCCCAATTCTTACGTTATCTACTTACAGCGATAGCCAGTAATTGGTTTTTGATCTGACAATACAGGATGGTGATAAAGTTTTGCACAATATTCCTAGTTTTGTTAAATAAGTGATTCTTTTTAAACTTTGCTTATTTTGTAAAATTATTTTACCATTACACTACATATGGCCATTCTGCTAAAAACAAACATTAACAAAATATTATAACAACCATCATATATCCATTGGATATTTTTTTTATTATATTCGTATCCGGTATCAAATTAATTTATAGTACCCACATTAAAAACGGCTTAATTGATTTGTTTGAGCAAATTGTTTATATAATAGTGCGTTTATCTGCGACAAAAAAATTAGGAAACCCACATTTAATCTGACAATCATCCAATTTAGGTAATAATGAAATAACTTCTTTGGCCTTGATGCCTATATCACGACACAATAGTTTTGAATCCAGTGGGTATGAGTTTGACGGTTTTATATGTTGAATAGTTAGTAAGAAAAATTTGTGAAGTATTAATAAAAGAAAAAGATTATTTGGATCAATAAATGTCTGTCTATCTAAAACACTATGACTAAAATTATGTAAAGAATCATTTTAGTTTTAGTGTATTTTTACACAAATTTTACCTCTTATTTATTCATTTAAGCCATAAATAAATGTTACAGGTTGTTGTAATCAGCTCACTAAGAAGAATAAAGTAATACAAATGTGTCTTAAGGGTTCTAGTGAAAAAAATCTCTTTTCAATTGCATTTATATGAATCTCCATTTAGCAGTCTTATCTTTTAGATTAAAGAGTGACATATCCAATTGTTTCTTATGAAAATATAAAGTAATGTTAAAAATAATTATATGTCATAAATGTTTTCCATCATCTATATCCGCAACTATGTGTTTTCATAGATTACATCTTAGGAAATAGTCTTCACATTTGGATGCTTTGGAATCACTCCCATTTGTTTTAAAGTGAAATGAATGTGAAGGTTCTCCTCAGAACACTTATAGGTAGACAGTATCAGATTAAACCAAAATGAGAAGTAGCTCTGTTAACGCCCTTGGGCAATCTTTAACAAGAGAGCTTGGAATCTGATCATCCCCATAGGTCATTTTGTTTTAAGTTTTGATAATGTGATGATTGGCGAAGGTCGTAAGAAGTCTACAAGATACAAGAGATAGACGATATCTTATGAGAGTCGCCTTAAAGAAGATACTAGTTTAGAGCCAAGAAGAGTCCTAGCAGCAGCTTGAAATGTAGCAACTTCTGGACGAACGGCCAGGAAAATGCTTAATGAAGGAGGATTGAACAGTAGAATATCAGCTATTGCACCACTGCTCACCAGAGAACATAGTGTTGCTAGGCTCCGCTTTGCGATATAAGACGTACATTGGACCATTGACGACTGAAAGCAAGTTTTATTTTCAGATTAAACAAGAGTAAGTCTTAATTCACCAGATGAACGTCAACGAGTCTGACGGAGGGCAGGAGAGTGGTATTACTTTTAGAAATTTATTGTAAACGGTCCGGCAACAGGAATAAACGGTTTTTAACAGGTCACTGTTAATAAACAAGGAATATATTTGGACTAACTATATTTTTTTATAACACTTAGTTTGCAAAGATCATATACCTAAGATGACCACCGTCTTCTTCTATACATTGCTGAAAACTGTCCTGATATTGCACATAACGCGTCTGAGTAAATCTTTATCGAATATTTATCGAATTTATCTCTTCACGAATCCTTTCCTTGAGTTCCAGAAGTGTTTCGGGATGGGTAGAGTATACTTTGGACTTTAGGAATCTATAAAAAAAAAACCGGGACTGTCAGGTCAAGTTATCTTGCGGACCATGCAAACCTTGAAACTAGGCAATTCGGGAATATCGCTGTAAAACAGCAATGGACTATCTAGCTGTATGCGCTGTGGCACCGTCCTGTTGGCACCATACTTCATCTTGGTTCATTCCTTGAAGTTCTATAGTCACAAATGTTTCCAACATCTCAACGTACCGAAGTGAATTGACTGTAACCGTATGGCCGTTTTTTTCAAAAAAGTATGGCCCGATCACAACAAATCTGCACACTCCACGCCACACTGTTACTCTTGGTCATAAAATTGGTGTTCATGCATTTCTCTTGGGTTGTGTTCTCCCCAGTAGCGAAAGTTCTACTTATTAACGTACCCACTGAGATGGAAGTGAGCTTCATCAGACATGATCAGTGAATCAAGAATTCCCGCATTGTTGTTCAATGTTTCCAGAAATTGCCTGCAGAAATTGAGGCGATTAACTTCATCAACAGGGTTCAGCCTCTGGACCATCTGTACTTTATATGGATGAAATTCCAAATCCAGATTTAAAATTCGTCGCATACTTCGCTCTGAAATTCGGAATACAATTGATTGCCGAATCGCAGAACGTTATGGACTCCATTTAACGGCTACTCTGGTTCTTTCAATATTACCTTGTGTACGAACTGTACGTGCCTCTGACAAATTTTGAGTTTACACTGCCTCTTTCAATTTCGTTGCAATCTCTTACCCATCTCAAAATTGCATTTCTTGATGGGACGTCAGCGTGCACTGGCAAATTCTTCTGGTATTCTGGCATTTTGGCCTCTGGGTTTGCACGATGGATTGGGCCAAGATAAATGATTTAACAACAGAGACTCGTTGATTAACAGGCCAATTTGCCATTGTAACACAAAACTTTCGATAATAAAATATAATTTTATCACTACTTGACGTTTGTCAAATAAATAGTATTTCCACAGCAACCTATTCAAAACCATTCAATCCTGTTGCCGGACCCTTTATTTGTAACATTTCTGTTTCTATTCTATAATTATTGGAAATGTCTAATTTCTCTTGGGTACCTGTATTATAAATAAATAAATGAATAGCTATCTGAGGTTTTGTAAAGCGCTAGATATAGTCCCGATTCAAATTAATTGTCGTCGGTGAAGAGACCTCGTTTGCAGTCATCACAGTTCACAACAAATGTTCGTCGAAAGAAAAATAGTGCCTACCTAATTGCCGTCACTTGAGGCGTTCATTGAAGTCAAGAGGGTCGCCGGTGGAGGTCAAGCCACTTCAGTCTTAATAAAACAGCCGATACCTCCTAATCTAATCAAAACTATTTAATTAAACGGAGCCCGATGATCGAGGCAGGCCGTGTACCGAGTACGAGGAAAGGGGATAAATACACGACCGATATAATGCCGCGCAGACTATCTCTGAAAGTGAGCTTAATTGCAAAATTGCTTTATCGGAAAACAATTTGGTTTTGATGATGGAATATTAATATTGACTCTAGGTTTTACGGCGTTGCGCCGCCCCGTTCATTAGAGAAATAAACAGGGGGATTACTATATATGTGCATATAATAAAATAATGTGGGAGTGGAAGTGACTAATGCCAGCTGGAAAAAATACTTAGAGGAATGGGCGTTGCGTGGTATATCAAAGCCAAACGCGGAAATAATAGGGTTGTAACCGTACCCTATTAGTATTATAAAGCAATAGTTTTTATTGAGAATTCAAAGCATGTTACAGAAATTTTAAGTTTCCAGTATACAAGATGTCTATAATGTACAAGATCATGATAAACGCTTCAAGATGGTAAGCTGGTAGCTTACGCATAGATAGTAAGTCATGTAGATGTGTATACTGATTTTTCTGATGTACTGATGGGTATACTGAAGATTTTTAATAAGGCGAATTATAATATACTAATTTCAACATTAGAACTGTACTTATTCCGTAGTAATCCTTTTCACATAGTAAAATCATATTTATCCAGATGAACATTATCTGTTTCATGTCTAACATATCTTCGTAGTGTGCTCTGGAGTACCTCAAGGTTCAAATTTAGGACCATTATTCTTAATGTATTAAAACGACATTGTTTAAAAACCCTGATACTTATTTTTTTTGCGTTAATTCGTTCAAAATTAGAATATTTTAGAATTCTTTGGTATTCCTGGTATCTAAGTCTGGTAGTAAGGGGTTACCATCATAGTCTGATTCAATAATGATTTGACATCCAGTCATCAAACTCTAGAAGGTACTTACCAGCCTTAAACTGTTCTATAATACAGGTGCCCAAAAGGGTAGGGGGTACTTGTATTTGCGCTGTCCATGTAACGGCGCGGTAAGGATAAGTTGTTGCACTAATCTTTGGAGATATAGTAGCCATGGAAGTGTACCCGGGAGACCATCGTGATTTTTGCGCACGCGCCTATTATCGCAATGGTGATTCGATAGTCACAGCTCGACGTTTATATCGTGGAGAATTCAATGTACGGAATGATCCGAAGGACGATACCAGCAGAAAATGGATTCGAATGTTTGAAAATACCGGTTCAACTGTAAAAATTCACAATCCAGGTCGCCCGCGCTCTGTTCGAACCCAACAAACGATTGAAGAAGTGAGAGTTTCAGTGCGTGAAAATCCGTCTAAATCAGTTCACAAACGCAGTCAAGAACTTAACATTAAAAAATCGTCGTTTCACAAGCTTCTGAAGCAAGATTTACATCTTACAGCCCCCAAAATTCAGCTCATTCAAAAACTGAACTTTACCGACTATCCTCTCCGACTGAATTTTGCAAATGAAATGCTTCAACGTTTCCAATGTTTGAGAACATTCTGTTTAGTGACGAAGCGAACTTTCATTTAAGTACATAACACAATATATAAACAAATAGAACTGTCACTACTGGGCCAACGAAAATGCAAGACAGAAACATGAACAACCACTACATAGTCCGAAAGTAATTGTGTGGGCTGTCATGTCTGGTGAAGGCATGACCGGCGAGGGCGAGTGCTTGCGGTAAACAGTGAACGGTAATGCGACATGTTAAGGAACTTTTTGGTTCCACAACTGCAGGAGTTTGGAGGTTTTAATGTGGAAATATGGTTTCAACAAGATATGGCCACTTACCACACCTCAAAACAATCACTTGAGGTTGTCAATCAACTTTTCCCGGAAAGAGTGATATCTCGTCGAGGCATCATTAACTGGACTCCGAGAAGCCCCGATCTTACACCCCTTGATTATTTATTATTGGGATACCTTAAAGAGAAAGTTTATGAAAACAAACCACGAACTCTACTGCAATTGAAGCATAACATCCGCACCGAAAAGGCCACCGTTTCCAAAGAGATAGATAGGTAGACGCGTGGTGGCTAATTTCCGTTTTCGGTTAGAGGAGTCCCAGCAACGCGAAGGTCGACATTTGGACAACATAATCTTTGGCACTTAATTTTCCAAAGCTTTGTCTAAAAATAAAAAGAAAACTGACTTAGTTTTTTTTATTGAATTTACAAATGTCCCCTACCCTTTCTGGACACCATGTAGTATAGATGCACCCCCATTACTAAATATGTTTAGTACCTAGACTAAGCTCTCGAGAGGATAGTATGTTTTATTGCCAATTTGCAAAAACTAACATGCTGTTAAAATCGTTAGTGTTTGTAATATCACAGAATTTTAATGTAAAATTTAGCACTTGCAATTTGTATTCATAATTAATTACTATCTTTAGGGAATTAATAATATTTTACAGCTATATACTGTACACATGTACGTGTATTTCCTTGTATTCCATATTTTTGTTTAATAAATATATTTTTACAATAAACAACAGTAGAGTAGTAATGAGATAATTCAATATTTAAAATAATACCTAAACTATCTAATTAAAATGTACACTTTCATTCGCATTCATCTATATCGTTCCTTGTACTTTTAATTGTAAGAAGCCGTCACATATGTTAATAGAGTTATAAAAGCTTAGCACATCTGTTGATTGTTGCTCGAACATTATGTCTTGTGAAACTGGCTCTATGACCCAAAGAAAAAGTGGTAATAGACCAACCTTTCGTATAGAAGACGTCTTGGTTGATGAACATTCGTCAGTGTATGGAACAAATGCGGATAAAGTCTTTGAAATGTATGTCTCAAGAAACAGAAGAAGATCCTTGGAATATGCGGAACGATTTTAAAGAACCTGGGTATGTGTCCCATATAAGAAGAATCACATCAATTTCATTTACCGGCATACTATCATACAGTGGACGTCTGGCCTAGTTCCAATAGTTTGTTAATAATCCAATAAATGACGATCTTCTAAACATATGGAGCACTCAAATGGATAATTTCAATATTTCTATTTTAGCTATTTGAACTTGACTTTTTCGTTAATAAAAATTAGATCTTCCATCTTCAGATTTTTAGTTCAAGGAGAAAACTCAACTTTAACAGCAAAATTATCAGCCGGTCATTAAGAAACTCGCAAAGAAACGTTAAAGATATTAAAGTGGTATTGAAGATTCGATCAAATTATCCGGATTTTGTGTCACGACTATGTTTCTTTATTTAGCAGCACTTTTTTATAAGTCACAGTGCCAGTTTTGCTAAACACGTCAATAAAAATCTTTTTGACCCCATTTTGTTCCAAAATTGATCCCATTTTGTTTCCATGACGCGCCGTAGCTGTTGTATTAAGGAATTGCTGATCATCCTTTTTTAACGTGATCTTAAGAGTTTGTTGAATTTACTGAATCTTATTCACGTGTTGAGAGCTGCATGGAACCACGTGGAGACGAGATACCAAAAAATGTGTAAGACATATTTTTAACAAGACAAAGTATATTTTTAGCACACCACACATAACAAAAGTGATTATTTACCACGTTCAATGTCAATCGTCAAATCATTCCGTCAAAAAAAAAAAATCAACTCACCAAATTTGACCTTCACACCTTTAGAAAAACAAACGACGCCGCTACACTAACACCGCGGTTTCACGCCACCCCTCAAAAGGTACCGCCCCCACGGAGGTTTTTCACACTCACCCTGGATATCCTCAGTGGTTGCTTGACGTCGGCGCCGCCGTGCATTCGAAAACCCCACGGAGGTCCACCTTCGAGCACAACTTCACGGGCTGTCATAGCCTACTTGGTCGTGGCGGCGTCGTAAGGCGAACGTCTGGGCCGTAGCCAACTAGATTACATGGAGGTCGCACGTTGTTTCTAATTTTCGAGTCGATCATCGATCAAAATAGACATTTCAGCGGCATGACGATGAGATGGGTCTTCCGTCCACTTCCCCGTCTGGTCGAAGGTGTCTGCTGAAAACAAGAGACGCATGAATTGTTGTTTAGGGGACGCGAAAATCGGTTGGCAACTGGAATGTTTATTGTTTTAATGGGAGTAATTAATGCGGTTGTTCGTTAATTACTGGGTCTGTTTGGTCGTTTTTGTTTGTTTGCTACGGTGATGTATTGTATACAGGATGTGCCAAGACAGTTGATAATTGTGTTACAATTACACTACGTGAAAAGTTTTGGTAACATTGTAATATAGAGGTTCCAAAATAAGTAGGTATAGATTAACACATGCAACATTTTAATTATTTGTCTTTATTATTAAAAATACACTAGCCCTAAAAATTAAGGGATGTAAAAAAATCCTAAATTTTTATGTGATTTTCAGAGGGCTGTAACTTAGAGAACAATAGTCGCAGAGCAATTAAAAAAAAACGAATTGATGTTCCAAGTTTCTAGTTTTCAGATTTTGAGTTAAACAGTTTCCAACATTAGCAGTTTTTGAGTAATTATAAGAAAACCATCGGAAAAAGAATTTCAAAATTTTTGCTTGTTTTTCAAAAGGTCCACGCATTTCAATAATTTTTTTCAGTGATTTCATCATAAAGCTTTTTTTAGATAATTTTATCCTCTTTAATTTGAGCGGTCTAAAAGCTTGACATGATTTTTTGCTGAGTTATCAGTCAGTAAATAGTCAGGTTGGAATTTTTTGACTTTCTTTTTTAATTCTTTTTTCCTTAACCATAATTAACATTTTTTGATAAAGAAATATGGATCATTGCTAAAAAAAACATTTTCAAGCTCAAAAAATGAACAAAAAATGAAAAATTCATTATTAAATTGTTTTTTAGCAAAGACGACAAATTAAATCATTCCGAACAGAATGAAAAAAAATCGTAGCGCCTCAAAATTTTCAGAGTTTCATTGGGATACTTTGGAGTTGAAAAGAAGCAATCAACATCCTTAGTCTATCCGTTATTTGCTATGTTATGCCAAGTTAAGCGAGTATCCCTAAATACGCAATTTTTTACCTTTTTTAAATCAACATTATTGCACCGAAACTATTTTTATCAAAGCCAATAATATCGACTTGTAAAGAATACTTTTCAGTTCTTTAAACTTTACTTGAATTTTCTGTACGATCATTATTTTCTGACTAATTAATTACCAAAGTCAAGACTGACATTTGTTTTTTACACGACAATAACCCAGCAAATCGTCATACAAGGCTCTTAGACCACTTAAAATAAAATTATCTGAAGAATTTTTGTAATAAAATCTCTGAAAAATATTTACTGTCTGTGAACCTTTTGAAAGGCAAACAAAATTTGGAAAAAAAATTCTGATAGTTATCTTATGATTACTCAAAAATTGCTGATGATAAAAAATTTCGAACACTGGATCTAAAAACTAGAAACTTGAAGCTTTAATTTTCTTTCTTTAAAATTGCTTTGTGACTATTTCTCCAAGTTACAGCCCTTTGGAAACCACCTAAAAATTTAGGGTTTTTTACATGCCTTAATTTTTGTGCCTAGTGTATTTCGAATAAAAGTTTAAAAACATTTATTTTTTCTATGGAGAATTGTACTTAAAATATGATGTATAAAGCGTCTATTCTGGCGAGCCGAAACAGAGTCGAACTCAGGTCACTATTATTAGATAGTTATTACATCATGGTACTATATAGAATATTAATGAATACTCAAACAGTCTCCTCGTAAACGCCACCGTGAGGTCTTAAAAAAGTAGTGCTGCAATTTCGTAAGAAGTAAGGGGTTTTAAGAAAGCAAAAGAAAGTTTTAAGTTCACTTTGGCGATAGCAAGGATAAAGGTGCATGCCTTGACCGGGAATCGAACCCGGCTCTCCCAATTACCGGTTGCTCTGATCGCTGAGCTATCGAGGCACACTCATTATCCCTGCTAATGCGCGCGTCGCTACAGTACTCCCTCCCTAGAGTCATGGTTTGCCTGGATACAATTTAACGGAATTGACCGCATTCGTCATTCTTACGAACCGTTGTTCGGTAACCCCCGGACTATAGGGCGATGAATAGGACGGGAATCGAATCCGCGAATTTGAGATGTAAGGGAGGTTGGATGTACTGGAACGAATCACATCACGGTGGGGGTTACCACTTTGGCGATAGCAAGGATAAAAGTGCATATGCCTTGACCGGGAATCGAACCCAGCAATTGGTTGGTTGCTCGGACCGCTGAGCTATCGAGGCACACTTATTATCCTTGCTAATGCGCTAATTTAACGCGTCGCTACAGTACTCCCCTCCTAGAGACATGGTTTGTCTCGATACATTTAACGGAATGTGACCGCGTTCGCCATTCTTACGAACCGTTGTTCGGTAACCCCCGGAATATAGGGCGATCGATAGGACGGGAATCGAATCCGCGAATTTGAGATGTAAGGGAGGTTGGATGTACTGGAACGAATCACATCACGTCGGGGTCACCACTTTGGCGATAGCAAGGATAAAACTGCATATGCCTTGACCGGGAATCGAACCCAGCAATTGGTTGGTTGCTTGGACCGCTGAGCTATCGAGGCACACTCATTATCCTTGCTAATGCGCTAATTTAACGCGTCGCTACAGTACTCCCTCCCTAGAGTCATGGTTTGCCTGGATACAATTTAACGGAATTGACCGCGTTCGTCATTCTTACGAACCGTTGTTCGGTAACCCCCGGACTATAGGGCGATGAATAGGACGGGAATCGAATCCGCGAATTTGAGATGTAAGGGAGGTTGGATGTACTGGAACGAATCACATCACGTCGGGGTCACCACTTTGGCGATAGCAAGGATAAAAGTGCATATGCCTTGACCGCGAATCGAACCCAGCAATTGGTTGGTTGATCGGACCGCTGAGCTATCGAGGCACACTCATTATCCTTGCTAATGCGCTAATTTAACGCGTCGCTACAGTACTCCCCCCCTAGAGACATGGTTTGTCTCGATACATTTAACGGAATGTGACCGCGTTCGCCATTCTTACGAACCGTTGTTCGGTAACCCCCAGACTATAGGGCGATGGATAGGACGGGAATCGAATACGAGAATTTGAGATGTTAAGGGAGGTTCGAGTGCTGGAACGAATCACATCACGTCGGGGTCACCACTTTGGCGATAGCAGGGATAAGGAATGCATATGCCTTGACCGGGAATCGAACCCAGCTCTCCCAATTGCCGGTTGGTTGCTTTGGGCACACTCATTATCCCTGCTAATGCGCCAGTTTAACGCGTCGCTACATTCACAATCGAAATGGTTTGTTATGGAAATTTAAAATGCTTTGAATTTAAAATACTTTGTGGTTAACCTCTTATGTTCTCACGGAGATATTGATGGTACGATCATTCGGAGTTGCCCGGTATATTCCTTGAAACGCTTATTTATTCTCATGGATATACGTACAATAAACGTAAAATTATCAAGGTTATAACAATGCCAATAAACGATATCTAATAAAAATTAATTGGCAAATACCTGAACCAGGTACGATGGTCGTCTTTAATGCCTATAAAATTTATGGCGCCACGAGATAAATCTTCACATTTTCGTCTAAATTAACGCGGAAGACGAAAGACATTCTCGCAGACTCCACCTCGGACCTGCCACATCATAAATATTAATGTCTTAGATGTATTCGTGGAATGTAAACATACCTCTGATAAAACGATTTCGGTGTGTTCATGTTTAGTTTTGGGCTACGCGCATATTTTTCCGTTTGTTTAGGATGTGACGCCTCCTCATTTGCAAATTTGCTTTTTATATGACTTTATTGTGCAGGAAATGGTGTTGATAAATTGTGGAATTTTAAACGGGATAATTTTTATTGTGGTACTCTTGAATATACAGAATGAGATCACTAATAAGTTTGCACTAGCTGAACTAGTCTACAGACTGCATTATTGTTGTTTGTTGTTAACAATTCATTAGGGAAGTTTCGTTTAAATCAAACAATTTCATTCGGTAAGGCCAGATTTAGTGTGCCTGTATATAAATTCGACAGACTGAGTTTTTCTCTTATGAAATTAACCTTCCCTCGGGCGCAGCCGATTTGCGAGATCTGGCAGTTACTCGTTTTGCCCTTTCGTCTTTGTCTTTGCCCTTTCGTGTGTATTACGAATATTAACTCGAACTCCTTCATAACTTCCTAGCTCCAAACCACTCTTCTCGATATGGTGTCGATGTTTTTTTAGTGGATTTCCTGGCCTTGTATGGGCCATCTAGATCTGTCAGCTGCATTGCGCCTGAATACGTCATTACTTTCACTTTTTTATTTTGTTAGATTTCTTTCATTATTTACATTAATAATATTTTTTGGGACCTCTACACTTACTTATTCTGACATTTTATGGTATTATTATTCAAAATTAACATATTTGAGTGGTTAAATTAGTGATTTATACTAAATATCGTTACCAACAATGTGACGTTTATTTTTGTTTCGAATATGCTAAAATGATGATGTTTTTTGTATTCAAAATATTGTTTAATACTAATTTATGTATGCATTTTGTACTTAAAACAGAAAAAAACGTGTCAATAGCTGGCCTTCCTATAAAAATATTCCAAATTTATTGTTTTACAACTTGAAATGAGTTCCTTTATGTAAATTTAGTTATTGCGATTAAAATATTTATTATTATATTGTATTAATTAAAATAAGCGTTCAATTGAGCCTCCACCTACTTAAAATCTAAATTGTGTAAGATTTGATATGGAATCTCTCAGATGCATTGCGCCCGAATGTGCTTGTATTCAGACTGCGTCCGACGAAATGTTAAAATAGTTACTCTTCCACTAATTCACTTATTGGATGGTGTTTAGGTAATTACGCATAATTCGTGATAAATATTGTGGCCCGCTGTTACGTTGGTACACTATCTGATATTTCCAATTTGATACCAATTTCCCACTCAACAGAGTACTCACCAGTTTGGTCTAGAATGATTACCCAATTTTTATGTATCGAATCCTTTACAGACATTGAGAACCTTTACAGAAACATCCAAATTTTCTGATATTATCTTGACATGCTATATACAGTACGTACTTGTTTTCATTTGACTGAAATTTTGGAATCTCCGCTATCGCATTGTTGTTTTTATCATCGTATATAAGCAATTATTACAATTATTACAACGATGTTATCATCCATTGTAAATAACATATCATATTACTAAGTACATATCCTATTTGTGATACAAAACACGGTCAGAATTTATTACCCACTTAGATTATAAACTTGTTTTACATAAATTTAAAATTCAAATCGACCTTATAGGTATGCCGTAACTATCTCCTCTAATCACTTGAAAAATATTTAATTCAGTAATTTGCGCTGTATTAGACCTATTAACACGTTAATTATTATTACGAGAATGTTACTGAGGTTTAACATACAGGCAATTTGAAACTATTTATACACGATATTTTAAAGTAAATTTGATCATATTTGAAGTAATATCAGAAAAAAAGATTATTTGTTTGTGTAAAGTATAATAAGGGCTAAAAGGGTGTTAAAATTCACCTAATTAGAAAGCACTACAAAGAATTTGCGTTAAAAAAAGCTTTCATTACATTTTATTCATTACATAGAATTTTTATTTCAATGCACATGTGTATGCAATTTAAATAGAAATGATAATAGTTTATAATAAATAGTTTTTTTGCTAATAGTAACTCAACTAAAATTCACTGATATATTTTCGAAACACAATCCCACTTAGCACAGAATACTTGATAATAACTTGTGTCAGTCAAATCGTGGCAAGATCCTTCTTTTCTTATTGAATATATATCAGGACGTCGAAAAGTAAAGATCTTACAAATATTTTTCATTTTGCTATAAATGTATAACATTCATAGTCCTTCTCTTGGTGAAAACCTTGGCATGTTTTGTGAAAGCTGAAGTGTCATTGGAACTTCTTTACGCATTTTAAAGGCTTCTTCCTAGCAAGAGTTAGATAAATCCATAAATACCTTGACAATTCTCATACGTTAAAAACATTTCAATGCCATATTTGGTATTCATATCACGATTTTGTCAAATGCTTATAATATTCATAAGTTTACTAAGTAGGTCAATGTTTTACATCAAACATCTGAAATATTCAATTTTAGTTGTCTTGCTAGATTTTTATTTATACCACGTAGTACTGGAAAATTTCAGTGACATAAATGATTTCTTCGTATGAACGTAGTTATAAAAAAAACATATCTACGTCAGTCGGTTTTGATATATGACTTAGAAATCATATTGGACTTGAAATTTAATAAATTCATGCCAATATTTTCTGAGTAAAGTGGCCAGCTTGATCTACATATAGCACAATAATCTTTGAGAAGATATAATCACTTTTCAGGAATTATATACTTGACGTACATATTTCATTACTTGTTTGTCAGTTTTTCCACAGGCTTGTCAATGTCATTAATTTTGTAAATTATTTGAAGATAATTTTATAGCTTTATCCGCTCCATATTTGCCATACGAGGTAATTTTTAATATTTCGTTTCCAACACTGTCGTAATCGTCACTTTTAATTATAAAACCGAAGTTGGTTCGGTCTAAGAAAGTCAAAACTCAGTCTGTGACAATTTTTTTTAATTCTTGGTTTGAACGAAATATAAAAATAAATAGAGAACAAGTAGCAGAGTAAAAACTAATTATAGCATAACAGAATAATGGCTACGGTAAAAAACAGTTTATGGCGCTAGCATCAATGGACCTTTAGTTTTTCGCACTCAACTATACTAGAGCGGAAAAGTAATATAATCGTGTAAAGAAAAGTGGAAAAAAAATTTCTTCTAGCGTTTATTTCTCGTTTTTCGACCTAAAAACAAAAAAAAATGGTTTTTAAAAAATGTTGTCTGTGTGTGTGTCGTTGTCGTTGTCGTCGTCGGCATTAAAATTTCTTGTTAGCACGATAATTCAACTAAATCGTGTCGGATCGATCGGGTTTTGACACCTATATATTTTGAGGTGGATAGAACACACTCTACCAAGTCCATGGGTCATGAGAAAGCACGATGGTGGACTATTTGAAAAAAGTAAAACTGTCGCATAAGACACATTCTGCATCTATGTGTTTTTTCTCAGCCACTCAATTTAAAGATAGAAATGTTCTACGTGCGGAAAAGTCCGTTTTAAGGTTTTAAAACTATTTATTTGTTTTGTAAGAATAATAAAAAATAGAAAAGGGAAATGAATTTCTAAAGAAAGATCGCATATTCACATTGTTCAAGTGTCCAAAAAAAAATATCAATATTATTTCACGATAATACCAAAGCTTTTAAAGGGAGTGCTCTAAAAATATTATTTTGAAAAATATTTTATAAATAAAGCCACAGAGTTGATCTGAAATCGTTTTAGAATGAAATGTACTATTATTTTAGTAATTTATTTTTTTTATTCTATATAAATGTCTAGTTGTGTTTGAAACATGAACGTGACAATCTTTCCTTTTTTGAAATTTTTCATAAAGATTAAAAACTACTTAAAAGTAAATATTTAAAAAGGAGAAGTACTTTTAGTATTAAAAGATGGTTGAAAATTATTTACAGATTTTTTTTTCTATGTGCTTATTACTAGTTGTAATGGGTATTATTTTATAAATACTTAGGAGTACTTTTTATTTATCCACTTGTGCTCATCATATTTTATGTTTTACATTGTATAATAAGGAACAGTATTTTAGTAAATAATTTACCAGTATACTGAGTCTCTTTCATTGTCGATAGTTTTGTTTTTTTAACCCGCAGAAAATGAAATATTTTTCTTCGAGTTCACTAACAATGTGTGTTTGCTATCGATGGTATTTTAACTTTTAAAATATTTTAGATACAAGGATGTCTAACCCCAAAACTATCAGCGTCTTTTTTTTATAAAAAAAAGAAAATAGTTACAAAAGTTTATGAAATTTGTCGCCACGATGAGGCATTTGATGCGATGTGATTCAAGTATCTTATACATAATGTGTCAAGTACATTTCGAAATAACGTCGTGTGATGTGTAATGGTATATTAATTAAAAAAGTATTTCTATATCTAAATATATATTTTTAAACAGTTACCTAAAGGCAGAGGCGAGATATTTCACGCACTAATCACAAACACTGCGCGAATAACCGAAATACCAATCAAACTATTTGGCCGACTCTCGGCGCGGAAAAAGTAAACATAACTTAATTATACCGAAGTTACATGTGATGTAACAGAGTAACGAAACAAGAAATATGTTATCCTGTAGAAATATCACCCCTTCAAATCCGTATTTTTTTGTCGCAGTCACTTAACCGATGGTCATTTTTTTTCTGCCCGATAAGTCACTACGGTTTCGACGCTCCTCATCGATCACATTCAAAAGACACTCGGTTTGCGTCAATCTGAAGGCCTGCGTCTCGCGGTAGCACGTCTAGAGTTAGTTATTCATCGAAAGGAACGGTCCGAATGGGGCCCGTGTATCGCGCGTGTGTTGCGGCGCTGCAGGAGCCGTCAAGGATCAGGACGCCGCGTCGGTAAAGGTCCTGTCGCGTTCGAGCGAAGGACAGCTTCGATTGTAGTCGAGGTGTTTGACTTGGACAAACAGCTGGACAATAAAGGAAAATTTGCAAAGCGAAAAGTAATACAGAAACGTTTAAATTATATAGCAAAAATGAATCTTGCGAAAAGTAAACAGAGTAACTAACCTAACTAAGCATTGGACGACGACGAATTGAGCGAGCTTGGCAAAAATTTATGATGTGAATGTGAATGTTTTTACATGTGAATGTAAAAACATTCTTTCATTTGAAAAAATAAAAAACGAAAGTCGTTTAGGACTAAATTCAATTTTAGATATTGTTTGTGACGAATATGCAGTAAGTAACAACATAAGTGGCGACTGGTAAAAGGCATTTGTGAAGGTGTAAGTTTGTGTAAGATTGTAATACAACTTTAATTTTTTTATTCATTTATTATATTCTGAATTCTCCGATTTGGATTTCTCCGCAGTCACAGAGAGGAGAAGACTGCTTGCCCCATTTGTGTAAAGAGTATGCACATCTGCCATGTTGGGTGCTGATTCTGTTAAGCGTGGACCGTGTTTTACGTGGTAAGTCGAAACCCGGTGGCTTGTGGGTGATGCACAGCATGTTATTGTTTTGTTGTGCAGTCCATTCTTGAATCCATGCGTTGGTAAGGTTGAACTCATCTTCCACAGCCACCCTTGCCGTTTTTGTTGGTGGTCGTCTAGACCTGAGTCGGTTACGGTTGGCATCTTCGATATCCTGATGGATAAGTAAATTTCTATTATCCATGATCTTTTTATACTCGTTCGTAAGAGTATTTATTCGTCGCAGTTGAGGGGGTGGGATGTGGCTTAGGACTGGAAGCCATTGCGTGGGAGTTGGTTTGATGACACCAGCAATCATTCTTATGGTGTTATTTAGCTGCGCATCTATTTTATGTACATGTAAGCTATTTAACCAAACTGGAGCGCAGTATTCAGCAGTTGAAAAGACAAGGCCTAGCGCAGAGGAGCGCAGAGTGGAGGCCCGTGCTCCCCAAGTTGTGCCGCACAGATTTAGAATTATGTTGTTTCTTGTTTTTTATTTTTTCAGCAGGTCTCGATAGGTGCTGTCTGAAGGATAGTGTTCTATCAAGGCTTATGCCTAGGTATTTAGGTGTTTTATTGTGGGTAAGTAGGGTGATTTAAAATTGTATGTTGAGTTTTCTTCTGACGAGTTTATTATTTAGGTGAAAGCAAGTAACTTTTGTTTTGGTGGCATTAGGTTGGAGCCTCCACTTGCGAAAATATTTTCCCACTACTTTTAGATCTGTCGTTAGGGTCTCCTCTGACTTTTCAGTAGAACTGCACCTTGTTGTAAGTACCCAGTCATCAGCGTAACCAAACTTTCTTGATCTTGTTTCTGGCATGTCGGCAATATACAGGCTAAAGAGGAGTGGAGCAAGGACTGATCCCTGTGGTAGCCCGTTCTTTAGTTTCCTTGGGGAGCTGGTGTCGGATCCCATAGCTACTTGAAACACTCGGTCGTTTAGCATGCTATCTATCAGTCGGGCTGTTAGTTTGCAGGGGATTACACGTAGGAGCTTGTATATCATGCCTTCTCTCTACACTGTGTCGTAGGCCGCCGATAAGTCGATAAATACAGCTGAGGTTTTGAGTTTTCTTTGAAATCCTGCCTCAATGTGGGTGGTGAGTGATAAGACTTGATCTGCACAGCTTCGCTCAGGCCGAAAACCTGCTTGTTCGACCGGAATCGCTTCAAGTATTCTTATATATTCAAGTATATTTTAAATCGGTATCAAACACAAACATCGACTGCGAACTGATGAATTTATATCATTTTTTTGCTGCGAAGGCATCGCCGAAATTAACCCAAAATGCAGGCGCTGGCGCAAATCCTAGCAAAAAATGTACCAGGCAATTGCCAAGATTTTAAAAATATATTTCGCCAAGAAAACAGGCGCTACTACAGCTTGCAACACGCCTGCCTCTAAATGCCTTCTCGTAAAGTTACGCATGCAGGTCGGACCATTAAAATAAACGCGATATCATAAATAATAGCAGAAAATGCTGTAAGCCAGGCACATTATAAATAGCATCAAAATAATAAATACAGCATGCCGTGGCTTTAAGTACAAACTAATTTTGTTAATCGAGAGTATATCTGAACTGGAAAGGAATATTCGTTATGACCGTGTATTATTTCTAACGGTTTTTATAGCCGGAGATTTATTTATTTAATAACTGCAGGTACTTATTTCATAAAGCGTATTCATTATTCATTATTTGTATAATAACATATAACTAAGTATATTTAATAATTCTCTGCTAATGTATAGGAGATGTTGAAGGGAATTCAGGAAGAAATCGTAATAAGAAACGGTTTTTAGGGGTTGAATTAGAGGTTGAATTATGTCAGTAACATATAAGTCGGAAATCGAGGAAGGAACTAGCAAACCGCCAAGCAGTTATCAAAGTAGTTCCCGAATAGCAAGGCTATTACATAATCGCTATAGGAAACAACTACTCCTCAGGCTAAAGACCCGCCAGGCATTGAATTATACCTAAAAGCGATCCTCGAAGATCGCACATAGATCTAATCGATAAAGATGTATACCCCACAACTTTCATTCGGTATTTGTCCTATTTAGTGCCGTACACGGTACGCCGCGGCGTACCGTGTACGGCACTGATGAGAACTAATAAGTTCGAAACAGCTGTATGTCGTTCGGTTCCAATCCGGGACAAATGTTGAATCCTACCTGTGGCGGGTTTTATTTTTTAAAACAGGTTGAATTATGTATATTTCTTTTAATCATCTGCATAATTTTATTAAATTAAAAAAGTATGTGATACTTAAAAAGTTATGTTAAGTTACTTGTCTAAATCACAATGTAGGTGAAGTATTTCTGGACTGTGGAAAAATGCAGTAAAATAAAACGTTGTCAAAAATAATGCCGCGATTAACAGTTCAACAGCGAATAGTTTACGTACAACTATTTTATGAAAGTGCGCGATCATTTATAGGTGTATTAAGAAAAATTTGCAAAAAATTAGGACAAAATGAAGCGTCTATAAAGTTAATAGTTCGTAACTTAATCCAGAAGTTTGAAGAGGCGGATTCTATTATTGATAAGGCTTGGTGATGCCTTATCAACGTCCTCGTTGTGGTCGATCAGATGAAAATATTGCTGCAGTGAGAGAAAGTGTACGGGAGTGTCCAAACATATCAATTCGACGTCGTGCACAATTGTATCTGTCAAGAGCCACCACCAATTTTGTATGTTCAGAGATGCAGATATTTCTTTAAAATCCGATGCATTGTGGTTCTCTTAGTTAAACTTTATATTAGATGTGTCAAATAAATCTGATATTTTAAATAATTTGTCTTGTAATCGCATAGTAATCTGTTGGGCAATAAATATTACAGTATATTTGAAGATTTGAACTCCCTAAATTATATGGTCTGCGAGTTTAAGCAATTCCATAAAAATAAATCCAAGAATGTTAAATCAGATGAATGTAGTGGCCATTCGGTTGGTCCTCGCTACCCAATTCGTCTGCCAGGGAGAGTATTGTTAATAATTTACATAAAATATCATACGGAGAGGGAACTTCCCTTTGTTGAAACCAAGTTCTTTGGTGATGAACATCATCATCCTCATTGTTTAGATAAAAGTTGGAACTCAATACGTAAAAGTTCTAAATATTTGGCAGCAGTCAGATTTTATTCAAAGAAGTAAGACTCTAAATGACGATTTTCTTTGTAAAGATTTGACGATGCAGTTATTGTTTCATTAAAAGAAAAAGTCAGAGTAACAGTAACAGAATAATAAATCAATTTAATGATCCAATACTTCTTCAAAAATTTTAATTTAGAATTATTTTTATGTCTATAAGAAAAGAAATGTTTTAATAGATATTCATTACAAATATATGCTTTTAATTTTGAAAATAAAACTAGTGATTTTAAAAATATTGTGATGTTATAACTAATATGAAATATGAAAATAAAATTTGGACGTCAATTAACGGATTGGACGTATCTACGCCGAATTGCTGAAAAATGGAACACCAAAACTATTTAGGTTACTCATTTACATATTTAATGAATGTTTAAATGGACAAGAATTCCTAGAATATGGGGAGAAGCACACATGATCTCTATACATAAAGAAGGCAACAAGGACTACAACTGTAAAAACTATAGAGGCATATCAATAACGAGCACGGTAAGTCGACTATATGGAAGAATACTTCGAAATCTTATAGAAGAAGAGTTTTGTGATGAAGAGGAACAAAGTGGTTTTGGAGCAGGCTAATGACAATTTATTTTGTATGAAAAAAATCATTGAAAAAAGAGCAGCCACAAACCAAGACACCACAAAGCAATATTTTGTTTGTAGATATAACAAAAGCGTATGATAATGTACCAGTATGTAAACTGTGAGAAACAATAATGGGTACAAATATAAATCACACACTCATCACGGCAGTACGAAATCTGTATAAATATTCAAATTTCAAAATTAAAGTGGGGAACAAGCTATCGCGACTTCTCCAAGTTATAAAAGGTTTGCGACAGGGATGTTGCATCTCACCCACTTTGTTCAAGATATACATCAAGAAAGCTCTGTGGAAATGGAAACAGAAATGCCACGGAATGGGAATACCTCTATCAAACTCAACCGTTTCCACATTACAGTTTGCAGATGATCAAGCAGTGACTGGCAGGTGACATAGAAGATCTAGAATACATGGCTAGGAAATTGAAAGAAACATACGAAGAATGGAGTCTGTCAATGAACACACAGAAAACAAAATATTTGTGCATAGGCAATGACAAAAGTGACTTACATATCAACGACTTGGAAACAATAGAGGGGTGCAACGAATATAAGTATTTGGGAACTATGTTTGATTCAACGGGAACAGATGATAAGGAGATACGAGCAAGAATAATTCAAGCAAAAAGAGCAGTTTAAAAAGGGTGTTTAAATGGCATTCTATGGAACAAAAACATAAACAAAAGACGAAAATTTAATATTTACAACACCCTAATAAAAAGCACCTTAACCTATGGGGCTGAAACATGGAGGCTTACGGACATAAATAAGAGGAAGATTGAAGCTAAAAATTAAAAACGATGAGGTACTTCGACAAATGGGACTTACAGACACTATAACCTGTGATATTGAAAGAAAACAGCTTATATGGTACGCTCACGTACACCGTATGGCAGATTCTAGATTACCCAAACAAGCCATGACGTGGATAAGACGGCCAATGGGAAGATAGGAAGAAGTGGGGTATAGAAATCGGACAACGTTGCCGAACGTTCTAAACTGAACATATATATATATATATATATATATATATATATATATATATATATATATATATATATATATATATATATATATATATATATATATATATATTAACGTCTCCTCAAAAAATGGATGGAATACTTTACCATCATTCTATATTTTACTATAATCGACTTTCGTAAAGTAAAAGTTTTCTTCGTAAAACAAAAATTGTCTCAAATTATAACCCAGTATAGGACGTAAACCTATATAATACAATTTCATAGCCCATTAATGCGATAAAATCGTTTTATCGAAGTTGAACTGCATCATATAAAAATAAAATTTAGACTGGCTGAATCTTCGTCTCGGCTGGTATTTTTAGTTTTGATTCAACTCCACCTCATCGCGACCCAGTTTCGGTGGCGCAGACTTCATTTTCTGTTTCAGGGTTATCCCGATATTAATCGATTCGCATATTTTTTATTAGAAACGTTGTCGAGCCGTTTATATAGCGGAACCATTTCTCAAATGTCATTCGGGGGATATGTTAGCGTAAAATTGGCCGCGATCCTTTGGACCGATAAAACAGGCGGACAGAACGTTGTTCTATGTAATTGATGGAAGAGTGTTTTATATTTGCATAATTAATTTTTCGTTGCTCTCATTCGTCGTATTTGGGCGAAAAATAGATGTAGAAAAAATCTCAGTCTCGATAAATAAAAGATATAGAAATTTTACCCCAACCCCCATTATTTATATATTTTTTCCAAAATATCGAGCTTGAGAATCATCTAAATTCAGTCGGAAATAGTACTTTTTTTAAATAAAAGTGGGGGTCAGATCTACGTCAGCCTCCAAAAAACAGAATTGATTATCTGCTTCCTCCAAGACGTCCACTGAGAAGACTGCCCATTCTTTATAGACCTATACAATAGTCTCAAGATATCTACCTCTATAATATAAGTCATAAGTATATAAGTCATAATATATATGTCATAACCAAAGCGTCTATTTCGTCGAGTCGCCACAGAGTCGAAGTCAGGTCATTATTACTACACAGCAATAGTTCACAGAAAGTACATTAGAATATAATAATGAATATTAATGAAAATTTGAATAAACAAAAAAAGGAAAAATAAAACGTATAAATTGAAAACTTACCAACCCATCAATCGGTCAGTCTCGTCTCAGTCAGTCAGTTTCAGTCGGTTTCAAGTTTATCATTAGATACTTCTCTAAGTTTTCTGCAGTAAAACCTCGACGCCTGTCACTTAACAGTAATTAATATCGAATTGTAACTGTTAATACAACGGACATAATCTCGTATGCTTTGTAGATGCAGTAAGGTCTCCACTGTGTGTATGGCATTGCTTTTATTGGGATCTAACCTAAGGATAACACGTGTTAGTTCCTCAAAATGTTTATCATAATAAGCTATAGCTTCTAACCATGTACCTCATATTGTGACAAGTAGTTCAGAAGGCAAGCGTATGTCTGGCAGAGCGTCTTTAAACGCATCTCTCCTAGTAGACGATTTTTTCAAAATTTATTTTCATATTCGCTATTACATCGTTAACTAAAGTCGAAACTGTCTCTGATTGTTTCTGCTATTAAGTTAAGTGCATGAGCTGCATATACATATAAAGTATATCGTATTAGGAACAGCTTCAGTTAGTAGATTCCCTGTTTTTCGCATATATGCAGCCGCATCCGTTATCATTAATAATACTTCTTGAAGAGAAAAAGAATAACATCTAAGAATTGTCGTGATCTATCTAAGAGAATAAATCTGAGAATTGTCTTGATCCGATCACACACACTTAGTCACTAAATCTACAACTGTTTTGCGGTCGGTTCTGCCACTATTATTGTTTGGTTTTAACACACCAATTAAAAAAATTGCCACTGAATGTCCATACGCATAAACTGAAGCAACTGATGCCTTAGATGATTTGTTGATGACGATGGAGATGATATTACAGTTACTTATGTCAAGTAAAAAGAAGGGCAGGGTATCGTGCAAAAGGAAAAGATAGATAGTCGCTCATTATCATTTTGGGTTCAATTGACATATCGGAGAATGTTGCAGTCGCTATGGATAAAGTTTCCCTATCAACCAGTACATCTTTACTAAATAGTCAAACACCGGCTGGCAGCTCAGTTTCAACATCTATTATCAGAATCAAATTGATGAAGACAATTGAACAAGTGATATATTGCAAAACTTTACTCCAAAAATTTCTTCTCCGTATCCCATAAGTGCTTAAGATATTGAAAATTTGGAATTAAATATTGAAAATTGACTTGAACGGATGACTTAGCCTTAGAGTGAGTTTACTACCCACTCGGGGCTGTACTCTCAAGCAACCTGACTCTAAGGAGATATCCTAAATATTATTAAAATAAATGGTTTCAATTCCTTAAAACGAACTTTTCCGCACGTAGAACATCTTTATCTCGAAATTGAGTGGCCGAGAAAAAATAAACACATAAATGCAGAATATGTGTTTTATGCGATAGTTTTACTTTCTTCAAATAGTCCACCATCGTGCTTTCTCATGACCCATGGATAGGGTGGGGTGTGTACCTTAAAATCAATAGATATCGTCTGGTAGACGTCCCTAATCAGAATTAGTCGAATCCCGATCGATCTGTCCCGATTTAATTGAGTGATCGTGCTAACAAAAAGAAAATCTCAAATAGTCCACCATTGTACTTTCTCATGACCCATGTACATGGTAGAGTGTATTCTATCCATCTCAAAATCAACAGGTGTCGTCTGGGAGATATTCCCGATCAGAATCATTCAATATTCGATCGATACGACACGATTTAGTTGACTTATCGTGTTAACAAAAAAAATTATCAAATAGTCCACCATTGTACATTCTCATGACCCATGGAGGAGGTGGGATGTGTCCTATTCACCTCAAAATCAATAGGTGTCATCTGGGAGACGTCCCCGATCGGAATCAATCAAAATCCGATCGATCCGACACGATTTAGTTGAGTTATCGTGCTAACAAGAGTAAATGCCGACGACAACGACACACACACACAAAATGGTTTAAAAACAATTTGTTTTTGTTTTTTAGACCGAAAAGCGAAAAATAAACCCTAGAAAAAAATGTTTTTATACGATTACATTACTTTTCCGCGTATAGTGCGGAAAAGTAAACAAAAATTCAAATAGTCCACCATTGTGCTTTCTCATGATCCATTTACATGGTAGAGTGTGTTTTATTCACCTCAAAATCAAAGGTGTCGGAAAAGTAAAAACTACACCTATATCAAATTAATTACTTAAGTTACATCCAGCTCTGAGTCGAAAAAGGCCTAGTTAATTAATGTAAAAACTAATGTTAATTAGTGCATTGTAATCTTTATCCATTTTTTTCTTTGAACGTGTTTTCCTTTTACCACTATTTTCTTGGAATTTCCTGAAAACTGACGATACTCTGATTATAGACGAAGCGTCTATAATGAAGTACAAAAATTTTTCCTCAAAGTGGTTCCGAATGTTTTGCTGTATCTCTTCGTAATATGGTAACACATCTGCTTCTTTGTGTAGTTATATTAGGGAGTTTCCGGTCTTCTCCACTTGGCGCCCGTATCGTTAAAAAAGTTGGCATCACCTGGAGATGATTAAAATTAATAATCGTAATCAACAAGCAACAGCTTCAGTAAAAGAAAGAATTATTCAGTAATCTTCCCAATCGTTGGATAAAAAAGAAACTGATCTCTCAACAAGGGGTTAAATTTTGCATTACCTGCCTCTGAATAAAGCCTAGATGAGATTGTTGCAAGTATTAAAAGTTCAATTCAACATCTTCCTGATCCTTCTAAAGGACTCGTGGGAGAAGCTTGCAAGAATTAAACCTCCACAAATATTATAAACAATGAAAAGTCAAAATCTCAGTTTTAATCGCCTCCAGATGATGCCGACATTGTTGGCGAAACGCGCGTCGAGTGTATGGTATAGTGTTTTGGTGTTTTGTGGAAAACTACCTACTCCAGTATTGAAAAGTAATTATTGTCTGGATTTATTGTTTAGGAATGCTTGCACTTCCGGACTATAATAGTAATGGTTATTCTCCAAATCGTATTCATAGCAATCAGTTTAAATTTACGTGACAATACAGGACCAGCAGGGAAACATTTTTATTCGTTCACAGTATTGTTTTCCAAACCGCATAATACATCAGTTATTTTCGCGATTATCTTTCAACTAAATCCAATTATTTCTCTATATATACGAATAATATTTATCGTAGTTTCTGCTGCTGAAAATGCTTTCCTTCTATTTGCCTTTAACGAACGTACAATTCTCGTCCCTCGTGATTTTCCGTTTCAGTTGCCTTCATTGCAGTCGAGTACGTCGCCAATTTTCAGCCATCTTCATTAGGCCATATTCACGGTCGACTAACCGAGAATTTCAATCTCACTTTTTCGATACGGTATTATCTCCGTTGTCGCCTATATCCGCCTCGACGATCTCTAAATGCCAATAGTCACTTTAAGAGCATCAGACAATAATGCCACGCCACCCCTCCTTCCATTTGCATCCTCGTTATTCAGGTACAAACATTCCATCAAGTTTTGTGATTTTTAGAATTTTATTCAAAATCAGCGCAAAACGCTCGAAGGGGTCAAAATGTATTTTACATGTTTAAATTCCGTTTTCTGAACTACTTTAGTTCTACGTACAGTGACGTACGTTTGTAGAGTCAAAGGGGGCGCATCTTTTAAATGGCAGCCCCTATTTTTTCTTCGAAACAGTGAAAGAGTACATTTTCTTTAGTATTGTTATATAAATTTTATTATGTTGCATATAAGAAAGTTTAAGGGTGAAATTTATATTTACTTATGTAAAATATTAACCACTGTACCATGACTCAAATTTATATCCAAGCCAATCTGGAGGGAACCGGAATGTGGAATTCCATAAACTTTTACTAAAATGTCAAGTTATGTATTTGCATTGATTGTTTGGCGATCAGCTTTGGGAAATAACATGCATGTCCATGTTCTCTGTATTTACTTACAGTTTGATTGGCAGTAGATCGTGCTTATAGGTGAACGATCTTGTAGAGCTATATTAAAGAGAGAACAGACATCTACTGTAGTTCGTCTATCTCCATAAACATACATCATAAGAGCTTGAATGCAATATTTTTCCGCAAATGGCATTTTTTGACTTCAGGTAACATAAAATCACTAGAATCAATTTTGTCGAAAGCTAACGTGACGTACCTGACATTAAATAAAATTTATTTCAACGTCTTCTAGGCAACATATTAAATAAATCAAATTTCATGATTAAAACTTTATTTGCATTTCTTTTTGAAGCTTCATTTATACAATTTAATAAAATCATTCAAGCAATACAAAAGAGAATGCAGAACAAAAAATAGGGGTTGGTATTAAAGAAAATGCATTCCATTTGACTCTGCAAGCGTACGCCACTGTATACAGAACTATAGTATTTCAAAAGACGGAAAATTAAAAATATCTTCGAGTGTTTTTGCAGAAAAAGTATTTTGCGAGATATTTCAGGCGTTCCAGACTTTTTTCCACAGTGTATATCATTGTAAAGCTTACTTAAATGGAAATTAGATGGTGTAGTAAGATACAGGGTGTTCTATATAAAGATATAGAAGTTGTAATATATCCATGTCATTCTATGGATGTTTCCTTATGCGTTATAGTATTCGAGAAATCGTTAAGTCACAGCAAATTTGAATCATGTAAATGTTTTGAAATCGGTATTATAAATATTCCAAAAAAGTATGTCAAGTTTGTTAGAAACCGAGTTAAAAGGCATTTGTACTATTTAAATGTAAACAATATAGGTTTCCTAATCAATGAATTGAAAGAATTCTAAAAAAGCATACAAGTGAAGACTATTTTTATGTTAATTTAGTTCATTATCTAATAAAAATATTTGTAAGGTTTTAAAAATTTACTGGAAGTAGAAAATCGAACAAATAAAGTAGCATTTAATTGTATGCGATTT
The DNA here is from genome assembly GCA_037954035.1 of Rosalia funebris. NCBI lineage: Eukaryota > Metazoa > Arthropoda > Insecta > Coleoptera > Cerambycidae > Rosalia > Rosalia funebris. The sequence goes on along the minus strand of JAZFAV010000006.1, from coordinate 718,868 downwards.
TTTTCTATTTCTATTTTCAATCGTATACAATTTTCAACAAATTAAATTGGAAAAATAAGAAAACTACGTTGAAATTAACAAGTCTATGAATAAAAGATAAAAATATAGAAATCATCTTTAAGAAAATTAATAATTAAAATAATTTTCAGAACACGCTTTTAATCGATCTGTGTAAAGTTATACTGTATTCTGATGGTATTTTACAATAAACTCTGATTAAAAGAAATGATCTGTCCATATTCTTGTTTTTTAAAATATACGTTGTCATTATTTCCTTTTTCATTTATCCCAAAATACACCTGGGCTTACTTTTTATTCACAATTAAATTAAATCGTTTTTAATTTTCTCAAAATTTATATTCCTCTAAAAAATCAGAATTTCGTTGAAAGACAACAATAAAATCCTTGTATAATTTATCCCCACTGTTTATATGAGTATTTACATATCGAGTTATATTTTTACTATCGCACATTCTATAGCTTAGTAACATTTAATAAAATACTATTAACCTCGTCTTTGACACACCTTTTTGTATCTATACTCACCTTCTAGCATCGTTAGGCTAGTCATTTATCAAAACAAACAGAAAACCAGTCCTGGTGACTGCGAAAGTGAAAATTTTGTCTCTACTTGAATGACATCACTATTACAGACAAGTGGACAGAGAAAAAACGCGATTACTTAACACTTTCGGTATGAAGAATCACTTAAACGACGTTATTAGACTACAAAGGTTGTCTTTGACTGAAGAATTTCATGTGATACGCGCCATTTTTCCATATGGAACTGAAAATCAATATAGGGATAGCTGACATGATGAATGGAATTGGGATATTCCCCTAAATAATTTTAATATCTCACTGCATTTAGGTAATGTTATTGAGACTAGTATTACTATTTTTTAAATTTATATTCTTATTTGTAATTTTTGTAAAATTTTCTTTCTTCCAATTTTAAATTTCACAATTTTCGTGGTAGAAATACACATATAGTAAAGTTTTCTATATGCCATTACAGTTTACCTCGGCTACTGTCTAATAGATGGCGCCGGTATAGTCTTTGCAATATTTATACAGGACCGGAATTAGCACAGCATGGGAAATTTCAGCATTAATTTTCAACTCAATGTCATTAATATTAAAATAAAATAACATAAATCCATTGTTATTTCATAATTTTATTCAGCAAGAAAGCACTCACAAACTATTTACAATATATATACACATGTACAGGGAAAACAAAAGCAAACTTAACAAAAACGGCAAACAGAAACTTAACAATAACAAAAAGAATGGAGAAGGCAGTTGGAGAAAAAAGCAGAAATCATGTGCTGGAAAAGGATTTTTTCCCAAATTAGTCTTGTACTTTTCAAGTGAATTCTGCTTTATTTTACAAATTGTATTAATAATCTAACAAAAACATAACAGTGTTAAGTAGTTTTCTTTGTTTGGGCGTTATTTAAAACGTCAAAAAGTAATATAGTTGTTGATGTTTTAAATAAGAGTGTTTCAAATAAAGAAAACTAGTAACGTATTAAAAATAATGCCAACTAAGCAATATGAGATAGACGACGCACAAATAAGGCACTAAAACACCAAAGAAAATATCAAATACAACTTAAGAAACTAGTTAATTAATTTCAATAGTTAGAAGTTAATTTAATAGATTAAATTATTAGCTATATAACTATATAACTCACAAAAACGTAGAATTAATAGGCAAAACTTACGCGTATACTTGGTACGATATACTTTTTTCAATTTATATCTACCCAAGTTCTTAAACCTAATCAATACAAAATTAAAATATCTAAGAACACACAATTATTAATTCTAAAAGTTAATATATACTTTTTTATATTATTTTTCATGTTAAATAATTGTTTTTCATGTATGGAGAAATGAAAATTACTTAAAAATTTTCACAGTAGTCACTAGCTACTGAGAAAATCATTGCTATTGTTTTTAATTTTCATAAATGTATGAAAGATTTACTTTTATTTACATTTTTTCTTTTGCTTTTATTTAATTTTTTTACTAAAATGCAATTACACAGGAAAAACAGTAACTTAGGTTTACAAGAAATTCATATTACAAATAAGTTTTTTATTAGAAGAAAATCATATCAGCGAATATAAAAAATATTCAGCAATTATGATTTTTTTTTCATTTTATGTTAAAAACTGTTTTTCATGAGTGACTGATGATTATATACCAGTAAATACAAATTAACTATTCGCAATTAAAGGGAATAGTAATTTGGTGTTATTTTTTTTTAATTTTTTTTATAAAAGTTCTTTTCTTAAAAACACAAAAATATAAAAAATAAAAATAATAAAATAAAAATGCCCTCAAATAATAAGTAATAGTGAAAACAAGTATAAATTAACGATAAAAACTAAAACATAACGAGGACTTTACTTTTTGTTTTTTTTTAAGTTCAGTTATTTGTAAGAAATCGGATAAGAACTGTGTGAAATAATTTGTATTCAGAAATTTAATGATTATGTATAATTTTTGTTTTCAAGTTTCTTTAATAGTTATTTTCGCAAAACACAAAATATAAGAATAATGGTATGGCTTTAATTTTTTTATTAAGGGTTATTAAAAAAAACAAAGCAAACAGAAAAATAAAAAAGGGAAAATAAAAGTTCCAAATAAAAGGTAATGGCGAAAATAGTTTAAAAATTTCAATTATAAACTATTAAGGCTTTTTTGTGATTTTTTTTAATGAAAATGGTAATTTGAATTTAAAATTTATGTACACGTAATATTTTATCTTTGATCGCAAATTTTGTTTTAAATTTGATTAACAATTCTGTTCTCAAAACAGAAAATAAAAGAACTGAAAAATATTTTTTTTTTGATTTTTTTCCTTAAATAAAAGGTTCTTTTCGAAAAATTAAACAAATAAAAAAATAAAAAGCAAAAAGAAAAATTCCCTCTAATAAAAAGTAAGCAAAAATAAAACAATAAATTAACAATTCAAATAAAAAAATAACGAGGGCTTTATTTTTTTGTGATTTTTTAATGGTTGTCATTTGTAAGAAATTAGATATGAGAAATTGTGTAGTTTGTATTCAGAAACTGAAAAATTAGTAACATTTAGTAGGCAAGGACATATTTTGTTTCATTACCCGCAGTCTGATATTTTTGCATATTTTAATAGTTCTATAGAATAAAATTAAAAAGAATAATATAAACTAAAAGAACAGAAAAGAAAAAAATGTATAAAATAAGGTATTTTATAAAAACAAAATAAAAATTGAGGAAAGAAAAAATCAGATAGAAATGCAAGAAATAAATAAAGTAACGTGGATATCTCGTTTCAATTTCTTTTGTTTATAAATGTTTTAGAAGAAAACAAAACGAAACATTAAAGAATGAACTTGAAAGACGTTGACAATATTTCCTATTAAAAAAATAAATAAATAAATATAAGGAAAAGAAACGAAAAAATATAAGTAAAAATTAAATTAACAAAAAAAAAAAGATAAAATGTGGAACTTAAAAAAAAGAAAATAATTGATATAGCCAGAACATTTCAGAAGACTTGTGGAAAAAAAATCAAATAATATGGAATAAAAAGAGTATTTTATTAAGAACTGAAAATTAAATAATAAAATGATTAATAATATATTTTAGTCAAAATAAAATGTTAAATGATAGAAAGGCGAATTAAAGGCTAACAAAAATTAAACTAACAGAAACATGAAATCGGATTTAAAAAATTATAAGGATAGTTATTATTTTATTTTGTTGTTGTTGTGATCGCACTGATGTTGTATTGTACTGTGAATAAATAGCTGTGTGAGATTTTTTACATTATTTATTGGATTTGTTTTACTACATATAAGACTGCATATTAAAATTTGATATGACTTATTTTTATATGTATATATTTTAAACGTTTTATATTCAGTCTATTATTTTTAGAAAGTTTGCATAAACTATCTGTTCGTCTCGGAAATACAAATAAGATTGATGCTCCTCAAACATTAGGTATTTACTTGAGTGAGCTTTGATAAGACTCAGTAATTTTCACTCAATAAAACTGGTTTGTAAGATTTTAAAAATATCTAGAAAATTTGGTTCAAATATCTTCTTCTTTTCAAATTATACAACACAATAAGAATCGATAGAGTAAAATATCAAACTATTAGACTTTTTTACGATATTTTCAAAGAATTATCATTTTCAATTATATTATCATAAATAACAGTTTTTGAGTTAATGGAAAACAAAGTTATTAATGAAAAATAAAAATAACGGTAATTAATGCCCATATCATAAGTAAAGTTAGTGATTGGACAAAAAGAAATAACAAACTTAACAAGTAACAAACGACAATGAAACACTTTTCTAATGAAATTTTGATTTGTTTCTCAAAACAGTTAACGAACAAAATATTAAAACTTTAACGGAAAACGTAACGAACTGAATTCGGTTAACAAAAAAAGAAACTTAACGAAACAACGTCTGAGTAACGAGGAAGAAAATTAACAGGCAAATTGTTGTAGGGGTGGTAGTAACATAAACTTAACAAGTCAACTTAAAGAGAAACTTAACGAGCAAAAACACATTGGTGGCAACAAATAGCAATCCAGGGATAACAGAAGTGTGAAATTTGCAAACACAGTAACACTGTAATTTATAGAAAACCCGTACTAAAAGTTAGTTTTGTGTTTAATGTAATCTTAAAGTTGCCGTTAACAAGTTAACGAGCAAATAAACACAGATGTCTTTTCAATAATTATTATATTAACAGCATCCTTATGTTGGGTAGTTATTTGATACAATGAATAAATAACTAATAATTATGTACGTTGATTATCAGTTAACGGGAAAAATAAGTGTGCTATGAACTGAAAAAATTGTTGCAAGTACCAAACTTAGCGTACTTTTTTAATGTACGTACAATACTGAAAATATATTGTTCTACGTGAAAAAAAAATAGAACTATAAAAGAATTAACGGTAATTTATAATCAAAACGTGAAATAAACAGAAATAATAATATAATTCAGTAGAATCTGAATCGGAATAAATAGTGTTTTAATAATATGTATAATGTATCTGTTATTATGTTAACGGGCAAAATAAAAGTATTGCAGAATATTTTGGAGCGATTAAAAGGAAAAAATAGAAAATAAATGAATATATGACACGAATAACGGTTATTGGATTATATAAATGTGAAATTAAAGAAAATAATATATTTTTGTTATAGGAATTGGATTGTTTTGGTTTATACCATTAAACTGTTGTGAAGATAATTATTAGTACATTAACGGATTAATAAAATTCAACAGGGAATGTGTTAATGAAATTAACGTATTCTTCATAAACAAAATAAACGAAAACTTAACGGGTAAAAAATCTGTGTAGCGATCGATTAACGGACAACATAATTTGCCTAACAATTATATATACTGAAAAACTTAACGATATTTTGTGGTTGATGATTATGTGCTTGATGTTGTTCATCAAAGTTAACGAACAAACAAAATTAGTGGATATATTGTAATTCTATTTATGAGAAATTATGGTTATAATCTGTATGTGATGGAACAGTTTCATATTTTGTGTGGCAGAAAAACTTAACATGCAACAAAGTTAACGATTTCTTTAACGTAACGGGTAAAACTTAACAGTAATTAACTCAATTTTATGTTCGTTTTTGAGTAATAAGCAAACTTAACGAGTAAACAAACATAAACTTAATCATAACTATCATCATCCATTGGATTCATAATTAATTAACAAAACTGAAACTTAACAACTAACCAAAAACGTTAACAGTAATTCTATTTCTATAAGTAATTAGTATTTAACAATTCTATTTCTGAGTTAACGTGAACAAGTTTTAATATCGATAGTTATTTTCTCTGGTACGGTGTCTTCGATTATATCCAGTTATAAAAAACGTGGCAAATTCATATCGAATAATGTTCAAGAATTAATTTGGGAAAACTTAACAAACAAAACTTAACAAAGGCCTTACGTAAGAGTGGATGAAAGCAAGATCCATTCCTGAGATGCATATTTTGAATTATTTGCAGGTGTTTCTTTTGTTGTCGATTTAGGTATGTCCGAGTTGGATACATTTTTTTCTAGTTTTTAACAGACGGTCACTGTCTTTTCAAATATTTTTCCATTCCAATAGGTGGCATCTTAATTTCGAAAGCCGATTTTCTTCTAATCTTAACGTGGTGATAAAATATATAGTAAAACTAAACGTAACATGGTGGTTCTTCACGTTTTTTGGCCCAATAATGTTTCAGAGCAAGGGGTTAATTTATGGTGTTCCACAAAGGTTCGTCGATTCGCCTGAAAAAAAAGTTTGCATTATTTATAGAGCTGAAACAGGATTGTGTTTCGTGAATTGTACACAACTCGTTTTAATGGAAATTAATAAGACAACACTCGATAAGTTTTGATTTTTATAATTTCGAAAAAGTATAAATATATTTTGAAACTTATGGAAAACGTTCCATGGTTACTCAGAAGTGTAATAAAAAATTTAAATTGATATGGTGAAAATATTTAATTTAAGAGATGAAATATTTATAGAATTTGGTTCAAGGAAATCAATAATTGTAACTATGTAATCATAGCTGTAATATCCATAGTTTGATATGCAATGATAATAATAATGACAATGGTAACTATTATTATCACTTTCGCTATTACAAAAAAAAAAAAAACTGATTAAAAGTTAATATGAAAACAAAATGCCTGTTTTAGTTTAAAATGCTATTCAGTGAATAAAAACATTCGTCCATTAGAAATTCGTTTAGTTGGTTAATAAAAAGTTTTTCTGTGTTTTCTTCCTTGATATAACTTGGAATTTTATTATACAGTGTCTTCGTAAAGTAAAGAATAAATTCAAGGAATAACTTTTGGGCAAACTTATAATGAAAAGTATACGTTACTAGACCGGACACTTTAGAAGATTTATAAGCAAAAATTCGTCACTAAATACAACGTATAACACCTGAAGTTATTGACAATTGATGTTCAAAAAGGATTTATACACCTAACATATTTTCAATAACGTTGCATCACTGCTTCATTCGAATGTATTAATTTTAAACTTTATACAATGCTATGCACTTTTTGTAGTAAGTAAATTATTATTGTCACATTTTCTAGCATTATTTTTTTAAATTAAAAAAATCTCTCATATTTCGTAATAAAAAAAGTCATATTCCGTAATAAAAAGTGAAAAGGGGATTATCCTTAAAAAAATACACCGATGACGACATACCTGCTACATTAATCACCCTACATTTTAAAAAATAGATAATTAAAAATAAAATTTGACGCATCTAGGGGTTTTTCCCAAACGTTATTCCATGACTTTTTCACGAATTAATTTATTATTTTTCGAAAGCCCTGTATATATTTCTAATAATGAATTGGTTACAAATCAATATAACATTCTTATAGCGCATGTGAATTTGTGACAGTCTGGTAAAGCAACGCGATTTATACACCTTTTTCGGGGGAGCCGGCAATAAAAACCGCCCCTTCAACTTTAGGCCGTCTTCATGCCCGAACGAACCCGAATGGAAAATCCACCGCATTTAAGGGAGTCAGTAGAGTATAAAAACAAATGGTAAAAATTTTATAGTAACCCGGGCGGAGATATTTTCGATGCTTACACACTAAAATTGCAATGAAAGGAGAGATGTCTGTTCTAAAATTGGTTTTCGGGGACGAATGTATACGCGGCTGGCGTTGGAGTACACCTGATAAGACATCGAGGTCTTATTTTCGCGTAAAGATGTCTTTCGATTCCGCTTCGCTGGGTCCTAGACGGCTATGCCGTCGTTTGTAAACGGGGAAACTATTCGGTGGAGGTTTGTAATAAAATTAAAATGTCAGTCGTGAATGTCTTTCATACACCGCATATTATGTAGGTATTTACTATCATAATATCGAATTTTAGAAGATAATAAGCAAGTGGTGAGGCAAACAAATACGATTTTGCAAAAATTATTATATGTTTCTTCTCCATATCAGTAGCAAATATATTAATTTTACAATTTGGGTATGTAATTAAAACCACATAATTAATAAATTTGGATCCACTAGGACAATTCCACGACAGCAGACACGCCGTCGTGTAGACTTGATATAGTTATCTCGATTCATCTGCACCATAAATTTAATTTTTTTTAACTGCACAAATTTTACATCTTTAGATGCAGTCGTTCTTAGTTGAACGGTCGTTCACTTTAGGTTTTATTTCTATTAAATAAGTAAAATAATTTTAACAAATGCTTTTAGAATTTCCCTTTTTTTTTTTATGTAATTGCACACGGCTTGTCTCTCCCCTCAGTCATGTACTACACAATATTGGAATCAAGACAAATTAAATATATCTTATATAAAAAGGCACGATAAATTGAACAATGAAAATCGGAAAATCAGATCTCCTTTAATTCTTGAGATAAGTTAGTACAAATCCGAATAAAACTCTTCTTCAACGTTTCATAGAGAAAAAACATTGTATTTCAACTATAAATGATTTCTTCTTAGATCTGACATTAATTTCAAGTATTCCATGCATTTTTCTATCAGACTTTTAACCTTTGAAGACATAGGAAAGTAAATAAAAATAAAACATGCATCAACTTTAAAAATGAAATTTTTAATTGGACACGGCTTGTCTCTTCCTGCAATCACGTGCTACAAAATATCCGGATCAAGACAAATTAAGTATATTTTATGTAAAAATGTACGGTAAATTGAATAGTGAAAACCAGGAAATTATAGCTCGTTTAATTCTTGAGATACGTTAGTATAGAGCCAAATAATACTCTTCTCCAAGGTTTCATATAGAAAAAAATGTATCTCAACTATAAATTATTTCATCTTCCACTTGACTCCAATTTAAAGTTTTTTATATGTTTTTCTATCAGAAATTTTGAAGTTATGGGAAAGTAAAAAAAATATGCATCGATTTTAAAATGAAATATTTAATTGGGCACGGCTTGTCTCTCCCTGCAATCACGTGCCACAGAATGTCCGGATCAAGACAAATTAAGTATATTTTATGTAAAAATGTATGGTAAAGTGAATAGTGAAAACCAGGAAAATGTATCTTATATTTAACTCTTGATATAAGATTAAAAAGAACTACCTAAATGCACTCTTTCACTTTCAACTAGTGAAAACTATAATATAATATAAATATATATATATATATATATATATATATATATATATATATATATATATATATATATATATATATATATATATATATATATATATATATGTATATAACTTCATTCGATTAAAAAATGAAGTTTAATAATAAGTAAGTAATTAACTTCTTCAAAATTTTACATACTACAAGGCATAGGGCACTAATGTTAAATAATTTTATTATAGAAATTATTATATTTTTTAATACTTCAACAAAACCCGCGAATTATTTTAATACACATTTTTTAGACTTTATTGAAAGGATAGATTTTTCTGAAACACATAATTTCTCTTGAATCCAAAAATACTTTTCCAATATGCAATTGCTGCACACTTGATTAATAATTTTTTCATTTTATATTTGGTAATATTCGTGTATGATTGATTTTTTAAAGAAACTAAAGTTTATTTAATAAGATCCAATCTGCTTTGGGCATGACACAATTTATCAGAATATGAGATAATAAAAATAAGAATTTAAACACATAATTCCTCTCGACTCCAAAAATACTGTCCCACTAAGCAACTGATACACACTGAGATAAATAATTTTTTGATTTTATATTAATATTTGTATATAATTTTATTTTTAAGAAAACTGAAGTTTCTTTAATAAGGTAACAAAACATTAAAATAAAATAATTTAAATATTAAACAAATACGAAATTATGGCTTCATTATTTATTTTTGAACTCTTTTGTGGCGTTAACTTAAAAAATAATAATCCTATTAACTTTGAGCATGATACAATATATTAGAAAACAAAATAAAACAACACTGTCTTAGTTTTCCACAAAACACCAAAACACTATACACTACATTCAAGGCACGTTTCGCCAACAAAGTTGGCATTTTAAAAAATGTTGGCATGATTAAAACTCAGTTTTAATTATCTCCAGATGATGCTAACTTTGTTGGCGAAACGCACATCGAGTGTAGTGTATAGTGTCTTGGTGTTTTGTGGAAAACTAAGACAGTGTTATCTTCATACCAAAGGTTTTGACCTACTCCAGTAGAAAACAAAATAATATAAAAAAGAACCTAAATCAAGATATGCATGTAATAAACATTTTCAATTTTGTTTGTGTATACCATGTACTTTTTATAAAACAAAATAAGTTATTAACGTTATAAAAGTATATTAAATAAAAAGATGCAGCAAAATAATTACCATCATGATTCGCAGCGACATATTCTCGACCACCTGATGCGTCCCTTCTCTGGCACTCATCTTCATAGGCCTCGTACGGCAAACAAAAACTCAACAAAAACAAAGTTAAAGCTTGAGCCTACCCTTTGAGGGCTTAGACTCGACTTTAAAGCGAAAACTTTCGGAGTGACATTTTTGAAATCACCGCGGCTATTTATAATGCTTCTAGGGGTAGCGAGGGCGCCCCACCAGCTGGGCACCTTAACGATGGTACAATGTAGAGCCCTTCGGTTCTCACACTCGTCCCTTTGCCGTAGAGTTTTCTTGAACGGATCCCTTTTGTGGCGGAGGTCAAGATTAAGGGTCACGAACAGCTGGTTTGGTCCCTCGTCGTTTCGATTCCGGGGTGAATCGGAACCGATTTTAATTGGCGATGAGAACGGTTTTAATTAACGGGGTGTTCTGAAATCAAACGATGGTCTTCAAGTACTTATTTTTGTATTTGGTTGTTTTTTAATAACTCTTAACAGCAACACAATTTGATACATATGCATGAATATTATATACGGTTAATTCTACTAAACTTTTGAGATCACTCACATACAGAATACTCGTTTACCAACTACCATATTCAAATTTATTTTTTTCAAATATTCCTCTCTGTGGAATAAATATACGATTCTTTTATACGTTCTAGTAACTGAAACAATTATTTTAAAATCCGTGACTAAAACTAAAAAAATTGAGAAAACTGAAAATTTAGGAAAAAACAAACCCGTTCATATGAAAAATATTCAATCCTTTACAAACATTTCAAAAGCCGTTTGGATACCGGGGTAGGTAATGCCTTATTTATACATATTTTTTTGGTTCATCGTATATCGTTTCTACTTCTTCTATGAGGCTTGATACCTTACTTCGGAAATATATTAGGCACAAGAATTAAGGGATGAAAAAAAAAATTTTTCAAAGGGTTATAACTTGAAAAGCAATAGTCGCAGAGCAATTTTATAAAAATCATATTAAAGCACCAAGTTTCTAGTTTCTAGATATTGAGTTTAAATTTTTTTATCATCTGCAATTTTTGATCGGAAAACAATGCAAATTTTTGCTTGCCTTTCAAAAGGTTCACGGACTTCAATAAATCTTTTTCAGCAATTATTCATAAAATCTTTTTAGACACTTTTATCCTATTTAATTTGAGTGGTCTAAGAGCCTTTTATGCTGATTTTTCGCTGAGTTGTCGTCGCCTAAAGCAAAAAAGTCAGTTTTGATTTTTTTTTATTTTTTCTTCATTTTTTTTTCTTATACTAATTAACATCTTTTGATAAAAAAATATAGATATAATAGAATAAAGAAATGGAGGCAGTGTTGACAGAGGAATATGGAATGAGGGTGAATAAAAACAAAATTAAAGTGTTAGTGTGTAAAGGGCGCGAGAGCAGAGCAAAAACAAACGTACAAATTAATAATGAAAGATTGGAGGAAGTTAAAGACTTCACTTATTTAGGAAGTAAAATAAAGTGGGATGGAAGAAGCGATAAAGATATAAAACAAAAAATAGCGCAGGGTCGAGTAGCTTCTAACAAAAAGAAAGCACTTTTATGCTCGGGGGTAATAAACTTAGAAACAAGAAAGAGATTTTTGAAAACGTATGTATGGAGCACGGCACCATACGGTTGCGAAACCTGGACGGTAGGGGAAGCAAGTAGGAAGAAATTAGAAGCTTTTGAGATGTCGTGTTACCGAAGAATGATGAAAATACCGTGGAATTATAGGGTTAGAAACGAAGAAGTATTAGAGAAAGTCGGCAAGAAAAGAAGTATGTGGAAAAACATAAAGAAAAGAAGAGATAGAATGGTAGGCCACTTGCTGAAACATGGGGGAATAGTCCGCGATATTTTGGAGGCAGAAATAGGAGTGAAGAAAGGCAGAGGTAGGCCTAGATTAGACTACTGCTCGCAAATAGTAAGGGATGTAGGTTGTAGCACAATTAGCGAAATGCGTAGGTTAGCACAAGATAGGAGAAGCTGGAGGTTAGCGTCCAACCAGTCTTAGGACTGATGACCTCATGATGATGATGAGTGTATTATATATGTTCAATGGCTCGTTATCAAGATACTTTATGTTTTTGAAAGTAAAATATGATTTTTATATAATCTTTGTGTCTCACCAAATAACCGAGATATAGTCTCTAATTGAAATTCCGGACACACTGTATATATACAAACAAATTTCGAGTCATTCACTACAGATATGGCAATATTTTAACAAAATAACTTGTTATTGTTTGGTAAATATAGTCTAATCGAATCGTTTATTTTTTGTATGTAGAGAACATTTTCAAAAGCAGCATTTAAACGAGAAACGTCAATTAATTTATGTTTGTGTTGATTATGCGCGTACTGTGTTAATATTTGTTCTATTTTAGCGGTCGAACATACACACGATATATGTTGATAAAGAGATTTTCCTGCAACGAGAGAGGAATAGTTATGCGTTAATACCATTAAAATGGTATATTAATTGAAAATTACAGTTGTTTGTGCTTTATTTGTATGCAACTGTAATAATTACTATAATATTCGTTGAGCTGGCCTTAAATAAAATACCCTGTATGTATTGAAATGTCATATTGCGTACCTATTTAGTGGTATCACATTCGTGAAACCTTTATCTAAAATCTTCTTTATTTAGTTGAAAGAATATCTAAAATAAAGGAGATATTTATTAGTTCAAATATATAGTGCGTTTATATTTTATTTAAAATCAAATTAAAATAAAACTTCATAAAGCATCATCATCAATATACTTTCGGCATTTTCTCGGAAAATTTTATTGACACAGAGTTTATATTCACACTGTATACAAACATAAGTAAAATTATATTAAAATATTAATTAAAAATGTTGTCTCAGTGTCCAAATGTAGAGCGTGAGTAATTCATTCAAATCATGGCACCACTACTTGAGGCCTTTTTTACTGTCAACCATGTAACATCGTGTACAGCAAAAATTAAACTTCAATTTAGTATATTTTATTGAAAAACACGATGAGTGTAAATAATTAACAATAATATACCTGTTTACATCTGACAACCTAGAGGTTGCGGCTGACTGACAGCTGGCAACCATTCTTTCTTCAATCCTTCACATCATTTTCTTTCAAACAACATTTAATTCACTTATAAAATATATAGTTGCAATTCATTAAAATAAATTAATTACCACATAATTAATTATAGGTAATCGCGGCTAATTTTTGATTTTCAACCCGACAGCAATGTATTACATTGTCATTAATCATTCATTTGAATTAAGTTTAATTAAGAAATTAGATACCTGCAAGATTCAGTTGCCGGATCTTAGACTATAATCAAGTTTCAATTATTATTCTCTAATTCTTATTAATTAACTGAATAAAATGACTAATTACTACTGATAAATAAAAATAATATACAAATTTGATTATAATGGTGGCGACTGTACGCAATATTATGCTGTTAAATAACATAAATTCAGACCCATCATTCTCGCGTCCACCCACGAACATCCTCCATCCATTATCCTTCGTCCAATCTAGGATTCATCGTAATTACGAGAGCACAGATGAATTTTTGATATAGTGTCACAACAGAGATGCAATGTTAACAAATCTCGTTGTATGTTATATTTCCCACGGGTTCACCTCGACACTTACGTATTCACCGGAGGAACTGGTTCGCCAAGATGGGATCCCCCAGGATGAATCCTTGGCGTCTTCCCAGGACAACGGACCGGGGATTTCTTTGTTCGGTCGACCGAGTTGCCGTTCAATTGACCAACGGTCGCGATTTTTTATAAAAGACGAACGTTTGTGAAGACCCGTATGGATTATACAGAGTGTTATTGTTCAGGTAACTTATCAGTGAGGTCGATTTGTCATAAAAGTAACACAAATAGACATAGGGTTTAAAATTATAGGAAAAATGAGGAATATATTTTATAGACTTCTTGAAAGTTAAGCTTGACTAGACATGTAGAAATATGTACTTTGTTGAAACTGTAAATAATATGGAACTAAAAATTAATTAATAAGCATTTTCACAGGTGGTTTGTTTGATGAATGTAATGCCACGTATCTGAGACTTGTTGTACAGGAAGTAGGCATTCAATTTCCTTATCTTAAATAGCATGCCATATTTTCTATGCTACGTCCGATTTTTATTCACTTTTTTTAGGGCATCTTTCAGTACCATTCGCAATATTAACTGTAATATCCTGGATATTTATATTTTAATGAAATCATACGTGTAGACTAACCCTTGTATGAATATTATATATTCATGTTATGTATGTATAATCTACATCTTACGAGATTATGTATGTATAATCTACAAAGGCTTTAAAATCTACAGGTTGCATAAAATAGGATATCCGATTTGGGCAAATTTTACTTTACTCTACAACAAGCTATATATTATTCTTCTATTCCATTTATTTTTTTATTATTTTCTCTTTTAATATCATTACTATTAATAAATATTCTAATTCTTCAGCACTATCAAAGATTAGCTGAAAGGACCCATCAGAACCGCCTCCCAATGTGACAAGGCGAGTCGATTGTGTGTTATGTGTGGAGTCATAATCCTTATAGACTTTTAGTAGAGTCTATGGATTGTTTGTGATGAATACTGAAGTTTTAGATGACCTACTGGGAGTGTGAGAATCTGTTTTTATTTTCTGTTCCTAAGAATCTTGTAACTTTTCATAAACGAATTTATAGCGTCTATAAAAAGTATTAGGGTAGTCTTATCTTTAGGATAACGTAGTAGAGACTCCAAGGGTTGTTTGTGATGAATATCGAGGTTTCATATAGAGATAATATGGATATTAATTCTTTTCTTACTAAAAATATTATTTTAAGAATAAATTCGTAGTGTGTGTAAAAAAAATATCAGGGAGGTTATATCTTTAGAATTACTTAATATAGACCCTAAAGTTTGTCTGTGGTGAATTCTGAGGTTTCAGAGAACGTACTAGGAATGTGGTGATTTTTTAAACATTTTTTCCCTAGAAATCTTGTAAGGTTTTTCCTAAAAGGAATCGTAGCATTTGTAAAAAAATTATTAGAGCGGTCTTACCTTTATGGTACCTTAGTAGTCTCTAAGCTGTAATGGATATTGAGATTTTAAAGAGTCTACGGGGGATGTATTGCTTTTTTAAAATGTTTTCTCTAAAAATTGTGTGTAAAATGTGGTGTACACTCTCTAAAACCTCAACAATGGTTTTAGAGAGCCTATTCGGGGTGAGGTAATTTTTTAATTTCTTTCCGCTACAAATCTTTTACAATACTTTTGTATTTAAAATATTTGTAGCATGTGTAAAAATATTATTAGAGCGATATTACATTTAGATTACGTTAATAGATATCCCAAGGGTTATCTGTGATGAATATTGAGATTTCAGATAATCTACTGGGGGGTGTTGATTTTTTAAATTTTGTCTCCCTAAAGATTGTGTGCCTTTTTCATAAAAAAAATTGTAGCTCTGTAAAAAAATATTACTGGCATTTTATTTTAATTTATCTATTCAGCACTCTAAGGATTATTTATGGTGAATATAAAGGTTTCAGAGGCCTTAAGGGGGGCGTGGTGACATTTTCTATTTCTTCTCTCTAGAAATTTTTTTCTTTCTTCATTAAAAAATTCATAGCGTCTGTAAAAAAACAATATTGTAGTCTTATTTCTAGAACGACTTAATAAATACTCTAAGGAATGTCTGTGATGAGTTTTGAGGTTTCAGAGCCCACTAACGCTATAGTTATTTTTTAAAGAAATTCTCCTTAAGATTCTTATACTTTTTTCTTTAAAAGATTCGTTGCGCCTGCAAACAAAATTATTAGGGCTGTCTTATCTTTAAGGCACCTTACTAGAGAGACTAACTGTTATCTGAGATGAATATTGAGATTTCAGAAGCCTATTGGGGGTGTATTGAGTTTTTAAATATTTTCCCTCTAAAAATTTTTTGCGTTCTTCATGAAAAAAATTGCAGCGTCGGTAGAAAAACTATCAGTGTGGTTTTATCTTTAGAGTGACCTACTAAATACTTTAGGGATTATCTGTGATCAATATAGAGGTTTCAAAGAGTCTATTGGAAGTGTGGCGATTTTTTAAATTTTTTATCCCTACAAATTTTGTACTTTTTTTTTTATTAAAATATTTATAGAACCTCTAAAAAATATATAATGGTATTGTTATCTTTAGAGTAACATAATACATAGCTCAGTGATTATCTTTGATGAATATAAGGGTTTCAGAAAGCCTACTGGAGGTGTGGTGATTTGTTAAAAAATGAATCCTTCCTACAAATCTTATACTTTTATTTAAAAAATTCATAGCGCACGTAAAAAATATTAGACCGGTTTTATGTTTAGATTGCCTTAGTAGATATGCTAAGAGTTATTTGTGATGAATATTGAAGTTTTGGAGAACCTACTGGGGGTGTGTTTATTTTTTCCGCTGAAAATTATGTATCTTTTTCATGAAAAAAAAATTGTAGCTCTATAAAAAATATTACGGCCATTTTATCTCAAGTGATCTACTAACACTCTGAAGATTATCTGCGGTGAATATCGAACTTTCAGAGAGCCTACTGGGGGTGTGATGGTTTTTTTTTAATTACCCTACCTACAAATTTTATACTTTTTTCATTAGGAAATCCGTAGCGTCTGTAAAAAATATTAGGGTGATTTTATCTTTAGGGTGCCATAATAGACACACTAAGGATTGTCTATGGTGAATGTTACCGTTTCGAAGGATCTACTTGGAATGTGGTGAATTTTTTAAATTGGTTCTCCCTAAAAATCTTGTACCATTTCCTTAAAAAATTGCAGTCTCTGTAAATAAATATTAAGGCGGTATTATCTTTAGAGTGATCTATTAACTTTAGGAATTATCTATGGTTAACATAGAGGTTTCAAAAACCCTATTGGGCATGTGGAGATTCTTTAATTTTTTTCTTCATAAAAATTTTGTACTTTTTCATAAAAAAATTCATAGCGCCTGTAAAAAAATGAATAATATGGTCTTATGTCTAGGATTACTTAACAAACATTCCAAGTCTGAGATGAATGTTGAGGTTTTAGATGAAAATTTTTCCTTACATATCTTATACTTTTTTCATCGGAGCATAAAACATTCGTGGCGTCTGTAAAAAATATTAAGACAGTCTTATCTCAAGAAGGTATTACTAGAGACTCTATAGATTGTCTGTGGTGAATGCTGAGAGTTCATGGAGCCTACTAGGGATGGAAGCTGTTAGCTCTAGCACACTCGCAACTTTTAAACCAAATCGTTCATGCTAATACTGTAATAAACAATAGATAACGCAATATTTCAAAGACAGAATATGTTCCACACAATGAACCAAACGCAACAATTATCTCGTTACGATGGCGATTATTTACAACACAATTTAAAAACGTATCAACCCTAGGCCTAATGGCACCGGAGCGTGGCACCCGTATTATAATCAGCTAATCGCAACCACCATCGCGGGTTATTTCCGAGAGCCCCCATGGAGTGGCCCTTTTAATGCTCGCGAACCAGGATTTGTTTGGAGGGACTGTCGCCGGTAATTGATTTTAATGAGAGTCAATTAAGTATTAGAGTTGCAGAGACATGCTGGTAGGGGGTGAGCACTCGAGAAATAAGATCGGCGCTGATCTGATTGCTTGCAACGATTTTCCTCGAGATAATAGAATGCAGACGTTGGAGAACAAACGAAAAATAGTAGATTATTTCGCAAATAAGGAATGATAGAGAAAGATCTAGATTGATTGAACATATTACTCCTTAAATAGTTCTTTAAATGTTCTTCATATATTTGGTAATGCCTATTAATGCGTTGAAGCTATACAGTTAATAACAATTGTTTACATTGGCAGATAATATAACCTGTAAATATAAACTTAAATAATAGTAAAAAACTATTTAAGAACACATTTTATATTCATTTCAGTTCATATTTTACTATAGTTACCAGACTTGGAATTTACCATCAACATTTTAAATCTATGTAATAAAGTTGGTGACAAATTTACATACATTTTTTTTAAGGAGTCGAGTTAGATTTTTTATTTTATTTTATTATATTTTAATGAAATGATTATTAACAGACCAGTATCATATTTATGAGCAATCAGTTTTAAAATTACTGCACAAAGTATGGTATGAACCATTTTTACTCACAATGCATTTAAGATCAACATTTTCTTAATAAATACTCAGTATATTTCACTTCGTTTAATAAACAGAAGTGTACTAATTTTTTAAATTATTAAAAGCTTTTTAAATTATTATTTTATGTAATTTTTATAATATTGTTAGAAATGACATATTTAAAATCTTCAACTATGTGTAAACGATTTACATACATAGAATTTTTTCAAAATCCAATCAAACTATTTTGAGATCCTCAAAATTTTTTACCATCAGCAGTTTTTAAGTCATCATAATAAAACTATCGGAAAAATAATTTTCCAAATTGTTGCCTGTCTTTCAAAAGGTCCATGTACCTTTTTCAATGATTTCAATAATTTTCTTTCAATGATTTCACGATAAAGAATTTTTAAATAATTTTATCCTCTGTAATTTAAGCGGTCTGGAAGCTTTATACAATGATTATTTTCGCTGAATTATCGTTCTAAACAAACATGTCAGGTTTGATTTTTTTTTTGAAAAAAAAAGTTCTTTCATCTTTGAAATTTTCAGGGTTGAAGATTCCTGTGAACGACGAGAAATTGACTGCATCGGGTTTTTCCGTAAATTCTCACGCAGAGCAGCGATGTTTTCAGCAGACCTTGCGTTTCGGTGACGTACGAGTGTTGGCTGATTATTTATCAAACCGGTTGACTCGAATTTGGCCACCAAACGTCGATTAGTCAACTCGGCGGGACAGTTGTGGCGAGGATAAAAATCACGTAATGCGCGGAAGGTTACTCGAACGGAGCACTCATTTTGAAAATAAAATTTGACGATTCTCACAAGTTGTTGAACGTTATAACCTTCCACGGTGATTTGCTATACACTACTGAACAATTCACGACAAATTTGACAGATGTTGCTTTAACAACATGGCCGATATAATCTAAAAAATTCCGAGTGTCCCTACTGAAAAACCCTGTATGTTTGTAAATCAGTTTTGGAGAACAAGATCCTAGTTTGGAAAAAAATAAATTTCAAGAAGGATTTTCATAGGTATGTGTATGTGACAATGATAACAAAAACATTTTAAAAGTACTTAAAAAGTGTACCGGAAAAAGTAAGCGAACTTAACGTGCGTCTGTTAAGTTCCGGTTTTATCGACGGTCCTTCTAATCTTTATGCTATAATGCAAGTTGAGCGAATGAAGCAATGAAATATTCAAGTCAAGCGAATATCCCAAACAACGAATTTTCTTCAATCAACATTCTTACACCTAAAAATTCTGTATTATCAAAAGCCAATAACTACGACTTGTAAAAAATGTTTTGCAGTTTTTGAAACCCTACTTGAATTTTCTGTACGATCAATATTTGCCGAGTAATTAATTACCGAATTCAAAACTGACTTTTTTGCTTTGAACGACGATAACTCAAACGAAAAATCATTGTACAAAGATTTTAGTAGCTCAAAGTAAAGAGAATAAAAAAACGTAAAAAGAACTTTCACATGAAATTACAGAAAAAAATTTATCCGTGGACCTTTTGAAATGCAAACAAAAATCAAAGTCAATATCTGAAGTCCAGATATCTGGAACTTCAATTTACTTTTTTTAAAATTTCTCTGCGACTATTTTACTTACAGTCCTTTGAAGATTTTGGATTTTTTACATCCCTTAATTTTTATGTCTAGTGTATTTTTAGTTATTGCGACATTATTCAACACTTACAGAATTCAGCATTTTATTTTCACGAACTCGTAACGTTTCTGTTTTAAGTAAAACTCATTTGAATAATTATAAACGTAGCCTGTTAGGTCGTGATTTTTGTCTCTACTTTTCAATTGTGACTTTTAAATAATCGTCAAATATTTACATTTTAAATGGTGGGACATTAAGGAGATTTACGGGACGCATTTCACGTGAGAGCGGCCCCAATTTAATAAAAAAAAGTTATCCGTCACAAAAGCATCTAAATGAGCCATATAAAAGGGCCGTCTTGTGTCCGAAATCCTGCATATTTCCTCGCCATCCTGAAACGAGGGCCAGGCGACGACGTCTTTTATTACCCGCCAAATAAATAAAACATCATAAAGTAATAAAGGTGACTCTCGCGATTTTTATTACGTAAAAGTGGACGGCGACGTTTAAAACCAATATTTTCGAAAACACGTCTAGGAGGTAAACTATATGAGAACATAAAATCCTCTTTAAATCAGCCGAGAGGGGGTTTATTGCTTTATTGTCATGTCATGCGGGCCTCCTCAAGAATGAAACGCTTCACCTTAATAATGTACGAAAAAGGAAAAATGAGGCGGCTGAAAAGGGCACTTGAATCATTTTAGGACCTTAATGCCGCCATTTTTCGTCGAGGCGACGTTTGAACTTATAAACCCGAGATACTTTCATACGCCCTGGCTGAATGGAAGTATTAATAATTTTAAATGGACGTAATTGATGGTCGGTTATAAAAAATATTCATACACAAATACTAGGTCGTTAATCATGCATATTTTTTTTTAATAATGCGTTAAAAAATTCATTGGCGAGAGTTATTGCCGGAGAAAATACACCTAATATGCTTTGGGTAATTGTTGTATTAAGAAAATGGTTAATTATGCCCTAGATGCTTCGACAAGTTGGATTTGAGGACCATTAAGAGTAACTTCAATAGTCTAAAACGTCATTGCAGATCAAACGAAAACTACCATTAGATTAGACAGAAACCGTTTGGTGCCATTATTTAAATGGACCATATTTTTATGAAGGTACTTTAACTGGATATTTGATAACTGGATACTTGAATTTTCTTATAAATACACTAGGCACAAAAATTAAGGGATGAAAAAAGAAATTTTTAGGTGATATTCAAGGGGCCGTAACTTGGAAAACAATAGCTACAGAGCAATTCTAAAGAAAGAAAATTGAAGCCTCACGTTTCTAGTTTTCAGATTTTGAATTGAAAATTTTTAACCATAAACAATTTTTGAGTAATCATAAGAATATTTTATTTATAATTTTAATCATAAGAATACTATTAGAAAATTTTTCTTTCAAATTCTTGATTGCCTCTCAAAAAATCCACGGACTTCAATAATGCCTTTTTTAGTAATGTCATCATAAAAAAATTTATCCTCTTTAATTTGAGTGGTCTAAAAGCCTTATACGATGATTTTTCGCTAAGTTATTGTCATTTAAAGCAAAAAAGTCAGATTTGACTTTGGTAATTAATTACACGGGAAATACAGATCATACAGAAAATTCAAGTAGGGTTTTAAAAATTGCAAAGTATTCTTTATAAGTCGTAGTTATTGGTTTTTGTTAAAGAAAAATTTCGGTACGAAAATGTTGACTGAAAAAGAGGCAAAAAATTGCTTATTTAGGGATATTCGCTTAACCTGGCATAACTTCGCAATTAATGGATAGACTATTCATTTTCAACCTCATAGCATCCCAAGGAAACCCTGAAAGTTTCAAAACGCTACGATTTTTTTCATTGTGTTCGGAATTATCGAATTTGTTGTTTTTTGTAGAAAATCAATTTAAAGATGAATTTTTCATTTTTTTATTCATTTCTTGAGGTTGAAAATATTTTTTAGCAATACTCCATATTTATTTTATCAAAAAATGTTAATTATTGTAAGAAAAAAAATGAAAAAAAAATGTTTGTCAAAAAGAAGTCAACACTAACTCTTTTACTTTGAACGACGATAACTTAGCGAAAAATCAATGTACAAGACTTTTAGACGGCTCAAGTTAAAGAGGATAAAATTATCTAAAAAAGCTTTATGATGAAATCACCGAACACAATTTATTTAAAGTCCCTGGACCTCTTGAAAGGCAAGCAAAAATCTGACAAAGAAAATTCAATAGGAGCGGAATTTAATGATCTAGTAATAACACAACAAAGTACTTCTCTCCTTACTGCACAAGTCGTCACTGTATATTTAAATAATGTATTTCAATAGATGGTTTGGTTCAGGGTCTGATGAATTGGCCTACAAGGTGTCCAGATCTTACGTCATTAAATTTCGGCTCGTGGAGCTATCATAATGGTATCGTGTATGAAACTAAACCTTTGAATTTTAACCGAGTTTATTTCCTTAATTTGAGTTTAATTTTTTATATAAAGGAGATATTGACTCCAAAAGACACTCTGTGACACCCTGTATATTTTTATTAATAAGTAGACAATAAGTAATAATGACAGGTATAAGATATTAAATACAACCCTACTACATTCCCTATGACATCTTGCAACAACTAAAATTTTATAGAATTCCAGTCATCTATTTAGTGCTTTTGTAAAGTAATGAATACATTCGTCAAAAACTCAAGGAAAAAGTTCTGGGAATATTCTCGGACCCGTCAGATTTTATTTTTAGTTGGGCACTTTTAATGGCAATGCTCTACTTTTATTACGTAATGTGAAAGAGAAATTTTTTTTACATACGCTATGGTAAAAATTACATTAACCTCAATATGAGTTAGATAACAAAAAATAAAGAAAAACGATTTTTCAATTTCAAAATATTAAATTTAATGGTATTGATCATTTAAGAAGTAAACTAAATTAAATGTTCAAAACATTTAAACAAACATAATATATCCCCGCGTCAGCTCCTTTTTATCGCACTCTGTATATTCCCAAATGGCCCGCTACCATATTTGATCCATTGCGGCTTGCTGTAAGGCCTCAAGCAAACCGGGCGCACATTAAATTTTAGTTTAAATTGCCCTCGGTCGTATATCGTACCCCTTAGATGATTCTTTATGGGTATGTAGATGATTTCCTTCGGCGAGAAGGATTTCTCACAGAGCCACCCTAGTTTATTTGTATTTGTGCCCGACCACCTGAAAGTCGCGCATTCCCCCACAACGGGCCGCATTCCCACGGTACCCCCGCCCCTTATTATATTCTGACAGTTATATTTGACACCATGGAACTAAATTCGCCCTCTGTTCGACGTTTCTTCTACACCCCACGTTTGGCAATAAAGGAGTTAAATTGAGTGGGTGACTTCATTTGCAGTATTGGAAATTAAAAAAGATTGGGAATAAGCCGGCTCCAATTTGAAAAAAAAAATCTAGCAGTTTATTCATAGATAGATATTATAAAACTTCGCCTTTATCAGCTTATAAAACACTCTCGCATAAAAGCAAAATTCACCGATAGAAGTGACGACTGTACGGTTTGGCTAAAGCCCATTTCAAATTGAATTCCCTAACAATTACAAACAAGCAAAAGTTGGCACGTGTCACCTTAAAGGTAAGTAGCAGCTGTGCAAAGTCGAATCGAAACCAAAGGACAACAGTCGGGAATCAAGAATAAGAAAGCTCGAGATAATGCTTCGTTCAGTCTTTGATACCAAAGCAAAGCACGGGGCGAAAGCATGGGCGGAACACACATTTTCAAGAGGGGTGACAATTACTGTGAACCTAACCTCTGTTTAAGTACATATAAGCACAGTTTTCTACTTACAATAAAGTTATATACACAGAAATATTCTCGGGAGAGAAAATATTTAACACTATTTTAAATACTTAAGTCCTTTTTAATTTTTAATGTCGTTACCGTTTATAGCCTCTCCTCAAAAGTTAATAACAAACATTTTACCTAATTGTTATCTTAGATGATTTAACTCATTAAATTTTGTTGCTTTTTTGAATTAGTGTCCTTCATATAT
Organism: Rosalia funebris; assembly: GCA_037954035.1. NCBI lineage: Eukaryota > Metazoa > Arthropoda > Insecta > Coleoptera > Cerambycidae > Rosalia > Rosalia funebris. The sequence goes on along the minus strand of JAZFAV010000006.1, from coordinate 694,633 downwards.
ATTTTAAAGTAAGACTTTTTCGTATATAAAACTTAAGACGCACTAACATTTTTCTTTAAAACTGTTAAGAATATTTTTAACGATCGGTACCTCTCTACGCCACTGTGTCTTGAGACAGCTGCATATTATCTGAAAAGAATTATTCTTCTTGGTTGCGATTATTTCTCAGCAAGTGAACTATACAATCAGGATTCAAACTGGGAACGTCCCCAGTTATTTATTGCGCAGTGCTGTTACGAAGGGTGGAAAATAATGGATAAATAAAGTTAAGAAGCAGAGTATTTGTCATGGCTTAGGTAGATGTAAACGTAAAAAATTACAGGATGAATTATAAACAACGGGGTATAGGGAGATTGTTTAGATTCAAATATGACGATTCATCTAAATATGGTTACATATAACTCATTTCTGATATATGGAGTGTAATTACAATATTATAATATGTAGATGCATGTACTTTTAAAATACTTGATTGTAGAAATACAGAGTGTTAATACTTTATAAATGAATATCCCTGTTACACAATTTATTGTTTTTTTATACGAATAAAAAAAAATAAAGACGTTTATGTATATTTTCGTATTTTAACATAATTCAGTGAATTTTTATTATTTATCCAGAAATATAAAAATAATTCCGACGTCACTGGGTAAATAGAATTTTTTATTCTATTTCTAGTTTATATTAAATATACTTTAGACCATTTTTTCAAAAGTAATACGAGGGCCACTATTTATACTTTGAGCCTAATAATAAAAAAACATTAATTTTTCATTGAAAATTACTTTATCGTTTTTAAAAATATTCTCCTTCATGATCTCATACACTTTTACATGCTTTCGAACCATTTGTCAAAACATTTTTTCCAATCCGCTTCAGATCTCCAAAACATGGTTTTTGAACCCATGAACGGCTTCTTCTGCTGACGAAAATCGCCGTTATTGATAAAGCAACACCAATACGTCCTCGTCGTAGTCGGTCAGATTAAAATATTGCTACAGTGGGAAGAAGTGTACGGGAGTATTCAAACACATCAGTTCTACGTCGTGCACAACAATTGAATCTGTGAAGAGCCACCACGCATCGGATTTCAAAAAAATATCTTGCATCTGTCAGCATACAAAATGCAGTTGACACAGCAATAAAAAGTTACAGACCATTTACAACGTCGTCTGTCTATTAATTAGGTGTTTTTGCAACAAAATTTTGTTCAGCGATGAAGCACATTTTCATTTTACGTCAGCAACAAAAACTAAAATTGTCGAATTTGGCGTGTTGAAAATCCACATACTGTTAATGAAAAATGCTTTCATCCACAGAGATACACGGTTTGGTGCGCATTTGGTGTAGTGGAGGAATTGCACCCTACTTGACTAGAAGCTAGTAATGCTTTCACAGGCATGTTGACTCCCTAGGGTTTGTAGATGACAGCCATTAAATATTGATGTCCTATCTTTGACAGAACACAAATGGCGTGCAATTGAGACACCCTATGGAATACTATCTATCTTTATTGAGCATTTAATTTGAGCTTGATGTATCGTGTTTATCTCGAAGCGCCCCATACCGTTTTCTGAAACTCTGTACTTAGAAAATACCCGAAGCGTTTCCATAAATGCTATCGCTTCCATTTTGTTCCACTGTTACCCTAGTTTATCTCGATCCAACAAAAAAATTCCCAACCGCGATCCTATGTTTGGGAGTGTACGATACAAGAAATTCGCTTCGGGAGTTTAAGAAAACCGCAACAAGAATTATGACTGTTTCTAACTCCAACTTCGGACCTTCGATTCGCTTTTTATACGACCCTTCGTTCGTTGCGGCTTTCCCTTTGATTTCTATCGGCCCGCATTAAACTAATATTCGCTTCAGGCCGATGGAATGTGGATTAAAGTAAAATATATTCCCGAAGTTAAGGTGTCGTGTAATTTTTTCGTTTAGAAGAAATGGTAATATGAATAATTTGTTTAAAGAAGGGATTGTTCTTAGATCGACTTAACATACCCTCTCAATATTTTATTCAGCGATTTCAGTCGTCTTCGTTCAATCATTGAATAAAATATACCTGAAAGGTATACCATTTTTTCGGTTTGGTGCTGTTCGTCAAGAATAGGAACAAGTTTTTATTGGACCTCCCACGAGGTGCGCAGTAAATAGCCTGGTCTAAGTAAACGGTCGAATGCTGCCCTCACTCTTTCTTCTACGCATAAATAAAGTAATCTCACACTTTCTCCTATCATTGACGAACAGTATACTCACGAACGTATGTTTATATATATCCTTGTTTCGTGGTTGACTTAGAGGGTCTTTCAATAGGAGCGCTCGAAATTTGTTAGGTGATAGCGGCCATGTTGTTAAAGAACATCTGACAAATTTATTGTGAATTGTTCAGTAGTGTATGGCAAATTACCGTGGAAGGTTATAGCGTTCAACAACGTGTACAATTCATCAAATTTTATTTTCAAAATTAGTGTTCTTTTCGAGAAACATTGCGCGCATTACGTGATTTTTATCCTCACCACAACTGTCCCGCTGAGTCAACTATTCGACGTTTGGTGGCTAAATTCGAGTCAATCGGTTTGATAAATAATCAGCCGGACGTCACCGAAACGCAAGGCCTACTGAAAACATCGTTGCTGTGTATGAGAGTGTACGGGAAAACCTGAGACAGTCAGTTTCTCGTCATTCACAAAAACATGGCCTTTCTGCGACTTCAACTAGGCGAATTTTGCGTCAGAACTTGGGTCTGCACCTGTATAAAATCCACCTGACTCAGGAAGTTAAGGCAAACGACCGTGTATTCGCTAAAAGAGCTCTGGAGCAGTTGGAAGTTGACCTAAATTTCGCCAAAAAATAATCTTTAGAGACGAGGCCCATTTTTGGAAGAATGGATATGTGAACAAGCAAAATTGTCAGATTTGGGACGACACCAATCCACACGAGATACACCAACAGCGAATGAAGTCACTGTTTGATGCGGATTTTGGTCTGGTGGCATCATCGGTCCGTACTTCTTCCAAAAAGAAACTGGCATTGCCATAATCGTTAACGGCGAGCGCTACAGATCGATGATAAGTAACTTCTTGTGGCCTAAGCTGGATGATATTGACGATATGTGGTTCCAACAGGACGGCGCTACGTGCCACACAGCGCATGCCACGATGGACATTCTGCACGAGTTTTTTGGGGGCATAGTTATCTCACGCTGCCACGTGAACCACCTAGATCGTGCAATTTATCTCCTTTAGACTTCCTCCTCTGGGGCTATCTTAAATCGCAGGTCTATACGAATAACCGTAAACAATTCATACAACTTGTTTTATTTGCGTTTAATAATCGAGCGTCCTTGTTGAAACACTCTTTAGAAACAGTCTGTCTGGCAAGCTTATAGCCGTCTCCACCAGGTGGATTTTCAAGCGACGCGGACGTAACACATAAAAATCATCAAGAAACTACCACCCAGCCTGTTACCTTCCGAAATTTGTAGGTTACTAATTAAGTCGCCGTCCGATGCAGAACAATCCTCCCTCATTAAATAATTCTCCCGGATCCGGCCGACAACAGCTTAATTACTTCGGAATGTTTCGCTACCGGAACGCCAGCCTTCGCGAACAACTTTTCCCCAACTTTCGCCGTCTTGTCGTCTCACCGTTTGCGTTCCTTTCCCGGCAGAGGGTTTTATTATCCTTGCAAAGGATATTGGTCGAATATGGAATGGAATAACTAGATATGTAAACTAACTCGGAAAGGGGAGACGGGAATAGTTTCTGTATATTTGAAGTAAACAGAAACGGATTCTTTCAGAGATTAGCATTACATTATTTGCATACAAATATTTAGTTTAAAATTCGTTCTGAGAATAGAACGAAAGTAGTCCAACGGATCTAAATCAGGTAACCTCAGAGGTCACAAGGAATAATTTTTGTTTCCGAGAGTAATTTGTGGAACGTTACTATTAATTAATAATTAAAATCTTGCCGCAACCAAATATACAAAATTAAATGCCAGTGCCTTTAAGCCAATATTATCATCATCATTAGGTCATCAGTCCTAAGACTGGTTGGACGCTAACCTCCAGCTTCTTAACCCCAATATTATACAATATCATTTACATTAACAAATTAAACATCGAATTCAAACGTACATAAAATTCTAGTTATAAGTTCAAAACCTGTAACGTAATAAATAAATAAAATAGTAACGTATTGCTGATTGGCAGTTAAATTATGCCATAATGTTGTTACTGTTACTAATTTGTATAAAAACTATTTTAAATGAGTTTTTAATTGCATGTGTCTGATCAGTCGCACAGAGTAATGGAAATTCATTCTGATTTGCAAGCAGAACATTGTAATTTGGGATATAGTGAGTGTGAACGACAGTGGCGATTCCTTAGAATTACATTTGCCCTTTTTAATTAGCAGTCTAATCGACGAAAGAGATGGCAAAATACCTAAGATGAGAGATGAGAAGGTACTCGAAAAAATGAAAAGCATCAACGGTGGTTATGAAGAAAGGAGAATGGCATGACAAAAAGAAGTTTACTAGCCAAAATATAAAATTTACTAGCCCCAGAGTATTATATCAGGCTGAACAAGGAGCTGACATAAAAAAATTGAAGGCAGGTAAGGTCGCTTTTAAAAAATCTTTAATACGTTTGGAAGAACAACGACTCCTTTTACTAGGAAATAAAACAATACCGCGAGTCTACTACTTACCTAGTGAGGTGAGTAGTAGATATGAAAATTATCCATTATTAGAAAGTCTTTAAAAATTATGGGGAATAGAAACAATTTTAACAGCGAGGAAGGATATCGCTTTAAGAAATATTGTGAGAATAGTTTCGTAAACACCAATGGAGCAGAAAGTTACGTCGAATATAACTAATAACGATAGACAAGAAACAGAACCAGGGTATATAGAGGAGTAAAAGACATGAATTAAACAAATGGATTAAACAAATTAACTATGTATATTAAAAAGCAGAATATAATAAAGTGTATTATGTTTGAAAAGTGTTTTATTTTTTTTCATTATATAATATGTTAGTCTTTCAGAGGGCGCGAGAACAGAGCAAAAACGAAAGTACAAATTAATTATGAAAGATCGGAGGAAGTTAAAGACTTCACTTATTTAGGAAATAAAATAAATTGGGATGGAAGAAGCGATAAAGATATAAAACAAAGAATAGCGCAGAGTCGAGTAGCTTTTAACAAAAAGAAAGCACTTTTATGCTCGGGGGTAATAAACTTAGAAACAAGGAGGAGATTTTTGAAAACGTATGTATGGAGCACGGCACTATACGGTTGCGAAACCTGGACGGTAGGGGAAGCAAGTAGGAAGAAATTAGAAGCTTTTGAGATGTGGTGTTACCGAAGAATGATGAAAATACCGTGGACTAATAGGGTTAGAAACGAAGAAGTATTAGATAAAGTCGGTGAGAAAAGAAGTATGCGGAAAAACACAAAGAAGAGAAGAGATAGAATGGTAGGCCACTTGCTGAGACATAGGGGAATAGTCTGCGATATTTTGGAGGGAGAGATAGGAGTGAAGAAAGGCAGAGGTAGGCCCAGATTAGACTACTGCTCGCAAATAGTAAGGGATGTAGGTTGTAGCACAATTAGCGACTGTAAAAAGTGTAAACGTTAAATAAAATTTACACCTAAAGGTAGTGGAGTTTACACTAGACATCGCGTTGATTTTTGATCGCGGTGTAGAATTGGTGTCAAATTTTTCACCATATTTTAGACAGTATATTAATTCAACAAGTACGAGAAATTTGGAAAAGCAAAAAGATATTTAGAGTGACCTAAATAAAAATTCTATTTTGTGAGCATATTTTTACAAAAAAAAGTCAAGCAATTTTGGATCTGGAGATTTCGCTTTTAGCGATCGGGCACAGTTTCCGAAAATTTTGAACTTTTTCACTGAACATCTCACTTTTTAGTTTGTAACATTCACTTTACGCTATACAGATACCTAATATTAATATGATATGTACTACAATATTTTTTTACATATCTTACATTAAAATCCTCATAAAACTTTTTATTCTAACAATTTTCTTAATTTTCTTGCAATGTTTACAATTTTTATTGGGAATTCGATATGCTATCCAAGCATGTTCTATTTAAATACGATGTAATTTGGTCACTGAACGTGTTTAAAGTAATGACTTTGTCAATAAGGATAAGGATACAGTATAATATTAATATGCATAAAATATAAATAAATATATTTTACAATTAAAACTTCATTTGTATTTTTCTAGAAATTTTCTTTATGCAACATAATAATTTTTTTATAAAAATACTCTTTTTATATACTTTTGACTGTATCGAACAAAAAATAGGAGTTGCCTCCTTTGAACCTGCCAAACTGTAAATAAAAGTTCTTTCAATAAGGACGCTTTATTTTCAAACCTAAATAAAACAAGTTGTGTGAGAGATATCCACTCAATTTTCTTTTTATTTGAAAGAATACTTGATGGCATTAAGTATGGAATATAACGTCATTCAAGTTTCTGTCGGGGCTTTGCTTGGTCAAACGTATTCGGGAGGTCAAATTTTCGATGACTTTGTCGCATAAATCTGGTTGAATTTGTTGAATGGCGTTCGTTATGTTGACTCTAAGGGCATCAGCTGTTTGGGGTTTATTTGCATAGACCTGAAATTTAAGATAGCTCCAAAGGAAGAAGTCTAAAGGCGTTAAATCGCACGACCTCGGTGGCCAGTTCAGGTCGCCGCAGCACGAGATAACCATGCCTTTAAATCGGTCATGCAAAGTGTCCATCGTGGAATGCGCTATGTGGCACGTAGCGTCGTTTTGTTGGAACCACATCATCGTCGGTATCCATATCATCCAGTTTAAGCCGCAGGAAGTTGCTTATCATCGATCTGTAGCGCTCGCCGTTGACGGTTATAGCAATACCAGTTTCGTTTTAGAAGAAGTACGGGCTGATGATTCCGCCAGATCAAAATCCGCACCAAGCAGTGACTTTCTCGGGATGCATTTGGTACTGGTATATCTCCTGTGGATTGGTATCTTCCCAAAGTCGACGATATTACTTGTTCACATATCCATTCATCCAAAAATGGGCCTCGTCGCTAAAGATGATTTTTTTTGGCAAAATTTGGGTCAAATTTCAACTGATCCAGAGCCAAATCAATCAATACACTCCGTTTCTCGAACGGAGCACTGATTTTTAAAATAAAATTGGTGATTTTTACGCATTGTTGATCGCTGTAACCTTTCACGATAACTTGCCATACACTACTGAATAATACACAATAAATTTGACAGATGTTTCTTTAACAACATAGCCGCTATAATCCAGCAAATTTAGAGCGTCCCTATTGAAAGACCCTGCGGAACTGAAGTATTTTAAAAGACGGAAAATTTAAAATACCTTTTGACATCTGATCTGGCAAAAAATACGTTTCCAGATTTTTCAGTTATTCCAGACTTTTTATCCAAAGTGTATATTGTTACTTTTAATAGAAATTACAATACCAAACACAAATTTACAATATAAATTTTGTGTATGGATTAATCGAGTCAAATATATCCAATAACACCAAACACTGCTCATCTGACACGCCCTGTTAAACATTCTAATGTCCTGGCGAGGATTTCAATTAGTGCCTGCTAGTTAAAAGCGCAATTCAGTGATCTCACAGGCGAAAGTTCAAGAAACTTTGGCCGGTTTTTAGTTCGGGTTAATTACGAACAAAATTAAAACTCCATAATTGACAAGCCGAGACTCGGTACACTTTAAAACCTCGCTTAAAACTATTTAGGAATTAATAATGACGAGGATATGCACGAAGCCGGGTAAAGTTCCATCTTTAGAAATGCCACATTCAAAAGTTTTGTCGAGTGTTATTCGGAAACGTGTAATAGTCTTGAAGACGTAAATAGAACGACTCTAATCGTGAATACAGGAACTGTATTTATTATTATTTAATTGCATTTATTATTACTGCTTAAATTATCAAAATTATGTATCTGAAAATTATCTGGCAATGACTTAGATATAAAATTTCGATTTTTGATGGTCTATGAGCTATTTTACGGATTTTATTTTATCCTCTTTACGAGGTTTACGTCAAAACCTTCAGTTTCTCAACTAAACAGAGGTTACCGCCACATTCTGAAGGCCCGTGTCTGTAGGTTTCGACATAATTTGAGTCGATTTGAACACTTTCAGATGTTTTACAAACTTTCTTTACTATATCGTCCATCGAATTCTTTCCACAAAAAAATCGTTTTCCCAAAAATAATCCGAAATAATTCATATAGACTAAGGAAAGCCTGATAAATTCAACAGCTCACTTAGTTTTGCTTTAAAGTCGAAGGTTCCCTTGGTAAAACAATATTTCTCGAGAAAAAGTAAAAAAAAAACTCATACAGACTAACGGATGTCTGAGAAACTCAAAAGTTTTTTCAGTATTACACTAAAACCAAAGGTTCTCTTGGTATGATCGATTTTAGAAATTAGTTGCGTTACTTCACGACAATCCATCAAATTAATTTTGCTTATGACAAGACCCTCAGTTCTTCAACAAAACAAAGGCTACCGTCATCTTCTGGAGGTCCGTTTACGTGGCTATTGATATAATTTGTGTCGATTGACTTTCGAAGTGACTTTCTCGGGATGTATTTGGTGCTGGTGTATCTCGTGTGGATTGATATCGTCCCGAATCCGACAATTTTGCTTGTTCACATATCCATTCATAAAAAAATGGGGCTTCTCTCTGAAGATGGCTTCTTTTGCGAAATTTGAGTCAACTTCCAACTGCTTCAGAGTTCAATCAGCGAACACATGGGGTTGTCTATGGTCGTTTACCTTAAGTTCGTGGGTCAGTTGGATTTTATATGGGTGCAGACCCAAATCCCGACGCAAAATTTGCCAAGTTGAAGTAGCAGAAAGGCCAAGTTCTTGTGTACGATGAGAAATTGACTGCCTCGGGTTTTCCTGTACACCCTCACGAACATCCGCGATGATTTCAGCAGACTTTGCGTTTCGGTGACGTACGGGTGTTTGTTGATTATTTATCAAACCGGTTGACTCGAATTTGGCCACCAAGCATCGAATAGTCGACTCGGCGGGACGGTTGTGACGAGGATAAAAATCACGTAATGTGATCACGTAATAAAATTTGAAGATTTTACACGTTGTTGAACGCTATGACCTTCCATGATAATTTGCCATACACTATTGAATAATTGACAATAAATTTGACAGATGTTGGTTACTTTAACAACATGGCCACTATAACCTAATGTCCTTATTGAAAGACCCTATACTTTTGACTAACTTTAAATTACTAGTCTATTCTATGATTATTTTTGAAAGCATGTTGAGCACCCCAAGATTTTGCCGACTTGCTTTAAATTATTCCCCCACTATGTTCGTGGAGAACTATCTCCTGTTTTCTTAGAGCTAAACATGTTTTAGTTGCCTAATTGCTAGACATATTTCACAAAGTGAAATATCATCGTAGTTTTGATAGCAAAAACTTCCGCCTGAATTATTTCGTCGCTGTTTTACTACCAGTAGTAAGTATTTAGCAAATTAAAACGTCTTTTCGCGAGACGTTCCCGGAAAAATATGTCTGCCAACAAGTACCGTCATAAATTTAAATCATCCTCACGAGATAAGTAACAACTCGTCTTTACATTTATTTGTTCTATTTCACACTCCTAAGCGATTCTTGCACAATTTTTTCTTCGAGTCGTGGCACAAATCGAGTTCCGAGGCACATAAAAGCGGGCGTCAACGTCGGACCCGTTGACAAATGGCTGAAAACTGAAACGAAACCCATGCTCGGGCTGGGGGATATAAGTCACACTCATAACTACGACAGGAATTTTTCATCTCGAAAGCAGTCCGAAGGCGTATCTTCGGCGGGGCGCCCCAAGGAATTTTTCATGAGCATCGACGAGCGGATGTGATTTGAAAATGTCTTTAGTTTGTTGCGTCATAATGCAGTGGGTATTCTGGAGATACTGAAATATTAATACATAAATAAGATTAATGATATACAGTAAAGCTTTGGTAATATAATAATAATAATAGTGCCTTAATTAAAACAAAATTTATACAAAATCGTTTTGGAAGCCACTCTTCCATGTAACCAACCAAAAGCAACAAATTAATAAAGTAAATAAAACAAAACAAAAGGCCATAACTGATTACAATTACTAATGTTGTTGAAAATTACGTATAATATATAGTATATACGTTAGAATAATTATTTTAATATTAATGTGTATTAAAATTAAACTCAAAGTGGTCTTGAGTTTTTCCAGTTTTTAACTTGTTTTCGGAATGCATGTATGTTTGGAGAGGATTTTAAAGACGCAGGTAAATCATTAAATACTTTAAATGCGTTATAATTAAAACCCTTTTCAAACTTAGCAGAACTGTGTTTAGACATAGTATACATATCCCGATTACGGGTATCCAAATCATGAACATAGCTACCTCTAAACTTTCAAAGAGCTTGCTCTAGTTTTTCAAAAAGATAAGATGTATGTGTAGATGTATGGTATCTATTTAATTTAAAAATTAGACAAGGTATGTCACATACAAATCCTTCTTTCAACTTCAGCCAATTAGAACGTGAGAAGTTAGAAGTTAAATCATCATACTTTCTCAAATTGAATGAATATCTTAGTTCTTAGTTCTCATTTCTGAGAGTAAAAGTAATGTGCATTGATTTAGTATTATTTGCTTTCATATGCCACTTTTTTAGCCACATTTGCATTTTGTCCATGTTGTCTTGTAACATCCTAAATGCTAGGACTGGTTTTTTCTGTACTGCCATTATTGCCGTGTCGTTAGCAAACGTAGCAGTGGTGATATTAACATTAGTAGGAAAGCCAGCTGTGTATGATAGACAAGATATAGTAGTGGTCCCAATACACTTCCCTGAAGAACACCAGGGAATTTTTTTCATTTGTTGCTATATCTTCATAAAATAAATTGCATTTAAAATATTTAAAAATGTAGTATATTACCAACGTAATATGAATTAATCATTAATTACTCCGAAATGTTCTACCTCATACAAGATTGATAACAGGATTATTTATTTTTTACTTTGGACCAATTTCTACGGGTGCCACTTTGATATATTTGACAATATTGTACATTGTACATATTAATTATATATTGTTTGTAAGTTCAACTACTCGATTAGTATAAGCTAAACAAGTTTAAACATCAAGTTTTCCATATCTCCAACTTGCATTTTCCTCAGTATTTCTTTAGACTTTACAATAGTTGTTGGGATACCCCCGATTACGGTAGCGTCGTATCTATATAAAGTTCTCTTATTATAACCATTTTGTCGTAATACTGGACGCAACAGAATATTTTTATTATTTTTATCACATCCAAATGGCTACGGATTTGTAGGATATCGTCTTCTAAATCCTCGGGTAAAGAAATTCAATATATTACAAAGAAACCAAAGAAAACAAGGGATAGTTTCGATGAGGAGGATATCTGCCAATGTGAACGTTGAAAAGCAAGGATTGCATTACTAATAAAATTTATGAAAGTTCTCATGGTTGGTCATCTATAAAAATGATTATTTTTCAATCAGAAGATTGTTCATATAATTTAGTTTATATTCAGATCATCAACCTAACTTATATACATGTTAAAATGTTACTTAAACTAAATTTAGATTTTTAGATATATACTTTTTTTTGCACAATCGAAATTTTTTTTATCACAAAATCATTTGAATTTGTAGACTACATGATGAAGTCAATTGATGAGGTTGAGAGATTCCTAAACCACTTTCGGAGTGTCTGCAAAACAATTTTTCCGGTACTGGCTCGAAATTACATTCTTCTACATAATTTCTTTGTCGTCTTACATATTACTTTTCCATACGCTTACGACCAAATTCAAAATTCCAATTTCCATATTAAACATTGCTATGACCAGATTTTCACAGAACAGTGAATCACTATACTGGGTGTCGTAGAATGTATTTGACAATCAATATTTCCATTTGGTTGAAAAGACAAAAACTGACCCAAAAACTATTTTAAAATTGATCACCTGGTATACTATAATCGACGTAAATACTATTCGACTTTATACTATATTCCTTCAACCAAGTTTGCTTGATCAGGAAATCATTAAAATACATTTAATACTTTTAAACTTTATTTGTTGCGAAGCACCATGTCCTCAAATCTGTTTTTTTCAGTATTTCAGTCTTACGTATTACCTAACCCTCGTATGTATAATCTGTTCGTGTCGATTATTCCTCCCAAGGCCTATATGGATATTCGGGACTACTCCGATTAAATGAAGTCTAATGGAATGTTAGCCAGGATTACCAACTGATATTACGGCAGGATGTGCCTCGCATTACAGATAGTGTCCCTTGTACGAGGAACACATTAATAATTTATCCGAATCCTCTCTCGTTTAGTGTATTTTCATCAATGGAGTGACCCTGAATGTATTTCCTAAAATATCAGGTCGTGTAACTATTACGTGCTTTGTTGTGTAGCCAACAAACCGATTGAAATTCTTTGACAAAATCACCCACCTAATGGAGTAATCCAATAATGGATAACAGTATAATATTAAATATAGGGTGCCTCAGTTGGAATTGTAGGATTTGAATTGTGCGCCATTTGTGTTTTGTCAATATTTAACGACGGTCATCTACAAACTATACGATAGCTTTCCTCATGTACTGCTGTTATAGAATTATTTCAATTCAAAGAAGTATGAAAAGAATAATTATTTCACTCCAAAATACGCACCAAACAGGGATCTTTGCGGATGCATTTCTTTTTCGTGAACAGCAGTGTGAGTTTTTAGCACCCCAAATTCGAAAATTTAGTTTACTGATGAATTCAGCAAGATGAAAATGTATTTCATCGCTGAACAAAATTTTGCTGCAAAAATCTGCATCAACTTCTTTCTTTTCTAACATCCAATTACCAAATGTACAATGCTATAAATGGTCTGTAACCTGTAACTGTTGTGTCAACTGAATTTTGTTTGATGGATGCAGATATTTCTTTACAATCCGATGCGTGGTGGCTCTCGACAGATTTAATTGTTGTGCACGACGTCGAATTGATGTGTTTGGATATTCTTATACACTTTCTCCTGCTGCAGTGACGTTTTCATCTGACCGACCACGACGAGGACGTATTGGTGTTGCCTTATCAATAACAGATCCCATCTATTAAAATTTATTGGTTAAGCTACGAACCGTTAACACTGTAGGTGCTTCATTTTGTCCTAGTTTTTCTTAATACAACTGTAAATGACCGCTCACTTTCATAAAACAGTCGTTAAATATTGACGTCCTATCCTTGGCAACACAAATGGCTCGCAATTCAAATCCTATAGTTCCCACTCAAACACCCTATATAAGTAACGTGCACAGAATTAGGTGTACTGTATGTGATTATCGTAAGTCTTGTCTAAAGGACCACACGCAATTTGTAACTGAAGTATATGATATTGAAAAATTGATGAAAACTCCAAAAATAAAAAATATGGTGTACCACATGGGTCGATATTAGGATTTTATTATATATACTATGTATAAATAATCTATGTCAAGTTTTAGGAGTATATTAAGAAATATATCGATAATATTTCCTTCGTATTTGGCACCAAGCATAACTACAAAGCAAGACGTAACAAAATTACACAGTACACTATACATACAGGCTCTCAGGTTAGTTTCTGCAAACAATTTATATACACATATCTCAGATGCTAGACTAGGTACCAGGGAAAACCTCTATGGACCAGAACCTGCAGTGGGAATAAGTCGGAATCTGATCAGAGACCTCATCAATGGCTAGGGAAGAGACCAGCAGTATAAAAGATGGAGAGGAGTAAAGGGTTGTCGAATAGCCAATCTCTTCATCGAATATTCAGAGATTGAGAAATGGACCCAAGAATTCATTAAATCGAACAGGAACAAAGCCAGAACCCTGGTGGGAATCATAACGGGCCACTATAGTAGCCTGAATGCATATAAGTACAAGCTGAGACTGACTGACAGCCCGGCCTGCAGATACTGTAGAGAAGTCGAGGAAACCTCGATTCATCTTCTTTACACCTGCCCCGCACTGGAGGAGAGGAGGTGCCTTATATTAGAGACCCCTGTTACCCTAGAGGAGGCGAGGCTTAAGGCGGGGGACGTGCCTAAATTGCTCCTTTTATGGGATAGCATTTTTGGACAATGACCCGGATAAGAGGGGATCGCCAAGGGATTACCCATGCGATCGGTGGCTGATGAGGTCCAAACCCAATAATAGAATAATAATAATAATACCTCAGATACTAAGCAACATATAAAAGAATAACTGAAGCGCTCAACAAAATAAAAAAAAAATAATTAACATCCTTCTGCCTCTCGTCTACGCTACGATAACATTCATAGCAGCATACTTAACATCACATACAGTGAGTAGGTCATTGCACGTTACATAGTAGGTCATTGCACGTTTATAATGGGTAATTTAGTAGGGTTAATTTCACCGCCTGTTCACTTAATGGATACATATTTCTACAAAAGAACAGGACGAATTATCCATCGTTGTTTTAGGCACGGAACATAGCGCTGCAGTTTTATTAGTTCCGCAGGGCATCTAATCTGAATGCTTATCGTATTTCCATAAACCTAATTAAATACAAGAAGTGTTTAAGGGGGTATTCTGGTTTAGAGTTTTTAAAAAAAAATTTTCATATTATCAAGGTTCAGACCTTTGAGAATATATCCTCCAAAGGAATTTTCAAAATTCCAATTATTTACGGAGTTATAGGTACTTTAGTGACGCGGCAACTAAACCGGTTCTGCCGATGCCGGAGCGAATCGAACAATAGATGGTAGACATTTCCCGACTACCTGAAGATGGGTTTCCCCATAAAAACCCCTTTATACTCTATTTACCCCTCCATTTATCCCTTTATACATCGATGTTTGGGCTCAGAAACCCAAAATAATAGTAAATCGTTAAATTCATTGATCTGGACATTTGCCAAAACATATACATGCAGGAACACGGACAATTGAAATTGCAAATTATATAGCTGTGTGCATTTTAAATGAATGCATTTTACCAACTTTAAAAATTATGGACGTCATGGGAATCACTATTGGTCCTGAAGCCCCTGCATTCACTATCAGACGGGACGAAGTTTGGATTGAGCGCTCTGAGCTACGAGCTTCTGATGCTTCCAAAGAAGTTAGAACTGCTCGTCTAGCAGAAGGAACTTCGGAAAATTTACATTTTGAAGTAGAAGGCCTATTGTATGTATCAAGAATCGCCGATTAACGAAATGTAAGTATAACAAACCATTATATGACTTAGAGTGTCTAAAACTTTGTTCTTACTAAACAAATCTTTAAACGCAATTCTCTCGAAACTACTTTTCTTTTAACACGGTTGACATGATATCTCAAGTTGTAATGAACCGACTTACTTGAAATTTGGCACGAGCCTTCTCTATATAAACCTCTATCGCTATTATCCTAGAGGAGGCGAGGCTTAAGGTGGGGGACGTCCTAAATTGCTCCTTTTATGGGATAGCATTTTTGGATAATGACCCGGATAAGAGGGGATCGCCAAGGGACTACCCATGCGATCAGTGGCTAATGAGGCCCAAACCTATATAATATAATAAATAAAAAAAAAAAACAAAAACTGTGACAAAATAAGGACACAAAATGACAGTCGCCATTTTGCAAAGAAAAATTTCCTCTCTGAGGTAGGGCTATAACGACATTCTTACTAATTAAGAATCTTTTTTTATTTCAGATGACTAGAAGGGTTGGAATCGTGTCAACCAGGATGCGCCCTTTTTACCCCCATTTTATCAGCCTGTAACTTTTTTAATTTTTAATTGTTGTTTTTGAAAATTTGTTTGTATATTCTTAAGATATCGATAAATATCTGGTAAAAAAATTAATAGTAAAAATTTTAAAAAACGCCTAAAATTTGTGCCTCCAGACTAGAATAAAATATATATATCTATTTTAAACTCGAAATGAACGAAGTTCGTTTCGCATTTTTATTTCAATACGACACACTTCCTGTATCATTAGCAAAACCGACCAAACTCATTATTAATTTCGACCAGGCCGTGTACACAGCCAGCTGGAGGCGGTAGCGGCGGCGACGATATTACTTCTCACTATATGTGCCCTGCATCGCCGATGCCCATATTAGTTAGGCCTTTTGTTTCTCATCGTCGTCCATTCAAAACGGACCGTCGCAATTCCTTTTTCTTATATTAAAAAGCGCAGCGTTGCGTCCCGCTTCAATATGAATTCTTTAATAATGGAGGGCAGTTAACGGGGCATCTCATCGCGCGGTTATAATGCAAAAAGGGGGCTTGGTTCGTATATTACTCCCAGAAGGGTAGTTCGGGGGGCAAACATTTGCTGCTCGGCATGGCAGTCCACCCCAAGTGTTCCTCATTGTTGGGCAGGTGTGTAAACTAGGAGGGAATGAGAGCGAATGGAAGGATGTCATATATGATCTGAGTGAATTGCAGATTGGAGAAAAATACCCCTGTAAAAGTATTTCTTTACAGGGGTAAGGTTTAAGTGGGCACGTCAGTTTTCAGCGCCATTTTCTCAACGAATTTCAAGAATTTTTATCTCAGCAACTAATAAAGATCAGAACATATGGCTTATTGTGCATAAAAACTTACACATTGGTCTTTACAGAAACATTTTTATCTAGCCAAAATTCCCCTCTCCCACCCATCCCACCCCCGCATCAGTTCCGTGAATCCTGCCGTTGCCGATCGGACCATACTCATGGTTCCTAGGATTGGCAACGATTATTCAGTTTATCGCTATTTGCCAAATAAAAAACTCTGTTATCTTGCCGATAAACGGAACAGTCTACCTGAGCCTAGCCATAAAAACAAGCCACGGTATGTTTTGAGATTCTTTATTTGGCAAATAGCGATGAAATAAACTATACAGTTCATCTAAAAGCAAATATGTATACGACGCCTTAAAGTGGATGAGAATACGCATCGTTTGACATGGGTATTCTTTTAATTTCTAATTTGTGATAAAATGACAAACACTCAAAATTGACATTGCGTTTTATTTGAAAAAAATTCACTTTCAAACGTGACAAAAAAATAAGAAAAAATTGAGATATCGATAAAAGCCCACGTTATACGACGCAGAATTGAATAAGCTTTAAAATAAAAAAAAAAGAGAAAATCGAATTATTCTGTGTCGAGATATCTTAGGAACCGCATCGAAAAACATGGTTTCGAGAAAAACGCGTTTAAAGTTTTGGAATCAATTTAATCTGTATTAAATTACACTCGTTTTAACACATTTTCACACATCCTATATTTTAAAAAAGCATCGTGTACACTATACACAAACCAAATGTCTACACACAAGTCGAGAGCGACTGAATTTATGAGATGTGCGAGTCTGCACTTTTCTTGCTCGCGGCCGCTGGGACTGCGCTTCCTAAACAGTGCTATAACACTAAGCCATTTTTTCGAATTCCGTTAAACAGCGTTGAGAATATATTCGCAAGTCATTAACCTTTGAAAATATGCGAATAAAAAAATATAGATTTTTTGAGCCGACAAAACTGCCGTGCCCCCTCAATGACAAATAGTAAAGGAAGAGTTTGTTTCAAAACTGTTGGGACCTTGCACTTCTATCAGAGAAGCATCGATGAAAATACGCCTGTCTAGGAATATTGCTCTATTTTTGAAAATACACATATCACGTGCGAAATCTGAATTTTTCGCCACCATGCTATGTAATTTAATGAGTGAGACTGAGTTTGACCATTACTCACGTCCATTAACTACTTTAAGGTTATATCTACACTATCTTCTATGTCAAACGGTTCAGATAGAAAGATGGAACCACTTAAGAAGATGGGTAGAATGAAGGAGGCTGAATTATTTTAATATGTTGATATTAAACCCTGCTGCAAGAACAACGTAGCTCTATTAAAAACGGAAGAAAAGTTGCCGTTGTGTTTGTATTTTATGATAGTGAGTGATCATTTACAGTTGCATTAAGAAAAATCCCCACAAAATTAGGACAAAATGAAGTGCCTGCAGAGTACAACAGATCATAACTTAATCAAGAAATTTGAAGAGACGTGTTCTGCTATTGATAAGACAATACCAATACGTCCTCGTCGTGATCGGTCAGATGAAAATATTGCTGCAGTAAGAGAAAGTGCACAGGAGTATCCAAACACATCAACTGGACGTTGTGCATTACAATTACACCACGCATCGGATTTTAAAGAAAGATCTGCACCTGTCAGCATACAAAATTCAGTTGACATGACAATTAAAAATTGCAGACCATTTACAACGTTGTACATTTGTTAATTGGGTGTTAGAAAAGAGAGAAGGTGATGCTGATTTTTGCAACAAAATTTTGTTCAGCCATAAAGCACATTTTCATCTTGATGAATACGTCAGCAAACAAAATTGTCGAATTTGGGGTGCTGAAAATCCACTTGCTGTTTACGAAAAAGAAATGCATCCACACAGATACACGGTTTGGTATGAATTTTGAAGTGGTGGAGTAATTTGATCATATTTCTTTGAAAATGAAGCTAGTCACATTTACGTTAATGTCGTATGATTTGTAGATGATGGTCGTTAAATATTGACACCCTGTCATTGACAGAACACAAATGACGCGCAATTCAAATCCTGTAGTTCCAACAGGGACATCCTATATAATGTACTTGTGAAACCCTTACGCAATTGTGTAAATCTATAAGAAGGTCGACGTCGTTATAAAAGTTAGTTGGATAGTATAAATTTCATAGTAAAAACGTACATGAGACTATGACGACGTTGCAGCTCAATACACAGAATCTGATTTGTTTTCTTTACGTCAATCAATGCGCTTTTAAATCATAAGCTTGAAGTATTTCAAAGTTTTTCAAAAAATAATTTAATAGGATATTATGCGCATGTTTAGCACCACTGTACACTGTATTTTCATAAAATGTAATGCTAACAAATTGACAGCGTGTTCCTTGCCGTGTCATAATAAAAATATAATAAATGTCGCGCCCTAATTCGCTCATTTACTTAAGGCACGTTTCTCGTCTGTAGTCTACCTAATTATCCCTGCCAATTTGTCGAATATTTTAAATTCCCTCATAATTAATTCCGTAGAACTGAATACAAGTTTGGAATTAACTCGAAATAAAATTCAAAAACTCTCCGCCTCTTAATTCAGACTTAGGCGCACTTCAAAGCTTCGCCATTATATTTTTAATTACTACACGAAAAAGAATTGTAGCATTAAACCGCCCCTGAACGAACCCGCAACAATAAATAACCAGAGCGACCCGGGGGGGTGGAAAAACTTTATTAAATTAGCCGGACTCCGGTGCATTTATTAGGAAGTTAAAACGTAGCTTGGGTCGGTGACAATCTGGAGTCATAAACGAGCGGGGTTCTGTTCCAGTCCCGCCATTGATTTATCGACTTAATTAGTGCATTCGAGCGGAGCCGCTAATGTAACCTAAAAGTGGAGAAACATTGAGTCCCAGTGCTGACGTCAGTTCCGCCGTAAGGGCGCCGCGGAGCGAAAAATATTTTTGTTTAAAACATACAAAGAAAGTAAAATAAACGCTACCATGGACCTTCGCTTGATACGTGAAATAAAAAAAAATTCCGATTGTAGGAACCAGTACAATGTCAACACAATGTTGACAGTGGTACAACAATGTAGATTTATGTAATTAAAATTAATATAGAACAAAAGTATTTTCACACACACACACAAGAAAGGCATAGTAGAACTTGTGTAGCCGTCAACTTCATATAATATGAAGTTACTGAGAAAAAGGATTCATTGAAAGAAAAGAATATTTTTTTTAAAAAAAGCTAAACCGATTTTGGTAAAAACCATATTATGGACCTCAACGTTAGAGAATTTATATTAGACTCAAGAATCAAAGCATAGTAGATGTATGAGATAGAATTATAGGAAGGCATATTTTGTTCCTTTACTTCTTTCTAAGTATTCAGAATTGCTACGTTTCTGCGTAGTTATAGCTTTGGTTCTTTGTTCAAAGAATTTGGTTTTAACAAGACCCAAGAGCTTCCCCTCATTTTGATGTTCATGACCTGTCATTTCTTGACCATACTTCTTCTGGCACATAGATCAGGCGACTAGAACCAACCTAATGGCCACCACGTTCACATGATTTGACCCCCTTGAATTTTTTCTTGTGGAATTACTTAAAATCAGCAGTTTATTTGATAGACCAAATGATTTAGAAAACCAAAAGCAATGAATTTCACTCAACATGAAAAATATCACCTTAGAAATTATTTAATAGCATAGGAAATTATTTAAGTATTTTCACGCGCTTGGTAAATGTTATACAGTTAATTGAATGCAGTGAATTGAGGATGTTTTTTAAAATTTCTGTCAAAAATAAAGTTGTTTTTTAGTAATTTTATTTATTTTTACTTTTTTTCAAAAAGCGTCCTCCATCTTATAAGAGTATCCTTCATTTGTAAATCTTACAAGATATACCAGGTATGTAAATGTGAAACTGGAATTTGCCTATAGATTGATTAGCTGCTAATGTTGTTACCGTCATACCGCGTCATTGGCGCCATTTTCTTGTTGTGACATCTAATAAAGGTTTTTATCTCACAACAATACAAGTTTCATACAACAACATCGTTTTTAATAGCGTTGATCATGTCGAATTTTGTGCCTGGAAACTACAATTTCCGGACAGCATTGATTATCTGTTACCATTTGAAGAAAACTGCTGCAGAATCTCATCAAATGCTTGTCGATGCCTACGGTGAGCATGCTCTTGGTAAATCACAGTGCTTTGAGTGGTTTAAAATATTCAAAAGCGGCAATTTTGACATGAGAAACGAAGAACGTGGAAGACCACCGAAATAGTTTTAAGATAGAGAATTGCAAGCATTGTTGGATGAGAATGACACTCAAACCGAACAAGAACTCGCGGATCAATTAAGTGTGACACGAGAAGCCGTTTTCATACGTTTGAAAGCCATAGGAAAGATCCAGAAGGTGGGAAAATGTGTTCCACATGAACTGAATGAAAGACAGTAGAAAAACGATTTGCGAAATGCTGCTCGCCAGGTACAAAAGAATGTAATTTCTCCATAGAATTATAACTGGCGATGAGAGGTGGATATATTTCGAGAATCCCAAGTGTAAGGGATCATGGGTAGCTCCAGGCGAACCATCGACATCGACTGCAAGGCCAAATCGCTATGGACGAAAGAGAATGCTCTGTATTTGGTGGGATCAGAAGGGTGTGATCTATTATGAGTTATTAAAACTTGGTCAAACCGTTAATACTGAACGCTACCAACAACAAATGATAGATATGAATCAAGCTTTGCGTGAAAGCGACCAGAACATCAGAGAAGACAGCACAAAGTAATTTTGTTTCATGATAATGCACCAGCACACACATCAAAACTGGTTAAGTAAACGATTGAGGCGTTTAGTTGGGAAACACTTTCGCATGCGGCTTACTCACCAGGCTTGGCTCCATCCGATTACTACTTATTTGCATCGATGGAAAACGCACTTGCTGAGCAGGGTTTCACTTCTTACGAAAATGGCTCGATGACTGGTTTGCCTCAAAAGAGCAAGAATTTTTCTGGCATGGAATCCACAAATTGTCAGAGAGACGGGAAAAATGTATAGCTAGCAATGGGCAATACTTCGAATAAACTATTTTTTATCATTTTCATATAATAAATGTGTATTTTGTATACAAAAAATTCCTGTTTCATATTTACATATCTGGTACTGATGTACTGAATGTTCCATTTTAAAATGAAACACTTGGAATAACTCTCAACATTTTTATAGTTACATATTTTTCCAAGGGGACATTATTTGATATAAAATTCGTTACTGTAATTACCACTACGTAAAGAACTACCCCCGTAAAGTATTCAAATAAGAACATACGTCGATTTGTACATTATCTGGAAAATTTCTTAACCCTAATAACGACTGTGGTTTTTTATTGCGCCTTAGTAATTGTGATATTTGATAAAAATTGTTTCAAAAATGCCTTGACTATTTTTAAATCAATTTTTAATAATTTTGAGACCAATTGAAGTCAAAACTGGATATCCATCAGTATTGTGAGACGACCATGTCATAAGTAATTTACACGTTCTTAATGTGGACGACAGAATTTACTTTGTATCTTGTCTGGAAGATATACATGAGACCCCCTTCGCTCGAAGGTCCTTGAACAGGTGAGAGTTCAACCCTGAAGCCTCCTAATTCGGCGCCGACGTCGAATGACAAGTCGGGCCCGGGCCTAATTATTTACAGGCCGCCATACGAACCCCCTTAATTGGATAAGTTATACAAATGAACTTAATATATTAAATGGGTAATCCTCCTAGTGGGATCTTCTCCTGCCGGGGTCGTTATAATCGTGTAATCCCCGCTTGTTTATAGTACGATGTAATAACAGAAACTTAGTGATTACCTCAATAGATTTCGGTCTCGTCGAACTTCGCCTCTACATCAAAGCGGAACCTTGAACAAGTTCCCTTCGACGAATTAACTCGAACAATTTGATCCCCGTCAAGTCGTGTGAGCTGGTCCGCGTGCTGACTCCATCGGGAATACGTGTATCTTGGATCGATAGTTGGTAATTTATCAAAATTCAATGGCCGGAGCTGTCTCTGAATGGGCACGGGATCCTTGGAACGTGCGAAGCTCGATTTGTCAGATTGGATTCCATCTGAAACTCAACTGGAGTCTGCACAGTGCGCGCGTGTAACGTGTAGGGACATGATAAAGTCGTTTGAACGATACGACAGTTTTCTATTAAGTAATGGATCAGTTCTTACAAATTGCGGTTATGGTAAAGTTGCATGCTGATCCTTTATTTCTCATTAGTATTCTATGGACTAATGAATGATGATTTTACAACGATGGTGTAGGTAATCACAATACAACAGTCGTTCAGATTCAGATTCTATAAGAGGCAAGGGTAGACAGTGTCTACACTTTATGTACTCAGTACTATGTACTCATGTCGAACGCACTATGCTACCTCCGTTAGAGTCACAAGTTTGTCGCCAAACATCTTTCTCTTTTCTTTATCTGGACCACTGCGAAAATGTATTGAAGAAGTACATTCGGTGATAGTTGACGAAGATCGGCTATTTCCAGATAATGGTTGTCCAATATAGCTCCTTGTTTTGTCTGTTTTGTCTAGAGTACATGGTCTTTAGGATATATTCCGCAGTCTCATTGTCCAGATTGTATCTTCTACAGATAAGCTTGCATCTTCTATATCTCATATAATAGATGCTAGTTAACTGAGGTTTGGAAAACAGTTTCTCGTGGAAGAAGAATTGGAACCATGTAAAAGTATATAGAAACAATGTGTTGACTGGATTTATTCAGTGACTATACGATGATGAACGTTAGCAAAACAGTTCTGATAAATTTACATACACCAGTCGAGTTTCCTCAGGGTGTGAACTGGTGTCGTTCGGGGGTTGGTGGTGGTTGGCTTTTTGGGGACTGATTGAGTTCTGTTCTGAGGCACAACCTCTTCTTCTTAATTTCTGCTTCTGGAGTTTCAATTGCATTGGTTTAGGTTAATTCACTCTTTGATGTTGTCCTCAGTTACTTCTGCCCATGGGCATGTTCGAGATGAAACGCTGGATTATTGAGTCACTTCAATCAGTTGATGCATTTGGTAGATATCGCGGGAGACAACGTTGATCAGGATTTGGTGAGCGTGGAAGCGTGTTCTACGCTGGAGCGTCGCAAAAGACGCAGTTGATCCTTTAAGAAGGCTTTGGTTGAGGTTGGAAGCGTTTTCCATATTGAAGCGACGCGGTAGACATTGTTGATTCTCCAAGAAGGGCTTGGTTGAGTGTGGAAGCGTGACTGACTCTGGTGCGTCACGGAAGGCGCAATTAATCCTGGACCCTAACAAGGATTTGGTGAATGCATGTGAGTGTTGCGGATAATATGGTGAATCCGGCTCGTACGAAAAGTGCACGGTTGAGTAAATGCACTGTCTGTGTTGTATACTATTAATGATGTCAGCATTATTTCATATCACTAATTGCAACTATATATTTTTGACGTTTGACTCAACTTTGACTTCCCCATTTATATTGGTATACACAAAGGAGTCATGTTTTGTTAAACCCATCAATATTGTTAACATTTCTTCTCTCTTTAAGGCCCGACTTATGTATTGATTTTAGCACCTCGAAGAAGACCGTGTTTCATTAAAAAACACCGCATATTTTGAGTTCAGGTATTTCATACGTATTTAGCAAAACAATCTATGAAACTAATTATCCGTTTCCATTTATATCGCGCTCATAATTCTACACAATGGGCCTATTCACGAAATAAAACACGCCTAATGCATCTTCTATATCGGACCGGTGATTAGTTAATTACAATTAATGATTCGGACGCATCACAATGGATACCCGATGAGAAAGAAACCCCATTTGTTTGCAGATGAAAAATGCAGGGAGTTTGTCCGTTGCGAAAACAGGAAAATAATACAAGTTCGACGATTTCCGCGGCGTTTTATTTCCGAGACAACCTCGTATAAGGGAATTATCGTTATTCTTCTGCGATGCGTTTGAGATTAGGACGTGAATGGGCGGGAGGATAAGGATTTTGGCAAACGCCTCGGGGGGTTTTGTAGGCGTCCCCAGATACGTGAATTATCTTTGGGTAAGTACAGGGTGGTGATAAAGCTTCGCGTAATATTAGATATTGTGTTATCAATGACACAGACCAACAAAGATTTTGTGATCGGATTTTCTTTGACTTTTTGGCTTAGTTACCATACCGTGAACTACAGAACTACTGTCTTTTTGTTTCCATCATGCACTAGTATTTGTAAATGTACATTGTACAATAATTTGTAGTTTTTAAAACCGAGGCTCTGTAAAATAAAATTTTGACTCAATCTTTTTCGCCCCTGTGTTTAATCGATTTGAAACGCACACAAGTATGGGGCATTTACTGAAACATAGTTGGCTGGTGGGGATATTCCGGTTTTATACTATTCGGGGATTTACATAGTTGCTGTAGTACGTTTCTAATGTGTGTACGTTTACTCGTGACATCGCGTCGTTTTTTATTTTGTTTTAAAAATGCCCAGAAATTGTAAAAATAAACTAAATATATTTTGTAATATCTGTGGTTGTTTTGTTGTAAACAAGTTTAGGCGAAATATTACACCACTATTACAGAAACAATATTACTTGTGCTTTAAAAAGTAAGCTTGGAGATCAGGATAAACCCTGGGCACCCCATATCGTGTAAAAAATATGTGAAGAAGGATTAAGACATTAAAGCAACGGGACGAGGAAATCTCCTCCTTTTGGTATACCAATGGCATGGAGGAAACCTACAAATCACTTTGATTATTGCTACTTTTGTTTATGTAAAGTAAGTGGATACAACATCAAGAACCTTAAAATTATAATATATCCTAATGTTCCATCTGCCATTAGTCCGGTTGCACGTGGACCAGATATCCCTATTCCAGAAAAACCAGTCAGCTTGGATGAAGTTGCAAGTTTATTTTCTGCATGCTCTCAATTCATTTTCTGCATGCTCATCTGGACTACTTTCCAGAAAATATTGGTACTATCAGTGAGGAGCAAGGTGAAAGGTTCCATCAAGACATAAAGGAGATGGAAAGGAGGTACAAGGGTCGATGGGATATGGCAATGATGGCAGATTACTGCTTTATGCTGAAAAGAGCACATCCAACGAATAATTACATATACATTATAGTAAGCATACGTATTAAGGTAAAGTTTTCGCTTATAGCTTTTTGTATGAATATGTGGACATTCTCGCCTGATGCTCCAACAATAGTCAGCTATCATATGTACGTCCTATCTACCTTGATACCGTACCTCCACGACCTTCCTTCCTTCCTTCTTCAAATTCCATCCTTCAAATCTTGATGGAATCGCTCACGCTGCTCATCACTGACTGCACCAAGATTTTTCGGGTAGTCAGCAAGACGGCTATGTAAAAATGCAACTTAATGCTCATGTTGCATCTAAGCATTTTGTAGCTCTCCAGGTGTTGCTGGACAGTTTCAGTGTAATTCTGTGCTCGTGTATTTCCAAGAAGGTCTTTGATAATGTTTTTGAATGCCAGCCAAGCATTCTTTTGAAGCTCTATCATTGTTCCGACGAAGCGTTCATCTTTAACGAGCTGCCGAATTTGTGGACCATGAAACACACCGGTCTTTATCTTTTCAAATAACGGGTCAGGAAATGCTGAAATGAGATACTTGAAATAGTCTCCTTCAATTGACAAAGCTTTAACAAACTGCTTCATGCGACCCAGTTTTATATGCAGAGGTGGAAATATTCTGTCTGTTGACAAGTGGCTGGTGTAAATGTTTTAATCACCAGGCTTCAGGTCACATCTTGGCGGCCAATTCGACCGCACCTTATGCTTCTCACGAACTTTGCTGTTCCACATATACAAAAAACAGGGATACTTGGTATATCCGCGTTGCTGGCTAAGGTGGAAGCAAACCATTTTAAGGTCAACACAGATGATCATCCATTGGTGCATATGATATTGCAACAAATCAATGACTCTATTTATGTCTTCATATTCTTCACGCAAGCAAACTGAATGGCCTATTGGGACTGCACCAAATAAATTTCCGTTGTGGAGGAGGACACACTTCAAGCTCCGCTTTGATATATCGATGAACAATCGCCATTCAAATTCTTGAAATTCCCAACTCTTCCATTAAACCATGTAGGTTATGGCAATATACAAATCCATCATCATTTCGAAGGTATTGCAGAAACGCTTTTTTGGATAGTCCCAAATCTTCACTTCATTCACCCCTCCCCTCGCCAGTCGGAGAAGATTTATGTCAGCCAATAGGAGAGCAATAGTGCTCCCTGTGATCCACGCTCGATCCTACTTAGAGTGGTCACATTCACATAAGGTGTGCAGAAAATCTTGGACACACGCGGTAGAGGAAAACTAACTACAGTTTTGAAATCAGCATGCCTATTTAACTCCAGAAGAGCTCAACAATCAGAAATTGTGTTACAAATCGTTCCCCTATGTAATGTATAATATTAGTATGACTACGATTTATAACACGCTATCTTTTATCTTTTATTAACCCTTAATTTTTTATTTACTCTACTTCTTCACGCTAATTTCAATTTACGATTTTTTTTGAGGTATTAACTAGCAAACTTCTGCGTTTTAGTACTGTTGAAGCAGTAAACCAGTTCATGCAGGTAAGTTTAAGCGGCACTTTGCATAATAGAACAGTAAACTCTAACGCCGTCGAGACATGCAACATCTAAAACGTATAACGTTAATTTACCGTCGCTCTACGTAATTCTAAAATAGCTATTCGCGATCGTTAACTGTACTCCGTTTGTCGCTGCGCTTAATGCCTTTTTTGCTGCGCCATCGGGGATTTATTAGGAAACTTTGAGCAAACAAAGAAAAATACACCGTTATCTCACAACTCTTTACAAACAACCCCCTGTCCCCTTTTTCGAGGACAACTTTTGACTGATGTTACGTTTAGCTGAAAATTCTGATTTGAGAGATATCGAAATTCTTTATTTGCCTGGGGAACGCCTCCGTAGGCCAAATTGACTATTCCTTCCCTCGAGATTCCTCCCGGACACTGCATTAGCTTTTAAACTAATGCCGCCACATTACTCAGTGTATTCTTATCGGAGATTCTTTGGAAGTTTTACCTAGCAGGACCCCTTTAAATGATGATCGAGGGGGCGAGTCACGAAAGTACGCTTGCTCTGTAACGCTGAGCGGATATTATAATAATCTGTTAAGAATTACGGCAATTTATTTCGTAAATCCATTACAACGTAAACACGTAGCATATACCTTCGATTTTAAGTAGCCCGATAAAAAAAGCTAAAGGCGTTAGATATGGAGACCGAGCAGGCCACTCTATTGTGCCCCGGAGTCGAATCCACCTATTGGGATACTGTTCATTGAGATAAAGTCTTACTGCATCATAATAGTGTGGATGAGTACCTTCCTGATGAAAAGTTATTTTCAGATCTCAAAATTAATCAGGATTTTCCTTTAGAATTGCCAATATTTGCGTCCCAGTAGAATTCTGTAACATGTCCAAATACACTTCTCCTATTATATTGCGATTTAAAATTACGTATAAAATTCTTTGCAGATACTCCACAAACAGCTGCAAGGTAAGACTTTAAAATACATTGTGAGAGTCACTGACTGTTTCAGCTGCAATATTTATTTG
This sequence comes from Rosalia funebris, assembly GCA_037954035.1. Taxonomy (NCBI): domain Eukaryota; kingdom Metazoa; phylum Arthropoda; class Insecta; order Coleoptera; family Cerambycidae; genus Rosalia; species Rosalia funebris. The sequence goes on along the minus strand of JAZFAV010000006.1, from coordinate 666,271 downwards.
CTGGTTTCCTGGACGCCTAGTTTTTTACCTTTCCGTACTCCACTGTACGCGGAAAACTAATGTAATCGTGTAAACATTTTTTTCTAGGGTTTATTTTTCGTTTTTCGACCTAAAAACAAAACAAAATGATTTTTAAACCATTTCGTGTGTGTGTGTGTGTGTGTGTGCGCGTGCGTGTGTGTGTGTGTGTGTGTGTGTGTGTGTCGTTGTCGCTGTTGTCGCTGTTATCGTTGTCGTTGTTGTCGCTGTCGTCGTTGTCGTCGGCATTTATTATTGTTAGCACGATAACTCAACTAAATCATGTCGAATCGATCGAGTTTTGACTGACTCTGATCGGGGACGTCTCCCAGACGACACATATTGATTTTGAGGTGGATAGGATACACCCACCCTGTCCATGGGTCATGAGAATGCACGATGGTGGACCATTTGAGAAATTTTCTTGTTAGCACGACAATTCAACTAAATGTTGTCGGATCTATCGAGTCTTGATTGATTCTGATCGAGGACGTCTTCCAGACGACACATATTGATTTTGAGGTGGATAGGACCCACCCCCACCCTCTCCATGGGTCATGAGAAAGCACGGTAGTGGACTATTTCAGAATTTTTTTTTTGTTAATACTATAACTCAACTAAATCGTGTCGGATCGATAGGGTCTTGACTGACTTTGATCGGGGGCGTCTCCCAGATGACACCTATTGATTTTGAGGTGGATAGGACACACTTTACCATGTTCATGGGTCATGCAAATGCACAATGGTGGATTATTTGAGAAATTGTTTTTGTTAGCACGATCACTCAATTAAATCGTGTCGGATCGATTGAGTTTCGACTGATTCTGATTAGGAACGTTTACCAGATGACATCTATTGATTTTGAGGTGGATAGGATACACCCCACCCTGTCCACGGGTCATGAGAAAGCACCATGGTTCTTTCTGATGATATTTGAGAAAAATATTAAAAAGTAAAACTGTCGCATAAAACACATATCTGCATTTATGTGTTAGTTTATTTTTTCTCGGCCACTCAATTTCGAGATAGAGATGTTCTACGTGCGGAAAAGTCCATTTTAAAGTTTTAAAACTGTTTATTTTTTTAATCTTCAATACACCTATTCCCTGAAATTCTTCCAGTATTTGTCGTAAGTATGCCCTAGAAATAGGAGTATTGGGAATTAATAGGAACATGGTGGTCACTCACTCGATCATTGTCACCCAATGTATTTGCCAGTAGTATTGGTAAAAAATGACAGCAAATACACTACAGCAAATACACGACAGCACAAAAATTCAGGGATGTAAAAAATCCTAAAATTTTAGATGATTTTCAAAAAGCTGTAACTTGGAGAGAAATAGTCACAGAGCAATTTTAAAAACAGTAAATTGAAACTCGAAGTTCTTAATTTTCAGATCTTGAACTCAAAATTGTTTACCATTAGCAGTTTTTCAGTGATCAAAATAAAAAACCATTGAAAAAGAAATCCAAATTTTACTTGTCTTTCAGATGGTCCCCGGGCTTCAATAAATTTTCTTTAGTGATCTCATCACAAACTCTTTTTAGACAGTTCTATCATCTTTTATGTGAGTGGTGTAAGAGCCTTGTACAATGATTTTTTGCTGAGTTATCGTCATTCAAAACAAAAATGTCAGTTGTGATTTTGGTAATTAATTATTCGAGAAACAATGATCGTACAGAAAATTCAAGTAGAGTTTTGAAAACTGTAATGTATTAGTTATAAGTTTTAGTTATTGGTTTTTTGTTTCGATATAATAATGTTGATTGAAAAAGAGGTAAAAAATTGCATATTTAGGGATATTCGCTTAACTTGACATAACTTTACAAGTAATGGATAAACTGAGGATATTGACTATTTTTTTTCAACCACAAAATATCCCAAAGAAACCCTGAAAATTTTGAAGCGCTGGAATTTTTTTTATTGTTACAATTTGTCGTTTTTGCTAAAAATCAATTTAAGGGGATAACTCTTTCATTTTCTATTCATGTTTTGCAGTTGAAAATGTTTTTTAAGCAATAGTCCATATTTTTTCATCAAAAAATGTTAATTATTGTAAATAAATGAAATAATTCTTTTAAAAAAAGTCAAAACTGACTTTTTGGCTTTGAACGACGACAACTCAGCGAAAAAACATCGTACGAGGCTTTTAGACAACTCAAATTATAGGGGATAAAACCATCTAAAAAGATTTATGATCAAAAAATTTATTGAAGTCCGTGGCCTTTTTGAAAAGCAACGGCAAGTAAAAATTGAAGACAAGTAAAAATTTAGAAATTTTTCTTCCCGGTGGTTTCGTTATGATTACTTAAGAATTGTTGAGATAAACAATTTTGAACTCAAAATATGAAAACTAGAAACTTGGAGCTTTAATTTGCTTTTTCCTTAAATTGATTTTCGACTATTTTTCTCGAAGCTTCACCCCTTTCAATATCATTTAAAAATTAATGATTTTTTACATCCCTTAATTTTTGTGTCTAGTGTGTATGAATACTGGTAGCAGTTAAAATATTCTTCAGAGAAGTCAGGTCTCAAGAGACGACTTCCTATCGTTCCAGCTTATACATTTAGAGTCCAACATATACCATTCCATCCAATGTTATCGTAATTCTTTTATGGATAAATCGAAATGTACATATCTACTATCGGTATTAGGTAGATTGATCACGATTTAATTGGATTTTCTTAATAATTAGTTCAAATAAACCACATTTCTCAAAACCAACTAAGGCGAGGCATGTCCTCTGTAAAATATACGTAAATATTATCGTTATCCTAGAGAAATAGGCAAAATAACATCACAGACCCGTAATTGCCTGCCGAGTGCCACTGAAATAACCCTTCTGGAGCCTGAAAAAACACATAACGAAATAAAACCCGACCAATTTCGAAGCCGTTAGAGGCAGGTAACATCCTCGACGTATTTGCAGTCAAGTGTCTTGTATAAGACGCTAAAAAATTACCTCGCAGTATATCCTGCGAGGAGTGGCTGGCTGTCGCATCCTTCGGCACTCACGAGATTCCCCCAACTACAAATGTATGTGCATACATTACCATGTCGCATAATTTGCAAAGGCGGCGTCATTCATTTGTTATCCAAAATGACCAGATAAGTTCGACAAATCGCGTGCCGGGGTATGATAATGCGTGGACGATAGTCGAAGATCGCCTCTTCGAGCCCGAAGGCCCTTGGATGGGAAATCGCGATGGGAGCAGATTTGTTTTTTTCGGGAAACGGGAATAAATCACGGGGCAGAGAGATTTACTGGGGATTAATTCTATAGTTGGGGATGATCGGGCGAGCGGTATAGCGCCCTGAATAAATCGAATACCGTCTAATTTATAGCTGGGCCATATTATTTATTTAGGACAAATGTGGACCAGTATAAGGCAGTCTAAAATTGTAAAACTATTGTCTACCTAAAAATCTCTCTAGTTTAATATAATGCAAAGTCTTACTTGGCAGACGATAATTTTCAAACTACTGAAGTAAGAAAGTTATTATACTCCACCTCATCTACAAATGCCTTATATAATAATAACTAAACAAATTAAGCCAATACAGCTATACTCTCCTGGCTGCGGTAGAACTTAACGGCGTCTACAAGATGTGAGCCTCATCTGTTAAAGATATACTCGCTTGCACTGCACTGACGAGACTCTACCCAAGGTAAGGTCTAAACCGGTCTACAGTTAGCGATATCCTAAGATAGGTGACTCTTTGCATCTTCCTTGTGGTTTTCGAACAATCTGAATTACTGCATTTTAGTGTTAACTCTGTTAGACAAAATTCGTCAAATTTCGCCATATAATCCAGTGCTTGTCGTCGGCATGTAGCCAGGAGAATAGCTGTTTTGGCCTAATTTATTTAGTTCTTATGATATAAGGAATTTGCAGATGGGGTGGAGTATATTAATCTCCTTACTTCTCTTCTTTCAGTAGCTGTCCAGTTTACTTTACTTTACTTTTACGTAATCGCTGGATAAGTACCTACTTACCTATCTCAGAAGAAAGTTGACATGAAGATTTAGACAGTCAAGCGTTCACGAAGATCTTCCAGAGCGTCTTCTGATAAATTTGTCTTACCCCGAGGTGATTTATTTTTACAAACACCACCAATATTCCGAAATTTCGCTAGTAAATGTTGTTCAAAATTTCGTAGTGAGCTTTGTCACCATTGGGAAACTCTTGGAACTGCAAGAAGCATGAATGGATAGAATGTCTTCAACTGTATGTTCGTTGTGATAAACAAATCGCAACGAATCAATACATTTTCCAATATACATAAGTAAAACACAGTTTCCTTTTAAATATTCGAGAAATTTGTATAAACGAGTTTCCGTGAGTCTATCATAGCTTTATTTCTTGAATAAATGTATGCACTTATTATCGCAAACCCTCAAGGCGCATGATTTAAATGAAAGGTTTACAATGTATTTAAAAAAAAACCTGTAAACATGGAAAACTCTTAAAACATTTAATGTTGCTTTCGAAAATGCATCGGATATTCCCGATAATATTTCGAACGATTGAAAAATTATTTTCTATTTAGAATAATTTTTTGTTCCGCAGAATCATCAATCATCAGTTCCACGATGATTGATGATTCTGCTGATATGATTGTAATGATTCTTCAGGGAATTACTCTAATTCCCCACATATGATAGTAATAGTAATTTTATTTTTTAACTTATAACAGTTGAATTAATTTAAAAATTTATTGATTCGTTAAAGTCAAACAGTTTTGGAAATAATAATAATAATACAATAATAATACAAGTACAGATTTCTTCCAAAAGGAAAGTGAGATAACATTACTCATAAAACGATAAATTACTGTATGCCTACTAATTTACTCTCCATTACATATGTAGTAAATGTATGCAATAATTCTGTTGAAGAAAAAGAATGCATCCACAGAGATCTACGGTTTTGGTGCACATTTTGGAGTGGTTGAGTAAATAAACCATACTCTTCTTTGAAAACGAAGCTGGTAATGCACACGTTCCCCATTTACTGTGATTACATGATAATGTAATCACAGTAAATGGGGAACGCTATCGTAACATGTTAAATAACTTCGTTTTTCGCCAAACTGATGATTCTGATTTGAACAACATGGTATCAGCAAGACGTGTCATACAGTACGTGCAAGCATATCTCTGTTGTATACCAAATTTCCTGATCATGTTGTCTCACAAATTTCTGACATCAATTGTCCTGCAAGATCATGTGATTTAACAGCACTGGACTTTTTTCTTTGGAATTATGTTATGGGAAAAGTGTACGCCACCCAGCCAGCAACAATCAATGACCTTAAAGCAAACGGTCAACGTGTTATTCGGAAAATAGATCCAATTTTACGTGCCCGTGTTATGGAAACTTTACTAAATGAATGACATCATGCCAGATGAGTCAAGGCAGCATTATGAACGATGTTATTCTCTATTTATAACCGTATCGTCTCCATTTTATGTTGAAGAATAAAAAACCCCCAGTTTGTTAAATATTATTAGTTTTATTCACAAATCACATCCTATAGTTATAAATGAGACACCCTAAAATACGTTTACTAAACATATTATATCCCCATATCAACATGGATATGTAGGATAGCATTGAACTGTTGTGAATTTATCACACAACTCACACAATTTGTTGCAAATCATGTAGGTAACAGAAGTGGATATGGTGTACAGGGATTTCTCAAAATCTTCTGGCAAGGTGGATCACAACATTTTGTTTTCTAAATTAGATTTAGTAGTTGTGTCGATTAATACAATCGTCTTTATCGCAACGCCAACTACTTATTTCGCGTAATGGTTTTAAATTGCGAAAAATTAGGTGATATGACTTTTTCTGCTCACTATAAGTGGGGATTATGTTCGTAATTGGTTGGGGAAGGAGGGGGACGCGCACCCTTTCGAAGTCAAACAAAAAATTCCCAACTAACTCCCCATTTAATTACGGCAACAGAATTAAGAGACAAAATTAATGATCACGGTGAACGGCGTTGCGCGTAAACGTGAAGTTTTTGATAAATAGATTTAAGTTAAATCAGAAGTAAGCGCAGGAGTGTATGAGAGTTCTTTGTAAATAATACATCAAACGTCCTAGGCATTCATTCCGTTTGGCCGAGACACATTTTCCAAGATTAATGATTTGTTTGCAGGCAGCGCGCCGAAGACTCGACAAAGATGGTGCAGCCCAATGCTCGTACTTTTTCAAGGGAATACGTAACAGCGCACAGATAAATTCATGGCGAGCACTTAAGATGAACTGGTTCTCGTCTACGAGTTAATAACAATTTCATTCGGCCAGAGTAAGATGTTCACAACATTTTTTCGTGGAGCGATAAAATTGTTTGTCGACAAATGTTTGCGAGAGTTACTTAGGACCGTCTTACTCCATCAAACAAAGCAAACCAAGGCAGGGAAATACATTACGGTACGCATTATGGTATGTATTATAATTTTCTTGAAGTGAAACTTCTATGTGAGTCCGAAAACTGAAACGGAGTCCAAAAGTGAAACAATTTGGTGGAGGGGATACAATCAGTGCAAGCGAATGAACGAGAGTGGGGACGTGTGAGGAGTGTAGAGGGGATACGCATAGGCTTGTGCGTCCGTAGTGCGTAAGGAATGAGTGGCTGTGCGTAAGTAGTGCATCAGTCTCTGTGTAATTTGTCAAATGAGTTCATGTTGAACAGAATGAGAATGGCGAAATAAATCGTATTTGGCTAACGTTCCCTGATGTTAGAATCGGAAGAAAATTCCGAATGAAAGCTACTGGATATATCCTGAGCAGCTGCGTTGTCAAATCTAAACTTGTATGGGACTGTCTGCAACTGTTAAAACACCTTTGAAACTAAAAGAGGGTAACCGTGAAATGGGTTCCCGGACATGAAGTAATTGAAAGAAATGAGATCGCCTAGCAAAAGAATTTGCAACTTCTACATTTCTTGTACGAGAACCATATTGTGATATAGCCAAATGCCATACAAGGGAGGAAGACCAAAAGTGGGAAGAGAAACAAAAACTTTCCCACTGGAGTCTAGCTCCAGGATAAAGACGAGCGAAAAGTTTCATAGCTTATTCGTCTAAAAAGACCAAAGAACTTCTGAAACTCAACAAACTGTAAATAAGGCAGATAACAAGGCTTTTTACAGGACACTGCCCTCTAACGTACCAACTTAAGTAGATGTGTAAAGTTGAATCAGACCTATGCCTCTTCTGCATCGAAGCAACCGAAACTGCGGAACATATACTCTGCATTTGCAGAGCCCTTTACCGCAAAAGGCTACTTTATCTAGAATAGGTAAACATTTCTCTTGCAAGAGGTAAGAACGGTGGCTCAAGTGGCGAGCCGAACAAGTAGCCCCCCTGGTCTGTGTCCCACCTACCTAGGAATCGCTCTCGCTTCTCATCGAGGTAGGGGTCAATCGTTCTTAGGATGTTATCAATTTCCATTCCATTGCCCTACATCCTCCCCTCCGTCAAAGACGATTAGGGATCCCGGCCCAGCTCCCTCTCTTCCTCTTCCTTCCTCTTCCTTCCTCTTCCTTCCTCTTCCTTTCTCTTCCTTCCTCTTCCTTCCTCTTCCTTCCTCTTCATTATCTTCACTACCATTCTCTCCGCACATTCCCACACATTCGCATTTCTAACCCTCCCATTCACCAATTACCCCACACTCTCAAGCCGACCCATTCTATTCGTATACTCTTCCCTCTCATCCAACCACCCGACGAAGGTGTGCTCGGGATGATCCCTTTCCCCACAGTAGACGCACTCATCTCCATTCACCTTCTCTATCCCACGCAGGTACTTGCCAAAGCATCCGTGGTTCGACAACACCTGCGTGAGATAGTATCCTACCTTTCCGTGCTCCGCCTTTCTCTGGATACTCGCCACACTCTTCCTCCACTTCTCCTTTCCCAAAACAATCACCCATACGGGAGCGGCACACAATAGGATGGACTGCGCCGCTCCCGCCAGCACTCTCCTTTTTTCAGCCTTGGGACCCTTTATGTCGGGCATCACGCGTTCCAAAGCCGACACCGTGCTCCCAACCTTCACCACCGTCTTCTCGAGGTGTGACCTGAAGTGTATGTCTGGATTTAGCCACATCCCGAGATATTTCAGCATTCTTCCCGGCTCCATTCTAACCCCACCAACCCGGAACTCAATTACCTGTGATTTACCCCGGGTAAATACACCGACCCGTTTATATAACTAGGGTAATTTTAGGTTTAAACTAGGGTAATTTTAGGTTTATTAAACCTAAAATTATCCTAGTTACATAAACGCAAATACACAACGTAAAATTTAGTATATGTACTCAACATCTGAAGAGGCCACTGTGTTGGCGAAACAATTGTTATATTTAACAAATAAGAAAAAGTGAAAATCTAACCAGCCGATGTTTTAATTTTGTACAACTCTAATAATTACTTTGAAACTCAATTCCTAATATCACTTTCAGAAGTTTCAATTCAAATTGTGTGCTTATAAAGGTGAGGCACACTACTTTTTTAGTTTAATGCTTCTTGTATTACACTATAAACAACTCCATCAGCTCTTCAATTCGTTTAAACTCGTCCAGCAAAAATCAGAGACGTTCGTCGCGATGCAAGCTTTCCACTAAATTAAATCATTAAGTTTTCCAGCCTCTCTTGTATCTGAAATAATTAATTTGGGAGTTGACAAGCGAAAGGGTTCCGAATTCTATTAAGAATATAAAGACTCCGAACACCCACTCTCGTGCGCTTTCGAGGGTTGCATACTAACTTCGAACTTCTTCTCCAGATAGAGGATAAGATATAATAGGCGGGCTTTAATCGTTTTTTTTTCCTCATCGCTTTGTAGGCTAGTCACATTTATGCGGCGGAGTTTACACTGCAATTTGCATATTTTTCGCTTATTTTTTGAGCGCCGTTAAATTGGTTGAGTATCCGGTCTATGGAATATAAATACTGAAAGTTAAATGGATGGATAACTCTAGGTTTAACGCTCTTGCGTTCCTGGGTTTCCGATGTTTTAGTTCTTGATCGAATTATGAGATTGTTTAGGTTCTTGTTTCTAAATAAGACACGCACTAATTTGTATCATGATGTGCAGGAGTTTTGTACTATCTTCATCATGCATGTATGATAATGCAAGATAGTAAAGGGTCTTTCAATAAGGACGCTCGATTCTTAAATTTATGTGTGAGTTATCCAGTCAACTTTTTTTGTTTGTAAAAATATATAACGCCGCTGAAATGTCCACCGCGGCGTTGCTTAGTGGTACGTATTCGGGAAGTACAATTTTCGATAACCGTGTCGCATACATCTGGCTAACTTTGCTGGATGACGTTCGTTATGTTGACTTTGAGGGCATCAATTGTTTGCAATTTATTCGTATAGACCTGCGACTTACAATAGCCCCAAAGGAAGAAGTCTAAAGGCGTTAAATCGCATTATATCGGTAACCAGTTCACGTCGCCGCTGCATGAGATAACCATTCCCTCAAATCGCCCATGCAGAATGTCCATCGTGGTATGCACTGTATGGCACGTAGTGTCACCTTGTTGGAACTACATGTCATTGGTATATATATCATCCAGTTCAGGCCACAATAACTTGCTTATAATCGATCTGTAATGCTCGCCGTTGACGGTTATGACAATGTCAGTTTCGTTTTGGAACAAATATGGACCAATGATCCTGCCAGACCAAAATCCGCACCAAACAACGACTTTCTCGGGAATGCATTTGGTGCTGGTGTATCTCGTGTGGATTGGTATCATCCCAAGTCCGACAATTTTACTTGTTCACATATCCATCACACGGCGTTGCCTATGGTCGTTTACCTTAAGTTCCTGGGCCAGTTGAATTTTATACAGGTGCAGACTCAAGTCCCGACGCAAAATTGGCTAAGTTGAAGTAGCAGAAAGGCCAAGTTTTTATAAACGACGAGAAATTGACCGCCTCGGGTTTTCCCGTACACTCTCACGCACAACAGCGACGTTTTCAGCAGACCTTGCGTTTCGGTAACGTACGGGTGTTGCTTGATTATTTATCAAACCCGTTGACTCAAATTTAACTACCAAACGTCGAATAATCGACTCGGCGGGACGGTTTTGACGAGGATATCCACTCAATTTTTTTTATTTGTAAGAATAAAAAAACCTATAACCTTCTATGGTGAGTTGCCATGGACTATTGAATAATTCACAATAAATTTGACAGATTTCTTTAACGACATAGCCGCTATAACCTAACAAATTTCAAGCATCTCTATTGAACGACCCTGTACAACATTCCTGCATATAATGATATAAATTACTCATGGAGGCCATAAAATTAAAGAGATTGAATGAAAAATAATGTATGGAGTGTGCTTAAATTTTGCAATTAAATTCAGCAACATAATAAATGTATTTTTTTTTGAAAAGCTCCTAAACAAAATTGGAAGCAATCTGTAGGGGTTGCTTTCAACTCCTTGCCTTCAGCACCTAAGTTCTAATGACCTCAATACTAAAATGTTAAATATTGTAAAAATACGCACCATTTGTGTTATGTCAAAGAGAGGGTGTCAATATTTAATGACTGTCATCAACCATATGACGTTCAAATGCCTCGCAATTCAATTCGCAATTTAAATTATATAGTACCTGAGCACTCCAGATATCGATTTAAAGCATAGATAAGATACACCGTTTTAAATAATCTATTGTGTTGAATAAACAAAAAAAAATGGTTAATGAGTAACAAAAATTCAACAAAAAGGATCTATATCTTTAATTTCACTACTATAAACAACTAACCTGAACAAAATACATTTAACAAACCACCATTCTGAAGTTGACAACGTATTCGATCATGGATAGTGCGTCAATGTTCTCTGACCAATTGACGTAAACCCTACTTATGAGACAACTTCATAAATAAAAATCTAAAGAGGTTATGTCGGGAGATTTTGAGGGCTTCTCGTCTCGCGATTCGTCTGGTTGGAACTGATTTTGAATCCACATTATTATTTGGGAACAAAGCGATTGAAGGTAGTCAGTTGAGCTATAAAAATGTCAAATACAAATATCTCTATACACATTCGCCTCGAAGAAATATGATTTCAAAATTGTGTCACCAATTATTCCCACTCAAATTCACTTTTGGCTCTTTGAGAATGGTATGTTGGATCCAATGAGGATTTATGGATTTTTATAAGAATTAGGACTACAATATTCAAATTCACCTTCATTGATAATTTTTTTGTTCGAATTAAACAATTTAAGGAACGTTTTCAGATTCCACATAAACATTATATACATATTGAATTAATGTCGGATAGTTTTCATGAAATTTTATAAACTCTGTTGGTTGTTGCTCCCTGTTAACAATACATACTTTAAGGAGTACGAGTATACCACTTTAAAATCAATTATATGTATCACAACTGAAAATATTCGTATACTTTTTTTATTTGCCTTCGTTGTTGCCGTACCTAAGCCAGTGTAGCAGGCCATGTCTATAGTAACATTTGTTGACTTTTCTGAAGTAGGAGTATAGTACGCAATCTGTTTCTGACAGTCGCTCTTTCCTATCAAACTTGCCCGGACAGTGGCGGAACAGTGAAACCATTTCAGGGGATACTTATTTTAAAATAAATGTAACGTAAAATTTGGAACATAAAATGTATTTCGTTACCTTCAAAATACATACATTTTAAAAGAATGATTTTATAGAAAAAGAAAAAAATTAGAAATAATCATTATTTTGAATTTCGCAACGGTGTTTCATTTCTCGAGTCCTCGATTTCCCAGATCTAGACTTTCAAAAGTAATTGATACATTGACGAATTAAAAACTTGACAATTCGATGCAATTAGGGCTAAGTTTATATCCAAAAAGCTCTATAAGTTGGGATTCAGTGGCACTTTTCTTAATTGGATAAATTCATATATTTCTAAACACATTGTGCGTATAAGAATAAAAAACACATATTCCTATGATCATGTAATCAACTTTGGTGTTCCATAGGGTTCGGTCTTTGGGCCATTAATATTTTCGCTATATATTAATGAACTGTCATCTTATCTGGAAGGAAGTTTCCCTTCCAGATGAGATGACATCTGGACGAAGAAGACTACCCTAAAGTATACTACCAGTGATTTGTTAATAGTTTAATGAACGATGATCTGCCAAATTTAACATTTCTTTGCGTTTGATTAAACCAACATCTACTACTTTAAGGATTTTTCTCCGATTAAATGATCCGCTACTGCGTTCCTCGATATACCCTCTCTGTTTGCGTCGGATTATTTCCAATTTTCCTCGTTCGACGCCGAAAAGCTTTTCAATCATATTTCCACGTTCTCCTGATGTAAAAATGACAGCATGCACGTCGCGGCGACTTACCAAACGGAAATCTGGAGATGGATGCGCGTCGAATAAAAAAAAATATATATGCACGCCATGTTTAGTCAGCATTAACATTCCTACGGGGTGCGAGCTTTTTCGCGGATTCCTATTAACTCGGGTGTATCGTGAGAGATGCAGCAGGCAGTGCGGTGGATGTTACGTTTGAGAAAATATTTGGCTTGAGGGTATTGCGTGATTATTTATTATTTATATACTTACTGGAAAAACTACTTCAGCGCTGATATACGTTCATCGAAGTTAGTTTGGCGGAAAGTAAACATTGTAGAATACATACCGCCTAGATGTAAGGGGTCTTTCAATAAGGACGCTCGACTTTTAAACGAATATAAAACAAGCTGTGTGTGAGATATGTACTAACTTTTTCTTTTACCTGAAACAATGTTTTATGGCATTAAGTATAGAGTATAATGTTGTTCAAATTTCCGTCGCGGCTTTACTTGGTGGCATGTATTCAGGTGGTTCAATGTTCGATGACTTGGTCGCATAAATCTGGCTGAATTTGCTGGAGGACTTTTGTTATGTTGACTTTGAGACTATGTTTATATAGACCTGTAATTTAAGATAGCCCCAAAGGAAGAAGTCTAAAAGCATTAAATCGCACGATCAGTGACCAGCTCACATCGGCGCTGGGCGGGATAAACATGCCCTCGAATCACTCGTGCAGAATGTCCATCGTGACATGCGCTGTGTGGCACGTACCGAAATCCTGTTAGATACCTCATGTCGTCGGTGTCCATATCATCTATATCAGTTTAGACCACAAGAAGTTGCTTATCATCGATCTGTAGCGCTCGCTGTTGGCGGTTATGGCAATGCCAGTTTCGTTTTGGGAGAAGTACGGGCCGATGATTCCAGCAGACCAAAATCGGCACCAAATAGTGACTTTATCGGGATGCATTTGGTGGTGGTGTATCTCGTGTGGATTTCTATCACCCCAAATCTGACAATTTTGCTTGTTCACATATCCATTCATCCAAAAATGGGCCTAGTCGGTAAAAATGATTTTTCTGGCAAGATTTGTGCCAACTTCCAACTACTTCAGAGTCCAATCAACGAACACACAACTTTGTCTATGGTCGTCTATCTTAAGTTCCTGGGTCAGTTGGATTTTATATGGGTGCAGACTTAAGTCCCGACGCAAAATTCGCCAAGTTAAAGTCACAGAAAGGCTAAGTTCTTGTGAACGTCGAGAAATTGGCAGCTTCGGGTTTTATCGCATACTCTTATGCACAGTAGCAATGTGTTCAGCAGACCTTGCGTTTCGACTGTTGACTGATTATTGACGTACAACTGTTGGCTGATTATTTATCAAACCGTTTGTTTTGATTTATCAAGCAGATTTTGAAAATAAAATTTGATAATTTATACACATTATTGAACTCCATGACCTAACATGATGATTTGCCATACACTAATAAATAATTATCAATAAGCTCCATGGGCGTTACCTTAGTAACATGGCCGCTATAATCTATCAAATTTCGAGCGTCCTTATTGAAAGACCATACACTATGTACAGGGTATCTCAACAGGATCGATGTAGGGAAAATTACGTATCAGAGAATTTTGACAGTTTGAGAAGATACTAATGGCAGTGTGGCCAATTTATCTAAAATAATTACAAGTACCTGGCACTTCCGGTTATACCAGAAGTCAATACCAACTTGCTTATTTTAAATAGAATACCCTATATATTTTAGGGTTTTCGAAAATAACATAAAATTCTTAGTCAAAAACATGTGGATACCCTATGCCTAAACCCAGCCGTTTTAGGGATATTTGAAATTAAAAATTTTTTTGACAGGTGTAATGGTTTACAGAAACCTTTATAACTTTCTTCCTGTAAAATATACTAATTTGTTTTTTGGCGCGTAGAAAGAACATAAGGAGAGCTGAACTTTACAATTGAATTATATTCAAGAGTGGTATACCAAGTGTTCCACTTTTGACGTTACATTTGCTAAACTTCAAACCGCGAGAACTTGTTTAGGTCAAATGGAATACCCTATATATTTTTACATCAAGTTATGTAAAATTAAATTCCTTTCTTTCTAATATAGGCATTGTGGGGGTTTAATTCACAAAATTTTTAAGTATTTGCGATTTTCTTAGAAATGCAAGAATTTTTAGTAAAAATGTTATCAAATTAGCCATGATTAGAAACAATCAGTAATGTCAGTCATTCTCTTATGTCAAAAAATGCCACCGCGTTTAAATTACACCCACGAGGACTTTTTGAATTTGATTATTATTTATGGAGAATGTGATAAAGTAATATAGCAAGAACTTGTAGCACATTTGCTACTCGATATCGACTTTTCCCTATATCGATCGATGCAGTTCCTGGTGAGACATCCTGTATAATTCAGTAGGAGGCAAAGAATGTTCAATTAAAAAACAAATATTAATAGTATGTGGAATAATTTAATTTTCTTATTTTATCGCAATCTCGTTACGATCGAAGATCATTAATTTTTCTAAATGTAGTCTATGTAGTCAATGCAGTCAATTTTCCTATATGAAATCCAAACTGAATGTCATTTGTTTACCTTTAAAGATAGGTTAATATATAGAAAGTAATGCAAAATGAAAATCAAAATTCAATGAATCATGTGACGAAACTATTTCCTCAATTTAACTCTTGTATTCTTCATAAAAAAGCGGGTATGTGATAAATGTTGAACTAAGGTTAAGGTAGCTTAACCTAACTTGTCATTCCTC
Source organism: Rosalia funebris (assembly GCA_037954035.1). Classification (NCBI taxonomy): domain Eukaryota; kingdom Metazoa; phylum Arthropoda; class Insecta; order Coleoptera; family Cerambycidae; genus Rosalia; species Rosalia funebris. The sequence continues at coordinate 651,111 of JAZFAV010000006.1, read as the reverse complement.
TCTTGTTTGTCTAACTTCATGTACTGGTCTTGTCGCCATTAAGCTGTCAAGTTTTTCTTTTTCAGAGTTTTGTGTCTGCTTCGCAGATTGTTTATTAAAACATATAGTTTGATCACCTTCTTCGTTTGATGTCTCTAGAACAACTTTCTGTTGACTCCTGGTTCTGAATTTGTGAGAAATCTTGATTTCCTTCATCAGTTAATGTTTAAAAATTTATGACGACTTCTGGTGATTCTTGTGCTTCCTTTGTTTGCCCCCTTTGGAAGATTTTGTGAAGAAAATTGGAAAACACTTGAAAAAAGGTCTTAAGCCTTTAAAATCGGATAACGGTTTACAGTTTACATATTAGTCATGAGATCAAAATTCTCACTCAAAAGTATGGAATTACACATCAGAAAACAACGTCCTATACTCCAGAGCAAAATGGAGCAACTGAACGAGAATACAGCATCCTCGTGGAACTTGCTAGAACGCTACTTCAAGCCAGTGGGTTACCAATGAAACTGTGGGGAGAATCGTTAAATTTTGTGGCCTACACTCTAAATTGGACGACCAGCAGTCGAGCAGATCTATTTCGAAGTGAATTCTAGTAAGAAAAAAACCGCACATAAATAATTTCCATTTCTTTGGAGAAAAAATGCTTCACTCATGTTCCGAAAGAAAAACGACGAAAATGGGATGCGAAAGCTTAAGAAAGTTAGTTTGTAAGTTATCATGTAAATACTAAAGGCTACAGATTAAAGTTTTCCACCAATGATGAAGTTATTAGAGGAGATATTATTCTCGTGAATTAAAAGTACTAGAGGTAGCAAACAAAGGAAGCACAATAATCACCTGAATATAAATTTCGAGACACTAAGGGATGAAAGAAGTCTTTCACAAATTCAGTGTAAGGAGTCAACAAAAAGTTTTTTAGAGACATCAGATGAAGAAGGTGATCAAATTATAAATCAAACAATCCCCGGAGGAGACACAAAACTCTAGAACAGAAGAACTTAACAAATTAATGGTGACGAGAGTAGTACGTGAAGTTATACAGACAAGAGAGGAAATGACAAGTTAGTATCAAGTATCTTCATGTTTACTCTTCCACATAACCCCCATACAGTCTCAGAGTCACACACAACCATACGCAGCCGAATTATGTGGGAATCGAACTCACGCCCGGATTCCTTTCGAGCCGACCATCTAGGCCAACTCCAAGCGATTGGCTCGATATGTTCAGCGAGGTAATTGTGGAACAATTTACCCTGGGAAGATCTGGCCATACTTCTAACACCCATGTCAATCCGGATTCGAATAAAAAAATTCATTGTTTTTGTAAAAGAACGCCGATCCATTCTTTCTACCACTCGATACTGAACTCGACCGGCAACAATATTTCCAAATTTTTCTTAGTGCATTGTTATTATTAATATTTGTTTACTGTATATTATATAAGAAGATGACAGACACATTGTCTAATTATAAACATCACATTCATGATCATTAACCAAAAAGGTAAATGATTATTATAAAATTTACTTTTGGTTGAATCGTGTTTATATGACTTAAAAACGTTTAAATATCAGAAATTTTTGGCTTAATTGTGAACAATCAACTTGGCTTAATTTTGAACAACAAATGAAAATCACCCTTTAAAATAAGTTTATCGTTATTCCGATCCCGCATCGTCGGCTGCCACCACTTTGATATTTGCATGCTCTGTGGTTCCCGGACAGTAGCTGTATTCGTCAGCATAACGTTACTAACAGCGTTGAAATTGGATGCCAATAAGGCTTATTAGATGGCATCCCCGATATTGTCAAAGTTAACTGATGATTCCGTACTAGTTCAGGGCCTTCTAGAACATTGATTTGTTCACGTAGACGCTATATGAGTTGAATAGCAAATCATTAAATTGTTCATGTCTGGCACATGATGGGTGTCTTCCTCCTAATGGAACAGTTATATTGGATCGGTAATTTTAAAAGTCCAAGACGGTTGTTTACTTAAAATATATTTTTAGACTAAATTGATTATTTAAAATATACATTCAAGATAGTCTTCAGTAAAAATTCAACATATTAAATGTTTCATATAACCAGAATTACATATTTTCGATATATGGAAATATAACGAAAAAGAAGGATAACTGTTAAATTAAAAAAAAATGACTCATCAGTTTCAAATAATAGCACTATATTATTACTTTTATCTAATATTCCGATCCTAAATCACATAATTTTCTGATAATATAATACATTATTGAAACGAGAATAAAAAAAATATCATGTGCAGCACAGTACACGTAATAGAAGTGAATACTTCTTTAGAATAGAGAATGAGAGAGATTAAGAGTGAGAGATTGAAAGAGAGAGAGAGAGAGAGAGAAAGGGATAATTTCAAAAGAAATATAACAATATAAAATTTGTGTAAAAAATATTCGGTTTATTCATTATCTGCACTATCATCGGCTGGTGGTTCAATTGGTAATACTGGTATGATCGGTTTGTGATAACTAAAATATGAAATATATGTTCGTGATTCGATATTTTCTAGATAACGTGTAAAAATTGCATCTATTGTTGTTGCGGATTTTGTTGTTGATTCTTTGGGATTGTTATTTATAAGCAGACCAAATGTTTCTCGAAGAAAGTTAATCAACGTCAAAGAATCATTGGATCCGAAATTTACATTGAAATCTCCCCCGAGAGTCAAAGGGATTTTGTCTTCACCTCTTCCAAGTGCATTTGCACCTGTGTGGCTGTAAACCAGTAGGGAGCGGTGAATGAAATATATTATATCTTCTAGATTTTGGTTCAGTGAGATATAGATGACTGCGATGACGATATTTTTTCATCGCTTCGTACTGAGTTTATATCGCTCTCTCTTGCTCCACTCCCGTGTGGCGTCACAGTTGTACGTACTCGCGCGCATGCGCGTCATACTATATTTTCTTCTATTGCCTAGTATTCAATGAATACGTGGCTCTCTCTCTTGCTCGTACGATGCTTCCTAAACTATTCCTATTCCTATTCCTTCAAGCAACTTAGACCCTGGACTTAGTGTATGAGTGGGCGTTAAAGACGAAGGGCCGTACAAAAGGGAGACGCGGATAGCCTAAATTGATATATATGATGTATAGCTCTCTTTCTCTTTCTCTCTATGTTATATATCTGTGTACTCTGTCTTGTAACGAAGCATGTGTTTTAGGTATACCAAATGTATAGCTCTCTTTCTCCTTCTCTCTACGTTATATCTTTTTTCTCTCTCGTGTAACGAAATCTCGAAACGTTACATTTTTTCCAATTTACTCTCCATTCTCGTCAAATATCAGAACGTCGCCAAAGAAGTATTCACTTCAAAAAAACCATCGAATCGTAGAAAAATCCAATCCGGAAAACAGAAGTCAATGTCATATAGAAAACAAAAGTTAATGCCAGTTTCGTATAAACAAATTACTGCAGATTTGTTTAGTTACACGCACCTTTAAAAAGTACCTTAAGAATGTACTTGCTAAAATATCGTCACATTTCCAATTAAAAGCATTGTTGAAAATGCATCTTCCTCCTATTTTTGAAATTATTTAAAAGACTAAACTAAATACGTAAAATACGTAAAATTTAATAAAGCACTGAAAAGACAAATACAATTCTTAAAAACTTTCTCCATTTAATCTTCTCTACCTCTCATAAGATCCGAGATTGCAAAGCATGAAACATGAAAGTGGGCTACACTTCGTATTGCACAAGCGCAATATTTGAATTACGCGCCATTCTGGCTGTCATGATTCGATAGGTTAATAGTTATGACAGGTCAATAGAAGACATATAGGAGCTAGTAAACATGGAGCGTTACATGATACATACAACAACGCGTCCTTATTGTTAAATAACAATACATAATTACAATAATAAGCGGACATTTCTATCAAAGTTTGTACGATTTTTTTTTGGACGTAATGTACGTCCAATTTTGAGTAGAAATAATGTTCCAAATGTATCAACTGTGAAAAGAATAATCAAAAATTCGAGAATATTGGTTTAGTTATTGATGTAAAACACACGATTCGACTTCGTAGTGGTCGTTCAGAACAAAACATCACGGCAGTTCGCGAGAATGTGGCCGAGAGTCCAGGGACCTCGATTCGTCATCGTGCATAAGAATTGGATATTTCAACAGTCACTCTTCATTTTATTCTCACTAAAGATTTGCCTCTCCATGCTTACAAAGTCAAATTGACTTAACAACTTCTGCCATCAGACCATGCACAGTGAAGAGAGTTCACCAAACGGATTATTGAACAACAAGAAATGAGTAATGGAGTAGGTTGGAACCTGTGGTGTGAAGATAACACTGACTTAATTTTCCACAAAAAGTCAAAGTTTGAAAGCCAAAATACTACACAGTTTTCCACTTTGTAGAAAACTAAGTTAGTGTTAAGAAGTGAATGCCGCTTATGTAGATAAAATAATTTTAACCTTTAATCATTTTAACCTTGATGGCTTCGTTAATAGGCAAAATTGCCGTATTTGGGGCTCAGAAAATCTACGAATGATTCATGAGAAACAAATGCATCTCCAACGCGTCACTGTTTGGTGTGAACTGTGGTCTGAAGGAATGAATGGACCATTTTTTCTTCTAAACGCGGCAGGTAATAAAAGGTGCTCCAACCAAAACGCATGATCTTAATTGTAAATAAAACAAAAAGTTTTCAGAGAATTATCTTAATATTTTTTATTATGATAGAAGGATCTATGACAATTATGTGTGAAATAAAATATCGGCCAAATGCTCGCCACGGCTTCGGTGGCATACCTCTATCCGATGGTCCATATTTTCAATGACTCTGAGACATAATTGAGGTTCAATGTCGTTAATGTGCCGAATTATGTCATCCTTTAGCTCTTGAATTGTTCTTGGCTTATTGACGTACACTTTTTCTTTTAAATATCCCCAAAGAAAGAAGTCCAACGGTGTCAAATCACATGATCGTGTCGGCCAATTAACATCGCCACGACGTGAGATAACACGGCCATTGAATTTCTCGCGCAAAAGTGCCATTGTTTCGTTGGCTGTGTGGCAAGTGGCACCATCCTGTTGGATGGTGCCACTTGCACATATCGTCTAGGTCCATATCCTCAATTTCTGGCCACAAGAAGTCCGTTAGAAGAAGACTTCTGTCTGTTCAACCAATCATTCGGCGTATTGACGACGCTTGAAACGGTCAGTAGGCTTCAGATCTTGAGTCAATTGAACCTTGTAAGCGTGTAAATTTAAATATTTATTCAAAATTCGCATCAGTGATGTTCGTGAGATGTTCAATTGTTGGGCACGACGACGAGTCGAGGTTGACGGCTCTTCTGCTACACTATCGCGAACAACAGCAATGTGTTCCGCAGAATGAACTGGGTGAGCATGCACAGGTGTTTTCACATTTCCTACAGACCCGGTTTGCTGAAATTTGCGCACAATTCTCCCGATTGTGGACACATTTGGTCGATTATGCTGACCAAAAAGTCACGAAGTGCACGAAATGCATTTTGATTTGAACGCCCATTTTCGTAAAAGGCTTCAAAAATCTTAACGCGCTGCTCAATTGTGTACCTCTCCATGGTTGAATTTGTCAAACACTGAAACAAAGAAATGTCAAATTAAGTTGGACAAAAAACTTGACGTTAAGGTGTGACTCACAATTAACATCGTGCATTATGGTTGAACCACCCTTTACATTAACGGCAAATGGCGAACGTTACCGTGACATGATAACTCAGTTCTGTGTACCTCAATTGGAAGATATTGATTTTGAAGACATGTTGTCTCAGCAGGACTGTGTCAGTTGCCATACCACCCGTGAAACAGTGACTGACGGTCTTGCGCGAGATTTTTTCTGGTCGTGTCATCTCCCATGTTAGTGACCAGAATTGGCCGCCACGATCTAACGATTTAACACCTATGAACATTTTTCTGTACGTTTTCTGAAGCCTCAGATTTATTCCAACAAACTCACGATAACTCAAGATTTGAAAGCCGAAATTGAACTCTGTATCAACGAAATACCTCCACGAAATTAATCGAGGAAGCCGTTACTCTGTGGTAGTCCATAACTCACAATAGAAATAAGTAAAACTACTACGTTTTTATACCACTATATTTTCACAGAAACGTGACTGCACGTGATGTCATTTTCAACTAAGAATCATCGTTTGAAATCTACTAATGAAATCAATTAAGAATCTTAATTGAATCATCGTTTGAAAATAACATAATTGTCAAAACTGCAGTCACGTTTCTATGAAAATATAGTGGTATAAAAACATAGTAGTTGTTTTACTGATTTCCGTTGTGAAATACCTCCACATTTATGCGAAGCCGTTATTGAGAATTTCACCAGAAAAGTACTCGTGTGCCATGAAAGTCGTGGCCGCCATTTACCGGATATATTGTTCCATACATAATTTCTAAATATCTACATTATAAATCAATATATATCTTAATAATTTGCTACATAAAACCATGGTTTACTTAAAATTCACATCTTTCTCTCTTATTGTAACACCTATTATATAGCTGTTATAATTAACACCGATAATACTGCTGATAACTTCGAGTATTATATTGATTTCTTAAAAAATAGTACTTATAAAAGTAATAAATTTACTAAACATTAACAACTAACAAATATAATGACATCCAGAAAATCTAAAGTTAGAATCGCCCTATCTTAGCAAAAATAGTTATCTTGGCAAACTTCCTATTAATAAAATTCCCGAATCGAACCCAAATTGTTTTACGGGAACCTCTCGGCGACGAGAGCCTCACGAATCGCTCTTAAAAACCGTAAGTAAATCTCGCCCGCTTTGCATACTTTCCGGGCCCTGAAACTTTCAATCCCTGTCTGATCCTGCGGCAATATCGAACACATGTTTCCACGGCCCGCTTGTGTGGACGGAGCTTTTCTATAGCGGGTACGTGCGCAGCTTATCAAAACTTGTTTCATGACTTGCTGTAAATTCCTACAGATAAACATGTCTCTGAGGATGTCTGCGATATATCGACAGGACAAACGCCTTTATAACACAACACAAAGGCCGGGGGAAACGTAGAAAGGGCGCTTAAAGACATTCCGGGGAACTTTCGCGGATAAGAACTTGTCTCTATGACATCAGGGCAGTTTTAAAACTTTGGCCGACTCACTAAGGTTCAGAACTTGTGACTGTGTGGCATTTTTTTAATAATAATAATAATTCTTTTATTACCAACAGAAAATTTTAATTCATTACTTGATTAATAGTGTACCCAGATGAATGAAAGCAGTGATAAGAGCTAGAGGAGGATCTACACGATACTGAATTCGAATTTCCACGATTTAATTTCACCTTTTTTTATATAGTTTTTCATTAACATCGTTTTCATTGCATTTGACATTATTACGTAATCGCTATAGGTAACAACTACCCCTCAGTCTTAAGCCCCGCCAGGCATTGAAGTACATCTAAGAGCGATCCTCGATCCCTTTCTCGTGTTTCTGCACGATCCGACAGGTTTCAGAAAAGAAAGCCCGGCACAGGTAGGATTCGACATCTGTCCTGGATGGAAACCGAACGACAGACAGCTGTTTCGAACTTATTAGTTCTCATCAGTGCCTTACACGATACGCCGATCTAGGAGAAATGCTGAAGCAAATCCGTGGGGTATTCCTCTAAATCGATACGATCTATGCCAACTTATAAGTCGGAAATCGAGGAAAGAACCACCAAACCGCAAAGCGGTTATCAAAGTAGTTCCCGAATAGCAAGACTATTACGTAATATAGATAACAACTAATCCTCGGGCTAAAGTCCCGCCAGGCATTGAATTACACCTATCGGCGATTTTCGATCCCTTTCTCGTGTTTCTGCACGAAAATACCCCACAGATTTGATTCGGCATTTGTCCTGAATCGGCGTGCCGTGTACGGTACTGATGAGGACTAATAAGTTCGAAACAGCTGTCTGTGGTTCGATTTCCATTAAGGACAGATGTCGAATAAATAAGTTATTTTTTTTTTGAAAAACTAAATCTGGATACATTTTCTTCGATTCTACCTAAAAGGCTGTCCTAAAATGTTGACAGGTTTCAAATATGTCTATACGTTATGGCATTTAAAAGAGAAGACTTTCACTTTTTTATAAATATCTCAAAAACTATTCCACTAGCGCCATTAAATTATTAATATAATTGTTTAAAATTTTCCGTATTACTTGTTTTTCTATATCCCATAATTTATATGTTCGCAATACATCCATGTATATCATTTCGAACACGCTGTATATTAAAGGTATTGGATTGAAGTCTAGGTAAGAATAAGGCTATGTATATTCATGCAATCGTATCTTGTTTTGCATGAACTGCTACTTGTTCTCTTTAAAAGCGACGTAATATTTCACACTGATATTTGGAAAGGCTTCAAAATAGGGTAAAGATAAAGAATTTTCAGCACAAGGTCATTGCTTTTTGAGGATATTTCTTTACTCTAATTTATCACTTAAAAATATATATTAGTCTCCTTAATAATAATTTAATAAATGACAAAACGGGCCGAAACAGTATATTTCTCTTCAAATTCCGTCCGAATTTTACCCCAACCGACCGTCTCGGCCATCCGAGCACAATATCCGGCAAATAAAAAAGCCATAGCAGGCGCTGAATTATAGATTATTGTGATTCTAGTGCTAGCAATAGCGTTAGTTTAAATTCAGAGCAAAATATTGCTATGTAACGGTGTATCTTATTAACCGCAGTGTTTTGACTCCCGAAGGGTCGCGATTTTGATGTTTTATTCACAATCGAACGCAATATTTTTATTGAAGGACTCGTTTTAATTCGATTCTGCCTCACGGTGGGGATGAAATTAATGAGGAACAGAACCAGGAAGTTGGTTTTCTTTCATAGTTACAATTAGACCCAACTTATTTAGACCCAATGCGCGTTTAAAGTATATAACGAAAAACTTTCATTAGAGAAATTGTAGCGCCCCTAAACAAATAGCTGAAATATTTTGCTCTTAGAGTGTCATAGTAGAGACTCCAAGAGATGTATATAGTGAATATCCAGAGCACATACAGTCTACGTAGAGAGTGATTATTTTTTTAAAAATTATCTTCTAAAAATGACTGAAACTATCGTACATTTTTCATTAAAAAATGGTAGTGTTCCTAAACAATTGGTTGAAGCATTTTGCTTTAGAGTATCTTAGTAGAGACTGAGAAATATTTGTGCTGAATATCGAAAGTGTGTACGGGCTAGGTAAGGAATGGTAATTTTTTAAATATTATGTTGCCTAAAAACTAATGAAAATACCGTACTTCTTTCATTAAGAAGATCGTAGCGTCCCTAAACAAATAGTTGAGGCATTTTGCTCTTAAAGTGTCTTAGTAGCGACTCCAAGTTATATCTGTAGTGAATATTAAAGGTGTGTACAGTCTACGTAGAGAGTAATTTTTTTTTTAATATTATGTGGTCTAAAAATTACTGAAAATATTGTACTTTTTCTCTGAAAATATCATAGCGTCCCTAAAAAAATTGTTAAACTATTTTACTTTTAGAAGGTCTTAATAGATATTCTAAGAGATATATGTGACGAATACAGAGGGTGTGTACTATCTACACAGGCAGTGGTGATATTTTAAAAATTATGTTGCCTAAAAGTGATTAAAATTTTGTACTTTTTTGATAAAAAAATTGTAGCGTTCCTAAAAAATTGTTAAACCATTTTACTTTTAGAATGTCTTACTTTTAGAATGTAGTAGATACCCTAAAAGACGCCTGTGATGAATATATTGTTTTGCTCTTACAGTATCTTAGTAGACTCCAAGCGATATCTGTAGTGATACTGAGGGTGTGTACAGTCTACGTAGAGAGTGGTAATTTTTTTAATATTATGTGGTCAAAAAATTATTGAAAATATTGTACTTTCTTTTCTAAAAAAAACATAGCGTCCCTAAAAAAGTAGTTAAACTATTTTACTTTTAAAATATCTTAGTAGAGACTCTAAGAGACTCCTATGATAAATGTAGAGGGTGTGATGAGTTTTCTAAGAATATATTACCTAAAAATTACTAAAAATATCGCACTTCTTCCATAAAAGAATCGTAGTATACCTGAACAAATAGGTGGAGTATTTTACACTTAGATTGTCTTAGTAGAGACACCAAAAGATGTTTATAGTGAATATAGAGGGTGTGTACTGTCTACGTAGGATGTGGTGATTTTAAAAAAATTGTGTTGCCTAAAAATTACTGAAAATATCGTACTTCTTTCATTAAGAAAACAGTAGTGTTCCTAAGCAAATAGTTGAAGCATTTTTCTCTTAGAGTGTCTTAGCAAAGACTCAAAGAGATATCTGTAGTGAATGTGAATGGTGTATCGGGTCTACGTAGGGAATTCTCAGTTCAGGACTACTTAATAGATTAGGTTTGAAACTGGAAACAATTGTGGTGTCAAGGATACTAGACATTTTTATAAAAAAAAATAAACAAATTAAAATTTAGGTAAACTGCCTTGAATAAGGAGGTATAAATAATTAAGAGACATAAATACAAGTATACAAATGTTAGAAGTAAGAGAAATGATAGATTAAAAGAGAACCAAACACTTATTTTATTTTAACCAAAGGTTTATAGGTATATCCCTTGACCAAGTGTTCATAATCTGTTCTCTGTTCACTGGGTGGAATTGGCTGATGTTGTGAAGTGGTCAGATCTGCTTAGCTGGGTTCTCAGTTGCTATCATTGGGTGGAAGTAATCTCCACGTAGTTCGACGTTGAGTGGTACTTAAAACGTAGAAGGCTAAGATAAGCTCCGTTCCAGCAGGCAGGATGCGACATTGATGACTTCAATTTCATCAGGTTGAGGTTCTTGCCATTTTATTGATTCTTTGGTACTTCGTTTCTAATGGTAGTCCAGGGAATTATTTCAAAATCGGTGGGAAATATTACCAGTGGGAATAAATTATGTTTAACAACTACAGTTTTGATATTATTGACAATCTTTTATTACAAAATAATTTGCTTTCCTAATTCCAATGGTATATTTACAAATGGTGTATTCTATGGTGGTCTATTCTGAAAATAGCATAAAATAAAATTTGACTCAAATTTTATTATAATCAGATTTATTTATACTAAATAATATAGAATATGCAACATATAGAGGTAATAGTTTGCTGATATGATTCATAACGTCATCACAGATAAATAATTTTGGCTTAATAACTGGGAGAATAATAAGTACTTGAAGACAAGGTTTCATTTTCACAAAATAACCGGTTTTAAGCTTCAGTTAAATAACTTTCTTGAGTCAAAGTCTAATGAGCATCCTGTCAGAGTTGCAATATTGTCTTAATGAACATTTTTCGGAAGTTTATTCACGCATTTACTTTAAATAACTTGCAACTCTCACTGATTGTGGGTACCCGCATTACGACGCCATCCTAATTTCGAAAGGCATCCCCAAATAAATTTTATTTATACCTCATGAATTTAAAATGGGGCCGCTTCAGGAGGATCAACGCACGAATTTTATTTACTCGTGGGACCGCTCTGCTCCACTAAATCATCTAAATTATTAACTAATTTCCGGTTCCTCACGGTCGCTGGCTTTTTTTCTAGTTAGGACTCTAATTCCGGTAATAGTCATCGATTAAAAGCATGTCAAAGGTAATTTATATCGTATTGACTGCCCGCGATTTATCGAGAATGCCCCTTGCATTAATCTTTGGCGTGGCTTTTGCCCGATTCGCTGTATTAAAAGGCTGAATTATTCTCTTTTCAAGATTATCATCAGTTAGGTCTTGATTGAAGTTGTCGAGTTGTGATACGCGTAGGAAGGTTTGCGATGAAAAAAATCCCTGCCACTCCAGTGATTAACACTGATGCTGAATTTTTATTATGATAACTTAAATAATTTTATTTTACGTCACTTTGATACTGCCGACGTCCATATTTTACTTTAAAAGATACGCCAGGGTGAGGATATATTTCATCTTAAATAATATTTGTTTGTACGCCAACTTGATTTGTAAATACGGTTTTTAACCTTCCATCGGGCGTAGTCTGAATCCAAGCACATTCGGGCGCAATGCATCTGAGAGATCCCATATCAAATCTTACACAATTTAGATTTTATTGAGGTGGAGATTTAATTAAATGCTTAATTTCATGTTGTAAAACAATAAATTTGGAATATTTTTATAGGAGAGCCAGCTATTGACAAGTTTTTTTTTGTTTTAAGAACAAAACACAAACATGAATTAGTATTGAACAATATTTTGAATACAGAAAACAAACCACCTCTCTTCATGTAAAAGTTATATATAAAAAATATATTGGACGTGAATTACAATGAAAAGTTATAAGTGACTGCCTATTTTAAGTGTAAAGAATTATAAATCCTCTTCATAATTTTAACATGTTCCAAACAAAAGTAAACGTCACATTTTTGGAAACAATATTTAGTATAAACCACTAATTTAACACCCGAATGTGTGAATTTTGTATGAAAAAGCCAGAATAAATAAGTGTAGAGGTCCCAAAAAATGTTATTAATTTAAGTAATAAAATAAATCTAACAAAATATAAAAATGAAAATAATGACGCAATCAGGCGCAATGCATGTGACAGATCCGGGCGGCCCATACAAGGCCAGGGAATGTACTAAAAAAAAACTCGACACCATACCGAGAAGAGTTGTTTGGAGCTAGGAAGCTATGAGGGAGTTCGAGTTAATATTCGTAATACACACGAAAAGGTAAAGGAAAAAGATTCTCTAATTAAATTTCATTTTATTCTTATTTCTTTCCTAAAATATACAGAGCATTTTTTGGTATTCATACAGTGCTCTGGCAAAATAATGAATAAATTCGTTAAACTTTTGGGAAAAACTCTCGGAAGCATAAAATTTTCTATTTAGTTGCATATTTTTTATTTCAACAAGATGGTGCACCTTCTCATTATGCAACACCTGTCCACGTTTAGTTTGCGCATATACAGGGTGATTCGTGTAGAGGGTATGACGTTATTGATATATTTTTTAATTGCAGTGCTGTTATTTATTACGAAATGTGCACATTCTTTTACATATGTTACATTAATAATTACATTAGCATTAGTATAGTTTATCTGAAAAATATCATATAAACGTATGAAAGGCTCAAAAAGGTTAACGGCGCTGTCAGATTTTATTTAAATCTATAGGTTCTCTAGGTAGGTGTGAATTTGGAAGTTGGTGCTTTAAGTCTGCAATACTTTATCGGTTTAACCAAAAAAAAAAAAAAAAAAATAGTTTATCATGAAAACGGACATTGCTATCATGTTCAGAAAGTTAATTTTTCTCATTTATGATATAATGTGTGTCTATTTTGAGACTCTCGTATATTTTTACAAAATTTCCTTGTTGGTTAAACGATTTTTTTTCTGTAGAAAAAAGTTTTATAAGGAGAAATAATCTGAAAAAATTCATATGGAGGTAGAAAGAGCAAACAAATTCAACATTGCTTTCAGATTTCGCTTAAATCCACAGGTTCTCTAGGTAGGTATGAATTTCGAAGTCCTTGCTTTGAATTTACAGGTCAAAAAAACTTTTTTACAAGAAAACCGACAGTTTCTCAAGAAAACGGAGATTGTCATCGAATTCAGGAGGTCCATTTTCCTTATTTCCAATGTAATGTACGTCGATTTTGAGACTTTTGTATTTTACACAAAATTCCCTTACTGTGGTCCATCGACTTTTTTCGCTTAAAAAACTTTTTCTCGCGAAAAAATCTGAAAAAATTCGTAGAGACCTAAAAAATGTAAACAAATTCAATGGTGCTTTCATATTTCGCTTAAATCCACAGGTTCTCTAAGTATATATGAATTTCCAAGTTATTCCTTTGAATCTGCAGTACGGAAGAAGTTTTTCGATTTTACGAAAAAACTGACAGTTTCTCATAAAATCGGAGATTGCTATCGTATACTGGAGGCCCATTTTCATTATTTTCTATATAATTTATGTGGATTTTTAAACTTTCGTAGTTTCTACAAAATTCCCTTGCTAGTCAAAATAGTCAATTTTCTTCCGCAAAAAACTATTTTCTCGAGAATAAATTCTCAGGCTCATTACTCGCGTGTTTGGGTATAGATATGATGTATTGTACTACAATTATTCCTCTGACACCTGAAGGCCATTTTCTTTCGCAGTACATCGCGGAAAGGGGCGAGGGGCAAGTTACGAGAAATTAAAATCTGATAAAAGCACATTATAATAGCCGATTGCATTGTTGAGGTAGTAAATAATAAAATAGAAAATATGCGTGATGTTTTGGATTGACGTACGTCCGTGTGATTTTGCATTTATTTGAAGTTGGTTGACCTAAATCTGAATACTGATGTCAGAGGCGTAGCGGAAGGGTATTATCTAGGGCGAGACATACTTAGAATTCGCAAAAGTTTGCATCTTTCGATTTATTGCGAATATACAATGTGTCCCAGAATAATTATACCATAAATTCATAAGAAAATGTTTCTTGGATAATCGCCCTTAATGGTCATCTTCAATATCAATCTTTTTAAATACCATTTTTATTGGATTTTGATAGTTTTTGCAGAACATATACAATAAATTTAGGTCGTTAGACTAATGGCATAGATTTTTTTATAACTTTTGGTAACACAGTGATTTTTTGAAGACAGGGACGTTAAAGTAATTTGAAATACAAGTGTGAACGAACCAAATTAAGACATGTTTTTAGGAATAGAAAGTTTTAGATTGTCTCCAACATTTTTCCAATAACAATTTTAAAATAAGGAGTCATTACGATTTATCAATAATTAACAACACATTAAAAAAACTGCATAGATTTGATATTGAACGAATTTACTTTTTTCGATTGAGATTTAATAGGGTTAAATATGTGTGTTGTAATAATGTACAGATTTCACAACGGAAATCAGTAAAACAACTACTAAGTTTTATACTACTATATTTTCACAGAAACGTGACTGCAGTTTCGACAATTTTTATGTCATTTTCAAACGATGCGATGACTCAACTAAGAATAAAATACAAACATTCTGTTCCTATAATATATAATATCCAAATACAAAGACTAAGTGTTATGACAATAAACAGGTAGTTAAGGTTTACACGAAAACGTGTTTTATAAATGGTGCAATAGATAAAACTTTCCCTCTGGGCAAATACACTACCGCACTTCAGGCCGAGCTAGTTGCAATTACATACGGTGTCCTGGGGGCCGACCAAAATCAGACCCAGGAGTAGGTATGTTTCTGCTCGGATAGCAGGGCGGCGTTGGTAGCCCTGAATTCAGCAACGACAAAGTCGACAAAGTCGAAGCTGGTCTATAATTGCTATGAAGCATTAAACCGCTTGACAGATCTAATCTAATTGCAATTAGATTGCAATTAAGGGAAATCTAATTGCAGAATACCTTGCCAGATTGGGGACCAGGGAAAACCTATATGGACCAGAACCTGCAGTGGGAATAAGTCAGAATCTGATCAGAGACCGCATCAATGGCTGGGCAAGAGACCAGCACAATAAAAGATGGAAAGGAGTAACGGGTTGTCGAATAACCAAACTCTTCATCGAATACTCAGAGATTGAGAAATGGGCCCAAGAATTCATTAAATTGAACAAGCACAAAGCCAGAATTCTGGTGGGAATCATTACGGGCCACCATAGTAGCCTGAATGCATATAAGCATAAGCTGAGGCTGACTGACAGCTCGGCCTGCATATACTGTAAAGAAGACGAGGAAACCTCGATTCATCTTCTTTACACCTGCCCCGTACTGGACGAGAAGAGGTACCTTATATTAGGGACTCCTGTTATCCAAGAGGAGACGAGGCTGAGGGTAGAGGACGTGTCTAAATTGCTCCTTTTGTGGGATAGCATTTTTAGATAATGACCCGTATGAGAGGGGATCGCCAAGGGACTACCCATGCAATCAGTGGCTGATGAGGCCCAAGTTCACATAACATAATAATAAAATTTCACAGTTGAAATTTGGAACAGTATTTCTACCAAAAATTGGATGCACTTAACGAATCGTAACAATAAAATTTTCACCATTTTTATAATAATCTTTAGTAATAAATACGTATTGTTGTATTATATGATGCTCCATGTTTACTAACTCCTATATGTCTCCTATCGACCTATCACAATTATTGACCTATCGAATCATAACAGTCAAAATGGCGCGCAATTTAAATCTTGCGCTCTTATTGTAAACTCTATAATAATAATAATAATTGTCAATTGCTAAACCAAAATTAATGTGTGCTTTTATCCCACAATTACTAAAGCTTCATTTGTTGTATAAAATGAATAATATTAAATGAATAACAATTGGAATGGTTTTCTCTTTACTTTCTATTCTATTTTCCCTTTTTTTCTTTGTATTACTTTTCTCATACATGTATTCAACATGTATTTTTCTTTACATGTATATATAAATATTGTTTTATTAACAATGTACTTATAGTTATTATTAGTAAGAATACTATATTACATACATATAGACCTAATTTCTTCATATAAGCTCATTTAGAGAATTTTAAAATGAATAAATGA
Source organism: Rosalia funebris (assembly GCA_037954035.1). NCBI lineage: Eukaryota > Metazoa > Arthropoda > Insecta > Coleoptera > Cerambycidae > Rosalia > Rosalia funebris. The sequence continues at coordinate 634,512 of JAZFAV010000006.1, read as the reverse complement.
TTACAAAAATACCATTCAAATTCAGTAGCACATTTTTTTGTATTTTATTTTAAATGTCACTGTATACGAATAGTTTTTGTGTTGCAGCACAGTGGAGTGTTATTCTCTCGCTGCTCCCATTTTTTTTGCACGCTATCAAATCCAATTATTTAATAATTTACCGTTAGAATAATACAACATTGTTGGCAGAAGAGCCTGTTATATATATTTTTTATAATAGAAATGATCGCGCCATCACGATAGGAGGAAATGTATCTGTTAAATTGACTATAAAAAGCTGCAGGCACATTAAGTAAACACGATTACAGTTATATGTAATGTGTATATTTTTTAAAGGAATCATTTTCCAGTTATACGAGTGTATAAATGACCGACAGTTACGATGATGAAAAAACTTGGGTCAGTTAATCGATAGGGAACGTATTCATGTGCACAATATACAGGGTAGAATAGTGAAGTGGTTCCGTATTATTATGTTTTTTTTCGCATACGAAGCATATTTGAAAGTACTTAAAAACGTCTTGACTTTGTTGCATTTCCTGATATGTAAGATCCCTTGGGCATTCACTGTATCGATTCTTATCTTACTGGATCCTAAAGAACTTTCATTATTTCTCCCACAGGCTGTCCATGGATCATCCTGAATCAATTCACTACCACACTGATATTATTTAAGAAGAATTCTGCCTCTATAAACATCAATCAATCCTGTCACAAATAATTGTTGGTCTATGAACTTTTTTTTGCTAAATGCTATGTAATAGTTGTGTGTTTATTTAATCCATTTTTGGTGCTTCAACCATCAAACCTTAAAGAAACAGTTTAATTTTGATCAACAATGACATTAATGCTCCAAGTACTAGAAAATAACATTTTTACTCACTTTTAAGATATACAGCGTTTTAATAAAGTTTCGCATATTATTTATAATGTTTTTAAGCACTTTGTATTGAATATTCAACAATTTCCGATCTAATATTCCATTTAAATTAGAATTCGTTGCCTCAGATCTGCAAATTATTCATCATATTAATGTTAATCCGCTATTTGAAGTAATCTCACAAGGAAATTATGGTCAAGAAATGACCGAGCATCAACACTGGACATCGATGTACTTTAATCTACCCTTATAAAAAGGCTGGCTGCCCTCCCAAGTCAAGTCACAATCAGTTAAAAACACTATAATTTGATTATTAGATCAATGTATGTTTATATTTTATATATAGTCCATTCGCTGTAGGCGAGTGATAACAAGCCATACAATTCGATAGAACTAAAACATCATTGTCGCATGAAATCCTCTATACAGAGACAGTGCAATAAAGTACTCAATCTATTGTATTATCGTTTAAAGTATCCGTATTTACTGCCTCTTGCTAACTTTGAAAATGCGAGGTAGATACGAAAACGCCTATTCTTTCCACGTGGAATTTTACTGTTACGATTGGCAGAAAAGGGAATATGGGTTATTCTTCTGAACGGTGTCTTTTCGATGGCTTGGCTGTTTTTACAATAATAATCATTATTAATTGTTGAAAATAACACGACGATATCGTGCCTGTAAGGAATACTAGAAAAAATATGTAACTAATTCACATAAGTTGAATTTATCTGGGATATTGGAATGTGCCCCCTCTTATGCAATGCCCCCTCATTACACACTTTAGTTATAATTTTTATAATTTACAATTAATAGCGTCTTAGACTATAATATTTTACCCAAAATGTATATTTAGAGCCTATAAAACTAGAGTTAAGAAAAGAATCACCCATCTAAAAATTTTATCTTTAAAATATTTCTAAGAAAATTTCGATACTGATAAGATTGAATCAGTTCGGTTCTCCAGAAATTGATAGGGTAACATTTGCATCCTATTTGTATTATTTTATTTATGATTGAAAATGGGACAAAGAATATATAATTCATATCAACTGAGCCATACGTCAATATCGTTTCAAGTTTTATGGGTATTATATATATTATGGCCATTTTAAATATAAACAGTTTGTGTGTGAGATGTCTACTAATTTTTTTTATTTGAAATAATATTTTATGACATTAAGTATCGAATGTAACGTCGTTCAAATATCCGTCGTGCCTTTGCCTGGTGGCATGTATTCGGGAGGACCAATTTTCGATGACTTTGTCGCATAAATCTTGCTGAATTTGCTGGATGACGTTCGTTATGTTGACTTCGAGAGCATCAATTGTTTGCGGTTTATTCGCATAGACCTGCGATTTAAGATAGTCCCAAAAGGAGAAGTCTAAAGGCGTTCAATAGCACGATCTCGGTAGCCAGTTCACGTCACCACTGCGCCAGATAACCATACCCTCAAATCGCTTGTGAAGAATGTCCATCGTGCTATGCGCTGTGTCGCACGTAGCTCCATCTTATTGGAACCACATGTCGTCGGTATCCATATCATCCAATAAATCCAACAATAAGCGAACACACGGCGTTGTCTGTGGTCATTTACCTTAAGTTCTTAGGTTATTTGGATTTTATACAGGTGCAGACTCAAGTCCCGACGCAAAATTCGCCAAGTTGAAGTCGCAGAAAGGCCAACGACGAGATCCAACGAAAGGCCAACGTTGTGAATGACGAGAAATTGACTGTCTCAGGTTTTCCCGTACACTCTAACACACAGCAGCGATATTCTCAGCAGACCTTGCGTTTCGGTGACGTGCGGGTGTTAGCTGATTATTTATCAAAACGGTTGACTCGAATTTGGCCACCAAACGTCGAATAGTCGACTAGGCGGGACGGTTGTGGTGGTTCTCGAATGATTTTGAAAATAAAATATACTACCAAATAATTCACAGCAAATTTGATAGATGTTGCTTTAACAACATGGCCGCATGGTTGCTTTAACAAATTCGAGCGGTCTATTGAAAGACCCTGTATATATTATTTTATATTTCACGTTGTCTACAATCGATAACTTTAATTGACAAGGGGATATTTTCACAGAATTGGCGCTATAAAAATTTGTCGGTCCCGATATAGTTTGATATACTCGTATTTCGCCGGTACCAAGTAAAACAAAAATATATAATACCTTGCTACTATAACAACGAGTTTACATTTAAAATTGCCGAGGGCCGGCATTCGCATTACTAATATTGGGTGGAACCGACTTCAAAATTATATAAAACAATTAATAATAATTACATAGGTATTAAATTGTTGACGAAAGCATTTATTCCTTGCTTTTTAGTTAAATTACTTTTTTTTAAGTCGGTTGTTTTTTAACTAATTATTTTACAATTTTAAGTGATGGGTAGACTTACTAATGAAAACGGCGACTACTCGAATAAGAAGTTCCGTTGTGTATCTTCGAAGTCCAAAATCCAATACCAATGAAATTAAGACGGAGCCACCTTGAAGCTATACCGAACCCAACACAAAAAGAATAACTAAAATCGATTCATAAATACAAAAGTTATACCCGAACATACATAAAGAGAAAATATACATATATACACACGAATTGAGAACCTCCGTCTTTTTTGAAATCGGTTAAAAAAGGTAGGGATTCAATTCGGGAGAAAGTTGGAGATGGTTTCATAAGGGTTGAAAAAAGCAAGAAGCTTTTAAGTTCGCAATCTGCAATATTCGTTATATAATTTAAAATGGTTTTTTAAATTATATAACTAAATTAAGATAGATTTCTGCAAAAACTAAGAGAAATTCAAATGAATATTTACAGGATATACAGTAAAAATCGTAAGACTGTTCCCGATTTTCGTCTCTACCCTATCACGCCCTACTCCCTTTCCACTCAATTCCTTCGCGTTATTTAAATGTTGTTACTTTTAATTTTACTCTCACAACGTTTCTCCTGCAGCATATCGAAAAAGAAACCCCGCCCCGCCCCGCCGTTACTTATTCCCTCAGTTCATTAAGAAAATAGGTTCGTGTTTGTTTCCAGACAAAGGCAGTCATTTTCGTGGCCTCGAAGAGAAAGGAGTATACGTAGCGATACGGGGTACTCATGATAATAAGGAGAGAGTCAGTGGATGGCGTTTATCCCTTAAATGGGCAGGTTAAAAAGGGATGAAAGGAACACTCTAATGGTTCGCTAAAATGCATATAAAACGCGAGCCATTTGGAATTTTTATGCCACAAATTATACTTTATTATATACGAGCGACTATTTTCCTCGAGGGTTGATGGAAGAGCCCCCATTCAGGCGACGCCGTCGGCTGTTTATCATTGAAAATAATAGTTATTTATTTTATGACGGGAATGAAGGCGAAGTTTCAAGGAACGAATAAATATATAACGGTAAATATTTAGTTAAAACGTGAAGATAGCGTGACCGAGAAAATATTATAAAAAGTTGCATCACATTCCTTTGTAATATTTAAACTAATGTATCGAGCTATGGCGTGAGATTTCGTAGAGCTGTCGATTATTAATGTACCGAGTGTCCCAATCTTCTCCTTTCTATATCTTCTTTCAAAATATATTATAGACGGTGTCTTAGTTGGAATGAACAACATTTTGTTGCAAAAATCAGCTTGCCTCTGTTCTAACACCCAATTAACAAATGTACGACGTTGTAAATGATCTGTAACTTTTAATTGTTGTCAACTCAATTTTGTATGGTGAAAGATGCAGGTCCTTCTTTGAAATCCGATGTGTGGTGGCTCTTGGCAGATTCGATTGTTGTGCACGACGTCGATTTGATGTATTTGGATACTCTCGTACATTTTCTCTCACTGCAACAATATTTTCATCGGACCGATCATGACGAGCACGTATTGGTATTGCCTTATCAATAACAGCACCCGTCTCTTAAAATATCTTAGGTAAGTTACGAACTGTTAAATTTGTAGGTCTAGGCTCATTTTGTTCTAATCTTTTACGAATTATTCTTAATGCAACTGTAAATGATCGCTCATTTTCATAAAACAGTTGTACACAAATAATTCGTTGGACTGTTAATCGCAACATGTTGACGTCGTATAGTTTGTAGATGACAGTCGTTAAATATTGACGTCCAACAGAACACCAATTATGCGCAATTTTAATCATATAGTTTCAACTAAGGCAACAACATTTTGGTACATAGGTAACAATACTAATGTTTATGTAAGTTTTCTTCTTTGGACAAATGTAATAAAAAATTCATGTTCAATACAAAGAAAGTAGGGCTACAATTTGAAGAAAAAAATGGGGGTTATTCTATTAAGATTGAAAATAAGTAAGAATGTTTTAAATTTGTAATTAGTAAGGCTCTTTGATATTATGAAAAATAAATATACTTGGATACAATTCTGGAGGCCTCCTCCACAAATTCCGTACCCACATGAAATTTATAGATTACGACCAAACTAGAACTTTTATAAACCTGCAAAATGTCACTTTACCGTATTTTATTATAGTTTAAATGTAATTGTGGCAACTTAGATATAACTATGACGACTTAAAATCCAATTCTGATAATCTTAAATTGCGAGTTTAAACCATCAGCTTATTCATTTGTATCGCAAATAACTAATTGAACTATTTCAAATTTAACGAGGGCCAGAAAAGCTATCGAATTTAATGTTATCCTTATAAAATATTTTTTGCGTCCTATATATAATAGTAAAGATTTCGACACATGAAATTCTTTGTAGTATATGCATCTGTAATGAAAAAACAATACACCACGTCAATGCATTCCATTATGATCCTACAAGTCATTGTACCAACTACACAATACCCTCAATAGATCCTATTGTGTATTAATATAATTTCCCTCTACGTCCCTCCCTCGCCCTTAATTATCGAGCCTAAGTCGGTGCCTGAATGGGGTAATTACCCTTATCTTCCCTTGACGCCGATGTATGGTAAGATCCCGAATAGCTAACGGCGCCCGCGTAGAATTTAACACTTCGGGAAATGCTGAAAAGCCTTTTCTCAAATTTCAGAACTCAGACGCGCTATCTTGCAACAGCTATCAGCTGATTACGTTATCTCGTATCTACACCGCTGAAGGCGACGAATGCAGTAAGTAGTGTGTTGGGTTCGTCTTGTATGTGTATGCTCTTGTTGCGACGCGATTTTATTTGAAAGGCAATTCGGACGAGGGTTGGAGGGCTTGTTATTGGCGCGAGGGTGCGAAAAGAAAGCGTAGAAAAAGTTAATCCTTACAAACGACTTAATTTTCACAACAGGAGATTCATTGGTGACTATTTTTGAATCAAATAGATTCAAAATTCAGAAATAATGTAATAATTTGTGAACTCTTTAATTTGGTTGTGTTTTAAAATAATAGAAAACGTTCAGCGAATAATTTAAAATTGTTAATAAATCGATATGTGCTTCAATGCATCATGCTAATAGTTTTGATGAGCAAATACTATTTTATGAAGAAGAATTGCGGAATTGAAAAGGTATATAAGTCATCATCGTTTTCTGTATATATCAAAAACGTATATTGTACTCTTTTGCGGTATACTGAATTTGAATAAATGTTCTTCAAGCACTAACACTTCTAGGTCTTTGTAATAGGAAACTTTTAAAATAGATTCAGATAGGTTCAGACAGATTATCAGTTCCTTCCATTCTGTCTATTTTGAACTATACTCTTATTGCAATTCCATTATGGGTTATAATAAGGTTTCATCAGTTCCTGTCATCTACTTCATAGTATTTGGAAAGTATTAATCTATGAATCTGAATAGTTGATATCAAATCGTTATATACTAAGCAGTATCACATCATATGCCATGAGGATATTTCTAATAGTTCCTACTGTAAAATATGTTATCCACCATCATTATTTGAAAATGAACCAAAATTAAAGGAGAATTGCCTAAATTCACGTTCATTCTTTTAAGCTATTTAAGGCATTTAGCAGGATTTCTAGAGTATCCATTTAACAATTATGTGTTTCAATTCCTGCAAATTAACCATAAGACTTCAATCCAACTGGAGGAAAGTCTTATTCTTAAGTAGTGAGACATAAAATTGTTCATAATGGTCGAACAAGAGACCTTGGGGGAAACCCAATTTGTGTATGCAAACTTATGAGCCAATTATCAAAAAACTTGTGGAGAAAAGCTCTAAGATACTTCCAGGAAAAATTTTAGAAGAGCCCTGGAGCTCTTAGATTTTGCGTACTATTATTATTTTTATCTGCGTCCACCTTTTTACACAAACTAAAAACAAATTAGATTGAAATAATTTTTGATTTCATGGTATTATTCTGGTAATTGATAACATCGATTATAACAATGATGTTCAGTTCATAAAAAAATAAACTTAACATGAAAGGTTCGTTATAGTGATGCGCCATTCTGATGAAAGTGAAACTTTCTTCATCCAGCAGTGGATTTGTCTCTTCATTGATTTGTTTTCAATTTTCCCCAATGAAAATAGATCCCTTTTTTATTTTTTTAAGGAAACTGAGAATAATCCTCGAAATATATGAGGATTTTCATTGTTCCAGCAGCTATACTTATTTCTATTTATAAAGCAATCAAGGAAATGACCTCATCACTAAAACTAGATCATTTTGAATATTCGTAGACATTAATTCACAAAATCTAATCCATTTCTCATAGTCATCTTCGCCGATTTACTGAGAAATGTTAATTTTGTAAGAAAATAACTTGCTTTAAAGCTTTATGTATGTAGCCAACTGAAATATTTGTTAACGTAGCAGCTTCTGGAATTGAAGTGATAGGATCAATCGCGAAATGGCCGAAAATCGCAGTCTGTGCAGCTTCGGTTTATAAATTTACTTATTTAAAAAAATAGGCATTTTTTGCCTAGAAGTTATTTTCTTTGCTAAAAGAAATAATGAAGGTGGGTAATATTGAAATAAAAGCATTGTATATTAAGTAATTTATCAATCTCCTTAGTTTTGAAAAATGACCCATCACTATGAAATGTAATTCGTAATAATTATATACGTTACATGATAAATCAAATTGCAAGGAGGCCATAATTTTAGATACATAATAAAATTAGTTTAATTTCCATCGATTTATTATAACCAAATCATATTATATCATCATTGTACCACACGATTCTGAATATAATTCAGTTTCCTATAAAACAAGAATGAAGTTATATCAAATAATTATCATACTCTTGTTATTAAATTATGCTACACCAAGAATTGTTATTAATAACGATTTTACAGTATTTAAATGCCTAGACAATCTCATTGAGACGTTTTTTAGGGATCGCAGTTTCGTTTTAATTGATGAAAATAATTTTCAGGAAATTCCAACAAAGAATTATTCAAAAACCATCTACAGCTTCATACCAAATGGTCTAGAGGAGAAGTACGTTGTCTTTATTTTAAAAAAGGACAACGTGATAGACAGAAATCTAATTTTGAATACGATAGGATTTGACACGAGAATTATAATAGTCCAAACGTCACCAATACCTACTTTGAGTATTAAAGATTTTCTTCTGGAAGCCTGGTCTAAGCGGAGAGCAAAGTTAGGTATATTTTCGATAACAAGCATGTTGTTTATTAATAATTTAAACGTTGAATCTCATACAATATGTACAAGCTTTTTTTATGAAGAACATCAAAATTATTGTTCACATAATTCAATCGTGAGAAAATACCATCTTAACAACGACGACTTAAAGGATTTTTGTACGTTAAAGGTAGCTTGGGTTAAGTACGAGCTTTATGTAAGGGATATCAACAGAAAAATCAACCCCGGAATAATGGTATTGTTACTGAAAACTTACCAACAAATGATTAACGTCGACGTCGGATTCCGAGAAGACAACGACGAATACCAAACTGAATTTCTCATGAACGGCACTTTCCACAAGCTTCACAACGATATTTTTGTTGGCAAAAGTGACGTTGCGATTGGCCCTCTTTACATGAATAGTACCGAAGAATTACCAGCCTCTTATGGCCCTGTTTTATTCAAGGATTTTATCTGTTTCGTTACGAGGAAGAGGAAGATAACCATAAGTTACAAGAAATTGATAGTCGTGTTTGAAAACGATGTATGGACGGGCTTTTTAACAGCTTTTATCGTGGTAATTATTTCATTTGTGTTCATCGACTACGTAGTAGATCGTGGTCTAAACGTTTCATCCTGCATTTTATCCATCTTCAGGTTAAGCTTGGGTTGTAGCTTGTCGCTTCCCCCGAAATCTGTCGCCTTGCGACTACTCTTCTTGTTTTATTCTTTATTCTCTATCATCATTGATTCGGCATACTTGGGAAAACTCAGCAGCATTTTCACCAACGCTCCATACGAAGTTGGAAACAAGAATGTGGGTAAAATGTTACTCAGTGGTTTGAAAATTCGATTTAGCTGGTTGGTGGAAAGATTGTCCATACTTAAATATGTGGCCAGCAGGAATTTTAATACAGCTCAACGAGTCGGAAGCGGTATTATGAATACTTCTGAAGACGAAATACTGAAACTGGTAAGAGATAGTAACATTATTTTACGAGATGCACTTAGTAATAAAATGTAGTGGATACACAAAAATATTTTAACTATTTATTATTGTTATGTTAAGGTGACGCATACCCAGAATTACGGAGCATACACAATGCTTTCCAGTATAGTACTGTATCCATCAGAAATGGAGCTAATGGACTATTTTCGAGAGGAAGCAGTATACCTCACTCTCTTCAATACGTTTCTCGTAAGAAACGAGTATCATCTTAAAGATTCCGTGCAATTTTGGACAAACGAGATGGTGGAAAAAGGGTTGGTCTTGAAGTGGACAAAGGACATGATCGAGGAGAATAAGAATAACAGTATGTTGCCTTTCGAGAAAAAGGAGGCGATAGCCCTGAAGCTAGCGCACTTTGAGGAGATGTTTCAGATGTTGGTGTTCGGCCTGGCGTTATCCTTTCTAGTTTTGGGACTAGAATTTTTATATAAATGGTTGGACGATAGGTTTTCGACGACAGAAAAAATTGTGTGGTTGTTTAGCCTACTCAAACCCCCTCCAATTAATACCTAGTTGATTGTATAATGATATGACGATGTGACTATTATGACTAGAAATTTGAGTGGAAAACCAGTAGCTTCATTTAGTGCACACATATAGATAAGACACAATCACAAATAATAGAGACTGACACTATCAACGTTGAACTACTACTATGAAGACCTTAAGCATTGAAGTTATTTACAAATATGTATAAAGAGTTGCTCAGTAAATATAAGTCACCTCCAGTCTATACTTGAGAAGTATATCAATAATTCTCCTGTGATTGTCCTGAAGTAATTGGGTCTTTACAACTAATTTGAACTTTTATTTTAAATTTCTTTTACAAGATAAATGTAGTAATATTAAAAATATAATACTTTTCATAGTGTGTACCTAAATATAATATTATAGTTAGGACCACGTACAGCATAATTATAATTAAATAAGCAATCCTGAACAATTAGCTCATTTGTAAATACACAAAAAAATGGCAAGTTATTGACCGTGTTAATTTATTTTTAATTTGTAGTTGTATCTCAACCGTCTCGTAACATCGCTGGGAATAATTAAACTCGAAAATTTTTTTGGCTATGCTTGGAAATAATTGATTCGATGTATCTCGATTTAATATAGATAAAATGAGGTTCATTGTATTCTGCCTTAAATACTGCATCAAAGTAATTTGTCGATATTCACGCGATGTTAATTTAAATTATAGGGGAGAGTTTTAGAGAGGTTTTTCAAAGTGCAATTGAAATAAATAAATTATTAAATGCCAATATGATAAGTTGATAACCAATAGACAATGTTTGAGGAACACAGAGTCCTTAAACATTATTAAGTCCTTAAAGCTGAAGAACAAAGTTACTGTATATTATATTATTCTGCTAGAGGTACAGGTATTGCGTAATTTTCTACAGTTATATTATAATTATTATCAGGTATGTATGTATGAAACCGGAATTTACCCATAGATGGCCTAGCTGATAATGTAGTTACCGTTATACCGCCTGATTGGTGCCATTTTCTTGTTTTGACATCTGATAAAGGTTTTTGTCTCACAACAATACAAGTTTCATACAACAACATTGTTTTTAATAGCGTTGAACATGTCGGATTTTGTGCCTGGAAACTACGATTTGACGACAGAATTGATTTTATGTTACCCTTTGAAGAAAACTGCTGAAGAATCGCATCCAATACTTGTCGAAGCCTACGGTGAGCATGATTTTAGTAAATTACAGTGCTCTGAGTGGTTCAAAAAATTCAAAAAGTGGCAATTTTGACGTGAGAAACAAATAACGTGGAAGACCACTGAACAAGTTTGAAGATAGCGAATTGCAAGCATTGTTGGATGAGAATGACGCTCAAATGCAACAAGAACCCGAGAATTAATTAGATGTGACACGAGAAGCCGCCTCCATACGTTTGGAAGCCATGGGAGAGATCCAGAAGATGGGAAAATAGGTTCCACATGAATTGAATGAAAGACAACAGGAAAACCGAAAACCTGTTTGTGAAATGCTGTTCCCCAGGTATAAAAGAATATTATTTGTCTATCGAATTGTGACTGGCGATGAAAAGTGGATATATTTCGAGAATCCTAAGCGTAAAAGATAATAGTTAACTCCAGGCGAATCATCGACATCAACTGCAAATTCAAATCTCTATGGGCGGAAGACAATGCTCTGTGTTTGGTGGGATCAGTAGGGTTATGAGCTACTAAAAATTGGCCAAACCGTTAATACTGAACGCTACCGACAACAAATGATCGATTTAAATCAAGCTTTGTGTGAAAAACGACCAGAATATCAAAGAGGGTAACACAAAGTGATTATGCTTCATGATAATGCGCCATCACGCATAGCAAAACTAGCCAAGGAAGCGATTGAGGCGTTTAAGTGGAAAATACTTTCGCATGCGGCTTACTCACCAGACTTGGCTCGGTTCGATTACTACTTATTTGCATCGATGGGACACGCACTTGCTGAGCAGGGCTTCATTTCTTACGAAAATGTACGAAAATAGCTCGATGACTGGTTTTCCTCAAAAGAGCAAGAATTTCTTTGGCATGGAAACCACAAATTGTCAGAGATATGGGAAAAATGTATAGCTAGCAATGGGCAATAATTCGAATAAAATATTTTTTATCGTTTTCATACAATAAACGTGTATTTTCTATACAAAAAATTCATGTTTCATATTTACGTACCTGGTAAATACGTTTTACATATATTTATCCGATAGCATTCATTACCAATTATAGAATATTGATAAATGCTGAAAGCGGCAATGGCCCCAGACTTGAACTTGGTGGTACACCATTTTTTTTTTTTAAATTCAATGTAAGCGATATTTTCTATGTCTCTTAGTATATTCTGAAGACTATTTACTATATAACTAACTTATGCCTGTTGATTATGTTTTTCAAGAAGATAACATTCCTGATACCTTAACAGACTTAATTGTATGTCAAACCGACTCTCTCCCGAGACTATATTATCAAGACTAACAACAGAAGCTATTTTATGTGGAACGCCAAAGAATATCCCACACATTTTATATGACATATATGAGGATTAATTCATTTTTAATGCGATAGCAGAAGCGTAGAAGCAAACTCAACGCACACATTTCATAGCCACACACCTCATCTGTTACCTATCCAAACAAAAAATTGCAAGTGTATCGCAGACTCCCCATCGAATTAGATATATCACGTTTCGAAGGCTTTATTCCGCGATAAAATTGCAGGTAAGCGGAAAAATGAGAAACGCAAACTATATTAAAATTTAACAATGGCGCGAGAGGAGTTGTTAAAAAGGCGCTCCATCGCCGTGTGTTTGTGTAGCGCAAATACACGTTTGAAGTTCTATTATTATGCTCTAAATTAAAATCGCCTTATTGGATTTTTCTCTTGTACTTTGCGCAGCGTTTCCTACACGGTGTGACACAGAAAGTGTTTCAATTGACTTCTCCTTAATATAAAAATGAATAAGCGTTGTTTTTATCACGATTAGATCTAATACAGACGTTTTCTGATTACTTTATGCCCACTTTTGACCAAAGTTTTAGCAATATTTGTGGAAATAAATTATGAATAACACTGGATCAAATCTTCACACAAATTGATGTTTTATGTGAATATAATAAGATATATGTTTTGTTGGTTTCCGATTTCTTTCACTGATATATTTAATAGCTTTGCTGGATGTATATTTCACTAATATGAATCTTGTGTTGTCTCACAATGATTTTTCTACAGGTCAATTGCTGAAACTTGACACACAATGGTTTCTACAAAAAATTGCTGAAACCTCAAATATACACTAGGCACAAAAATTAAGGGATATAAGGCGATTTTCAGAGGACTGTAACTTTGAGAAAAATAGTCGCCGAACAATTTTAGCAAAAGAAAACTGAAGCTCCAAGTTTATAATTTTCAGATCTTGAATTTAATTTTTTTACCATCAGCAGTTCTTATAATCAGAAGAAAGCCATCGGAAAAAATCCAAATTTTTGCTTCTTTTCAAAATGTCCACGGACTTAAGCATTTTTTTCAGTGATTTTATCATAAACCTTTTTTAAATTACTTTACCCTCTTTAACTTGAGTGGTCTAAAAGCCCTGTACGAGTTATCATCGTTCAAAGTAAAAAAGTCAGTTTTGACTTTGATAATTAATTACTCGGGAAATAATGATCGTATCGAAAACTCAAGTAGGATTTTAAAAACTGCAAAGTATTCTTTACAAGTTGCAGTTATTGTATTTAATAAAAATACAAATTTCGATACGACAATGTTGATTGAAAGAGAGGTGAAAAATCGCTTATTTAGGGAAATTTACTTAACTTGGCGTAACATTACAAATAAGCGATAGGCTGAGGATATTGACTGTATCTCTTCAACCTCAAAGTATCTTAAAGTAATAATTTTTAAGCGCTGTGATTTTTTTTTCATTGTGTTCGGTTTTGCTAAAAATTTAAGGTTCAATTTCTTATCTTCTTACTCATTTCTTCAGGTTAAAAATGTTTTTTCCAATAGTCCATATGCATTTTATTAAAATATGTTAACTATTGTAAGAAAAAAGCCTGATTTAAAAATCAGATTTAAAAGTCGAAAATGACTTTTCTGCTTTAAACGACGATAACTCATCGAAAAATCATTAGACAATGCTTTTAGACCACTCAAATTAAATAGAGAACGAAATTAGAACATTCTAAAAAATCTTTATGATAAAATTACTGGAAAAAGGTATTGAAGTCCGTGGATCTTTTGAAGAGCAAGCAAAAATTTGCCAAAATTAGTTTCCAATGGTTTTCTTATGATTACTCAAAAACTGTTGACTGTAAAAAAAATAACTCAAGATATGAAAACTATGAACTTGCAGCTTCAAGTTGTGTCTTTTTAATAGCTTTGCGAATATTTTTCTCCAAGTTACAGCCCCTTGAATGTCACTTAAAAGTTTAGGATTTTTTACATCCTTTAATTTTTGTGCCTAGTGTATCTATACTTTTAGGAGACCCCGTTTCTCTGTAAAACTTTATTTTACTCCACAGATTTTGTAAAGGGTGGTCCAACCATAATGCACGATGTTAATTGTGAGTCACACCTTAACGTCAAGTTTTTTGCCCAACTTAATTTGACATTTCTTTATTTCAGTGTTTGACAAACTCAACCATGGAGAGGTACAAAATTGAGCAGCACGTTAAGATTGTTGAAGCCTTTTACGAAAATGGGCGTTCAAATCAAAATGCATTTCGTGCACTTCGTGACTTTTTTGGTCAGCATAATCGACCAAATGTGTCCACAATCGGGAGAATTGTGCGAAAATTGTTGTTGTTCGCGATAGTGTAGCAGAAGAGCCGTCAACCTCGACTCGTCGTCGTGCCCAACAATTGAACATCTCACGGACATCACTGATGCGAATTTTGAATAAAGATTTGAATTTACATGCTTACAAGGTTCAATTGATTCAAGAGCTGAAGCCTACTGACCATTTCAAGCGTCGTCAATACGCCGAATGGTTGGTTGAACAGACAGAAGTGAATGGTGACTTTACAAAGAAAATCATCTTCAGCGACGAGGCACACTTTCA
Source organism: Rosalia funebris (assembly GCA_037954035.1). Taxonomy (NCBI): domain Eukaryota; kingdom Metazoa; phylum Arthropoda; class Insecta; order Coleoptera; family Cerambycidae; genus Rosalia; species Rosalia funebris. The sequence goes on along the minus strand of JAZFAV010000006.1, from coordinate 619,484 downwards.
CCTCAGTGGATTCGTTAACAAGCAGAATTGCCGCATTTGGGCAAATGAGAATCCACGAGTGATTGTTGAAAAGCCGATGCATCCACAAAGAGTGACTGTTTGGTGCGGTTTATGGGCTGGCGGCGTCATCGGGCCGTACTTCTTCGAAAATGAGGTCGGCCAAGCAGTTACCGTGAATGGTGTTCTCTATCGCGAGATGATAACGGACTTCTTGTGGCCAGAAATTGAGGATGTTAATTGGCCGCCACGATCATGTGATTTGACACCGTTGGACTTCTCTCTTTGGGGATATTTAAAAGAAAATGTGTACGTTAATAAGCCAAGAACAATTCAAGAGCTAAAGGATGAGATAATTCGGTACATTAGCGACATTGAACCTCAATTATGTCTCAGAGTCATTCAAAATATGGACCATCGGATAGAGGTATGCCACCGAAGCTGTAGCGAGCATTTGGCCGATATTTTGTCTCACACATAATCGTCATAGTATTCTATCATAATAAAAAATATTAAGATAATTCTCTGAAAACTTTTTGTTTTATTTACAATTAACATCGTGAGTTTTGGTTGGACCACCTTTTATAAGTTGGGTACAAAGAATTTTAAATAATTATATTGAAATCTATACATATAATAATGAAGATGAATTTGACGAAGCTCTGCTGAAGCAATATAGCTTATATAAAGGAAACTATAACAAATAAAAAATGTCAAACAAAACCCAAAATCAATAATAAAAGTGGAGAACCAGTTTTTTATCTACCTCATTGATCGAATAAGAATTGTAGCAGGATAGGCTACAATTCCACCTTCTTTGATACTGATATTGAGTCATCTTGTGAATATAACTCCTCCTCTTACTCTCTCATAGATCCTTAATTGGCACTGTCCTAATATATCAGGCACGGATGGGGTACGTATCGGAGACGGCCCGAAGACTAACCGGACACGGAGTCTTATCTTCTACAATAATTACATATGTTTCAACATAACTAGCAAAAAAGAGTTACAGACAATGTAACAGAATGTTATTTTTTTTCGTATATCTTCATTACTTATTAATTTGTATTTATAAGTAAATAATAGACGTGCCAGTTTCAACCATAAAATTTATCATAATTATTGATTCATTTGATCTATTGGGATGCCATTTATTTTCACAGGAAACTATTAAGAAGACGACAACTTGATACAAGTTGTGTGTACCATATAGTATGATGAAAGGGCATTCGAATTGATTTCGGTATGTATCTATGATCTTCAACTACAATATTGATTAAGAAATAGTGACACTTGTAGGTTAAGTTCAGTCTCTGGCAATTTTTAATACACGCACAACTCCTCATTGCAATCTTAAGAATCGCCATTAACGAAATTACCATCGTCAAAGCAGCAATCTTCGATTTGGCAATGCTTATTTCCTAATAAAAAATGACGATCATCCTTGCGCTTTGACGGGAAAATAACACCGACTCGTTTGGGTGAAACGCAGACAGCGAAATAAAGGTCAAGGTACCAGAGGGCTGTCAAATGGCGTGATGGGTTCGTTCGTGGGCAATGGACGCTGGATGGCCGGCGAAACACCGGAAGCTCCGTTCAGAAGCGTGACGCGTCCGGTTGTCCACGTCCATCCTGCTGAAACGGGCCTAAGTACTCCGCCGAAATGTATATTTTTTGCTATTAAGTGTTTTGCGTTATGTTCTCAAGTTTTAAATATAAACCCCAGGAATTCAACTCTGATAAATGATAGTATTGACACTAGCACAATAATTCTTTAATAGATGTGAAAAAGGAAATCGCTTAGCAGGAAATTTTCCTGCTGGTTAAGTTACACTTAATTCTTTTTTAGCCCTAAACAATTTAGATATAAACCGCAGGAATTTCTAATACAGTTTCTAATGATAGTATAGTCACTAAGATAATTGCTTTGTAATAAATGTAAGAATAGTTACATGTTTCAGCAGGAATTTTTCCTTCTGCAGGAAGAATTACATTTTATACCTACATAGGCGTAAAAATAAGAAATAATTTTCTTACTTTTAAAATTAACATTCCGTCATCCTAGATTGACAAAATTCTTAATAAAACAACGGTTTATTATTAGTGTTTGTAATACATACCGTGGCAAACAAATAAGGAAATAATACAGTTCCAATACAAATAAATAAATTTAAATAACATAAACACAAGTCTCAATAATTTATAAAAGATGTTCTCATTATGAGATAGAGTCACTGGAAGACCAGAGTTCTCTATTCTTTAAAAAATCTAGCGGCGATAAATCTTGTAATTGTAAAAATCAGCGATACCAGTAAAGCATTCAATAACAATTTTTTTTCAAGATTGTAATGAATATAATAATTCTTTTATATGTCTACTTCAAAATATCAACTTAACGTTATAATATTTTCAAAAATGTAACGATAACATTTAAAATACCAGACAATATCACTTCAAAACTTTTTATTGATGAATACATAAAACTTCAGTTCGCTAAAAACATTTTTCGAAATATCGTACTCATTTCACAGTTACCTTGTATAGTGTATATAGTACTAAGGAATGTCGGGAAATTGTGAGTCGAGAGGTGTAACGAACAACGCTCCTACCTTTAAGGAATTGATCGGGTTTTTTACCAAGACCACTCGACCTCTGGTTAGAATCTGACTTGACATTGATGTTAGAGGTATGACCAGAATTTTGAGTAAATGGAGATGCTAATCCCTTCGTACTGGCTTGGATTTCCAGCTGGGAATAATTCGGATGTGGGTTTTATTCCCATATTAGTTAGCTGGGTGTGTTGTAATGCGTCCATGTGATTATCCAGGGGCTAGGCGGTAGAGTAGCTCTTAGAGTTAAATCTCGACCCCATAAAAATAAAGGCAAGTACTGAACAATGAATTATTTATTTGAAAATTTTCTAAAAAAGTCGATTTTGGTCGACTTAACGTCGCTTTAAATTTTCAATTTAATTTAATATTTTATTTTGTTTTAAATGAAGTGGTTACTATTATTATAAACTGTAAATTCCTTATCCAATCAACATGAAATAACCCTTTTCTTTAACACTGACGTAGTTTTCCAAAAAACACCAAAACACTATAGTTTTGTGAAAAATTACGTCAGTGTTTTCTTCACATGAATGGTTCCTACCTACTCAGAACCTATTCTTTAAAAATAAAACAGTGTTTTATCATAGTGTTGTTGTTTCTGTTTGCTGTTATTATTCTAATGTTGGTTGTTTTTTTTATGAACTGACTTTATCCCTAAATGAAGCAGAGCATCATCATAATTACAGCTATTGGTCATCACTGGGTTGAAGAATAACATAATCAGATTAAAATTGAAGAAAATGTGTAGGTTGGAATGATATGAAGTCGTTTCTTAGGGTCTGACTTTACTTATTTGAAGAAAATCTTACTTTTACTAAATAGAATTACTTAGCATTTCTACGCTTTATCTTATTTCCAGCTTTAGTCTTCTTTACCTATCTTAGCGCACCTATCTATGCGGCACTGATGAGAACTAACAAGTTCGAAACAGCTGTATGTCGTTCGGTTCCGATCCGGGACAAATGTCGAATCCTACCTGTGGCTGGTTTTATTTTTTGAAACCTTATCTGATCGTGCAGAAACACGAGAAAGGGGTCGAGGATCGCTTCTGGGTATAATTCAATGCCTGGCGGGGCTTTAGCCCGAGGAGTAGTTGTTTCCTAGAGCGATTATGTAATAGCTTTGCTATTCGGGAACTACTTTGATAACCGCTTGGCGGCTTGGTGGTTCCTTTCTTGATTTCCGACTTATAAGTTAATTCTTTACCTAAACAATGAGAATGTACAATGTACATGTTCCTTTCCAAAGACGCCCGTAGCTCCTCCTCATGTTTTATATTGAAATCTGGTAATTTATTACAATACCTTCCCAGGAAGATAGAAAATCGACGAGGAGCAACTGAATGGCCAACAAGTTCACCTGATTTAATCTCCGGACTAATTAGCCCAAAAATTATTGAATGTTCAGTGTAAAATGTTTAGACGCATGTCGGTCAAGGCCAGATTGTGGCATGGTTAGTAAAAAATCTTCTAATGACAAAATTACTGTAGATTTCATCGCTATTTGCCAAATAAAAGACTCTCTTATCCTGCCGATAAACGGAACAGTCTACCTGAGTCTAGCCATAAAAACAAGCTACGGTGTGTTTTGAGATTTTTTATTTGGCAAATAGCGATGAAATAAGCTATACTTAATTATTTTATTTTATCTGTTTTATGCTTTCGAACCAATATAGGATTTGTTTGTGAAGTTGGGTATTAAAACCGAGAAGTAAAAGTAAAAGAAATGTTATTTTGTTTGATTGATGTCAATTATTCAAGAAACGAGTAAAATATAATTCTAAAGATATGTCTTCAATGAGACGATTGGTGGTACCAGGCTCAAACAGCAATAGGAATATACTCGTATTACTAATTGTCCTGTATTGAAATAAGGAAGTAATGAGGGCTTACCATTTGAAATAAATGTAATATAATGATGCCAAGCGAAAAATATAAATGTTGGAAACGCAAATCGGTGTTTTATACTTCTGGACAAAATTAAGGCATCGATAAAGCTTTTCATTATTTATTACTTCTATAATTTTTCGAAGTTTTAAATCCCTAAACATTTAATATAAGTGGCTTAGGATATCCCCTGTCACTATTGATAAACAACTGCAATTGTTTGACAGATGTAAAGTAACATTTTCGAATTATTTGCTAATAATACATTTAGTGCTGTTCAAGTGAATCGTCCACGCAACTAAGAGAAGATGAGGCAGTGAAACCGATAACTATGATTAACGAGGTACATAGCCAGCGATATGTGGCTAATTTGTTAGGAGTTAGACAACCAACAATTAGTCGAACAATTAAACGTTTTAATGAACTTGGCTGTTACTGTAGAACCTCAGAACAAGGTCATAAGATGCAGTACAGTATAAGAACAGTAGCAGAGCTCTAGCAACAGCTTGAAATGTATCAAGTTTTGGACGACCGGTCAGGAACCGTTTAGTGAAGGAGAATTGGACAGTAGAAAACCAACTTTTACACCATTGCTGACCAGAAAACATAGAGTTACTATACCGTGTTTTGGACGAGAACACGTAAATTGGACCACTTACGACTGGAAGCGAGTTTTGTTTTCAGACGAAATAAGAGTCGTAATTTACCAGATGGACGTCAACGAGTATGGTGGAGGGAGGAGAGAGGTTTGCTGCCCTGTAGTATCTCTCCCAGGATCCTATTTTTTAGTGGATCAATGATATTCTGAGGAGGAATTTGATAGGATGATCGTACGGATACGAGGTAGATCCATAAACGCACATTTCTACGTAGAAAACAGCATAAAAGGGCATATGATTTGTCCCGTTTATCGGGGACAATTTTATTGTTATGCAGAATAACGCTCGGCTTCACGTTGCTAGAGAGGTACTGGACTACCTTCGATTGGTTTTAACTATGAGCGGGTCACCAACAAGCCCAGATATGAACACCATAGAGCATTTATAGGATGTACTAAAACTGTCACACCAAACACCTGCCCCTTTGACTCTTAGGCAGTTCGAACAATCTATACTTGTCGAATGTGTGAATATTCCAGAGGAAACCATTCACCACTCGATTAATAACATGCTCAGACGAATAAAGGTATTGAGAAGAGCTAGAGGAATATCTACACGCTACTGAATTGAAATTTTTATGATCTCATTTCACCTCCAAGTTTTTCATTAACACCGTTTTCATTGCATTTAACATTATTTTTCCTTTCTGTTTTTATTTATTCATGTTCTTTTCTCGATAATACTAGAATGGTATTATCGCGAAAAGAACATTATTTGTTAAACATTAGTTGAAATCACTAAATTATAATATAAGTGAAAACAAAAAATAAAAGTAATAATGTGAAGTTTCATTGATGCGTTAATTTTGTCCAGGAATATGTTACTTTTTGTCAACGTAAAAGAATGTATACTTTTTATAGTTTATTTAAATACAAGGAATATAAAGAGCGGTCCGACTAACGTATCCATCAGTTAGTTTTGTCGAAATTCGACCAATTACCCGCCATTAACTTCGTCCTTGGCTTTCGACTTGGAAATAAAAGAGCCTAAGAACCAATAAACTGGAAATGTTGTCGGTCCCCCGTTCCTCAAGGTTACGTATACACTGACCCATGCTGTAGCCAGCGGAAACACGCTGTATAAATCTCGCACAATATATGACCATATTCGCTATATTTAACATTTACTCTGTTGTTCGCCCTCCTATTAGTCATTTTAGTTTGGTAGCCGAAGCCGTGTAGGTGTCCGGTTTTCAAAAAATCGTCCTGCATGGTGGCGCACTGAAAAAGAGAATCGCTGCAATCAGATCCAATAGTTTAGTGGGTTGTTCTTGATCTCAACTCGTTCACGATGGGGCGGCCATGGAAGGTGAGACACTGATATATTTATATTCGTATTTAGTTTGTCTAAATGTATGAGACTTTCGAAAGAAGATACGACAAATTACATCGTGTTTGGTTAACATTTTGTGTAAGTATCTTAAGTGTCTTGTTAAATATTTTTCTTGAAAATTAATATTAATTTATTATTTTTAATTATTTCGTAAACAAATTTTTAATCAAACTTTATTAAAACTTATTTATTTTATTAAAACTTTAATTAAAACTTTTATAATAAACTTTTTTAATCAAACTTTATTGAAACTTCAATTTATTTATTTATTTATATCGTTTACTTTACGAAGTAAAGTAAACTAGTAGAATATATATGTTTTCATATGCGCTTTGATATTGTTTATTCTAAACAAGTATACTAGGTTAGGTTATGATAGCAAAACTATTTCATAAGTATGAGAAAATAATAAGCATATGAGTAATTAGGTATGCTATCTTCTTAAATTTGAAGGAAAACAAGTGCTCAATTGTGATACTTTTAATAGGAATTCTCCTTTATTATCTATGATGTGTCTAGCTCTATCTACGATGATATATAATTATTTTCAAGAAAATAAGACAAGCGTATAGCTTACAAAGCTTTGTGCTAGGAGCCAGATCATAATTAAAGATAATGAAATAAACATAGGTCTGTATTTCGTTATTTTCTGACCCATAAAATGTTCAGTTACAATTCTTGCTACTTTATACTATCTGTTTCCTATTTTATCGTACATTTTATTCTTGAAAATGCGGCATCTTAAAGATACAAATTGGAATAATTTTTTTGTTTTGTTTCTCAACAGGTAGATGCAGTCATTTGTATATTTTCATATCGACCCAAAAATTAATTACATCCTCTCATTCATGATTTTATCTTGCCTCATTATAAAATAATGTAATTATTTTCGTGGAAATATCATAGCATTTTGCGGAAAGCTTTGTAATTCAAAATAGAACACAATCAACGATAATTAGATTCATAATTATAATGTTTTTTATCGAGTTTTTATTATCATATTTATAAATGACAAAGATAGTCATTTCAGTATATACAGGGTGGATCAATATTAACGTTAATTTAACAATTTGCAATAACGATGTCCATTTAATATCGTCATATTTTATAATAAAAAAAAGACTACTAATAGTTTATAAAATGAAAATGTCGTTAGCATTATATAATTCGTGTAAAGGGTTCAGGTTAGGTTACCTAGGTGGCCACTCCTCTCAGTTTCCCGGTTTTCTATCTATCTATTGGAAAACTTCTATCTATGCATCTGGAAATGGAGGACAATTTTGTGCAAACGTATTTTTGTTATATATACATATCAGAAATATCCCAGCCTATCCTGCAAATACAAATTGTCGAGAGATAGTTATCGAGAACTTACTGTATTAATAACTCAAATGTATACAGATATCATTTCTGTTCTACACTGTATATATTAAAATTAATAATTGTAGCTAATATTTCTCTAAATAGTGTATTTATTAAAGGTTTTAATGGTAAACACCGTTTGTTTATTTTTAAATCTAATACGTGAGGCTGACCTTTTACCGTTTTTTATTCCACTAAACTAATAAATAATTCATGGCTTAATTATAATTAAAGTCTCATAATTAGTAAAAAACTAGCCTTAGACGATGCTAAATCACCAACGTCGGAATATGATGTCAGATTATATACTAACTTTACTCACAAGAATTTATTATAAAATCGTTCAAGTAGATGTCGTATTTACTCCCATTTAATTAAAACAAACCAGATACTGTTTGTATTCAGATAAAATCAGTCGCGAATAAACAGCCGTATGCTCATCTATTAAACTCCCTATTCCACGTAATCTAATCAAAGCTAATACATTCCAGGGCACTCAGATGTGGAGCACTTTACTTGCGCTGCTCCTCATCCATTTACGACCAACCACTTCAGCCACAGTAAAGGATATATTCACCCCGGAGTCACCCTTGACGAGATTGCCAAGAGCGAGCAACAGATATAGTTCGGACTCGCCAAGCGACAAGACCTTGCAACCCGAGGAGTCAGATGATCACCTTCCTAGCGCTTCCGTAGGGAAACGGTGCATACGTTGCGATTCGGGGTACCTAGACAGGAACCCCTACGAAGGGTACAGGTACGACGATAAGAGCAGATACGACGATAGGGATCGGGACAGGTACAACGATCGAGACAGGTACGGTGGCGGTGATAGAGATCGTTATTACGAGAGGTATGAGAGATACCCTGACAGGGAGAGGGACAGGTACCCCGATAGGGACAGGGAGAGATACACTGAGAGGGAGCGGTACCCTGATAGGGAGAGGTATCCCGAAAGAGACCGATATGGCGACAAAGATCGGTATAGGGACAGATACGACAGGTACGATCCCTACGAGTATCGCGATAGAGACGACAGATACGACAGGTATGATAGGTACCCTGAGAGGGGTATAGGGTACGATAATAGAGGCTACGACTATAGAGGAAGCGACAGGGGTGGCTACAGGCCGTGGGATGAAACCTACAGGGGTACCTCGGGATTCGATGACGCAGGAAGAGGGTATTACTTTGCATCTGGTCGGCCCCACTATGGAGCTACGAGTGGATATGGAAGCTATGGCGCAGGAGGCGGGGGAGGCGGGGGAGGCGGAGGAGGATATGCCAGTGGATGGAGTTACGGGAGCGGTGGTGGAGGCAGGGACGATTATTATAGAGACAGGGGGTGAGTTACGTTAGTGTTACCACATTTGAGGTTGTTAGAAAATGTAATAAATAAAATTAAAAAATAGCACTAATATTTTGTACTGATTTATAAACACCACTAACATTATTTCTTAATATTATTAAGATTAAGAAAATTACACCCACCCACGTATTAAGAAAATCATAGTGCCCAGTAATAATTATTATTACAATATTATAATTGTTTAATTCGAATACATATTATTTTACATAAATAAATTCTTCTATATGTCGATATATATGATAATTACAATCATTGTCTGGTTCAGAAACTATCATAGTTTGTTTTTGTTAAGAAATACTATAAGGACGTCACAGCTCATCTGAGAAAAATGAAATTTTATGTTACTCTTGTCTTTTTAAAAAATAAAGATGAGTTTTTCAAAAAATAGTTTAATGATGAAATTTAAAATGTCATGTTATATTTTATCACCATACTGTATATGTCGAAACGCTGTATACATATACATCTCAATATGCATTCTATTATACTCTTCGTAAAATTTAAGTTGAATTTAAAGTTTTTATCTCCAAATCGTTCCTTGTTAAGCTGTTTGTTTTGCAAATATACACTTTGTATATTGAAAGTGGGTCGAGGTCTCAATTATTAAACAGTGAGTCCGAAAAGTAATGTATAAATTCGAGAAAATTAGTAATAGTTTTTTTCAACCATTCGAACACGTCAAAATATGTATTTAAAATGCCATTTTCCTATTTTCATTTAAAACAAGGAAATTTTCAACATTCAATTAACACTGAATGACATAGTTCGTATGCTAATACTGCCCAAAATTAAACATGAATGATTTTGTTTTGTTTCAGGCTTTTGAGTTTATGACTTTGTTATAACGTTTTTTATTTTCTGTTGATTTCTAAAATGTATATGTAGCCAATGCGTTATTTTTTACTGCGCGTAAAGAATATGCTTTCAAATGACGTCATCAACATCGGGGCTTTCCATTTAAAAAATATACAGTTTTAAAACCTTAAAACGGACTTTTCTGAAGGTGGAACATCTCTATCTCAAAATTGAGTGGCCGAGAAGAAATAAATCAACACATAAATGCAGAATATATGTTTTATGCGACATTTTACTTTTTTCATTGGCGGCTGCTTCAGTGCCGTATCAATACATTTGTGATCGAACGAAATTACTTTTTTTCTTATTCATTCGTATATGATACAGGCCGAATATATGTTTTCTTCGTTCAATGCAAAATCGGCAAATTTTCCTCAAATAATCCACCATCGTGCTCTTCCATGATCCATGGATAGGGTGGGGTGTAACCTATCTGCCTCAAAATCAATAGATGTAGTCTGATAGACGTCCCTAATCAAAATCAGTTAAAACCCGATCGATCCGACACGATTTAGTTGAATTCTCGTATTAATAGAAAAAATTTTTCAAATAGTCTACCATCGTGCTTTCTCATGATCCATGGATAGGGTGGGGTGTATTACATCCACCTTAAACACAATATGTGTCGTCTGAGAGTGTCGTCTCCGATCAGAATCAGTCAAAACCTGATCGATCCGACACGATAACTCAACGATTTCGTTGAGTTATCGTGCTAACAAAAACAATTCTCAACTAGTCCATCATCCTGCTTTCTCATGACCCATGGACTGGGTGGGGTGTGTCCTATCCACCTCAAAATCAATAGGTGTCATCTGGGAGACGTCCCTGATCAGAATCAGTCAAAATCTGATCAATCCGACACGATTTAGTTGAGTTATCGTGCTAACAAGAATAAATGCCGACGACAACGACAACGACACACACACAGAAAACAATTTTTAAAAACCATTTTTTTTAGACCGAAAAACGAAAAATAAACGAAAATTTTTTTCCATTTTTCTTTACACGATTACATTACTGTTCAGCTAGTGTAGTTGAGTGCGGAAAAGTAATAACGATGACGTAACAACTTTAAAAATACGATTCGAAAAAAAAGGTAACTTTTAAAGTGGCATTTCAAATACATGTTTTGATATGTCGGAGTGACTTTCAACAAAAAACATTATTTTATTTATTTTTCGAATTTATACATTACTTTTCCTGTTCATTGTATTTTATTGTTTTTTTATTCTTTTCCATTTATATGTCCTTTCTATTTTATCCAAATAGTCTTGAGCTTTTAAAATACTTCAATTTTGTTTTAAATAATAAAATATCTTTTGGATATCGTCGATTTTGCCCTTTTAAACACTTCACTAAAGAAGAAAATCACTCCTAACATGTATACAGTTCATTGCTCTGTGTTATATGTGACTTTTATATACATAATCGCCAGACAATTTTGAAAAGTAACCTTTACTTTCTATTTATCCATTTTCCGCTGTTTGTATAAGGAAAAAAGTATTTTAGAATTAAATTACATTAAAGTTTCTGTCTCCGAGATTTTTTTCTCATCGTATAAACGGGGTTCATCATCCCCCGTCCTAATCCCACCCCTCTCCGTCCGAAAAGTTAGTAATTCAAATGGTCATTAGCATAACACCTCGACACGTAATTCACCAAAAATTATAATTATCCCCATGTAGCTTCGTGCTCCTGCAACAGGGGTATTATTCTCCGCGCCCCAGTTTCACAACTGGTACGCGTTCGTAATAAAATTACGCGATAAGAGTATAATGAAAACAGCCGTAGTGGCACAACAAACACAATTATTCAGGTAGGAACATGTATTTTATTAAGTTACATATGTACGGTTTCGTCGAAGTTTGCTTTGTTTGAAAGCTTCGTACGTTTCGATTGTTTGAATTTATTCATTATTACGTCTTATTTAGTTCATGTTATTATATTAACCTGAATTATTAGTATATAGATGGCATGTATATGAATTTTGTGTATTGTTTCATGTCTCTAACATTATACTTAGTATTTGATAGGTTATGACTAAAGCCGCTCGTCTTGTCAGCGTACCAGTGGCGTAACATTCGCGACTTCGTAGAAATTTAAATAAAATAAGATCAATAATGCTAAGTAATAAAATAATAATAATCACCTAGTTATACGTTAATATCTATATAATATACAATAAGTTTTCTATGATAAAAGCTCGACAACTATCACTTAACAGTAGTTTACGCAATGAAAAAGTTGTTGTTGTTATATGTTTTTGGTTCTGCCATTGCCACTGAACGTCCTCATGCGTCAGTTGCTTCATCTATAATGAAATATACAAAATTTTCCCCAAGAATGTTACCAATATTTTGCAATACATCCTCGTATATCTAGTCAACATATTTAATTCTTAGTGTGGCTAGATTAGGGTGATTTCGGTCCATATATTTTTTCTAGAAACTGGCGTTCTTCAGTTTATGTAATAGAATATCACTTGTCAAAAATATCATGAAGTCATAGAAATATATAGTATCATCGTTATCATAACCTCTAGATCCAACATGGCTTTTCATATGTATTATTACCCTATGGATTTGTAAATAAAAAATAGAGGCATTTTTTTTTAAAGGCGAAGTACGAAAAAATTATTAGTCCTATAGTAAACCCCCTCCATCACGCTATATATTATTAAATAAACAAATAAGAACAGTTTAAAGTGATCGCTCCATGGGGGTTGAAGAGGGAAATATATAATTCTACTCAAATAACGTTAAATTAAAAATTACCGTGTTGCGAATTACGTTTATTACATAAATATAGTAAATTATATATAAAATGAGTTTATTTTTTACAATACACTGTGGGTAAGGTCCTCTTTGAAATTTACTCTTCATTCTTAAACGACATTCATAAAAAATCAACGGATCACAAGTCAAAAACAATTATTCAGTTTTTAAGATAGATTCAGGAGAATGCGTCCTTAATTCTCCATTTCTGATTCGCCTAAATCTACGGACGTAAGGGCCCAAGGCGCAATAAAAACAGTAATCTGTCCCATCTCCCCTGGCATTCCTCCATGAACGTATAAATCGACTAATTCTATTGCCGTAACTACTTCTGATACCCCGAAATGACTAAGGAAGCGATTTTCCAAAATTGCTCCTAATTCACCCAATTCACTGTCTATTCGCCATTATATCCAGCCGGGAAACGATGAATTGCCCAAACGGTTCTTATTTGTCCGTTCAACGTAAATAAAAGACCCGCACGTGAGTTTATCATACGAGTAGGAAAGTTTCTGTGCCGAACGTCGTAAAACTGCCTTTGCTTTTTCAGGCAAATAAACGTTAAGGGATGGAAAGATAAGTTCCCTTTCTACCCCTTCCACTAAAGTGTATATTGACAGAGAATTCGATCATTATTAGTTCTTAAACACATATAACGGTTTTATAAATCTTAATGAATAAGGATTTCTAATAGTAGAAGTACTTCAGACAAAATTCTAACAAATCTACAGACTGGCCTATTTAAAAGCGAGGTACCTCTTTAAATTTCTTATTTGTTAGCCTCTTCTAAAATGATAGATCTTCAAAAAATCTATTTTGATGCCAAATTGTAGAATAAAATTTACAACGTCAAGGTCTCCTTCGATTATTTTTCCCAGTGCAAAAAATCCGGAAAGAAAAATAAAAAATTGCCACTTCCCCAGTAGGTCTTGCCCTACTCAATATTCTGTATTCACATCCGCTCTACTAAATCTTTACTAAGGCCTTCTAGAGGCAAGACTACTCAAATATTTTTTAACAGACGCTACGAATTTTTTTAAGGAAAAAGTACAAGATTTTCAGTGAAGAAAAATAAAAAAAAATCGTCACTCCACAGTTGGTGTTGCATTACTTCAATATTCCATACCGACAAGACTGAGAGCCTTTACTAATACCTTCTGGAACCGAAACTACCCAACTAGTTTTTCAATAGACGCTATGAATTTTTCTAAGAAAATATCACAAGTTTTTTAATGAAGAAATATTAAGAAATGTCTACTTCCATAGTAGGTTTTTCACTACCTATATATTCTACAAAAATATTTATTAGAGTTTCTACTAAAATCTTCTGGTAGCCAAACTGCCCAAATATATTTCTAATAGACGCTACGAATTTTTTAATGAAAAAATGCAAGATTTTTAGTGAAGAAATATTAAGAAATCGACACTTCCACAGCAGGCGTTTCACTACCTCAATATTTTACACAGACATCTCCTACAGTCTTTACTAAAACCCTCCAGAGACAACTGCTAATTCTTTTTTAAATACGCTACGAATTTTTTTAATAAAAAAGTACAAGATTTTTACTGAAAAACAATTTTAAAAATCGCCACTTTCGCTGTAGGTCTTGTACTACTGGCATATTCTACACCCAATATTTCCTAAAGCCTTTACTAAGACCTTCTAGAAGCAATACTGCTGAAATATTGTTTTAATAGATGCTATGAATTTTTTTAAAGAAAATGTACAAGATCCTTAACAAAAATAATTTAAAAAATCACCACTCCCACAGGTGGTCTTGCGCTACTTCGATATTTTGCACCCATATCCTCTAGGGCCTCTACTAAGGTTTTCTGGAAGCAATGTTGCTCAAATAATTTTTTATTAGACGCTACGAATTTTCTTAATGAAGAAGTACAAGATTTTTGGTGAAGAAAAATAAAAAAATCTCCACTTCCACAATAGATCTTGCGCTACTTCAGTATTCTACACAGATATCTGCTAGCGCCTCTACTAAAACCTCTTGTAGAGAAAACTGATTAAATAATTTTTTAATAGATGCTACGAATTTTTTTAAAAGTACAAAATTTGTAGTGACGAGAAATAGAAAATCACCACTTCCACAGTAAGAAATTAATAAATTAATAAATCACCAGCCCCTAGTAGGTTCTCTAAAACTTTGATATTCGCCACAGATAATTCTTACAATCTCTCCTAGGTTAACCTAGGATTATTTAAAAAATAATTTGAATGATTGGATTCCGGCCAAAATAGCGCCACTGTGCTCGGGGACCCGGTAGGGTGAACGGCGCTAATTGGATTTGCATATTATATTTTCATTTAATAATTCATTACTTCGATTTATGCTCGGCTTTTCTCATCTATTTCTCATCTCTCATCTTTTCTCATCTATTTCTCATCTACTGAAACAAACAGTTTGCAAATACGAAAGTTATTCCATTTAATGCACTCAACAAAATGAATTCGGAATCTCGGCGAACTATGGCGCTCGCAAGGAATTCCCACGAATTGGATTAATGAGAATCGCGACAAAGTGTACACAAAATACGAGGTGGGGAAATACCGGAGTACTGGGTGTCCCAAATTTTAGACCAGATTCTGGGCTAAAGCCAGCTAGTTCCAGCTGAAATAAGTTCGGACTGGACTTATAATTAGTTCCAACTTTAAAGTTCTTAATCCAAACGATAAGGATGATAATATTACCCATCAACGAATTTGGTTTCAACAAGGCAGAAGGCCTATTCATTTCAGTGGCAGTGTTCGGACATTTCTTGTAACGATACGTATTTCTCTGGTAGATGGATACGGTCATGAAGACTACCTGAATGGCCACCACGATCACCTTATTTGACCCCAGTGGATTTCTCCTTATAGAGTTACTCAAGATCGTGAGTCCATTCTAAAAGACCAAATAAAATTAGAGGATCCTATAAGAGCTCCCTAATATGGGGTTTTATGGTGATCATCATTATGAGGTCATCAGTCCTAAGACTGGTTGGACGCTAACCTCCAGCTTCTCCTATATTGTGCTAACCTACGCATTTCGCTAATTGTGCTACAACCTACATCCCTTACTATTTGCGAGCAGTAGTCTAATCTAGGCTTACCTCTGCGTTTCTTTACTCCTATTTCTGCCTCCAAAATATCGCAGACTATTCCCAAATGTCTCAGCAAGTGGCCTACCATTCTATCTCTTCTCTTCTTTATGTTTTCCACATACTTCTTTTCTCGTCGACTTTCTCTAATACTTCTTCGTTTCTAACCCTATCAGTCCACGGTATTTTCATCATTTTTCGGTAACATCACAGCTCAAAAGCTTCTAATTTCTTCCTACTTGCTTCCCCTACCGTCCAGGTTTCGCAACCGTATAGTGCCGTGCTCCATACATACGTTTTCAAAAATCTCTTCCTTGTTTATTACCCCTGAGCATAAAAGTGCTTTCTTTTTGTTAAAAGCTACTCGACCCTGCGCTACTCTTTGTTTTATATCTTTATCGCTTTTTCCATCCCAAATTATTTTACTTCCTAAATAAGTCTTTAACTTCGTCCAATCTTTTATTATTAATTTGTACTTTCGTTTTTGCTCTGCTCTCGCGCCCTCTGCACACTAACACTTTAGTTTTGTTTTTATTCACCCTCATTCCGTATGCCTCTGTCGACACTGCCTCCATTTCGTTCAACGGTGATTCTAATTCCTCCTTACTAGATGCTAATACTGCTATATCATCCGCGAAGCTAAGCATTTTTAGTTTTTGTCCCTGTACTTTAATCCCGAAATCCACTCTATCTTTTACCACATTAATCGCCTCTTCGATGTACAGATTAAAAATTAGTGGTGATAACGTCCTTGTCTTACTCCTTCCCTTCTTTCCCTTTCTACTTCTATAACAGCAGTTTGCTCTTTGTATAGATTGTGTACTACTCTCCTATCTCTATACTTCATTCCCGCGCTCTTTAGTATCTCGAACATGTTTTCCCATCTTACATTATCAAAAGCTTTTTCTAAATCTACAAATCCTATATAAGAGTTCTTTATTTTTTCTATAGTTTTCTCTAGCATTACTCTTAGCGCCAGAATAGCTTCGCGAGTTGCCCTATTTCACCTAAACCTGAATTGGTCTTCTCCTAGTATTTCCTCCACTCTATATTCCATCCTGTTCTGCACTATTCTGGTTAAGATTTTTTACGCGTGGAAAGTTAAGCTAATCGTTCTAAAGTTCTCGCATTTGTCGGCTCCTTTCTTTTTCGGTGTAGTAACGATAATGTTCCTTTTATAATCCTCCGGCATCTCACCCGTTTCGTATATGTATTTTACCAGTTCAAACATCCTATTTACTACTTTCTGTCCCGCACATTTCAAAATTTCCGCCTGTATTTTATCTACACCCGGCACTTTATTGTTTTTGGGATGATACTGTAAAAAAATCATTTAATAATAAAGTTGTGAACACGTAATGCGATGTGTGGCGGTGAGCCATCCTGTTTAAAGTACATATTTTTATTCATTTTCCAATAAATTTAAGAACAATTAAATTTTCTTCAATAAAAATGTATCCCATTATTTCATTTTCCAGAATTTTCATTGTCTTAGTATCTATGGTTATTATTTATTTACAAAGCCATTAAGAAAAATATTGTATCATCACTGAAACAAATATTATTTATCAAATTCGGGTCATTTTGAATTCTTATAGTCATTATTTCGTAAAATTTAATCCTTCTAAGATAGTCATTTTCGCCGAGTTGCTGAAGAATGCTGATTTTTTGAGAAACTTGTTAGTTTTAAAAATTTGTGTATGGAGCTAACACTTACTTTTCCATAAAACACCAAAACACTATACACTACACTCGACACGCGTTTCACCAACAAAGTTGGAATGATCTGAAGATGATTAAAACTGTTTTAATCATCTCCAGATGATGCCAACTTTGTTGGCGAAACGCGCGTCAAGTATAATATATAGTGTTTTGGTATTTTGTGGAAATCTAAGTCAGTGTTATTTTCCAAAGGTTCCAACCCAATCCAGTATTTGTACGGAACCGAATAGAATATTTGTTAACTTAACGACATTTAAAATTGAAGTGGTAAGATCAACAGCAAAATAGACTGAAATCCCAATCTGTGCAGTTTCAGTAAGAACTCTCGGCTGGTTATTTACATTGCTGCTGCTGGACCCAGTGTCTTGAAATTTTTTAATAGGGTCAAACACATATCGGTGTCCTACATTGTTTTTTTCATGATGCCTTTCATTAAAAACTTGGGCTGTCGCGAGGACACCTATTTAGCGCCATAAATAAAAATAGTTTCAGATCTTTCTTGTAAAATGTACACCATTATGAATCATATTACTGTCGTTGTAACTGACACTACTTGATACACAGTTTAAAATCACTAATACTTGACTATCAGCAAAAGAAAAGTGATGTATGTAAGAAAATTGAAAGAAACACTTATCGGTGTTGAGTTTACGACAGATATTCCACAAACACAGCTTCGTGGAATCATGGAAGCAAAACATTGCTTCTATTATGAGAATTGATCCACCGATTCCAATATTCTAAATGAAGTTTTATCATAATTTTTAAGGCTTTTAAATTTGCGTATCATAAGATAGGGCGTAATATTTTATATTCTTAAGTGAATGTAGGTAGAGAAAACTAGTAGAACTATAGAGCTGCACTAGTAAATCAAATGTATCGATTATAGAACGGGCACAATCTAAAATCCTGTGGGCCATAGCTAATGTACGTGACAAACCAAACCAAATGATACACAACAACCTTCACATAGCAACAGTCCAAGAAGAAATACGTCAAAGAAAAATAAGCACCACGAGAGACTATAAATACATATCAAACCCCTATCACAACCACTTTTGCAGAAACACAATAGCAGAAGATTCAAAAGATGTTGGGCCTGAAGACCTAAAATATAATTCTAGAGGTCTTTCTCATTGGAGAAGCCTCATCATATCAGAACCAGAGGAACAACCTTCAAGTGCCCCAGGAAAAAAATCAACAGAATAGCGTTAGTGCCTTCCTTTTCTATACAATTTTAATTTTTAACGATATCGTGCCTTTGCAGGAAAAACTGATAGTCGCGAGGGAAAGGCGGCGTTTAGCTAGAAGTATAACACACCAGCCACGGTCTTGTAAATTATAAATAAGCCATCGGATTCGGAAGTTCGGCCGCAAAACAATAAATCACCAATGAAAGCCCTTTACAGACTATGCTCTAAGCCAGGCAGCCACTTTGCGTCATTTAAATGCCCTTTTTTGCGCCACGGCATTTGTCCTGCTTACCGACCGACGAGGAAGTTAATTTTTAATAGAAAAACAGCGGAGATCCCCGGATATATCGGCTAGTTTGCATTTTTTAACTATTAAGAGATTACGCGGGATGTATTTTATATACCGGTGAGCGCTGGTAGAGGTCGTAACTCAGCGATCCTCAATTGAATTTAAATTCTATTACCCCACTATACGTTGGGCTATTCTTGATTTAAGGGCTGCAGGTGCTCTTCTCGCGAAGAGCTCGTCGATGGCTGTAATTTTTAGATTTTCATGCGGTACGCGTATCAGGGTGGGTTTTTAGATGCGGCCCTGGAAAATCAGTGAGTTGATTTTATTTCGTGATTTAAATATAGGGTGTCTCAGTTGGTACTATAGGGCTTGAATTGCGGGCCATTTGTGTTTTGTCAAAAATAGGGTGTCAATATTTAACGACTGTCATCTACAAATCATTCGACATCAATATGCCGCGATTAATAGTTTGTGTACAACTGTTTTATGAAAGTGGGCGATTATTTACAGTTGCATTAAGAAAAGTTCGCACAAAATTAGGACAAAATAAAGTACAGAGTTAACAGTTCGCAACTTAATCAAGAAATTTGACGAGGCGGGTTATGTTATTGATAAGGCAACACCAATATGTCCTCGTCGTGGCCGGTCCGATGACAATATTGCTGCAGTGAAAGAAAGTGTACGGAAATATCGAAACACATGAATTCGACGTCGTGCACGACAATTGAATCTGCCATAATACAAAATTTAGTTTACACAACAATTAAAAGTTAGAGACCATTTACAACGTAATACATTTGCTAATTGGTTGTTAGAAAAGAAATAATATGATGCTGATTTTTATAACAAATTTTGTTCAGCAATGAAACACATTTTCATCTTGACGGATACGTCAGCAAACAAAATTGTCCAATTTGAGGTGCTGAAAAACCACATGTTCACGAAACTGTAGATGCATTTCTTGCATCTACAGAAATGCACGGTTTGGTGTGCATTTTGGAGTGGTGGAATAATTGGACCATACTTTTGTGAAAATGAAGCTGGTAATGCTCTCACAGTAAATTGGGAACGCTATTGTGACATGTTAAACCACTTCCTCTCCACAAAATTGATGATTTGGATTTGAACAGCATGTTATTTCAGCAAGACGGTGCAGTGTGGACTGCTTCAGGTTGTCCAGTGCCGATAATTAGCGGCGCTACGACAGTTACTACAGTTCTACACGTGAGGGAGTGTACATCGTATTTGTAACGGGAAAAAACTTTTACGTGGGAAGTGATGTTGATGGGTTTACTGTTAAAAGATGATCAAGGTATTTAAAGAAAAAATATCTTGGCCATATTTAACAGCAAACTATGATCTTTTTTGCATTATTTTTATAATTGGTTTTGCATTAAAAAAAGTGCCTTCTAATAAAACGTTAGAAGGCACTTAGTTAAAAAAAATAAATAGCTTCTCTTAAAATAATTAAAAATAAAATACAAACTCTTAAAACTTAAAAAATATCCCCTTGAATAAGAAAAAAAACTAAAGAAAATTTTCGAAGATGCCTCCGTCTTGCGCCAAACAATAACCCAACCTGTCGTAAAATTCTGAACGAACGTTGGTCAGCATAAGAGGGCTAATAGTTTGAAATAAATTTTCAATATTAGCCCTCAGTTGATTTAAATTATTAGCTCTTTCATGAGGATTCCCGTATAACTTTGATTTAATATACCCCCATAAGAAAAAATCATTAGGGGCCAAGTCTGGCGATCTTGGTGGCCATTGAATTACGCCTCTCGTAGATATAATTCTTTGGGGGAATATCGTATTCAAATAGTCAATGACTATTCTTGAGTTATGGGCCGGACACCCATCGAGCTGGAACCAAACGTTATCAAAATTGGGGTTAATGTTTGCCAATGCAGGAACAATTTGGTTTTGAAGAAGATTCAAATAAGTCTCCCCATTTAAATTTCCATCAATAAAGAATGGTTCAATAATACCATTCCCATAAATACCAGCCCAAACATTCAATTTTTCGGGATATTGTGTCTTTAACAGGCGATACTGATTTTTAATAGTCAATACCGTAGAATTGATGGATTGTGCCTACCATGTAACGGAAACGTGGATTCATGGGTGAACACGATGTTATAAATAAAATTGTCATGCGCATTTGCTCGTTCCATTACCGTGTTACAAAATTCCATTCTACGGTACTGGTCTTCATCGAAAATTTCTTGATGGGCTTCGTATTTATAGGAATGATATTTATTTTTCTTTAAAGTTTTGTGAATTTTACCCACACTAAAACCAGTCTCCTCGGAAATTTTTGGGATACAAATATTTTAATCTTCTTCTACTATTGCACACACCATTAATTCCTGCATTTCAGCATCCTCGTTAATTCTAGGTGTCTTGTGGCATTTACAACCTAAAATGCATCCCGTTGACTTAAACTTTTCGACTACTGTCGATATCGTGTTCAAGGCAGGGATCGGACGATTTACATATTTGACTGAGAAATGGTCCCTTATTGCACGTAATGAATGTCCTTGAAGAGACCATGATATCAAATCAATTGTTTCCTCAAGTCAGTACGTCATAATTACTAAGTTTAGAATTAAAAGAATCTATTTAAAATTACACGTATTACTGCGAAGTTCACTCGTCTAAATGCCAAACACGCATGCGACGGTAAATGTGAAATCTAAGTCGTCGATCATCACGGCGTACGGCCGGACTCCCCACCTGAGCAGTGGCTAATTTTCCGAGAAGGACCGAACGGTGGAATCTATGTACAGTTTTAAAATGAAAGCACGGTATAGACGACACCCTATATAATGTATTTTTATACTTTTTTCAACAAAATCGTAATTACACCTTTTCCCTTCGCGTCATTGTCACAATTTACTATTCAATTAACTATTTTACATCCTGTTTCTGTTTTTTAATTATCTCATTAGATATTTCAAAAATTCATTTTAAATACGATACGCAAGTAATGTTAAAATGCAGAAAATGTCCATCCTGTCGCTATGTTACATTAATTAAATTATTATTTCCTCTGTCAACGCACGGAAATAAATAATAAAGCGTCGCTATAGAAATAACGTGGCTTTTCAGATTTTACACATTTCAGTTCATTTTTACAAGGGCATGCCTGTGAACATTGTACAATAGTCGCAGAATGAATACAGTAATGTAATTTTGCGGAGAAATAAAAGAAATTTCAATCTATTGGGAAATACTGTGACAATGGGAGGCGATAGATGTACTGTGTAGTTTTATACATTTTTTTAATATAATTTTGTAGACTCGTCAGATGTTTTCTCAATAATAAAACCGCAAGTGTTTACAGGGTGATCCACAAAGTTTTAAACAGGTGATATGTTTAAACAATAGCACGATCAACTTCAGAATATTCAATAAGACATTCTATATATTGTTGCATTTTCCATGCTGTTGTTACAGGGCGAATTCAGTGATATAATTTTTGTAATATTTCATTGTAAAATAGCAACAATAGCAGTTAAATACAGAGTATTCACAATTTTTAAAGAATATATTTACGTAGTTTTATGCACGTCAATTTTGTAAGATACTATTTTACATACTTGAAAAAGTCTGATCAATATATTAATAGAAAACCAACAAACAAAAAAGAAGTACAACCAACTGTATTAAAATTATTTGTTTTTATTGGCAACCGCCTATTTTATTACGGAATGTGAATATCATTTCCTACACTACGGTAATAATTACATTAGCTTGATTATAGGTTAGATTAAAAGAAATGAAGAAAAACGTTTCTCAATTTCAAAATACTAAATTTAATAACAATGTTTATTTAAAAAGTCAACAAAATTAAATATGTACTCAAATTATACACCATCGGTTTCATTTCCAGCCTTAACAACCGATAATATTTTATTACAGTCAGATAAAAACTTGAAATCGAACGAGAAATCCCTGATAGATGATGGGGCATCACATTCACAATCACCAGAAAGTAAATGTCTGGTCACAGTCGACAGAAAAACTCTGTGTCCCTATTTCTTTGACGTGAACACAACTGGTCGATATATTAGGATTTTCTGATCCTCCGAGAAATTAATTTTTACTTTTCCGCACTCAACTATACGCGGAAAAGTAATCTAATCGTATAAAAATATTTTTTTCCTAGCGTTTGTTTTTCGTGTTTCGGCCTAAGACCAAAATAAAAGGGTTTTAAATCATTTTGTGTGTGTCATCGTCGTCGTTGTCGTTGTCGTCGGCGTTAATAAAATTTCTTGTTAGCACGATAACTCAACTAAATCGTGTTGGATCGATCGGGTTTTGACTGATTTCTAATCGGGGACGTCTCCCAGACGACACCTATTGATTTTGAGGTGGATAGAACACACTTCACCATGTTCGTGGGCCATGAGAAAACACCATGGTGGACCATTTGAAAAAAGTAAAACTGTCGCATAAAACACATATTCTGCATTTATATGTTGGTTTATTTTTTCTCGGCCACTCAATTTCGAGATAGAGATGTTTTACATGCGGAAAAGTCCGTTTTAAGGTTTTAAAACTGTTTATTTTTTTACAAAATGGTGCACCTGTCCACACGTACTTAGATTAGATGATCCTGAATAGTTGTGTATGAAGAAGGGGGTTAATTGTGTGGCTAATCATATCACTAGATTTTACCCCTCTAGGTTACTTTTTGGGGATATGCTAAAAAAAGCAAAATATACATCACTGGGTTGGAGAATTTAGAAGATTCAAAAGCAAGAATTCGTCAAAAAACATGATACAACGTATACCTCCTGACGTTATTGACAATAGTCAAAAGTGATTTAGTAATCGTCTTGGCTACTGTTAGATAGTCAAAGGTACTTTTTAAATAATCATTATGCCATTAAAAGTGTTTTTAAATTGCAAAATTATTTTTCACCATTGCTTAAATAATGCATAGTAAAAAAAGGGGGTTGCCATTAAAATAATTTTCAATGACATTATACCTTCTACATTAATGTTTTTACAAAAACTCATTTAATGTTTTTAACAAAATTATGAAAACCGTAAGAAAATTTATCATACGCTGTATGTATTTCTAAGATCTTTTTTATTTTCTAACACAGTATCATAAAAATTCTTTGATAACAATTTTAATAGAACGATGCATGATTATTTTTATACCAAATTAATTTCTTAAAGAGTTAAATTTTTACATAAAATATTTTTTATACCGAAAAATACATTTGTCAGATAACGATTTAGGGGCAGTAAACTGTAGTCGATACTTTTAACGCATGTGTACCGTTTTTTCAATATAAAACCCCGAAATTTCACGCTTTTCATTAGCAATCAATACAGACGGCGTTAAAAGCATATTACATGGCGTACCCAAATTATGTAACAAGCGTAAAACGTATGTAAATTCTCGTTGGCTGAAAGTGAAACTTGCGTGTGATTTTTGTTTCTCTCATATTCACTTCCGGTCGTTAGTTCACGTACTGATAAACACGATGCGTATTGTAAACAGAATAATTTTCTCACACACTTGTGGACGAAATCATCGGCGTACTGGTTAATGATGTATCTGTTCGTGTGTTTGACCTTAATTAAGGCTCTTGACGAGATTTTGAGGCAGAAACCATGATCTCCTATAAAGCGACGATGATAATTTGATATGTACACTGAGAGAAATATTCCTTGCCAAAACACTGGGGAAAAATATTTCTTGATAAAAACAATTTAAAAAAATTGCAATATGTTGCTTCACATTAATCTGTTCTTTTAGTAATGCCTAAATATGACAATTGTATGTACATTGTCCACATGTGGTGATATATTTAATACCAATTTTACGTCAAACGGGGTACTGCTCGTCAATAATAAAGAAAAGTGTGAGATTATCTAGGTGTGCGTAGAAGGAAGAGCGAAGCAACATTCGGAGGATAAGGGATGCACTTTACACGAGGCCTGATCGAACTCTGTGTACATTCACCTTCAATATACGAGGAGTACTATTTATATTTTGCACTTAATAATAAAAAAACATTAATTCGTCATTGAAAATTACTTTATCGTTTTTCAAAATATTGTTCTTTATGATACACTCTATTCACTTTTGCATGCGTTAAAACCAGTTGTCAAAGCATTATTTCCATTCCGCTTGAGACATCTCCAAAACATGGTTTTTGAACGCCTCAACGGCTACTTCTGCCGACGAAAATCTTTGTCCATGCAATCTATTCTTGACGTTCGGGCACAAATAGAACTCATTAAGTTCCAAATCAAGACTATACGGCGGATGCCCCATTAATTCGATTTTTTGAGTGTTCACAACATTTGGTTGTTAGCCGAGATGAGTGAGAGCTCGCATTGTCATGATGAAGAATGATCCGATGGCGCTTGTTTGGTTTCCTTATTTCACCGAAGACTTCCGGAAAACAAATGGTTCTGTATCATTCAGAATTGACCGTTTTACGTTCCTCTAAAGGCGCTGTTGCCACATGACCAGCTTTTCCGAAAAAAAAACAGGCGACCATTTATTTCAAAATGCTTCAAGCGCGAACAACTTTTGTTGGATTTGATTAATTTTGAAACACCCATACAGTCGACTTCTGTTTACTTTCCGGCTGTTACGCATAGATCCATGATTCGTCACCTGTTATAATGTTATATACGTCTTTTGAAGCACCACCATTGTATTTCTTGAACATTTGTTGGCACTAATTGACACTAGCATATTTTTGAGATATTTTCAAATTGTGTGGGATCCAATGAAAACTAACCTTTTTTACAGCTAAATGATCATGCAATATTTCATATATGCTAGTCGAATTAATGCCTAAGGTTGCCTCAATCTCACAGTATGCCACATGACGATCTTGTATTATCAGTTTTTGCACAGCATCAATATTTTCTGGCACAACTGATTTTGGACGACCTTCACGATTTTTATCAGTGAGAGAATGGCGGCCAGGATCAAACTCGTTATACCAGCGTTTAACAGAATTAAAAACAAAATTGAAGACAAATTAAAAAAAACAGTATCTAAATGTTGAGAATTACAGAGTAGGGAATGAAACGTAGGAAATAAGAAAATTGATATTTTATTTTTTTGTTTTGTTTTTAAAAACGCACTTTTTGGTCTTATGGAATAATTAATCAAAATATTTTATTAGAAACAGATTACTGAAATACTTGTTACGTTATTTCAGTGGTGCATACAGGCCCAGCAGGGACCCATACGACGGCTACAGGACCACCAGCTACCTCTACGGAAGACCCTCAAGCACTACCTCTAAGCCACCCTCTGATGGTGACTCTAGCGATACTAAGACTCCGCAAGAAAACTCCGGTTAAGAATGATTATATTTTAATTCACTAAAAAGTTTATACTCTGTTGATGGTCGTTCTAATATTTGATCCATTTAAAATAGGCTGATTTTTTTTATAAATATATAGAGTTGATGGTAACAATTTTGAATTGCATCGAAATAGATTGTTTGTTAGACTAAATTAAGTTCAAGCGAATATTGGCATTAGATGATAGAACGACCTACACAAAAATAGGGTATATATGAATTTTGAGTTTCGATTTGCATTAATTTATATACGAACATTTTGTAAATATATTTTTTAGTTTATTATTTAAGCAATATTTTGTGCAATTTATTTACTAAATGTGTACAAACGGCTTTACTATCCCAGATATTTAATCATTTATTTTCTAACCACTTCATCACTGCCCTGTGACTACTTTCAATTGTTGATTTCACATTCCGAGTCAAGATTGATTAGGTATTTTATTTATGTAGGCTTCTTTCTACTTACGCACTTTGTCTACCTAAGATTGTATCTTTTTGTTCTTAAAATGTAGTGTAAGGTTTTTTTTTTAATAAATACGTTCATAATTTTCTTTCGAAAATTTGCAATACTCGAACCATAACGTTTCCAATCTGTTGATCCTTTCTTGATTTAGTGATGGCCATACAATATCAGGGAAACTATGAAACTAATGTATATGTAACTGAGATATTAGCAGAGATGCACTAACAGTCGACACGCTACCGATGTCCATTTCTACGGCAACAACGTTGCCATCGCATGTTACACAGAGGCCTGGTGTGGGTTTGTTTTCACCCACACTACACCAGTTTCTAGAAAAATAAAAGGTCTTCCAATAAAGACGCTCGATTTTTAAACGTAAATAAAACAAGAATGTCCATCGTGGCATGTGCTGTGTAACACGTAGCACCATCATGTTGGAACCACATGTCATCGGTATCCATATCATCCAGTTTAGGCCACAATAAGTTGCTCGTCATCGATTTGTAGCGTTCACCGTTGACGGTTATGCCAATGTCAGTTTCGCTTTGGAAGAAATACGGACCGATGAATCCGCCAGACCAAAATCCACACCAAACAGTGATTTTCTCATGATGCATTTGGTGCTAGTGTATCTGGTGTGGATATCGTCCCAAATGCGACAATTTTGCTTTTTGGCATATCC
Organism: Rosalia funebris; assembly: GCA_037954035.1. Taxonomy (NCBI): domain Eukaryota; kingdom Metazoa; phylum Arthropoda; class Insecta; order Coleoptera; family Cerambycidae; genus Rosalia; species Rosalia funebris. The sequence continues at coordinate 591,832 of JAZFAV010000006.1, read as the reverse complement.
ATTTATTCAAAAATGGCCAAGTCCCGACGCAAAATTTGCCAAGTTGAAGTCGTAGAAAGGCTAAGTTCTTGTGAATGATGAGAAATTGACTGCCTCGGATTTTCCCGTACACTCCCACGCACACTCCTACGGACACTCGAATTTGGCCACCAAACGTCGAATAGTCGACTCGGCGGGACGGTTATAGCAAAGATAAAAATCACTTATATGCGGAACGTTTCTCGAACGTAGCACTGATTTTGCAAATAATGTTTTATGATGTGTACACATTGTTGAACGATGTAAACTTCCATGGTGATTTACCATATACTACTGCACAATTCACAATAAATTTGACAGATGTTGCTTTAAGAATATGGCCGCCATATCCTAAGAAATTTCCCTATATATGCACCGAGAACTCTCTAATCCAACTACATTAAGAAACAGTTATGTTGACCAGATATAGGAGGACGTAATTCAAAAGATTCGCACTGTATAACAACGCTCTATAATACAATAGTTCTTAATTATCTAGTTTATTAACCCCTTTGTGAAACTTGGGCGGGCGCCGCTGTCCCATCGACTGCAAAGAAGCAGGACGCAAAAACAAGAGGAGCGCAACTTCGCTGGTGGATATTCTTGTTTGCAAACTATCTACCAACAACTACTCTATAAACTGTTTTTGCCACTATTATCTCTTGGAAATCCTCGCATATTGGGAAGTTACCATGGACTCGATAAAGCGGGTTCGTCCTGGGGGTGAGCGGGGTGGTAGAATAATTGCGGAATGCAGCAGCTGCCGACGCGTTTAATTCGCGACGAGCTGGAGGTCTGGAAGATTCGCGCAATACGTGGTATTTAATTGATTTTGATAGCTGGGAAGGAAAGGGGTTGTGGTGCAAGATATGCATAGGCTATAAGCGTGTTACATCGTGTAATTAGTGTCAAAATAAGGGCGAGATGAACAAAATACAATAATGATGTTCTAAGTTGAATAATGAGGCATTTATTTGACTAAAACGTAATTCTTATTGTATTGATCATAAAGGCCAAAATCTTCTGAACATTACATTCTCTGTTGTTTAAATTCAGGACAATTTATTTCGAATATCATTAAAATATCGGAATATTACAGAGGGCATGTTTTAAATGAGTATTAAATACAAGACAACGCAGGTCTTCCGTGTTTTAATAAACATATTCATCAAATTAACTTCCAGTAAAAGGTTTTACTCTTGAGGAAATTCATTATGATAATTTTTTTTTGGTCCGCTTACTTTAGTAAATATTGTTCTTATCTTTATTTTTAGAACTCAGTTTAATTTCCTTATAAGCTTCTTTTAATTAGTTTCTATTTTGTTACAAGACTAAATACATATATAATAGAAATATAAAAATAACGATGTTACTATTCTTTCTTCAAGTTTTATTGAATAAAAAATATCAATATTAATCATTTACTACATATTTGAGACATATATTTTTTCATTTCTTTATATTTCGCTTTACAGAAAAACTTTTTTTCTTCATTTAATTCACGTATTTAAATTATTCTATTTAACATTAATCTGTGGTTTACAAATAAATTCGACAAAATTCGATGACAAAACTTTGGTCGATAACACGAAATTGATTTCTTAAGTGTTTTTAATTGTTTGTATCGAGGGCCACCTCAAAAAATCTGCAAACAGTTGCAGCTGAGAACAGCTGCAACTCTAAAATCGACTCACATTGCATTAAGAGCCACGTAAAAACCCTCCAAAATATGCCCGTAACCTCCGTTTGACTGAAAAATGAACGGTTTTCTCATAATCAGAGAAAAACTCTTCAGGTGTCGACATAAATAGATTACTTTTTAAATTCCTTCTTACCAATAATCCTTCGAATTTGGAGGAAATTAAGAGCGCTATTGTATTTGTAAGATTTTTAAGGTGTACACGAATTTTTTCAAATGTTTTCTCCAGATAACGTTTTTCAGAGAGAAAAATTCGATGGACAGTAAAGAAGTTTTTCAGAAAATCCGAGATTCTAGAATCGATGCAAATTACATCGAGAGCCAAGTAAAGAGACCTCCGAAATACGACAGTAACCTTTGTTTTACTGGGAAGTGAACGGTTTTCTCATAATCTGTTCGTTCCTACCCTTCGGATTCAGAGAGAAATTAAGAGCGCCGTTGTATTTATCAGAATTTCTAAAGATTACATGAATCTTTTCAGATTTTTTCTCCAGAAAAAGTTTTTTAAAGAGAAATATTCAATGGGCACTAAATAAATTTTTCAGAAAATCCGAGATCCTAGAATCGATGCAAATTACATCGAGGGTCAAGTAAAAAGACCTTCGAAATACGGCAGTAACTTCCGTTTTACTGGAAAATTAACGGTTTTCTCATAATCTGAGAAAATCTCTTCAAGTGTCGGGATAAATAGATCATTTCTTAAATTCGTTCCTACCAATAAACCTTTGGATTTACATAGAAATTAATAGCGTCATTGTATTTGTCAGACTTTCTAAGGTGTACACGAAAACGTTTTTTAAAGAGAAATAATCGATGGACAAAGATATCCTTTAGAAAATCCGAGATACTAGAATCGACGCATATTACAATGAAAGACAAGTAAATAGACCTCTGAAACACGACAGTGACCTCCGTTTTACTGAAAAATTAATGATTTTCTCATAAACTGAGAAAAAATCTTCAGATGTCTAGATAAATAGATGATTTCTTAAATTCGTTCCTACGAAGGAACCTTTTGATTTAAATGGAAATTAAGAGCGCGGTTATATTTGCGTGACTTTATAAGATGTACACGAAATTTTTTAAATTTTTTTCTCCAGAAAACGTTTTTTAGAGCGAATAATTGGATGGACTATTTATTGTAAGGAAATTTTTCAGAGAATCTGAGATGATAAAATTGACGCTAAGAACATCGAGATTCAAATAAAGGGACCTCCAAAATACGGCGGAATTCTCTATATTACTGGAAATTGGACGGTTTCCTCGTAAACCGACAAAAGTTCTTCAGATATCGAAATAAATATAACGTTTTCTAAATTCGTTCCTATCAAGAATACTGACACGAACGCCTCGAGCGATCCCGAACGCCGGGAATATTCGAAACTGAATCAAGAGCGTGTGGATTCGACTTCCAGTGCGTTCTATGCTAGAAGGTTCGCCAAAGTTCTTTATCTAGAAACGCCTGGAGAGACGTCCTACTGCCTATATAAGAATTGTGACGTCCAGCGAGCAGTTAGTTAAATCTGGACCGCGATAGTGAGCGATACGGCGCAAAGAAAGTGACATTGTGTAATACAGAGCGAAAGTTAGCTTATAAAGTTAAAGTAGAAAGAAAGTTAGTGAATTAGTTGGACTTGTAAATAGTTGATTTGTAAATAAATGTTCGAAATAAAGAACTTTCTAGTAAATTCGTTACAATATGTAGCTCCATATGTTTTCAAGTTATATAGACTATTTTTCATAAACGTGTAATTAACCATGTTCTTTTGGATCAACTGAAGAGCTGAGAAATTTTGCGAAACTCGTGTTCAATCTAAATTTCCTTTGACTCACCTTGCCATAATTCTAGAGGTAATATATAAATATCCCCTTAATTATTTTATCCACCCTCTATGTTATGGTAGGTGCATCGTAATCAAGGCATATCGTTCCGTTTTATAGAAACTCATCGAAGCTGCACAATATGCCGGTCCGGAATAAATTCTAAAAACGTAACGCATATGTATTTATTCATTTTTCCGGCGCTCATTTACATTCTAGAACAAAAACAATGAATTTATGCAATTTTAAACGATGCGAACACTGCTCCTGCCCCGCTTTTTAAAAATACATGAGCCGTTCGACAAGAATTCAACTGAAATCCATAAAACATTATGTTGATTTATATCTCGTATCGGGAACGGTGATTAGAATCTTGAAAATGCGCGGCGCATTTGCATTTCGCCGCCGTTTTAATCAAAGTATGAAGTGCAGTTTCATCGGATTTCGATATTTGTTAAGTAAATGATCCCCTGCAACGGAAAATCGGGCTTGTTTTAGCCGACTTTGCGGTTTGTACTGCAGCACTTTTATTTTCGGTTTTCATTATTCCTAATCAAAAAACAAAGCTCATACTTCTCGTCGGAGGCACGTGTCCAACTTCGTTCCAAGACGGAAAAATACGCCATGCCGTAATAATGTCAACAAACATGTTCATTGTATAGGTATCACACAAAAGAAGCCAAAAAGTAATTTAATATAACATATTTTTCTTCCTTATATAAAAAATTTTAATTCTTGGTGTAGAGAAGACTTGAAAATAAACATCATTGCTTATTCCCGTCAATATTCAAGTACATATTTTAAATAATGAAGGAAAGAGTATTCTTACTTTTTTAACCGTACAGAGTATACTTATTATCATAGTACGTCTTCACGTCTAGTAAAAAACGGAAATAAACGTCATTATTTTGAATGATGTCTTGTTGCCATTTTAGCAAATATAAAATGTAACATTTGTCGTTGCTGTCAAAAAGTAACATTGTTAACATAAACATAGCATTTTTAAATATGTGGTTTTAACAGTAAATGCACCATAAGTTAGTACTTATATATGTTAAATAACATGATGACTATAAAGGTCACTATTTTTGTTCTCAAGTAAGATATTTTATGCTAGATAACGTATACCCATTATATTCATATATTTTAATATTAATTACAAACAACTAATAGATATGTATGGCGTTAATTGACGTCATAACATTTAAGGTTCTCATTTTTATGCTATTTCCACTTGTATCCCCTACGTAATATATAATCTGACTTCACTAATTTTATTTTACTTTCTAAAGAATTGGACGTACCTAAAGTGATTACTAATCATGTAGTAGGCTATGACGTACTACGCTATGTGACGAATTTTTACGTCATAATATTATTTAATATTTTTATATAATTTTGCATTAATTATTTACTGTTATTTTATATCTAACATTGCTTACACTATTACTTGTAACAACTTGTAAAATATAAAGTGTTAATGCTTATGCGATATAAAAACGTTTTCCAGTTCCCTCCCTAGGGGGTGCAAAAGTTTTAGGCTGGAATATAATGTGTCTTACTTACCTTTCAAGGGCATCACTGCGAAGCAATCTCGCGATGTAGCTTTCGTTCTTTGCTCTATTTATATCCGCGGCGTTAATATTTTAGGCGACAGAAAGGATTAGTTTAAATAAGTGATGTTTTTGTTTCTGCCAGAATATTCATTTCGAAGACGAGGAGCTTTCGGACATGTCTTAGTGAATAATACATCGAATCTGTATACCTCCTAGAATAAATCATAGCCTCGTTCGAAATAGCTAATGGCCAGAACATTTTGAAGGGTATTTTTAGAGATCTATTGACTTGTAAATTTGACATGATGAATATGGAACAAGCTGCGATTTATCATGTAACTATTCCAGTAATAAACGTTGTCAATTTTTTGTATCCTTAAGGGGGAGTATTTCGAACGTTAATCCTTATTTAATACAACAGATGGCGACAGTTTTATGTCACACAGGTAAAATAAAAACAACAGTAGATTTTTCCCCGCTTTATTTAAAAAAATGGCTCACATTTCACTTAACTTAATGATATTGTGCACACATACGGGACGTCTTCAGGATAAAATAGGGACTAATTGTTTCATTCGCACCCCCATTCATTTACTAATATACGAAGCTTTAAGTATCTACAGGACTAGATCAGCTATTAAAATCACAATACTTAAGATCTTTTAAGAAAACCGACAACCACGCCCAAATTGGCTCTCAACTTTGGTCACAAATCGTGAATTTTTAGCCAACGTTTGTAGTGAATATAAAAAATTAACGCTTTTCCAATAAGAACTATCAAAATTAACAGTTACTTCGATGTGGCCATTTAACAGTCTTACAATTATATTTAACAGTGAAATAAACTAATATAATAAAATAACAAAATTAAACAACAGTAAAATCACCTTATTTTTTGGAATTTCGGCATTTTCAAATCACAATCTATTTACTGAGTGGACCAAAAAATTGTATTCCTAGATTTCCCCTTACGACTTACCTGGACTTCTCCTTATGACTTATTTCATTGTTGAGATTAAATATGTTCAATGTATGTTCAACATTTTTTTATTAAAATTACTTTTTTATTTGAATTATTTTGAATGTAAATAACTATACCGTTGAAATGTATCTAATGTCATAATTACGAAAATAGACATCAATCACTCTAGTACGATTCAGTTCAGTTCAGATTCCAAAAATTGAAAGTAATTAAGGCAATCGTTAATTTTGGAAGGGTCTACAAGGTACTGTATTTAATATGACGTATTTTTTCGTCATAATAATAAGATATACCCCAATTTATTTCAATACTGGCTTTAAATTTCAAAATTGAATGGATGTTCTACATATTGTTTTGTTATATTTATTATATTTTAGTTTTTTGTTTTTAATAAAAGAGGGAATATTTGTCTATTTGACATACTGAGTATATTAATAATGTAGTGTATATAACACTGGAATAATAAAAAAATATAAGTAATCTAGGAATATAATTTCTTGCTTTAGTCCACCGTGTATACTAAAATAACCACCAGCTTATTTTTAGGAAATGACAGTGTATTTCTTGATAAATTTGTGAACTGACGTCAATTTCTTCACTTTAGAAGGATTTATAAAATAATTTTTATGTGATAAAGATCCACATCATTTAGAATTCGGAATTTTTTACTTGAACATATCGGAAAAAATGTTCTAGAATGTTCATCCTTCAAGAATTCATCAAGAATCACACCGCACTTTTACTAGTATAAAATCTTATATAGCACCACACTAACCCGCCCTCGCTACCCCAAGCAGATTGTCCGTCGTAATTTCGGCGCATCCTAGGGAAAATTAATTTAAGTGAGAACTTTGTTTTTCTTTATGGAAGTCTTCATAGTCTTGAGCGTATGCGCCGGATATTTTGCGGGGCTGCTATTGGCGGCTATATCGTCCCTGAAAGCTAGGAAGCCCAGCTGGGCATGGGACGCCTCGTTGAGGGCCCTGGATCTGATACACGCCCTGTATTGGTCGGCGGAGAGTTTTTGCCCGCCTGGGCCGCCCGAGCATACCTGGAGGAAGAGAAGAAATCGGTTTCAAAGATTGTAAGTAGACACAGGATGTGTACGAGTACTTTGTGTGTAATATGTCTAATGTATGTCTAATAATAAATTGATCAAGATGGTTTTTGATATCAACATATTTTTATAACAAGTGTCCTTGAATGTTTTATTCACTTCTTTTTGGGTGAATAAAACCCGTTTATTGAACAATATATTTATATTCGCTATTTTTTATTTAAATTTATTTAAATGTGGGGAAAGTGTGTTATATACAAAAGCAACACCATCAAAGTGCGACCTAAAATTTACGATAACACAAACTTTAACTGATGCAAAGTTCTGGAGCATCAGTGTACGCTTCAGATTTCAAATAACTCCATAAGAAGAAATCCATTGGCATGGGCTATCGCCCCATCTTGCTAAAACCATGTGTCCTCATTAAGTTCAGCAAAATTTTTGAAGTTCTGGTGCCAAACAATTCTGTAACATATTTCTATATCGAAGAGAAGTAACAGTGGATGCAACACCGTTTGCATATTTATAAAAGTAAGAGCCAATTATGCCATTGCCGCCTATAGCAATATAAGTGGATAGCGAATGTAATCTGAGCTTCTCTCGAGTGTTTTGTATAGACCAGTAACGGAAATTTTGTTTTTGTTACATATCCATGTAAATGAAAATGTGCCTCGTCGATGAATGTTATCAATATTTTCAAAGTTTTCGAATAGCTCTTGCCCAAAAGCAAATCATATTAGATAATCTTCAATCTTGTTTGCACCAGTTGAATCTTGTAAGGAAAAAAGTTCAAATCATTTGCCAGGATGTCGTTAACACTAGTTCTCAAAAGATTTTAGGCCGCTGCATATTCCTATACAGAACAGCGAGGTGTATATGTTACTTCTGCACGAACACGCTCGACGTTTTCGACACTTCTTGGTCTCTTGGGTCGACCTGTTATTTTTTATTATTAGCAGCATCTTTGCTTTCAAATTTAGCAACCTATACTTTGATTAGTTTTACTGACGAAGCTTTATTAACGTCGTGAAGGAGGTGGTGCACTCGATATAGGTGACAAACTGTTATGAGAGTACGATGGGTATCGTAAAAGCTTCTGACACACATGGCATGCTGCTCACCAATGGAACGATCCATTGCAACTGAATTTCAGGACGTGATGTCTAACAGACACATACGCGCGCATTTACTACTACCGCTTACCGAGATGTTCAACAAACAAATGAATGTATGGAAAATTTATGAATAATATGAATGATATGTGTTCAGAAAAATGGGTCTCTGTTAAAAATGAGCAATGTTTTCTCGCACCGTATACATTTTATTAAACTTCTTCTCTCTCTGTACAATGCCCCAAAAAATAGCAAATCCTAAATCTGCCCGATATAAATTAATTTTCCAACCCCCAATTTTTCTTTTTCGCTGCAGGCGAATCAATAGCTCGTCCACCCCGAACCCTCCGCCGCTATCAGTTTACGTAATAAATAGTCGGCGTGGAAAAAAACAACGGCAATCTGGTAGGAAAAAGTCGTAATAAATCGAACTGCCGTTCTAATCTGTAGTGATATTTCAGGCCCACCAACCTTAGGGTGCCATATGTGAAAGATCCCTGGGTCCGTCGCCCTGATGACCTTCATGCTGCTTCGGACGTATTTCCGGTACAGCATCACGTCTTCGCCACCCCAGCCGATTATGTCCTCGTCGAAGCCGCGGACCTTCAGAAAATCCGATCTGGAAAATAAATCAAAATACAAAATAGTTATTCGGATTTTTTTTTATTTGGGAGCAACAGACAAATGGCGCGAACGTAAAATCCCTATCTAAAACATGAGTGACCCTGTATGCCAGATGAATTTTTAAACTGTACATACAAGATATTCAATTTAAAGCGAAATAACTGCTGACAATATTTTTTTACAGGATAATACTGTAACCCGTTATTTTTTCAAAGGAACATGTTTTTGACATAGAATACGACTAACATCCTGTGTATACACTAATTGCAGTGCTGACAAACATACGAGTAGAAAATGCTTCAGTCTGCTTCACGGTCATCCATATATTAAAGTCTCATCAAATATTATCTAGTCTCATCGCCTACTAACGTTTTAGAGTACCACTGGATTCTAATAACTAACATTGGATTTGCGTTAGTTTTACATAACGATAAAATTCTATAGGTTTCCCCTTTTATGGGGAATTTTATCTATTCAGATTGCGAAACATATTACGTGGAATAAAATTTTACGCGTTCAAATCATAACTGTCGCTCTAGCTTTTCAATTTCCTTCTTCCTTTTAGTTCTGATTGTAGAAAATTTTATGCAGAAAAATTCAGGATGATTCGACATAGCTGAATGACCATGCAATCAGTTTTATAACATGGAAAACGAATGGCTCACATACTTGTTACTGCACTGATACTAAAACCAATTTTCAAATAAGCGATTTAAAGAAGCTAGTATTACTCTTCATATATAGGATGTAAGGAAGTTTATTTTGATAAAAGTGCACCTTCATAAAGTATATCAATTGCAAACAAGAATACAAGTAAAGCACGACTTTAATACGGTAGTAAATATTATTTGCAACGATTTGTTGAAATGCGTTCATTATTTACCCTCTCACCTATATTGGCACGTCATCCCGTATCCAAAGTCCCTCCAAAACCCCGTATCCCTCGAGATCACCAGCTGATCGTTTTCCGGAGGCACCTCCCTCCCTTGCAACGTATACACCACGTGGGGATTGTACAAGCTGAACACCACCGGGTAGTACACTTTCTTCCCCGGCTTAGTGTTCCAGCGACACCTATCGAGGAACCTCGCACTGAACACCACATCTACGTCACACATAAACAAAAGAACGTCTTTCTTATCGCCCACTTCGATTCCCCAAGCTCTCTCCGCGCCTACCCTCAAGCCTTTGCCCCTAGAAAACGTTTCGTTTAACGCAAGGAGTCGGAGGTTGTTCGCATTTCCGCCGCTGTTTTTCGTCATTAACACTCTGGACATTATCGACCGAGCTTCGGAAAGGCCTTCTTCCCCGAAGTAAACGACCGTCAGATGGACCCTGCGATCGTTTTTCAGCCCTATCTTGACGAATTTGTCCATGAAGCTCTGAAACGTCGCGGTCCGCCCCGATAACGGCAAAATAATGTGTATCAACTCTTTCTCTTTAGGCCCTGGAATGCTCTCACTTTTAATAGTCTGCAAAGGCGCGAATGGTCGCATCACCACCACTTTCGTAAACCCCGTTTGGTCACTTCTATTCACTTGTTTAGTCCTAAAGTAGAGCTCGTACTGCGTCCCAGTCGTAGGTTCGATCCTGTACAAACCCTCTAGGAAATCATCCAAGGTATACCGACTCACTTTCCCGGTGATGTTCTTGTTCAGAGCTTCCAAGCCCTTCATCAGAGTCTCCAGAAGGTCCTTCCTCTTGTACCCGATGGGTTTCTCCACCACGCGCTTGCCCAGACCTAAGTCTATAGGGTAGACGCGGCTGTAGGTGAAGTGGTTGAAAGGGATGAGCTCGTATTCGTTGTTTAGTGGCGTACCGTGAAAGATTTCCGACTGCATTACCTGTTTCTTGATGTAGTTAGAACACTCCGCGTTGGTTATCGAGGGGTTGGGAGTGGAGGAGTTTACGCTGAAGAATGAGGAGCTTTGACGGGGAGCCTGCAGACTGTTGGTGCCGCCTAAAACAATAGATGTACATTATTAATATATATTTTGTTTCACAACTTAATAGATGTACATTATTAATATATATTTTAAGTTGTGCAGTACATATTAATATTTGCGAACGATATAAAATAATAATTTTGGTTAAAAGTAGTTGTGGCTTGATCAGAGTCCAATTTAAATAACATTTTTAAAATGTCTCTACTGTAGGGCCGATAGTTCGAACAGGAAACCATCCCCAGATTTATCCAGCACATTCGCTGCCTATATTGTGGTAAAATTTTAGGCGTCACTTCAGCCATCGCATGAAATAAAAATCCTGTGGCGCTCTAACGATGGCAAAAGTCGGCAATCGCATAATTTTTCCACCCACGTAACCCGATAACCCCAGTAATTACAAATGGAGCGTTCCCGAATGACCACGTAACGACTAGCCCTCCCCCGTCCCTTGTTTTTGCCGGCCCGTTGTGCTCGCTCCCTTGCTCAGATCGACCCTTTAATTAAAACAATGTCCCTTTCCGTTCCGTCGATTCTCAAAACAATGCCCCGACTCGACGTAGTCGAGTCCCTTAATGAGGATAATTCAAGATTTCGTTTTTCAGTAATTTGTAAGAAAATAATCGGAACGAGGTCGTTTTCCCCAAACGGTCTTGCTAATTATTCGAATTAGAGAACGTTTCGTTTTTGTAAACAAGGTATGGAAGCACGTTTACTTACTTAACGGCGGTGTTTGTAAAAGGTCATGTCAGAGAAAAAACATTATCGCATATTATTATCTATTAAGAATTGCTTAAATAAATTTGGCATTACAATTGAAGAGTAAATTTTCCACAAAATTTCTAGTGTATCATGCATAAATTTTGACATCACTGTATGACGAAATGGGTCTTAAATTCGAAGGGAAAAACAGACTTTAACCTAAAACTGGAATAGGTTGGAACCTTTGGTGTGAATATAACACTGACTCAGTTTTCCACAAATCACCAAAATACTATACACTAAACTTGACTACAACTCAGTTTTAATCATCTCCAGATATGCCAACTTTATCGGCGAAACGCGCGTCGAGTATAGTGTATAGTATTTTGGTATTTTGTGGAAAACTAAATCAGTGTTGCTTTACCCTAAAACAAAATGTGAAAAGCAACTTAGACAATTTTTTATGAGATCATCATAAAGATTGTGATCTTACATTGTGCGTTTTTCAGAATTAGTTACCAAAACGGGAGATGATGCATACGATCAGGAAAAGGCACGTGCAAGATTGTCGATATTTCACGGATGGTATGGCAAGTGCCGTCGTCCTGCTGAATCCACATGTCTTCAAGAGCAATATCTTCTAATTGAGGCACGAAGAATTGGGTTATCATGTTACGAAAACGTTCACCATTTACTGTTAATGCTTTACTTGCGTCGTCTTCAAGGAAAAGTGATCCTACGATTCCTTCAGACCACAATGCACACTAAACAGTGATATGTTAGAAATGCATTTGTTTGTCATGAATCGTTCGTGGATTTTCTGAGCCCCAAATGCGGCAATTTTGCCTATTAACGAAGGGGAAAATGGGCCTCTTCGCTGAAGGTAATTTTGTCCATAAAATCAGCATTCACTTATTATTGTTCAATGATCCAATTGGTGAACTCTCTTTGCTGTGCATGTAGGCAGAAGTCGTTAAATCAATTTGACTTTGTAAGCATGGAGAGGCAAATCTTTAGTGAGAATGCGATGAAGAGTGGCTGTTGAAATGTTCAATTTTGTGCACGATGACGAATCAAATCGATGTGGACTCTTGGCCACACTGCCATAATGTCTTGTTCTCAACGACCACTACGAGTTCATGTCGTGTGTTTCACATCAATAACTGTACCAGTACTTTTTTTGATTATTCTTTTCACAGTTGATAAATTTAAACATTATTTCTACCGAAAATTCAACGTATTTTGCGAATTGTAGCAACCAAACTTTCATCATTTTAATAGTAGGGCGTAACAATAAGGACGCATTGTTGTATTCTGTAGCGCTTCATGTTTACTAACTCCTATCTGTCCTCTATCGACCTGTCACAATTATTGAGCTATCGATCATGACAACCAAAATGGCACGCAATTAAAATCTTGGGCTCTTGTTGTAACATTTTTATATTAAGCGTAAAAAATAAAGACCTTAAATAGCCGTCAGTCTTGACTCAGCAACTTGATTCCTGACAATTTGCACACCCTGTACATATACATTAATATTCAAAAGATATTTCCGTTGACTAAATCTCCCCCCGTTCGCGAGTATAGCTGAATAATTAAAGTTTAACAACACTCATCCATACATCAACGTATATGCAGCTGAAAAATTAATTACTCTTTATCCCGGACACGGATATCCCTGCACGATATTGCATATAGAGCTTCTATCGAATGGAGTCTCTCAAAGGCAGCGCTAATCTCTCCGTCACATATACTGCGTCATATCAAATTTAGCGTCGGCGACGCTTTTGAGCGAAATAATCACCGTGAAAGCTTGCTCTCGTTTTTTCTTCTCGCAGCTCAGCGTCGAGCCGGACAATTCGCAGGTTCAAGCGTTGTTTTTTCGCACAATAAAAACACAAAGGGCCCGTATCAATTAGTTATTGTTTCGCATTGATCGCCCCCACACTATGGGGCCATTTATTAATTTGTTATTTATGTGATGAGCGGTTGCGCGAGCCGAAGCATCGTTATTCCTGGTCAATGGAAAAATAGTATAAACAGATATTGCGCCCAAACGGTTGTTTAGTTTCGGGTTATTTTAACTACACGATTTAACTGATAGTATTGCTCTAATTACATGGTGGGGCAGAGCAACTTGTTTATTTAGAAATTCAATTTAAAAAAAAGTAATGCAGATATATGTTTAATTCTTTGAACAGCATCAAGTACAATATTTAAACTTTATATTTACATAGTTTTAACGATGATATCAGGCAGGTGACGTCCATTATTCTCAATACACTGAGTTAATCGAACTTGAAAGTTTCGTTCAAATCTTTCCAGCATATCGACGGATATGTTGGCGACAGCTTGACGAAATTTGTTCTTCTGGTGATCCAGGGTCCTAGGACGATCATTGTAAACAAGTGATTTTAGATAGCCCCATAAAAAATAGTTGCAAAGAGTTAAATTCTGGCTAAAAAGCGCCTCACATGCATTTTCTCGAGCATTAAAATCGCGTGGATTAAATCTCTGCACCACAGCCAATTTGTTGTTCATGAAGTTCATGAAGTGCAGCTACAACTTTACGTCCCGCCCTTTCGAATGTGCCTACCCTCACCTTCCTAGGAGCAGCCATCGCTTCAGGGCACCAAATTCAAATAAGCAAGTTGCTCTGTCCCACTGAATTTGCCGAAAAACGGGGTAGTAACTAGTGAGTTGACACAAACGCTTTATAGGAGAAACTCTTATGCGCCGGCCTGCCATCAGGCCATGCGTTATCCTGTGACGATCCTGTTTTCCATACCTAAAAATAGAATAACCCTTGGCATTGATAACAATCGATTAAATGACTGTTATGATCTCTCCAGCATTTCACAAGGAGCCGTGTCTAAAATTCTTGCACAATTGATGGAACTTGGACATGTTAAACCACCTCATTTCGTTGAAAATGATATGAAAGCAGATATTTTATTAAGTGAATAAACTGTCCTAGAAGGTGACGTTAGCCTTGCAACTAATTTCAAAACCACGGTCAGTTATATTACAAGCTTGACCCTTTCACCTCCAACCACCCCACGTTTGTAACTTCACTCTTTGACGTCATTCTAGTGAATTAAGACTTACTCTTGTTTTCTGTGAAAACAAAACTCGCTTCCAGTCGTCAATGGTCTAATTTATGTGTTCTCTTGGAAAACGCAGTCTAGTAACCCTATGTTCCCTGGTGAGCAGTGGTGCAATACCTGGTCTTCTACTTCCTTCATTAAGCATTGTCCTGATTATCCGTCTAGAAATTTCTACATATCGAGCTACTGCTAGGGCTTTGCTTAGCTCTAAAGTGGTAGAGTGTCTCTTTCTTCAAGCGCCTTGCATAACATATCGCTCATCCTTTGCCTCTGTAGATTTCTTACGTCCTTATTCTGAAGTTCTACAGTAACTTTCAAAATCATTAAAACCTATAACTTCACTACAGTACCTTGCAACTAATTATCGATTGTCTAACTCCTAGTAATTTATTCATATATTACTGGCTACGTCTCTCGTTAACCAGAGTTGCTGCTTCCACTGCTTCATCTTCTCTTGAGTTGCGTGGATGATTGACTTCTTCTACTTTAAATATACTGGGCAATGTGTTTCATTCACTTGTAACTGCATTTAGTGCCTTTTACAAATCACTTTAAGCAGCATTAAATGGATTATTAACAAACAATTACAAAATGTTACTTTACATCTGTCAAACAATTGCATTTGTTTATCAGTAGAGACAGAGGATATTCTAGGCCATGTACATAAAATGTTTATTTAAAACCTACATATCCTTACCATAATTGTGGCAATCTGAACTCTATTCTGTTCTCCTTCAATCTATCGAAAATTTATGAGTAAAATACCCACGAATATGGCCTAATGTTAATAATAGCAAGCAATTTAAATTTTCAATCTTTAATTAAGCTGATTTTGATGAGATGAAATATCTCATGATGATGATCTCAGAGATGAATCTCATCTGTTGAATACCTACCCCTGTATTTCTGGGCCGAAATAGTTGAAACAGGTTTGGAATTCGTGACATATAGATGTGGAATAATAACCTTTTTTTATTGACATCAATCAAAAGAAATATTAGAAACAGTCTAGAGGGTAGAGTTCAACAAGACAATTGAACCTGATGCATTTATCTTATCATTTATTTAGTATTTATGCTCATAGGATTTGGATTTTGTTTTCAACCTATCTGCGATCCTCGTACGCTTAAAAAGGTTTCCCCCGCTTTTTTTGTTGTTGAATTAAAATAGGGAATAACTCGTTCTCTGCGTGTACGTCTAGTTTGTCGAAAGAGAACAACCATAACTCAAGAGCCTAGAGAGGAAAGCGACCAATAAATCATCGATTCCGGTCTTGCCCCGTTCTCCCCCAACGACACCTCCTGCGTGACTACCATGTCCAGATAGTTAGAATATGATCGTGGATTCGATCCCCGAGATATTGGTTCTGTACATTGTGATAAATCACCACGAAAACTTTCTTTATATGACGCCATAAAATTTCACACCACGCTAACCGGACCGGCCAGACGTGGATGCGGGACCCTTTTGTGATTTATGTCCGATAATCGCGAGAGGATTTGACTTGGGGTTAGTCTCGTAACTGTTTTAACAGATTTAATAAATTTCTGGCGATGTAGGACGGCGCTAGTGCCGCTATGGGGGATGTAATTTCCAAAATATTTTCTCCACAGGAAACGGCTATATCGCCTTAAAACAAAATCAATATACTGCAGAGTTTTACTACGCAAAGGGTAATATTCAAACTACAGAAATAAGGAGCTTTTATATTCCAACCCATCTGCAAATGCCTTATATAATAAGGACTAAACAAATTAGGTCAAAACAGCTATTCTCCTGGCTATATGCCAAACACCGAGTGCTGAATTGCATGACAAAATTTGCCGTATACTTGTCTAACAGAGTTAACACTAAAATACAGTGATTGTTCTAAAACCACCAAGAAAGATGCAAAGTGTCACCTATCTCAGGATATCGTTAACTGCAGACCGGTTTCGACCTTTCTATCTTGGGTACCATCAGTGCAGTGTAAACGAGCATACCTTTGACAGATGAAGTTCACATCTAGTAGACGTTGCTACGTTCCACCGTAGTAGAACGTACCAAACGCCATCTCTTGGTAGTTTCTAACAAACTAAATCCAAATAAATACTTGAGATCATCAGTATAATGCAGTTTTACTACGCAGAGAGTAATATTCAAACTACAGAAATAAGGAGTTTTTATACTCCAACCCATCTGCAAAATCAACCCATCTGCATAAAAGAACATAGCTGTTTTGACCTAATTTGTTTAATCCTTATTATATAAGTCATTTACAGATGAGTTGGAGTATATATACTCCTTATTTCTGTAGTTTAAAATAAAACGATAACAGCGAAAGTTAATGTATGTTTAAATTATTAAGGGCTCACATACTCCTGAAATTTTCAAAAAATAGATTGTTTTGCAGATTTTTATTTTTCATACTTTAAGAACTTCAAAAATTTTTTAAATTTTAAGAGTTATAGGAATAAATGTGACTGGACATGAGGTTGGGACGACTGCCTGGCTCGCCGAAGGCAGACCTGAAAACATTGGTGTGACAGTAGTAGATATAAACGAAGCAACGCAAACCCGTCTGTTGCGCAACCCATCTTCAAGTTTTTCGTCATCACTAAGTACACGGGAAAGGGTTCATCCAGATAATTTGCGAAGATTGCGAGAATGATTTGGTGAAAACACCTTTTTATAGCCACGAGTTTTTTATTAGCACCAAACATTCTCTGAAAGACGAGAAAGAGAGAAAGGAAGGAAGTCTAAAATGAACTCCTAATCGCCAGGACGAGTTGAACCAAAGAACATGTTCCAGCGATTCGTAAACTTCTGAGGAAAACATCGACATTGGGAGTATCCATTGAATTATCCACGATAAGCTCTGTTTCAGCAAGATTTTGGCTCGTTGGGTATCACGCCTTCTTTCAGGGGAACAAAAAAGCGTTCGTCTCGATATCTGTCAACGGCTTTTCGCTCGTTATCGAACTGAGGGAGATCCTTTCCTTAGTTACATCGTGACCTGTGCAGAGAGCCGGGGTTCATCATCACAGTCTCAGGAATAAGCAGGGGAGCAAAGAATGACGAAAACAAGAAAAATCCGTTCCGATGAAGGTAAAAACACTTGTGTCAGCGATGAGAGGTCTCACGACGATTTGTTGGGATTCTAAAAGTACTGGATTTCCTTCATGATCATAAAATAATTAATACTGCTTATTACTGCACTCTATTGGAAGTGAAAATCGCTTATTGGATCAAAAGACCACGACAACCCATCAAGGACTTCATTTTGCTTCACGACAATGCCAGGCTTCATACAGCAACTAAACACGTTATAAATTGAGAAAAAATTCTTGGAGACCCTTAAAAATCCACCATACAATCCGGACCTATCACCGTGTAATGCAATTTCACATGTTTGGACGGTTAACAGAGGCTTTGGGATTTACATTTAAGTTATTGGATAAGTTTTACATTAAACAATTTATTGGATATTTTTTCAACCCTTCACCTTGCTTGAAAAGCAACATCCAATACCACCCCGCTCGGTGTATATAACCTTTTGCCCTCGTCTCTCCCACGGTGGCATCCCCGGATCCCCGGAAATATAACCTGCTCGACATGGCGTGGCATTATGCAATCTGCCATCTGACTCCGGATGATAAATATTTGATAATGGATTCTGTATTTCACCTGTCAATTCAATATTTTCAACGGCTCATTCTTAGGGTTAGAGGGCGGAAGGCGATCTCCGTTTCGGGATCCGGGAAAAAATGACATTGTTTCCTTTCGATGCTTAGAGACGTGTCGTTGCCTAAAATATCGCTAAAAATGCTGAATATATCGACGGTGCCGAAGTTCCGACAAGAAATCCGTTCATCTAAATTTTCAATTTTCTCTCGCTGCCCAATGTAACGCATTGATTTTCCATATATAGTGCCTTTCACTTCAAAATTACCCACCCCCGTTATTTCTTTTATCAAGGAAAACAACCTCTAAATAAAAAACACGTATATTTAGATATAAAAGGTAAAGTTTAAAACCAGTGCCTGTTGCCGTTTAGGTATTATTCCCTTACCTCCCGCTACCCCCACTTAAAAAAATTTGAATGGCATCCCCGTTTTGTAATTCATCCTCTTAATGGTCCTAAAAATATGGTTCAATTCCGTTTAGGAAACTGAAATCAGTTCATCTGTTTTCGTAATAGCATCAAAAATAAAATAATTTAAATAAAATAATATATTAATGTAATAAATGTACTTTTCATAACACCATTTGAAACCTTAATTGATTAAGTACTGCCCACTAAATGCCCACCATTGTTGGCTTAACAAAAGTTCAATGTATTTTCGAATTCTTGACGGACGTATTGAAATGTTTCTTTAGTAATTCTCTCCTGTCTGGGTAGTTCTGTTTCTTAGGTCTTGAATATTCTGAAGCGGAGATTTGTATACAATTGTCTCCAGAGGTTGAAATCTAGTGGACTTATATCTGGAGATCTCGCTGGCCATTCCAGAGCATCTCCTACCAATCTATTTGTCGGAAAACCTTTGATCCAGCTATTTCGTAGTAAAAGTGTAAATTTTGATCATCGAGCAGTGGGTTTCAGGCTTCATCAACTTGATTTTCTGAAGGATTGTGTTATGAGACGGCCGATTGAATTTTGTAATAAATTCAAGTATAATTTGCCAGTAAAATTATCTTCAATGAACATAGATCCTATAAAAATGTTTCATAGGGCCTTAGAAAAATTAATTATTTAAATATTTCATTGTTCAGAATTCCAACCGACGTTGTTTTTGTGAGGAAACTGAATATGATCCTCTCGAAATACATATAGATTTTTATTGTCCCAGTATCTACATACAGTTATTTTTATTCACAAAACTGTTGCTTCATCACTAAAACTAATATTCTTTATCAAATTCTGGTGCTGATTCCCATAATTCTTTGACGATACTTTCACTGAATGAACAGGGGGACGACGCCCAACTGAATAGCCACTACGTTTACCTGATTTGACCCTTTTGCATTTTATCTTGTGGTATTACTTTAAATCGCGTGTATATTTTAATATACTAAATAATTTAGAGAATCTGAAGCAAAAACCTTCCAATCCTAAAGGTATTTCCCTCATCTATGTACCTCTTGAGAACCCCTTAATGATTTTATAAATATATTTGTACTTACTCTAGACTTTAGCCACATAGTTACATTTTTATTAACCACACTATATGACCAATTGAAAGTCCTCCCTCCAAATATAAACATACCCTACCTGCTCAGTTAATTTCAGCCAGGAATTCGGCAAACAATTCCCGGCTAACAATAGTCGTTCGACGACAAAATCTCAAACGAGCAGCTTCTAAAGGCAGCTAATAGAATTTAGAGCTTCAAGCGAGCCCGTCTTGCAGGCGGCGATTTATTAAAAATCGCGCGCGGAAGTTTGCAAAAACGCTTCTTAGGCGAAAAGTTTTAATCTAAAATTCACAGTTTTATTACAAGGTTTCTTTGTGGTTGTTAACGGTACGATATTTATTACGGGACAGAATTCCTAGTTTGCAATTTTCCTCGGCTGAATATACGCTAATATGAGGGGTATTTAATTATTCAAATACGTATTTAATTATTTTATTTAATTGTGTGATAAAACTAGATATATAAAAATGAACTTAGATTCTTATAACATTTAATTTTACACAAAATACCAAAACACTATTCCTAATAGTGTTTTGGTGTTTTGTAAAAAACTATCAGTGTTATTTATCTTCACATCAAAGGTTCCTACCTACTCCAGTATTAGATTCCTATGTTTATTGTTTAAGAATGAACAGGAAAAAATCGGGTAGAATTTCCTTAAAGTCTCAGCGTTCAGAGGGCAAGGTTAAGAAATTCACATTTGAGAATATAGTTTGATAAAACAATAGATAGAAAAATTAAGCCGTTTTTGTATCTCTTTAAAGTTAAGACATATATAAATGGAGTGCCCCTCCCTAAACTCTCAACTGCGGAGACGAAGGTTACACATACAAACGATAACAAACATAATTCTGACATTTTCTTTCAGCAAAATGGTGCATCATCTTACAAATGGGAATTTTTAAATAATAATTTTGGAAATAACTTCGTAGAAAACCATGGGCCAATGCAATTACCACCGAATTCGCCAGATCTAACGCTACTCGATTTAATACTTTAACATACACATTCAAAACAGTATATATAAGATATATTACTGACGATAATAATATCTACTGCATTAGTATCAGTACCATTCATTCTATTATTCGAAACAGTTTATTGGACTTGAAGACAATTTAAGTATAATCTACTGATTATATAGGGTGTTACAATAAGAGTGCAACATTCTGATTGCGTGCCATTTTGGCTGTCATGATTCAGTGGGTCAATAATTGTGACAGATCGATAGGTGACAGATAGGAGTTAGTAAACGTGGAGCACTACACGATGCAAAAACGCGTCCTTATGTATCAGACATTACTCTTAAAATTGTGAAAGTGTTTGGTTACTACGAATCGCTAAATGCGTCCAATTTTCGGTAGAAATAATGTTACAAATTTATCAACTGTGAATAGAATAATCGAAGAATTCGAAAGTACTGGTTCAGTGATTAATGTGACACACACACGACACGAGCTCGTAGTGGTCGTTCAAAACAAAACATCACGGAAGTTCGCGAGCGAGAGTGTGGCCGATAGACCAGGGGCCTTGATTTGTCATCGTGCACAAGAATTGTACATTTCAATTCAAAATTGTACTCTTCATCGTATTCTCAATAAAGGTTTGCATCTCCATACTTACAAAGTCCAATTGACTCAACAACTTCTACCAACAGACCACGTACACTGAAGACGGTTGGCCAATTGGATCACTGAAAAACAAGAGTTGAATGCCGATTTCGTGGGCAAAATCATCTTCAGCGACGAGGCCCATTTTTACCTTTATGGCTTCGATATAGACAAAATTGCCACATTTGGGGCTCAGAAAATCCACGAGTGATTCATGAGAAACAAATACATCCTCAACGTGTCACTGTTTGGTGTGTATTGTGGTCTGAAGGAATCATTGGATCATATTTATTTGAAAACGAGGCAGATAATGCATTAACGATAAATGGCGAACGTTATCGTGACACGATAACGTTCCCAGTGATGACCCAGTTCTTTGTGCCTCAATTGAAAGTTATTGCTCTTGAAGACATATGGTTTCAGCAGGACGGTACCACTTGCCATACCACCCGTGAAATATTGAGGGTCTTGACGAGTTCTTTCCTGGTCGTGTCATCTATCGTTTTGGTGACCAGAATTGGCCGCCGTGATCTTACGATTTAACACTTATGGACTTTTTTTCTGTAGGGGACGCCAATAAGCCCATGACCACCCAAGTATTGACGGCCGAAATTGAACGCTGTATCAACGAACTCCTGACACACTTACGCAAGACCGTTATTGAAAATCTCGCCAGAAGGGTACACTCGAGTGCCACCATGGTGGCCACTTACAATGGATGGAACAATACATCCGTGTTCCATACATAATTCAAAAAAAACCTAATTATAAATCAGTAAATATTTCAATATTTCGCTACAGAATCATGTTTTATTTAAAATTCACCGATTTTGATTTCCTTGTTGCATCATAGATTCTAACCCTTTCCAGGACGAGGATGAAGTTCCAAAACAATCGTTACTAGTAGCGAAAATTTTAAACGAATAATAAAGAAGTTCTGTGTAGAAGGCAGCCACTGTGTCAATTTAATAAACTTGTTTCCATTTTATGCATATTCCACTTTATCCACAAACAGCGCTTAATGAAACGTCAGCCTCGTCCCCTTCATCCACCCCGCGGCCCTCTTCCCGAAATTAGCCAGAGTGACGTTTCTCTGTCGGGAAAGGGGTTGCGAACTTTCCACTAATAAGGCCTCCGGTGCTAAATCACTCATTCGGCCTCGGCGACCCCGCAAATCTAATTAGATTTAAAAGTCCTAGTTTTGCCGGCGCGGATAATAGGCTTAAGTTGGCGTCCGTTCTGTTTGCGAGAGGTGGATATGGAAATAGGATGTCCTGCCGGGTATTTGCATGGCAATATTAGAGAAAAATATGAGTCCCGGACTTGTGTAGTTGTCTAATGGCGTACGAAATGACCGGAGTCTAACGATAAAGGAACTGGAAAATTATACACATCGACCAAACGTAATGCTGATGCAGCCTACGTAAAGGAGTGTTTATGGAAATAGTTCCATTGCGGACGAACAAAAAGCAAGGAGAATCCTTTCATTCGAATAACAAACTGTCAATTTTCAGTGTCGTTATGTAAATATCTGGTGACATGCCAATACTTATAAGCAAATGACGATTCGTCCAAGTAGGCATGTGGGTCACTCACCAATAAGAAATTATTACATTTCTGTTTACTGTTATTTTAATATACTCATGCAGGGTGACCCTTGACGTTTCAGACAGGCGATATCTCGAAAACGTTTAACACTATGAAAATTAAATTTAGGAGGCTTATACTACAGGATCTTTCAATAAGGACGCTTGAAATTTGTTAGATTATAGCGGCCAGGTTGTTGAAGCAACGTCTGTCAAATTTATTGAGAATTATTTAACGGTGTATGGCAAATCGCTGTGGAAGGCTATAGCGTTCAAAGACGTGTGCAACTTATCAAATTTCATGTTAAAAGTCAGTACTCTATTCGAGAAATGTTCCGCGTATTACGTGATTTTTATCTTCGCCACAACCGTCCTGCCGAGTCGACTATTCGACATTTGGTGGCCAAATTCGAATCATAAATAATCAGCCAACGTCCGTTACGTCACCGAAAAGCAAAGTCTGCTGAAAATATCGCTCATCTACGTGATAGTGTATGAGAAAACCCAAGGTAATCAATTTCTCGTCGTTCACAATACCTTAGCCTTTCTGCGGCTTCAACTTGGCGAAATATGTGTCAGGACTTGGGTCTGCACCCGTATAAAATCCAGCTGACCCAGGAACTTAAGGTAAACGACCATAAACAACGCCGTGTGTTCGCTGATTGGGTTCTGGAACAGTTGGAATTTGACCCAAATTTCGCCAAAAAAAAGTCATCTTTAGCGACCACCCCCATTTTTGGATGAATGGATATGTGAGCAAGCAAAATTGTCGGATTTGGGACAACACCAATCCACATCAAATACACCAGTATCAAATGCCTCCCGAGAAAGTCACTTTTTGGTGCGGATTTTGGTTTGACGGAATCATCAGCCCGTACTTCTTCCAAAGCGAACCTGGCATTGCCATAACCGTCAACGGCGAATGCTACAGATGGATGATACGTAACTTCTTGAGGCCCAAACTGTGGTGGATGATATGGATACCGACGACATATGGCCCCAACAGGACAGTGCTATGTGGCACATATCGCATGCCACGATGGACATTCTGCACAAGCGATTTGAGCATATGGTTATCTCGCGTAGCGTCGACATGAACTGGCTACTGAGATCGCGCAATTTAATACCTTTGGACTTCTTAAATTGGAGCTATCTTAAATCGAAGGTTTACCCGAATAAACTTCAAACGATTGATACCCTCAGAGCCAACATAATGAACGTTATTCAACAAATTTAACCAGATTTATGCGGCAAAGTATACAAAAATTGGACCTCCCGAATATGTGCAACCAAGCAAAGCTGCAGCAGACATTTGAATGATTTTCTATTTCATATTTAATGCCATAAAATGTTCTTTCAAATAAGAAAAAATTGAGTGTGTATCTTGTACACAACTTACTTTATTTACGTTTAAAAATCGAGCGTCCTTATTGAAAAATCCTTTACAAGCAGAGGTGTATTTTTTATTTTTGGTTACGTGCCATTAATTTTAGAATGTTCAATAGAGCATCCTTTATATTACTATATTTTGCATATCCTTGTTAGAATATGAATTCGGCGATACCATATTTGAAGAGGTTTTATTGTAAAATAGCAAAAATATTGATAGTTGAATACAAAATGTTACAATGTTTCAAGAATCGTATTTTTATGCACTTCAGTTTTGCAAGATACTGTTTTGCTAGAAAAATTCTGATCAAGTTATTAATAGAAAAGCAAGAAATAAAAGAGAAATAAAAACTGTATTTTGAAATAATTATTGCAGAAGTAGGTATGATATAGACTAAGACGGACGTTTTCTATTTCGTTACATTTGACCAAGACAATTTTTGATATCTCGGTAGATAAACATATTAATAATAATAATAGCAAATAAATAATAAATGATGCCCTGAAGTTTATAAAGTCAGTGTAATTGTTAGCTAAATCTTCTAATCTAGCCTCATTAGATAATTTTCTGTTCCATTAGCTTAAATCCATATTTCTTTTAATACATCAAAAAATATTGAATGTTGGAATTGTGGGTATGGCAATATTGCCATACGGCAATACATGGGGTTAATGGGTTTTGACCGAAATTTAGTATCTTTATTGCAACATTATTTAGATGGTAGATGGCAAAACGTTAAGAGATGAATTATCTGATTGTCGTCAAATAGTATCTGGTGTGCCTATATTGGAACCATTATTATTTGCTTTATACACAGCAGATTTTCGAGATTCATTATTATATTGTACACCACACTTTTATTCTGACGATACGCAGGTCTACTATTCTTTCCAACAAAATGAGGCTGCTACCGTTTGTGCGAGAATCAATGAGGATTTAAGATCTCTTATATGAATGTCACAACAGTTGTTCATAATTAACCCCTCTAAATCTCAGGCCATGTTTCTTGGTAGGATAACAGCTTGTAATAAAGTTAAAGATCTAGTTGATATACATATTGATGCTAATCGACTATAGTATACATTCTGAAGCCTTGGTATTCACCACATACAAACCTTACAGTCTCCTCTAAGTCACTCTAAACACTCTAAAAGACCATCTTGATATTTTCTTACAGACGCTACGAATTTTTTAATGTAAAAAATACAGAATTTTTAGGGAGAAAAAATAGAAAAAATCAATAAAACCACAGTAGACTGTTTAAAACTTCAATATTCAACACAGACAATTTTTAGAATATCTACTAAGTTGTCACCTTAAATATAAGATTGCCGTTACATTTTTTACAGACGCTACCAACTCTTTCATGAAATAAGTGCAATATTTTTAAGGAGAAAATAAAGAAAATCACCACACCCCCAGTAGTCTTCCTGAAAACCTCATTATTCACCACAGACAACCATATACTTTCTACTAAGCTACCTTAAACATAAGACTGTTTTAATATTATTTTTAAAGATGTCACTATTTTTAAAATATTTTAGGAGAAAATAAATAAGAAAAATCACCATATTCCCAGTATGCCTTGTAAAACGTTGATATTCACCAAAAATGATCCTTATAGTCTCTACTAAGTCCACTTAAACATAAAACCATCCTAATATTGTGTTTACAGATGCCATGCTCTATTTGTTAATGAAAAAAGATTGGGGGGGGATAAATTTTAAAAAATTCCACACGCCAAGTATGCCCTCTAAAACATCTATATTCGCCATATACAACCCTCCTAATCTCTATTATATCCCTCTAAACACAAAACAGCTCCATTAATTTTTTACAGACACTAAGAATTTTTTTTGTAAAAAGTACAAGATTTTTAAATAGAGAAAGTTCATAAACCAACACAACTAACATGGATTCTTCTTTAAGTTTTTCAAAATGTCAATCATATAATACAAAATTTTTTTCAGAAAATAAAACTAATAGTTGAACAACAATAGGATTGCCCTCCCGCAGTTGAATTATACAGATATTATTTATGGGCTATTCTTAAGTAAATTTGAAAATCAGCATAGAAACATTCGAGAGAATTTCATGCCACAACAAAAAGTATTACATTTATAATGAACTTATGAGGGAGAACCTGATTGAAATGAATCATATTACATATTTCAATCGTAATATATTCCTGAAACAATAATTCTTGGCAATCTTTGGGACTTCACTCCATGAAACGAGAAATTAAATATGTACGTAACGCCAAATAAAATTTCCGGGAGCGTGAACGTGTGTCGCAGGCATCCGCAGTCACACTCGAACACGGAAAACAAAAAACGTTTCAGCACCCGGGGCGTTTTTATGTCCCCCAACCGGGCAGGACGTGTCGCCTTCCGCGTAAAACAATAAAACAGATCGACTAACCGTTGGTAAACTGCAGGAGCTGGAGTTTCAATGCCCGAATTTCCGCCGTCAGCCTCTCCACTTCTTGCCGGTTCTCCTCCTCCCGCTGCTGTAAAAGTTGCTGTAAGGAGTAGCCGTTATCCTGCAAGGTCTGACTGCTGCTGTCCTGCCCCCCGTGCGGCTGATTCCCGATTACAGTCGATCCTGGAACAAGGGATGGGGGTTTATCGATTTCTTCTGCTTGGGAAATGTTGCAAATGTTAATTAATTAATTTGGATTTGGCTGTAGGTGAGTCGGCCCTCTCGGCCGCAGATCGACCCGGAAAATGGGGAAGATGTGGCGTGTGATAAATTACAGAACAAAGATGCGCAAACCAATTATGTACCCTTAAGAAATAATATTATCGAGAGCATATATCAGCCTGCCATATTTTTTAAAATGAAATAAAATTTTCAATTTTTCAAATGTTAAATTCACATATGAGAGCCTTATTTGACATACTTTTATTGTCAGTGCCACTATCGTCATCATTTTAATTTTGTTAGATCAGATACCCTGTACATTTTTAACATATTTCAATCCTGCATGAAATTTTTCACTCAAAGAACTTTAATTTTTGACACTTTTCTCAAATAATTTCAAAAAAAATTTAATTTTTTTATGAAAATAAAAATTTATAATTAAACATTTTTGTCTAATAAAAATTTCCAAGCAGACATTGGAACTGATAATATAGTTAATTTTTTATGTTTGTTATTATCATGAAATTATTACAAAAAATTTTAATTTTCTTTCTAGATTTTTGAACAATAATTATTATCTTTTGCTCCCATCGATGTAGTACTTAAACATAAAAGAGAACCGTTCTATTATTGTCAATGCCTACTTGGAAAATTCACAAATAATTCATCATCATCATTAGGTCATCAGTCCTAAGACTGGTTGGACGCTAACCTCCAGCTTCTCGTATCTTGTGCCAACCTACGCATTTCGCTAATTGTGCTACAACCCACATCCCTTACTATTTGCGAGCAGTAGTTTAATCTAGGCCTACCTCTGCCTTTCTTCACTCCTATTTCTGCCTCCAAAATATCGCGGACTACTCCCCCATGTCTCAGCAAGTGGCCTACCATTCCATCTCTTCTCCTCTTTAAGTTTTTCCACATACTTCTTTTCTCGCCGACTTTCTCCAATACTTCTTCGTTTCTAACCCTATCAGTCCATGGTATTTTCATCATTCTTCGATAACACCACATCTCAAAAGCTTCCAATTTCTTCCCACTTGCTTCCCCTACCGTCCAGGTTTCGCAGCCGTATAGTGCCGTGCTCCATACATATGTTTTCAAAAATCTCTTCCTTGTTTCTAAGTTTATTACCACCGAGCATAAAAGTGCTTTCTTTTTGTTAAAAGCTACTCGACCCTGCGCTATTCTTTGTTTTATGTCTTTATCGCTTCTTCCATCCCAATTTATTTTACTTCCTAAATAAGTGAAGTCTTTAACTTCCTCCAATCTTTCATTATTAATTTGTACTTTCGTTTTTGCTCTGCTCTCGCGCCCTCTGCACACTAACACTTTAGTTTTGTTTTTATTCACCCTCATTCCGTATTCCTCTGTCAATACTGCCTTCATTTCGTTCAATGCTGATTCTACACATCTACACAAATAATTCATCATATTTAATAAGAATATTACAGTATTTACAATACGTCATCATTTTAGAATTGTTAAATGGAACACCCTATACATTCTAACATATTCCGATTCTGAATGAAATTTTCCATTCGAAGAACTTTGTTTTTTGAGTTTTCCTCAAATATGGCTAACTTATTTAATTTTTCTTTTTTATAAAAATAAAAAATTATAATTAAAATTCGATGTAATGAAAATTTTTTAAATAGGCATTGGAAATAATAATATAGTTCATTTTTTATATTTGTTGTTATAACCAAGTTATTAGAAAAAAATTAAAATAGATAATAAAATTTTTTTATATAGATTTTTGGATAACAATTAGATATTATCTTTTTTTTTCAAATAGTGACTCCTGCTTTTCCCTCTGTAGTAGTTATTATAATTTAGGCTTTAAATTAGTATAGTAAAAATTAATTTCGAACTATTAAAAAATAGTAGTAAATATCACCCAAAAATCTGGAAAATAATTATTTTGAATGTTTCAAAAATAATTCAAAATTTAATTATACAAGTATACTAAAATAATTATACAAGAATTCCTAAATTTCGATATACAATAATATTTTGAATCCATTATAAACATCAGAAAAGTAAGAAAAGTAAACAAACTGAAAAATAAGAATAAAATTTAAAATATTTGTATATTAAAGATGTTGCAAATTCGATGAAACTCCATATATCCCTTTTTAATTTACATTTGAGAGAAATATTTAGACTCCATTATATAGCAAATTTCATTCAGAATCATCTATTAAAATATATATATATATATATATATATATATATATATATATATATATATATATATATATATATATATATATATATATATATATATATATATATATATATGGTGTTTAATTTAAAAATTATAAATTGATATTTATAAACAGTATTGATAGCACATTTATGTTAAAATAAGCCTATTCAGTTTTCATCCACAAATTTTAACATTTTATTTTATTTCAATAAAAAAAAATGGTAGGACCATACATGATTTCATTGATACCCTATATAGACAATAATGAATTAAGTTTAAAATGAATTATCTCTTAGTCACAACAGGGCGTGATCAAGAGGATAAATTATTCTAAAATAACCTTCAATAACATAACCTTCGAAAATATCACACTACTTTCTTCCTCAATAGTACATTGTGAAAGAATAAACCTAAAAAAATACTAAATATTCGAACAAAATCTGTAATTTTTCAAAATTGCTTATGTCTCAAATGTAATCTAAAAAACAGTTAATTATATATCTATGGCGTAGTTAGCATATATTTGTCATAAATAAAAGCCAATTTCAACGTAGTCAGCCTTGGTGATAAAACTACGACAAACAGCCATTTTTTTAATTACTATCATCAAGTCTCGCACTGTGTATTCCCTTACATATTTAATCGCAGCGCGGAATAAACATTGGGGATGTTTCTTGTACCACTTAAAAACAACGGTGTGAGAAGGGTACACCTGTAGATAAGCCGAGAGGCTACTATCCCTTATAAAGGTCGGCGATAAGGAATGACGTACATCGTGACGAGGAGGTAATAAAGATGAGGGGTGTCCTTACGGGGAATTAGGATTTTATCAGGAATAAGGATAACGTCGGCGATACGGGGCCATTTACCTTAATGACGTGTTGTGCGCGGCTTAGTAGATTTGAGGGAGGCTAACGGGGATATAATTGTGACTGGAGTGGATCATTTATTATTTACGTGTAAAAAGGTATTTAAATGTAAATTTAGTCGAATTTTTTTTTTTGAAGCGGGAAATAATTTCAGGTAATTAATTATTCTTGAGTTGTTGCTTTAGATATTGACTAGATACAATGATCTCGTAACATAATGAATGAATTTGTTAAAAATTTAAGGAATAACTTTTGGGGAAAACTATTGGACCAGTCAAATTTTATTTTAAGTGACGCATTTTTCGATACATTTTTTAATGGCAACTCCTTTTTTATTATGGAATGTGAAAGAGCGCATTGTTTTACATACACTACGGTAATAATTACATAAGTATGAGTACAGATTAAATAAAGGAAAATGAAGAAAAACGATTGAGCTATTTCAAAATACTAAATGTAATAGCAATGATAATGTAAACAATCAGCTAAATTAAAGTTCAAACTGTGCACCATTGGCTGTCTAATTTTTTTAACTGTCAATTTGCCGATAACTTCATGAGGTGTACGTTGTATTTCGTGACGAATTCTTACTTTTAAGTCTGCCAAATTATCTGGCCTAGTAAAGAATACTTTGCCTTTTAAGTATCCCCACAAGAAGTAATCTAGGGGTGCCAAATTTAGAGATCTGGCTGACCACCCAATTAGCCCCCTTTTACCTATCCAACGAATCGGGAACATATCATCTAAATAAGCGCGGACAGGTGCTACATAATTAAAGGAACATCATTTTATTGAAAAAAAGGTGACTTCTCAGAAGATTAGATTCTTCTACATCTGGACATAAAGTTATTAGTGCAGCAATAGGGCAATCTCGAAAAAAATTCAAATATCTTGCACCGGTTATGTTTACGTCAAAGAAATAAAGTCCCAGAATCCTTCCATCGACTATGCTCAATAACGGCAGTTTTGCCTATTGACATGGCGGTTGAAAATAAAGTTAGCCTCGTCAGAAAATTTTATGATTTTTACGAAATTATTTTCATTATTGCATAGCTGTTGCATTCACTTGCAGAATTGATTTCGCCGATCAAATTCGTCCTCAGATAGCTCATGGACAAGATATACCTTATACGAATGAAGCTTTGCTTTTTTAGAATTTTGTGTACTGAAATCAGAAGCCATATTGAAATCAGAAGCCAGTTGTGTAAGTATTGAGTGATGGTTTCCTTGCATTGCCAACAAAATATAAAGCTGGTAGTCTTATGAAAGATTATGGATCGACGAAACTTATGATGACCACGAATATGTCCAAATTTGCGATACTTAGACTCAACATTACTCAACTTACCATGTTATGGCTAATGGGTTGTCGATCAGGATGAGTTGCATTGAACAATCCATCTACTTTTCTTTGGATACGCATTCTGTCTCCAAATTCGATCAATCAAAGAAGTTCAATTATTTTTTGTTGTGTTAATTTAATCATTTTTACAAAATGACAAAGTTACTACTTAAAAAACACTGAAAATGCACTGCTTTTTCCAATTATACGATAAGAAAGGTATTCTTTAAAAGAAATTACTCGAAAATCCAGAAAACTGTTTAACCAAGTACGATTTCTTAAGTATGATTTAAGTATGATTTAAGTATGATTAAGTATGACTTAAGAACAGGTTTTTATATTCTTGATATTGAATTTCAAGAAGAAACTATTATTTTTCGAGTTATGCCTTTCAAATAATTCGATTTGAAAAGTTCTCTTAATTAAGTCTGACTAAAAGTGTAAAATATCCATGTATTTTATATAAATTTATCTATGTATTTAAATCTTCAAAAAATTTGGGTGTATTTGCTATTCAATCTTGAACATACTTGCATAATTTTTTTCCTAAAATTTGGTAATTAACCTGAATGGTATGCCATGTTACTCGGATAGTGACCATTATATTTAATTATAATTATATTGATACATTTTAACTTCTCGATAGATAAAATTAATAGGTCGAGAATGATATTGACTTATTCTCTATCTAATCTCTCAATCTCTCGATCGAACTACTGAACAAAAACAGTCATTATACAAGCTTGTACTTCCTTGTTAGACTATCAAAAACTAATATGGTTTGTACAATGATTCTTTGCGTGTGCGTCACAGGTAACGATCGTATGAATCAATCAACTGACATTTTTGAACAGTGTCTTGCCAAAAACACATTTTAGGATAACAGCTAGTACAATACAAATTCGTCAACCTATGATAGAGTAATGAAAAGGTTCTCTATAAAAACATTCAATGGAAGTGGATTTCCATCAAAATAAATGAAATAAATTCAACAAAAATCAAAATAAATGAAACAAAAATGAAATAGATTTTACAGAAATATTGAGATGACAATGAATTAAATTATAAAATTAAGCTAAGACGTGACTTCATAATTGCATTTTGTTCGGCAAATTATTAAATGTCTATGCCGTACGTAGTTGATTGAAACATTGTCGCTAGATATACGTGCTGGTAATTGTGATAAACAATTGCGAGTGATGTAGCATGTGATCCGTGCGTCGGTCGTCACTAAATTGATACACGCGCAAAGAACCATTATACAAATTGTAGGTAGTAACTAATAGTTTAGGGTCTAAAATAGTAGTGTTAAGTCTTAAAATGTTAAGTCTATAGTGATTATACTTCTAAAGTATAAAACCTATTTCAATGAACTAACTGTAAGTTGAAATCTTCCACCTCTAGTTTTTTCATCTTCAAATTAATATTGCTTACTGTCAAATACCAAGCGAAAGTGAAATATCAAGTTAATCTAGTCAAAATACATCCCGTAATCCATTATATATATATATATATATATATATATATATATATATATATATATATATATATATATATATATATATATATATATATA
This sequence comes from Rosalia funebris, assembly GCA_037954035.1. Taxonomy (NCBI): domain Eukaryota; kingdom Metazoa; phylum Arthropoda; class Insecta; order Coleoptera; family Cerambycidae; genus Rosalia; species Rosalia funebris. The sequence goes on along the minus strand of JAZFAV010000006.1, from coordinate 558,811 downwards.
TATATATATTACCTTGGATCTAATTTGTTGGATAATGGAAGGTGCCAAAGACGGTCTTCAAAATGGCACCAATTAAATAATAAAAATCTCAGCGATACCACAGGAGATCATATTTTATTGGATGAGGCAAGCTACTAACTAGAGTATGAGATGTTGTGAACAAATATATGTACTGATTATCAACATGATTATATGTTTTTGGTATAAATCTCTTTCAGCGATCTTGTGGTTGCACAGAAATCCTCAATCTCGTCAACAGCCTAACTATAAGTCAAACGTTTATAAATGAGACCGAAAGAGTAACTATGGAGATCGAACAGTGTCTCATTGATAGCTCTTACAATTTGCCCAAATACGTGATGAACAGTCTAGTCAATGTGTCACAAATCATGTAGATAAAGCCATACAAGTGGTTCAGGATACAGTGATAGAAATTCAATGAGCCTACTCAGTGGGCTCTTCGGCGGAATATCAGGTAATACTTATTGACTATCTTAGAAGTTATTTAGGTGCATAGCTTTTTTTTTGCTTCAGGCTGTGACGGGATTAATTGCCTATTGAAAGTCTCCTCGAAGACTGGCCTTGATACATTCAATTTGCTCATCCGCGTCAGCCATACTGTCTACATCAGTATTATGCTTCCTACGACGGATTCAATGGGGGTTCCCCCTTGTTTCACGAAAGCTGCAGTACTTTAGCCCGGAATACAATTACTAGAAATAGGCGGGAAGTACCTACAATGTCTCTTTTGAATGTTTAAGTATTAATTAGTTTTGTCTTAATCGCAAATCGAAGTAAATAAGATTTCATTACTCAATTACTATTAATTATGTCAAGTGGTATTTAAAATTACACCAGAAGAATATATTTTGTTACCACCTTTTCTGTTACATCAGAATCTTTAACAACAACCTAAAATATATCTTTTTAAATAAAATAATGGTGCAATATTATTTTTATAAAATTTTACATATTATAACTATAACATATATATAAGTATTTTTTTAATCAATGCCCTAAGAGTTTTTCAGTATATGTATTTTTTTATTGACCTACCCTATACACAATTTACTATTGATTGTAAATAGTCTTTATGTTGTTCGCCATGTGCGCAACGTCCCGTTCGTCCGTTAGAGTGTTTTATGAGTGCTGGAAATTAATTAAAGATTAAACAAAGAAACGATGTCCACAACAGATAACAGAACTCATAAATCCTCGCCAGCTTAGTTTTTAATTCCGAATTTCAACAATTAAAATCGCCTGAACTCGTAGACTCGCTAATTAGCATCTAAATGACTTTAATTTTCATACCCTATAAGTAGTTTGCACAGTATCTGCATAGAAGGAACTAGTAATAAAACTGAAAATTGGTAATTGCAAGATAATCATTGAAAATGAGTATAAAATGGAAAAAGACGACTATGGTGCTTACATTTCAATATAGACAATTAAGTTTTGATTGAAATGTCTACAGTTATACAAAGTTTGCTCTTGTTATCTTACATACATTAAATTTAATAAAGATTTAGTCGATACCAGTCCCACTGTAAACAATCAAGCAGTATACCTGAGGACCAATGGCTATGAAGGAACCTAAATTGCCGTCTAGCACAGAGTATTGATGTTAGCTACGGAATTCGCATCCCCTCCAATCACCTGAGTAAACACGCCTTAAATAGGCGGAGCCTGCGACAAAGTATCACGTGATTTTGAATTTCGGCACAACACAACAATAGTAGGAATCAACTTTCACTAGTTCAACTTCCAATAATCGGTGACTAAATAATTGAAAAATCGGCAACCATGTGGTGTTATCATGTTTATTAACCCTACAAATAATTACAGATAATGGTTATATTTATATAACTGACAATCTAAAACAACCTCGGCGGAATTAGCTGGCATTGTTTTCCGAATTAATTCTGACATTGATACATTCAAATATGCCTCCCAATATACTGACGCCGGTTTCCGCAATTTGCCTTAGTCCCTGTAGGCCGCAACCGTCTATTGAAACCACCGTTCTCAACGCTATCGACTGGATCTTGGCTGTGAGAGCAAATACTTTTGGAGGAACCTAGAAAATAACAAACTATAACTGTTTAATCTCATTGCACATACATAATTTGGAAAATATTTGTCAATCCTCTAATGAAAGGAACAGAATTTGTCCCTTACAGAAACGTAACTGTCTCTAAAATGATATATTCAGAAAATAATTCGATGTTCATCAAATGAAACGAAATTATGTAACTGGATTGTACCTGTAGAGCTTCCGAAATGGCATCTCCAACGATATCCCATCGACAAGCACTAGAAAGCCCACATCGTTGAATATCCCTCCCAATAACTTGGGAGATGCTCATAAAAGTTTGCGCTTCGGCCAAACTATTGCTTATAACATTCACCATCTCAGCCATGGCAACAGTGGCGCACTTCTTGATTTGATTATTGACTTCTTCAACGAGAACATCGAAATTGCCTTCCTCTATCAGGCAATCCACTACCGGATTGGTGGTATTCACGTAGATTATGCTGCGTCGTTGAGTACTTCTGAAAGTGGATTTGAACTGGTTGGCTTTGGCCTGGATGTTGCTGTGGTGTTCCGCGAGGATCTGGTTCGTCAGGTTGGTCATGTACGTATCGTAGGCGGCCATATTTTGAAGGACCGTCACGACGGAGGAGTTTATATCTTGTAGCAGCTGTGTGTTGGCCATGTTTCGTTGGAGAAGATTTGCGTAGGGTCCTAAAAGGGATTGTTCTAGGTTCAGAGCCCATGCCTAGGATAATAGAGATTTAATGGAATACGACTTTGATCGAGTTGATGAGTCGAGTCTTATTATTAAAAATTATTTATTTGTAAATATGAACCTCCAATTCAGTTATTTATACAATGTGTCTCTAAAGACCGGTAGTATTTAGGATTAAAAAAGATCTGGATGCCAGGCATAGCAGAAATGAATAAATATTGTCACTGAAACAATTGTTAATTCCGTACAGTTTTCGTGTCAAACTACAGCTGTTTGTGGAGTAAAACAATTTGTTTTACCTATGAATCGACACCTTTCCTAAATGGTAATGCGAATACTTAGAATATAAGGTACTGCGTACTGATACGAATTTTCATATCTTTCATGAGAACCGAACATAATTTCAAGAAAAAGTCCACGTGTGGGCAGGCATCGTGAGCAATGACATAATTGGACCTGTTTTTAATAAATCAATATTTAATGGAAGTAATATACTTGAACATGTTGCAGAATGCTATTCAGCTGCTAATTTCCGGGATTCTAGAGGAAAATTCTGATTAATTTAAAAATCTAGAAATAACTTTTCAACAGGGCGATACTCCTACAGACTATTATGTGGTAATCAGTAAGAATTTATCTCATGAACAATATCTTAATAGATAGATTGATTGCCAAGATACAATAGAGAAGCCTGCTTGGTCTCCAAATCGAATGCCCTTAATTATTTTCATGGGGCTACTTAAGATCTACAGCATATGCTAGGTAATCCGCTAATATCTAGGTATTGAAGTAAATAATTACTAAAGAGTGTAGGTTAATATCCGCAGAAACACTTGACTGGGTGAGAGAAACGTTGAATAACAGGATGTTGAACCGTCAGCAAGAAGGAAGAGAATGAGACTAAATTTATTGTATTCCATTAACCTAGAACTAATTTTTAATGTAATATGAAATAAAATTCAGATTAGCTTAAGAAAGTAAACACAAAATTAGAGCGCACTGTATAAATAAAGAAACGTAACATTTTTATAGTTCCAAATAACATTTTAAAAAATAATACATTTTATCTATCGCCTTAGATAAATCTACTAACCTGTATCGCAAAGCCAAATACTGCCAAAAATAGTACTTCGTTCATCCTCTCCTACAAATATCACAAGGTTTATGATCGTGCTTTCCCTTCACCACTACTTTCGCTACATTAATTTCAGCATCTTTTATGGGAAAATTTATCTTATCACTCGCACCACAACAAAAATCAGTCTAGTAAAAAGATGTTTTTTTAGATAGGAAGTAGTTTACAACTATGTGCTGCAAAAATAAATTTTCAGTAAAGCGATTATTCTGTTTGTCGTTAAATTTTATTGGTTTACGATCCTGTGTACCACTTTCTGGAAAGGGTAATAAATGTTACAACGTTTCGTTTGCTTTTTTATAAACTCCAGCGTGTTATTTAAAATTTCCGGGAAACAGAAGACACTGGAGAGACGATACCAGATATAATGTATACACCACTTACAGCAGTATTTAATAATGAACTTATTAATATTAGTAAACCATTTTAAAAGCTTAAAACGGACTTTTCCGCGCGTAAAACATCTCTATCTCGAAAGTGAGTGGCCGAGAAAAAATAAACCAACACATAAATGCAGAATATGTGTTTTATGCGACAGTTTTACTTTTTTCATTGGCAACTGCTTCAGTGCCGTATCAATATCTACATCTATGATATAACGAAATAATTTTTTTTCTCCTTCATTTGTATATGATACAGGCCGAATGTATATCTTTTTCGTTCAATGCAAAATCGGCAAATTTTTCTCAAATAGTCCACCATCGTGCTTTCTCATGACCAATGGACAGGGTGGGGTGTTCCCTATCCACCTCAAAATCAATAGATGTCATCTGGGAGACATAGCCGAACAGAATTAGTCAAAATAAGATCGATCCGATACGATTTCGTTGAGTTATCGTGCTAACAAAATCAATTCTCAAATAGTCCACCATCGTGCTTTCTCATGGCCCATGGACAGGGTAGGATGTGTTCTATCCAGCTCAAAATCAATAGGTGTCATCTAGGAGACGTCCCCGATCAGAATCAATCAAAACCCGATCGATCCGACACGACTTAGTCGAGTTATCGTGCTAACAAGAGCAAATGCCAACGACGACGACAACAGCGACACACACACAGACAACATTTTTTACAAACCACTATTTTTTGGTTTTTAGGCCGAAAAACGAAAAATAGACGAAAAAAATTGTTTTTTCCGTTTTTCTTTACACGATTATGTTACTTTTCCGCTAGTACAGTTGAGTGCGGAAAAGTAATAATGAAATAAGTCTTTGATAACAAACCGGTTACTGACTTTCCAGATGATATATGTAACTACCATTCATAGTCTCAAGTATGTACGACGAACTAGATAAAGAATGTTGTTAAATTATTTTTTGACTTCAACCGTACAATTGATACGATTGGGGCTGAATTTATATCCAAAAAATTCTATAAATTGGTATTAAGTAAGAGAGACCTTTCTTAATTGAATAAATTCGTATGGTTTTAAAGACGCTTTTGCACGTAAAACTTATTCCAACAATCATATAGTCAGCCTTGGTGTTCCACAAGGTTCAATCCTTGGGGCATTAATATTTTCTACATATGTTAATGAACTGCTATCTCATCTGGAAATAAAATGGACAATGTAGGCAGATGATGCATCTGTAATTGTGTCCGCATGAAATTCTGTGAAGCTTCAGCACTCAATCTCATAAATTATGATATAGTTTAATATTTGATGTAGAAAAAATCAATCAACTCTGAACATAAACAAAACAGAATATATATATAATATATACATATTTATAAAAAAAACACATCGGTATTAAGTAATATCAAGGACTTCAGTAACAAAAATTTTTACCCTATTTCGAACCGATGACAATTATTTTCATGATCAAAAATATATATACACCTATGTACATGCATAATTATAATTATCAGTATTAACGATAATTCGTTACCGATTTGGGTCGTTATCGTATGAACAGACTTAGGTATTCCGCACTTATCAATATCAAGATAAAATCCTGCTGAGAAAACGTAAAATGAATGAAAACATCATGCCTTCTTATCATCTACCATCAGTCTCAAGTGTTTATATGCGATATAATAAACCCTTACTAATCAAAAATAAAACTCATTTCATTTTTACAATACCGAAAGTCAAACAAAGCATATTAGTGCAACCTTCGCTGCAACTACGAATATTTACTTTATTTAAGTAAATATATTATCTTTACAATTGTGATTTCGTCGCCCAAATCCTGGTTATAAAAGACAGAGAGAGAAAATTATACTCGTTTACGATGTTTTTCGTAAAATTGATTGTTGTTGTTTGTGCATGCGTTATACTACAGGTAAGTTTTTTTACATCTATGCATACGCATAGATCCATAAGGCCTTTTTATTATATCTCGTATTTTTCCAGGTCCAATGTAGCGTTTCAACATGCAACTACAAGGACAGCGGCGATCCTCTATTGACTGCCAACAGCGCGATGACAGATCTGGAAAAAATTGTAAGCGCAGTAGTGGAAATCGCCTTAAACGCAATCAGCGGTCTAGAAACTTCACTGAAAATCGTTCAAAAGTATGTCATGAACGTCGCCAAGGATCTCATATACCAAGTAGGAGATGACATAGTCGAGAAACTGAACGAAATGAAGGAAGGTTTGTAGAAACATCGACGATCCAAATAAGAGACTATATTAATTATTTTTAGATGCATATGTTATTGAAGTAGATGTCATAGACTGCGTAGAGGATCGCGAGGAAGACCTTAAGCAGCTACCGGTGGTGTTCTTAAATAAAACTAGCGAATGCGCCGTCGAAAGGGTGAACGAAGTGCTGGACAGTTTCTCGGATATAGCCCTCGACGTACAGAGTGCCAATGAGGTGCTGAAAAATTTGACGGACCAGCTAGAACATTGCGGGAATGATCTTACGTGCATTGATAAGGTAAATGCTTTTAGAGTAATTAAGAGATCGTAGTTACGAAAAAATAGCTTCTAATGTTGCAAATACAGGACTACGATACTATGATTACTTGATATTACAGTCAAATTTTCAACAACCCGCCATTTTTTAAAATAATATCAAAGAGAAATTAGCAGTATTGATAGGTATAAATAGGTATCAACAAAATCAGGTTACAAAAATAAAAGCAACGAATTTTGCGTTGCTATAGTTTTATTTGCAAAGTTGAGGCTTTTCTATTTGGTTTAACATTTCAATAATGACTACGTGATTGTAAATTGAATTGATTAAGAAATTCGATCGTTCGATTTATGATTAAATTAAATGTCATTATTCGCAAAAAAAAATTAATTACTTGGAATACGTCATAACGGAATTTCAAAATAAAAAAATGGTGATATTTCAAATTGAAAACCAACAACCAAAATATTGAAACAATGCTTTAAAGAGTGTGTTTTTAATTTTCTAAATCTTTTTTAACCCTTTTTTTATCATATTTTCAGAAATAAGATAGTCATGTACTATTTGTGGTTCCATTATAATTATAATTGTAATTATTTATTCAATTTAAAACGCTATAAATAAGCTTACATGGAGGGGTTAGGTCCATATATGTAACATAATATTATTAAACTATAAGTGTATTGTTAATAGAGCAAAATCTGTTTATATATACAAAGAGAATTCCATGTTGAATATGTGTAAAGGAAAAATAATGAGGAAAGAATAGAGAAAAACATTCCAATTATTATTCATTTATTATACACTAGGCACAAAAATTGACGGATGTAAAAAAATCCAAATTTTTAGATGATTTTCAAAGTGCTGTAACTTGGAGAAAAATAGTCGCACAGCAATTTTAAAAAAATAATATAGAATTAATCAAAATCAAAATATCAATTAAAGTCTTTTTAAAGAATACGGTTAATTAAGTTCAACGTTTTTCAAAAAATCATTTAATAACAATTAAATTATGAATTATAAATACCGGGCGAAGCTTTATCATCATATTTTTTTCTTACCCCTTTCTTACCTTTTCATCCCTCATTTACTTTTTCAGATGACGGAAGAGATAGACAAGGCCGTATCCGAAGTACCCGAGACAGTCAAAGCCGACATTAATAAAGCGCAACAGAAAATCGAGGACTTGGTAGACTACCTTTTCGAATGTGAACATGACAATTACAACCAGCTACAAATAACGTCCCAAGAAATGTTCAACGGAATAGTGGCGTGCGTGGAGAACAAGTTATTAAACGCCACGACTGTGTCAACTCCGTAGATGTAAACGTAGAAAGAGATGTGAAAGATGTGGAAGTTTTATAGGTTTTACAGTAAATATTTTACAGATTATTGTATTTGAAATAGGTATAGAACAAATACTAAATAGCATATTTTTATTAATTTAGAGACACTATTGCCAATAATGAAGGTTACAGTTTATAAGCTACCAAAATAACTCCTGTGTGAATTAGTTTAAACAAAGTTAGTTATTAGATTAGTTTAGTTGATTTATTAAATGTTGTTAATTACGTTACAGCTTTCAATAAAATATTTATAATCTCTATCTTACATGAATTACTGATATATGTATGAATAATTGGTGAAAATTGTACATGTGATAAAAAATTGGTAGGGAAACATTCTTTCTAATAAAAACTACTCATATTTCTAGTTTAGTGAAAACTATACACCAACTAGAGAAAGAATTAACCTCATAATAGATTTGATTCAATAAATATAATTCGATAGCGATATCAATAACCAGTGTTTATTAAAAATAGTGGATAGAGGAAAGGTTTTTAAGTCCCAGTGATTTGCCTCAATTTTGAGACATATTTTCTACAAAACTCCCTTACTATAGTCTATCTATTTTCTTCCTTGACAAAAAATGAGGAAATTCAACAGTGCCTTCAGATTTTCCCTAAATCGAGAGGTTCTCCAAGTAAGAGTGAATTTCGAAATTATTACTTGAAATCTGCTACTCGAAAATAGTTTTACGCAAAAACCGACAGTTTCACATTAAAACGGATACCACTATTGTATTAAGAAGGTCGATTTACGTTGAATTCAATGTAATTTCCGTCTATTTTGAGATTTTGGCATTTTCTACAAAACTGTCTTACTGTCCATCGATTTCGTTCCACAAAGAAACACTTTCTCAAGAAAAAATATGAAAAAATTCATGTAGACGTAGGAAGGATGGACAAATTAAACGATGGTCTCGGATTTCTCTTTCACCCAGGCGTTCTCCAGGTAGGTGTGAATTTCGAAATTGTTACTTGGAATCTGCTACTCGAAAATAGTTCTTTAGTTGTTGCAAAAACCGACAGTTTCCCATTAAAGCGAAGATCACACTCATCTTGAGAAAATCGATTTGCCTTGTATTCAATGTAATTTGCGCCGATTTTGAGACTTTTATATTTTCTACAAAGTTCCCTTACTATATATAGTCTATCGATTTTCTTCTGCAAGAAAAAACATTTTCTCGTTAAAAAACTGAAAAAATTCGCATAGACGTACATATATCCTAAAATTTGAAAAAATATTATAGGCATGTAGAAAGTTAGAGTGGATTAATTTATTTTAATAAAAATGAAAAATTTTGTAAAATAGGCATTTATCATGTTAAAAAAATCAGCGTATAGCTAAATATTGAGACCTAAGAATTTTTTCATTGATTTATTCATTTTGGCTTAAGCAACAAACCGAGAATAGAGTGAACTCATGGCGAAATTTATATAATTTTATAGACTTATTACACCAAACTCTAACGACCACAACTTGGTAGTCATGAAAGCTGGATTAAAGTTAAAAAATCTGAAAACGCGGAAGGATAAGAAACGTATAAATGTAGACATTTTGAGGGATCACAATATAACAGATAAGTTCCAGGAGAAAACAGATCAATTAATAGATAAAGCGAGTAATGACGAAATCAAGAACGCAGATACTGAGTGGGAGGGTATCAAGAATAGTCTAGATTCCGTGGCTACGGACGTTTTAGGACACGAGAGAAAGGAAGCTAGGAAGCCCTGGATAACGGACGAAATCTTAAACTTAATACAAAAGAGACGAGGCTACAAAAACAGACGAGACGAGGAAGGGCTGAAAACTTATAAGTCAATAAAGTAGGAAATCATTAGAGAGTGTGGAAAAGCGAAAGAACAATCGATAGAGGACAAATGCAAAGAAGTAGAAGATAAGCTCCAAGTAGATAAGACCGATGAGGCTTACAAAATAATTAAGAGAAACTTCAGGGATATAGGAACGATAAGTAGAAACGTTAGGAGTCAATCGGGAGACATACTGATCGGAAGAGAGGAGAAAGCGGATAGATGGAAGCAGTACTTAGGAAATTTATATGAGGATCAGCAATTAGGAAAGATATTAGAGGAATAATCTAGCATCGATAGGGAAGATGTAGGAAAACCTATATTGAGAGAGGAATTTGAAATAGCACAGGCGGCTAAAGAACAATAAGGCGCTGGGTGTAGATAAAATACAGGCGGAAATTTTCAAATATGCGGGACAGAAAGTAGTAAATAGGATGTTTGAACTGGTAAAATACATATACGAAACGGGCGATATGCCGAAGGATTATAAGAGGAACATTATCGTTACTATACCGAAAAAGAGACGAGCCGACAAATACGAGAACTTTAGAACGATTAGCCTAACTTCCCATGCGTCAAAAATCTTCACCAGAATAGTGCAGAAGAGGATGGAAAATAGAGCGGAGGAAATACTAGGAGAAGACCAATTCGGGTTTAGGCGAAATAGGGGAACTCGCGAAGCTATTTTGACGCTAATGTTAGAGAAAACAAGGAAAGAACGCTTATATAGGATTTGTAGATTTAGAAAAAGCTTTTGATAATGTAAGATGGGAAAAATGTTCGAGATACTAAAGAACGCGGGAATGAAGTATAGAGATAGGAAAGTAGTACACAATCTATACAAAGAGCAAACTGCTGTTATAGAAGTAGAAGGGGAAAGAAGGGAAGTGGGTATTAGGAAAGGAGTAAGACAAGGATGTACGCTATCACCGCTAATTTTTAATCTATACATCAAAGAGGCGATTAATGTGGTAAAAGATAGAGTGGATTTCGGGATTAAAGTACAGGGACAGAAACTAAAAATGCTGAGATTCGCGGATGATATAGCAGTATTAGCATCTAGTAAGGAGGAATTAGAATCAGCGTTGAACGAAATAGAGGCAGTGTTGACACAGGAATACGGAGTGAGGGTGAATAAAAACAAAACTAAGTGTTAGTGCGCAGAGGGCGCGAGAGCAGAGCAAAAACGAAAGTACAAATTATTAATGAAAGATTGAAGGAAGTTAAAGACTTCACTTATTTAGGAAGTAAAATAAATTGGAATGGAAGAAGCGATAAAGATATAAAACAAAGAATAGCGCAGGGTCGAATAGCTTTTAACAAAAAGAAAGCAATTTTATGCTCGGGGATAATAAAGTTAGAAACAAGGAAGAGATTTTTGAAAACGTATGTATGGAGCATGGCACTATATGGTTGTGAAACCTGGACGGTAGGGGAAGTAAGTAGGAAGAAATTAGAAAGTTTTGAGATGTGGTTTTACTGAAGAATGATGAAAATACCGTGGATTGATAGGGTTAGAAACGAAGAAGTATTAGAGAAAGTCGGCAAGAAAAGAAGTATGTGGAAAAATATAAAGAAGAGAAGAGATAGAATGGTAGGCCACTTGCTGAGACATGGGGGAATAGTCCGCGATATTAGGCCTAGATTAGACTACTGCTCGCAAATAGTTAGGGATGTAAGTTGTAGCATAATTAGCGAAATGCGTAGGTTAGCACAATATTAAGAGATGCTGGAGGTTAGCGTCCAACCAGTCTTAGGACTGATGACCCCATGATGATGACATCGAACTCTAGTCCGGGTTGTGCATTCTTAAGAAATTTTGGCGGTTCTTTCAACATTCAATGATCAACAGACACGTTTCAGACACTTTTTCGTAATTAACAAATGTTCGTAGATAATACTACGCGAAAAACCGGAACCAAACGGACACGCGCAGGCCTTACCTGTTTTATTAAAATGTCAACGATTTTTAACTTTGCCATTTTCCAAGTGTCTACAATGACAGTCCTCAAAAATCTAGGGTGACATTACTAAAAACGACGAAAACAGTAACATTTGTGTCATTATCGGTAGAGTCCCCTTACAAAACTTGGAAGTTGTTCACGTAACGGAAGAGGAGTTGCAGCTAACTAGACGAGTCACGGAAAAAACGCACTCATTAATCTTGAGAAAAACGCTTCTTCATAAAATACCGACCCGTCAAAAGGGCAACCATCCCTCATAGCGGCGCGTCTGCGACTCGAATAAATATTTTACGAGCCCCGGACCGCGACGACTGTGGATTGTTTTTACTAAACCAACATTTCAAGGGGCACATCCCCTGAATAATTCAGGGGAATCGGGCGGCCTAGATTTCCCAAATGTTTATCAAGACGTTCCAATTACGTAATTGGCGGTCGATTACAGCCTGTTTCGGGTCTGGAACCGCATCGCAAACACTCGCACTGGAAAACGGTGATTTTCCCCGAGCGACTGACGTCGTGTCATGTGCCAGTGGCAGATCGCGTGGGTGGGCCAGGCAAATATCTACCCTAATATAATTAGTTAGCAAGTTCGGTCGACACATACATCGAGCGGGAAGTTCACTTAAAAAATGTGTAATGGAATAAAAAGGAACATTTATTAGTTGACTGTTTTCCGAGTTTTTCTGCTCTGAACAATCGTCGTCAAGTAAAGACCTGGAAATGTCATCCAATTAAGATTTCTATTTCATTCTATCAACTTGGCGGTTATTTCGCACGCCCAGTAGGTATTTCTTCAGATATTGTATACGAAATACTAAATTTTATAACGAACATGAGCTTATACAGTAAAACGCGAATTCCATTTCAACGTATGTTCTAAGTGCCAAGTCTAAATTCATCTAATGATGACATTGAATATGCTCCTATCCTCTATCAATTTCCTCGATCTCTTCTAGGTTTATGTAGAGTCATATAAACTGTATTCATTATTTATGTAGATTAGATACAATAAATACTCCAGTAAAACATGCCACAGTGGCATGGAGGAAAATATGAAGACAAAGCTGGCCATTCCATTAGCCCTATTCAATTTATGATTAGTAGTCTCAGTTTATGTTGGACAGGATGACGGCGCCTAAATCTTTTAGCCTTTTTTATGATGTATATAAAAATAGGTTAATAAAAAATAAAATTTTATTAACTCGAATTATAAAAAAATTACAAATATTGACAAAAGTGCTGAGAGAGGGTTGGCACCTTCGGTCCAATTACAAAAAATAGGAGACGATTAAAACTGATTGTCATTAAAGTTGGCAGTTTTAGCCATCTCTCGATTATATTAATTTGTTTGACGACATACACAGTATGCGAATTAGAATTTTTCAGCGTTTTATGGAAAACTGACCTCTTGTTTATTGACAAATTTGTCCACTGTTTACCATTGACTTTGAAATAATATCAAGTGTAATAATCCATAGATAAATTGTTTCCACCGTCTACTTATTTATTTCCTTTTTTATCTTATTCCAACAACACTATTAAATATTACAATAAAGAAAATAAGGCGGGCAAATATAAGTATTTATATCAATGATAATAGAATAAAATAAGCTTTAATCTTAAGTTTTATTTATTATTTTTTTCTTTTTAGTTTGTTACAATTGAGTTGAGTATAATAAGGGAATTTTATTGAAAATATGAAAATATGACAATATCTAAGTGCTCGTCCTAAATTGACTTGAATGTTGTCAGATACTTACTATACTTATTTTATATTAGAAAACAAATCGATGGAGTATAGTAAAGGAATTTTCTTGAAGATATGAGAGTTTCTAAGTCGACGTAAATTTCGTCGAAAACAACGTAAATTGTTCTTGTGATTTCAATCGAGTTTTTTCATATTTTCTCGAGAAGACAGACAAAAATCAATAGACTATACGAAGAGAATATTATCGAAAATAAAAGTTTCTAAATGGATGTAAATTACATCGAAAATCACGTAAATTGACCCCTTAATTTTGTATTTAATTTTGTCAGGTATTTCCTCAAGGAAAGGTTTTTTGATAGAAAAATAATTGGAAGACTAGTACGGGAATTTTAGTTGAAAACAAAAAAATTTCTAAATCGTCGTCAAGTTCATCGAAAATCACGTAAAAATGTTTTCTGGATCAAATGAGTTTTCCCAAATTTTTCCTCGGGAAAAAGTTATTGAAAAAGTAGATGGACAACATGGAGTAATTTTTTTAAACATGACTAAATCAACGCAAATCGCATTAAACATCTCGAAAATGTGTCTCTTGAAATGAACGAATTTTTAAGAGTTTCTTAAGTTTTCTCGAGGGAACGTTTTTTTTTTTTTGAAAAAATCAGTAGACTGACAATAATAATATAGGCTATAATAAGTAAATAATATAGACTAATATAGACTAATATAAACTAATATAAACTAATATAGACTCATATAGACAAATATAGAATAATATAGACTGACTATAATAATATAGTCAGTTTATAAATAATATAGCCAGTATATAAAAATATGAAATTCATCGAAAATTTCATAAATTGACGTCCTAACTATGGTATTAGTCTGTGTTTTAGTGAAAATCTCTTTTGACTTAAAATCATAAAAATTAAAAAATAGATAAAATTCAACATAATTAATCGAATTGCTTTTACGGTATATATAACACTTCAATTTTTAATATATCTAACTGAATAACCTTATAGATTCAACTGAATTTTTTTCTGGAAAAATATGGTTTTTTTTATCAAACAAAATCGATTAGGCATAGTAAGGAAATTCCTTTGAAAGTATGAAACCATTTTAATCGACGTAAATTCAGTACCTAAGCAGTTTCAGCTGTAGGAAATTGTTTTTATCCACCTCGCCGCCCCTCTATTTACCCGCCATCACGAGCCGTCATTGGCGAATTCGCTAGGGCAAACAGTCCCGCCGTCGGGCAAAGCGAATTTCGCTCTGAATTATTTACATTGTCCAAAACACATTGCCATCGAAATGTTTTAAATCGTGTCGCATTTACATAAGGATTTGTCAAACGGAAATTCGGGCGTTCGTTCGGCGTCAAATACGCCATCACGAGCTATTGGCCGCTGTTTTTGCATGGGCCTGATTACGGTTTAACGATATCAAGAAAAATACGGCTGGATTTAACCCGACCCGACGCGCGACGATTAAATGAAGATTTGTAATTTAGCCGTTGGGGAAAAAAGTGCCGTTCGTCGCTGGTCGCATTTCTTTCTGGACGGTTTGTCGCGATGAATCGCGCGATAATTGGGAATTAATCGCTTTTACTTATTTTTGAAGTAACGTTCTGTTACAAGTAAAGATTAGATACTTTATATCGAATCAGATTACTATATGTAAATTTTATTATATGTAAATTGTAAAATCTAAGATAACATTTTTCGTAACTCGAATAACGTTCCTCAGTTTTATATTTATAGGGTAATAAGTCGGTGGGCAATGGTCCGTGTATCTCGAAAACTGATATCGTTACACTTTTCATACGAGGGTGGGGTGAAAAGTTTCCTGTCTGAGCCAGAGATAGCGCCATCAGATCTAATTTTTGACTCGTATTTTACAGTACCGTCCCTGACTAGCTTGTATAATAACTTTCAGGTCGATTTCTCTGTTAGTATACATATGTTTGACAGCCAATGAATAAGACGTCTCACTTGCATACGTGAAAATGGAAAAATTGGAGACGCAAAACAAGAAGTGGATTGAACACTGAAGGACTCTTCTCCATTATATTCAACAGCCAAACAGGGGGTTTATGAATTTAATGCCGCACGAACACTGATAGTGAACCATGCTCAGGACGCCCCGTTGAATTTACAGCTGTCGAAATAATCGAGAAGATTCATAAAATCGCGGTAGAGGATCGCAGATTGAAAGTAAGTGAGATACCTGACTACTGGAATGTGAACTGAACGTGTATGCAATATTTTATATCAACATTTGTGCATGGAGAAGCACTGTGCTAGGTGGGTGCCGCGTTTGCTAACTATCGATCAAAAATTGAGCCGGAAGGTTGTTTCCACCGAGAATTTGGCACTGTACAAGCGAAATACCAGCGAATTTGTGCGTCGATTTATAACTGTTGATGAAACTTGAGTCCACCATTACCCTCCTGAAAGTAAACAACAGGTAAAACAATGAACTGGAGCAGGTAAACCAACCCCAAAGAACCATCAATGGTGAATACAACGCAGAGTTATAAATCATTTGAGTGATTAAATGAAGGAAAGTGATCTCATTTGGCGAAGACATAGATGTTGTTTCACCGTGACAATGCACCTGTTTATTCCTCAATCATTACAATGGCTAAAATCAACACTTGAAGTTTGAATTGTTCCCCCATTCAGCGAATTCACCAGATTTAGCCCCCGGCGACTATCATTTGTTTCCTAGCCTCAAAACAAGGCTCGAAGGTAAAATATTTGTGAACAACGAGGAAATTATCAATGCTGTAAATGCGTCTTTTCAAGGGCGCGACAAATCGTTCTAAAAAAATGTTATTATTGCATTCTAGCACCGTTATGAAAAATGTGTTAGACTTGATGGAGATTATGTTGAAAAATAAAATAACAAAAAATTAAAAAAAGCATTTTTCTTCAGCAAGCCGGAAACTTTTCAACTCACCCTCGTATACCAACCACATAATTTATCTTGTCTTTCTTCATAATATAACTATAAATTGTCTAGATAGTGATAACATGTATAGCATGGCAGTGGGGAGAAGCAACTTGTATTATCTTATAAATTCGATATTTGAATTAATACATTTCAGCTAAAACTAAATAATTTCCTGATATTCCCAACCACACAAATTTTTACGTAAAAAACTATAAAATAAATGTCGTTAATAATTATTTTAAAAATATATTGTCCAGGGAAAGAGATAATTGTCCAGTTAGCCGTATTGTGTGGGGTGTAGCAACGGGGAGAGACAGGATGAGTCACCTTGTAAATTAAATTTTTATATCAATAAATTCCAGCTAATACTAAATTATTTTCCATCTTGAAAAATACGTAAGGAACTTCGAGAAAGATGATACTTAAATTTATGTTAACGAGAAATAGTCTGTTATCCATATACGATTTTTCCCATGAGATTATAGATTGATAAAGACTTTCCGTCAATGTAGACCGGCTTATTTCCAAAACTGATGTCGCTGCGTTATTCCTCTGTTAATCATTTAATTTGTCATATTATTTTACGTATGATAAGTGAGAATTATCCAGATAGTAGTATCGTGTAAGCTGCAAGGATGGGGAGAGACATGGTGGGTAATATTATAAATTCGATTTTTATACAAATAAATTCCAACTAACACTGCAATCATCATTCAATCATCTTACGCCATCTCGTAAGTGACACTTCTAATATGGACCACTATGACAAAGGTGATACTAAAATTCTATTATCGATATAGGCTTATTTTAAGAGCAATAGAAACGAAAAACTTGCCGCCTATTTAGGCCGGCAGATCTCTAAAAATAATATCGTTTTGTCATTGCTATGTTAACCACCTGATTTATCATATCCTTTTACATACAAGAAGTGAGAATTGTCCAGGTAGTCATATCGTGGGGGGTGTAGCCGTGGGGAGAGACAGGGCGGGTAACCTCATAAATTATAAATTCGATTTGTATATTACTAAATTCCAGCTAACTCTCAATAATTTTCCACTATTCCATCATCTTGTAAATGAGATTTATTACGAAAGAAGCTATAACAAAGATAATACCAAAATGTATTTCAACGAGAAATAGTGTGTTATCGATAAAGCATTTTTCTTGTGGGACAAACGATTGTCAAAAGCTTTCCGCCTATTCAAATCAGCTTATTTCTATTACTGATGTCGTTGCGCAATTCCTATGCCAACCACTTGATTTGCTGTATCTCTTTACGTATGATGAGTGCGAATCATCCAGATAGTCATATCGTGTGGGGTGTAGCAATGAGGAGAGACCAAATGGGACAGGATAAACTCGATTTTTATATTAATAAATTTCAACTAAAACAAAATCATTTTCCACTATTCCACGATCTTACAAATGATACTGCTTGCCTAAAAAAATATCACAAAAATGACACTAAAATTTATTTCATTGGAAAATAGTCCATTATCAATTTAAGATTTTTTTTCTAAAGGACAACCAATTGTTAAAAACTTTCCGTCCAGTTAGACCGGCTTATCTCGAAAACTTATGTTCTAATATCATTTCTATATCAACCACACGATTTGCCGTATCTTTTTATTTAGGAGAAGTGAGAATTGTCCAGATATCCATAGCCTATGGGGTGTAACGGTTTGGTTTAAAATTTTGGTTGGAGAATTATAATTTCCAGTAATTTAGGCCTGTATCTTGCTTACTTCCAGAGCTGGTCCAGAGGGCTGGAAAACAGCATAATACTCCCAACTTCGAATCCGATTCTCCAAAGTCGATTTTCAAGGAATTAACTGATGTGAGGAATGGAATATTTCTAGCTGATGTGCAGAAATGAATATGTTTCTCACTAGTGTAGACATGAATATATTTGATCAAATCAGATACATATTAAACTAGATACAGGACAGATCAGACCAGAGACAGGCCAGAGAGGGACTAGAGACGGACCCGAGACAGATTGGATAAGGAGGGAGCAGGGATTGGACACAAACCAGTCACGGATCAAGCATAGACCAGACACGGATCTGACACGGACCAGGCATGGATCAGAGGTAGATTAGATCAGACGATAAACATACCAGATAAGGTCAGCGATGGATCAGAAAAAAGACACACTATACCAGAGACGGGCCAGACCAGACCACAGTCGATTTTCAAGGAATTGTGATTGAAGAAAGAAAAAATATTTCTCAATAGTGTACATTTTTTCAGAATTTGAATACTGTAGATGGTGGCCATATAGGAATCAGAAGCCAAGTAGTTAACTGTTGAGTGATAATTTTCTTGTATTGCTAACAAAACATTAAGCTGATTATCTTCTGATGATGAGGGTCAACCAGATTTAGGAAGATCACGAGCATGCCCAAATTGGCGGTATTTAGACTCAACATTGCTTACACATGGTTTAACTAATGGGTCGCCGAATGATCGCCGATCAAAATCGGTTGCATTGAATAATTCAACTACTTCTCTTTGGATGCGCATCCTGTCTCCAAATCATTTTGTAATTATCATGTAAAAAAAAATTTCAATTCTTTTTCGTTTAGTTTATTTACCCATTCTTTACAAAATGGTAAAGTTACTACCAGTTAAAATAAGAATGTATTGTCACGAACGCCTCGAGCGATCCCGAACGCCGGGAATATTCGAAACCATCAAGAGTGTGTGGAGTTGACTCCCAGTGCGTTCTATACTAGAAGGTTCGTCAAAGTTGTTTATCTAGAAACATCTGGAGAGAGGTTCTACTGCCTATATAAGAATTGTGTCGTCCAGCCAGATGTTAATTGAATTTGGACCGCGATAGTGAGCGATATGACGCGAAGAAAGTCATTGTGTAATACAGTGCGAAAGTTAGTTTATAAAGTTAAAGTAGAAAGAAAGTTAGTTAGTTAGTTGGAATTGTAAATAGTTGAGTTGTAAATAAGTGTTCGATAAATAAAGAACTTTCTAGTAAATTCGTTACAGTATTCTTTAAATAAATAATCCCCAAAACTATAAGTTTTTATCTGACAGCAATACAAAAAACATTATCGATGGCTAAGGCCACTGTCAGAGAGCCAAGGGTGAGCACAATTTGAATATTTAATTTAAATGATTTTTTAAATAATCATTACAATTAAATTTAGTATTTTGAAATTGCACAATAGTTTTCTTTATTTTTTATCATTTAACCTATACTCACCCTAATGTAATTATTACCTCGGTGTATGCAGAAAAATGTGCTCTTTCACATTCGATAATAAAAAGGAGATTGCCATTAAAAAAAATCAATGACGTTATACCTCCTACACGAATCACCCTGTATGTATTAATTATATTTTAAAAAACGCGTAACTAAAAATAAAATTTGACGGGTCCGAGAGTGTCCACAAAAGTTATTCCATGAATTTTTAACGAATGTATTCATTACTTTAGGAAAACACTGTATAATACGCGTTAGACCAAGTCTACGAAAAAGGTAATAATAAACTTCTAGCTAAAATTAACCATTCTAGAGATATTGCGTAAATAAATTCATATAAACAAATATTTATAATTATATTGCATGGCATGTTACTTAAAACTATTAACACTATCCAGAGCACATAAAACGTAGGTACGCCATAAAAAACATCCACTCGCTTACGCCTTTTTGTGTTTCGAAACTAAGCGCGACGTTCGCGTACCCAAGCTTGCCAACTAAATAAAAAAACTAAAAATATCATCCGTCATACATTTCCATTCTCATTCACGTCTGACGGGCCGCTATTCATTTTCAAAGTCTGATAAATTGAAATAACCTGGCATCGCCCTTATGCAGATTTTTCCATTACGAATTCTCATAGTTCTAAAATTTACGGTTCCTGATCGTGGGGGAGATAGGCCAAGAAGTCTTCCTGCTGCCCGATATTGTGGATCTAATATAAATGATTTGGTGGCCAGGCGAGGGCTTAAAAATTTTATTTATCTTCTTTACCGCAACTTCATTTGGGCGTATTTGTGGGAGAGGTGAATTTATCATCGCACAGTTTATTACGGCAAATACCGTTGTTTATAAAAGCCGGGAAATGGTAGTTTATTTGTAAAAATTGTTCATCATAGTAGAAGTTACAAAGTACTGTCTAAATCACAATGCAAATGCATTTTCAATTAATAACATTATATCATTATGGTCTATTAAACATATCGCTATTAGTTTATTTAAAATTATAGTAATTATCTCTTGGTATAATATACCATAGCATGTAAAAACTATAATACTATAAAAGTAATATAAACTATTTAAACGAATCCATAAATACATATCTCACTAACTCTTATAAACTACAAGGTTACCCTGTTTTTAAATATAAAAACCAAGCATGCCACAGGATAACGCATATTTTTAACCCATAGCTATGGATTAAATATATAATGTATGGTCTGAATCGTAAATGAACAAATACAAGGATCAAATTGGACGATGAATTATGAAATTTTATAATATAACTACACCTTTTCTACATACCCCTTAAATATATACACTATGGAAAAGAAAATTGGAACACCTCAACATTCTCCCAAAATATGATTCTCTTGCGAAAACCCTCGAACGGATGAACCGTTTTTAAATTTGTCAATTTAAAAATTTGTTAAGATATTTTAAATTTGTATTTTGAAATTCTTTAGTTCTATGTACAGTGGCGTACGTTTGCAGAGTCAAAGGGACACATTGTTTTAAAAGATAACCTATATTTCTTGTTCGATATAGTGATACAGAACACATTTTTTTGAGTATTGTTATAAAAATTATATTGTTATAAAAGTTGTGTTAATATAATTTTTTTTTTCTGTAACTTTTCTTTTCTGTAAAGAGAATTTACAGAAAAATGCAAATAAAATTTTAATTGTGAAAATTGATTGATTTAATAATACACTAGGCGCAATAGTTAAGGGGTATAAAAAAATTACAAAATTTTTAGGTGAATTTCAAAGGGCTGTAACTTGGAGACAAATATGAGGTCACAGAGGAATTTAAGAGAAGAAAATTAAAGCTCCAAGTTTCTAGTTTTCGGACCTTGAGTTCAATTTTTTACCATCAGCAGTTTTTAAGTAGGAAATCATAGGAAAACGATCGGAAATAGAATTAAAATAATTTTTGCTTGGCTCTCAAAAGATCCACGGACTTCAACAATCTTTTTTAGTGATTTCATCTTGAAGTATTTTAGATAACCTTATCCTGTTATTCCTCCTACTTTATCCTATTATACTATACTACTATTTATACGCGGAAAAGTAATCGTGTAAAAAATATATTTTTTCTAGGGTTTATTTTTCGTTTTTCGGCCAAAACAAAAAGAAAAAATGGTTTTTAAACAATTTTGTGTGTGTGTGTGTGTGTGTGTGTGTGTGTGTGTGTGTGTGTGTGTGTGTGTGTGTATGTGTGTGTATGTATGTGTGTGTGTCGTTATCGTTGTCGTCGGCATTTATACTTGTTAGTACGATATCTCAACTAAATCGTGTCGGATCGATCGGATTTTGACTGATTCTGATCGGGGATGTCTCCCAGATGACATGTATTGATTTTGAGGTGGATAAAATACACTTTCCTTTGGGTCATGAGAAAGCACGATGGTGGACCATTTGAGAAAAATTAAAAATAGTAAAACTGTAGCATAAAACACATATTCTACATTTATATGTTGGTTTTGTTTTTCTCGGCCACTCAGTTTTAATATAGAGGTGTTCTACGTGCGGAAAATTCCGTTTTAAGGTTTTAAAACTGTTTATTTAATACAGTGAAGTTCGAGTCGTTATGACAATGTATGCGAAAAATTATACAGATATAATTTGCCAGTCTCTCATCTAAATATATTACTATTTATTAAACCAAACTCATCGAAATATATATAGTTGTCAGTCGTTTGACCTAGACGAAAAATATTTGCGAAATTGGTATGACTGGCGCCTCCGCCAAAACTAAAAAATATTTTTATAATTTTATTTCTCAAAAGACGTACACACTTTTTTATCTACATTTTAGTTCCATACAGATAATCATAGATGCCTCTTATTCATATTCTATTTGTATATGATCATGTAACGTACGATAACTTGTACATGATTTCTTTAAGACATTGAAAAAACAAAACTGAGATAATATGATGTTCACATTTTATCATCTTATATTCTTGTAATAACTACGTTAAGATCTTATAACACTAAAAAAGTAATAAAATTGATAATATTACATATTATAGTTCATAGCGAATCAAATTTCTAAGTAGCTGACGATTTTTAAATAAAATCCTGGAATAACAATGTTTAATAAAATGACATCTGAGTAGAATTATATACCCTCAACCTTCTTTAAGTAAAATTTTCTCCCTTTTAAATTTCTAAATGGAGTGAGGTTACAAATAATACTTTGTTTGGACGAGTTTTCAAATTTTTTCTTATATTTTATTTTCATTGTATTCGGAATGATTAAATTTGTCGTTTTTGCTAAAAATCAATTTGAGGATAAATTTTTAATTTCTTATTCATTTTCTGACGTTAAAAATGTATTTTTAGCAATAATTCATAATTTTTTTATCAAAATGTTAATTATCGTAAGAACGAAAATGAAAAAAAAATTTCCAGTAATTAATTACCAAAGTCAAACCTGACTTTTCTTGCTTTGAACGACGATTACTCAGCGAAAAATAATCGTACAAGACTTTCAGCCACTCAAATCAAATAATTAAAATTGTATAAAAAAGTTTTATAATAAAATCACTAAAAAAATATATTTGAAGTCCGTGGACCTTTTGAAAGGCGAGCAAAAATTTTGAATTTATTTCTGCGATCGCTTTTTTATCATTATTCAAAAACTGCTGATGGTAAAAACCTCTGATATCCGAAGATCCGAAAACTATAAACTTGGAGCTCCAACTTGCTTTTTTTTAAATTGCTCTGCGACTATTTTTCTCCACGTTACAGCCTTTTGAAAATCACCTTTAATCTTTGTGCCTAGTGTATGTTGTCTATAAGGCGTTTCTTTGACTTTTCAAATGTACGCTACTATACACAGAACGAAAGAATTTCAAAAGACGTTTTTACAAGAAAAAATATTTTGTGAGATATTTCAGGTGTTTCACACTTCCTTTCACAGTGTATATCACCAAAACGTAGTGTTGTTTCTCCAGTAACTATGATACATACTTATTAAAAAACATTAACTGATATAAATTTTATTTTTTTCAAAATTTATTCAAGTTATTACATCATAACATCATTTTTTAAATTGCAAAGATCCACCCCTATAAAGTATTCAATACAAGAATTGAATGGGTGATCCAAGTCATTGCTGAAAGTCATGTTATGTTGTGAGGAAAATCTCAACTTTATAAAGTTTATTATTTTCCTGGCAAACTTTTTTTCCTTAAGTGGAACCGTACATCATCGTACAGTTCATCAAGAATTGGAGGAAGTGTGATATTTTCTAGGTATGCGTAGAAGAAAGAGTGAGGCTCATTCGGCTAGAAAAGGATGCACTTTACGCCCGGCCAGATCGACCTCTGTGTACATTCACATTCAATACATATTCATCGATATTCATTCTGCAAAGGTCTCAATGTAATTGGGTAAAGGTCAGGCTATTTACTGCATACCTCATGGGCGGTCTGATGTCGCAGTTTTGAGACTTCTACCTATTCTTGCTGAGCTGTAACTACAGATATTAGTCCCATGAGAATCATCATTAGTTCCAATAATCTTATAGCCAAAGACGAGGCGAACAATACGAAGCTCATCCTCATTTTGGTGTTCATCTGCAGTCATTCATTTACAATACTTTTCTGGAAGATATGATTTCACGCCAAATGAATAACCGAAGCGTTTTCACCCACATATATTTGGCTTATCTCTCGAAAATACGTTGAAATAAAACTCCAAAATCCTATACCGTCCATCAGTTCCCGCATCGATCTTAATTATCCTCAAACACTAGAACTCTTTTACCTCACCTGCCCCCAAGTGAATACCTGCCGCATATCTAGATCAGGTTCACATACGTTTCAATATAGCTGTCTCTATGAGCATAAATCAAGCTCATATGCGCCCGCCCTGCTCTCCAAACTTATTATAGTGTCTTGAGTTTTGGCTAAAAAGACGGAGTGTTAGAAGCCTGTCTCGAACTTCATTTAAATTAATTCCTACTTGGCTGGAGACGTAGGCGTTACAGTGGATCCCAGCTAGGCTTAGTCGGGAGTTTAATTCATATGATAATTAGATTAGATTAAGGAGCGAGTTTAGCGGAAGTATCTACATGTAATTCTTTACTCCCGTCGGATCGATTATTAGGAAGGAGTAGTTCTGTTCTGCCGCATGCTCTTTCAGTCGGAATACTAGCTGATATACTTACTGCTAGGGTTTTATTCATCACCTTTGGAATGAATGGAAGTATGGTTTTTACAGAATTATTAACAATTGGATTCAAATTGAACGTAGACACCGAATACAAACTAAGACTAGAAGGTCCACTCGTCGTCGGAATTTTAAACGTGCGCTTACAAAGGCGTGCCGACACGCAGCTGTTAAATGGCCGCCTTTTTGAGTATACTGGGGATACTTCCTGATTACGATCACTTATTTTGTCGTGGACGTTTGTTACGAGGGCTAGTAGAATATACTTTGGTAAATTAGATATAGAGTCGTTTCTTAACGGAAATATTTTGTTGAAATAAAATACTAGCTATGGCTTACTAACGTTTATCACATAAATTTTTGACATTTAATAAAGGTAAAGTAGTATATAAACTACAAATAATATTATTCAAAAGAAGAAATATGAATATAGCGAATATATTAACAACACTATCGCATTATTTACTAACTAGACTTACAAGCTAATAAACAAATGTTCTCACTAATTTTTCAATATAATTAGCTTGGCATTCATTTTTGTAATTTTTTGTTTTTTATATAGCGATATGCGAATTTCATAGTATAATAAAGACGCACTCTAGTATAAAGGGACAAAAAATAATTTATCTAATGAAAAACTTCTACGCGGATGTGTAAAAGGTACATTTTTCAATATTTTTTTAGTTTTGTCCCAATTGAATCGGACGAAACTATTTCATTAAAATTATATATAAATATATTTTCCAATTTCATTATACATTCTACTGTGTTTTGTGGTAGTACAGTCAAACCGCCAAATGTTTAATCATCACAGAAACATCTTTGTAGCTTTTCTTTTCGCTCTCAATATATGTAAGTATTACAAGAAACATTATCTAAAATTACTATTATTTTAAGAATTTTAAGACAAATTGAATTTTATAAAATTGTTATACCAATATATATATATATATATATATATATATATATATATATATATATATATATATATATATAAACAAAACAAATTTGAACAGTAACAGCAACAAAATCTAGAGCTGAACCATATATACTAACGAGAACACACATATAGACAGTAAGAGAAGTAAGAACGGGAACAGATATGGGAACAGGAACATAAACAGTAATAGGAGCAACAGAAGCTAGAACAAGAGGTAGAATAGAATAAAAACAGAAAGGGAGCAGGAACGGGGACACAATCAGAAACAAGAGCAGGAAAGCAAACTATGATTTTATCTATTACATTATGATTTGTTTTGGCTACAATTGAAGGAAACCCTATAGAGTTGAGTGCACTATTTCCTTCTGAGTTTCACATAGATCATTATGAATGAGTCCTTCTTCTGGCAAACTTGTATCTGAAAAATAATCAACAAGAGACAATTGTCTATCCTAGTCCAGGGTATTTTACGTTATAGCAACGCCAGCTATTGCACGGAGTCTTGTGATTGTTATTCTAAGGGCAGTTCACGAACTAATATAATTTAATTATCGAGTTACCAATATACGTGCCAGGCCTGCTAAATAAAATTAGGTACCTACATAATAGATTTTTTTTTATTTTTTATAGCGTCCTTTTTCATATGGTATACACATTAATACATA
The DNA here is from genome assembly GCA_037954035.1 of Rosalia funebris. NCBI lineage: Eukaryota > Metazoa > Arthropoda > Insecta > Coleoptera > Cerambycidae > Rosalia > Rosalia funebris. Next base: position 532,269 of record JAZFAV010000006.1, on the reverse strand, counting down.
ATTAATTCTTCTTTGTTCTCTATTGCTCGTAATTAATTTAAAAAGCAAATTAATTATGTTGGCCAAGCTTTATTTATTTTTACTTTATTATACAAATAGGAATGAAAATGTGTTTCAGTCATTTTTATCCGTTCGCGGATTTTATAGTCATTTTGTTATTATACATGTTAAACTATAAAATAAATACTAAAACACATTTTATACTATTCTCTATTGTCTATTTATCTATTGTCACGATATCGTGATCACGGTTTCTTTATTTGCCACTTATTTTTGATAGGAAGCAACTATAAAAGCTACACAAGAAAAAATATATTCACTATCAAATATCTACTAAACATGTTGCAAGGTCTATTGTGTAGTATTCTTCTGACGCTAGCATTTCCGGTAAGTATTTTAAATATAATATAAACGATGTTAACGAAAAACTATAAAAAAATTGGTGAAATTGCATCGTAATAATTTGAATTCAGCAGTATGTTGACCCTTCTCTAGATTTTATAACGGCTTCCATTAATCTGGGCATGCTATTAATCAAGTGGTAAATAATTTCCTCAGGAATATTACATTAATGTCACACTTTTTAAACAAATGTATTTAGACATTGAAACATATAAATCACAATTTAAAAACATTAAAATACGACGTAATTCTTTTGATATCGTATTGTGAGAAACAAATAAAATAGTTAAACGACAGTGTTTGAAATCCTTCTGTATATTGATAACATGAAAGTCAATAATATCATGCACATGTTGAAATAAAAACCCAATCTATATTATATATTTATTGAAATAAATTTAGTTTCGTAAATTTTTCGTGTAGTGTCTTTGATTACCTTCAAAAAAATATATTCTAAGTGATTCAAATGCTATAGTTTTGTTGATTATTTTGTTGGTTATACTCAAGTACTCTCACATGGTTGAATTAATTGAAAGATATATTTTTCGTGTATATTTAAAGTACTTAAATCGTTAAACAGTAACAACAAATACGAAATAAAATGACATCCCCTAAATCAACAATTTAAATAATTCCAGCCATCTTCTATGCCATTCCCGATGTCGGAGGCACTCCAAATTTTCAGGGAACTGGATTGCCCTAAAGGGATAGCGGAAGGAACCCTCTCCAAAATTGAAGAGGGTGTGAAGACAGCCCGACCGTATTACCAAGGCATCATCGACTCACTTCAGGCCACAGCTAGCTGTTCAAGACCTCTGTGTTTAATAAAATCCAACTTGCAAGTAGTTACGAACCTCATCGGCCTGGTCCGCGTTGTGGCTTTAGCCTTAGCGAATATATTTAAAACCTACGCTACATGCTTCCTTCCGATATTTTTTAAATTGTTTGGAGCTAGCTTTGTTAAATAGTTCGTTTCAGTCGATCAATTTAAAAACATAATTGAAACGGTTTATTGTTTACAAACAAATGTATATCGAATGTAATTTTATTTTAATATACATTGGATGTCAATTGTATTTTTTTCTTTAACGGGGCGGAAATAATAAAATATTTAAAAGCAATAAAAACTAGAATGTTAATATTTTTATACAATAGAAGTTTTCAATTAATAAATATTTCATGTAAATGGAAATACTGAACATTAAATTCGAATATTAGTGCTCTTTATTGTGGCGGTAACAGCCATTGTATGTTACATGGAACGTCATTTTATATTTTTAAATTACACGAACTAGAATGAGCATTAAATTTTATAGCATTCTTATAGCATTTTGTGCTATGGAATGATAAAATTTTGATATTACAAATACAGTCAATATACAACTTGTATACCCCAGAGGTTATTAGCCTTATTTGTGAATACTTGTTTGTTTACCCAGGAATAGCCGACGATTTCCTACAAATACGTCATTTGGGCATGATAAAAATAATACAAATACTCTGTTGTGCCCAACATTGCAAAAAAAAAGATTATAATAAGAGAATGTTATATAGATATAAGATGTTATACTATCTGTATAAAATATCCGTCTTAAAGTCTCAGGAAATGCTGAGGAAAACGCAACTTTGAAATATGGAAAATTTTAGTAATGCTTTTTAATTTTACATTTTTTTATTATACTTTATTAAAAATAAGAATTAAAATCATACAAATTAAAAATAAGAGAAGTGACACCGATGGAAATCATTCCGAGATAAAAATAAATAAATCCTTTTATCGACTTTATATAAGATAACAACACAGGGAAACATTTTATGTCGCCACAAATTTAAAATCAGTTTCTGAGTATTTCGAGGACCATAATTTCACATTATATCTTCATTCTGGCCAATTTGACTATGATTATTAAAATAATGGAGACTCCTGAAATTTACCAGATGATTGGGGGATTTTTGAGATGTATATTACTGCACAATGGAAATAAATTTGCGTCGATTCCAATCGGTCATTCAACAAAACTTACGCAAGAATATGAAGATATTAAATTCGTGTTAGAAAAAAATGCTTATTCTTATCACATGAACAGCAAAGTGGATACACTAAATATCTTTGTCATCTCTGTTTATGGAATAGTCGTGCAAAAGAAAAGCATTGGCAGTAAAGTATTTGGAATTTCAGAGACGCTATCACTGGAAAAGCTAACATTGTTCAAGAGCCATTAAGCAAGAGAGGAAAAATAACCCTGCCACCTCTTCACATCAAACTGGACTTAACAAAACAGTTTGTAAAAGCACTGGATAAGTTAGGTGATTGTTTCACACATATTTTCCAAGCATTTCCAGCACTGATTGTGATTATGGAAAAATTAATAATGTGGACTAAAATTAGTCCACAAATTCGAGAACTGGTAAAAGATCCAAATTTTAACAGATATATGACCGTTGTAGAATCTAACGCATTGTTTAGTTATGTATCTTCAATTCAAAATTTTGAGCAATCCCAAGACATGTAACTACCCAGAACTAGTATATAAGATGCCAAAATGTTTTGAAGAATTGGGAGCCAATATGAGCTTTAAATTACATTTTTTTGCATAGTCACGGAGACAGATTTCCTTCTAACTTAGGAGATTGCAGTGAAGATCAAAGTGAACGGTTTCATGAGAATATTCGAATAATGGAAAAAATGTATCAAGGAAGATGGAATCATCACATAATGGCCGATTATTGTTGGAATCTGCAGAGGGACTGTTCACAGCCAAAATATAAAAGAAAATCGTACAAAAAACTTTCTTTAAATTTTTAATATTTTATGCATCAATTATTCTTTATTTTCTTGTTAGCTCTTATATACAAAAAAAGTTAAAGCAAGAGAAATTGCTATTCTCTTTTGTTTTTCTTATTTCGCATTAATATTTATCATATATGTATGTTTATTTCAGAAACTAGAGCCAATCAAGAAAAAATAATTTCAGCATCAAATTCTGATGCTGTAAAGCCATTTTTACCATCAGGAGCATTAATGTACTATAAATTGACTCTTAAATTCCAGAAATTAACTATTCCCCAGTGTAATGAATTCATGTTGTCTTTAATAATACAATACATTTTTATATGAAGCATGAGTTTCATTTTACCTATAAAGATGGTAAAATAATGTAGCCCCAGAGCGGATCCGTGAGGAACTCATAATATTGATAGAACGCCAAAGGCGCATAACTGAAGAACGCCAAATTTTATAATATACCTAGTGCCTTTACAATTCAAAACGTCAAGAGGTGAACGATATAGCACACAAATTATCCCAATTACATTAAAAAATAAAACGCTCAACTAATTGTCAGGCCATATTTGTTTGATAGCACAGTAACTCATGGGATTTTTTACGTGACATCATTGGTAAAGATTAAGAAGACCTGTATTTGATTATGGTAACCTTGATCATTTACTATCATTAGGGCGGAGGGAATGGAGCAACTAATCCTCATAGATTCATTCGACATAGTTTGATTTCTATACCCATTTCACACACAAAGTTTCAACAAGATCATATATCAGTCCGTCATTGTTTTAGTTGGAAAAACAGTTAATAAAAATAAAAGTCACTCAGTAATTTAGCCTATTTTAGTATTCATATGTTACCAGTACCACCGGAAATATCATCAATTTTAAACAAAACTCCCTATATACTTTAACATCTTCTTTCTGCAAGAAAATTAAAGTTGCATTTTACATCAATGGAGGTCTTTCGAAAGATGTTAATCGTACTATTCTTTTTTCACCTGTAACTCATATAATGTAAATGTGGCAACGATGTTTTCATCGCAACAAATTGTGTAGAAAAATACGTTTTAGAAGCAGACGTAAAAAATGTTTTCATCGACTTTATGGGCACTTAAATAATATATTAAAATAATTAATATTTCTGAATGAAATTTGAAAATAGTATCTATTCATATTCTGCTCATATTCCGCAATAAAAATGCTACATTAAAATCGTCTCGTATTTTGATGTAACTAATAAACCGAACATATATTCCTTAAGCAGAATTTAAATTGTTCGTAAAGTATACCCCATAAATTGCCTTGTAAAATATTTTAAACATTTTCGTGATTTATCGCAACGTGTAAAACCTTACACGAAATTAGATTAATGCATACATTATAGTTATGGCTCTGGTATATCATGAATGCTAATGTGATATAATACGCCATATTTCGCCAATAAATAAACGGTGAAAAATAACGCAAAACGTTTAAAAGTTGACGAGGGATGTAAATATATAAATATATCAGAAGTCCCACCAATATCATGAAGATATTTAAGGGTGATGTTTGAATACAAACAGATTTGATCCTTCATGTCTCATGTAAAACATGCGTTAGCTGGTGTTACTGTAGATTATTAAAGTAGTGAGCTCTATCATAATTCTTATTTTAGGCAACATATGGAAAGCAAAGTTGGATTCATAGGGCCTTCCTGCGTCTATACGTTTGGTTTTTAGATTTGTTTCTCGAGAATCTTTTTACGGAAAAAATTGATGGACTATAGCAAAACATTTTTTTATATAAAAATCCCTAAATCGACTAGGGTTTACATTGAGAGCGACATAAACAGCCCTTCTGACCACGACGTTGCCTCTGTTTTAACGAGTAACAGTCGATTTGGTTGTCAAGCGAAAAATGTCTTGTGCATCTCTATGCCAACGTGACTATTTTCCAAACCGATACTTACCCGGAGAACCCTTACAATCAGTTCTAGACCGAACCCGAAAGCGCTGTTAGATTCTTAAAGTCTTCCTGCGTCTATGCAATTTTTTCTAAATTTTCTTTGCCAGCAAATGTTCTTTTCACGAAAAAATCGATTGTCCTCGTATAGACCAAGACAATTTTCTTAAAATATTAGTCCCTAAATCAACAATAATCACACTGAGAATGACACAAACGGCCGTTCTCAATACAACGGCGGTCTCTGTTATAATGAAAAACAGTTGGTTTGGGTGTAAAGCGAAATAAGTCTTGTGCATCTCGATGCTGCTGTGATTATTTTCAAAACTGATACCCGGAAAACTCTTGACTCTAGACCGAACCCGAAAGCGCCGTTGAATATTTTTAGGCTTTCCTGGGTTTCTACAATTTTTGACAGATTTTTTTCTCGAGAGAATGTTTTTTTATGAAAAAAATCGATGGACTAGGAGACTATGGAGAATCACATAAAGAGCGCTTCTGAATACAACGATAGTATATGTTGCAATGAAAACCAGTCGGTTTGGGTGTAAAACGAAAAAGGTCTTGTACATCTCCATGCCGAAGTGACAATTTTCGAAACTGATACTTACCCGAAAAAGCCCTAGACTCTAGAGCGAATCCAACAGTGCTGTTGGATTGTCAGGCTTTCCTGCATCTCTACGACTTCTTTCAGATTTTTTCTAGAAAAAATGTTTTTTTTACAAAAAAAATCGATAGCAAAGCAATTTTTTAAAAATATGAAAGTTTCTAAATCGACGAGAATTACATTGAGAGTGACGTAAATGACCCTTCTGAATACGCCGTCGGCCTCTGCTTTAACGAAAAACCGTCAGTTTGGTTGTAAAACGAAAAAGTCTAGCGCACATCCATACCGACATAACTATTTTCGAAAGAAATACCCTCTCTCGCTTCTAGAACAACTCCGAAAGCGTCATTGGATTCCTTAGACCTTCTTACTTTTACATAATTTTTTTAGATTTTTTCTCGAGTGAATGTTTTTCTTACAAAAAAAATTGATCGACTAGAGCGAGGCATTTCTTAAAAATATGAGAGTCTTTAAATTGACGAGAATTACATTGAGAGCTACATGAAAGGCCCTTCTAAACACGATGACAGTCTCTCTTTTAATGAGAAATCGTCGGTTTGGTTGTAAAACGAAAAATGTCTCTGCATGTCTATGTCTATGTGACTATTTTCGAAACTGATACATACTTGGAAAACTCTCAACTCTAGAACAACTCCCATTTTTAGATGTACTATGGGCATAGTGAAAGTAAATTAAAATTTGATATATACAGAAAAGATACCAGTACTCTCAGATATATCCCTAATGATACCCACAATTGTGTTCAACACAAAATGGCGACCGTCAATTTTCTAGTCCATCGCCCATTAAGCATCCCTCTCAATAAAAATAAATTTGAAAAAGAAAACGCTAATCAATGATATGTGTAGCTGAGTGTAATGGATATTCTGTTGGTATAGTTGAGGAATGATTAGGAAACATAAATTTAAAGAAACACTTCGAAATTCCTCAACATTTCAAACTGAAAGGGAATATCCAGAAAAATATGTATCTATTCAATATGATCCTCGATTCACCCGTGGTATCAGTAAGATTTTTAAAGATATAGGGATAATCATTCATCAAGAAATAAATTAAAACAACTTTTAGGCAATCAAAAAGATATAATTAACACAAATAACAGGTCGGGGATAACGGGGTCGGAGCTGTAACGACTGTAATAAAAGGTATGTTGGACAGACCAAACGATCTATTCAAACCAGGTTCAAAGAGCACATAGCACATCTCAGATTTGGTAGAACAGATAAGTGCAGTGTTGCCCAACATGCTTTCGAGAACAACCATAAGATAGATATATAGCAACTTAAGATTAATCAGATATGTAACAAATACTAGACAGCTAGATGCATTTGAAAATTTAGAAATTGAAAAGTGTAAAAATAGCATGAATAGTGACATAGGGCCTATTCCACATAGCCCGCTATATTGGTTAGTTACTCACGGCTCGATGAGCCCCAACCGTGACGGTCAGGGCTCACTGAGCCACAACAATAATTTAGGTATAAAATAGGATACAATGTTAAAATAAAATTAGTTTTAATCATCTCCAGATGATGCCAACTTCTACTATATATATATATATATATATATATATATATATATATATATATATATATATATATATATATATATATATATATATATATATATATATATATATATAGTCTAGTGTTCTGATGTTCTGTGGAAAACTAAGTCAGATATTCACACCAAAGGATTCGACCTACCCCAGTAATATAATCACTGTGCATAAAAATAAATATTCTAAACATAAATTTAGTACACATTTTTGTAATTACAGACGCAATCGTATATTAACGAGAATCCGATCTGCAAACCCTCTTCCGCTTCCGCTTCCATGTCCCAATTAGTGCAATTTTTCCGCCATACTCAGCGATACACCGCAAATTAGTAGCAATCGTCATTAATTTCCCGTAAATATGAATCCGGCAAAATAATACGGATACCGTTACCCGCCCGGTTTCGCATTTAAATTAGGTCTAATTATTTCGGCAAATAGGTATTATTGTTATTGCGTCAAATTGCATCATTAATCATTTCGCGCCTTTTAACACAACGGGTGAAAATTAACCCCTGCATAGCAAGGAGAAAACACACGTTATGTCGCAGCGGCGCTAAGCAGGGTTGAGTTAATTACACACCGAGTGTATCACGCCATTTTGGTCTTGGAGAGACTCAATTATCAACCGACAATACGCCTCTATCAATTAAGCGGGACGTAACTCAAGCACGCAAATAATATATGTACACTACATATGTACAGTGTGGTGATTTCCTATTTACCGTTACCGTAAGATAGAGGGTACTAAAATTGTAATATACGATTACGTTAAACAATAAAAATGTTTTGCCGCGTATCACGCAAAATATTAGTATCGTACGAATGGCACCATTTTGTATATTTTGAGCCTAATAATTAAAAATACATTAATTTGTCATTGAAAATTACTTTATCGTTATTAAAAATATTCTCCTGCATGATCTATACACTTTTGCATTTGTCAAAGCGTTTTTCCCATTTCGCTTGAGATATCTCCAAAACATGGTTTTTGAACGCATCAACGGCTTCTACTACCGAAGAAAATTTCCCAAAAAAATCCACCCAATTTATTTTTGACGTTTAGGAACAAAAATAATTTATCGGGTGACAAATCAGCCATTATTGACGAGCAGTAAATAAAATCATATTATGGCTAAACAAAGTAAATCAGTGACTAGTGTAGGAAACATAAAAACGTCCTACGTTTTTATGTTCATAGATACAAAAATAACACTAACTATCCTAAACCAAAACTATTTAATAAATACCAAGTCACTCAAGTGTTTAATTATTCCGTTACTAAATGACAGAGAATTAATGTGTTAATGATAGTTATATCTATCACTATACAGATTAAAATGGCATCAGTAGATATTGTCAGTTGTCTAATCCTGGACAATAACAATCAAGATTAACAATTAGTAAACTAATTCAAGAATTTTCTAAAACTGGTAGTGTAAAACTGGTATTTTCGTCCACCTGAATCTAAAGAAATGAGCCTATTTATGATTTCTGAATAATCAACTTATACCCAAATGGTTTGTCTATCCTAAGAAGCAAACATAGTCATTGTCATAGCCAAGTTTATTAAAATATAATTATAGCAATGTTTTTGACACCTTAGACAACACTTTATGTAATAAACTGAAGAAGCTTGGTTTTTATATCACACAAATGTTACACCACATTATTTGAGACAATATACTAGTGTAAAATGAAGACTGTACAGGGAATTATTTATTATTTATCGTGACTTTGTATATAAAAGGCCTTTTAATAGGGACGCTCGAAATTTGTTAGGTTATAGTGGCCACGTTGATAAAGCAACTGTCAAGTTTATTGTGGATTATTCAGTAGTGTATGGCAAATCATCATAGAAAGTTATAGCGTTCAACAATGTATAAAATTCGTCAAATTTTATATTCAAAAAGGCTCATTTTTTGATGAATAGATACGTGAACAAGCAAAATTGTCGGATTTGGGACAATACTAATCCACACAAGATACACCATCACCAAATGCATCCCGAGAAAGTCACTGTTTGGTGCGGATTTTGGTCTGGCGGAATCATCAGTCCGTACTTCTTCCAAAACAAAACTGGCATTGCCATAGCCGACAACGGTAAGCGCTACAGATCGATGATAAGCAACTTTTTATGGTATAAACTGGATGATATGGATACCGACGACATGTGGTTCTAATAGGACGGCGCTACGTGCCACACAGCGCATGCCACCATAGACACTGTACGAGTCATTTGAGGGCATGGTTATTTCGCCCAGCGCAACGTGAACTAGCCACTGAGATCTTGCGATTTGACACATCTAGACTTCTTCCTATGGGGCTATTCAAATAAACCGCAAACAATTTATATCCTCAAAGTAAACATAATGGACGCCATCCAGCAAATTCAGCCAGATTTATGCGACAAAGTCATCGAAAATTGGACCTCCCGAATACGTGCCACCAAGCAAGAACAACGTTATATTCCACACTTAATGCCATAAAATATTATTTAAAATAAAAAAAATTGAGAAGATATCTCACACACAACTTGTTTCATCTACGTTTAAAAATTGAGCGTCCTTATTGAAAGACTCTAAGAAAATTTTGATGCAAAAATTTTAACGAAGGACAAATAATTCAGCAGTTTACTTGTTCAGTTGTTTAGTTTACAAGAAAGTGTAATGGGTGTTCTTGAATATTTTCTTTCAGGTATATTATTTTACAATGAAACATTCACTGTTTCTAACTAACAATTTGGGATAGGAAAATGGGGGTAGTTTTGATGATATGCAACCTACATGGCACGCAATAAATACCACTCTCCCGCTCGTTTATCAAGTTCGCAGTCGCAGCGAATTTCATCGCTATCGAGTCTACGACTGACAAATATTGTCCGTGTTTAATTCACTGCGATTTACAGCTTTTTGTGTTCAGCCATTAAACATTTATCAAATAGCGAAGCGAGATACAACAAACTTATTTCAGGTGCGCTTCCCGAACGACATTTAATTTAGTCGGCGATCCATTCTGGTAGTTGAATCGACGAATTTAGAAACACTGTTGTCCATTGTAACTTTTAATTACGTTTATCTGTTCGATGGGCCTTACTATTTAGCCGAGAATCGTCATATTCGGTCATAGGCGTAGGTGAATAGACCAAAGCGCTATTTAAAAGGTCATAATCACATAGAAGTACATATTATAATAGATCGTCTCGTTCAAACATACGTATGTGTTTAAAGGTGACCTACTTTGTAGTGATACGCATCAGTTTACTATCGACACTGTAATATGGGTAGTAGTGCAAGTCGTAAGCATTATAGTAAGCTGTGTTTTATACCAAAGCGTGGAATACAAACTGACAAAACTTGTGAACGCATTAGATAGATCTACATATTCCAGAGTAATATTGCTTTTCTGAATATTAAATAAAGTATGTCAAATATCCGTCCCACTCTATTTTAAATAACGTTATCAAATGTATCTATTTATTAAAGAAATTGTCAAAAACACTTGATGTAACAGATCTTCAAGTGACAGTTCGAAGACGTACGTAATTTGTTTCATAAAATGGCTTTAAATCCAAGACCTTCTTAGCGTCTTCTGGAGTACCTCAAGGCTCAAATTTGGGACCATTATTCTTTATCTTGTTTAGTAATAATTTGTCTCTAATGCTTATCTCGTATAATGTTTTTGTCGATGACTAAATTATTTTTAAATGTAATTTTCTCAGACAATCTCTTGAGGTAGTAAAAACTCATCGAACTTGTTGTGTCGTAGTATTCGGAGAATAAACTAGCAATGAACATAGATAAACAGAATAAATAGATAAAGAAAAGCTGTAACCCTCCAAATACCACCAGTCCTTACCTTAAGGTTGTGTACCACAACCTTATTTCTATCCTCTTTGGCGACGCCTATGTTCTTTAGTGCCGATTTAATTAAAGCTCGAATCGCATATCCCGTCGAAATTCGCGCCAAGCTGGTCCGGCAGTCGTAGCGACGGCAGCAACGCTACTCGTCGTTTGCTGGGTATTCCAAACGATTCAATTTACGCCAAGTCGTATTTCATGCATTCCGGTAAAAGAATAATTTACATTGTGACCTTTTTTTATGGGCAGGCTCGTACATCTTTATGACAGTCCATATTCGAAGTGACCTTTTATTATCTTTATATCGTAACGGTGTGATGGATGCGGGATATATAATTGTTTAAAGCTACCATCTCCACGGTTCTGACAGCTTTTCAAGGGAAGGCGTACAATAAAACAGTTATTCTGAAGAAAATATAATTTACAGATGCAAATGTTTCCAGTTCTATTATTTGAGTATTAGCATTTATCATTGCTTGTGTCGCGTCCTGAATGAGATTCTCTTGAGCCATCTATTGCTAGGTAGTGTAATTTTGTCTTTGCTTCTTTCGCCATCTATCACCGTATACCGTATTCTGTTTGTATGTTCTTCGGGTGTCCAAAACAATCAGCATATTTGAGATGATTGACACAAATGCGTAGCCGAAATTATCTCAGTAGAGGATATACATTGAAAAAACGCGGGCAACAATCATTTCCACCGACATTGCTAGTGCCGACGCCTGAAATTAAATTAAGATCACGGCAGTCAATAACTAGTCGCATTTGCCACGTAACTCACTCTAACCAGCTCGACTACCGTGGCGGCCAAGAATAGTAAACGGTGTCCTGAAGAAAAAAGGGGTTCCAACTTGTTAGATGTTCCTCTGGGGCCATACTCGCCAATGAATAGAGAAACGGGCGATTTCCAGACGACCTGTACGAAAATTACATATATATATATATATATATATATATATATATATATATATATATATATATATATATATATATATATATATATATATATATATATATATATATATATATATATATATATATTATTTATTTCATTGCTGAATCATATCGTATTGGATAAATTGAAGAAAAATGATAACTTGGTCATACTTCTGATATACCACAAGGTTCTACATGAGGATCGCTTCCATTTCTCGTATATATAATGACATAAATGAGAATCTTGTTGCGAATTACTTATTCTATGCAGACGCAAATTGACAGTTGAATGAAAACTTATCTACTGAACTCGTCCTGGTTTCATTCTTTTGGGATACATGATTTATATTATGGAAATATTTTTGTTACATCTCGGCTACACCCTTATAAATTGAATGGCAATTTCTCGCACGCAGAGGAATAGTTGCGTTCGTCTCTTTTTTCAATTTCAACCATCTATTGAGAGCTGTACAGAAACTCTACAACTCTACAAAAGCTGTACAGTTAATTCAAATTTAAATTTTCTACGTTCCTGGCCAATATTAGTAGTGAAGAAAATATATAATAAAACAAGAAGTCTTTGGTTAGTTCTACAAAAAAAATTAAAACACTCATAAATTTATGGGTAATAAATTAATTTTTAATCCATGTTCCGTCTATTAAGCTGAAATTGCGACAAATATAGTGAAAAAAAATGTAGTGAAATATCAAGTGATTGACATTGAAACTGAACGTTTTTGTAGAACTCAGATGACTTTCAGTCGAGTGAATCCTAAAGTACTAGGTTATAATGAAAGCTCTCATGTATTTAGTATACTTACATTTATGACAAGCTTATATTTATTTACATTAGTGGCCATAGCCCTATTTACTTTGAAATACGGATTCCAAGGTTTTTTACTGTCTTCTCTTCGGTAGAATTTCTAGGGAAAAACAAATAAAATAGAAATTATCATACCGCCAGTACACTATCTCTAAAACTTCAACAAGAACAACCCTCAGCATTATTCTAAATATAAGAAGACCCTGATACATTTTTACAAACGCTGTGAATTTATTTTTTTTTTTAATGAAGAAAGTGAACACTTTTAGGGAAAAAAATTTAAAATTGCATAAATCGTCACACAAATCGTTTTCTGACACTTTGATAACAGTCACAGACAATTATCAGAATCTTTCCTAAATTATCCTAAGCATGTTTAATATTTTTTTACAGATGCTGCAATTTTTATAACAAAGAATTTTTGGGAAAACAAATTGAATAAATCACTACATCCCCAGTAGGTCATCTGAAACCTCCATATTCCCCACAGATAATACTTAAAATCTCTCCTAGGTTACCCTACTCATAAGACCGTCCTGATTTTTTTTTTCCAGGCGTTACGAATTTTTTTAATGAAATAGTACAAAATCTTTACTTGCTATTTTCCTCATTCTCTGGGATTAAATCTTCACGCTCATTATTTAATGACAATTTTGGAGTTGTCATAAATTGTTATTCCATTCCTCAGGATATAAGAATTGACTGCAAAGGCTTTAACGTATTCAAATTAAGATCCCACAAATTCATTTCCATCAGTTATAATTTCGGCTTTTGCGGGTTGGAAGAAATTGTACTAATTACAACAATAGGCAGTGAGAATTTAGAGAAATTTTTCTCAAAAACAGGATTTCGCCATTTCCAGTTACAACGCCCCTTTCAACAAAGAAGGCAATTGTACGCATTTAGCGAATTTCTATTAAACAAGGCCTTTTTAACCGTCTCCAGTCACATCTTCCCGACTTGGTTTAATTACGGCATCGCATAAAAGTCTCAATTCCGACTTGTACCCTTGTCAACAGCCGAGGGCTGGAAATTATTAGTTTAAGGGGTAAATTAAAGCCCAAGAGTCGACTTGCAATGCCGTAATAATACCGCTCCAAGAGGGAACGCCTTTGTTTGCTTAAATTGCACCACTCTCTGAGCAATAAACATTTACAATTACAGTCGATGTGTTTGGGAGGTGTTCTCCTCCGGACAAATTGTTTGAAATTGTTGCCATCCTCTGTTGGAATAATTTGACGATCTTCATCCCTCGTCGGATGTATAGAACTGTTTTAGGATGGCTAAAAATATATTTGGCGTACTTTTGTAGTAAATTGAGTGAGATTAAAATATTTGAGATGGCGTTTCAAAATAAAATAAAAATTGTACACTTAGAAGAAGCTGTGGAGGTGGAAACGTCGTTATTTCAAAACAAATAAAAAATTTAAATTGAAAGCCCAGCTTTGTCAAATTTCCCATTTGGCACTAAGTGGTTTAAAGGAAAAGACAATCATACAGTGACTATGTAAAAGTTGGAACTACGAAGCTTGAAGTATGTTAGCCATCTGTTTTGAAACGCCCGAAAAGGAATAAGTGACACCCTTACTAAATTCAATTTTTTCACGTGTGGGAAGATGATTTCCACTGCTGAAAAGTATTTGGAATTATATTAACAACACATTAATAGGCACAAAAGTTAAGGGATATAAAGAAATCTTAAATTTTTAGGTGATTTTCAAAGGGCTGTAACTTGGAGAAATATAGCCCCAGAGCATTTTAAAAAAGCGCATTGAAGATCCAAGTTTCTAGTTTTCAATTTTGATCATAATTTCAGTGAGTTTAATGTTTTTACCATCAGTTGTTTTTGAGTCATCATAGGAAAACTATCGGAAAAGAATTTTTCCAAATTTTCGCTTGCCTTTCAAAGAGTTCACGGACTTCAATAATTGTATTTAGTGATATTGTCATAAAACATTTTTAGTTACTTTTTAATTTGAGCTGTATAAAAACCTTGCACGATGAGTTATCGTTGTTCAAAGTAAAAAAAGTCAGTTTGACTTTTTTTTTTGAAAAAAAAATATGGATTATAGTATATATATTATTGCTAAAAAACATTTTCAACCTCGAAAATAAATAAGAAATGAAGAACTCACCCTTAAATTGATTTTTATCAAACACAAGTCCGTGGACGTGAATTTTGAAAGCAAGCAAAAATTTGGATTTTTCCCGATGGTTTTCTTCTGATCACTTAAGAACTGCTGATGGTAAAAAAAATTTGATTTCAAGATCTGAAAACTAGAGACTGGGAGTTTCAATTTGCTTTTATTAAATTCCGCGACAATTTTTCTCTTTTACAGCCCTTTGAAAACCACCTAATAATTTAGGATTTTTTTACAATAGTCAATGCAATCACATAAACACCGTATTTTCCAATATTAGGTAAATTAGTAGCTGATGAGATATTTAGTGGCTAGCTAGATCTCCGGATCTATCTCCGCTGAACTATTTTTTAGGTCCATGCCTGGTAGAGCGTCTCTAAATATGTCTCTCCAAGCGGACACTTTTACAATTTTTTTTGTTATTGTCTCGTTAATTAAAGAGAAACTGTCTGCGTCCGTTAGCATTAGTCACACTTTCTGATATGCAATTGTATTGATCTGACCATACATAGTGAAGGCACTCAGTCACAAAATCTGCAATTATTTTTTGGCTGGTTCTGTCTATTTTAAAAGCCAGTAAGTGGCTGCCACTAGCAGTGGAAAAAATGTTCCTCAGCGTGATTGCAAATGTTTTGTATTGCTCGTCAATAATAGAAAAAAGTGTGAGATTTCTCTACATATGCGTAGAAGAAAGAGTGAGTCCAGCATTCTATTTACTTAGACCGGGCTATTTACTGCGTACCTCCTCCGCAGAGTTAAAGACTTGTTTCTACTCTTCACGAGCAGTAATTCCTCCTCAAATACCTGGTCAACATATCTGTTTCTTAGTGTAGTTGGATTAGGGAGTTTTCGGTCCACATCTTTTTCTGGTCCATAAAGCCGGGCTTTAATGCTACGTAAATTTTCTGTGTAACTTACGGTGGCAATGCCGTTGCTATAGAAACGGGCCTCGGCAGTGTATCGATTATTAGTCTGTTGTCGGATTTAGCGGCTTGACAGAATAAATGCGTTATTAAATTATACAAAAAATAGATTACTTTATCGTTAATGGAAAATAATTTGTTATTTTCCATTATCTTTTTATTCTGTACAACAGTATTAGGATTCTTAAATTCTAAAAAACAATTTCAAATTGTGACCGTGAGGTTTTTTTCCGATATTCAGTAATAACTTTAATAAGTTAATAAATCATGATCTACTATTTATATATTTTTTCTATATACGGGTATTCAAATTCGTTAATGTTCCGGGGAAAAAAGGGCAACGCGTCTCTGATATCGCCCTTTTCCAAATACGCGATCTAATGAAAGCTCTTTAAACGGAATCCATTACCAGCCAGTAAAATAGCCTGATTAATTTCTATCAGTGCACAGGTATTCCCGTTTCGCTTACACCGAAACAAACAAGGCTTCCACCACAAAGCGCGAGGGCTTACTACCCTCCCACCCCCCGCGCCCTGTTCACGGCGAATGCGATCCGCAAGAAAGGCTGGATAGATCCGTTAATTAGGCCGGCGTTTACACAGGGATGGATTTTGATAAGGCGTTTGATTAGTATTGACATAAATTAGAGGGGGGGACGCAATCCATATTAAATTCCGAGGGTGTAACACGTTTCTTGCCCGGTCGCTTCTAGGATTAACGTGCATTAGTAGCGGGCGGAACGGGGGCGGCTTAAACTGCCTGGCTTTTTGGGCCCGTCGGAGATCCGACGATGAATATTAGATTATAAGCTGTCGAGGTCTGGCGGCAATTTTTTACCCACGAGCGTAGTATTAATTCAATTTATAGCATGCGTCGTGGCGACTTATGATGACAGAAGTTACAAACTAAAAAACGTACATTATTTTCGTACAATGTCAATAAAGTGGAAATACACACGATCGATTTAACGCTTTTGTCAGTTTTGGACCTACAGTTAACTCCGTAGATGTAAACGAAAGAACAGCATCAATCAAGAGCTGTTCAGTATGATTTCTGTCAGTTTAACACAAATTAAAAGGAAGGTATCTTAGGTGTCATATTAAAAAGATACTGCAATAAAACAAAAGAATTTTTGTGAATGTAGACCATATTGAAAAATAAGTAGATGTACGTATATTTTACAGAAGTGTTGGCTTTAGTTAACCAGCCTATTTTTTCAATAATACTATGTAGTATTACATTCTATTATAACTTTTAACTCAGTACTACATTTTTAACTGGGATTATAAACAGATGCGCTGTCTCTATTTATGAGTGTTGTCAATAACCAAGACAATTCTTTCGTTTTTTACAACAGATTATATGACTAATTGACCAGTGATATTTGGAAGATTACAGCTTCCTTTATTTTCATTTGGCTACATGCTGGATATAGCAGTAAAGTTTTGAGAAAACATCACCTGTCTCTCCTCAGCGGTATGTCTCGTATATTACAATTATTATCAAGACAATTTTTTTGTTTTTTACAACAGACTATATGACTAATTGATCAATGATATTTGGAGGATTACAGCTTTTTTGTTTTTATTTGACAACATGCTGAATATAGTAGTAAATTTTTGGGAAAACGTCACCTGCCTCTCCTCAGCGTAAGTTTAATATATTGCAATTACCAGAACAGTTCTTTCTTTTCTCATAAGATACTATATGACTAATTGATCAGTGATATTTGGAAGATTACACCTTTTTCTATTCTCATTTGGCGACATGCCCAATGCAAAAGTAAATTTCAGGGAAAACATCACCTGTCTCTCCTCAGCGTTAAGTCTCATATATTGCAATTATGAAGACAGTTCTTTCGCTTCTTACAAGAGACTGTATGACTAATTGACGAGTGATATTTGAAAGACTGCGTCTTCTTTAATTTGTATTTGGCGAGATGTTGAATATAGCAGTAAATTAATATTTAAAGAAGCATCATAGGTCTCTACTCAGCGTTAAGTCTCATATATTGCACGCATCAAGACAGTTCTTTCGTTTCTTAAAACAAGCCATATGACTAATTTACCAGTAAGATTTGGAAGATTACAGATTTTTTTATTTTCATTTGGCAACATGTTGAATGCAGCAGCAAATTTTAGGGAAAACATCACATGTCTCTCCTCAGCATTAAGTCTCATATATTGCAATTATCAAGACAGGTCTCTCATTTCTTACAACAGACTATATGACTAATTGACCAATGATATTTGGAAGATTACGGCTTCATTTTATTTGGCGAGATGCCGAATATAGCAGTAAATTAATTTTTAGAAAAGCATCACAGGCCTCTCCTCAACGTGATATCTCATATATTGCAAAAATCAAGACAATTGTTTCGTTTACTACAACAAGCTGTATGACTAATTGACCAGTAATATTTGGAAGACTACTGATATTCTTATTTTCATTTGGCAGCATGCTGAATGCAGCAGTAAATTTTTGGGGAAGCTTAACCTGTCGCTCCTCAGCGTTAAATCTCATATATTGTAATTATCAAGACAATTCTTTCATTTTCTACAATAAGCTATATCTCTAATTGACCAGTGATATTTGGAATACTAGAGCTTTTTTATTTTCATTTGGCGACATGCTTAAAGTAGCAGTAAAGTTTTGGGAAAACATCACTTACCTCTACTCAGCGTTGTCTCATATATTGTAATTATCAAGACAGCTCTCTCGTTTCTTATAGCAAACTATATGACTAATAGACCAGTGATATTTGGAAGATTACATCTTTTTTATTTTTATTTGGTGATATGTTGAATATAGTAGTAAACTTTTGAGAGAACATCAAATGCCTCTCCTCTGCGGTATGTCTCATATATTGGAATTGTCCAGACAGTTCCTTGGTTTCCTACAACAGACTGTACACCTAATTGACCAGTGATATTTGGAAGATAACCGGGTTTTTTATTTTTATTTAGAGACATCCTGAAAATTGTAATAAACTTTTTGAAAACATCACCTGCCTCTTCTCAGCAGTATGTCTCATAGATTGCAATTATCAAGACAGTTCTTTCAATTATTATAAAAGAATATATGACTCACTAACTGCTGGTATTAGGAAGATTACAGCTTTCTCTATATTCATTTGGCGACACACTGAATATAGCAGTAAAATTTGAGGAAACATCACCTATCTCTCCTCAGCGTTATGTCCCATATATTGCAATTATCAAGACAGTTCCTTCGTATCTTACAGCAACCTACATGACCAATTGGCCAGTGATATTTGGAAGATTATAGCTTTTTTATTTGGCGATATGTTGAATATAGTAGTAAACTTTTGAAAGAACATCACCTGTCTCTCCTCAGCGGTATGTCTCATACACTATAATTATCAAGACAGTTATTTCGGTCCTTACAACATAATATGTGACTAATTGACTGGTGATATTTGGAGGATTAAAATTTTTCTTATTTTCATTTGGCGACATGCTGAATATAGTAGTAAATGTTTGAGAAATCATCGTATGTCTCTCCTCGGCGTTATGTCTCATAGACTGCAATAATCAAGACAGTTATTTCGGTCCTTACAAAAGAATATGTGACTTATTGACTGGTGGTATTTCAAATAATATAGTTTCTTTATTTTCCATTTGACAACATGTTGAATATAATAGTAATTCTTTGAGAATGCATCACCTCCCTCTCCTTAGTGATATATCTCACAGACTGCAATTATAAAGACAGTTATTTCGTTTTTTACAAAACAATATGTATCTGATGATATTTAGAAAATTACGGCCATTTTTATTTTTATTTGGCGACATACTGAGTATAGCAGTAATTTTTTTAGAAAACATCACCTGCCTCTCCTCGGTGGTATGTCTCACATACTGAAACAATAAAGACAGTTACTTCGGTTCCCACAAAAGAATATGTGACTAATTGACTGGTGGTATTTCGAGCATTACAGCTTTTCGTATTTTCATTTGGCGATATGCTGAATATTGTTGTAAATTTTTGAGAAAACATCACCTGTCTCTCCTCGGCGGTATGTTTCATATATTGCAATTATCAAGACAGTTATTTCGTTTTTTATAAAAGAATATATGACTGATTGACCAATTGGTATTTCCAATATTATAGCCTTTTTATTTTTCATTTGGCAATATGCTGAATATAGTAGTAAATTTTTGAGAAAACATCACCTGCCTCTCCTCAGCGATACCTCTCATAGATTTCAATTATCAAGACAGTTCTTTCGTGTTATACAAAAGAATATGTGACTAATTGACTGATGGTATTTGGAAGGTTTCTGCCATTTTTATTTTATATTTGGCGAGATGCTGAATATAGTAGTGAATTTTTGAGAAGACATCACCTACCAATCCTTAGCGGGATGTCTCATAGACTGCAGTTATCAAGACAGTGATTTCGATTCTTATAAAAGAATATGTGGTCAATTGACTGGTGCTATTTGGAGGACTACAGCTTTTCTTATTTTCATTTGGCAATAAGCTGAATATAGTAGTAGATTTTTAAGAAAGCATCACCTGTCTCTCCTCAGCGGTATGTCTCATAGATTGCAATCATCAAGACAGTTCTTTCGTTTCTTACAAAGGCATATATGACCAATTGACTGATGGTATTTGGAAGATTGCGGCCATATTTATTTTTATTTGGCGACATGCTGAATATAGTAGTAAATTTTTGAGAAAACATCACCTGTCTCTCCTCAGCGTTATGTCTCATAGACTACAATTATCAAAACAATTATTTCGGTCCTTATAAAAGAATATTAGAGTAATTGACTGGTGATATTTGGAGGATTACAGATTTTCTCATTTTCATTTGGCGATATGCTGAATATTGTCGTAAATTATTGAGAAAATATCACTTGTCTCTCCTCAGCGGTATGTCTCATAGATTACAATTATCAGGACAGTTCTTTTGTTTTTTACAAAAGAATATGTGACTAATTGACTGGTAGTATTTGGAAGATTAGGGCTATTTTTATTTTTTATTTGGCGACATGCTGAATGTAGCAGTAAATTTTTTGAGAAAATATCACCTGTCTCTCCTCAGCGGTATGTCTCATATATTGCAATCATCAAGACAGTTCTTTCGTTTCTTATAAAAGAATATATAGCTAATTGACTGGTGGTATTTCTAATGACAGCTTTTTTATTTTCACTTGGCAACATGCTGAATACAGTAGTAATTTTTTGAGAAAACATCACCTGCCTCTCCTCAGTGATATGTCTCACAGACTGCAACTATAAGGACAGTTACTTCGGTTCCTACAAAAGAATATGTGACTAATTGACTGGTGGTATTTTGAGGATTACAGCTTTTCGTACTTTCATTTGGCGATATGCTGAAAATTGTAGTAAATTTTTGAGAAAACATCACCTGTCTCTCCTTAGCGGTATGTCTCATAGATTGCAATTATCAAGACAGTTCTTTCGTTTTTTATAAAATAATATATAACTAATTGACTGGTGGTATTTCTAATGTTATAGCTTTTTTATTTTTCACTTGGCAACATGCTGAATATAGTAGTAAATTTTTGAGATAACATCACCTGCCTCTCCTCAGTGGTATGTCTCACAGACTGCAATTATAAAGAGAGTTATTTCGGTTCTTACAAAAGAATATGTGACTAAGAGAGTGGTGGTATTTCTAGGATTACAGCTATTCGTATTTTCATTTGGCAATATGCTGAATATCGTAGTAAATTTTTGAGAAAACATCACCTGTCTCTCCTCAGCGGTATGTCTCAAAGACTGCAATTATTAAGACAGTTATTTCGTTTTTTATGAAAGAATATATGACTAATTGACTGGTAGTATTTCTAATATTATAGCTTTTTTATTTTTCACTTGGCGACATTCTGAATATAGCAATACATTTTTGAGAAAACATCACCTGTCCCTCCTCAGCGGTATATCTCATAGATTGCAATTATCAAGACAGTTCCTTCAGTTCTTACAAAAGGATATATGGCTACATGACTGGTGGTATTTGGAATATTACAGCTTTTTTTATTTTTATTTGACGACATGCTGAATATGGCAGTAAATTTTTGGGAAGACTTACTCCTACCTCTCCCCAGCGTTAAGTTTCACATATTGCAACTGTCAAGATAGTTCTCTCTTTTCTTATAACAGACTATGTGACTACTTGATCAATAATTTTCAGAAGATTACAGCTCTTTTTATTCCTATTTGGCGACATGCTGAATATAGCAATAAATTTTCGAGAAAACATCACCTGCCTCTCCTCAGCCGTATGTCTCATAGATTGCAATTATGAAGACAGTTCTTTCGATTTTTACAACAGAATATATGACTACTTAAATAGTGGTATTTGAAGAATTACAGATTTTTTATTTTCACTTGGCGACATGCTGAATGTGGCAGTAAATCTTTGGGAAAATATTACCTACCTCTCCCCTGCGTTAAATTTCACATATTGCGACTATCACGACAGTTCTTTCGTTTTTTATGACAGACTATATGACTACCTGGCCGGTAATTTTTAAAAGATTACAGCTTTTTGTATTCCTATTTGACGACATGCTGAATATAGCAATACATTTTTGAGAAAACATCACCTGCCTCTCCTCAGCGGAGTATCTCATAGATTGCAATTATCAAGACAGTTTTTTCTGTTCTTATAAAAGAATATATGGCTGATTTACTGGTGATATTTGGAAGATTACAGCTTTTTCATTTTCGTTTGGCCATATGCTATATATAGCAATAAATTTTTGGGGAAACAACATCTACCTCTCCTCAGCGTTAAGTCTCATATTTTCCAAATATCAAAGCAGCTCTCTCGATGTGCACAACAGACTAGATGATTAATTGACCAATGATATTTAGAAGATTACATATTTTTTTATTCTTATTTGGCGACATGTTGAATGTGGCAGTAAATCTTTGGGAAAACATCACCTATCTCTCCCCAGCGTTAAGTTTCATAAATTTAATATATGTCTCATAGATTGCAACTATCAAGACAGTTCTTTCGTTTGTTACAATAGACTATATGACCAATCGACTGAATATAGCAGTAAATGTTTGGAAGAGCATCACCTATCTCTTCTCAGTGTTAAGTCTATATATTGCAATTATCATGGCAGTTCTTTCGTTTTTTACGATAAACTATATGACTAGTGATATATAGAAGATTACTTAAATTATTTAAATATAATTTAATACCTAATGCAATCCCAACAGCTGATCTGGGTAGTATTTTACGTTCTACAGGTACTAGGAGCATCTTCAGTTTTTTATATAATCTCACGTTTTTTTAAGTAATCAGAGTTTCCTGTGCCCTGACGCCATGGCGCGCCGCTGTTCCCTTAACGAATATGAACACGGATACGCTTCATTAGCAAAACATGCAGCTCGTTGTTGTAGCAGTTTACATAACATCGAAACTGATCACAACACGCGCTGACTGATATGTTTAATGACGTGCCATATATTGTACTTAAATAAGCCCCGGTTTACATGGCGTTGTTTCTGCTCAAACTGCTTATTATGCTGATCGGCTAATATGCATGACGAGACTACGCCTCCCGGGCCAATCGATACGGGCCCCGGCGGCGGCGATGGGAGCAGTAATTAGCGATAATGAAAATTAAATATTTAGAGAATATCTTCGCTTTCGGGTTAATTAGCTGCAAATCGGCAGGCACTCACCTGATAAGTAGGAGGCGTGCACGTCGGTCTCGTCGGCGGTGGTGGTGACGGTGTCGAGGCCACATCTGCTCAGGAACAGCAGGCTGAGCAGGCTCAGTGAGCAGACGAGCAACAGGAGGCGGGTGAAGAGTCGCGTCCCCAACAGCCGTATCATAGCGGCCTTGGTTCTCCTCTTCCTGGAAAGAAACAATCTTTGTTGTGTTTTCAATTAGTGATATATAAAACATCAAGAAAACAAACACCCTCTTGAGTTACATTGTTACATTAATTTTGCTGTAACGTTACCAAAGAAATAGTATGCCTCGCCTTATAAGCACACAATTCAAGTGAAACTTCGGAACCAGATATTAGGAATTGAGTTTCAAAGTAATTATTAGAGTTGTGTTTTATAGTATTATTGATTTATTGGATCATATTATTAACCATATTGGATACCAATTGATTGGATACCATATGCGTATCCCCTCTACACTCCTCACGCGTCCCCACTCTTGTATGCCGTCTACCAAAGTGTTTCACTTTGAATTCCGTTTCAAGTTTTTGGACACACTACTTCGATATAGAAGTTTCACTTCAATAATCTTACAAACTAAAAATGTAAAAAATCTTTTGAGCCCCACTTTTATAAAGGCAATTTAATGTCAGTACATTAATAGATATATCTGTAGATATATATTTTCTGGAACAAAACATGACAAGTATATACCGGGTGTCCCACAATCAAAAAATAAGACTGAAGTAACTGTCGGCATAGGAATACAACATAGTAGATTATTTTTTTTATGATGAAAACATCATTGAGTTTACACCATTTGATTTCTGTCTTTGCATTCTGTTCTTTATTCTTTGCTTACTTTATTACATTCTTTGCTGTTGTGTACTTCAGAAAGAACAAATGAAACTCCTACTTTGCGAGAGGAAGTGTCAGTAATAGTAATCACTTTTATGTCAAACGTTATCAGACTTAAAAACGAAAATTAAAGTGTCATGGAATTTTCTTTTAAGGATTTTATATCAACAGTTACTCCGAGTGTTTTGTTTTAATCGAGGCATCCTGTATATTAAGTAAGTTTATTGTAGTACGTACAGCGTAGATTTATTTATAAGGTAAATCTACGCTGTACATACTACAATAAACTTACTTAATATACAGGATGCCTCGTTTAAAACAAAACACTCGGAGTAACTGTTGATATAAAATCCTTAAAAGAAAATTCCATGACACTTTAATTTTCGTTTTTAAGTCTGATAACGTTTGACATAAAAGTGATTACTATTACTGACACTCCCTCTCGCAAAGTAGGAGTTTCATTTGTTCTTTCTGAAGTACACAACAGCAAAGAATGTAATAAAGTAAGCAAAGAATAAAGAACAGAATGCAAAGACAGAAATCAAATGGTGTAAAATCAATGATGTTTTTATCGTAAAAAAAATAATCTACTATGTTGTATTCCTATGCCGACAGTTACCTCAGTCTTACTTTTTGATTGTGGGACACCCGGTATATACTTGTCATGTTTTGTTCCAGAAAATGGAAAAATACGACTCCCTGGCATAATTTATGTGCTTGGATTCTACACTAGCGTTTTTAAAGAGAGCGCACAAACTTTGAGTAAATAACTTCAATCAGAAATACGAAAAAGTGACTAATTATTCGCATGTGTATGCGGCACGAATTATAATACAAATAACAAGTGAATTATAATTATAATAATGCTCCCATCGCGGATGCTGATTCTTGCTGATATCTAGCTTCTTTATCTTCTTCTCTAGTTTGTTGCTAGTTGTGAGGGCACAAAATTCATAGTTTTACCTGTTATTTTATCAGGGTTTAAGAATAAATTTCATAGTATATGATTCTTATTTTAATCGTATTTTTGGAATCGAATTTAAATTTAAATTATAGATTTAAGAGTTTTAATCTACAGATATATGTCCTTGACTATAGATATAAGCTATATATGTGTGAAAGAAAATTATTGAGGATAATTACAATTAAATTACAATTAAGTACAATAGAATTAACCATCCAAAATGGCCTACATAATTTAAAACATAAGGTTGACGCCTTTTTCTTAAACTAATTAGACATTTTGATTTAAACACTGCCATTAAAATTGTTATTAGCATTGGCGTAGCCTGAAATATATGTAAGTGAAACAACAGTATATTATTTATAATTATCTAAAGATCATTACAACTGTGATTAGCTTTGGCTTGGCCTAAAACATAAGTGAATTCTTAAAAAAACCTCGACGAGAAATGTGGTGGAATTCATACAGTCTTCTGTATAATAATAGACATACTGGAGCACAATATAAACAATTAAAAAAGAAAATATTACATACGTACTAAAATCTGACTGTTTATTGATCGTTTATGGTAGGATCACTTTGTTTTCAACCTATTTATAAAAAAAACATGTTAAAACTTACACGCAATAAAATATTTAATCCGAACCGAGTAATCGCGAAACGAATTTAATCTATTTAAAAATTAATTTTCCCATTACGACACCTGTGTTCCCGAGGGATCGATTAATTCCCATATAAAAAACATCACCTCTGCGATATTGCCTTCACAATTTATATCCACGAGCTGGTACATGAACTACTAAATTATTTTCAAAACATCGCCGTTTCGTTAGAGGCATATTTGTTGTAAAAAAAATTGCAAAATATCATTGATAGTAGTCTAAATAAAAAAAAATATATATATAAGTATACATGCCTACCTAAACAGTAACAAATTCTATAAAACTATTACAGGGTCAGTAAAATATTCTAATAAAGTAGAATCATATGGTCCAATAAGCCTACTTTCTATAATCGCCAAACTCCTAGAACTTCACTTCACTTCAACGAATAAACACCGACCCCAATACCGATCAATGGATGCCTACGCACCAATTCGGTTTTCATGAACATCATTCAACAGTACAGCAAACTCAGAGAGTATGTCAAGTCATAAACGATGCATTCGAAACTACTATACTTCAGTATTCTTAGATATTAGCCAAGCTTTTGATAAGGTTTGGCACAGAGGACTACTATTGAAAATCAAGCGGTTTATTCCCATCACTTATTATGATTTGATTAAGTCCTTCCTAAGTAATAGAGAATTTAGAGTTAAAATCAACGAGGCTGTATCCATCAACTTTCACATAAAATCTGGGATGCCTCAAGGCAGTATTATCGGTACCTCTACTATATTTATTATACACAGCAGATACCTACCAGTTGACAGAAATGCCATCATGGGCCTCATCAGCCACTGATCGTATGGGTAGTCCCTTGGCGATCCCCTCTTATCCGGGTCATTATCCAAAAATGCTATCCCATAAAAGGAGCAATTTAGGCACGTCCCCCGCCTTAATCCTCGCCTCCTATAGGATAACAGGGGTCCCTAACATAAGATGCCTCTTCTCCTCCAGTGCGGGGCAGGTGTAAAGAAGATGACAGTCAGCCTCAGCTTGTGCTTATACGCATTCAGGGTACTATGGTGGCCCGCTATGATTCCCACCAGGATTCTGACTTTGTGCCTATTCAATTTAATGAATTCTTGGGCCCATTTCTCAATCTCTGAGTATTCCATGAAGAGTTTGGTTATTCGACAACCCGTTACCCCTCTCTGTCTTTTATTATGTTGATCTCTTGCCTAGCCATTGATGCGGTCTCTGATCAGACTCCAACTCATTGCCACTGCAGGGGTTCTGGTCCATAGAGGTTTTCCCTGGTCCCTAGCCTGGCAAGGTCATCTGCAATTAGATTTCCATTAATGCCATTATGCCCAGGTATCCATAAGAGTTCCACCGGTCCCTTCCCTGCCAAGTGGTTCAATGCTTCATAGCAATTATAGACCAGCTTCGACTTTGTCGTTGCTGAATTCAGGGTTACCAACGCTGCCCTATTATTCGAGCAGATACATACCTCCTCCTGGGTCCGATTTTGGTCGAGCCCCAGAACACCGTATGTAATTGCAACTAGCTCGAAATGCGGTAGTATATTTGCCCAGGGGAAAGGTTTTACCTATGCCATCGCGTAGCCTATACACCCCCGCACCCACTCTATTCCCACTCTTGGCCCCACCCGTGTACCAGATGTCTCCACTGAGTGGTAATCCAGCTCGACACTCCACCCAGTCAGTCTTACTGGTGAGGGTGATCTTATATTTCTTGCCAAACAGGAAGTGGACACCCGTACTGTCAGACGGCATCCATAGGAGTCCCTTCTCAGCGATAGTCATGTAAAAGAGTACTTGTTTGCGTATGATGTAGCAAATTTTATAATAGATTACATAACTGTTTCCAGAAATGTTTTAATTTAATTTCCATTCTTTCGTTGAGATTCTGGTTATAGCTGCTTTGTTGAGCGTTCTACTTTTTGCTGTTTCTAAATTTTGTTTTTGCTTTTACATTACTTAACGTGGCATTTTTTAAGATAAATTTTTCTCTTTCTAAATAAAATTATGTCAAAAACGTCGTAGTTCCACCAGTGATGACGTCAAAAAAATATGTAAAAGGGACTATATCCACATCTTTAATTATGCGCATTTTAGTTATCACCCCCACCATATTCACATACATCTCACATTTATGCAAAAAGGTATTCGCTGAATTAAATTTTAAATTTCCTCAAAAATTATTGAGGTACAAAGGGAATAAAATAACGAGTTAAGCAAGAGTTTAACTCAATTTAGTAAGTGATTGCAGTGATGAAAAATTGGCAGACGCTAGTCTAATCATGATGAGTATTATTTAGATTATTTACTTATGAAGCAAATAGTGTAAGGACATTAACATTACATTAACAAGGGTAATTACCTCTCAACTAGCGAATGATACAGAAAATATGGGAAATAAATTACAGAGGAGACGAAAGAGGCGGAATTATTCCTTTGTTCGAAGAAACGACAAGTAAATGTAGCGTAAACATCCAGCCGAGAATATTGAAACGTTCCACGTCCGAAAGACCCGATATCCAATTCTATAGAAATATTAGGATATATAAAAAGCAAACTCTATCGATCTTTTTTCATCCAATTCAATTCGTCAACATTTTTTCATATTGAAAACAGAATTGCTGTCCCTCGATATGTATATAGAGGATAGATTCTGATAGCATAGTAAATTTTGATGGAATACGAGACTGGCAATCATAAAGAAGCCTCGGAAATATTTCGATACCTCTTTCTCTTGTAAAATACGCGCTAATTGTGATAAAAATGGTATATAATATGAAAGTATAAACGCGAATTTATCGGGGTTGCTGTGACGCACGACGAGAAAAATGCTAACATGAAAAACAAGCGCTCACGCCGAATTTATGAGCGCCATTAAACGAATTCCGACTTTGGTAATTTTCGATGTCGGTTTCCTGGTGGTATATTTCATTCGGGAATTTAATAATTCCGAAAAAGTGGAAAAGTTTTTGTTTGCCGCGGACTTTAGATGGAGGAAATGTTTGTCGGCGGGACGACGAGAATGCCGCGGCTCATTAGAATGCGAATGGCTGTCGAAGTTTCGGCAGTTAAAAATGTAAATGTATGAAATTTTCTTTAATGTTCGCAAGGTTGAGGAAAAAAATATGTAGGGCGGAAGGAGTGGCGTAAAACTAAGATAGAGAGGGGTGGATTAGACGCCGTAACATTAGAAAATCCAGAAGTGCCAGGCCTAGAGGTCTCAGAGCGTATCTTAAAGCTTTAAAATTACAGTCAAATATATCCTCTAACAGATCTCCAACAAAAACGGTTAACGAAGGTTCAATTGTTGTAATGTAATATAAAATAACTCTTAATTTTTTTAAATAATTACAGAGATGTTTTATTTTTTATCTCTAGATTTTCTTCTATATCATCCGATGTGTTCTTTTGTCCATTTCTTAATTAATAAAAAATATACTGTTACAAATTATGGATAAGAAAATACAGAGACGACTAATAATGTAGTTTGTTTCATTACCTATGGTTCCACTCAAAATGGCCTTTTTAAAACAATTAAAGATAAGTTTATGTACTTAAAAAAATATGTTATGAAAATTACTAATACCAATTTTTGCATATTTAGAGCTTCTTTGGGTTATTGGTGCAGAATTAATTAGTATGATTCTCATATTTGAAAGTCTTCCGTTGAATGTTTCTTTTTATTTTTTTTTTCAACAGTTAATTATTCAAATAAATCTTATTTCGTTTATGACATTTGAGATCTCAATTCAAAGGTTTATTATATTTTGCGTAAAATTTAATTCCACTAATAGAATACTAAATCAATGTAATCACAAAAAGAACAGTTAAAAAATCCTAGAGAATAAAAATAGTATTTTTATGTCTTAGTTTGAAACGCCACAACTAATAAAAGGAGTAAAATATTATTTTTATTTAAATAAATATTTTAATTAATTAT
The DNA here is from genome assembly GCA_037954035.1 of Rosalia funebris. NCBI lineage: Eukaryota > Metazoa > Arthropoda > Insecta > Coleoptera > Cerambycidae > Rosalia > Rosalia funebris. The sequence continues at coordinate 502,170 of JAZFAV010000006.1, read as the reverse complement.
ATATTATATATTAATAATTATATTATTTAATTGCGATTAATTTATTACCGAAAAATTTATTTAAATCATTATTGGTCACTCTTTTGGTTGTTACATTGTTGTAACTTGTATTTGTAAATGTATATATACTAAGTATACATAATATTTTGTGTTCCCTTACCTAAGACATAGAATTTTAACAACTCCTCTGGGTAATTTACAAGAAGTGAAACATAGAATTGGTGAAAAATATGCAACCATAATACAGTCTTCGACAAAATTAACGGTTCAGCAAAATTTGTAATTTTTTTTTTTATTAATTAGTCATAATAACACATTTTCACATTATTGATGATGTTAGTATAGTCAGTGACTTAACAAGTTTTGAGGGGATTATTTCAAAACCTGATATAAGCTAACAATAAGACGAACTTTCTGCATTTCATAACCACCTTTAGCCAAACAATTTTATATCTCACTCGATATATACGAATTATCAGTAGAAAATTTATATTGTATATTTCTATTTGGCACAATTTTGTGGCCAGAATCGATGCGCTTTTATTCGGTAAAAGTCTGTTCCCCGTGGCTCGGCTATGAAATCGCGGAGCAATTTTCGGAGTTCCTCCTAACAGTCTCCTCGAGAGACATTTCCGGCAAAAAGCGTCCCGGCCCCGCGATTTTAATGACTCTTTTTCCAGAAACGCTAGTGTCCGCAGCCGGTGCCGGCCTTATTTCCCTCGAGGCGTGGAAAATATCAATTTCTCCGACAAGCGTCACTCGTCCGACATTCTCCCGCTTTATCGCCGCGGCCGCCCGGGTACAAATTGTCGGTTTGTCGGATTACTTTATGACGATTTTAGCTGTGGCGGCATTGGCGCGGATTTTTCCTGCTCTCGCAGTGCGGGAAAAACAATACCTTCCTCGGAAAGCGATCTATCACGTGAGACTCGAGCGCGGCCTTGGGGTAGGCGATAAAAACTTTTGATGGAGTTGTTTTTAGTTTGGGGTTTTTAAGCGCGCCGGCGTTTATTACGTTCGTGGGGCGTTTTTCGTTTGAAGTTGCCGCTAGGAGCCACTAAAAATAATGAAACGCGCCTACATTGTGTGAATATTTCACCACTAACTTTATTTCTTGGTATTTCTTCGCTGCCGTGTTTAATTTTTAACATAGAAATCTACATACAGGGTGCCTCATCTCGTAATTCGTTGGTTGCGACTTGGTCTCTGCTATTATTACCTTTATAGGATCTTAACAGTTTATTAACAGGAAATTTTTGTCAAATTTATTTAAAAAGGAACCCCTCACATTGTTTTCAAGTTTGCACATACACAAGTTGACCTCCTTCTCTAAAGCCTTAAGCTGTGGAGGGAGAGAGTTATATGTAAAGATGAGGACAATCACACCAATGGTCAGGTAGATACGATAGGTCACCCATCCATATAGTTCCCACGGATCTCTTACGTTCAGTAACATCTTCAAAATGATCGGTTTGATATCTTGTCTTATGATTTTTTTTCAAAACCTCAATATTCTTTCAAAAAGGTTGTAGATGAGAGTGTTATACGTGAAGATGAAAACAACCACACTCATGGTCAGATAGATATGATAGGTCCACCCATTCATTTCATAGTCACGGAGCAAAGTGATGCAATATAAACTTCATTCTGGGCAACTGACCTGAATTAGTACCAAATTGTTACGTGTAATGTAACTTTCTTTTCATATTAATGACCATTTCATCATACCCTTTCTGTCTTGACGAAAAACTAGTCGATGATAAAACCATCCGTTACATTGTGTAACATTTTTTTTTTTTGTAACATTTACTGTCTTATGATTTTCTGTAGAACCTCAATTTTCCGGGAGCCCTGTCACATGCTATTTCAACTCACACATTTATTTTCTATCTGCATTGGGTATAACTTTCCCGAGTCCACTGAGGGTTACTGTTCAACGCAATAACAACCTATTTGTATTGATTAATTTAACCATTGAGAGTAAATGTGGTTTCATAAAAAATCTATTTATTTATTTATTTTTAGAATAAATTTAAAGTCTGCTGTATGTAAGCATAAAAAGTTCGTCTACAGCATTTAATGGTTAAAATATGTTTATTGTTATTATTACACTAGAAGCAAAAATTAAGGCATGCAAAATATGTTTTGAGAGGGCTGTAAATTGGAGAAAATTGTTGTAGAGCAATTTAATAAAGCATATTCTTAAATGGGTAACTGTCAATTTGCATTCAAACAGTTATCCTTTAAAAAAAAGTCATAACTTCTATCGAATTTATGATTTTCCCCTCACATATAAATTACAGTGTATATCATTTATATTATGCTGCTTAAAAATATCCGAAAAATACCAAAAGGCTACGAATAAAACATATGAGGGTATGCGTGTGTTAAAACAAAAAATCAAATGATTTATAGCGCGAATTGAAGTTAGCGATGCATTTTTTCTTCGATCGCCACTAACAGAAAGACGTTCGACGTGAAAGAAAAGTAATTTATTTTTTCGACGCGCCCCGTAAGTGGCGACCTCCCACGCCGCGCCTACAGGAAAAGGGCAACAAAAGGGTACGGGAACGACATAATATCCTTTCCTTTTTAGGGGCGAACGCGAAAGGAAAGGTAATATACCTCTCATATTGTGAATATAAATACAGTGTCGAAAGACGCGCGAGGAATCGCGAGGTGATATTCAATATTGTGTATTATATCAACTTTTTGTCGACGGGGCCTTATGAAATAAAGGGGATATTGATGTCGGATATTAGAAGCTATATTTCTTCTCCCTTGCGTATGATACTTTAGCGGGAAATTGATCAGTTGCAGTTACGTGCAATGGGAAACCGTTCAGCCTCAATATCACGTATTTATTTGGAACAGTTTATCTTATTGGACTTCAAACAAGTTTACAAAGCTGACGTTGGATGTAAAAGTACCAACTGAAAATTTATGACGCATTAAGCTGTTTGAATTTCTTTTATTATATGCTCTGTAATTCTGGCATTGAATGCAACACCAAATCTGTATTCAACAATATTTTAAAAGATGTACATATAAAAGTAGGTAACAACATCTCTTACTTTTTCATACAACAAATAAAATACCTGTAAAATATTATATCGATGATTTTCGCATGCTAATACGAACGTTATTACATATTATATTATCATATTATATTTACTAGAACTCTTTGTAACATAGAAATTTATGGACTGTTTGCTACGTCTAACATAGCACCAAGAAAAGCTATAACTATAACGGTTTTTCTTAATTTATACGTGTAACAAGTCTACAATATTGTTTCCAAGGTTCGTACTTATCTAAGTAACTAGGGTTTTATTTCTTTCGGTGTTAAATTATTTTTAATCTATAATCGTTTTTATGTAAAAATATTGTTCAAGCTAAACAAAAAAATACCAGGATGATATAGAATGTTAATATATACGTATACCTTGTGTAAGTCGCCTGAGTTTTATAATATTTTAAACAAAATCATATTCCCCATTTTACTAATAGTGGTGCAAACGATGTACGAACAAAAACACGTTATACTATTATTTCATATACGCACAACTCACTACTGATCATTATATTACTCCTAATTGCATAGTTATTAACCTGTTAAGTGTTATTTAAGCCAACATCGTTTAAGTATCCACGAACGTTGTCGAATATGTGGCGAATGCGCCGGTCATGTAGCAAATTCCTGTCTATAACCTTATAACCTCTTAATAACTTCCGAATGTGTATACACAACGTTTTACAAATTAAAACGTATAGTGTTTAATATTTTACTTTGACAGAGGAAACAAGTTTCAATACGTGTTATTCTCTCTATTTTCTGAATGTCTTATGTCAAATTAAATAAACTTCTAACTAAAATATTTTCTACAAAGTAGGCAGTTTCCGTGGTACTATAAATAAACTGAAAAGTAAACCAACTATGTTGTTAGTCGTATTTTATAATAAACTACATTAAACGGTATTTTTTAATAATTAACGTAGAAAATTGTAACATTGTCGATGCAATAGAAGCCTCAGCTAACAAAACTATCCTTAATTTGGCAGAAAATTAATTGTACTAATATACGAGTAGTTTTACATATTTTTAATTTTATCACATATATACAGCAAAGTGGTGTATACATCATAAAAAATTATATAGAGAGATGCGTTTTTGAAACAACAAATTAAATAGTAAATAGAAAGCAAAAATTTAATCACACATTAAAAAGTGGCATACCTGTTAGGTGTCTCTGTGACAAGTACATCTGTCATATGCGGTTTTGAGCCAGCAAAAGTCCTCCTGTAACAGAAACAAAATTCTAGCCACCTCTTAAAAGTTTTATTAAACTACTGCTTTTTTATCCTCATCAAAAATATACCTATATTTTTGTGACACTACGTTCAATTATCTTGCACTTGTTTATATTTCATTTCCGTGAAAATTTACAAATTCATTTTAATTTAAATTTGTTTGATACAAAAATGTCCTTCAAAGTTTCATAAAGAAAAAATGTATCTTCACGATTAACGCTTTCATAATAGAATTTCAATTTCAACTTTTCCATTAATTTTTATATAAGACTTATATTCTTTGAAGTTATAGAAACGTAAAAAAAATTACAAATGAATCAATTTTAAAATGAAATTTTTAACTGTACACAGCCTGTCTCTCCCCGCAGCTACTTGCTATAGAATAGCTGAATAAAAACAAATTAGATATATTTTATGTAAAAAGTACTTATAAATTAAATAGCGAAAATCAGGAAATCGTATCTTTTTTTATTCTTGAAATAAATTGGCATAAAACCGAATAAAACTTTTTTCAACGTTTCGAAAAGAAACAAAAATGTATTTCAACTATAAATGATTTCATCTTAGAACTGACTTCAAATTCAATTTTTTCGTATATTTTGATATAATATTTTCAATCTTTGTGATATTTCAATTTTCACAATCAAGTTGTGGTAGAGTGAAAATTAATTTAAAGGTGCATCGACTTTAAAATGAAATTTTTAACTGTACATGATCAGTCCCTCCCTGCAGCAACTTGATACAAAATATCGGAATAATGACAAACCTGATATATCTTATATAAAATCGAATGATAAATTGAATGGTGAAAATTATAAAATCTTATCTATTTGTTGAGATAAGTTGGTATAAAACCGAATAAAAGTCTTCTTCGACGTTTCAAAAAGAAAAACATTGTATGTCAACTATACATGATTTCATCTTAGAACTAACTTCGAATTCAAGTTTTACATATATTTTTATATATCATTTTCCATCTCTGAAGTTATGGTAAAATAAAAATAAATTTAAAGATGAATCGAGTTTAAAACGAAATTTGTAACAATACACGGCTTGTCTCTCCCCTAAGCCATTGGCTACACAATATCGGAATAAAGACAAGTCTAGTATTTATTAATGTAAAAATGAACTATATACAGAATAGTGAAAACCAGCAAATTGTATCTTTTTATTCTTGAGATAAATTGGTATAAAGCCGAATAAAACTCTTTCTCAATGTTTAGCAAAAAAAAAATTTGTACCCCAACTATAAATAATTTTATCTCAAAACTGACTTTAATTTTAATGCACTTGTTACATAAAATATATAAATCTTTGTAATCTTTGAAGTCATGGGAAAGTAAAAAAAAAATTAAAAATGTGGATCGATTTTAAAATTAAATTTATAAATTGTACACGGTTTATCCCTCTTCGTATCCATTGCTAGAAAATACCGGAATTATGACAACGTAAATATTATAGTGTATTTATGTAGTATATTATCGTGCATTTATATTAATTTTATACCTAAAATGTATAAAATTCATAATACTACTGGTGAAAAATTTTACTAATTAATTACACTGATGTTAAGTATTATACTTGAAATCAAAATATTGTTCTATCCACTGGAATCAAAGATAGGATGCACTCACAATATATAAAAGAAGTCAAACTTTTTCAATCGATATAAACAATACAAAGCATATTTATTATTATCTCTATTAGTTACATATAAGTTCTAGTATTCCCTTAGATAACAATCCAATATTTGAGGAACTTATTTCGACTGTTCTTTCTCATTACATTTAACTGAAAAGCGCGTTCAAAATAAGGGAAGATCGGGGGTATTTTTTCCCACCGAGTCATTCTCCGGGGTACATAGAAAGACAATTTATCACATCGGGATATCCCCCTGCCCTCCGACCGGCGAAATTTCGTTATAATAAAATCACTTAGCGAGAATACGGGACGTCGAGTACAAATGAAATCTAGCGCCAGCTCGAACGCCCCAACTAATTATTATAGTCATTTTCATTTATCACTTTTCTAGTGGAAAATACGGCCTCCGCCCATCATACTCCATCAAGTATTAAGTTGCTATTTCTGACGTTCCCAAATAAAGAGCTGTCAACGAGATGAGGGTTAAGGAATTCCTTTTACGCCCGTACAACTATTAGCGACGCCATCTTGACATCTAGAGGGCCCAGGCGGACTTAAAGACACTGGGTGCCCCGTGTGGGTCCGACCGTTCTAGCTGGGAGATGGGGAGGAAGCGATTATTCCGGATGACGACAAATAATTGACGGCGGGTGTTGTGAAATTACGCCACGGTGTGAAAAATAGACTAGGTTTAATGTCTGCTAACACTTTTTAATCACCTAAAATATATATGCAAATTTCTTAATAATTTTAAGTCAATAGATAACTTAAAATATCGGTTGTGGTTTAATATTTTGGTTTAGATGAAAACTACAGAAAAGTCCAATATCACAGAATTTTAGTGAATTATAGACAATTGTGAAATATTATAAAATACATTGTTATTCGAAATTGGATACTTCAACAGTGGCCACTAGCTATATAAGCGGCTTCGTACACATCATAATATTTTATATAATGTGTTAAAAATCAACGCCGGCAAAGCTAAACTGAATTGCCTGTACCTACATTGATTCAAATTAACGAGACTATATCCAATATATGCGATGCCATCTCGACTGCAGAGAAGTTCCCCAAGCGTGTTATCCAACACCACTGACGCCACTTTAATTGTTCCTTAAAACAATTTTGTTTTCAGTTATTTTTACCTAACAATTGACGACCTATTGATTGATGGATCAAAACTTCATATAGAGTGGCGATAAAGTTTCCCATAATATTTATAATTTTATTATCCTTTTGTTTACCTTCGTTATTTTGTGCCATATTCGTATCTAAAATGTTCGCTACCTGGTTGTGTCTTCCTAGATATGCTGAATCGGCCAGGGCTGAACATCCCCCCAATGATATACTGGATAATCTCCCCTGATCTGTTGCATTTAGGGCATTTGTCTTCCAGCTCCTTTTTCAAGACATACTTCTCGTATTTGCGAGTAGATATCACGCCATTTTGGACAAGTAATGAAGCCTTCGGGTTCGTGGTACAGATCTACTGCATTTAACCTGTTCAACGAATTCTTCCTGTCAATTGCCTCACCGTTTAGTAGGGAGAGATATTTTCCGTGGATAACCTTTTCACGCCAGGTGATGTCTGGCCTTAATGGAGCAATGTGGACGTTCGCCATATTGAGCTTGAGTTCAGTATATCCTCAACCAACTTGGACTACTTTCTTGTGGAGTGGAAGTAAGTACTTCTTAAAATCCCTCTCCCATTTTCTACACAATTCTGCAATGTTCATTAGTCCTTGTCCTCTTTTACATCTCTTCTTATATAGCCCCTCGACGCCTACTCGCAGATCTAATGTACCGTATTTCAAAATCCCGAAGTAGTATGGATAGAAACAGCCTAGGCGTTTGTATAAGATCCAGCAGATATGTATGATGACTTTCAAAAATCAATAACACTGTTATTTTTTAATCGATCTCTATGAACGTGCCTTAAATAAAAACACGATGCTCGACCATCCACAGCTCAGCGGTGACTGGAACAGCCTCACCTTCACATACCAACCATTCCAAAAACATTAGCATCCCCCACTGAACTATTTTACGCATTTCAAAAACGTCATAAAACTCTGCCGGATTCTATATTATATAAAAAGACATTGAGTGATTGAGTGATGTACACATTTAATTTTTTTCGGATTTTGTGTTTGCTATTGCAGTTTTTTTAAATTGCAATTCTTTTTTTTTAATCTATTCGAGATTTTATCAATTTTGTACAACTCCATGTAATTACTTACGGGAACCTGACCTAGAAATATGGAATTAAAAATAACATGGAGTTTTCTTTTGATACTCTAATGAACTATTTTGTCGAGCGTCATCGTACAAACTTGGGTTATGTCAGATTGCCAAAATATGCAAATATTTTCATAAACCGAACTTCACAAACTCCAAAGTCGGATTTTCACGTGACGCTCGTCTCGCCAAGCCAACACTTAAAAGTTAACTCACGGAGACCGACGCGTCATCGAGCTTCAAATGTACCTCCCCTCGCCCGGATTCCGACCCTGCGAAATCAACCCCTTCGTCCTCCCTGCATTCCTTTACGTCTCCCCGCTCGTAATGCCGGTAATAAACCTTCGGGAGAACGAATACCACAATAATATAAAGTGGAGGAGTTTATTCTCTCTCCATTTGAGCGCTTATGAAGACGGCCGTGCCTAGAGCGTCTTAACAGATTTTAATAGAACCGCGGTCTGGGCTATTCTGCCCGTCTCATTATTTCGGTCTTAATGTAATTTTTGAGTTGGGGCCCAACTGACTGCGGTAGCATGGAATTAGGTATCGATTCTAGTTTCCAAACGAGCGCGGTAAGTAGTGCTTCACCGAGATAAATTGAATAGCTGCGGTTGGAAAAATGGTTTTCTGTAGAAGTGTACACTATTAACAGTTGGTCTTCGATGCAGATGAACGCAACGAAACCCAAAAATTAATTAAAAAAATTTTAAATTAGTTGACACTTCTTCAACCGGAAAATAATATGAAGTGAAGCTTTGGTAAAGTTTTCAAAGTAAAGTCATGAGTTAATATTTTGACTATTTAATGTCTACACCCAGTAAGTGATACATAATATAGTATATAAGGAAATAAACTTCTTTATGATTAAGGAGCTACATTCACCTAAATCTTCAAAGTTTTCGATAATTTGTTTGTATATTATTATAAAGGGTGGTCCAACCATAATGCACGATGTTAATTGTGAGTCACACCTTAATGTCAAGTTTTTTGCCCAACTTAATTTGACATTTCTTTGTTTCAGTGTTTGACAAATTCAACCATGGAGAGGTACACAATTGAGCAGCGCGTTAAGATTGTTGAAGCCTTTTACGAAAATGGGCGTTCAAATCAAGATGCATTTCGTGCACTTCGTAACTTCTTTGGTCAGAATAATCGACGAAATGTGTCCACAATCTGGAGAATGTGCGCAAATTTCAGCAAACCGGGTCTGTAGGAAATGTGAAAACACCTGTGCATGCTCGCCCAGTTCGTTCTCCGGAAAACATTGCTGTTGTTCGCGATAGTGTAGCAGAAGAGCCGTCAATCTCGACTCGTCGTCGTGCCCAATAATTGAACATCTCACGAACCTCACTTGTGGCCAGAAATTGAGGATATGGACCTGGACGATTTGTGGTTCCAACAGGATGGTGCCACTTGCCACACAGCCAGCGAAACAATGGCATTTTTGCGCGAGAAATTCAATAGCGGTGTTATCTCACGTCGTGGCGATGTTAATTGGCCGCCACGATCATGTGATTTGACACCGTTGGACTTCTTTCTTTGGGGATATTTAAAAGAAAAAGTGTACGTCAATAAGCCAAGAACAATTCAAGAGCTAAAGGATGAGATAATTAGGCACATTAACGACATTGAACCTCAATTATGTCTCAGAGTCATTGAAAATATAGACCATCGGATAGAGGTATGCCACCGAAGCCGTGGGGAGCATTTGGCCGATATTTTGTTTCACACATAATTGTCATAGATCCTTCTATCATAATAAAAAATATTAAGATAATCCTCTGAAAACTTTTTGTTTTATTTACAATTAACATCGTGCGTTTTGGTTGGACCACCTTTTAGTATGAAGACCGAAGAATATATTCTGCAAGTTTTAAGTCAATATCTTTAAAATTTACAAAGCTTTCAGTCATGCGGTTGAGGGTGGCTAATGCTGCTACCTGCGCCCCTCAATGAGCGCCCTCGTTGGATGCGGAACAATAATCGACTTAACCAATCAATGACAAACTTGAGGAATCATTATTTCATGCATTTTTTTTTTCTCGTGCTAAGAAAGATGAAGCACGCACGAGAATTCAGCATCCTAAAAAAACATCCAACATCCTTTCAATCCGAAACGGTGACGGTCATATCTCGAAAACCGATCAACAGATTTATTTGAAATTTGGCACAGTCGCTCTTTAAGCCGCTGTTAACAGAATGACGATTTTTCAAAAATAACCAAAATTTATTAAGCAAATTACAATAATAACTGAGTTTTTTACCGAATTTTCGCACTTCAGTTTCATGTTCCGTTTTTTTTTTAAAGAACAATTTTCGGAAAGGGCGATCGTCAATATGTTTCGTATGCACTTCACTTCATGATAGCTTACTATCTTTGATTTCAGATGATCAATTTTAGCAGGAGAAAGGTCACCGCAAACCGGGTCGCGAAATAGATGCTCCACTTCCGGCAGGCATATCTCTTCCTATTTTAAATATTCTTAAATCATGTTCATTTCACAATATTTATAATAAATTTATCTTCAATTTAAAAAAATGTTTGTTTATCATTAATAATTCCCAAAAAAATTCATCTCGAAGGTCAACTATTTTTTCTTGTTTCTAGGTTAATGTAGCCCCTTAATATACAATGAAAATTCTAAGCGCATTCAATAGGAATTATTTACAACGTTAAAGTACTTAAAGAAGCATACAATCGATGATGATTTTATACCATTTTATAACCTTTTATATCGAATAAATTCCAAACATATCCCCCAAACCTAGCCTTTATCATTTATTTACATAAAATGGCCAGGGGATCGGTTATGGAAGCACACATCGTTGACAAAAGTGGACAAAGCAAGCTGGCCCGGAACCCGGACTTTACCTTCTGGCGGTTTAAAAAACTATACCGTTTATTTGATATTACCGGAAGAATTCCGCACGTTCTGATAATTATTCCCAATTTTAAGCATCGAATAGCCGTGCATAATTCGAAAGTTCCGGTCTCCAACTAATCTGTAATGTAAATATGGCACTTTTGAACTGTGAGGGTTTTATTAAAAGTCGCCAACTGTTATGAAAAACCCCGCACCAAATCCCAATAAATTTTTCTAGTAGCCACCGTAAAATTTAAAGTGTTAATATTTTTAAATTATGACCGTAAATAAAAAGTCGGCGATCCTTCTCGAGTAGTAAACGTCTGGATGTGTGTCGTGTCGGCTTCTTTCGGCTTTATTTATGATTTCAGAGGCCGTCGTAAATCCGGTATATCCAGCGATAAAATACCGCCGGGGTTGTTATCGTGTTTTTTTAATTTAATTTTCGTTTTTCAACGTCGATATTGCAGGAAAACGTCGTCATAATCCGTGCAACAAAGCCGATATAAACGTTCCGTACACAACTTCCTTTATTTCTACAAAGGAAATTATATAAAACATATTAAATACACCACGTAAATTAAACAGTCTCCCAAATTCAAAGCTGTCTTGGTTCGGGGATACCCCAAAGAGAGGATAAAAGAGATACCGCCACTACGCTTCTTCTTCTTCTTCTTCTTTTTCTAAGTAGGTCTAGGACCTGTTCTTCTTCTATAAATATCATCGGTACTATGAGCTGTTTATCTGTTTTTACAGAGGGTAGGCAGCTAACCTGGCCCTCCAACCGTCTTCTTTCTTCCGGGCTACAAACCAGGGTCCCAAACCGGCAACAGTACTACTGGGCTACTCAATCCACCCAGCAGCACTACAGGCTGAAAACGATCACCACTACGCGATTTGTTAAATTATTTTCTTCTTACCAAATATCAATCATAACAGTAACATAAATATTCGTAACTAATTATAATAAAATAGGCAATTTATATTTAGGCATACCTACGACAACCGTATTGCAATCATATTAAATAAAAATTTTCAAAAATTAATGATATTTTACCAAAACCTTAAATGCGAAAAGGGGGCCAAGTTCGGTACAAACGGCGATCGGGGTTGTCAGCTTCGCCGATAAAAGAGTTGAGATTTGAACGAGTGCCAAGTTCCATAGGAACTTATAACAGGAACTTACAATGGGAATATACAATGGTCTTCAATTGATTTAAAAGAAAGTTTGTTACGTTTTTTGACATTGAGTTTATAACTTAGCAAGTTTTATATCCAACTAAATTGTTTGTAATATAAAATAGAATAACTAGTAAAGTTAAATTTTAATCCTGTATTAAGTAGCATCACGTTAAACCTACTTTGTTTACTATTAAAATTAGACCGTCCCCATACATCTGAAAGCCATTGGAAAGACCTAAAAGATGAGAAAATGGGTTGCACATGAACTGAATGAAATACAACAGGAAAATCGAAACACCATTTCTGAAATGCTGTAAATTTGGTATCGCCAAGTACAAGAGAAAGTCATTTCTCCATCGAATTGTATCTGGCGATGAAAGGTGGATGCATTTCGAGAATCCTAAGCGTAAAATATCATGGGTAACTCCAGGCGAACCATCGACATCGACTGCAAAGCCAATTCGCTATGGACGAAAGACAATACTCTGTGTTTGGTGGGATTAGAAGGGTGTGATCTATTATGAGCTACTGAAACCTGGCCAAACCATTAATACTGAACGCTACCGATAACAAATGATCGACTTGAATCAAACTTTGCATGAAAAACGATTAATACATCAAAAAAGGCAACACAAAGTGATTTAGTTTCATGATAATGCGCCATCACACACAGAAAAATCGGTCAAGGAAACGATTGAGGCATTTAGTTGCGAAATACTTTCGCATTCTGCTTACTTACCAGACTTCGCTCCATCCGATTACTACTTATTTGCATCGATGAGATAATCACTTGCTGAGCAGGGCTTCATTTCTGACGAAAATGTACGAAAATGGCTCGATAACTGGTTTTCCTCAAAAGAGCAATAATATTTTTGGCATGGAATCCACAAGTTGTCAGAGAGATGGGAAAAATGTATAGCTAGCAATAGGCAATACTTCGAATAAAATATTTTTCATTTTTATACAGTAAACGTGTATTTTCTATACAGAAAATTCCTGTTTCATATTTACATACCTGGTACATACGTTTACAATCAATTAACTATTTTAATTTTACATTACATATGCTTAAGAAGTGTAGTAAGTTAATTTCATTGACACATTTTTCTTTTGGAAGAAATCTGTACTTGTACTTCTTTTCAATAAATATATTATTTTTATGTGATGCAGATATAGTCGCATTATACACATATGGTCAAATGGAACTAGGGAAATCAGGATTAAGGGTGTTCGAATACGAAATTGATGTTTCCACGCTATAAGCCACAAACGGCAACTTAAATCAGATTTAGCAGTTTTCATGATTCACTTATAATCCTCAATACTATTAACTTCGAGCTCCTGCTTCGGTGCAATCTCCCTGAAGCGACTGACCGATTCTCACGTATCGCGTCTAGATAGAACCATGCATTCAGTTGTGGATTTATATAAAGTTCGCTGTATCCTTTTAGACAATTCACCGCACAAGCTAAACAGGACAGATAGTAACACTAACAAGTAACAAGTAAAGTTCTCAACGTTCTGCGCTGGACATCGGCTTAAATCTCGGGATATTTGCATAATGTATTCGATCGATACTTCTCCTGGGGTTGCTAACTAGGACTTGTACTAATTCTTTTACCTGTAATGGTAGTCAGATATATCGACTAAGTGTCGTTGGCGGTCAATTCAACTGTGATATCATCAGTCTCTCTTTTAAATTATAACTTTCTTTTCGCGAAAATTAATTCCTTAAAATATTATATTATATATATATAATATAATAAAATAAAATATTATATTATATATATATAATATAATATTTTATATATATATATATATATATATATATATATATATATATATATATATATATATATATATAAAATATATATATATATATATATATATACATATATATATATATATATATATATTATATATATATATATATATATATATATATATATATATATATATATATATATATATATATATATATATAGCGGTACCCATGTAAGGGTTTTCCTAATCATCATTGATAATACAGAGGGTGTTTCTTGAGAAGAATACTATATAGAAAAAAATATATAAGGCAGAAGAGAAATGAAACAAAATATATGGCACTCAGACTTGGAAAAACGAGGAAAATACACACTTTCGCCGACATTGCCAGTGCAGGCGTTTAGAAGATCACGACAGTCAGCAGCTAGTTGCATTTGCCACATAACGCGCTCAAATAAAAACAAAAAAATAGTACTAGAAATTGTTATAAAACAAAACGTCAGAGACTACATCAATGTTTTATACGATTCTATTGTCTCTCAATATTCCTTCTAATATTTAAAAGGTTTATACATTTCTCGAAAACAGAAGCCGTATAAAAATATATGAGGCACTAAGAAATACTAATAAATAAAGTGTCTATTCCTGCGCATCGCAACAGAGTCGAACTCAGGTCACTATTCAGGTCATCATGGTACAATAATAAAAATTAATAAAAATTCAAATTAACAGGAAATGGGAAAATAAATGTGTAAATAAAAAATTTATCAAGCAACACACATCTCAGTCTGTCTTGGTTTCTGATTAGCATGGAGACCGGTACTGATAATTAAAGTTTATCTAGGTACTTTTCTAAGCTTTCTGGTGTAAAATCGCGAACAGGTTACGCAATGAAAATGTCTACTTTGACCGAAGAGCAAGAATGAAAAATTAACTATACGAGTATATGATCTATGTTTTAATAAAGTATGAAATAACTTTTATACTTCTTCCAAACAGCTGTATCTTGGACTTCGTTGTGTTTCGTAAATATATCCTGCAATTTTGTTAATGACACTACTGGTTTTACGTGTATTACGGTTATTTATTTTTTGTTTAACAGCATTCAATATCATGAACTGTTCTTGTAACGATAAACCATATGTTGACAGTTTCTTTATCGTGATAATTAAAATAGAATAGTTACTATTAGTGTAATGGACATCATTTCGTATGTTTTGTAGTTACAGTAAATTATACGTTGTGTGTATGGCATTACTTTCGTTAGAGTTAATCCTGATAATACATTTTAGTTCATTAAAATGCTACACATCACAATAAGCTACAGCTTCTAACCAAGTACCTCATCTTGTAACATCTGACAACTTGAGGTGAAGCTATATTTAGCAGCGCTTCTCTAAACCTGTCTTTCTGAGTAGATGCTTGTACAAAAATGTTTTCACATTCGCTATTGCTTTGATAACTAAAGGAAAACTGTTTCTTGTTGTTTCTGCTATTCTGTTAAATACATGAGCTGTACATGTAAAGTGTATCATATGTGGAAAAATTTCAGTTCTTCAGACACAGATATCCTGCTTCTCGCATGAATGTAGCTGTGTCCATTAGCAGCACTAATATTATTTTTTTTTTTTTTTTTTTACTAAAAGCCAGTCACCCCTTTCTGTGGCTCCGACTCACACAGAAGGTGCGCTGGTAATACCAGCAATCACTCCTCGCGTCCGCTCGGTTAGTGATTACTGGGCCGAGTCGTGTGCCCTGAGTAGACGTAGTGAGCCGAGAATTACGGCCTTCTGCATGCGACCGGCTAAGATTTCTGCCGAGTTTCGGCATGCCGGTATGTTCTTTAATTCAGAAAGCAGTGTATCTCTCGCTCCACCAAGGGCTCCTATAATCAGTACCTTCAATTTAACAGTATGGTCTGGATAGAGTCTACGGAGTTCGAAGATTAAATCTCGATATTTTGTCCGTTTCTCCTCCTCTTTCAAAACAATGTTACCATCACCGGGTGCCGAGAACTCGATGATGAACATTGTCCTGATTTGGTGGTCGAGGAGGACTACGTCAGGCTTGTTGGCTTGTATTTGCCTGACGGTGGAAAACGAATAGTTCCAATATATTCGGCACTTCTCGTTTTCCACAACGGACTCAATATCCCCCGGAGCGTAAGGCAGCACTGGTGTCTCGTCTATCTGATACGAGTGCCTTAAATGATAATAAAGCACCCGCAACGCTGCGTTGTGTCTATGGATATAGGCCGAGACTGCATATACCGGACAAGCCGACAGTAAATGCATCAATGTCTCCGGCGCCCTACGGCAGGCCCTGCAGCTGACATCAGGGACCTCCATACCCATGACACGACTCCGATAGACGAGCGTGTTAAATACACCATCTTGGCAAGCCATGATGAATCCCTCGGTCTCTGAATTTAGCCCGGCTGACCTTAAGAAAGCAAAGGTCAGCCTTTCGGATAAGCCCAGGGCTTCCATATTCCTATAGAAGACCCCGTGCATGGGCTTATCCTTGTGAAGCTGCAGAGCTCTTAAATGCTCTGCAGCTTTTACTTGGGCTTTTAACTGAACGGGTTCCAACTCGGTGACAGAGTTGTGATGGGCCCGTTCGGTATCGAAGACGAGACCGAGATCATCGGCTGCTCTACGTGCTGCCTTAAATAAAAATGCTCCTATCCCTGCATGTTCGTGATCTCGGACCATGCAGAGAAGGGGATCTGAACTCCTGATAACTTTACAGGCTCCGTCCAGAACCATCCTGTTATGAAGACACTCCAAACTCAAGAGTCCACGACCTCCGCGATGTCGTGGGAGATATAGCCGTGGAACGGACGATCTAGGATGCAAACTCCTACTGAGATGCATCCTCTTTCGGGTTACTACTATTATTATTATTATTATTATATTATGTGGGTTTGGGCCTCATCAACCACTGATCGCATGGGTAGCCCCTTGGCGGTCCCCTCTTATACGGGTCATTACCCAAAAATGCTTTCCCATGAGAGGAGCAATTTAGGCACGTCCCCTGCCCTAAGCCTCCCCTCCTCTTAGATAACAGGGGTCTCTAATATAAGGTACCTCTTCTCCTCCAATGCGGGGCAGGTGTAAAGAAAATGAATCGAGGTTTCCTCGTCTTCTTTTCACTATCTGCAGGCCGGACAGGCTAGTCAGCCTCAGCTTGTGCATTCAGGCTACTATAGTAGCCCGTAATGATTCCCACCAGATTTCTGGTTTTGTGCCTGTTCAATTTAATGAATTCTTGGGCCCATTTCTCAATCTCTAAGTATTCGATGAAGAGTTTGGTTATTCGACAACTCGTTACTCCCCTCCACCTTTTATTGTGCTGGTCTCTTGCCCAGCCATTTAGCATCACTAATACTTTCTGAGAATTGTCTTGATCTAGCTATACACAATGAAAACACTCAGCCACAAAATCTACGACTGTTTTATGGCTGGTTCTGACTAATATCTTAGAATCTACTAAATGACTTCCATTATCACTGCTAGGTTTTAACGTACCAATTTAAAAAATGCCATTGAACATCCTCATGCATCAGTTGCGTCCTCTGTAATGAAGTAAACAAAATTTTCCCCAACGTGGTTACGAATATCTGTGTCTCAATATAGTTGGATAAGGCAATTTTCGACCTATATATATTTTTCTCTAAACTGGCTTAGTGTGAGTTTCTTCAGTTTATGTAACGAAATATCACTTGCCAAAAAGGCTACCATAAGGACATAGAAAAATATAGTCATCGTTATTGTGATCGCTAGAGTGTTTACATGTCTTCTTACATTACATCTTTTAGATTAATTAATAGTAATTCGATCACACACATTATAAAATGAATCATTTCCTGTAATACAGATGTCTACAAATAATTCACTATCAATCTAGGTTTTCAATAATTCTCGACTGAATTTTTCGTCTCGTGGCATGTTAATTTCAATATTACCGCACAAATAAAACACAGAAATTCCGCAAGATCACGTAAACGATGATAACAGAGATTAGATGAAAACAGACCTATAACAGACCTCTATGTAACATGTGGTGGCAATTTACTTGCTATAGAAACTGACAGTTAGGCCGTCTCTGTTGAGACTCACTGGAATAGACACTTTACTAATAAAGCAGTAACTTGTGGAAAAGATTTTTTTCGCGTGTTACATCAGCGGTTTTTTAAATATTTTTCTAGGCACTCATAAGAGAAATAATTTTTCACCGGTTGGAAAATTATGCTCTGTTGAACGTCCCAGTCGCTTATTTCATGGGTGTATGAGAAATCATCCTGCTGCTGCCGATGCTCCGCCTTCGACAGATTTGATTTACGTACGCACGTACAGAGACAGTCTGCTCCGGCCATATTTTCTTCCCCGGATTAATTAATCCGCCGATAGAGACAATAACTCAAGCGCATTCCCAATAAATTCGGCGGACCGCGGGGCTGATAAATGAAAGAACGATTAGAGATGGAACCCGATTAAGTGTTCCAGTTCGCTCGTTTCATTTCGCGACTTTTGATAATTAATAGTTGGATCGTCTGTCACGCTTCGGAGTGGCAATATAGGAAATTAGCTGGCGCCCTTTGCTGTAAACATATTAAAGTAATAAATATTATCCGTTTCAGTACTCCATCGGGCGCATTATGCCCTTTACATTAATTTACAATGGAGTAATCCTTGTCACAGATTATTTCATGGCGGAATAAACCATAATGAATTTGATTATTTCCGCCATTTAGTTGTGATAATCAGCACTTACAAAATCAAGAGTTAAGGGGTTACATGGATTAAGGTGAAATTAAAAAAAAAATTATCTAATAGTAAAGGGTTTTTCAATAAGGACGCTCGATTTTTAAAGATAAATGAAACAAGTCGTGTGTGAGATATTCATTCAATTTATTTTTACTTAAAGGAAACTTTTATGGTATTAAGTATAGAGTATAAGGTCGTTCAAATGTCCGCCGCGGCTTTGCTTGGTGGCACGTATTCGGAAGGTCCAATTTTTGATGACTTTGTCGCATAAATCTGGCTGAATTTGTTGGATGGCGTTTGTTATGCTGACTTTGAGGGCATCATCTATTTGCGGTTTATTCGCATTGACCTGCGATTTAAGACTGTCCCAAAGGAAGAAGTCCTAAAGGCGTTAAATCGCACAATTTCGGTGGCCTATACACATCGCGCCTGTGCGAGATAACCATGACATCAAATCGCTCGTGCAAAATGTCCATCGTGGCATGCGCTGTGTGGCACGTAGCGCCGTCCTGTTGGAACCACATGTCGTTGGTATCCATATCATCCAGTTTAGGTCACAAGAAGTTGCTTATCATCGACCTGTAGCGCTCGCTGTTGACGGTTATGGCAATGCCAGTTTCGTTTTGGAAGAAGTACGGACCGATGATTCCGCCAGACCAAAATCCGCACCAAGCAGTGACTTTCTCGGGATGCAGTCGGTACTGGTATATCTCGTGTGAATTGGTATCGTCCCATATCCGACAAATTTGCTTGTTTACATATCTATTCATCCAAGAATGGGTCTCCTCCTTAAAGATGATTTTTTGGCGAAACTTGGGTTAATTTCCAAGTGCTCCAAATCTCAATCAGCGAGCACACGGGGTTGCCTATGGTCGTTTACTTTAAGTTCCTGCGTCAGTTGAATTTTATACAGGTGCAAACCAAGTTCCAATGTAAAATTCGCCAAGTTGAAGTCGCAGAAAGGTATTGTTCTTGAAAAGTTCTTATGAACGACGAGAAATTAACTGCCTCGGGTTTTCCCATATACTTTCACCCACTGCAGCGACGTTTTCAGCATATCCTGCGTTTCGGTGACGTACGGGTATTGGTTGATTATTTATCAAACCGGCTGACTCGAATTTGGCCACCAAACGTCGAACAGTTGACACGGCGCGAGACGGTTATGGCGAGGATAAAAATCACGTAATGCACTAACGTTTCTCGAATGAAGCACTGATTTTGAAAATAAAATTTGATGATTTTCACACGTTGTTGAACACTATAACCTTCCATAGTGATTTTCCATACACTACTGAACAATTCACAATGAATTTGACGGATGTTGCTTTAATAATATGGCCGCTATAAGCTAACAAAATTCGAAATCTTATACAACATATTAAGAATATTTTCCGCCCAAAATTTTAAGTCAATCGAATTATAACTCTGGGAGAGACTATTGAAATTCTTCCCATTCGGCTCCACAGGACGGGAGTGTCGTAGGTATATCGAGGCAGCTGATTAGCTCTAAATAAGTCGTTGAGATCAGTTCCAGTTTACTCCATTACAGTATGGAAAGTCACACCAGCGAATGGTAAAATTCTACCACGACCTTATACTGTTCATATTACACCAAACTAGTGCCTTTATATGTATTCCGTTAGGTGGAAAATTTTGTACATTTCAAAGAGTATTTTTATTAAAAACTGACCTGATCGAACGTTCCTCATAAATCTCCAATGTGTGACCCAAAAAAAATCCATTACGTAATTAGTTTCCACCATCTACACCGAGCACAATTAGTCAAAGACGTTCTTTAATAAGCCACATATTTTTTCTGGAGCAATTTTCGCGTCTTATCTTACTCTTCTGGGCGTCCTTCTAATTTTATCTTTTAATAAAGCCAGGCCATAGCCCGCGAGAGCGTCTAGCCAGGCTTTACCTCACCTTGGAATCATCAAATTTTAAGAAAACACCTATTGTTTTCCTCGGGCAAACACTTTTTATTGACTCCAGACGCGCGATTTTCATTACGCCATCCAGCGATTATTAATAAATACAATTCCTCTTTATTACTCGAATAGCGGAATGCGGCAAAGAATATCACTTCGTAAAAGCGATTATTAAAAAGCTTTATTATTCCCCAATTAGTTATATCACTTTTAATACCCCGGAATATAGTTAGTTAAAAGGAATTCCGGGCAGATCTCTTTGTTTCAGGAACCGCCAAAAGTAATTTTATTAATTTCCGGCAAATTGAAAAGTCTGATACTCGGAGAGCCCAATTTCTAATTAAAATTCATCGTGAAGTTTAACATTTTTAAATCGTCTCTTTCGGGAATTTATTAAAGTGCCCTGGCGCCCTTGTTTGGAGACCCATAAAATTAAACAAAAACGACTAAAAAACGTTGAGACATGATTTTTACTGCTCCGGGATATTTGTAACATCTCTCTTGCACACAAGACGATATTGCAATTAGAGCAAACGGTGTAATTTATATACAATAGGCACAAAAATTAAAGGATGTAACAAAAATTCCTACATTTTTAGGTTATCAAAGGGCTGTAACTTGGAGAAAAATAGTCGAAGATCACCTTTAAAAAAATAAAATTGAAGCTTCAAATTTGCAGTATTATATTTTGAGTTTAAACTTTTTGTACAATGATTTTTCATTAAGTTATCGCCGTTCAAAGAAAAAGTCAGTTTTTGCTTTGGTAAATAATTACTCGGAAATAATGATCGTGCAGAAAATTCAGGTAGAGTTTCAAAAACTGAAAAGTATTCTTTACAAGTGGTAGTTATTGGTTTTTGATAAAAAGAATTTCGGTGCGAGAGTGTCGATTAAAAAAGAGGTAAAAAAATTGCTATTTAGAGATATCCGCTTAACTTTGCAAATAATGGATAGCCTAAGCATGTTGACTATTTCCTTTCAACCTCAAAGGTATCCCAGAGAAACCCTGAAAATTTCAAAGCGCTGCAATTTTTTTTATTATGTTTGGAATTATTGAATTTGTCATTTTTGCTAAAATCTATTTATAGATGAATTTTTCATTTTTTGTTTATTTATTTGATGTTAAAAATGTTTTTTAACAATGATATATATTCTTTTATCAAAGAATGTTAAGTATTGTAAGAGAGAAAAATTAAAGACAATTTGTTTTCAAAAAAGTCAAAACTAACTTTTTTGTTTTGAGTGACTATAACTCAGTGAAAAATCATCGTACAAGGTTTTTAGCCAGCTCAAATAAAATAAAATAAAAGCGTCTGAAAAAGCTTTATGATGAAATCACTGGAAAAAATTTATTGAAGTACGTGGACCTTCCGAAAAGCAAGCAAAAATTTGGAAAAACTATTTTCCGATGGTTTTCCTGTGATTATTCAAGAATTTCTGATAGACAAAAATTCAATGCTGATTGAATTTTTGTCTGTCTATCTTTTATTATTTTTGTCTATCTATCTTTGAAGTTACAACCCTTTGAAAATCACCCAAAGAATTTTTTACATCTCTTAATTTTTGTGTCTAGTGTATATAAAGAACCGTGTAAGTTCGATCCCTTAGTCTTATATATAGAGTTCTTTAAATACTTCTAAAATTCTAAATAATAACAGCATTTGCACCAAATAGCAAAATATATATTTTACTGGCAAACAATACTGGCAACTCTTGTTTGAACTTCTGAACTCTGAATTTCTATGGTCGGCTTGGCTATCGCTATCGTAGAGCTACCATCCTTTGGTAGCTCTACGATAGCGATAGCTTCAAAAAAACCCCAGTGTCTTGTAAACGGTAAATATGAAACCCATAATATGGGGTACCATTGAACTCAAAAAACTTTCAGGAATTTTGTTAAAAAATGCGGGTTATAATTTAAAATGCACCTATTTATATTAGAATAAGTATCACAGTTGAAACACAAAGTAGAAATAAGTTTATGAATATAAGTATTCGTAATTACTTTTTAAGATAGCAAAAAAAATTACATGTTTTGTCATATCTTGGTCACACAATATTTTGTTCAAAATCATAACATACCTCAATAGATTAGAAGCCAGATTTTGTAGGTTCATATATTCAGTCTCCAAGGTCCATTTTTCTTCAGAACTGTCCTATAAAAATACATTACTTTACATAAGGTTAGCTAGATTTACTTTCATTAACACCAAATTCAAATGTTTAAACTATTTATAGAATGCTCCGGTGCTTTCGTAGAGTAATGAAGAATTTCGTTAAAAATTTGAGGGATAACTTTTGGGAAAAACTCTGGGATCTGTCAAATTTAATGTTTAGTTGCGCTTTTAAATGGGGTAATTTTTTATTACTGGAGTAGGTTAGAACCTTTAGTGTGAAGATAATATTGACCTAGTTTTCCACAAAACACGAAAACACTATACATTACACTCGACGCGCGTTTTGCCAACAAAGTTGGCATAATCTGGGGATGATTAAAATTGATCCATGATTAAAACTGCCAGTTTGATCCTGTATTAAAACGGATAAAAGGATCTCCAGATGGTGCCAACTTTGTTGGCGAGACGCACGTCGAGTGTATTATATAGTGTTTTGTGGAAAACTGCCACATTTCGTTATAAAAAACGGGGTTGCTATTTAAGAAAAAAATCGATAACGTCATACTTACTACACGAATCATCCTGTATATATGAATTATATATTAGAAAATATTCAACTAATAATAAAATTTGATGGATCCGAAAGTTTGTTCCAAAAATGATTCCTTGAATTTTTAACAAATTTATTCATTATTTTACAAAAGCACTGTACGAGTATATTGACTGATACAGTTTTTATTTGTAACTATTTGTTAATAAACCCATTTCGATTAAACCTAAATATACATTTGCCCCTTACTGCACGAGATCATATTCACGGTGTCCTGCATAATCAAAGTCGCTGCCTATTTTCTGGATGAATTACAGCCGGCATTTAACAAGGTAAACTATGTTCCAGTGTTATTTACCAGAGCTAATAAAGGTAATTTGGTACGCCGACCGACCGGCCGGGACGCACAAAAGCGCCCCAATTAAATTATCCCTCACGGAACGCAATAAGACAAGTTGGACTACTATCAAAAACTAATATTTGTCTTGATCATCTTGCCGAAGATATCTGGAAATTGAGCCTCGGCAAATATCCGCTGTTTGATTACTTTGTATCCTCGCGAGATTCATCTGAGAAATATAAAGAAAAATAAAACCCTCCACGCGACGTCGGGCTCTTTTATTTCCAAACCCTACATGAACATGATGATATTATATTTAAGAGATGGTAGCAAAGGAAATTTATACCGTTAATTCCCGGGGGGTAAATGTACTGCCTTATTTTTATTGGCTGTTATAATACGGGTGGTAAGAATTCCACCACATCAGAATGTCTAAAAGACACATAAAAATAAATAATGCAATGAATTATTTGATTCATTACCATATAAGGGCATATAATTTATTAGATCTACGAATACTTTACGCATGGATTTTCTGCAACATTTCCTAATTCTATCAACGTAAGAATCGATTCCCTCCGAAGACGACTCATTAAAATGGAAAGTATATAAGTAAACTTAACAGATGCCGTTTACAAAATACGTTTCTTTTGGAAGCCCACGTTTGAAAGTCTAATTTAATCCCCCAAATTCCCGGGATAAACCGTCAGGTAGGCGGGGATATTGGATATTGAATGAAGCGGAATTCCTTCCGCGTGTCCCTAATAATACAGCGAACGGTATAAGTAAAGTTTTAATGGAACGGCGATACTTTACAAGCAGTTGAGTTGAAAAAACATTGGGGATAGGAAAGCGAATAAGGAAGGTGGTTGTACAATATTTTTAAACAAGCGTCACACTCGTGAAAATCGACCTTATACACTAGGCACAAAAATTAAGGAATGTAAAAGAAATTCTAAATTTTTAAGTGATTTTGAAAGGGTTGTAAGTTGGAGAAAAATAGCCACAGAGGTAGCAATTGAAGTTTCTAGTTTTCAGGTCTTAAAATTTTTTTACCATCAGCAGTTTTTGAATAATCATAAGAAAACTATCGAAACGAAATTTTCCAAATTTTTGCTTACCTTTCAAAAGGTCCACGGACTTCAATAATTTTATTTCCAGCGATTTTATCATAAAACTTTTTTAGATAATTGCATCCTCTTTAATTTGAGTGATCTAAGAGCCTTGTACGATGATATTTTGCTGAGTTATCGCCGTTCAAAGTAACGATGTCAGTTTTGACTTTTCTTTAAACTATTTTCTTCATTATTTTTCTTATAATAAATAACATTTTTTGATAAAAAAAATATGGATTATTACTAAAAAGCCATTTTCAAGATCAAAAAGTTAATAAAACATGAAAAATTAATCCTTAAATTGATTTTTAGCGAAAACAACAAATTCAGTCATTCCTAACACAATGAAAAAAAATCGCAGCGCTTTGAAATTTTCAGGGTTTCTTGGTGATACTTTAGACTTGAAAAAAAATATATGGACATCTTAGTCTATCCATTATTTGTAAAGTTATGCCAAGTTAAACGAATATCCCTAAATACGCAATCTTATACCTGTTTTTCAATCAACGTTCTCATACCGAAAAAAAAACTATTAAAAACCATATAGCTACAGCTTATTCAGAATACTTTGCAGTTTCTGAAACCTTTCTTTAATTTCCTATACGATCACTATTTCCTGAGTAATTAATTACAAAATGTCAAATCTGACTTTTTTGCTTTCCATGACAATAAATCAGCGAAAAAACATTGTACGAGGATTTTAGTCACTCAAATTAAAGAAGATAAAACCATCTAAAAAATTTGTATGATAAAATTACTAAAAAGAAATTGTAGTCTATGAACCTTTTGAAAGGCAAGAAAAATTTGGAAAACTTTTTCCAATGATTTTTTTATGATTACTCAAAAAGATATTGATGTTAAACTGTTGAAATTTTGAAATCAAGATCTGAAAACTGGAAGTTTGAAGATTTAATCTATTTTTTTTTAAATTGCTCTGCGACTGTTGGTCTCCAAGTTACAGCCCTTTTAAAATCAAATAAAAAGTTAGGATTTTTTATATCCCTCAATTTTGTGCCTTGTGTATTTGGGCAAAGGTAGCACAATTATTTCCAGCATTATTCCACAATCAACGTAATGATTAATTAAATTACTGTGGATAATTAAATAAATTTTAATCGAAAATAAATGGACAGAAATTTGAGAAAATTTCAAATTAGATCAAACTGTGAATGTTTTAAAAAATGTACGAGACTGGTACAATATGGCTAATAGTTCAATAATGTAAATGCAATTTTAATCTCATACAGTGGAAGCATACATTTGTAGGCTAGTCCATCATGGTGATAAAATTTCACACAATATTTTTATAAATTTGTTATTAATTCAAAATAATCATTAATTAACCATTACTTTATAAATTTTCAGTTGTTACGTCATCAAGGCTGTTAATTCGTCAAATAAATAAAGCCGCAAAAGACGACTTCCTATTATTCTAGTCCATATATTTCTTTAACTTAGCCACCGGCTATGCGATTCTCCATTCTAATTCTTTCAAGGAAAGAGTCAACTTGTCAAAGAAAGAAACAACGTTTTCTATTGCAAAGTACTTAATATTGAAACTAAAAAAAAAAAATCTCATCCTATTAGAGAACCATGAATGAAATAATGAAGAACCGAAGGACAGAGTACAGGGACACACATTTCTCACTTAGAGGTACATAGAGTGTTCTATATGGCATACAATATAAGCCACGGAAAAAGAAGGATTGACAACAAAGAGAGAGACATGAGGTAATAACGTTAATCTTACCAACTACTATAACGATAACCACTTTTGTTTTCAAAGAAACCTTTTTCCTTACGAAAAGTATGAACAAATTAAAAATTATCATATTTTTAAGGCTTATGCTTTATTAAATACAATCTTTATAAACATTTTACAAAATTTTCACTTGTATATCATAGAACGAGACTAAATAGAGAAGTAGACATATTCACCGAAAACACAGTTCCATTGATGTTTTACGCGATATTTGTCTCGTACTGTTATTACTATAAATTTTCCAACTCCTTGTCATGAATAAATTCATGTTTTATTATGTTTGACACAGTTATTACGTCAACTAGATTTACGTCAGACGTACGTGTCTCTTATAATATGTTCTATAATATAATAAATCTATTCAGTAATATACAATTCTATATTAGTTCATGTTCTGAATAAAAAAATCTACGTTAGTGATGAATGGAGACATAAAACAATGGGTAAACAAAATACCACACTCTTACCATATTTGAGAAAACTAATTAATTAAACTTGTCAATAAATTTTAAAATGAAATTTGTTATCAACAGCTAATTAAATACCCCTTTCGGGAACTAGATTGTGCGCCTATGCCCTCCACTTCTCGCTTTCGTTTATTATTTTTCGAACCTCGTGAAAAGCGACGCCCAGAGTTGGGTTACTCGGTCGGATCTCATCGTCCGGACTGGCATACCAGTCCTTGTTTACTGGAACTCCCGAATGATTTACAAGCAACGCCGTAAAGGCAGCTGTTATTTCTCATACTTTTAGACCCTTTTAGTCCCGTCAGGTGAGAGGATGGTCGTGCCGGCGGGAGAAATGGCCGATAGAGAGTTGTGGGACCGATGAAGAGGAAAATCCTCGGAAGGACTTGTATAGGGGGTACCTGATTGGCGCGGGCTGTTTTGAACTTTTCACGTGTGTTTGTAGTACATTGCTGCGCCTTTGTGAGCGACTTAAAAGAAAATAAGGAAAAGGCTTTCCCGCGTTTCTGTGATATATAAAGTAACGTTTCCACTGAATCTTTCTGGAACAACTATCCGCATATGAAGACTACAAGCAAATAAGGGGCTTTGTCAATAATGCGATATCGGGATAAAGCGTTTCATAGATGTCAGTCCAGTATATTTTTGTTTAGGTTTGAGAAAGGACATGTATAATTACATAGTAGCCTAAAACCTTCTTATTGCAAATAAATACAAACAATCACTAAACTGTAACTGATTTGCACAAAAAAGGAACTATTGAAGAATAACCATCATGTTAGAAATTCTACTAAATACTTTTGTTACTGAATGGGGAGGAGTAAATTTATGCATCAAACAAAACAGAAGACATTTTCAATAGTTATTTTGGCTCAATTTTGTTAATAATATATTAATCTCTCATTTGAAAGATCTGGTACGTCACTATCAATTCATCACTTGAATTTATAACACATTTGGACGCTACGGATGATGTCAATATTGAGCACAATTCAACAACCTTTGACAGCATTATTTCAAAATAAACTAAGACGGACGCTCTCCATTTCATGTCCACAGAGATAACTTTTGATGTCGGTAGTTAAACGCAGGAATCGTTTTCAGTCGAATCTATTAGAGTAATACCACCCGATACGGTTCAACTTATCTAGGCAGTAATCAGTCTATAATTCAGGTAAATCAAACACATCAAGCTGATTTATCGGTTTCCGTTCAGTCTCTTCCACCACCATAACTTTGAAGCAAATTGAAATTGAACAGTAATATACACGTCACTGATAACGTCACACTCGAGGGTAATTCTTTGCAGTGATTCTGGCGGTTAATAATGGTTAGAATGTGTTGATGTAAAGAGGTGTTCTGAGTTTTAAAAAGATACCTATGCCGCTTCGTTCACATGTAGATGTAAAATATTAAAGGATTTAATATTGGAGACCATTTGCTTTAATTTACTACAAATACTTATAGTGCATATCTAAAGAAAATTGTAGGATCTGTAAAAAAATAGTAGGTCGGTCTCTTATATTTAGGATGACTTAGTAAAAATTCTAAAGGTTGTCTACAATGAATGTCTAAGTTTCAGACAGTCTACTGCTGCTGTGTTGATTTTTTTTTATTTTTTATATCAAAAAATCTTGCAGTTTTTACACTAAATAGTTGGTAGCGTCTGTAAAAATAATATTAGGGTAATCTTATGTTCAGGGTAACTTAACAAAGACTATGAGGATTGTTTGTCATATATATAGAGATTTCGGAGGCCATATTGGATGTGTGGTGATTTTTATTTATTTATCCTCCCTGAAAGTCTTGTCCTTCTTTCATTAAAAAATCGTAGCGCCAGTGAAAACAATATTAGGACGGTCTTATATTTAAGGTCACTTAATAGAGAGTATAAAGGTTGTCTGTGGGAGTATTGAGTTTTCAGAGAGCCTACTGGGGGTATCGTGATTTTCATTATCTTTTCTCCTTAAAAACTTAAATGAAAAAAATTGTAGCGTCTGTAAAAAAATAGTAGGGCGGTTCTATATTTAGAGTGACTTAATAGAAACTCTAAAGGTTGTCTACAATTTATATAAAGGTTCTAGATAGTCTACTGTGGTAGTGTTGATTTTTTCCCCCTAAAAATCTTGCACTTTTTATATTATTTTATATTAGAACATTCGTAGCATCTGTAAAAACAGTATTAGGTCATTCTTATATTTAGAGCGAATTAGTAGAGAGCATAAGGATTATTTTCCGTGAATATCGATGTCTCAGTGGGCATATTGGTGTGTGGCGATTTTTTCTATTTATTCTTCCTAGGAATCTTGGAGGGAGGAACTTTAAACGCGCATTGTATATTTAACTAATTAGAAAGAAATATTAATACTAGTTATTTATTTTTTGTTTTTTCTACCATTATAAATAATAAAAACTTTCAAGAGAAAATTCTGTTAATTTTACTTAATATATTATATATTTATATCTCTTAATTGAGTCGTTTATTTCATATCGTTTAACATTGCTCCTATAGATTCTTTCATTATTATCTTTTTCAATATGTACATTGGAGTTACTGTTTTATTAATTTAAAATTATCATTTTACGTTTGCTCAGCGATTTATTGATTTTAGTTTAAAAAAACTTCCTTCCTCTGCAAACATTCCCAAACTAAACTTAAACAGTTTTCCAAACTTCCTTTAATTAAAAACCGTAAAAATATTCTAACCTCTGGCCCCCATCAAACTTAAAAATTACTTTTCGAACGAAACGGGCCATTATTCATCCCCCAACAGGCGCGAGAGCAATAAAATGATCTGCGGCTTAAAAAAACTTCCACACGTTTCAGATGTAGAATTCTAGGCGTAGGTAGTGAGAATAACGAGGAAAAGTTCACTTCCTGGTAAGTTGGAAGAGGTATTACCAGCGCTAAAGTCTGACAGTGTTTCGAAAGTTTCAGTTTCTAAGTCATATACTTTTAATAAGTAGGAATACTTCAACACTTTTGTTTGTTATTAGTTTTCAGAAGATGAGAAATAATATCCAGTTCTAAAGAAGGTTCATAAAAAAAATACCGGAAAGCGCCTTTCCATGAAACATTGAAATATTATACCTCATTTGGTGTGTCAACCGCGAATGCTGTAACAGTGGCATTATACTCAAGTAACTTCGAAGCAGCTGAGATCCCGTCACATACACTTGGTATATTTAAATCGATGTAGATACAAGCCATTCGGGGTAGCCTTCCCGGCATGTTTCTTAGGCAATAACGGATTAGAAAAATGTACTAAAT
This sequence comes from Rosalia funebris, assembly GCA_037954035.1. NCBI lineage: Eukaryota > Metazoa > Arthropoda > Insecta > Coleoptera > Cerambycidae > Rosalia > Rosalia funebris. The sequence goes on along the minus strand of JAZFAV010000006.1, from coordinate 471,842 downwards.
TCAGCCTTTAATATTAACTACATTACAAAAAAGTTTATAGACCACTTCCCCAGAAATGGTTCTTCTAATTTAATACACGTCCAGATACCTCCAGAAGCTCCACATCCAATTCTTACACGATGGAGAACGTGGTTAGAGGCAACGTTTTATTTACAAAATAATGCATTAATATTCATTATTGTACAGGGTCTTTGAATAGGGACGCTCGAAATTTGTTAGGTTATAGCGGCCATGTTGTTAAAGCAACATCTGTCAAATTTATTGTGAATTGTTCAGTAGTGTATGACAACCGTCCCACCGAGTCGACTATTCGACGTTTGGTGGTCAAATTTGAGTCAACCGGTTTGATGAATAATCAGCTAACATCTATAAGTCGCCAAAACTCAAGGCCTGCTGAAAACATCGCTGCTGTGCCTGATAGTGTACGAGAAAACCCGAGGCAATCAATTTCTCGTCGTTCACAAGAACTTGGCCTCTCTGCGACTTCAACTTGGCGAATTCTGCCTCGGAACTTGAGTCTGCACCCGTATAAGATTGAACTGACCCAGGCACTTTAGGTAAACGACCATAGACGATGCCGTGTGTTCGCTAATTAAGCTCTGGAGCAGTTGGAAGTTGAATCAAATTTCTACAAAAAAAAAATCATCTTTAGCGACGAGGCTTATTTTTTGATGAATAGATACGTGAACAAGCAAAATTTTCAGATTTGGGACAATACTAATCCACACGAGATACACTAACACCAAATGCATCCCGATACAGTCACTGTTTGGTGCGGATTTTGGTCTGGCGAAATCATCGGTCCGTACTTCTTCCAAAACAAAACTAGTATTACCATAACCGACAACGGTAAGCGCTACAGATCGATGATAAGCAACCTCTTGTAGACTAAACTGGATAATATGGATACCAACAACATGTAGTTCCAACAGAACGACGCTACGTGCTACATAGCATATGCCAAAGATGGATATTCTGCATAAGCGATTTGGGAGAATGGTTATCTCGTGCGACGGAGACGTGAACTGATCACCGAGATCGTGCGATTTAACGCCTTTAGACTTCTTCCTTTAGGGCTACCTTAAATCGCAGGTGTATGCAAACAAACCGCAAACAATTGATGCCCTCGAAATCAACATAACGAACGCCATCCAGCAAAATGAACCACATTTATGCGACAAAGTCATCGAAGATTGGACCTCCCGAGCACATGCCACCATGACAAAAGCCGCGGTGCACTTTTTAACGACGTTATATTCCATACTTAATATCATAAATATTCTATCAAATAAAAAAACTAATTATCTTATTCTATGAATAATCAGTTTTCGCCACTCAGATATCCACTCACTGTGTGGATATTTCACACACAACTTGTTTTATTTACGTTTAAAAGTCGAGCGTCCTTATTGAAAGACCCTATATTAAGTTGTATTTATCTTCGGTGAACTATCGCTGTGTAATGATGACTCGAGTTCGACTCTGTTGCGGAATAGACGCTTTAGTAGGAAAGAAAACACCCATATGTCGCTAAATTAAAAGATATAAATTGGATTTTAAGGGACGGACACAAGCGGTCGTTTTGCAGATAACGAAGCGACATCATCGACTTAAAAATTACCTCCTCATGATTAGCTACGATGTTTGTATTCACACCAATCCACGAAGGGCTCGTTTGTGTTAGTATCCAGTGACGGAATTCCTCTGGTTGTAGAAAAAACTCAAAGCTAAAGCATCTTTTCGGGGTGATCAAGTGAGGCCTCCTCGGGGACCAACCAGCTGCTTTACATAAGAACAACTCGTGCCCTGGAGAGCCACAATGCTTGATTACCATCTCCTCAGTCTGGAAAAGGGATTGTCGCCATCCGAGCCAGAATTCCTTATGTCCCACGGAAAGTGGGGGGAAAAGGACGACAGGACTTTCGCGTATTTTAACCGAAAATTATTAATGTGAGGCCAAGCATATAACATAACGAAACTTTCGCGATTATGAAGTTTCGCCGGCTCCAATTTAACTTTAAACATAATCTAGGAGTAATTTAGGTATTGTTTCCCCGAAACGTCACTGTAATTAAGTGGTTTTAACTGATGGCAAATTTTAATTTAGGATTCGTGCTAATGGGGCGTTTATTAAAATTAGTGGAGCTACTAGTAGTGAGGAGTTCGCGTTTGGAATAAAACAAGTTTTGTTGACTAACAACATTACTGTTTTCAAGTGCTTGCACACCTTGTTACCTAAACTTTGGTTAAAATAGTTACGTGAAATAAATAACAGATTCTTATGTATCTCCTCAAGGTACTGAAGTTTCAAGTAATGGTTTTGAGAATATTTGTAGACGAATTTTCACCTACAGCTTAAGTATTTCTATACTATCATTGAAATATTAGTGCCACTGATACTTAAAAAAAAGAAAGCGTTGCAAAAATAGAAAATCACTGCACATATTTTCTTTCTGAATCTGTTCAGTAAATTGATCTATCGATAAACTTTTTGTGTTTAAAAATACCACACGTTCAGCAAAATTAAAAATCTTGTGGCAAACTATTTTGTCCCAAGATGTCCCATTTAAAACTAAACTTCCAGTACATTAAAACATTAAAATTAATAAATTAAATTCAGTTGTCATATATATATTCCAGGTCATTGAATTAAAATGCCCATATGAAACAGACGCATTTCTAAACGGTTTTTATCGAATATCCCAATTACAAATTGACTAACAAGAAAGAAACTACTGTTATCAGGATCGAAAGACTTTTCAAACGATGTGTCACTCTCCTTGTGTACTCATTTGGATATTTTTGAAGAGTATTTTTTTGCGAGAGAGGGTGCCAGTGATAGTAACAGATTTTATGTCAAAATATGTCCCCTTAAATACAAACATTTAACTATTACATTTGCTATAAAAAATATTTTGACAATTATTTCAAGTGTTTTGTTTTAAATGAGACTTCCTGTATATACTTCCAAACACGTACTTCACACAAATTAATGAAAATAATATTAAACAAACATAAAGTAAGTTTAGGAATTAAGGAATTATTTTCACATATTTAAATTGGTTTGGGTTTCAGATGTAGAAGAAATAATACGAATATACTTTGAAAACCTCTTTTCGAACGAAAGTAAAATCTGGCAGTAATTATTTCGATTATATTCAAGACTTGTTATTCCAAAAATGTTTTTGTTATTCCAGAATATTTTCAAAAATAATGGTTACAGCCTTCAGCAATATTTTAGCTAGAACTACAGAATACCATTAACAATAAATAAAAAATGCATAGTACAATCTCATTTATTATAAAATAAAGAGCTCAACATATATTATGCTTTAGAAGATCGCAGCAATGGTTGTCATATAAACAATTTCAAATACCTGGTACAAAATTACGTCTATCGATATTTTATTACAATTATTTTAATACTGAAGACATTATTATTTTATTGTATTGTCTTGTGAAATTTCTACAGCAATTTCATTACTAATATCAACTCTAAATGTCTCTATCTAGCCCGATGAATAATGTTTCTCCCTGTTTGTTATGTAACTGTTTAAAAATATGGACAAGATTAATCATTTTGCACGTTAGAATGAGTTGATTGATTACATTTTTCCTATCTTTTTAGACATGTCATTTTTTAGAAGCCGCACGCAACGACATAAAAATACAATATCGTGTAGAAAGAAGACACGTATTTTGGTCCAATTTATTTATGTTTTTTATTAGGTATCTTTTATTCGTGAAATTATTTAGGATAACAGTTTTGTCTAAATATATTATGATTATCTGTATCAATCAATATGTGTATCAATATATCTAATATATCAAATATTTACAAAATTATACAGCAAACATTCGCAGGCACTTTTATGTACAGGGCGTCTTTATTTTGATAATCCTTCATATAGTTTTTAGAACTACGGTTGGCGATGAAACTAGTATTTTCTGATAAAATATCGATAAATATAAATTAAATCTATTAAAAATATTTTCTGACATCTTCTTCTGACCTAAGTGATATTATAACCCCCTTTACAACCGTATGATTGAATAAAAAAAACATGTGAGAAATTTTTATTATAAAATATTTCTTATTTCCAAAATTATTTCTTCTAAAATAAATGTATGCGAGAATTATAGCGATAAATTATCTATTTATCAAAAATTCCCTTATGAAATTTCTAAAGAATACAAGAGAAAAATGAGTGGATGAAGACAAGACAAACAAGACCTAGTTCTTAAAACTAAATTTCATAGAAATGTATTATAAAAATAAATTCGAATAATTAGTTGCGGTTGGCATAATTTTCCGCAATTTTCCTAACAACTAATTAACATTTAGAAACCTCTGATTCATCCGTATCAAACCGAAATGCTTCGTTTATCCGAAAATTACAAAGGAACTCCGTTCATAGACCTTTAAAACACTTCCTTCCATCGTTCTTCATCGAGTCTAACAAAGTTAATTCTGAACTAAGGAGAGGGCGTCGTTCCACCGATTCGCAGGATGCAGCAGACCGTGATGCCTTTTGTGGATTTTTTCCGCTCCGTCCGCTGCCGGTTTATTGTTGGTCTTTTTAATCGGGTCGCCTGTCCGGCAAATAGTGATTTAATTTTCTGATTGCTCGCCCACTCCGTTCTCTCCGGTTTCGTTTGCGATTAGCCTGGGACGTTTGAGAACTTCTTGTAGGGCTCCGGTGTTCGCTGGGGGGTTCCATCGGGAACTCTCGCTGGAAGTTAAAGAGAAACGATCGGGGCTTGTAGTAATTACTTCGTAAGTAGTTGGCTTCAAATTGAAAGTAAACAAGGGGAACTAAGAATTTCGTTTCAACAAAACGAAGCAACTCCTCATTTCAGCATTACTGTCCGGTCGTTTCTTAATCGAGCATGTATTTTCCTCAAAAAACTCACTGTATCCTTCACACTGCATTAAGAACAATTCGCACAAAATTAGGACCAAATAATACGCCTACAGAGTTAATAATTCATAACTTAATCAAGAAGTTTGAAGAGATGGGTTCTGTTATTGATAAGGCAACATCAATACATCCTCGTCGTGGTCCACCAGATGAAAATATTGCTGAGAGAAAACATGGATAACACATCAATTCGACGTCGTGCACAACAATTGAATCTGTCAAGAACCCCTACGCATCGGATTTTAAAATAATATCTGCATTTGTTAGCATACAAAATTCAGTTGACACAACAATTAATAGTTACAAACCATTTACAACGTCATACATTTGTTAATTGGGTATTAGAAAAGAAAGAAAGTGATGTTGATTTTTGCTTTAATATTTTGTTTAGCAATGAAGCATATCTTCACCTTGACGAATACATCAGCAAACAAAATTGTCGAATTTGAGGTGCTAAAAATCCACACCACTATTTACAAGAATAAAATACACCCCCAGAGATGCACGGTTTAGTGCGATTTTTGGAGTGGTGGAGTAATTGGACCATACTTCTTTAAATATGAAGCTGATAATGCTATCACGATAAATGGGGAACACTATCCTGATATGTGAATATTTTCTTTTTCCACCAAATTGATGATTTGGATTTGAACATGTGGTTTCAGCAAGACGGTTGCAGTTGCATACCAAATTTCGTGATCATGTTATCTCGCAGAAAGCTGACGTCAATGAGGCCTGCATGATCATGTGATTTAATACCACTCGCCTTTTTTCTTTGGGGTTATGTCAAGAGAATAGTTTACGCCGCTCAACCAACAACAATCAATGACCTCAAAGCAAATATTCAACGTGTTATTCCAGCAATAGATCCAGTTTTATGTACCCGCGTTATGGACAATTTTGCTAAACGAATTACATCTTGCCAGATGAGGCGAGGCGGCCCCATATGAACGATATTCTTTTCCACTTGTAGCCATATCGTTTTCATTTTATGTTGAAGAGTATTAGTTAGTTTTATTCACAAATCAAATACCATACTTCCAAATGAACCACGCTATAGAACCACCTATTGTAGTGTATCAGTATTTTTTCTTCATCCTGCTCACTGTAAGTTAAGAAACGATAACTTTATGTAAAGTCAAAAATGTTTTAAAATCATAAAACTGCGAATAAAAACATCTTAAACAGCTTGAGCAAACAATTTAGTTTCTTTCATAGGACCTGTTAAATATCTGATTATATGAAAATAAACGAGAGATACATAAATAAAACCTTCTGAAAACTCTAGGCGCACGCCACTGTACTTTCCAATTTCCTTATTGAGATAAGGAGCTCTTATTTTACCCTGCCGCGTAGGCATTTCCCATACAATAAATTGACTCTTCACAAACGAGGAATGATAAATAAGGAATTGAAAAATTAAAATCGCGAACACGGACGCAATAAGGCGTCTCAATTCACGTCGACGTCGGCGTCCCGCTTCTAATAAACCGCCCTGCGCTACAAAATATAATAATATATCTGTGGAAAACAAGGTCGACTTATATATTTTCCTCTATACCATTTTTCTCGTTTTCAATAGGGTTCGTGACTTCGTAACGCAACCCCAACAAAAAAGCGGCGATATATCAAAGCTGCCAACGATCCGATGTAAGGGCCGTTCCACAACAGACTAGAATTGGGTAGGTGTAGCATGGAGAGAGTGTGTCCGCAAAAGAATTTGCATATTTCATAAATTAAATCGGGGTTGCTAGCAACGTGTAATGTGACATTTATTGCACAAATTTCTCCTCGATCCTCGATTGATTTCCTTTTATAAAACAAAGTAAAATAGTCGTTATTTCATTATAAAACTAAGTTAAATCGATTTGAATGTTATTAATTACCTTTAGACCAAAATTTAAGATTTTAGAAGGCTCTTTTGTTACATTTACATCCTCTGGTATAAATTTACAGTAAATTCATAACCCACTTACTGTAAATAGTCGAATTTATTTATCAAAATGGGCAATTATAAAAATAAATTGGCTACATTTCTGCTCAACGTTACCACTCACTATTACCCAGTTGTTTGTCCTAGCACTTACTTACCTACTTATAGTTTGACGTTAGAGATGAGTAGGTAATTCATTCTATAACGCAATAAAGTGCACTAATATTTAACAGTCCACAAATACAACACATGCGAACTAGGAACAACATATCCTGCCGACGAAGGTAGCACTACCATCGAACTATTCATGTAAGGTGCATTAAAATATCGAAGATGTATTGGTAATTCATTATTTAGGATATTATATTACAAGAAAATATAAACGTCAGCTTTATGCCACGATGGACATATTTTGTGGTTTCATTTGCGACCAAGCTTTGTTGTGCTCCAACTGTCGAGAAATGTTGCCACAATTAACCGCCCGCTTGTCGATGCATGTTCCCAACACACCAACGGGAAACCACGGTGGAGTTGTCTTTTTTAAAATAGCAAAAGAGAGACTGGCCGGATTAGGTTTCCTGTCGTGAAACAAAAGACCGACAAAGTAATACGAATGCGTCCCATTGTCGAGTTCGGAACCGTCCTAGGGAACGTCCACCGTCAAACAAGTTGACTGCGCGACTTCTCTCGCTCTCCAGACAGACGTGAAACAGGGAGGGTGTGCACAAATTTGTATCAAAAAAAAAAAAGGAAAACGGATTCGTAACTAGCATTCAACTGGCTGATTGAGAACTGAAAGTATATCACATATATGCTGGAATCATCGAAATGGTATATGAGCTCTCGATTAAAAGAATTTTTTCCTCATTAGACCATGAAATATTGTAGTATTTTAGACTTTTCCTTTTTTTGCATATGGGTCTTATTAATATTATATTATATTTATATAAATTAGGTACAAAAATTAAGAGATGTAAAAAAATCCGAAAGTTTTAAATAATTTTCAAAAAGCTATAACTTGGAGAAAAATAGTCGCAGACCAATTTTAAAAAAAGGAAATTGAAGCTCCAATTTTCTAATTTTCAGATCTTGTGTTCAATATTTTTACCATAAGCAGTTTTTGAGTAATCATTAGAAAACCATCAGAAACAAAATTTCCAAATTTTTGCTTGCTTTCAAGAGGTCCACGGGCTTCAATTAACTTTATTTTAAATGAATTATTTTCTCTTACAGTAATGAACATTTTTTAATAAAGAAAATATGGATTATTGCTAACAAAAATTTCAACCACAAAAAATTAATAAAAACTTAAAAATTCATCCTTAAATTGATTTTTAACAAAAAAAGACAAATTCAATCAGTCCAAATATAATAAAAAAGAATCAGCGCTTTGAAATGTCCAAGGTTTTTTTTGGGGCACTTTGAGGTTGAAAGGAAACAGTCAACATCCTTAGTCTATCTATTATTTGCGAGGGTATGTCAAGGATATGCAAGTGAATATCCCTAAATATGCAATTTTTTTACCTCTTTTTCAATTAACATTCTAGCACCGACAAAAATTTTTTGTCATAAACCAATAACTGACACATAAAGAATACTTTTCAGTTTTTAAAATTCTTCTTGAATTTCCTGTACGATCATTATTTCCCGAGTAATTATTTACCATTAATTTATTAAAAGTCAAAACTGACTTTTTTGCTTTGAATGACGATAACTCAACGAAAAATTATCATAGAAGGCTTTTAAACCACTCAAATTAAATAGAATAATATAAAAAAATGTTATGATGAAATCACTGAAAAAAAAATATTGAAGTACGTGAATCTTTTAAAAGGCAGGCAAAAATGTGGATAGTTTTATTATTATTAATCAATATTGCTGAACTCAAAGAATTTTTGAACTCAATATCTGGAAACTAGAAACTTGGAGCTTCAATTTGCTTTTTTTTTAAATAGCTCTGTGACTATTTTTCTCCAGGTTACAGCCCTTTGAAAATCACCTAACAATTTAGGATATTTTTACATCCCTTATTTATTGTGCCTAGTGTAGTAGTGCAATAATAATAATATATGTCTTTATTGAATTAGGAATCAAGAAAACACAACAATTCTTATCCTAAGCATCAAGATTAGCTATTATACTACTCTTACACTTAACCTTAAAATAAATTATATATATATATATATATATATATATATATATATATATATATATATATATATATATATATATATATATATGTCATAAATAATTAAATTATGTCACAACGGTTTACTAATACTATTGCCTATATTAAGTATCTAGTTCAGATGTTCTCTACTACTTTATTAATTAATCAATACGGAATCAGCTTAAGATTTAAATGAATGAAACTAATACTTAAGAAAAATGTATGCAGACACAGATATAGATTCAGACACAATACAAGTTCATATTGTGCATTATTGATATATGTTTTTCTAACCACTAATTAAATATTAAATACATTGTACTTTAAATAAATGAAATGAATAAAATGAGATGACGCATCAAATAAAAGTACAATGGTTTAAAAATATGTAAGTGAGAATTACTCGTAATTGTTGGTTGCTGTCAATTATTCAACGACATAAATAAGGGACGTATATCGAAAAGGGCAAAGCTCATCCGAATCACGTCTAAATGTATGTATTGTCATAATTAAAACCGAATATTTGCCGATGAGCCCTTTTCCGCGTCAAAGTTTATTCAATGAATCAGAATTTTTAATTAAATCGTTCCCAAGATAACCCGGATCGTAATATCTTTTTTGCGGCTTTTAATTTCGCCATATTCATTGCGTGGGCAACGCCGGTCGGCATCATTTTCTACGTTTTCATTTTCCACTGTATCAGTTATGAGGGCCACAAAAGAAATAATTTAATTAAGAGCCAAAGCGAGTCGGCTTCATGAAATAGTATGAGAAGGGAAAACAGGACGTCTGTAGAGACGTGATGGGATTTCCAAATATCATTTTTTATTAATAGAGATGCTAAATAGAATGCGGCTTTACCAGAAACATAATAATTTTTCATGGTTTAGGCGATGATGTTGTATTACGGTCATGCTTTTAATGACGTTTATTTTTCGGCAAGATTTTTCTCAGTCAACTGCGATAATATACAAATTATTTTTCAAATTCTTATTACTATAAATTAATACTGAATTATAAATAACATTTTATATGATGTAGTCTTCTCCCTGACAAGCAATTCTTGCTGAATCCGAAGAACCACCATCAGGCTCTAGAAGAGAACTCCTGGCAAATAAGTTTCTTGCTAAAATAACCTCATATAACAATTAATTACATTATAAAGTGGATTTACTAGGTACACAGTGTTTAATTAATGACCAAATCATTTCTGGGATGTTCCACACATTCGGAGCTCTTTTCGTGTAAAGTGGGGCATTCCTGTTTTAACTGTGATTATAGGTTTAAAGCTAATTCTTTTTCCATATTATATTACCATATTGCTAACAATATAACTCTCTTCCTGCCCCTCCCCCAAACGACCGCTGCCCTTTCGCATTCCCCACAATTCCAATGCTTTCCATGGAATGTCATACCTCGCCACATCTGATCGAATAATAAAACAATGGTCGGCTGCATATGGGTCACCAATCGCAGCATCGATCGGATGCAGTACATGCAGGGACGGTGACGACGGACCCCACGGATAGACACAGCCCACCTGTGAGGTCCACGATGACATGCAAAGATATGCAACTTTAGTACAGTCAAATCATACTAGAGCACACGTTAACTACAAATTCGCGCAGGAAAATCAAGTCACAATGTTTATTTCAAATAACTGAATAAGTTCTTCCAATTTCTGAGACAGTGTCTAACTTTTCTGGACGAATAAGTCCAAAGGGAACCCGTGAGGTCCTCTTAAATGTTCTCTAATTTATTCGGGAAGCATTTACGTGTGTGTGCAAGTAAATTGATGGGCCTCCAACTTGGCGACGTGGGTAATAGAAAGTGGGTATTATAAAACTAATATATGACACACTTAGGGCCAGGACGCCATATACTGTACATATAACGCACCTGCTTTATCTCCGGCGACTCCTGAATTAAATTCTATGAAATATTATCATTGCACCGCTGCAAAGTGGGCTTGAAGAGGCATTAACAAATAGGGGAGACTTGGTTGTCTAGGATAGAGCTCTCCTTTCATTATATGACGAGAACAATGTTCAGTTGTTTGCGACGTGAATGCAAATTCCGTCGAATAGATCCCTTGTCTTGATTTATCTATATACGCTCTCTCGAAAACACTATGATAGTATTGTGCCTTACACTTTTAATGTAGATTTTTGAGAACCTATACAAAAACAAAATTATTATTATTAGTCGTTAAACAAAATGTAGGAAAAACCAATACGTTTTATTTTTCGAAGAATATTCTGTTATTTCTGTAACTTTAGGTAATTTAAATATTACCGTGGGCACAATCGAGACAATAAAATAGAATGCAGAGTTCACTTCAGTCGCTTGGAGTTACCAAATCTTCACTTCAATCACATAGAGTCTTTAAGTCTTCGACACCATTGCGTCGCGGAACCATTGCTGAAGGATTTGGTTGGTTCTGGAAGCATGTCCGATACTGGATAACCATGGATTACACAGTTGATCCTCTAAGAGAAAATTGATGATTTGTGGAAGCGTGTTCGATGTTAGAGCACCGTGGAAGACTGGTTGATCCTTTAAGCAGCCTTGGAGAGTTGTGATTGTCACAGAAGACGCTGTTGATCCCTTAAACAGGATTTTATGAGTGTTGCGAAAGACACGGTATGATCCAGCCCATGCGGAAGATGCCTGGATGTATGGACGCACTGTCTGCATCTTTACCAACTAGTTCTGTCACTGACTCTTACGATCGAGCCAAACTACGAGGGCTGTATGATAAATCCCTGGCCTAGACTAGAGGTTGGGCTGCTACTACTTAAAAAGTGATATTTTTCGTAAATAGAACTCTTCACAATAATACTGTTAAACTGTCAAGTCACTGCGTGATTTAGTTTGTCAATGCCAGCTATTTAAATAGAACAACTTTGGTGATTTTAAACAATGGATAAAATTGGATATCGAGCAATGATGAAATACTTGTTTTTGAAAAATAAAACAAATGATGAGATTAAAACGGATCACAGCGAAGTTAATGGGGACTCTGTACCGTCTTTATCAATCATAAAATATTGAACAACTGAATTCAAACGTGGCCGTACAAACAAGATCGTCCAAGTCATCCAAATGAGGTTCCCACTTCAGAAATGATTGAAAGAATCCACGATATCGTGATAAAAGATTGGAGAATGGAAGTGCGTGAGATTACTGAGACTGTGAGCATCTTAATTGAATGAATGCAGAATATTTTTACAGTGTATTTGGATATGAAAAACTTTCCGCAAGATGGGGGTCACGAGTGCTCCCAATTGACAACAAACACACACGTGTGTCAACTTCGAAAGAATCTTTGACGATGTTAAAACACAATTGAATGATTTTTCATAACTGTGGACGAAACATGGATTCATCACAGCATACCAGTGACCAAGGAACAGTCCAAACAGTAGGTTTCTCGATACAATTCGTTGCCAAGTTTGGGGTTGGAGCAATCGTATTTTTAGAGGAGATAGAAACGATAGAAGAACGTTGGACTAAGTGTATCGAACTGAAAGGTGATTACGTTGAAAAATAAATTAAATTTTACAAACAAATTTTTTTTTCTTGTCATGGCCAGGTACTTATCATGCAGCCCTCGTATATCTGATTTCGTGGCTGCAAATCAGTGCTATCCGAGTTTGTGTTACTTATCGCACTTGAAATCACCCCCATTAAGCACTGCACTGACTTGGTCCACTAAGCATTAACTTGTCTTGACTGCTGATTGGTTGGTCCTGGACTGACTAAATTCTGACTACTGCTACAGTTCAGCACTCGGTATTTATACCCGTTGGCCTTATCCTCTTGAATAGGCTGTTGCATTAATTCATTTTTATGTTTACGTTGTGGCTTAATGGATGAGCGGAACATTCTGCAGATAGATGCTGGGGTGTGTGGGGTGCCTTTTTCCTTAGATGGAAGATTGCTTAACACCACCTCAGTGTTTTTTTAAACAATTTCTTTTTTCATCTCTTCTCTTCGAAGTTCATATCCAGATAAAGGTAAAACGTGCCTACCTCAAGATCAATATAATGTTTCCATATTTAGTGAAAAACTTATCTCTTTCATCTCCCAATGATGCTAACTTTGAAGGCGTGGCTGCAGTCACGAAGTGTAATCCGAATTCAATGTAAAGTTGCTGTGTCTTATGGATGACTTTTTTATTTCCTTCCTCTAGAAGAATCACGTATAAGAGATCAAGCTTATGCAATTCCCGATGATGACAACTTGATAAGAACCTCTAAAACCTGTAGAAGTTTGAGTAGATTTATATTATTTGATATTAGATTATTTGATTCAGAGATATCCTCTATAAACTTTTATAACTGATTTGATAAATATTTATTACAACGTTTTCATAGGTTTAAATAACTGAGAGTCTAATTCTACTTCAGCTTTTTCAATTATAGAAATTACCCTTCTTCTGCTTATCATTACTTTCATCCTAACAAGTAATTTCATTAAGCCTTTATCAGACTGTCTATCGATTTAGGTCGCATGGAATAAATTTAATGAAATCGGACATGCAACATACATAGAATTTGTTATTGGCGAGCGCTTTTACCGTACAATCAACATACTTCCGTTATTTTTACCATCATAACTTTTACACCACATGCATAAGCATAAAAAGGAGATGAAAAATTTCATAAACAAGCTGACGCTGATAATGTGTTATGGCTGAATGTGGTTTTTATTGAATCGAGAATTATGAGTAGATATTAAAAAATATTAAACGATAATTCATTACAGTTGCATTGGAAAATAATGTCATGAATTTGCTTTTTCGCTGTTTATAATCAAAACTATAAACCATGCCATTATTCTGCAGCAACAAAGACCGTCTCGGTGTGTGCTGGAAGGATAACTGACGAGATCAAAGATGTCTGGCGAGGACCCTCAGGTGTTTATTGAGAGCGACCAGAACAAGTTTCCTTGGGGAATACGAATAAGAGGAGAAACGCTATCGAATTTAGGGGCGCCAGTCCTCCGAATTCCAGTAAAATCCCGTCTATTCACGTGAAAACACTTCCTTGGACATAGATTTAATTTATGGCCTCTACAAGGGGGTGGGGGTAATTTGATATTTTGTACAAAGATGATGGAATTATAACGATAAAGGGAAGCAAGGTAAATTTTTACGATTCGAAAAAAATATATATTAGACATTAAATACACTAGGCACAAAAATTAAGGGATGTAAAAAATCCTAAATTTTTTGGTGATTTTCAAAGGACTATAACTTGGAGAAAAATAGTGGCAGAGTAATTTTAAAAAAAGCAAATTGAAATTCCAAGTTTCTAGTTTTCAAATCTTAATTTAAATTTTTTTTTCATTGTCAATTTTTGAATAATCATAAGAAAACCATCGAAAAGAAATGTTTTCAAAATTTTCTTTGCATTACGGACTTCAAGTGGAAGTTCACTTTTTAGTGATTTCATTATGAAGTTTTTTTACAAATTTTCGACTTTTTCGTTTTGGACAAAAATAACTTAGCGAAAAATCATCCTTCAAGGCTTTTAGACTAAAAAGAATAAAATTATCTAAAAAATCTTTATCATAACATCACTGGTAAAAATGTATTAAAGTCCGTGGGCTTTTTGAAATGCAAGCAAAAATCTGGAAAGATTTTTTCCGATGGTTTTTTTATAATTACTCAAAAACTGCTAATAGTAAATAAATTTGATCTGAAATTTAAAGACTTAAAGTTTCAGTTTGCTTTTCAAAAACTGTATGGAGTTAGTTAGAAGTTAGAACGGAGTTAGTTAAAATCTGTGATGGTAGCAAAGTTAAGTGTTTTACTGTATCAATTTGCTTTTTTTTTAAATTACTCTGTGACTATTTTTCTCAAAGTTACGGCCTTTTGAAAATCGCCTAAAAATTTAGGATTTCTTTACATTCCTTAATTATTTTGCCTAGTGTACTCTCTCTGATAGATAAATAAGTCAAAGATTCGGTATTATTTGAATCGTATATTGATCAGACTTTAGTCACACTTACTATTTATTCGTATTTATTACACTATTTATTTATAAAATCTATATCTTAAATATTGTGATATTAAATTCAAAGAATTTAATTTACTGAATCAATGAATTCAAAGAATTTATTGAATCGCAAATACAGCAGTTAATGAAAAATAACTAAATGTAAGAGAACTTATGAGGTATAAAAGCTGTAGTTCCTGGGAAACCCCAGGGCTGTATATTTTGATCTGTTTGTTGCAAGTCTATTCAAATGTGATTAAAATACATCTTCTACATGTTGTTTTATTTTTGTTGATATATCCTTAAGTGGGATCGCCAATAGAATATCACAACTCTTGCTATTTCAATTTGACAACCCACACAAGCTTCAACAGTAAATTTGTTAGTACTTAAAAGACAGGTCATCTTTATACATTCGCATGTTTAAATAATATAACATATTATTATGAATTATTTCATGTATTTATTAAATTAATTAGAGTTGATTATTGATAAACCATCAGATTTATAAGGACTTTTTTCGTTACTTTCTTAGAAATTTCTTGGATGATAGAATTTACAAAGGTCAAATAAAACGGTGCCTATAGCGGAAAATTAGCTTACTTAATAACGGCAAACAAATCTGACTGTTTATTTACGTATATTTCAGTTCATTAATCTCTGTAAAATATTCAGACCACCCCTGCTTTATTAAGACATCGACTGAAGTAATTTCGTTTAATCATTAGCAAGTCAAATGAAATTGTAATATCGCTATGCCTTAAGTGTTTATACTTTTAGCCGATTATTTCGGGAATTTTCGCTGCTCAAAATGATAAATTGCCAAATTTACATGAATATCGTCAGTATAACACGATACAAGAAAAAAAGATTTTTGGCACAATGAATAGGTATGAAAGTTGATAAATTGTATCTGTTAATGATATGCCGATATTCGCTTTCATTTGGTTCGAAAAACTTCTACATGAACTGTGATATTATTTGAAAATCGTCAATTTTGCTCGTGCCAGACAGAATTTGCAGGCGGAATTCAATAGACACAGTCAAAGGAATGGAGCGCGTTATCCAGAGAATAAAAACGGGAGTTCGCCCGTAATTTTGGAGTTTAAAAACGAGCTGGGCGAAATCCGGCATGAATTTTTAAAAGGAGGAGAAACGTACGCACACTTACAAAAGAAAAGTCCTATCAATTATCGGCGGGGAAATACGTGAACGGGAAAAAGAAATGAAAGACCCGCAATTTGTGTAAAGCGAAAATTCTCTCCTGAGCCAGATTGAATGGTTCCGTGAGTCTGAATGATTGAACAGTGACGTGCAAGTTTTTTAAGTAATTTCGTTGCTGGGCGTGTTTAGAATGGACTTTTTAATGATTAAAAATTTATTACCATTGAGTCATACCAGTCATATTTCCTTCAGACATATTTTCCCGATGACACTACAAAATTTTATTTTTTCATTTTTTTTTTTTGTTGTAAATAGGTATCTAAAACGAATTTAAAGCAATTTTCACAAAGACTAAATTGTAGAATAACTTTTGTTGAAAGAAACCACTATTCTCATTGTTTCTATAAAGCTATAACTAAGTCAAAGCGTAGAAGTTCTAACTACGAGTATCTAGCAGTAGTCCAATCTTCTTCAAAGAAATAAAGACTTAAAATACGCCTATTCGATTCTTGAATACAGTGAAAATTCTAGACCAACATCAACAATTATGACGATGAAATTCCATTCAAATAAACAATCGCTTAGCCAAAAATAACACAAAAGTAATTCCTGATACTCTTTTACAAAATAATTATAATACCAAATCAGTATCATACAAAAACTACAAAGGGCATATAAACACATGAAATACATTTCTTGCCATGCTTATTTTATGTTTTTATCATACATTGTTTATATCCTTCTGCAACATATCAATATATCCTTTTTTATATTTACTCTTATTGTCAGTTAAAGTCTGTAAAACTTCAAAGAGACTCTATTAATGTTGACTTTTTAATCGTTCATCTCAGCTGCAAAATTAATTAATTAAAACTTCTGAAAGATTTACCTTACAAAATTTTTTCTTTAAAATCCCAAACAATGTCTCCTATCCACTTTAGTTTTCGTGTTAATGAAAACTGTCTTTAATTGTTTATTTCATTTGCTTGCTTTTCTAACTGATTCCTCATGGCCTTTTGCATTTCAATTTTCATCTTCACCTAACCCTTTTATTGTGTAACATTTTCCCAATGAAATTTTAAAGGGGAACCTTCAGTTTGGACCAATCAAACTTTGATTGATCAGAATTGAATCTTTATTGAAGCGAAATTTAATTGAAGAATCAAACTTTGATTTTCTTTTTTTGTTTTTAAGGCGCTGGATATATTTGATTCTACATTTGTCACTTCAGTCAAGTGCACAATCCTACAATAAGTCCAGTTTCTTCGAATGTTTTTTTTTTAATTTAATTCACTCTAATTCAATATAAGAATCTCTGAAACATACTCTTTTTAACAATATAGCACTATATCAAAGTTACGTCGATTCAAGTAAAACCTACGAGATTCTTGTTATTTCGAACGACATTGAATATTATAGTAACATTTGTAGCACGCAGCAATATCCTTTCATCGTTCATATTTCCGAAGTCTTTTGAGAATTAAGACATCCCCTACCCTCTCAGTCTCAGTCCATTTTGTTCAAAGAGTATTCTGGTTGAGCGACGATCTCATTTGACCTATATTTCCACTAGCAGAGTTCCGCTCGACGTGGACTTTTTCTCTTCCCAATTTTTCCATATAGAGTTGCATTAATTCGTCGCCAGTGTGGTGGAAAGATATACACGCTTTAAGAGTGTTTTTATAGGGCGTCATTTGAGACGGCGGCGCGAGGATAAGGGTGTCCTTTTGAAGTTGAAATATTTTCATTTACTCAAAGCCGGAGCAAACCTATACAAGTTTGTAATTGAATTTGAGGAACCAAGCGGAATTTTTAAAGAGAGGGAAGGTGGCGTATATTAAGATGAAATTGGGAGGAAAGCGGTGACAGCCTTTTTTTTTAATTGCACTGAAGTTTGTTTTCGTTCGACTCGCCTGCCCAAATTGCTAATTTAGAAGTAAATTACTGTTTTTAGTAACGGTCCTTACACAAAAAAAGGTAAATTGAAGAAGATAATCGTTCCCCTCTAAAATTAACCGCAAGGAAAATCTTAGTAGCTCCTAATCATTTATATGTTCAGGATTTTATACAGTGCTTTGAAAGTAATTAATAAATTCATTAAGAATTCTAGAAATTTTGGAGAAAACTCTCGGCTCTGTCAAGTTTTATTTTTAGTTGCGCATTTTCTACAATATAATTAATACATATAGGGTATTATGTATTAATTTCGTGTAAGAGGTATGATATGATCGATTTCTTTTAATGGCAATCCCCTTTTGAACCGACTTAAAAAAAAGTAGGAGGCTTTTATGTATGTTGGTGTATAACTTTTATGTTTATGAACTGATATTAATTATTCTTTTTACGTTAGGTTCAGTATAGCTGCGAGGTGGTTCCATCTTAATTTCATTGGTATTGGACCTTGGACTTCGAAGATACACAACGGTACTCCTTCTTCACGTAGTCGTCGTTTTCTCATTCACAAATCATCCTTAGTAGGTCTACCCATCACTTAAAATTGTAAAATAATAATTAAAAAAAAATCTACTTCAAAATAAAAGTAACTTAACTAAAAAGCGAGAAATAAATGTTTTTTACAACAATTTAATACTTATTTGTTGTTCCGTTTAATGTAATTAAGAAATTATTGTTTATTATATAATTATTATTAATTTTTTGTATCATTTTGAAGTGGGTACCGTACAATGTTAGTACTGCGAATTCCGGCAATTTTAAATGTAAACTCGTTGTTATAGTAGCAAGGTATATGTTTTTTACGTTTTACTTGGCACCGACTTCGAAATTATATAAAACAATTATATAAAACTTATTATTTATTACAGAATGGGAAAGATCACATTTTCTTATATACGTTACAGTAATAATTACATTACTTTGATCAGTGAAATCAGTTATGTGGCATGGTGATAAAATTTTACACGATATTCATAATATTGTAAAATCATCAGTGTTTAAAGTCAGTAAAGGCAAAAGTACGATGATGAAGTAGATGGTCGACCATTTCCTGGCAATGCTTTCTCTGGCAGATTTATAAAGCGACGCGGACCATCTGAACGTCCACGACATTCACCTGATTTGATCTCCTTTAAAATACTCTTATAAGAGTTACTTAAAATCTCAGAACTATTTTAATATATTAATGTAGAGGATCCGAAGCGAAATTTAAATCGAAATAGAAAATATCAAAATTTAAAATAAATTATAAATATTGTCCAAAACTTTATAACCACACTGTATCCGAATTCCATACTACGAAGTCAGAGACAAGTTGATCTCTTTATATTTAACGGTGACAATAACTTTAGTAGCGTATTTTTTTAACTGTAAAGGATTTCGCAAAAATTCGCTTTGTTTACTTTCCCCGCCCCCCGTATGTGCTAATCCAGGGCACGCCTAATCCAGACAAGACAAACATTTACTTTAGAGTGAAATAGGTAAATATTTGCTAATAAAAATTACGATACTATAAAAGTAAAACTCTATGGATAGTCTAATTTTTATTCACTTTGCGGATGATACGATTACCTTGCTGTATGATGTAGGCATAAAACAGATGTAAACGCCGTAAAATTTATTATTTCATCGTAACGTAATATGTCACGGATGATACTCTCAAATATCGACCTGAATGCGCATTTAATTCGCTGGTTCGACGGTTAGTTCACGAGTGATTGCGCGACCATTTTCTATAGGAAACTATTTTTTATGTTAAACTTAAATTACAAAAGAATGGAAAGTATTTCGGAGCAAGTATCGAGGCTATTTTTTGTTATCTTGACATCTATAAATGGAAATAATACGGCAGATAATCTTTGATAACATTTGATGCGATTTTTAAAAAATTCTATATTAGAACACTATAAAACAAAAATTAATCCAATCCTAAGCGTAAACTTGATTAGAATATTTTTATAACTGCAGTATATTATTAAAAGAATAATAAGTAAATTTTCGTATTATTTATAATAACACCTGCAGTAAACAATTATTACCCTTCTGTTCTTTCCGTATCAAATATCTAAAATAACTCCTTAACAACGCACAAGTCTGCTTTTACGTTGGTTTTAATTATTGTGAATTATTTCTTCACTGATTTGTCAAATATCAACCCTGAGTTTTCCAGGTTTCGATCTATTATAATAAGTTTTTAGCTTTAAATATTCCCATATGAAATAATCAAGGGGAGTAAGATCTGGTAAACTTTATGCCACCCTATAGATTTATCTGCCAATATATCTCCCACAAAATAACATTGATCTAAACAATCACGAATCTGATGAGTAAAATTCGGTGGAGAACTACCCTTGAAACTAAATGGCACTGCTGAGAATTAAATACATGTCAATACAATGTGGCATTGCTGCGAAGAAAATTATTCATTGTAATTGTGAGTAGTGCCCAAGCTAATCATTTATCTAGATCGTGACAATTTTCGTTAGGTTCTTACAGTTAATGAATTTTCTACGCCAAATTATATACGCCTCACTTTAAATAGAGATCACCTACAAACTTCTAGTGATACTCCTCTAAAAAATTATAAAATGAATTTCATTCTTGTTAAGATATTCATAATGACATCATCGATTTGCGGACGATCATATTTTGAGGTCCTTCAAAGTGGCCCATAACCTGAATACTGATATTGCCTTCTGGTTCCGTCTCCGAATCCAAGATAAATTAATATTTCTAATCTTTTCTTTCTAATATTAAAGTTTCACAGAAATAATGATATAAATAATACTGACAATTAAAAATTATTATTTCTTGCAACAAAACATAAGCATATACGTTTAATTCCACTGAATTTCTTGCACGTTGAATATTTATGAAGAAAAATGTAAGATTGCCATTTTTAAAAAATGATAACGCTGTTATTCAAATACAAATGAATGAGACAGACTGTCGGAACTTAAGGTCGACGATAAATTGCGCGTTTTTATCGCCGTTTAAAAAATATATGTCGCACTTCTAACTTGTGAATTTGTTAATACCATTGTATGCATACTTGAAATTAGATCACACCTAGAATACCTGCAATTTTCTTCTAGACGCATTTCGTCGAGTTATTCCAAACTGTGTACATCGATCATACGTATCACAGAGATAATAAACGCAGTTAAATATAAAAATAACTCGAGTTTTCAAGGAACAAACAAACCAAACAAGTGACCTTCCGCAAAAGCCAATTCACGAATCTATTAAAACGGTATAAATAAAACATGAGGTAACGCTGGATGACAAAAAACATTTCAAATAAATGCAAAACAACTCATACCTATTACCGAGGACCTCTAAAATAATTCCAAGGCCGACTGCAATTAGCATTAGAACACGTAATTACCTCTCGCGATGCAGCTGACACAAAGTTCAACACCACGTCTCTGCTGCCCACATATTTTCGACGACTCGACTATTTACTGCGATCCCGCGTGTGTTCCACACCTGCAGGACAAATCACCCGCTGTTTCCGAATTCACGTTCGAAATTTCGACCCATTTCAGGGGTTACGGGGGCGGGAATATCGGTGGGGTCGAGCGAGGCACACTCTCTTCGCGGACGATCGCGTAACGTACAAGTGAGACGGTTTGATTAACGCGATAGAATGTTTACTATCGCTACGTGTGTTTTGTTTATGTTTATACGAGGATGGGACGATGTCCGGACGCTTCGGAGGCGGCGCCGACGTACCCACGCAGAGGAAGCGTCGTGACTGTCGAGAATCGCGAAGGGGCTTCGCCGGAACGTTGCGAATTCGGGGGGAGCTTGCGCGGAATACGGTGGCGAATTGTGCGATTTTTTTCGAATTTGTCGCAAAAATGTTATCCCCCATTTCATGGACATTTTTGTAAAAAAAATTAAGGCGAAACCCTTCCCCTTTTAAGAAAATTCAACTATAGATCATACAAAACAAAAAGCAATGCACGTCATCATGGACCTGATGCGTCAGAGATGATCACTGTTGCCACATTGCCAAAAATACTATAGAACTCAATGAAATCTCATAAGAGTAAGGTTATGTTATAACTAATATTTATAAAGTAAAATTTGGAGCTAATTTTGCATAAACTTCACTTTAGAAGGATGTGTTTATCCACTATGACCTCAAATAGTGTTTGCAACAGAAAAAACTTTTTTGTTATTGATTTTTTTTTTTTTTTTTTTTGATAAAAGTTTATTCTATAGTTTTAACAAGTTTTACTTACGCCTAAGGAAACAAACCCCATTTCTAGGACATACATACGAATAAATAAAATGCTATTTGAATTCAAAAACATTTATTATCATTTTTTCCATTTAATATTTTATATATACCAAACCTACAACCTACCTTTTATCATCAACTTTAGTTGCTCTGGCACTCTTTTTATTATCATTTTGCCAAAAGCGAATAATAGTGCTATTTTGAAAAAATCCAGGTTTCATCGAGAAATACAAATTCATACAAATTTTCATCTTTTTCTTTCACGTATATCCTCAAAAATTCTGTATGTTCTGTAGAAATATTGCTAAATTCCATAAATCCCCGCCTAGGATCATCTCTTTTATACTTGTAACCTATTTGTTTCAGTAAGGTGCTCAGTAACAACAGCTGTTAACGGCAGCAATGGGCCTTCGTTGTCTCGTTCTTGCTCAAAATGAAAAAGCAAAACTGCTACGTATTCCTTACAATGACTCTTTAATTTTTTCGGCATTGTGCAAACATCAACCCAACGTATGCAGTAGTCCGAATATTTATGTTGCTTGAACCGGCTAATGCCAGGTACTTTTGTTCTCAAAAAAAAAAAAACAGTTTTCTTATTAACTTGTGGCTAAAATACTTTAGAAATCGAATAGTCTAAACATTCGATAAATTTGGCACCACGCACAATATATGTCAATTGCTGGCAACCTCAAAATTGGCGCCAAATTTAAATTTCTATTGACTAAAAGCGAATTAAATTCTAAGTGTAGTGGTAATTTATTACGTCGCATGATAACGTGCATTGCTTTTTGTTTTGTATAAACTATAGGATCAATTATATTCTAAAATTAACGTAATTTTTTATTTTCGCAATAATCTTCGATATACAGTATGATAATAAAGTTTGGCACAATTTGGCACTGAAATTGGTCAACTTTATGTCTTAAAAAGGCATCGACCGAAGTAATTTTTCCTCCGATTTTATGCTCGAGCTGCCATATCATGGATCGTAATCTTTTTCTAATTTCAATCCTGTTTTTTTTAATAAAACTTTAACCTCAAAGTTTTCATATATTAGGAGTAAAGTTTAGGTACCATGTTAGAATGACATAATACCCTATATTAGGAGTTTTATTTTTACCATTTATGAAATATATGGTGATATTTGAGAATAATACAAATAAAGCAATTTTGATTTTATGTTTTTGAAGTTTTCCGAAATGCCCTCCATTAACAATCCGGCATTGATGGCACTCGTGTGAACACTTTGTATTTGGTTTGAGTTTTATGGAATCACTGGGAATTTAGTCGTAAAACAACCTGGCTTGAAAACTTTTCTGACGAAGCAACATTTTGCTTTATATTGAACGTTCGATAATATTCGGGCAAATATTTTTCATTTCAATTTGAGTGCTTCGCTTCAGATCCTCCAAATTGTCTACCTTATTCACATAAACCCGCGATTTCCAGTAACGGTACAAAATAAAATCCCAGAAGGTTAAATCAGGCGTACTTGGTGGTCATTTACTTGGTTGTTTCGCTCTATCCATCTACCGGGAGGTGTATAATCAACAAATAAATGTCAAACTATGCTTTTTACTATGTTTTTTAATGTTTATTAAATATAATGTTTATTAAAAAGTATTTCTTCCTTTAGTTTTTAATTTATTCTGATTATTCAGTTTATCAAAACCCTTAGGTGAGGGGCAAAACGGAAGGATATGTATGAAATCAGGGTAAATAATTCACTTATAATTAAACTTATCAAACCCAAATCAACTTTCAAAATGTCAAAATGTATAGGCCTGTGTAATCATTGATTATAAGATAGTTGAAATTCCAAGCAAAACTGCAATCATACGTCCCGTAAGAATCTCCCTAGGAACGTTACAAATGGCGAATGCGCTGGTCCAGGGCCCCGCAACTATCTAACTGGCTGTTTTGTCGCGACTCGAATGAATACAATACTGCAACTAGCACCATCTGTCACCGGGAACGGTCATTATATTCGCTGCCGAAACGGCCGTTTTTCTCTCCAAAGCACTGTTTAAAAACCCCGTTCGATACCGCGCTTTTTTATTTCTCTCCTTCGGATGCGATTAGTGCGGATTTTTCCTTATTTATGAATGAAATTATCCGAGTTCCGTGAAATGTATGTCCGTTTTAATGCCGGCTGCGGTGTTCAGTCGAGGTGGCGCGCCGACTAATGAGGAAAACAAAAGATAGAGCCAATGCTATATCCACCGGCTCGGATTGCGAACTGGAGCGCGAACTAAAGAAAAAAAAAACCACCAGATCCGTTCGAATCGTGAAGGAAACAGGGATCCATAATTACGTAGAACAAGTCTGTTGAATTGCATCCGTAAGGGAATAAATAATTATTGGCTGAAACGTTCAGTATTATCACGTCACAAACGCGATCTATTTTAGACTGAAAAAATATGTTTTTATAACTATTAACTTACTTTTCGTTTTCCCAGTATGATGATACTGAACAATTTTTAATTCAACTATTAGAAAAGGTTTTTCTAATAGTTATATTAAAGGTTTGTTAAAATCGCTGCCTGAAATGTGGTGTATTATTTTAATATATTAAATAAGGGTGGTCCAACCATAATGCACGACGTTAATTGTGAGTAACACTTTAACGTCAAGTTTTTTGCCCAATTTAATTTGACATTTCTTTGTTTCAGTATTTGAAAAATTCAGCCATGGAGAGGTACATAATTGAGCAGCGAGTTAAGATTGTTGAAGCCTTTTACGAAAATGAGTGTTCAAATCAAAATGCATTTCGTGCACTTCGTGACTTTTTTGGTCAGCATAATCGACCAAATGTGTCCATAATCGGGAGAATTGTGCGCAAATTTCAGCAAACCGGATCTGTAGGAGATGTGAAAATACCTGTGCATGCTCGCTCAGTTCGTTCTACGGAAAACATTGCTGTTGTTCGCGATAGTGTAGCAGAAGAGCCGTCAACCTCGACTCGTCGTCGTGCCCAACAATTGAACATCTCACGAACATCACTGATGCGAATTTTGAATAAAGATTTGAATTTACACGCTTACAAGGTTCAATTGACTCAAGAGCTGAAGCCTACTGACCATTTCAAGCGTCGTCAATACGCCGAATGGTTGGTTGAACGGACAGAAGTGAATGGTGACTTTGTAAAGAAAATCATCTTCAGCGACGAGGCACACTTTCACCTCAGTGGATTCGTTAACAAGCAGAATTGCCGCATTTAGGCAAATGAGAATCGACGAGTGATTGTTGAAAAGCCGATGCATCCACAAAGAGTGACTGTTTGGAGCGGTTTATGAGCTGGCGGCGTCATCGAGACGTACTTCTTCGAAAATGAGGTCGGCCAAGCAGTTACCGTCATTGGTGTTCGCTATCGCGAGATGATAACGGACTTATTGTGGCCAAAAATTGAGGATATGGACCTGGACGATATGTGGTTCCAACAGGATGGTGCCACTTACCACACAGCCAACGAAGCAATGGCACTTTTGCGCGAGAAATTCAATGTCCGTGTTATCTCACGTCGTGGCGATGTTAATCGGCCGCCACGATCATGTGATCTGACACCGTTGGACTTCTTTCTTTGGGGATATTTAAAAGAAAAAGTGTACGTCAATAAGCCAAGAACAATACAAGAGCTAAAGGATGAGATAATTCGGCACATTAACGACATTGAACCTCAATTATGTCTCAGAGTCATTGAAAATATGGACCATCGGATAGAGGTATGCCACCGAAGCCGTGGCGAGCATTTGGCCGATATCTTGTTTCACACATAATTGTCATAGATCCTTCTATCATAATAGAAAATATTAAGATAATTCTCTGAAAACGTTTTCTTTTATTTACAATTAACATCGTGCGTTTTGGTTGGACCACCTATTATAATAAATTAAGTTCATTCGTTTTTCTTACAGTTACTATTGGAGAGCAATTTTTTTTTTTGCAAAATATTACTTTAAATTCTATTTATTAATATAAATAAAATAATAAAATAGTATGCCTCACCGTTATAAGCACACAATTGAAGTGAAATTTCTAAAGAAGATATTAGGAATTGAGTTTTAAAGAAATTATTAGAGTTGTGTTTTATATTACTGATTTATTAGATCATTCTCTTTTACCAATTTCACAAGTGATATTGGGAGGAAATAGCAGATAAATCATTTTTAAACCATAACCGATCACAAACAGAGCATGCATATCCAAATGGATTATCTACAAATTTTTTGAAGATTTTGCTGGCACCTTCGTGAAAATGAAAATATTCATACTGCTCAATCTCAGAAGGCTCTTGGTGTTGTGACACGTCAGCAGCAGAATTCTGTCCATCTGAAAATTATTTATAAATCCATATTAATTTATATAATATATATGACAATATATAAACAACAATGAATATAAATAATTCAAAATTTACTAACCATCTATTTCATTTTCCATATTTGCTCTATGCATATCCACAGCACGTTCTCAATTCTCTGGCTCAGGCGTCCCCACTCTCATTCATTCACATTCACTGCTTGTATCCGCTCCAAAAAAGTGTTTCACTTTGAAATCCGTTCAGTCTTTCGGACTCACTATCTCGCTATCAAAATTTCACTTCAAAAATTTAGATATAGATATATATTATATTAAACAATATCTACATAAATAGCACTATGCCACAAGATGTAATTCAGTACATATAATGCCTTACCTAGAGATTTAATATGAGATGTACATCTTTAATAATTATTTTGTACACATTCTTATAAAATATATTTAAAGGCAACGAATTAATTTAAAATTATTCTTAATGAATAATGATTTTTATATATCGGTAAAATTATTCTTATAATTCTGATTAATATATTTTTTCTACAATGTCACACTTTAACTATTGGAATTACATTTCTCAATAAATAATTAAGTAAAAGAAAATCAATAAGTGTTATTCTTTTTTCCGCATTTATATACATATATGGTAATTAAATTGGCATGTATTTTGTGCAATACCTGTCTGGATGTCATACTTCCTGCCACACACGAATTGAATAAAAACGGCATATAACACTCCACTGTTACTAAAAGCCAAAAAGACCGATAAAAGAACCTTTTAATATTTCTATCGGCATCGTATGAGCATTGTAAGCGTGCATTATTATGAAAGTCGGCAGCAGTTTAATTCTTTTCTGCCTTTCACGGTGTTGAGTAAAAGCAGAACGACATTCTTCATCGAATATGCAGCTAGAATTTTGATCGAAAAATCCTGTTACGACAAAGAACACGTTGATAGTCACAAACTTCACTTACTTTTGATTTATGCCATTTTATATGAAAATAAATACATATTTACCTAAAATCTTGTTTGAATAGTATTTAGCAGGAAGCTTATTTTTTCAGTAGTTCTAGCAGGTAGCATATTTCAGTAGGAGTATTTTTTATGTATGTGATAATACGTATCAGTAATTATTCATTTCCCGATCATTCCAATTAAGTTGGCTAAAGACGCATCGCGAAATATGCAATATTTCAGTATTCATGGAAAACTGGCCTCCTATTATTTTTGCTGCATCGAAAGTTTCAACCCCTTTTCAGGAAAGATATAGTAGTAAAGAAGGTAAAATAATATTTTGATAAATTGTTCAATTAAAAGTTTAGTTTTGAAATTTGTCTTAAGTCCAGTTTATGAAAATATTCTATGAATAATTGTATATGATTCTGTTCTCTGTTCTTCTCTGTTATCTGTTTTCTGTTTTCTTTTCAGTTTTCTGTTTTCTGTTGTCTGTTGTCTGTTGTCTGTTGTCTGTTGTCTGTTGTCTGTTGTCTGTTATCTGTTGTCTGTTGTCTGTTGTCTGTTGTCTGTTGTCTGTTATCTGTTGTCTGTTGTCTGGTGTCTGCTATCGGTTCTCTGTTATCTCTTATCTGTTCTCGGTTCCAGGATCTCGGTTCTCTGTTCTCTGTTCTCTGTTCTCTGTTCTCTGTTCTCTGTTCTCTGTTCTCTGTTCTCTGTTCTCTGTTATCTGTTCTCTGCTCTCTGTTCTCTGTTCTCTGTTCTCTGTTCTCTGTTCTCTGTTCTCTGTTCTCTGTTCTCTGTTCTCTGTTTTCTGCTCTATGTTCTCTGTTCTCTGTTCTCTGGTCTCTGTTCTTTGTGTTCTATTCTCTGTTCTGTGTTAAATTATTAAAAACATACATTTTATATCCATCTTCTAAGTATCATACTTTTTATTTATAGAAGTGTTTAAACAAGGTAAAAGACGCCCTTTAGAAAAACATTATAAACAAGAAATTTTCTTAAATGTACAGTTAGAAGCAGTGTAGTTATTTATGACAATCGTTGATAGCCACTCAAGGATAAATCGATAAATATAACAACCCCATAAAGTAAGACACGTAATTTTACAATCTGATTGTTAACAACTTCCTATAAAACGTCTTAAAGTTTTGCTTAGCTCGCTACACTTAGTCTGAGGCAATAAATTATGTACCGAGAAGTAAAATTCGAGATCGTAATTAATTTTCTCATTGCATTCAGTACCTAGAAACACATCCCCGGCCTGCTCTCGCACACAATAAAAGTTGGAAACTAAAACTTCCTGTGCTGCAAATAAAACTAGTTAGCCAGTTAACATGTACAAAACTTTTAATATTGCGCGGCAGTAAATTCTTCAATTGTCGGCTTTGCTTTGCCGTGTCTGACTAACAGTTAACGGACTATTTACTTATATAAAGATACAGACATGATAAGTATTTATGTGGTATTTCTTGTATCTCTTAAGTTTTAAAGGGAAATCCATAAGACACATATAGTGTCAAAAATCTGTCGTGGAATAACTTTACCACTATTAATGGTGAGAAAATTATGTAATATTTTACTATTTCTAATAAAGAACTAAACACCAATGTAATTAGCAAAATTCTGTACCAAATAAAACACTTAATTCTGCATTGGTTAGGTTATAATCTCTGCCTGATAACTATTTTTGAATATGCATCAATGTCGTCTTCACAAAATATAACATTTTTGAGCCTAAAAGTGACTGAATACTGTATTGAATAAGTCGCTGGATGATTTCACCAAATATATATTATGTATATGTACATAATCTACTGGTGTCTCGCGACGATGAAGTAAACAAGGTGATACTAATGCACATTTTGTATCTATCATTTCTCATTTATTGTCTGCTTATTATTTGATAATATATAAATTTCATTACGGATATTACAGCTTGTCAAGAATAGGAGAAAATGTGAGCTGCTCAATATATGCCTCAATGCGACTGACTAAAGACCAGGCTATTTACTGCGCACATCGTGGGCGGTCCGATATCACAGTTTTGAAATTTATTTCTATTCTTGACAAGCTGTACTAAATTTTTATTTTCAGAGAGACCTAAATATCAATAAGAAAAATTATTAACAATTGTTAATACCTGAATCAACGAGCCTAGCTTCTGAATAATCAATTTATTAATTATATTATATTATTTAATTTAATTTATTTAATAATTATGGCCCGCTGGTCAGAAGTAAATTAATAAAATGGAAAACTATGGTATCGAATAAAAAATACCTCGATAGCAAGAAAACGGTAGCAGATAGGTATAGGGAATCCTAACACCGATTGAAATATAACTTAATTATCCATCACAGAAATCAATAAAATACAATGTGTTTCATTTAAGAAAATTGACTTTTGAACAGTTGAAGTTTGTCAGAATGAACTAAATTTTTTGGACACCCTGTAAATAATGAAATATCAAACTACATATCACCTGAAAGCTGAATAATCCGCCTAATTACAGCCCAAAATTTGCTACTATAACTTTTGTTTTGAATAAGTGACGAGCATTCCAATGGGATACTACAAAACCTAATTTCTTCAAAAAAATTAAAATATCTCAAAAACTGCTGAAGATAGGTATAGTTAATTGTTAAGAAAGTTCACTTAAAATCAGCAGGGTAATTAAAAAATGTAATGATATACTGGGTGTTCTATTTAAAATAAGGAAGTTGATAGCTATTTCCGGTATAATCGGAAGTGTCAGAAAAGCAAAAATACTTTAGTTGAATAAATCGTCCTCGCTAACCCCTGATTCCAAATTTTAAAAAATGAATTCCAATGGGAAGTTCATAAACTTTTAATGAACGGGTTAGCTGAATCACCCTGTATATATAAAATTTTATACCACATTAGATGAAGTATTAGACGAAATTCTGTTCACAATATATATTTCTAACACAGGTAAAACGTATTCCACGATTCTAAAAAACGAATTCAGACGTGTCTGCAGGAACCAACTATAACGATCATCATTACCTCTAATGGTATTAAAAAAACTTGTACTCGACACGCAACTTAGCATAAATTTGCATGATGACATTTTCATTTAGAAGTGATATTTGCCGTTGCTAGGATATTGATCATACTGCTGATCCAACAGCAGCCGGGCCTGTCTAAGTCTTAACTTTATCGTTCTCCCCAAAAGATGAATAGAGCAGAACGTATTGTAGTATATCTCGTGGAGTGGCAGGCTAATAATTAAGTGGTGAGCGAGAGGATAATCGGGATGATTAGTTTGAAGTATCGTGAAACGGGAAATATTAATTATATCTGGCAGTTGATCCGTATAACAGTTTTTATATAACTTTGATGCAATATTTATATATACATTTATACAATATACTAAGTTTTACTGTCCATATTTTACAATGAAGGAAAACAAAACATCTTTGAAGTAGATTACATTGATTATATATAATTTTTTAATATACAAAGTTATTAATTAATTTATTTATTTCACTAATGAAATATTGGTATAAACTATATATAGTATATATTTGCCACTGCAAATCTAGAAAATATTTATATATTCGTGAAGAATGCAACCAAATTCCTGTCATATTTGAAATAGACCTTTATCGAGCTTTCTAATTAAATATTATGATCATATCCTAATATGAACGTTCCTGGATAATAAGTAATACACATGCTTTGTTGATATACAGATGCCTGTGGATGTTTGCTAATAATTCTTTTTATAATGAAAGGATTTAATCCTTACTGAGAATGGACATTATTAAACGTATTACTTAATAATTGGGTACATTTCTAAGACCAATGTGTTATTTTTAGTAAGTGCACAATAAAAATGACAAAAATAAAATATCACCATGTACCTCCAGTGAATTTGTCAAATTGTAACATATTTTTCAGATATATAACATTTATTCACATTCAACATTCAGATATAATATTTTTCAGATATATAACTTGGCCTTGAAAATGTTTGACTGTATTTGCTCTTAGGGCAGACAAACCATTTAGGCATAAGTTAATTATTCAGAAATCATTAATAGATGCATTGCTTCAGGTTTATGTTAATAATTCTTCTTAAGAATTATTAACATAAACAAACCATCGTGTTTCAATTTCTATTTAATAACTTATCCACATTTTCCGGAACTGCTCTCGTACGTATGAGTCTTACGTGTGACGCTCGGTAGGAAACTTGGAGGAAGCCGCGACAAATCATTTTTAAATAAATCAATGGGGCGACTACAAAAGCAAAACCGACGCCACAAACCCACACAATAAACAAGGCTTCGCACTAACACTATAACATCCTTTGTACTGGATTCGTATTCAGCGAAGTTTTAGCAACTAATTCGGGGTTTAATTAATGTCGGTAACACGAAATCCACTAGAATTGTACTGGAATTGCCGTTCCTGAGCTCAGTGCTCCTATAAATGGAATAATACTGCGATATTTCGGGAATTCGGAAAATGGGGAACGGCAATTTCAAGATTCAACAATTTTTTTATGTTTGGCGGATGCGCCGGTCAATGGCGTAAACTTTTTTGCGATGAGCACGTTCTTTTATACGTATCCCTAATATAATTAATTACAGTTTTAATAACAAATTATTAAATTCTACATAGATGTTCCATTACGTTCACAATTTGTTTTTAGATAGTGAATTAATATAATTCAAGAAAACTATAAGAAAAATCAGTTAAACTCATCGTTACATTTTATTTTTAGGGATTTAAAACGGGATAAATAGGTTTATTATTATTCATATACAGAAAAAATTCTATGCATTATATATGTCTGTTACTCTTTAGTAATATCAATTTAAGTACCATGTCAATAAATATGTTTGTTGTATGATGATTTTCCCTTAAATTTCCTGTTTTCAAAATAAAATCCTCAACACAGGAATTCCATTATATCTAATTGCATATGTTTGTTATACTATAATCAATATGGATAATAAATGGAAAATTATATTAAAATTCAAAAAACGGAGTACGGTAATTTCATACTTCACATTATTTTTATTTTTGGCGGATGCGCTGGTTGATGGTATAACTTTTTAATAAAGACATTTTGCTACAAACAAATTAGTCTATATGATCTTTCATATAATTAATCACTAATTATTAAAATCTAAATAGGTGTTCTATTACGTACACAAAAAAATGTTTTAAAGTCACGAGTTGATATACCAAAACTATAGTAATAAAAATCTTTTAAACTAAGGGTTATATTTTTAGGGATTCAAGACAGGATTCAAGACAGCATTAGATTTATTATTATTGTCATCATTTATTTTCTGAAACTAGATAGAAACCACAACACCATATATAATAAAGTACAATAACAGATAAAAACCAAATATGAAATCTAGCTCTTTATTTCTGTTTAGTGACCTTATATCTCACTTTATTCATTTATTGCTTAATGGTAACATTTGCTAACTCTTTTACCTTCTTTACCTAAATGTCTTTTATTCTTTAGTAGAATCAATTTATATATCATGTTAATTTTTCTTCCGTTTTCTCTATTTTCAAAATAAAACCCTTAACACGAGGTTCATCCTGTTAAAGTCCTCAGGACACTAAGGCACCCGTATCTCATTACATAATATTGGTTACACTATACTGGATTGGTTATATTATGTATAAATAAAATATTAAGTTACCATTCTGGGAAATTGGAAATATGGAATACGGCAGTTTCTTTCCAATAACTTTTAATATATTTTCCAATAACAGTAAGTTCCAATAACTTTTGGCGAATGCGCTGGTTAATTATTAGATAAAGATTATCTTCTATACGTATTCTTAACGTAATTAAATACACTTTTAATAACAGTTTCAATCCTACTGATTATTAAATTCTAGGTAGATGTTCAATTACATTCACATTTTTTTATAACGAATTATTATAACTATATAAGAAAAATCATTTAATCTCAGTATTACATTTTATTTTTAGGTATTCAAGGCAATATTAGATTCATTATTATTATCAATATTTATTTTTTTAAACTAGCTAAATCAGGACATAATATATAATAAAATACAACAATATATAACAACTACATTTAAAATGTAGCTCTTTACTTCTATTTAATGATTTCACATCTCACTTAATTTTTTTGGAGCTTAATGACAATATTTGCCAACTCTTTTACCTCTGGAATTTGGAAAACTGTTCTAGTTCTGTTGGATATTGTTACTAAAAACTGTAGAAAGTAGAAAACTGTGTCGTATACAGAAAAAATAGTATGCACGATAAACGTCTCATAGTCTGTAGTAGCATTAGTTTGAATACTGTATTAATAGTTTTTTTATTTATTATATGTTAATGATAATGTTCTCCTCCATTTTCTTTCTGTTTTCAAAATAAAATCACCAACACAAAAATCATATATTATTAGTTAAATATCTTCTTTACTATCTAGTTCAAATTTCATAAGACCGTTTACCTAAAATAACAGTTTTTATGATAACAAAGTTTGATAACCTGCGCATAAAAATTGAAAATGTTATTTACAAGTTTTCTTAGAACCTTTAATATACCAAAACCGTATATGCATATTCTTATACATCTTTTTCAGTAAACAATGCTTTTATCTCTAGAAAACAAGTCATTTTGTGTGGAACAAAATGTAATTTGTCTTCTGATGATGATATCCAACTTATTTTAAGAAATCAATAAAAACTTTATTCATTTGTATCATTTCCTGCAAATATTCCTCTTTTTCCCTGGTTATACCACATCCATAACAGGGAGGCGTTGTATTGGTTGCCTATATTTGTCACAATATATATATATATATATATATATATATATATATATATATATATATATATATATATATATATATATATATGTGTGTGTGTTTTAGTTATAAATTTTTAACATAAC
Source organism: Rosalia funebris (assembly GCA_037954035.1). Taxonomy (NCBI): domain Eukaryota; kingdom Metazoa; phylum Arthropoda; class Insecta; order Coleoptera; family Cerambycidae; genus Rosalia; species Rosalia funebris. The sequence continues at coordinate 437,243 of JAZFAV010000006.1, read as the reverse complement.
TGTATCTTTACCATAACAAAATATTATTTTTCATTTAAAACTTAATTAAACTTATATATTATAATATAAAATAAAACACTTCCTTAAGAAAACACGCCTTTATTATACAAGTAAACGTATCTTATTTTCGAAATTGTTTTAATAATCAGGTTCTCTATTTTTATATTTACTTATAATTAATACTCTATGTACATAAATCATAATAGGCCGTTAAGTTCATCATCCTGCGAATTTAAATTGGCTTGTAATCCTCACGTCTTTGACACTATATATGACGGATTGGCGTTTATGATAGAGTTGATTAGCTGCAAATATACAAAATGTAAGTACAATAATAAAAACCGATAATAATATAATAAAATTGTACTTCTTCGTAAAACTTTTGGTAGTTTTATGTATACTATGTATGTTCACAATAAAGTCAAAATATTTGTTAGTTCTTCAGAATACGGTAGTAATTAGTAATTGTACCAAAAATATAACCTTTTGTAGTTGCTCGTCCAAAACATCTTTGAATTCATTCCAGATGATCTCGACAGCTTCGGGTACAATTCCTAGTAAAGCTTTATTAACTACATCTTCCAGTTCTTCATCGTTCATGAATTTATTGAACCAACCCTACAAACGTAAATCATAAGATTGAAACATACCTATAATATTTTATGTGAATTGTTAAAATATCTGTAACTCGAATAACGTATTTTTAATGTTTGGGTGTTAAGTCTCTGTATATTTACACTAATGGCAGGTCTTATGCTAATATTTCCTTACCGACAATGAAAACGTAATATGAAATTTATATTTTTATGAACTACAAATAGGGTACCAAATTATAAAATAGTTTGAAATTAATTCCATTCCGAGGTATTTTTTATTTGAACATAATACTAATTTCATTACAAAAGCATTGTTATAATGACTAGAAAGAGGACATTTCTTAATTGGAAAAAGGAAATCTCGAAATAGACAGTACTTTTTTATATCAATTGAGTACAGCTTCCTTTTTCCTCTACAAGACATCCACTTCCATATATTTACCTCTACTCTTTCAACTCTAGGAGTAATATCCATAGTAATACATGCTGTAGTCTTGTTTATTGAAGGAAATCCTGACATAGCAGAGATGGAAAAGTTCAAAATATTTAACCTAAAAAAATATTTCTATATTAATTTTTTGACTAAATTGATTATTACTACTATTTACTAATACATTTCTTTTTCTTTTATTGTAAATCTAAAGCACCCGCTTTACATATATGGATTTAACTGTATATCATTAATTGGATTTGTAAAAATATATTTATAACAGGAAATATGCTGAGAATACTTAATTATTTTCAAATCAACTTAATTATAATTATACCTACTAAAATATAGGACCTAATTATTCATCATATATACATTGTTCAGCTAAATATATTATTACTTCCTTAAGAAAAATTTATTAAAAAAGTGTGTATTCATTTAAATTATATGAATGAATATTATCGTGTTTGAGCTATTTCGTCAAACTTGTACAAATATTATATACTATATAATACAAACCAAAAATCTCCCTCCCCAAATATGTCGAAAAGATTGCCTATGTTGCCATTAAGTTTATAGTCGCCCCTCACTGATATATTATGCAACGTCAAGTTAAACAACTCCATGGAATTATGTATTATATCAATATTTTGGAAGTACTTCAAACTGAATTGGTTCAAATTTTCTACGTAAACCTTATTTAGTTCTCCTTCAGCTCTGAAACAATCAAAATTGTATCCAAATGTATGCAAATATGTACAGCTAATGTGACGTACGATATAGCCGGGTGTTCAAAGTTGAAATCCAAATGGTCATAGTACTTCGTGCTGTTATCTTCCAATAAAGAGGTTAATTCCAGTTTTAACGTTCTTAATACGGTCGAATAATTATCTTCTATAAAAATAAACACAACATTGTTATGGAGTATGTGAATGTAATACGATATTTCATTATTACCATTTCTCTCAGGTGTCAATTTCTCCAATGGAATACACGCTGTTATGTCGGCATTAATTTTAACTATATATTGGGATAAAATAGTGAAAAGAACGATAAAGTTGTAGCTAGAACACAAAATATAATTAGTCAAGAGTATATTTCTCATATAATTTAATTTGTCGGTCCTTGTTATTAATACAGTATATTACTTTGTGATACTTGAATGAAATTTAGAACTCGTGGAATATATTCCAAAATTGTATATTTTTCAGAAAATAATGGCATTTGTTTAGCTAGAATAGTAGTTCTTATTTCTTTACAGAACCACTGAACAAGAGACTACTTTTTATTCATTTTAAAAGAACTCCTTTTTATTACAGTAAGTAAAACTCATAAATATAACTCTATAATTAACTCATAAATATTTCATAAGTTTACATAAGGACATTGAGATAAATATAATGGATACTTGAATATATGCAACAAATCGTACGAATTAGTTTAAATTATAAAATTAAATAAACCGAAAATATTGATTTATAAACTATTCAAATTGTTACCCAATTAGTGTTTAACACAGTGAGAAATTTATATGCAAAATGATTTCATTTTAATGTTAATATTTACACCAACGTTATTATTTACTTCAGTATTTAATATTTAATATTTTAATGACAACATTAATTCGTTTGTTCATTTCATTCCATTCACTTGCAAACGAATTTACGTTAGAATGAAAGTTACACTTTAAATAACGTGCCAAAAAAATGTAATACTATATTGTATGTGTAACCTGTATATAAAAGCCTTTAGCTTCCAACGAAAATATTAATTAAATTAGCAACCTAGAATGCTATGAACCTCCTGGATTAATCGTATTTTTGTCGTATAATATCTGCGATTTTGTTTATTAAGAATTCGATTTAGAAGATTGACTTAACTTTCCAAGAATTGACTTTCCAGGAAAATAAAATTCCCCACAAATCATTGTTACAAGTTATGTATGACTTTGCACAAGTTTTCTCTACAATTGAAGACTTACTTATGACAATGGAATTTATTTATACCATGCGATGATAAGGTTTCAACAAATATTCATAACTTTTTGATTAAATTATGTTTTTTAAACTCCGAAGTAAAAATTCTGAGAGCAGTATTTATTTAAAAAATATACTGATATATATTTTTGACTGATATATATATATATATATATATATATATATATATATATATATATATATATATATATATATATATATATATATATATATATATATATATATATATATATATATATTATTTTAATTTTATGTTTGAGTTGTATTAGACATTATAATATATTATCTTAACTGTAGTTGCCTAGGATAACGGTATCCTATATTTAGGGAGGTTTTATGTTCATCGTTTATGAGATGCATTTTTTGAGAAAAATATAAAATATAGACAAAGCATATATGGCTTTATTTTTGACAGATATTTTAAAATTGCTCAAAATGTCCTCCATCTTACAGCATGATTGTCTGTATTATCTGTATCTAATTATAATTTTGCCTACAATAAACGCTTGTGCTTTAACATGTCTCTCAAATTTAAGAAAACTGTAATGGTAATCGTTTAAAAATATTAAGATTTTTTCATTACTCCACTGCTCTTCTACGTAGAATTTTAGACGTTTCAAGTGTTCCACACTTTTTATTTAAATTGTGTAGTACATCACAATAATATCAATAAAATATCAGTAAAGATAAAATTGAAACACCTAAAATATGATTCATTTGATATAGCAAAAATAAAAAACTAATTGCCTTTTTTTCGTGAAAATAAAACTATATTTCAAATTTTTCCGATGTGACATATAGATTAAAATTATTAATTTGTAATGTATTAATGTATAAGCTACTATATCTCAGTTTAGATTCTTCTAATTCTAATAAAGAAATTTATATAAAAAATGTCTTTTTCATAAAAAGAGTTTACATTAGCTCTATTTTTAAAATAGAGCTAATGTAAACTCTTCTAATGGAAAATTTTATTCTACAAAAGACATTTTTTATATAAACTTCTTTCTAGTTCATTTAGTTTAGTTTGTAGCACAGATATAGAAAAAATATTAAAAACGTATTTTCAAACTTACGGAAATTTTATAATTTGTCCAATATAATGTTCATATTTTTTATAGCGAACACAATTAAAATACATACTTCTTTCTTCTAAAGAAATAGAAGAATCTAAACTGAGATGTAGTAGCTTATATATTGCCGAAAGTTTAACTGAACTTAACTAACGTGAACTAGAAGAACTGTCCAACAACAAGAGTCTACTTAACCTAGAAATATAAAGATATAGCGCTTACTAATTATTCATCCTGGCATAAAACACACAAATTATCAACTATTATATTCACAACTGGGTTATGCCACTATTACTACCAAAACCAAACGATTAAGAGAGAGAGTCAGGCACCTATTCTACAGGATACACACTAGACGAAATGCGATATTTATTTATATTTTGACTAATCCATTAGTATTTCGAATATTTAATGATAACGATGTTTCGTTACACAAACGAAACCACCGCCTATCTTATCAATATCAGGCAAACAAAACGCGAGCGATAAGTTTGCACTCACTCAGATTTACCACGAGCTACTAGATTAGACTGATCTTATCTTGACAGTTTTATTCAAATTCGTATACCTCCATATATGGGTGGAGAAGGGAAATCAGGTGGTTTCCTTCCAGTCATGCCGATAACACTAATGAAATGAAGTTACAATTAGCAATTGGGTTTGACCCACATATTGTTGTTAATGTTGCTTTATAATGTTTCTCCAAATAAAAGTGTTTTAATTATGTAATAACGTTTCCTGATTGATAACTTCGACCACTATTAGTTCATGAAATAATTATAACTATGCAGATAATGCCTCTTATGATTACAAGGGGAAGGTAAACTAAGTTGAGAAAAAATCCAAATTATAAAAAGTATTTTTATTCACTTTTGCCTTTTACACAGGTTAAAGCTGACGTTAGAATGCTGTTAGGGCTCAGGGCAGCAAACTAATGTCACTTACTAACGGCTAAGCAAATCTGGAGATACATGTATCGTACAACTTACTTGCTAATTTTGTTACAAATATATTACATATACAGAAATTATCATATCAACGAGACGTATTAGTAGGCGTTATCGCGGGCTCCGAGACAAATTCACTTGTTTATATTATACCTCAATGAATGTCCTTAGACGTACAAAAACTTGGAAACCAGTCATCTGGTTTTTCCGTTTTCAATTATTTCGCACGAGCGTGCGGTATTTCGAAATGTAAATTTGATTCGAAACCTCGGCGGTTATTGTGCAAAATTCCACCCTACTAATTCGCTCAGTATCTAATTCGGAATTATCTATTATTGTCCCTTAATATTATTACATCATTTATTATTGAATAATACGAATTATCGCCGTTTAACAGAAATACAGTGCGGTTGGAGGTATGCCCACGAAGCTCAGTTGGCGTTACAATTTCTTTTCACAATTTATCGTGAACGTTATCAGTACATGAGTCACTCAAAAAGCATCAACAGTTTTTACTTTAATCTACGAGGTATAACGAAAAATTACGGGGTAAAATTCAAACAAACTATATGTTTTCAATAAAATAAAGATATCGTCTCAAATAGTTAAATTTCGTTAAAAAACTTAAGATTTTGTATATAAAGAGTATGGAAATCACAGAGAATGCTTTACAATATAAGAGGGACAAGTTTTTTTCTACATGTGCGGAAAATATGTGCAAATATTTTGCTTGCATCCCCACACTATTTTTTTCATATTACCATTTCTACTAACTGTATTAATTTTTGGCATAAATACTATTTGTGTTACATGACACAAGTTTCACTGTATTTAGACGTATCTTTCAATTTCTAAAAGGAAAATTGTAAGCGCTCGAAATTCGTCAAGTTGTTAATAAAACTGATATGTACAGGATTTTATAACTTATTTTTCAAACGGTGTTATGAATATACGGGTATCTCAAACTACGTGTATATCAATTTGTCTTGAAAATGAAACGAGAAATGAATATTGCAAGAAAACCTACAAATATATCATACAAAAAGCAATTGATAAAGAAAATGTATTATTCTCGGCGTTTAATTGCATCAAGTACTATTTTTGTGCAATTAAACTCGACGTCGATAATATGATAAGTGAAAATCTAACGTGACGGGATCAAAGTTTAGAAAATAATCGCACTGAATTATTAGAACAATAAATAATTGTTCATTTAAAAAACTATGTTTCGTATTAACGATTCGTTTTTTTCAAAAAGGGATAATGCAGTGTTTCCAAAATAGAATATTTTTAATGCTAATAGGTACTTTTCAGATATTTTTTTATATTGAAATTAGATTGTTTTCGAATTGAAATTGGTGGATAAATCAATAGTATTCCTCTTTATATATACATATAGATACGTCAAAAAGAATTGGTACTTCCCCAGTTTTTTAATAAAATGAACGACTTCGTTGAAGTGTTCTAATGATATTAAAATAATTTTTTCAATGTAAAATTAATTTTTGTTCTCTTTTGTTTCTTTGTGAGAAATTCAAACTAAAAACTCGGACGTTCTATACAAAAACTCCTTCTCCGGGTTCATACATTTATTTCTTAAATATAACCACACATGTGGATAATTGCTATTTAAACATAAGAAAGGTAGGAAGTGATATGTTTCAAGGATATAAAGTTAATTCTTCAACAGAACCAGGGTCGCAATAGCCAAACCGAGCAACTCGCCTCTCCCACGCCGCACCACCTAGAAGACTATATACAGCAAATTTACAAAAGAACCTACGTCATATGGAAATCCCCCTTCAAAATTCTAGTGAAAGTCTTCTTGAACTGCTGATTGGCCAGCGCGTAGCAGAACGGATTCAACGGGCTGTTGGCGTAGCATAAGAAATACGAGAACATGTAGATGTGCCCGTTTATGCATGGTGGTTCCGTGCAAAAGCCCTCCACTAAGGCGAAGATGTGGTAGGGCGTCCAGCAGACCACGAACGCCCCCAGGATAAAGGAGATCGTCCGGAGCGCCTTCCTCGCGCGATTTTCCGACTTGGACTTCTGCCTGCCGCCGAAGCCCCCCAAGGGTCCGATGGTCTTCTTCCGGCCCTTCAGCCTCTTCCCTATCGACTTGACGAACACCCGCTTCGGATTGTCCATGGAATCTGCTTTAGAAAACGCTCTGTTACTATTGGCCTGCGCCGCCGGCGCCGCCGGTTTACCTGTCTGGCTGATGGCGGAGATGCCGCCGCAGGGCGTGCTGGGTTCCGTGAGGCCCTTGGACTCGGCATCGCTCACCACCGACGTGATCGGCTTGTCCGCCGTGATAGTCACCTCGGTCTGGAGCTTATCAGCGGCGACAGGCTGCGAATGTTCTATATTAGAGGGGGTGGTTTCGGTAGGGGACGGGGCGACGAGCGAGCTTTCGTCCATAAATCTAAGATCGGCGTCATCGAGGCCTAGGAGTAGGTCGTAGGTGCTTTGGGTGCGCAATTTTAAACTACAGGTTTTATCTACGGGGGGTTGCAGGCTGGTATCGCAACTTTTACTATTTACAATTGAGGGCGTGGCGAGGGGTCTTTTGGGTTTCTCACCTACCGTCACGACTTTTGGCTTCCTGTCCTCGTTCGGGACCGACTCTTTCTCCTCGATCTTCAGAAGGGTAGGCTTCTCGGGAAGCGGCCTGATCATCCCTATCTTACCCGGGGATATATCACCGTTCACTTTGCCGACGGCGCCGCTGTTGAGCACATGCAAGGGGACGCTGGTTTGCATCATTATTCCGGCGATGGAGGTCCTCTTCTTCGTCGCTTTTTCTTCCCGCTTCTCCTGAACCGGCGCGGTACTGTCCTCGTCGGACTCGAAGGCGGGGCTGCTGCTCCTCTCGGACTTGTCCGTCTCCTGCGCAGCTTTGCCTGCAGGCAAAGCGAGGTTACGTTTTTCGCTGGCCGTGGTCGTGGTGGTGGTATTGGTAGTACTGTTGCTGATGGAGTTGGTGGTCTTCTGGCTGGAGTTGGAGTCAGCCGAACCGCCTGCCGGGTACGACTTCGTAACATTAAGGGTGTTCTTCTCGGCTTGCTTCTCATTCATCAGCGTGGCGTTGACTTCACGCGTGGGTCTCTCTTGGTTGCTGAGGCTGCTCTGCGTTTTAGATAGGCCTATGCCGGCGGCTCTACCCGCCATACCGCTCATTGCGCCCGCGCTTAACGCTACCATAGACTGCATCTTGCGCTGCTTGGCTTCGCTCTTCTTCTGCATATCGAAAGCAGTTTTATAGATACCTGCAAACGATTACGAGACTGAAAAATTATGAACTAAACTGTAAAATGATCTACAGGTAGTATTACTCTAAATATAAGATTGTTTCCATTTAGCTGGTTAATTCCAGGACGGGTTGCTATCACATGGTTTATTATATATTAACGTTTCAAGAGATATCTTCTTCCTGAGATGATGTTTTAAAATTGAATAGTTTTTGAAGAAGAGTGTAATACGCCTCTCCAGACGTTATGATGTAATAAAAGTAAACAGTTTCAGGAAACTTTCTGAAGGACAAAGCGATATAATTCCTGAAATGTTAGGGTACAATGAACATAAAATGGCAATCGACCCGGAAATCAACTAGCCATCGACGCAAACTACCAAATTCAAGCTCGTTTTCAAAGATAAAAAGATTCAGTTTCATCCAAATGGTCAAGTATTTCCTTATTTCTTTCGTATATTAATTTTTCAATAGTTGACGTTCAGCATTTGAAATTTTCTAATGTGAACTACTCATATGGAAGAGAAAGTTTTTGTTTGCAAAACACAATTCAATAGTGTTAAATTACTAAAGTGAATTCAAAACTCTAGTAATAATCTTGAAAGAAATTTATGTGCTGGACCAATCGGAAACGTTGCCTAAACATTCGTTGATGCTTATACTCACCCCCGTAGAGAATGAACAGAACTATCAGGGTGGTCCAGTAGTAGCAGATTATCAGAGCGGTATTGAACACAGGTTCCTTCAGGAATTGCACGGCGCACTCTCCCGGCAACAGATCGCGGTATCCGATGAAGTGCTCCCACCCGAATATGCTGATGAAGAAGAGCAGCGCCGGAATGATCCAGGTGATCGTTACCATCCAGATGACGCGTTGCTTGGTGCGCCAGCCGCGGTATTTGGCGGCGATTTTCACGGAGCAGAACCTATCGATCGTGATGAGGAGGACGGTGTATTGGGAGACGAGGCAAACTGTGTAGTCCACCGACAGCCAGAGGTCGCACAGGAGCGGGCCGAGGTTCCAGTAACCCATCAGGACGTAGACGGTGTAAAAGGGCATTGAGACCGTTCCTGAAACAGAAACAGAGTGTGAAAAAGATACTATATATCATATTCTATCCAGTATGTATATAAAGGTTAGCACAAATTCTATAGAACAAATTCCAATGCATATTTTTTAGTATATAGAATAAAGATGACTGACGTCTTTTGCTTAAGGTATCTCTAAACGTTACCTATCAACATATCCGTCGCAGCGAGGGAGGCAATGAAGTAGTTACTGGGCTGTCTGATATTCCGATCCACAATGAAAGCGAGCAGGACGAGGATATTCCCAGCCACCGTTAAGATGATGCAGATCCCCAGACTAATCGCTATCAGGATGGTCTGCCAAAGCTTGAACGGTGGTAGTACCGGAGTAAGCGTAGTAACAGAGTCGATGGTATTGCTGGCGTTCGTTTCCAAAGTCCCATTCACTTTTCCACTTAGCCAATCGATGCTGTCGGTGAAGATGTTGAGGGGGTCTTCGTCGTCCCACGTTCTATTTTTTGTGGCGTTGAACGATTCGTAACATTCGGTCAGGGTGAGGATGCCGCTGTAGACGGTTTTGCAAAACTTTTCCCGCTGCCTTTGGAATTTCCTGAAAAGGATAAATGAACAAACTCTAAATTTACTTTAATATCATCTTCTAATTACATACAATATTTATTTATTATTGACAATTCCATTGATAAAAAGAATAAAAGGCGGAGCTAATATTGAACCTTGGGGTATACCCAACGTTTAATAAAATGAATTACATTTATATCCACTGTAGTGCATATAAAATATAAAGAGGAACTAATTCCCGAACTGAAATAAGAGCGCCAATATAAGAAATAAATAAATCAAATGTCATCAACCTTTTCACATTTTTCTCATATAAGGCTTCAGCAATGAATTGTTGGCTACATCCAAGATTCAACAACGTGGACCTACCCTGGCTGAATGCATACTGCTCTGAAAAAATATATATAAAGAAGTTTTTGTTCCAGTATTCAGATAGATATTATATCAAACCATGCTTCATTAATTTCATATTACCTCAATATAGCCCCACTGAAGCTGGCTTTGCCTTGAAGAACTCTGTAGTAGAGTACTCAGTCAGGTCAAAAATCATTGTAGAGTCAATAGAAAATAACAGAGTGATCTGTAAAAATTTCTATTGAATGTAATTTTTAAGTAGTATCCAAGATTTTAGACTCATGAAACTACTAAATATAAATACTGAAACTGCTTTGCCTCCATCTGAGACTTATGCAAAGATTTCATTGATGTATTGTACAATTGCAATCGTTATAATAAATAATATACTGTTGATAAATAATAATCTATAAACTTCGCGCCATTTGAAACATGGCAACTTGGATATACGCTCGTAATTGGTTAGTACCTTTTCCAGCTCTATAATTAACAAATAAATGACAGTGGTCGCACCATTCCAATCAAAAACCATTCTAAATAATATAAAACAAGTAATAATATAAAACAAAAAGTATTTTTGGCCTTCATGTAGTTTTTTTACACAAAAATCTGCGCTCACACAAAAACCTATTGCTTTACGCACTTAGACCATAAATAAATAGATAACTATTTCAGACGAGGAGTTATTTTGTTAAGGAAACTATGTTGTTAAGGAAATACAGTCGTTCCTTATTCAAACTAGAATACGCGTATAAACTTGTTAATTGATAATAAGCCGCCGGCTTCAATCCCTGAAGACATCGACGTGCAGTCCTCACAGTTAGATTTAGGGCAAATCCGGACAAAGAACATCGAAAGGCTCGACGGAAAAACCACGCGAATTAAATATATTTGCCCGGAAAATATTTCGAGCTGTCAGCCCGGCTAATGCCTTCCACAAGTGGGAAACTAATATAAACCAAATCCAGGCTTCGGCCACGGTTTGACAAACAAATCTGAGGACAATCGATGGTGTGGCCCTTTCATCTCGGCGCATTTTCTCATCGAGCTGTTTGCGCTCCGCAAACACTACATATTCAACTTTAATTTTAAGGTCAACTATAAAAAGCAAATTCGAGTGGGTAGGGGGCGGGAGAGAGGCCGAAAGGGGGGCATATTACCGTCTTTGGGTTTTCGAAATGCGAGTGAAAAGAGGCGACGAAATGCAACGATTGAAACAATGGCGTGCATAGTGCGATTGTATTCTCTTCATTTAGAACAAAAGGCAAATGGGTAAGTCGTGTCGTATGTGACAAGATGGCTGGAAGCGTACGTTGCCTCAGGCTAGAATTTTAAGTTGCCCAACGGCATCATGCCATTTCTATGACGCAAATGGGTCATGGGATTGTACGTTTTGATATCCTCATACACTTATAATTGTTACCTAGTTGGCCTGATAATAATTCATTTATAATGACTGCTGAATTATGATTTATGAACATAGATGTCTCTGTATACTGGCTTAAAAGATATAAATTTAAATAAATACCAATATGGCAACAATAGACAAAGAATTTTTTTATACCTTCATGACAGAAAGAAAACCTACCTTACTTAACTTTTATAACTTAATTATACTGCCACATAACTAAATTAGTTATGGATAAGGGAATTAGCAAGCTGACAAACAAGCGACCTCACCTAACGGACTTCAAAATACAGCGCACAATATACCTTATGAAATTAAGAAATTAGTAGCAGAGTAAAGGAGATCCAGATCAAATGGCAAACAGCACATACCCCAGATAATATAAAATAATGCAACCTATTAAGCATCAGATTAAAATCAAAATTGGAAGGAATGGAAAATGATTCCTTCGAAAGATACGTTACTAATCTAGATAGACAAGATAATAGCATATGGAAACCAATAAAAAAGAAGAGAAAGCCCGTAACAACATTAACTTCAATTGGTAAATGTAACCGGACCTTGGGCAGAAAGACACAAAGAAAAAGTTGATTTATTCGCACAATATCTCTCAGAAGTTTTCATATCGCATAACAATGACCCAAACCGAGAATTGGAAGAAGTTTTATCTTCCAGTTCCAGTGCAAGAAAAATTAAAATCATTTTTCTTAAAAGAAGTAAACTTTAAAGGCGAACCACCTCAAAAAATTTGTTTACATGCACTACGAATTTTTTAATCAATAATGTGCAAGATTTTTAGTAAACAAAATTTTCAAAAATTAACTGATCTGTCAGAAGGCCTTACACTACACAACCTTCATATTTACAGCAGATATTCTTCTACATCCTCATCAATCATAGATCAGAGTTTTTAGTATATAATTCTAAAAGCAAAATGCCTCAAACAATATGTTTATTGACGCTGCGAATTTTTTTATGAAGAAAGCACAAACCTTTTTAAAAATAAAATTTTCTTCTTTACTATAGCACTCTAAAGGCGAAGCGCCTTAAATAATTTATTTACAAACGCTATGAATTTTTCTATGAAAAAAGCAGCAGAATTTTAGTAAACAAAGTTTTCAAAACGTTTTTCACTGCTATGCGAATACGTCTTAAACAATCTCGGTATTAACTGAAACATTGTTCAGAGTCTTTACTGTACCAATCTAAAGACAAAGCGTTTGAAGCAATTTGTCGATAGGCGCTACAAATTTCTTAAATAAAAGAGTATCTACCAGATTTTTTTACAAAATTTTCAGAAACTCAGTGATCTACCAGTAGGCCTTACACAGCCGCGATATTTTCCGCAGAAATTCTTCAGAGCCTTTGCTCTATAATTCTAAAGGTAAAGCGCCTCAAGTGCAAGATTGTTAGTAAAAATAAAAAATTCAAAAATTTCTGCTCGGTGAGTTGGCCTTACACAACCTCAATATTTACCTTAAATATTACCTTGGACCCTCTATTATGCTACTCTAAACTCGATTCGTTTACGGGCGGTCCGAATTGTTGTATGCAAAAAGTGAAACTACATTTTTAGGAAACAATATCTTCAAAAATTCATTTCCCTGTGAATAGGTCTTACATAACCTCTATATGTACAGCAGAAATTCTTCAGCGTCTTTACTATTCCACTCTAAAGGGAACAGGTGTCAAACAATTTGTTTCCAAACGCTACGAATTTTTATCTGAGAAAAGTATAAGATTTTTAATATACAAAATTTTCAAAAATTTACTACTCTATCAGTAGGCCTTACATAACCTCGACATTTACCGCAAATATTTTCGAGGGCCTCTATTATATCACTCTAGAGGCGAATAACTTCAAACAATTTGTTTACATGCGCTACAAATTTTTTTATGAAAAAGTACAAAAATTTTCGTAGAAAAAAATTCAAAAATTCACTTGTCTGTGAGTAGGCCTTACTTAACCTCGATATTTACTGCCAACATTTATCAGGACCTTTACGCCTCAAAGAGTTAATTTCTAGGCATTACAATTTTTTTTTTGAAAAATGTGTAAGATTTTTATTAAACAAAATTTTCAAAACTTAACTGCTCTGTTAATGGGCCTTATACAACCTCGATATGTACCGCAAATATTCCTCAGAGCCGTTGCTATATCACTCTAATGACAAAGCGTCTCAAAGAATTTGTTTATACGCGCTTCGACTTTTTATATGAAAAAAGTATAAGAATTTTCTTAAAAAAATTTAAAAAAATACTGTTGTATAAATAGACCTTACACAACCTCGATATCTACCACATGACTACACTACACTAAAGGCGAAGAGCCTCAAATAATTTATTTACAGGTACTACGATTTGCTTTGTGAAGAATTGCAACAACACATAAGCAAAAAAATAAAATAAATAGACCTAACAATAAGCGGGATCAACTAGTTAATAGGACGTAAATCTCATGTGAGCATTGACTACAAACTTCTAATTTACAAAGCGATAATCAAACCAATATGGACATATGAAGTTGACCTCTGGGGATTGTTCAATCTGGAGATCGTTGGGAACGATCGTTCTTAACGGGCGGACAAATTAAACTAACGTACTGCAAATAAGGTGTTTTATTTGTTTGGATCTCTTGATACGTTTGAAGATTGTGCTCGCTAGTCCTGTTGATAATATTTATGTCACGAAGAAAATTCCCAGTGTCAGAGCTGAAAAGCATTGTGAACGAAAAGCAGATATTTCAGTTACACATTTTGAATATAAGCCTCACCTTGAATTTACAAAACACTAATCCGACATAAGTCGTGCTTGATTCTTCAAAGTAATCCGTCATTTAGACGTTAAGAACTATTGCAAAATGAAACAATTAACTAATTCTTATTAGAAGACCATTTGCTTTATGAATTGATGTTGACTCTATGGTTATTAGCAACGGAAAGGAGGAAAAAGAGCGTTCAAATTGAAGATAAGAGGAACCAAAGGAATTATTGCACTGTGCGCAGAATACAAGCGTATGCAGGGTCGAAAGAGCGGAGTGTCACTAATAAAATACGTCACAGGATGTTTCAGTAAGTCAAATAAAGTGATTATGCAGAGAATTTAATCCAGAATACAATTATTTTGTATAATATGTACCCTGATATGTTTCAAACCATACCGTTCATACAGACTTAACATACCGTACATAAGCGAGGTTATCACTGAAAGAAGCAATAACTCTCTATTACTCTCTATCACTACTATTACTACTCTTGCAACCTACTCATAGCAGGAGGTTGAACAGAATACGGCCCATATACCTAAGAGGAAAATTATGTGACGTCGATGGATGGACTCCTCACCACGCCATGTGCAAAAATCTGACATATTTAGATTGCCCACAGTACATATTTACTGGAGTTTACAATATAAATATACCATTATATGAAAATCGTATATACTGATTATAAGCTATCCGTAATTGAGAAATAATTCTTATTATGTAGGTGTGCATGTGTACTAAATTTTAAGTTGAGTTAAGGGTTGGAGGAATAAAAAAATACTCGTAGAATAAGGGGTACAAGAAACTTTTGTATTTATTGCATAAAATATTCTTATTTGCCCTCTAGGTATTAATATTTTATTTTAAACTAACTACAAACACAAATGGAAACCCAAAATTCTCTAGGTTTCCTAATTGATTCAGTTCACATTATCAGTTATACGACGAATCAGATTCTCAGCAGCTTCATAGATTCAATATTGCAAGACAGGAGTTCAATACATTATAAAAATTTTACCAGAAAATTAAAATCTCTATTTGAGATCCCTCGAAATGTATCGATTAGCTGCGGCCCAAGCACACGACCATAAAACTAAAAATGCCACTTGCTGACTTATATAGGCCTTTTTATTGCCGCTTCGTATGCATAATACATAAGAGAGACACTTCCATCAGTCGTATCTGGACACGTTGCTGGATACACAATATGGCGCAGACATCGCAGACGATTTTTTTTTTTTTTTGGCTCCACACTTATATTCGTATAAGAATGCAATATATTGAATCTGAAAGCGGAGAAGGTAGAAAGCAAACAAATTCCATAAACTACATACATACGTCTTGAGGCCATAATATTTGTTTATCGGAAAATATGCGAGCTCGGCGTTTCTTCCAGCGGAAAACATCGTTATTCCAGGTGATGTGCTCTAGCCTCAGCAGAGTTGCACGCCGAGTACGGCTTACTCTCCTATGGGTATTTATTGATAGGATTCGCCCCCGGTTCTGCCGTACCGCATGCTTTATTTGTGTCAAGGCTGGCCTTGAGTGAATTGAATGTATCACAATTAGCAGCCGGTTGCTTCCCGCCAACACTTCTCAAAGAAGACAGGTGGCAGACCGGACCAGCGGCGGCTCGTGATAAGGAAGCAGCAAAGCGAATAGGGGCGATAATATGGGGTGGTTCTGACGTCGGCGTCGTTATCTTGATAATAGGACAAAGAGATTGTGCGAAATATGATTTTACTCGTATATTCTGTAGGTGTTGCGTTCATATTTAAACCAAAAGCTTTCTAGTTCTAAAAAAGGGTCTCGGAATGAAGGGAGTATTCTGGTCCAGAATTTTTTTTGCATATTTTCAAAGAAGGCTATATCCTCCGAAGCAATTTGAAAAATTCCAATTATTTACGGAATTATAGCTACTTTAATGACGCGACAACTAAACCGATCCTGCCGGAGCGAATCGAACAATAGACGGTAGACATTTTCCGACTATCTGAGGATGGCTCCCCCCATGAGAACCCCTTTTTACTCCATATATACTTAAAAATCTATTAACCTAATATCATTGTAACGTATTTTGTTGAAATCTTTTCATGTTTAGTGTTGAGTTTAGGTTAGTTTAGTCTCGATCTTCAATCACTAGTTTCACTTCAATCACAATCCTCAATCAATAAAACTTTAATTGATATAAATCCACAATACATATATTGCCCACCAGGTCCATCAAGCTGGTGTAAATGGCAAAAGGCAGTGGCTGAGGGTACATTAGATGACTTTGTCTACGAAAATTCCACTCTAAATGGCGAAGTATCGAAAGTAATAAAGCTAATATATGAAAATTTGTCTTCAGAAAGTTTATTACATCGATGTTTGGGCTCGGAAACCCAAAATAATAATGAATCGTTATTCATTCATTGATTGACTTTTGCACTAAAAGATATACATGCCGGAACATGGACAATTCAAATTGCAAATTATATAGCTATGTGCATTTCAATGAAGGATTTTTACCAATCCAACGTCGTGGGAATCACTATTGGTCCTGAAGCCCATGCGTTCGCTATCAGATGGGAGGAAATTCGGATTGAGAGCTCTAAGCTACGAGCTTCTGATGCTTCTAAGGAAATTAGAACTCCTCGTCTAGAAGAAAGAACTTCAGAAAATTTACATTTGGAAGTAGAGGGAGGCCCATTATATGGATCAGGAATCGCCGATTAACGAAGTGTAAGTATAACGCGTAAGTATGATTTAGACTGACTGAAACTTTGCTAAAATCTTTAAACGCGTTTTTCTCGAAACTACTTTTTTCAACACGGTTGATGTGATATCTCATGTTCAAATGAACCAATTTACTTGAAATTTGGTACGAACCTTTTCTATATAACCCTCTATCGATTTATGTCATTTTCTTCTATTTGTAAAAAATTAAAAGCTGTGAAAAAATAAAGTTACAAAAAATTACTTTCTTAATGTTTTTTAAATATAATGTTTATTAAAATATAATTTTTTATTTAGTTTTTAATTTATTCTGATTATTCAGGTGCCCCTCACATAAGGTTCTTGACCTTACGTGAGAGGCAAAAACGGAAGGTATATATGAAATCAGCATACTTAACTTATTTATAATTACTAATCAAACCCAAATCAACTTTCAAAATGTCAAAATTTGTAGGCCTGTGTAATTATTCGACTTCACAGACGCATTATAGTAATCAAGGAAGTCATTGAACAGAAGTTATAAGTCATAAAGATTTGTGACAGTGTAGTAATTTCTTGTAAATTATTTTTAAAACCTGTTCGTAATAAAAATATTATTTTTATTATTTCCTGAAAACACACTATACATCGTTGAATAGAATGCCTTAAATATATGTATATGTTTTCCTGTTTAAATAAGAACAATCGCCTTCGAAATACCTTCGAAATGACACGCTACCACAGAAAAAAATACGGTTTCATCTTGTAAGGCTCTTTCTTAATTCTAGACCATATCTGAATATGTCATTCATCCATTTATGAGCAGTCGCTTGTCACCGAAAGTTCAGACAATACCATATTTAAGGCCAAAGAGACTATTGGACGTTCTCTTATCACCTAACTTTGTCAGTTAAAATTAACTTGAAGCGCTATGAGAGGTATAAAATTAAAGAAAACGAATTACCTCACGTTCTGTGTAATTTTACTTACATTATTAATAACAAATACATTTTGGTATAATAGTTTGGTGATATATTAGGTGCTGTAAGAATTATAACATTTTTCCATTGCTGTGCGCTTTTGAATAAACTATATTGTATGACAACGAAATGACATTCGTGCAGAAGAACCCTCTGGGCGAATTTCAATTAGAGATAGCGCCTTACATCATTCAGAATTCGTCGGAAAAGTGCATACGTCTTACGTACGCCGACTGATAAGAGAACGTCCTGAAAAATATAAATTTAATCCTCACATGTGGCAGGAGCGTCTTATTATGGCTTATTGAATTTTTCTATTTTAAGATTTGTCGTTCCGACTCTTGACAGGAAGCGGCTCAATCAAAAGGTCATTACTTCCGATTGTTGGATGTTCCTTGAGATCGGCCTGCCGGAAATACATTTAGAACGTTTATAGGTGAGGGGTAGCTATTAATCAGGATCCGGGTTTAAGTTTTATTGTAGGAATAAAAGAAATATGTGTTAGAGACTACTTTCTATAGGTACTTAAGATTCTATAAATGTCCTCATATACTCGTATCTCACGATCTATTATATTCTACATAGAGTTATATCATTTAAAACAAAAAATTTGAATACTCTTACTTTCTAATTTTACATAATGCCGAAAATAGCATTGGCGCATTCGCCATTTGTTTTAAAATGTCCTTTTTAAATTTTCTAAATTTTAATTAAAGTAAAATATGGCTAATTCTCCTAAACGATACACTTCTTAACGTCTCTTACTGTAACTTACTTTTTTTCATTTAAGATTTGCTGTTCTTCCAACCCTTTATAGGAAATAGCTCAATTAAAAGTTCATTACATCCATACAGTACAAACATACAGTAACAAAAGAAACAATCATACAGTATTGATTGTTTCTTGAATAATGGTGTACCAGAAAAATATTTAAACGCATATAGGCGTAACTAATCAGAGTTCGGGTTTAATTTTTGTTGTAGACATAAATAAAATACACACTTTCACATTAAAAGTTGCCAACATTGAATGAACTACAAAGCATGTATAATAGCCTCTGATGTTGGAAGACCTAATTTTCCTGGATCTATTTTGAGTGATCGTTTGAAATAAATATATGCATGAAAATAAAGCTCAGCACTCTAGGAATAAAAAATTATATTACAAAAAATTAAACCAAAAATCCATTCTATATACCTTTAAATAGTTTAGGTAAACAATTACCTAACACTCTTGAATCTATATACATGTTATCAATTATAATATAGATTTAATCAAAATTTATCTTTCGATTGTTGGATATTCCTTGATAGCAGTGCACCTGAAATGCATTTAGAACGTCTATATATGAGGGGTAGGTTATAATCAGAATTTCAATTTAATTTTTATTATAGGAAAAAGAGAAATACATAAATGTTTCTATAACTATCCTCCTTTATTGCCAGACCTAATTACCGTGGATGTTATTGTCGTCTAAGAATCAATATATAAAAAAGACAAGCTTCGCAAATCAGCGATTAAACTAAACTGAATTAAATTAAACTAAAAAGATATTCCTCATAGAGTAAAATAATTTAAGGAAAAAATATTTAACACACTTTTAAAAATATGCATAATACTGATTTTAAAGGAGTTTTAACAAATGCCAATTGTTAATTTCACATAAGGGCGAATAGAATTGACATTGGCGCCTTCGCCACTTTTTAAAAAGTTTTCTTTGCTGCTGAAATTTTTAGATTTCTATTAGAGTAAAATATATCTTATACGATCAATTCTCCTAAGACATACACATCTCAATGTCTCTTATTATATTTTTTTATTTTTATCAATTTAACATTTGGAAGGAAACAGCTCAATCAAAAATTCATTACATGCAAATGTTAACTGTTTAATGGCAACAGTGTGTACCTGAAACATATTTAAACGCTTAGATTCGAAACTAATCAAAATTTCAGTTTAATTTTTGTTGTAGGCTTAAATAAAATACACACTTTCCCATTAAAAGTTGCCAACATTAAATGAACAACAAAGCGTGTATAATATCATCTGATGTTTCGATACCTAATTCCTCTGGATCTGTTTTGTGCTATCGTCAAAAATAAATATTTGCATAAACATAGAACTCAACACTCTAGGAATAAAAAATTGTTTTCGTCATAAATTATAATAAAAAATTAAATGAAAAATCAATTCTACATGTCTAAATAGTTTAGGCAAAACATTACCTAGAACCTCTTAATGTAGATACGTGTTATCAATTGTAATATAGATTTAATCAAATTTATATCATTACTTCCGATTGCTGGATATTCCTTGATAGCAGTGTGTCAAAAATACATTTAGAACGTTTATATGCGAGGGATAGATACCAATGATGATCCGAGTTTAATTTGTATTATAAGAATAAGATAAATACATAAATAATTCTATAAATATCCCTTTATTGCGCCAGACCTAATTATCCTGGATTTTTTGTTGTCTAATATGAATGAATATGTAAAATAGACAAATTTCGCGTAAATCAGCGAATAAACTAAACCAAATTAAATTAAACCAAAATATATTCCACATAGAGTAAAACCATTTGGGAAAAATGTTTCAAAAATATGCATGATATTGATTTTAAATTAAAAAGCCGAATAGCAATAACATTAGCGCCTCCGACATTTATTTAAAAAAATTTCAAGTTTTTTTCAGGCTTTAATTAGAGTGAAATATGTATTACATTTTCCTAAAAAATACAGCATCTTGTAGTTAACTGTAATGCAATTAATTGGCTATTTTTTTATTTATTGTTTATCCGACTCTTTATAGAAAACAGCTCAATCAAAAGTTCATCACATCCAAGTGTTGGATGTGATGAACCAGAAATATATTACCAATTTCTTGGTAATGATGTACCAGAAATATATTTGAAACTCTTATAGGTGAAATTAATGAAAATTCGGGTTTAATATTTGTTGTAGAGATAAATAAAATGCATACTTTCACAAGTTGACAACATTGAATGAATCACAAAGTGTGTATAATGGCCTCTGATGTTGCTAGATCTAATTCCCCCAGATCTATTTTACACTATCGTCTGAAAATTAATATATACATAAGCTCAAGACTAATGGAATAAAAAATATTTTCATAGTAAATTTAGAAAAAAAATAAATTAAAAATCTATTCTACATACCGTTAAGTGATTTAGGCAAACAAATACTTAGCACTTTTTAATCTATATACGTGATATCGATATGCATTATCAATTTTTGTTTATCTAACAACAATAGCATTGGTGCCTCCGCCATTTATTTAAAAGTACTTTAGATAGAACACAATTTTATATGTATATTACACACATGGTTATTTTCTCCTAAAAATGACGTTAAATTATAATAAAAAAAAATATTTCGCTATTTTTGTTATCTGAATTAAGTAAGAATTAAATACATAATGACAAAATCAACTATTAAAATATTTTGCTTACAAACATCTGTTCCTTAAATGGCACAGATTTCCAAACTAATTCAGCAGAGGGAATGCATTTTTCATTTGATTCGTTAATATTGAAATTGTGCATAAGAATCCTGAAGAAGCACCAGCAATTTACCTCTGAATATACCCCGAGGATACTTGTAAGCTCGGTAACGCCGACGACGACAACAGCGTGCATTATCGAGTTTTCCCCAGACTTGTACAATAGAAGGATAATGTAATAAACTTCCTGCGACACTTCGTAGTAGTCTCTGTTATATTATCAAAAACTGATATCAAAAGACCTCCCGCGATGTAATACTTTTCATTTGTCACGTCGTTTAAGCTCTGGATGCAAATGTTGCATATTCGATGTCGTGTGAAGGATTCCAGAATGTATTTTTCTCTACACAGAGATGAAATTCATATTTCATCGAGTTTAGATTAACTTAAATTGCCCAAGATCGAGGACCGAAATAAATTACATATGCTATAGTCAACTATATGCAGCAATGTAATAATGGGTATTCCCAAGAAATATAATATATCATGTTATAATATACACCGTTATACAATATTGAATATATTTAAAGTAATTTAATTGCGTACCAAATGTAATATTCCCTATATACTTAAATAACATAACCTCTGGCCAATTCGCCTGATTGATTTTCAGTCAGTCTCTAAATAACTTTTTGTCAGGTAAAAAATTTACACAGGCTGCAAATCATCAGATGGTACAGGTTGCGTTTTATATGTGCAAATGGTAACACCGTAGGTCTTTTTACCAACTATCCAAAACTACCATTTGGGCGCTAATTTGGGTTATAAAAGTGCCACTTAAAAGTCCAAAAAGACCAATAGTAGTGACGAAATTGAGTAAAACCAATAGTATTTTAATCGATTCAAAATCAATTCTTGCATTACAAAGCCCCAAGCAATATTATATACGGGTGAAATGACACAATAACATAGCTGGCAATTGTATTGGGGACCAATTTCCAAGTGGCAGAAAAGTTGAAAAAGGTATGTGTCAAACTCAAATAATCAGTATGCACAACTGTAGCCTCCTTTGCCATCAAATTTACCTCATCTAAGCTGGAAGAAGGTAACAAGGCTTTTATCAGTAAATGTTACTAGGATGAAATTAAACCATGGTCGATTTGTAGAGTATCTAAGTCCCAACTGTACATGTGATAATTACTATATCGATGACTTTAATCGTAATTTTTAATTGTGAACACCATATTCAAGCAAGCACAGATTTATGAAAGGAATAGTTGTTTTAAATATCCCACTTCCAACTAATATACAGATACTATTTCCCTTAAACGATATAATAGTACATCGAACCTTAGTTATGTTATTAAGCAATAAAAAGCTAGGCATATGATAGTATAGTCAAATTAAAATTCGTATTCCCTCGTGGCTTGTCTATTTGCATACCTGTTTCAGTCATACCGTGGTCCAATATATCTCTTTAATATCGTGACTGACCCCTGGACAACAGGAATGTTATATCACTTACCTCCCTGAATAATCATGCTTAGGTTTAAGTTAAGTATAATAAATATATACAAAAAGTACAACGATCTATAACAATAACTTCAGTAATAAGAGTATATATTTTTCCCCAAACACATAAAAAATATATTTTAGAAATATTTAAACACTTACGAGACACTTATATCGTTAAATATAATTAACATTCCATTTAGAAGTGGTGGTATGAGAACTCAGAAACTTGTTATGTACTTTATAGTAAGTGATAATTTGGAGTTGAGTTGAAAAATTGAGTAAAATCTCAAAAGAGAGACAGGTTGTGTTAAATATATTCCTAAAGTTTAACAAAACTGCATTTCGTCTAAATCGTCATGTAAAATCTTGAGAGATATCGGTAATAGGTGACTAACAATTACCCTTACTACCCATATCGAATGCAATCAGATGTATTAGGAGTAACTCACAGAAACTGGATGAAAAAATTTAAACAGTAAAGTTTATTTGAAAATGTAAAAAATTTTATAAGGTCTAAAAAACACACCTGTCTAAATTTGCTAAATAATTCCAGCAGTTATAAAAAGAATTTTAATTATCACTCAGTACGTTTAGGTGTCAAAAATAAATAACAGTATTAATTTATAAAATGCAGCTTTGTCATTTCTTTTTAAAATCTTGGCACGATTTATTTGTAATTAAGTTAATAAAAAGAGTTGCGTCAGAGTAAATTAACAAAAGAATCTTATCAGGTACTGTCGTGACTTTCCCTCAATGAAGCCCTGAAAGAGAGAATTCGCAATTATTTATAAGAGAGGCTCGCGCTTCGAACACCAAAGGGCATTTCACAAGTCTACATGTGGTGCGCCAGTAACTATTTTATTTCGCCTAACATAAAATCCTCTCGGACCGGAATGCTAGGCAAACAATTAAATCCCCTGCTCCGAGTAGAAGAAAAATATTTCCCCAGATCTCCACTCGAGCCTGGAAATTGGCTTTTAAAAAATGTTTGACGTCCGCGACAATAGACGCAGCTATTAAGTACTCGAATACAATTTGAATTTTAAAAGCTCATTAAATGCAAATGGCGGATATAACGCCATCATCTGAGCCGTTATGCGGGGCTCCTTTGTGTTTTTCTGCTACGATAGATCAGCCATATTGGAATCGAGGTGTAGGAGATGGACTTTATCCTATATTCGTGAGGATTTTATTCACAATATCGTTAGACGATTTCCAAAGATTACGTGGTTTCAAGAAAAGTATAATGAAATGCTAATAATTTGTAAGATTTGTCGACCTTTAATTAGGTAACAAGTTTCCTAGTAAAAAATACTTATGAAATTATATGAATGCACATGTTTCTTATTTTCAATTTATCAAAAGTAAGGAAAACAATAATAATTTTTCACTAAAAAACACTTTTCTTCATCCTGAGTATGAAGATTTCATTCTCACAAAAGTGCGAGAAAAATCTTCAAAAAATTTGTATGTAATCCATTTAGGTATGCATTCTCTGTTTGTGATCGATTGTGGTTTAAAAATTATTTATCTGCTACTGCTTCCGAATATTGCGACATTATTAATAACATACTACCCGATGTTGATATTAATAATATCGCCGTATGTTTTACGTGTAAAAGAGCATTGTTGAAGAAAAGTATACCCACATTATCAATATTTAAGGAATTGAAATGTACCGAGTGATCTTCCTTCTATAGACATGATTACGGAAAGAATCATTTCGCCACGGTTACCGTTTATGCAAATTCGTAGATTGTGTCATATTCATGGTCAATATGTCATTTATGGACAAGTCATAAACGTTCCGGTAGATGTAAATAATACGGTATCAAAATTACCACGGGAGTTAAATGATGATTACTGTATTAACGTACATATCAAAAAGAAAAATAGAAGCGCGAATACTTGTATCGCATTTTAGTTATCATAAACCACTTGTAACATTTGTAAAATAAAATTATCTAATAAATCAATCATCATCATCATTAGGTCATCAGTCCTAGGACTGGTTGGACGCTAACCTCCAGCTTCTCCTATCTTGTGCTAACCTAATAAATCAGTAATAATATAAAATATATCTCTAATAATTACTTTGAAACTCAATTCCCAATATATCCTTCAGAAGTTCCACTTCAATTGTGTGCTTATAAAGGTGAGGCACACTATCTTTTTTCTTAGCTTTTTTTTATTTTACTTCGCAGTCATTTATTACTGTATATTTGTCTGTCTTTACAATTGAAAAATTACATGTCTACCAGTTTTAATTTATTTCATTGGGGTCATATGGAATAGATGCACATGTCAAACAATCTTTATCAACTATCCTTATCACAGATTAGCTAATGAACAAATTGAAACCACCATTATCAGAATTGAAGGACTTTTTAACATATACAGCATTTTCGTAAATTAATAAATAAATTCGTTAAAAATTCAAGGAAGAAATGTCTTCACAATCTATATCTTAATCGTAGATTGTCGGGTTCTGCTCAAATTTTGAGGGACCCTTTATTACCCTGAAGACGTGATACGGCCCTGGATAAATTTGTTAACATAGACTTAAACACGAATGCGGGACACCCCGCGTGATCGATTATCCAAGAAAAATGAATAACGGCCTTTACAAATCTATTTAGCCATGTCTCTGTTGTGTTCTGCCGGAAGGCAAATTCCAAAGCCGAGCCGCAACCGATCGACCTAATTCGGTGGACGGTGCAGAACGCATTGACGTCGGCGGAGGGCGGCATAGCAGAATGCACTGCTTATTAGCGTCGGCCATCGATGGCAGGCATCACGGCCAATTTTATCTGGGAATTAATTTAATTACGAGACCAATCTAACGGCTTTGTGCCCCGGCTAAATCTTTAATAAACCCATCAATACGTTAGCTGATTTTAATCAGTTTTAATGCCGATCACTCTCGTCATAGTGCCCTGTTTAACATTTGTTATCAATGCCGGCTCCAGCAACCAACGTTTAATTACTTTCCCGAGAGTACCCGCGTATATGTACGTGCTGGCAATTTAGCAGCTATTTGCCTACTCATACTACTTATATTATGAACAATTTCTATTAGGTAACTCGCACAGAGTGGTTACAAATCCAATACGCCTGGTGTATGTCGTATCTCATACAGGTTCTGAAAAATGTACTTACCATTGAGCAAAAAATTCTGGTCCTAAGGTGTAGATCGGAGTTGTCCTATTGTTTTCAAGGGAATTGGTGAAAGACAGCTCTGTGAAGTTCTCCATTTTGCTTCACCTGTAGCCGTTATCCAAGCAGTCATATCTTCCACGCATTTCGACCCTAAACCAAAAAATTGTCGTCAAGCCTCGTCTCTATCACATTCAAGAACACTGTATCGAAAAAGGCAAATACGATTTTCACAATATTTTGATACCATAATTTACCCAACAATAATCTAAACATAATCAGCTTTAAAGCGCTTTTTTAAATACAACGTATAGGGTCCGCCAGGGAGGTATGGTGTTCTTAAGACGACTTTTATGGACGCCTGCGTGGAGCGAATATTTTCAGGATGGTTGATATCTACTCGTTGCGGGATGCCATTCTAGTAGCCATTGAGCCTTGATATGTGGCACATCGTGTGTTTATTTACCATGAATGAATATGAACCATTTTAGCGTTGGTCGGAATAGTCGCGTTCCAAAACGGGATACCATTATAAAGTGGATGAACAAATTTCAAACAACAGGATCTTTAAGACCTGAGACTACACGGGGAAGAGATCGAACTGTACGAACCCCGGAAGACATTGAAAGGGGTGCAAAACAGCCCTCGTCATTCAGTAGTACGTCACGCTTGGGCTCGTGCAATATCAGATAGATCAGTTCGCAGAATTTTATACCTAGACTTTCGTTTTCATCCACATAAAATTATGGATGTCCGAAAATTGCAGCAAAATGACTTTGTGAGACGACATAAGTTCGCAGAAAGGATGTTACAATTGTTGACCGACAACATCGTTTTATTCGTGAGAGACGAGGGTCATTTTCGTTTATCAAGGATGGTAATCAAATAGAATTTTCGATACTGGGCGTCCAAAAACCCGCCATAACTGCATGAACAACCTCTGCACTCCGAGAAAGTAACTGTTTAGTGTGGCGTATCTCGAACTTGTATTATTGAGCCGTATTTTTATCGCAAAAGTGGACGAAAAGTATCTATTAACACAGATCGCTATCTTGTCATGTTGCGTGATTATTTCCTACCAGAACTAAGAATTCGACGTACAAACCTCCACACAGTTTGATTCCAACAAATAGGGCGACTTGCTATATGTCAATGAGAACAATGGGCTTTTTAAGGGAACGTTTCCATGAGCGCCTGATTTCTTTGCGTGGGGATGTAGAATGGCCTCTTTGGTTACCAGATCTGTCACCTCCTGTTTTTGGAAAAAATACCTGTTTTTGGAAAAAGGTTACGGGTTGGTTCCAATAGGGGTTAGGTTGATTATATGGTGGTTATCAATAACTACCATACAATCCATAACAACTACTTTTTATGGGGCTAATTAAAAACTAAAGTTTACATAGACGAACCGCGAACTCTTAAAGCTCTTTCTGAAACCATAACGCACGAAATTGAAAGGATTCCTCGTGCCATACCCGAAAAGGAAAAAAATGGACGCCACCTAACTGATGTGATTTTTCGCAGCTGATTTATGTATTCCTCAATGGCAATATAGACTAATGTATAAAAACAATAAATTTTAAAATTTATTCAAAAATAAACTTGTTCATTCTTTTTAAAAACACCATACCTCCCTGACGGACCGCAAAGAGAACAATTTACATTGAAAATTATTGAGTAAGATAATAAGCACGCTATTACAATAAAAGAATGTACACATATCAATATCCCGCATAACTAATTATCATGGTTATTAGGCAGTTGTCCAGTCGAATTATAACCTAATCGTTACATAATTAGACGTTACATTAATAATTGCTTTACGTATACCAAATCAATAACAATTAACGCAAGTAATTAAACTTAAATTTATACTTCTTCAAAAAAAAACGTGTTGACTTATCGCCTTCGCTCCACTCGATGGCCTAGCCGCTGTGAAAATTGTCACGATATATCGCCCATTGGCTGATTTCTGAGGTCGAGTCGATACCATACACACGACATAGTTTTCTAACGTTTATATTTCGAATTGAAGCAACGATTCTTGCGAAGACACGCAACCATTTCTAGGATCAGATAGCTATTCAAGTCCATGTAACCTTGCGTGGATAGATTTGATAGCTGTACCAATTCGGGGTCTACAAGGTGATGACTACCTAATCAAAATCGGCCCAACCAGATTGAAATGTGTGTATATAGGTATTGTTAACATTGTGGAAATTTGCGATACTTGCGATAAGGCAGCAAGAACAGACAAGAGAAATAGCTATGAATCTTTTTTTTTGGTTAAATCAAATGAAAAATCTCTAAGTGATTAATTGAATTTAATAGTACTATACATATACATTAATGTCAAAATAAAAAATTAACTTATAGTTATTCGAATTTTGTTTTTGGGAATTTGTGAGCAAAACTGGAAGTTTTTTTTAAGATAAAATACTTACTCTCGTATTTACTCTCAGTATCAAAATACTGATACAGAATGAATTTATGAATACAAAACCAACAAATATAAAATAGATATTAAATATCATTAAAATAGAGATCACCAGCATATTCAGCAGGTCCATTTTCGAATATTTTCTTATGTAGTTTACGTCGATTAAGAAAATCATATTTTTTATTAAGGTCGTTTTCGATTTTTTTCCTTAGAAAACGTTTTGTCTATAATAAATCTAAAATATTCGTATACATGTGAATGGAGACCACATATTGAACGATGTCTATGAAATTGTTCTAAATCCAAAGAATTTTTTTGAACCTGGAGTGGGCACAACTTTTTGATTTTCCAGAAAGAACTGCCGGTTGTATATTAAAATAAAAATTACCACTGTACTTAGGAGGTCCATGTACGTGATTTCCCATAAAACTTGTGTCGACTTGGAGCCTCATATTTTCATCCATTACCCATCGATTTTCTTCTGTTAAAAATCGTTTTCTCGAGAAATAGCCTAAAAAATTTATATAATCGTACAAGAACTAAATGAATTCAACGGTGCCAGTAAGAGAATTGCTCTAAATCGAAAATTTATCAAGGTAAATAGGGGTTACAACGAAACCAATAGTTATTCATTAAAACAGTACTAATCACCGTATTCAAGAAGTCCATTTCTGTTACTTACGTAATTTCCGTTGATTTAAAGACTCATGTTTCTTATAAAATTCTCTTATTATACCATGATACTTAAAAGTATACACTTATATACTAGATGATGTTTTGAAAAGTTTTTAATCCATAACCCATAACTTTTATTAGTTTTTGTTTTATTTAAAAACAAATTCCTCTGAAATTTTTGCTACTGAAAACACAAGTATACAAACTCAAATGTACAACTTCGTCCTCCTTCTAGTTAAGATAGCCACCCTTTTATATATTATTATAGGGATCGATCGACATTTCATATAGGAGTAAGTCGAGTTTTCCAGAGTTTTTTTAAGTAAGTAACCTTGGATGTCCTAAGAAATAAAGTGAATAGAAAATTCCTCAAAGACACGTCCATTACTTTATAGTTGAAGATGACCAAGTTTATAAATTGTTTCCTAGTTTTAGTAATTTGAACAGTAATTAGAATTATTATAAAATTTGTTCTCGAAAGCCCTCACAAAAAATTTATATTAAGTTGTTCAATAGGGGCTGTTTAGTGGCTATGAATAGGACTGCCTTTTTAACTGCTGTTTTACTGGACTGTTTTATTTAACAACTTTTCATTGTCTTCGATTTTTA
Source organism: Rosalia funebris (assembly GCA_037954035.1). Taxonomy (NCBI): domain Eukaryota; kingdom Metazoa; phylum Arthropoda; class Insecta; order Coleoptera; family Cerambycidae; genus Rosalia; species Rosalia funebris. Next base: position 407,276 of record JAZFAV010000006.1, on the reverse strand, counting down.
CATTTTACATTTTAACATTTATTATTCCTATTAAAATCCCCTGTTATGGAAAACGACGATTCATCCATTCATAACGTGTGTTTAAATAATTTAGTCTTCATACAATCTAAAGAATATTTCGAAGTAAAATTTTAATTGTATTCGCTTGTAATTTTATGTAAATTCCTGTATAGACAGTAATTTGTAATGCTGATAACGATTCATTTTGAACGTCCTTTTAATTTTTTGATATATTTTTTCGCATTCGCGTGTAGTAAAGTAAATAAATAATTTAGGAGATACTATCCTAAATTATTTCTGGAGTTTCTAAAACATGTCTTTTTAATATCAAAAAGGAAATCAAGAAAGATATCAGAACAAGTCATAGAAGCTTTGCCTTAGAATAAATTTTGATAATAGAAGAGATTTAATAATAAGAACTTTAACTTACTTTTCAATTTTTATTTTTATTTTTAATTATAGTAAAAATAACTATAGTGATAAGGTCCTTTATTTAATTTTCAATTTCTATCATATGGAAATAAGTATTCAAAACATATTTTCACTAGTAACTGAATGATTTGAGTATACTGGCATATTCTTTTGAATATGCAGTGTTATTTACCGAAATAAAATAAACTGTTGTTTTTCAACTGTTTTTCAGTCATATATTAAAATAATGCAGTAATAACAACACTACAATTTTTGTATTTATTTTTTTTTTTTTAGATTTTCAAACACGTAAACGGCATAAAGTATCCAAAAATAATGATTAGTCCTGTACACAGCAGGATTGCCAAAACATGTCAGAAGACAAACAAGGTCACTAGGAAAATTACCTAAATTATTCACACGTAAATGTCGTGTCGCCCGGAATATATTCGAACTGTAAAGCAATTTAGTGCCAATTCGCATACGGCACAGTGATTCCGAAGTTATTGGGGACCACTATTTTTACCTTTATTACTTTTATTTATAGTCCGCTATCTTTATCCACACTTAAAAGAGTTGGTTATATTGTTTTTTGAACTAATTTAAAGTAGACATGGAATCCGCCAATCAATTACACAGAACGGGCTTTTGGGAGAAGGCGTTCCAGAAGATTATGTTAAAAGTAGCGCAGCGTGCAGTTTTTCATTAATATCGCATAATTACGGTACTGGAAGATATAGTTTATAATTATAAGTAAATAGTGACAAGTAAATTTCAACCCCTTCATCATCCACATCGGATTAATTTAATTCGTTGTTTATAACCTAAAAAACAGCTTTGTATGAATGGAGATAATTGATACTGGCGACTTCGCCATATTTTAGGCTGCTGCGTCAAAAAATTAAATAAACAATTCGTATAGAAACAAAACGGTTTCATTAATCATTCGAGACCGTACTGCATAACAAATGGAATCTTATTTCAGCAAATCGAAGAGAAAATTACGTTTGCCGTATTTTAAACTGGCGGCGTGTGGAAAGGTCAGATTGCTGGAAAAACATTTTCAGACATTAGTCGAGAGCAGAATATCGAAGATATTAAAAGGAAATTAACATGAGGTGTGACAGGGCACGGCAATTGGAAGTTGTTTATCATCTTTTATGGCCCAGTTATTTATGAACAATTCAGAAAATGAAATAAATGCAAGCGCGTATTTTCAATAGACTGCCATAAGATTTTCTTAATGTAAATGGTTTTCACGGAGCTAAGACATATACGTTTTAAGTTATTTATAGATTTTTTTGTACATTTTATTAACTTTATGGTTTTATACAGTGGGCGTTTAAATCCCGTCCCCCTATTAATTTTTGAACTGAGAGACTGAAGTAAAAAAAACAAATTGGCATACGTACATTAAGCTGCAAAAATAAAGCTAGTTATTGAGACTTTACACACTCACTGTATATGATTAAGCTCCTTATAAAGGGTCCTTCAATAAGGATGCTCGATTTTTAAACGTAAAGAAAACAAGTTATGTGTGAGACATCCAGTATTTTTTTTATTTGAAGAAATATTTTGTGGCATTGAATAGGGAACATAACGTCCTCCAATGTCCGCGGCGGCTTTGCTTGGTGACACGTATTCGGAAAGCTCAATTTTCTATAACTTTGTCACATAAATCTAGCTGAATTTGCTGAATGGCGTTCGTTATGTCGACTTTGGAGGCATTAACTGTTTGCAGTTTAAGATAGCTCCAAAGGAGGAACTCTAAAGGCGTTAAATCACACGATCTTGGTGGCCAGTTCATATCGTCGCTGCGCAAGATAACCATGCCCTAAAATCGCTCGTGCAGAATGTCCATCGTGGCATGTGCTGTGTGACACGTAACGGTGTCCTCCGTCCACATGTCGTCCGTTTCCATATCATCCAGTTTAGGCCACAGGAAATTGCTTCTCATCAATCTGTAGCGTTTACCGTTGACAGTTATGGCAATGCCAGTTTCGTTTTGGAAGAAATACGGACCGATGATCCCGCCAAACAAAAATCTGCACCAAACAAACTTTCTCGGGATGCATTTGGTGCTGGTGTATCTCGTGTAGTTTGGTATCGTCCCAAATATGACAATTTTTCTTGTTCACATATCCGTTCATCCAAAACTGGGCCTCATCGCTAAACATGATTTTTTCGCATTCGCGTGTAGTAAAGTAAATAAATAATTTAGGAGATACTATCCTAAATTATTTCTGGAGTTTCTAAAACATGTCTTTTTAATATCAAAAAGGAAATCATGTTGGCGAAATTTGGGTCAACTTCCAACTGATCCAGAGCCTAATCAGTGAACACACAGCGTTGTCTATGGTCACTATCTTAAGTTCCTGGGTCAGTTGGATTCTATACGGATACAGACCCAAGTCCCGACGCAAAATTCGCCAAGTTGAAGTCGCAGAAAGGCCAAGTTCTTGTGAACGACGATAAATTGATTGCCTCGGGTTTTCCTGTACACTCTTCTGCGCAGCAGCGATGTTTTCAGCAGACGTACGGTTTCCGTTTCGGTGACGTACGGGTTTTGCCTGATTATTTATTAAACCAGTTGTCTCGGATTTGCCATACACTACTGAATAACCCACAATAAATTTAACAGATTTTTCTTTAAAAGTATGGACGCTATAACCTAACAAATTTCTAGCATCCTTATTGACCCTATATATGCTTTATACGATTTATTAACTTAAATAATTGTATAAATATATTTATCCCGGGCGCCTTCGCCAAATTTTAAAATGCTATTTACAGGAAATTTTAAAATCTATTTTTTCATAGTATGTGAATGTATGTTACTATCCTTTCTTATTCAAAGTACTAAATTATTCTACATAAAATAACCACTGTAATATCTAAACATCACTTTCCTTGTATTAATAACTAATACATTGGTTATTAATGTATTTTGCCTGTACCGATTGAATGTTATTTATTTTAGGAACATCTTAATCCTTTTTATATAAAAATTATTTTTCATTCCATGAATCAATTTTATTAGATATAATAATTTTAATCGCTTTAATCTTTACTCTATAATTTGATTATACGATTTCCTGAACTAACTATAAATACACTTTCCTTTGCTGTTGTATTATGCGCTATTGCAATCAATATTTACCCAATGTCTCATATTCACATTTTCGTTTATTGCTAAAAATATATTTTCAATGATGTCGCATAAACTGTAATCTTTTGAAATATTGTATTAGAAATAATAACTATGGGAAAAAACAATAATAAGAAAAACGAAAAGATTCTTGTTTATTATATTTTTATGAAGTAGTAGTATAACAGATTATTTTGGTTACATTTTATTAACAGGAGAGAATATGAAGTTCTTCAATTTTCTTTTGTCTTTCTTAATATGAAGCAAAAATTTGTCTCAAAATATTTTATGGGTCAAAATAATCTTATACTTATTAATACAATTTTTTAATGCAAAATTAATTGTGTCTCATTCATCTTTTGAAAATAAAACCAAAATGTTATAAACAAATATTTATATTGCATAAATAAAATAAATAACAAGTGGGGTATTAAGTGAAAGTCATAGAGACATCATCATATTCTAGACTAAAGGAATCATCTATATATACAATTTCACGGAATTTCTTTAAAACATTTGCCTTATTATTGTTGTAAATGACGAATGGTGTTTCTTTATGCACGGATACATATTTTTTACGATCATATCATAGCAAACGGCAGTAAAATGTAGAACAATCTAAAATATAATGTCACCAGGGGGATTGAATTTCTACGATTTGATGTCTTTTCTCTTTTAATTAAAAAGTCCGATCATAAAAGAGTGAAATTGAAAATGTAAAGCTTATGCTTTAGATGGAGCCTCGGCAAAAAGAGTTTATGACTTACAATCGCTTTTCCATTAACGTGAAGCAAATGCCGGAAACAAGCAACAATTAATGTATGAAATTGAATATCTGAATAAACATGACACTATTTTTATATATTGTGAGAGCGTATTGACTATAATGAGTTTTTATGTCTTTGTCTTCCATTTGCGCGACATTGTTATATTCTTCATGTCTTGAGAGTGGATAAGATTGATTCTTTCGATGCAACAACAAAAATTAGAAACAAAAAACTGGTCTCCTCTTTTTGTATATATTCTTTTTTGTATTTTTACAAAAATAACTTCTAATGCAATTCGCCGAAAAGATAAATTCTAATATTTTACGATACAACCTAGTCATATTCAGAACTTTCAAAGTAAATATTTCACGTACGTAAAATATCAGACCCGTGATCAAATCAATAGAAGGATATATCCGATGTAACTTAAATGCGCAATATATCAAGAACTTTCGCTGATTTTTTCCTACTAAATTGGGGATACTATATACAGTATGTTAAAACTATAAGCATGAAAAAAATGTAGGGTGTTTCTAATAATATATCCAAGGAATTTATACTATCTTTTTATTATATCATTAAAGTGCTACATAAATGTAAAATCAAATATCACACCTAAATCAGTGAATGCTTCCGGTCTAGAAACTACTTTTTTAATGCATAATCATAAACTATCGTATGATCTTTGGTTGTTATGAACAAAACATTACATTCGATGATATTAAAAGATACAGAATAATTAGTTTAATTAACTATTTTCTTATTATATTTTTTCCTATATTTGATATCATAACTCAAAAACTTTCAGAAGTTTAACCATACTCAAAACGTTAGTGAATAACAAGGATTTAATAGAGAATGTAATGAAAATTAATTTTAAAACATTTTATTATACACTAAACGCAAATTGTATAATTACTTTATTTCATATTTGTTCGTTCATGATTATAGGTCTTAATGACTTCAGTCTTTATATTCAAATTCATTCGTAGTTAAGACAAAGAAATTTACTTCTTCATCAACTACTATAACGTGTATGTTGTCTAAGGTTTAATCAGATCCGTAGTTCACTTCCATGCAAATTATGCAGTTTCGTATACTCGATAAATTACGCTAATTACTCTTGATTTGTATTATGATGTATGAAGCTAGAGCATTACTGCTCTGTCTATGTAAATGTATAACATAGGAAATGTATGCGATACCACTAAATAACACACTGAAATCAACATGATGTTTCTGATATTTTTTATTATCTAAATTGAGTTAGTTTTCTTTAATATTTCGGTTAATATTCCATACATTTTTCTCCGGTTCAATTATTCGCCTCGTTTCTTAAATTATAATTTAATACGACACCAATAAATATACAATGTTTTCACCATTATCATAATCCCAAAGAATCCTATTCGAATTATATAACTCTCTGTAAATACAAGAACAATTATTTTTATAATCCTCAAATCATATATAAATCAATACCAACTTATCTTACCCGATTTAAGCCGTGTTACGCTTGCCTTTCCATTTATGTTTATGCATTCTAATAACCACCAGATAGCGTCTTTACGGTAATTCCACGCGCAGGGTAAAAAAAAATGCTTCCTCCTCCGAGTTATTAAACCCGGGCATCGTTTGCTATCATGAGAAATTATATGTCATTTAGGGCAGATAGCTTTCATCAACTCCGCCTCGTTCAATCCAATTTTACATTATTCTTTTCTCTCTTTTTTGCACCGAAACGAAATGAAGCGGTGATACGGGTTCAAGTGTTAGATGGCTTCATGTTCATTCGTTTTTTATGAACTGTAAAGAGTTTTATTACAGGTGATCATTATATTAAGAAATAAAAGTAAGTAGAAAAAGATTGAATTTGTAGTAATACTCATAGATTTTAACTGGAAATTACTTCGATAGGACTAGGTTGTATTTAAGTGTAAAATAGTATTTACTGTGTTTTTAGAAATGTACGCATAAATTACTTGCCGCTTCTTTAACACAAGAAGGAGGAGAAATGATACGCGCATTATGTCATTTTTAACCTCTCTGCAACTGTCCAGCCGAGTCGACTATTCGACGTTTGGTGGCCAAATTCGAGTCAACCGGTTTGATAAATAATCAGCCAACACCTGTACGTCACCGAAACGCAAGGTCTGCTGAAATCATCGCTGCTGTGCGTGAAAGTGTACGGGAAAACCCGAGGCAGTCAATTTTTCCTCGTTCACAAGAATTTGGCCTTTTTGCCACTTCATCTTGACGAATCTTCTGTCGAGACTTGGGTCTGCACCCGTATAAAATCCAACTAACCCAGGAACTTAAGGTAAACGGCCATAGACAATGCCGTGTATTTACTGATTGGACTCTGCAGCAGTTGGAAGTTGACCCAAATCTCGCCAAAAGAATCATCTTTAGCGACGAGGCCCACTTTTGAGTGAATGGATATGTAAACAAGCAAATTTTTCGAACTTGGGATGATACCAATCCACACGAAATACACCAGTACCAAATGCATCCAGAGAAAGTCACTATTTGATGCGGATTTTGGTCTGACAGAATCATCGGTCCGCACTTCTTCCAATACAAAACAGTCATTGTCATAACCGTCAACGATGAACACTACAGATCGATGATAAACAACTTCTTGGGAATAGATGATATGGATACCGACGATATGTGGGTTTGAAACCACATATTGTCAACAGATGCTACATGCCACACAGAGCATGCCACGATGGACATTCTACACGAGCGATTTGAGGGCATGGTTATCTCGCGCAGCGACGACGTGAACTGGCCACCGAGATCGTATGATTTAACTCCTTTAAACTTATTTATTTGGGATTATCTTAAATCGCAGGTCTATGTGAATAAACCCCAAACAATTGATTCCCTCGAAGTCAACATAACGAACGCCATCCAGCAAATTCGGCCAGATTTGTGCAACACAGTAATCGAGTATTGCTACTCCTGAGTACGTGCCAGGAAGAAAAGTCACGGTGAACATTTGAACGACGTTATATTTAGTTCTTAATACCATAAAATAATATTAAGTAGATATCTCACACACAACTTGTTCTATTTAGATTTAAAAATCGAGCATCCTTATTGAAAGACTCTTTATTTATTAATACTTTCTTTCAAGAAAAATGTTGCGTCGATAAAGAAATATTGCGTCTTTTCGTATTACATTGTTATCCACATAGATTTCTCATTATTTCACAGATCTGTTAAATGTTTGAGTAACCAAAATATCTGATACTCTAACAAATTAACAGATGAATATTTTGGGTACCCACAAAAATATTTATTATTTTTTGCACATGTGAATTAGTCAAATTTGCAAATTAGTATACTGTCGCCTGACTTATTCTATGGTATAACGTAAACTTAGGAAATCTGTAAATATTTATCATTTTTTAAGACAAGGCATTCAACTAAATATGAACTGTATTCCTTATTCATTTAATATCCTGTAAGTATATAAAACGAAGTCCCCCTCCCTCGATTTTGATTTGAAAATATACGCAATCGGAATTAAAAATTGGTCTTTCACAGACGACCTCATTAAAACCATTACTTTAGCCGAATTTACATACTTCCATCTTCGGTGGCGTGGCAGAATTCTCGAGGCTGTCGGTCGCGTCAACGGTTATTTTCCCACCGACGTCCAATGAGCGACAAGAAATACCACACCGGAAATACGAGTTAATGACAGGTTTTCATTTCAACGCGAAACGTAACAAGACAAAATATTATTCGCGCTCTTGATCCCGACAATACCCACTCATCGCGCCGGTTAGCACTCAAAATTTAATGGGGCCCGCTAGAAAGACCGAGGCTCCGAACTGAACAATCTCGCAGCGAAACAATTGCTAATCGGTTTTGCCATCTATACATTCAGCTGACACAGCTAAACATCGGTCTTTGTTGCACGTTCCATTATTCATTGAAGAGCATTCGCTCGTCTCACAATTAATATAATACATGTGTTTCTACGGTTTTTACTGTCTCGTGATCCCGGTCTTCAACTGTAGGTTCAGCTGCCTGGCTGAAGCTGAGCCGAGTCGCAGGAGACAGCGTGTCATCGTGACGTGTTGGTAACACTGCCGGATATACCCGGGATATGGGCGCAGAATATAGATTTAGTCATAGTTTGTATATGTCTACTTTAGATTATTGTATTGTTTTAAGACTCTTGATTTTTCTTCAACTAATAAACAACGCTAAATTTTATTATAAGAATTATAACAACAAGGACCATCATAACGTCCCACCTATGACATATGACTTGAAACAGGACGTGTAAATCTCTCATGTCTCTCACTTTCTTTAATCGTGATTCGATTGCAGTCAGACTGGCTTACAAGAAATCTACCACAGCCAATGTGGCCCGTCAGCTCATCGGGAAGGTCCGCGTCAACTCATACCAAACAAAGCAGTGGGGGTATTCAACTGTTCGAATGTATCTCTACTGTCTCTTGCTCAAGTTATGTATCCTCGGCTTAATTAAATTAAATGATTAATGTGGTATGTTCACATTGTCTCGCTTCTTTTACATCTTACGCTTTGAGATTGACTTATCCCCGAAAAATCGTTCAGATTATGGATTTGATTGCGGGGAACGCTGCATCACTTATTTATGTTCGTTAATTCTCAACGCTTGGGAGTAGATACGTTGTCATGGCTATTATGTTGGTAAAAGGCAAAGCTTAATCCTAATGGTGTGTAATCTACAAATGTAGCCACTAAATAGGAAAGTTAACGGTGAAAAGTATGAACTTCATGAACTAAAATAAACTCTATAATGGTTTATACGTACATGCATTTCATCTTATTACATACATACAATTTTAGGCTGTAATTTTTTATTTAGGTTAATAGATTAACATTGGCGCCTTCTCGATATTTTATGACACCTGAAGACTGAAAACATAATAAATACAATGAATTATTTATTTACCTTTGACAACTCTACAAAAATCAAATGGTAATTCAACCTTTTAAAAGTATATTTTAGATAGTGAAAAAGTAGGGAGACAAACGGAGATAAAACCTTTTCCATGTGGGGAAGTTATAACTCAAAAAGTCTCAAAAATAAACTCTATAATACTTTATACATACGTTCTGTTCATATTATTTATATATACTTTAATTCATATACGAATTTTTCTAAAGTTAATCACAATTATTAATCACAATTAAGTTAATCACAAGTTATTAATCACAATTTTCATTACACAAAAGTAATATTGATTTTTTATAACCATTGGCATTAAACTAATTGGCAAGATAATCAGCTGCAAGCGGTAGTTTTTTTATTTAGGTTAATCGGTTAACATTGGCGCATTCGCCATAACTTTAAGTACATCTGAAACGGCTCGAAAACATTATAAGTTAAATAAATTATTACATTTGAAAAATCCACAAACATAATATAGTAATTCGATCTTTTAAAAGGATATGTCAGATATCAAAGATTGGGAAAGCAAACAACGATAAAACCTTTTCCACGCGGAAAAGTTAGAGAAGTTATAACTCAAAAACAAACTCTGTAATAGTTTATACGTACGTGTCTTTCATCTTATTACATACACCTTTTGTCAAGAAGTTATTTTGTAAAATAATTGGAAACGATGCTGGTAATGGTAATTTTATTTATTCAAGTTAATCGGTTAACATTGGCGCATTCGCCATATTGTTTACTATACCCGAACATGCCTAAAAATGTACTGAGTAAAATAAATTATTACATTTGACAAATCCAAGGCAGATGATAAGTCGATATTTTAAAATAATATATCATATAGTTGTAGACTGGGAAGACGTGCATACATGAAACAAGCTGGCAAATTATCATTTTTACCACGTTTTTATTCAATCGTTTCTTGTCTGTATGTCTATCTGTTCAGTACAAATTTTGCAATCGATTTTAAACTAACTTCCCGATGAGCTAGAGACTTGAAACTTTAAATTTAGCTTAGAATGGATGACAATGCAATATTAACTCACTTCTTTGTCTGTCTGTTTGTTAGGATTCCGCACAAAACCTTATTACTAACCTCACGCTCTCTGTCCATCCATATGTCTATCTTACCTGTAAAATACTGTATCTTTTGAACCGTAGGGTTCAATTCAGTAGTCGATAAAGACTAAAAAGTATAAAATAATTATTTGAATAAAGAAGATTAATATACCACGTTTTAAAAACGGACTAGACAGTATAAAATAATTTCTCCTAGCTCCACATAGATTCCCAACCTCATACAGATAGTCCTGAAAATTTGTGATTGTGAATTTTTAGTAGGAATGAAAATACTTATAAGATTTAAAATGAAAGACGTGAGGTGCATGCAACAGATAATAGTAAGGAGTGTAGAGAGTAGCTGTCGTTGGAAAAACTCACACAACAGTTCATAGCATTTGCAGTACAATAAAATTATTAGTGACTTAGGTGAACTATGCATGCATCATTTATCTATTGCATGCGCTCCACGTTTTTCGTTTTAAATCTTACAGGTATTTCCATAGCTATTCTATTGAAAATTCACAATCACTAATTCTCAGGACTATCTGTATGGCGCTAAGAGAAATTATTTTATAACTTTTAGCCCGGTTTAAAAACTTTAATTAATTATTAATTTTTTTTTATTCAAATAATTATTCTATTTATTACTGTTATAGCACAATAACAAATGGGCGCCTACATGGAAAATGTAGTACAATTTGGGGAGGCATAACTAAAAACCTCAAAAAGAAACTGTAATAATTTCATCTTATATACAACTAGCAATTGATGTACAATTGATATAAAAATGGATTTCAATGAAAACTTCCAATAGACAAAACTAATTTCGACATTCCTTAAGGTCCCTCAAACAAAGTAATTGTTAAAATAGTGGAGAATAAAGCTTTGAGTGATATTTTTTTTATTTAGGTTAATGGGATAGCATTGGCGCCTTCGCCATATGTTTAACTGTACAAAACCAATATATAATAAAATAAATTATTACGTTTAGCAAATCCAAAAAGACTAGATGATAATTTGATCTCTTAAATAAATCGTATTATTAAAGATTAGGGAAACAAACAAATATACAACAAACTGTCAAATACATTTTATTCCTATTATAATATACTAGCAAATGTATCTTTCCCCACGGAAGAGTCATAGCTCAAAAACTCTCAAAAATAAACCCTATAATGCTTTATACGTACGCGCTTTTCATCTTATTACATGCGGCTTTTAATACATATACGAATTTTTAGGACACAAGGCACTGTCCACTCACCATTATCACAAATATAACACACACACTCACGTAACAAAAAATAGATTTCATTTTTATATATATTTATTCTAACGCCTACGTAATGTTAATCCCATCCCACGGCTATATTAACTCATTGTAACTGAACGATCAAAGGTAACCACCTAACCAGTAACATTCTCTTCCTAACTGAATCAATATGTTACGGGCTCCCAGCAATAGTATACAGATATATTGACATGGGTATACAGATGTATTTTTCATATACTTATTGCCAGAGTCCTCGAATAATTAACAGTTTACCCGCTAATTCAAAAATACCCTTGTCATATGTTATGCAAAGTATTAATTTTATACAAAATATAATAACAGTGTAAATTTGCATTATAATATAATCCTGTATAATATGGAAAACAATGGTTATATGGATGTCGGTAATTACTTTTTTAATCAAACCCTATATTAGTACGTTTATGATTTATTTATTTGGTGTAGGTATCGATCGTTAAAATTGTCGAGATTTTGGCGGAGTCGCCAGGGATTGAAGTCTAACTGCATAAATTAAATTAAAACTAATTTTATTATTAACCAAAGAGGAAACAATATTATTACATGCTTCACTAAATACTTTATCGAAATATAAAAACGATATTACAGCACCTAACAGCTAAAGCAGTTAAATTATTTATTTATAAATTTCGATAATTTATAACCGTCTTACATAAATACAGGCTGTTAATCGCTGGCATTTCATGCTTCCCCTAATTCAAGTAGCTGTTATAAAACTGGTTACATGATTGTATAAAAAAAGTAACAACTAAAAAGTAAGAAATAAACGTTTTCTACAACAATTTAATGCTTATTTGTTGTTCCGCTTAATGTAATTAAGAAATTATTATTAATTATGTAATTATTATTAATTGTTTGATATAATTTTGAAGTTGGTGTCAAGTAAAAATATATACCTGGTTACAATAACAACGATTTTACATACATTTAAAATTGCCGAGGGCAGGCATTCGCATTACTAATATTGTATGGCACCGACTCAAAATTATATAAACCAATTAATAATAATGGCAACGGCCATCTCATGTTGAACATCGATCCTCGTCCGTTCACCGAAGTCAAGCAACCTCGGGCGCAGTTAGCACTTGGATGGGTTACCGCTTGAAAACACCGTGTTCCGTTGCCGTTTCAGCCTGCAGTGCTGCTGGGTGGATTGAGTAGCCCAGTAGTACTGTTGCCGGTCCCAAGCCCGGAAGAAAGAGGAGGGTTTAGAGGGCCAGAACAACAAATAAATATAAAATTGTTGTAGAAAACATTTATTTCTTGCTTTTTAGTTAAGTTACTTTCTTTTAAGTCGGTTCTTTTTAGACTTATTATGTTACAATTTTAAGTGATGGGTAGATCTACCAAGGATACTTTGAGAATAAAAACAGGGCGGCTACTTGAATAAGGATCTCGGTTGTATATATTCGAAGTCCAAGATCCCAAACCAATGAATCTAAGATGGGACCGCCTTGGAGCTATACTGAACCCAACGCAATAAGAATAATTAAAATCGGCTCATAAACACAAAAGTTGTACCCGAACATATATAAAATAAATACATATATATACGAATGAATTGAGAATCTCCTCCTTTTTTGAAGTAGGTTAAAAATTAGTTTCACAATGAAAACAAGTTCAACAAAGTTAGAAACAGTGAAAAATAAAAGTATGTAAAAGTGTAAACAAAAATTGTTTTTCATTATTAATACTGAATCAATACAGTATTTAATATAATTAGCACTTTATCCTAAAACCGAAATTAAATTTTCTCCAACAAGAAAATGGCAATTTTTAAAATAATTTTATGTATTTGCATTTATTTAAACCTATGTTATCATTATATTTGCCTTTATATTTACTAAATATTTAAGTTGTATAAAATTTCACCTGCCGACGTTCTGCAACTTTGTAAGATAAAAGTACTTGGTTTTTTTTTACTTAAACATTTTGTTTACCTTCAGAGTTTTGCGAATGTTAAATACTACTCGTCATAACAACTTTTACTTTCCTAATGAGAAAGGGAATTATACGGGCAAAGTAAATAAATTGTTTACAAACCACTGTGAAATACGCGAGAAAGAATAAAATCAAAAGACTTTTTCCAAAAGGGTTCGTCAGTTTTAAATAATTATATTTTACGTTACTCAGTAATGAAGAATTTTGTTGAACGACGGCAAATAACTTACATGTCGCGAAGTGAAATGATCGATAAGTTGCTTATTAAAATATTAATATCAGTTTATGTTTCAAAATTCAAATTCAGAGTAATGTGTACAAAATCTGAACAGCAAGCACTTTTATCTCCTTCTTATTACATCGTTCGTAAGAAAGTATACTGCAATAATATTATCATCAAGAAAATATTATGATATTCTGATGCGTTTTAGATATAATAACGAATCTGACACAAGTGTGTGGCGATTGGCGCTATTCAGTTTATTTTCACTATTGAATTTTGGATCGATGCGTAGCACCAAATAACTGAAACTGATAGCATAACGATCTCTGGAATGTTTATATATGTATGGAGTACATATAAATCGGCCGTATTTATTTTTATAACGCAATACAATGAAAAGCGACCGGAAGAATCGTATTATATCGGAATAATTTAACATTCCCCAGGTATATATGGATGAGGTTTATTTCGTGATTTTAAGAATATTTAAGGGATTGATACGATATTTGTATTATGTAACTTTTGTTACATAAAGACAAGGTGATCTCGTACATAATAATGTTTATTATATCAATAAATCACTTTGTATAAGTACTTCCGGACATCTATGAACTTTAAGTTACTTATGTGCAGCCTATTATCGACTATATTTTCAAAATTTGAAACTTTTAATAACCTGTTGCATAAAAATATTAGCAAACTATTTAATTGAAGACACAAGAGCCATATGTAAATGACGGTGAATTTTTATTTTTTGCACGAATCGTATTAGCTTCCTTAGACCCTCTGTGGGTCACTTTGTAAGTAGCTCAATACGAGAGCTTTATTCCGGTTACCAGCCAGTTATCACGACAATGTATCCCTCAATAAATAATAAAATCTCCTCATTAGGGTTCGTTATGCACGTACGGCTAATTAAAAAGAAACAAAGCCACCTCCTGTAACAGTATAGACCGACACGGAACTGGGTACACTAACTTTATTGGCAGTCTAAAAGAAGTGCCTGATTTCCTTTACGTCCCTGTAGCTGATCCCTTTTCTACGCGATATCCTTCGGGACTACACGCATAACCCATTTGCATAATTTTGTAACTGTTACGTTTTTTTTTGTTCCTCAAACTGTTCCTCTGCTCCTGTATAATATTACTACAGGAGAGAACGGTCCTATCTGATGTTTTCAACGAAATTGTACACGATGATTCGAATGAAACAGAGCGGTTATTAAATATTAATTTAAACTATGTTTCTCGAATTAAACTATACGGCAGTGATGGGGAAATAAAGACCGAGTTTTGTCTATAAAAGGACTAAAAGAATCGCAAGGGTAGAATAAATTTGCAATAAAATCTGATCTGGGGCGTACAGAATTAAGAAGGTAGCTCTTATCTGATTTTTAATAAATAACAGAACAGAAATGATAATAGTCTGTTCTGGATACCTGCTACTTGTAATGAGATATAGGTATCTATATTAAAAAGGTTTAGTATATGCTAGATTTTATTATTATTAATAATAATTATTATTGCAATTATTAATAATAATGCAAATTATTGATATTTAATTTGGTACGCTTAAAGGTGATCTTTGTAGTTAAAGAAACTCACTTGCACTACAGAAATACAACTTCAAAAATGTAAAAATACGTCACGAGAATCTCTCTTTGTCAACCTCAAATTTTATAACTCAATACTAACTACTAACTGACTACTTCAAACTCTGTATATGTGTTGTATATATAAGAATTCTCCATCTGAAATATTACTGAAATATTACTGAAATGTAGGGGAATACTTTCAAAAATATCAAAATGGTGCGACTAATTCAACTGTAGTATAATCTGAGATCTCATGAAAATACCAACAAATTTAGCAAAACCCACGTCAAGTAGCATGTAATTTTTCGGTGTTAGTAGAAAATTCGTCTTGTCTTTGTTGCTGAAATTGAATCGCATCTAAAGACTACACATTACACGAGGAATGAAATAGAACTACTTTTTCGAGCTTTTTGCCCACCTGTACACGTTTCTGAGTCTTTATTCCTCGTTACCATGTCATATCTTAATTAGCAAAAACTCGGGATGTACACCAGATCGTGAGGCCAATTGTCCAGTTTTAATTAGAAAAACCGAAACACGTTCACCGTAGAAAAACGTTCGCTTCAAGTTACCTGTACGCAAAGCTGCAGCTTAATAAAAGTTTTTTAGCTTCCAGTTCGCTCTCTCTATCAAATAAAGAGCTTTTCTGTGTTGCCGAAATGGAGGTGGTTTGCGACTCGATGCAGCACAAACAGCGGAACTAGTCGGACGTTTTAAGTAGCTTTAAAAGAGGCTTAATCGTCATTGACAGCGTGATTAGGAGCTGGGCTTACCAGCTGTCCGCACCACATCTCTCAGTAGTTATAAAAAACTTTTTCAACCGGTTTAATTAAAACATCGCTTTTAATAGCCTGTCTTTAATCGTATTTCACATCAATTGGTAGCTTAGTTATTTTTTTACAAAAAGAACAGTAGATGAATCGAGTGGAGTTGTCCCTTTTCTCCATATTTGTAAATAAATTAGGCGTCATCGTCTGCGCCCCTAAATAAAATTCCAGGCGAAAACGATATTACTTTTTTTTTTCGGTTCCTCTTAAAAGCTCTCCCATACATTGAGATTATTCATTGAATTTCTGTTTCACAACAGGAAAATACACTTGCACCATTTCTAACGTCCTTCGCCGAGCAAATAAACAGAGTGTGCAGGCCTACACGACGGCGGAAATTCTGAGAGGAAGCTTTCGGTATTCCACAACATTCCGAATGGAATTGCAGAGGAAATAAGCAATCAAAGTACACGAACGTCGTCATCCACTTCCCGCGTCTTGCTAATGCAAATTAGGCGTCTCGAAACAGTCGTGGCAAGGTAAACACGATATATCAAACTGGAAAGTTTAGTCAAAATGTCGTCGCGAGTTTACTTGAATCTTGGCTTGACAGTTAACAAGTTCTGAGACTTGTATAACCAGTGGTATTGTATAACACAACAACCCAATGAAGAAAATTTAAATTAAAAAAAATTATGATTTAGTTTACTTCATTTTGCAGCTTCCGAACTCTTAAATAAATTCTAAACAGCGAAAATCATTTATAATCATAACCATCCAATAAAAATTAATTTTGAGAATTCTACCTTTGACCACAAATAAGATTTTTATTAGGAGAAATATTTTTATTGGAGTCTTATAATTTTTTTTGAAGCAAAACTTTGCAAGTAAGGTGTAAAAAAGAAAATAAAACCAAATTAATTATCATAGTAATAGTTCTGACGTAGTTTTCCTCAAAACACCAAAACACTATACACTAAACTCGACGCGTGTTTCGCCAACAATGTTGGCATCATGTACACGGCTTCAATCTCAATAAAGATAGGAGTGAACAACAAACGCGCTAATCAAGGATATAGCTAAGTGTAATGGATATTCTGTTGGTATAGCTGAAAAAATTATTAGGAAACGTAGATTTAAAAAAACGCTTCGAAATTCCTCGACCTTTCAAACTGAGAGGGAACATCCAAAAAATGATGTATCTATTCCTTACAACCCTCGATTCGCCCGTGGTATTAATAATATTTATAATTTTTAAAGATATAGGGATGACGGTAGTTCATTCATCGAGAAGTAAATTAAAACAACTTCTAGGCAAACCAAAATACAAAATTAACACAGACGACAGGTCGGGGATTTACGAAGTCATCTGTAACGACTCTAATCAAAGGTATGTTGGACAGACCAGATGATCTATTCAAGAAATTTCAAGAGAAAGCACATGGCGCATCTCAAATATGGTGGAACAAATAAGTCCAGTGTTGCCCTACATGCCTTCGAGAACAACCATAAGATAGATATTAGCAACTTATGATTAATTAGGACTGTAACAAATACTAGACAGCTAGATGCATTTAAAAGTTTAGAAATGGGAAAGTGTAAAAGCAGTATGAATAGTGACAGAGGGTCTAGTCCGCATAGTCCGCTTTATTGGTTAGTTACTGATGGCTCACTGAGCCGCAACTATGACGGTCGGCGCTCAATGAGCCGCTCCAGTGATGGTCAGGGATCACTGGGCCGCAACAATAATTTAGGTAGAAACAGGACGCATTGTTAACATAAAATTAGTATTAATCATCTCCAGATGATGCCTACTTTGTTAACGAAACGCCCCTCTTCTAGTGTAGCGTATAGTATTTTGTAGAAAACTACGTCAGTGTTAACTTCACACTAAAGGTTCCAGTAAGAGTAATAGCTGGGTTTTGCCAAATAATAACATAATAAACGATGTATAAGCTTGAAAAGTAGTTAGGGAATATGTCGTACTTTTATAATTATAAAAATATACAACTATTTAGTCCGATTTTATCTATACGTACTTGTGGTAAAATGAAAACGTGTCTATTTTTTCTCTCGAACGGGTGTCGATGTAACCACAAAATCGTGAAATTAGCGCAATCCGTCATTGCATGGCGTTCGGCGGCTAGGAAACAGAATTCATCGGTAATTCGGGGATTTCCATTAAACTGCGGCTATCTAAAAACTATCAATCAATGACGATTCAATGGCGATAGCTGGGATAGGACTTGACGTCAACACTTTGCGAATTCGGCGAGTTGTCTTTTTGACAAATTTTCTTGGAAATCGTTTGTCATAGGTGACAAATGTCGGGGTTTACTTTTTATTCTGCGTCGTTAGGCTTCCACCCCTGCATATAAAGGAAGGGTGTGGTAAGTAATTTTGTCACATATCGTCATCTAAGCATAAAATTAAATAAATGACAGTTATACTAAAGACAATTCTTATACAATAAATTATTTCACCATTATTTTAAGTTATCTGAAAACCAAATAAACATATATTAAATTAAGTATTTTTTTTTCTTGAACCATGAGATATGTTTTATTTATGTACAAAACCTTAGGACTTTATAATATTCAATAAACAAAATTCCCATGATTTTATTAATAAAGAAATGTATTAAATTTTATAAGCAGTTTTTAGTTTAAAAAAATAAACTGTGATAATTGTAAGTAACATTTATTATTATTTATTAATTTTTTACTGCATTTCACCTACTAGTAACAAATTAAAATGATGTTTTTAAAATTCTCTGCAAAATTAATATAATTTATTTAATAGTTTTTAAATTAATGCTTATTAAATTTTTGATTTTTATCATCACCTTCTTATTGGCCAAATACAAAAATCTGTACTATTTCCTTTGTTATTTTTTTATTCAAAGTACTTAACGAAATTGTAAGACTCATTAAGATACTTAAAACTCATTCATTCTTGATAAGTACTAACATATCAAAACTGTTTGATATGTTAGTACTCTCATTTTTCTCATTTCAAATCCAATACCATTTTTCTTCCTAAAACGTCGTGAATATTTTTTAACAATAAAAAAATATCCTTCTGCCATTTATTAGCATAGTGACGTTATTGTAGATGACGCCAAGAAATTAGAAACATTCTTGAAAAACACAGTACAAAACACTTTTCAAAAATAGCTTTATGTTTTAGAAAAAGTACGTTTTGATGGCATTATATTTCTCGACATTCAGTAACGATTTAAAAAAATATGCAATCAATTATTTCCTCACGAAAATTATACAAAAGCGTAAACGATTCTATCCATTCGTTTAACTTCAAAATTTCATTTAGGTAATAACAAAATTTCAAGCAACCTTTCAGTTCGTTGTTGATTGTTAATCGACATTTCAATTAATATATTTCATTGACATATTGAATAGTTATGAATGGAAGCCTTCAGCAACATTTTAAGTATATTTTCCCATTTTTTTTAAGTTGTTGCGCAAATAAATTTAATCAGAAACTCGCGAAAATACATGCTTATGTAAGATCTGTCACAAGAAATTATCATTGTATACAACCTCGCTATTTGTGCATGAACGAAATCCAAATTAATGCCTTCCTATCATTTTTTCAAAAGAACAAAACGTCGGTAAACACAAGAGGCCAAAGTAAAGCCGATTCGACACGATTAAATTCATTAAGAAATTAGCGTCTCTGTTCTATGGTGTACAAGGAGCGTCATTAATTCTTCCTGCCAACTTAATATTAATAAATATAATATTCATGGAGCTCGCAAGAGAATTTCTATTATCAGCGGCAGGTGCTACCTGAGATTGTAGCGAGAAACAAATAACCACATACACACTAGATTATATCCGCTCTGTGATTGTCAGTTTATCGATTGATGAAATATTAATATATTCAGCGTACCGCGCGCGTGGGTGGAACATTCGATTTGGGATCTTCGGATTTTTTAACAATGTACATATACGGTAGTCAATCCGGAATCTCCGAAATTGAAATACTGGGCAATAAACAAAAATAGCAACAAAATGTAAACGTAATTAATGTGATCATTAATGCTCTCAATTTTTTTGGGGAAGTCAAAATTGTTTTCATTAATTTTTAATTTAATTTGTGAAATATTTAAAAAGTTACAGAAGTTTCTGCCTTACCACGTACAACACATAATTAATGACTCTATACAATAATCTAATTTTTGTAAAGATAGCGAGAGACAACTAACAGGAGATATGTAGGAAGGTTTAAAGAAGATAAATGGATAAAATTTCCAGACAACAGACCAACAAAACCAGTTTTGACTAGAGGAATGTTCGGAAGAAGAAGAATAGGAACACGAAGAAGTAAATGGATACAGTAGCAACAAATTTAAGCGAAGTAGGAATGATAAAACCTTGGCATAGAATAAAATAAAATAAAAACAAGTATACGGCCAAGCCATGCTGACTATATCTATTAGAAATAACCCAGTTTGTCTCAATACCTTCAGAAATCCAGACTATACTTCCAAACAAATTAATTCTTACCCTAGCACAATATGCAGGGTACACAGCTAACTTTATCAATAATAAATTTCGAGTTAGGCCTTGTAAATTTCCTTAGAGGGATTTAATGTATACATGACATGCTCAAATCGCATCTGCTCCAGCTCTATGTTATTAACTTATTACCCAAATTGCTTATCCCGTAATCTAAGGCCATCGCGACTAATTAAATTGTGTCTTACTATCCCCCAGAATTAATCAATCAGATGAAGCGTACACACATACGTATGTATACATTTAGTAATACGCATTTGTGTATTTTCCAAAATTTTACATATGTATATTATTAAAATGCCTAATTTCATTGAGTAGGTATTATATTTAGTTTTTATAACAAACTATTTTTATTGTCGACTTATTAGAAAAATATTCTAGAAATGTCATATTTTAACCTCAATATACACAAACTATTAAAGTAAAACCAATATGAGGATGAATTCTTAAAGAAGGATGGGATATATAAAGCCTTGATCCTTATCAACGAGGTAATAATATTTTACTGCTAGTCACAATTTTTACAAAGAGTAATGCATACAAATTACTTTAAAAAATACGTGAAATTTGCGTATTTTATTTAGTGATGACTTGTAAGAGAAAAGCCTGTGAGATTAGAATTGAGAGGCCCGATAACTTTCTACCCCATGCATAACTTTTACCCTTAAAAGATTATTTTTCATAAGGTTTGCGTTAAGAGAAATGTTATCTATATACACCACCTTTATATGGATAGTTTCAAATTAACAAAAAAGGTTATGTATTAACAAATAACAAAGAGAGTGTCCTCGAATTATTTAAAATAAAGAAGGTGTCTAAAGTAAAGGAAGAAATTTCTACTTGCAAATATTCTTCAACTTTAGTTGCAACAGTTCTTCGCAGTTTCTTATTAATAGTAATAAATATTAAACATTTAGTACAATTAAAAAAGATTAACAAAAAACGTTATTTATAAAAAAAATTGCAAAAATGTGTGTCTCAACTTTCTTGAAGATAAAGAAGGTATTTAATGTCACAGAAGAAGTTTCTTCAAGAAAAAAAACAAATTTATTAGTTTATATAAAGAAATGGGATTAATATCTTCTTGTATATTGATTAAAACATCTGTCACAATTTCTTATTAATAATAATAGATATTAGAGATTTAAAAGTAGAGGTATTTCATGTACAAACAAGTATATGTTGATATTGAAGTTGAGTTGATGTACAGGTGCAGTTAGGATGGATATATCATATTCAAATGCAAAAGAATCGATCAAGTAGTTTCAAATAACCTCAAAGGAAGACTACATTGTTATCTATCATAATTTTGCTGATAAAAAGACTGTGCATATCACAGTATATTATATCAGGTAACACAAAAATATATGTTACCGACAATTCTCTACTTTTCGTGTGCAATTAACTCATTTTAACGATGGCGTGCATTTTTAATGATGTCCTGCACACACTCCGGATAATTTACGTACATGCAACTAGTTTTTAAGTGCTTTATTTATACGGACTGCGGTTTATTACAAGCACGTACTTGAACTATTGATTGGTTGTTATAAACAGTTCTTTGGGGAAATCGAAGCCGTTAGAAATGCCTTGTTTACACGAGGACGCATTAATAATATGAGAAAAATAATTAGATGGAGGCGCGCACCTTGGTGCCTAGACGTTTTGTCAAAGATGAATCGATATTTGAAAATTAATTGACATCGGGGGGGTGTTTATAAGTTAATAAAGAAAACACCGCCGCGACGTTGGCAGTGGATGGTTTGTTTGTGATAGTATAGTTTGTTTCGTTGTTATGTTCAATATTAACGATAATGGGGAAAGTAATTATTTTTTTATGTCGAGTTATTAATACAGTAATTCAAAATATATCTAAAAAATACAATTCTTCTTTCTGTTTAGATTTCGAAGAACTATTCACAAGGACAGTTCCAATTATTTAAACATAATATCGCCCCCTTTTTCGGTGGAATAAATATAAACCGCTAGTTTAGTAATCAACTTTTTACTAGTCAACTATATTTTTTATTGTCTCACTCTAAAAATACTCGTGGTGAATTGTTTTTTGAATTTTGTTCCCTAAAAATCTTTCACTTACTCCCACATACTTTTCTTTCGTAAAGTTCCTTTCACGTACTTTTTCATAAAAAACAGTGTCAATAAAAAATATATTAAGGGTGTCATATTTTTAGAGTGTCTTATTAGAGTCCCTAATAGTTGTCGTGAATAAGGAGATTTCGGGAAGCCTACAGAGGACATGGTGAATAATTTTTTGAATTTTGTTGGCTATTATTATTATTATGTTATATGGGTTTGGGCCTCATCAGCCACTGATCGCATGGGTAGTCCCTTGGCGATCCCCTCTTATCTGGGTCATTATCCAAAAATGCTATGCCGTAAAAGGAGCAACTTAGGTACGTCCCCCGCCTTAAGCCTCGCCTCCTATAGGATAACAGATGTCCCCAATATAAGGTACCTCCTCTTCTCCAGTGCGGGGCAGGTGTAAAGAAGATGAATCGAGGTTTCCTCGTCTTCTTTACAGTATCTGCAGGCCGGGCTGTCAGTCAGCATCAGCTTGTGCTTATATGCATTAAGGCTACTGTGGTGGCCCATTACGATTCCCACCAGGGTTCTGGCTTTGTGCTTGTTCAATTTAATGAATTCTTGAGCCCATTTCTCAATCTCTGAGTATTCGATGAAGAGTTTGGTTATTCGACAACCCGTTACTCCTCTCTATTTTTATTGTGGTGGTCTCTTTCCCAGCTATTGATGCGGTCTCTGATCAGATTCCCACTTATTCCCACTGCAGGTTCTGGTCCATAAAAGTTTTCCCTGGTCCCTGGTCTGACTTTATTGCCTATAAATTTTTTACTTTTTTCATTAAAATGTTAATAGCATCTCATTCATAATCCCATTCACAGTTCCCCTCACAGCAGTCGCGTAACATTTGGTGTACAAAAAACAATTAATTCTAAACTTAGACAAAACAAAATGTATATAGAACTATAATACCAGTTAATTTACAACCTAATTTAAAAATGTCTAAAGAAGTAAAATTTCTATGGACGGTTGATAGTAAACCTACGATTGTCAGATAATTAACGTATGTAGAAAACTTAATAGTGCCTGTTTTGCTCCGAATACTTTAAGACAAACCCTTAAGCCCATTTCTCTAGGGGGTAGGGCCATCTCAGGGGAATTTGTATTCTTCAAAAGAGATTAATGAGACTGTCTTTTAACATACACCTTCGAAAGACGCGAAAAAAGTATTTCAAAGTGAAAGAAATAACTTTACCCTATAGATACAATTATAATATCGGAGAATTTATTAACCAGAATTAGCAAAACTTATAACCAACGACTACTATCATCAATATGATACACGTCATGACAAAATATGAAATATCACTCGACATCACAGTATTTTTTATTGAAACTTACCTTATTACTCATATATAAAAATATATAATAAAATTCCAAGTTAAATTAAGGAAGCAAACACAAAAACTTTTTAAGAACCAACTAAAATAATTCCTAATTGACGAATGCTTTTACTCAGTGGATAACTTTTTAAACTAATAAACGTATTTTATTTATATATTAACTTTTAATCTATTTATTATATATACTGTATGTATATACGAGTAGTATCCTCTTTATTGTATAATTTTTATTTTGTTGGCTACATCTATTTTTTGTGGCAATTAAAGTGATATATATATATATATATATATATATATATATATATATATATATATATATATATTACCCAAAATGGTATACTATTATATACTTAACGTTGCAGATGGATAAAATAGAAATGTCTGAATAATATTTTAAAGTAATTAATCGTCCGTAATCAAGAACTTCTTTTAATCGTGTACAATGGTAGCTGTGTTAACTATTATAGTAAAACTGTAATTCGATTTAGAGCGCAAAAAAGTAAGCTTAA
Source organism: Rosalia funebris (assembly GCA_037954035.1). Lineage (NCBI taxonomy): Eukaryota > Metazoa > Arthropoda > Insecta > Coleoptera > Cerambycidae > Rosalia > Rosalia funebris. The sequence continues at coordinate 382,595 of JAZFAV010000006.1, read as the reverse complement.
AAGTTGCAGGATTAAAATCCGCTTAAAAGGATTTTATAAATAATTCAAGCGTAAATAATAACCATTTATAGCGAGAGACGAATTCTAGAGAAATTTTGCAGCTGTTTAATTATTAACACTTTTCACTGGACAACTTTATATTCTAATTAATTTTAAAATGGTGTTAATAGACCAAATGTAAGAAAATAATATATTTCTTTAATCTGTCTACTTATCGTTTGTCCACAATTTTGACCAAACATAATTTACTTCAATAAAAATCAATTTTATTTTTGTACTAGTATTTGGCAAAACTCAATTCTTTCTAACTAAATTCTTTCTCTTTTTTTTTTCTTCTAGTTCAATATTTTAAATATCACTTTAATTTATATTCACAAGACATGTACATTTCTGTAGCATATTAGCTCATGCATTTTCCTTTCATATATACATAAGAAGAGGAGAGAGACAATTTTCGAAACATTTTCGCACAATTCAACCAATGGAGATTAAAAATCTTTTCTCTTTAAATATGTGATCTCATATTTTATACATTTTAAAGCTCAAAGTATTACATTATCGAAGAAGAATTGTTATATTCTGTAATGTAAATATTTGATGATAAATTTTACTTTCGCTTGTAGGGTGGATCGTTCGTTTCTTTCGTGAAAACCCTAATTTTTTCATTACTCACAAATATTTCGCATATTACTTTTACATTAAAATAATGTAACGTATAATTTGGCAATAACCTTGCAACGCTCGAATGTTTTTAGAAATATAACACAATTTAAGAATTTTCGTATTACTTAACAAACTAGATTCTGAACTGATTATAGTTACGCTTCCCTCTTTGAGGTCCTCTAGAGAAAACGGACAAATAAAACTACGATGATAAATACCACCCAAGATTGTTTTTACAGATGCTATGAATTGATTTATAAAAAATTTGCAAAATTAAAAACAAGGAAAAGCTTATTTTAATACTCCTAATACGTCTAATTATACCTCGATATTTATTATATAAATCCCTTGGAATATTTTCTTAGTCGCTCTAAAATAAAAACTGTTATAATGTGTTTTAAGAACAATACGACTTTTTTATTAAATGGAGTATAATATTTTGAGAAACCATATATTTGAAAAAATCAACAACAGCCAAAATAGATATTATCATATATTGATATTTATCCCAAAAATACCTTAGAGTCTCTGCTGAGCTACTCTAAAGGAAAAATGATTCAAGTATTTCTTTTACAGATGCCTCGAATTTTTTAATAAAAAATGTGCAAAATTTTTGGAAACTAACATTTTAAAACGGTTCACTACACTCCTAATAGGTCTAATGATACATCTATATTTATTGCATACATCTCTTAGTGTCCTTAATAAGTTGTTTTAAAGGAAAAATCGCCCCAAGTTTTTTTTTACAGGTGCTACGAATTTTTCTATATAAAAAATATACAGAATTTTTAGAAACCAAGATTCTAGAAAAGATCACCATACTCCTAATAAATCTAATCATACATCTCTATTCATCACATTCATTTCTTAATGTCTCTCTTTATTCACTCTGAAATAAGTACCGTAAAATATATTTTTTATAGATACTACGATTTTTTTATTAAAAGAGTGTAAAATTTGGAGACATTATAATTTGGAAAAAATCACCACAACCAAAGTAGGCCTTTGTCATGTATCAATATTTACCACAGACATCTCTCATAGTTACTACTAAGTTGTCTTAAAGGAAAAATTATAAAATTAAGTATTTTTTTAACGATACTACTATTTTTTTATGAAAAAAGTGCAATATTTTTAGAAAGGACACCCCAATAAAAGTTCACCACACTTCTAATATGTCTAATTACATATCTTTATTCATCACATACATTCCTCCCCTTGTCCTTACTAAGTGATTCTAAAAAAGAGCCCCCCAAGTATTTTTTTAAATATGCCATGAATTTTTTAATTGAAAAAGCACAATATTTTTAGAAACAAGAAATTCTAGGAAAGTTCACCTCTCCTAATAGATCTAATGTCATATCTCTATTCACCACATGTATCCTTTGGAGTCTCCACTAAGTTATCCTGAAGGAAAAATCAACCAAGTATTTTTTCACGGATGCTACAAATTTGTTTATGAAAAGTACAATATTTTTAGAAATCATAATTCAAAAACAAGTTCACCACACTTCCAATAAGCCTACTGATACAGCACTGCTCATTACATACATTCCTATATTACATTAAAGCCTCTACTTCATTTCTCTAGAATAAAAACCACTGAAATATGTGTTTTATAGATATTACGATTTTTTTATTAAAAAAAGTTTCATTAGAAACACATTAATTAGAAAAAATTACCGCGGCTAAAATGGACCTTATCTCGCATCAATATTTAAAAAGTAATCCTCAGAGTCTCTTCTAAGTCATTCTAAAGGGAATATCGTTCAAGTGTTTCTTGTAGAGATGCTACGAATTTTGTAATGAAGAAAGTGCAGCATTTGTAGAAACCAAAATTCGAAAAAGCTCACCACTCTCCTAATAGACCTAATAATATATTTCTATTCACCACATACATTCTTCAGAGACTCTACCTAGTTAAACTAAAAGAAAACTAGTCAAGTATATTTTTCATAATGCGATTTTTTTATTAAAAACCGTGTAATAGTTTGAGAGACGAGACGAGAATTTGAGAAAATCACCACGACCAACATAGGCCGTTTTATCATGGATCAATATTTACTCTAAACATCTCTTAGAGTCTCTACTAAGTTACTATAAAGAAAAAATCGCCGATGTTATTTATTTTGTCGATGCTACAATTTTATTTTTTTTTTTATAAAAAAGTCCAAAAATTTTTTGAAACCAAAATTCATAAAAGTTCACGCACTTTTTTTATAAAAGAGATGCAGCATTTTTAGAAACCGAAATTTAAAGGAAGTTCACCACACTCCTAATAGATCTAATTATACATCTGTATTCACCACATACATGCCTCAGGGTCCCCACCTATTGAAAGATACCGTAAAATATTTTTTGTATAGATATTACGATTTTTTTATTAAAAGAATATTTTTAGAGACGATAATTTTTAAAAATCACCACGGCCTTATCATGCATCAATATTTCCCACTAGCATTTCTCGTGAGTCTCTACAAAGTTATCCTAAAGGAATAATTGCACAAGAATTTTTTATGGAAGCTACGAGTTTTTTAATGAAAGAAGTATAGTATTTTTTTTAAAAACATTCAATAGTCTTGTCTTTCTATTCGCACATTACTTAGAATAAAATAATATAATGAATAATTCGGCAAAAACCGTACCCCGTCGAATATTTTTAAGGATGAACAAATATAACATAATTTAGGAATTTCGGTAAGATTCAACAAGCTACGTTCTGAGGTGGTTGTGGATTCACTCCCCTCTTTGGAGTCCTCTAGGGAAAAGGGACGACAGATAAAACTACGGTGACAGTGCAAAGTTGATCTACTGTAATGATTTATGAAAAAATAAGGGTGACCAATACAGCATCAGATTTAATCACGTATTATTGTGAATAAAATACTGTCTACTTATATAAAACCAACCATCTAAATATTACTTCTATTGTAATTTACTTGGGTTTGGGTATTATCTTCATATTTTTATAAAGTTTGATATTTTTACTCTGACTGTAAAATATGATAAAATAAAAAACTAAATAAAAAATTATATATTTAATATATATATATATATATATATATATATATATATATATATATATATATATATATATATATAATATTAAATATATAACATATTAACGCTGATTTTAATAAATAATATTAGAAAGATACCAGTATTAGTATACGTGCATAAATAAACTTTGTATTCAAAATTCTATAAGGGGGGTGAATAGACAACAACATGCGCTCCGTCCATCATATCAGGCCCATTGTGCTACCTCTATCAAAACTGCCATTTTGTCCCCAAACACCAACCCCATTCCCTCAACCATTCTACTGGGTGATGTATTTAAGAAGTGCATTCGGCAATAGTCGATTAGGAAAGGAACATACTCGATATACTATCATACTATATGAATAATAAATGTTCAATTTGTTCCTCAATGGTTATAAAAATAACATCCGTGTTGGGATTTTCACCAAATTCAGCTACCCATGGTTTTATTTGTTTCCATTTAAATGAAGAGGACAATTTTAGCTAATGTCGTCAAATAGCATGCCTTACTTTCTTGAGGAACAAGTGAGAACCTAATAAATATACAGCGGTATATTTTATATACGTACGAGTATCTTGTTCAAATTCTCGTTCGCTATAAATACAGACAGGTACACCTAGGGAATATAGATTTAAAGATGGGAAGCCGATATGGGGATTTTATGCGCTGCTTTGAGCTCAACAACATAGATAACCGATAATACCCAGGCTACACTGAATATGATTTGGTAAAATTTATTTCAGCGGCGTTAAATCGAAATCTAAATTACGTGATACCTATGTGATGCAATATGTTTTTTTTTGCATTTCGATAAGTGAGCAGCGCGACATTCGCTGTATTATTTATACACGTCCATACGAAAAGTTTGCATTTAATAAACAACGAACGATTATTAAATTTTAATTAAACTCGTTATTTTATTGACGTCAGTTGGTAAAAAAAAAACTACATTTTGTACTCATCACAATTTGAGGCAAATAAAACGGACGAATATACTCGAATCTCAAAGTTATATACGGTAAATTTTATTTGCAAATTTGCACCTACAGATAGAAAATATGACGTTGTGAATATTTACTGAAAATAACAGGTGAATAACTCCTATGAAGCCCTGGGTGGTTTCATAAAGTTTTGCTGAAATATCTAGCTTTAACTGGCTATGATATTTTATAATTTATCTGTATTATATATACTTACAGCTAACGCTAGAAATAAACGTCTGTACCCGAATATGAAATTATATTAATGAGATTACGTATACTACTTCTATATCTTTTTCTTCGCCTTTCTAATAATAGCATAATTATTGTTCGAAGTCCTATTGTTTTAGATTTATCTAAAAACTACCATTTCAAAACATATACGACATTACGCAAACCCCATTACTTTTCTCTATGTCATTGATTCGATAAATACTATTGCCATAAGAATTATATTTCTAATAGATTACCAAAGAGTACACTAATTGTAATGAAAATATGTTTTCATTTGTATTGAAATCAGCTATTTACTATGCTCTTCCGCACTTTTGTTGCCTTGAAAACAAAATGAGGGAGTTACTACCGCATTTTTTATTATTTTTTTCTAGAATCTTTGTGGTGCAATATTTGGGAAAAATATTTTCTGAAACAACTGTATTTCTTGCCCCATCCAGAAAGTCATGTGAATTGAAGAATCTTCTTTAATTCATCGTTGGAAGAATCCTATACCATTGTCATCAAACATATTCTTATGAAATTAATGGAATTATTCTATTTCTGATATAGGAGTCTTTCAAATTATGCTTATTCTGTAGGAGCGTTCTAAACTAGAGGGTCCTTGCCTTCTTAAGACAACATCTGTGGAATCTCACATACTACAATATTAAATTTATAGTTTATATTCACTTGGAATTATTTCATTAACTACTGTGAAATATTTATTCATATGGCAGCTAACCTATTTTATTTTTAAGTAAATGATATACCATAAAATTACTCAAAATTAAATTTTTATTTTAAATAACGATTGATTTAGCTTAATGTAAATTTTAAATTAATTTAAAGGATTGAATTAAAACAATAAATATATATTTATGTACAGGTACATAAGTATAGTATAGGTCTATACTATAACTCTCGGCTAACAGTTTTTAAATAAATGGCGAATGCGCCAATATCATTTTACTGTTTCTGACTGCTTTACACTTTATCATTGGTAACAATTATAGCAACTATGACATAATAAGAGCAAATTATCTAAAACGATGGTCTGCAACGTGATCGGCCAACAAGGTATATAATCGTCGCCGTTCTTTATGTGGGTTCCTCACCTCGCCTAATATCACCACACCATTCCAGGGAGATGTAAATTTTATTAAACCCAACGACGTGTACCCCGTAATCGAGGAGATTTTCGGATTGGAGCTTCCTTATACCCCTATCAAATCTTATCTACCGTGTAACATCTTTCCATTACGGCTCGACGGATTACATTCTGGCTGACGGTGTATTTAGGAAATTAGACGACGTTACTAACGTGTCGGGGTGCTGTACGTGAGATTCGCGATATATTACTGTTAGGCATATCGCGGTTTTCTGATTATTTTCTAAGACGCATAAAATTGGCTGATCATCGTCGTTAGTTCCGGCAAAATGTGGATAAAATCGATTCGAATAACACGATGCAGAAGCGATTGTAGTTTCTTATACATTCTTGCATTAGATATGGCGAAACATGCTACTGGTAATTAGAAGTGGATGCTTAAAATTCAAATCGGAGTCCTCCTGAGGCAGTAGCGCTCTTTATTCAAATAGGAAAATGGTGTTATTATGTAATGTTATTCCATTTTATTTTCAAATAAATATTCCATCTTGCATCTTGGAATGCTGAAAACTTATTCAACCTTATTTACGATAAAAGCGTATTGAATTTAAAATAGTGTTTTCCTTAGAAGCGCCATAGTTTATTGAAATTAAAAAGGATTTTTTAAACAGGTCACGATAAAACTCTTCTGATTTTCGATTGCCTTTAGGTGATGGTGAAATTGGTAATGCTTTTAATTTAGTTTAAAATTCATGAAATATTGTTATCCAATTTTGTATAGGTATATAAAAATATTTTTGAAACTCAAAATTAAGTGTAAAAGTAGTGAGAACTTCACAAAAATATTGATTTTTGATATAACAAATGATATTCTATATAAAATATCACTAATTAATTCTGACTTTTTCTCAGTGACTTTTTTTAACCCACTTTATCATAATTTCAATTTGTTTACTTATTTCAATGGTCTGACACATTTCTCTCAAAATAAATGAAGATATCCACAATTATTAACAAACTATAAAAATCAGTAAAAATTTTTAGGTATTTTTTTATTCAACTTAATTAAACTTGGAGTTATTATTGGGCATTGTGGTTATTGTTATATATTATTGGGATACTAAGATTTTATAATTATTATCTATTCTTTTCTGTATCTATTTTATAAGTCCATTGTGTAACAGATACAAAAGTTTTAAATTATCATAAAGTCAACAACTTGAAAACTTGACAAATTTTATCCTTATATGAAAATCTACTGGAAATGTTTATGTTTCCTATTAGAGCTTTACGTAAATTTTGTAACATAAATGTATTATGAACAGTCACAAATCACAAATTAAATTTGCACAAAAAAATGTGAATCGTATTTTTTTTAATAAGGGAATATACACAGTAATAGTTATTAATTATTATTCACCATTTATTAAAAATACACAAACAAGACTACCTACAGTACTATATCTACTATATCTAATTTTTTTTTATTTTAAAAAAGATTTCCTAAAATTATGTTTATGCAAATGATCCAATTCTCCAAGATACACCTGCATAATTAAAAAAATCAAAGCCTTGAAATGCGATAATTAAAATAAAAAATATACAATGCCTTTCAAACGAAGCTGAAAAATAAAAATTAAAAAAATATTAACGTGTTTCACGCATGAAGAACTGGTTCGAAATTATCATATTTTCTCAAAAACTGTACCTAGATAGTTCATATAATAATAAAAAATAAAATTCTTTTGTGGAATAAGAGTCAATTTTTGTTAATTTTACGAATATTATACTATACTACTATTATACACGAATATTATACTACTGTTATAGACGAACTCTAAAAAAAATAATTTAATGCCACATTAGTTCCACATCTCTTTTATGATTATTTGGACAAAATTTTCTTGTAAATATATTTTTATTTATCTATCTTTTTTATTACTCCGTGTGACAGGCATGGTGCGGACTTACATCGTGAAAAGAAGACTCCATGGCGCCTGTGACTTCAAAGCATTTTTTTAATGGGACTTGAAACCGGCGCGAAAAGTTGCAAACATCTTGATCGCCACTTATTTCACTCAATCCATGGCAAACATGATTGGCTTACGGCGGTAACGGTCGTCGGACAACAAGTGAACCGACGCTCGGCGTCGGCAAGTGCAAAGTTTGAATAGCTGCATGGGGGGAGTTTGCGCCCTATTTTCGAACTACTGAAAATTGTTTACCAATTGTGCCACCATAATTATGATTGTTAAAATGTTTTTTATAGTAATATTCTCGTCGATTACCATCTTCTTTTCAAAATATGTTTTTTAAACGGTTGATGAACTTGAGGCTAAAAACTAAGGTATAAAAACGAAAAAGCCGATTAATTATTGTATAAAAATTGTCACATATCAACAAACTTTCTCATATGATTATAGAAACTATTACAACATGAATATTTCTTACTTGAGACTCTATTTTCTATGATAATGTATATAACTATGCGTTTCTTAAAGACGAGACGTAAAATATATAAACTTTTGAAATCCACTGTGTAAAAATGTAACGTATATTCAATCGTATTATGGAATATAGGTTATTCTCTAAGTATTATGTTCACTGAAAACACAAATCATAATATTATGCCCTTGTCCAAATACTGTGAAAATATGTAATAACGCAAGCTGCATCCCACGAATACGGAACTAAATATCTTACTCGAAAGCTCTCAAGCAACGGCAAAAAAATAATTAAAAGCCCGTACAGCATATATTGAAAAATGTTATTGCCAGCTTATCTGCAAAATAAAACCCCTACGCCTCGTACAAGCTTGTATCGCCGAGAGAGTGATTTGATGAAAGCTCCGTAAAAGCTCATCCAGGATGGTATAGATAAGAGATTTTTTTGTGTTACTCGTACTATTCTACAAGCCCAATCGTATGTACGGGGATTGTTCGTGAATAGCTGTATCAAAACTAACTTGTATATGGCAATACATACAATCATAATTCATTTTATAGATAATAGAATATATTTTATTATTCAGGCGTATAACATAGGCCGTATTTAAATGAATTATCTATTAATATCGTTTAAATTTTGCTATAATTCCATTACGCGCGGCATGTAAACCGGCGGATTTAAAGAGAAATTATATTACTATTTCATGAAGCAGTATTTAGTAATTCAATTCATGTTAATAAATAAAATTATTTTAAAATCAATCATGGATTAATTTATCAAACGTTATAACCAGGCTAGTTGCTTTTAAATTACGCACAATAAATATATATATATATATATATATATATATATATATATATATATATATATATATATATATATATATGTGTATATATATATATATATATATATATATATATATATATATATATATATAATACTAGAGCAATAGAAGAAAATGAAAATAACGTTACTGAAAATACTCTGGCTTGAAATAAGAATATGTACTGCTCATCAAAAATACAAAAAAGTGTGAGATTTTCTACGTATGCGTAGAAGAAAGAGTGAGGCAGCATTCGAAGGAAAAAGGATGCACTTTACGACCGGCCAGATAAAGCTCTGTGTACATATATATTCATCGATATTCACTCTGCAAAGGTCTCAATTCGACTGAGTAAAGATCAGGCTATTTACTGCGCACCTCGTAGGCGATCCAATATCGCAGTTTTGAGACTTGTTCCTATTCTTGATGAGCTGTAAGTCTCTTGAATTGGAAGCGTTGGTTGGTTGGTAGGTATTTTGTCTGATATCAAAGTGAGTACAAATAAGTTGATGTTTTTATTAATTAATAGTCTAAGTAATTTACTTTTTTTAAGTAATATGAATTTTTAATTCCGAAGTTGACACCTTCTGCTTCAACGCCCTTGGAAATACCCCTTTAAAACGATTAAATGGGTACGAGCATGTCTATCATTTTTCAACTGCCAATAAACGATGAATAAGAAGACTCTACATAGATGTAGCAGTTTAAAAAGGAGGTAACTCTTGTCCTCTCTTCTATTTAAATACCATAGAAACCGATTTTGAATTATTCATTAACTAAATACGACACCAAAAAGGATAGACTAATCAGATGTACATACATAATTCCACGTCTCATCAGTTCTATGCTATGAGACATATGAGACTTTTTAAAACGTGTTCAAATTTTAGAGGTGAGAACCATCGACAAAATATATCGATATCGATAAAATACCCTTGTTTCGTCACATTTCAAAACGTGACTGTACAAATACGGTAGCTAGTTTCGAATCATGTGTGGAATTGATAGATAGTACTGATTTCTAAGACACGTTAAAATTAAATAAAACGAATGTAGTACGTATCGTATCCCGAAAGTTTTAATGTATTTGGTCGTAGTTGAAATGGAATATTCAACGTCGGACCTTCCAGCTCCATCGCCTGTACCCGCCATCGGACATCCATCTGCAGGTAATAAAGACCGAGTTCCACATCATTTAAACACGCATCAAAGGGCCACGATGAGGAGGACGGACGGAAGCGAGCCGTCCCTAGTCGTGTAGTGTGTAAAGAACGCCACTAATTGCTGTCCTTTGTACCCCGCAGAAGACTATTCACGGAAAGAACCGAGATCGTTTGGTATTTTTACTGCTAAAATGGTCTATTAATGTTTGAGTAACTAGCCTACGGCAGAAAAGGATCGGCCACGTGGTTTTTAATGGAGTTTTTTTTTTTTTTGTCGAGAGTCGCAAGAGAGATTTTATTCGCAGTTTTCAGACTTCCAAATGAAGTTCTAGCCTAGCGACGAGGGACGAACGTTGTTGCTTTAATATTATTTTGAAGAAGTATTTCAGTTGCAACAAACATCACTTTCTCATCCTTCTCTCTCCCAACAAGATTTGAAATATTCTCACGTAATAAAATAATTACCAGATATGTAAAGGAGAAACACGAAACATTTTAAAATCAACATTGAATGTGTGTGTTTTATTTTATTTCGAAAATGGCGATTCTGTTTACTGACATGTTGATGTCGTCGAAAATAAAAAGGATCTGCGACCCAGAGGAAATATAAAGATTGATAAATCTTAAATTACAGATTGAATTATTTGGCCTGAGGTCTGGAACACAATCACAATTCGGGTCTATCCCGCGACGTAATGCAAAAAGGCCGACGGCATTTACGTACGCAGAGATATGTTAACTTGAGGAAGAGAGAAAGAGTGAACGTCAGCAGTTCATTTCTATAGAATACTTTCGGACTCGGAAATGGCTAGCCTAAGTATACTAAAACAAAAGATAGCGAAATAACTCTTCTTCATCGATTCGCGCCGCTGAAGATTTCTAAAATATAAAATATCGTATCTGCATTTTTAATCTACAGGACTTGTACCTAGTTTAAACAGATATAATCTTAAATATATATATATATATATATATATATATATATATATATATATATATATATATATATATATATATATATATATATATATATATATATATATATATATATATATACATACATACATAAGAAAAATCAAAAACGGAATTTCTGTGACTCATAATTTTCTCAACAAATTATATTAAAGAGAACAAAACCCTTATAAAAGGTGGTCCAACCAAAACGCACGATGTTAATTGTAAATTTCACTGTCGTTAATGTGCCGAATTATCTCATCCTCTAGCTCTTGAATTGTTCTTGGCTTATTGACGTACACTTTTTCTTTTAAATATCCCCAAAGAAAGAAGTCCAACGGTGTCAAATCACATGATCGTGGCGGCCAGTTAACATCGCCACGACGTGAGATAACACGGCCATTGAATTTCTCGCGCAAAAGTGCCATTGTTTCGTTGGCTGTGTGGCAAGTGGCACCCATCCTGTTGGAACCACATATCGTCCAGGTCTATATCCTCAATTTCTGGCCACAAGTGATGTTCGTGAGATGTTCAATTGTTGGGCACGACGACGAGTCGAGGTTGACGGCTCTTCTGCTACACTATCGCGAACAACAGCAATGTTTTCCGCAGAACGAACTGGGTCAGCATGCACAGATGTTTTCACATTTCCTACAGACCCGGTTTGCTGAAATTTGCGCACAATTCTCCCGATTGTGGACACATTTGGTCGATTATGTTGACCAAAAAGTCACGAAGTGCACGAAATGCATTTTGATTTGAACGCCCATTTTCTTTTATAATCTACACTAAAGTCACTTTTATTCATATGTATATCCCCACTAAGCTAATAACATTAATGTATATCTACTCTTTCTGTACATTTAACTTCCCTATTTAATCAAGACTTTGGCATAGCTTTACGTTGAAGGTATATATTTTTTTTCTTGGCACAAACTGAAATATATTTCAGATAAATTTGATAATCTCACATACACCTCCGAAAATAATTAATTTTTTACTCCGCTGCTTATGCCGAACGTAATTACTGTACCATACTTCCGAACACACCGACTACAACAGTTTAAAAAGTGAGGTTAGATAATGGAACGAATTTTAAAATTTTGAGTGAAAGTTAGTAGCTTATTTAATATACAAATATTTATAATTGTATATTAAATATAGCCTCATTAATTAACTTATAAGGACTACGGCGAAACATCAATATATAAAAACATTATTTTAAATAATATGCTAAAGAAGTGAAAATAATGGTAAGTCACTGGTATTCCTATTTCAAACAACTTGGTTCATAATAAAATAATTTTGGTAGTCTGTTACTTTGCACACAGATTTGGGCAATATAAAAATTGAACTCTTCTGTGAGTCCTGCCCAAAAGCCTGCGAGAACTTTCTGGCATTATGCGCAAGCGATTATTACAATGGATCTCTGTTCCACAGAAATATCAAAGGGTTCATTGTACAAACGGGCGACCCAACTGGTACAGGAAAAGGTGGAACCTCGATATGGGGTAAAAAGTTTGAGGATGAATTTAAGGAACAATTAAAAGTTGGTAATGAAGATTTGTGATCAATTCTCGTTCTTATGTAATGTTTATTGTAGCATTCGGTGAGGGGTATGGTATCCATGGCTAATAATGGGCCTAATACGAATGGTAGCCAGTTTTTCATCACATATGCCACTCAGCCTCATCTCGATTTGAAATATACACTGTTTGGAAAGTAGGTAATTTTTTCAGTTGAATGTTGTTTGTTTTAACTTTTTTTTATATATTTTAGAGTTATTGATGGCCTAGAAACACTTGACGAGCTTGAAAAAGTAGCAGTTAACCCAAAAAATTTTAGACCAACGAATGACATAAGGATAAACAGCATTACAATCCATGCTAATCCTTTAGCTGGCTAAATAATAAATTAATTTGTAAATTATATATTTAAGTAAATAAATAAATGATCAAACTTATTAAACAAAATAATAGTCATTCAGTGTTTACGCAGTTATTTTCCTATTACTAGCAAAACAAAAATCTGATATGGGAAATGTGATATCTTAATACTCTTTAAATTATTCTACTATAATAGATATTTTTTACTATGACAATGATTGATCGTCTTTGAAATACCATTTCTTTTGCCTAAAGTTTTCTTTATTTTTATTTAGTTTTATTGTATCTGAAATTTAGAGAAAACTTAATAGGGGTTAAATTAATCACCATAATTAAAATTAATTAAATGTATATTAAGTGATTGATAAATACGTTTAGAACTTGAAACGTAGATGTCACTAAAATATATGTGAAGTCTGTTCATCAACTATTTTGAAATTTTTATATTTACTAACATTAACTTAACAACACATATGTTGTTAAGTTTTCTTCTTGTTCTTACCTATATTTATTAAAAAAGTAAAATCTGTAATAATGCAGATGTACCATTTCCGATAGACGGCTCAGCAAACTATAGAATAGCCAAACAATTCAGAGACGCATTACAGCAATTATGCATTGCAATGCAGTGATCAAGAAGACTGTTCTCTAGTTTTCTTGGCAGTGATGCATTGTTTCAACTGAGTCGAGAGTCGGATATTTTTGTGAATTCATGATCAAATTCACTAAGTTACCCATCGCTCATGAGTTACCCATCTCTACATTTAACCATATTCTTCCAAACTGCTCAGAACTAATATTGTGCAACTACTTTGTACTATTTTTATTATTATTTTCCTCGTTTAAAAATCGTTAAGTTATTGAAATAACAATATTATTTTGTTTCCTATCTATCTTTTACTTACACCTGAGGAAAGTCTGGGAGTGTATTTATTAAGTGGGCTCTTTGAACCTTTATTGTGCACTTAGTGAACACGTCATGTGTAATTTCGTCAATTAAAGTTGTTATGAAGCAAAGATTGAATAAATTATCGATATAAAGAATTGTTCTGGCATTTATATTGTAATCATAATAAATTATTTTCGGTTTCTAAAGGGTCCTAACCTAATTTCTAAATTACAACGAAACTGTTCGTGTGAGTGACAAAACCAGAGAGAGAGGTCTGGACAAAACCGACAAAACATTGTAATCTGTGGTACTGTTCCAAGCATCTAGTCTCTTTTTCTTTTCTTTGATTTGAATTCGCTGGTTTTTTAGTTCTGTGACTTTTGCAATTGATAAAGCTTTTAGCCTAAATGCAAGAAATATGTTTACGCGTGATATTTTATGTCCCCCAGTTTATTGAATTAAATAATTAAATAGGACTTTTCCACTGTTTCTTTTTGTGCACTATAAACTATACCCTAAGATGGTACGAAAAAATTTTAATCGAATTGATAAATCCAGAAAAAGCAGATGTGAAAGCGCGGACAGTGGGGTGGACACAACATTGAACAACAGAGTATTTCGACAAGTACAAGCTTCTTACACTGAATTTGACGGTACGAATGTTAATATTTCTTTGCCAGTTTGCATACTAAGAACCGAGGCTGTAGACAACTTTTTACGTTCCTTATCCATCTCACTACCTGAAAATCCTCCCCAAAGCACTAATTTCAACCATAGCTTATGTCAATGTACAGCAAATAATAATGGTATCAGCTGGCAAGCTGAGAAGGTTGTTGGTAAATTAATTTTATACTTAATTACTCTTTCAAAACTACCCATCAAAATTCCACGTTTATCTTAAACAATAGTAAATGCTCAAGTCCTATCAAGTTCTAAGTTGTTTATGTATTGTAGGTCTCGAGGAAGAACAGCTAGATTTTGAACCAGAGTTGGGTGATGAAGAACTTATAGATAGTACTAGTAGACACTCCACTTTTAGTCAATCCACTGTTAAAATTGTAGAATCAGATAATAGAACAACCAATAATGAAATATCTGGAAATGATAGCATCTCTACTATTTCCATACATTCTATAGGACATAGAAAGTAAGCTTTCAAATTTAAAATCATGTAAGATGCATTACACATTTTAATCCGTTTAAGGAATATGCTTCCTGTTCCACGTATAGATGCCAAAGATGGCAGGCAAAATGAATATTTGCCGTTTATGTATTCTACTACTAGAGTGCTGTTAGATAGTTCTAGCGACGAAGAGGAAAGTAGTTCAGAACTTAACGATAACCTGACCATCGAAACTGAAGATGATATTTCTAGGAGCCAAAACTTTGATGGCTCAGGTACGTATGTTATTTTTGTGAGAGAGTTTTTCATAATGAATATTTTATATGCCACATAATTGAGGTTAAGTTTTTTACAATGTTTAGAAAACGTGAATGTTTAAGGTTTGGAAGGAGTCTCTCATTATTTATACTTATAAAGCTTTATAATATGATAATTTTTACATTAAATTTGTTAAAACAATTTTTTTATTTAAAAATGACAAAAGAGGTTCTGCATACAAAATTTAAAATACAATTAGGCAATTTCTATAATATAGAAACAGACAGTGATTGTAATATATCCCAAGAAGAGGAGGATAGATTACTGGACAGCAGCGAAGAAACAGAAGAACATATAATAGGCCTGAGGCCGAATGCAGTGGAAATATGCCAGATTGGCAACTCACGTATAACCCTTCCAAAATTCAACAGCAGTATTTTCAAACAAAGCTGTACAGAGAACGACTTAAAACGAACTAAATCTATGAAAATTACTCCATCAGCATGCAAGAAAAAAAGGAAAAAGTGGGATTTACATTTTAAGCCTGAAGTGTCGCCCACCTTCCTTTTTCTTAACGATATAGGTTATATTCCGAATTGTTATGAGAGTGACAATAGTAATAATGACATTATTGGTGAAACTTCACAACACAGAAAATTATTTGTTATATGCAACAACAACAAATTTGTATGTGAAAAATCAGCAGAAGAGCAGAAAAGGTAAGATTAATGCTAAGAGTTTCACTTGCCTTATTAATGATGTTTTTTGGTGCATTCTTATTTTTTTCTCCGCCCTGTATAACTGGAAATCTTTTGTTTTCTTTATTATGAAATTTAGTGTGAGTCCAATTGACAAATTTGATAAAAACAACGGTTCATATAGAAAGATAAAATTATACAGGATATCCCTTGTTTTATCTGTATTTGACCTATCTTTTATATATATATAGTCAACAGAATTTTTTACTGATTATAAAAACCAATTAAAATAACATTTTTAAATTCATTCACGAGATTTGAAACAAATAGGACGTGGCTTACTTTATTTACTTGAAAAACATTTTTTTACATCATTTTTTTACATGTGTAGTTTAGAATGAAAATTCAATAAATTAAATGTAAAAGACATCTTAATAAAAATAATAATTTATTAAGTTGTTAATAGTTATTTATTATTATAAAAAATATTTACTTTTTTTTATTTACTTTTTCTTTTAATATTTGTTATAAATATATTTATAAAAAATTTATTTATTATTTATATACTTTATTTAATAGAGTATATTAGAATTACAATTAATAAAAGACAATACTCTTAATAGTGAACTTAAATTTTTAATAAACAATTCAAAAAATTCAAAAGACAAAAAGCCGTAATACAATATTGCATTGAACGTTTAAAAGTGATTATTTATTATTGCTCTGATCCAAGGAAAATGGTGTCTGCCAAGCCGAATGACAGCAATTTCAAAATGCCTCTACTGCCTGTCAAGAGACCACCGACGCGACCCAAAAGGACTGTCTGCAATTCCAATAAATCCACCACGAATCTGCAGATACAAGTCATAAACAAACACGCAGAAGTTCTCGATAAACAGAACAATTCCGTCTCGTCTCGCAGTGAGTCACTCGGCAGTTCGACCAGAGACAATTATGTTGATAAAGATGATACTATTTCTTTAATTGCGTAAGCTCCTGATTAGTTCACTTTTAAATCACAATAATTTCGAGCCATTCTGTTTCACAGTTCGACCATAGACGACAACATTAAAGATGACAACACTGATTTGTCGGAAATGGACAGTTCATTCATGAGTAAAGAGATGACAGAACGTGATGATCTACTTCCCTCAAACACTAATTACTTGAATGATCGAGTGGAGAGCTGGATACAGAGCATGCCTAATCCGCAACCTCCTGAAATCTCTCCTGTTGGAAAGAACTCTCTACCTGAACAACACATTTACGACGGAATCACGTTATTACCCCCTGTATCCCTCAACGGTATATGTCGCAAATAATTACAGACCTTGATTGAACAAAAATCCATTTTCATTTTAGGTCCCCCGCGAATTCTCTTCAAAGATATACCCCCCATATTCTCGGGGCTCTGTTACTTCCACTACTTTAATGGGCGATGCTCAAAATCGAGCCCCTGTATCTTGATGCATCACATTAATAGGGATAAATACACGACGAAGTTCAAGAATAGCAGTCAGGAACACCTGAAAAAGGGGTATCGGTTGGCGTTGAAGCATAGTAAGTGGAACAGGTGTTATATAGGTGTTTTCACTGTGCAAAAGTTGTTTTTCTTACAGTTTGAGAGCAATTTTCGATTTTTCTGTGGCAAATTCGCGTAAATCGTAGCCGCGAAATGTGTTTTATCGTTGAACCATTAAATTTACGCCATTTTTCCCGAAGAATGTCGGACCCTATTCACTTCTATACTTGTTTGCGCTCAATATTCGGCATGTTTTAAAAGGCTTTTTTTTTTTTTTAATAAAATGTTTTATCCCGCTATATTCGTGCTACGCCACTGAATTTTGCTACGCCTCTGCTCTTTAAAATTGTGTTAGTTACATTAGGACTGCGAAGTTGGCAGTCCCTAAATATATATACGAATCTGACAGTTGTTTAAATTCATTCTGGCGATTTATGAAATGACTTAATTTTATTAAAAATAATGTTTTGTATCTGTGTATGAATTATTTAGGATCCTAACAAGTCCCCCTGTAATATAATGGGAAAAAGCCTATGTTTCATTCCATATGAAACTCTAAAGTTTTTCTTTGCTTGCAAAGTTACTTTGATTCAAAGTTGTTCCAATACACTATAAAAGTCTATAATATATATTTTATTCAAATTCTCATACTAAAGTGAATTTTTAACGTTAATTTTATTGTAGAGCAGCTTTTCACGGAAATCCATCCCTGTTTTTTCATGGCCTTTGGCTTTTTGAAAATGTACAATGAACTGACGAAATCCATCAAAGACCTTCTGCAAATAAATTATATAAACACCACGGAGGCCCTGGAACTAGTTGTCCAATCCTTTGTGGAATCTGGTCTCACGTTCCTGGATACCATAGAAAGAATCTCGTTCAATGTCGGCTTCTTAGAGCACCCCATCCTCGGTAAGTACCCACACTGTAGCCGGCCACCCTTCCCGATCTAATTCTGCGCTTAATTTCTCAGCCGACATCTTGCTGGACCTGATCACGAGGAAGCCCAGCATATCAGAGAACTGGGAGGTCATCAGTAGGATTGCAAAGGCGCGCGGGCACATCTCCCCGGATATAGCATGCAGGCTACTGAATAGAGTGACGTCAGTGTATCCTGTCGATAAAAAGCTCTGCCTCAACATCTACAACTTTATAATAAAAAACAATATGACGGATCTGAGTCAGATCAGCAACGATATCTTGGCGCCGTTCCGCGCCATGACAGGGTTCAAGGGGCTGGAAGATATGCCCGTGAAGATGCCGGCGAGCATCCCCACTGTCAGGCTGTCGACGGGGCCCAGCGAGAAGGAACAACTGGCTGCACACATCGACAATAACCTGGTCAAGGAGCGGGAACGCTTCGAGAGGAAGGTGGCAGGTCGCACCATCATTACTCAGAACTCCCCGGGCACCGCAGAAAGCACCCGCTACTTCCACAGTTTTGACTACAAGCCCGCTCTAGTTTCCGATACTTTTTCGCTGTCTTTCGACGCAGACGATAGGTATTTCATCCCCAGCGTCAGACAGGAGAGCTTCCAGGCGAGGCAGTCGTCCTCGGATCGGATCTTGGACGACGACAGAGTGTCACCGTCTGGTTCCAACGACGATGCTAGTCCGAATAATAGTCTTCATTTTGAGCCGCCAGAGCTGCTTGAATATGTTCCCGAGACTGTTAGGAGGGTGGACATAAGGTGGGTGTGAATACACAATTCTTCCCTAAGTTTGTCCACATAAACCCCAAAAAGTATACCAACAACAAACTTGATTTATAAATTACTCCAAGTGAACCCCAAAAACACTTGCAACTTACTTTAGTTGGCCTCAAAAGTTAAAAAAATCTATAAATAACGTACTTTATACTAAATTACCAGTAAACCCCAAAATGTACATTTGTTCTTAAATAAGCCAAACCAATCCCAAATTTGAACTGATGAAATTTTCAGGGTTGCCCAAATACACCCCAAAAATTGTTTTTTGCTTTTGACTTTTATTAAGTTCCCAATAAACCTTAAAGATGTATTCAAGTTGTCCAAATAAATACCAAATTATACTGTACACGTGAATAAGTTGCTAGTAAACCCTAAAAATGTTAATAACACATTTTTCCCAGGTGTATCATATGAATCCAAATGCAAATAATAAACTTTTCTGCTTGTCCAAGTAAACCTCAAAAATTCGAGCAATATGCGCCTTACCAATTTACTGGTAAGCCCCAAAAAATTCAATCAAAATATGTTTTCCAATTAACGTAACGAAAATCCAAAATTCTAATTCATAAGGAACTAAAC
Source organism: Rosalia funebris (assembly GCA_037954035.1). Classification (NCBI taxonomy): domain Eukaryota; kingdom Metazoa; phylum Arthropoda; class Insecta; order Coleoptera; family Cerambycidae; genus Rosalia; species Rosalia funebris. Next base: position 362,533 of record JAZFAV010000006.1, on the reverse strand, counting down.
CTCAAAAAATTATGTAAGCTAAGTTCTGGGTAAACCCCAAAAAAATGCCTACATATTTTCCCTAATTGACCCAAGTAAATCTCAATTTTGAACCAGCAAACCTTTCTGATTTGTCCCATATAAATCTCAAGAATTCAATCGATCCACGTTTTTTTTATTAAATTACAAAGTACATCCAAAAGAATTTTATCAAAACCCCAAAAAACTTACAAATATTAACTAAAGTATACTATTATTCAATTTAAATATAATTAGAATAACTAAGAAATATTATTAAAAGTTTAGACTTTAAGATTGCATTGAAATTCTCATAAACATAATGAACAGCATCTTAGAATTTGTACTCATCTGAATCGTTAAATTTTTTGATACACCCTGTATGAAATGTAATTATTTTCTAGGCTTATACGAATATAATAACCAAAAAATGTAATCGAATATGCAGCTATCTTGTCTAATTGTAGAATTACTTTATTTAGTTGGTTAACTTTGGGTCGTATTTCCATGGGGCATGTATTTGTAACGATTATTTTGTTCATAAAAGTACGTATAAATTTAAAACAATTATTGTTTTTAAATTTGCGTTAATAAATATACAGGGTGGATCAACAAATATAAAATAAAACAAAATATATATATATATATATATGAACATTCAGTTCAACAAACTCAATTGGATTGGGTTAATTTCCAGTAAACTGTTGTATATTTCCGATTATAAAAGGCGCCATTAATTTCCTTCTTATCTTCTGGCCTGCCAGGAACGAGACGTTATCGATAAATTACTCCCCTCTGTTTGAGAGACCCATGGACCCGCCGCCTTCGCAAAATTTAGACGTCACCCTAACACCAGCCATGCCGATTTTCGGTAATCCGTACTACCACAAGAACTTTAAGTTGAACGTGTCCCTACACAATCTGCTGCCCAATTCCATGGAGAACGTCAACATAAACGAAAGGGACGTCGCCCAATTGAATTACGCCATCAAATCGAAGAACGTCACCGAATTCTGCAGACTAGCGGAGTATTATAAGGCGCCGACCACCATCAGGAATTTTATAACGATGACGATAGCGCACTTGAAGTCCTGCTCCAACGGGCCGTACGATCTCTTTATGGAATTGGTTCAGGCGTTAGGTAAGTATTGTTTCTTGGTTGGCGTGGATGAAGTATTTTAGGCTGTCAATTGCTTTTTTAATTGTCGGTGTTTTATCCGACTTTTCCAGAAGAAACTGTCACTTTGGCAACACTAATATGAAATCGTATTTATGGTATTAAAATGAGATTTTAGCATTTTTTAATAAGATTTTAATATGAAATCACGTCAGTTAGGTTTTTTTTTACTGACATTTAAATCCTTAGTGAAAACCTTTTTTCAAGTTTTCCTGATTAACCTGTCGATTTGGCAACAGTGTAACAAATTTAACGTTGTTAATGTCACGTTTGCACGGCACTAAAAATACTGTTAAATACAGTTTTAATACTTTGATCATTTTTGTCTTCCCTAACAGTCTTTTTTAATTAAAAATGTTTTATAAAAAATTTCCAAGACGATTCAGTTTTTTTTTACCGCTATTTTTGAGAGGTGGTTGCGCCATCTATTATTGTGGCGGTTGTGACTTTAAACCTATGAACTGATCGCTATCTTCCGGCCACGGACGGATAATCAATAAACTTCTGTGGTAGGAATCTGTATGAAATAAGAATTTAACTTTTGAGTCTTCCAAGAGTTTAAAGAATCTCTACGAGATGGCGTTACCCTATTTGGCCAGGGTCGGCTCCAAATTTATATTTATTTTCAATATATAAAAGATTCGTTTTTATTATTGGGTTTACTATAATAACGCGAGTGTTGCATGGTGAATGCTCTATTATTTTACCTTTTAATTTTCATAAACATATATGTATTTCAGTTGTTTTATCTTTTCGAATGATTTAGTAGATACTTTAAAGGTTGTCTGTGGTAAGTTTTGCGTTTTAGAAAGGTTTACTGAAAAATCTAATTTTTTTCATTAAAAAAATCGTGGCATCTGTAAAACAATGTTAGGGCGGTTTTTTTATCTTTAGGGTGATTTAGTAGAGCTCTAATTGTTCTTTGCCGTGAATATCAAGATTGTGGAAAACCTTATGGGGGTGTGATGATTTTTTAAAGAAATTCTTTCTTAAAAATCTTGTACTTTTTTCATAAAAAATTCATAGCATCTATTAAAAAAATATTAAAGTGATTTGGTCTTTAAAGGTACTTAATAGAGGCTCTAAGCATGATCTGTTGTAAATGTCAAGATTGCAGATAGCCTACTGGGGTGTGATGATTTTTTTAATAAATTCTTAAAAATCATGTACTGTTTTCATTAACAAATGCATAGACATCTGTAAAAAAATGTTGGCGTGGTTTTGTCTAAAGAAATTCTCGCATAAAAATCTTGCACTTTTTTCATTAAAAAAATCATAACATCTGTAAAAAAAATGTTAGGGTGGTTTTGTCTTTAGGATTACTTAGTAGAGGCTCTAAGGATTATCTATTGTAAAAATCAAGGTTGCGAAAAGTCTACTGGAGGCAAAGATCTTGTGCACTTTCCGTTGAAAAATTCGTAGCATCTGTATAGAATATTAGAGCGATTTTGTCTTTAAGGTGACTTAATAGAGATTCTATGAGTTATCTATTTATCATCAAATTTACTCTCTACACAACAACAAATAATATTGCACAGACTACTCTTGAAACAACTTTTTTCAACCCCCTAAAAGTTATTTTCACATCTCGTCACTGTATAAATATATTTCCCTAAGAAATGGAGATGCCCGACTATGCCAAAGACATTCACATAAAGGTGATATTTGAGGTGACCATAATGAACATCCTCTTCGAGCTGGAGAGGAGGGGCCAGTGGGACAGGGCGAGGAAACTGCTAGAGAAATTCTGCGACTGGGACAGCCTCATATCCTCACAGGTATGTTGGGCTTGCCGTTCTTCTTCCAGTTCCTAATAATATTGAACGAAAAGTTGTTGCAGATCTTCCCGAGGAAGTGGTCGCACATGGGCAGGTATATCTTCTTAGCAAAAATATTCGCGAACGGCAAGAATTACCACTTCGCCTCGGAAATACTGCAGTGCCCTGGTAAGCAAGGCTTTTCTTAAATTTATAACTACTGGTTGAAAATTGTAAAAGTTGTATAACAGTATTTAATTTTTTTTTGTGTCGGCATTTCTTTAACCAATCTTTCAACTTTGAGATAATGTAAAACGTGTTTTAATTTTTAAAAATGAAAGAAAGAGCAGAGTATATTGTAAAATGGTACAAGTAATTAAAGATGTCATGAGAAATTGTAGCTAACTAATATGGAAACGGGATATTTATTATTTTGCTCACTGTGTATATGTTTTAAAAAAACATTTTATCATACAGGGTGTGCAAAGACATTATACATACGTATATAGAATTTTAAGAACCATTTCCAGTTTCATATAACTCTATGATATCGATAGACATTTTAGGAATATATTTCTAACTATTTAATCTGAAATTTCAAAGGTTACAAATATTAGGCAACATGATCAAATATTTTTTTCATTCTATAAGGATTTAAAATGGATACCTGAGTTTCTTTATTTTGCTCACTATGTAAAAAGAGTATTGATACATTTTCTGATTTTAATAAAAAAAAATTCTTGATATTAATCAATAACATCTCTTGAAAAAAGAGCCATTATACAGGGTGCGTACAAACAATGCATATTGTTTCTAATTCTAAAATAATTCTAATTTTAAGATTATAATATTATGATTCACTTTGTCAAAGGCATTCGAGAATCAGTATACACTACATCAACTTGATCTTTATTATCGATAGATTTGCAACTATCTGGGTGAATTCTGTTAAATTTGTGATGGTCGAGCGTTTTGCTACAAACCCATGTTGGTAGCAATAAAACTGTGTATCTCTTCCCATTCTTCCATGTCATAAAATTCCCACCGTTACACAATGTCTCAAAAGTAACAAAATGGGGCTACATAAAAGAAATCAAAATCATTTTACAGCGCCTCTGTCATTTTTTCTTCATCTCGGCCACATCGGCAAGACGCTTTCCTTTCACGTACCTTTTCATTCGGTGAAATAAAAAAAGTCGCAAGGGGCAAGGTCGGGTGAATAGGGGGCTTGGGGCAGAGGGGTCATGCCATTTTTTTGTCAAAAATTAGCCCACGAACAGGGCTGTGTGAGCAGGGGCGTTATCGCGGTGGAAAAACCAACCGCCCAACTGCCACAAATCAGGTGAAGTGAACTCCCAGTCACTGAAGGCGGCTCGACAACTTCGTCAATGGTCCGTCGTCGATCTTCCAGGATGATTTCGCGGATTTTTTCAACATTTTCCAAAGGTTTGCCATCAATTGACATTTCACCTTTTTTTGAAACCGGAAGACCATTCAAACGCTCGAGTATTCCCAATAGCATCATCATTGTAGGCCGTTTTTTACATTTCAAGGGTTTTTCCGAGCAAGAAGCAAAACTTTACGGCCACGCGCTATTCACGAAACAACACTCACTAAAAAATTCACACAAACCGAACTGAACCTTCTTTAGTGACGACGCGACGCTTACTGACTCGGGAATGATAGCTCTATATGCTCCTAGTGGCAGGATGCGATACTACAAAAACTCTGCCCACAACATCTGTTTGGTTTCTTTTGGATACCCCCTCATACATATTTTTTTATAGCCAAAGGATAGGAGTTTTTTGCTTTATTAAGACACACTGTATATTTTATTCCGTTCATCGGTTATAATTGCTTTTGTTATTACATATTTGAAATTCCGTCTGAGTTATTAAGGTAAGTTTTAATTGTTAGGTTTACATTTGTTGGAGTCCTGCGATAATTGGCCATACTCGTACGATCTTCAATGGGACTTGAAGAACAGGAACGCCGTACTCACGGATTTTTTTCAAAACGGCTACCGTTACAATATCGTCGACGTCTCCAACATGTTTCGCCGCATCTACAAGTACAGCACAATCCATGGATATGGTGAGTAGCTCTCGGCATGTCCCGCGAAATACCCGAGCGTTTTTCCAACTTCCTGTGCTTCCTTAATAATATTTTTATTGTGAGATTTTTTTTTGCGTGCGCGCCCTTCCAGACCCATACGCGCACTTCAACCCGATGCTCATCTCCATCATGAACAACAATCAGATGTCGCTCTTGAAGCATTTTTACAGGGACATCGACGTTTACTGTAAGGTAATGGACAAGAATGTGCTGAGGGCGTTCACGATATCGCTCAGCGATCAGTTAGACCGCGAAGAGCTCTTCAATCTGTACGACATGTGTTGCCACAGGCAAATCTACACTTATTACAGTGTAAGTATAACTTTTCTTTTGTTGTTTCGTCGTCTTAAGTATTATACTGATGATGAAAAAGTGGACTTTCTAATAATACTCTTCCCTTCCCTCCCTCCCTGCCCATTCTCTTCCTTCATCCCCTCCCTCCTCTTTCTTCGTCCCCCCCCCCCCCCTCTTCCATCCTTCCCCTCAATTCACATTCTTGGCTTTATGTATGCGAGAGATGTGCATAGAGCAAATATACAGGGTGGCCCAAAAATAACTCGCTCAACTTTGGGACTCATTTATGACTTGTGTTTATACAGGCTGACTGGTACCGTATATGTATTCCTTTGAAGAGGGGTTAGTAGCGACAATTTGCAGTCAATTGAACCATAATATGCATAATACCATTGTTGATAGTTTTCGAGATAATTAAATTTTTGTGTTTTCTTAGAAATGTAGTACCTAATACTACCAATTGTAAAATAAAAAAAAAATATATATATATATATATATATATATATATATATATATATATATATATATATATATATATATATATATATATATATATATATATATATATATACATATATATATATCGTTTTTTTTTGTAATTTTTTTGCTTCTACTGTTAATACACATTAGGTTAAAGTTTCTAACAACCCTTGCAGGTTTTAGCTCCTGTATTTTTATAATATCAAACTATTTAACGTAATTTTTGTTCCATAACATGAACTACTATGTGTATTAATAGTAGAAGCAAAAAAAATTAAAAAAAAAGACGATCCTTTTTTTTTATTTTACAATTAGTAGTATTAGGTAGTACATTTCTAAGAAAACACAAAAATTGAAATATCTCGAAAACTATCAACAATGATATACATATTATAGTTCAATTGACTGCAAATTGTCTCTACTAACACCTCTTCAAAGGAATACATATGCGGTACCAGTCACACTGTATATTATAAATTTTTTTCTTGTTTTTTATAGTGAAAGTCAGTTATAGGAATAACTGATATAACTCCATAACTTTATGATATCCTGTATAGTATTTTTTATTAGGGCACGAATAATTTTTTATGAGACTGTGTGGAGGGCTGAAGGACATTGAGAGATCAAGACGATGACTGTTAGTTAATTTTATTTTGTTTGTGGTAGAATGTATCTCTCATATTTTCTTTTGAGGCTTTAAAAAATTCGAATACACGGTGTTCCTAAAAATTATTCCTAATGATCTGGAACTCCCTTAGGAAGCACTTTTGCAGTGTTTTTATACTTTTTTTTTTCAATCAGTGGTAGCACCTTAATTTCGTGATATTTTGTATAGTATTGTTTTTTATTAGGAAGAAAATTACTAAGATTACGTGATAGGCTTTAAAAAGTATTAAGGAATTATGAAGATTTTTAGTTGTAATATACAGGGCGTCTCAAAAATAATTGTCAAGATGCGCAACTCTCTTACAATAAATTTTGTTTAGCAATGTTTATACAAATATTTTTCATGTTTCAATTTGAAAATTGCTGGTAGAATATGGCACCTTAATTTCGTAACACACTGTACAGTATTTTTTTGAAAAGCTTTTCTTATAAGATGAGTAGCAGAGTTTAAAGAAATTAACAGATTATGAAGGCATCTTTCTTATTTTGCATATTAACAGGATTAAACCTCCTTTTTTTTTTTTTTTATTGTGAAATGAGAGAATCGCCCGTGTAATCGCCGTGTATCACTTGTAAACTCGCCATGCTTGCAGGGCGGCGAAACGACCATCATCTTGAGGACGAACATGCTGAACCAGGAGCTGCAGCTCATCCTGAGTTACTACTTGGAGAAGCTGTCGAAGAGCGGCCGCCCGCCCATGGGCGACCTGCTCATCACCATAAAAATGTTCGACGCGAAGGCGTTATATCCGAAGATGTTGCACTCGTGCGTGCGCAGCGTCCAGGAGATCAACGAGAAGGTGAAGGAGATCCTCGTCAACGGCTACGGCATCCGCGCCAGGGAGAGCCCCGCCAACAAGCCGACCGTCGTAGAGGTCAGACAGTCGCTGCTCAGCGAGTGGCTGCAGGGGAGCCAGAGGCGTTTCCAGAACTTCGCGACCTGTTAGCGCTGACGGTTCGATTTAAGTATCGAGCGACTCTGCCTGCTCGTACGTCTTATGTAATTCGTTGAATTTGCCATATTTATTTTTGTAAATAAAAATAGCGACTGTCCTGTAAATAACTCGCTCATCATGGAAATATAATCTTACTTTTTTTTATACTTTTGACAGATCTGGCTGTGAATTTTTAATCTTGAATATAGGTAAAGAGCGTAGTATATAGTAGTTTATACGGTTACTAAACTTACCAATTATGATCAGGCACTTGTCAATATCATATGTCCATGTGATCGCTGAAGCCTGTTTTTGCTCGAATCGCCATTAATTTCAGATGGTTTCCAATCATAGTAAACGTACGGTAAATATAGACTAATATACTCGAATAAACTTGTAGAAAATGTTAAATTTATTATCAATTATGACAATCTGGCAATGGTGTTAAATAAATTGGAAAATATAGCGAATTTGCTTCTAATTATGGCAAACTGGCAACAGTGTTTGCCGTTCAAATAACCCACCAACTTGGGGTTTCACACGATATACGCCTTACGTATATCGTGTGAAATTAAAATTATTTGTTCTGCCATAATTTCGTCTTTTTTTCTTCCTCAAAGTTACCCAGTATTTTATTTTTCTTTAACGAAAATAGAAAAGTTGATTAAAAAAAAATAGGAAATATTTTAAATTCTTGTGTTCCCTATTTCCCCCCTACTTTTTTCTATATCTAATAATTTAGTAGGTTCTGATGATTGGTTATTAGAATAGAAGGTAATTATTTACAGGTGTATTACCATTGAAAATGCTTACCAAATTTTTCCTACACCCCCCCGCCTATTTTCGATGGTGCTGGAGACGAATTTGGCTTCAATTTCATCCGCTCAGACACAGTTTGCGAGAAAATGAATTTTCCACTTTTCCACACGAGAGCCACTTTTTCTTATCAAATAACTTTCACTTCACACTACGTAGATAGCTAATATTAATACGAGTAGATGCTACAATACTTCCTTTATACATGTATATTAAACCGTCATAAAACCTATTATTCATTACGATGTTCTTAATTTACTTCAAATGTTTACAATTCACATGCAGTTGTCGTCCATTGTAATCATTCGTGCCCCCTACGAAACCACATGTGAATCAACATACTGCGACGTATGGGATGGGGGGGCTCCAAAAGTTAACTATTAATATGAAGTGAACTAAATACGCTGTTATTTTGAAGGAACCTAACCATAATAAGTAAGACAGTTAGGTTAGGTTCCTTCAAAATAACAGTGTATTTTGTCGTTAATATTCACAGTTAACTTTTGGAGCCCCCCCTGTATACATGTGGTTTCATAGAACGCACAATTACAAATATTACAATGGACGACGACAACTGCATGTGAATTGTAAACATTTGAAGTAAATTAAGAAAATCGTAATGAATAATAGGTTTTATGATGGTTTAATATATGATATGTATAAAGGAAGTGTTGTAGCATCTACTCGTATTGATATTAGCTATCTCTGTAGTGTGAAGTGAAAGTCATTTGATAAGAAAAAGTGGAAAATTCATCCTCTCGAAAACTGTGTTCGAGCGGATGAAACTGAAGCCAGATGCGTCTCTAGCGCCTTCGAAAATAGGGAGGTAGGAAGAATTTGGTAAGCATTTTCGAGGGTTTCACACTTGTAAGGTACTAATTACGACAAGCAGGCAACGGCATTTGCCATTCAACAATCTATTGACATAGTTTTTCTGTCTGAACAAAATTTCGTCTATTTGTGCCTTTCGGCGTTGCCACATATCTTATTTTTCCCGTTTTCTTCTGCCCTTTTCTATGAACGTTTCTAATTCCTAAAAACATGGAGATGAAAAGGATCGAGAAACCGTCAGGCGTCATTTTTTCTATGGTTTTCAAAGAAAATTGCGAATACTCGATTTTAGTGTTTTCCCCCACTTTTTTCCATAATTTTCCCAGGATATTATAATCCAGTAAGCTTTTATGTAAAGTTGTGGATAAAAATAACGAATAGACCCCGATTTTGATCTGTCAAAATTTGATAGACATTGCCAGATCTATAATTCTTTTGCCTAGAAATTCATATACACGTATTGATTTTCTAGACATAATAAAAATAAAGAAATATATTTTGGGCTAGAAAATGATTGGTAAATTTTCGCGAATTATAGCACATTCTGAAATTGAGTTTAAAATCAAAAAATAACGTTGAACATTGTTGCCAATTATTACGTTTAATAATCATTTAAATTTTTCCGAGTTTCTGTTATAATTCAACTGGCGAAACTGAGATTTTGTATAAATCGGCATAAACCAGAACTAATTATACACAGATCCCTCCCTATAACTCCCTTTTTCAATGAAAAATAAAAAAGAAAAAAATCGGAATAAGAACGTAAAGAATATAATGGCAATATTTTAAACGTTGTATTGATGTTTATGATTCACAGACTGTATGGGACACCCTGTACAAAAAGTAATATTAGGAAACATATTGCAATTTATTGTATTAGGAGTTGTTAATAAACTGCTTTTCAAAATTTAGGGATCACTTGCATATTTGTGAATTTATAAAGATGTTTGATAAATTAGAACTTAAAAGCAAGTTAATTGGTTCCTTAATCAAAAGTTAGTTATCAAAGTGCCTACAGATTTTTAGTCTTCTGAATTTTAGAAGTCTTGTGTTCCACAATTTTTTTAGAGCAGTTTATCTTGTACTTGGATTATTCCAAAACTTGTATATAATTTTTGTTCAGTGATATGTTTAACACTGACAAGTTCATTATATTAAGTTCCTAGTTTATTTTAGTTATTATTTTAAGACTTTTTAAGTGAGGTAGTAAAATGTTTTATTTTCTTATTGTATTGATTGCTCACATATTGTGTATAAACAGTAATTTTGTTTTTTTTTTTTTTTTTTTTAAGAAAATTAAATTGAAATGGTTTTCAAGATTTGATTTATTTTCAATTAAGTGTCGATCAAGAAGAGGTAAGTAACTCCAAACCAACACGCTATCCTCCTATGTTAATTAAAAAGAAAGGAATGTTAGGGAAATAAATTCAACACGACTATTAATTATTTTTTTCTTTAATCCAACACCAATATCACTTGTTTAGCCTGCAAATAGGGCTCTTCTGTACCATTTCCATGTCGACCTTGGGCCCCACCAAATCCCTTATGTTATTGAAGCCATACTTTATCATCGTCGGCCTTTCCAGGGACAATCCCCAGGCTATCACACACACGTCCTCGGGCAAGCCCATCGGCAGCAGCATTTCCGGGCGGAACATGCCCGAATTCCCGATTTCTATCCACTTCCCTAGACCGGGGTGGAAACAGAAAATTTCCATGCTGGGTTCCGTGTATGGGTTATAGGCCGGCTTGAACTCCAATTGGGTAATGCCTAGACGTGGAGCAAAAGTACAGCATAAATATTTCGTTTTAAAATGGACAGATTATACAGGGCGTTCCCGAAGTTGATGTCGCAAACTGAGTTACGGTAAGTTTTTTGATGAAACAAAGTCTCGCTAAATGCTTACCCTATAAGGTGAGGGTAAAAAATGTCTCAACTAAATGAACATAATCGAAAAATATAGCAAATCAGCTAAATCCAATAAAAGAGAAAACATTTCTCTAAAAGCATTTCCGCCTCAGAATATTTCACTAGTAATTAAATTATATAGTTTGAGAATTAATTAGACATCAATTTTTAAGCTTGCCGCCCTGTGTAATTTATTTGAAAATAAACATTAAGGTTATGAAATATAGGAACTTTTTTATTTTAAAATATGCTGCCCAACATAACAAATCTCATACTTTAGGTGCATTCGATATCAAAAACACAATTACAAACATCGACGGTAATTTAAGGAAATATGGATGTGACAGACTTTAAGTAATGATAAATGTGAACTTATTAAAAATTTAGAGATCGAGAAAAAAAATCGACACTTCGATTAGTGCTTTGTTGACTTATACTGCCCTATGCTGAAGATATTTTACTGATTACTGCTCTGCTCTACACTGAAAATGACTCAGGACTGATACTGAAAGGCTATGGTAACTGACGGTTAAAAGGGGTACCACATACCTAATTTCTTAAAAAACTCGGCGAAAACCCCAATCAAGTCCCCCAGAGTTAAGTTATAATCAGCGATGACACCCTCCACTTGTTGAAATTCCGCCAAATGTGTGGTATCTAACGTTTCATTGCGGAACACTTTGTCTATGCTGAATAGCTTAATGGGTTTGAACTCTTTAAGTTGAGCAGCCTTGTACAACATTCTAGCACTAACGGCAGTCGTGTGTGTCCTCAACAGGTTTCTTTGGGCTTCTTCGATTTTCCACTCATAACCATAACTGAAATAAAGTGTATAAGACCACAAATTTCAATGGACAACACTGAATACAAAAAAAAAAAAAACAGACTTGTATAAATAATTTAAAAAGCACCAAATTGAATGTAGGGATGAAATTGTCAACACCAAAAAAAACTTCCATTAGGTCTATTTGTATTTCGAAATAAAATACGACATATCTTACCCCTGCGAACCATAACCACCTTTACTGTGTACTTTCTTGACACGCTCTAAGTAGTCTTGTGGGAACTTATTGCTCAATTTCGGATCGGAAATAAAAAAAGTGTCATGTGCATCCCTAGCTGGGTGCTGTTGAGGCTGGAAGAGAGCGTCGAAATTCCAAAATGAATTCTCGATATAGTTATTCGTGGGCATTTCCGAAAATCCCATCTCCAGGAAGATTTGTCGGAATTCTGACCTAACCTTCAACAGTGGGTGTAGGTATCCACATTCCAATGGAGTGCCGAGTGCGTCAAAATTGTATTCTTTGAATTTTTTATCCCGCCAGTTTCCAGAAGTTAACATTTCCGTGGTCAAATCTGTTTCCAGCTTATCAAGAGTTAATTTAAATTCGGACCCTCTTTTCAAATCGAAACTTTTTACGATCACTTCTTGCACGAGTTTTCTCTTTTTATATTCTCGTTTCTCCTTCTCCAATACATTTGAGAAGTCGCCTGCTACGATTTGCTTCAGATGTTCTTGTACAACATCTACAATTGCAGGTATTTTTCTCTTTACCAATGGCGGAGTATTATTTTTATCTACCAAGATCCAACCAGCTGACATTGCTTTACTAAAACCAATTTTTGCATTGGGCAATTTCATTATTTCACTTTGTAGAGATCCGTTTTCGGCGACCGCATTGTACATATTAGCTTCGTAACTTCCTATAAGAAAATGCTTTAATAAATTATTACTTCACTTTAATAAATTACAATCGTACCATTTTCTATTATAAGCTTTCCTTCTTCTGTAATTTCTATATATTTATGACTTACAGGGTTAGCCAAAATTAAATCCCCATGCGCCTGGATACTTTTCAATGCTCCTATTACTTTCTGGTGATCTTCATTAAAAATTTTCGATAAACCGAGAGTGTTAACCTCATCATGTTCCCCCAGATATTTTAAAATTTCTTCGTTTAAATGAGACATGCTGATGAAATATAAATTTTTCAAGCAGTTTTATTCTAATCACAAGAAAAATAACCTAATATTTCATCACATACTCTAAAACAGGAGGATGGCACTCCCTATATGTCATGTAATGCAATTACGTGTACAACGGCCGCCAGGGGTGCTAGTGGTATTGCAGTCTCGTTTCTCCCTTTCTCTTACGTCCCTCACCGACAGGTTCTCTGCCTACAGTAACCGATTTCAGAGTACCCTGAAACGAAGAAAAAAGAGAACTGTGACAAAGTACTGTTCGGAATGATTTAACTGTTTTTAAAATAATGTCTGCATTAAAAGATGATATTATGATTCGACATTATTCAAAGTTTTGTTTGTATTGTTATTTCAATCGAAGTAATGAATATAATTACATTAGTCTAAATACACCGTTTCTTTTGCACAGGGGCCATATAAAGTTGTCCGCTTAAATAGGGGAGCAGTATCATGTAAAAATTTGTCATAAGACTCACTCGGAAATGTTGTGGCGTGTTCTGTTTTCGGCAATGTGCAGTGAAATAGATAGCTTCATTTTCCCTTCACGATACTTTGATCACTCCTAATTTACAATATTATAATTTGTAGTATATACCATAAACTTTATTTGCGTCTGTGAATTAATATTTTGAAATGATTTCTCTTATTTGTAACAGAAATATTCATAGAATAAGTTTCAGCGCTTTTCAGACAGATTATATACGTATGTGTACATATTACGTGTAAATAAAAAAATATTGCAGGAACACAAGAAAACATATTTTTTATATAATTGCAAATTAACCTAAATCAGTTCCACTTATACGGTAAACAAAAATGATCGTTACATACATTGTGGCTCAGATAATTTTCCTATAAAATTAATTTTGTCATTAATTTTACATCATCGGTTACGTAGTTATATATTAAAATTTAAAAAACATTTATGTTCAAATTTACCGGCAATATCGCGCTGCAAGACAACTAGCGCTCATTGTACAGTAATTTACCAGCGAACTACCGCAGCAGAGGGCTGCTCTAAATTAAAGTCAGTAGGCATCCGTTAATTATCTGTGATTAAAATTGCATCATTGCATGATGTATATCCATAGAATAGTAAAAATAAGTGCATCATAGAACACTTATGTAGTATGCATATAGGTGGCGCGCTTTTCATTTTTAAAATTGATCAGTAATTATTGTACAAAAATAATCAGTGTGAACGTTTTATTTAAAAAAAAAAAAATTGCAATAATCATTTACATTACTGTAAAATTCTCAAATTCTCACCAACATTTCCACCCCTCCCTCCTATTTTCGAAGGTGCTGAAGAAGAATTTGGGTTCAGCAGAAATTTTAGTTTTTGGCGGTATACTTTGCTATATAACTTTCTGGTGGGAGGTGTAAAACTACCGAGATATTTAGAAAAAACCGATTATCTCCAAAACCACGGGTCCTAGAAGATGGTTTAAATAGGAAGAATTATAGGGGGAATTATTCTCCACAACTTTGCTATATAACTTTCTGGTGCGAAGTGCAAAACTACCGAGATATTTAGAAAAAACCGATTATCTCCAAAACCACGGGTCCTAGAAGATGGTTTAAATGGGACGAATTATAGAGGGAATTATTCTCCACAACTTTGCTATATAACTTTCTGATGAGAGGTGCAAAACTGCCGAGATATTTAGAAAAAACCGATTACCTCCAAAACCACGGGTCCTAGCAGATGGTTTAAATAGGACTAATTATAGGACGAATTATTCTCCACAACTTTGCTATATAACTTTCTGGTGGGAGGTGCAAAACTACCGAGACATTTAGAAAAAACCGATTATCTCCAAAACCACGGGCCCTAGAAGATGGTTTAAATGAGAAGAATTATAGGGGGAATTATTCTCCACAACTTTGCAATATAACTTTCTGGTGAGAGGTGCACAACTACCGAGATATTTAGAAAAAACCGATTACCTCCAAAACCACGGGTCCTAGAAGATGGTTTAAATGGGAAGAATTGTAGGGGGAATTATTCTCCACAACTTTGCTATATAACTTTCTGGTGGGAGGTGCAAAACTACCGAGATATTTAGAAAAAACCGATTATCTCCAAAACCACGGGTCCTAGAAGATGGTTTAAATAGGACGAATTATGGAGGGAATTATTCTCCACAACTTTGCCATATAACTTTCTGGTGGGAGGTGCAAAACTACCGAGATATTTAGAAAAAACCGATTATCTTCAAAACCACAGGTCCTAGAAGATGGTTTAAATGGGACGAATTATGGAGGGAATTATTCTCCACAACTTTGCTATATAACTTTCTGGTGGGAGGTGCAAAACTACCGAGATATTTAGAAAAAACCGATTATCTCCAAAACCACGGGTCCTAGAAGATGGTTTAAATGGGAAGAATTATAGGGGGAATTATTCTCCACAACTTTGCTATATAACTTTCTGGTGGGAGGTGCAAAACTACCGAGATATTTAGAAAAAACCGATTAACTCCAAAACCACGGGTCCTAGAAGATGGTTTAAATGGGAAGAATTGTAGGGGGAATTATTCTCCACAACTTTGCTATATAACTTTCTGGTGGGAGGTGCAAAACTACCGAGATATTTAGAAAAAACCGATTACCTCCAAAATCACGGGTCCTAGAAGATGGTTTAAATGGGAAGAATTGTAGGGGGAATTATTCTCCACAACTTTGCTATATAACTTTCTGGTGGGAGGTGCAAAACTACCGAGATATTTAGAAAAAACCGATTACCTCCAAAACCACGGGTCCTAGAAGATGGTTTAAATGGGAAGAATTGTAGGGGGAATTATTCTCCACAACTTTGCTATATAACTTTCTGGTGGGAGGTGCAAAACTACCGAGATATTTAGAAAAAACCGAATACCTCCAAAACCACGGGTCCTAGAAGACGGTTTAAATGAGAAGAATTATAGGGGGAATTATTCTCCACAACTTTGCAATATAACTTTCTGGTGAGAGGTGCACAACTACCGAGATATTTAGAAAAAACCGATTATCTCCAAAACCACGGGTCCTAGAAGATGGTTTAAATAGGACGAATTATAGGGGGAATTATTCTCCACAACTTTGCTATATAACTTTCTGGTGGTAGGTGCAAAACTACCGAGATATTTAGAAAAAACCGATTATCTCCAAAACCACGGGTCCTAGAAGATGGTTTAAATGAGACGAATTATGGAGGGAATTATTCTCCACAACTTTGCTATATAACTTTCTGGTGGGAGGTGCAAAACTACCGAGATATTTAGAAAAAAACCGATTATCTCCAAAACCACGGGTCCTAGAAGATGGTTTAAATGGGACGAATTATGGAGGGAATTATTCTCCACAACTTTGCCATATAACTTTCTGGTGGGAGGTGCAAAACTACCGAGATATTTAGAAAAAACCGATTATCTTCAAAACCACAGGTCCTAGAAGATGGTTTAAATGGGACGAATTATGGAGGGAATTATTCTCCACAACTTTGCCATATAACTTTCTGGTGGGAGGTGCAAAACTACCGAGATATTTAGAAAAAACCGATTATCTTCAAAACCACAGGTCCTAGAAGATGGTTTAAATGGGACGAATTATGGAGGGAATTATTCTCCACAACTTTGCTATATAACTTTCTGGTGGGAGGTGCAAAACTACCGAGATATTTAGAAAAAACCGATTATCTCCAAAACCACGGGTCCTAGAAGATGGTTTAAATGGGAAGAATTATAGGGGGAATTATTCTCCACAACTTTGCTATATAACTTTCTGGTGGGAGGTGCAAAACTACCGAGATATTTAGAAAAAACCGATTACCTCCAAAACCACGGGTCCTAGAAGATGGTTTAAATGGGAAGAATTGTAGGGGGAATTATTCTCCACAACTTTGCTATATAACTTTCTGGTGGGAGGTGCAAAACTACCGAGATATTTAGAAAAAACCGATTATCTCCAAAACCACGGGTCCTAGAAGATGGTTTAAATGAGACGAATTATGGAGGGAATTATTCTCCACAACTTTGCTATATAACTTTCTGGTGGGAGGTGCAAAACTACCGAGATATTTAGAAAAAACCGATTATCTCCAAAACCACGGGTCCTAGAAGATGGTTTAAATGAGAAGAATTATAGGGGGAATTATTCTCCACAACTTTGCTATATAACTTTCTGGTGGGAGGTGCAAAACTACCGAGATATTTAGAAAAAACCGATTATCTCCAAAACCACGGGTCCTAGAAGATGGTTTAAATGGGAAGAATTGTAGGGGGAATTATTCTCCACAACTTTGCTATATAACTTTCTGGTGAGAGGTGCACAACTACCGAGATATTTAGAAAAAACCGATTACCTCCAAAACCACGGGTCCTAGAAGATGGTTTAAATGGGAAGAATTGTAGGGGGAATTATTCTCCACAACTTTGCTATATAACTTTCTGGTGGGAGGTGCAAAACTACCGAGATATTTAGAAAAAACCGATTATCTTCAAAACCACAGATCCTAGAAGATGGTTTAAATGGGACGAATTATGGAGGGAATTATTCTCCACAACTTTGCCATATAACTTTCTGGTGGGAGGTGCAAAACTACCGAGATATTTAGAAAAAACCGATTATCTTCAAAACCACAGGTCCTAGAAGATGGTTTAAATGGGACGAATTATGGAGGGAATTATTCTCCACAACTTTGCTATATAACTTTCTGGTGGGAGGTGCAAAACTACCGAGATATTTAGAAAAAACCGATTATCTCCAAAACCACGGGTCCTAGAAGATGGTTTAAATGGGAAGAATTATAGGGGGAATTATTCTCCACAACTTTGCTATATAACTTTCTGGTGGGAGGTGCAAAACTACCGAGATATTTAGAAAAAACCGATTACCTCCAAAACCACGGGTCCTAGAAGATGGTTTAAATGGAACGAATTATGGAGGGAATTATTCTCCACAACTTTGCTATATAACTTTCTGGTGAGAGGTGCACAACTACCGAGATATTTAGAAAAAACCGATTACCTCCAAAACCACGGGTCCTAGAAGATGGTTTAAATAGGACGAATTATAGGGGGAATTATTCTCCACAACTTTGCTATATAACTTTCTGGTGGGAGGTGCAAAACTACCGAGATATTTAGAAAAAACCGATTATCTCCAAAACCACGGGTCCTAGAAGATGGTTTAAATGAGACGAATTATGGAGGGAATTATTCTCCACAACTTTGCTATATAACTTTCTGGTGGGAGGTGCAAAACTACCGAGATATTTAGAAAAAACCGATTACCTCCAAAACCACGGGTCCTAGAAGATGGTTTAAATGGGACGAATTATGGAGGGAATTATTCTCCACAACTTTGCTATATAACTTTCTGGTGGGAGGTGCAAAACTACCGAGATATTTAGAAAAAACCGAATACCTCCAAAACCACGGGTCCTAGAAGATGGTTTAAATGGGAAGAATTGTAGGGGGAATTATTCTCCACAACTTTGCTATATAACTTTCTGGTGGGAGGTGCAAAACTACCGAGATATTTAGAAAAAACCGAATACCTCCAAAACCACGGGTCCTAGAAGACGGTTTAAATGAGAAGAATTATAGGGGGAATTATTCTCCACAACTTTGCAATATAACTTTCTGGTGAGAGGTGCACAACTACCGAGATATTTAGAAAAAACCGATTACCTCCAAAACCACGGGTCCTAGAAGATGGTTTAAATGGGACGAATTATGGAGGGAATTATTCTCCACAACTTTGCTATATAACTTTCTGGTGGGAGGTGCAAAACTACCGAGATATTTAGAAAAAACCGATTATCTCCAAAACCACGGGTCCTAGAAGATGGTTTAAATAGGACGAATTATAGGGGGAATTATTCTCCACAACTTTGCTATATAACTTTCTGGTGGTAGGTGCAAAACTACCGAGATATTTAGAAAAAACCGATTATCTCCAAAACCACGGGTCCTAGAAGATGGTTTAAATGAGACGAATTATGGAGGGAATTATTCTCCACAACTTTGCTATATAACTTTCTGGTGGGAGGTGCAAAACTACCGAGATATTTAGAAAAAACCGATTATCTCCAAAACCACGGGTCCTAGAAGATGGTTTAAATGGGACGAATTATGGAGGGAATTATTCTCCACAACTTTGCCATATAACTTTCTGGTGGGAGGTGCAAAACTACCGAGATATTTAGAAAAAACCGATTATCTTCAAAACCACAGGTCCTAGAAGATGGTTTAAATGGGACGAATTATGGAGGGAATTATTCTCCACAACTTTGCTATATAACTTTCTGGTGGGAGGTGCAAAACTACCGAGATATTTAGAAAAAACCGATTATCTCCAAAACCACGGGTCCTAGAAGATGGTTTAAATGGGAAGAATTATAGGGGGAATTATTCTCCACAACTTTGCTATATAACTTTCTGGTGGGAGGTGCAAAACTACCGAGATATTTAGAAAAAACCGATTAACTCCAAAACCACGGGTCCTAGAAGATGGTTTAAATGGGAAGAATTGTAGGGGGAATTATTCTCCACAACTTTGCTATATAACTTTCTGGTGGGAGGTGCAAAACTACCGAGATATTTAGAAAAAACCGATTACCTCCAAAATCACGGGTCCTAGGAGATGGTTTAAATGGGAAGAATTGTAGGGGGAATTATTCTCCACAACTTTGCTATATAACTTTCTGGTGGGAGGTGCAAAACTACCGAGATATTTAGAAAAAACCGATTACCTCCAAAACCACGGGTCCTAGAAGATGGTTTAAATGGGAAGAATTGTAGGGGGAATTATTCTCCACAACTTTGCTATATAACTTTCTGGTGGGAGGTGCAAAACTACTGAGATATTTAGAAAAAACCGAATACCTCCAAAACCACGGGTCCTAGAAGACGGTTTAAATGAGAAGAATTATAGGGGGAATTATTCTCCACAACTTTGCAATATAACTTTCTGGTGAGAGGTGCACAACTACCGAGATATTTAGAAAAAACCGATTATCTCCAAAACCACGGGTCCTAGAAGATGGTTTAAATGGGACGAATTATGGAGGGAATTATTCTCCACAACTTTGCCATATAACTTTCTGGTGGGAGGTGCAAAACTACCGAGATATTTAGAAAAAACCGATTATCTTCAAAACCACAGGTCCTAAAAGATGGTTTAAATGGGACGAATTATGGAGGGAATTATTCTCCACAACTTTGCTATATAACTTTCTGGTGGGAGGTGCAAAACTACCGAGATATTTAGAAAAAACCGATTATCTCCAAAACCACGGGTCCTAGAAGATGGTTTAAATAGGACGAATTATAGGGGGAATTATTCTCCACAACTTTGCTATATAACTTTCTGGTGGGAGGTGCAAAACTACCGAGATATTTAGAAAAAACCGAATATCTCCAAAACCACGGGTCCTAGAAGATGGTTTAAATGAGACGAATTATGGAGGGAATTATTCTCCACAACTTTGCTATATAACTTTCTGGTGGGAGGTGCAAAACTACCGAGATATTTAGAAAAAACCGATTATCTCCAAAACCACGGGTCCTAGAAGATGGTTTAAATGGGACGAATTATGGAGGGTATTATTCTCCACAACTTTGCCATATAACTTTCTGGTGGGAGGTGCAAAACTACCGAGATATTTAGAAAAAACCGATTATCTTCAAAACCACAGGTCCTAGAAGATGGTTTAAATGGGACGAATTATGGAGGGAATTATTCTCCACAACTTTGCTATATAACTTTCTGGTGGGAGGTGCAAAACTACCGAGATATTTAGAAAAAACCGATTATCTCCAAAACCACGGGTCCTAGAAGATGGTTTAAATGGGACGAATTATGGAGGGAATTATTCTCCACAACTTTGCTATATAACTTTCTGGTGGGAGGTGCAAAACTACCGAGATATTTAGAAAAAACCGATTACCTCCAAAACCACGGGTCCTAGAAGATGGTTTAAATGGGAAGAATTGTAGGGGAAATTATTCTCCACAACTTTGCTATATAACTTTCTGGTGGGAGGTGCAAAACTACCGAGATATTTAGAAAAAACCGATTATCTCCAAAACCACGGGTCCTAGAAGATGGTTTAAATGAGACGAATTATGGAGGGAATTATTCTCCACAACTTTGCTATATAACTTTCTGGTGGGAGGTGCAAAACTACCGAGATATTTAGAAAAAACCGATTATCTCCAAAACCACGGGTCCTAGAAGATGGTTTAAATGAGAAGAATTATAGGGGGAATTATTCTCCACAACTTTGCAATATAACTTTCTGGTGAGAGGTGCACAACTACCGAGATATTTAGAAAAAACCGATTACCTCCAAAACCACGGGTCCTAGAAGATGGTTTAAATGGGAAGAATTGTAGGGGGAATTATTCTCCACAACTTTGCTATATAACTTTCTGGTGGGAGGTGCAAAACTACCGAGATATTTAGAAAAAACCGATTATCTCCAAAACCACGGGTCCTAGAAGATGGTTTAAATGGGACGAATTATGGAGGGAATTATTCTCCACAACTTTGCCATATAACTTTCTGGTGGGAGGTGCAAAACTACCGAGATATTTAGAAAAAACCGATTATCTTCAAAACCACAGGTCCTAGAAGATGGTATAATGGGACGAATTATGGAGGGAATTATTCTCCACAACTTTGCTATATAACTTTCTGGTGGGAGGTGCAAAACTACCGAGATATTTAGAAAAAACCGATTATCTCCAAAACCACGGGTCCTAGAAGATGGTTTAAATGGGAAGAATTATAGGGGGAATTATTCTCCACAACTTTGCTATATAACTTTCTGGTGGGAGGTGCAAAACTACCGAGATATTTAGAAAAAACCGATTACCTCCAAAACCACGGGTCCTAGAAGATGGTTTAAATGGGAAGAATTGTAGGGGGAATTATTCTCCACAACTTTGCTATATAACTTTCTGGTGGGAGGTGCAAAACTACCGAGATATTTAGAAAAAACCGATTACCTCCAAAATCACGGGTCCTAGAAGATGGTTTAAATGGGAAGAATTGTAGGGGGAATTATTCTCCACAACTTTGCTATATAACTTTCTGGTGGGAGGTGCAAAACTACCGAGATATTTAGAAAAAACCGATTACCTCCAAAACCACGTGTCCTAGAAGATGGTTTAAATGGGAAGAATTGTAGGGGGAATTATTCTCCACAACTTTGCTATATAACTTTCTGGTGGGAGGTGCAAAACTACCGAGATATTTAGAAAAAACCGAATACCTCCAAAACCACGGGTCCTAGAAGACGGTTTAAATGAGAAGAATTATAGGGGGAATTATTCTCCACAACTTTGCAATATAACTTTCTGGTGAGAGGTGCACAACTACCGAGATATTTAGAAAAAACCGATTACCTCCAAAACCACGGGTCCTAGAAGATGGTTTAAATGGGACGAATTATGGAGGGAATTATTCTCCACAACTTTGCTGTATAACTTTCTGGTGGGAGGTGCAAAACTACCGAGATATTTAGAAAAAACCGATTATCTCCAAAACCACGGGTCCTAGAAGATGGTTTAAATAGGACGAATTATAGGGGGAATTATTCTCCACAACTTTGCTATATAACTTTCTGGTGGGAGGTGCAAAACTACCGAGATATTTAGAAAAAACCGATTATCTCCAAAACCACGGGTCCTAGAAGATGGTTTAAATGAGAAGAATTATAGGGGGAATTATTCTCCACAACTTTGCTATATAACTTTCTGGTGGGAGGTGCAAAACTACCGAGATATTTAGAAAATACCGATTATCTCCAAAACCACGGGTCCTAGAAGATGGTTTAAATGGGACGAATTATGGAGGGAATTATTCTCCACAACTTTGCTATATAACTTTCTGGTGGGAGGTGCAAAACTACCGAGATATTTAGAAAAAACCGATTATCTCCAAAACCACGGGTCCTAGAAGATGGTTTAAATGGGAAGAATTATAGGGGGAATTATTCTCCACAACTTTGCAATATAACTTTCTGGTGAGAGGTGCACAACTACCGAGATATTTAGAAAAAACCGATTACCTCCAAAACCACGGGTCCTAGAAGATGGTTTAAATGGGACGAATTATGGAGGGAATTATTCTCCACAACTTTGCTATATAACTTTCTGGTGGGAGGTGCAAAACTACCGAGATATTTAGAAAAAACCGATTATCTCCAAAACCACTGGTCCTAGAAGATGGTTTAAATGAGAAGAATTATAGGGGGAATTATTCTCCACAACTTTGCTGTATAACTTTCTGGTGGGAGGTGCAAAACTACCGAGATATTTAGAAAAAACCGATTATCTCCAAAACCACGGGTCCTAAAAGATGGTTTAAATGGGACGAATTATGGAGGGAATTATTCTCCACAACTTTGCTATATAACTTTCTGGTGGGAGGTGCAAAACTACCGAGATATTTAGAAAAAACCGATTATCTCCAAAACCACGGGTCCTAGAAGATGGTTTAAATAGGACGAATTATAGGGGGAATTATTCTCCACAACTTTGCTATATAACTTTCTGGTGGGAGGTGCAAAACTACCGAGATATTTAGAAAAAACCGAATATCTCCAAAACCACGGGTCCTAGAAGATGGTTTAAATGAGACGAATTATGGAGGGAATTATTCTCCACAACTTTGCTATATAACTTTCTGGTGGGAGGTGCAAAACTACCGAGATATTTAGAAAAAACCGATTATCTCCAAAACCACGGGTCCTAGAAGATGGTTTAAATGGGACGAATTATGGAGGGTATTATTCTCCACAACTTTGCCATATAACTTTCTGGTGGGAGGTGCAAAACTACCGAGATATTTAGAAAAAACCGATTATCTTCAAAACCACAGGTCCTAGAAGATGGTTTAAATGGGACGAATTATGGAGGGAATTATTCTCCACAACTTTGCTATATAACTTTCTGGTGGGAGGTGCAAAACTACCGAGATATTTAGAAAAAACCGATTATCTCCAAAACCACGGGTCCTAGAAGATGGTTTAAATGGGACGAATTATGGAGGGAATTATTCTCCACAACTTTGCTATATAACTTTCTGGTGGGAGGTGCAAAACTACCGAGATATTTAGAAAAAACCGATTACCTCCAAAACCACGGGTCCTAGAAGATGGTTTAAATGGGAAGAATTGTAGGGGGAATTATTCTCCACAACTTTGCTATATAACTTTCTGGTGGGAGGTGCAAAACTACCGAGATATTTAGAAAAAACCGATTACCTCCAAAACCACGGGTCCTAGAAGATGGTTTAAATGGGAAGAATTGTAGGGGGAATTATTCTCCACAACTTTGCTATATAACTTTCTGGTGGGAGGTGCAAAACTACCGAGATATTTAGAAAAAACCGATTATCTCCAAAACCACGGGTCCTAGAAGATGGTTTAAATAGGACGAATTATAGGGGGAATTATTCTCCACAACTTTGCTATATAACTTTCTGGTGGGAGGTGCAAAAGTACCGAGATATTTAGAAAAAACCGATTATCTCCAAAACCACGGGTCCTAGAAGATGGTTTAAATGAGACGAATTATGGAGGGAATTATTCTCCACAACTTTGCTATATAACTTTCTGGTGGGAGGTGCAAAACTACCGAGATATTTAGAAAAAACCGATTATCTCCAAAACCACGGGTCCTAGAAGATGGTTTAAATGGGAAGAATTGTAGGGGGAATTATTCTCCACAACTTTGCTATATAACTTTCTGGTGGGAGGTGCAAAACTACCGAGATATTTAGAAAAAACCGATTACCTCCAAAACCACGGGTCCTAGAAGATGGTTTAAATGGGACGAATTATGGAGGGAATTATTCTCCACAACTTTGCTATATAACTTTCTGGTGGGAGGTGCAAAACTACCGAGATATTTAGAAAAAACCGATTATCTCCAAAACCACGGGTCCTAGAAGATGGTTTAAATAGGACGAATTATAGGGGGAATTATTCTCCACAACTTTGCTATATAACTTTCTGGTGGGAGGTGCAAAACTACCGAGATATTTAGAAAAAACCGAATATCTCCAAAACCACGGGTCCTAGAAGATGGTTTAAATGAGACGAATTATGGAGGGAATTATTCTCCACAACTTTGCTATATAACTTTCTGGTGGGAGGTGCAAAACTACCGAGATATTTAGAAAAAACCGATTATCTCCAAAACCACGGGTCCTAGAAGATGGTTTAAATGGGACGAATTATGGAGGGTATTATTCTCCACAACTTTGCCATATAACTTTCTGGTGGGAGGTGCAAAACTACCGAGATATTTAGAAAAAACCGATTATCTTCAAAACCACAGGTCCTAGAAGATGGTTTAAATGGGACGAATTATGGAGGGAATTATTCTCCACAACTTTGCTATATAACTTTCTGGTGGGAGGTGCAAAACTACCGAGATATTTAGAAAAAACCGATTATCTCCAAAACCACGGGTCCTAGAAGATGGTTTAAATGGGACGAATTATGGAGGGAATTATTCTCCACAACTTTGCTATATAACTTTCTGGTGGGAGGTGCAAAACTACCGAGATATTTAGAAAAAACCGATTACCTCCAAAACCACGGGTCCTAGAAGATGGTTTAAATGGGAAGAATTGTAGGGGGAATTATTCTCCACAACTTTGCTATATAACTTTCTGGTGGGAGGTGCAAAACTACCGAGATATTTAGAAAAAACCGATTACCTCCAAAACCACGGGTCCTAGAAGATGGTTTAAATGGGAAGAATTGTAGGGGGAATTATTCTCCACAACTTTGCTATATAACTTTCTGGTGGGAGGTGCAAAACTACCGAGATATTTAGAAAAAACCGATTATCTCCAAAACCACGGGTCCTAGAAGATGGTTTAAATAGGACGAATTATAGGGGGAATTATTCTCCACAACTTTGCTATATAACTTTCTGGTGGGAGGTGCAAAAGTACCGAGATATTTAGAAAAAACCGATTATCTCCAAAACCACGGGTCCTAGAAGATGGTTTAAATGAGACGAATTATGGAGGGAATTATTCTCCACAACTTTGCTATATAACTTTCTGGTGGGAGGTGCAAAACTACCGAGATATTTAGAAAAAACCGATTATCTCCAAAACCACGGGTCCTAGAAGATGGTTTAAATGGGAAGAATTGTAGGGGGAATTATTCTCCACAACTTTGCTATATAACTTTCTGGTGGGAGGTGCAAAACTACCGAGATATTTAGAAAAAACCGATTACCTCCAAAACCACGGGTCCTAGAAGATGGTTTAAATGGGACGAATTATGGAGGGAATTATTCTCCACAACTTTGCTATATAACTTTCTGGTGGGAGGTGCAAAACTACCGAGATATTTAGAAAAAACCGATTATCTCCAAAACCACGGGTCCTAGAAGATGGTTTAAATAGGACGAATTATAGGGGGAATTATTCTCCACAACTTTGCTATATAACTTTCTGGTGGGAGGTGCAAAACTACCGAGATATTTAGAAAAAACCGATTATCTCCAAAACCACGGGTCCTAGAAGATGGTTTAAATGAGACGAATTATGGAGGGAATTATTCTCCACAACTTTGCTATATAACTTTCTGGTGGGAGGTGCAAAACTACCGAGATATTTAGAAAAAACCGATTATCTCCAAAACCACGGGTCCTAGAAGATGGTTTAAATGGGACGAATTATGGAGGGAATTATTCTCCACAACTTTGCCATATAACTTTCTGGTGGGAGGTGCAAAACTACCGAGATATTTAGAAAAAACCGATTATCTTCAAAACCACAGGTCCTAAAAGATGGTTTAAATGGGACGAATTATGGAGGGAATTATTCTCCACAACTTTGCTATATAACTTTCTGGTGGGAGGTGCAAAACTACCGAGATATTTAGAAAAAACCGATTATCTCCAAAACCACGGGTCCTAGAAGATGGTTTAAATAGGACGAATTATAGGGGGAATTATTCTCCACAACTTTGCTATATAACTTTCTGGTGGGAGGTGCAAAACTACCGAGATATTTAGAAAAAACCGAATATCTCCAAAACCACGGGTCCTAGAAGATGGTTTAAATGAGACGAATTATGGAGGGAATTATTCTCCACAACTTTGCTATATAACTTTCTGGTGGGAGGTGCAAAACTACCGAGATATTTAGAAAAAACCGATTATCTCCAAAACCACGGGTCCTAGAAGATGGTTTAAATGGGACGAATTATGGAGGGTATTATTCTCCACAACTTTGCCATATAACTTTCTGGTGGGAGGTGCAAAACTACCGAGATATTTAGAAAAAACCGATTATCTTCAAAACCACAGGTCCTAGAAGATGGTTTAAATGGGACGAATTATGGAGGGAATTATTCTCCACAACTTTGCTATATAACTTTCTGGTGGGAGGTGCAAAACTACCGAGATATTTAGAAAAAACCGATTATCTCCAAAACCACGGGTCCTAGAAGATGGTTTAAATGGGACGAATTATGGAGGGAATTATTCTCCACAACTTTGCTATATAACTTTCTGGTGGGAGGTGCAAAACTACCGAGATATTTAGAAAAAACCGATTACCTCCAAAACCACGGGTCCTAGAAGATGGTTTAAATGGGAAGAATTGTAGGGGGAATTATTCTCCACAACTTTGCTATATAACTTTCTGGTGGGAGGTGCAAAACTACCGAGATATTTAGAAAAAACCGATTATCTCCAAAACCACGGGTCCTAGAAGATGGTTTAAATGGGAAGAATTGTAGGGGGAATTATTCTCCACAACTTTGCTATATAACTTTCTGGTGGGAGGTGCAAAACTACCGAGATATTTAGAAAAAACCGATTACCTCCAAAACCACGGGTCCTAGAAGATGGTTTAAATGGGACGAATTATGGAGGGAATTATTCTCCACAACTTTGCTATATAACTTTCTGGTGGGAGGTGCAAAACTACCGAGATATTTAGAAAAAACCGATTATCTCCAAAACCACGGGTCCTAGAAGATGGTTTAAATAGGACGAATTATAGGGGGAATTATTCTCCACAACTTTGCTATATAACTTTCTGGTGGGAGGTGCAAAACTACCGAGATATTTAGAAAAAACCGATTATCTCCAAAACCACGGGTCCTAGAAGATGGTTTAAATGAGACGAATTATGGAGGGAATTATTCTCCACAACTTTGCTATATAACTTTCTGGTGGGAGGTGCAAAACTACCGAGATATTTAGAAAAAACCGATTATCTCCAAAACCACGGGTCCTAGAAGATGGTTTAAATGGGACGAATTATGGAGGGAATTATTCTCCACAACTTTGCCATATAACTTTCTGGTGGGAGGTGCAAAACTACCGAGATATTTAGAAAAAACCGATTATCTTCAAAACCACAGGTCCTAAAAGATGGTTTAAATGGGACGAATTATGGAGGGAATTATTCTCCACAACTTTGCTATATAACTTTCTGGTGGGAGGTGCAAAACTACCGAGATATTTAGAAAAAACCGATTATCTCCAAAACCACGGGTCCTAGAAGATGGTTTAAATAGGACGAATTATAGGGGGAATTATTCTCCACAACTTTGCTATATAACTTTCTGGTGGGAGGTGCAAAACTACCGAGATATTTAGAAAAAACCGAATATCTCCAAAACCACGGGTCCTAGAAGATGGTTTAAATGAGACGAATTATGGAGGGAATTATTCTCCACAACTTTGCTATATAACTTTCTGGTGGGAGGTGCAAAA
Source organism: Rosalia funebris (assembly GCA_037954035.1). Lineage (NCBI taxonomy): Eukaryota > Metazoa > Arthropoda > Insecta > Coleoptera > Cerambycidae > Rosalia > Rosalia funebris. The sequence goes on along the minus strand of JAZFAV010000006.1, from coordinate 333,821 downwards.
CTACCGAGATATTTAGAAAAAACCGATTATCTCCAAAACCACGGGTCCTAGAAGATGGTTTAAATGGGACGAATTATGGAGGGTATTATTCTCCACAACTTTGCCATATAACTTTCTGGTGGGAGGTGCAAAACTACCGAGATATTTAGAAAAAACCGATTATCTTCAAAACCACAGGTCCTAGAAGATGGTTTAAATGGGACGAATTATGGAGGGAATTATTCTCCACAACTTTGCTATATAACTTTCTGGTGGGAGGTGCAAAACTACCGAGATATTTAGAAAAAACCGATTATCTCCAAAACCACGGGTCCTAGAAGATGGTTTAAATGGGACGAATTATGGAGGGAATTATTCTCCACAACTTTGCTATATAACTTTCTGGTGGGAGGTGCAAAACTACCGAGATATTTAGAAAAAACCGATTACCTCCAAAACCACGGGTCCTAGAAGATGGTTTAAATGGGAAGAATTGTAGGGGAAATTATTCTCCACAACTTTGCTATATAACTTTCTGGTGGGAGGTGCAAAACTACCGAGATATTTAGAAAAAACCGATTATCTCCAAAACCACGGGTCCTAGAAGATGGTTTAAATGAGACGAATTATGGAGGGAATTATTCTCCACAACTTTGCTATATAACTTTCTGGTGGGAGGTGCAAAACTACCGAGATATTTAGAAAAAACCGATTATCTCCAAAACCACGGGTCCTAGAAGATGGTTTAAATGAGAAGAATTATAGGGGGAATTATTCTCCACAACTTTGCAATATAACTTTCTGGTGAGAGGTGCACAACTACCGAGATATTTAGAAAAAACCGATTACCTCCAAAACCACGGGTCCTAGAAGATGGTTTAAATGGGAAGAATTGTAGGGGGAATTATTCTCCACAACTTTGCTATATAACTTTCTGGTGGGAGGTGCAAAACTACCGAGATATTTAGAAAAAACCGATTATCTCCAAAACCACGGGTCCTAGAAGATGGTTTAAATGGGACGAATTATGGAGGGAATTATTCTCCACAACTTTGCCATATAACTTTCTGGTGGGAGGTGCAAAACTACCGAGATATTTAGAAAAAACCGATTATCTTCAAAACCACAGGTCCTAGAAGATGGTATAATGGGACGAATTATGGAGGGAATTATTCTCCACAACTTTGCTATATAACTTTCTGGTGGGAGGTGCAAAACTACCGAGATATTTAGAAAAAACCGATTATCTCCAAAACCACGGGTCCTAGAAGATGGTTTAAATGGGAAGAATTATAGGGGGAATTATTCTCCACAACTTTGCTATATAACTTTCTGGTGGGAGGTGCAAAACTACCGAGATATTTAGAAAAAACCGATTACCTCCAAAACCACGGGTCCTAGAAGATGGTTTAAATGGGAAGAATTGTAGGGGGAATTATTCTCCACAACTTTGCTATATAACTTTCTGGTGGGAGGTGCAAAACTACCGAGATATTTAGAAAAAACCGATTACCTCCAAAATCACGGGTCCTAGAAGATGGTTTAAATGGGAAGAATTGTAGGGGGAATTATTCTCCACAACTTTGCTATATAACTTTCTGGTGGGAGGTGCAAAACTACCGAGATATTTAGAAAAAACCGATTACCTCCAAAACCACGTGTCCTAGAAGATGGTTTAAATGGGAAGAATTGTAGGGGGAATTATTCTCCACAACTTTGCTATATAACTTTCTGGTGGGAGGTGCAAAACTACCGAGATATTTAGAAAAAACCGAATACCTCCAAAACCACGGGTCCTAGAAGACGGTTTAAATGAGAAGAATTATAGGGGGAATTATTCTCCACAACTTTGCAATATAACTTTCTGGTGAGAGGTGCACAACTACCGAGATATTTAGAAAAAACCGATTACCTCCAAAACCACGGGTCCTAGAAGATGGTTTAAATGGGACGAATTATGGAGGGAATTATTCTCCACAACTTTGCTGTATAACTTTCTGGTGGGAGGTGCAAAACTACCGAGATATTTAGAAAAAACCGATTATCTCCAAAACCACGGGTCCTAGAAGATGGTTTAAATAGGACGAATTATAGGGGGAATTATTCTCCACAACTTTGCTATATAACTTTCTGGTGGGAGGTGCAAAACTACCGAGATATTTAGAAAAAACCGATTATCTCCAAAACCACGGGTCCTAGAAGATGGTTTAAATGAGAAGAATTATAGGGGGAATTATTCTCCACAACTTTGCTATATAACTTTCTGGTGGGAGGTGCAAAACTACCGAGATATTTAGAAAATACCGATTATCTCCAAAACCACGGGTCCTAGAAGATGGTTTAAATGGGACGAATTATGGAGGGAATTATTCTCCACAACTTTGCTATATAACTTTCTGGTGGGAGGTGCAAAACTACCGAGATATTTAGAAAAAACCGATTATCTCCAAAACCACGGGTCCTAGAAGATGGTTTAAATAGGAAGAATTATAGGGGGAATTATTCTCCACAACTTTGCAATATAACTTTCTGGTGAGAGGTGCACAACTACCGAGATATTTAGAAAAAACCGATTACCTCCAAAACCACGGGTCCTAGAAGATGGTTTAAATGGGACGAATTATGGAGGGAATTATTCTCCACAACTTTGCTATATAACTTTCTGGTGGGAGGTGCAAAACTACCGAGATATTTAGAAAAAACCGATTATCTCCAAAACCACTGGTCCTAGAAGATGGTTTAAATGAGAAGAATTATAGGGGGAATTATTCTCCACAACTTTGCTATATAACTTTCTGGTGGGAGGTGCAAAACTACCGAGATATTTAGAAAATACCGATTACCTCCAAAACCACGGGTCCTAGAAGATGGTTTAAATGGGACGAATTATGGAGGGAATTATTCTCCACAACTTTGCTATATAACTTTCTGGTGGGAGGTGCAAAACTACCGAGATATTTAGAAAAAACCGATTATCTCCAAAACCACGGGTCCTAGAAGATGGTTTAAATGGGAAGAATTATAGGGGGAATTATTCTCCACAACTTTGCAATATAACTTTCTGGTGAGAGGTGCACAACTACCGAGATATTTAGAAAAAACCGATTATCTTCAAAACCACAGGTCCTAGAAGATGGTTTAAATGGGACGAATTATGGAGGGAATTATTCTCCACAACTTTGCTATATAACTTTCTGGTGGGAGGTGCAAAACTACCGAGATATTTAGAAAAAACCGATTATCTCCAAAACCACGGGTCCTAGAAGATGGTTTAAATGGGACGAATTATGGAGGGAATTATTCTCCACAACTTTGCTATATAACTTTCTGGTGGGAGGTGCAAAACTACCGAGATATTTAGAAAAAACCGATTACCTCCAAAACCACGGGTCCTAGAAGATGGTTTAAATGGGAAGAATTGTAGGGGGAATTATTCTCCACAACTTTGCTATATAACTTTCTGGTGGGAGGTGCAAAACTACCGAGATATTTAGAAAAAACCGATTACCTCCAAAACCACGGGTCCTAGAAGATGGTTTAAATGGGAAGAATTGTAGGGGGAATTATTCTCCACAACTTTGCTATATAACTTTCTGGTGGGAGGTGCAAAACTACCGAGATATTTAGAAAAAACCGATTATCTCCAAAACCACGGGTCCTAGAAGATGGTTTAAATAGGACGAATTATAGGGGGAATTATTCTCCACAACTTTGCTATATAACTTTCTGGTGGGAGGTGCAAAAGTACCGAGATATTTAGAAAAAACCGATTATCTCCAAAACCACGGGTCCTAGAAGATGGTTTAAATGAGACGAATTATGGAGGGAATTATTCTCCACAACTTTGCTATATAACTTTCTGGTGGGAGGTGCAAAACTACCGAGATATTTAGAAAAAACCGATTATCTCCAAAACCACGGGTCCTAGAAGATGGTTTAAATGGGAAGAATTGTAGGGGGAATTATTCTCCACAACTTTGCTATATAACTTTCTGGTGGGAGGTGCAAAACTACCGAGATATTTAGAAAAAACCGATTACCTCCAAAACCACGGGTCCTAGAAGATGGTTTAAATGGGACGAATTATGGAGGGAATTATTCTCCACAACTTTGCTATATAACTTTCTGGTGGGAGGTGCAAAACTACCGAGATATTTAGAAAAAACCGATTATCTCCAAAACCACGGGTCCTAGAAGATGGTTTAAATAGGACGAATTATAGGGGGAATTATTCTCCACAACTTTGCTATATAACTTTCTGGTGGGAGGTGCAAAACTACCGAGATATTTAGAAAAAACCGATTATCTCCAAAACCACGGGTCCTAGAAGATGGTTTAAATGAGACGAATTATGGAGGGAATTATTCTCCACAACTTTGCTATATAACTTTCTGGTGGGAGGTGCAAAACTACCGAGATATTTAGAAAAAACCGATTATCTCCAAAACCACGGGTCCTAGAAGATGGTTTAAATGGGACGAATTATGGAGGGAATTATTCTCCACAACTTTGCCATATAACTTTCTGGTGGGAGGTGCAAAACTACCGAGATATTTAGAAAAAACCGATTATCTTCAAAACCACAGGTCCTAAAAGATGGTTTAAATGGGACGAATTATGGAGGGAATTATTCTCCACAACTTTGCTATATAACTTTCTGGTGGGAGGTGCAAAACTACCGAGATATTTAGAAAAAACCGATTATCTCCAAAACCACGGGTCCTAGAAGATGGTTTAAATAGGACGAATTATAGGGGGAATTATTCTCCACAACTTTGCTATATAACTTTCTGGTGGGAGGTGCAAAACTACCGAGATATTTAGAAAAAACCGAATATCTCCAAAACCACGGGTCCTAGAAGATGGTTTAAATGAGACGAATTATGGAGGGAATTATTCTCCACAACTTTGCTATATAACTTTCTGGTGGGAGGTGCAAAACTACCGAGATATTTAGAAAAAACCGATTATCTCCAAAACCACGGGTCCTAGAAGATGGTTTAAATGGGACGAATTATGGAGGGTATTATTCTCCACAACTTTGCCATATAACTTTCTGGTGGGAGGTGCAAAACTACCGAGATATTTAGAAAAAACCGATTATCTTCAAAACCACAGGTCCTAGAAGATGGTTTAAATGGGACGAATTATGGAGGGAATTATTCTCCACAACTTTGCTATATAACTTTCTGGTGGGAGGTGCAAAACTACCGAGATATTTAGAAAAAACCGATTATCTCCAAAACCACGGGTCCTAGAAGATGGTTTAAATGGGACGAATTATGGAGGGAATTATTCTCCACAACTTTGCTATATAACTTTCTGGTGGGAGGTGCAAAACTACCGAGATATTTAGAAAAAACCGATTACCTCCAAAACCACGGGTCCTAGAAGATGGTTTAAATGGGAAGAATTGTAGGGGGAATTATTCTCCACAACTTTGCTATATAACTTTCTGGTGGGAGGTGCAAAACTACCGAGATATTTAGAAAAAACCGATTATCTCCAAAACCACGGGTCCTAGAAGATGGTTTAAATGGGAAGAATTGTAGGGGGAATTATTCTCCACAACTTTGCTATATAACTTTCTGGTGGGAGGTGCAAAACTACCGAGATATTTAGAAAAAACCGATTACCTCCAAAACCACGGGTCCTAGAAGATGGTTTAAATGGGACGAATTATGGAGGGAATTATTCTCCACAACTTTGCTATATAACTTTCTGGTGGGAGGTGCAAAACTACCGAGATATTTAGAAAAAACCGATTATCTCCAAAACCACGGGTCCTAGAAGATGGTTTAAATAGGACGAATTATAGGGGGAATTATTCTCCACAACTTTGCTATATAACTTTCTGGTGGGAGGTGCAAAACTACCGAGATATTTAGAAAAAACCGATTATCTCCAAAACCACGGGTCCTAGAAGATGGTTTAAATGAGACGAATTATGGAGGGAATTATTCTCCACAACTTTGCTATATAACTTTCTGGTGGGAGGTGCAAAACTACCGAGATATTTAGAAAAAACCGATTATCTCCAAAACCACGGGTCCTAGAAGATGGTTTAAATGGGACGAATTATGGAGGGAATTATTCTCCACAACTTTGCCATATAACTTTCTGGTGGGAGGTGCAAAACTACCGAGATATTTAGAAAAAACCGATTATCTTCAAAACCACAGGTCCTAAAAGATGGTTTAAATGGGACGAATTATGGAGGGAATTATTCTCCACAACTTTGCTATATAACTTTCTGGTGGGAGGTGCAAAACTACCGAGATATTTAGAAAAAACCGATTATCTCCAAAACCACGGGTCCTAGAAGATGGTTTAAATAGGACGAATTATAGGGGGAATTATTCTCCACAACTTTGCTATATAACTTTCTGGTGGGAGGTGCAAAACTACCGAGATATTTAGAAAAAACCGAATATCTCCAAAACCACGGGTCCTAGAAGATGGTTTAAATGAGACGAATTATGGAGGGAATTATTCTCCACAACTTTGCTATATAACTTTCTGGTGGGAGGTGCAAAACTACCGAGATATTTAGAAAAAACCGATTATCTCCAAAACCACGGGTCCTAGAAGATGGTTTAAATGGGACGAATTATGGAGGGTATTATTCTCCACAACTTTGCCATATAACTTTCTGGTGGGAGGTGCAAAACTACCGAGATATTTAGAAAAAACCGATTATCTTCAAAACCACAGGTCCTAGAAGATGGTTTAAATGGGACGAATTATGGAGGGAATTATTCTCCACAACTTTGCTATATAACTTTCTGGTGGGAGGTGCAAAACTACCGAGATATTTAGAAAAAACCGATTATCTCCAAAACCACGGGTCCTAGAAGATGGTTTAAATGGGACGAATTATGGAGGGAATTATTCTCCACAACTTTGCTATATAACTTTCTGGTGGGAGGTGCAAAACTACCGAGATATTTAGAAAAAACCGATTACCTCCAAAACCACGGGTCCTAGAAGATGGTTTAAATGGGAAGAATTGTAGGGGGAATTATTCTCCACAACTTTGCTATATAACTTTCTGGTGGGAGGTGCAAAACTACCGAGATATTTAGAAAAAACCGATTATCTCCAAAACCACGGGTCCTAGAAGATGGTTTAAATGAGACGAATTATGGAGGGAATTATTCTCCACAACTTTGCTATATAACTTTCTGGTGGGAGGTGCAAAACTACCGAGATATTTAGAAAAAACCGATTATCTCCAAAACCACGGGTCCTAGAAGATGGTTTAAATGAGAAGAATTATAGGGGGAATTATTCTCCACAACTTTGCAATATAACTTTCTGGTGAGAGGTGCACAACTACCGAGATATTTAGAAAAAACCGATTACCTCCAAAACCACGGGTCCTAGAAGATGGTTTAAATGGGAAGAATTGTAGGGGGAATTATTCTCCACAACTTTGCTATATAACTTTCTGGTGGGAGGTGCAAAACTACCGAGATATTTAGAAAAAACCGATTATCTCCAAAACCACGGGTCCTAGAAGATGGTTTAAATGGGACGAATTATGGAGGGAATTATTCTCCACAACTTTGCCATATAACTTTCTGGTGGGAGGTGCAAAACTACCGAGATATTTAGAAAAAACCGATTATCTTCAAAACCACAGGTCCTAGAAGATGGTATAATGGGACGAATTATGGAGGGAATTATTCTCCACAACTTTGCTATATAACTTTCTGGTGGGAGGTGCAAAACTACCGAGATATTTAGAAAAAACCGATTATCTCCAAAACCACGGGTCCTAGAAGATGGTTTAAATGGGAAGAATTATAGGGGGAATTATTCTCCACAACTTTGCTATATAACTTTCTGGTGGGAGGTGCAAAACTACCGAGATATTTAGAAAAAACCGATTACCTCCAAAACCACGGGTCCTAGAAGATGGTTTAAATGGGAAGAATTGTAGGGGGAATTATTCTCCACAACTTTGCTATATAACTTTCTGGTGGGAGGTGCAAAACTACCGAGATATTTAGAAAAAACCGATTACCTCCAAAATCACGGGTCCTAGAAGATGGTTTAAATGGGAAGAATTGTAGGGGGAATTATTCTCCACAACTTTGCTATATAACTTTCTGGTGGGAGGTGCAAAACTACCGAGATATTTAGAAAAAACCGATTACCTCCAAAACCACGTGTCCTAGAAGATGGTTTAAATGGGAAGAATTGTAGGGGGAATTATTCTCCACAACTTTGCTATATAACTTTCTGGTGGGAGGTGCAAAACTACCGAGATATTTAGAAAAAACCGAATACCTCCAAAACCACGGGTCCTAGAAGACGGTTTAAATGAGAAGAATTATAGGGGGAATTATTCTCCACAACTTTGCAATATAACTTTCTGGTGAGAGGTGCACAACTACCGAGATATTTAGAAAAAACCGATTACCTCCAAAACCACGGGTCCTAGAAGATGGTTTAAATGGGACGAATTATGGAGGGAATTATTCTCCACAACTTTGCTGTATAACTTTCTGGTGGGAGGTGCAAAACTACCGAGATATTTAGAAAAAACCGATTATCTCCAAAACCACGGGTCCTAGAAGATGGTTTAAATAGGACGAATTATAGGGGGAATTATTCTCCACAACTTTGCTATATAACTTTCTGGTGGGAGGTGCAAAACTACCGAGATATTTAGAAAAAACCGATTATCTCCAAAACCACGGGTCCTAGAAGATGGTTTAAATGAGAAGAATTATAGGGGGAATTATTCTCCACAACTTTGCTATATAACTTTCTGGTGGGAGGTGCAAAACTACCGAGATATTTAGAAAATACCGATTATCTCCAAAACCACGGGTCCTAGAAGATGGTTTAAATGGGACGAATTATGGAGGGAATTATTCTCCACAACTTTGCTATATAACTTTCTGGTGGGAGGTGCAAAACTACCGAGATATTTAGAAAAAACCGATTATCTCCAAAACCACGGGTCCTAGAAGATGGTTTAAATGGGAAGAATTATAGGGGGAATTATTCTCCACAACTTTGCAATATAACTTTCTGGTGAGAGGTGCACAACTACCGAGATATTTAGAAAAAACCGATTACCTCCAAAACCACGGGTCCTAGAAGATGGTTTAAATGGGACGAATTATGGAGGGAATTATTCTCCACAACTTTGCTATATAACTTTCTGGTGGGAGGTGCAAAACTACCGAGATATTTAGAAAAAACCGATTATCTCCAAAACCACTGGTCCTAGAAGATGGTTTAAATGAGAAGAATTATAGGGGGAATTATTCTCCACAACTTTGCTATATAACTTTCTGGTGGGAGGTGCAAAACTACCGAGATATTTAGAAAATACCGATTATCTCCAAAACCACGGGTCCTAGAAGATGGTTTAAATGGGACGAATTATGGAGGGAATTATTCTCCACAACTTTGCTATATAACTTTCTGGTGGGAGGTGCAAAACTACCGAGATATTTAGAAAAAACCGATTATCTCCAAAACCACGGGTCCTAGAAGATGGTTTAAATGGGAAGAATTATAGGGGGAATTATTCTCCACAACTTTGCAATATAACTTTCTGGTGAGAGGTGCACAACTACCGAGATATTTAGAAAAAACCGATTACCTCCAAAACCACGGGTCCTAGAAGATGGTTTAAATGGGACGAATTATGGAGGGAATTATTCTCCACAACTTTGCTATATAACTTTCTGGTGGGAGGTGCAAAACTACCGAGATATTTAGAAAAAACCGATTATCTCCAAAACCACTGGTCCTAGAAGATGGTTTAAATGAGAAGAATTATAGGGGGAATTATTCTCCACAACTTTGCAATATAACTTTCTGGTGAGAGGTGCACAACTACCGAGATATTTAGAAAAAACCGATTACCTCCAAAACCACGGGTCCTAGAAGATGGTTTAAATGGGACGAATTATGGAGGGAATTATTCTCCACAACTTTGCTATATAACTTTCTGGTGGGAGGTGCAAAACTACCGAGATTTTTAGAAAAAACCGATTATCTCCAAAACCTGAGGTCCTAGAAGATAGTTTAAATGGGACGAATTATGGAGGGAATTATTCTCTACATCTTTGCTATATAACTTTCTGGTGGGAGGTGCAAAACTACCGAGATATTTAGAAAAAACCGATTATCTCCAAAACCACGGGTCCTAGAAGATGGTTTAAATGGGACGAATTATGAAGGGAATTATTCTCTACATCTTTGCTATATAACTTTCTGGTGGGAGGTGCAAAACTACCGAGATATTTAGAAAAAAACGATTATCTCCAAAACCACGGGTCCTAGCAGATGGTTTAAATGGGACGAATTATGGAGGGAATTATTCTCTACATCTTTGTTATATAAGTTTCTGGTGGGAGGTGCAAAACTACCGAGATATTTAGAAGAAACCGAGGTCATTGTATAGAACACCCCCTTCTGCCCTATCGAAAAACTAAACTTACTCACACATTCTACATTCCATCACGAGTACAACGCACCTTATCATATCTTGCGCAAATGGCGTTAAGTATTTTTTATAAATAAATTAATATTGGAACATTTCTCCATGCGCACAGCTGATTTACTGTTTACTTAATCGTTTCTGTAGTTCACCAAAGTTCCCATGTTGCCACATCAACGTTTGTACAACTATCATAATATACGATATAGGCTACAAATTACTTGCTTACCTAAAGCGCAGACATCACTGTCTATTGAATTTACAAATATGTAAACAAAATCAGACGCCCTGATTGGTTGGAAACGTCTTCACGTGCCAAGGGATGCTGAAAAGACACTTTTTATACCACAGCTATTCGGTTCTTTGTTCACAACTAGAACTTAAACTTAAAATATTCTTGCGCGTCGAATGCGACAAAAATATGAGTGAAAACAGAGTATTGACTGTGAATCTTACACCTGTGCCTGTGCGGTATTGTGATTTCAACACCTGTGACTCTTGCGATGTCACTTACGCGAAATTTTATGCTATTACAGCATCAAATGAAGGACTTACATCGTACCTTAAATAGACATGGCGTTTTAATAATTGGAATACAACATGTGAGTAAATTAATTAAATATACATCAATTTCAATAATGACTGTATCACGTGCATAAAAAAGGGTCAGTCAGATTATGACAAATAGAAACAATTAGATTCACGATTATTTCAACCCTTACGAACTATCTATCTAAATTATTTTTGAACATTGATCATTTATAAACCAAATATATCCCTTGCCCTTCAACAACAGACGCCAAAATTTAACAAAAAAAAGAGCAAGATATTTAATTTTGCGGTCTCTATGTGCACACAATGCCACATCCTTTCACCACACAAATATTGCTTCAACCCTTAAAAACTACCCCTATATGTTGAATATTTTCAAAAATTTACATTTTTTTAATGTACCCTTGCTAAATTAACATTCCTCAATACACCTGTTTACCCCACCCAGCACCCCTATTCGCTTCCACCTCCCGTTAGCTAAATGGGTTGTTATTAATTTGCGCAAAGTTTCGTTTGTGAAAAACTGTTCCTATAGCAACCTACAACACGTAAATAAAAAAAACGCGAAAATCCAGAAGGGGGTGTTCTATACAATTACCGAAACCGATAATCTAGGATGAATCCGGTGGCGCCTCGTTCGATGCGTTCGTCTGCTGCCCCTCCTTGAACTGTACGAACTTTTTCAGGATTCTACCTTGAGAGGTAGAATGTGTGTTTTGCGTGAGAAATTCGACGGACCCATCCCATCGTGCAGTAAGGGAATTTCGTGGAAGATACGGATGCCGCGCTCGAAATCGGCCCGAATCGTCGGTGACGCATACGTATGTCGACCTTCCCATTGCGATGGGCGTCTCATTTTCAATGAAAAACCCTCCGGTTTCCTGCGAAATCGAGAAAGCCCTTCGCCGAAACGGTACGTTTGAGGTAACCGCCTGAGAAACTGACGCCTACCTGGGGCACCTGTGGATTCACGATAAATGTGAAGGTATCGTTGAATTCGTCTGCCCTTCCTACTGCTTTACGCACGTTTTTGGCGTTCTCCTTCCTGTGAAGGTGTCCCCGCGAAAGGCGATCGTATGCATGTACGTGGGAATCATCAAAATGCTGTCTGCAGCGCCATCTCGTAGGAACTGTGCGAACCCCATCTGTCATCGATGCTCGTGTCGTACAGATTACATGAGACGGGAATCAATTACTCATTCGGTTGCGGCTATCGGCCGCCAGATGGCGGCCAAGTCCGTGATTAGGGATCTTAACGCGACGAGTATACGTGACCGGTGGTCCGTAACGTTCCCACGAGATGGCGCCCCAATCCCCGGGCCGGCTAACTTAACCTTAAATTATTTACGATTTTTACTTTTCAGGAAGGAAATTATATATATAATTATAACGGCTTAAAGTTCAAAGTATATGACTGACGCGACGGTCTGTCGCGATCACGGGAGAAGGTTTTATGTTTGTCCGTGAAGAACATCTCGGGATGGTTGTCGTAGGACGAACGAAGAATAACTGTCACGTTCCTCCGATGCCCGACAAGTTTCCTCGCGAACGGCGAACGGCGCCTTCAAGGTGAGGTAACAAAATATTCAGGATATGTCATGATAAACAGTAACGGACAGATAGATATCTATGGTAATATCGCTGTGTATGCATCGAATTATTTCAATATTTTGGTTTTACTTTGTCACTTAAAGTATTTATGGCGTTGTTAATATGTCCGCCTTATCTAACTCGTGCGGAAGGTGTCTTCCCTGCACTCGACTGCCTGTTCGGCGCCTGTTGAGAAAATAACTTTTTCCACGTTAATGCAGAAATGTTTTAGATAGAGTTGCAAACCGTCTGGGAGGAAATTCAATCATGTAACCGCGGCACGAAGAGGAAATCAACGAATTTATCAGATAGGAGGTAGGAGAGACGAATCAGGTTAACAGATCAGGTCCAGGCACAAAGCAAACGAGGTCTTCAATGGGAAAACAACTTACAACATTTCGTAGAAGGATTAGATGACGGGAATTTCCCGAACGGAATTTATGAAAGACATCCAAGGAACTGTACCGTAAATCTCGAGACAAAAGATAAATATAATTACACAGAGACGAGAAATGGAAGAAACAGGAATATTTTCCTTCCAACAGACGTCCAGAAGTGAGTAAAATATTAATTATCCGACAAAGCATTTAATTCCTACAATCCCATACCTAACATACTTATTTTATTATGTGTGTATCTTGCTTTTGTATCTGTATTGAATATTATTCATTTCAGGGTTAGGATTACTTACAAGAAAGAAGAAATTAAATAGTAGACATTATTACAACTCATCTATGATTATAATAAGTTTTAAGTTTGTTAATGATATTCCCGTTAGATGGGTGTCTTATCTTATTCAGACAATGAAACTGTTAAACTTACGTAGAATTAAATACACATCTTAATATTTAAATCATTAAATCATTAAATACGCATCTTAATATTTATCGTACGTTGCAAGGCAATTTGCAATCGATATATTTCGAAAGGTATCTTTCAATGGTGATAATATGTTAGTATTCTTTGAAACTTCTTAGTGTATCTGGATTATCACATACAACTGTGGCGCCTGAGGAGAAAAATTCGATAGACTATAGCATGTCAATTATTTAAAAAATCTGAAAAGCTCACATCCACGTAAATTATAGCGAAAGCTACGTAAAAGAGCCTCCCGTATGCGGCACTACCTTCCGCTTTTCTGTAGAATGCACGGTTTCCTCGCAAGCCGACAAAAACTCTTGAGATGTCGAGATCAATACATCATTCTGGAAATTCTGTCCTGACAATAGAACCTTCAGCTTTAGAAGGAAACTGAGAGCGCCATTGCATTCTCGAGGCTTTCTTACGTCTATACTAATCTTTGCGGTTTTGTTCTCGAGAAACAGCTTTTTAGAGAGAAAAATTCGATGGACTATAGCATGTCAATTTTTAAGAAAATCTGAAAGGCTCACATCCACGTAAATTATAGCGAAAGCTACGTAAAAAGTCCTCCCGAATGCGGCACTACCTTCCGTTTTTCTGTACAATGCACGGTTTCCTCGCAAACCGACAAGAACTCTTGAGATGTCGAGATCAATACATCATTCTGGAAATTCTGTCCTGCCAATAGAACCTTCAGCTTTAGAAGGAAACTGAGAGCGCCATTGCATTCTCGAGGCTTTCTTACGTCTATACTAATCTTTGCGGCTTTGTTCTCGAGAAACAGCTTTTTAGAGAGAAAAATTCGATGGACTATAGCATGTCAATTTTTAAGAAAATCTGAAAGGCTCACATCCACGTAAATTATAGCGAAAGCTACGTAAAAAGTCCTCCCGAATGCGGCACTACCTTCCGTTTTTCTGTAGAATGCACGGTCTCCTCGCAAACCGACAAAAACTCTTGAGATGTCGAGATCAATACGTCATTCTGGAAATTCTGTCGTGCCTAGAGAACCTTCAACTTTAGAAGGAAACTGAGAGCGCCATTGCATTCTCGAGGCTTTCTTACGTCTATACTAATCTTTGCGGCTTTGTTCTCGAGAGAAAGTTTTTTAGAGAGAAAAATTCGATGGACTATAGCATGTCAATTTTTAAAAAAATCTGAAAGATTCACATCCACGTAAATTATAGCGAAAGCTACGTAAAGAAGCCTCCCGAATGCGGCACTACCTTCCGTTTTTCTGTAGAATGCACGGTCTCCTCGCAAACCGACAAAAACTCTTGAGATGTCGAGATTAATACGTCATTCTGGAAATTCTGTCCTGCCAAGAGAACCTTCAACTTTAGAAGGAAACTGAGAGCGCCATTGCATTCTCGAGGCTTTCTTACGTCTATACTAATCTTTGCGGCTTTGTTCTCGAGAAAAAGTTTTTTAGAGAGAAAAATTCGATGGACTATGGCATGTCAATTTAAAAAAAAATCTGAAAGACTCACATCCACGTAAATTATAGCGAAAGCTACGTAAAGAAGCCTCCCGAATGCGGCACTACCTTCCGTTTTTCTGTAGAATGCACGGTCTCCTCGCAAACCGACAAAAACTCTTGAGATGTCGAGATCAATACATCATTCTGGAAATTCTGTCCTGCCAAGAGAACCTTCAATTTTAGAAGGAAACTGAGAGCGCCATTGCATTCTCGAGGCTTTCTTACGTCTATACTAATCTTTGCGGCTTTGTTCTCGAGAAAAAGTTTTTTAGGGAGAAAAATTCGATGGACTATGGCATGTCAATTTTAAAAAAAATCTGAAAGACTCACATCCACGTAAATTATAGCGAAAGCTACGTAAAGAAGCCTCCCGAATGCGGCACTACCTTCCGTTTTTCTGTAGAATGCACGGTCTCCTCGCAAACCGACAAAAACTCTTGAGATGTCGAGATCAATACATCATTCTGGAAATTCTGTCCTGCCAAGAGAACCTTCAACTTTAGAAGGAAACTGAGAGCGCCATTGCATTCTCGAGGCTTTCTTACGTCTATACTAATCTTTGCGGCTTTGTTCTCGAGAAAAAGCTTTTTAGAGAGAAAAATTCGATGGACTATAGCATGTCAATTTTTAAAAAAATCTGAAAGATTCACATCCACGTAAATTATAGCGAAAGCTACGTAAAGAAGCCTCCCGAATGCGGCACTACCTTCCGTTTTTCTGTAGAAGGTACGGTCTCCTTGCAAACCGACAAAAACTCTTGAGATGTCGAGATCAATACATCATTCTGGAAATTCTGTCGTGCCTAGAGAACCTTCAACTTTAGAAGGAAACTGAGAGCGCCATTGCATTCTCGAGGCTTTCTTACGTCTATACTAATCTTTGTGGCTTTGTTCTCGAGAAAAAGCTTTTTAGAGAGAAAAATTCGATGGACTATAGCATGTCAATTTTTAAGAAAATCTGAAAGGCTCACATCCACGTAAATTATAGCGAAAGCTACGTAAAGAAGCCTCCCGAATGCGGCACTACCTTCCGTTTTTCTGTAGAATGCACGGTTTCCTGGCAAACCGACAAAAACTCTTGAGATGTCGAGATCAATACATCATTCTGGAAATTCTGTCCTGAAAATTGAACCTTCAACTTTAGAAGGAAACTGAGAGCGCCATTGCATTCTCGAGGCTTTCTTACGTCTATACTAATCTTTGTGGCTTTGTTCTCGAGAAAAAGCTTTTTAGAGAGAAAAATTCGATGGACTATAGCATGTCAATTTTTAAGAAAATCTGAAAGGCTCACATCCACGTAAATTATAGCGAAAGCTACGTAAAAGAGCCTCCCGAATGCGGCACTACCTTCCGCTTTTCTGTAGAATGCACGGTCTCCTCGCAAACCGACAAAAACTCTTGAGATGTCGAGATCAATACATCATTCTGGAAATTCTGTCCTGCCAAGAGAACCTTCAACTTTAGAAGGAAACTGAGAGCGCCATTGCATTCTCGAGGCTTTCTTACGTCTATACTAATCTTTGCGGCTTTGTTCTCGAGAAAAAGTTTTTTAGAGAGAAAAATTCGATGGACTATAGCATGTCAATTTAAAAAAAAATCTGAAAGGCTCACATCCACGTAAATTATAGCGAAAGCTACGTAAAGAAGCCTCCCGAATGCGGCACTACCTTCCGTTTTTCTGTAGAATGCACGGTCTCCTCGCAAACCGACAAAAACTCTTGAGATGTCGAGATCAATACATCATTCTGGAAATTCTGTCCTGCCAAGAGAACCTTCAACTTTAGAAGGAAACTGAGAGCGCCATTGCATTCTCGAGGCTTTCTTACGTCTATACTAATCTTTGCGGCTTTGTTCTCGAGAAAAAGTTTTTTAGAGAGAAAAATTCGATGGACTATAGCATGTCAATTTTAAAAAAAATCTGAAAGGCTCACATCCACGTAAATTATAGCGAAAGCTACGTAAAGAAGCCTCCCGAATGCGGCACTACCTTCCGTTTTTCTGTAGAATGCACGGTCTCCTCGCAAACCGACAAAAACTCTTGAGATGTCGAGATCAATACATCATTCTGGAAATTCTGTCGTGCCTAGAGAACCTTGAACTTTAGAAGGAAACTGAGGGCGCCATTGCATTCTCGAGGCTTTCTTACGTCTATACTAATCTTTGCGGCTTTGTTCTCGAGAAAAAGCTTTTTAGAGAGAAAAATTCGATGGACTATAGCATGTCTATTTAAAAAAAATCTGAAAGACTCACATCCACGTAAATTATAGCGAAAGCTACGTAAAAAGGCCTCCCGAATGCGGCACTACCTTCCGTTTTTCTGTAGAATGCACGGTCTCCTCGCAAACCGACAAAAACTCTTGAGATGTCGAGATCAATACATCATTCTGGAAATTCTGTCCTGCCAAGAGAACCTTCAACTTTAGAAGGAAACTGAGAGCGCCATTGCATTCTCGAGGCTTTCTTACGTCTATACTAATCTTTGCGGCTTTGTTCTCGAGAAAAAGCTTTTTAGAGAGAAAAATTCGATGGACTATAGCATCGAATGCAAATAACATATCACTTTTTACAAACGCGAAACCCGCTAAAATTTTAATCGGGACGCGCCCGCCGACCAATCAGCGCAACGTGTCGGGTTGTGTCTTTTACCACCGTAGTCTGTTGTCAACCAACTTTCAGATTAGGTTATGCGTTCGGAGACGGGTTATTCGCTTCGTTTTATTTACTTTTCACGTCGAGGGGCGTCCCTTGTCGAATTCAACGTCTATTGTGGACGTCTCCCACCTGACGGGCACCCGGACGTCTCCCAGTTAACGCCGCCGGTACGAGATGTCCGCGAAACGTCGACAGAACGAAGGGAAGCAGGAGGCAGCAATGGGTTGCGACACAGGCCGCAATACAATCGACCGCCCCCTAGCCCCCTAACTGGATTGCCGTTTGTCGAAGTTTTTCGGAGTAAGGGGAAAACTGTTTCATCGAACTGCAGATTCAATGCGACGACATGCAAGTCCCTGCCCACCCGGATGAGCTCCGGATTCAGGATAAACGTGAAGGTACCGTTCAATTCGTCTGCCCCTCTTTGGTCTATACGAATTTTCTCGGGTTCGTCCTAGGCACAACGTTTGTTCGGCAAAAGGCCATCGACGGACTTATAATATAGCTACGGGAATATGTGGAAAATACCCCCGCCTCGGAATCGTCGCAAATTAAAATGAAGGCGGCCTGAAATCGGTCTCTCGAATACGGTGGAAAATCGCCATTTTAATGAGAAACTGTCCCCCTCCACAGAGATACCGGACAATTTTCGTCGTGAATGCACGCCTTCGAGGTAAGTTAACAACACGTAATCTAGGATACATCCGATGGCGCCTCGTTCGATGCGTTCGTCTGCTGCCCCTCGTTGAACTGTACGAACTTTTTCAGGATTCTACCTTGAGAGGTAGAATGTGTGTTTTGCGTAAGAAATTCGACGGACCCATCCCATCGTGCAGTAAGGGAATTTCGTGGAAGATACGGATGCCGCGCTCGAAATCGGCCCGAATCGTCGGTGACGCATACGTATGTCGACCTCCCCATTGCGATGGGCGTCTCATTTTCAATGAAAAACCGTCCGGTTTCCTGCGAAATCGAGAAAGCCCTTCGCCGAAACGGTACGTTCGAGGTAACCGCCTGAGAAACTGACGCCTACCTGGGGCACCTGTGGAGTCAGGATAAATGTGAAGGTACCGTTGAATTCGTCTGCCCTTCCTACTGCTTTAAGCACGTTTTCGGGGTTCTCCTTCCAGTGAAGGGGTCCCCGCGAAAGGCGATCTTAGACAGGTACCTGGGAATCATCAAAATGCTGTCTGCAGCGCCATCTCGTAGGAACCGTGCGAACTCCATCTGTCATCGATGCTCGTGTCGTACAGATTACATGAGACGGGAATCAATTACACATTCGGTTGCGGCTATCGGCCGCCAGATGGCGACCAATTCCGTGATTAGGGATCTTTACGCGACGAGTATCCATGACCGGTGGTCCGTAACGTTCCCACGAGATGGCGCCCCAATCCCCGGGCCGGCTAACTTAACCTTAAATTATTTACGATTTTTACTTTTCAGGAAGGAAATTATATATATCATTATAACGGCTTAACGTTCAAAGTATATGACTGACGCGACGGTCTGTCGCGATCACGGGAGAAGGTTTTATGTTTGTCCGTGAAGAACATCTCGGGATAGTTGTCGTAGGACGAACAAAGAATAACTATCACGTCCCTCCGATGCCCGACAAGTTTCCTCGCTAACGGCGCCTTCAAGGTGAGGTAACAAAATATTCAGGATATATCATGATAAACAGTAACGGACAGATAGATATCTATGGTAATATCGTTGTGTATGCATCGAATTATTTCAATATTTTGGTTTTACTTTGTCACTTAAAATATTTATGGCGTTGCTAATATGTCCGCCTTATCTAACTCGTGCGGAAGGTGTCTTCCCTGCACTCGACTGCCTGTTCGGCGCCTGTTGAGAAAATAACTTTTTCCACGTTAATGCAGAAATGTTTTAGATAGAGTTGCAAACCGTCTAGGAGGAAATTCAATCATGTAACCGCAGCACGAAGAGGAAATCAACGAATTTATCAGATAGGAGGTAGGAGAGACGAATCAGGTTAACAGATCAGGTCCAGGCACAAAGCAAACGAGGTCTTCAATGGGAAAACAACTTACAACATTTCGTAGAAGGATTAGATGACGGGAATTTCCCGAGCCGAATTTATGAAAGACATCCAAATAACTGTACCGTAAATCTCGAGACAAACGATAAATAGATCTACACAGAGACGAGAAATGGAAGAAACAGGAATATTTTCCTTCCAACAGACGTCCAGAAGTGAGTAAAATATTAATTATCCGACAAAGCATTTAATTCCTACAATCCCATAGCTAACATACTTATTTTATTATGTGTGTATCTTGCTTTTGTATCTGTATTGAAAATTATTCATTTCAGGGTTAGGATTACTTACAAGAAAGAAGAAATTAAATAGTGGACATTATTACAACTCATCTATGATTATAATAAGTTTTAAGTTTGTTAATGATATTCCCGTTAGATGGGTGTCTTATCTTATTCAGACAATGAAACTGTTAAACTTACGTATAATTAAATACACATCTTAATATTTAAATCATTAAATCATTAAATACGCATCTTAATATTTATCGTACGTTGCAAGGCAATTTGCAATCGATATATTTCGAAAGGTATCTTTCAATGGTGATAATATGTTAGTATTCTTTGAAACTTCTTAGTATATCTGGATTATCACATACAACTGTGGCGCCTGAGGCGAAAAATTCGATAGACTATAGCATGTCAATTATTTAAAAAATCTGAAAAGCTCACATCCACGTAAATTATAGCGAAAGCTGCGTAAAAAGGCCTCCCGAATGCGGCACTACCTTCCGTTTTTCTGTAGAATGCACGGTTTCCTCGCAAACCGACAAAAACTCTTGAGATTTCGAGATCAATACATCATTTTGGAAATTCTGTCCTGCCAAGAGAACCTTCAACTTTAGAAGGAAACTGAGAGCGCCATTGCATTCTCGAGGCTTTCTTACGTCTATACTAATCTTTGCGGCTTTGTTCTCGAGAAACAGCTTTTTAGAGAGAAAAATTCGATGGACTATAGCATGTCAATTTTTAAGAAAATCTGAAAGGCTCACATCCACGTAAATTATAGCGAAAGCTACGAAAAAGAGCCTCCCTAATGCGGCACTACCTTCCGTTTTTCTGTAGAATGCACGGTTTCCTCGCAAACCGACAAAAACTCTTGAGATTTCGAGATCAATACATCATTTTGGAAATTCTGTCCTGCCAAGAGAACCTTCAACTTTAGAAGGAAACTGAGAGCGCCATTGCATTGACGAGGCTTTCTTACGTCTATACTAATCTTTGCGGCTTTGTTCTCGAGAAAAAGCTTTTTAGAGAGAAAAATTCGATGGACTATAGCATGTCAATTTTTAAGAAAATCTGAAAGGCTCACATCCACGTAAATTATAGCGAAAGCTACGAAAAAGAGCCTCCCTAATGCGGCACTACCTTCCGTTTTTCTGTAGAATGCACGGTTTCCTCGCAAACCGACAAAAACTCTTGAGATTTCGAGATCAATACATCATTTTGGAAATTCTGTCCTGCCAAGAGAACCTTCAACTTTAGAAGGAAACTGAGAGCGCCATTGCATTCTCGAGGCTCTCTTACGTCTATACTAATCTTTGCGGCTTTGTTCTCGAGAAACAGCTTTTTAGAGAGAAAAATTCGATGGACTATAGCATGTCAATTTTAAAAAAAATCTGAAAGACTCACATCCACGCAAATTATAGCGAAAGCTACGTAAAAAAGCCTCCCGAATGCGGCACTACCTTCCGTTTTTCTGTAGAATGCACGGTTTCCTCACAAACCGACAAAAACTCTTGAGAAGTCGAGATCAATACATCATTTTGGAAATTCTGTCCTGCCAAGAGAACCTTCAACTTTAGAAGGAAACTGAGAGCGCCATTGCATTGACGAGGCTTTCTTACGTCTATACTAATCTTTGCGGCTTTGTTCTCGAGAAAAAGCTTTTTAGAGAGAAAAATTCGATGGACTATAGCATGTCAATTTTTAAGAAAATCTGAAAGGCTCACATCCACGTAAATTATAGCGAAAGCTACGAAAAAGAGCCTCCCTAATGCGGCACTACCTTCCGTTTTTCTGTAGAATGCACGGTTTCCTCGCAAACCGACAAAAACTCTTGAGATTTCGAGATCAATACATCATTTTGGAAATTCTGTCCTGCCAAGAGAACCTTCAACTTTAGAAGGAAACTGAGAGCGCCATTGCATTCTCGAGGCTTTCTTACGTCTATACTAATCTTTGCGGCTTTGTTCTCGAGAAACAGCTTTTTAGAGAGAAAAATTCGATGGACTATAGCATGTCAATTTTTAAAAAAATCTGAAAGACTCACATCCACGCAAATTATAGCGAAAGCTACGTAAAAAAGCCTCCCGAATGCGGCACTACCTTCCGTTTTTCTGTAGAATGCACGGTTTCCTCACAAACCGACAAAAACTCTTGAGAAGTCGAGATCAATACATCATTTTGGAAATTCTGTCCTGCCAAGAGAACCTTCAACTTTAGAAGGAAACTGAGAGCGCCATTGCATTGACGAGGCTTTCTTACGTCTATACTAATCTTTGCGGCTTTGTTCTCGAGAAAAAGCTTTTTAGAGAGAAAAATTCGATGGACTATAGCATGTCAATTTTTAAGAAAATCTGAAAGGCTCACATCCACGTAAATTATAGCGAAAGCTACGAAAAAGAGCCTCCCGAATGCGGCACTACCTTCCGTTTTTCTGTAGAATGCACGGTTTCCTCGCAAACCGACAAAAACTCTTGAGATGTCGAGATCAATACATCATTCTGGAAATTCTGTCCTGCCAATAGAACCTTCAGCTTTAGAAGGAAACTGAGAGCGCCATTGCATTCTCGAGGCTTTCGTACGTCTATACTAATCTTTGCGGTTTTGTTCTCGAGAAAAAGCTTTTTATTAAGTTAACTTTTTTCTCTTCTGCTTTTCTTAATTAAAAATTGTCTCAATAATTGTAGCTCTAGAAGAACTTCTTGAGTTTCCCTCAATTGTCATTTTTATCTTTATCAGGCCATTGCTATGTTAATAACCAAATGGATTTCAATGACAGTAGTTGGAACATGTAGTAGACAGAAATAGTTGACAACCGATTATTAGGACAAAAGAATGTCCGCAAATACTAAATACCTAGTCTATAAATGTTACCAATGAGAAATGGCATAGCAAGTTCGCATTTAGGAAGAGAAATTGATTGTTTTAATAAATATGGTGCGCGTAGTTTATAAAGAAGTAACTTGATACATCTCCTTTGTATGCAATATGATGTTCTAGAGATGCTGACTAACCATCACCGCATGTGTGCCAAATAATTTGTGGAACATGTCGTTGCGTGAGTTCCCTTCAATTTTGTGAATTCCTGTTTGACTTCTGCAGTCTGCTTTAAATATTTATGCTCGAGTTAATTTGTTGATTAAACAATGTCTTCAAATATTGTATTGATTATTGTAAAAAAGCTATTTGAGTAAATAGTACTAACTGAAACAAAGAAGGAAAATAAATAAATAAATGATAATAATAAAGAAGATGTTACCAACTATTTACCTATTTTTATTCAGATACACTACATTACATTTTAAACCTAAAATATTACCTATCTACTTTCAGTTCATTAGATAGGCGCAACATTAAAAATTTTTAAATGAAGGAATAGGTAAATCTATTATTACTTTTTTTTTATTTAGACGTTAAACGAATCGTAAAATGCAAATAACGTATCACTTTTTACAAACGCGAAACCCGCTGATATTTAAATCGGGACGCGCCCGCCGACCAGTCAGCGCAACGTGTCGGGTTGTGTCTTTTACCACCGTTGTCTGCTGTCAACCAACTGTCAGATTAGGTTAGGCGTTCGGAGACGGGTTATTCGCTTCGTTTTATTTACTTTACACGTCGAGGGGCGTCCCTTGTCGAATTCAACGTCTATTGTGGACGTCTCCCACCTGACGGGCACCCGGACGTCTCCCAGTTAACGCCGCCGGTACGAGATGCCCGCGAAACGTCGACAGAACGTACGGAAGCAGGAGGCCGCAATGGGTGGCGACACAGGCCGCAATACAATCGACCGCCCCCTAGCCCCCTAACTGGATTGCCGTTTGTCGAAGTTTTGCGGAGTAAGGGGAAAACTGTTTCATCGAACTGCAGATTCAATGCGACGACATGCAAGTCCCTGCCCACCCGGATGAGCTCCGGATTCAGGATAAACGTGAAGGTACCGTTCAATTCGTCTGCCCCTCTTTAGTCTATACGAATTTTCTCGGGTTCGTCCTAGGCACAACGTTTGTTCGGAGAAAGGCGATCGACGGACCTATAATATAGCTACGGAAATATGTGGAAAATACCCCCGCCTCGGAATCGTCGCAAATTAAAATGAAGGCGGCCTGAAATCGGTCTCCCGAATACGATGGAAAATTGCCGTTTCAATGAGAAACTGTCCCCTCCACAGAGATGCCGGACAATTTTCGTCGTGAATGCACGCCTTCGAGGTAAGTTAACAACACGTAATCTAGGATACATCCGATGGCGCCTCGTTCGATGCGTTCGTCTGCTGCCCCTCCTTGAACTGTACGAACTTTTTCAGGATTCTACCTTGACAGGTAGAATGTGTGTTTTGCGTAAGAAATTCGACGGACCCATCCCATCGTGCAGTAAGGGAATTTCGTGGAAGATACGGATGCCGCGCTCGAAATCGGCCCGAATCGTCGGTGACCCATGCGTAAATCGACCTCCCCATTGTGACGGGCGTCTCATTTTCAATGAAAAACCGTCCGGTTCCCTGCGAAATCGAGAAAGCCCTTCGCCGAAACGGTACGTTCGAGGTAACCGCCTGAGAAACTGACGCCTACCTGGGGCACCTGTGGAGTCAGGATAAATATGAAGGTACCGTTGAATTCGTCTGCCCTTCCTACTGCTTTAAGCACGTTTTCGGGGTTCTCCTTCCAGTGAAGGGGTCCCCGCGAAAGGCGATCTTACACAGATACCTGGGAATCATCAAAATGCTGTCTGCAGCGCCATCTCGTAGGAACCGTGCGAACTCCATCTGTCATCGATGCTCGTGTCGTACAGATTACATGAGACGGGAATCAATTACGCATTCGGTTGCGGCTATTGGCCGCCAGATGGCGGCCAATTCCGTGATTAGGGATCTTTACGCGACGAGTATCCGTGACTGGTGGTCCGTAACGTTCCCACGAGATGGCGCCCCAATCCCCGGGCCGGCTAACTTAACCTTAAATTATTTACGATTTTTACTTTTCAGGAAGGAAATTATATATATCATTATAACGGCTTAACGTTCAAAGTATATGACTGACGCGACAGTCTGTCGCGATCACGGGAGAAGGTTTTATGTTTGTCCGTGAAGAACATCTCGGGATGGTTATCGTAGGACGAACAAAGAATAACTGTCACGTCCCTCCGATGCCCGACAAGTTTCCTCGCGAACGGCGAACGGCGCCTTCAAGGTGAGGTAACAAAATATTCAGGATATGTCATGATAAACAGTAACGGACAGATAGATATCTATGTTAATATCGTTGTGTATGCATCGAATTATTTCAATATTTTGGTTTTACTTTGTCACTTAAAATATTAATGGCGTTGTTAATATGTCCGCCTTATCTAACTCGTGCGGAAGGTGTCTTCCCTGCACTCGACTACCTGTTCGGCGCCTGTTGAGAAAATAACTTTTTCCACGTTAATGCAGAAATGTTTTAGATAGAGTTGCAAACCGTCTGGGAGGAAATTCAATCATGTAACCGCAGCACGAAGAGGAAATCAACGAATTTATCAGATAGGAGGTAGGAGAGACGAATCAGGTTAACAGATCAGGTCCAGGCACAAAGCAAACGAGGTCTTCAATGGGAAAACAACTTACAACATTTCGTAGAAGGATTAGATGACGGGAATTTCCCGAGCCGAATTTATGAAAGACATCCAAGGAACTGTACCGTAAATCTCGAGACAAAAGATGAATAGAACCACACAGAGACGAGAAATGGAAGAAACAGGAATATTTTCCTTCCAACAGACGTCCAGAAGTGAGTAAAATATTAATTATCCGACAAAGCATTTAATTCCTACAATCCCATACCTAACATACTTATTTTATTATGTGTGTATCTTGCTTTTGTATCTGTATTGAAAATTATTCATTTCAGGGTTAGGATTACTTACAAGAAAGAAGAAATTAAATAGTGGACATTATTACAACTCATCTATGATTATAATAAGTTTTAAGTTTGTTAATGATATTCCCGTTAGATGGGTGTCTTATCTTATTCAGACAATGAAACTGTTAAACTTACGTATAATTAAATACACATCTTAATATTTAAATCATTAAATCATTAAATACGCATCTTAATATTTATCGTACGTTGCAAGGCAATTTGCAATCGATATATTTCGAAAGGTATCTTTCAATGGTGATAATATGTTAGTATTCTTTGAAACTTCTTAGTGTATCTGGATTATCACATACAACTGTGGCGCCTGAGGCGAAAAATTCGATAGACTATAGCATGTCAATTATTTAAAAAATCTGAAAAGCTCACATCCACGTAAATTATAGCGAAAGCTACGTAAAAAAGCCTCCAGAATGCGGCACTACCTTCCGTTTTTCTGTAGAATGCACGGTCTCCTCGCAAACCGACAAAAACTCTTGAGATGTCGAGATCAATACATCATTCTGGAAATTCTGTCCTGCCAATAGAACCTTCAGCTTTAGAAGGAAACTGAGAGCGCCATTGCATTCTCGAGGCTTTCTTACGTCTATACTAATCTTTGCGGCTTTGTTCTCGAGAAAAAGCTTTTTAGAGAGAAAAATTCGATGGACTATAGCATGTCAATTTTTAAGAAAATCTGAAAGGCTCACATCCACGTAAATTATAGCGAAAGCTACGTAAAAAGTCCTCCCGAATGCGGCACTACCTTCCGTTTTTCTGTAGAATGCACGGTTTCCTCGCAAACCGACAAGAACTCTTGAGATTTCGAGATCAATACATCATTTTGGAAATTCTGTCCTGCGAAGAGAACCTTCAACTTTAGAAGGAAACTGAGAGCGCCATTGCATTCTCGAGGCTTTCTTACGTCTATACTAATCTTTGCGGCTTTGTTCTCGAGAAAAAGCTTTTTAGAGAGAAAAATTCGATGGACTATAGCATGTCAATTTTTAAGAAAATCTGAAAGGCTCACATCCACGTAAATTATAGCGAAAGCTACGTAAAAAGTCCTCCCGAATGCGGCACTACCTTCCGTTTTTCTGTAGAATGCACGGTTTCCTCGCAAACCGACAAAAGCTCTTGAGATGTCGAGATCAATACATCATTCTGGAAATTCTGTCCTGCCAATAGAACCTTCAGCTTTAGAAGGAAACTGAGAGCGCCATTGCATTCTCGAGGCTTTCTTACGTCTATACTAATCTTTGCGGCTTTGTTCTCGAGAAAAAGCTTTTTAGAGAGAAAAATTCGATGGACTATAGCATGTCAATTTTTAAGAAAATCTGAAAGGCTCATATCCACGTAAATTATAGCGAAAGCTACGTAAAAAGTCCTCCCGAATGCGGCACTACCTTCCGTTTTTCTGTAGAATGCACGGTTTCCTCGCAAACCGACAAGAACTCTTGAGATGTCGAGATCAATACATCATTCTGGAAATTCTGTCCTGACAATAGAACCTTCAGCTTTAGAAGGAAACTGAGAGCGCCATTGCATTCTCGAGGCTTTCTTACGTCTATACTAATCTTTGCGGTTTTGTTCTCGAGAAACAGCTTTTTAGAGAGAAAAATTCGATGGACTATAGCATGTCAATTTTTAAGAAAATCTGAAAGGCTCACATCCACGTAAATTATAGCGAAAGCTACGTAAAAAGTCCTCCCGAATGCGGCACTACCTTCCGTTTTTCTGTAGAATGCACGGTTTCCTCGCAAACCGACAAGAACTCTTGAGATGTCGAGATCAATACATCATTCTGGAAATTCTGTCCTGCCAATAGAACCTTCAGCTTTAGAAGGAAACTGAGAGCGCCATTGCATTCTCGAGGCTTTCTTACGTCTATACTAATCTTTGCGGTTTTGTTCTCGAGAAACAGCTTTTTAGAGAGAAAAATTCGATGGACTATAGCATGTCAATTTTTAAGAAAATCTGAAAGGCTCACATCCACGTAAATTATAGCGAAAGCTACGTAAAAAGTCCTCCCGAATGCGGCACTACCTTCCGTTTTTCTGTAGAATGCACGGTTTCCTCGCAAACCGACAAGAACTCTTGAGATGTCGAGATCAATACATCATTCTGGAAATTCTGTCCTGCCAATAGAACCTTCAGCTTTAGAAGGAAACTGAGAGCGCCATTGCATTCTCGAGGCTTTCTTACGTCTATACTAATCTTTGCGGTTTTGTTCTCGAGAAACAGCTTTTTAGAGAGAAAAATTCGATGGACTATAGCATGTCAATTTTTAAGAAAATCTGAAAGGCTCACATCCACGTAAATTATAGCGAAAGCTACGTAAAAAGTCCTCCCGAATGCGGCACTACCTTCCGTTTTTCTGTAGAATGCACGGTTTCCTCGCAAACCGACAAGAACTCTTGAGATTTCGAGATCAATACATCATTTTGGAAATTCTGTCCTGCGAAGAGAACCTTCAACTTTAGAAGGAAACTGAGAGCGCCATTGCATTCTCGAGGCTTTCTTACGTCTATACTAATCTTTGCGGCTTTGTTCTCGAGAAAAAGCTTTTTAGAGAGAAAAATTCGATGGACTATAGCATGTCAATTTTTAAGAAAATCTGAAAGGCTCACATCCACGTAAATTATAGCGAAAGCTACGTAAAAAGTCCTCCCGAATGCGGCACTACCTTCCGTTTTTCTGTAGAATGCACGGTTTCCTCGCAAACCGACAAAAGCTCTTGAGATGTCGAGATCAATACATCATTCTGGAAATTCTGTCCTGCCAATAGAACCTTCAGCTTTAGAAGGAAACTGAGAGCGCCATTGCATTCTCGAGGCTTTCTTACGTCTATACTAATCTTTGCGGCTTTGTTCTCGAGAAAAAGCTTTTTAGAGAGAAAAATTCGATGGACTATAGCATGTCAATTTTTAAGAAAATCTGAAAGGCTCATATCCACGTAAATTATAGCGAAAGCTACGTAAAAAGTCCTCCCGAATGCGGCACTACCTTCCGTTTTTCTGTAGAATGCACGGTTTCCTCGCAAACCGACAAGAACTCTTGAGATGTCGAGATCAATACATCATTCTGGAAATTCTGTCCTGACAATAGAACCTTCAGCTTTAGAAGGAAACTGAGAGCGCCATTGCATTCTCGAGGCTTTCTTACGTCTATACTAATCTTTGCGGTTTTGTTCTCGAGAAACAGCTTTTTAGAGAGAAAAATTCGATGGACTATAGCATGTCAATTTTTAAGAAAATCTGAAAGGCTCACATCCACGTAAATTATAGCGAAAGCTACGTAAAAAGTCCTCCCGAATGCGGCACTACCTTCCGTTTTTCTGTAGAATGCACGGTTTCCTCGCAAACCGACAAGAACTCTTGAGATGTCGAGATCAATACATCATTCTGGAAATTCTGTCCTGCCAATAGAACCTTCAGCTTTAGAAGGAAACTGAGAGCGCCATTGCATTCTCGAGGCTTTCTTACGTCTATACTAATCTTTGCGGTTTTGTTCTCGAGAAACAGCTTTTTAGAGAGAAAAATTCGATGGACTATAGCATGTCAATTTTTAAGAAAATCTGAAAGGCTCACATCCACGTAAATTATAGCGAAAGCTACGTAAAAAGTCCTCCCGAATGCGGCACTACCTTCCGTTTTTCTGTAGAATGCACGGTTTCCTCGCAAACCGACAAGAACTCTTGAGATTTCGAGATCAATACATCATTTTGGAAATTCTGTCCTGCGAAGAGAACCTTCAACTTTAGAAGGAAACTGAGAGCGCCATTGCATTCTCGAGGCTTTCTTACGTCTATACTAATCTTTGCGGCTTTGTTCTCGAGAAAAAGCTTTTTAGAGAGAAAAATTCGATGGACTATAGCATGTCAATTTTTAAGAAAATCTGAAAGGCTCACATCCACGTAAATTATAGCGAAAGCTACGTAAAAAGTCCTCCCGAATGCGGCACTACCTTCCGTTTTTCTGTAGAATGCACGGTCTCCTCGCAAACCGACAAAAGCTCTTGAGATGTCGAGATCAATACATCATTTTGGAAATTCTGTCCTGCGAAGAGAACCTTCAACTTTAGAAGGAAACTGAGAGCGCCATTGCATTCTCGAGGCTTTCTTACGTCTATACTAATCTTTGCGGCTTTGTTCTCGAGAAAAAGCTTTTTAGAGAGAAAAATTCGATGGACTATAGCATGTCAATTTTTAAGAAAATCTGAAAGGCTCACATCCACGTAAATTATAGCGAAAGCTACGTAAAAAGTCCTCCCGAATGCGGCACTACCTTCCGTTTTTCTGTAGAATGCACGGTTTCCTCGCAAACCGACAAGAACTCTTGAGATGTCGAGATCAATACATCATTCTGGAAATTCTGTCCTGCCAATAGAACCTTCAGCTTTAGAAGGAAACTGAGAGCGCCATTGCATTCTCGAGGCTTTCTTACGTCTATACTAATCTTTGCGGTTTTGTTCTCGAGAAACAGCTTTTTAGAGAGAAAAATTCGATGGACTATAGCATGTCAATTTTTAAGAAAATCTGAAAGGCTCACATCCACGTAAATTATAGCGAAAGCTACGTAAAAAGTCCTCCCGAATGCGGCACTACCTTCCGTTTTTCTGTAGAATGCACGGTTTCCTCGCAAACCGACAAGAACTCTTGAGATGTCGAGATCAATACATCATTCTGGAAATTCTGTCCTGACAATAGAACCTTCAGCTTTAGAAGGAAACTGAGAGCGCCATTGCATTCTCGAGGCTTTCTTACGTCTATACTAATCTTTGCGGCTTTGTTCTCGAGAAAAAGCTTTTTAGAGAGAAAAATTCGATGGACTATAGCATGTCAATTTTTAAGAAAATCTGAAAGGCTCACATCCACGTAAATTATAGCGAAAGCTACGTAAAAAGTCCTCCCGAATGCGGCACTACCTTCCGTTTTTCTGTAGAATGCACGGTTTCCTCGCAAACCGACAAGAACTCTTGAGATTTCGAGATCAATACATCATTTTGGAAATTCTGTCCTGCGAAGAGAACCTTCAACTTTAGAAGGAAACTGAGAGCGCCATTGCATTCTCGAGGCTTTCTTACGTCTATACTAATCTTTGCGGCTTTGTTCTCGAGAAAAAGCTTTTTAGAGAGAAAAATTCGATGGACTATAGCATGTCAATTTTTAAGAAAATCTGAAAGGCTCACATCCACGTAAATTATAGCGAAAGCTACGTAAAAAGTCCTCCCGAATGCGGCACTACCTTCCGTTTTTCTGTAGAATGCACGGTTTCCTCGCAAACCGACAAGAACTCTTGAGATTTCGAGATCAATACATCATTTTGGAAATTCTGTCCTGCCAATAGAACCTTCAGCTTTAGAAGGAAACTGAGAGCGCCATTGCATTCTCGAGGCTTTCTTACGTCTATACTAATCTTTGCGGTTTTGTTCTCGAGAAAAAGCTTTTTAGAGAGAAAAATTCGATGGACTATAGCATGTCAATTTTTAAGAAAATCTGAAAGGCTCACATCCACGTAAATTATAGCGAAAGCTACGTAAAAAGTCCTCCCGAATGCGGCACTACCTTCCGTTTTTCTGTAGAATGCACGGTCTCCTCGCAAACCGACAAGAACTCTTGAGATTTCGAGATCAATACATCATTTTGGAAATTCTGTCCTGCGAAGAGAACCTTCAACTTTAGAAGGAAACTGAGAGAGCCATTGCATTCTCGAGGCTTTCTTACGTCTATACTAATCTTTGCGGCTTTGTTCTCGAAAAAAAGCTTTTTAGAGAGAAAAATTCGATGGACTATAGCATGTCAATTTCTAAAAAAATCTGAAAGACTCACATCCACGTAAATTATAGCGAAAGCTACGTAAAAAAGCCTCCAGAATGCGGCACTACCTTCCGTTTTTCTGTAGAATGCACGGTCTCCTCGCAAACCGACAAAAACTCTTGAGATGTCGAGATCAATACATCATTCTGGAAATTCTGTCCTGCCAATAGAACCTTCAGCTTTAGAAGGAAACTGAGAGCGCCATTGCATTCTCGAGGCTTTCTTACGTCTATACTAA
This sequence comes from Rosalia funebris, assembly GCA_037954035.1. Taxonomy (NCBI): domain Eukaryota; kingdom Metazoa; phylum Arthropoda; class Insecta; order Coleoptera; family Cerambycidae; genus Rosalia; species Rosalia funebris. The sequence continues at coordinate 302,004 of JAZFAV010000006.1, read as the reverse complement.
TCTTTGCGGTTTTGTTCTCGAGAAACAGCTTTTTAGAGAGAAAAATTCGATGGACTATAGCATGTCAATTTTTAAGAAAATCTGAAAGGCTCACATCCACGTAAATTATAGCGAAAGCTACGTAAAAAGTCCTCCCGAATGCGGCACTACCTTCCGTTTTTCTGTAGAATGCACGGTTTCCTCGCAAACCGACAAGAACTCTTGAGATTTCGAGATCAATACATCATTTTGGAAATTCTGTCCTGCGAAGAGAACCTTCAACTTTAGAAGGAAACTGAGAGCGCCATTGCATTCTCGAGGCTTTCTTACGTCTATACTAATCTTTGCGGCTTTGTTCTCGAGAAAAAGCTTTTTAGAGAGAAAAATTCGATGGACTATAGCATGTCAATTTTTAAGAAAATCTGAAAGGCTCACATCCACGTAAATTATAGCGAAAGCTACGTAAAAAGTCCTCCCGAATGCGGCACTACCTTCCGTTTTTCTGTAGAATGCACGGTTTCCTCGCAAACCGACAAGAACTCTTGAGATGTCGAGATCAATACATCATTCTGGAAATTCTGTCCTGCCAATAGAACCTTCAGCTTTAGAAGGAAACTGAGAGCGCCATTGCATTCTCGAGGCTTTCTTACGTCTATACTAATCTTTGCGGTTTTGTTCTCGAGAAACAGCTTTTTAGAGAGAAAAATTCGATGGACTATAGCATGTCAATTTTTAAGAAAATCTGAAAGGCTCACATCCACGTAAATTATAGCGAAAGCTACGTAAAAAGTCCTCCCGAATGCGGCACTACCTTCCGTTTTTCTGTAGAATGCACGGTTTCCTCGCAAACCGACAAGAACTCTTGAGATGTCGAGATCAATACATCATTCTGGAAATTCTGTCCTGACAATAGAACCTTCAGCTTTAGAAGGAAACTGAGAGCGCCATTGCATTCTCGAGGCTTTCTTACGTCTATACTAATCTTTGCGGTTTTGTTCTCGAGAAACAGCTTTTTAGAGAGAAAAATTCGATGGACTATAGCATGTCAATTTTTAAGAAAATCTGAAAGGCTCACATCCACGTAAATTATAGCGAAAGCTACGTAAAAAGTCCTCCCGAATGCGGCACTACCTTCCGTTTTTCTGTAGAATGCACGGTTTCCTCGCAAACCGACAAGAACTCTTGAGATGTCGAGATCAATACATCATTCTGGAAATTCTGTCCTGCCAATAGAACCTTCAGCTTTAGAAGGAAACTGAGAGCGCCATTGCATTCTCGAGGCTTTCTTACGTCTATACTAATCTTTGCGGCTTTGTTCTCGAGAAAAAGCTTTTTAGAGAGAAAAATTCGATGGACTATAGCATGTCAATTTTTAAGAAAATCTGAAAGGCTCACATCCACGTAAATTATAGCGAAAGCTACGTAAAAAGTCCTCCCGAATGCGGCACTACCTTCCGTTTTTCTGTAGAATGCACGGTTTCCTCGCAAACCGACAAGAACTCTTGAGATTTCGAGATCAATACATCATTTTGGAAATTCTGTCCTGCGAAGAGAACCTTCAACTTTAGAAGGAAACTGAGAGCGCCATTGCATTCTCGAGGCTTTCTTACGTCTATACTAATCTTTGCGGCTTTGTTCTCGAGAAAAAGCTTTTTAGAGAGAAAAATTCGATGGACTATAGCATGTCAATTTTTAAGAAAATCTGAAAGGCTCACATCCACGTAAATTATAGCGAAAGCTACGTAAAAAGTCCTCCCGAATGCGGCACTACCTTCCGTTTTTCTGTAGAATGCACGGTTTCCTCGCAAACCGACAAGAACTCTTGAGATGTCGAGATCAATACATCATTCTGGAAATTCTGTCCTGCCAATAGAACCTTCAGCTTTAGAAGGAAACTGAGAGCGCCATTGCATTCTCGAGGCTTTCTTACGTCTATACTAATCTTTGCGGTTTTGTTCTCGAGAAACAGCTTTTTAGAGAGAAAAATTCGATGGACTATAGCATGTCAATTTTTAAGAAAATCTGAAAGGCTCACATCCACGTAAATTATAGCGAAAGCTACGTAAAAAGTCCTCCCGAATGCGGCACTACCTTCCGTTTTTCTGTAGAATGCACGGTTTCCTCGCAAACCGACAAGAACTCTTGAGATGTCGAGATCAATACATCATTCTGGAAATTCTGTCCTGCCAATAGAACCTTCAGCTTTAGAAGGAAACTGAGAGCGCCATTGCATTCTCGAGGCTTTCTTACGTCTATACTAATCTTTGCGGCTTTGTTCTCGAGAAAAAGCTTTTTAGAGAGAAAAATTCGATGGACTATAGCATGTCAATTTTTAAGAAAATCTGAAAGGCTCACATCCACGTAAATTATAGCGAAAGCTACGTAAAAAGTCCTCCCGAATGCGGCACTACCTTCCGTTTTTCTGTAGAATGCACGGTTTCCTCGCAAACCGACAAGAACTCTTGAGATTTCGAGATCAATACATCATTTTGGAAATTCTGTCCTGCGAAGAGAACCTTCAACTTTAGAAGGAAACTGAGAGCGCCATTGCATTCTCGAGGCTTTCTTACGTCTATACTAATCTTTGCGGCTTTGTTCTCGAGAAACAGCTTTTTAGAGAGAAAAATTCGATGGACTATAGCATGTCAATTTTTAAGAAAATCTGAAAGGCTCACATCCACGTAAATTATAGCGAAAGCTACGTAAAAAGTCCTCCCGAATGCGGCACTACCTTCCGTTTTTCTGTAGAATGCACGGTTTCCTCGCAAACCGACAAGAACTCTTGAGATGTCGAGATCAATACATCATTCTGGAAATTCTGTCCTGACAATAGAACCTTCAGCTTTAGAAGGAAACTGAGAGCGCCATTGCATTCTCGAGGCTTTCTTACGTCTATACTAATCTTTGCGGCTTTGTTCTCGAAAAAAAGCTTTTTAGAGAGAAAAATTCGATGGACTATAGCATGTCAATTTCTAAAAAAATCTGAAAGACTCACATCCACGTAAATTATAGCGAAAGCTACGTAAAAAAGCCTCCAGAATGCGGCACTACCTTCCGTTTTTCTGTAGAATGCACGGTCTCCTCGCAAACCGACAAAAACTCTTGAGATGTCGAGATCAATACATCATTCTGGAAATTCTGTCCTGCCAATAGAACCTTCAGCTTTAGAAGGAAACTGAGAGCGCCATTGCATTCTCGAGGCTTTCTTACGTCTATACTAATCTTTGCGGTTTTGTTCTCGAGAAACAGCTTTTTAGAGAGAAAAATTCGATGGACTATAGCATGTCAATTTTTAAGAAAATCTGAAAGGCTCACATCCACGTAAATTATAGCGAAAGCTACGTAAAAAGTCCTCCCGAATGCGGCACTACCTTCCGTTTTTCTGTAGAATGCACGGTTTCCTCGCAAACCGACAAGAACTCTTGAGATTTCGAGATCAATACATCATTTTGGAAATTCTGTCCTGCGAAGAGAACCTTCAACTTTAGAAGGAAACTGAGAGCGCCATTGCATTCTCGAGGCTTTCTTACGTCTATACTAATCTTTGCGGCTTTGTTCTCGAGAAAAAGCTTTTTAGAGAGAAAAATTCGATGGACTATAGCATGTCAATTTTTAAGAAAATCTGAAAGGCTCACATCCACGTAAATTATAGCGAAAGCTACGTAAAAAGTCCTCCCGAATGCGGCACTACCTTCCGTTTTTCTGTAGAATGCACGGTTTCCTCGCAAACCGACAAGAACTCTTGAGATGTCGAGATCAATACATCATTCTGGAAATTCTGTCCTGCCAATAGAACCTTCAGCTTTAGAAGGAAACTGAGAGCGCCATTGCATTCTCGAGGCTTTCTTACGTCTATACTAATCTTTGCGGTTTTGTTCTCGAGAAACAGCTTTTTAGAGAGAAAAATTCGATGGACTATAGCATGTCAATTTTTAAGAAAATCTGAAAGGCTCACATCCACGTAAATTATAGCGAAAGCTACGTAAAAAGTCCTCCCGAATGCGGCACTACCTTCCGTTTTTCTGTAGAATGCACGGTTTCCTCGCAAACCGACAAGAACTCTTGAGATGTCGAGATCAATACATCATTCTGGAAATTCTGTCCTGCCAATAGAACCTTCAGCTTTAGAAGGAAACTGAGAGCGCCATTGCATTCTCGAGGCTTTCTTACGTCTATACTAATCTTTGCGGTTTTGTTCTCGAGAAACAGCTTTTTAGAGAGAAAAATTCGATGGACTATAGCATGTCAATTTTTAAGAAAATCTGAAAGGCTCACATCCACGTAAATTATAGCGAAAGCTACGTAAAAAGTCCTCCCGAATGCGGCACTACCTTCCGTTTTTCTGTAGAATGCACGGTTTCCTCGCAAACCGACAAGAACTCTTGAGATGTCGAGATCAATACATCATTCTGGAAATTCTGTCCTGCCAATAGAACCTTCAGCTTTAGAAGGAAACTGAGAGCGCCATTGCATTCTCGAGGCTTTCTTACGTCTATACTAATCTTTGCGGCTTTGTTCTCGAGAAAAAGCTTTTTAGAGAGAAAAATTCGATGGACTATAGCATGTCAATTTTTAAGAAAATCTGAAAGGCTCACATCCACGTAAATTATAGCGAAAGCTACGTAAAAAGTCCTCCCGAATGCGGCACTACCTTCCGTTTTTCTGTAGAATGCACGGTTTCCTCGCAAACCGACAAGAACTCTTGAGATTTCGAGATCAATACATCATTTTGGAAATTCTGTCCTGCGAAGAGAACCTTCAACTTTAGAAGGAAACTGAGAGCGCCATTGCATTCTCGAGGCTTTCTTACGTCTATACTAATCTTTGCGGCTTTGTTCTCGAGAAAAAGCTTTTTAGAGAGAAAAATTCGATGGACTATAGCATGTCAATTTTTAAGAAAATCTGAAAGGCTCACATCCACGTAAATTATAGCGAAAGCTACGTAAAAAGTCCTCCCGAATGCGGCACTACCTTCCGTTTTTCTGTAGAATGCACGGTTTCCTCGCAAACCGACAAGAACTCTTGAGATTTCGAGATCAATACATCATTTTGGAAATTCTGTCCTGCCAATAGAACCTTCAGCTTTAGAAGGAAACTGAGAGCGCCATTGCATTCTCGAGGCTTTCTTACGTCTATACTAATCTTTGCGGTTTTGTTCTCGAGAAAAAGCTTTTTAGAGAGAAAAATTCGATGGACTATAGCATGTCAATTTTTAAGAAAATCTGAAAGGCTCACATCCACGTAAATTATAGCGAAAGCTACGTAAAAAGTCCTCCCGAATGCGGCACTACCTTCCGTTTTTCTGTAGAATGCACGGTCTCCTCGCAAACCGACAAGAACTCTTGAGATTTCGAGATCAATACATCATTTTGGAAATTCTGTCCTGCGAAGAGAACCTTCAACTTTAGAAGGAAACTGAGAGAGCCATTGCATTCTCGAGGCTTTCTTACGTCTATACTAATCTTTGCGGCTTTGTTCTCGAAAAAAAGCTTTTTAGAGAGAAAAATTCGATGGACTATAGCATGTCAATTTCTAAAAAAATCTGAAAGACTCACATCCACGTAAATTATAGCGAAAGCTACGTAAAAAAGCCTCCAGAATGCGGCACTACCTTCCGTTTTTCTGTAGAATGCACGGTCTCCTCGCAAACCGACAAAAACTCTTGAGATGTCGAGATCAATACATCATTCTGGAAATTCTGTCCTGCCAATAGAACCTTCAGCTTTAGAAGGAAACTGAGAGCGCCATTGCATTCTCGAGGCTTTCTTACGTCTATACTAATCTTTGCGGTTTTGTTCTCGAGAAAAAGCTATTTAGAGAGAAAAATTCGATGGACTATAGCATGTCAATTTTTAAAAAAATCTGAAAGACTCACATCCACGTAAATTATAGCGAAAGCTACGTAAAAAAGCCTCCCGAATGCGGCACTACCTTCCGTTTTTCTGTAGAATGCACGGTTTCCTCGCAAACCGACAAAAGCTCTTGAGATGTCGAGATCAATACATCATTCTGGAAATTCTGTCCTGCCAATAGAACCTTCAGCTTTAGAAGGAAACTGAGAGCGCCATTGCATTCTCGAGGCTTTCTTACGTCTATACTAATCTTTGCGGCTTTGTTCTCGAGAAACAGCTTTTTAGAGAGAAAAATTCGATGGACTATAGCATGTCAATTTTTAAGAAAATCTGAAAGACTCACATCCACGTAAATTATAGCGAAAGCTACGTAAAAAAGCCTCCCGAATGCGGCACTACCTTCCGTTTTTCTGTAGAATGCACGGTTTCCTCGCAAACCGACAAAAGCTCTTGAGATGTCGAGATCAATACATCATTCTGGAAATTCTGTCCTGCCAATAGAACCTTCAGCTTTAGAAGGAAACTGAGAGCGCCATTGCATTCTCGAGGCTTTCTTACGTCTATAGTAATCTCTGAGGCTTTGTTCTCGAGAAAAAGCTTTTTAGAGAGAAAAATTCGATGGACTATAGCATGTCAATTTCTAAAAAAATCTGAAAGACTCACATCCACGTAAATTATAGCGAGAGGTACATAAAAAGGCCTTCCTAATGCGGCACTGCCTTCCGTTTTTCTGTAGAATGCACGGTTTCCTCGCAAACCGACAAAAACTCTTGAGATGTCGAGATCAATACATCATTCTGGAAATTCTGTCCTGCCAATAGAACCTTCAGCTTTAGAAGGAAACTGAGAGCGCCATTGCATTCTCGAGGCTTTCTTACGTCTATACTAATCTTTGCGGCTTTGTTCTCGAGAAAAAGCTTTTTAGAGAGAAAAATTCGATGGACTATAGCATGTCAATTTTTAAAAAAATCTGAAAGACTCACATCCACGTAAATTATAGCGAAAGCTACGTAAAGAAGCCTCCCGAATGCGGCACTACCTTCCGTTTTTCTGTAGAGTGCACGGTTTCCTCGCAAACCGACAAAAACTCTTGAGATGTCGAGATCAATACGTCATTCTGGAAATTCTGTCCTGCCAAGAGAACCTTCAGCTTTAGAAGGAAACTGAGAGCGCCATTGCATTCTCGAGGCTTTCTTACGTCTATACTAATCTTTGCGGCTTTGTTCTCGAGAAGAAGCTTTTTAGAGAGAAAAATTCGATGGACTATAGCATGTCAATTTTTAAGAAAATCTGAAAGGCTCACATCCACGTAAATTATAGCGAAAGCTACGTAAAAAAGCCTACAGAATGCGGCACTACCCTCCGTTTTTCTGTAGAATGCACGATTTCCTCGCAAACCGACAAAAGCTCTTGAGATGTCGAGATCAATACATCATTCTGGAAATTCTGTCCTGCCAATAGAACCTTCAGCTTTAGAAGGAAACTGAGAGCGCCATTGCATTCTCGAGGCTTTCTTACGTCTATACTAATCTTTGCGGTTTTGTTCTCGAGAAAAAGCTTTTTAGAGAGAAAAATTCGATGGACTATAGCATGTCAATTTTTAAGAAAATCTGAAAGGCTCAGATCCACGTAAATTATAGCGAAAGCTACGTAAAAAAGCCTCCCGAATGCGGCACTACCTTCCGTTTTTCTGTAGAATGCACGGTTTCCTCGCAAACCGACAAAAACTCTTGAGATGTCGAGATCAATACATCATTCTGGAAATTCTGTCCTGCCAATAGAACCTTCAGCTTTAGAAGGAAACTGAGAGCGCCATTGCATTCTCGAGGCTTTCTTACGTCTATACTAATCTTTGCGGTTTTGTTCTCGAGAAAAAGCTTTTTATTAAGTTAACTTTTTTCTCTTCTGCTTTTCTTAATTAAAAATTGTCTCAATAATTGTAGCTCTAGAAGAACTTCTTGAGTTTCCCTCGATTGTCATTTTTATCTTTATCAGGCCATTGCTATGTTAATAACCAATTGGATTTCAATGACAGTAGTTGGAACATGTAGTAGACAGAAATAGTTGACACAACCGATTATTAGGACAAAAGAATGTCCGAAAATACTAAATACCTAGTCTATAAATGTTACCAATGAGAAATGGCATAGCAAGTTCGCATTTAGGAAGAGAAATTGATTGTTTTAATAAATATGGTGCGCGTAGTTTATAAAGAAGTAACTTAATACATCTCCTTTGTATGCAGTATGATGTTCTAGAGATGCTGACTAACCATCACCGCATGTGTGCCAAATAATTTGTCGAACATGTCGTTGCGTGAATTCCCTTCAATTTTGTGAATTCCTGTTTGACTTCTGCAGTCTGTTTTAAATATTTATGCTCACTTTTTACAAACGCGAAACCCGCCGAAATTTAAATCGGGACGCGCCCGCCGACCAATCAGCGCAACGTGTCGGGTTGTGTCTTTTACCACCGTAGTCTGCTGTCAACCAACTGTCAGATTAGGTTAGGTGTCCGGAGACGGGTTATGTTATTCGCTTCGTTTTATTTACTTTACACGTTGAGGTGCGTCCCTTGTCGAATTCAACGTCTATTGTGGACGTCTCCCACCTGACGGGCACCCGGACGTCTCCCAGTTAACGCCGCCGGTACGAGCCCGCGAAACGTCGACAGAGCGTACGGAAGCAGGAGGCAGCAATGGGTTGCGACACAGGCCGCAATACAGTCGACCGTCCCCTAGCCCCCTAACTGGATTGCCGTTGGTCGAAGTTTTGGGGAGTAAGGGGAAAACTGTTTCATCGAACTGCAGATTCAACGCGACGACATGCAAGTCCCTGCCCACCCGGATGAGCTCCGGACTCAGGATAAACGTGAAGGTACCGTTCAATTCGACTGCCCCTCTTTAGTCTATACGAATTTTCTCGGGTTCGTCCTAGGCACAACGTTTGTTCTGCGAAAGGCGATCCACGGACCTATAATATAGCTACGGGAATATGTGGAAAATACCCCTGCCTCGGAATCGTCGCAAATTAAAATGAAGGCGGCCTGAAATCGGTCTCTCGAATACGGTGGAAAATCGCCATTTCAATGAGAAACTGTTCCCCTCCACAGAGATGCCGGACAATTTTCCTCGTGAATGCATGCCTTCGAGGTAAGTTAACAACACGTAATCTAGGATACATCCGATGGCGCCTCGTTCGATGCGTAAGTCTGCTGCCCCTCCTTGAACTGTACGAACTTTTTCAGGATTCTACCTTGAGAGGTAGAATGTGTGTTTTGCGTAAGAAATTCGACGGACCCATCCCATCGTGCAGTAAGGGAATTTCGTGGAAGATACTGATGCCGCGCTAGAAATCGGCCCGAATCGTCGGTGACGCATACGTATATCGACCTCCCCATTGCGATGGGCGTCTCATTTTCAATGAAAAACCGTCCGGTTTCCTGCGAAATCGAGAAAGCCCTTCGGCGAAATGGTACGTTCGAGGTAACCGCCTGAGAAACAGACGCCTACCTGGGGCACCTGTGGAGTCAGGATAAATGTGAAGGTACCGTTGAATTCGTCTGCCCTTCCTACTGCTTTAAGCACGTTTTCATTGTTCTCCTTCCAGTGAAGGGGTCCCCGCGAAAGGCGATCTTAGACAGGTACCTGCGAATCATCAAAATGCTGTCTGCAGCGCCATCTCGTAGGAACCGTGCGAACTCCATCTGTCATCGATGCTCGTGTCGTACAGATTACATGAGACGGGAATCAATTATACATTCGGTTGCGGCTATCGGCCGCCAGATGGCGGCTAATTCCGTGATTAGGGATCTTTACGCGACGAGTATCCGTGACCGGTAGTCCGTAACGTTCCCACGAGATGGCGCCCCAATCCCCGGGCCGGCTAACTTAACCTTAAATTATTTACGATTTTTACTTTTCAGGAAGGAAATTATATATATCATTATAACGGCTTAAGGTTCAAAGTATATGACTGACGCGACGGTCTGTCGCGATCACCTGAGAAGGTTTTATGTTTGTCCGTGAAGAACATCTCGGGATGGTTGTCGTAGGACGAACGAAGAATAACTGTCACGTCCCTCCGATGCCCGACAAGTTTCCTCGCTAACGGCGCCTTCAAGGTGAGGTAACAAAATATTCAGGATATGTCATGATAAACAGTAACGGACAGATAGATATCTATGGTAATATCGTTGTGTATGCATCGAATTATTTCAATATTTTGGTTTTACTTTGTCACTTAAAATATTTATGGCGTTGTTAATATGTCCGCCTTATCTAACTCGTGCGGAAGGTGTCTTCCCTGCACTCGACTGCCTGTTCGGCGCCTGTTGAGAAAATAACTTTTTCCACGTTAATGCAGAAATGTTTTAGATAGAGTTGCAAACCGTCTGGGAGGAAATTCAATCATGTAACCGCGGCACGAAGAGGAAATCAACGAATTTATCAGATAGGAGGTAGGAGAGACGAATCAGGTTAACAGATCAGGTCCAGGCACAAAGCAAACGAGGTCTTCAATGGGAAAACAACTTACAACATTTCGTAGAAGGATTAGATGACCGGAATTTCCCGAACCGAATTTATGAAAGACATCCAAGGAACTGTACCGTAAATCTCGAGACAAAAGATAAATAGAACTACACAGAGACGAGAAATGGAAGAAACAGGAATATTTTCCTTCCAACAGACGTCCAGAAGTGAGTAAAATATTAATTATCCGACAAAGCATTTAATTCCTACAATCCCATACCTAACATACTTATTTTATTATGTGTGTATCTTGCTTTTGTATCTGTATTGAAAATTATTCATTTCAGGGTTAGGATTACTTACAAGAAAGAAGAAATTAAATAGTGGACATTATTACAACTCATCTATGATTATAATAAGTTTTAAGTTTGTTAATGATATTCCCGTTAGATGGGTGTCTTATCTTATTCAGACAATGAAACTGTTAAACTTACGTATAATTAAATACACATCTTAATATTTATCATACGTTGCAAGGCAATTTGCAATCGATATATTTCGAAAGGTATCTTTCAATGGTGATAATATGTTAGTATTCTTTGAAACTTCTTAGTATATCTGGATTATCACATACAACTGTGGCGCCTGAGGCGAAAAATTCGATAGACTATAGCATGTCAATTATTTAAAAAATCTGAAAAGCTCACATCCACGTAAATTATAGCGAAAGCTACGTAAAAAAGCCTCCCGAATGCGGCACTACCTTCCGCTTTTCTGTAGAATGCAAGGTTTCCTGTCAAACCGACACAAACTCTTGTGATGTCGAGATCAATACATCATTCTGGAAATTCTTTGCTGCCAAGAGAACCTTCAGCTTTAGAAGGAAACTGAGAGCGCCATTGCATTCTCGAGGCTTTCTTACGTCTATACTAATCTTTGCGGCTTTGTTCTCGAGAAACAGCTTTTTAGAGAGAAAAATTCGATGGACTATAGCATGTCAATTTTTAAGAAAATCTGAAAGGCTCACATCCACGTAAATTTTAGCGAAAGCTACGTAAAGAAGCCTCTCGAATGCGGCACTACCTTCCGTTTTTCTGTAGAATGCACGGTCTCCTCGCAAACCGACAAAAACTCTTGAGATGTTGAGATCAATACATCATTTTGGAAATTCTGTCCTGCCAATCCTAGAAGATGGTTTAAATGGGAAGAATTGTAGGGGGAATTATTCTCCACAACTTTGCTATATAACTTTCTGGTGGGAGGTGCAAAACTACCGAGATATTTAGAAAAAACCGATTATCTCCAAAACCACGGGTCCTAGAAGATGGTTTAAATGAGAAGAATTATAGGGGGAATTATTCTCCACAACTTTGCTATATTACTTTCTGGTGGGAGGTGCAAAACTACCGAGATATTTAGAAAAATCCGATTACCTCCAAAACCACGGGTCCTAGAAGATGGTTTAAATGGGAAGAATTATAGGGGGAATTATTCTCCACAACTTTGCTATATAACTTTCTGGTGGGAGGTGCAAAAATACCGAGATATTTAGAAAAAACCAATTATCTCCAAAACCACGGGTCCTAGAAGATGGTTTAAATGGGAAGAATTATGGAGGGAATTATTCTCCACAACTTTGCTATATAACTTTCTGGTGGGAGGTGCAAAACTACCGAGATATTTAGAAAAAACCGATTACCTCCAAAACCACGGGTCCTAGAAGATGGTTTAAATAGGAAGAATTGTAGGGGGAATTATTCTCCACAACTTTGCTATATAACTTTCTGGTGGGAGGTGCAAAACTACCGAGATATTTAGAAAAAACCGATTACCTCCAAAACCACGGGTCCTAGAAGATGGCTTAAATGGGAAGAATTGTAGAGGGAATTATTCTCCACAACTTTGCTATATAACTTTCTGGTGGGAGGTGCAAAACTACCGAGATATTTAGAAAAAACCGATTACCTCCAAAACCACGGGTCCTAGAAGATGGTTTAAATAGGAAGAATTATAGGGGGAATTATTCTCCACAACTTTGCTATATAACTTTCTGGTGGGAGGTGCAAAACTACCGAGATATTTAGAAAAAACCGATTATCTCCAAAACCACGGGTCCTAGAAGATGGTTTAAATGGGAAGAATTATAGGGGGAATTATTCTCCACAACTTTGCTATATAACTTTCTGGTGGGAGGTGCAAAACTACCGAGATATTTAGAAAAAACCGCTTATCTCCAAAACCACGGGTCCTAGAAGATGGTTTAAATGAGAAGAATTATAGGGGGAATTATTCTCCACAACTTTGCAATATAACTTTCTGGTGAGAGGTGCACAACTACCGAGATATTTAGAAAAAACCGATTATCTCCAAAACCACGGGTCCTAGAAGATGGTTTAAATAGGAAGAATTATAGGGGGAATTATTCTCCACAACTTTGCTATATAACTTTCTGGTGGGAGGTGCAAAACTACCGAGATATTTAGAAAAAACCGATTATCTCCAAAACCACGGGTCCTAGAAGATGGTTTAAATGAGAAGAATTATAGGGGGAATTATTCTCCACCACTTTGCAATATAACTTTCTGGTGAGAGGTGCACAACTACCGAGATATTTAGAAAAAACCGATTATCTCCAAAACCACAGGTCCTAGAAGATGGTTTAAACGGGACGAATTATGGAGGGAATTATTCTCCACAACTTTGCTATATAACTTTCTGGTGGGAGGTGCAAAACTACCGAGATATTTAGAAAAAACCGATTACCTCCAAAACCACGGGTCCTAGAAGATGGTTTAAATGGGAAGAATTGTAGGGGGAATTATTCTCCACAACTTTGCTATATAACTTTCTGGTGGGAGGTGCAAAACTACCGAGATATTTATAGAAAACCGATTACCTCCAAAACCACGGGTCCTAGAAGATGGTTTAAATAAGAAGAATTATAGGGGGAATTATTCTCCACAACTTTGCAATATAACTTTCTGGTGAGAGGTGCACAACTACCGAGATATTTAGAAAAAACCGATTACCTCCAAAACCACGGGTCCTAGAAGATGGTTTAAATGGGACGAATTATGGAGGGAATTATTCTCCACAACTTTGCTATATAACTTTCTGGTGGGAGGTGCAAAACTACCGAGATATTTAGAAAAAACCGATTACCTCCAAAACCACGGGTCCTAGAAGATGGTTTAAATGGGAAGAATTATAGGGGGAATTATTCTCCACAACTTTGCTATATAACTTTCTGGTGGGAGGTGCAAAACTACCGAGATATTTAGAAAAAACCGATTATCTCCAAAACCACGGGTCCTAGAAGATGATTTAAATGGGACGAATTATGGAGGGAATTATTCTCCACAACTTTGCTATATAACTTTCTGGTGGGAGGTGCAAAACTACCGAGATATTTAGAAAAAACCGATTACCTCCAAAACCACGGGTCCTAGAAGATGGTTTAAATGAGAAGAATTATAGGGGGAATTATTCTCCACAACTTTGCAATATAACTTTCTGGTGAGAGGTGCACAACTACCGAGATATTTAGAAAAAACCGATTACCTCCAAAACCACGGGTCCTAGAAGATGGTTTAAAGGGGACGAATTATGGAGGGAATTATTCTCCACAACTTTGCTATATAACTTTCTGGTGGGAGGTGCAAAACTACCGAGATACTTAGAAAAAACCGATTATCTCCAAAACCACGGGTCCTAGAAGATGGTTTAAATGAGACGAATTATGGAGGGAATTATTCTCCACAACTTTGCTATATAACTTTCTGGTGGGAGGTGCAAAACTACCGAGATATTTAGAAAAAAACGATTATCTCCAAAACCACGGGTCCTAGAAGATGGTTTAAATGAGAAGAATTATAGGGGGAATTATTCTCCACAACTTTGCAATATAACTTTCTGGTGAGAGGTGCACAACTACCGAGATATTTAGAAAAAACCGATTACCTCCAAAACCACGGGTCCTAGAAGATGGTTTAAATGGGAAGAATTGTAGGGGGAATTATTCTCCACAACTTTGCTATATAACTTTCTGGTGAGAGGTGCAAAACTACCGAGATATTTAGAAAAAACCGATTATCTCCAAAACCACGGGTCCTAGAAGATGGTTTAAATGAGACGAATTATGGAGGGAATTATTCTCCACAACTTTGCTATATAACTTTCTGGTGGGAGGTGCAAAACTACCGAGATATTTAGAAAAAACCGATTATCTCCAAAACCACGGGTCCTAGAAGATGGTTTAAATGAGAAGAATTATAGGGGCAATTATTCTCCACAACTTTGCAATATAACTTTCTGGTGAGAGGTGCACAACTACCGAGATATTTAGAAAAAACCGATTATCTCCAAAACCACGGGTCCTAGAAGATGGTTTAAATGGGAAGAATTATAGGGGGAATTATTCTCCACAACTTTGCTATATAACTTTCTGGTGGGAGGTGCAAAACTACCGAGATATTTAGAAAAAACCGATTATCTCCAAAACCACGGGTCCTAGAAGATGGTTTAAATGAGAAGAATTATAGGGGGAATTATTCTCCACAACTTTGCTATATAACTTTCTGGTGGGAGGTGCAAAACTACCGAGATACTTAGAAAAAACCGATTATCTCCAAAACCACGGGTCCTAGAAGATGGTTTAAATGAGACGAATTATGGAGGGAATTATTCTCCACAACTTTGCTATATAACTTTCTGGTGGGAGGTGCAAAACTACCGAGATATTTAGAAAAAAACGATTATCTCCAAAACCACGGGTCCTAGAAGATGGTTTAAATGAGAAGAATTATAGGGGGAATTATTCTCCACAACTTTGCAATATAACTTTCTGGTGAGAGGTGCACAACTACCGAGATATTTAGAAAAAACCGATTACCTCCAAAACCACGGGTCCTAGAAGATGGTTTAAATGGGAAGAATTGTAGGGGGAATTATTCTCCACAACTTTGCTATATAACTTTCTGGTGAGAGGTGCAAAACTACCGAGATATTTAGAAAAAACCGATTATCTCCAAAACCACGGGTCCTAGAAGATGGTTTAAATGAGACGAATTATGGAGGGAATTATTCTCCACAACTTTGCTATATAACTTTCTGGTGGGAGGTGCAAAACTACCGAGATATTTAGAAAAAACCGATTATCTCCAAAACCACGGGTCCTAGAAGATGGTTTAAATGAGAAGAATTATAGGGGCAATTATTCTCCACAACTTTGCAATATAACTTTCTGGTGAGAGGTGCACAACTACCGAGATATTTAGAAAAAACCGATTATCTCCAAAACCACGGGTCCTAGAAGATGGTTTAAATGGGAAGAATTATAGGGGGAATTATTCTCCACAACTTTGCTATATAACTTTCTGGTGGGAGGTGCAAAACTACCGAGATATTTAGAAAAAACCGATTATCTCCAAAACCACGGGTCCTAGAAGATGGTTTAAATGAGAAGAATTATAGGGGGAATTATTCTCCACAACTTTGCAATATAACTTTCTGGTGAGAGGTGCACAACTACCGAGATATTTAGAAAAAACCGATTATCTCCAAAACCACAGGTCCTAGAAGATGGTTTAAACGGGACGAATTATGGAGGGAATTATTCTCCACAACTTTGCTATATAACTTTCTGGTGGGAGGTGCAAAACTACCGAGATATTTAGAAAAAACCGATTATCTCCAAAACCACGGGTCCTAGAAGATGGTTTAAATGAGAAGAATTATAGGGGGAATTATTCTCCACAACTTTGCTATATAACTTTCTGGTGGGAGGTGCAAAACTACCGAGATATTTAGAAAAAACCGATTACCTCCAAAACCACGGGTCCTAGAAGATGGTTTAAATGGGAAGAATTATAGGGGGAATTATTCTCCACAACTTTGCTATATAACTCTCTGGTGGGAGGTGCAAAACTACCGAGATATTTAGAAAAAACCGATTACCTCCAAAACCACGGGTCCTAGAAGATGGTTTAAATGAGAAGAATTATAGGGGGAATTATTCTCCACAACTTTGCAATATAACTTTCTGGTGAGAGGTGCACAACTACCGAGATATTTAGAAAAAACCGATTACCTCCAAAACCACGGGTCCTAGAAGATGGTTTAAATGGGACGAATTATGGAGGGAATTATTCTCCACAACTTTGCTATATAACTTTCTGGTGGGAGGTGCAAAACTACCGAGATATTTAGAAAAAACCGATTATCTCCAAAACCACGGGTCCTAGAAGATGGTTTAAATGGGACGAATTATGGAGGGAATTATTCTCCACAACTTTGCTATATAACTTTCTGGTGGGAGGTGCAAAACTACCGAGATATTTAGAAAAAACCGATTATCTCCAAAACCACGGGTCCTAGAAGATGGTTTAAATGAGAAGAATTATAGGGGGAATTATTCTCCACAACTTTGCCATATAACTTTCTGGTGGGAGGTGCAAAACTACCGAGATATTTAGAAAAAACCGATTATCTCCAAAACCACGGGTCCTAGGAGATGGTTTAAATGGGACGAATTATGGAGAGAATTATTCTCCACAACTTTGCTATATAACTTTCTGGTGGGAGGTGCAAAACTACCGAGATATTTAGAAAAAACCGATTATCTCCAAAACCACGGGTCCTAGAAGATGGTTTAAATGGGACGAATTATGGAGGGAATTATTCTCCACAACTTTGCCATATAACTTTCTGGTGGGAGGTGCAAAACTATCGAGATATTTAGAAAAAACCGATTACCTCCAAAACCACGGATCCTAGGAGATGGTTTAAATGGGACGAATCATAGAGGGAATTATTCTCCACAACTTTGATATATAACTTTCTGGTGGGAGGTGCAAAACTACCGAGATATTTAGAAAAAACCGATTATCTCCAAAACCACGGGTCCTAGAAGATGGTTTAAATGGGACGAATTATGGAGGGAATTATTCTCCACAACTTTGCCATATAACTTTCTGGTGGGAGGTGCAAAACTATCGAGATATTTAGAAAAAACCGATTACCTCCAAAACCACGGGTCCTAGAAGATGGTTTAAATGAGACGAATTATGGAGGGAATTATTCTCCACAACTTTGCTATATAACTTTCTGGTGGGAGGTGCAAAACTACCGAGATATTTAGAAAAAACCGATTATCTCCAAAACCACGGGTCCTAGAAGATGGTTTAAATGAGAAGAATTATAGGGGGAATTATTCTCCACAACTTTGCAATATAACTTTCTGGTGAGAGGTGCACAACTACCGAGATATTTAGAAAAAACCGATTATCTTCAAAACCACAGGTCCTAGAAGATGGTTTAAATGGGACGAACTATGGAGGGAATTATTCTCCACAACTTTGCTATATAACTTTCTGGTGGGAGGTGCAAAACTACCGAGATATTTAGAAAAAACCGATTATCTCCAAAACCACGGGTCCTAGAAGATGGTTTAAATGGGAAGAATTATAGGGGGAATTATTCTCCACAACTTTGCTATATAACTTTCTGGTGGGAGGTGCAAAACTACCGAGATATTTAGAAAAAACCGATTACCTCCAAAACCACGGGTCCTAGAAGATGGTTTAAATGAGAAGAATTATAGGGGGAATTATTCTCCACAACTTTGCAATATAACTTTCTGGTGAGAGGTGCACAACTACCGAGATATTTAGAAAAAAACGATTACCTCCAAAACCACGGGTCCTAGAAGATGGTTTAAATGGGAAGAATTGTAGGGGGAATTATTCTCCACCACTTTGCAATATAACTTTCTGGTGAGAGGTGCACAACTACCGAGATATTTAGAAAAAACCGATTATCTCCAAAACCACAGGTCCTAGAAGATGGTTTAAACGGGACGAATTATGGAGGGAATTATTCTCCACAACTTTGCTATATAACTTTCTGGTGGGAGGTGCAAAACTACCGAGATATTTAGAAAAAACCGATTACCTCCAAAACCACGGGTCCTAGAAGATGGTTTAAATGGGAAGAATTGTAGGGGGAATTATTCTCCACAACTTTGCTATATAACTTTCTGGTGGGAGGTGCAAAACTACCGAGATATTTATAGAAAACCGATTACCTCCAAAACCACGGGTCCTAGAAGATGGTTTAAATAAGAAGAATTATAGGGGGAATTATTCTCCACAACTTTGCAATATAACTTTCTGGTGAGAGGTGCACAACTACCGAGATATTTAGAAAAAACCGATTACCTCCAAAACCACGGGTCCTAGAAGATGGTTTAAATGGGACGAATTATGGAGGGAATTATTCTCCACAACTTTGCTATATAACTTTCTGGTGGGAGGTGCAAAACTACCGAGATATTTAGAAAAAACCGATTACCTCCAAAACCACGGGTCCTAGAAGATGGTTTAAATGGGAAGAATTATAGGGGGAATTATTCTCCACAACTTTGCTATATAACTTTCTGGTGGGAGGTGCAAAACTACCGAGATATTTAGAAAAAACCGATTATCTCCAAAACCACGGGTCCTAGAAGATGATTTAAATGGGACGAATTATGGAGGGAATTATTCTCCACAACTTTGCTATATAACTTTCTGGTGGGAGGTGCAAAACTACCGAGATATTTAGAAAAAACCGATTACCTCCAAAACCACGGGTCCTAGAAGATGGTTTAAATGAGAAGAATTATAGGGGGAATTATTCTCCACAACTTTGCAATATAACTTTCTGGTGAGAGGTGCACAACTACCGAGATATTTAGAAAAAACCGATTACCTCCAAAACCACGGGTCCTAGAAGATGGTTTAAAGGGGACGAATTATGGAGGGAATTATTCTCCACAACTTTGCTATATAACTTTCTGGTGGGAGGTGCAAAACTACCGAGATACTTAGAAAAAACCGATTATCTCCAAAACCACGGGTCCTAGAAGATGGTTTAAATGAGACGAATTATGGAGGGAATTATTCTCCACAACTTTGCTATATAACTTTCTGGTGGGAGGTGCAAAACTACCGAGATATTTAGAAAAAAACGATTATCTCCAAAACCACGGGTCCTAGAAGATGGTTTAAATGAGAAGAATTATAGGGGGAATTATTCTCCACAACTTTGCAATATAACTTTCTGGTGAGAGGTGCACAACTACCGAGATATTTAGAAAAAACCGATTACCTCCAAAACCACGGGTCCTAGAAGATGGTTTAAATGGGAAGAATTGTAGGGGGAATTATTCTCCACAACTTTGCTATATAACTTTCTGGTGAGAGGTGCAAAACTACCGAGATATTTAGAAAAAACCGATTATCTCCAAAACCACGGGTCCTAGAAGATGGTTTAAATGAGACGAATTATGGAGGGAATTATTCTCCACAACTTTGCTATATAACTTTCTGGTGGGAGGTGCAAAACTACCGAGATATTTAGAAAAAACCGATTATCTCCAAAACCACGGGTCCTAGAAGATGGTTTAAATGAGAAGAATTATAGGGGCAATTATTCTCCACAACTTTGCAATATAACTTTCTGGTGAGAGGTGCACAACTACCGAGATATTTAGAAAAAACCGATTATCTCCAAAACCACGGGTCCTAGAAGATGGTTTAAATGGGAAGAATTATAGGGGGAATTATTCTCCACAACTTTGCTATATAACTTTCTGGTGGGAGGTGCAAAACTACCGAGATATTTAGAAAAAACCGATTATCTCCAAAACCACGGGTCCTAGAAGATGGTTTAAATGAGAAGAATTATAGGGGGAATTATTCTCCACAACTTTGCTATATAACTTTCTGGTGGGAGGTGCAAAACTACCGAGATACTTAGAAAAAACCGATTATCTCCAAAACCACGGGTCCTAGAAGATGGTTTAAATGAGACGAATTATGGAGGGAATTATTCTCCACAACTTTGCTATATAACTTTCTGGTGGGAGGTGCAAAACTACCGAGATATTTAGAAAAAAACGATTATCTCCAAAACCACGGGTCCTAGAAGATGGTTTAAATGAGAAGAATTATAGGGGGAATTATTCTCCACAACTTTGCAATATAACTTTCTGGTGAGAGGTGCACAACTACCGAGATATTTAGAAAAAACCGATTACCTCCAAAACCACGGGTCCTAGAAGATGGTTTAAATGGGAAGAATTGTAGGGGGAATTATTCTCCACAACTTTGCTATATAACTTTCTGGTGAGAGGTGCAAAACTACCGAGATATTTAGAAAAAACCGATTATCTCCAAAACCACGGGTCCTAGAAGATGGTTTAAATGAGACGAATTATGGAGGGAATTATTCTCCACAACTTTGCTATATAACTTTCTGGTGGGAGGTGCAAAACTACCGAGATATTTAGAAAAAACCGATTATCTCCAAAACCACGGGTCCTAGAAGATGGTTTAAATGAGAAGAATTATAGGGGCAATTATTCTCCACAACTTTGCAATATAACTTTCTGGTGAGAGGTGCACAACTACCGAGATATTTAGAAAAAACCGATTATCTCCAAAACCACGGGTCCTAGAAGATGGTTTAAATGGGAAGAATTATAGGGGGAATTATTCTCCACAACTTTGCTATATAACTTTCTGGTGGGAGGTGCAAAACTACCGAGATATTTAGAAAAAACCGATTATCTCCAAAACCACGGGTCCTAGAAGATGGTTTAAATGAGAAGAATTATAGGGGGAATTATTCTCCACAACTTTGCAATATAACTTTCTGGTGAGAGGTGCACAACTACCGAGATATTTAGAAAAAACCGATTATCTCCAAAACCACAGGTCCTAGAAGATGGTTTAAACGGGACGAATTATGGAGGGAATTATTCTCCACAACTTTGCTATATAACTTTCTGGTGGGAGGTGCAAAACTACCGAGATATTTAGAAAAAACCGATTATCTCCAAAACCACGGGTCCTAGAAGATGGTTTAAATGAGAAGAATTATAGGGGGAATTATTCTCCACAACTTTGCAATATAACTTTCTGGTGAGAGGTGCACAACTACCGAGATATTTAGAAAAAACCGATTACCTCCAAAACCACGGGTCCTAGAAGATGGTTTAAATGGGAAGAATTGTAGGGGGAATTATTCTCCACAACTTTGCTATATAACTTTCTGGTGGGAGGTGCAAAACTACCGAGATATTTATAGAAAACCGATTACCTCCAAAACCACGGGTCCTAGAAGATGGTTTAAATGGGACGAATTATGGAGGGAATTATTCTCCACAACTTTGCTATATAACTTTCTGGTGGGAGGTGCAAAACTACCGAGATATTTAGAAAAAACCGATTACCTCCAAAACCACGGGTCCTAGAAGATGGTTTAAATGGGAAGAATTATAGGGGGAATTATTCTCCACAACTTTGCTATATAACTCTCTGGTGGGAGGTGCAAAACTACCGAGATATTTAGAAAAAACCGATTACCTCCAAAACCACGGGTCCTAGAAGATGGTTTAAATGAGAAGAATTATAGGGGGAATTATTCTCCACAACTTTGCAATATAACTTTCTGGTGAGAGGTGCACAACTACCGAGATATTTAGAAAAAACCGATTACCTCCAAAACCACGGGTCCTAGAAGATGGTTTAAATGGGACGAATTATGGAGGGAATTATTCTCCACAACTTTGCTATATAACTTTCTGGTGGGAGGTGCAAAACTACCGAGATATTTAGAAAAAACCGATTATCTCCAAAACCACGGGTCCTAGAAGATGGTTTAAATGGGACGAATTATGGAGGGAATTATTCTCCACAACTTTGCTATATAACTTTCTGGTGGGAGGTGCAAAACTACCGAGATATTTAGAAAAAACCGATTATCTCCAAAACCACGGGTCCTAGAAGATGGTTTAAATGAGAAGAATTATAGGGGGAATTATTCTCCACAACTTTGCCATATAACTTTCTGGTGGGAGGTGCAAAACTACCGAGATATTTAGAAAAAACCGATTATCTCCAAAACCACGGGTCCTAGGAGATGGTTTAAATGGGACGAATTATGGAGAGAATTATTCTCCACAACTTTGCTATATAACTTTCTGGTGGGAGGTGCAAAACTACCGAGATATTTAGAAAAAACCGATTATCTCCAAAACCACGGGTCCTAGAAGATGGTTTAAATGGGACGAATTATGGAGGGAATTATTCTCCACAACTTTGCCATATAACTTTCTGGTGGGAGGTGCAAAACTATCGAGATATTTAGAAAAAACCGATTACCTCCAAAACCACGGATCCTAGGAGATGGTTTAAATGGGACGAATCATAGAGGGAATTATTCTCCACAACTTTGATATATAACTTTCTGGTGGGAGGTGCAAAACTACCGAGATATTTAGAAAAAACCGATTATCTCCAAAACCACGGGTCCTAGAAGATGGTTTAAATGGGACGAATTATGGAGGGAATTATTCTCCACAACTTTGCCATATAACTTTCTGGTGGGAGGTGCAAAACTATCGAGATATTTAGAAAAAACCGATTACCTCCAAAACCACGGGTCCTAGAAGATGGTTTAAATGAGACGAATTATGGAGGGAATTATTCTCCACAACTTTGCTATATAACTTTCTGGTGGGAGGTGCAAAACTACCGAGATATTTAGAAAAAACCGATTATCTCCAAAACCACGGGTCCTAGAAGATGGTTTAAATGAGAAGAATTATAGGGGGAATTATTCTCCACAACTTTGCAATATAACTTTCTGGTGAGAGGTGCACAACTACCGAGATATTTAGAAAAAACCGATTATCTTCAAAACCACAGGTCCTAGAAGATGGTTTAAATGGGACGAACTATGGAGGGAATTATTCTCCACAACTTTGCTATATAACTTTCTGGTGGGAGGTGCAAAACTACCGAGATATTTAGAAAAAACCGATTATCTCCAAAACCACGGGTCCTAGAAGATGGTTTAAATGGGAAGAATTATAGGGGGAATTATTCTCCACAACTTTGCTATATAACTTTCTGGTGGGAGGTGCAAAACTACCGAGATATTTAGAAAAAACCGATTACCTCCAAAACCACGGGTCCTAGAAGATGGTTTAAATGAGAAGAATTATAGGGGGAATTATTCTCCACAACTTTGCAATATAACTTTCTGGTGAGAGGTGCACAACTACCGAGATATTTAGAAAAAAACGATTACCTCCAAAACCACGGGTCCTAGAAGATGGTTTAAATGGGAAGAATTGTAGGGGGAATTATTCTCCACAACTTTGCTATATAACTTTCTGGTGGGAGGTGCAAAACTACCGAGATATTTAGAAAAAACCGATTACCTCCAAAACCACGGGTCCTAGAAGATGGTTTAAATGAGAAGAATTATAGGGGGAATTATTCTCCACAACTTTGCTATATAACTTTCTGGTGGGAGGTGCAAAACTACCGAGATATTTAGAAAAAACCGATTATCTCCAAAACCACGGGTCCTAGAAGATGGTTTAAATGAGAAGAATTATAGGGGGAATTATTATCCACAACTTTGCAATATAACTTTCTGGTGAGAGGTGCACAACTACCGAGATATTTAGAAAAAACCGATTACCTCCAAAACCACGGGTCCTAGAAGATGGTTTAAATGGGAAGAATTGTAGGGGGAATTATTCTCCACAACTTTGCTATATAACTTTCTGGTGGGAGGTGCAAAACTACCGAGATATTTAGAGAAAACCGATTACCTCCAAAACCACGGGTCCTAGAAGATGGTTTAAATGAGAAGAATTATAGGGGGAATTATTCTCCACAACTTTGCAATATAACTTTCTGGTGAGAGGTGCACAACTACCGAGATATTTAGAAAAAACCGATTACCTCCAAAACCACGGGTCCTAGAAGATGGTTTAAATGGGACGAATTATGGAGGGAATTATTCTCCACAACTTTGCTATATAACTTTCTGGTGGGAGGTGCAAAACTACCGAGATATTTAGAAAAAACCGATTATCTCCAAAACCACGGGTCCTAGAAGATGGTTTAAATAAGAAGAATTATAGGGGGAATTATTCTCCACAACTTTGCCATATAACTTTCTGGTGGGAGGTGCAAAACTACCGAGATATTTAGAAAAAACCGATTATCTCCAAAACCACGGGTCCTAGAAGATGGTTTAAATGAGAAGAATTATAGGGGGAATTATTCTCCACAACTTTGCCATATAACTTTCTGGTGGGAGGTGCAAAACTACCGAGATATTTAGAAAAAACCGATTATCTCCAAAACCACGGGTCCTAGAAGATGGTTTAAATGGGACGAATTATGGAGGGAATTATTCTCCACAACTTTGCTATATAACTTTCTGGTGGGAGGTGCAAAACTACCGAGATATTTAGAAAAAACCGATTACCTCCAAAACCACGGGTCTTAGAAGATGGTTTAAATGGGACGAATTATGGAGGAAATTATTCTCCACAACTTTGCTATATAACTTTCTGGTGGGAGGTGCAAAACTACCGAGATATTTAGAAAAAACCGATTATCTCCAAAACCACGGGTCCTAGAAGATGGTTTAAATGGGAAGAATTATAGGGGGAATTATTCTCGACAACTTTGCCATATAACTTTCTGGTGGGAGGTGCAAAACTACCGAGATATTTAGAAAAAACCGATTACCTCCAAAACCACGGGTCCTAGAAGATGGTTTAAATGGGAAGAATTATAGGGGGAATTATTCTCCACAACTTTGCCGTATAACTTTCTGGTGGGACGTGCAAAACTACCGAGATATTTAGAAAAAACCGATTATCTCCAAAACCACGGGTCCTAGAAGATGGTTTAAATGAGAAGAATTATAGGGGGAATTATTCTCCACAACTTTGCCATATAACTTTCTGGTGGGAGGTGCAAAACTACCGAGATATTTAGAAAAAACCGATTATCTCCAAAACCACGGGTCCTAGGAGATGGTTTAAATGGGGCGAATTATGGAGAGAATTATTCTCCACAACTTTGCTATATAACTTTCTGGTGGGAGGTGCAAAACTACCGAGATATTTAGAAAAAACCGATTATCTCCAAAACCACGGGTCCTAGAAGATGGTTTAAATGAGAAGAATTATAGGGGGAATTATTCTCCACAACTTTGCCATATAACTTTCTGGTGGGAGGTGCAAAACTACCGAGATATTTAGAAAAAACCGATTATCTCCAAAACCACGGGTCCTAGAAGATGGTTTAAATGGGACGAATTATGGAGGGAATTATTCTCCACAACTTTGCTATATAACTTTCTGGTGGGAGGTGCAAAACTACCGAGATATTTAGAAAAAACCGATTACCTCCAAAACCACGGGTCCTAGAAGATGGTTTAAATGGGAAGAATTATAGGGGGAATTATTCTCCACAACTTTGCTATATAACTCTCTGGTGGGAGGTGCAAAACTACCGAGATATTTAGAAAAAACCGATTACCTCCAAAACCACGGGTCCTAGAAGATGGTTTAAATGAGAAGAATTATAGGGGGAATTATTCTCCACAACTTTGCAATATAACTTTCTGGTGAGAGGTGCACAACTACCGAGATATTTAGAAAAAACCGATTACCTCCAAAACCACGGGTCCTAGAAGATGGTTTAAATGGGACGAATTATGGAGGGAATTATTCTCCACAACTTTGCTATATAACTTTCTGGTGGGAGGTGCAAAACTACCGAGATATTTAGAAAAAACCGATTATCTCCAAAACCACGGGTCCTAGAAGATGGTTTAAATGGGACGAATTATGGAGGGAATTATTCTCCACAACTTTGCTATATAACTTTCTGGTGGGAGGTGCAAAACTACCGAGATATTTAGAAAAAACCGATTATCTCCAAAACCACGGGTCCTAGAAGATGGTTTAAATGAGAAGAATTATAGGGGGAATTATTCTCCACAACTTTGCCATATAACTTTCTGGTGGGAGGTGCAAAACTACCGAGATATTTAGAAAAAACCGATTATCTCCAAAACCACGGGTCCTAGGAGATGGTTTAAATGGGACGAATTATGGAGAGAATTATTCTCCACAACTTTGCTATATAACTTTCTGGTGGGAGGTGCAAAACTACCGAGATATTTAGAAAAAACCGATTATCTCCAAAACCACGGGTCCTAGAAGATGGTTTAAATGGGACGAATTATGGAGGGAATTATTCTCCACAACTTTGCCATATAACTTTCTGGTGGGAGGTGCAAAACTATCGAGATATTTAGAAAAAACCGATTACCTCCAAAACCACGGATCCTAGGAGATGGTTTAAATGGGACGAATCATAGAGGGAATTATTCTCCACAACTTTGATATATAACTTTCTGGTGGGAGGTGCAAAACTACCGAGATATTTAGAAAAAACCGATTATCTCCAAAACCACGGGTCCTAGAAGATGGTTTAAATGGGACGAATTATGGAGGGAATTATTCTCCACAACTTTGCCATATAACTTTCTGGTGGGAGGTGCAAAACTATCGAGATATTTAGAAAAAACCGATTACCTCCAAAACCACGGGTCCTAGAAGATGGTTTAAATGAGACGAATTATGGAGGGAATTATTCTCCACAACTTTGCTATATAACTTTCTGGTGGGAGGTGCAAAACTACCGAGATATTTAGAAAAAACCGATTATCTCCAAAACCACGGGTCCTAGAAGATGGTTTAAATGAGAAGAATTATAGGGGGAATTATTCTCCACAACTTTGCAATATAACTTTCTGGTGAGAGGTGCACAACTACCGAGATATTTAGAAAAAACCGATTATCTTCAAAACCACAGGTCCTAGAAGATGGTTTAAATGGGACGAACTATGGAGGGAATTATTCTCCACAACTTTGCTATATAACTTTCTGGTGGGAGGTGCAAAACTACCGAGATATTTAGAAAAAACCGATTATCTCCAAAACCACGGGTCCTAGAAGATGGTTTAAATGGGAAGAATTATAGGGGGAATTATTCTCCACAACTTTGCTATATAACTTTCTGGTGGGAGGTGCAAAACTACCGAGATATTTAGAAAAAACCGATTACCTCCAAAACCACGGGTCCTAGAAGATGGTTTAAATGAGAAGAATTATAGGGGGAATTATTCTCCACAACTTTGCAATATAACTTTCTGGTGAGAGGTGCACAACTACCGAGATATTTAGAAAAAAACGATTACCTCCAAAACCACGGGTCCTAGAAGATGGTTTAAATGGGAAGAATTGTAGGGGGAATTATTCTCCACAACTTTGCTATATAACTTTCTGGTGGGAGGTGCAAAACTACCGAGATATTTAGAAAAAACCGATTACCTCCAAAACCACGGGTCCTAGAAGATGGTTTAAATGAGAAGAATTATAGGGGGAATTATTCTCCACAACTTTGCTATATAACTTTCTGGTGGGAGGTGCAAAACTACCGAGATATTTAGAAAAAACCGATTATCTCCAAAACCACGGGTCCTAGAAGATGGTTTAAATGAGAAGAATTATAGGGGGAATTATTATCCACAACTTTGCAATATAACTTTCTGGTGAGAGGTGCACAACTACCGAGATATTTAGAAAAAACCGATTACCTCCAAAACCACGGGTCCTAGAAGATGGTTTAAATGGGAAGAATTGTAGGGGGAATTATTCTCCACAACTTTGCTATATAACTTTCTGGTGGGAGGTGCAAAACTACCGAGATATTTAGAGAAAACCGATTACCTCCAAAACCACGGGTCCTAGAAGATGGTTTAAATGAGAAGAATTATAGGGGGAATTATTCTCCACAACTTTGCAATATAACTTTCTGGTGAGAGGTGCACAACTACCGAGATATTTAGAAAAAACCGATTACCTCCAAAACCACGGGTCCTAGAAGATGGTTTAAATGGGACGAATTATGGAGGGAATTATTCTCCACAACTTTGCTATATAACTTTCTGGTGGGAGGTGCAAAACTACCGAGATATTTAGAAAAAACCGATTATCTCCAAAACCACGGGTCCTAGAAGATGGTTTAAATAAGAAGAATTATAGGGGGAATTATTCTCCACAACTTTGCCATATAACTTTCTGGTGGGAGGTGCAAAACTACCGAGATATTTAGAAAAAACCGATTATCTCCAAAACCACGGGTCCTAGAAGATGGTTTAAATGAGAAGAATTATAGGGGGAATTATTCTCCACAACTTTGCCATATAACTTTCTGGTGGGAGGTGCAAAACTACCGAGATATTTAGAAAAAACCGATTATCTCCAAAACCACGGGTCCTAGAAGATGGTTTAAATGGGACGAATTATGGAGGGAATTATTCTCCACAACTTTGCTATATAACTTTCTGGTGGGAGGTGCAAAACTACCGAGATATTTAGAAAAAACCGATTACCTCCAAAACCACGGGTCTTAGAAGATGGTTTAAATGGGACGAATTATGGAGGAAATTATTCTCCACAACTTTGCTATATAACTTTCTGGTGGGAGGTGCAAAACTACCGAGATATTTAGAAAAAACCGATTATCTCCAAAACCACGGGTCCTAGAAGATGGTTTAAATGGGAAGAATTATAGGGGGAATTATTCTCGACAACTTTGCCATATAACTTTCTGGTGGGAGGTGCAAAACTACCGAGATATTTAGAAAAAACCGATTACCTCCAAAACCACGGGTCCTAGAAGATGGTTTAAATGGGAAGAATTATAGGGGGAATTATTCTCCACAACTTTGCCGTATAACTTTCTGGTGGGACGTGCAAAACTACCGAGATATTTAGAAAAAACCGATTATCTCCAAAACCACGGGTCCTAGAAGATGGTTTAAATGAGAAGAATTATAGGGGGAATTATTCTCCACAACTTTGCCATATAACTTTCTGGTGGGAGGTGCAAAACTACCGAGATATTTAGAAAAAACCGATTATCTCCAAAACCACGGGTCCTAGGAGATGGTTTAAATGGGGCGAATTATGGAGAGAATTATTCTCCACAACTTTGCTATATAACTTTCTGGTGGGAGGTGCAAAACTACCGAGATATTTAGAAAAAACCGATTATCTCCAAAACCACGGGTCCTAGAAGATGGTTTAAATGAGAAGAATTATAGGGGGAATTATTCTCCACAACTTTGCCATATAACTTTCTGGTGGGAGGTGCAAAACTACCGAGATATTTAGAAAAAACCGATTATCTCCAAAACCACGGGTCCTAGAAGATGGTTTAAATGGAAAGAATTGTAGGGGGAATTATTCTCCACAACTTTGCTATATAACTTTCTGGTGGGAGGTGCAAAACTACCGAGATATTTAGAAAAAACCGATTACCTCCAAAACCACGGGTGCTAGAAGATGGTTTAAATGGGAAGAATTGTAGGGGGAATTATTCTCCACAACTTTGCAATATAACTTTCTGGTGAGAGGTGCACAACTACCGAGATATTTAGAAAAAACCGATTATCTCCAAAACCACAGGTCCTAGAAGATGGTTTAAACGGGACGAATTATGGAGGGAATTATTCTCCACAACTTTGCTATATAACTTTCTGGTGGGAGGTGCAAAACTACCGAGATATTTAGAAAAAACCGATTATCTCCAAAACCACGGGTCCTAGAAGATGGTTTAAATGAGAAGAATTATAGGGGGAATTATTCTCCACAACTTTGCAATATAACTTTCTGGTGAGAGGTGCACAACTACCGAGATATTTAGAAAAAACCGATTACCTCCAAAACCACGGGTCCTAGAAGATGGTTTAAATGGGAAGAATTGTAGGGGGAATTATTCTCCACAACTTTGCTATATAACTTTCTGGTGGGAGGTGCAAAACTACCGAGATATTTATAGAAAACCGATTACCTCCAAAACCACGGGTCCTAGAAGATGGTTTAAATGGGACGAATTATGGAGGGAATTATTCTCCACAACTTTGCTATATAACTTTCTGGTGGGAGGTGCAAAACTACCGAGATATTTAGAAAAAACCGATTACCTCCAAAACCACGGGTCCTAGAAGATGGTTTAAATGGGAAGAATTATAGGGGGAATTATTCTCCACAACTTTGCTATATAACTCTCTGGTGGGAGGTGCAAAACTACCGAGATATTTAGAAAAAACCGATTACCTCCAAAACCACGGGTCCTAGAAGATGGTTTAAATGAGAAGAATTATAGGGGGAATTATTCTCCACAACTTTGCAATATAACTTTCTGGTGAGAGGTGCACAACTACCGAGATATTTAGAAAAAACCGATTACCTCCAAAACCACGGGTCCTAGAAGATGGTTTAAATGGGACGAATTATGGAGGGAATTATTCTCCACAACTTTGCTATATAACTTTCTGGTGGGAGGTGCAAAACTACCGAGATATTTAGAAAAAACCGATTATCTCCAAAACCACGGGTCCTAGAAGATGGTTTAAATGGGACGAATTATGGAGGGAATTATTCTCCACAACTTTGCTATATAACTTTCTGGTGGGAGGTGCAAAACTACCGAGATATTTAGAAAAAACCGATTATCTCCAAAACCACGGGTCCTAGAAGATGGTTTAAATGAGAAGAATTATAGGGGGAATTATTCTCCACAACTTTGCCATATAACTTTCTGGTGGGAGGTGCAAAACTACCGAGATATTTAGAAAAAACCGATTATCTCCAAAACCACGGGTCCTAGGAGATGGTTTAAATGGGACGAATTATGGAGAGAATTATTCTCCACAACTTTGCTATATAACTTTCTGGTGGGAGGTGCAAAACTACCGAGATATTTAGAAAAAACCGATTATCTCCAAAACCACGGGTCCTAGAAGATGGTTTAAATGGGACGAATTATGGAGGGAATTATTCTCCACAACTTTGCCATATAACTTTCTGGTGGGAGGTGCAAAACTATCGAGATATTTAGAAAAAACCGATTACCTCCAAAACCACGGATCCTAGGAGATGGTTTAAATGGGACGAATCATAGAGGGAATTATTCTCCACAACTTTGATATATAACTTTCTGGTGGGAGGTGCAAAACTACCGAGATATTTAGAAAAAACCGATTATCTCCAAAACCACGGGTCCTAGAAGATGGTTTAAATGGGACGAATTATGGAGGGAATTATTCTCCACAACTTTGCCATATAACTTTCTGGTGGGAGGTGCAAAACTATCGAGATATTTAGAAAAAACCGATTACCTCCAAAACCACGGGTCCTAGAAGATGGTTTAAATGAGACGAATTATGGAGGGAATTATTCTCCACAACTTTGCTATATAACTTTCTGGTGGGAGGTGCAAAACTACCGAGATATTTAGAAAAAACCGATTATCTCCAAAACCACGGGTCCTAGAAGATGGTTTAAATGAGAAGAATTATAGGGGGAATTATTCTCCACAACTTTGCAATATAACTTTCTGGTGAGAGGTGCACAACTACCGAGATATTTAGAAAAAACCGATTATCTTCAAAACCACAGGTCCTAGAAGATGGTTTAAATGGGACGAACTATGGAGGGAATTATTCTCCACAACTTTGCTATATAACTTTCTGGTGGGAGGTGCAAAACTACCGAGATATTTAGAAAAAACCGATTATCTCCAAAACCACGGGTCCTAGAAGATGGTTTAAATGGGAAGAATTATAGGGGGAATTATTCTCCACAACTTTGCTATATAACTTTCTGGTGGGAGGTGCAAAACTACCGAGATATTTAGAAAAAACCGATTACCTCCAAAACCACGGGTCCTAGAAGATGGTTTAAATGAGAAGAATTATAGGGGGAATTATTCTCCACAACTTTGCAATATAACTTTCTGGTGAGAGGTGCACAACTACCGAGATATTTAGAAAAAAACGATTACCTCCAAAACCACGGGTCCTAGAAGATGGTTTAAATGGGAAGAATTGTAGGGGGAATTATTCTCCACCACTTTGCAATATAACTTTCTGGTGAGAGGTGCACAACTACCGAGATATTTAGAAAAAACCGATTATCTCCAAAACCACAGGTCCTAGAAGATGGTTTAAACGGGACGAATTATGGAGGGAATTATTCTCCACAACTTTGCTATATAACTTTCTGGTGGGAGGTGCAAAACTACCGAGATATTTAGAAAAAACCGATTACCTCCAAAACCACGGGTCCTAGAAGATGGTTTAAATGGGAAGAATTGTAGGGGGAATTATTCTCCACAACTTTGCTATATAACTTTCTGGTGGGAGGTGCAAAACTACCGAGATATTTATAGAAAACCGATTACCTCCAAAACCACGGGTCCTAGAAGATGGTTTAAATAAGAAGAATTATAGGGGGAATTATTCTCCACAACTTTGCAATATAACTTTCTGGTGAGAGGTGCACAACTACCGAGATATTTAGAAAAAACCGATTACCTCCAAAACCACGGGTCCTAGAAGATGGTTTAAATGGGACGAATTATGGAGGGAATTATTCTCCACAACTTTGCTATATAACTTTCTGGTGGGAGGTGCAAAACTACCGAGATATTTAGAAAAAACCGATTACCTCCAAAACCACGGGTCCTAGAAGATGGTTTAAATGGGAAGAATTATAGGGGGAATTATTCTCCACAACTTTGCTATATAACTTTCTGGTGGGAGGTGCAAAACTACCGAGATATTTAGAAAAAACCGATTATCTCCAAAACCACGGGTCCTAGAAGATGATTTAAATGGGACGAATTATGGAGGGAATTATTCTCCACAACTTTGCTATATAACTTTCTGGTGGGAGGTGCAAAACTACCGAGATATTTAGAAAAAACCGATTACCTCCAAAACCACGGGTCCTAGAAGATGGTTTAAATGAGAAGAATTATAGGGGGAATTATTCTCCACAACTTTGCAATATAACTTTCTGGTGAGAGGTGCACAACTACCGAGATATTTAGAAAAAAACGATTACCTCCAAAACCACGGGTCCTAGAAGATGGTTTAAATGGGAAGAATTGTAGGGGGAATTATTCTCCACCACTTTGCAATATAACTTTCTGGTGAGAGGTGCACAACTACCGAGATATTTAGAAAAAACCGATTATCTCCAAAACCACAGGTCCTAGAAGATGGTTTAAACGGGACGAATTATGGAGGGAATTATTCTCCACAACTTTGCTATATAACTTTCTGGTGGGAGGTGCAAAACTACCGAGATATTTAGAAAAAACCGATTACCTCCAAAACCACGGGTCCTAGAAGATGGTTTAAATGGGAAGAATTGTAGGGGGAATTATTCTCCACAACTTTGCTATATAACTTTCTGGTGGGAGGTGCAAAACTACCGAGATATTTATAGAAAACCGATTACCTCCAAAACCACGGGTCCTAGAAGATGGTTTAAATAAGAAGAATTATAGGGGGAATTATTCTCCACAACTTTGCAATATAACTTTCTGGTGAGAGGTGCACAACTACCGAGATATTTAGAAAAAACCGATTACCTCCAAAACCACGGGTCCTAGAAGATGGTTTAAATGGGACGAATTATGGAGGGAATTATTCTCCACAACTTTGCTATATAACTTTCTGGTGGGAGGTGCAAAACTACCGAGATATTTAGAAAAAACCGATTACCTCCAAAACCACGGGTCCTAGAAGATGGTTTAAATGGGAAGAATTATAGGGGGAATTATTCTCCACAACTTTGCTATATAACTTTCTGGTGGGAGGTGCAAAACTACCGAGATATTTAGAAAAAACCGATTATCTCCAAAACCACGGGTCCTAGAAGATGATTTAAATGGGACGAATTATGGAGGGAATTATTCTCCACAACTTTGCTATATAACTTTCTGGTGGGAGGTGCAAAACTACCGAGATATTTAGAAAAAACCGATTACCTCCAAAACCACGGGTCCTAGAAGATGGTTTAAATGAGAAGAATTATAGGGGGAATTATTCTCCACAACTTTGCAATATAACTTTCTGGTGAGAGGTGCACAACTACCGAGATATTTAGAAAAAACCGATTACCTCCAAAACCACGGGTCCTAGAAGATGGTTTAAAGGGGACGAATTATGGAGGGAATTATTCTCCACAACTTTGCTATATAACTTTCTGGTGGGAGGTGCAAAACTACCGAGATACTTAGAAAAAACCGATTATCTCCAAAACCACGGGTCCTAGAAGATGGTTTAAATGAGACGAATTATGGAGGGAATTATTCTCCACAACTTTGCTATATAACTTTCTGGTGGGAGGTGCAAAACTACCGAGATATTTAGAAAAAAACGATTATCTCCAAAACCACGGGTCCTAGAAGATGGTTTAAATGAGAAGAATTATAGGGGGAATTATTCTCCACAACTTTGCAATATAACTTTCTGGTGAGAGGTGCACAACTACCGAGATATTTAGAAAAAACCGATTACCTCCAAAACCACGGGTCCTAGAAGATGGTTTAAATGGGAAGAATTGTAGGGGGAATTATTCTCCACAACTTTGCTATATAACTTTCTGGTGAGAGGTGCAAAACTACCGAGATATTTAGAAAAAACCGATTATCTCCAAAACCACGGGTCCTAGAAGATGGTTTAAATGAGACGAATTATGGAGGGAATTATTCTCCACAACTTTGCTATATAACTTTCTGGTGGGAGGTGCAAAACTACCGAGATATTTAGAAAAAACCGATTATCTCCAAAACCACGGGTCCTAGAAGATGGTTTAAATGAGAAGAATTATAGGGGCAATTATTCTCCACAACTTTGCAATATAACTTTCTGGTGAGAGGTGCACAACTACCGAGATATTTAGAAAAAACCGATTATCTCCAAAACCACGGGTCCTAGAAGATGGTTTAAATGGGAAGAATTATAGGGGGAATTATTCTCCACAACTTTGCTATATAACTTTCTGGTGGGAGGTGCAAAACTACCGAGATATTTAGAAAAAACCGATTATCTCCAAAACCACGGGTCCTAGAAGATGGTTTAAATGAGAAGAATTATAGGGGGAATTATTCTCCACAACTTTGCTATATAACTTTCTGGTGGGAGGTGCAAAACTACCGAGATACTTAGAAAAAACCGATTATCTCCAAAACCACGGGTCCTAGAAGATGGTTTAAATGAGACGAATTATGGAGGGAATTATTCTCCACAACTTTGCTATATAACTTTCTGGTGGGAGGTGCAAAACTACCGAGATATTTAGAAAAAAACGATTATCTCCAAAACCACGGGTCCTAGAAGATGGTTTAAATGAGAAGAATTATAGGGGGAATTATTCTCCACAACTTTGCAATATAACTTTCTGGTGAGAGGTGCACAACTACCGAGATATTTAGAAAAAACCGATTACCTCCAAAACCACGGGTCCTAGAAGATGGTTTAAATGGGAAGAATTGTAGGGGGAATTATTCTCCACAACTTTGCTATATAACTTTCTGGTGAGAGGTGCAAAACTACCGAGATATTTAGAAAAAACCGATTATCTCCAAAACCACGGGTCCTAGAAGATGGTTTAAATGAGACGAATTATGGAGGGAATTATTCTCCACAACTTTGCTATATAACTTTCTGGTGGGAGGTGCAAAACTACCGAGATATTTAGAAAAAACCGATTATCTCCAAAACCACGGGTCCTAGAAGATGGTTTAAATGAGAAGAATTATAGGGGCAATTATTCTCCACAACTTTGCAATATAACTTTCTGGTGAGAGGTGCACAACTACCGAGATATTTAGAAAAAACCGATTATCTCCAAAACCACGGGTCCTAGAAGATGGTTTAAATGGGAAGAATTATAGGGGGAATTATTCTCCACAACTTTGCTATATAACTTTCTGGTGGGAGGTGCAAAACTACCGAGATATTTAGAAAAAACCGATTATCTCCAAAACCACGGGTCCTAGAAGATGGTTTAAATGAGAAGAATTATAGGGGGAATTATTCTCCACAACTTTGCAATATAACTTTCTGGTGAGAGGTGCACAACTACCGAGATATTTAGAAAAAACCGATTATCTCCAAAACCACAGGTCCTAGAAGATGGTTTAAACGGGACGAATTATGGAGGGAATTATTCTCCACAACTTTGCTATATAACTTTCTGGTGGGAGGTGCAAAACTACCGAGATATTTAGAAAAAACCGATTATCTCCAAAACCACGGGTCCTAGAAGATGGTTTAAATGAGAAGAATTATAGGGGGAATTATTCTCCACAACTTTGCAATATAACTTTCTGGTGAGAGGTGCACAACTACCGAGATATTTAGAAAAAACCGATTACCTCCAAAACCACGGGTCCTAGAAGATGGTTTAAATGGGAAGAATTGTAGGGGGAATTATTCTCCACAACTTTGCTATATAACTTTCTGGTGGGAGGTGCAAAACTACCGAGATATTTATAGAAAACCGATTACCTCCAAAACCACGGGTCCTAGAAGATGGTTTAAATGGGACGAATTATGGAGGGAATTATTCTCCACAACTTTGCTATATAACTTTCTGGTGGGAGGTGCAAAACTACCGAGATATTTAGAAAAAACCGATTACCTCCAAAACCACGGGTCCTAGAAGATGGTTTAAATGGGAAGAATTATAGGGGGAATTATTCTCCACAACTTTGCTATATAACTCTCTGGTGGGAGGTGCAAAACTACCGAGATATTTAGAAAAAACCGATTACCTCCAAAACCACGGGTCCTAGAAGATGGTTTAAATGAGAAGAATTATAGGGGGAATTATTCTCCACAACTTTGCAATATAACTTTCTGGTGAGAGGTGCACAACTACCGAGATATTTAGAAAAAACCGATTACCTCCAAAACCACGGGTCCTAGAAGATGGTTTAAATGGGACGAATTATGGAGGGAATTATTCTCCACAACTTTGCTATATAACTTTCTGGTGGGAGGTGCAAAACTACCGAGATATTTAGAAAAAACCGATTATCTCCAAAACCACGGGTCCTAGAAGATGGTTTAAATGGGACGAATTATGGAGGGAATTATTCTCCACAACTTTGCTATATAACTTTCTGGTGGGAGGTGCAAAACTACCGAGATATTTAGAAAAAACCGATTATCTCCAAAACCACGGGTCCTAGAAGATGGTTTAAATGAGAAGAATTATAGGGGGAATTATTCTCCACAACTTTGCCATATAACTTTCTGGTGGGAGGTGCAAAACTACCGAGATATTTAGAAAAAACCGATTATCTCCAAAACCACGGGTCCTAGGAGATGGTTTAAATGGGACGAATTATGGAGAGAATTATTCTCCACAACTTTGCTATATAACTTTCTGGTGGGAGGTGCAAAACTACCGAGATATTTAGAAAAAACCGATTATCTCCAAAACCACGGGTCCTAGAAGATGGTTTAAATGGGACGAATTATGGAGGGAATTATTCTCCACAACTTTGCCATATAACTTTCTGGTGGGAGGTGCAAAACTATCGAGATATTTAGAAAAAACCGATTACCTCCAAAACCACGGATCCTAGGAGATGGTTTAAATGGGACGAATCATAGAGGGAATTATTCTCCACAACTTTGATATATAACTTTCTGGTGGGAGGTGCAAAACTACCGAGATATTTAGAAAAAACCGATTATCTCCAAAACCACGGGTCCTAGAAGATGGTTTAAATGGGACGAATTATGGAGGGAATTATTCTCCACAACTTTGCCATATAACTTTCTGGTGGGAGGTGCAAAACTATCGAGATATTTAGAAAAAACCGATTACCTCCAAAACCACGGGTCCTAGAAGATGGTTTAAATGAGACGAATTATGGAGGGAATTATTCTCCACAACTTTGCTATATAACTTTCTGGTGGGAGGTGCAAAACTACCGAGATATTTAGAAAAAACCGATTATCTCCAAAACCACGGGTCCTAGAAGATGGTTTAAATGAGAAGAATTATAGGGGGAATTATTCTCCACAACTTTGCAATATAACTTTCTGGTGAGAGGTGCACAACTACCGAGATATTTAGAAAAAACCGATTATCTTCAAAACCACAGGTCCTAGAAGATGGTTTAAATGGGACGAACTATGGAGGGAATTATTCTCCACAACTTTGCTATATAACTTTCTGGTGGGAGGTGCAAAACTACCGAGATATTTAGAAAAAACCGATTATCTCCAAAACCACGGGTCCTAGAAGATGGTTTAAATGGGAAGAATTATAGGGGGAATTATTCTCCACAACTTTGCTATATAACTTTCTGGTGGGAGGTGCAAAACTACCGAGATATTTAGAAAAAACCGATTACCTCCAAAACCACGGGTCCTAGAAGATGGTTTAAATGAGAAGAATTATAGGGGGAATTATTCTCCACAACTTTGCAATATAACTTTCTGGTGAGAGGTGCACAACTACCGAGATATTTAGAAAAAAACGATTACCTCCAAAACCACGGGTCCTAGAAGATGGTTTAAATGGGAAGAATTGTAGGGGGAATTATTCTCCACAACTTTGCTATATAACTTTCTGGTGGGAGGTGCAAAACTACCGAGATATTTAGAAAAAACCGATTACCTCCAAAACCACGGGTCCTAGAAGATGGTTTAAATGAGAAGAATTATAGGGGGAATTATTCTCCACAACTTTGCTATATAACTTTCTGGTGGGAGGTGCAAAACTACCGAGATATTTAGAAAAAACCGATTATCTCCAAAACCACGGGTCCTAGAAGATGGTTTAAATGAGAAGAATTATAGGGGGAATTATTATCCACAACTTTGCAATATAACTTTCTGGTGAGAGGTGCACAACTACCGAGATATTTAGAAAAAACCGATTACCTCCAAAACCACGGGTCCTAGAAGATGGTTTAAATGGGAAGAATTGTAGGGGGAATTATTCTCCACAACTTTGCTATATAACTTTCTGGTGGGAGGTGCAAAACTACCGAGATATTTAGAGAAAACCGATTACCTCCAAAACCACGGGTCCTAGAAGATGGTTTAAATGAGAAGAATTATAGGGGGAATTATTCTCCACAACTTTGCAATATAACTTTCTGGTGAGAGGTGCACAACTACCGAGATATTTAGAAAAAACCGATTACCTCCAAAACCACGGGTCCTAGAAGATGGTTTAAATGGGACGAATTATGGAGGGAATTATTCTCCACAACTTTGCTATATAACTTTCTGGTGGGAGGTGCAAAACTACCGAGATATTTAGAAAAAACCGATTATCTCCAAAACCACGGGTCCTAGAAGATGGTTTAAATAAGAAGAATTATAGGGGGAATTATTCTCCACAACTTTGCCATATAACTTTCTGGTGGGAGGTGCAAAACTACCGAGATATTTAGAAAAAACCGATTATCTCCAAAACCACGGGTCCTAGAAGATGGTTTAAATGAGAAGAATTATAGGGGGAATTATTCTCCACAACTTTGCCATATAACTTTCTGGTGGGAGGTGCAAAACTACCGAGATATTTAGAAAAAACCGATTATCTCCAAAACCACGGGTCCTAGAAGATGGTTTAAATGGGACGAATTATGGAGGGAATTATTCTCCACAACTTTGCTATATAACTTTCTGGTGGGAGGTGCAAAACTACCGAGATATTTAGAAAAAACCGATTACCTCCAAAACCACGGGTCTTAGAAGATGGTTTAAATGGGACGAATTATGGAGGAAATTATTCTCCACAACTTTGCTATATAACTTTCTGGTGGGAGGTGCAAAACTACCGAGATATTTAGAAAAAACCGATTATCTCCAAAACCACGGGTCCTAGAAGATGGTTTAAATGGGAAGAATTATAGGGGGAATTATTCTCGACAACTTTGCCATATAACTTTCTGGTGGGAGGTGCAAAACTACCGAGATATTTAGAAAAAACCGATTACCTCCAAAACCACGGGTCCTAGAAGATGGTTTAAATGGGAAGAATTATAGGGGGAATTATTCTCCACAACTTTGCCGTATAACTTTCTGGTGGGACGTGCAAAACTACCGAGATATTTAGAAAAAACCGATTATCTCCAAAACCACGGGTCCTAGAAGATGGTTTAAATGAGAAGAATTATAGGGGGAATTATTCTCCACAACTTTGCCATATAACTTTCTGGTGGGAGGTGCAAAACTACCGAGATATTTAGAAAAAACCGATTATCTCCAAAACCACGGGTCCTAGGAGATGGTTTAAATGGGGCGAATTATGGAGAGAATTATTCTCCACAACTTTGCTATATAACTTTCTGGTGGGAGGTGCAAAACTACCGAGATATTTAGAAAAAACCGATTATCTCCAAAACCACGGGTCCTAGAAGATGGTTTAAATGAGAAGAATTATAGGGGGAATTATTCTCCACAACTTTGCCATATAACTTTCTGGTGGGAGGTGCAAAACTACCGAGATATTTAGAAAAAACCGATTATCTCCAAAACCACGGGTCCTAGAAGATGGTTTAAATGGAAAGAATTGTAGGGGGAATTATTCTCCACAACTTTGCTATATAACTTTCTGGTGGGAGGTGCAAAACTACCGAGATATTTAGAAAAAACCGATTACCTCCAAAACCACGGGTGCTAGAAGATGGTTTAAATGGGAAGAATTGTAGGGGGAATTATTCTCCACAACTTTGCAATATAACTTTCTGGTGAGAGGTGCACAACTACCGAGATATTTAGAAAAAACCGATTATCTCCAAAACCACAGGTCCTAGAAGATGGTTTAAACGGGACGAATTATGGAGGGAATTATTCTCCACAACTTTGCTATATAACTTTCTGGTGGGAGGTGCAAAACTACCGAGATATTTAGAAAAAACCGATTATCTCCAAAACCACGGGTCCTAGAAGATGGTTTAAATGAGAAGAATTATAGGGGGAATTATTCTCCACAACTTTGCAATATAACTTTCTGGTGAGAGGTGCACAACTACCGAGATATTTAGAAAA
This sequence comes from Rosalia funebris, assembly GCA_037954035.1. NCBI lineage: Eukaryota > Metazoa > Arthropoda > Insecta > Coleoptera > Cerambycidae > Rosalia > Rosalia funebris. The sequence goes on along the minus strand of JAZFAV010000006.1, from coordinate 260,886 downwards.
AACCGATTACCTCCAAAACCACGGGTCCTAGAAGATGGTTTAAATGGGAAGAATTGTAGGGGGAATTATTCTCCACAACTTTGCTATATAACTTTCTGGTGGGAGGTGCAAAACTACCGAGATATTTATAGAAAACCGATTACCTCCAAAACCACGGGTCCTAGAAGATGGTTTAAATGGGACGAATTATGGAGGGAATTATTCTCCACAACTTTGCTATATAACTTTCTGGTGGGAGGTGCAAAACTACCGAGATATTTAGAAAAAACCGATTACCTCCAAAACCACGGGTCCTAGAAGATGGTTTAAATGGGAAGAATTATAGGGGGAATTATTCTCCACAACTTTGCTATATAACTCTCTGGTGGGAGGTGCAAAACTACCGAGATATTTAGAAAAAACCGATTACCTCCAAAACCACGGGTCCTAGAAGATGGTTTAAATGAGAAGAATTATAGGGGGAATTATTCTCCACAACTTTGCAATATAACTTTCTGGTGAGAGGTGCACAACTACCGAGATATTTAGAAAAAACCGATTACCTCCAAAACCACGGGTCCTAGAAGATGGTTTAAATGGGACGAATTATGGAGGGAATTATTCTCCACAACTTTGCTATATAACTTTCTGGTGGGAGGTGCAAAACTACCGAGATATTTAGAAAAAACCGATTATCTCCAAAACCACGGGTCCTAGAAGATGGTTTAAATGGGACGAATTATGGAGGGAATTATTCTCCACAACTTTGCTATATAACTTTCTGGTGGGAGGTGCAAAACTACCGAGATATTTAGAAAAAACCGATTATCTCCAAAACCACGGGTCCTAGAAGATGGTTTAAATGAGAAGAATTATAGGGGGAATTATTCTCCACAACTTTGCCATATAACTTTCTGGTGGGAGGTGCAAAACTACCGAGATATTTAGAAAAAACCGATTATCTCCAAAACCACGGGTCCTAGGAGATGGTTTAAATGGGACGAATTATGGAGAGAATTATTCTCCACAACTTTGCTATATAACTTTCTGGTGGGAGGTGCAAAACTACCGAGATATTTAGAAAAAACCGATTATCTCCAAAACCACGGGTCCTAGAAGATGGTTTAAATGGGACGAATTATGGAGGGAATTATTCTCCACAACTTTGCCATATAACTTTCTGGTGGGAGGTGCAAAACTATCGAGATATTTAGAAAAAACCGATTACCTCCAAAACCACGGATCCTAGGAGATGGTTTAAATGGGACGAATCATAGAGGGAATTATTCTCCACAACTTTGATATATAACTTTCTGGTGGGAGGTGCAAAACTACCGAGATATTTAGAAAAAACCGATTATCTCCAAAACCACGGGTCCTAGAAGATGGTTTAAATGGGACGAATTATGGAGGGAATTATTCTCCACAACTTTGCCATATAACTTTCTGGTGGGAGGTGCAAAACTATCGAGATATTTAGAAAAAACCGATTACCTCCAAAACCACGGGTCCTAGAAGATGGTTTAAATGAGACGAATTATGGAGGGAATTATTCTCCACAACTTTGCTATATAACTTTCTGGTGGGAGGTGCAAAACTACCGAGATATTTAGAAAAAACCGATTATCTCCAAAACCACGGGTCCTAGAAGATGGTTTAAATGAGAAGAATTATAGGGGGAATTATTCTCCACAACTTTGCAATATAACTTTCTGGTGAGAGGTGCACAACTACCGAGATATTTAGAAAAAACCGATTATCTTCAAAACCACAGGTCCTAGAAGATGGTTTAAATGGGACGAACTATGGAGGGAATTATTCTCCACAACTTTGCTATATAACTTTCTGGTGGGAGGTGCAAAACTACCGAGATATTTAGAAAAAACCGATTATCTCCAAAACCACGGGTCCTAGAAGATGGTTTAAATGGGAAGAATTATAGGGGGAATTATTCTCCACAACTTTGCTATATAACTTTCTGGTGGGAGGTGCAAAACTACCGAGATATTTAGAAAAAACCGATTACCTCCAAAACCACGGGTCCTAGAAGATGGTTTAAATGAGAAGAATTATAGGGGGAATTATTCTCCACAACTTTGCAATATAACTTTCTGGTGAGAGGTGCACAACTACCGAGATATTTAGAAAAAAACGATTACCTCCAAAACCACGGGTCCTAGAAGATGGTTTAAATGGGAAGAATTGTAGGGGGAATTATTCTCCACCACTTTGCAATATAACTTTCTGGTGAGAGGTGCACAACTACCGAGATATTTAGAAAAAACCGATTATCTCCAAAACCACAGGTCCTAGAAGATGGTTTAAACGGGACGAATTATGGAGGGAATTATTCTCCACAACTTTGCTATATAACTTTCTGGTGGGAGGTGCAAAACTACCGAGATATTTAGAAAAAACCGATTACCTCCAAAACCACGGGTCCTAGAAGATGGTTTAAATGGGAAGAATTGTAGGGGGAATTATTCTCCACAACTTTGCTATATAACTTTCTGGTGGGAGGTGCAAAACTACCGAGATATTTATAGAAAACCGATTACCTCCAAAACCACGGGTCCTAGAAGATGGTTTAAATAAGAAGAATTATAGGGGGAATTATTCTCCACAACTTTGCAATATAACTTTCTGGTGAGAGGTGCACAACTACCGAGATATTTAGAAAAAACCGATTACCTCCAAAACCACGGGTCCTAGAAGATGGTTTAAATGGGACGAATTATGGAGGGAATTATTCTCCACAACTTTGCTATATAACTTTCTGGTGGGAGGTGCAAAACTACCGAGATATTTAGAAAAAACCGATTACCTCCAAAACCACGGGTCCTAGAAGATGGTTTAAATGGGAAGAATTATAGGGGGAATTATTCTCCACAACTTTGCTATATAACTTTCTGGTGGGAGGTGCAAAACTACCGAGATATTTAGAAAAAACCGATTATCTCCAAAACCACGGGTCCTAGAAGATGATTTAAATGGGACGAATTATGGAGGGAATTATTCTCCACAACTTTGCTATATAACTTTCTGGTGGGAGGTGCAAAACTACCGAGATATTTAGAAAAAACCGATTACCTCCAAAACCACGGGTCCTAGAAGATGGTTTAAATGAGAAGAATTATAGGGGGAATTATTCTCCACAACTTTGCAATATAACTTTCTGGTGAGAGGTGCACAACTACCGAGATATTTAGAAAAAACCGATTACCTCCAAAACCACGGGTCCTAGAAGATGGTTTAAAGGGGACGAATTATGGAGGGAATTATTCTCCACAACTTTGCTATATAACTTTCTGGTGGGAGGTGCAAAACTACCGAGATACTTAGAAAAAACCGATTATCTCCAAAACCACGGGTCCTAGAAGATGGTTTAAATGAGACGAATTATGGAGGGAATTATTCTCCACAACTTTGCTATATAACTTTCTGGTGGGAGGTGCAAAACTACCGAGATATTTAGAAAAAAACGATTATCTCCAAAACCACGGGTCCTAGAAGATGGTTTAAATGAGAAGAATTATAGGGGGAATTATTCTCCACAACTTTGCAATATAACTTTCTGGTGAGAGGTGCACAACTACCGAGATATTTAGAAAAAACCGATTACCTCCAAAACCACGGGTCCTAGAAGATGGTTTAAATGGGAAGAATTGTAGGGGGAATTATTCTCCACAACTTTGCTATATAACTTTCTGGTGAGAGGTGCAAAACTACCGAGATATTTAGAAAAAACCGATTATCTCCAAAACCACGGGTCCTAGAAGATGGTTTAAATGAGACGAATTATGGAGGGAATTATTCTCCACAACTTTGCTATATAACTTTCTGGTGGGAGGTGCAAAACTACCGAGATATTTAGAAAAAACCGATTATCTCCAAAACCACGGGTCCTAGAAGATGGTTTAAATGAGAAGAATTATAGGGGCAATTATTCTCCACAACTTTGCAATATAACTTTCTGGTGAGAGGTGCACAACTACCGAGATATTTAGAAAAAACCGATTATCTCCAAAACCACGGGTCCTAGAAGATGGTTTAAATGGGAAGAATTATAGGGGGAATTATTCTCCACAACTTTGCTATATAACTTTCTGGTGGGAGGTGCAAAACTACCGAGATATTTAGAAAAAACCGATTATCTCCAAAACCACGGGTCCTAGAAGATGGTTTAAATGAGAAGAATTATAGGGGGAATTATTCTCCACAACTTTGCTATATAACTTTCTGGTGGGAGGTGCAAAACTACCGAGATACTTAGAAAAAACCGATTATCTCCAAAACCACGGGTCCTAGAAGATGGTTTAAATGAGACGAATTATGGAGGGAATTATTCTCCACAACTTTGCTATATAACTTTCTGGTGGGAGGTGCAAAACTACCGAGATATTTAGAAAAAAACGATTATCTCCAAAACCACGGGTCCTAGAAGATGGTTTAAATGAGAAGAATTATAGGGGGAATTATTCTCCACAACTTTGCAATATAACTTTCTGGTGAGAGGTGCACAACTACCGAGATATTTAGAAAAAACCGATTACCTCCAAAACCACGGGTCCTAGAAGATGGTTTAAATGGGAAGAATTGTAGGGGGAATTATTCTCCACAACTTTGCTATATAACTTTCTGGTGAGAGGTGCAAAACTACCGAGATATTTAGAAAAAACCGATTATCTCCAAAACCACGGGTCCTAGAAGATGGTTTAAATGAGACGAATTATGGAGGGAATTATTCTCCACAACTTTGCTATATAACTTTCTGGTGGGAGGTGCAAAACTACCGAGATATTTAGAAAAAACCGATTATCTCCAAAACCACGGGTCCTAGAAGATGGTTTAAATGAGAAGAATTATAGGGGCAATTATTCTCCACAACTTTGCAATATAACTTTCTGGTGAGAGGTGCACAACTACCGAGATATTTAGAAAAAACCGATTATCTCCAAAACCACGGGTCCTAGAAGATGGTTTAAATGGGAAGAATTATAGGGGGAATTATTCTCCACAACTTTGCTATATAACTTTCTGGTGGGAGGTGCAAAACTACCGAGATATTTAGAAAAAACCGATTATCTCCAAAACCACGGGTCCTAGAAGATGGTTTAAATGAGAAGAATTATAGGGGGAATTATTCTCCACAACTTTGCAATATAACTTTCTGGTGAGAGGTGCACAACTACCGAGATATTTAGAAAAAACCGATTATCTCCAAAACCACAGGTCCTAGAAGATGGTTTAAACGGGACGAATTATGGAGGGAATTATTCTCCACAACTTTGCTATATAACTTTCTGGTGGGAGGTGCAAAACTACCGAGATATTTAGAAAAAACCGATTATCTCCAAAACCACGGGTCCTAGAAGATGGTTTAAATGAGAAGAATTATAGGGGGAATTATTCTCCACAACTTTGCAATATAACTTTCTGGTGAGAGGTGCACAACTACCGAGATATTTAGAAAAAACCGATTACCTCCAAAACCACGGGTCCTAGAAGATGGTTTAAATGGGAAGAATTGTAGGGGGAATTATTCTCCACAACTTTGCTATATAACTTTCTGGTGGGAGGTGCAAAACTACCGAGATATTTATAGAAAACCGATTACCTCCAAAACCACGGGTCCTAGAAGATGGTTTAAATGGGACGAATTATGGAGGGAATTATTCTCCACAACTTTGCTATATAACTTTCTGGTGGGAGGTGCAAAACTACCGAGATATTTAGAAAAAACCGATTACCTCCAAAACCACGGGTCCTAGAAGATGGTTTAAATGGGAAGAATTATAGGGGGAATTATTCTCCACAACTTTGCTATATAACTCTCTGGTGGGAGGTGCAAAACTACCGAGATATTTAGAAAAAACCGATTACCTCCAAAACCACGGGTCCTAGAAGATGGTTTAAATGAGAAGAATTATAGGGGGAATTATTCTCCACAACTTTGCAATATAACTTTCTGGTGAGAGGTGCACAACTACCGAGATATTTAGAAAAAACCGATTACCTCCAAAACCACGGGTCCTAGAAGATGGTTTAAATGGGACGAATTATGGAGGGAATTATTCTCCACAACTTTGCTATATAACTTTCTGGTGGGAGGTGCAAAACTACCGAGATATTTAGAAAAAACCGATTATCTCCAAAACCACGGGTCCTAGAAGATGGTTTAAATGGGACGAATTATGGAGGGAATTATTCTCCACAACTTTGCTATATAACTTTCTGGTGGGAGGTGCAAAACTACCGAGATATTTAGAAAAAACCGATTATCTCCAAAACCACGGGTCCTAGAAGATGGTTTAAATGAGAAGAATTATAGGGGGAATTATTCTCCACAACTTTGCCATATAACTTTCTGGTGGGAGGTGCAAAACTACCGAGATATTTAGAAAAAACCGATTATCTCCAAAACCACGGGTCCTAGGAGATGGTTTAAATGGGACGAATTATGGAGAGAATTATTCTCCACAACTTTGCTATATAACTTTCTGGTGGGAGGTGCAAAACTACCGAGATATTTAGAAAAAACCGATTATCTCCAAAACCACGGGTCCTAGAAGATGGTTTAAATGGGACGAATTATGGAGGGAATTATTCTCCACAACTTTGCCATATAACTTTCTGGTGGGAGGTGCAAAACTATCGAGATATTTAGAAAAAACCGATTACCTCCAAAACCACGGATCCTAGGAGATGGTTTAAATGGGACGAATCATAGAGGGAATTATTCTCCACAACTTTGATATATAACTTTCTGGTGGGAGGTGCAAAACTACCGAGATATTTAGAAAAAACCGATTATCTCCAAAACCACGGGTCCTAGAAGATGGTTTAAATGGGACGAATTATGGAGGGAATTATTCTCCACAACTTTGCCATATAACTTTCTGGTGGGAGGTGCAAAACTATCGAGATATTTAGAAAAAACCGATTACCTCCAAAACCACGGGTCCTAGAAGATGGTTTAAATGAGACGAATTATGGAGGGAATTATTCTCCACAACTTTGCTATATAACTTTCTGGTGGGAGGTGCAAAACTACCGAGATATTTAGAAAAAACCGATTATCTCCAAAACCACGGGTCCTAGAAGATGGTTTAAATGAGAAGAATTATAGGGGGAATTATTCTCCACAACTTTGCAATATAACTTTCTGGTGAGAGGTGCACAACTACCGAGATATTTAGAAAAAACCGATTATCTTCAAAACCACAGGTCCTAGAAGATGGTTTAAATGGGACGAACTATGGAGGGAATTATTCTCCACAACTTTGCTATATAACTTTCTGGTGGGAGGTGCAAAACTACCGAGATATTTAGAAAAAACCGATTATCTCCAAAACCACGGGTCCTAGAAGATGGTTTAAATGGGAAGAATTATAGGGGGAATTATTCTCCACAACTTTGCTATATAACTTTCTGGTGGGAGGTGCAAAACTACCGAGATATTTAGAAAAAACCGATTACCTCCAAAACCACGGGTCCTAGAAGATGGTTTAAATGAGAAGAATTATAGGGGGAATTATTCTCCACAACTTTGCAATATAACTTTCTGGTGAGAGGTGCACAACTACCGAGATATTTAGAAAAAAACGATTACCTCCAAAACCACGGGTCCTAGAAGATGGTTTAAATGGGAAGAATTGTAGGGGGAATTATTCTCCACAACTTTGCTATATAACTTTCTGGTGGGAGGTGCAAAACTACCGAGATATTTAGAAAAAACCGATTACCTCCAAAACCACGGGTCCTAGAAGATGGTTTAAATGAGAAGAATTATAGGGGGAATTATTCTCCACAACTTTGCTATATAACTTTCTGGTGGGAGGTGCAAAACTACCGAGATATTTAGAAAAAACCGATTATCTCCAAAACCACGGGTCCTAGAAGATGGTTTAAATGAGAAGAATTATAGGGGGAATTATTATCCACAACTTTGCAATATAACTTTCTGGTGAGAGGTGCACAACTACCGAGATATTTAGAAAAAACCGATTACCTCCAAAACCACGGGTCCTAGAAGATGGTTTAAATGGGAAGAATTGTAGGGGGAATTATTCTCCACAACTTTGCTATATAACTTTCTGGTGGGAGGTGCAAAACTACCGAGATATTTAGAGAAAACCGATTACCTCCAAAACCACGGGTCCTAGAAGATGGTTTAAATGAGAAGAATTATAGGGGGAATTATTCTCCACAACTTTGCAATATAACTTTCTGGTGAGAGGTGCACAACTACCGAGATATTTAGAAAAAACCGATTACCTCCAAAACCACGGGTCCTAGAAGATGGTTTAAATGGGACGAATTATGGAGGGAATTATTCTCCACAACTTTGCTATATAACTTTCTGGTGGGAGGTGCAAAACTACCGAGATATTTAGAAAAAACCGATTATCTCCAAAACCACGGGTCCTAGAAGATGGTTTAAATAAGAAGAATTATAGGGGGAATTATTCTCCACAACTTTGCCATATAACTTTCTGGTGGGAGGTGCAAAACTACCGAGATATTTAGAAAAAACCGATTATCTCCAAAACCACGGGTCCTAGAAGATGGTTTAAATGAGAAGAATTATAGGGGGAATTATTCTCCACAACTTTGCCATATAACTTTCTGGTGGGAGGTGCAAAACTACCGAGATATTTAGAAAAAACCGATTATCTCCAAAACCACGGGTCCTAGAAGATGGTTTAAATGGGACGAATTATGGAGGGAATTATTCTCCACAACTTTGCTATATAACTTTCTGGTGGGAGGTGCAAAACTACCGAGATATTTAGAAAAAACCGATTACCTCCAAAACCACGGGTCTTAGAAGATGGTTTAAATGGGACGAATTATGGAGGAAATTATTCTCCACAACTTTGCTATATAACTTTCTGGTGGGAGGTGCAAAACTACCGAGATATTTAGAAAAAACCGATTATCTCCAAAACCACGGGTCCTAGAAGATGGTTTAAATGGGAAGAATTATAGGGGGAATTATTCTCGACAACTTTGCCATATAACTTTCTGGTGGGAGGTGCAAAACTACCGAGATATTTAGAAAAAACCGATTACCTCCAAAACCACGGGTCCTAGAAGATGGTTTAAATGGGAAGAATTATAGGGGGAATTATTCTCCACAACTTTGCCGTATAACTTTCTGGTGGGACGTGCAAAACTACCGAGATATTTAGAAAAAACCGATTATCTCCAAAACCACGGGTCCTAGAAGATGGTTTAAATGAGAAGAATTATAGGGGGAATTATTCTCCACAACTTTGCCATATAACTTTCTGGTGGGAGGTGCAAAACTACCGAGATATTTAGAAAAAACCGATTATCTCCAAAACCACGGGTCCTAGGAGATGGTTTAAATGGGGCGAATTATGGAGAGAATTATTCTCCACAACTTTGCTATATAACTTTCTGGTGGGAGGTGCAAAACTACCGAGATATTTAGAAAAAACCGATTATCTCCAAAACCACGGGTCCTAGAAGATGGTTTAAATGAGAAGAATTATAGGGGGAATTATTCTCCACAACTTTGCCATATAACTTTCTGGTGGGAGGTGCAAAACTACCGAGATATTTAGAAAAAACCGATTATCTCCAAAACCACGGGTCCTAGAAGATGGTTTAAATGGAAAGAATTGTAGGGGGAATTATTCTCCACAACTTTGCTATATAACTTTCTGGTGGGAGGTGCAAAACTACCGAGATATTTAGAAAAAACCGATTACCTCCAAAACCACGGGTGCTAGAAGATGGTTTAAATGGGAAGAATTGTAGGGGGAATTATTCTCCACAACTTTGCTATATAACTTTCTGGTGGGAGGTGCAAAACTACCGAGATATTTAGAAAATACCGATTATCTCCAAAACCACGGGTCCTAGAAGATGGTTTAAATCGGACGAATTATGGAGGGAATTATTCTCCACAACTTTGCTATATAACTTTCTGGTGGGAGGTGCAAAACTACCGAGATATTTAGAAAAAACCGATTATCTCCAAAACCACGGGTCCTAGAAGATGGTTTAAATGGGAAGAATTATAGGGGGAATTATTCTCCACAACTTTGCAATATAACTTTCTGGTGAGAGGTGCACAACTACCGAGATATTTAGAAAAAACCGATTACCTCCAAAACCACGGGTCCTAGAAGATGGTTTAAATGGGACGAATTATGGAGGGAATTATTCTCCACAACTTTGCTATATAACTTTCTGGTGGGAGGTGCAAAACTACCGAGATATTTAGAAAAAACCGATTATCTCCAAAACCACTGGTCCTAGAAGATGGTTTAAATGAGAAGAATTATAGGGGGAATTATTCTCCACAACTTTGCAATATAACTTTCTGGTGAGAGGTGCACAACTACCGAGATATTTAGAAAAAACCGATTACCTCCAAAACCACGGGTCCTAGAAGATGGTTTAAATGGGACGAATTATGGAGGGAATTATTCTCCACAACTTTGCTATATAACTTTCTGGTGGGAGGTGCAAAACTACCGAGATTTTTAGAAAAAACCGATTATCTCCAAAACCTGAGGTCCTAGAAGATAGTTTAAATGGGACGAATTATGGAGGGAATTATTCTCTACATCTTTGCTATATAACTTTCTGGTGGGAGGTGCAAAACTACCGAGATATTTAGAAAAAACCGATTATCTCCAAAACCACGGGTCCTAGAAGATGGTTTAAATGGGACGAATTATGAAGGGAATTATTCTCTACATCTTTGCTATATAACTTTCTGGTGGGAGGTGCAAAACTACCGAGATATTTAGAAAAAAACGATTATCTCCAAAACCACGGGTCCTAGCAGATGGTTTAAATGGGACGAATTATGGAGGGAATTATTCTCTACATCTTTGTTATATAAGTTTCTGGTGGGAGGTGCAAAACTACCGAGATATTTAGAAGAAACCGAGGTCATTGTATAGAACACCCCCTTCTGCCCTATCGAAAAACTAAACTTACTCACACATTCTACATTCCATCACGAGTACAACGCACCTTATCATATCTTGCGCAAATGGCGTTAAGTATTTTTTATAAATAAATTAATATTGGAACATTTCTCCATGCGCACAGCTGATTTACTGTTTACTTAATCGTTTCTGTAGTTCACCAAAGTTCCCATGTTGCCACATCAACGTTTGTACAACTATCATAATATACGATATAGGCTACAAATTACTTGCTTACCTAAAGCGCAGACATCACTGTCTATTGAATTTACAAATATGTAAACAAAATCAGACGCCCTGATTGGTTGGAAACGTCTTCACGTGCCAAGGGATGCTGAAAAGACACTTTTTATACCACAGCTATTCGGTTCTTTGTTCACAACTAGAACTTAAACTTAAAATATTCTTGCGCGTCGAATGCGACAAAAATATGAGTGAAAACAGAGTATTGACTGTGAATCTTACACCTGTGCCTGTGCGGTATTGTGATTTCAACACCTGTGACTCTTGCGATGTCACTTACGCGAAATTTTATGCTATTACAGCATCAAATGAAGGACTTACATCGTACCTTAAATAGACATGGCGTTTTAATAATTGGAATACAACATGTGAGTAAATTAATTAAATATACATCAATTTCAATAATGACTGTATCACGTGCATAAAAAAGGGTCAGTCAGATTATGACAAATAGAAACAATTAGATTCACGATTATTTCAACCCTTACGAACTATCTATCTAAATTATTTTTGAACATTGATCATTTATAAACCAAATATATCCCTTGCCCTTCAACAACAGACGCCAAAATTTAACAAAAAAAAGAGCAAGATATTTAATTTTGCGGTCTCTATGTGCACACAATGCCACATCCTTTCACCACACAAATATTGCTTCAACCCTTAAAAACTACCCCTATATGTTGAATATTTTCAAAAATTTACATTTTTTTAATGTACCCTTGCTAAATTAACATTCCTCAATACACCTGTTTACCCCACCCAGCACCCCTATTCGCTTCCACCTCCCGTTAGCTAAATGGGTTGTTATTAATTTGCGCAAAGTTTCGTTTGTGAAAAACTGTTCCTATAGCAACCTACAACACGTAAATAAAAAAAACGCGAAAATCCAGAAGGGGGTGTTCTATACAATTACCGAAACCGATAATCTAGGATGAATCCGGTGGCGCCTCGTTCGATGCGTTCGTCTGCTGCCCCTCCTTGAACTGTACGAACTTTTTCAGGATTCTACCTTGAGAGGTAGAATGTGTGTTTTGCGTGAGAAATTCGACGGACCCATCCCATCGTGCAGTAAGGGAATTTCGTGGAAGATACGGATGCCGCGCTCGAAATCGGCCCGAATCGTCGGTGACGCATACGTATGTCGACCTTCCCATTGCGATGGGCGTCTCATTTTCAATGAAAAACCCTCCGGTTTCCTGCGAAATCGAGAAAGCCCTTCGCCGAAACGGTACGTTTGAGGTAACCGCCTGAGAAACTGACGCCTACCTGGGGCACCTGTGGATTCACGATAAATGTGAAGGTATCGTTGAATTCGTCTGCCCTTCCTACTGCTTTACGCACGTTTTTGGCGTTCTCCTTCCTGTGAAGGTGTCCCCGCGAAAGGCGATCGTATGCATGTACGTGGGAATCATCAAAATGCTGTCTGCAGCGCCATCTCGTAGGAACTGTGCGAACCCCATCTGTCATCGATGCTCGTGTCGTACAGATTACATGAGACGGGAATCAATTACTCATTCGGTTGCGGCTATCGGCCGCCAGATGGCGGCCAAGTCCGTGATTAGGGATCTTAACGCGACGAGTATACGTGACCGGTGGTCCGTAACGTTCCCACGAGATGGCGCCCCAATCCCCGGGCCGGCTAACTTAACCTTAAATTATTTACGATTTTTACTTTTCAGGAAGGAAATTATATATATAATTATAACGGCTTAAAGTTCAAAGTATATGACTGACGCGACGGTCTGTCGCGATCACGGGAGAAGGTTTTATGTTTGTCCGTGAAGAACATCTCGGGATGGTTGTCGTAGGACGAACGAAGAATAACTGTCACGTCCCTCCGATGCCCGACAAGTTTCCTCGCTAACGGCGCCTTCAAGGTGAGGTAACAAAATATTCAGGATATGTCATGATAAACAGTAACGGGCAGATAGATATCTATGGTAATATCGTTGTGTATGCATCGAATTATTTCAATATTTTGGTTTTACTTTGTCACTTAAAATATTTATGGCGTTGTTAATATGTCCGCCTTATTTAACTCGTGCGGAAGGTGTCTTCCCTGCACTCGACTGCCTGTTCGGCGCCTGTTGAGAAAATAACTTTTTCCACGTTAATGCAGAAATGTTTTAGATAGAGTTGCAAACCGTCTGGGAGGAAATTCAATCATGTAACCGCGGCACGAAGAGGAAATCAACGAATTTATCAGATAGGAGGTAGGAGAGACGAATCAGGTTAACAGATCAGGTTCAGGCACAAAGCAAACGAGGTCTTCAATGGGAAAACAACTTACAACATTTCGTAGAAGGATTAGATGACGGGAATTTCCCGAGCCGAATTTATGAAAGACATCCAAGGAACTGTACCGTAAATCTCGAGACAAAAGATGAATAGAACCACACAGAGACGAGAAATGGAAGAAACAGGAATATTTTCCTTCCAACAGACGTCCGGAAGTGAGTAAAATATTAATTATCCGACAAAGCATTTAATTCCTACAATCCCATACCTAACATACTTATTTTATTATGTGTGTATCTTGCTTTTGTATCTGTATTGAATATTATTCATTTCAGGGTTAGGATTACTTACAAGAAAGAAGAAATTAAATAGTGGACATTATTACAACTCATCTATGATTATAATAAGTTTTAAGTTTGTTAATGATATTCCCGTTAGATGGGTGTCTTATCTTATTCAGACAATGAAACTGTTAAACTTACGTATAATTAAATACACTTCTTAATATTTAAATCATTAAATCATTAAATACGCATCTTAATATTTATCGTACGTTGCAAGGCAATTTGCAATCGATATATTTCGAAAGGTATCTTTCAATGGTGATAATATGTTAGTATTCTTTGAAACTTCTTAGTGTATCTGGATTATCACATACAACTGTGGCGCCTGAAGAGAAAAATTCGATAGACTATAGCATGTCAATTTTTAAAAAAATCTGAAAAGCTCACATCCACGTAAATTATAGCGAAAGCTACGTAAAAGAGCCTCCAGAATGCGGCACTACCTTCCGCTTTTCTGTAGAATGCACGGTTTCCTCGCAAGCCGACAAAAGCTCTTGAGATGTCGAGATCAATACGTCATTCTGGAAATTCTTTCCTGCCAAGAGAACCTTCAACTTTAGAAGGAAACTGAGAGCGCCATTGCATTCTCGAGGCTTTCTTACGTCTATACTAATCTTTGCGGCTTTGTTCTCGAGAAAAAGTTTTTTAGAGAGAAAAATTCGATGGACTATAGCATGTCAATTTTTAAGAAAATCTGAAAGGCTCACATCCACGTAAATTACAGCGAAAGCTACGTAAAAAGGCCTCCCGAATGCGGCACTACCTTCCGTTTTTCTGTAGAATGCACGGTTTCCTGGCAAACCGACAAAAACTCTTGAGAAGTCGAGATTAATACGTCATTCTGGAAATTCTGTCCTGCCAAGAGAACCTTCAACTTTAGAAGGAAACTGAGAGCGCCATTGCATTGACGAGGCTTTCTTACGTCTATACTAATCTTTGCGGCTTTGTTTTCGAGAAAAAGCTTCTTAGAGAGAAAAATTCGGTAGACCATAGCATGTCAATTTTAAAAAAAATCTGAAAGGCTCACATCCACGTAAATTATAGCGAAAGCTACGTAAAGAAGCCTCCCGAATGCGGCACTACCTTCCGTTTTTCTGTAGAATGCACGGTTTCCTCGCAAACCGACAAAAACTCTTGAGATGTCGAGATGAATACGTCATTCTGGAAATTCTGTCCTGCCAAGAGAACCTTCAGCTTTAGGAGGAAACTGAGAGCGCCATTGCATTCTCGAGGCTTTCTTACGTCTATACTAATCTTTGCGGCTTTGTTCTCGAGAAAAAGCTTTTTAGAGAGAAAAATTCGATGGACTATAGCATGTCAATTTTTAAGAAAATCTGAAAGGCTCACATCCACGTAAATTACAGCGAAAGCTACGTAAAAAGGCCTCCCGAATGCGGCACTACCTTCCGTTTTTCTGTAGAATGCACGGTTTCCTGGCAAACCGACAAAAACTCTTGAGAAGTCGAGATTAATACGTCATTCTGGAAATTCTGTCCTGCCAAGAGAACCTTCAACTTTAGAAGGAAACTGAGAGCGCCATTGCATTGACGAGGCTTTCTTACGTCTATACTAATCTTTGCGGCTTTGTTTTCGAGAAAAAGCTTCTTAGAGAGAAAAATTCGGTAGACCATAGCATGTCAATTTTTAAAGAAATCTGAAAGACTTACATCCACGTAAATTATAGCGAAAGCTACGTAAGGAAGCCTCCCGAATGCGGCACTACCTTCCGTGTTTCTGTAGAATGCACGGTTTCCTCGCAAACCGACAAAAACTCTTGAGATGTCGAGATTAATACGTCATTCTGGAAATTCTGTCCTGCCAAGAGAACCTTCAACTTTAGAAGGAAACTGAGAGAGCCATTGCATTCTCGAGGCTTTCTTACGTCTATACTAATCTTTGCGGCTTTGTTCTCGAGAAAAAGCTTTTTAGAGAGAAAAATTGGATGGACTATAGCATGTCAATTTTTAAGAAAATCTGAAAGGCTCACATCCACGTAAATTATAGCGAAAGCTACGTAAAAAAGCCTCCAGAATGCGGCACTACCTTCCGCTTTTCTGTAGAATGCACGGTTTCCTGGCAAACCGACAAAAACTCTTGAGATGTCGAAATTAATACGTCATTCTGGAAATTCTGTCCTGCCAAGAGAACCTTCAACTTTAGAAGGAAACTGAGAGCGCCATTACATTCACGAGGCTTTCTTACGTCTATCCTAACCTTTGCGGCTTTGTTCTCGAGAAAAAGCTTTTTATTAAGTTAACTTTTTTCTCTTCTGCTTTTCTTAATTAAAAATTGTCTCAATAATTGTAGCTCTAGAAGAACTTCTTGAGTTTCCCTCAATTGTCATTTTTATCTTTATCAGGCCATTGCTATGTTAATAACCAAATGGATTTCAATGACAGTAGTTGGAACATGTAGTAGACAGAAATAGTTGACACAACCGATTATTAGGACAAAGGAATGTCCGCAAATACTAAATACCTAGTCTATAAATGTTACCAATGAGAAATGGCATAGCAAGTTCGCATTTAGGAAGAGAAATTGATTGTTTTAATAAATATGGTGCGCGTAGTTTATAAAGAAGTAACTTAATACATCTCCTTTGTATGCAGTATGATGTTCTAGAGATGCTGACTAACCATCACCGCATGTGTGCCAAATAATTTGTCGAACATGTCGTTGCGTGAGTTCCCTTCAATTTTGTGAATTCCTGTTTGACTACTGCAGTCTGCTTTAAATATTTATGCTCACTTTTTACAAACGCGAAACCCGCCGAAATTTAAATCGGGACGCGCCCGCCGACCAATCAGCGCAACGTGTCGGGTTGTGTCTTTTACCACCGTAGTCTGCTGTCAACCAACTGTCAGATTAGGTTAGGCGTCCGGTGACGGGTTATTCGCTTCGTTTTATTTACTTTACACGTCGAGGGGCGTCCCTTGTCGAATTCAACGTCTATTGTGGACGTCTCCCAGTTAACGCCGCCAGTACGAGATGCCCGCGAAACGTCGATAGAACGTACGGAAGCAGGAGGCAGCAAGGGGTTGCGACACAGGCCGCAATACAATCGACCGCCCCCTAGCCCCCTAACTGGTTTGCCGTTTGTCGAAGTTTTGCGGAGTAAGGGGAAAACTGTTTCATCGAACTGCAGATTCAACGCGACGACATGCAAGTCCCTGCCCACCCGGATGAGCTCCGGATTCAGGATAAACGTGAAGTTACCGTTCAATTCGTCTGCCCCTCTTTAGTCTATACGAATTTTCTCGGGCTCGTCCTAGGCACAACGTTTGTTCGGCGAAAGGCGATCGACGGACCTATAATA
Organism: Rosalia funebris; assembly: GCA_037954035.1. Lineage (NCBI taxonomy): Eukaryota > Metazoa > Arthropoda > Insecta > Coleoptera > Cerambycidae > Rosalia > Rosalia funebris. The sequence goes on along the minus strand of JAZFAV010000006.1, from coordinate 243,790 downwards.
TAGCTACGGGAATATGTGGAAAATACCCCCGCCTCGGAATCGTCGCAAATTAAAATAAAGGCGGCCTGAAATCGGTCTCTCGAATACGGTGGAAAATCGCCTTTTCAATGAGAAACTGTCCCCCTCCACAGAGATGCCGGACAATTTTCCTCGTGAATGCACGCCTTCGAGGTAAGTTAACAACACGTAATCTAGGATACATCCGATGGCGCCTCGTTCGATGCGTTCGTCTGCTGCCCCTCCTTGAACTGTACGAACTTTTTCAGGATTCTACCTCGAGAGGTAGAATGTGTGTTTTGCGTAAGAAATTCGACGGACCCATTTCATCGTGCAGTAAGGGAATTTCGTGGAAGATACGGATGCCGCGCTCGAAATAGGCCCGAATCGTCGGTGACCCATGCGTAAATCGACCTCCCCATTGTGACGGGCGTCTCATTTTCAATGAAAAACCGTCCGGTTTCCTGCGAAATCGAGAAAGCCCTTCGCCGAAACGGTACGTTCGAGGTAACCGCCTGAGAAACTGACGCCTACCTGGGTCACCTGTGGAGTCAGGATAAATGTGAAGGTACCGTTGAATTCGTCTGCCCTTCCTACTGCTTTACGCACGTTTTCGGCGTTCTCCTTCCTGTGATGGTGTCCCCGCGAAAGGCGATCGTATGCATGTACGTGGGAATCATCAAAATGCTGTATGCAGCGCCATCTCGTAGGAACTGTGCGAACCCCATCTGTCATCGATGCTCGTGTCGTACAGATTACATGAGACGGGAATCAATTACGCATTCGGTTGCGGCTATCGGCCGCCAGATGGCGGCCAAGTCCGTGATTAGGGATCTTTACGCGACGAGTATCCGTCACCGGTGGTCCGTAATGTTCCCACGAGAAGGCGCCCCAATCCCCGGGCCGGCTAACTTAACCTTAAATTATTTACGATTTTTACTTTTCAGGAAGGAAATTATATATATCATTATAACGGCTTAAAGTTCAAAGTATATGACTGACGCGACGGTCTGTCGCGATCACGGGAGAAGGTTTTATGTTTGTCCGTGAAAAACATCTCGGGATGGTTGTCGTAGGACGAACGAAGAATAACTGTCACGTTCCTCCGATGCCCGACAAGTTTCCTCGCGAACGGCGAACGGCGCCTTCAAGGTGAGGTAACAAAATATTCAGGATATGTCATGATAAACAGTAACGGACAGATAGATATCTATGGTAATATCGCTGTGTATGCATCGAATTATTTCAATATTTTGGTTTTACTTTGTCACTTAAAGTATTTATGGCGTTGTTAATATGTCCGCCTTATCTAACTCGTGCGGAAGGTGTCTTCCCTGCACTCGACTGCCTGTTCGGCGCCTGTTGAGAAAATAACTTTTTCCACGTTAATGCAGAAATGTTTTAGATAGAGTTGCAAACCGTCTGGGAGGAAATTCAATCATGTAACCGCGGCACGAAGAGGAAATCAACGAATTTATCAGATAGGAGGTAGGAGAGACGAATCAGGTTAACAGATCAGGTCCAGGCACAAAGCAAACGAGGTCTTCAATGGGAAAACAACTTACAACATTTCGTAGAAGGATTAGATGACGGGAATTTCCCGAGCCGAATTTATGAAAGACATCCAAATAACTGTACCGTAAATCTCGAGACAAAAGATAAATAGAACTACACAGAGACGAGAAATGGAAGAAACAGGAATATTTTCCTTCCAACAGACGTCCAGAAGTGAGTAAAATATTAATTATCCGACAAAACATTTAATTCCTACAATCCCATACCTAACATACTTATTTTATTATGTGTGTATCTTGCTTTTGTATCTGTATTGAATATTATTCATTTCAGGGTTAGGATTACTTACAAGAAAGAAGAAATTAAATAGTAGACATTATTACAACTCATCTATGATTATAATAAGTTTTAAGTTTGTTAATGATATTCCCGTTAGATGGGTGTCTTATCTTATTCAGACAATGAAACTGTTAAACTTACGTAGAATTAAATACACATCTTAATATTTAAATCATTAAATCATTAAATACGCATCTTAATATTTATCGTACGTTGCAAGGCAATTTGCAATCGATATATTTCGAAAGGTATCTTTCAATGGTGATAATATGTTAGTATTCTTTGAAACTTCTTAGTGTATCTGGATTATCACATACAACTGTGGCGCCTGAGGAGAAAAATTCGATAGACTATAGCATGTCAATTATTTAAAAAATCTGAAAAGCTCACATCCACGTAAATTATAGCGAAAGCTACGTAAAAGAGCCTCCCGTATGCGGCACTACCTTCCGCTTTTCTGTAGAATGCACGGTTTCCTCGCAAGCCGACAAAAACTCTTGAGATGTCGAGATCAATACATCATTCTGGAAATTCTGTCCTGCCAATAGAACCTTCAGCTTTAGAAGGAAACTGAGAGCGCCATTGCATTCTCGAGGCTTTCTTACGTCTATACTAATCTTTGCGGCTGTGTTCTCGAGAAAAAGCTTTTTAGAGAGAAAAATTCGATGGACTATAGCATGTCAATTTTTAAGAAAATCTGAAAGGCTCACATCCACGTAAATTATAGCGAAAGCTACGTAAAGAAGCCTCTCGAATGCGGCACTACCTTCCGTTTTTCTGTAGAATGCACGGTCTCCTCGCAAACGGACAAAAACTCTTGAGATGTCGAGATCAATACATCATTCTGGAAATTCTGTCCTGCCAATAGAACCTTCAACTTTAGAAGGAAACTGAGAGCGCCTTTGCATTCTCGAGGCTTTCTTACGTCTATACTAATCTTTGCGGCTTTGTTCTCGAGAAAAAGCTTTTTAGAGAGAAAAATTCGATGGACTATAGCATGTCAATTTTTAAGAAAATCTGAAAGGCTCACATCCACGTAAATTATAGCGAAAGCTACGAAAAAGAGCCTCCCGAATGCGGCACTACCTTCCGTTTTTCTGTAGAATGCACGGTTTCCTCGCAAACCGACAAGAACTCTTGAGATGTCGAGATCAATACATCATTCTGGAAATTCTGTCCTGCCAATAGAACCTTCAGCTTTAGAAGGAAACTGAGAGCGCCATTGCATTCTCGAGGCTTTCTTACGTCTATACTAATCTTTGCGGCTTTGTTCTCGAGAAACAGCTTTTTAGAGAGAAAAATTCGATGGACTATAGCATGTCAATTTTTAAGAAAATCTGAAAGGCTCACATCCACGTAAATTATAGCGAAAGCTACGTAAAAAAGCCTCCCGAATGCGGCACTACCTTCCGTGTTTCTGTAGAATGCACGGTTTCCTCGCAAACCGACAAAAACTCTTGAGATTTCGAGATCAATACATCATTTTGGAAATTCTGTCCTGCCAAGAGAACCTTCAACTTTAGAAGGAAACTGACAGCGCCATTGCATTCTCGAGGCTTTCTTACGTCTATACTAATCTTTGCGGCTTTGTTCTCGAGAAACAGCTTTTTAGAGAGAAAAATTCGATGGACTATAGCATGTCAATTTTTAAGAAAATCTGAAAGGCTCACATCCACGTAAATTATAGCGAAAGCTACGTAAAAAAGACTCCAGAATGCGGCACTACCTTCCGCTTTTCTGTAGAATGCACGGTTTCCTCGCAAACCGACAAAAACTCTTGAGATTTCGAGATCAATACATCATTTTGGAAATTCTGTCCTGCCAAGAGAACCTTCAACTTTAGAAGGAAACTTAGAGCGCCATTGCATTCTCGAGGCTTTCTTACGTCTATACTAATCTTTGCGGCTTTGTTCTCGAGAAACAGCTTTTTAGAGAGAAAAATTCGATGGACTATAGCATGTCAATTTTTAAGAAAATCTGAAAGGCTCACATCCACGTAAATTATAGCGAAAGCTACGTAAAAAAGCCTCCCGAATGCGGCACTACCTTCCGTGTTTCTGTAGAATGCACGGTTTCCTCGCAAACCGACAAAAACTCTTGAGATTTCGAGATCAATACATCATTTTGGAAATTCTGTCCTGCCAAGAGAACCTTCAACTTTAGAAGGAAACTGACAGCGCCATTGCATTCTCGAGGCTTTCTTACGTCTATACTAATCTTTGCGGCTTTGTTCTCGAGAAACAGCTTTTTAGAGAGAAAAATTCGATGGACTATAGCATGTCAATTTTTAAGAAAATCTGAAAGGCTCACATCCACGTAAATTATAGCGAAAGCTACGTAAAAAAGACTCCAGAATGCGGCACTACCTTCCGTTTTTCTGTAGAATGCACGGTTTCCTCGCAAACCGACAAAAACTCTTGAGATATCGAGATCAATACATCATTCTGGAAATTCTGTCCTGCCAATAGAACCTTCAGCTTTAGAAGGAAACTGAGAGCGCCATTGCATTCTCGAGGCTTTCTTACGTCTATACTAATCTTTGCGGTTTTGTTCTCGAGAAAAAGCTTTTTATTAAGTTAACTTTTTTCTCTTCTGCTTTTCTTAATTAAAAATTGTCTCAATAATTGTAGCTCTAGAAGAACTTCTTGAGTTTCCCTCAATTGTCATTTTTATCTTTATCAGGCCATTGCTATGTTAATAACCAATTGGATTTCAATGACAGTAGTTGGAACATGTAGTAGACAGAAATAGTTGACACAACCGATTATTAGGACAAAAGAATGTCCGAAAATACTAAATACCTAGTCTATAAATGTTACCAATGAGAAATGGCATAGCAAGTTCGCATTTAGGAAGAGAAATTGATTGTTTTAATAAATATGGTGCGCGTAGTTTATAAAGAAGTAACTTAATACATCTCCTTTGTATGCAGTATGATGTTCTAGAGATGCTGACTAACCATCACCGCATGTGTGCCAAATAATTTGTCGAACATGTCGTTGCGTGAGTTCCCTTCAATTTTGTGAATTCCTGTTTGACTTCTGCAGTCTGTTTTAAATATTTATGCTCACTTTTTACAAACGCGAAACCCGCCGAAATTTAAATCGGGACGCGCCCGCCGACCAATCAGCGCAACGTGTCGGGTTGTGTCTTTTACCACCGTAGTCTGCTGTCAACCAACTGTCAGATTAGGTTAGGTGTCCGGAGACGGGTTATGTTATTCGCTTCGTTTTATTTACTTTACACGTTGAGGTGCGTCCCTTGTCGAATTCAACGTCTATTGTGGACGTCTCCCACCTGACGGGCAACCGGACGTCTCCCAGTTAACGCCGCCGGTACGATCCCGCGAAACGTCGACAGAGCGTACGGAAGCAGGAGGCAGCAATGGGTTGCGACACAGGCCGCAATACAGTCGACCGTCCCCTAGCCCCCTAACTGGATTGCCGTTGGTCGAAGTTTTGGGGAGTAAGGGGAAAACTGTTTCATCGAACTGCAGATTCAACGCGACGACATGCAAGTCCCTGCCCACCCGGATGAGCTCCGGACTCAGGATAAACGTGAAGGTACCGTTCAATTCGTCTGCCCCTCTTTAGTCTATACGAATTTTCTCGGGTTCGTCCTAGGCACAACGTTTGTTCGGCAAAAGGCGATCGACGGACCTATAATATAGCTACGGGAATATGTGGAAAATACCCCCGCCTCGGAATCGTCGCAAATTAAAATGAAGGCGGCCTGAAATCGGTCTCTCGAATACGGTGGAAAATCGCCATTTCAATGAGAAACTGTTCCCCTCCACAGAGATGCCGGACAATTTTCCTCGTGAATGCATGCCTTCGAGGTAAGTTAACAACACGTAATCTAGGATACATCCGATGGCGCCTCGTTCGATGCGTAAGTCTGCTGCCCCTCCTTGAACTGTACGAACTTTTTCAGGATTCTACCTTGAGAGGTAGAATGTGTGTTTTGCGTAAGAAATTCGACGGACCCATTTCATCGTGCAGTAAGGGAATTTCGTGGAAGATACGGATGCCGCGCTCGAAATCGGCCCGAATCGTCGGTGACGCATACGTATGTCGACCTCCCCATTGCGATGGGCGTCTCATTTTCAATGAAAAACCGTCCGGTTTCCTGCGAAATCGAGAAAGCCCTTCGCCGAAACGGTACGTTCGAGGTAACCGCCTGAGAAACAGACGCCTACCTGGGGCACCTGTGGATTCAGGATAAATGTGAAGGTACCGTTGAATTCGTCTGCCCTTCCTACTGCTTTACGCACGTTTTCGGCGTTCTCCTTCCTGTGAAGGTGTCCCCGCGAAAGGCGATCGTATGCATGTACGTGGGAATCATCAAAATACTGTCTGCAGCGCCATCTCGTAGGAACTGTGCGAACCCCATCTGTCATCGATGCTCGTGTCGTACAGATTACATGAGACGGGAATCAATTACGCATTCGGTTGCGGCTATCGGCCGCCAGATGGCGGCTAATTCCGTGATTAGGGATCTTTACGCGACGAGTATCCGTGACCGGTGGTCCGTAACGTTTCCACGAGATGGCGCCCCAATCCCCGGGCCGGATAACTTAACCTTAAATTATTTACGATTTTTACTTTTCAGGAAGGAAATTATATATATCATTATAACGGCTTAACGTTCAAAGTATATGACTGACGCGACGGTCTGTCGCGATCACGGGAGAAGGTTTTATGTTTGTCCGTGAAGAACATCTCGGGATGGTTATCGTAGGACGAACAAAGAATAACTGTCACGTCCCTCCGATGCCCGACAAGTTTCCTCGCGAACGGCGAACGGCGCCTTCAAGGTGAGGTAACAAAATATTCAGGATATGTCATGATAAACAGTAACGGACAGATAGATATCTATGGTAATATCGTTGTGTATGCATCGAATTATTTCAATATTTTGGTTTTACTTTGTCACTTAAAATATTTATGGCGTTGTTAATATGTCCGCCTTATCTAACTCGTGCGGAAGGTGTCTTCCCTGCACTCGACTGCCTGTTCGGCGCCTGTTGTGAAAATAACTTTTTCCACGTTAATGCAGAAATGTTTTAGATAGAGTTGCAAACCGTCTGGGAGGAAATTCAATCATGTAACCGCAGCACGAAGAGGAAATCAACGAATTCATCAGATAGGAGGTAGGAGAGACGAATCAGGTTAACAGATCAGGTCCAGGCACAAAGCAAACGAGGTCTTCAATGGGAAAACAACTTACAACATTTCGTAGAAGGATTAGATGACGGGAATTTCCCGAGCCGAATTTATGAAAGACATCCAAATAACTGTACCGTAAATCTCGAGACAAAAGATGAATAGAACCACACAGAGACGAGAAATGGAAGAAACAGGAATATTTTCCTTCCAACAGACGTCCGGAAGTGAGTAAAATATTAATTATCCGACAAAGCATTTAATTCCTACAATCCCATACCTAACATACTTATTTTATTATGTGTGTATCTTGCTTTTGTATCTGTATTGAATATTATTCATTTCAGGGTTAGGATTACTTACAAGAAAGAAGAAATTAAATAGTGGACATTATTACAACTCATCTAAGATTATAATAAGTTTTAAGTTTGTTAATGATATTCCCGTTAGATGGGTGTCTTATCTTATTCAGACAATGAAACTGTTAAACTTACGTAGAATTAAATACACATCTTAATATTTAAATCATTAAATCATTAAATACGCATCTTAATATTTATCGTACGTTGCAAGGCAATTTGCAATCGATATATTTCGAAAGGTATCTTTCAATGGTGATAATATGTTAGTATTCTTTGAAACTTCTTAGTGTATCTGGATTATCACATACAACTGTGGCGCCTGAGGAGAAAAATTCGATAGACTATAGCATGTCAATTTTTAAAAAAATCTGAAAAGCTCACATCCACGTAAATTATAGCGAAAGCTACGTAAAAGAGCCTCCCGTATGCGGCACTACCTTCCGCTTTTCTGTAGAATGCACGGTTTCCTCGCAAGCCGACAAAAACTCTTGAGATGTCGAGATCAATACATCATTCTGGAAATTCTGTCCTGCCAAGAGAACCTTCAACTTTAGAAGGACACTGAGAGCGCCATTGCATTCTCGAGGCTTTCTTACGTCTATACTAATCTTTGCGGCTTTGTTCTCGAGAAACAGCTTTTTAGAGAGAAAAATTCGATGGACTATAGCATGTCAATTTTTAAGAAAATCTGAAAGGCTCACATCCACGTAAATTATAGCGAAAGCTACGTAAAAAGTCCTCCCGAATGCGGCACTACCTTCCGTTTTTCTGTAGAATGCACGGTTTCCTGGCAAACCGACAAAAACTCTTGAGATGTCGAGATCAATACATCATTCTGGAAATTCTGTCCTGCGAAGAGAACCTTCAACTTTAGAAGGAAACTGAGAGAGCCATTGCATTCTCGAGGCTTTCTTACGTCTATACTAATCTTTGCGGCTTTGTTCTCGAAAAAAAGCTTTTTAGAGAGAAAAATTCGATGGACTATAGCATGTCAATTTTTAAGAAAATCTGAAAGGCTCACATCCGCGTAAATTATAGCGAAAGCTACGTAAAAAAGCCTGCCGAATGCGGTACTACCTTCCGTTTTTCTGTAGAATGCACGGTTTCCTGGCAAACCGACAAAAACTCTTGAGATGTCGAGATTAATACGTCATTCTGGAAATTCTGTCCTGACAAGAGAACCTTCAACTTTAGAAGGAAACTGAGAGCGCCATTGCAATCGCGAGGCTTTCTTACGTCTATACTAATCTTTGCGACTTTGTTCTCGAGAAAAAGCTTTTTATTAAGTTAACTTTTTTCTCTTCTGCTTTTCTTAATTAAAAATTGTCTCAATAATTGTAGCTCTAGAAGAACTTCTTGAGTTTCCCTCAATTGTGATTTTTATCTTTATCAGGCCTTTGCTATGTTAATAACCAAATGGATTTCAATGACAGTAATTGGAACTTGTAGTAGACAGAAATAGTTGACACAACCGATTATTAGGACAAAAGAATGTCCGCAAATACTGAATACCTAGTCTATAAATGTTACCAATGAGAAATGGTATAGCAAGTTCGCATTTAGGAAGAGAAATTGATTGTTTTAATAAATATGGTGCGCGTAGTTTATAAAGAAGTAACTTAATACATCTGCTTTGTATGCAGTATGATGTTCTAGAGATGCTGACTAACCATCACCGCATGTGTGCCAAATAATTTGTCGAACATGTCGTTGCGTGAGTTCCCTTCAATTTTGTGAATTCCTGTTTGACTTCTGCAGTCTGCTTTAAATATTTATGCTCGAGTTAATTTGTTGATTAAACAATGTCTTCAAATATTGGATTGATTATTGTAAAAAAGCTATTTGAGTAAATAGTACTAACTGAAACAAAGAAGGAAAATAAATAAATAAATAAATGATAATAATAAAGAAGATGTTACCAACTATTTACCTATTTTTATTCAGATACACTACATTACATTTTAAACCTAAAATATTACCTATCTACTTTCAGTTCATTAGATAGGCGCAACATTAAAAATTTTTAAATGAAGGAATAGGTAAATCTGTTATTACTTTTTTTTTATTTAGACGTTAAACGAATCGTAAAATGCAAATAACGTATCACTTTTTACAAACGCGAAACCCGCGGAAATTTAAATCGGGACGCGCCCGCCGACCAATCAGCGCAACGTGTCGGGTTGTGTCTTTTACCACCGTAGTCTGCTGTCAACCAACTGTCAGATTAGGTTAGGCGTTCGGAGACGGGTTATTCGCTTCGTTTTATTTACTTTACACGTCGAGGGGCGTCCCTTGTCGAATTCAACGTCTATTGTGGACGTCTCCCAGTTAACGCCGCCGGTACGAGATGCCCGCGAAACGTCGACAGAACGTACGGAAGCAGGAGGCAGCAATGGGTTGCGACACAGGCCGCAATACAATCGTCCGCCCCCTAGCCCCCTAACTGGATTGCCGTTTGTCGAAGTTTTGCGGAGTAAGGGGAAAACTGTTTCATCGAACTGCAGATTCAATGCGACGACATGCAAGTCCCTGCCCACCCGGATGAGCTCCGGATTCAGGATAAACGTGAAGGTACCGTTCAATTCGTCTGCCCCTCTTTAGTCTATACGAATTTTCTCGGGTTCGTCCTAGGCACAACGTTTGTTCGGATAGAAAGGCGATTGACGGACCTATAATATAGCTACGGGAATATGTGGAAAATACCCCCGCCTCGGAATCGTCGCAAATTAAAATGAAGGCGGCCTGAAATCGGTCTCCCGAATACGATGGAAAATCGCCGTTTCAATGAGAAACTGTCCCCCTCCACAGAGATGCCGGACAATTTTCGTCGTGAATGCACGCCTGCGAGGTAAGTTAACAACACGTAATCTAGAATACATCCGATGGCGCCTCGTTCGATGCGTTCGTCTGCTGCCCCTCCTTGAACTGTACGAACTTTTTCAGGATTCTACCTTGAGAGGTAGAATGTGTGTTTTGCGTGAGAAATTCGACGGACCCATCCCATCGTGCAGTAAGGGAATTTCGTGGAAGATACTGATGCCGCGCTAGAAATCGGCCCGAATCGTCGGTGACGCATACGTATATCGACCTCCCCATTGCGATGGGCGTCTCATTTTCAATGAAAAACCGTCCGGTTTCCTGCGAAATCGAGAAAGCCCTTCGGCGAAATGGTACGTTCGAGGTAACCGCCTGAGAAACAGACGCCTACCTGGGGCACCTGTGGAGTCAGGATAAATGTGAAGGTACCGTTGAATTCGTCTGCCCTTCCTACTGCTTTAAGCACGTTTTCGTTGTTCTCCTTCCAGTGAAGGGGTCCCCGCGAAAGGCGATCTTAGACAGGTACCTGGAAATCATCAAAATGCTGTCTGCAGCGCCATCTCGTAGGAACCGTGCGAACTCCATCTGTCATCGATGCTCGTGTCGTACAGATTACATGAGACGGGAATCGATTATACATTCGGTTGCGGCTATCGGCCGCCAGATGGCGGCTAATTCCGTGATTAGGGATCTTTACGCGACGAGTATCCGTGACCGGTAGTCCGTAACGTTCCCACGAGATGGCGCCCCAATCCCTGGGCCGGCTAACTTAACCTTAAATTATTTGCGATTTTTACTTTTCAGGAAGGAAATTATATATATCATTATAACGGCTTAAAGTTCAAAGTATATGACTGACGCGACGGTCTGTCGCGATCACCTAAGAAGGTTTTATGTTTGTCCGTGAAGAACATCTCGGGATGGTTGTCGTAGGACGAACGAAGAATAACTGTCACGTCCCTCCGATGCCCGACAAGTTTCCTCGCGAACGGCGAACGGCGCCTTCAAGGTGAGGTAACAAAATATTCAGGATATGTCATGATAAACAGTAACGCACAGATAGATATCTATGGTAATATCGTTGTGTATGCATCGAATTATTTCAATATTTTGGTTTTACTTTGTCACTTAAAATATTTATGGCGTTGTTAATATGTCCGCCTTATCTAACTCGTGCGGAAGGTGTCTTCCCTGCACTCGACTGCCTGTTCGGCGCCTGTTGAGAAAATAACTTTTTCCACGTTAATGCAGAAATGTTTTAGATAGAGTTGCAAACCGTTTGGGAGGAAATTCAATCATGTAGCCGCGGCACGAAGAGGAAATCAACGAATTTATCAGATAGGAGGTAGGAGAGACGAATCAGGTTAACAGATCAGGTCCAGGCACAAAGCAAACGAGGTCTTCAATGGGAAAACAACTTACAACATTTCGTAGAAGGATTAGATGACGGGAATTTCCCGAACCGAATTTATGAAAGACATCCAAATAACTGTACCGTAAATCTCGAGACAAAAGATGAATAGAACCACACAGAGACGAGAAATGGAAGAAACAGGAATATTTTCCTTCCAACAGACGTCCAGAAGTGAGTAAAATATTAATTATCCGACAAAGCATTTAATTCCTACAATCCCATACCTAACATACTTATTTTATTATGTGTGTATCTTGCTTTTGTATCTGTATTGAATATTATTTATTTCAGGGTTAGGATTACTTACAAGAAAGAAGAAATTAAATAGTGGACATTATTACAACTCATCTAAGATTATAATAAGTTTTAAGTTTGTTAATGATATTCCCGTTAGATGGGTGTCTTATCTTATTCAGACAATGAAACTGTTAAACTTACGTAGAATTAAATACACATCTTAATATTTAAATCATTAAATCATTAAATACGCATCTTAATATTTATCGTACGTTGCAAGGCAATTTGCAATCGATATATTTCGAAAGGTATCTTTCAATGGTGATAATATGTTAGTATTCTTTGAAACTTCTTAGTGTATCTGGATTATCACATACAACTGTGGCGCCTGAGGAGAAAAATTCGATAGACTATAGCATGTCAATTTTTAAAAAAATCTGAAAGGCTCACATCCACGTAAATTATAGCGAAAGCTACGTAAAAAAGCCTCCCGAATGCGGCACTACCTTCCGTGTTTCTGTAGAATGCACGGTTTCCTCGCAAGCCGACAAAAACTCTTGAGATGTCGAGATCAATACATCATTCTGGAAATTCTGTCCTGCCAATAGAACCTTCAGCTTTAGAAGGAAGTTGAGAGCGCCATTGCATTCGCGAGGCTTTCTTACGTCTATGCTAATATTTGCGGCTTTGTTCTCGAGAAACAGCTTTTTAGAGAGAAAAATTCGATGGACTATAAGCATGTCAATTTTTAAGAAAATCTGAAAGGCTCACATCCACGTAAATTATAGCGAAAGCTACGTAAAGAAGCCTCTCGAATGCGCCACTACCTTCCGTTTTTCTGTAGAATGCACGGTCTCCTCGCAAACGGACAAAAACTCTTGAGATGTCGAGATCAATACATCATTCTGGAAATTCTGTCCTGCCAATAGAACCTTCAACTTTAGAAGGAAACTGAGAGCGCCTTTGCATTCTCGAGGCTTTCTTACGTCTATAGTAATCTTTGCGGCTTTGTTCTCGAGAAAAAGCTTTTTAGAGAGAAAAATTCGATGGACTATAAGCATGTCAATTTTTAAGAAAATCTGAAAGGCTCACATCCACGTAAATTATAGCGAAAGCTACGTAAAGAAGCCTCTCGAATGCGGCACTACCTTCCGTTTTTCTGTAGAATGCACGGTTTCCTCGCAAACCGACAAAAACTCTTGAGATTTCGAGATCAATACATCATTTTGGAAATTCTGTCCTGCCAAGAGAACCTTCAACTTTAGAAGGAAACTGAGAGCGCCATTGCATTCTCGAGGCTTTCTTACGTCTATACTAATCTTTGCGGCTTTGTTCTCGAGAAAAAGCTTTTTAGAGAGAAAAATTCGATGGACTATAAGCATGTCAATTTTTAAGAAAATCTGAAAGGCTCACATCCACGTAAATTATAGCGAAAGCTACGTAAAGAAGCCTCTCGAATGCGGCACTACCTTCCGTTTTTCTGTAGAATGCACGGTCTCCTCGCAAACGGACAAAAACTCTTGAGATGTCGAGATCAATACATCATTCTGGAAATTCTGTCCTGCCAATAGAACCTTCAACTTTAGAAGGAAACTGAGAGCGCCTTTGCATTCTCGAGGCTTTCTTACGTCTATACTAATCTTTGCGGCTTTGTTCTCGAGAAAAAGCTTTTTAGAGAGAAAAATTCGATGGACTATAGCATGTCAATTTTTAAGAAAATCTGAAAGGCTCACATCCACGTAAATTATAGCGAAAGCTACGAAAAAGAGCCTCCCGAATGCGGCACTACCTTCCGTTTTTCTGTAGAATGCACGGTTTCCTCGCAAACCGACAAGAACTCTTGAGATGTCGAGATCAATACATCATTCTGGAAATTCTGTCCTGCCAATAGAACCTTCAGCTTTAGAAGGAAACTGAGAGCGCCATTGCATTCTCGAGGCTTTCTTACGTCTATACTAATCTTTGCGGCTTTGTTCTCGAGAAACAGCTTTTTAGAGAGAAAAATTCGATGGACTATAGCATGTCAATTTTTAAGAAAATCTGAAAGGCTCACATCCACGTAAATTATAGCGAAAGCTACGTAAAAAAGCCTCCCGAATGCGGCACTACCTTCCGTGTTTCTGTAGAATGCACGGTTTCCTCGCAAACCGACAAAAACTCTTGAGATTTCGAGATCAATACATCATTTTGGAAATTCTGTCCTGCCAAGAGAACCTTCAACTTTAGAAGGAAACTGACAGCGCCATTGCATTCTCGAGGCTTTCTTACGTCTATACTAATCTTTGCGGCTTTGTTCTCGAGAAACAGCTTTTTAGAGAGAAAAATTCGATGGACTATAGCATGTCAATTTTTAAGAAAATCTGAAAGGCTCACATCCACGTAAATTATAGCGAAAGCTACGTAAAAAAGACTCCAGAATGCGGCACTACCTTCCGCTTTTCTGTAGAATGCACGGTTTCCTCGCAAACCGACAAAAACTCTTGAGATTTCGAGATCAATACATCATTTTGGAAATTCTGTCCTGCCAAGAGAACCTTCAACTTTAGAAGGAAACTTAGAGCGCCATTGCATTCTCGAGGCTTTCTTACGTCTATACTAATCTTTGCGGCTTTGTTCTCGAGAAACAGCTTTTTAGAGAGAAAAATTCGATGGACTATAGCATGTCAATTTTTAAGAAAATCTGAAAGGCTCACATCCACGTAAATTATAGCGAAAGCTACGTAAAAAAGCCTCCCGAATGCGGCACTACCTTCCGTGTTTCTGTAGAATGCACGGTTTCCTCGCAAACCGACAAAAACTCTTGAGATTTCGAGATCAATACATCATTTTGGAAATTCTGTCCTGCCAAGAGAACCTTCAACTTTAGAAGGAAACTGACAGCGCCATTGCATTCTCGAGGCTTTCTTACGTCTATACTAATCTTTGCGGCTTTGTTCTCGAGAAACAGCTTTTTAGAGAGAAAAATTCGATGGACTATAGCATGTCAATTTTTAAGAAAATCTGAAAGGCTCACATCCACGTAAATTATAGCGAAAGCTACGTAAAAAAGACTCCAGAATGCGGCACTACCTTCCGCTTTTCTGTAGAATGCACGGTTTCCTGGCAAACCGACAAAAACTCTTGAGATGTCGAGATCAATACATCATTTTGGAAATTCTGTCCTGCCAAGAGAACCTTCAACTTTAGAAGGAAACTTAGAGCGCCATTGCATTCTCGAGGCTTTCTTACGTCTATACTAATCTTTGCGGCTTTGTTCTCGAGAAACAGCTTTTTAGAGAGAAAAATTCGATGGACTATAGCATGTCAATTTTTAAGAAAATCTGAAAGGCTCACATCCACGTAAATTATAGCGAAAGCTACGTAAAGAAGCCTCCCGAATGCGGCACTACCTTCCGTTTTTCTGTAGAATGCACGGTTTCCTGGCAAACCGACAAAAACTCTTGAGATGTCGAGATCAATACATCATTTTGGAAATTCTGTCCTGCCAAGAGAACCTTCAACTTTAGAAGGAAACTTAGAGCGCCATTGCATTCTCGAGGCTTTCTTACGTCTATACTAATCTTTGCGGCTTTGTTCTCGAGAAACAGCTTTTTAGAGAGAAAAATTCGATGGACTATAGCATGTCAATTTTTAAGAAAATCTGAAAGGCTCACATCCACGTAAATTATAGCGAAAGCTACGTAAAGAAGCCTCCCGAATGCGGCACTACCTTCCGTTTTTCTGTAGAATGCACGGTTTCCTCGCAAACCGACAAAAACTCTTGAGATGTCGAGATCAATACGTCATTCTGGAAATTCTTTCCTGCCAAGAGAACCTTCAACTTTAGAAGGAAACTGACAGCGCCATTGCATTCTCGAGGCTTTCTTACGTCTATACTAATCTTTGCGGCTTTGTTCTCGAGAAACAGCTTTTTAGAGAGAAAAATTCGATGGACTATAGCATGTCAATTTTTAAGAAAATCTGAAAGGCTCACATCCACGTAAATTATAGCGAAAGCTACGTAAAAAAGACTCCAGAATGCGGCACTACCTTCCGCTTTTCTGTAGAATGCACGGTTTCCTGGCAAACCGACAAAAACTCTTGAGATGTCGAGATCAATACATCATTTTGGAAATTCTGTCCTGCCAAGAGAACCTTCAACTTTAGAAGGAAACTTAGAGCGCCATTGCATTCTCGAGGCTTTCTTACGTCTATACTAATCTTTGCGGCTTTGTTCTCGAGAAACAGCTTTTTAGAGAGAAAAATTCGATGGACTATAGCATGTCAATTTTTAAGAAAATCTGAAAGGCTCACATCCACGTAAATTATAGCGAAAGCTACGTAAAGAAGCCTCCCGAATGCGGCACTACCTTCCGTTTTTCTGTAGAATGCACGGTTTCCTCGCAAACCGACAAAAACTCTTGAGATGTCGAGATCAATACGTCATTCTGGAAATTCTTTCCTGCCAAGAGAACCTTCAACTTTAGAAGGAAACTGGGAGCGCCATTGCATTCTCGAGGCTTTCTTACGTCTATACTAATCTTTGTGGTTTTGTTCTCGAGAAACAGCTTTTTAGAGAGAAAAATTCGATGGACTATAGCATGTCAATTTTTAAGAAAATCTGAAAGACTCACATCCACGTAAATTATAGCGAAAGGTACGTAAAAAGGCCTTCCTAATGCGGCACTGCCTTCCGTTTTTTTGTAGAATGCACGGTTTCCTCGCAAACCGACAAAAACTCTTGAGATGTCGAGATGAATACGTCATTCTGGAAATTCTGTCCTGCCAAGAGAACCTTCAACTTTAGAAGGAAACTGAGAGCGCCATTGCATTCTCGAGGCTTTCTTACGTCTATACTAATCTTTGCGGCTTTGTTCTCGAGAAAAAGCTTTTTAGAGAGATAAATTCGATGGACTATAGCATGTCAATTTTTAAGAAAATCTGAAAGACTCACATCCACGTAAATTATAGCGAAAGGTACGTAAAAAGGCCTTCCTAATGCGGCACTGCCTTCCGTTTTTTTGTAGAATGCACGGTTTCCTCGCAAACCGACAAAAACTCTTGAGATGTCGAGATCAATACATCATTTTGGAAATTCTGTCCTGCCAAGAGAACCTTCAACTTTAGAAGGAAACTGACAGCGCCATTGCATTCTCGAGGCTTTCTTACGTCTATACTAATCTTTGCGGCTTTGTTCTCGAGAAACAGCTTTTTAGAGAGAAAAATTCGATGGACTATAGCATGTCAATTTTTAAGAAAATCTGAAAGGCTCACATCCACGTAAATTATAGCGAAAGCTACGTAAAAAAGCCTCCCGAATGCGGCACTACCCTCCGTTTTTCTGTAGAATGCACGGTTTCCTCGCAAACCGACAAAAACTCTTGAGATTTCGAGATCAATACATCATTTTGGAAATTCTGTCCTGCCAAGAGAACCTTCAACTTTAGAAGGAAACTGACAGCGCCATTGCATTCTCGAGGCTTTCTTACGTCTATACTAATCTTTGCGGCTTTGTTCTCGAGAAACAGCTTTTTAGAGAGAAAAATTCGATGGACTATAGCATGTCAATTTTAAAAAAAATCTGAAAGACTCACATCCACGTAAATTATAGCGAAAGCTACGTAAAAAAGCCTCCCGAATGCGGCACTACCTTCCGTGTTTCTGTAGAATGCACGGTTTCCTCGCAAACCGACAAAAACTCTTGAGATTTCGAGATCAATACATCATTTTGGAAATTCTGTCCTGCCAAGAGAACCTTCAACTTTAGAAGGAAACTGACAGCGCCATTGCATTCTCGAGGCTTTCTTACGTCTATACTAATCTTTGCGGCTTTGTTCTCGAGAAACAGCTTTTTAGAGAGAAAAATTCGATGGACTATAGCATGTCAATTTTTAAGAAAATCTGAAAGGCTCACATCCACGTAAATTATAGCGAAAGGTACGTAAAAAGGCCTTCCTAATGCGGCACTGCCTTCCGTTTTTTTGTAGAATGCACGGTTTCCTCGCAAACCGACAAAAACTCTTGAGATGTCGAGATGAATACGTCATTCTGGAAATTCTGTCCTGCCAAGAGAACCTTCAACTTTAGAAGGAAACTGAGAGCGCCATTGCATTCTCGAGGCTTTCTTACGTCTATACTAATCTTTGCGGCTTTGTTCTCGAGAAAAAGCTTTTTAGAGAGAAAAATTCGATGGACTATAGCATGTCAATTTTTAAGAAAATCTGAAAGGCTCACATCCACGTAAATTATAGCGAAAGGTACGTAAAAAGGCCTTCCTAATGCGGCACTGCCTTCCGTTTTTTTGTAGAATGCACGGTTTCCTCGCAAACCGACAAAAACTCTTGAGATGTCGAGATGAATACGTCATTCTGGAAATTCTGTCCTGCCAAGAGAACCTTCAACTTTAGAAGGAAACTGGGAGCGCCATTGCATTCTCGAGGCTTTCTTACGTCTATACTAATCTTTGCGACTTTGTTCTCGAGAAAAAGCTTTTTAGAGAGAAAAATTCGATGGACTATAGCATGTCAATTTTTAAGAAAATCTGAAAGGCTCACATCCACGTAAATTATAGCGAAAGCTACGTAAAAAAGACTCCAGAATGCGGCACTACCTTCCGCTTTTCTGTAGAATGCACGGTTTCCTGGCAAACCGACAAAAACTCTTGAGATGTCGAGATCAATACATCATTTTGGAAATTCTGTCCTGCCAAGAGAACCTTCAACTTTAGAAGGAAACTGACAGCGCCATTGCATTCTCGAGGCTTTCTTACGTCTATACTAATCTTTGCGGTTTTGTTCTCGAGAAACAGCTTTTTAGAGAGAAAAATTCGATGGACTATAGCATGTCAATTTTAAAAAAAATCTGAAAAGCTCACATCCACGTAAATTATAGCGAAAGCTACGTAAAAGAGCCTCCCGAATGCGGTACTACCTTCCGTTTTTCTGTAGAATGCACGGTCTTCTCGCAAGCCGACAAAAACTCTTGAGATGTTGAGATCAATACATCATTCTGGAAATTCTTTCCTGTCAAGAGAACCTTCAACTTTAGAAGGAAACTGGGAGCGCCATTGCATTCTCGAAGCTTTCTTACGTCTATACTAATCTTTGCGACTTTGTTCTCGAGAAAAAGCTTTTTAGAGAGAAAAATTCGATGGACTATAGCATGTCAATTTTTAAGAAAATCTGAAAGGCTCACATCCACGTAAATTATAGCGAAAGCTACGTAAAAAAGACTCCAGAATGCGGCACTACCTTCCGCTTTTCTGTAGAATGCACGGTTTCCTGGCAAACCGACAAAAACTCTTGAGATGTCGAGATCAATACATCATTTTGGAAATTCTGTCCTGCCAAGAGAACCTTCAACTTTAGAAGGAAACTTAGAGCGCCATTGCATTCTCGAGGCTTTCTTACGTCTATACTAATCTTTGCGGCTTTGTTCTCGAGAAACAGCTTTTTAGAGAGAAAAATTCGATGGACTATAGCATGTCAATTTTTAAGAAAATCTGAAAGGCTCACATCCACGTAAATTATAGCGAAAGCTACGTAAAGAAGCCTCCCGAATGCGGCACTACCTTCCGTTTTTCTGTAGAATGCACGGTTTCCTCGCAAACCGACAAAAACTCTTGAGATGTCGAGATCAATACGTCATTCTGGAAATTCTTTCCTGCCAAGAGAACCTTCAACTTTAGAAGGAAACTGGGAGCGCCATTGCATTCTCGAGGCTTTCTTACGTCTATACTAATCTTTGTGGTTTTGTTCTCGAGAAACAGCTTTTTAGAGAGAAAAATTCGATGGACTATAGCATGTCAATTTTTAAGAAAATCTGAAAGACTCACATCCACGTAAATTATAGCGAAAGGTACGTAAAAAGGCCTTCCTAATGCGGCACTGCCTTCCGTTTTTTTGTAGAATGCACGGTTTCCTCGCAAACCGACAAAAACTCTTGAGATGTCGAGATGAATACGTCATTCTGGAAATTCTGTCCTGCCAAGAGAACCTTCAACTTTAGAAGGAAACTGAGAGCGCCATTGCATTCTCGAGGCTTTCTTACGTCTATACTAATCTTTGCGGCTTTGTTCTCGAGAAAAAGCTTTTTAGAGAGAAAAATTCGATGGACTATAGCATGTCAATTTTTAAGAAAATCTGAAAGACTCACATCCACGTAAATTATAGCGAAAGGTACGTAAAAAGGCCTTCCTAATGCGGCACTGCCTTCCGTTTTTTTGTAGAATGCACGGTTTCCTCGCAAACCGACAAAAACTCTTGAGATTTCGAGATCAATACATCATTTTGGAAATTCTGTCCTGCCAAGAGAACCTTCAACTTTAGAAGGAAACTGACAGCGCCATTGCATTCTCGAGGCTTTCTTACGTCTATACTAATCTTTGCGGTTTTGTTCTCGAGAAACAGCTTTTTAGAGAGAAAAATTCGATGGACTATAGCATGTCAATTTTAAAAAAAATCTGAAAGACTCACATCCACGTAAATTATAGCGAAAGCTACGTAAAAAAGCCTCCCGAATGCGGCACTACCCTCCGTTTTTCTGTAGAATGCACGGTTTCCTCGCAAACCGACAAAAACTCTTGAGATTTCGAGATCAATACATCATTTTGGAAATTCTGTCCTGCCAAGAGAACCTTCAACTTTAGAAGGAAACTGACAGCGCCATTGCATTCTCGAGGCTTTCTTACGTCTATACTAATCTTTGCGGCTTTGTTCTCGAGAAACAGCTTTTTAGAGAGAAAAATTCGATGGACTATAGCATGTCAATTTTAAAAAAAATCTGAAAGACTCACATCCACGTAAATTATAGCGAAAGCTACGTAAAAAAGCCTCCCGAATGCGGCACTACCTTCCGTGTTTCTGTAGAATGCACGGTTTCCTCGCAAACCGACAAAAACTCTTGAGATTTCGAGATCAATACATCATTTTGGAAATTCTGTCCTGCCAAGAGAACCTTCAACTTTAGAAGGAAACTGACAGCGCCATTGCATTCTCGAGGCTTTCTTACGTCTATACTAATCTTTGCGGTTTTGTTCTCGAGAAACAGCTTTTTAGAGAGAAAAATTCGATGGACTATAGCATGTCAATTTTAAAAAAAATCTGAAAGACTCACATCCACGTAAATTATAGCGAAAGCTACGTAAAAAAGCCTCCCGAATGCGGCACTACCCTCCGTTTTTCTGTAGAATGCACGGTTTCCTCGCAAACCGACAAAAACTCTTGAGATTTCGAGATCAATACATCATTTTGGAAATTCTGTCCTGCCAAGAGAACCTTCAACTTTAGAAGGAAACTGACAGCGCCATTGCATTCTCGAGGCTTTCTTACGTCTATACTAATCTTTGCGGCTTTGTTCTCGAGAAACAGCTTTTTAGAGAGAAAAATTCGATGGACTATAGCATGTCAATTTTTAAGAAAATCTGAAAGGCTCACATCCACGTAAATTATAGCGAAAGGTACGTAAAAAGGCCTTCCTAATGCGGCACTGCCTTCCGTTTTTTTGTAGAATGCACGGTTTCCTCGCAAACCGACAAAAACTCTTGAGATGTCGAGATGAATACGTCATTCTGGAAATTCTGTCCTGCCAAGAGAACCTTCAACTTTAGAAGGAAACTGAGAGCGCCATTGCATTCTCGAGGCTTTCTTACGTCTATACTAATCTTTGCGGCTTTGTTCTCGAGAAAAAGCTTTTTAGAGAGAAAAATTCGATGGACTATAGCATGTCAATTTTTAAGAAAATCTGAAAGACTCACATCCACGTAAATTATAGCGAAAGGTACGTAAAAAGGCCTTCCTAATGCGGCACTGCCTTCCGTTTTTTTGTAGAATGCACGGTTTCCTCGCAAACCGACAAAAACTCTTGAGATGTCGAGATCAATACATCATTTTGGAAATTCTGTCCTGCCAAGAGAACCTTCAACTTTAGAAGGAAACTGACAGCGCCATTGCATTCTCGAGGCTTTCTTACGTCTATACTAATCTTTGCGGTTTTGTTCTCGAGAAACAGCTTTTTAGAGAGAAAAATTCGATGGACTATAGCATGTCAATTTTAAAAAAAATCTGAAAGACTCACATCCACGTAAATTATAGCGAAAGCTACGTAAAAAAGCCTCCCGAATGCGGCACTACCCTCCGTTTTTCTGTAGAATGCACGGTTTCCTCGCAAACCGACAAAAACTCTTGAGATTTCGAGATCAATACATCATTTTGGAAATTCTGTCCTGCCAAGAGAACCTTCAACTTTAGAAGGAAACTGACAGCGCCATTGCATTCTCGAGGCTTTCTTACGTCTATACTAATCTTTGTGGCTTTGTTCTCGAGAAACAGCTTTTTAGAGAGAAAAATTCGATGGACTATAGCATGTCAATTTTAAAAAAAATCTGAAAGACTCACATCCACGTAAATTATAGCGAAAGCTACGTAAAAAGGCCTCCCGAATGCGGCACTACCCTCCGTTTTTCTGTAGAATGCACGGTTTCCTCGCAAACCGACAAAAACTCTTGAGATTTCGAGATCAATACATCATTTTGGAAATTCTGTCCTGCCAAGAGAACCTTCAACTTTAGAAGGAAACTGACAGCGCCATTGCATTCTCGAGGCTTTCTTACGTCTATACTAATCTTTGCGGCTTTGTTCTCGAGAAACAGCTTTTTAGAGAGAAAAATTCGATGGACTATAGCATGTCAATTTTAAAAAAAATCTGAAAGACTCACATCCACGTAAATTATAGCGAAAGCTACGTAAAAAGCCTCCCGAATGCGGCACTACCTTCCGTTTTTCTGTAGAATGCACGGTTTCCTCGGAAACCGACAAAAACTCTTGAGATGTCGAGATCAATACATCATTCTGGAAATTCTATCCTTTCAAGAGAACCTTCAACTTTAGAAGGAAACTGACAGCGCCATTGCATTCTCGAGGCTTTCTTACGTCTATACTAATCTTTGTGGCTTTGTTCTCGAGAAACAGCTTTTTAGAGAGAAAAATTCGATGGACTATAGCATGTCAATTTTAAAAAAAATCTGAAAGACTCACATCCACGTAAATTATAGCGAAAGCTACGTAAAAAAGCCTCCCGAATGCGGCACTACCTTCCGTGTTTCTGTAGAATGCACGGTTTCCTCGCAAACCGACAAAAACTCTTGAGATTTCGAGATCAATACATCATTTTGGAAATTCTGTCCTGCCAAGAGAACCTTCAACTTTAGAAGGAAACTGACAGCGCCATTGCATTCTCGAGGCTTTCTTACGTCTATACTAATCTTTGCGGCTTTGTTCTCGAGAAACAGCTTTTTAGAGAGAAAAATTCGATGGACTATAGCATGTCAATTTTAAAAAAAATCTGAAAGACTCACATCCACGTAAATTATAGCGAAAGCTACGTAAAAAAGCCTCGCGAATGCGGCACTACCTTCCGTGTTTCTGTAGAATGCACGGTTTCCTCGCAAACCGACAAAAACTCTTGAGATTTCGAGATCAATACATCATTTTGGAAATTCTGTCCTGCCAAGAGAACCTTCAACTTTAGAAGGAAACTGACAGCGCCATTGCATTCTCGAGGCTTTCTTACGTCTATACTAATCTTTGCGGCTTTGTTCTCGAGAAACAGCTTTTTAGAGAGAAAAATTCGATGGACTATAGCATGTCAATTTTAAAAAAAATCTGAAAGACTCACATCCACGTAAATTATAGGGAAAGCTACGTAAAGAAGCCTCCCGAATGCGGCACTACCTTCCGTTTTTCTGTAGAATGCACGGTTTCCTCGCAAACCGACAAAAGCTCTTGAGATGTCGAGATTAATACGTCATTCTGGAAATTCTGTCCTGCCAAGAGAAACTTCAACTTTAGAAGGAAACTGAGAGCGCCATTGCATTCTCGAGGCTTTCTTACGTCTTTACTAATCTTTGCGGCTTTGTTCTCGAGAAAAAGCTTTTTATAGAGAAAAATTCGATGGACTATAGCATGTCAATTTTTAAGAAAATCTGAAAGGCTCACATCCACGTAAATTATAGCGAAAGCTACGTAAAAAAGCCTCCAGAATGCGGCACTACCCTCCGTTTTTCTGTAGAATGCACGGTCTCCTCGCAAACCGACAAAAACTCTTGAGACGTCGAGATCAATACGTCATTCTGGAAATTCTGTCCTGCCAAGAGAACCTTCAACTTTAGAAGGACACTGAGAGCGCCATTGCATTCTCGAGGCTTTCTTACGTCTATACTAATCTTTGCGGTTTTGTTCTCGAGAAAAAGCTTTTTAGAGGGAAAAATTCGATGGACTATAGCATGTCAATTTTTAAGAAAATCTGAAAAGCTCACATCCACGTAAATTATAGCGAAAGCTACGTAAAAAGTCCTCCCGAATGCGGCACTACCCTCCGTTTTTCTGTAGAATGCACGGTTTCCTCGCAAACCGACAAAAGCTCTTGAGATGTCGAGATCAATACGTCATTCTGGAAATTCTGTCCTGCCAAGAGAACCTTCAACTTTAGAAGGAAACTGGGAGCGCCATTGCATTCTCGAGGCTTTCTTACGTCTATACTAATCTTTGCGGTTTTGTTCTCGAGAAAAAGCTTTTTAGAGGGAAAAATTCGATGGACTATAGCATGTCAATTTTAAAAATAATCTGAAAGACTCACATCCACGTAAATTATAGGGAAAGCTACGTAAAGAAGCCTCCCGAATGCGGCACTACCTTCCGTTTTTCTGTAGAATGCACGGTTTCCTCGCAAACCGACAAAAGCTCTTGAGATGTCGAGATTAATACGTCATTCTGGAAATTCTGTCCTGCCAAGAGAAACTTTAACTTTAGAAGGAAACTGAGAGCGCCATTGCATTCTCGAGGCTTTCTTACGTCTATACTAATCTTTGCGGCTTTGTTCTCGAGAAACAGCTTTTTAGAGAGAAAAATTCGATGGACTATAGCATGTCAATTTTTAAGAAAATCTGAAAGGCTCACATCCACGTAAATTATAGCGAAAGCTACGTAAAAAAGCCTCCAGAATGCGGCACTACCCTCCGTTTTTCTGTAGAATGCACGGTCTCCTCGCAAACCGACAAAAACTCTTGAGACGTCGAGATCAATACGTCATTCTGGAAATTCTGTCCTGCCAAGAGAACCTTCAACTTTAGAAGGACACTGAGAGCGCCATTGCATTCTCGAGGCTTTCTTACGTCTATACTAATCTTTGCGGCTTTGTTCTCGAGAAACAGCTTTTTAGAGAGAAAAATTCGATGGACTATAGCATGTCAATTTTTAAGAAAATCTGAAAGGCTCACCTCCACGTAAATTATAGCGAAAGCTACGTAAAAAGTCCTCCCGAATGCGGCACTACCCTCCGTTTTTCTGTAGAATGCACGGTTTCCTCGCAAACCGACAAAAGCTCTTGAGATGTCGAGATCAATACGTCATTCTGGAAATTCTGTCCTGCCAAGAGAACCTTCAACTTTAGAAGGAAACTGGGAGCGCCATTGCATTCTCGAGGCTTTCTTACGTCTATACTAATCTTTGCGGCTTTGTTCTCGAGAAAAAGCTTTTTATAGAGAAAAATTCGATGGACTATAGCATGTCAATTTTTAAGAAAATCTGAAAGGCTCACATCCACGTAAATTATAGCGAAAGCTACGTAAAAAAGCCTCCAGAATGCGGCACTACCCTCCGTTTTTCTGTAGAATGCACGGTCTCCTCGCAAACCGACAAAAACTCTTGAGACGTCGAGATCAATACGTCATTCTGGAAATTCTGTCCTGCCAAGAGAACCTTCAACTTTAGAAGGACACTGAGAGCGCCATTGCATTCTCGAGGCTTTCTTACGTCTATACTAATCTTTGCGGCTTTGTTCTCGAGAAACAGCTTTTTAGAGAGAAAAATTCGATGGACTATAGCATGTCAATTTTTAAGAAAATCTGAAAGGCTCACCTCCACGTAAATTATAGCGAAAGCTACGTAAAAAGTCCTCCCGAATGCGGCACTACCCTCCGTTTTTCTGTAGAATGCACGGTTTCCTCGCAAACCGACAAAAGCTCTTGAGATGTCGAGATCAATACGTCATTCTGGAAATTCTGTCCTGCCAAGAGAACCTTCAACTTTAGAAGGAAACTGGGAGCGCCATTGCATTCTCGAGGCTTTCTTACGTCTATACTAATCTTTGCGGTTTTGTTCTCGAGAAAAAGCTTTTTAGAGGGAAAAATTCGATGGACTATAGCATGTCAATTTTAAAAAAAATCTGAAAGACTCACATCCACGTAAATTATAGGGAAAGCTACGTAAAGAAGCCTCCCGAATGCGGCACTACCTTCCGTTTTTCTGTAGAATGCACGGTTTCCTCGCAAACCGACAAAAACTCTTGAGATGTCGAGATCAATACATCATTCTGGAAATTCTATCCTGCCAAGAGAACCTTCAACTTTAGAAGGAAGTTGAGAGCGCCATTGCATTCTCGAGGCTTTCTTACGTCTATACTAATCTTTGCGGCTTTGTTCTCGAGAAACAGCTTTTTAGAGAGAAAAATTCGATGGACTATAGCATGTCAATTTTTAAGAAAATCTGAAAGGCTCACATCCACGTAAATTATAGCGAAAGCTACGTAAAAAAGCCTCCAGAATGCGGCACTACCCTCCGTTTTTCTGTAGAATGCACGGTCTCCTCGCAAACCGACAAAAACTCTTGAGACGTCGAGATCAATACGTCATTCTGGAAATTCTGTCCTGCCAAGAGAACCTTCAACTTTAGAAGGACACTGAGAGCGCCATTGCATTCTCGAGGCTTTCTTACGTCTATACTAATCTTTGCGGCTTTGTTCTCGAGAAACAGCTTTTTAGAGAGAAAAATTCGATGGACTATAGCATGTCAATTTTTAAGAAAATCTGAAAGGCTCACCTCCACGTAAATTATAGCGAAAGCTACGTAAAAAAGCCTCCAGAATGCGGCACTACCCTCCTTTTTTCTGTAGAATGCACGGTTTCCTCGCAAACCGACAAAAACTCTTGAGATGTCGAGATCAATACATCATTCTGGAAATTGTGTCCTGCCAAGAGAACCTTCAACTTTAGAAGGAAATTGAGAGCGCCATTGCATTCTCGAGGCTTTCTTACGTCTATACTAATCTTTGCGACTTTGTTCTCGAGAAAAAGCTTTTTAGAGAGAAAAATTCGATGGACTATAGCATGTCAATTTTTAAGAAAATCTGAAAGGCTCACATCCACGTAAATTATAGCGAAAGCTACGTAAAGAAGCCTCCCGAATGCGGCACTACCTTCCGTTTTTCTGTAGAATGCACGGTTTCCTCGCAAACCGACAAAAACTCTTGAGATGTCGAGATCAATACATCATTCTGGAAATTGTGTCCTGCCAAGAGAACCTTCAACTTTAGAAGGAAATTGAGAGCGCCATTGCATTCTCGATGCTTTCTTACGTCTATACTAATCTTTGCGACTTTGTTCTCGAGAAAAAGCTTTTTAGAGAGAAAAATTCGATGGACTATAGCATGTCAATTTTTAAGAAAATCTGAAAGGCTCACATCCACGTAAATTATAGCGAAAGCTACGTAAGGAAGCCTCCCGAATGCGGCACTACCTTCCGTGTTTCTGTAGAATGCACGGTTTCCTCGCAAACCGACAAAAACTCTTGAGATGTCGACATTAATACGTCATTCTGGAAATTCTGTTCTGTCAAGAGAACCTTCAACTTTAGAAGGAAACTGGGAGCGCCATTGCATTCTCGAGGCTTTCTTACGTCTATACTAATCTTTGCGGCTTTGTTCTCGAGAAAAAGCTTTTTATTAAGTTAACTTTTTTCTCTTCTGCTTTTCTTAATTAAAAATTGTCTCAATAATTGTAGCTCTAGAAGAACTTCTTGAGTTTCCCTCAATTGTCATTTTTATCTTTATCAGGCCATTGCTATGTTAATAACCAAATGGATTTCAATGACAGTAGTTGGAACATGTAGTAGACAGAAATAGTTGACACAACCGATTATTAGGTCAAAAGAATGTCCGCAAATACTATATACCTAGTCTATAAATGTTACCAATGAGAAATGGCATAGCAAGTTCGCATTTAGGAAGAGAAATTGATTGTTTTAATAAATATGGTGCGCGTAGTTTATAAAGAAGTAACTTAATACATCTCCTTTGTATGCAATATGATGTTCTAGAGATGCTGACTAACCATCACCGCATGTGTGCCAAATAATTTGTGGAACATGTCGTTGCGTGAGTTCCCTTGAATTTTGTGAATTCCTGTTTGACTTCTGCAGTCTGCTTTAAATATTTATGCTCGAGTTAATTTGTTGATTAAACAATGTCTTCAAATATTGTATTGATTATTGTAAAAAAGCTATTTGAGTAAATAGTACTAACTGAAACAAAGAAGGAAAATAAATAAATAAATAAATGATAATAATAAAGATGTTACCAACTATTTACCTATTTTTATTCAGAAACACTACATTACATTTTAAACCTAAAATATTACCTATCTACTTTCAGTTCATTAGATGCGCCTATCTAATTAACATTAAAAATTTTTAAATGAAGGAATAGGTAAATCTGTTATTAGTTTTTTTTTTATTTAGACGTTAAACGAATCGTAAAATGCAAATAACATATTATTTTTTACGAACGCGAAACCCGCCGATATTTAAATCGGGACGCGCCCGCCGACCAATCAGCGCAACATGTCGGGTTGTGTCTTTTACCACCGTAGTCTGCTGTCAACCAACTGTCAGATTAGGTTAGGCGTCCGGTGACGGGTTATTCGCTTCGTTTTGTTTACTTTACACGTCGAGGGGCGTCCCTTGTCGAATTCAACGTCTATTGTGGACGTCTCCCAGTTAACGCCGCCAGTACGAGATGCCCGCGAAACGTCGATAGAACGTACGGAAGCAGGAGGCAGCAAGGGGTTGCGACACAGGCCGCAATACAATCGACCGCCCCCTAGCCCCCTAACTGGTTTGCCGTTTGTCGAAGTTTTGCGGAGTAAGGGGAAAACTGTTTCATCGAACTGCAGATTCAACGCGACGACATGCAAGTCCCTGCCCACCCGGATGAGCTCCGGATTCAGGATAAACGTGAAGTTACCGTTCAATTCGTCTGCCCCTCTTTAGTCTATACGAATTTTCTCGGGCTCGTCCTAGGCACAACGTTTGTTCGGCGAAAGGCGATCGACGGACCTATAATATAGCTACGGGAATATGTGGAAAATACCCCCGCCTCGGAATCGTCGCAAATTAAAATGAAGGCGGCCTGAAATCGGTCTCTCGAATACGGTGGAAAATCGCCATTTCAATGAGAAACTGTCCCCCTCCACAGAGATGCCGGACAATTTTCCTCGTGAATGCACGCCTTCGAGGTAAGTTAACAACACGTAATCTAGGATACATCCGATGGCGCCTCGTTCGATGCGTTCGTCTGCTGCCCCTCCTTGAACTGTACGAACTTTTTCAGGATTCTACCTTGAGAGGTAGAATGTGTGTTTTGTGTAAGAAATTCGACGGACCCATTTCATCGTGCAGTAAGGGAATTTCGAGGAAGATACGGATGCCGCGCTCGAAATCGGCCCGAATCGTCGGTGACGCATACGTATGTCGACCTCCCCATTGCGATGGGCGTCTCATTTACAATGAAAAACCGTCCGGTTTCCTGCGAAATCGAGAAAGCCCTTCGCCGAAACGGTACGTTCGAGGTAACCGCCTGAGAAACTGACGCCTACCTGGGGCACCTGTGGATTCAGGATAAATGTGAAGGTACCGTTGAATTCGTCTGCCCTTCCTACTGCTTTACGCACGTTTTCGGCGTTCTCCTTCCTGTGTTGGTGTCCCCGCGAAAGGCGATCGTATGCATGTCCATGGGAATCATCAAAATGCTGTCTGCAGCGCCATCTTGTAGGAACCGTGCGAACTCCATCTGTGATGGATGCTCGTGTCGTACAGATTACATGAGACGGGAATCAATTATACATTCGGTTGCGGCTATCGGCCGCCAGATGGCGGCTAATTCCGTGATTAGGGATCTTTACGCGACGAGTATCCGTGACCGGTAGTCCGTAACGTTCCCACGAGATGGCGCCCCAATCCCCGGGCCGGCTAACTTAACCTTAAATTATTTACGATTTTTACTTTTCAGGAAGGAAATTATATATATCATTATAACGGCTTAAGGTTCAAAGTATATGACTGACGCGACGGTCTGTCGCGATCACCTGAGAAGGTTTTATGTTTGTCCGTGAAGAACATCTCGGGATGGTTGTCGTAGGACGAACGAAGAATAACTGTCACGTCCCTCCGATGCCCGACAAGTTTCCTCGCTAACGGCGCCTTCAAGGTGAGGTAACAAAATATTCAGGATATGTCATGATAAACAGTAACGGACAGATAGATATCTATGGTAATATCGTTGTGTATGCATCGAATTATTTCAATATTTTGGTTTTACTTTATCACTTAAAATATTTATGGCGTTGTTAATATGTCCGCCTTATCTAACTCGTGCGGAAGGTGACTTCCCTGCACTCGACTGCCTGTTCGGCGCCTGTTGTGAAAATAACTTTTTCCACGTTAATGCAGAAATGTTTTAGATAGAGTTGCAAACCGTCTGGGAGGAAATTCAATCATGTAACCGCGGCACGAAGAGGAAATCAACGAATTTATCAGATAGGAGGTAGGAGAGACGAATCAGGTTAACAGATCAGGTCCAGGCACAAAGCAAACGAGGTCTTCAATGGGAAAACAACTTACAACATTTCGTAGAAGGATTAGATGACGGGAATTTCCCGAGCCGAATTTATGAAAGACATCCAAATAACTGTACCGTAAATCTCGAGACAAAAGATAAATAGAACTACACAGAGACGAGAAATGGAAGAAACAGGAATATTTTCCTTCCAACAGACGTCCAGAAGTGAGTAAAATATTAATTATCCGACAAAGCATTTAATTCCTACAATCCCATACCTAACATACTTATTTTATTATGTGTGTATCTTGCTTTTGTATCTGTATTGAATATTATTCATTTCAGGGTTAGGATTACTTACAAGAAAGAAGAAATTAAATAGTGGACATTATTACAACTCATCTATGATTATAATAAGTTTTAAGTTTGTTAATGATATTCCCGTTAGATGGGTGTCTTATCTTATTCAGACAATGAAACTGTTAAACTTACGTATAATTAAATACACATCTTAATATTTAAATCATTAAATCATTAAATACGCATCTTAATATTTATCGTACGTTGCAAGGCAATTTGCAATCGATATATTTCGAAAGGTATCTTTCAATGGTGATAATATGTTAGTATTCTTTGAAACTTCTTAGTGTATCTGGATTATCACATACAACTGTGGCGCCTGAGGAGAAAAATTCGATGGACTATAGCATGTCAATTATTTAAAAAATCTGAAAAGCTCACATCCACGTAAATTATAGCGAAAGCTACGTAAAAGAGCCTCCAGAATGCAGGACTACCTTCCGCTTTTCTGTAGAATGCACGGTTTCCTCGCAAGCCGACAAAAGCTCTTGAGATGTCGAGATCAATACGTCATTCTGGAAATTCTGTCCTGCCAAGAGAACCTTCAACTTTAGAAGGAAGCTGAGAGCGCCATTGCATTCTCGAGGCTTTCTTACGTCTATACTAATCTTTGCGGCTTTGTTCTCGAGAAACAGCTTTTTAGAGAGAAAAATTCGATGGACTATAGCATGTCAATTTTTAAGAAAATCTGAAAGGCTCACATCCACGTAAATTATAGCGAAAGCTACGTAAAATAGCCTCCAGAATGCGGCACTACCTTCCGCTTTCTGTAGAATGCACGGTTTCCTCGCAAACCGACAAAAACTCTTGAGATGTCGAGATGAATACGTCATTCTGGAAATTCTGTCCTGCCAAGAGAACCTTCAACTTTAGAAGGACACTGAGAGCGCCATTGCATTCTCGAGGCTTTCTTACGTCTACACTAATCTTTGCGGCTTTGTTCTCGAGAAAAAGCTTTTTAGAGAGAAAAATTCGATGGACTATAGCATGTCAATTTTTAAGAAAATCTGAAAGATTCACATCCACGTAAATTATAGCGAAAGCTACGTAAAAAAGCCTCCCGAATGCGGTACTACCTTCCGTTTTTCTGTAGAATGCACGGTCTTCTCGCAAGCCGACAAAAACTCTTGAGATGTCGAGATCAATACATCATTCTGGAAATTCTGTCGTGCCTAGTGAACCTTGAACTTTAGAAGGAAACTGGGAGCGCCATTGCATTCTCGAGGCTTTCTTACGTCTATACTAATCTTTGCGGCTTTGTTCTCGAGAAAAAGCTTTTTAGAGAGAAAAATTCGATGGACTATAGCATGTCAATTTTTAAGAAAATCTGAAAGGCTCACATCCACGTAAATTATAGCGAAAGCTACGTAAAATAGCCTCCAGAATGCGGCACTACCTTCCGCTTTCTGTAGAATGCACGGTTTCCTCGCAAACCGACAAAAACTCTTGAGATGTCGAGATGAATACGTCATTCTGGAAATTCTGTCCTGCCAAGAGAACCTTCAACTTTAGAAGGACACTGAGAGCGCCATTGCATTCTCGAGGCTTTCTTACGTCTACACTAATCTTTGCGGCTTTGTTCTCGAGAAAAAGCTTTTTAGAGAGAAAAATTCGATGGACTATAGCATGTCAATTTTTAAGAAAATCTGAAAGA
This sequence comes from Rosalia funebris, assembly GCA_037954035.1. Lineage (NCBI taxonomy): Eukaryota > Metazoa > Arthropoda > Insecta > Coleoptera > Cerambycidae > Rosalia > Rosalia funebris. Next base: position 211,285 of record JAZFAV010000006.1, on the reverse strand, counting down.
TTCACATCCACGTAAATTATAGCGAAAGCTACGTAAAAAAGCCTCCCGAATGCGGTACTACCTTCCGTTTTTCTGTAGAATGCACGGTCTTCTCGCAAGCCGACAAAAACTCTTGAGATGTCGAGATCAATACATCATTCTGGAAATTCTTTCCTGTCAAGAGAACCTCCAACTTTAGAAGGAAACTGAGAGCGCCATTGCATTCTCGAGGCTTTCTTACGTCTATACTAATCTTTGCGGCTTTGTTCTCGAGAAACAGCTTTTTAGAGAGAAAAATTCGATGGACTATAGCATGTCAATTTAAAAAAAAATCTGAAAGACTCACATCCACGTAAATTATAGCGAAAGCTACGTAAAGAAGCCTCCCGAATGCGGCACTACCTTCCGTTTTTCTGTAGAATGCACGGTCTCCTCGCAAACCGACAAAAACTCTTGAGATGTCGAGATCAATACATCATTCTGGAAATTCTGTCGTGCCTAGTGAACCTTGAACTTTAGAAGGAAACTGGGAGCGCCATTGCATTCTCGAGGCTTTCTTACGTCTATACTAATCTTTGCGGCTTTGTTCTCGAGAAAAAGCTTTTTAGAGAGAAAAATTCGATGGACTATAGCATGTCAATTTTTAAGAAAATCTGAAAGGCTCACATCCACGTAAATTATAGCGAAAGCTACGTAAAATAGCCTCCAGAATGCGGCACTACCTTCCGCTTTCTGTAGAATGCACGGTTTCCTCGCAAACCGACAAAAACTCTTGAGATGTCGAGATGAATACGTCATTCTGGAAATTCTGTCCTGCCAAGAGAACCTTCAACTTTAGAAGGACACTGAGAGCGCCATTGCATTCTCGAGGCTTTCTTACGTCTACACTAATCTTTGCGGCTTTGTTCTCGAGAAAAAGCTTTTTAGAGAGAAAAATTCGATGGACTATAGCATGTCAATTTTTAAGAAAATCTGAAAGATTCACATCCACGTAAATTATAGCGAAAGCTACGTAAAAAAGCCTCCCGAATGCGGTACTACCTTCCGTTTTTCTGTAGAATGCACGGTCTTCTCGCAAGCCGACAAAAACTCTTGAGATGTCGAGATCAATACATCATTCTGGAAATTCTTTCCTGTCAAGAGAACCTCCAACTTTAGAAGGAAACTGAGAGCGCCATTGCAATCGCGAGGCTTTCTTACGTCTATACTAATCTTTGCGACTTTGTTCTCGAGAAAAAGCTTTTTAGAGAGAAAAATTCGATGGACTATAGCATGTCAATTTTTAAGAAAATCTGAAAGATTCACATCCACGTAAATTATAGCGAAAGCTACGTAAAAAAGCCTCCCGAATGCGGTACTACCTTCCGTTTTTCTGTAGAATGCACGGTCTCCTCGCAAACCGACAAAAACTCTTGAGATGTCGAGATCAATACATCATTCTGGAAATTCTGTCCTGCCAAGAGAACCTTCAACTTTAGAAGGAAATTGAGAGCGCCATTGCATTCTCGAGGTTTTCTTACGTCTATACTAATCTTTGCGACTTTGTTCTCGAGAAAAAGCTTTTTAGAGAGAAAAATTCGATGGAATATAGCATGTCAATTTTAAAAAAAATCTGAAAGACTCACATCCACGTAAATTATAGCGAAAGCTACGTAAAAAAGCCTCCCGAATGCGGTACTACCTTCCGTTTTTCTGTAGAATGCACGGTCTCCTCGCAAACCGACAAAAACTCTTGAGATGTCGAGATCAATACATCATTCTGGAAATTCTTTCCTGTCAAGAGAACCTTCAACTTTAGAAGGAAACTGGGAGCGCCATTGCATTCTCGAGGCTTTCTTACGTCTATACTAATCTTTGCGACTTTGTTCTCGAGAAAAAGCTTTTTAGAGAGAAAAATTCGATGGACTATAGCATGTCAATTTTTAAGAAAATCTGAAAGGCTCACATCCACGTAAATTATAGCGAAAGCTACGTAAAAAAGCCTCCCCAATGCGGCACTACCTTCCGTTTTTCTGTAGAATGCACGGTTTCCTCGCAAACCGACAAAAACTCTTGAGATGTCGAGATCAATACATCATTCTGGAAATTCTTTCCTGCCAAGAGAACCTTCAACTTTAGAAGGAAACTGAGAGCGCCATTGCATTCTCGAGGCTTTCTTACGTCTATACTAATCTTTGCGGCTTTGTTCTCGAGAAAAAGCTTTTTAGAGAGAAAAATTCGATGGACCATAGCATGTCAATTTTTAAAAAAATCTGAAAGACTCACATCCACGTAAATTATAGCGAAAGCTACGTAAAAAAGCCTCCCCAATGCGGCACTACCTTCCGTTTTTCTGTAGAATGCACGGTTTCCTCGCAAACCGACAAAAACTCTTGAGATGTCGAGACCAATACATCATTCTGGAAATTCTGTCCTTCCAAGAGAACCTTCAACTTTAGAAGGACACTGAGAGCGCCATTGCATTCTCGAGGCTTTCTTACGTCTATACTAATCTTTGCGGCTTTGTTCTCGAGAAAAAGCTTTTTAGAGAGAAAAGTTCGATGGACTATAGCATGTCAATTTTTAAGAAAATCTGAAAGGCTCACATCCATGTAAATTATAGCGAAAGCTACGTAAAGAAGCCTCCCGAATGCGGCACTACCTTCCGTGTTTCTGTAGAATGCACGGTCTCCTCGCAAACCGACAAAAACTCTTGAGATGTCGAGATCAATACATCATTTTGGAAATTCCGTCCTGCCAAGAGAACCTTCAGCTTTAGAAGGGAACTGAGAGCGCCATTGCATTCTCGAGGCTTTCTTACGTCTATACTAATCTTTGCGGTTTTGTTCTCGAGAAAAAGCTTTTTAGAGAGAAAAATTCGGTGGACTATAGCATGTCAATTTTTAAAAAAATCTGAAAGACACATCCACGTAAATTATAGCGAAAGGTACGTAAACAGGCCTTCCTAATGCGGCACTGCCTTCCGTTTTTCTGTAGAATGCACGGTTTCCTCGCAAACCGACAAAAACTCTTGAGATGTCGAGATCAATACATCATTCTGGAAATTCTTTCCTGCCAAGAGAACCTTCAACTTTAGAAGGAAACTGAGAGCGCCATTGCATTCTCGAGGCTTTCTTACGTCTATACTAATCTTTGCGGCTTTGTTCTCGAGAAACAGCTTTTTAGAGAGAAAAATTCGATGGACTATAGCATGTCAATCTCTAAAAAAATCTGAAAGGCTCACATCCACGTAAATTATAGCGAAAGGTACGTAAAAAGGCCTTCCTAATGCGGCACTGCCTTCCGTTTTTCTGTAGAATGCACGGTTTCCTCGCAAACCGACAAAAACTCTTGAGATGTCGAGATCAATACATCATTCTGGAAATTCTGTCCTGCCAATAGAACCTTCAGCTTTAGAAGGAAACTGAGAGCGCCATTGCATTGTCGAGGCTTTCTTACGTCTATACTAATCTTTGCGGCTTTGTTCTCGAGAAAAAGCTTTTTAGAGAGAAAAATTCGATGGACTATAGCATGTCAATTTCTAAAAAAATCTGAAAGGCTCACATCCACGTAAATTATAGCGAAAGGTACGTAAAAAGGCCTTCCTAATGCGGCACTGCCTTCCGTTTTTCTGTAGAATGCACGGTTTCCTCGCAAACCGACAAAAACTCTTGAGATGTCGAGATCAATACATCATTCTGGTAATTCTTTCCTGCCAAGAGAACCTTCAACTTTAGAAGGAAACTGAGAGTGCCATTGCATTCTCGAGGCTTTCTTACGTCTATACTAATCTTTGCGGCTTTGTTCTCGAGAAAAAGCTTTTTAGAGAGAAAAATTCGATGGACTATAGCATGTCAATTTTTAACAAAATCTGAAAGGCTCACATCCACGTAAATTATAGCGAAAGCTACGTAAAAAGGCCTCCCGAATGCGGCACTACCTTCCGTTTTTCTGTAGAATGCACGGTTTTCTCGCAAACCGACAAAAACTCTTGAGATGTCGAGATCAATACATCATTCTGGAAATTCTGTCGTGCCAAGAGAACCTTCAACTTTAGAAGGAATCTGAGAGCGCCATTGCATTCTCGAGGCTTTCTTACGTCTATACTAATCTTTGCGGCTGTGTTCTCGAGAAAAAGCTTTTTAGAGAGAAAAATTCGATGGACTATAGCATGTCAATTTTTAAGAAAATCTGAAAGGCTCACATCCACGTAAATTATAGCGAAAGCTACGTAAAGAAGCCTCCCGAATGCGGCACTACCTTCCGTTTTTCTGTAGAATGCACGGTTTCCTCGCAAGCCGACAAAAGCTCTTGAGATATCGAGATCAATACATCATTCTGGAAATTCTGTCGTGCCAAAAGAACCTTCAACTTTAGAAGGAAACTGAGAGCGCCATTGCATTCTCGAGGCTTTCTTACGTCTATACTAATCTTTGCGGCTGTGTTCTCGAGAAAAAGCTTTTTAGAGAGAAAAATTCGATGGACTATAGCATGTCAATTTTTAAGAAAATCTGAAAGGCTCACATCCACGTAAATTATAGCGAAAGCTACGTAAAGAAGCCTCCCGAATGCGGCACTACCTTCCGTTTTTCTGTAGAATGCACGGTTTCCTCGCAAGCCGACAAAAACTCTTGAGATGTCGAGATCAATACATCATTCTGGAAATTCTTTCCTGCCAAGAGAACCTTCAACTTTAGAAGGAAACTGAGAGTGCCATTGCATTCGCGAGGCTTTCTTACGTCTATACTAATCTTTGCGGCTTTGTTCTCGAGAAAAAGTTTTTTAGAGAGAAAAATTCGATGGACTATAACATGACAATTTTAAAAAAAATCTGAAACACTCACATCCACGTAAATTATAGCGAGAGCTACGTAAAAAGGCCTCCCGAATGCGGCACTACCTTCCGCTTTTCTGTAGAATGCACGGTTTCCTCGCAAGCCGACAAAAACTCTTGAGATGTCGAGATCAATACGTCATTCTGGAAATTCTGTCCTGCCAAGAGAACCTTCAACTTTAGAAGGACACTGAGAGCGCCATTGTATTCTCGAGGCTTTCTTACGTCTATACTAATCTTTGCGGCTTTGTTCTCGAGAAACAGCTTTTTAGAGAGAAAAAGTCGATGGACATGTCAATTTTTAAGAAAATCTGAAAGGCTCACATCCACGTAAATTATAGCGAAAGCTACGTAAAGAAGCCTCCCGAATGCGGCACTACCTTCCGTTTTTCTGTAGAATGCACGGTCTCCTCGCAAACCGACAAAAACTCTTGAGACGTCGAGATCAATACGTCATTCTGGAAATTCTGTCCTGCCAAGAGAACCTTCAACTTTAGAAGGAAACTGAGAGCGCCATTGCATTCTCGAGGCTTTCTTACATCTATACTAATCTTTGCGGCTTTGTTCTCGAGAAAAAGTTTTTTAGAGAGAAAAATTCGATGGACTATAGCATGTCAATTTTAAAAAAAATCGGAAAGACTCACATCCACGTAAATTATAGCGAAAGCTACGTAAAGAAGCCTCCCGAATGCGGCACTACCTTCCGTTTTTCTGTAGAATGCACGGTCTCCTCGCAAACCGACAAAAACTCTTGAGATGTCGAGATCAATACATCATTCTGGAAATTCTGTCTTGCCAAGAGAACCTTCAACTTTAGAAGGACACTGAGAGCGCCATTGTATTCTCGAGGCTTTCTTACGTCTATACTAATCTTTGCGGCTTTGTTCTCGAGAAACAGCTTTTTAGAGAGAAAAAGTCGATGGACATGTCAATTTTTAAGAAAATCTGAAAGGCTCACATCCACGTAAATTATAGCGAAAGCTACGTAAAGAAGCCTCCCGAATGCGGCACTACCTTCCGTTTTTCTGTAGAATGCACGGTCTCCTCGCAAACCGACAAAAACTCTTGAGATGTCGAGATCAATACATCATTCTGGAAATTCTGTCCTGCCAAGAGAACCTTCAACTTTAGAAGGACACTGAGAGCGCCATTGTATTCTCGAGGCTTTCTTACGTCTATACTAATCTTTGCGGCTTTGTTCTCGAGAAACAGCTTTTTAGAGAGAAAAAGTCGATGGACATGTCAATTTTTAAGAAAATCTGAAAGGCTCACATCCACGTAAATTATAGCGAAAGCTACGTAAAGAAGCCTCCCGAATGCGGCACTACCTTTCGCTTTTCTGTAGAATGCACGGTTTCCTCGCAAACCGACAAAAACTCTTGAGATGTCGAGATCAATACATCATTCTGGAAATTCTGTCCTGCCAAGAGAACCTTCAACTTTAGAAGGAAACTGACAGCGCCATTGCATTCTCGAGGCTTTCTTACGTCTATACTAATCTTTGCGGCTTTGTTCTCGAGAAAAAGCTTTTTAGAGAGAAAAATTCGATGGACTATAGCATGTCAATTTAAAAAAAAATCTGAAAGACTCACATCCACGTAAATTATAGCGAAAGCTACGTAAAGAAGCCTCCCGAATGCGGCACTACCTTCCGTTTTTCTGTAGAATGCACGGTCTCCTCGCAAACCGACAAAAACTCTTGAGATGTCGAGATCAATACATCATTCTGGAAATTCTGTCGTGCCTAGTGAACCTTCAACTTTAGAAGGAAACTGAGAGCGCCATTGCATTCTCGAGGCTTTCTTACGTCTATACTAATCTTTGCGGCTTTGTTCTCGAGAAAAAGCTTTTTAGAGAGAAAAATTCGATGGACTATAGCATGTCAATTTAAAAAAAAATCTGAAAGACTCACATCCACGTAAATTATAGCGAAAGCTACGTAAAGAAGCCTCCCGAATGCGGCACTACCTTCCGTTTTTCTGTAGAATGCACGGTCTCCTCGCAAACCGACAAAAACTCTTGAGATGTCGAGATCAATACATCATTCTGGAAATTCTGTCGTGCCTAGTGAACCTTCAACTTTAGAAGGAAACTGAGAGCGCCATTGCATTCTCGAGGCTTTCTTACGTCTATACTAATCTTTGCGGCTTTGTTCTCGAGAAAAAGCTTTTTAGAGAGAAAAATTCGATGGACTATAGCATGTCAATTTAAAAAAAAATCTGAAAGACTCCCATCCACGTAAATTATAGCGAAAGCTACGTAAAGAAGCCTCCCGAATGCGGCACTACCTTCCGTTCTTCTGTAGAATGCACGGTCTCCTCGCAAACCGACAAAAACTCTTGAGATGTTGAGATCAATACATCATTCTGGAAATTCTGTCGTGCCTAGTGAACCTTCAACTTTAGAAGGAAACTGAGAGCGCCATTGCATTCTCGAGGCTTTCTTACGTCTATACTAATCTTTGCGGCTTTGTTCTCGAGAAAAAGCTTTTTAGAGAGAAAAATTCGATGGACTATAGCATGTCAATTTTTAAAAAAATCTGAAAGATTCACATCCACGTAAATTATAGCGAAAGCTACGTAAAGAAGCCTCCCGAATGCGGCACTACCTTCCGTTCTTCTGTAGAATGCACGGTCTCCTCGCAAACCGACAAAAACTCTTGAGATGTCGAGATCAATACATCATTCTGGAAATTCTGTCGTGCCTAGTGAACCTTCAACTTTAGAAGGAAACTGAGAGCGCCATTGCATTCTCGAGGCTTTCTTACGTCTATACTAATCTTTGCGGCTTTGTTCTCGAGAAAAAGCTTTTTAGAGAGAAAAATTCGATGGACTATAGCATGTCAATTTTTAAAAAAATCTGAAAGATTCACATCCACGTAAATTATAGCGAAAGCTACGTAAAGAAGCCTCCCGAATGCGGCACTACCTTCCGTTTTTCTGTAGAATGCACGGTCTCCTTGCAAACCGACAAAAACTCTTGAGATGTCGAGATCAATACAACATTCTGGAAATTCTGTCGTGCCTAGAGAACCTTCAACTTTAGAAGGAAACTGAGAGCGCCATTGCATTCTCGAGGCTTTCTTACGTCTATACTAATCTTTGTGGCTTTGTTCTCGAGAAAAAGCTTTTTAAAGAGAAAAATTCGATGGACTATAGCATGTCAATTTTTAAGAAAATCTGAAAGGCTCACATCCACGTAAATTATAGCGAAAGCTACGTAAAGAAGCCTCCCGAATGCGGCACTACCTTCCGTTTTTCTGTAGAATGCACGGTTTCCTGGCAAACCGACAAAAACTCTTGAGATGTCGAGATCAATACATCATTCTGGAAATTCTGTCCTGAAAATTGAACCTTCAACTTTAGAAGGAAACTGAGAGCGCCATTGCATTCTCGAGGCTTTCTTACGTCTATACTAATCTTTGCGGCTTTGTTCTCGAGAAAAAGCTTTTTAAAGAGAAAAATTCGATAGACTATAGCATGTCAATTTTTAAGAAAATCTGAAAGGCTCACATCCACGTAAATTATAGCGAAAGCTACGTAAAAGAGCCTCCCGAATGCGGCACTACCTTCCGCTTTTCTGTAGAATGCAGGGTCTCCTCGCAAACCGACAAAAACTCTTGAGATGTCGAGATCAATACATCATTCTGGAAATTCTGTCCTGCCAAGAGAACCTTCAACTTTAGAAGGAAACTGAGAGCGCCATTGCATTCTCGAGGCTTTCTTACGTCTATACTAATCTTTGCGGCTTTGTTCTCGAGAAAAAGCTTTTTAGAGAGAAAAATTCGATGGACTATAGCATGTCAATTTTAAAAAAAATCTGAAAGACTCACATCCACGTAAATTATAGCGAAAGCTACGTAAAGAAGCCTCCCGAATGCGGCACTACCTTCCGTTTTTCTGTAGAATGCACGGTTTCCTCGCAAACCGACAAAAACTCTTGAGATGTCGAGATCAATACATCATTCTGGAAATTCTGTCCTGCCAAGAGAACCTTCAACTTTCAACATAATACTAATTGTATGCAGTATGATGTTCTAGAGATGCTGACTAACCATCACCGCATGTGTGCCAAATAATTTGTCGAACATGTCGTTGCGTGAGTTCCCTTCAATTTTGTGAATTCCTGTTTGACTTCTGCAGTCTGCTTTAAATATTTATGCTCGAGCTAATTTGTTGATTAAACAATGTTTTCAAATATTGTATTGATTATTGTAAAAAAGCTATTTGAGTAAATAGTACTAACTGAAACAAAGAAGGAAAATAAATAAATAAATGATAATAATAAAGAAGATGTTACCAACTATTTACCTATTTTTATTCAGATACACTGCATTACATTTTAAACCTAAAATATTACCTATCTACTTTCAGTTCATTAGATAGGCGCAACATTAAAAATTTTTAAATGAAGGAATAGGTAAATCTGTTATTACTTTTTTTTTATTTAGACGTTAAACGAATCGTAAAATGCAAATAACATATCACTTTTTACAAACGCGAAACCCACCGATATTTAAATCGGGACGCGCCCGCCGACCAATCAGCGCAACGTGTCGGGTTGTGTCTTTTACCACCGTAGTCTGCTGTCAACCAACTGTCAGATTAGGTTAGGCGTTCGGAGACGGGTTATTCGCTTCGTTTTATTTACTTTACACGTCGAGGGGCGTCCCTTGTCGAATTCAACGTCTATTGTGGACGTCTCCCACCTGACGGGCACCCGGACGTCTCCCAGTTAACGCCGCCGGTACGAGATGCCCGCGAAACGTCGACAGAACGTACGGAAGCAGGAGGCAGCAATGGGTTGCGACACAGGCCGCAATACAATCGACCGCCCCCTAGCCCCCTAACTGGTTTGCCGTTTGTCGAAGTTTTGCGGAGTAAGGGGAAAACTGTTTCATCGAACTGCAGATTCAACGCGACGACATGCAAGTCCCTGCCCACCCGGATGAGCTCCGGATTCAGGATAAACGTGAAGTTCCCGTTCAATTCGTCTGCCCCTCTTTAGTCTATACGAATTTTCTCGGGCTCGTCCTAGGCACAACGTTTGTTCGGCGAAAGGCGATGGACGGACCTATAATATAGCTACGGGAATATGTGGAAAATACCCCCGCCTCGGAATCGTCGCAAATTAAAATGAAGGCGGCCTGAAATCGGTCTCTCGAATACGGTGGAAAATCGCCATTTCAATGAGAAACTGTCCCCCTCCACAGAGATGCCGGACAATTTTCCTCGTGAATGCACGCCTTCGAGGTAAGTTAACAACACGTAATCTAGGATACATCCGATGGCGCCTCGTTCGATGCGTTCGTCTGCTGCCCCTCCTTGAACTGTACGAACTTTTTCAGGATTCTACCTCGAGAGGTAGAATGTGTGTTTTGTGTAAGAAATTCGACGGACCCATTTCATCGTGCAGTAAGGGAATTTCGAGGAAGATACGGATGCCGCGCTCGAAATCGGCCCGAATCGTCGGTGACGCATACGTATGTCGACCTCCCCATTGCGATGGGCGTCTCATTTTCAATGAAAAACCGTCCGGTTTCCTGCGAAATCGAGAAAGCCCTTCGCCGAAACGGTACGTTCGAGGTAACCGCCTGAGAAACTGACGCCTACCTGGGGCACCTGTGGAGTCAGGATAAATGTGAAGGTACCGTTGAATTCGTCTGCCCTTCCTACTGCTTTAAGCACGTTTTCGGGGTTCTCCTTCCAGTGAAGGGGTCCCCGCGAAAGGCGATCTTAGACAGGTACCTGGGAATCATCAAAATGCTGTCTGCAGCGCCATCTCGTAGGAACCGTGCGAACTCCATCTGTCATCGATGCTCGTGTCGTACAGATTACATGAGACGGGAATCAATTACACATTCGGTTGCGGCTATCGGCCGCCAGATGGCGACCATTTCCGTGATTAGGAATCTTTACGCAACGAGTATCCATGACCGGTGGTCCGTAACGTTCCCACGAGATGGCGCCCCAATCCCCGGGCCGGCTAACTTAACCTTAAATTATTTACGATTTTTACTTTTCAGGAAGGAAATTATATATATCATTATAACGGCTTAAAGTTCAAAGTATATGACTGACGCGACGGTCTGTCGCGATCACGGGAGAAGGTTTTATGTTTGTCCGTGAAGAACATCTCGGGATGGTTGTCGTAGGACGAACGAAGAATAACTGTCACGTCCCTCCGATGCCCGACAAGTTTCCTCGCTAACGGCGCCTTCAAGGTGAGGTAACAAAATATTCAGGATATGTCATGATAAACAGTAACGGACAGATAGATATCTATGGTAATATCGTTGTGTATGCATCGAATTATTTCAATATTTTGGTTTTACTTTGTCACTTAAAATATTTATGGCGTTGTTAATATGTCCGCCTTATTTAACTCGTGCGGAAGGTGTCTTCCCTGCACTCGACTGCCTGTTCGGCGCCTGTTGAGAAAATAACTTTTTCCACGTTAATGCAGAAATGTTTTAGATAGAGTTGCAAACCGTCTGGGAGGAAATTCAATCATGTAACCGCGGCACGAAGAGGAAATCAACGAATTTATCAGATAGGAGGTAGGAGAGACGAATCAGGTTAACAGATCAGGTCCAGGCACAAAGCAAACGAGGTCTTCAATGGGAAAACAACTTACAACATTTCGTAGAAGGATTAGATGACGGGAATTTCCCGAGCCGAATTTATGAAAGACATCCAAGGAACTGTACTGTAAAGCTCGAGACAAAAGGTACCTAAAACTACACAGAGACGAAAAATGGAAGAAGAAACAGGAATATTTTCCTTCCAACAGACGTCCAGAAGTGAGTAAAATATTAATTATCCGACAAAGCATTTAATTCCTACAATCCCATACCTAACATACTTATTTTATTATGTGTGTATCTTGCTTTTGTATCTGTATTGAATATTATTCATTTCAGGGTTAGGATTACTTACAAGAAAGAAGAAATTAAATAGTGGACATTATTACAACTCATCTATGATTATAATAAGTTTTAAGTTTGTTAATGATATTCCCGTTAGATGGGTGTCTTATCTTATTCAGACAATGAAACTGTTAAACTTACGTATAATTAAATACACATCTTAATATTTAAATCATTAAATCATTAAATACGCATCTTAATATTTATCGTACGTTGCAAGGCAATCTGCATTCGATATATTTCGAAAGGTATCTTTCAATGGTGATATATGTTAGTATTCTTTGAAACTTCTTAGTGTATCTGGATTATCACATACAACTGTGGCGCCTGAGGAGAAAAATTCGATAGACTATTGCATGTCAATTTTTAAGAAAATCTGAAAGATTCACATCCACGTAAATTATAGCGAAAGCTGCGTAAAAAGGCCTCCCGAATGCGGCACTACCTTCCGTTTTTCTGTAGAATGCACGGTTTCCTCGGAAACCGACAAAAACTCTTGAGATGTCGAGATGAATACATCATTCTGGAAATTCTGTCCTGCCAAGAGAATCTTCAACTTTAGAAGGAAGCTGAGAGCGCCTTTGCATTCTCGAGGCTTTCTTACGTCTATACTAATCTTTGCGGCTTTGTTCTCGAGAAACAGCTTTTTAGAGAGAAAAATTCGATGGACTATAGCATGTCAATTTTTAAGAAAATCTGAAAGGCTCACATCCACGTAAATTATAGCGAAAGCTACGTAAAAAAGCCTCCAGAATGCGGCACTACCTTCCGCTTTTCTGTAGAATGCACGGTTTCCTCGCAAACCGACAAAAACTCTTGAGATTTCGAGATCAATACATCATTCTGGAAATTCTGTCCTGCCAAGAGAACCTTCAACTTTAGGAGGAAACAGAGAGCCATTGTATTCTCGAGGCTTTCTTACGTCTATACTAATCTTTGCGGCTTTGTTCTCGAGAAAAAGCTTTTTAGAGAGAAAAATTCGATGGACTATAGCATGTCAATTTTTAAAAAAATCTGAAAGAGTCACATCCACGTAAATTATAGCGAAAGCTACGTAAAGAAGCCTCCCGGATGCGGCACTACCTTCCGTTCTTCTGTAGAATGCACGGTTTCCTCGCAAACCGACAAAAACTCTTGAGATGTCGAGATCAATACATCATTCTGGAAATTCTTTCCTGCCAAGAGAACCTTCAACTTTAGAAGGAAACTGGGAGCGCCATTTCATTCTCGAGGCTTTCTTACGTCTATGCTAATATTTGCGGCTTTGTTCTCGAGAAACAGCTTTTTAGAGAGAAAAATTCGATGGACTATAGCATGTCAATTTTTAAAAAAATCTGAAAGAGTCACATCCACGTAAATTATAGCGAAAGCTACGTAAAGAAGCCTCCCGGATGCGGCACTACCTTCCGTTCTTCTGTAGAATGCACGGTTTCCTCGCAAACCGACAAAAACTCTTGAGATGTCGAGATCAATACATCATTCTGGAAATTCTTTCCTGCCAAGAGAACCTTCAACTTTAGAAGGAAACTGGGAGCGCCATTTCATTCTCGAGGCTTTCTTACGTCTATGCTAATATTTGCGGCTTTGTTCTCGAGAAACAGCTTTTTAGAGAGAAAAATTCGATGGACTATAGCATGTCAATTTTTAAAAAAATCTGAAAGAGTCACATCCACGTAAATTATAGCGAAAGCTACGTAAAGAAGCCTCCCGGATGCGGCACTACCTTCCGTTCTTCTGTAGAATGCACGGTTTCCTCGCAAACCGACAAAAACTCTTGAGATTTCGAGATCAATACATCATTTTGGAAATTCTGTCCTGCCAAGAGAACCTTCAACTTTAGAAGGAAACTGAGAGCGCCATTGCATTCTCGAGGCTTTCTTACGTCTATACTAATCTTTGCGGCTTTGTTCTCGAGAAAAAGTTTTTTAGAGAGAAAAATTCGATGGACTATAGCATGTCAATTTTTAAGAAAATCTGAAAGGCTCACATCCACGTAAATTATAGCGAAAGCTACGTAAAAAGTCCTCCCGAATGCGGCACTACCTTCCGTTTTTCTGTAGAATGCACGGTTTCCTTGCAAACCGAGAAAAACTCTTGAGATGTCGAGATCAATACATCATTCTGGAAATTCTATCCTGCCAAGAGAACCTTCAACTTTAGAAGGAAACTGGGAGCGCCGTTGCATTCTCGAGGCTTTCTTACGTCTATACTAATCTTTGCGGCTTTGTTCTCGAGAAAAAGCTTTTTAGAGAGAAAAATTCGATGGACTATAGCATGTCAATTTTTAGGAAAATCTGAAAGGCTCACATCCACGTAAATTATAGCGAAAGCTACGTAAAGAAGCCTCCCGAATGCGGCACTACCTTCCGTTTTTCTGTAGAATGCACGGTTTCCTCGCAAACCGACAAAAACTCTTGAGATGTCGAGATCAATACATCATTTTGGAAATTCTGTCCTGCCAAGAGAACCTTCAACTTTAGAAGGAAACTGAGAGCGCCATTGCATTCTCGAGGCTTTCTTACGTCTATACTAATCTTTGCGGCTTTGTTCTCGAGAAAAAGTTTTTTAGAGAGAAAAATTCGATGGACTATAGCATGTCAATTTTTAAGAAAATCTGAAAGGCTCACATCCACGTAAATTATAGCGAAAGCTACGTAAAAAGTCCTCCCGAATGCGGCACTACCTTCCGTTTTTCTGTAGAATGCACGGTTTCCTCGCAAACCGACAAAAACTCTTGAGATATCGAGATCAATACATCATTCTGGAAATTCTGTCCTGCCAAGAGAACCTTCAACTTTAGAAGGAAACTGAGAGCGCCATTGCATTCTCGAGGCTTTCTTACGTCTATACTAATCTTTGCGGCTTTGTTCTCGAGAAACAGCTTTTTAGAGAGAAAAATTCGATGGACTATAGCATGTCAATTTCTAAGAAAATCTGAAAGGCTCACATCCACGTACATTATAGCGAAAGGTACGTAAAAAGGCCTTCCTAATGCGGCACTGCCTTCCGTTTTTCTGTAGAATGCACGGTTTCCTCTCAAACCGACAAAAACTCTTGAGATGTCGAGATCAATACATCATTCTGGAAATTCTGTCCTGCCAATAGAACCTTCAGCTTTAGAAGGAAACTGAGAGCGCCTTTGCATTCTCGAGGCTTTCTTACGTCTATACTAATCTTTGCGGCTTTGTTCTCGAGAAAAAGCTTTTTAGAGAGAAAAATTCGATGGACTATAGCATGTCAATTTTTAAGAAAATCTGAAAGGCTCACATCCACGTAAATTATAGCGAAAGCTACGTAAAAAGGCCTCCCGAATGCGGCACTACCTTCCGTTTTTCTGTAGAATGCACGGTTTCCTCGCAAACCGACAAAAACTCTTGAGATGTCGAGATTAATACGTCATTCTGGAAATTCTGTCCTGCCAAGAGAACCTTCAACTTTAGAAGGAAACTGGCGGCGCCATTGCATTCTCGAGGCTTTCTTACGTCTATACTAATCTTTGCGGCTTTGTTCTCGAGAAACAGCTTTTTAGAGAGAAAGTTTCGATGGACTATAGCATGTCAATTTTTAAGAAAATCTGAAAGGCTCACATCCACGTAAATTATAGCGAAAGCTACGTAAAAAGTCCTCCCGAATGCGGCACTACCTTCCGTTTTTCTGTAGAATGCACGGTTTCCTCGCAAACCGACAAAAACTCTTGAGATATCGAGATCAATACATCATTCTGGAAATTCTGTCCTGCCAAGAGAACCTTCAACTTTAGAAGGAAACTGAGAGCGCCATCGCATTCTCGAGGCTTTCTTACGTCTATACTAATCTTTGCGGCTTTGTTCTCGAGAAAAAGCTTTTTAGAGAGAAAAATTCGATGGACTATAGCATGTCAATTTCTAAAAAAATCTGAAAGACTCACATCCACGTAAATTATAGCGAAAGCTACGCAAAAAAGCCTCCAGAATGCGGCACTACCCTCCGTTTTTCTGTAGAATGCACGGTTTCCTCGCAAACCGACAAAAGCTCTTGAGATGTCGAGATCAATACATCATTCTGGAAATTCTGTCCTGCCAATAGAACCTTCAGCTTTAGAAGGAAACTGAGAGCGCCATTGCATTCTCGAGGCTTTCTTACGTCTATACTAATCTTTGCGGCTTTGTTCTCGAGAAACAGCTTTTTAGAGAGAAAAATTCGATGGACTATAGCATGTCAATTTTTAAGAAAATCTGAAAGGCTCACATCCACGTAAATTATAGCGAAAGCTACGTAAAAAAGCCTCCAGAATGCGGCACTACCTTCCGCTTTTCTGAAGAATGCACGGTTTCCTCGCAAACCGACAAAAGCTCTTGAGATGTCGAGATCAATACATCATTCTGGAAATTCTTTCCTGCCAAGAGAACCTTCAACTTTAGAAGGAAACTGGGAGCGCCATTGCATTCTCGAGGCTTTCTTACGTCTATAATAATCTTTGCGGCTTTGTTCTCGAGAAACAGCTTTTTAGAGAGAAAAATTCGATGGACTATAGCATGTCAATTTTTAAGAAAATCTGAAAGGCTCACATCCACGTAAATTATAGCGAAAGCTACGTAAAGAAGCCTCCCGAATGCGGCACTACCTTCCGTGTTTCTGTAGAATGCACGGTTTCCTCGCAAACCGACAAAAACTCTTGAGATGTCGAGATCAATACATCATTCTGGAAATTGTGTCCTGTCAAGAGAACCTTCAACTTTAGAAGGAAATTGAGAGCGCCATTGCATTCTCGAGGCTTTCTTACGTCTATACTAATCTTTGCGACTTTGTTCCCGAGAAAAAGTTTTTTAGAGAGAAAAATTCGATGGACTATAGCATGTCAATTTTTAAGAAAATCTGAAAGGCTCACATCCACGTAAATTATAGCGAAAGCTACGTAAAGAAGCCTCCCGAATGCGGCACTACCTTCCGTTTTTCTGTAGAATGCACGGTTTCCTCGCAAACCGACAAAAACTCTTGAGATGTCGAGATCAATACATCATTCTGGAAATTCTTTCCTGCCAAGAGAACCTTCAACTTTAGAAGGAAACTGAGAGCGCCATTGCATTCTAGAGGCTCTCTTACGTCTATACTAATCTTTGCGGCTTTATTCTCGAGAAACAGCTTTTTAGAGAGAAAAATTCGATGGACTATGGCATGGCAATTTTTAAGAAAATCTGAAAGGCTCACATCCACGTAAATTATAGCGAAAGCTACGTAAAAAGCCTCCAAAATGCGGCACTACCCTCCGTTTTTCTGTAGAATGCACGGTTTCCTCGCAAGCCGACAAAAACTCTTGAGATGTCGAGATCAATACGTCATTCTGGAAATTCTTTCCTGCCAAGAGAACCTTCAACTTTAGAAGGAAACTGGGAGCGCCATTGCATTCTCGAGGCTTTCTTACGTCTATACTAATCTTTGCGGTTTTGTTCTCGAGAAAAAGCTTTTTAGAGAGAAAAATTCGATGGACTATAGCATGTCAATTTTTAAGAAAATCTGAAAGGCTCACATCCACGTAAATTATAGCGAAAGCTACGTAAAAAAGCCTCCAGAATGCGGCACTACCTTCCGCTTTTCTGTAGAATGCACGGTTTCCTCGCAAACCGACAAAAGCTCTTGAGATGTCGAGATCAATACATCATTCTGGAAATTCTGTCCTGCCAATAGAACCTTCAGCTTTAGAAGGAAACTGAGAGCGCCATTGCATTCTCGAGGCTTTCTTACGTCTATACTAATCTTTGCGGCTTTGTTCTCGAGAAACAGCTTTTTAGAGAGAAAAATTCGATGGACTATAGCATGTCAATTTTTAAGAAAATCTGAAAGGCTCACATCCACGTAAATTATAGCGAAAGCTACGTAAAAAAGCCTCCAGAATGCGGCACTACCTTCCGCTTTTCTGTAGAATGCACGGTTTCCTCGCAAACCGACAAAAACTCTTGAGATGTCGACATTAATACATCATTCTGGAAATTCTGTTCTGCCAAGAGAACCTTCAACTTTAGGAGGAAACTGAGAGCGCCATTGCATTCACGAGGCTTTCTTACGTCTATACTAATCTTTGCGGCTTTGTTTTCGAGAAAAAGCTTCTTAGAGAGAAAAATTCGGTAGACTATAGCATGTCAATTTTTAAAGAAATCTGAAAGACTTACATCCACGTAAATTATAGCGAAAGCTACGTAACGAAGCCTCCCGAATGCGGCACTACCTTCCGTGTTTCTGTAGAATGCACGGTTTCCTCGCAAACCGACAAAATCTCTTGAGATGTCGACATTAATACGTCATTCTGGAAATTCTGTTCTGCCAAGAGAACCTTCAACTTTAGAAGGAAACTGGGAGCGCCATTGCATTCTCGAGGCTTTCTTACGTCTATACTAATCTTTGCGGCTTTGTTCTCGAGAAAAAGCTTTTTATTAAGTTAACTTTTTTCTCTTCTGCTTTTCTTAATTAAAAATTGTCTCAATAATTGTAGCTCTAGAAGAACTTCTTGAGTTTCCCTCAATTGTCATTTTTATCTTTATCAGGCCATTGCTATGTTAATAACCAAATGGATTTCAATGACAGTAGTTGGAACATGTAGTAGACAGAAATAGTTGACACAACCGATTATTAGGACAAAGGAATGTCCGCAAATACTAAATACCTAGTCTATAAATGTTACCAATGAGAAATGGCATAGCAAGTTCGCATTTAGGAAGAGAAATTGATTGTTTTAATAAATATGGTGCGCGTAGTTTATAAAGAAGTAACTTAATACATCTCCTTTGTATGCAGTATGATGTTCTAGAGATGCTGACTAACCATCACCGCATGTGTGCCAAATAATTTGTGGAACATGTCGTTGCGTGAGTTCCCTTCAATTTTGTGAATTCCTGTTTGACTTCTGCAGTCTGCTTTAAATATTTATGCTCGAGTTAATTTGTTGATTAAACAATGTCTTCAAATATTGTATTGATTATTGTAAAAAAGCTATTTGAGTAAATAGTACTAACTGAAACAAAGAAGGAAAATAAATAAATAAATAAATGATAATAATAAAGATGTTACCAACTATTTACCTATTTTTATTCAGAAACACTACATTACATTTTAAACCTAAAATATTACCTATCTACTTTCAGTTCATTAGATAGGCGCAACATTAAAAATTTTTAAATGAAGGAATAGGTAAATCTGTTATTAGTTTTTTTTTTATTTAGACGTTAAACGAATCGTAAAATGCAAATAACATATTATTTTTTACGAACGCGAAACCCGCCGATATTTAAATCGGGACGCGCCCGCCGACCAATCAGCGCAACGTGTCGGGTTGTGTCTTTTACCACCGTAGTCTGCTGTCAACCAACTGTCAGATTAGGTTAGGCGTCCGGTGACGGGTTATTCGCTTCGTTTTATTTACTTTACACGTCGAGGGGCGTCCCTTGTCGAATTCAACGTCTATTGTGGACGTCTCCCAGTTAACGCCGCCAGTACGAGATGCCCGCGAAACGTCGATAGAACGTACGGAAGCAGGAGGCAGCAAAGGGTTGCGACACAGGCCGCAATATAATCGACCGCCCCCTAGTCCCCTAACTGGTTTGCCGTTTGTCGAAGTTTTGCGGAGTAAGGGGAAAACTGTTTCATCGAACTGCAGATTCAACGCGACGACATGCAAGTCCCTGCCCACCCGGATGAGCTCCGGATTCAGGATAAACGTGAAGTTACCGTTCAATTCGTCTGCCCCTCTTTAGTCTATACGAATTTTCTCGGGCTCGTCCTAGGCACAACGTTTGTTCGGCGAAAGGCGATCGACGGACCTATAATATAGCTACGGGAATATGTGGAAAATAGCCCCGCCTCGGAATCGTCGCAAATTAAAATAAAGGCGGCCTGAAATCGGTCTCTCGAATACGGTGGAAAATCGCCATTTCAATGAGAAACTGTCCCCCTCCACAGAGATGCCGGAAAATTTTCCTCGTGAATGCACGCCTTCGAGGTAAGTTAACAACACGTAATCTAGGATACATCCGATGGCGCCTCGTTCGATGCGTTCGTCTGCTGCCCCTCCTTGAACTGTACGAACTTTTTCAGGATTCTACCTCGAGAGGTAGAATGTGTGTTTTGCGTAAGAAATTCGACGGACCCATTTCATCGTGCAGTAAGGGAATTTCGTGGAAGATACGGATGCCGCGCTCGAAATCGGCCCGAATCGTCGGTGACCCATGCGTAAATCGACCTCCCCATTGTGACGGGCGTCTCATTTTCAATGAAAAACCGTCCGGTTTCCTGCGAAATCGAGAAAGCCCTTCGCCGTAACGGTACGTTCGAGGTAACCGCCTGAGAAACTGACGCCTACCTGGGGCACCTGTGGAGTCAGGATAAATGTGAAGGTACCGTTGAATTCGTCTGCCCTTCCTACTGCTTTACGCACGTTTTCGGCGTTCTCCTTCCTGTGATGGTGTCCCCGCGAAAGGCGATCGTATGCATGTATGTGGGAATCATCAAAATGCTGTCTGCAGCGCCATCTCGTAGGAACTGTGCGAACCCCATCTGTCATCGATGCTCGTGTCGTACAGATTACATGAGACGGGAATCAATTACGCATTCGGTTGCGGCTATCGGCCGCCAGATTGCGGCTATCGGCCGCCAGATGGCGGCCAAGTCCGTGATTAGGGATCTTTACGCGACGAGTATCCGTGACCGGTGGTCCGTAACGTTCCCACGAGAAGGCGCCCCAATCCCCGGGCCGGCTAACTTAACCTTAAATTATTTACGATTTTTACTTTTCAGGAAGGAAATTATATATATCATTATAACGGCTTAAAGTTCAAAGTATATGACTGACGCGACGGTCTGTCGCGATCACGGGAGAAGGTTTTATGTTTGTCCGTGAAAAACATCTCGGGATGGTTGTCGTAGGACGAACGAAGAATAACTGTCACGTTCCTCCGATGCCCGACAAGTTTCCTCGCGAACGGCGAACGGCGCCTTCAAGGTGAGGTAACAAAATATTCAGGATATGTCATGATAAACAGTAACGGACAGATAGATATCTATGGTAATATCGCTGTGTATGCATCGAATTATTTCAATATTTTGGTTTTACTTTGTCACTTAAAATATTTATGGCGTTGCTAATATGTCCGCCTTATCTAACTCGTGCGGAAGGTGTCTTCCCTGCACTCGACTGCCTGTTCGGCGCCTGTTGAGAAAATAACATTTTCCACGTTAATGCAGAAATGTTTTAGATAGAGTTGCAAACCGTCTGGGAGGAAATTCGATCATGTAACCGCGGCACGAAGAGGAAATCAACGAATTTATCAGATAGGAGGTAGGAGAGACGAATCAGGTTAACAGATCAGGTCCAGGCACAAAGCAAACGAGGTCTTCAATAGGAAAACAACTTACAACATTTCGTAGAAGGATTAGATGACGGGAATTTCCCGAACGGAATTTATGAAAGACATCCAAGGAACTGTACCGTAAATCTCGAGACAAAAGATAAATATAATTACACAGAGACGAGAAATGGAAGAAACAGGAATATTTTCCTTCCAACAGATGTCCAGAAGTGAGTAAAATATTAATTATCCGACAAAGCATTTAATTCCTACAATCCCATACCTAACATACTTATTTTATTATGTGTGTATCTTGCTTTTGTATCTGTATTGAATATTATTCATTTCAGGGTTAGGATTACTTACAAGAAAGAAGAAATTAAATAGTAGACATTATTACAACTCATCTATGATTATAATAAGTTTTAAGTTTGTTAATGATATTCCCGTTAGATGGGTGTCTTATCTTATTCAGACAATGAAACTGTTAAACTTACGTAGAATTAAATACACATCTTAATATTTAAATCATTAAATACGCATCTTAATATTTATCGTACGTTGCAAGGCAATTTGCAATCGATATATTTCGAAAGGTATCTTTCAATGGTGATAATATGTTAGTATTCTTTGAAACTTCTTAGTGTATCTGGATTATCACATACAACTGTGGCGCCTGAGGAGAAAAATTCGATGGACTATAGCATGTCAATTATTTAAAAAATCTGAAAAGCTCACATCCACGTAAATTATAGCGAAAGCTACGTAAAAGAGCCTCCAGAATGCAGGACTACCTTCCGCTTTTCTGTAGAATGCACGGTTTCCTCGCAAGCCGACAAAAGCTCTTGAGATGTCGAGATCAATACGTCATTCTGGAAATTCTATCCTGCCAAGAGAACCTTCAGCTTTAGAAGGAAACTGAGAGCGCCATTGCATTCTCGAGGCTTTCTTACGTCTATACTAATCTTTGCGGTTTTGTTCTCGAGAAACAGCTTTTTAGAGAGAAAAATTCGATGGACTATAGCATGTCAATTTTTAAAAAAATCTGAAAGACTCACATCCACGTAAATTATAGCGAAAGCTACGTAAAAAAGCCTCCAGAATGCGGCACTACCCTCCGTTTTTCTGTAGAATGCACGGTTTCCTCGCAAACCGACAAAAGCTCTTGAGATGTCGAGATCAATACATCATTCTGGAAATTCTGTCCTGCCAATAGAACCTTCAGCTTTAGAAGGAAGTTGAGAGCGCCATTGCATTCTCGAGGCTTTCTTACGTCTATACTAATCTTTGCGGCTTTGTTCTCGAGAAAAAGCTTTTTAGAGAGAAAAATTCGATGGACTATAGCATGTCAATTTTTAAGAAAATCTGAAAGGCTCACATCCACGTAAATTATAGCGAAAGCTACGTAAAAAGTCCTCCCGAATGCGGCACTACCTTCCGTTTTTCTGTAGAATGCACGGTTTCCTCGCAAACCGACAAGAACTCTTGAGATTTCGAGATCAATACATCATTTTGGAAATTCTGTCCTGCGAAGAGAACCTTCAACTTTAGAAGGAAACTGAGAGAGCCATTGCATTCTCGAGGCTTTCTTACGTCTATACTAATCTTTGCGGCTTTGTTCTCGAAAAAAAGCTTTTTAGAGAGAAAAATTCGATGGACTATAGCATGTCAATTTCTAAAAAAATCTGAAAGACTCACATCCACGTAAATTATAGCGAAAGCTACGTAAAAAAGCCTCCAGAATGCGGCACTACCTTCCGTTTTTCTGTAGAATGCACGGTCTCCTCGCAAACCGACAAAAACTCTTGAGATGTCGAGATCAATACATCATTCTGGAAATTCTGTCCTGCCAAGAGAACCTTCAGCTTTAGAAGGAAACTGAGAGCGCCATTGCATTCTCGAGGCTTTCTTACGTCTATACTAATCTTTGCGGTTTTGTTCTCGAGAAACAGCTTTTTAGAGAGAAAAATTCGATGGACTATAGCATGTCAATTTTTAAAAAAATCTGAAAGACTCACATCCACGTAAATTATAGCGAAAGCTACGTAAAAAAGCCTCCAGAATGCGGCACTACCCTCCGTTTTTCTGTAGAATGCACGGTTTCCTCGCAAACCGACAAAAGCTCTTGAGATGTCGAGATCAATACATCATTCTGGAAATTCTGTCCTGCCAATAGAACCTTCAGCTTTAGAAGGAAGTTGAGAGCGCCATTGCATTCTCGAGGCTTTCTTACGTCTATACTAATCTTTGCGGCTTTGTTCTCGAGAAACAGCTTTTTAGAGAGAAAAATTCGATGGACTATAGCATGTCAATTTCTAAAAAAATCTGAAAGACTCACATCCACGTAAATTATAGCGAAAGCTACGTAAAAAAGCCTCCAGAATGCGGCACTACCTTCCGTTTTTCTGTAGAATGCACGGTCTCCTCGCAAACCGACAAAAACTCTTGAGATGTCGAGATCAATACATCATTCTGGAAATTCTATCCTGCCAAGAGAACCTTCAGCTTTAGAAGGAAACTGAGAGCGCCATTGCATTCTCGAGGCTTTCTTACGTCTATACTAATCTTTGCGGTTTTGTTCTCGAGAAACAGCTTTTTAGAGAGAAAAATTCGATGGACTATAGCATGTCAATTTTTAAAAAAATCTGAAAGACTCACATCCACGTAAATTATAGCGAAAGCTACGTAAAAAAGCCTCCAGAATGCGGCACTACCCTCCGTTTTTCTGTAGAATGCACGGTTTCCTCGCAAACCGACAAAAGCTCTTGAGATGTCGAGATCAATACATCATTCTGGAAATTCTGTCCTGCCAATAGAACCTTCAGCTTTAGAAGGAAGTTGAGAGCGCCATTGCATTCTCGAGGCTTTCTTACGTCTATACTAATCTTTGCGGCTTTGTTCTCGAGAAAAAGCTTTTTAGAGAGAAAAATTCGATGGACTATAGCATGTCAATTTTTAAGAAAATCTGAAAGGCTCACATCCACGTAAATTATAGCGAAAGCTACGTAAAAAGTCCTCCCGAATGCGGCACTACCTTCCGTTTTTCTGTAGAATGCACGGTTTCCTCGCAAACCGACAAGAACTCTTGAGATTTCGAGATCAATACATCATTTTGGAAATTCTGTCCTGCGAAGAGAACCTTCAACTTTAGAAGGAAACTGAGAGAGCCATTGCATTCTCGAGGCTTTCTTACGTCTATACTAATCTTTGCGGCTTTGTTCTCGAAAAAAAGCTTTTTAGAGAGAAAAATTCGATGGACTATAGCATGTCAATTTCTAAAAAAATCTGAAAGACTCACATCCACGTAAATTATAGCGAAAGCTACGTAAAAAAGCCTCCAGAATGCGGCACTACCTTCCGTTTTTCTGTAGAATGCACGGTCTCCTCGCAAACCGACAAAAACTCTTGAGATGTCGAGATCAATACCTCATTCTGGAAATTCTGTCCTGCCAAGAGAACCTTCAGCTTTAGAAGGAAACTGAGAGCGCCATTGCATTCTCGAGGCTTTCTTACGTCTATACTAATCTTTGCGGTTTTGTTCTCGAGAAACAGCTTTTTAGAGAGAAAAATTCGATGGACTATAGCATGTCAATTTTTAAAAAAATCTGAAAGACTCACATCCACGTAAATTATAGCGAAAGCTACGTAAAAAAGCCTCCAGAATGCGGCACTACCCTCCGTTTTTCTGTAGAATGCACGGTTTCCTCGCAAACCGACAAAAGCTCTTGAGATGTCGAGATCAATACATCATTCTGGAAATTCTGTCCTGCCAATAGAACCTTCAGCTTTAGAAGGAAGTTGAGAGCGCCATTGCATTCTCGAGGCTTTCTTACGTCTATACTAATCTTTGCGGCTTTGTTCTCGAGAAACAGCTTTTTAGAGAGAAAAATTCGATGGACTATAGCATGTCAATTTCTAAAAAAATCTGAAAGACTCACATCCACGTAAATTATAGCGAAAGCTACGTAAAAAAGCCTCCAGAATGCGGCACTACCTTCCGTTTTTCTGTAGAATGCACGGTCTCCTCGCAAACCGACAAAAACTCTTGAGATGTCGAGATCAATACATCATTCTGGAAATTCTATCCTGCCAAGAGAACCTTCAGCTTTAGAAGGAAACTGAGAGCGCCATTGCATTCTCGAGGCTTTCTTACGTCTATACTAATCTTTGCGGTTTTGTTCTCGAGAAACAGCTTTTTAGAGAGAAAAATTCGATGGACTATAGCATGTCAATTTTTAAAAAAATCTGAAAGACTCACATCCACGTAAATTATAGCGAAAGCTACGTAAAAAAGCCTCCAGAATGCGGCACTACCCTCCGTTTTTCTGTAGAATGCACGGTTTCCTCGCAAACCGACAAAAGCTCTTGAGATGTCGAGATCAATACATCATTCTGGAAATTCTGTCCTGCCAATAGAACCTTCAGCTTTAGAAGGAAGTTGAGAGCGCCATTGCATTCTCGAGGCTTTCTTACGTCTATACTAATCTTTGCGGCTTTGTTCTCGAGAAAAAGCTTTTTAGAGAGAAAAATTCGATGGACTATAGCATGTCAATTTTTAAGAAAATCTGAAAGGCTCACATCCACGTAAATTATAGCGAAAGCTACGTAAAAAGTCCTCCCGAATGCGGCACTACCTTCCGTTTTTCTGTAGAATGCACGGTTTCCTCGCAAACCGACAAGAACTCTTGAGATTTCGAGATCAATACATCATTTTGGAAATTCTGTCCTGCCAATAGAACCTTCAGCTTTAGAAGGAAGTTGAGAGCGCCATTGCATTCTCGAGGCTTTCTTACGTCTATACTAATCTTTGCGGTTTTGTTCTCGAGAAACAGCTTTTTAGAGAGAAAAATTCGATGGACTATAGCATGTCAATTTCTAAAAAAATCTGAAAGACTCACATCCACGTAAATTATAGCGAAAGCTACGTAAAAAAGCCTCCAGAATGCGGCACTACCTTCCGTTTTTCTGTAGAATGCACGGTCTCCTCGCAAACCGACAAAAACTCTTGAGATGTCGAGATCAATACATCATTCTGGAAATTCTATCCTGCCAAGAGAACCTTCAGCTTTAGAAGGAAGTTGAGAGCGCCATTGCATTCTCGAGGCTTTCTTACGTCTATACTAATCTTTGCGGCTTTGTTCTCGAGAAAAAGCTTTTTAGAGAGAAAAATTCGATGGACTATAGCATGTCAATTTTTAAGAAAATCTGAAAGGCTCACATCCACGTAAATTATAGCGAAAGCTACGTAAAAAAGCCTACAGAATGCGGCACTACCTTCCGTTTTTCTGTAGAATGCACGGTCTCCTCGCAAACCGACAAAAACTCTTGAGATGTCGAGATCAATACATCATTCTGGAAATTCTATCCTGCCAAGAGAACCTTCAGCTTTAGAAGGAAACTGAGAGCGCCATTGCATTCTCGAGGCTTTCTTACGTCTATACTAATCTTTGCGGTTTTGTTCTCGAGAAACAGCTTTTTAGAGAGAAAAATTCGATGGACTATAGCATGTCAATTTTTAAAAAAATCTGAAAGACTCACATCCACGTAAATTATAGCGAAAGCTACGTAAAAAAGCCTCCAGAATGCGGCACTACCCTCCGTTTTTCTGTAGAATGCACGGTTTCCTCGCAAACCGACAAAAGCTCTTGAGATGTCGAGATCAATACATCATTCTGGAAATTCTGTCCTGCCAATAGAACCTTCAGCTTTAGAAGGAAGTTGAGAGCGCCATTGCATTCTCGAGGCTTTCTTACGTCTATACTAATCTTTGCGGCTTTGTTCTCGAGAAAAAGCTTTTTAGAGAGAAAAATTCGATGGACTATAGCATGTCAATTTTTAAGAAAATCTGAAAGGCTCACATCCACGTAAATTATAGCGAAAGCTACGTAAAAAGTCCTCCCGAATGCGGCACTACCTTCCGTTTTTCTGTAGAATGCACGGTTTCCTCGCAAACCGACAAGAACTCTTGAGATTTCGAGATCAATACATCATTTTGGAAATTCTGTCCTGCGAAGAGAACCTTCAACTTTAGAAGGAAACTGAGAGAGCCATTGCATTCTCGAGGCTTTCTTACGTCTATACTAATCTTTGCGGCTTTGTTCTCGAAAAAAAAGCTTTTTAGAGAGAAAAATTCGATGGACTATAGCATGTCAATTTCTAAAAAAATCTGAAAGACTCACATCCACGTAAATTATAGCGAAAGCTACGTAAAAAAGCCTCCAGAATGCGGCACTACCTTCCGTTTTTCTGTAGAATGCACGGTCTCCTCGCAAACCGACAAAAACTCTTGAGATGTCGAGATCAATACATCATTCTGGAAATTCTGTCCTGCCAATAGAACCTTCAGCTTTAGAAGGAAACTGAGAGCGCCATTGCATTCTCGAGGCTTTCTTACGTCTATACTAATCTTTGCGGTTTTGTTCTCGAGAAAAAGCTTTTTAGAGAGAAAAATTCGATGGACTATAGCATGTCAATTTTTAAAAAAATCTGAAAGACTCACATCCACGTAAATTATAGCGAAAGCTACGTAAAAAAGCCTCCAGAATGCGGCACTACCTTCCGTTTTTCTGTAGAATGCACGGTTTCCTCGCAAACCGACAAAAGCTCTTGAGATGTCGAGATCAATACATCATTCTGGAAATTCTGTCCTGCCAATAGAACCTTCAGCTTTAGAAGGAAACTGAGAGCGCCATTGCATTCTCGAGGCTTTCTTACGTCTATAGTAATCTCTGAGGCTTTGTTCTCGAGAAAAAGCTTTTTAGAGAGAAAAATTCGATGGACTATAGCATGTCAATTTCTAAAAAAATCTGAAAGACTCACATCCACGTAAATTATAGCGAGAGGTACATAAAAAGGCCTTCCTAATGCGGCACTGCCTTCCGTTTTTCTGTAGAATGCACGGTTTCCTCGCAAACCGACAAAAACTCTTGAGATGTCGAGATCAATACATCATTCTGGAAATTCTGTCCTGCCAATAGAACCTTCAGCTTTAGAAGGAAACTGAGAGCGCCATTGCATTCTCGAGGCTTTCTTACGTCCATACTAATCTTTGCGGCTTTGTTCTCGAGAAAAAGCTTTTTAGAGAGAAAAATTCGATGGACTATAGCATGTCAATTTTTAAAAAAATCTGAAAGACTCACATCCACGTAAATTATAGCGAAAGCTACGTAAAGAAGCCTCCCGAATGCGGCACTACCTTCCGTTTTTCTGTAGAGTGCACGGTTTCCTCGCAAACCGACAAAAACTCTTGAGATGTCGAGATCAATACGTCATTCTGGAAATTCTGTCCTGCCAAGAGAACCTTCAGCTTTAGAAGGAAACTGAGAGCGCCATTGCATTCTCGAGGCTTTCTTACGTCTATACTAATCTTTGCGGCTTTGTTCTCGAGAAAAAGCTTTTTAGAGAGAAAAATTCGATGGACTATAGCATGTCAATTTTTAAAAAAATCTGAAAGACTCACATCCACGTAAATTATAGCGAAAGCTACGTAAAGAAGCCTCCCGAATGCGGCACTACCTTCCGTTTTTCTGTAGAGTGCACGGTTTCCTCGCAAACCGACAAAAACTCTTGAGATGTCGAGATCAATACGTCATTCTGGAAATTCTGTCCTGCCAAGAGAACCTTCAGCTTTAGAAGGAAACTGAGAGCGCCATTGCATTCTCGAGGCTTTCTTACGTCTATACTAATCTCTGAGGCTTTGTTCTCGAGAAAAAGCTTTTTAGAGAGAAAAATTCGATGGACTATAGCATGTCAATTTTTAAGAAAATCTGAAAGGCTCACATCCACGTAAATTAAAGCGAAAGCTACGTAAAAAGTCCTCCCGAATGCGGCACTACCTTCCGTTTCTCTGTAGAATGCACGGTTTCCTCGCAAACCGACAAAAACTCTTGAGATTTCGAGATCAATACATCATTTTGGAAATTCTGTCCTGCCAAGAGAACCTTCAACTTTAGAAGGAAACTAAGAGAGCCATTGCATTCTCGGGGCTTTCTTACGTCTATACTAATCTTTGCGGCTTTGTTCTCGAGAAAAAGCTTTTTAGAGAGAAAAATTCGATGAATTATAGCATGTCAATTATTTAAAAAATCTGAAAGACTCACATCCACGTAAATTATAGCGAAAGCTACGTAAAGAAGCCTCCCGAATGCGGCACTACCTTCCGTTTTTCTGTAGAATGCACGGTCTCCTCGCAAACCGACAAAAACTCTTGAGATGTCGAGATCAATACATCATTCTGGAAATTCTGTCCTGCCAAGAGAACCTTCAACTTTAGAAGGGCACTGAAAGCGCCATTGCATTCTCGAGGCTTTCTTACGTCTATACTAATCTTTGCGGTTTTGTTCTCGAGAAAAAGCTTTTTAGAGAGAAAAATTCGATGGACTATAGCATGTCAATTTTTAAGAAAATCTGAAAGGCTCACATCCACGTAAATTATAGCGAAAGCTACGTAAAAAAGCCTCCAGAATGCGGCACTACCCTCCGTTTTTCTGTAGAATGCACGGTTTCCTCGCAAACCGACAAAAGCTCTTGAGATGTCGAGATCAATACATCATTCTGGAAATTCTGTCCTGCCAATAGAACCTTCAGCTTTAGAAGGAAACTGAGAGCGCCATTGCATTCTCGAGGCTTTCTTACGTCTATACTAATCTTTGCGGTTTTGTTCTCGAGAAAAAGCTTTTTAGAGAGAAAAATTCGATGGACTATAGCATGTCAATTTTTAAGAAAATCTGAAAGGCTCACATCCACGTAAATTATAGCGAAAGCTACGTAAAAAAGCCTCCCGAATGCGGCACTACCTTCCGTTTTTCTGTAGAATGCACGGTTTCCTCGCAAACCGACAAAAGCTCTTGAGATGTCGAGATCAATACATCATTCTGGAAATTCTGTCCTGCCAATAGAACCTTCAGCTTTAGAAGGAAACTGAGAGCGCCATTGCATTCTCGAGGCTTTCTTACGTCTATACTAATCTCTGAGGCTTTGTTCTCGAGAAAAAGCTTTTTAGAGAGAAAAATTCGATGAATTATAGCATGTCAATTATTTAAAAAATCTGAAAGACTCACATCCACGTAAATTATAGCGAAAGCTACGTAAAGAAGCCTCCCGAATGCGGCACTACCTTCCGTTTTTCTGTAGAATGCACGGTCTCCTCGCAAACCGACAAAAACTCTTGAGATGTCGAGATCAATACATCATTCTGGAAATTCTGTCCTGCCAATAGAACCTTCAGCTTTAGAAGGAAACTGAGAGCGCCATTGCATTCTCGAGGCTTTCTTACGTCCATACTAATCTTTGCGGCTTTGTTCTCGAGAAAAAGCTTTTTAGAGAGAAAAATTCGATGGACTATAGCATGTCAATTTTTAAAAAAATCTGAAAGACTCACATCCACGTAAATTATAGCGAAAGCTACGTAAAGAAGCCTCCCGAATGCGGCACTACCTTCCGTTTTTCTGTAGAGTGCACGGTTTCCTCGCAAACCGACAAAAACTCTTGAGATGTCGAGATCAATACGTCATTCTGGAAATTCTGTCCTGCCAAGAGAACCTTCAGCTTTAGAAGGAAACTGAGAGCGCCATTGCATTCTCGAGGCTTTCTTACGTCTATACTAATCTCTGAGGCTTTGTTCTCGAGAAAAAGCTTTTTAGAGAGAAAAATTCGATGGACTATAGCATGTCAATTTCTAAAAAAATCTGAAAGACTCACATCCACGTAAATTATAGCGAAAGGTACATAAAAAGGCCTTCCTAATGCGGCACTGCCTTCCGTTTTTCTGTAGAATGCACGGTTTCCTCGCAAACCGACAAAAACTCTTGAGATGTCGAGATCAATACGTCATTCTGGAAATTCTGTCCTGCCAAGAGAACCTTCAGCTTTAGAAGGAAACTGAGAGCGCCATTGCATTCTCGAGGCTTTCTTACGTCTATACTAATCTTTGCGGCTTTGTTCTCGAGAAAAAGCTTTTTAGAGAGAAAAATTCGATGAATTATAGCATGTCAATTATTTAAAAAATCTGAAAGACTCACATCCACGTAAATTATAGCGAAAGCTACGTAAAGAAGCCTCCCGAATGCGGCACTACCTTCCGTTTTTCTGTAGAATGCACGGTCTCCTCGCAAACCGACAAAAACTCTTGAGATGTCGAGATCAATACATCATTCTGGAAATTCTGTCCTGCCAAGAGAACCTTCAGCTTTAGAAGGAAACTGAGAGCGCCATTGCATTCTCGAGGCTTTCTTACGTCTATACTAATCTCTGAGGCTTTGTTCTCGAGAAAAAGCTTTTTAGAGAGAAAAATTCGATGGACTATAGCATGTCAATTTTTAAGAAAATCTGAAAGGCTCACATCCACGTAAATTAAAGCGAAAGCTACGTAAAAAGTCCTCCCGAATGCGGCACTACCTTCCGTTTCTCTGTAGAATGCACGGTTTCCTCGCAAACCGACAAAAACTCTTGAGATTTCGAGATCAATACATCATTTTGGAAATTCTGTCCTGCCAAGAGAACCTTCAACTTTAGAAGGAAACTAAGAGAGCCATTGCATTCTCGGGGCTTTCTTACGTCTATACTAATCTTTGCGGCTTTGTTCTCGAGAAAAAGCTTTTTAGAGAGAAAAATTCGATGAATTATAGCATGTCAATTATTTAAAAAATCTGAAAGACTCACATCCACGTAAATTATAGCGAAAGCTACGTAAAGAAGCCTCCCGAATGCGGCACTACCTTCCGTTTTTCTGTAGAATGCACGGTCTCCTCGCAAACCGACAAAAACTCTTGAGATGTCGAGATCAATACATCATTCTGGAAATTCTGTCCTGCCAAGAGAACCTTCAACTTTAGAAGGGCACTGAAAGCGCCATTGCATTCTCGAGGCTTTCTTACGTCTATACTAATCTTTGCGGTTTTGTTCTCGAGAAAAAGCTTTTTAGAGAGAAAAATTCGATGGACTATAGCATGTCAATTTTTAAGAAAATCTGAAAGGCTCACATCCACGTAAATTATAGCGAAAGCTACGTAAAAAAGCCTCCAGAATGCGGCACTACCCTCCGTTTTTCTGTAGAATGCACGGTTTCCTCGCAAACCGACAAAAGCTCTTGAGATGTCGAGATCAATACATCATTCTGGAAATTCTGTCCTGCCAATAGAACCTTCAGCTTTAGAAGGAAACTGAGAGCGCCATTGCATTCTCGAGGCTTTCTTACGTCTATACTAATCTCTGAGGCTTTGTTCTCGAGAAAAAGCTTTTTAGAGAGAAAAATTCGATGGACTATAGCATGTCAATTTCTAAAAAAATCTGAAAGACTCACATCCACGTAAATTATAGCGAAAGGTACATAAAAAGGCCTTCCTAATGCGGCACTGCCTTCCGTTTTTCTGTAGAATGCACGGTTTCCTCGCAAACCGACAAAAACTCTTGAGATGTCGAGATCAATACATCATTCTGGAAATTCTGTCCTGCCAATAGAACCTTCAGCTTTAGAAGGAAACTGAGAGCGCCATTGCATTCTCGAGGCTTTCTTACGTCTATACTAATCTTTGCGGCTTTGTTCTCGAGAAAAAGCTTTTTAGAGAGAAAAATTCGATGGACTATAGCATGTCAATTTTTAAAAAAATCTGAAAGACTCACATCCACGTAAATTATAGCGAAAGCTACGTAAAGAAGCCTCCCGAATGCGGCACTACCTTCCGTTTTTCTGTAGAGTGCACGGTTTCCTCGCAAACCGACAAAAACTCTTGAGATGTCGAGATCAATACGTCATTCTGGAAATTCTGTCCTGCCAAGAGAACCTTCAGCTTTAGAAGGAAACTGAGAGCGCCATTGCATTCTCGAGGCTTTCTTACGTCTATACTAATCTTTGCGGCTTTGTTCTCGAGAAGAAGCTTTTTAGAGAGAAAAATTCGATGGACTATAGCATGTCAATTTTAAAAAAAATCTGAAAGACTCACATCCACGTAAATTATAGCGAAAGCTACGTAAAGAAGCCTCCCGAATGCGGCACTACCTTCCGTTTTTCTGTAGAGTGCACGGTTTCCTCGCAAACCGACAAAAACTCTTGAGATGTCGAGATCAATACGTCATTCTGGAAATTCTGTCCTGCCAAGAGAACCTTCAACTTTAGATGGAAACTGACAGCGCCATTGCATTCTCGAGGCTTTCTTACGTGTATACTAATCTTTGCGGCTTTGTTCTCGAGAAACAGCTTTTTAGAGAGAAAAATTCGATGGACTATAGCATGTCAATTTTTAAGAAAATCTGAAAGACTCACATCCACGTAAATTATAGCGAAAGCTACGTAAAAAAGCCTCCAGAATGCGGCACTACCCTCCGTTTTTCTGTAGAATGCACGGTTTCCTCGCAAACCGACAAAAACTCTTGAGATGTCGAGATCAATACATCATTCTGGAAATTCTGTCCTGCCAATAGAACCTTCAGCTTTAGAAGGAAACTGAGAGCGCCATTGCATTCTCGAGGCTTTCTTACGTCTATACTAATCTTTGCGGTTTTGTTCTCGAGAAAAAGCTTTTTAGAGAGAAAAATTCGATGGACTATAGCATGTCAATTTTTAAAAAAACCTGAAAGACTCACATCCACGTAAATTATAGCGAAAGCTACGTAAAAAAGCCTCCAGAATGCGGCACTACCCTCCGTTTTTCTGTAGAATGCACGGTTTCCTCGCAAACCGACAAAAGCTCTTGAGATGTCGAGATCAATACATCATTCTGGAAATTCTGTCCTGCCAATAGAACCTTCAGCTTTAGAAGGAAACTGAGAGCGCCATTGCATTCTCGAGGCTTTCTTACGTCTATACTAATCTTTGCGGTTTTGTTCTCGAGAAAAAGCTTTTTAGAGAGAAAAATTCGATGGACTATAGCATGTCAATTTTTAAGAAAATCTGAAAGGCTCACATCCACGTAAATTATAGCGAAAGCTACGTAAAAAAGCCTCCCGAATGCGGCACTACCTTCCGTTTTTCTGTAGAATGCACGGTTTCCTCGCAAACCGACAAAAACTCTTGAGATATCGAGATCAATACATCATTCTGGAAATTCTGTCCTGCCAATAGAACCTTCAGCTTTAGAAGGAAACTGAGAGCGCCATTGCATTCTCGAGGCTTTCTTACGTCTATACTAATCTTTGCGGCTTTTTTCTCGAGAAAAAGCTTTTTAGAAAGAAAAATTCGATGGACTATAGCATGTCAATTTTTAAAAAAATCTGAAAAGCTCACATCCACGTAAATTATAGCGAAAGCTACGTAAAAAAGCCTCCAGAATGCGGCAATACCTTCCGTTTTTCTGTAGAATGCACGGTTTCCTTACAAACCGACAAAAACTCTTGAGATGTCGAGATTAATACGTCATTCTGGAAATTCTGTCCTGCCAAGAGGACCTTCAACTTTAGAAGGAAGCTGAGAGCGCCATTGCATTCTCGATGCTTTCTTACGTCTGTACTAATCTTCGCGGCTTTGTTCTCGAGAAAAAGCCTTTTAGAGAGAAAAATTCGATGGACTATGGCATGTCAATTTTTAAGAAAATCTGAAAGGCTCACATCCATGTAAATTATAGCGAAAGCTACATAAAAAGGCCTCCCGAATGCGGCACTACCTTCCGTTTTTCTGTAGAATGCACGGTGTCCTCGCAAACCGACAAGAACTCTTGAGAAGTCGAGATTAATACGTCATTCTGGAAATTCTGTCCTGCCAAGAGAACCTTCAGCTTTAGAAGGAAACTGAGAGCGCCATTGCATTCTCGAGGCTTTCTTACGTCTATACTAATCTTTGCGGCTTTGTTCTCGAGAAAAAGCTTTTTAGAGAGAAAAATTCGATGGACTATAGCATGTCAATTTTTAAAAAAATCTGAAAGACTCACATCCACGTAAATTATAGCGAAAGCTACGTAAAGAAGCCTCCCGAATGCGGCACTACCTTCCGTTTTTCTGTAGAGTGCACGGTTTCCTCGCAAACCGACAAAAACTCTTGAGATGTCGAGATCAATACGTCATTCTGGAAATTCTGTCCTGCCAAGAGAACCTTCAGCTTTAGAAGGAAACTGAGAGCGCCATTGCATTCTCGAGGCTTTCTTACGTCTATACTAATCTCTGAGGCTTTGTTCTCGAGAAAAAGCTTTTTAGAGAGAAAAATTCGATGGACTATAGCATGTCAATTTTTAAAAAAATCTGAAAAGCTCACATCCACGTAAATTATAGCGAAAGCTACGTAAAAGAGCCTCCCTTATGCGGCACTACCTTTCGCTCTTCTGTAGAATGCACGGTTTCCTCGCAAGCCGACAAAAACTCTTGAGATGTCGAGATCAATACATCATTCTGGAAATTCTGTCCTGCCAAGAGAACCTTCAACTTTAGAAGGAAACTGAGAGCGCCATTGCATTATCGAGGCTTTCTTACGTCTATACTAATCTTTGCGACTTTGTTCTGGAGAAAAAGCTTTTTGGAGAGAAAAATTCGATGGACTATAGCATGTCAATTTTAAAAAAAATCTGAAAGACTCACATCCACGTAAATTATAGCGAAAGCTACGTATAGAAGCCTCCCGAATGCGGCAATACCTTCCGTTTTTCTGTAGAATGCACGGTTTCCTTACAAACCGACAAAAACTCTTGAGATGTCGAGATTAATACGTCATTCTGGAAATTCTGTCCTGCCAAGAGGACCTTCAACTTTAGAAGGAAACTGAGAGCGCCATTGCATTCTCGATGCTTTCTTACGTCTGTACTAATCTTCGCGGCTTTGTTCTCGAGAAAAAGCCTTTTAGAGAGAAAAATTCGATGGACTATGGCATGTCAATTTTTAAGAAAATCTGAAAGGCTCACATCCATGTAAATTATAGCGAAAGCTACATAAAAAGGCCTCCCGAATGCGGCACTACCTTCCGTTTTTCTGTAGAATGCACGGTGTCCTCGCAAACCGACAAGAACTCTTGAGAAGTCGAGATTAATACGTCATTCTGGAAACTCTGTCCTGCCAAGAGAACCTTCAGCTTTAGAAGGAAACTGAGAGCGCCATTGCATTCTCGAGGCTTTCTTACGTCTATACTAATCTTTGCGGCTTTGTTCTCGAGAAAAAGCTTTTTAGAGAGAAAAATTCGATGGACTATAGCATGTCAATTTTTAAGAAAATCTGAAAGGCTCACATCCACGTAAATTATAGCGAAAGCTACGTAAAAAGGCCTCCCGAATGCGGCACTACCTTCCGTTTTTCTGTAGAATGCACCGTTTCCTCGCAAACCGACAAAAACTCTTGAGATGTCGAGATCAATACATCATTCTGGAAATTCTGTCCTGCCAAGAGAACCTTCAGCTTTAGAAGGAAACTGAGAGCGCTATTGCATTCTCGAGGCTTTCTTACGTCTATACTAATCTTTGCGGCTTTTTTCTCGAGAAAAAGCTTTTTAGAAAGAAAAATTCGATGGACTATAGCATGTCAATTTTTAAAAAAATCTGAAAAGCTCACATCCACGTAAATTATAGCGAAAGCTACGTAAAAAAGCCTCCAGAATGCGGCAATACCTTCCGTTTTTCTGTAGAATGCACGGTTTCCTTACAAACCGACAAAAACTCTTGAGATGTCGAGATTAATACGTCATTCTGGAAATTCTGTCCTGCCAAGAGGACCTTCAACTTTAGAAGGAAGCTGAGAGCGCCATTGCATTCTCGATGCTTTCTTACGTCTGTACTAATCTTCGCGGCTTTGTTCTCGAGAAAAAGCCTTTTAGAGAGAAAAATTCGATGGACTATGGCATGTCAATTTTTAAGAAAATCTGAAAGGCTCACATCCATGTAAATTATAGCGAAAGCTACATAAAAAGGCCTCCCGAATGCGGCACTACCTTCCGTTTTTCTGTAGAATGCACGGTGTCCTCGCAAACCGACAAGAACTCTTGAGAAGTCGAGATTAATACGTCATTCTGGAAACTCTGTCCTGCCAAGAGAACCTTCAGCTTTAGAAGGAAACTGAGAGCGCCATTGCATTCTCGAGGCTTTCTTACGTCTATACTAATCTTTGCGGCTTTTTTCTCGAGAAAAAGCTTTTTAGAAAGAAAAATTCGATGGACTATAGCATGTCAATTTTTAAAAAAATCTGAAAGACTCACATCCACGTAAATTATAGCGAAAGCTACGTAAAGAAGCCTCCCGAATGCGGCACTACCTTCCGTTTTTCTGTAGAATGCACGGTGTCCTCGCAAACCGACAAAAACTCTTGAGATGTCAAGATCAATACATCATTCTGGAAATTCTGTGCTGCCAAGAGATCCTTCAACTTTAGAAGGAAACTGAGAGCGCCATTGCATTCTTGAGGCTTTATTACGTCTATGCTAAACTTTGCGGCTTTGCTCTCGAGAAAGAGCTCTTTAGAGAGAAAAATTCGATGGACTATAGCATGTCAATTTTTAAGAAAATCTGAAAGGCTCACATCCACGTAAATTATAGCGA
This sequence comes from Rosalia funebris, assembly GCA_037954035.1. Lineage (NCBI taxonomy): Eukaryota > Metazoa > Arthropoda > Insecta > Coleoptera > Cerambycidae > Rosalia > Rosalia funebris. The sequence goes on along the minus strand of JAZFAV010000006.1, from coordinate 173,812 downwards.
AAGCTACGTAAAATAGGCTCCCGAATGAGGCACTACCTTCCGTTTTTCTGTTGAATGCACGGCTTCCTGGCAAACCGACAAAAACTCTTGAGATGTCGAGATTAATACGTCATTCTGGAAACTCTGTCCTGCCAATAGAACCTTCAACTTTAGAAGGAAACTGAGAGCGCCATTGCATTATCGAGGCTTTCTTACGTCTATACTAATCTTTGCGACTTTGTTCTGGAGAAAAAGCTTTTTGGAGAGAAAAATTCGATGGACTATAGCATGTCAATTTTAAAAAAAATCTGAAAGACTCACATCCACGTAAATTATAGCGAAAGCTACGTATAGAAGCCTCCCGAATGCGGCACTACCTTCCGTTTTTCTGTAGAATACACGGTTTCCTGGCAAACCGACAAAAACTCTTGAGATGTCGAGATTAATACGTCATTCTGGAAATTCTATTCTGCCAAGAGAACCTTCAACTTTAGAAGGAAGCTGAGAGCGCTATTGCATTATCGAGGCTTTCTTACGTCCATACTAATCGTTGAGGCTTTGTTCTCGAGAAAAACCTTTTTAGAGAGAAAAATTCGATAGACTATAGCATGTCAATTTCTAAAAAAATCTGAAAGACTCACATCCACGTAAATTATAGCGAAAGCTACGTAAAAAGCCTCCCGAATGCGGTACTACCTTCCGTTTTTCTGTAGAATGCACGGTTTCCTCGGAAACCGACAAAAACTCTTGAGATGTCGAGATCAATACATCATTTTGGAAATTCTGTCCTGCCAAGAGAACCTTCAACTTTAGAAGGAAACTGACAGCGCCATTGCATTCTCGAGGCTTTCTTACGTCTATACTAATCTTTGCGGCTTTGTTCTCGAGAAACAGCTTTTTAGAGAGAAAAATTCGATGGACTATAGCATGTCAATTTTTAAGGAAATCTGAAAGGCTCACATCCACGTAAATTATAGCGAGAGCTAGGGAAAGAGGCCTCCCGAATGCGGCACTACCTTCCGTTTTTCTGTAGAATGCACGGTCGCCTCGCAAACCGACAAAAACTCTTGAGATGTCGAGATCAATACATCATTCTGGAAATTCTGTCTTGCCAAGAGAACCTTCAACTTTAGAAGGAAGTTGAGAGCGCCATTGCATTCTCGAGGCTTTCTTACGTCTATGCTAATCTTTGCGGCTTTGTTCTCGAGAAACAGCTTTTTAGAGAGAAAAATTCGATGGACTATAGCATGTCAATTTTTAAGAAAATCTGAAAGGCTCACATCCACGTAAATTATAGCGAGAGCTAGGGAAAGAGGCCTCCCGAATGCGGCACTACCTTCCGTTTTTCTGTAGAATGCACGGTCGCCTCGCAAACCGACAAAAACTCTTGAGATGTCGAGATCAATACATCATTCTGGAAATTCTGTCTTGCCAAGAGAACCTTCAACTTTAGAAGGAAACTGAGAGCGCCATTGCATTCTCGAGGCTTTCTTACGTCTATACTAATCCTTGCGGCTTTGTTCTCGAGAAAAAGCTTTTTAGAGAGAAAAATTCGATGGACATAGCATGCTAATATTTAAGAAAATCTGAAAGGCTAACATCCACGTAGATTATAGCGAAAGCTACGTAAGGAAGCCTCCCGAATGCGGCACTACCTTCCGTTTTTCTGTAAAATGCACGGTTTTCTCGCAAACCGACAAAAACTCTTGAGATGTCGAGATCAATACATCATTCTGGTAATTCTTTCCTGCTAAGATGGTTTAAATGGGAAGAATTATAGGGGGAATTATTCTCCACAACTTTGCAATATAACTTTCTGGTGAGAGGTGCACAACTACCGAGATATTTAGGAAAAACCGATTATCTCCAAAACCACAGGTCCTAGAAGATGGTTTAAATGGGACGAATTATGGAGGGAATTATTCTCCACAACTTTGCTATATAACTTTCTGGTGGGAGGTGCAAAACTACCGAGATATTTAGAAAAAACCGATTACCTCCAAAACCACGGGTCCTAGAAGATGGCTTAAATGGGAAGAATTGTAGGGGGAATTATTCTCCACAACTTTGCTATATAACTTTCTGGTGGGAGGTGCAAAACTACCGAGACATTTAGAAAAAACCGATTACCTCCAAAACCACGGGTCCTAGAAGATGGTTTAAATAGGAAGAATTATAGGGGGAATTATTCTCCACAACTTTGCTATATAACTTTCTGGTGGGAGGTGCAAAACTACCGAGATATTTAGAAAAAACCGATTATTTCCAAAACCACGGGTCCTAGAAGATGGTTTAAATGGGAAGAATTATAGGGGGAATTATTCTCCACAACTTTGCTATATAACTTTCTGGTGGGAGGTGCAAAACTACCGAGATATTTAGAAAAAACCGATTACCTCCAAAACCACGGGTCCTAGAAGATGGTTTAAATGAGAAGAATTATAGGGGGAATTATTCTCCACAACTTTGCTATATAACTTTCTGGTGGGAGGTGCAAAACTACCGAGATATTTAGAAAAAACCGATTACCTCCAAAACCATGGGTCCTAGAAGATGGTTTAAATGGGAAGAATTGTAGGGGGAATTATTCTCCACAACTTTGCAATATAACTTTCTGGTGAGAGGTGCACAACTACCGAGATATTTAGAAAAAACCGATTATCTCCAAAACCACAGGTCCTAGAAGATGGTTTAAACGGGACGAATTATGGAGGGAATTATTCTCCACAACTTTGCTATATAACTTTCTGATGGGAGGTGCAAAACTACCGAGATATTTAGAAAAAACCGATTATCTCCAAAACCACGGGTCCTAGAAGATGGTTTAAATGAGAAGAATTATAGGGGGAATTATTCTCCACAACTTTGCAATATAACTTTCTGGTGAGAGGTGCACAACTACCGAGATATTTAGAAAAAACCGATTACCTCCAAAACCACGGGTCCTAGAAGATGGTTTAAATGGGAAGAATTGTAGGGGGAATTATTCTCCACAACTTTGCTATATAACTTTCTGGTGGGAGGTGCAAAACTACCGAGATATTTATAGAAAACCGATTACCTCCAAAACCACGGGTCCTAGAAGATGGTTTAAATAAGAAGAATTATAGGGGGAATTATTCTCCACAACTTTGCAATATAACTTTCTGGTGAGAGGTGCACAACTACCGAGATATTTAGAAAAAACCGATTACCTCCAAAACCACGGGTCCTAGAAGATGGTTTAAACGGGACGAATTATGGAGGGAATTATTCTCCACAACTTTGCTATATAACTTTCTGGTGGGAGGTGCAAAACTACCGAGATATTTAGAAAAAACCGATTACCTCCAAAACCACGGGTCCTAGAAGATGGTTTAAATGGGAAGAATTGTAGGGGGAATTATTCTCCACAACTTTGCAATATAACTTTCTGGTGAGAGGTGCACAACTACCGAGATATTTAGAAAAAACCGATTACCTCCAAAACCACGGGTCCTAGAAGATGGTTTAAATGGGAAGAATTGTAGGGGGAATTATTCTCCACAACTTTGCTATATAACTTTCTGGTGGGAGGTGCAAAACTACCGAGATATTTAGAAAAAACCGATTACCTCCAAAATCACGGGTCCTAGAAGATGGTTTAAATGGGAAGAATTGTAGGGGGAATTATTCTCCACAACTTTGCTATATAACTTTCTGGTGGGAGGTGCAAAACTACCGAGATATTTAGAAAAAACCGATTACCTCCAAAACCACGGGTCCTAGAAGATGGTTTAAATGGGAAGAATTGTAGGGGGAATTATTCTCCACAACTTTGCTATATAACTTTCTGGTGGGAGGTGCAAAACTACCGAGATATTTAGAAAAAACCGATTACCTCCAAAACGACGGATCCTAGCAGATGGTTTAAATGGGAAGAATTGTAGGGGGAATTATTCTCCACAACTTTGCTATATAACTTTCTGGTGGGAGGTGCAAAACTACCGAGATATTTAGAAAAAACCGATTACCTCCAAAACCACGGGTCCTAGGAGATGATTTAAATGGGAAGAATTGTAGGGGGAATTATTCTCCACAACTTTGCTATATAACTTTCTGGTGGGAGGTGCAAAACTACCGAGATATTTAGAAAAAACCGATTACCTCCAAAACCACGGGTCCTAGAAGATGGTTTAAATGAGAAGAATTATAGGGGGAATTATTCTCCACAACTTTGCTATATAACTTTCTGGTGAGAGGTGCACAACTACCGAGATATTTAGAAAAAACCGATTACCTCCAAAACCACGGGTCCTAGAAGATGGTTTAAATGGGACGAATTATGGAGGGAATTATTCTCCACAACTTTGCTATATAACTTTCTGGTGGGAGGTGCAAAACTACCGAGATATTTAGTAAAAACCGATTATCTCCAAAACCACGGGTCCTAGAAGATGGTTTAAATGGGACGAATTATGGAGGGAATTATTCTCCACAACTTTGCTATATAACTTTCTGGTGGGAGGTGCAAAACTACCGAGATATTTAGAAAAAACCGATTATCTCCAAAACCACGGGTCCTAGAAGATGGTTTAAATGAGAAGAATTATAGGGGGAATTATTCTCCACAACTTTGCAATATAACTTTCTGGTGAGAGGTGCAAAACTACCGAGATATTTAGAAAAAACCGATTATCTCCAAAACCACGGGTCCTAGGAGATGGTTTAAATAGGATGAATTATGGAGAGAATTATTCTCCACAACTTTGCTATATAACTTTCTGGTGGGAGGTGCAAAACTACCGAGATATTTAGAAAAAACCGATTATCTCCAAAACCACGGGTCCTAGAAGATGGTTTAAATGGGACGAATTATGGAGGGAATTATTCTCCACAACTTTGCCATATAACTTTCTGGTGGGAGGTGCAAAACTACCGAGATATTTAGAAAAAACCGATTATCTCCAAAACCACGGGTCCTAGAAGATGGTTTAAATGAGAAGAATTATAGGGGGAATTATTCTCCACAACTTTGCCATATAACTTTCTGGTGGGAGGTGCAAAACTACCGAGATATTTAGAAAAAACCGATTATCTCCAAAACCACGGGTCCTAGAAGATGGTTTAAATGAGAAGAATTATAGGGGGAATTATTCTCCACAACTTTGCCATATAACTTTCTGGTGGGAGGTGCAAAACTACCGAGATATTTAGAAAAAACCGATTATCTCCAAAACCACGGGTCCTAGAAGATGGTTTAAATGAGAAGAATTATAGGGGGAATTATTCTCCACAACTTTGCCATATAACTTTCTGGTGGGAGGTGCAAAACTACCGAGATATTTAGAAAAAACCGATTATCTCCAAAACCACGGGTCCTAGAAGATGGTTTAAATGAGAAGAATTATAGGGGGAATTATTCTCCACAACTTTGCAATATAACTTTCTGGTGAGAGGTGCACAACTACCGAGATATTTAGAAAAAACCGATTACCTCCAAAACCACGGGTCCTAGAAGATGGTTTAAATGGGAAGAATTGTAGGGGGAATTATTCTCCACAACTTTGCTATATAACTTTCTGGTGGGAGGTGCAAAACTACCGAGATATTTAGAAAAAACCGATTACCTCCAAAACCACGGGTCCTAGAAGATGGTTTAAATGAGAAGAATTATAGGGGGAATTATTCTCCACAACTTTGCAATATAACTTTCTGGTGAGAGGTGCACAACTACCGAGATATTTAGAAAAAACCGATTACCTCCAAAACCACGGGTCCTAGAAGATGGTTTAAATGGGACGAATTATGGAGGGAATTATTCTCCACAACTTTGCTATATAACTTTCTGGTGGGAGGTGCAAAACTACCGAGATATTTAGAAAAAACCGATTACCTCCAAAACCACGGGTCCTAGAAGATGGTTTAAATCGGACGAATTATGGAGGGAATTATTCTCCACAACTTTGCAATATAACTTTCTGGTGAGAGGTGCACAACTACCGAGATATTTAGAAAAAACCGATTACCTCCAAAACCACGGGTCCTAGAAGATGGTTTAAATGAGAGGAATTATAGGGGGAATTATTCTCCACAACTTTGCAATATAACTTTCTGGTGAGAGGTGCACAACTACCGAGATATTTAGAAAAAACCGATTACCTCCAAAACCACGGGTCCTAGAAGATGGTTTAAATGAGAAGAATTATAGGGGGAATTATTCTCCACAACTTTGCCATATAGCTTTCTGGTGGGAGGTGCAAAACTACCGAGATATTTAGAAAAAACCGATTACCTCCAAAACCACGGGTCCTAGAAGATGGTTTAAATGGGAAGAATTGTAGGGGGAATTATTCTCCACAACTTTGCTATATAACTTTCTGGTGGGAGGTGCAAAACTACCGAGATATTTAGAAAAAACCGATTACCTCCAAAATCACGGGTCCTAGAAGATGGTTTAAATGGGAAGAATTGTAGGGGGAATTATTCTCCACAACTTTGCTATATAACTTTCTGGTGGGAGGTGCAAAACTACCGAGATATTTAGAAAAAACCGATTACCTCCAAAACCACGGGTCCTAGAAGATGGTTTAAATGGGAAGAATTGTAGGGGGAATTATTCTCCACAACTTTGCTATATAACTTTCTGGTGGGAGGTGCAAAACTACCGAGATATTTAGAAAAAACCGATTATCTCCAAAACCACGGGTCCTAGAAGATGGTTTAAATGGGACGAATTATGGAGGGAATTATTCTTCACAACTTTGCTATATAACTTTCTGGTGGGAGATGCAAAACTACTGAGATATTTAAAAAAAACCGATTATCTCCAAAACCACGGGTCCTAGAAGATGGTTTAAATGAGAAGAATTATAGGGGGAATTATTCTCCACAACTTTGCTATATAACTTTCTGGTGAGAGGTGCACAACTACCGAGATATTTAGAAAAAACCGATTACCTCCAAAACCACGGGTCCTAGAAGATGGTTTAAATGAGAAGAATTATAGGGGGAATTATTCTCCACAACTTTGCCATATAACTTTCTGGTGGGAGGTGCAAAACTACCGAGATATTTAGAAAAAACCGATTACCTCCAAAACCACGGGTCCTAGAAGATGGTTTAAATGAGAGGAATTATAGGGGGAATTATTCTCCACAACTTTGCAATATAACTTTCTGGTGAGAGGTGCACAACTACCGAGATATTTAGAAAAAACCGATTACCTCCAAAACCACGGGTCCTAGAAGATGGTTTAAATGAGAAGAATTATAGGGGGAATTATTCTCCACAACTTTGCCATATAGCTTTCTGGTGGGAGGTGCAAAACTACCGAGATATTTAGAAAAAACCGATTACCTCCAAAACCACGGGTCCTAGAAGATGGTTTAAATGGGAAGAATTGTAGGGGGAATTATTCTCCACAACTTTGCTATATAACTTTCTGGTGGGAGGTGCAAAACTACCGAGATATTTAGAAAAAACCGATTACCTCCAAAATCACGGGTCCTAGAAGATGGTTTAAATGGGAAGAATTGTAGGGGGAATTATTCTCCACAACTTTGCTATATAACTTTCTGGTGGGAGGTGCAAAACTACCGAGATATTTAGAAAAAACCGATTACCTCCAAAACCACGGGTCCTAGAAGATGGTTTAAATGGGAAGAATTGTAGGGGGAATTATTCTCCACAACTTTGCTATATAACTTTCTGGTGGGAGGTGCAAAACTACCGAGATATTTAGAAAAAACCGATTACCTCCAAAATCACGGGTCCTAGAAGATGGTTTAAATGGGAAGAATTGTAGGGGGAATTATTCTCCACAACTTTGCTATATAACTTTCTGGTGGGAGGTGCAAAACTATCGAGATATTTAGAAAAAACCGATTACCTCCAAAACCACGGGTCCTAGAAGATGGTTTAAATGGGACGAATTATGGAGGGAATTATTCTCCACAACTTTGCCATATAACTTTCTGGTGGGAGGTGCACAACTACCGAGATATTTAGAAAAAACCGATTACCTCCAAAACCACGGGTCCTAGAAGATGGTTTAAATGGGAAGAATTGTAGGGGGAATTATTCTCCACAACTTTGCTATATAACTTTCTGGTGGGAGGTGCAAAACTACCGAGATATTTAGAAAAAACCGATTACCTCCAAAACCACTGGTCCTAGAAGATGGTTTAAATGAGAAGAATTATAGGGGGAATTATTCTCCACAACTTTGCTATATAACTTTCTGGTGGGAGGTGCAAAACTACCGAGATATTTAGAAAAAACCGATTACCTCCAAAACCACGGGTCCTAGAAGATGGTTTAAATGGGACGAATTATGGAGGGAATTATTCTCCACAACTTTGCTATATAACTTTCTGGTGGGAGGTGCAAAACTACCGAGATATTTAGAAAAAACCGATTATCTCCAAAACCACGGGTTCTAGAAGATGGTTTAAATGAGAAGAATTATAGGGGGAATTATTCTCCACAACTTTGCAATATAACTTTCTGGTGGGAGGTGCAAAACTACCGAGATATTTAGAAAAAACCGATTATCTCCAAAACCACGGGTCCTAGAAGATGGTTTAAATGAGAAGAATTATAGGGGGAATTATTCTCCACAACTTTGCAATATAACTTTCTGGTGAGAGGTGCACAACTACCGAGATATTTAGAAAAAACCGATTACCTCCAAAACCACGGGTCCTAGAAGATGGTTTAAATGGGACGAATTATGGAGGGAATTATTCTCCACAACTTTGCTATATAACTTTCTGGTGGGAGGTGCAAAACTACCGAGATATTTAGAAAAAACCGATTATCTCCACAACCACGGGTCCTAGAAGATGGTTTAAATGAGAAGAATTATAGGGGGAATTATTCTCCACAACTTTGCAATATAACTTTCTGGTGAGAGGTGCACAACTACCGAGATATTTAGAAAAAACCGATTACCTCCAAAACCACGGGTCCTAGAAGATGGTTTAAATGGGAAGAATTGTAGGGGGAATTATTCTCCACAACTTTGCTATATAACTTTCTGGTGGGAGGTGCAAAACTACCGAGATATTTAGAAAAAACCGATTACCTCCAAAACCACTGGTCCTAGAAGATGGTTTAAATGAGAAGAATTATAGGGGGAATTATTCTCCACAACTTTGCTATATAACTTTCTGGTGGGAGGTGCAAAACTACCGAGATATTTAGAAAAAACCGATTACCTCCAAAACCACGGGTCCTAGAAGATGGTTTAAATGGGACGAATTATGGAGGGAATTATTCTCCACAACTTTGCTATATAACTTTCTGGTAGGAGGTGCAAAACTACCGAGATATTTAGAAAAAACCGATTATCTCCAAAACCACGGGTCCTAGAAGATGGTTTAAATGAGAAGAATTATAGGGGGAATTATTCTCCACAACTTTGCAATATAACTTTCTGGTGAGAGGTGCACAACTACCGAGATATTTAGAAAAAACCGATTACCTCCAAAACCACGGGTCCTAGAAGATGGTTTAAATGGGACGAATTATGGAGGGAATTATTCTCCACAACTTTGCTATATAACTTTCTGGTGGGAGGTGCAAAACTACCGAGATATTTAGAAAAAACCGATTATCTCCACAACCACGGGTCCTAGAAGATGGTTTAAATGAGAAGAATTATAGGGGGAATTATTCTCCACAACTTTGCAATATAACTTTCTGGTGAGAGGTGCACAACTACCGAGATATTTAGAAAAAACCGATTACCTCCAAAACCACGGGTCCTAGAAGATGGTTTAAATGGGAGGAATTGTAGGGGGAATTATTCTCCACAACTTTGCTATATAACTTTCTGGTGGGAGGTGCAAAACTACCGAGATATTTAGAAAAAACCGATTACCTCCAAAACCACGGGTCCTAGAAGATGGTTTAAATGAGAGGAATTATAGGGGGAATTATTCTCCACAACTTTGCAATATAACTTTCTGGTGAGAGGTGCACAACTACCGAGATATTTAGAAAAAACCGATTACCTCCAAAACCACGGGTCCTAGAAGATGGTTTAAATGAGAAGAATTATAGGGGGAATTATTCTCCACAACTTTGCCATATAGCTTTCTGGTGGGAGGTGCAAAACTACCGAGATATTTAGAAAAAACCGATTACCTCCAAAACCACGGGTCGTAGAAGATGGTTTAAATGGGAAGAATTGTAGGGGGAATTATTCTCCACAACTTTGCTATATAACTTTCTGGTGGGAGGTGCAAAACTACCGAGATATTTAGAAAAAACCGATTACCTCCAAAATCACGGGTCCTAGAAGATGGTTTAAATGGGAAGAATTGTAGGGGGAATTATTCTCCACAACTTTGCCATATAGCTTTCTGGTGGGAGGTGCAAAACTACCGAGATATTTAGAAAAAACCGATTACCTCCAAAACCACGGGTCCTAGAAGATGGTTTAAATGGGAAGAATTGTAGGGGGAATTATTCTCCACAACTTTGCTATATAACTTTCTGGTGGGAGGTGCAAAACTACCGAGATATTTAGAAAAAACCGATTATCTCCAAAACCACGGGTCCTAGAAGATGGTTTAAATGGGACGAATTATGGAGGGAATTATTCTCCACAACTTTGCCATATAACTTTCTGGTGGGAGGTGCACAACTACCGAGATATTTAGAAAAAACCGATTACCTCCAAAACCACGGGTCCTAGAAGATGGTTTAAATGAGAAGAATTCTAGGGGGAATTATTCTCCACAACTTTGCAATATAACTTTCTGGTGAGAGGTGCACAACTACCGAGATATTTAGAAAAAACCGATTACCTCCAAAACCACGGGTCCTAGAAGATGGTTTAAATGGGAAGAATTGTAGGGGGAATTATTCTCCACAACTTTGCTATATAACTTTCTGGTGGGAGGTGCAAAACTACCGAGATATTTAGAAAAAACCGATTATCTCCAAAACCACGGGTCCTAGAAGATGGTTTAAATGAGAAGAATTATAGGGGGAATTATTCTCCACAACTTTGCAATATAACTTTCTGGTGAGAGGTGCACAACTACCGAGATATTTAGAAAAAACCGATTACCTCCAAAACCACGGGTCCTAGAAGATGGTTTAAATGGGAAGAATTGTAGGGGGAATTATTCTCCACAACTTTGCTATATAACTTTCTGGTGGGAGGTGCAAAACTACCGAGATATTTAGAAAAAACCGATTACCTCCAAAACCACGGGTCCTAGAAGATGGTTTAAATGAGAAGAATTATAGGGGGAATTATTCTCCACAACTTTGCAATATAACTTTCTGGTGAGAGGTGCACAACTACCGAGATATTTAGAAAAAACCGATTATCTCCAAAACCACGGGTCCTAGAAGATGGTTTAAATGAGAAGAATTATAGGGGGAATTATTCTCCACAACTTTGCCATATAACTTTCTGGTGGGAGGTGCAAAACGACCGAGATATTTAGAAAAAACCGATTATCTCCAAAACCACGGGTCCTAGAAGATGGTTTAAATGAGAAGAATTATAGGGGGAATTATTCTCCACAACTTTGCCATATAACTTTCTGGTGGGAGGTGCAAAACTACCGAGATATTTAGAAAAAACCGATTATCTCCAAAACCACGGGTCCTAGAAGATGGTTTAAATGAGAAGAATTATAGGGGGAATTATTCTCCACAACTTTGCAATATAACTTTCTGGTGAGAGGTGCACAACTACCGAGATATTTAGAAAAAACCGATTACCTCCAAAACCACGGGTCCTAGAAGATGGTTTAAATGGGACGAATTATGGAGGGAATTATTCTCCACAACTTTGCTATATAACTTTCTGGTGGGAGGTGCAAAACTACCGAGATATTTAGAAAAAACCGATTATCTCCAAAACCACGGGCCCTAGAAGATGGTTTAAATGAGAAGAATTATAGGGGGAATTATTCTCCACAACTTTGCCATATAACTTTCTGGTGGGAGGTGCAAAACTACCGAGATATTTAGAAAAAACCGATTATCTCCAAAACCACGGGTCCTAGAAGATGGTTTAAATGAGAAGAATTATAGGGGGAATTATTCTCCACAACTTTGCCATATAACTTTCTGGTGGGAGGTGCAAAACGACCGAGATATTTAGAAAAAACCGATTATCTCCAAAACCACGGGTCCTAGAAGATGGTTTAAATGAGAAGAATTATAGGGGGAATTATTCTCCACAACTTTGCCATATAACTTTCTGGTGGGAGGTGCAAAACGACCGAGATATTTAGAAAAAACCGATTATCTCCAAAACCACGGGTCCTAGAAGATGGTTTAAATGAGAAGAATTATAGGGGGAATTATTCTCCACAACTTTGCAATATAACTTTCTGGTGAGAGGTGCACAACTACCGAGATATTTAGAAAAAACCGATTACCTCCAAAACCACGGGTCCTAGAAGATGGTTTAAATGAGAAGAATTATAGGGGGAATTATTCTCCACAACTTTGCAATATAACTTTCTGGTGGGAGGTGCAAAACTACCGAGATATTTAGAAAAAACCGATTATCTCCAAAACCACGGGTCCTAGAAGATGGTTTAAATGAGAAGAATTATAGGGGGAATTATTCTCCACAACTTTGCAATATAACTTTCTGGTGAGAGGTGCACAACTACCGAGATATTTAGAAAAAACCGATTACCTCCAAAACCACGGGTCCTAGAAGATGGTTTAAATGAGAAGAATTATAGGGGGAATTATTCTCCACAACTTTGCCATATAACTTTCTGGTGGGAGGTGCAAAACGACCGAGATATTTAGAAAAAACCGATTATCTCCAAAACCACGGGTCCTAGAAGATGGTTTAAATGAGAAGAATTATAGGGGGAATTATTCTCCACAACTTTGCCATATAACTTTCTGGTGGGAGGTGCAAAACGACCGAGATATTTAGAAAAAACCGATTATCTCCAAAACCACGGGTCCTAGAAGATGGTTTAAATGAGAAGAATTATAGGGGGAATTATTCTCCACAACTTTGCAATATAACTTTCTGGTGAGAGGTGCACAACTACCGAGATATTTAGAAAAAACCGATTACCTCCAAAACCACGGGTCCTAGAAGATGGTTTAAATGAGAAGAATTATAGGGGGAATTATTCTCCACAACTTTTCAATATAACTTTCTGGTGGGAGGTGCAAAACTACCGAGATATTTAGAAAAAACCGATTATCTCCAAAACCACGGGTCCTAGAAGATGGTTTAAATGAGAAGAATTATAGGGGGAATTATTCTCCACAACTTTGCAATATAACTTTCTGGTGAGAGGTGCACAACTACCGAGATATTTAGAAAAAACCGATTACCTCCAAAACCACGGGTCCTAGAAGATGGTTTAAATGGGACGAATTATGGAGGGAATTATTCTCCACAACTTTGCTATATAACTTTCTGGTGGGAGGTGCAAAACTACCGAGATATTTAGAAAAAACCGATTATCTCCACAACCACGGGTCCTAGAAGATGGTTCAAATGAGAAGAATTATAGGGGGAATTATTCTCCACAACTTTGCAATATAACTTTCTGGTGAGAGGTGCACAACTACCGAGATATTTAGAAAAAACCGATTACCTCCAAAACCACGGGTCCTAGAAGATGGTTTAAATGGGAAGAATTGTAGGGGGAATTATTCTCCACAACTTTGCTATATAACTTTCTGGTGGGAGGTGCAAAACTACCGAGATATTTAGAAAAAACCGATTATCTCCAAAACCACGGGTCCTAGAAGATGGTTTAAATGAGAAGAATTATAGGGGGAATTATTCTCCACAACTTTGCCATATAACTTTCTGGTGGGAGGTGCAAAACGACCGAGATATTTAGAAAAAACCGATTATCTCCAAAACCACGGGTCCTAGAAGATGGTTTAAATGAGAAGAATTATAGGGGGAATTATTCTCCACAACTTTGCCATATAACTTTCTGGTGGGAGGTGCAAAACGACCGAGATATTTAGAAAAAACCGATTATCTCCAAAACCACGGGTCCTAGAAGATGGTTTAAATGAGAAGAATTATAGGGGGAATTATTCTCCACAACTTTGCCATATAACTTTCTGGTGGGAGGTGCAAAACTACCGAGATATTTAGAAAAAACCGATTATCTCCAAAACCACGGGTCCTAGAAGATGGTTTAAATGAGAAGAGTTATAGGGGGAATTATTCTCCACAACTTTGCCATATAACTTTCTGGTGGGAGGTGCAAAACTACCGAGATATTTAGAAAAAACCGATTATCTCCAAAACCACGGGTCCTAGAAGATGGTTTAAATGAGAAGAATTATAGGGGGAATTATTCTCCACAACTTTGCAGTATAACTTTCTGGTGAGAGGTGCACAACTACCGAGATATTTAGAAAAAACCGATTACCTCCAAAACCACGGGTCCTAGAAGATGGTTTAAATGGGAAGAATTGTAGGGGGAATTATTCTCCACAACTTTGCTATATAACTTTCTGGTGGGAGGTGCAAAACTACCGAGATATTTAGAAAAAACCGATTACCTCCAAAACCACGGGTCCTAGAAGATGGTTTCAATGAGAAGAATTATAGGGGGAATTATTCTCCACAACTTTGCCATATAACTTTCTGGTGGGAGGTGCAAAACTACCGAGATATTTAGAAAAAACCGATTACCTCCAAAACCACGGGTCCTAGAAGATGGTTTAAATGAGAGGAATTATAGGGGGAATTATTCTCCACAACTTTGCAATATAACTTTCTGGTGAGAGGTGCACAACTACCGAGATATTTAGAAAAAACCGATTACCTCCAAAACCACGGGTCCTAGAAGATGGTTTAAATGAGAAGAATTATAGGGGGAATTATTCTCCACAACTTTGCCATATAGCTTTCTGGTGGGAGGTGCAAAACTACCGAGATATTTAGAAAAAACCGATTACCTCCAAAACCACGGGTCCTAGAAGATGGTTTAAATGGGAAGAATTGTAGGGGGAATTATTCTCCACAACTTTGCTATATAACTTTCTGGTGGGAGGTGCAAAACTACCGAGATATTTAGAAAAAACCGATTACCTCCAAAATCACGGGTCCTAGAAGATGGTTTAAATGGGAAGAATTGTAGGGGGAATTATTCTCCACAACTTTGCTATATAACTTTCTGGTGGGAGGTGCAAAACTACCGAGATATTTAGAAAAAACCGATTACCTCCAAAACCACGGGTCCTAGAAGATGGTTTAAATGGGAAGAATTGTAGGGGGAATTATTCTCCACAACTTTGCTATATAACTTTCTGGTGGGAGGTGCAAAACTACCGAGATATTTAGAAAAAACCGATTACCTCCAAAATCACGGGTCCTAGAAGATGGTTTAAATGGGAAGAATTGTAGGGGGAATTATTCTCCACAACTTTGCTATATAACTTTCTGGTGGGAGGTGCAAAACTATCGAGATATTTAGAAAAAACCGATTACCTCCAAAACCACGGGTCCTAGAAGATGGTTTAAATGGGACGAATTATGGAGGGAATTATTCTCCACAACTTTGCCATATAACTTTCTGGTGGGAGGTGCACAACTACCGAGATATTTAGAAAAAACCGATTACCTCCAAAACCACGGGTCCTAGAAGATGGTTTAAATGAGAAGAATTATAGGGGGAATTATTCTCCACAACTTTGCAATATAACTTTCTGGTGAGAGGTGCACAACTACCGAGATATTTAGAAAAAACCGATTACCTCCAAAACCACGGGTCCTAGAAGATGGTTTAAATGGGAAGAATTGTAGGGGGAATTATTCTCCACAACTTTGCTATATAACTTTCTGGTGGGAGGTGCAAAACTACCGAGATATTTAGAAAAAACCGATTACCTCCAAAACCACTGGTCCTAGAAGATGGTTTAAATGAGAAGAATTATAGGGGGAATTATTCTCCACAACTTTGCTATATAACTTTCTGGTGGGAGGTGCAAAACTACCGAGATATTTAGAAAAAACCGATTACCTCCAAAACCACGGGTCCTAGAAGATGGTTTAAATGGGACGAATTATGGAGGGAATTATTCTCCACAACTTTGCTATATAACTTTCTGGTGGGAGGTGCAAAACTACCGAGATATTTAGAAAAAACCGATTATCTCCAAAACCACGGGTTCTAGAAGATGGTTTAAATGAGAAGAATTATAGGGGGAATTATTCTCCACAACTTTGCAATATAACTTTCTGGTGGGAGGTGCAAAACTACCGAGATATTTAGAAAAAACCGATTATCTCCAAAACCACGGGTCCTAGAAGATGGTTTAAATGAGAAGAATTATAGGGGGAATTATTCTCCACAACTTTGCAATATAACTTTCTGGTGAGAGGTGCACAACTACCGAGATATTTAGAAAAAACCGATTACCTCCAAAACCACGGGTCCTAGAAGATGGTTTAAATGGGACGAATTATGGAGGGAATTATTCTCCACAACTTTGCTATATAACTTTCTGGTGGGAGGTGCAAAACTACCGAGATATTTAGAAAAAACCGATTATCTCCACAACCACGGGTCCTAGAAGATGGTTTAAATGAGAAGAATTATAGGGGGAATTATTCTCCACAACTTTGCAATATAACTTTCTGGTGAGAGGTGCACAACTACCGAGATATTTAGAAAAAACCGATTACCTCCAAAACCACGGGTCCTAGAAGATGGTTTAAATGGGAAGAATTGTAGGGGGAATTATTCTCCACAACTTTGCTATATAACTTTCTGGTGGGAGGTGCAAAACTACCGAGATATTTAGAAAAAACCGATTACCTCCAAAACCACTGGTCCTAGAAGATGGTTTAAATGAGAAGAATTATAGGGGGAATTATTCTCCACAACTTTGCTATATAACTTTCTGGTGGGAGGTGCAAAACTACCGAGATATTTAGAAAAAACCGATTACCTCCAAAACCACGGGTCCTAGAAGATGGTTTAAATGGGACGAATTATGGAGGGAATTATTCTCCACAACTTTGCTATATAACTTTCTGGTAGGAGGTGCAAAACTACCGAGATATTTAGAAAAAACCGATTATCTCCAAAACCACGGGTCCTAGAAGATGGTTTAAATGAGAAGAATTATAGGGGGAATTATTCTCCACAACTTTGCAATATAACTTTCTGGTGAGAGGTGCACAACTACCGAGATATTTAGAAAAAACCGATTACCTCCAAAACCACGGGTCCTAGAAGATGGTTTAAATGGGACGAATTATGGAGGGAATTATTCTCCACAACTTTGCTATATAACTTTCTGGTGGGAGGTGCAAAACTACCGAGATATTTAGAAAAAACCGATTATCTCCACAACCACGGGTCCTAGAAGATGGTTTAAATGAGAAGAATTATAGGGGGAATTATTCTCCACAACTTTGCAATATAACTTTCTGGTGAGAGGTGCACAACTACCGAGATATTTAGAAAAAACCGATTACCTCCAAAACCACGGGTCCTAGAAGATGGTTTAAATGGGAGGAATTGTAGGGGGAATTATTCTCCACAACTTTGCTATATAACTTTCTGGTGGGAGGTGCAAAACTACCGAGATATTTAGAAAAAACCGATTACCTCCAAAACCACGGGTCCTAGAAGATGGTTTAAATGAGAGGAATTATAGGGGGAATTATTCTCCACAACTTTGCAATATAACTTTCTGGTGAGAGGTGCACAACTACCGAGATATTTAGAAAAAACCGATTACCTCCAAAACCACGGGTCCTAGAAGATGGTTTAAATGAGAAGAATTATAGGGGGAATTATTCTCCACAATTTTGCCATATAGCTTTCTGGTGGGAGGTGCAAAACTACCGAGATATTTAGAAAAAACCGATTACCTCCAAAACCACGGGTCGTAGAAGATGGTTTAAATGGGAAGAATTGTAGGGGGAATTATTCTCCACAACTTTGCTATATAACTTTCTGGTGGGAGGTGCAAAACTACCGAGATATTTAGAAAAAACCGATTACCTCCAAAATCACGGGTCCTAGAAGATGGTTTAAATGGGAAGAATTGTAGGGGGAATTATTCTCCACAACTTTGCCATATAGCTTTCTGGTGGGAGGTGCAAAACTACCGAGATATTTAGAAAAAACCGATTACCTCCAAAACCACGGGTCCTAGAAGATGGTTTAAATGGGAAGAATTGTAGGGGGAATTATTCTCCACAACTTTGCTATATAACTTTCTGGTGGGAGGTGCAAAACTACCGAGATATTTAGAAAAAACCGATTATCTCCAAAACCACGGGTCCTAGAAGATGGTTTAAATGGGACGAATTATGGAGGGAATTATTCTCCACAACTTTGCCATATAACTTTCTGGTGGGAGGTGCACAACTACCGAGATATTTAGAAAAAACCGATTACCTCCAAAACCACGGGTCCTAGAAGATGGTTTAAATGAGAAGAATTCTAGGGGGAATTATTCTCCACAACTTTGCAATATAACTTTCTGGTGAGAGGTGCACAACTACCGAGATATTTAGAAAAAACCGATTACCTCCAAAACCACGGGTCCTAGAAGATGGTTTAAATGGGAAGAATTGTAGGGGGAATTATTCTCCACAACTTTGCTATATAACTTTCTGGTGGGAGGTGCAAAACTACCGAGATATTTAGAAAAAACCGATTACCTCCAAAACCACTGGTCCTAGAAGATGGTTTAAATGAGAAGAATTATAGGGGGAATTATTCTCCACAACTTTGCTATATAACTTTCTGGTGGGAGGTGCAAAACTACCGAGATATTTAGAAAAAACCGATTATCTCCAAAACCACGGGTCCTAGAAGATGGTTTAAATGAGAAGAATTATAGGGGGAATTATTCTCCACAACTTTGCAATATAACTTTCTGGTGAGAGGTGCACAACTACCGAGATATTTAGAAAAAACCGATTACCTCCAAAACCACGGGTCCTAGAAGATGGTTTAAATGGGAAGAATTGTAGGGGGAATTATTCTCCACAACTTTGCTATATAACTTTCTGGTGGGAGGTGCAAAACTACCGAGATATTTAGAAAAAACCGATTACCTCCAAAACCACGGGTCCTAGAAGATGGTTTAAATGAGAAGAATTATAGGGGGAATTATTCTCCACAACTTTGCAATATAACTTTCTGGTGAGAGGTGCACAACTACCGAGATATTTAGAAAAAACCGATTATCTCCAAAACCACGGGTCCTAGAAGATGGTTTAAATGAGAAGAATTATAGGGGGAATTATTCTCCACAACTTTGCCATATAACTTTCTGGTGGGAGGTGCAAAACGACCGAGATATTTAGAAAAAACCGATTATCTCCAAAACCACGGGTCCTAGAAGATGGTTTAAATGAGAAGAATTATAGGGGGAATTATTCTCCACAACTTTGCCATATAACTTTCTGGTGGGAGGTGCAAAACTACCGAGATATTTAGAAAAAACCGATTATCTCCAAAACCACGGGTCCTAGAAGATGGTTTAAATGAGAAGAATTATAGGGGGAATTATTCTCCACAACTTTGCAATATAACTTTCTGGTGAGAGGTGCACAACTACCGAGATATTTAGAAAAAACCGATTACCTCCAAAACCACGGGTCCTAGAAGATGGTTTAAATGGGACGAATTATGGAGGGAATTATTCTCCACAACTTTGCTATATAACTTTCTGGTGGGAGGTGCAAAACTACCGAGATATTTAGAAAAAACCGATTATCTCCAAAACCACGGGCCCTAGAAGATGGTTTAAATGAGAAGAATTATAGGGGGAATTATTCTCCACAACTTTGCCATATAACTTTCTGGTGGGAGGTGCAAAACTACCGAGATATTTAGAAAAAACCGATTATCTCCAAAACCACGGGTCCTAGAAGATGGTTTAAATGAGAAGAATTATAGGGGGAATTATTCTCCACAACTTTGCCATATAACTTTCTGGTGGGAGGTGCAAAACGACCGAGATATTTAGAAAAAACCGATTATCTCCAAAACCACGGGTCCTAGAAGATGGTTTAAATGAGAAGAATTATAGGGGGAATTATTCTCCACAACTTTGCCATATAACTTTCTGGTGGGAGGTGCAAAACGACCGAGATATTTAGAAAAAACCGATTATCTCCAAAACCACGGGTCCTAGAAGATGGTTTAAATGAGAAGAATTATAGGGGGAATTATTCTCCACAACTTTGCAATATAACTTTCTGGTGAGAGGTGCACAACTACCGAGATATTTAGAAAAAACCGATTACCTCCAAAACCACGGGTCCTAGAAGATGGTTTAAATGAGAAGAATTATAGGGGGAATTATTCTCCACAACTTTGCAATATAACTTTCTGGTGGGAGGTGCAAAACTACCGAGATATTTAGAAAAAACCGATTATCTCCAAAACCACGGGTCCTAGAAGATGGTTTAAATGAGAAGAATTATAGGGGGAATTATTCTCCACAACTTTGCAATATAACTTTCTGGTGAGAGGTGCACAACTACCGAGATATTTAGAAAAAACCGATTACCTCCAAAACCACGGGTCCTAGAAGATGGTTTAAATGAGAAGAATTATAGGGGGAATTATTCTCCACAACTTTGCCATATAACTTTCTGGTGGGAGGTGCAAAACGACCGAGATATTTAGAAAAAACCGATTATCTCCAAAACCACGGGTCCTAGAAGATGGTTTAAATGAGAAGAATTATAGGGGGAATTATTCTCCACAACTTTGCCATATAACTTTCTGGTGGGAGGTGCAAAACGACCGAGATATTTAGAAAAAACCGATTATCTCCAAAACCACGGGTCCTAGAAGATGGTTTAAATGAGAAGAATTATAGGGGGAATTATTCTCCACAACTTTGCAATATAACTTTCTGGTGAGAGGTGCACAACTACCGAGATATTTAGAAAAAACCGATTACCTCCAAAACCACGGGTCCTAGAAGATGGTTTAAATGAGAAGAATTATAGGGGGAATTATTCTCCACAACTTTTCAATATAACTTTCTGGTGGGAGGTGCAAAACTACCGAGATATTTAGAAAAAACCGATTATCTCCAAAACCACGGGTCCTAGAAGATGGTTTAAATGAGAAGAATTATAGGGGGAATTATTCTCCACAACTTTGCAATATAACTTTCTGGTGAGAGGTGCACAACTACCGAGATATTTAGAAAAAACCGATTACCTCCAAAACCACGGGTCCTAGAAGATGGTTTAAATGGGACGAATTATGGAGGGAATTATTCTCCACAACTTTGCTATATAACTTTCTGGTGGGAGGTGCAAAACTACCGAGATATTTAGAAAAAACCGATTATCTCCACAACCACGGGTCCTAGAAGATGGTTCAAATGAGAAGAATTATAGGGGGAATTATTCTCCACAACTTTGCAATATAACTTTCTGGTGAGAGGTGCACAACTACCGAGATATTTAGAAAAAACCGATTACCTCCAAAACCACGGGTCCTAGAAGATGGTTTAAATGGGAAGAATTGTAGGGGGAATTATTCTCCACAACTTTGCTATATAACTTTCTGGTGGGAGGTGCAAAACTACCGAGATATTTAGAAAAAACCGATTATCTCCAAAACCACGGGTCCTAGAAGATGGTTTAAATGAGAAGAATTATAGGGGGAATTATTCTCCACAACTTTGCCATATAACTTTCTGGTGGGAGGTGCAAAACGACCGAGATATTTAGAAAAAACCGATTATCTCCAAAACCACGGGTCCTAGAAGATGGTTTAAATGAGAAGAATTATAGGGGGAATTATTCTCCACAACTTTGCCATATAACTTTCTGGTGGGAGGTGCAAAACGACCGAGATATTTAGAAAAAACCGATTATCTCCAAAACCACGGGTCCTAGAAGATGGTTTAAATGAGAAGAATTATAGGGGGAATTATTCTCCACAACTTTGCCATATAACTTTCTGGTGGGAGGTGCAAAACTACCGAGATATTTAGAAAAAACCGATTATCTCCAAAACCACGGGTCCTAGAAGATGGTTTAAATGAGAAGAATTATAGGGGGAATTATTCTCCACAACTTTGCCATATAACTTTCTGGTGGGAGGTGCAAAACTACCGAGATATTTAGAAAAAACCGATTATCTCCAAAACCACGGGTCCTAGAAGATGGTTTAAATGAGAAGAGTTATAGGGGGAATTATTCTCCACAACTTTGCCATATAACTTTCTGGTGGGAGGTGCAAAACTACCGAGATATTTAGAAAAAACCGATTATCTCCAAAACCACGGGTCCTAGAAGATGGTTTAAATGAGAAGAATTATAGGGGGAATTATTCTCCACAACTTTGCAGTATAACTTTCTGGTGAGAGGTGCACAACTACCGAGATATTTAGAAAAAACCGATTACCTCCAAAACCACGGGTCCTAGAAGATGGTTTAAATGGGAAGAATTGTAGGGGGAATTATTCTCCACAACTTTGCTATATAACTTTCTGGTGGGAGGTGCAAAACTACCGAGATATTTAGAAAAAACCGATTACCTCCAAAACCACGGGTCCTAGAAGATGGTTTAAATGAGAAGAATTATAGGGGGAATTATTCTCCACAACTTTGCAATATAACTTTCTGGTGAGAGGTGCACAACTACCGAGATATTTAGAAAAAACCGATTACCTCCAAAACCACGGGTCCTAGAAGATGGTTTAAATGAGAAGAATTATAGGGGGAATTATTCTCCACAACTTTGCAATATAACTTTCTGGTGAGAGGTGCACAACTACCGAGATATTTAGAAAAAACCGATTACCTCCAAAACCACGGGTCCTAGAAGATGGTTTAAATGGGAAGAATTGTAGGGGGAATTATTCTCCACAACTTTGCTATATAACTTTCTGGTGGGAGGTGCAAAACTACCGAGATATTTAGAAAAAACCGATTACCTCCAAAACCACGGGTCCTAGAAGATGGTTTAAATGAGAAGAATTATAGGGGGAATTATTCTCCACAACTTTGCAATATAACTTTCTGGTGAGAGGTGCACAACTACCGAGATATTTAGAAAAAACCGATTACCTCCAAAACCACGGGTCCTAGAAGATGGTTTAAATGGGAAGAATTGTAGGGGGAATTATTCTCCACAACTTTGCTATATAACTTTCTGGTGGGAGGTGCAAAACTACCGAGATATTTAGAAAAAACCGATTACCTCCAAAACCACGGGTCCTAGAAGATGGTTTAAATGAGAAGAATTATAGGGGGAATTATTCTCCACAACTTTGCAATATAACTTTCTGGTGAGAGGTGCACAACTACCGAGATATTTAGAAAAAACCGATTACCTCCAAAACCACGGGTCCTAGAAGATGGTTTAAATGAGAAGAATTATAGGGGGAATTATTCTCCACAACTTTGCAATATAACTTTCTGGTGAGAGGTGCACAACTACCGAGATATTTAAAAAAAACCGATTACCTCCAAAACCACGGGTCCTAGAAGATGGTTTAAATGGGAAGAATTGTAGGGGGAATTATTCTCCACAACTTTGCTATATAACTTTCTGGTGGGAGGTGCAAAACTACCGAGATATTTAGAAAAAACCGATTACCTCCAAAACCACGGGTCCTAGAAGATGGTTTAAATGAGAAGAATTATAGGGGGAATTATTCTCCACAACTTTGCAATATAACTTTCTGGTGAGAGGTGCACAACTACCGAGATATTTAGAAAAAACCGATTACCTCCAAAACCACGGGCCCTAGAAGATGGTTTAAATGGGACGAATTATGGAGGGAATTATTCTCCACAACTTTGCTATATAACTTTCTGGTGGGAGGTGCAAAACTACCGAGATATTTAGAAAAAACCGATTATCTTCAAAACCACGGGTCCTAGAAGATGGTTTAAATGAGAAGAATTATAGGGGGAATTATTCTCCACAACTTTGCCATATAACTTTCTGGTGGGAGGTGCAAAACGACCGAGATATTTAGAAAAAACCGATTATCTCCAAAACCACGGGTCCTAGAAGATGGTTTAAATGAGAAGAATTATAGGGGGAATTATTCTCCACAACTTTGCTATATAACTTTCTGGTGGGAGGTGCAAAACTACCGAGATATTTAGAAAAAACCGATTACCTCCAAAACCACGGGTCCTAGAAGATGGTTTAAATGAGAAGAATTATAGGGGGAATTATTCTCCACAACTTTGCTATATAACTTTCTGGTGGGAGGTGCAAAACTACCGAGATATTTAGAAAAAACCGATTATCTCCAAAACCACGGGTCCTAGAAGATGGTTTAAATGAGAAGAATTATAGGGGGAATTATTCTCCACAACTTTGCAATATAACTTTCTGGTGAGAGGTGCACAACTACCGAGATATTTAGAAAAAACCGATTACCTCCAAAACCACGGGTCCTAGGAGATGGTTTAAATGGGACGAATTATGGAGGGAATTATTCTTCACAACTTTGCTATATAACTTTCTGGTGAGAGATGCAAAACTACCGAGATATTTAGAAAAAACCGATTATCTCCAAAACCACGGGTCCTAGAAGATGGTTTAAATGAGAAGAATTATAGGGGGAATTATTCTCCACAACTTTGCAATATAACTTTCTGGTGGGAGGTGCAAAACTACCGAGATATTTAGAAAAAACCGATTATCTCCAAAACCACAGGTCCTAGAAGATGGTTTAAATGGGACGAATTATGGAGGGAATTATTCTCCACAACTTTGCTATATAACTTTCTGGTGGGAGGTGCAAAACTACCGAGATATTTAGAAAAAACCGATTATCTCCAAAACCACGGGTCCTAGAAGATGGTTTAAATGAGAAGAATTATAGGGGGAATTATTCTCCACAACTTTGCAATATAACTTTCTGGTGAGAGGTGCACAACTACCGAGATATTTAGAAAAAACCGATTACCTCCAAAACCACGGGTCCTAGAAGATGGTTTAAATGAGAAGAATTATAGGGGGAATTATTCTCCACAACTTTGCAATATAACTTTCTGGTGAGAGGTGCACAACTACCGAGATATTTAAAAAAAACCGATTACCTCCAAAACCACGGGTCCTAGAAGATGGTTTAAATGAGAAGAATTATAGGGGGAATTATTCTCCACAACTTTGCAATATAACTTTCTGGTGAGAGGTGCACAACTACCGAGATATTTAGAAAAAACCGATTACCTCCAAAACCACGGGTCCTAGAAGATGGTTTAAATGGGACGAATTATGGAGGGAATTATTCTCCACAACTTTGCAATATAACTTTCTGGTGAGAGGTGCACAACTACCGAGATATTTAGAAAAAACCGATTACCTCCAAAACCACGGGTCCTAGAAGATGGTTTAAATGGGAAGAATTGTAGGGGGAATTATTCTCCACAACTTTGCTATATAACTTTCTGGTGGGAGGTGCAAAACTACCGAGATATTTAGAAAAAACCGATTACCTCCAAAACCACGGGTCCTAGAAGATGGTTTAAATGAGAGGAATTATAGGGGGAATTATTCTCCACAACTTTGCAATATAACTTTCTGGTGAGAGGTGCACAACTACCGAGATATTTAGAAAAAACCGATTACCTCCAAAACCACGGGTCCTAGAAGATGGTTTAAATGAGAAGAATTATAGGGGGAATTATTCTCCACAACTTTGCCATATAGCTTTCTGGTGGGAGGTGCAAAACTACCGAGATATTTAGAAAAAACCGATTACCTCCAAAACCACGGGTCCTAGAAGATGGTTTAAATGGGAAGAATTGTAGGGGGAATTATTCTCCACAACTTTGCTATATAACTTTCTGGTGGGAGGTGCAAAACTACCGAGATATTTAGAAAAAACCGATTACCTCCAAAATCACGGGTCCTAGAAGATGGTTTAAATGGGAAGAATTGTAGGGGGAATTATTCTCCACAACTTTGCTATATAACTTTCTGGTGGGAGGTGCAAAACTACCGAGATATTTAGAAAAAACCGATTACCTCCAAAACCACGGGTCCTAGAAGATGGTTTAAATGGGAAGAATTGTAGGGGGAATTATTCTCCACAACTTTGCTATATAACTTTCTGGTGGGAGGTGCAAAACTACCGAGATATTTAGAAAAAACCGATTATCTCCAAAACCACGGGTCCTAGAAGATGGTTTAAATGAGAAGAATTATAGGGGGAATTATTCTCCACAACTTTGCAATATAACTTTCTGGTGAGAGGTGCACAACTACCGAGATATTTAGAAAAAACCGATTACCTCCAAAACCACGGGTCCTAGAAGATGGTTTAAATGAGAAGAATTATAGGGGGAATTATTCTCCACAACTTTGCAATATAACTTTCTGGTGAGAGGTGCACAACTACCGAGATATTTAGAAAAAACCGATTACCTCCAAAACCACGGGTCCTAGGAGATGGTTTAAATGGGACGAATTATGGAGGGAATTATTCTTCACAACTTTGCTATATAACTTTCTGGTGAGAGATGCAAAACTACCGAGATATTTAGAAAAAACCGATTATCTCCAAAACCACGGGTCCTAGAAGATGGTTTAAATGAGAAGAATTATAGGGGGAATTATTCTCCACAACTTTGCAATATAACTTTCTGGTGGGAGGTGCAAAACTACCGAGATATTTAGAAAAAACCGATTATCTCCAAAACCACAGGTCCTAGAAGATGGTTTAAATGGGACGAATTATGGAGGGAATTATTCTCCACAACTTTGCTATATAACTTTCTGGTGGGAGGTGCAAAACTACCGAGATATTTAGAAAAAACCGATTATCTCCAAAACCACGGGTCCTAGAAGATGGTTTAAATGAGAAGAATTATAGGGGGAATTATTCTCCACAACTTTGCAATATAACTTTCTGGTGAGAGGTGCACAACTACCGAGATATTTAGAAAAAACCGATTACCTCCAAAACCACGGGTCCTAGAAGATGGTTTAAATGAGAAGAATTATAGGGGGAATTATTCTCCACAACTTTGCAATATAACTTTCTGGTGAGAGGTGCACAACTACCGAGATATTTAAAAAAAACCGATTACCTCCAAAACCACGGGTCCTAGAAGATGGTTTAAATGGGAAGAATTGTAGGGGGAATTATTCTCCACAACTTTGCTATATAACTTTCTGGTGGGAGGTGCAAAACTACCGAGATATTTAGAAAAAACCGATTACCTCCAAAACCACGGGTCCTAGAAGATGGTTTAAATGAGAAGAATTATAGGGGGAATTATTCTCCACAACTTTGCAATATAACTTTCTGGTGACAGGTGCACAACTACCGAGATATTTAGAAAAAACCGATTACCTCCAAAACCACGGGCCCTAGAAGATGGTTTAAATGGGACGAATTATGGAGGGAATTATTCTCCACAACTTTGCTATATAACTTTCTGGTGGGAGGTGCAAAACTACCGAGATATTTAGAAAAAACCGATTATCTCCAAAACCACGGGTCCTAGAAGATGGTTTAAATGAGAAGAATTATAGGGGGAATTATTCTCCACAACTTTGCCATATAACTTTCTGGTGGGAGGTGCAAAACGACCGAGATATTTAGAAAAAACCGATTATCTCCAAAACCACGGGTCCTAGAAGATGGTTTAAATGAGAAGAATTATAGGGGGAATTATTCTCCACAACTTTGCTATATAACTTTCTGGTGGGAGGTGCAAAACTACCGAGATATTTAGAAAAAACCGATTACCTCCAAAACCACGGGTCCTAGAAGATGGTTTAAATGAGAAGAATTATAGGGGGAATTATTCTCCACAACTTTGCAATATAACTTTCTGGTGAGAGGTGCACAACTACCGAGATATTTAGAAAAAACCGATTACCTCCAAAACCACGGGTCCTAGAAGATGGTTTAAATGGGACGAATTATGGAGGGAATTATTCTCCACAACTTTGCAATATAACTTTCTGGTGAGAGGTGCACAACTACCGAGATATTTAGAAAAAACCGATTACCTCCAAAACCACGGGCCCTAGAAGATGGTTTAAATGGGACGAATTATGGAGGGAATTATTCTCCACAACTTTGCTATATAACTTTCTGGTGGGAGGTGCAAAACTACCGAGATATTTAGAAAAAACCGATTACCTCCAAAACCACGGGTCCTAGAAGATGGTTTAAATGAGAAGAATTATAGGGGGAATTATTCTC
Source organism: Rosalia funebris (assembly GCA_037954035.1). Lineage (NCBI taxonomy): Eukaryota > Metazoa > Arthropoda > Insecta > Coleoptera > Cerambycidae > Rosalia > Rosalia funebris. The sequence goes on along the minus strand of JAZFAV010000006.1, from coordinate 145,705 downwards.
CACAACTTTGCAATATAACTTTCTGGTGAGAGGTGCACAACTACCGAGATATTTAGAAAAAACCGATTACCTCCAAAACCACGGGCCCTAGAAGATGGTTTAAATGGGACGAATTATGGAGGGAATTATTCTCCACAACTTTGCTATATAACTTTCTGGTGGGAGGTGCAAAACTACCGAGATATTTAGAAAAAACCGATTATCTCCAAAACCACGGGTCCTAGAAGATGGTTTAAATGAGAAGAATTATAGGGGGAATTATTCTCCACAACTTTGCCATATAACTTTCTGGTGGGAGGTGCAAAACGACCGAGATATTTAGAAAAAACCGATTATCTCCAAAACCACGGGTCCTAGAAGATGGTTTAAATGAGAAGAATTATAGGGGGAATTATTCTCCACAACTTTGCTATATAACTTTCTGGTGGGAGGTGCAAAACTACCGAGATATTTAGAAAAAACCGATTACCTCCAAAACCACGGGTCCTAGAAGATGGTTTAAATGAGAAGAATTATAGGGGGAATTATTCTCCACAACTTTGCAATATAACTTTCTGGTGAGAGGTGCACAACTACCGAGATATTTAGAAAAAACCGATTACCTCCAAAACCACGGGTCCTAGAAGATGGTTTAAATGGGACGAATTATGGAGGGAATTATTCTCCACAACTTTGCAATATAACTTTCTGGTGAGAGGTGCACAACTACCGAGATATTTAGAAAAAACCGATTACCTCCAAAACCACGGGTCCTAGAAGATGGTTTAAATGGGAAGAATTGTAGGGGGAATTATTCTCCACAACTTTGCTATATAACTTTCTGGTGGGAGGTGCAAAACTACCGAGATATTTAGAAAAAACCGATTACCTCCAAAACCACGGGTCCTAGAAGATGGTTTAAATGAGAGGAATTATAGGGGGAATTATTCTCCACAACTTTGCAATATAACTTTCTGGTGAGAGGTGCACAACTACCGAGATATTTAGAAAAAACCGATTACCTCCAAAACCACGGGTCCTAGAAGATGGTTTAAACGAGAAGAATTATAGGGGGAATTATTCTCCACAACTTTGCCATATAGCTTTCTGGTGGGAGGTGCAAAACTACCGAGATATTTAGAAAAAACCGATTACCTCCAAAACCACGGGTCCTAGAAGATGGTTTAAATGGGAAGAATTGTAGGGGGAATTATTCTCCACAACTTTGCTATATAACTTTCTGGTGGGAGGTGCAAAACTACCGAGATATTTAGAAAAAACCGATTACCTCCAAAATCACGGGTCCTAGAAGATGGTTTAAATGGGAAGAATTGTAGGGGGAATTATTCTCCACAACTTTGCTATATAACTTTCTGGTGGGAGGTGCAAAACTACCGAGATATTTAGAAAAAACCGATTACCTCCAAAACCACGGGTCCTAGAAGATGGTTTAAATGGGAAGAATTGTAGGGGGAATTATTCTCCACAACTTTGCTATATAACTTTCTGGTGGGAGGTGCAAAACTACCGAGATATTTAGAAAAAACCGATTATCTCCAAAACCACGGGTCCTAGAAGATGGTTTAAATGAGAAGAATTATAGGGGGAATTATTCTCCACAACTTTGCAATATAACTTTCTGGTGGGAGGTGCAAAACTACCGAGATATTTAGAAAAAACCGATTACCTCCAAAACCACGGGTCCTAGAAGATGGTTTAAATGAGAGGAATTATAGGGAGAATTATTCTCCACAACTTTGCAATATAACTTTCTGGTGAGAGGTGCACAACTACCGAGATATTTAGAAAAAACCGATTACCTCCAAAACCACGGGTCCTAGAAGATGGTTTAAATGAGAAGAATTATAGGGGGAATTATTCTCCACAACTTTGCCATATAGCTTTCTGGTGGGAGGTGCAAAACTACCGAGATATTTAGAAAAAACCGATTACCTCCAAAACCACGGGTCCTAGAAGATGGTTTAAATGGGAAGAATTGTAGGGGGAATTATTCTCCACAACTTTGCTATATAACTTTCTGGTGGGAGGTGCAAAACTACCGAGATATTTAGAAAAAACCGATTACCTCCAAAATCACGGGTCCTAGAAGATGGTTTAAATGGGAAGAATTGTAGGGGGAATTATTCTCCACAACTTTGCTATATAACTTTCTGGTGGGAGGTGCAAAACTACCGAGATATTTAGAAAAAACCGATTATCTCCGAAACCGCGGGTCCTAGAAGATGGTTTAAATGGGACGAATCATAGAGGGAGGAATTATTCTCCACAACTTTGCTATATAACTTTCTGGTGGGAGGTGCAAAACTACCGAGATATTTAGAAAAAACCGATTATCTCCAAAACCGCGGGTCCTAGAAGATGGTTTAAATGGGACGAATCATAGAGGGAATTATTCTCCACAACATTGCTATATAACTTTCTGGTGGGAGGTGCAAAACTTCCGATATATTTAGAAAAAACCGATTATCTCCAAAACCACAGGTCCTAGAAGATGGTTTAAATGGGAAGAATTATAGGGGGAATTATTCTCCACAACTTTGCTATATAACTTTCTGGTGGGAGGTGCAAAACTACCGAGATATTTAGAAAAAACCGATTATCTCAAAAACCACGGGTCCTAGAAGATGGTTTAAATGGGAAGAATTATAGGGGGAATTATTCTCCACAACTTTGCTATATAACTTTCTGGTGGGAGGTGCAAAACTACCGAGATATTTAGAAAAAACCGATTATCTCAAAAACCACGGGTCCTAGAAGATGGTTTAAATGGGAAGAATTATAGGGGGAATTATTCTCCACAACTTTGCTATATAACTTTCTGGTGGGAGGTGCAGAACTACCGAGATATTTAGAAAAAACCGATTATCTCCAAAACCTGAGGTCCTAGAAGATGGTTTAAATAGGACGAATCATAGAGGGAATTATTCTCCACAACTTTGCTGTACAACTTTCTGGTGAGAGGTGCAAAACTACCGAGATATTTAGAAAAAACCGATTACCTCCAAAACCTGAGGTCCTAGAAGATGGTTTAAATGGGACGAATCATAGAGGGAATTATTCTCCACAACTTTGCTATATAACTTTCTGGTGGGAGGTGCAAAACTACCGAGATATTTAGAAAAAACCGATTATCTCCAAAACCTGAGGTCCTAGAAGATTGTTTAAATGAGACGAATGATAGAGGGAATTATTCTCCACAACTTTGCTATTTAACTTTCTGGTGGGAGGTGCAAAACTACCGATATATTTAGAAAAAACCGATTATCTCCAAAACCACGGGTCCTAGGAGATGGATTAAATGGGACGAATCATAGAGGGAATTTCTCTCCACAACTTTTCTATATAACTTTCTAGTGGGAGGTGCAAAACTACCGAGATATTTAGAAAAAACCGATTATCTCCTAAACCGCGGGTCCTAGAAGATGGTTTAAATGGGACGAATTATGGAGGGAATTATTCTCCACAACTTTGCTATATAACTTTCTGGTGGGAGGTGCAAAACTACCGAGATATTTAGAAAAAACCGATTATCTCCATAACCACGGGTCCTAGAAGATGGTTTAAATAGGACGAATCATAGAGGGAACTATTCTCCACAACTTTGCTATATAACTTTCTGGTGGGAGGTGCAAAACTACCGAGATATTTAGAAAAAACCGATTATCTCCAAAACCACGGGTCCTAGAAGATGGTTTAAATGGGAAGAATTATAGGGGGAATTATTCTCCACAACTTTGCTATATAACTTTCTGGTGGGAGGTGCAAAACTACCGAGATATTTAGAAAAAACCGATTATCTCCAAAACCTGAGGTCCCAGAAGATGGTTTAAATGGGACGAATCATAGAGGGAGTTATTCTCCACAACTTTGCTATATAACTTTCTAATGGGAGGTGCAAAACTACCGAGATATTTAGAAAAAACTGATTATCTCCAAAACCACGGGTCCTAGAAGTTGGTTTAAATGGGAAGAATTATAGGGGGAATTATTCTCCACAACTTTGCTATATAACTTTCTGGTGGGAGGTGCAAAACTACCGAGATACTTAGAAAAAACCGATTATCTCCAAAACCTGAGGTCCTAGAAGATGGTTTAAATGGGACGAATCATAGAGGGAATTATTCTCCACAACTTTGCTGTATAACTTTCTGGTGGGAGGTGCAAAACTACCGAGATATTTAGAAAAAACCGATTATCTCCAAAACCGCGGTTCCTAGAAGATGGTTTAAATGGGACGAATTATAGAAGGAATTATTCTCTACATCTTTGCTATATAATTTTCTGGTGGGAGGTGCAAAACTACCGAGATATTTAGAAAAAACCGATTATCTCCAAAACCGCGGGTCCTAGGAGATGGTTTAAATGGGACGAATTACATAAAACTACACAGAGACGAAAAATGGAAGAAGAAACAGGAATATTTTCCTTCCAACAGACGTCCAGAAGTGAGTAAAATATTAATTATCCGACAAAGCATTTAATTCCTACAATCCCATACCTAACATACTTATTTTATTATGTGTGTATCTTGCTTTTGTATCTGTATTGAATATTATTCATTTCAGGGTTAGGATTACTTACAAGAAAGAAGAAATTAAATAGTGGACATTATTACAACTCATCTATGATTATAATAAGTTTTAAGTTTGTTAATGATATTCCCGTTAGATGGGTGTCTTATCTTATTCAGACAATGAAACTGTTAAACTTACGTATAATTAAATACACATCTTAATATTTAAATCATTAAATCATTAAATACGCATCTTAATATTTATCGTACGTTGCAAGGCAATCTGCATTCGATATATTTCGAAAGGTATCTTTCAATGGTGATATATGTTAGTATTCTTTGAAACTTCTTAGTGTATCTGGATTATCACATACAACTGTGGCGCCTGAGGAGAAAAATTCGATAGACTATAGCATGTGAATTTTTAAAAAAATCTGAAAAGCTCACATCCACGTAAATTATAGCGAAAGCTACGTAAAAAGGCCTCCCGAATGCGTCACTACCTTCCGTGTTTCTGTAGAATGCACGGTTTCCTCGCAAACCGACAAAAACTCTTGAGATGTCGAGATGAATACATCATTCTGGAAATTCTGTCCTGCCAAGAGAACCTTCAACTTTAGAAGGACACTGAGAGCGCCATTGCATTTTCGAGGCTTTCTTACGTCTGTACTAATCCTTGCGGCTTTATTTTCGAGAAAAAGCTTTTTAGAGAGAAAAATTCGATGGACTATAGCATGTCAATTTTTAAGAAAATCTGAAAGGCTCACATCCACGTAAATTATAGCGAAAGCTACGTAAAAAAGCCTCCAGAATGCGGCACTACCTTCCGTTTTTCTGTAGAATGCACGGTCTCCTCGCAAACCGACAAAAACTCTTGAGATGTCGAGATCAATACATCATTCTGGAAATTCTGTCCTGCCAAGAGAACCTTCAGCTTTAGAAGGAAACTGAGAGCGCCATTGCATTCTCGAGGCTTTCTTACGTCTATACTAATCTTTGCGGCTTTGTTCTCGAGAAAAAGCTTTTTAGAGAGAAAAATTCGATGGACTATAGCATGTCAATTTTTAAGAAAATCTGAAAGGCTCACATCCACGTAAATTATAGCGAAAGCTACGTAAAAAAGCCTCCCGAATGCGGCACTACCTTCCGTTTTTCTGTAGAATGCACGGTTTCCTCGCAAACCGACAAAAGCTCTTGAGATGTCGAGATCAATACATCATTCTGGAAATTCTATCCTGCCAAGAGAACCTTCAACTTTAGAAGGAAGTTGAGAGCGCCATTGCATTCTCGAGGCTTTCTTACGTCTATACTAATCTCTGAGGCTTTGTTCTCGAGAAAAAGCTTTTTAGAGAGAAAAATTCGATGGACTATAGCATGTCAATTTTTAAGAAAATCTGAAAGGCTCACATCCACGTAAATTATAGCGAAAGCTACGTAAAAAAGCCTCCCGAATGCGGCACTACCTTCCGTTTTTCTGTAGAATGCACGGTTTCCTCGCAAACCGACAAAAGCTCTTGAGATGTCGAGATCAATACATCATTCTGGAAATTCTGTCCTGCCAATAGAACCTTCAGCTTTAGAAGGAAACTGAGAGCGCCATTGCATTCTCGAGGCTTTCTTACGTCTATACTAATCTTTGCGGCTTTGTTCTCGAGAAAAAGCTTTTTAGAGAGAAAAATTCGATGGACTATAGCATGTCAATTTTTAAGAAAATCTGAAAGGCTCACATCCACGTAAATTATAGCGAAAGCTACGTAAAAAAGCCTCCCGAATGCGGCACTACCTTCCGTTTTTCTGTAGAATGCACGGTTTCCTCGCAAACCGACAAAAGCTCTTGAGATGTCGAGATCAATACATCATTCTGGAAATTCTGTCCTGCCAATAGAACCTTCAGCTTTAGAAGGAAACTGAGAGCGCCATTGCATTCTCGAGGCTTTCTTACGTCTATACTAATCTTTGCGGCTTTGTTCTCGAGAAAAAGCTTTTTAGAGAGAAAAATTCGATGGACTATAGCATGTCAATTTTTAAGAAAATCTGAAAGGCTCACATCCACGTAAATTATAGCGAAAGCTACGTAAAAAAGCCTCCCGAATGCGGCACTACCTTCCGTTTTTCTGTAGAATGCACGGTTTCCTCGCAAACCGACAAAAGCTCTTGAGATGTCGAGATCAATACATCATTCTGGAAATTCTGTCCTGCCAATAGAACCTTCAGCTTTAGAAGGAAACTGAGAGCGCCATTGCATTCTCGAGGCTTTCTTACGTCTATACTAATCTTTGAGGCTTTGTTCTCGAGAAACAGCTTTTTAGAGAGAAAAATTCGATGGACTATAGCATGTCAATTTTTAAAAAAATCTGAAAGACTCACATCCACGTAAATTATAGCGAAAGCTACGTAAAGAAGCCTCCCGAATGCGGCACTACCTTCCGTTTTTCTGTAGAGTGCACAGTTTCCTCGCAAACCGACAAAAACTCTTGAGATGTCGAGATCAATACGTCATTCTGGAAATTCTGTCCTGCCAAGAGAACCTTCAGCTTTAGAAGGAAACTGAGAGCGCCATTGCATTCTCGAGGCTTTCTTACGTCTATACTAATCTCTGAGGCTTTGTTCTCGAGAAAAAGCTTTTTAGAGAGAAAAATTCGATGGACTATAGCATGTCAATTTCTAAAAAAATCTGAAAGACTCACATCCACGTAAATTATAGCGAAAGCTACGTAAAGAAGCCTCCAGAATGCGGCACTACCTTCCGTTTTTCTGTAGAATGCACGGCCTCCTCGCAAACCGACAAAAACTCTTGAGATGTCGAGATCAATACATCATTCTGGAAATTCTGTCCTGCCAATAGAACCTTCAGCTTTAGAAGGAAACTGAGAGCGCCATTGCATTCTCGAGGCTTTCTTACGTCTATACTAATCTCTGAGGCTTTGTTCTCGAGAAAAAGCTTTTTAGAGAGAAAAATTCGATGAATTATAGCATGTCAATTATTTAAAAAATCTGAAAGACTCACATCCACGTAAATTATAGCGAAAGCTACGTAAAGAAGCCTCCAGAATGCGGCACTACCTTCCGTTTTTCTGTAGAATGCACGGTCTCCTCGCAAACCGACAAAAACTCTTGAGATGTCGAGATCAATACATCATTCTGGAAATTCTGTCCTGCCAAGAGAACCTTCAACTTTAGAAGGGCACTGAGAGCGCCATTGCATTCTCGAGGCTTTCTTACGTCTATACTAATCTTTGCGGTTTTGTTCTCGAGAAAAAGCTTTTTAGAGAGAAAAATTCGATGGACTATAGCATGTCAATTTTTAAGAAAATCTGAAAGGCTCACATCCACGTAAATTATAGCGAAAGCTACGTAAAAAAGCCTCCAGAGTGCGGCACTACCTTCCGTGTTTCTGTAGAATGCACGGTTTCCTCGCAAACCGACAATAACTCTTGAGATTTCGAGATCAATACATCATTTTGGAAATTCTGTCCTGCCAAGAGAACCTTCAACTTTAGAAGGAAACTAAGAGAGCCATTGCATTCTCGAGGCTTTCTTACGTCTATACTAATCTTTGCGGCTTTGTTCTCGAGAAAAAGCTTTTTAGAGAGAAAAATTCGATGAATTATAGCATGTCAATTATTTAAAAAATCTGAAAGACTCACATCCACGTAAATTATAGCGAAAGCTACGTAAAGAAGCCTCCAGAATGCGGCACTACCTTCCGTTTTTCTGTAGAATGCACGGTCTCCTCGCAAACCGACAAAAACTCTTGAGATGTCGAGATCAATACATCATTCTGGAAATTCTGTCCTGCCAAGAGAACCTTCAACTTTAGAAGGGCACTGAGAGCGCCATTGCATTCTCGAGGCTTTCTTACGTCTATAATAATCTTTGCGGTTTTGTTCTCGAGAAAAAGCTTTTTAGAGAGAAAAATTCGATGGACTATAGCATGTCAATTTTTAAGAAAATCTGAAAGGCTCACATCCACGTAAATTATAGCGAAAGCTACGTAAAAAAAGCCTCCAGAGTGCGGCACTACCTTCCGTGTTTCTGTAGAATGCACGGTTTCCTCGCAAACCGACAAAAACTCTTGAGATGTCGACATTAATACGTCATTCTGGAAATTCTTTCCTGCCAAGAGAACCTTCAACTTTAGAAGGAAACTGACAGCGCCATTGCATTCTCGAGGCTTTCTTACGTCTATACTAATCTTTGCGGCTTTGTTCTCGAGAAACAGCTTTTTAGAGAGAAAAATTCGATGGACTATAGCATGTCAATTTTTAAGAAAATCTGAAAGGCTCACATCCACGTAAATTATAGCGAAAGCTACGTAAAAAGCCTCCAGAATGCGGCACTACGCTCCGTTTTTCTGTAGAATGCACGGTTTCCTCGCAAACCGACAAAAGCTCTTGAGATGTCGAGATCAATACATCATTCTGGAAATTCTGTCCTGCCAATAGAACCTTCAGCTTTAGAAGGAAACTGAGAGCGCCATTGCATTCTCGAGGCTTTCTTACGTCTATACTAATCTTTGCGGTTTTGTTCTCGAGAAAAAGCTTTTTAGAGAGAAAAATTCGATGGACTATAGCATGTCAATTTTTAAGAAAATCTGAAAGGCTCACATCCACGTAAATTATAACGAAAGCTACGTAAAAAAGCCTCCAGAATGCGGCACTACCCTCCGTTTTTCTGTAGAATGCACGATTTCCTCGCAAACCGACAAAAGCTCTTGAGATGTCGAGATCAATACATCATTCTGGAAATTCTGTCCTGCCAATAGAACCTTCAGCTTTAGAAGGAAACTGAGAGCGCCATTGCATTCTCGAGGCTTTCTTACGTCTATACTAATCTTTGCGGTTTTGTTCTCGAGAAAAAGCTTTTTAGAGAGAAAAATTCGATGGACTATAGCATGTCAATTTTTAAGAAAATCTGAAAGGCTCACATCCACGTAAATTATAGCGAAAGCTACGTAAAAAAGCCTCCAGAGTGCGGCACTACCTTCCGTGTTTCTGTAGAATGCACGGTTTCCTCGCAAACCGACAATACCTCTTGAGATTTCGAGATCAATACATCATTTTGGAAATTCTGTCCTGCCAAGAGAACCTTCAACTTTAGAAGGAAACTAAGAGAGCCATTGCATTCTCGAGGCTTTCTTACGTCTATACTAATCTTTGCGGCTTTGTTCTCGAGAAAAAGCTTTTTAGAGAGAAAAATTCGATGAATTATAGCATGTCAATTATTTAAAAAATCTGAAAGACTCACATCCACGTAAATTATAGCGAAAGCTACGTAAAGAAGCCTCCAGAATGCGGCACTACCTTCCGTTTTTCTGTAGAATGCACGGTCTCCTCGCAAACCGACAAAAACTCTTGAGATGTCGAGATCAATACATCATTCTGGAAATTCTGTCCTGCCAAGAGAACCTTCAACTTTAGAAGGGCACTGAGAGCGCCATTGCATTCTCGAGGCTTTCTTACGTCTATAATAATCTTTGCGGTTTTGTTCTCGAGAAAAAGCTTTTTAGAGAGAAAAATTCGATGGACTATAGCATGTCAATTTTTAAGAAAATCTGAAAGGCTCACATCCACGTAAATTATAGCGAAAGCTACGTAAAAAAGCCTCCAGAGTGCGGCACTACCTTCCGTGTTTCTGTAGAATGCACGGTTTCCTCGCAAACCGACAAAAACTCTTGAGATGTCGACATTAATACGTCATTCTGGAAATTCTTTCCTGCCAAGAGAACCTTCAACTTTAGAAGGAAACTGACAGCGCCATTGCATTCTCGAGGCTTTCTTACGTCTATACTAATCTTTGCGGCTTTGTTCTCGAGAAACAGCTTTTTAGAGAGAAAAATTCGATGGACTATAGCATGTCAATTTTTAAGAAAATCTGAAAGGCTCACATCCACGTAAATTATAGCGAAAGCTACGTAAAAAGCCTCCAGAATGCGGCACTACGCTCCGTTTTTCTGTAGAATTCACGGTTTCCTCGCAAACCGACAAAAGCTCTTGAGATGTCGAGATCAATACATCATTCTGGAAATTCTGTCCTGCCAATAGAACCTTCAGCTTTAGAAGGAAACTGAGAGCGCCATTGCATTCTCGAGGCTTTCTTACGTCTATACTAATCTTTGCGGTTTTGTTCTCGAGAAAAAGCTTTTTAGAGAGAAAAATTCGATGGACTATAGCATGTCAATTTTTAAGAAAATCTGAAAGGCTCACATCCACGTAAATTATAACGAAAGCTACGTAAAAAAGCCTCCAGAATGCGGCACTACCCTCCGTTTTTCTGTAGAATGCACGATTTCCTCGCAAACCGACAAAAGCTCTTGAGATGTCGAGATCAATACATCATTCTGGAAATTCTGTCCTGCCAATAGAACCTTCAGCTTTAGAAGGAAACTGAGAGCGCCATTGCATTCTCGAGGCTTTCTTACGTCTATACTAATCTTTGCGGTTTTGTTCTCGAGAAAAAGCTTTTTAGAGAGAAAAATTCGATGGACTATAGCATGTCAATTTTTAAGAAAATCTGAAAGGCTCACATCCACGTAAATTATAGCGAAAGCTACGTAAAAAAGCCTCCAGAGTGCGGCACTACCTTCCGTGTTTCTGTAGAATGCACGGTTTCCTCGCAAACCGACAAAAACTCTTGAGATGTCGACATTAATACGTCATTCTGGAAATTCTTTCCTGCCAAGAGAACCTTCAACTTTAGAAGGAAACTGACAGCGCCATTGCATTCTCGAGGCTTTCTTACGTCTATACTAATCTTTGCGGCTTTGTTCTCGAGAAACAGCTTTTTAGAGAGAAAAATTCGATGGACTATAGCATGTCAATTTTTAAGAAAATCTGAAAGGCTCACATCCACGTAAATTATAGCAAAAGCTACGTAAAAAGCCTCCAGAATGCGGCACTACGCTCCGTTTTTCTGTAGAATGCACGGTTTCCTCGCAAACCGACAAAAGCTCTTGAGATGTCGAGATCAATACATCATTCTGGAAATTCTGTCCTGCCAATAGAACCTTCAGCTTTAGAAGGAAACTGAGAGCGCCATTGCATTCTCGAGGCTTTCTTACGTCTATACTAATCTTTGCGGTTTTGTTCTCGAGAAAAAGCTTTTTAGAGAGAAAAATTCGATGGACTATAGCATGTCAATTTTTAAGAAAATCTGAAAGGCTCACATCCACGTAAATTATAACGAAAGCTACGTAAAAAAGCCTCCAGAATGCGGCACTACCCTCCGTTTTTCTGTAGAATGCACGATTTCCTCGCAAACCGACAAAAGCTCTTGAGATGTCGAGATCAATACATCATTCTGGAAATTCTGTCCTGCCAATAGAACCTTCAGCTTTAGAAGGAAACTGAGAGCGCCATTGCATTCTCGAGGCTTTCTTACGTCTATACTAATCTTTGCGGTTTTGTTCTCGAGAAAAAGCTTTTTAGAGAGAAAAATTCGATGGACTATAGCATGTCAATTTTTAAGAAAATCTGAAAGACTCACATCCACGTAAATTATAGCGAAAGCTACGTAAAAAGGCCTCCCGAATGCGGCACTACCTTCCGTTTTTCTGTAGAATGCACGGTTTCCTCGCAAACCGACAAAAACTCTTGAGATGTCGAGATCAATACATCATTCTGGAAATTCTGTCCTGCCAATAGAACCTTCAGCTTTAGAAGGAAACTGAGAGCGCCATTGCATTCTCGAGGCTTTCTTACGTCTATACTAATCTTTGCGGTTTTGTTCTCGAGAAAAAGCTTTTTAGAGAGAAAAATTCGATGGACTATAGCATGTCAATTTTTAAAAAAATCTGAAAGACTCACATCCACGTAAATTATAGCGAAAGCTACGTAAAAAAGCCTCCAGAATGCGGCACTACCCTCCGTTTTTCTGTAGAATGCACGGTTTCCTCGCAAACCGACAAAAGCTCTTGAGATGTCGAGATCAATACATCATTCTGGAAATTCTGTCCTGCCAATAGAACCTTCAGCTTTAGAAGGAAACTGAGAGCGCCATTGCATTCTCGAGGCTTTCTTACGTCTATACTAATCTTTGCGGCTTTGTTCTCGAGAAAAAGCTTTTTAGAGAGAAAAATTCGATGGACTATAGCATGTCAATTATTTAAAAAATCTGAAAGACTCACATCCACGTAAATTATAGCGAAAGCTACGTAAAAAAGCCTCCCGAATGCGGCACTACCTTCCGTTTTTCTGTAGAATGCACGGTTTCCTCGCAAACCGACAAAAACCCTTGAGATGTCGAGATCAATACATCATTCTGGTAATTCTGTCCTGCCAAGAGAACCTTCAACTTTAGAAGGACACTGAGAGCGCCATTGCATTCTCGAGGCTTTCTTACGTCTATACTAATCTTTGCGGCTTTGTTCTCGAGAAAAAGCTTTTTAGAGAGAAAAATTCGATGGACTATAGCATGTCAATTTTTAAGAAAATCTGAAAGGCTCACATCCACGTAAATTATAGCGAAAGCTACGTAAAAAGTCCTCCCGAATGCGGCACTACCTTCCGTTTTTCTGTAGAATGCACGGATTCCTCGCAAACCGACAAAAGCTCTTGAGATGTCGAGATCAATACATCATTCTGGAAATTCTATCCTGCCAAAAGAACCTTCAACTTTAGAAGGAAGTTGAGAGCGCCATTGCATTCTCGAGGCTTTCTTACGTCTATACTAATCTTTGCGGCTTTGTTCTCGAGAAAAAGCTTTTTAGAGAGAATAATTCGATGGACTATAGCATGTCAATTATTTAAAAAATCTGAAAGACTCACATCCACGTAAATTATAGCGAAAGCTACGTAAAAAAGCCTCCCGAATGCGGCACTACCTTCCGTTTTTCTGTAGAATGCACGGTTTCCTCGCAAACCGACAAAAACCCTTGAGATGTCGAGATCAATACATCATTCTGGTAATTCTGTCCTGCCAAGAGAACCTTCAACTTTAGAAGGACACTGAGAGCGCCATTGCATTCTCGAGGCTTTCTTACGTCTATACTAATCTTTGCGGCTTTGTTCTCGAGAAAAAGCTTTTTAGAGAGAAAAATTCGATGGACTATAGCATGTCAGTTTTTAAAAAAATCTGAAAGACTCACATCCACGTAAATTATAGCTAAAGCCACGTAAAAAGGCCTCTCGAATGCGGCACTACCTTCCGTTTTTCTGTAGAATGCACGGTTTCCTCGCAAACCGACAAAAACTCTTGAGATGTCGAGATGAATACGTCATTCTGGAAATTCTGTCCTGCCAATTGAACCTTCAACTTTAGAAGGAAACTGAGAGCGCCATTGCATTCTCGAGGCTTTCTTACATCTATACTAATCTTTGCGGCTTTGTTCTCGAGAAAAAGCTTTTTAGAGAGAAAAATTCGATGGACTATAGCATGTCAATTTTTAAGAAAATCCGAAAGGCTCACATCCACGTAAGTTATAGCGAAAGCTACGTAAAAAAGCCTCCAGAATGCGGCACTACCTTCCGTTTTTCTGTAGAATGCACGGTTTCCTGGCAAACCGACAAAAACTCTTGAGATTTCGAGATCAATACATAATTTTGGAAATTCTGTCCTGCGAAGAGAACCTTCAACTTTAGAAGGAAACTGAGAGAGCCATTGCATTCTCGAGGCTTTCTTACGTCTATACTAATCTTTGCGGCTTTGTTCTCGAGAAAAAGCTTTTTAGAGAGAAAAATTCGATGGACTATAGCATGTCAATTTTTAAGAAAATCTGAAAGGCTCACATCCACGTAAATTATAGCGAAAGCTACGTAAGGAAGCCTCCCGAATGCGGCACTACGTTCCGTTTTTCTGTAGAATGCACGGTTTCCTGGCAAACCGACAAAAACTCTTGAGATGTCGAGATTAATACGTCACTCTGGAAATTCTGTCCTGCCAACAGAACCTTCAACTTTAGAAGGAAACTGAGAGCGCCATTGCATTCACGAGGCTTTCTTACGTCTATACTAATCTTTGCAGCTTTGTTCTCGAGAAAAAGCTTTTTAGAGAGAAAAATTCAGCACTTCGCGTCCTCGAGTTACAATTTTTGCGCTATAACTCAGTCGCATTGAGTCTCACTTCAAAACTGATGCGACGACCTTGAAGAGGACAGTCCACCCTACAATCTGACATATGAACGGTCGCTGTAGCACTTCTCGCTCTCGAGTTACCATTTTTGCGTTATAACTCAGTCGCATTGAGTCTCACATCAAAACCGACGCGACGACCTTGAAGAGGACGGTTCACCCTACAATGTGACATATGAACGGTCGCTCTAGCACTTCTCGTTCTCGAGTTACCATTTTTGCGTTATAACTCAGTCGCATTGAGTCTCACATCAAAACCGACGCGACGACCTTGAAGAGGACCGTCTACCCTACAATCTGACATATGAACGGTCGCTCTAGCACTTCTGGTTCTCGAGTTACCATTTTTGCGTTATAACTCAGTCGCATTGAGTCTCACACCAAAACTGATGCGACGACCTTGAAGAGGACCATCTACCCTACAATCTGACATATGAACGGTCGCTATAGCACTTCTTGTTCTCGAGTTACCATTTTTGCGTTATAACTCAGTCGCATTGAGTCTCACTTCAAAACTGATGCGACGACCTTGAAGAGGACCGTCTACCCTACAATCTGACATATGAACGGTCGCTCTAGCACTTCTCGTTCTCGAGTTACCATTTTTGCGTTATAACTCAGTCGTATTGAGTCTCACTTCAAAACTGATGCGACGACCTTGAAGAGGACAGTCCACCCTACAATCTGACATATGAAAGGTCGCTGTAGCACTTCTCGTTCTCGAGTTACCATTTTTGCGTTATAACTCAGTCGCATTGAGTCTCACATCAAAACCGACGCGACGACCTTGAAGAGGACGGTTCACCCTACAATCTGACATATGAACGGTCGCTCTAGCACTTCTCGTTCTCGAGTTACCATTTTTGCGTTATAACTCAGTCGCATTGAGTCTCACACTAAAACCGACGCGACGACCTTGAAGAGGACCGTCTACCCTACAATCTGACATATGAACGGTCGCTCTAGCACTTCTCGTTCTCGAGTTACTATTTTTGCGTTATAACTCAGTCGCATTGAGTCTCACTTCAAAACTGATGCGACGACCTTGAAGAGGACAGTCCACCCTACAATCTGACATATGAACGGTCGCTGTAGCACTTCTCGTTCTCGAGTTACCATTTTTGCGTTATAACTCAGTCGCATTGAGTCTCACACTAAAACTGACGCGACGACCTTGAAGAGGACCGTCTACCCTACAATCTGACATATGAACGGTCGCTCTAGCACTTCTGGTTCTCGAGTTACTATTTTTGCGTTATAACTCAGTCGCATTGAGTCTCACACCAAAATTGATGCGACGACCTTGAAGAGGACCGTCTACCCTACAATCTGACATATGAACGGTCGCTCTAGCACTTCTCGTTCTCGAGTTACCATTTTTGCGTTATAACTCAGTCGCATTGAGTCTCACATCAAAACCGACGCGACGACCTTGAAGAGGACGGTTAACCCTACAATGTGACATATGAACGGTCGCTCTAGCACTTCTCGTTCTCGAGTTACCATTTTTGCGTTATAACTCAGTCGCATTGAGTCTCACATCAAAACCGACGCGACGACCTTGAAGAGGACGGTTCACCCTACAATCTGACATATGAACGGTCGCTCTAGCACTTCTCGTTCTCGAGTTACCATTTTTGCGTTATAACTCAGTCGCATTGAGTCTCACATCGAAACCGACGCGACGACCTTGAAGAGGACGGTTCACCCTACAATCTGACATATGAACGGTCGCTCTAGCACTTCTCGTTCTCGAGTTACTATTTTTGCGTTATAACTTAGTCGCATTGAGTCTCACACTAAAACCGACGCGACGACCTTGAAGAGGACCGTTTACCCTACAATCTGACATATGAACGGTCGCTCTAGCACTTCTGGTTCTCGAGTTACTATTTTTGTGTTATAACTCAGTCGCATTGAGTCTCACACTAAATCTGACGCGACGACCTTGAAGAGGACCGTCTACCCTACAATCTGACATATGAACGGTCGCTCTAGCACTTCTCGTTCTCGAGTTACTATTTTTGTGTTATAACTCAGTCGCATTGAGTCTCACACTAAAACCGACGCGACGACCTTGAAGAGGACGGTCTACCCTACAATCTGACATATGAACGGTCGCTCTAGCACTTCTCGTTCTCGAGTTACTATTTTTGCGTTATAACTCAGTCGCATTGAGTCTCACACCAAAATTGATGCGACGACCTTGAAGAGGACCGTCTACCCTACAATCTGACATATGAACGGTCGCTCTAGCACTTCTCGTTCTCGAGTTGCCATTTTTGCGTTATAACTCAGTCGAATTGAGTCTCACACTAAAACCGACGCGACGACCTTGAAGAGGACCGTTTACCCTACAATCTGACATATGAACGGTCGCTCTAGCACTTCTGGTTCTCGAGTTACTATTTTTGTGTTATAACTCAGTCGCATTGAGTCTCACACTAAATCTGACGCGACGACCTTGAAGAGGACCGTCTACCCTACAATCTGACATATGAACGGTCGCTCTAGCACTTCTCGTTCTCGAGTTACTATTTTTGCGTTATAACTCAGTCGCATTGAGTCTCACACCAAAATTGATGCGACGACCTTGAAGAGGACCGTCTACCCTACAATCTGACATATGAACGGTCGCTCTAGCACTTCTCGTTCTCGAGTTACTATTTTTGTGTTATAACTCAGTCGCATTGAGTCTCACACTAAAACCGACGCGACGACCTTGAAGAGGACCGTCTACCCTACAATCTGACATATGAACGGTCGCTCTAGCACTTCTCGTTCTCGAGTTACTATTTTTGCGTTATAACTCAGTCGCATTGAGTCTCACACCAAAATTGATGCGACGACCTTGAAGAGGACCGTCTACGCTACAATCTGACATATGAACGGTCGCTCTAGCACTTCTCGTTCTCGAGTTGCCATTTTTGCGTTATAACTCAGTCGAATTGAGTCTCACACTAAAACTGACGCGACGACCTTGAAGAGGACCGTCTGCCCTACAATCTGACATATGAGCGGTCGCTGTAGCACTTCTCGTTCTCGAGTTACTATTTTCGCGTTATAACTCAGTCGCATTGAGTCTCACACTAAATCTGACGCGACGACCTTGAAGAGGACCATCTACCCTACAATCTGACATATGAACGGTCGCTGTAGCACTTCGCGTTCTCGAGTTACCATTTTTGCGTTATAACTCAGTCGCATTGAGTCTCACACTAAAACTGACGCGACGACCTTGAAGAGGACCGTCTACCCTACAATCTGACATATGAACGGTCGCTCTAGCACTTCTGGTTCTCGAGTTACTATTTTTGCGTTATAACTCAGTCGCATTGAGTCTCACACCAAAATTGATGCGACGACCTTGAAGAGGACCGTCTACCCTACAATCTGACATATGAACGGTCGCTCTAGCACTTCTCGTTCTCGAGTTGCCATTTTTGCGTTATAACTCAGTCGAATTGAGTCTCACACTAAAACTGACGCGACGACCTTGAAGAGGACCGTCTGCCCTACAATCTGACATATGAGCGGTCGCTGTAGCACTTCTCGTTCTCGAGTTACTATTTTCGCGTTATAACTCAGTCGCATTGAGTCTCACACTAAATCTGACGCGACGACCTTGAAGAGGACCATCTACCCTACAATCTGACATATGAACGGTCGCTGTAGCACTTCGCGTTCTCGAGTTACCATTTTTGCGTTATAACTCAGTCGCATTGAGTCTCACATCAAAACCGACGCGACGACCTTAAATAAATGTGGTGCATAGTTTATAAATATGTAGTGCAGTACATCTCTTTAGTATGAAGTATGATGTCCAGAGGTGCTGAGTATTATAATGTACAATCGTTAATGTACCGCCTATAATCACAGATGTTTTTCGAAATTTTAGAAACGGATTGTACTAGGTCCTAGGGGAGGTTTAGAGGGGTTTCACATCCGCCATCGCCCCAAATGGACGCCCGCTCCTTTGATTTTCCGACTTTTAAATAGAGCACATTTTAAGCGTAGCTATCCAGTGTTTTATTCGAGTTTACCGCGGTTATTCCCGTTGGATGAGTGTCTTATCTTACTCAGACAATGATACTATTAAACTTATGTATGATTAAATACACATCTCAATATTCAAATCATTAAATACACATCTTAATATTTATCATAAGTTGCAAGGCAATATGCAATTGATATATTTCGAAGGGTATCCTTCAATGGTGATAATATGTTAGTATTCTTTGAAACTTCTTAGTGTATCTGGATTATCACATACAACTGTGGCGCCTGAGGAGAAAAATTCGATAGACTATAACATGTCAATTTTTAAGAAAATCTGAAAGACTCACATCCACAAAAATTATAGCGAAAGGTACGTAAAAAGGCCTCCCTAATGCGGCACTACCTTCCGTTTTTCTGTAGAATGCACGGTTTCCTCGCAAACCGACAAAAACTCTTGAGATGTCGAGATCAATACATCATTCTGGAAATTCTGTCCTGCCAAGAGAATCTTCAACTTTAGAAGGAAACTGAGAGCGCCATTGCATTCGCGAGGCTTTCTTACGTCTATACTAATCTTTGCGGCTTTGTTCTCGAGAAAAAGCTTTTTAGAGAGAAAAATTCGATGGACTATAGCATGTCAATTTTTAAAAAAATCTGAAAGACTCACATCCACGTAAATTATAGCTAAAGCCACGTAAAAAGGCCTCTCGAATGCGGCACTACCTTCCGTTTTTCTGTAAAACGCACGGTTTCCTCGCAAACCGAGAAAAACTCTTGAGATGTCGTCGAGATTAATACATCATTCTGGAAATTCCGTCCTACCAGGAAAACCTTCAACTTTAGAAGGAAACCGAGAGCGCCATTGAATTCACAAGGCTTTCTTACGTCTATACTAATCTTTGCGGCTTTGTTCTCGAGAAAAAGCTTTTTAGAGAGAATAATTCGATGGACTATAGCATGTCAATTATTTAAAAAATCTGAAAGACTCACATCCACGTAAATTATAGCGAAAGCTACGTAAAAAAGCCTCCCGAATGCGGCACTACCTTCCGTTTTTCTGTAGAATGCACGGTTTCCTCGCAAACCGACAAAAACCCTTGAGATGTCGAGATCAATACATCATTCTGGTAATTCTGTCCTGCCAAGAGAACCTTCAACTTTAGAAGGACACTGAGAGCGCCATTGCATTCTCGAGGCTTTCTTACGTCTATACTAATCTTTGCGGCTTTGTTCTCGAGAAAAAGCTTTTTAGAGAGAAAAATTCGATGGACTATAGCATGTCAGTTTTTAAAAAAATCTGAAAGACTCACATCCACGTAAATTATAGCTAAAGCCACGTAAAAAGGCCTCTCGAATGCGGCACTACCTTCCGTTTTTCTGTAGAATGCACGGTTTCCTCACAAACCGACAAAAACTTTTGAGATGTCGAGATGAATACGTCATTCTGGAAATTCTGTCCTGCCAATTGAACATTCAACTTTAGAAGGAAACTGAGAGCGCCATTGCATTCTCGAGGCTTTCTTACATCTATACTAATATTTGCGGCTTTGTTCTCGAGAAAAAGCTTTTTAGAGAGAAAAATTCGATGGACTATAGCATGTCAATTTTTAAGAAAATCCGAAAGGCTCACATCCACGTAAGTTATAGCGAAAGCTACGTAAAAAAGCCTCCAGAATGCGGCACTACCTTCCGTTTTTCTGTAGAATGCACGGTCTCCTCGCAAACCGACAAAAACTCTTGAGATGTCGAGATGAATACGTCATTCTGGAAATTCTGTCCTGCCAAGAGAACCTTCAACTTTAGAAGGAAGCTGAGAGCGCCATTGCATTCTCGAGGCTTTCTTACGTCTATACTAATCTTTGAGGCTTTGTTCTCGAGAAACAGCTTTTTAGAGAGAAAAATTCGATGGACTATAGCATGTCAATTTTTAAGAAAATCTGAAAGGCTCACATCCACGTAAATTATAGCGAAAGCTACGTAAAAAGTCCTCCCGAATGCGGCACTACCTTCCGTTTTTCTGTAGAATGAACGGTTTCCTCGCAAACCGACAAAAACTCTTGAGATTTCGAGATCAATACATCATTTTGGAAATTCTGTCCTGCCAAGAGAACCTTCAACTTTAGAAGGAAGTTGAGAGCGCCATTGCATTCTCGAGGCTTTCTTACGTCTATACTAATCTCTGAGGCTTTGTTCTCGAGAAAAAGCTTTTTAGAGAGAAAAATTCGATGGACTATAGCATGTCAATTTCTAAAAAAATCTGAAAGACTCACATCCACGTAAATTATAGCGAAAGGTACATAAAAAGGCCTTCCTAATGCGGCACTGCCTTCCGTTTTTCTGTAGAATGCACGGTTTCCTCGCAAACCGACAAAAACTCTTGAGATGTCGAGCTCAATACATCATTCTGGAAATTCTGTCCTGCCAATAGAACCTTCAGCTTTAGAAGGAAACTGAGAGCGCCATTGCATTCTCGAGGCTTTCTTACGTCTATACTAATCTTTGCGGCTTTGTTCTCGAGAAACAGCTTTTTAGAGAGAAAAATTCGATGGACTATAGCATGTCAATTTTTAAAAAAATCTGAAAGACTCACATCCACGTAAATTATAGCGAAAGCTACGTAAAAAGGCCTCCCGAATGCGGCACTACCTTCCGTTTTTCTGTAGAATGCACGGTTTCCTCGCAAACCGACAAAAACTTTTGAGATGTCGAGATCAATACATCATTCTGGAAATTCTGTCCTGCCAAGAGAACCTTCAACTTTAGAAGGAAACTGAGAGCGCCATTGCATTCGCGAGGCTTTCTTACGTCTATACTAATCTTTGCGGCTTTGTTCTCGAGAAACAGCTTTTTAGAGAGAAAAATTCGATGGACTATAGCATGTCAATTTTTAAGAAAATCTGAAAGGCTCACATCCACGTAAATTATAGCGAAAGCTACGTAAAAAGGCCTCCCGAATGCGGCACTACCTTCCGTTTTTCTGTAGAATGCACGGTTTCCTGGCAAACCGACAAAAACTCTTGAGATGTCGAAATTAATACGTCATTCTGGAAATTCTGTCCTGCCAAGAGAACCTTCAACTTTAGAAGGAAACTGAGAGCGCCATTGCATTCACAAGGCTTTCTTACGTCTATCCTAACCTTTGCGGCTTTGTTCTCGAGAAAAAGCTTTTTATTAAGTTAACTTTTTTCTCTTCTGCTTTTCTTAATTAAAAATTGTCTCAATAATTGTAGCTCTAGAAGAACTTCTTGAGTTTCCCTCAATTGTCATTTTTATCTTTATCAGGCCATTGCTATGTTAATAACCAAATGGATTTCAATGACAGTAGTTGGAACATGTAGTAGACAGAAATAGTTGACAACCGATTATTAGGACAAAAGAATGTCCGCAAATACTAAATACCTAGTCTATAAATGTTACCAATGAGAAATGGCATAGCAAGTTCGCATTTAGGAAGAGAAATTGATTGTTTTAATAAATATGGTGCGCGTAGTTTATAAAGAAGTAACTTAATACATCTCCTTTGTATGCAATATGATGTTCTAGAGATGCTGACTAACCATCACCGCATGTGTGCCAAATAATTTGTGGAACATGTCGTTGCGTGAGTTCCCTTCAATTTTGTGAATTCCTGTTTGACTTCTGCAGTCTGCTTTAAATATTTATGCTCGAGTTAATTTGTTGATTAAACAATGTCTTCAAATATTGTATTGATTATTGTAAAAAAGCTATTTGAGTAAATAGTACTAACTGAAACAAAGAAGGAAAATAAATAAATAAATAAATGATAATAATAAAGATGTTACCAACTATTTACCTATTTTTATTCAGATACATTACATTACATTTTAAACCTAAAATATTACCTATCTACTTTCAGTTCATTAGATAGGCGCAACATTAAAAATTTTTAAATGAAGAAATAGGTAAATCTGTTATTAGTTTTTTTTTTATTTAGACGTTAAACGAATCGTAAAATGCAAATAACATATTACTTTTTACGAACGCGAAACCCGCCGAAATTTAAATCGGGACGCGCCCGCCGACCAATCAGCGCAACGTGTCGGGTTGTGTCTTTTACTATCGCAGTCTGCTGTCAACCAACTGTCAGATTGGGTTAGGTGTCCGGAGACTGGTTATTAGCTTCGTTTTATTTACTTTACACGTCGAGGGGCGTCCCTTGTCGAATTCAACGTCTATTGTGGACGTCTCCCAGTTAACGCCGCCAGTACGAGATGCCCGCGAAACGTCGACAGAACGTACGGAAGCAGGAGGCAGCAAAGGGTTGCGACACAGGCCGCAATACAATCGACCGCCCCCTAGCCCCCTAACTGGTTTGCCGTTTGTCGAAGTTTTGCGGAGTAAGGGGAAAACTGTTTCATCGAACTGCAAATTCAACGCGACGACATGCAAGTCCCTGCCCACCCGGATGAGCTCCGAATTCAGGATAAACGTGAAGTTACCGTTCAATTCATCTGCCCCTCTTTAGTCTATACGAATTTTCTCGGGCTCGTCCTAGGCACAACGTTTGTTCGGCGAAAGGCGATCGACGGACCTACAATATAGCTACGGGAATATGTGGAAAATACCCCCGCCTCGGAATCGTCGCAAATTAAAATGAAGGCGGCCTGAAATCGGTCTCCCGAATACGATGGAAGATCGCCGTTTCAATGAGAAACTGTCCCCCTCCACAGAGATGCCGGACAATTTTCATCGTGAATGCACGCCTTCGAGGTAAGTTAACAACACGTAATCTAGAATACATTCGATGGCGCCTCGTTCGATGCGTTCGTCTGCTGCCCCTCCTTGAACTGTACGAACTTTTTCAGGATTCTACCTTGAGAGGTAGAATGTGTGTTTTGCGTAAGAAATTCGACGGACCCATCCCATCGTGCAGTAAGGGAATTTCGTGGAAGATACGGATGCCGCGCTCGAAATCGGCCCGAATCGTCGGTGACCCATGCGTAAATCGACCTCCCCATTGTGACGGGCGTCTCATTTTCAATGAAAAACCGTCCGGTTCCCTGCGAAATCGAGAAAGCCCTTCGCCGAAACGGTACGTTCGAGGTAACCGCCTGAGAAACTGACGCCTACCTGGGGCACCTGTGGAGTCAGGATAAATATGAAGGTACCGTTGAATTCGTCTGCCCTTCCTACTGCTTTAAGCACGTTTTCGGGGTTCTCCTTCCAGTGAAGGGGTCCCCGCGAAAGGCGATCTTACACAGATACCTGGGAATCATCAAAATGCTGTCTGCAGCGCCATCTCGTAGGAACCGTGCGAACTCCATCTGTCATCGATGCTCGTGTCGTACAGATTACATGAGACGGGAATCAATTACGCATTCGGTTGCGGCTATTGGCCGCCAGATGGCGGCCAATTCCGTGATTAGGGATCTTTACGCGACGAGTATCCGTGACCGGTGGTCCGTAACGTTCCCACGAGATGACGCCCCAATCCCCGGGCCGGCTAACTTAACCTTAAATTATTTACGATTTTTACTTTTCAGGAAGGAAATTATATATATCATTATAACGGCTTAACGTTCAAAGTATATGACTGACGCGACGGTCTGTCGCGATCACGGGAGAAGGTTTTATGTTTGTCCGTGAAGAACATCTCGGGATTGTTATCGTAGGACGAACAAAGAATAACTGTCACGTCCCTCCGATGCCCGACAAGTTTCCTCGCGAACGGCGAACGGCGCCTTCAAGGTGAGGTAACAAAATATTCAGGATATGTCATGATAAACAGTAACGGACAGATAGATATCTATGGTAATATCGTTGTGTATGCATCGAATTATTTCAATATTTTGGTTTTACTTTGTCACTTAAAATATTTATGGCGTTGTTAATATGTCCGCCTTATCTAACTCGTGCGGAAGGTGTCTTCCCTGCACTCGACTGCCTGTTCGGCGCCTGTTGTGAAAATAACTTTTTCCACGTTAATGCAGAAATGTTTTAGATAGAGTTGCAAACCGTCTGGGAGGAAATTCAATCATGTAACCGCAGCACGAAGAGGAAATCAACGAATTTATCAGATAGGAGGTAGGAGAGACGAATCAGGTTAACAGATCAGGTCCAGGCACAAAGCAAACGAGGTCTTCAATGGGAAAACAACTTACAACATTTCGTAGAAGGATTAGATGACGGGAATTTCCCGAGCCGAATTTATGAAAGACATCCAAGGAACTGTACCGTAAACCTCGAGACAAAAGATAAATATAATTACACAGAGACGAGAAATGGAAGAAACAGGAATATTTTCCTTCCAACAGACGTCCAGAAGTGAGTAAAATATTAATTATCCGACAAAGCATTTAATTCCTACAATCCCATACCTAACATACTTATTTTATTATGTGTGTATCTTGCTTTTGTATCTGTATTGAATATTATTTATTTCAGGGTTAGGATTACTGACAAGAAAGAAGAAATTAAATAGTAGACATTATTACAACTCATCTATGATTATAATAAGTTTTAAGTTTGTTAATGATATTCCCGTTAGATGGGTGTCTTATCTTATTCAGACAATGAAACTGTTAAACTTACGTATAATTAAATACACATCTTAATATTTAAATCATTAAATCATTAAATACGCATCTTAATATTTATCGTACGTTGCAAGGCAATTTGCAATCGATATATTTCGAAAGGTATCTTTCAATGGTGATAATATGTTAGTATTCTTTGAAACTTCTTAGTGTATCTGGATTATCACATACAACTGTGGCGCCTGAGGAGAAAAATTCGATAGACTATAGCATGTCAATTATTTAAAAAATCTGAAAAGCTCACATCCACGTAAATTATAGCGAAAGCTACGTAAAAAAGCCTCCCGAATGCGGCACTACCTTCCGTTTTTTTGTAGAATGCACGGTTTCCTCGCAAACCGACAAAAATTCTTGAGATGTCGAGATTAATACGTCATTCTGGAAATTCTGTCCTGCCAAGAGAACCTTCAACTTTAGAAGGAAACTGACAGCGCCATTGCATTCTCGAGGCTTTCTTACGTCTATACTAATCTTTGCGGCTTTGTTCTCGAGAAAAAGTTTTTTAGAGAGAAAAATTCGATGGACTATAGCATGTCAATTTTTAAGAAAATCTGAAAGACTCACATCCACGTAAATTATAGCGAAAGCTACGTAAAGAAGCCTCCCGAATGCGGCACTACCTTCCGTTTTTCTGTAGAATGCACGGTCTCCTCGCAAACCGACAGAAACTCTTGAGATGTCGAGATCAATACATCATTTTGGAAATTCTGTCCTACCAAGAGAACCTTCAACTTTAGAAGGAAACTGACAGCGCCATTGCATTCTCGAGGCTTTCTTACGTCTATACTAATCTTTGCGGCTTTGTTCTCGAGAAACAGCTTTTTAGAGAGAAAAATTCGATGGACTATAGCATGTCAATTTTGAAGAAAATCTGAAAGGCTCACATCCACGTAAATTATAGCGAAAGCTACGTAAAAAGCCTCCCGAATGCGGCACTACCTTCGGTTTTTCTGTAGAATGCACGGTTTCCTCGCAAACCGACAAAAACTCTTGAGATGTCGAGATCAATACATCATTCTGGAAATTCTATCCTGCCAAGAGAACCTTCAACTTTAGAAGGAAGTTGAGAGCGCCATTGCATTCTCGAGATTTTCTTACGTCTATACTAATCTCTGAGGCTTTGTTCTCGAGAAAAAGCTTTTTAGAGAGAAAAATTCGATGGACTATAGCATGTCAATTTTTAAGAAAATCTGAAAGGCTCACATCCACGTAAATTATAGCGAAAGCTACGTAAAGATGCCTCCCGACTGCGGCACTAGCTTCCGTTTTTCTGTAGAATGCACGGTTTCCTCGCAAACCGACAAAAACTCTTGAGATGTCGAGATCAATACATCATTTTGGAAATTCTGTCCTGCCAAGAGAACCTTCAACTTTAGAAGGAAACTGACAGCGCCATTGCATTCTCGAGGCTTTCTTACGTCTATACTAATCTTTGCGGCTTTGTTCTCGAGAAACAGCTTTTTAGAGAGAAAAATTGGATGGACTATAGCATGTCAATTTTTAAGAAAATCTGAAAGGCTCACATCCACGTAAATTATAGCGAAAGCTACGTAAAGATGCCTCCCGACTGCGGCACTAGCTTCCGTTTTTCTGTAGAATGCACGGTTTCCTCGCAAACCGACAAAAACTCTTGAGATGTCGAGATCAATACATCATTTTGGAAATTCTGTCCTGCCAAGAGAACCTTCAACTTTAGAAGGAAACTGACAGCGCCATTGCATTCTCGAGGCTTTCTTACGTCTATACTAATCTTTGCGGCTTTGTTCTCGAGAAAAAGTTTTTTAGAGAGAAAAATTCGACGGACTATAGCATGTCAATTTTTAAGAAAATCTGAAAGACTCACATCCACGTAAATTATAGCGAAAGCTACGTAAAGAAGCCTCCCAAATGCGGCACTACCTTCCGTTTTTCTGTAGAATGCACGGTTTCCTCGCAAACCGACAAAAACTCTTGAGATGTCGAGATCAATACATCATTCTGGAAATTCTGTCCTGCCAAGAGAACCTTCAACTTTAGAAGGAGACTGAGAGCGCCATTGCATTCTCGAGGCTTTCTTACGTCTATACTAATCTCTGAGGCTTTGTTCTCGAGAAAAAGCTTTTTAGAGAGAAAAATTCGATAGGCTATAGCTTGTCAATTTTAAAAAAAATCTGAAAGGCTCACATCCACGTAAATTATAGCGAAAGCTACGTAAGGAAGCCTCCCGAATGCGGCACTACCTTCCGTTTTTCTGTAGAATGCACGGTTTCCTCGCAAACCGACAAAAACTCTTGAGATGTCGAGATCAATACATCATTCTGGAAATTCTGTCCTGCCAAGAGAACCTTCAACTTTAGAAGGAGACTGAGAGCGCCATTGCATTCACAAGGCTTTCTTACGTCTATCCTAACCTTTGCGGCTTTGTTCTCGAGAAAAAGCTTTTTATTAAGTTAACTTTTTTGTCTTCTGCTTTTCTTAATTAAAAATTGTCTCAATGATTGTAGCTCTAGTAGAACTTCTTGAGTTTCCCTCAATTGTCATTTTTATCTTTATCAGGCCATTGCTATGTTAATAACCAAATGGATTTCAATGACAGTAGTTGGAACATGTAGTAGACAGAAATAGTTGACACAACCGATTATTAGGACAAAAGAATGTCCGCAAATACTAAATACCTAGTCTATAAATGTTACCAATGAGAAATGGCATAGCAAGTTCGCATTTAGGAAGAGAAACTGATTGTTTTAATAAATATGGTGCGCGTAGTTTATAAAGAAGTAACTTAATACATCTCCTTTGTATGCAATATGATGTTCTAGAGATGCTGACTAACCATCACCGCATGTGTGCCAAATAATTTGTGGAACATGTCGTTGCGTGAGTTCCCTTCAATTTTGTGAATTCCTGTTTGACTTCTGCAGTCTGCTTTAAATATTTATGCTCGAGTTAATTTGTTGATTAAACAATGTCTTCAAATATTGTATTGATTATTGTAAAAAAGCTATTTGAGTAAATAATACTAACTGAAACAAAGAAGGAAAATAAATAAATAAATAAATGATAATAATAAAGATGTTACCAACTATTTACCTATTTTTATTCAGATACTCTACATTACATTTTAAACCTAAAATATTACCTATCTACTTTCAGTTCATTAGATAGGCGCAACATTAAAAATTTTTAAGTGAAGGAATAGGTAAATCTGTTATTAGTTTTTTTTTTATTTAGACGTTAAACGAATCGTAAAATGCAAATAACATATCACTTTTTACAAACGCGAATCCCGCCGAAATTTAAATCGGGACGCGCCCGCCGACCAATCAGCGCAACGTGTCGGGTTGTTTCTTTTACCACCGTAGTCTGCTGTCAACCAACTGTCAGATTAGGTTAGGCGTCCGGAGACAGGTTATTCGCTTCGTTTTATTTACTTTACACGTCGAGGGGCGTCCCTTGTCGAATTCAACGTCTATTGTGGACGTCTCCCACCTGACGGGCACCCGGACGTCTCCCAGTTAACGCCGCCGGTACGAGATTCCCGCGAAATGTCGACAGAACGTAGGGAAGCAGGAGGCAGCAATGGGTTGCGACACAGGCCGCAATACAATCGACCGCCCCCTAGCCCCCTAACTGGATTGCCGTTTGTCGAAGTTTTGCGGAGTAAGGGGAAAACTGTTTCATCGAACTGCAGATTCAACGCGACGACATGCAAGTCCCTGCCCACCCGGATGAGCTCCGGATTCAGGATAAACGTGAAGGTACCGTTTAATTCGTCTGCCCCTCTTTGGTCTATACGAATTTTCTCGGGTTCGTCCTAGGCACAACGTTTGTTCGGCGAAAGGCGATGGACGGATCTATAATATAGCTACGGGAATATGTGGAAAATACCCCCGCCTCGGAATCGTCGCAAATTAAAATGAAGGCGGCCTAAATCGGTCTCCCGAATACGGTGGAGAATCGCCGTTTCAATGAGAAACTGTCCCCCTCCACAGAGATGCCGGACAATTTTCGTCGTGAATGCACGCCTTCGAGGTAAGTTAACAACACGTAATCTAGGATACATCCGATGGCGCCTCGTTCGATGCGTTCGTCTGCTGCCCCTCCTTGAACTGTACGAACATTTTCAGGATTCTACCTTGAGAGGTAGAATGTGTGTTTTGCG
The DNA here is from genome assembly GCA_037954035.1 of Rosalia funebris. NCBI lineage: Eukaryota > Metazoa > Arthropoda > Insecta > Coleoptera > Cerambycidae > Rosalia > Rosalia funebris. The sequence continues at coordinate 116,428 of JAZFAV010000006.1, read as the reverse complement.
TAAGAAATTCGACGGACCCATCCCATCGTGCAGTAAGGGAATTTCGTGGAAGATACGGATGCCGCGCTCGAAATCGGCCCGAATCGTCGGTGACGCATACGTATGTCGACCTCCCCATTGCGATGGGCGTCTCATTTTCAATGAAAAACCGTCCGGTTTCCTGCGAAATCGAGAAAGCCCTTCGCCGAAACGGTACGTTCGAGGTAACCGCCTGAGAAACTGACGCCTACCAGGGGCACCTGTGGATTCAGGATAAATGTGAAGGTACCGTTGAATTCGTCTGCCCTTCCTACTGCTTTAAGCACGTTTTCGGGGTTCTCCTTCCAGTGAAGGGGTCCCCGCGAAAGGCGATCTTAGACAGGTACCTGGGAATCATCAAAATGCTGTCTGCAGCGCCATCTCGTAGGAACTGTGTGAACCCCATCTGTCATCGATGCTCATGTCGTACAGATTACATGAGACGGGAATCAATTACGCATTCGGTTGCGGCTATCGGCCGCCAGATGGCGGTCAATTCCGTGATTAGGGATCTTTACGCGACGAGTATCCGTGATCGGTGGTCCGTAACGTTCCCACGAGATGGCGCCCCAATCCCGGGCCGGCTAACTTAACCTTAAATTATTTACGATTTTTACTTTTCAGGAAGGAAATTATATATATCATTATAACGGCTTAAAGTTCAAAGTATATGACTGACGCGACGGTCTGTCGCGATCACGGGAGAAGGTTTTATGTTTGTCCGTGAAGAACATCTCGGGATGGTTGTCGTAGGACGAAAGAAGAATAACTGTCACGTCCCTCCCATGCCCGACAAGTTTCCTCGCGAACGGCGCCTTCAAGGTGAGGTAACAAAATATTCAGGATATGTCGTGATAAACAGTAACGCACAGATAGATATCTATGGTAATATCGTTGTGTATGCATCGAATTATTTCAATATTTTGGTTTTACTTTGTCACTTAAAATATTTATGGCGTTGCTAATATGTCCGCCTTATCTAACTCGTGCGGAAGGTGTGTTTCCTGCACTCGACTGCCTGTTCGGCGCCTGTTGTGAAAATAACTTTTTCCACGTTAATGCAGAAATGTTTTAGATAGAGTTGCAAACTGTCTGGGAGGAAATTCAATCATGTAACCGCGGCACGAAGAGGAAATCAACCAATTTATCAGATAGGATGTAGGAGAGACGAATCAGGTTAACAGATCAGGTCCAGGCACAAAGCAAACGAGGTCTTCAATGGGAAAACAACTTACAACATTTCGTAGAAGGATTAGATGACGGGAATTTCCCGAGCCGAATTTATGAAAGACATCCAAGGAACTGTACCGTAAACCTCGAGACAAAAGATAAATAGAACTACACAGAGACGAAAAATGGAAGATGAAACAGGAATATTTTCCTTCCAACAGACGTCCAGAAGTGAGTAAAATATTAATTATCCGACAAAGCATTTAATTCCTACAATCCCATACCTAACATACTTATTTTATTATGTGTGTATCTTGCTTTTGTATCTGTATTGAATATTATTCATTTCAGGGTTAGTATTACTTACAAGAAAGAAGAAATTAAATAGTGGACATTATTACAACTCATCTATGATTATAATAAGTTTTAAGTTTGTTAATGATATTCCCGTTAGATGGGTGTCTTATCTTATTCAGACAATGAAACTGTTAAACTTACGTATAATTAAATACACATCTTAATATTTAAATCATTAAATCATTAAATACGCATCTTAATATTTATCGTACGTTGCAAGGCAATTTGCAATCGATATATTTCGAAAGGTATCTTTCAATGGTGATAATATGTTAGTATTCTTTGAAACTTCTTAGTGTATCTGGATTATCACATACAACTGTGGCGCCTGAGGAGAAAAATTCGATAGACTATAGCATGTCAATTATTTAAAAAATCTGAAAAGCTCACATCCACGTAAATTATAGCGAAAGCTACATAAAAAAACCTCCAGAATGCGGCACTACCTTCCGTTTTTCTGTAGAATGCACGGTTTCCTCGCAAACCGACAAAAACTCTTGAGACGTCGAGATCAATACGTCATTCTGGAAATTCTTTCCTGCCAAGAGAACCTTCAACTTTAGAAGGACACTGAGAGCGCCATTGCATTCTCGAGGCTTTCTTACGTCTATACTAATCTTTGCGGCTTTGTTCTCGAGAAACAGCTTTTTAGAGAGAAAAATTCGATGGACTATAGCATGTCAATTTTTAAGAAAATCTGAAAGACTCACATCCACGTAAATTATAGCGAAAGCTACGTAAAAAGCCTCCCGAATGCGGCACTACCTTCCGTTTTTCTGTAGAATGCACGGTTTCCTCGGAAACCGACAAAAACTCTTGAGATGTCGAGATCAATACATCATTTTGGAAATTCTGTCCTGCCAAGAGAACCTTCAACTTTAGAAGGATACTGATAGCGCCATTGCATTCTCGAGGCTTTCTTACGTCTATACTAATCTTTGCGGCTTTGTTCTCGAGAAACAGCTTTTTAGAGAGAAAAATTCGATGGACTATAGCATGTCAATTTTTAAAAAAATCTGAAAAGCTCACATCCACGTAAATTATAGCGAAAGCTGCGTAAAAAGGCCTCCCGAATGCGGCACTACCTTCCGTTTTTCTGTAGAATGCACGGTTTCCTCGCAAACCGACAAAAACTCTTGAGATGTCGAGATGAATACGTCATTCTGGAAATTCTGTCCTGCCAAGAGGACCTTCAACTTTAGAAGGAAACTGAGAGCGCCATTGCATTCTCGAGGCTTTCTTACGTCTATACTAATCTTTGCGGCTTTGTTCTCGAGAAACAGCTTTTTAGAGAGAAAAATTCGATGGACTATTGCATGTCAATTTTTAAGAAAATCTGAAAGGCTCACATCCACGTAAATTATAGCGAAAGCTACGTAAAGAAGCCTCCCGAATGCGGCACTACCTTCCGTTTTTCTGTAGAATGCGCGGTTTCCTCGCAAACCGACAAAAACTCTTGAGATGTCGAGATCAATACATCATTCTGGAAATTCTGTCCTGCCAAGAGAACTTTCAACTTTAGAAGGACACTGAGAGCGCCATTGCATTCTCGAGGCTTTCTTACGTCTATACTAATCTTTGCGGCTTTGTTCTCGAGAAACAGCTTTTTAGAGAGAAAAATTCGATGGACTATAGCATGTCAATTTTGAAGAAAATCTGAAAGGCTCACATCCACGTAAATTATAGCGAAAGCTACGTAAAAAGCCTCCCGAATGCGGCACTACCTTCGGTTTTTCTGTAGAATGCACGGTTTCCTCGCAAACCGACAAAAACTCTTGAGATGTCGAGATCAATACATCATTCTGGAAATTCTATCCTGCCAAGAGAACCTTCAACTTTAGAAGGAAACTGACAGCACCATTGCATTCTCGAGGCTTTCTTACGTCTATACTAATCTTTGCGGCTTTGTTCTCGAGAAACAGCTTTTTAGAGAGAAAAATTGGATGGACTATAGCATGTCAATTTTTAAGAAAATCTGAAAGGCTCACATCCACGTAAATTATAGCGAAAGCTACGTAAAGATGCCTCCCGACTGCGGCACTAGCTTCCGTTTTTCTGTAGAATGCACGGTTTCCTCGCAAACCGACAAAAACTCTTGAGATGTCGAGATCAATACATCATTTTGGAAATTCTGTCCTGCCAAGAGAACCTTCAACTTTAGAAGGAAACTGACAGCGCCATTGCATTCTCGAGGCTTTCTTACGTCTATACTAATCTTTGCGGCTTTGTTCTCGAGAAAAAGTTTTTTAGAGAGAAAAATTCGATGGACTATAGCATGTCAATTTTTAAGAAAATCTGAAAGACTCACATCCACGTAAATTATAGCGAAAGCTACGTAAAGAAGCCTCCCAAATGCGGCACTACCTTCCGTTTTTCTGTAGAATGCACGGTTTCCTCGCAAACCGACAAAAACTCTTGAGATGTCGAGATCAATACATCGTTCTGGAAATTCTGTCCTGCCAAGAGAACCTTCAACTTTAGAAGGAGACTGAGAGCGCCATTGCATTCTCGAGGCTTTCTTACGTCTATACTAATCTCTGAGGCTTTGTTCTCGAGAAAAAGCTTTTTAGAGAGAAAAATTCGATAGGCTATAGCTTGTCAATTTTAAAAAAAATCTGAAAGGCTCACATCCACGTAAATTATAGCGAAAGCTACGTAAAGAAGCCTCCCGAATGCGGCACTACCTTCCGTTTTTCTGTAGAATGCGCGGTTTCCTCGCAAACCGACAAAAACTCTTGAGATGTCGAGATCAATACATCATTCTGGAAATTCTGTCCTGCCAAGAGAACTTTCAACTTTAGAAGGACACTGAGAGCGCCATTGCATTCTCGAGGCTTTCTTACGTCTATACTAATCTTTGCGGCTTTGTTCTCGAGAAACAGCTTTTTAGAGAGAAAAATTCGATGGACTATAGCATGTCAATTTTTAAGAAAATCTGAAAGGCTCACATCCACGTAAATTATAGCGAAAGCTACGTAATAAAGCCTCCAGAATGCGGCACTACCTTCCGTTTTTCTGTAGAATGCACGGTCTCCTCGCAAACCGACAAAAACTCTTGAGATGTCGAGATCAATACATCATTCTGGAAATTCTGTCCTGCCAAGAGAACCTTCAACTTTAGAAGGACACTGAGAGCGCCATTGCATTCTCGAGGCTTTCTTACGTCTATACTAATCTTTGTGGCTTTGTTCTCGAGAAACAGCTTTTTAGAGAGAAAAATTCGATGGACTATAGCATGTCAATTTTTAAGAAAATCTGAAAGGCTCACATCCACGTAAATTATAGCGAAAGCTACGTAAAAAGTCCTCCCGAATGCGGCACTACCTTCCGTTTTTCTGTAGAATGCACGGTTTCCTCGCAAACCGACAAAAACTCTTGAGATGTCGAGATCAATACATCATTCTGGAAATTCTGTCCTGCCAAGAGAACCTTCAACTTTAGAAGGAAGTTGAGAGCGCCATTGCATTCTCGAGGCTTTCTTACGTCTATACTAATCTCTGAGGCTTTGTTCTCGAGAAAAAGCTTTTTAGAGAGAAAAATTCGATGGACTATTGCATGACAATTTTTAAAAAAATCTGAAAGACTCACATCCACGTAAATTATAGCGAAAGCTACGTAAAGAAGCCTCCCGAATGCGGCACTACCTTCCGTTTTTCTGTAGAGTGCACGGTTTCCTCGCAAACCGACAAAAACTCTTGAGATGTCGAGATCAATACGTCATTCTGGAAATTCTGTCCTGCCAAGAGAACCTTCAGCTTTAGAAGGAAACTGAGAGCGCCATTGCATTCTCGAGGCTTTCTTACGTCTATACTAATCTCTGAGGCTTTGTTCTCGAGAAAAAGCTTTTTAGAGAGAAAAATTCGATGGACTATAGCATGTCAATTTCTAAAAAAATCTGAAAGACTCACATCCACGTAAATTATAGCGAAAGCTACGTAAAAAGCCTCCCGAATGCGGCACTACCTTCGGTTTTTCTGTAGAATGCACGGTTTCCTCGCAAACCGACAAAAACTCTTGAGATGTCGAGATCAATACATCATTCTGGAAATTCTATCCTGCCAAGAGAACCTTCAACTTTAGAAGGAAACTGACAGCACCATTGCATTCTCGAGGCTTTCTTACGTCTATACTAATCTTTGCGGCTTTGTTCTCGAGAAACAGCTTTTTAGAGAGAAAAATTGGATGGACTATAGCATGTCAATTTTTAAGAAAATCTGAAAGGCTCACATCCACGTAAATTATAGCAAAAGCTACGTAAAGATGCCTCCCGACTGCGGCACTAGCTTCCGTTTTTCTGTAGAATGCACGGTTTCCTCGCAAACCGACAAAAACTCTTGAGATGTCGAGATCAATACATCATTTTGGAAATTCTGTCCTGCCAAGAGAACCTTCAACTTTAGAAGGAAACTGACAGCGCCATTGCATTCTCGAGGCTTTCTTACGTCTATACTAATCTTTGCGGCTTTGTTCTCGAGAAAAAGTTTTTTAGAGAGAAAAATTCGATGGACTATAGCATGTCAATTTTTAAGAAAATCTGAAAGACTCACATCCACGTAAATTATAGCGAAAGCTACGTAAAGAAGCCTCCCAAATGCGGCACTACCTTCCGTTTTTCTGTAGAATGCACGGTTTCCTCGCAAACCGACAAAAACTCTTGAGATGTCGAGATCAATACATCATTTTGGAAATTCTGTCCTGCCAAGAGAACCTTCAACTTTAGAAGGAAACTGACAGCGCCATTGCATTCTCGAGGCTTTCTTACGTCTATACTAATCTTTGCGGCTTTGTTCTCGAGAAAAAGTTTTTTAGAGAGAAAAATTCGATGGACTATAGCATGTCAATTTTGAAGAAAATCTGAAAGGCTCACATCCACGTAAATTATAGCGAAAGCTACGTAAAAAGCCTCCCGAATGCGGCACTACCTTCGGTTTTTCTGTAGAATGCACGGTTTCCTCGCAAACCGACAAAAACTCTTGAGATGTCGAGATCAATACATCATTCTGGAAATTCTATCCTGCCAAGAGAACCTTCAACTTTAGAAGGAAACTGACAGCACCATTGCATTCTCGAGGCTTTCTTACGTCTATACTAATCTTTGCGGCTTTGTTCTCGAGAAACAGCTTTTTAGAGAGAAAAATTGGATGGACTATAGCATGTCAATTTTTAAGAAAATCTGAAAGGCTCACATCCACGTAAATTATAGCGAAAGCTACGTAAAGATGCCTCCCGACTGCGGCACTAGCTTCCGTTTTTCTGTAGAATGCACGGTTTCCTCGCAAACCGACAAAAACTCTTGAGATGTCGAGATCAATACATCATTTTGGAAATTCTGTCCTGCCAAGAGAACCTTCAACTTTAGAAGGAAACTGACAGCGCCATTGCATTCTCGAGGCTTTCTTACGTCTATACTAATCTTTGCGGCTTTGTTCTCGAGAAAAAGTTTTTTAGAGAGAAAAATTCGATGGACTATAGCATGTCAATTTTTAAGAAAATCTGAAAGACTCACATCCACGTAAATTATAGCGAAAGCTACGTAAAGAAGCCTCCCAAATGCGGCACTACCTTCCGTTTTTCTGTAGAATGCACGGTTTCCTCGCAAACCGACAAAAACTCTTGAGATGTCGAGATCAATACATCATTCTGGAAATTCTGTCCTGCCAAGAGAACCTTCAACTTTAGAAGGAGACTGAGAGCGCCATTGCATTCTCGAGGCTTTCTTACGTCTATACTAATCTCTGAGGCTTTGTTCTCGAGAAAAAGCTTTTTAGAGAGAAAAATTCGATAGGCTATAGCTTGTCAATTTAAAAAAAAATCTGAAAGGCTCACATCCACGTAAATTATAGCGAAAGCTACGTAAAGAAGCCTCCCGAATGCGGCACTACCTTCCGTTTTTCTGTAGAATGCGCGGTTTCCTCGCAAACCGACAAAAACTCTTGAGATGTCGAGATCAATACATCATTCTGGAAATTCTGTCCTGCCAAGAGAACTTTCAACTTTAGAAGGACACTGAGAGCGCCATTGCATTCTCGAGGCTTTCTTACGTCTATACTAATCTTTGCGGCTTTGTTCTCGAGAAACAGCTTTTTAGAGAGAAAAATTCGATGGACTATAGCATGTCAATTTTTAAGAAAATCTGAAAGGCTCACATCCACGTAAATTATAGCGAAAGCTACGTAATAAAGCCTCCAGAATGCGGCACTACCTTCCGTTTTTCTGTAGAATGCACGGTCTCCTCGCAAACCGACAAAAACTCTTGAGATGTCGAGATCAATACATCATTCTGGAAATTCTGTCCTGCCAAGAGAACCTTCAACTTTAGAAGGACACTGAGAGCGCCATTGCATTCTCGAGGCTTTCTTACGTCTATACTAATCTTTGTGGCTTTGTTCTCGAGAAACAGCTTTTTAGAGAGAAAAATTCGATGGACTATAGCATGTCAATTTTTAAGAAAATCTGAAAGGCTCACATCCACGTAAATTATAGCGAAAGCTACGTAAAAAGTCCTCCCGAATGCGGCACTACCTTCCGTTTTTCTGTAGAATGCACGGTTTCCTCGCAAACCGACAAAAACTCTTGAGATGTCGAGATCAATACATCATTCTGGAAATTCTGTCCTGCCAAGAGAACCTTCAACTTTAGAAGGAAGTTGAGAGCGCCATTGCATTCTCGAGGCTTTCTTACGTCTATACTAATCTCTGAGGCTTTGTTCTCGAGAAAAAGCTTTTTAGAGAGAAAAATTCGATGGACTATTGCATGTCAATTTTTAAAAAAATCTGAAAGACTCACATCCACGTAAATTATAGCGAAAGCTACGTAAAGAAGCCTCCCGAATGCGGCACTACCTTCCGTTTTTCTGTAGAGTGCACGGTTTCCTCGCAAACCGACAAAAACTCTTGAGATGTCGAGATCAATACGTCATTCTGGAAATTCTGTCCTGCCAAGAGAACCTTCAGCTTTAGAAGGAAACTGAGAGCGCCATTGCATTCTCGAGGCTTTCTTACGTCTATACTAATCTCTGAGGCTTTGTTCTCGAGAAAAAGCTTTTTAGAGAGAAAAATTCGATGGACTATAGCATGTCAATTTCTAAAAAAATCTGAAAGACTCACATCCACGTAAATTATAGCGAAAGGTACATAAAAAGGCCTTCCTAATGCGGCACTGCCTTCCGTTTTTCTGTAGAATGCACGGTTTCCTCGCAAACCGACAAAAACTCTTGAGATGTCGAGATCAATACGTCATTCTGGAAATTCTGTCCTGCCAAGAGAACCTTCAGCTTTAGAAGGAAACTGAGAGCGCCATTGCATTCTCGAGGCTTTCTTACGTCTATACTAATCTCTGAGGCTTTGTTCTCGAGAAAAAGCTTTTTAGAGAGAAAAATTCGATGGACTATAGCATGTCAATTTCTAAAAAAATCTGAAAGACTCACATCCACGTAAATTATAGCGAAAGGTACATAAAAAGGCCTTCCTAATGCGGCACTGCCTTCCGTTTTTCTGTAGAATGCACGGTTTCCTCGCAAACCGACAAAAACTCTTGAGATGTCGAGATCAATACGTCATTCTGGAAATTCTGTCCTGCCAAGAGAACCTTCAACTTTAGATGGAAACTGAGAGCGCCATTGCATTCTCGAGGCTTTCTTACGTCTATACTAATCTTTGCGGCTTTGGTCACGAGAAAAAGTTTTTTAGAGAGAAAAATTCGATGGACTATAGCATGTCAATTTTTAAGAAAATCTGAAAGGCTCACATCCACGTAAATTAAAGCGAAAGCTACGTAAAAAGTCCTCCCGAATGCGGCACTACCTTCCGTTTTTCTGTAGAATGCACGGTTTCCTCGCAAACCGACAAAAACTCTTGAGATTTCGAGATCAATACATCATTTTGGAAATTCTGTCCTGCCAAGAGAACCTTCAACTTTAGAAGGAAACTAAGAGCGCCATTGCATTCTCGAGGCTTTCTTACGTCTATACTAATCTTTGCGGCTTTGTTCTCGAGAAAAAGCTTTTTAGAGAGAAAAATTCGATGAATTATAGCATGTCAATTATTTAAAAAATCTGAAAGACTCACATCCACGTAAATTATAGCGAAAGCTACGTAAAGAAGCCTCCCGAATGCGGCACTACCTTCCGTTTTTCTGTAGAATGCACGGTCTCCTCGCAAACCGACAAAAACTATTGAGATGTCGAGATCAATACATCATTCTGGAAATTCTGTCCTGCCAAGAGAACCTTCAACTTTAGAAGGGCACTGAGAGCGCCATTGCATTCTCGAGGCTTTCTTACGTCTATACTAATCTTTGCGGTTTTGTTCTCGAGAAAAAGCTTTTTAGAGAGAAAAATTCGATGGACTATAGCATGTCAATTTTTAAGAAAATCTGAAAGGCTCACATCCACGTAAATTATAGCGAAAGCTACGTAAAAAAGCCTCCCGAATGCGGCACTACCTTCCGTTTTTCTGTAGAATGCACGGTTTCCTCGCAAACCGACAAAAGCTCTTGAGATGTCGAGATCAATACATCATTCTGGAAATTCTGTCCTGCCAATAGAACCTTCAGCTTTAGAAGGAAACTGAGAGCGCCATTGCATTCTCGAGGCTTTCTTACGTCTATACTAATCTTTGCGGCTTTGTTCTCGAGAAACAGCTTTTTAGAGAGAAAAATTCGATGGACTATAGCATGTCAATTTTTAAGAAAATCTGAAAGGCTCACATCCACGTAAATTATAGCGAAAGCTACGTAATAAAGCCTCCAGAATGCGGCACTACCTTCCGTTTTTCTGTAGAATGCACGGTCTCCTCGCAAACCGACAAAAACTCTTGAGATGTCGAGATCAATACATCATTCTGGAAATTCTGTCCTGCCAAGAGAACCTTCAACTTTAGAAGGACACTGAGAGCGCCATTGCATTCTCGAGGCTTTCTTACGTCTATACTAATCTTTGTGGCTTTGTTCTCGAGAAACAGCTTTTTAGAGAGAAAAATTCGATGGACTATAGCATGTCAATTTTTAAGAAAATCTGAAAGGCTCACATCCACGTAAATTATAGCGAAAGCTACGTAAAAAGTCCTCCCGAATGCGGCACTACCTTCCGTTTTTCTGTAGAATGCACGGTTTCCTCGCAAACCGACAAAAACTCTTGAGATGTCGAGATCAATACATCATTCTGGAAATTCTGTCCTGCCAAGAGAACCTTCAGCTTTAGAAGGAAACTGAGAGCGCCATTGCATTCTCGAGGCTTTCTTACGTCTATACTAATCTCTGAGGCTTTGTTCTCGAGAAAAAGCTTTTTAGAGAGAAAAATTCGATGGACTATAGCATGTCAATTTCTAAAAAAATCTGAAAGACTCACATCCACGTAAATTATAGCGAAAGCTACGTAAAAAGCCTCCCGAATGCGGCACTACCTTCGGTTTTTCTGTAGAATGCACGGTTTCCTCGCAAACCGACAAAAACTCTTGAGATGTCGAGATCAATACATCATTCTGGAAATTCTATCCTGCCAAGAGAACCTTCAACTTTAGAAGGAAACTGACAGCACCATTGCATTCTCGAGGCTTTCTTACGTCTATACTAATCTTTGCGGCTTTGTTCTCGAGAAACAGCTTTTTAGAGAGAAAAATTTAATGGACTATAGCATGTCAATTTTTAAGAAAATCTGAAAGGCTCACATCCACGTAAATTATAGCGAAAGCTACGTAAAGATGCCTCCCGACTGCGGCACTAGCTTCCGTTTTTCTGTAGAATGCACGGTTTCCTCGCAAACCGACAAAAACTCTTGAGATGTCGAGATCAATACATCATTTTGGAAATTCTGTCCTGCCAAGAGAACCTTCAACTTTAGAAGGAAACTGACAGCGCCATTGCATTCTCGAGGCTTTCTTACGTCTATACTAATCTTTGCGGCTTTGTTCTCGAGAAAAAGTTTTTTAGAGAGAAAAATTCGATGGACTATAGCATGTCAATTTTTAAGAAAATCTGAAAGACTCACATCCACGTAAATTATAGCGAAAGCTACGTAAAGAAGCCTCCCAAATGCGGCACTACCTTCCGTTTTTCTGTAGAATGCACGGTTTCCTCGCAAACCGACAAAAACTCTTGAGATGTCGAGATCAATACATCATTTTGGAAATTCTGTCCTGCCAAGAGAACCTTCAACTTTAGAAGGAAACTGACAGCGCCATTGCATTCTCGAGGCTTTCTTACGTCTATACTAATCTTTGCGGCTTTGTTCTCGAGAAAAAGTTTTTTAGAGAGAAAAATTCGATGGACTATAGCATGTCAATTTTGAAGAAAATCTGAAAGGCTCACATCCACGTAAATTATAGCGAAAGCTACGTAAAAAGCCTCCCGAATGCGGCACTACCTTCGGTTTTTCTGTAGAATGCACGGTTTCCTCGCAAACCGACAAAAACTCTTGAGATGTCGAGATCAATACATCATTCTGGAAATTCTATCCTGCCAAGAGAACCTTCAACTTTAGAAGGAAACTGACAGCACCATTGCATTCTCGAGGCTTTCTTACGTCTATACTAATCTTTGCGGCTTTGTTCTCGAGAAACAGCTTTTTAGAGAGAAAAATTGGATGGACTATAGCATGTCAATTTTTAAGAAAATCTGAAAGGCTCACATCCACGTAAATTATAGCGAAAGCTACGTAAAGATGCCTCCCGACTGCGGCACTAGCTTCCGTTTTTCTGTAGAATGCACGGTTTCCTCGCAAACCGACAAAAACTCTTGAGATGTCGAGATCAATACATCATTTTGGAAATTCTGTCCTGCCAAGAGAACCTTCAACTTTAGAAGGAGACTGAGAGCGCCATTGCATTCTCGAGGCTTTCTTACGTCTATACTAATCTCTGAGGCTTTGTTCTCGAGAAAAAGCTTTTTAGAGAGAAAAATTCGATAGGCTATAGCTTGTCAATTTTAAAAAAAATCTGAAAGGCTCACATCCACGTAAATTATAGCGAAAGCTACGTAAAGAAGCCTCCCGAATGCGGCACTACCTTCCGTTTTTCTGTAGAATGCGCGGTTTCCTCGCAAACCGACAAAAACTCTTGAGATGTCGAGATCAATACATCATTCTGGAAATTCTGTCCTGCCAAGAGAACTTTCAACTTTAGAAGGACACTGAGAGCGCCATTGCATTCTCGAGGCTTTCTTACGTCTATACTAATCTTTGCGGCTTTGTTCTCGAGAAACAGCTTTTTAGAGAGAAAAATTCGATGGACTATAGCATGTCAATTTTTAAGAAAATCTGAAAGGCTCACATCCACGTAAATTATAGCGAAAGCTACGTAATAAAGCCTCCAGAATGCGGCACTACCTTCCGTTTTTCTGTAGAATGCACGGTCTCCTCGCAAACCGACAAAAACTCTTGAGATGTCGAGATCAATACATCATTCTGGAAATTCTGTCCTGCCAAGAGAACCTTCAACTTTAGAAGGACACTGAGAGCGCCATTGCATTCTCGAGGCTTTCTTACGTCTATACTAATCTTTGTGGCTTTGTTCTCGAGAAACAGCTTTTTAGAGAGAAAAATTCGATGGACTATAGCATGTCAATTTTTAAGAAAATCTGAAAGGCTCACATCCACGTAAATTATAGCGAAAGCTACGTAAAAAGTCCTCCCGAATGCGGCACTACCTTCCGTTTTTCTGTAGAATGCACGGTTTCCTCGCAAACCGACAAAAACTCTTGAGATGTCGAGATCAATACATCATTCTGGAAATTCTGTCCTGCCAAGAGAACCTTCAACTTTAGAAGGAAGTTGAGAGCGCCATTGCATTCTCGAGGCTTTCTTACGTCTATACTAATCTCTGAGGCTTTGTTCTCGAGAAAAAGCTTTTTAGAGAGAAAAATTCGATGGACTATTGCATGTCAATTTTTAAAAAAATCTGAAAGACTCACATCCACGTAAATTATAGCGAAAGCTACGTAATAAAGCCTCCAGAATGCGGCACTACCTTCCGTTTTTCTGTAGAATGCACGGTCTCCTCGCAAACCGACAAAAACTCTTGAGATGTCGAGATCAATACATCATTCTGGAAATTCTGTCCTGCCAAGAGAACCTTCAACTTTAGAAGGACACTGAGAGCGCCATTGCATTCTCGAGGCTTTCTTACGTCTATACTAATCTTTGTGGCTTTGTTCTCGAGAAACAACTTTTTAGAGAGAAAAATTCGATGGACTATAGCATGTCAATTTTTAAGAAAATCTGAAAGGCTCACATCCACGTAAATTATAGCGAAAGCTACGTAAAAAGTCCTCCCGAATGCGGCACTACCTTCCGTTTTTCTGTAGAATGCACGGTTTCCTCGCAAACCGACAAAAACTATTGAGATGTCGAGATCAATACATCATTCTGGAAATTCTGTCCTGCCAAGAGAACCTTCAACTTTAGAAGGGCACTGAGAGCGCCATTGCATTCTCGAGGCTTTCTTACGTCTATACTAATCTTTGCGGTTTTGTTCTCGAGAAAAAGCTTTTTAGAGAGAAAAATTCGATGGACTATAGCATGTCAATTTTTAAGAAAATCTGAAAGGCTCACATCCACGTAAATGATAGCGAAAGCTACGTAAAAAAGCCTCCCGAATGCGGCACTACCTTCCGTTTTTCTGTAGAATGCACGGTTTCCTCGCAAACCGACAAAAGCTCTTGAGATGTCGAGATCAATACATCATTCTGGAAATTCTGTCCTGCCAATAGAACCTTCAGCTTTAGAAGGAAACTGAGAGCGCCATTGCATTCTCGAGGCTTTCTTACGTCTATACTAATCTTTGCGGCTTTGTTCTCGAGAAACAGCTTTTTAGAGAGAAAAATTCGATGGACTATAGCATGTCAATTTTTAAGAAAATCTGAAAGGCTCACATCCACGTAAATTATAGCGAAAGCTACGTAATAAAGCCTCCAGAATGCGGCACTACCTTCCGTTTTTCTGTAGAATGCACGGTCTCCTCGCAAACCGACAAAAACTCTTGAGATGTCGAGATCAATACATCATTCTGGAAATTCTGTCCTGCCAAGAGAACCTTCAACTTTAGAAGGACACTGAGAGCGCCATTGCATTCTCGAGGCTTTCTTACGTCTATACTAATCTTTGTGGCTTTGTTCTCGAGAAACAGCTTTTTAGAGAGAAAAATTCGATGGACTATAGCATGTCAATTTTTAAGAAAATCTGAAAGGCTCACATCCACGTAAATTATAGCGAAAGCTACGTAAAAAGTCCTCCCGAATGCGGCACTACCTTCCGTTTTTCTGTAGAATGCACGGTTTCCTCGCAAACCGACAAAAACTCTTGAGATGTCGAGATCAATACATCATTCTGGAAATTCTGTCCTGCCAAGAGAACCTTCAACTTTAGAAGGAAGTTGAGAGCGCCATTGCATTCTCGAGGCTTTCTTACGTCTATACTAATCTCTGAGGCTTTGTTCTCGAGAAAAAGCTTTTTAGAGAGAAAAATTCGATGGACTATTGCATGTCAATTTTTAAAAAAATCTGAAAGACTCACATCCACGTAAATTATAGCGAAAGCTACGTAAAGAAGCCTCCCGAATGCGGCACTACCTTCCGTTTTTCTGTAGAGTGCACGGTTTCCTCGCAAACCGACAAAAACTCTTGAGATGTCGAGATCAATACGTCATTCTGGAAATTCTGTCCTGCCAAGAGAACCTTCAGCTTTAGAAGGAAACTGAGAGCGCCATTGCATTCTCGAGGCTTTCTTACGTCTATACTAATCTCTGAGGCTTTGTTCTCGAGAAAAAGCTTTTTAGAGAGAAAAATTCGATGGACTATAGCATGTCAATTTCTAAAAAAATCTGAAAGACTCACATCCACGTAAATTATAGCGAAAGCTACGTAAAAAGCCTCCCGAATGCGGCACTACCTTCGGTTTTTCTGTAGAATGCACGGTTTCCTCGCAAACCGACAAAAACTCTTGAGATGTCGAGATCAATACATCATTCTGGAAATTCTATCCTGCCAAGAGAACCTTCAACTTTAGAAGGAAACTGACAGCACCATTGCATTCTCGAGGCTTTCTTACGTCTATACTAATCTTTGCGGCTTTGTTCTCGAGAAACAGCTTTTTAGAGAGAAAAATTTAATGGACTATAGCATGTCAATTTTTAAGAAAATCTGAAAGGCTCACATCCACGTAAATTATAGCGAAAGCTACGTAAAGATGCCTCCCGACTGCGGCACTAGCTTCCGTTTTTCTGTAGAATGCACGGTTTCCTCGCAAACCGACAAAAACTCTTGAGATGTCGAGATCAATACATCATTTTGGAAATTCTGTCCTGCCAAGAGAACCTTCAACTTTAGAAGGAAACTGACAGCGCCATTGCATTCTCGAGGCTTTCTTACGTCTATACTAATCTTTGCGGCTTTGTTCTCGAGAAAAAGTTTTTTAGAGAGAAAAATTCGATGGACTATAGCATGTCAATTTTTAAGAAAATCTGAAAGACTCACATCCACGTAAATTATAGCGAAAGCTACGTAAAGAAGCCTCCCAAATGCGGCACTACCTTCCGTTTTTCTGTAGAATGCACGGTTTCCTCGCAAACCGACAAAAACTCTTGAGATGTCGAGATCAATACATCATTTTGGAAATTCTGTCCTGCCAAGAGAACCTTCAACTTTAGAAGGAAACTGACAGCGCCATTGCATTCTCGAGGCTTTCTTACGTCTATACTAATCTTTGCGGCTTTGTTCTCGAGAAAAAGTTTTTTAGAGAGAAAAATTCGATGGACTATAGCATGTCAATTTTGAAGAAAATCTGAAAGGCTCACATCCACGTAAATTATAGCGAAAGCTACGTAAAAAGACTCCCGAATGCGGCACTACCTTCGGTTTTTCTGTAGAATGCACGGTTTCCTCGCAAACCGACAAAAACTCTTGAGATGTCGAGATCAATACATCATTCTGGAAATTCTATCCTGCCAAGAGAACCTTCAACTTTAGAAGGAAACTGACAGCACCATTGCATTCTCGAGGCTTTCTTACGTCTATACTAATCTTTGCGGCTTTGTTCTCGAGAAACAGCTTTTTAGAGAGAAAAATTGGATGGACTATAGCATGTCAATTTTTAAGAAAATCTGAAAGGCTCACATCCACGTAAATTATAGCGAAAGCTACGTAAAGATGCCTCCCGACTGCGGCACTAGCTTCCGTTTTTCTGTAGAATGCACGGTTTCCTCGCAAACCGACAAAAACTCTTGAGATGTCGAGATCAATACATCATTTTGGAAATTCTGTCCTGCCAAGAGAACCTTCAACTTTAGAAGGAAACTGACAGCGCCATTGCATTCTCGAGGCTTTCTTACGTCTATACTAATCTTTGCGGCTTTGTTCTCGAGAAAAAGTTTTTTAGAGAGAAAAATTCGATGGACTATAGCATGTCAATTTTTAAGAAAATCTGAAAGACTCACATCCACGTAAATTATAGCGAAAGCTACGTAAAGAAGCCTCCCAAATGCGGCACTACCTTCCGTTTTTCTGTAGAATGCACGGTTTCCTCGCAAACCGACAAAAACTCTTGAGATGTCGAGATCAATACATCATTCTGGAAATTCTGTCCTGCCAAGAGAACCTTCAACTTTAGAAGGAGACTGAGAGCGCCATTGCATTCTCGAGGCTTTCTTACGTCTATACTAATCTCTGAGGCTTTGTTCTCGAGAAAAAGCTTTTTAGAGAGAAAAATTCGATAGGCTATAGCTTGTCAATTTTAAAAAAAATCTGAAAGGCTCACATCCACGTAAATTATAGCGAAAGCTACGTAAAGAAGCCTCCCGAATGCGGCACTACCTTCCGTTTTTCTGTAGAATGCGCGGTTTCCTCGCAAACCGACAAAAACTCTTGAGATGTCGAGATCAATACATCATTCTGGAAATTCTGTCCTGCCAAGAGAACTTTCAACTTTAGAAGGACACTGAGAGCGCCATTGCATTCTCGAGGCTTTCTTACGTCTATACTAATCTTTGCGGCTTTGTTCTCGAGAAACAGCTTTTTAGAGAGAAAAATTCGATGGACTATAGCATGTCAATTTTTAAGAAAATCTGAAAGGCTCACATCCACGTAAATTATAGCGAAAGCTACGTAATAAAGCCTCCAGAATGCGGCACTACCTTCCGTTTTTCTGTAGAATGCACGGTCTCCTCGCAAACCGACAAAAACTCTTGAGATGTCGAGATCAATACATCATTCTGGAAATTCTGTCCTGCCAAGAGAACCTTCAACTTTAGAAGGACACTGAGAGCGCCATTGCATTCTCGAGGCTTTCTTACGTCTATACTAATCTTTGTGGCTTTGTTCTCGAGAAACAGCTTTTTAGAGAGAAAAATTCGATGGACTATAGCATGTCAATTTTTAAGAAAATCTGAAAGGCTCACATCCACGTAAATTATAGCGAAAGCTACGTAAAAAGTCCTCCCGAATGCGGCACTACCTTCCGTTTTTCTGTAGAATGCACGGTTTCCTCGCAAACCGACAAAAACTCTTGAGATGTCGAGATCAATACATCATTCTGGAAATTCTGTCCTGCCAAGAGAACCTTCAACTTTAGAAGGAAGTTGAGAGCGCCATTGCATTCTCGAGGCTTTCTTACGTCTATACTAATCTCTGAGGCTTTGTTCTCGAGAAAAAGCTTTTTAGAGAGAAAAATTCGATGGACTATTGCATGTCAATTTTTAAAAAAATCTGAAAGACTCACATCCACGTAAATTATAGCGAAAGCTACGTAAAGAAGCCTCCCGAATGCGGCACTACCTTCCGTTTTTCTGTAGAGTGCACGGTTTCCTCGCAAACCGACAAAAACTCTTGAGATGTCGAGATCAATACGTCATTCTGGAAATTCTGTCCTGCCAAGAGAACCTTCAGCTTTAGAAGGAAACTGAGAGCGCCATTGCATTCTCGAGGCTTTCTTACGTCTATACTAATCTCTGAGGCTTTGTTCTCGAGAAAAAGCTTTTTAGAGAGAAAAATTCGATGGACTATAGCATGTCAATTTCTAAAAAAATCTGAAAGACTCACATCCACGTAAATTATAGCGAAAGGTACATAAAAAGGCCTTCCTAATGCGGCACTGCCTTCCGTTTTTCTGTAGAATGCACGGTTTCCTCGCAAACCGACAAAAACTCTTGAGATGTCGAGATCAATACGTCATTCTGGAAATTCTGTCCTGCCAAGAGAACCTTCAGCTTTAGAAGGAAACTGAGAGCGCCATTGCATTCTCGAGGCTTTCTTACGTCTATACTAATCTCTGAGGCTTTGTTCTCGAGAAAAAGCTTTTTAGAGAGAAAAATTCGATGGACTATAGCATGTCAATTTCTAAAAAAATCTGAAAGACTCACATCCACGTAAATTATAGCGAAAGGTACATAAAAAGGCCTTCCTAATGCGGCACTGCCTTCCGTTTTTCTGTAGAATGCACGGTTTCCTCGCAAACCGACAAAAACTCTTGAGATGTCGAGATCAATACGTCATTCTGGAAATTCTGTCCTGCCAAGAGAACCTTCAACTTTAGATGGAAACTGAGAGCGCCATTGCATTCTCGAGGCTTTCTTACGTCTATACTAATCTTTGCGGCTTTGGTCACGAGAAAAAGTTTTTTAGAGAGAAAAATTCGATGGACTATAGCATGTCAATTTTTAAGAAAATCTGAAAGGCTCACATCCACGTAAATTAAAGCGAAAGCTACGTAAAAAGTCCTCCCGAATGCGGCACTACCTTCCGTTTTTCTGTAGAATGCACGGTTTCCTCGCAAACCGACAAAAACTCTTGAGATTTCGAGATCAATACATCATTTTGGAAATTCTGTCCTGCCAAGAGAACCTTCAACTTTAGAAGGAAACTAAGAGAGCCATTGCATTCTCGAGGCTTTCTTACGTCTATACTAATCTTTGCGGCTTTGTTCTCGAGAAAAAGCTTTTTAGAGAGAAAAATTCGATGAATTATAGCATGTCAATTATTTAAAAAATCTGAAAGACTCACATCCACGTAAATTATAGCGAAAGCTACGTAAAGAAGCCTCCCGAATGCGGCACTACCTTCCGTTTTTCTGTAGAATGCACGGTCTCCTCGCAAACCGACAAAAACTATTGAGATGTCGAGATCAATACATCATTCTGGAAATTCTGTCCTGCCAAGAGAACCTTCAACTTTAGAAGGGCACTGAGAGCGCCATTGCATTCTCGAGGCTTTCTTACGTCTATACTAATCTTTGCGGTTTTGTTCTCGAGAAAAAGCTTTTTAGAGAGAAAAATTCGATGGACTATAGCATGTCAATTTTTAAGAAAATCTGAAAGGCTCACATCCACGTAAATTATAGCGAAAGCTACGTAAAAAAGCCTCCCGAATGCGGCACTACCTTCCGTTTTTCTGTAGAATGCACGGTTTCCTCGCAAACCGACAGAAGCTCTTGAGATGTCGAGATCAATACATCATTCTGGAAATTCTGTCCTGCCAATAGAACCTTCAGCTTTAGAAGGAAACTGAGAGCGCCATTGCATTCTCGAGGCTTTCTTACGTCTATACTAATCTTTGCGGCTTTGTTCTCGAGAAACAGCTTTTTAGAGAGAAAAATTCGATGGACTATAGCATGTCAATTTTTAAGAAAATCTGAAAGGCTCACATCCACGTAAATTATAGCGAAAGCTACGTAATAAAGCCTCCAGAATGCGGCACTACCTTCCGTTTTTCTGTAGAATGCACGGTTTCCTCGCAAACCGACAAAAACTCTTGAGATGTCGAGATCAATACATCATTTTGGAAATTCTGTCCTGCCAAGAGAACCTTCAACTTTAGAAGGAAACTGACAGCGCCATTGCATTCTCGAGGCTTTCTTACGTTTATACTAATCTTTGCGGCTTTGTTCTCGAGAAAAAGTTTTTTAGAGAGAAAAATTCGATGGACTATAGCATGTCAATTTTGAAGAAAATCTGAAAGGCTCACATCCACGTAAATTATAGCGAAAGCTACGTAAAAAGCCTCCCGAATGCGGCACTACCTTCGGTTTTTCTGTAGAATGCACGGTTTCCTCGCAAACCGACAAAAACTCTTGAGATGTCGAGATCAATACATCATTCTGGAAATTCTATCCTGCCAAGAGAACCTTCAACTTTAGAAGGAAACTGACAGCACCATTGCATTCTCGAGGCTTTCTTACGTCTATACTAATCTTTGCGGCTTTGTTCTCGAGAAACAGCTTTTTAGAGAGAAAAATTGGATGGACTATAGCATGTCAATTTTTAAGAAAATCTGAAAGGCTCACATCCACGTAAATTATAGCGAAAGCTACGTAAAGATGCCTCCCGACTGCGGCACTAGCTTCCGTTTTTCTGTAGAATGCACGGTTTCCTCGCAAACCGACAAAAACTCTTGAGATGTCGAGATCAATACATCATTTTGGAAATTCTGTCCTGCCAAGAGAACCTTCAACTTTAGAAGGAAACTGACAGCGCCATTGCATTCTCGAGGCTTTCTTACGTCTATACTAATCTTTGCGGCTTTGTTCTCGAGAAAAAGTTTTTTAGAGAGAAAAATTCGATGGACTATAGCATGTCAATTTTTAAGAAAATCTGAAAGACTCACATCCACGTAAATTATAGCGAAAGCTACGTAAAGAAGCCTCCCAAATGCGGCACTACCTTCCGTTTTTCTGTAGAATGCACGGTTTCCTCGCAAACCGACAAAAACTCTTGAGATGTCGAGATCAATACATCATTCTGGAAATTCTGTCCTGCCAAGAGAACCTTCAACTTTAGAAGGAGACTGAGAGCGCCATTGCATTCTCGAGGCTTTCTTACGTCTATACTAATCTCTGAGGCTTTGTTCTCGAGAAAAAGCTTTTTAGAGAGAAAAATTCGATAGGCTATAGCTTGTCAATTTTAAAAAAAATCTGAAAGGCTCACATCCACGTAAATTATAGCGAAAGCTACGTAAAGAAGCCTCCCGAATGCGGCACTACCTTCCGTTTTTCTGTAGAATGCGCGGTTTCCTCGCAAACCGACAAAAACTCTTGAGATGTCGAGATCAATACATCATTCTGGAAATTCTGTCCTGCCAAGAGAACTTTCAACTTTAGAAGGACACTGAGAGCGCCATTGCATTCTCGAGGCTTTCTTACGTCTATACTAATCTTTGCGGCTTTGTTCTCGAGAAACAGCTTTTTAGAGAGAAAAATTCGATGGACTATAGCATGTCAATTTTTAAGAAAATCTGAAAGGCTCACATCCACGTAAATTATAGCGAAAGCTACGTAATAAAGCCTCCAGAATGCGGCACTACCTTCCGTTTTTCTGTAGAATGCACGGTCTCCTCGCAAACCGACAAAAACTCTTGAGATGTCGAGATCAATACATCATTCTGGAAATTCTGTCCTGCCAAGAGAACCTTCAACTTTAGAAGGACACTGAGAGCGCCATTGCATTCTCGAGGCTTTCTTACGTCTATACTAATCTTTGTGGCTTTGTTCTCGAGAAACAGCTTTTTAGAGAGAAAAATTCGATGGACTATAGCATGTCAATTTTTAAGAAAATCTGAAAGGCTCACATCCACGTAAATTATAGCGAAAGCTACGTAAAAAGTCCTCCCGAATGCGGCACTACCTTCCGTTTTTCTGTAGAATGCACGGTTTCCTCGCAAACCGACAAAAACTCTTGAGATGTCGAGATCAATACATCATTCTGGAAATTCTGTCCTGCCAAGAGAACCTTCAACTTTAGAAGGAAGTTGAGAGCGCCATTGCATTCTCGAGGCTTTCTTACGTCTATACTAATCTCTGAGGCTTTGTTCTCGAGAAAAAGCTTTTTAGAGAGAAAAATTCGATGGACTATTGCATGTCAATTTTTAAAAAAATCTGAAAGACTCACATCCACGTAAATTATAGCGAAAGCTACGTAAAGAAGCCTCCCGAATGCGGCACTACCTTCCGTTTTTCTGTAGAGTGCACGGTTTCCTCGCAAACCGACAAAAACTCTTGAGATGTCGAGATCAATACGTCATTCTGGAAATTCTGTCCTGCCAAGAGAACCTTCAGCTTTAGAAGGAAACTGAGAGCGCCATTGCATTCTCGAGGCTTTCTTACGTCTATACTAATCTCTGAGGCTTTGTTCTCGAGAAAAAGCTTTTTAGAGAGAAAAATTCGATGGACTATAGCATGTCAATTTCTAAAAAAATCTGAAAGACTCACATCCACGTAAATTATAGCGAAAGGTACATAAAAAGGCCTTCCTAATGCGGCACTGCCTTCCGTTTTTCTGTAGAATGCACGGTTTCCTCGCAAACCGACAAAAACTCTTGAGATGTCGAGATCAATACGTCATTCTGGAAATTCTGTCCTGCCAAGAGAACCTTCAGCTTTAGAAGGAAACTGAGAGCGCCATTGCATTCTCGAGGCTTTCTTACGTCTATACTAATCTCTGAGGCTTTGTTCTCGAGAAAAAGCTTTTTAGAGAGAAAAATTCGATGGACTATAGCATGTCAATTTCTAAAAAAATCTGAAAGACTCACATCCACGTAAATTATAGCGAAAGGTACATAAAAAGGCCTTCCTAATGCGGCACTGCCTTCCGTTTTTCTGTAGAATGCACGGTTTCCTCGCAAACCGACAAAAACTCTTGAGATGTCGAGATCAATACGTCATTCTGGAAATTCTGTCCTGCCAAGAGAACCTTCAACTTTAGATGGAAACTGAGAGCGCCATTGCATTCTCGAGGCTTTCTTACGTCTATACTAATCTTTGCGGCTTTGGTCACGAGAAAAAGTTTTTTAGAGAGAAAAATTCGATGGACTATAGCATGTCAATTTTTAAGAAAATCTGAAAGGCTCACATCCACGTAAATTAAAGCGAAAGCTACGTAAAAAGTCCTCCCGAATGCGGCACTACCTTCCGTTTTTCTGTAGAATGCACGGTTTCCTCGCAAACCGACAAAAACTCTTGAGATTTCGAGATCAATACATCATTTTGGAAATTCTGTCCTGCCAAGAGAACCTTCAACTTTAGAAGGAAACTAAGAGAGCCATTGCATTCTCGAGGCTTTCTTACGTCTATACTAATCTTTGCGGCTTTGTTCTCGAGAAAAAGCTTTTTAGAGAGAAAAATTCGATGAATTATAGCATGTCAATTATTTAAAAAATCTGAAAGACTCACATCCACGTAAATTATAGCGAAAGCTACGTAAAGAAGCCTCCCGAATGCGGCACTACCTTCCGTTTTTCTGTAGAATGCACGGTCTCCTCGCAAACCGACAAAAACTATTGAGATGTCGAGATCAATACATCATTCTGGAAATTCTGTCCTGCCAAGAGAACCTTCAACTTTAGAAGGGCACTGAGAGCGCCATTGCATTCTCGAGGCTTTCTTACGTCTATACTAATCTTTGCGGTTTTGTTCTCGAGAAAAAGCTTTTTAGAGAGAAAAATTCGATGGACTATAGCATGTCAATTTTTAAGAAAATCTGAAAGGCTCACATCCACGTAAATTATAGCGAAAGCTACGTAAAAAAGCCTCCCGAATGCGGCACTACCTTCCGTTTTTCTGTAGAATGCACGGTTTCCTCGCAAACCGACAAAAGCTCTTGAGATGTCGAGATCAATACATCATTCTGGAAATTCTGTCCTGCCAATAGAACCTTCAGCTTTAGAAGGAAACTGAGAGCGCCATTGCATTCTCGAGGCTTTCTTACGTCTATACTAATCTCTGAGGCTTTGTTCTCGAGAAAAAGCTTTTTAGAGAGAAAAATTCGATGGACTATAGCATGTCAATTTCTAAAAAAATCTGAAAGACTCACATCCACGTAAATTATAGCGAAAGGTACATAAAAAGGCCTTCCTAATGCGGCACTGCCTTCCGTTTTTCTGTAGAATGCACGGTTTCCTCGCAAACCGACAAAAACTCTTGAGATGTCGAGATCAATACATCATTCTGGAAATTCTGTCCTGCCAATAGAACCTTCAGCTTTAGAAGGAAACTGAGAGCGCCATTGCATTCTCGAGGCTTTCTTACGTCTATACTAATCTTTGCGGCTTTGTTCTCGAGAAAAAGCTTTTTAGAGAGAAAAATTCGATGGACTATAGCATGTCAATTTTTAAAAAAATCTGAAAGACTCACATCCACGTAAATTATAGCGAAAGCTACGTAAAGAAGCCTCCCGAATGCGGCACTACCTTCCGTTTTTCTGTAGAGTGCACGGTTTCCTCGCAAACCGACAAAAACTCTTGAGATGTCGAGATCAATACGTCATTCTGGAAATTCTGTCCTGCCAAGAGAACCTTCAGCTTTAGAAGGAAACTGAGAGCGCCATTGCATTCTCGAGGCTTTCTTACGTCTATACTAATCTTTGCGGCTTTGTTCTCGAGAAGAAGCTTTTTAGAGAGAAAAATTCGATGGACTATAGCATGTCAATTTTTAAAAAAATCTGAAAGACTCACATCCACGTAAATTATAGCGAAAGCTACGTAAAGAAGCCTCCCGAATGCGGCACTACCTTCCGTTTTTCTGTAGAGTGCACGGTTTCCTCGCAAACCGACAAAAACTCTTGAGATGTCGAGATCAATACGTCATTCTGGAAATTCTGTCCTGCCAAGAGAACCTTCAACTTTAGATGGAAACTGAGAGCGCCATTGCATTCTCGAGGCTTTCTTACGTCTATACTAATCTTTGCGGCTTTGGTCACGAGAAAAAGTTTTTTAGAGAGAAAAATTCGATGGACTATAGCATGTCAATTTTTAAGAAAATCTGAAAGGCTCACATCCACGTAAATTAAAGCGAAAGCTACGTAAAAAGTCCTCCCGAATGCGGCACTACCTTCCGTTTTTCTGTAGAATGCACGGTTTCCTCGCAAACCGACAAAAATTCTTGAGATTTCGAGATCAATACATCATTTTGGAAATTCTGTCCTGCCAAGAGAACCTTCAACTTTAGAAGGAAACTAAGAGAGCCATTGCATTCTCGAGGCTTTCTTACGTCTATACTAATCTTTGCGGCTTTGTTCTCGAGAAACAGCTTTTTAGAGAGAAAAATTCGATGGACTATAGCATGTCAATTTTTAAGAAAATCTGAAAGGCTCACATCCACGTAAATTATAGCGAAAGCTACGTAAAAAGCCTCCAGAATGCGGCACTACCCTCCGTTTTTCTGTAGAATGCACGGTTTCCTCGCAAGCCGACAAAAACTCTTGAGATGTCGAGATCAATACGTCATTCTGGAAATTCTTTCCTGCCAAGAGAACCTTCAACTTTAGAAGGAAACTGGGAGCGCCATTGCATTCTCGAGGCTTTCTTACGTCTATACTAATCTTTGCGGCTTTGTTCTCGAGAAAAAGCTTTTTAGAGAGAAAAATTCGATGGACTATAACATATCAATTTTTAAGAAAATCTGAAAGACTCACATCCACGTAAATTATAGCGAAAGCTACGTAAAAAAGCCTCCAGAATGCGGCACTACCCTCCGTTTTTCTGTAGAGTGCACGGTTTCCTCGCAAACCGACAAAAACTCTTGAGATGTCGAGATCAATACATCATTCTGGAAATTCTGTCCTGCCAATAGAACCTTCAGCTTTAGAAGGAAACTGAGAGCGCCATTGCATTCTCGAGGCTTTCTTACGTCTATACTAATCTTTGCGGTTTTGTTCTCGAGAAAAAGCTTTTTAGAGAGAAAAATTCGATGGACTATAGCATGTCAATTTTTAAAAAAATCTGAAAGACTCACATCCACGTAAATTATAGCGAAAGCTACGTAAAAAAGCCTCCAGAATGCGGCACTACCCTCCGTTTTTCTGTAGAATGCACGGTTTCCTCGCAAACCGACAAAAGCTCTTGAGATGTCGAGATCAATACATCATTCTGGAAATTCTGTCCTGCCAATAGAACCTTCAGCTTTAGAAGGAAACTGAGAGCGCCACTGCATTCTCGAGGCTTTCTTACGTCTATACTAATCTTTGCGGTTTTGTTCTCGAGAAAAAGCTTTTTAGAGAGAAAAATTCGATGGACTATAGCATGTCAATTTTTAAGAAAATCTGAAAGGCTCACATCCACGTAAATTATAGCGAAAGCTACGTAAAAAAGCCTCCCGAATGCGGCACTACCTTCCGTTTTTCTGTAGAATGCACGGTTTCCTCGCAAACCGACAAAAACTCTTGAGATGTCGAGATCAATACATCATTCTGGAAATTCTGTCCTGCCAATAGAACCTTCAGCTTTAGAAGGAAACTGAGAGCGCCATTGCATTCTCGAGGCTTTCTTACGTCTATACTAATCTTTGCGGTTTTGTTCTCGAGAAAAAGCTTTTTATTAAGTTAACTTTTTTCTCTTCTGCTTTTCTTAATTAAAAATTGTCTCAATAATTGTAGCTCTAGAAGAACTTCTTGAGTTTCCCTCAATTGTCATTTTTATCTTTATCAGGTCATTGCTATGTTAATAACCAATTGGATTTCAATGACAGTAGTTGGAACATGTAGTAGACAGAAATAGTTGACACAACCGATTATTAGGACAAAAGAATGTCCGAAAATACTAAATACCTAGTCTATAAATGTTACCAATGAGAAATGGCATAGCAAGTTCGCATTTAGGAAGAGAAATTGATTGTTTTAATAAATATGATGCGCGTAGTTTATAAAGAAGTAACTTAATACATCTCCTTTGTATGCAGTATGATGTTCTAGAGATGCTGACTAACCATCACCGCATGTGTGCCAAATAATTTGTCGAACATGTCGTTGCGTGAGTTCCCTTCAATTTTGTGAATTCCTGTTTGACTTCTGCAGTCTGTTTTAAATATTTATGCTCACTTTTTACAAACGCGAAACCCGCCGAAATTTAAATCGGGACGCGCCCGCCGACCAATCAGCGCAACGTGTCGGGTTGTGTCTTTTACCACCGTAGTCTGCTGTCAACCAACTGTCAGATTAGGTTAGGTGTCCGGAGACGGGTTATGTTATTCGCTTCGTTTTATTTACTTTACACGTTGAGGTGCGTCCCTTGTCGAATTCAACGTCTATTGTGGACGTCTCCCAGTTAACGCCGCCGGTACGAGCCCGCGAAACGTCGACAGAGCGTACGGAAGCAGGAGGCAGCAATGGGTTGCGACACAGGCCGCAATACAGTCGACCGTCCCCTAGCCCCCTAACTGGATTGCCGTTGGTCGAAGTTTTGGGGAGTAAGGGGAAAACTGTTTCATCGAACTGCAGATTCAACGCGACGACATGCAAGTCCCTGCCCACCCGGATGAGCTCCGGACTCAGGATAAACGTGAAGGTACCGTTCAATTCGTCTGCCCCTCTTTAGTCTATACGAATTTTCTCGGGTTCGTCCTAGGCACAACGTTTGTTCTGCGAAAGGCGATCCACGGACCTATAATATAGCTACGGGAATATGTGGAAAATACCCCCGCCTCGGAATCGTCGCAAATTAAAATGAAGGCGGCCTGAAATCGGTCTCTCGAATACGGTGGAAAATCGCCATTTCAATGAGAAACTGTTCCCCTCCACAGAGATGCCGGACAATTTTCCTCGTGAATGCATGCCTTCGAGGTAAGTTAACAACACGTAATCTAGGATACATCCGATGGCGCCTCGTTCGATGCGTAAGTCTGCTGCCCCTCCTTGAACTGTACGAACTTTTTCAGGATTCTACCTTGAGAGGTAGAATGTGTGTTTTGCGTAAGAAATTCGACGGACCCATCCCATCGTGCAGTAAGGGAATTTCGTGGAAGATACTGATGCCGCGCTAGAAATCGGCCCGAATCGTCGGTGACGCATACGTATATCGACCTCCCCATTGCGATGGGCGTCTCATTTTCAATGAAAAACCGTCCGGTTTCCTGCGAAATCGAGAAAGCCCTTCGGCGAAATGGTACGTTCGAGGTAACCGCCTGAGAAACAGACGCCTACCTGGGGCACCTGTGGAGTCAGGATAAATGTGAAGGTACCGTTGAATTCGTCTGCCCTTCCTACTGCTTTAAGCACGTTTTCGTTGTTCTCCTTCCAGTGAAGGGGTCCCCGCGAAAGGCGATCTTAGACAGGTACCTGGGAATCATCAAAATGCTGTCTGCATCGCCATCTCGTAGGAACCGTGCGAACTCCATCTGTCATCGATGCTCGTGTCGTACAGATTACATGAGACGGGAATCGATTATACATTCGGTTGCGGCTATCGGCCGCCAGATGGCGGCTAATTCCGTGATTAGGGATCTTTACGCGACGAGTATCCGTGACCGGTAGTCCGTAACGTTCCCACGAGATGGCGCCCCAATCCCCGGGCCGGCTAATTTAACCTTAAATTATTTGCGATTTTTACTTTTCAGGAAGGAAATTATATATATCATTATAACGGCTTAAAGTTCAAAGTATATGACTGACGCGACGGTCTGTCGCGATCACCTGAGAAGGTTTTATGTTTGTCCGTGAAGAACATCTCGGGATGGTTGTCGTAGGACGAACGAAGAATAACTGTCACGTCCCTCCGATGCCCGACAAGTTTCCTCGCTAACGGCGCCTTCAAGGTGAGGTAACAAAATATTCAGGATATGTCATGATAAACAGTAACGGACAGATAGATATCTATGGTAATATCGTTGTGTATGCATCGAATTATTTCAATATTTTGGTTTTACTTTGTCACTTAAAATATTTATGGCGTTGTTAATATGTCCGCCTTATTTAACTCGTGCGGAAGGTGTCTTCCCTGCACTCGACTGCCTGTTCGGCGCCTGTTGAGAAAATAACTTTTTCCACGTTAATGCAGAAATGTTTTAGATAGAGTTGCAAACCGTCTGGGAGGAAATTCAATCATGTAACCGCGGCACGAAGAGGAAATCAACGAATTTATCAGATAGGAGGTAGGAGAGACGAATCAGGTTAACAGATCAGGTCCAGGCACAAAGCAAACGAGGTCTTCAATGGGAAAACAACTTACAACATTTCGTAGAAGGATTAGATAACGGGAATTTCTTGAGCCGAATTTATGAAAGACATCCAAGGAACTGTACCGTAAATCTCGAGACAAAAGATGAATAGAACCACACAGAGACGAGAAATGGAAGAAACAGGAATATTTTCCTTCCAACAGACGTCCGGAAGTGAGTAAAATATTAATTATCCGACAAAGCATTTAATTCCTACAATCCCATACCTAACATACTTATTTTATTATGTGTGTATCTTGCTTTTGTATCTGTATTGAATATTATTCATTTCAGGGTTAGGATTACTTACAAGAAAGAAGAAATTAAATAGTGGACATTATTACAACTCATCTATGATTATAATAAGTTTTAAGTTTGTTAATGATATTCCCGTTAGATGGGTGTCTTATCTTATTCAGACAATGAAACTGTTAAACTTACGTATAATTAAATACACATCTTAATATTTAAATCATTAAATCATTAAATACGCATCTTAATATTTATCGTACGTTGCAAGGCAATTTGCAATCGATATATTTCGAAAGGTATCTTTCAATGGTGATAATATGTTAGTATTCTTTAAACTTCTTAGTGTATCTGGATTATCACATACAACTGTGGCGCCTGAGGAGAAAAATTCGATAGACTATAGCATGTCAATTATTTAAAAAATCTGAAAAGCTCACATCCACGTAAATTATAGCGAAAGCTACGTAAAAAAGCCTCCAGAATGCGGCACTATCCTCCGTTTTTCTGTAGAATGCACGGTGTCCTCGCAAACCGACAAAAACTCTTGAGATGTCGAGATCAATACATCATTCTGGAAATTCTACCCTGCCAAGAGAACCTTCAACTTTAGAAGGAAGTTGAGAGCGCCATTGCATTCTCGAGGCTTTCTTACGTCTATACTAATCTCTGAGGCTTTGTTCTCGAGAAAAAGCTTTTTAGAGAGAAAAATTCGATGGACTATAGCATGTCAATTTCTAAAAAAATCTGAAAGACTCACATCCACGTAAATTATAGCGAAAGGTACGTAAATGGGCCTTCCTAATGCGGCACTGCCTTCCGTTTTTCTGTAGAATGCACGGTTTCCTCGCAAACCGCCAAAAACTCTTGAGATGTCGAGATCAATACATCATTCTGGAAATTCTTTCCTGCCAAGAGAACCTTCAACTTTAGAAGGAAACTGGGAGCGCCATTGCATTCTCGAGGCTTTCTTACGTCTATACTAATCTTTGCGGCTTTGTTCTCGAGAAAAACCTTTTTAGAGAGAAAAATTCGATGGACTATAGCATGTCAATTTTTAAGAAAATCTGAAAGGCTCACATCCACGTAAATTAAAGCGAAAGCTGCGTAAAAAGGCCTCCCGAATGCGGCACTACCTTCCGTTTTTCTGTAGAATGCACGGTTTCCTCGCAAACCGACAAAAACTCTTGAGATGTCGAGATCAATACGTCATTCTGGAAATTCTGTCCTGCCAAGAGAACCTTCAACTTTAGAAGGAAACTGGGAGCGCCATTGCATTCTCGAGGCTTTCTTACGTCTATACTAATCTTTGCGGTTTTGTTCTCGAGAAAAAGCTTTTTAGAGGGAAAGATTCGATGGACTATAGCATGTCAATTATTTAAAAAATCTGAAAAGCTCACATCCACGTAAATTATAGCGAAAGCTACATAAAAAAACCTCCAGAATGCGGCACTACCTTCCGTTTTTCTGTAGAATGCACGGTTTCCTCGCAAACCGACAAAAACTCTTGAGACGTCGAGATCAATACGTCATTCTGGAAATTCTTTCCTGCCAAGAGAACCTTCAACTTTAGAAGGACACTGAGAGCGCCATTGCATTCTCGAGGCTTTCTTACGTCTATACTAATCTCTGAGGCTTTGTTCTCGAGAAAAAGCTTTTTAGAGAGAAAAATTCGATGGACTATAGCATGTCAATTTCTAAAAAAATCTGAAAGACTCACATCCACGTAAATTATAGCGAAAGCTACGTAAAAAATCCTCCAGAATGCGGCACTACCTTTCGCTTTTCTGTAGAATGCACGGTTTCCTCGCAAACCGACAAAAACTCTTGAGACGTCGAGATCAATACGTCATTCTGGAAATTCTGTCCTGCCAAGAGAACCTTCAACTTTAGAAGGACACTGAGAGCGCCATTGCATTCTCGAGGCTTTCTTACGTCTATACTAATCTCTGAGGCTTTGTTCTCGAGAAAAAGCTTTTTAGAGAGAAAAATTCGATGGACTATAGCATGTCAATTTCTAAAAAAATCTGAAAGACTCACATCCACGTAAATTATAGCGAAAGCTACGTAAAAAATCCTCCAGAATGCGGCACTACCTTTCGCTTTTCTGTAGAATGCACGGTTTCCTCGCAAACCGACAAAAACTCTTGAGACGTCGAGATCAATACGTCATTCAGGAAATTCTGTCCTGCCAAGAGAACCTTCAACTTTAGAAGGAAACTGAGAGCGCCATTGCATTCTCGAGGCTTTCTTACGTCTATACTAATCTTTGCGGCTTTGTTCTCGAGAAAAAGTTTTTTAGAGAGAAAAATTCGATGGACTATAGCATGTCAATTTTAAAAAAAATCTGAAAGACTCACATCCACGTAAATTATAGCGAAAGCTACGTAAAGAAGCCTCCCGAATGCGGCACTACCTTCCGTTTTTCTGTAGAATGCACGGTCTCCTCGCAAACCGACAAAAACTCTTGAGATGTCGAGATCAATACATCATTCTGGAAATTCTGTTCTGCCAAGAGAACCTTCAACTTTAGAAGGACACTGAGAGCGCCATTGCATTCTCGAGGCTTTCTTACGTCTATACTAATATTTGCGGCTTTGTTCTCGAGAAACAGCTTTTTAGAGAGAAAAATTCGATGGACTATAGCATGTCAATTTTAAAAAAAATCTGAAAAACTCACATCCACGTAAATTATAGCGAAAGCTACGTAAAGAAGCCTCCCGAATGCGGCACTACCTTCCGTTTTTCTGTAGAATGCACGGTCTCCTCGCAAACCGACAAAAACTCTTGAGATGTCGAGATCAATACATCATTCTGGAAATTCTGTTCTGCCAAGAGAACCTTCAACTTTAGAAGGACACTGAGAGCGCCATTGCATTCTCGAGGCTTTCTTACGTCTATACTAATCTTTGCGGCTTTGTTCTCGAGAAACAGCTTTTTAGAGAGAAAAATTCGATGGACTATAGCATGTCAATTTAAAAAAAAATCTGAAAGACTCACATCCACGTAAATTATAGCGAAAGCTACGTAAAGAAGCCTCCCGAATGCGGCACTACCTTCCGTTTTTCTGTAGAATGCACGGTCTCCTCGCAAACCGACAAAAACTCTTGAGATGTCGAGATCAATACATCATTCTGGAAATTCTGTTCTGCCAAGAGAACCTTCAACTTTAGAAGGACACTGAGAGCGCCATTGCATTCTCGAGGCTTTCTTACGTCTATACTAATCTTTGCGGCTTTGTTCTCGAGAAACAGCTTTTTAGAGAGAAAAATTCGATGGACTATAGCATGTCAATTTAAAAAAAAATCTGAAAGACTCACATCCACGTAAATTATAGCGAAAGCTACGTAAAGAAGCCTCCCGAATGCGGCACTACCTTCCGTTTTTCTGTAGAATGCACGGTCTCCTCGCAAACCGACAAAAACTCTTGAGATGTCGAGATCAATACATCATTCTGGAAATTCTGTCCTGCCAAGAGAACCTTCAACTTTAGAAGGACACTGAGAGCGCCATTGCATTCTCGAGGCTTTCTTACGTCTATACTAATCTTTGCGGCTTTGTTCTCGAGAAACAGCTTTTTAGAGAGAAAAAGTCGATGGACATGTCAATTTTTAAGAAAATCTGAAAGGCTCACATCCACGTAAATTATAGCGAAAGCTACGTAAAAAGGCCTCCAGAATGCGGCACTACCTTCCGTTTTTCTGTAGAATGCACGGTCTCCTCGCAAACCGACAAAAACTCTTGAGACGTCGAGATCAATACGTCATTCTGGAAATTCTGTCCTGCCAAGAGAACCTTCAACTTTAGAAGGAAACTGAGAGCGCCATTGCATTCTCGAGGCTTTCTTACGTCTATACTAATCTTTGCGGCTTTGTTCTCGAGAAACAGCTTTTTAGAGAGAAAAATTCGATGGACTATAGCATGTCAATTTTGAAGAAAATCTGAAAGGCTCACATCCACGTAAATTATAGCGAAAGCTACGTAAAAAGCCTCCCGAATGCGGCACTACCTTCCGTTTTTCTGTAGAATGCACGGTTTCCTCGCAAACCGACAAAAACTCTTGAGATGTCGAGATCAATACATCATTCTGGAAATTCTACCCTGCCAAGAGAACCTTCAACTTTAGAAGGAAACTGACAGCGCCATTGCATTCTCGAGGCTTTCTTACGTCTATACTAATCTTTGCGGCTTTGTTCTCGAGAAAAAGTTTTTTAGAGAGAAAAATTCGATGGACTATAGCATGTCAATTTTAAAAAAAATCTGAAAGACTCACATCCACGTAAATTATAGCGAAAGCTACGTAAAGAAGCCTCCCGAATGCGGCACTACCTTCCGTTTTTCTGTAGAATGCACGGTCTCCTCGCAAACCGACAAAAACTCTTGAGATGTCGAGATCAATACATCATTCTGGAAATTCTGTTCTGCCAAGAGAACCTTCAACTTTAGAAGGACACTGAGAGCGCCATTGCATTCTCGAGGCTTTCTTACGTCTATACTAATCTTTGCGGCTTTGTTCTCGAGAAACAGCTTTTTAGAGAGAAAAATTCGATGGACTATAGCATGTCAATTTTTAAGAAAATCTGAAAGGCTCACATCCACGTAAATTATAGCGAAAGCTACGTAAAGATGCCTCCCGACTGCGGCACTAGCTTCCGTTTTTCTGTAGAATGCACGGTTTCCTCGCAAACCGACAAAAGCTCTTGAGATATCGAGATCAATACATCATTCTGGAAATTCTGTTCTGCCAAGAGAACCTTCAACTTTAGAGGGACACTGAGAGCGCCATTGCATTCTCGAGGCTTTCTTACGTCTATACTAATCTTTGCGGCTTTGTTCTCGAGAAACAGCTTTTTAGAGAGAAAAATTCGATGGACTATAGCATGTCAATTTTTAAGAAAATCTGAAAGGCTCACATCCACGTAAATTATAGCGAAAGCTACATAAAAAAACCTCCAGAATGCGGCACTACCTTCCGTTTTTCTGTAGAATGCACGGTTTCCTCGCAAACCGACAAAAACTCTTGAGATGTCGAGATTAATACGTCATTCTGGAAATTCTGTCCTGCCAAGAGAACCTTCAACTTTAGAAGGAAACTGACAGCGCCATTGCATTCTCGAGGCTTTCTTACGTCTATACTAATCTTTGCGGCTTTGTTCTCGAGAAAAAGTTTTTTAGAGAGAAAAATTCGATGGACTATAGCATGTCAATTTTTAAGAAAATCTGAAAGACTCACATCCACGTAAATTATAGCGAAAGCTACGTAAAGAAGCCTCCCGAATGCGGCACTACCTTCCGTTTTTCTGTAGAATGCACGGTCTCCTCGCAAACCGACAAAAACTCTTGAGATGTCGAGATCAATACATCATTTTGGAAATTCTGTCCTACCAAGAGAACCTTCAACTTTAGAAGGACACTGAGAGCGCCATTGCATTCTCGAGGCTTTCTTACGTCTATACTAATCTTTGCGGCTTTGTTCTCGAGAAACAGCTTTTTAGAGAGAAAAATTCGATGGACTATAGCATGTCAATTTTGAAGAAAATCTGAAAGGCTCACATCCACGTAAATTATAGCGAAAGCTACGTAAAAAGCCTCCCGAATGCGGCACTACCTTCGGTTTTTCTGTAGAATGCACGGTTTCCTCGCAAACCGACAAAAACTCTTGAGATGTCGAGATCAATACATCATTCTGGAAATTCTATCCTGCCAAGAGAACCTTCAACTTTAGAAGGAAACTGACAGCGCCATTGCATTCTCGAGGCTTTCTTACGTCTATACTAATCTTTGCGGCTTTGTTCTCGAGAAACAGCTTTTTAGAGAGAAAAATTGGATGGACTATAGCATGTCAATTTTTAAGAAAATCTGAAAGGCTCACATCCACGTAAATTATAGCGAAAGCTACGTAAAGATGCCTCCCGACTGCGGCACTAGCTTCCGTTTTTCTGTAGAATGCACGGTTTCCTCGCAAACCGACAAAAACTCTTGAGATGTCGAGATCAATACATCATTTTGGAAATTCTGTCCTGCCAAGAGAACCTTCAACTTTAGAAGGAAACTGACAGCGCCATTGCATTCTCGAGGCTTTCTTACGTCTATACTAATCTTTGCGGCTTTGTTCTCGAGAAAAAGTTTTTTAGAGAGAAAAATTCGATGGACTATAGCATGTCAATTTTTAAGAAAATCTGAAAGACTCACATCCACGTAAATTATAGCGAAAGCTACGTAAAGAAGCCTCCCGAATGCGGCACTACCTTCCGTTTTTCTGTAGAATGCACGGTTTCCTCGCAAACCGACAAAAACTCTTGAGATGTCGAGATCAATACATCATTTTGGAAATTCTGTCCTGCCAAGAGAACCTTCAACTTTAGAAGGAAACTGACAGCGCCATTGCATTCTCGAGGCTTTCTTACGTCTATACTAATCTTTGCGGCTTTGTTCTCGAGAAACAGCTTTTTAGAGAGAAAAATTGGATGGACTATAGCATATCAATTTTGAAGAAAATCTGAAAGGCTCACATCCACGTAAATTATAGCGAAAGCTATGTAAAAAGCCTCCCGAATGCGGCACTACCTTCCGTTTTTCTGTAGAATGCGCGGTTTCCTCGCAAACCGACAAAAACTCTTGAGATGTCGAGATCAATACATCATTCTGGAAATTCTACCCTGCCAAGAGAACCTTCAACTTTAGAAGGAAGTTGAGAGCGCCATTGCATTCTCGAGGCTTTCTTACGTCTATACTAATCTCTGAGGCTTTGTTCTCGAGAAAAAGCTTTTTAGAGAGAAAAATTCGATGGACTATAGCATGTCAATTTCTAAAAAAATCTGAAAGACTCACATCCACGTAAATTATAGCGAAAGGTACGTAAATGGGCCTTCCTAATGCGGCACTGCCTTCCGTTTTTCTGTAGAATGCACGGTTTCCTCGCAAACCGCCAAAAACTCTTGAGATGTCGAGATCAATACATCATTCTGGAAATTCTTTCCTGCCAAGAGAACCTTCAACTTTAGAAGGAAACTGGGAGCGCCATTGCATTCTCGAGGCTTTCTTACGTCTATACTAATCTTTGCGGCTTTGTTCTCGAGAAACAGCTTTTTAGAGAGAAAAATTCGATGGACTATAGCATGTCAATTTTTAAGAAAATCTGAAAGACTCACATCCACGTAAATTATAGCGAAAGCTACGTAAAGAAGCCTCCCGAATGCGGCACCACCTTCCGTTTTTCTGTAGAATGCACGGTTTCCTCGAAAACCGACAAAAACTCTTGAGATGTCGAGATCAATACACCATTCTGGAAATTCTTTCCTGCCAAGAGAACCTTCAACTTTAGAAGGAAACTGGGAGCGCCATTGCATTCTCGAGGCTTTCTTACGTCTATACTAATCTTTGCGGCTTTGTTCTCGAGAAACAGCTTTTTAGAGAGAAAAATTCGATGGACTATAACATGTCAATTTTTAAGAAAATCTGAAAGACTCACATCCACGTAAATTATAGCGAAAGCTACGTAAGGAAGCCTCCCGAATGCGGCACTACCTTCCGTTTTTCTGTAGAATGCACGGTTTCCTCGCAAACCGACAAAAGCTCTTGAGATATCGAGATCAATACATCATTCTGGAAATTCTGTTCTGCCAAGAGAACCTTCAACTTTAGAAGGAAACTGAGAGCGCCATTGCATTCTCGAGGCTTTCTTATGTCTATACTAATCTTTGCGGCTTTGTTCTCGAGAAACAGCTATTTAGAGAGAAAAATTCGATGGACTATAGCATGTCAATATTTAAGAAAATCTGAAAGGCTCACATCCACGTAAATTATAGCGAAAGCTACGTAAAAAGGCCTCCCGAATGCGGCACTACCTTCCGTTTTTCTGTAGAATGCACGGTTTCCTCGCAAACCGACAAAAACTCTTGAGATGTCGAGATCAATACATCATTCTGGAAATTCTTTCCTGCCAAGAGAACCTTCAACTTTAGAAGGAAACTGGGAGCGCCATTGCATTCTCGAGGCTTTCTTACGTCTATACTAATCTTTGCGGCTTTGTTCTCGAGAAACAGCTTTTTAGAGAGAAAAATTCGATGGACTATAGCATGTCAATATTTAAGAAAATCTGAAAGGCTCACATCCACGTAAATTATAGCGAAAGCTACGTAAAAAGGCCTCCCGAATGCGGCACTACCTTCCGTTTTTCTGTAGAATGCACGGTTTCCTCGCAAACCGACAAAAACTCTTGAGATGTCGAGATCAATACATCATTCTGGAAATTCTGTCCTGCCAATAGAACCTTCAGCTTTAGAAGGAAACTGAGAGCGCCATTGCATTCTCGAGGCTTTCTTACGTCTATACTAATCTTTGCGGCTTTGTTCTCGAGAAAAAGCTTTTTAGAGAGAAAAATTCGATGGACTATAGCATGTCAATATTTAAGAAAATCTGAAAGGCTCACATCCACGTAAATTATAGCGAAAGCTACGTAAAAAAGCCTCCAGAATGCGGCACTACCCTCCGTTTTTCTGTAGAATGCACGGTGTCCTCGCAAACCGACAAAAACTCTTGAGATGTCGAGATCAATACATCATTCTGGAAATTCTTTCCTGCCAAGAGAACCTTCAACTTTAGAAGGAAACTGGGAGCGCCATTGCATTCTCGAGGCTTTCTTACGTCTATACTAATCTTTGCGGCTTTGTTCTCGAGAAACAGCTTTTTAGAGAGAAAAATTCGATGGACTATAGCATGTCAAATTTTAAGAAAATCTGAAAGGCTCACATCCACGTAAATTATAGCGAAAGCTACGTAAAAAAAGCCTCCAGAATGCGGCACTACCTTCCGCTTTTCTGTAGAATGCACGGTTTCCTCGCAAACCGACAAAAGCTCTTGAGATGTCGAGATCAATACATCATTCTGGAAATTCTATCCTGCCAAGAGAACCTTCAACTTTAGAAGGAAGTTGAGAGCGCCATTGCATTCTCGAGGCTTTCTTACGTCTATACTAATCTTTGCGGCTTTGTTCTCGAGAAACAGCTTTTTAGAGAGAAAAATTCGATAGACTATAGCTTGTCAATTTTAAAAAAAATCTGAAAGACTCACATCCACGTAAATTATAGCGAAAGCTACGTAAAAAGCCTCCCGAATGCGGCACTACCTTCCGTTTTTCTGTAGAATGCACGGTTTCCTCGGAAACCGACAAAAACTCTTGAGATGTCGAGATCAATACATCATTTTGGAAATTCTGTCCTGCCAAGAGAACCTTCAACTTTAGAAGGATACTGATAGCGCCATTGCATTCTCGAGGCTTTCTTACGTCTATACTAATCTTTGCGGCTTTGTTCTCGAGAAACAGCTTTTTAGAGAGAAAAATTCGATGGACTATAGCATGTCAATTTTTAAGAAAATCTGAAAGGCTCACATCCACGTAAATTATAGCGAAAGCTACGTAAAAAGCCTCCCGAATGCGGCACTACCTTCCGTTTTTCTGTAGAATGCACGGTTTCCTCGCAAACCGACAAAAACTCTTGAGACGTCGAGATCAATACGTCATTCTGGAAATTCTTTCCTGCCAAGAGAACCTTCAACTTTAGAAGGACACTGAGAGCGCCATTGCATTCTCGAGGCTTTCTTACGTCTATACTAATCTTTGCGGCTTTGTTCTCGAGAAACAGCTTTTTAGAGAGAAAAATTCGATGGACTATAGCATGTCAATTTAAAAAAAAATCTGAAAGACTCACATCCACGTAAATTATAGCGAAATCTACGTAAAGAAGCCTCCCGAATGCGGCACTACCTTCCGCTTTTCTGTAGAATGCACGGTCTCCTCGCAAACCGACAAAAACTCTTGAGATGTCGAGATCAATACACCATTCTGGAAATTCTATCCTGCCAAGAGAACCTTCAACTTTAGAAGGAAGTTGAGAGCGCCATTGCATTCTCGAGGCTTTCTTACGTCTATACTAATCTCTGAGGCTTTGTTCTCGAGAAAAAGCTTTTTAGAGAGAAAAATTCGATGGACTATAGCATGTCAATTTCTAAAAAAATCTGAAAGACTCACATCCACATAAATTATAGCGAAAGGTACATAAAAAGGCCTTCCTAATGCGGCACTGCCTTCCGTTTTTCTGTAGAATGCACGGTTTCCTCGCAAACCGACAAAAACTCTTGAGATGTCGAGATCAATACATCATTCTGGAAATTCTTTCCTGCCAAGAGAACCTTCAACTTTAGAAGGAAACTGGGAGCGCCATTGCATTCTCGAGGCCTTCTTACGTCTATACTAATCTTTGCGGCTTTGTTCTCGAGAAACAGCTATTTAGAGAGAAAAATTCGATGGACTATAGCATGTCAATATTTAAGAAAATCTGAAAGGCTCACATCCACGTAAATTATAGCGAAAGCTACGTAAAAAGGCCTCCCGAATGCGGCACTACCTTCCGTTTTTCTGTAGAATGCACGGTTTCCTCGCAAACCGACAAAAACTCTTGAGATGTCGAGATCAATACATCATTCTGGAAATTCTGTCCTGCCAATAGAACCTTCAGCTTTAGAAGGAAACTGAGAGCGCCATTGCATTCTCGAGGCTTTCTTACGTCTATACTAATCTTTGCGGCTTTGTTCTCGAGAAAAAGCTTTCTAGAGAGAAAAATTCGATGGACTATAGCATGTCAATTTTTAAGAAAATCTGAAAGGCTCACATCCACGTAAATTATAGCGAAAGCTACGTAAAAAAGCCTCCAGAATGCGGCACCACCCTCCGTTTTTCTGTAGAATGCACGGTTTCCTCGCAAACCGACAAAAACTCTTGAGATGTCGAGATCAATACATCATTCTGGAAATTCTGTCCTGCCAATAGAACCTTCAGCTTTAGAAGGAAACTGAGAGCGCCATTGCATTCTCGAGGCTTTCTTACGTCTATACTAATCTTTGCGGCTTTGTTCTCGAGAAAAAGTTTTTTAGAGAGAAAAATTCGATGGACTATAGCATGTCAATTTTTAAAAAAATCTGAAAGACTCACATCCACGTAAATTATAGCGAAAGCTACGTAAAGAAGCCTCCCGAATGCGGCACTACCTTCCGTTTTTCTGTAGAATGCACGGTTTCCTCGCAAACCGACAAAAACTCTTGAGATGTCGAGATTAATACGTCATTCTGGAAATTCTGTCCTGCCAAGAGAACCTTCAACTTTAGAAGGAAACTGACAGCGCCATTGCATTCTCGAGGCTTTCTTACGTCTATACTAATCTTTGCGGCTTTGTTCTCGAGAAACAGCTTTTTAGAGAGAAAAATTCGATGGACTATAGCATGTCAATTTTTAAGAAAATCTGAAAGGCTCACATCCACGTAAATTATAGCGAAAGCTAAGTAAAGAAGCCTCCCGAATGCGGCACTACCTTCCGCTTTTCTGTAGAATGCACGGTTTCCTCGCAAACCGACAAAAACTCTTGAGATGTCGAGATCAATACATCATTCTGGAAATTCTATCCTGCCAAGAGAACCTTCAACTTTAGAAGGAAGTTGAGAGCGCCATTGCATTCTCGAGGCTTTCTTACGTCTATACTAATCTCTGAGGCTTTGTTCTCGAGAAAAAGCTTTTTAGAGAGAAAAATTCGATGGACTATAGCATGTCAATTTCTAAAAAAATCTGAAAGACTCACATCCACGTAAATTATAGCGAAAGGTACGTAAACAGGCCTTCCTAATGCGGCACTGCCTTCCGTTTTTCTGTAGAATGCACGGTTTCCTCGCAAACCGACAAAAACTCTTGAGATGTCGAGATCAATACATCATTCTGGAAATTCTTTCCTGCCAAGAGAACCTTCAACTTTAGAAGGAAACTGGGAGCGCCATTGCATTCTCGAGGCTTTCTTACGTCTATACTAATCTTTGCGGCTTTGTTCTCGAGAAACAGCTTTTTAGAGAGAAAAATTCGATGGACTATAGCATGTCAATTTTTTAAAAAATCTGAAAAGCTCACATCCACGTAAATTATAGCGAAAGCTACGTAAAAAGGCCTCCCGAATGCGGCACTACCTTCCGTTTTTCTGTAGAATGCACGGTTTTCTCGCAAACCGACAAAAACTGTTGAGATGTCGAGATGAATACGTCATTCTGGAAATTCTGTCCTGCCAAGAGAACCTTCAACTTTAGAAGGAAACTGAGAGCGCCATTGCATTCTCGAGGCTTTCCTACGTCTATACTAATCTTTGCGGCTTTGTTCTCGAGAAAAAGCTTTTTAGAGAGAAAAATTCGATGGACTATAGCATGTCAATTTCTAAAAAAATCTGAAAGACTCACATCCACGTAAATTATAGCGAAGGGTACGTAAAAAGGCCTTCCTAATGCGGCACTGCCTTCCGTTTTTTTGTAGAATGCACGGTTTCCTCGCAAACCGACAAAAATTCTTGAGATGTCGAGATCAATACATCATTTTGGAAATTCTGTCCTGCCAAGAGAACCTTCAACTTTAGAAGGAAACTGACAGCGCCATTGCATTCTCGAGGCTTTCTTACGTCTATACTAATCTTTGCGGCTTTGTTCTCGAGAAACAGCTTTTTAGAGAGAAAAATTCGATGGACTATAGCATGTCAATTTTTAAAAAAATCTGAAAAGCTCACATCCACGTAAATTATAGCGAAAGCTGCGTAAAAAGGCCTCCCGAATGCGGCACTACCTTCCGTTTTTCTGTAGAATGCACGGTTTCCTCGCAAACCGACAAAAACTCTTGAGATGTCGAGATGAATACGTCATTCTGGAAATTCTGTCCTGCCAAGAGGACCTTCAACTTTAGAAGGAAACTGAGAGCGCCATTGCATTCTCGAGGCTTTCTTACGTCTATACTAATCTTTGCGGCTTTGTTCTCGAGAAAAAGCTTTTTAGAGAGAAAAATTCGATGGACTATAGCATGTCAATTTTTAAGAAAATCTGAAAGGCTCACATCCATGTAAATTATAGCGAAAGCTACGTAAAAAAGCCTCCCGAATGCGGTACTACTTTCCGTTTTTCTGTAGAATGCACGGTCTCCTCGCAAACCGACAAAAACTCTTGAGATGTCGAGATCAATACATCATTCTGGAAATTCTGTCGTGCCAAGAGAACCTTGAACTTTAGAAGGAAACTGAGAGCGCCATTGCATTCTCGAGGCTTTCTTACGTCCATACTAATCTTTGCGGCTTTGTTCTCGAGAAAAATCTTTTTAGAGAGAAAAATTCGATGGACTATAGCATGTCAATTTTAAAAAAAATCTGAAAGACTCACATCCACGTAAATTATAGCGAAAGCTACGTAAAGAAGCCTCCCGAATGCGGCACTACCTTCCGTTTTTCTGTAGAATGCACGGTTTCCTCGCAAACCGACAAAAACTCTTGAGATGTCGAGATCAATACATCATTCTGGAAATTCTGTCCTGCCTAGAGAACCTTGAACTTTAGAAGGAAACTGAGAGCGCCATTGCATTCTCGAGGCTTTCTTACGTCTATACTAATCTTTGCGGCTTTGTTCTCGAGAAAAAGTTTTGTAGAGAGAAAAATTCGATGGACTATAGCATGTCAATTTTTAAGAAAATCTGAAAGGCTCACATCCGCGTAAATTATAGCGAAAGCTACGTAAAAAAGCCTGCCGAATGCGGTACTACCTTCCGTTTTTCTGTAGAATGCACGGTTTCCTGGCAAACCGACAAAAACTCTTGAGATGTCGAGATTAATACGTCATTCTGGAAATTCTGTCCTGACAAGAGAACCTTCAACTTTAGAAGGAAACTGAGAGCGCCATTGCAATCGCGAGGCTTTCTTACGTCTATACTAATCTTTGCGACTTTGTTCTCGAGAAAAAGCTTTTTATTAAGTTAACTTTTTTCTCTTCTGCTTTTCTTAATTAAAAATTGTCTCAATAATTGTAGCTCTAGAAGAACTTCTTGAGTTTCCCTCAATTGTGATTTTTATCTTTATCAGGCCTTTGCTATGTTAATAACCAAATGGATTTCAATGACAGTAATTGGAACTTGTAGTAGACAGAAATAGTTGACACAACCGATTATTAGGACAAAAGAATGTCCGCAAATACTGAATACCTAGTCTATAAATGTTACCAATGAGAAATGGTATAGCAAGTTCGCATTTAGGAAGAGAAATTGATTGTTTTAATAAATATGGTGCGCGTAGTTTATAAAGAAGTAACTTAATACATCTGCTTTGTATGCAGTATGATGTTCTAGAGATGCTGACTAACCATCACCGCATGTGTGCCAAATAATTTGTCGAACATGTCGTTGCGTGAGTTCCCTTCAATTTTGTGAATTCCTGTTTGACTTCTGCAGTCTGCTTTAAATATTTATGCTCGAGTTAATTTGTTGATTAAACAATGTCTTCAAATATTGGATTGATTATTGTAAAAAAGCTATTTGAGTAAATAGTACTAACTGAAACAAAGAAGGAAAATAAATAAATAAATAAATGATAATAATAAAGAAGATGTTACCAACTATTTACCTATTTTTATTCAGATACACTACATTACATTTTAAACCTAAAATATTACCTATCTACTTTCAGTTCATTAGATAGGCGCAACATTAAAAATTTTTAAATGAAGGAATAGGTAAATCTGTTATTACTTTTTTTTTATTTAGACGTTAAACGAATCGTAAAATGCAAATAACGTATCACTTTTTACAAACGCGAAACCCGCCAAAATTTAAATCGGGACGCGCCCGCCGACCAATCAGCGCAACGTGTCGGGTTGTGTCTTTTACCACCGTAGTCTGCTGTCAACCAACTGTCAG
This sequence comes from Rosalia funebris, assembly GCA_037954035.1. Taxonomy (NCBI): domain Eukaryota; kingdom Metazoa; phylum Arthropoda; class Insecta; order Coleoptera; family Cerambycidae; genus Rosalia; species Rosalia funebris. The sequence goes on along the minus strand of JAZFAV010000006.1, from coordinate 71,987 downwards.
ATTAGGTTAGGCGTTCGGAGACGGGTTATTCGCTTCGTTTTATTTACTTTACACGTCGAGGGGCGTCCCTTGTCGAATTCAACGTCTATTGTGGACGTCTCCCAGTTAACGCCGCCGGTACGAGATGCCCGCGAAACGTCGACAGAACGTACGGAAGCAGGAGGCAGCAATGAGCTATACGAATTTTCTCGGGTTCGTCCTAGGCACAACGTTTGTTCGGCGAAAGGCGATCGACGGACCTATAATATAGCTACGGGAATATGTGGAAAATACCCCCGCCTCGGAATCGTCGCAAATTAAAATGAAGGCGGCCTGAAATCGATGGAAGTCTCCCGAATACGATGGAAAATCGCCGTTTCAATGAGAAACTGTCCCCCTCCACAGAGATGCCGGACAATTTTCCTCGTGAATGCACGCCTTCGAGGTAAGTTAACAACATGTAATCTAGGATACATCCGATGGCACCTCGTTCGATGCGTTCATCTGCTGCCCCTCCTTGAACAGTACGAACTTTTTCAGGATTCTACCTCGAGAGGTAGAATGTGTGATTTGCGTAAGAAATTCGACGGACCCATCCCATCATGCAGTAAGGGAATTTCGTGGAAGATACGGATGCCGCGCTCGAAATCGGCCCGAATCGTCGGTGACACACACGTATATCGACCTCCCCATTGCGATAGGCGTCTCATTTTCAATGAAAAACCGTCCGGTTTCCTGCGAAATCGAGAAAGCCCTTCGCCGAAACGGTACGTTCGAGGTAACCGCCTGAGAAACTGACGCCTACCTGGGGCACCTGTGGATTCAGGATAAATGTGAAGGTACCGTTGAATTCGTCTGCCCTTCCTACTGCTTTAAGCACGTTTTCGGGGTTCTCCTTCCAGTGAAGGGGTCCCCGCGAAAGGCGATCTTAGACAGGTACCTGGGAATCATCAAAATGCTGTCTGCAGCGCCATCTCGTAGGAACTGTGTGAACCCCATCTGTCATCTATGCTCGTGTCGTACAGATTACATGAGACGGGAATCAATTACGCATTCAGTTGCGGCTATCGGCCGCCAGATGGCGGCCAATTCCGTGATTAGGGATCTTTACGCGACGAGTATCCGTGACCGGTGGTCCGTAACGTTCCCACGAGATGGCGCCCCAATCCCCGGGCCGGCTAACTTAACCTTAAATTATTTACGATTTTTACTTTTCAGGAAGGAAATTATATATATCATTATAACGGCTTAAAGTTCAAAGTATATGACTGACGCGACGGTCTGTCGCGATCACGGGAGAAGGTTTTATGTTTGTCCGTGAAGAACATCTCGGGATAGTTATCGTAGGACGAACCAAGAATAACTGTCACGTCCCTCCGATGCCCGACAAGTTTCCTCGCGAACGGCGAACGGCGCCTTCAAGGTGAGGTAACAAAATATTCAGGATATGTCATGATAAACAGTAACGGACAGATAGATATCTATGGTAATATCGTTGTGTATGCATCAAATTATTTCAATATTTTGGTTTTACTTTGTCACTTAAAATATTTATGGCGTTGTTAATATGTCCGCCTTATCTAACTCGTGCGGAAGGTGTCTTCCCTGCACTCGACTGCCTGTTCGGCGCCTGTTGAGAAAATAACTTTTTCCACGTTAATGCAGAAATGTTTTAGATAGAGTTGCAAACCGTCTGGGAGGAAATTCAATCATGTAACCGCGGCACGAAAAGGAAATCAACGAATTTATCAGATAGGAGGTAGGAGAGACGAATCAGGTGAACAGATCAGGTCCAGGCACAAAGCAAACGAGGTCTTCAATAGGAAAACAACTTACAACATTTCGTAGAAGGATTAGATGATGGGAATTTCCCGAACAGAATTTATGAAAGACATCCAAGGAACTGTACCGTAAATCTCGAGACAAAAGATAAATAGAACTACACAGAGACGAGAAATGGAAGAAACAGGAATATTTTCCTTCCAACAGATGTCCAGAAGTGAGTAAAATATTAATTATCCGACAAAGCATTTAATTCCTACAATCCCATACCTAACATACTTATTTTATTATGTGTGTATCTTGCTTTTGTATCTGTATTGAATATTATTCATTTCAGGGTTAGTATTACTTACAAGAAAGAAGAAATTAAATAGTGGACATTATTACAACTCATCTATGATTATAATAAGTTTTAAGTTTGTTAATGATATTCCCGTTAGATGGGTGTCTTATCTTATTCAGACAATGAAACTGTTAAACTTACGTATAATTAAATACACATCTTAATATTTAAATCATTAAATCATTAAATACTCATCTTAATATTTATCGTACGTTGCAAGGCAATTTGCAAACGATATATTTCGAAAGGTATCTTTCAATGGTGATAATATGTTAGTATTCTTTGAAACTTCTTAGTGTATCTGGATTATCACATACAACTGTGGCGCCTGAGGAGAAAAATTCGATAGACTATAGCATGTCAATTATTTAAAAAATCTGAAAAGCTCACATCCACGTAAATTATAGCGAAAGCTACATAAAAAAACCTCCAGAATGCGGCACTACCTTCCGTTTTTTTGTAGAATGCACGGTTTCCTCGCAAACCGACAAAAATTCTTGAGATGTCGAGATCAATACATCATTTTGGAAATTCTGTCCTGCCAAGAGAACCTTCAACTTTAGAAGGAAACTGACAGCGCCATTGCATTCTCGAGGCTTTCTTACGTCTATACTAATCTTTGCGGCTTTGTTCTTGAGAAAAAGTTTTTTAGAGAGAAAAATTCGATGGACTATAGCATGTCAATTTTTAAGAAAATCTGAAAGACTCACATCCACGTAAATTATAGCGAAAGCTGCGTAAAGATGCCTCCCGAATGCGGCACTACCTTCCGTTTTTCTGTAGAATGCACGGTTTCCTCGCAAACCGACAAAAATTCTTGAGATGTCGAGATCAATACATCATTCTGGAAATTCTGTCCTGCCAAGAGAACCTTCAACTTTAGAAGGAAACTGACAGCGCCATTGCATTCTCGAGGCTTTCTTACGTCTATACTAATCTTTGCGGCTTTGTTCTCGAGAAAAAGTTTTTTAGAGAGAAAAATTCGATGGACTATAGCATGTCAATTTTTAAGAAAATCTGAAAGACTCACATCCACGTAAATTATAGCGAAAGCTACGTAAAGAAGCCTCCCGAATGCGGCACTACCTTCCGTTTTTCTGTAGAATGCACGGTTTCCTCGCAAACCGACAAAAACTCTTGAGATGTCGAGATCAATACATCATTCTGGAAATTCTGTCCTGCCAAGAGAACCTTCAACTTTAGAAGGAAACTGACAGCGCCATTGCATTCTCGAGGCTTTCTTACGTCTATACTAATCTTTGCGGCTTTGTTCTCGAGAAAAAGTTTTTTAGAGAGAAAAATTCGATGGACTATAGCATGTCAATTTTTAAGAAAATCTGAAAGACTCACATCCACGTAAATTATAGCGAAAGCTGCGTAAAGAAGCCTCCCGAATGCGGCACTACCTTCGGTTTTTCTGTAGAATGCACGGTTTCCTCGCAAACCGACAAAAACTCTTGAGATGTCGAGATCAATACATCATTCTGGAAATTCTATCCTGCCAAGAGAACCTTCAACTTTAGAAGGAAGTTGAGAGCGCCATTGCATTCTCGAGGCTTTCTTACGTCTATACTAATCTCTGAGGCTTTGTTCTCGAGAAAAAGCTTTTTAGAGAGAAAAATTCGATGGACTATAGCATGTCAATTTTTAAGAAAATCTGAAAGGCTCACATCCACGTAAATTATAGCGAAAGCTACGTAAAGATGCCTCCCGACTGCGGCACTAGCTTCCGTTTTTCTGTAGAATGCACGGTTTCCTCGCAAACCGACAAAAACTCTTGAGATGTCGAGATCAATACATCATTCTGGAAATTCTGTCCTGCCAAGAGAACCTTCAACTTTAGAAGGAGACTGAGAGCGCCATTGCATTCACAAGGCTTTCTTACGTCTATCCTAACCTTTGCGGCTTTGTTCTCGAGAAAAAGCTTTTTATTAAGTTAACTTTTTTGTCTTCTGCTTTTCTTAATTAAAAATTGTCTCAATGATTGTAGCTCTAGTAGAACTTCTTGAGTTTCCCTCAATTGTCATTTTTATCTTTATCAGGCCATTGCTATGTTAATAACCAAATGGATTTCAATGACAGTAGTTGGAACATGTAGTAGACAGAAATAGTTGACACAACCGATTATTAGGACAAAAGAATGTCCGCAAATACTAAATACCTAGTCTATAAATGTTACCAATGAGAAATGGCATAGCAAGTTCGCATTTAGGAAGAGAAACTGATTGTTTTAATAAATATGGTGCGCGTAGTTTATAAAGAAGTAACTTAATACATCTCCTTTGTATGCAATATGATGTTCTAGAGATGCTGACTAACCATCACCGCATGTGTGCCAAATAATTTGTGGAACATGTCGTTGCGTGAGTTCCCTTCAATTTTGTGAATTCCTGTTTGACTTCTGCAGTCTGCTTTAAATATTTATGCTCGAGTTAATTTGTTGATTAAACAATGTCTTCAAATATTGTATTGATTATTGTAAAAAAGCTATTTGAGTAAATAATACTAACTGAAACAAAGAAGGAAAATAAATAAATAAATAAATGATAATAATAAAGATGTTACCAACTATTTACCTATTTTTATTCAGATACTCTACATTACATTTTAAACCTAAAATATTACCTATCTACTTTCAGTTCATTAGATAGGCGCAACATTAAAAATTTTTAAGTGAAGGAATAGGTAAATCTGTTATTAGTTTTTTTTTTATTTAGACGTTAAACGAATCGTAAAATGCAAATAACATATCACTTTTTACAAACGCGAATCCCGCCGAAATTTAAATCGGGACGCGCCCGCCGACCAATCAGCGCAACGTGTCGGGTTGTGTCTTTTACCACCGTAGTCTGCTGTCAACCAACTGTCAGATTAGGTTAGGCGTCCGGAGACAGGTTATTCGCTTCGTTTTATTTACTTTACACGTCGAGGGGCGTCCCTTGTCGAATTCAACGTCTATTGTGGACGTCTCCCACCTGACGGGCACCCGGACGTCTCCCAGTTAACGCCGCCGGTACGAGATTCCCGCGAAATGTCGACAGAACGTAGGGAAGCAGGAGGCAGCAATGGGTTGCGACACAGGCCGCAATACAATCGACCGCCCCCTAGCCCCCTAACTGGATTGCCGTTTGTCGAAGTTTTGCGGAGTAAGGGGAAAACTGTTTCATCGAACTGCAGATTCAACGCGACGACATGCAAGTCCCTGCCCACCCGGATGAGCTCCGGATTCAGGATAAACGTGAAGGTACCGTTTAATTCGTCTGCCCCTCTTTGGTCTATACGAATTTTCTCGGGTTCGTCCTAGGCACAACGTTTGTTCGGCGAAAGGCGATGGACGGATCTATAATATAGCTACGGGAATATGTGGAAAATACCCCCGCCTCGGAATCGTCGCAAATTAAAATGAAGGCGGCCTAAATCGGTCTCCCGAATACGGTGGAGAATCGCCGTTTCAATGAGAAACTGTCCCCCTCCACAGAGATGCCGGACAATTTTCGTCGTGAATGCACGCCTTCGAGGTAAGTTAACAACACGTAATCTAGGATACATCCGATGGCGCCTCGTTCGATGCGTTCGTCTGCTGCCCCTCCTTGAACTGTACGAACTTTTTCAGGAATCTACCTTGAGAGGTAGAATGTGTGTTTTGCGTAAGAAATTCGACGGACCCATCCCATCGTGCAGTAAGGGAATTTCGTGGAAGATACGGATGCCGCGCTCGAAATCGGCCCGAATCGTCGGTGACGCATACGTATGTCGACCTCCCCATTGCGATGGGCGTCTCATTTTCAATGAAAAACCGTCCGGTTTCCTGCGAAATCGAGAAAGCCCTTCGCCGAAACGGTACGTTCGAGGTAACCGCCTGAGAAACTGACGCCTACCAGGGGCACCTGTGGATTCAGGATAAATGTGAAGGTACCGTTGAATTCGTCTGCCCTTCCTACTGCTTTAAGCACGTTTTCGGGGTTCTCCTTCCAGTGAAGGGGTCCCCGCGAAAGGCGATCTTAGACAGGTACCTGGGAATCATCAAAATGCTGTCTGCAGCGCCATCTCGTAGGAACTGTGTGAACCCCATCTGTCATCGATGCTCATGTCGTACAGATTACATGAGACGGGAATCAATTACGCATTCGGTTGCGGCTATCGGCCGCCAGATGGCGGTCAATTCCGTGATTAGGGATCTTTACGCGACGAGTATCCGTGACCGGTGGTCCGTAACGTTCCCACGAGATGGCGCCCCAATCCCGGGCCGGCTAACTTAAACTTAAATTATTTACGATTTTTACTTTTCAGGAAGGAAATTATATATATCATTATAACGGCTTAAAGTTCAAAGTATATGACTGACGCGACGGTCTGTCGCGATCACGGGAGAAGGTTTTATGTTTGTCCGTGAAGAACATCTCGGGATGGTTGTCGTAGGACGAAAGAAGAATAACTGTCACGTCCCTCCCATGCCCGACAAGTTTCCTCGCGAACGGCGCCTTCAAGGTGAGGTAACAAAATATTCAGGATATGTCGTGATAAACAGTAACGCACAGATAGATATCTATGGTAATATCGTTGTGTATGCATCGAATTATTTCAATATTTTGGTTTTACTTTGTCACTTAAAATATTTATGGCGTTGTTAATATGTTCGCCTTATCTAACTCGTGCGGAAGGTGTGTTTCCTGCACTCGACTGCCTGTTCGGCGCCTGTTGTGAAAATAACTTTTTCCACGTTAATGCAGAAATGTTTTAGATAGAGTTGCAAACTGTCTGGGAGGAAATTCAATCATGTAACCGCGGCACGAAGAGGAAATCAACCAATTTATCAGATAGGAGGTAGGAGAGACGAATCAGGTTAACAGATCAGGTCCAGGCACAAAGCAAACGAGGTCTTCAATGGGAAAACAACTTACAACATTTCGTAGAAGGATTAGATGACGGGAATTTCCCGAACCGAATTTATGAAAGACATCCAAGGAACTGTACCGTAAACCTCGAGACAAAAGATAAATAGAACTACACAGAGACGAAAAATGGAAGATGAAACAGGAATATTTTCCTTCCAACAGACGTCCAGAAGTGAGTAAAATATTAATTATCCGACAAAGCATTTAATTCCTACAATCCCATACCTAACATACTTATTTTATTATGTGTGTATCTTGCTTTTGTATCTGTATTGAATATTATTCATTTCAGGGTTAGTATTACTTACAAGAAAGAAGAAATTAAATAGTGGACATTATTACAACTCATCTATGATTATAATAAGTTTTAAGTTTGTTAATGATATTCCCGTTAGATGGGTGTCTTATCTTATTCAGACAATGAAACTGTTAAACTTACGTATAATTAAATACACATCTTAATATTTAAATCATTAAATCATTAAATACGCATCTTAATATTTATCGTACGTTGCAAGGCAATTTGCAATCGATATATTTCGAAAGGTATCTTTCAATGGTGATAATATGTTAGTATTCTTTGAAACTTCTTAGTGTATCTGGATTATCACATACAACTGTGGCGCCTGAGGAGAAAAATTCGATAGACTATAGCATGTCAATTATTTAAAAAATCTGAAAAGCTCACATCCACGTAAATTATAGCGAAAGCTACATAAAAAAACCTCCAGAATGCGGCACTACCTTCCGTTTTTCTGTAGAATGCACGGTTTCCTCGCAAACCGACAAAAACTCTTGAGACGTCGAGATCAATACGTCATTCTGGAAATTCTTTCCTGCCAAGAGAACCTTCAACTTTAGAAGGACACTGAGAGCGCCATTGCATTCTCGAGGCTTTCTTACGTCTATACTAATCTTTGCGGCTTTGTTCTCGAGAAACAGCTTTTTAGAGAGAAAAATTCGATGGACTATAGCATGTCAATTTTTAAGAAAATCTGAAAGGCTCACATCCACGTAAATTATAGCGAATGCTACGTAAAAAGCCTCCCGAATGCGGCACTACCTTCCGTTTTTCTGTAGAATGCACGGTCTCCTCGCAAACCGACAAAAACTCTTGAGATGTCGAGATCAATACATCATTTTGGAAATTCTGTCCTACCAAGAGAACCTTCAACTTTAGAAGGACACTGAGAGCGTCATTGCATTCTCGAGGCTTTCTTACGTCTATACTAATCTTTGCGGCTTTGTTCTCGAGAAACAGCTTTTTAGAGAGAAAAATTCGATGGACTATAGCATGTCAATTTTGAAGAAAATCTGAAAGGCTCACATCCACGTAAATTATAGCGAAAGCTACGTAAAAAGCCTCCCGAATGCGGCACTACCTTCGGTTTTTCTGTAGAATGCACGGTTTCCTCGCAAACCGACAAAAACTCTTGAGATGTCGAGATCAATACATCATTCTGGAAATTCTATCCTGCCAAGAGAACCTTCAACTTTAGAAGGAAGTTGAGAGCGCCATTGCATTCTCGAGGCTTTCTTACGTCTATACTAATCTCTGAGGCTTTGTTCTCGAGAAAAAGCTTTTTAGAGAGAAAAATTCGATGGACTATAGCATGTCAATTTTTAAGAAAATCTGAAAGGCTCACATCCACGTAAATTATAGCGAAAGCTACGTAAAGATGCCTCCCGACTGCGGCACTAGCTTCCGTTTTTCTGTAGAATGCACGGTTTCCTCGCAAACCGACAAAAACTCTTGAGATGTCGAGATCAATACATCATTCTGGAAATTCTGTCCTGCCAAGAGAACCTTCAACTTTAGAAGGAGACTGAGAGCGCCATTGCATTCACAAGGCTTTCTTACGTCTATCCTAACCTTTGCGGCTTTGTTCTCGAGAAAAAGCTTTTTATTAAGTTAACTTTTTTGTCTTCTGCTTTTCTTAATTAAAAATTGTCTCAATGATTGTAGCTCTAGTAGAACTTCTTGAGTTTCCCTCAATTGTCATTTTTATCTTTATCAGGCCATTGCTATGTTAATAACCAAATGGATTTCAATGACAGTAGTTGGAACATGTAGTAGACAGAAATAGTTGACACAACCGATTATTAGGACAAAAGAATGTCCGCAAATACTAAATACCTAGTCTATAAATGTTACCAATGAGAAATGGCATAGCAAGTTCGCATTTAGGAAGAGAAACTGATTGTTTTAATAAATATGGTGCGCGTAGTTTATAAAGAAGTAACTTAATACATCTCCTTTGTATGCAATATGATGTTCTAGAGATGCTGACTAACCATCACCGCATGTGTGCCAAATAATTTGTGGAACATGTCGTTGCGTGAGTTCCCTTCAATTTTGTGAATTCCTGTTTGACTTCTGCAGTCTGCTTTAAATATTTATGCTCGAGTTAATTTGTTGATTAAACAATGTCTTCAAATATTGTATTGATTATTGTAAAAAAGCTATTTGAGTAAATAATACTAACTGAAACAAAGAAGGAAAATAAATAAATAAATAAATGATAATAATAAAGATGTTACCAACTATTTACCTATTTTTATTCAGATACTCTACATTACATTTTAAACCTAAAATATTACCTATCTACTTTCAGTTCATTAGATAGGCGCAACATTAAAAATTTTTAAGTGAAGGAATAGGTAAATCTGTTATTAGTTTTTTTTTTATTTAGACGTTAAACGAATCGTAAAATGCAAATAACATATCACTTTTTACAAACGCGAATCCCGCCGAAATTTAAATCGGGACGCGCCCGCCGACCAATCAGCGCAACGTGTCGGGTTGTGTCTTTTACCACCGTAGTCTGCTGTCAACCAACTGTCAGATTAGGTTAGGCGTCCGGAGACAGGTTATTCGCTTCGTTTTATTTACTTTACACGTCGAGGGGCGTCCCTTGTCGAATTCAACGTCTATTGTGGACGTCTCCCACCTGACGGGCACCCGGACGTCTCCCAGTTAACGCCGCCGGTACGAGATTCCCGCGAAATGTCGACAGAACGTAGGGAAGCAGGAGGCAGCAATGGGTTGCGACACAGGCCGCAATACAATCGACCGCCCCCTAGCCCCCTAACTGGATTGCCGTTTGTCGAAGTTTTGCGGAGTAAGGGGAAAACTGTTTCATCGAACTGCAGATTCAACGCGACGACATGCAAGTCCCTGCCCACCCGGATGAGCTCCGGATTCAGGATAAACGTGAAGGTACCGTTTAATTCGTCTGCCCCTCTTTGGTCTATACGAATTTTCTCGGGTTCGTCCTAGGCACAACGTTTGTTCGGCGAAAGGCGATGGACGGATCTATAATATAGCTACGGGAATATGTGGAAAATACCCCCGCCTCGGAATCGTCGCAAATTAAAATGAAGGCGGCCTAAATCGGTCTCCCGAATACGGTGGAGAATCGCCGTTTCAATGAGAAACTGTCCCCCTCCACAGAGATGCCGGACAATTTTCGTCGTGAATGCACGCCTTCGAGGTAAGTTAACAACACGTAATCTAGGATACATCCGATGGCGCCTCGTTCGATGCGTTCGTCTGCTGCCCCTCCTTGAACTGTACGAACTTTTTCAGGAATCTACCTTGAGAGGTAGAATGTGTGTTTTGCGTAAGAAATTCGACGGACCCATCCCATCGTGCAGTAAGGGAATTTCGTGGAAGATACGGATGCCGCGCTCGAAATCGGCCCGAATCGTCGGTGACGCATACGTATGTCGACCTCCCCATTGCGATGGGCGTCTCATTTTCAATGAAAAACCGTCCGGTTTCCTGCGAAATCGAGAAAGCCCTTCGCCGAAACGGTACGTTCGAGGTAACCGCCTGAGAAACTGACGCCTACCAGGGGCACCTGTGGATTCAGGATAAATGTGAAGGTACCGTTGAATTCGTCTGCCCTTCCTACTGCTTTAAGCACGTTTTCGGGGTTCTCCTTCCAGTGAAGGGGTCCCCGCGAAAGGCGATCTTAGACAGGTACCTGGGAATCATCAAAATGCTGTCTGCAGCGCCATCTCGTAGGAACTGTGTGAACCCCATCTGTCATCGATGCTCATGTCGTACAGATTACATGAGACGGGAATCAATTACGCATTCGGTTGCGGCTATCGGCCGCCAGATGGCGGTCAATTCCGTGATTAGGGATCTTTACGCGACGAGTATCCGTGACCGGTGGTCCGTAACGTTCCCACGAGATGGCGCCCCAATCCCGGGCCGGCTAACTTAACCTTAAATTATTTACGATTTTTACTTTTCAGGAAGGAAATTATATATATCATTATAACGGCTTAAAGTTCAAAGTATATGACTGACGCGACGGTCTGTCGCGATCACGGGAGAAGGTTTTATGTTTGTCCGTGAAGAACATCTCGGGATGGTTGTCGTAGGACGAAAGAAGAATAACTGTCACGTCCCTCCCATGCCCGACAAGTTTCCTCGCGAACGGCGCCTTCAAGGTGAGGTAACAAAATATTCAGGATATGTCGTGATAAACAGTAACGCACAGATAGATATCTATGGTAATATCGTTGTGTATGCATCGAATTATTTCAATATTTTGGTTTTACTTTGTCACTTAAAATATTTATGGCGTTGTTAATATGTTCGCCTTATCTAACTCGTGCGGAAGGTGTGTTTCCTGCACTCGACTGCCTGTTCGGCGCCTGTTGTGAAAATAACTTTTTCCACGTTAATGCAGAAATGTTTTAGATAGAGTTGCAAACTGTCTGGGAGGAAATTCAATCATGTAACCGCGGCACGAAGAGGAAATCAACCAATTTATCAGATAGGAGGTAGGAGAGACGAATCAGGTTAACAGATCAGGTCCAGGCACAAAGCAAACGAGGTCTTCAATGGGAAAACAACTTACAACATTTCGTAGAAGGATTAGATGACGGGAATTTCCCGAACCGAATTTATGAAAGACATCCAAGGAACTGTACCGTAAACCTCGAGACAAAAGATAAATAGAACTACACAGAGACGAAAAATGGAAGATGAAACAGGAATATTTTCCTTCCAACAGACGTCCAGAAGTGAGTAAAATATTAATTATCCGACAAAGCATTTAATTCCTACAATCCCATACCTAACATACTTATTTTATTATGTGTGTATCTTGCTTTTGTATCTGTATTGAATATTATTCATTTCAGGGTTAGTATTACTTACAAGAAAGAAGAAATTAAATAGTGGACATTATTACAACTCATCTATGATTATAATAAGTTTTAAGTTTGTTAATGATATTCCCGTTAGATGGGTGTCTTATCTTATTCAGACAATGAAACTGTTAAACTTACGTATAATTAAATACACATCTTAATATTTAAATCATTAAATCATTAAATACGCATCTTAATATTTATCGTACGTTGCAAGGCAATTTGCAATCGATATATTTCGAAAGGTATCTTTCAATGGTGATAATATGTTAGTATTCTTTGAAACTTCTTAGTGTATCTGGATTATCACATACAACTGTGGCGCCTGAGGAGAAAAATTCGATAGACTATAGCATGTCAATTATTTAAAAAATCTGAAAAGCTCACATCCACGTAAATTATAGCGAAAGCTACATAAAAAAACCTCCAGAATGCGGCACTACCTTCCGTTTTTCTGTAGAATGCACGGTTTCCTCGCAAACCGACAAAAACTCTTGAGATGTCGAGATCAATACATCATTTTGGAAATTCTGTCCTGCCAAGAGAACCTTCAACTTTAGAAGGAAACTGACAGCGCCATTGCATTCTCGAGGCTTTCTTACGTCCATACTAATCTTTGCGGCTTTGTTCTCGAGAAACAGCTTTTTAGAGAGAAAAATTCGATGGACTATAGCATGTCAATATTTAAGAAAATCTGAAAGGCTCACATCCACGTAAATTATAGCGAAAGCTACGTAAAAAGGCCTCCCGAATGCGGCACTACCTTCCGTTTTTCTGTAGAATGCACGGTTTCCTCGCAAACCGACAAAAACTCTTGAGATGTCGAGATCAATACATCATTCTGGAAATTCTGTCCTGCCAATAGAACCTTCAGCTTTAGAAGGAAACTGAGAACGCCATTGCATTCTCGAGGCTTTCTTACGTCTATACTAATCTTTGCGGCTTTGTTCTCGAGAAAAAGCTTTTTAGAGAGAAAAATTCGATGGACTATAGCATGTCAATATTTAAGAAAATCTGAAAGGCTCACATCCACGTAAATTATAGCGAAAGCTACGTAAAAAAGCCTCCAGAATGCGGCACTACCCTCCGTTTTTCTGTAGAATGCACGGTGTCCTCGCAAACCGACAAAAACTCTTGAGATGTCGAGATCAATACATCATTCTGGAAATTCTTTCCTGCCAAGAGAACCTTCAACTTTAGAAGGAAACTGGGAGCGCCATTGCATTCTCGAGGCTTTCTTACGTCTATACTAATCTTTGCGGCTTTGTTCTCGAGAAACAGCTTTTTAGAGAGAAAAATTCGATGGACTATAGCATGTCAAATTTTAAGAAAATCTGAAAGGCTCACATCCACGTAAATTATAGCGAAAGCTACGTAAAAAAAGCCTCCAGAATGCGGCACTACCTTCCGCTTTTCTGTAGAATGCACGGTTTCCTCGCAAACCGACAAAAGCTCTTGAGATGTCGAGATCAATACATCATTCTGGAAATTCTATCCTGCCAAGAGAACCTTCAACTTTAGAAGGAAGTTGAGAGCGCCATTGCATTCTCGAGGCTTTCTTACGTCTATACTAATCTTTGTGGCTTTGTTCTCGAGAAACAGCTTTTTAGAGAGAAAAATTCGATAGACTATAGCTTGTCAATTTTAAAAAAAATCTGAAAGACTCACATCCACGTAAATTATAACGAAAGCTACGTAAAAAGCCTCCCGAATGCGGCACTACCTTCCGTTTTTCTGTAGAATGCACGGTTTCCTCGGAAACCGACAAAAACTCTTGAGATGTCGAGATCAATACATCATTTTGGAAATTCTGTCCTGCCAAGAGAACCTTCAACTTTAGAAGGATACTGATAGCGCCATTGCATTCTCGAGGCTTTCTTACGTCTATACTAATCTTTGCGGCTTTGTTCTCGAGAAACAGCTTTTTAGAGAGAAAAATTCGATAGACTATAGCTTGTCAATTTTAAAAAAAATCTGAAAGACTCACATCCACGTAAATTATAGCGAAAGCTACGTAAAAAGCCTCCCGAATGCGGCAGTACCTTCCGTTTTTCTGTAGAATGCACGGTTTCCTCGGAAACCGACAAAAACTCTTGAGATGTCGAGATCAATACATCATTTTGGAAATTCTGTCCTGCCAAGAGAACCTTCAACTTTAGAAGGATACTGATAGCGCCATTGCATTCTCGAGGCTTTCTTACGTCTATACTAATCTTTGCGGCTTTGTTCTCGAGAAACAGCTTTTTAGAGAGAAAAATTCGATGGACTATAGCATGTCAATTTTTAAGAAAATCTGAAAGGCTCACATCCACGTAAATTATAGCGAAAGCTACGTAAAAAGCCTCCCGAATGCGGCACTACCTTCCGCTTTTCTGTAGAATGCACGGTTTCCTCGCAAACCGACAAAAACTCTTGAGATGTCGAGATCAATACATCATTCTGGAAATTCTATCCTGCCAAGAGAACCTTCAACTTTAGAAGGAAGTTGAGAGCGCCATTGCATTCTCGAGGCTTTCTTACGTCTATACTAATCTCTGAGGCTTTGTTCTCGAGAAAAAGCTTTTTAGAGAGAAAAATTCGATGGACTATAGCATGTCAATTTCTAAAAAAATCTGAAAGACTCACATCCACGTAAATTATAGCGAAAGGTACGTAAACAGGCCTTCCTAATGCGGCACTGCCTTCCGTTTTTCTGTAGAATGCACGGTTTCCTCGCAAACCGACAAAAACTCTTGAGATGTCGAGATCAATACATCATTCTGGAAATTCTTTCCTGCCAAGAGAACCTTCAACTTTAGAAGGAAACTGGGAGCGCCATTGCATTCTCGAGGCTTTCTTACGTCTATACTAATCTTTGCGGCTTTGTTCTCGAGAAACAGCTTTTTAGAGAGAAAAATTCGATGGACTATAGCATGTCAATTTTGAAGAAAATCTGAAAGGCTCACATCCACGTAAATTATAGCGAAAGCTACGTAAAAAGCCTCCCGAATGCGGCACTACCTTCGGTTTTTCTGTAGAATGCACGGTTTCCTCGCAAACCGACAAAAACTCTTGAGATGTCGAGATCAATACATCATTCTGGAAATTCTGTTCTGCCAAGAGAACCTTCAACTTTAGAAGGACACTGAGAGCGCCATTGCATTCTCGAGGCTTTCTTACGTCTATACTAATCTTTGCGGCTTTGTTCTCGAGAAACAGCTTTTTAGAGAGAAAAATTCGATGGACTATAGCATGTCAATTTTTAAGAAAATCTGAAAGGCTCACATCCACGTAAATTATAGCGAAAGCTACATAAAAAAACCTCCCGAATGCGGCACTACCTTCCGTTTTTCTGTAGAATGCACGGTCTCCTCGCAAACCGACAAAAACTCTTGAGATGTCGAGATCAATACATCATTTTGGAAATTCTGTCCTACCAAGAGAACCTTCAACTTTAGAAGGACACTGAGAGCGCCATTGCATTCTCGAGGCTTTCTTACGTCTATACTAATCTTTGCGGCTTTGTTCTCGAGAAACAGCTTTTTAGAGAGAAAAATTCGATGGACTATAGCATGTCAATTTTGAAGAAAATCTGAAAGGCTCACATCCACGTAAATTATAGCGAAAGCTACGTAAAAAGCCTCCCGAATGCGGCACTACCTTCGGTTTTTCTGTAGAATGCACGGTTTCCTCGCAAACCGACAAAAACTCTTGAGATGTCGAGATCAATACATCATTCTGGAAATTCTATCCTGCCAAGAGAACCTTCAACTTTAGAAGGAAGTTGAGAGCGCCATTGCATTCTCGAGGCTTTCTTACGTCTATACTAATCTCTGAGGCTTTGTTCTCGAGAAAAAGCTTTTTAGAGAGAAAAATTCGATGGACTATAGCATGTCAATTTTTAAGAAAATCTGAAAGGCTCACATCCACGTAAATTATAGCGAAAGCTACGTAAAGATGCCTCCCGACTGCGGCACTAGCTTCCGTTTTTCTGTAGAATGCACGGTTTCCTCGCAAACCGACAAAAACTCTTGAGATGTCGAGATCAATACATCATTTTGGAAATTCTGTCCTGCCAAGAGAACCTTCAACTTTAGAAGGATACTGATAGCGCCATTGCATTCTCGAGGCTTTCTTACGTCTATACTAATCTTTGCGGCTTTGTTCTCGAGAAACAGCTTTTTAGAGAGAAAAATTCGATGGACTATAGCATGTCAATTTTTAAGAAAATCTGAAAGGCTCACATCCACGTAAATTATAGCGAAAGCTACGTAAAAAGCCTCCCGAATGCGGCACTACCTTCCGCTTTTCTGTAGAATGCACGGTTTCCTCGCAAACCGACAAAAACTCTTGAGATGTCGAGATCAATACATCATTCTGGAAATTCTATCCTGCCAAGAGAACCTTCAACTTTAGAAGGAAACTGGGAGCGCCATTGCATTCTCGAGGCTTTCTTACGTCTATACTAATCTTTGCGGCTTTGTTCTCGAGAAACAGCTTTTTAGAGAGAAAAATTCGATGGACTATAGCATGTCAATTTTTTAAAAAATCTGAAAAGCTCACATCCACGTAAATTATAGCGAAAGCTACGTAAAAAGGCCTCCCGAATGCGGCACTACCTTCCGTTTTTCTGTAGAATGCACGGTTTTCTCGCAAACCGACAAAAACTGTTGAGATGTCGAGATGAATACGTCATTCTGGAAATTCTGTCCTGCCAAGAGAACCTTCAACTTTAGAAGGAAACTGAGAGCGCCATTGCATTCTCGAGGCTTTCCTACGTCTATACTAATCTTTGCGGCTTTGTTCTCGAGAAAAAGCTTTTTAGAGAGAAAAATTCGATGGACTATAGCATGTCAATTTCTAAAAAAATCTGAAAGACTCACATCCACGTAAATTATAGCGAAGGGTACGTAAAAAGGCCTTCCTAATGCGGCACTGCCTTCCGTTTTTTTGTAGAATGCACGGTTTCCTCGCAAACCGACAAAAATTCTTGAGATGTCGAGATCAATACATCATTTTGGAAATTCTGTCCTGCCAAGAGAACCTTCAACTTTAGAAGGAAACTGACAGCGCCATTGCATTCTCGAGGCTTTCTTACGTCTATACTAATCTTTGCGGCTTTGTTCTCGAGAAACAGCTTTTTAGAGAGAAAAATTCGATGGACTATAGCATGTCAATTTTTAAAAAAATCTGAAAAGCTCACATCCACGTAAATTATAGCGAAAGCTGCGTAAAAAGGCCTCCCGAATGCGGCACTACCTTCCGTTTTTCTGTAGAATGCACGGTTTCCTCGCAAACCGACAAAAACTCTTGAGATGTCGAGATGAATACGTCATTCTGGAAATTCTGTCCTGCCAAGAGGACCTTCAACTTTAGAAGGAAACTGAGAGCGCCATTGCATTCTCGAGGCTTTCTTACGTCTATACTAATCTTTGCGGCTTTGTTCTCGAGAAAAAGCTTTTTAGAGAGAAAATTTCGATGGACTATAGCATGTCAATTTTTAAGAAAATCTGAAAGGCTCACATCCATGTAAATTATAGCGAAAGCTACGTAAAAAAGCCTCCCGAATGCGGTACTACTTTCCGTTTTTCTGTAGAATGCACGGTCTCCTCGCAAACCGACAAAAACTCTTGAGATGTCGAGATCAATACATCATTCTGGAAATTCTGTCGTGCCAAGAGAACCTTGAACTTTAGAAGGAAACTGAGAGCGCCATTGCATTCTCGAGGCTTTCTTACGTCCATACTAATCTTTGCGGCTTTGTTCTCGAGAAAAATCTTTTTAGAGAGAAAAATTCGATGGACTATAGCATGTCAATTTTAAAAAAAATCTGAAAGACTCACATCCACGTAAATTATAGCGAAAGCTACGTAAAGAAGCCTCCCGAATGCGGCACTACCTTCCGTTTTTCTGTAGAATGCACGGTTTCCTCGCAAACCGACAAAAACTCTTGAGATGTCGAGATCAATACATCATTCTGGAAATTCTGTCCTGCCTAGAGAACCTTGAACTTTAGAAGGAAACTGAGAGCGCCATTGCATTCTCGAGGCTTTCTTACGTCTATACTAATCTTTGCGGCTTTGTTCTCGAGAAAAAGTTTTGTAGAGAGAAAAATTCGATGGACTATAGCATGTCAATTTTTAAGAAAATCTGAAAGGCTCACATCCGCGTAAATTATAGCGAAAGCTACGTAAAAAAGCCTGCCGAATGCGGTACTACCTTCCGTTTTTCTGTAGAATGCACGGTTTCCTGGCAAACCGACAAAAACTCTTGAGATGTCGAGATTAATACGTCATTCTGGAAATTCTGTCCTGACAAGAGAACCTTCAACTTTAGAAGGAAACTGAGAGCGCCATTGCAATCGCGAGGCTTTCTTACGTCTATACTAATCTTTGCGACTTTGTTCTCGAGAAAAAGCTTTTTATTAAGTTATTTTTTTTCTCTTCTGCTTTTCTTAATTAAAAATTGTCTCAATAATTGTAGCTCTAGAAGAACTTCTTGAGTTTCCCTCAATTGTGATTTTTATCTTTATCAGGCCTTTGCTATGTTAATAACCAAATGGATTTCAATGACAGTAATTGGAACTTGTAGTAGACAGAAATAGTTGACACAACCGATTATTAGGACAAAAGAATGTCCGCAAATACTGAATACCTAGTCTATAAATGTTACCAATGAGAAATGGTATAGCAAGTTCGCATTTAGGAAGAGAAATTGATTGTTTTAATAAATATGGTGCGCGTAGTTTATAAAGAAGTAACTTAATACATCTGCTTTGTATGCAGTATGATGTTCTAGAGATGCTGACTAACCATCACCGCATGTGTGCCAAATAATTTGTCGAACATGTCGTTGCGTGAGTTCCCTTCACTTTTGTGAATTCCTGTTTGACTTCTGCAGTCTGCTTTAAATATTTATGCTCGAGTTAATTTGTTGATTAAACAATGTCTTCAAATATTGGATTGATTATTGTAAAAAAGCTATTTGAGTAAATAGTACTAACTGAAACAAAGAAGGAAAATAAATAAATAAATAAATGATAATAATAAAGAAGATGTTACCAACTATTTACCTATTTTTATTCAGATACACTACATTACATTTTAAACCTAAAATATTACCTATCTACTTTCAGTTCATTAGATAGGCGCAACATTAAAAATTTTTAAATGAAGGAATAGGTAAATCTGTTATTACTTTTTTTTTATTTAGACGTTAAACGAATCGTAAAATGCAAATAACGTATCACTTTTTACAAACGCGAAACCCGCCAAAATTTAAATCGGGACGCGCCCGCCGACCAATCAGCGCAACGTGTCGGGTTGTGTCTTTTACCACCGTAGTCTGCTGTCAACCAACTGTCAGATTAGGTTAGGCGTTCGGAGACGGGTTATTCGCTTCGTTTTATTTACTTTACACGTCGAGGGGCGTCCCTTGTCGAATTCAACGTCTATTGTGGACGTCTCCCAGTTAACGCCGCCGGTACGAGATGCCCGCGAAACGTCGACAGAACGTACGGAAGCAGGAGGCAGCAATGAGCTATACGAATTTTCTCGGGTTCGTCCTAGGCACAACGTTTGTTCGGCGAAAGGCGATCGACGGACCTATAATATAGCTACGGGAATATGTGGAAAATACCCCCGCCTCGGAATCGTCGCAAATTAAAATGAAGGCGGCCTGAAATCGATGGAAGTCTCCCGAATACGATGGAAAATCGCCGTTTCAATGAGAAACTGTCCCCCTCCACAGAGATGCCGGACAATTTTCCTCGTGAATGCACGCCTTCGAGGTAAGTTAACAACATGTAATCTAGGATACATCCGATGGCACCTCGTTCGATGCGTTCATCTGCTGCCCCTCCTTGAACAGTACGAACTTTTTCAGGATTCTACCTCGAGAGGTAGAATGTGTGATTTGCGTAAGAAATTCGACGGACCCATCCCATCATGCAGTAAGGGAATTTCGTGGAAGATACGGATGCCGCGCTCGAAATCGGCCCGAATCGTCGGTGACACACACGTATATCGACCTCCCCATTGCGATAGGCGTCTCATTTTCAATGAAAAACCGTCCGGTTTCCTGCGAAATCGAGAAAGCCCTTCGCCGAAACGGTACGTTCGAGGTAACCGCCTGAGAAACTGACGCCTACCTGGGGCACCTGTGGATTCAGGATAAATGTGAAGGTACCGTTGAATTCGTCTGCCCTTCCTACTGCTTTAAGCACGTTTTCGGGGTTCTCCTTCCAGTGAAGGGGTCCCCGCGAAAGGCGATCTTAGACAGGTACCTGGGAATCATCAAAATGCTGTCTGCAGCGCCATCTCGTAGGAACTGTGTGAACCCCATCTGTCATCTATGCTCGTGTCGTACAGATTACATGAGACGGGAATCAATTACGCATTCAGTTGCGGCTATCGGCCGCCAGATGGCGGCCAATTCCGTGATTAGGGATCTTTACGCGACGAGTATCCGTGACCGGTGGTCCGTAACGTTCCCACGAGATGGCGCCCCAATCCCCGGGCCGGCTAACTTAACCTTAAATTATTTACGATTTTTACTTTTCAGGAAGGAAATTATATATATCATTATAACGGCTTAAAGTTCAAAGTATATGACTGACGCGACGGTCTGTCGCGATCACGGGAGAAGGTTTTATGTTTGTCCGTGAAGAACATCTCGGGATAGTTATCGTAGGACGAACCAAGAATAACTGTCACGTCCCTCCGATGCCCGACAAGTTTCCTCGCGAACGGCGAACGGCGCCTTCAAGGTGAGGTAACAAAATATTCAGGATATGTCATGATAAACAGTAACGGACAGATAGATATCTATGGTAATATCGTTGTGTATGCATCAAATTATTTCAATATTTTGGTTTTACTTTGTCACTTAAAATATTTATGGCGTTGTTAATATGTCCGCCTTATCTAACTCGTGCGGAAGGTGTCTTCCCTGCACTCGACTGCCTGTTCGGCGCCTGTTGAGAAAATAACTTTTTCCACGTTAATGCAGAAATGTTTTAGATAGAGTTGCAAACCGTCTGGGAGGAAATTCAATCATGTAACCGCGGCACGAAAAGGAAATCAACGAATTTATCAGATAGGAGGTAGGAGAGACGAATCAGGTGAACAGATCAGGTCCAGGCACAAAGCAAACGAGGTCTTCAATAGGAAAACAACTTACAACATTTCGTAGAAGGATTAGATGATGGGAATTTCCCGAACAGAATTTATGAAAGACATCCAAGGAACTGTACCGTAAATCTCGAGACAAAAGATAAATAGAACTACACAGAGACGAGAAATGGAAGAAACAGGAATATTTTCCTTCCAACAGACGTCCAGAAGTGAGTAAAATATTAATTATCCGACAAAGCATTTAATTCCTACAATCCCATACCTAACATACTTATTTTATTATGTGTGTATCTTGCTTTTGTATCTGTATTGAATATTATTCATTTCAGGGTTAGTATTACTTACAAGAAAGAAGAAATTAAATAGTGGACATTATTACAACTCATCTATGATTATAATAAGTTTTAAGTTTGTTAATGATATTCCCGTTAGATGGGTGTCTTATCTTATTCAGACAATGAAACTGTTAAACTTACGTATAATTAAATACACATCTTAATATTTAAATCATTAAATCATTAAATACTCATCTTAATATTTATCGTACGTTGCAAGGCAATTTGCAAACGATATATTTCGAAAGGTATCTTTCAATGGTGATAATATGTTAGTATTCTTTGAAACTTCTTAGTGTATCTGGATTATCACATACAACTGTGGCGCCTGAGGAGAAAAATTCGATAGACTATAGCATGTCAATTATTTAAAAAATCTGAAAAGCTCACATCCACGTAAATTATAGCGAAAGCTACATAAAAAAACCTCCAGAATGCGGCACTACCTTCCGTTTTTTTGTAGAATGCACGGTATCCTCGCAAACCGACAAAAATTCTTGAGATGTCGAGATCAATACATCATTTTGGAAATTCTGTCCTGCCAAGAGAACCTTCAACTTTAGAAGGAAACTGACAGCGCCATTGCATTCTCGAGGCTTTCTTACGTCTATACTAATCTTTGCGGCTTTGTTCTTGAGAAAAAGTTTTTTAGAGAGAAAAATTCGATGGACTATAGCATGTCAATTTTTAAGAAAATCTGAAAGACTCACATCCACGTAAATTATAGCGAAAGCTACGTAAAGAAGCCTCCCGAATGCGGCACTACCTTCCGTTTTTCTGTAGAATGCACGGTTTCCTCGCAAACCGACAAAAACTCTTGAGATGTCGAGATCAATACATCATTCTGGAAATTCTGTCCTGCCAAGAGAACCTTCAACTTTAGAAGGAAACTGACAGCGCCATTGCATTCTCGAGGCTTTCTTACGTCTATACTAATCTTTGCGGCTTTGTTCTCGAGAAAAAGTTTTTTAGAGAGAAAAATTCGATGGACTATAGCATGTCAATTTTTAAGAAAATCTGAAAGACTCACATCCACGTAAATTATAGCGAAAGCTGCGTAAAGAAGCCTCCCGAATGCGGCACTACCTTCCGTTTTTCTGTAGAATGCACGGTTTCCTCGCAAACCGACAAAAACTCTTGAGATGTCGAGATCAATACATCATTTTGGAAATTCTGTCCTGCCAAGAGAACCTTCAACTTTAGAAGGAAACTGACAGCGCCATTGCATTCTCGAGGCTTTCTTACGTCTATACTAATCTTTGCGGCTTTGTTCTCGAGAAAAAGTTTTTTAGAGAGAAAAATTCGATGGACTATAGCATGTCAATTTTTAAGAAAATCTGAAAGACTCACATCCACGTAAATTATAGCGAAAGCTACGTAAAGAAGCCTCCCGAATGCGGCACTACCTTCCGTTTTTCTGTAGAATGCACGGTTTCCTCGCAAACCGACAAAAACTCTTGAGATGTCGAGATCAATACATCATTTTGGAAATTCTGTCCTGCCAAGAGAACCTTCAACTTTAGAAGGAAACTGACAGCGCCATTGCATTCTCGAGGCTTTCTTACGTCTATACTAATCTTTGCGGCTTTGTTCTCGAGAAAAAGTTTTTTAGAGAGAAAAATTCGATGGACTATAGCATGTCAATTTTTAAGAAAATCTGAAAGACTCACATCCACGTAAATTATAGCGAAAGCTACGTAAAGAAGCCTCCCGAATGCGGCACTACCTTCCGTTTTTCTGTAGAATGCACGGTTTCCTCGCAAACCGACAAAAACTCTTGAGATGTCGAGATCAATACATCATTCTGGAAATTCTGTTCTGCCAAGAGAACCTTCAACTTTAGAAGGACACTGAGAGCGCCATTGCATTCTCGAGGCTTTCTTACGTCTATACTAATCTTTGCGGCTTTGTTCTCGAGAAACAGCTTTTTAGAGAGAAAAATTCGATGGACTATAGCATGTCAATTTTTAAGAAAATCTGAAAGGCTCACATCCACGTAAATTATAGCGAAAGCTACGTAAAAAGCCTCCCGAATGCGGCACTACCTTCGGTTTTTCTGTAGAATGCACGGTTTCCTCGCAAACCGACAAAAACTCTTGAGATGTCGAGATCAATACATCATTCTGGAAATTCTGTTCTGCCAAGAGAACCTTCAACTTTAGAAGGACACTGAGAGCGCCATTGCATTCTCGAGGCTTTCTTACGTCTATACTAATCTTTGCGGCTTTGTTCTCGAGAAACAGCTTTTTAGAGAGAAAAATTCGATGGACTATAGCATGTCAATTTTTAAGAAAATCTGAAAGGCTCACATCCACGTAAATTATAGCGAAAGCTACATAAAAAAACCTCCCGAATGCGGCACTACCTTCCGTTTTTCTGTAGAATGCACGGTCTCCTCGCAAACCGACAAAAACTCTTGAGATGTCGAGATCAATACATCATTTTGGAAATTCTGTCCTACCAAGAGAACCTTCAACTTTAGAAGGACACTGAGAGCGCCATTGCATTCTCGAGGCTTTCTTACGTCTATACTAATCTTTGCGGCTTTGTTCTCGAGAAACAGCTTTTTAGAGAGAAAAATTCGATGGACTATAGCATGTCAATTTTGAAGAAAATCTGAAAGGCTCACATCCACGTAAATTATAGCGAAAGCTACGTAAAAAGCCTCCCGAATGCGGCACTACCTTCGGTTTTTCTGTAGAATGCACGGTTTCCTCGCAAACCGACAAAAACTCTTGAGATGTCGAGATCAATACATCATTCTGGAAATTCTGTTCTGCCAAGAGAACCTTCAACTTTAGAAGGACACTGAGAGCGCCATTGCATTCTCGAGGCTTTCTTACGTCTATACTAATCTTTGCGGCTTTGTTCTCGAGAAACAGCTTTTTAGAGAGAAAAATTCGATGGACTATAGCATGTCAATTTTTAAGAAAATCTGAAAGGCTCACATCCACGTAAATTATAGCGAAAGCTACATAAAAAAACCTCCCGAATGCGGCACTACCTTCCGTTTTTCTGTAGAATGCACGGTCTCCTCGCAAACCGACAAAAACTCTTGAGATGTCGAGATCAATACATCATTTTGGAAATTCTGTCCTACCAAGAGAACCTTCAACTTTAGAAGGACACTGAGAGCGCCATTGCATTCTCGAGGCTTTCTTACGTCTATACTAATCTTTGCGGCTTTGTTCTCGAGAAACAGCTTTTTAGAGAGAAAAATTCGATGGACTATAGCATGTCAATTTTGAAGAAAATCTGAAAGGCTCACATCCACGTAAATTATAGCGAAAGCTACGTAAAAAGCCTCCCGAATGCGGCACTACCTTCGGTTTTTCTGTAGAATGCACGGTTTCCTCGCAAACCGACAAAAACTCTTGAGATGTCGAGATCAATACATCATTCTGGAAATTCTATCCTGCCAAGAGAACCTTCAACTTTAGAAGGAAGTTGAGAGCGCCATTGCATTCTCGAGGCTTTCTTACGTCTATACTAATCTCTGAGGCTTTGTTCTCGAGAAAAAGCTTTTTAGAGAGAAAAATTCGATGGACTATAGCATGTCAATTTTTAAGAAAATCTGAAAGGCTCACATCCACGTAAATTATAGCGAAAGCTACGTAAAGATGCCTCCCGACTGCGGCACTAGCTTCCGTTTTTCTGTAGAATGCACGGTTTCCTCGCAAACCGACAAAAACTCTTGAGATGTCGAGATCAATACATCATTTTGGAAATTCTGTCCTGCCAAGAGAACCTTCAACTTTAGAAGGAAACTGACAGCGCCATTGCATTCTCGAGGCTTTCTTACGTCTATACTAATCTTTGCGGCTTTGTTCTCGAGAAACAGCTTTTTAGAGAGAAAAATTGGATGGACTATAGCATGTCAATTTTTAAGAAAATCTGAAAGGCTCACATCCACGTAAATTATAGCGAAAGCTACGTAAAGATGCCTCCCGACTGCGGCACTAGCTTCCGTTTTTCTGTAGAATGCACGGTTTCCTCGCAAACCGACAAAAACTCTTGAGATGTCGAGATCAATACGTCATTCTGGAAATTCTTTCCTGCCAAGAGAACCTTCAACTTTAGAAGGAGACTGAGAGCGCCATTGCATTCTCGAGGCTTTCTTACGTCTATACTAATCTCTGAGGCTTTGTTCTCGAGAAAAAGCTTTTTAGAGAGAAAAATTCGATAGGCTATAGCTTGTCAATTTTAAAAAAAATCTGAAAGGCTCACATCCACGTAAATTATAGCGAAAGCTACGTAAGGAAGCCTCCCGAATGCGGCACTACCTTCCGTTTTTCTGTAGAATGCACGGTTTCCTCGCAAACCGACAAAAACTCTTGAGATGTCGAGATCAATACATCATTCTGGAAATTCTGTCCTGCCAAGAGAACCTTCAACTTTAGAAGGAGACTGAGAGCGCCATTGCATTCACAAGGCTTTCTTACGTCTATCCTAACCTTTGCGGCTTTGTTCTCGAGAAAAAGCTTTTTATTAAGTTAACTTTTTTGTCTTCTGCTTTTCTTAATTAAAAATTGTCTCAATGATTGTAGCTCTAGTAGAACTTCTTGAGTTTCCCTCAATTGTCATTTTTATCTTTATCAGGCCATTGCTATGTTAATAACCAAATGGATTTCAATGACAGTAGTTGGAACATGTAGTAGACAGAAATAGTTGACACAACCGATTATTAGGACAAAAGAATGTCCGCAAATACTAAATACCTAGTCTATAAATGTTACCAATGAGAAATGGCATAGCAAGTTCGCATTTAGGAAGAGAAACTGATTGTTTTAATAAATATGGTGCGCGTAGTTTATAAAGAAGTAACTTAATACATCTCCTTTGTATGCAATATGATGTTCTAGAGATGCTGACTAACCATCACCGCATGTGTGCCAAATAATTTGTGGAACATGTCGTTGCGTGAGTTCCCTTCAATTTTGTGAATTCCTGTTTGACTTCTGCAGTCTGCTTTAAATATTTATGCTCGAGTTAATTTGTTGATTAAACAATGTCTTCAAATATTGTATTGATTATTGTAAAAAAGCTATTTGAGTAAATAATACTAACTGAAACAAAGAAGGAAAATAAATAAATAAATAAATGATAATAATAAAGATGTTACCAACTATTTACCTATTTTTATTCAGATACTCTACATTACATTTTAAACCTAAAATATTACCTATCTACTTTCAGTTCATTAGATAGGCGCAACATTAAAAATTTTTAAGTGAAGGAATAGGTAAATCTGTTATTAGTTTTTTTTTATTTAGACGTTAAACGAATCGTAAAATGCAAATAACATATCACTTTTTACAAACGCGAATCCCGCCGAAATTTAAATCGGGACGCGCCCGCCGACCAATCAGCGCAACGTGTCGGGTTGTGTCTTTTACCACCGTAGTCTGCTGTCAACCAACTGTCAGATTAGGTTAGGCGTCCGGAGACAGGTTATTCGCTTCGTTTTATTTACTTTACACGTCGAGGGGCGTCCCTTGTCGAATTCAACGTCTATTGTGGACGTCTCCCACCTGACGGGCACCCGGACGTCTCCCAGTTAACGCCGCCGGTACGAGATTCCCGCGAAATGTCGACAGAACGTAGGGAAGCAGGAGGCAGCAATGGGTTGCGACACAGGCCGCAATACAATCGACCGCCCCCTAGCCCCCTAACTGGATTGCCGTTTGTCGAAGTTTTGCGGAGTAAGGGGAAAACTGTTTCATCGAACTGCAGATTCAACGCGACGACATGCAAGTCCCTGCCCACCCGGATGAGCTCCGGATTCAGGATAAACGTGAAGGTACCGTTTAATTCGTCTGCCCCTCTTTGGTCTATACGAATTTTCTCGGGTTCGTCCTAGGCACAACGTTTGTTCGGCGAAAGGCGATGGACGGATCTATAATATAGCTACGGGAATATGTGGAAAATACCCCCGCCTCGGAATCGTCGCAAATTAAAATGAAGGCGGCCTAAATCGGTCTCCCGAATACGGTGGAGAATCGCCGTTTCAATGAGAAACTGTCCCCCTCCACAGAGATGCCGGACAATTTTCGTCGTGAATGCACGCCTTCGAGGTAAGTTAACAACACGTAATCTAGGATACATCCGATGGCGCCTCGTTCGATGCGTTCGTCTGCTGCCCCTCCTTGAACTGTACGAACTTTTTCAGGAATCTACCTTGAGAGGTAGAATGTGTGTTTTGCGTAAGAAATTCGACGGACCCATCCCATCGTGCAGTAAGGGAATTTCGTGGAAGATACGGATGCCGCGCTCGAAATCGGCCCGAATCGTCGGTGACGCATACGTATGTCGACCTCCCCATTGCGATGGGCGTCTCATTTTCAATGAAAAACCGTCCGGTTTCCTGCGAAATCGAGAAAGCCCTTCGCCGAAACGGTACGTTCGAGGTAACCGCCTGAGAAACTGACGCCTACCAGGGGCACCTGTGGATTCAGGATAAATGTGAAGGTACCGTTGAATTCGTCTGCCCTTCCTACTGCTTTAAGCACGTTTTCGGGGTTCTCCTTCCAGTGAAGGGGTCCCCGCGAAAGGCGATCTTAGACAGGTACCTGGGAATCATCAAAATGCTGTCTGCAGCGCCATCTCGTAGGAACTGTGTGAACCCCATCTGTCATCGATGCTCATGTCGTACAGATTACATGAGACGGGAATCAATTACGCATTCGGTTGCGGCTATCGGCCGCCAGATGGCGGTCAATTCCGTGATTAGGGATCTTTACGCGACGAGTATCCGTGACCGGTGGTCCGTAACGTTCCCACGAGATGGCGCCCCAATCCCGGGCCGGCTAACTTAACCTTAAATTATTTACGATTTTTACTTTTCAGGAAGGAAATTATATATATCATTATAACGGCTTAAAGTTCAAAGTATATGACTGACGCGACGGTCTGTCGCGATCACGGGAGAAGGTTTTATGTTTGTCCGTGAAGAACATCTCGGGATGGTTGTCGTAGGACGAAAGAAGAATAACTGTCACGTCCCTCCCATGCCCGACAAGTTTCCTCGCGAACGGCGCCTTCAAGGTGAGGTAACAAAATATTCAGGATATGTCGTGATAAACAGTAACGCACAGATAGATATCTATGGTAATATCGTTGTGTATGCATCGAATTATTTCAATATTTTGGTTTTACTTTGTCACTTAAAATATTTATGGCGTTGTTAATATGTTCGCCTTATCTAACTCGTGCGGAAGGTGTGTTTCCTGCACTCGACTGCCTGTTCGGCGCCTGTTGTGAAAATAACTTTTTCCACGTTAATGCAGAAATGTTTTAGATAGAGTTGCAAACTGTCTGGGAGGAAATTCAATCATGTAACCGCGGCACGAAGAGGAAATCAACCAATTTATCAGATAGGAGGTAGGAGAGACGAATCAGGTTAACAGATCAGGTCCAGGCACAAAGCAAACGAGGTCTTCAATGGGAAAACAACTTACAACATTTCGTAGAAGGATTAGATGACGGGAATTTCCCGAACCGAATTTATGAAAGACATCCAAGGAACTGTACCGTAAACCTCGAGACAAAAGATAAATAGAACTACACAGAGACGAAAAATGGAAGATGAAACAGGAATATTTTCCTTCCAACAGACGTCCAGAAGTGAGTAAAATATTAATTATCCGACAAAGCATTTAATTCCTACAATCCCATACCTAACATACTTATTTTATTATGTGTGTATCTTGCTTTTGTATCTGTATTGAATATTATTCATTTCAGGGTTAGTATTACTTACAAGAAAGAAGAAATTAAATAGTGGACATTATTACAACTCATCTATGATTATAATAAGTTTTAAGTTTGTTAATGATATTCCCGTTAGATGGGTGTCTTATCTTATTCAGACAATGAAACTGTTAAACTTACGTATAATTAAATACACATCTTAATATTTAAATCATTAAATCATTAAATACGCATCTTAATATTTATCGTACGTTGCAAGGCAATTTGCAATCGATATATTTCGAAAGGTATCTTTCAATGGTGATAATATGTTAGTATTCTTTGAAACTTCTTAGTGTATCTGGATTATCACATACAACTGTGGCGCCTGAGGAGAAAAATTCGATAGACTATAGCATGTCAATTATTTAAAAAATCTGAAAAGCTCACATCCACGTAAATTATAGCGAAAGCTACATAAAAAAACCTCCAGAATGCGGCACTACCTTCCGTTTTTCTGTAGAATGCACGGTTTCCTCGCAAACCGACAAAAACTCTTGAGATGTCGAGATTAATACATCATTTTGGAAATTCTGTCCTGCCAAGAGAACCTTCAACTTTAGAAGGAAACTGACAGCGCCATTGCATTCTCGAGGCTTTCTTACGTCCATACTAATCTTTGCGGCTTTGTTCTCGAGAAACAGCTTTTTAGAGAGAAAAATTCGATGGACTATAGCATGTCAATATTTAAGAAAATCTGAAAGGCTCACATCCACGTAAATTATAGCGAAAGCTACGTAAAAAAGCCTCCAGAATGCGGCACTACCCTCCGTTTTTCTGTAGAATGCACGGTGTCCTCGCAAACCGACAAAAACTCTTGAGATGTCGAGATCAATACATCATTCTGGAAATTCTGTCCTGCCAATAGAACCTTCAGCTTTAGAAGGAAACTGAGAACGCCATTGCATTCTCGAGGCTTTCTTACGTCTATACTAATCTTTGCGGCTTTGTTCTCGAGAAAAAGCTTTTTAGAGAGAAAAATTCGATGGACTATAGCATGTCAATATTTAAGAAAATCTGAAAGGCTCACATCCACGTAAATTATAGCGAAAGCTACGTAAAAAAGCCTCCAGAATGCGGCACTACCCTCCGTTTTTCTGTAGAATGCACGGTGTCCTCGCAAACCGACAAAAACTCTTGAGATGTCGAGATCAATACATCATTCTGGAAATTCTTTCCTGCCAAGAGAACCTTCAACTTTAGAAGGAAACTGGGAGCGCCATTGCATTCTCGAGGCTTTCTTACGTCTATACTAATCTTTGCGGCTTTGTTCTCGAGAAACAGCTTTTTAGAGAGAAAAATTCGATGGACTATAGCATGTCAAATTTTAAGAAAATCTGAAAGGCTCACATCCACGTAAATTATAGCGAAAGCTACGTAAAAAAAGCCTCCAGAATGCGGCACTACCTTCCGCTTTTCTGTAGAATGCACGGTTTCCTCGCAAACCGACAAAAGCTCTTGAGATGTCGAGATCAATACATCATTCTGGAAATTCTATCCTGCCAAGAGAACCTTCAACTTTAGAAGGAAGTTGAGAGCGCCATTGCATTCTCGAGGCTTTCTTACGTCTATACTAATCTTTGTGGCTTTGTTCTCGAGAAACAGCTTTTTAGAGAGAAAAATTCGATAGACTATAGCTTGTCAATTTTAAAAAAAATCTGAAAGACTCACATCCACGTAAATTATAACGAAAGCTACGTAAAAAGCCTCCCGAATGCGGCACTACCTTCCGTTTTTCTGTAGAATGCACGGTTTCCTCGGAAACCGACAAAAACTCTTGAGATGTCGAGATCAATACATCATTTTGGAAATTCTGTCCTGCCAAGAGAACCTTCAACTTTAGAAGGATACTGATAGCGCCATTGCATTCTCGAGGCTTTCTTACGTCTATACTAATCTTTGCGGCTTTGTTCTCGAGAAACAGCTTTTTAGAGAGAAAAATTCGATAGACTATAGCTTGTCAATTTTAAAAAAAATCTGAAAGACTCACATCCACGTAAATTATAGCGAAAGCTACGTAAAAAGCCTCCCGAATGCGGCAGTACCTTCCGTTTTTCTGTAGAATGCACGGTTTCCTCGGAAACCGACAAAAACTCTTGAGATGTCGAGATCAATACATCATTTTGGAAATTCTGTCCTGCCAAGAGAACCTTCAACTTTAGAAGGATACTGATAGCGCCATTGCATTCTCGAGGCTTTCTTACGTCTATACTAATCTTTGCGGCTTTGTTCTCGAGAAACAGCTTTTTAGAGAGAAAAATTCGATGGACTATAGCATGTCAATTTTTAAGAAAATCTGAAAGGCTCACATCCACGTAAATTATAGCGAAAGCTACGTAAAAAGCCTCCCGAATGCGGCACTACCTTCCGCTTTTCTGTAGAATGCACGGTTTCCTCGCAAACCGACAAAAACTCTTGAGATGTCGAGATCAATACATCATTCTGGAAATTCTATCCTGCCAAGAGAACCTTCAACTTTAGAAGGAAGTTGAGAGCGCCATTGCATTCTCGAGGCTTTCTTACGTCTATACTAATCTCTGAGGCTTTGTTCTCGAGAAAAAGCTTTTTAGAGAGAAAAATTCGATGGACTATAGCATGTCAATTTCTAAAAAAATCTGAAAGACTCACATCCACGTAAATTATAGCGAAAGGTACGTAAACAGGCCTTCCTAATGCGGCACTGCCTTCCGTTTTTCTGTAGAATGCACGGTTTCCTCGCAAACCGACAAAAACTCTTGAGATGTCGAGATCAATACATCATTCTGGAAATTCTTTCCTGCCAAGAGAACCTTCAACTTTAGAAGGAAACTGGGAGCGCCATTGCATTCTCGAGGCTTTCTTACGTCTATACTAATCTTTGCGGCTTTGTTCTCGAGAAACAGCTTTTTAGAGAGAAAAATTCGATGGACTATAGCATGTCAATTTTTTAAAAAATCTGAAAAGCTCACATCCACGTAAATTATAGCGAAAGCTACGTAAAAAGGCCTCCCGAATGCGGCACTACCTTCCGTTTTTCTGTAGAATGCACGGTTTTCTCGCAAACCGACAAAAACTGTTGAGATGTCGAGATGAATACGTCATTCTGGAAATTCTGTCCTGCCAAGAGAACCTTCAACTTTAGAAGGAAACTGAGAGCGCCATTGCATTCTCGAGGCTTTCCTACGTCTATACTAATCTTTGCGGCTTTGTTCTCGAGAAAAAGCTTTTTAGAGAGAAAAATTCGATGGACTATAGCATGTCAATTTCTAAAAAAATCTGAAAGACTCACATCCACGTAAATTATAGCGAAGGGTACGTAAAAAGGCCTTCCTAATGCGGCACTGCCTTCCGTTTTTTTGTAGAATGCACGGTTTCCTCGCAAACCGACAAAAATTCTTGAGATGTCGAGATCAATACATCATTTTGGAAATTCTGTCCTGCCAAGAGAACCTTCAACTTTAGAAGGAAACTGACAGCGCCATTGCATTCTCGAGGCTTTCTTACGTCTATACTAATCTTTGCGGCTTTGTTCTCGAGAAACAGCTTTTTAGAGAGAAAAATTCGATGGACTATAGCATGTCAATTTTTAAAAAAATCTGAAAAGCTCACATCCACGTAAATTATAGCGAAAGCTGCGTAAAAAGGCCTCCCGAATGCGGCACTACCTTCCGTTTTTCTGTAGAATGCACGGTTTCCTCGCAAACCGACAAAAACTCTTGAGATGTCGAGATGAATACGTCATTCTGGAAATTCTGTCCTGCCAAGAGGACCTTCAACTTTAGAAGGAAACTGAGAGCGCCATTGCATTCTCGAGGCTTTCTTACGTCTATACTAATCTTTGCGGCTTTGTTCTCGAGAAAAAGCTTTTTAGAGAGAAAAATTCGATGGACTATAGCATGTCAATTTTTAAGAAAATCTGAAAGGCTCACATCCATGTAAATTATAGCGAAAGCTACGTAAAAAAGCCTCCCGAATGCGGTACTACTTTCCGTTTTTCTGTAGAATGCACGGTCTCCTCGCAAACCGACAAAAACTCTTGAGATGTCGAGATCAATACATCATTCTGGAAATTCTGTCGTGCCAAGAGAACCTTGAACTTTAGAAGGAAACTGAGAGCGCCATTGCATTCTCGAGGCTTTCTTACGTCCATACTAATCTTTGCGGCTTTGTTCTCGAGAAAAATCTTTTTAGAGAGAAAAATTCGATGGACTATAGCATGTCAATTTTAAAAAAAATCTGAAAGACTCACATCCACGTAAATTATAGCGAAAGCTACGTAAAGAAGCCTCCCGAATGCGGCACTACCTTCCGTTTTTCTGTAGAATGCACGGTTTCCTCGCAAACCGACAAAAACTCTTGAGATGTCGAGATCAATACATCATTCTGGAAATTCTGTCCTGCCTAGAGAACCTTGAACTTTAGAAGGAAACTGAGAGCGCCATTGCATTCTCGAGGCTTTCTTACGTCTATACTAATCTTTGCGGCTTTGTTCTCGAGAAAAAGTTTTGTAGAGAGAAAAATTCGATGGACTATAGCATGTCAATTTTTAAGAAAATCTGAAAGGCTCACATCCGCGTAAATTATAGCGAAAGCTACGTAAAAAAGCCTGCCGAATGCGGTACTACCTTCCGTTTTTCTGTAGAATGCACGGTTTCCTGGCAAACCGACAAAAACTCTTGAGATGTCGAGATTAATACGTCATTCTGGAAATTCTGTCCTGACAAGAGAACCTTCAACTTTAGAAGGAAACTGAGAGCGCCATTGCAATCGCGAGGCTTTCTTACGTCTATACTAATCTTTGCGACTTTGTTCTCGAGAAAAAGCTTTTTATTAAGTTATTTTTTTTCTCTTCTGCTTTTCTTAATTAAAAATTGTCTCAATAATTGTAGCTCTAGAAGAACTTCTTGAGTTTCCCTCAATTGTGATTTTTATCTTTATCAGGCCTTTGCTATGTTAATAACCAAATGGATTTCAATGACAGTAATTGGAACTTGTAGTAGACAGAAATAGTTGACACAACCGATTATTAGGACAAAAGAATGTCCGCAAATACTGAATACCTAGTCTATAAATGTTACCAATGAGAAATGGTATAGCAAGTTCGCATTTAGGAAGAGAAATTGATTGTTTTAATAAATATGGTGCGCGTAGTTTATAAAGAAGTAACTTAATACATCTGCTTTGTATGCAGTATGATGTTCTAGAGATGCTGACTAACCATCACCGCATGTGTGCCAAATAATTTGTCGAACATGTCGTTGCGTGAGTTCCCTTCACTTTTGTGAATTCCTGTTTGACTTCTGCAGTCTGCTTTAAATATTTATGCTCGAGTTAATTTGTTGATTAAACAATGTCTTCAAATATTGGATTGATTATTGTAAAAAAGCTATTTGAGTAAATAGTACTAACTGAAACAAAGAAGGAAAATAAATAAATAAATAAATGATAATAATAAAGAAGATGTTACCAACTATTTACCTATTTTTATTCAGATACACTACATTACATTTTAAACCTAAAATATTACCTATCTACTTTCAGTTCATTAGATAGGCGCAACATTAAAAATTTTTAAATGAAGGAATAGGTAAATCTGTTATTACTTTTTTTTTATTTAGACGTTAAACGAATCGTAAAATGCAAATAACGTATCACTTTTTACAAACGCGAAACCCGCCAAAATTTAAATCGGGACGCGCCCGCCGACCAATCAGCGCAACGTGTCGGGTTGTGTCTTTTACCACCGTAGTCTGCTGTCAACCAACTGTCAGATTAGGTTAGGCGTTCGGAGACGGGTTATTCGCTTCGTTTTATTTACTTTACACGTCGAGGGGCGTCCCTTGTCGAATTCAACGTCTATTGTGGACGTCTCCCAGTTAACGCCGCCGGTACGAGATGCCCGCGAAACGTCGACAGAACGTACGGAAGCAGGAGGCAGCAATGAGCTATACGAATTTTCTCGGGTTCGTCCTAGGCACAACGTTTGTTCGGCGAAAGGCGATCGACGGACCTATAATATAGCTACGGGAATATGTGGAAAATACCCCCGCCTCGGAATCGTCGCAAATTAAAATGAAGGCGGCCTGAAATCGATGGAAGTCTCCCGAATACGATGGAAAATCGCCGTTTCAATGAGAAACTGTCCCCCTCCACAGAGATGCCGGACAATTTTCCTCGTGAATGCACGCCTTCGAGGTAAGTTAACAACATGTAATCTAGGATACATCCGATGGCACCTCGTTCGATGCGTTCATCTGCTGCCCCTCCTTGAACAGTACGAACTTTTTCAGGATTCTACCTCGAGAGGTAGAATGTGTGATTTGCGTAAGAAATTCGACGGACCCATCCCATCATGCAGTAAGGGAATTTCGTGGAAGATACGGATGCCGCGCTCGAAATCGGCCCGAATCGTCGGTGACACACACGTATATCGACCTCCCCATTGCGATAGGCGTCTCATTTTCAATGAAAAACCGTCCGGTTTCCTGCGAAATCGAGAAAGCCCTTCGCCGAAACGGTACGTTCGAGGTAACCGCCTGAGAAACTGACGCCTACCTGGGGCACCTGTGGATTCAGGATAAATGTGAAGGTACCGTTGAATTCGTCTGCCCTTCCTACTGCTTTAAGCACGTTTTCGGGGTTCTCCTTCCAGTGAAGGGGTCCCCGCGAAAGGCGATCTTAGACAGGTACCTGGGAATCATCAAAATGCTGTCTGCAGCGCCATCTCGTAGGAACTGTGTGAACCCCATCTGTCATCTATGCTCGTGTCGTACAGATTACATGAGACGGGAATCAATTACGCATTCAGTTGCGGCTATCGGCCGCCAGATGGCGGCCAATTCCGTGATTAGGGATCTTTACGCGACGAGTATCCGTGACCGGTGGTCCGTAACGTTCCCACGAGATGGCGCCCCAATCCCCGGGCCGGCTAACTTAACCTTAAATTATTTACGATTTTTACTTTTCAGGAAGGAAATTATATATATCATTATAACGGCTTAAAGTTCAAAGTATATGACTGACGCGACGGTCTGTCGCGATCACGGGAGAAGGTTTTATGTTTGTCCGTGAAGAACATCTCGGGATAGTTATCGTAGGACGAACCAAGAATAACTGTCACGTCCCTCCGATGCCCGACAAGTTTCCTCGCGAACGGCGAACGGCGCCTTCAAGGTGAGGTAACAAAATATTCAGGATATGTCATGATAAACAGT
The DNA here is from genome assembly GCA_037954035.1 of Rosalia funebris. Taxonomy (NCBI): domain Eukaryota; kingdom Metazoa; phylum Arthropoda; class Insecta; order Coleoptera; family Cerambycidae; genus Rosalia; species Rosalia funebris. The sequence goes on along the minus strand of JAZFAV010000006.1, from coordinate 35,426 downwards.
AACGGACAGATAGATATCTATGGTAATATCGTTGTGTATGCATCAAATTATTTCAATATTTTGGTTTTACTTTGTCACTTAAAATATTTATGGCGTTGTTAATATGTCCGCCTTATCTAACTCGTGCGGAAGGTGTCTTCCCTGCACTCGACTGCCTGTTCGGCGCCTGTTGAGAAAATAACTTTTTCCACGTTAATGCAGAAATGTTTTAGATAGAGTTGCAAACCGTCTGGGAGGAAATTCAATCATGTAACCGCGGCACGAAAAGGAAATCAACGAATTTATCAGATAGGAGGTAGGAGAGACGAATCAGGTGAACAGATCAGGTCCAGGCACAAAGCAAACGAGGTCTTCAATAGGAAAACAACTTACAACATTTCGTAGAAGGATTAGATGATGGGAATTTCCCGAACAGAATTTATGAAAGACATCCAAGGAACTGTACCGTAAATCTCGAGACAAAAGATAAATAGAACTACACAGAGACGAGAAATGGAAGAAACAGGAATATTTTCCTTCCAACAGACGTCCAGAAGTGAGTAAAATATTAATTATCCGACAAAGCATTTAATTCCTACAATCCCATACCTAACATACTTATTTTATTATGTGTGTATCTTGCTTTTGTATCTGTATTGAATATTATTCATTTCAGGGTTAGTATTACTTACAAGAAAGAAGAAATTAAATAGTGGACATTATTACAACTCATCTATGATTATAATAAGTTTTAAGTTTGTTAATGATATTCCCGTTAGATGGGTGTCTTATCTTATTCAGACAATGAAACTGTTAAACTTACGTATAATTAAATACACATCTTAATATTTAAATCATTAAATCATTAAATACTCATCTTAATATTTATCGTACGTTGCAAGGCAATTTGCAAACGATATATTTCGAAAGGTATCTTTCAATGGTGATAATATGTTAGTATTCTTTGAAACTTCTTAGTGTATCTGGATTATCACATACAACTGTGGCGCCTGAGGAGAAAAATTCGATAGACTATAGCATGTCAATTATTTAAAAAATCTGAAAAGCTCACATCCACGTAAATTATAGCGAAAGCTACATAAAAAAACCTCCAGAATGCGGCACTACCTTCCGTTTTTTTGTAGAATGCACGGTTTCCTCGCAAACCGACAAAAATTCTTGAGATGTCGAGATCAATACATCATTTTGGAAATTCTGTCCTGCCAAGAGAACCTTCAACTTTAGAAGGAAACTGACAGCGCCATTGCATTCTCGAGGCTTTCTTACGTCTATACTAATCTTTGCGGCTTTGTTCTCGAGAAAAAGTTTTTTAGAGAGAAAAATTCGATGGACTATAGCATGTCAATTTTTAAGAAAATCTGAAAGACTCACATCCACGTAAATTATAGCGAAAGCTACGTAAAGAAGCCTCCCGAATGCGGCACTACCTTCCGTTTTTCTGTAGAATGCACGGTTTCCTCGCAAACCGACAAAAACTCTTGAGATGTCGAGATCAATACATCATTTTGGAAATTCTGTCCTGCCAAGAGAACCTTCAACTTTAGAAGGAAACTGACAGCGCCATTGCATTCTCGAGGCTTTCTTACGTCTATACTAATCTTTGCGGCTTTGTTCTCGAGAAAAAGTTTTTTAGAGAGAAAAATTCGATGGACTATAGCATGTCAATTTTTAAGAAAATCTGAAAGACTCACATCCACGTAAATTATAGCGAAAGCTACGTAAAGAAGCCTCCCGAATGCGGCACTACCTTCCGTTTTTCTGTAGAATGCACGGTTTCCTCGCAAACCGACAAAAACTCTTGAGATGTCGAGATCAATACATCATTCTGGAAATTCTGTTCTGCCAAGAGAACCTTCAACTTTAGAAGGACACTGAGAGCGCCATTGCATTCTCGAGGCTTTCTTACGTCTATACTAATCTTTGCGGCTTTGTTCTCGAGAAACAGCTTTTTAGAGAGAAAAATTCGATGGACTATAGCATGTCAATTTTTAAGAAAATCTGAAAGGCTCACATCCACGTAAATTATAGCGAAAGCTACGTAAAAAGCCTCCCGAATGCGGCACTACCTTCGGTTTTTCTGTAGAATGCACGGTTTCCTCGCAAACCGACAAAAACTCTTGAGATGTCGAGATCAATACATCATTCTGGAAATTCTGTTCTGCCAAGAGAACCTTCAACTTTAGAAGGACACTGAGAGCGCCATTGCATTCTCGAGGCTTTCTTACGTCTATACTAATCTTTGCGGCTTTGTTCTCGAGAAACAGCTTTTTAGAGAGAAAAATTCGATGGACTATAGCATGTCAATTTTTAAGAAAATCTGAAAGGCTCACATCCACGTAAATTATAGCGAAAGCTACATAAAAAAACCTCCCGAATGCGGCACTACCTTCCGTTTTTCTGTAGAATGCACGGTCTCCTCGCAAACCGACAAAAACTCTTGAGATGTCGAGATCAATACATCATTTTGGAAATTCTGTCCTACCAAGAGAACCTTCAACTTTAGAAGGACACTGAGAGCGCCATTGCATTCTCGAGGCTTTCTTACGTCTATACTAATCTTTGCGGCTTTGTTCTCGAGAAACAGCTTTTTAGAGAGAAAAATTCGATGGACTATAGCATGTCAATTTTGAAGAAAATCTGAAAGGCTCACATCCACGTAAATTATAGCGAAAGCTACGTAAAAAGCCTCCCGAATGCGGCACTACCTTCGGTTTTTCTGTAGAATGCACGGTTTCCTCGCAAACCGACAAAAACTCTTGAGATGTCGAGATCAATACATCATTCTGGAAATTCTGTTCTGCCAAGAGAACCTTCAACTTTAGAAGGACACTGAGAGCGCCATTGCATTCTCGAGGCTTTCTTACGTCTATACTAATCTTTGCGGCTTTGTTCTCGAGAAACAGCTTTTTAGAGAGAAAAATTCGATGGACTATAGCATGTCAATTTTTAAGAAAATCTGAAAGGCTCACATCCACGTAAATTATAGCGAAAGCTACATAAAAAAACCTCCCGAATGCGGCACTACCTTCCGTTTTTCTGTAGAATGCACGGTCTCCTCGCAAACCGACAAAAACTCTTGAGATGTCGAGATCAATACATCATTTTGGAAATTCTGTCCTACCAAGAGAACCTTCAACTTTAGAAGGACACTGAGAGCGCCATTGCATTCTCGAGGCTTTCTTACGTCTATACTAATCTTTGCGGCTTTGTTCTCGAGAAACAGCTTTTTAGAGAGAAAAATTCGATGGACTATAGCATGTCAATTTTGAAGAAAATCTGAAAGGCTCACATCCACGTAAATTATAGCGAAAGCTACGTAAAAAGCCTCCCGAATGCGGCACTACCTTCGGTTTTTCTGTAGAATGCACGGTTTCCTCGCAAACCGACAAAAACTCTTGAGATGTCGAGATCAATACATCATTCTGGAAATTCTATCCTGCCAAGAGAACCTTCAACTTTAGAAGGAAGTTGAGAGCGCCATTGCATTCTCGAGGCTTTCTTACGTCTATACTAATCTCTGAGGCTTTGTTCTCGAGAAAAAGCTTTTTAGAGAGAAAAATTCGATGGACTATAGCATGTCAATTTTTAAGAAAATCTGAAAGGCTCACATCCACGTAAATTATAGCGAAAGCTACGTAAAGATGCCTCCCGACTGCGGCACTAGCTTCCGTTTTTCTGTAGAATGCACGGTTTCCTCGCAAACCGACAAAAACTCTTGAGATGTCGAGATCAATACATCATTTTGGAAATTCTGTCCTGCCAAGAGAACCTTCAACTTTAGAAGGATACTGATAGCGCCATTGCATTCTCGAGGCTTTCTTACGTCTATACTAATCTTTGCGGCTTTGTTCTCGAGAAACAGCTTTTTAGAGAGAAAAATTCGATGGACTATAGCATGTCAATTTTTAAGAAAATCTGAAAGGCTCACATCCACGTAAATTATAGCGAAAGCTACGTAAAAAGCCTCCCGAATGCGGCACTACCTTCCGCTTTTCTGTAGAATGCACGGTTTCCTCGCAAACCGACAAAAACTCTTGAGATGTCGAGATCAATACATCATTCTGGAAATTCTATCCTGCCAAGAGAACCTTCAACTTTAGAAGGAAACTGGGAGCGCCATTGCATTCTCGAGGCTTTCTTACGTCTATACTAATCTTTGCGGCTTTGTTCTCGAGAAACAGCTTTTTAGAGAGAAAAATTCGATGGACTATAGCATGTCAATTTTTTAAAAAATCTGAAAAGCTCACATCCACGTAAATTATAGCGAAAGCTACGTAAAAAGGCCTCCCGAATGCGGCACTACCTTCCGTTTTTCTGTAGAATGCACGGTTTTCTCGCAAACCGACAAAAACTGTTGAGATGTCGAGATGAATACGTCATTCTGGAAATTCTGTCCTGCCAAGAGAACCTTCAACTTTAGAAGGAAACTGAGAGCGCCATTGCATTCTCGAGGCTTTCCTACGTCTATACTAATCTTTGCGGCTTTGTTCTCGAGAAAAAGCTTTTTAGAGAGAAAAATTCGATGGACTATAGCATGTCAATTTCTAAAAAAATCTGAAAGACTCACATCCACGTAAATTATAGCGAAGGGTACGTAAAAAGGCCTTCCTAATGCGGCACTGCCTTCCGTTTTTTTGTAGAATGCACGGTTTCCTCGCAAACCGACAAAAATTCTTGAGATGTCGAGATCAATACATCATTTTGGAAATTCTGTCCTGCCAAGAGAACCTTCAACTTTAGAAGGAAACTGACAGCGCCATTGCATTCTCGAGGCTTTCTTACGTCTATACTAATCTTTGCGGCTTTGTTCTCGAGAAACAGCTTTTTAGAGAGAAAAATTCGATGGACTATAGCATGTCAATTTTTAAAAAAATCTGAAAAGCTCACATCCACGTAAATTATAGCGAAAGCTGCGTAAAAAGGCCTCCCGAATGCGGCACTACCTTCCGTTTTTCTGTAGAATGCACGGTTTCCTCGCAAACCGACAAAAACTCTTGAGATGTCGAGATGAATACGTCATTCTGGAAATTCTGTCCTGCCAAGAGGACCTTCAACTTTAGAAGGAAACTGAGAGCGCCATTGCATTCTCGAGGCTTTCTTACGTCTATACTAATCTTTGCGGCTTTGTTCTCGAGAAAAAGCTTTTTAGAGAGAAAAATTCGATGGACTATAGCATGTCAATTTTTAAGAAAATCTGAAAGGCTCACATCCATGTAAATTATAGCGAAAGCTACGTAAAAAAGCCTCCCGAATGCGGTACTACTTTCCGTTTTTCTGTAGAATGCACGGTCTCCTCGCAAACCGACAAAAACTCTTGAGATGTCGAGATCAATACATCATTCTGGAAATTCTGTCGTGCCAAGAGAACCTTGAACTTTAGAAGGAAACTGAGAGCGCCATTGCATTCTCGAGGCTTTCTTACGTCCATACTAATCTTTGCGGCTTTGTTCTCGAGAAAAATCTTTTTAGAGAGAAAAATTCGATGGACTATAGCATGTCAATTTTAAAAAAAATCTGAAAGACTCACATCCACGTAAATTATAGCGAAAGCTACGTAAAGAATCCTCCCGAATGCGGCACTACCTTCCGTTTTTCTGTAGAATGCACGGTTTCCTCGCAAACCGACAAAAACTCTTGAGATGTCGAGATCAATACATCATTCTGGAAATTCTGTCCTGCCTAGAGAACCTTGAACTTTAGAAGGAAACTGAGAGCGCCATTGCATTCTCGAGGCTTTCTTACGTCTATACTAATCTTTGCGGCTTTGTTCTCGAGAAAAAGTTTTGTAGAGAGAAAAATTCGATGGACTATAGCATGTCAATTTTTAAGAAAATCTGAAAGGCTCACATCCGCGTAAATTATAGCGAAAGCTACGTAAAAAAGCCTGCCGAATGCGGTACTACCTTCCGTTTTTCTGTAGAATGCACGGTTTCCTGGCAAACCGACAAAAACTCTTGAGATGTCGAGATTAATACGTCATTCTGGAAATTCTGTCCTGACAAGAGAACCTTCAACTTTAGAAGGAAACTGAGAGCGCCATTGCAATCGCGAGGCTTTCTTACGTCTATACTAATCTTTGCGACTTTGTTCTCGAGAAAAAGCTTTTTATTAAGTTAACTTTTTTCTCTTCTGCTTTTCTTAATTAAAAATTGTCTCAATAATTGTAGCTCTAGAAGAACTTCTTGAGTTTCCCTCAATTGTGATTTTTATCTTTATCAGGCCTTTGCTATGTTAATAACCAAATGGATTTCAATGACAGTAATTGGAACTTGTAGTAGACAGAAATAGTTGACACAACCGATTATTAGGACAAAAGAATGTCCGCAAATACTGAATACCTAGTCTATAAATGTTAACAATGAGAAATGGTATAGCAAGTTCGCATTTAGGAAGAGAAATTGATTGTTTTAATAAATATGGTGCGCGTAGTTTATAAAGAAGTAACTTAATACATCTGCTTTGTATGCAGTATGATGTTCTAGAGATGCTGACTAACCATCACCGCATGTGTGCCAAATAATTTGTCGAACATGTCGTTGCGTGAGTTCCCTTCAATTTTGTGAATTCCTGTTTGACTTCTGCAGTCTGCTTTAAATATTTATGCTCGAGTTAATTTGTTGATTAAACAATGTCTTCAAATATTGGATTGATTATTGTAAAAAAGCTATTTGAGTAAATAGTACTAACTGAAACAAAGAAGGAAAATAAATAAATAAATAAATGATAATAATAAAGAAGATGTTACCAACTATTTACCTATTTTTATTCAGATACACTACATTACATTTTAAACCTAAAATATTACCTATCTACTTTCAGTTCATTAGATAGGCGCAACATTAAAAATTTTTAAATGAAGGAATAGGTAAATCTGTTATTACTTTTTTTTTATTTAGACGTTAAACGAATCGTAAAATGCAAATAACGTATCACTTTTTACAAACGCGAAACCCGCCAAAATTTAAATCGGGACGCGCCCGCCGACCAATCAGCGCAACGTGTCGGGTTGTGTCTTTTACCACCGTAGTCTGCTGTCAACCAACTGTCAGATTAGGTTAGGCGTTCGGAGACGGGTTATTCGCTTCGTTTTATTTACTTTACACGTCGAGGGGCGTCCCTTGTCGAATTCAACGTATATTGTGGACGTCTCCCAGTTAACGCCGCCGGTACGAGATGCCCGCGAAACGTCGACAGAACGTACGGAAGCAGGAGGCAGCAATGAGCTATACGAATTTTCTCGGGTTCGTCCTAGGCACAACGTTTGTTCGGCGAAAGGCGATCGACGGACCTATAATATAGCTACGGGAATATGTGGAAAATACCCCCGCCTCGGAATCGTCGCAAATTAAAATGAAGGCGGCCTGAAATCGATGGAAGTCTCCCGAATACGATGGAAAATCGCCGTTTCAATGAGAAACTGTCCCCCTCCACAGAGATGCCGGACAATTTTCCTCGTGAATGCACGCCTTCGAGGTAAGTTAACAACATGTAATCTAGGATACATCCGATGGCACCTCGTTCGATGCGTTCATCTGCTGCCCCTCCTTGAACAGTACGAACTTTTTCAGGATTCTACCTCGAGAGGTAGAATGTGTGATTTGCGTAAGAAATTCGACGGACCCATCCCATCATGCAGTAAGGGAATTTCGTGGAAGATACGGATGCCGCGCTCGAAATCGGCCCGAATCGTCGGTGACACACACGTATATCGACCTCCCCATTGCGATAGGCGTCTCATTTTCAATGAAAAACCGTCCGGTTTCCTGCGAAATCGAGAAAGCCCTTCGCCGAAACGGTACGTTCGAGGTAACCGCCTGAGAAACTGACGCCTACCTGGGGCACCTGTGGATTCAGGATAAATGTGAAGGTACCGTTGATTTCGTCTGCCCTTCCTAATGCTTTACGCACGTTTTCGGCGTTCTCCTTCCAGTGAAGGCGTCCCCGCGAAAGGCGATCGTAGGTAGGTACGTGGGAATCGTCAAAATACTGTTTGCAGCGCCATCTCGTAGGAACTGCGCGAACCCGCGCTGTCATCGATGCTCGTGTCGAACAGATTACATGAGACGGGAATCAATTACGCATTCGGTTGCGGCTATCGGCCGTCAGATGGCGGCGAATTCCGTGATTAGGGTTCTTTACGCGACCAGTATCCGTGACCGGTGGTCCGTAACGTTCCCACGAGATGGCACCCTAATACTCGGGCCGGCTAACCTAACCTTAAATTATTTACGATTTTTACTTTTTAGGAAGGAAATTATATATGTCATTATAACGGCTTAACGTTCAAAGTATATAACTGACGCGACGGTTTGTCGCGATCACGGGAGAAGGTTTTGTTTGCCCGTGAAGAACATCTCGGGATGATTGTCGTAGGACGAACGAAGAATGACTGTCACGTCCCTCCGATGCCCGACAAGTTTCCTCACTAACGGCGCCTTCAAGGTGAGATAACAAAATATTCAGGATATGTCATGATAAACAGTAACGGACAGATAGATATCTATGGTAATATCGTTGTATATGCATCGAATTATTTCAATATTTTGGTTTTACTTTGTCACTTAAAATATTTATGGCGTTGTTAATATGTCCGCCTTATCTAATTCGTGCGGAAGGTGTCTTCCCTGCACTCGATTGCCTGTTCGGCACCTGTTGTGCAAATAACATTTTCCACGTTAATGCAGAAATGTTTTAGATAGAGTTGCAAAGCATCTGGGAGGAAATTCAATCATGTAACCGCGGCACGAAGAGGAAATCAACGAATTTATCAGATAGGAGGTAGGAGAGACGAATCAGGTTAACAGATCAGGTCCAAGCACAAAGCAAACGAAGTCTTCGATGGGAAAACTTACAACATTTCGTAGAGGGATTAGATGACGAGAATTTCCCGAACCGAATTCATGAAAGACATTCAAGGAACTGTACCGTAAATCTCGAGACAAAAGATAAATAAAACTACACAGAGACGAAAAATGGAAGAAACAGGAATATTTTCCTTCCAACAAACGTCCAAAAGTGAGTAAAATATTAATTATCCGACAAAGCATTTAATTCCTACAATCCCATAGCTAACATACTTATTTTATTATGTGTGTATTTTGCTTCTGTAGCTGTATTGAATATTATTCATTTCAGGGTTAGGATTACTTACAAGAAAGAAGAAATTAAATAGTGGACATTATTACAACTCATCTATGATTATAATAAGTTTAAGTTTGTTAATAATATGGTAGAATTTGTTAAAAAGTTACATATACGCATAAATAGAATTGTTTACAGACGTTTCGGTCTTTTGGGGTACTGCCTATAATTACAGATGTCTTTCGAAATTTCAAAAACGTATTGTGCTGGTTCCTAGGCGAGGTTTAGAGGGGTTTCACATCCGCGATCGCACCAAATGGACGCCCCCCTCCTTTGATCTTCCGATTCTTAAATAGAACACATTTTAAACGTTGCTATCCAGTGTTTTATTCGAGTTTACCACGGTTATTCCCATTAGATGAGTGTCTTATCTTATTCAGACAATGAATCTGTTAAACTTACGTATAATTAAATACGCATCTTAATATTTAAATCATTAAATATGCATCTTAATATTTATCATGCGTTGCAAGGCAATTTGCAATCGATATATTTCGAAAGGTATCTTTCAATAGTGATAATATGTAGTATTCCTTGAAACTTCTTAGTGTATCTAGAGTATCACATACAATTGTGTTGTTTAATGAGCTTTCTGCATGTAAATTAATCTCCATAATATACTTAATAGTGATATACATCTTTTGTGATACGCATCTATTAAGTTGATATGTGAATTAGCTACTGTAAATAATATAATTTGTTGATCAATATATTTACAAATAAGTAGCCTCGCTGATTAATAATAACAATTTATTAGTAACATCCTGCATGCATATATGAGAAGAGATCAGTAGATTTGGAAGTCTTTAACTTCCTATACGAAATATCCTATATGGGGTCAAAAAATAAAATCCGCCAAAGGTAAGATTCGACATTTGTTCCGGATCGGAACCAAACGACATACAGCTGTTTCGAACTTATTAATTCTCATCAGTGCCGTATACGGTACGCCGATTCAGGACAAATGTTGAATGAACTTTATGGCGTATACATCTTTATCGATACGATATCTGTCAGTAACATATAAGTCTTCCTATATACATACAATACACCAATAATACACCATATATCCTATATGGTGTTTTATTAATTTTTAAACTTTTTTGTCTTTTTGCTTTTCTTAATTAAAAATTGTCTTAATGATTGTAGCTCTAGAAGAACTTCTCGAGTTTCCCTCGATTGTGATTTTTATCTTCATCAACCCATCGTTGCTATGTTAATAACTAAATAGATTCCAATGACAGTAGTTGGAACATGTAGACAGAAATAGTTGACACAACTGATTATTAGGACAAAAGAATGTACGCAAATACTGAATACCTAGTCTATAAATGTTACCAATGAGAAATGGCATAGCAAATCACATTTAGGAAGAGAAATTGATTGTTTTAATAAATATGGTGCGCGTAGTTTATAAAGAAGTAACTTAATACATCTCTTGTATGCAGTATGATGTCTTGAGATGCTGAGTATTATAAAGTACAATTGTTAAGAACCCATTATAGTCAACCATCACTACAAGCGTGCCAAATAATTTGTCAAATATGTCATTGCGTAAGTTCCCTTCAATTTTGTGAATTCCTGTTTGACTTCTGAATGTCCTCTGCAGTCTGTTTGAAATATTTACGCTCGAGTTAATTAATGGATTAAATAATATCGTCAAATATTGTATTGATTATTGTAAAAAAAATTATCCGAGTAAATAGTACTAAAAGAAAAAAAAGGATAAAGATGTTACCAAGTATTTACATATTTTTATTCAGATACACTACATTACATTTTATACCTAAAATATTACCCATCTACTTTCAGTTCATTAGGTAGGCGGAACATTAAATTTTTAAAGAAAAAATAGGTAAATCTATTATTACTTTTTTTATTATTTAGACATTAAACGAAGCGTAAAATGCAAATAACATACCACTTTTTACAAACACGAAACCCGCCGAAATTTAAATGAGCACGCGCCCGCCGACCAATCAACGCAACGGCGGGTTGTGTCTTTTACCACCGTAGCCTGTTGTCAACTGTCAGATTAGATTGGCGTCCGGAGCCGGAGTATTCGTTTCGTTTTATTTGTCATCTCATAAGAACTGCATGAGTCATCAGTCATCCATTATTATGTCGTATAGATTACATGAGACGGAATTAAATTAAATATTTGGTTGCGGCTTTCAACCAGAAGATGGCAGCGGATAGATAACTAAACGGAATTCTCACGATAGGAATCTATACGGCAAAAATCTTTAACCGGTAGTCCAGAACGTTCGTACGAGATGTCGCCACAGTGTCTTGTCGGGGTTTTCAAAAAATTAGTTACCAAGGTTTATTAATTTTTACTTTATAGAAACGAATTATTTAATTAGTTAATCTTTACTGCAGCTATCATGTCTGGAAGATATTCCAGCGCTTTGTCCAACAGGACTAAAAAAATTATGGAAATGAGTATTTACATTTCTGATGACTATGAATGAGAAATCGACTCGGATGATTCTTTTTTTTCCTGACGTAGATGATTGTTTGGACTTTCCCTGATACTGCCACTATGATAGCTTATATACAAATTCCAAATAACTTCTTGGATAACGCAAGACCACTTTATTCAATAATAAAGAAATATGTAACATAATCTTCAAATTAATATAAATATATGGGAGATACAGTTTGTCGCGGTCTGTCTTAAGCCGGCCACGACCGTTCTTTTTCATCCGTTCGTATCGCCGCGATTCGAATCGCGGTGCCAAAAGCGCCAAAAACTGAAGTGTGTGGTGAAAAATCGTCGTGTCGCATCGTCGGTTAAAATATCTGCTGGTGCTTGATTTTTGTTTGTCCTAAAGACTGTGGGGAAATCGCTGTCGAAAACTTTAAATCTTCATACGATCTTGTCGTATCGTGTCTGGTGACATCATGATTGGATGATTGGATGATAATTGTATGATTGTATGATAATTGTATGATAATTGGATGATGATTGGATGATGATTGGATGATGATTGTATGATGATTGGATGATGATTGGATGATTGGAGATTGGAGTTTGGATGATTGGATGATGATTGGAAATTGGAGACTGGATGATTGGATGATGATTGGAGATTGGATGATGATTGTGTGTGTGTCGTGTGTGTGGGATTGGAGATTGGATGATTGGAGATTGGATGCTTGGATGATGATTGGAGATTGGATGATTGGATGATGATTGGAGATTGGGGATTGGATGATGATTGGAGATCGGATGATGATTGGAGATTGTGTGTGTGTGTGACTCTGTGTGCCTGTGTCTGTGTCTGCCTGTCTGTGTCTGCCTGTGTGTGTGTGCCTGTGTGTGTGTGTCTGTGTGTGTGTGTGTCTGTGTCTCTCTGTGTCTGTGTCTCTGTGTGTGTCTGTGTGTGTGTGTCTGTGTGTCTCGTGTCTGTGTGTCTCGTGTCTGTGTGTCTCGTGTCTGTGTCTCGTGTCTGTGTGTCTCGTGTCTGTGTGTCGTGTCTGTGTGTCGTGTCGTGTCGTGTCGGGTCGTGTCGTGTCTGTGTGTCGTGACACACAGACACGACACGACATGTGTCGCGTCTGTGTGTCGCGTCTGCGTGTGGCGTCTGGGTGTCGTGTCTGTGTGTCGCGTCTGCGTGTCGCGCCTGCGTGTCGCGTCTGCGTGTCGCGCCTGCGTGTCGGGTCCTGTCTCTGTGTGTGTCTGTCGGTTCTGTGTGTGCCTGTGTGTCGTGTTTGTGTGTCGTGTCTGTATGTCGTGTTTGTGTATCGTGTCTGTATGTCGTGTCTCTGTGTCGTGTCTGTGTGTCGTGTCTGTGTGTGTCTGTCGGCTCTGTGTGTGTCTGTGTGTCGTGTCTGTGTGTCGTGTCTCTGTGTCGTGTCTGTGTGTCGTGTTTGTGTCTCGTGTCTGTGTCTGTGTCGTGTCTGGGTGTCGCGTCTGGGTGTCGTGTCTGTGTGTCGCGTCTGCGTGTCGCGTCTGCGTGTCGCGTCTGCGTGTCGCGCCTGCGTGTCGGGTCCTGTCCCTGTGTCAGTGTCTCTGTGTGTGTCTGTGTGTCGTGTTTGTGTGTCGTGTCTGTATGTTGTGTTTGTGTGTCGTGTATCTGTGTCGTGTCTGTGTGTCGTGTCGTGTCGTGTCGTGTCTGTGTGTCGCGTCTGTGTGTCGCGTCTGGGTGTCGCGTCTCTGTGTCGTGTCTCTGTGTCGTGTCTGTGTCTCGTGTCTGTGTCTCGTGTCTGTATGTCGTGTCTGTGTTTGTGTCTCGTGTCTGTGTCTCGTGTCTGTGTCTCGTGTCTGTGTCTCGTGTTTGTATGTCGGGTCTGTGTGTCGTGTCGTGTCGTGTCGTGTCTGTGTGTCGCGTCTGGGTGTCGCGTCTGGGTGTCGTGTCTGTGTGTCGCGTCTGCGTGTCGCGTCTGCGTGTCGCGCCTGCGTGTCGGGTCCTGTCTCTGTGTCAGTGTCTCTGTGTGTGTCTGTCGGTTCTGTGTGTGTCTGTGTGTCGTGTTTGTGTGTCGTGTCTGTATGTTGTGTTTGTGTGTCGTGTCTCTGTGTCGTGTCTGTGTGTCGTGTCTGTGTCTCGTGTCTGTGTGTGTCTGTCGACTCTGTGTGTGTCTGTGTGTCGCGTCTGTGTGTCGCGTCTGGGTGTCGCGTCTGGGTGTCGCGTCTGGGTGTCGCGTCTGGGTGTCGTGTCTGTGTGTTGCGTCTGCGTGTCGCGCCTGCGTGTCGCGCCTGCGTGTCGTGTCGTGTCGTGTCGTGTCTGTCGGTTCTGTGTGTGCCTGTGTGTCGTGTTTGTGTGTCGCGTCTATGTGTGTGTGTCACGTCTGTGTGTGTGTGTCTGTGTGTGTCTGTGTCTGTGTCGTGTCTGAGTGTCGTGTCTGTGTGTCGGGTCTGTGTGTCGCATCTGTGTCTGTGTGTATGTCTGTGTGTGTGTCTGTGTCTCTGTGTGTCATGTCTGTGTGTCGTGTCGTGTCTGTGTGTGTCTGTGTCTCTGTGTGTCTGTGTGTCTCTGTGTCAGTGTCTCTGTGTGTGTCTGTGTCTCGTGTCGTGTCTGTGTCTCGTGTCTGTATCTCGTGTCTGATGTGTGAGATGATTGGGGGTGATTGGAGATGATTGGGGATGATTGGAGATGATTGGGGATGATTGGAGATGATTGGGGATGATTGGAGATGATTGGGGATGATTGGAGATGATTGGGGATGATTGGAGATGATTGGGGATGATTGGAGATGATTGGGGATGATTGGAGATGATTGGGGATGATTGGAGACGATTGGGGATGATTGAAGATGATTGGGGATGATTGGGGATGTTTGGAGATGATTGGGGATGATTGGAGATGATTTGGGATGATTGGAGATGACTGGGGATGATTGGAGATGATTGGGGATGATTGGAGGTAATTGGGGATGATTGGAGATGATTGGGGATGATTGGAGATGATTGATTGGAGATCATTGGGGATGATTGGAGATAATTGGGGATGATTGGGGATGATTGGAGATGATTGGAGATTGAGAATGATTGGAGATTGGGAATGATTGGAGAGTGGGGAAGATTGCAGATGATTGATTGGGGATGATTGGCGATGATTGATTGGGGATGATTGGAGATGATTGGGGATGATTGGAGATGATTGGGGATGATTGGAGATGATTGGGGATGGTTGGGGATGATTGGAGATGATTGGGGATGATTGGAGATGATTGGGGATGATTGGAGATGATTGGGGATGATTGGAGATGATTGGGGATGATTGGAGATGATTGGGGATGATTGGAGATGATTTGGGATGATTGGAGATGACTGGGGATGATTGGAGATGATTGGGGATGATTGGAGATGATTGGGGATGATTGGAGATGATTGGGGATGATTGGAGATGATTGGGGATGATTGGAGATGATTGGGGATGATTGGAGATTATTGGGGATGATTGACTGGGGATGATTGATTGGTGATGATTGGAGATGATTGGGGATATTTGGAGATGATTGGAGATTGAGAATGATTGGAGATTGGGGATGATTGGAGATGATTGATTGGAGATGATTTATTGGGGATGATTGATTGGGAATGATTGGGGATGATTGGAGATGATTGGAGATTGAGAATGATTGGAGATTGGGAATGATTGGAGATTGGGAATGATTGGAGATTGGGGATGATTGGAGATGATTGGGGATGATTGGGGATGATTGGAGATGATTGGGGATGATTGGAGATGATTGGGGATGATTCGAGATGATTGGGGATGATTGACTGGGGATGATTGATTGGTGATGATTGGAGATGATTGGGGATATTTGGAGATGATTGGAGATTGAGAATGATTGGAGATTGGGAATGATTGGAGATTGGGGATGATTGGAGATGATTTATTGGGGATGATTTATTGGGGATGATTGATTGGGGATGATTGGGGATGATTGGAGATGATTAGGGATGATTGTAGATGATTGTGGATGATTGGAGATGACTGGGGATGATTGGAGATGATTGGGGATGATTTGAGATGATTGGGGATGATTGGGGATGATTGGAGATGATTGGGGATGATTGGAGATGATTAGGGATGATTGTAGATGATTGATTGGGGATGATTGGAGATGATTCGAGATTGGGGATGATTGATTGGTGATGATTGGAGATGATTGGAGATGGAATTTTTTGGATGAATTTTTAGGTTGAATATTTTGGTAGAATTTTTTGGTTGAATAGTTTGGTAGAATTTTTTAGATGAATATTTTGGTTAATTTTTTGGGTTGAATATTTTGGTTGAACTTTTTGGTTGAATTTTTGGGTTGCAATTTTGGCTTGATTATTTTGGTTGAATTTTTTCGTTGAAATTTTTGGTTGAACTTTTTGGTTGAATTTTTTGGGTTGAATTTTTTGGTTGAATTTTATGGTTGATTTTTTTGGTTGATTTTTTTGGTTGATTTTTTTGGTTGATTTTTTTGGTTGATTTTTTTGGTTGATTTTTTTGGTTGATTTTTTTGGTTGATTTTTTTGGTTGATTTTTTTGGTTGATTTTTTTGGTTGATTTTTTTGGTTGATTTTTTTGGTTGATTTTTTTGGTTGATTTTTTTGGTTGATTTTTTTGGTTGATTTTTTTGGTTGATTTTTTTGGTTGATTTTTTTGGTTGATTTTTTTGGTTGATTTTTTTGGTTGATTTTTTTGGTTGATTTTTTTGGTTGATTTTTTTGGTTGATTTTTTTGGTTGATTTTTTTGGTTGATTTTTTTGGTTGATTTTTTTGGTTGATTTTTTTGGTTGATTTTTTTGGTTGATTTTTTTGGTTGATTTTTTTGGTTGATTTTTTTGGTTGATTTTTTTGGTTGATTTTTTTGGTTGATTTTTTTGGTTGATTTTTTTGGTTGATTTTTTTGGTTGATTTTTTTGGTTGATTTTTTTGGTTGGTTTTTTGGTTGGTTTTTTGGTTGAATTTGTTGGTTGAAATTTTGGCTTGATTTTTTTTGTTGGGAGGGGGAGAGAAAATAGAGGGATGAGAAACAAGAGAGAGAAAAATAGAGAAAAGAGAAAAGAAAGGGGGGGAGGAAAGAGAGAAGAAAGAAAAAGGGGAACAAAGAGAAGGGGGAAGAAGAGAGAGGAGAGAGAAAATAAATGGGAGGTAGAGAAACGGGGAGAAAAGAGAGAGAAAAAGGAAGAAAAGAGAAAGAGATGGGAGAGAAAATGAAAAGATAGGATAGAGAGAAAAAGAGAGAGGGGGAAGAGAGATGAGAGGGGAAAAGAGAGAGAAGAGAGAGAGAGAGAAAAAGAGAGGGAAAGGGTGAGAGAGAGAGGGAATTTCTGGAAAATGTGATTAGTTTGGATTGTTGATAAATTGATAGGTGTAATTTTTTGTAAAATTTTGATGGAGGGCGGAGCTCGACAGTTGGGGGCGAAGTCCCCTTAGATTGGAGTGGTGGTAATTTTAAGTCATGGTAAATTTAGAGGTGTTATTTTTTTCGAAAATTTGATGGGAGGGCGAAGCTCCCCTAAATTGGAGTGGTGGTAGCTTTTGTATTTATGGTAAATTGAGGTGTAATTTTTTTTGAAATTATGTGCGGGTGGAGCCCGCCAAAATAGCAGAAAAAGATAGGAAAGAGAGAGAAGGGAATAGAGAGAAAAGTGAAAGGGGAAAGAGAGAGGAAAAAGAGATAGACAGGAAAGGGAGGGAAGAGAAAGGAAGGAAAAAGAGAGAGGGAGGAAAGAAGAGAGGGAGTCGAAAAAGAGGCAAGAGAGAGAAGAAGAGAAATAGAGAAAAAAGAGAGGGAAGAAAAGAAATAGAGAGAAAAGAGAGAGAGAGAGAGAAGAAGGAGAGAAAAGAGAAAGAGATGAAGTAGAGAAATAGAAAGAAAAGAGAGAAGAAGAGAAATAGAGAAAAAAGAGAGAAGAAGAGGAAAGAGAGAGAAGAAGAGGAAAGAGAGAGAAGAAGAGGAAAGAGAGAGAAGAATAGGAAAGAGAGAGAAGAAGAGGAAAGAGAGAGAAGAAGAGGAAAGAGAGAGAAGAAGAGGAAAGAGAGAGAAGAAGAGGAAAGAGAGAGAAGAAGAGGAAAGAGAGAGAAGAAGAGGAAAGAGAGAGAAGAAGAGGAAAGAGAGAGAAGAAGAGGAAAGAGAGAGAAGAAGAGGAAAGAGAGAGAAGAAGAGGAAAGAGAGAGAAGAAGAGGAAAGAGAGAGAAGAAGAGGAAAGAGAGAGAAGAAGGTAAAGAGAGAGAAGAAGGTAAAGTGAGAGAAGAAGGAAAAGAGAGAAGAAAGAAAAGAGAGAGAAAAGGTAAAGAGAGAAAAAAGAGAGAGAAGGAGAGAAGCAGAGAAAAAAGAGAGAGAAGAGAAATAGAGTGAAATAGAAAGGAGAGAGAAGGAGAGAAGTAGAGAGAAGAGATAGAAGAAGAGAAATAGAGAGAGAGAAGAGAGTGGAGAAGAGAAATAGAGAGAGAGAAGAGAGTGGAGAAGAGAAATAGAGAGAGAGAAGAGAGTGGAGAAGAGAAATAGAGAGAAAGGAGAGCAGAGAAGAGGAATAGAGAGAAAAGAGAGCGAAGAAGAGAAGCAGAGAGAAAAGAGAGCGGAGAAGAGAAATAAAGAAAAAGAGAGCGAAGAAGAGAAATGGAGAGGAAAGAGAGCGGAAAAGGAAAATGAAGAGAAAAGAGAGCGAAGAAGGAAAATAAAGGAAAAAGAGAGCGAAGATGGAAAAGAGAAAAAAGAGAGCGAAGATGGAAAATAGAGAAAAAAGAGAGCGAAGATGGAAAATAGAGAAAAAGAGAGCGGAGAAGGCAAATAGAGAGAAAAGAGCGGAAAAGAAAAATAGATAGAAAAAAGAGCGAAGCAGAGAAATAGAGTGGAAAGAGAGCGAAGAAGAGAGATAGAGGGGAAAGAGAGCGAAGAAGAGAGATAGAGGGGAAAGAGAGCGAAGAAGAGAGATAGAGGGGAAAGAGAGCGCAGAAGAGTGATAGAGGGAAAAGAGAGCGGAGAAGAGAGATAGAGGGAAAAGAGAGCGGAGAAGAGAGATATAGAGAGAAGAAAAGTGATAGGGAGGGAAGAGAGAAGAAGAAAAATAGAGGGAAAAAGAGAGAGGGGAAGAAAATCAGAGAGAAAAGAGAGAATAGAGGGGGGGAGAGAAGGAGAAAGGCGAAAAGAGAGAAGAAAGAGAGAGAAGGGGGAAAAGAGAGGGGGAGAGGGAGAAAGGTAGGGGGAAAGGGGGGGGAGAGAGGGAAGAAAAGAAAGAGAGAGAACGAGGGGAGAAGAAAGATGAAGAGGGGGAAGAGGAGGGGGATAGGGGAAAGAGAGGGAGGAAATATGGCGTGGTAAAGGGGGGAAGAAAGGGGGGAAGAGGAAAGAGGGGGTAGGGAGAATAAATGGGAAGAAATGGGGAAGAACGGGGGAAGGAAGGAGAAGGGAGGGGAAGAAGGGGGAAAGAAGGGATAAGAAGGAGGAAGATGAGGAAAGGCAGGGAAAAGAGGGAGGGAAAAGGGGAAATGGGGAAAGAAAAAGGGGGGGAGGAGAAAAAGGGGGAAAGGGGGAGAAGGAGTGAGGAAAGAGGGAAAAGGGGGGAAGGAGAGGGGGGAATTCTTTGATTTTGTGGGTTGAATTCTTTTGGGTGAACTTTTGGATTGAATTTTTTGGTTGATTTTATTGATTGAATTTTTTAGTTGAATTTTTTAGGTTGAATTTTTTGGTTGTTTTTTTGGTTGAATTTTTTTTTGAATTTTTTGGTTGGTTTTTTTGGTTGAAATTTTGGCTTGATTTTATTTGTTGAATTTTTTAGGTAAAATTTTTTTTGGTTGATTTTTTGGGTTGAATTTTTTTGATTGAAATTTTTGGTTGAATTTTTTGGTAGAGGGAGAAAGAGAGAGAGAAAGAAAAGAGGGAGAGACGAAAGAGGAGGGGAAGAGAAAAGAGAGATAGAGAGAGAGGTGGGGAAGAGAATAGAGAGAGAGAGAGAGAGAGGAGGGGAAGAGAATAGAGAGAGAGGGGAGGGGAAGAAAATAGAGAGAGAGAGGAGGGGAAGAGAATAGAGAGAGGAAAGAGAGGAGGGGGAGAAAAATAGAGGGAGCGGAAAGAGAGGGAGGAGAGAAAGGAGAGAGATGAGAAAGAAGAGAGAGAAAAATAGAGAAAAAAGAAAAGAAAGGGGGTAGAGGAAAGAGAGAAGAAAGAAAAAGGGAAAAAAAGAGAAGAGGGAAGAAGAGAGAGGACAGAAAATAAAGGGGGGTAGAGAAAAGGGAAGAAGAGAGAGAGAAAAAGGAAGAAAAGAGAAAAAGAGAGAGAGGATGAGAGAAAATGGAAAGAGGATAGAGAGAGAGAAATAGAGAGGGGGAAAGAGAGCAGAGAGGAAAAAGAGAGAAGAGGAGAGAGAGAAAAAAGAGAGGGAGAGGGGGAAAAGGGGTGAGAGAGAGAGGGAATTTCTGGAAAATGTAATTAGTTTGGATTGTTGATAAATTTGTAGGTGTTAGTTACATTTTGATGGGAGGGCGGAGCCCGACAGTAGGGGGTGAAGCCCCTATGTTGGAGTGGTGATAGTTTTTGTATTTATGCTAAATTGAGGTGGAATTTTTTTTGAAATTATGTGTGGGCGGAGCCCGCCAAATTAGCAGAAAAAGATAGGAAAGAGAGAGAAGGGGGAAGAGAGGAGAGAAAGGGGAAAGAGATAGGAAAAAGAGAGAAAAGACAGGAAAGGGAGGGAAGAGAAAGGAAGGTAAAAGAGAGAGGGAGAAAAGAAGAGAGGGGAAAAAAGAGGAGAAAGAGAGGGAGAAAGAGAGAGGAAGCAAAGAGAGGGAGGAAAGAGAGAGAAAGAGGTGGAGGAAAGTGGGTGGGGGAAAGAGGGAGGAAAGATAGGGAAAAGGGGGTGAAGAGGGGGAAAGAGAGGGAAAAGGGGAAGAAGAGGGGAAAGAAGGGGGGAAAGGGTGGTGAAGACAGGGGAAAGAGAGAGGTGAAATAGGACGAGGGAGAGGGGGAAATAAAGGGGAAAGAGGGGGTGAAAGGAGGAAAGAGGGGAGGGGGCGAGAAAGGGAAAAAGAAGGGGAGAAGGGGCGAAGAAGGGGGGTGAAAGGGGGAAGAAAGAGGAAGAAGGAGGGAAGATGGGTGGAAGAAGGGACAAGAAGGGGGAAGAGGAGGAAAGAGAGGGGAAAAGAGGGGGCGGAAGAGATGACAAGAGAGAGGAAAGAGGGGGAGAGGAGAAAGAGGAGGGAAAGGGAGGGAAAGAAAGGGGAAAGGGGGAAAGAAAGGGAAAAGAGGGGAGAAAGAGGGAGGAAAGAGGGGAAATGGGGAGAAATTGGGGAGGATGGGGGGGAGAAAGGGGAAAGAGTGAGGAAAGAGGGGTAAGGGGGGAAGGAAAGGGGAAAGAGGGGGGAATTCTTTGATTGATTTTGTGGGTTGAATTTTTTGGTTGAACTTTTTGGTTGATTTTTTTTTTGAATTTTTTGGTTGAATATTTTGGTTGATTTTTTAGGTTGAATATTTTGTTCGAAAATTTTGGTTGAACTTTTTGGTTGATATTTTTTGGTTAAATTTTTTGGTTGAACTTTTTGGTTGAAATTTTGGCTTGAATATTTTGGTAGATTTTTTTATTTGAAATTTTTATTAGAGGGAGAAAGAGGGAGAAGGGAAGGGAGAGAGAGAGAGAGGAAAAAGAGGGAGAGAAGGGAAGGGAGAGAGAGAGAGAGGAAAAAGAGGGAGAGAAGGGAAGGGAAAAAGAGAGAAGGTAGGAGGGGAGGAAAAAGAGAGATGAAAGAGAAAGAGAAAAGAGAGGGGAGAAAGAAAAGAGAGGTAAAGAGAGGAGAGGAAGAGAGAGGGGAGGGAAAAAAGAGAGGAAGAAAAAGGGGGAAGAGAGGGAAGAAGAGAGTGTAGAGAAAAGAGAGAGATAAGAGAGAAAAAAGGGGGAGGGAGAAAAAAAGGAGATAGAGGGGAGAGGGAAAAAAAAAGAAAAGGAAGAGGAAAGGGGAAGAGAGGGGGAATAGAAAGGGGAGGAAGAAAAGAGACAGGGAAAAGAGAGGAAAGGAAGAAAATAGAGAGGGAAAAGAGAGAAAAAGAGGGGAGAAAGGAGAGAAGGAAAAGAGAGAGAGGGAAAAGGGTAAAAATAGAGGGTGGAAAGGTAGAGAGGGGAGATGTGAAAGAAAGGGGAGAGGGAAAAGAGAGGAAAGGAAGAAAAGAGGGGGAGAAAGAGAAAAGAGAGAAAAGAGAGGGGAAAGAGTGAAAAAAGAGGAGAGAGAGAGAAAAGAAAGGAGAGAAAGAAAAGAGAGGAGAGAGGGGAAAGAGCGAAAAAAGAGGAGAGAGAGAGAAAAGAAAGGAGAGAAAGAAAAGAGAGGAGAGAGAAAAGAGAGAGGGAAAAAATACAGAGGGAAAAAAGAGGGGAACAGTGTTTTAGGTTGGTTAGGTTAGGTTAGGTTAGGTTAGGTTAGGTTAGGTTAGGTTAGGTTAGGTTAGGTTAGGTTAGGTTAGGTTAGGTTAGGTTAGGTTAGGTTAGGTTAGGTTAGGTTAGGTTAGGTTAGGTTAGGTTAGGTTAGGTTAGGTTAGGTTAGGTTAGGTTAGGTTAGGTTAGGTTAGGTTAGGTTAGGTTAGGTTAGGTTAGGTTAGGTTAGGTTAGGTTAGGTTAGGTTAGGTTAGGTTAGGTTAGGTTAGGTTAGGTTAGGTTAGGTTAGGTTAGGTTAGGTTAGGTTAGGTTAGGTTAGGTTAGGTTAGGTTAGGTTAGGTTAGGTTAGGTTAGGTTAGGTTAGGTTAGGTTAGGTTAGGTTAGGTTAGGTTAGGTTAGGTTAGGTTAGGTTAGGTTAGGTTAGGTTAGGTTAGGTTAGGTTAGGTTAGGTTAGGTTAGGTTAGGTTAGGTTAGGTTAGGTTAGGTTAGGTTAGGTTAGGTTAGGTTAGGTTAGGTTAGGTTAGGTTAGGTTAGGTTAGGTTAGGTTAGGTTAGGTTAGGTTAGGTTAGGTTAGGTTAGGTTAGGTTAGGTTAGGTTAGGTTAGGTTAGGTTAGGTTAGGTTAGGTTAGGTTAGGTTAGGTTAGGTTAGGTTAGGTTAGGTTAGGTTAGGTTAGGTTAGGTTAGGTTAGGTTAGGTTAGGTTAGGTTAGGTTAGGTTAGGTTAGGTTAGGTTAGGTTAGGTTAGGTTAGGTTAGGTTAGGTTAGGTTAGGTTAGGTTAGGTTAGGTTAGGTTAGGTTAGGTTAGGTTAGGTTAGGTTAGGTTAGGTTAGGTTAGGTTAGGTTAGGTTAGGTTAGGTTAGGTTAGGTTAGGTTAGGTTAGGTTAGGTTAGGTTAGGTTAGGTTAGGTTAGGTTAGGTTAGGTTAGGTTAGGTTAGGTTAGGTTAGGTTAGGTTAGGTTAGGTTAGGTTAGGTTAGGTTAGGTTAGGTTAGGTTAGGTTAGGTTAGGTTAGGTTAGGTTAGGTTAGGTTAGGTTAGGTTAGGTTAGGTTAGGTTAGGTTAGGTTAGGTTAGGTTAGGTTAGGTTAGGTTAGGTTAGGTTAGGTTAGGTTAGGTTAGGTTAGGTTAGGTTAGGTTAGGTTAGGTTAGGTTAGGTTAGGTTAGGTTAGGTTAGGTTAGGTTAGGTTAGGTTAGGTTAGGTTAGGTTAGGTTAGGTTAGGTTAGGTTAGGTTAGGTTAGGTTAGGTTAGGTTAGGTTAGGTTAGGTTAGGTTAGGTTAGGTTAGGTTAGGTTAGGTTAGGTTAGGTTAGGTTAGGTTAGGTTAGGTTAGGTTAGGTTAGGTTAGGTTAGGTTAGGTTAGGTTAGGTTAGGTTAGGTTAGGTTAGGTTAGGTTAGGTTAGGTTAGGTTAGGTTAGGTTAGGTTAGGTTAGGTTAGGTTAGGTTAGGTTAGGTTAGGTTAGGTTAGGTTAGGTTAGGTTAGGTTAGGTTAGGTTAGGTTAGGTTAGGTTAGGTTAGGTTAGGTTAGGTTAGGTTAGGTTAGGTTAGGTTAGGTTAGGTTAGGTTAGGTTAGGTTAGGTTAGGTTAGGTTAGGTTAGGTTAGGTTAGGTTAGGTTAGGTTAGGTTAGGTTAGGTTAGGTTAGGTTAGGTTAGGTTAGGTTAGGTTAGGTTAGGTTAGGTTAGGTTAGGTTAGGTTAGGTTAGGTTAGGTTAGGTTAGGTTAGGTTAGGTTAGGTTAGGTTAGGTTAGGTTAGGTTAGGTTAGGTTAGGTTAGGTTAGGTTAGGTTAGGTTAGGTTAGGTTAGGTTAGGTTAGGTTAGGTTAGGTTAGGTTAGGTTAGGTTAGGTTAGGTTAGGTTAGGTTAGGTTAGGTTAGGTTAGGTTAGGTTAGGTTAGGTTAGGTTAGGTTAGGTTAGGTTAGGTTAGGTTAGGTTAGGTTAGGTTAGGTTAGGTTAGGTTAGGTTAGGTTAGGTTAGGTTAGGTTAGGTTAGGTTAGGTTAGGTTAGGTTAGGTTAGGTTAGGTTAGGTTAGGTTAGGTTAGGTTAGGTTAGGTTAGGTTAGGTTAGGTTAGGTTAGGTTAGGTTAGGTTAGGTTAGGTTAGGTTAGGTTAGGTTAGGTTAGGTTAGGTTAGGTTAGGTTAGGTTAGGTTAGGTTAGGTTAGGTTAGGTTAGGTTAGGTTAGGTTAGGTTAGGTTAGGTTAGGTTAGGTTAGGTTAGGTTAGGTTAGGTTAGGTTAGGTTAGGTTAGGTTAGGTTAGGTTAGGTTAGGTTAGGTTAGGTTAGGTTAGGTTAGGTTAGGTTAGGTTAGGTTAGGTTAGGTTAGGTTAGGTTAGGTTAGGTTAGGTTAGGTTAGGTTAGGTTAGGTTAGGTTAGGTTAGGTTAGGTTAGGTTAGGTTAGGTTAGGTTAGGTTAGGTTAGGTTAGGTTAGGTTAGGTTAGGTTAGGTTAGGTTAGGTTAGGTTAGGTTAGGTTAGGTTAGGTTAGGTTAGGTTAGGTTAGGTTAGGTTAGGTTAGGTTAGGTTAGGTTAGGTTAGGTTAGGTTAGGTTAGGTTAGGTTAGGTTAGGTTAGGTTAGGTTAGGTTAGGTTAGGTTAGGTTAGGTTAGGTTAGGTTAGGTTAGGTTAGGTTAGGTTAGGTTAGGTTAGGTTAGGTTAGGTTAGGTTAGGTTAGGTTAGGTTAGGTTAGGTTAGGTTAGGTTAGGTTAGGTTAGGTTAGGTTAGGTTAGGTTAGGTTAGGTTAGGTTAGGTTAGGTTAGGTTAGGTTAGGTTAGGTTAGGTTAGGTTAGGTTAGGTTAGGTTAGGTTAGGTTAGGTTAGGTTAGGTTAGGTTAGGTTAGGTTAGGTTAGGTTAGGTTAGGTTAGGTTAGGTTAGGTTAGGTTAGGTTAGGTTAGGTTAGGTTAGGTTAGGTTAGGTTAGGTTAGGTTAGGTTAGGTTAGGTTAGGTTAGGTTAGGTTAGGTTAGGTTAGGTTAGGTTAGGTTAGGTTAGGTTAGGTTAGGTTAGGTTAGGTTAGGTTAGGTTAGGTTAGGTTAGGTTAGGTTAGGTTAGGTTAGGTTAGGTTAGGTTAGGTTAGGTTAGGTTAGGTTAGGTTAGGTTAGGTTAGGTTAGGTTAGGTTAGGTTAGGTTAGGTTAGGTTAGGTTAGGTTAGGTTAGGTTAGGTTAGGTTAGGTTAGGTTAGGTTAGGTTAGGTTAGGTTAGGTTAGGTTAGGTTAGGTTAGGTTAGGTTAGGTTAGGTTAGGTTAGGTTAGGTTAGGTTAGGTTAGGTTAGGTTAGGTTAGGTTAGGTTAGGTTAGGTTAGGTTAGGTTAGGTTAGGTTAGGTTAGGTTAGGTTAGGTTAGGTTAGGTTAGGTTAGGTTAGGTTAGGTTAGGTTAGGTTAGGTTAGGTTAGGTTAGGTTAGGTTAGGTTAGGTTAGGTTAGGTTAGGTTAGGTTAGGTTAGGTTAGGTTAGGTTAGGTTAGGTTAGGTTAGGTTAGGTTAGGTTAGGTTAGGTTAGGTTAGGTTAGGTTAGGTTAGGTTAGGTTAGGTTAGGTTAGGTTAGGTTAGGTTAGGTTAGGTTAGGTTAGGTTAGGTTAGGTTAGGTTAGGTTAGGTTAGGTTAGGTTAGGTTAGGTTAGGTTAGGTTAGGTTAGGTTAGGTTAGGTTAGGTTAGGTTAGGTTAGGTTAGGTTAGGTTAGGTTAGGTTAGGTTAGGTTAGGTTAGGTTAGGTTAGGTTAGGTTAGGTTAGGTTAGGTTAGGTTAGGTTAGGTTAGGTTAGGTTAGGTTAGGTTAGGTTAGGTTAGGTTAGGTTAGGTTAGGTTAGGTTAGGTTAGGTTAGGTTAGGTTAGGTTAGGTTAGGTTAGGTTAGGTTAGGTTAGGTTAGGTTAGGTTAGGTTAGGTTAGGTTAGGTTAGGTTAGGTTAGGTTAGGTTAGGTTAGGTTAGGTTAGGTTAGGTTAGGTTAGGTTAGGTTAGGTTAGGTTAGGTTAGGTTAGGTTAGGTTAGGTTAGGTTAGGTTAGGTTAGGTTAGGTTAGGTTAGGTTAGGTTAGGTTAGGTTAGGTTAGGTTAGGTTAGGTTAGGTTAGGTTAGGTTAGGTTAGGTTAGGTTAGGTTAGGTTAGGTTAGGTTAGGTTAGGTTAGGTTAGGTTAGGTTAGGTTAGGTTAGGTTAGGTTAGGTTAGGTTAGGTTAGGTTAGGTTAGGTTAGGTTAGGTTAGGTTAGGTTAGGTTAGGTTAGGTTAGGTTAGGTTAGGTTAGGTTAGGTTAGGTTAGGTTAGGTTAGGTTAGGTTAGGTTAGGTTAGGTTAGGTTAGGTTAGGTTAGGTTAGGTTAGGTTAGGTTAGGTTAGGTTAGGTTAGGTTAGGTTAGGTTAGGTTAGGTTAGGTTAGGTTAGGTTAGGTTAGGTTAGGTTAGGTTAGGTTAGGTTAGGTTAGGTTAGGTTAGGTTAGGTTAGGTTAGGTTAGGTTAGGTTAGGTTAGGTTAGGTTAGGTTAGGTTAGGTTAGGTTAGGTTAGGTTAGGTTAGGTTAGGTTAGGTTAGGTTAGGTTAGGTTAGGTTAGGTTAGGTTAGGTTAGGTTAGGTTAGGTTAGGTTAGGTTAGGTTAGGTTAGGTTAGGTTAGGTTAGGTTAGGTTAGGTTAGGTTAGGTTAGGTTAGGTTAGGTTAGGTTAGGTTAGGTTAGGTTAGGTTAGGTTAGGTTAGGTTAGGTTAGGTTAGGTTAGGTTAGGTTAGGTTAGGTTAGGTTAGGTTAGGTTAGGTTAGGTTAGGTTAGGTTAGGTTAGGTTAGGTTAGGTTAGGTTAGGTTAGGTTAGGTTAGGTTAGGTTAGGTTAGGTTAGGTTAGGTTAGGTTAGGTTAGGTTAGGTTAGGTTAGGTTAGGTTAGGTTAGGTTAGGTTAGGTTAGGTTAGGTTAGGTTAGGTTAGGTTAGGTTAGGTTAGGTTAGGTTAGGTTAGGTTAGGTTAGGTTAGGTTAGGTTAGGTTAGGTTAGGTTAGGTTAGGTTAGGTTAGGTTAGGTTAGGTTAGGTTAGGTTAGGTTAGGTTAGGTTAGGTTAGGTTAGGTTAGGTTAGGTTAGGTTAGGTTAGGTTAGGTTAGGTTAGGTTAGGTTAGGTTAGGTTAGGTTAGGTTAGGTTAGGTTAGGTTAGGTTAGGTTAGGTTAGGTTAGGTTAGGTTAGGTTAGGTTAGGTTAGGTTAGGTTAGGTTAGGTTAGGTTAGGTTAGGTTAGGTTAGGTTAGGTTAGGTTAGGTTAGGTTAGGTTAGGTTAGGTTAGGTTAGGTTAGGTTAGGTTAGGTTAGGTTAGGTTAGGTTAGGTTAGGTTAGGTTAGGTTAGGTTAGGTTAGGTTAGGTTAGGTTAGGTTAGGTTAGGTTAGGTTAGGTTAGGTTAGGTTAGGTTAGGTTAGGTTAGGTTAGGTTAGGTTAGGTTAGGTTAGGTTAGGTTAGGTTAGGTTAGGTTAGGTTAGGTTAGGTTAGGTTAGGTTAGGTTAGGTTAGGTTAGGTTAGGTTAGGTTAGGTTAGGTTAGGTTAGGTTAGGTTAGGTTAGGTTAGGTTAGGTTAGGTTAGGTTAGGTTAGGTTAGGTTAGGTTAGGTTAGGTTAGGTTAGGTTAGGTTAGGTTAGGTTAGGTTAGGTTAGGTTAGGTTAGGTTAGGTTAGGTTAGGTTAGGTTAGGTTAGGTTAGGTTAGGTTAGGTTAGGTTAGGTTAGGTTAGGTTAGGTTAGGTTAGGTTAGGTTAGGTTAGGTTAGGTTAGGTTAGGTTAGGTTAGGTTAGGTTAGGTTAGGTTAGGTTAGGTTAGGTTAGGTTAGGTTAGGTTAGGTTAGGTTAGGTTAGGTTAGGTTAGGTTAGGTTAGGTTAGGTTAGGTTAGGTTAGGTTAGGTTAGGTTAGGTTAGGTTAGGTTAGGTTAGGTTAGGTTAGGTTAGGTTAGGTTAGGTTAGGTTAGGTTAGGTTAGGTTAGGTTAGGTTAGGTTAGGTTAGGTTAGGTTAGGTTAGGTTAGGTTAGGTTAGGTTAGGTTAGGTTAGGTTAGGTTAGGTTAGGTTAGGTTAGGTTAGGTTAGGTTAGGTTAGGTTAGGTTAGGTTAGGTTAGGTTAGGTTAGGTTAGGTTAGGTTAGGTTAGGTTAGGTTAGGTTAGGTTAGGTTAGGTTAGGTTAGGTTAGGTTAGGTTAGGTTAGGTTAGGTTAGGTTAGGTTAGGTTAGGTTAGGTTAGGTTAGGTTAGGTTAGGTTAGGTTAGGTTAGGTTAGGTTAGGTTAGGTTAGGTTAGGTTAGGTTAGGTTAGGTTAGGTTAGGTTAGGTTAGGTTAGGTTAGGTTAGGTTAGGTTAGGTTAGGTTAGGTTAGGTTAGGTTAGGTTAGGTTAGGTTAGGTTAGGTTAGGTTAGGTTAGGTTAGGTTAGGTTAGGTTAGGTTAGGTTAGGTTAGGTTAGGTTAGGTTAGGTTAGGTTAGGTTAGGTTAGGTTAGGTTAGGTTAGGTTAGGTTAGGTTAGGTTAGGTTAGGTTAGGTTAGGTTAGGTTAGGTTAGGTTAGGTTAGGTTAGGTTAGGTTAGGTTAGGTTAGGTTAGGTTAGGTTAGGTTAGGTTAGGTTAGGTTAGGTTAGGTTAGGTTAGGTTAGGTTAGGTTAGGTTAGGTTAGGTTAGGTTAGGTTAGGTTAGGTTAGGTTAGGTTAGGTTAGGTTAGGTTAGGTTAGGTTAGGTTAGGTTAGGTTAGGTTAGGTTAGGTTAGGTTAGGTTAGGTTAGGTTAGGTTAGGTTAGGTTAGGTTAGGTTAGGTTAGGTTAGGTTAGGTTAGGTTAGGTTAGGTTAGGTTAGGTTAGGTTAGGTTAGGTTAGGTTAGGTTAGGTTAGGTTAGGTTAGGTTAGGTTAGGTTAGGTTAGGTTAGGTTAGGTTAGGTTAGGTTAGGTTAGGTTAGGTTAGGTTAGGTTAGGTTAGGTTAGGTTAGGTTAGGTTAGGTTAGGTTAGGTTAGGTTAGGTTAGGTTAGGTTAGGTTAGGTTAGGTTAGGTTAGGTTAGGTTAGGTTAGGTTAGGTTAGGTTAGGTTAGGTTAGGTTAGGTTAGGTTAGGTTAGGTTAGGTTAGGTTAGGTTAGGTTAGGTTAGGTTAGGTTAGGTTAGGTTAGGTTAGGTTAGGTTAGGTTAGGTTAGGTTAGGTTAGGTTAGGTTAGGTTAGGTTAGGTTAGGTTAGGTTAGGTTAGGTTAGGTTAGGTTAGGTTAGGTTAGGTTAGGTTAGGTTAGGTTAGGTTAGGTTAGGTTAGGTTAGGTTAGGTTAGGTTAGGTTAGGTTAGGTTAGGTTAGGTTAGGTTAGGTTAGGTTAGGTTAGGTTAGGTTAGGTTAGGTTAGGTTAGGTTAGGTTAGGTTAGGTTAGGTTAGGTTAGGTTAGGTTAGGTTAGGTTAGGTTAGGTTAGGTTAGGTTAGGTTAGGTTAGGTTAGGTTAGGTTAGGTTAGGTTAGGTTAGGTTAGGTTAGGTTAGGTTAGGTTAGGTTAGGTTAGGTTAGGTTAGGTTAGGTTAGGTTAGGTTAGGTTAGGTTAGGTTAGGTTAGGTTAGGTTAGGTTAGGTTAGGTTAGGTTAGGTTAGGTTAGGTTAGGTTAGGTTAGGTTAGGTTAGGTTAGGTTAGGTTAGGTTAGGTTAGGTTAGGTTAGGTTAGGTTAGGTTAGGTTAGGTTAGGTTAGGTTAGGTTAGGTTAGGTTAGGTTAGGTTAGGTTAGGTTAGGTTAGGTTAGGTTAGGTTAGGTTAGGTTAGGTTAGGTTAGGTTAGGTTAGGTTAGGTTAGGTTAGGTTAGGTTAGGTTAGGTTAGGTTAGGTTAGGTTAGGTTAGGTTAGGTTAGGTTAGGTTAGGTTAGGTTAGGTTAGGTTAGGTTAGGTTAGGTTAGGTTAGGTTAGGTTAGGTTAGGTTAGGTTAGGTTAGGTTAGGTTAGGTTAGGTTAGGTTAGGTTAGGTTAGGTTAGGTTAGGTTAGGTTAGGTTAGGTTAGGTTAGGTTAGGTTAGGTTAGGTTAGGTTAGGTTAGGTTAGGTTAGGTTAGGTTAGGTTAGGTTAGGTTAGGTTAGGTTAGGTTAGGTTAGGTTAGGTTAGGTTAGGTTAGGTTAGGTTAGGTTAGGTTAGGTTAGGTTAGGTTAGGTTAGGTTAGGTTAGGTTAGGTTAGGTTAGGTTAGGTTAGGTTAGGTTAGGTTAGGTTAGGTTAGGTTAGGTTAGGTTAGGTTAGGTTAGGTTAGGTTAGGTTAGGTTAGGTTAGGTTAGGTTAGGTTAGGTTAGGTTAGGTTAGGTTAGGTTAGGTTAGGTTAGGTTAGGTTAGGTTAGGTTAGGTTAGGTTAGGTTAGGTTAGGTTAGGTTAGGTTAGGTTAGGTTAGGTTAGGTTAGGTTAGGTTAGGTTAGGTTAGGTTAGGTTAGGTTAGGTTAGGTTAGGTTAGGTTAGGTTAGGTTAGGTTAGGTTAGGTTAGGTTAGGTTAGGTTAGGTTAGGTTAGGTTAGGTTAGGTTAGGTTAGGTTAGGTTAGGTTAGGTTAGGTTAGGTTAGGTTAGGTTAGGTTAGGTTAGGTTAGGTTAGGTTAGGTTAGGTTAGGTTAGGTTAGGTTAGGTTAGGTTAGGTTAGGTTAGGTTAGGTTAGGTTAGGTTAGGTTAGGTTAGGTTAGGTTAGGTTAGGTTAGGTTAGGTTAGGTTAGGTTAGGTTAGGTTAGGTTAGGTTAGGTTAGGTTAGGTTAGGTTAGGTTAGGTTAGGTTAGGTTAGGTTAGGTTAGGTTAGGTTAGGTTAGGTTAGGTTAGGTTAGGTTAGGTTAGGTTAGGTTAGGTTAGGTTAGGTTAGGTTAGGTTAGGTTAGGTTAGGTTAGGTTAGGTTAGGTTAGGTTAGGTTAGGTTAGGTTAGGTTAGGTTAGGTTAGGTTAGGTTAGGTTAGGTTAGGTTAGGTTAGGTTAGGTTAGGTTAGGTTAGGTTAGGTTAGGTTAGGTTAGGTTAGGTTAGGTTAGGTTAGGTTAGGTTAGGTTAGGTTAGGTTAGGTTAGGTTAGGTTAGGTTAGGTTAGGTTAGGTTAGGTTAGGTTAGGTTAGGTTAGGTTAGGTTAGGTTAGGTTAGGTTAGGTTAGGTTAGGTTAGGTTAGGTTAGGTTAGGTTAGGTTAGGTTAGGTTAGGTTAGGTTAGGTTAGGTTAGGTTAGGTTAGGTTAGGTTAGGTTAGGTTAGGTTAGGTTAGGTTAGGTTAGGTTAGGTTAGGTTAGGTTAGGTTAGGTTAGGTTAGGTTAGGTTAGGTTAGGTTAGGTTAGGTTAGGTTAGGTTAGGTTAGGTTAGGTTAGGTTAGGTTAGGTTAGGTTAGGTTAGGTTAGGTTAGGTTAGGTTAGGTTAGGTTAGGTTAGGTTAGGTTAGGTTAGGTTAGGTTAGGTTAGGTTAGGTTAGGTTAGGTTAGGTTAGGTTAGGTTAGGTTAGGTTAGGTTAGGTTAGGTTAGGTTAGGTTAGGTTAGGTTAGGTTAGGTTAGGTTAGGTTAGGTTAGGTTAGGTTAGGTTAGGTTAGGTTAGGTTAGGTTAGGTTAGGTTAGGTTAGGTTAGGTTAGGTTAGGTTAGGTTAGGTTAGGTTAGGTTAGGTTAGGTTAGGTTAGGTTAGGTTAGGTTAGGTTAGGTTAGGTTAGGTTAGGTTAGGTTAGGTTAGGTTAGGTTAGGTTAGGTTAGGTTAGGTTAGGTTAGGTTAGGTTAGGTTAGGTTAGGTTAGGTTAGGTTAGGTTAGGTTAGGTTAGGTTAGGTTAGGTTAGGTTAGGTTAGGTTAGGTTAGGTTAGGTTAGGTTAGGTTAGGTTAGGTTAGGTTAGGTTAGGTTAGGTTAGGTTAGGTTAGGTTAGGTTAGGTTAGGTTAGGTTAGGTTAGGTTAGGTTAGGTTAGGTTAGGTTAGGTTAGGTTAGGTTAGGTTAGGTTAGGTTAGGTTAGGTTAGGTTAGGTTAGGTTAGGTTAGGTTAGGTTAGGTTAGGTTAGGTTAGGTTAGGTTAGGTTAGGTTAGGTTAGGTTAGGTTAGGTTAGGTTAGGTTAGGTTAGGTTAGGTTAGGTTAGGTTAGGTTAGGTTAGGTTAGGTTAGGTTAGGTTAGGTTAGGTTAGGTTAGGTTAGGTTAGGTTAGGTTAGGTTAGGTTAGGTTAGGTTAGGTTAGGTTAGGTTAGGTTAGGTTAGGTTAGGTTAGGTTAGGTTAGGTTAGGTTAGGTTAGGTTAGGTTAGGTTAGGTTAGGTTAGGTTAGGTTAGGTTAGGTTAGGTTAGGTTAGGTTAGGTTAGGTTAGGTTAGGTTAGGTTAGGTTAGGTTAGGTTAGGTTAGGTTAGGTTAGGTTAGGTTAGGTTAGGTTAGGTTAGGTTAGGTTAGGTTAGGTTAGGTTAGGTTAGGTTAGGTTAGGTTAGGTTAGGTTAGGTTAGGTTAGGTTAGGTTAGGTTAGGTTAGGTTAGGTTAGGTTAGGTTAGGTTAGGTTAGGTTAGGTTAGGTTAGGTTAGGTTAGGTTAGGTTAGGTTAGGTTAGGTTAGGTTAGGTTAGGTTAGGTTAGGTTAGGTTAGGTTAGGTTAGGTTAGGTTAGGTTAGGTTAGGTTAGGTTAGGTTAGGTTAGGTTAGGTTAGGTTAGGTTAGGTTAGGTTAGGTTAGGTTAGGTTAGGTTAGGTTAGGTTAGGTTAGGTTAGGTTAGGTTAGGTTAGGTTAGGTTAGGTTAGGTTAGGTTAGGTTAGGTTAGGTTAGGTTAGGTTAGGTTAGGTTAGGTTAGGTTAGGTTAGGTTAGGTTAGGTTAGGTTAGGTTAGGTTAGGTTAGGTTAGGTTAGGTTAGGTTAGGTTAGGTTAGGTTAGGTTAGGTTAGGTTAGGTTAGGTTAGGTTAGGTTAGGTTAGGTTAGGTTAGGTTAGGTTAGGTTAGGTTAGGTTAGGTTAGGTTAGGTTAGGTTAGGTTAGGTTAGGTTAGGTTAGGTTAGGTTAGGTTAGGTTAGGTTAGGTTAGGTTAGGTTAGGTTAGGTTAGGTTAGGTTAGGTTAGGTTAGGTTAGGTTAGGTTAGGTTAGGTTAGGTTAGGTTAGGTTAGGTTAGGTTAGGTTAGGTTAGGTTAGGTTAGGTTAGGTTAGGTTAG